>LR824542.2:0-10000000 GCA_902850265.1 Spodoptera littoralis | reverse complement strand
GATAATGAGGATTTTGTAAAGAGTTGAAGAATGAGAAAATGTGGAATTGAAATTCAAACTAAATATAGCGCCTGCCAAACATTTAATGCAATGCTTCTCTTTGGCGAAATGTTGCAGTTGAAAGTCGAATTTACCTAGTAATGCGTTCCTGAATAAATTAATTCCAACAGTATTAAAATATTTATGCAGAGCAATAAATATTTGTAATGAAAATGGATGGCTCATATCAGATATATTATAATGCCCAATATGTAAATAGCACTTTGTTGTTCTGAGAAATTGTAAACTTGCATATTAAAATGCGTACCTACTTATGTTAAAAAATCTATTGCGAATATCCTGGTCAAAAACGTCCTTTAAGTAGTTTTAGTTTCTCAGCATTGCGTTAAATTCACTTACTTAGATGTTAAATAAATAGGTATCATCAATATTCTTTGAGAGTAGGTTGAGTAATAAAACTTTACATTGTCTAACTTTATCCAATAAAACTTTTATTACCACTAGATAAAGATTATTTTTCTATGTATCCTCCTCGCAAACTTAAAATAATTATTCAATTTGTAAGCAAAGTCGCGAAACTACTCATCAATCATTATCATTTTCTAATCTTGTTACTGAAGCCATTATAATATAATACAAATTTATAATAACTTCACAAAATCATACTTTGAATAGTTGTCAGCTTTTGAATAAATAAACAGACGACTGGAAATGTCTAGAAAGCTATTTTGATACCTAAATAACTGGATGTTTTAAGTCTATTTCGTGAATTATAAATTACTAACATTAGTCTTAGAAGCGTTAAAATTCCTCAAATATTTTCCATTAGTAGGTACCTCCTTAACTAAAATGTTTTACGAATAAACACAAATAATTGACATATTTAAATTGAACCTAAGTGTGTTTTCAAATAGCATTTACATCAAATACCTTTATCTTAAATCTTCATCTTTAATATACGTTGCCTCACACTAGGATTTTTTCCTGTGTCGTGGATGCGTTTACAAACATTCAAGTTCACATACACATGACACCCAGACCCGAAACAACAATCTGTGGATCACACAAAGAGTTGTTCCGTGTGGGAATCGAATCCGCGACACGCTGCGCGGCAGCCAGTTGCCCAACCACCGTGCCAACCGTGCAGTGCAATGATTATGACTAAAATGATTACGTTGAAGGAAAAGTATTAAAACCGTATAGATTATAGTTTCTACCTATTCGGAAACAGGCTTTTTCATAAAGTAGTCCATGTAAAGAGCCTATAATTTCTTATCCCAAATGAAACAATTCAATCTGCCATATTATTATGAAATTTTAAACAACCATACAGATTAGAAAACACTGGAATAACAAACGTAATTACGTTATTTTGTCAACCAATTACTACTATGGTATCTTTAGTAACATAGATGATCAAAGTTAAAAGATCTCACATGCCAAAGCAAACACACCACACGATGTCAACATAAATTAACCACAGATCCAAAAACATATTACCGAAGTAAAAGATTTTGGTACGATGAAGTTAAAATGTCGGAAGTTGGCAATTTACATACAAATTAACATCTCCCTATTTGATAATTATGCTAATTTAAACGTTGTGCATTTGATAATAGGTACCTACCTAATATCAGGTTAATGTTATCTTTTATTTTTTTGGCATAAACCGGTAAACGAGCAGACGGATCACCTGATGGTAAGCAATCGGCGTCGCCCATGGACACCTGGACCACCAGAAGCGTTACAAGTGTGTTACCCGCCTTTTGGGGATTAGGAGTTTGAGGATTCGGGAATGGGGAGATTGGGGAAGGGGGGAGAGTAGCTGGGCCGCCGGTAACCTCAATCACACGACGAAACACAACGCAAGCGTTGCTTAACGTCGGTTTTCTGTGAGACCGTGGTATCACTCCGGTCGAGCTGGCCCATTCGTGCCGAAGTATGGCTCTCCCACACTTAAAGCGTGGCTCTCTCACACTTATTCATATTTCAAGGTGCTTGGTAGGAAGATCCCGTAGGTATGTTTAGCTCTGCCGGGGGTAAACACGGTTAAATAAGTACTTTTGACTGTCCCATATTGAATTTTATTATTAGTTTTATTAATCGTGATTCATGAGGTTGTCTGCCTAGGGTTTTAGGCTGTCATTTTGGATTGTGATTGTCACCTACCTAAGCTAAGCTAGTTGTAAGGGAAATGAAATCCATCTCGGTGGAACTAGTAATGTTTTTTCTATTACAATATTCTCAGAAATATCGAAAAGCTTAGCTTTATCATTTGTGTCCACAGTACTAGGCTTCTAAACAAGGAGTGCTTTTAGTATTTTGAGCATGTATTTTCTTAGTTTTCTTTTTCTTGGAATATAAGTACCTACTGTGTAACCGTGATTAATTTTTAAATCTGTTTCGTTTGCATTCTTATCTAATTTTTTTAATGTTGCAACACAATTCACAATAAGACGAGTACCTATTTATATTTGTACGTAGGTGAAACGTTTGCTCAGTCCTCGCCACCTCAAGGACAAAGGGTGAAATTTCACACATCAGTACCTCTCTCAAATATAAGCTTTCAACTGTGAACACCGTGTTAAAATCGGTTCAGTAGCTCTCAAGTTTGTACAACAGATTATAGAAATTACAAATTACAGAGTACGAACGTTTGAAGTAAATTGGCTGGATTTGATGTGTTGTTATTCACGAATTTGTTATTATTCAAATTTTTACACAAGATTTTACCTGAGTTTAGTTGGTTTGTTATTCTGTACTTAAAAAAATATTTTAAGTACAGAATGCTTCTATTAGAGTTACTTACAAAATGGACATAAATGTATAATGTGTATTAATGCCTGATTGCCTCGTTGGACGCGTGCTTGCTAGTGCGACTGCTGGGCAAGGAAGGGGTCTCGGATTCGATTCCCGGGTCGAGCAAAGTATTATTATTTTTTTTTAATCCACGTAGTCTGGAGTAGTGATATATGGCAATAAGCTCATCCCCTATTACATGAGACTCATAACATAAATAATGAAAAGTGGGTGTTACATTGTACAGTGACATTAAGTGCCGTAATGTGTAATATATACGGTTACCTTAAAACTCAGAAAAAACTACTAAGTATTTTTCAATTTGCGACACTCTACACAAACATTTGCTTGACCCTGTATTATAAAAAATAAACTGAATCAAAATTCAAATCATAATACGTTCCGCAACTACCATAAAAACGTGCCGACCCTCTGGGGATCTACCACGCATCAATTTTCGGGCTCCAAAACAAAAATGCTTCACGAATTATTCAAGCACTTTGCATAAATATTGGATTTTAATACCAAACTCCACTGGCTTTGATCAATATATCCGCTTAGTGCATTCTCGTACCTGACAAAGGTTACCTAAAATAGAGCATACTGGTGTACGCATGCATAGCCTGAGCTTTGATTGGTGGAAATCTAAATTAATGGATTTTAGAATAACTCTTGGAATAAAATTTATTTAGAAATGTTTCAATTACTTTATACATAGCATAACAACTTAATATCATGCCTTTTATCATGCCTAGGGGTAGGCAGAAGTGTAACGGCACTTAATGCCACTGTGAAATGTAACACTCACCTTTTACTATTTATGTTATAAGTCCCATGTAATTGGGAGTGATCCTATACCACATACCATATGATACCACAGTATATGACAATAGGATTTGTGAAATGTGTGCATTTACAGACTCCGTGTTATTACTGAGAATTAAGAAAATCCAGTATTACTTTGTCCGACCCGGGAATTGAACACGAGACCCCTTGCCCGGCAGTCGCATTTGCTAACGCTCGGCCAACGAGGCAGGCATGTTTTAATTATGTGATAATAATAAGTTATATTGATAAACGTTGAATTTTATTTTACCTTTATTAATCGACTTGACATCTCTTTACTTTATTTTTATACAGGAATTACAGATGTAGATAATTATGTACCAAGAAGTTTATATTAAAGTCTTCAATTGTTACATTGCATTGTATATTCATTTCGAAACGCATTACAATATAAACTTTGCAAAATTCACAACTCAACATTCCTGTATTTCATAAATAAACCGTGCCTTGTGAACGTCTGATTTTAAGTCGAGTGCGCAAACAAATTATGCAATGCACTAACGAAATTAATCTCACACACCTACGAGATAAGTAACAGTTTCCCTCATTAACCTGTTTTAATAAGCGTATATTAATTATAGTCTTCATTAATTTCGCATCTGTATGAATTCGCGTTTCCAAAATAAATCTTTGAGTAATATGCGGGTTCCGTGTTTATTCGCAGCGTATGTAGGTATGTGAATGTGAATGCGTTTATATAATTCATGAAATGAATTATTGAGTTTTTATACTGTTGATTGTTGTTGGAGACAAATTATTGACGGTTGTGTGTAAAAAGTAATATACACTCTCTCAGTAGGTACATTTTAACTTTCAAATTGATTTATTATCTTCTTTAGTTTTTAGTGCATAGCGAATGGGGTGCGGTGCCAGAAGACCTCCCCGTGGTGCACCCTGGGTGCGGGCGACAGTCTCCCTAGCGGGGGTGATAGGGTTGGAGTGACTGTCGCCCGCAGCAGACTTCTGGACTGGGCGGGCGAACCCGATAGGGTTCTGGAGGCGGCGGGCTGTGTGCTCATGGCCCGCGCTTCCGTGGGGCGTTTCTCCGCCTGTCTCTCTGAACTTAGCAGAGAGCGTGGCGGAGGGGCAAGGGCGGTGCTCGTTGTGCACTCACCCT
The DNA here is from genome assembly GCA_902850265.1 of Spodoptera littoralis. Classification (NCBI taxonomy): domain Eukaryota; kingdom Metazoa; phylum Arthropoda; class Insecta; order Lepidoptera; family Noctuidae; genus Spodoptera; species Spodoptera littoralis. Next base: position 9,995,238 of record LR824542.2, on the reverse strand, counting down.
GCCAGCGAGCAGCATCGGGACACAAGCTGTCCCCGATTGCAGCCGTCGATATCGTAATCCGTAAGGAGGTCACGGTCATGTTTTGTGACTCTGAACGGGACGAGGGTCTTGGCTTGGTCGCCCGGGCCGCGAGGAAGATAACCTCTATAAAAAATTCCTCTAATACTAAGTTCTGGTGCGCGGCGAGAGTATGCATGGCTGAGGAGTAGTGTCAGTCGCGAGCGCACCCCCAGCTAGGGGACCAGTGGAACCTCTAGTTGGGAAACAAATTAACACTTACCCAGGTACAGGGGGCACTGCCTGGGTGGACCGAATATTTCCCCCATACTCGTGGGAACTTTATGGAGAAAGTCAAAACAAAAAAAAACCACATTGGAGGAGGAGAGTGCGGGTGAGCTTGGCTCGCCTGCAGTAGCAGGAGAAGGGAGCCCAAGTGGCTCCGGGACTCGTGGTGAGGCGCTGGACTCGTCCAGCAGGCCCCACACACGGGAGTCTAGTCGGAGGGGGTCGGACTCAGAGTCCGACACAACATTGGCGGAGCGGCTGAGCGTGAGCTCGAAAGGCTCACGCCGCCGCGCGACGGGGACGTTCAAACGCCCCAGGCTGGAGGAGGACAGTTTGTCCCCGTCCTCCGGCGCTCAGGAGGCGCCCCCCAAGGTCCCCACGGCAGCGCGGGGTAGGGGCGGCAAGGGCAGCGGTCGCCGGAAACCGGCACCAGCTGCCTGCGCGGAGTCAGCCGAGCAGCTGGCCGCGGAGGGCAGGGCTCTCTCAAGCGCTGCCCGTTCGGAGTCCTCTGCGGCCGAGATGTCCGGCGTGGAGATGTCGGAGGGCGAGCGCGGCTCTGAGAGCGAGAGCTGCTCCGGGGGCCTCGAACAGGCCATTACGGCGGAGCTCTACAAGCTGGCGATGGGGAAATCCCAGCCGGTTAGGCTCCGCCTCCTCAAGGCGGCGGCGGCCACCATTACGGAGGCGGCCTTGGAGCAACGTGCGGTGCCCACTGCGGGAAACGTGCGCTGAGCTGGCCGAGATGCGGCGAGAGCTGGCGCGCTTGGCGGCCTCTAACGCGGCTCTGGAGGCCGAGCTGCGGACGGCCAGGGCCGAGCTCGCCGCTGCTCGCGGCAGTCGCCCCCAGCCCCCGGCGGAGGCCGACGTAGTCGGACTGCTGCGGGCGGAGATGGCTGCCTTCCAGCGACGTTTCGACGTGCTGGAGGGTAGGCTCTTGCGGCCCCCGCTCGCGACGAGTCAGGTCGCCCCCGCGGTCCCGCGGTCGTACGCGGCCGCTGCGGCCAAGCCTTCGACCTCGGGTCAGGCTAGCCGCAGCTCCCAACCGCCGGCAAAGGCGCGACCGGCTGCCCCAGCGAGGGCCTCGGCGCCCCCGCCGGCGCAGACCCCGGCTGCGCCGACGGCGCCTGCGCCTGCGCCCGCTGGGCGCAAAAAGAGGAGGGGCACTCCGGCCCGGCAGGCTGGGTTGCGGCGGCGGCGGCGGAACCCGCCCCGCAAGCAGAGGATGGCGGCGGATGGCAAATCGCCGGCGAGGCGAGGAGAGTCGCCAAGGAGGGCCGGAAGCGCCGAAAAAAGGCGCAGCGGCAACGACGGCAGCAGCAGCGCAGGGAGAAACGCGCTGCTGCCCTGCTCCTCGCCCCTAAGACCGCGGCTGTGTGGTCATCACCCTACAGCCTGAAGCGGTCAATAGGGGCGTACATATGGCGACGTCCTCGCCAAATTAAAGGGGGCGGTGACTCCTGCGGAGTTCGGGGCCCCGGACGGGTTCGCGGTCAAGGTGACCGCTACCGGAGCCCGTCTTTTGGAGGTCCCCGGCGCGACCAGCGGCCCATCGGCCGACGCCCTGGCCGAGAGGCTTAGGGCGTGCCTCGGTGCGGACGAGGCCCGCGTGTCCAGGCCCACCAAATGCCTGGATGTCAGGATTTGGGCCTGGACGACTCCGTCACGGAGAGTGAGGTGGTGGCCGCTGTGGCCAGGACGGGAGGGTGCCCTGCTGACCAGTCAGGTGGGCCATCCGTCCGGACAACTCGGGGCTGCGCACGGTGGTGGTGAGCTGCCCCGTCACAGCGGCCAAGAATGAAGGAGGGCAAAAGGCTCTTGGTGGGATGGGTCTCGGCGCAGGTCAAGCTGCTCGAGACCCGGCCTCTGAGGTGCTACCGCTGTCACGTGGGGGAGCACGTGAGTGTCAAATGCACCTCGGAGGTGGACCGCAGCGACTGTTGCTTCCGCTGCGGTCGGCCCGGTCACAAGGCCGGCTCGTGCACGCCCCGCTGCACTGCAACGCATGTGCGGCGGCTGGCAAGCCGGCCAATCACCGGGTCGGGAGCAAGGGCTGCTCCCCTCCTGAAAAAGGGCAAAGGTAGGCCCTCCGCCGCCCCTGCCGTTTCCGCCGCCGCCGCCGCCACTGCCACCGCAGTCGCCGCTGCCGCCACTGAGGAGTCGGAATGGACTGTCAATAATGGCTCCATTCCGCCTCCTCCAGGCGAACATCAACCACTGCGCGCTCCGCTCTCAGATCTCCTGCTCCAGAGCATGGCGCAGTGGTCGATCAATGTCGCCGTGGTCTCCGAGCCGTACTTTGTCCTGCCCAGGGATCACTGGGTGGCGGACCTGGACGGCTCGGTGACCATCATCTCGTCGGCCGCCGCCGGTACCCCGACTCTTGAGGCTGCTCAAAGAGGCCGGGGTTGTGTCGCAGCACGGTTCGGAGAGCTCGCTGTGGTGGGCGTGTACTTCTCTCCGAACCGAACTCTCGCCGAGTTCCACAACTCCTTGAGGGAGTTGGTCACTGTCGTCGTCGGGTTCCGTTCCCTCCCCGTGCTCGTCCTCGGGGACTTCAACGCCAAAAACTTGGCTTGGGGTTCCCGGTTCACCGACGTCCGGGGTAGGATGGTGGAAGACTGGGCCCTTGAGACAGGCCTAGTCGTCCTGAACCGGGGTTCTGTCCCCACGTGTGTGCGGATGCAGGGCGAGTCGGTGGTGGACATTTCGTTCGCCAGCCCTGCTCTGTCACCGCGTATTGTTGGCTGGCGCGTCATGGAGGAGGTGGAGACGTACTCCGACCACCGGTATATCCGGTTCGACGTCTCCGCCGAGTCCGCAGACCCGCCGGTCAGACAGGCCCCATGTGGCCCGCGTTGGGCGCTGAAACAGCTGGACCGGGAGCTGCTCCTGGAAGCCGCCATCGTGCAGGCCTGGGTGATACCACCGGTCAGGCCTGCCGACATGACGATGAGGCCAAGTGGCTCCAGGACGCCATGTCCAGGATCTGTGACGTGGCGATGCCCCGGATCCGGTCGAGGCAACAAAAGCGCCAGGTGTACTGGTGGTCGCAAGAGCTGGCAGCTCTACGCAAGGCGTGCACTGCTGCGCGACGCCAGTACACTAGGCACCGCAGGCGCCGCATCCGTCCTCCTAATGCGGAGGCGAGAGAGGCGGAGTTGTACGAGGGATACAGGGCGGCAAGGCCCTCCTCAAGGCGGAGATATTGCGGGCCAAGGAGGAGGCCCGCCGAGAGATGCTGGGGACTCTGATAGAGACCCGTGGGGACGCCCGTACCGATGGTACGCGACAAGCTCCGTGCCTTGGGCTCCCCCGCTCACTCAGAGTCTCCGGCCAGAAGTCTTGGAGGAGGTGATTGGCCCCTGTTCCCCCGACTGTGGAGGGGCTTCACCCCTCCGTATATGACTCCGCCCCCTGCGGTGCCCGACGCGGGCTACAGCGACGACGACGACGACATCGTCCCAGAGGTGACCGAGGCAGAATTGAGAGCGGCGGTGCGCCGGATGGGCGCCAAGAACACCGCCCCAGGACCCGACGGCCTGCATGGCAAGGCATGGGTCCTGGCCTCAGAGGCTCTCGGGCCTCGATTGATTGGTCTCTACAGCGCATGTCTGGAGAGAGGCCAGTTCCCGCTTCTCTGGAAAGCGGGAAAACTGGTCCTCGTGCGGAAGACGGGGCGCCCTGCGGACTCTCCGTCCGCGTACCGGCCCATAGTGCTGCTCGACGAGGTGGGGAAAGTCTTCGAAAGAATCATTTCGAACCGCCTCGTCGCGCACCTGACGGACATTGGGCCGGACTTGTCGGACGGCCAGTTCGGCTTCCGCAGAGGGCGCTCCACGGTGGACGCCATCATGCGCGTTAGAGACCTCACGACGGGGACTGCAGTGTCCAGGGGTAAGGTCGTAGTGGCGGTGTCTCTGGACATCGCCAACGCCTTCAACTCCCTGCCCTGGAGCTGCATCTTGGAGGCACTCCGATATCATCGGGTGCCTACCTACCTCCGTCGTGTAATCGAGGCTTACCTGACGGACAGGTCCGTCAGCTACCCCGGTCACCGGGGCGAGTGGAACCGGCGAGAGATGTCACGCGGTGTTCCACAGGGTTCGGTTCTAGGGCCGCCCCTGTGGAACTTCGGCTATGACTGGGTGCTGCGCACCGACCTCCCGAACGGCGTTAGCACAATATGCTACGCCGACGACACGCTGGTGCTAGCGCACGGGAGGTTGCACCAGGCGGCGGCCGACTTAATGGAGACAGCGGTTGCGACTGTCGTTGAGAGAATCCGGCAGTTGGGACTCGAGGTGGCGCTCCACAAGTCCGAGGCCATGTGTTTTCATGGCCACGGGAACGCGCCACCTCCAGGTGGGTCCCAAATAACGGCGGGAGGGGTTACCATCGGCGTCGAGACGGCGATGAAGTACCTAGGACTCGTCCTCGACAGTCGGTGGAACTTCATAGAGCACTTCCGACGTTTGGCTCCAAAGTTGGAGAGGACGGGGGCTGCGTTTAAACGCATCCTCCCCAACCTCGGGGGGCCAAACGCCTCCTGCCGGAGGTTATACGCCGGGGTCGTGCGGTCCATGGCCCTCTACGGCGCCCCTGTTTGGGCGCCGAACCTGTTGCGGCGTCCGCTCGGACGCTGCTATGGCACAGAGGGTCATGGCGATCCGAATGATCCGCGGATACCGCACGATCTCTGGGGAGTCGGCGAACCTCCTTGCCGGATTACCGCCGTGGGATCTGGAGGCGAAGGTGCTCGCGCGCGTGTAAGCATGCGCGCGGAGGCACGTCGCCGGGGCGAAACTCCGCTGCCGCGCCAGATAAGTGCGTGGCGGGATGAGCTCCGGCGCGATCTCATGGCGGAATGGCAGCAACGACTGTCGCAACCGAGGGCTGGGCTCGCTGCCATTGCAGCGGTAAGTCCCCTCTTTGAGGAGTGGCTTGAGAGACGCTACGGCGTCCTCACTTACCGCCTGACGCAGGTCCTCACCGGACATGGAAGTTTCGGGGTAGGTACCTGTGTCTGATGGGGCGGGGGAAACGCCCGGGTGTCATCACTGCGAGGACCGCCCTGAGGACACGGTGGAACACACGGTGGGAGAATGCCCTTCGTGGGCTGAGCACCGCCGTGTCCTCAGGGAAGTGATCGGCGATGGCGACCTCTCGCGTCCGGGCCTAGTGCAGGCCATGATGCGGAGCGAGGGGGATTGGGATGCCGTCTCCTCCTTTTGCGAAGCAGTCATGCTAGCTAAGGAGGAGGCGGGACGCGTGAGGTAGCGAAGCGCTGCCTCCTCGCAACCCAGCCATCGCGAAGGACACACCGGGCGTCGGGGATCGCGGGACGATCTCCGGCCACCGTAAGCGCGGGCCTGCGGACGGCGAGCATGGGTGGCTCCCCGTCCGACCAGAAACAGACCCGAGCGTGCGGCGCGTCGCGTTCCGCGCGCGCCTCAAAGAGCCATCAGACCACCACAGATGGGGCCCAATAGGGCCGATGCCGATTCGAAGTCGCGGAGAACCTAACGGGTAACCGGGGCTCCGGCTCGACGTGCAGGAGAAGGAACAGGGTGGTTTTTAGTCAGTAAGAGTCTGACACTCCCTCCCGCCTCACCCAGGCGGGGGCAGTCATTCGATGATTTTCCCCCCTTAAAAAAAAAAAAAAAAAAAGTGCATAGCGAATGAATAATGGGTAGATGACTAATTTTTATTTTAATGCCCATCCTGTAGATTGGTACAAAACATTAGACATGTATTTTTTGTTTATTTTTTTTAAAGACACAAATACTTTCGACGATATATTGAATTGAAATATCGTGGGACGTCACCTATTTTTTTTTTTAAATACAAATACTTTCGACGATATATTGAATTGAAATATCGTGTGACGTCACTTCTAGAGACGTTTTAGCTCCCACTCCTTAACTTTGATCCGTTTTATCTAAGTATTAACCTTGTACGACAAAATAAAAAAATACGTGTCTAATATTTTTTCATTATCTAACTGACGGACTAAATATATTTCTAATTTTCATACCCCGTCATCATCCCTATTGGGTAAGTGGTACGTACAATGATAAGATTTTTATATCATGTTATACACAATTCTGAAATATTTATATTTTTAGGTAATATTCAATATCACAACACATGTTGCTAACTTCAGGGTTTCACCGCACTAACACTACGACAAAAATCGATGACTCTCTTAAAAAAAGCATTCTTAAAAAGTAACCAGTACTTACGTCTATCAATAAAACTGTAGGTTCCAACAAAACCCGTAGCGTTGTTCTGCTTTGCTCCAGTATGGAACTCTAAAATAAGCGAAGGTCCTGGAGAGTAGAGGGCTGGTGGGGCATCAGCTCTGCTTCCACAGAGCTCCCTAGCCCAGGCTGACCGCTCGTTGATAGCTCCAGGAGGCCCTGGACCTTGGACCTCCCAGTACACCTTCAGGTAGTCTCCTCGAGTACAGCTGCAACAAGCATAATATAATGTTTATTAAGATGTTACAAATATAAAGTATAATTTATTATTCTGGAAAGAAAACACGCAGATAATTATAGAGTTTAGTCATTTAGGTTACTGTTATAATTGCTCTTAAAGTTTTTTAAACATTTTTACTGACTGACAGATTTTTCTATTGACCAGTACCGCGTTATGTTTCTAGGTCAACAGTTTACCAAATATAAATTTTCAACGATATTTGTGAAATAAATATTTCACAAATATCGTTGAAAAATTCAATGAAAGACAACATAAAATACCATCCTAAAACGTTGCAAAAAATTCTTCAATGGCGTCCCGATGCTGCTGCTTTTTAATAAAAATAAAACATTGAAAATAAACCACTAGCTTGGAAAACTAAAAACCGCTATGTGGTAGCAATATTTTAAAGGAACAACCAATACTATCGGCTGAAGATCGTTAAGGGGTTTTACGCGGCGTGGCTTTTCAAACAAACTTTCAAATAAAAATTGGTTGATTACATTTTAATTTTGCCTCTGGTGTTGAGAAATGCTACGTAATTTAAATAAACTTAGTACCTATATGCAACATATTAAATTAGGTAGTTTCCAGGGTACCAAAATGAAAAATCTAATTGTAATAAATAATAAAAATTTAATAATTCTCGTATTAAATTGCAATAAGTATTGCAACTACGTAGATACAATCTAAGTAGATAAAATGGCGCTAAGTTTAGAAGTTACACACACAATATTTCAAATTAATATATCGTCGAAAGTAATTAATTTTGTGAGAAAAGAAAAAATACATGCCTAAAGTTTTAAAAATGTACCAGACGGACATTAAAAGTTAAATTTAGGAAACTACCCTATTGTGAAAAATACAACTTTGAGTAATCTATAAAAAAGTTTAGACAAATAGATAAAAACTAAGACTTAAAATCACAAATTGCGCACAATATTGTTTTCGAAAATGTTTGTAAGTACCTTTTTAGACTTTAAAATATTACGTATGAATAGGTAAAACTATTATAACTCAACAGTTACGTACCAAAGCACCAAGTTTCATTAAAATAGGTCCAATAGTTTCCATATTTTTTTTACCTCAAAGTTTGTATGAAGACCCGTGCCGCAACGTTCTAAGTGCTGTGAAGTTTAAGCGTGTCAATTTTATGAAATAAATGTTCCCCTACCAGTTTAATAGCACTCCATTTTATAAAGACAAGCCTTTATTAAGATGTCATCTAGTTTTATCGGAAAAATTATGTGACTTCGTTGTGTACGGGATTTTCTCAGAAAAAGATAACATTCGAAATTTTGCGGGACTTTAAAGCATCAGGCAGCATTTGTGGTATGTTTTTATGGTTCATTGGCTTCTAACTGTGTCATTTTTAGGTAAAGGTGTTTATGGATATAAGTATATCAATGTACACAATGGGGTAGACGACTAATTTTTATTTTAATGTCCGTCTGATAGATTATTTATAAACATTAGACACGTATTTTTTATTTTCTCACAGAAACGAATAGTTTCGAAGATATATTGATTTGAAATGTCGCGTGACGTCACTTCTCAGTACATTTTATACTAAGGAATGACGTTTTAGCCCCCACTCCTAAACTTTGATTCGTTTTATCTAAGTATTGTTTTATTATACGACAAAATAAAAAAATACGTGTCTAATATTTTTTCATTACCTAACTTACGGACTAATTATATTTTTAATTTTCATACCCTGTCATCATCCCCATTGATAAGTAAGTATAAGTATATCATGTACACAATTAGAATGATGACAGGGTATGAAAATTAAAAATCTAATTAGTCCGTAAGTTAGGTAATGAATAAATATTAGACACGTATTTTTTTATTTTGTCGTATTATAAAACAATAATTATTACGTAAACGTTATTTCTACGTATAAAATGTACATAGAAGTGACGTCACGCGACATTTCAAATGAATATATCGTCAAAAGTAGTCGTTTTTGTAAGAAAATAAAAAATACGTGTCTAATGATTTAAAATAATCTACAAGACGGATATTAAAATAAAAATTAGGCATCAACCCTATTGCTTTACATTTTTATTTTTAACTAGCGGCCCGTCCCGGCTTCGCACGGGGGATTTTTTACATAGTTTTACGTTTTATTTATATTTATTCTCAGTTTTTTTTAGCGACCTGCCCTCCGTTGTCGATGTCGCGTCTTAAGGTAACCGATTGAACAATTCAAAAGTTATCTAGAGCAAACTTTTATAAGGATTGAACCATTAATTAAAACGATTGTTATGGGTAAACTATAAAATGTAGACATATGCTCTCGCGGACTTTTTTAAAAATAATGTTAAGATAAACAATTCATCTATAGAACATTTTTGTATAACTTTAACTATATGCTCAGCGCACGCCACGGAAGGCCTCAGAAACGATACTTTTCCCCCGTTTAAAAACGGGGGAAAAAACATTTTTGGTTACTGCTCCACAACTATAGGACCTAGCGTGATATTATATAACCTATGTTACTTCTGAATAATGCAGCTTTCGAATGGTGAAAAAATTATTGCAATCGGTTCAGTAGTTTTTGAGTTTATTCATTACAAACATACAAAAATACAAATCTTTCCTCTTTATAATATTATTATTTTTAATTCAACTCAGTAGTCATTATTTTTGTCTGCTACATTAACTAGTGTCTCACCAGCTATAAAACGACTAGATTTTTCATTATTTATTCATCTTTGGCATATTCTAAGCTATTCTTTCCTACTGTGAATTACTTTATGTATATATCGTCGACATATTCTTTCAAATTGCACTCGTGCCAAACAAAAGCGGCACGGGTTGCTGGTATGATAATAAAAATGGATACCAAAGGAAAACTATTGTCTTTGACGCTACAGCAATTTTGTCACAGAATAAAGACAACGCTTGTATCATAGATTTACTACTTTTTGTTGGAAGCACATACTTATACCCAGTCCACACAAACTGTTATTTTCTGGTTGACATTTAAATCTTGTAGAGAAATTATAATGTATACAGTGTACCAAATGTAGTTTTGAATATAATGAAATACTGTACGATATAAAGTAATAACTCTTTACTTTTTGTATTGCATAAACCCGTGGTTGATTTATATCTAGCTATTTAACTGGTTTTAATACGCGGCTTTGCCCGCGTATTCCTGTTTTATCCCATGGGAGCATTTAATCGGAATACAATTTTTATCACCTAACTCAGCCCATACCCTGCCAGTATACCAATTTTTATCAAAATCCGTTCAGTAGTTTCAGCGTGATTGACAGATAAACATCTGTGATTGTGATTGATTCATTGATCATGTGATTTAAAATGCCTTAAAGGACATAGAAAGCTTTTCTTCATCTAATGGTTGTGGTCAGTAAAAAAAGGAAACAACAAAAATTATACCCTCAATTTAGGCGTCAAAGTATTCAAGTATTAAGTATTAGATCATTGATCGTTTCTGGTTAGATTTCAATACCAACATGACTGCCTCATTGGCCGAGTAGTCGCAAGTATGACTGCTGGGCAAGGGGTCTCGGGTTCGACTCCCGGGTCGGGCAAAGTATCACCGGGTTTTTTTTAATATCAGTAGTTGCACGGAGTCTGAATTTTCAATAGGTTCACCCTATTGTCAGAGGTACAGTGGCAGTAAGTGTTGTAATACACCTCTGCTTACCCCTTCGGGGATAAAAGGCGTGATGTTATGTTATGTTACCAGCATGAGACAAACTAAATTATAATAATTCATCACCACATCGTCATCCATAAAAACATCCTTATTTACTACATTTTACAATCGTAAACCGAAAGTACGAACAACGATCATTCTGAAATTTAACTCTCATTAACATTAATAATTCATAGTTGAATGTTGAATTTAAAATGGCGCGTGCATTTATTCATTCAGCTTAATAAGGTTGGCACATTCCATCGGCACCGTTTATAGTGTATCCGTTACTTTGAATTTTAAATCGTTATGCATAGTTATTTCGTTCCGTTTGGCTGGAATTTTTCGTGATCTTTGAATTGAAATGTAAAATGAGAAGGGTGATTGATGATAAGGAATTTTAAGAAGTCTATACAAGAATTTCTGTGATTTGTGTGAGACACAATTCTGTTAGGCTATTTGACGAACAAAAAGGACAACAAACATTCGGAAATTGTACAATTTTGAAATACTGATAGGTACCTGTCAACTAAAAATGACAGGTTATTCACGTAAATATACTGAGAAAACCTCGGTTGCCAAAGAATAAAAAAACAAAAGTACTAAGAAAATTCGACTAGTTTCGGGTCACACAGGGACTCTTCTTCATACGCAGCGTACGCAGGCGCTGTGATGTCACTTAATCTATTCAAAAGTTTTAGTTAATTCAGTATGTATTATGATGGTTATTATAAAAACACTGTAACTTGTACTGTTTTTGTTTATTTATAAGACAGAAAACATTAATCAAGGGGTACTCTGATTTATTTCGGAAATGAAAGTCCATATTTAATCCCTGTCAGGAACAATCAGAAAGTGTAACGAATATGGACTTCTGTGAAATTTTAAAGCACAAATATAGACCCATGTCAATCTAATCAGAAACGTACGCCTTTGAAATTATGGCTACAATTTCCTCAAATTACACAATTATCTGTTCACCGTAAAAGAAATAAAATATTTACGTGGAAATCGATTCAGGGCTAAAAATAAAGCGGATTCTACCTGGTAAATGTGCTATCGTTGCGTCTTTAGCAGTATTGGAGTTGACATTTTTTGGGCCACCCCAACCTAACTCAATTGGACAGAAATGACAAGTTCTTTACTGTTTTTTGAAGTGAGATATTTTTTTGTTTTTGTTTCCTAGTTTATTTGTGAACGACTGTCCGTAATGCTTTCAGTTGGGGTGCGGAGTAAATGCGATATGAGAAGTTTTTTTTAGAAAAAAGTTCTTGCTTCTGTGGCGCGAAGAAGGGTAGAACAATAGATAAATGTATTTTGGAAGTCGATAATTTTTCTCGTTCTTTTTCCTGTAGTTTCTAAAAAGGAGATTTAAAATGTTGCTTCTGTTTTTATTGTTACCTTGAAATAGGTTTTTCTATTACACAATTTATGAGCAGAAGTATAAACATGTATTTTGTGAAACGCTGAATACTAATCATAATATTGCAATGATAAAATTACGTGCTAGATTAACATAAAAAAATCCTTCCACGGTAAAAATACTTATACAAAAGCATTTATATAATTGTTGCCACAAACAAAATAAAGCCTTAACGACTTTGAAACACAACATCAATTAATTCTTCAGTCGAATCGATATACAGTTCCGATTAATTATATCGACAAGTCCATCACTCACTTGTCATTCGATCTTAATATATCATCAACTTGTCAATACCACTTGAATGCAAAGGAAGGGTAGGGTTGGTGAAAACAGCTTAGTTTTAGTCGTAGCACCAATATATTTTTGACCTATATACAATTGGTTATGAATTAGCAAACAATGAAAGCATTAGCAAACTAGAAAAGATAAATTTTCATTTTCATTATATTTCTAAATCGTGGAGTAAGCCTTTTCAAAAGAATGGAATTAATCATAAAAAGTTCTTTTTTTTTTAACTTTTTTTTAGTTTAGGGTTTTAGTTGTTCCGTATGGGAATCGAACCCGCGAGACGTTGCACGGCAGCCGGTTGCCCAGCCACCGCGCCAGCCTAGCAGTCTAAAATGAACTTGCAATGTTTCATAACTTGCTTGCAGAGGAAATTAATTCATATGTGTGAAGTTGCCACTTGTCAACTTTGTTTTCCGTTTTCAAGTTACAAAGTTGTCTTCATACATACTGTTACTTAATTAGTTGTATGTTTTTAGTTTTAATAGTAATTAAGTGCTACTATAATGTAAAAATATGATTACAAAACTGTATACATACATTTAAGATGATCGACTGCCTCGTTGGCCGAGTGTCTCTGAGTTGGCAAGGGGTCTCGGGTTTGATTCCCGAGTCGGGCAAAGTATTACTGGGTTTTTATAAAATTCTCAGTAGTAGCGTGGAGTCTGGAATCGTGCCCGGTATATGGCAATAAGCTCACCCTCTATTACATGGGACTCATAACATAAATAATGAAAAGTGGGTGTTACATTGTATAGTGGCATAATGTGCATCTATTGCATGTCGTGTCGTATTGTATGTCGTGGTGGCCCGGAGGATTAAGACGCCCACTTCTCATGCATGAGGGTGCGGGTTCGAAACCTACCAACGGCAAGTACCAATGTGACTTTTTCCGAGTTATATGTACTTTCTAAGATTATTTAGACACCACTGACAAACGGTGAAGGAAAAACATCGTGAGGAAACCTGAACTTATAATTTCTAATTATAAGTTTGAAATCGCCAACCCGCATTGAGCAAGCGTGGTGATTAATGCTCAAACCAATTCTCTGTGTGAGAAGAGGCTTTGCTCAGCAGTGGGTATTTATAGGCTGTTGATGATGATGATGATAATGTGCATCTCTGGGCACCCCTTCGTGGATAAAAGGCGTGATTTTATGTTATGTTATATTACATAAATTTAAGAGTGGTATAAAATATTGTAGCGTTAATGTTACATAATGACTTTGATTCCTTTTTAGATAGGACTGAAGTTTATAGGATGGTTTATTTACTAAATCTGCAGCATAACGGGTGTAATGTATACCTCACAACAGCAGTCGATATTATAAAATAAAAAATGTAGTATATAAAATCAAAAATATCACTCGTATCTCATAAACTGCTAACCCCATAAATAGCATAACCAAAAACTAACCAATTTCATGTATGTACAATTCGACAATTCGAACGATACCCACGCCAGTATCGGAAACCAGCGTCGTCAACACTAATCGTTGTAGCGAACAACATGTTAAGCCTTCGATTACAAACACTACTCGTCACTCGACCGACTGTTTGCCAACAGGACGCATTGTGAATTGCAAATCTGGTGACTGAGTGCACCCCCGCTTGACCACCTCGATTTTCATCACAATACACATGTTAGCTCGTGTTTTTACTGCATTGTCAGAATTTTAATGGTCGACACCGCTATTTTCTTGTTTGGTACAATTAAATGGCTGGAATATGGGCAAGTGTTGGGTGAACGGCACAATAATGTTATTTTTATTGAAATTATCGCCCATGGACACCTGGAATACCAGAGGCGTTACAAGTGCGTTAGCGACCTTTTGGGGATTAGGAGTCTGAGGATCGTTGGGGATTCAGGAATTGGGGAGATTGGGGAAGGGGAGGGTAATTGGGACTCCGGTAACCTCACTCACACGACGAAACACAACGCAAGCGTTGCTTCACGTCGGTTTTCAGTGAGTTCGTGGTATCACTCCGGTCGAGCCGTTCCATTCGTGCCGAAGTATGGCTCTGCCACACTTAGCACACACACACATACACTCTCTCCTTACATTCTTTACACAAAATATGTTTGTTAAAGTAATAAAGTTATATGTTCATGTATGAATATGAGTCGACAAAAAACGATGAAATAGTTAAAGATTGTGTGTGTAGTTCGGTTGGAAGGTATTAATATTTTCTGAAGATCTTTAAAAACATTAAGTGTTACAAGTGTTAAGCTAATTTGAAACTTACAACTTTGACAATACAACTACTTTTCGAACAAATAAACGTAACATTGGTTGAGACTAACATATGCGGTCCAGCAAAACCGAGAAAACTTTCCGTAAGAGCTCAGGGAAAGATTTGTCTTACCGTTGTATCCCTGGAGTGGGATCCCCTTACTGTGATCGATCTAACTGAAGTTGACAGTGTGAGAAATAATCGTGCAAGTCTGTTTAGTCTAAATACATATTATGTTTTGTTGGTGAATATATGTTCAAGGAATAGAATAATATGGAAGGTGGTGTTTAATAACAGTTGGTATGCAGGTCAGGGAATGAGACATTAAAGTATTTTTTTACTAAAAATGTCGCTGTCGCCCCATCCCTAGTACTCATAAAATTACGTGATTGGCGATACAGGTAAGGAGACGTTGATCACAGTGTATTTAAACCATTCAAAACAATGAAAAATGTCCAGAACAATAAAAAATATACCCTACATCTTAAAATTGACACATTTTACATGGAGTTTGTGCACTATGAGAACTTTTAAAATTAAATGATGTAATTATACGTGTGTGGCGATTCGGGCACAGATTTCAGAGCCCGTATTATTACGGTGTCGACTCTTAAAGGGTTAAACAGTAATTGCATTTTTAAAGTTTCCGTTATCATCGAAGATTAAGTAACGTGAAGATTATTTTCAAGATGTTTTATGCTTTTTTTATTTATAGTATAATAGTACAACGTCAACAGTATAATAAATACACTTGAAAATCATGATCCTTCTGCCAAAGCAGTCGTACAAAAACAATACGAATCTCGAATCATAAATCATTCGACCAAAAACCGACCACAGACCGTCAAAAAACAATTTCGACGACACACTTTATAAGTCAGTTTTAACATGGCGTCACTTTTTGTTCCATGTAACCCTAGCCCGGTTTAATTTAATGCTAGCACATGTTCATTACCATAATACGAAATTTACAATTCCTTTTCAGTACAGCGACCGATGTGAAATTTCAAACGGCATGTTCAAATGCCGAATATCGATTGCCAATTGGAACGGAATTATTATTATTCAATACTTTATGTCATGGTAGTGTTTAATTCTAAATATTTGATAGGTGTTGTTGTATATTTAACTGAAATTCGATCTCATTGGTTGAATTAGAAGGTTTATTTTCATTATTTAAATGGTAGTTCAGTGGCGAATTTAATGATTAAAAATGATAAAAAATTCCAACCATACTTGGATATCCATACTATGATAAAATAAACTTTATTCTTTATGAATTAGCACTGAAGCCCTTCCAGGCTCAAGGACGTTCCCATTTCAAATTCTACTTTAACCCGTGGTCAATATAATCTTTTTCTTCCGTAGAACGGATAAATAAAATTTAAAAAAATACAAGTAACAAAAAGGTATAGGTAGATATTTATTTTTAACATGTTTTCAAAGTTCTCTTTGATACAGCAACCTCCCTAAAAATCACATCCTACACGGATTAGTATATTTCGGCTGATAAATGTCACTTCTATTTTAGATCTTCATATCCACGCGAGAGCAGATCAAACGCATGGAATATTCCACAAAATGTAATATATTAGTGCAAGTGAACCTTACACTTCCCATAATATAGACAAGCGTAATGGAAGTGACAATTACATTCGACAAATTATGTTAAAACTCATATCGAATTCATTAAATAATTGATTTTCATATTATTATACATTCATGTTCTCCCGTTCCCTGACTGCCTCATTGGCCGAGTGGTCGCAAGTGCAACTGCCGGGCAAGGGGTCCTGGGTTCCATTCCCGGGTCGGGCCAAGTATAACTGGGTTCTTCAAAAAAAAATTCACAGTAGTAGCACGGAGACTGGAATTGTGCTCGGTATATGGCAATAGAATCACCCCCTATTACATGGGACTCGGGGTGCGGTGCCAGAAGACCTCCCCGTGGTGCACCCTGGGTGCGGGCGACAGTCTCCCTAGCGGGGGTGATAGGGTTGGAGTGACTGTCGCCCGCAGCAGACTTCTGGACTGGGCGGGCGAACCCGATAGGGTTCTGGAGGCGGCGGGCTGTGTGCGGAGGCTCATAGCCCGCGCTTCCGAGGGGCGTTTCTCCGCCCGTCTCTCTGGACATAGCAGAGAGCGTGGCGTAGAGGCAAGGGCGGTGCTCGTTGTGCACTCACCCTGCCAGCGAGCAGCATCGGGACACAAGCTGTCCCCGATTGCAGCCGTCGATATCGTAACCCGTAAGGAGGTCACGGTCATGTTTTGTGACTCTGAACGGGACGAGGGTCTTGGCTTGGTCGCCCGGACCGCGAGGAAGATAACCTCTATAAAAAATTCCTCCAATACTAAGTTCTGGTGCGCGGCGAGAGTATGCATGGCTGAGGAGTAGTGTCAGTCGCGAGCGCACCCCCAGCTAGGGGACCAGTGGAACCTCTAGTTGGGAAACAAATGAACACTTACCCAGGTACAGGGGGCACTGCCTGGGTGGACCGAATATTTCCCCCATACTCGTGGGAACTGTATGGAGAAAGTAAAACCTAAAAAAACAAAACCACAACTGTCGGAGGAGGAGAGTGCGGGTGAGCTTGGCTCACCTGCAGACGTAGTAGAGGGGAGCCCAAGGGGCTCTGGCGCCCGTGGGGAGACGCTGGACACATCTAGCATGCCCCACACACGGGCATCAATTACGATGGTGTCGGACCCTGAGTCCGACACATCACTGGCGGATCGGCTGAGCGTGAGCTCGAAGGGCTCACGTCGTCGCGTGACGGGGACGTTTAAGCGTCCCAGGCTGGAGGAGGACGCTTCGTCCCCGTCCTCCGGCGCGCAGGCGCCTCCCCCTAAAGTCCCAACGGCGGCGCGGGGTAGGGGCGGCAAGGGCGGCGGTCGCCGGAAACCGGCACCAGTTGCCTGCGTGGAGTCAGCCGAGCAGCTGGCTGCGGAGGGCAGGGCTCTTTCGAGCGCTGCCCGTTCAGAGTCCTCCGCAGCCGAGATGTCCGGCGTGGAGGTTTCGGAGGGCGAGTCGGGCTCCGAGAGCGCGAACGGCTCCGGGCACCTCCGACAGGCCATCACGGAGGTGCTCCATAAACTGGCTATGGGGAAATCCCAGCCGGTTAGGCTCTCCCTCCTCAGGGCGGCGGTGGCCACTATTACGGAGGCAGCCCTGGAGCAGTGCGCGGTGCCCACTGCAGAAAAGGTGCGCTCCGAGCTGGGCGAGATGCGGCGGGAGCTGGCGCGCTTGGCGGCCTCCAATGCGGCCCTGGAGACCGAGCTGCGGACGGCCAGGGCCGAGCTCGCCGCTGCTCGCGGCAGTCACCCCCAGCCCCCGGCGGAGTCCGACGTAGTCGGACTGCTGCGAGCGGAGATGGCTGCCTTCCAGCGACGTTTTGACGTGCTGGAGGGCAGGCTTTTGCGCCCCCCGCTCGCATCGAGCCGGGCCTCCCCGCCCGCGGCATCGGGCTCATACGCGGCTGCTGTGGCCAAGCCTCCGACCTCCACTGGTCAGGCTGGCCGCGGCCCCCAACCGCCGGCAAAGGCGCGGGCGCCTCCTCCCGCGAGGTCCTCGGCGCCCCCGCCGGCGCAGACCCCAGCTGCGCCGATGGCGCCTGCGCCCATGAGGCGCAAAAAGAGGAGGGACACTCCAGCCCGGCAAGCTGGAGTTGCAGCAGCGGCGGCAGAACCCGCCCCGCGAGTGGAGGACGGCGGCGGTTGGCAAATCGCCGGCGAGGCGAGGAGAGTCGCCAGGGAGGGCCGAAAGCGCCGCAAAAAGGCGCAGCGGCAGCGACGGCAGCAGCAGCGCAGGGAGAAACGCGCTGCTGCCTTGCTCCTCGCCCCTAAGACCGCGGCTGTAGTTATTACACTGCAGCCCGAGGCGGTCAATAGGGGCGTTACCTATGGTGACGTCCTCGCCAAGCTCAAGGGGGCGGTAACACCTGCGGAGTTCGGGGCCCCGGACGGGTTTGCGGTCAAGGTGACCGCTACCGGAGCCCGTCTACTGGAGGTCCCCGGCGCGGCCAGTGGCCCGTCGGCCGACGCCCTGGCTGAGAGGCTTAGGGCGTGCCTCGGGGCAGACGAGGCCCGCGTGTCCAGGCCCACCAAATGTGTGGATGTCCGGATATTGGGCCTGGACGACTCCGTCACGGAAAGTGAGGTGGTGGCCGCTGTGGCCAGGACGGGAGGGTGCCCTGCTGACCAGATCAAGGCGGGCACCATCCGTCCGGACAACTCGGGGCTGCGCACGGTGGTGGTGAGCTGCCCCGTCACAGCGGCCAAGAAGCTGAAGGAGGGCAAAAGGCTCTTGGTGGGATGGGTCTCGGCGCAGGTAAAGCTGCTCGAGACCCGGCCTCTGAGGTGCTACCGTTGTCACGTGGGGGAGCACGTGAGCGCCAAATGCACCTCAGAGGTGGACCGCAGCGACTGTTGCTTCCGCTGCGGTCGGCCCGGTTACAGGGCCGGCTCCTGCACTGCCCCGCTGCACTGCAACGCATGTGCGGCGGCTGGCAAGCCGGCCAATCACCGGGTCGGGAGCAAGGGCTGCTCCCCTCCTGCCAAACCCAAGGGCAAAGGTAGGCCCTCCGCCACCCCTGCCGTTTCCGCCGCCGCCCGCCGCCACTGCCGCCGCAGTCGCCGCTGCCGCTACTGAGGAGATCGGAATGGACTGTCAATAATGGCTCCATTCCGCCTCCTCCAGGCGAATATTAACCACTGCGCCGCTGCTCAGGATCTCCTGCTCCAGAGCATGGCGCAGTGGTCGATCAATGTCGCCGTGGTCTCCGAGCCGTACTTTGTCCCGCCCAGGGATCACTGGGTGGCGGACCTGGACGGCTCGGTGACCATCATCTCATCGGCCGCCGCCGGTACCCCGACTCTTGAGGCAGCTCAAAGAGGCCGGGGTTGTGTCGCAGCACGGTTCGGAGGGCTCGCTGTGGTGGGCGTGTACTTCTCTCCGAACCGAACTCTCGCCGAGTTCCACAACTCCTTGATGGAGTTGGTCACAGTCGTCGTCGGGTTCCGTTCCCTCCCCGTGCTCGTCCTCGGGGACTTCAATGCCAAGAATTTGGCTTGGGGTTCCCGGTTCACCGACGTCCGGGGTAGGATGGTGGAAGACTGGGCCCTTGAGGCAGGCCTAGTCGTCTTGAACCGGGGTTCTGTCCCTACGTGCGTGCGGATGCAGGGCGAGTCGGTGGTGGACATTTCGTTCGCCAGCCCTGCTCTGTCACCACGTATCGTTGACTGGCGTGTCATGGAGGAGGTGGAGACGTACTCCGACCACCGGTATATCCGGTTCAACGTCTCCGCCGAGTCCGCGGATCCGCCGGTCAGACAGGCCCCATGTGGCCCGCGTTGGGCGCTGAAACAGCTGGACCGGGAGCTGCTCCTGGAAGCCGCCATCGTGCAGGCCTGGGTGATACCACCGGTCAGGCCTGCCGACATTGACGATGAGGCCAAGTGGCTCCAGGACGCCATGTCCAGGATCTGTGACGTGGCGATGCCCCGGATCCGGTCGAGGCAACAAAAGCGCCAGGTGTACTGGTGGTCGCAAGAGCTGGCAGCTTTACGCAAGGCGTGCACTGCTGCGCGACGCCAGTACACTAGGCACCGCAGGCGCCGTCTCCGTCCTCCAAATGCGGAGGCGAGAGAGGCGGAGTTGTATGAGGGATACAGGGCGGCGAAAGCCGTCCTCAAGGCGGAGATAATAATAATAATAATAATAATATGCTTTATTGTACACCACACAATCACATTATAGGATAAATATTAACAAAAATAGTGTACAATGGGCGGTCTTATCGCACAAGGCGATTTCTTACAGACAACCTTTGGATGGAGCAGTAATAGGAGTCTGATATGGGTCGTCAAGTGTACAATAATTAATAACTTTATAAAGTACTATACACAGAATACAAAAATACAACTACAACTCAAAAAATAAATAAATAAAATAAATAAAAATAAAATAATACCTTTACAATAAACAATATACAATATGATACATAAATTACATAATGGTGTGTATTTGTGCATGTGTGTGTATGTGTGTGTATGTGTGTGTATGTGTGTGTGTGGTTAAGATAGGATATAAAATTATAAAGAGAGGAAATGCTCTTTAACAAGTTTTTTAAATTGCGATATGGATTGAGCTCGCCTCGCTGCAATCGGTAAAGCATTCCACAACCGAGCTGCTTGCACTGTAAAGGACTTGTCTAAAAAGGAAGTGGAATGCAAACAAATACTCAATTTCAGACTCTCCGATGATCTCAAAAACTTCGAATGTGTATCGCCAAGGTACGTAAAACGTTCTTTTAGATAGGTAGGGGTAGTGGGATTAAAAAGTATATTGTAAAGAAGTGAAAGAATATGAGTATTCCGGCGAAGGCGAATAGGCAGCCATTTGAGCTTGTTGCGGAACTCAGAGACGTGGTCATACTTGCGCAATCCAAATATGAACCTAATGGAAAGATTTTGAAGTCGCTCAAGCTTGTCTAATTGTTCTTGGGTGAGATCAAGATAGCTGGCATCAGCATAGTCGAGAATTGGTAGAAGTAGGGATTGTGCTAATGCAATTTTAGTAGCAGTGGGTAAGAAATTCCGTAAACGCCTCAGGGCGCCCGCCGAGGCAAACACCCTGCGGCTGACCTCCTGCACCTGTTTAGACCAGGACAGAGTACTATCAATGTAAATCCCCAAGTTCTTGACTTCACAGGAAAAAGGAATCTTTGTTTTAAGTAGACATACTTGGGGAAGAGTAGACCAGTCTATTTTAGAGACAGTCCTTGAGCTGCCGACAACCATCACTTGTGTTTTTGATGGATTAATATGTAGCCCGAACTTCATGCTCCAGTCACTAATTCGTGCCATATCACGGTTGATCAGCGCAATAGCATCAGGTAACTCATGCAGTGAAGCATTTGTGTAGATCTGTAGATCATCGGCATAAAGGTGGAAGGAAGAAGAGAGTTCATTAGAGATAGAGTTGATAAATAGCGCAAAGAGTAAAGGGGATAGAACACCACCCTGCGGCACACCGGAAGCAGTACAACACCATGAAGAATAACGATCCTCACAATGAATACGCTGCCGGCGACCAAATAGGTAGCTGCGAAACCAGTCAATTACCGATGGGGATACGTTAAGAGAGCTGAGTACGGCAAGCAAAATGTCGAAGTCAACGGTATTAAATGCGTTACTAAAATCGAGCAGGACAAGTACCGTCAACTTCCCCATCTCCATGCTCGACCTAATGTCATCGGTAATGTTTACGAGAGCCGTGGTAGTGCTGTGACCCGGACGAAAACCAGATTGGTAGGGACTGAGGAAATTGTGCTTGGTAAGGAAAGAACTAAGTTGATGATGGATAAGTTTTTCTAGGATCTTGGACAGGAAAGGAAGAATGGATATAGGACGATAATCGGAAAAAGAAGCAGGATTTGTTTTCTTGGGAAGAGGAATTACGTGAGCTTCCTTCCAAATCTGAGGGAAAGCTCTGTTGGAGACAGAGGAATTTAGGACAAAAAGGATGATAGGAGTAATTTGATCTAGGATAGGAATTATCATTTTGCGGCTTACACAGTCACCACCAACGGCATTCGATGTCGTCGACAGAATGCTCCTCCTAACCTCACATGCAGTAAATTGACTGAAGACGAACGGAGGAAAATCAGGTAGCGGAAGTAACGAAAGGAAGTTTAAAGTGGAAGTTTTGGCGGCCATATCTAAAGCGACTGAGGAGGAGAAGTGAGAGTTAAGAGAGTTAAGATCTAGATCTTTAGGTATAGGGTCTTGAGTAGGTTTTCCGATACCTAGTGATTTGAGGAACTTCCACACTTTAGCCGGATCACTATCTTGAACTGATCTATGGATGTGTTGGCGTTTAGCATTCCTGCACACCTTGTTGCACTGATTTCTAATCCTAATGTATTTTTCCCTGTTGCTGACACTCGGCTGGATCTTAAATTTAAATTTTGCAGCAGCTTTTTTAGCAATCAGTTTCTTTATTTCATCAGTTAACCAAGGTGCTGGGAGATGCTTAACCCTGACGGCCTTGACAGGAGCGTGTTTGTCATATAGTTTTATAACAGAGGCAGTCAGGAATTCAACTTGTTCGTCAACCGATGCCGCCTCAACCAGAGGTTTCCAGTCAATGTCAGCAGCATCCTCCCGTAGACGCTCAACATTCATGCCCCCAAAATTGCGAAGATAGAGAGTTCTCGACTTATGCTTGGGTGGACGAATTTTGAAGGATGCATAGATAAGGTCGTGGTAAGAGAAGGCGTCAGCTGGACACTGGCCATGTTTGGCGACGTTGTTCGGGGAAGAGACTAAGATTAAATCAAGCAGCGAAGGAACTGAATTAGGGAAATGGTGAGTAGCATTGAGGTCAAGGATAGAAAGATTGGTAGACTTGATTAACCGGGAAAAAGAAGTGGAACGAGTGTCGTTTTTTAACAGACATGTATTGAAATCCCCCATTATAATACAGTGATCATATGAGGGTACAAATATTTCTAGGAGCTGTTCAAAAGAGGAGAAGAAGTTAATACGTAGAGATGGACAATAATACACGCCAAGAAGAATTTTAGCGCGGTGTAACTCAACCTCCAAAAAGAGGTGTTCACCAGCATTATGGGGAGGAGGCTGAGTGGACATGTTCAAGATAGTAAACGAAATATTCTTACGGAGATATATGGCCACACCGCCCCCACCCCCAATCGCACGGTCATTCCTTATCAAGTTAAATCCCGGAAGAGAGTAGAGAGGAAGAAGGGAGACAAGGTTTCAACCACGACTCGGACACCAGAATGGCGTGAATGTACTTACAATCGAAAAACGCCAGCATATCAGTGTAATGAGCCGGAATACTCTGAGCGTTAATGTGAACCACATTGAAGTTCCGCGATGCATCAGAAAATACCGAAACGAGTGTCTCATTTAATGACGGTAAACTACAAAAGCTTTCGTCGTCTGAAGTTAATGATAAATACGCATCAGATTCATTGTTAGTACTAGTATGTAACATGAGTGTGTAATATGTACCTAATAATGTATATAAAATGTAATAATATGTAATATTAATAAACTAATAAATAACAACAAAAATATACCTATAATATAATACTATGCGTTATGTATGAGGTTGGTGTTCAAAATCTGCACTACCTATATCCACCTGCCAGTTAGCCTGTAAGAATTTTAAAACAACAAAACAAGAAATCACCCATTAACGACAACACAGGCAAGCAAAAAATAAATAAAAAATAACAAATAAAGATAGCAACACAAAATAGTAAAATAGTAAAAACAGTAATAGTAGGTCCGGGCAATCGAACTAAATAATAAAATGAGGTGAGAAATATAATACGCTAATAAATGACAAAAATAAACGAATTTGAATTTAAAACATGCATGCAGTTCGTAAAACGAAACGTTTTAAGTGACAGTTAAGCATGACAGTGACATTAAAGACAATGATAAGAGTTACGAATGAAATGAACATAAATTGTAAACAAATAAAATACTACTACCTTTTCAATGTAAATGTAAGAAAAATAATAAAATTAATATGAAGGTGATACTACAATATTACAAATACAACAATCTAAAACAAAAATACCCGATTTACCCAGACTACCTACAGAAAGACAAGAAAATAGAATTGAAAAATTTATAATACTTATTTTCGGGTTGCTGCACGCCTTGCCCTGGACATAACCACCTTCCCGGCAGCCGCAATGACAGGCTGGGCCACATCCTGTCCAGGCTGTTTTAAATCGATCCTGTCGAGATCGTCTCTGGTTGTAACCCGATGTCGAGCGCCTTTCGAGTCCAGGACAAAGATAATGCCCTCCCTCGTCCAACACTGATTGACCCCGAACCTCTCTCGTGCCGCCATGAAGATGCCGTGTCGGGATTTAGTCAAAAACTCGGAGATCGTGACACCCGAGCCCTTGCACTTGGTTTTTCCTCGCCAGATGTTGTTACGGAGAGCCAGGTTATGCAGCTTAAGCAGAATGGGTCGAGCCTTTTGGGTAGTCCGTCCCATCCGGTGGCACCGCTTGATATCAGATGGCTTTATATCAAGATTGAGGCGGTCCTTGACAACTTTTACGACCAATTGGGTAGTGTCCTCTTCCTTTGCTTCTGACTCCGACACACCGTGAAGAAGAAGTATCTTACGCCGGCTGTGCATCTGCATATTGTCCATGCTCTGCACCAGAAAGCCCACTTGCTGCTGGAGAACACAGAGGAACTGCATAATGAAGCTCCGAAATGCTATGTACTCCGCTGTTAGTACTGGTGTGGCATCTGTTGCTGCTCCTGTGCTAACCCTCTGCTCTTGCTCAAAGTCGGCCATGCGCTGCTTGAACATGCTGGTCATCTCAGACACTAAGCGTGGGACGTCCTCCATGATATTACCAGTTGTGCAAGTTTTCAGTGTAAAGTGCTTATAATGTTTTGTAGCTGGTTGAAAACACTGGACAGGCAGGTAGCACTGATTACTATTTTATTTAAGGCATTAAACTAATAATAAAGTAATTATAATTATATTTCAGTAATTTATAAATCAGAGCTTTACAATTTTAGTGTTTACTCGGTGACTACCCGCAACAATCTACAACAAACAAACCTTTGCGGGCCAAGGAGGAGGCCCGCCGGGAGATGCTGGGGACTCTGAATAGAGACCCGTGGGGACGCCCGTACCGCATGGTACGCGACAAGCTTCGCGCTTGGGCTCCCCCGCTCACTCAGAGTCTCCGGCCAGAGGTCGTTGAGGAGGTAATTGGCGCCCTGTTCCCCCGGCTGTGGAGGGGCTTCACCCCTCCGTATATGACTCCGCCCCCTGCGGTGCCCGACGCGGGCTATAGCGACGACGACGACGACATCGTCCCAGAGGTGACCGAGGCAGAACTGAGAGCGGCGGTGCGCCGGATGGGCGCCAAGAACACCGCCCCAGGACCCGACGGCTTGCATGGCAAAGCATGGGTCCTGGCCTCAGAGGCTCTCAGGCCTCGATTAATCGGTCTCTACAGCGCATGCTTGGAGAGAGGCCAGTTCCCGCTGCTCTGGAAAGCGGGGGGAAAACTGGTCCTCGTGCGGAAGACGGGGCGCCCTGCGGACTCTCCGTCCGCGTACCGGCCCATAGTGCTGCTCGACGAGGTGGGGAAAGTCTTCGAAAGAATCATTTCGAACCGCCTCGTCGCGCACCTGACGGATATTGGGCCGGACCTATCGGACGGCCAGTTCGGCTTCCGCAGAGGGCGCTCCACGGTGGACGCCATCATGCGCGTTAGGGACCGGACGACGGGGACTGCAGTGTCCAGGGGTAAGGTCGTAGTGGCGGTGTCTCTGGACATCGCCAACGCCTTCAACTCCCTGCCCTGGAGCTGCATCTTGGAGGCACTCCGATATCATCGGGTGCCTACCTACCTCCGTCGTGTAATCGAGGCATACCTGACGGACAGGTCCGTCATCTACCCCGGTCACCGGGGCGAGTGGAACCGGCGAGAGATGTCACGCGGTGTTCCACAGGGTTCGGTTCTGGGGCCGCTCCTGTGGAACATCGGTTATGACTGGGTGCTGCGCACCGACCTCCCGAACGGCGTTAGCATGATATGCTACGCCGACGACACGCTGGTGCTAGCGCACGGGAGGTCGCACCAGGCGGCGGGCCGATTTAATGGCGACAGCGGTTGCGACAGTCGTTGAGAGAATCCGGCAGTTGGGACTCGAGGTGGCGCTCCACAAGTCCGAGGCCATGTGTTTTCATGGCCGCGGGAATGCGCCACCTCCTGGTGGGTCTCAAATAATGGGGGAGGGGTTACCATCGGCGTCGAGACGGCGATGAAGTACCTGGGACTCGTCCTCGACAGTCGATGGAACTTCGTGGAGCACTTCCGACGTTTGGCTCCAAAGTTGGCGAGGGTGGGGGCTGCGTTTAAGCGCATCCTCCCCAACCTCGGGGGGCCAAACGCCTCCTGCCGGAGGTTATACGCCGGGGTCGTGCGGTCCATGGCCCTCTACGGCGCCCCTGTGTGGGCGCCGAACCTGCTGCAGCGGCCCGCTCGGGCGCTGCTTATGGCACAGAGGGTCATGGCGATCCGAATGATCCGCGGATACCGCACGATCTCTGGGGAGTCGGCGAACCTCCTTGCCGGATTACCGCCGTGGGATCTGGAGGCGAAGGTGCTCGCGCGCGTGTATCGCATGCGCGCGGAGGCACGTCGCCGGGGTGAAAGTCCGCTGCCGCGCCTGATAAGTGCGTGGCGGGATGAGCTCCGGCGCGATCTCATGGCGGAATGGCAGCAACGACTGTCGCAACCGAGGGCTGGGCTCGCTGCCATTGCAGCGGTAAGTCCCCTCTTTGAGGAGTGGCTTGAGAGACGCTACGGCGTCCTCACCTACCGCCTGACACAGGTCCTCACCGGACATGGAAGTTTCGGGAGGTACCTGTGTCTGATGGGGCGGGAGGAAACGCCCGGGTGTCATCACTGCGAGGACCATCCTGAGGACACGGTGGAACACACTGTTGCGGAATGCCCTGCGTGGGCTGAGCACCGCCGTGCCCTCAGGGAAGTGATCGGCGATGGAGACCTCTCGCGTCCGGGCCTAGTGCAGGCCATGATGCGGAGCGAGGGGGACTGGGATGCCGTCTCCTCCTTTTGCGAAGCAGTCATGCTGGCTAAGGAGGAGGCGGGACGCGTGAGGCAGCGAAGCGCTGCCTCCTCGCAACCCAGCCATCGCGAAGGACACACCGGGCGTCGGGGATCGCGGGACGATCTCCGGCCACCGTAAGCGCGGGCCTGCGGACGGCGAGCATGGGTGGCTCCCCGTCCGACCAGAAACAGACCCGAGCGTACGGCGCGTCGCGTTCCGCGCGCACCTCAAAGAGCCATCAGACCACCACAAATGGGGCCCAATAAGGCCGATGCCGATTCGGAGTCGCGGAGAACCTAACGGGTAACCGGGGCTCCGGCTCGACGTGCAGGAGAAGGAACGGGGTGGTTTTTTGTCAGTAAGAGTCTGACACTCCCTTCCGCCTCACCCAGGCGGGAGCAGTCATTCGATGATTTTCCCCCCTTAAAAAAAAAAAAGACCCGACTGCAGCGCCATCTGTCGGGCTGATTTGTGAATCTAAACCATTCCCAGATCCCCTTGAACACACACAAAAATTTCATCAAAATCGGTCCAGTCCTTTGAGAGAAGTTCAGTGACATACACACTCACAGAAGAATTGTATATATAAAGATAAGATAGATTGCACTGAGAAATCAAATGGCATGAGTAAATTAACATGACTTTTCTTAGTATCAAATAAAAGAAACCTGAGAATCCCTAACATTAAAATGTACCTATACCCTATAATATAGAAGTAGGAACTCCATAAATTAATGCGCCTTACTCCACGTCCACACCAACGCGTATCGCTAAAATTCCCGACTACCAGTACCTATACAAGAAAGCTATCACCAGTTCTAGCTCGGGTCAGTCATTTCCGTCACTTGTCTTAGCACGAAGATAAGTGGCCGACACTACGCTTCCTCAATCCCAAACATGGTACAAAATAATTCAGTACCAAACAAAGCTACAGTAACTACAATGTCTGTCTGTAAAGCTGACTACTCACTCAGATTTTGGTATTTTGTAACACCAAAAATGGACCAATTTTGTCACCAACTATATGATTTTTATTTTTTGAGGGGCGTTAATCATCCAATGCCTTCTCCCGCCTTGGGTTGGCGAGAGGGAGTGTCAGACTCTTACTGACTAAAAACCACCCCGTTCCTACTCCTGCTCTTCGAGCCCGAGCCCCAGCAATTCGATAGGCCTGTCGCGGCTCCGTAGCCGACTATGCTTGACTTATAGTACGGTGTCATTGTTTTACTACAAAAAATCAGTCATCAATTGTCGGACGTGGGTAACTGAAAGGCGAATAGTGGTAGTATTCCTGTTTGCAGTCTGCTGCGATCGCGGTCGACGATAGTTTGCACTCGATGCATATTAATGTGTCGTCCCACAGAACTGTTCATAGTTTGTATTATGTATATCCAGAATAAGATCGAGTATTTCGGTGTTATATCGAAGTAGAACACTATTGTGTTTTGTTTAATAAAAGTGTTAGTATGATTAAAATTGAACAGAATACAATACAGTTGGTAATTGAGTTGTGTAGAAAATACTAATTTAATTTTATAAAATGACTATATTGTTGTTTTTTTTCTTTCATCTGAGCAAAAAAACTGCGCATAGTTATTATTTTTCATGAAGAAACAGGACTTTAGAATGAATTGTTAATATAACATCACACATCAACAGCCTGTAAGAGGCCACTGTTGACCAAAGGCCTTTTCTCACACGAAGAAGGTTTGAGCTTTAATCACCACACTTGCTCAAAGCGGGTTGACTGTTAATATCCCATATTACAAAGAAACTATCATTACAAGCTATAATATTAATCTAAAAAAGAAAAAATACAGAATTATGAGAATTTACCATTAGCCAGGTTATTGAAATAATAATTTAGACGGGACGAGGTATTAAATGATGCACGTTATCCTCTCTTGAACGTCACCAAAGAGATTCGCTAAAGACGTAAAGAGCAAATGAAAGAGATAGAAACACGACTCATAAATATTCAATCATGGCTAGGAAGGTCTGAATGCTTTTCATAATAACAATCTTAGGAATAAAGGTAATTTATAAATATATTTTGCAATGTGACTTTTGAATGGTTTTTGGGTTAATTATAAGACTTTTAACTATACGTTTTTAGGGATTGAATGTCGTTAAGGCATACCAAAAGACGTATCAGAAAAAATTAATATGTAAACAACAATTTTCACACAATACTTTTTCAATTAATTTACCCGTACCAATTCTAAATATTTTGGTCACAAAGTCATATCCAATTCACATTATCATCATATAATATTAAAATACAACTCATACTGTCCAATATGTTAAACTGGTGGCTTCTAAATCATTATGACAAACATACCAACAGGGAATTCGACTTCATGTTATTCCATAATGGCATAACCACGGCATAAATTATGCAAAGCAGAACTGGTTAGTATTTCATGAACTAATCTTACCGTGTTTCATGAAATTGAGACAGTGTATCGGTTGCTATAATAGTGTTATTCGATATTTAGATGTCAAATTAGACCAGTAGTAATGTAAGTGCTTGCTGCAGGATTCCTAAAGATAGATAATTGACCATATTGTATTGTCCATATGTACTATAATTTGTTCGCGATAAGAATGCTGTGAATCATCAGTGCAACTGTAAGATAAAGGTGTATTCACAGTGGTGTGGAATTCAAACAAAGTATATTTTAAAAGATTAAGCTTAATGAGTTTTTAAAAGTCAATTTAAAATGGCTAGGCTGACAGACAATGATAACGTACTGCATTCTTAACGCGAATGTACTATAGGATAAATAGTAAAGCGATCGATCTTCCTAAATTAAAGTCAGTATAAGTGTATCAGGGATGAAACTGATGTTTAAATATTCGGTTTGAATTTATGTAAGTGGCCAATATTCAGAGCACGCAGAAGTCATAAACAAGAAGATGTCCAATCCAAACTAAATCTGAAATAATAAAGAACCAACTACAATAAGCCGAATAAATTCAAAAGCAACAATTTTCAATGTAAGGACATAAAAAGATTTACAAAAGAATACTTTTAGCGTCGTCTTTGCGTTACGGGAATACGTATTTGCTTCTTAAACTGGGGACAAACGATGCAACTGGGAAATCTGGTACTGACAACGAAATAGAAACTGGTACATATCGTGAACACAAGAGATTTGTAAACCAAGTTTGCTATCAACGCCTGATAAACGGTGTTTGTCTTGCGAACCGAAGCTAGGATTCTAGTTGCATAAAGTGAAGCTGTTTGTATTTGAGGAGACGTTTCGTATTCTATAAGTGGACGGTTTTTAGACAGTTCCTTGTGTGTATACTTGTCTCACAATTACTGTGACTGTGTATGATGCGTATATAAAATAAATTAATATTTTTGTAAACGCACCCACGAGCCACGATACATTAAGAAATGTTCGTCGTAGAATCGTCATTTTATGTACAGTTTTGTGAGACATACATAATTAATTATTATGTTTTTCGGCTTAAGTACTCTCATTATTATTACTCATGAATATGAGCCTCTGGCACGGCTTGAAACTAGTAGAGTTTCTCGTCAAATAGTTACGTGAGTAAGCAGAAAACAATGATAATTTAACCTCATTTTGTTTAAAAAATCCCTATACCATGCGAATGACGCAGTCGAGAGCGACAGCCAGTCAACTATAATCGTTTGTCAGGATACTAGAAACAAAGTAGAGCAGTTTTCTCAAAGATTTATGTTATAACAGCTTAAATGAAGACGTTATCAATAAAGTTTTTCTCTTATTACACAGATGTAAAGAATTACCGTCATAAAAAAAGGCAATATCAAAACTTCTAGTCAGTATAAAAGTTCAGCCTGTACTTGAATGCTGTTTTGTCTAGAATTTCTTAGCCCTAAAGGCAAATTGTGGTTATGAAAAAATATGATATTTTTTGCTATGTAATATGAAGATTCGAAAAACATGTAAAGGTGAGATTATTTTTTTCATGAAAAGTTGGTACAAGCAATTGCGCTTTATAGTAACATAATTATTTTGGTTACACCAAAATAATTATGTTACTATTTTGGTAATTACCTCTATAATTCACACATAATGACTGCACGGTTATCGTGGTGGCCGGACAATGTGTCGCGAGTTCGATTTCCGAACGGAATAACAATTAGGTAGTTTCCAGGGTATCAAAATTAAAAATCTAATTAGTCCTTCGGTTAGATAATGAAAAAAATATTAGACACGGTTTTTTTTTCTCATTACGTCATAACGTGCTACAAAATGTGACGTCACATCATATTTCAAATGAATCGTCGAAAGTTTTTAATTTTGTGAGAAAAGAAAAAAATACGTCTCTAAAGTTTTAACTTAATGTACCAGACGGACATTGAAATAAAATTTATGAAACTACCCTATTGTGTGATCCGGGTCTGGGTGCCATGTGTATGTGAACTTATATGTTTGTAAACGCACCCACGACACAGGAGAAAATCGTAGCGTGGGGCAACGTTTTATTTATCAATATTTTTTTTATGTCATAAGCCGGTAAACGAGCAGACGGATCACCTGATGGTAATCAATCGGCGTCGCCCATGGACACCTGGAACACCAGAGACGTTACAAGTGCGTTACCGGCCTTTTGGGGATTAGGAGTTTGAGGATCGTTAGGGGGAGATTGGGGAAGGGCAGGGTAATAAATAAAGAAAATAACATAATTTTATGTAATATACATTTTCCAGTTGCTTATTCAAAAGACATAAAGTCTAAATTGGTTTTTACTTTATTTTTATAAACTTACATCGTTAAAATGTTTGGCGTGTCGTTACGGTTGTCGGTAGTTCTGTTTTCAATTTTCATTACAAACTGCGATACTTTTAACTGTCACAATATTCCGCCTCCCCGTTTTGTCGTGTTTGGCTTAACGGCTTTAATTTAATGAACACTTCGTACACTGATAATGTGTGGAATTCAAGGCATGCTTTTTATAAAATGGTTTCTGTTTATAGATATTTTCGATGTGACGTGTTAATATGTCGTGTTAGTATGGTCATAATATCATCAGAATTAAATTATAATTATGTTTTTTTAAAGTTTTTTTTTATGACATAAGCCGGTACACGAGCAGACGGATCACCTGATGGTAAGCAATCGGCGTCGTCCATGGATACCTGGAACACCAGAGGCGTTACAAGTACGTTACCGGCATTTTGGGGATTGGTGAGATTGGGGAAGGGGAGGGTAATTGGGCCTCCGGTAACCTCACTCACACGACGAAACACAACGCAAGCGTTGCTTCACGTCTGTTTTCTGTGAGGCCGTGGTATCACTCCGGTGGAGCCGCCCCATTCGTGCCGAAGCATGGCTCCCCCACACTTGAAGTGAGTTTTGAAGTAAAATGCTACTGCGATTATTATTTTTGTTCTTTAAAATAATTTCAATTTCAATTTCAATAAAAAAAAAAAACAATATTCCTTAAAAGATCTATAAAAGTTTAAAAAATTCTATAAAGTGCATATTTGCACAAAAATAAAATTACACATTTCAGACTTCTCGCTGGAACAAGATCTAAAAATAAATGATCATTGTTCGTAAGCTTAACAAATCAATAATAGTTTTTGCAGATAGACGTATCAGTTATAATACTTTTTGTTACGACTATCTTAACTTTCATATCAGAAAATTGATGCGTCACACACAGACGGCTACTATGAAATCAATACGAAAGTTGATTTAGTTCTTAATCTTTGGTAATGGTAGATCAATGACCTTCAGTAAAATTATAGATAATAATTTCTATAAAATGTTAGTCTTTAACGAGGAGACCAATTTAGCTTAAGTAGTTACTAATAGAAATGTAGAAATCTGTATATTATTATTCTTTTTTATACGATGGGCCGATGTTTGACCACTACCTCGCTTGCTGACAAGCGATGATGCAGTCTACAACGCAGCTCGGTTTAATAAATAGATGTTTTTAAAATTTTGCTTATGATTATAAACGATTTGCTTTACCAATCTTTCACTAATAGTTTTAAAATTAATATTATTACTATTAATGTCCAATGTTAGACTTTCGGCTTTCTCCCTATTACATGGAAAAAAGCATAATGTTATGTCAACAAGCAGTATACACAATATTATTATATCGTAATTTTCCCCATCGAAACAATAACAAGTCAAAGATAATACACCAATTTTTATCTCCGAATAATATAAGGGTCCCATGGTACCACGAAAGTTGGTCCACAGAATAGTCAGTTTCGATATATTCGATTGTGATTGATCAATCGAATCGGGACTGTCCACAGAGGAGAATAACTTTCATCAATCATCTGTCAGTCGTCCAGTCTTCGAAATGACACTTGGGTAGTTTTTTCCATATGTGTGAAAGATGACTTGCTATCTATATTTTTGTTTGGAAGGACAAAGAAGTTAGTTGCTATGTTTTTGTGTCAAAAATGCTGATGTTTGGTTTTTGCATAATTTTAAGATTTTTTCTGATGATCATTCCTAAAATTCTCTACTCTCGACTTGAAACTCGATTAAAAATAACCTATATTGAACACGTTTAGTTTATATTTTCCTGGATAACGTAAATCTTTATTTAAATAAATCAATTTCGATTGTAAACCACCGAACGCTTTACTGCATTTTTGAATAAAATGTACATAAATCGGCAGATGAACTTTATGTTATTTTCAATCTCGTAAATATGATAAAACCAAATCTAAAATCAGTAAAAATCCGCTATATATTTCATTGTAATCCAATAGGCTAAGCCAGTCCTCAGTTTTTACCTATACATCTGTCCGTAACAGTATTTCTATCAAAGGTCGTATGACAGACGGCTTAACGTGTTATCCGAGGCCAACTCAGCTTAACTTACTGGATCGATAGACAGACAGACAGATCTCCAGTTTAATAGTCACTGTATAGTGTGTCTATATTGTGTGTTATTTGGTATTCTGAGAAATAGACTGTGATTGGTTGTATGTCTAAAATATTTAATAGGAATGATGACCGGGTTTGAAAATAAAAAATCTATTAAGTGTTTCACTTAGGCAGTGAAAAAATATTTGACAAATATTTTTTTATTTTATCGTATAAGATAATACTTAGATAAAAAGGAATCAAAGTTTAGGAGTGGGAGCTAAAACGTCATTTCTACGTATAAAACGTATTTAGGAGTGACGTCACGCGATATTTCAAATCAGTTTTTTGTCGAAAGTATTTGTTTCTATAACAAATTAAAAATACTTATCTAATGTTTTACAATAATCTACCCTATTATGTATACTGAAAAATCTTTTTAGAGAATCCCTTTTGTCAGTTACATAGTAGGTTCAAGGGACATTTATCAGCACTAACGTCTTGATGATTTATAAATTGTAAACCTGGTTTATTAATTGTTTTTGTAGTGTGTAGTAAGGTGAGTAACACCTTTTTGTATTGTTCCTTGACATATTCCAATACAGATAACAACATTACAATGCAACCAGAAATAATAAGCGACGATCCTTGTTTATATTTATCCATTTAATCAAAAGCATACCGTATTCGGCGTTTACAAAGTTCAATTTCAACATTTCAATGACTTCGAAGAAGCGTTTGAAACGTGATTAGATATTTATCAGACAAGCCATCTTACAATTACGAGTTTCCAAGAACCTTATTCTGTTGTACTCGGAACTGTTCGTTAATTTTAAATAAACGATATTTTTGGATTACTAATTACGAGTAGGTACTTATAAAATTGTGTTTAAATATTGGCAAGGCTTTACTTAAAGTGGATCATAAATTAAATTATTGACAAAAGAGTATTAGCTTTTTAATTCCCCTTTTTTATGAGGGGAAAAATCATCCAATGACTTCTCCCGCCTTAGGTTATGCGAGGTTAATGTCAGAATGTTAGTGACTATAAACCACCCTGTTCCTACTCTTGTTCTTCGAGCCGGAGCCCCGGCAACCCGTTAGGCCTTCCGGGGCTCCGTTTTTAATCCCCTGACAGGGAAAGCAGAAGTATTACATAAACTCATATCGTAACGTGATAAGACCGTTATGTATTTATTATAGCTAAAGACACTTTTACTACATATAGAAAACTAACACATTTCATTCATTGTTTTGCAAGATATAGCGATCAAAATACATAAAACACTTTTTCTCCGCAATATTAACCAAAGCCAGTTCACATTACAATTTGCAACCGAATAATAGCAGTTAAAATATGAAACAACACCCTTCACTCAAAACCTCTCGATCGAACAATCAAACACGCGACCACTTGTCAAATAAAATACAAACAAACAGTATAGCGAAGCACAACTAGTAAACGAAGCTCATTGAAAGGAAACTAGAAACAGAATCAACAGAGTGCACTCGACTGAAAACTGAACCAAAACTCAAGTGGCTTTGAGTTGGATGCGTTTAATGTTAGCTGAACATTGAACATCAAACCTTCGCGGTTTTATTGTTGCCTGGTAGTTTACAATTTCTAATTTTCCTTTACTCGAAACGAAATAGTGTGCAACAAAGTCGTTTGACTGTTTTCTGTATTTCGCTTATTTGAGTGTTTGGTAACTGCAAAATTTTAATGTATTTTCGTGTTTTACTCGCTGTAAAATTTCCGTAATGATTATTAAGTAGGTAGCTTCTCAGGAAACTTTATAGGGAAAAGTCCATTGTGTACACAGCTTTGGAATACATTCATCGAACATCAACGTGGATGTGTTGCGTTGTTGACAACATATTATAGGTAATATTATAATTCTAATGACCTGTGGACCAATATTAATTTCTTGTAAAATATTGAAGATCTGATTTGGTGCGTGACTGTCTAACATATATTAAATTACTATAACATAACATCAAACCTTCAAATCCCCGAAAGAGAAGACATAGAAAGGGACACAGTTAATAACATACAAAAAATTACACACTGGCAATCGCAAGGAAAAGTGATTACCTTTGAAACACAAACATGTTAATCGACATCGACATACGACTATAGCACAATTTCCCTATGAAAAGGGTAACACAATGCGACCGGTAGCACAAGACACTAAATCAAAGCTCGCTACCGTTGAACCTGCATTGACATCGTGCCGGAACGGGAATATTAATGTGGCCGCCTCTAATGAGAGGTCGATTGACACAGAAACAGAAACATGGCCGGATAAACGTCTAGTTGCTGGTGATTACTTGTTTGTGCGGTTTTATCTTGTGGTTTGTACGGATTTAGTGCGAAGTAGCTGTACATAAACAAACGTGGCTAGATATCTAAGATAGACAGCGATATATCTTCTTCGTACTGCTTAGTGGATTTTGTACAGAATCATTGGTCAGTTGACCCTAATTAGTATTTTTTTTAAGGGGGGAAAATCATCGAATTACTGCCACTCCCTCCCGCCTCACCCAGGCGGGAGGGAGTGTCAGACTCTTACTGACTAAAACCACCCCGTTCCTTCTCCTGCACGTCAAGCCGGAGCCCCGGTTACCCGTTAGGTTCTCCGCGACACCCTAATTAGTATAAGTACTTATGTAGTTCGAACTTGGAAACAGTACGACTTAGTTTTTCGATTTTAAGTTCTGAACTTTAACCTTTTTTTGTATTTGATTGGGCGACTATTGACCACTCGCCTGGTGGTAGCAATGCGGTCTTCTATGGAGCACATCGTCCCAATAATCTATGACCGATTTTTTATTGTAAAATCACTGTTCCATATGTTGCCTGATTAAATAGCCAATAATTTAGAGCCGCTACTGATCATGAAGTATTTAATGAATTACAAACACAATCCCAATTTCCAAATTTGAATTGATATCGAAACTCGGAATCACATAACTCAATAATCTAATTCATCGAGTCATTACACATGTACACTGGAATAGTGTAACTATAACACAGGTGCATGTAGAAGTACGATAGTAAACACTAATTCAAACCGTAGTGTATTTGCACAGTGTTGCATAGCGCTGAATGCCGCATATTAATGCGTCGACTATAGTTTCGTGTATCGATGTTATAATACGTTTGTTGAATTGCTTTACGGCTACTTTAGGGTTGAATTTCGATTGCAGTTCGTAAAAGAATGTAATTTGATCATGATTATCGATGGCAATATTATTGGTAAGGTTGTCATTTTTCGTAAGTGTCAAGGTTTTAGTGAAGTTTAGTACTAATTTGGCATTTATGGTGACTTTTACTTAAAAAAAGTAAAGAATAATGTAGATGTTTGTTTTTCTTAAATACATGTAGGTACGTAATGCAGAGCAGTAAAAGGTAGTATGAAGGATCAATGACTTTCGGATTAGCAGATATGACTTATGTGTGATAATGTTGATTTTTATGTACCTAGAGGCTTTATATTGAGTATAAATCATTCAACCGCGAAAACTATAGTTACTTATTTAGAAACATGGTCATATTTTCTACATGGAATGGGATTAATAACGTTGCCAACAAAGTGGATATGCTTGCTATAAATATAATATATCTGTTAACCCTCGGGGAAAAGCAGACGTGATGTATTTTACATGTTATGTTACTTATGGTTTGACTTATACAGATGCACAGTGATGTAGAGTACAGAAGGGACAATGTTGGTAAAACAAAATGTTATTTCTTTTAAATAATTGAGCGAAATGAGGTTTGTAACCTCGAGTCAGCATAAAGTAGTCAAAATTTAATTGATTTATCCGAATAACGATTTTTTTTCTAATTTCTATTTAAGTCTACAGAAAAATCATACTACGTGTTTTGAACTACTACATAATAAACCAACGAAACAGTCTACAATTATTATAAAAATAATATACCAAGACCCAAAACACTTTTCTTTATTCACTCCTCTAAGCTTTAGACGAAAATATTCCACATACAACACAACAATTTATCACTAGCTTGCTAGAGTATTTTAAATGTTTGTATCCTAGGCGAAGTACCTGTCATGTTGAGAATAAAATACCTGAACAACTTAGATATATGAAGTGCCACAGTTTAGCTACGACTGACATTATGTTTAAATAAATAGTACATGTATTATGTTATTTTACATGAATACTGTTACAAAGTTTTGTGGTGACGGCGCTGAATAGAATAACATAACAATATAATCTCACGCCTTTTTATCCCCGAAGGGGTAGGCAGAGGTGCACATTGTGCCACTGTACAATGTAACACCCACTTTTTCACTATTTATGTTATAATTCCCATGTAATAGGGGGTGAGCCTATTGCCATATACTGGGCACAATTCCAGACTCTGTACTACTACTGAGATTTTATAGATATTTTTTTAAAACGCAGTAATACTTTGACCGACCCGGGAATCGAACCCGAGACCCCTTGCCCGGCAGTCGCACTTGCGACCACTCGGCCAACGAGGCAGTCTGAATAGAATATATAATTTTATCACCACCTCTCTTTTTCTGGGGTCCTCGTAAGACCTGAATCATAAGGGACTACACTACATGTTTGATAGAGACCGGGCAACAGTGCTTTCTGTTAAACCTAAACTTGGAAACTATGATCTCAAACTCCCTTACCCAGCTCGGAAGTAATGGCGAATCCTCTTATGTGGAGAACGCCCGAAGTCTCATATATGAGTCCATAGTAAGTTGATTGTTACAAAGGGATAGGCAGAGTTCAACATAATATGAACTATTAATATTAAATGTTACACTCAGTTTTCGCATTTCCATGTTATTTAAACACGAGACCCTTTAACTATAGAGGTAATGTTAAATGTTTGAATGTAACCGGTTATACGTAGGCAGCAAATAAAAACGTACTTTATTATGTACAAACTGAATTTTCAGGTGAATAATATAGAATACGGACTTCCGAGAATGTTATTTGTGAAACGTAATTCAATACGTGAGACCCGGACATATTAGTCGGAAATATATTTACTTTGTCAGTCCATATGAAAAAAATTCGCCAGGACGAAAAAATAATATTGTCCATGAACTAGAATTATATGTTTAGTAAGAAAATATCGCTTTATTTTGGACCTTAAATGTTCTACAGAAATTTACGATAATATTTTCTTAACCTTTTTAAAGTGTGTTTATCATATAAAAAGCGGAGAAGGCGTACTTTAAATATACACAAAATGTTAATCTCATCCCTTGGATGAAATATTTTATCTTTTCTTGATATATGGATGTCGCCGCGGGGCCTCCATGCTAAAAATGTGTCCTGATATAAGTTTTAGATACTTTAACAGCGACAAGAAACAAAATCACATTTTTTTCAGTTTTACATTTGGAATGACTTTAGTCAAATTTTCAGTGGTTCTAAATCCGTTATAACTTGATTTCTGAAAAAAATAAATATGTCCACAGAAATGGCTTAATATTTTTAAAAAAAATATTTTTCTTCACTAAGTTATTTTATCTTAAAAACGTTTTACTACCACCAAAAACTTCTATATTTGTTATTGTCTACAGGTATTATATTGTTTTTAAACCTTTTAACTTGGAACGACTAGTACCCTTGACAGCGCACTCTAGGAACAACTTTATAACAAGAACTAAAGTTGAAAGTGAGGTCCAGAAAACAATGAACTAGCTTTTATGGATCCTGACCAATAAAAATTACAATTTATAGTAAAAAAAAAAGTTATAAAAAACTACGTGTCTACGGAAAAAAATGTCACATAGATAAACCTAAATAAGTCTAAATTATAATATGATGCAATGTAAATTATTTAGTTCTAGTAATTAATAGTATTAAATTTATTTGCAATCAAATAGAAATAATTACCACCTAATCTCCAACTCACAGAGCCAAATGTGGAGATTATGGTCAATTCTTTTTTTTTTATAGAGAAGGCCTTTACTCCAGCTGTGGACTTTAACGGGCAGTTAAGACAAAAAACAATGGAAAGCGTGATAGGTAAAAATATTCAAACGAACTAGCTCCCAATAAACAAAATATGAAAAAGCATTTTGACATCTACACACTTCCTACCTTCTAGTGAATCACCAGTATTGGGCTCTCCCAAATAAGCCACACATGCCAGGTAGTAAGTCATAGTTATTTGCAGACGCTCGATGCAGCCATGATTCAGCGGTGTTCCGAAATTTGTGGTCGGTTCTAATAAGAGCATGGTTTACCGTACGGATTTCTAATCAGTACTGGGATGTACATACATTAAATGTGGTATGAATTCTGTTTATTGTAAATAGGAACGATTGAATTTGGTAGAATGGTGAGTTTCAGTAAAACATTTTCTTTTTGATACTTTTGATAGTAACACTACTATACAGTTTTTTTTATATTTTCAACTTACTTCTATAGTTTTATTATATGTATAGATGATCATCGCTAAAAGTCCACCAGTCTCCTCCACCCAGTCAGAAATATTTATTTCGCATTATGACCGGTGGATACTGGAGAGACAAGACAACCGATTACTAATATTTTAATGTATTTTGATTACTGATTCAAGGAATACTAATTTCCTCATTCATGATTTAACTAACGACCCGCCCCGGTTTCGTTTGCAATATGCATGTGTTATATATAAGAAAAGTTATATTTTCTTAAGAATCACTCCATCTATTAAAAAATCCGCATCAAAATCCGTTGCGTAGTTTTAAAGATCTAAGCATACATAGGGATAGATGACGGATAGCGACTTTGTTTATACTATGTAGTGATCACAATTTGTAGGTATTGTACTTTGAGTGTGTAGGTAATATCAATCTAAACGTTTTCTTAAAAAGTTTTCTATACATTGATGAGTTGACCATTCACTTACAAACGACATATTTATTTATTTATTTATTTATTTCTTCTTCACAAAATACAGTGAATGGCGGACTTAATGCCTTAAGGCATTCTCTTACAGTCAACCATAGGGAAGTGCAGAGAAATGAAGTGGTTGATTCGAAGAATACTCCCATACTAAAATATTTCTCACTCAACAAACTAAAAAGTAAGAAAAATACTGCGAATAGTATTTTATTCAATTACAATGCGTCCAATTTCCAATAAAAGTTCCAGTGAAGTATTTCAGTTTCCTACAGATTTTTAGTTGAAGTCTCGTTGGAAAATGCAACACAATTTTCAATTCTGTCAGGTATTTTATAATCCGGTGAAGTTGAGGTTACTTGGGAGATATTTCCCTCTTGCCCCGTCCGTCTTTTCTAAGAGTTGTGAAACTTTATTATGAATTTAGTTCGGTCTACTCCCAGTGCATCGTGGGTACTATGATAGATTTTGCTCTCAAAGGTTAAGGTACAGGTCATTGACTTTAGTTGTTTCTTTGGAGCTGTGCTATATTTATTATTGATAGTTTTCTCTTCGTATTTTGTTTTTACTTGTGAGTAGAAATGGATTGTTAGGTCATATTTTAAGTGTTGCAAAAGATAAATAGAAAATAGACAGTAATCAATGCTTTTAGAGAATAAATATCAGATGAAAAAAAACAGTTGATTAATGTCATAATTTCCTAACTATTTGGATAGACTAGACTAGCTTCTATAGAGGTAAGCTTCTTTGGTGGTCGTTCGAAAACGGATAACCAAATTAATTACCTCACTTTAAATATGGTGATAGTTATATACGAAATGTACAGCTTTATAATTTTGCTCAATTACCTGATTTGCCAGCATGTAAATAAATCTAATTTCACATTTTCACTTACAAAACAAAAGCGATAATTTAGAAATGACAAAACAAAAAATCATTCCCAAATTCCAATTCTAATGAACATTTTTGCAAACATGAACATTGAACATGATAATAAAAACTCAAGGAGGCGTTGTATTTATAAAAATCTATTGTCGATTTACCTTTTTGTCTTTTCCATTTCCAAGGAAGACCTTTAAGGGTAAGATGAATGTGACAGCGAGCACTTCAGTATAATAAAAACGGAATTCCTTCATTAACGCAGGGCAAGATCTTTAGACTGTGGACGGAATACCTCCTCTCTTAAGGATTCTTCTAACTTAAATCACTTTCAAAGAAGTGCCCTAAAGTTTAATTGTTAGACTGAGTTCCTTCACTTTACGGATTCTTGACCACGTACTGTTTAAACGTTGGGTAATTGAATACTTACCTTAGAGTAGGTCCGGAAAGTAAGTTCTGGACCGAACAAACAGTTTAGTGAAAAAATGTTTTTGTAACAATAATATCATGGTGAAAATAAAAATAACATTTTCTTTTTTGATTTCTTCTACTTACAAAAAAATAATGTTATGCTGTGATAGATATTTCCATAAAAATGGCGACCAGAGCTACGTTTATTCAAATTACTCCATATACGTATAGTGAAGTACACTCACTTATGGTATTCATTTATCGAAGCATATAAATATTTACAACTTACAACTACAAAAACAATGTGCATCGGCTATAATAATATCTATTTATTTGAAAGTAAATCCTTGGAAGTCTTATAGAGCGGTCTGGAGATCCCAACTTTATCCTTCGCAACCGAAAGTGGATTTAGTTTGATTTACTAACGTGTGTCTTGGTTTGGTTTCTACCTTCCCCTAATCAAGATAAATCAGCTGCGTAGTAATGTACCCTTTTCTTCAATTGTTTTTCGAAGTATTTCTAAATAAATAAAAATAGATTTTAACATAAAAGGAACTAGAAAAATAAAACGCAACCTCACTCAACACAACGCAAGCGTTGTTTCACGTCGGTTTTCTATGAGGCCGTGGTATCACTCCGGTCGAGCCAGCCCATTCGTGCCGAAGCATGGCTCTCCCACACTTAAAAATATTCTTCTCTGATTTTTTTTCATATAAAATGTGTGTGTGTTATGAATTGCTCTGAATCCGTTAAGTAGGACAACACTAGTGTTTTCAAATAAAAAAAGCATTTCAAATTCGTAGAAAATATTATTAAGCTATAAAAATAATGTGGAATTCACCACGAATTCTGAATC
Source organism: Spodoptera littoralis (assembly GCA_902850265.1). Classification (NCBI taxonomy): domain Eukaryota; kingdom Metazoa; phylum Arthropoda; class Insecta; order Lepidoptera; family Noctuidae; genus Spodoptera; species Spodoptera littoralis. The sequence goes on along the minus strand of LR824542.2, from coordinate 9,952,321 downwards.
TCGCGTTTATTTATTTACATATATTGAAATATAAGCTTTTTTATGAACTTTGCATACGTACGTCTCATTTGTTTCTGAATATTTTTTCAAAGTATTAAATTTTTATATTAATTTAAGAAAGATGAAACGTTTCTGTTATATTTATTTCTGTTATTTCCCCATAAAACGTCAAGGTTCATTAGTCAAAAGTCGTTTTATAAGTCGCAGAAAAAAACGTAAAAATTAAAGCTCTTTCAACGTTTTATTCTTTTTATCAAGGACCGACTCCGAATTTGATTTATCAACTTTTTCCATTTTTTTTTATTCGAAACCTTTTCTTGTGTTTTACTTAAGAATGCTGTGATTTGTAACATTCAAATTCGATGTTTCGTTCTCGGAAATTTTGTTTAAATGTCATCATCAGGCATCTGTACAATCTTCTTTATCAACGAAAAATTAAATTTTGCTTCCCATGAAGCTGAGAAACATTGAAAAGCTTTGTGAAATATATCTTATTATTAAAGTGATAAGAATAATAATTATTGTATAAAACCTATCGAAAAAATAATTGAAACAATCTTGATACTACGAAACAAAGCGGCTACTATATACTTACTTATACATGTACGAGTATTGTACTCAAATTGCGTTGGAGCACGCGATATCCCAATACTTTTGCGTTCGTGAATGTGATGATTAATCGAAAAACCGACCATGCTTTCTGTATTCTAATTGGTCGGCGAGCGAGTCTAACGAATTACTTTTTCATTAAATACAAAAGACCCATTATCCACTCAAATTAGTTCCTAAAGGAAATCATTAATATTAATCAATGTTTCAAAGGCTTCGGTTTTTAAGCGTAAAATATTGGTTCGAGACTGTTCACGATAGAATAGCGTCGATAATAAATTAATATTTTAGTTAGGGTTTGGTGTGTTTTTTATAGGAACGTGGATAAAGAGTACCTACTCTATAGTCTCTTTAAACTTCGAGCAGTGCTCTTAACTATTTTTACTTACTCTGTAAAGAAATTAACCCAGATAAGTACGGCACTTTATTCATTCGTTTTTTATCGAAAGCAAAGATTCAACGTAATAAAGGAACGCAATATCTTTGATAGAAGTTCAAGCGTGATGAACTCGATTTCCTGACAACAGAGTTCTAATTGAAAAATCTGTTACCATTTCGACATTTTAAATGGATCTATATATTTTTAGTTTACGGCTTTTTGGAAGGTTGTAGAAATTATGAAGTGTGAATCATCGTATTAACATATTAATTTAGAATATATTAACATATATCGTTATGAACTCTAAGTGCCTTTTCTTGTGTTTAGTTCCTTGAACTGTATTGTATAAAAATATAAAAAAATACAAATCCAATTTTATTTTGTGCATCTCTTGGATCGTATAACGAGTACTTAAATAAGAGTTCTAGCTACAATCTATCCATCAAGGAAACGATATAATGACTATTAATCACAAACACCCTATATAAGTTGACGACATTTACAAGACATTAAAAAGTAAGAGTGCTAAATAATGTAGCACTCTTACTAGATATTAATCTATGACACAAAATTACGTAATAAAATTAAATCACCGCGCTAATTCCCAAAGCAATGTATCACGAAAGTAATTTTAGACAAACATGAATAGACCAGGAACATTTTCATATTAATTTGAGAATCAAAATAAACTGTGAGTCAGCTGTGGATATTCCCTCGCCGCTCATTAGCTACAAGTATGATTCATAATAAGCCCTCAATTATAAACTAATTTTCTCTACTTATCAACAGCCATAGCGTAGGTGATGATAAGTTTGTATAAATCAGTCAATGTTGATGGGACCTCTTGTAATTCTATATCGGTTGGTCAGAAACTAATCATGAAGCCTACAACGGTAGGCTTCATGATTAGTTTCAAAATTGTATTTGAAGCTTCTGTCTCGTTAGGCCTACCGTTAGACAGAAGCTTCAAATACAATTTTGTTCTGCTTAAAGTTAAAATCTTCGATCAAGTGCAAGAACTGGTTGTTCGAGACCAAAAACAGAAATTGATTTCTCGGAATATACCGATATTTGATACTTACCTATCGTCGATCAAAATAATACCGATACTAAAAGCAAAAGTATTAAAAAAGTAAAAAAAACGATAAATTAGTTACTAAAAGATCTCACTCACAATAAGTTCCAAACATGAAAATATCTTTACCTACTGATTTACCTAGATACCTACTTACAAGATAGATCTACATCTAGCGACCGCAGTCCCAATACATCTTTCCGCAATAAATCAGGGTGTAAGGAATTTATTACACATAAATTCCCAACGCAAGCGCAGGTAAGTATTAATAATGGTAACTGAATTAATTTCACATATGTCGACCATCTCTACGCATCAAGGGTTCTTGGCAAAATTATTAGATTGCAATCTGGAGAAACGAGGACTTCTTTTTTTTTGGAACGACTCCAGATTTTTTCAATTTGGAAGATTTTCGAGTGAACTAAGATGTATGTTTCATATTTGAGTTGGAGAAAAATGAGAAGGATAAAGTGCTTAATTGTAACGAAAGACTCTAATCATGATTAAGTTTCGTAATGTTTTTGTTTTAAGGTTGAAATTTCTTTGTTGAAGGTTGTAACAAAGGCAATAATAAGGCTTTGCAAACAGAGAGGAATGTATTACATAAGTACATAATTATATAAACTCAGTCTATCGGTATTACAAAGCTAAACAGAGTATTTAAACATTTTATTATATAAAATTACAAGAATCATATAAGGATACTATGATTTTATGTCTCAAAAATTCTCCACTTACACTTCTTTGCCTTTGGCTTCAGACAACAGAAAACTATTAAGGGCAAATCCTCCGCTATCTTGGTCCATACCATGTCACCCATAGCGTTCAAGATGTTAAAGAGGAAATATATACAATACTTAACCGACGCTTATGTGAGGTTCCTATTTAATAGGTTAAATCTGAGAGGGTAATAAAAACTAGCTTTAACATTAAACTATTCTGGTGGAATAAACATTATAACTTTATGTATGAACACCGCATGTGCATAGCACAAAGTGAGCAATGTACTACCTATGTGACTACGACAATTTGGATTACCATGCACCAGAAATTCAAATCATTCTAGAGAAATGGAGGTAGGTAATAACTACGGTGAAACCTCGCTAACGCGGTCATACGTCATCCACACTGCTATCACGGTTCCGCAGTACCGTGTTTGCCAACGGAACCCTGCTATAAGTTTATCCCCAGGCTGATAAAGTGCCCGGACTTCTAATCGTTAGATTCTAAAAGTTTTAGAGCTAATGAAAATTATATGAATGTTTTTGGTTTTTAATATCTGTTTGGGTTTGTAATAAAAGGCAACTACCTATTGTAAGTATTTTACCTATACAATCAACAGATTTTTCATCCATATTATTGCTGAACGTGAACGTCTATAGTAACTTGCTCCCGAACATGGTCTTTACTTGTTTGTATTGTACATCTTTTAGTCATTTTCCGAATATCCACACCATACTTTACTCTTGTCAGTTAGTTGTTGTTAACAAGAATGAACTATCCACTACTTACGACTGAAATACACATCAAACTACTACAAATACATTTCAATTACATTTCGTGGACGAAAATTGAGTACCTAAATTCAACAAGAATCAATCATAACGCAGTCATAGAATTCCGAATTTCATCCGAGTATTAATAATGCAATTTACAATCATGGCTTCTGGAAACGCGAAGACGAGGACTTGGACGCCGAAGTCCGCGTTAATCTAAAAGCGAGTTTCCGAAACAAAGACAAAGGGATATATTGGAAATATAATGTTCGAGACATCACTTTCATTAACGCCGAACAATTTTAGTTGATTGGGGTCCTTATTGGAAGAAATGGGATCGGAGCCAACGTTAATACAATATTAATTTGACGAAGAAAGACAAATTGTTATAGAAAAGAACTAGGGGTTGAAGATTAGGGATGGCTTTCGTTGTAATAACATTTTTTTTTGCTCCCGATATTGAGTTATTAAGCGCGTCTAGGGTGAAAGCAACATTAACGATATTATTTTTCTGTATATCGGACATTAACTACTACTTTGAGTTTTATTATTATATATTGGTTATTATTATGTTATTATTATTCATTTGTTCATTAAGCATCGATGGCTAAAGGGCTCCCAAATTAGATAAGATCAAATTTTATGCATCTTCTTTAAAGTTAAGATTACTATTTAGATTTCAATGAAATATTATATACGACTAAACAACTAAACACATTAATCAGAATTTTATTCGCTCATCCGATCATACAGAAATCTGCACAATCCTTCGCAACAATCGAGTTGAACAAAAGACAAAACTCGACAGCGTCACAACTTAACACTTGACGTTCGATGCACGATCGAATTGCTTTCAAATAGCGGCAGACAGTACATTCGTGCAGGCGTGCATCCATTTGGTAGCGCTCCAAGACATTCGTCAAATAACTAGGAGGATCTCGGAAGAGATGCCGACATGTTCCAGACAGTTGAGAACAAGTGCTACACGATCCGTAACACTTGTAATCCAATTTATGTTTGTACGAACACCGCTTTAAATGTTCAACGCTGAATCGGTTACCATTAATTCGGGTATGCGGGTATGTAAAACAAAAAAGTGAGGGCTTCACCCGAAATTGGGCCTACCCGAAAGTTTTATGTAAATTATAGGGACAAATATATTTGGAGAAAGATTTTGATTCTCATCTTTTAAGAGCAAGAATCAATGATTCTGTTTACTTACTAATTTACTGCTGAAGGTCTCTTAATAAATATGTAGTTCAAATATGTAGGTACTCAACTAAGGAAAGAATACAACCAAGAAGTTTTACAATTTATTTTTATGAATAGGTAAAGAAAAGTACATTTTTTCCTAACAAGAAAACACATTACTACGACCAATTTCCTTCGGCGCACATCCATCTCATTTCATCACATAGAGCTACCATAAAAGTAGAACAGACTTGGATGAAATTGCTCAAGTAAACTTTTCTAGAAGTTATTTTTTAAATTGTTGTCTTAATAAAACATTTTATCTACGTCATCAAAGTTTCAAATACTTTTACTCTTTTTAACTCGTCGAGTACCGGTTTTATAGACACAATTAAAGAACAATAGGTCGCGGTCACCGGTGACCGCTTGGTGTTTGACAGATTAAGAGTAAAACGAATTTGTCTTTGTTTTTATAAACACATTTGACCTAGTTTGTGTAGACAATCCGTAATATAGGTAAATTAAACAAGAAGCGATTTTATCATAATTAAAATTTAGAATTATAAAATTAGTCCTGAAGACTAATTAACATTTTGATCCTTGTTTCAATATTCATAAACTATACTGGCCACAATAATTTGCCGTGCAATTACTAAAATGACGAAATCGAAAACCCAATGATGCACATAAGAGTTATGCCTCACATTATGATCAAACCCAGAAATCGCTCTATATCGTTAATTTAAAGAACAAAAAGAACATCTTGTTCAGCTATAGTTTGCAGCAGTAGCAGTGTTAGTTGTTACGAATACTTCTAAAAATACAACTTTAACTATACCACCATTATTTTAACAAAACTCATACCAATTCAAACAACACGCCAAATCTGTAATTGTTTCTGTTCTCAATTGTTCTCTACTTACTGATTCGGAACACTAAAAGTCCTGTAGTTCCCAGATTCAGCTAGTTGGCACAAACATTCCGATTGTCTGCACCCATTGACGCGAGGCGGGCATTCCCTTGCTTTAGCCGCATTCCACGAAACATGGCTTCGGTGGTAAAGGTATGCTTATAGAGGTAGGTACGTACAATGTATGAAGCTTGATTTGAGAAATTATTTAGGTGCGTTGTAGAATATATTGACGTTAATGCTTTAGTTAGGAATTTTATGGCGGTTCAGAAACGTTTAGTCGAATTTTTGAATCTGGTTAAGAATCATGTTATATATTTTCAATATATAATGCAATAATTATTTTTCGTGCAAATTAAACAAGCTAGTCAGAAACACATTCATATATTTTACAAAACAAAAGACAAACATAAATAGGTTTCCCTATTGAAAGTGGTCAGCTTGCCACAGATAACATAAACATATGTAACAAATCAGTAAAAACTGTAACCATGTTAGGAAAAACTTAAAAATAAGACAGAAAGATAACTTTGTCGTAGTAACTGTATGACAAAATGACAAAATATTAACATGTGCTTGTTGTGGTTTCAAGTATTTTTTTTATTGAACTAGTCAGGTCAGATGTATAAAGTTTCAAATCAATCATAGTGATATCGTACATCATGGTAATATAAACAAAAAATATCTTCTTTGTCTGACCCCTTGCGGGAAACCACGAGGCAATTTTACGTTTTATTAAAAGTACTTAAATATCAACCAAATAAATACTGAGCCTCTCTTGTTTTATTAAAATCACGTTTGCTTCCCTTTATTTATTTGTCTACCTTTAATTTAATACAGGGGCCGATTTCCAACAAACATTTCGTATGTTTTGATTAATTTTTGGTCTTTCCATTGAAAATTAAACCACTTTACATTAATATCAAAGGAACAAACCCTGTACATTTAGAATTGAATTTGTGAGATATTAAAGGTAGAACGATCCAATATCGGTGTTGGTTGAGTCGAATAAATTCAATCTAATCCGAATATGCGAAAGAACTGTCAGGAAACCGCAAAAGGCGAACCCGTATAAATTGGGGAAAATATGAGAGCGGCCCACGATAAAGTCATGGACATTATGTATGGGTATCATGGTCTATTGAAATCAATGAGATCTTTATTGAGACTTCACTAAATATAGACCCTTTTTCGGGTCTCAATCGTGACCAAACAAAGATAGATTGGCCTGCAAGATATAGTTTATGATGCAATTTTATTGGAAAGTCACCCTTCAGTGGTCCATAAATTTTATAGATACCTTGCGCTTCTTTTTTCTTGAAAAATCATATGTTTTATATTTAAAGTTACTTGTTGAACAAAAGATGTGAAATCTATTACTATTACAATTTCCATATTCAATTAAATATTTGTCTATTTAAAGAAATAATTGAAATTGGAATCGTGTAAATCTCTTACTATTTCGTTAAACTGTTCTAAAGGAAGAAGAAAATGTAATTTAAATCTTTTACTAAAAGGCAGCGACAGTATCAAATAAACTATAATTTCGCTACAAGAAAACGGAATTTAGAAAGATCGCTGTCTCAAATTAGATTTTAGTCGAAACCTTAGATGTTTGATACCTGAGCAGGATACAAATAAGAGGGGATCGAGTAACCAGTCTTTTAAATCAAATAACGTTTATTTCTACGTAACAAATTGAAGTATTACTTGATTTAATAAAACGTGAGAAAAATAAAACTAATATCCAAGAGAAACACGGACGAATGCCGGCCATTTTTTCTAAGATGCCGAAAAATATTGCCGCTTTACCTCTGGACGGGAAGACGAAGTAGCAATAAATATGAAATTCTGAAAGTCCTGGAGGATTAATTTTGTGATCTCAAATTGTAATGTTGGAACGAAAACATCGTTGTTACTGTCCTAAGGGAATGTTAGGCTATCTCGTGATAGATCGTGGTTTTGGAATTAGTGTTATAAATAAAGAGGTACTAAATGTTGAAAAATACAGGTTTCCCAATTCTTCGGTTTGTCACTATGAATAAGTTTAGCTTATTTTCTAGAAGTTTACTAGTAATACATTTATTTCATGGTTAAGACTACCATTGTAAGTAGGTAGATAAGGAGCCCCTGAGGACTTAACGGGTTGCCGGACTGCGGCTTGAAGTGCAGGAGTAGGAACGGGGTAGTTTTTAGTCAGTAAAAGTCCGTCACTCCCTCTCACCGTACCCGGGCGGGAGAAGTAATTCAAAAAAGGCAGGTAGATAAATCTATATAATGTCACAGCTTAAGAGTTGATACATAATTCTAGACCAGAACTTGGACAAACAAGTGTCTAAGGAGAATACAGAGTTTCTACATACAATAGACTATAAGTAAATAGTACAACATATAACTGTAACCAACACTTAGTAACTAAAGTTGAAAGCACTTTAAAAATCCTAGTAATGGACCCGTCGGTCTAATTATGTGGTCGCCACTATACTCTACGGGCCAAGAAATTACAGGTAGGCCATTTATGTGGTCAAGAATAGGGCCTAATAATTTCTTCGCCCCTAAGAATAATTGTTAGCTACCTTAGCTATGAATTAATTACAGTAATGTGAAGTTTAACCTACTAACATTTTCGGTTTCTGATGAGTCATCGTAAGTAATTTTCCTTGTAGTTTTAAACTGTAATTATTAGAGAACTGTAATCATGATATGACAAAAATTAAGGTCAATGATAAAACTTTCGTGGTTCTACTGACTGGGTTGTAAAAACCAAGAATATACGTAGCACGGAATATCCCAGCAATCAATGAAGATAAACTAAAATCGGACGATATCATCGTCCGATCTTAGAAATCCAGAAAAAATATGTGTTAAAAATCCTAACGAAGACAAAAATTCAAAGCTAAATGATTTTAATTGGTCCATTTTCAATGGTAATTTCAAAGCAAATTTTACAGACGATAGACTCGCAATGAGGTCTCTAAATGAACGGAAAGAAATGCATTCCGACGAGCCATTCACAAAAGTCAATAAAAGAAAAAGGAATAAAACGTTTGCAGTTGAATCAAAAAGGTAGGGAAAGCAAACTGCTTCTCTGAAACCAAATAAAAACGGGCTAAATGGCCATTGACCTAGTATAACTTTACTTCACATTTATTAGTTGACGGGTTGGCAGGATAATCTTATCTTACTAATATTAGAAATGCGAAACTCTGTGAGTTTGTGTGAACGTATGTTACTGAAGCACGTCGAAACAGCTAAAGATATCGATCGTATTGAAATTTAGAACAGGGATAGATTATGCAATAAGATATAGGCTACTTTTTATTCCATGGGAACGCATTTAAAACATAAACAATTAATTTCAAAACTAAAATAATAAGTTTTAACTAGTTATTAAGAAAGAGTTCAAAAAAGCTTTCTATCAAGCATTTACTTTGTTGTGTTTATGTTTAATGTTTAACATCTATCAATTGAACGATCAAGTTCCAAAGAACAACACCCATTCTTCTATAGTTAGCCAAAATTGGTATAGGTACCTATTATTTTTTTATTCTAAGGCCGTTAGCTTTTAGATCGTTACGAACCCTTGTATCAACCTCGATACTGATACTGTGCTCACCAATTAAATTTTAAACAAAGACTTTATTAATATTGCTGGCATACAATTTAACAATATCTATGACAATATTCTGCTTCACAAAACCTTACCATTCTATTGCATAGTTAGTAGAATAATTTGGGGCCAATTTCGCAAATCTACCCTCGCAACAGTAAACAAAGGTAGGAGTATTATTACAACCTTGTGATTCCATAATGGTGTTGAAATTTACGTTTGAAATTTTCTTAAATTTGAACCTTATTGTGTTTAGAGATTCATTTGGGGTTTGGAAATTGCTAGTTTCTGCTTATTAGTTGGTTAGCCATAATTTTATTTGCGTACCTGTAATTTTCAAGGAATGAAAGCGGAGATGTAATTTAAATAATAGATTTGTAATCACTTTAAATCTTAACCTTAACTTCTTGTCTTACGGAGCCTCGGAGGACTTAACGACTTATCGGGTTCAAGCTGGGACTCCGGCTCGAAGGACAGGAGTAGGAATAGGGTTGTTTTTAGTCAGTCAAGAGTCTGACACTCCCTCCCGCCTTACCTAGGCAGGAACAGTAATTCGATGATTTTCCCCCTTAAAAAAACTTCTTCTCTTTTTGAAAGATTAGTGGAATAAGCTAAATGTTTTAGGTTAAAATCACTTAAATCTTTTCCCTACATTCTAATCTTCGTCAACTTGTTCAACTTTCAACAAATTTCTTTGCAAACTACATACATAAATTTAAACTGCAACAACTTTCCCAAGAATTTTCTGATTGATTTTTAGAAAATTCATGTTCGTTCTTATTACTTTCGTGTGAGCTGCATCTTAAATTCAATGCATGAACAACGTAAGCTTTTGGTAGGAAACCGAGGTGTTCCCTTGAGAAATGTTCGCTGTAACTATGACGAAGCATAATCATAATATGAAATGTTTGATAAAAGAAAATGAACCTTTAGGTCGAAGTGCTAAGTTTGACAACAGAATATGTGTTCCAATTGTAGTTAGGTGGTTTTAAAACACTGTTTTGTAATTGAAAAACTGAAGGCTGATTTTTTAATCATCAGTTAATTCTGAACTGTAGAGTAAAATTAACATTTAACATTTTTTAGTATGTATTAGGAACAATTGTCAAATATTCATAGTTATTCCTCAGTTAAAATTTGTCTAACGTTGGTCATATGACCAACGTTAGACAAATTTGCCTAACTAATATCTAGCTAACCTATAATAAGTTTCTCGTTTGATCTGATTCTGATTCGTTCTCAATTAGTCTAAGTAGCAAACTATCTTACTTCTTTAGAAATAATGTAACCTTTAAATTTTAGCTATTTACCACAATCACAAACTACACTCTTTTTATAATCAATACAAAAAAACCAGTACTAGCGTACCTAGATTGAAGCCTGTTTCAATATAGTTTCTTGACATGTATATGAAGCGTTGTTATATAGTAGGGCTTCTAACGGATTATCACGCTTGACGTAAACGGTAGGTTAGGAGTCAGACAAATTGAGGCTGCTGTATGTACACATAAAAAGTAAAGTTTAAGAATACTGTTGAGTTTTTCATTGATATGGTGAGCCGATCGGCATGAGATGAGTATTGAAACATCGTCTGCAAATAGGGCACACATAATGTTAGCCTATGTGTTAACAAGTAAATCATAGAAAAAAAAACTAAAGAATCTTGTTTGTTCGATATGATTGTAGATACACCCAACTAGACAATGTATTGCTTCGATCATATAAATGGTTGGTTGTAAACCATCACGTTCGTATTTCATAGGTTTTACTTTCTCTAGAAACAGTATTAACCTTGTATTGTACAGTGTTATTTCGGAATATCAAAAACTTTTCTAGGCTACGTTTCTTAAAGCATTGCGTCAACGTCCCTGAACTTGTAAGTAAAGATAAAAAGAGTAGGTATTACAAAACACGTTATTCGCATCACAATATTTCAATAAAATTGGCACAGAGTGAGACTTCCATATTTTCATATTTCTTGTCCGACTTACCTACTGTATAATACATCAGTTAGGTGGCGCTAGTGTGCAGCATTCCTCGACTGAATCGTGTGCCGTTTTGTTGTATTACTAGCATTCCAGACGCGGTTTCTCTTGAGCTACTGTGATAAAATATGTACTGTATATATGTGTATCTATTATCAATCTGTACCTTCATCATATTTCAGATTAGTATGGGTGGTCCGTGATAAGTTACTTGGCTTTCTACGAATATAAACTTATGGGTTAAAAATGTAGAACAATTTAGATTTGGTGTCAAAGTTCAAAGTCAAAGCATTTATTTCAGTTAAACCATAATTTGGTACTTTTGAAACGTCAATAAATACAAAATAAACAATAGTCTGTCAGTCAGTTCGTCAGTGAAGCAGGTGAAGCTAGGTGCTCATTCTAAAATGTGGATTCGAATGGAGAAGAACGAGCAAGAAACTCCATGTGTGAGGTGTATGTGTGAGGTGGTGTAATTCTATGACCCAGATTAAGACCTAAGAATACTGGTACCAAGTGTTCAAGAAATTAGAACATTCATCTTCAATGCACGACATATAAACAAACTATATTACCAATCGCATTCACAATATAAAAATGAATTTATGTCGAACTTAATCGCACTAACATTACACTTCAATACAGAAGGGAAATGTCTACGATAAAACGTTTCACTCCACTATCAAACACGAACACACGAGTTTCATAGACGTACTTAATATAGTGTGCAACCGAACTGAACACAAATCAACACAAAATATCGCGTTGCATGCAAAATTTGCTTAGGAATGGTGTACACTGCAAATTCGGAACACTGCAGAACTGTTCGTGAAAACTTGGAACGTGGAGTAATTTAATCAAATGATAACTCTCCCTGACGATATTTATTTACTACTATTTGACCTGGCGAGCTTCGCAGCGTCTAAAATATTTTTCTTACTTTTTGAACCTTTCCTGGACTTCTACAAACATTTCACGACCAAAACTAGCCAAATCGGTACAGCCACTCTTGAGTTTTAGCGTGAGTGATTTTTATTCATAAAAATTGATTGTGATAGAGTAAAGTTTGAATGCGATGAAATTGTCAATAGTCAATCGTCTGAACGTTTTGAACAGAGAAACAAGTGAATTTATTTCTGTAAATAGGCTACAAGGCAGCACTTGTAAATGTCAATCTTATGATGAGGCCACTGATATCCAATTACTCACCGTGGAGATTATGGCAAGCCTTCGTCTGTAGTCCACCAGTGAACTGTCACGATGTATAGTGTGTCTGTCCACTACTGTCCTGTCTGTTCAAACAGTTAGTCATCTTGATAGTCTTGGTGGTTAGTACATTATAGTACTAGTTGACGTACCGAGAGCTCTAAAATTCTTTCATTATTTCCAATTTGATACTAGAAATCATCAAAGTATTCATGTGGGTTTTTAGGCTCATCTAGTTCATCAACAGCTCGTCTACTCCTAGACTACGAACCTCCTCTGTATATAAGGCTTTGTTCTCATTCACTTAGGTACGTAAAAACGAAAGATCAATATGGGTTATTCCCAAACCATTATGCACAACGCCTTACACTGCCGTTCATACGTAAAGGCAGTGTTAACTCAAACACAATGAAATACTAATGAAACATTAATCAAATGCAACCGACAAGGGATTGTAAGTGAAATTACACTCATGCATATTACATATGGAAGGGTCTTACCTGCGGCAAAGGGATTTAGTTTCGAACGGCTCAATGTGACGCGGTGACAATCAAACTAAGATGTAACCTTGTCTTTGTATTGTGTGACAATGTGTATGTTGATTTTGTTTGTTTTTGTATGTAAAGTTTGGTGTGAATAGGTTCTATTTAGGGTTGGATCAAATATATTTTTTTATGGCATAAGCCGGTAAACGAGCAGACGGATCACTTGATGGTAAGCAATCGGCGTCGCCCATGGACACCTGGAACACCAGAGCCGTTACAAATGCGTTATCGGCCTTTTGGGGATTAGGAGTTTGAGGATTGTTGGGGATTCAGGAATTGGGGAGATTGGGGAAAGGGAGGGTAATTGGGCCTTCGATTTATAAGTAATATCTATAGTTTAGCATCATCAGATAAAATACGTCCAGATGTCCACTGCTAAATAAACACTTTCAAATAGGCAACTACGATTTCTACATCAATCAGTATATACTAGACTTATTTCTTTTAGTCCAATATGAACTTTATTACAATGAACAATGTGCTACAAACTATTCTAGAGGTATAGGTACCTATTGGATACCCGATAACTGTTGTTGTATTTACATACATATATACATTAATTGTATATACATTAACCCTGAACCCAAAGGGGAGTAATTATACCTACCTACTAATTACTTCGAACAAAGTTTAATTGAGAACGAACTAACAATTGTAATGGTAAAATCAGTTTTTCATTAAGGTGAGTACGTTGAACCAAATAATACGACTTTTTAGTCACATTTTTTATAATTACTATGATGACGGTATCAATAGAATACCTATGTATTGTTAGTCTTTTGTTTACCTGAAAAGGTAGGCAGACCTATTAAGAAGTTCGATTTAGAAAACCTAACAACAATTTTCCGACTTATGAGTCATACTTAAAATTGTTTGGTTTGATACTTGTCGCGTGTTTTCGCCATCAAACCTCATGATATATCCATCCCCATCATATGAACGGTTGGTAGACCACAACTGTGTGCTTCTCTCGTAGCTTTCTGCCTCGCACAGCAAAACTGTGGAATGATCTGCGTCGGCGGTATTTCCGAGCCGATACGACCTGAAGGTCCTACCATCAAGAAAAGAGCGTATTCCTTTTTAAAAAGCCAGCAACGCACCTGTGACTCCTTTGGTGTTCGGGTGCCCATGGGCGACGCCGATCGCTTACCATCTGGTAATTCGTCTGCTCCTTTACCTTCTATTTTATAAAAAAATACCTTGCCCGGTAGTCTCACTTAATATCACGTGTTCAATGAGGTAGACAACTTATTTAAAAATTAATCAAAGCCTCCTGCGTTTTCAATAGGATATTTAATACGTATGTTAATTTACATCTAATGAAATTACTAATTAATATAAATCTACAAATCTAACTAGAGCTAGATTCGAAAATAGGTTAAATTTTGGATACATTATCAGAGTCAGTGATCAGTGACAATAACAAGCCGATATTAATTAATGAGTACCGAGTGCTAATCATGATGAACTGAACCATCAATTGTATTGATTGGGCTGATTTTAGTTAAATGTAGTATTTGAATTAGGATATATAGTAATTGATAAGGCCAAATCATGTTATATACATATATTCGAAAACGCACATAAACCTAATAACGGTGACCATATCTGCAAGGTGGCTGGTAGTGATTAGAGCTGAAGATTGAGCTCAGAAATCAAGAATTTTTTCTTAGTTTTGTCAGTTGAGTGAGTGATATGAGTCAGTTGCTTGTCATCGCCATCGTTATCAGTCGGAAGACGTCCACTGGTTATCAAAATATCTCTCTAAAGTGAGTTAGTTTAGTTAAAAACAAAGCAATGACCTCTAAAAACTGCACTTGAATCGATTATTTCATTCAAGTGCTACGGGGCTAAAGGCAGGCTTACATGGCCGAAAAGTTTTATTCGCAGGAATCAAAAACATAAATAAAAATTTACAATTTGGCTTCGAAAATTTACTCAATTCGTATTTCAAATTAAAAGCCTCAAAAAGACAAGGATTTATCCGAAAACATTACTTCACATATCAGTACAAATGAGGCCACAAAAATGTGCTCGTTATTTTTATCATCAATTTTTCGATAAACGAACATCAAAGCGTGGAATTATAAATATCAATCATGCCTCAACAAATAAACAATGGATGGTGTGTCGAATCAATATTTTACGAAATCTTTTGCCCAATCTCCTAAAATTACGCCATTGGAGTTAGAGAAAAGGATTTGTGGGGATCGCTGGAACATTATTTATTCTCCGGATATTAGCAGTCAGTCGCTCAATGATTTACATAAAGTGAATGTTATTGTTGCTATGAAAATACTAACTGTTTTTGTTACAAAGGAAATTGTTGCACGGATTTGTAGTTATACTGTGGCTTGCGGAAAGATTGATTGTTTTATGATTCAGTGATTCCAATTTTGTTTTGGTGTTGGTTTGAGATAAAATATTTGGCTTATCTTTTTAGTTAAAAATAAGATTATTTCAAGTAAATTATAATGACAGCTAGAAAAATCGTTCAATCACAAACTTGCTGTTTCAATAAATAGTCTGTATGTTGCCTCTCATGAAAGTTTACGAATATTTTCCTACACAACAACAAATCTAGATCACTAAAGTCATTGTTATTTTCAAATACAACCCCAAGCGGTATCAAAGCGAAACATCCAATAACGTTTTATCCGAAAGCGTCCTAAATCACACAAACATTTTCATAAGGACTACAACGAATACTTTCATGTACCTCTTTACTACATTTACTTTGTCCCAAAGGAGCTACCTCGACAGTAAATACACGAAATATTTGTTCAAATTCATATTCGTGTAGACAAGCTGGGAATGTCGCAGTTCTCAACAAGAATCAGTCAGCCGTCACGAGACGTCCCCCGCGTGAGCTTGTAAACTTGGGATGCCAGTGACAGTAGTGAGAAACTAGGTATACAAATGTATCATAAAATGGTCAGAACGTTTGATCTATTTTATTTTTACTTCATAACCATGAAGGGTGTAGATAATTATATAAACAACTAGCTGACCCGGCAAACGTTGTTTTGCCATATAAATAATTATGAAAATGGCTATAAAAAATAAGGGTTGATCGTAGAAGGGTGAAAATTGAGGATTGTATGTATTTTTGTGATGTAACACAAAATTAAATATTTTGTCTAAAAATTAAAAAAAAAATTTAGAGGTAGACTACCCCTAACATTTAGGGGGATGAAAAATAGATGTTGGCCGATTCTCATAGATACCGGATAAGCACTAAAAAAATTCATCAAAATCGTACAAGCCGTTTCGGAGGAGTATGGCAACGAAAACTGTGACATGAGAATTTTATATATTAGATCGTCATAGCCCAAATATAACATGATATTCTGACTGTTATTTCGAAAACTTGCATCAGCTGTTTTTCGATAGTAAAGTATGGGCCTTGTATTTGTCATAAGGGACAAGGGAGCGGGAAACTAGAATATTCCTCAATGCAAAAGAGCTTACTTTCCTTTGACTAGGCACATGTTTGTCTAACGGACTACTGTCACTTTATATCAAGAGTTTGTTGTAAAGTTAGATTAACTTTGCGTTTTCGATACGGTACCTATGCCCTATTCCATTTTGTAACATAATTTAGTATCGAATTGATTACAGATACACGATGCAATTTAAATTAAAAATTATAGACAATATTATAATAAAAAAGAACGATTTTAAAATGTAATTAAAATAAAAAAAATATCATTCTATTATTTGGGTGTCCATAAAAATGAAACGACGTGTAATTTTCCTTTAAACGTAAATTACGTTAAACAATTTCATTTTGTAGCTTACTTTTATTACAAAAAAGTATGTAGGCATTAATTTAGGTGTGGCATGCTTTCGCACTATAAATCCTTTTACATGGAAAAGCCAAGCGATCGCTTACCAGGTAACGTGTTTAACACTGTTGGGCGCAATTTAGCATTATGGCGCGGCGTCTTGTGATGGAACATAAAACTTAAAAAGGTAGGAGAAGGAAAATTGCTCTCTATTGACTGCTCGTTGGCCTAGTAGGGTCTCGGGTTCGATTCCCGGGTAGGACAAAGTATTACTGGGTTTAAAAAAAAATCTCAGTAGTAGCACGGAGTCTAGAATTGTGCCCGGTATATGGCAATAGGCTCACCCCCTAGTACATGGGACACATAACATAAATAGTGAAAAGTGAAAAGTGGGTGTTACATTGTACAATGTACAATGGTACAATGTAACACCCACTTTTCACTATGTCACTGCATAATGTGCACCTCTGCCTACCCCTTTGGGGATAAAAGGCGTGATGTTATGTTATATTATGCTATGAGAAGGAAAATTCCTTTTAGAAAAGGCAAAGATTACAGATAACACAAAGTACGTACCTACTCGTATATTATTTAAAATTAACCTGTAGAAGTTTATCTGTTAACACCTAATTATTAAACTAAAATTCATTTCGAAAAATATTTACATCTATGTCCTTGATTTTTTGCAATTACCTACTAATGTTACTTTACTGCCAATAACTTAAAGTGAATAAAACCAAAAAAAACATGCCATAAATATACAAATTGTTAAGAAAATTTTTCGTAAAATAATATTATCATAGCAGGCACTACTCGTCAAGTAAGTGGAAATAAATGATATATTATGATCTCGACAGCATTATCCTTGTACACGAAGAATGAAAATGCTTTTACTGAGCGAAGACATGATAAATTTTATGGTACACTAGCGGCCCTCTAGCGGCTTTGCATACATAAAATTAATACACGAAAACCTTCTTGCAAAACCGATGCTAATGGTGTTCTGTTACCGTGACTCAATCTACATTATTATAATCCTAAATGTAGCATAGTACTTCTAACTTTTTCGGTATTATTTTTAGAATCAGATTTATGAGTTTGTCATTATTTTCACGATTTGTAGGCGAGTTAGAGATCATAGTTGGTTTTTATCAGAGAGCGATGCTGCGATTTTATTTAAATGTGTAGTCCCTTATGCAGGCTACAGACCTTACCTAGGCTACATATAAATCGTAGCTCCATACAGACCATACATTATTACCTTACGATTTAACTGTACAGTTCGACTTTCCAGTGAAATCTGCATAGTTTTCTTATCGATTATCGTATCGTGTTTGGGCATTAGTGGACTCTTATAATACTCATGGGTGTGATGACCAATGGTAGTATGGGACATATTTACTCAATTTCAAAACCGAATAGTCTCAATATTTGCTTAGGTTACCAAAAATACAATTTATTTCTATCATACATACATATATCACTAGCACAGAATATAAAACAGCTAATCTTATTCGGTTTTAACAACGAATCTTGGTCTGGATTTCATTTCGGTCTAGGAAGTACGTCTGACTTTACCTTGAATAAGCAAAGACTGGAATATATTACGGCTACGAGCAAAACCAACACAAGTATTGTAGCAGATATCAATTTTGACCTACAACAACATAGATCAGACGGTAAAGTTGAACAAAATATATTTGTCAGAATGTTTTCTAACCTTACAACAATATTACATTTGTTATTCTAAGCTATTTTCAAAGCATGCCCTGCCCGGTAAGTTTCCAGTTCAACTATCAATAATTTTACACGGATCAACAATCTTCTGACATGCGCAAACAACTGAGGACTTTTTTTATAATGGATCAAAGGTTAATAAGTTCATAACTTTACAGCTGTTTTAGACGTGGTTTTAAAATTAACTGGAAATTGCCCAGGACTTGAGATACAAGTACCTACACGTAGATTAAATCATACATTTTTATAATTCATAATCAATTTGTACCTAGGTCGGATAAACGTGTGTCATATTTTGCATTATTTTCCATTATGAAAAACACTACCCCATAATATTCCATGGAGCAACAAATATTGTATGAAAACAAGTTATAGTATATATCGCAAATGTCTCTCCCAGGAGAATCATAAACACGTCCGTAAAAATGAACTCAATTTCATTTGATATTTCTCAGAGCGTAAGTCAAGTAGATAGCAATTACTCTACTCGCGTGTGCATTGTTTATTTTACACCAATCTTCTGTGCGAAACTTTATTCTATTATAAATAAACAGATATTACATGACACTAGGAGGTGATGCAAAGAAGTATATTGTATAGTATTGTATTGCTTATGAATTATTGACTACTAAGTCTTCAAATGACAGACAAAATTAAACCCAAAATCTTAGGACTAAAATCGACTTTAACATTTTTTCTAACTAATTTCGGTCAATAACTTAAATAAATCCAGAGATTTTGTATTAAAATTAGTTATTATTTTCAGCCGTTAGAAAACTAATAGCTCATAAATCTGCCAGATGATATGCCATCTGGCAGTTATCGGGCATCTGGATTTTAATTAAATGACTAATCATATTATTATAATCATCGTTTATCGATGGATTGATTCTAATCATCCATCCATCACATTTCAGAATTTTCCACTATTATTTTAATTAGAAACAAATGTTCTTTAAAAATATTAAAGGCAATAAGGTAATTAGATATATTATTACACCAATAAACCAGCTTTATATCCTTAGACATATCACCAGAATAAAGCAAAACCTATTTTAAGACAACAGCCACACAAAACAGACAGGTTGTCGATATCATGCCGAAACCTTTAGACCCAACACAATCGCCATTCTACCTTCTTTACTACAATTTACCTAGAGAACTATTGACATAGGGAAGGGTACCTCGATTTAACCCTTCATTTACCTCGTAAGATCGCAGCGCATTTATTTTCTTGACAGTATTTTGTGGCGCCTCGTAACTTCGGATTCGTTCGTTGAAAGGTTATAAAAGGTAAGGTGTAGATTGTGGCGTTTGATTCTTAAACTGGTTATATTGACATGAGCTTTTTGAGGTTAGAGTATTTTATATGATCATTGTTTGGAGTTTATGATTTGTAATTTTTTTTATGGTTTTTCTACATAGGAATGAATAGGAATAACAAGCTTGATTCTCTGATTCTTGATTATTCTTGATTGACTGTAGCCGATACGGAGCCGCGGAGGACTTAACGGGTTGCCGGCTCCGGCTCAAAGTGCAGGAGTTGGAACGGCGTGGTTTTTAGTTAGTAAGAATCTGACACTTTCTCCCGCCCCACCCAGGCGGGAGAAGTCAATTGATAATTTTCCCCGCTTAAAAATATGGTATGTATTTTACGATTGAGTGGATTAAATCTGGAAATGTATTGAGAAACTTTTATTCATATTGAAGCTCTGTACTTTGAACCAAAGAACTTCCTACGCTCAACATTATTATGATAAGACAAATAAGTTAGTACTCACTTTGACCAGTAACATTAAAAGTGAATCCAATATTTTTTTTAAACTTCAGACAAAAACAATGAAAATGCTTTCTGAAACAACATCTACAAAGAAAGTCTACTGAAGTCAAAGGCATGGCTCGAACTATGGCAAAGTCAAAACAGATATAAAGGGGATATAATAATATTAGTTGGACTGCGTTCAACCGGGTCGAGATTCAAACGAGTAATATCAGTAAGTAGGTATGTATGTATGTACATACGTATGTAACATCTGTTTACGTAAATTACAAAGACGGTTCTTCTTTGTAGTTTTTAATGAAGTATTCTTTGGATAGGGGTTGCATTGTTGAGTTATAATAAGAGTATTGTATTGCAAATTGGTTTCGTTTATTCTATTGGTATGTTATTGTGGGTTATCGTTGGTCGTTTTGTCATCATAGTCAGATGCATATAATTATATATAATTATAGATGTAACTCGCATCTATCCAATATCAACATTGTGGCCATGTTTGCTGCCTTATTCTTTAAATCAACTACGTTTAAAAAAATCGATTTCAATATCTGTTTTTTTTAAATCGATTGATACATACTAATGCTTTCTTCTTCTTTCAAAATCGGTTTAAGTAATCGAGATAACCGCGCAAACGTACATACATACATACGTACATACATGAAACTGAAAAGCTTCTGTTTATCCTTTTTGAAGTCAGTAAAAAATTGCATAATTGTATATGAGTGTCAACCACTACAGTATCTATACTATATGTAGATGTCTAAATACCACTTAACCCTCTTTTGTTCTCATGAATTTCCGAAATCCCCTCCTATTTCCTTGAAGAAGATAGATAGCGTAGTTTAATACGATTATTTTCACAGAACTTGCAAAAAATGGTCGAGGAAGGGTATCAGACCTATATCACAGTTTCTACGCGCTAAGGAAGCAAGGGTTCTCAAAGATAAATTGAAGTTAAATATTATAATAATTTCGCTATAGAGATACCCTGATTTATGGCTAATACTTTATATTAATCCGTCACTAAAATAAAATATATATTACGCTTTTATTAAATTTCCCGATACATAAAATGCATGCCTTACTGTTTTATTTTATTCACAGAAATAAGTATTAGTAAGGTAGTCAGGTAATAATTCTACTTAAAAAATTCCGCTATTCAGTATGGTAGTGTACTAAAATGGTTTATTTTTAAACATATGTACATACAACTAGCAGTTCCCCGCGACTTCGTCCGCGTAGAATATGTTTCCTGTTTTATCCCATGGGAGCATTTAATCGGGATAAAAGTATACTACCACTTAAGTCAGCCCATATCTTCCTTGTATATCAAATTTCATCAAAATCCGTTCAGTAGTTTCAGCGTGGTTGACGGACAAATATCCAAACAAAGAAACTTTCATATTTATAACATAAGTGTGATAATACACACCCAAAGAAGAAAACCCGAATTAACTCCGACGATTATTCCAATAAGGCTTCATATTTTATTTATTTATTTATTTATTCTTTAATGTACATAATTTGTTTATGGTACATAAGGCGAACTTAATGCCATATGGCATTCTCTACCAGTCAGTCATATTCGTATAATAAGAAGGTTCAAAACGTATTAACTTACAGTCAACACAAAGTGCTACTTCATAAGTTGTATAGCAAAGAAACTATTCTGCTCTTAACATTTTCGTTAAAAAGCTACACAAAGAAAATGTCAAAGTGGGATACTATTTGCAACGATAAAAAGTAGCTAAGATCGCTGGCTCGTTAGCCTTCAGTCTCTAATTAGTTGGCTCTAGTTAACTACTGAATGTGGATAGAAAAAAGTTATTACA
Source organism: Spodoptera littoralis (assembly GCA_902850265.1). Taxonomy (NCBI): domain Eukaryota; kingdom Metazoa; phylum Arthropoda; class Insecta; order Lepidoptera; family Noctuidae; genus Spodoptera; species Spodoptera littoralis. Next base: position 9,930,181 of record LR824542.2, on the reverse strand, counting down.
CACAAGATGTGCTTCTGTTGTTTCCACTTAAAGGTCATTAAATTAAAATATTTCACTCAAAATATCCGTATGAATATGTAGACGCCTTGAACTCCTATTAGAGACAAAGTCATAGTTATCTAGACGACTAGAACGCACTGCTTTTCTTCAAAATATATTTATTTTGGATTAGAAAACATGCTCTAATTAGCCGAAAGAAGAAATGTTGGTTAATTTGTTGTAATTTGATGAAAGATATAAAACATTAATGAATGTGAAAAGGTACGAATCTAATACAGATAATGTAATTTTCATAGTTAACTATCGAATAATATGGGGACTTCATAACTCGACTCAATGCTACAAACATTACATCTTAGTTAAAAGTTATGGCTTTGATATTTCGTAAAGATCACAGAAATATCCCCTTAAGGAATTGTTATTTTGTGTCGATTCTTCCTCAGCTGGCCGAAATGATGAAGCAACATAATTGTACTCGAGAGTAATACTTGAAGAATTTGTGTTCACTTAATAATAATATATGCTTTATTGTACGCCATACAATTGTACTACAGGACAATATCAACTAACCAAATTTAGTGTACAATGGGCGGTCTTATCGCACAAGGCGATTTCTTACAGACAACCTTTGGATGGAGCAGCAACAGGAGTCTGAAATGGGTCGTCAAGTGTACAATAATTAATAACTGTTTAAAATACTATACATACTATACAAAAATATTAATATCACTCAAATATATATAATATATAACATACAATATGATACATAAATTACCTAATGGTACACTTTTAGGTTAGTTTTCGTATGAATGAAGGTCGCCTTGAGCTGTCCTATAATATAAGCTACTAATACGTCTAGCTACATTGAAGCAATTAATCGCAATAAAACGCACACAACCACAACGCAATCCAGGTACCAATAACACAGACGTGCCATAACAAATAATTTATCAGGTCCAGAAAATTCTGGAAATATTTTTATCACTGTCATTAGTTTTGATTAACGAGGTCAGATGAGGCGGACGGGGCATCGTCACGATATTAATGAGTCCCCTATTGTTGTCCAATGTGAGAAATTTGTTCGTCATATTGACTACGTGAAGTTGGATTAATTTTTTGGCTTACTTTATTAACGTCATTTGGATTCGAGTCGTTCGTTTGAAGATAAGAAGTGCACCTAATGTGACCCAGTTGAGCAATTACGTTAGAAGAATGGATACGACATTTCGCTTAGTTGGGGCGCTTAAAGCAAATAAAATATAACTTGATGTTCGTACTTTGGTACACTTTGTACTTACAATTTGTTTTCAGATTAAGTCATTTTCTTATAAGACTGCCACGTTGGGCGAGTGGTCGCAAGTGCAAGTGCCCGGTAAAAGGTCTTGGGTTCAATTCCTGGGTCGGGCAAAATATTACTAGGTTTACAAAAAGACTCAGTAGTAGCACGGAACCTGGAAATGTGCCCGGTATATGGCAATAGGTTCCCCCCTATTACATGGGACTCATAATATAAATAGTGAAAAATGTTTTTATGTGGCATTAAGTGCTGTAATGTGCTCGTCTACCTACCCCTTTGGGGATGAAAGACGTGATGTTATGTTATGTGTATAATATTATTATTAAGCTACCACGTAAAAGTTTCATACATCATTAAACTCTCAGTAGCAATGTACGTAACGTACTGTTGTATTATCTTAAAACAATAATAAAAAGCCCAGCAGTACGTCGATCCTGACCTCATTCTTTTGCTTTGCATTATGCAAATTCATTTATGAAATTGTGTCCAAAAATAGAACACACGAAAAAACAAAGCGACTAGAAAACTTAATTAAAATATTCCGTGTATTCTCATAAGCTAATGTAACACAGGTGTTCAACTCAAAAAGTGGAAATGATAGCAAAGGGAATGTGTCTCGAAACAGTGACAAAATATATGAGAAAATTTAAAGGAAAATGTACTCCACAGCTGGATATCTCAAAAGTTCCCATCACGAACCCGCTGAAAAATCAAACACGAAGCTTCATAAACTTTCAGGTTCAGCAAGAAAGGAACATATTAAAGCTAAATAAGCGCCACGCTAAAGAAAAATGGCGCTGCCGAGGCGGATTTTTTATATTATTTCTCTTAGCTCAGCTACGATAGACCATGGAGCGCTGGGAATTTATATTTTAAGCTATCACAGTAAATTTTTCCACAAAGAATTTACGGATCAAAGTAACTAATTAAAGTGAGTGTGTGTAGTTAAGTCGAACAAAATGATGTGTTGTAATAGTAGATTAAATTAATGAACTGTGAATGGGGTTGGAGTGGAAACAACAAAGATTAAATTCGTGTTTAGGGATTACTAAACTCAAGTAATTGTAGTCTCGTGTTGTCGGGTCAGAAAAAATTGTGCCCAAGAGGCTGCCTACGGACAGTCTCCATTAAAACCTTTTGTCTGTTGTAAACTGTGCAGCTGAATAGAAGGTACGTTAAAATTACGGCGGATACGGATGACAATAAATTTTGCATACATTGTCTACGTAAACAATAGTAGATCAGTGTCATGTCTCAAATGAGTTTAATTCTTCGTGCATTTATATACCTTTCGAATATCTTTTGTAAACGTTCCTCAATGTTTTCCACGTTACAAACCTTTATATTAACAAAACAATGCAAATGTACGCCAAACTCGACATAAAATGAGACTTCCCCATCAATATCTGAATACATCAAAGCCGTTCCGCATTCGACAGCAAAACAATTTGCCTCTCAAGCTCTAGAACACTTTTCTATTTTATTTTATGAAATTTGGAGCTCGCTGCGTCAAATATTTTACACCGGGTGCAAAGGCAGCAGGTAAGCTTCGTGCAGACTGCTCTAGTACAGCATATATGGCTGTGTGCGCATTTATGGAGGACACACGGGGGAACGTTGGCGTTAAATGCCGTGATATATCTTCGGGAACTGCAGTAGATAGGCCAAGCTGAACACAAGCGAGGACGCCGTTTGTCGAAAAAAACAATCAGCGATAACAAAGGAATTCAAAGTAATAAATAATATCAAAATATTACCTTTACAAAAGTAGAAATTCACTCACAGAATAACTCATTTAAAAATGCATATGAAAAATCTGAATGTTACTGCAAAGTAAATCAATAAAGAGAAAGCAAAACGAAATATTTTCACTCCACATTGGAATATAATGGCCTTGTCAAGATGAAGCGCTTTATGAAGCACCGAAGACGGGTTGCCGTATTCCGGTCAGATGGAAATGAAAAATAGTGTTTCATATTCAAGATCACGGAGACGTCGAAATATTATCGTGCGATTTATTTCTTATCGCCGAACAAGCTTCCGCATAATTGGAGAAATGTAATACATCTTTGTCAATATGTATAAGCTTTCGTATATTGCATGAGGCACAATAAAACATTGATTCTTATACAGACGGATGTTTGTCTTCCGAATACAGCGCGTCCCACGCTTCTATTACGCCATTTTTGGCATACACACACAAGCAAATATGGATAATGTTATTGAAATTCTATGAACCGTATTACTTCAGAATATAACAAAAAGCAAACGAATTAAGTTGTATACACCGACGACCTACGTGAATCATCGTGAAACAATACAATATTCAAAGAAATAGCGATGAAATGTAAATTGGGTACAATCCTTTTGTTAATGATAATGAGTAGGAAACTGGTTCGTCCCAAAACGGAATGTCATTGCACCAGCGTTAGAAGATCCCTACACCATAGTAGGTGTTATGGCAAATGAGTTTGGCTTGGAAAATATTTGTCCCGATGTTGCGGGGTCTGACATAAATGGGCGGTAGCTGCAGGCGAAATGTTAGGCCTCCAAGCGGCTGTTACTAGTACAATTACGGCAAATGACACGACAGCGCCTTTCCGAACACCACGGACGAATATTGGAAAACACATTTAGTTTGCAGCGGGTGGTGTACTTTAACAAAAGTTTTAGCCGTACTAAAGTGCAAATGGGACAATTTCGTCTGTGTCATACATCTCTGCAGTTTAAATCGTCTGTTAGCTTTTGTAATTGTGTGTAACTGTCGGTGATTTCAGTCGACGCTTTCTGTGTAATCAAACCACCAATCGACGCTACCCTTTTTGCAGCGATTCGTGTACAGTTTGAATTCGTTTATTGGAATACCAATTTTAATAAAAGTTAGGTGCTTTTGTTAACTGTTATTACAAGATTTGACTGTCAAATTCTAAACGCTCGTCACAATTGGGTTGTGTTTTGCAAACAACGAATAAAATGTGATTTCTCTGCGTAGGCATATACTTGTTACAGAGTTACCTTTGAGAAGGTTACGTCGACGTTTTCGCCTATATGCCATCTGGAGTGTTACATCATCGTAATGCTTTCGAAAACAAACACACGAAGCGACCCCTAAAGCAGATTGTGTTTTCATAAAACGTTTTTCACTTATTTACTAAACCGCCTCGTTCCCTTTTACATGAGACACCGTGTACCGTCCTTTTACGGATGTGTTGAATATTTGATGCAAAATTGTCTACCCAATGGGGTGGAACGATGTACCTCAAACGATCAGTTGGGATGCCTGGCCACCTTTGAAACCGATACCCATCTTAGCCTAAAGGGAATTGTGAGAATATTTTATTAAGACGCTACCTTTCGTTAAGGTTGACGCATTGGAAAATTAACCGGTTCTAGAATTTCATGAAACATGACCCACTGGTTCTAAAAATATTTGTCCCTATTTGCAGCGAAATATTTGTTCCTATTTAAGTGTTGGCAATTGCCAATTCTGTTGCGCTCCTGAAATTGTATGCAGATGTTCTAATGATCTATTTCCTATACAATCGTTGTTTCTATTTAAATGGTATGTTCAGTACACAGTTGATCAAAAGCTAGATAATACAGTACGTCAACAGAATTAACTATTCCAAAGCACAAATGCGGACAACAAGTGAATTTGAGCCTTTAGTAAAAACACTTATTCTCTAAGACATGAAAAGTTTAATAAAACAAAGTAAGAGATAAAATATGTCCCGCTAAAATATTTAGACTCCCCCGAAATTAGAGCTCAAGTCCTAAATTTAGAAGACAAATATACAATGTTGGTATATATTGTAGTATACAGAGCAAACAACGAGTTCAGAACTGTAACACATGGTGATGCTTAGGTCAGATAAGTAGCTCAGGGGCACCTCGCAAATTGTTTGAAAACTAAGTTACTAAGCCAAATAGATGCGTGTATGTACTGAATATGTTTCTGTGTACTCAAACTATGTTGTGTTTGTGTTTCTTTGTGGAATTTGTCTTTTATTTTTGCTAAGGATTCCACTTTATGATTTGTATTACCGCTCATCAGTTATGTCACTGATTAACCTCAATTTGTTAACACGTTCGAGGACAGAACGAGATTATACGTTATCGTTCGAAATTTTAATATGGCACAACGTACGATGACGTTCAAATAACATTTAAATTATACGGCAGAACGTTCATTTCCGATGAAAGTTCAAGTAAAAATCCTTTTAAATGTATCTTGTGTCACAACATATAAAATACCCAACTCTGTACTGTCACGTAGGGTAAGTTTAGAACTATTTAAAATAAGTGTCGTTGATAGTGTGCGGTTACGGTATTCACATACGCACAACGTGTTTATACGTCCCGCGCTCCTACATTCAGCGCGGCTGTGTCACTGTGTACATTACTTTAATGCAAATTAATGATTTTACAGTGTGAAATTGATGTTTAATGGGTTATTGTGTGTTTTAGATGGATATAAGCGCAAAATAAGACACAAGATAAGCATGTTTGATGATTCCGACATCTCCAACGAGGCGGATCCTTACCTAGATGCATATACACGTTGACGTGATAAAACGGTTGTGTCATGATATGTTTAAAACGATATTTCTTCATGGGACACTACGTACTGATACGTCGTATAATTTTGTATAGACATGTACTGTGTCATTTTGAAAACCCGACTCAAGTGGTAGCGTCCTCGAACGTGTTAAAAAGCAACTAAAATATTCAATAGCAGATCACCGTAAATGCATATAGAATCAAATCACAAATCAATAAAAAATATGATCAAACAAAAAGAAACCAAAACATTAGTCTTAAAGCAACAATGCAGTACGTTTCCACTATGCATTTTTACAGCATTCCCAACCGAAGACTCCATGTAGTACAAAATAATCCGTAAAGTACGTCAGAGATTACATGGCATCAATGCCACTTAGTATTGCAGATTGCTTGTAAAATGTAAGGCTTAAGACATCTAACTAAAAGCATTTGCGTTACTCAAAATGTTTTCAAGGAGATTAAGTGATACCCTTATTTGGAACAACGGGAGAATTTGATTGGGGTGAAAAGGAAAAGGTTGCGAATTTATTCATTAAAATTGTTAGAGGAAATCTGGAAGAAGCTTATGTCTCATCCCTGAAACCAAGTCAAAATAATTAGGTAGTAATTAACGTTCAGGGTTTTGATAATTTAATATTGTTTTTTAAGTATCAAGGGAAGCCTTTTCATTTCTTTTGAAAAGATTAATTTTTTTGCTCATTTGATTTGATTTCTTATGAAAATAAACCTTCACGTGGACGTGAAGGAGATTATGTACTACATAGGTCACTAGATTTAAAAATCAAAGGAAAATGGATGACCGAGCTTGGCTCAGTGTTGTTTTTAGGACATACAGACATATCTTTTATTAGAAAAAAAAGAAAAAATATAGACAAGAAATTAGAACAAAACATAAAATAGAAAACATGTCTTCTCCTGACACCCGAGCGTCCTGCCGTGGAACGCACCTGGTCTCCTGACTATCATAATTAAACATCGTATTTTAATAAGGACTTTTATTCAATGAAAATACGGACAAAACGACATCTTTTTAAATTAAAACCTATCCAGATTGCTTTATCGCCCCCAAAACTCTCTGAATACAAAAATTTACGAAAATCGATGGAGCTGTTTCCGAGATTGTTGATTTTAAATTATACAATAATTGCTCGTATAAAGGTATTAAATATAGAGGATGCAAAAATTATTATTAAATGTAATTCTACGCAAACTATGATGATATATTTTTCCTACCAAATCTACATATTAATAGAATTAACTGTGAAGCCGTTCCAGGCGCGATAACTAACAATATTATAGTGTAACATAACACCTAATTAACAATAATAATATCCTTCGTATGCAATTAAGCCTCATCTCTCGATATCATCAATAAGTAACATGATATTCAGAGATACTTACTAGGTAATGTAACACCCACTTTTCACTATTCCACTTTTAATACCGGGCACAATTCCAGACTTCGTGCTACTACTGAGAATAAAAAAAAACCCAGCAATGCCTTGCCCGACCTGGGAAACGAACCCAAGACTCCTTGCCCGGCAGTCGCATTTGCGACTACTCGCTTAATGAGGCAGTATTATGTATTATTATATTTTACTAAGTAAGTCTTAAAATATCAACTCACGTTTGATACCTTTGGTATTACAGTGTATAAATACAAGCTCTGTTGTCATTGACGATACTTAATACACACGATAACTAAAATAAACGCTACGAATGGAACCATCCAGTTCCTTTGAAATTTTCTTAAGTTGCCTATGAAGAACCATTTCAACAGATAATAAAAGGTATCTACGACCTATTTAATGTCAATAAATCTTTAATTATATATTATAATCGTAATCAAAGAGAAAAAAAAAACGAAAAGTTAATCTCGCGAGCCAAGTAAATATAAATTACCCAACGTCTTGATACTTAAAGAAAGCAAACATCGAAAACCCTCAATCGTTCTTATAAAAATAAATTGCGGTGTTCGAATGCCAAAGAAACTTAAGTGCAATCCCAATTCCTTGCCTTCCTTCGTTCTGGATCACTTTCGTGCTTAGGGCTGGCACGTTATGTAAAGCAGAGATAGTCAATAAATAATGAGAAACATTTGTGTAACGTGACGTCATGAATTATGAACTTAAAAATGTTTAGTGTACTTTGAAATATCATGTTTTTTATGGGATAAGCCGGTAAACGAGCAGGCGGATCACCTGATGGTAAGCAATCGGCGGTCGCCCATGGGCACCTGGAACACCAGAGGCGTTACAAGTGCGTTACTGAGCGTTCTGAGGATTAAGAATTTGAGGATTGTTGGAGATTCAGGGATTATGGAGATTGTGGGGGGGGGGGGGGTTATTGGGCCTCACATAACGGAACAAGGATTGTTTCACGTCGGTTTTCTGTGAGGCCATAGTATTATTGTGGTCGAACCGGCCCATTCGTGCCGAAGCATGGCTCTCCTACACTTAACATGTATCATCATCTGTACCATAATTATGACGTCATCTTTTATTTTTCATAGTTAATATTAATGGGTTATCTTTGTCATTTAATATTTAAACGGTAAATATTATACTTATGGTTGGCATTTTGTAAATGCAAAGTAAATTCGGCAAAACTACAGCATATTTTTGTGAAAACATGAAGTTCATTTAATAAAGGCAAATCATTATTCTAGGAAAATTTACTCAAATTCCGATGTACAAAGTTTCATTTTTGTTAATCAAATAATATTTATAATACTTACAATGAATGAATGTATGACTATTTATATACAGCAAAAAACGGTCAATTAACTCTTTTGCACACAGAGTACAAATTTAAAAGCGTATGGAATACTTTGAAATCTTCCTTTACATATTAAAACCGATTCATCAGTCATATCAGACATTTCGCTTTGTTCGCATGTACGTAGTTAATTAAAACCTTTGCTTTCAGAAACATTATATAAAATGTACTCCATGACTAAGGTACATGAGTAATCATTATTTTGATTTTCAACACAATTTATGATCTTGCGTGTCTTAGCTCATTTAGGTTGACAAACTTAGAACTAATTATTTCAGTCTACGATAAACTAGGAATGGTGAAAGTAATGAGTACACATTAAATTACATTAATGACCTACCTCAATTCGAAATCTGTGCATAAGTTCAGATCTTTGACGATAGTTATATGGAGTTTTTGTCAGCTGAAATCGTATCCATATTGTTGTCCATTATTATTTTTAATCGATCCATATTAATATCATCCCTGTTACGATTAAGATCGGTTATTATTTTCAGGATTGGGTGAGGCCTATGTTCAGCAGTGGACGTCATGTGGCTTTTTTTTGAGGGGGGAAATCATCCAATGACTTCTCCCCCCCCGGGTGAGGCGAGAGGGAGTGTCAGACTCATACTGACTAAAAACTACCCCGTTCCTTCTCCTGCACGTCGAGCCGAAGCCCCGGTTCCCCTTTAGGTTCTCCGCGACATATATATAGTATAGATCTACTCCATTTCCAGATTAAGAATTTGCAAAATTATGACATGTAACTAAAAATCTGAGGCGAGACAGCCCTACACGAATCTCATTTAGACTCTCCTAAACCGTTGCATTTGTAGTTGATTAAAAACCCACTTACACCTGTTCGGGGTGCGGATTACCTCGCCGCAGTTGATTTACTTGAGACGCTGCCGTATTTGCATGATCGCGTTTATTTAGCTGATCATAGGATGTAAAAAGTAGACGGTGTAATGACTTTGTACACTAAGATTCTTAGGAAGCAAATCTACACGTCATACTAAATTAGAATTCAGGTTTTTTAAACCTAAAATAACAGATATTTACAACATCATTTCTGTAAATTTACAAATACATTAAATTCAGCTAGGTATAAAATATATTTTATTTGCATAATATAGTAAAATATATGACACTTCTAATACTTCTGAGTTTCTGATGCGTTACTTTACGCGTAAAGTACATTTCGCAAGTTTATTTACCGTAAATTTTCAAATCTCCCGGTTTATTATGTACCAGGTGTAAATGTTGACACACTTATTTTTGAAATCATTACCGCTCCTTCTGGGTCGTAAAATATTATTTATTTGACTACCCTGGTCATATCACTGGAATTAACTGTCGTTATTCATTTTTGATCTCCTGCCAACATGTGTATCCATACAAGATTAGATGAGATTAGATTAACAGGAGATGCCACAAAATTTAATATTAATGCCGGGTAAGATACCGTATTTGCTTATTACGATATTGCTACTAATAATGAAAATTAAGGCAAGCTAATCCATAGAGAAATCAAACAGCAAATTTCTGCGGTAAATCGGATAAATGTATATTTGCCGGATTGCAAGCCTCACACTAATGGCCGCTAAATTCAGAACATTAAGCATACATATTGCCAAAATAAACACAAACAATACTAAGCGAGCTACCCTCCTCAGTTCGGCGTTCAGCTACAAACACGTAAACGTTGCAACGACTCGTTGACCTGGAAATCTTAAAGCAGTTTTGCCCCAAAGATTAATTAGTTGAGGCCAACATCACGACTAATCTCGAGATCTGCGTGCATCCGTCCGAAATAAATAATTAACTCGGCTGACGGAAAATGCAATGTAAATTTAATATTCTTGACGTGTAGTTACAATTCTTGCTTTAGTCGGCACGGCGGAAACACGTATAGAACACTCTAGGCTCAGAAAAATTCGCGGTTTGGAAGACTTTTAATAACATGGCAGAACAAGATACGAACGGCAGCGCCAAGAGAGTAAGCAATTTAAAAGTAATCTCTTTCTAAGCCGCTAAAATATAATACATTTATTCTAAACGTAATATAAATACTGTGAACACAATGTTTGAAGCCTTTGTAAATTAAACTGTGAACAAAGTTTGGACAAGTAATTTCTCTTCTCTTTGTGACTGGAGAGTTAGGGAAGTCACCAATGTTATCTTTTCCGGTCACTTCAAGCTCAAAATTAATATTTTATTGGTGATTGTAATCGGTTTACTAGAACCAAAGTTTTTGAGGGTTTTTTATTGTTTGAGATTCTTTTTATTGTGAAACAGGGGCAAAGTTTTTAATATGGTATAATAGGATGAAAGTGTTCTTCCCATTAAACTGCGGCTTTACAAAGTGTATTGTGTTTCCAGAGGGGATCAAAAGGGGAGCGTCGCCGTAGCAAGCCGGACGATGCTAAAGACGACATAAAGAAATTTAAAGAAAATCTTCTGCAATCGTTGACTAATGGAGAGTAAGTATTGCATATACTTAGTTTTTCTATCAAGTTATTTTTATTTACTTCACTTTAATTTAATAACATATTCTATCTTTAATTTATTCTGTCAATGGAGTCTCGTAATAATATTTTTGCCGATAAAAGCTCTCTTTGATTCATAACATTACTACCTAAAATGATATTATTGATAATTTTCATCTAATAACGAAATGGCGTTTGTGAATGGCTAATGACAGTAAATTGGCTCTATTTAAAACGTATGTGTGGCAAATTATTTCAATTAATTTCAATAATTTGATAATTGCATCTAATCAAATTATATGAAATATGAAGGTTTTGAAATACATAATGACTGTATACTATTATTATAGGGATGTCTCTCTGTACCTTTCTGTTGAAAAATGAAATATATTAACATACTGACATTTTATAACTGTATATGCTTCACGTACAAATTCAAAAGAAGTACTTATTAAAAAATAATTTGTGAAATTGTATCTGTCTGTGCCAATAAAACATCAAACTTTCATTTAACAAAATACAATAAGTAAATATGTATTTCAAAATTGTTTGCCCATCCATCAAAAAAAAAAATCTTTTATTTTTAATTTCCGTGCCTTAACAAAAGCTATTTCATCGCTGTAAAATGTCTTTATTGGAGCGTGATTGAAGGGTGCTAGGTTGAATATTAAATCTAAGAGATGGACATTTTTTAATAATTTAATGTACCTATTGTTTCTTCTGAGTGTTTCATAACAAAAAGATCCTATTGTATTCTATTTTTTTTAACTTACTTCAAAAATAGAAGAAAGTTTAGTTTGATTTGTATACAGGGTGGAATTTTGTAATGCCACCTGTAGGGCAAGTACTCTTATTACTGAAGATAGAAAATTTGACTCAAAGAAAACATTCCTTTATTTTAGAAAAGAAAGAAATCTACATTCAAAGATTTTATAATTCGCTTGCCGCACACGGTAATCAAACCAACTAAAATCTGTAAAAGTTGCATCCTGTACATTTATTGCATCGATGATGATCATGACTCATAACATAAATAGTGAAATGTGGGTGTTATATTGGACAGTGGCAGTAAGTGCCGTAATGTGCACCTCTGCCTCATCCTTCGGGGATAAAAAGCGTGATGTTATGTTATATTTTATATATTATATCAATACAAAAAGTTTCATAACACTCCTTTCGAACAAAAACATGTTATTTCAAATATCAGTTCGTGACAAAACTAGAAGTGGGACGAAAGTTTATTTCGTAATAACATTTTGTTTTCCAGTTCTATTATATCGGAGAGTGGGAACGACCTAACTGTCCCACAGCAACCGAGATCCCGTTCAGCTTCTAAAGCCAGGGAAGCGCTCTGTCTACCAGCGAATGTTATAGCTGAACTCGACGATAATAAAATATTTGAACTAAAAGAGGTATAGCTATGGAATTTTATTTGCTGTAAAGTATATGTTGTTTTTTATGGTAGAGGTATAAGCCGGTAAACGAGCATACGGATCACCTGATGGTAAGCAATCGGCGTCGTCCATGGACACCTGGTACACTAGAGGCGTTACAAGTGCATTATCGGCCTTTTGGGGATTAGGAGTCTGAGGATTGTTAGAGATTTCAGGGATTGGAGAGATTATGGGTAATTGGGCCTCCGGTAACCTCACACACACGGTGAAACACAACGCGAGCGTTGTTTTATGTCAGTTTTCTGTGAGGTCGTAGTATAACTCCGGTCGAGCCAGCCCATTCGTGCCAAAGAATGGCTCTCCCACACTTAAATGTTTGGTATTGTACTGTGATTTGATATGTGGTTTTCTTGATCAATTAATGAATATCAGAGCAAATTTCTAATAATATTACAGGTATATAAATATGGGTAAGTGTCTATTTGCATTTCCCAGTTATATTAATAGTTCTCTTCGCAATCGAAAGCGAATCAATTTCTAAATACTGAACGAATTTACAATAATTGAAATAGATATACATGACCATTTGTCTGAATTTTGAACCACTCCTTTCCCAGTTATATATTTTAATTAATGATATATTGTATGTATTGTTTTTAGAACTACTTTAACCACATCAATACTTAGTCTATCTCTTTTATTTTCCAGGCGTTCTTACTATTTGACATGGATGGCGATGGTTGTATCGACTTCAGTGATCTTCGAGCCACCTTGGTCAGTCTTGGAGATAAGATCGATGAGAACGCTATACGAAGCATGCTTACTGAGGTAATTATACATAGTAGAGAGAATTCATAACAGATTAAAGTCATTATAGGTAGGTACGTATTTTATTAAGAAGAAAAGGTTTTCAATAGCCACACTTTCAAAACGGTCAGAAGTGCTTAAAATACTTCGTTTTGCAATATTTCTATTTCAATAAAAGAAATAACAGGCAATAAAAGATTAGGTTTAAATCATAGTCAAAGTCAAAATCTAAATAATTTTATTAAGAAGGTACAGTGACGTCAACAAAAAAATTAAATAAAAATGACGCTATTTGGTCATTCCAAGGTATAGATTCTTTTAGAGAAGGGCGAACTGGAAACTCCATAGGTTGATCATTTTCAATTAGGTTTACAAAACATTCCCTTAGTTACATATTCTTTGTCTAATATTAGGTACTGTGTACCGGATTTAGAGACGGGTAAACCAGGTTTTAATTCTGTTCAATAGAGTCCAGAATCACTTGCTCGAAACTACCTACACTATCCATATTACTAGTGAAATCACTGTACGTCAGCAATAATATATCTGTATAGCAATTAAAGAAATATTTTATGAAAATTAAAAAACATGAAGGAGATAATATCTTCAAAAATATGGAACAGGAAAATATGAATATTCTCAAGGTTATTCAGTTATATTTTTGGAGGTGTTATTTTCACGTTATCTCGAATCTTTTTGCCGCGTAATGTAGGTATTTCTCATTACGTAGTATTACGCTTAATTCAGGTAGAGGTATAGGTTGGGCTCGCTGTCATTGCAGCGGTAAGTCCCCTCTTTGAGGAGTGGCTTGAGAGACGCTACGGCGTCCTCACCTACCACCTGACGCAGGTGCTTACCGGACACGGAAGTTTCGGTAGGTTCCTGTTTCGGATTGGGCGGGAGGAAACGCCCGGGTGTCATCACTGCGAGGATCGCCCGGAGGACACGGTGGAGCATACGGTGGCGGTGTGTCCTGCGTGGACTGAGCACCGCCGTGTCCTCAGAAATGTGATCGGCGACGGCGACCTCTCGCGTCCGGCTCTGGTTCAGACCATGGTACGGAGCGAGGGGGACTAGGATGCCGTCTCCTCCTTCTGCGAAGCAGTCATGCTAGCTAAGGAGGAGGCGGAGCGCGTGAGGGAACGAACCTCCTCACGACCCGGCCGTCGCGAGAGACACTCCGGGCGTCGGGGATCGCGAGACGATCTCCGGCCACCGTAAGCACGGGCCTGCGGACGGCGAGCATGGGTGACTCGCCGCCCGACCAGAACCAGGCCCGAGCGTACGGCGCGTTGCGTTCCGCGCGCGCCTCAAGGAGCCATCAGACCACCACAGATGGGGCCTAACAAGGCTGATGCCGATACGAAGCCGCGGAAGACTTAACGGGTTGCCGGGGCTCCGGCTCGAAGTGCAGGAGTAGGAACGGGGTGGTTTTTAGTCAGTAAGAGTCTGACACTCCCTCCCGCCTCACCCAGGCGGGAGAAGTCATTGGATGATTTTCCCACCTCAAAAAAAAAAAAAAAGGTAGAGGTATAGGTACTAAGGATGATGATTAAAATATTTAATTTTGAATTTATTTCTGTTAGATTAATGAATAAATTGGAAATTTATATTTATATGTAACTATTTGATGAGGAACTCGACTAGTTTCAAGCTACTATAGAGGCTCATATAGGCTCATATAAATAAGAAAACATAATAATTAACTATTGGAAATGTTTAAAGGAATGTTCAAGTGAAGAAGATAATGCTGATTTGGAATGTCGTATGACGTTACTTGCATTACATTTGAATTCATGCTGAACGGCGACGTAATGGCTCTCGGTCTTAAATATTAATTATTTTTATTTCTACAATACAAAACCTTTTCTTTAATATTTATATTATCAAATAGACACATTAACCAGTTATTTTATTTTAATTCACTGTCACCATTAACTTACAGCATAATCACACTAATATTATAAATGTGAAACTTTCTTTTTTTGGATGTTTCTCCGTCAATCACGCTGAAACTACTGAATGGATTTTGGTGAAATTTGGTATACAGACAGGGTATGGGGTGACTTACGTGGTAGGACTTTTGATTTCGATTAAATGCTCCCATGGATAACCGATCTCCACGCGGGTAAAGCCGCAAGTAAAAGCGAGTTACGCTATAATATAGTAGCTACTCCGCCTTAGGTTCACTAAGGGCTTGTTTACGGAGACGCGGCGCGATGAGCGACGCGTGGCGCATTCGTCGTACATTGCAGCAGCGGGCCGAGTCATCGCACGCGCAATTACAAATCACATGGCAATGTACGACGAACGCGCAACGCGTCGCTCATCGCGCCGCATCTCCGTAAACAAGCCCTAACACAATTGTACCAATAATAATATAATCTTGTAACTACCAGTATATGGCACCATTACAATTTAGATGCAATACTGCACTTAAGACATTAGGAACATTTAAAGCTATATCATACGGGTTTCATTAGTGAACGTGCAGACTAGGTACATACAATCATACAGTATATAGTAATATAACGTGTAGTAATTTCGGTGTAGTGAAATTTACCTATCCTTGGCTGTTACTGCAGTAATATACTTGTGAGAATATTATACAGATAAATGAAATTGGAGTGTCTGTTTGTAATTTTGAAATAATTGCTTTTTACTATATGCATATGAATATACTAAAATATAATGTATTTTTTAGAATTTTTGTTGGTCTGTTTTTTTGTACTGGCTAGTCATGAAATGGTTGGACCGATTTTGACGGAACTTTTACTGGCAGGTAGCTGATATACTAAGGAGTAACATAGGCAAATTGTATTTAAAAAATTTGAACAAGTAACATAAGCTAATTTTATTTTGAAATATTAAAACGTTATGTCCTAAAACTCATATTCTACGCGAACGAAATCGCGGGCAACAGCTAGTCTAAAATATGTATTGAATGAACTCAATTGGTTTTATATTCACAAGTAACTGTTTGGTTTTGTGTGTGAATTCTGAGCTGAACTACTTTGTTTGGATTTTTGGAATTCGGATTTTATTGAGTGGATTTTGACTAGAACGGTGGTCGAGTCATCGTTGTTCGGATACAGTCCTGCAAAACGGTCAAGATAATGTAAAATCATACTACCTATCCTCTTTACATCTTTAAAAATGATTCGCTATGCTATTATAGTTCTCAAAATTGGCTACCGTATTTTTTAATGAAAGAGAATAACCTTCTATCCTTTACATCTGCGAGTAAACTACGAGTTCTATAACATTACAGCGTTAAGATATAGTATAGACGCATTATGGAGAACCAACATCTGTGGTTACAACTATCCAACACTTGATATATGCACAAAGGAACCATAAATTGTAAGCGCATAGACAATTAGCCAACTGGCATCTGTGTCAGTAGGCAAATGTTGGTGGGACTTGTGTGTAGACGTAGCTAAGTACAAACGGCAGGTGGCCAAACTTTGTGTTGGAAGTTGGCCGTTGGACGAAGTACAGTGAGGTTACGTATAAGTTACGTATATACAAAGTGCGTTTGTTTGTTACGTTCGTGGAACAATTCCCAGCTAGTTGTATTATCGTTGAATTTAAAAATACAACGTTGTTTGTCTTTTTGAATCATTAGGCGTAATTATTGCAATCTTAATTAACTAAAATCACGGGTTACTCACGTGAATATACTGAGAAAATCTCTACTAGTTTCGAACCACAGAGGGGTTCTTCCTCATGAGCAGCGTGCGCGGTCGCGGCGACGTCGCGCAGCTCACTGAAACTAGTAGAGCTTTTCTCAGTATATTCATGTGAGTAACCCGTGATTTTAGTTAATTTAGTATGTCTCACGATAGTTATTATAAAAATAAAAAATATTGCAATTCTGTTGCGTTTACAATTCTTATTCTTGGATTTTGATATTCAAATCCATCCTAATAACTCCTAGTAAAGGCCCTTGACCTTTTAACAGACTCAATGAACAATAAACAGAACCACACGTACTTCTTAATTACATTCAAAGAACAATTAACAGAAACTTAAACGATACAACTGAACCAATCATAATAAAACAACAGCCCATTTATTAGGAGGCTCTTAAAACAGCTACGAAACTTTGCTTTTCTTTTAATTCTATTTAAGTATTGTTAGTAAAGTTTCGTGGTTCTGTCGAAAGAGGCCCTTAAGCTCGTGTCAATCCACAGCGCTGACGAGGTCACAGGGATTTGCCCTCGGCCCTCTCTACTTTCATGGATCAAATTTAAATTCTCTTGTCTAGGTCGCTGTTCGGTACATTTTTCTGCATTACCGTACATTTTTCCTGTATCCCGAAGATTTGGTTCCCCCATTTTTCTTCGTCAATTGTTTCAAATTATTTTTTTGCGTTAATCTTGACTTAACGCTGTAATCTGTTTAAATTTTGATCTTTGAGTATTATGGGATTATTTTTTTATTTTGTTTTATTATTTTTTGATGTTAAATATGGTATTCTATTTTTATATTACGATGAAGTGGGAATTATACATATTATATCTTCAGTCCAATAACATAACATAACCCAACATCACGCCTTTTATACTCGAATGGGTAGGCAGAGGTGCACACTACGGTACTTAATGCCATTGTACAACTTAACACCCACATTTCACTAGTTATATTATGCGTCCCATGTTATAGGGGGTGAGCCTATTGCCATATACCAGGCTCAATTCTAGACACCGTGTTACTACTGATTTTTTAAATATTTTGCCTGACCCGGGAATCGAACCCGAGAGCCCTTGCCTGGCAGTCGCACTTGCAACCACTCGGCCAACGAGGCAGTCCAATCTGAAGTAAAATATGAGGAATCACAGTTTATCGATGTAAATAAATAAAAAATACTGTTTTACAACACAATTAATAAAATTCAATCCTAACATTCAAGTAATGAACGTAAACCGCATTTAATCAGTACCTATCACTGTACTAATTAGTACCTCCTCGAGCGTTCCGCTTTCCAACCGGATTAAAAAGAGGACGAGCATTTAAAATAAATTTAACGAAAACCTCTCTTTTATTGACGAGTAAAAAGCTGCTTTTCAGCAAAGTATTTTTCTATGTGGTTTTTTAAATGCCTACCCAGTGCAAATTTCGCTGGATCAAAGTCAAAGTCAAAATCATTTATTTCAATTACACCAGGAAGGCGCTTTTAAACGTCGATCCGACTAGTACCAAAAAATTTGATTTACAAGTCAAGTAAAGTATTATTTGGTTTTCAAAATTGAGATTTTGAATCCTACCCGTAGGAGAGGCTTAGGTCCTAACCATGTAAAACTGAAAACATAATTAGCTATGCCTTACTTTTTGTAGATGGCGTACCTAATGTCAAGTATTTTAATGTCAAAGTCAAAGTCAAAATAATTTATTTCAATTAAACCAGGATGGCATTTTTGAACGTCAACATAAATTAAATTAAATTGAAGTTATTTGCTCATTTCAAGATGTAGATTCCTATGGAGAAGATATTAAAATATTATTTACATTTTCTCTTTCTTCACAGGCACCTAATCCGCTAGATTTCGATGGTTTCGTCAACCTTCTTGGATATCGCACTCTGGAGTTGGATTCGGAAGAAACTCTTTTATCAGCACTGTCTCGCTGGGACAAGAACAATAGTGGACTGATCTCAGAAGATAAGTATGTATATTTTTTTCAGACAAATAAACATTTTATTATTATTTTTATAAGTTTATAGTAATGTTTAAAAAATTCACTTTTAACTTATGAACCGATAAGGTCTACCGTATCTACGTGAAAAGCTGTGTGGCAAACAAAATTAGGATGCATGCTTTAGACTGTCAAACACCGCGAAGACACCGGTGACCGCAACCTATTGTTCTTTAATTGTGTCTATAATGACGGTACTCCAAAGGTTAAAAAATACAGTTTTATCAGCGGTCGGAATAATGTAGTCGCCATTCATATTATTTAATGTTAATTTACGTAAGCAAATGTTAGTATTGTAGCTATGTTCATTATAATTTCCACTATTCTCAAATATAAATAATTTTGAACTGTATATTATAAATTTAGTTAGACATAGTAAATTACAAATAATTGCGTGAGTAAGCCGAAAGACATAATAATGAATTTTAGAGGTATATGCATGTATGTAGCAGTGTACCTATACTGATAGCCACAAATTCGCATCTAAGATCGTAAATATGAAACTATCCTTCAATAAACATAGTACATCATATATCTAAAGTTAGCTAACTTTGAGAATGGGCTAACTTGTGTAATCCACAGTGTATTGAGGACGCTAATAAAGTTTGCCTTCAAACTTTACATACGAAGATATAGTATAGTATAATCATAGCATAAGTGAACTTCGTAGAATAAGAATTGATATTGATACCTAATTTGAGTACTAAACTACTCTAAAGCACTAACTGTCGCACTCAGAGACACTTAAACTATTCTTTAGTAACAATTTTGTTCTTAAAATTATTGCTAGGACTGGATTCTGGACTCATAGCAGGATCTTCTCCTGCGCCCGCTGCGGTGGCGAAATGGAGGCGGAATTTTCAAAATTTACGAAACCGCTGTTTTCGACAATCCCATAGCCGCCGCAGTTGCGATAAAAAAGTGTGTCCGCAAACAATACGGGCGTCTTGCATCAAACAACCGCCAAGTTAAAAATCAGTTGAGGTCCAGACTGGAAATCCCATTGCGATCGCCCACCAAACGATCGGAGGTGCTTGCAGGAGCCGCAAACAATCGCAACCGCCGCGGGCGTAAAACGCGTCGTAAAAATTGCTTTGATTTTATACATACAAACATATCTGTATTCCACAAAGGCTGCAGGCCCGAAACCACAGCAACCGCGAGAAAAAAATCTACCGTGAGTCCTTAGCCTAAAGTCTGTTATTGAATGTCGCACTATACATAATTTATGTTTTAGCTAATGAAGTGATTTTCAATAGCTGTCCAGAAAATTGGAAGTATAGCCACGTTGTATGGTAATGCTAACGAAGAAAGTATAGTCAGTTTGATGACATAAATAGTCAACAAATTTGTACTAAGTATTATAGGCGTTTTTGTCTACATAATAATAAGGTATAAAATTGTATTAAAACGCAAAACTGATTGAAAAGATTTTTGATTAGTTGTTTCAAATAATACCTAGTCTTCGTTACATGGTGCGAAACAAAGTTTAGACAGCTACATTCAGATTTTTCGTTGCCAAAAATACTACGAACAAGTTTTCAATGTTTTTACAATACAACTTGTTCTTTTATTATTTTTACAACAGCTACGAACATATTGTATTTCCATTCCAATTTTATTAGTTTGATGTATCTAATGACGCTTGTTAGTAAAGCTAAATTTTTATTAATAGTGAGAAATTTTTTTTAAAAATCCTATTTTACACTTTTACTGTCAGTCGTTTGGCTCGAAACCAAGTTTTTTGAAAATTGTATCCAAACTAAAATTCCAGTCTTATGTTTATACAGTCCTATTCGTATTCTGAAATCGCCATATTTGGTTCGTAAGTTTTATTCTACCAAAAATACGTCGATATGCGTACCTCTATAAAGATAGAAATATTGTTTTTCGATTGCTAACGTTTTTATATTATGAATGAGAGTAAAGACTGCCACTGAAGAAATTAATTCTACATAGGCACGTTGCACCACGACCTACAAATACCTATAAACCTAAAATTACCAATACATCATCATCATCCACAGCCTATAAGTGCCTACTGCTGAAGAAAGGCCTCTTCTCACACGGAGAAGGTTTAAGCATTAATCGCCACGCTTACTCAATGTGGGTTGGCGATTTCAAACTTATAATTAGAAATTTTCAGCACAGGTTTCTTCACACTTTCCTTCACCATTTGTCAGTGTTGTCTAAGTAATCTTAGATAGTAGGTACATAGATTTAACTCAGAAAATATCACTTTGGTACTTGCCGTTGGATGGTTTCGAAACCGTCCCCCATGCATAAGAAACGGGCATATTAAACCTCTGGGCCACCACGATATCGATACACCAACAAACAAAAGTTACGCCAAAACAACTTTCAACCGAAAATTCCAAAGCATGCAACACCCGTATCATTGGTATAATTTTAATTAAACCCAAGTGATTTATACAATTATATCTTAATAGCCATAAAAAGGTAGCGTTTAAATTTTATATTACTCAAGGGACCAGTAAATATTTCAAATCAAGATTTAAATTACATTTACGGAGATTCGGATGATGTATTCTTGGGATCTGTCTCGGTATGATTTAAAACGGTCCTTGGGCACTTTTGGTAACAAAATGACGTTTGTTTCAGATTACTACGGTAACTTGGGTAATGTTTTAATGAGATTTAAGAATGGAATTGTGTTTTTATTGTAATTTTTTTTGGGAATTTCATTTGTTTTTTGTGTTTGTACCTATTGTACTTTTTTTGATATTTTTTTTTAATGCGATGATCCGTTAAACGATCATTCGGATCAGCTGATAGTAAGCAATCGGCGTCGCAAATGGACACCCGAAACACCAGAGGCGTTACACTTGTAACGCAATTGTTATCGGCCTTTTGGGAATTAGGAATTTGAGGATCGTTGGTGGAAGATGTTGAAGATTCTGGGATCGGGAGCTTGGGGAGGAGGGGGGAGGGGGTAATTGGGCCTCCCATAACCTCACTCACACGACAAAACACAACGCAAGCGTTGTTTCACGTCGGTTTTCTGATTTTATTAGTTCTTACCAAAGATTTAGAAAAAAAAACTTGAGAGTGAATAATATTTAACTTACACATACAGATCAGGTATGTATTTGAGAGCATATAATAGAAAACTTATCCCTGCCATCAGTTGCGTAGAAATTCAGTTTAGTACCAAAGCTCGAAAAATACCCATATTCTATTAAACTACACAAAAGAGTGAGATGAAAATAAACACAAATTTTCCGAGAAAAACGTCGAAGCAAGCATCAAATGTGATTACTAAACATCCAAAGAGAACAGATTTATTTCTGTACTTACAATAAAATTCCGTATAACTTTGCCTTTGTATATAATATTCATAACAGATGACCGTACACACAGCGACACATCAAGCTATGCAAAACCAGTATAAATTGACCGTCGAAATATCATACAAAGCCCTTGACTTAAGAGACCTTGATAAACTGGTTTTGTATAACTTTAAATCGTTGTACAAAATGTAAAAGATAAATAATTTCATACTCTGCTTTATGCAAAAGTATAAATGTATTTAAGGCAACACCATGAAGGTTTATTAAAATTCTCTGAACAATCTGCGTTTTACGACAACCCTCGGATACGCTTTTGTATAATTCCCTTAGCAAATTTTGACGAGAAAGCGTATAAGAATACATTCGTACGTCGTATAGTAGACGGTAAAGTTGAATTATGTAGCCTTACATTTTGTATTCGTCTATAACAGGGCATTTGTTACCGAAAGGGCCTAAGTTATTGCTGGTATAATATTCGGGGATAATACTAACACTAATGTTTGGGATTTATTGTGACTTCTATTTTTGCCGCTTTACGGTTCAGTTTGTTTGTTATTTTGAACTCACTGACCTGATAAAAGATCTCTTGTTTTTTTATTAAAACATGCATTTTTAAAATAGAATACTAGTGTCTGCCTTGTTGGCCGAGTGGTCGCAAGTGCGACTGCCGGGCAAGGGGTCTCGGGTTCGATTCCCGGGTCGGGCAAACTACTGAGTTTTAAAAAAAATCTCAGTTGCAGTATTAGCACGGAGTCTGGAATTGTACCCGGTATATGGCAATAGGCTCACCCCTTATTACATGGGACTCATAACATAATTAGTGAAAAGTGGGTGTTACCTCTGTGTTCACCTCTGCCTACACCTTCGAGGACAAATGACGTGATGTTATGTAATATTAGTCTAGTCTAACCACTCTCAAGTTTTGAAATGAGCAAAAAAAAACTAATTAAGATTTAAAAATATTAAAAATGTACTTACCTATACCTACTCAAGTACAAAGTTTGTAAAACTCAATTGTGAACTAAAACCATAGAAGTTTAATTTTTATTTGAAATGTTTTGGCATAATTACACTAAATGCAGATGTTCCAACTTTATATAATTGTTCAACTAAAAAACTTTAAATGGCACATTTTATACTTAATTCAAACTTTCTAAATTCAGTATGAACATAATTTCGCAGCAATTTCGCGTAAAGAATATTTTTATCATCAAATGAACCCACCAAAAAGACCAATGAAAAAATAAATCTAAGTATAAAGAGACAAATAATATCCGAAGAAAATATTAGTTTTTAAGATATCAAAAAGATAAGGCTCAATGCCATTAGTTATAATTCACCCGTGCAAAAAATTGAATTAGCATAGTTGCAAAAAGACCATGCATACTATTTTAATAAGCTGGTAAATGAGCCGACGGATCATCTATTGGTGAGCGATTGGCGCCACCAATAGATGATCCGATGATCCGTTTGGCGACACCCGAAACACTAGAGGCATTACAGGTGCGTTACCGGCCTATTGGGGATTAGGAATTTAAGGATTGTTTGGGATTCAGGCATTGGGGAGGGGAGTATTTGGGCCTTCGGTAACCTCATCTGCACGACGAAATTCAACGCAAGCGTTGTTCCACGTCGGTTTTCTATGAGGCCGTGGTATCACTCTGATCGAATCGGCCCATTCGTTCCGAAGCATGGTACTCCCAAACTTACACTCAAATGTAACTTAAAATGCTTTTCATCCCTTCAATCATTTATAAACTAAAGATAAAATTTGTAAAATATTACACGTTTTTTTTTTCAAATAAATACACTTCTTGTCTTCATGTCTCACATTCCTGCGTTCCTTATGGTAGTAAATTTCCGATACACTAAGCTTTTCTTTTATTCCCAACTCCAAGAGATAATGTGAGACGCTAAAATAAAATTTATTACATACAAGCTGTTTCTACGACTTCGTTCGCGCGACCTTCGAGAGTTGGAAAAACGGTTTATTGCTTAGTCACGTTTAAACACAGTCATATTTTACTTGGTTGCTATGGTCTTACACATTCTTAGGAGTAAAAGTTTTGGTTTAACTGCACCTTCTATGTTTCTTAGGTAAAGGTATTTAAAATTCATACATAAATAGTGTGTGTGATTAAAAGTGATCGGTAAAAGGTGAGCTAATTTACCTAACCTTCAAGGAACAAAAACAAAAAGTGGAGACTTCCTTACTACAAAATTTTGTTATATTAAATGTTATATATAAATATCCCGAAACTGGAACCGGAACTTTCCCGAAAAAAATGTTGTAGTAAGGAAGTCTCCACTTTTTGTTTTTGTTCCTTGAAGTTTAGGTAAATTAGCTCACCTTTTTCCGATCACTGGTGATTACAGTAAAGTATGCCTCCTTTATAATTGGTTGGACTGAATAAACAAAATTATACATATAAAAGTAAAGACTTTAAATTACTTTCTTGATCAAATTACGATATACGTATTATTAGGATTATGTTGTTCATTAATAATTATATTAGTCTTATAGATAACTTACATAGTCTATTATTTTCATAAATTTTAAGATTTAAAAAAAATTGCATGCCATATGGTAGAATGTACCAGGAACGATATAACGATATACCTTTGTAAGACCTTATATTATATACTTACATTCAATGCAAATAAATTATTCTATTCGATAAGACGTGCTCCTTTTCCTTGTAATGTTTTTGTAAATTCATACTAACAGTTATAGACCTTTTCCATTAAAAATAGTGCATAGAAAACGTACACGTAATGTCGAAGGCTACCCCTTCATAGATTGACATAGGTAGCTACTACTATCAATATGAAATTTTAACCAAAGAGTATTCTAATCATAACGATTTGTAGGACACTAAACAACTAAGAAATCATTTTATTTAAAACAAACAAATATTTTCGTCATCACGTTCAATGTGATTATATCAAAAACACAAGGACGAATATAAATGGCAGCGCCAATTGGATAAGCAGAGCGCGAGAAAAACAAACGAGTAGAACTTTCCCCTTTTATCAATTTGGGATGATAAACACGACATTGTTTATAAAGGAAAAATATTTATTGTTTTATCTAATTTGTGTACATTTTTGCCGTATTTTAGGACAGTTTTGTTTGTCCCAAATATTTATTTGTCGTCAAATCTGTTTAGGTTTTATGAAATTGGCTCGTTAACAATAGGGGTGTGTCATGAATAGGTTTTATTTATCGGAATGATCAAATTAATTTGTAAAAATGTGTCTGAAATCTTGCATTGTTTAACTAGAATGAGTACCAAAATGACGGATAATTTGATAGAGCAATTCAATCAACATTTATGTATTCAGAGGCGGTAAAAAATTCTGACCATCTAGTTTCATAACAAAAAGTTGGAGAAATTAATTTAAGAATTTGATTCTAGGATTAGACACGACCTGATGACCTTTGGAGACAAGTTCACCGCGAAGGAAGCTGATTATGCTCTTGATGAAGCTCCATTGATCGTACAAGATGACGGCTCAACTATGATTGACTACGTAAAATTCTGCAGAAAACTTGCAGGACTGAGGAAACCAACTAAAATTGAAGTTAAGTAAGGACGAAGAAAATCATAATTATGTTTGCGAATCAATAAAGGTTTTGTAATAAATTGTTTTGTCTGTATTTATTGTGATTTTTTCTCGAAGATACACCTTCGTATAGTATATAGTATAGTATGTATTGTGCATCTACGTATCAAAGATAATGCCAGAGCCCTCTGGCGAAATAAAAATTTGTAACGTTGTAACCACACAAAGTCTAAATTTAAGTGTGTTTAAAGTTGAATTCGCTTTACCAAATTGACGATTATGGAATCATTATAATTATTAAGATCATTCCTAACTTTTGTTATTAGATATTTTTTAATTTCTTTCAAAGAAACAATGCGACTTCTCATTATAAAATAATTGATATACAATCATAGGTACAACTACTTTAAGCTTAAACTTCGCTAAAGACAATGTTACAATTTTGGAAAGATTTCTTATAGGATTACGTTAAAGCGAGAAATTTTGATTGTAGAATTAAACTTTGTAGACTTGAGTAACTAGCAAACTTGAAGGATTTATTTAAATTTGTCATACATCAATATTAGGGTCTTGGGACAAACTTAACTATTGTTGGTTGACGTAAATATTATCTTAATCTTCGTTAATATGGAAATTGTTTTAGTAGAAGCATTTAAATATTATGAGAAACGAGATTCTTTAGCGACTCTGGTTTCAAGTTTTGCAGACTCATTTATCAATTACGAAAATCCTTTCGTAATTAGTAATGTTTGTAAATGTAGATATGCTTGAATTTAAAACTGCAAAGGTCAAAAATAAAGTAAGCTTATTGAAATATTTAACTCAACAGGTTATTTAAATAAGAATATTAACAAAATTAGTCGTAACGCTGGTCAAAAATTCATAAACACCTAAAAGAAGCTGAAGCATATTTTACACCTGAATAAAGTTTTCAAGAAACGTCACAGTTTACAAAACAAATATTTATTAAAATTCACACTTTGACGTAGATTCTCTATAAGACTTAAATCTAAATACTCACTCAAGATGGTCCTTGAAAATGTCGAAGTCGGTGAAGACGAGTTCGACAATCTCGTGGGGCGCCGCGACGAAGGTGTAGAGGAGGCAGTCGATGCGAGGCGGGTAGGGGCGCGGGTAGTCGGGGCTGCTGAACGTGCCGCGCTCCTTGCCATACGTCGACGTGTAGCGGATACATGAACAACCTGTAACAAGGTAACAGTAGATAAGGTTTAAAAAATACCTTTTTGGATAATTATTGGTAGGATAGGTAGGTCACATTGGAACACCGCATTCAGCAATATAGTAAGTTATCAAGTGCTGCTCAGTAACTTAATAAAGAAATCGGTCCATTTGAAAATCATGCAATACATTTAAGGCATTTTACGGACGACCAAAGACTCTCATCTGCCCTTCAAAATTACACTGCCTTACATGATATTTTCGGAAACCGACAATCTTCGCAAAGTAATGTCAAAAATTTTCCATATAAGACAAGAGTATAAAACAAGAATTTAAAATCTTAGTAATGAAGATGTAACAACCCAAAACATAAAATAACGAAGCAACGTATATCCTTGTAAATTCACTTAACACAGTAATAATCACCGAAGCGTTAAATGTAACTAATGTAACACTGAAAGCTAGATAGGATTATTTTGCAGAATAAAGTCATAAATGTGCCGCGGGGAATTTTAGTTGTGAATTAATCGGATCACTCGCTTTTTGCCTTGTTGTTTAAAAGCAATTTTTAAAATGGTCGTTCCGAAAAATATATGGTGTTGTTGGATGAGATTTTCGGATTTTACGTTTTTGTTATTCAATGTGTTTTTTTTAGATAAGACCCTTTGATTCTCTGATATTTTGCTCTTGCTCTCTGCCTGCTGATGATAGGGACGATAGTACGGTCTATATTGGCCTATTACTACGGTGCAAAACTAATGCTATTTGCGAATGTCTGTATTAGTACTGAAAAGGTATATAAACCGACAACATCATAACATCACGCCATTTTATCCCTGATGGGCTACCTCTTGCAGAGGTGCACACTATGGCACTTAATGCTACTGTACAATGTAACATCAATTTTTCACTATTTATGAGTCTCGTGTAATAGGGGGTGAGCCATATACCGGGCACAATTCCAGACTCTTTGCTACACTGAGATTTTTTTCAGAAAACCCAGTAATATGTACTTTGCCCGACCCGGGAATCAAACCCGAGACCCCTTGCCCGGCAGTTGCACTTGAGACCACTCAGCCAGCAAGGCAGTTTTAAAAACCCAATACCCAATAATACTTTACTCGACTCTGAAATTAAACCCTAGAACTCTTGCTCGACAGTGGCGCTTGTTGGGTAGGTAACTATATTTTTCATAATTATCATCAACGAAGCTATATATTATATACTACATTATACGAGTATACTACTAGACGACACTTTTTTCTTTCGATACAAGTAATAAACCACAACACTTACTTTTTTCATAGACCTATTAATTACAGTTGTAGGTTATCCGATAATTAATTAAGATCTCCAATATCCCGTGTAACCTCATCTCAGGTACCAAATAGGTCTGAAACCGCAAATTGTCCGCCGTATATTGTGACACTAATTTACAAAGGCCAGTAGTAAATTATTCGACCACACTCGATTTCTCCTGAGACTTCTAAAGGTAATTATGTAAGAAAATTAATTAATTAGATACTAAAGATGAAAAGGTATTTTATTGCTATGTAAGTTTTGTGAAGATATTTTGTATTATATTCCTTCAACAATATGCAATGAAACATTTTATTTATTTTAATAATGGCTTGTGCAAACATATGCAAACAGTACCAAAATGCAATTATTAATTTGAAATTTTATGTTTTCAGTATCCATACAAACTGTAACAATGCGATTTCACAGAAATTTTTCATTTAAAGTTCTTTATTATGAACCAATAACAATGCATTCATGCAATGCCCCCATTTATGATTTAAAATCATTATTTACAAAATATCATTTCATACACTAGTATACGGCCTACCAAACTTAGTGTCGATACCAACTAAATCAAACAAGACTTAGAGGTATAATTATCGGCGAAGCGTCACCGATTCATGGTAGATGTTCCGCCCACACGCACGAAGCGCTTCGCTTCAAGCTTCCTTGTGCGTACTGCTAAAGAGTGGAATTCTTTGCCAGAGTCTGTATTTCCTGAAGGGTATAACCTGGGAGTCTTCAAGGCCCGAGTGAATAGGTTGCTTATGGGACGACGTGCTCCATCGTAGACCGCATCATCGCTTACCACCAGGCGAGGTAGTGGTCAAACGTCGCCCCATCAAATATATATTAAAAAAAAAACTATTATTGTGCCATATTATTGTACCATTTTATTATTGTGCTCCTCAAGACCCAAGTCTTCACATCACGTTCTTGTCTATTCATCATCAGCATTCAAATTTAACCCAGTTAAACAGAACTTCACACAAGGACCTATAAAACCTAATACAAGTCATAAAAGGTACCCATAACTTATCCCTTCGACTTCTATCTTCTCTCATCACAGCCCTCATATTCAATAACTCAGACATCAGATCTTATCGTAGGCAATTTTCATTAACACAGTTAACTCCTTCAGTTAGTAAATTACTAACCCCTTCGAACGGCTTGGTGAACTATTCCAATTTAAACTGAATGTTTCCTTTCTTGATTACAGAACATTTTAGAATAGATGGGGTATTATTGTGCGTAGACTAGACCAAGTTTCGTCGTTATTGGTTATAGTAAGAATTGTT
The DNA here is from genome assembly GCA_902850265.1 of Spodoptera littoralis. NCBI lineage: Eukaryota > Metazoa > Arthropoda > Insecta > Lepidoptera > Noctuidae > Spodoptera > Spodoptera littoralis. The sequence continues at coordinate 9,900,517 of LR824542.2, read as the reverse complement.
TGGTATTCAATGAACTAAAGCCTTCTTTGACGTTAGTTTGTTGATTGATTTATGTTTTTGATGTTGATTTATAGTCAGTTAATTAATGAGGTTTTGTGTTGCGATGTTTAATTTATAAAATGGAGACGTAGTTGCTATTTTCGTTTTGATTAAAGGTTTTGGTTGACATTTTAAAGTACAAAATATTTGGTGTGCACTCATTATAATGGTCTTGATACTAACTCGCCTATACTTTCTCAAAATCGTTTGTGAATTCTAATTGAACGAGTAAATAACTATACCTATATACGTAGACGTAAGCATTCAATACAAATACATATTCTTCCAATAGTGGATTGAGAAAAAAAGATTCAGCGACTTAATTCACAAAAGGTCAAAAGATGGGACACAAAGTAACTGCGAGTAAAGGAAAAAAACTACTTATTTTTCAACTAATATCTTATTCATTAAAGTACATAAAAGTTTTTTCAATCGAAACCTATTGGAAAAGTTTTCTGATTTCTTTCATTGTTTGGAATTTCCAAGTATTCACTTGACTTTCTTTATTTTACGGTCTTTACTAACAAAAGGAGGGCACGATGTTCTTTTACTTTTTATTGAAATGCTCCTTTTAAAATCCGAAATGATCGAGTAACTTCTGTTTTCAATTACAATTGCATCATTACTAAACTTTCGGTATCAAGTTATACTTTTAGCAAAATGTAAACTAATCTAAACTTACTGCTACAATAAATTCTTCACAAATCTAAAGTTAATAGTATATCGCATCACTGAAAAACAAATGGGAAATGTGCCGGCTCGACCGAAGTGATACCACGGCCTCACAGAAAACCGACGTGAAGCAACGCTTGCGTTGTATTTCGTCGGGTGAGTGAGGTTACCGGAGGCCCAATTACCCTCCCCTTCCCCAATCTCCGCAATTCCTGAATCCCCAACGATGAGGATCGTAATCAAAAGGCCGGTAACGCACTTGTAACGCTTCTGGTGTTCCAGGTGTCCATGGGCGACGCCGATTGCTTCCCATCAGGTGATCCGTCTGCTCGTTTACCGGCTTATGCCATAAAAAAAACATTAAGAACACATTTTCTTATTATAAACACAGAAAATATCCTTTTTACATTAATACACGTACGATAGGTAAGGCAACCAGTGATTTATTTCTATGTGATTCGGATCGTAGTACCCGCAATCATCGATGTGAGAGTGGCCGGAAATTGGTAGCGCTTGGCCGGACACCGGACTCTCCACCGGACGAAGTTGCGCTGAGAAGATAGCGGTTGTAATAATTTGGTTAGAAATTAATAGCGGATCTAGCTTTGATCACATTTGGGACTGTGGATAAGGCATGCGGGCTAAAGTGTTCTCGACGTACCCTGTTCAGAGCTTTAATCAAATAATCTGGAACTTTGATGATGGTTCAGAAATGGATGGGGAAAAATTTGGCTCCCGCTGCGATACAGTAATAGTTATTTTTCTGTAGGAATGAATGTTAAAACAATTTCAAAACAAAAAACGAAATAAAAAATTTCTCTAGAAATAATGAAAACAGTATTATTTCCGAAAATTCTAAAAACTTTATTTAAAAAAAAATTAATGTAGGCTGCGCGACAACGCCGCCACCGCGCACGCTGCTCATGACGAAGAATCCCTCTGCGGTTCGAAACTAGTAGTGCTTTTCTCAGTATATTCACTTAAGTAACCCGCGATTTTTAGTTAATTTAGTATGTCTCACGATAGTTATTATAAAAACTTAATTTATATGTAACGAAAGTTGATATTAATTATGTTTGACGATTTAGATAACCATGTAAAACTGTTTGATATGGTGACTCTACATGAGCCCCTATCGTGGTAATCAGACTACTACAGATGGGGCCCAATAGGCCTGATGCCGATACGAAGCCGTGGAGGACTTAACGGGTTGCCAGGGCTCCGGCTCGACGTGCAGGAGAAAGAATGGGGTGGTTTATAGTCAGTAAGTCAGACATTCCCTCCCGCCTCACCTAGGCGGGAGAAGTCATTCGATGAGTTTCCACCCTTAAAAAAATCGTGGCTAGAAAGGTGACCAAATTAAAATATCGTACGAGGGTTGAGACAAAAGCTTGAGACGTCCAGTCAATCTATATCTGATCAACAATTGTCTAAGCATCGTAACTAAATCAATACACGTGACTCTTACTTAATAATTTACTAAAGGACTGACCTCTAAACAAATTGACATGACCTTGAACCCTTTATCTTTACAAGTCTTCATTTTGCTACGTCAAAAGGTGAAACAATTTCCTCTCAGTCGCACGTGCTAAGCAATTTGACATTACAGTGAAGATGGTCTTATTAAAACACATTGATTTTTGGGTATTGTTCAAATAAGGAGTACCTACCTAAAGACAATATATAAATAAAGAAAGGGACGAATTTACACTTTGTAACGAGCATGTAGCTTCATTAGACGACTGACCTACATACGGATATTTTTTTCCAATATTGAATATTTTGTTTTAACGTTCAAAAGTGCCTTCCTGGTCTAATTGAACTTAATTATTTTGACTTTGACTTTGGAGTGCCAGAGTTACTATGTAACACCCACTTTTCACCAATTATGTAGTGAATTCCACCAAGCTCCAATAAGTTGTAGGTAGTATAATTAATAAGCAATCAGAATTTCTGCCAAAATATAAATTAATCTGCAAATGATAACCAATTTTCTGATCAAATATATCGACAATAATTTTATATTTTACTTTATAAGTTAAAGAAATTTTTACTTTCCCTAAAGTAAAAGAGAGTAGACGATGGATACAATAGAAATAATATTTATTTTATCATATCAACAATTGATTAATTATTAATGCTGGTATAATTTTGATCGATCGAAGTCTCTTGACTTGGATAATAATTGAAGGAAATCACTGTGAATAATTGACTGGTTGATTAGCTGAGACATCCAAACAAACTGACCATTGAAGCTTAATTGGTTAAGAGAATTAGTGCAGGGAGGTGATCGGATAACCTATAATTTCTAATAATATGTTTTCATAAAATTTCCTTCTGAAAGAGAGATAACAATTTTTCCTGCCATTTGATATATGGATCAAAACTCATCCATAAAGATGCCTGCTATCTTTTTTAATTTTTAATCTTAACCCACCATTATAGTTTATCCAAACCAAAGATTGACTACATTATTTCATGCAATCATATTTGCCTATATGACCCCGTGACTCAACTCGATATTATTACATCGACTTGTACAATAAACATCAGTCGAACTATCCCATCACTCAAATCACCAGTCCATCATGTAGCATAGAGCATTGATCCGCAATGGTCTGAGACGATGAATTAATTAATACTGTATGTCAAGAGAAATGAGTTGTTCTGGATTTCACTCGATGACTAGTAACAACTGTGGCAACCGACTAATGACAGGAGTGATTAATCGCTATCGCAGTTACGTGTGAGTCTTCAGAGAGTGCGTATTGAGGTCGAGACAGGAAATGTCACTTGACTTTTATGAATTTTCATACGACATTTTCATATGACAGGGTATGAAAATTAAAAATATAATTAGTCCATAAGTTAGGTAATGAAAAAATATTAGACACGTATTTTTTTATTTTGTCGTATAATAAAACAATACTTGGATAAAACGAATCAAAATTTAGGAGTGGGGGCTAAAACGTCATTTCTTAGTATAAAATGTACTGAGAAGTGACGTCACGCGACATTTCAAATCAATATATCTTCGAAACTATTCGTTTCTGTGAGAAAAGAAAAAATACATGTCTAATGTTTTTAAATAATCTACCAGACGGACATTAAAATAAAAATTAGTCGTCTACCCTAATAGGGTGAAAGTGGAGTGAAGATGTGAACTTAGGTATTATACTACAGTTTTTGTTACCTATATGATTCAACATATTAACTTTAAGTACACAATTCCTCTTAGGTAGTTTCAAAAAATAAAATAAGACTACCGAAAAGTCGTGTTCACTTGTTCAGAAGCTCATTGTCGCCAATCACAGTCTGGTAAACCCCTTTAGAAAACCCATAATAATGCAACTACGATATTTAACCCAGAACTGTGTGATTAACTGCCTCACTTAATGTCGTTATTCTGTACTGTACAGTTAAGCGGGAAGGAAGTGTCAATACATGAAATTATAACTTTGTTGATTATGCTGGTGTTATAGTATAGACCCTAATGTTCCTTTCAAATTTCGGTCATTAGTATTACCTTGAACTTTAAGCTTGCCTCAAGGCTTTGTGTGTTCAAGCTAAACGCATTCTCTTTAATATTGTACGTGATATTTTATAAGAACCTTTGCTTTATTTTGAAAATGTTTTTTCTTTAGACATATTTATTACACAGGTGTTTAATGTGACTTTTATAGTTTTATTATGTATCCTAAACGTAGACGTAATATTAAACTTGATACCATTTTGTTTTGCACAAACGGTATAATTTAGAACCAAACTTATATCTACTTTGAAAGTAAAACACAAAGTTAAAATTAAGATACATGGTGTATCTTAAACCTCATGCTACAAACTGCTTTCAACAATTATTTTACTCAAACATTTAAACATAACATAACATCACGCCTTTTTATCCCCGAAGACCTAGGCGAGGTGCACATTTCAGCACTCAATGCCACTGTACAATGTAACACCCACTTTTCACTATTTATGTTATGAGTCCTATGTAATAGGGGGTGAGCCTTTTAACATATACCGGGCACATTTTAAGACTCCATGCTAATACTGAGATTTTTAAAAACTCAGTAATACTTTAGGTTTCCCCGACCCGGGAATCGAACCCGAGACCCCTTGCCTGGCAGTCGCACTTGCGACCACTCGGCTAACGAAGTAGTCAGTGAAATATTTTAATTATATAATACCTAACTTTCGTGAGACATACTAAATTAATTACTATGTTCTTCTGCTTACTCACGTAATTATTTGACATAGAACTCGACTAGTTTTCAGCCATGCTAGAAGTTCATATTCATGAGGAGCATTCCGAACAGCATAATAAATAAATCAACTTAATCTTACTTCATACAAATTCACTGCAAAGCAGCAGAACTTCAGTATTCTAATCATGAATGCATTTATCAATTATCTCCAACACCGAGCTTCATAATCGCGAAGGCTAAAAGAAGATTGAAGTGGCATCATCCATTATTTAGTCGAATGTCTCGTCATAATTAGTTCAATTACTTAACTGGTTCAATTAAGAATTTCCATCCATCCAAAGAATGGCGGCAATCTCTTGCTGGCTGCTTTAGGGAGATAAATGTATGGAGTTAGCGTTTTCCTATTTTGTGTAATGTTATATTGTCATTGAGATTTATTTGTTGGTCTCTTGTGGTTAATAGGCTACGCTACAGCTGCGAGTGCTATGAGCAATAAATTGCCAAATGCTTAGCGCTTGACGTACAGTTTATTATAGTGTTGGTTTCTTAATTATTCCGTGACAAGATTGGTTTGATTTAAATTTATTATGTAGTAGCAATAAATAATTTTCGTCTTTTTTCTAGTTTCATTAAACAGCATCTTCCTTCATTTTATTGCTGCCATAGATTAAATTGACACCTAATGTTTTAATAATTTAAGAAGGTCAAATATATACCAGTAGATAATAACTGTCGTTCGCTTTGTATTTGTACCTAACTATAAAGATAAATGGGAATGTCTGTTTGTAATATTAAAATAAGCGCTTTTTACTGCATGTATATGTATACACATATGATACACATACCAAAGGGCCATTTTCGACAGTCTGTCTGTTTGTACTGGCTAATCTATGGAATGGCTGACCGATTTTGACGGGACTTTCAACAGTTAGCTGATGTACTAAGGTACTCCTTAGAGTATAGGCTATTTTTATTAACCGACTTCCCAAAAAGGAAGAGGTTATCAATTCGGTTGTATGTTGTTTTTGTGTGTATGTTACCCGATTACTCCGGCGTTTTATTGAAACAAAAAAAAAGTCATCTTAAAATTCATTGTACGCGAACGAAATCGTTGGCATAGCGATCTTTAGAATGACAGAAACAGACAATGTAAAACCTTAACCTAGCCTAAAGCAGTGATTAAAAATGGTATACAATGATAGTCTGTTCGCAATCACACTAAACTCCATAATATTGGCTAATCCTGTACCCAATAACTGTAACACATACAGTTATACGAGTACACTACACCTTAATTACATCTAAGCGTTCCCCGGTCCATACTGCATACCGTAGTGTTTTGGTTACCTCGAACAATAACCTTATCTCAGCAGGATTGTCGTATACGAGTATTTATTTGCAGTATCTTACGAAAATGGTACAGGGAGCTTCTTCAATCAGAACATTTTTGAATTTTTTAGAAATGAACACATTTTTATCCGATTTCAAAAAGAAAAAACGGAGGTTCTCAGTTTTACCTGTATATATGTATGTTTTTTTGTTTGTGCGCAATTATCTCGAGATTGGCTGAACCGATCCTAATTTACTTTTTTTTGAGGGTGATTTTCTCCCCCCCAAAAAAAGTAAATTAAGATCCAATCGAATGACTTCTCCCATCTGGGTGAGGCGGGAGGGAGTGTCAGATTTTTATTGACTAAAAACCACCCCGTTCCTACTCCTGCACTTCGAGCCGGAGCCCCGGTAACCCGTTACGTTCTCCGCGGCTCTGTATCGGCATTAGTCCTATTGGGCCCCATCTGTGGTGGTCTGATGGCTCTTTGAGGCGCGCGCGGTACGCGACGCGCCGCACCCTCAAATCTGGTTTTGATCGGGGGGCTACCCATACTTGCCGTCCGCAGGCCCGTGCTTACAGTGTCCGGAGATCATATTTTGATTTACATAGTAGGTTTTTTGTATAATTATTAATTAACCGACTTAAAAAAAGAGGGGTCAACCCCCTCTTTTCTGTCAGTTTTTTAAAATTATCTTAAGTGGACTCATGTAACAGTGTTGTTGATAAATCCACTCTAATTCCAGTCGGAGGTTGGGCAAAGGTTACAGTTAGTCCCCGACGCGGGAATCGAACCCCTTGCTTTTGCAATTTCGTTTGCGAAGTTTCGTCCATTAGATCAAAGAAGCAGTATAGTAACTATTCAATTTTAATATTAATTCAAAAGTCCCACCTGTGTAAATTGAGTTATATCAATTTCCTTGGGTTGTTATAATATTCGGATTTATATTAACATATCATGTTTATATAAACCAATACTAAACTAAATATAAAATCTAATAACTTGAATGTTTATCACTATCAAATCAAAATTTATTAGTTTCGTCTTAATGTCACATTAAGTAAATTACATTCAATAAACACATACTGAACCATCCAATATTCGCTAAGCTTTGGTTTTTGCGTTTTATACGCTGGCAAAATCCAATAAACATCGGCATTAATTAAGAGTATTAATTAAAAAGTAATTTGGTCTAACTTCTGATAAAATTCAAACATTTTAGTCTCAAAAGTTTGTGTAAAACAATTTTCGCGAGTGACGAAGTCGCTAATAATTTGGAGTGCTGCTTAGATACTTTGTCTTCAATTACATTGGGAGTACAACGAAGTTAGGAGTTTAATCAAGATAGAACATCGTACCGTATGCCGTGTCATGTAGTGATGGGAGAGTACCTAGAATACATTAATTTGTCACCACACATACTTTTCCCGCGAGTGGCCTAAGGGTGCCCACATCTGAATGCTCCGCGAATGTGCAGGTCGCGAAATGCTCACGAGCTGTAGACGTACCCTAAGAGTCGATAAAAACACTACACATTTTAAAGAGATAGCGCAGCAGCGCTCTCTGATGGACGTGAACCTTTTAACCCGTGGTATGCCCGAGATATACACGAGAAACAATGTGTTTTCTATTGTGACTCACATGCCGATAGATAAGAGGTTAAACCAAACTTATGTTTATGCTAAACTTCTTTCATGTAAAAGAGGTCCTATAGTAAAAAAGTCAATGATGAACTTCGTACCAATTACATAACGAAAACCCTAGAAGAAACATTGTCGAAAAATCTTATCCATACAACCTAAATGTTATCTAGAAAAGTTTTCCAATAAATGAATGACGTATAAAACGACAAATCTTGAGAAAATAAGATAAAATATTATTTGCTCTACGGGCACTTGGTCTCTGTGGATTTGGTTCGGATATATTGCCCTCCCATATACGGATCCGAAATTCGATAGTTACTATATATGTATATTCACCGTCGTCTTGACCAAACTGTACCGCTGTGACTTTTATATTAGTTCACCTACAAATTTTATGACTGTTTTTATAATACAAACCTGTACGTATAGACAGATTATGTACCTGTTTTCGGGTCAGAGTTACATGAAATAAAATATTTATATCGTGGCACCTGATTAGTTTTTATCAACATTTTTTATGATTTATGACCTCATTCTCATGCTAGGTTTACTAGTTTGTATTAGTAGCGGAAAACCTTGATTAGTCAGAAATATATGGCAGAGGTTAGTACTAACCATCTTTATAGCTATTGCTGTTCGTTTCACGTAGTTAGGTAATTAGGTACAGGTGTAAATAGGACGCTCCCGAGAAACGCCTACAGGTGATGATAAAAAACGACTTTAATTTTTACAACAGTAAGGAATTGTGTGTTTCTTTTATGTAATAATAGTTGTAATCAATTGCTCTATGCTGATGATGCACGAATAACAAGGAAACAAAAGCGATTAAAAATTGTAAAAACAATTTCTTTTTGTCAGCGTTTTGGAAGCGGTCCTTTTACACCTTATATATATTAATTTATTCTGCTATGGTTTCCACTAGGTGTTTATAACAGGAAAAATAACAAAAACCTATGTTACGTAACTAGGTATAAAAAACAGGAAAAAAAGAGAAAAACATTGGTTACTATTCAAAAGCAAATTTGATCTACAGATTATAGCCAAAACACTGATAAAAAATATTCCTCCTAATAAATAACAAATGAGACAATTAAATTACGATTGAGTGCTTAAATATTGGCAGTAATAAAAACATTTCGTGATAGATAGAAGACCGATGTAAAACAACGCTTGCGTTGTGTTTTGTCGCTATAAAATATGCTATAAAAAAGATAAGTCTAAATTTTAAAACTCGAACTAGCAACGAGCATTTACTGTAAAATAACCTAATAACAATAATTACACCTCAATGACATTCAATTAAGAATAACAAAATACTTTAAACATAAACAAAAAGATACAATAGACCTTTATCTAAACTAAAACATTTTAAAGTAAGAGACAAAATTAAGTTGATAACATTAGACCCATTTGTGAGACAATTCTCAGTTGCTACAATTATATCACGTTTCTGTACCTAACAATGTAACGCGACTGTAGCTGTAAGTGCTTGTTTACGCTGAAACGCGGGCGCGGGCGCGGGCGCGGGCGCGGGCGCGGGCGCGGGCGCGGGCGCGGGCGCGGGCGCGGGCGCGGGCGCGGGCGCGGGCGCGGGCGCGAGCTATCAAACATAGAATACAAATGTTCACGTAAAAAACGCAAGAGCGTTAAGTAACGGGTGACTTAGAAACTGGCGCGCGATTCGGTAGTACTAAATTTTAATGCATAAAGATATGTCGGCGCATTACTATGGTCATCGATCATAGAGGCGGTGACGCGCGGGACTGGGATATAAAAACTTATAGCCGCGCGAGCGCCGCGTTTCTTCTACACACTCGGTTCACCAACGCCATAGCTTTGGGTATTTTTTGTGTCGGCATTGATAAAACACCACCGGTTTTGATTGTGATTCGTGAAATAAACCTGTGTAATGTGCAGTCTTCTGTTTTACTCAAAACAACCCGACAGAGCCTCGACAGATGTATGCGTTCATGTCAAACTAGAACGGTACAATGCGCAAATCACTCGCGCTGAGAGAAACGATTAGAACTTATCGCTTGTCTCGCGCAAACGCTTGGTGTTCTAAATGTTCGCAATAGTTACCGCGCCCGCACCCGCACCCGCGCTCGCGCCCACCCGTTCATTGTGAACAAGCACTTAACACAATCATTCTCGCTACAAAGTTATCCACGTTGTGAAGGTGTTCTAGACAATATAACACGAAACAGCCTTCGTGCCGGTAACCTTAGGCTGCCTACAATTAACTTGATCAATATCGACTTTGCTAATCAAGTTCGTTGTGATAATCTAGATACAGAATTATATAGACACCAGAAACTACTGGAATACCTGAGTTTCCATAGATTTTGTCAAGAAAAAAATGGTTCTAGTGACTGTAGTGTACTGAAGATCAGTCTTCTACCACCATAGAACCACTTTCTTCATTCTTTAATTTTAGTCTTTCGTTGCATGACATTAAAGAACATAGCTTTGTAAATGATTTGAAACAGAGTACTTTCACAAAATTTTTGTAATCAAGCAAAGTTCAGTCGCGATTTTAATCAATATCTTGCATCTTTAAGTACGTATAAATTATGTAAATATAATCGTCTTATATGACAAAAAAGCTAAGTTTAAAGCACACTATAAGCCTTTAAAAATAGCAATCTAATCTTAACTTTAAACCTAGAACACAAACTAGCTAATTGAAACTATTTCCCGCCCTACATCCGAGCTTCCTTTTGATCTTTCGCCCGGTGAACTTAGCCACGGAACCAAAATGCTTTATGGACCGAACCGTACTAAGTCACGATCTAAAGTTTCCTAGGATATCGCGCTATTGGGCAAGACTATGCGTTAATCTTCCCAGTAGATGAAGATTCTGTTCACTGCTACATAAAACTTTAATTGTTTTAATGCGAAATGGGATAGAAGTTTTGTTGGGTTTCAATTTCAATTAAACGATCTACTGAAATAAACTCTTTCTCTTAATAAACTGCAATATTTGTGAAAATTATACTAATCGGATAATAAAGGAGAGAAAGTTACTACAGGTGTAAGTATCTACTGTAACTATAACAAACTTTGTTGTTCTTACTTAGGTAAACAAGACCTTATTTGTTTATTGTATTGTATAAAAGGTGCATTCAACTATATCTTGCTATACTATGTCAGATTATTTCAATCAGGGAGGTCACCGATCATAAAAAGACATTGCTTTTTTCCTGTTTACCTACATGCAGTAAAAACCCTGAGTACGTTAAGATGTCACCAGAGTTTTACTATCGTGAACAAAAAACGTTAAACTCGACATTTGGCAGAGATATAAAGCGATAGTTTTATCTTACACAAACACATTAACTTGACTCTTACCCTCCTTATCTAATGATGTTTACGCGTGGTGAAATGGAATGGTCCATATTAAATTTGCTTCATTCGCCGGTGTCATTTTACAGAGTCAAGATGAAGTATTTATTTCCACTGCTGTTATTATTTGTGCTTGAAATATGTGAGGGGAGAGTGGCGCAGCAGACAGAAACTATTGTTGTGCCTGAGAACAATGATGTGAAAGTATCGCCTTTGAAGTTTGAATGCAAGTTCCGGACATTACAGGGTGGTGATGCCTATCCTTCGGTGGTTGTGCGTTGGCATGGACAGATCCAGAGGATGACGTGGAATTCTACTGGTGAAGTGACCTATGAACAGAATTATGTTTATCCAGTTGCTTTCCATGTCTACCCGTCTTCTGATGGGCTTTCAGGAGGATCAAGTTCTGCTCCGACTGATCCATTCTTCGATGCGCCTGTGATTTCTGATGCTTACACCTTCGATGATATTGTAGCGTCATTCAAGAGCAACTGTGTCCGACCTTATTGAACAATGAATTTTGTGCAATAAATTATATCTGTTTGTTGTGACTGATTCTTTTCTGTTTTATTAAACCTTTCATTGATCAAGGTGAAAGTGGTTGCATTTATTTGTGGACGCATTTCGAGATGTTATTCATTGTTAGGCTCACCTCTATTGCATTGTGACTTATAACGTAAATGGTGAAAAGTGGGTTATCGTAAACCATCCTTCGTGGGTTTTGGGTGCGTAATATTATGTCATAATTATCTCGATTTTGCAAATTCGACAGTGTGGGGGGGAGGCGAGTGGACTGGTCGTAAGGTCATTGCCCCGCACTTATCAACCAGCTGATAGTGTCAACGAGGGACTAAATACAGACTTAATATAATTACTGCAACCGGCTGCCGTACAACGTTGTACCGCGGGTTCGATACCCGCACCAAGCAACTCTTAGTGTCAATTCACAAATTGTTGTTTCGAGTCTGTGTTTGATGTGTACGAAATCTTATGTTTCTAAGCGCAAGACACAGAACAAAATCCCACTGGGGGACTTTAAAAACAAAAAGGATACAGAAAGAAAAAAGAATTCACTACCCAAAAAATATTATAAATAAAATACGTCTATATACCGCTATTAATGCGTACAATGACATTCAGAAGTAAAAATAAAAACTAAAATGATATAATTTATTCTTTCGAAATTGTTAAACATTTCATGCGTTGAATACGTAAATTAATTTACTGAAACTGTAATATGTTTTAGTGTTAAATATTTCACCCAGTCACTCCTACGAAATGGAAATTAGACTTCTTATCTTGATTTTGACAACTTAATTAGTATTTTGAAAACACTTGACTACTGCAATTAGGAATGATGTGAAGATAAAGAATAATCAAATTACTATTTTACTGAAATATAATAACTTAATTTGGCTTTGAATGCTTCGTTGGCCGAGTGGTTGCAAGTGCTATTGGTGCGAAAAGGAATATAAATAACAGCTAGTTCATTAAATATCTACGCAACACGAATGCAATGGGCGCTAGTGTTGCAACTCAAGAGCACAAAACTTAACAATACCAATGTCGATCGATGGGAATTGTTTTCAAGAGTAAGCACTTTTTTTTTCTTTTTTTTTTGTAATCAATTTATTTTGGACGGGGTTTTTTCCTAGCTATCATCATCATCATCAACAGCCTATAAATGCCCACTGCTGAGCAAAGCCTCTTCTCACACGGAGAAGGTTAGAGCATTAATCACCACGCTTGCTCAATGCGAGTTGGCGATTTCAAACTTATTATTAGAAATTATAAGCCCAGGTTCCCTCACGATGTTTTTCTTTCACCGTTTGTCAGTGGTGTCTAATCTTAGAAAGTACATATAACTCGGAAAAAGTCACATTGGTACTTGCCGTTGGTAGGTTTCGAACCCGCACCCTCATGCATGAGAAGCAGGCGTCTTAAACCTCCGAGTCACCACGACAGCCTAGCTATAGGACATGACAAACCCATTGTATTCATCATTAGCATAACTACAACTCTAGTTAATAAAATTTATAAAAAATAAAAGGATAATAGGGCGACGTCAAGAACCAAGCTACTGTGGGAGCACTGAAAGTAAACTGCAAAACATTTTTGCTTTCTTTGACATTGGGGTTCATAAAATAGTTTGCGCGATACCTATATCAAATTTATTTAGTTTATGTGTCCCCGTCTAGTAAGCCCCTTGTTTTTTTATATAAGGACAGTTAGAAATAAAGGTATGTATAGTAGATCTATAGTCCAGCTGCTATTACTGATGATGATAGGTTTAATATAAGCTCCAACAGTTTGTCCAAATATACAAATAGTTCTCAATTCTGTATGAATTTTCATTGACACGAATTTTAAAAGTTCGATAGAACAGAGTATTTGCTCTTTGCCTACAATTGAATAACAGGGGTTTTGTAAATAGTTTTATACATGTGTTCTGGAAAACTATTGATGTACTTACTGTACTCGTAGTTATTGACTTTTTGTAAATCAATTTAAATGAATTAAATAACGGAAGCACATTTGTTTATTATCTAATGTATTAATGTACTTGTCGGATAGTTATAATCGAAAATTTGGTTACAACGGTAGTGGAATAATTCTAGGCCATGAGAGGTAATTCTAAACTTTGACTTCATTTTTTGTTTTTCATGCTTCTAAACTGCCACCTTTCAACCTGTGATGTGCTAATGATTAAACAAGATATATATTATGAATATTCAAAAGTCACCTAAATCCTACGAAAAACAATTGATTTATTAAATTCAAGATTTTATTTTCACAAATCACTCCCTAATTACCACGTCACCTAAGCGTTTAGTATTTAGTACATTCTTAGGGTTGTCACGTAAACAATTAACATAACATGGGACCCTTGTTTTAATCGTCGAGGGCACAATTATTGTGTCCTTAAGGCCGTATTGTCTGACATCAGAAACTTCTGTCATAAAGACCCTCCGTGATTCAGATCTTGGGCTTGGCGATTACAAGTTGTAGCTTGATGAATCTGTAAAGTTAGTATCGATATGATTTTGAAAGAGATTTTATGTTTCTGGTCTATTTTGATAGGATTGCTATCTAAATGGTTAACTGTTAGTTTTCGCATTCTTATACTTACTTTCAACGTTTCTGCTATGGTATTGTTATAAAGATGACTGCACGATTGGTGCTGTGGCTGGGAAACCGGCTGCCGTGCAACGTGTCGCAGGTTCGATTCCCGCACGGAACAACACTATGTGTAATCGAATTGGTCTGGGTGTCATGTGTATGTGAATTTGTATATTACACACCACACAGGAGAAAATCCTAATGTGGGGCCAACGTTTTTATAGAAAAAAAGACATTAAAACATGACGACCAACCTTCATGAATGAAGTGATATCGACAAGGTAAATAAGGATAATATAGGTATTACATATATATATTATTTCCATTTTTTATCAATTTCCTAAGCCCCTATGCTTGGTTGGTGCTTGTACTTGACTAACAAAGCGACTACTATCGAAGAGTTGAATAAGAAACATACGCCTGTCTGATTCTTAAGAATAATAACAGTAATATGAATCTGGGTGTCATTGTGTATGTGTACTTGTTGTGTGTATGTTTTTAAACGCACCCACAACACAGCAGAACATCCTAATGTGAGGCAACGTTTTTTTAAAAGAGAGAAAAGAGAATCACGACTCGAAACGAGGAAGAGGACTTCCTAGAAGTTTATCAATTTCCAATAGCATTTTGTATCGTCATATCTATTAAGTACCTAAAGGCAAGTACACAGAACAACGACAATAGATATTCCCATAGTACCTACGACAAACCAATCGTGTGTGAAAGATGATATGACTGAGAAGGCGGTGAACACAAAGATGACAGCCGATACTTGTAAAAAACAGATTCGTATGACAATTCAACATTATAAAGATAAAAGTAGGTATAAAATATCTTTTGTTGTTCCATTAGTTATGGATACGATTAGATACTGTGGTACAAAGAGTTAATAGTGTAAGGCTTTTGGCGGTAAAATATAGATAATTCCATGAGATTACATTTATTTTTTATGTATTTATTTAATATGCTTCATGCACAAAGTGTATACTAAGTGAACTTAATGCCGGACACATTTCCTACCCGTCTGATCTTTGGGTGATGCAGAGAATTGTAAGTAAATGGCACAGACTTACTACCACACCACACTACCACAGATGAGGCCCAGTAGGGCTGATGCCCTATACGGAGCCGCAGAAGGCCTAACGGATTGACACGGCTCCGGCTCGAAAAGCAGAAGTAGTAACGGGGTGGTTATTAGTCAGTAAGAGTCTGACACTCCCTATCGCCTAATCCAAGGCGGGATAAGTCATTGGATGATTGTTCTCCCTCAAAAAAAAGGTGTAATAGGCAAGCAAACAAAAGAAAGACAAACTTGTATATTTCAGAGATATACATAAATAAATATGGTTATAATACATACCTACACATGATTACAATATACATTTGATCTGATGTAAAACAGATCAAGTTTAACCTGTTAATTTAAATTTAAAGCTATCAATAATAGGGTAGATGACTAATTTGTATTTTAATGTCCGTCTAGTAGATTATTTTAAATCATTACATACGTATTTTTTATATTATTTACAGCAATGAATAATGTCGACGATATATTGATTTGAAATGTCGCGTGACGTCACTTCTATGTACATTTTATACGTAGAAATGACGTTTTAGCCCCCACTCCTAAACTTTGATTCGTGTTATCTAAGTATTGTTTAATTATACGACAAAATAAAAAATACGTGTCTAATATTTTTTCATTACCTAACTTACGGACTAATTAGACTTTTAATTTTAATACCCTGTCATCATCCCAATTGTATGTCCATACCATAAACCAGACACAAAAAATAATATAATGAACAATCATGGAGGTATCTCGTAAACGAATAATATTTAATCCTGAAACAAGACTCTAATTTCACTCACGCTTGCAAGCTTCAGATTAGCGAAGTCATTAGGCAAATTGTACATATCTTCCAACAAGTTAGAGGTTTTGAGCCTTCGTAATTAGATGAACATAAAGCGAAACTTGTATGGTGGGGTGATTTTGAACGAACCATTAAACTTTAAATTATTCCTTCATATATGATGTTTCAATCAAGTGGTAATAGGATAACACTTCTATAATAGAATTAAATATGATAAACTTTTTGAAAATATTTATACTTTAAAAGAGATGGGATTATATCGTACACTAGTTGTTCCCCGTGATTTTGTCGGTGTAGAATATGAATTTCAGGATATAACATTTTATTTGATTCAATTTTCCAAAATAACTTATTGAATATGTCACTCGTTAGTAAACTAGCTACCTGCCAATAAAAGTCCCGTCATAATTGGTCCTTTTTAAAAAAAAAAAAAAAAAAAAGCCATTCCAGAGATTAGCCAGTACAAACAAACAGACAACAAACAAAAAATCAAAAAATATTTTGATATGTACATCGTATGTTATTTTAAACGCGGTTATTTTAAAATATTAAAACGTTACAAGCAGACACCTTAATTTTATTTATCTGTATACATGTATAGGTAGATGAACTCTAATTATCAAAATCACGAATACCGAACAAATGGTTAATTAGAAAAGAATATTGAAAAGATCAGGATACCAACTCAATAAATATCCAAGTTATGTACCATCACACCCTCATTATGATATAGTATAAAACTCATCCTTGAAAAATTAATAACTATAAAACCAGCGTCGAAACTTCGTCTCTTATAGTTTCCTCAACTTTATGATCAAAACAAAGACAAAATTTGACAATGAACTCATAAAAGAACGACATTCTTCTTATTATAACTTAATACAGAAAATTTACGACGCCATATTGTTTTTCATAAAAGCGAAGACCACCTGTATAATAAGATGTTTATTGGGTCTATAATTGCTTGAACATTTTCGCTCCATAAGTTAGTTCTTCGAAATATCATAGCCTTAATTCGTGTAGTAAATTATATACTTTATTAACAAGGGCGAAAGTAGATGGAAGAGTTTCATTGTGATCATTAAATATTCAGTAGTACTAATATTGACTTTGATATATTCAATATTCTGTTATACTAAACTTGGTACATAGTGGGCTTACAGTACATTCACACCTGTATAATTCCAGGCTATCGTTTCGTCCAAGTATCGCGAGTGGTTTCGCGGTTTCAAGCTGTAGTGCTAGCAAAGATACTACCTAATTAATTTTTTATTTAAAAAAAAACGTTGCCCTACACTAGGATTCTTTTCTGTGTCGTAGGTGCGTTTACAAATATAGAAGTTTACACAGAACACCCAGACCCGAAACAACAAGAATTACTCCGTGCGGGAATCGAAACCGCTACACGTGGCGCGGCAGTCGGTTAGCCAGGCACCGCACCAACCGTGCAGTATCCTATTGGAATAAATATATTACAACCCGCTTATCTAGTCATCGATATTATATTTCTGAAGTGGTGCTTAGGCGAACCCAACATCAAATTCAACATACCTAAACGTAACTATCTTAATTAACTAAAATCGCGGATTACTCAAGTGAATATACTGAGAAAAGCTCTACTAGTTTCGAACCAAAGAGGAGTCTTTACTCATGAGCAGCGTGCGCGGTCGCGGCGACGTCGCGCAGCTCACTGTGTGTGTGAGTAACCCGCGATTTTAATTAATTTAGTATGTCACACGATAGTTATTATAAAAAGGTACCTATTATGTTTTTTTTACCCAACATAACATCACGCCTATAATCCCCGAAAGGGTAGGCAGACGTGCACATTGTGCCACTGTACCATGTAACACCCACTTTTCACTATTTATGTTATGAGCCCCATGTAATAGGGGGTGAGCCTATTGAGTATTAGGGGGTGAGCCTTTTTATATATTTTTAACCCAAATGTTACTAAAAGCGTGTTTGTGACCACAAAACCGACGGGACAGTCAGCTCAAAATAAATGAATGTAAAACGTTGCTCCTCTTACAAACAACATAAATTATGCAGATCGTGTCCATTACACGCTTTATCTTTGAGACATGTACATTGATATAAATAAACTAGATAATTATTGTAGTATTAGGTGTCTAGTCCTGGACTATGAGGCTTTTCTATAATAGCGTTATTTTCCACGGTTACAAAACGGTTTTTTTACGGTGGGAAAATCATCGAATGACTTCTCCCGCCTGATTGAGGCGGGAGGGAGTGCACCCCGTTCCTACTCCTACCCTTCAAGCCGGAATCCCGGCAACCTGTCAATTCCTCAGCGGCTCCGTATCGGCATCATCCCTATTGGGCCCCATCCGTGGTGATCTGATGGTTCTCCGCACGCTCGGGTGAGCAACGTGCCAAACGGGTTGGAGATCACAATTCAGTATCAATCGGATCAGGTTTATTTGAGATTTCTGTTGCTTAGTGATTC
Source organism: Spodoptera littoralis (assembly GCA_902850265.1). Taxonomy (NCBI): domain Eukaryota; kingdom Metazoa; phylum Arthropoda; class Insecta; order Lepidoptera; family Noctuidae; genus Spodoptera; species Spodoptera littoralis. The sequence continues at coordinate 9,881,818 of LR824542.2, read as the reverse complement.
CATAATCAGCTCTTACAACATCCGCGGAAGGCAAAGGGATGGTGACTAATGTTTTATACTCTGCCGATGACATGACTACGGTATAGGGCGAAGACTCGTACAAGTACAATCGACAAAGTTGGCGGTCGACCATCATTAGGCGACATAGGCATGCACTAGATGCAAGTGACCACAGGAAAAACAGGACAGTGGATTGCCATTTTGCCACAGGAATTAGTTTAAAAGTCTATTACCATAAACTTTGCCGATAGTACATAGATATAAATAAACTATATAGGGTGTTAACTGTAACGTTAAAGCCATCGAATTAAGAACACGTGGGCTCAAACGGCAGAGAAAGACTGAAGTTGCCCGCTTAGCATCGTAAAAGGAGATTTATAGTCGACCTAATAAATTGCGGACAGGCATCAACTTTGCCACTATTTGCTTAGCATTTTATCACTTTTAATGTGTCTGTCTTTATGTTTGTTATGGTTAGGTTACAAACTATACGTGCTTTCAACTATTATAGAATGCAAAATTTCTTATTGTTTACCGGACTACAGGAAAGGTATTGTTTTTTCATTAGTATATGTACAAAAGTTTTAACAGTAGGTATATAATTTAACACTCCTCATTTTACCAAGCCCAAAACTGTTTAGTGTTCATCAAAAAATAACTATGGATTCTCAAAATCAACATTCTTAATTAAAATAACATTCAGTGTCTGTTTTAGCTGTTAGTTATAGTAACAGTTGTGTATTTCTTTAAATACTAACGTATACTTTATTTACTAGGAATACTCAAACGCTACTCAATTATAAGTCGCGCTTAACTATAGTTCTGTCTCTACAAATTCTTTGTAAAATGAGAGAGATGGCACGATATTTAAGCACGACTTAAAATTAACTAACGTTTCAGTATTCCGGCATTCGTCTAATATAAGCACTAATATATTCACACGAAATTCCATTTTCAGTTTTTACCTAAAAAACATACTTCAAAACAATTATGTTTACTCCGTAAAAATATTGCTAAATAAGCTCAACTCGCTCGTAGTCTCATCCAGTAAAACCTATTTGGCTGTCTGTCCAAACTGATGAATGGGCCAATGGTCCCTAATTGAATATTAAATGTGGGCCACCTACAGGCCGCAGGACAACACAGACAATTTTTGGTGATTTTCAAGCTTTAAAACCTAGATTAGTCATGAATTTTTGTCAATTATTAACACACAGTAAACCGTGTAAATGGACTAAAAAAATTGTCAACCTGTTTTCAGCAATATATTCAAAACGTTTCGGTATACAAGCTGGTAGTTGGTACAAACAAATTAGACCTCATTGGAGATATTCAGAAACGTAACATGATGTGTGATTGTGATTTAATAAAAAGTTACAATATCTGTGGCCTACAAGTTTGTTTAAGTTGAAGTATGAACTATAATTTTTTTTTATAGCTGACGAATCACCTGATGCTAACCAATCGGCGTCGCCCATGGACACCTGGAACACCAGAGGCGTTACAGGTGCGTTTCCGCCCTTTTGGGGATTAGGAGTTTGAGGATCGTTGGGGATTCAAGAATTGGGGAGACTGGGGAACTCACTCATACGACGAAACACAACGCAAGCGTTGCTTCACGTCGGTTTTCTGTGAGGCCGTGGTAGCACTGCAGTCGAGCCGGCCCATTCGTGCCGAAGCATGGCTCTCCCACATTTATTTTGAGATCTATACAATTTAACTAAAAATTGCGGGTTAGTAGGCTGCTCAATATCGTCGCGACCGCACACGCTGCTCATGAGGAAGAGCCCCTTTGTGGTTTGAAACAAGTAGAGCTTTCTCAAAATACCACGGTTAAAAACCGCCGCGTTTCCACCGCAATGTGGTAGATGCTATAAATAAACAAATAATTTTCTAATTTAAAACTATAAATAAAATAGTGGTTAATTCCTCAAGTTTTATTCATTTAACACTATAATCTACGAAAGTAAGTTATATAAGTGAAGTTTTCAGTACTTATTGCACGTTCCGAGCATGAATTGCAAGTACGAGTCGCAGCAATGAAAAATGAGCGCTTCGAATCGAGTTCAAGTGAATGAAAGTTATGTGAATGAAATATGGAAGTGAAGGAAGCTAGAGAGATTACAGATCGCGGCGATGAAGATCGATTCTTTCTACTTATTTCTTGAAAGAACGCTCAAGAAAATAATGTTGCTTTTTTAAATCAATGTTATTATTTTAATCACAAAGTGTTATGGTAGTGTTTCAGTTACTATTTTATATTATTTTAACTCTGTGTCTCTGAATTACAATACAAATACAATAGTCAGTTTCTGAAGGTTATGTTCTACGCCTCAATTATACCATAATCCGGGCCCAATTCCTGAGTTTCAGAGCTCTATCTGGCTAAAACCCAAGCTGACAATCATAACAAGATCCCAAAAAGGACCTAAGAAAACAAACAGTCATATACCAACAGTGCGCTAACAAGCCAATACACATGTCCTAATGCAATATTGATATAATTTAACCCTGTGACCGCGACAGTATCACTGTCGCATCGCTCGTAAAACTACAATAAAAACATCACGAACTGAAAAAGGTACAGGATTATATTTCAACTACGAAGGAGTGCTGTTACAACGGCATTCATATTTAATTTGGCTGTACCGAGGCACTTTCACTTATTAGGTAGCGTAGGCCCTGGATTTTTCTGTCCTTGTTTTCACGAAGTATTTCGTCGGTTTTTTTGTCGGGGAATGTTTCACGGCCGGTATTAAAAGAACGCGGCAGCCACACGGTTAATTTTGCGGTCAAGTATTACGAATTGTTTGGTGTTAGGATTTTGTACGCTTTGTTCTAGATAAAGTATTTATGAGTTCGCTTTGTTGTCTGTTTTTTTTGCTCCACAATTTCAGCTTGGTTATGTTATTTTTAGCTGTTGAAACGAGACCTGATGGTTAGATATCATATAATATGTATAGTTGTTTCAGAGCATCCAGCAAACCTCTTTCAACAAATTGAAATTGAGTTGGTTGAGGAACACTGCCTATTCGTTCACGTCACGACACGTACATAGATGAGATTATTGTAATAACTATATATGAAGCTATGTATGTATTTCTATGACAATAACGTAAACATTGAGAGCATTTATGCTCTCAGTCAGAATTTCAATTCTCACTTCAAAATCCTCAGTCAAGTCTATCATGTTTCACATAGCAAAACTTGTCACGAACAAACCAGATTAATCCGACAATGTAGTATTCAGATTAGCCTCGACTCGAAACGAAACAATTTTCCAACATAATTCGATGTTAGGAATGACCAAACCACTTCTCACGATTGACCTATATAGCTCATACGAGTAAGAAGATGAATAATTGATTACCCTCCGAGCTTTTCATGTTGAATACGATCAGTAAATATAATTTCCTGGTTTTGATACTAAAACACATCGTAGAGTTGGCACTAACTTTTAAAAGTTGAACGTAAGTATAGCATGTGAAGAGCATATAAAAATTTTACGATACTATTTGTAGTTAAGTAGTTTATCGTTCAGGGGAAAGTAGAGGGATCTAGATCACGAGGTAGATCACCTATGCGCTTTTTTTATATTAGTTGGGACTCACGTTTGACCACTTTCTCACCTGATGGTAAGCGATGATGCGGTCTACGAAGGAGCACGTGGTCCCATAAGCGACCTATTCACTCGGGCCTTGAAGACTCCCAGGTTATACCCTTCAGGAAATACAGACTCTGGCAAAGAATTCCACTCCTTAACAGGAGCATGCACAAGGAATCTTGATACAAAGCGCTGGACTGATCAAGTCAAATTGTCAGACTGCGCCAGACAATCCACAAACAGGGAGAGATGGCGGGAGATTGCAAGGAAAGCTGTATCGGTCTCCAACACAAATACGACCGCCTCAACGTGACCACGACCGCTCTGCCAAGAGCGAAACGACAGAGAAGAAGAAGTTTGTTTTTAACATCTTAATAATAATAAATTATACATCTGTTCATTCTGTTTATTAGTTTGTCTGTCACGAAAGTCGAGTATCCAACTTAATAGTTACAAAGATTCGTGGTTCTTGTTGTTATTCAATACATGTCATAACAGCATTGAATACTTTTCCATACTTAGTGCGATATCTTTAGATTTGTTGCTACAAACTTACTTTTATTTGGTATATTATTGTATAAAATGATACTATACAATAGAGCATAATTATTTATTTATATTCTTTGTAAGTAGTTTTTAAGTTTTATACTTGTCATAATATCACGCTTTTTATCCCCGATGAGGTAGGCAAAGATGCACATTACGGCACCTAATGTAACTGTACAATGTAACACCAACGTTTCACTATATTTGTTACCATGTAATAGGCGGTGCGCCTATTGTCATATTTCAAATGTGTTATATTAACACATAACATCACGCCTTTTTATCCCCGAAGGGGTAGGCAGAGGTGCACATTATACCACTGTACAATGTAACACCCACTTTTCACTATTTATGTTATGAGTCCCATGTAATAGGGGGTGAGCCTATTGTTATATTAGTAATAATAGAAAAACCAATAAAGCAATTCTATCAATAGAGCATATTCTCTCTTTATAATAACTATCGTGAGACATACTAAATAAGGCTGCGTGACATCGCCACGACTGAGCACGCTGCTCGTGAGGAAGAGCCCCCTCTGTGACTCGAAACTAGTAGAGCTTTTCTCAATATTTTCACATGAATAACTCGCAATTTTAAGTTAATATTCTTTCTTATATCTATTCATCATGTCTATCAATCGAGCTCACGATTATCTACACAGAATAATTTCTTGCAATTCGCAAGGTACTACTTTTCACGGAATATAAATTCTACATTTGTGCTATGTATTTCCTAGCTGCTAGAAAGCATTTGTTACACTAGAATTGGAGAATCAGTATATAGAATCGTACACTAGAAGCAAGCATCAAGAATATTATACGTGCCAGCAATGTTTAGATCTGTTTAAAAGCAAAGATTTCTATTTCGTCCGTTATCTATGACAATATAAAAACGATTAAATTTGTTAGTTAATAAGTGTAATTTTGATTATGGGTTAGAATTTTCTTTGTGTAGTTCTTGTGAAATTATTTCTAGCCTCGGTTCATAATTCTATATTAAAGTTTATTATGGGAGAGCACAAATTTAAGAAGGCACAAAAGTGGCTGATTCTGAATTAAATGGTAATGATAGTGGAATAATAATAATGAACATTAATTTAATTTTTTCATACTGCTTTTGAAGATGAAGTAAAGTTCCCTAAAATCGGAAAAGGAGGATCCTCCGACCAGGTGCGGTGATCATTCCTGGCAGGCTACTGCCCTACGTATTCATATTTGTTGAGATTTTCTATCGATATTAATCTGCGTGCAAACTTCAATTGCGCGATGTAGGATTTTATGACGTCATCTGTCAATTTGTCAGCGAGCCTTTAATTTGTTTCTACCCTTCTAAAGATAGAGGAGGCAACTGTCCACACTAATTTCAACTTATAATCACTACACGATCTTGCGAAAAAGCAACTCACATCACACCCACACATATCTATCACTGGTCCAATCTCCTTTTAGACAAGAATCCCATAAAATTCATGATCTAAGAATCCAAAAACGGCTGACACTATAAAGCAATGATTTTAATTACGGCTCCCTTTTATTTTATTGTTGATTACGGCAGCAATCCTTATGAACTCGTTAAACCTAATTACGTTTTCCATTTACGAATTACTGTGGCAATTGAATACGCCGATTTCCCTTGGGATGGTTGAAAACCGCTGAAAAAATACCTCTTGCTACAATTTCAAAATGTGAAGAGTTGTATTATGGGCCTAACTTTTTTTTTTAATTAGGTGCTTCATGCCTTTAAGGGTAGTAAAATGGAGATAAAAGTGAGTACTAGGTAATTCCAGACTAGTCTCATCTGGGAATTGACAATATTCCAGTTAAGAAGATATTATTTTAATTGAGTTATTGCTTTGATATATTTTGGTTTATGTTCTAAAAACAATAGAATTATTGTTAACTGGCTTCTGTCAGTTTTAATTTTAATCACATTTTTGGCTCGATATCTATATGGTAACATCTCCCACTATTTTTTTTTAAATATTTCCCATGAACAGAATATTCACTTCAAAAATCATCACTACAAAAATTTACAGTTTTATTATGACTAGCTGTGCCTGGGACTTCATCAGCGTGGAATAGTCATTCACACCCCCTCCTCTGTATGTGATAGCGTGATAATATGTAACCTATATGTGGACTCAACTTGTTAGTAATATACATGCAAAATTTGAAGGAAATCCATACAGTACTTTTTGAGTTTAACCTGGACATACAAACAGACAAGTTCTAAACACCATAATTTTGGCTTCGATATCGAGTGTAGATCACGCCCAAGGATTCTTTTAAAAAAATATTTAACGTACACGAAATTATTATATGTGATAACGATACGAAACAAACATTTCATAATGTCTTTGTTCAATTCATTTCAAAAATGAATTCAGAATTCATTAATTACGAATTTCTCTATCCAATTTTCTGATACCAATTCGATTTCGAACTAGATACCGAAGCTCAAAAGACGTACTAATAAATGACTAGACGCACAATGAGACAGCATAGTGGATCTTGGTCAAAATAAGATAATAATTTTGATTGTATCTCTTGTGAATGTCGTCGAGTGCCAGATTTGGGAGAAAACTTTTGTTTGTGCTACAATTGTCTTGTAGGAGATAATATTACGCGAATATCCTTAATACTTATTAAGAAGAACTTTCCATTTAGGTTAGTTGACAAAGTATTCTATCCACTTAATATTTCTTAGCTTCAGAGTTGATGTACTTATAGAAGTGATCTTGTTTATGATAAAAGTCTTGTTGTGTAAATAGTGTATTTAGATTAGATTTAGTAGGTACTACACTATTGAAGTCTTTGTCATGTTTATTACTAGCTTTTACTCGCGGCTTCGCCCTCGTATTCCTGTTTTATCCCATGGGAGAAATTTAAGCCTTTGACTGTCGACAGAAAACTGTTGAAGGTACTTAAATCCTCCGCTATCGTGGCCCATACTTTGTCCCCCATGGCGTTCAAGATGTTAATCGGGATAAAAAGTATCCTATCACCTTATTATATCTGTTCAGTAGTTTCAGCGTTTGACGGGCAAACATCCAAACATTTATGATATTAGTGTGATTGTCTAAAATGTTTCACCTTTGTATGATCCACAAATTGTTTGTTCCGGGTCTGGATATGGTAGGTATATGTATGTAAATGTGTTGGTAAAAAAATCCTAATGTACGGTAACGCAAATACAAGAAGAGCATAAAATGTTCGCCGGTAATTTTGGAAACTTTTAAACAATTCTGAAAGGCAATGAACCCAATTATAAACTTAACGGATCGAGTATTACATCCCTTGAGTCAGTCAGGCGGAAAATTTAAGGGTTTTAAGTAACATAGGGGCTTTGTTATATAAGTAGGTATGTCAATGGATTAAAAAGTTTTGATTTCTCAATAATTTCGTAGTGTACTTAGTGCATAACGTCAAGACCCTACACAACTTAAAACTTTGTATCCTCTGATTGAGTGCACAATTTATTTATTTATTTTTAAACAGTCACAACGGTAGAAAACCCAATTACAGTAACTGACACTTAAACACACACACACAAAATATCACATAATTATTTAAGATGTACAGTTCCACGTCGTAAAGAGTCGACAAACTTCGTCTAATTACTTGGAACTAGGTTCTGCCAGCTCCAGTTCACGTAGGATAAAAAGTAACCTAATATGTTTTGATTCCAGTTCAACTCCTGTTCTACATTTCATCATGATCCCTTCAGCCATTTTGACGTAAAAGAGTAACAAACACACACACACACACACACACATACATCCTCACAAAAATTCGCATTTATAATATTAGTAGGAAGTAGGATTTTTGGAGAATCGTCATCAACATCATCAACAGCCTATAATTGCCCACTGCTAAGCAAAGCCTCTTCTCACACGGAGAAGGTTTGAACATTAATCACCACGCTTGCTCAATGCGGGTTGGCGATTACAAACTTATAAATAGGAATGATAAGCTCAGGTTTCTTTACGATGTTTTTCTTTACCGTTTGTCATTGGTATCTAGATAGATAATCTTAGAAAGTACATATAACTCGGAAAATGAGAAGCGGGCGTCTTAAACCTTTTTTGGCGAATACTGAAAAGAAACCGTAGGCAGTCATATTGTAGGCAAATACCTAAAGTTAAACAAGGGTACACAAATACTTAATTATTCCCATTTAACATTATATGCTATTATTCAACTGTATAAATTAATTTGTAGCCAAATCAACTCGATTGTGACGATAGAAAATTTATTGGAAATCGGAACCCGTTTAAAGACTATCCGACCCTCGAGGCACAATTCGATAATAAGCGTTTAATTAAGAAAACAATTAGTTGTCAAGTGTCCCTATCAGTCACATTGTTCAAATACCTAACTAAAGAAGTCCATTTTAGTTTCTTTCTCGAGCCATTTATTTTGGAAAATATTCTTTGTCAGTATTCGGGACACCTTAAATAAACTTTTACACTTGGCATGAGTTTCGTTACTTTTCAACTAGCTAAGTGCCTAAGTTAGGAGGCCATAACTTCAGAATAAAAAGTTGTAACGTTAAATAATTTCCTGTATATACCTGAAATTATTGATAACAGGGAAAGTACAAATTGTTGAATGTTGGCGTTTCTGGAAAATGTAAGTTGTAGGATTTTGTTAAGATGTTTTGTGCAAGTTATGATTCTAGGAATACTATTCTCGAGACGTTAGAACGTCATATTTTAATCACCATTTTTTTAAGGGGGGAAAATCATCGAATTACTTCTCCCGCCTGAGTGAGGCGGGAGGTAGTATCAGACTCTTATTGACTAAAAACCAGCCCGTTCCTACTCCTGCGCTTCGAGCTGGAGCCCTGGTAACCCGTTAGGTTCTCCACGACATCACCGTAGTAATCATACGATATAGAGGTATTTTATACATATCACAGAAAAGCAAAGGCAACAGGTAAGCAACAAAAATGTCCACAAAAATCACAATACATGTAAATAAAGACGAACATTGTCATGAGAAAAAACACATCCATTTTTTCACTGTACGCGTAGAACATAAACGTCATTTAACGATAAACACGACTGGACAGTGAGTGGCTGCAATGATAAATGACTCGGTGTCCTCGACGCGTGTCGACCGTGTCAGGCTTCAAGTTTTCGAATTACCCTCCGCCAGATTTTGACGGGGTAATGATGAGATATTTTGTTTGGAAGGTGATAGTGACTCTGGTAAACATTGAGACACATGATACACAACACGCTTACCAGCCGGGACGCTTTTAAAGTAATATTTTAGTGGAATTTGGGACATCAGATGACTATTGACTTTAAAGCCTTCGGAGTTGAAAATGCTTTATAATATCAATATTAAGTATTTTAGTTTATTTCTTTTGATCGAAGACAGCTGATATGTGTCTTTTAACATTTTTTACTTCAAATTAATATAATCATTACGAAGTTACATGAATAGTTTTATCATTAAACCTAACTAATATTTCTTCAGAATATGCACCCACATTCAGTATAAATATTAAATTACTTTTTACAATAACTCCCGGATTACACCTACAATCAACATTCATTACTGGTTATACTCATGTCCTATGAGACAAATATGAATAAACCGACACAAACAACAATATTCACCATACAAATTAACCCCAAGACGTAGTGAACCATGAAAGTGCTTATTAGGGCATTATGCCATAATCTTATTAAATCCTCGGTCAACACAGCTGCTTATGTTGATAGCATTTAGGTAATCTAGTGTGAATAGTAACCCTTCCTCACTTTGAAAGGGACAAGGGTTAAATACGGCTCCAATACGAATAAGTAAGTCTGTCGAAAATGGGTATTGTGAGTTCTTATGGATAAACTACAAAGAAATTGGTTTAACGGTTGGAATTGCTTTTTAGCCGAGGAACCGGGAACCGAGACTTTTATCGTCATTGGTTAGAATATCTGGTATGAGTCTGCTTCTAATATCAGAAAGATTAAAGCGACATATTTTGATTAGCAACGAACAACAATACCAGGAAGTAAAGGAGGTATAATATGTTTATCACAACTTCTAGTCTTCCTTCAAGTTCCTTATAAGCTGACAAAGGGACTATAATAGATAAGTATGAACCTTTTAACTGCAATCTCTAACCCATCTACCTAGCCAAATAATGCACAATTATGATGTACCTGATTACTATCTTTATTATTGTACTAGATTTTTTGAGGGAGTAAATCATCCAATGACTACTCCCGCCCGGGTGACACGAGAGGGAGTGTCAGACTCTTACTGACTAAAAATCACCCCGTTCCTACTCCTGCACTTCGAGCCGGAGTTCCGGTAACCCGTTAATTCTTCCACGGCTCCGTATCGGCATCAGCCCTATTGGGCCCCATCTGTGGTGGTATGAAGATTATTGTACTAGCTATGTTAGGATCCTTATACTGAGACCGACATTTTGCATAAAAATAGATCTTGACATTTTATTTGTGCTATTAATGTAAAGACCCCAATTTTATGAAAGACCTTTTCTTAAAACGTTTATTTCTGTATAAATATTCTCTCATGGCTTAATTCAGAAACAAATGGTTTATGAATAAACGATCAAACAAAATAGGGTAGTTTCCTAAATTTTATTTGAATGTCTGTCTGGTATATTAATTGAAAACTTTAAACACGTATTTTTTTTCTCACAAAACTAAATACTTTCGACGATATATGAATTTGTAGCACAAGACATTGAAGAAGTCATTTTTTGAGCATTATCGTTACTGGAATTTTCGTAAATGGTGCGTAAAAATTGAATTCAAATAGGAAATGGCCTTTTCATTCTGTTTCAAGAATATTTTTCTTTTGTAGTAGTAAGAAAATCTGATGTACAAATAATTACAATAGTGTTATTGCAAGTATTGATATAAACTCTTGTAAGGAATGAGTCAGTCAGTAAGTATAATGGTGACGAATAAATTATTTTTCTTTCTTTCTTTCTATTATGTTATGGTCTCCAGTTATTCCATAGTGACTTAGGTATATTTTATTCTAAACTCTTACTCCTAATCATCACTACTTTTTAGCATTCGTGTAATCAAATGCACTAGTCAATAATTACATACTTACATAACCTCACCTGTCTCCCATGGGGACAGACAGAGACTATGCGACAATACGAATAATCTAGTCAAGATTTTTTCCAATTATTTTATTGTTCCTAAACTTATCTAAACGGGGCAGTCTCAATGCCATAACTGTAAAATCCATACTAGTCTTGAATCGAAAATAAAGAAAACCGTAACTAACAGCAAAGTAGTAAATTCCCTTAGTGTCACATAAACCCAGAAAATATAACTAGCCATCAATCTCATGAACGAAAAGACGTAGGTCCCTTCAACTTGAAGCATAAAATACGTTCTAACAACGCGATAAAGATTACTTTATTCTAAATTGAAGACACATTACGCGAAGTACCGAAGTACCGCAGGCTTTTAGCTTAATGGTTATCACTACGCCTTCGGCTCACTACCGTTAGCAAGTTATTAATACAAGGAATATTGCCCAGATTTCTAATTATGCAAGCCATTCACACCCCCCTTTCTTTGATTTTAGTACCATTTAAAAACGAATTTCGTATACCTAACATTGTATTATTGTTTAAACAACGTCTTTAAAGGTTCGCTGGTCGCTTGTGAAATTGGATATGATTTTAATGGAAATTTCGTTTACAGATTCAATTCTGGGGAATGAGTAACATTCGTATTTATAAATTGATGGGTGGTTAATTAAACATGCAATTTCAATTAAGTTTATACTGAGATTGTAAATGATTTATGAATAAACGGAAAAATGATGGAAGTTATCAAGCGGGTTGTATACTTTATTGTGAATATTAAACGGGTATTTTCTGATGTAGATAATCAGTTATGTAACCTAAAATGCGATCATATTTGAGATCTAAATATCATATAAAGAGATTCCAAAATAACTTTTCCATTTTTATAACTATCCTACTCTTTTATTTTGCATACGACTAAACTTACGATTACGGTGATCAAATTTCAAGAAAAATAAAATGAAAATATTCTACTTGCAGATAGAATTGAAAAGAAAAAAGGAAGCGAAAAATGTATCGCACATAATTCAACGCTAATTCGCGGAATTAGGCACCTCATCAACGAGATATAAAAAAAAACGAAATGGAGAACAAAAAACAATTGAACGAAGAGGGAAAAAATTGCAAAACCCTTTTGTAATGGCCAACAAAAGAACGTTGAATTATTCTGGAGAACTGGAGATACTTTAAAGCGATAATAAATTGAACGTATAACAATACCATTACTTTATTGTGGCCTGATTAATTGTTGAGCTCACAAAACCGTGTCGCCTTAAGACATCTAGCCGGTTTAAGGGACCAAGTAATTATAATCTTGATGCAGATAAGCCCTTTCAAGAATTTGGTAAGCTCCGTTTGAGACGAGGACCTTTTTCGTTTGTGTTGTTGGTGTTTTGTGTCCAAATAATGGTCTATTAGTAGATAAGATCGTATTGACTTGATTGACATAAGATTGTTTCTTGAGTCTAAGTAGTTCGTCTTCTTGAACTATTTTTTTTTTTTCTAAAAAAAAAAAACGTTGCCCCACACTAGGATTTTCTCCTGTGTCGTGGGTGCGTTTACAAACATACAAGTTCACATACACAATGACACCCAGACCCGAAACAACAATTTGTGGATCACACAAAGTGTTGTCCCGTGCGGGAATCGAACCCGCGACACGTTGCTCGGCAGCCGGTTGCCCAGCCACCGCACCAACCGTGCAGTCATTTACTTACTTCTTAATGATAACTCTATATTTTAAGTGTGGAAGAGCCATGCTTCGTCACGAATAGGCCGGAGTGATACCACAGCCTCTCAGAAAACCGACGTGAAACAACGCTCGCGTTGTATTTCGACGTGTGAGTGAAGTTACTGGAGGCCCAATTACCTCCCCTCTCCCGTTCCCAATCCCTGAATCGTATGGGCGACACGCCGATTGCTTACCATCAAGTGATCCGTCAGCTCGTTTACCGACTTATAACATAAAAAAAAACAAACGAACTTTCTTTAAGTCGTCACTATATTCATACGTTTAAGCGGTTGGTTGCACGGATTCATAAAAGAAACAATATTGATAATATTGCCTTAATAGCATGCAAATCCATGCGCAAAGACATGTATACTACAGCATATTTTTTTATAACAAAATAATGTTCTCAAAAACTTTTTATACCTCACCAGAATTTCATAGATTTTTATGATACTACATCGTCACAACACCAATACTAGGAAATCCGCCATATCCTGTTCCACTTTAACTAAGCGGTTCTAATTCCCTGAGAGAGGAAGACGCAGCCACCTATCTCGTTAACTAAAGACTACCCGACGCTGATACATCGAGGGCTAAGCGCTTACCGCGATCACTAACACTTGATTGAGTGTCCCTGTTTATCCCGCAAGGGAAATGAGCGTGATAATTTATGGACAAAGTTGTTTCTTTATCGTTATCAGCTTCTCAAGGTCAGTTGGGGACTGGGGTGATTTTAATAGGTCGCCGGTTTTAAATTGACTGTAATTTTTTGTTGAATTTTTGGAAAGTCGTGTCATCGATGTTATTCGTTGTATCAGGTTGTATACATCATAGACATTAAAATATTTTTTGGTCTCGTTCAGTTTGGAGGGGCAGTTATTATTAAAGTTATGTTAAATTATTCTTCTGTTGGGTTAGCGCTTTCAAATGTTAATCTACTTGCCTAAGTACCAATATATTTGGCACAATCGAAAGAAGTTAGACTAAACATCTTGCACAGAAATCAGTAGGCCGGTAAGTATCATATCAAATTAAAAACACAATTATTTCAACTCTGCTAATTCGGGACCTACTGGATTTCTTGATATTACTGCGGATCGAAAAATCTAAAGCTGCATAAAGCCTCATTTGTTTAAACATGTCTAAATAAGTAATTAAACACACTAACAACTTAATAATCTTATCATGTATATCAAAATAAAGTAATTTATCAAAACCTTTTTTCTCCAGCTTTGTGAAGAAAATTAATAGTGCGGTGAGACGTTCAGACGCTTTCATGAATCAAGTATTAAGACGATACGATGTTTCAAAATAATATTTTTCTACAACAATATTTGAATTTTTTATAACTTTTATTTTTCTTAGGTCAATTTGCGAAGTTTTTCGGATATCGAATACAAGAAATAGGTACCTAAACATAAGTTATGGTAAGTATATAGATTAATTAATGTTACGGCGAGTCAAATTTAGTTTTGATTACCTACGTAATAAAACAGAATAAGAATGGTAAAGCAACACTTTAGAAACTAAAACTTTCGAGAAGATTGAATGATCCTGACTTCTTTAACCAATTATTGTCATAAACTTAGCAAAACAGTGAACAGTCAACATATCTACAAATAATAGACAAACAAAAAAGTATATTCCCCGACAAAAATATGATGATAAATAAATATCTATTATTCTTGTCTAACTTTTTACTTTTTTAGAGCTCTGTTTATTGGCCACATGGTTATCTGACGTTGGGAAGATCCGGCCCTTCATACATTATTCAGCGATGCCCGCTCATCATACGCCCATATCGGGTCGAATGTACCCCTCACTTTATTGCTTATTTTTCTGCTCTAAATATTATATAATGACGCTTAGTGGTTGCATTTTGTGTTCTTGGAAATGGAAAACGATTGAATATTTATGATGGTTTAATGCTGAAGTAATATTTCCATTGTAATACGAGTATTTAAATTTATATTTATTGTTATGTTTCGTTATCTTTACGTAAATCTACTTTGATAGTGTAGTCAGTCTTGTGTTCATAGATGATTTCGAAAAAGTGCAAAAGAGACCCTAAAACAAATTTTTCCCTAAGGTCTCAATATTCACATAAAAATAAAAAGACCAATAAGTTCCGACAATCCACATATATCCTACAAGTCAAAGGGATGCCACTAGCAATAGTTCAAATTTTCATTCACAAAAATGGCCGCCACAACGCTCTGCAGACAATCCATTTGCCTCGCTTAGAACGCAACCAATAAAAGCCATAACTATCGAGCAATACCGGTCAGTTCGGAAACTAGGAAAGTTCACAATGGTTTCACAAAAACCGCCGAACAGTTGTGCAGAACGGATACCTATAAGTTACACCGTACTAGTTTGAAATGGCAGCTCTGTGTCCAAGTAGGGAACACTGTTTTCAATAATGAGAAGGGAATAGACACCGGTAAAATGAGTTTCATTTTATTAATGTGAATGATTGGTTTCCACAACAAAATAAGAAATGCCATTCCGTCAATTTAGTAAGAAGAATAATTCATTCAATTGTTGATTTAGTATTTTTTTAAATATATAAAATTTATTTTACACGAGTTCAGAAATAAGTTAACCAAGTCTATAGTAATTGGACGGGAGAGTCTGAAACATATTTTTGAAAATATGGAGACACATATTATTCAATACATTGCTAGGTATAATACAGTATTCACATTACAACACAATCTTCTACAGAAATTGGTTGCTTCACCTAAATTAAAAACAAAAACTCACATCTAGCCAGTAACGAATAATCCTCGAACCAAAGTAGATTAAACAAAGCCAATAATTACTACTCAGTTAGCAGTTTTGCAAAATGGATTAACAAAACCTGCCTTAAACCGCCATTCAGTTTCGCGAAAAACGGTATATACGTATAGAATGCAGTGAATTTTCACCGACTCTTGTTTTCTGTGATGAACATTAACCTGTTCAAAAGCTGAAACGGCTCTCCTGTGTTGAATGCTCCAATAAAACTTTTGTTTTTAGCCAACTAAAAATGAACTGTTTGTTTCGAGGTAAACTGCAAAACTCATCCTTATTTCAATGGCGTAAAGTTTCTATCACTGCAGGGATATGCAGTTTGTTATTTAAGTGCAAGTATGTTTCATCATACTTTTTCTGGTATTGTTTAAAATTTAGTGACTTCATATTCATTGTGTAGTATTCAAACAATTCGTAATAACTTTGATCTTATGAAACCTTTATTATTGAAAATCTTAAAAACTCTATCTAGAAGAATAAAAAATAACATAATCCTCGATTTTTTTTCTCTTCTAATTATTCAGTTCCTTTTTATCCAACGCTAAAAATATTAACAAGGGGCAGTCCTTTACCTTTTTTCCGAGAAAAGCTTGAAAACGGTAGCTGTATATAATTATGTAAAAAAAATTTAAAAGTGTGTTTTTCTTTGGGTCTGAGTCGTGGAAGTATAAAGGAAAGGTAATCAAATTATTCATTGAGCGTTAGTAAAATATTTTCGCATCAAGCGCTGCACCAAACAATATGACACGAACTCATGATAAATGGCTTACTAATTTGCATACAGACCTTGCTAGTACATCCTCTAATTTTCCTGACCATAACTCACACGCGGTCATGCCGACATGACAATCCACAAAACGCGGTACTCGACCGAAGCACAGAGCAAATGCGACGTTGCAAAGGGTTTCTTTACTCTATACGCGGCAGCGTAATAACCAATACTGGAATATTCGCATTGGAACTGCATAATACACCTTCAAACTTAAGTTCGAAGGTTGAATTTTGCATGACATAAGAACGGGTCGCTGTGTTGACGGGCCCAACACTGCCATCGAGAAAGTAAACATAGAGTAGTGTTGGTGCGTATCGATAAAGGCTTACCGAATGTATCCTTTAAATTGTGTGTTTTGGAGCTAAAATCGTTCAAGTGTATATTAGTTAAACAAAGAGGTGTTTAAGATTAAACGCTCGGGACATGAGGGTTAGTGGATATTAGGTAGTAATAGGATAAAGTTCAGATAGTGATCACAAAGTTTAAAACGAGAAACAGTGTCTGATTAAAGTTTCTAATTATTGTTAAGAATTATTGTAATCAGCTAAATAATGAACACGTTTTAAACATACATCAAACAGTTAAATAACACAATCATTCCAACGAAATTAATCTCAAACCAACCCATATTTGCGCCCAATAGCTAAGATATACTGCCTAATCAATCTTCAATACAGCACAAACATAGCTTGCCTTATTAATACTCGAAATGTCACGAACTCAATGCTCACTGAGTTATAATAGGGATTGATTGCGCCAGTGTCTAAGCATTGATTAATTCAGTATTACCATTGATATACTCTGTATACTATCAAATGTTAGTAGAGAGCCATTTATAGTAATCCCAGCTATTGTGTTTGTCTGATGATGAAGAAGTGACAACGGTTACGTGTGTTTTAGTTAAAGTCAAAATTGTTTATTTTGGGATTGGTGCTTTATAGTTGGTTTACAATAATGTTTGCTCGGAAATTGAAATGGTTTGCAATCTACTTGATCTTTGAGAAAAATTGAACTTTCCCTAACTACGTCGAATACCGAATGAAAGGCAATTTGTTTGATTAACTAGTACGTTAGGCAGTTAGTGACTGCCTCTTTAGCCGAGTGGTCGCAAGTGCGACTGCCGGGCAAAGTATTACTGGATTTTTAAATATTCTCAGTAGTAGCACGGAGTCTGGATTTGTGCCCGGTATATGGCAATAGGCTCACTCCGGGACTCATAACATTAATAGTGAAAAGTGGGTGTTACATTGTACAGTGGTATAATGTGCACCTCTGCCTACCCCTTCGGGGATAAAAGAAGTGATGATATGTTATGTTATCAACTTTAACTATATTGTTGAGTTTTGCTTAAACCAATAATTTTAATTTTAATTGTCTTATCCCCAAAGTAATTCATCAAGAAGGCTAGGGAGTTATGAGATTCAACTGAAAAAAAGAATTGATATTATTATTTTCATTCACTTTATTCCCGTGAATCAAATATCAAATCTCCTGAGATGTAATTAAAGTTTATTTCAGATTAATTCGATTCGCAACTATCAAAAAGGTCGTAGCGCCACCAGCTCTACGTAGAAAATTCAACTGTATGGCATTACAACAAAGTTGAGATTAGGATATTGTGTGTTTAATATGGTAGCCAGAAAGAATATCAAAGTACTTGCTATAAGTGTATTGTCACAAATTGCGAAATTTCCCTGATCCAATAAGGAAAGTCAGTATGATAATATTTGTTCTCATGTCAGAAAGTCGACAGACAAAAGCACTTAGCCTGTTATCTTTTGACTGAATTCACTCTTTATTTGCTTTCGTTATTAATAAGCTAGACCGTTGTCACGTAATTTGGTATTTTTATCTTTGTAATAGAAAGCTACTATGTTTTTGTAGATGATCGAAATGGGAACTTTAGCAAACGAAAAAGGATATGTACGTATTCCATCTTCGATCAATAATAGTATCTATGATAACATTATAAATTTACTGCATGCTTGTTTCTCACTTCTATACGCCAAAAGCGTTGAAGAGAAACTTGTAGGTATATTACATACGATCAACACGAACAGCTCCAAACAGACAACTGCTGATAAATATGAACCTCCTCTATATGAAAGTGTTTGCCATCGTCTCCACACTTTTTTCTTTGAGGAGCGAAAATTATCCAATGACTTCTTCCACCCGGGTGAGGCTAGAAGGAATGTCAGACTCTTACTGACAAAAAACCACCCCGTTCCTACTCCTGGACTTCTAGCCGGAGCCCCGTTCAACCCGTTAAGTCATCCGCGGCTCCGTATCGGCATTAACCCTATTTGGGCCCCATCTGTGGTGTTCTGGCTCTATGAGGTGCGCGAGGAACGCGACGCGCCGTACGCTCGGGTCTGGTTCTGATCGGGCGGCGAGCTACCCGTGCTCGCCGTCCGCAGACCCGTACATCATCTCCCTGCTTAGTAGACAGATTAGAGATCGCTGAGAAGCTGTTAGTTTATAAGGAAGCGTAGATGCCTAAATTTTTTTATGCTGGAGAATGATGTCTGCGACTTATTTTTTCTTTGACAATGCGTGTGAAGGCGCTCGTTGGTGATAAGCTGATATAGCATTTCAAAAAACTGAGACGAATACTAAGTAGTCAGACTAATTAGGTACATATTACGTAGTTTAAGCAACGTTATTTATTCGTTCATTAGTAAAAGTTGAACAGAAACGAATTCATTACTTAACTGTTAGCAAGAGAAATTAGTGATGGACTATTTGTTAAAACAATGAATTTTCTAGGCTAATACTAAGGAACGATATTTTTCTTAAATGTAAAGAGTATACCTAATATACCTAAGGCATTGTTTTTACTGCCTCTGTACTAAATTATTTTTTATTTTCTTGCGCACATCCTAAATTACTTGTCTGATTGTATCTACTCATTTAATCAAACTTGTATTTTGAATTACCCGAAAATTGCAAACATGACAAGATTTCAAAAATAAAAATACTGCGACTACATTTTTTTACAATAGAATAAGCAAACTCAATAGATACTGGTTTAAATAAAAACGTTTTGTAAAACCGAACCGATTTGAAATTGGAAAAAAAAATACAAAAACACGTTGTTATTAGGGTAGTTCCACACGTCATCGACTATTCGTGTGCATAGAGCGTATTTTTTTTATTACAATACGTGCGTAGAGTGAATATTCTAATTGTCAGCGTTCCCTATTGTCAACTCGTTGAATACATTTATATTTATACACAACCATGGTGTTATTATGAATTCAGGTCTATTTTGTTTTCGTAATCGTAACTGTCATATCTATTTTCATAGTCTTGTAATTGCAAGCGTGGCAACGGAACACGATTTCATATTTAGACGTTAGAGTTGCAATCGAGTTGTGTGTCTGAATTTTCGATTCCTTGATTGTCAGACACAACATACATTCGTTTCAGAGCCATGCCCAATATTTGGCAATAGTATATTGCAGAGTCTCTTCCAGTTACAGAGAGACCAATTACATACATATCTGGGTCAAGCCTTTGTTACCCCTTCATATTTTTTTATCCATTTTAAATCGATTCTCTTTGATAAAGCTCCAATTCTTGACAGCACTATCTAATAATAATAATATCAGCTATCAAGAACAACTTCACAAAACTGTGATATTAATAGCAACGACTGAACAACTATTAAAAACTCTTTACCAAGCATCCTCCCTATTTACGCTCTAACTAGTGCAGGCAGAATTGCCCGGTAAAGTTAAGCTAGATGATTGCGTTTTGCTCGTGGTGAGTCCGGGTTTCTGTGTCAAATGCACGGGATTTAAGTATCAAACAACAAAAGCAAACCGATTTAGAGACCACAGTACAATGTATACGGAATCTACGTATGTAAGTATAATAAAATCAGCTTTAGATTTAGATCGGATAAGGTATAAAGTTGCTTGTATTTTTTTGTGAAAACATATAGTAAAGGTTAAACGTAGTAGTACAATTTTTCAATTACAGGTGGTATTATTAGTTTCATGTAAACTGAGTTATTGCTTGTACCGATCTCTATTTCAAATGTCATTTTATTATTGCTGTGAATTTGTAAATTGAGTAACTCAATAATAATGTACTCTGATGTAGGATGATGAGGGATCAAATCCAATAATATGATGATATAGCGAACTCATATTACCTACAACTCAATGTGAGTATCGCCTTTAGTCTATTTTATAAATTTATTGATACAAATTGCTTAATTCTTCGCAATTAATAATAAATTGTCATATTATGAACTAATAAAGCTATTGTTCTTGGTACAATAAAACATAGTCCACCATCACCACAATTAAATCCTCGAACAAACTTTATTAACATAAAACTTTCAATTATATTCCACCGCAAACATGAACGTTTACCTCACCAAAAGTAATAAGATACCGGGGAAACGTTAGCATTATTTACTCTCACCGGATGCGCGACTACAATTTCAGAGGGGTTGCTCAAGGCAGTTTTTATGCAGAATTCTGGTATAAAAAGTTAATGAACCATGTCCAAGAACGCGAAGATCATTAAAAACAAGTGTCCGTTGTCAAGTTTTCCTCGCAAAGTTACTGTTCGCACTAACCGCAATGAAATTAATCAGACGATAAAATGCAGAGGAGGGAAAGAGTTCTCTAACTTCCCTATTTAATGGCTTACAAAGACCGGATAATTGGATTAAACGGAAGGTAGTTCAGCTATTTTCACTGTTTTGAGACTGTTTTGTGGAGCCAATGTTGTGGATGCGGTTTATGCAAGTTTCTATAACATTTGGTTCGCTTTTTATTGCAATTCGTTTTCGACAATGCATTTTGAATTCTGTGTTAGATACTCCGACTGGCTTATTTTAATAGTATCAAAATATTGTGGGCAGATATGCTGATAAAAAGCCAGAAGTTACATATAGACAGACGGTATGCAATGAAAATATATGTATAACTGTCAAATATCTGCTGCCTTGTTGGCCGAGTGGTCGCAAGTGCGACTACCCGGCAAGGGGTCTCGGGTTCGATTCCCGGATCGGGCAAAGTACTACTGGGTTTTTAAAAAAATCTCAGTAGTAGCACGGAGTCTGGAATGGTACCTGGTATATGCCAATAGGCTCACCCCCTATTACATGGGACTCATAACATATAGTGAAATGTAGGTGTTACATTGTACAGTGGCATAATATGCACCTCTGCTTACTCCTTCGGGGGTAAAAGGCGTGATGTTATGTGTTATGTTATGCTGTCAGATATCTATGCTAGCTAACATTTGTCGTTTATTTCTACGAACTCAGGTTAATAGATATAATAAAAGGCAAGCTTACTACCATTGACTATAATTTATTTATACCCCACTTCGATCAACAATAGCAACCAGATACGTACTACTACTGAGAATTTAGGAATACTAGATTATAAAACTCATAGAATTAAAAGATACATTTTCTTATCCATTGCTTTGTTATAGTCATAAAACGTTGGATAGATTGAAGAGTTTGTACTGCATAGTTAGCATTATTGGCGTATGTTTTTAAACACATCCGAGATCCACACACGGAAAATCCGAGTGTGGGGCAACGTTTAAATAATATGTTTTATGTATACTTACTAGGATTGACCGCATGTCCCTCATCGACGACGTGCATCGACAGGTGAAGGAGCACCAGCAACGTTGCTGACAACTGCAAAAAAGAAAACATGCTGTAGTTATAGTTTTAAATATTAAAGTTTTAAATATTAAATTCATTTGTTTTCATTTGGTCTTCATTGTAGTAAATAGTAGTAAGTGTATTCAACGGAAGATGCAACCATCAACAGCTTATTTTAAGTGGCCACTGCTGGCCATAGCCCTCTTTACGCACGGAGAAGGATTGAGCATTAATCACCTCGCTTGCTCAATGCGGGATGGCGATTTCAAATTTAGAGTAACAAATTATAAGCCCAGGTCTACCTCATGATGTTTTTCTTCATGCTTTGTCAGTGGTGTCTAGATTATATTAGAAAGTGCATATAACTGGAAAACAGTCACATTGGTCCTTCTTGCCGTTGGTTGGTTTCGAACCCGCATTTTCATGTATGAAAAGAGTCAGCACGTCTTAAACTTCCGGGCCACTACGACATTATTAAGATGCAATCATCATAACGCAACATTATAAGACATTGAAATCGGATCCTTGAATATTTAAAGCTACATTTATATTTCTCTAATGTGAGTGACACAAACCCATCCAAAAATACATCTAAAATATTTCATGCCATAACCACCAAGCTTCTCTCGACTTTTCGATACAAATATTTCATGAGTGGGAAAAATTGCGCCCCATTCATACGTCTGTTCTCTGAACCCTTTTAAAAATGCAAGGCGTACTTATAATATCGCTGACGTAGGTGAATAATTATTTTTTTAGGTCCATTTTTCTTGTGACACCTTTCGCAAGCCGTGTGCTATAAAATGCCAACAACTCCAAGGTACAATGCGACTACTAAATTGCATTAAAATTCCTCTTTGTCCTGGCAGCTAGCGCAAAATGAAAAATTGTGTTTGTTCCCGCAAAACCGGTCTTGGATACACCTCTGGGCTTTTATAAATAATGCTGCAAGTATTTTATGAGCTTCCTCCGCAGTTTAATATTTAATTTCACTGATTAACTGTGTATTTTGTTTTCTGTATTTTTTGTTTGTTAACATAAATAACGTTTGCAATTCTAAGAAAGTGTAAATGGAACCGTGTTCCT
Organism: Spodoptera littoralis; assembly: GCA_902850265.1. Classification (NCBI taxonomy): domain Eukaryota; kingdom Metazoa; phylum Arthropoda; class Insecta; order Lepidoptera; family Noctuidae; genus Spodoptera; species Spodoptera littoralis. The sequence goes on along the minus strand of LR824542.2, from coordinate 9,858,552 downwards.
TACAAGCCATTTTTCTTTTTACTTGGTGATGTTGATTTTTAAATGTAATTTATTCACTTTTTTATTAAAAACTTTACAAATTTGTAATTAGATTTATGTGCAACCCCCTATTTATAAAACTGGGGGTGCTATATCAACGTCACTTTGTAATGTAATATTTTTCACTTATGAGTAATTAAAACGAAACACGACAAGCTTATTATAATATCAATGGTCACGTGATATAGGATTACTATTCGTGTGGTTTTCCAATATTTTTCATCATGATACTGTGTTAGTAAATTAGTCAAATAGTCTGGTATAAGTTCGTATAGTATTTAGTTTATATTTCTTTGGATATCATAGTTACAAATCATTTGATATCTCGAGTGCAAATTAAAATACTATTTCTTAAAGTTTAACAAGTACAGAAAAAAGATACGAGTATAGAATATAAACAGTAAACGAATATTCAGTAGGAACTTATTTCTAATAATGTATAATAGTAGGTTTTACAACAAAAAAGAAAGTCCTGGTCAAAATTAATCAACGAATAAAGCTTAGCACACACAGTTATTATAGAACAGTAGGAGCACATACTCGTACAAATCTGGGTTGTCCTCAGTTCGACACACGAATTACCCCACGTCGCCGCTGTGGCGCGGGATTTATGCGGTACACCAATGTTGTATACCTAGCTTTATTTTGAGGTGGAACTTTCGCTATTTCGCAGGTGTGTTCTCTACTTTATAAAGCAATTTTTATCACCTTATTCTGAGGTGTAAAGTATTTTACGATAAAAAGGTGAATGTTTTCGCACATGTGTAGGTGCACTTATATTTTATACAACATAGTATAAGATGAAAATTTTCTACACAACTGTATAAACTGGTTCTATTAAATTGTACCGTAATACTACTGACTTCCATGTTTTTAAATGTTACGTTCAGATACAATGGTCTATGTTCAAGACATTAAATAAAATTTTCATTGTTTTAATAAAATAATTTAATATGAACTAACTATAAAATAGAATAGAAACTATCATCATCATCATCATCAACAGCCTATAAATGCCCACTGCTGAGCAAAGCCTCTTCTCACACGGAGAAGGTTAGAGCATTAATCACCACGCTTGCTCAATGCGGGTTGGCGATTACAAACTTATAATTAGAAATTATAAGCCCAGGCTTCCTCACGATGTTTTCCTTCACCGTTTGTCAGTGGTGTCTAAATAATCTTAGAAAGTACATATAACTCTGAAAAAGTCACATTGGTACTTGCCGTTGGTAGGTTTTGAACCCGCACTCTCATGCATGAGAAGCAGGCGTCTTAAACCTCCGGCCCACCACGGCATCTCACACATATAGACACATAGAAACTATACTGGTAGATAATAACTAGTAAATTTTATAGTTTTAACCTTGAAAAAGAACAAATAAGGTCAATTAATGTCTTTTCAGCACATCTTAAACAAAAACGAACAAAGTCGTATCAATTAAACTTTTTACTCGTAAAAACAAGTAATAAATGTGAACAATTAAGACTCGGTAAATACTACTCGTATATCATGGACGTGATAAATGCTGTATTAAGGCAAATAAATGTAGAAACATGTAAGTCTTTAATTTATTGATGTTTTAAGAAAGTCTCACTATAAGTTTTAGGCACAGACATAAGAAAGGTTTAAATAGATAAGCCTTAATGAATCTTAGTCTGTATATAATGTCGAAATCAACTTATAAGATTGCCTTGTTGGCTGAGTGGCAAGTGCGACTACCGGGCAAGGGATCTCGGGTTCGATTCACGGATCGGGAAGAGTAATACCAGGTTTTCAAATAAAAATCTCGGTGGTAGCACGGAGTCTAGAATAGTGCCCGGTATATGGCAATAGGCTCACCGCCTATTACATGGGACATAAATAGGGAAAAGCAGGTGTTACATTGTACAGTGGCATTAAGTGCCGTAATGTGCACCTCTACCTACCTCTTCGGGGATAAAAGGCAAAATGTTATGTTATGTGTTCAATTTATAACTTAGAAGTGCAACGTGCTTGGATAGAATCCAAGGATGTTGAAAAAAACAGGCGGACATAGTCTCTTAAAACAACATCTGTAGCACCTGGCTACTATAGAATTACACGCAGAATACACACACATTGACACGATGGACAATTGTCGTGTGACATGGCCCGTTATACCACTTCATACGTTAAGGTGTTGCAAGTACACGCACACATAAATACACTACTGACATTTTCATGTTTCAAATGACATTACGACGAGTTCTAAATTACATTAAGTCCAACTTTTTTCAACGTCCTTGCTTCTATCAAACATATTGTCGTCACAAGTTCTGATCCCTTTTATTTCAAGGCGGTATCAACTCAAAGAGTTCTCTTGAAGTTGGATTCTAGACTCTAGTAAATCTAGAGCCCAGTTACCTGAGTTGGTGATTACATAATGTTTTTGGTTTTTACGAAAATTGATTTGAAGCTAAACTCATCGTGATCAGCTGGAAAAAACCCCATAGGGTAGAAATGCTCTTATCCCATAACTATAAAAAACATACCGGCTGAATCGAAAACGTCTTGCTTTTGATAATTCAATTAAAATAAAAATTACTTGGAACAGATACGAGTAGAGATATATTTTAATACTTCCCCGAACCCCTTCAAGGAAAACCAACACGATTCCACATGGGTATGCAAACAAACGATAATTGCTGTAATTGGCAACATCATCCTTTGACTTGCTTCACGTAGAAATTATTTATACTCTTAATTGCTATCTGGCACTTTGATAACTCCCTCTTGGTTTGCCAACGGTTAAGTTAATGTTTTAAACGTTATAGAGAAGTGGAGAAAACCGTGTTTACATTTGCATCGAGCTCGTCACATAAAACTTTATTTTTTTAATTTGACTGAGCATTAAAGTGTGGGAGAGCCATGCTTCGGCACGAATGGGCCGGCTCGACCGGAGTGATACCACGGCGTCACAGTAAACCGACGTGAAGCAACGCTTGTGTTGTGTTTCGTCGTGTGAGTGAGGTTATCGGAGGCCCAATTACCCTCCCATTCCCCAATCTCCCCAATTCCTGAATCCCCAACGATCCTCAAACTCCTAATTCCCCAAAAGGCCGGTAATGCACTTGTAATGCCTCTGGTGTTCCAGGTGTCCATGGGCGACGCCGATTGCTTAACATCAGGTGATCCGTCTGCTCGTTTACCGGCTTACGCCATAAAAAAAAGAAAAAATTGTAATTTCGTGTTATTTTACAACTAATGCATCGAAAGTGTTTCGTTTCCAAAACTTTGTTTGTTCTTTGTTTATAATTTACGGTGCTGTTAAGTATGTTCAGTGAATCAAAAAGTGCCATTATTTAGTTCATTATTAATCATAAATAATTTCGAAAACGCGCATTTTCTTAACATCACACAATAACTATTCACTCAAAAGACAGTATAACCACTATTTTACACACTATTATAAGAGATCGAATCTATTGTAAGAGATCGAAATAAATTGACGATGCATAAGTATATAAATATTAAAACATAACATCACGCCTTTTATCCCCGAAGGGGTAGGCAGAGGTGCACACAGAAGTAACACCCTTTTTTCACTAATTATGTAATGAGTCCCATGTAATAGGGGGTGAACCTATTCTCATATACCGGACATAATTCCAGACTCCGTGCTGCCACTGAGATTTTTTTTAAAAACCCAGTAATCGCACTTGCGACCACTCGGCCAACGAGGCAGTCATATAAAAATATATAATCCCTAAATAAAATCTAAATATAGTTGTAAATCGTCTGCTAAGCAATACTTGTAGGACCCTTTACCCACGTTATCGTCTTTCATGACCATCCATAGATTGTTTCCGTAAAACAAAAAATATTGTCCACCGACAAAATTATGGACATTGCGCAAAATCAAGATTTATTAGGCTTGTATACAGGTTGAGGTTTCTAGTTAAATGATTTGTTGTATACTTTTGAAATCAATCGTTATTTTGAACTGTATTACACTTGTAATATAATTTCTTGTGCTTTACATCTTACTCGCGTTTATAGTTGGCCTGTTGGATGAGGTAACTCGACTAGTTTCAAGCCACGATTGGGGCTTATAGTCACTTGAGCTAGAGTATCAGTGGAAATAATCATGAGCTATGACTGGTCACTAGTCATGAGCTTTATACGTGACAGACGTTGTATTTAGTGTCGCGTAACCAACAATGAAAGTCACAGTACAGAAAGTAGTTAAAGTGTTAATTAGGGCTAACACAATACTATAAATTCAATCAATTTTGTCGTTTCAACAGAGCCTGATTGAGGATTAATTGAAATAAATGCTTTGACTTTGACTTTGACAATTTGATCTGCAATAGGGATGATGACAGGGTATGAAAATTAAAATACTAATTAGTCCGTCAATTAGGTAATGAAAAAATAATGGACATGTATTTTTTTATTTTGTCGTACAAGAAAACAATACTTAGATAAAACGAATCAAAGTTTAGGAGTGGGAGGTAGCTACGTCATTTTAGAGTATAAATCGTACTCAAAAGTGACGTCATGCTATATTTCAAATCAATATATCTTCGAAACTAATCGTTTCCGTAAGAAAATAAAAACTACGTGTCAAATGTTTTTAAACAATCTACCAGACGGACATTAAAATAAAAATTTGTCAATTGCCCTATTTACCAAGAAAGAATACGTAAAACACCTCCTAACAAATTTATCGTTTACATAACATCCTGTAGGTACTGAGTCCTTTCTAAGCGTCGTTTATAAGGTAAGGGGTATAAAGATCTCATGATTTATTGGTACCAACAGTTCACATTAATCTTTTTCTCATTTATATTGCCAGGTGGGGCGGTTGGGGGGGTTGAATTATTGATGGACGCTTGTCCTCGTGCCGTCAGACCTTAATGCCCATTATTATAGTAAATTGAGATGAAACAGCTAAGGAGTTCAGTCAGTAAATCATAAACTTGGATTTTCTTGTTTGAATTATGTAATTTGAGTTCTCTGTAATGGTTTTAAATTTTAATTTCGTTTAAATGTTGATTATAATTATTGTTTATTGTATGAAAGCATAATGTTTACCAAAATATCAATTTTAGTCTACGTGTCATGAGCCTAAATTACTAGCAAATTTAAATTCAAATTGTTTATTATTTCAAAAATTACAATATCTGTCTAGCATTGAGGCAGTCCAAGTGAGTTATTATACAATACTTGTGTTGGACCTGACTTGCTCCTTCCTTTTCTATTTATTTATTTAACATTCTTAAAAATAATAATTCCTCGATTTAACCCTTAACAACCCACAAGTGTCTCGCGGACACAATTTTGCGTTTATGTTTCCATAAAAACTAAAGTTTTTATTTTTATGAATTGGCCTTTTATCTAATTTATCGCCAATGTTTTACGAATCTAAATGTGCAATGAAAATATTTGTAACGTGAATAATTTATTATTTTTGGTCAATAAACGAAAATAGTACTTCATCAACCCAGAAGTGTCCAACAGACACAATATCATTTTATTTGATTCAAGTGTGAAGGTAGATTGGTTTATTTACATTTACCTATAATCTTATGGTGTCGGGTAGGCAATAGCGGTTGCTAGACCTTTGTTTGTGTTATCATCATAGTTTTTATAATCGTATCACGTACCAGTAATCAGAGACTCTTGTCAAAATGTAGTAATGTTCTAATTCGTTTTTATTGAATGTTATGGCTAAACGGCAACTAACAGAAAGTGAAATACAACGTGCCCTTGTTGAAAGTGACGATGAAAACATTTTTGTCCATGAGTGCGATAGTGATGATGAGAATTTTGCTGTTGACAGCTGTTCTGATAGTGAAAGTAATGTCACAGAACCAGCATCTGAAAACGATGATGAACAATTATGGAGTAAGAGTGATGATGATTACAAGAATAAGTCTCAATTTACACTTATAAAGGAAGAGATAACAACGTGGAAATCAGAACCTAACAGGCAAAACCGAACGCCTCGACACAACATAATTCGCGGTGGTATCCATAAGGTGATTCTTCCTCCTTCGGGCCAAACTATAATAGATCCGATAGACAGTTTCAGCCTTTTTTTTCGACGATCACGTATTACAAATAATAGTAAAATATACCAATACTGAAGGGCTTAGAGTTTTACAAAATCGATGAAAATCAATAGATATAAAATCGAAATGCAAGTACTCCGAGGTCTTTTATTGACTATAAGCGTCAATAAACAGGGAGGTGTAGATTTTAGAGAATACTGGTGTCCTATCTTTGGCAATCCAATATATCGAGCTACAATGGAAAAAAGAAGAAGCGTTGTAATATTTTCCCTTCGAAATTATCAAGTGCTTCTAAACAGTGTTGTGCTGAATACAAACGCAATACATGCACTGAATATTCTGAAAAAATAATAATTGTAATATCTATAAGTAAATAAGTGTAAATACACATTACTGAAATACATTATACTGTCTTTTTCATTCAAAATATCTTTCTTTTCTTTCATCATACCTTATAATTATAAAATGAGTCTGTTGGACACTACTGGTCAGTTACGTCACAAAAGCTTTCTGGATAGTTGAGGGTTAAAGAATGAACTTATTTATAAATAAATATCACTTAAAATGTCGTCAAAAAGTTTACGTATATTTAGATACACAGAATATTTCAGATTCATGACAAGATATTGATAATTTTAATCATATTTGTTTAACGGCATTAAATTCAATGAACCATTATGATGAAACCTTTTAATGACAATATTAGCTAAAAGATAAACCACTGGCAAAATTATGGCAAGTCAGTAAACTATCAAAACCGCGTAACCACATTATTATTACCCAATGTATTATTAATTTTATATCAAAATATCCGGATACCACAAATTCATGTGGCATAAACTGAACAGCAACTAATAACTTTCTATTTATTACACATTCAAATTATTAAACACTAGCTGTGGTCCGCGACTACATCTTCGAGTTTTAAAACATAACTTATTTTTATTTCAATATTTTAAAATAAAAGTAGCCTATGTTACCCCTTAGTACATCAGCTACCTGCCAATAAAAGTTTTACAAAATCAGTCCAGCTATTTCAGAGATTAGCCAGTACAAACAAACAGACACTCCAATATAAATTAAGGAAGAGCCATGCTTCGGCACGAATGGGCTGACTCGGCCGGAGTGATACCACGGTCTTACTAAACACCGACGTAAAAAAACTTGCGTTGTGTTTCGTCGTGTGGGTTTAGTTACCGGTGCCCCTTTCCCAATCTCCCCATTCCCTGAATCCCCAACAATCCTAAAATTCCTAATCCTCCAAAAGGCTGGTAACGCACTTATAACGCCGATTGCTTACCACTAGGTGATCCGTCTGCTCGTTTCCTGGCTTATCCCACAAAAAAGACAATGGATTCGAAAAACCTACAATATCACATTAAGTAATTGTTAGTGTAATATCAGCCAGTGTTCAACAGCGTACGAAAAATTCCGACATAACAGTATTAAACCAAACAACATCAACAAACAAGGCTAATCCAATGCAACACAAAACAAGACGTGCAATAAAACGAGAACACGGTACAATGCACGTTGCGTTTCACCGTCGAACGTTGCACGGGCAGTCGTGTAAATATTGAAAGAAATACAGAAACAAACCAGTTGCTGTAAAAAGCATAAAACATTCGCTTGTGGTAATATTTTATCTTGTCCGTTTTTCCTGCATCGTGGTAGTTCTAAACAAACTTCTAGAATGCACCACGGCCGCGGCCGTACTTCGCTTAAAATACGCCGGAACAGATGCCGTCTAAAATTTTAGTTTTATAAACTAAAATTCACTTAAAGTTTATGCTTTTTAGAAGTGTTTTAGGGTACAACGAACGAAAACTCCATGGGTACATTAGAATTTTGTTTAGAAACTAAAATCTGAACTTCATACTTATATTCTGTCTCTTGCGTACAAAATAGAGACACCATTTTGGTTAAAAAAAAATGCATATTACATTGTTCGCATTCCTTATTTCTACTGAACATTATCTGCGTCTGTATTTTGATGAAATTAATTTAGAAAACCATTTAACACGGTACAGAGGACGCTACGAGCTTTTTGTAGTACTTTTTCAATCTAACTTATCATTTCCGCATTTTGCATACTCATTTAACTTCCCGGAGTCATTTTTATTGTACGTGTACTTATTATTTCAGAAAAAATGCGTATTCAATCATTTTAAAAAGTAGTGCCTATGTTCAGCAGTGGGCGTGTGACTATTTTTAGGATTTTTGTTTTCGTGTTACACAACCATGCAACATTAACTTTGAAGAGTAGATTAAAACTATTGTTACAATAAATAAATCATTATGTTTTCGGCTTACTCACGTAATAATTTGACGAGGAACTCGACTAGTTTCAAGCCATGCTAGAGGCTCATATTCATGAGCAGCATTCGCGACCCGCGACGCGGCGTCTGTCGCGCTGCTACTATTATTACACTAAAGAAATACTTAATTCCTAACATTTTTTACTATCACCTGTCGGCGTTTTTTGGGAACGCTCCCGTTTACACATTGTATTGTCTTTATTTATGTGATTCTCTGACTGATACCGTGTAAGGAGCCATATTCGAAATAACTGGTTATGCATAACTTTGTTATACCAAGTACCCAATAGAATTTTTTATACCTCATTTATTGACTATCAATAAAATCAGAGTGATTGAAAACTAGCATTACTCAGACTCACTCACTCACTCACTACGCGAAGATACAATAAATCCTCTCACACGTTTCTTAAACACATATAAAAACTTAAGTAATAAGTACACACGGCTACACATCAAGCTTTACATAACCAGTATAAACTGAACGTTAAATGTGCGGAAAGATGATGTGACGCAACACCAGGATAAACTGGTTTGTATAGATTGATATGTGGCCGTGTGTACCAACCAACGTTACACGAAAACTTTTTCACTCTGTTCAAATTTTATTTCCCAATTCAACTACAACAAACTATTACTGCTAAGTGCGAACGGCTTTGGGACTAAGAATTATCCTAGATAAATTCAATCGGTCTAGACACAAATTGAATTCAGGACGAAGAGAAAAACAAATTCGATTCCGATTCTTTCCATTCGATTTTGATATTGTATGCGGAATCTCGTTGAATAAACCGATTTACTGGCTTTTAACGAACGTGACTTTAATTTTACAATTTCGTCACAAGGAATATAAATAGCTTTTGAGATGTAATCATTATGAACTTCTATTAAGTGGAATAGTGTGAGAAAAGGCTTTGCTCAGCAGTGAGCATTTATAGGCTGTTGATGTATGTATGTAAGTGGAATAACAAGTAACTGTTTTTGATAGAAATTTTTTTTTGCAGTATGGCGATACAGATTGATGTTTTAACAATAAATAGGCATAGGCTTAAGAAGTCACAAAATCCTACATCTCATAAGTAATGTTAGTGCGCGATAGAACATAGATAGAAAATTTCAACGTACAACTGTTGGGCAGTACGACCACCTCACCTGGTCGGAAAATCCTGCTTTCCCGATCTTAGGGGACTTTACACTCTTGGCTCTAAAATAGATTTTAAAACTAAAATTTGAACAAAAAGACTAAATAAGTGTTCCTTGCAAAGGGTTTACCGCATTTAATAGAGCTATATAAAAGGTATCAACTTAAATTCAGATATGTTATTCAAATACATTTTTTTAATTCAAAATTTATTACTCCTTCAATGTCTCTCTTTGTAAAGCTTTTTGCAGCCAATCTTTGTCATCTAATTCGAAGGTAGCTCCCTACCTTTGCCCTGCAGTAGGACGATCATAGCTGAAAATAAATAAATAATAAAATAAAATTTATTACTGAATATAGATACTTGTCTATTTTTCAACCCACTCGTAGACGCAACCATATCCATCTTATTTCAAAAAACAAACAAAAACAATTTCAAATCGAATCAATCTTCATCGATTGACTAACAATAACGAAAATCCGAAATTGCGTAGCGCGATGCTAATAAAAAAGAGACACATTTGTCTTTTACACAAACAATATTGGATTATACCAGTATCCATAAAACGTGTGGATATTGCCAAAATTTCCACTCGAAAATGTTAGCTAAAAGGAAAAGTCTAACAGATCCAAACAAGTGGCATACGACGAACCGTCCATGACTTAAATGGATTTCAATTTCGGAAATCGGAGAACAAAATACGAAGTTTCGGGTAACAGTTTGGTATGGACACTTTTCGTATTAATACGAAATCTCGGCAAATTTCCTTGTGTTGTCGATATTTTGAGATGTTGTGTATATTTAAGTTTGTTTCGAAGTGTTAGCAACTATGTCAAGAATATCTGCCTGGATTTTTTTTGTTTCATACGACATGTGTATTAGCGGGGTTAGCGTATTGCCTTATTCCGGACACTATTCCAAATTCGGTTCTAAGTGCTAAGAATTTTTGGAAAAACCCAGTAATGCTTTTCCTGACCGCCATCGTATGTTATATACAGAAGTGTAAATAAAATAAAAATATAATAATGAGTAGTCATGTAACTAAATAACATATTATAAATAACAAATAGTGGATACCTCCTAAACAAAACAGAGAACAAAATAACAAGATAATTAAAATTATAATTAGTGAGAGTATGTTAAACACGCTCATAAAATAATGCTTACCTAATTAACGTATTTCGTAATCATAGAACTTTCGTGTTAATTAAAAAATATTACTTTTACGTAAATAATGTTTGCTTGCTTGCTTGATGTTACAGAATGAAAAATATTCGAACGAATGTATCTAAATCTTTTTTGAAGTCGATAAAAGTACAATAAGTATTTTTTTTTAATATCATATTGAAGGAATATTCTATCCTGACAAAACTAAATACCATATCTATTTTTGATGGAGAATAATCATCCAATTATTTCTTTCGCCGTGGGTGAGGCGAGAGACTCTTACTGACTAAAACTTCTCCGTTCTCCTTTCCACCTCCTTCGAGCTGGTAACCTGCTAAATCTTCTGCAGATCCGAACCAGGCTGCCTAATACATTCCATGTTATCTCTTCAATCGAGTCGGCCCATTCATACCAAAGAATGGGTCTCTTTCGAAAAAAAAAAGTGTTTTAGAAAACAATAATCCTTACTATATAATATTATAAATCGGAAAGTGAGTTTATTTGTTTGTTTGTTCCGCTTTCATGCCATAACTATTAATCCGATTGCTTTGAATTTTTGCAAATGTAAAGTTAGAAGTCTGGATTAAATAATAGGGTACTTTTTATCCCGGAAAAATTTGATATTCTCGAGGGAAAACTAATTTCGTTTGGTATAAATGGCGCTGTGTGTATTGGTATATGTCATATAGGCTACTTTTATCCTTTTGTGACGCGAGCGAAGCCGCGGGTAAAAGCTAGTATATAATATTTACAAATCAACAAGTTCTCAACTCCTTCAAATATGCGTAATGAGATCAAAAAAGGCAAACGAAACTTACTTTTAATGAAGTATCAAGTTTTGTTCATAAAATAATTTCATAAACAAGAACAAAGTTTAATGTAGAAGAAATTAAATGCCCGAGGCTAAACATGTTTACATTCTGGTTAAACTTAATACATATTAAGTTTAACCTAACAGAAATAGAAATTAACATGTCAGAACATGTTTTGTGGCGAAAGAATGCGACTTTAAATATAATTATAGTAAGTCATAAAGTATTCAATACTAAAAACTTGTTAGATTTTTTTATGACTAACAAAGTTCTACTGTTTGTTTACGATATTGTTAACTTCTAATTTCTGTGGATGACTTCTGTCTAATCTGAGCAAACCCTTTTCAGTTTTCACTCGATTGAGTCGAATAAGAAAATTTGACAGAACTTTAATAAATGTTTCAAGTTAAATTACAAACCAAATTCACAATATGTTTCAGAGAGATAAACTCTTTTACTTTTTTATGGGGTAAGCCAGCTAACGGGCAGACGGATCACCTGATGGTAAGAAATCGGCGTCGCCCGCTGTTGTTCCAGGTGTCCATCACCTTGAACAACAGCGGCGTTACAAGTGCATTACCGGCCGTTTGGAGATGAGTGACGATTGTTGGGGATTCAGGGATCGGGGAGATTGGAAAAGGGTAGAGGGGGGTAATTGGACCTCCAGTAACCTCACTCACACGACAAAACACAACGCAAGCGTTATTTCTCTGAGGCCGTCGGTATCACTCCGGTCGAGCTGGTCTATTTTTGCCGAAGCATGGCTCTCTCACAATAAAAAACTTGAAAGCATGAAGCTAATTACTCATATTAGGTACATTGCATTTACTTTTCAATAGTTATTAGGTCCCTACTAATTCTATGCACCAATAATTTAAAGGAATGTTTACGTTGAATTTTAATATCGAAATATTACTTCAATACTCTTCAACCTTAACAATACATACATACACATACTTCACAAGATAAAAACGATAAGTAGCATTATTTTAATTAAAGACCAATGCAAACTAAGAGTGATTAAAAACGCCAAGAGTATTAATACTACTGACAATGTCTGCCCATTAATCCTGAGACTTACGTCGGACGAAGTTAAATGAGGGATTTAATACAGAGAAGCTTTATTAAACTTTTGAGAGACCCGCTAATGTCTTGGGGGCAGTTTTTGTAGGAATTGCTGTAGTGGGCTTATGCAAGGTTCAATGTGAAACTACGTAGGTGTTACAGTGTAGTGTACGGCATAATACTTACGTACTTTGGTGTTTCAAAAAAGTAGCATAGTATAGAAGCATCTTAATTTTACTTTCAGAATAGTGTGTTTTTCCGATCCGTCTGCTCGTTTACCGGCTTATCCCATAAAAAATACCCTTGAACAAACAGACTCTGGCAAAGAATTCTAGTCCTTATCAGTTCGAACATAGAAGCTTGATTTGACATAATCTTGACGTTTACCAGTATGAAACATCATCCCAAGCTACATTAAATAATAATAAATGTATTCTTCTAATCAGTAATTAAGTAATTAGTCTTCATCTTACCGTATCATGAATACATAATAAACAATAGGCCTTGACTCGTGTCAAAATTGCTTTATCTAACAATATCTAAAACCATTATTATACCAAAATATTAATGCTACAGCAAATTCACCTGTAATGACGTCAGAAATGTAAATTAATCTTAATTGGCAAATAATTATCTATAGCTACCATGACATGCCTTTAATATGAGCCGTGGCTATGAAATGTTCAGCTTGGTAATATTAAATTAAGATATAATATTACAATGTATTCATTGTCTTGTCTGCACGAAAAAACGTAACAAAAAATAATTTACTTACGAAAAGTGTGACAATCATTTAAATATAGCGCATATACAAAGTCAAGTTGTACATTTCATAGGAAGGTAAATAAATAATTGTATCTACACTTTTTGAAATCTTGTTTTGTGACTCGGGACTCCGCACAGGTAGTAATTTATTTCAATCTAGTAATATACATACAAAAAATTGTTTTGTGTTAAACTGTTACTAATGACTTCTCTTGTACGAATCAAGTCCTTTCATTTAATATCTATAAAGGAGGTAGTTGTGGAAAAAATAATTGTATTATGGTGAATAATTGTATCAAGATTAACAGTGTGTACCAAATAAAAGATCGATCTGTCGTCAGGAACAAACGAATACACGAGGCAAGCTAAATAAAACCATTAAATAAAAATAACAATATCTTATTTTAAAAATGCTGCCTTGTTGGCTGAGTGGTCGCAAGTGCGACTGCCGAGCAACGGGTCTCGGATTCGATTCCCGGGTCGCGCAGAGTATTACTGGGTTTTTAAAAAAAATTCTCAGTAGTAGCACGGAGTCTGGAATTGTGCACGGTATATGGCAATAGGCTCACCCCCTATTACATGGGACTCATAACATAAATAGTGAAAAGTGGGTGTTACATTGTACAGTGGCCTAATGTGCACCTCTGCCTACCTCTTCGGGGATAAAAGGCGTGATGTTATGTTATGTTATTTTGAAAATATCAATATCTATAAAAACAACCCTATCTACGAGACGATAAACTGTAATTCTAGTACCAAATGAGGATCGAAGACAATATCAAATTCCTTTGCGTATTAGCTGTACCAAAGCCGGCTTAAGAATGCCGCTATAGTAGTAACTTGTAATTATTTACAAGACTAAGCTCAGACGTTTGGTTAGTACATAATTAGTGAAACTTAGTCTCTGAATAACCCTAGAATTTGCGTGCCAAATTTAGTTTGGGTGTAATGTTTATTTTAGGAAGATTGAAATTGTTATTTTGGTCGCGGTAGATATACACACATGTGTATATAAGTGTTGTGGTGGAGGTTTAAGACGCCCGGGTTCGGCATTAACAGCATATACCAGTGTGACTTTTTCCGAGCTATATGTACTTTATAAGATTATTCAGATACCACTGACAAACGGTGCCTAAAAACTTTGCGAGGAAATCTGGGCTTATAATTTGAAATCGCCAACCCGCATTGAGCAAGCTTGGTGATTAATGCTCAAACCTTCTGTGCGAGAAGAGGCTTTGCTTACCAGTGGGCATTATAGGCTGCTGATGAGTGATGACATGTGTGTATATAATGTGAATGATGAAGCGATATCGGTTTGTTAGTTTCCATCAAGAAACCAGAAGAAAGTGAGGGGTACAGAGTGAATGTCAAGAAGACCAGAGTTTATTTTATTTGTTTCACTTTTAGAATAGGTCGGGCAAAACATTAAACTTTTCTATAGGAGAATGGTAACCTAAATCATACGTTAGTATATTTGATGCTCATAGTTCTCTGAAAATAAAAGTTATAGGGATTTCTGTTTTCACACAGTAAGCCAGTCAAACTATGATAAATGGCATTCATACAACTCGAATTCAAATTATAAAATTCGACCACACAACTACTTTCCATACGCAGTAAACATGATGTGGTTTTATACAAATAAATATTCAATTCAGTGCAAGGTTACTAAGATTAATTAATCATGACGGTATTAGCATACGTCCCTGAGGAAATGAATGTATCTAACGTTATGAATAATGGTCATGATACACTGGAGACGAACGCGTCAATCTTTGACATGATTGAGATGAAACTTGATGAAAATATATGGAGTAAAATAACATGGGTCTGTATTTTCTTAAAGGAAAAGAGTCGTTTTGCCAATTACGCATGTTTTCATTGTATTACTCATGTATTAAGAAACAATATTGGGAATATACACATAACTTTGCAATCGTAACGTGCAATAATTTAACATAACATCACGCCTTTTATCCCCGAAGGGGTAGGCAGAGGTGCACACAGAAGTAACACCCACTTTTCACTATTTATGTTATGAGTCCCATGTACTAAGGGGTGAGCCTATTGGCATATACCGAGCACATTTACAGACTACGTGTTACTACTGAGATTTTTTGTTTAAAACCCCAGTAATACTTTACGTAACGTCCAATAATATTTACTGTAATACATCTTCATTGTCGCGGAGAATTTAACGGGTTACCGGGGCTCCGGTTCGACGTGTAGGAGAAGGAACGGGGTGGTTTTAGTCAGTAAGAGTCTGACACTCCCCCCCGCCTCACCCAGGCGGGAGCAGTCATTCGATGATTTTCCCTCTTAAAAAAAATACATCCTTATTCCATATATTACTGGGTAAATCGTATGTAATATTCACAAGTGACAAACAACTTTATTATACAACTCGCAATACACAAAAACTGCTAACAGAACAACTAACAAATTGCATAAAACTTATTCAACTCAAATACTGTGGCGGAGCACCTACGTAAAGGATTTTTTCACCAAGCAAACAGCGCTCATAATACCAATTTGCTTATTTTCATCACACTACGAGTTGGCTAAAGTTTTTTAAACGAACTAAACACAAACTGGGTTACGCCAGTATAAATAATTTTGTAAAGCGTGTTCATGTTAAAATTGCATCAAAAGCTTTGTGCTACACCTACTCGCTGACAGTAGAAACAAGCGAAGTTTATAACATGATTTGACTGAATATATTTTCAAGTTTTTTGCTGCTGAACAAAATTGCCTTTGCTTGGACTCGAGCTGAGACACATGGGATTTATAAACAAGTAAGCTGCGAATGAATAAACAAAATTTGTCAAGAGCAATAAAATTGTTGATAATAATATTGTATTTTTGAAATAAACTAACTATGTGATTTTCTATTCAACTAATAGTAGTATCAAAACTTAAAATCAAAACAGTTCTTGCTAAGTTAAAACAAACCGCAATACAAGGAATGCAGTGGATCGAGGTAAACAATATTCCATTTTACATTTCAACAAATAAAGAACTTATCTCTGTTTAAACTACACTTTTAACTCAAGAGACAAAAACAGTCAAACAAGAGATAAAAATAACTTCCTAACTTTATATTAAAATCTGTCAATTAAAGTCCCCAATTTACGTACTCAAAATAATCATAAAAGAGACTCCAAAAATAATAAATCCGAAAATGTTATCAGAACTAATTTTTACGACGCAAAAAAAATCTATCCGAGATATGATCAAATCAACTACTGAGTTTGACGTGAACAGTAATAAGATCAGATATCGGTAGTAATCCTTGTCATACTGGCTACCTAGATTTAAAAATAGAACTTATTTCTTTTTTCGAGACAAACTTCTCAACTAAAGAGGTTTTATACCAACAATCGGCGCGAATGGAGGCCGTCTCTTGGGCACTCGTCAAGGACACGACAAAGGTAGTTTTTTGAAAGATGTTGTTCAGGGGAGCAATTTCAAACCTTGACGACCTAGTTGTTGTAAGTTTTTGCAAATAATTTTCTCACCTATTGTCAGAGTAAAATATGTTTATTTGTAAAAAGTACTCGGACTTTGAGTTTGACCTTATTTTTGTAAGAAACAAAGTAAATGTTTTGTCGAATACACATTGTTTCTGGTCCTGAAAAAATATAATATTTATTTCTATAACACTGTCGTGGCTCAGGATTTAGCTCTGCAGAGTCCTGTCTGAGCTACGATGGTATTTCGAAATATTGTGTGTGAAATCGAAACTATATAGAGGAGAATGACAAAATCAACCACAAACCTGCGTACACCCTTACTCGGTTAAAAAACCTGGATAACAAAGACCAAGTCAACCAGTTCATGAGTAAGTAACGAGACAAACCCTTGTGATGTGAACGCATCAGTTGCTCCTTTATCTAAACAGCTGTACAGGGCGCCATCTGGGTAAATTGGCGGCAACGCGGAAAGATGGCCGCCATTTGTTAAATTCAACAGATGAACGCCTTCCTTGGAGCACATGCGGTTACATAGTCCATCTACTTCAATATGGTAAGTCTAAATCAGGTCAAAGGGCACGCGAAACCTCTTAGATAAATAAAAAATTAAGGTATATAACATACCTTAATTTTTTTATTTATTTCGTCTTTTTCTTAAAAACAAAGGTTGCCCCACATTAAGATTTTATCCTGTGTTGTGGGTGCGTTTACAAACATACAAGTTCACATATACATCACACCCAGACCCAGAACAACAATCTGTGAATCACACAAATTGTTGCTCTGTGTGAGAATCGAACCCGCGACACGTTGCGCGGCAGCCAGTTGCCCAGCCACCGCACCAACCGTGCAGTCTATTTTGTCTCGAGTTAATTGGTTTTGAGTAGGCGTAAGTAGACAAGAGGTTAATGGTCTGAAGAAAAATCGTCAATATACCTCGTGTGTTCATAAGTTTTGAGACATACTTTTTGCTTATAAAAATAAAATAAAAATTACTGGCTGCTGTATATTTCTTTTTCTAATTTTGAATTTGGAATGTTAACTTTTAATATCTATGATTTCGGATTATTTTGTTTAAATTTTCTCGTAATGGAGGGAACAAAAGAATTACGTGCGACCGTCATTTCATTATTTAAGGTGGGAAGAAAACCTATGGACATTTTCCGAGAACTGAAAAGTTTTGGTGTGAGCCGTAACTTCGTGTATTACACTATTAAACGATACCAGGAGACAAGTTCTTTACATGATCGGCAAAGAAGTGGTCGTCCACGCTCTGTGAGGACACCTGCGAACATTAAAATCATCCGAGAGCGACTTCGCCGAAATCCATGTCGCACTCAGAAGAAACTCGCTCTGCAGACCAATATTTCGCGCGTTTCAGTCAACAGAATACTGAAATATGATCTCAAGGTTAAGGTGTATAGCCGTAGAAAAGTACACTTTTTAAACGATCGCCTTCGTCAATTGCGACGCGAACGTTGTCCAATACTCCTTAGGGGACACGATGCGAGGAAGATACTCTTCACCGACGAGAAAATGTTTACCGTCGAAGAAAAGTTCAATCGACAAAACAATAAAGTGTATGCCAAAAGTAGCAAGGATGTCCCACCTTCAGCACGGAATGTCTCGCGTACTCATCATCCGGCTAGTGTCATGGTATGGTGGGGAGTTTCGTACGAAGGTGTCACTCAGCTTCATTTCTGCCAACAAGGCGTCAAGGTGAAAGCCAAAAATTATCAAAGTGACATTCTAGAGACTGTTGTGAAACCCCTGTCTAATACCCTATTCCATAACAAGTATTGGGTTTTCTAGCAAGACTCGGCGCCATCCCATAAGGCTAAAACCACCCAAGCTTGGCTGAAGGAAAATGTGCCGGCCTTCATTGCGGCGAACGAATGGCCCTCCTCCAGCCCCGACCTCAACCCGCTGGATTATTCTCTATGGACCGAATTAGAGCTCAGAGCCTGCCGAAAGTCCCACCCAAACTTGGAGTCACTTAAGCGAGCTCTTGTCCGAGAAGCGAAGCGAATTCCTCTGGAAAAGATTCGTGCCGCCATTGATGACTGGCCAAATCGTCTAAGGGCATGTATTAAAAACAGGGGTGGTCATTTTGAATAATAATTATATTTAATTTTTACTTACTATCTACTTAATGTTTGTTATTGTTTTTATAAATATAAGTTTATTATTTAAAAAGATATGCAACTTTTAATTTGTCTCAAAACTTATGAACACACGAGGTAAACAGATAAATAAAATTGGAATGTCTGTTTGTAATATTAAAATAACCGTTTTTTACTGCATGCATATGAATATACATACACAATTACATATACACATACCAAAATAACATTTTCTTAGAATTTTTGTCTGTCTGTTTGTACTGGCTAATCTTTGAAATGGCTGGACCGATTTTGCAAGACTTTTGTTGGCAGGCAGTTGATGTAGTTACCAAGGAGACAAAAATCATAACTTACCCCGACGAAGACGCGGACAACAGCTAGTGTTGCATAAAATAAGAAAAAAGTTATTAAGAACTAGATAAATTAAGAGAAAAATGATAAAGTAAACGTAAAATCTTGTTTAAGTATACCGAATTCATGAAGGCAGAAAAACTTTAATTCCTTAAAAGCTTTGAACTAAATCACCTCGGAAATAAAAATCGCTTTTATAAATCACAGAAATAATTCTGCTTCCTCAATAAATTCAGTTCTGCGGTATATTTATGGTCTAGGCGAAAACACGCCGAATACGCTTCGAACTAAACGGGCCACGATATATACAAATTATGGTATTATATGGTAAACTCGCACAAATCATAAGCGTGGTTAAGGAGCTAACTTGGGTAATAAAAGGGGCACAATATGGCGCACAACAAATGGCCGAATGATGATAACGTATGGACAGATTAGTTTGGTGACCTCTAAAAGTTTTGATAAGATATTTCAGATCCAAATACTGCATTGTTTCGAATGTCCACTATGACCATTCTAGTTTTGTTTAAGTGATATTTTTTTTATCGCCCAAATTGATATAGCTGTTGTACTGTGCAATACTAGAAGTTTTAGATAATCTACTGACTCCCAAAAACACAGTCATCAGTCACATAGACTTGAACTGATTCCTGAGTTGGTAATAATATGGAGTTAAGAATTAAGTTATAATAACTATCGTGAGACATACTAAATTTACAAAAAACGCGGGTTACTCACGTGAATATACTGAGAAAAGCTCTACTAGTTTCGAACCACTGAGGGACTCTTCCTTATAAGCAACGTGCGCAGCGACAGCGGTGCCAGTACGCTGCACGACATCACCACAACCACGCAAACTAGTAGAGCTTTCTCAGTATATTCACGTGAGTAACCCGCGATTTTTAGTTATTAAGTTTAAGGTATAATTAAACTAGCAAATTGGAAGCAAATAAAAATAATATTACAAATATATTTTAGCCTCTCTTTTCCAAAAATAACAAACGTATGTTATGAGAACTCATTAAAACAAAAACAAGAATAGACTTTTCATAATTATAAAACTTTTATTTTCAGAAAAGTAAATCGTCAGTTGTAATTACGTTTTCAAAGTCCTATATCTATCTTTTTAGCTGTAGCCATCCACTTTATTACGGTGGAGGAAAAATTAGAGTCGTCTTTTAAAATCCAAAGCTTAATATAAATTCTGAAGGAATATTTGAAACGACGAAAAAATAAATATGCTGATTCTGAGATTGTATTACTTGTTTGACATTCAGGAGTTGAAAGCCATTTGTTTGTTAGAGTTTTGAGGGATCATCCATACTATTATGAATATAAAATGTTCATTTTTTTTTTCTATTACTTTTGTAATGTAGGGCAGGGAAGTTTGATTTTAGGCCAAAATAGTTTGACGACCCGATCGACGTATTGTCGTAAATATTTTTTATTGGAAAAGCCGGTAAACGAGCAGACGGATCCCCTGATGGTAAGCAATCGGCGCCGCCCATGGAAACCCGAAACACAAGACGCGTAACAAGTGCGTTAATGGCCTTTTGGGAATTTGAGGATTGTGGGAGTTTCGGGGATTGGGAAGACTGAGGGGTAATTGGGCCTCCGGTAACTTCACTGCCTCAACGAAACACAGCACAAACATTGTTTCACGTCAGTTTTCTATGAGGCCATGATATTGCTCCGGTCGAGCCGGTCCATTCGTGTCGAAGCATGTCTTTCTATTTATATTTCTTTGAAAAATTAAACTCTTGTTCATATAAATAATCTTCTGCACAGTATGATTTTTTCTCTTCTTACTCAATCATCACGCAATCAGCTAAATCACTCCATCTTCAATCTCAAATACTACAATACTAATGTATTGTAATGTATTGTAGTATTTGACACCATAATTCACTCAATACTACACATAACAATAGTCACTCCAGAAATATCTCTGAGCAGTCGAGTAAGTGCCAACTTAACTTGAAAACTAAGTTAGATTAACTTGCGGCGCGTGTTTCGCTAACCAGAAAGCCTATGTCATAGTTGAGCATTGTTGAGAAGTGCATACACGAAAGTTTAGTTCGAGATTTTGTTAGCTCATGTACACGTTTTAATAGAGGTGTATGAACATGGCTAATTTTATAATTGTATTGTATATTACCAAAATACCTTATTTTTACTGGTTTATTATATAAGAAATTATATAAGAAAAGAATATCAAACTTTTTCATCCCTGAGGGAACAGGCAGAGCAACATTATACTTATATAGCAACTTTATACTTATGTATATGTAGGAAGAGGATCGGCCATAGTTAAAAAAAGAATGAAGTTCCTTGATAATAGTTTATTCAACCAAATACAGAGAAACAGCAATCACAGGTTAATTAATCATTAAACTAAACAATGTTATAAATCCAACAATAGCCTTAAATAATACCCGGGTATAATTAGTCTAGGGACCAAATTATAACACCGGAATAATAATTAATTCGATTCCACAAATTAATTATCCAGAGCGTCAAGGTTAAGCAAGCGAAGTACAACTAGTGCACCGAGCCACGCCAGAGCCAAGACTGCCTTTAAAATGATCGTTGCACGTCTTTTATACCGGCAAAGCTAGTAGTGGGGAGAGTGGGGGCATCAAATGACGCGCTCGGTGGCGTGATCGGTGCACGTGTTGTTTACAGTTTCGCGCGGGCGCCGACACGGCCATGCTGACGTGCGTGCGCCCTCGCACGCGCCCTATTTTATACATCTGAACAAAGGAAAAACATCGTTCGATTATCCTGACAATACTATAGTATCTGGTCCGGTCCAAATTGACCCTTCAGAGTTACGGTAGTTAGTTTTGGTCCGACCTGAGGTCCTGCAAAACTTTCGTTAGTAGATTCTATAGAGGGGCTAGGCCGGAATGATTATTCCCTGTAGCCTTTGCTAGACCGGAATTAGTATTCCCTATAGTCTTTGCTAGACCGGAATTGTCGTTCCCTGTAGCATTCATGCTGGACCGGAATTATGATTCCCTACAGCCAGATTGTTGGACCGGCGTAAGCCCTTCAACAAAATTTCAATTACATTCATTAGGTCTATGTACTTCAGCTTGAACCACTATATTTAAAGGTTCAGAATATACAGATGTTACATTAGAGCTAGCCGACATTATATCAGATTGTGCCGATAAGGTATCAGAATTTGCAGTCATGGTGTGGTCACTACTAATCGAGATAGTATCTGAACCATCATCAGGTTGATTATTAAATCCTATATTATCTAACGGGTACTCGATCTCATGAACAATGTTATTTGATTGATCCGTCATCTCGTCATCATCACTACAATAGTCAGCCATTTCAAGAAATTCAGTTGGACCCCGGGGCACCTCACGTAAATTTTCGTGGGAATATTTATAAACTCGATTTGAACCATCAATATGTCTTAATTCATAGCGATCGTTATCTAATATAGCCGTTATTTTAAATGGACCTTTAAATTTTCTGTCTAATTTCGTTTGGTGCCTTTCTTCAGATTTGACAAACACGAAATCACCTAGTGAAAAAGGTCGTACTTTAGCTTTGCCTCTATTAAATCGGAGAGAATCTGCTTCTGAGGACTTAATGATATTGCTGGAGGCACTAGATCTAATATCGTCCAAGTTTAGTCTGGATGTATCATCGTTATGTGAACTAGAAGCTACTTTAGATATTCCTAGGGAATTTCCTTGTATACCAAACATTAGTTCGAGAGGGGTAAATTTAGTGACTCTTGAACGGGTACTATTAAGGGCTAATTGAATCTCACCCAGTTGATCCTGCCATGTACTATCGGAATCACATTCAATTATAGTCAACAAATTTTTTAAGGTACGCATTACTCTCTCGACCTGACCATTAGCCCTACTGGTTCCCGTGGCAATGAGGTGTAACTGGATGTTGTGCTCTTTACAAAATTTCTTAAAGTCAGAGTTATCATATGACCGACCGCGATCAGCAATTATACGTTTAGGTGTGCCAAATAGGTTAACTATATTTTTGACTGCTTTAATGGCATGAAATGAATTTAAAGTAGTAACGTGTTCTAGAACTACGAATTTTGTAAAGGCATCTATTGCCACAGAGCAATATTCTTTTCGTGCGCTCTTTCCGCTTAGCTTGCCTGTTAGATCCAAATGAACAGTTTGCCAAGGGATAGCCGGTTTTGGGATTGGATGTAATCGGACCTGTTGAGCACCAGAAGGACCCTTAGATGCCTTACAAATAACACAAGAATCGACATATTTCTTTACAAATTTTGCCATATTGGGGAACCAGTAAAGGTCATAAAGCTTATCGAGAGTTTTTTCATACCCGAGATGTTTTATTTCATTGTGAACGTGACCGATTAGAGTCCATGTCAGGGATCTAGGAATCATAGGCAGCCATTTGGAATGCTTGCCTCGTTCAATTTTACGGTAAAGAATACCTTGTCGTAAATCGTATGTGTGCGATATTTCTATTGGAAAATCATTCGTTCTAAGTTTTGATACGATATCCTTAATTTCGGAATCCCGTTGTTGTTCTACCAATAGCCATCCCCTCTCCAATTCTGAGAAGTTAACAATTTTGGGCACTTTTTGACTTTTGGAGATTGATTTCCCAATGCAAAGTTACGGGATAAGAAATCGGCATGAGCCATATTTTTTCCTTCTTTATAGACTACATCAAAATCGTAAGATTGGAGAATAGCCCACCAACGGTGCACTCTTGGTGTTAAGTCTTTTTTTGAATGGGATGCTTTTAAGGAATTGCAGTCAGTAAAGACTGTAAATTTGCGGCCATAGAGATAATGCCTAAAATGTTCCACAGCTTTGACTACTGCCAAAGTTTCGAGTTCATACGAGTGATAACGACTTTCTGCATCATTCGTTCGATGACTGAAATAAGCTACTACGTGTGGTAAGTTGTCAACCTTTTGTATTAGCACTGCTCCGTAACCATCACTACTTGCGTCTGTATGAAGTTCGATTGGTAAGGAAGGATCAAAAATTTTGAGAACAGGTTCGGTTGTTAAGCAATCACTTATAATTTTAAGAATTTTATCATGTTCAGGTGTCCATGTAATTTTTCCTTTGCCTGCAGCAGTTAACGGATATAAGGGCTTCAATAATTTTGAGAAATTTGGAATAAATTGACGGAAATAAGATGCTAACCCGATTAATTGTCTCACTTGCGTTACAGTGTTGGGAGCCGGCAACGATTTCAGAGCTTCAATTTTGCGTGGGTTTGGTCTTATTTGTCCAGAAGATATAATAAACCCTAGATATTCAATTTTAGTTTTCATAAATGAACATTTTTTTAAGTTAAAAGAAAAACCTGTTTTGGAAAGAGTTTCCAATAATTTATCGAGTCTGGCTAAGCCTTTTTCGATTGTTTCTGATGCAGAAAGTACGTCATCCATATAGACAAGGATTTTATTGTCGTTGAGTTCTTTGAGAGATTTATTTATAGCTCTTTGGAAAACCTGTGGAGCATTTCGAAGTCCAAATGGCATTCTCAGATACTCAAATTGACCAGTGGGGGTAACAAATGCAGTCTTTTCTATGGAGTCTTCGTCAACTTTAATCTGGTGAAAACCAGAGGCCATATCAATGGTGGAGAAAAAATTCGCTCTATATAATTTATTTATTTGGTCACTAATAAGTGGTAGGGGATAGCTATCAGGTCGTGTATTTTTATTTAATTCCCTATAATCGACACACATACGATCACTGCCATCTTTCTTTTTCACTAGTAAAATAGGACTTGCGAATGGTGACGAGCTTTCCCGGATAATTTTAGCGTCTAGTAGTTCCTTAATTTTGACATTAACGATATTTAGTTCGGCAGGAGATAATCTGTAGGGACGCCTATGAACTATTTTGCTGGGATCAATTAAATCTATCTTTAAGACACCAGTGCTGACTTGTGTAGTTGGCAATTTATTTATAAAGTGGTCAGCATATTTATTTAAAATATTTATCAAGATTTCTTTATCGACCTATTAAGTCAGTATCTATATATTGTGAGTCAAAATTATATTTAGAACAAACGTTACTGATTTTGGTTTTAAAGAAAGTCAGTTTCTCATTGTTAATTTCAACGGATATTCCATTTTTCAGTATATCACGGCCTAATAAAACCTCTTCGCTTAAACATTCGTCTGGTAATACGTGAAAGAAAATTTCTAGAAGAAGCGTTTGAACGTAAACCTCACATTTTAGTTGTAAAGAAGAGATAACGTTGTTGCCACCTATTCCTTTTAAAATTACTTGTTCATGAAATCTTTCACCGGTCAGTAAGTTGCTTTTACTTTGTTTTATAAGACTGCATTCTGATCCAGAATCAAAAATAAATGACAGTTTCATACCACTAGTTTCTAGAGTCCCACGAGATGGCTTGCTGCACAGGTTCACTTGCTTGCTGCTTGAAGCGTCGTCTTCTTTTTTCGTGTACCGCTTGGGGCAGGCGCTGGCTATGTGGCTGGTGTCCAGGCAGACGTAGCAGTAGGACTTAGTCTTCGAAGAATCTGGTTTAGCTGACATAGAAGTATTTTTAGCGATTGAGCGATTTTTATTTCGACACTCGCTTCCCCGATGTCCTGTTTTGCCACAAAAATGACAGGAACCTTTAAATGGCATAGAAGGGCGGAACTTTTTTTGTTCTATTTCCGACGTGACAGAGTCATCGTTATACCTCTTAAGTGTGAAGCTTCTTAAAGTACGAAAGAGTTGATGCTTATCATTAATAATTACAGAGTTTAACTCACGACGTATTTTATCATCACATTGAGATAAAATCGAAATTGCAAAACCCGTTGTAACATTTTCAGGTAAGTTTGCGTTGGGGATTTTTTCTATAAGCTGCCATAAGCGTGTTCCTGCTTCAGCTGGGTTTTCTTTGTTACCAAGGTGAAACTTAATAATCTGATCAAAATAGTCTTGCATCATCATTGGTTTTGAAAATTTTGAGATTAATATTTCCTTAATAGCATGCCAGGACATGTTATCTGGCCGTATTTTTGTAAGACAGGTCGCGGCGCGACCTTTAAGAGCGTGAGTGAGTGCAATAATGAGGTCAACATCCTCCAAGTTCTTTTTTTTGATAATCATTTCGCTTAAGGTACACCAGTCTTTTACGTCGGAATTCGCGTCATCGGGATCGAATGCCACCAATTTAAAGGGGGTAGGTGGATTGACGGGATTCTGGTTTAAACTATTTGATAATTTTAATAAAATTGCTTCCATTCCGAAGAAAAAAGAGACATTTGCTGATCCATGCAGTTGGTTGAGTTGGTTTGCTCATGAGATGGAGGTGGATCCGATCCCACTTCTGATGTAGGAAGAGGATCGGCCATAGTTAAAAAAAGAATGAAGTTCCTTGATAATAGTTTATTCAACCAAATACAGAGAAACAGCAATCACAGGTTAATTAATCATTAAACTAAACAATGTTATAAATCCAACAATAGCCTTAAATAATACCCGGGTATAATTAGTCTAGGGACCAAATTATAACACCGGAATAATAATTAATTCGATTCCACAAATTAATTATCCAGAGCGTCTAGGTTAAGCAAGCGAAGTACAACTAGTGCACCGAGCCACGCCAGAGCCAAGACTGCCTTTAAAATGATCGTTGCACGTCTTTTATACCGGCAAAGCTAGTAGTGGGGAGAGTGGGGGCATCAAATGACGCGCTCGGTGGCGTGATCGGTGCACGTGTTGTTTACAGTTTCGCGCGGGCGCCGACATATATATAAACAATTTAATATTTGTACGCCTCACGGCACAACGTAGCGATATGTATGTATGTACCTATGTTAACAAATAAAGATTCTGATTCTGAAA
Organism: Spodoptera littoralis; assembly: GCA_902850265.1. Classification (NCBI taxonomy): domain Eukaryota; kingdom Metazoa; phylum Arthropoda; class Insecta; order Lepidoptera; family Noctuidae; genus Spodoptera; species Spodoptera littoralis. The sequence goes on along the minus strand of LR824542.2, from coordinate 9,831,402 downwards.
AAACTTATTTTAAGTTTTGGCATCCACTTTTTACCATGAAATGAGTCAATAGGGTGAGTCCCCATTCTGCAGGAACTTTGCACAGACTGCAATCAAATCCAAAACTCCTTGCTCAATTGTCACACTTGCAACCACACACATTTACTTCCTACAAAACAATCACAGACCAACACAACACGAGCAAAACAAAACGTGAACATCATATTTCTTATGACCTTTATATTATTAGCTCGAAGGAAAATAATGGGTCGCGCACGACGGCTGTTTATCTTCGTTACACCGACTCCTATAGCCACATACTGAATCCAGGAGTGGCTAGGACTAATACCCGTCAACACGGGTACCAGTAATGGTGATTAAATAAGGGCCGGATCTGGTAGACCGGTACAAATGAGGCCATTTATAGAATACGTTATGTGAGTACGAATTTGTTTCAAAGTTGGAGCGTTCGCGAATGTTTTTGTGTGCAAGTTTGTTTTTAGTGGTTTCGGTAAATGTAAAAGTGTGTTGTATGACCAGAATATTGTGGTTTTTCTTAAAATATACTTCCCTAATTGCTCTGTAAAGTAAAGCATTATAAGTAAAAATTAATCCACATTTACCCCAAAAATTATAATAAATTACGTCTTCTAAAATTGAAAATGGTATTATTAACTTTTACAAACAATATGGCAACTTGATTATAAATAAAAATTTTCCATCGTACCGCGTATCTTTCACGGAACACTGGCAGTTCAAAACATACTGACCAAATCCCGATCATAAACGAAGCCTGCACCTACGTATTGAAACAAAATAGAATTTATGGGCCCGTGAAGATGTGAAGATGTTAAGCTGTAACATTTTTAGAAGCAAACGTACCTTCTGTGATATAAAGTGTGGATTTACGAGCAATAATGTACAATTTGGTTGGTACTTTTTGTTCATCATGCTTTTAAGAACACCTTGTAGGTACTGACTGTTAAATAGATGGGTTTTCCAAATAGAATCTTTATTAATTTAGCACATTTTGCAAAAAGCTTGTTATTTATAAAGATTCATTTGTGTATTCATTTTTATTACATATTTTCTATTAGTGCTGCTTATGATAGCTACAAGTGTGCACCGTCAACACAATTATGTCGCAGCAAAAGTAAAAAAAAATAAACATTGAATACCATTGAACGGTTATAAATAACAGCAAACCTAAAACAATACACGAAAACTAAAACTATCAGATTTCAGAGCATATTTGCATCATTACAATAAACGACAACAATACGTTTCCAAACTTCAGAATTCTGTTTCAAACAAAGTATAACACCACAGTATGCAAAACTACAAACTACATTGACAACGGTTGTATAGAAATTGTATCAACTTTGCAGCTTATCTTTACCGAGCGACAAAGAGAATGCTGCGCTAAACACGAGCTTCGCCTCGCCTCGCCTTGCCACATCTAGCATCGTCTTGCTTCATCCCGCCTCGCCTTCTGCCGCTATCCGCAGCTTTTTGATAAGCGCACCGCTATACCGTCTTCAAAGTGAAGATTTGCGTACTCAAGCATACTAGTAACAATGTAGCTAAAGGCTCAGTTCGACTTCAGCTGTTCAACTGGGTCAAACAACAATTTATGCCATCGTCACCAACGTATCGGTTACGGCAAATAATTAGGTAATTCTATTAAAAAGCACTGCACGTTATGAAAATAAATCTCGACTAGAAACTCTACGGTTTATGGCTACGAACTTTGAGCTACGCCGTAGCGCTACGCAGCTGCTGCTACGAATTAATATAATGAACTTAAACAAATTATTTCTCTTAAACCCTTAAAGGAAATATCGTTAATTGGACGGGCTGGGGGCTCATAATGTCTGCGTAATTGATAATTATTACAGAAACGGTTTATGTTGAAATTGGTAAATTGTTGTTTTCATTTAAATAACTACTTTCATCTGGATACACCGGTATGGCTGAACTATATTAATATAAATTTCTTGTTTCAGCGTGAGTTAACCAACTGTAGGCATGTATGAATGTAAATTTCCTCAAACGATACTTTAAAATCATATTTTGATTAAAAGAGCCCATAATTACGATGAAATAAAAACTAACAGACTAAATCTAAAACATTTACTGGAGTATGCATTAATTATTAGTCTCGTTGTAACTCGTAGTATATCACTGTATTTTATGTTGTCCTTGGTTAGGGTTGTTACTTATTTATAATTTTTAAAATTCAAGTTTTTATAATCAGTATTTGTTTCTGATAGTATTTATGATAACATTACCTAACGATGGTTCTACTCCTATATGTACAAGGGCATAAAAAAACTCCATCAACGAGTGGTTTAAAAACTACGTAACAACTATTTTTTAATTACACATTTTGACTTCTAATTATGAATTACAAAGGTATTTATGAAAAAGATGCTTTTTTAATATTCTCATTTATGAGACAGCCCTACGCCGCCATGTCCATTTTATTGGCATCCCCATTTAGCTATGAATGAATCGTACAATATGAAATAATTGAAAATAAACAGTGATCATGAATTTATATGTAGATTTAATTGGTTTTGCATGAAAATAAACATTTCTGTTATATTTTGAGAGCAAAACGATGGAAATTGAATTAATATTCATGTACGTGTGTACGTGTATCAATCGTCTCTTCTTTCATATTAGTAATATTATTTCAATATACATATTGTTTTTACCGACTTCAAAAAAAGGAGGAGGTACTATGTTCGGCTGATTGTGTTTTTTTTTACTCCGCTATTTGTGAACCGATTTCCAAAATTCTTGTTTTGTTCGAAAGGGTATACTCCCGAGATGGTCCCACTAATTAGATTTTTAATTTTCATACCCTATCATCCTCTCTATTGTATTTTAGGACTCTAAAACTAAAGAGATCCAGATCTATAGACACACAAATATAATTACACATGATACACCATACTAGTTTCTTAACGTTTTGACTTATAGCAGTGGCAGTGCAAAAACTGAGCTGTGTACCGTCTGGTAGATCACTAAATCATCGTTAGGCAGCGGACGACAGCTTGAGCGAACCCACAGTCGCGTAAACCGCACGCTAATATAATATGTGGACTAAGGTTATATTGAATTAAAGTACGTGACAGTTTTAATAAAAACATTAACTTTATTTACTCAAGGTTGAAGGTTGTGAACTTGTTTATTTAAAGTTCAGTGACCTTGAAAATGTACTTTTTGGTATTTTACTTACTTTGTTATTCAGCAATCGTTGTAATTGCTTAAAAGGATTTTGAATCATTTATGAATTGACTGTGAATATTTGAATAATCTAATACAAGAGCTTTCGACCAAAACCAAAAAATTGTCGTTGGATTATAAGTAACATAATTATCTCATGTGAACTTAATCTTACGGCTGCCTCGTTAGCCGAGTGGTCGTAAAAGCGACTGCCGGACAAGGAGTCTCTGGTTCGATTCCCGGGTTATTTTTGGGTTTTAAAAAATAAATTCTTTTTAGTAGCATGGAGTCTGGAATTGTACCCGGTATATGGCAATAGACTCACCCTCAACTACTTGGGACTCATAACATAAATAGTGAAAAGTGGCATTAAGTGCCGTAATGTACACATCTAATTACATCTTCGGGGATAAAAGGTTAAGTTGTTACATTATGTAATCTCAATGACACTTGTTTCAAATAAGGCAGAGCTATAGTACTAGACTTAAATATAGTCAATTCAATCAAAACCACGTGTAATAAAGAAATAACTAAGCAAAGTTTAAAATGAATGCAATAGACATTCAATCTTATTGCTTTCAAAACAAAATCTTTAAATTATTATGTTTAGAGGTCGCGAAATGCTGTTCATGAGTATGAGCCTCTAGCATAGCTTGATACTAGTCGAGTTCCTCGTCAAATTACTACGTGAGTAAGCCGAAAATATAATACAATCTTTAAAGAAATGAATTTAATATTTAATAATCTAATCTAAAATGATATCTCTATGCCTATAATAACAACAAGTTCCTTCTTTATACTTATTCAGACGTCACAGGCTAGGAGCTGGGACCTCGTGTGTCCACGTTCCACTTCTAATCTAATCTCTAACTTGGAATTCTTTTTCGGGGAAACTTTCTGAGCTAAAAGCTCTTTGGACAATACAAGTCTTTCGTTTTTATCTCAGCCGACGGGAATTTAGACTGTCTTTGAAAGTAGCATGATTCTTTTTTCAATTTTATTGATTCAGTTTTACTTATTTTTTGGTTAAACTTGTTTTTTATTGGGACAAAGGGTGTTCTAATTTTGTAGAATAGAGTTTATAGTGTTTAAGTTCTTCTTTCGTTCTCTTCTGTTCAAAAAAAGAATGCCTTATTTTTATATAAAAGAAGGTCAGTACTGGTAAGGTTGTAAGGTTTATAAGTAAGATAATTTAACTCTCCAATCATTATTATAAGGATTAACTAGACATCTCCCGTCATATTAAATTACTCTCGCTTTTATAAACTATTCAATTTAAACCAACAGACTGACTTGTTAAGGAGATTATGTCTAGAATTATAAATCTCATTAAAAAGTATTTTACGAAGAAAATTAAGGTCGAATTCAAAAAGCTTAGAACGTGAAAACAAATATGGGAAAATAATCTCCATTTGACCTTTCTTTTGTGTTATAGAGATCAAAATCGAACGCTCAAGAGAAGAGATATGAGAGACGCATAGATTCGACGACACATTCGGACTCAGACACCGTAGATATGTATTTAACTGTTTTATATGTTACCTTAAAAAGAGAAAGAAAACTCCTCGAAAATGTGACCTGGATAGCATTCTACACTCCGAACGAGTAATTATAAAAGCCTACCCGTACATTTTGTCTACAATAAAATTCCGTACAACAAAGCCGCGTGCAGTCTCGTATGAAATAATTAAAGGATTTTAATATAGACATAGGATTTTTATGGCGTCAGTTTAATTTATTTCACGTCCCACTGACACCATTATTTTTATCATTGTCCTATTACAAAAGACCTTTATGTCATATCTTTACAATGAACAAACGCAACTTTTTCACTTTAGACGAAAATGTATTAGGGACAATTTGTCACGGACCTTAAAAAGGATAATAATACTCTATATTGTCGCTAACTTTATGCAGATTAATTGCTGTATTTTACATTTTCTAACGAACGAGTTTCGCTTCGAGATCATTGTTTATATGTTCATTCATTTTTCGTAAATAAAAGGGTGTCTGGATTGCGTGTTAAATCGTTCGAAAGTTCTTTTCTTAAATAAAAGGAGCCCGCTTTTTCACTCGACTTAACTTTGATTATGGCCTGTCATAATACGAAAATCAATTTTGTTATTGCTTTTGTACCTAATCCATTTTGTTTGTGTATTTGAATGCGCGAAAGAATTGTTGTTGGAAGTCTTTTGATATTAAATTTCATAGAATTTACTTTTATATACAAACAGACTTATTCGTGAAAATAATTAATTTTTATAATATTTTGTATTTGCAATTTATTACGTAGATGTAAATGGGAATGTTACCTATATATACGTGTTAGAGAAGTTAAAACAATTATTTTTCATTGATCAATCTTAAAAAACTTTATAATAAAAATCATAACATTCAACAGATTGTCTCCAAAACAATAAACAATCTCCGAACATATTATTATGTGAAAAGGTTAAAATCTTCAAGAAACTATTAAACAGCGAAAGTTATTTTAAGTTGGGAACAATATAAGTACTAATATATCGTCTCGTCGTTTCCTCGTGTTTCACTTTTAGAAAGTTAGCCATGTCTCACGGGGTTTAACGAGCCAACTTTCTGAATAATTCCACTCCCACCCCTAAGAGTTCAGCTGTAAGGAATAGTGGGAGTTTGTAACTATTTATTGAGACTAACATATTAGCTGCTGAGGTCCCGCAAATTAGTTCCACGCTAATACATAGTTCCCATTTAAATTCAAATGTTCAAGTTGTTGTTTACTGATTCTATGGTAATGAAGAGCTCATGGTTAGTAAAAGTTCTGGGACCAAATGCAAAGCATAGCCAAATCATGGGATATCATCATCGTCATTAGCCCGTGTTCGTCCACTGCTGGACATAGGCCTCTTCAATAGCACACCACTGTGGTCGATCCTCAGATGTTCTCATTCAAGCACTGCCAGCCACCTAGCGGATATCGTCGCTCCACCTGGCTGCACTGCATTTGCCTAGACGCAGTCTGCACTCTAAAACACGACTCCCACTCAATACTCTAGACTAAATAATAACCGGGGCTCCGGCTCGACGTGCAGGAGAAGGAACGGGGTGGTATTATCCCCCCTTAAAAAAAAAAAAGACTAAATAATAAACTGAGATTGTGGTACAAAATTCCTGATATTATGAATGGTCTAAGAATGTGTCTAGGTTATTCAATAATATTACCAACGAATACTAGATAGAGGATAACAGTGACTCTACCCATAAGACATTTTTAGGATTCCGTGTCATTTGCTCGAGAAAAGTAATAAAACATAGACTAGTAAGTACATCTTGATAAATATTATTTTACACAAATCAATACAGCGCGCGTGCAAGCACCAAACATGTGTCGATTAAAAGTTATATGTACGCACTCGTGGTAAAAACGAGTGTATAATAAGTTATGAAGCAAACATAACAATCAGTAACTTCCTAATTTAATTACTAAACATAGCTAAATACAAAAGTTTGATATAAACCAAATTACCAATAAAACAAAGTTGAATTTTGTTTGCGTAACGCGTTAACCTCTAGAATAAGCAGTCAATTTAAAAAGTTGATTGGATGGGGAAGATAATATAAAATAATTGAGGAAAATACGCACAGATTGTATACTAAATTTTATATAACGTTAGATAAAGTTCAAATTTTAATGAAAAGTGCATTTCAATCATTTATTTACAAGCTTTTGTACATAATAGATATAATACAGTTATGAACTAACTAACTGTATGCATGAGCATGCACGCAAAGAGCATGCATGAATGATCACTTCGATATAAGCCAAAGTTCAAACCACTAGCTTTAAGTGACATTAATTATACAAAGACGTGACGTCACTTACGGTCTCCGCGTACAATGCATTTTGAATGTATACAGAACAAAATATTATGATAAATTTTATTCTAGAAATACTCAATTGTAAAATATGGCGTGGAACTTTTGACACAGCTCTAAACTGGGCGAGTCCAGAAACTTTGCCGTATGTAGGTGAAAGCCGCTATATCTTTGTTTTCAACCCGTCCGTTTCGCTCGCGTAACAGAAAACAAAAACAATAGCTATTATTTTATAAGTATTGTAAGTTTCGTGACACAAATTCGTGGTGTTTAGTCGCTTCTTTATACGGTTTTTAATTTGAAATAGTTTTGTCGATTTATTTTCAAGCTTAACGATCACTATCTGTAATGTGCTATGAATGGCGTAATGTTATGTTAAGTCCATAAAATAAAAGAGAATAAAAATAAAAAAGGGTTGTGAAAATAGTCGATCAAAAATTATGGGATTGACATTGACATAAATGTCAAAATTTACATCAAGTCCAACAGCTATTCAGAAGTAGAACATAATTGTTACATATTCCATGTAGCCATGTATTCAACTCATTCTTTTGATGCAACAATGTGTTTTATTGTCATTTTTATGACTTTTACAGTCTGTGCCATAAAAGAAAATCTGAATCAATTTGTATACCATAAAACGTTAACAATTTCGGTCATTGTATGCATTTTTGAAATATTGTTAGTTACGCGTCAACTGTACTCGTAAAATTGTGTTTTATAGGTTTGCATAAAATGGGACTGCTTTGCATTTATGAAACTGTTGTCCGTACAATTGTATGTATTTAATGAAAATGTGTCATTGTCACATGAAAGTTATATTAAGTAAAATATTATTGTTTTACTTTTTTTTTAAGGTGTAAATATTTTAGTTTAATTTTTTTTTATATTTTAAGTTGTATAAATTATTTCTGTATTATTTTTTTACAATTTCTATTTCAAAATATCGTTGTAATGTAAAATAGTAAAAGATGTTTGTAAATAACGCCATTATGTATCATATTAATTGTATAGGGACTGCCTCGTTGGCGGAGTGGTCGCAAAGCTGACTGTCAGGCAAGAGATATCGGGTTCAATACCCGGGTCTTGTTTTTTTAAATTCTCAGTAGTAGCACGGAGTCTGGTATAGTGCCCTGTATATGACAATAGGCTCACCCCCTATTACATGGGACTAATATTTATTTATGTATGGTATGTGCACTTCTGCCTACCCCTTCGGGGATAAAAAGACGTGATGTTATGTTATGTTATAGTATGAGTGTCACTTAAATGTTAAATGTTTTATTGATAAAAGACTATTATTCTTAAAACAAAACATTGATCATTGTTAATCTAAAGTCTTAATCTCTTCAGTCTTAGTTAAAGCCTATGTTATCAAAACCAGGAGGTTACATGGTTACAACCTAAACATTTCAAGCGTGAGAGAGCCATGCTTCGGCATGAATGGGCCGGCTCGACCGGAGTGTTACCGCGGCCTCACAGAAGACCGACGTGAAACAACGTTGTGTTGTGTTTCGTCTTGTAAGTGAGGTTATCGGATGCCTAATTACCCTCCCCCACTTTCCCCAATCCAAATCCCCAACAATCCTCAAATTCCTAATCCCAAAAGGCCGTTAACGCACTTGTACCGCCTCTGGTGTTCCAGGTGTCCATGGGCGACGCCGATTGCTTACCATCAGGTCATTCATCTGCTCGTTTACCGGTTTATTCCATAAAAAAAAAACATTAAAGCTTTCCTAAAATTGATCTTTAAATTGAATGCAATAAATACTATTTTTGTTTTTAAACTGAAGTGCTGTGTTAAGATGACCATAACCACGATTGTTCGTTCTCATTGTTTACCTACAACGGAACAGATTAGTATTCCCTGCCCATACCGTTTTCCAGAAAATAAACGGTTTTGGCAGACCAATGTTATACTAACGTAAGAAATCGTGATTTGGTAAGTAGGGTTCCCTAAGTTGTTTCTGTAGTGATCTGAATAATTTCACCGGAACACTTACTGTAAGCTGATGTTTTTCCTTATCTACAAAGGAAAGGAAAGTTAACATTTGTACCAGGAAAAGTTTTTATAAATGGATTATTTTAACCTCAGATTTTATCAGATTGAATATCGTGGAATTAGGCGTCGTGCAAATCGCTATCTATTTTACACTAGCTTCTGCCCGTGACTTCGTACGCGTAATACCGTTTCTCCCATTCCCGTAGGATTTTCAGGACTTTTTTCTTTGTTGTCATAAGCACCTTCTCCTGACGATAACAAACACAACAAAAACAAAAATCAAAAAATTGCCATATACTGGGCATAATTTCAGACACCGTGCTACTAGTGAGATTAAAAAAAAACCCAGTCATACTTTGCCCGACCCGGGAATCGAACCCGCCACCCCTTGCAGTCGCACTTGCGACCACTCAGCCAACGAGGCAGTCAGCCAAAAATAATCTACACAAAAAAAACGTAAGTAAAGCGTTTCACATCAAAACCGCTCATAAAAACCACGATATGACAATAAAAACATATAACCAAAGAAACCAGAGCCTAAAATACTTTTTATTTCTAGAATAACAAGACGATGCATTAAGTCGTTACGTTCAATGTTGGCTTCGGTCACGACAACTTGGTGGTACAACAAGCGACACCTCTATTGTTACCCCTCCAAGAAAGGAAGGCACTTTGTCATACCACCCTTTGTTACTGAACTAATGCTTTTTAACGTGGTCGGTATACCTAAGAGCGCGGAAATGGCCGGCGTCGTTTGTGATATTTTGCCGCTTTTTTTTCTTGCTCATTTGAAAGCAAGTTTCAAGGTGCTAATGTGATGACGTAAACTTGTAAATGATTTACATTTTTAACCGATTTCAAAAAGAAGTTTAACCAGTATGTATGTATGTTACGGCGAGATTATCTCGTGATTAGCTGACCCGATTTTGATGTGGTTTTCGGAAAGATGTTTGTTACACTTAGGAGAAGGTTTTTAAATGAACTTCATAAAAAGAGAGGTCGTAATCGGATTTTTTAAACGTAGTTTATACAAAAACTAGCTGTTGCCCGCGACTTCGTCCGCGTAGATTAATGACTTCTGACAGAATTCATCAGAATCAATTCAGTGCGCAATTAAGATTTACTTATTGTGAAATGATTTATCGTAATTTCAATAAATTAAAAACCCCGCAGGGTTCTTACCAATCCCGGCCCGATCACGTAAGTTTTGAGTAATAAAAACTTCGACTATTGTTGTACAGAATCTCTATGAAATAAGTTCAGTGGTTAAAAGATAGAGAGTCCTGGAGCATTGACGCATAGTTCCCGTTCCCAAGGGACTTCTGTGATAAAAACTATCATACGTTACTCAGGTCCCAAATCATCGTTTTACCGAATGTAATTCAAAAAGATTCAATGATTCTAGATTCAATTTTCATTCCCAATTTCACACCAACTATCATTCCCTATTTTATCCCCTTAGGGGTGGAAATGATCAAAATCCTTTCTTAGAGGATGTTTACGTCAAAATATCTATCGGCACGCCGAATTTCAACCAGATCGTTCTATAATTGACAAAGTTCCATACGAACTTTCACCCCCTATTTTACCCTCTTGGGAGTGAAAATGATCAAAATTCTTTCTTAGAAGATGCTTACGTCATAACATCTATCTGCATGCCAAATTTCAACCTGATCGGTTTAAAACTGACAAAGTCTCATACAAACTTTCATCCCCTATTTTACCCACTTGGGAGTGGAAATTATCAAAATCCTTTCACAGCGGATGCCTACGTCATAACATCGATCTGCATGCCAAATTTCAACCCGATCGATTTAAAACTGACAGTCTCATACAAACTTTCATCCCCTATTTTACCCCCTTGGGGGTGGAAATTATCAAAATCCTTTCAAAGCGGATGCTTACGTCATAACATCTATCTGCATGCCAAATTTCAACTCGATTGGTTTAAAAGTGACAAAGTCCCATACAAACTTTCATCCCCTATTTTACCCCCTTGGGGGTGGAAATTATCAAAATCCTTTCACAGCGGATGCTTACATCATAACATCTATCTGCATGCCAAATTACAACCCGATCGGTTTAAAACTGACAAAGTCTCATACAAACTTTCATCCCCTATTTTACCCCTTTGGGGGTGAAAATTACCAAAATCCTTTCTTAGCGGATGCCTACGTCATAACATCTATCTGTATGCCAAATTTTAGCCCAATCTGTCCAGCGGTTTAGGCTGTGCGTTGATAGATCACTATGTCAGTCAGTCAGTCAGTCAATCACCTTTGAATTTTATATATATAAAATATATATAAAATAAAAATAATAATAAATAATAATAATAATAAATCATTTATTTCAAGTAACCAAGACTCACAAAATGTTAGTAAAACTTACATCTATGTTAGTAATCACAATTGTTTTATAGTACAATAAAAGTTTTTATATTAATACATCCTACATTAATCCATGGGAAATGGCATTACATCGTCCCATGTATATGCAGTCCAGTCTGCTCGCAATCATGCTCAGGATACTGTTGGAGCTGGCCCGCACCCTGCTCACCAGGGAAGCACACCTTTTGCGTATTGTTGCATAAAAACAGTCTATGTGTGCATCTGCAAACATTCCTGATGCGCTACAGAAGCGGGGCAGCCCCACCAGCACCCTAAATGCATTATTATATTGAACACGGAGAGCGCTGTATGACCTCTGCGCAAACCCAGCCCACAGGCTGCATGTATAAAAGCTAGTACAGTATGCCCTGAAGAGGGTGAGCTTGACTTCAAGTGAACACCGTGCAAACCTACGAGCTATCATGTTTGCCCTAACAGACAACGCTCTCCGCTCACGTTCAATGTCTGCATCGTCCTTGAGGTCGGGGGTCAATATATGACCCAGATATTTAAACTTAAACACTCTGTTTAAAGGCATTCTATTAAGAAATATAGGTGGTATACTTTCAGGAATTTTACCCCCAGCACCAAAGACCATAACTTCCGACTTTTTGCTATTGTAAATAAGTCCATGTGACTTTGCATACTCTTCACATTTTTGCACAAGTTTCCTTAGGCCACAGATCGACGCGCTCAGCAGCACCATGTCATCCGCGTAACTAATATTATTGACACAGACACCATCAATAAAACAGCCGACTCTGATGCTACTCAACTCGTCAATCAGCCCGTTCACATATAGGTTGAACAGCGTAGGTGAACTCAACCCCCCCTGTCTCACCCCGCACTCCAACCCGTATGCACGAGACAAAGCCCCGGCCCATCGCACATAGTTGCTCTGATTTCCATACCAAAATTTCAAAATGTCTATTATTTCAGATGGTAATTTTGATTTCTCCAACTTTTTCCACAACCCCTCATAAGAAACCAGATCGAAGGCCCTGGATAGGTCGAGAAAGCAAGCGTACACAGGTGTACCACGCCGGGTATAATACGTGACAGCCTGCTTAAGACACAATATCGCGCTTTCAGTTGACAATCCAGGTCTAAACCCGAACTGGTTATCATGAATTTCTATACATTTGTTCAATTGTGTATTAACCAAGCTGTCAAATACTTTTGATATTACCGTAGCCAGTGATATGGGCCTATAGTTACCTGTGTCTGCGATGTCTCCCGTTTTGTTCTTAATAATAGGTACCACTATTGTCCGAATCATCTCGCTCGGCAAGTAACCATGACCCACACAAAAGCTATACAACATTGCCAGGACTCTCGGCAAGTGCGTACCCGCATAGCGGAGGTGCTCGATGCTGAGCCCGTCATGACCAGGAGACTTGCCCCTTGACATGCCTTTTATAATCTGAGCAATCTCTTTTGCTTTAAAATTCACTTTTAGATCCTTACCAGGCTCAACATCGATCACCGACCCCAGTCTTCCCAGAGGAGATTTCACAATAAAATTATCTCTGAATAGGTTGGCAATATCTTCTGGCTCACACATGCCGCCGACACTCACAGGTAGCCCCGGTTTATTCTGTATTTTATTTGTGTGCTTCCAGAAACCACGAAAGTCATTTTTAGAATGATGTGAGGCCAAAATATCCATTTTCACTTGATCCTCGTGATTTTGACACCATTTGAGTCTCGATTTAAAAACTTTTATCTATATAATATAGATTATTATATAGATTATTAATTTGTAGATTATACGGTAGGTACATTTTATTTGGCGATCTCATATTTTGAAGACATGATGTACCTAGTAAAATGTGACAGCTTTCTTGAGGCTAATATTAAACAATTTACTTCCAAGCAAGTAAACAGGGGTTTAAGACGCCCACTTCTCATGCATGAGAGTGTGAGTTCGAAACCTACCAACGGCAAGTACTAATGTGACTTTTTCCGAGTAACATGTATTTTCTAAGATTATTCAGACACCACTGACAAACGGTGAAGGAAAACATCGTGAGAAAACCTAGGCTTATAATTTCTAATTATAAATTTGAAATCACCAACCCGCATTGAGCAAGCGTGGTGATTAATGCTCAAACGTTCTCCGTGTGAGAAGAGGCTTTGCTCAGCAGTGGGCATTTAAAGGCTGTTGATGATGATGAAATAACAGGTCTAATATTTTTTATAGAAACAAAATATAAGGAACTTCTCAATATAAATCCAATAAGTATCAGATTACACTTTCCTGTTATACAAATTCTTGAACTTAGCAAAGGATATCGCTAGTTAAATGTGCGGAATCCTACGTATTTTATATATATGACAAAATGATTACTTGATCTATTACAGGGGTGGGAAATCCATTATTAAACCGGCAAGTCATGGTTTTATTGAAAACGGGAGAAACGTACACACGGCCACACATCAATCTATACAAAACCAGTTTATCCTGGTGTCGCGTCGCATCATCTTTCCGCACATTTAACGTTCAGTTTATACTGGTTATGTGAAACTCGATGTGTAGCCGTGTGTACAGATGAACGGATTTTCATGTTTTCTAACCATTATGTACGTTTGGTGTTTTATTGTGACAGGTGTAATATTGAATCATAACTCTGTATTGTTAAAGGTTTGATAGTACTTACTTACTTTGGGTACATCGGAATTAACGTATTTAACTTAACATAACATCACGCCTTTTATCCCCGAAGGGGTAGGCAGAGGTGCACATTACGGCACTTAATGCCACTGTACAATGTAACACTCACTTTTCACTATTTATGTTATGAGTCCCATGTAATAGGAGATGAGCCTATTGCCATATACTGGGCACAATTCCAGACTCCGTGCTACTACTAAAAAAAAAACCAGTAATATTTTGCCAGTCGCAATTGTGATCACTCGGCTAACGAAGCAGGTTAACGTATATAATTTCGTGTTTTTTTTTTTGAGATAGGTCAATGAACTAGTAGACAGACTCGATGGTAATAACAGATCCACGAACACTGGTAACACCAGAGGAATTACAAGTGCGTTACCGGCCTTTTAGGGATCGACAGATCAAGAATTTAGAATTTAGAGATAGAGGGAAACACAACATAAGCATTGTTTCACACTGGTCTTCTGTGACGCCGTGGTACCGCCTCATTCCTACCGAAGCATGACTTTCCCACGTGAGGATTTATGTGGTCATAGATTCATCACATGTCGCTGAGAACGGGTTACTGGGGCTCGGGCTCGAAGTGCGGGAGTAGGAACGGAGTGGTTTTTGGTCAGTACGAGTCTGACACTCCCTCTCGCCTCACCCAGGCGGGAGAAATCATTCGATGACTTTCCCCCTTTAAAAAAAAGATTCGTCACATCACATAAGCACTTGTTTTTCTCGTGTACCACTGTTTATTTTATAAGGCATTTTCAGCTCATATTATGCACTAGCTTTTACCCGCGGCTTCACTCGCGTCACAAAAGGATTAAAAGTAGCCTATGTGACATATACCAATACACACAGCGCCATCTATACCAATAATTTCGTTTTCCCTGGAGAATATCAAACTTTTCCGGGATAAAAAGTACCCTATTATTTAATCCAGACTTCTAACTTTACGTCTGCAAAATTTCAAAGCAATCGGTCTAGTAGTTATGGCGTGAAGGTGGAACAAACAAACAAAGAAAAAAACAAACTATTCCGCTTTATATAATAGTATTATGCATTTCTAATTCACAACTAATGCACAACACAAGTTCTTACATGAGAATACACATCACAAGTTCTTACATAAAAAATGTCTAACAAGTAACGTAATTGCTGCTTTGCCACTTCTAGTTTCTCTATATAATGTGAGGTAAAATGAGTGTAAAATACATTGTGGCGTAGTACAATAGTATAGGCGGGAGAGAATTTCTCGTTAGCGGTCGCATTCAGGCAATGTCCACAGTCGACGGTTGCTTACTGACTGTACCAACTACTGTTGCCATAACTCGGTCGCCTACCCTCATTGCGGGCGCAGCGCTTCTAGAAAATTATATTCATGTTTTTCTTGCAAAGTAGCTTTAGTTTGTTTTGGTTTTGTAAGGTAATTTTCAAGTGTCAGTTACAAAGCGGGTTTTATTATGTGTGATTCATTTGTTGTACGTCAATCTGTGTTATTTGAAAGTATAGAAACTTAACTTTTTTCTTTACCATGAGTAGTAGGAACAACTTTACATACATAACATAAATAACATCACGCCTTGCATACCCGAAGGTGTAGACAGAGGTGCACATAACGACACTTAATGCTACTGTACAATGTAACATCCACTTTTCACTATTTATGTTATGACTATCATGTAATAGGGGTGAGCTTATTGCCATATACCGGGCACATTTCCAGGCTCTGTGTTACTACTGACAATTTTTTAAAACCTAGTCATACTTTGTCCGACCCGGGAGTCGAGCCCGAAACCCCTTGACTAGCAGTCGCACTTGCAACCACTCAGCTAACGAGACGGCAGCAACTTTTGTAAAGCATAATTTTACGTGAATATTAAATTAAATCTACTAACATTGTATGAGGTAAAAAAAAAGATTTCAAACCACTTTTGAACTATACACAAATCAATAAACCCACAAAACACAAATCTCATCAAAACACAAAACAACATAATAAACAAAACAATCGCTCAACGGGAACCAAGGACTGTTACTTACTCAGTGTTCTTAGCGAAGTTAATTGTGTTTCAAGTAACTAAATCCAAGTTAATGAGACAACTTGCAGTAAGTAAACTGGCCCGAATAGCAACAAATACTTCGGGAGCATTAAGCGGCGTAATGTTTGTGTATTGGACGCAAAATCTCGACTTAAGCTTAACTATTCTCGTGTTGGGGATTCGTTCGAATTAGACCATGTAGAGATTGTACAGTCGTCAAAGTGACTATCGTATGTAGGTTAGTGGTGTGATTGAAGCCGGTATATAGGTATTCTGTTAGATATTTCGATTGGAGATACTATTTCTATGATTTTAACTGTGTATTGAATGACTGGTTCACTGATTGGATATAGACTAGACGCTTAAATATTTTTTTCTAGTGGAGTTTTATAATATCTGGAAAAGAGGATAATAACTAAGAAAGTATCAATACGGAGAACTGAATAACTTAAACTGATGACTGTTAGAGTAATTCTTGACTCAATATAAGTAATACGCTAAATGACCGACGCGACGTATGTATGATTGCGATGTAATTTTTAATTGCATTTTTTTCAGGGGGGAAAACCAGCGAATGACTTCTTCCCCTGTCATCCCCGTCCCTTCACTGACAGGGTGAGGCGGGAGGGTGTCAGACTCATATTGACTAAAAACCATTTCGTTGCTACTCCTGCACTTCGAACCGGAGCCCCGGCAACCCGTTAAGTTTTCTGCGGCTCCTTACGGACGGGGCCCAATAGGGCTGATAACGATACGCGTTATCAGCCCTATTGGGCCCCGTCCGTGATGGTCTGATCGCTTTTTGAGGCGCTCGCGGAGCGCGACGCGATGTACGCTGCAGTCCGGTTCTGGTTGGGCGGCGAGCCACCCATGCTCGCCGTCCGCAAGCCCGTGATTTTTTATTTGCATGTACTGCACTTTTATATCATAAATAACTCTTTGAGGGAAAACGTTTTATTTATCAGCTAAAATTAATGTAATAACCATGTCTCAAATTAAATCCAGGTTCTTATATGTATAAATAAATTCCGTAGAAACAAGATCATATATTCTTATAGACTTTATACGAAACAAGACATAGGTACATATTATTTCTTCTATAAAAAAATTCTTCGATAATAAAACGATAAAATACAATTTTAATTTTTATACAGTTATATTTAAACAAGCTCTTGTACGATACACGTGTTTGCTGAAATTAAACATAAGCAAATATTTTATATTCTTTTGATATTTTAATAAGTACCTGCCATTAAACATGATAGAAGTTTTCAGTATCTCTCCAATATTTTATTAGGTATTATTTTTAGCTGCCTACTTGTAGATAGTGGCTATATTTAACCTTACTGATATCTAACAGAAGTTCTCCTAGCACACGTAAAGATACCTGGTACCTATTTATAGACAAAGTTTGTAAATTCTGTAAGTAATGTTATCAATGTAACGCTTCTTTAATACTACGAAACATATAGGTATTTTTAATTGACTTAAGAAAACTAGGTTCTCAATTTGACCTGTATTTATGTCTGTGCGCAATTATCTCGCGATTGGGTCAACCGATTTTGATGCTGTTTTAAGAAAAGTGGACACACACTTACAAGTAGGAGAAAGATGTAGTATATTAATTAACCGACTTCAAAAAAAGAGGGGGTTAAAGTTATTATTTTAAATATAGTTTATAAAAAAATATATTATTATTTTTTGGTGGATAACTGTCAAACACCGCGCGGTCACCGGTGACCGCAACCTATTGTTCTTTAATTTCGTCTATAATGACGGTACTCAAAGAGTTAATAGGTTGAATCGTCTATCTGCCATAAGTCCAATAAAATCTCACTTTCGATACCCAGATAAAAAAGAATCGTGTTATTAATTTTTAACCGCACTAAACCTTTTATGATTATACTTTTTTTAAAAGAAAAACTAAGTATATTCATTCAATACATAAATAGAATGTATGTACACAAGATAGTCTTTAAATAAAGTACATAAGCCCTCCCGTCTAGGGACTAGATAACTTGTCTATCAAAAGAGGTCTTAGCATTTAATCACTCTACTTAGTCCCTTAAGTCTGAAATAAATTAACATAAGTGCTACTTAGGAATTGTTTTAAAATAATCTTAGTACATTACTTAATTTTAATAAATTGTTAATAAATATAATATATAAATAGATGTACTAACAAAAACATTTAAAAAACATCTAGTCCTAGTAAATGGTTTACTGCGCGATATCGCCGCACCATACATTCGCTGCTTATGAGTAAGAGTCTTGGTGTGACTAGAAACTAGTAGAGACATAACGATAATTAAATACAGACAAATATATGTAAAAAAAAAAGGCAGAGGTGCACATTATACCACTGTTCAATGTAACACCCATCTTTTTTGTAATATTTGTAATATTGTGTCTGTTTGTAATATTGAAGTAACTGCTTTTTACTACATGCATATGAATATATATACAATACGCATAAATAATAACATTTTTTAATTTTTGTCTGTCTGTCTGTTTGTGCTGGCTAATCTCTGGAATAGCTAAACCAATTTTGACACGACACCCTTTTATTGGTGGATAGCTGTTGTACTAAAAATATGTTTTTGTCCTAAAATTCTTATTCTATGCGGATAAAATCGTGGGTAAAGTTACTTATAAATACAATAACTAAAAACTAAAATAAAATAACTACAATCTTAAAATTACCTTAACAATAAAAAGTGAAAAATCTGGTCATTTCTGTTTCGTTGCCGACACCATTTTAACTCGGTTAAATTTAATTAAGTTCCACTGCACTAGTATTGTTGCAACCAATTACATGTTTCAACAATGTCGACGAAAACCGACCTCTTTCAGACAAATAGTACAATTATGAGAGTTTATTTATTTTTCAAATACATTAAATGGACACTATGTATTGTAAATGAATTATTCAATTAATTAATTGCCATTCGGTTTGTAACCCTAAACAATCAAAGACGTCGCGGAGAACCTAACGGGTTACCGGGGCTCCGGCTCGAAGCGCTGAAGAAGGTACGGGGTGGTTTTTAGCCAGTAAGTGTCTGACACTCCCTCCCGCCTCACCCAGGCGGGAGCAGTCGTTCGATGATTTTCCCCCCTAAAAAAAAAAACAATCAAAGACATTCTCAAATGTGGTGGTAGTTGCATAATATTCATACTAAATACATTTTTGGTCGGCTATATTACCTATTAATTCAATTGTAATGTATTGGCAAAGATATATGGTAACTGCTTCGCTTCATTGGTGAAATCGAATTGACTTCGATTTCTGTATCGAGTGTCTACGGTGTCATGTGTATGTTAAATTGTATGTTTGTAAACACAGCCACAACACAGGAAAAAATCCTAGTGTGGGGAGAAGTATTAAAAAAAAAGTATTTTTAAGACAGTCTGTTGACTATGAATCACTCAAAACCAACAGTTATTTTATCAGATTTGAAACTAGATTGACTGGCTTAATAGTAGAGGAGAGTGATAGTAACTGCTATAATTTCCAGTCTCAGAGATACAGTTTATTAATGGGTGTAATAAATGGGTCATTTTGGGTAGTGATTTCAACTGTGATCCGTTTTCATTTTACGTATTATATATCTAGAGAGATATATCTAGACTTTATTGAGACAGATTAACAAATATTTCGGTTTCAGGATAACATTAAAATATTGCTATGACCAGAAACTTAGATGTTTCTAAAAGAGCCTATGTTTAATAAATTAACAGCGTGAACTGGTCCAAGATAGCTAAACTAAATTATTTCACGTACCACATCATTATACTATATTACTTCGCTTTTCTATGCTTCATATCAATATTACTTAAACCGTTGATAAATCTAAAGTAATATTGTACCTTCATCATCTCTCTTATATGTCAGACAACCCTGTTACTATCAGTATAATATGGAACATTTTATTGTGAATCTAGTTTTTGACAGTATGTTCCATACAAAAGCATTAAATATTGACTGAAAAAACCAAACATCAATCACGCTGAATGAACAAAAAAATATACCATTCATCCGCAGAAAAGAAAAGAAACTTCAAGAAGAAGCAATTACCAAATGAAGTCATAATTTAGGGCAAACAAAAAACCTAGCTCATTCAAAGTCTTCCCAGAAACAGCTTCGAAAATGAATAAAATAATCATTAATCTGGGTCTACAGAGAAAGTAAACAAAATGGGTCACATTTTTCGCTTGAAAACGACGCAGATGTGATTTAATAGAATAGTCAAGCGAGGGGTAAGTTAAGACAGTGGCACGTCATTAGGCATGAGTTAATGAGTCCACACTTAGCCCAGTTACAACCCTCTGAGTACCTTCAGTGTTACATACATACATTCTGCTTCTCACTTGATAATGGCGACCTTGATTTATGTGGTGTGAGTGTTAAGTATGTGTGTGTAATGGGGTGATGTTTCTTAGGGAGTTTGAAGTAAGTGGTGTTTTATAATTTTATACTCATGTATATTTTTGGGTTAGTAGAGTTATAGGTTTTTTTATTAACTACAGAAGTGGTGTAATAAAAGGATAAATCTATATAAATAAAAATAATTTGCCGGTTGATAGTCTCGCTAAAACTCGAGAACGGCTCAACTAATTTGGCTAATTTTGTTCTTAAAATATACGTAGGAGTCAAGAAAAGTTCAAGAAATATTTAGGCGTCACGAAATTTGCCGAGTCGGCTTGTAAGATATATTTATTTAGTAGGTACATACCTTTTACAAAAATAGGTGCCGCAAATGATTTACCTTCTCATTTATCTCTTAGAAAACTTATCTTAAAGACCATTTAAAAACATATTATTATTTATAAAAAATTACATAATTATATGTCACAAATCATAAATATCTATACTAAAGTTTAAGCCGTATTTAGATTTATGATTGAATTTTCCACTTATAGCGTATTTTATAGGGTAACAGAATCCGCTACCGGAAACCTAGTTAGCATAACAAACAATAATATTTATGACGGTTCAGTTTTCTATGAAACCAACAGTGAAATTGAATAACGATAAAAGCTATTGAATAACGATAATATTTTTATGGATTGAAAATATGCAATCTAAACTTGAAAGGTTGTCTGAGATTCTTTTACATTTAACACTTTAACTGCCACGTTTAAAATGGTGACAGAAAAACTA
Source organism: Spodoptera littoralis (assembly GCA_902850265.1). Lineage (NCBI taxonomy): Eukaryota > Metazoa > Arthropoda > Insecta > Lepidoptera > Noctuidae > Spodoptera > Spodoptera littoralis. The sequence continues at coordinate 9,810,080 of LR824542.2, read as the reverse complement.
TCATGCATCAGTACTAGCGTAAGGTACCGGTGACTGGAGCGGCACTCTAAGGGTTAATTGGACGACGTTTGACCACTATCTCACCGGTGGTAAGCGATGATGCGGCCTACGGTGGAGAACGTCTACCTATAAGCAATCTAACCAAGTTCAATAACCGAGTACCATTATAAATCTGAACACTAATACATAATAATATTATTATTACATAGTTCTATTTTACCATTTTTTTTAAATTACAAGCAACAAGTATCGTAGCCTTACGATTAAAGGGATGATAATAGATACTACTTGGAAGTGAGTCAAATAGTATAGGCACTAGTTTAACCGAACAATTAGGAAAATCGAAGAATGTTGAAAAAAAGACGGATACAGTCTTTTGAAACAACGACTCTGGCACTTGGCTACTGTAGACTTACACGCAGAATACACACACATTGACACGAAGGACATCTGCCGCGTGACATGGCACGACATTACAGTGTTGCAATTACACGCATATATAAATACACCACTGACATTTTGAAACTTCAATCATTTCTAAGTGACATTACGTCCACTTTTTTAAAGTCCTTGTAAAATTAAACTATGGGAATGACATTGACATTCAACAAGATATGTCAAAGCTTATGTCAAACCCGTACACAAACTTTTCAATTCACTAAATCCGATTAACATTGACGCCATTTATCTTGGAGAACAGACAATGTTCCACTACAACAAACCATTTTAATCACAACTACATTGTTCTATATAAAAGAATAATAAACAAAAGAAAAATCGATGACGCAACACTGAATCTGAGCTAGTTCATTACCCGTCTTTTGTTTTATGTAGATAATCTGACTTGGTCTTTGTAATACTCTTTGTTACAGCATGCAGAGTTAAGGAGCCGCTTCGCTCCTTAAGCTCCGCATTCAAGCTGTGACGTATTTAAATTGGGTAGGTTTTATTCAAATAGATTGAGTGTGGGTTTTTTTTGGAATGGAATATTATAATAACTGAAGACGTATATAAAACTTTCCATGATATGCATTATCGAAGTTATTGGACATGACTGCATATTTGAGTTAATTGCGGGATCGGAAATTTGCCAAAACTTAATTATCTTTTTAGTGACGTATCATTGAATCAGGTTTTCCTTAACATTCGCGTTTGTAAAGATAGTAAAAGGAAAGGCAAAGATAATTTTGAAATCTATAGGTTCAGTTACAGTTATAGACCTAAAAATTTACTCTTCATTGAACAACAGCTAGTGTCGTCATTCCAACGCAAACCAGCATTGAGTAAGCGTGGTGATGAATGCTCAAATCTTCTCCGTCTGAGAAGAGGCCTTTGGTCAGCAGTACTCATATAAGCTGTTGATGTAGTGTCGTTATTCTATCCGCGGTTACCGAGAGAGCTGAACACCTGAACTGTTTAAACTGCAATCTCAAACCCGGCTATCAACCGTGGAGATTATGGAAAACCCTTCCAGGAGGCATGACTAAATAATAGATTAATAAAAGTGAAAGACACAACAGTAATAGCGTTTTCTAAAGTTATTTATATTAAACGAATCTATCCCTAGTAAGTTCTCAGCAATGTAATTTCCTTTCACAATATACAATCTTCCTGCACATAGCTAATATTAAAAGATATTATTACAGCGAAATATGCCTTTCATTTTGATCTCGCTGTTCTTATATTTAAGCCATTATACGTTTAAGAAAAATGTATCTTATATGTAAGATTAATAGCACATTTTGTTTTCAGTTTCGATCATTTGATACGCCTTCGTAAAGTAATCTAAAATGATGGATTACGTGAAAAGGGTAAAAAATACTCAATGTTGACGATGTTAGAAAATATTATATTATGTTTACTTTTCACGCTTTATTCGTACATAAGTATTTATAATTATTTATATCAGACTGCCTAATTGGCCGAGTGGTCGCAAGTGCGACTGCCGGGCAAGTGGTCTCGGGTTCGATTACCGGGTCGGGCAAAGTATTATTGGGTTTAAAAAAAAATCCCGTAGTAGCACGGAGTCTGGAATTGTGCCCGGTATATGGCAATATGTCGTGGTGGCCCAGAGGTTTAAGACTTCTCATGCATGAGGGTGCGGGTTCGAAACCTACCAACGGCAAGTACCAATGTGACTTTTTCCGAGTTATATGTACTTTCTAAGATTATTTAGACACCACTGACAAACGGTGAAGGAAAAACATCGTGAGAAAACCTGGACTTATAATTTCTAATTATAAGTTTGAAATCGCCAACCCGCATTGAGCAAGCGTGGTGATTAATGCTCTAACCTTCTCTGTGTGAGAAGAGGCTTTGCTCAGCAGTGGGCATGTATAGGCTGTTGATGATGATGATGATGATGATATGGCAATAGGCTCACCCCCTATTACATGGGACTCATAACATAAATAGTGAGAAGTGAGTGTTACATTATACGGTACGGTGTACGGTGCACCTCTACCTACATACCATAAAAAGGCGTGATGTTATGTTATGTTATGTTATATCAATTAAATTAATTTTTACAATTTTGTCTGAACGACACATGTAGACAAAGATCACGAGTGGACAAAAAAGTCAGTATAGCAATGTAGAATTGATATTAACAATCGATAAAATGAGAAAACTTTGTTAAACTCATTGACTTTTGTATTCATTTGTTCGTCTAGCATATCAAGATGCTTACTCTTGAAACCAATCTCAGTGTCAATGCAATTTGAATTCAATAAAATCTTCAATAATTATTCACTGTCAAAACTACATAACCCTTATTGTAGCTGTTAAAATAGCATGCATAGTACGGAATATAAAGCAAAACTCATATAGTTCATTAAATATCCACACAATACGGGTGCAATGGGCGCTAGTGTTGCAACTCGAGTACGAAATTTCACAATACCAATGTCGATCGATCGGAATCGGATTCAAAAATAAGCCCGATTGTTGACATAATTCTGGGTGCGCCGCAAAGAGCCCGTCTGACCACTACAGACGGATCGGATGATTTTCTCACTTCAAAAAGAAAGAATACATTTGTAAACTTCAATAGATAAAAAATATTACGTACAGAAACCGTCGATTCCTAATTTACTCTGAATAAAAGACAAGAATTAATGAGGTTCTTGAGAAGACAAGAAATTGCCAATACTGTTTATTGGGTTACATAACATATCTTCAACATCTTTTGATAAAAGTTACTGGTTAGATCAAAGGGTAATTTGGTAATATTATTCTCTGTCAGTATTTCATATATAAATTGGTTCTATATGCAATTTCTCACACATAACATCACGCCTTTTATCCCCGAAGGGGTAGGCAGAGGTGTATCTACATTATGCCACTGTACAATGTAACACCCAATTTTCACTATTTATTTTATGAGTCCCATATAATAGAGGGTGAGCGTATTGCCATATACCGGGCACAATTCCAGACTCCGTGCTACTACTGAGATTTTTTTTAAAAACCCAGTAATACTTTGCTCGACCTGGTAACCCATTGCTCGACAGTCGCACTTGCGACCACTCTGGCAACGAGGCAGGCAATTTCTTTAAGAATTATTTTAGTTTATCTCTTTTAGTGAGTAGCTTGGGTAAAATATTACAGATTTTTTACCGGCTCGACATATTTTTAAAACTATGTTTTCAAATCAGTCAGAATCGTGATTATCACAAATCATTTTGAAATCACAAAATCTGTTTGTACCTACTTATTACCACATAAAAATTCTGATTTATAGGTACCGTACTAAAGTAAAACTTCAACGATTTGTCTAACTAGGTTACTATGAAAATTGAAAAGATCTAAAAGTTATTTAATGTTTTTGATAGAAAATATTGAAATTGAATGGCAAACATTAATTCAGTTATGACTATTGCAATAATCCAGTCCGCAGCCAAATTGATTACTCATTAATTTGAAATATTTTAAAAAATTTGAATTGATATATCTTCACGGAAGTGGACTTTGTTTAATGTATATTCAGATTTTTTTTATTCAGGTGACTAGGTACATTTTACTTCTAATACATACAAAACAACGTTCTTGTTTGCAATTTTAATTGATATCCATAGCTTATGACGCTGGATTCAATCCAGTAGAAAGTCAACATCATTAAAATATAAAATATCTCACTTACATTAAAAAAATAAATAAAAACATGCAGCTCCGAAATACAGAAAAAAAATTAAGGTATTTCATGCCAATTACTTGTATTTTTTTATTATCTGCGACACTTCGTAAAAACCTTACGCAATTTTTAATTAAAAATCATGAATCGCTGTTCGAAATATAAATTGTTATATATATTTTTGTCTCTTAGTTACTACCAAGAGACAGCCTTTTTTACAAATTGTAGCACTGAGAACAAAGATATTACGTTATTTCTTTTACACATCTGTTGTCTCAAGAAGAAATTATATCTGCGAATGACATCTACAAAGTGTGTTGTGATCCTTGTGGACAGTTGCCGCATTAATATTCTTAGTGAAGTTTTGAAATGAAGATTAAAATGGTACCTGTATTACTGGCCACTACTGTGTCAGTAGCCATTATCAGAATGCTATTCTGTTTGAGACTTTGTCCATTAAGCGTGTCTCTTGTATATCATCAACATTATTATAGTCTTTAAAAATGCTGCCATCTCTTAGTGCCTGGTAGCAATTTTAGTACACACGTATTACCCAATTACCCTCCTCTTCCCCAATCTCCCCAATCCCTAAATCCCCAATGATCCTCAAACTCCTAAACCCCAAAAGGCCGGCAACGCACTTGTAACGCCTCTGGTGTTCCGGGTGTCCATGGGCGATGCCGATTTCTTACCATCAGGTGATCCGTCTGCTCGTTTACCAGTTTATGCCATAAAAAAACATTCTGTATGAAAATCAGATTTAGTTCAAGGTCAAACCAAGTTTAAGTATTTACTTTGTCCAAGCTATGGGTTTAATCAATTCTTAAAAAAGTTATTATACAATTTTGTGTCTCATTCCCGTTTTATTCGAAAATCGGCTTTCATAACAACAAAATGTAGAAGACCGTAATTTATTTCGTTTTTCATAACAGGATATCACAGCGAGTCCCTCGAAATGGACGATGCGATTTATTTGATTATGCTATTTTACTGAACAGGTACATTTTAGTAGGAGCTTCCAGTTGATAAAATATGATGTATAGAACGATATTTTTGGCATTCTTTATGTAACTTAGTTTTTATACACAATCAAGAATTCTTTTATTCATGTGAGATTAAGTATAAGGCACTTTTCTCGCATTAGCCTGTCCGATAAGAAAAATCTCCTCATACAAAATGCAGATTGATCTTGTATCTCTTTAACTAACATACTTTTTTGGTCTTTTACATACGTGTAATAGACAAATTATTTCCCGGACAGAAAATATGGCATGTGGTATTCCTCTTCAACAATAAATCACCATTAAATTTTGCGCCGACAAATGGCTTTTGTCATGCCGAGAGAAAATAATCAAAGATCGACGTATAAACCCTATTGACGATTTGTGACCTGATGTCAATTTTAAGCAATACAAGGCAAAACAAATGAGAGGCAAAGCAAATTGGTCACTGTATTTGTCAATTTTTATAATCGTTGGCAATAACTCCAAATTACCTTTTAGTACTCGACATTTTAATCGACTCTAAGACCTCTTCCTTAGTCGTGGAGAACCTAACGGGTAACCGGGGCTCCGGCTCGACGTGCAGGAGAAGGAACGGGGTGGTTTTTAGTCAGTAAGAGTCTGACACTCCCTCCCGCCTCACCCAGGCGGGAGCAGTCATTCGATGATTTTCCCCCCTTAAAAACAAAAAAAAAGACCTCTTCCTTAATATACATACTTGCAAAAGCCAGTTGATAAACCATTACTTCTCTTAATCAAGCCTAACCAAATCTCAAAAGACCACTTTTCCAACTGAACAGAACAAAACCCGACAAGCAATCTATTTGAAGAACTCATGTTCGTAAGATTAAAACCTACATTGTACAATTTTCTTCAACGAACCTCCTTGGTAGAATCCCCAGTGGTTAGTATGATACTCCCAGTATGTTACCTGACGCTGTTAAATCTCCGGTTTACAACACGATAATGTCTCTTCTCGGCTAATGTTCGCCATGATGGCGGCTTTAAACTTGCTACGGACGCGTCAAGAATACAGTGAGTCTGATTTTAGTAGAATTTGTTTTGGTTTGTGTTTCAACTTTGTATTTTATTTGGAGATCAGTTTTGTTTCTGCTGTGTTAGATAGATGATCCAATGTAACAGGTTAATAGAATTTTTAGTAGATTTAAGTATGTATTTTCTCATGAGTAACTTTTTCTATTCCTTTCAATTGCTTACATTCAGGCCACGTTAATCAAAGACATGAAAAAGGAGGATCTTCATTACTCTCCAATTGCCTTATTAGATAATATATATTCTCTTAGCTCCTTGTTGGGATTAAAAAGGGAACTTTGTACATTTGTGTCAGAGTTATAATTCCCATATCCCTCACGTAACTTAAACTTCATTACACGTGTCCTTCTCGTTCGATTAACATCAGATCTGAAGCTGTCTCAACAACCATCAGTAAGGTCGGACGTCCGATACGACGAGACATCTAATCCGCTCTTATGTTGAGGGCATTGTTAAGCGGCCAGTAACCGGCCTGTGCTATTGACCGTTAAGACGCAATTCAGACTTAGAATTGGAAAGCATTCGAAATTCAAACGAAAGAAAAAATATTCAAATGTGACAGATTAAGATGTTTGGTTGTTTGTTTGTAACGGTTTTTTATCTAAACTAGTTAAATTATTTTGAATGGATATTGAAAGGAAAGTGGCTTGAGAGAGATTTTGGAAATAATATTTGATTTTAGATATGATAACAAAATGTGTGGTGAGGATGATTAATTATGACGTGATGAGGGTCATCAGCCTCAACATTCATCAATGTTTAGGAGATTATCATGTTAAGTGAAACATTTTTTTAGTTAAACATTCATTTAAACTCTAATGTGTTAAAATAAAACCCACATTGACGCGAGCAAAACCGCAGACAAAAGATACACGTAAAATGATTAAGAAATTTTGTAATCTTTCAGTCTTTGTCATACACTCTATAAGAATTGCTTATACGAATCTCTTTAAGGGCACTTCGATAAAACTGCTTGAAGTGTATTCAAGTAGTATATTTGAGAGCTATTGATTTTGGTTTTGATTGTCTCCTAGACAACAATGGAGAGTTATGTCGCTCTGTCCATAAAAAAAACTAAGACCACAGTTCTTTTAGTCTTAAAATATAGTCTTTAAATAAATTGAGAGTGTTTCAATTTTTTTTATGGTGTAGGAGGCAAACGAGCTGACGGATCACCTGATGGTAAGCGATCAGCGCCGTCCGTGGACACCCGTAACACCAGAGGAGTGAGATTAATTTCTCAAAACTCTTCAAAAGTGTACTATATCCATTAAATAAGTAGTTAATTATATTGTAGAATTTATGTCTCCAGTTAAAATATTTTGCTCGATTCATTCAGTTAAAGTGCTTTTCGGTTGCTATTCCAAAACGAGTAATTATTACAATTTCTCATAATCAACTACTCTATAATACATTCGCATACAAACAAAGTAGTACTTTGATACAGTAACAGCTAAATAAAGTATTAAACAGTCCAAGAAATATTCTTATCAAAGTAATAAACAGGATTCCCTTAAACTTCGCTGGAAATATGAACTAAGTTTAAATCGTGGCGCAAGTAATACTGCATTTAATAAATTAATTGCCCTTCCCATTTAGTTCAGATGACTGTCGTCGAATCTAGAAAGTTGAACTTAGAACCAAAGTTGGACTTCAAATACTATATTCAGTTGAATCTATGAAGCCAACATAGTTGGCTGTCCAAGGGAGTAGAGCAAATTTGATTATTTATTGATAATTTACTTGAAACGTGACTCTGTTTGAGAGAGGAGTATGTATGTATGTATTACCATTTTAATTTCTTTTAGTAATAGGTACCTCAGGTGTGAAAAGTTTATAAATTAGGATTCCGTTAGGTCTTTATGCCGTCGTGGTGGTCGTGGTGGCCCGGAAACGTCGTGGTGGCCCGGAGGTTTATGACGCACTTCTCATACATGAAGATGCTGGCTCGAAACCTACCAACGGCAAGTACACATGTGACTTTTTCCGAGTCATATGTACTTTCTAAGATTTTGTAGACACCACTGACAAACGGTGAAGGAAAACATCGTGAGGAAACCTGGGCTTATAATTTCTAATTATAAGTTTGAAACCGCCAACCCGCATTGAGCAAGCGTGGTGATTAATGCTCAAACCTTCTCCGTGTGAGAAGAGGCTTTGCTCAGCAGTGGGCATTTATAGACTGTTGATGATGATGATGAGGTCGTTTTGCCAACTAAATAATATGTTTGTTATGGGATAAGCCGGTAAACGAGCAGACGGATCACCTGATGGTAAGCAATCAGTACTGCCCACGGACATCCAAATCACCAGAGGCGTTACAAATGCGTTGTCGGCCTTTTGAGGGGTTAGAAATTTCAGGATTGTTGAGGATTCGGGGATTGGAGGATTAAAGAGGGGTAATTGGGCCTCCAGTAACCTCAGACACACGACGAAACACAATGCAAGCGTTGTTTCACGTCGGTTTACTGTGAGGCCGTGGTTATCACCCCGTTCGAACCGGCCCAATCGTGACGAAACAAACAGTATTCACTGAATACTGTTGTATGCCGAAGAATAACGTTGTTAATTCACATTTGAACAACCTTAATTTGTACTATTGTCAGGTTATTTGCTGTACGTGGTAGAAATAGAAAACGAACTTTGCCTATCCTTTTTAACGCAGTTGCTTAAAGGATAATTTTAAATATCATTTACGATATCCTGTAATAGGTAATGTCGTGTGTGGTATAAACTCAAGAGACCAAACATGAATGTCCAAAGCAGATTGATTTATAAATTCGTCTAACATCGCATATGCTCTCCAACTCTCAATCTTGTCCCACTGAAACTTGGTCCGACGAAACAGGATTAAGTAGTTTGTGAATTAGCACCAGACTCGGGTCCAAACAGCCCATACATTTTCTTCCCCATTTAACTTTTGCCGTCTCGTCACGATGTCCAAGATAAGTTGGTATAATATACCAACTTTCATACTTCGACTTACTTGTGATATGATTATCTTTGCAGATTTTCTTTGGACATGGAATTTTGCACCAACTCTTTACGCGGAAGATTAGGGATATGATTTTATTTTACCTTAAGACATTGGCGTCGGGGGTCCTTTATTGTATGCAGATTTGTGTGCATTCATTTCGTTTTAAATTGTTGTGCTTTTTTCACTCTTAAAATGTTCCCAAGTTAAATTTCAAAAACTAATAGAATTCAGATCGTAAGATATTTTAGTGCTGTCAAAAAATGAAATAGGTACTAATTTAGTTTGTCACAAAACTCATTTTGTTCCGAACAATTGTTCATAGTAGAAAACTAACAACATGCAATTATTAACAAATGTTTTTACTCTAGTAATTACAGTCTACATAAAAACGAGGCTGCCTGACTCTGTATTAGTTGTATTATAAAATAATTACAATTCTTACATTTTACTAAATAATAACACTGTTGAATGTTCTTAAACTAACATTTAATTAAATATGGTTATTGGTTACATACTAACCTTATTGTTTTAGTTAGATTATGGGACTTATTGTGTATTGACAACATCTTTACTCTTCCCATGTATGTCATAAAGAGCTGACTTAAGGCCCAAATCAATATTTGCATTCTCTGATAAAACTGAACTTTTTAAAAAGCGACCTTGTTTCTACCTGTAAAACAGTCGGCTATTTTGTAGTATGATTTTTAAATCTAGAGATGGTTAGGACGCAATAGTGCTATTTTTATTTTTAACTATAACCACATAGACGAGCTGCGAGTAACATCCAGTTGTGAATAAAACACATATACTAAAATATAATTCTACATATGCATGCACATGAAAGGTACGCCTGTGTGTCTAAAAACGTCTCCGGATTTCCAAAAGATTTCGCATAATATTTCACTCTTTTGTCTGATCTTGTACCACACAATTGTAAATTGCGCCGGGAAATTCGTGCTGAATTGTGATATTTATATCTAACTGAATATAGACTCTTTCACTCTGTAATTCTGCCTTATTTTATTTAAATATATGAATAATTAAGACTTTTAAACATAAAATGCTTAAAAAATGCAAGCCTAAAGTCAATGTAATACTCTCTCGTATAGATACTCTCCCAAAAACTCAACAACAAAAGTAGAAATAAAATATGAATGAAACATAATGTTGAAATATTGATGCACATAGACGGTTAAATGATGCTCTGAAATAATTTAAAATTATTATTCAAATTAAAAAAATAATTTCGAAATCGAAACCAAATAACACACCCCTAATACAATACCACATTTTCCTCTGAAAAGCAAACTTCCTAATATGTCCAGGTCTAAAAATACCATCCCGTATACGATGCACAAAACAAGTTATTTGTGTACAGTCGCATCGTACAGGCTGAATGTTTTAACAGCTCGAGGCGTCCCAACTCCGCGGCAACGATGATGTTCCGATACAAAACTTATGTCTTATTTTCTGAATACGGACGAGAATAGTGCAGATTGCGACTGTTTTGTTCTTTTTTTATTATATCTCATGTTGTAATAGTACTTTTTTCTTTTTTTGTTTGTTGGTGTGGATAGGAACTGCATTCAACTTGTGCTATTTTTTTAAAATACAGTATGAATTATACTACTAAGCACCTTATCTAAACTTATAATTTGAAACAACTATATTAAATACTGATACTAATAGCTATTAAGCAGTGTGAACAACATCCTTTGTTACTGACGATTGTCAATTTAGGGCCGGCTAATGTTCCGTGTACCTTCTACCATCCGGTCACTTCGGGATTACAGGAAGCTGGCCGGCTTTCGTATATAAGTACCGTTAGAGCGTTTACGCACTTCACTCGACGCGTTTTGACCTGAACTAGCTGGAGTATGTACCTACGAGTGACTATTATTGTTTGGTCTACGTTTAATGTGTTGATGAGCAAATGCTTAATCCATCGCCGCGACCGCACACGAAACTAGTAGATCTTTTCTCAGTATATTCACGTGAGTAACCCGCGATTTTTAGTTAATTTTGTATGTCTTACGATAGTTATTATAAAAACACATCGAGATAAATATTTTTGATCACGGATGTTGAAGCTAAATCAAAACTCAATACCGTCCATGATTCTGATACATAATATCTTTAAGATTTATCAAAATAAGTAATCGTCATAATGTTCTCCATAATACAAAGAACAATATAATATATATTTTCTGTTTCTGTCCGATAATGTATTTGATAGATAGTATTGAATGGGGTTTTGTTCAGAACGATATACAAATTGTACAGATATGGTATTTGATCATTAATTCACTCTGTGGTTTGGAACATTGAGCACTATTGGTTTAACAACATAATATAGAAATGAGATTAAGTGAATAATCATTTTATTTTAAGGAATTTGAAGACACAGACTTAGTAAAAAGATGATCATTAAAGCTTAGGATATCTGGAGTCGTATCTTTTAAGTATTTCGTGGAAAGACGAACATAATTTTTCTATTTCTTTTTTATAAGCCTTTCTTTAAAAGCCAGTTATTGTCTTCTCCATGAAAAGCAGTTTGTGTTTCAAATAGTGGAATATAAATGTATTTTTTTTAAGAGTAAAATCATCGTATGACTGCTCCCGCCTGGGTGAGGCGGGAGGGAGTGTCAGACTCTTACTGACTAAAAACCACCCCGTTCCTTCTCCTGCACATCGAGCCGGAGCCCCGGTAACCCGTTAGGTTCTCCGCGACAAATGTATAGGATAGAGTTACTGTATTGTAATACTTACCTTATGAGTCATCATATTAAAGTATAAAATATGTTACACTAACAAATTAAGCAACAATTACACGGCATCCTTTGACATCCAAAGTACACTTTTAATAAAACCTTCGTCCTATTTACCACTCGGAAAGAAAACACAGAACCGTTTAATTTCTTCTTACTTTTCTTTTCAACATAATAGGACCGAAGAAATAAAAGAAAAACGAGCATTTAATGACCCAAATAAAAGTCAACAGGAAAAAAGTTTAAGTTAATTATACGCACCGTAGCAATTATTCTCTTTTGTGACAACCGATCAGTCTTCAAATTAGAGCCAGAGTTGAGTTACTACGCCACTTAAGTAATTTTAAGATCTATTGTTATTGTAGCAAAGTTTATATTAGTATAAACGTTTGAGAGATTCCTCGAACGTGTTGGCGGATATCACAATAGTTGAAATTGTCAAACTAGACCAAACTTTGTAGTAGGTACTTGAGTAACTTAAATGATTTCTAGACTATTTTTGTATTATTATAGACTTTCGTCGAGTTTAAGTTTATTAGAATGTAGTTCTTATTTAAGTTTAAATGTTATTAATAACTAAATAGTTTTACAATAATACTGACTTAGAATAATAATTTATAGTTAGATTGGAATAATATGTTTCTGGTTGGAAATATAGCCTAAAAATATTATATGTAACAATATTATGCTTTACAAGTTCGTAAAACAATTCGATATAATTAAAATTATTATTTTAAACATAGGCAAACACTATGTCGACATTTTCAAAGACCAGCTTCTGGAAATAAAATACCTAATTGTCTATGTCTTATTGAATAACATAACATCACGCCTTTTATCCCCGAAGGGGTTTTTTTTAAGGGGGGAAATTCATCGAATGGCTGCTCCCGCCTGGGTGAGGCGGAAGGGAGTGTCAGACTCTTACTGACTAAAAACCACCCCGTTCCTTCTCCTGCACGTCGAGCCGGAGCCCCGGTTACCCGTTAGGTTCTCCGCGACTCCGAATCGGCATCGGCCCTATTGGGCCCCATCTGTGGTGGTCTGATGGCTCTTTGAGGCGCGCGCGGAACGCGACGCGCCGTACGCTCGGGTCTGTTTCTGGTCGGACGGGGAGCCACCCATGCTCGCCGTCCGCAGGCCCGCGCTTACGGTGGCCGGAGATCGTCCCGCGATCCCCGACGCCCGGTGTGTCCTTCGCGATGGCTGGGTTGCGAGGAGGCAGCGCTTCGCTGCCTCACGCGGCTCGCCTCCTCCTTAGCTAAGATGACTGCTTCGCAAAAGGATCCCCGATGGGGTAGGCAGAGGTGCACATTATGCAACTGTACAATGTAATACCCACTTTTCACTATTTATGTTATGAGTCCCATGTAATAGGGAGTGAGCCTATTGCCATATACCGGGCACAATTCCAGACTCCGTGCTACTACTGAGATTTCATTTTAAAACCCAGTAATACTTTCGGCGACCCGGGAATCGAACCCGAGACCCCTTGCCCGGCAGTCGCATATGCAACCACTCGGCCAATGAGGCAGTCTTATTGAATACCCCTTTCATTATCATACATCAATCTTTCTACTATTCAACAAGATGTCAACATTTCTAAATAAAAAATGGTTGAAAAATTTACCTAAATGAAATTACTGCTGACGGATTTTAATTTTATAGAAAACGAAGTCTAATCGGCATTATGAAAATTGCACAGGAACTTTAATCCGGGTGGAGTGATCATTACACCCACTGGAGAAATTGATAGCGCCACTAACTCAGAATTTGTTCGTAAAAATCTCATATTTTATAGGTATCAGTGATTCAGCTGGTACTGAATCAGACAACATGAATATTCATCGGAATAAATTCAACGTAGTTATTATGTCAGACGGTAAATTACATGGAATTTATTTTTGTGAGAAAACTTTTGTTGTTAAAGATTCCTTTTACGGACTTTTTTCGTTTCGTGGAAGTAAAACGATTGCATTAATTTTTCAGTTGTCCCGAATTTTTTATTGATCAGATACGCTGGTCAACTGGTAACTGGTTCACTCGTGCCTATACAACCTGCGTGAACCGACACTGGCCGTATTAATGCGGGCTGGTTACAATTTTTCTTTTTTTACTCTATGGCCAAGAACGTCATGCGTGATGATCGCTTTATTTTTTTTATGTAATTAATAATCAATGTAAAAGTACAATAAGGTAGAAAGAAACTTTATGTCTTCGCGTATAAACTCATACACAAAAATTGTTATTTTTTTTCAAATTTGAGCATTACAAGCGTGTAGCTTTAAATTACTTAATATCCAAAATATGAAAACTGACTTAACGATTAACCTACATCCTACTTCCCACATGCAAGAAGTTTTCAATGCTTCGCTTTCAAGCGCACAAAATACAAGCACTTAATGCGTCTACATAGAGAACTTCGTGATAAACTGTATAAGTGTGGTAATTCTGTTGAATTCTAAATTGGGACGAATTGTCTCGACTGGAAATCCCTCAGTGGCCCAACTTTTTCCTTTGTTGCCACAATCGTGGAAGTTGCGGCCTGAATGAGGACCCACTTATGTTAATTTTGACGGGGATTTCAGTAATTTCGCTGGGGTTATATTGTCATTATTATTTGATGGTGAATTGTTTATGAATATTTTATTTCTTTTCATCTTTTTAATGTACCTACCTCTTTGCGACTATGTGGTACATCAATATTTAACTTGATTATATTGTATGATTTTTTTGGAATTTTATATGTATGCGGAACTATTATTTTGATTACAATACCTATGTGTTTGTCTCTGAGTTTAACCCTTTGAGTACCGTCATTATAGACACAATTAAAGAACAATAGGTTGCGGTCACTGGTGTCCTTTCGGTGTTTGACAGTTTAAGACTGTACAAGAAGCAGTGGGTCGAAACTGGCTAATAATATTGCTGACAATATATTCGCTAAAATTATACACGAGACCTGACTGCTTATTTGCTAAGCTAAATGATTGTTTAATAAATAAATAGAACACCCTTCTGCCCACATCTTCGGAGAATGAAACAAGAGTTTTCAACAATCCTGGAAACGAATTCCAAAGCTTACAAAAACATTTCTGGAAATTCTGTGAGAAATTGTCAAAGAAACAGAAGGAAGCGTTTACCTAGAACCCAAGTATGTGCCTAAATATCAAACTGAAAAAAAAACAGAAGGAACATTTAACGCCCACTATCTATTAGGTACACACCGGCAATGCCAAAGTACTTCAATGTATCAATTAATTTTATTGAATTTTCGGTCTTATATCAAGAGTATAAAATCCAAAATCAGATAAAGAAATTTATGTACATAGGTACATACACCAAATGTAGAGAAATGGCCTTAATAATTAACTTAATTTAATTACATCTGTTTCAGTTCAGGTTATCAAAGGCCTCACAACCTGTCACTTTCATTGTCCTCTAAGAACCCTTCCCTGTTAAATAATAAAACCCTCGGTAAAGTGTACTGGCCTAAGGGAAATTAGAATGTAGACAAAAAATAAATAAATTAGTCTACAATAGGATTCAATGTAGTGGTTGTATACTTGTATTTCCGTGTTGAGTAAAGTATATAATTACTTACATAACATAACATCACGCCTTTTATCCCCGAAGGGGTAGACAGAGGTGCACATTATGGCACTGTACAATGTAGCACCCATTTTCACTATTTATGTTACGAGTCCCCTGTAATAGGGGGTGAGCCTATTGCCAGACTCCGTGCTACTACTAAAAATTTTTTAAAACCCAAAAAAAAGTAATACTTTGCCCGATCCGGGAATCGAACCCGAAACCCCTTGCCCGGCAATCGCACTTGCGACCTATCCTTCTATATAACATCACGCCTTTTATCCCCGAAGGTACCCCTTCTAGGTAGGTAGGTAAATGTTATGTTATGTAAAACATTACATTTACATAATACATTAGTATTCATGCATTTACAGTAATTATTTGATGAAACGTTCCATGTCTACAGGTAATACACTCACGATGCCTCTGGTATTGTAAATGATGAACAGTTACAATATGGCTATGGTGACCATTTTCCAGCAGGCCACTCGTAAGTTTTATTTGCAAGTAATACTATAAAAAATCTTGAATATTGTCCTAGTATACAGAACACATTTTATCAAAGTCAAAGTATTTATTTCAATTAAACCATAGTTTAATATAATAATATTTATTCAGAAAGGTGGTTACAGTTTACTGTTTCACATTATGACTTATACTTATAACAGTTATTCTACAACTGACAGAACGTTAGTTATATAATAATAACGATAGTTTGGTACTTTCGAAACGTCAACAAATACAAAATAAATAATAGTCTGTCAGTCAGTCCGTCAGTGAAACTAGGTGAAGCTAGGTGCTCATTCCAAAAAGTAGATTCGAATGGAGAAGAACGAGCAAGAAACTCCATTCGTTACTCTTTTTAAAAAAGTCCACATGCTATTCTCGGTATCACTCATATTTCAAAACAATTTAAACAATTCAATACTAAAGCTATCAATAAATGCACAGTTTAGTTGAAGCACCATACAATATTCCAAAATACACGGTCAAAATCCTAATCAAATGGACACCTAAAGTTAAAACAATTAAACAGAAATAACATGGAATTCACTTTGATCAATCATTGAATTGGATTTGAAAACAAAACTATTGCAAACTGTTTGAGGCACTATTTCCATTGAAATACTGTTAATTGTCAAAAGGTTTCATTGACTTAAGATTGTACAAGGTATTTGATAACTATATATGATAATATTAATTACAAAAAGGCTTCCTATTAAATACTAATTTTAACCCTTTGAGTACCGTCATTATAGACACAATTAAAGAACAATAGGTTGCGGTCACCGGTGTCCTCGCGGTGTTTGACAGTTTAAATCAAAGAGTCAAACGTAGACCGCATCATTGCTTACCACCAGGGGACATATTGGTCAAAAAAATCAAATATAAAAAAACTTATGTTCATCTAAGTTAGAAAACACACAACGATTCTTATGTGTGTATGTGTATGTACACTTAGTGGCAAAAAACAAAGTAAAAGAAAACAGTAGTTATAAAAATTCTTAAAAATTTCATTGATAGAGATCTCTTTATAATTCCTGACATCTTTTAGCTCTCCTTGAACAAAAAATAACAAGGCAAGTCTGTAGTAGTGTTAAAATACTTGAAAGTGTTTTTGTAACAATTTCAACTGGTCCAGTGTTTTTACGACAAACAAAACGAGACGGTACTGAGTTTGGAACTTGGAGTATCGTTTGTCGAACGTTGAACTACGCTATACTGTGCTTGTGGGATTGGGCACAACATGAAAGATAAAGCGGATTTAAGGTAACAGTAGAATGAACTGTAGGAGACGTGTTTTAGAATTACCTTGTAATGAAATTTTCAATGCCATTACCGATGTTCTTATCTTTGTTGTTATAAATCGGGTCTTTTTATACAACACCAACTGCGACAAGTCCATTATGTTCAAAATTGTTTTCATCTCAAACAAGATATCCAAATTCACCTTTTATCATCATATCACCTACTAGACATTCACATGGACCAACCCCAATGACAGTCCACAGTGATCTGTATCTAGCGGCCTTTATACTCCTGCAATACATTCATTCTGCTATATCTCTTACCTTAGCCCACAAACACAGCAGTATCTATGTTCCTTGTCTCAGTACAGTTTCATAACTAGAACCCGAGGATATCCCGCTGACAAGCTCCGCTCCACGCCATTATTTTATAGCACTTTTTCACAAACTTCTCAATGCCCAAGCCATATCCTCGTTTACAATGTCCGTCGCGTCTATTTTTATGAAATAATATAAACCTGAATTAGTTATCTGTTCTGTTTATCTTTAATAGGTACATTATATGTATATTTAGCACGATAATAGCCCTTAACTTTTTATTAGATTAATTAGAAGCTCAGAAACTGTTAGACCTGATCGCCTATTGATCTTCAAAGAAGTTCTTTTCAATATCAGCAACCACTAAACCGATAAGGTGATATAAATTGGTATAGTGGATTAATAATAACATTAAAGTATCTAAAGTCATCAATCGTTTTACTCTAACGAATACCTACATTCATCAAACAGTTTCCATTGAATTCAAAAAAGCCCACTAAAAAACAGCACAAAATCCTACAAACAGATCTCATCGATTCGTACGTGAAAAACGCTGACCAGATTCGGACATACACGTTTATAACGTGGCTTCGACACAACACATCAAACTGATGCAAAACCAAACAGAATGTCGTGACCTGAATACGTCTTTTGACAAACAATGTAATTTACACTGCTGTTGCCTTGGACCAAGGCGTTTACACACGCGTGGCCAGTAGGAATTCTAAATTGGTCACAGTCTATTTTGCGTAATGGAGATACGTGAATGATATTACTTTTCAGCCATCAAGTCATTTTCTTTAACGTTGCCCTGTATTAGGGTTTTCTCCTCAATTTACGTTTGATATGGGGTACGGCGTAAACGAGCAGACGGATCACCTGATGGTAAGCCATCGGCGTCGCCAATGGACACCTGGAACACCAGAGGCGTTACAAGTGCGTTACTGGCATTTTGGGGATTAGGAGTTTGAGGATCGTTGGGGATTCAGGATTCGGATTGAGGAGATTGGGGAAGGGGAGGGTACTTGAAGTGTAACAATGTTAAATGCACTTGATGTGAAATGAAAATTGTGATCGCAAACCACTTGACAAGTTTGGGGAATATAGAAAACCTTTCTTATAAATGAGGTGATTCTCAACAGTGCACGTCTTCACTGTGGACTTAGGTTCATCATAAGGCCATGTTCTAAGTTAATACTTCTTTGGCTTAGGGTTTAGTGATTTGCTTCCAAATGAGAGCATAAAATGACTAGCAAAAAGATTTGTATATTTTTTAGAATATAAAATCTTGTAGGTAACTAACCTGGCGTTTAATGCAGACACTCGCAATAACTAAATGAATTAGTACATTCATTTGCAACAGTATCCCTTTCGTAATTAAGCTCACAATTAAATTTCACTTGAAATTAAGATTTTAGAGTTTATTAGTGTTGTGTTTGTTTGCTTGGACGATGGTATACATGAGATCCGAATGAAATCTGTGAAGCGTATAATCAAATTTATGGCGGACCAACCCCTGTTACTGAAGAGTACAGAGCAGAAGAATTTTGCTTTGATTTCTAAATTAAACTTGCAAAGGCATACCGATATAATTATATATTGACTGACAGATGTTTAGGTATTTCGAGGATTCTCTTCATGCATTGCCAACCGAACCCTAGTAAACCAGTGATTCTATAGTACTTTCTATGTGTGTAACATTGTAAATAAAATATTTTAATTCGTGTCTTTGAAACCAACCTTAATAAAATTTATTAAAATTAAATTTGTATCACATTTTGAAAGTCTAATCATTAAATATGCGACACATTAATCTTATTCTATAATATAATGAGAAAAAACTTTCATAATAGGCCACCGATAAATGTTGAATTTAACTCGAATAAATTGAAATATATTCTCATTAAAACTGTAGTTACAAAGTTTTAAACAAAATTATTCATTAAAACCTTAATAGATACCTAACATTATTAAGCTGTTTACAATTTTATTATGGATTATACCAACTGTGACTTTTGTCTACTTTATATTTTATTGTGGGTTTGTGGCACCGACTTCTAACCTATCAGTGGGTGTGTAAGCTATAAGTACGTATGACCACTAATAGTTTTTTTTTCCTTTTTAGTTTTTACTTTTTGTGTGTCATTTGTTTTTGAAGTCGGTTTTTTTAAACGCAGTTTTTAAATTTTATTTTATACTTTTTAGTTTAGTACTTTGATATATTATATTATACAAAACCCACATGGATGCAAAGTTTTCATCAATACAAATTATGCAAGTTCAAACACCGGGTGGGTACTCTTAACCATTGAGGAGTCCCTTAGCTATCATACTACTTCGTCATTGGACCTTTAATGACCATCACCCTCCCCCATCTAGGTGTAAAGTCCTCATCAATACAAATTAATCAAACGTAAACACAAAATAGCTACTGTTAACCGTTAAGGAGTTCCCTCAACTATCGTACTATTTCATCATCAGACCCTTATTGACAATTACACCCCACTCAGGTGTAAAGTCCTCATCAATACAAATTAATCAAACCCAAACACAAGGTAGCTAGTGTTAACCTTTGAGGAGTTCCCTCAACTATCGTACTACTTCATCATCAGACCCTTATTATCAATTACACCCCACTGAGGTGTAAAGTCCTCATCAATACAAATTAATCAAACCCAAACACAAAGTAGCTACTGTTAACCGTTGAGGAGTTCCCTCAACTATCGTACTACTTCATCATCAGACCCTTATTGACAATTACACCGCACTCAGGTGTAAAGTCCTCATCAATACAAATTAATCAAACCCAAACACAAGGTAGCTACTGTTAACCGTTGAGGAGTTCCCTCAACTGGCTCTCGGCTCCATCATCAGATCGGCTCCAGACCTTTATCAGATTGTAGTGGTTTTTAATACTTAATGAAAAAATTAACAAATGCCTTAGTCACCCCTATAATTTTTAAAAGTTCCCCTCGGTTTCCCTGGTCTTCCATCATCAGATCCTGATTTCCTTATCATGGGACCATTCTGGAACTATCTCCTTTCTAACAAAAAAAGAATTTTCAAAATCGGTTTATAAACAACGGAGATATCGGCGAACAAACATAAAAAAAAAAAAAAGCATATATACGGTCGAATTGAGAACCTCCTCCTTTTTTTGAAGTCGGTTAAAAAAGAGTACCAACACGAAATAAACCTTTATCAACGACAAGGGTACTTAGCAGGGTACCATATACACAAAGCGATGCTAAGCAACTTTAACATTAGGCCTATTTTTACAACACCCACACCTCACTAGCTTTTCACGACTTTGAAATACCAAGTTAATTCAAATTCCGTTTGGAATTCCGCTCACTTCACAAGGAAAAAGCGAGGGTCGGCCAAGTTCGCGACCCGATTCTGGTACCCATAAGGACTGCATTTAAACTAGTTATAAGTAACTGGCTGTTTTCCAACAAACATGCAGTTGGAATACGTTCAGTTATGTGTTATTTTTTCATTTCAATGTTCCGAGACATTTTAATAATGATACATTACATTCAACCATATTTCCCTGGGATATAAAACGTTTGAGGCTGGGAATGGTTCGTTTATTTCGCGTATGTTTTTTGTAGACGGTTTTGTTTTTTGATATTCTGTTATTGCTTATGATTTCATAGAGATTTAGGATTTTTCTCTTATTTAGCATACCATTTCGTGAAACTTTCGCCCCGAAAAGAAGTTACTAAATGTTACTTAAGAAAAACGTAACGATTTAACAGCCCCTGTATCAATTTGATAGTTTCAAAAAGAGTCAAACGTACTAAAATACTAAAATGAATCGCAAAGCAACACTGAACGTCCTTGACCCCGAAATAAAAAAACAAAAAAGGTATACATCCGCATTCTAAAATCAAACACGTTCTTTGTTCAAATCGGTGTTTACTCCATAAAAGTAGAATGTTATTGCCGTATCTATGAAATCGTACGCCGGACAATGTTACCATTTAATGGTCTTGTAACGACCACTTTTATGTCAGTCGTATTCGTAGGAAAATAATAGTTGTGTAAGGAAAATAAATAGATGGGCACAGAATTAACAAAGGAAGAGCCATAATATTTAACTGCTACGCTCGTAATAAGTAATTTTAGTGATAGAAGATTATGTTGGGCGTGTATGAGAGCATTTCCTGGTATACAAAATTGTATTATGTGTTAGGGAAAAGACGTATCATTAAAATGTTGCCATAGTGACCAGCTATTAAGGTAGAAACGTAACTTTTTTTTACTCGAAAGTCAAAAACAGTTTTTTTCAAACATGAGAAGGGACAATCTGTTATATTTTCTTATTAAAGTAGATCACATTAAGACTATCAAAGCAATCAATTGGATCAATCAATAAAATGCAGTTTTGACTTAATCCAGTCGGTGTTCCAGCGTGCATTTGGATGTTATTTGTTGGAAAAGTTTGGAAATTTGAAATATATAGCTCAATGTAGAGAAACTATTTGACTGGGGAAATGTGTGTCCGATAAGCTAAGTGGGAGTAATCTGTTATGCTTTCGTTTCATTTCTAAAGTTTGAAACATATATTTTATTTTAAAACTTTGTACATTTTACGTTCTCCTTGATTTATGCACTTTGTCAATAGAATACAATTACAATGTAGAGATAGTATAGATTGCGAAAAGTTATCGGTTTTTATTTAATACATAGTTCTACCAACTTCGGTCAAGCGTTTTTTTTATGACATAAACCGTTAAACGAGTAGACGAATCACCTGATGGTAAGCAATCGGCGTCGCCCATGGACACCTGGAACACCAGAAGCGTTACAAGTGCGTTACCGGCCTTTTGGGGATTAGGAGTTTGAGGATTGTTGGGATTAGGGAAGAAGGGAAACTAGCTGGGCCTCCAGTAACCTCACTCACACGACGAATCACAACGCAAGCGTTGCTTCACGTCGGTTTTCTTTGAGGCCGTGGTATCACTCCGGTCGAGCTGGCACATTCGTGCCGAAGCATGGGTCTTCCGCACTTAAATTTGTGCTAAGACACATGAGTAATAATGTAATAGAGGATAATCCGAAAAGAAACGAGAATATTCGGTCCAATGCACAAAGTGAGGTACATTGTATTCATGTGACATGTGCGGGAACTGACATGGATCCTCACAATATCATCATCATCGTCAATAACCGAAAGACGTTCACTGCTATCTCCCTATTAGCCCTCCACATATATGAGTACGTCATATAACCTAACCTATGAGTCCAAAATAAACATAAGTAAATTTGAATTGCTCTTATTGACCTATCTCCAATATCAAAGTGTGATCACCAGAACCAACCTTCACACGTATCGACGAATACAAAATGAGTATCGATCACTCTCGTTCCTCCTTTGATGTTACTCAAACGAACAGTACATTACGAAGCCTAATTACCATGTGAACGTATGACAGTTGACAAAGTTCCTATCTGTGTACTTTGCCAAGCAATCGGGTTTCGAATATAGCCAAAGTTCGGGAATACGGTGCAACCAATTACTGAGTTCGGAACTTTGACAAAGAATCAAATTATCGGTCGTAAATTGTGTCATTTTGAGCCTTATTTTGATACAAAGATCTATTATTTTTTTTAAACAGTTCCATTAAGCTTGATTTTGTTGTTCAATGTAGTTCTTTCAGTAAATTTTCTTTCCGATTTTGCAATAGATCGAGGAATATATATCGACGTAGAAATAGTTGTAGGAATACCAAATTAAGTCCGATGGAATGTGTTTTCAATTTTAAAATAAGGTTGGTTTTTAGATGAAAAACATACCTCCATTGCACTACCACTTCGCCCCATGGCGACCCGACATCGCCTCAAACGAACAAATCCTGAAACAATAACAAAACTTCTTTAATATCAATAACTTGGTACTCAAATTCCTTATTACAAGTCACATTTTAATGGAAACGCCTTAAATATCACTGAAAAGACCAATACGAAGAATTTAGAAGTTCCAATTTCGATACTTCAAAATATCTTTTCAGTGACAAATACGAAGAATACAACTTTTCCCTATATATCAACAACTCATAAGTCATCGACCTTTTACGAAATAAAACTGAAACGTTAATAATCCGAGTCAACGACCTAACAATTAAAAATGTTTAGGAACTTTGTAAACACGGCAAAACATCAAGTTCTACATTACAATATATCTTGGTCTCGCTTTGTATGATCTTGCAACACTCTCAACGGTCAGTGTACACTGGTTTGCATAGCTTCATGTGAGCAACGAACGCGGTGCGATGCAAGTTGCGAGTCACGCCCGCTGCACGCGATCTGATTTTGAACAGATCCAACTTAGATATGAAACTACACACCTACTCAAAATTATGGCCAGTTCAATTTTAAACTTAGCTTTTAGTGCTCTCAATGTTTAGTAGATATAAAACATAAAATATGTCAAAATAGATCGTAAATGAAGACTTATTAATACAATCTTAAGTCACTCAGATCATTTTATTTTAAACTGTACTCTTACAGTCTCGACAGCATCGATTTCTTAGAGAGACTAACAGACTATTCTGTATTTGTTGACGTTCCAAAAGTACCAAATTATGGTAATTGAAATAAATGCTTTAACTTTGACTCTGTAAAACGTTCATTTCATTTTAAGCATTTTCAACTAAAAATATTATGTAGGTAAATGCCTAACCGCAAACAAACGGCTATCAAACTCAGTCAACCAACTAAATTCTTACCCGATAATTAAATCAACAATGCGTCCAGTCAATGATTGTTAAATGAGATAATACAATTGAGTTGTCATCAGGAATTCGACACAATATTGTTGCGGTTGAAACAAGCAGGTCATTGTTAAAAACATAACGATGGGATAACCTATAATAGTTAGTACCTGGATGATGAGCATTGTTCAGTTTTCTAGTAATCGATATTTTCTGAATATGACACCTAGCTAGATAGACTTATCGTCCTCGAAACCCGTCGCGGAGAACCTAACGGGTAACCGGGGCTCCGGCTCGACGTGCAGGAGAAGGAACGGGGTGGTTTTTGGTCAGTAAGAGTCTGACACTCCCTTCCGCCTCACCCAGGCGGGAGCAGCAATTCGATGTTTTCGCCCCCTTAAAAAAAAATCGCCCTAGAAACCCTCGCCTCGATATCGTTGCAGCCGTTTCCGATATCATTGACACATGTGTATACAAGAAGAACTCGTTTAAAAGTATTTGATAGATGGAACAAAGTATCAGTATCTCTAAGGATTTTTATGTAACTCTTAGATTCTATAAGTAAGCATTAAGATTTAATTCCTAAAAAAAGACTTACTACTATTGTTGTTGATTGTACTATAGTACTCTATTAAATTATTTATGTGCGTCAATCAAAATATTGGACTTCATACCTACAGGTTGTTTCAAAATATTATCTACCGCAACAAATCAAACGAATCACTACAAAACCTGGAGCTATTCGAACCATGAAATCCATCACCGAATAATCGATTACGATTCGATTGAAACATTCGGTTCCATCTCTACTTCAGAGTTTATAACCGAAAAGCGTTTATTGTAATGGAAAAATGACAAACGAGCGACATTATTTGCGATCACACAAACAGATATGTAACAATTACTTTTCATTGTCTACCATATGGACCAATGTATATGGACTTAACATTTTAACCGATACGTTTTTGTGTATTTAATGTTCGTACAAAACTGTATATTTAATCATGCAACAATAATTTTATTGGGTGTATTAATTTTATGAGGTTACAGAGAGAAGTAATTGTATTGACTACGAAAATTTAATAGTGTAGTATTGTTATTGATTAAAAATATTAATTTTGTTACCTACGAAGGGTCGACGACCTTTTTCTTTTAGCAGTTAATAGTACGCATAGATCTGTCGAAACCTACCCACGGTAAGTACCAATATGACTTGATATGAAAACACCGTAAAGAAACCAGGGCTTATAATTTCTGAAGTTTAAAATCGTCAACCCATAATGAGCAAGCGTGGTGATTAATGGTTAAACCTTCTCGGTGTGAGAAGAGACTTTACTCAGTGGACACTTATAGGCTGCTGATAGACCTGTCTAGTCCTATGATGCTCCATGTAATGCATGTGGCTTGTAATCGCAAATCAAAATGTACTTAGATCTGCAATTACAGGCACCAGATCTTTAGAAATTAACATTTTCATTCATTAATCGTACAATTTCTTTTTCTATATTATTATTTTTAATATCATATTTTGAAATAACACTGCAAAATTGTTTAAAAAGGCAAAACGTTCTGCATTTGTTTCTGTTCTAAATATCTAATTTGCTTCGTTTGCTATTAACTTTTTTAGCTTCCATTACCAAGATTATTTTGCAGCACAATTTTCTTATAATATTTACTTTACTATTCATTTTTATAGAGTAAACTACGAATGCGTGTATGTTTCAAAAGAAACATTTCATAAATATATTTTTTATTTTCTTATTTCACAGTAAATAAGGTTATTTGGTTTGCAGGTAAGAATATAAATATTATAAGAAACAGTTAAAAACTAAATTATAAAATGTTCAAAGAGTTTTTACTCAATGTTTGTGCATATCTGTCTAGATTTTTAAGCCTGTTTTTCATCATCAACAGCCTATTAATGCCCACTGCTGAGCAAATCCTATTCTCACACGGGGAAGGTTTGATTATTAATCACCACGCTTGCTCATTGTGAGTAGGCGATTACAACCACATAATTAAAAATTATAAGTCCAGATTTCCTCATGATATTTTACTTCACCGTTTGTCAATGATGTTTAAATAATCTTAGAAAGTACATGTAACTCGGAAAAAGTCACATTGGTACTTGCCGTTGGTAGGTAAGTTTCAAACCCGCACTCTCATGCATGAGAAGCGGACGTCTTAACCTCCGGGCCACCACGACATATGCCTATTTCTATACTGCAATAAATAATACACTTCTGTATATAAACTAAACTAGCTGTACACAATCAACGCAGACGTTTCACAATTACTATACAATACAAAAACTGTTGTATCATCATTCTACTATTAATCATCTTCTTCACCAAGAACAGGCTTAATATAAACATCTAGAATAAGAATTAGTTCTTGAAACATTGTATTATTAATGACTGAATCATAGACAGACTAAATAACTGACATTCAAAACTGCTGACCTTAGAAAGCTGAATTCTGGTATAGAGGCTCCTAGAAAAGTCCTTGAGTACATCGAGCTTAATGAGAGAAGTTCCAGGTGTTGTTATAATCAAAGTCAAAGCATTTATTTTAATTAAACCACATGTTGGTACTTTTGAAACGTCAACAAATATAAAATAAATAGTCTGTCAGTTGGCCGGTAGTGAAGCTAGTGAAGCTAAAAAAATCGTATAGTCTAACATGGTGCTCACATATATGCTTCTATACAAGAAAAAAGAAACTCTTTGTTTCAAGAAAGAAATTAATGCTCGATGCCAAAATAATCTATTCGTATATCTATAAACTTCAACAAAAACACACTTGAACTTGTTACAAAAATATTAAAACTAGTTTAACTTGAATCACAATACAAGAAATGCTTAAAAAATAATAAAACTCGGCTACGTATCGCGTGCGGACCCAAACAATACACAAATTGCGATCGACATGAAAGCTCTAACGATTGAGGAAAGTAAATCACTTCATATAAACGTACAATGTTGCGGTTCCACAATGAGATCGTTTAATCAAAAAGGAATTTGGAAAAAATGTCAAATTCGTTCCGTTTGCCCTTTCTCTTGATAATGTAATCGCCTGTGATTGAACAACAATGGTATTATCGAGTCATTCGTTTTAATTGCTTCAGTTTTCTTTTGTTTTTAGTTTGCGCTAAGAGATCACGATTAGATGGCCGGGTGCTTATTAAAGTTAAGTTATAAGTACCTACATATTCAGAGGAGCACTGCCTCTTGTGTTCCCGAGGATATGTTAAGAGCCTGAATGAACTACATACTTGACTGAACTATGAACTACTTACCAGACAAATCAGGCTGCAGTGATCGCTTTCTGATAAGCCTGTAGAGATTATAGCAAGCTTCTAGTCGAGCAGTAGATTTTCTTCGTATAAGAGTGTAAACACGTGAAAAACGCCGACAAGTGATAGTCAAAAACTAATTTTATCTTCATAAAAGTAAGGAATTTAGTGTTTATTTTATGCAATAGTAGTTGTAGTCTAAAGGCTGATATTGTACAAATAACACGTAAACAAAACCGATTAAGATTATAAAAGGTACTATTTTGTCAGCGTATTTCAAGAGTGTTCCGTTTAAACGCTGTATACAAATGTAGGCACATAATATAAAGTAAATAAACGAACAGACTAATGTAAATCCTGAATGTAGGTTAGGTCCATTACATAGTGAGGTTGTAATGCCCACTAAACTCTCAGAATGAGTGTCATTCAGGTCGCAATGTTCGTTCACAGGTTAGCACAAACGTGAAACTAGAGTTCACGCCAAATTCACCTAAAGACCATCCGTTTTATTACTTCAAACTCAGTTGTCTGCGAACTTTGTGTAAAAAATCTGTATAAAGTTTTGTACCCACTTTGAGTACAATGGATTTTCGATGAAGGTTAAGTAGTGAAACACAATTTTGCAATATTATAAGAGACAGTGAAACTAAATTAGGATGTTTAACAAATGTAAAAAAATATATCTCATTTTCAGTTTTCCTACTTACAGATTCATCTGGTGGCTATGTACACCAAAATAGATACTTTGGAGAGGCTTTGGTTCAAAACTCATTAAAATCAATTCAGCAGTTTAGAAAGAGTTAGTCACATAACTAAGTAACATTCTAGAGAAAAATAAAAACCACGGTTAAAAATCTGACTTTAAAACAGTATGTAAACAGAAATAAATATTTTTTGTACGTTTCACTACTGAAGTAAAGGAGCCAAATATAAACGTAGGTACCTCCTCCTATTTCTAAAGTCCGTAAAAATAAGTATACAACTAGCACACCCCTGTCTACCCCTTATAGGATAAAACAGATGTAATGTTATGTTATATTACAGTCCATGTATAGCGGTGAATTCAGTTATAATCTAAGATTACGAAGAACATAGCTTGCGGATACATTTAGAGTCGCGTACCGCTTTTCATGGGTTTGTCGTAAAAGGGAACTCCTTTGTCAACGTTTACGACCACGGTTTAATCCCATGGTAATAATTACATAAATCCTATCTACCGCGTATAGATACAATGTACTACTATGCAGATACACAGGAATTAAGGGGAATTCATTTCAATTTTGTATTTTATTTGTCATTTCGATACGTGCTTTGTTGCTAGCAATTACAATGTATGAAAGTTAAGCTTTTTTTAAGGGGAGGATATCTGCTCCCGCCTGGGTTAGACGGGAGGGAGTATCAGACTCTTACTGACTAAAAACCACCCCGTTCTTACTCCTGCAACCAGTTAAGCCGAGCTTCGAACCGGAGCCCTGGCAACCAGTTAAGTCCTCCGCGGCTCCGTATCGGCATCAGCCCTATAGCCATCCGTGGTGGACTAATGAATAGTTTAAAATGCGACTATGAAGTATACAAATATTTTTTTGCCGGCTATGAGTATGATGTATTTAAGCTATATGTTTTGGATTGTAATCAGGAATTACGTTGCCTCTACTATGTAGTACTATTTAGAAAGAAAAAAATTTTTTTTTTATTATTGACCAGTCTATGTGTCATTTGGGGAGGCTTATGTAGAGCAGTGGAAAGTACTATTTTATTGTTGGCATGATAATGGTGACTGTTGTTGACCTTAAAAACGTTCTTGTTTTACAATCAACAGCCAAGTTATAACTACTTTTGTTGCAAACTGGAACCAGTCATTCCTAATTCAGCACTAGGAGTCTAGGAGAAAAATTCTGTTACCTATATTCCCTTGTGAGTAAAACTGACAAATTGCTTGTGTAAACAATGTTGATAGGTGACTTGCACACAGGTATGTTGCCCTGGTAACTCTGATAGGAACAAATTGCAATTCTTCGATACTCTCTTGCACGGTGGAAAGCAAAAGACGGCTGACGGCTTAATTTATCGATATTTTCAAGAGCAAATACATATTATGTCTTCCAATAATATTTACTGTATGTTTAGTATAAGAGAGTATATGAAAAAACAATTAAAGTCAAGGATACATTAAGGGACAAATGTCTTGCGACACATGTTGCCAGCAACGTCGGGTGAAGTAGCGTGACGCTACCGGACTTTGGTCGACATGTCTGTCAACATCAACGTCACTGTGGACCCGTGTCGCACGATGTTGCCAGACTTGTCGACCGACGTCGCTGACGATACGTGTTGTACGATATTTGTCCCCTTATGTATTCTTGGCTTTATATGTACCTACTTTGTAGTTTACATCAGCCTGTCGAATGTACGTTCGATGAGACAATGCTTGTACATTAATGTGCATAAAATTGTAAGCAATATTTAACGCTTCGACTTTTCCAATTTGTTGCGTTAATCTAGCAGCCAATATTTAAGTTACGCCAGTAGTAAAGTTTTATTTTCTTCGAGGCGTAAATAAAATCAACCACGCCTTAAATCAGAGTTCAACAACAAATTCCCTTTCACTTTTGAAATCACCCCTAACCTCCAATAAACGGTATTTAACCGAAAAAAATATACCTGAATCGAAGCAAAAAATCACAATTCACTGGTAAATAATAAAAGTATACAAAGTAATCGTGGTAAAACGTTTTGTATGTAAATGTAAATCAATTGGACGGCTCATATGAACGACACGCTACCGACATTGAATGATCAGTTTAATATATTGTTCGGTGTAAATGAACTGTTTCGCTTTTCACGTCCCCTGGTACCTCGTAGCACTGATGTCGGTAGTTTTTCCATTCATATCATGGATCAGTAATGTTCATTATGCTATTTTGGAACGTAATGAGTTATTTTTTTGGTTTGTTTTTGATTAACTGGTACTGATTGTATAGAAATCATACCTAAGTCTACAAATAAGTTTGGTTGGATCATTAAGACTGGACCTAAAATTTTAAGCGTCTCTGCAGGAACAGCAGTGGTCTCAAATGTGTATTTCGGTTCAAAAAGTGCAAAAGTCACGTCGTCAGTAAAAATACAATAAATAACGCAATAAAAGTTTAGTCGGCCATTTTTCCTGAATTATTAATTCATTTAAGAACAGTCATTTAATTAAACGTTCCCGACCCGTCGTTCTTTATATTGAATGAATTGTGTTTTCACTAAAATGGCTACACCTAATGATTTTGTTCACAGCTGCGCACGGCACTCTTAATTGACGTAATTGAAAAGTTAAAACCTCACGTTTTCCCGCTCACCTTTTTAAATATTTACTTTAGCACCCAATTAGTGTGTCGCTAGTAGATTTTCCTTTACAACTTAGGTTTGTTGCACACTGAACTCGCTCTGAAATGGCGCAAAACTTGGACTTACTTGCACGAAAGTGTGAACTTTGCACACAAATAAAACAATACGAAACCCTAACAAAGACTGTATAAAGAAAAATCAGCTCGTTTTAGAATATACCCATTTTATACGCATATAGACGGTGCCAAAGACGCAAAATGGGCATGCGAATGACGAAGTAACGCCGATAATGGCGTCAAAAAGCAAAAATATTTTCGTATGACGCGGCAGACGTAATTTGCATGCTTTTCCGTATTCTGTCGGTTTAAACCTATGCAAAACGAACCACGCGTGTCGTGCGCCGTTCTTTGCCATATCACGGTACTTGTGTACCAGCCTTTAAATACCCCGTCCTTTCGCGTCCGCTTTTAACAGAGTCGACTTTGCGCTAAGTTAACGGTAAAGCTAATTTCGTTTATTTTTCACTTAACCTGCAAATTAAGGTTTAAATATTCTAATTTATTATTTCGTTAGAAATGACCGTTGGCTGACAGAGGTTCGCTTCAGTACTTTGAGAACAGGGAAACAAATTAAATTAGTTATGAAAGAGTACACAACAAAGATGTAGGCAGGTACAAAGATGAATGTAATTACGTGAACGCAATGTAGGTGGGAAATGAGAACGACCTTCTGAGAATTGACGGCAACTTTGTAAAATGCTTGAAAGAACATTCATCAATCGTGGCATGACCTTTATGATGTCCCCCATTAGGTTGAGAATAGAGCAATTTAAAGCGTGATATCAGGCATGTTCTAAAGGCTAGGTTCGCTAATGTCGATGAATAGTTGCGTGAGAAGTTTCATTATAACAGTATACGTGGAAATTCACTTCGTCGTCCGCACCCATTTCGGAGTATCAAGCACGCACTTTTGCCAAAGTGTTGGGCGTCGATCGCGTGCGCCACACAGTAAATGAAACTATGTTATTACATAAAGCTTTTATATTACCTTTTTATATCTTGAAACCAATTAACAAGACCTTGTTCATTAAGAAAAGAATGAGTGGTTTTGTTTGACTAAAGGAGTTCGTTTACGTAAAAATGATCGTGTTTTGAGCTTGTGTTGTGCATTTTGTTTAACCTGATTGCATAATTAATGCATCGTTTTAGCAATTCGACGGGAATTTTAATACATTAGCTTAATTAACGTTTGTTATTCTAATTTAATAGGACAGGTACGTGGAATTTAATTACACTGGCCGGTCTGTATTTTTTGTTCTCCTAACAAACAATTTACTGAATACCGCATCAAAATCAGTTCAGCCAATCGTGAGATACATTCACACATACACACATACAGGTCAAACTCAGAACCTCTTTTTTTAAGTCGGTTAAACACACACAATATCCAGTTAAAGAATTTCACCGTAAACAATATGGCTCCAGTGATGATGTTATTCCCTTTAAAAAGCCTGCCTCGTTGGCCGAATGGTCGCAAATGCAACTGCCGGGCAAGGTGTCCCAGTTTTGATTCCAGGCTCGGGCACTGTACGACTGGGTTTTTAGAAAAAAAATCTCAGTAGTTGCACGGAGTCTGGAATTGTGCCCAATATATGGCAATGTGGGTGTTATATTGTACAGTGGCATTAAGTGCTATAATGTGCACCTTTGTCTCCCCCTTCGTGGATAAAAGGTGATTGTTATGTTGTTGTCCCATTCAAAAGACAAAATAAATTTCTCCCTGTATAATCCATTACGGAAAAAGCTTTCTGTATACATATAATCTATAAAATAAAGATTTCATTGAACATTTCAAGAGGGATTCGTTTGATACGTAAATAAGATTAACATTATACGAAATATTATCATTTCAGTTGAGTAATAAGTTGATATTATTTTCTCTTGACTGCCTCGTTGGCCGAGTGGTCGCTAGGCGACTGCCGGGCAAGGGGTCTCGGGTTCGATTACCGGGTCGGGCAAAGTATTACTGGATTGAAAAAAAATCTTAGTAGTAGCATGGAGGCTGGAGTTGTGCCCGGTATATGGCAATAGGCTCACCCCCTATTACATGGGACTCATAACATAAATAGTGAAAAATGGGTGTTTCATTGTACAGTGGTATAATGTGCACCTCTGCCTACCCCTTTGGGGATAAAAGGCTTGATGTTATGTTATTTTATTTTCTCTTGTGATGTCACTGTATATAGTATAAAACAAATTCGCCGTCTGTCTGTTTCATTGTATACAGTGATTCTTAAGGAACGTTTATATGTATAACTCTTCCGTAGGTGACAGCGTGATAATATGTAGCATATATGTTGATCTGGCCTGTTTGTAATATTCGTGCAAAATTAGAAGTAAATCTATGCAGTACTTTTTGAGTTTATCCCGGACATACAGACAAACAGACAAAACTTCTAAAAACTATATTTTTGGCTTCAGTATCGATTCTAGATCACGTCCCAAGTATTCTTTTTAAAAAATATTCAATGTACACTTATGACTTTATACGATTTAATGACATGTATAATAAGTATAACAGATATAGATAGATACATGCATATATTAAAAATATACCTAAACAAAAGCATAACATGAAAAAGTGAATAGAGATGTTTCATGTAACTTAAGGTACTTGTAGTTTTCATTAATTACCGAGAGAGACAATATTAGATACTGCAAATACAGTTCAATGATACTGCGATATTATTATAAATTTCGAAAATCGAATTAGCAAGAAACATACAATCTCTCTGCTAGTATTGCGGTCATTTAACCAATGAAATTGTTTATATTAAGATGAGCAAAATAAATAAGTAATTTTAATTCTGAGCATAGCAACAATTAAATTATTATGTTTTCGGCTTATTCACGTAATTACCTATTTGACGAGGAACTCGACTAGTTTCAAGCCATAGGTACTAGAGGCTCATATTCATGAGCACCGTTTCGCAACCTGCGACGCGTTACGTGATTAAAGGGACAAGCCCGCCACAACCTCCCAAAACCGTCCAGCAACTCCTGTAAGCCAGGATCTACAGTAGATACAACCATGAAAACACCAGAACACTGAAGTCCGGCGCGTACCAGGGACATGAGTAACTGTCTTGGTTCCCGCAACGAAGTTAATCAAAAGATATTATAAGAGGAGAAGAAGAAAAAATCTATGGTTTCCACTAAGGTTACGTGGGTAAGCCGAAAACATAATAATTTATTTGGTATGTCTCACGAAAGTTATAATACAAATATAGCAACAATTCTCTACCGTGGACACAACACGATGTAGATATATGCAAAGTATAGAACCCTTGCTACGAAGCACGTGAACCCTTAAAGACGACAATTTTACATTTAATTTATTTAAAAGCACACTCCTAATGGATGTTGGATCACTTGTACATATACATACATAATTATGTATACACCATCGTATTTCGTATCCGGCTTCACAAAGAATTTCAGACAAGCTTTACAACCTTTTTTATGGTCCTACTCAGTCTTAAAGTGATTTCAATTAGCATATAAAATGTTCAGCTGCTACTGAAATAATTTAAGGTTTTTGGAATAGGTACCTACCTATATATCCCACACACCCTATATATAAAAGTATTCTTTTTATCTCTAATTTTTATTGAAATATAACGCAATGGTGATTTTCCACCAGAGAAATGCTATGTAGCTTTGCTGTGAGGATGCAATAGTTAAGTTGTGAAACTATGTGGCTATGTTGGTAGTATAAATGGAAACTGTTACATAATTAGCGATGTGAGTAAATTGTGCAAAGTAGCTCCGCGATGAAGAAACGCAGTTCGAGCTATACAATATATAGAAAGTAGAGAAGCGGCGAGGGCGGCACGCATCCAGAGCACACACATGAATGTGTGCTATGTATGCTATGGAGCACGCATCCATAGCATACATCCGTAGCACGCATCCTTCCATATAAAAAACATATCTTAGTTGAATTTGTTTCCACCAGTGGATAGTGGATGACAAACGCATCCACAGCAAAGTAGCATAGCACATCTCTGGTGGAAAAACAACCTTATGATCGGAAGATGTGTTTACTGAACCAATTAGATTTAATACTAATAAAACAATTCACCGTAGTTTTTTTTTAGTATTTAAGTTAGATTCTAGTTATATCACTGTGTCAGTCTTTGTTTATTTCTAGGAAATTATACGATATCAAAATGAAGGCTAATAATGTACAATTTTATTCTCGTTTCAATAGATTGTTTAGCATCCAATTTATTACAACACTTCGAATCAAGTATTCCAAACAAAATCTCTACGCAATTTCGTGAGAAAAAATCAAATTACCATAAATTATGATAATTTTTTCCGAGGTCGTTTTTAATTAAAATATACAATGCCGCTTATTACAACAATACAAAATGAATAGGAAAAATAATTAACACAAACAAACCTGAACAATCTCGAACGAAAAGAACTAACCACTATAATGTGAAACCATTACGGTCAGCCAGTCGGTTTACGCTTAGACATAAATATATTTTTCTACATCAAATAAAACAGAATTCTAAGACAAAGGTGTAAGGTATAAAATCCGAATACCTATTTTTCATGTGCATAGCTATTTTGGTCGGTCTCTACCGAGGGTGTGAAAGTTCATTCAGGCATAACAAAGCCCCTACTACTGGGGCCATTTACACTTTCCAAAGCTATTTTCTTCGCGTGAAAAGAAAGTGAGAATTGGACGAGAAACACTCGTGTTCCTATTTATTTGAATTTCGAAGGTGCTTCGCTTTAAAACTTTCAAAGAGGTTTGTATAACTCCAATAGAATAAAACAGGTGTATTTGGAATTTTTCAACATCTTTTTTAAAGTCAACATGGAATTCTTGGAGAAGGAAACTTCTCAAACTTTGGAATAAAGTTTCTGTTACGACTGGGCGATACGAAAATATTTCTTTTAAGAAAAACTCAGCTCTCGTCTCGAGGCATTTCGGTGTATGTTAAAGGGAAATTAAACTTGTTTAAAGTTACCTCGGTTTTCTAATTTCGTATCAAATTGCAAAAATAAATTCGAAAAAAGTGGGACTGCTTTGTTTATGAAAATTGAGTTATTTGTTGACACTTTTATTTTCCTCTAAGAATAGGTAAGTATAATTTTATTTTGTAACAACGCATGTCTAATAATAACAAACTAAAATGTAGTTTGGATTTGTACTTGATGTTTATTATAGCTCTCACGTGAGTATCATACCGGAAAAAAGAAATAGTTCTACTACCACAATACCGTCGTGTAGTCCTACAAGATGTCATTGTAATTGTAAAATCAATATGATTGATAAAAATACCTACTATGAACTACTCACACTATAAAACCAAAACAAATAGTAAGGGCCCAGGGCGTTATAGTCAACGAGTGGATATAATTGCAACCTTCCGATTGCGGCGTGGCCGTTTCACCGCCACACTTCCATAGAAAGGGACGTAGTAGACTTATTTATAGTACACATGGCTTCGCATCAAACTACAAATAACCAGTATAAATTGGCCGTCGAAAGTGCGGAAAAATTATACAAATTGAGACCATGGTACACTGGTTATGTATAGTTCGATGTGTTACTGTGTACTGAAACTCAGGTGTTCACATCCACTATTAGTAATTAACACCCACAGACTTGGTAGGTGTTTTGTTTACGTCGTAGTAAATTAATGGTGTTAGGAGGATTCTATCAGGATATTTACTGGCATTCATCTCTGCCCACGCTTTTGTTTTATGGTACATTACCTGCCATGAACTTTTGCACGATGTAAGGTCACAGTGGAATAAAGTTATTAAAATTAGCCACTCGACACTCGCTGTATTAAGTCGACAAAACCGTTTTGAAGATTCGGTTGCCAAAGAAAAGATTGATTTTTTATAGTAAATATTATGTAGGTACAATTTTACAGATATAGGTACATAAGTGATCTAAGAGTTAATGACATTCAACTGAATCAGTGCTGCAAAAAATCTTCTTAATGTTTTGTATATTTCACGATTCGTGGTGAATATACAAATCATGATAATCACCACAGAAATCGGTCCCAAAAAGGTCTTCATTTGTATAGACGTGTTATTTCCAAATTTTTAAACATAAGAGTACAACGAAACCGAAGTTAATCATAATGGAATGGTAGAAAACGTACCTATCTCAATTTTGAATTTTTTAAATCAGAATAAACTGTGAACCCATTCACAAGATGCCATAAAATACTTCACAAATATACTATCGGTAGCAAAAGTCCAGTTGAGTTGATCATAAATGGAGTGACTTAACGACCTATTTATAGTTTTGAAACGGCTCAGGTGTGTGGTTATCTAGTTATTAATAACTCCCAGTTATAACTCCTTAGTATACCGACCTACATTCCTGTAAATTCAAATATACATCTTTGGGTTTAGCTGTT
This sequence comes from Spodoptera littoralis, assembly GCA_902850265.1. Taxonomy (NCBI): domain Eukaryota; kingdom Metazoa; phylum Arthropoda; class Insecta; order Lepidoptera; family Noctuidae; genus Spodoptera; species Spodoptera littoralis. Next base: position 9,772,688 of record LR824542.2, on the reverse strand, counting down.
GGTTATTTTTTAATGTTAAGGTGTTAATATTTATAATCCATTTATCTGATAAAAGTGAATTTAACTTTAATTTTTTTAAGTGTGTATGGGCCGAGTAGGGCCATATACGTGGTGAATGCTGGTTCTTTCAATATTTGGCTTACAACTTACAAGTTTACAACACATGAGTTAATTTAGTTAATTTGGTTGTAACACATGAATTAATTTAGTTAATTTGGTTGTAACACATGAGTTAATTTAGTTAATTTGGTTGTAAGGTGTAAGCCAAATATTGAAAGAACCAGCATTCACCACGTATATGGGCCTACTCGGCCTATACACACTTAAAAAAATTAAAGTTAAATTCACTCTTTGGTGAACTTTATCGACTTGTTTCAAACTGCATCAAGGACCCTTATTTGTGAGCAGTGGCAGTCTACCGATTTCATTACTAATTTACCTGTTACTGTTTAACATTAATAATCCTCCCGCACATAATTAATAGCACGTATTCTTCAAATATATAGAGGTAGAATAGTACTCAAAAAACCGATCCTCAAATTGTACTTACATTTCTACACAAATACTATTCACATTTTGCTTATATTTTGCGTGGGAAATACATAATTGAAATATTTGTTTACTTCATGTAATGGATGAAACTTAATTAACTTATAACGAGATTGTATCAAGAAATAAAATTTAGTCTTAAGAATAAGAAACCCAGCAGCTGTAGCCAAATGCCACTTAGCGCTCGTCTACATGTAGAATAGAAAACCAAATTATATGGAATTGACGTAAATTTTGACACTTTTCAGTGTCATCCCCATACATTTAGTTTTCTACTCTCTCTGTAGACAATCGCTAAAGTGGCTTTGGCTACAGGCACTGGTTACACTCTACCCATGACCATAAAGAAAACAAATCAATACAATTATTTTTCTGCCCGGTAAAGGACCTCGGGTTCGATTCCAGGGTCAGGCAAAGTATTATTGGGTTTTTTAAAAATTCTCAGTAGTAGCACGGAGTCTGGAATTGTGCCTGGTATATGGCAATAGGCTCACCCCCTATTACATGGGACTCATAACATAAATAGTGAAAAGTGGGTGTTACATTGTACAGTGGCATAATGTGCACCTCTGCCTACCCCTTCGAGGGTAAAAGGCGTGATGTTATGTTATGTTATGTTATTTTTAACCAAATAAAAGCCCTTATTGAAGTTGCGAGACCGACAAAGCAATCAAAAAGATCATTTTAATTAAGTCGCCATTTTGTTTTAAATACTTTTTCTAATAACAAAAATACACATTGTGATAATTACAAAGAGATAAGCAAAGGTAGAATCACGATATTCGTGAACAGGCACGTAGGTTGAGTATTCAACTGAAAATTAATGTTACAAACAAACAAACGAATCGAGTTTTATCTGATTATCATTATTGAGAACAGAGCCAACGCAATTTTCGACGTATAATTTAGTTATATAACAGGGGAAATGAGAAAACTACGTTTATGAAATCCAGTACCTAGGTAATTTCAAAATCTAGGTATTTTGGTATTCAAGCGTGTTATCTAAATGGCTTAAGAAAAGGTCTTAAGTACTTTATTTGCATAGTTATTCGCTTGATAGAAAGTGGGGTTTTAAAGGATTTATTTTTGACTCTTTGGTCTATCTCGATTTTAGTAACTTGATGACGTACTTATGGTGGAGGTCAATGACTTGCTTCTGTAATTAGTTTGAACTGAATGGATATTAAATAGAGATCGGGTATGCTAGATAATTCTGTTTTATAAATACAAAATCTGCTTTTTGTTTTTGCCTTTTAATCTGCCTTTTATCCCCGAAGGGGTAGGCAAAGATGCACATTACGGCACTTAATGTCACTGTACAATGCAACACCCACTTTTAACTATTTATGTTATGAGTCCTATGTAATAGGGGGTGAGCCTATTGCCATATACCGGGCACAAATCCAAACTCCATGCTACTACTGAGAGTTAAAAAAATAACAGTAATACTTTGTCCGACCCTGGAATCGAACCCGAGACCCCTTGCCCAGCAGTCGCGCTTGCTAACACTCGGCCAACGAGGCAGTTTTTCTTGTAAATCATTTTTATTTATCATGTAAGCCATGTAAGGCCATCGTATTATATCATTGGTAAGTTCATATTTTTTCATAATTTTTTTTTTTTTTAAGTAAAGTATTTTCGTATAATAAATACAAAACATTAAAAGCTATTGAAATCTGAGCTTTACGTTACTGTATTAAGTTCTGAAATGTGATTACATTATTTGTAATTCTGTCAAGAATTCTGACTGCCATCAACTTTGATGTACCAAATGACGTAATCTTTTTCGTTTGCATATTAAATGCCTGCACTTAGCTATCATGAAAAAAAATACTTAAAATCAAAGTGGGTACCAGGCTTTATGCTTTCTATGTATGTAATATTAATATAACCTAACATCTTACTTATATGTCTATAAATAAGGTCGGAATTTGCTCACATTACATAATCCTTAATTACTACAGAAACTCCTATTTTGATATAGGGCTCTTCTTATTCCTACTCTGAACAGCAGACAAACTCAATCTCCATAGAAAATATTATTGTCATCGCTTTTACGAAAGAAAATCGTGAAATAAAATGTAATATTTTACCAAAGCTCCTATTTAAGAAAAGACAAGCTAATCTGGGCTATAACCATAACAAATTACAGTACATATTTGAATCACTCAACACGACTAATGACATGAAACCTAAGCTTAGCAACTAAATACGGCTAACGACTATAATCTATATTGTACATGCAATAAACATGTGCTATAAACGAGCAATTAGCTGTCCAATATATGGGAGATTAACAGAATACACCCCTGTTGATAGCCAGATTGAATTTTGCAGGCAGAAAACATAATCGTTAGCACAATGTACGTTGGTTGTAACAAAATCTATAACAAACGATTCTTATCGGATTGCAAATTGAAAACGGGAATGCAAATATGATTTAATATATATATGCGTTTTATTCGTCAAAATCAGGGAATATTTGTTGCGGATAAACATTCGATGACTTTTCTCGCCTGGGTTAGGTGAGAGGGAGTGTCAGACTCTTATTGACTAAAAGCCATCCCGTTCCTACTCATGCATTTCGAGCCGGAGCCCCGGCAACCCGTTAAGTCCTCCGCGGCTCCATATCGGCATCAGCCCTATTGGGGCCCATCTGTGGTGATCTGATGGCTCTTTGAGTGGCGTCCTCGGCGGCGAGTCATCCGTGTCCGGAAATCAGGGTAATAAAGGTGCATTTTAAAAGTAACAATTTTCGTCACTTATATTTCAAACAATGCCAACCCGCATTGAGCAAGCGTGGTGATTACTGCTCAAACCTTCTCCGTGAGAGAAGAGGATTTGGTCAGCAGTGAGCATTATAGGCTATTAATAATGAATAATGATATTTCAACCATTGAAAGTACTAAAAGTCAAAAGTATTCTTAACCAACAAGCATGCACGAATAGACTGGTGACTGTCGATAAAGCGAAAGAGGTGTGTAAGAATCGTAGCAATTGGCGTTCCATAATCTCTACCCCCATGGAAGACATGGGTTATGTATGTATTAAAGTACTAATAACACTTCGCCCAATTTTTTTTCTGTGTGGCAATTATCATTAACACTAATTGATTCACAGTATACAAACAAACCAGTGCATCTATGGGATTAACATAGACATTCGACAAATTATCTTAAGTAAAGAAAGAAAGTTGAAAAAAAAAACATTTATTTGGTACAACACCAGGCACCAATACAAAACACGCAAAGCATAAATAAGAGAAAAAAAGGAACACAAAACACATGCAGGTGTGGCAGGTATATACACAAATTTAAAAGATGAAACAGAAATAATGATATGTATCTACATTGACTTTTCATTCGATTCGACCAGTATTTATACCACCTATCTAGGCGGACTAAAAATCATACTCGAGGCACATCGTTCAACAGCCGAGTTTCAACGACTCGACAAACAAAACAAATTCACTTACAACGATTTTTATCGGTTACCAAATTGAAAAGGAAGTATATAGAGCTGTTTTATTCGCAATTTTAAAGCATCGTGGCCATGTTGTAAATTGGAAACAATAGTACTGGATGGACAGCGACTGAACGTCAATATATCAAGTGCTTGACATTTCACTTAGTTAGCATTTTCATTATTTCGTAGTACTGTGTCAACTGAATAAATTGACTGGAAAGAACTAGGCTTATTTGTTTGTAACACCGACTTTCTTTTTATTTTAGTGAAATTGTTTTTAATTTAAGTTGTGTTTGTGTGTGGTATCTACTAGTTTGACGTGGTACAATTTTATGATAGTGATTTTAGTTAACTATGATAAATTAACTAAAAATCGCAGGTTACTCCCGTAAAAATACTGAGAAAAGCTCTTGTAGTTTCGAACCACAGAGGGGTTCTTCCACATGAGCAGCGTGGGCGATCGCGGCGATGTCACGCAGCCTATGATAGATGTATGAATGATAAACTATGATAAATATCAACATAGCACGAGTTATACCATAATTGTTTTCTGTCAATACTAAAGCTAAATATCCCTAAAATATATAAACTATGTTTAATAAAACCGTCTTCTACCTTCTCTTTTTGAAGTCGGTTAATTAAATCACGAAAATCTTCTCCTAAGTGTAACAAACAAAAAAGTGTGAAAACAACATCATAATCAGTTCAGACAATCGCGAGATAATCGCGCACAGACATACATACATACTGGTCAAACTGATAACTCCTTTTTTTGAAGTCGCTTAACAATCACATATTTTTCATTTCTTTAAATTAAAACGTCAGTTTTGTTTCACGAGTCATTTTCCTCACTAAGAACGAGTCTTTTAGCGACACTCAGCGCGTAACCTCTAACTCTGCACAATGCTATTGAAAGTTTGATTCTCACAAAACATCTTAGGTAAACAAACATCACAATTCTAAATTAAAACAAAAATTAGAGATAAAATCAGTATACACAAGAACGTAGAAACTAGTAAGAAAGCATACGAACTAACTTTTAGTCCCCGAACACAAGAATTGCTAAACTCTTCTAACTTCTGTTCCCGAGGGGAGTTTCATTCGAAAAGTAGAACTAAGAAGCTAGGAAATACACTGTTAGTACTATTTACATGGTTTGTGACAAGCTTTATGTATACACTAGCTACTTCCACGTGGTTTCACACGCTCTGCTCAGCTCCTATTGGTCATAGCGTGATATTTTATAGCCTATAGCCATCCTCGATAAATGCGCTAAACACAAAAATAAATATTCAAATCACACTTGTAGTTACGGAGATTAGCGCGTTCAAACAAACAAACAAAAAATCAAACTCTTCCGCTTTATATATTAGTATAAGATTTAAGATAAGATAACACACATTAAGACAACATTAGGTCTTGTATACATCGAGTGGTAGGCAGAGATTACCTCTACCGGCACATATTAAATATTATAACCCTTTAATTTTCACATACAACATATATAATGTTAGAAACCCAATTACCCCTCCCCATCCCCAATCTCCCCAATCCCTGAATCACCAACGATCCACAAACTCCCAATGTCCAAAAGGCCGGTAACGCACTTGTAACGCCTCTAGTGTTCCAGGTGTCTATGGGCGACGCCGATTGCTTATCATCAGGTGATCCGTCTGCTCGTTCACCGACTTATGCCATAAAAAAGTCCTAGGTAAGGGCATGGATCCCTATCCCACATACATACCCGAGCGTACGGCGCGTCGCGTTCCGCGCGCGCCTCAAAGAGCTATCAGACCACCACAGATGGGGCCCAATAGGGCCGATACCGATTCGGAGTCGCGGAGAACCTAACGGGTAACCGGGGCTCCGGCTCGACGTGCAGGAGAAGAAACGGGGTGGTTTTTAGTCAGTAAGAGTCTGACACTCCCTCCCGCCTCACCCAGGTGGGAGCAGTCATTCGATGATTTTCCCCCCTTAAAAAAAAAATCCCACATACATAGTTTAAAGTTCCTTGCTACTAAGAAACATAGCACGACATATACAACAATCACGCTTTCAACGAGTCAACAAACACCGACGAGTTAGTTAGTGTACTGCCACTTCTATTTCCGTGGTTTGTGGCAAACCTCGTGTTATTTAGTACGTCATATTTATTCAATGACGTCATCATGTCAAGTAATTTACACAATCTGGTGTTTGTATTTATGTTGCTCTGCATTCCACATAAACGTGTAATGACAGTAAAAGGCGTTTGTACGTTACGATTTGTAATATTGCAATGTACTGATGTTGTTGTGGAGTTTTTGTGATATGTTACTTTATGCTTTATTCATATACATAACATCACGCCTTTTATCCCCGAAGGGGTAGGCAGAGGTGCACATTATGCCACTGTATAATGTAACAGCCACTTTTCACTATTTATGTTATGAGTCCCATGAAATAGGGGGTGAGCCTATTGCTACCGGGCACAATTCCAGACTCCGTGCTACTACTGTAATTGAAAAAAAACCAGTAATAATTTGCCAAACCCCGGATTCGAACCCGAGACCCCTTGCCCACCAGTCGCACTTACGACCACTCGGCCAACGAGGTAGTCTCATTTTCATGCTTTATGTCGTCTTTCAATAGACTATTCAAATTTAAGTACAGTTTAAGACCAGGTACGATTCGTACCTCTGTCGAGGGATTAATGCAATCAAGAAACAACAAATATTATGGCAATTCCGAAGCCAATGACAATCACATCACTCATCAACAGCCTATACGCAGCCACTGCTGACCAAAGGCCTCTTCCTTCATAAAAAAGTTATGAGTACTAATCACCACGCTTTCTCTAAATGGGTTGGCGATATCTAGCTTATAATTTGAAATTATAAGCCTATGTTTCCTCACGATGCTTACTTTCAACGTTTGTCAGTGGCGTCTAAATAATCTTGGAAAGTACCTACATATAACTCGAAAACAGGCACATTGGTACATGTCATTGGTAGGTTTGGAACCTGCAAAACGTGCATGAGAAGTTGGCGTCTCTCTCAAACCTCCGAGCTACCACGACATCAATGATAATAATTTCTCCATACCATAACTGGTGAAAAATGATTGTTAGATACCTTTGTAGTCGCGGAGAACCTAACGGGTTACCGAGGGTCCGGCTCGTCGTGCAGGAGAAGCAACGGGGTGGTTTTTAGTCAGTAAGAGTCTGATACTCCCTCCCGCCTCACCCAGGCGGGAGCAGTCATTCGATGATTTTCCCCCCTTCAAAAAAAGATACCTTTATAAGGCTTAAAAGCCGTGATATTATATCATTGTATACTGTGTTTATCTCCAGTTATTAATTACAGAATCCCATAAGCAATTAATCTAAAAAATATTTTCATTATAACATCAAAATGACTGTCCATTTGGTAAATGTATTTTTAATCCGCCTTAATTGAACAGATTACTCTACGTCAGAAAAATAATTATACGCATTGTTTTAGGCAATGAACATCATTTATTTCAATCTGTTGTGTTAAATACTCTTAATGGATTTGATAACAAAATATATTCTTGTTATATAAAAGCTGATGTTATCTAAGAAAATATTTATTCGCTTTAAATCACGCTGTGTTTTTAGTCTTTGAAGAAAACGATAATGAGTCTACAGTACCTACAGCATCGAAAAACGTATGCGTCTTTATAATGACTGATTAGTTGTATTTGTCTTCTCCCTAAATAGAAAATTATTAAACATAGAAACAACACGAAGCTGAGTTTGTCCTATTCACAACAGTTCTAGCTATCAGCCTGTAGAAACATGTTAGCTATAGTATATTCAAGAGCAGACTCAAAATCAGAATTCTTGTCAATGGTAGCTTTATCACTCCAATCTCAAATCAAACAGTCAATTCCAGCCTTAACCTCTTGGCAATACAATAAAATTTTATATCATCACTCATGCCATAAATACGAGAGCGTAATGAGATTTTATTAATACAATCGTTCATAATTTCTGACTCAATATAACTCCAATACTTATATTTCTCTCTGAAACCATTTGTGGCGGATTTCGCCAGCTAGGGGGAACCATTTACACGTCTTGGTTCAAGTTATAATTAACAGCGTTTACATATTGTCTTGTATTTGTAATCTACACATCTTATTATGGTGTTAAAACTTGGTTCACAGAAATTCAAATACATTTTCATTATAAAATATAACAAACGTTTTTTTTTTATAACAGAGACCCATTAGAAAAAGATACGAAATTGATTTGGAGTTTGAAAATTATGTACGTAGCAAATAGCGAAGTACTACAACAACTTAAAAAAAAAGTTATCGAGCAACGATATCTAACAAAACTTTAATTTGATTTCTATTCTATCAATAGTACATAATAAAAATCACATCATTGCTAAATTCTGTACACACATCTAGCCTTATACCACAAAGTTGCCTGCGTCATATCTTGAACCGCAGATTCTCATGTCTTGGGCCAGCTCCCAGCTCCGAGGGACGCCATCAAGTGCTAAGTTCGCGTGAGCTAAACTTTTACCGCGACTCCTTTTAACACTTCTGTAGCTATTTACATTTTATTACTCCATCTACTGTAAGCTTACCAGAGTTGCCAAACCACTTTATTTGTTTCCTTTATTTATTTTGTGTCGTTTGTGTTTCGAATTAAGTAAACAAGTTTGATATTCCTCCTCGTGTTAATGTTGATGGAGGGAATTTTAAATGGACGCTACTTTTTCTTTTGACTGTACTTGGGTAAAAGTGTTCTTTCGTACCCATCTGGTAAATACATGGTTAGGTGTAGGTAAGTGTGGGAGAGCCATGCTTCGGCACGAATGGGCCGGCTCGACCGGAGTGATACCACGGCCTCACAGAAAACCGACGTGAAACAACACTTGCGTTGTGTTTCGTCGTGTGGGTGAGGTTACCGGAGGCCCAATCACCCCCCTCCTTGTATCCCGAATCCCCGAATCCTCCACAATCCTCAAATTCCCAATTTCCAAAAGGCCGGTAACGCACTTGTTGTTATTGTTTCGGGTGTCTATGGGCGGCGTCGATTGCTTACCATCAGGTGATCCGTCTGCTCGTTTACCGGCTTAAACTATAAAAAAAGTAAAAGCTGTTTGCGTTTTTAGAAATCTAAGTTTCTTGACTTATCGCTTTACACATCAAATATACTTAAAGTAAGTACATTTATATTTAACAATTGTACAAACCTGTTCCGTAATCGTCCTTATTACAATATTGTAACTTACATACATTTGTAGATTAACTACTAAAAATCAACTATATAACAAAGATCAAACAATTTTATATCCTATGTAAAAGATAATAACGACCTCTGATACTGAGGGTTGCTCAATATTTTTCTATTACACAATCAACAATAGAGGTTGCCCTGAATAAATAATGGTGGCTAACGTAATATGGGTATTACGACTTCCCACGTAGAACCTTGCAACAAGTACCTACGATTTACCTCCCCACTCATTAATTATCTAATTTACTAATTAATGAGGAACTAAATTATGTACCGTGGCACACGTGTGCATAATTTAAGGGTAGGTACTACTAAATGCTAAATGTGTGAACTGTTACGTAATTCTACATTTCTCTTGTTCTAAGCTAAGTTAGCTAAAGTCTGTGTGTCTTGTTGATATTTTGTATCAAATTAAATAGGTATAAAATTGTGAAGAAACATAACATCGCGCCTTTTATCACCGAAGGAGTAGGCAGAGGTGCATATTACTGCACTTAATGCCGCTGTAACACCCACTTTTCACTATTTATGTTATGAGTCCCATGTAATAGGGGTGAGCCTATTGCCATACCGGATACGATTCTAGAGTCCGTGCTTCTAATGAAATTTAAAAAAGAATACAATAATACTTTGCCCGACTCGGGAATCGAACTCGAGACCCCTTTCCCAACAGTCGCACTTGCAAACACCCGGCCAACGAGGTAATATTGTGAAGTATTCGAAATAAATTAAGAGTTAGCGCATTTAAAAATAACTTTTTACAATTTCAGAAACCTGATATATATAGTATGTCTTTTTTTTTCTAATGCAAGTCAAGTATACAAATTTAAACCTTTTAGTTCTTCTTGATTGATCATTTGTAAACCAATAAACAGGCTGAAATCATTTCAAACCCCCTAAATAATAGCTCCATAACTACCACTTATACACCAAAAGAAGTTCCTATACCAGCCTAATAAAACTGCAAAACACAAAAGTCGATTACATCATGGCATTCGTAATACAAAAAAAGAAACTTTAGTTACATATAAATAATGTATGAAGGTAAGCCTACATAAATATGTATGACTTTCTGCGATTAACAGTAATCTTCCGTAAGATTTTTCCGTAACGTTTGGAAGAAAACATAAAAAGCTCCTTTCATTAGGGCTGACGACACGGGGCGGATCACACAAGTTTAACGTGAACTACAGTCGGGGACAAAACTCCATGATCACTTTTGTGAAAGTTACAAATAGTTGTGTAGCTTGTTAATAGAGTTAACAATAAAAATTAACAAAAAAGTACTTTAGTCATTATCATATAGTCGTGGTGGAGCTGAGGTTTAAGACGCCCGCTTCTCGCGCATGAGGGTACGGGTTCGAAATCTACCATCGGCAAGTACCAATGTGACTTTTCCGAGTTATATGTACTTTCTAAGATTATCTAGACACCACTGACAAACGGTGAAGGAAAACGTCGTGAGAAAACCTGAGCTTATAATTTCTAATTACAAATTTGTAATCGGCAACCCGCATTGAGCAAGCGTAGTGGTTGATGCTCAAACCTTCTCCGTGTGAGAAGAGGCTTTGCTTAGCAGTGGGCATTTATAGGCTGTTGATGATGACTTTAGTCATTTTATGTAAATGAACCGTTTCTAGGAATATTGGAAGGCAACATAATTTTTGAATTAAATTACTGCTAAATATATCGCGGCATGTATTAATGATTTCTCTGTCTTAGAAAGCTACACAATTTGTAAGAAAATAAGTTTCATATAAATATACCGAAAGAATTCCTATGTGGCTGACTACTCTTGGAGAACTTCTCTTTCGACCAGTAGAAAAGAAAAATAAAACTTAGATTTTATGGCTTGGAATTAGTGCACCACATGAGCGTACTATTTTGAAGCAAAACCATTCTACGTTGTTTCTTAAGAACGAATATTGTATTGTACAAATTCTAGCATAATTATTATATTAGGCTAACTCAACTTTCGAAAACCTTCCTCTTAATCAACAAAAAATAAAGTTATAAATCTTTTGTTAAAACAATTAGGAATCTTTGTTTTAGTTTAATGTGTTTGACATCTATACTTAACTAGATTTTACCTGGGGCTTTGCCCGCGTATTCCTGTTTTATCCCATGGGAGATTTAATCGGGATAAAAAGTATCTTATTACATAGGTAAGCCCGTCTGTTTACCTAATTTCATCAAAATCTGTTCAGTAGTTTCAGCATGATTGACAGACAAACATCCAAACAAAGAAACATTTTTTATATTTATAATATTAGTGTGATACTCTTGAAATATGGTTAAAATGTATAAATGCATTATTTGTGTATTCTTGCATATTTCTATATCTTCCATTGTATTCCATTACATTAGTCATAACGAGGTACTGAGTGACATCACCTGGCTTTTTCCAGAATCTCGCAAATCTAAATTAAAACAAAATTAATTTTGATGCGCAATAGGGTAGTTGACAACTAGTCAAATTCAATACTTTTATTGAAATGTCAAAAACGATACTTTTCTATGAATTTTGTATTGGATCGCAACTGATGACGTCATCATATTATTATATCTGCGTCAAATGGCATATTTATTTCCTTAAAATTAGCGAGAAAAAATCCTAAAGTAGGTAAATTGTGAAATCAATGGATAAGAGTATGATTATTTTTAAATTATTTATTGCATTGAAAAGTCGAAACAATTTATTTTAAACCTCGGAAACTAGCCAATTGCCTTGCGCCTATAATACTTTGTTGACGATTGTACCGGGCGTGCATGCTCCACTCCGTGCATTTCTTGCTACAGTTGCTCCCGTTCTTAATCTGCAGCCATTCCCTATTGTTGACATACTATACCTCCGACCTAGAAACGAACTCACTACTATTTGTATAGCTAAGTTTTTCTGAAGGAATTGTAATGAGGATTCGAATAAAATGCTTATGAGAGCGTGTTGTGTTAACGATAAATTATTTTCGGACATTATTTTTGCTAGTGGACATGATAGTTTGAAAAAAACAAATAACACATGTCTATCATTGTCTTTCTACCATTTTTCGAATAATGTCGTGCTTGAAACTAACTTCAAAATTAAGAAAATAAACAAGAAGAAAGGTTGCTCTCTTTTTATAACAGAATGACCCTAAAGAAATGGGCGAAAAAATAATAAAAATGTCAGGCCAATCCCCTTAAAACATGCTTCAACTAGACTGTACAGGCAGAAAAACAATTTAAATAAAAAAAACAATATCGAACATAAATTGCATAACAACTTCACCAATGCGCAACGTATAATTATAACCGCCATAAAATACTTGAGTAAACACTCTGGAAGGTATCACGCCATAACTTTAATTGAGCCAACAAAAAATAACTTAAAAAATATTATATCACAAAACTTGAGAACGAGAAATTAGCTGAACAGCAATAAAAACAAAAAATTAAAACCATTTGGCAGGGAACAGAGGCGAATGCGAATGGAAAGTGGCTCGAACGTTAAAACAATGGACTCGCCGACGCTAATTAAGAAGAAAATGCTCTTGCTGTATATGCTAAGAAAGTTTCAATGCAGATAGTTTTAAGTACATAGTCTTGTACTCTGGATAGTGGAAGAATGAACTATTGTGGCCAATTTGCTATTTTAAACTAGGTCTTTGGGTAATGCATGCATGAAGTTAATGTAAAGTTTATCTTTTTATTGAATAGGCTCCCAATCACATGACCATGTTTATCCTGTCGGCATTAGAAATCTTACTTTTCAAGGAGTCATTTATGGTACTTTTTATCCCAAGACCTACACGAGAAAAATATTCTAAATTGTGCTCGGGCCCAGTCGATGGTGAAACGCTGGTTATTTCATAAAGTAAACACGCTATGGTGATTAAACACACTACGATATGCCACGGTCGTCTGAGCACGGCATACCTACAGGCGATAACGTAAATCGAATATTTCAATTTCTAAACAAACCAATGGCCGCCTGAATTGACCAACCGCGAAAACCGTTCGCTAAATTCAGCCACAGGCCCATTTGGGACCAAATGCAAACTACACATAATTTAATAAAAAAAACTTTATTAACTCTATGATATGATGCCCACAAACTAATATCAGCAAAAAAAATTCAAAAAATATATTTAGAAGTATTAAAAAAAATGCCGTCCTTGATTGGGGACAATGGGCACATGTGTAGTACTTTTCGAAGTAGTAACTGTTTTCGACACATAAGGTTCTAACGCATTATTTGCATTGATATCACAGTTTTTTTATGACGAAATCCGTGTCGTAACAGATATTAACTAAATCTCTGCGGAAAATGTCTAAATCAATTTGATGTGACGCGCCTATATGTTTTTTGAGGGTAAAAATCATGCATTGCGTTTTCCACCTGGGGGACTCTTACTGGCTAAAAACCAACACGTTCCTAATTCTGCTTCAAGCCGAAGCCCTGGTGACCCTCTAGGTTATTCACAGTGGTCGGGCATCTGTCCCACTGAGCCATCTCGATCTAAGGCGGTCTGATCTGCACTTTGAAGCACGCGCGTAACGCCACGCGCCTTACAGGTACAGGTCTGGTTCTGGGCGGCGATCTGTTCTTGCTACTATGACTGCTTCGCAGAAAGAGATGTTTTCCAGTTCCCCTCGCTCCGCACCACAGCCAGAACCTAAGCTGGACGTGGAAGATTATCGTCGTCGATCACTTCCCTGAAGACACGGCGGTGGTCAACGTATATAGGGCATAATGCTACTCTATCCTCTGGGTGGACTTCGCTGTGACGACACCAGAATACAGCTGGAGGAAATGCCCCCTACTGCTGAATTCTGATATCGGATGCGACGCCTGGTACTGTAGGTGGACTTTTGCATCTTCGGTCTTGATGCCCATCAGATTTTAGAATATGAACGCGTAAAGACATGTCGGAATTGGTAATGCTCTTCGTGAATTAGCGTCCGTTGTCACCAAGTATTAGCTATAACTAAGTTTAGCCTATAGGTGACCTTTATAAATTGGAAAATAAAATACAAATCAGGTATAAATGTTTTAAAAATATACTACAGATGTGCCCATTGTCCCCATACGGGGACACCATCATTTTTTCTAAATTTCCCCTAAGCGGAATTGAAAGTATAAGGGATATTCTTCAATATTGTTTTAATTGACACTATAAGCAAGCAATAATCACAAAAAAGTTTTATAAATATTCATAATAACATACTATAAAACGCCTCTGCTTTCGATAATAATTCCCATTTCACTTCCTCTTGATAAAATTGACCATATGACCCCTTTTTTGTAGCAATTTGTCAAAAGTTCTAATAATTTTAGGAAAGTACACTACTCCTCATTATAAATACCCATGAAATGTGAAGATAGCTAAAATAAATAATAACCAGCGGGTAAAAGTAAACCTGTCCCCATATGGGGACGGCGGATCCAAATGGGTTAACCTGCTAGCCAGGGTTTCAATTTCAAACTTAATTGATTTCAATTTTTTACTTCACAACTCTATAAAATATACATGAATATGTGTTTCTATTTATATTATTGATTTATACTTTTAGGATATTTCAAAATGTGTACAATTCATAGATTTTCATCATTGCAGTCCAGGGCCTTCAGTCAAACGCCACTTTAGTGCTTGTCTACAGAGACAGTAGAAAACTAAATGTATAGAGATGACACTGACAAGTGTCAGATTTTACGTCAATTCCATATAGTTAATTTGGTTTTCTATTCTACGTGTAGACAAGCGCTAAATAGCATTTGGCTACAGCTACTGGATTGAACCTGGAATAACCTATTTACCTGTATATACCGAATAACCATGTTAATTCAAATTCATTCAATTTTATTGCATTACTTCTGTACAATAAATACAGAAATAATGTACAATAGATACTACTGTAACATAGATGTTACATAATTGGATACAGTTTCAACAAGCAACCCGGTTAAGGCATGGCAACATATATGTACATAAAGCAAACTATAATCTGATTAAATTGCTTATAATTTTATCTCATAAAAAAGTTATTATTTTCATTGTAAAAAATTAGCATTTTTCCTTAAATTTATTATAACATCCTTATCCTTACTAATATTATAAATCGGAAAGTGAGTTTGTTTGTTTGTTTCGCTTTCACGCCGTAACTTCTAAACCGATTGCTTTGAATTTTTGCAGACGTAAAATTAGAAGTCCGGATTAAATAATAGGGTACTTTTTATACCGGAAAATTTTGGTATTCCCGAGGGAAAACAAAAGAATTGGTATAGATGGCGCTGTGTGTATTGGTATAGGCTACTTTTATCCTTTTGTGGTGCGAGCGAAGCCGCGGGTAAAAGCAAGCTTGTGTATTTATATTTGTGATAAATGTATGTAGTTTATGTACTATTATGAATTTTAGTTAGGTAACTAGAATCTAAATTTCATCTTCCTAGATTACAAGTAACTTTACTTAGGTTTCCTTACACGTGGTTTGATATTTTTGGCTATAACTTACAATACATATGTGTATGAATATTTACAATAACACCTTATAATACCTCAAAAATACGTCACAATAGCGAGCGATAGTTCGACGTCACAAACAACGAACTCCATAGATCACATTTATCATGAACACATAGATTCTATTGTCACACACACGTAACGAATAGTTCATAGTTCACTGTCAACGTAGGTTCTGTTTTTGTTAACATTTTTATTAAAAATACTATATGCACAAACAGGTTAACGGTAGCAAACGCAACTGCAAAGTCTACGTATATGTAGGTTCGTTTTAATAAAACAAGATTAGTGCTTGATGACCTCTTTGCGCAAGTACCTAAGTATTTTAGAAAATAACAGTGTAGGTTCATGTAAAAACAACCGGGAGTGAAAATACTGTCGTGGTTACAAATCTATATAGATTAATAAAATTGAAACGTCTGTTTGTAATATTAAAATAAATGTTTACTACATGCATATGAATATAGATATGATCACAGATATCTATATCTGTGGATATGATACATATTCCAAAATAATACCTACATTGTAAATTTTTGTCTGTCTGTTTATACTGGCTAATCTCTGGAATGTCTGGACGGATTTGCAAGACTTTTATTGGCAGGTAGCTGATGTAATAAAGAGTAACATAGGCTACTTTTATTATGAAAAATTGAAACAAAAAAAATTATGTTCTATAAATTCATATTCTTCGCGGTTGAATTCCCCGGCAACGATTAGTATACAAATTAATGGAGATGGTTAATTTCACATAATAGAATTTTACCACAAATATTAAACATCGCATTCGAACTATCGTGGTCGTGGTGGCCCAAAGGTTTAAAACGTCTGCTATTCATGCATGAGGATGCGAGTTCGAAACCTACCAACGGTAAATACCAATGTGACTTTTTCCGAGTTATATGTACTTTCTAAGATTATCTAAACGCCACTGACAAACGGTAAAGGAAAACATCGTGGGAAAACCTGGGCTTATAATTCCTAATTAAAAGTTTAAAATCGCCAACCCGCGTTGACCACGCGTGGTGATTAATGCTCAAACCTTATCCATGAGAAGAGGCTTTTGGTCAGCAGTGGGCATTTATAGGCTGTTGATGATGATGATGAAGATTATCTAGACGCCACTGACAAACGGTGAAGGGAAACATCGTGGAAAAACCTGGGGTTATAATTCCTAATTTTAAGTTTATAATAGCCAACCCGCATAGAGCAAACGTGGTTATTAATGCTCAAACCTTCTCCATATGATAAGAAGCGTTTGGTCAGCAGTGGCTACTTATAGGCTGTTGATGTGATTCGAACTATCGAACTGCCACAAAAATAAACAGACCGTTGCTTTCACGTTACTTTAAATCCAATTTAGTTTTTGCACCATTCGTTCGTTCTAATGTCACAGAAATACAGCAATGGATTATAAATGAATGTGGATTGTATGTACATAGTATTTGTACTAGACCTTTCTCAGTAGTGGAATGTTGAAAGGGAAATATTTAGAGGGAATTCTCTACGATAAATCGCTTCCGAAGCTTATAAAAGATTAGGGTTCCGGCAAGGAAAGTTCCGCGGGATTTCAATGCGGACCCTTTAAGTAAATCTTTATGTATCAAAACATCAGATGTGGATACTTTTTTGTTACTTCAAAAGGTAAGCTTTGGGAGAAATGTAAAATAATTGAAATAAAAAAATGTATGTGTAAAATAATACAGCAATGCTTGAACCTTTCTAATTTTTCATTACGTCTGTCGCTTTGAATATTTTTTTTAGGATTCCTTGGTAAAATTATCCAAAAAAGTTTTTTAATTGCATCCATTTAGGTATCCTATAACCATTTCTTGCCAAACTTTTAGTTTATTTTCTCGTGAAGAAAGAAAATCATCAACAAAGAAAAACAAACAATATATAATTTACTTGCTTAATTTATAGATATTACTTATTCAATACCAATATTGACAATTAAGATCTCCATACCGTCGATATAATACACATCCCCATTGTTCATGACATTTAACGACCATCACGAATGGACTGTGGATGCACAGGAATTGTCTATGAAAATTCATTAAGAAGATTAACTAGAGCGCTTCCAGAGGGTTATTGAACAGCTTGACGTATATTGCTAAATAAATATGCCATGAACATTTTATGTACCAATAAGTCTCGTGAAAAACCTATGTGATGTGCAGTATAGGTTTTAAAACTGCCTTTAATTGGGAGGTCCTTTTATGAAGCTGTGTAAGTGAGAATTTAAGTCAGTACTCCTGGAATTTATTGTTGCACTCTATGATAAATCATCTAATCTAATCTGAAGTGAATCTGAGTATCAAACGCCATTCAGTCATACTAGAAATAAAAAGAAACAACATAACAAAAACCCTGATATTGGACACAATTATGTATTTCAGAAATTTAAACCTACATATTTCAATACTCGAGACTTACCACAATCAACTCACGACACGAGATAGTTAATTCAACACAATACTAAATCAAAATCATCCTTACTAATATTATAAAATCGGAATGTGAGTTTGTTTGTTTGTTTGTTCCACTTTCACGCCGTAACTACTTAACTGATTGCTTTGAATTTTTGCAGACGTGAAATTAGAAGTCTGGATTAAATAATAGGATACTTTTATCCCGGAAAAAATTGATATCGTTGAGGGAAAACGAAATTATTGGTATAGATGGCGCTGTGTATTGGTTTATGTCACATAGGCTACTTTTTATCCTTTTGTGACGCGAGCGAAGCCGCGGGTAAAAATATCCAATAAAAACCAAATTCTTTCCAAACAAAATACAAAAATAAATACACTACAATACAATCAATACAATAAAAATATAGAATACACACAATAAATAATACAATTAGTTTCTGAGCTAACTCAACGTTCTTGTGTGGGGCTATTTGTCACCCCGTATGACCCCCCCCGGGAAATGACGGCAGTACTTTATTCAAGCATACAGATCAACAGGAACTTTCTCGTACAATTGCTTATAACCTAACCTAAATATGTGAGACACGAAATATTGCAGAATAATAGGTAAAAGTGTAGCTAGAATCAGTTTAGTTTGTAAGAGAAAGGTATGACTAGCATATATAGGTAGAATCAGTTGAATTTTGTAATAGAAAAATATGACTAGCAATTACCAAAAGATTTGTGATGATTGAGAACTATAAGATGACGATTTATAACATTTGAGACAGAAAGTAAAAAATATATATAAAAAAAAGAAACAATAATAACCTCAATAACGATGGAAAAGCAAAATCACAAAAAAGCATTAAAAATTACCACAAAAGAAAAAAATAACAGAGACACAATTCAAAAACGTTACCACACACAAATAAATTTAATCACAGTGAATTTATGTCAAAATATTGGAATGCGAGAAAAAAAATACAGAGAAATGGAATATCAAACATTATTATGAAAGGGGGGAAAGCAGCGATCGTATTTATGTCACGTCATGCCTTCATGAACAGTCAATGAGTATTGAAGTTTATCACACGAACAGGAAAATGTATAAACAAAGGATTTTGAACCGAAAGCCATTCAAAAATAAATTACAAGTAAACAGATTTCCATAGAAACAACAATCCGATGGTTTACATTTTCGCCTGGTTTTAGCGTTAAAGGACCCTTGTAATGAAGAATTGTTTTGGATATTCGAGATATAGTTTTATATTAATCGCCGGTTTCACCACCTCCAGACAGATAGTCCATACGACTTACGTTCTTAATTCAATTTTATGTGGTAGATAGCGGCTAATTGTAAACATGGCCCTATATCTGCCTTGTCAATACAGATTCCTTAATTTTCATTTATCCAGAAAACCTTAATTACTAGACCCTAAATCTCATATTCGTCGCTCGGGGTTGTTAGTTGAGGATGCGGATTCGAAACCTACCAACAGCAATTACCAATATGACTTCTTCCGTGTTATATGTACTTTCTAAGATTATTTAGATATCACTGACAAACGGTGAAGAAAAAGATCTTGTGGAAACCTGGACTTTATAATTTATAATAATAAGTTTGAAATTGCCAAACCGCATTGAGCAAGTGTCGCGATTAATGCTCAAACCTTCTCCGTGTATTGCTTTGGCCACTTATAAGCTGTTGATGTGATGTGAGATTTCGTATTCGTTAACTCACGCAAGATAATACTCTTGAAAACTTGTTTTTATAGCGTCGGACAAAAATAGTTTAACTATGAAAAAATTTAACAATATGTAAACTCACCAACGCATTCACCAGTAGTACCTACGTATGTGACAGATGTATGATAATCCTACGTTGTAATTAAATAAGTGGTTGAAAGGAACTTATGAAAACATGAGGTTCACTTATATAAACAAACAAACTGTCACAGTGTGCTTACTCAAGGCACGAATGTTTTCAAGCAAATTTTTGTAAACAGCCCACAGGTATTATTATAAGAATTTTTTTAAAAATTTGCCGAACAAGTTTGTGTTCTTCTTGATGGCAAGAGGTCCCTGCGGCAATATGCAATTTCAGTATATTCGCTAACGTGATATGGTTTCTGAGATAAAGCCAAAGAGTCTCATACTTATGACAATATCAACATTAAAATCAACCTCAACCTTTCTCTATCGTTTTCCCACTTTTGCTTATGGCCGATGACTTATGTGCTTTTACGAGGCTCAAGAAATCGATTCTTTTATAAACAACCTTTAAAAGAACCGACTTCAACCCCCTCTTTTTGGAAGTCTGAAAACCGCATCAAAATAGGTTCAGCGAATCGCCAAATAATCACGAACAAACATACCTACATACACACAAGTCATACTGAGTTCTTCTTTTTTGAAGTCGGTTAAAAAATAGGGAGCTATTTTTCCATCATACAATTATAATACCAACAGTTACATAGATGCGCAAATATTAAGCGTAACATCGTTCTAATTTTCTGTAATGTCTGACCTTACTCTCGAATTATCGTGTAAGTAAGATTGGCTTATAAACGTAAGTAAATATAATAATACCTGTACTAAGGGTATAACGGTAAAAATGACAAGATTATCCTTCTTATGAAAGGCTTCACTGGCTGATTGACATATCGATACCCTGCGCCTAACTGAGCGTAAGCCACGTATCATATACTGGTTCTTACGATATTTTGTCCTTTGAGCTTTGTATCGACAAAATACAATAAGTAAAATCCAACTAAATATACTTATTAAATACAAAAAATATTATTGTATTTGATCTACGAATAATTGATAAATAAGGTCAAAAATTATTGAATACATTTCGAAATAAGAGATAACAATATTCGATAGAAATACAATGAAATATATTTCGCCAGAAAGACGTTTTATAGAACGAACTGTATTATCTTTGTTCAATTTATTTTCGATTGTCTTCAAATCGTACTTGAAGCCTAAAAAAGTACTTGAAATACAGAAATTCTGTTCAAAATAGTTTTTCGTACCTGTCTAGAGGTCTTAAAGCGGTATAGATAAATTGATTACGTTTTATCAATTCGATTTTTTCTGAGAAATTTTCATTTACCTATGTTACGTGTACTTTCATAACAACTTTACGTAATGGTGGTTGAATGGTTGCACGGTTGGCGCGGTGGCTGGGCAACGGACTGCCGCGCAACGTGTAGCGGGTTCGATTCCCGCACGGAGCAAGTCTTTGTGTGATTCATAATTCACAAATGATGTGTGAACTTTTATATTTGTAAACACACTCACGACACAGGAGAAAATCTTAGTGGGGGGCAACGTTTTAAAAAAAATGTTCAGTTACTACAACAGCCAACCTTGAAATTTCAGAGGTCCTAACATGCTCGTTTCCAAAGATAAAGAAACCTTACAAAGTTACTTAATTTCACAATTTCCAATCTTAACATGCACTCTAGAACTACAACCAGTACGGCCAGTATTGAACTACAGACTCACTCCAAATCACAATGTATAAAAACATAACTAGCATAAAATAAAACCACTGAAAGTACGCCCACGTTTTGCAGGAAGCACTGGTTAGAAGAACCGTAACAAATTTATTATTTTACTGCAAAGAAACTCTGTATCAAAGGACCATCGCATAAAGCGGAGAGCGTAGGTAACTTTATATTCAATTCACATAAAGATTTTACTCATTCCATGTACGAATTTTGTTGCAAACTTTCTTACTGCAACCGAGGATTTTAGTTCTAGTCTAGTGTTAACTGCTTATATTAATCATATTTATAAGAACATGTTCATTCATAGTAGTAACACGTTCACACTTTATGCCTGTTCTTGCTAGTTTAACTGTATACTTGAAGTAAGTGCGAAATTAAGCTTGATTGTTTGTAACATCACGCCTTTTATCCCCGAAGGGGTGGGCAGAGGTGTCAGACAGACATTATATATCAGTTACTGTAATTGGATTTTCTGCCGTTGTGACTGTTAATAAATAGATAAATTATGCAACTGTATAATGTAACACCCACTTTTCACTGTTTATGTTATGAGTCCCATGTCATAGGGGGTGATCCTATTGCCATATACTGGGCACATATCCAGCCTCCGTGTGAGATTTTTAAAAACCCAGTAATACTTTGTCCGACCCGGGAATCGAAGCCGAGATCCCTTGCCCGGCAGTCGCACTTGCGACCACTCAGCCAATGAGGCAGTCTAAGTTTGTTTGTAATTGTTAAATGCTGAACTGCTACTGATGATATAAGATGGAAGCCATAATAATTCAAGCTTAGATAATACATACTATGTACTTTGGTATTTAATGCACGTTAAGGTCAAAATTACACACAAATATAAACTAAAGTAACAACCTCACATTTGGACACAACTATCACCTTACAATAAGGCCACGTATTCTAGAGGTAGAAAAAGTCACGGTTCCTATACATGGAAGTAAAATAAATGAAGCATGACGCATTATTAACCCCTACTTACGTCAACGACACCCACTCGTCATCTTGAGGGAACTAGGAAGCTAGACGGCTTTCAATAAACAAGGACTGTCTATAGCTATGAATATGTAGAATCCATTATAGACAAATTCGTCACTCAAATGGAGTTACCATTTGAGTGACGAATTTGTGCTGTTGAACCATAGATATATTCAATTATAGAGCTCTTGCAGTATTAGGTATGATTTTTAGAATAAAGCAAGCTAAATGGAAACGGATTTTTAACATTCTAAGAAAATGCTTGTCGTGATGGCCCGGAGGATTAAGACGCCCTCTTCTCATGCATGAGAATGCGGATTCAAAACCTACCAACGGCAAGTACCAATGAGACTTTTTCCAAATTATATGTACTTTCTATTATCTAGCACTGACAAACGATGAAGGAAAACATCGTGAGGAAACCTAGGCTTATAATTTCTAATTATAAGTTTGTAATCACCGGGTTGGTGATTGTGACCGCATTGAGTAAGCGTGGTGATTAATACTCAAACCTTCTTCGTGTGGAAAGAGGCTTTGCTCAGCAGTAGGCACATATAGGCTGTTGGTGAAGTAAATGCTTGAAATCCATACTTAAGTTTCGTTTATGAATTTTTGAAAAGTATATACTTTACCTATTTTTTTCAGGTGTGATGGTATGTAGATTTATATCACAGCTCATGTTTTAAATCGTATCTATTCCAAAGCAGCTCGGATCAATGAAACAAAGCCGTATTAGGCCCTAAGTGACCTACAAAAGATTAAACAAGTGAAAAACTGGGGTAAGCGGCAGAGCAGCCAATTGGAAGCCATAAATTTATCCCTTCCCGACCTTGTTACTTCCACGGATTATTTTTATTATATTTTAAATATTCCTCCCCTTCTAATGCCGCCTTGGGAAGTACTAAAAACGCTCATTTGAACTTTCCTCTTGGGACTTTTCCTTGTGAAGTATCAACCCAACAAACTGTTGCCTGGAGGGCTGACCACACTTATATTTTTAGCTTGTTATCGATTGTACACTGTGATTCAGAAATATAAGATTTAAAATTGTCATGTTCAATCACGCCTATTATCCCAGAAGTGCACATTACGACATTTAATGCCATTGTATAATGTAACACCCACGTTTCACTAGGTACTTATGTTATGAGTCCCATATAATAGGGGGTGAGCCTATTCCACATTCCGGGAACAATTCCAGAGTGAGTACTACTAAGATTTTTCTGAAAACTCAGTAGTAGTTTGCACGACCCGAGAATAGAACCCGATCCCTTGCCTCGCACTTGCGACCACTCGGCCAACGAGTTACGGCCATCTTCATCGGCCGGAATACGTTTACTGCTGAAAATATTCCGAGAACTCATATTGCATTTGGAAGGCTAATGCCGGAATACTGAAACGTTACTCAATTTTAAGTCGTGCTCAAATATCTTGCCATCTCTGTCATTTTTCAAAGAATTTGTAGAGATAGAACTATACTTAAGCACGACTTAAAATTGAGTAGCGTTTCAGTATTCCGACATTAGAGATTTTGGTCAGGCTACCGTAAATTTATATTATGTCCAATAGTGTCTTGCCAGGGTCCAAAATATTCACAAATGCATCATATTAAAATCTAAATGTATTTTTCAACCACCAATCTTATTTCACTCAGATATTAAAAAAGTTCTTAAACATTTTATGCTAGACAAAAGATAAAAGTTTTTCTTTGGGTATCTTTGTTATTATTGCATTAATAAGACTTGTGAACAAAAAGTGTGTGCTGTTGTTTGTTTATGTATTCTGTTTTGTTAACTTCAGATGTACACTGGATTTTATTATTAACAATTCTTTTTTAATGGAATAGGAGGCGACCGAGCAGATGAATCAGCAGATGGTCAGTGATCAACGCTGCCCATTCATAATTATATTCTTGTAATACGACAAAAAACAACTCTATCATATAAATGGGCCTGCTCGACAGGAGTGATGGCATGGCCTCACAGAAAACCGACGTGAAACAATACTTACGTTGTGTTTCATCGTATGGGTGAGGTTACCGGAGACCCAATTACCCCCCTCCTTCCTTCCCCAATCTCCCTACTCCCTGAGTCCCCAACAATCATCAAACTCCACATAGCCAAAAGGCCGGTAACGCACTTGTAACGCCTCTGGTGTCCCAAGTGTCTATGGGCAGCGCCGATTGCTTACCATCAGTTGACGCGTCCGGACTTATCCCATAAAAAATTGGATATTTCGGGTATCAACCAGACGCACTCATTTTATATCTTTAAATTATTAGTGTTATTATTTTTGTTCACGCAGACAGTTACAAATGGCTGCCAATATAAAACTATATTCAAAACTAAAGTATCAGCGAAACACTTCATCAAAACAGTTTAGATTTACCCTTATCTGGCCAAGTTGTAATCCATTTAGGCCGCTTCTTAGGCCCACGCCGTACAGAAGGGCTTATTCCACCGTTTTGGCACGAAGAGAGTCATCGGTTTGTTCATATCCCCGTCACGTTCGACCTTACCCAGTTCGCCCGCGAAACTTTGTTCAGTGCCAAGGATATCCATATGTCATAAAGAAACCACAGGAATGTTTGTTTAGGATTGCTGTCTCTTTATACTCTTTTAAAGTCGAGGAAATCGTTTGTATTCCTTTGTATACCTTCAATATTACCTACGTCGTCGTGTAAGAGTAAGTTCCTGTACTTATGTATACGTTCATATTTTATTGAGGCAGGTAATTGGAATTCTAGTATGAATTGATATTTCGTCGAATCGACAAATTACTTCGTGAGTATGTATGTACTAAGAATATTGGTCGCCGTGGTCTACATTTACAGCAAATTAAGACGAAAAAGTCACAATATTTTCTAATAGTATTACTAATATTGAGTATCTAATATTTACAACCAATTACGTAGAAGCAGACATATAAATAAATATTTAGAGGTATGATTGCTTCGGTGACATTCGTAGGTCACCTCAATATCGAAAATACGACCTTTTGAAACTGAAACCGTGGTTTAGAAAGGGCTCCAATCAAAAATAAAATGTAAATAATAACAGTGGGAAATTCATTCGTCGATCGTCGCTCGACACAAGGCACAATTAGATTTACCGTCGGCCCAAGGCACGTCCCCGGCTCTAATCTTGTTTGTGAGAGGCTCTCACAACAATATTACATATCAATTTCCACGCGAATAGGTACCATTCGATATGAGGCGCGACAATTTTTTGTATTGTTTTCAAGGGGATTGAGTTGCAGGAGTATTTATTTTGATTTTAGTATCTCGCTGTTGGATTGAAAAACAATTGATAAATGTTTATTGAAACGTCACGGCGACAAAGGCCAGTCGTGTACCTGATACGATCTGAAATGTTACTGGACCGTGCCGTTTACGGACAAACTGTGCGAACACATTCTCGAATATATATGAGTAGTTCATGTACATATATCAAGCTACCCTAATCTGTTTTTTGATATATTTGCAACTTTATTATTTTGTTAAAAAGTAAATACTGCTTTGAAACAAAAATGGAATAGTCGGTTGTGGTTTGATGTATGTCCTTATTTATATCATCTTGTATCAGTTGTACAATACAGTAATTAATATTTTTGGATAATTGTTTGTGGTAAAAGCAAATTATAATTTTTAAATGTAAAACGACACGTTTTTGTTATATTAACTACACTTTTTTTAAGAGAAAAAGATTATTCAATGACTCCCGCTTTGGGTTAAGCGAGAGAGAGAGTGTCACACTCTAACTGGCTGAAAACCACCCGGTCCCTACTCCTTCTCTTCGAACTGGAGCCCCGGCAACCCGTTAGGCCTTCCGCGGCAGATTAACTACTTGGGTATGATTTTATGATCCTCAAGGTTATTTTCTTTTTCAATCTCTTTGACTGCATTTAGGTGTTGCATTGTTCTCACACAATCGAACCAACAAAACTATGTAACTAGAGAATTGTATTGTAAACCCGATTGAAAAAGAGTAACCTATGAAGTTTCTTGTTCGTTCTTCTCCATAGGAATCTACACCTTGGAATGAGCAACTACCTTCACTTCTAAATTTTTGTTGTCGACGTTCAAAAGTGCCTTCCTGGTCTAATTGAAATAAATGATTTTGACTTTTTGACTTTGAACAAAGGAAAAGAACCACTATCGCTTATTATTTTTTATTTCATGATAAATATTCTCTGATACAAGTATGTTATTAATTGGTAACGTATGACGTATAAAAGTTACCTTTAAAATGAAAGCATATAGTTGTAAAAGGAATATTTTTTTTAAAGTTATAGAAAATTCGATAAAATAAAAAAACGTTAATGGCTCCGTTTCTTTGCTTGCAAGTGTACTGTTAGATCTTTTTATATTATAATGTGATAAAAATCCATCACAGGAAAGTGTCAGCAGCAACTTAAAAACTTGGGTTAGCTCCTTGTAAAAACACTTTATTGTCACTACCTGCAAAGAGGACGTAAACGGGGCGATAGCACTTATTCAAGAGGGATTCAAGAAATTAATTTAATTAAAAAGTAAAATTACATGATAATCTCAAATACATTCAACAAGAGTAAGTTATAAGATTCAGTTATTACCTTAGTTCTTACATTTTGTCTTAAAAATAATTTTGAATATTATGTAGACTACTCATTGGCTTACTAATACGCATGCAACTTTTCATTTCATTGTGATTCCAATAAAAATAAACACACCCTTTAAAAAGGTACACTCATTATTTCATTACCTCAATTAACACAGATAATAAAAAGGCACAGTCGATCCACTTTTATTTAATTACAGAACTGGCAACATCGCGCATAACTTCCGTCTACGACGTCAAGTGTGCCTTTGAAGAAAATTTATTTGCGTCGACTTGAGAGGCAAAATGCACT
Source organism: Spodoptera littoralis (assembly GCA_902850265.1). Classification (NCBI taxonomy): domain Eukaryota; kingdom Metazoa; phylum Arthropoda; class Insecta; order Lepidoptera; family Noctuidae; genus Spodoptera; species Spodoptera littoralis. The sequence goes on along the minus strand of LR824542.2, from coordinate 9,745,102 downwards.
TCCATACTTGTAGTCTTTGGAATAAGTATCAAAGGAAGCGTTTATTGCGTTTGGCAGTAGCTGCGACATTTGTGTTAGATATTATGGAAATATTTTTGCGTAGAATCGGTATATAAAATCGTGCAATGGCTAGTCTCTTTCGATAAAAATAGAACGACTTTCTAGGTCTTCTTATTGATTTGGTCTAGGGGAAGTGTTACTTCTATACTCATACAGCATAGCAGTAGACCTTATTTTGAACTCTATACGTTCTAGTCGTCGCGGAGATCCTAACGGGTTACCGGGGCTTCGGCTCGATGTGTACATCGAGTTAACCACCAGTCAACCACCGTTTTTAGTCAGTAAGAGTCTGACACTCCCTCCCGCTTCACCTAGGCGGGAGCAGTCATTCGATGATTTTCCCCCCTTAAAAAAAATACCTTCTGGTCATGATAAACATTAGGTGTTTCAGCAGCGATATAGCATACAGATTACCTATGCCCGATGCTCTATACCTACCCGCCGCCTGCCCGATAAGATACGTACACGGTACTGGAAAATTATTAAAAGAAATATCCAATATCTTCTTAGTTGAGTCTGAATAACCAATACAGGATCCGATACTATCTTTTGATGTTCTGCGTTTCTATTTTTAATACATTCTATTTCTAAAAACACGACTCCGTTGAACATCCCACGCTTCGCTACGAAAAAACTGTCAAAAAATCTTTTCTAAAGTCTCATCGTTCGTAAGCGGCGATCGCGCATATTTTCGTTCACTATTTCAATATCGAATCGTATTTTTTTCTTTCAATTTGTTTCACGAGCTCCGCATTCATTTGCTTTGTGGTTCTACCGTTCAATTCATACAAGACTAGTTGAAAAAGGTTTTCAATTGAAGACAAAGAAGGATCGATATTGAGCGTCGATGTATTTATAGTGGAATATGACGTATGCATTCAATTGTTTTGGTATCATGCGGTTTAGTTCGCAAACTGTATTTTTGAAAACAGTTTACAATATCTAGACGAACCTGTGAAATATTGAGTAATCTAGCGATATTGTAAATAAATAGTGCATTGAGATTTTTAATAAATTGTTGTTATATTAAGCTTCATCAAAGTAATGCGTGTCATTTTACAAATTAAAATAAAAATCAATATTTACTGATATCTGTTTTCTTGTAATTGAATTGAGTAAGTATCTATTCCGCCTACCCAAGTTCCTACACATTCTTGGAAAATCCAAATCTAGATTTGTTTGAATGTATATTGTACCTCTATATCTAATTTCCACATAAATAATTCCTTTAGAATACTCAGAAATTTTCTTTATTCTAATCTAAATCACTCCAAAAATTCGTAGAAAGACGGAAATCATAAATGTTTTTGTACCTACGATGTTACATACATACCTACCTACCTACCAGGAATATATACATGTATAGGGATGAATATATCATTTGAAATTCAGAGAACTGTAAACTCGATCCAGGTACGCAGTACCGTAATTACGATATTCGAAGAAAATATTAAAAGTAATATAAAGAAAGAGTACAGGAATTTGATTTCATATATTTTATTTTGTGATTAATCGAAGATCGGAATCGAGGGTTCGTAACGCCATACCCAAGTATATATAACTTAAATGTAAAAAAATAATACAATATCACTGTTTTTACATTATGTAGAACAAAGAAGAAGACACATTTTTCACCAGTAATGTTCGAAGCTGAAGCTTGGTAATAAAAAATATCAAAAAATTAAAATTCAAACAACGATTCTGAACAGCGATTGCATATAAGAACGATATATTCATCATGTTTTTATAATAACTATCGTGAGACAAATCTAAATTAACTAAAATCGCGGGTGAGCTGCGCACGCTGCTCATGAGGAAGAACCCCTCTGGTGTTCGAAACTGGTAGAGCTTTTCTCAGTATATTCACGTGAATAACCCGCGATTTTAGTTAATAAATTCATCAATGGGGATGATGACAGGGTATGAAAATTAAAAATATAATTAGTCCGTAAGTTAGGCAATGAAAAAATATTAGACACGTATTTTTTTATTTTGTCGTATAATAAAACAATACTTAGATAAAACGAATCAAAGTTAAGGAGTGGGGGCTAAAACGTCATTTCTTAGTATAAAATGTACTGAGAAGTGACGTCACGCGAAATTTCAAATCAATATATCTTCGAAACTATTCGTTTCTGTGAGAAAATAAAAAATACGTGTCTAATGTTTTTAAATAATCTAGCAGACGGACATTAAAATAAAAATTAGTCGTCTACCCTATTGTATTAGGTTTCGACAAGACTAATGTAGCATTTAAACATTGCAAAAATATAAATCTTAGTTGCCTACTTCGCAATAAAAAGCATTAAACGCCTACGTAACAAACTCGTGGCGTAGGTGAAACCAGGTGGCATTTTACTTGATTAATTTTACTAGTTTCTCAAAGATGGATGACTATCTTGTATAAATCTATTTGTATATTTTAGTAACCTAGATAGAGCTACAAAATTATTGCCTTACTAAGCTAAATAAAGATTTGACAGGATGAAGCATCGGTTCTGTGAATTCAGGTTAAATCAAGTTTCTTAAATCCGTAGATTCCAAGTAGTCAATTCAGATTTTTTGATAAAGTAAAAATAAAACTGTGAAATAACTGCTTCAAAAAAACCCTAGAAATTTCGATCTGTAAACTAGTTTACTTGTTACTTATTGAGTTTTTCAATAAGACAAACCAGGACGTAACTATAATAGACACTGATTTCTGTTTCAAGATTACGTCAACGTGTCAACCCTACAAGATAACGTAACAATAATTTATTTAGTCGGATGGTATCGCCAGTACTGTCTTTAGTGCATTTGGCATTGTGCCTGCGAGGGCATAGGGTTGTCTACCCGGCTTCAGACAATGGTAGATGAAAGATGTGAAATATTTCTCTGCACTGGTCTCCCAAGTGGTTTTACGGCCTTAGTACCTTTGTTTCAACCTATATATCAAGTTTAAAAGTTTCATATACTTACGTCATGATTTCTTGTTATCACTATTACTGTGACAGTAATGGATTTTGTAGATGGTATATGATTGTAAAGGTTTTGGACTCCTGAATTTACGTACAAGTAAAGATGTGTGGTTCATGTTAGTCTTATAAATTCTTTTGTAGTTCGTGGTAAAAACAATCCGAATTATGTTAACTATGTATATTAAATTTGTAAAACTTGCACTTATAGTTGATTAACGCAGAACAGATAATAAATCCTTGGAGAAACAAAAAAAATTGATGGGACAAGTCACGTAACAAATTATCTCCATAAACATGGTTCGCGACACTCCACAATCGATTTGGTCCCTACCTACTTTAACATAAAACAAATTAAAACGTTCAATTAACAAACGAATTCTCATTACAAGATGACATCAACGGAACAATGTCAATGTAACAGTCAGCCAAGTCGCAAGTCGACCGTACAAATTGCTTAACAATTTTGTACGCGAAACCGGATTTTATCCTAATACGAAAATCAAAGCGGTGACACGGAACAAATAATGCTTTATTTCCGAACCGCAGTCAGGTCGCCGTCAATTAGGAGCAGCGTAATTATCAACGGAATGATTCCGATGAATGAAAATCACTTGCTTCATGGCTTTATAGCGTTTGATCTTTCGCATACTAATGGGTGGTGTTAGTTCAAGGGAAAATGGTCTCTATGATAATAATTATGCATTATAACACGCACTTTATGGTTTTAATCTTTACATTTTAAGAGGTAAAAGTGCTAAAATTATTGTAAATTTGTCAACAAAGAAAAATTCTTCAAACAAAATGATTAACGTTTTTCATTTTTTCAATTCTCAGATAAAAACTTACGAATAACTTTCAATATTGGAAAATTCTGCCATACTAAAAACTGTCAACTGTCAATTTAATTCTACAGACTTTATAAATTAAGTCATAATTGAAAATTCGGTCCTTAAAAACGAAAAGTGTTTCCTAAGAACCAAAGTTGTGATAAATAAATCATGACTAGACAAATAACAAAAGCAATATTTACCATTGATAGACAACCGTCACTTTATCGAGCCATTAGTAAATTAGCATAAGAATTACGAACGTCAGCGCTAAGTGCTTTAAGATGTTCTGCTGAAATTTTTCAAAAGATTTAAGAAAGAGTATCCATCAACTTTTCTATAACAGATTAGAAATTTAATAAATTTATGAAGAGATTACGAATCAGACTGTACAATGAAGATCAAATTCATCATAGTACGCCGAATCCCATCGGTAGATAAACACTTATATTATCTAGTTAGAAACTTCCCTAATATATTCAAAACATTTAAATATCCAATAATTTATAATCCAAGTTTAGTTGGTTGAGTAAATGAAAATTTGTTTAGGAGTTTATTCAATCAAAACTCAACTGAATTTCGATTTTAATTGCTTATTTCAAAGTTTAAAATGTATTGTCACTTCAATACTTGAAACTAAATCGAATTCGTGGTTTGATTTCAATTTAATTTTACTGTTTGTTTGTTCATTATTATTAAAATGTTTGTTTTAATCTTCTAAATTGTTTGCATTATCTTCCGTGGTGGTTAAAATGACATTTGGGATTTCTATGACTTTAATGGACGTCTATTTCGAGTCACGATCGAATGAATCATTAGTTTAGCTGTCGGCTTCCTTAATCAGTGTTCAATCAATATCAAACACAATCAACGAAATGCCTGACCATTATGGGCATGTTTGCCCTCATAACATTATTATGTTCTGATATGTTCTCTTGATCGATTCGAGTACGGCGGCCATTCTCAATTAGACTAGCCTACTCCGTAGACTATATTATAATGCGTAGTTATGACTACAAACACAGAAGGAAATGGAATTCTCTCACTTTGGTAACCCCATGGAATGGTAATCTCATAATAATTATGATCGAAAAGACGTATGATGCAGAACTCACAACTTTGATGTTTTCTGACGAAACAATGCCTTAATTGCTGCCAAGAAATCACACCCAAGACCTCAACATTTATTTGGAGTAATGCTCCTAAAATAGAAGCGGTATACGAATATTGTAAAGACACCTCTATTTTTAAGGGAGGAATATCATCGACTGACTTCTCCCGTCTGCGTGAGGCGGGAGGGAGTGTCAGACTTTTACTGACTAAAAACCACCCCGTTCCTACTCGAGCTGCTACACTTCGAACCGGAACCCCGGTAACCCGTTAGCTTCTCCGCGGCTCCGTATAAGATGACACCTCTAGAAGGTAAGTTCTGACGACCATCCTATACATAAAGTTATCAAGAAAACAAAACACAATCTCAAAACTTAACACCATTCAATTTCAAACCATATTTAAATGAGCCTAAACACAATTTCGCACGAAAACTTTATCGTTTAAAGCCATATTACCTTTTGTAAACATTTGACTATAAATTCCCAGCCTTAACACATTACGATCAACAAACTTGGTATCCACATGAATTTTGAGATTTGTTTGTGTTCATAGCGGGTCTGTTTATAGCCATACTCATCAGCTAAATCAAACTATGTGTAATTACTTTGCACAACCCGCCATTATGATGTTAGGAGCATGATATACTGATATGTGATTGCGACAATTAGCGTCACGCGTAATATACGTATTTAGTGAACAAATGCATTTATGTCTGAATGCGAGTCATAGCTTAATTACGACTTATTACAAGTATGTAATGCCTATAAGCATGTAACAAGTCGTAATCAACCTATGAGTACTTTATACTCATCGTCTGTTAATATACCTAATTTTTAATGTGATTAGTAGGTCACTGTATCTTTTAATGAAAGATAATTACTGCGTCCTAAAAAGGTAATGTACTGTACTAGTTGTATGTAATACTTTTTATTGTATGTACATTGTGCATTGTGCAAAAAAAAATATAAATTATTCAGGGTTGTCCAAGATTTTACGTCTGAAGTTTGATTTTAAATACTTTTAAATGTGTACTACTACCCTTTAGCCTAGTACAAGAGCGAACTATTTTTAACTCATTTATTTATATCATCGACATGCTCATTAACTTCTGCTTTTAATGTCATTTCATGCTACTCAAAGACATATTTCACTCAAAATTAAAACTCCTCTATTTCGCTTCCACCAAAATCCAAACATGCAATAACATTGTCGTGAGACCTTGTATTCATACTATATAAATTTAATTAAATCCATTTCTGAAAGTAACCTCGTTGACACGTACGTTTCGTCGCGGAAGTATGCTTTAAAGGCAATTTAGAATCCATTAATATTATTAGCAGACACCGCAACGCAGCCAAGGATCGATACCGTCCCGCGTGATTACATGATCATTTTTTATTTAATTTTTTAATGGAAATCATAAATATAAAGCACTCGGAGGATTTGGATATTTGTGAATTTGTATTTTACACGATTTGCGTGCTCGGAAATTATTCGGAAGTCGATTGGAAATTGTGAATTTTTTACCTTTTATTAACTTTTTTGGCTTGGTTGATAGGAATTTGATGGGACAAAATCGTTGTTCTGGATTTTTGGAAATCAACTCCTTAATTTCAGGAACAGTATAAGTATGAATATAGACAGAGATCACAAAAATAATACATGCACATGTGAAAGTTTCTTTGTTTGAATGTTGTTGTCTGTTAATCACGCTGTAAGTACTGAACGGATTTTGATGAAATTTGGTATACAGGCAGGGTTTGGACTGACTTAGGTGATAAGGTACTTTATATCTGGGTTTTATGTTCCCACGGGATAAAACAGGGGTTCCTGTTTGTCTATGTTCTACGCTGACAAAGTCGTGGGCAACAGCTAGTAGTGCATAAACATACATCTAGGCAGCACCCACAAAAAGCTGAACTGGTCCGCCATTTTATTTTATTTTTCAATCATTTATATTTACTGTTATTCATTGCAGAATAGAATAGCTTCACTAAAGAACGCCGTATCATACATGCTTAAGAATATACTTCAATTTCTTTCAATATACAGCATTCAATATTATTCATATCTATAACACACCTGAAGTCTAACACTTCGCAAACTGGAGCATTAGTCCACAATCCGGGCCACAAACTGTCTTTTACCATCGATAGTGAGAATACACCGAGAATTTATTTCATTGGCTATGTATTACGACTAGATAGAACAAATATATATATACAGATCAATAAAATTTGAGTTTCTGTTTATATATAACATTAACATATTAAATAACCACTTTTTCATACGATACACATACCAAAATTACATTTTTTTACAATTTTTGTCTGTCTGTCTGTCTGTTTGTACTGGCTAGTCTCTGGAATGGCTGGACCGATTTTGCAAGACTTTTATTAGCAATATACGTGATGTACTAAGAAGTAACATAGGCTACTTTTATTTTGGAAAATTGAACTTTTAACTTTATTTTTAATTGAACTTATTATGTTCAAAAATACATAGTCTATGCGGCCGAAGTCGCGGTAGTTACATATAATATGTCATATTATGTTGTATAGTTTCTTGTTTCTTGATTTATTAAATTAACTAGTAAATATGACGATATATCGGTCTAGAAATTCCAGCTTGAACCTACACAATATTATTAGATTTTCACGAGAACACGTTTAATTAAGGTTATGTTTGTTACAACTTAAATAAATATTAAGTAGTAACATCGCGAATGATTATTATGAATTCGAAAATTAATTAATGTCAAAAGTCAAATTACATTTTTGGAATATAGGTAAGCTTATTTTAACTAGATTTTTGGAAGAGCTATAGATATGTCTGACACATTATTATACCATCGCAAATAGCATATTATAAAGATTAAATCTATCTCCATCAAAATTCATCAAAATCGGTTTATTTATTTAGACGATACAGATTAACAAATAAACAACGCATGTAGTTAAATGGAGTATGCCATTCATCTGCATGTAATGTTTTTATTATACTAAGAGTACCTACAAATAAAGATATAAAAGAGTATTTTCATACTATCCCTTAGTCTCCAGCGACTGGCTTGACAACGAAAGTAACATAAACACTAGAATGCTAGAATAACCATAAGTTTAATAACGTAGTACTTATTTTAATGGTTTCATTCTCTTTCGGGAATATCACGGTGGAAAGCTATTAATGTTAGTGAAGGCAGCTTTGCTTTAGTATCCTGTAACGTAACGTGTTGAAATATGAGGTGAATTTGTCATAGAAGTATTCAGACGTAGCATTACATTTCGCCTTTTAATCCCCGAAGAGGTAAGCAGGTTCAAATTCTATGTAAAATCAACTTTTTGTACGTAGCAAAAAAGTTTAGAATGATTATGTATTGTTTACTACACCTAAATTTTCATTGCTTAGCTCTTCTGAGCTATGTTTCTGAGCTATGAGCTATGACGAAACTATGTTTCTACATAGTTTCGTTTCTAAAAACGTTTTATCTATATTAGATATATAAATTTAGTCATATATGTAGGTAAAAAATCACAATTTGGATACATACAGTGACTATTTTTTCTCGCTTTCTCATTAAAAATTGGCTACAAGTAGACACGAGTAAGTATGTACATTATTCCAGTCGATAAAACTTTAAACTTTTGTTATCATTGCTATTCCACGATAGCGTTAAAGTCCAAATTGTGAGCTATTTGAACATTTTGTTCCAAATAAAATGGAGGGAAGAACATAATTTTTGTGTCGGAAACAGGCCATTTAGTCGTCATCAACAAGTTTCTTGTAAATAAATAAAAGCTAGCATTAACCCTAGGGTTAATAGAATAATTGACTCCTTTATTTAAAGTAGAGTAATGTTCACCTATTGCTATGGCAATAGATGCTATGGCAATTCCAGACTCCGTGCTACTACTAACAATTTTCTTTTAAACCTATTAATACTGTTCCGGACACGGGAATCGAATCTAAGACCCCTTGCCCGGTAGTCACACCTGCGACCACTCGGCCAACGACGCAGTCAATTACTAGTCCGCCTGTTACACGGGACTCATAACATAAAATAGTGAAAAGTGGGTGTTATATCGTACAGTGGCATTAAGTGCCGTAATATGCACCTCTGCCTAACCCCTTCGGGGATAAAAGGCGTGGTATTATGTAAATGTTTACCACTTATACGAATACTTTGTTACTACCTTTAAAATAAAATAAGTTGCAATTTATTGACATAAACTCAATAGAAACTTTATTTTTAACTCAAAATGTTACATTAAAACATATTTTAAATTAGATACCTACTATCCAGAGATATAATCACATTCACACTGCATTGCAACTAGGCAAGTCAAATTACACCTTACAGCAGTTAAAATAAAGTTGTGCATATTAAACTTCTTGCTCAGCTCTCTTTATGCGATATCGTACAATAATTGGCAGGTACTAGACACCGCCTTTTACATTTACTACGTTCTCCAAGCAATATACCACGAAGTTTGAAAGTATATGAAACAAATTTAGTTTGTAAGTATATGTTACAAGACTTACACGCCAATATACTCAACTATTTGAAAGAAACTATGCATAAGCCACTTAATTTTAAGTTTTGATACAATTACGCATAGTTCAGTTTTCTTTGTGGGTTTTGGTACGAGCTGAAGTATATGTTCATTGTGTTATGTGTTTACTTAGTCTTATTTATCAATAGAAAAAAAAAGATATCAACTTATAATAAAACTTAATTACTTTTTAGAAATCTTTTCTTTTATTTTTCAATTGATTTTAAATTAGAGAAAACTCACGCCTTTTATCCCCGAAGGGGTAGACAGAGGTGCACATTTTGCTACTATACAATGAAACACCCACTTTCCACTATTTATGTTATTAGTCCCATGTAATAGGGGGTGAGCCTATTGCCATATACCCGGCACAATTCCAGACTCCGTGCCAATTCTGAGAATTTTTTAAACCCAGTAATACTTAGCCCGAACCGGGATCGAACCCGAGACCAAATGGCCGGCAGTCGCACTTGCCATGCCATGCTTGCCATGCTTTGGCACGAATGGGCCGGCTCGACCGGAGTGATACCACGGCCTTACAGAAGACCGACTTGAAACAACGCCTACGTTGTGATTCGTTGTGTAAGTGAGTTTATCGGAGGCCCAATTACCCCCCCCCGTACCCCAATCCTTGAATCCCAACAATCCTCAAATTCCTAATCCCAAAAGGCCGGTAACGCACTTATAACGTGGAGTTCCAGGTGACGCCGATTGCTTACCATCAGGTGATCCGTCTGCTCGTTTACCGGCTTATCCTATACATAAAAAATATCATAAATCAATATTAAAAATAGCTCATAAGTACTCAACAATAAGGTCTACAATAATTTAGGCAATTGTTAGGCAAACATTAACACGTTACGATTCACAAAGTCTTGTTGTTATAAGTTGGTTGGCAAACTATTTCGAGGAAAGTGCTATCTAGAATATTTAGTTGGAACACGTGTATCATTATAATGAACAACTTGAAAGAAAGTTATCGTCACCTTAATGATACAGTTACAACTAAACATTGAAGTTGCTGAACTTAAAGATTAGGTGTTGTTTACTAAACCAAATAATAGACATTCGATTTATTCAAAACTAGCTTCTGCCCGCGACTTCGTACGCGTAATCCCATTTTTTCCCGTCCCCGTTCGTGATTTTCGGTAAAAAGTAAAAAAAAAATTTGGTCAAAAAGTATCCTATGTCGGTTTCCTGACTCTAAGATACCTCCCTACCAATTTTCAGCCAAATCTATTCTGCCTTTCTTGAGTTATAAGTGGTGTAACTAACACGACTTTCTTTTATATATATATAGATCGGTTATGTGTTATTTTTATCTTTACCCCCGTTTTTAACATAACAAAAGCCTTTTATCCCTGAAGGGATATGCAAAGGTTTACATAACGGCATTAATGCCACTGTACAATATAACACACACTTTTTACCATTTAGGTTATTAGTCCCATGTAATAGGGGGTAAGCCTATTCCCATATACCGGGCACAATTCCGGACTCCATGCTACTACTGAGAATTTAAAAAACTCAGTAAGAATTTGCCCGACCCGGGAATCAAACCCGAGACCCCTTACCCAGCAGTCGCACTTGCAACCACTCGGCCAACGAGGCAATCATGAGTTATTGATGTTAATAATAATTCTGTTCCCATTTCATTTATGTACGTCACTGCAACATTTGACAAGTTAATGCTAAAATCGTTTAACTTCTATTGTGTGTAACTTTCGCCGAAATATTGATAATAGAGATATGCATGTACCTACGTGAAATTAATTAAAGTGCAGCTTATTCAGTACAATTGATTTAAGCCCGTAACACAATACAAAATGAGGTAATAGAATACACAAATTGCAATTAATGAGTACACATTTGAATTTAATTAACGTTTTAATTAGTACATTTTCATAATGTTAATGACATAATTTTTGGCCTATTTGGTTATATCTTGTCATTTCAGCTACTAACAACTAAAAACTACCGCAAAGTTAAGTTCGACGGTTCATTAATTTTGCCGTCACCACTCGACACTGGCAGTATAGTCGACAACACCGTTTTGGAGACTCAGTTGCCAAAGAAGAAAAAAAAATATCCGCTCATATAAAGAACTCATAATACAACTGCAAGTACAGGGGGTTTACTCTTGAATGCAATGGTGATCGATCGATCGATCGGTATTGTGAAATTTCGTACTCTTGAGTTGCAACACTATCGCCCATTGCATCTGTATTAGGTACGTGGATATTTAATGAAGTAAATGGTATTGAGATTGGCTTTATATTCCGTGCTCTGAATGCTACGTAGGAGTGCTAGATAGGAGTTTTTATGGGGCAAGGCTGCCACAACCTCCAAAAACCGCTGCAACTCCTGTAAGCCAGGACCTACAGTAGATACAACCATGAAAACACCGGAACACTGAAGTCCGGCGCGCCCCAGGGACATGAGTAACTGTCTTGGTTCCCGCAACGAAGTGGATCAGAAGATATTATAAGAGGAGAAGAAAAAAACGATGGTTTCCATTCCCCTCGGTGAATTACTACAGGACATAGAATGAATTAGCCGAAAGGCACAAAAAAGAGGCTGTACAACTGGGTGAAGCCCATGGAAATTTGACTAAACACTAAGTGGTTACGATAGGGTTCGTATAAATTTGACATTGAATAATTATTGACATTTTATTGGATTGAAATTGCATTGACATTGATATTGGTTTCAAGAGTAAGCACCCTGGGCTATACTTTAATAAAATTTACCATACATGCACTACTCTTGCTATGACTTTATAATTATGTGTTAAGTAAGTGAAGGTTTTGGATAAGGATTTTAGATGTCCGCCTCAAAAAAAATCTCATAAAATTGAGATTGTATGTACATTATTAAAGCTGTAGAATATGATGCGAAATCTATCCAGCATGAATTTGTTGTAAAACATTAGCAGCCAAGAAGTATATCAAAATACCCTTAATTTATTAATCGCCACGAAGGAAAATTTAATATCAGAGAGTATTACGAAACTGAGCAAAGTAAAACATCCTGAGGCGGACTTGTAAACCACAAAGTACTGTCAGAATTAATTATCTTAAACATTGTTAACCCGGTATGTAGTCGGTATGTTGTAATCAGCTTTAAATCCTTAATATAAACTAATTTGCTGCTGCTGCTGCCGTGCTACGTGTCGCGGGTTCGGTTCCCGCACGGAACAACTCTTTGTGTGATGTAAACTTGTATGTTTGTAAACGCACTCACGACACGTGAAAATCTTAGTGTAATAAAAAGCTAATCCTCCGCTAGCGTCGGTCATCATTGTCCGACATGGCATCGAATGTGTTAAAAAAAAGAAAAAAACTAAATAATATTATTTAGTCCAATCTAAAAAATTGAACATTCGATTTTTCCCGTAATAGCAGAGATGTACCTGCTTAGAAAACAAACACAGACTTACCTATCGCCAAAGTCCAATGTGATAAATAGAAGAGCCTATTGATCTACATACCTGTATCAATACTGGACACAATCATTCTGTTCATATCACACACACAGATTTCAGAAAATTGAAAAGCCCAAGAACTATTCACTCGCCCCTGGTACTCAATCCAAGATCTAATACTCCACTGTAACATCTATAAGCCAGTAACTACTCGACTAAGGAAACAGTTCAATAGAAAATAGAACCTACAGTTCCAACATTATGCTCATAGTCCTCGAATGTAACTAGAAACCTCTTTCAGCCATGTCACTAAGCATTTCAGTCATGAATCGGGAACAAAATCACTACTGATGTTACTTGAATGTACGCATAGTACCTACTGTTCTAGTTCTATACACACTACATTGAAAGTCAATAAAGAATGAAGTGTAGGGAGATGGATGCCTATCACACAGTTGTGTAACTTTGAAAAAAGTAAGCGTTGTTTACAAATGTGTAACGTAATGTTTGATAATGTATTACTTTTCCTACAACGTCCAATTTGGCTCCTGTAAGGCTGATTCTAAGTTTTGTACAAATTCTGTATACATTGTAGACTATAACTATTGACTATATAAATACCTATTTCAGGAGCTTCCATTCTGAAATGCATTGATGATAATCATAAGATAATCTTCCAAGCATTAAAACATTTTTGTTAAAAATATCTGGGTATAACCAAACACAAAAGAAAACTTGATCCGCAAAAAATACCCTCATTGCATTGCTAAAGATAAATTTATTTTAAGCCCCACACAAAGAGTACTCATAACATTATAAAGCCAGTTACACAATGGCATCACCTTTCGGATTCAGTATCACCTCTGTGTAACAGACGCGCTGTTCATAAGTCCATTGTGTTCACCGGTTATGTTCCACAGCACACAACATTGTCACGACGTCTGAGTTGATTTGTGATAAAAGTGTGTCGCTTACATGCACTTACTATGAATGAACGGCGAACAGCACGCCTGTTCAAACACTTAACTATCGACGTTGTGTTGGGTCGCAATATTTTAAAATTCAATTTGCTGTTGATTTAATTGTGTAGTGTAAAGTTGTGTGAAAAATGCACTATGCACATGTCAATAAAATTTTTACATATTCCATTTTTAAATACAAAATTGTGTAAAATGTCTTTATTTGTTTTTGTTTAACATTTGTTATACAATTACAGCATCACAAAAATGTCTTTATAAACATAAAAGAAATAAAGTTTTTCTAAAGTATTCTATTTTTATTGATTTTTATATTCTATATCCATCCGAATACAATCTTGTCAAAACTTACACCTATCGTTGTCATTACTCATACCTACGTATAGCCTAATACTAACAGTAAACCATGCACTAGTACCAATATGTTGCAATCGCCAATCCAAAATTGGCAAGCGAAGCGTTGTTCAGTTACCACAACTATTAATTGAAGCGGTCTCCTGTTAATAAGGCTCATGTTCAAGTCATGGAGTGTATCAAACTAATATTCTGCGGTAGTATTTGAACAAAGCCTGAGTTTCTATTCATAAAAAAATACAATCCTGAATGACAACTAACACATTTACATTCGTACTCTACTACTCTATGATATCTGCAGCTGTAACCAAATGCCATTTAGCGCTTGTCTATATGTAGAATAGAAAACCAAATTATATGAAATTGACGTCAATTTTGACACTTGTCAGTATCATCCTCATACATTTAGTTTTCTACTCTCTCTGTAGACAAGCGTTAAAGTCGTGTTTGGCTAAAGGCACTGTTTATAGTTTTAGCAGTGCTGAAGATAGAATTATGAGATATTTTTCATGAAGCTTAAGCTTTTAATTCTATTAATTTTATTACTCTTTTAACATTTATAAAAACCGACTTTAAGACCCTCTTTTCTAAGTAGGTTGATTAATATACTAAAACCTTCTCCTAAGTTTAAAATCCTTAGTAAAATCGGTTCAGCCAATATACAGATCAAACTGAGCAGCTTCTTCTTTTTTTGAAGTCGGGTAATAAAAACGAAAATATGTTTCTTTGTTTGTTACTCCTTCATGTTAAAACAGTTGTAGGGATCGGTATGACATTTTGATCAGGGGTAGGTTTGGAATAACACATAGGCTACTTTTTATCCCACAGAAACGCGGGCAAAGCTACTGGCAAAAGCTAGTATGTCAATATTCTACCCACATAAGGATTATTTAGATGAGACTAGCATTATAGACACCATTAAAGAACAATAGGTTGCGGACACCGGTGTCCTCGCGGTGTTTAACAGTTTAATATCTATGAATGAATAGGAAAGAGAGGAGAGGAGAGGTTAAATAGGAGAGATTCAATATTACCTAGATATTAATCTATGGTCTAGAATTACGAGCAAAATTGCAGACGTAAAACGCAAGTAAGTAGGCGTAGAAAGTTAATTACGGTAGAGATATTCTATAATTAATTCTTATATTTAGGTACTAACTAGAAAACGGCTTTAATATCGAACGATTTACTAATTCAAGACCAAGTCTTTAATATCAACATAAAAAGAACAGATGGTAAGTACTATCGTACTAAAATATCTACAATTGATGTGTATTTTCACTTATTTCGTTGGTGGAGGCTTGTTTCTCCGTGGTGCATAATGCTGCAGTCGATGACTTGAGGGTTTAACCACTCTATAGTATATCTATAATGTATAGAGTTTCAAAGTCAAAGTCAACGCATATATTTCAATTAATCTTTAATTAGGCACTTTTGAAACATCAAAAATGGAATTGTCAATCCGTCTGTCTGTCAGTGAAGCTAGGAGCTCGTTCGAAAGTGTAGTTTCGAATGGAGAAGAACGAGCAAGTTCTATCGCATATATACCAACAGTCGATGACGCAGAAAAAAATAAACATTAGACCAGGCAGCAGTGTTCTCTGATAAGCCAGAACATTTTAAACAGCGACCTCCAACCTTTTTGGCCAAGTTTTCATTATGACATACCTGTCTTATGTAGAGGAGGCCCTGCAGTAGCTGCAGTACCGTTATCAGTGTGTTTACGTATCTTAATGATATTGTGTATAACTTTAAGTATGGGAGAGTTAGTTTCAGCACAAATGGGGCGGCACGACCAGAGTGGTATCACGGCCTCACAGAAAAAATCGACGTGAAACAACACTTGCGTTTTGTTTTGTCGTGTGATGGAGGTTACCGGAGGCTCAACCACCCCCAATCTCCGAATACAAAACAATCGGCAAATCTCTAATCCCCAAAAGGCTAGTAGCGAACTTGTAACACCTCAGGTTTTTCGGGTGTTCATAGGCGACGCCGATTACATCATCACCATCAGGTTATCCGTCAGCTCGTGTACGGGCTTATTCCATAAAACAAAATATTAGGTAACCCAGACAATATGTAGAGAGTAGGTATGTACGTACCTTGGCTTCTAAAAATAAATCTACGGCGTTAAACGAAAATCCCTTCGAATAAAATCTAAGTTTAAATTTAGACTTCTGCGCCTGTCATAATATAAATTAGCCGTACTTTAACTCTGTTTCGTGATAAAACAATGTGGCAGTTTATTGTCACTGTTTACCTTTAACCTTTTCGAACAAAAAGCTTTATGATACATTAAGTAGGCCTTGAAACGCACACAAGAGTTCACATTAAACAATACAACCAGTTTATTAAGATCTCGCTTTGTATTATCTTTCTACATATTCGACGATCAGTTTATACTGGTTATGTTAAGCTTGATGTGTTGCGTGTACCTGGTTGTAATTAACTATAGGTAATGAGAGTTTGAAGTGCCATTTCGAAATGTTTCATGGCTTTGTAGCAGACTTTGGAACTGTTTATTATATTATACGTACTACGGTGTATAAGTTTGTTTCACGTATTCTTTGACCGTGACGTGACGTGACGTGACCATGACAAAATAGAGCTTCGATACAATTATATTTTTGTACATTCTTTACGCATACTTGAAAGATAACCTTTCTATTTAAATTAAAAATATAATCATCTACATAAAATAAATGAGAATAATGATATGAAATGATAATATTGTTAGAAATTGAATTAACGGTATTCCAATTAATTCCAACAATTCTGAAAATATTACAAATAATGCTAATATTAATCTATTTTCAAGCTAGACTTAAACCTGACCTGACCTAGATTATTACAACTATAACCATAACCTCTAAATATAAATCTCAAGTCACGACATATAATATATAAATTCATACAAATTCACAAGGTTTATTGCCACTAATTTATTCAGCGGTGACATACAAGGATCTTCGTGTGAACGCGACACTAGTTTGTCGTGGTTTTTAAAAACTAATCTGTAATGCTGAGTCATTAAAGTTTGTTTTTCGTTGGTTGTAGTGAAAGTGATAGTGATAACCTAGTTGTGCTACATTTTTAGTAGTACAAATGGGAATGTGAGTTTTTTTTAAAAAGAACTGTAAATTCTATTCTATTGCTAACAATATATGACAATAATAATAACACTAACAATGACAATAACGCTTAGGAGTTAGCATTTTTATTTCATATCAGTTAATTATTTGTAGAATATCCTACAAAAAATCTTACCAAAAGGTAACAAATCATCTGTATACGTAAAAGGACCACGTTTCAGAACAATTACGTCGTTTTATTTTGAGTAATTAAATTACTCGTTCACATTTGTTATAAAGACCTTGCTTTCGCAGTCTGTTTCATCCGCCAGCGCTAATTACTAGAGTAATTATAATATTTAGGAACCCAAACCAATTTTACTAAGTATTATTTTAGTACTAAGTTGCGGTTAAACAAATTAGGCGTTCATAAATACCCATAATTACATATACTTATTTGTGTACGAAGTTAGAAATCGGTAAATAAACCCTAGCTATCAACAACTTTATATTACGCGTTTTCAAATATTTGTATAACTTCGCAACTAAATATAGAAGTCATTACTTACCTCCCCTTTATGACGAAGCATTTAAGTAGGTTACCGTGTGCACTATTCAGTCACTGCCCCTCTAATGTCACTGAACATTGTTTTAAAAAAAAAACACTTAATTTTACCAACCTACATATTTAAAACACTACAGATAACTTTAAACTATAACTATAAACTGTATTTGTTTTAACCTTTTAACAAACGCACGAAGTTATCACGCGACGTGTAGAATCTACTACGGCGTAGCACGGCTACGGCGTAGGCGTCCGTACGCTTACAACGACCGCGTCGAACTGAATGAGTTTCCACAAGCATTCCTTTTAGTAGGCTTTAAAGTACTTATTTTGTATTTGAACCAAATAATGAAGGTTACTAACGGAAAACATCTAATCTGTCTCGCTCAGTCTATAAAGGGAAACCTTAAATTTGGTATGTTTTATTGAATACAATGGTAGATAAATATCAACGGTAGATAGTCGCCAGGCAAAGAATATTATATCCTTTTGATATTTTATGTTTGAAGTCTTGAAAGAAATTGTTTTAGGTTTTTTATATAAGTAAGTGCATTAAAGGTGGTGATTGTAAGAAAATTCCAAAAATGATACCTTTATTCGTATTTAATAAATATATATTTGGTAGTATAGGTTGTACCGCTTTTGAGTTAAATCTAGTTCCGTTATTCTCCAAGTTTTTAGAATTGACATTCTCACTCATTCTCACTGATGATGATTGAATATAATCGGACCTTAGGTCACTAAGGGCCATCACTTATTTCTAAACTGTAGAATAAAATGGACATTTGACAATTTTTAGTATTGAAGATTTGTCATATTGAAAGTTATCCCTCAGTTAAAATTTACATAACATAACATAACGCCTTTTATCCCCGAAGGGGTAGGCAGAGGTGCCCACAGAAATAACACCCACTTTTCACTATTTATGTTATTAGTCCCATGTAATAGGGGGAGAGCCTATTGCCATATACCAGGCACAATTCCAGACTCCGTGCTACTACTGAGATTTCTAAAAACTCAGTAATACTTTGACTGCCTCGTTGTATATAGATCCCAGATTAAAATTTACCTGATTGGAAAAATCGACCCTAAGTCTGTAGTAATACAAGTACGTTTGAACTAAAGTGAAAGTGGAAACAAGCACTCATGTGGGAACTGTTTTATACTTTTCATATAATATAATTATAGTGATATTCGAAAAAAAATATATACAAAACATATTTCGCGAATAACCATTTATGCAGGAAATAAAGTGAGATGTTATAATTTTTTTAATAAAACAATTGCTTTTTCCACGTATAAATCTCGACACATTTAATACCATACCATACAATACTGTTTAGGTCGTAAGTACTCAAATTGATTTTTATCGAAAGAGGTTAATTTGAAAAATTAACATAAAATTACACACTTAACTGGAAGTCTATTTTGAACATTAAGGACAAATACGGCCTATGCCTTTATAACGTTCAAAAAAGGTTTTAGCTCTACCTTCTGCAATTTTCAATTTATTGCGCGACAAAAAAGAAAACCTATACCAAGGCTATAATTTCGTTATCAAAGTTTATAGATTTGGACCGAAACTACTCACAAATTAAATGCTAATTTAGGAAAAAGCCTAACTTCACGAAAAAAAGAAAAAAGTTGTTCGTAAATTAAAGTTTCATCTCATTTGGGCTATTTTAGTGTAGTATTTCTGTATAAAATAAGTTTAAAAGGTCAGTCAAAAAGGATAAATCTTTATATTTTTTGCTATCGATACCTAATGATCATCAATATCATAATAGAGCAGCCAGCACTTCAGAAATTTTGTTGTCTACATATATATTTCTTTTTATTAAAACCAATATCAATATTAAGGAAAAATTTGAAATAATTCCACCATGGTTATAATGGAATATTACTCGAATAAAGGTAAAAAAATCTAACAAAAAATACATTCTTAGTACTTAGTTAATAAACGAATTTAAATTAAAGAAAAATCGCTCTTATTGTCTAGCATAGAGATTACAGATTTATATAATCGTTATAAATCTCTAAGCCCATTATAGTAAATCAGTCCGCTAATTGGATAGTATCCATTGGTAGATTTCCACGGAAGAAATATTAGGAAAAACAGTATATTCGGATTAAAAAAAACTTTAATTACTTTATGTATTTAGGTATATATCGATTACTTTCTAACGAGTAAGCTACGTAAGAGCTCTTGGGCTTATTGTCTAGGTCATAGTGGGTATTATTGAGAATTATTTGTTTTTTGTTAATTCTGTAATAACCAATTTTAACACAGAGAGAAAGGTTGATTTTTTATAATACGTAATACTCATATGTAACCCAGACAACGGCACAGTAATATCATTAACATAATCACTGGTATGACAATTAACTAAACCACGACACGAAATCATTATACCTATGTCCCCTGAAGGCTATACCAAATCCTTTACAAAATATTACCCGCAGTTCATTTGCTTGTAGATTTAATTGATATATTTAACTAGCTATATCTAAGGCTTTGCTTGTGTGTTATTTTTTTTAAATGATGGTAATCCTTGCTTCAATTTTGCTACTGTGTAATCTAGGTAATGTTTGTTTAATTTCTAGTCAGAAAGGATTTTACGAAAGCACCAACTCATTCAGCACACGAAACGCTTACATGATTTAACCCGTCGAGCGTCCGCGTTCCTTATGATCCAACGGATGCATTTGTGACATTTGGAGCATTTTTTCTTATGATCCACCGGGTGCTCATAAGGACGCTCGAGGGTTCCTCGAGAAAAAAAGAAAAAAAATATTATTTCACTTTAAAAAACAAGTGACATGTACAGATGTGTTATTCTATTAGTAGGTACTGATGGATACATGTTCATGCCCCGAGTCTGCCGTGAAATGAGACCAGTCCAGCATGTGCAAGATAGGGCGTTGCGCTAGTATTCTACTGGCCCCCTAAGTGACCCGCGATCGAACAAGCAACAAGACAAGTAACCTTGTAAAGAACAATGGTAATAAAGCTTAATAAATAATTCCATAATAGTTTTCAAAACTCATACCTAGACATAAATATTTGTCACGGAGAACCTAACAGGTAACCGGGGCTCCGGCTCGACGTGCAGGAGAAGGAACGGGGTGGTTTTTAGTCAGTAAGAGTCTGACACTCCCTCCCGCCTCACCCAGGCGGGAGCAGCCATTCGATGATTTTCCCTCCTTAAAAAAAAAGACAAACATTTCATACCAATTGTCTTCTTATAAGATAAACAAACACACACAATCAACATTTTATACTAGGCAGTTTAATATTATATAAATAGGTTCGCGTGTTCGCTATACATTTTAAACTTTGGCTTGTTTACGTGGGCCATGCTCAGTCACGCACTCACCATGCATGGTTAGTGACCGCGAACTCCAAATAATGTATTATTAGCCCTCCCAACTCAAAGAGACCTTAACTTAGCACCCAGTTATTAAAGACTAGCTTTTACCTGCGGCTTCGCTCGCGTCACAAAAGAATAATAAGTAGCCTATGTGACATATACCAATACACACAGCGCCATCTATACCAATACTTTTGTTTTTCCTCGGGAATATCAATTTTCCGGGTTAAAAAGTACCCTATTATTTAATCCAGACTTCTAACTTTACGTCTGCAAAATTCAAAGCAATCGGTTTAGTAGTTACGGCGTGAAGATGGAACAAACAAACTCACTTTCAGATTTATAATATTAGTAAGGATTGTTAAAGAATTAACCTATAAAAAACTTTATATACATGGAAGGTAGTAAAAACTCAACTATTATTAAAAGAGATTGTCGCAAAACGTGACGGTAGTTTTAGTAAATATGGTACTTAAAGTAAAAGGTAAGTATCTTTGATATTAATTTAAGGACTAAATATACATAATGAACTGTATAAGTGTGGAAGAGCTATGCTTCGGCACGAATGGCCCGGCTCCATCGGAGTAATGCCACGGCTTCGCAGAAAACCGACGTGAAACAACGCTTTTCGTTGTGTTTTGTTCTTCACTTAAACAATTTAAAGTGAAGCGTTTCCACAGTTCCATGATTATACCGGACAATTTGAATACCTTTTTTACTCTACCCGTGGCGCATACGCATGTAAACTTCACTTATGAGAAGTACAATTTGGGTGGTGCCTTCTCAAGAGATAAGGATTCGTTCGAGATAAGAATAAGGATGTCAACAGGTAAGGTAGGTATATCATAATAGGGTTGATGACTAATTTTTCTTTTAATGTCCGCCTAGTAGATTATTTTAAAACATTACACACGTATAGATATAGGAAACGAATAATTTCAGCGATATATTGATTTGAAATGTCGCGTGACGTCACTTCTATGTACATTTTATACGTAGAAATGACGTTTTAGCCCCCACTCCTAAACTTTGATTAGTTTTATCTAAGTATCATTTTATTATATGTACAACAAAATAAAAAAAGACATGTCTAATTTTTTTAATTACATAACTGACGGACTAATTAGATTTTTAATTTTCATACCCTGTCGTCATCCCTATTACAGCGACAGGCAAATATTGAAGCAAAGAGGTGCAAATAGCTAAAGAAATGAAACTCAATTCACATATTCGTATTTTGTGGCTTCAGACATATCAAACATTATTCACAAACGAGCTTCAAAGATGACGGTGAATGCTTCGCACTCAATGCATCTCATTGCATGATATATGAACCTTCCCAGATGATTCACGAGCAAAATGGCAGGATCTTTTAACGTGGCAAGCGTAAATCCGGGCGTAAACCTTTCATGATATGATGTCGTGACGGCTTAGTAGCTGCATTAGTTACGTATATATATAGGTACTCCTCCTGTTTATGCTTGGATACTGTTTTATAGTTTTACTGTCCTGACTCTGAGGAATGAATGAGGTATGTGTATTTTTGTTAGTGGAAATCTTAGTCGAGATTTATTCTTCAGATTCTGTCTATCTGTCACAAGTTGAGCAATGCAGCGAGCAAACTGATGGTATCCACAGATAGAAATACCTAAAGCATCAAAAGATATTCAAATGTAACAATAATAAACAAAGTACTACAGTCAATTGTTAGTTTCAAATAAAACCTCACCATTATTTTAATAAACGAAGCAGCTAACAAAGTAAATAAACATTGAAAATTTAATTAATTTCTTGGTTTATTTGACAAACAAACCTTTAACGGAGCAAGTGGAGAATATCATAAGAACTCCATACTTACTTTGAATTTAATTAAATGTAGACGCAATATTGTCTGCACTTTACAAGTTATTAACATGTCTCAATAGTTTGAGAACAATGTGTTGTGTGTTATATAGGTTCAAAGTACAGTAAATTCCATATAATAATGGTATTTCTTGAAACGTTTCAAATGTAGGAGAGCCATGCTTTGGCACGAATGGGCCGGCTCGACCAGAGATACCACGGCCTCGCAGAAACCGACGTGAAACAACGCTTGCGTTGTGTTTTGTCGTGTAAGGGCGGTTACCGGAGGCCCATTTACCCCCTCCCCAATCTCCCCAATCCCTGAATCCCCTATAATCCTCAAATTCCTAATCCCTAAAAGGCCGGTAACGCACTTGCAACATTTCTGGTGTTTTTGTCCATGATTGGCGCCGATTGCTTACTATCAGGTCAGATCCACAATATTGGTTTATCAGCTTTTTCTATAAAAAAATCAGATGAAAACTAGAATGATATTAGCAGCAAGTAATTACAACTATAAAAATGTTGGTGAGTAATTATTTCTAAAAGCGACCCTTAAAGTACCTGCCATAATCTTTTTTTAGTGAAAATCTGCTATACAATAATACTTATTCATTAATATCTTGACGACAATATGTTGTAATTAGTTATAATAAATACTACCGTGGTGAAAGCGAATAGTAATACATATAATATTACTTTTATTATATTAATACAATAGATCCGTTTGTCACGAGGACTTCTACGGTGCGAAGGATGCTTACCCTACAGTTATTTAATTCAATGGTAAATTGTGTAACTTAGTTGATTATTATTAATTTGTTATTGTTGGTAGTTTGGTGTCTTTTTTTTAAGGGGGGAAAATCATCGAATGACTTCTCCCGCCTGGGTGAGGCGGAAGGGTCGTGTCAAATTCTTACTGGCTAAAAACCACCCCGTTCCTTCTCCTGCACGTCGAGCCGGACCTACGGTTACCCGTTAGGTTCTCCGTTAGTTTGGTGTCTATTTCTTTTTTAATTGGTTGGTATGTGCTCTTGTTGTTTTTTTTTTTGTTGTATTTATTTTTCTATAGGATGTATTTGTTTAGACTGTAAGTGATTTTACAAATTGAATAATGTTAATATCTATCAGTGAAACCTGTAATTGGTTTTCTGTTGTTATTTTGCCTCTACTTTATTGCCATGTGTGGCTGTTGGTTTTCCAATACTTAAATAATAGCTAATGTTATACTTTTAACATCTGATCAACATACATCTAATGTAATGATCTGTCGTGGAGGTATTTCAAAACCGATACGATCCTTTAAAAGGCCGGCAACGCACCAGTGACTCCTCTGGTGTTACAGGTATCCATGGACGGCGCTGATCGCTTACCATCAGGTGATCCATCTGCTCGTTTGCCTACTATTCCATAAAAAAAAACAAAATAGTTGCAGATTACATATAAAATCTCTTGTGAGCGTTCCAAAACTCAGAATACCTAGTTTTAAATCCTTGTCATTCTAGTTTATGGTCACGTTCCCCTACCAAGCGTTCACGACACGACAGATTTTCGAATAAAATTCTACGTTCAAACTAAAGCTTGATAAGCCAATGCAGGTACTCCTTTATTTAAAAATAAT
Source organism: Spodoptera littoralis (assembly GCA_902850265.1). NCBI lineage: Eukaryota > Metazoa > Arthropoda > Insecta > Lepidoptera > Noctuidae > Spodoptera > Spodoptera littoralis. The sequence goes on along the minus strand of LR824542.2, from coordinate 9,720,367 downwards.
CTTTATATTTTCATCATTAAAAATCATAATTCCTTGAATCAATAACTGATTCATTATATTGCCAAATTTCCTAAGTTGAACATTCCAAATGTAATTACAGAAGTTTAGTAAATAGCACGATCGACAGAGTAGTAACTTACTCGTGTTCTTATAATTTGTTGGTAAACGTAGCACTTATCGTACTTCTGAAGTTATTTACTTAAGTCTCTCGACATCGTTGATTCGGTAACTCAATTATCAGAATCTTCTTTAACCCCAATTGGAAGATGCTTAATACACGGAATTCTAAGTCAAGCTACTGGATATAAATAAGATACATTTTTCCATAACACCCGTAAAACGCCAGTTTTCGAGTTGCCACTGATCCAAAGTCCAGCATTGTATTCAGCGTAAGAGATTATGCTTACATGAGGACTCTTTAACATAGCTAATTAGTAAAAATAGCAGCACTATCCAGTCTATTGATTCCATTTTAAAATATTATTTACATTTCACAAGACGAAAACTTTTTCTTTGTGCCTTTAGGCTTAATTCATTCTGTCTCCTGCAGTAATTCACCGAGGGAAGTGGAAACAATCGTTTTTTTTCTTCTCCTCTTATAATATCTTCTGATTCACTTCGTTGCGGGAACCAAAATAGTTATTCATGTCCCTGGGACGCGCCGGACTTCAGTGTTCCGGTGTTTTCATGGTTGTATCTACTGTAGAACCTGGCTTACAGGAGTTCCAGCGGTTTTGGGTAGATGTGGCGGGCTTGTCCCATTAAAAAAAAACGAAAGCTTCATCCACTTCTTTCGAGCACCAATAGTAAAGACAACATAATATCACCTGCTTCACTGTATCCTATGGGTGATATACTACTGAACTGTTACTAGCATTCTCAGCCATTTAAATACAACATGGAGAACACAGGACAATTATACAAAGGTATAACAGAAACTTTGCACTTTGTTACCTGGACAGGTAGACATACTTTGCAATAGAGCACATTTTTTTTAAATTGAACTAAGTAGGTATGTACCTAATGTGGAAGATTTGATAGTGAAACAGTACATATTTAATTGAGAGATTTACTTACGATTGTGTACAGCTTCTCGTTGGCCAACTGCCTCGTTGGCCGATTGGTCGCAAGTGCGACTGCCGGGCAAGGAGTCTCGGGTTCGATTCCCGGGTCGGGCAAAGTATTACTGGGTTTTTTCAAAAAATCTCAGTAGTAGCACGGAGTCTGGAATTGTACCCGGTAAATGGCAATAGGCTCACCCCCTATTACATGGGATTCATAACATAAATAGTGGAAAGTGGGGGTTACATTGTACAATGGCATTAAGTGCCGTAATGTACACTTCTGCCTACTCATTCATGGATAAAAGGCGTGATGTTATGTTATTATGCGTACAGCTTCTAATGTTTTGTACTTCACCTTGTCTAAACCTGACGTCTAGCATGTATTAGTAGTTGATGACGATTCATATAATATTTTTAAACCGTTCCATTGTTATACTCTATGATTCAGTGGTATAAATCAAAGGAATATCGTGTATATAAAACATAATACGCCCCTACGTAATACCATTTAGTCCTAAATCCGCTTGTGAGCTCTCACGGTATTATCCGATTGACTGAACTAAAAAATAACGTCTCACTGACAAAGGAATTAACTATTTGAACCGATTTAGAGTTTGAAAAAGCGAGCTAAAGTTTTAATTAATGAAACGTGTCTGACTTTTTATTTTTTTACCTACATGGTACTTTACTTAGTGTTCTGCTTTGAGCCATTAAATTAATTAAACTATTAACTGCATTTGCATATCTTCGTTAGTAACCTACATAAGTATTAGTACACGTATCAGAAAATTAAAACTGTTATTATCTTGTACAACCAAGTTAGTATACAAATATAAAAATATAAAAAGAAACACAATAACACGCCAGTAATTGTAACATGGTTCGTAAGTTAAAAATGGAGGGAAATAATTACAATGGCCGCCATAAGCTTCGCATTTTAGGTTATTTTGCATTCACCATTATTTCACCGTAGACGCCAGTAGTGACGTGAACGCTAAACATGTATTGTATAGAAAATGTACGCGGGCTAGATTTTGCACCTCACTTTATTTTTAACAAGGCATTTTCGTGTAAAAATTGTAGGCAACACGAAGGTTCTACACAGTAATTAGGACTGCGCTCGTTGTTATACTGTGCTCAAATACAGGGAAACAAAATGCAGTACGGTTATATACTTTATAAGTATGCAGTTTTGATCATTTAAAGGCGCAACCTACGTTTGTTGACATTATGTATTTTGTAGTTCCAAATTGAAGTTCCATAAATATTAAAAAAAAAACAATATTAATTATACGTGCATTTTCTAACTTTACAATAACTCGTCAACACGTAGCCATCACAGTAATAAGAATCATTGGGTATTAGGACGTATTTTCATCATTATTTCAATTAATATACTAAAATCTTCTTCTAAGTATAATTAATATTTTTCTGTGAATCGCATCAAAATTGGTTCAAACAATCGCAAGATAATTAATTACGCGCAAACATACATTCAGGTCAAGCTGAGAACCTCCTTCTTTTTTTGAAGTCGGTTAACCTGTCGAGCGTCCGCGTTCCTTATGATCCAACGGGTGCACACGTGATATTTGGGGAAAGTAAGAAAGAAAGAAAGAAAATGCATTTATTTGGCAATTGGCACACGAAAACAAGGATCATTACAATATAAATAAAAAATACAGTCAATATAAAAACAAAACATTAATAATAGATTTTATAAAAGAGAAAGCAGCATGGAGCATTTTTTTCTTATGATCCACCGGGTGCTCATAAGGACGCTCGAGGGGTAAATAAAGGTCTGTCACATTTCTTTTTACTTACGTTTACTATTCTTTAGTAATCTGTAACTAAGAAGAACATTACGTTTATCCAGCACACATAGTAGTTCAGGTAGTTCAGTATGTTCTTATTCTAGAAGATCGCTTCAGTTTACGTGCCTTTATAACTAAAATTCCCGTCCTAAAGCTATTTTATCAGCTCTAGTACGCTTAGATAGTATTACCTGCAAGCAAACTACGTAAAATGGTCAGTGAAAACAGAATAAATGTCTACTTTCAACGGTAGAAGAGTTTATTAAGTACCATCCTGCAATTAAGTTTGTAGGTAACAACTACGACTGCTGAATACAAGGCTTTATTATTCAACAGTTTGCAATGGATCGAAAACATACATGCATACAGACCCTTACGCCTGTCTCCCATGGGGGTAGGCAGAGACTATGGAACGCCAATTGCTTCGATTCTCACATGTATACCTCATTCGCTTCATCAACAGTCATCGATCTTTTCATGCATGCTCATCGGTATAGGGTTCTTTTAATTGAAGTGGGAATGAAAACTCAAAACAAAAATAATATGTTTTTGTATGAAAGAGCCATGGTAGAGCTATAACTAGAAGCAAGGACAAAAAATATAGTATAGATTATCGTTTAATATTTCTATGAACTTTATGCGAATATTTTCAGTGGTCGTAATATTTCAACGGGAATCGCTCACTAGATAGTCAGGAAATAACAATACTATCTACTTTAAATCCCCAATTCTGATTTGTTTTATTATTCAACACAGCACGATAATGACCACAACACAAGCGCATGTAAAAATATTCATTCATAAAATTATTTTGCTCTCAACCTCTCCATATGACCGCAGCAGTTCACCTACTGCATTAATTACACCGTGCGCTGGACATTTACGCTCACAAAATGTGGTTGCGAAAACACCAGGAACACTGATTATCTTTATCTAAAGGTCTCCCAGATTGTATGCAAAAAGGCTCTTTTGTGGTTCCCTTTTAAACGAAAAACAGGATACAACGGGACTTCGACCGTTTAAGTGGGATTCTATGTTGATACACTACACCGAGGAGAGTAGAACATTAATTTTAAAGTTTAATATGGGCGCACCGCAACAACTGCGAGGGCATAGGCACCTTTTAATTATTCCGCAGGGTATGTGCGTGACAGAGAAAAGTTATAAAAAAACACACGCCTGTTGTCTAGTTTGTGTACATATTTTAGTATTATGTTTAAACTTTTCAGGTTTGGGAATAAAGAATATTGTGGTGTGCAATGGCCGCATTCAGAATTTCATAACAAGCTTCAAATTATTAAAAGAATACTTGGGCAATTATTCGCGGCATGTTGCTTAACACAGGCCATAATGACGTCAATATCGGTTGTTCTCTTCAGCGTAATACGTAACAAAAGATGATTGATCAGCTACTGTCAAAAAGTTTGCTAACGGTATCAACACAGCGACAGACTTGGATATTTCTTGACATCGATCGCAATAAGTCAGTGTTTTTCAACATTTTTGCCACGCGATCTTTTGTCGAGCCTCAATTTAGGGACAAAGAATTCAAGATGGGATTGAAAAAAGCCGTTAATTTAAGACGTTGTTTCTTATTGATAACAAAAAGTTAAGTAAAAATAGGACAAGGTATAGGACTGCTAAAATACTTTCCATGTCAGGAGTCTGTATTAAATAAAATGTTGAGAAACACTTTCAATAAGGTGATTGTACTCAGCTTATACCGATATAAATAGAAAGACTTCTACGGAACAATCGATGGAACCCGATATAGAAAGAAATTGCTTTGAAGTTCATAGACGGAGAGGGTTAAATACCAACTAACTTAGTATATAGGACGTAGCCTTTCAAGAGCTTAGCATTGATATGGGTATAATAATCCTTAGTTTAATCCGGAGATAATACCTTTGTTTGATACAATTCAAACTACCATAATTTTAAGAGGCCGTTCTTGAATGAACTATGTTTTAATTTAATGAAGTAATTACCTAGTTTAGCTGTAAAATATATACGTTTAAAATCATCATTTTAGTCCAAAACACTCTGTCTGAAAGTCAAAGTCTGACACTCCCTCCTGCCTCACCCAGGCGGGAGAAGTCATTCGATGATTTTCTCCCTTAAAAAAAATAAAAAAAGTCCAAAACACAGAATAAAGGAAATGCCGTATGCCAAATTTTTATTTTTAAGACTTTTACCTGATCTGGCCGTCATAGTTGGACAAACTTTGTTATTTGTGTTCTGTTATACACATTCGCCAAAAAGGGGTTTAGTATTCATGCAGTAAAATAAACGTTCACAGCGTGAAGCAAGCCGAGACAGGTAGGAAGTGATGTATGAGTATTACATGTTCCCTGTTCCACATTCGCGAATTCGTAAATTCAATTTTCGCATAACAAATCCTTGAGGTATAAAGGCGCATGTCATGTAGGATATTACTACACACGTATGGTATTAACATGTATAAGGTAAACATTTAGATGTTATACTAGCGAGTTGGACAGACGCTGCCTTATTCGAATGCAGCGCCACCTATGAACCGAACAAATATCACGTCAAAATCCAACTGGGACTCAAATATATATCGAGGGGTAACGGGCTATTTGGTTTAAGCGACATTTTGGGCGATATTGAGTTATATATATATTCGGAATCAGCGAATTTTTCTCCGTCGAATGATGCCGGTTTCATTAAAATCGGAGCACTTTTTTGGCGTTTCAAACAATTCTATTTTCATGTTGTTTCCTAAGTGGCAGTGTATTAAACGACATGGATTTCGCATTTTTTATTAAATTATGTACTTGAACCATACCATCATATTAATAACCGAGACATAAACCAGTCACCCTATCTCTAATTATTAAGTCAACATGAGTTAAAGCATTTTTCTTGTTTCTAATTTTTATTAACAAATAACTTGAATCATTTTGACTTCCCACTAATCACACGGTGTGATGTCGCTTAAAACATTTGTCCGTCATCCATATGCGTCATGGTACGTCTCTTAAACATTTCTACCTGCCTCTATTTTCTACGCAGGGTGCTACTTAAACCAAATAGTTGTTTTCGTTTAAATATTTTGTTTAGTCATAAACCATTTAACCCTCATTTTTTTTTAAATGCATGTCGTTTTATACAGACGATAACATTGATAATGAATATTGAAACATTTTTCCAGTATTCATAGAAATACGAGTCGGTCTTTCAATCACTAAGTTTTAATATGGTACATTTAAATCATGTCATATGATACCATATTTATTTCATCGCCCTGGTGTTAAAAATCGTTATCATCCAACTGGACTATCGTGCGCTGGCGCTTCAGTCACTCCAGAGTGCGCCGAAGACAGACGGGACGCGCGCACACCGCCAGTGTTTACGTTAAACGCTCATCGAAATTGAATCCTAAGTACTTTAATTTCAAGACTTTGGCAACAATGAAAATTTAAGGGCTATTGTGGAGATTGATGACATACAATCTACGGCTGATTTAGCAACAGCTTTCGACGTTAGCGTCAAAACAATATTGGTACATTTGCGTCAAATTGTCAAGGTAAAAAAGCTTGATAAGTGGGTGTCCCACAAACTAAATGATCAACAGAGCTAAGTATGCATCGAGCAGTGCAAGGGGGACTGGGATGCCGTCTCCTCCTTTTGCGAAGCAGTTATGCTAGCTAAGGAGGAGGCGGGACGCGTGAGGCAGCGAAGCGCTGGCTCCTCGCAACCCAGCCATCGCGAAGGACACACCTGGCGTCGGGGATCGCGGGACGATCTCCAGTTACCGTAAACGCGGGCCTGCGGACGGTGAGCATGGGTGGCTCCCCGTCCGACCAGAAACAGACCCAAGCGTACGGGGCGTCGCGTTCCGCGCGCGCCTCAAAGAGCCATCAGATCACCACAGATGGGGCCCAACAGGGTCGATGCCGATTCGGAGTCGCGGAGAACCTAACGGGTAACCGGGGCTCCGGCTCGACGTGCAGGAGAAGAAACGGGGTGATTTTTAGTCAGTAAGAGTCTGACACTCTTTCCCGTCTCACCCAGGCGGGAGAAGCCATTCGATGATTTTCCACCCTTAAAAAAAATGCATCGAGTAGTGCCTTGCACTGCACTGCTCAATATACACACAAATGAAAGAATTTTGATTTGCATTGTCACCTCCGATGAAAAATGAAATCTGTGTGATAACCACACGCGTTTAGCATGTTGGTTGAATCCTAGTTCAGCACCTAAACAATGCCCTAAACGAAAACTTACCCCTAGAAAAGTGATGGTCACTGATGGTCTAGCGCTCGCGCTATTCTGATTCATCACAAATTCTTACCAAACGGAGTGAGCATTACTACGGATGTGTAGTGTGAAGAACTGAACACAATGATGGAGAAGCTGACACATCTCCAACCAGCATTGGTCAATCGCTTATCTCCATTGCTCCTGCATTACAACGCGCGACCTAAAGCTGCACAAGAGACGACCTCCACGTTACAAGAACTGGGGTTGTGAAGCTCTCCGACATCCACCCTACTCACCAGTCACCAGACTACTTCTTTTTCCAGAATTTGGATAACTTCTTGGCGGGAAAAAATTTAATAACCGAGAGGCAATACAAAATGCATTTGAAGAATTTGTTGCTTCCCGTCCAGCTGATTGAAGAAGGGCATCAATAAACTGCCACTGCGTTGGCAACGATGCATTGATTGCATGGGTGATTACGTTGATTATACAAATAAAAAATACATGAAAAAATCGTTTAAATTTTTTCATACAAAACGGCAATTTCAGTAAATGACCCATTAATTTAATTGATTTTGCTGAAATATAATCGATATTCCTATTGAAACTGTAATTATTACTCTAAATAAATACTTTGATATTGTGTTGTGTTTATTTATTCAATGTAAGCATCTAAGATTTTCGGTGATTGCGATATATCCAGGTTGTTTTATCAGCCATTAATCGCCTTAGATGTAAATAAACATAAACATTAAACGTTATAATTTCAATGTTATTTGTCACATAAGTAAATTAGCCTGTCACTCATTTTAGTCTGAATTGGTAGTTAAGATAAATAGCTTGCTTCTATTAATTTTGGGTGTCGTCACTTCATATTTTTTAGCTTACTCTGTAAATAGAGTGCATTGTCGCTTAATTTTTTTCCCTTGTAGCCCATTGTAGTTATGAAGTCACTTAAATCATTTTTCCTGACTCTAAAAAAGGGCAGATTGTATTAAGCGACATTTATCTTTGTAATTAAAGGTCCGCTTTATTTAGAATTAGCATCAGCAACTAGATAATTTAATTTAAATTTCAATGCAATTTACCCCGTTCAAATAACTGCAGAAGCGTTTTTGTTACGAATTTTTTTTCGAAATTTCAAACTTTAAAAGGCTCTCCTGTAAAGTTGCAAAAATGTCGCTTAAACCAAATAGCCCGTTACCCCTCGATATAAACATTTAACCTACCCTAAAAATCGGATTTGAAAATATTTCAGCAGTGTCCCTTCTACATAAAATTTTGTTAGAATTCAAACTTTATTGAAAAGTACAATACCATAAAACTTGAAACGATAAAAACTAAACTAACCCATTCTTTTTAAAATGAATTCGTTAACATTGGACCTCGTCCAAAACGGTTCCACTCCACTAAAGAAGGTACTTTTAATAAATGAACACAATTCTGTAACATCATCATACATGTACCGCTCCTCAGAGTATTGTCAATTAAAAAACTTGCAAATTCCAACTGGCGAGTCTCATAATCGAATGCGACCCAAAACTTTTAGCGCACCAATTTGTATGAACAACCGAACACGCTCACCTACATATGCTACGATTATACGGAGTGTGTATAGCAAACATTTTCGGTGGCAACGGTCCAGTGTAATCGAGGCTGTAGCAGCTGGCGTGTCATGTGATAACCCTCGGATATTGTGCCAGTTAGACGACCGACTTCGGACGCCCGTCCGATACATGACGTGCAAGTCAGATAACTCGAGTTTTATTTTAACTTCAATCGATACTTGTTTGACGTTAGGCATCGTTTAAGTACCCGTTTAGCATTTGAAAATCTTATTCATAAAGCCAGTCTACATCTACACTCATGTTACCGTTTTGGAGTTTTGTGCTCAAAAAGTTTTTTAAATTGGTTGGAATATTTTTAATTTCGCTTGAATTAAATTATGGGTTAAATTAAAGAATTCTAGTTTACAATCGCTCAACTTATATACAATACAAAACGCTGACAGCTGATGGTAAAAAACTAGTTTTATTTTCATAAAAGTAAGGAATTAAATATTACTTTTAAGTAATAATAGTTGTAATCAAATGCTCAAGGCTGAATGAATAACACAAAAACAAAAACGATTAAAATTGTAAAAACAATTTCTTTTTGTCAGCATCGAGAGCGTTTCGTGTAATTAAGTCATTCCGAGATGAGGTGGATGATTGTGAACTTTAAAAATAAACCTTAAGCGCTCAATTTCATGAAACTATTTATTTATCACTACAGAATAAATACAAAGTTATTATATGTAACGTATAATATTATGTAATAATTAACTAACAACAATAATCTATTTATACTCAGTCTTCACATTCACTGTCATCCAAAATCCTACGTAATATAGTTAACATGATAGACATGAATTTCTTAAAAACGTTTCTTTTACAAAGTAATAGAAAATTATAGTAATATTGGCGGATCATTTTTTGGTCGCGGCCTTCTTTTACGTGGACTGAAAACAAAAAGTATAATAATATTATTTGAATTACACTTGAAATTCTGAGGCAATTTATTTGTTGTATACAATTCTAACATATTTGAAGTTGTTGGAAAGATTTTGGATAATTAGATGGTTGAGAACTATGTTTTTTTTTACGGAATGAACCGGTAAACGAGCAGACGGAACACGTGCTGGTAATCAATCGGCGCCGTCCATGTGTTACGAATGCACCAAAGGTGTTACAAATGCGTTACCGGCCTTTTAGGGGATGTCTTCTGGCTCATGATAATGATAAGACAATTATATTATACTTACAGAAGACCTTTGTGAAGAACCTCAATATTCTTGAGTTTAATAATTGCCTTTTCCGGGTAGGAATAAAATCTCGGAATATTAGTAGAATATTTAAATTTATACGATTGATTCCGTACAAATTCTACGTAGTCATTTGGTCTTGGGCATAGATATGTAAGATCTATAAAAAAGACACATAATCTTAAAGTATATACTAATACATAAAGCTGAAGAATTTGCTTGTTTGTGTGTTTGTTTGTTTGCACGCGCAAATCTCAGAAACTACTGGTCCGATTTGAAAAAATCTTTTTGTTTTGTATAGTCCATTTATCCAGGAAGGCTATAGGCTATAATACATCACACTATGACCAATAAGCGCTGAGCAGAGTGGGTGTAACAGCGCGGATATAGCTAGTTGGTTATTAAGTCATCAAAGATTTTGGGATTTTATTGATTAAGTCGTTTGGAGTTCTTAACATTGAATCGAACAGAAATTCAATCTAAATCTAAAGTACAGTTTTACAATAAATTAAAGATAAGTATTCATATTCTTACTTAGATCACATGCGAGTGACACGATTTCAGCAGCTATAGACAGAGATATTTTGTTCATTTTATTGACGGGTGGGTAAATGCGACCAACTTTTATATCTTCTTCAGTCACGTTTCTTGCTAAACTCTGAAATAATTTTCAATCCATTAATACTAAAGCAAGATGTGCCCTTGCTAAGTTTAATACTATTCATCAATCTGTAGACTGCAGACTCTAGACAACTTTATAAATCTTTGTCCGACCAAAGAATTAAATCCATAAAACCAACAACAAAAGAATGGACTAACCTTAGCAGCTAAAACGAACATGTCATCAGTAACCCTAAAAGCGTTCGCAGCGACAACTCCAAGCGCAACTCCGGGGAAGATGTAATAGTTGTTGGCTTGACCAGGATAGAACTGCTTACCCTTGTATTTTACTGCAGGGAACGGAGAGCCAGAAGCAAAGATACAACGACCCTATGAAATTAAAAAAAAACTGTTGAATAAGTATTTTGAATCAAACTACTACATAGTACATAATTAAGTTCGCCTTATGTGCCATAATAAAATTATGTACATAAAAGAATAAATAAATAAATAAATAATTATAATTTTCTAGGTTTCATGTCAACACTGAAAAACCCTTCGTTGGTAGTCTCATTAATTAATAGTCTGAAAAAATAAATTGGCAAGACCCCATTTATTTTCTTCTGAACACTGAGACTGAGAAGAAACTACAAACAAGTAAGAAGTCACAGTCTATAAAGACTGGACACAGAGCACTTACTTCCGTGTAGTCATAAGCTTCCTGAGCAGAGCATTCAGACTGAATGGTTGGGTTTGACAGCGAAAAAATTAGTGGCCTTTCGGTATATTTAGCCACTTCTTTCAATATGGACGATGTAAATGCACTTCCAGATGTTGATGTACCTGAAATACAATTAATTTCTGGTCACATTATATATGCATATATTAATCATGTTATTAGCGGTTATTTGTAGTAGTGTATTTTTTTTGATTAGAAGACAAACACCATGTGCCACCAAGATACAGGCTGTGCCTAGTTTGGGGCCCACGGGCACCTCTGCCGTATTTGCGTTTATGTGAATGCTGTTCACTTCCATGTCTATATGTAAAGTAAAAAAAAATTCAATTTAATAACAAGTGGGCTTATAGCTATCTGCGATCAGTAAAGTTTCAAAATTAAAGAACTCAATACACCTTCTGATTTGAATATTAAACAAAAGCCTACATGTCGGCGGATGCGTCCGCGGAGTCTGGAAGAGGCTTTTCGCCACAGATAAATAGTAGGTAATTATCGTAACAGATGCACAAATCACCCCTTCTATACGTCGGCCCAACGCATCTGCAGATGACGTCTATAGACGCATCAGCCGACGTCAGCACATTTAGGACAGATATTGTTACTTTCAACAAGAAATGTCATTAAAATCTTACCGATCAAGCAGGTCGGTTTGAATCTTTTAATACAAGTTTTGAAATCTATTTCGGGTTCCAAATCACGAGCGAAATCTCTAGCGTGAGCTGGTATATCCGCTTTTCGATTCCGTGATAGTAAACCGTCAATATCAAATAGATAACATCTGTTTCTAGCAGCTTCACTTGTTAGTCCTTCTTCCATCATAGCATCACATAACAAATTCGCTATCCCAACACCCGTCTTAATAAACAAAGAAATCTCAACTTAATTTGCATTACACTACAGACTAATTTTATAAAAATGATTTTTATTCCAGTGAAATAAAACCTTTCAAAGTTCTTGAGCTACTTCACGTCCAAGTTCTCGTGACTGCCACAGTTAAGGACGTTTTGGGAATAATTAAGTCTGTGTCCGATAATTTGACTATATTATACTCAAACAGATCGCGATAGAGAACTTCTGTGGATGCCCTTTGCCCCAACTAGGAGACGTAAGATTTTGATTCAAGTAACTTACGATTATTTATTATGAATAACTCAATCAGTTTTGAATTCAACACATCCTATGACTTTATTGTACAAAAGAGTACAACACACTTTCTCCTTTATAATTATAGTAGCAAACCAAAAAAGTATTTAAGCAAAAATATACATGAAGCAATCTATAGAAATATGAAATGGTAACTCACAGAGCCAGCCCCAAAGAAGAAGTAAGTATTGTCCTTAAGTTTTTGATTAGTAATCTTATTGCAAGCCACCATGAGTCCGCTGAGCACTGTGGCTGCAGTGGCCTGGATATCATCATTAAACATACAATAATCATCTCGAAATCTAGTTAAAAGACGATGCGCGTTATGCATTGCTAAGTCTTCCATCTGTATTAACAAAAACATCATGTATGTACCTAATATAAGAACTTTACCAAATAGTTTCTATTATCGACTAAAATAGCGGGTTACTCACGTGAATATACTGAGAAAAGCTCTTCTAGCTATAATACCTGATTTATTACTATTTTATCATGTCCTAAATGTTCTGGCGAGTTGCTATTGTCCCGTGAATAAAATTTTAGTTCTCAATACATAAAGCAATGTAATAATGTTTGATGTTGCCAATATCTCTCAATGGAAGAACACGAGCTTTTCAGAATCTCTTAGTTTTGACAAAATATTTTTTGCTAGTCATAAACTAAAACTCTTACTTCATTTAGGTGTATTATATGCGTAAGTAGTTACCATAATAAGAGTTTGTGGTCCATACAATTTCTTACAGGCGGAAAAAAATTCGCACAAGAGGTCATCATATTCCTTGCGTGAATACCGCTCCTCTCGGATGCCGATGTACAGAGGGTCTTCTATAAGCGACTTAAATTGAAGATAAATAAGTTATTCATAAAAAATATGCCAGCATCAGTAGTTCTATTTATTCTAGGCAAATTATGCTTAAAAATCAAAATGTTCACCATTTTCGGTGAGAGATCTCTCATGGCCATTTTTACCAACCACACCTAAACCATCTCTTAACTAAATGTCACTTAGCGGGACGTGTAACCTAAACTAATCCTGTAATGTTAAGTGACACTTATAGATTGGTGAAAACCAAAATGACGTTAAATGTTACTTATCTTAGCTTAGAGGTTCCTTAAAATTTAGGAGGGGGTGGCGAAAACAGGAACTTGTTTATAAATAAAATTTTAATGTAACTCACTCCATTATTAGTTCCAACATCCAAACAGACTGGCAGACACTGATGTGGTTTAATTCCTCCAAGAGCAGTTAGCAATGTTATCTTGCCTTGAGCGACTCCCATACCATGGGCCCCAAGATCACCTAAACCCATAACTCTTTCACCGTCGGTGACAACAATCACACGAACATCTCGTTCTGGCCTAAAATAAACATTTTATTTTACACGTATAAACCCAACGTCCTTTTATTTTATGAAAGTATGCAGAAACTACAGAGCGCCAACTACTATAATCTCAACTACAACTTCTGTCAGTCAGTCATCTTTAGTATTCTTTACGATTATCCAAAATTCGTATTTTATTTATACACAAGAATAGTTTTAACAAATAGAAGTGTATTTTGTTCTCATGAATGTATCAATTTAGGATGCAACGACATCTGGTTTCTAGTACACGTACTACCTCGCCTGAAAGCCTGCGATAGAGACTATGAAAACTGTTGTAGATGCCACTACTCTACACGTTTTACTTAAGCAAATCGTAAAAAGTAAATACATATTATTCGCCTCGGTCATTTGAAAATATGTATACAGTTTTAAATCAGATCTCTGACCTTTCTTGTAAATGTATGAATATAACTTACCAATTTTTCAAAACATCAATAACATGACCTTTATCGTGTATAGTCACAAAGAGACCCCTGGACCTTTTATACACGAGGCCAAATCTCATGCAGGCAACCCCTACCGTTGGAGAATTAATCAAAGGCATGTACTTTTCAATATCATCGTGTAGTAAGCAATAGAATAACGTCTCGTTCGTATCCTGCAACAAAATAGAAATGAAACACTAGTTTAAGCTTTATACTATGATAGCTAAGTAAAGCCGATACAAGTATTTTATTGGTATTTAGATTTTGTAACTTAACTGAATAGTTTATTGACTCCCATAATTCGTGACCTTGTCACTATACCTATTTCCATTTAACTTAAAATATAGTGTAGAAATTCTTAATTTTATTTGTACATCTCCTCACTACATTGTTGGCCAAGTTGTCGCAAATGTGACTGCGGGAAGGGGTCCAGATTCAATTCGCGGGTCGGGCAAAGAAAACCAGGCTTTTAAAAAAAATCTCAGTAGTAATACGTAGTCTGAAATTGTTGCCGGTATATGGCAATAGGCTTACCCCTTCTTACATGGGACTCATATCATAATAATGAAAAGTGGGTGTTACATTGTACAGCGGCATTAGGTGCTGTAATAATATAATATAAGAAATAATGTTATGTCCTCACTACTAAAAACCTGCTATTAATAAAACTGCCTATTCACAAATCAGATTACTATAAAAACCATATTTATTATTATTATTATACCATAGTTACTATATTATTACCAATAACTCCGACAAATAGAGATATTTATTCAAAGAACTTCTATATCTATCGATAGACAATCTACATATCGCCAATTGCTGTTCAAGGGTTCTGAATTCACTTGACAATAGCCCATGGATCCCAAAGGCTTGACGCTCTTCTAAAGTAAATGCGAGACCCTAGAAACAGTCCAAAGAAGAAATTATACAAACATGGTAACACAGAACAAGTCCAAACATTTTAAATCGAACTATAAACTTCCTATTGTAACTATTAAATCTGAATTAACTTGCAGAAATCAGGACTAACAATATAGGTAGTTTATTTTACACAATCGCTCAACCGCTATATCACATTCTTTAAAATTGTAAAGGCTAGATTGGGGATGGTGCGATGGGTGGATAATCTTTAGTCGTATTCGTATAGTCCACATTACTAAGTATTTTCAAACGAACTATGGAGAAAGACCACCGCACCACAGTAAAGAGGTGGGATAAGTACTTTATTTATATTATCAAGTACCTTGTTTAGCCGCGGATTTCTTAAATGATCAATGCCTTTCGTCAAATTTGCTGTAACTACATCTCCAGGTACCCCACAATTTAGTGCGCTGATTGAGAATCGTGCAACTTGGTGTAACTTCATCTTTTTGTTTAAGTTACTACTAGTATTCTTGATCTTACTGAAAACAGCATTTTTATATAAGAAGGCAATTCTTTTTGTCTCGACATTTCTTTGTACCCAGATTGATAACGAAGTGACGAGCTACTTAGCACAGAGTACTGAGAAAGTAATATATAAAGAAAGACAGACAAATACACAGCAGCTCTGTATAAAAAGCAAAATGTAAAGTATTAAAATTGCAAAACCCTATAAAAGTTACATATAATACGTACCAAAAGTTCCTATACATAATAGGAATCATTTCTGATATAAAATCAAACAATATGATACAAAATTCTGTTGAAGTTTCAAAAACAAGTTTGCTGTCTTGGTAACAGAGCTATAGATAATATAAAAAAATATACCTTCTTTCAGTTTCAGGTCTTGCAAAACCTTGTTGTAGTAATTATGTAATTACACTGACCTCTATAATAATACGCTGGACTGGCTATGCCATACAAAATGACAGCTATTTGCTGTGCCGATTTAAAGCGCCCCCGGTGAGAGTTCTGAGAACTAATAAGATTGCAAATGGCCGTTGTTTGTTGTTTTGAAGCGAAGTGTAATAAGCGGAATAAAAAGTTTCTAAAGTATTTATTGTGATTGTGATATATATTAATGTGTTATAATAGTGACAGTGATTGTATCATAGTTTGTATTATCTGTCCAACATGAAATCGTGCGTATATTGTAAAATACGATACGAAAAAGGCAGTGGTGTTACTTTTCACAAGTAAGTGGATTTAAAACATGAATATTTATTAGAAAACCGCTTATAGCAGTGTATTCTTAGAATAATAAGCGTAAACTGTTCGAATTTAAGAGATTTTACGAACATTTTTAAAGTTATTGGTTACAATAACTTTTGTTAGGGATGTCAAAATTCATATCGATACTTTCGTAATATTTAGATGTAAATCAAAAGTCATGGAGTGTTTTATTTTATTCTAATTTAAAATATTATATATTTTTACTATTAATTCGCTCTAAATACTCTCCAGCGTTTGATGGAGCGTGGTCTTTTTCACAATGGCCTCTAATTAAGAATTGAATTGAATTGAACAATAATGTTTACCATCATTTTAAAATAATAATACGTACATTATAATGATGTCTATTAATAGCAAAACACTTCAAGGTTTATAATTATTAGAGTCAATAACAAATAATTTAACATTTATGATTAATAATTCTCATTGAGTGATCTTTAATAAAATTACAAATATATTATTATTTTGTATTATTCATATTGTTTTATCCATACCTACTATAATATTTCTTTTAATTACAGGTTCCCCTCTGATTACACTCTGAAACTTTGGTTAAAAAATATGAAAGTTGTCAACTGGACTCCGACAATGTATAATTATCTCTGTTCTAAACATTTCACGGATGACTGTTTCATAACACATCAGTCACGGACTACGTTGAAAAAATGCAGTGTCCCAACAATATTTCTTGGTTAGTTTACATTTGTAATTGTAAATACTTGGTCAGTATCTAAGAAATACTGTTGATTATCTAAATAAAATAATACTTATGTTTTTTACAGAAACTAATTCATCCTTGTTTCAAACTGAGATGTCTAAAGATGCTGACCAACCAACAGGATACCAGTCCCAGAAAGATATTGAAATGAGCTTGGATAAAAATTCACTTTTAGTACCTGTGCAAGTCGAGCATATTGAAATTAATCCAGAAGAAATGTTGCCATGTGAAGCCCTTGCTGGTAAGTTATTTTAGAAAATTTCATTAATACTGAATATGACTTACTGAAGTACAAAGTTGGTGACAAAAAGTGGGTAAATCTTAAACAATTTTTAGAGGGCACTTCCAGTGGTGAACAGAATATTATATCATTCATTAAAAATGAAAATACATATATTTACTAACTACTCTAACTAAACATATGATGATAGGTGATAATACGTATACATAATGATATAATATACGTAATGATAGGTGATGAAAAATTGGAACAAGTGAATGAATTTGTGTATCTGGGATCACTATTTACGAGAGATGGAAAGTGTGACGGGGATATTGAAAGGAGAGTGAAAGCGGGAAATAGTGTTAATGGTGCTTTACACTCTGTAATGTCGAGTAAAATAATATCCAGCAAAGCTCGACTTGCTTGAATTGACACCAACGCTTATGTATGGTAGTGAATCATGGGTGTGGCAGAAGAAGCATGAAAGCAGGATTAATGCGGTGGAAATGAGAGCCCTGAGAAGTATGTGTGGACTAAAATTGAGTGATCGAGTGAAAAATAGTGTTATTAGAGAGAGGTGTGGATTGAAAGACGATGTAGTGACAAGGATTGAAAAGGGAATGTTACGCTGGTTTGGACATGTAGAAAGGATGGATGAAAGTAGAGTAACGAAAGAAGTATACAGAGCGGATATGAATGGAGCCGTCGGTAGAGGGCGCCCTAGACGGACATATAGTGACCAGATTGGCGATATATTAAAGAAGGGCCAAATAAAAAGTACCCTTAACCGATGAGCATGCATGAAAAGATTGATGACTGTTAATGAAGCGAAAGAGGTATGTAAGAATCGTAGTAATTGGCGTTCCTTAGTCTCTGCCTACCCCCATGGGAGACAGGCGTGAAGTTATGTATGTATGTATATGTATGTCTAACTAAACACAAATAATTTAATTACATTTCAATTTATTTTTTTCCATGATCTTTGACAAGTTTTTAAATTAAGTATATTACATTCATTACACACCGCGCCGGACGCCAGCGCCCGCGTCTATTTTCTTTTTATTGTTTGACTAATGACGGTATTCAAAAGGTTAATTTAAAAACTTGTCTTTTAATCTATGTACTACGTGACTTAAAACACGAGCCGCCATGGTGTGACGTCATCGTGGTACTCAAGCTCTCATCGCTATCAGCTGTCATCGGCCTGTCAAGAGAGTTATAGGCTACGACTGCAAATACTACTGTGTTTTTGATACCATGACGACGTCACGTAATGGCGCACGGCGTTTTTCACGAGTGAATAAAAAGTTGAAACTTCAATTTTTTTTTGGAAAGAAAGCGGGTGTATTATTTGAAAATAAACATTTTAGTTTTTTTTTTACTACGAAATGACCATTTTTACCCAACTGAAGGAGGGTAATTAAGTATTTTGTCTAGCAGAGTATCATTCCTTTATTTTGTACCCTTGTGTTATCTTGTAATTAATTAACTTTTTTTTAAATATACCTTTCCGTTGGAAGGCCTTCCACAAGGTAGACAAATGACCTAGTGAGAGTTGTGAGATTCACGAGAATCCTATATGGCGACGGTTGGGGGAGGCTTATGTGCAACAGTGGACATCTTTCGGCTGAAAAGATGATGATGACATACCTTTCCCATTATTTTCAATTGTATTTTCACTATCTAATTATTTTCTTTCTTTGAATGGTATAAGTAATAAAATATAATTTCTTGTTACAGTTCCAAGCACAAGTTACAACACAAGTTACTGTAGCACACCAACAAAATCTAGAAGTTTATCAGAAATCTGGTCTAGCGTCAAATTAGATCACCGCTACGAAAACACCCCAAAATCTTCCAAAACTAAATTAGAAAGGGTCAAAAGAGCCTTGAAAATGTCACAAGCTCGAATTAAAGTATTGTCTCAAAATGTGAAACGTATGAAAATTACCGTGTCTGCTTTAAAATCTGTAATTACTGATTTAAAAAAAAGGAAACTGGTATGTGATGATTGTATATATATGTTAAATCAGTACGATGATTTTAAACCACAACTTTTTAAAAGGATGACCAAAAATGTGAAACGTGCTAAGTATGCTCCAGAATTAAGATCATTTGCCATTACTCTACATTTTTATTCGCCAAAGGCATATGCATATGTGCGTAATAAATTTAATTTGGCTTTGCCGCATCCTCGTGTGATTCGCTCATGGTATAGTTCCGTTGATGCCAATCCAGGATTCTCTGTCGAAAGTTTCAATGCTTTGGGACTTAAAAGTGAACTAGCAAAACAAAAAGGGGAAAAACTTATATGTGCATTAATAATTGACGAAATGAGTTTAAAAAAAAGTTGTACTCGCAGCCGTGACGGAGTGACTCGTGGCCACGTCGATTTGGGTATAGATTCTGAGAGCAACGATTTACCTGAATGTAAAGATGCGTTGGTATTTATGGTCGTGCCTTTAAATAGTAATTGGAAATTGCCTATAGCCTATTTTTTTATTAATAGTTTGACTTCCGAAACCAAAAGTGCTCTAATTAAACAGGCCTTAATTCGGTTGCATGACGTATCTGTGGAGATATGCTCCTTAACTTTAGATGGGCCACCTGAACATTTTTCTGCAGTAGCTAAATTAGGGGCAGAGCTTAAAATAGGAACAGCAGCAAAACCATACTTCTGTCATCCCATAAATAAAGAACAGAAAGTTTATATTATTTTTGACCCATGTCATATGTTAAAAAACATAAGAAATTGTTTGGGTGATTTAAAAGTTTTAAAAGATGAAAGAAATGATTTAATTAAATGGGTATATGTGGAAAATTTGGCAAAATTGCAAGAAACTGAAGGCCTAAGACTAGGAAACAAATTGAAAAATTTGCATGTAAATTATAAAAAAATGATTATGAAAGTTTATCTTGCGGCTCAAACTCTCAGTAGCAGTGTAGCAGACGCGATTGAGTTTTGCGATACTATTTTAAATATCCCTGAGTTTAGTGGTTCCGCAGCTACGGTCAGGTTCATAAGAGCTGTAGATAGAATTTTTGATTTTTTGAATGTTCGGAATCCTTGGGGTCGAGGTTTTAAAAGTCCTTTACGAATAAACAATGAAAATAGGTGGAGGACAAAAGTTCTTGACGAAATTGAATATTTAAGTGAAATCAAACTTATGGATAATACTTTGGCCGTTAAATCTCGCCGGAAAGCTGGTTTTTTAGGTTTTTACAATGCAGTAATTTCCGTTATGAATATATTTGATACTTATGTTAAGTCAGGTAGACCTGAATTAAAGTATCTTTTAACGTATAAGATGAGCCAGGATCACTTAGAACTGTTTTTTTGTGCCATTCGTAGCCGTGGGGGTTGGTGCCCAAACCCAACAGCTGCACAATTTGTCAATGCGTACAAACAGTTATTAATCCATCATGAAATTAATACTTCTACCGGCAACGTCCAGGGCAATAATATATCAATACTAACTGCTTCTAGTGCAAAACGTGCTAAAATAAATAAATTTAATGTTGATGATTTTACCAATGCTGAAAATATGCGTACTACGAAGAAATACCGCCTTGACGACAATGACCCATCCTCGTTACAAACCGAGTTAAATGAATTTTTACATATATTTTGGGCAATACCTGACTCTAATATTAATGAGACTGCCAAACAATGCATTGGCTATATTGCAGGCTTTGTAATTCGATCGATTCGAAAAAAAATTAAATGTGATGAGTGTTTAATGGCCTGCGAAACTGTACCACAAGATGCAATGTCCAATAGGAGAAATGGGGTAGCACTTATTATCCAAAAGCAGAGAGGTGGTTTAACTGTGCCCTCTGTGAGTGTAGTTAACATTTGTTTTATGGTGGAATCATTATTCCGACAAGCATTGAAAAATAATTACAATAAACCACCTATAGAAAGGATTTTTTCTGCACTACTAACTGCGAAGGTAATAAGAAACCTTTTAACTAAAACAAATGAACTGTTTCCTGAGTTAAAAGATCATTTAAGAGATAGTTATGTCTCAGACAACTTTCATAGTCATTTGAACATTCTTTTAAAAGAAATAATAACAAAATATATTGACATCCGTTTGTACGCAGAAACAAAAAAATATTCATTATTTATAACTGGAGAGAAGGTTAGACATTTTTTGACTCGACAAATAATATGGGCTCGACAGTAATTTTTTTAATTAATAAAATATGTGATTTGATAATGCTTTTTTATTTCCTTCCCCTGCGGTAATTAAGTTGTTATAAGTTAATTGCCATAATTACGGACCTAATAGAAAGTTATTGTGTCTCATACCACATGGCGACATGCGGTAGCTCTAGGTCTAACTAGTAACTAACAAATTAATCCCTTCCTATAAAGAGTGCACAATGATAATATTAGAGGTACATAATTTACTATTTAACAGAATTTTATTATTTAATGATTTTAGTTTATGTACGCCGGCGAAGCTGCGGGCAAAAGCTAGATATCTATAATTTAAGTAAGTCTATAATATAAAACATATTTCATGATTTTAAAAATATGTATAAAAGACAACACGAATGTTACATATTAATAAAATTTACCTAAACGAATTTACTTTATAGGAAATTTGTAACAAAAATAGCGTCGGTAATATTTCTTTCATTAGGGTCGATATCAGAAAATATTTATCGACAACAAACCATCCATTGTACATCACTAGTATTAGTTCCATTCCCCCTCACTGATGCCGTCAGCGCCAAAATGGCGATTTTCAAATAGGCACAAAAAATTGACAGCGATAGCCAGTCCAGCGTAATTATATAGAGGTCAGTGTGTAATTAGTAAAGAACCCGAAGGAGGTCGAAGATAAACTATGAAAATAATCTCAAAAACATGACATGACAAATAATTGTAGTTCTCAACATAATTTTCTGTCAATTGTCAATTAAACTGTAAGGGAAGTATAATTAGAATTAATCTAAAAATAATTTGATGTTGGATTTTAATAACCACGCAAAATGTTAATCGACAACGTATTAAGAAATTTGTAAGTAGCAGTTTTGTCAACACATTATTTAATTATCGAAAAATCTGTATATTTTTCATAATAAAATTTTGTTTTCCTATTGATTCAGATTCAATATACGACGACCTCAACTAAGTCGACTTATAAATATAAAACAAATCTACAATATTAACCAGCTCAGACCTTTTACTACAAAACATCGGAATGCCGATGACGATACAGTGTGTCCAAATTTAATGAGAGGTATTGACTACACTCGTATACCACATTTTAACAAGGTAGGTAAGACAGGACAAATATTGATATTGTAAAATTCTCTTGTAGAGAAATATGTTTTGAAACAGCTTTTTACTTTTATAGGGTCTGGCATTTACAATGGAAGAACGACAAGTGCTAGGAATACAAGGATTATTAGCAGCTAACGTCAAAACACAAGAAGAACAGCTCGCAATCTGCACTTACTCAGTAGATAGATATAAAAACCCACTAAATAAATATCTATACTTATCAGAATTACTGGTAAGTTGTAAAATTAATAAGTAAAGTCAGGTTAAACTTTATGCAAAATACGTAAAATGTAGCGCAAGTGCTAAGCGTGCCTACGACGTAGACTAGGGCTACGGCGTAGGCAGCTACGAGTACTATTGTAAACCGTAAACCTAAACGTTTTCTTCATTTCATTCTTATCTTCTTACATATAAAAATGAATTACTGTTTAGTCACGCTAAAACTCGAAAACAGCTGGACCGAGTTAGCTAATTTTGGTCTAAAAGGTTTGGTTTAAAAGGCGAGAATTTTTTTTTGAGGTAATACGAAATTTGTAGGATCAGCTAATATTTTAATATTGCAGAATCTAGATAATAATCATTTGATTAAGTTTTATTTATGATTCCTATGTATTCATTTCATGTATAGATAATCATTTAAAAATAATATTCATTTCAAACTAAAATGTTATTTTTCAGGACACGAATGAGAAATTGTTCTACAAATTACTAGGTTCTAATATTGAAAAGTATTTACCATTAGTTTATACTCCAACTGTTGGATTAGCGTGTCAAAGATTCGGTCTAGTTTACAGGAGACCACGAGGACTCTTCATCACAATACATGACAAAGGAAGAATTCATAAAATTCTTAGGAATTGGTGAGTTACCTATATGACTACTATATTTTGACTGCACGGTTGGCGCGATGGCTAGGCAAACTGGCTGCCGCGCAACGTGTCGTAGCTTCGAATCCTGCAAGGGGACAAATCTTTGTGTGATCCACAAATTATTGTTCCGGATTTGTGTGTCATGTCTATGTGAACTTTAATGCACACTTAAACACCCACGGCATAGGTAGAAATATTAGTGCGTTCCCGCACTGATATTTATATATTAGTGCGGGGAACGCACTAATATTTCAACCTGTGTCGTGCGTTTTAAAAAAAATGAGTATCGTTTAACGTTTTAACCATTGGTCTTAAAGCCTTAAAGTAAGTTCTATATTGTGTATATTGTAGAAAATAATAATTTCAGTGATGGAGATAAATTATAATTAATATTTTTTACGTCTTTTTGTTTCATTTTATTAAAGGCCAGAAAAAAACGTACGCGCAATCTGTGTTACTGATGGTGAGAGAATATTGGGTCTGGGTGACCTTGGTGCTTACGGCATGGGTATACCGGTGGGCAAACTGTGCTTGTATACTGCGCTAGCTGGGGTCCCGCCTGCGCACTGTTTACCTATAACTTTGGATGTAGGCACTAATAACCCGGTATGTATTGGTAGTAGACCATACGCGACGCATTTCTAAACGCTTAAATATGAATAGCTTGTTTAGTTACGGTGTCCAGTAGTTAACCTTTTCAACTTTATAGTATTGACATAAAGTCGAAAATCCAATCAATAAATTTGACAGATTGGAGTAGGTTGATATGATAGGTTTATATCGTCTGTGTGAAAGCTTTCCAATTTCCACAATTTCATTTTTTAAATTTCAGCTGCTTCTAGAAGACCCTTTGTACATAGGTTTACGAAGGAAACGAGTTACCGGTAAAAAGTACGACGACTTTATTCAAGAGTTTATGGAAGCGTGCACGCGCGTATATTCACAGAATGTGCTGATACAAGTATGTCAATATATTTATTATTTGTTACAGGTATCTAAGTGTACCTTTCATAACATAAGAAATAATTCTACACCCAAGTAAGGGCTCGGATACAAAACTGCGATGCGGCGTCGCATCGCAAAAATGTGCGAGCTCCCTCTACGTATCGCTAGAACTTGCGAATTTATTTGCACCGCACATCGAAATCTTGTCCCAAAATCTTCTGTAGGTATTTCTTTCAAATCAAAAATCAAATCAAATCAAATCACTTTTATTTGTTAACATAGGTGCATACAGATATAGGTCGTATATATGGTAATAAAAAAGAGCGCTATGCTATACCCGGAGGCGTACAAATTGTGGTGAGCACTAGGCTTAAGTTTTATTAAAACAAAGAAGTATATGTATTGAGGGAAAACATGAATAATGATGATATACTAATTTAACAATCAATTACAACAATAAAAAAAAACAATAAATTCTTTTTCCAATATCTCCTAAGCAATAACAAAGTGCACACTTCTTTTTACGAACCATATCACGATCTAGTTTTCAATTTAAAATACGTTTAGTACGATTGACAGTCGTCGAAGGAATGGTCACTCTGGGAGACGCCTTGGCGCACGAAATCGCATAGCAGCAATTCGTAATTTTCTGCGTTGCGAATTTGCATCAAATTGCATCGCTGTTTTGTGTACGAGCCCTGAGCCACAAAGTACGCAGGACATAACAAGTTACTTCCAGACAGATAAAGTCAATATTATGTTGAAGATAATTATAATCTAAGCACAATAGGGTAGTTTCCTAAATTTAATTTTAATGTCCGTCTGGTATATTAATTTAAAACTTTAGACACGTATTTTTTCCTTTCTCACAAAATTAAATACTTTCCACAATATAATAATTTGAAATATCGTGTGACGTCACAGCGTGCCACATTTTGTAGCACGCTATGACGTAACACCCTCCCACTCCAAAACTTAGGGCCATTTTCTCTAACTATTGCAACTTAATACGAGAACATAAAAACGTGTCTAATATTTTTTCATTATCTAACTGACGGACTAAATACATTTTTAATTTTGATACCCTGGAAACTACCCAGTTGATTATTTCTCAGTTCGAAGACTTTGCCCTTCACAACGCTGGCCGACTTCTAGACCAATACAAGACTTCATATTGCACTTTCAATGACGACATACAAGGTACTGCTAGTGTCATTGTAGCTGGAATGTTAGCAGCTTGCAGAATTACTAAGAAAAAGTTACAAGACAATATTTTTTTGTTCCTCGGAGCCGGCTCTGTAAGCTTCCTAGTCATTTTTTGACTTTGATTTTTCACTTCAAAAGACCATCAACTTATTTTATTTGAGGCTTTCAGGCAGGTGTTGGTATAGCAAACTTAATATGTGATGCCATGGTAGAAGACGGTGTTTCCAAAAAGAACGCTATAAAGAAAATTTACATGTTCGATGTTGATGGTCTACTTTCAACAAAACGCCAGGGTGGGGTACCATCTCACGCTACTAAATATGGAAGGGATATGGAACCAACGCACGATTTCGAGGGCTTTGTGAAGAATATGAAGCCAACCTGTCTTATTGGTACGCAATCAAATAATTATTACACACACGTATTTATATGCAAGTAAACAATGTAACTAAATCCTCAACATAATATTCCTTGAAAAGAAGTTCTGCATAATATGCAGGTGTTCCTTGTCTATGGTCCACAGATAATAGTAGATATTATTCCATCTATCATTTCACTATCAAATAACTCTGTCTGTGGACCATGGACAAGACTTCATTTTTCTTTAGCTTTGAACCTTGGTATTTTTAATTTATATCTTTATTATTTCTATGATACCTTGGTTTACCCTCGCTTTATATTATATTTTATTTTTTGTAGTTTTTAGTATTGTAGTTTTTAGTATTAACCTTAAGTTATGTGTAGAACACACAAGTTATGTGTAGAACGCGTAAGAATAAATGGTTTTTCTTTCATTCATTCATTAATTCTTATTATTTAAGGTGTATCAACAGTGGGTGGTGCCTTTACACCTGCGATTTTGCAACAGATGGCAAGAAATGCTGAACGACCACAAATCTATGCTCTCTCGAATCCAACGTCAAATGCTGAATGTACTCCACAGCAGGCTTACGAAAACACAGAGGTAAAACGTTAGGTAATTTAGGAAAGTCTATTTTTCTTCACGATGGACAGACCACTAATGGAACCAGGTTTTGTCTGAAAGTCATTTTATGTATACTTATCAACATATAAGGAGTCTTCAAGGCCCGAGTGAAAAGGTTGTTTATGGGACGACGTGCTCCATCGTAGACCGCATCATCGCTTACCACCAGGCGAGATAGCGGTCAAACGTCGCCCCATCAAATATAAAAAAATATATGTTTTGTCATTCGATATTTATTGGTATTATTTTAGGGCCGGTGTATTTATGCATCAGGCTCTCCTTTCCCGCCTGTGAATTATGGGAAGAAGCAATTTGTCACAGGACAAGGTAACAACTCCTACATATTCCCCGGAGTAGCGTTGGGAACGCTTCTATGCTACTCACATCATGTACCTGATACCATGTTTTTGACTGCTGCCGAGGTAAAGCCCAATTAAAAACAATTCTTTTATAGCTACGTTTATAAAAAAATACTTTAACTCCCTTTTTTTTTGAAGTCTGTTCATTAATATAGGTACTAAAACCTTCTCCTAAGTATAATAAAATACTTTTCTGAAAACAGCATTAAAGTCGGTCCACCCATTCATAAGATAATCGCGCACACACATTCATACATTAAGTCAAACTGAGAATATCTTTCTTTTTTGAAGTCGGTTAAAAAGATTTTAGTAATACTTTAACGTTTAAATTGATTTCCAGACTTTAGCTAGTAACGTTTCTCAAGAAGATTTAGATGTTGGACGAATTTATCCACCACTCAATAATATACGGGACTTATCATGTAAAATAGCAGAAGTAATTATTGAACGCGCCTATTGTTTGAGTATGTGTCTTGTTTTTTTTTTATTTATGTTTAATTTTCCATGTAAATAGAACGTACCATTAGAAATACGGATGTAGATATCTAAATAGTTTTGGAAGTACGTGAGCTATCTATTTCACCAAGATATTGTGTCCTTTGGATGATCATCATTTTTCACCTTATACCACTTAGGTAATGACTACGGATTCTCTTTCTACAGATCTTGCCGGCAAATATCCTAAACCAAAAGATTTGTCACAATTTGTTAAAGATAATGTGTATGACACAAAGTATTCGAGCTACTTGCCAGACATATACAAATATCCTGAAGACGGAAGTGGGATAAAAGTGAAAACAATGCGTGACATGATAGCAGCATTGTAAGTAGTTTTCTAATGTATTATCACCATGTAATAGAGTCCAGAATCAATTGAAGAAGTTCATTTAGCGTGATGTGCTGCTGTTTATAACTATATTTTTACTTAGCCAAGTTTTCATGACCATACCTACATCATACATTACTGATCACGGAAACATTTGTAACAAATAAAAGTTGTGAATGCTTAATTTTGTGATTTTTCCATTACAGTAAGGCGAAAAATAAATCGACAATAAAGCAAGTGC
The DNA here is from genome assembly GCA_902850265.1 of Spodoptera littoralis. Lineage (NCBI taxonomy): Eukaryota > Metazoa > Arthropoda > Insecta > Lepidoptera > Noctuidae > Spodoptera > Spodoptera littoralis. The sequence goes on along the minus strand of LR824542.2, from coordinate 9,692,342 downwards.
GGGATTACATTGACACTACGTGAATGATTTGAAATCTTCTTGCTCATATTACAGACGTCTACCGCCGCATCCGCTATAAGTAGGTACAGTCAAAGGTCAAAAGTCCACCGCCACCGTGAGTGATGTTCACACATGCAATTCGTAAGTAATTTCATCGTCGAGTAATTTAATTGCATTGATGTGTGAACATCACTCACACGGATAAAAATATGCGTGTTCATGTGTTTACAAGCGCTGCAGCGCAACCTATAGTAGTTTTACGGTGGCAGTGGACTTTTGACCTTTGACCGTACATAGTTCAGGTTAATTCGCAGAGTAGAGCAAGTTTATAAAATGGTTTTAAATAAACCCAAATACAAGATAAATATCTCGTTTCGTTTGTTTCTTGTTTGGGTCAAATTAAGTACTAATTGAAATTTAACCTCCTTCCTGAATACGGGTTTGATAGTAGGTAAAATGGGGTGAATAGGGATCGAGAGGTGAATAGAGACAGAAGAGGGGTGAATAGATATAAGGAATTTCTTCATAGTATTAATTCACCCCTCTGCTGTCCCTTTTCGCCGTTCAAACCTTATTCACCCCATTTTACCGTTATCTATTTTTTTTTAAACTACCTCCTTAATGGTTGTCATACGTGAAGTATGCGTAATATGCGCATCCATTGCTTACATATACCTATGAAAAACGGACTGAATTATGCGAGCTAATCTAAACTGACTTACTGTAGCTGGCGGTGGGGTCCAGTTTATATCTGTGTCGTATCCCGAAGTGAGTCGACAAAAGATTCGATTGCAATCGATAAAACATTGGGAGTGTTTCTAATGATTAATTTATTTTTGAAAGAATACTTAAAAAGCTGCCTAGTCTAGTCTTTTCAGGGAACTTTTCTCTTGTATTCATGAGGTATTATATTATTATCTTGTATTATGTATTTGTGAGGTGTGTATATTTAGGTTAGGTACATTATAATAATAGACTCGTAATAAATAATATCACTTTGTTTTATTTTGAAAAAGTATTTATAAAGTGCTCTCGTGTCGATTTATCCCTAGGTAAAACGTACTCGGATATGTAAATCATACAGCACAACATAAACTAACATACATACGTCTGAACACCGAAGGGCTACTCAATTAAGTTGTACCTACTTAAATATCGCCATCTCTGTTATTTTCCTAAAAAATTGTAGAGACAACTATATGAAAGCGCGACTTTAAATTGAATGGCGTTAGAGTATTTGGACGTTAGGTAGGTACTAGTTTCTCTAGTTTTCTGTATAAATTATAAACATATGATTATTATAATTTGAAAAATAAATATTGAATTCTAATATACAATACATAACTAAACTAATGCATGTAGGTATATAAGTAATAACATAACTTATTTTAATTACTTATAATAGGTATTTGAATTATGTCCGTAAGGATTGAGGAGCCATATCAGATTTTTATACCTGATCTCGCCATTAGCAGCAGTTTAGCTTATTTTGCAGCACGAATTCTAGATTTAGCAGCAAAATATATCACTAGTTATTTTAAAGCAAACATGGCTCCTCAATCTAAAAGTTTAAATTGAGGAGCCACCTAGAACTCTTTAAGTAACAGATGGAAAAATTGAAAATCAAAATTTTATTACGTATTTTATGGTATCGGTACTAATTAGGCCTCAGCCTCGAATTATTTGCACGGCGCCGGTATCGGCGCGGCCGATTGAAGTGCACCGCTCTTTACCCGCCCCCGCGCCGCTGCCCAGTCGCTGTTTTCGAGATTTTGCGCATAAGAAGCTGCTGCTCCCGCGCCGCCGCCGCGCTGCCCGCAAAATTCGAGACAGAGGCCCACAAACACTAGATTGGCGCTAAATACACAATTTTTTTTAAAGCGCAGTCTTACCGGCCCAAAATATTTTTTCTCGATCCAAAATCTGTGGATTTAAATTGATTACGTAGCGATCGTGTTCGGTCTAAAGAGATGTGTCTAAACCGAATAAGTATAAACTTATGAATTGTGCCTACCCTATTTTTTAAGGGGGGAAAATCATCGAATGACTGCTCTCGCCTGGGTGAGGCGGGAGGGGGTGTCAGACTCTTACTGACTAAAAATCACCCCGTTCCTTCTCCTGCATGTCGAGCCGGAGCCTCGGTTACCCGTTAGGTTCTCCGCGACTCCGAATCGGCATCGGCCCTATTGTGCCTACCTTAAGGAATAAATCTACCATTTTTATAATAAAATCATCGACGTCGACGCATTGTTTTTCGCCCAATGCTGCTCATGATTATGACCTTGTCAAACTTGAACAAGAGAAAACATATTTTATTTCTTATTTCATAGTAAAACTAAAATAAAAACAAAAAAAAATATTTTATTTTCCAAAAATAAGTGATATAAAAAAACAATATTTTTATTTAACCTTAAAGAATAATAAAAGATGGATTCCCATTGTAAATAATCAGAGAAGATAACGTAATAAATCAATAAGATAAAATATCATCAATAAAGTTCACCAGAACAATATTATCTTGATTAGACCCTTTTAACACAGCAAAAAAATAATAATAGTTACTATAAGTAACTACCATATAAAATCTTCGTGGTAAACAATCAACTGTTTAAAAGGAAAAAGTAGCAGCACGTTTTATACTCAACGCCTGAAAAAAAAAATATTTGAACATATTAATTGCTATGGACGGGATATGTCCTAAAACTGCGACGAGCCATCGAAAAAATCTCGGTGATCAAACTGCGATCCCCAAGCCGCCAAGGCAAGCGTGGGAATTTTGATCCGTTCTAGAACATTTTTGTTTCGTTATGAATGTTGTAGGACGATGATGAAGAGTTTACGGCATAGCATATTCAATGTACGATGTCTGAATACAGGTTGCTTCCAACCGGCCTATCTGGACGTCATTGGGGGAGGCCTATGTTCAGTCGTGACCGTCTAGTAGCTAATATATTGATGATGTTCATAAGAAATATTATATTTATAACCTGAATGAAACTACGAACCTTACTTCAACCATAATTTCTAAAGAATAAAGAACAAGTCTTATTGACGTTTCAGTTTCATTTATTTATTTCTTACAACCTTTCTTCGAATCGGTTTTCTTCGTACTGAAACAAAATATAATACTATAAGTATTGTTGCACCACAGTGGTGTAATAATGATATTGTCCTAATAGATAGGTATAGTCGGATAATTAAGTAGGAAATATGGTAGTTATTGCGATTTTTTACTCTATACCAAAATTATGACGTTGAAAAAGTTTAGCACAAAGGAATAGGTTGCCCTGCAGTTCTTACAGAGAAATCAAGGACATATTTTGAAAAAAATCATATTCTCTGCAATGAACAAAAAGATTTTCGAAAAAACAAGCCTATAAATATGGTAATTTATGAATTCATATCTAATGTATTGCCTCGTGGAGATGAATCATCTACTATATGCAATATATTATAACACGCCATAGGCCTTTGATTATGTGCACCATGGTATATTATTGGACAAATTTTAAGTGTGGAAGAGCCACGCTTCGGCACGGATGGGCCGGCTCGACCGGAGTGATACCACAATGATAGAAATTAGACGTGAAGCAACGCCTGCGTTGTGTTTCGTCGTGTGAGTGAGGTTACAGTAGGCTCAATTACACCCTACCCTCCCCCCTTCCCCAATCCCTGAATCCACAACAATCCTTAAATGGCCAGTAACGCACGTGTCCACGGGCGGGACCGATTGCTTACCATCAGGTGATCCGTCTGCTCGTTTACCGGCTTATCCGATAGAAAAAAAAACAAAATACTTGAAGCAAATGGCATAAGAAATCGATATAATGTTACTTGACAAATTGAAAACAAATAACTGAAATAAATAGAATGTGCACGTACAAAAACTAAGGAAACACCTCTACGACACGCAGTATATCTTACGGTGTTCCCCAAGGCAGCGTTCTAGGGCCACTTTTAATTTATTGTTTTCATTAATGACTTGCATAGAGCAATAACTATGACATTGTTTGCTTACGACAGCACAATAACAATTCCTTGTAATGATATCTTTCAATATAATTTTGACATTAACAATTCATTGACATCTGTAATTTCATGGGTTGATAATAAGTTAACGATTGATAGCAAACTAAATTGGGAAGAGCATTATACACACTTACTTTCTACGTACCGTGGTCTGCTCTGAGATATGGTATATTTTTTGGGGTAACTCAACAAGTGATCACTACTAAATGAAGAGTGAGTTGTATATATAACGCATAAAATAGTGACAGTATAACTCTATATCTTAGAAGTAGCACTGTTTGTTAGAAGCAACACCCACTTATTTCCCACTTAGACTGATAAATAAACGTTATAACAATCGACTTCGTGATTATTCATTTAAAATAGCACTAAAGCACAAAAGCGTGATATGTATGGCTCCCATTATTTATAAAAAAAATCCTATTGGTTAATATTGGAATATTGGAAAAAACTATTGGTTAATAAATGCTATTATAGTATTCATGACTTTGTTTATGACAAGTGTTTGTGACATTTTTTAAACAATTTTGTATGATTGTTGGAGCGACCGATAAACACGTTCTAGATATACACGAGATACACGTTGGGTAAGTGCGCAACGTCAAGAGCCAAGTGCTCTACTACATAATACATAACACACTAGGCTGCGCGACATCACCGCGACCGCGCACGCTGCTCAAGAGGAAGAACCCCTCTGTGGTTCGAAACTAGTAGAGCTTTTCTCAGTATATTCACGCGAGTAACCCGCGATTTTTAGTTAATTTAGTATGTATCACGAGTCATTATAAAAATATAAAAGTAACTCACGACTTAGCAATCATTTCTTGTATCGTCTTGACTTTTATTCCAGAATCGCCGCCTGGATAATTGTAACAATCTGGCATGTAATTAATGTATTTTGTGTTGTACAAATAGTTTTGGACTAGACAATCCACATCTTTTGGTTTAGGATACATTCCAGCAAGTTCTATGACAAAACAAACATGCAACTGAGAATTGTAGAGTCACGAGGCTGCGCTTACGAGTTACGAGGGCGAAACTGAAAGTTTCTAGAATTGGCCACTTAAAACCATTGTATTAAACTAGTAAGTTTAAATTTCGAAAAAACGACCTCGCATCTGGATCATCTTTCATCACGACAATGCCTCGTCGCTCGCCACCAAACAATTGACTTGATTTGGCGACCTCAGATGTGAAATTACTGGGTCACCCGCCATATAGCCCCGACCTCGCACCCTGTGATTTTTATTTAATCCCGAAAATAAAAGAAAATCCTCGTGGAAAACGTTTTCTGGATCTCGATGAAGCAGTGGCTGCATTTCATAAGGTCATCGAAGAGACCTCTGAAGCCGACTGGGCAAATTGCTTTTGTCAATGGTCCCATCGGATGCATCGATATATTGATGTGAACGGACACTATTTTGAAAATATGTAATAAAACAAATAACATGCTTGATTACTTTGTTTTGATTTTCTAAGAACTTTCAGTTTGACCCTCATAGTCAGTCTAAGATTAACAGCCATCATCTATGCATCAAAAATAACAAAATACCAAACAGAATTGACACATACTCTCATCGAAAGCACGGTTAACGATAGAAGCTGCTATTTTATTGGATATATTTCGGACTTCATTAAGATGTGGATAAATTCGTCCGAGATTCAAATCTTTTTCAGTGACACAATGCGCTAAAGTCTGGAAAATACAAAAATAATAGAAGCTTGTCTTTCATAACAAACAGTTTTTACAGCACTCTCCGATTTTTACTACTAAATTAAGGGATTAAATATTATGACCAGAAAATACTTTGATACCCTAAAATCTTTTACCTGGAAAGTTTTCCAAGAATTTTTAAAATTGGTAATTTTGTAGATCGTAGACGTTTTTAGCAATATCTCTTTTCATGTGCATTTTACTAGAGAAACGTTGAATACAAAATTAAACTACTCAAAATTTTCCATAATATAGTCTAGACCACTTTTCCGTAGGTATAAATAGTTTTGGTACCAGAGCACCGCAAAGTACATATTTATGGGAATTTCGGAGAAAAAATAATCACTACCAATATCCACACCACGTGAAAATACCACGTTCTTTTCCATAGGAATCTACACTTTGGAACGAGCAGATAGTTTCACTAGAGGACTGAACGACTGACTGACATTTTTTTAATATATCAATATTTTGTTTAGACGTTCAAAAGTGCCGTCTTGGTCTAATTGAAATAAATGATTTTGTGACGTCTCGAACGGTACCCAAGGGTATATAAATATTTTAATTTCTTCTTTCTATAAAGGAATAAACTACCTATGAAAAAAACGCGCCACTTGCTCTACTTTTACATGGCATAGATTTTTTTCCAACATGCAAACAAAAATGTACTTTGTACTCTGGTGCCAAAACTATTTATTTTAGAAAAAAAGATGTTTAACACTTCCTATACAAATGTATATACAATGGCAGGCTTAATGCCGGACGGCATTCTCTACCAGCCAACCAAAGCATAACCATACAGTAGGTTATAAGCATTTTTGTACCTATCTGTTGAAAAACGAGGATGTTAAATGTACATAAACTACATCCCTATTGACCGAATTAAAGGCATTCTTAATGTCAACCTTCAGGATGACATCTCCTTTTCTGGAATTCAGTTAGGTCGACAACGCATGCACGGCAGCCTCGCAGCCCCCTCTCGATCCATACCCGAGTTGAAGGGGGCTGGAATTTTTCCGAAAGACGATTACTATAAAATTTGCAACAAATCTTGGCTACCATGCGACGATAAGTTGTTCCCACGGCAATGGGACGAATACCGCCATCCTTCTTGCGAAGAACACATAGATTGGCCCCATACAAAACGTCGATGACGGATTCGTGCACATTGCCGGAGAGCATAAGATTGATCAGAACCGTAAGCTCCTTCAGCAGCGTCACGCCGGACTCCCCGGCGCTTGAGCTCGTCAGATCTTTCAGATGCTGCAGCGTCAAACCGCTCCGGAAGGAGCCTATGGCAGTGACCACTTGTCAACCTGTAACAGATAGGGTATGAACTATATAACTTATAAATATACTTATATACTATAACTTCTTTGGTTACGTTACACAATAGCATGGAATGGAACGCAAACAGTACGTACCAATATTATAACCAAGAAGGAATCTAATAAGTAGTGGTATATTACCTTTGCCGCAGATAGAAACATAGAGTCAGGTACATGACGGGCGTGGCAAACGATTACTCCCAATGCTACTCCGGGGAATACGTAGGAGTTGTTACCTTGACCTGTATAGTACGTCTTACCCCCATATTTTACTGGCGGGAAAGGAGAACCTGATGCGTAAATGCATCGACCCTAAAACAAACAATCATCATCACTGCATAGCGTAAAATTAAGTCGCTTTCTCATTGACTGTTCCAAATTGGGCCTGCGGTAACACTCACACGACAAAACACAACGCAAGCGTTGTTTCACTATGATTTTCTGTGAGGCCGTGGTTTCTCTGGCTCTCCCACACTTGAAAAGTAGTATCTAATCAAGTGACCTTGATTAGATATAATTTAAATAGAAACCTGTCTTCATCCAAATTCAAAGAATAGGCAATCTATTTTATTTGATAATCATATTTACGACGTTGTAATTTGAAGTGAGATTTACTTATAAAGTGTTTTCTATATTACCTCTGTGTTATCGTAAGCTTGCTGTGGAGTACACTCAGCTTTTACCGTTGGATTTGAGAGAGCAAATATTTGTGGTCTTTCAGTATTTTTTGCCATCTGTTTTAATATTGCTGGTGTAAAGGCACCACCTACAGTTGAAGCACCTAGAAGAACAAAATACTGAGTGCAAACTTTAGGTAACCTTGAATTGTCTACCGCGTGTTGTCAGTGTGATATCTGACGCTCAGGGATCGCAGTGTATATAGTCGAGTCTTGCCAACGAGGCAAATCATTCAATGGTTACTTAACCCAGTCCTAAGAAACTTAACTTCTCTCGCCGAGTGAAGACGCGTTTTCGAGTGCTCTGCAAATTTTATTTTTGAGAAATAGTTTTCACAAGTTTAAATAGTATATTAATAGTTGCCACAAGTTTAAATAGTATATTAGTAGTTTTTACAAGTCTAAATCACGTAGGAAACTATAACAATATGAGTGTTAAGTCAAAGTGTGATAAAATATATCATTTAACTAACTTACGTGGACGAAAGTGAAAAAATTATACGCAAATTAAAATTAACGTCATAAAAACTAAAAAGGCATTGTGAGTGGTGAGCTTTCAAATTCGAAAAATTTCGTTTAATTATTATTATTGAATACAAATCAAAGAGAAGGACAATTTCGACAATTGTTTCAACAGCAAGTTTAGTCTCATGTAATTGTAATTACACAAAACTCACTATATTACACAAAATAAAATACAACATATATACATACGTAGTCTACCAAGTTTCGAGACGTTGTTGACTAGATCGGGTATTGATTGAGATATCATCAAACATTTAGTTAATTTTTAACTGCTAACGTTATTGTTATTTTAGTTTTAAATAAAAAATATGTTAAATGTTAGTTTATTTCAATTTAACGTAATTGAGGTAACTGGATATATTGTAATAATTAATTGATCTCAACTGTACCTTAAAATTATAATTGTACCACCTAAACCGTAGGGTTTATGTACGTATCAATATTAATTATCTTATAGTAAGCAGTTTTATTATTATTTCTTAAACATCTCATTCAATTTAGAAAGTGATGCACTGGGATGAAGGGTTGGCGGCCTGGTAATACAGGTTTTACTTACTACCGACACAAGTCTCAAGTTTATTGTATCATTGTTTGATGTATCTTCATTGTTAGTTGATGTTGAGAAAATAAATTATTTATTATTATTATTTTAAAAGATTTTTCTCTTTCTCAGCCATAAGGCCGGTTTTATTGTCCTCCATGGGTGTCAACCAAGTGAAGGTTATTATTATTATTCCATATATTTATTTAAAATTCTCTAAAATTACATTTAAATACTACCTCCAAAATAAAAAATAATATTTAAAAATATAAAAATAGGGGCCGACCAGTAGCGGGATCATGGTCTAAGCTACCGGTGGTTTAAGGATCCAGAGACAGAAACCTCCTCACGATACGTGCCGTTTCAAAGCTCAAAGGCCTTCTGTATCAGGCTCTTGATCCATACACTTAACGCCAGCCCCCTAAGATGAATGTCGATGCTTTTAGGGATTAATCCATTGGCCGACACGACTAGGGACGAGCTAAATCTAGATATTTTATTTGTTTATCTTTCTCAGCTTTCACGAGGTTCTCGTCATGGGGAATGGCGACATCGATTATCATCGGGCGGCGCACTTGTCGGTCTATCACCACTATGTCAGGTTTATTTGCTACAATAGTCCTGTCAGTGATGAGATGATAAACCGGTCCCAGTACAATGTGATATGGTCATTTTCCAGAACTGGGTCAGGCACATACTTGTAGTACGGTATCTGCGACTCAACAAGTCGATAGTGCAAAGCAAGTTGCCGATGGATAATCTTGGCTACTTGATTATGCCTATGCAAATATAATTTTTGGGCTCAGTGGAACTACCTGATATATGGAGCAGGTGGGTAACTGCTGTTGTCAGAAATTGTGGTAAAAACCCAAATTCTAAAGCTGCCTGAAAGTGTAATGCTAAGTGAACGTGTGAACTCTTGAACTATTTAATCCAGAAAATGTGCAGTCTGTCCGGCCCCGGTGATTTCCAATTTGGGACCAAACAGGCTGCACTGGCTATATTTACTAACTACAGTACTCCTCCGTAGTTCTCTGAGTACGGTAGTTATAATAGTAAGCTACAACATTAGTCGCGTAATCGGAATACGAATACGAACTTACCAACGAGGCAAGTCGGCTTCAAACTCGTCACGAGGCCTGCAAAATCTTTTGTCGGTTCCATGTCCTTACCAAACTTAACAGCGTGAGCTGGTATACCACTTTGTCGCTTGTTGGATAGGAGACCTTCATGGTCAACCATGTATACTTTCTTTACTGCTTCTGCCATAGAAATTCCTTCTTCGACCATCGCATCACATAACAAATTTGCAATGCCAACGCCGGCCTGAAAGAATTCGTGTCACAATTTTAAAATGTGGAAGAAGAAAGATGGGTTTTGAAACGTAAATGAAGAAGACTGCAAAATAACATTTTAGAATATGCCTGAACGGAGCACAGATTACAGAGATATTGAAAAATAGTCGGTTCCCTTCGACTAACAGTCTAGGATATGTAATGAGAAGGCCATGTGACGAAGCAAGTGCTTTAGATGTGGCAGGTTGAAAAAGATTGCAAAGATTTAAAAAGATGAATAATAAAAGTATACGTATACTTACCGACCCGGCTCCAAGGAATAGGAATATATTTTCTTTCAGCTTTCTCTTTGTAATTCTACATGCAGCATACATACCAGCTACTACAACACTTGCAGTGCCCTGAATATCATCATTGAATGTGCAGTAAGCATTCTTATATCTATCCAGAAGTCGGGTAGCGTTTGCAAGGGCAAAATCTTCGAACTATAAAATAAATATAGGCTATAGTAGCCTATTAGCGAAAAAACTATGCCATTGTACTAATAATAGTGCTCTCGACCGAATCGAAATCGAAAACACAAAAATATTTGCATTGCAACTAAGTAGGTACTCGGCCAATGAGATAGTTGATCAAATTGAAAGGTTTTTATCCCTATCGAAAAAAACCTACTATCATCAAAATATACATTAAACTAAACGAACAATTAACCAAAAGCATACCTGTAAAAGCACGTTTTGAGAATATCGTTTCACACACGCCACCATAAATTCCTCGATCAACTCATCGTATGCACTGCCTGTTTCTCGTTTCTGTCGTATTCCTATATACATGGGATCTTCTAGTAGCGACTAAAACATAAGTTTTTTAAACAACAATAAGAAGCAAGTTATGAGCCAAAATTTCGATGGTTTTTTTATACCCCGAACAGAGGCCTAACATTTTAAGTGTAACAGCCACTTTTTGTAAGTTATGTAATAAGTAGTTACCTAATTATAACAAGGGGTCAGTTTTTATTATACCGGGTACAATTCTACTTCTGGAGGAATTAATAAATCGAATTCCCAATATATTTTAACCAAACCTTTGTGTCGTTGGCTGCCTTGACCTTTGTGGCATTGGAGTTTACAACCACTTAACCAACAAAGCTGTCAAGTCAGACCTAACACATGAGTTCAGAAGCTACCTACCTGGTTATTGGTGCCCACGTCCAAAGTAATAGGTAAACAGTGCGCAGGCGGGACTCCAGCTAGTGCAGTATACAAACACAGTTTGCCTATCGGTATACCCATACCGTAAGCACCAAGGTCACCCAGACCCAATATTCTCTCACCATCAGTAAAACAGATTGCGCGCACGTGTGATTCTGGCCTTTAAAAATATTTATAAAAACGAATTAAATTTGATTCCTAATCTAACAATTTATTGTCCAACAAATTGTCCGAATTTGGGTGTTAAGTATGTATGCATAAAATTGCATGTTTGGAAACGCACCCACGACACAAGAAAAAGTCAATCTTACTGTAAGGAGCATCGTTTAAAAAAATAAGTATTACATGCCTACTTCATTTTTCTGCACCTACCAATACTGCTACAGTACTCTAATAACAAAGTTATTTGTTTTCAATCAGCAACAACAACGAATAAATGAAAAATAAATCAACTCACCAATTCCGAAGAATTCTGTGAATTTTGCCTTTATCGTGGATTGTTATAAAGAGACCACGAGGCCTCTTGTATACTAGGCCGAACCTTTGACAAACCAAACCCACGGTGGGAGTATAAACAAGAGGCAAGTATTTCTCCACGTCTGTACTCATTAACTCGTAGAACAGTTTCTCATTGGTATCCTAGAAAATAATTCAACTTATACCAACCAGGTAGGTAGTTGTTCCCTAATTTGAGTAAACATTGAGGAATTTGTCAAATCAAACATTGAGTTTATAAAATTTGAATATTCTAACTACATGAGTACCTATAGCGTTCTATTAAATAAATTGCCACATCAATGATTGCGCCTAAAGCAGTGCTTGCTACGACGTAGGCGCACATAGTCAGACATAGGTACTATGCACTCGCAACAAGAACGCTCTGTTACAATATTTCTGTTCTTTTTATTTGTATGGACGTGGAACTATTTCTAGTTTTAAGTTTTCTTTTAACATTTTAAGATTACCAGCAACTCCGCCAAATAAAGATGTTTATTAAGCGGGCTTCCGTAACGTTCCAATGAGTACTTGCAGATTGCAAGTTGCTCGTCTTGTGTTCTGACGGTACTTGCTAACAATCCGTGTATTCCTAGCGTTTGTCGCTCTTCCAATGTGAATGCTAAACCCTATAAAAACAGAGTATGTTGTAGCTGTCTTTGGAGTTATACACACCACTACTAATAATAAATCTTTTTTAATTAAATAAGTATTATAATTATTTCCATTTACCTTATTAAGTCTCGGGTGTCTTATGTAATCAAAACCTCTTATTGAATTTGGAATAACCTCCTCGTCACTGTATGCACGAACTAATATTCTAAGAGGATTTTTGTTTATGTATTCTTTTACTAGAAAATTTGCTTTTACAGACCTCATATTCAATCTATGGGAAAAACATTAAAATTAGACACATAATAAAATAGCTCGATAACTATATATAACAACTGTTTAACAGATTTCGATTACTTTACCAAAGTTGTCTCTTTTTTAAACATAAAATAAACTGAAAATGTAATATTCAATGACTTATAACAAATCACAAATTATCACCATGCATAGCAGACGAAAATAATAATCGTGCCCGCGTCAATGACAACTCGCCAGTAGTTAATATTAGAATGAGCCAGCAGCCTGCAGTATCACAATTTTGTATAACAGGAATAATTGTCTTTTTTTGTTTCCATGTTGATTACTAATCAAAGTTAGAAGAATTCAAGGAGATTATTCTGTAATCTTAAAGTCAAATCGGCAACGGGAAACCCAGTGTCAGACTGCGCCAGACAATCCACAAACAGAGAGAGATGGCGGGAGATCGTGAGGATAGCTGTATCCGCTTCCAACACAAATACGACCGCCTCAACGTGACCACGACCGCTCTGCCACGAAACGACAGAGAAGAAGAATTCTGTAAGAAGTCAATTCGATCTCTGGAAATGAGCTCGATCGCATTCTCGTTCGTTATAGGTCGAGGTTATTCTCACAACCAATAAGCTGGTATTGCCCATCTTCCTTTACGCGGCAGAGATGTGGACAGTACGTAAATTGGAAAATAAATGCTCTAGAGATGTGGTGCTGGAGGAAAATATTTGGCATATCCGCATATCGTACCAATGTATCCGTACCTACTCCGGAAACTCGGCATCACAAAGCGTCTATCAACCAGTACAGACGCGCATTCTTTGCTGTCTCCAGGTGCGATAACAACTCCATAGAAGGGCTGGTCGTGCAGGGGAAAGTAGAGCAGGAACCAGAGCACGAACCAGAGCACGAAGCAGATCACCTATGCGCTGGACTGATCATGTGAAATCGGTAATAGGAAACGGTGTCACATTGCGCCAAACGCTTCACAAACAGTGAGAGGTGGCGGGAGGTCGGGCGGCCTCAACGTGACCACGACCGCTCTGCCTAGAGCGAATCGACAGAGAACAAGTAGGTACCTACTAGAACAAGTAGGCTCTTAGGTAGACAGAGCCCCGATAGGTGGGGCACACATTTACAGTCCTTCTCCGTCGGGTTTATTCTACCATAGTCTCAAATATGGCAAGCAATCAAAGTTGGATGTGGTAGATCCTACTAACCTACTTAGTAACGGAAGCGGGCAACTGGGAGTACCACGGATAAATGGTGTGTTGTATTTAATGCAACTTTGAACGGTGGGTCAAAGGTGTAGCTACCCAACCTGTCCTACGACTGCAGGAAGTTTTAAAAAGAATAATACAAATATTCTAATTTAATATTTTGCTAACAGAGCTACCAGTAACATACAAGATAAGTAAATAAATACCTGCTTTAGTTTTTGTACAATAAATCCATTATAAAACTTTACACCTTGACAATGAAGTTGTCAAAGAATAATTCTTTTAATATATTTTTTTTATATATCACAGCAAACATAACGCAAAGAGTTTGGTACCTACCAAGAATAGTTCTATGCTCTGTACATGTTCTGTATTGCCTTGTGTAATTGGTTAATGCTAGTTGTATAGCAAACTCTTTCTTACTCCGTTCCAACTTATATTTATTTATTTATATTTAAACTATATTTAAATCAACACAACACACAATTACCACCCTACTTATTTTATTTATTTACTAGCTTCTGCCAGCGGCTTCGCCCGCGATCCCAGGGGTAAAATGCCTATGTATCACTTCAGAGCATAATCTACCTCTGTTCCGAATTTCATTCCGGTCCCTTCAGTCGTTTTAATATGACTGAGTAACAAACATACACATAAACTCACATATTTTCATTTATAATATCGAGTCAAGCTAATTTCAACCATTGGCCTTTCAGTTACAGCGTAAAGTCTATGAATGAGTATTGTAAACGTTAGGAGTAGACAAATACAATCAAAATCACCGAATTGCTAAGCTTTAGGGAGTTTCACGTGGTATTGTGAGTCAACCATAAAAGATAGACATATGCTGTCCAGAAATATTTTTTATATAATTTTAAGGAGAATATTTCCGTCATACATGATTTCTATGCAGCTTTAACCTATAAGCCTTCACACGCGACGGAAGCTTAAAAAATGGAGTAACTTCTCCCGTTTTTCCAATATTTCCCTTCACTGCTCTGCTCCTATTGATTGTAGCGTAATGAAAAGTATACTATAACCTGCCCAAGAGTATGAAGAATAATTGTGCCAAATTTCGTTAAAATCCATCGAGTAGTTTTTGTTTCCATAACGAACATACAGACAGACAGACAGACAGACAGACAGACAGACAAAAATTTTACTGATTGCATTTTTGGCATGAGTAGCGATCCCTAACCACCCCTTGATAGTTATTTTTTAAATATTGTATTTTGTATGTACAGAATTGACCTCTCTACAGATTTATTATAAGTATAGATTTTGTTCTTGTACTTGGTTCTGATAACTTGAGGATGAATATGAATTGTGAGTTGCATAGAGACAGAAGAGAGAATAGTTTCTATTCACCCATCTATTGCTTTTGGCGCCGTAAACGCCGATTGTTGCACTAGCATTAATGACACAAGCTAAAAAGTATAAGTATACACAAACCAAAGAGTATAATATGTATAGGGGAAACACAAACGCCCACGTGAAGCGTGGATACATGCGTTTGGAAGGCGTATAACGCGCTGTAACTGCGCGTTTACGAGGTCTCGAGCGACTACAGCGCGAATACGCGCAGTAGAGCCGCGTGTCACGATTACTAAGTTGCGTTTGAATCTAGTATAAAGTCATCTGCGCGTTCTGGCCTCAGATCGTTTAATTGCAGAAAATAAATTAGGTAAGTGTATTTTCGATATCGCAATATCTACAAGTACTAGTTGTAAAGGGTACACCAAAAGTTAAATAAAACAAAAATATTTATCTTTGGAACATGTTTAATGAGTAACATCTATAATTTTCATTTTAACAATCGCATTAACTAACACAATAATGTTATCTTTTGCCAAGCTGCATTACAATAAAGGTGGTACTCATTTAATTGACGTAATGAAATCAACCATTGTAAATGAAATAAAACCCTGCTTATAAGTATTGCCGTATAATTGACCAACTTACAGAAGATATTTTCATTACGTAAGCGGTTTTATTTCGTACAACATTAAGCCAAAAAATAACAAACATGTATAGTGGGATAAATTTTATTATACATCGTCACAGCAAGTAAAATCACATAATATCACCAGATACATATAGAAACATAAATAACTGACTACCTAAAATAAAAATTGTATTTAATTCGCTCAGCGAAAAGTTCGTCTCACTATTATTAAAATACTGAATTCAAAAATAATACTTAGTCAAAACAATAATGATAAAAAACTACTAGGTAGCAAGTTACATTTTATTCGTCCTTTATAGTTGCAGAGACACGCAATATTAATTATATTTATTATTTAAAATTGTTTCTTCGATTCACGACCACTATGGATACTGATACAGATTTTAATAAAAACCTACCGAATCGTGTAAATACATTAATGTATTGTTTAATATAAAATAAATGCTTGTAAGATGTGTGGTCATTGATTAAAAGAAATATCAGAATTAACGCGATTAAAAACATGTTAACATTTTTAAAACTGTAAACATATTTTACAACATTTCCACAATAAATTCTAGACATTCTAATCGATTAGTCTCTAAATGTCTTTATAATTATTCATGTTTGTATTTCTTTCCTAATGCTTATAATAATTATAATGATGTGAAATGCAAATTAAATAGATGACCTGCATTTTAATGCTGCGGTGACTAGACTTTTCTTATCTTCCATTCCATAAAACGTGTTATTTAATTTAAATATTCACAACATTTAAGTAGGTACATTCCATTTTGCTAAACAATTCATTTACAGCTTAAAAATAATGTTAGAAAAATATTGTCCTAAATAAATAGCTTGGCATGTCACTATGATGAAAATGATAGCTAAAACAAGCAATAAATAACTATTGTATTATAAGTCGCAGTAAACTAATTGGCAAATGTTACTAAAAACAGTATGAAAAGAAAAAACCAATGTTATTTTATTCACCGCACTAAATATTGTCCGAATCTAATATTCCGAATTGTAGCTATATAACATTTAGTGAGCAAAGCTAAAAACAATGTTAAAAGGCCACCATTATTATTATTTCCACACTGAATACGATAACAATGTTAAAATTGCTCAACTACAAGCTAATTGCACACAATGATACAGTCGAAACACTACATTAAACATGGATTAAGTCCAGTTACTCACAAGAGTTTATTGTGAACATATCCAGAAATATTGTTTGATAATAATGTTCCATGAAGGACCTATAGATTTAATATGTAATACTTTTAAAAGAATACTTATACGCCTAACAATAGAGAGAAATACACCAAAAGAGATTCAAGTAACTGGACATTAAACCTAAGTGTATTAATAAAGATTTTTCTAGTTTGAACATTAAATATTTACTATGTAAATTACGGAGGTATAAAATACTTTGTGTAAAATAATTATTGTAACAGTAATACATGGACAACATGAACACTCCCATTAAAGGCGTTGTGCACTGAACGCATCTTTTATTGCATAACTACCAACATTCCAAAACGAACGTTCCATAATTTAAATTAACTTATATAAGTTGGATTTTTCTTGTAGTGTGGTGTGTTGCATTTTAATATTTTATGTCTTATGTTATAGTGAATGTTTATTGTAGGACAATGTCGTGTGGCAACACACTACGCTACGTCGATGTAAACCCATTTTTAAAGCCCGATTGTTCAATAGTAAAACTCAAATGTGTACGAAAAAAATATAATAATTATTCATGATTTTGTGAGCAAACACATTTTCACTCAAACATAAATAAATGTACTTAATTTTCTATGATTAATAAAAAATAAATTTAACAACATTCATGCCTTTCTTCGCGTGGCCAATAACCGATGACGTCATTAGCCATACTTGGTGTACAATAGTACTTTTAGGGACATTTTTTATCACTGGGATATTTCAATAATAAGCAACGAACATACGTGTTCCTTAGTTCTAACTTCATATACCACATAGATTTTTACGATTGAACGGGCTAATTTTTCTAGTACATTTGACACATAACCCAAACGAAACTAATACTGATTTAAATGTTTTTGGGGACTGGTTGAATAGGTCTTACATTAAATTTCTCCTCTGGTTTCCAATCCCAGACGACTGGCATAGAGCTCTCGTAATGGAAATTGTACATTTGGTTATGTACGTGCTTCGAAAGATCCTTCGGCTCAGGGTACACTGAAGCTAAACCTGTAAAAGAATTTAGGATTTAGTAACTAGAAATAAGATTCAAAATTGATTATAACTACTGCTATATTACTGGTGATACAATTAAAGATTATTTTACTATTGTTTTCTATACAATTTTCTGTAACCGTACAGCTAACATTACGAATCAAATAACCTGCGATCCAATCTACTTTAATTAAATATTAAAGACGACACGACTACTACAAGCCTCGCTTAACATGACTTCTATATAAATAAAAATGAATTTCTTTTCGCTTAGTCTCGCTAAAACTCGAGAACAAGTGAACCGATTTGGCTAATTTTGGTCCTGAAATGTTCGAGAAAGTCCAGGGAAGGTTTAAAAGATGGGAAATATTTGTAGGCGGTATGAATTTTGCAGGGTCAGCTAGTTTTTAATACAATCTACTTGATACAGTTGATTTTCTCATTGCTTGAGTAAAAAAAATTTAGCCAGCCCTAACCTTAGAGTCATGTTAAGCGAGGCCCTTCAAAACTAACAATACACCAATACTCTACAAAAGTAAAACAAAAATCTCTTACTCAAAATCGCAAATAAGCCGTGTTAAGTTGACACAAGATGAAAACTAGCAAGAATTAAATATAAAACATATAATATAATTGATTTAAATATAAAATTTTCATTAATGTCATGTGTTGCACGGGTGAAGTAAGCCTGTTGACGATTTGTAATCAACTTTTGGACTCGGCGGCCAGCTGTAACGGTCCGGCAAATGAGTAGCGTATTTACAGATGTACTGAAAACTTTTGATGTGTTTTTTAATATCTCTTGGCATTGGGTATACAGATCCGAGACCTAAGAAATTGAATCATTTTAATTCGACGCCAATTAATGAACTCATTCTACGTAGATATTGAAAAACAAACCATTTCATATTCCAGTACTACATTTCTTTTATTAACTCGACCTAAGTGTTGCAAAAGAAAAAAATGTTTTGAGAAAATTCGTTACTAAGCTACAAAAAAATAAAGGTATTGTTTTATAAACATTTTAAAGGTAGAACAATAAGGTTGAACGTTCAATTGGATAAAAATAAGTCGAAGTACGACGTACCTTCATCGTAAGCCATTTTAGCAACTTCAATGGCGATGTTAACAGAAACTTCTTTGAGCTCAGCCAGTGATGGGTAAATACGTCCAATAGCAAGATCCTCCTCGCTGACGTAATGGGCTAAAGTCTGCAAACAAATTAAAAACAACTTTAAAACTAAATACGTTAGCAGATATTTATTAATAATGCGCTGTTATAGTAATCTACAGGTATAAAATTACGATAGAAGTAAACAATATAGGTGCAATTCCTTTTGGATCCCAGATAATAAAAGGAAATTAGGCTAATACATTTTTAAAGCTTTTAAATGCTAGATCTTTATCCAGCAGTAAAGACGTGGATTCCAGCACAGAGTATGTAAAGATTATCCTATTACATGATAATCATAACAAAAATAGTGAAAAGTGGGTGTTACATTGTTCAGTGGCATTAAGTGCCGTAATGCGCACCTCTGCCTACGCCTTCGGGGATAAAAGGCGTGATGTTATGTTATGTAGTATGTAAAGATGTACTAAAACCTGCACAATAATTCTCACACAACAAATTACTTCATAATAGAATACGTACCCTGGCGGCAGTCAAGAACATGGTCTCAGGTATATGGTGGGTAGCGGTGGCGATAACTCCGAGGGCGATGCCGGGGAAAATGTATGAGTTGTTGCCTTGGCCGGTGTGATACTCCTTGCCGTTGTACTTCACGGGGGGGAACGGAGAGCCGGACGCGAAAATGCAACGTCCCTGTGAAAAGGGATAATATACACTTAGATACAGGTTACTACTACTGGCCCGGAGGTTCAAGACGCCCGCTTCTCATGAGAGTGCGCGTTTAAAACCTACTAACGGTAAGTACCAATGTGACTTTTTCCAAGTTATATGTACTTTCTAAGATTATCTAGACACCACTGACAAACGGTGAAGGAAAACATCGTGAGAAAACCTCGGCTTATAATTTCTAATTATTAGTTTATAATCGTCAACCTGCATTGAGCAAGCGTTGTGATTAATGCCCAAACGTTCTCCGTGTGAGAAGAGGCTTTGCTTAGCAGTGGGCATTTATAGGCTGTTTATGATGACGTACGTTCTTTCTAAGATTATTCAAACACTACTGACTAATCGTGGCAGCACTGAGAAAATAATGAAAAAACTTGGGCTTATATTTTGCCAATCATAAGTTTGAAATCGTGCGTGGCGTGGTGGATTAATGCTTAAACCTTCTACATGCGAGAAGAGGCATTTGGTCAGCAGAGGCCACTTATAGGCTGTTGATGATAATGTTACTAATCCTTTCTGCGATATCCCATTAGATGAGAATTTGAAGTTTAGGGTAGCTGCTGCAGCAACTTGCTAGCGCCTAAACAAAATCTCTCATATCTATATAGATATGAGAGATTTTGTTGAAATAATATTATTTAAAACAGTTCGACAATGTAATTCACTGTAAAATCACACTCATAAATCCTACGCGCACAAAGCATATAAGACAAATTATTCTCCACTATCTTTGTGTCGTCTGCAAGATTCTTATCGACTGTCATCATAGTAGTAGTAGATAGTTAGACGTCATGCTAACCGCTACATACATAAAAAGCTTGTTTACATTAAGTAATAATATTTTACACAAATATAACTATTTCTTGCGCATCACGATATTTTGCGCTAACTGCTTTGCGCATGCAATGCGTTGTAGGAAGATATTTTTTTTAAATATGTTAACAATATAAATTAGTTCTAAAAATGTCATTTAGACATGCCATATACAAAGATTGCGTGTTTATGATCAAATATTTGGAAATTTCTGAAAACTGGAGTATAATCTAATACGACGAATAACACTTTGTCTAAATCGGGAATCGAACCCTGTACCTCATTCTCGGTAGTCGCATTTTAAACCACTCTTATTAGTTGTAAAATTGCATAGGCATAAAAGGTTGAAACTGACCTCTGTATTATCGTAGGCGGCTTGAGCAGTACACTCGGCTTTGCTTGTCGGGTTGGAGAGCGCGAAGATAACTGGTCGATCTGTATTCTTAGCCATCTGTTGTAGAACGTTTGAGGTGAAAGCACCACCTACCGTCGAGCATCCTGGAATATAAAATTAGATTTAAGCCACGACCTCATATTTTTTAACCTATCTTGATTGGTTAGTAGTCTAGTAGGTTTTTTTGCGTGGAGGATGCATCTACCTCACGTCTAGGCCCAGAACAACAATTTGGAGGTAATTCATAATAATTGTTTTGGACTAGTATCAAATTTTTGCGTAGCACCCACTGTGCAGTCGAGAAAATAACTAAAGGTATTGAACAAAAGCTTAAAGCCTTAAAATTATAATTTAACTAGCTTTTACCCACGGCTTCGCTCGCGTCACAAAAGGATAAAAAACCAATGTGACATATACCAATACACCCAGCGCCATCTATATCAATACTTTGGTTTTCCCTCGGGAATATCAAATTTTTCAGGGACCGATAAAAAGTACCCTATTATTTAATCCGGACTTCTAATTTTACGTCTGCAAAATTTAAAAGCAATCGGTTTAGTAGTTACGGCGTGAAAGTGGAACAAACAAACAAACTCACTTTCCGATTTATAATATAAGTAAGGAATAAGGATTGTTATGTGTTTGTTTCCTAAGCCTCATTAGCTTATGTAGTATGCGCAAACGTTGTTATCTAAGCGCAATGAACCGCAACCAATAGCGCATTGTTATCACCTCATTCATAAAATTTCATTAACTAATAAACATTAGTCATTATATTTTACGGATGACTTTATATAATCGTTTCATTTGGTTTAAATTGAGATTATTATTTTCAACATAGGTAATCTAACCAAACAACGACTTTAAATGGACTACCCACAACTTCATTCGACTTCAATACAATTAATAAAATCATTAAAGCTATCTTTCTTTTTTTATAACATAAGCCGATAAACGAGCAGACGGATCACCTGATGGTAAGTAATCGGCGCCGCCCATGGACACTCGAAACACCAAGGCGTTACAAGTGCGTTACCGGCCTTTTGGGAATTGGGAATTTGAGGATTGTGGAGGATTCGGGGATTCAGGGATTCGGAAGACGGGGACTAGGGAGGGGGGTAATTGGGCCTCCGGTAACCTCACTCACACGACGAAACACAACGCAAGCGTTGCTTCACGTCGGTTTTTTGTAAGGTCGTGGTATCACTCCGGTCGAGCCAGCCCATTCACGCCGAAGTATGGCTCTCCCACACTTAATCGTGTCGATTAATTTAAACAAAGTCAAAAGTGAAATCAATATCAAATAACTTACCAATAAGACAGCTCGGCTTGATTTTAGCAACACAGGCCTCGAAGTCCTTCTCAGGTTCGATGTTCTTTCCGAAAGCCTTCGCGTGTTCTGGTACACCACCTTCGCGGCGCGTCGAAAGTAGACCATCGACATCAAACATGTATACTCTTTCTTGTGCTTGTTGTTCGGTCAAACCTTCTGCGACCATCGCAGCTACTGTTAGACTGGCGATACCGTTGGCTGCCTGGGAAAGAAAATGTGTCTTTTGTTATATCGATTGTCCTACAGTAGTTTAAATTAATGTCAATTCTCTAGACTGCCTCGTTGGCTGAGTGGTCGCAAGTGCGACTACGGGGCAATACGGGTCTCGGATTCGATTCCCGGGTCGGGCAAAGTATTACTGGGGTTTTTTTTGTAAATTCACAGTAGTAGCACGGAGTCTGGAATTGTGTCCGGTATATGGCAATAGGCTCACACCCTATTACATGGAACTCATAACATAGATAGTGAAAAGTGGATGTTACATTATACAGTTGCATACTGTTCACCTCTGCCTACCACTTCGGGGATAAAAGGCGTGATGTTATGTGTCAATTCTTTAGAATGTTTTAGTACGTAAAGTCTCATCATCATAATTGGCATTAGATTCGGTCTCAATCCCCTATCTGTTAGTAAATTATGGAATTCGAATTTCATGTATGTTACGCCCGAATACTAAAAGACTATTCAATTTTAAGTTGTACTTAAATAACGTGCCGTCTCTTTCATTTTACAAAGAATTTGTAGTAACAGAACTATACTTAAGCGCGTCTCAAAATTGTATATGTCAAAATTTTATTTTATTAGCAAAATCTATCTTATCTCACAGTTTATTAAGATTTGCCATTAGTACGAATTAAGCACCTACAGCGCGCACCTGACGCGTGCGCTGCGGACGCTCAATGTGATGTCGGAATATCGAATTCAGAAGAACTTGATACTGTACCTGTACCCATCTGTGACTTAGCTTAAGGAATATGATTGTTACCATGAGTGTTGTACTTTTTTTAAGGGGGGAAAATCATGGAATGGCTGCTCCCGCCTGTATGAGGCGGGAGGGAGTGTCAGACTCTTACTGTCTAAAAACCACCCTGTTCCTTCTCCTGCACGTCGCGCCGGAGCCCCGGTAACCCGTTAGGTTCTCGGCGACTGTAGTACTTAATTGTAAAATAGAGACTTTGTAATTTAATTCTATAAATATTGGCATACACTATTGCATTAGGTATTACTTCCTGTAATGATAATAGTATGTACATAGTTTATAAATAAATAAATAAATAAAAGATTATACTTACAGAACCAGCTCCAAGGAACAGATAGATGTTTTCACTGAGCTTCCTCTTGGTGACTCTGACGGCGGCCATGAGACCAGCGACGGCCACACTGGCGGTGCCCTGGATATCATCGTTGAACGTGCAGTATTTGTTGCGGTACTTCTTCAGGAGACGACCAGCGTTTAATAGAGCAAAGTCCTCGAACTGCGGACAAAGAAACATGCCCTTTATAGAATTTTGTACTACTTAGTATTTCGTAAGACATTCTCCAAAAACTCCAAGTAGCCCAAAGAGCAGTAGAAAGGAAGCTGGTAGGCGTTACGCTGAGAGACCGCAAAAGAAACCAGTGGCTAAGACAGAAGAGTAAAGTCAAGGACGTCACACAGCATATCGCGAAACTTAAGTGGGAGTGGGCTGGCCACATTTCACGCAAACAGGGTTCGTGATGCAAAACCGTGATGGAGTGTAGACCGTGGGGCGAAAAACGCCCACAAGGAAGACCCCAGATGCGTTGGTACGATGACATCAAACGAACAGCTGGCACGAAATGGATAGAAATTGCTCAAGACCGAAAGAGATGGCAGACACTGAAGGAGGCCTACACCCTAAGGGTAGAAAAAGGCTAAAGAAGAAGAAGAAGAGTATTTCGTAAGATCACGTCTGCTATTTAATGTAACATAGACGTACTATACTAAGGCCAAGGTCGATATGAACTGTTAATAAACCACATAGATAAAATTTATGAAGATAAATATTGGTGTAAATAAGAAGTCACACTAAATAGTGACACGTTACCCTTATGTTCTACTTTATGACTTTATATTTAAGTGTGGGAAAGCCATGCTTCGGCACGAATGAGCCGGCTCGACCGGAGTGATACCACGACCTCACAGAAAACCGACGTGAAGCAACGCTTGCGTTGTGTTTTGTCGTGTGAGTGAAGTTACCGGAGGCCCAATTACCATCCCCTTCCTCAATCTCCCCAATTCCTGAATCCCCAACGATCCTCAAACTCCTAATTCCCAAAAGGCCGGTAACGCACTTGTAGCGCCTCTGGTGTTCCAGGTGTCCATGGGCGACGCCGCCGATTGCTTACCATCAGGTGATCCGTCTGCTCGTTTACCAGCTTATGCCATAAAAAATAACATTGAACTTGGCTGAAGTATAGGTAGTCATACTATTAATCGTACGAGTAAATCAGCTTCATCATTCGCCAGTTTAGTTTTTTCGTTGCCATTAAACCAGAAGCCATTCTAAACTCCTTTACATATTGCCTGCTGAAGACAACAGTAGCGAAAAACCCAACAATATTTAGTCTTGGGGAAACCCAACCACTCATATTGCACTGACTGCTGAAGCTGCAACCAGTGACGCAATCAAAACAATAATAATTGTAATACCTATTTTAAACACAATAAAATACGTCATTTTACAACACTTATCAGTATAACGTCAATCGGTTTTAAATAACCTAGGATAAAGCTCGATTTCTGTCATATGATACACGTACAGATATCTGATAATTTTAAATTCAATCAAAGACGTGCGAAATATCACTATAGAGTCACATGCAATACATAATTACACAGATTTTGGTGTAATCACGGAGTTAAATTGCTCCATAGCTTCATACAGCGGAAATGAATCATTCCCTATCGTTTCATATCAGTGATATGAACTGTGAAGTCATTGTCATTGTGCATATGAACGCCCTTATGTAGTCGTCGTGTTAATCGCCACGACATCTTTCAAACATACTAAGTATTGTACATTAAACTGTCAAACACCAAGCGGTCACCGGTGACCGCAACCTATTGTTCTTTAATTGTGTCTATAAAACCGGTACTCGACGAGTTAAAGGAGGATATTATCTGTAGTAAATACACTTTAAAATGTTAAAGTTTTAGTTCACATTTTTTTTAAACATTACCCCACATTAGGATTTTCTCCTGTGTCGTGGGTGCGATTACAAACATACAAGTTCACATACACAATGACACCCAGACCCGAAACAACAATTTGTGGATCACACAAAGTGTTGTTCGGAACCCGCGACACGTTGCACGGCAGCCGGTTGCCCAGCCACCGCACCAACCGTGCAGTCGAACATAGCATAGCACTTATAAAATTATTCAATTAAAGACACGAAATCAATCATACTACAGACCTAATCTTCATATCCCTCCACACTCACATTAAAATAAAAGTTGGCGACGCTCAGGCGATGATGCTGCAGGCTTTTTTTTTCAGGCGGAGTTATACACCTCATTTTGAAATTAGTGCATATTCACTTTAAAAAAAAGTTGGCGACGCACAAGCTATAGTCTTGGTTCTGCACGCTATTTTTTTAAGGCAGATTTTAACCTCTTTTTGCACCTCAGTAGAGTTCACCAGTGTAACTAAACAAGACTGCACGGTTGGTGCGGTGGCTGGGCAACTGGATGCCGTGCAACGTGTCGCGGGTTCGATTCCCGCACGGAACAACACTTTGTGTGATCCACAAATTGTTGTTTCGGGTCTGGGTGTGATGTGTATGTGAACTTGTATGTTTGTAAACGCACCCACGACACAGGAGAAGTTCCAAATGTGGGGCAACGTTTAAAAAAAAAAGTAGTTGCTCATGTAAATTAAATAAATACACTAGTAAAACGTAAGGACAACAATATAAATAGAAACATTTATGTAATAAATGGCAATGAACAGTTTACAAGGAAATTCTCAAGACCAAGGTGAAATTCTATTGATACTACTGTTCTCAAAGATAACGTAAATACATTTCTAGTTAGCACTTCGAGATTGTTTATATATGAGTGACGCTTTGCTTGTATACATTTCGACTATATATATTCCTATTTGATACCGTAAGAAAATATATTTAGAATTATTGACCGGTCGCATCCAAACGACTGATTTGGAAGTAATTAGGGGATCATTTACTGCCTCGTTGGCCGAGTGGACGCAAGTCTGACTGCCGGGCAAGGAGTCTACGGTTCGATTCCCGGGTCGAGCAAAGTATTACAGGGTTTAAAAAAAATTCTCAGTAGTAGCACGGAGTCTGCAATTGTGCCCGGTATATGGCAATACGCTTACCTCCTATTACATGAGAGTCATAACATAAATAGTGAAAAGTGGGTGTTACATTGTACAGTAGCATTAAAAGGCGTAATGTTATGTCTACATTCAGTATTGTGACTGATACAATGACGATGGTGAAACGAGCCTTTTTATAAGCGTCAAATACATTCAACCAATAGTAAAACTATTTTTTTTTTAATCTTTTACCATAAGTTAGAAGTTGAAACCATAGATCACAATATCCGCTAGGATAACACTAGGATTATAGCATAAATAAAAACTTAACTCCAGCACTTAGCTGGCAAACAATGTACGTTTAGTTACGCTTAGCATTTTACGAGGTAATGTGAAGTGAACGCTATAACCTATGCATTGTTATCAGAGCATTAATGGATAATGAACATGGATATTGGTTGGATAGATTAAACGAATCAGATAGGTACAGTAAATTTGCGTGCGACATTAGTTGCGTGTGGTGGATATTATCGTCTTTTTGAAGAGCGTGCGCGATTACGATATGTTCGTATGTACATAGAAACATCATTTTTGTGTTTAATTCGGCGTATCTACTATATGTTTGTACTATATTATTTTTTCAAGTATGTCATCACATTAAGCACGCTCTTTCTACGTTGTCATCCTCATCTATAAAATCTATTACTTACATGAGTTGCAGTGAATACCTAATTAGGTACTATATAAAAATAAGTCGGGTTTTCCTTCCTGACGCTTTAACTCCAGAACGCACCAACCGATTTCCACGGTTTTGCATTCATTGGAAAGGTTTCAGGCTTCAGGAAAAAATGTTTTCTTCATCTTTTAATCACCAAACGAAACGTTACATAAAACGAAGCCATCTGGTGTCGAAACGGAGTTCGCCGGATTTGCTAGTTGTACATAATTATCCACGAGACCTACGAGTTTTCTACGAATACTAAATACCATATAAACCACGATTGATTTCTTAATAAAATTCCGCGAACCGTGTCGTACATTACGATACATAATAGACTTCAAAGGTGACGATATCAACTGATTCATGATTCATTCATCAACATACACTCACATTATTTACATAATCAATACACTATAAGTTTTTTTTTATTTCCTAAAGGGATATACAATGATAAACGTATTAAATGAATGTTCGATAAAATGAAAAAAAAAACTCTAGTGACGGATACGTTTCTTTGCTTTTAAGTGTATTTTTCGTATATCCGTGAAGTACTAAAACAAAGCGTAGCGGGAAATCCCTATCTGTAGTGTGAACTAGTGTGTAGTGGAACTGAATCACCTGATCTTATCAGTTACGTCATCGTCATCGCGGTTAGTACACGCATCAAGTGTTACTATGTTCCATACAATAGTTTATCACAGTCGAACGCTAATATATTAATACATGCGTAGTAAAATTTGTTTGTCTAACACGTATGGTTTAAATGGGTGTGTGCGTATGTTTGTTTTGTCTTCCCTCCGTAACGGCTTCCAAAAATTCGATTGGAATTCTGATTTTTAAACTAAAGCTTATTATTAAATCACGACTGCTTAGCAAAGAATCTTGTTCTTACTGATGATTTTGAAAAAGAAAAGAAAAACAGTACTTTTTCTTAACCTTCGTCTTATTTATTTTCGGAGTTATTTTAACAATATTATATTATATACGTACAGCCTCGATAGAAGTGAAGCTTGAAAAAAAAAAAAATATTGCCAACATTGACATTTAAATAACATGACGTTCACTCTTAGCACTGCAGCCAACAAAATAAACTAAAACTATGAATAAACATTGCTATACTTATAATACCCCTTCTCAATGTTTATACATATCATCCAAATTAAACTAAATCTTATACTAGTTTAACTTCTCTGTGAAGTACCTTAAAATGTAACATTGCATTGAATTAGACACTTAATTAACAAATCCTTACATAAAGACTTAGTAAGCATGTCTGCCAGTTGTTCACAGGTACTTATAGTCCATCTGTTTAGGTAATTAACTAAAGGTAAACAAAGAAAACCACGTGACACAGAGATACTTAACCTACTATTACTTCAAATATTTCTCGTGTTTTAATTTTAACTAAATTCACTTTAAAATCGTTCATTTGTCATACACACACATACAAGTACAAATGCCTAGATCGTACAAGAGCCGTGCCTATGGGTCTATTTCATTATCATGTCAACATCGCTATTTACGCGTCAAGGGGTAGACAGAGATGTAATAACATAATACTAAGTAGGTGTTTAATAAAACCCAATTTATACAGAAGTCGTTCAGATGGGGCCCAATAGGGCCGATGCCGATTCGGGGTCGCGGAGAACCTAACGGGTAACCGGGGCAAATAGAAACTATTCTGAATCTGATGTACGGATTTCTTTCTTGTACGGATATCTGTCTTTGGGCCAAGTTTCTTCAATATATTTGAACACATTAATTACAAACGATGATTAACCTAAACTTAAATAACTTAATAACAAAAATAAAACAAAGAAACAAGTTAAATTCAACAAAATAGGAACGCGAGCGCAAACGACGAGAGAGCTGTCAATGGCGCCTGATTAACCGACTAAACGTAATACTCGCTACTTTCATTGTCGCGCTACATCTTCGTTGTACTCTTTAATTTGACATCATTATTTTGCTTCGTTCTTAAAGAAACGTTTTGGATACCTGGGATTTTAGGCTCTTTATGGTGTCTATTGTAATGAAATATTATATTATTTAATAAATGTTATTAAATTAATATCCTCAAGCAGATTTATTTAATATTTATTAAGAAATAAGTGAAAAGGAACAGAAACATAACATTTAATAGAGAAAACTGTCGTAAAAAGGGAAACAATTTTATTTTCTTAAGAAGTATTTTGAATCATGGAAATGTCAACTATAAAGAACTCTTTTTATGGTTTGTTTACAAATAGTTAACTACCTAAACAGACGGAGTATACATACTGAATATCAATTTTCTTATTTGTAATTAAATCTTTAATGAAGTGATATCTAATATCAACATGTTTAAGACGTTTAACTGAGTCTGTACTTGCATTTAAAATAGCTGATTGATTGTCGCAATACAACTTGACTGGGCAAACATTTTGAACATCTAAATCATGTAATAAATTAATAAGCCAACATGCTTCACTCGCTGCCATACTCATAGAAATATATTCAGCTTCAGTAGAAGACAGGCTTACAGAAGATTGCTTCTTTGAACCCCACATAATCAAACAATTTGCAAAAAGAAACAAATAGCCAGATGTAGACTTTCTGTCCCTCTGATCACCTCCCCAATCAGCATCACAATAGCCATGCAATTCATTATTATTACACTTATAAACTATTTTATAATCTAAAGTATGCTTTACATAGCGCAATACTCTCTTAAGTGCACTTAGTAATGCACTGTTGGCACAATTCTGATATCTACTTAGTAAGGAGACTGCAAAACACAGATCAGGCCTAGTCCCTGAAACTGCATACATAAGGCAGCCAATTATTTGCCTACAAATTTCTTCAATATCTTTATCACAATCCGTATTTATATCAAAAATCTTAGTATTAAAGTTTATATCCAGGGGTGTTAACATTGGTTTGCAGTTTTCCATATTAAATCTTTTTAATACATTTTCTAAGTAATTTCTTTGTGATAACATTGTTATCCCTGTTTCTAAGTTTTGTTCAATATTTATACCTAAAAAATCTGAAATCAATCCTAAATCTTTCATTTTAAATTCTCTGTTTAACATTGCTTTTATGTTAGTTACCAAGTTTGTATTTGTTCCAAAAATAAGCAGATCGTCGACATATATTAACACAAATACTTTATCTTTACCATTATACTTTTTATACAAGCATGGGTCACATTTTGACCTAATAAACCCTTCTTCAATTAATACAGAATTAATTTTCACATTCCAGGATTTTGGCGAACCTTTTAGCCCGTATAATGACTTATTTAGCTTTACAATATTATTATTATCTGAGTAGGCCCCTTCTGGCAAGCTTACATATACATTTTCTTTAATATCACCATATAAAAAGGCCCCTGTAACATCCATTTGGTATATAGGTAAGTTATATTTAGTTGCCATTATTACAAATAACCTGAAAGTTGCTAGCTTAGCTACTGGGGCATAAATGTCACTTAAGTTTATTATATCTTGTTGCTCGAACCCCCTAGCAACAAGCCTAGCCTTATACTCTTTAACATTATTTACATTTTTAATCCTAAAGACCCATTTGCTACTTATAGGCTTTGCATTTACAGGCAAATCACAAAATTCCCATGTGTTATTGTCACTCAGAGTCTTAAGTTCCCTAGCAATGGCTGCACTCCACTTACCCGCATCACTTCTGCTCATGGCATCTCTATAAGTAATAGGATCACACTCACTTTGGTCCAGCTGCACATTATTACACCTGTAGAGGTCCGTTTGTTTACGCTCACGCTTACTCCTTCCCCTTATAAGTAAATCAGTTTCTTCCAGTAGCTGTTCTTCCTCACTGCATGGTAAGTAATCACTGTCACTTTCTGATTTATCTTCTAGAGTACTATTTGTATGGGTTGTCTCTATCTCATTGAGGTCATGACCCTCTGTCATTGTCTCATCGGCCTCAGGAGTAATCTCTTGCACCATCTCCTGTTCAGGATTTAATGACATTATTATTTGGCTTTTACTTTCCTTAACTTGAGATTTCTCCTTATCTCCTTGCTGTAAGAATACAATGTCCCTTTTCGTCTCCACCACATTTTTCTGCGCATAGTAAATTCTGAATCCTTTCACATCCTCCTCATACCCGACCATCACTCCTTTCTCTCCTTTCGGATCCCACTTCCTTCTTTTTTGCTTCGGAATGTGTGTGTATACTTCTGTACCAAAGGCTCTCAATTGATGAATATCATAAGTTTTCCCAGTCCATACCTCAAATGGAGATTTTCCTTCCTCATGGCTTTTCCCTGTCCTGTTCAACACAAACACTGCCGTGTTTATAGCTTCAGCCCATAGTTTTGTTGGTAGATTTCTCTCATGTATCATTGTCCTGGCCGCTTCCACCAACGTTCTATTCTCCCTTTCAGCCTTTCCATTTTGCTCTGGGGTGTATGGTACTGTAGTTTGGTGTGTTATTCCACGTCTTGCAAACATTTCCTTCACATCCCGGTTCACAAACTCGAGACCATTATCACTTCTAAATGTCTTGATCCTGTTTCCTGTAACATTCTCGGCCTTATTTATGAAATCCTCAATGACATACTTGATTTTATCTTTGGTTTTGACAAAATGCACACTTCTGAAGTTCGAATAGTCATCTTTTAGCACAACGAAGTACCTCGAACCACCAACTGACGGTTCTTCCATAGGACCGCAAGTATCGACATGAATTAGCTCACATGTCCTAGTACTTTTGTATTCACTTTTGTTGAATGGCAATCTGTGTATTTTTCCAACCAAACAACTCTCACACACCGGGTTGGATGTGTGTTTGACCTCGATGTTGTTTTTCCGCAAGATATCCTTTACGTAAGTGAAGTTTTGATGCGCCAATCTTTTGTGCCATTCATTCAGGTCGTTCGATACTAACTTAGCAGTATTCGCAATCTCACAGTTATTATTATAGTGTAAATCCAAATAAAAAGAATTTCCAATTCTTTCCGCAACTGCACAAATTTTGTTTGACTTGAATAATTTGCATGAACTGTCATCTGTCACCATGACATAACCTCTCTCAGTGGCGCGATTGACCGAGAACAAGTTCGTTTTTAGTTCAGGAACATACAACACATTATCTATGGTTGTGTCAATCCATTCGTTTCCGTTCGATACTTGTACTGCCATCTGTCCGTAACCAAGCGCATTTATCACTGCACCATTACCGACAATTACAGGTTTAGGCGAAGTATTTGTGAATGAAGTGAACAATTCACGATCCCGGCACATGTGTTCGCTGGCACCAGAATCCACTAGCCACTTGGATTTATGCAGTTGATGCGACGAATGAGACACCACAAACGCGTTACTTTGCGTTTTATTTTCACTTTTGGATATTCTTTGTTTTCGAAATCGGCATTGAGCTTTGAAATGTCCAAACTTTCCACAATAGAAACAGTTATTACTATTATTCACATTTCCTTCATTATTCGTTCTATTATTCATTTTGTTGTTACTCTTACATTCATTTTGATAATGCCCACTTTTACCACATTTGAAACATTTCATCATAGGCCTTTTATTTCTTACATAGAATGCAGAGGATGATGCTTCCTGTGCTTCTTCGTTCTTCTCTTTTAATCGCTCTTCTTCAATTAGTAGTCTGGCCACTAGATTATCAAAAGTTTGTTTGTCGTCAGGCGCGGACTCCCAAGCCGACACGAAGTGTTTATATTCATCGGGTAATGACATTAATACTTTCGTGATAACAAACTTATCTGAAATTTCTTCGCCCATCTGTTTTAATTGGTTTTGTAATTCTTGTATTTTAGACAAGAAGATCGACATGTCTAATCCTCTTTCGAATTTATACTGAAAAAATCTTTGTTGTATAATATGGACACTGGTTTCAGTCTTTTGTTCGTAGACACTATGAAGTTTCCTCCACATCTCTGCAGAACTCGTACATGTGATAATGTGTAACATGGCCTCCTCCGACATCCGTGTGACTAATAGCATCTGCGCTTTGGCATCCTTCGCTTCCCATGTTGGTAATTCACTTGCAGCTTCGGGCTTCACCTGTTTTCCTTCTACTATGTTAAACCAGCCATTGCCCTTCAATAGTACCGTTGTCTGAAATTTCCATAGGTTCCAATTTTTGGCTCCTTCTAACTTGATCACATTGACGTTATTGCTGTTGCTTCCCTCCATTCCGACTCTGTCTTATCCCAATTAAGAACAGATACTCCTCGACGATGTTCCGCAGTACCCGAGCCGGAGTACCACGCCAGGTGGATAACCTCACTTTCCTTCCCGTCGATTGCTGCCGTGGCCGACACTAACGTCCACCTTAAATCAAGCAGGAATATGTGCCTGGGCCCATAACCTGATGATTTTGAAAAAGAAAAGAAAAACAGTACTTTTTCTTAACCTTCGTCTTATTTATTTTCGGAGTTATTTTAACAATATTATATTATATACGTACAGCCTCGATAGAAGTGAAGCTTGAAAAAAAAAAAATATTGCCAACATTGACATTTAAATAACATGACGTTCACTCTTAGCACTGCAGCCAACAAAATAAACTAAAACTATGAATAAACATTGCTATACTTATAATACTTACCACTCGCCATTGTTTCTTAAATGTTAAGATGTATAACAGAAATAGTTGTACGGTAGGTGTTTAATAATAAACATGCCATAATAGTAACAACAAAACGGTGATAAAATGTGTACGATTAATGAGCTAGAGGCCCAGAAAATGACGTCATGTAGCTTTTTTTTTTTTTTTTTTTTAAGGGGGGAAAATCATCGAATGACTGCTCCCGCCTGGGTGAGGCGGAAGGGAGTGTCAGACTCTTACTGACTAAAAACCACCCCGTTCCTTCTCCTGCACGTCGAGCCGGAGCCCCGGTTACCCGTTAGGTTCTCCGCGACTCCGAATCGGCATCGGCCCTAATTGGGCCCCATCTGTGGTGGTCTGATGGCTCTTTGAGGCGCGCGCGGAACGCGACGCGCCGTACGCTCACGTCATGTAGCTAGCGTACAGGAGCACACTATAAGGAAGTCAACTGCTGATAATGCTTATTTCCAATTTTAATAATACGTCTCAAATCTGTCGATAGCTTTGGTTACTAAAAACTAAACGGTAAACGACCAGTCGGATCACCTGGTGGTAAGCAATCGGCGTCGCCCATGGACACCTGGAACACCAGAGGCGTTACAAGCGCGTTACCAGCCTTTTCGGGTTTAGAAATTTGAGGATTGTTGGGGATTGAGGGATTGGGGAGATTGGAGAAAGGGGGAGGTGTATCATAGGGCCTCCGGTAACCTCACTTACACGACGTGAAACAACGGTTGCGTTGGTTCACGTCGGTTTTCTGTGCGGCCGTAGTATCACTCCGGTCGAGCCAGCCCATTCGTGCCGAAGCATGGCTCTCCTAAGACTCTTGCTAGAAGCCAAACAAGCAGTTAGAAATAACTGACGTAAATAGGTGAAACCGCTTACATACATACGGTAGTCTAACTATTTATTTACAGCAAATATTGACCGTGACATTGGAAGATCAGCGGATACCGACAGATGCGAAGCCATGCGTCAGTGTACTTATGACGTCATCACAACGCATACGTCACGATAGATTTACTATATTTGAAGTATTACGCCATGATCGTATTATTCATTTACAATCACCTGCTAAATGGGATGTATCGATTTAAGATAAATTGTGTTGGAATTTCTGTGAATTATGCCAATAATTATTAAGGGTGTATGAGGCTACCTAGATATCGAAGTCATTACTTAAATGGTGTAAAAGTCGTATTTAAACGATCAGGGCCTCTAGCCAAACGCCACTTTAGCGCTTGTCTACAGAGAGAGTAGAAATCAAAATGTATGGGCATGGCACTGACGAGTGTCAAAATTTACGTCAATTCCATATAATTTGGTTTTCTATTCTACATGTAGACAAGCGCTAAATGGCATTTGGCTACAGCTGCTGAAGGTAAAGCAATTAGGTACTCGATAGCAAAGTCGATTGTGAAAAACATAGCAGATAGGTAATTCAAAAACAAACGTTTATAGGACGCAAATCGGCCATGCCCATGACATAGTTAACATGGCATATATTTTATCCCGACAACGTTTGAGTAAACGTGAAAAGATTAATCCGTAAGATTAAAAAAAAAACTATAAATGAAAGTAACATTATCACTCGGTCACTAATATTTCCCGAACAGATAGTCCTGCACTAGTAAATGTAACACCCACTATTTGGGAATTATCAGCTCAATGTAAAAACAACTTTTCACTAAACACTTAAAGCACAATTCCAGACTTAACTGGTTTGCCTGGTGACCCCCGAGATCTTTGACGCCGACAAAAGGTCTCGGGTCAGGCCGGCAACCACTCGAACACCAAAGCAGTCTCAAATAATAAACGTCTCCTGATAAGATAATGTCAATTTAATAACATATATCAATAATAACAAATTGTAAAATTGATACGATAATATAATCTAACCATTGTAGGTATCGATAAATTTAAATCCGAGTCAATAACTATAAACTTATCTCGTTTATCAGATTTATATCGCTTACGTTTTACAAATTAACAGTTGCTATCAAAAGTCGTTCAAATCTCCGATTATTTAAATCGATAAGATAATGTTATGTAAGAATTATGCAGTAAGGAAAGTTTTCTTAAGGAAAATGTACATTATATATTTTTGTTTTCTTTTAGTAATGTATGCGGCAGTTTTATTTTATTAACAGATTTGAGTACTGAACTTAAAGTGTTATGAAAAGCAATATAATTAGGTACACTTTTTTTTATTTTGAGTTTTTGGTTAAAATTAACATATCAAACCCATTGTTCCTTATAACTATTACCACATAGTACTGTCTTATCCTAGTTGTTTATAAATAATTACGAGGTCGTTGCTGGGTCTGCGGCACTAGCAAGTAAAACGCTTGTGCTATTTCTGATGCAGGCTCACTTAAAACATAACACTTACGCTTTGCAGTTAAAAATACCTCAAGAGACATTTTACTGAAGTTGATCGTTGAGGTATAGGATTTGTGTCGTCGATCGTCTATGTGCGTTATCTGACGTCTGTCATGAGTCATGTATCGCCACACATTCGTTAAATTGTTCGTGGATTTAAAAGTGTATTAACAAGTTTTACGTACTTATGTACAATTGTACAGTAACCCTGAACTGATATTTAACAGTATATAGTAGGTATTTACCTACTATATGCATTGCAGCTAAAAATATCTTATCTTTGATTTCCTTCTACTGAATAATCGCACAATAAAAATCACGTGAGTAATCAATAATCATAATAAAACCTGAAGGCATTTAATTATTTTATCTACTTATAATAATCAGGCGTCAATTGAATACATGTTGATATAATTAAAGTATTTTAATATGTAATTGTATCGAAATTATTAATCGATGTGCCGTTTTAATGCAACATCTCGACTTTATTACCTACTATTGTTTCATACAAATATGCTGTGCAGTTTAAATAGATTAAATAACGTTGTGAATTATTTACATTCATTGTTCTGCAGAGGACATTGGCATTGACATACAGCCAAAGTCGGTATTTATTTTTGTAGACGCATTTTTCAAACGTCAGAATAGAATCATCCCACAACTATTTTGACTTTGATAAGATGTATACCTACAGTTGTATGGGGCATACGTATATGTATGTCGTCGTGGTGGCCCGGAGGTTAAGACGCCCGCTTCTCATGCATGAGGGTGCAGGTTCGAAACCTACCAACGGCAGGTACCAATGTGATTTTTTCCGAGTTATATGTACTTTCTAAGATTATTTAGATACCACTGACAAACGGTAAAGGAAAACATCGTGAGGAAACCTGGACTTATAATTTCTAATCATTAGTTTGAAATCGCCAACCCGCAATGAGCAAGCGTGATGATTAATGCTCAACAAACCTTCTTCGTGTGAGAACAGGCTTTGCTCAGCAGTGGGCATTTATAGGCTGTTGATGATGATGATGTATGGGGCATATCTCATATGGTGTCAACATAATCTACATAACAGTCAACCCTAGTGTTTATTCTGGTACTTGTCTGAGGTGTTTTCATTTTTTTCATGGAATATGAGACAGACGGATCACCTGATGATAAGCGATCAGCGCCGCCCATGGCAACACCAGAGGAGCCACAGGTGCGTTGCCGGCCTTTTAAAAAGGAATATGCTCTATTCTTGAAGGTTTGAAGCTCGTATCGGTTCGGAAATAGGTCCCTTAGTAAAGCTAACTGCTGCTTTGACTTGGTCTCCGAAACTAGGTTTTATTAAAGAAGAACGGAACAACAAACTCTGTCATTACTCATTTCGATTCCAAAATCGATGGTTATTATACTAACCGCAATGTTAAAGATTTATAATAATGTATATTATATTTACAATAATAAATAATGTTAACTAAAAATCGCGGCTTATCAGCCAGCAGACTGCGCGACATGAACCTGTGGCGGCTTAGTAACCGCAAATTGCTGAGTTGCATTATTGTCGAAACCTGGGAGCGCGGGCGCTCGGCTCGCCAGTCGCGTACGTCACACCGCCCTGCCTCGACATCTACATAGTACGTAGTTAGTAATAACGAAGTATTGTGGAACCGAAATTAAAGACATTTATTTCATCAAAATACATTTTTCTTATTCACCAAATAGTACACAAGGACACGCACAACAAACCCCTTTGTTGTTCGAAACTAGTAGAGCTTTTCTCAGTATTTTCACGTGAGTGACTCGCCATTTTTAATTAATTCAGTATGTCTCACGATATTTATTACAAAAACAATAAATAATGTGTGCATTTACCTTATTTGTCTAAATGTAGAACACGTGAATTTGTACAGATAATAAATTTATTCGCACGTATCCAAATTCGAACACGGCACATGTTCTAAACTCAAGTACTTAGGTACCACATCAAATATTTGTATATTAATCTGATAACTCAAATAACTGTGATGTGTGTGATAACACAAAACTGATATTTACCTTAAGGGCTGATTAACAGTGGCAAGAGAAAATGGTATAAAGTTTCACTTAGACCGAATCTGGTATTTTTACATATCAAATAAATTATACTCGGCTCAAAAAAGTAGCGACCGTAGTCTATAAACGTCGATTTAACAAGTTACTATTATTTACCGACGTTCCTCGATCAGTTTCAAAGCACGCCGGGATCTATAACTACGAGCAACATGGCTAACCGATATGGTGTCACTCGTACGTTGCTGCCTTTACTGAAAGTATCAATATATGTGCGAACAGCTATGGGCATTAATATATAAAGTTAATGTAGAAATAAAACTTACCTGCAGTAAAGTATTTTGTCCGTATCTCTGAACGCAAGCTTCCATAAATTCGTCGATAAACTCATCGTACTCCTTGCCTCGGGCGCGCTTCTGTCTAAGACCAATGTACAACGGGTCCTCTAGAAGATCCTGAAAAAATCAACCTTATTAGCAAAGACATAAGGAGCACTTTTCTATAAGTGATTTTACTTGTAGTAGTAGCGTAGACTAATTCTGTTTTTGTATACTTAGCCTCTGCTAGACAAGATTTATCGTGAATGTAGGTGTTTCAGTTTACTATCGAACGAGGTCTTGTATTTTTCGTGATATTTCTTTATCAAAATCTCAAGAACACTTCAATATCAATCTTGAGGACTATTGCAACATTATTTACATTTGCATAGTAAATAAAATCATTGTACATAGTGTAAATAAAGTCTGCAGATGCAACGGAAACTCTACTCATGTATTGTGTCTCTTCACACAATATTAGCACAGATTTCAGTTGGACAAACATTACATTAATATCTATATCAAATATCTGATTTGCAAAAAAGAAGCATTCATTCATCAAAACCGCAAAATTACGAAGAAAATAAAATAAAACTTTAAGGAAACACTCTTATTTGTAGGTACTTACAACTACCTAAAATAATTATACCAAAAATAGACAGCGATTTTAACCTTGACATTCAGTCTATGCAAATTTTGTGTAAATAAACTGTACCTGATTATCGGTTCCCACGTCCAAAGTGATGGGTAGGCACTGGTGGGGCTTAATACCAGCCAGGGCAGTGTACAAGGAGAGTTTACCCACAGGAATACCCATGCCATAAGCCCCAAGGTCACCAAGGCCCAAAATCCTCTCTCCGTCAGTGAACACTATAGCGCGAACATCAGGTTCAGGCCTAAAAAATAAAGCCCGATTTAGATTACGTAATGTTTGGCATTGAAAACCGGCGATTCAACCGGTTTTGGCAAAAAATGAGACAATAAAACTTAACATTTATTTGAGCCGTGATGCGATGATGTAGTGA
Organism: Spodoptera littoralis; assembly: GCA_902850265.1. Classification (NCBI taxonomy): domain Eukaryota; kingdom Metazoa; phylum Arthropoda; class Insecta; order Lepidoptera; family Noctuidae; genus Spodoptera; species Spodoptera littoralis. Next base: position 9,652,503 of record LR824542.2, on the reverse strand, counting down.
CACGAAGATTCATTATTTATAAATAAGAGCTCGACTGTAGTTTTGGCGGTAAATTGGAGCTTCAGAAAATGTATGGCAAACAAATTGGCAGACGGAAACTTATAAAAAGAACGAAACTTAAAATAAACCTATCTAGCCATTGTGACCAAAAAAAACGTCTTTTCGGTCAAAACCAATACAAATAACCGACATTCGGATCTATTATAAAACCAAAACCTGTTACGATTGGAAATTATTCATAACAAGCTCTTGAAAGTGAAGTTCAAAATCAATTGATGAAGGAGCGATGAACGCGCGTATTGGCATAGATTAGTAACCATTATATTTTTATCATAGCATTATTTATAAGATCATGTTGATATCTTTTGCCAATATCCAAAGAGGTTCATTACTTTGTTTATTTGACTTTGATAGGTAATAAACAAACAAAATTGTTATGAAGAGAGATTGATGGTTTTAGCTCTAAAAAAAGGCCGTATAACCCACCCTGAGTGACTAAAATAGGTTGTGTGTCATACCTACTATGCTACTATAGTTTATTAGTCCGTCTTACTATAAGAATTGCCGATCGCGAAGGTCGTAAAACAAGAGAAACATTCGTATTGGTATATTTTACGTTCATTCACCGTTGTGTTTACTTGCTATACGATTATGCGAGTAACGCCCGAATACTGAAAGGTTACTCAATTATAAGTCGCGCTTATGTATAGTTCTGTCACTATAAATTGTTGTAAAATGACAGAGATGGCACGATATTTAAGAAAAACATAAAAATTTGAGCAATCTTTCATTATTCGGCGTAAGCTAGTTAAATATTGAAGAACGTTTTCGAAGGACTGTCCAGTCGGTCGAATGAGTTACTGAACAATTTATAATTCCCGAGTAGAGCAAAATACTACATAGCCTTTTTCGGTAGGTAACAGCACTGAGTCTGAGGACTTAGTATGAATTTGTTTTGAGTTTAACAAAATCGAAACGAGACCGCGTTTGGCGCTGTATGGTTAGTTCAATGGAGCCGGCTAATGGAATATCGCCAAATCTTTGGCAATAAGTTCACCCCCTATTAAATATAATTCTTAAGATTAATATGTGCCTAACTCTTAAAGGCGTGATATCACACTATGTTATTCATTTGAAGCATTTCTATTCGATTAAGAAATTGTTGCTTCATAGATGAAGGATAAAGTATTAATAATATCGAACGCCATTGTCGTAAAATAACATTGAATGTGCGTTGTTTAGGCATACCATTACTTACAATAGCGTAGTCTAACATTTTAATAATGCAAGCGATTTTGACCTTTGTCGTCCAATTTTAAGAGTACAAATAGAACAATCGATGGGTTAGTTTATTAATAATGAAATTATTTTGCTTTTAAGCACAGCTGAAATGTATGAAATGTAATACATTGATATGCTGTCTGCGTCTCAATTGACCAGGAAATTCGTCCCCATAGGAAACCGGCTTATCAATATTTTCCTCTAATAATACGTAGGTATGTCCTACTTTTTCTGTGCTAAATACACGTGCGAACGAACGCACGAACTGATCTGCACCTCTGTCGTGATAAAATGCCTAAAATGCGTTCATTCATATCATACATTAGTGTAACCATACGCTAGTAGTAAGTCTAGATTGCACATTACAAAGACGATACAACGACACTTTTGAGCCACTGTTCGGCGTCTATCAAGATTTTAAAATACCGAGACGTAGTTTAAGTGAGCGCTATCTATCGATTTTCCTCAGCCTTCGCCGGTCTAGGCCAATCTACGTTGACCTTTCCTTAGCATGTCTCAGGGTAATGCTTTTAAGAATAACTAAATATATATTTGAAGATAACTGCATAGTACTTTTAGTTTATTTACATATTATAAACGTCGATAAAATAGTCACACGTAACTCAATTTCACTTGAAGGAGAATGTTTTGATTGTCATCAATTTGTAGCCATAATAATGTAGGTGAACAGGACGAAAGTACTAATATTTAGGTTAGAACTGTTTAGTTCTATACAAAACTAATAAAGCTGCCCTTTAAGACATACAAATTAAAACTCACCAGTTTTTAAGAATGTTGAATATATGCCCCTTGTCGTTAATTGTGATGAAGAGGCCCCTAGGTCTTCTGTAGATGAGACCGAACCTCTGACACGCCAGTCCCACGGTGGGGGTGTACACAATCGGCAAATACTTCTCAATGTTCTCGGCCAAAAGCCTGAAGAACAACTTCTCATTTCTGTCCTGCAATAATTCAATAATATTATTAAAAACAATACTCTGAACTGTTTGTCTTCTCCTCATCATGAACTTATCCTAATAACAATTGCTTTTTAAATTCTTAATTTAAAACGGTACATAAATACCTGATGCTCTTCTCCAATTCAGACTTAAAAGTCAACTATAACTTAAAAGTCAATGAACCCCTTATTTCTCCTTTACAAGAGTATTATGACAATGTTATATTATACTTGAGTTTGAACTGGGCATTAGGCAACACACAATCGATATCATCATTCCAATAAAAGAAAAAACAATAATTTAAAGTGCACCATGGGAAAATACACTACGCAATCACATAGAACTGCTACAACTAATGACACTCATTAGAAAAATTACGCTCCAGAGCCATACAAACTTGATAGCTCAGCTCATAACAGCCCGATCTACATAATTGTACCAATCATCCAGTAATCAGCTCAAATAACACTAACGTTAAATGTTTAGAACCAAAACATGCTACACGAAATCCTCATACAACCTGTTGCAAAAAAATCACCACCAATTAGAAAACAGATCCACCCAATTTTTCAAAGATCCAGGTTATTTACTAGCAAAAAAACACGAAAAACGTACCTACCTATTTTCAGGGTTAAAGTCAAGTGCAAATATTAAACAAAGCAATAAAACTTCACACCAATAACTGTTGTCAGGTTCTTTTGTAACACCCCCATACCAAAACCTGTCCCATTCCTACCCTTTATAAATAGATTCATAGAATCAACGGTACCTTTATCATGTTTAGTCACCTGTAACTCGACGAGATAGAGGTATTTATTTAGGTTGTCCTCGTATCTGTCGATGGATATCCTGCAGATATCGAGCTGTTCCTCTTGAGTTTTGAACTTGGCTGCCAAAAGACCGTGGATGCCAAGTGCCTGGCGTTCCTCCAACGTGAAGGCGAGACCCTAGAAAAAATGTTGCGTGTTACATATTTGTCAATGCAGTTATTACAATGAATATGTGATGTGATGTTCTGCCTAACATTATTTAAAGGCGTTACTGTGTATTTTTTTGCTTTCATTCATTGCGAGCATTTTGTGTTCTCATTTTAAAGTGTTTGCTTGGTATGGTGTTTGTGATTACAGCATCGATCGGTGGCAAAACAACGCCAAAATTTTGGTGTTAATTAACCAAACAGCTGAACCGAGTATCAGTTTATGAAAATCCTCTACAAACATAAAATTACGAGTTGTGAGCTGTTGATCAATTATCATCAAGGTCATGAATTTTCCTCAAAACTAGTTCAATAACAACATGAAGGAAAAATGATGCAAAGTAAATAAAGCGATAATATTACATTCACCGTACACAAATAAACAGCTGATAGAAGTTTCTGAACTCCATGACTTGTACGTGACTCAATCCAAGCAATTTTACTTTAAGGCATAAAAATATTGATGTTTACGAGTTCGGTTATGACTTCAATAAGACAGTAAAAGTTCGATTTTGGCAACGAATCAAGAAATGCAGTGGGAGGCAAACAAAAACTAAGGTATTCGATTTGCATTTCCGATTTCTGTGGTTCCCACGGTATGTGGAGCGCACGATGAATTGAGCTCAAGGTCTTATATAAAAACACAGGTATTTTTAATTATAGACAATTTAGAAGCTTATTACGAAACAGATAAGCATGGTTTTCTCATTTTACTATATTTCGTTTGATCTTTAAAAGAGACTACCAGACTTTTTGTTTTGGGGTTTCCTCAGTGTGCAATCAAGTCACATAGGTAATACCGAGCTTTTGTCTGACGTGTAAAATTGATGGTTTCAAAGAATAATAATATTTATTCTCATACTTCTCTAGACTGTATCGCTGTACCTATAATTGCAAGAAAGCAAATAACTTCTGAACCGTATAAGGACATGAATTCCTTACCTTATTGAGTCGGGGATCTCTCAAATGATCGATACCTCTGACTACATTGGGGCAGATAATGTTACCGGTGACCTCGTGGTAGTCCCGGTTTTGCGGCACTGAGATGACGGACGAACTCTTCGAGAGAATTGACGCTAACGCCCTGTTTGGGCCTATAGCGCTTGTACAACATCTGGAACAAAATTAGACCTTAATAATATGATGTAACGTTGTGATTTCATTGAACAAAATTGACACATCACGCAATACATGGGATCGCCCATCAAGCTTTTAATATGCAAAATAATAACACTCTCATGAGAGTCAAATAGTTATTATATTTAGTAAAATAAATTATACGCACTAGTATTTTCCCGCAACTACATTTTGTACAAGTTCGTTTTCCTACATCCCGCCAGAATTCCCGACGTTTGCACATTCGCCAATGCGTCATATAACCGCAATTCAGTGTTACATAACATTTCATTACCCAACGACAGCGTATTATAGTTTCGAACATAATACTACTATATTATACTCGAAACTATAATACCTAATTTACAAATACTACGACTGTCCGTAAGTGAAAACAATTTCAGATTGAATACCGTCCTTCGGTCTACTGTTTTTATACTAACTAACTAAAGGTTTAAGACAATACATAGCATATATTATATTAATTAGGCATAGGTATATCAAGTGAAACCTTCGGCTATTCTAATGAACAACAACACTATTTAAGTAACGCTTCCGTTTTTGTGCAAAACCGTTTAAAAGATTATATGAACAGTTTAAAATATAACAATTAAATTGGATAAGGATAACCATCAGCAAATTCCCCTGCAAATTCAGACTTAACTGGTTAAAATTAATAGATCACAAATCATCCACCATAAGTACAATCACAATCGTAAATTAACAAGTTTAATTGAAACTGAAACTCATTACAGAGACGTAATTCCAGATAAGTAGATAAATCCATCAATGATGATGGATTAGCATTTGTATTGACAACGACTGTGCAAACAATAAACTGTTCCAAGTCACATGATTTAAATTTTATTACCAAACACACCACGGGCACCATTTGCTACAATACAACTAACTAAATATAGTATTCTCAACTAATCACGAATCACGATCGATAGAACACATCCAATATCCCGAAGTAGAGTGCTAATAGCACGAATATTGGAAACGCCTCAATGTAGTATGCCGTCTACCTTAATCGAAGGTCTTATTGACGTGAACTAGAGTTGAAAGTTGAAGAATGGAGTAACGTAACCAAAGAAGGATACCTAGATTGTACGATGAATGAAGGATAAGAGATAAGAGAGAAAAAGTGGAGATTGAATGAAACTAAGACAGAAATAGCATTTTAAGACGATGGCAAAGTTGATTGACGAGTAAATACTTGGGCAAACGTTACCAGGAAATATTTTAATTGAAGTTACGGCTTCACAGAGTATCTCTTTGAATTTCCAAGAATTTTGTGGTGAGTAACCAGAACATCGAACCGATGGTATAACCATAACATAACATAACATCACGCCTTTTATCCCCGAAGGGGTAGGCAGAGGTGCACATAGAAGTAACACCCACTTTTCACTATTTATGTTATGAGTCCCATGTAATAGAGGGTGAGCCTATTGCCATATACCGGGCACATTTCCAGACTCCGTGCTACTACTGAGATTTTTAAAAAACCCCAGTAATACTTTGCCCGACCCGGGAATCGAACCCGAGACCCCTTGCCTGACAGTCGCACTTGCGACCACTCGGCCAATGAGGTATAACCATCACTCATTTATATTAACAATAAGAATGATGTTTTTATGGTAGGTTGTAAACGTACTGACTTTCATGTAAATTGCAACAACCATATCTAAACGGAAAATGTAACTTTCCCTACTTACTTGTAAAGAAAATTATCGAAGTCTAGTTTCTTAACCAAAGAGGAAAACTACGACACAGCGAACTAGCAACGAGTAGCGCGATGCTATAAACGAGTTAGTTATAGTTATTACATCAAACTACGGATGAAACCGGTGCACGGTGACTCACTTGCGAAGCTGTGAGCCATGGATTTAAGAACGTTCAACTCGGACTAGCGGAGATTTCCATAACGTAACTCTGAAGGGGATATACTGCCAATGAATGTAAAAGTATGATTGATAACATTTTTGTAAACCCAAAACACGGAATACAGAACACAGCAAAACACATTCAAAATGATATTGTTTACGAAGTGCAAAATTTTAATACACTCCGCTAACGATTACTAGTGAGACTTGGGGAAATATTATACAATGTAGACCCCAAAAACGAAAGGTTAATCAACTTACCTAACCCACAATAATAGCTATTGTCAATATTTACCAACTTATAAACTAATGTTAAAATATCGTTTAGAAATTCACATTACAAACTTACTGACGAAGTAAAAGCTTAGTGCTTCAACGATATAACTATAGAAGCAATAGCCTAAAGCCTGGACCAATGTTTACCAATTTAGTTAATTGAACATGTAGCTATAGACTGAACCATATACTCCAATTAATTACGCTTTGATTATTACACGAAATAGGAGAAAAACAAGCATCTTGAATACCAAGAAAGCCACTATTGAAATGTTAAGTTTAATTGTCACCAAAAATATTCACAAACCCCTTATTTTTTGGAACAACTTCAAGTCATTCCCGATATACTGTTGTAAACGGGATCTTCATTAGTGACCAAACAAAAGAAGCAACAACAAACCCCGAACCTTGCAAAATATTACAACCTTTCTCCTTTTTCTTTTATCTAACCCGCAACGAAATTAATGAGACGATATTAAAGGAGGAGTAGGATACACACTATTTTAACTTCCCTTGCCATTTTTGGATACTTTAGAGTTATTCTTAATTCAGACATTAAAAAATAAGAAAAAGCCAACTTGTCAGTCATCATATGGGTTGATGAACTTGGATTAAAATATTTCCCAGGAATACTTTTATGAAAATGAAATTTTAAAAGCGTCTGGAAAAAGCTACTAAATGTTTTTTAAGAAAGCTTTCGGATGATATAATAAAAAAAAACAAAAGAGAACCTGTTTTCGTTTAGACTGGCCAAATCCGAAAAGCAATCGCTTCGTCTCAAGTTAGGCTTTTGAGACATAATGGAAACTGCAGCTCTGTCTTAAACAGATAAACGTCTGAACGTAGACTAAACGAAGAACTGAGTACCGTTTTCTCCTTCACGTTGTCAATAACTAAGTAAAAGATGACGTATGCTAATACTGATACCATCACAATAGTCGTTTAAGTTTTAACATCGATGGTAATGGAGATAGATTACCTGCAGATCAACCAGTACGTAAATTGCGCTTCGAATAGCGATTAGATAGATAAAAACTGCATTTACTGTATCAGTTTATTCGGAATTGTATAGCATCGTACGTTTATAAATCGATATACTCTCAGACTTACTTCAACAATATCCTTTTCACGTAAGTTTCCCAAAATTAAAAACCGCTGCCAAATTTGTTTTCTAAACTCATCAATCGCCAATAAAGTAACAGCAGACTTAAGAATATTCGATACGATAGCCTGATAATCTGTTACTACGTACTTCACATTTGATAATAATAATAATTCATTTCGATCTATAAAAAACATTCAAACGTTCCGAGTGCCAGACTTCTTATGATTCCTAGCAGTGTTAACGTGCCAACAGCCATCCGCAAATGAAATACAAGGTTCATGACCTCAGATTTAGACGCCTCCATCTCCAAGAATGTATTTCAGTGATGCAGAAGACACCTCAAACATTTCCAATTCACATAACTATTAAAGAAGTCATCAGAAGATGGTAAACAAAATTTTGGCAGCCGAAATCAATACAAGATGATAAACTGATTAGCGAAGCGTCGCTACTTCTTCCGAATGTAGAAGAAAAAAATACAACAGCTCGATATGGTTATAAGTACTCAGCTATTGAGTAATGTATACCTCAGCCATTCAAAGCACCACGATAGACTGGCTAGTAGACTGACAGCAGACACTATTACTGCGGTACAGCCAGTCGATAAATTCGTACATCATAAAATATCACTGCAGGCGTATAACAAAGTACATATATATACGCATCAGCACACTCAAATCTCGCATCTAAACGATAACGGCTTTAAAAATACTAGCCATAACATCGATAATACATCGTTATAAAAAGATATCGAGAATATCAACAACATACACACACTAGTGGTAATCGATACTCGAGGAAGGAACTGATTCAATGACAACTGCGGCAGTGTTACCGTTTACATGTTTACATTAGATGGAACGAGCCTTGTACAAATAAACAGCATCACAAATACTAACACTAATTAACAATTTTACGTAACTAGTTGTTATAATTGTTGCGTTAATAAATTGGCTGGGTTTATTATACGGAACATAACGAAGATAGAGTTTGCTAGGGGCGTTGCGCGATACTGACTTCAGCCTTGACTGACAGTACAATAGAACTCGTAAATGGGCAGACATATAACGGAAGATAGATAAAATTATGGCTATAATTAGACCTAATAATAAAGGGAGAAATTGGGTAGTTTCCTAACTCAAAAATAAATTACGTATTTTTACTGTTTTACTGTTCAATGCAATGAAGTATTCAATAATAGTTAATCACACTTTCATTCATTAATTAGGTGATATAGGATACACAATTTTTGAATTTTTAACTAAAATGGAAATGTTTATTATTCAAACTGCCTCGTTGGCCGATTTGGGGTCTCGGGTTCGATTCCCGGGTCGGGCAAAATATTACTGGGTTTTAAAAAAAATCTCAGTAATAGCACGGTATATAGCAATAGGCTCACCCCCTGTTACATGGGACTCATGACATAAATAGTGAAAAGTGGGTGTTACATTGTACAATGGTATAATGTGCACCTCTGCCTATCCCTTCGGGGATAAAAGGCGTGATGTTATGATGAGGAAATGTTTATCACTACTTTACTAAATACTATAACGTGTATATGTAATGAATGACATGTAAAATCCGTCTACATGTCTGTTTTTAGAGTTTTGACCAAACGTCATTAACCGCGACACGGTCTATTTTCATTCCTAATTGCCAATAGATATAGAAACGCTAAAATGTTTCCGAGTCAACAACTAGGCTAAGAACGAACTGATACATTTTAATGTCAATAAATATGCTACATTTTAAACTAGTGTAACTATTTGCGATCAACGAAAACGTACGGCCACTGAACTTTTTATTAGTCTCACAAAAACGAGGATAAAATATCCCACCTTTATCATACGTAGTGGCCCACGGAACACCTTGAAATGAGTTCATAAACATTAGCTAACATTAAACGCGAGTAACGGTTATAGTGCGTAAGCCGTAGCGTCAAATTGATGGCGATTTATGAGTGGGTGAGGATGCGAAAAGTGCATCCTCTATCAAAAGCCCCGGCGCATTGGACAAATGAATGGAATATGGCGATGTTTCTGTAAATCACCTGGATGAATGGCATGAATGCTAATCGAAGAATAGAAAAGTAAATCTTTGGTACTTTCAACTTGTCGTAGGTAAGCACACTCCAAAGTGCCAAGCACGAATAACTATCGCATTCGTACTGTAATAGTTTCGAGGGTGTTCGGCGCTCTGAGGCCTTAGTACTAGTATCTTTTACGTTTAAAGTAATCGTAACAAGTACGCGTTCGGCGCTCTGATTGGTTAGTTCATTGGAGCCAGCCAATCAGAGCACCGAACGTGGTCTAGTTTGGATGACTTGAAAAGTAAAACAAACTCGTACTAAGTCCTGAACTATTTAAAATGCGATAATTTACAACCAGCTTGTTTTTTTTTATGAAATAGAAGGCAAACGAGCAGAGGGATCACCTGATGGTAAGCGATCAGTGCCGCCCATAGACACCCGCAACGCCAGAGGAGTCACAGTTGCGTTGCCGGCCTTTTAAAAAGGAATACGCTCTTTTCTTGAAGGTTTGTCTAACGTGAAGATTATGGCAAACCCTCTTATGTAGAGGAGGCTCGTGGTCAAGGAGTGCACAGTCACGGGCTGTCGATCGGATAATGATACCATAATGTACCTAAGTCACTTTTCTACTCTATTTGACTACTTAGTAACTATTTAAGCCATTTATCTATAGATGCCAGTTGGACGCTGTTGGCATGGATCTATTCAGTTAAAATTATCTGGGAGTGTGAGGTAATTGACATAACTACCACGCCCACTTCGACGTAACATTTCAGATGGCACCAAACAAATTACGTATTTAAAAACAAAGCTACGACGACGTTGTTATTTATTTTTCTTCACGTTTCTGAGAAAAACTACTATCACAGTCGGAATAATTGCTTTAAAAATGCAGAATTATAAACAGCCCACACTCTCTCTGTGTTTGTGGTATGCTTGTCCTGAAGATTATCGTAAAAATGATAGGTTTACGTACATTTAATCTATCAAACTTCTAACATAGATAAAAAATTTGTGTTGGTAAATATAAACTATAGTTTTGTGTAGATAACACTTTAATTTTCTGGCAATCACCTTGCGGTATTTAAGCATAACTAGGGCTGTCATATCAACAATTTAGTTATATGAAATTGAAGCAACTCATTATTAGTTTAATCTTCTTTACTTATTCCTTCATTCATATTACTTTTGCCTAAAGAAAAGAAAAAGGCCAAAGAAGGGTCTGCTAAGGATAAAATAACTTTATATACACCATATACACAGAATGATTGGTAACCCTATTCAAAACTCATATATTCTGTGCCAAGTCACAATAGAATGGACATACTATTATTAGACAATACATGTTTGTTGTTGAATATTACGAATGTAATAAAAGTAAATAGGTAGTTCCAGCAATAACCATTCTCAGGAAAATGATTTTCATGGTTGAAATGTAATCTAGGATAATGAAAATCAATTTCAAGTATGTGTCAAAGATAACGTCTTTATGCATCTGTCAACTAGTTAATAGTTTTAAAAAAAAAATTAACTGATTTAATATTTTAAAATTGCATTTATTTTTTACGTAAATTATAAATAAAAAGTAATATGATTGTATTGAATTATTTTTAATAAATAGATTGATAAATAAGCACTTTTTAAGTTACATTGACGGCAATTTCAATGTCCAAAATTAAATTTTTCACATTACAATGTTATTTGATTTGGACACCTAAAATTGGGCAATGCAGCTCCAGTTATTGTTGGAGGAAAAGAAATAATTCAGAGATAAAATCACAAATGGATATAGTGTTTGAACTGATAACAATTAAGAATGAGTTTTAATCAAAAATGTTAACATAAAAATCAGATATGAACTGACGCAAAAACTCTAGATAAGGTGGCAGTGTTATACAATATCAAAGACAATAATAGAAAATTTTATGCAGCTTTTTCACACCCAAATTCTTTTCAAACACAACTGGTTGGGCTTGCAAATATACAAAACACACTTGTTTCATATACTACATCAGTGTTTGGAAGGTTTTTAAGTCAGGAAAATTAGGATAATTCGTTTATTCAATAAGCAGAACAATTTGAAAGATCTCTCATTGCTCTATTCATTAGAACTTAAATTCCAGCATGTAAATATTTTTAGAGTAACGTCTGTCACAATATAATGAGACCTTGAAATTGTTACAGCGACGATACATTTACTTCCTGTACTAACTATGTGCGAATTTTAAACTGAACACCGAAGAACGAAAGTCAAAATCAATAACGCAGAAATAATCTGTTTTCCAATATTCAACGCGTCGCCTCGTTATAAATTTTATTTGAAGTTATTATAGCTTCACTAGCAGTCGTTTTGGGCCCATTTCATATCCGTGTAGCTCAAAATAATTTGTTTATAGATTCGATATAAAAAAAACAGCTGTCACGTTATGTAAACTCCAAAAATAAATGAAAAGGTACTCACAATAAAGATTTAGACGCAGTGGAAAACATTTTAAAAAATATGTTTCATCGACACAATTGAAACCCTCAGGAAACCGCACCGCTTTCGTGTAGTCTAATTACTGAATATTTTATTTTACTAAATAATTTCAGTAACGCCCTCCATCCATGTGGCAGTGATTTGACTGAAGCATAGACTATATAGATAAACTAAACTGAAGCAACTAGAGGTGCCCCGTTATGTTCACTTGTTCGCTACTTACTATTTTGCAATCAAAAGCACAAATAAAAACTGATAAACACTTACATGAATCATTATTATATATGGTATCAGAGTCAGAAAGCAAGTCTATACCGAATATTATTTGTGTTTTATTATTAACTTTATGTTTCAGTTTGACTTTTCATGAAAATATTTTCTTAAACATTGGATTGTTGGAGACCATGTATGAAGCCCAGTATAGCACAGGTTGTTGTGAGCAACGGTGTACACACAATCCTAAAAAAGTGAAAAAGACAAGCAAAGAATGACCGCAGACCGGGTGATTTTTCCACCAGGTAGGTAACCCAGATTTAATCGATTAATCGAATAGTTTGAAATTAAATACTGTCATAATTTTTTCAAGCTGGTAATATATAAAATAATGGTCTATAGTCTATGAAAGAATTTTATTGACAGACAGCTGACAGTTTGTAGCAGAAAGAAAAACATTAATTCAGATCCGTCGTAGGGTAAATACTTGTTTAGATCCGAATGCGTTTCGCTGAAGAAAATTCTCATAACTGATTGTGAAAAATACTGGTGCCATGATTCGAGAAGATGACCCTCGGTTCCGGATTACTCCATTCCAGCAAATGGCATCGGCATGTTCCGGTGCTCTTATAACCTCGTTATTCAGTGAGTTTCCACTTAATTCTTACATCCAGGAAGTCTTTACTGTTGTTAATTCTTGTCTTTGACCTTATTTGAACATTTATTTACAGTGACTCCACTAGATGTTGTCAAAATAAGGCTTCAAGCGCAGCAGAAGGCGTTGCTCTCGAATAAATGTTATTTGTATTGCAATGGTCTTATGGAACATATATGTCCCTGCGGCGACTCTGCCTGGATACCGAGACGAGTACATTTCAATGGCACAATGGTATGAATAACATTTAATATTATTTAAAATCATTAATTATTGTTGTTCAATCACAGTGTGAAAGTAGCTTCGTTTTAAGATGAAATAAGTGGCAGAAACCATGTTACTATCGTCACATGGTATTTATCCGCTCGACCTATCATAGTAAGTAATTAGTAAATACTAATGGGAACATACTAACATAACTAAATTATTTTATTTTGTTCCAGGATGCTTTCTATAAAATAGCCAAATTAGAAGGAGTTCCTGCATTATGGTCTGGATTAAGTCCTACATTAATCCTAGCTCTTCCATGTACAGTTATTTATTTTGTAACATATGAACAACTGAGGTATAGGATGAAAACAAATTACAATAATTATACCAATAAACGTAAGTAATTAATTATTTTATTTACTAAGGTTTAAATTTGTTTAAAAAGATATTTACCCATTAAACTATTTTGTAGTCATAGAATAATAATTAATTTAATACACATATTATTATGAATTATATATTTTACTATCCCAGAAACACACTTAGCAACACAGTAGAGACATCTAGCTAATTAGGTCAATCTAGCTACCATCTTAAAATACTCCAATTATGATATGGGACACTACATAATATTATTATGACATAATTTATTGACCCATACATAATACTAAATTACCAACAAGCATATTGAATCAACCTGTCAAGTTCTTAGCCTTGACTTCAGGGTCGGAGGTAACGCAAATAAACAAATGTTGAATATGTTTTATGTATTATCATGATGATTTGGCAGTTTTTAGATAGCTATTGCTATTGTCCGACTTTTTCATAATTGATATAAACCTCTCAGTTTATTCAGGAAATGGTTGAGGTTTCTTAATTTTGTTTACATTTTTAACAGTCATTTCATAGATTTATTTACTGCTAAATAAAAAATATCTTTGAAATTGAAATTAAACATGTATACTACAAGAATAGAAATAATAATATTTAGTTATAATCTCATGATTTATCTCTCAGTCCTCATCCCTTATGTAACCATTATCAGTTTATAAACCTGAGCGATTACTAATCAGCCATCATGAAAATGTCACATGAGGAACATAAGGTCAATAGAATGGTTATGCTGATGTCAATGTTTCCCACTTTATTAATGTTTCAGCGGGACAACCGATGTGGATACCAATGTTAGCAGGAGCAACAGCCAGAACGATAGCTGTTACTATCGTCAGTCCTCTAGAACTAATAAGAACAAAAATGCAGTCGACAAAACTGAGTTATTCAGGTACTGTCCATTGCATTACTCCATTAGAAAACTCGGAATAATAATAGGGTAGTTGTGAGGGAATAAAAATTAAAAATCTAATTAGTCCGTCGGTTAGATACTGGAAAAATATTAGACACATTTTTTTTTAATTTTCTCGTATAAAGTTACAACACTTAGATAAAATGGAGTTAAGTTTAAGAGTGGGAGGTCGTTACGTCACAAAGTGCTACAAAATGTAGCGCATTGTGACGTCACACGATATTTTAGATTAATATTCAGGCAACTACCCTATTCTTTACATATTCAATCATAGTCAACAAATGTTGAATAACTTGTATTAAGAGTGTATAAATAATTATTATTATTTAACTGTTTAGTGTAACTTGTATTAACAGTGTTTAAATAATTATTTAACTTGGTGCACAGTTTTGAATTGTATTGAAAACTCATCATATCTTCAATGATAAACAAATTAGGTACCATTCTAAATATAGCTTATACTTTAGAAAGCAAAATAATAAGTATATAGCTACATTTCAATTACAATGTTCACTGAGTTTAAAGTAAACGGACATGTTTATTCAGTCATAATTATGTGATACTGATTACAAGCATGATTAAGGAACTTTGAACCCTATATATACTCTACATTAGTCACGTATTTGATAACCGAATTTCTACGGTAAATTGAGAATCTAAACATAAACAGTGATATCTAATCAATAAATGTTCTAACCTGAAAATGTCTCAAGAAGCTACTGGATAAAAATTCCAACCTTCCTTATTTGGAAGTCTTCTAGTCTCGATAGTCTTGAGCTTGATATGATAATAAAGAGGAAAAGCAATGCATAATATGTGTTTTGACCCTATTGTATAAATATTGAATGATCAAAAAATTTTTAAATAAATTTCAGATATAATGTCAGCATTACGTCAAGTCATAAAATATGAAGGATATAAAGGTCTCTTTCGTGGACTCGGCTCTACTTTATTGAGAGATGTACCATTCTCAGGTAATTTACATTTATGTACATAAAATCTTTAACAATAGCTTTTTTTAGACCACATGTTAACTATTCTACTTTCATTTTTAATTAAATAACTCGGAGAAACATGATTAGGTTTTCTCATAATTGTCCTCGTTCTTCTGTTTATTAATACTAATGATATATCTTTACATAATATTGTTACTTGGAAATTATAGTTAAAAAGTAGTCATAAATCATTATGCATAATTAAACATAGTTGGACTTGTACAATGGTTTGTTGAATGATTGCAAAAATAATGGTATCACGAGAGAAGGCCAACTAATAATATTTTATTTTATTATTACAGGTTTATACTGGACCACATTTGAGTCAACAAAGAACATTTTTAACAAACCAGACTCAGAAAAGAATACATTTTTGTTTAATTTCTTCTGTGGATCTGTCGCGGGCAGTGTAAGTTACTTATTAATTACTTTTAACAATGTGAAATTGATGATAAATTGCATTCTGTAAAGTACCTAATGCTTTTTCTATTATTGGGATGGTGTTCTATTCTGGATAAACTTTCAATTTCAAAGTACTTAACATTATTGCATCACACCCTCGGGTTAAACTCCAAAATAAAAAAGCTTAGTCATTGAGATTATAAAAATAAATGTCTATAGATTACTCTGATATCAGACCCAATGGGGTGAGCAGATAAGATTAGAAAATGCTAAGTGTTATCTATTTTATCATCGTCTGTTTCAGATTGCGGCGTTAGTAACACTTCCATTTGACGTTGTCAAAACACATCAACAAATAGAATTAGGCGAAAAAGAAATTTATACAGGTTGGCAACATTTCATTTGTTTATGCTTCCTTAGTTCCGTCACATCAATCAGGTGATTTTAGCACAAGAATAGACAATAGACATGACGAAATGTGTTACGATAATTTATGTTTTTTAATAGAAAATTTTCGTACTAAGATTTCAACAGCTTGTAGCATCGCCATCATGCTTTTATTAACACACTCACTAACGCTTTTTTCACGTGACAACGTCCTATAAATTGGTTTGCCGGGTGACACTTCAAGAAACTGCGTTACGCTCCGCTCACGTTATGCGCTCACAATGAGAGCGAGTGAGAGGCACGCGTCCCTTCCACTCGGGCATGGTTAGCCCGCCTAAGAGCGAGAGAGACAGACATAAAAAGTGAATTATTTCATCCTTCTTCCTACTATACGAATGAATATTCACATTAAAATTATTTTACCACTCAAAGTCGTTGTCACGCAAAACTTTCGACCGTATACCGACTTTACAGTCAACCAATTTTTTAAACGTTGCCCCACTCTAGTATTTATTACTATGTCATGGATGCGTTTACAAACATACAAGTTTACATGAAATCGTTTTACGTCAAAGATGCATCAGCAATATTAAAATAATAAGTATTGGTGCGGATGCAACATCAGCGATCTTCATATAGTGGCTGTATGTAATTTGCACATCACACCCGGACCCGGAACAACAATCTGTGGATCACACAGACACACGGAGTGGTTCCGTGAGGGGATCGAACCCTCGACACGTTGCGCTGCTGCCTGTTGCCCAGAGACCGTTCCAACCATGCAGTCATATAAGCGCTAAATCTGATATGTTGATTACTTCATTATAATTGGGTAGTTTCCAGGGCAACAAAATTAACGGACAAAGAATTACGGGGTTTTATTTTAAATCTCAGTAGCAGCACAGTGTCTGGAATTGTGCACGGTACCTATATGGTAATAGGCTTACATGGGATATTACATGGGACTCCTAACATAAATAGTGAAGTCGGTGCTACATTGTAAAGTGGCATTAAATGCCGTAATATGCACCTCTGCCTATCCCTTCGGGGGATAAAAGGGTTATATGTTATTTATTGATAAATATTGTATGAATTGGTAAAATGCATGTTGTATAAAGGCAATTTAGTTACCTTTAAGATGAGAGCATTTTGTTATAAAAGGAATATTTTTTAAGTTGGATAAAAAGAAAAAAGAATGCTAGTGGGTCAGTTTGTTTCCTCCAAAGTGTAAGATTTATATTGTACTTATTTATTTGCTCATGTAGTTTGCAGATTGTATTTATCTTTGTTTTTGTTGATGTGTTTACTGTTTCAGATGGTAAAGTCCATCAAAGAGCATCAAATATGAAGGAAATAGCACACACAATATACACCAATCATGGATTTAAAGGATTGTTCACTGGTTTCCTGCCGCGAATATTCAAAGTTGCACCAGCATGTGCAATTATGATTGCGACCTTTGAATATGGAAAACAGTTTTTCCAAACATATAACACTCAGAAATATAAGGAAAAAATGCAAAGGTAGATAGTACAATTCCTTTTTCGGTCGTTAACTTCTTAATCTCTAAAAAAATTATGAAAAATTCACAACATATGTTCATACAAAATTAGCCTTTGAACATTAGTAATAAGGTATATAATGGAGTAAGTTGTGAAGAGAGTGGTCACCGGTGACGGCTTGGGGACTGGGCAGTTAAGATGTTTTTAGTTTCTTTTATGAATCTTCTTACAAATCATTAAAGACTCCTAAATGTTACTAGAATATTCTTCTTTATAATTTTAAGATACAGTATTAAGCAAAGAAAAGGCTGTTCCATTGGACTAAGAAATTGACACCCCTCTGTAGAAAATATATGGAGGATGCTTTGTTTATTTTTATTTTTTACTATTCCTATAAAACTTAATTTCAGTCAAGGAATAGAAATCACAATAATTAAAACTTCAGATCGATAAAGGAACTTATATGATAAGGTATTTTAAAATGTAGTCAGTTAATTTTACAGACACAAACACTTACCTAGTATTAATGTACTTGAATAGTTATTTGAGTTACAAATTCAAACTCTTTAGATGTATTTAACAAACTAGGTAGTTGTATATGTGGATCACAAGTTGTGTTAGTTGTAAACCTATAACCATATATTTAAAAGATCATAGTTACTGTCGTAGTGTATTGTGGTACAGTTTGTTCAAATTATTTCAAAATGTTTATACTCACATTTTTTAATTAATTTCAGGCACCAAGAAATATTGTTGATGAGCCAAACATCAGCCAAAAATGATTATTCATAATACAACAAACGGGAATATCAATGTTTAGTAAAATATTGGAATACAATAAATGTGATAGAACTGTAGTAGGTACAGTTTAAGTATTTTATGGCTGTTCATATTGTTTACGGTTACCAAATGTACACTAACTTTGTAAAAATACCATTTCCATAATTGTTATGTAGTTAAAATAATTGTTTTCGTCAATGTTGTCAAGTTAGTACACTTTAATGCATATTTTTAGGAATTAGATGTTAGGGTGACCATTTGCAACTAAATTGCTATTACCTTAGGTATTGATGTTAAATGAAAGAACAAGTGGGTGATTCCACTAAATGCACATTATTTCTTTATATAGTTACATATGGCAAATTGTTTTGTTTATATAAAAAATATTCAATATGAGGTTTGAAATTATAAGGAATAATGTAGAAAAAAAATGTCAAGATATTAAATTGAATAGATATATGTATTAGTGGCCAGTCAGTCCTTACACTAATTTTAATCGAATATTAGTAATAATATGATTTAAACTGTCTGTTGTTGATTGAAATGTTTTTGATTATTATTTTTTTTTTGTTTTATTATTATACTTTATTTTGTATAATTGGAAACTATGTAAATATGACAACAGAAATTACGGTTTGTAAATATTTTTCCAATGACTTTGTAAATAGTATGAAATAAAATATTGTTATATTTTGCTATGCTTTATTTTATGTACACCAAATTCATAAAAGGTTAATTAATGATATACCTTTACTAACATTGGGCTTTGATAATGACTGGAATGATAGTAAGGATTAAAAAAAATTACAAGTCTTGCTAGTTACACTGTTTAATGCATTATTGGCTAACTAATTTGGCTTGGATTTAATTTCCAACAAAAAATGCTTAAATGATTGAGTGTATTACCAACATGTGCCATGTGCGAATAGTTAACACATTCAATACCTATATGGCAATTGGCACACCCCCTATTACATGGGACTCATAAAATAAATAGTAAAAAGTGGGTGTTACATTATACAGTGGCATTAACCCCTGGTATGCCGGACCATAGATATACGCGAGACAATGTGTTTTCTATTGTGTCTCATATGCTGGCAAATAAGAGGTTAAGTGTCGTAATGTGCACCTCTGCGTACCCCGTGAGGGATAAAAGGTGTGATGCCATGTTGTTTACTTATCCAGTACCTTGAAGTAACAACTAAGTTACATGAATTTACTAATACCTACATGTAACAAAAGGTTAACAAAAACTTTTTAATGGAATTCTCCCACCTTGGGTGAGGTAAGCCGGAGTGTCTGACTTCCACAAAGTAAGTACACACCATTCAATGAGTATGAGTAGTCCTACTCTTCTAGTCGGAGCCCTGGCAACCTTTTAAGTTGTTAACATAGGCTTAGGCTGAATATATTATAGTCTAGAATAGTCAGTAAAAGTCTGACACTCCCTCCCGCCTCACCCAGGCGGGAGCAGTCATTCGATGATTTTCCACCCTTAAAAAAAAAAGGCTCAATATACCCAAATAAAACAAAGATTAAGGAAATAAACTTATTTATTACATGTTATTCTTAAAGTTATTAGTGAACAATAGATCCCAACGGTTCTGCTTTGATATTTCCAAGGTCTAATCTGCTGTCTATAGATTCGTCTATTTGACCAACGATTGCTACATTGTCACCGCGTATTATATGAAGTCCGAGCACTACCTGCGCCACACCAGACGATGAAGAAAACACTCTTTCGTGCGATTCATCCAATATTATATTAATAGTTTGGTCAAATCCTTTTAAAGTTCCAATAAAGTTTCGACCGTCAGAAGTTATCACTGACACTGTTTGGTTCACATAATTTTCTAGTCCGGAAGCCATTGTTACACAATGTGATTTACAGTTTCAATATATATTAGCGGGTTTTGTACTGTAAGTAAAATTATTTTCGTTTGAACACCATTTAGCACGCCGTTAAACAAAACATGTCTAATTGTCGTCTAAAATTATGACATTGACAAATAATAGGATTCAAACCATAGATGTAAAATTCCAACTGGCATTCTGGCAGATGACAGTTTAGTATAGTGACGCCTGTTCTTTTTTGCAACATAGATGTAATTTATCTTAAGACATTTCGAAAACAGCTTCTTCAGCGCCCCTATGCGCGGTAAATTCACAAAATTCAAGTGGCGTTTCAAAATCGATTTGCATAAATTTTGACAAGTGGCAACACCGGCTCTTTTCTTTACGTTTTTTTGAGGGCGAAAATCTAAAACCTTGTTAACTATAATTCAAACGAAGATACACAAACAAACAAAATCTTTCATTTTATATGTTAGAACCCTTACCGACTCGTAGTCACACCAGATTATCACACCAGTATGACAAACAGGATTTTTTTTCTCGTTTGTCACACCACTTATTTTTCTACACTATGTATACGATAATTACTAGTGCAGTACCTTTACATTCCAATAAAGTCGATCGGCGTTTGCCGTCTTTCGTTCTTTGGCGAGTTTTTAATATTTTCTACTTTTAATTAATAAATAGGTAACATAACATAACATCACGCCTTTTATCCCAAAGGGGTATGCAGAGGTGCCCATTGCGGCACTTAATGCCACTATACAATGTAACACCTACTTGTTCACTATTTATATTATGAGTCCCATGTAATAGGGGGTGAGCCTATTGCTATATACCGGGCACATGTCCAGACTCCGTGCTACTACTGAGATTTTTAAAAACCCAATAATACTTTGCCCGACCCGGGAATCGAACCCGAGACCCCTTGCCCACTCGGCCAACGAGGCCGTCTAAATAAATAGGTACTAAAGCTCTATGTGGATGTCCAGTGGTTCATATGATAATGCAACCTTATCTAGTAGGTACTGGCCGGTTGTAAATGCAATGCTTGAGTTAATGATCGAGGACGCTCGATAGTTTTCGAGGATACTCGAAGGTGATCGAGGACGCTCGAAAGTGATCGAGGACGCTCGATAGTTTTAGAGGATACTCGAAAGTGATCGAGGACGCTCAAAAGTGATCGAGGATGCTCGTTAGATTTCGAGGACGCTCAAAAGTGATCGAGGACGCTCGATCGATTTCGAGGACGCTCGATAGTTTTCGAGGATACTCAAAAGTGATCGAGGACGCTCGATAGTGATCAAGGATGCTCGATAGATTTCGAGGACCCTCGAAAGTGATCGAGGACGCTCGATAGTTTTCGAGGATACTCAAAAGTGATCGAGGACACTTGATAGATTTCGAGGACGCTCGAAAGTGATCGAGGACGCTCGATCGATTTCGAGGACGCTCGATAGTTTTCGAGGATACTCAAAAGTGATCGAGGACGCTCGATAGATTTCGAGGACGCTCGAAAGTGATCGAGGACGCTCGAAAGTGATCGAGTAAGCCCGATAGATTTCGATGATACTCGAAAGTGATCGAGGACGCTCGAAAGTGATCGAGGACGCTCGATAGATTTCGAGAACGATCGAAAGTGATCGAGGACGCCCGATAGATTTCGAGGACGCTCGAAAGTGATCGAGGACGCCCGATAGTTTTCGAGGACACTCGATAGTTTTCGAGGACGCTCAAAAGTGATCGAGGACGCTCGAAAGTGATCGATGATGCCCGATAGATTTCGAGGACGCTCGATAGATTTAGAGGACGCTCGAAAGTGATCGAGGACGCCCGATAATTTTCGAGGATACTCGAAAGTGATCGAGGACGCTCGAAAGTGATCGAGGACGCTCGATAGATTTCGAGAACGATCGAAAGTGATCGAGGACGCCCGATAGATTTCGAGGACGCTCGAAAGTGATCGAGGACGCCCGATAGTTTTCGAGGACACTCGATAGTTTTCGAGGACGCTCAAAAGTGATCGAGGACGCTCGAAAGTGATCGATGATGCCCGATAGATTTCGAGGACGCTCGATAGATTTAGAGGACGCTCGAAAGTGATCGAGGACGCTCAAAAGTGATCGAGGACGCTCGATAGATTTCGAGGACGCTCGAAAGTGATCGAGGACGCTCGAAAGTGATCGAGGACGCCCGATAATTTTCGATGATACTCGAAAGTGATCGAGGACGCCTGATAGATTTCGAGGACGCTCGATAGATTTCGAGGACGCTCAAAAGTGATCGAGGACGCTCGATAGATTTCGAGGACGCTCGGAAGTGATCGAGGACGCTCGATAGATTTCGAGGACGCTCGGAAGTGATCGAGGACGCTCGATAGATTTCGAGGACGCCCGAAAGTGATAGATTTCGAGGACACTCGATACCTAGTTAATTTAATTTAAAGGTTTGCAACATGTGTCGATACCCTTCGCCATCTCATCTTCTGACTACGGCAGGTTGTGCTGGTGCGGCTGCCGCAAGTGCAGAAATCCTCAGCGGCACAAATATAATAACCTTATCGGAAATTACATGCGCTCATCGTGTTGTTCGAGATATCAGTAAACGTCGACTCTTCGCGTGACCACAGGGCCGGGCTTTTCTTTTGTCAACGAATCAGCATTGCCATCCAACGTGGCAATGCTGCCAGCGTTCTGGGCACCTTTCCCATTGATATAGATAGGGATGGATTCTTTTAGGTAGTTTACTTTTCAAACCAATTGATTTCTCTTTTCGCCATAAACTTAATTATAATAATTGACGCCCTATGAGTTTTTTTTACTACCTGTTGTACATATTATTACTATACATAGTTAGTTTATTATTACTTTATGTTACACATTTAATTAAATAAAGGCATCAATTTAATAAAAACTTGATAATTTGATGATTTTTAATTTAGCTCTAGGACAGCACTAGTTAAGAATAAATGGTGTAGAAAAATAAGTGGTGTGACAAACGAGAAAAAAAATCCTGTTTGTCATACTGGTGTGACTACGAGTCGGTAAGGGTTAGAACTTGTAGTAGGTACGCGCGGCCTCACCCGCTGCTTGGCTCCTATTGATCATAGCATGACATTTTAGTCAGTAGGTACCTAAGAGTCTGATACTCCCTCCCGCCTCACCCAGGCGGGAGCAGTCATTCGATGATTTTCCCCCATAAAAAAAATCCGGAGATTAGCGCGTTTAAACAAACAAACTCTTGCGGTTTAGTACATTTAAAAGAAGTTTAGATTTCCGGTTCCTCTCCTCTCCGCTTTAGTGGATACCGGGCCTTACACCCGTACTAGAACTAGGCTAATATAGGTACAACGTGTCATCTCATATTTTAGAAAATAAAAAACATGGAAATTTGTTCCACCGGTAATGAGTTACGTTCATACGGCTACACATCGAGGTTTACATAACCAGTATAAACTGAACTTTACATGTGCGGAAAGATAATGCGACACGACACCAGGATAAACTGGTTTTGTATAGGTTGATGGTGGTGGCCGTGTGTACATAATATTTTGCGTATAACGGTTTTATATTTTGTTGTTTTATAGTTCCCGGATAAGAAATTTAAGGGGCTGGGCCTAGTGCTACACGTGTGAGTGTAGCTGTGTAGCGGTCTACTTATGTTGTAAAAATATTTTATGGACGATTCATTTTTGTTAGAAAAAAATTTTTTTATGGCATAAGCCGGTAAACGTGCAGACGGATCACCTGATGGTAAGCAATCGACGTCGCCCATGGACACCTGGAACACCAGAGGTGGAACACCACTGTTACAAGTGCGTCACCGACTTTTTGGGGATTAGGAGTTTGAGGATCGTTGGGGATTCAGGGATTGGCGAGATCGGGGAAGGAGAAGGTAATTGGGCCTCCGGTAATCTCACTCACACGACGAAACACAAAGCAAGCGTTGCTTCACGTCGGTTTTCTGTGAGGCCGTGGTATCACTTCGGTCGAGCCGCCCATTCGTGCCGAAGCATAGCTCTCCCACATTTAAACACTTTTCCTATTTTAAACTTTTAACTAGCTCAAGTTAAAGTTTGAAGTATACTTCATTGACAATAATATTATTTAATATTTATGTGATGACAGCACCTGTTTAAGTAAACAACATTTATGGTAAATAGTAGTAGGTAGCAAGGTATCAAGCAGAGTTAAAAATAAAACAAGTATAAATAATTTATTCTTTATGTATTATATATATTCAAGGGCTCTACCTATCAGTAAAAGTGACAGACTCTTGCCGTCCAAAATCCACCACAAATCATTTTCATTCCACCAAAATCGGCCCAGTCGTTTCAAAGGTTTAGACAGTTGGGTTGGGTTTGCCGTAAAACGGGGTAAATGGATACAGCTAAAAGCTAACTAAGCTATTCTGTAAGATGTCAATTCGAATTCTCGAAGTGAGCTCGATCGCCTTCTCGCCTGTCATTGGTCGAGATTATTCTTACAATCAATGACATGGCGGACCGCCATGCCGTACCCATGGACATTATAAGTTAGTTATAATACGTCCATGGCCATACCTACTAAATCTTATAGAATAGCCTATCAGGAATGGGAAGACGTTAGAACATTTCCGAACATTAATTTCCACGCTCTTCGGTGTTCTGTATTTACCCCGTCTTATCGTTATTACTGAAGTTCTAACCTTTAACTACTTAACCATAAGTTTTATTTTTATCTGTACATTAATCATTTCATAAATTCTTACAGGGGTTTACTGAATAATTAGTGACTTAAAAGGTAATTAGGTTAGTTGGGTATAGCAATCTGTTTGTTACTAACCTACAATTTACAGTAGGTATTTTAGTGGCATATCTAGGTAAGAAACTAGGAGGGTTACCTATGTAATACCTACTAAGGTAAAAAAACTACGTTAAAAACTAGACGTTAAAGACTCGGCTCCAGACAAGTAGTCCTCATCATCAAATTCTGACTTGGCGAAAATAAGACCTTATCGAGAATATAATCTTTTGAATACAAAAAGTAATTTGAAAATCTGTAGGTAAAGTAATCGGTGAAAAACAAAAAATAAAATAATATTCAAACACAACCCTTGACCGGGGTCTCTAGGATTTTCTCCTAGGTCGTAAATGCGGGAATCGAACCCGCGATACGTTGCTTGTACATAGTACTGTAGCAGTCAGTTGCCCAGTCACTGCACCAATCATGCATCTAAATAACATACATTACCTACGTATAACAATAACAAGTACGTAGACTTGGGTGCAATGGAACGAAGCCACTCGAGTATTTTCCATTCTTGATTTTAATTCTGTTACAACTAGATGTTTTATCAATTGGTAAATAGGCCGAAAGGCAATTTAATCGTCTATAATAGAAATACAGATTATTGTGATAATGTTAAACGGTTTACTGACCTCTATTCTACCGCTCAAGCCTTTACGTTTGATATCCGTAATGGTACCTTTCAGTTGTGGACAGTGAGAAGAAAGGGAATCGAATTGAACAAAATTGGAAAAAGTAATGAACGACTATTCAGTTTTTAAACGAGCTAAACAATTAATATTACACACAAGTAAACAACATAAGATTTAAGGAACCTGTGTAACTTTAAAAAAAAATTAGTAGGTATTACAACAAACTATCCTCATTTTTAAGGTAATCAAATTGCATTCCATACCAAATACTGAATTACGTGTATCATACAAAAATTTATCAAAATAAGGAAAACAACTCCAGTGGCTCCTGTTCTTTTCTGTCAAGTGTATTAAATAGGTACTTATGTATAATATGTATGACAATTAAATTATAAAAATAGTAATTACATGAAAAATAATTTTACAAGCTATTTAATTATCTTTCTTTATTTTCATACTAGTCATCCTATAGATAATAGTGTCGCGGCCCGGGTCCATGTCCATAAAAGAATACATGATAGCAAGCATAGAAAATGTCATTACCATTCCGAACCACAGAAATATATTAAATACTGCTGGATAGTCGACGTCAAATTCATCAGCAATAGTGCCATTCGCTGGCTGTAAACATAATACCATTGATTATATTGAAAACAATTTATGTGTGGTCTATAAGGTGTATTGCTAACACCGAATATCTTACCTTTGTTGCATTTCCACTTTCAGTACCATTTCCACCTGCACCACCTTCACCACCTGCACCACCTTCACCACCTGCACCACCTTCACCACCTGCACCACCTTCACCACCTGCACCACCTTCACCACCTGCACCACCTTTACCACCTTCACCACCTGCACCACCTTCACTACCTTCACG
The DNA here is from genome assembly GCA_902850265.1 of Spodoptera littoralis. Lineage (NCBI taxonomy): Eukaryota > Metazoa > Arthropoda > Insecta > Lepidoptera > Noctuidae > Spodoptera > Spodoptera littoralis. Next base: position 9,625,793 of record LR824542.2, on the reverse strand, counting down.
AGTTTTTGGCCTTACGATCGCCCGGCTCATCCATTCATAATCGGCAGTACCAGCTGGTTTTACAAATTTGTACCGATTCTTTTTCTTATCGGAACTTTCATTGGACCAATTATATGACCATTTTCTTTGGGTGACATTCAAGTCTGGTATAGAGACCGATCGAGCTGAGCGACGAGTGTGAGGGACATCAGTGCTAACAGCTGTAACTAATACCGAACCAACATAGGCTTTGACAAATGCCTTGCTGAGTTCTTGAACAGCTTCGCCTATAGTGGAATTAATATATAATTATATTAGTAGGTAGGTAGCAATCAAGTATAAGTACCTACTAAATCTTTGATAGCAATTTTAAATGTTTGACTATAAACAATAAGTACCATCCTGCATTTCTATCAATTTGGAACCCGTGAAACTACGTTAAGCCGCTACTACTTTCTTCCTAGTTATTCGATAGATTACAATGACGTCCAGAATGACAGACTAACATGTGCCCATTTGTCGACATTTGTGACTATACAGTGAAACTTGGTTAAGTGGGACCTGGATAAGTGAGAAACCTCCATAACTGGAACTCATGCTGACGTCCCAACACTTTGGCACTGAATTACCTCTGTTAATGGGACGAGGTAAACCTCTATATCTGGGATTTGTTCTTTCGATTTATCATCATAGGTACCCCTATAACTGACACAGCGAGTAAATTTTATGCATAAACCTCTGTAACTGAGATAACATTGTTTGTTTACTCATTCTTATTCTACCCACAAATTCCACACGTAATTCCCAGTCCACCTCTATTAATGAAATTCTCTGTAAATGAGACAGATATTTATTTATACCTGTATATCTGAGACACTGGGTAAGTGGAATACCTCTATAAGTGAAACGACATTGCAGGTCCCTTGATGTCTCACTTAACCAGGTTTCACTGTAATTGATAAAAGTGATTGAATCTCTTAAGTTATCGGCCTATAGTACTTATTCCCTATTAACCACCTTCACCTCACACTCTGAAAGAATAACATACCTACATGAATACTCAATTAGGCCGATTATACACAGCGACACAAACAAGTTGCACACTCATTCATCTACAGCTTGCTACTAAATAAACATCAACTTCTGACCTCTCAAACTAATGCACCCAAAAACATTAAAAGTGGAAGTAGAAATTAATAACCAATCTTAAATCTTCACCCAAATCCTTTGGATCGATCTAAGTTCTTGACTGAAAGTTCATACAAATTCTGTTAAAGATTGATATTAATTATTATTAATCCAAAGATTCTGGCTATTGATTATTAATTTCGCTCACAATATTATTATAACCATGCACAAAGCTGTAAACTTTGACACATAAGTTTTTACAAGAAGATGCCGCTGTATACGTACAGTCAGCACCAAAAGTCGATGAACAGAATCCACATTACAAAATACCTATTCACAATAAAATGCCATAAGTTATAGTCGCAACTAGGAAACAAAATAGCCTGTACACTAGAAATAAATTACAAGTACCGTCACAAAACAAATTTATTATTTTGACGTAAGCGTACCTATATATAATATAGATTAGTATGATTACTGACAATAAAATATACATAATTTTGTAAATAGATAATAACGTGTTAACGTGCATTATTAAAGTGAAGCAAACATTGTCCTAAAAGTAACTGAACAACACAAGCGTCAAAAGTATATTAACACACGGCAACATTAAAAATATACTTTGTTAACCTAATTTTATCTTTACTGCTGTTTAGTGACTTTTGGTACAATGGTGTTCAGCGACATTTGGATTGATGGTGTACAGCGACTTTAGGAATACCAGTGCACAGATACTTCTGAAATAGTCGTGTGTAACGACTTTTGTAAATTTCTAGTGTACAGGCTATTTTGTTTCCTAGTTGCGACTATAACTTATGGCATTTTATTGTGAACAGGTGTTTTGTAATGTTGATTCTGTTCATCGACTTTTGGTGTTGACTGTACCTTCTTCTAGCTTCTTCATATAACCGACATTATACAAATTTCGAGTAAAAGGAAATACTTACAGAGGTATTAATAGGTACCTACCTAATAATTTCTTAGCTTCTGTAGTTTCTTTAGAATTGGGACCATGATAGTCAGATACACCATGAAGACTGCGAATACGAAAATTGAAGAAATCAATTTGGTTGTCTGGGACAATACCCCCATCTTGGATCTGTCGATTAAATGCTAAGTCAATTTCTAGGTGAGATCGTATCTTAATGTAGATCGTAGATTAATTTTTTTAATGTAGGGACATGAATATACCTACTAACTATTGTAGGATTTTTATGGGGTTCAACCACAGAACATATAAAGAAGGTTAGAAAGGAAATAGTTCCTGATTTGTATTAGAACACGCGTCGCCGTTTGTCCCCCACTCTTTAACGTTACTACAAGCAAGAGACCAATACCTACGCGGAAAATGCACACAAATAAACAACACGCACTAGGTTAAAAGATTTGTTATTGGTCGTCACACTGACGCAATCACTTCGTTTGACATACACTAATACAGGCGTAAAAAACTCATATATGGTAGGGGGAGCGAAAGGTCGATTATTGATATCGATAAAATTAATGGCATCTATAGGATCCATCTGTTTAGGTAATTAACTAAAGGTAAACAAAGAAAACCACGTGACACAGAGATACTTAACCTATTATTACTTCAAATATTTCTCGTGTTTTAATTTTAACTAAATTCACTTTAAAATCGTTCATTTGTCATACACACACATACAAGTACAAATGCCTAAATCGTACAAGAGCCTAGCCTATGGGTCTATTTCATTATCATGTTTAAATAGAAACTATTCTGAATCTGATGTACGGATTTCTTTCTTGTACGGATATGTGTCTTTGGGCCAAGTTTCTTCAATATATTTGAACACATTAATTACAAACGATGAATAACCTAAACTTAAATACTTAATAACAAAACAAAACAAAGAAACAAGATAAATTCAACCAAATAGAAACGCGAGCGCAACCGACCAGAGAGCTGTCAATGGCGCTTGATTAACCGACTAAACGTAATACACGCTACTTTCATTGTCGCGCTACATCTTAGTTGTACTCTTTAATTTGACAACATTATCTAATGCTTCGTTCATAAAGAAAGGTTTTGGATACCTGGGATTTTAGGCTCTTTATGGTGTCTATTGTGATGAAATATTATATTATTTAATAAATGTTATTAAATTATTATGCTCAAGCAGATATATGTAATATTTACTAAGAAATAAGTGAAAAGGAACAGAAACATAAAATTTAACTCGTCGAGTACCGGTTTTATAGACACAATTAAAGAACAATGGGTCGCGGTCACCGGTGACCGCTTGGTGTTTGACAGTTTAATAGAGAAAACTGTCGTAAAAATGGAAACAATTTTATTTTCTTATGAAGTATTTTGAATCATGGAAGTGTCAACTATAAAGAACTCTTTTTATGGTTTGTTTACAAATAGTTAACTACCTAAACAGACGGAGTATAGCTTCTTAATTTACATGTATTGCGGACTATGCGGATTTGTATAAGGCATATTGTGTACATGTATTTACGTTAATGTAAATAACTATACATAGAAAAATACATAACTGATTTTTAAAATCAATTACATTATTAACATTAAAATAATTTGACATGGAATATAATTATAAGTAAATTGTTGATTGGTAGTAATCAAAAAAGTATAAAAAACCGAAAAGATATTATTTCGATTTTGTTTTGTTTTTAACTGTAAGTTTTTTAAAAATAAAAGGAGTCATGGGGTCAAAAATAATAGATTTTTACTTAATTCAAGATATATATAAAAATAAAGTAATTTCTCCCTAAGGAATGAAAAGTCATAAAATAATGAAATATTGAGAATCGTAACCATATCATGATATATCTAATCTGTGCTCAAAACTCTGTTATTGTCTCTGTTAGATATCATCATGACATTCGTATGATGACAACCGATAATCGTCGTTCGTATTTCTTTAATTTTTTTATTTTATTTTATTTTTTTATTTTATTTTATTTATTTAGAAAACCAACAGCGTTACATATAGTTTACAACAGTTTGCGTGAATTACAGAGATTAAGGCTAATAATAGGCTTCCCTTATTTTCTGATTATGTAAACATGCGAACGGACTTAATTAATTAATTAATTAACTTAACAAAATAAGATTAATAACAAAAAATGATTAACTTAATCGGTTAGTCAATTACAAAGACTTAGATTTTGAAATAATGATTCAAGATACGGAGTCGGTGTCCTGGGTGCTTTTATTAATACATTTAATAATAATAATATAATAATAATCAATTTTATTTCAGACTTAGTCCATATTTGTTAGTAACAATGTTCTTAATCTAGTGTTAGTAAAAATACACACAACAATCAGAGACAATAATAACATACAAATATATAAATGAGTAATTAGTTAGTAACAATATTCTTAGCCTAGTGTTAGTAAGATACATAGATATACATATATACTTGTGATTATGTCAGGCACTTGCTCTCACGTGTAGGCCTATCCAGTGCGCCATCAGCACCGAATCCCAGCGTCCGGCACACGCGGCCAGCATGCCGCTAGGGCTGCCGCGCACTCGCGACATCATCGATGCACAGCGCTTACGCCAGATGGCATGGAAGCCATCCACATGCGCCTCCGCGAACATGCCACTCGCACTACAGTAACGCGGCAGCCCCATCAACACCCTGAACGCGTTGTTGTACTGAACCCGGAGGGCGTTGTACGTCCCCTGCGTGTATTTAGCCCACAAACTGCATGTGTAAAATGTTTGGCAGAATGCCCTAAATAGTGTTACTTTCACTTCTTGGGCACAACGAGCGAACCTTCGAGCCAACATATTACAGCGGACACACAACGCCCTACGTTCTCTCGCAATGTCCATATCGTCCTTCAGGTCATCGGTAACCCAGTGGCCCAGATACTTGAAATGTGCTACTCGGTTTAAAGGCGTACCATAGAGTGAAACAGGTGGTATGTCTGAGAGATTCTTTTTTAATGCCTTAAAAACCATAACCTCACTCTTCTTTACGTTGTATCTGAGCCCATGAGCCTCCGCATACCTTTCACACGTACGAAGCAGCCGTCGCAACGCGCCGATTGATGGGCTGAGCAGCACCATGTCATCCGCATAACTAATATTATTTACGCAAACGCCATCTATGTGACATCCAACTCCTGTGCTGCTCAGCTCTCCAATCAAGCGATCCATGTACAAGTTAAAAAGTTTAGGCGAGGTCAGCCCCCCCTGCCTCACCCCGCACTCCAACCTGTACTCGTTCGATGTACTATCACCCCATCTAATAGTATTTTTCTGATTGTTATACCAATACTGGAATATTGATATAACCTCAGGACACAAACTAGTGTCTTGTCGCATCTTTTCCCACATTAGATCGTAAGAGACCATATCAAATGCCCGTGAGAGATCCAGAAAACAAGCGTATACAGGCGTCCTCCGTGCGGTATAGTAGTGAACGGTTTGCTTGAGACACATGATAGCACTTTCTGTAGATAGACCAGCCCGAAAACCAAACTGGCCATCATGTAGGTTTATATGTCTATTTAGATGGTTATCAAGCAGACCGTCCATCACCTTTGCTATAACCGTTGCCAACGAGATAGGCCTATAGTTTGACTCATCCGAGATGTCACCAGTTTTATTTTTTACAATAGGAACAACGATGGTAAACATGAGATCGTCGGGCAGGTAGGAGTGGCTGATACAAAGATTAAATAGCAAAGCCAAAACCCTCGGCAAATGTACCCCGGCATACCTCAGGTGCTCAATGCTGAGGCCATCATGTCCTGGTGACTTTCCTCTTTTGAAGGATTTTATAACTGCACTTACATCCTTCGCAGTGAATCTCAAATTAATATCATGTGATGTAGTCCCAGCACTGGACACCGACGGCAGGCCAGATCGTGCAGGCCTCAAAAACGGTTCAACCCTAAAATGCTGTCGAAACAACTTCGCAATATCACCCGCATCATTTACCCCTCCAACGCTCACGGGCCGGCTCGGTTTAAGATTAAGTCTGTTTGTTGCCTTCCAAAATTTTGAGAACTTATTATCAGAATGGTGTCGCGCTATCATATCCATTTTAATTTTATGTTGATTATTTTGACACCATTTTAATTTTGCCTTAAATAATCGCCTTGAGTTCGTCATCTCATTGAATAACCATCCAGAACTAGGTTTCCCATACAATACCCAATTCTGATAACAATGCCGAGCTTTTCCGTGTGCATCTTTCACGTGTCTGTTCCACCCAATCATGTGCTTACCCTTACCCGGCTTTGAGGCCACCCGATATGAGTACTCCGCGCCCGCTATCAATATACTTACAATAGTTTTATACATACCATTAATTACTGTTTTGTGATTCATACTGGTACACATCCTATCACAACAAGCAACACAATCCGCTGGAAAGTCAATGTCTCTCAACTTGTCATGACAAAATTTGTGGTAACTTTCAATTTGACAGTCTTGCCTCTCTCCCCAAACTACCTTACTTTCACAAATATGTTTAACAATAATTTTAGATTTTATTAAATTCAAATTACAAGTTAACTGTATAGGATAATGATCGGACCAGTATGTATCGTACAGTATAGTCACGCGATCGACAGTCTCACGTGCGGCGCTCGAGACCACGCAGTGATCGAGCCACCGGCGACATCCGTGCGCCTCACTGACAAAAGTATGTGAATCACATGGCAACATGTCAAGATCAACACATACCCATAACTGTTCTGCACAAAAGTCTATAAGTTGGTTAGCAAATAACTCACCCGGGTGCGCGTTGAAATCCCCCAACACATACACAGATTCCACGTCACTATTCTCAACAATTGAATTTATTTCGCCGAGGCACTCCGTGAACTCGATCAAATTGTCTTTTGAATCCGTAGGCATGTACACAGACACAATCAGCATGGAACACACACCAATGTCAACCCTAATCGTCGCCACACGATCACTATTGCACTGCAACACTGTAACTGAGGGAAACACAGATGATGTGTTCTTTAAATTTAGGTTTAGCACAACTGAATAGATCTATTTCGGCGAAGTTATTATTGTGTGTTCGGGCAATGCGAGTCAGTACACAATTTTTTGCATATTTAGTCGAGCGCCGAGGTACATGTATCATCGGCGTATGGCGAGTGCGTCTTCTGGGAACGTTAAACGTTATCTGCTGGACCAACTCGGAGCAATCCAAGCGGCCATTAATTATATCGTATAGTAAACACATATCCATTACTCTACGTCTTTCCTCGAGTGTTAGCAGTCCATACGATCGACAGCTGTCTTCGTAGGACATCGGAGCTTTACGAAGGCGATAATTGAGGTGGTTGACAAATATACTTTGAATACGTTCTAATTGTTTAATATAAGTGGCATATTGCGGGGACCATATTGGGCACGCATATTCTAGGACACTGCGGACATATGCAAAATATACCAATTTAATAGTTTCAATGTTTTTAAAATCTTTACAAGACCTAATAACAAATCCCAAGTTCTTATAAGCCTTTGTGGCAATGTAATCAATATGATTAGAGAAAGTCAACTTGTCGTCAAACAAGACTCCTAGATCTCGTACTGCCACGGCTTTACTAATAACGATACCATTAAAGTGATAGTCGTAGGTTACAGGGATTTTCTTTCGTGTATAACAAATATATTGACACTTTGTTACGTTAACAGTTATTTTGTTTAAAATGTAATAATCATGCAAATTACAAAGGTCTTCCTGAAGCGCACTACAATCATCAATTGACCTTATTTTATAGAAAATTTTCTTGTCGTCTGCATACATTAAGTGTTCCGAATATTTAAAGCAGTTAGTAATATCGAACAAATACGCGTTGTAGAAAAGAGGCCCCAAGTGAGAACCCTGTGGAACGCCACTACGTATATCGACAAAGTTTGAACGGTACCCACCCATCACCACAGCTTGCGACCTTTTAAATAAATATGATTGAACCCACCTTAAAAGGTCCCCCCTTGCCCAGTCTATACAATTTGCTCAGCAGTATATCGTGATCTACACGATCGAAGGCTTTTTCAAAATCCGTATAAATAACATCCACCTGTCCTCCTCCATCTGTGTTCTTAAAAACAAAATTTGAGAAACTTGCTAACTTCGAGACAGTGGATCGCCTTTTTAAGAAACCGTGCTGCTTGTCAGATATGCCTCTGAGTATATAGGGATAAATTGCTTTATAGACCAGCTTCTCAAATACTTTGCCCAAGGTGTTAAGTATAGAAATACCCCTATAATTCTCAATAACCGTTCGCGAGCCCTTTTTATGTATTGGAACAATGTGTGCCTTTTTCCATTCCTCAGGAAAAACACCTTCTTTTAATGATGTATTAAATATTAAGGTAATCGGTAGTGCTAACGTTTTTGAACAGTGTTTCCAGAATAGTGGAGGCACTCCGTCACAACCAGGTCCTTTATCAACGCTTAACCCCCTCAACGCCCCCTCCACTCTAGACGAGGTAAATTGTAAATCACAAATTATGTTCGAACAATCTTCATTCTCTTTAAAAATAATCGGAGAACTACAATCAGTCGCTTTGCTAAATACACCATGGAAAAATTCATTGAAAGCTTGTGTGATTTCATGTCCCTCAGTATAATTTACATTATTATGAGACATTATTTTTGGCTAATTCGAGCCACCACGCATACTCTTGATATAGGTCCAAAACATTTTAGGATTCTTTATCACAGCTTGTTCGGTCTTTTGCATATACTCACTAAAGCAAATTCTCTGAACTCGCCGCTGTCGCGCCCGTAACATAACAAATTCGTCGTAGTCTAGTAGATTTCCAAAACGCTTCCAGCGCGAATGTGCCCTACTTTTTTCCTTAATTATTCGTATGAGTGAACTACTATACCAAGGAGGATATTGACGGGAGCTTATTTTTCGGTTAATAGGCACATATTTATTGATACCCGCTTGAACGGTTTCATAAAAATTATGAACGGAATCATTAGTTTTAAAAGTGTTCAAAGCTGATGACCAGTTAATATTAGAGAAGAAGTTATTTAAGTTAATATAGTCGGCTTTACGATAATTATATCTAGGGGCTGATAACTCATATAGAAATGAAACTGCTAAATCAGAAATCACAATATTTAACACTGGATGTGGAAGGTCAACCTTTGTGAGAGGTAACGAGCACTCCTTTATTTCCAAAGGTAAGTTGGAGAAGGCTAGATCAAGAGTGTGACCCTTGTGATTACGCAATACATTATATTGCCTGATACCCAGAAACTCCAAATCGTTAACTAAGCGCGCGGCTGCGTTCTGTATTTCGACAGTACCTTGTCGAAGAAATGTTGGTCCGCTTGAATTCCATTGAATGCAGGGAAGGTTAAAGTCGCCAACAAGTAAATAATTGTATATTTTAGTACTACGAATACTTGTTATATTCTGCAGTACGCAGTCCACATCGCGGGGTATGCGATGAGCGTCTGGGGGCACATAAACAACACACACGCAAAGATCAGCCGCAGCGCACAACGAGCGAGCTGGTATTACTATAGACAACAACTCCGTGGAGATAATATTGTTTTTGATTTCCATGCACCACGCGCCGAGTTCGTGTTTTGAGAGGATCATCACGCCACCGCCTGAAGATTTACCAGAAGCAGAAAGGTCGCGGTCTTTACGGAAAACATCATACCTATTATCACACAATTCCCTGTCAAGAATACCGTCATGCAACCAAGTTTCGGTCACGATAATTAAATCATAACAATCGCTTAAAACATTTAGTCTGAATTGTGTTGATTTAGTTCTTAACCCACGACAATTCTGGTAATAAATATTCAGATTACTGGGCGTCATTGTGATGACTATTTTTCACTTAGTCTATATCGAACAACGGCGCAGTACACAGTATACCTTGGGCATTTATGTATATCGTGGGTACAAGGAAAATAAATATTATTTATTCTACGGATTATTACAGAAGCAAACACTACATAATATTCGCGAACATGGCCCAACAAGACAATGCGCATGATTACCAATTGAAAACAATTGATATGGATATTTAAGTAAAGTATATTAGCAGTTTTTTTTAAAGTACTCGGATAGGTAGTTCATTTTGTGCATTACAGTACATGCGCCATATCTATGCGCGTCCCCAGACCCATACACTTCGCCAACACCAATGCTCGCACTCTCGAACCAAATTGCGTGTATACTATTTGTAATCATTAAACTGATAATCAATAAGCAACCCTTTAAATTCCCTGTACAATTAATAGAAAAACAACGATAAAATATCTGACTATAGAATTTCTTTTTGTTTACTTTCTTTGTCCAGAAACTACAAAATATGTACTTAAATAATATAACTACGCAAATTAAATCTCCTCTAGACCGAAACGTAATATAAAAATGATCAAAGTTTGTGTATATTAAAATAATATGTACTTTAAATATGGCACTCTTTAGGAACGCGTTACCTGTATAATGTGATCGCCGACGACCGCACTGCTCGAACAAAAAACACCTCACATAGAACTCAGTAAGTTTAGACTCGACACACACAATCATCCGGAAATCAACTCCGCTTTGTTTAATATTGATTAAAATTATTTGCAAAGACACAAGAGTAAAACCACTATGAACAATCACCGATAACATAGTTTTTTGATGACCACTAGGAACTAAACAATTTTCTTTAGATCTTTCTCGTCCATAATGTAGACTGCTGGAGTAATTACAGCTTTCCGCACGTAAATTCTCCCGTTTTTTGTCCATGTAAACTGATATTGTTTAATTTTAGCAATTTCCTTACATTTTTTCAGGATATCCTTGTTGGTGGTCGTCAGATGTTCGTTTACAAATATCGGGACGTCGTTGCCTTCAATTTTTAAATCTTTAGTGGACAAACGGCATTTACGTGCTTGCGAAATAATATTGTCCTTGAGCTGGCGTGTATGTAATTTAGCAATAATATTCCGTGGCCTACCTTGAGCCTTAACTTTTGGAGTTACTCGATTCACATGAATTATATCTTCTTGTTTGATATTAATTTCCGTAAGTTTTCCGATGTTCAAGATAATTTCACTTAGATTTTCTTCTTTATGTTCAGGAATACCAACGATCTCGACGTTTAATAGTCTATCCCGTTGCTCATTTGTATTCATAGCAGATCTTAGTTTTCTGTTTTGAGTCTTGATTTCGGCCAGCTCAGATTTCAGGTGAACCATGTCTTTTATATCTATTGACTGTTTTTCCATCTTCTTCGTTACGTCGTCGTATTGATCACTGTGATATTGCACTGACTTCTCAAGCACCGTCAGTCGATCCTCCACTTTCGCGTGTCTATCTTCTATTGTTTGTATCGATTTCTTTATTTCCGAATATTCTTTTCTAATACTGGCAATCTCCGTCTTCAACTCTTGGGTGTTTTCGTTCATTTTCCCCAGTGTACCGTTTATCTGCTTTATATCTTGTCTAAAGTCCTTTTTCCATTCATTTAGTAATGTTGTTAACTTATCAGTGAACTCCTCAAACTCCCGAGAAATTTCGTCATTATATCCACGCTTGCGACGAGTGACATTAATTCTCGATTCCTCAGCTGTCATATGCATCGACAGGTCCGGAACTGAACTTGCCCTGTCGCTTGGTGATTCCGACATCTTGGCTGTCTATCCTTTGATGAGTCTGTGGTTAGTGCGAATGGTGTGGAAATTTCCACAATTATGCGATCCGATTTAACTTTGAGATTTATTATATCGGTGATTAGGTTCAATATTTGATGCAGTTAAAATATTTAATACTAGCTTCTGCCCGCGACTTCGTACGCGCAATCCCGATATTTCCCGTTCCCGTTCTTGATTTTCGGTAAAAAGTAAAAAAAAAGAATTGGGTAAAAAGTATCCTATATCCGTCTCCTGGTTCTGAGCTACCTCCCCACCAATTTTCATCCAAATCGATTTAGCCATTCTTGAGTTATAAATAGTGTAACTAACACGACTTTCTTTTATATATATAGATTGTATTGCGATGAATAGCGAATGCGTCCGTTCACACTGGCTCGACCGCGATGTATATTAATATAAATAGGAATTATTATATAGTTTCGGTTACATAATTTCCTTTACTGAATGTGGTGTGCAAATTAACTTAGAAAGTACGTATAAGTTGTATGAAACAGCATCCATCTTACGAAAAATGATTAAGATGTCGCTTAAATCTATATCATAAAATCAGTCTACTTACTGAACAAAACATAACGAACCCATAAAAAATTATATAAAACTGAAATACGAATAAAATGCCTCACTTAAAACCTATTTCATAATTAGTCGTAATAAATAAAATTATTTTAGTTATAATGTGTATAATTTGATAATAATCCTTTGTATCATAGTAGGTAATTATCGACATTGTTTACAAATTGACACTTCTCTATATCGATTCGAGGAAATGACGTTTTGATTTGATACTCGGGACTCTTGTTGTGAACGTAATACATTGCGCGATTGTTTATGTAGTGCAAATGGTACGTATCTATTGCAAGGAATGTGTACCTACTGCTTGCGATAATGTCGTTTTTGTCTAGAAACGTCATAATATTCATGTTATAATTACAAATATCACAAGTATATTAATGTTTTTGGAGTCACTGGTGGAAAGAAATCCCTTCTCGTGCTACATTGTTTGCACACCTGTCTTCTTTTCCGACACATTACAATAGTCCAAGACGGCATAATTTAATATTATTTGCGGAGTTTCGTACGCTGTCACAACAACATTGCGTTTGATGGCCGGTTTTTGACATTTTGGTAGATTTGGAGTATTTGGTCATAACCGCGGCACGCGTGTACCGCCCCCAAAGCCGTTCTATCCTCCTTTATATGTTCTGTGGGTTCAACAGACGAATCACCTGATGGTAAGACCGTAGGCGCAGCCCGCAGCACCATGTTATTTGTTACAAAAGTGCGTTGCCAAATTTTTAGGGATTTGAAGATTGGGATTGATCTTTCTGTCTTCTAGAAGTGACCTTCCTCAGACAGTCTGTTCAGTCTGTACAAGTGTACACCGTGTATGTCACCTACCTACGGCACTTAAGTGCCGTACTTACTCATAATCATCGTAAAAGTGTAATGAATTAGGGTAACATACCGGATGCCTACAAAAATGATTAAATTTACCCATTGAATAACAGCTCGTAAAATCTGAAGCTCGTTTATAAAGAGGTAATCTTCTTCCACGTTATTCTTTAAGTGGTGAAGTACTTCTTTGGTGGGTTTTTTATTTTTTATAAAATTACCAAGTAACTTCCTGAACTGAAAATTGAATATTAAATTAAGTAGGTATGTACAACATCGGACATCGTAACGGGGTAGTTCAGGAAATATTATTATTATTTGCGTAGATATTTCCATTTCCTTACCTCGTTTCCATTACTTAATTTAACATTCGCTATTTTATTGCCTCCTTCCGTAAAATGCTGCTTTATTCTTTCTTTTACTGATTTGTAGGTATCTGGTTCATACTCGTCTACACTAAGTTTGTAGGTATTCAAAGCAATCTGTAAATTGGTTAAAATAGGCTGTAATTTTTTTAGACAAGAAAGGTAGTTGGGTTTCATCTATTTCTACTAAGGTATTCTGTAAGAAGTCAATTCGAACTTGAGCTCGATCACATTATCGCCTGTCATTTGTTGAGAGTTGAGATTATTTTCACAACTAATGGCGAACCGCAATCGAGCTGTATCATAGTATAAGATAAGATTTTAATCGATTCTGGGGATTTGCTTTTAATATTTTTGGGCATTCTCCTTTCCTAATCAAAAATAGCACACATCGTAATAATTACTTATCAAACAAAATGAGGGATTGAGGATTGCGTCAAATAAATGTGGCCGGAGTCTGTATGTGATCATGATGAAGAGGACACTACGCATCTACCCCAAAATCGCCCACCCCATCTCATGTAACGTAGGTAATTTAAGTAAACTAAATACTTATCTAGATATACGTATAAATGTTACTTAATGCCAAGAAAAGTCGCGTAGAGCATTTCTTATTCTGTGGTAATGCTTTGTGCCGTTAATCCCTATTTAGGCAGTCGCAAGCAAGATACTTTTTCTATTCTAAGTAGAGCCAATAATTATAGTTTTTAATTAAAATCTTTTTGATTTCCTTACATGTTCACCAATGCTTCTTATACCATCAATATATACTTCCACGGCTGCTTCAGGAGTATTGAAAGGATCCACGACAATTAATCCTTTCCATTCCGAACTCTAAAAATATGGGTGAGTTAAATTCGTCGAGTTTTAAAAGTTTTAGGGCCTGTTTCACCACCCTCATAGGTGCCCGATAAACTTATGTGGCAGACAGTTGTATTTTACATAAAAATTACGTTCTTTAAGATAGTACCTACATATTATAGCGATACCAACTAGTGCGTAGCGCTGCGTTGTCTCGTCGCAGCGTCGTTTTCCATATAAAATTATATTTTTTGCTCACTTCTGCCAACGGCTTCGCCAACTTCCCGTGGGATAAAGGTGTTAATTTAGACCTTTACCCCTGTTCCAAACACCCCGAACTCTTCGATGGAGTAACAAACAATAAACAAAAATACAAACTTTCATTTTTATGCATATGCATTTTAAATGCATACAATATTAGTAGAATGACATGCCCCAGACCGTTGTTTTGTCGTTTGAACGAAACGTCGGACTAGAGACGAAGTATGAGGGAGGGTGCAGGGTATCATCGCAACCCTGGCGAGGCGTACAATGTGTTGTTTTTTAAGATTGTTGGGAATTCAGGGTTTGGAGAAATTGGGAAGGGGGGGGGGTGTGTGTAATTGGGCTTCCGGTTCCGGTAACCTCACTGACGTGACGAAATACAACGCAAACTTTGTTTGCTTCAAATCAGTCTTCTGTGAGGTAGTGGTATCACTCTGGTCGAACGTCGAAGCGTGGCTCCACACTTAAGCCGCACTAATGGGGCTTCGCCTTATTGGCTATCGAGACATTGTGAAACAAGCCACTTTTTTTTTATTAAACATGCTGCTGATGCCCAAAGAACTAGCAAGGTAAAAGTGACCAGGAATGAGGAGGTCAGAAATGTAAACAACATCTAGGCAAACACAAATGTAGTGTAGAGGGCATTCGTGGGTTGACGATGACCGCAAGGTAGCTGGTAAAGATTGGATAAAAAGAGCTAAAGATCCCGCTCAGTACCGCGCTATTAGAGAGGGGTACGTCGAGCAGTGGACGTCAATAGGTTGATGTTAATTACTGAAATATAATAACTTTAATAGGTAGGTAAGTAAGTAGTGTACATAGTTACAATACTTACATGTTCCACAGAGAGCCCGAGTGCTGCAGAAAATATCTCTTTTAAATTACTCTCCGAAGTTTTATCAGTTGCCATAAAACGTAAAGAATCTGGAGTATATAAAATACTGAACTCACCGGCCGCTTTTAAGCCTAAGAATCAATAAATATAAGTAATTGAGTACTTTTATATTGAATAATATTATCCCATATTTTTTTTTTTTTTTTTTTTTTAAGGGGGGAAAATCATCGAATGACTGCTCCCGTCTGGGTGAGGCGGAAGGGAGTGTCAGACTCTTACTGACTAAAAACCACCCCGTTCCTTCTCCTGCACGTCGAGCCGGAGCCCCGGTTACCCGTTAGGTTCTCCGCGACTCCGAATCGGCATCGGCCCTATTGGGCCCCATCTGTGGTGGTCTGATGGCTCTTTGAGGCGCGCGCGGAACGCGACGCGCCGTACGCTCGGGTCTGTTTCTGGTCGGACGGGGAGCCACCCATGCTCGCCGTCCGCAGGCCCGCGCTTACGGTGGCCGGAGATCGTCTCGCGATCCCCGACGCCCGGTGTGTCCTTCGCGATGGCTGGGTTGCGAGGAGGCAGCGCTTCGCTGCCTCACGCGTCCCGCCTCCTCCTTAGCTAGCATGACTGCTTCGCAAAAGGAGGAGACGGCATCCCAATCCCCCTCGCTCCGCATCATGGCCCGCACTAGGCCCGGACGCGAGAGGTCGCCATCGCCGATCACTTCCCTGAGGGCACGGCGGTGCTCAGCCCACGCAGGGCATTCTCCCACTGTGTGTTCCACCGTGTCCTCAGGGCGGTCCTCGCAGTGATGACACCCGGGCGTTTCCTCCCGCCCCATCAGACACAGGTACCTCCCGAAACTTCCATGTCCGGTGAGGACCTGCGTCAGGCGGTAGGTGAGGACGCCGTAGCGTCTCTCAAGCCACTCCTCAAAGAGGGGACTTACCGCTGCAATGGCAGCGAGCCCAATTATCCCATACTACAAGCATACCAAATAAAACATTAAGTACTTACCGATTATTTTTAAAACAACAGTTATTAAAAATAGTGTCTTGTTTGTGCTGTTTACACCCATGTTTTTAAAGTAATATCCCTGGTTTTTATAATAATATCCTATGGTTTTTAAATCCTTTTGCTTTATTATTTATTTTACGTCCAACGACAATTCAATGAAATTGTTACGATTCCATATTTAAAATTATAGCAATTGTCCGCCGACGTACCTACTGTTACTGTACTTTTCATGCAAAACTCATTAGTTCCTTATACTTATTATAGGTACTCTTTGCTCTTTAGACAACATTGAAACAAGTCGCTTCCGTATAGGTAGGTACTTATTAAACTCTTTGAGGCTTCCCTTGGTTTCCTACCGAAAATTCATAAAAAATACAGTATTAAAAAATTGAGGGTTCGCCTAATAATGTGGCCGGAGAATGTAAATAACATAACAATCCTACCTATTTAATTTATTGACGTGGCAATAGGTACCTAAAGTATGGTGTGGTGGCGGCCTGGTGGCGGCTCGTAAACACAAACCTATGAGCCGGAAAACATAAATTATATGGGTATTGGTTTTATACATTTAGTATGGTAAGGCACGAAAGTAAAAAGTATTGTGTGTTGTATTATTATTAGACCCATGCCATGGACACGAACTTTGCGTACAGTTACTTTGTAGCCATGGTCACTCGGCACACACCGCGACATCAAAGGTGTCTGTGACTTTTGATTATTCACTCTTATATTCACTTTGTACTTGTACCTCTATCCTCTATAATTATAAATTCAGTTGAGATTTTTGTATTCGTGAGGTGTACTCGTGAACTAAACGCAGTGATAATGATTTGCTAGTCTGTGGTTTGTGGTCTGTCAACTGTGATTTGACAATTGACATTACTAGTGTTACTATTCCTTAATGTGTGTAATTCTATCTAATGTGTGATTGACTGACAATGGATTGACAATTTGAATTTTTGAATTATTTTCCTCTGTACTTACTATACTCTTTAATCTTACTTATTATTTTTTAATTACGTGACAGCTCGCTGTGCGATTGCGGTCTTGATGAGGGTACCTTATACTTTAGATATTTTACTTGCCCACCATATAGCACAATAGTTTTCGCCACTCACATCATTCCTTGGTCTATTTAACTGACGTGAACAACCTATTAGTCTTGAACCTTAAACGAATATTCGATAAGCAAATCATGTCTAACACGATTGTTCAGTATATTTTGCTCCGTACCGACTTGCTGAAGGAGTTGGGATGGTCAATAGGATCAGTGGTGGCGCAGGCTTGCCATGCATCTACTGCTGTACTTCACTTGTACAAGGACGATGAGACAACAATAAAGTACTTAGATGATATGGATAATATGCACAAAGTTGTGTTAGAGGTAAGTAATTGTGTGACTACTAACACCACTACATTCTTTTAGTACTTTACACAGGGCTTAGTACGAGTTTGTTTTATGGTAACAATCAAAGTGAGACCATGTTTTGCGCTCTGATTGGTTGGTTTATTCGCTCCGGCTAATTAGAGTGTCGAATGTACTAGTTTCAATTACTTTAATGTAAAACTTGTACTAAACCCTCCAGACATACAGGTATCTCTAACAAATGCTTCTGAGTTTGTTCTTTTACTTTTACCTTTTTTTATATTTGATGGGTCAACTTGAAATAATATCTTAGTATTGTGATAACTTACTATCAATGGTAGTGTAAGATTTGAGCAGTAAGTATCCTTAGCGATTTTGCATCATCTCAGGCTGCTGATGATAGTTTTATAACTGGTTTCAAGTTACCTTTAAGATTACTGTGGTATCTACAATTTCTTTATTTTATTTTTTCAGGTGCCCAATCAAGAATCATTACTAAAAGTATCAGAAAAATTAAAAGAAAACTTTGTCTCGCATAAACTGTGGATAGAACAACCTGAAAACATACCAACATGTATAGCTTTGAAGCCATACCCTAAAGATGAAGTAAAAAAGTTTGTAGGCAAATACAAGTTATTGAAACTCCAAATGAAGGGAGAATAATGCATTTATTGGTGTAAGTATAGAAATATTTTATTGAATAAATAAATATTTATTGATAAACATTTGTTTTGACTAGCTCTATTCTTGAATGAATTATGTTATTGAATAGTGGTAGGCTTAGACCCAGATATGCAAATAAGATATCTATTTTTTCATAAGTAAAATGCCTTTTACTAAATTCCTGTCCTATTTTCATTCGAATTGTTGATGTAGTAAACAAAGCTGATATATAAAATACTCATGCTTAGCGAGACATCGGGGATAGTAATGCTATAGATTAAAAGCTTAGATGAAGCACTCAACAGTAAAAAATAAATGTAGCATAGTAATTAATTATTATGTTTTCGGCTTACTCACGTACCTAACTGTTTGACGAGTAGCAACGCGACAGTCGCCGCGTTGTGTCGCGGAATACTGCTCATGAATATGAGCCTCTAGAATGGCTTGAAACTAGTTGAGTTCTTTGTTAACAGTTACGTGAGTAAGCCGAAAACATAATAATTCAGTTTAGGTAATTCACGCAAGTTATAATATACTTAAACATAGCTAGGTAGGTAATCTCATATTTTTGTAAATTCATGACTATAAAGATTAATTTCGTACTTTCCTAATACACTATTTCACATAAAGAAGACACTACTGACTTATGTAGATTCAATAGAAGAACACCTAATAATTCTGCAACACTTGTGATTTCTCTTACTTACAAACGGGCACGGGTGTAGGGCGGCGCTGATTGCTTACCATCAGGCGATAAGTCTGTTCGTTCGAGTAAAAAAAGACCCGAATCAGTGCATGCAATCAGCAGATAGGCAAGTACATGAAACGGACTTAACCCCTCGAGCGTCCTTATGAGCACCCGGTGGATCATAAAAAAAAATGCTCCATGATGCTTTCTCTTTTATAAAATGTATTATTAATGTTTTGTTTTTATTTTGACTGTATTTTTTATTTCTATTGTAATGATCCTTGTTTTCGTGTGCCAATGGCCAAATAAATGCATTTTCTTTCTTTATTTCTTTCTTTCTCCGAATGTCACGTGTGCACCCGTTGGATCATAAGGAACGCGGACGCTCGATGGGTTAATTACTCTAAATTCGTAAACACCAGCATAACTAATAAAAATGTTAATAAATTCGTTTTGTAACTCTCATAACAACCTATTTCTTTCGGCCTGAGATTTTTTATTACATTATAAATTATATTGCAATTAAGTTTGCCCTATGGTTCTCTTTCGTCACGTGGCTCCCTCGTTGTAATGTTACGCAAACTACGCTTGCCTATGTAATGTACCTATAGTTGAATAGCAACGTAATTACATAAGCCTTGAATAATGGTACCCGAGAACTTCAAAGGTAATGCAATAGATTTTTAATTTTGACCATGTACTTGATTATACCTAAATAATTAACGCATCTGTTATATATGTTTATGTTATCTGTGGCAAGCTAGCCAGTTTCAATAGGGAAACCTATTTATGTTCTTTTGTTTATAAAAAACTAACGACCCGCCCCAGCTTCGCAAGGGTGCAATATGCATTTATTATACACATAAACCTTCCTTACGAAACACTCTATCTATTACAATAAACCGCATCAAAATCCGTTGCGTAGTTTTAAAGATCTAAGCATACATAGGGACAGACAGACAGCGGATAGCGACTTTGTTATACTATGCAGTTACGAGTGTGTTTCTAACTAGCTTGTTTAATTCACACGATAGTTAATAATTGCATTATATAATAAAAATATACAACGTACGTGATTATACCTAAATAATTAACGCCTCTCATCAATTTATTTAAAAATTAAAATAATATTTTTGTACTACCTACGTTGTTTTTTTGTAAGAAATTCAACCGTCGCGTCGGCGTTCACGAACATTCTTATTTCTCACTCGATACAATCTCTCAAAAATCCTTTTCATATAAAACCGAGTAAGCGAAACTACTAATCCCCCAGATATTACCATACAAAGAGTGAGGTATTGTAATATGTAGGGTTTCAATCACATACTGAGTTTGTTGAAATATCAAAAGTATTTTTCTATGTGAAGCGACAGCTAATACGTACTATCTGCCCGGACGTGATAAACTATGGCTGTCCTCTACAAACCACTCTGGATTACTGAGGTACCATAAATTAATCCCAAACCTTCATCCCTCTGTTGTAGAGACGACATTAGCACAGCACAACACATCGGACATCGATTATCGCATCGCACATCTTAGCTTAGTTTAGCACATCGAACGGACTTTCGATATGTTAAGGAAAGTAGATCACACCCAGCTTAGTTAAAAGTCTGATCTGAAATCTATTTATCCCTGCGCTATATCTTATTGGTACGGTATGCACGGTATTAACCTTATAGGTCTGGCACCCGTTAACAACAACTATGAAACAATTGTTAAAAACCCTTACTTATTTGAATTTATTGTTTACTAGCTTTTACCCGCGGCTTCGCTCGCGTCACAAAAGGATAAAAAGCCAATGTGACATATACTACCAATACACACACGTCTGTAAAAATTCAAAGCAATAGGTTTAATAGTTACGGCGTGAAAGCGGAACAAACAAACAAACTCACTTTCCAATTTATAATATTAGTAAGGATGTACATAGGTACCTACATACACCTACAACACAAGGGACAACACATACTTATATAAAAACAAGGTACAAACGTTCTCATAGGTGCTTTGTTTCTCAAGAAACGAAATAATGTTTGCAATCAAACAAACTTGGTAGGTAAAGTACTTATTAACCTAGCCTACCTGGCATTATGGTTAACTGGATATTTTTACCGTCTGAGTTATTTAACTAAGAGGCGATTTTTCAATCATCAGTTAATTCTTAACTGTAGAAGAAAATTGACATTTGACAGTTTTTAGTATGGAAGAATGGTCAAATATCGAAAGTTATACCTAAGTTGAAATTTGTCTAAGCATTGAAAAATTGGCCCTAAACCAGTTTCGGCAACCGGTTACCAATATTATGTTTGGATGTTTGTATTT
Source organism: Spodoptera littoralis (assembly GCA_902850265.1). Lineage (NCBI taxonomy): Eukaryota > Metazoa > Arthropoda > Insecta > Lepidoptera > Noctuidae > Spodoptera > Spodoptera littoralis. Next base: position 9,604,320 of record LR824542.2, on the reverse strand, counting down.
AGAATGTTTGATCTTCATTGCCGATGTAACTGCACTCACAAGTAATAAAATGCTTAACCTTTTGACTTTGAGTACCCTCATTATAGACACAATTAAAGAACAATAGGTTGCGGTCACCGGTGTCTTCGCGGTGTTTGACAGTTTAAAGGCTGCTGAAAGGCTACTCAATTTTAAGTTGTAGATACTTAAATATCGTGCCATCTTTGTCATTTTACAAAGAATTTGTAGTATAATAACTATATGTATAACTACTTAAGCGCGACTTAATTGAGTAACGTTTCAGTATTCGTTTATTGGCGCCGGCTAATCAGAGGCCTTAGTACGAGTTTCTTTTTCGTTTAAAGTAATCGTAACGAGGACGCGTTCGGCGTTGTGATTGGCCGGCTCCAATGAACCAACCAATCAGAGCGCCGGACGCGTTATTTGTATGGGTATATACAAATCAACAATCCTACATATTATGTGAGAACAAGAAACATAATATTTTTTTTGTATTTTGATCATCACTAATTTTAGTCAATGTGCCTCAGTCCGCTTCGACTCAGCAAAAAAATACAGAATTATTTGTCCATAATATTTAATGGTGACCTTCAAAAATACGTAAATAAATTCAAATAAATAATTAATTTATGTAAAAACTGGCCTCGTCGTTCAAAGGAAGTAAAACTGGAAGTGATGATCTTGATTTACCTAATGCAATGCGGAAATAGTATATTGAATACAATATTTTCAAATTTTATTTCTTTAACAAGACAACCTGATGTATCTTTTTTATACCTTATCACCAATAGCCATGACGAAATTAAAGCTCTGTCGATCCTTCATCGGATATGAAACAGGTGCGATAATTAAACGAAGTTAACATTTTGTAGTTTCAAATCTACAAACAAAAACAGAGTTGTACCCAAAATACTACCCTGTGGAACGCCAAATCAATTTATCATATTGACGACACCGACGGCACGTAAAAGGTGACATCATTAATTTGGTCCAATCGTTTTAAAGATATAGGGGTTATTGATCTTTATTACAACATTATTAATATGTACGTAGATAACAATTAAATAAAACATATCGTTGAAAGTAATCCTATAACTCTAACTGTAACCTAATGATACTAGTGTACCCAACTTCGTACTTTGTAATTATGTTCTTAGACGTATACTCAATAATGTTGGCGACCCTGACTGTGATTGTAACTTGATCATGCGATAACAAATAACTTATTTAATCAACAGTAATGTGTACCTACGTCCAAGAATGACTAACGTAGAAAATGCAATGTAAGGTGCACGTAAAATATTCTTATACCTGTTTTGAATTATTAAAAAAATGAAAGGCCAGTGTTGACCGAAACTTTGTAACGCGTGCACGCATACTTCGCATACTAAGCGATACGAGACTCAGTTTTAAGTTGAGCGACCACTATTGTTTTAAATAACGTAGTTCGTGAAAGACATTTAACAAGTGAACGTTGGAGAACAGAAAAATAAACTTATAAATAAACATGACGGACAAAAGTTTGGATATAATAGTGATGGGTGCTACGGGGTTTACAGGAAAATGTACCGTGCAACACCTTGCAAGACTTACAAAAGAAAAGTATTGGGATGTAACTTGGGGAATCTCGGGGCGTTCTAAGGATAAAATGCAGAGTTTAGTCACGGAACTCAATAAATTGGGTAAGTTTTGTTAAGGATTTCGTAAAATATACATAAATCTCAGGATGATGAATTCTCTTTATGAGTTTTGCCGATTCGCTTACCAACTTATGTGGAAAGAGGAAAAACAACAATACGGAGCAATTTCATGGATTTTGATTAATAGATAGCTCCAGATAGGAAGGACGTCGTGCATTAGATGCCAACATGTGCATTTTCCTTGTCATTCTCATAAATTAATTTTAGCTTTGCTCGCAAAACCAGCATCGGCATATTGTACAGGTAGGTCCTGTAAATATTTTGCAGTACCCTATACGCTATCGTACCTAACTAGCTACAGACAATTATTAGTTCTATACTTAAGTAAGAGACAACTAACGAACAACCAGACCATCAGTCCCAAATAATTCACGTTTGTCCTTTAGTTTCCTTTAAAAAAACCTGAAGTCATTCAAAAAACCCGCACCGGCGTATTTACTTAGCGACCTTAGTATGGCCTTAATGAATGTCGTGGCCGAATCTTTGAGAGGCTCCGTAAGGCATGTAGGACATAAGACAGTAGGCCCAGAAATGTTTCTCAATATAATTATAGGTACTTTTTGAATTTCGGGTCTCGTAAAGTGGTCCTCTGTCGTCTATTATTATGGTTATCCATTTCGAAATACTCAATTGTAGTTTCTAGTAGGTTGTTGCGAAGATTACTATCCTCATCCTCCTCCTCCTATATAATTTAAAAACACGCTTCTACTTTAGAAAAAGGGACGACTTTAAAGATTGCACTTAGGGAAGCGCACAAGCTGTAGGTACTAAGGAGCAAAAGGGGATGACTTATTTAGGTTGTTACCGTACCAGTACCAGCATAATTATATAGTCATTTACCTATTTATTTTTAAAACAAAATAGATGTTAGATATATCTAAGCAAAACGTAACAAACTCGTCCTCAACTTTATGAACTCGTTACCCAGATATGTAGGTACATATAGGTACGTTGTTGGCTACGAACAAAGTAATTTTAATATTATTATTATGTCTTTATTATGTTTAGGTAGGTACCTACTTATGCATCTTAAACACTTCATATTATCTATGTTTAGTGGCAAGTTAGATACATCAGTTAGACTATATAGGTACCTATTGTTTTAATTATAAAGTTATACAGAGTTTTACACACGCAACTATTGACGTTTTTCCGGTTTCCAGTGTTTTGTTTTTGCTGTAAATACGTAAGCACCGTAATGCCGGGTCCACACGCTTGGCAAACAATAGCAATCAGCGAACAACAAACTGCAAACACGAAAATGTGCATGTGTGTTTGTATGTGTGTTGTGTTGGCCACTGTCCTGACCGGCATCGGTGTCGGATAGTGGCGAACACAAACACAGATCATAGGCTGTTCTGCAAACTGTTTACGTTGTTTCCATCACATCGATGTTTGGGACTTTATTTGTTGTGTTTGGTATTTAAATTCCACTTACCTAACTAAAATCTTATGACTACAGTACTTACACACACCCTAATAATTGTTCTACATTATTTTTTCTATATAACACAATCCTTTGTGATTTCCGTTCTGCGATTACCTACGTAAAAATTTTGGTCCTGAACAATTTGTAATTGTTGAATTCGCAAGAATTTAGGTAATACAAATATTTACCTAATTAGTAAGAACACATTAGTTTTGGCTAGAACAAGTTTAGACTAGGTAGATGAATTAAGTACTTAATTACAAAGACAAGGTAATCAATCAATCAAATAAGTAGTACCTAATTATTACGGTCCTACCTATGGCTGAGTAAATTATTGTGGATCATACAAAGAGTTGTGCAACGGGAACTCACGTTGACCAGCTACTGCGCCAACCGTGCAGTGAATCTTCGATTTTATTCACATTCTGTTGTAACAACATAATCAACGTAATTCTCTGATTATTATTATTTCCATTTATTTATTCTAAATTCTCTATAAAATACATTTTTAAATACTATTTACAAAAATATAAAAATAATATTTAAAAATATAAAAAATAGGAGCCAACCAGTAGCGGGAGCATGGTCCAAGCTACCGGTGGTTAGGGCTCCAGAGACAGAAACCTCCTCACGATACGTGCCGTTTCAAGGAGCACTGCCTTCTGTATCAGGCCCTTGACCCAACTACCTAACGCTAGCCTCCTAAGGTGGTTGTCGAGGCTATTAGGGATTAACCCATTGGCCGATACGACTATCGGCACAATGATAGCCGAATCTACATTCCACATGTCGACAACCTCGTGAGCCAAATCAAGATATTTGATTTGTTTATCTTTTTCAGCTTTCACGAGGTTCTCATCATGAGGAATAGTGATATCGATTATCATCGTGCGGCGCAGTTGTCGATCTATCACCACTATATCAGGTTTGTTGGCTATAATAGTCCTGTCAGTGATGATAGACCGGTCCCAGTACAACGTGATATGGTCATTTTCCAGAACTGGGTCGGGCACATACTTGTAGTACGGTACCTCAGACTCAACAAGTCGATAGTGCAAAGCAAGTTGCTGATGGATAATCTTGGCTACTTGATTATGCCTATGCAAATATTCAAATATTATTATTATTATTATATATATAGAAAGCATTAAAATAAGTGTCTCGGTACCTATGTTAATTAAATTCTTAATGCATTCTAAGCACATTAGCTAGAAAGTTGAATAACAAAAAAAAATCACGGTCTAATTGCTAAAAAGACGTTTCGATCCAATGTTAGATACATTATGAGTAATTGTTACCTAAGTAGACGTATCCTGTATGTAACTATGTAATTATTAAATTTAAAAAAAAGACTTAGTGTTTCTTACGTAATGACATGGACAATATCTATTACCTACCTACTATAATTTGATTGACATTTTACGCAATTCAATAAGTAGGTACTGCGATTTGTATTCAAAAGCTATTTAAGTAAGAATCTTAAAACTAATTTTGTAATATGTAATAATATAATAGGCCTATGATGGTTCGTGCAGTCGCGGTGAACCTAACGGGTAACCGGGGCTCTGGCTCGACGTGCAGGAGAAGGAACGGGGTGGTTTTTAGTCAGTAAGAGTCTGACACTCCCTTCCGCCTCACCCAGGCGGGAGCAGTCATTCGATGATTTTCCCCCCTTAAAAAAAAAATGATGGTTCGTGCAAGGCGCGTTATTGGGGCCAGCGCTATTTTTTCGACATTCATTAAACTGAATAGGTACGTAGCAATAACCTTAGTACCTAGCGACATTTGCTCATTAATGGCTCGTTTGTTAAATATTCGTCCTCGCAATACAAACCGCACTAATATCCTCTCGCGCGCCTCTCGTACACACGGGTAACCGCGCGTTCTCGTATAAGTACACGGGTAAATATTTTAATAGAAAAGCGAATTAACTATTCTGTTCAATCAAATAAAGAACGGGTTGCAAACTTGAAAATATACCTACGTCACAGAAAAAATATCTAATCGGTGCGCGTTTCTCGTACACCCGTGTGTACAATTGCGCGATGGGCACTCAACTCTCTCGTACACTCGTACGAGAAACACGCGAGAGGATATAAGATCAACTTACGTAAATATTATATTCATATATGAAGCAGGGGTACTTAACAATTTTTTTGGCAGTCATGTAATTCATGATTTTCATGCTACAGGAGATGAGCCTAGAGGCGCCTAAAGGTGCCTAGCATTTTGGAAGAAAGACTAGGGATTGTGGCATTTTTACTTCACTAAAACCACTCCAGTGGCCCTCACCCTTACAGGTGTAAGCGACACCGGTACTCGAACAGACCTGCTCCAGAGCACCCAGGGTACCTACCTAGTATCTACAACGGACACATGTTTAGTAGGGTCGGTACAAAGTTTCGAAAACCCCAATCGGGAGACAAGATCGATGAAGATTACTTCCAAGTTTTCCAACCAGCCGATTTGAAAGCATAGTCTATGTCTATTCAATTTGGGAACATCTAATAGCGAATAAGACCATATGATTAATAACTTCACCCCATCTTAGAATAAAACCCGAATCTAAACAATTCAGGACAAAATCATTAAATTAACGTTTTTCTCATCCCCAGGTCTGGATGTTAAGAATATTCCTATGATTGAAAGCAACGTTGACAATCGTGAGTCGTTAAAGAAGGCCCTGCAAATGGCGAAGGTGGTTATAAACTGCACGGGACCAAACTCCGTGCTGAGTGCTCCTATTGTGGAGGCTTGTATCGAATCTGGAACACATTACCTTGACATATCTGCTGAAATGTTTGTAAGTGATTTTCATTTATTTTCGCCATTTTTCAAATCCATGTAGATAAATTATTGGTAGGTAGGTATCTCCACTTAAACCTTCTTCATCTTTTGATAAAAACCGTACAAAAATCCATAGCTTCTGAGCTTGTCATTGTTCAATCATAATAGCAAAACAGACACAGACGAGAAAAAAGTTTTCTTTTTATAAGGATTTGTACACAAACAAATATGTACTCTGTCAAGAATTTAAAAATAAAATAAATAAAAAGAAATACTTATTGTAATAACTTTCAAGTCTCTTTCATTAATAATCTTCAACCCTCTCTTTTTTTGAAGTCCGTTAATTAAATAATTAATATACGAAGACCTTCCTCAAGTGTAACAAACACTTTACAGAAGATCGCATTAAAATCGGTAGATAATCGCGCACAACATCTATACATATAATAAATCTGTAGAAAAGTAATTTTTGTACATTGAAGATATTGACAAAAAAAATAGCCAGCGTGTTAAAAGATAACTAACAGAACCCATTTCCATCATTTTTGAAATTTTTGTCTGTTTGTTTGTTTATTTGTGCGCGCATCACGTAAAATCTACGAGTTCAATGCAGACATTGCTTACATACAAAAATTCAACTTGAGGTATAACTTAGTTTTTGTTTTATCGAAATCGGTACATTCTATCAGATGATATGATTAATTTAGTGAGTTCAAGAAGTAAAATATTACAACACGCAATTCAGTTTATTACTCGAAAACACCTTTGGAAAATTGGTTTCGTTTGGTTTGAAGTGCAAAGTAAAAATACTACTTGATATTTGAAACAAGTAGAATAGGCTATTTTTTTTTAATGGGTGAAAATCATCGAATGACTGCTCCCGTCTGGGTGAGGCGGGAGGGAATGTCAGACTCTTACTGACTAAAAACCACCCCGTTCCTTTTCCTGCACGTCGAGCCGGAGCCTCGGTTACCCGTTAGGTTCTCCGCGACTCCGAATCGGCATCGGCCCTATTGGACCCCATCTGTGGTGGTCTGATGGCTCTTTGAGGCGCGCGCGGTACGCGACGCGCCGTACGCTCGGGTCTGTTTCTGGTCGGACGGGGAGCCACCCATGCTCGCCTTCCGCAGGCCCGCGCTTACGGTGGCCGGAGATCGTCCCGCGATCCCCGACGCCCGGTGTGTCCTTCGCGATGGCTGGGTTGCGAGGAGGCAGCGCTTCGCTGCCTCATGCGTCCCGCCTCCTCCTTAGCTAGCATGACTGCTTCGCAAAAGGAGGAGATGGCATCCCAGTCCCCCTCGCTCCGCATCATGGCCTGCACTAGGCCTGGACGCGAGAGGTCGCCATCGCCGATCACTTCCCTGAGGGCAAGGCGGTGCTCAGCCCACGCAGGGAGAATAGGCTATAGGTTTTTTGAAATCTGGCCTGTACGGTCGGTTTAAAACGTCGTACGAACGACCTTTTTGTAACATAATGTATTTGAACGAAACCTACCAAAATCAGTCCAGTATACAAGTAATTGTAGTTGTAGTGTTTTGTTTTTTCAAATCACTGTATTTACAATAATTAAGTAGTTTTTTTGTTGTTTTTTTATCATTTTTTTTTTCTATTTTTATTTACTGTCATTTATTATTTGGTTTGGTGCAGAAATAGCAATTGCTACAAATTTAGACTACCAAGTTGCGATCTCCGTTTAGTAATATGACTTTTATCTTTATTAACGTAAATAACTTTTTTTACGGAAAAAAGCTTTAATATTTCCAAATAAATAAATACTCTTTAACATTATTACGCAATAAACTTCTGAATGCATGTAGAAATAAAGAACAAATTTGTATCATCGTTCGGGTAAATTCGTAATTCTCCGCGTAAGTGGCAAGCGCGAGGCGAGCTGCATTATGATTATGAACGACCACACTGGGTATTAGTGAGTATGGCGTCAGACCCGGTCAATAGGGCCGTACTGTCAGTTCTGTCACAGTCTATACAGTCGTCCAACGAAGACGTGTAGACAGGGCAATCGTGCGCGGTGTGCAGGGCGAGACGCGGGTAGGCCGATCCCGAGCTGCGAACAAAACGATGTTAGTAGCTCGGGATATATTATTCAGGGCTACCGCGTGTTTGTTTTTACCGACTCCAAAAAAAGGAGGAGGCACTATGTTGGAATGATTGTTTCTTTTTATGTATGTTTGCCGTTGCATGAAATTTTCAATTTATCGTCATGGGTCGTTTTCATGGTTTTCGAGGGTGGTAAAACCGTTGGTGGTGTTAAAATGTAAATCCAAGATGGCGGCTGCACGAAATTTTTAATTTATCGTCATAGGTGTCGTTTTCACGTAACTACATTGTTTGGGTTTGTATAATTTGTATTGATTAGAACTTGTAGTGGCAAAACGGGTCTATGTAGTTTTACACTAAAAATTACAAAATAAAAAAACTGCGTTTAAAAAAACCGACTTCTCAAAAAACCTAAAAACTAAAAACAAATAAAAAGTAAAAACTGAAAAGCAAAAAATTAACCATATTAGTACTGATGAGTTACTCACCCACTGACCGAGTTTTAGTCGGTGCCATAAGCTCATATTTTTGACAACCCTGGCCGATGCGTTACTGTCTAGACTCTAGACGATGTCGGCATTTTACACGAGTTCAAAGGTTATGAATACGAACAGAAAGAATATTACATACCCAGTATGCGTACTGGTAAGCTCAAACTAGGTATTCATACCTGTACCAGTAAATACGTATCATCCCTAAAGTAGAAGTATTTACTTCTGAGTTTGAATTCGTTAAGTCGTGACCACGAACAGACGATTTGCTATCATACGAGACTGTTCGACGCACCGATCTTTAAAATTTTGTCGGTTTTGTATATTGCTTTGATATTTTCCTTAAAAATACCTCAAAGAAATAAAAACAAAACGGTTTTTGTATAATGCTCCGGGTAATTCAACCGCTAATATAGTATATAGGGAAGCATTAACGTAATCAATTAGATATCAATATTACCAAATAAAAATATACTATAGTCAGGACCTTTATTGGCAAAAAAATACTATACCACCTTCTTGAGTGGAGTTCATATGTATATACCCCACTGTTATCTAAACGATGTTGTTTTGTTTTCGACAACCACGTGAACGATATCGCGGGCACAGCTACTACATACATAAATACATAATTATACAGGTCAAACTGAGATCCTTTGTTTTTTCTTCTTGAAGTGGGTAAAAAACGTCAAATCAAGGTCACTAAATTAAAGATGAAATTCATGGAAATTTAATGAAATTGAGAAATATTTATTGCTGTGCTGATGCTGTTCAAGTCTTTTTTCTTTTAAGGGGGTAAAATTATCCAATTACTCTTGCCTCAAAAGTCTGTCACCCCCTCTTTGAAGTGTCAGAGCCCCGTCAACCCGTTAAGTCCTCCGCGGCTCCATATCGACTTATCGACATCAGCCCTATTGGGCCCCATCCGTGGTGGTCTGACTGATGGCTCTTTGAGGCGTACACTTTTACTTTTCGTAAGAAGACCGGTTCCGATTTCCTAACACCCATTCAAAATTTGTAATAGTATACCGAATTGTATACGTGTGTAATGGTAAAGGAATGTTTGCTATGGAAAATTACAATAACAAGCCCACAAAAAATGTTGATATACAGGTAGGTGCCTAACAGGTATTTTGAACTTAAATTCGTTTGCTAAGAAGTCTAAGCAATAACTTGATCAACTTTAATCCTCAAATTCCTAATCCCCAAAAGGCCAGTAACGCACTTGTAACACCCCTGGTGTTTCGGGTGTCCACCCACGGGCGGCGTCGATACCATCAATCAAGTAATCCGTCTGCTCGTTTACCTGCTTATTCTTTAAAAAAACTTGTGTCTCTAAAAACGCCAATGTCATAAGGTTGTGTTTAATTTTGTAGTTACTCATAGAACTCACAGACAAGAGACAAAGGTTAAATAGATATATAACTACCTATTTATTCGAATTTAACCTTAGAACCTCCTATTCACCTATTGAAATGGTATTTCAAGTTTATTGCTAAGTTTTGAGAATGCATAAATTAAATAGTTACAAACACTAAGGCATGATATACATACAAACAATAAGCTAGCTACATTATCCCTTACTTTTAAAGAGAACACACCATAGTAGGTCAGTTTGGTAACGACTGAAACTGCCAATAGATACCTACGTTATAAACATAGAAACATATATATGAGCTAAACGTTAATAATAATAGTAGTAGTTACTGAATGTCTGTCTGTTTGTCTGTAAAAACGCTATTGTAAAAATTGAGTAACGTTTCAGTACTCGGAAATTACTCCTTAATTAATTAATACATCATAAATCAGAACACACTACTGACAGAAATAACTGTTCGAAGGTCCATAATAAGCAGTAAAACACGGACCTCTATTTTTAAAGAAAATGTAAGAAAGCCGACACCCATCAATCCCTATTGTAATCAAATTTACTAGTATGAAATATACATTAATGTTCACCCTGTTTATCTTCAGCATATTCTCCAACTTTACCAAAAATACAATAAGACAGCTGAAGAGGCGAGTGTCTTAGTGGTGCCTAGTTGTGGCTACGCTGCTATACCAACAGAATCAGCTATGATATATCTGGAGAGGCAGTTTAAAGGTAAATATTTAGTAACAAAACACCCTTTTTTTTGAGGGGGGAAAATGATCCAATGACTTCTCCCGCCGCCCGAGCGAGGCGAGAGGGAGTGTCAGACTCTTACTGACTAAAAACCATCCCGTTCCTACTCCTGCACTTCGAGCCGGAGCCCCGGCAACCCGTTAAGTCTTCCGCGGCTCCGTATCGGGTAACAAAACACCCTGATTTTTATTTTAGGAGAAATCTTTTATGGTTAAACTCTAGAGTATGAAACTTTTATCTCATAAAGAAGTACTCCAGTGTGATCAAGTCACTATTATTTCGACCTTAGATATATACTATCTAAAGGGATATTTGGATGTAGAGAGAAAATCGAGCTCATCATCATCAATCAACAGCTTATAAGTGGCCACCTGGCTACTGCTGATCAAAGACCTCTTAGCGCACGGGAAAGGTTTGAGCATTAATCACCACGCTTGCTCAATGCGAGTTGTCGATTTCAAACTTATTATAAGCCCAGGTTTCTTCACAATGTTTGCCTTCACCGTTTGTTTGTGGCACAGTATAAATATATACAGTAGGTTATCTAAGGCCGCCCGCCGAGTTATTAGCCTACTCTTGCGTTGATCCCCAGGGTTGTCACTTTTACTTTTAGTTAATATTTTCGAACAAGCAGCACTTGATCTAAATTTATGAAATGAAAAGCATATTATGATTGAATATTTTATCAATTTATAAATTTAGTAAAAATAAAAAGCTTATAAAAAGATTATTAACTTCTTAAAATAAACTTTAGCTCTATACATAGTATTCAGAAAGTAAATTTGGGAATACATTTATATGGAATAATGCGACACGGCTACGCTCTTAACAAATCAGATAATCTGTGAAATAAACAATACAATACCACATTTTCTTATAATATTTAAGTATAGTAGGTAATTAAATTTCTGGTTGAGTAGGAACTATGAAGAATGATAAGAGTAAGAATAAGTAAGTAGGTATCTCATCATCAAGTACCTACAAATTATATTATGCTAGAAAAAGTGACTAGCTTACCTTTCCTGTTCAATAGGTAATCTGAACAGAGACAGTTATGGAATCGATTAATTATTAAGACACCCAAACACACAGCAATACGTTCTTCTACGGTTATCAGACATTTTTTATTTCATTTAACAGTGCCGAAAAGTGATGCGCGCGCGAACCTCGTGCAGTGTTAGCCCTGCCTGGCGCACTGAGAAACGGGTCGAGATTTTGTTAAAGTGTGCGTGCGTCGACGCATAGATACTATGGCGCACACATATAAGCCGCGCGCGGAGCATTTGTATGAAGATAACCTACTTTGTTCTTTATACTATGTTTGTGGTATCTAGATAATCTTAGAAGGTACATATAACTCGGAAGTGTCACATTGGTACTTGCTGATGGTAGGTTTTAAACCCGCGCCCTCATGCATGAGGCCCGCTCGATTTATAAGACGCGCGATGATGGAGAGGTCATGAAACATAAAATACAGCTAGAAATACCAGCTGTATTAAATGTCACTCCCCTTTACAAAAGCAAGAACTCAAAATGTCCTTATTCCTTTTTCCAGGCACGCTGCATACAGTGGTGTGCTATACAGCATTGGATTTACCAAAGAGAACGTATATTCCTGGTCGTGCTCTCATCCACAATGGAACGTGGACTTCTCTCGTGTATGTGTTGGAAAGTTTCAAGGACCACCTAAATTTGTGGAAGGAGCTGTTCCCTAAGCCTGTTGAGCCGGTACCAGAAGAGATGAACAAGTATGTGTTTTAAAGTATGAAATTTGTTTGGTAACTGCTATTGCCACTAGTTACTACATAAAGTATTTGATAAGTAGATATGAGAAAACTGGCGAATAAGGAAAAGTATCATTTACACTGTACAATCTTTAAAATTTTACATAGTAGATAATACAGTTAACGTACCCGTCTCAAGTGCTCAACTAATTTCGAGCTATGACAGGGGCTCTTGATTTTATGAGTATAATGAGTATACTGTATTATTTAACTAAGTTATTTAGTGTGTCAAAGTAACTAAGAAAGGACTACTTAGCCTCTGGAGGCTTTAACTTTTCTAATTAGATTCAGCAACCAGATCAGTCTTCACTCTTCAGTACCAATTACAAGACAAACATTATGACATTCATTACTAATTTTCTTACAGATCCTTCTTCCACCGGTACAATGGCGAAACGTGGTTCCCTTACCCGGGAACAGAAAATTATGTTGTAGAAATGTCGCAGAGATATTTACATGAAAAAACACAAAAGAAACCTGTCCACTTTAAAGCTTACACAACCATGCCAATGTTCTTCCATTTCATTGTAATCCCTGTAATGTATTTATACTATTATCTAAGTTATTTCAAATGCTTTAGAAACTTGTTAATCAATTTCCCTCGTCTCGTCACTATTGGGTATGCTTCACAAAAAGGACCCACGGAACGAACTAGGAAGGACACGAAATATAGCTTCATTTTAAATGGCAAAGGCTGGGATTTGGGTGCTGACTTGAATACGGAGCCGACAAAGAAGATGACAGTAAAGGTACTCAACTACACTTATTTACTTGACTTTGTTTTATGGCATTTCGGAGCCAACGTCTCAGTACGTCTTTACTAACAACTAGTCTAGTCTAGTACTTGCCAACTAATTCAATACTTTTTCGTACTGTCACAAACTTGAAAGGTTTTTATGTTTTCTATGCTCTATGAACTGTTTACGAGATTGCGTATTGTGACGTCACGTTTTTTTAGCATCACAAAGCATGCTTATTTCTTAAAAATTAGTTGGAAACATATTATAATTAAGTTGGTCATAAAATCAATTAATGAGAGTGTGATTATTTTATAATATTGTATTGCATTAAACAGTCGAAATAATTTATTTTTGATTAAGGAAAGTACCCGATTTTTATTGGTTTAAACTTTTCAAGTTTTTAGTAACCTTCTCTTCTTCTAGATAACGAGGTATACCCTCAAAGAGCACATACCTAGCTTTACGAGATATAGATATAACTACATCACTATATACTACCTCTTTACTAGCCAACGAAATGAGCAGAAGCCTTAGTACTTATGAGTTTGTTTTAAGTTTTACGTAATCGAAACGAGACCGCGGTTGGCGTTCTCATTGGTTGGTTTATTGGAGCCGGCCAATCAGAACCGAAAACATACTGGTTTCGATATTCGGCCCCTCCCCCTACTTAAGAAAATATAATTTTAGAAATATTGTTACAGGTGTCAGGCAGTGATCCAGGCTACGATACAACAGCAATTGCAATTATAATGTGTGCTATCACTATACTGAAGGAAGGTTCAAATATAACTAAGTAAGTACTTACCTACCAATCTAAATTTTTCCCAGCAGAGAACCCTTTTTTGTTAACCGACTTCAAACAAAAAAAGGAGATTTTAATTTTAACCTGCATGTATGTATGTATGTTTTGTGCGTGATTATCTCGCGATTGGGTGAACCAATTTGGATGCGGTTTTCAAAAAAGTGTGTGTTACACTTAGAAGAAGGTTTTAGTATATTAATTCACCGACTCAAAGAAGGAGGGTTGTAGGCGGCATTTTTAAATGTAGTTTATTATAAAGGAATCATTGTAATCCCTATTAGATTAGTTCTCGAATATGACCACATGAGTAGCACTGCTACTGCTACTATAGCAGTTTCCAAGTAATTAAGAATATCTTAGTTATTATATTAAAGGAAGGCAAGGAGTTTCGAGAGTCCTCACTTAGAAAAATGTAATGAAGTTTCTCTACAATACTCATAACAACTACGTACCTTCAGATTTCTAGGTTATGGGCTATTAGTTTCGAATATTTGAATATGTCGTTTACCCTTTTAGTCACTTATTGTGAAGTTTAACTGTGTGAGACCCATTTGCAACGAATGGGCCGGCTCGACCGGAGTGATATCACGGCCTCACAGAAAACTGACGTGAAACAACATTTGCATTGTGTTTCGCCGTATGAGTGGGGTGCTATGCTAAATCTTCCAAGACCCCGAATCCAACCAATCCTTAAATTAGAATAAGAATTCTAAATTTAAGAAGGCCCTGAAAGGCCGGTTACACACGTTGTAAAACCTCTGGTGTTTCGAGTGAACATATGAGCGGCGGCGATTACGTATCATCAGGTGATCCATCTACTCGTTTACCGGCTTATTCCATAAAAATGTTAAATGTATTTATTTTTTATATTTTTCAGAAGAGGAGTCTTGATGCCCGGTGCAGCATTCTACAGAACTGATATAGTTGATAGACTGATGCACGAAGGCTACTCTTTTGAAGTAGTAGGGGCAGGAGACAGTGTTGTACAAGTAGCTTGAAATCTAGATTCTAGATATTGCTAGTAAATGATTGTTATTTAAGATTATTTTTTTATAATGCTAATCTACTTCAATGATGACTGCGTTCTCAGTGGAACAAATATTTCCTTCTATCTCGTATTGTTTTTCTATTAAACCAATGACATAACATAACATTACGCCTTTTATCCCCGAAGGGGTAGGCAGAGGTGCACATCTTGCCACTGTACAATGTAATACCCAATTTTGAAAATTGGGTATTACATTGTACAGTGGCATTTGAATTTTCACTATTCATGTTATGAGTCCCATGTAATAGGGTAATAAACCAATGAATGCTCATTATTTTTAGATCATAAAGTTAGTCTTTGTAAATTAAATCTTCTTTGATTAGTGGTGAAAATGGAATTTTAAACACAATTCTAAGTTGAGTTTTGATAATTATGTTAAAGAACCTAAGGAAGCAGGTTAAGTGGTATTGGGTGGCCGAATATTATGTTAATAAAAGAGTGTAAATAAAGATTAATATTTATGCATAATACCTATTATTTATATTTATTTAAAGACATACCTTTAAATTTATTGAACCTACCTGTAATGAATAGCTCGCCTAAGTAGATAATTAGGTACCTATAACACAATATATATTCTGTAAACTGATAAGTTGATTTCAGTAGTAGAGTGATTTTTATTTTTAACCGACTTCAAAAAAGGAGGTTCTCCGACCTGTATGTATGTATGAATGCGCGATTGTCTCGCGATAGGCTGAACCGATTTTGACACGGTTTTCAAAAATATTATTTCACCGAGTTCATAAACTAGAATTATTAGGTTAATTTATCCACAGGAGTCACAGGACGTCCACTGCAGAAGTGCAGAAAATAATTTTACTCTGATCAATGACTTTATTTACTTTTTAAATTCTATAATCAAAGCTAAAAAGCTTTGATTATAAGCTACCTAACTCTAGGAATGTACATTTGAATTTCCCGCCTTAATCGTTTAGTTATTGCTACTTTTGTAAACAAAACGTTCGCCCATTTATTTTATCGGCGGCCGGTCGCAGAATCGCTGATACAATATTGTTTTTACTTCAATAGTTTACATATACGTGTACACGTCGTACGGATTTCCCAGGAGGCAAATCAGAATTCTCAATGTATTTTTATTACTTAGGTAGTTCAATTTATTCAGTAGCCAGTTGAGGCAATGACAAGTGGTGCTTTTTTAAAATATTTTTTCCTAATACACAAGGAGTGATAAAAAGTGCCTTTGTCTATAATTTTTATTAATACTTGTGTTAAAGTGCTGTAAGTACCAAACTGTTTCTGTTTATATTTATTGATATTTTCATGTTACTTCAGTATTTTAATTAGAGCAATCTTGGCGTTGAATACTTAACTATATTATGACCTATGCGTTACGCCTTGACATTATTCTTAACATCGTAAACACACATATTTTATTACATATCACTACTTATTTCCTGTCTAAGTTGATATTTGAAACAAAGCTAAAAAAAAACTGGAACTTATAGATGTAATTTTCCTCATTATTGTTTATGTTCACCTTCCTGCATATCAAATATCGCTCTTGATATTAATTGAAGGTGTGTGCTGAGAATTAAAAATGTATTAACACATTTTACCTAGTTAATAATAGCTTTGGTAGGCAAGATTCTTATATTCTATTAGCTGTTGCCCGCGACTTCATCCGCGTATGATTCCTGTTTTATCCCATGGGAGCCTTTAATCGGGATAATGAGGCCTAGACCTAAGTCACCCCATACCTTGTCTGTATACCAAATTTCATCAAAATTCCTTCAGTAGTTTCAGTGTGATTGGCGGACAAACATCGAAACAAACTTGCACTCAATTTTTATTTTAAACTACCTGACCCGGCAAACTTCGTGCCGCCTAAAAAATATTTTTCTCACCTTTTAAACCGTCCCTGCACTTCCACGAACATTTCAAGACCAAAATTAGCCAAATCGGTCCAGCCGTTCTCAAGTTTTAGCGAGACTAACGAACGGCAATTCATTTTTATTTGTATAGATGTAATTTCATATGTACTGAGAATTTAGAAATCCAATCCAAAAAATAACAGAAAAATAATTAGATGTGACATAGGTATTTTGTTAACCTTTATTTGAAGGGTTAACTTTAAAGCTTAGCTTCGGTGCACTAATTTTCTTAATAGGTAGTACTGACGCAGATTTTCAATATCTAATATTACAGATAAACAGCATGACAAATGCGAATCTAGAAAAGGCTTTCGACATCCTCGCGAAAGCAAGTGAAGAAGATGACAAGAAGAACTATGAAGAATCGTTCCGATATTACGTGCAAGGCATAATTTATTTACTCCATGTTACTAAATATGAATCTAAGGGAGATTTGAGCAAAAAGCACATAAAAGAAATTACTTCAGATTACATAGATAAAGCTAAGAAGGTCAAGGAGTATCTTGATGCAAAGAAGGTTAACAAGAGCGAATATTTGGAGGATTTGGAAGATCGAACCACAGATAATGTAGTCAATGTCATGGTTGAATTAGTTTGTTTGTTTGGAGATACTACACCGACTCCGGTAACGGTGAATGAAAGTAGTAGTACAAAACAAGAACAATAAATTAAGTGATACAATTTACGACATACCTAACACAAATAAAGGATACAGTAAGTACCTACCTCATCATCATCATCATCATCAACAGCCTATAAATGCCCACTGCTGAGCAAAGCCTCTTCTCACACGGAGAAGGTTAGAGCATTAATCACCACGCTTGCTCAATGCGGGTTGGCGATTTCAAACTTATAATTAGAAATTATAAGTTCAGGTTTCCTAACGATGTTTTCCCTTCACCGTTTGTCAGTGGTGTCTAAATAATCTTAGAAAGTACATATAACTCGGAAAAAGTCACATAGGTACTTGCCGTTGGTAGGTTTCGAACCCGCACCCTCATGCATGAGAAGTGGGCGTCTTAAACCTCCGGGCAACCACGACATTAGACTCGACCTACCTACATAGGAGCAATTTAAATTCCTGACTAATTATAGAGATGGATACCTATCTAAGTACCTACCTACTTTATGTATTAAGGACTTTCTTAGTAGGCAAGTACCTATTACCTACCTATACCTATCTAGAAAGACTGATCCTTCTACCATGACGAAACAGAAAACGAAAAGGTTAGGCACTATAAAAATCAAGGAAGGTACTAGAAGTGGGTATTATGTTTTTGGGCTTACTCAAGTAATTATTTGACGGGGAACTCTGTCTCAAGAAAGTTATAATATAAAAACAGAAGTAGGTACCTAGTCTAACTCACTTACCCACTACAATAGATTAATATAAAGTACTGACGCACCCACTGTCCCACTCCATTATTTCCGATGTTTAGGCACTATTTTTTATAAACAAATTTAGTTATTAAATGGCACCATATTTCCCCCATCATAATGTAATAATAATACGTACGTGAGCAAATTGAATTATCCGCCACTGGCATTAGAGTTAAACCGAGTCTTTATCAGCTTTATATTTATCAGTATTAGCTAACACTATTGTTTTTATTTCTATTTCAATAATAAAATAGGTCATTTGGTTTTTCCAAAACGCAAGAGCATTCAGTTATACAAATAATAACACAGTGATATTATTCAGTGAACGCGTGGACATTGTATATTCGGTTGAGGAACCGACTGGTGCTCGGTGTTATATTTCTAATATTAAAGTCAAAAATAAGTTTGTGTCGTATTATAAAAATCTCAGTAAGTACCTAGACATTATTTACCTAAAATATTCTTACATTAGTACCATTAGCACCTATAACTTGTGTGTTAGCAAACGTTTACACGCTTTACGGACATTTGCGAACGTAAACTCACAGCTCCATAGACGTATAGACTCCTCTGGTGTTGCGGGTGTCCATGGGCGGCGCTGATCACTTACTATCAGGTGATCCGTATGCTCGTTTGCCTTCTATTCCATAAAAAAATAGCTAAGTACTAGAAATAAAGAAATGTATACATAGGTACTTACTTAGGCCTAAAGTAGGTAAAGGTCTATTTACGTACCTGAATAATAAATATCTACTTATGTTCTTTATTTCAGATAAACATCCTGGCAACATAATGGAACATCCTAGTATTACTTTACAAAAAGCTATTGAAATCCTTACAGAAGCTACACAAGACGACAAGAATAAATACTACGAAGATGCATTACCCACTTACGTGAAAGGTGTAATTTTTTTATTTCACGTCTTTAATCATAATGTTGATATCCCAACCGCAATAATGGAAGCAAATTCGAAATCGTTAGCGTATATGCAAAGAGCTAAAAAAATTAAGGACTTCCTAGAAAAGGAGAAGATATTAACAGTGAATAAATATTTAGATGATTTAGAAACGATTACTGACAGCGATATAGTCAACGTTTTGTTTGAAACGATTTGTTTGTACAAAAAATCTGAAGAATCGTCATCAGATCCTGTAAGTGAAAGTAACTCTAGCCTTCATTAAATATTTATTATGTATCTTTGTTGCTTTGTTTTTTTTATCTCACCAATCTCCAACGTCACACACTTCTTTCAAGGCTTAGGTATGTATTCTTTCATTTTTGAGCCGACGTCAAAAAAGGGCGGGGATGTAGTCGATTTTTTTAAACAAAATTTATAAAAGAATTATTTTTCTTGGATGCCTCCTAATCCTATACGTAGTCGCGGAGAACCTAACGGGTAACCGGGGCTCCGGCTCAACGTGCAGGAGAAGGAACGGGGTGGTTTTTAGTCAGTAAGAGTCTGACACTCCCTTCCGCCTCACCCAGGCGGGAGCAGTCATTCGATGATTTTCCCCCTTAAAAAAAATGTAACAATTAACCTCTTTGCTATTAATTTTCCAAAAGGTTCAAAACGTTCAATCAAAAATACAATTTCCATTTACCAATTGCCAGTAGAAAAATTGCAAATTCTAGATAAATCAAAGGTATTAAAATCTAGGAGTGAAATGAAGAAAGTGTAAAAATTATTATAACTGACAGTAAATTATTATTCTGTTTATAATAATGGAATTAAAAATATTTCATTATATTGTGTTACAATTTTATTATAATTGTTAATATTGTGAAAACATTTACACATTTTCTATGCTGGCAATATTAGTCACTAATGTCATGAAAAAGTGACTAACAACGATTTGTCTGTATTGGTATTTTACTTTTTCGTCGCAGTTTAGTGATTTAAAAAGGGATTAAACTGGACTTGTGCTAATAATAAAACATCGCGACATTGCTGTGGATGGTAAGCACACTGTTTTTTGTTTAAATACATACGTATAATACCTAATTTCCATGGCCGTTTGGTCCGTGATCTCATTTGGCTGCCCAATTCGTCATTGGATAATGTAGGCAGAGCCTATGAACACAAATTAACGATGAGCAAGCCTAATTGGCTAAATTTTTCTATATTCAAGTACTGTAAAAAGGTGGGCCCGGATTTCGTTGAAATGTTTTGATAGTCTGATAAATTATTAGATGTTATGTATCTCAGTCGCAATTATGTTTGCTCAGTATTTGTGTTGTAATTTTTCCTCCTATACTGTCATTCAACTTGTGCTCAATCAAGAGCGCCAGTAGATTAAGATGTTATACTTCGATTCACTTATATTTGTCTAATTTGGTTTCAAATATCCAAACCAATTTCCAGAAAGAATTTCTAAGTTACAAAATTTACTAAATGTTGACATTTATCTATGGAGAAAAAGTTAATAATTCAGTATGAAATTGTGTATGTGAACATTGTGCCAACAGCTTAATCTCGCTGGCCACTATTAAAGAAAAATAGTGTAAACTTATTAGAATCTTGCATAATATATTGCTATGTGTATGTATGAAAGTAAGTAATGTAAATAAAAAAGAAAATAATAATGGAGAAACTTAATAATGAATTAATTATTTTGAGATATTACTGCTATGATACCTATTTTTAACTATGACTATGTAAAGCCAAAATAAGTATACTATATATACAAATAAGTATTAGATACAACCAACCAAGGTGGTTGACCATCATCATTAGTTGGCACTTGGCTCATTCGATTACAGGGAAAATAATTAGTGGATAGCGAGTTTGCCACAGGATTTTGTTTTAATTGCTCAATCCCCAAGTGGTCACCCGACCACTCTCCACTAATTAAAGACCTTATTTCCGATGTTTAGAGACTACTTTTGTATGAAGAAGTTTTGGGTACAATATGTCAATGTATTAAAAGTGTACTACTGTAAACTTTGCCAATGGTATAATAATGTATTGGTACTAGGAATTAAGAAAGGAAAGTTGTTAATTTCTGCTTGTTTTGTAGTCTTTATATAACATTCACAAAACATAGAATTTTTTTTATATGATCCTCAGATTTTCTTATAGCTTTTCAAATTATTCTCATTAACAGATAAAATTTTCGAAAAGTATTCTTTCACTATTCACTTTGCCGAGAATTTATTTTTATGCATAAATATGTATTCCTGACAGCGTTAGTCAATATGTATTTTAGTGATTGCATTCACAGCTACTACCAATCTAGGGTTAATTAGCAGTTTTGCTTATTGAAAATTCTTACCAGTCCTTGGCTTGTAGTCGTCTCCTATTATATATGGGACTTTACTATTAAATTAATACTATCTCAGAGAATATCAGTTGTGATTTTGCATGTATGTAATCTCTATTTCTATTCTGTTTTACAATATATTTATAATTACTATAACTATGGCTATGGTGTTCATTATGTGTGTGTCATCCCAGATTTGGTTTCGGGCCAAGAAAAATAACAAAATATTGTTGGATTATCAATATTTTCTAAGTACTGTACCTACAGTTTCATTTTAGTATTGATTGATTAATGTTATAAACCAATTTGAGTAGTACACACGGCTACAAATCGAGGTTTACATAACCAGTATAACCTAAATGTTACATGAGTGGAAAGATAATGCGACGCGACACCAGGATAAACTGGTTTTGTATAGATTGATGTGTGGCCGTGTGTACTTTCCATCAGGGTTATAGATATGTGATGCTGTTAGTAATTGAAGTCCTTGGGATATAAAAACTTGTACCGCATTGTAGTTGAATGATTTTTACTTTAATTTGTGGTTTATTTATTTTATGGGTATTGTCATATGATTGTGTCAAATTTAAAATGGAAATAAATCCATGACTCATAGTCATAGAACATCCTTTGAATAGCATATTACATAGAATTACTTCTTTTGGTGATAGTAAGTTAGTGACTAATTTACGACATATTATAGTGATTAAAACATTTGTTATTGATTTTCAGGTAACAATAGAGTAAAGGAGAATGGCATCATCCAATACTTTGCAAAAGGCCATTGACCTTGTCACAAAAGCTACTGAAGAAGACAAGAACAAAAACTATGAAGAAGCTCTGCGTTTATATGAGCATGGTGTAGAATATTTTCTGCATGCCGTCAAATATGAAGCTCAGGGCGAAAGGGCTAAGGAAAGTATAAGAGCCAAGTGCCTACAGTACCTTGATAGAGCCGAAAAACTCAAAGAGTACCTCAAAAAAGACAGCAAGAAGAAACCAGTCAAGGATGGAGAATCCAACTCCAAAAGCGAAGATAAAAAGAGCGACAGTGACAGTGATTCCGATAATCCTGAGAAGAAAAAGCTTCAAGGAAAACTTGAAGGTGCTATTGTAGTGGAGAAACCTCATGTGAAGTGGAGTGACGTGGCTGGGTTAGAGGCAGCTAAGGAAGCTTTGAAAGAAGCTGTTATCCTCCCCATTAAATTCCCTCATCTCTTCACAGGTAAAAGAATACCTTGGAAGGGAATCTTACTCTTCGGACCCCCTGGTACTGGTAAATCTTATTTGGCTAAAGCTGTTGCTACTGAAGCCAATAACTCAACATTCTTCTCTGTCTCTTCCTCCGATCTGGTTTCCAAGTGGCTTGGTGAGTCTGAGAAGTTAGTGAAGAATCTCTTCGAGCTAGCTCGCCAACACAAACCTAGTATCATATTCATTGATGAAATAGATTCTCTATGCTCATCTCGATCCGACAACGAGTCTGAATCGGCTCGACGAATCAAAACCGAATTTCTTGTACAGATGCAAGGTGTAGGCAACGATATGGACGGTATTCTAGTTCTTGGAGCTACAAATATCCCGTGGGTACTTGACTCTGCTATCAGGAGACGTTTTGAGAAGCGTATTTACATCGCACTACCTGAAGAACATGCGCGTTTGGACATGTTCAAGTTGCATTTAGGAAACACAAGGCATCAACTCACAGAGCAGGATTTGAAAGTGTTAGCTACTAAAACTGAAGGATACTCTGGTGCTGACATCTGTATTGTAGTTCGAGATGCGTTGATGCAGCCGGTGCGTAAAGTGCAGTCTGCTACACATTTCAAGAAAGTCTCTGGCCCCAGCCCGTTAGACCCTAATGTTATCGCAAATGATCTTCTAACTCCTTGCTCTCCTGGCGACCCAGGCGCGATGGAAATGACTTGGATGGATGTACCTGGTGATAAATTGAATGAACCTCCAGTAACAATGTCGGACATGCTGCGCTCGCTAGCTATTTCGAAACCCACTGTAAATGACGAAGATATGGTCAGGCTTAGGAAGTTCATGGAAGATTTTGGCCAGGAAGGATAGATTTGATGCATTTTACTTATTTAAATATTATAAGATTTTATTAGCTGTATTTTACTGGAGTTTATTCACAGTGCCTAATATGTTGCAAATGTAGTCTTTTTATTTTTATAAATTTTTCAATCTAGGTTAGTCCACATAATTGTGTATAGTAGTCTCACAAATATTGTTCGTTGTTGATTGTCGTTATCACATTCACATGTCCAGCTTGTAATTTCATTTCACGATGATTGCAAAGCTCTGAAATGTGTGGTGTACAACTTTAAGAATTTATGCCTACAATAATTTTGATAGTGTTTAAAGTTTTAATAACAAGTATGCCTTTACTGTATTTCTCGCAATATACTAGTATAACATCTCGAAGTAATTTAAGTATTATGGTCCATGAATGTATAACATGCAAAGGCATTCTTAATTTTTTGTGATTTATTGGTCTTAGGATTTCATTTTGTTACAAAGCATTCAACTGCTTGCTAAGAGAATTGTTTGGTTTTAGGAAACTAATCCTGTATTTCATCACGCTTCTATTTAACCACATTTCAAATCTTGATGTCCATTTGTTGTTAACACCAATGACGTAAATTGCATGGTATGTTTAGCTAGATAAAATAATTGCTTATCTAGATTAATATTTACAAATTGTATTTTTACAACTTATCTATGAATTGTAATGTAATTCAATATGCTTAGTTTCCCCAATTTTGAACGGAATATTGTAATTGTTAAAATTATATAAGCTTCCTTTTACTAGTAACTGTTGTTCTATAAGTATTCTAGATTGTTACCTCGGATTATCTTTGCAATAATATTTTTTGTGGAATTAACGTCTTTTAATACAGACTAGTGAAATAAATTTTTAAATTCTGATTAAAAGTAATTCATATATTTATTTGTTGTGATATTGGCAAGCATTTTATTTTTATAACGTTTACCTTTTTGTATTCTGTACATAGAACATCTACACCTCGTATTTATACATTATTTTCATTTATGAAAACATACAAACACAAGAGATTGTGCACTTAATATGTAATTATTATAAAAGTTATTATTATTTCGCAAACTATCTTAAATTACTTTTAATTTTTGATCTTAATAAACGTTTAGTTCGTTCACTCTTTTGTATATTGTTAAAATAAGTGATATATTATAATGTTCTGAAATATTGTGTTTATTATTTCGATTCGACAGTTGAAAGTTGAATGTAATAAAACAGCGTATTACAAATGTATCTTTATTTACATTAACTATATTTAAATGCGGGAATATCACGATATCTTTACACAAACAATGTTCAATGTTATCATTATAAGTAAACTAAACGGTTTGTTCCAGCTTGATGAGTTTATTTCTGAAAGAAAAAGAATAAATATTGGTTTGTTATCGAGAAAGTTATGCATGAACAATTTAAAATGTAAATTGTTTTTATAAATGATCATCTAAACACTGGCTTAATTACTGAAACATTCCAATTAGACATTTGAATTGCTCATTTAATTTTCAATTTGGTTTTGAGTGGTCGCAAGTGTGACGTGTGACTTAAGTTCCAGCAGCTGTAGCCAAATGCCATTTAGCGCTTGTCTACTTGTAGAGTAGAAAAGCAAATTATATGGAATTGACGTAAATTTTGACACTTGTCAGTGTCATCCCCATACATTTTGATTTCTACTCTCACTGTAGACAAGCGCTAAAGTGGCGTTTGGCTAAAGGCACTGGTTCGATTCCTAGATCAAGTCAATTTAATTTTTTTTTGTTTTTTTTTAGTTTCGAAAATCTTATTACCGTCTGTTATAAAGGGAAAAGTGAGTAATGTCTTAAAATTACTAATGTACTAATTAATAGTGTTAGGTACCTATAATGACTGTCCGTTCTCGTCTATGTGTTCCTATAGTGGCTACACATTTGAGTTTCATACGAGGCTTGGTGGGCGCTCGAAGGCCGAGCGTAGAAATCAGCAACCCTTGTGGCGCCGGCTTCGCTCCAAACGCGATCAGCCATGATCTGTCTGTGATCTGGAAAGAGATGTAAATAGAAGTGTCTATGTAGAATGTAATTTCTTGTGTTATTAGTACGCTTGGCCACTAGTCAAGGCGAGGTAGTCCTCTCCAGGTGATAGCGCGACCAACGAACGAGCATGCCTGCCGTATTCACTCGGGACTTGAAGTCTTCAAAGCTGAAATCCTAACTGACGAAGTGGATTATGTATACAATAAAATACAAAATGAACACTAACAAAGTCCGTAATTGTGGGCGGTGTTCAGTAATCTCTATATATAAAAATGAAACTCGTTTCCCGTTGTCACGCCATAACTTGAGAACGGCTAGACCGATTTGGCTGATTTTTTTTGTTGTTTGTTATCGTCAGGAGAAGGTTTTTATGACAAAAAAGTCCTGACAGTTCTACGGGAACGGGAGAAACGGAATTGCGCGTACGAAGTCACGGGCAGAAGCTAGTATAATACCTTTAGATTCGGCCTTATTATAATTACCTTATTATATAAACATCTGGCAAAAGGTCAGTGTTGCTTATAATTGTCTCATCATATCTCTGTGTAACCCTTTGGGAAATAAAAGAAGTGATGTTATGATTAAGATTAAAAGTTGGTACCTACTACAAGAGTACAAATATACCTAACAATGATTATAGCATCAAAAAACTGCGAGTGCACTTGTTTTTGAAGGAGAAATAAACGAAATTAAGAGTTTCATAACGTTAATTAGGTTTTTATAATAACTATCGTGAGACATACTAAATTAACTAAAATCGCTAAAACTAAAAAGCTCTACTAGTTTCGAACCACAGAGGGGTTCTTCCTCATGAGCAGCGTGTGCGGTCGCGGCGACGCGACGTCGCGCAGCTCACTTGAGCTTTTCTCAGTATATTCACATGAGTAGGTAACCCGCGACTTTAGTTAATTAACTTGATTAGGTATTTGAAGTGTGATCTCAATAACCCCATTCTTTATGAAAGTAAAATTTACATTCACGTGATTTAGACATCGAATACTTATCAATAAATGGCATTTCATTTCTGTAGGTTGAACGTCCATCTTTCATACCTACTAAAGTGCCTAATATGTTACATATGGGACGAGGTGCTCCATCGTAGACCGCATCATCGCTTAGCACCTGGCGAGATAGTGGTCAAACGTCGGCGCATCAAAAAATGATCCTTTGTCATAGGGATGATTTTAAGATGAAGGTTCCTTACTTAGTTGGTAGGTACTATTATTTATTTATTGCTATTAAGTACTTACCTAAGTATAAATTCTAAGTAGTCAGCTGTAAAAAAACTTGAGATTTTATCACCACTAACCAACCTTTTGTCCATCTATAAGCCATTGTAGATCAGGAGCTGGAAACGATTTGGCAGATGAGCAGTTTACATCCAGAGGTTCTTTCAATTTATACGCCCGCTCGTGACCCGTGATGCGTGGAGTTTCGCGTGGGAAATCTGAAATAATGTTTTAAGAAAGTACATAGACCAGAATCGGTATCGGTATATGAAAATGAAGGGCTGTTCGTTAGTCTAAGTTTAAGTGTGGGAGTGCCATGCTTCGGCAGGAATGGGCCAGCTTTATCGGAGTGATACCACGGCCTCACAGAAAACTGACGTGAAGCAACGCTTGTGTTGTGTTTCGTCATGTGAGTGACGTTACCGGTGGCCCAATTACCCTCCCCCCATTCCCCAATCTCGCCAAACCCTGAATTTTCAACATTCCTCAAACTCCTAATGCCCAAAAGGTCGGTAGCGCACTTGTACGCCTTTGGTGTTCCAGATGTCCATGCTCGAGTTCGATTGCTTACCATCAGGTGATCCGTCTGCTCGTATACCGGTATATTTCATAAAAACAGTCTAGCTATAACTCGAAAATGGCTGAACCAATTTGGCTAATTTTGATCTTGATTTATTTGTGCACATCCTAGGAAGGTTTAAAAGGTGAGAAAAATAGCTAGTGTAGGTATAAAAAATACTAAGAATTTATCCACATTGGAAAATTGTAGGTAGGTACCTATAGTTGTAAACAATCCCACGATACAGGAGAAAATCTTAGTGTGAGGCAGCGTCTAAAAAAACTTCTAAGCGTTCAATTATTCTAACCCAATCTAGCTTTTAATTAAAGAGATCTAATGTTTAGTTGTTACTCATGTCATGTGCGTGCATCCTTAGTTTTACGTTAACGCAGAGCATGATGGAGACCTTAGATATACTAAAGATTTCTATGATGTAGTCAGTC
This sequence comes from Spodoptera littoralis, assembly GCA_902850265.1. NCBI lineage: Eukaryota > Metazoa > Arthropoda > Insecta > Lepidoptera > Noctuidae > Spodoptera > Spodoptera littoralis. The sequence continues at coordinate 9,576,512 of LR824542.2, read as the reverse complement.
TCTCTTGTATTGTTTCATAAAATCTAATTGAAATAACAAGTTCCATCACACAATACTTATTTAAAAATAATACAAACATTGTTAGACTAGTGATTTGTGTAGCAAAACGTCGTGCTTTTTAAACTTTGTTTTAGCTAACTTGAATAGCGACTGCGCCGTTGCAAGCGAGTCAACCGAGCTATGGACTTCAAGGTTCCCTTGGGGTCGATCGAAATATTATTAAGTTCTTCATCCTTCAAAGTCCACAGCAATAGCAAGGGGTCAAGAGTTATGCCTAGTTTTTATCAACTCTTTAACCTTTATCCTTTTATTTAGGTAGGTATACGAAAATAAATCCACGTACTCATTGAACCTTTCAATGACGTCACACGGCACGTAATACGAAACGGAACGTCATTATTGTTGTGTTTCAATTCTGTTACGAGAGGGTCGTTGTCTTTTAAAGAGCTCGTTTCAATGAAATGTGTTTAGGAGCTGTATTTTTACGATACCCTATTTGTTTTGACAGAGGTAAAACGTTCCTTCTTATTATTATTTGCTTCGTAGGTAAAGGTAATGGTTTATTTTTGTTTTCTGAATTTCGAGTTTTTTATCAACAGTTTTCTTAATTCCTATCATCCTATGAATCTATAAATAAGTAGGTATGTAGGTAGGTACTAATCTGTTAAATCTAAACAAATATTTTCTATCTATCTAGAATCTAGAAAATTATCATGTTCCGTCACTAGAAATAGGTACCTATATGCTTAAGTAGATATGTACTCGCTTAGTCAGATATCGTTTAAATTAACCCGTCGAGCGTCCGCGTTCCTTATGATCCAACGGGTGCACACGTGACATTTGGAGAAAGAAAGAAAGAAAATGCATTTATTTGGCCATTGGCACACGAAAACAAGGATCATTACAATAGAAATAAAAAATACAGTCAAAATAAAAACAAAACATTAATAATATGACTGCAAACATGACTGCACGGTTGGTGCGGTGGCTAGGCAACTGTCTGCCGTGCAACATGTCGCGGGTTCGATTCCTGCACGGAACAACACTTTGTGTGATCCACAAATTGTTGTTTCGGGTCTGGGTGTCAAGGTGTATGTGAACTTGTATGTTTGTAAACGCACCCACGACACAGGAGAAAATTCTAGTGTGGGGCAATGTTTAAAAAAAAAAGATTTTATAAAAGAGAAAGCAGCGTGAAGCATTTTTAAAAAGTTAAAGGTTACCAAAAAGTAGTCGGCCATACCTGGAAATTTGCTTTACACACAATGTGCACCTATGGGTCCCTTAAAGGTAGGTACAAGTTGGAAGCGTCATCAGGCAGCAGCAAACGACGGACGTGGTGTCGTCGCAGCGACAATTTATACTGGTTTCTATCCTTTTCTATCAAATTAACTCCTTAGCGACACAAAGCTGGAAACGCGTCGGTATCTAAGCAATCGGCGCCGCACATGGACACCCGAAACATGAAGGCGTACACAAGTGCGTTACCGGCCTTTTGAGGATTGTGGAAGATTCGAGGACTCGGGAGACTAGGGTAATTGGGCCTCCGGTAACCTCACTCACACGACGAAACACAACGCAAGCGTCGTTTCACGTCGGTTTTCTGTGAGGCCGTGGTTTCACTTCGGTCGAGCCGGCCCAATCGTGCCGAAGCATGGCTTTCCCACACTTGTTGCAGTTATAGTTCGAAACCATAATTGCAGGGACAAGTCATAACGTCGTGTCGTGGCGACATGAAACGACAACACGTCTCGGCTACTTCCAATTTGTATCTAAATTCTCATTGTCATCTCTTAACTTTTCTATAGAGGTATTTTACCTGTATTCTCGTCTAGACAACAAATCCCTCACGCTACTGCATAGATCAAAAGTTTTTGAAGCACGCTTTTGCGAACGTGACCTTAGTTACGCGGGATGATTATCTAAGTATTACTTACTATACGAAGATTTATAGTACCTAACTAACAACTAGTATAAGTTGAAGTCGTGAACATTTGTGCAACAAATGTCGCTATTATCTTAACATGGCTACAGGTTATAGGATGGTTTTTCTTAAAAACTTTTCATAACTACATACCGTATACACAAAGTGTTGCAATATCAGTGGCGTAATGCGGTGAGGTGCCTTGGTGGGGCCCCGTATAAAAATGTTTGGGGTGCCCCAAACATGTTTTTTTGGTTTGGGGGCCCGCACAATTGTTTAATGTATAGTGAATGTTCTTTCTTCTCAAGAAAAAAAATGGAATTTGTAAAATCTGTTATTGGCTGCCATTTCTTGAAGATGAATTTTGGAAGAGTACATCAAAATCTACAAAATCCATCTTTCAACACTCACGGAAATCTTTCCAGGCAACCCATATAATATCAGACTATGATGAAGTCATCATACTAAATATAATAAATAGCTGAAGATAAGAGTCTTTAGGTTTTTTACCTAAACATGAGAGTCTTTAGGCGCCCTACACTGCGTTTGTCTAGACGCGGTCTCCACTCTAGAACACGTTTACCCCAACGGTTATCGGTTCTTCGATAACTGTGACCGATAAATGTGCTTACTGATATTTTGGGCTATGTCGATAACTTTGGTTCTCTGTCGGATCACTTCGTTTTGGATTCGATCCTTCAAAGAGACTCCGAGCATAGCCCTCTCCATAGCTCGAATGCGCTGCCGAAACTATTAGCGATAGAACAAAATAATGTACAACAATATTGAAGACCATCATAATGTCTACAAAAAACTCCGCGGTATATATGTCCAACTGTTGTAGTTATGTCACTACCACAATCCAAATTTCCAAAAATAAATAACTGTCTACCCCGTGCGAAGCCGGGACGGGCTGCTAGTAAGTAATAAACTTGGGAAGGTTTTATTAATTTTTGCTTACGCATGTTGAGACCCATGACCTGGGGGCGGGGCCCCGTACAACTGATACGGCAGATACGGCGCTAGCTACGCCCCTGTACAAAATAGAAGTAGAGATAGTATTTTTGAAACCGGATACACGTGACTCAACGAATAGATTGCGAATATGATTATTTTATTGAATCAAGTTATCATAATAAGTCTTTTCGTATAGATTAGGGATGGTGTCTAACTTTAATAATAAATTTATTGAACATATTGCAGTTGAAGTTATTATACTTACAATAGACTTCCATGAATGCTTCTGCTTGCGCAGAGTGGAACGAGGGAGCTTCCTCAGAAACTTCACATCGATATAATCCTCGAGATTTGAGGATCAGCTCTCGAAGATGGACGCGGCGAGCCGTCGACTTCTCTAACTAAAAAAAACAAGGCAATAGTTTATTAAAAACAAGCGTGTTGCTCAAGCTTCGTATCGGTAAGTAAGTAGGTACTTATTCCCTATTCTTATTGTTATTAGAAAGAAATAAGAATAAGGCTATACGAAATGGCTCTGTATTTTTAACGGTTACCCGAAGTGCAATACGGTTAATTTAAATATATGTACAAATATTTATATTAATCAATTACCTCAATACGTAAATTTAGGCAATGACTAATCTGATAAGAAGTTATCTTTCGTTTCTGTTTATAAAATCGCAGGATTTTGATGATTATATTAACTATCATCAAAAAACATCAGATTTTTTTTCCTTATCTTTTTTATATAAGTCGGAACTGAATTAAGTATGAATTATTGACACGACTTGAGCGGCAGTGAACTGCGACTTCCAGAAGAAACAAGATTTTTCAAAGAGTAAGTAAACATTCAAGTAATTATGTTGATTCTTTCCATATACTTATTTAAAATCCTCCAAAATTACATTTTTAAATATTACAAAAAATATATTTAAATATATAAAAATAGTTGCCGACCAGTAGCGGGAGCATGGTTCAAAACTATTATTGAAACTTTATTATTATAATTTTAAAAGGTGAACGAAGGATAATATGATATTCTCTGGCGTTAAACATTAGGACGGAATTCCGGCGTTTTTGAGCAATCGCTGAATATAACAATTTATTATGTTGTTGCAGATGAGGAGCTTCATCATAATTTTGGTGCTGTCAGCACTCGCAGCCTGCCATGGCGCTGCTGTTCTTCCGGATGAGGCGAACATGTTCTCGTCTTTCATTCGAGAGCAGATGTTAGATGGTTGGACCTTAGAGCACAATGAAGAAGATGCGGCCCAGAACAGAGTCACAATGAACAAAGGAGAAGCCAGAGACGACTTCATAGTTTTATATGAGTGAGTATCTACTAAGTTTATGACCGATTCTTATATTTTCAATTGTTGCAAACAAATTACAATGCTCAATAATAGTGAGAACACCTTAAGGATTTAAATAAGATCTTATAAAATATTTTGAAGCAACATTTCAAGATAATCTAACATTATCTTGAAATGTTGCTTCAAAATATTTCAAGACTAATCTTGTAAAAGTCATTGGGGGAGGTTTTTGTTTAGCACAGCAGCGTTTTAAAGTTTTTGAAACGTGACGTCACGAAGTTTCAGACCCCTCCCACCCCCTTGTTACACAACCGGGGTCCACAAAGTGTGACTAGGCACACAATGTCACACTTTGTGGACCCCTTTCTCCCCCTTAACATCTGACGTAATGGATGGCTCCGTAGAATGGACACACTATCTGACATGTGGCAGACATGACAATTGCCGAGTTAGGAATTAATATTGTGAATATATTTTCAGGCGTCCATGCATCGTGCCAGCTATACCGAACGACATTGTGAGCTGCGAAGTGGTGTATCATGGTGAACCCAATGTCAGAATTATGCGTTTATCGGTTTCCTATTTCTGGCCACCACCTGCACATATCGATGCTAGTGGACTATTGACTAATGTTGGTCGTGTCAAACTAACTTCACATATAGGTGAAAGACTTCAGGCAGTTGTCAGAATGTATGGTGTAATAATTGAGGATAACAATTAATCATAAGTTTTGAGATCATTATTTGTTATGACGACTTTAATTCTATGTTGCCTGCATTCCACTTTGGATTAATACTGGTCTCCGAAAAATATATATTTTTGTCTTAAAACTGTTTTTTTGTTTGTTTGCTTTTTACCAGCGGCTTCGCCCGCGTTCCCAGAGTTAAAAAGTAGGTAGCCTATGTCTATCTATGCCTCCAGTCCATAATCTACCTGTTCCAAATTTCAACCGGATCCCTTCAAGTGTTTTGTTATGACTGAGTAATAAAAGTACACACACAGACGCAAGCTCACAGACACACAAACTCACAAATTTTCGCATATTTATAATAGCAGTTCGAGATAATTTGGAGCATCGGCTCTACAGTTACAAACTTATATTTGCGTTTGGTACAGTCAACTATGTCTAGGGATCGAGCCGCACAGGTAATTAAGCTTGGGTTTTAGTGTATATACTTTGTTGGGACAAAAAAGTACTCAGTGTGATGCCCAGGATATTAAAGTACTAGCTTTTCCCGCGGCTTTGCTCGCGTGCTTTGCACTACACACAGGATAAAAAGTAGTCTATGTGACTATCCATCCCTTCAACTATCTACAGTTAAAAAATCATGTAAATTAGTACCTCCGTTTTGCCGTTTAAGACAGGCAAACAAACAAATAGCTATCCGCTCGCGTGGAATTATACCACGTTTTTAGATTTTTCCGTGGAAATGAGAAGTTTTGACGCGGTAAACCCTTACTTTTCCAGGACTCAAACTACCTTCATACCAAATTGCTTCAAAATCCGTTCAGCCGTTTAGGCGTGAAAGAACAACAGACAGAAGGAGTTATTTTCGCATTACCACAAATACTATCCTCCCATTTCAATTTAAAATACTTCACTTGGAACAAAGCACTTAACTAATCTAACCTAACTAATATACAGCAACTGTTTTAATTAACCTAAACAATGAACAAAGCGACTCAAAACGACGAAAAACAATAACTATTTTAGATAATAATATCTACTTAGGAAAAAAAACACTTGACTAATCAAACCTATCATTGATTGAGCGAGCGAAAAAATCAATCTCAGTGCTAGATATTTACACGAAAATATAATTGTTACGGAAGCTCGGAACCTATACTTTTGCCGGTAACGAAACCATAGCACCATCTAACTGGATTCTAACGCCATATATCGAGTGTTGAAACAACAGCGTACAATTTATTTGCTAATTGTTGAGTATTGTTGACGCTATGATTTCGTGTACTCGGGGATATCAAATTTTTCGGGATAAAAAGCCTATTATTTAATCCGGACTTCTAACTTTACGTCTGTAAAATTTCAAAGAAATCGGTTTAGTAGTTGCGGCATGAAAGCAGAACAAACAAACAAATAAACAAACCAACTCATTTTCCGATTTATAATATTAGTAAGGATAACCTTACCAAGTTTCATCTTAATCGGATCGTTAGTTTTTCTGTGATGCGTGAAAACACAATCACATTTTTGGGTCTATCTGGTAACACCTCTACTATTTATTTTTTTAATATTTTTTATGTACAGAATTAACATTTCTGTACTAGTTAACACATAGATATATATATATATAATAATTATGACTTTTCACAATAACTGTAAATTAGGGCAGAATGTTCTTATCTTTAAAGTTTTGCATACTATATCAAATCAAACTAACGAAACAATCGGGCATATTTTTTTTGTATATTTGCCTTTACCTCTTAAAAAGGGGTTGAAATTTTATACGACACTATTCGCAGTTTCCAAGGTAGAAAACTAGTCGCGGAGAACCTAACGGGTAACCGGGGCTCCGGTTCGACGTGCAGGAGAAGGAACGGGGTGGTTTTTAGTCAGTAAGAGTCTGACACTCCCTTCCGCCTCACCCAGGCGGGAGCAGTCATTCGATGATTTAAAAAAAGGTAGAAAACTAAAAATAGGTAGGTATATAGATTTTTGTTGACTTTGTTATCAACGGAAAATATGTGAGAGTTGGAAATTGTGTGAGACTCTTCGCAAAATCAGTTTGTACATACATAGAAGTATGATACAAAATTATCTACACTATTATTCTAAAGAGAAGATTCTGATAACATTTGTTACATCTGTAGAATAAAACATATCTTGGAAAAGACTAATTAAATAACCCTAATTCTGCCAGAAGTCATTATTCTACACGGACGAAGTCGCGTTAATAGCAATAACAACTTACATCAACTTTAACTCCGTCCAACTTATGTGCGTGTTGAGGAGGTCTCAACCGGGGCATGTATCGGTAGAACTCTTCATTGTCTCTGTACCACTTCACAGAGTACAGCTTACCCCCTTCCAGGTCGTAGTCACATGTTAATGTGGACGACTCCCCACGTTGCTTCAGTGCTGGTACCGATATACCCACTATGCGGAGACATATGCATACTGTTGATGAAAAAAAAATATAATTATTGTCATACGATTTTAGTTGTTACTTCTGTTTGCACCTACCCCTTCGGGGATAAAAGGCGTGATATTATGTTATGTTACGATTTTAGTAAAAAAATGTAGATCTGCCTGCGTTCCATGTATCGCTTATCACCAGGCTAGAGGTTGGCTACATGTCGAACCATAATCAATACAAAACAAAAGTAAAAAAAAAAATAAGTGCTAAATATAGTGAAAAATTTTAGTCACTAAAAATAATAAATAAAAATTTTCGTGGAATTATAAATAATTTAAAAAACTTATTAATTTTAGCCACTAAAAGAAATATCCTGTATGAAATTAAACCGGAACTAAAAAAATATATTTATCGTGATTTATTTTAGTAGTTATTGAAGAATACTTAATTATATGACAATAGGCTCACCCCCTATTACATAGGACTCCTATCATGAACCCTGTATCAAAAAAATATCAAGAAATGAAAAAGAAATAACGCTCGTGACTTAAAGAAAGAAAGAAAGAAAATAATGAAAGAAAGAAACACTTTATTTCACACACGTACAGATTTTACACATAAGTTTATATATATCTACTAATGTCCCAAGTCTGCGGTGAAATGGGACCAGTTCAGCAGTTCACTTCGTTGCTTGGCTCCTATTTTAGACTAACGATTTATTTCTTTAACTGGCGTATAGACGCACTCGACTTTATTCAAGTGCGATATGAATATAATGTTTGTTACTGATAGACCGAACGTCTAAATGAATGGTAGGTATTGAATGAAATGTTCAATTCTTCAATTGTTTGGGAACGAGTGAATGAACGATTTGATTATAACCTACAGCAGTTGATAGGTGGTCATATTAATTTGAATTTATAAATTAATTGTTGTGTGTTATTATTATTTCTGTTGTTTTCTTTTTTTTTTGTTTTTACTTTCTTTTTATTTAATAGTTTAGTTGTAATTAATTTTAAGTTGTAAATATTTATGTAGTTATATAAATTATGTTATTTACTTAGTGATGATAATGAATATATTAGATGACTAGTAAAATAAAAAAAAGTTATTAAAATAATTTACGTACTTAATTTATTTTTGGTCATACGTTAACTGTCTAAACGTAATGTATTTATGTTAACGAGGAGAGCACGAGTGTGCGTACTATGGAGATTTTATATCGTATAATTAATTCGTATTGTAAAGGAATACAATATTCATAATAATATGTTCATGATCACTGTCTAACATTATTTGAAAGTTAATACACAATCATAATTTTGTGTACAATTACTGTCAGATTCGCTAATTCATGTGTTTTCAAAAGTTGTACTATTATTTTATATGTCCTGCAATTAGCATATTATTTACAAAACTTCAGGCAAAAAATATTTCACTTACCTTTTACATAATAAAATATTAAATAACAGAACACAGTAAAAGTTCCCATTTTCACTTAAATATCACAATTAACACTGTATTTCTTCATTACTAAAACTTTAGTCAGATATCAAAAGCTTTCTCATATCTCATATGAAGTAATTTTAACTGGAATCGAAACTAGGTCACATTGTTATTCCCAACTTTCGACGCTACGTAAAATTTGATATTCCGTCGAGTGCGCCCGTTTCGTAGCTCGTAGCGAATGCAACTGTTGCTACGCCGCGTAGATCGCTGCGAGACGGCTCGTAGCGCTACGGTCGTAGCACACGCGAAATTATTTAAGCCGGGTATTTTCTGCAAAACAATTTAGGTGCGCTAAAAGGAGAATGTTCACGTAACTATGGAATTTCGTCTTACGTTGTTGCACAATAAATCTTTATTTATTATAGACCATGCTTATTATATTATCGAATAAAAGCGTTCATTTTCCCATAAATATCCGGGTTTTTAAGTAATTAGACAAAAACGAAAATAACCTAAAATTATGTTTAAACTGTCAAACACCGTGCGGTCACCCTCACCGGTGACCGCAACCTATTGTTCTTTAATTGTGTCTATAGATAACTAAACATAAAAACGTCTTGTCGTATGCTACATGGAACTCACGCTTATTTATTCAAAAGTTCAAAACAAACACTCAAACAGTGAAACAGAAACAGTTTTCCTTACAATCCAAATGCCGCCACTCTGTCTGTCACATGTTATGACAGTTTCTTCTGCGTGAGACGGAACACAAAAATAATTATAATTGTAACAATACTACAAAATACTAAATAAATACATTGTAAAATGTATTTATTTTACAAATTATTTAGCTATTTATTGAAGTTGATATAATTTTTGTGATGATTTTGCCGAAAGGTTCTACTTACGTGATTCGTAAACACGAAGCTTTATTCGTAAGTTAGCACGGAACGTCAATGTCCTTGAAACGGAAATTCCATAGCAATTTTTATGTTACTATTAATCTTATCATCATAATTCCGGATACGAATATACAATTCCTGAAGTGAAAAGGTTGTAAAAAATAAGAAAATTATTTCTATATTATTTTGATTTTTCAACTTGAAACTTTGCTAGACTGCTTTTGGTCAATCTCCTTTAGTGTCATAATGAAGCTGTATAGAAGAAGATATATTTAAATTCGATATTTTTGCTTGGAAATCACATTTGTTTTGCTTTTTAAGTACGTTTTTAGAATATTTCTTGCACGCTTCTTGTGTTGTTGAAAATTTTAACTCATCTAGTTTTAAGGTATAAATGATAGGTCAGTACTTAAATCAGCATAAATGTATTATTCTACGAGTAGAGATTTTGCAGAGAGAGATTGTGTAAAGATATTTTCCAGAGTTTTGCATGGCAGAGCTACTCAAAAAACCCCAAGAATGTAATAATAGTTCTCAAAAAACTGCACACCTACGGTTTTCTATTTTATTACTAAGTCATATTATTCTCCACAAGATCTTGTTAGTGCACTGCCTTTGTTTATGAGGTACTTAGAGTCAGATAGTGTTTATTACAGTATGAACTCAAGCCCAAGCGTACCACTAGAAATAATGGTATTTTCATATTTAATGCTAGAAATAAAATTGTTCCAAGGATTTTTATTGAATAGTCGATGAACGATCCGTATTTTGTGAATAGATTTGGTATAGTAGTTGTTCTATGAAGTGTAGATTAAGTGTCATACGACCGAATACTGAATGGCTACTTTTTAGGTTGTACTCAAATACCGTACTATCTCGGTCATATTAGAAAGAATTTGTAGTATAGAACATGTGTTCTTAAGTATAGTTCTGTATACCTAAGAAATATATACTGTATATATCTTAAGTATAAGACTTAAAATTGAGTAGCCTTTTGGTTTCGGGCCATAGGGACATTATGGCTTCTAATTAGATTAATTAAGAGGAGTATGAGGAGTATGACCATAAGTATATTTCTTTATGCATTCCACGGTTCAAAATTAAAACCTTATGCTTGTTGCTTACCTATAACTAATAAACCAATGAATCACTAGAGTAATACCGAGTGAATAGGTTGCTTATAGGATGATTTGCTCTATAGTAGACCGCATCATCGCTTACCACCAAGCGAGATATCGGCCAATCGTCGGCCCATCAAATATATAGGCCTTGTTGCACCGTGCCCAATTTTACCATTTCTATTATATTACTGTTCTTCTTGTTTTTAATTTGTTGCGGTACGAATAAACATTTTTTCTTTCTTTCTACAGAAAAAGAACCAAGTAAAATTTATTAAATATACAACTATCGTCTTACAAAACCCTAAGAATAGAATAGAAAGTTGTTCATTTCGCTAGTTCATATGTTACAATAATGTCCACAGGTTGATTGTGTGTTCGACCTGTGGTTGTGTCAGCTACTTACTAACAGTCTACCTATGATTGTCTGAGAGAGATCTATATAAGCGTCGACAAAAAATCTAAGTTCCTTTAAGAAAACCCAAATATGTATGAACTAGACTAGAAATACTAATAACAAACCTTCGTAATTTAATAAATTAATAAACAATTTGATTCATATTGAAGTATTAAGCCGTAGTATAAACATAATTAAAAATGCTTCTGGGGGCCAATTCTCGGCTTTAGAGATGATGTCGAACTCGACAAAAATGTCTAATGACGTCATTTTTTCGTCAAATTTTAAAAGTTGCTATTCTGGAGATGTCGAATGCGACATTTGTCGAAGGCTAACGTTAGAGTTCATGTCGAGTGCTTCTGAGCAGTAGAGATGGCATGTCGATTGTAGAGATACTGAGATACGCCATTTCTGTGAATTCGTTGAGTTTCGAATAGTACAGTGTTTTCTTTTCTTTCGTTTTAAAGTAAAATACGGCTTGGCATCTTATAAGTATGAACATTGGAAATTCAGTATAGACTCTTCAATTTGTGTATTGTGTTTTCTTGAAACGACGACCTTCGCGTAAATAACAGTCTTTAATTTGTGTACCCACGATTGGACTTGAAACATGGACGAGTTTATTAATATTTTTATCTTGGAGATGTTGGAAAGTGGCGAGCGACTGGCCAATACACGGCGGCAACAGCGCACTTATCCCGTCGTCGGGATAAGTTGGGCACTAGGGTATTTTTTCTCTCCCTGCATATTAAAACGAAAATTATAAAAATGTCCAACAGAATAGCCCACTAGTGAGTGATGATGAACTTATAAAAGTTTTGAAACAACCGCTTACAGATCCAAATTGTGACACTGACAGACAGTCAACTGGAACTGTCCTGTCAAACTAAATATTTTTGCACTAAACGTTCCGTTTTAACTTAAATAATTAGGTTTAGTGAACGTTTTATGACAAAATCATTCATTCACTCATTCGATTCTGCATAATGGTAACATTATCTTCACTCGACTCGACATTTTCGTGACATTTGTTTCTATTTTGACTGAGAATACGAATTTCTGTGCAATTCGACATTTTTTGATAGAGATAGAGATATTTTTGATAGACATAGAGATAGACTTACAATGTCGAACTCGAGATAAATGGCGAAAATCGAGAATTGGCCCCCTGGCAGGTAATGGCGTTCGCGAAATTACCATTGTAATGCGTATAATTAAAATTAATCGGCAATTAATGTGGTGTAATCTATTATTTTAATGGCAGTAGAATGGATGCGGTTTCCCCGTACTTTATGTTCAAGGTTCATGTCAGATATGTACTGCGAAGTCAATGTAAATTAGGTAGATGACAAAAAACGATTGCTTAAATCAATAAATTACATCGTAATCTATATAAATAAAAAAGAATTTCTGTTCGTTAGTCTCGCTAAAACTCGAAAACGGCTGAAACGAGTTGGCTAATTTTGATCTTGAAATGTCTGTAGAGGTTCAGGGAAGGTGAGAAAAACCTTTAAGGCGTTACCAAGTTTGCCAGGTCAGGTAGTATGAAGTATAAAAAATTACTAAAAATGTTTATTACACCAACGCTTCTTAAATATTACGCTCACGAAATGCTGACAAAAAGAAATTGTTTTTACAATTTGAATCGGTTTTTTTTCCATGTTATTCATGCAACATCGGCCTTAAGCAGTTGATTACAACTATTATTACATAAAAGAAACATTTAATTCTTTACTTTTATGAAAATTATTTAAGTGTGGGAGAGCCATGCTTCGGCACGAATGGGCCGGCTCGACCGGAGTGATACCACGGCCTCAGAAAAAACCGACGTAAAGCAACACTTGTTTTGTGTTTCGTCATATCAGAGAGGTTACCGGAGGCCCAATTACCCTGCCCCTCCCCAATCTCCCCAATTTCTGAATCCCCAAAGATCCTCAAACTCCTAATCCCCAAAAGGCCGGTAACGCACTTGTAACGCCTCTGGTGTTCCAGGTGTCCATGGTGCATCATCATGGTGATCCGTTTGTTTGTTTACCGGCTTATGCCATAAATTTTTTTTTTACCATCACCTGTCGGCATTTCGGGAGCGTTCCGTTTACACTCAGTATATCAATTTTATTTAATGTAGACTGTCATATCTACACTTCTTATATGTCTAGGTATACATACTTACTTCTACACAATATATATTTTGACTGCACGGTTGGTTGCGGTGGCTGGGCAACCGACTGCTGTGCAACGTGTCGTGGGTTCGATTCCCGCACGGAACAACACTTTATGTGATCCACAAATTGTTGTTTCTGGTCTGGGTGTCATGTGTATGTGAACTTGTATGTTTGTAAACGCACCCACGACACAGAAGATAATACTGGTGTGGGGCAACGTTTAAAAATATATATATCTATAACACATAATGTAAGTAGTACGTGTATACTTTTATCCATTATGTCATCTGCCACACAATCCATCTTCAAAGTTTATTCGAGATGACATTTCTCATATTTTCGGATACTTTTTCCAACAATAAAGAAAAAGTTTTTAAGTATATGCACAGTTAATATAAACAGCAGAACAATAAGTTTAAAAATAAAAAAAATATATATATTTGTTCATTTGGATGTTACGGTGCGTCTAAACGGGCTTTAGAATATTTATGTCTGGAGATTTTATTTTAGGGGCACATATCATCGAATGACTGGGTGAGGCGGGAGGGAGTGTCAGACTCTTACTGAATAAAAACCACCCCGTTCCTTCTGCTGCCGTCAAGCCGGAGCCCCGGTAACCCGTTAGGTTCTCCGCGACATGTCTGGAGAATAACATTGCATTTTAATACTATCCAACAATTTCATTTCGACCACAAGTTACGGTTCACTTAATAAAATGTTATTTATTTTTTTATAACAGTCACAAATATCGTATTAACAAATAAACATTGCAGAGGTAAAAATAACGAGAACTCGAATAGAAATATGCTCTACTTATTTCTGGTATGGCATAAAATATAACAGGATGACGCAAAACATATCTGCAAAGATCATTATGGAGTTCAAAGGAATCCTCAGTCGCCAATAAATTCAAGTTTCGAGTCGCTGCACTAATGCAACCGGCACTTTTAAATTGCTAAAGCTTCGTTGTTTCTACTTTTTAAGAAACATCATTTTGTATTGTTTTGTCTGATATTTTGGAAGATATCAAGTGGGTATGGTCTGATGATTATTATGCATTTATTGGTTAGTTAGTGAGTGGTCGCAAGTGCGACTGCCTGGCAAGGGGTCTCGGGTTCGATTCCCGGGTCGGGTAAAGTACTACTGGGTTTTTATAAAATGTCAGTAGTAGCACGGAGTCTGAAATTGTGCCCGGTATATGGCAATAGGCTCACCCCCTATTACATGGGACTTATAAATAGTGAAAAGTGGGTATTACATTGTACAGTTGCATAATGTAGGCAGAGCCTAGCCCTTCGGGGATAAAAAAGGCGTGATGTTATGTTATGTTATGTTATTGGTTAGTTTTAAGTTCGCACATTTAATGAACCTATAATAATTATTATATAAGTTAATGATGGTTGGATCAAGGGCCTGAGAGCAGTACTTTTGGACACAGCGCGTATTATCCGGAAATTCCTCTATTTAGAGCCCTGACCGTCGGTAGCTTGGATTTCTCCCGTTACTCGTGGGCTACTGTTTTTATTTAATTTTATAAAAATACATAAGTCAAGTATAAAAATAAATAAAGGCAATTATGTTAATTTAGCTCTTATTGTTTTTAGTCTAAAAAAAGCCCGTTCCACTAATACACATTCGTATTAAAAAGCATTTTTTTAAGAATATTGATCAACCGAAATAAATCCCTAATTACTTTTTACATGTGATTCGGAATTACATGTATTGTATGTAACAATTTCATCATTTTCACAACAAAGTTTCAATCAATCCACTCCGATATTGGGATTCGGACAACAAAGGTCGCATACGTTTATGTTATTAGTCCCTGATTACATTATACATTCATCGGAAGCCAGATTTACGTAAACAGCTTATTATGCGGTGCCTCATCGTAAATTGCATAGCACCATTCAAACATGGCCACCCCTGTGATATTCACGATTTAATTTACGCCAAAACTCGCCTTTTGAGCCTTATTTATCCGAGTTTACGTTGAAAAAAGGTTTTAATCAATTTACATTATTAAAAATGTTACGGCGCATTATTAAACTGGTGAGTGTGAATTTCTGATCAGCATGGTGTTTTAACCTTTCCTTGTCGGTATTTTGGATTCGCAGGATGTAAAATACTCGGAGCCGTGGAAGGCCTAACGGGTTGCCAGGACTCCGGCTCGAAAAGCAGGATTAGGAACGGGGTGGTTTTTAGTCAGTAAGAGTCTGACACTCCCTCTCGCTTAACCCAACACGGGAGAACTCATTGAATGAATTTCTCCCCTCAAAAAAGGATGTAAAATAAAATAATAACAGCATAAATCCTTTACACAAATAATATTTAATGTTTGTTGTTTTGTTTAGACAACATAACATAACATCACGCCTTTTATCCCCGAAGGGGTAGGCAGAGGTGCACATTATACCACTGTACAATGTAACACCCACTTTTCACTATTTATGTTATGAGTCCCATGTAATAGGGGGTGAGCCTATTGCCATATACCGGGCACAATTCCAGACTCCGTGCTACTACTGAGAATATTTAAAAACCCAGTAATACTTTGCCCGACCCGGGAATCGAACCCGAGACCCCTTGCCCGGCAGTCGCACTTACGACCACTCGGCCAACGAGGCAGTTGTTTAGACAAATCTTCCAAAAACAAACAACGAATAAACCAAAGACAGTCACATTTAAGACGAACACTAAAGTATTTTCTACACGTACCTACTTCTAATCTTAACTCTTTTATGAAAGAAATTTTCAACTAGCACCTCACAATTTTCTGAACCAACCAAATAGCTCTTACTTTACTCTGATAAAGTTGCATACAGTAAAATATACGAGTTTAGGAAGCCATAAGGAGAGGTAACGTAATAACTGTCGGACGGACCGAGTGGAAGGCAACAGGTAACACGATAAAATGAGAGAATCATGTGCTGCACTTAGCAGTACGAGTTGTAGGTACTGATGTAATAATTAGTTCCCTTGTGCGATCCGCTAAGGAATAGATTTCTTTGCCGAAATCTATGTTTCCCGATAAAACAACTTGGGTGTCTTCAAGTCCCGAGTGAACAGGTTGCTCATAGGTAGGCTCCATCGTTGGCCACATCATCGCTTACCATTAGGCAAGAAAAAAAAGCTTTACCCGAAAATTTTACGTAGTTACTGTCATTGTTTTTTACCTGAGTATGAATCGATTCAAATAATATTAAATCCATACACTACAATTTGTTTTCATAGCATCATATTGGTAGACACAGTACCCACTTTTCCTCTAATATGTAATGGCGAGCCTATTGCCATTAATTGTGCTGCCCAGATCTGATAGTGTATTCAAAAACTTAAAACCCAATCATTCATCCTCTCCTGAGCACCAAATAGTCGTGCGACCAACGAAGTATTACAAGCTACATAAAGATTGCACTATATTGATTTCAAAAGTCACACTTTTACATTTCCTCACCAAATCAAAATCGAAGCGTTGCTTACGTAAGTTGCCCGTTCTGAGCAAGGATAAATCACTTCTTGGTAAAATATAGTTCACCCTTAAAGACTGATGGGCCCCGTTACCTTAGTTTCGGTACTTTGGTGAACTATTGGGAAGCATTGAACGATTTTCCTTGCGAAACATACCGTAGGGAAGAGAGTAATGACTTCATGGTGGATGTGAAAACTGTTTTGACGAAAATAGACTTTGGTGTTTTGTTCTAAATTAAGACTTTATGAGGTTGTTATTTGTGTTGTAATTTGCTTACGTCTTTATTAAAAAGTTAGTTAATACTGTGGTTAATTTACCTACTATTTAAAAATGTACTATGTATGACATATGTATATGTAACAACACATACATACATATTTCATTAAAGACGACTGAAATATAACACGAGTTTTTATCTTATCTTATAAAGAAGTGTGTTTGTGTGTGCCGTTTTGATTTCCATACATTATCAAATCTTCTCTACCCCGACCAGCCAATGATAAATCCTTAAATTGATTAGAAATACATTAATCTAACCGTTTGCATACACTATCCACTCAGACAACACTAGAGATACCTCCAATTAAACTTAACCCATAGAGCGCAACCTCACGTGCATAAACAGCGTACACGGTACAACAGTACTTTTTAACTAGTTCGCGCTATCAGTATGTGGGTTAGTGTAATTGTTAGTGTTGTAGACTAGAAGCACTACTACAATGTTTGTAAGCCGTATCGATCAGAGTTGTTCAAATTCACCAGCATCAGAAATTATATCAATCATACGCCTTTTATCTCCGGAGGCGTAGGCAGAGGTGCACATTACGACATTGTACCTCTATGTACAATGTAACACCCATTTTTCACTATTTATGTTATGAGTCCCATGTTATAGGGGGTGAGCTTATTGGGTATTGTCTAGTACCTATTATGTTTTTATTCTTAGAATGATATAGATTAGATGTATGTACAGCTGTGTTGTTTGTGTATTTTTCTCAAAAACAGGCAATCGGTATGGTCAAAGGATATTTCCGTAGCTAATTATTGTCATTGCAAAATAGTACGAAATCTCCGTAAAATGTGTCGATTAATTCATTGCCTGGTAATATTTTGCAACTGCGCATTACTTTTCTATTACAAACTTACGTATGTAATGTTAAATCACATCTTCAGTATGCGACAGTTATAATTTCATTATGGCCTACTTATCAGCTCCTCTTATCATACTATAATGCGTTTATAATAAACATAAAGTAGGTTGGAACCGAACGATTTATGCCATTGTAAAATGGTTTTCCCCTGTGTATTTTATTTATTTTTATATTTATTATAAAATATTGCTCATAAACTTTTAACATAAAATAAGGTTTTTATTGGTGCGCTTCGAGCTGGAGATGCAATAAACAGGATATCGCCTCATAAATTTATGTGGATTGATACTTTTGAATTGATATGGTCCGTCGATGGCGTCTAACGGCCTTTTGATGGCCAGTTACTTTTACTTCGCGATCCGTACTACCTACGGCAGATGGGTCTTTTCATATTACTCGTATTCCCATACGAGCTACTCCCGTAGCTTGATTGAGATTGGATAAGAAGTTTTTTTTAAATGAGGTTTTAAACAATATCATAGAGATCTTTGCAGCTCAATGTCAAATTATATATAGTTATATATTGTTCTTGAATATCTTAAAACTTTCGGGCCCAAAACAGAATGATCTGTGGCATTTGGCAACACTTTAGATAGTATTTGTGTGTATATTACACTAGTACTGTTATGGAAAACAATTTTCCTGATGGCCATATGCACATCACATTTATAACAGCTCTTGTACTAATAATATGTTTCGCAATACATCAGGGGAAAACACAATAGGAAAGATAAAAACCACTGCGAGCAACAGTTAACCTAACTGTCGGCAATTTGTGCCGGCATGAAATAGAATAAATCGGCTTGGTGTATCACTCATACATAGCAAACGACTTTCTTATTTATTTCTACCACAATAGAGATGAAAATGCATCAGTATAAGCTAGAGTAGTTGTGACGTATTATTTTCAGAGCGCACTAGATTCGAAAATCTCGTGTTTCAATAAAATTGGACTGTATGATATGTTGTAAGGGTGGAAATTGCATTGCGTTTGCCTGTGGTAGGTGCGTAAGCCAATGTTGCGTCTATTTCGCTAGAGAGTTAATGGCGCAAGTGTTATAGAGCCAGATATTGCCCTGAAATTTAGAATCGTATCCACATTAGGGGGAATGTTGTGGTTAGGTCATTTGCTGTGGCCTCATTGGTCTGGATTTGAGCGTACATAATTAACGGGCCATATAATTGGACCTGCGTCGCGACGTGACTTATTACTATCGAGGGATGTATGCGGGATGTGTTGCTCATTATTCATTAAGTACTTAAGGTCTGTATGATGTTCTATGTTGGGCTGGGTGTGTTGGTTGCAAGTATTGCAGCTTGAGAATTTAGGTTGTGTTGCTGTTAGTCTTTCATGTTATCTTCATTATAACGCGATGATTTTATACCTTAGATGGATACCTCTTTTATCCCTCTGAGGCATAATATATAAATACTGTATCTACACATTTGTACAGACAGAAAACATACCTCTTTATACACGTTATCTATTTTAATATCTACTTAATATTCTAGTTATTTTGTGTGTTAGTTAAGTCAAACTTTATTTACACTATTAAACTTATTTTCATACACTATTCTAAAATGGCTATTTTAATATAATATAGACTGTCAAAGCGCTTAATAAGTCAACATAGTAGAATGCAATAAAATACTCCTATCTTACAGTATTATTGCAAGCAAGTCGTTACAAAAACAAAGAACTATACAGCTTGTCATCTAGATGGTGCACTTAGCATCAAAGTATCGTGTTACAGTACAGATGTAAAAACAGAAAGTTCATCGCTTCTATCAACATCTGAGAACTGAGTGCTTTATTAAACTTTAAATTGCATTATGTTATTTCATCTAGACAAATAGTTTCTGTGGTGTCAGTTTTTGGAGCATTTGCAAAGTAAACATTTCAACTTTTACATCTTGAAAGGAAAGTTTATTCTACACTATAATTTGCATAGCACATATATGATTATTCAGTAAGGGAATCGATCATGTAGCATTATAGCGTAACTACTATGTCAACCGTAACATTGAAAAATTGACAAAAATACCGAATTTCGGAACCATAATATTGTACTCGACAGTCGAATTTATAGATCACATTAAAGCATTGATTATAATGTGTTCTAAAACTAACCACTAAGAATCACAATTACCTAAGCTATCCTACAACTTTAAACAATTGGTGTTATATTCCTGAACACTCATGCATTTTTAGTGCCGTAATTTCTGTGATAATGAGTGTCGAAAGCTGAAGAAAACAATGACATGGTCTCTTGACCCTCGAGTCTAGTAGAAATGAGGACTCGTTGCCAGCTCTCCTTAGTCTCTGAAGCACTTAATAGCTACTTCGGAAGACACTTGTTTCTTGAACAAAAGGTACACAGCTAGTATTTTTTAAACGGACTCATATTAAACCGTGGTACGATAAGTGGGTGTGTTTTATCGTGGATTGTTTTAAATAACTTTAGCCTTATCTTACTTACTTACTTGTTCTGTGTGTTTTGGGAGATTTGAACATGACTGATGACACTGATGATAAATGGAGGTTCTATAAGGCCTGGAAGTATTATCAGCGTCATTATTTTTTTGGAAATAATGATCGTGAATGTGTGTTCGTATACTTTGATACCACACTCAGTTTCCTACGAATCTGACTAAGAAGATATGTCCTGTACGACAATTGCAGGCTAGTATTACAATATTAAAGTATCCGTCAATATTAAATGTTGTCGTCGTGGTGGCCCGGCGATTCAAAACGCTCGCTTTTCAAGCACGAGGGTACGGGTCCGAAACCTACCGACGGCAAAGTATCAAAGTAACTTTTTCCGAGTTATTTATGTACTTTCTAAGATTATTATTTAGACATTATTAACAAATGGTGAAGGAAAACATAGTGAGTAAACCTGGGCTTATAAATTTTTGATTATAAGTTTATAATCATCAACCTGCATTGAGCAAGCGTGGTGATTAATGCTCAAACCTTCTCTGTGTGAGAAGAGGCTTTTGGTCAGCAGTTGCCACTTATAGGCTGTAAGTTAAAGATGATGAACGATGAAAGTCTCTATCTCATCAAAGATTATATTAAGTTGGTAGTTAGAATCAACCAAAACATGTAATTTTAAAAAAAAGCAACCTTTATACCTATATACCAACCAGCATGAATGTAGAAGTAAAATAAAAATTTTGTTAAACAAATGTATTCACACTGCACCCTTGACTCGCTCACAAAAAATGGAAAGAATACTTGGGAATAGCATCCAGTTTGCAAGCTTTTCATAATGCCACAAATATTATATCGTAGCGTTTAATTTGAGAGGGTTCTGGCCTCACAGAATAATATTAAAAGAGGTTGCTTTGTGAGGTGCTAACAAATTGGCGGTGAAGTTTGCGCGCGGACGCGGACGCTTGGCCAGTGGGCGATACATACCGGACTCGAATTCATGTTACATAAAAATTAACACTTTAATTCAATTACGTTGTATACGTATTTAGGTATATCGAAGGAAATCGCCAGGAGTGAAGATCGTAGTAAACAGAGCCCCCCTATCATTTTTGACAAAGGTATGAACTCATATGTTTAGTAGATAACTTAGATACTTAGTATGTATCATATAGGTATATAAGTGATAACAAATTATTATGTATGAATGGTAAAGACAGACATAATAATTTTATAGTGAGTAATTAAGTTAATAATGAATAGAATAAGTACATAATATATTAGATGATTATTTAGTTATTATTTATAAGTTAAATTGCTGCGCCCTAACAGGGTGATGTACTGTACTAGTAGTATAATACCGCTATGTATGTACATTTTGCAATAAATAAATAATAGAGTGCCATTTTTTTAAAAGTTTTTTTTTTAATTTCACCTATCCCGTTGTCTGTTTGATTGTTTTTTCAATTCTATTATCTAAACATGAAACTATTAAAAAATCGTTACAATAGGTATAACTTAACATTCACTTAAAGCATCAAAATTAACGAAGGACTATGTTTAATACCATCTCCCTGGTACAAAATGCTCTTTGAATTACAAATCAGTATGTATCCTATAATGGAGGAATATTTGAAAAGAGCTCGTGTTCCCGCCCGTCTCCTTTGTTCTCAAATCGCTTGGCTGACACAGGCGCCGGCGTTACTTTTCAATACACGTACATAGACTATAGAAGTGCATATGATTCAATACTGGTTCTATTTGGATCATATTCACTTGATACGAAATCGAAATTCAAATAGTATTTCAATACTATGCATTGAGTTATAGCGGAGTGTGTTATTATATATTTTTTTAAATATTTATAATTTATGGCATTTGATTATCGGATCAAACGAGGAATAATATGTGCCTAGGAATAGGTATATAGCTGTTGCTTGAAATCATCTATTGGAGTCTTTAGAAATGCGATAAAAATAAATCTAATATTATATTCATCATTCATCATCAAACACTTACAAAAGAAAAATAGATAATTAAAAAATGTGAAATGGGGCATTGTATGATATACACAACATACACCAATCAATTTTGACGCTAAATACACAGAAATTAAAGTACAAATTCGACCGTGTCATAATTTACTGAGACCGCACGTTTCCCGGTGGAACGTCGAACTGTAGACACGTCTCGGTGGTGCAAGTGTTGAATAACTTACACCAAGTTCTGCTGTGTTTCACGGTACATTAATACCAAGGGTGATACATACATACACACATGCAAACATACCTACATACATGCATATTGTATCTACAGACGCCGGCAATTCATCCTACTCCATATGACAATCTATTTCATTGGATTTTCAACTTTATGTGAGAATGATAAAGTTGGAAATTTAATAAAGAAATTTGACAGACAGGGGTAGGCTGACCTGCTGGCGTCTGTACATAGAAGTTATAATATTTAGGAGACAACTCTGTCTTTAAACTTGAAAGACGGTAGCTACGGTAAATTTTAATTAATTGATAGTATAATACAGAGTGTTAGCGGTCTTGTTGGTAGTGGCATTGTTCTTTAAAGTTGGTTAAAGCGTTATTAAAATTTTACTAAAAGATTTTCAATTTTTTACTCTGCAGGCTTGCGTTTAACACTTTGATGTCAGGTGTACCATTTTTTAAAAGTACGGAGCAGATGTATGGCAACTTCTTGCACGCAATATGTAGGTTTATTATTATTTTTACAAATTTCCTGTTGTAGTCTACTCCTAATGTCGTGGAGAACCCAACGGGTTACCGGGGCTCCGGCTCGACGTGCAGGGGAAGGAACGGGGTGGTTTTTAGTCAGTAAGAGTCTGACACTCCCTCCCGCCTGACCCAGGCGGGAGCAGTCATTCGATGATTTTCCCCCCTTAAAACAAGCCTACTCCTGAATTATATCTTATAGTAATAAGATTTTATGGCATTGTCCTTAAAACAACACTGACTTAATTCTTGTTTAACCACCAATACAAATACATTTCGACACCATTCCGCCATTTTGGAATATACACAAAAGGTTACCTACGTAATATGTATTGCAATAAGCAAAGAGGTGTATCAAAATAAAAGGTTTTACCGTATCCATCTTAAAAATGTCTGCCAATGTATGTATTCTATATACTTCTTTGGTAAAGTGCCTTTCGATTCATTCGGGGAATAGAGGAACAGATATGACTTTCATATATCAAAGATACGTCTACGTCTATTGATGTAGAGGTACCTTCTTTTCTATGTATTTTCTTGTTCTACTTATGTTAGGACTTCAAAAAAGGTTGTAACCTCTGAGTTGGTATCAGTATAGTGTTTCTCCTCATCTATCCTTCGTTTTAATATTATAGTGTGTATACACGGCCGTATATAACTGGTTTTGTATAGATTGATAAGTCAATCTATACAAAACCAGTTTATCCTGGCGTCGCGTCACATCATCTTTCCGCACATTTAACGTTCAGTTTATACTGGTTATGTAAAGCTCGATGTGTAGCCGTGCGTAATATTTAGCAAATATACAATCGTTTATCGTTTATAACTATGGCTATTTTTTACTAATGCTAAGAATACTTGTTTAACTAAAAATTACGAGTAATTCGCTTACCACTAGGCGAGATCGTGTTCAAAGATCGCGTCGGCCCTTCAAATATAAAAAAAGAACTTACGTAAATATACCATTAAGCTGCGTGACGTCACCGCAACCGCGCACGCTGCTCATGAGGGAGAGTCCCTCTGTGACTCGAAACTAGTAGAGCTTTTCTCAGTAAATTTACGTGAGTAACTCGTATTTTTAGGTATCTAATTCAGCACGTCTCACGATAGTTATTAGATATAAAAACAAGAATGTTGGTTTTAAAAATGTCCTCATAAGATTGGCTCTTCTATAAATATCCTAAGCTTATGCTAGGATCGAACTATGCTTATTGTTAGTGTTTCAGCGGACGCACTTATGAAGATCAGTTATTCGAGTCTGAGGCAGAATTTCTCTACGATATAACTAAAATAATAAATGGTCTCTTATACGAGGTCAATAAGAAAATAATGACGTACAAAAACATAGGCCTATATATGTATACGCATATACTTAAAACAACAGAAAGGAATTTCATACAATGGTCATATTACTTGTTAGTGGGACCCCTTTGACTGACGTAAAGCACAAAGGATTTGTCTGAATTCACACCTACAGGCTACGTTTGAATCTCTTGACATATATTTCAGTTACGGTTGCCTACCTACCTATACGATATACCTAGTATAACTAATACAATTTACTATACATCCATATGTGTTCCTACCTAGAGAGGTGTGAAAAAATCAGGTCTATTTCTCGATTAAATAAATGAGTATCACAAAACACATTTCAAACTAGCAAAATTCTATAGAGGTTCATAGTCGAGTAGTGGACTGTCTAGGACTAGGTTTGTATTGAATTAACATCTATATCAACAGAAGACTAGGATTACGAATACAAAGGTATATAAGACGTCAAATTCATTCGTAAAAATTTCGAAGACTCAGTTACCCCCTCCTCAATTTCCCAAATGTAACAGTAACAATCCTCAAATTCCTAATTCCCAAAAGGCAGGTAACGCACTTGAAACGCTTCTAGTGTTTCAAGTGTCCATAGGCGGCGTCAATTGCTTACAATCGGTGACCCGATTATAAAAAAAATTAAATCAAAAACATGCTTTTCAAGAACTTAGAGTCAAATAATAACACATGAAACAAGGATGCACAGGCATATTTTGAAACAGAACAATATTCCTTCCCGATGATTGATGCAAGTTAAACGTTGTAATTACGAAGCGTCGCGTGCTGCCATTGTGCGTCCACATTTTAATGGCAATCGCCATTTTTCATTGGCCTCATACCGCTGCCTTGATTGATGCTTATATTTATTAAGATTTTTTCCGCGATAAGAGATTTATTAAGAGTTTAAATTGCTTTGGATGTAATGTAGGCTTAGGGTTTGAAGGAGAATTTCTTGGTAAAGCCATTTTTTGGTCTTAGCCCCTAACAGGAGCTTTAGTATGTATTGTTTGGAAAATAAGTTACGTCTATTATGTCAAATTAGTAGGTACAGTAAAGTAAGTTTTACTCAGACACAAAGATACGATAGAAATAGTTCTAAACTTAAGTAATGTGACGTGGTTGTTGGCTTTTTTTTTAAGGCGGGAAAATCATTGATTGACTGCTCCCGCCTGGGTGAGGCGGGAGGAAGTGTCAGACTCTTACTGACTAAAAACCACCTCGTGCCTTCTCCTGCAAGTCGAGCCGGAGCCCCGGTTACCCGTTAGGTTCTCCGCGACTCCGAATCGGTATCGGCCCTATTGGGCCCCATCTGTGGTGGTCTGATGGCTTTTTGTGGCGCGCGCGGAACGCGACGCGCCGTACGCTCGGGTCTGTTTCTGGTCGGACGGGGAGCCACCCATGCTCGCCGTCCGCATGCCCGCGCTTACGGTGGCCGGAGATCGTCCCGCGGTGGTTGTTGGCTAAAAGGATCACTAACCACTAGACCCATATACCAGTTTATGATATGATTTAGCCGTACATTTATACACGATATTACATTTATACACAATGATCTCAAAATTACTGTGCTTAAATAGTAACTGTCCACCCATAAATTTTGTGCGATAAAGAGAATCGTTAACTGAGATCAAGATATGAAGGACTTGTATGTATTATATATTATATATATTATATGGTGACCGCTTATAAAATTTGTAATGGTTACTTTAATGATCATGAGGAAAATATAGGGTAATAGACATTGGTCTCTATTTCAAAGTCATATTTAGTTTTTAATTATGTTTGGATACTGTCCATAGGAATCGTTACACTATAATTTTCTACACCTACTAGTTTTGTCTTTTTGTAGACGATTAGAGGGTTTTTAGATCATAAGAGTTTAGGCTCACGCCCATGGGACTCATAACATAAATAGTGAAATGTGGGTGTTACATCATATAGTGGAATTGAGTACCCTTATATGCACCTCTGCTTGGGGTAGGCAGAGGTGCACATTGCATTAGGGGATAAAAGGCGTGATGTTATGTAAAATACCAAATCCTAAAATTTGTGGTGCCAATGTAAACATTTTTAGTCGCGTTTTTAAGTGATTTGGCGTGTCTATTTTGACGTTAAACCTGCTTATTACAATGAGTACTATTCCAAAAATACATCACAAAAATTGTACCAAATACTTAGTATTTCTATCTATTACAGACCTAAAGTGAAATAAACAGTAAAAACAATTTCTAGTTCAGTTAAGACGAATCCAGAGCAATATTAAGTTACCAACTTAAA
Source organism: Spodoptera littoralis (assembly GCA_902850265.1). Lineage (NCBI taxonomy): Eukaryota > Metazoa > Arthropoda > Insecta > Lepidoptera > Noctuidae > Spodoptera > Spodoptera littoralis. The sequence continues at coordinate 9,549,785 of LR824542.2, read as the reverse complement.
TTGCTCGGTCAGTGTAAAAGTTTGTACTGTAACAAAGTTCTGTAACACTACAGAATGGCCCAATTCAGGCAATTTGCTTTAGTTTCAACAAAACCACGGCTATTCTTTGGCCACACAGATTTTTATTAAGCTTTCCAATGTAAAGTTTTCTACGAAAATGTTCCGTCACGTTTCGTGAGGTTTTATCAAAGTATTTCGTGGTTTGTGTGTCTGCTTTTAAAGTTTTGTTAAATTATTTGTGGTTACTTTGTTCGTCTTTCTGAATGAGTGCAAAGATTTCAGTGCCTCAATTATTTGGCTAACTATTGAGCTCATTTTTACGGTTAACTAAACTATGTAAATGTGATTGTTTTTGTGACACGGTATGCGCAAAGCTGCACATGGCTGCCAGTGTTTGCAGCTGAAGATCAAGATAATTTTTCGAAACAGAGAGGTTAGTTACGTAATTGAAACAGGAGGATCTCCCGACCAAGCGAGGTGATAATGCCTGAGTGACAATAATGAAACGAAATAGGAGAAAGACACGTAAATATAATAATTCCTGGTTCGATTTTTCGCCAAGCGACAGTAGGCTGCGCGACATCGCCTTGACCACGCACGCTGCTCATGAAGAAGAACCCCTCTGTGGTTCGAAACTAGTTGAGCTTTTCTCAGTACATTCACGAAGTCACCCGCGATTTTTAGTTAATATAGATAATTTAGTTTTGGAAAATTCAAAGCACGTTTGAAATCAAGGTGCATATGAATAAATGAGCAGCAAGTGTCGAATAGTTTCTAGTACAGTCGTGTTCAAAATGCGTGGGAATACGGACTCAAATTCACTCGTTGAGAATGAAAGAGGATTCGTAAAAGGCTTTTGGATTGAGAATGCTGAATCATCGCGGTGTCGAGTGGCAGGCGTCGCGCCGCTCTATACTAGTGATGACGTGCAATAACGAGCTAGTGATGTGTTAGGTATCGATACTATTTATTGCTAACTTTTTATTCTTACATTTTTTCACAAATTGTTTAAATGTGTAATAAATAATTCAAACTTAAAGGAATGTAAAAGTAATAATTGGGTTTGAAAGTAGACTATTTATTCAGTATTTTTATTGTATCATACACATTCAAGTCAATTTTAAGTGCTATTAAATAATAAATTATTTCTATATCCTATGTTAAAAGCTTTCTTTAATACTTGCACATACAATTGCTAAATTCATCGGTATATAATACGGACTTCAATACGGACTTTATATTCTGACAAAATCAATTTCATCAATAAAATTATCGACCTTCAATAGTTTTAAAATCATTGCAACATCACTAGGGTCACACCATAAGAACTAGTGCCTAATCTTGCGCGGGATCTCAAAAGGAGGGTTTGAAAGAGGCACACTGGTGTCTGTTGCCTGATGAAAAACCGACTGGAGTGTCACAGCGCTTTAATATTCACCCCCGTTCTTTGTTTCGGGTGATTGACGAAAATCGCTGCGAAGCCTAAAGCACTACCGGACTTTGTTTACATACATTGCAATTTGTTTGCGTAGGACCACGTGGTTTAGGTTTACCGTTGTGGACTTACCGGTTTACGTTTGGTGTTACTCTAATACTTAGAGTACGTACAGGGGATAACGTTTACGTGGGAAGTGAAGTGAATGTACAGCTTTATTTACTCTGGGATAGGATTATGGTGTTGCGGTTTGCTTGTATAATTTTCTGTGCAAGTTGGTTGGTTGATCTTTGTACCTGATTAGATTTATAACACTATTGCTCTTTTCCTATTATTCATTAAATACTGTACATAGTGAACTGTAAATTAACAGATCCAAAATGTTCTTTATTTACATATATACTTTTTTTTTAAATCGAAAATTATTCATTTATTCAAATAAAAAACTTAAATTAAAAACTAACTATTACTTAAAAAATATATAAATATATATACTTATTTGTCTATTTTTAAGTTTCCACTACAACTTTTGTTAAGTGAACGTTTAATGTTTAATATAATAGGGTAGATGACTAATTTTTATTTTAATGTCCGTCTGGTAGATTATTGAGTCAAAAAAATTAGAGACGTATTTTTCATTTTCTTACGGAAACAAATAGTTGAGTGCGATTTATACTCTAAAATTACGTAGCTACCTCCCGCTCCTTAACTTTGATTCGTTTCTTTATACTACAAAATATGATGAAATTTTTTTTTGAAGGGGGAAAATCATCGAATTACTGCTTCCGCCTGGGTGAGGTGGGAGGGTGTGTCAGACTCTTACTGACTAAAAACCACCCCGTTCCTTCTTCTGCACGTCGAGCCGAAGCCCCGGAAACCCGTTAGGTTCTCCGCGACTCCGAATCGGCATCGGCCCTGTTGGGCCCCATTTGTGGTGGTCTGATGGCTCTTTGATCATCCCCTGTCATCATCCCTATTATGTATAGTGACAAAAATAAGCCTAAATGAGTATAAAAATAAGTAAACGATTTCAAGATAAAAATAGTTAAGTATACAACGTATTCTGCAGTTTAACTGCAACAGAAAGCCTGAGGCATTAACTCCACTTTATTTAAATTCTTATGCATCAATGCAATAAAAGCCTAAACGCTATACTGATAAGGATTGTTTTTATTATCACCTTTTTCCCGATCGTTTCAGTTGTTATTACTGCAACTATAGGAAGCCAATTAAGTTGTAGGGGAATCCTTGGAGTATTCGATGTCTGAAGATAAAGAACAAGATTTTTTAATTGAAATAGATTTTTATTTAGCAAGAAAAAATATATTAAGAAAATGATTATTATGAAAGATTTGGAATTACAATGAGAGATTAATAATTACGAATTAGTGTGATTTTTAAAAAGTATTATTTTAATATTTAAAGTTTTCGCCAAGATTTACTGATTATGAGATTTACTGTCTACGTTTGACTGTACTATGCTAATGGATTTTCTGGTATAAAAAGTAATGACGTTATTTACTGTTTTTGTATTCATTTAAATGATTCTTTTATATTATCAGACCTGCACACGTGGCATACCGAGATTGTGGTGAGTTAAATTCTCAAAATACTTAATACGTATTAATAAAGCCAAAAATAAATATTTTTTATGGTATTTTTGCAAGAATAAAACCTCACCTAAAATATAAAGCGAAGTTAAGTTATTACCACATCGTAGTGCAGGTTCAAAGTAAAATATTTGAAAATTAAGTAGTAAGTAAAAATTCACAAAGCGCTTTTAAAGTGGACCTGACCCGAGCTGTCCTCTGGGGAACCGACGTAGTCCGCTGTCCAAGAGACTTGTTAGACAAAATAAATGCATTGCTAGTAAAAAAGGCAAAAGAAGCCGCTTCTTAAAGGTAGATAAATAAATGTATCTATACATATTTTTTTTTCAATAAGGAATGAAATAGGTAATCAATTGTAAAATAATAATACATTATTTAAATAGATTTTTTTTTGAATTAAATTCTCAACAAACAAATAAAACTGAACATAAGATAAAATGCAGTTTTTATTTAATTATTCAAAAATAGAACTACTGTTATTCTCGTTCATCAAACTGACGTCGAATGCGGCCAGTTATCATTGGCCATAGAGAATGGAGAGTATTCCAACTTTAATCGAGTTGCGCAACGCATTATGCTTGGATTGCGATGCCTCCTACCATTCCACAATTGGATCTTCATAGGATTACCTTCCCTCTTTGCTAAATCAAGTGCTTGTACTCGAGAATATGGGTCGTCTGAATCTATTCTCGTTTGTGGGTCTCGGTTAATTTAATTGGTTATTGCTAGCAAACCTCAAGACGTTTGCCAAGGTATGTGAATGTTCAATTTGTTCTCAATGGTTGTGTACCTTTGAGTTCTGTGTTTAGTAAATTTTGTGAAGATGAAAATATAGCTTTTAATACTATCTAATAATTTTATTTATCTTTAAATAAATATTGCTCTTCTTTGCCATACTTATATTAGGCAGATTAAGATAACTGAAATTATCAATGGCCAAAGCTTTCCTTTTCCCAACAAAATTGTTGAAATTAATGACATGCTCACATACCCATTATTTATTAAAGTTCTATTATATTAATTATACTTTAATGTAATTTCGTTAAATAAGGTTTTAATTTGGTTGTGGTTTTACGTACATAATGATTGTGATATTTACCAATTGACGGCCTGAATTACAAAATCATAATATTAAAGCAGTTGTTTTTACGTATTAACCACGATAATACAATCTAATTTGTACTGACAAGAAGTACAACGAAAACCAATCAACAATGTTGTAATAAGTAAATTCGCGGAACAAAATAAACATGCCAACATTCTTAGAAAATTATATTGAGTACTTGATTATCTACAGCTTTTTCATAGAAGTGCCTAATGACATAAAATATACAAAAGAAGACCAAATTTTTTCTATTGCTCACCATATAAACAATTATCTAGTTAAATTGTGTTGCACAATGTACGTAAGAGATGAACATTGCAACTGGGCCCAAAATTTTATACTCGTAGCACCATCTGCAGGTAATTTTCACAAACCGCAACAAATTGTAAACAGTGCCATCTAGCGGGTGGGGCATAAAGGTTTACAGTTTTAGGAACGAGTGTTCCCCACATTACACAAAGTTCAATCTATGCTCCAAAGGTAGCGCTTCAGCCAACTTGATACAGCTACCCACTTGTATTGTAGCTAGCATGTGTAATGTATTGTGTACCTTATGAGTACCTACTTTTTTAAATTTATCATTACTTTGATGGAATGTGTCTATGATCCACTGCTTGTTACAAAATATAAATATGATGTGTTATTGAGATCGGTCGTTAAACTATAATTTAGAACAATTAATGCATTGAGAGGTAGTCGTTATCAAGCTAACTAGTTGGTACCAAGAGACTAATTCAGTACCATAGAACTAATGACAAATGCTAATTCGAGCAAATACCCTAAAACGTTTCTCCACAAAGAGGTATCTCTTACACGTCCCATTTAATAACAACAAAGACAGCTACGCAATAATTATCCAAAATTAACGAAGAACCACTTACATTTTTTTGTCTCCTGGTATAATAAAACGTTGCTAAATGAGGGCCAAAAATTACCGCCGCAATTATTTCACGGGACGAATATTTTATTTTAACAGACGGGAGACGGGGTACTTTTGAAGGTTCTGAGACAAAGAAAATAATAAAAAAATACATCGGAGCGTTTTACAAAGGGTCTCTTAATGCTTTTTGGTACTCAAGGAGGTCATGGAAAACGGCTGGTACGCATTAAATAATTTTTCTCCTTTCTTATTCAATGTTTTTTCTGTCTGAGTATCGCTCGACGGGGATATCTACTTCCAATTTATGTTTTAATTTCCTAACGGCTTTTTGGTTAGTGGTGTTTCTTTTAGTTTATTATTTTTTAGTTAGCTGTAATAAAAAAAGGGTCAAGCGTTTTTCCGTATCTGAATATTAGCTATCATCATGGACAAACCATGTTCTTAAAGATTTTGATTCATTGGTATAATCTTAGAAATAAAAAGCCCTTACATAAATGGTTTACCGAAAACACTAATTTAATTAAAAAACGTAACATAAGCCTTCTTTTAATTACCTTAAAAGTATAACTTCCATTACAATAGTTCTTCCTCGGTTCTTATTTCATTCCAACGATCTTATAGCTAATGTACTGTTTGGTACGAAATGAACGTAGGTACTAAGGAAGTGACTGGGAAGCTTAATCGACTTCTAATATCAGTTTAATGTCGCGTTAACTGGGTCGTTCTCACAATTAGTGTCACATAATTAAGAACGTTTTGAACATTGCTTAATGTTACATTGGTGTATGAAATCGTGAGAATTCGTGGTAGTGGAAGTTTGTTATGGAGTCTTGTAGGTTTTACAGGAACATTATTTAGTATGTGTATGTGGAAGTTAATATATACTTTTTTATGGAATTCGGAAATGAGCAGACCTTACTTGATGGTTATACTTTGGATAGTTGATCTACTAATTTTTATCAGTGTATAAAAGGGAAGCGATAGTAAGCGAACATTACTATACGTATAGCCTAAGTAAGTCCACTTGCAACCCTAGAGGCATTGAGGGTTCAGTTCTAGTCATGGTACCAGTTATACATAGATCTAGTATTAATGTTGAAGTTACGAAGTATAAAACCACTTCCTCATGAACATAGTCTATACATATTTCTCAAACACTCACATTGTCACAAACTTTGATATTGGCAACGTCTGTCAGCTAAAACATCACTCCAAAGAAGAAAGTACGGATGTACATGCAATAAAACAACTGAAACAACAATTCTGACCTTACTACCCAACAATTTGGACCAAACAAACATTTCAAAGTTCAAACAAAACTTCGAGCTTGATATAGCAGAAACACATTTGTTGATTAAACAGATGATATCAGTACAGGCAACATTGCCATCAGCTTTTAGCGAAATAGTGATGTTCCAATCCCATTCAGTTGTGCGAAACTACATAAGTTTAATAAGTTGGATCGTAAACGAAGCTAGTTTTATGTTGCTATAAGCCGCGGAATGTGATCGCCTGATAGGTTGGGTTGCCAATGAACGTAAAGCTGCATCGGATCGCTCTGGTTATGGGTACCTGGTGGTTCAAATTACGTACTGCGTTTGATAGGAACTTCATAATGGTGATAGAATTGGTCTTTTGTGAGGTGTCGGGTTTTTGTTAGCTTTTCTCAAATTGTATTAGATCGGTGGGCTTTTGTTGTCTTTTGAAGCAATAAGCGAAAGTTTATGGCCATCCGTGTCGTTTATTTTATGTTGAATTGATTCTTTAGGTTGTAGATATTCATCAAAAATTTTTGTGACATTACGTAAAGCGTTTGTAAATTCTTTGTGCAAAGAAAAATATATGACAATTTATACATAATATATTGTATCCGATTAAGTTACAAGTATACAGTATACATGTGTAGATTATGTAATATAAGTAAACTTTTATAATTTGAAACCAGCTGTTCATTCATTTGAATAATCCGTTTAACATAACGTCACCTGCAGAAAGGGTATATTAGTTGCTGTTGACGGCCAAATTATCACGCAACCGAGTAAATCAAGTAAACTTTTCGGTTGGCCGCATATGCTCATTTGGCTCCCAAACGCCCTCTGGTAATATGAGAATTTAATTAATTAACAAATTTCAACATAACGTTGGGCATATTAGCCAATCTAAATTACCTATATGCACCGGTAGAGCGAGCACCTGAGCATCAAGCCCTAGTGCTTACGTCAACATTACTAATTGGCGTCTGACTGCAGATCGGTTTGATCTGCTGAGGCGGCCATATTTGATTTCAATTTGAATCTACTCTAGCTCAGTGTTAGTTTACGAACGATTCGTACAAAATGTTACCGAACGAGTAGTTTGTAGTTTAGGAGCCGTTTATTTGTCGGTGTAACTCATTGATTTTCCATCAAAATGGTACCTAACGTGTTTTACTTGTTTGTTTCTCGTTCAAATTTAATGATACGTAAATATCAGCTCTCGGTCGGTGGTGCACTGTTATTCTATGAGTTTATGTAAAGTGGTGAGGATATTGCAATACTACTGGATTTGAAGGTAAGGTACGATTCCCAACGTAGGATACTGGATATGCCTTTCGTAATCAACATTGAGATATAGAAATATCACCAACTAGACAGTATAACACAATAATCACAAATTACTGTAATGCATGTGTCTTTATAATGTCATGTCTCGTGGGGACCCGGCGGATGAGACGTCCGCTCCTCATGCATGAGCGTGCGCGTTCGAAACCTACCAAAGGCAAGTACCAATGTGATTTTTTCCGAGTTATATGCGCTTTCGAAGATTATTTAGACACCACTGAAAAACGGTGAAGGAAAACATCGTGAGGAAACCTAGACTTATAATTTCTAATTTTCAATTATATGTTTGAAACCGACAATCTGCATTGAGAAAGCTTAGTGATTAATGCTTAAATCTTCTCCGTGTGAGAAGAGACTTTGCTCAGCAGTGGACACTTATAGGCTGTTGATGATTTGTTGATGTATGTGTCTTTATAAAGGTTTTGGAAATCATAGTGCCACTATATTACCGAGCTGCTTATCTTCAAAATTAACTCCTCAATCACACACACCAACTATAAGTGCACAAACAAATCAGTTTTACAGCCAGCACCGAGGCAGACAAACCTAACTAGCTACTCAATTCCAAATCAAGATGAAATGTAACTTTACTAATGAAGGTGGCTCTTCTCAAGAACTTGCTTCATCAACAGATTTAATATATGTTCGTGGATAGTTGTGGCGATAACACGGGATTGTGCCCATATCTAAGCAATTATCTAGAAATGCTGCCCTTTCATTACTTCTAACGCCTGTGTTGATATAGAATGTAATCTTGTGGGTTTATTTAACAATGGACCTTATACGTTCTTCGTAGAATTTCTTATTGATTAGGGTTTTGTGTTGAGATGTGAGTGAATTAGTGTATCTATACGTTGATACGTAAAGTAAAACAATAGGATTTCGTTCGTCTGAACATTTACTGAATAGATTTTCAAGTACCTAGATTTTCTAACTGAAATTAAATTGAGAGCAGAAAATAGGCTGTTAGGTTCCATTTTAATAACACTTTACAAGTCCTTTCAATTTGTATATTCTAATAGTTAAACGTAACTACAGTTAATTTCAATAAAATCTTATTGGTAGTGAATTTCAACTTGAAAATGTTAACGTTAATTAATTCTTACTACCTTAATATTTCGACAAAATTTCAATTAAATTTAGGTTATCATGGCTTGAAAAGAAAGATTATTAAATTGAAAACGTGTGTTGTAATGTTTGTGGTCACGTTGAGAACATGAATGGAAGCAGGATTATGAAAGCTATTTATAAAAGGGACCTTAGTGGTAATACCAGAGGGGACCGCCTAAGGGAACAAAAATACTGACCTCGTTGGGGAGATTTTGAAAAAAGGGCAGGTGCGTTCTCTTAAATAGCGCGTTGTTGTAACTAGCTGTATGTTTAGAAAATAAGCCAATAAAAAAGGTCGGTAGGTGATGTAGGGTAATTTGTCTATTATCGTAAACGACATTAAAACAATTCTGAATTTAAAGATGTTGGGATCTTTAATTTTATTTCTAAGTAGCGTTTATTCCTGTTCGAGAGTTGAGTAGAGACTGTCCGAAGAATATTTGAATACATAAAACTTTTTCGGTTCCCCCAAGCTATCATAAGTTTAAAAAAAAAAACTGAAACATTCAAACAGTGTGGTGGGAAGTCGTCAAACAAAATTGACATACACATGGATAGTTTCACAGACTAAAAAATACGTGTACGAGTACAAGGTTTTATTTCACCAGTTGGGGCGAAACGAGTAGTATTTCAAAACTGTAGGATTTTTTTTACAAAAACAAGATAAACAAATATTCAACAAATATTCGTAAAAACACTAGACTATACGCTAAAGGCATTTCTGTCAGTTAAAAAATCCTGCAAAAGTCAAGCGTTGCGTTGCTCCATATTTCTACTTTCTAAAAGGTTTTGTAACGCGTACAAAATAAAATGTCTAGTCGTATAAAATTCTGGAATTGTATAGTGAACTAGGCTGTATGGTACGCATTGTGGGAGGATACCAAGTAAGAGCGGGGCCCAAATTGTTTGTTGCGTCGTCGCAGCGTTATCGCAGCGTCGTTTCCATATGTTTTTATGATATGTTCCATTAGACGGTCTCGTTGCCATTTGTTGTCATCTATCCACCACGAAGGATGAACTGAGACGCAGCTGAGACGTCATGCGTCGTCGCAATTCTGGTGGCCCGTACTTACAATGCGTTGTTTGGTTGTGACGACGCGATGCAACGCACTAACGAAGCCTCGTCATTACTTAACGTAGTTTTAGAGACATAAAAACATAGTATGTTTTTGACACCTTGGCACCACATGGACGTTACCAGAGGTCTCATTAGGTCGAGCTAAGTCTAACTGTCGATGTTATTACCAATATGCATACAGTTTGGAAATTTTCAGTGTATGGTAAAATTGGTGTCAATCGGTATTACAAGAGACTTCATAATATAATAAGAAAACGTGGTTGTCGTATCTAATATAGGCACACTGTAAACGCATTTGTATGTACTTTAGATTTCGCGAATAATAGATATACAAAAACTACAAACAGAAAAGTTTATTTTATTCAAAATCTTCCTAGTTTGTTATCACGAATTTTACATATGTAGTAAGTTAATTGTACGCAATATTTTGTTTTTATTGTTAGCATTATAAAAGTTAAGTACGTACCCACACACACACACACACACACACACACACACACACACACACACACACACACACACACAATCCTAGAGCTTGCATTGTACAATCAGTTTTTAATCGCTTTAACAATGTTTTGCAACGAGCAAGTCCAACTACTTCATTCAGTCACATTTCTTTAAAAGAATTTTAACTTTATACTTTCGTAATAAGGTCGAAAATATATTAAATAATTTTGGCAGTCTGGGTAGCTTAATATGCTTGGGTTCTGCACCACAAAAATCTCGTTTTGAGTGTAAAAATTTATTATCTACCCTGATGGTAATGATGATACTTTTAATCTCTCAAAGTGGTTCATGAAATTGTATTAAAGTTTCGATTAATTTAATTCTGAACTCATTAATTTAATGCAGGTATTGATTACATTCATTATACGAATGTATGGAGGAATTACGAGACTTGGTAATTGGTTATAGTGTTCACTGATCAACGTTATTAAAATCATTTTACTGTTTTCCGAATGAATTTTCATTTTCAATTGTGATATTCGAGTTTTGTTTTTTGTTTGTGAATTAGTATTGTTATATTTTGAGGTTTTATTGAAATGAAAATCGAATTAATCGTTGGATTCATTTTATATTAAGAATGTTTTTTTGTTGAATAGGATTTTAGTATTAGGATTTTTTTATAAGTTAGTTATTCTATAGCTTTCTATGAATTATACCTATGATATAGCACCACTCTTGTCTGTAAGCGTAAACACAATAATCGTGCTTAGACAGTAACATGTTTGACTCCCGCGTTGGCCGAGTGGTCGCTTTCATTATTCTAAGTAATTGTACTAATACTTAAATACACATTTAAGTAACATTGAACGTGTGTCTTACATCATATACGGGCTGGATCATAATAACGAACAAAGAACCTATAAAGGTCGTCATACGTCACAGATGTATCGAGACATATTTGTTGCATCGGCCTGATCGAGTCCTTTGTTCCAAAACCCATCAGCCGGCCCAATCAAGTAAGAAATTGGTGATCTCGGATGAAAGCCGGTCCCTTTGCAAAGCGTTGTTGGTAAAGATAAGCTTCTTAGGATGTGATGGAAATGTCCCCTGGCGCAGAAAATATGCCAAGAGAAACAGATTGTTAACGTTTACTGAATTATGATCAAAATTGTGTGAAGGACTAATGTCAAAATATGTAATATAGGCTGGTGTTTTAAGCACGTAAGCAAGCAAGTAGGTTGCTAGGTACAATCTGAGATATCAATGTAAAAACCGTTGCACTTTATGTTTAGTTACAGGGCTCACAATGCTTTTTATCGTATCTTATGTTTTTTCGGACTTCAATTGATATTATGCTATAAATGAAAGGTTTTAAATTGGCTAAATAACTTATTATCTATACTTATAATAAATCTGTAGAGAGGTAAATTCTGTACATAAAATATATTTAAAAAATAACTATCAAGGGGTGGTTAGGGATCGCTACTGATGCCAAAAATGCAATCAGTAAAATTTTTGTCTGTCTGTCTGTCTGTCTGTATGTTCGTTATGGAAACAAAAACTACTCGATGGATTTTAACGAAATTTGGCACAATTATTCTTCATACTCTTGGGCAGGTTATAGTATACTTTTCATTACGCTACGATCAATAGGAGCAGAGCAGTGAAGGGAAATATTGGGAAAACGGGAGAAGTTACTCCATTTTTTAAACTTCCGTCGCGTGTGCAGGCTTATAGGTTAAAGCTGCATAGAAATCATGTATGACGGAAATATTCTCCTTAAAATTATATAAAAAATATTCCTCGACAGCATATGTCTATCTTTTATGGTTGACTCACAATAACACGTGAAACTCCAGATAGCTTAGCAATTCGGTGATTTCTGATTGTATTTGTCTACTCTAACGTTTACAATACTCATTCATAGACTTTACGCTGTAACTGAAAGGCCAATGGTTGAAATTAGCTTGACTCGATATTATAAATGAAAATATGTGAGTTTATGTGTATGTTTGTTACTCAGTCATATTAAAACGACTGAAGGGACCGGAATGAAATTCGGAACAGAGGTAGATTATGGTCTGAAGTGATACATAGGCATTTTACCCCTGGGACCGTGGGCGAAGCTGCTGGCAGAAGCTAGTTTTGAATAAATATAAACAACTTAAAATTGTTATGTTCAATAACATGTTTAATGTTATACTATATACATTTAATTAAAGTAACGTTTTTTTAGTTGCCAACAGTTATCTTTGTTGTTTGTGAATTCGTCTCTTCTTTCTGCTCTCTCTGTAGATATGATGGCATCGGTGTGTGTAATACTTTCTCATATAAAATAAAAACTGTTTTTGATCAGTTACGCACGACTGTTATTTCAAAATAACTACAAATTAAAACTAAATCAGCGAATAAAAAATAAAAAAACACATAAAAGAATTAACGAAATTCTGTCAGTTAATTGTTAAAGAATTTGTCTGCATCACTATCACTGGGGAACGTGTCCGGAAGACTGGCAGCATTGCCACGTTGAATGGCACGGCTTATTGTCTCTCCAAAGAAATCGTTTAAATAATTTTAAGTGCTTATTATAACAATTAAAAACTCATTTCATTGATTATTTTTAATATGAATATAAACCGCAATACGTCAGCTTACTTCACACTTTATACAAAGAGTTTACTTTGATATTATTCCTATATTAATGTCGATATATTTCACCCAAGTTTCCCCTTTCGATTCTTTCCCTGTCGGCAGGTAATTGCCGGAGGGGTAAAATTTTAATGAAATTATAACACGTCAGACCCGATTAGTCATAGGAAATACCTTAATACCCCATCGAGAATTCCCCTCAGGCAAAGAAATTTTGCGGTGAGTACCTACTATATAATACATCAGGCTACTGTATTTGCATGTATATTACAAAAGTGAGTCCCTGAGCTATGGTGTTTTAAGAACTTATTGCACACAGAAAAAAATCTTATGGATTTAAAAAAAAAGTGTTCCTTATTAGAAAAGAAAATGCTTATGGAATTTTCGTTAAGCATTTTTATAAAGGTCAGAAGATATGTTATCTATTACACTCATTTATATTGCGATGTGAAGCGAAGAGAAGGTAGTGTTAAACATTACATTATACTGCATTCATAAAATGATGAGGACTTTGCTAAGTATAATATTACATCACCCTTGTTATTCTATGAAAGGGTAAGCAGAAATGGATGGGATACTTCTTGTACATATACTCACATTTCATCAATTATATTCCACCCCTTCTCGGAGGGATAGCTTTATTTATTTATTAATTTATACTTGATTGCACACACAGAAAACATTGTATACATTGTAATAGTAATTTAAGTAGGTACAATGAGGTTTAGTACTGTAGAAAATTATAAACGCATTGCGTCTATGTATTTGTGTACTTTCACAATTTTATTATACTAGCGACCCGCCCCGGCTTCGCACGGGTGCAATATGCATGTATTATGCATATAAATCTTCCTTAACAATCACTCTATCCATTAAACAAACTCGCTTCAAAATCCGTTGCCTAATTTTACAGATCTAAATGCTTAGATCTGTAAAACTAGGCAACTAGGTAGGTATGCACCTAGGGACAGACAGACGGCGGATAGCGACTTTGTTTTATACTATGTAGTGATTAGAAGAAATAACCTTTACTCATATTCTTAACCAACTGTTACCCGAGCCTTCGTCCGCGTAGAATAATAACTTCTGGCAGAATTAAGGATTTTGAATACTAATTCTATAAATTAAAGACTACTTTATCAAGGGATATTCTACGGTAACGAATGTCGTCAGAATTGATTACTAAAGAAGACCTAGTATAGGGCTCCTCCCCCGTAGATGATAGCGTGATAATATGTAGCCTATATGTTGACCCAACTTATTAGTAATATTCATGTAAAATTTGAAGTAAATCCATTTAGTTCTTTTTGATATCATCCCGGACATACACATAGACAAACAGACAAAAATTCTAAAAACCATATTTTTGGCTTTAGTATCGATTGTAGATCACGACCTGATATTATTATTACCCTATTCTCTTTAAAAAATATGCAGTGTACAGTTTTGACTTTTCTACGATTTTATTAAATGTATAGAATAGATAGATACTCTCAATATCGTGTATCATATAGAATTTTCACTTAGTGACCAAGTAAAACGATCACAGAAAATAATTGCACAGTAAAAGGAGAAATTCCTTCTAGCAAACAGTTTGAAAAATAATGTTTCCCACTTCTAATAAAGTGTCAACTTCTAATAAAGTACCAAGGAGGCATGAACAAAAACAGCTTCCATCTTCCGAACAGTAACCCCATCTTTCAGTGATTTGTAAGGCTCCATCGGCGACCGCTCACTGTTCGTATGACTACGGTCACATAGCTTCGGTAGCGCAGTAAAGTGGGCACTAGATGTGTCGAGGATCTGGCTAGACGCCAAACGGCTACCTCCGCAACTCCGCATTGTAAGGTGGTGCGCACACTACTCAAATAACGGAAGGCCAGTGAAAGTCAACGTCTATTATTTTATTTATTTTTATTTTACGTTTTATTTGTTTTGTTATTTTGATGAAAGTGTTTATGTATTGTATTGTAAAAACTTGCTATAATATACATACCTTTATTACGCTGAAATACTCAAATGTGACTCAATTTTAGGTCGCGCTTAAATATAGTTCTGTCAATACAAGTTCTTGGTAAAATGACAGAGATGGCACGATATTTAAGTACAAGTTATAATTGAGTAGCCATTCAGTATTCGGGCGTAAGTAAGCAACACTACAAGTAACCTTAACTATACACCTTATAAAATGTAGGTTAAAATATATAATATCCAAGTGTGTTTTAAGGTCCCTCACCGGGAGCATTCATGTGTAATGTAACATTATAGATTCGACTTTGAGCATTACATTACAATAATACCTCTCTGAGTAACGAGCATTTGCGTGTAATGTAACAACAAGCATTTGCGTGTAATGTAACAACAAGCAATTGCGTGTAATGTAACAACAAGCATTTGCGTGTAATGTAACACATTGATTTTACTTTGAGCATTTCATAGCAAGATGTCAGACGAAGCGGGCGGGCTTGTATCAAGACATTTCACATTGTATCATTACAAGGTGCGCATTGTAATGATCGGTTCTCCTCCTTCACTGATGTAATGCTCAGATCTGTAACGTTACATTAGTGAGGGAGCACCTTTAGTTTCTTAGACATTATATACAGTGATGAATAATCATGCTGGACTACGAGTATGATGAATACCAGTCTAACCTTTTTGTGGTATATCACTAATGTGGTATGTCACACTTTCGTTTTTCTATGACCATCAGCAGCGACATACTTAACATATTTATCTTAGCTTATATATTTTTATTTATTTTCATTTCGCTTTTCTTTATCTTATCATCACAACCTTTTTGTCATTATATTTTTAAAGTAAAAGTAATTAAGAGTAAGTTATATATTCACTAGCTATTGCCCGCGACTTTGTCCGCGTAGAATATGATTACTGTTTTATCCCATGGGAGCATTTAATCGAAATAAAAATGTAAATGTACTAATTTCATCAACATTTGTTCAATTGTTTTAGAGTGATTGACGGACGAAACACACAAACATTTTATTATTAGTGTGATTTGGGCTCGTTGTAGCAACAAGATTCGAAGTTTGGAAGCCATTTTCTTGATATGTTTTTCTCACTACGTGTTGAAATGAGGACATAGTTAGTTGCTCAGTAACATATATTATGAGTTTATCTCCGAAATGAGCTCAGGGTAAAGGTATCATAATCATCCAAAATTGATGAAATTCCGCTCACACCTGTGGTTGGTTGGGTGTTAAGTTTGCATATTTTAACCAAAACGTATGCATGTTGGGTTCACAAGGTCGTTGGTGTGGCTTATGACTAAATTGTCTTAAGATCTGTTGTCAAGGGCTCCTATAATAAAGTCAACCTTATCTCTGACATAATTATTGGTGTAGTTCACTGTAGACGTCATTGTAAGTAAGTACTAAATTTTTTTTGTAAAAGTTTCTATGAAATTATTTACGTATTTTATGCTTACATTGGCTCGGGTCCTTGCTTGTTGAGTTGAGGTTTAGTAGATAGTAAATCCTTGGGCTGTAGACAATGGCTCATTTGTCAACCATGTCACCGATATTTTTAACCATTTTGTACCTTAAAAAAAGTAAAGAACTTGTTACCTAAAGCTTGGTAGTTTTTTTTTTAATAAGATATTGTTTTTGTTTAGTACAGGCACCAAAACCATAAGTGTGCCAACTGTACCTACACTTGGGAGCAAAAAAACGAAGCCACATTTTTTACATTTCATCGAACTTTCTATAAATAAAAAAAATATTCTTTTTAGGACATACGTTACCGATTAATAACAGAAATTATATCAAAAAATATTCCTGGGTCTTCAAGGCCCGAGTGAATAGATTGCTTATGGGACGACTGGCTCCATCGTTGACCGCATCATCACTAACAGCCAGGCGAGATAGTGGTCAAACGTCAGCCCATCAAATATATCCTTACTAATATTATATATCGGAAAGTGAGTTTGTTTGTTTGTTCCGCTTTCACGCCGTAATTACTAAACCGATTGCTTTGAATTTTTGCAGACGTAAAGTTAGAAGTCTGGATTAAACAATAGTATAGATGGCGCTGTGTGTATTGGTATAGGTCACATAGGCTACTTTTTATCCTTTTGTGACGCGAGCGAAGCCGCGGGTAAAAGCTAGTAGTATATAAAAAAATACCAAGAAAAGAAAGAGAAAACGCTAGTTGATCCGTTCCTTTGCTCCCAAGTATAGAATCGCTAGTGTGTAACAACCTTAAAGGACTAAGCACTAAGACTGTCGGTACAGGGTGCTGATTCAGCTAAATACCGAACGATAATAACGTGTTCAAGTAAACGTTCTACACTGCTGACGTCACAACTGTACCTGTATTAATTACTGAACGAAATGTACCGGTACTGGTACGCTTTGAGTGGTTTTAGCAAAATACGAAGTATAGAGTGCTGTAGTAAATTAATGTTAATACTTTCTTAGGGAAATTGAGTGGTATAAAGGAACAAGGTTTTGTCGTGTGTCGTTGAAAGGATTAAATGTTGTATGTTGCGCGTGATTTGTACTGTTTAGTTTACGTGTTTTGTAGACGTATGTTTGTGTATGTTAATCGTTTAGTTAGTGTTAAGTGTTTTCGGTTAACCTATGTTTTATAGTATATTATTGGAAATAACTAATCATTTTTGGACACCTTTTTAGCCCTCTAATATCCTACAACCGAAAATTTTAATATTCATAAACTGGCCTGATTCCTTTACACGCATGTAATATAGGTAGTGATGATGACGGGGTATGAAAATTAAAAATCCATTTAGTCCGTCAGTTAGGTAATGATAATATTCCTGTACTTACATAAGAACAGTTCTTTACTACATAACATAACATCACGCTGTTAACCCCGATGAGTAGGCAGAGGTGCACATTATGCCACTGTACAATGTAACACCCACTTTTCATTATTTATGTTATGAGTCCCATGTAATAGGGGTGAGCCTTTTGCCATATACCGGGCACAATTCCAGACTGCGTGCTACTAATACTGAGAATTTTTTAAAAACCCAGTAATACTTTGCTCGACCCGCTAATCAAACCCGAGACAAGGGGCCCAGCAGTCGCACTTGCAACCACTCGGCCAACGAGGCAGTCAGTTCTTTACTAATATTTTATTACAAAGTTTGTGCGCCACCAACAGCTTGCCACACTTATAAATTATACACTAAAACCTTTTTCGAAAAAACTTTTCGTAGCTGAAAAAATGTTAGTACATTTGTGAGTATAAAGATAGGTAGGTACTCTTTTGATAATATAAAACTGTTTTTGAATTTTTGCGTAAAGTTTTGTCGGTAACTTTGTTGTTGGAGTTTTATTATTTATGTGATAAGCCGGTAAACGAGCAGACAAATCACCTGATGGTAAGCAACAAGTGCGTTATCGGCCTTTTGGGGATTAGGAATTTGAGAATTATTGGGGAATCAGGGATTGGGGGGATTGGGGAAAGGGAGGGGGTAATAAGGCCTCCAGTAATCTCATTCACACGGTTTTCTGTCACTCCGGTCGAGCCGGCCCATTCGTAATCAAGTATTTATTGCATCCATAATGTACATATACAGGTGGTTAGAAAATATAATTAGTAACAATTATGGACCCTGTCGGGCACAGCAACATTTAAAATTGGTAGGAGAAAGGAAGGGCATTTTGTTAGATTACTATTAATATAATCAAAATTAACGTGCTCTCCCACATTAAACACTTGAAAACATTGTATACAATTGCAAGATGTGTAAATAAATAAAAAAACTGTTTATTGAGAAAGGGATTGGTTACTAAAATGTTTATTGATAAATGAAAATAATGATATTTATGTGAAAGGAAAGGTTAACAATTGTTTAAAATGTGATGACGATGAATTGCCTACACACGCTGGAAATAAATAAAGTAATTTCCGTGCTCCGCAAGTTGAAAAGACACGTACCTCAATTTCAAATTCAAAACAAAATGACATTAAATGGATATATTACATTCGTTACGTTCCCCGCGTATCGCAAAGAAAAGTAATTAAAACAGGCCGTCACTCGTATCATTTCTCTTCCTATTAAATTGTTTGCGCACAACAACAACAAACGAATGACGAATGAAATTTCCTCACATAAAACGTAGTTCATCGTACTTCAACTTCGTACTTTACAACTTCAGAACTCGTAATCGCCGTAACTTATAATTGCTCACTTAATAACATCAAAAACGAAAATCCCGAACATTTAACGTAGGTAACTGAATTCAGTGAATAATGCGATCGGGCATAACGTCGCCGTATCTCACTGATTACCTTACCGGCGCAGAAAATAAAGTTGTGAACTCCTTAATAGAATATCCTTTGAATAGGTTGCTCGAGTCGTCTTGTAAATAATGTTAGAGGCCTCGACGGAGGTGTCAGAAGTTGGCCAACTTCCCCAAGTACTCCTGTAGCGTGCGAGTTGAAAACACCCAAACTTGGAGACCTCTCTAAATCTAAACTTTTCTTTCGTTGACAGCGCTTGAGACATGACTTTCGAGTTTATTGTGCACTCACATATGTGAGGATTGTTCAAGATGTGGATGTTAAAAATTATCTGAGTTTGTGTCGAGAACATTTTAAGTGTTGAAAGTTTATCTTATTTTGATGTAACTTCGCCTTGTTTCTACTTTCTGAAATATGACTTTGTCGCTTAAGCTAGAGCACTCATTTCACATGGAAATGTTGATTTGGTCGATACACTTTTATTTTGTAAATCACTACGGAAATAAACATCCAAATGAGAAATTATATGTCCCTATCAAGAAGTTAGTACATTCTTATATCTTAAAGCACCATGCACCGCTTCGACCATGTTACGATCAGTTTGAAGTAATTGTTAGAAGCAAGTTTTGTTGCCAATGTTTGAACCACACGGGAAAAGTTCAGGAACACGTACACGGTACACACCCGCATTCGAAAAGTACCTTCACAAGTACCTCTTTATATATAAAGTTAATTGGTTTCCTAATTAATTAAATTATTCGCGCTAAGTATGAGAGATTGGTTAATGTGTAATTTGGGACTCATTAGTACACCGCAAATTGTTTATATGTAATCAGATGTAACATAATATTAGGTCACGTGTTTGCTAAGTAAACCCTAGCTTATTACGATCGACAGACAATTTGACATCGTTTTTTTCTAGGCATTTTCCTTGGGGACTAGTTCTAGTTTGTTACTGATATTTTATTCTTGACGTTTGGCTTTTATCTCACCTGGTGGTAAGCGATGATGTGGTCGACGATGGAGCATGCCTATGACCAACCTGTTCACTCGTGACTTGTAGACACCCAAGTTGATTTATTAACGGCAAGCTAATTAACAGTTTTAGTTTATTTCAAAGTTGAGCCTAAGGCCCTGAATTTAGTTAAGGTGACTAGTTTATATAATGACTAAGTACTTTAAAATTTTTCTTGAATATGATTGCAGTTCAAGTGTGGGAGAGCCATGCTTCGGCACGAATGGGCCGGCTCGACCGAAGTGATACACGGCCTCACAGAAAACCGACGTGAACCAACGCTTGCGTTGTGTTTCGTCGTGTGAGTGAGGTTACCGGAGGCCCAATTACCCTCTAGTCCCTAGTCTCCTGAATCCCCGAATCCTTCACAATCCTCAAGTTCCCAATTCCCAAAAGGCCGGTAACACACTTGTAACGCCTTGGTGTTTCGGGTGTCCATGGGTGGCGCCGATTGGTGATCCGTTAGCTCGTTTACTGGCTTATGCTATAAAAAAAGTACGCTTACCTTATTTCATTCTTGACCCACATAATAACGAGCTAAACTTTTCTTTTTGGATCCCTCAGTTTTTCCTTTTCAGAAGCACAGTTCTCTTTCGAATTTAATTCAGTATATACCGTTAAATGTCGTAATGGCCTGGAGGTTTAAGACGACTGATTCTCTTGCATGAGAGTGCGGGTTTGAAATCTACCAGCAAGTACCAAAGTGACGTTTTACGAGTTATAGGTACTTTCTAAGATTATTTAGACACCGCTGACAAACGGTGAAGGAAAACATCGTGAGGGAACCGGGGCTTATAATATCAGCAACCGTGGTGATTAATGAATGCTTAAACCTTCTCGGTGTATGAAGAGGCTTTGGTCAACAGTGGCCATTCATAGGCTGTTGATGATATATCTTTGAAGACTTTATATTCATTGGCTTGTATACTTCATAAATAAAGTTACATTAACAAACATTACGAGTAACGAGTAAAACTCAAAATATACATACAAATTCCCAATAAAAGCGAAGTCGTAAACGCAAAAACAACTCATGAATACAAATATATTAATATCAATATTTAAACTTAGATATTTGGTTTAATAAAATAACTTTGAACATTTCGGTAATTTCCTTTCATATGTTTACAAGGGACATGGGTTGGGTGAAGTAACATTTGGTCCAAAGTTTATTAATATTTTGGAAGGTTTTTTATTGATATTAGCAGAGTGTAACAGAATACTGACCAAGGTTTCCGTTGTGTAAGAGGGTGAATGTCCATTTTTTAAACTTAATGTAGGAAAAATGTATAAAATAGACAATTTGTATGTTAATATGTTCAAGGTTTTTGCTTACTTAGTTGGGTTTGCTTATTTATTTCGGAGTGATATCGTTAGGTTGAGATTTTTGTGTTTTTTTGGGAAAAATAACCAGATCACGTCTGTTTTTTAGAAGGTGTGTTGCCCATATTACGTGTGATAAAGGTTGCTTATTTCAGCATCCATTGTTAATCAGAAAAAATCTGTAGATACTTACAATAATTCACTATAACATGTTTTAGCGCTGAGGATTTTCATTGAATCTCTCATTATTTTTTACTTTGAGTGCGTTAAGTTGCTTCTTAACCTTTTAACTGACTAAATACTACACCAGTATCTGTTCTGAAATATTTGACTATAAGAAAACAAAATATCTTGCATTAACACATGGGTGCACCCCATTCAAGAGACCCCGTCTGTTGGCAAAGGAGTGAGACCCATTTATAGTAATTATGTACCTTATGTAATTACTCTAGGATTCAATTTTACACATACAAAGTAGACCTACAAACGAACTTAATTATGAGAATCGATAAAAACATTTACAATTATTTAACAATTTTATCACAAGCTAGAATTATTATTTGCCTATACAGTTTGTCTAAGCACCTACATTTTGATATAATTCCCGCTCATACACATACATAATAATATAGCATATCAATGTATCCGAATTGGATAAACTTCTTTAATACTTTATCAAATTGTGATAAAGTTGAATATCCATTAAAGACATAACGGTTTAGGGTACTTTGATGTGCTGGTATTCTACATAATAAAATGTTCAGACAGATATTCTCATAAATGTGATATTTCCAGCAAATGGCTGATGATTAATTAGTTGAAAGGTATGCATGAATATCTCTCGTCAAAATAAAACGTTGGGAATACATTATTCGTGCTAAAACGTGCCAGTTACACGGTTCGTATTAATTAATGGGGAATGTTGCTATATTAAATTTTGTAACAAATTCCAAATGTGATTTGTCGATGAAATTAATTCTAAGATTAAAGCGATGTTCCGCAAGTATGCTTCGAGTAGGATTTATTATATTCGGCTGTATTATGTTTGAGAGTGTTTTGCTCTTGTGTATTTGTTCCTTTTGTTACAACTTTTCACTGTTTATGTTATAAATCCCATGTATGGGGTGAGCCTATTACCATATACCATTTCCAGACTCCTTTACCTTCTCTTTTAGTAGCACTACTGTGGTTTTTAAAAAACTCAGTATTACTTCCCCGACCCGGGAATCAAACCTGAGACCCTTTGCCCGGCAGTCGCACTTGCGACCACTCGGCCAACGAGGCAGTCAAATCAAATCACTTTATTGCATATATAGTGTGTACAGGGTGGTTTACAATTATGTGACATAATGTGTTCTAACTAGGCTCTTTTGGGCACCGCAAAAGTACTTACTCTACTTACAAAATAATAGGAAGCATTAATATTATTTTTGCGTACGATATTTTTAATACTTGGAATTTGTAGGCGCTACGTTAGTATTTTAGTCGAGTAGCGGGTATTTTGTAGCTGTTTCGATTTTAGGGCAGAAACAAAAAGGATTCGAACAAGGCATAAGTGAGCTACAAAACTGACTGATCTAACTGCACGGTTGGTGCGGTGGCTGGGCAACCGGCTGCCGTGCAACGTGTCGCGGGTTCGAACACGGAACAACACTTTGTGTGATCCACAAATTGTTGTGTCGGGTCTGGGTGTCATGTGTATGTGAACTTGTATGTTTGTAAACACATCCACGACACAGGAGATAATCCTAGTGTGGGGCAACGTTTTTTTTTTTAAAAACTCGTTGCTCTAAAGTACGAAAATATTAGATATTTCTTGTTTATTAATTCTAACCTCGCCCTAGTTTGCCGAAAAACTGTTTGATAAATAACAATAGTCTTCTTTGCAATCATTGTACCTACGTACTTAAGATAATTATATTGTTGTATTTTGCATTTTTGTTATTATGAATAAAGTTTTATTGTTATTGGCTTAACAACATAATTCTTAACATTTTACGCTACAAAAAGTTCTACACAACGTAAAACTATTTAAGAAAAAAAAACGCTTATTAATAAAAATACCTCACACGCAACCCTTTGAGTTCGTAGCTGGGGTGGTGACGTAGCATATAGAGCGAATCAAAACGTACCGTGACGAAAGGGGATCTAACGATCCATTTATTAAGCATGCGTGTTACTGATTCACTCATTAGCAATGATTTAAAATAGTTCTGTCTAAATAGTAGAAGTAATGGCTGATGTTATGCTTTTACTGTATTTATTGATATTATTTTGATAGTTTCAAAATTATAAAGCTGTTAGTGGTCATGTGGATTGTGATTGGAGATGTTCTTTGTTATTTACGAATAGTCCATCCTTATTATAATAATTATGCATGGCGATGATAGTTAAACAAAAACTTCTCCTTAATCGGTAACGGATAGGATTCTAAACGATAACTTGGGTTTGGGTTTAAAGAATTTATTTCTCATAAGAACAGATTTATCGCAGTTTTTTATGTCATCTGGTAGGTAATCTATTAAACAGCTATGCTCCCTCAAACTTGCATCTATTAGTTATCTTTAACTCTGACTATAGTGACTTATTTGCAAAACTGAATATGAAGATAAAACCATGTAATGACTAAAAAGACAGTAGGTACCATTGTTATTGCATACATAAATAAATAAAATAAAAATAAATGTCTCCAAAGTAGGTTCGTAATTACGTATACGTAATATTATACATTATTATTCTTAAAACGTCTTAATTAAAACGAATAACGTCAAACATAAATGTGTTACTAAAATGAACAATGGGAAATGTAAATAGAACCGTACTTCATTTGTTTAATCGGGAAATGTGTTGACAGGCCAATTTACTCAGATCCCTAATTCAGTTCATTGCTTTTTAGTAATAATACAAAATTATTAGAACACGGAAGGGAGTGGTAGATCAAACATTTCTGGTCGCTTGTCACTGTATCACCCCCTTGCCCGGGGGAAATCTAGATATGTGAAAGTGAAACCAATGATATAATGTTTTCATTACTTGTTATATTTCATACATATTTCTCACGTGTACCTAATCAAACTATTTAAATAAAACATGAGTTTCGCGAGGCGAGAATTTCCCCGAGGATTGCATTATTAAATTGACACTATTGCGTTGGACGTAATCTTGCACTATGTAATGTAATGTCGACGTTGCGCCGTGGAAAATAATTTCTACGAAATATTCTGATGTTAACATTTGAAGGTTTTCTTCTTTTTTATGGAATAGGAGGCAAACAAGCAAACTGATCACCTGATGGCAAGCAATCATTACTGCCCATGGACACTCACAACACCAGAGAAGTCACAGGTGCGTTGCCGGCCTTTTAAAATGGTATACGCTCTTTTTTAAGGTTTGAAGATCGTATCGGTTTGGAAATATCGCCGACGACAGATCATTCCAGTTTTGGTGCCTACTACGTTTCTACTATTTTATTTTTGCTTTATGTTTATTTTGGTTTAGAACATATTACATTAGTCCGAGAATGATCACTGTTACTAAGATATTGACATTTTGGTCAGTTAAAATAGTCAATATATTATAATATTTACAAATTCTATTACACAAATTACTTAATGAGAACTTTTATGCTACTAGGTGAATAAGAAAAAAAATTAAAATGTTAGCCCACAATAAATGAAAATTAAAAAACAAAATTATTTATTTCTTCACTTTTAAACGTCAACAAAATAAAGTGAAGCTATTAGCTCATTCTAAAGTGTAGATTCCAATTAAGAAAAACGAGCGAGTAACTCCATAGGTTACTCTGTAGATAAGTAATTCTTCCTAATATCAACGGTGTAAAACATACTTTAGCCTTACGTAGGTATTCCCATACAAATATGATCCATCCTACATTGCAATAACAACGATATTATGATACCGTTACGCAATATAACATTCTAAGAGGAAATATACTCAATCCTGCTGTCAAGTTAAAATTGAATTTTATACTTTACATAAATCTGTGCTGTGACGGCTAGTGATTGATTGCTACAGCAGTTACGACCGATGACCTCCGGAGTCCGGAATATAAATCCAATTTCTATTGGTCTCTATATTAAAGTCTTACTTAATGATGTTATTTGAAAGATAGTGTAATATTCTTTCTTTCTAGTATATAGTACAGTTGTTTAAAAGGAATTGTTAATGTGCGTAATTCTTAAATTTTTTTTTTTATGTCATAATCCGGTATGCCCGCAGATGGATCACCTGATGGAAAGCAATCGGCGTCGCCTATGGACACCTGGAACACCAGAGGCGTTACAAGTGCGTTACCGGCCATTTGGGGATCAGGAGTTTAAGGATCGTTGGGGATTCAGGGATTGGGGAGATTGGGGAAGGGGTAGGTCATTGGGCCTCCGGTAACCTCACTCACACGACGAAACACAACGCGAGCGTTGCTTCACGTTGGTTTTCTGTGAGGCCGTGGTATCACTCCGGTCGAGCCGGCCCATTCGTGCCGAAGCATGCCAAAGCATGAATAGATGCTAACGTTCTTATTTGGTTAGGCTCAAAAATGAATGGAACTGTGATGGACCCAATTTCAAAATGTATTGTTTCGAATTGCATTGTGCATTATTGCCATAAAGCTCCGCCACATATGCGAATTATTATTTTCGAATTCGAATTAACTACTTACTAATAGCGGGTAAAAAGTGAGAATATTATTCAAAATGTGCACGTCTATCTCTATTTACTCCGTGGGTGTTAAGACCTGACAAAAGGTTATGCAAAACTAAACATACTTTAAAAAACTAAACTTGACATCGACTGCTCAACCTCGTTTTATCCTTCAGACACGCACTTGGCAGGTTTTTCGGATTAGTGAGTCGGTACGGCTGGGAAAGTCCATCAACTTGTATTTATACAGGACAAAGGGTCTGTTTGTATGGGCTATTGGCAGTTTTGTACCGAAGTGAAGGTCTGTATGTTGCGATTAAGTTACTCTTTCGAACAAACAATAGGATCAAGCAATTTATGTTTAGAGGCACAGGTGAGGAGGTAAGGGTGTGTGTGTTTTTATAAAGCTGTGACTGTATTTGCGATTTGAATTTGTTGTGTTGAATCGTGTCTTTTTCTACATACTATTTGTGCATGTCTTGCAAGACATTTCAATGATATAAGACACATGACTGCACGGTTGGTGCGGTTGCCGTTGTTTGTGAACTTGTATGTTTGTAAACGCACCCACCGTTTTAAAGAAAGCAAACAACATCACACCAACATGATACTTAAAAGTATTTTAAATACTTTGACTACATGCACTATGCGGTATATGCATGAGTTTTATGATATAGTTTCTGTTTCTATTCTATTTGACCATCAACACCCGTCCAATACGTTGTGCTAACAAGCATCGAAAACCGCGATCGTTTGCAACGCTTCGGTCAGATTTTTAGGTTCTAGACTAGCATTATACCTAAAATCTACAACATTTATTACTTTCTGTGGGATATTACTCACTATACAGAGTCACGTGTACTTATGTGATAACTTGGTCAGTCGCTTATGTGTTTGTACGGATGTTAGAACGTGACTTCAATATTTGAGTTTGAATACATCGAGTATAATATTTGAGTATGCACACAGCACACATCCAAATAGATAGCCTATAACAATATTACTTGTTTATGTTACATAACATAACATCACGCCTTTTATCCCCGATGGGGTAGGCAGAGGTGCACGCAGAAGTAACACCCACTTTTCACTATTTATGTTATGAAGTCCCATGTAATAGGGGGTGAGCCTATTGCCATATACCGGGCACATTTCCAGACTCTGTGCTACCACTGAGATTTTTTTTTAAAAACCCAGTAATATTTTGTCCGGTCCAAGAATCGAACCCGAGACCCCTTGTGTTGTTTGTGTTAATTTAATGTGTTTATGTTAAACACATGGAAATGATGATGATCTTCGTCATAAATCTGTTTTGGTTACCGAAACTTGATACGTTGATACTAACCAGTATCGGAACCTGTAACATTTCTATCAGATTTCTAGTATTTAGACCTGAGTTATTTAATAAATGATACACAATGCCTCGTTCGCACTACGTTAGTATTTAGGTCGAGTACCGAGGTAGGCTACTACTCGCTACCTCTCCTAGAGAGCTATCTTTCTCGCTTTGATTTTGGAACAGATGCGGAAAGAAGCTACTAAATTCTCGCTACTTGACCAAAATACTAGAGTAGTTCGAACAAGGCATAATGATCTGTTCGCTCCCAGTACAGGATGGCTTCTGCCAATGACAAGGCGGTTGTTTACGAAGCCCGCTCGTACCTGTGTTCGTGGTTCGTTTACAAATCACTAATCAAAGTATCTAGGACGAGCTTTGATTTTTGGAAAAACAGTTTTAGACTTTTTGAGTTTATTGTGCAGTAAAATGCCTACACAAAGTATTGTTCTATTAATGTTAAAACAGGTTTTATTTTACATTTACATTAAAATAATTTACATAATGCCTCATTGGCCGAGTGGTCGCAAGTGCGACTGCCGGGCAAGGGGTCTCGGGTTCGATTCCCGGGTCGGGCAAAGTATTACTGGGTTTTTAAAAATCTCAGTAGTAGCACGGAGTCTGGAATAATGTGCCCGGTATATGGCAATAGGCTCACCCCATATTACATGGGACTCATAACATAAATAGTGAAAAGTGGGTGTTACATTGTACAGTGGCATTAAGTGCCGAAATGTGCACCTCTGCCTACCCCTTCGGGGATAAAAAGGCGTGATGTTATGTTATGTTAATTTACATAATTTTCTTTTTTCAATTTGTTTTCTTGTGTGTAATTTAAAGTTTAACATACTGAGTTATTTATATTTATTTACCAAAAACACGCAGAGCTTCTTGATTTAGTGCTCCCTCGATGATAACAGGCCAATGCATTCTAGAGGTATTATTTTCAGCTACAAAACTAAACAACATTATTCTTTTCGGCTATCAAAAACAAGTAAAACCTACGAAGGTATGCGCAACTTTTGAAGACGTAAAAACTTTTTACGTTAAGACGCTAATTTCTTTTGGAAATTTCTAGATTAAGAAATTAAATTGAATTACAAAGTTCTCAAAAACCAATTAGGTAGAAATAACCTTCAAGGCGTAATAAATGTTCTGATGAGAGATTCTCTTAAAACTTTTTTCGCAAAAAACAATTTTACATTTGGAAAGAAATTCATCTGTTATCTATTCAGATGTTTCGGACAGTGAAAATCACTTTTGGAGCTTTTCGCTCCTTTTTAATTTAATATAATTAATTTGTTTCAATCAATCATGGCACCTTACTGTGTTAGGACCTAAGTAATTTAAGTATTCAATAGACTTTCTTTTTGATTTATTCTTTATTTATCAAGGTCCCTTTTTGTTCGTAAAGATAATATAAACCTATCATTTTATACAGTTTTATTTATTTATTTATTTATACACACATACAATATAAAGACAACATATATATAAAATTAAAATACAAAGGTATCACCTATTCCTATTGGAATTTCTTCCTGTGGACCTGAGGCAGTGAGGTGCCTTTCATGTGAGGTATAATGATAAAAAATTGACAATACATGCAAAAAAGATGAATTTATGCTTGGTAATAACTATTTGGGAAATAGAAAGTCAAAGGAGTTAATTATATTCATACCTTTAGTATAAGTTTTGCCGCGGAGAACTTAACGGGTAACCAGGGCTCTAGCTCAAAGTGCAGGAGAAGGAACGGGGTGATTTTTAGTCAGTAAGAGTCCGACACTCCCTCCCTCCTCACCCAGGCGGGAGAAGTCATTCGATGATGTCCCCCCTTAAAAATTAGTATAAGTTTTTAATACTGACAAACTTTGCAAATGCTAAACAAGTAAACTAACCGCGTGTTTGTATAAAATATATCTAAATACATAGCAATTGCTTACCGATTAAGCAAACCCCATGTTTGTATGAAGCATATGGACTAAAAACTTATATTAAATTTAAATAAAATGTAAAGTTTTGTATCGTAACGATTTCCAAGACATTCTCATTACAATACCGCAGCCGAAATCGATTATTTTCGATCAAAATTACTCGAGTAACTCATTACTCGTACGCCAAGTAACGTTAACTTATCAAAGTTTAGAACGAGCATTGAAACTCTTTCTCGTTTACGTATAAACTTATATTCGACGCATTCGTAAATATACAAAATGTATTTGGTTATTAGAAAAAGTTACAAGATGGGATTCCGGGACGAAATACGTCAAAAACTTATCCATGTTAGCAAAACTTATTTGGTCTAATAAATAATGTTGATATTTTGCTGTAAGCTTTGAAACTGAGGTTCCAAGAAAAATAACGCTCATTACATCGACATATCGTATGAGAATCGCGTCAAAGTAATACTACGAATTTATCATCAGTATAACAAGATGATGTAACTAGAGCGTGTTTCAAAACCTTTGAATTACGTAACATTGTTGAAAATAAAACCAGGGACAAAGAGGCTTATTTATTTCTCAGTAAAAAACCGAATCGTGTCTTTCATTAATTCCACAAAATACAAAATAGGCACGAAGATTGAAATAATTTAATTATTCTTATAACTTCTTTCATCGTGTTAAAGACGCCACAAAAAGATAAATAAACGCGTTAAGCGAATGAAATAAGCAGGTTCTTACAAATGTTTGCGGTGAAAAGTGACTCATTATGAAAGTTGTAGGCACTTTCCCGGAATTAAATTTATTCAAAGCAAACATTTTCACAATTTAAAATCCAACAAACTCGACAAAAACTTGACTTGCGTCTAAAATTTTCCGCAAATTGTAAACAAAATAAGCGAAGCGACAGTAACAAAAGGGAAAGAATTTAATATCCACCGCGGCATAC
The DNA here is from genome assembly GCA_902850265.1 of Spodoptera littoralis. NCBI lineage: Eukaryota > Metazoa > Arthropoda > Insecta > Lepidoptera > Noctuidae > Spodoptera > Spodoptera littoralis. The sequence continues at coordinate 9,519,412 of LR824542.2, read as the reverse complement.
GGAATGCTTGTTACAATTTGTTTTCTTGCTGCGAACATTCTTTTTTTTTTCGGTTTCGTAACACATGTTTAAGTGTAACACTTCGTAAATTATTTAAATCCCCCTGTATACATATGGATAATTTATACTCGGATAAGATATAGTGCACAAAGCTGTTGGTTTCGTAATCTCACATAGAATTCTCGTATTTCAATATTTTATACAGATATTTCTATTTTGTGGACTCAGAAAATACAAATAACCTACTTATAAATCTCATGTAAAAATTGGAATGTTAAAGTATATAAACACGGTTTTGTAAGCAGTTTAATGAAAATATTACAGTTGATATTATTCTTCTAAACTGAGATAGATATTTTCTAATATCAATTTTATTACTTTTTCTAAAAAGCAATAAAAACGATCTCTTTTAAACGTTTTCAATACGATACTTTAATACAAAGAGAAGCCAACGTATCTCTATCAAGAGAAAACGATTAATCTGTTCAATGAATGTGTCGACGACACAATCCGTCTAGCGTCCCTACAACTTATCAGACAGATATATTATCAAGCTATAGAGCGTGAAACTGCGAACGACATGGCAATATCAGTTCTGTACTATTAGAAAGGATTAGAAACATAATAGAATTGGCTCAAATATCCGTCTGTCTTGGGTTCAAAGGAAGTGTAGGCCACCAAACCCATCAGTCTATTAGTAAGAAGGTTGTAATAGTATTGGAAATGTACTGGATTGTGGGGATCAAAGCGTGTAGCTGTCAGATACGAATGAAGCCCCAGATCTGCCTTTGATTAATGCTGCCAACATTGTGCCTGGTGAGTGCGGTTCTTAGTAGATTAGGCCTTTGGTATTGAGTGACGACGTTGCATTGTTCACAAAGGTAGGTTGTGCTTAGAAATTGGATAGTTCAAAGTCACCGATAAATTTTGCCTTTTAATTGTGTGTGACAGACGTAAATTAATTGTTTGAATATTCATAAGAGAGTTGTAGTAGATCTTTGAACTTTTTAAGAGCAAAACCTAACTTTAAGGTTAAACTAGTCGCGGGCTCGAACTCAATCAAGGGCGTGGCCAAAAAGCGCTCTGTCTCATCTAACATCGTGTGCGACAGAAATAGTACCAGTGATGAGCAGTTAGACGCTATCTATTTGCACGACGTATTGTTCGCACGCACACAAACACAGCAAAACGTCACTGAACGGTGCATATATCTGTGCTGTGTGTGTTTACTCGTAGTAAAGTCGTACGCGTTGCTACGATTTTATGATGCTCGCATGAATTTTAGTAATTATTGTCACAGGGCATTGTAATTACTGAATTTTTTATTTTTTTATGATAAGTTGATAACACAATATCCGAAGAATCTACGAAAGGCTAGGGATATAATTCTGTAGGTAAACAGTTACTTTTTTTTCTAAGTACCAATAACTTTATGTACCTACTAAACCTAATAGGTACCTACAATATTTGTTGTATTTGTTTAGTTTTCGTAAAAGTAGGTAATTACCTAAAAGTATGTTTACTTGCTAAAAATAAAGTAAGAAACGTAATAAAAAGTATAGTATTGACAACCCCAATCGAGTTCTCACGGAGCACGATAGCCACAAAATATAAAGGTACCTAGTTAGTTCTATGGTATAACTACGTACAAAGCGCGCTCGAGCACGTAGGTATAAACAGTGAAGCAGGTACATACCTAAATGAGATTGACTTCTGTACCTATGTATTTTGTGCGAAAACATTCGGCTTGGCGGTTGCCCGTTGATATTATCAATATTCCTATTTGCGGTAATCTACAACAATTTAATATTATAAAGAGCCTAAAGAGGTAAAGTTTGATTTACTTATAATAAGCATGATCATTTCTTCAGTCTGGGTGTTTTTATCTAATTATAATAATATGGAAATATTTAGAAATATACCTCTAAGTACCTATCTATATCTGTTGTCTAGTAGGTACCTACACATAACACAAGCTCTGTTTAGTTTGGGACTGGACAGGGTAGGTACAAAGTTGTGTGATATTGTGGAATATTATTATTACTTAGGTATTATTTAGGAAGGATGGCTAAAAAAGCATAGGTACCGTAGGTACGTAAACGTAGTGTACCTGCTAGTAAAATATCAATTCGGTCTAGCCGAATTGAACATTGACCTGAACAAATAGAAATAAATAGGAAAAATACAAAAATAAATAAATTAAAAATGGGTTTAAAAACTATTTATTTGTTTTTTCTGTCTATCTGTCTCTCTTCTCTCTTCTGTTTGTTTTACGTAGGTACCTATGTCCAAAGGAATAAGTAGTTTTTTTTTACCTACTTATCGTGCAAATAGCCGTGTGAGTATGAAAAAATCTATGTAGGAAGGTATTTTAATATTTGGTACAAACTGACACTGCAATTTATTTACATTGTTTAGTATAGGTATATCGATTTTACGATAAATAATATAAGTATCGTACACCTCGCACTATAATACCTACGGACAGTTTACTTATAAGCTTTTATATAGGTAGGTAGGTACTTACTCGTGGCTTCGTTGATAACTACCAATTATATTTTTGTTCAACTTACGTACCGCGAATAATACCTTAGTACCTACCTACCTAATAAATAGGGTACGATCGTGTCATCGTATAAAGGGCATCTTGTGTAGGTATAGACCTACTCCTATCCTACCTATCGACACCACACCACCGCACCGGTCGCAAAGCTCCAGTCGTAAGATAAGGGTAAGGAGAATAGTCTACACGTACGATAGAAACCACGTAGGCCACAGCAGCAGACTAAGTCGACCAAGTCCAAAACAAAAAACAATAGAAAATAGTCTAATGATTTGCACGACACGCGCTGTCGTGCAAAAAATTGTGCAAAAACGCGTGAGCGTCTTCCCTCCGCCCCGCGCCGCTGCCGGGGGAATTTTATCAAATGAAATGCACGACAATTCATCGTAAAACGAGTGCGTATAAAAGTACGATTTAGTGCTTTAGAAAATAGCGATTTTTGAAAAAAACCACTGCTTAGATCAATTTGAAATAAATTTTATAGAACTCTCTGGTAATTGTGCTGTGTCGGTACGGTCTACGGTTTGGAGATTTTACACGATTAGTGGTACTTTTTAACACCCAAAGTTCCGTCAAAATTGTCATGAAAAACAAAACTTTGGTGGCTCATAACTTTTTAATCGTTATTTTTTATTTTTTTCTGTTTCCGTACCGACAAGTGTAATTACAAGATAAAACATTGTCGTGTTTAATTTTGGAGGTACAAATTCACACTGTGGAGTAATACCGCCCCGAACTTTCTATGGAAAAAATATCGACTAGTGTAACCTTAATAGTTAATTTTTTGCGCCGTTTTATGACTATACCTACATATTGAAATGAATTTTGTGTCCTGAATCATTCAATTTTTTATTAGATAAAGAGGCAAACAAGCAGTTTGATCACTTGATAATAAAGGGATCTGTTAACAACATGGACGTTCGTATGACCAGAGGAATCACAAGTTGGTTCCTGGACTTCTGAGGAACACGGGTGTATCATGTTGTTCTCTTGCTTATTCGTAAATTGTCTTGAAGTTCGAGGAGCTCATACAACACATCGTGTGACAAAAATCGTAAAGGCCCGGTGATCTAAGACGCCCGCTTCTTATACATAAGAGTGCGTGTTCCAAACCTACCAACAGCAAGTGCCAATGTGACTTTTTTCGAGTTATACGTATGGACATCACTGGCATATGGTGAAGGAAAACATCGTGAGGAAACCTAGACTTATAATTTCACATTGAGCAAGTGTGGTGATTAATGCACAAAACCTTCCCAGTGTGTGGAAAAGAGAGGTGATGGTGCCTTTGGTCAACAGCGGCTATTTATAGGCTGTTGATGATACAACACATTAGATAAAAGATCCTAAAAGCTATACCTGCAATACCTGCACCTACAAATAAAGTTCATCTTCTTATAAAAGTTATTTTACCGGACGTATCCGTGGCCATCTTCTTTCGTATTAAGTTGCATGGGAAACACAACACCATTCCGCCGCCCGCTGTTGCTAAGTTGGGTAGACATTACAAATAATATTAGCTGTAACATTAGACGGCTAATTAGTTGTTGGGGTTGTTTTTGTTTTTGATTAGAATAGGGTAGTTAATTTATTTTTACTTTAAAGTCCGCCGTAAACGTAATCGGAACTTTATGAACAATAGTTGTCAAATGCATTATTTAAGCACCTTTTTAATAGCTTCTTAATTAATTAACTACCTATAAGTTGCCTACATTAGAAATATTACAAACCGAATCATCCCTCAATTAACATAAAATTACAAAGTCAATTCACGAAAAATATAATTAGGCACCAACCGAAAGTAGTTAAGTATATAATTGCTATACTTATAGTACCTTAATTAAAGCAATAACAATTAAAAGTTTGACAATTACGTACAGTGTAATTTCAATGTGGACTGGATACATTCAGTTAAAGTTTTGATTGCCTTGTAATTCATTTAGAATACCGCTCCCTTCGAATTAAGGGTAGAGGTTAAAATTTTTGGGATAATGAGCCTTTTTTGCGATCTCCTAAATTGTAGTTGCTAAACTATGGATTAGAAACTTTTTAAAGAATAGATGTTAAATGCTACAGGACGATTTGTATAATTATTTTAGTTAGTAACTAGCTAATTATTTAGTGGCAACCGTTAGCGTAGTTTTATAGTCTATATATTTTTATACCCTAAAATCCATTCATATCTGAACTTGATGTACCCATTTAGCCACGTGTCATGAAACATCTAAGGTCTACTATCCACGACACGTCATTGGACGAATGCATGCAACCAATGATGATAGACGAATTTGTAATGACAATTTTGTTGGTTTCGACACAAAATGAACACATTCGCTTTACAACTGTCAATTGGTGTATGTGTACGCATGAAACGCAGCTTATATCGGCGGTAGACGTTACCGTTTGAAAAAAACAACAACCTCATGAACAAACAAACATTAATTAAATACTTAACATCACGCCTTTTATCCCTGAAGGGGTAGGCAGAGGTGCACATTACGGCAGTTAATGTTTCTGCACAATGTAACACCCATTTTTCCCAATTTATGTTATGAGTTCCATGTAATAGGGGGTGAGCCTTTTGCCATATATTGGGCACAATTCCAGAATTCGTGCTACCACTAAGAATTCTTAATACCCAGTAATACTTTGCCCGATACGGGAATCGAACCTGAAGCGGCAGTCGCAATTACGATCACTTGGCCAACAAGGTAGTAATAAAATACATCAATTGATAATTGATGTATTTTATTGAGACACACATAAGGAGTGAAATAAATTCAACTGTTTAAACGAAAATTGAAGTCATTTTATTTAGAAATGTCCTAATAATAAGTAAATATAAGTTTCAACGCCTGTAATTTTAAACATAAGTACATTTAATTGTAATATCTAGCGACTCGACCCCGCAGTCAAACCATTGCAACGGTTTTGTGGGGCTTAGATTATAAAATGCTTAGCTTTGTGATATAAAGATAAATAAATAATAAATAAATAATTTTGCAGAACCTACCCAACATCATTTAGCTCATACATTGCAGGTCTTTCTACAAACTCTGTACGTATACATATATTTTGTACGAAGCCCACTGGTGTCTGCGAGTTGCTATCGTAAACATTTCCGTAACAAAAGTTTTGTTTAGTTGCAAATACAGGTAATGAGCAAGTTAACACAATTGTTCTACATTACCTGGCTTGTTTACTACTGTTATTTAACTTTCATATTAAATTTTCTTCGCACATGAGAGTTTATTATTTAATTTGTTCAGTAAATAGCAAACAATTTAATAGGTGTTGTTTCTCAAAGGGATAGAGAGAGGAATGTGGAAGGCAGACTCTTGAGTTAGTAAAGAAAAATTTTACTTTTTATATTTTATAAAGTGTGGGAGAGTCATGCTTCGGTACGAATGGGCCGGCTCGACCGGAGTGATACCAAGGCCTCACAGAAAACCGACGTGAAGCAACGCTTGCGTTGTGTTTCGTCGTGTGAGTGAGGTTACAGGAAGATCTATTACCCTCCCCTTCTCCAATCTCCCCAAGTCCTGAATCCTCAACGATACTCAAAGTCCTAATCCCCAAAAGGCCGGTAATGCACTTGTAATGCTTTTGGTGTTCCAGGTGTCCAAGGGCGACGCCGATTGCTTACCATCAGGTGACCCTTCTGCTCGTTTATAAAAAAACTTGGGCAGCTTAAATTGTTATGAAAACAGTGTATTAAAATACACCCTGTAATACTACCTGGTTGTGCTTTTTTATCTCTTCATTTATTTTGTAACATCATTATGTTTGTTTCATTAATTCCTTAATTTAAATTGCTTATGTCTAATTGGTGACTTGTATGTCTGCGAGTTACTCAAGGGGCAAGTAATACTAGCGCAAGGCCCTGTCTTGCACATGCCGAACTGGTCTCATTTCACGGCAGACTTGTGACATGAACATGTATCCATCTGTACCTACTAAGAGAATAACACACCTGTACCTACATGCGACTTGTTTTTAGCATGAAATAATGTATTTTCTTTGTTTCCTTTTTTATGGCATAAGCCGGAAAACGAGCAGATGTATCACCTGATGGCAAGCAATCGGCGTCGCCCATGGACACCTGGAACACCAGAGGCGTTACAAGTGCATTACCGGCCTTTTGGGGATTAGAAGTTTGATGATCGTTGGGGATTCAGGAGTTGGGGAAATTAGGGAAGGGGAGGGTAATTTGGCCTCCGGTAAATTCACTCACACGACGAAACACAACGCAAGCGTTTCCTTACGTCGGTTTTCTGTGAGGCCATGGTATCACTCCGGTCGAGCCGGCCCATTCGTGCTGAAGCATGGCTCTCCCGCACTTATTTTTCTTTATTTATCTTTATTAGTGTAAATAAATTTACCTTAGAGTATTAACGTCATAAAATATAAAGTGTCCCATTACCTAGCATACATTTTTTTCATAACGTCGAAAACGTATGTATGTCGGATATCCATTAGTTTTATTGGTATTCGATCGAAGCAATTTTGTAGTAAAACCTTTAAAGCATTCCAAATACGAAAGAAACTGATATGAGATACTTTGTACGGTGTATCCTGGCCTTTTCGAAGAGCGATGCAAACCTATCACCATCTCCTTCCCTCACCATTTTCCGACCTACTTGTGTCTCGCTTACTCAATGTCTATCTACAGAGTGGTCAAGATAAGATTAATACATAAACACCGGAAAATCAGACTATAGACAAGTATCTTATAAGAGAAGACCCCAGGTTTTGTGAGATTTCTATGTGTAAATAGGTCAGGTTATATTGGAAAGGTGTATCTTGATGTGCCGCCAGTCCTTTGCACTAAAGTGCGCGCAATTTAGAACAGGTAACGACGCTATTTTGTATCGAATGTACTCTTAACGTGTTCTCTAAGTTTTATAGCGGTTTTATTACGTAACTTTAGCGTTTTTTCTTGAACTTTACTTAGAATCAATGTTAATAAGTTTCCACGAAAGAGTACTTAAGTGGCTTAATGGGCTTACACGGTAAAGAGTTCTTAGAATGTAGTTGTAATGGCTTAGATGTAAGTACATGGAAGAATTTAAACATTATAAATATTTCGCTTAAAATGTTTGATTCATAATACGCAATATACCAGTTTGGCGTATTATTTTGGATTTGAAAACGAATAAAAAGACAATCTGAAGTTTGTAACGTAAATTAATTTGTGCTTATCTCCACTGCCAATACTGTTCTACTTAAAGTTTAAACAAAACTAAAATTAACACTCATTTTACCTACCTACTTGCATGAAAAAAATATGCTAATTTGTATTTTTGTTTAATATACACAAGACTTGTTTTGCGTTGCTTTGCTCTACTTACTGTAAGTAAACAAAGGAAGATAAAGTTGGCGTAATGTTGATAGACTGACAGTTTGTTTTATGCACTCTTTAAACTTTGAACTTTATTGCTTATGGCTTATGGGTAGTTTCAACAAGATCACGCTCAGATACAAACAGTAAAACATGGGGTTAATGCACTCAACGTACTTGTGGGCGAAAAGTTTATAGAGGTAAGTTTATATTCGACGGTTTTTGTTTTTTTTTTTAATATTTGATGAGCTGACGTTTGGCCACTATCTTGCCTGGTAGTAAGCGACGATGCGGCCTACGATGGAGCACGTCTGCCCATAAGTAAATTATGAATTGTGAATATCTGTTTTGATTTCAAATTAGTTTATGTTTGTGGTAGTAGAGACTTGGGGTTCCATTTTTATGTTGGAGTCCGGCACGCCCCCCCCCCCCCCTGTATTCCTCACGACGAGTCGTGGGAAGTGTTGACTCGTGTTTCACATTTCAACCGCATATTAAGTAACCAATTACATGCTTAATGAAATTAACGAGTTAAATAAGCAAATTATTTAATTAAAATAAATAAAGTTAATATCTGTTTTGATTTTAAATTAGTTTATGCCCATAAAATATGCCAGGTGAAACGAGTGACGTCTAATTAAGCCTTTGTGAAATACTAAACAATTTATCTAACTATTCCATTGTGAATAAAACAATTTATTCATTAATTTAAAATTTAATATTCGAAATTGAACATTTTCAATTTAAAAGTTTTAGCGAAATAAACCTACCAACGAATAATAATAGGGTTTATTTTTATTCAATTGAATTATTATACACGCAACTCTGATCTCGATTGCGTTTTATTGTATAAATGATTATTTATTTGTGTGTAGTTTAAATTTACGGCAACGTCAGTTAATAGTATTATGTGATTAATTTCATATATCTATCGAGTGGAATTTTTTTTTTGTGATTTACCCAAACAACACATTGCATTTGTTAATTTTATTGCCGACAGACAGCAGTAAAACAAATTTAAATAGGTTTAATCGTAAATTAAAGTCATATTACCTAGAAATGTCTTAAATTCTATATAAGTTTTATATGAGCCAGTAGTATTACTAGGTTTTACAATAAATATCACAGTACTAGCACGGAGTCTGGAATTGTGCCCGGTATATGGCAATAGGCTCACCCCCTGTTACATGGGACTCATAACATACATCGTGAAAAGTTGGTGTAACATTGTACAGTGGCATAATGTGCACCTCTGACTACCCCTTCGGGGATAAAAGGCGTGATGTTATGTTAAAGAATAATCATAATAAAAATAAAGCATCACTGTTAAAACAGGTTTTACGGTATGCGTCGCTTAAAGTTCGTTAGTATTTAATTTGAATAAAATTAATAAAACATGAATTCAATTTGTTTAATATTTTTCAAAGTAAGTTCGGAAAGGTAGACTCAAAACGGAATATGTATTAAAATGCATACATAATTACGACTGCAAAGGAATTTTCGCCCCTTTATGTAAATTAAACGGATTGCCGTTCATACATAATCACAGTATGAACAAAAATAGAGCAAAATAAGAAATTTGAACTTTAATATTTAACTCGTAAACTTCATATTTAAGGTTTAATTTCAAAATGGAACAGAAAAACTCACTACTCATTTATCCATTGACTATATTTTCGAGGATTTTGTAAGAGAATTCTATAAATCTTTCACATTATAATTGTATTTTACTATGTTTTGGAATGATTACAAACATCAGATATTTTGCAAACAATTTAACAATACCCAATTTGCACTCGTCTTCATAGCCTTATATTCTACATAACATAACATCACGCCTTTTATCCCCGAAGGGGCAGATAGAGGTACACATTATGGCACTTAATGCCACTATACAATGTAACACCCACTTATGAGTCCCATGTAATAGTGGGTGAGCCTATTGCCATATATCGGGCACAATTCCAGCCTCCGTGCTAGCACTGAGAATTTTTTTTTACCTTACATTCTATATTTTCAATTAAACTACTGTACACTTCAACAATCTACTACAGTAACCATTTACAGTGACGATATTTTAATAGACGTTTGCTAAGCAAACTCGAAGGTGTGTATTCACAAACAAAGCGTCGATCAAGTTAAGGCGGTTCGTGCAAATATTTGGCCGGCTATGGACGCCTGTTGTTTGGCCAATGAACATACGTCACTTAAAATGCCTAAATTGATAGTATTGGTTCCAATTGTATATCTGGAGAACAGACATATTGAACAAAATATTGCTTGTTAAATTATAATTGTAAATATATTATTACGTGTGTCTTTACCATTCACGGGACCACAGGGTCTCCTGGTCATTTAGAAGGCGTATGAGGGGTCGAAGTCAACTGCATAGAGGTCGTTTAGACAGCTTTAATCTAAATGTAATAGACAAACAAACCAGCGATAATCCCTGTATGCACTATGGTAATACACACAAGGACAGTCCAGTTAGTGTAGAACTATTGTAGATAATAAAAAAAGGTAGGACTATGGATGGGTTGCTGTGGACCGGTAAATTGGGAACTATGGATGACTATGGCACCTGCCCGAGATAATGTAATTATTACACGTATACACTAAATTAATAGTAAATCTATTATTATCATCAATAGCGCATGACAGTCTACTGAACTAAGGGCCTCCTGTATTTAACATGTTAAACGTCATGGGGGTCAACGGTGATCGATGTTAGCGGACGATGTGCCTTTGACAATTTTTTATTTGCAGTTAAAGGTTTTAAGAGAAGTTTTACTACAATCTTCACACTTTTAGTTTTTTCTGATGGGGGAAATTATCCAACGCTTGTCAATTGGAGATCACTCTTTAAAATGTTCAGGTATCAGAGAGCTCTGCTGCTCAATCTCTGCTAGATTTGTAGTTCCTTAGTTGGCTCATACGATAATCTTTAGAAAGTAAGGGTGGTGTCAACCAACTATTATCATACCCTGCAGTCATTCCATAGTTATAGTTCTAAAAATTAATGATTAAACTGTCGTACTAACACCTATAAATCACGTTAGCATTCTATGATATTTCTTTTGTATTCTATTGCTCATGTTTAGAATTTTAAACTGAAATAAATTCCTCTTAACGTCAGCATGACGTGCTTATAGATTTACGACTCAAGTTTCTGATTGTAAATCATTTAAATTAATGTCTAAAATTATTATAAAGAAAGGTATATTAAGTACAAATTCAAATTCATTTATTCAATTGTGAACATAGGTAACATTAGGGTCTTAAATAACAATTTTAAACGCTATGTTGGCTTTTTCAGCATACAAAATTAGAAAATAGTTGGAAACAAAGATTTGGATTGATTACTATTACTTAATGTCATTAGAATTATTCATTATTAGGTCACATAGGATTAAAAATTTAAATGTCACAATATTAAACAATCACAATGTCAATAGTTAAATAAAAACAAGATAAAAATTATTAGACAAAATAAAATAAAAATACATCATATTTTGTCGTCTAAGTACTCAGTAACACTATAATATGCCTTAGAGATTAAAAACCTTTTTATTCTATTTTTAAAAACCTTCAAAGATTGTATATGTAGCAATTCGTTTGGCAAATGGTTGTATAACAGTAAATATGTTAAGAGAATCAAACGTATTTTAAAATGACAATTGCATTTGTAGCTTTTGTTTATTGTGTCGTAAAGTAGGTATTCCTTCTAAATGTAATTCAATCAGACCACTAAAGATGGGCCCAATAGGGCTGATGCCGATACGGAGCCGCGGAGAACTTAATGGGTTACCGGGGCTCCGGCTCGAAGTGTGTGCGAAGGAGTAGGAACGGGGTGGTTTTTTGTCAGTAAGAGTCTGACACTCCCTCCCGCCTCACCCAGGCGGGAGACGTAAATCGGTGATTATCTCCCCTTAAAAAAACGTAATTCAAAAACAAAAATATTAGTTCAAAAAATTAAGTTAAAAGCAGTGTAACAAAATCAGCATCAATTGAGTCGATAACTAATTACCAAATATATTATAACAGTACCTACTTACCTCTTCGGGGAATAGAAGGTAGCATTTTATGTAAATTCAAAACAATCATTATTATTGTTAGGCTGTTCGTAAATTAGGATACTAACAATTTACCACAAATTGGAAACTATCGAGAAATTCCCAATCATATTATCAAACAGCGATTCAAATACATTAACAACTAATTTTAATCATTAGGCAAATATGAAATTTACTACATCGAAATAGGGTTCTGTTTACAGAGAACACAATACGTATTCGAGGAACGCGTTAAATTAAGTTATTAAAATAAACATTTGGACCTATCAAACGGGCGATTTAAAAACCGTGCCATGTACCTTCAATATAATAAAACGGGCTTACAAAATTTTACATTAACTACATATTTTGTGAGGCAACACAACACTGAAAGCTATAACATCATTAATTCAAAATCTCACGCGTAATGGTTACATTTGTATGCGTGTACGACGTAGGTTCTGCACTCAATGTATGGAAATTTATTTCACAGGCCTGTAAAGTTTTATAACCCTGCGGTTATGACTGGGTTTATTCGAGCAGATTTATTAGTGACCCACCTCGAGGACCCAGAAATCGTGATCCGGGAACGTTAATTCAGCTGTGACTGCGTGTCATTTTACGACTGGGGGTAGTAGAGACCTGGGGTTCCATTTTCAAGTTGTCGCTGTTAGTACGCGTTTTTAGTGTTGATTCGTGTTTCACATTTCGAACGCAATGTAAAGTAACCAATTACATGCGGGCAGTTGTTGAGGTAGAAAAAATGTGTGCAGATTTATGGTATTGTGATTTTTTAAATTGGTTCTAAACGTATTCTTCCAACTCTTATATTTATAGTTTTGGTTATTTGTATTTCATATGCCAAAACCCATTTCGATATTCTGAAATGTAAAATGTACTGTTTTCAAAAATATTTACAATATATTGTCAATCAAAATAAACAGTAGATACAACAATAAACTGTACAAAGGAAGAAAATATTTGAAGTCCCTTATCACAACAATTGATTTTCATGGATGTACCAGCTGTTCTTCAGCTTCACACATAAGACTCAACAAAACTTCAAGGACAGAGAGAAGAGCAAAATTCTATGCATTCGAATACTTGCGGAACGAAATAGCTATTGAAAAAGTTTAAAAAGTTCTTACGTTATAAAATGAAAAGTTGAAGGTGCCAGCCTGCACTGAACACTGAACATATTACGGAAATTCATCTCTTCATAGTTTTGTACTAAACTTATTATTGTCTGATCAGTTTTCGTTTTTGTTTGAGTACCCCTGATATTTGTATTGTAACTTTCGTGAGACATACTAAATAAATTATTACATAGAAATGCTGCTCATGAATATGAGCCTCTAGCATGGCTTGAAACTAGTCGAGTTCCTCGTCGAATTACTACGTGAGTAAGCCGAAAACATAATAATTTACCCTTGATATTATTGATCTGATATTAATAAACCTTTGGCTTGTATCTACTCTAACGAGTAAAATGAGTAGACATGGTTTGTACGTGTAGTAGACTCCAAGAGAACTTAGAAACCATTACGTGTACATCAGCTATAATTGGTATGACGCTCTAGTCTGGTAGAGTGACGATATCAATAGAGCGGCTGACAGTGGACCGTGTTGACGATTTAACTCGGCAAATTGGTATAAAGCTGATAATATGAATATGATTGACATAACCTATCACAGGAGGTTACAAGCCACAAAGGCTTCCAGAAATTATTTTCATGAACTGGCTACTACCATATTATTTGCTCAAATTGATACTGTCAAGTCAAAATATTCCAAACATACGTGAGGTTTATTCAATTTTGATGATGAGTGAGCTCATTATTCTCATCCATTTTCGATCCAATGTTAGTTAATATTGAGACTCAGTATTTCAAATTATGTTAATTTCAAATCTATTATGACGAGATAATTGCTTAGCTGGCGTATGGACATCGTTTCGAACATATACGTATAGGGATATAGACTTTGTTATTTGATTAAGTTCAGTAATGTTGCTGCTGGATAAATAACTGATGTTGATGTGAAATAATAGAAATAATAAAAAGGAATGCACGATGTGAATTGTGACATCATTATTCATTCATTGTGTTTAACTGAGTGAGACAGAAAGATGTTCTTACTTCGCTAGTAGTCTTCGTAGTAATTATGTGGACTATTTTAATTTGTCACTGATTTTACAATGACGAAACATAACATAACACAACATCACACCTCTTATTCCCGAAGGGGCTAGCAGAGGTGCACATTACGGCATTTAATGCCCCTATACAGTGTAACACCCACTTTTCACTATTTATGTTTTGAGTCCCATGTAATATGGGGTGAGTCTATTGCCATATACCGGGCACATTTCCAGTCTCCGTGCTACTACTGAGGTTTTTACAAACCCAGTAATACTTTGCCCGATCCGGGAATCGAACCTGAGACCCCTTGCCCGGCAGTCGCATTTACGACCACTCGGCCAATGACGAAACGTTTACGAAAAAAGCTCCATATAATAACATATATGCATATTTCAGTAAAATAACATACACATATGAAACAGTTTACATCCCTGTTGTAATTAGATGCATATAACAAACAACGTATTATGCAGAGCAGGCAGTTCACATACTCACATGAACATCAAATCAATTACATTTGCATACAAACTTACATTTCGATTATTTGTTTACTGTGGTCATACTGCTAATTTATGCGTACATATTTGCTAAAACAATAGTTCCAGTTTAGGTTTTATTTGTTATACACAAATGGGATAGGCAATTTAAAGTTTCGTATTATTTATCAGATATTACTGTTACTGGCGGTAGCCTTATAGAGAATGGTTATTGTATTCTGTTAATTTGTTTAATCGCAATTCAAGTAAGTAATTCTCCAAATGGAGTAGAGGCTTATCTTAACGATATACGCATTTGTGAGTGTTGTTGTGAACTTTTTCAATAGTGAAGTTGAGGACTAGGTTAGTTATTATTTACTTTTTAGTAGTGTATCAGAAATCGCAGTACTATTTTGCCTAACCCAAAGTTCAAAACCTTATCGGCCATTACGGTACTAATCACATTACCGATAAAAACTGAATTCACAAAATTAATCTTCTGCAGATTTTTCACAACAAACAAATCGAAGGCTAAACAAAATACCACATAATTTATGACCTTAAATTCTAAACAAAACCATATTGAACGTTTAAAAGGAACTTGAACTTAAATACAGAACAAATAACGTTACCAATGGAGTACAACAAAACACATTAATAACACCACATTGATTACTTACTTTGCCGAAGTAAAGTTTCCCTTATCTCAGCCCCGTATAGGCGAACAACATCAAAACAAAATAAATTATATTACGACCACACTTTTACCAAGTATTTTGTACTTATTTTTCCTTTATTTTCATACTTATTTGCGTCTGCTTGATGGGCTGTGAAAAAAGAGATATAGAGGATATTTATGGTTTACGAAAGTTGCTATGGACTAACTGTTTTTTTTTTGCATAAATATCTATATAATTTTAATTTCCGTACTTACATACCACGTTTTGTGTTGTTACGCCTCTGCCTCGAATTTTGCGGGCAGCGGGGCGGCGGCGGCGTCGGCGAGTCGGGCAGCGCTTGACTGGAGTGCACCGCTCGTTGCCCGTTCTCGCGCCGCTGCTTTTGAGAACCGGTAGATTTGATTTTAGGCATACGATCATGCCGCCACCACCCTGCTGCCAGCAGAATTCGAGGCAGAGGCCTAAATCAGCAATTTTAATATGATTTCAATAAACATATAAGTCAATTACTTTAGACTAATAAAATAAGAACAAATTCCAAAGGCTTTATTCTTCTTCAATTTTTTTTTTTATATATTTGATGGGCCGACGTTTGGCCACTATCTCGCTTGGTGGTAAGCGATGATGCGGTCTACGATGGAGCACATCGACCCATAAGCAACCTATTCACTTGAGCCTTGAAGACGCTCAGGTTATAACACCATTTTAGTGCGTAAAATAAAAACTATAGAAGTTAATACTTGAATGATTATCTCATAAAATATTTTAACGATATAGAACGTATAAAAATAAAACCAATATTATAGTAAAATAAACTATCTCGTATAAATGTCGGTAGTTAATTAATTCTTCATAGCCATATTTCGGGAAAAAGTTTCGTAAATTCATTTCTCTGAACTTAAATGTGTGTTTAATATTTCATTAAATACATTTTGGACTCTTGTCCGTCCTGGAAATCATAATATTTTACTGGGCATTAATTATACTACATATATCAACGTGTACGTAGGATATAACCGATAAAAACTGGAAATGGGGTTTTAGGTTCCGGTTTCTATCTCTTCACAGTATATATTCCTAGAAAAGCTATATTTTCCAAAGAATATCGTTTTTAATATACCCTTATAAGTACTAGTCTCATACCACGTTAGAGTTAATTATGACGTCGCTAGTTCTAGCACTTGAATATTAAATTCATTTCATTTTTGCAGTCGGCTTCCTATTTGTACCTTCACCCCAATTTAATCCCGTACCATTCGTTTAACTCCGATAATTGGTCACGAAAAACTCATACATAATCTTTAGTTAATTACAAAACTTTCTATAGCTCAAACGAAGCTAATTCTGTGCACCAAAATTAGCTTGGTAGATGCAATCACGGAAACCACAAATTAGCATATTCAAACGATTTCCTCAGCGAATTTAGTATTAGGAGATAACAAGATAGGATTAAATTAATGTTATGATAGGATCTATCGAAATAAATAAGAATTTTATTAAGGTTAAATATGCAAATAAAATATTTTAAATACCGCAATGTAAGTCTATATTAGGTAACTATAATAAAAAAAAACAGATGAGACCTCGTTAATAAAGTAATTTTAAATGAACTCACGAAGTAACCGATTTAATCCGCAATTACATGTAAATAAAGCCCCTAACAAATGAGATAAAGACGTTTCCTCATGTCTAACTCTACATATCGAGTTACACGTAACCATTTTATCATAGTCTCGGTTTGTTTAATCGTTCTGCATATTCGACGGTCAGTTTATACTGGTTAGCGTAGCTTGATGCATAGCCGTATGTAACTCAGGCCCTAACTCGCGAAGGGTCAATACTTTTCCGAACCCAACTTTTTCTTTGGAACCTCTGATGAAGTTTGGCAAAATTCCCTTTGTAACCGATGAAATGGCCAGGTTCTTTTTGTTGGGCCGAGATCTGGAGACTTTAAGTAATTACATGGGTTACTTACCTAATTGTGATTGGATTAAAAGTAAAAGTATTAGGTGTACCTTTTGTTTGGAATGTATTGACTGGTTTTGCGTTACTTAGTGTTTGGGATTTGTTAAAAGGTGAGCCAGACGTAATAATGTTGGTGTTGGAGTTAATAAAGGAACGAAGAAAGCTTCGATGCTTGTTAATAGATTAGATTTCAATTCTTCCTTGGCCTTGTGTGTGTTCAAATGTGGGTATTTATGTTATAACTTTCGTGAGACATACTAAATTCATTATTATGTTTTTCAGCTTACTCTCGTAATATTCACGTTATAAAATCAGTAGCAGCGCGACAGTCACCGCGTAGCTTCTTGCGGAATGCTGCTCGTGAACCTCTAGCATGGCTTCAAAATAATCAGGTTCCTTGTCAAATAATTACGTGAATATTGTTGTTCTCATTGTAAAAGATGAATAGCTTGTGTATCATAAGTTACACAGATCACATTTATCTTAATAAATATCATTATGTTAGAAAATATATTTTTATACAATTAAGACTGCCTATTTACTACCATATTCACAGATATTCATTCTTAAACTTCATAATGAGTGACCATTAAACAAACGAAACATTTTTGCTTAAATTAGGATGTACGAAACTTGTCAATGAAGTGTAGTCAATTGTATCCAAAGATTTTTAATTAGTCACAGCCAGGCTAACAATTCTATCCGAGAATATTCTTAATGGGACTCCAGAAGTTGAAAATGACAAAGTTAGGTACTTCACTTACTTATTTTGTTGGAATCCAATTTGTTATACGACCTTTTTTTTTAAGTTAAGAAAGGTTACATAAGTTTCAACGTTATTTTCGTACTTACGTCATAATGTTAAAATATATTTTTGAATGTATTTATATTCGTTGAAGTTGCGTCTTTATCAAAATTTCTTTTTAGATATTTTTTGTTATTCAACTTTGTTACTTTTGTTATTAAAATTGAATGGTGTAATCTAATTTCAAAATTGAAAAAGGAACTCATCATTGATTTATAAAAAACTAAACGATGGAATAGAAACGGCTACAAAATATATAGAAATCAATTTGAGAAAGTATCTCGAGAAACTTAAAGCGATCAAGCGGTAAAGTATGTAGTACTTTACTTTCTTATGATAATAATAAAGAACTACTTCTTTTTTATGGGATAAGCTGGTAAACGAATAGACGGATCACCTGATGGTAAGCAATCGGCGCGGAGAACTCGCTGCCCATAGACACCAGAAATACCAGAGGCGTTAGAAATGCGTTGCCGGCCTTTTGAGGAATTTGAGGATTGTTAGGATAAATTCCTATAGTTACTCAGTCAATTTGTATAATACAGTCAAAACAATATCACTACAAACAGAAACAAAATATTACAAGTAATGCAACGCAACTGATGCCACATGCTACGTACCGTATTTAATTAATTTCGTTTATTTTAATTAACACCATGGGATTACAGTATTACGGCTCTGCTTAATGAAATGTACGTAATCTTATTATGACGGCGTGTTAGCATTTAATATGTGAGTAAATAAGGCTCTTAATATAATTAAACTATACCATTATGAACCGCATTTCGAAGCTACTTGGATTACGCAGCATGCAATTTTTAACCTTCTATGTTCAAGTACGGAGTTGATTTTGATTAATATTTTCTACGTAACTCTTAATCGAGTTTATTTTTGTAAGCAACTAAGAATAAATATTTTTATTAATTAACTAGCTTTTACCCGCGGCTTCGCTCGCGTCACAAAAAGATAAAAAGTAGTCTATGTGAAATATAGCAATACATACAGCGCCATCTATACCAATACTTTTGTTTTCCCTCGGGAATATCAATTTTTTCCGGGATAAAAAGTACCCTATTATTTAATCCAGACTTCTAACTTTACGTCTGCAAAAATTCAAAGCAATCGGTTTAGTAGTTACGGCGTGAAATCGGAACAAACAAACAAACAAACTCACATTCCGATTTATAATATTAGTAAGGATTAATATTTAGTTGTGATAGTTTTAGTGCAGACCAGAGGAATCGTAGGGATCCTAACCTGTGCAAATCTTAAAAAAAAACTCAACAATTAACTAATCATTTATTTTACCACATTAATATCATTAATGATTATTTAGTATAAGACTCAGTTGCCAGTTATTAGGTTAGTTCGAAGCGCAGAAAACAGAAACCATCCATCACAAAGGGTCACACTTTGATATTTATTTTTGGCCTAGTCTTATTTTCTCATGCGTAGTTGGATTGATCATATGTGCATAATACTTACTACGTTAACTCTAATCTAGATTCATAATTATGTACATAAATAATGAACGATTGGGCAAAAGAGGCAACATACAATAATCACCTCGTTTGTCGAGTGCATGGTTCACTCTGGACAAGTTCCAATGTTAAGCAGAAGTCTATTCATTCCAAGTTTTTTTTTTGATGATGATAACAAATAGCTATATATTAAACATAAAACAGGAATGAAGTAGTAAAATAATATATTTAATCAATACACTACTCACGACGTTGGCACAGATAACCAAGTTTGATTAAATAAATTTTGGAACTATCTTATATTTTATGGAAACTATCTCGTTCTCCTGTGTCGTTATAGGCTTTTGTGTTAAAATAGCAATGTCGGAGATACTCGCATGACATACCCCATCAGTCACGAATGTGGAGCCGGTGGAAAGGGTGTATAGCAATCAAATTGCATTCAGTCCCCATTCAGATAGCCAATTGCTCTCTTTTGTACTTATTCGCCAGACCGTTTAGGATGCGACGGACTGATGGAACAGCTTACCGATTTTCCTTGCCAGTTATTAATCAAAGTCGTTAATGGCTATGGTTTAATTCTTCAATAGTATTATGCCCCATCTGAAATTATTGATTTATTATAAGATTTGCAAAGTGATTGAGGTCTGTGATGGTCAAAACGTTAAAGGAGTTTAGACTTAATGCGTAAATGCTGGCATAGTGATCGACATAGTGATCGGCGACAATAGGTCTGGCAATAATATTGAAATTAACAATATCCTCGTCACAATTGATAATGCATCTTTTGTTGGTACAATTTTATGCAACTTTTATCCGCCTCTAACTACCATGAGAACAATTATAAAACAAAACCCACGACAATACAATACATAACACAGCTTGTGTAACTGTTCTCCAATTTGTAGCAACTGAAACTATCACATAAGTGACATATTACAAACGTGTCCAAAATAATACCGCACTAAATTGTTCTCATTCGCCAGTAGGAAACTGCAACTGTGCACTGCGTTCAATTTGATCGAAACTATAGTGCAAGCCAAGGACTTTATAAGTGGTAAAACGCCGGTCACGCGCACAACTTGGAAGCAACTGCTAAGACTTCTATCTTTGTGCACTGATCGCTACGTAGTTTTCCAACTAGCTGTGTTGTGTACGTGTGTTGTAGTTGTAAGTTCTATGGTTCGTTTGCACCGTGCAGTACGGATATTGAATTTCTATGAAGGGTGTTTTGTGTAGCATGTCTGCTTCGTCTGCTGCTAAACTCAAGTTTCGGACGACGATTCTAAATGGTAATGAACTATATACTCTCTAGTTTGCATCGACACTTCGTGAGCTGGATGTAGAGGGTGTATGCATCTTTAGCTATTAGGTATTTGAAAATTGAACGTAATATTTTATACAAATCTGTTGTTATTTTATGAATTTCAGTTTTCATTTACGGTCTCAAATAACCGGCCATAAGTGTACACTACTAGTGTCACAAAATATTGCTAAAACGTACTAACAACTAACAAATCATTTGATCCGCTTGAAATTCAACGCTGACGCTGCTATTTCCGAGAACCACCGCTAATACCGAGTGGGAATTCCGCGGATGTTCATATGCAACAAGTCTGCAAGCATTACAATAATCCTTTGCAATCAATTAAGTCGAACAAACTGTGTTAAATAGCATCCCTTAGCACACAAACGAGATGGTAATCCTTAGCGGATTACAACTAATTACAGGGATTTTAAACAAACTGGCTAATCTCTATTGAGTGCTGAAGTACGTAATGAAAGATTAGGTGGATGGCACAATCAATTACTGGGATCTAGGTTGTTCAAAGCCTAGATTAGATGAGTTATATAAAAAGGCGAATGTAAACTCTTGTTTAAATTTAATAAGTATAATAGCTACGTACCTAATTAAAATCAAAGATATCATATTTTGGCAAAATTTTTAATTTTAATCTTTAAGGATTTTACAATGATTTTGGAAAAAATTGATTGCGGAAGTAAAATTAACAGACAGTGGACTCATATATTGCGGGACTCATATATTGAATAGTGAAAAGTGTGGTGATACCTCTGTGTGCACCTCTGCCTACCGCTTCGGGTATAAAAGGTGTGATATTATGTTATGGAATGCTAATAAATGTACAATAACCTAAATAAACAATATTACGTGAATTATAAAGTCGACTAATCATCTGCCTTATCGTTAAGCTAATTTTGACGTTAATAAAACGCCCTTAGCTTCGTTTGATCCTACAATAATTCAATTTAAATTAAATTAACGCGGACGCTAGAAAAATAAATGTTAATTATGTTTAGAATTCTGGGTACGCCAGCCTCGGCCGTCATCGTTCAAGTGATGGAATTTTCGTCTGTATGGAAATGAAATGAGAGCCGTCCTGGTATTTAATTTAAACGTGAAAGTGTACGGATGTAGGTGTGAATTAAATGCAGCTGTACTCCACGTTACTGGGATTCCATGCAATCCGCATACCGTATGAAACATTGATAGGTTTCCAGGAAATAACAACGTTTTAGCAATTACCCCGTAAATACCTGTAACTGTTTCTTCGTATAATTAGATAGCGAGCTTAATGAAAAATTCAGTTTAATTCCATCGGCAAACGGCAACCGGTAATCATGTGGGGAATAATTAACGGCGCGCTGAAGTTTCAGCTTTTGGTTAATTTATACTCTACTGCAGCTGAATTGCTGAAGGAAAAGTAAAGTGGAGTTATTAATGGTTCCCATTCTATGGGGTATTGTTTAAAAGTACATAAATTGCTTTAATTTATAGGGAATTAAGGGTAATTTGTACGCTTGGTATTGATATGTGGTTAATTTTGTCATTATGTTGACTATAGGGAATTTTCGTCTGGATATTTTTCATACAATTTTGTACACATTTTGTATGCTAGGAACATTTAATTGACTTCAGAGTAAACTGGTAATTAATAAACTAGTGTCGATTATTTTTTTTTGTACTAATCACTGTGTACGTCTTTGTGTACATTTGGACCGTTTATATTCAGTGACCAAACTGGATTCTAATTCTCTTTTCTGTCCCCGGAACGACAGCATGCGGTATCACACGGCGTTGGCACGCACAACTCTATAAATAATCCGCAATTTGTTGGCTCATCGCCTACGAACACACGCGAATTAACGTATTCCATACGAATACATTTCTTGTAACAGTTCACATGTTATTTATGAGTACTGCGGTTGTTTATCAGTTTTAGTTGTTTGTCTTTACATAACATTAGGAATTATCTAAAGGGGAATACGCCATGGGAAAATGAACCTTCAGAGAACGACATAGTTTAAGGTCGATTAAAGGGGTTTGTAAGAGACCACGCATAGACATTATGTTTTTTGTTTAAATTTAGCAATACTAATTAGTAGGAGAAGTTGCACAAAGCTATCTTTTAAATTTGAGTAACGTAGAGTGAGGTGGCACCTATATTAGTATATAAGGGTTAAGCCCTTATACCCTGACCTTTAGGTGTCACTTATAGTGTTGGTGTTGAGTGTCACTTACCATAGCTTAGGAGTTTCTTAAATAATTTAAGAAAAGTTGGTGTATACGGGTGTTATTAATTTGCCTGATTCGTACACTAGCTTTAATCCTATGCTTTCGTGTTCAGCTATCGTAATCGTCGCTTAGTGTTCGCCAAATTTCCAGCCACGGCTAGGAATTTTGAATTCAAAACCCGCATTAAACTCAGTAGTCTTGAAACTTTTCACTGACTACTTTCTTAAGCTTTATCCCTTTTCAGTATTACCCCCGTGAGTTCTCCCAAAGTGTTGTAATTAGACGTAAACTAGATTAAAACTGGTTTCAAAGAAGTTTCCATAGTTTTTTTCTAAATCCCAACTCTATGCCCGAAGTAGATTTTCAACCAATTACTGAGAAATCTGTCAAGAGAGAAACCTCATAAAATGTTACAGTTGGAGAGAAAGGAGAAACTAAGAAGAACTTTTTAGACCCAAATACCTTGGTACTAATAGAATAATGAAGCAGTTCAGTCAATGCTGACTGTCTCGTAGGCCGTGTGACTACTGGGCAAGGTATATTGGGTGCGATTCTTCGGGTGGGGCCAAAGAATTACTGGATTCTTAAAAAAATCTCAGTAGTAGCACGGGGTCTGGAATTGTGCCCGATATATGGCAATTACATGGGACTTATAACATAAATATTGAAAAGTGGGTGTTACATTATACAGTGGCATTAAGTGCCGTTATATGCACCTCGAGGATAAAAGGCATGATGTTATGTTCAGTCAATAGTTTTAGAAGACTTAGTACGAGTTTGCTTTAGGTTTGACGAGCTCAAAACGAGACCGCGTAAGGCGCGTTGATTGGTCGGCTCTAACCTATCCGAGCGCAGAATACGGTCTTGGTTCGATCTCTTTAATCATGTCAGAACAAACGATTACGTCATTCAATAACTTGGTACTTGTTACCTTAGTCATACACTTTTTTATTGCATTCTCGTTTAAAAACTTCGATTAAACTTTGTACTTTTTTATCACTGTTTACAATTTACATTTTCTTCGAATGTTGGTTTACGTTGAAAATTAACTTTGAAACTCAAAATGTATTTCAAACTTCAATTGTTTAAATGTTTGCGTCAATAAAAGATGTCTAGACAGTTTAATTAATTATTCGTTAGTTTTTCAATCGGTTTTTCTCGTTGTTTGTTTTATTGAAGGGTTATTTGAACACAGGTAATGTTTGGTTGATCAAGTTGTTAGTGTGACACCAATACACATTTTAAGTTCGTTATTGATTGGTTCAAATTCTCTGTATTAGAATGGTTTTGTATATAAATAAGGACTTATATATCCTTGGTGTTGTATGTATATAATACATAAACAATAAATAAATAAATGATAACTGGAGGAATGTTGTAAAAGTGACCGTATTCGACTCAGAGTATCTTGCAAGTCAGCTAATAGCTTCCAAAATATCGTTTTAAAGTTTTTGTGAGTACCGTTATAATTAACTTTTAATTACTTTTATAAAATTGCATCATGTTGTTTCCTATAATATTTGATAGATATTATAAATGTGTGTGTTTTTTTATGGGATGAGCCAGTAAACAAACAGACGGATCAGGATGATGGTAAGCAATCGGCGTCGCCCATTGAGACCTGAAACACCGGAGGCGTTACAAGTGCGTTACCGGCCTTTTGGGAATTGGGCATTGGGAGACTGGGGAGAGGGGGGGGGGTTTATTGGGCTTCCGGTAACCTCAGTAACAACGCAAGCGTTGTTTGATGTCGGTTTTCTATGAGGCCGTGGTTTCGCTCCGGTCGAGCCGGCCCATTCGTGACGAAGCATGGCTCTTCCACACTCGTGTGTCTACTTCTTTAGCCTTGTGTAAATGTACTGTTACGTACATTTCAGATAATGTCGCTTTAACGAGTGGGCAGTCGAATTCAGGTACCAACGCATTGAATAGAGATCTTTTTGACACAAATTGGTGCTTTTGTTAGTTGAAAAGGTCAGCCGTCTGGGTTTTATAGACCAATGTAAGTACTTTATGTTGTATTGTGGACATTATAAAGAAATAACTATCGTCTCACGTCCTACGTGTTGCCAAGAGCAATTGATCTCAATTGGTATTATTATGTTCTATAGTCTCTGCCTACACCCATGGTAGACAGGCGTGAGGTCAAAGTCAAAATATTTTTTTCAGTTATATAAAAAATTATAAATAGTATTATTTGTATACTTTCATAAAGTCAACACATTGTATGACAGTGTAGTGCAGTTAGACCTCCTTATTACAGGATTTTATTGTATTAGAATTGGGTTTCAGACGTGTTCAGTAACGATTAGGTATCGTAGATATTTTGTGGTACATTTATAATCATACTAAAACAGGGTAATATTAACTGAATAAAGTATCGTTTTAGTAGTTAAGGATTATATTTTCTTGCCACTTCTCTCAAAGTTAATCATGTAGGTATTTAATTACACACTGACTGAATCTATGCGAAAATAAATACAGAGTACCTACGTAGAAATCCTGCAAAATTAAAATTCGCACATTATAATACCGCGGTGGAAAGATAAAAAAATATATAAAACAAACGAAGTAATAATTTTCAACGATATTTCAGCGGAATGTATAATATTAAAACTTTGGCCAAAGATAATTATGCCTAACTTAAGTCCTATTAAGTTAATAAAATACCACTGGTCGCCGCTCACAGGCTTTTGTATAATTTAAATTTAACGTTCGCTGGGGCTCAATATCTTTCGTATTATATTTTTCTGACTGAAACAATTACATTTTATGTGAACTCCATTGTGTTTTCTGAGATATAAACTTAATGAAAATCTCAAGGGACTTAATAAAGGCCGGCTAACAAATTTGATAAGCTGAGAGCGCCTTGATAAGGGAGATGATGGGACATTGTTATTCGGATCACATTCTCAATGTGGTGAAGGTTTTTATAAAATTACTCTCGTTATGTTTTCGTGAAGATGAGTTAGGTATTGACAGGGCCTTATCGAGCCACGTGTGAGTGAACGTCCCTAAGGAAGGATGATTGGAAAGCCAATAGATGCCTATTTCGAACATTTTGTTTCGTTTTATTTACTTTGTAGAAATATTTTTTGGCAAATTGTATTTGTTTGGTATCCATTACCAATCTTTTAGGTATGATCATTTGAAATTGGGTAAGAAAAATTAATCTAGATATTTTCTGTTATCTGTGTGGGAGAGCCATGCATGCACGGCCTCACAGAAAACGGACGTGAAACAACGCTTGCGTTTTGTTTTGTCGTGTGAGTGACGTTACAGGAGGCCTAATTACCCCCTTTTCCTCCCCTATATCGCCAATCGCTGAATCTTCAACAATTCTCAAATTCCTAATCCCCAAAATTCTGGTAACGCACTCGTAACGCCTCTGATGTTCCAGGTGTCCATTGGTGATGCCGATTGCTTACCATCAGGTGATCCGTCTGCTCGTTTACCGGCTTATCCCACAAAAATAACCACTATTTATGCCTATTAAGTTGTTAAGCCTGTTAAGTTTCGAAATGTTTTTGTTTCGATATTTACCACCAAACATTATTGTAAGTAACTTCTGTGCGAATGCGATCAAATAACTCCGTACTATAACTTCAAATTAAAAAAGGTCTGCTAAAAGCAAAAGTCTTCTATTATTATTTCTATTCCGTTATAAATGCATTAAACTGTCAAACACCAAGCGGTCACCGGTGACCGCGACCTATTGTTCTTTAATTGTGTCTATAAAACCGGTACTCGACGAGTTAAAGTTCATTATTCAATAATGAATTAGACTTTTGACCTCTATGCGAACACTAAGTGGTATTTATAGTAGCGTCACATCTCGTCACACTTGAGCGAATTACTTTTTCATTTTAAGTGAGTGATATATTTTTCTTTTATATTTATTTTACCTCTGCGAACTTAATACATAATAAGTGACTTATTTCATAAAATATGAGCCCGTCTAATTTACGTAAGTACCAATTTTCGTGTAATATGTTTTCTTGTAGTTTATATTCAACATGCAGAGTAATGCTGTGTCATTTTTAAAGCAAATGTGCTCCAAAGTAGATTTTGTTAAGTATGGAATGAATTTTTGATAGAGTTTTTGGTTATATGAGCGTACATATTCCATACATTTATTATGCAAGATCACAAAATGTAATGTATTATGCATATCATATTAGATCGTTAAGTTTGTAGTAGTAGATTAAATATTTGTTTTTATCAGAGACTATTAGATGATGAAAATTCTACTATAGTTATTCGCCAGAGACAAACGAATACTTAATTACTAGCGAATTCTGAAAACCGAAAATGAAATGAAAATACAATGTAATAATTGGAAAACTTACATGATATGAGTATTTATTTTAAGAACTTCTGAATAAGTAACTACAAACACTTAAATACTTTTAAACAACTCAGTGTATGTGCAACATATACAAGTAATTTAACATAAATTAAGTTAGTTACCTTACCAAAGCTTTTACGTAGAAACTCCATCTAAAACTAAACTCGAAATCACATGATCAAATATTTTAGCAGACAGTAACGAGCTAAGCAGCGTAGTTTCATCAAGTGTCAGTGGTGTAGACACTTATTTATTTATGGCTTACATAGGGTACGGCCCATCACAGAGCACTATCGACTTGAGTGAGGTCAAGTGAGCCGACGCGACGCCACGAGCAAAATTATTTTGCGCCAAGCTTTTTCGTGGTGACGTTTTCAAGTAGACTTCGTGATATTTAGAGGTTTCGTGAAAAGATAGGTCGAGATTGTAGTTTATCAACCCTTATACAGAATTTATGTTACTGAGCAAATATCAACGTAGAATTTACGGTACTGTGTAAATATGGAGGTAATTTGTGTAGTTTTCCTTCTTAAAGGTGTCGTGTGAGTGTTAAGCACTTTTTCAGTAAGTTGCATGTTAAGTGTTTGGTTTGATTACTACGTGTAAGGAACATGAAAAGTTTTTATATAGAAGTCTAGACTCTGTAATCGCTATTTGTTTTCGAAGGAGTAGACTGTTCAGTTGTTTTGACACAGTTACGTAATGACGCTTACGAATAGAAACAAAAAAACGTCTGAGCGATAAAGACTTATGATCCAAAACAGTAAAACCTACGTCTGTAGAATAGGCAAAGGCAAAATCTCATGTACCTAATATAGGTCAAAGTCATTATACGCGTTAGTTCCAAATTCAAACGTTGCTGTTGTTTTACAAAAGAAACAAGTGACAAAGTAAGTACTACCTTCTTTGTAGTATGATGTCGTGGCGGTACTTGTCATTTAGTAATATAACATTATTTTTTGTTAACCTACGACTATAATGGCTGATAACACAGAAGAAAGAAATTTCTTAGTTCTGTGGCGAATAACCACGCACATTACACTCTGCGTCATTATCGAGAATGTCTCAACTCAATCAACAAACACAAGAACAAAGTAATAAACTTCTTTCATTTCGTAATCGAAAACCACAAACACTTTAGCATTCTTTTTTGTAATCAGCCTAATTTTTACAATACATTGACGTCCTTCATCAGGCTTTACCACTACACTAAACCTCTAAAGAAACTAGCAAGACAAACTTCTTTTATTCGGTGACACAGAATACAAATTCTGCTAAACTAGACACATAGACGCATACAATAGCATCAACGGTTAACCAGAAACTAATGAGCTCCACACTATTACAGTAAAGCACTTGGTTGGCTCACTACTTGGTCCAGATGGTATAATTAAGTGGCTTACATAACACTCACGTATTCTACGAAGCTAACCAGTTTTGTCGTCACTTATAAAAAGAGGTTTTACGAATTTGTTGCGAACAGTAATCGGGTTTTGTGTTCTCTAATTCTTGTATAAAGAAATACCTAAATTAGCTTACGATTCTCAGTAGTCATCTGTACTTGAAATGTAGAACAGTGTAGACTAAGGTGGTTAGAATTTTATACATCAAAATAAAAACACAGGGATAATCTTAAAGGTTACTTTTGACAGTTAGGTTTTCGAAGAAAAAAGTTCCATTAAAACCACTCGGGTTGCGCTTCGAAATTGAGACTGCTCTGTCCAATTACACTTGCGACCTTTGAAGCAATGAGCATTGTGCATAGTTTACTAATTGGACTCGTAAACACGAGAGAAAAAACACATTTATTCCTTGAAGTGACTCCTGTGGGGCAAATCTAAAATCATGTCTTCCCTTTTAACTTACGGACTAAAACTAGTTCTTAATGTAAGTTTCTCTAATATTGGCGTTGAAATATCTAAATTTATCTGAGAAGACATTGCAAGCTGGACACTTATAAAGCGATCAATAGGTCAAAATCTGTAGTCAGCGGAAAATTTACCGCAATAGACTCATTTGGTAGCGGATGGCTTACAATATGTTAGAGGTTTAGACCCTAATGTGACATCGTAGTTTCGACATTTAGGGCTGGCGAATTTATGAAATTATTTTATTTAAATTATGTTGTATTTTTCATGCTAGTCTCTTTAGGTTAAGCTACATTTCGTGTGAGTGAAACTTCACTCGCACAAAATGGATGAACTGGCCCAATAACCCCATTTTCCCCAATCCCTGAATCTCCAATAATCCTCGAATTTCTACTGGCTGGCAACGCACTTGTAATGCCTTTGGTATTTTGGGTGTCCATGGACGACGATTGCTTACCATCAAGTGATTCGTCTGGTCGTTTACGGATTCATCTCAATAAAAAATCATTTGCCTCATGAGAAAGGAATGCAAAAGTAACCAACCGTGTTGAAAGCATTTTTCATCACGCTTGCCCCAGTCAAATTGGCGATTAAGAATAAAAATAAATTATAACTGCAGCTAATGTTACAGTACTTACAAGTACTTAAAATACTTAAGAATTTAGAAACATTTTAATGAAATAAATACTAAGTACTTAACCTCTATTTAAAATTAACTGACAAAATAAACACAAAGTATTTACCTGACAAGAATGACAAGGGTGCGTTTTCGAACACAAATATCGGCTAGTTGGATCAACTGTCCGTGAGCCATACAAATATTTGGACAGTGCGTGAATGGAAGCCACGACCTGTAACTAGCGCTACAGTCAATCCCTCAGCGCTGGCTGTGACCTAAAAACTTGGTATTTGTTCTAGTACAAACACACGGGATTTAAAAGTGTGGAGGGTATTTTGTGTAGATTTTTGTATAGTTTAGATTGCAAGTTGTACAGTTTGATTTTCTTATGGCATTGCGACCATATGACTAGTATTATAAGTACATATGTAGGTTTGCTTGTTTTTATTATGATTAACGTAGTTCTAGTTGTATAAATCAACAAGCAAAAGTACATACCTAAACTGATTTTTCGGCGATATTATAACTATACCACTATAATAAACCTTAAATATCATCTCTTCTAAGAATATCAGCTTCTATAATAAACGTCAAGTCTACTAATTCACGTGAATAGGGTTTCTTTTTCTATCAAAATGAAACCACTAGAATTTCCTAAATAAACTTGAGGCCAAGTAACTAAAACGTGAGTTTGGTCAACCCTGTGGACAGCCGCTGATCTAGGTTTGTGTTCGGAAATGAAGCTGACCGCAACCCGACTCCCATCTGCCCCCACTAAACGGACCTCCGTATTACATCCTTTGAAGTTCCGTTTTTCGTCTCCAACCTCGAATACGTGGACATTTTGTTTGTGAATAGTTCATGTATAGCCACAAATGCACGAATTTAAATAAATGTTCCATGTTTGTCATTTCTTAATGTGAAAAGTTCGTGGACTTCGCAAGGATTTCCATTCGTGTGGAAACGTTAACGTTGATAAACTTTGTGAATATTAAATGGAATGGAAAACTCGATACATCGTTTGAGTTTAAATTATGTTAAGTATGTATATAGAGTTGTAAATTGTTCGTATGAGTGGAATCACTGTACTGCTTGATTATTTGTGTTGTCATCACATTATATTAGAAAACTTTTTGACACCAAGTACGAATGGTTTGTTGTTATGTTTAATTTAAATAGACAGATATTTTATACTGACTTATATATTACCTACAAGGAAAATCAACTTCTTATAGGGATTTTTAAACATTTCTATGCAACAATTTTTAGAATGGACAATAGATTTGCCTCATCTTATCTCCTTCACAAGGTTGTTTTCCAGACATTGTTGATTAGATAAGACAGCTCTTTGTATTGAACCTTTTTATTCAATTTGTTTTTTATTTTATTTATTTTAATGCCATATTTAGTGAAAATATATTATAATAGTCATTGTCAATAGCATTTGTTTTTAATTCCATTTGCTATTAGTTTTTTGTTTGTTTATATAGTTACAGTAGTAGCACGGAGGCTGGAAATGTGCCCGGTATATGGCAATAGGCTCACCCCCTATTACATGGGACTCATAATATAAACAGTGAAAAGTGTTACATTGTACAGTGGCATTGTGCCGTAATGTGCACCTCTGCCTACCCCTTTGGGAGGAAAAAGGCGTGATGTTATGATGATTTATATAGTTTTTGAAGACTATGCACTTACTTTGCTGTCGTAGAAGTTGTTGGTTTAGTGTTTTTATAAAAATATCATTGTTGTAATTGTAACTTGTGTTAAGTGTGCAATGAAAGGTGCACTTACAAATATGTATACACATATAATTTGAAACACGGTAAATTCTGGTGATATGAGAAAACCCATTATGCATACATACGTACAAGGAAAAAACAATTATGGTCGGCGCAGAAATAAATCATTTATATACGATGTATCCCTCACTCACAAATAATTATAAAAATAAATGAGAGTAAATCATTTTAAAACCATTTATTTGTAAAATATACGAAACTATATTGTTACGGTTTCCAGTGATACCAAAAATTCATTTCGAGCTACCCACGATCGGCACATCCAATCAAATTCCAATTTGCAGTTAAATCGATTTAAATTTAACGAAATACAGCTTTCATTTTATTGGAACTTACTTTACCTCATATGACGATAAAAGTTCGATTATTAAAAAGTAAGATATATTGCTGATTTTATTTTTTTTTGAGCTCAAAAAAGTTGTTTTGGGATAAGCCAGTAAACGAGCAGTTAGATTACCTGATGGTAGGAAATTGGCGCCGCCCTTATAACACGTCTGGTGTTTCAAGTGTCCATTGGCGGTGCGATGCCGGCCACTTGCACCTAAAAATTTGAGGATTGTTGAGTTCAGACTTTACTTTTATATTTAGTTGGTCCCATATGTAACAGAAAAGTCATTTAATGTTAAGTTAAAGAATTTCTTACATAGATCAGGGTGTAATTTAGATTAGGTAATTTATATTTTTGAAATTCAACATGAGTGTGATGAAATAAAATAAAAAAGGCCCCCCTCTTTATGAAGACTTCCACAGTTTCTTTACTTAACTAACATTTTACTCCTCGTCTCTTATTTTAGTTTCATTTTATGATAACAAACATATTATGTTGTTTTTCTTTTAAACATCTATAGCCCTTGGTTTTACAGCATACAAGACATAGCGAGCAGAATATAAAATCCTGTAGAACGTGACTAAAATCGGTGTGGGGTTTCAAATTACCTTTACTTCAGTACAAACTCATTTGAAAAATAGGAACAGGCCATTTGTTTAACAGCCATATCATTAAGTATATATGTAGATTTATTGTGCACTGTGTAGGCACGCATGTAAAAAGGAAATTTCACGCGCCGACGATCGCTAATGTTTTTATTGGGAGCACACGGGGAAAATTGGAGTCGTTTGTTTTTATAGAGGACTATATAGATACTGATTTCTAGCATTGAGTTTGTTTACCTTAAATTACACTTTGTATGAGTAAAATATTTGCTGATATACTTCGATCAACAATAACAACTAGATATCGGGTCGGCGCAAGAAAATCGTCTCGACAAATAAGAGCTCACTTGAGAAGTGAGCTCTTATTTTGTTTAGTATGCTCCAAACACGGCCAACGTAATCACGTCTCACGACGCTGCAGTGCGTAATTGCAAGTTGCAAAAATAATAACCGAAAAAGCAGTATAACGGCCGGAGTGTCTTACTTTCGATAAGTACATAAAGTATAAGTTATATTTTAAGCTTTTAAATTAGTAAATAATATCAAATTAGACAAAATTACCAATTATAAACCATCGCCACCAATGTTTGTGCGTGTGTTGGCGATCCCTTGGCCATGCCTCGCCAACACGCGCACAAACATTTGTTTAAACAGAACAGTGGATGCATGGAGTCGATTTGTATTGTAAAACAAATTTGTGTTGTAACCTGATTGGAAAAGAGTACCTAACCTATGGAGTTTCTTGCTCGTTCTTCTCCATAGGAATCTACACCTTGGAATGAGCAAATAGCTTCACTTTTAAATTTATATTGTTGACGTTCTAAAGTGCCTTCCTGGTCTAACTGAAATAAATGATTTTGACTTAAACTTTTAATGACAAAGTAAATAAACATATGATACACAAAAACGTACCGCTAATAAAAATAAGTGATGTATACTAAGATCCCGAAAATAAAATTATTTTAGGGTTCAATGCGACTCCATACATACCTCCTGTAGCGAAATTCAAAATTCGAAGAAGCAAAACGAAACAAAACAAAACGATATAGATCACAAGGCAATAACGGAAAAATTATCTTTATTTGTTCTAGCTTAAGGTTGAATTCAAACTAGATATTGTATAACTTATGTCTTTTAATTTCTACATGACAGGAGTAAGAAAATGCTTTTCTCGTCTTATGTGACGAAAGGTCGTAAGTATTAGATCATATTTTGACGATTTATGACTTTATTATTAGGTGCCATGGTTGTTATTAGGTTGAACTTAAAACAATTTTAAAACATTTTTCTCAGTTTGTTATTTTTTTACTATTATTATTCACACGGACAGAACTGGAGCTTGATTTTGTACGTAACCCTTTATCTAGTTGCTATTGTTGATCGAAGCTGATATACAAACGACAGAATGAAAAACACAAGTTTCTTTATTAACATCATCAAACTTCCGTTCGTCTGGTATAGTTATTCTATTCGACTTTTGCCCTCGTGGATAAAGGCTAGACACGCAGCTTGTGTTAGTTATTCTTCAGCCTTCCAAACTATGTAAACCAGACATAATAATCATACCACAAAAATGCACAGGAAAAAAAGACAAACTACTGTGTATATGTATGCATGTTTATATATATGTGTATGTATGTATGTATTATTACTACTTTATATATTTATTTTCTTAGTACACAACCTGTCTAAATATTTCTTTTTCATTATATCCACCCAAAGGTTGTCTGGTGTAATGTTCTGATATGCTATGTGTGATAAGACCGTCTTTGTGCCCATTATTATTTTTATTTATGTTTGTCATTTCCTTTTCTGTATGTACAATATTATTAATGGTGTACAATAAAGTTTATACTATTCTATTCTATTCTAAACTACAGTACTCAGAGACATTTAATGATTACTTCAACTATTCCTTAGTAACGATTTTGTTCCGAACACAATTAATACTGACTGGGTTAAGTAGCCATTAAATGACTTTTAGTACGGCGGATAGAAACTTATTCTAACAAGTTACAAATTAGTAAACGCATACCCTGGACATGCGTGGGTCTGCCGACGGCGAGCATAGGTGGCTCGCTGCCCGACTAGAACCAGATCCGAGCGTCGACGCGTTGCGTTCCGCGCGCGCCTCAAAGAGCCATCAGACCGCCACGGATGGGGCCCAATAAGGCTGATGCTGATACGGAGTCGCGGTGGACTTAACGGGTTACCTGGGCTCCGGTTCGAAGGGTAGGAGTAGGAACGGGGTTGTTTTTAGTCAGTAAGAGTCTGATACTCCCTCCCGCCTCACCCAGGCGGGAGCAGTCATTCGATGATTTTCCCTCCATAAAAAAATACCCTGGATATGTAGGATGCTATTGAGAATTATGTATTGGCAAGTAATACTTGACTTGATCAATAATGTGAAGCAACATGTCTTACTTGACAGTCGCAATATATGTAGCTATGTACTTATTTAGGCTTATATACACTTAGGTATATAGAATATGTTTTACAAAATGTGTTGTATGGGTAAAAGGTTTTGTTAGTTCACTTGTTTGGTCTTGATATAAAAAAGACGTTACCTTGTTATGTTTTTCTTTGGCAGTACCTAGTAATACGTTTTTCTTTCTCGCTTTAATGTTTCTTTAAGAACCTCGTATGGAAAGAATACTAAGACATTTTAGTACACATTTTCACAAAGTTTAGATGGCTACATGTAATAATTTAGTTTATGTTCTTTATTTTTTCGTATCTGAATTCTTTTGTTTTTATAACAAAGGTACTTGTTTTACTAAAAGTCACGGGTAAGCTAATGTTGTTCCCTAATTAGTTTTTCATTGTACTAAGTCACCGAAAATGGCTTTTTAAGATGAAATCTTGCTTTGTGAATGTTTTAATAAATTATTTCTTTGAAATTTTGGTGATATAGTATTCTAAATGTGTAATATAAATGTGACAAAGTTGGTGAATATGAGATAGGTCTAGTGATAAAGTAGATTTGAAGACGTTTCCTACGGTCTACCTACAGCAAAATCACTTCTAGTACCTTCTATATTTTATATCGCATGTAATTTTTGTAGTCAACAAATCATTTAAATTCTTTGGGCAAATGCTCAAACTTGCCTAGGTATTCCAAGTATAGTTAAACAATAGTCCCACGTAGTAAGTCTGGTCGGTCTAAAACCGGTCTAGTTCGTTAATTCGAAATAGCTACAGCATGCAAAATGGCTGAAACCACTTTATTTCCTGTTGACGATCGAATGCCGTCGAATATAAACTATGTAGATGTTACTTCGCTATGTTACATCATGGACAGGCGAATAGATGTCTATTCTAAGAATAGAAGTGGACCTATATTTTTGAATCTATACAGATAAATAAAATTGGAGTGTCTGTTTGTAATATTAAAATAATCGCTTTTTACTACATGTGTATGAATACACATACCAATATAACATTTGGGAAATTGAAACAAAAAAGGTTATGTTCTAAAATTCATGTTCTACGCGGATGAAGTCGCGAGCAACAGCTAGTAGGAAACATTTAGAAAATATATTTAAAATAATTATCTCTCACTAATATAAAATGTAACAGTTTTACTGTTTAATAATGTTTTGTTTATATTAAATGTAAACGGAAAAAGTGTATTAATTTACATAAATTAACATCCACGAGTAGAAGAACTACCTACCTTATGATTTAACATCGTTTTGTGTTCATTACATTTTATTCTCTTATGTCTAATTAAGTACATCATCTATTTACATACATTATATTTATGATTTTGTCTTATATCTATTTTAGGAAACTCTTTAGAATTACGTACACCATTCATTGTAAGCCATTTCAAAATAGTCTATTTATAAAAAAAAACTCGCAATACATTTCATTCAACGTGAGGTAAAAAGAAGAAAATAAAGAAAGATATAACTTTTATTCAATTTTTTGAGCAACGTGTCAACAGGCAGCATTAAGAATTTAGTCACGTGTCTTTGAAAGGTGGCGTGTGGGTAGCAAAAGGTATTTTTGGACTGAGTATTAATGGGAAAAGAATTAAAACCTTATCACAATGAATTGACATCCTAAAAAAACATAAACACATATATAGAAGTATCACACCTACGCTAGTTACTGCTCAAATGGATGGAGAGATATTTTTAAAGTACGCCCACTCTTTCCAGAGCCCCTTGGAATTATAATTTTGGTCAGAAATCAACCAAATTGCTGTGTAATAATACTACCTAAGCAAACATCGAAATTAGATTTTCGAATAGAAAAAAAAACTTCTAATTGTTGCACTCGGCTTTCGTATCACCACAAACACACACAGCTTAATGCTCCGAAACCGAACGGTAACAATGTACGTAAATTCTCGGCTCAGTATTCACTTTTAAACAAAAATTGAAACAACAAAAGCCCTAATCCTGCACAAAGCATAACACCCAGAACTCAGAATACATTTTGTAATTAATGTGACCGTGTGAGCACGATATGCAGCGGCCTGCATCCACGTTGAGACCATGAATCATTTTATATGCATTGGTTATTTTCAGAGTGCGAGGGAACGCAACAAAAAGGGTTGGAGTTTGAAAGATAAAAAGCCGTGTATCCACCATATACAGTGAATGGCCACTGAAAAAGTTTCCGCAACACTTTTGAATGGCAAAATTGTAAATAGAAGTATTTTTGGGGAGATTTCAATGGCTTAAATAATATACTGATGTTGATGTTAAAAGTGTTATGGCTAGTTGCTTCTTTTTATCGTTTGAATTCAGAATTTGAATTTTTAAAACAATTTAGCACAGATTTATGGCTGCTGCCATTATATTTTATTTTGTGCAGTTATAACAAAATATAAAAGTAAGGTAAAGTGGATATACTAATGGATCATTATTTATGTGTATCTAGTACGGTTTCCATAACAATGCCCTGATGTCCCTTGGGCTACACAAGACTCGAATAAGGGATTTCATAAGTAGGATAGGACCATTGTGGTTTACATAAGAAGAGGTTTACAAACCGCTTCGGAACTAAACACTTATAAGGGAGATAATAGAATATCTAGTACAAATAATTTCGAGGTCCACAATATTATTATTCCCTTAAGAAAAGGGGTATTGTATTTTTTTATTTATTTGTTTTGATGAACTTGTTTTGTACTCCAGTATTGATGCACATACAGTATTGATAGTACTAGTAATGTTAAAAACAATTTCAAATTAGGAATTAAATTAATTAGACTATAAGAATTTTTTTTTGTTTTTTATTTTAGTAAGTATTGTAATTAGTATGATGCGTCATTGCATTGTTTTCATATAGGTATGCGTACAGTATTGGAATATGTATCAGAGAAATTGTAGAATATACTTTTTTTAAAAGAGTAATGAATGGAGTTTCTTGCTCGTTCTTCTCCATTTGAATCTACATTTTGGAATGAGCACCTAGCTTCATCTAGCTTCACTGACGGACTGACTGACAGACTATTATTTATTTTGTATTTGCTGACGTTTCAAAAGTAGCAAATTATGGTTTAATTAAAAACAAATGTTTTGACTTTGACTTTAATCATGGCCATTCATACCTCACAAATGAGGTAGGTATCACTAACAATGTAGGTAAAGAAATATTTGCACTTGAGAATGTATAAGAGATTAAAATGAAAACGTTAAATAATTCTAGTACCTACTTAGTTCATGTTTCTGATTAGGCCGTTTTACCTACGTAAATGTAATAAAAACTTGTTTATGTGTTCCACTGAGTTCTACACTCGTTTGATTCAAACTTTTAAATTACGAAACATCTTGATCACGGGTCGCCGGTTTTACATTATTATCGAAAAACTTTTTTCAGGCAAAAAAACTAAAAAAAGGTTTCA
The DNA here is from genome assembly GCA_902850265.1 of Spodoptera littoralis. NCBI lineage: Eukaryota > Metazoa > Arthropoda > Insecta > Lepidoptera > Noctuidae > Spodoptera > Spodoptera littoralis. The sequence goes on along the minus strand of LR824542.2, from coordinate 9,480,943 downwards.
TCGAAAACCTTTTTAGTTTTCTCAGAGTGGAGGCTCTGGCAGTTGTGAAACTCGCAGGTAGCTAAAGTTCCTGTGTTTCAATTAGTTGAATCTTTTTCTCTGAACATCTTTTGAATTTTTTAATTTTGAAAATATTGGGATAAGAAATGTATAATATTCTGTTATTATACCTAACTCAAGATACCTAAAGACAGTTTAGGAAAAACATATTTTACTTGACGATTCGGAGTCAAGATTTTATTCCACGTATTTTTTTACAAGTTTCTCTTTACTTCATGTAATTTAGCATACCTCAATTTTTTTAACATATAGTGGGCAGCAGGTCTAGCTACTATTTGTTGTCAAATTCCTCTAATCGATTTTGAACTCTGTGGTTAAGACATTCTAAAGTCGAAAATTCAATGACAACATTTTGAAGTAGCTTAATTTGCTGGCCACTGTACCTCTACTATAAATGTAGGTATTTTAACCGACCCATATTATTTGGCTTCGAGTATCAGGGAGTATTGTGTGAATATTCCTTTATATATTTCGATAGTGATAAATGTATGTTCCCGTATCGTCTTGTGCTTGCCTATTTTTGATTAATCGTTCCTACTGGGAAGAAGCCTATTCTTCTCTATTGTTGTTGTTTTTTTGTATTTTTATGTAAACGTATCCGATATATTTTTTGTTGTTGTTAGAAATATTTTTACAATAATGAACGCTATGTGCGTATAAATAAGTACCTATTGAAGAGATCCTATTTTTCTCCCATAAAGTATTTATGTACATAATAAAAATAGGTGACGATATACATTGGTGACGTGAGATGATACGTAACCTCGTATCATCTCACGTCACCAATGTATATATGTATATTGACTTTAGTGATAGTCACAAAGCTGACAATTTAATACTTTTTGTTGAATAGTGTATTCGATATTAGAGAATTCAAGCAATCATTCAGTATCGATTACAAATAATATTTTATGCCAAATCTTCAGTTAATAAATAATAAAAATCCGTTTCGAATTACCGTTCTTTGTTTACTGATCATATACTAAGATTAAGTATAGAGAATTGCCCATTATTGTTGATGGTATAACTTTATCACGTAACCATATTCTCATGGTACACTACAGGAACACTTCATAGCTTGCGATAACTATTTTGAATCGAAACGACCTATTGAATAACAGTGGTGGTCAAAGTTTAATTTTGTATTATTAATTTATAATAGAGAAAAAAATAAAAAGTATACTGAAATGTAAATTGAATTTGTATATATGTATTTCGTTGTATTAAAACAAATATGCGATCATATAAGACTACCAAACACTAACACTAAAAACGTAGATACATTTACTTAATTAATACACACGTCAATTCAAAATATAAAATCTCACAAAGGGATTTCCTAAATTTATGAGCACATTTGAATGTTTAAATAAACCTCTACATTGGCTCCCGTTCGCGTCGATTACAAATAAAAGACGCAAAACTCGATAGCTTAAGCCGACGTTTGACTTGCGAATTTGTTCACAAAACACAACCAATAAGTTTGGCAACCATTGATCGAGCCCTAATGATTGCTATAAACCGGCCGTGGATAGTCGGCCGGCTGCCCCTAAGAGTTGTAAGTGTAACGTAATAATCGTAAACTGGCCGGTTAATACGGCGGGCGGGGTTGGACCGGCCGCGTTAAAACCATATGTGGCTGGCGCGGGTTTTCTCGAGCGGCCATCCTTATAAGATTAAAACTAATTTTAGTAACACGTTGCTATTTTGTGGGCAGAATGGTTTTTATAGCTGCGTGATTTATTGCTCCGTGATAGGTGTAAATGTTAGGTAGGTCTTTAGTTATGGTGCAAAGGGGTGCTTTCAATGCTCAAAGGAATTTTTCATCACCAAAATGCTTAGTAATAGGATTGATATGAAAATGTTTAGGCTAAAGCTCAGTTTCATTTAGTTTATTGGTTACATAGCAATTCAGAATATGTTCGAGACTTGATAGTATTGGTATTTGATGCAGTATCAATCATCGATGAGTTTTTAGATAAAAAGTCAGTCACGATACACTTTATCACAATCTATACTGTTAAACTTAAATATAATAACAAAATAGTAATTATATACCTGAAGCTGGTCGTGGAGCGGGGCTCCGGCTCGAAATGCAGGAGTAGGAACGGGGTGGTTTTTAGTCAGTAAGAGTCTGACACTCTCTCCCGCCTCACCCAGGCGGGAGTAGTCATTACATGATTTTCCCCCTTAAAAAAATACCTGAAGGTAACATTCAAGTGTGAGAGAGCTAAGCTTCGGCACGAATGGGCGGGCTCGACATCCCCAACAATCCTCAAATTCCTAATCGCAAAAGGCCGGTAACGAACTTGTAACGCCTGTGGTGTTCCAGGTGTCTATGGGCGACGTCGATTGCTCGCTATCAGGTGATCCGTCTGCTCGTGATTTTAAAACAAGTACTGTTATAATGATGTGACAAATAATTCGGACACTCAGTTTACATCACCACATACGGTGTTATGAAAAAAGTTTGACGTTATAAAGGTAAACCTTGCCTTTCAAAACGTGTTTAAAAATGTACAGCGACCCACTAATGTTGCGTTGCATGAGTTTTTATAATTATGCGTAGACACGACTTTGGCTTAACGAAGGGAGATACGGTGCCTCACTGGATTCGTTCTTGTATACAGGTGCACGTGACGATGATAAAAATTTGTCACATCGCATACTTTGATGCAAATACATTTTTCATATTAATTTTTATAGTTTATATATTCTTTTTGCCTAAAAACATTAAAATCTTTTCATATGGAAGGTGCAGTAAACAATCTGTCGAATAGACGAAACTGTAGCGATCTTAATTTTTGCTACGAAATCCGTAGCACACGTAGCAAGCCTACGCCGTAGTACGCTATCTGTGGCAACCGTACAATTTGTTTGAATAAAATAGCAGTACAACTGGCCGTCACGAATTATATTCAAACCCAACGTGTACGTGTGTTAATATTTCTTCAGCTTTGGTATTTTCGACAAGATGAATGTTTAAAGTTGTACGATAGATACGTCATTTATATATGACGTTATTATAAGTCATATTTTCAAACGATATTAGTTGTGAATTGTGTTACAAATAATTATTTCAATTGATGATGAAAATCCGACTATAATTTGATAATCCACCAACATTTACACATAGATATTGGTATACTTTGTGATTAATATTCATAGTTTCTAGTACAACCGATGTCTTGATGAAAATAAATAACTATGATCATGTAAATTTGACACCCATGACAGTGTACTTCTTAACAAAAGATAAGTTTAACTATCGACACGGGTTATCGGTTGGCACAGAGGCGTAACTTCACCACAAAAAAGCGTACCAAGTAAGCAAACTAAATGTTCAATCACCCTGAAATGTAAACACCGCGTCGAGGAGGTTCAATGATAACAATGACGCGGCGATTTGTAAACGAACATCAATCATTGATCCGTTGAAGTGAGATGATGTATGAACGGCCTGTCTGGAATCACTGCTGTTGTTTCGTTGTATGCACGGAGTATTATATAAATGAAGGGTTAATGCAATTAAGTGGAAAATGGCGTATTGAGTTCTGTTGTTTTGATGAACTTTTACAGTGCATCAGAAACAGGTACACCGAAGTTGAACACAACTTATTGATCAAGTTATCAAATTCTTAAGATTGAATTACCACACATAGATGTGTAAACTTGATAAAAAATATACGAATGAAATACTTATCTTGTCTAAAGTCCAAATGATAATATATTCAACGCATTAACTGTAGATTAAATCTTAACAATCACTTACCACAAACTGTTACTCCTTTCATTATGTACTCTGTGACAGTAACTATCTCCCAGATAGGGTGTCATCGTCGGTAACAGACAAGACATTGGACAGACAATAGTTGTGCTGCAAAGGGTATGAAATGCCAATCGACCCTTCAAAACCATTGAACTGACTTGTGAATCCATTAAAACAAAGCATTTAGGTCAGAGCTGTGTTTGCCAAACGTTTATAAGTACATAGAGATATAGTCTCTTGTTACAGCAAAAATCTATGGTTTTGTAATCTATTGAATGTGAATGGGGCCGTCGGTAGAGGGCGCCGTGGACGGACATATATTGACCAGATTGGCAATTTTATATTAATGAAAGGCTAAATTAAAAGTACCCTTAACCAACGAGCATGCATGTAAGATTTATGACTGTTGATGAAGCAAAAGAGGTACGTAGGAATCGTAGTAATTGGCGTTCCATAATCTCTGCCTAGCACTAGACAGGCGTGAAGTTATGTATGTATGAATATTTACCTGTCCAGTTAGAGTATTTAGTAATTTATTTGACATAAAAACATTTATAACCATCCCTTTTTATTCTAGACTGTGTTTTAAAAGTGTAATTTCCGTACAAAATAACAGGTATCTATCCATTTATTTTCTTGTGTCGTCTATTGCTTTTACATCCTTTTATACACGAGTTATGTACTCTAGTTTTGGTAAATCTAAATTTTTGCCAATTCAAACTTAGTTTTATTTCAAATCGGTTATTTTGCATAATCCAATTGCAATGTTTGCGTAGCTCCAAACTTCATCTACATATTTGCTTCGAAAATATATTCAATATTAAAATCTTATTTTGTTTTCAGTTGGTCGATTACTTCAGTGACTCTTTTCCCCTTTGAAACTTGTGCCGGAACAGTTTCAGAGCTAAAACTTTCACAGTCGGTCGCTAGAACTTAAGTTAATAATTTTATTTTATATCGTCGTACGAATAGAGAAGGTATGGAATTCTATGGAACTGCAGTTGTGTTTTTTATTTAATATTTGCTTACAGGTTTATTTGTGTGTATGATTGTTGTATATTGTATTTTACTTACTAACTACTAATGGGATGGAAATAGATTTACGCTGAAATACTCCACTCAAATTTAAGTCGCCCTTAAATAAAGTTCTGTCTCTGTGTCTGTCAAATTCTTAGTGAAATGACAGAGATGGCGCGATGTGTAAATACAAATTACAATTGAGTATAATTAAACAAAAATACCGTGTATGTCATAAATAAAAGTGAAACCATTTCACAGAGATTCTATTCAGCTCATACACGACGCAGATAATGAAAATTTACATACCACACCTGCAGTAATCAATGAAAAATAATTGTGAATATAAAATACGTTCTCAATTACCTCCATAGTATATTCGTCATTATTTATTAACTACCTTTGAGTAAGCAGAGCACGTACAAAATATTTACGTACCTACATAACGCAGGGTAACAGAACCACAAATTGTAATTCAGTTAAAATACACACGTCAACCGAATCCCGAAACGGCGACCGTACACCGAATATATTAATCATGTCCCCAAAAGCAAAGACTATATTACCTATAAACAAGTAATCGAGTAATGTTAACGAATGATCAGACTGGCCACTCGATTCATTTGCCCTGTGCCAATTTAGCCCTAAGCCGTATGTTTTCAAACCTGGAATAAAAAGATAATCCGATTGTTTTTGTTTTAATACTCAGCAGAACTATATTGGATTCGTTACGTTGCCGCCGAGGTTCGTCGGTCCATTAGGCTAATAGGTGGGCAGTGAGACGGCAGAAAGAGATTAAGCTGTGCTCAGTCATCGCTTTCCACTGCTATTAATTAATAAGTGGAAGCTCTCAATAGATTACTTTAAAAAGTATTTCGACAGACTCCCCTCTGATCGAAAGGGTTTGGTTACGAGCGAAGTTTTCAACTTTTTATAGAAAGAACTTAGCGATTTTAAAAGGTTTTAGGATTTTATATTTTACTTTCGATTTTACGTGTTAGCTGTAATGTAAAATCATGCTTATCTTTGCCAGCGGAGTAAGCAGCTTGTATCGTTTTCAAATTAGTTTGACTGGTGTAGAAAAGATTCCAACTTAATACATCTTATTTATCTCAAAAGGAAGAAACTACTTCTCCCAATGTTGAATATGCCTTACACAATGAAGCTGGGCTAACTTTCAGATTCTGATAATATTCGTAATGTGTTTAGTTGAAGTTCTAGTTAAACTGCAAACATCCTTACTTTGATGTAAGCTTAAAAACTTAAATATCTTCTAGTAGACTCTAAAAACAGCTTCCATTAGTACTTAAATATTCTTTCAGCCAGTTATTTTCCTCTTATTTTGAATATCTTGTGTGGTAACGACACAACTTTATCCATAGAACCGATTTGAAACCGCAGCTAACTATGTTAAGACGAGTTTAAAGATTATATAACTTGTTAGCTCCCAGAACACGGTCTACAAGTACTATAATAACCGTTAGCCTTATATAAGATTCAAAAACTTGTGCTGGAATATTACATCCAATTAATTAAAATGTCGGAGCAAGAATTTTTCATTTACCAGGCTGCCATTGTGAGTGTTGCATGAACATTTTAATCTCTTTACTGTCGCTACACGATAATAAACCTTTTATTCATATTGCATCGTTGAATACTGAGATGTGTCGATGTACTGTCGGCCAAAGACCCCTGTAAAAGAATCTCTAGAAGACTGTTATTCTTACTATGGTTTTATTCGCATCCGAGGTCGAATATTAAGCGTACAGTACGCTTTTATCGAACAATATCTGATATTGGTTCTGATCCTGAACAAAATATCCTCACAATACATCATTCTCCTTCCAAAACTGTTTTCGACAAAATTGGTTTGTGTGTAAAAGATCAGTATGGGTTCACGTCGAGAATCACAAATATAGAGAATGGTCTATGAGGCACCGATTTTATTGCAAAACGGAGCCAAGAGAGACCGCAACACACTATTGAGTCGTAATTTTTCATGGTAAGATATTGTTACTGTTGCTCAGATATCGGCCATTTGTATAATAAGTCGATAGCGATCGTCGTTCCCGCCCTCAATAAGAAGTCGCGCAGGAATTTGTTTGGGTTCGCCGAGGTACTTTACTCAAATGTCGATAGTTACAGTCGGGACGGTGAGTGCTTAAATTATTCTAAAGCTTTTACGGATACACTTCCTCTGCGAAAAAACTTGGTTAAATGTCGATCGTCACAAGTTATACAGCTTTAATACAGAAATGGAACAAAAATCCCAAAAGATTTTCCGTCTAAGACGTAAAACGTGATCCAATTTACAATGCCTTCTAATATTTCAGATTTGTTACGATCAAGTTTATTACAAATTGGAAACGTCTCAATGTATCCCTCGAGAATGAGCGGCCGACCTTTCATCTTTGATTCCGTCAGTTATGATGAGATACCTACTCATTTCAAATAAGTTTACAGAGTAAGTTTCCAACAAACAGTTTAACTACCAACAATCTCCCTGCGATGTCGGTGACACAGACATAAAATGAAAGTACCTAATACTTTATTTCAGTAACTGCAAAATGAATTGATGTTTTTGAACAAATACGGTAAGAGAAAGTTTTCACGATTTTTAATGGAACGACTAGATATATATGAACATATTCACTTAAAATCTTACAGTAGGAAGACCGCGTAATAAACAAGCATGTTTACAAAAAGAACAAAAATTAGATTCGAGAAATTCAATAAGAGCCCTTTCAGACCTCCTTGTTTTAAATTGAATGAGGAAGTATTTTATAAAACAGAATCTAAATTGAAATGTTCCCCGTTCAAAATTGAACCCATTTGTAATGAAAAAAATTCGTTGGTAACACCACAAAGGTTCATAGCTCATCCATAATAAATTTCTCCATTTACTCCTATATTAATACTGTACATTTGAAGATTTATCCAGGGACCGACGCCAGATTTGAGTTGTTGGCAGTTCTTTCATGGAATATGCAATGTAATACCGCAATTGAGAGCGCATGTGCCCCGAATGTATTTATTGTATGTATCGGTCTGTAATATTAAAATTTTGCCCGTGTTTATCCACTGAGGGCTTTGCAGATGTTACCATCGAACGTGAATGAGTTTAAATTAATAGTAATGCTAAATGAGTTTAGAAATCTTTCGTGTATTTTTAGAATGAAAATAGGTTTGCGTGAATAAGCTAAGCATAAGCTTACTACTTCGTTACTTTTTTTTGCGGTACGACAGGTCTCACGTATATTCCTATTTTCATATTTGTCCTAAATTCTGTACGTGACCTCACTACCCAAAATAACATCGTTTTCCTATCATACGTGTCCTTGTATAAAAATCTCACACCCACTAACAACTATGAACAGTTCGTACAAATTGAATCCTCAGTATTAAAAGCAGCTTTGCGCGTTTTAAACTGTCAAACACCAAGCGGTCACCGGTGACCGCGACCTATTGTTCTTTAATTGTGTCTATAAAACCGGTACTCGACGAGTTAACTTCGTCAAGTTCCGAAAGGATTACCTAATAGAACAAAAGGGTTCTATGTAAACTGACCCGAATGTTTGTCACAAGCGCTGTAAGCTTCTTAACTTACATACATTTTCGAACAAAACCTTGTACAATCTGCATTCAAATACCTTTCGGATGTTTTTCCCACAGTCCAACTGTACTTGCAAGGAAACAAGTAGTTCGCACTATCCTCTTTCTGATGCAAATAATTTCGGCAAGCCGGAACTTTCTTTGATACTGTTTGTGAATAATAAAATGTTTTTGTAGTGTCATTACCATCTGGGTTATACTTAGCGCTGTTTTTTATTCTGTTTACTTGTTTATGTAGCCTCTGTTTCATTGTTTACTCTGTGTAATTTATTAGACGTTTCATGTGAGGTCGCGACATTATTTGTTTTGTTTTTTATTGGTTTCGTGAAGTTGGTATAGGGTAATTTCTTGCTTTGTAAATATGTTGTAAGTTTAATGTTGACTCGTTGTGTTAAGTATTCATGACCTTTTGTTATTTATTATTTGATCTAGATATTGATTACGAGTACACCTAATCATACTGAAAGACTTACCTGACATTTAGAATATAAACTTCTTGGAAAAAGTAATTACTTTGACATACTCATTTTAAAGGTCTATTTCTTTAGCCTGAGGCTTATCTAGTACATGAGATAGAAACAGAATCCTATATAGACAGTGTTCTAACAAAGTTATAACCATAGATTTTATGTAAAAGACGAAAACTTATCATGTTACAGCGCTCTTAAAATACCGACTAAGCCTCTTAATAAATTCTATGTGATACGTCGACAAAAAACGGACACAAACAAAACAACAACACAACATTCCTGAAAAGAATTATTTGTTTATACTTGAAAATAACATTCTTTTTTGTTGAAGAAGATTTAGCCGTTGGACAATATTGCAGCAATTTTCACGGCCGTAACAAACTCTTGGTCATTAAGATTACCATAACAAGAATGGGTTGTGGTAATAAAATTACAAATGTGACCATCGGATGTCATTACGTATTCGCTCCCACGTCCGGTGCCGGCCGCGTCGGACCGACGACAGAATTACGACTATTGTCGACCGTCGGTATTTCTATACCGTCATACATCCATACTTGTCCGGCACGCCGACGGAATATGTATTAACACGGTTTACCCCCTGGAAATTAACGCGTTTCTCTAATCAAGCCCTTGGTATTTAGTTCCGTGTAATTTACTGCACTGTTTTAGGCTGATATTTTTAAGAATAGAAGAAAAAGTAAAATATAAAAATATCATCATGATTAAGTCACGTGGTTAACATAAAATAGTTAGTATTTGATATTTTTATACTATAAATGACTGAAAACGTGTTTGACTTTTTTATAACATTCATTCATGTGCAGCATCCTGCGCCCTGCGACGTGGCGACTGTCGCACTGCTACTGATGTGTGTAAATATGAGGCTCTGGCATGATATGAAACTAGTCGAGTTCCTCGTCAAATAATTGCGCGAGTAATCTGAAAAACGTAATAAAAATTCATTATGACCCACGAAAGTTATAATACTTATAAATAAAGTACTTGTTAATTTTAATTAATACTTGTAAATAAACTGCTGAATAATAGTACAGTAAAATTGATTCAAAAGAACTACCATTTTTGTCATACATTCGTACATTTAGGATTACTTCATTCAATTCTAATAAAACCCTGATTTGAATGGGCTTCGAAGTAGCCATGACGTTTTGACCACTCAGTCGTAACTTCGACAGCTCAGTGACTGACGTACTGTGTTGTCAACTAGTGAAATTCTCACGTTAATATCAAGGCTCTAAATGCGACGAATGCCTCTGTATGGCGACGTCAGTTTCAACACAATGCTATGTTGGTTGATTAGGTGATGCAAAGATTGACAATACACAAAAATCACGCGTTTACTGTGTTCTGAAGAACGTTAACCTTGTAAATAAGGGTAAAGTTTGGAATCTAACGTAGCTTGTAACAGCTCATATGTAAATAGAGTTAATATATATGTGTCTCCGGATTGGACTTAATTTATATATACACAAATAATAACATAATTATTAAGAAATATATACAACTTAAAATTAAAAACAGCCTCATTGGCCGAGTGGTCTCCGGTTTGAATCCCGTGTCGGGCAAAGTATTACTGAGTTTTTCTCAGTAGTAGCACGGAATCTGGAATTGTGCCCGGTATATGGCAATAGTATCACCCCCTATTATATGGGACTTATTACATAAATAGTGAAAAGTGAGTGTTACATTGTACAGTGGCATTAAGTGCCGTAATGTGCACATCTGCCTATTGGCCTCTTTCTCCTCTGGGATAAAAGGCGTGATGTTATGTTATGTTAACCTAAAATTAACGAAAACTATAACAATAAATAAATAAAAGGATAAAAAATTAATAAAATACCAAAGGTGGTAAAGATTTCGTCCATAATATTGTCACCGGGGAACGTACCGAGAACACTGGCAGCATTTTTCATTTTTTTATAACTATATTAACTACCACGTATTAACTCTGCTGCAAATTCTACGAAAATTCAATAAAAGTCCCGGAAAAGTATGAACGAAATCACCGAGGTAAATATTACAAAGCCAACATCATGCGATTCAAATAAATTCATATATCAAGCAAAACTGTTATACCAGCAAATATTTTAGCATACGCCTGTAGCTTACCGACGATAGAGATGTTGGTCACGTAAAATAAAATATTCATGGTACAATGCATAAAGTCGAAACCCAAACAGCAAACTATCGTATGAAGGGATGTTCCTTTTGTTTGGTCTCGCTACGTCGAACACCGGACGTGAACTCTTGTTTTATATATAACATAAAATCATGTAAATTATTATAGTTCATAGGAAAGTTCAATTCCTTCATATCGGAGTATATTTATCCAGGGATGTTTATATCCCACAGCGCTACGAGATTTGCTTACAAGTGAACTTAGTTGTTTTATTTTTATTGCTTTGGTATTCGTGATTGTAAAATATTATTGGTTTTAGTAGTCATGCGTGCTCAGTGTATTGTAATAGGATTACCTCTTAATAAAAGAAATCGGGTAAAGTAACTGCCTAAACGTGGCCGTACCATACTTTTGCTTACCTTTTAGGATGAATTGAGTCTTTGGCTTGTGCTTGTGTGCCATCACTTAGAACGACTTTGGGCTTTATTTAAAATTGTGTATTGCCGATATTAGCTTGACGACAAAAAACTGTTTTGTAGTTATTAAAATTATAAAATTGCTATATTGGTTTTAGTACTAATCTAGAGCTATAGTTACCTCTAATTAAATAGGACTTGTAACATAGTGGATAAAACGTGGGAAACTTAACTTTTTGGACAAAACAGGTCTGATGTTATGTTCTTTGTTGCTTTGTTTGCTATGTACGTTTTGATTTAAGTTGTGGTAAGTATATTTAAGGTTTACTAATAAGGCTGTAGGCGAACGTGTGGGCGTCAGTAATGAATGTTACTTATTCAGTCTAAGGTCAGACTTCTTAGCATGACTCGGTAGCTTTAAATGTTAGTCTTAATTAGTGCTGATATTAATATCATATTTTTACTCATGTGTGTAAGGTAATTTGATAAATATTTATAACTGGTTTTGGGTTGGAACCACGGCACGTATTATTAATATTTTAATTTGATATCATTCAGTAATTTGCCATAATTTCAGATAACTATTATGTGTTCGGTATATGGATATACACTGATACTTGCCGTACTCATATTTGAGCAGCTACAGCTCTATATTATTGTGATTAAAAAATCACAAGGCATATAACGAACATACAGTCTGTAAGTCTGTCCGCTTACACTTGATTGAGAGTCTCAATGTCTTTCTCTTTAAATAATCCCTCTTCTGGTACTCAAACAACACGGCACATCTGCTATCAAAGACCGTTGATATAAATTATTCAACTACCGACTTCTTACTTTCCTTAACGCGAATTCTAAGAGCCATCATTCGTTGAACAAATACTTCAATCCACTGCTGCAGACGCACTCAGGTGAAACATTACGGCCATTAGCCGAATGAGATCTCTCCGAATTAGGTCGATCGAATGGCCTACGAGACGAATTATTCGCAGACTCGATTTACCGGATTGTCGGCATCTGACGTCAGAATAATGTAGATACCTACCTCTTAAAGAATTCCGCAAACATTTCCATGTTACTAAACTAAGAGTGATGTAATTTGTACGTTTCAACTAAGTTAGCTTCTGTTCCAAATTAATGGCGCGGGTGCTAATGTTGCCTAAATTCAACAATTCCTTTTTTTTAACGCCGGTCGCCGAACGTCTGTCGTACGAAGCGAAGAAGTTTCGAAATTTTAAAACACGACCCGAATAATGAACACGCCCGCCGTAGATAATAGAATAAGTTTCATACCTCGCGAAACTCCGTCTGACAATAAGATTATTTTCAATTAAAATGAGTAACTCAGAAATATTAAATAAGAGGAAATGTGCAGACGAAATGTCTTTCTAGTTTTTAGTATCAAGACAAAAGGGGAAAACAACCTGAATGAAAAAGTTCAAAATTTTCATTTTGAAATTATTTGATACTGGTTTATATTTCATGAGTTTATTAGCCGTGAGATTCAGTTTTCTTTGCTGAAGATTTCAATGCTTTTAAAGTAAAAGCAAGTGAATCGAATTACTGAAATACTCGTTATGAGAATTTTCTGAGAAGCTAAGTGAGTGCTGCGGAAGTATAGTCAGTGTGCCTTAACGACGAGAACGGATATCGGGTTAGCGAACAAAGAGCTGTATACTGTTACATAGCAAACAAAGTTTTCACTTTATATGTATTCCAATAATCGCGGTGTTGATATCGCGTTACGCCGCCCTGAATCCAAAAATACAAAAAGAAATACAGGATTACCAATCCAAAAATACAAAAAGAAATAAAGCCTTTTGTGCGATATTTTTTTGCTTTTAAGGACATTTTTGTTTGCAAGGGTATTGTAGAAAATGTGTCGAAAATGTGTCGACAGAAATACGTTTGAGTAAAATTCTAAATTGATGGGACTCCGATGAGAAAAAATATCTTTTAAATGAGAAACGTTACCTACTCTGTTTATATTTTACTCGTAAATCATTGGATTTTATTTTATACTTGTAATTTGTTAAAAGGTCTATCAAAAGACGTCTCGTTGTAATTTAACAAGAAGATACTGACTACCTATCTACAAAGTTCTCTTTACTATTCGACTTTTCCGTAGAATAAAACGTTCGTAATACCTTTGAAATGCACCTTGAATAATTTTCCTGAAATGAAAAAATCCTTTTTATCTTGATTATTAATTTGTTGAAAAAGGGCAATTAGCGGTCTTTGAGCTAGGTGAGGGCTCCGAAATTGTCGTTTAAATTTCGGTATAAAGAGCGTTATTAAATCCGAGTGACTTTTCGGGTTAAATGCGTGACAGCTTTTTGGAAAAAGATTTTCAATGAATATTTTAATATGGACAAGAGGTAATCTTTGCTGGATCTATCGGGTTCAAAAATATTTTTGTGCTTTGTTTTCTCTGTTGCTAGTGAAGCGGAAGATGAACAAGTCACCCCTGGGGATTTATCAGTGGAAAATATCGTTTTGGGCGCGTGTTTCGGACGTAGGTACCAACGCTTCGTACTGTTTGTTTTACGAAGGGACGCCACGTTTATTTTTGACGGCTATCGAAATTCAAATTCGAAAATGAAGGCTTTGTAATTCATAATCCCTTTGTTTTTGTTTTGACGTGGATCTTTATATTTCAAAATGAGTATATTGATGAGAAAATTTCAATTTCTAAAAAGGTTGTTTTGTGTAAATGGCCCCCTCATTATAGTACATAGATTTCATGTCTACAAATACACTTCAAAAAAGTATCTCAAAGAAAATTCTTTGCTCCACTTGCACCGTGCACTTTGAGTCCATCTATAATTACAATTACGTTGTAAAATGAACACAATTAGTATGCATCAAAGAGTTGCTAATGACTCGTTACGCGACAGTAAAGGTGAAATTTTAATGTTACTGTGAGGAAGGTAGCCTAATTACCACCTTTTACACTTGGTCCTCGTAACAGCCCCTGAAGACTTAATTAGCCTTGAATTATACGAAAGTGCCTGAGAATGGTTTCTTGTAGTACAAATGGAAGACTGACTAGAATTTAATGGTTGGGTAACTGAATTGAGAACTGTGGCGAAATAGTTTTGGTGGGTCAATATCTATTATTTTAAGAATTTATTACGACATCGGGTTGGAAACACTTAGAATTTATTACGACATCGGATAGAGTTATAAAAAACTCTAAGAGATTTTTTTCCAAATAAAGAAAAAAATGACTTAAAAGATAACATAACTAATCTTTTACTGACTATAGTACAATGGAAAGTGGTTCGAGATAGTCAACACTGAAGCCGAATTACATATGTTGTTAGCAACAACAAAACAAAACACAATAACAATAAACGATATCAAGCCACAAATGACATCCCATGAAAATATGAAATATATCACGGATTATTCAATTCGTAAGTACTTTATTTAATGTGTATCGAGCGGTTATCGGACGGAACCGGTCGGCCGAGTCCAATCGCAGTCCACAGCCGAATGCATATGTTTATAAAACACTGATCAGTGTTATGAAGTTGATGATATGCATAATTTTAAATGCCTGGACACGAACGGTGAATAAATTGAATGTTGATTTTTATTTATATGATTGATTTTTCATTTTTAGATGAAAATTCAAATTGTATTCGCCCTGATTGGTGGATATTTATTATGGTAATGACTGTGGGAGATTTTATTTTATGGTTACGATAATACATGGATTTGATTATGAAAAAAAAAATGTTCAAATGAAGTACTTAATATACCAAGTGGCAAAATCTGTTAGATTGATACATAGTATTGATATAAATTAATCTTGTATTTCATATTTAATACTAAAAATTGGAATCGTTATCTGTTTGTTTCTGTCTGTGACAGACAAAGACGGATACATTCTCGTGAAACAACGACTGTTACACCTGGTAATTATAGACTTACACGCAGAACACACACACATTGACACGATTCTGTAATTTTCTCAAGTCTGGTAACGTGGTAATCAATACATGTGGCAATAATGTGTGCATGTGTAGGTAATGGATTAACATGTGCACATGCACATATAAATAAATAATGCGTCCATGTGTAATCTTACATACCTACCACTGACATTTTGGTGCTCCTATCCTTTCTAAATGACATTATGTTCACATATTTTTCAATGTAAATAACATAAACATAACATCACGCCTTTTATCCCCGCAGGGGTAGGCAGAGGTGCACATTATACCACTGTACAATGTAACACCCACTTTTTACTATTTATGTTATGAGTCCCATGTAATAAGGAGTGAGCCTATTGCCACATACCGGGCACAATTCCAGACTCCGTGCTACTACTCAGATTTTTTAAAAACCCAGTAATACTTTGCCTGGCCCGGGAATCGAACCCGAGACCCCTTACCCGGCCGTCGCATTTGCGACCA
The DNA here is from genome assembly GCA_902850265.1 of Spodoptera littoralis. Taxonomy (NCBI): domain Eukaryota; kingdom Metazoa; phylum Arthropoda; class Insecta; order Lepidoptera; family Noctuidae; genus Spodoptera; species Spodoptera littoralis. Next base: position 9,465,032 of record LR824542.2, on the reverse strand, counting down.
CTCGGGCAACGAGGCAGTCAATAATAAAATTATACTTTAAAAAAAATCCCATTTTAATTTACCTCTTCATATCAATAGAAGCAAACGCTAACTATACAATCACTTCACATTTTATTTAATAGTAAACCATAATACTTCGTCCAAAAGACCTAAAGTACGTTGGTTATGAATGATATTGTTTATGTTCGCGTGTTGGGTTGTACGTTATGATTCCTCCTCCGACTAACGTGAGTGGATGAGGTTCCTAGCCATGAAATATGTACCTTTACAACTCTCTTCTAGAAGTAGATGTAGTTTGTCTATTTTTAGTGCTTTGATATTGGTGAAAGGTTTTTTCTTTTATACGATAGAGTATGGTTGATATAGTAGCGGAAAGTAACATGAATTTGAGATCAGATTATCATCTACGCTTTTTTCGTTTCCTTTTTCGCCATGCTAAAAAATAATATCGAGGTAAAGTGATTCAAGTTCGATACCTACTAACGGCAAGTACCAATGTGACTTTTTCCGTGTTCTACATATGTACTTTCTAAGATCATTTAAATACCATTGACAAACGGTGAAGGTAAAAATCGTGTGAGAACCTGAGTTTATAATTTCTAATTACAAGCAAGCCTGGTGATTTATGCTTAAAACCTTCTTCGTGTGAGAAGAGGCTTTACTCAGTAGTAGGCACTTAGAGGCTGTTGATGTATGTATGTAACTAATAAGAATTACAAGGTCAGTTTAATGATCTATATTAACTCCTTTCTACGACTTGGAAATGAATAGATATGACTTATTTGTGTTTAGTAGTAATTAAAGTGATTCTCAAAAACATTTTACTAAATTAAAACAACATAATACATATATAAAAACTTTTATGAGACATACTAAATTAACTATTATGTTTTCGGCTTTCTCAAGTAACTGTTTGACGAGGAACTCGACTAGTTTCAAGCCATTCTAGGGGCTCATATTCATGAGCCGCATTCCACGACCTGCGACGCGGCGACTGTCACGATGCTACTGAGACAGTAGCAAACTAGTCGAGTTCCTCACTAAAGAGTTACATAAATAAGCTGAAATCATAATATTTAACATAATTAGGTATTGATCAAGTGAACGAAAATTAAAAAAAAAACTCCAACATGAACGTTTACCAGCTCATAAACCAGTTTGATCGTCAAGTTACTTTTATATCAGCAGATATGTGTTAATTGGGTTTATTTTTGTTACGAATCAGTTTTAATTGCTCTCTGTGTACATTTTGTCCTTTTGTGCGATTATGGAGTATTTTGATCCGAACCAGTAACAGTTAATTCTGCATCGCATCAGTAGGTACATACAAAGTGTCGTGTAGCTCAAATGAATGGTCATTGAGAAATATTTTTAAGTCATTTCTGTGTCGTAATTCATGAGTACATATCAAGCTTGAATGATATATTATTTAAGGATTTTTGACAGGTACGCAATTTTTTTTTATTATAGTCAAACTTAATAAATTTGCTATGGATACATCATGTTTATGAGGTTTTAAGTTCATTGAATTTAATATTGTATTCGTGGATGATGAGTATCACGAATATCACAAATATTTTTTTATAAAATACGTTTAAAAAACTGACTTCGACCCCCGTAGATTAATATACCTTCTGTGAAGTATAACAAACACTTTTCTGAAAACCGTATCACAATTGATTCAAGCAATTGCGAGATAATCGCGCACAAACATACATACATTCAAATAAAACTGAGAACCTCTTTTTTTGATGTCGACTAAAAAATTTTTTTGCCAGTCACCTTATCAGTGTCATTGTAACAAAAAACACAATCGTAATCTTAGACCCGATATTTACTAACTAAAACTACACAAGAAGCGAAAGTACAAGCACATCTATCTGTTGTGTACCTTTAACAAACCCTTATAAGTTTAGGGGTGGCACGTAACACCACGGTTAGCGAGAGACGAACTCGGCCCCCTATACCAACCCCGTAATGAAGTTACACGTATGTAATTTACTCCCACCAAGCCCCTTACTCGTTCCCAGTTTGTTAATCCTAAAGTTTGAGAGGATAATTAGGGAAAGAAGTAATTTCCGGAAAAATAAGTATTTTCTGTATAGGATCCTGAGAAGAGAGCTCTTGATTACGAATGAAGCGAGTTGATGTGTTGTGTATACATTTCTTATGTATGTTACGTATTTTTTTGTTAATAATAAGGATAATATGATTTTATATACATATTACGTACATATGTGGGGGAGTTTTATGTTCGTTTTTTTGGTGAATATCTAATATGTTTTTTAAACATGGTTAGCAGTATCAATACATTACTGTTTTATAGCACAAATAGTTTGACTGTACGGTTGGCGCGGTGGCTGGGTAACTGGCTGCCACACAACGTGTCGCGGATTCTATTCCCAGAACAACTCTTTGTGTGATTCACAGATTGTTGTTCAGATTGAAATTGTATGTTTGTAAACGCACCCACACAGGAGAAAATCTTAGTGTGGGGCAAAGTCTATTTAAAAAAAAAGTTTAGCGAACTCTCATCATTATCTAAAATTATAGTACTAAGAGATTTGAGTTCATTATCAATGCGCCGGTTGTATTAAAAAAGTTTTACCTTCTCCATACATATTCCAAGACTCATATGTAACAGTTAATAGTAAGAATATACATATGTTTTAATCAATAAATACAAAGTAAAAGTAAAGTCCAATTACTTTGATCAAGAATAAATAAACTCCTAACCCAATAATAAACAAATGCTTGAAATAAGTTATAAATAAATGTTGTACGTTATAGCTCATCAAATATTTATTACGACGCGCTGATTGAGAAAAGTAATCCGCACAACCCTCCCCTCATTCCAGAGATCATTATCTTAGCCCAACTGCTTTTGGGTATTGCGGTTGGTCATAAGCGAAGCGGGAGAGATTTGCGGTAGGGTAACCTTCTTTGTTCTTATAAGTGCTTTTCACGACAAAAGTTTAGTTTGGTTGTGATATCAACTAACATGGGAAATATGGATTGGATGTTCTACCAATAGGTAAGATGATTGCTACCATCGTTAAGAGTTTTTAAACAATATCATCCATAACCTGTTTTTAATTATAATATAATAACTTGTTTTTTTATTTGCAAAGCTAGTTATTTTTGTCGAATGAAACTATAGCTAGATCCGTACGTCATGTAGAATTAACTATAAGAGATTAAAAAATAAGCACACTCCTCGTCTATTCTATAAAAAAGTATTTGCAATATTACTCCATCCTAATTCACTGTATCGTAAAGACCATTAAACTCCTCAACAGTGAAACAGAATCGATAATTATTATCATCTATTTACCGGACGTATCGATGCTCAAGAGGTAATCGAATAATTTAAGAGCCACCTAAATATTTATGACATCGGAATCGCTTTTTCATGTAGCAGGCAACAGTCTATAAGGAGCGTCCTGGGAAATCACACGTGAAAAGGAAATGCGAACTTCAGGGTTTTAGGCTAAGTGATGAGTAAATGGCGCGTTCAAGTAGGAATCGGTTAAACTCAGACTTTTACACCAAATGACTTATGAATGTAGTAACAAAATGTTTATTTGATTGCTTCGTGAGTCCACTGAGTTTCGAGTTTCAAGGTACAATTACCTTGCTAGTTTATATCTTGGTATATATTTGTGATATGAGAATATTTTGATACATATTCTTAAATGGTAACATCATTTAGTTGCTCTATTTAAAGGCCAATGCAATGATATGCTAAAAATATTAATATTTGGTAATCTCAACATAAAGTTTGGACTAATTATCCGCTGTCACTTTTTCACTTGGACATTATAAGGGAGTCGGATCAAATCTGTGGTCACCCTCTTTCAATTAATCCCCGAGTCGAGTGGAGTCATATTGGGCGAAATCGGTTTGTCAAGCAAATCACGCACTGAATTAATTCGGATCGATTGCCTTTTGGGTTACGAAGAAAATTTTCATCATCATTTCACTGACACCTTCCTATCGTCTGGATTAGACATTAAGCTGTGAAAAAAGGTCAAGTTTATGGCTATCCGGTCTTTTTCGTTTCTCACAAAGTAGGAAAGAGGATTCCTCCATGAGATCTTAATTTGGGATTGAAGAACACAATGTAAATCCCTTCATTTATCTTCAAATACCAGTAGTAAGCCATAGTAGAAATACATCTTTGTCTTTGACTTTGTTTAAGTTTAATACACGTACTTCAAGTTCAGTACAATAAGCACATTTGAAATGATCATAAAAATGTTTAAGATTCAGTGAAAATTGCACTTTCAGAGAAAAATATAAAGATTACTTTCTAAAATAACGTGGACCCTGCTTAAATCGGAAACACTATACTAAAATGATATCCTTGAAGAATTTGTTCACAAGGAAACGTAGTTAATACGTTCCAACGTACCTATTTCAGTTTAAGTACTTAATACTGAAATACAAAGTAGTTTTTACGACCATTTTATTTTCAACTTTATTGCCTTTTGAATAGAGCCTTGATACCCAAGGTTATTAAAACTATAAAATCTCAAGTATGTGGAAGGAGAATCCAACAAAATATTTAACCGATCCGTCGGGAAAACGAGGAACTTGAGAATGTCTTTGAAGCATTGTATGTCAATTTATTAAATTTGATCCGTTCGGAGCAGATGCCTGTTGATTTATTCCTTTTTATAGTCTCACGTAAATTCAAAGGGCAACGTTCGAAATCCCTCAAGTTGATTTCCAGGTTACATTTGAATCTTTCACGTGAGTAATATGCGTAAAGGAATGTGGAAGTAATCATCAAAGGTTTTTTCAGACATACTGAGTCGTAATTTTGGATCTAAGTGTTAAGGATTTTTGCTTTTCAGATCACAGTATCGGTTTCAATATTTATAGAATAATACGTGTCAAAAGCTACAGTATTATCTAAAATCAGATAGTCTTTCCCTTGTGTTGCTAAGCCGAGAACATTTCTGTTAAATATTTAATATTGACGGTTACACGTGTAAGCACTATATTGAAATATTGTTGCTGAGTCATTTTTACGACAAAAAGCTAAGTATAGAAGAAATTATTTATTGACTTCGATGAAAAGAAATTTGGTACCATGTGTACACATACACACACATTCATAGTTCTTTTGTTCCTATATCTTATTTCTAAAAGTATATTAGAGTACCACATCGGTTTAGGTGTGGCACGTGTTAAGTATTTTTTATCTATACACATTTAAATGAGATTGGAGTATTAAATTAAATAAATATTAAAATAACCTCTTTTTACTAACTTTACCATTTTTGACTCTTTGTGTATCTGTTTATTTTGGCTGATCTTTGAAATGACAGACCTATTTTGACGGGATAAATATCTATCCCTTCAAAATCGGTCGTGTACATACACGGGATAGCTACGTTCCTTACATAATTATCTGTTCGGGGAATATAAGGCACAATGTTATATTTTACAGTTTTTTTCAAATAAATAAAATCTAAATAACACGGATGTAAAAACAGCGTTGTTTTTATAGCACAGTGGGAAAAATACTGGTTACATTTATTATAGTAAAAGTTCCTCTATTATTTTTTATGAAAAATATGTAATAGAATATATGAGTTGTAATAGAATATAAGTGGGAGAGCCATGCTTCGGCAAGCATGTGCCGGCTCGACCGGAGTGATACCACGTTCTCACAGAAAGCTGACGTGAAACAACGCTTGCGTTGTGTTTCGTCGTGTGAGTGAGGTTGTCAGTTTAAATTACTTCTCTACGTCCACTACATCCCTGTTGGGCGCCTTCCTCTTATTATAGAATTTGTTATTTCTCCCCTCCTATCATATAGTATATTTCTCTACGAAAACAGATTTATTTCGGTATTTACCTAATTAATTGGTACAATATTTTATTTATATTATTCATGCAACACTAATCAAAACCATATAATATGGAACTTTACTACAAATACATTTTAATGACGTCATTAATTATCTAATTGCTATTAAAATATGGCTATAATTTAAACTGTTGCCCAAATATTTACGCTTTGGGCAATAGATAAACATAATTTTGGTGTTTGATGGCCATTTATTTATTTAAATAAAGTTACATATTGTATTATAATTAAATACTGTTTTCTATATTTTGACCAACTCGTGTACATACGTTTACCTAATCATGAAAAAACCCAGATATCGAACATATATAAAACTACATAAATATTTACAGTTTAAAATGAAATAAAGCTAAACTAGTTAATAAAAAGAAACTAAGAAAAGCTAATTATGTGTCATTCATTATAATGCACTTCGAGCCGGAGCCCCGGTAATTTTTTACGTTTTCCACGGTTCCGTATCGGCATCAGCCCCATTGGACCCCATCCTTGGTGGTCTGATGGCGCGCTCGGAACGCGACGCGTCACGCGACTTACGCTCAGATGGTTCTGGTCGGGTGGCGAGCTAGGTATATTAAGGTATAGATAGTTAAACAAAATAGTCTGTAGTTGATTTAAATCAAATTGATCAACGTAAAACATAAACGAATTACATATGTATTTAGTAAAGCAACGAGGCACTTGAGATTTCTTTGTTGTTGTATCCATGAACGGCGCTGATCGTATATATCAGGTGATCCGTTTTCTCATATAAATAAATAATAATAGGCCATATTTTTTCATATGACCTATTATGTTGATAGCAAATGATAGTTACTATCTTTCGGTTTGAGTGAATTGGTCCTCGTTTTTGTTGAAAGGGTTAAAATCGTGTGTCTATTCACCGGCTGATGTCGATCACAGCTCGAACTCTGACCCATTCGCTATTCACTAACGCTGGCAGGTGAGGAGGAGGTAACCATTCATGTGTAGTGTGACCATCAGTTTGTGGTATAGGTGACCTGTTTGTTTGTATGTTCAGCTTCATTCTTTGGGGAGTTAGAGAATTTGTTTTTTTTTAACAATGGTTGTTATACCGTCAGACACATCATCAAAAGCCTATAAGTGCTCACTGCTGAGCAAAGTCTTTCTCACACGGAGAAAGTTTAAGCATTAATCACCTCGCTTGCTCATTGCGGGTTGGCGATTTCAAATTTATGATTACAAATTATAGTCCAGGTTTCCTCACGATGTTTCCTTCACCGTTTGTCAGTGGTGTCATGAACTTACAAAGCGCATATACCTCGGAAAATGTCACATCAGTGCCGTTGGTAGGTTTCGAACTCGCGTTTTCATGCATGAGAAGCGGGTGTCTTAACCTCCGGGCCACCACCACAATTCAGCACATTTTTGCCGATTCCAAAATGCTAAAGGCTGTTTAACTATACCTACATATTCAAGTGGATAGAATATGTTTGGGATACTGGTGAGAGTTATAATTGAAGAAAAGACTGTACACAATCGATTATTGCATTTGCATGCCACATTTAAATAAAAAAGGTGCAGCAAAACATACAAAATAGTATAAATAATATCATATCCTGCAACAGCCTCTAATGCAAGAACACACTACACTCCGGTGTCAGTATCTACACAGGAGTAAGATGAATTGCCTCAATCCACTACAGGGTGCGATCGAGATCGTCACCCACGGGCAGCCTTATTCATATTCACTTACCTGTCTTTAAATTGGAGTGCTTTCATTTATCCGAAGGGTGATTCGGATACTCGAATCGATGTAAAAAAATACACGCTGTATTTTTTTAAAAGTTGTCGTAGAATTCTCTTGTATGTCGGTTTCAGATAGAAGCAATGCGACAAATGTCTGTACAATTGCGAATAGTCTCGAAATTTTGAGTGGTTTTTGCATGAAAACTAGAATTTTGCTCAGTAACGTGTAATCTGAACATGAAATCGCAATCTAAATGTAATTGCCGAATTGTTAAGTTACGTGCAGCTTTTCGAGGAACAGAAGTATGATAGCGTGCTAAAGATAATTCGTGAATCTAGGTCTTCTCTTTACTCCGTACTCCTTGGAATTAAAAAATACACTTTTACATATAGACTAAAATTTTCTATCAGTTTTTAGTTATTTACATTTACAATATTTATAATAGTTTAAATTTAGTGTAATCACTAATCATACAGGTATATTTATAATATAAATATTTAAATGACATAGTTTATAAGAAACTAGTAATTTGTAGATAGATACTAGAGATAAATCTACAAAATGAGCCACTTAAGATTCAGGACAGGTAGGTACTGTAAAATTTATATTAAACTTCAAAGATCTGTTGAAATAAATATAAGTATAAAAAATATATATTCAAAATACATAAATAAAGATCTTTGAACAACTGCCGGTGTAGTGTTTTGTTATTTAACTACAGATGCACTTAAAATGTCAACTCGTCAAACTATGAATACGTTACTAATGAACACTTTTGCGGTGTGACGGCTTGTGAAACTCTTTCCACTGGAGGAAATACAATACGAGTCATTATTTACACATTGTATTTTGCCAATATTTTCACACATTGACAAAATGTACATAAAATTGAATAAATGAATACTCATCACTACGAAATAAAATTACAGTTTATAAAACTTTTCCAAGTGTTAAAAATATGTACATATTGACGGCTGCAGTGCCACTGTTGTTATTTCGAAGTATTCAATGATAATAGACATGTATTCCATATGGATTCAGTTATATTTATAGTAAAATGAAACAAAATTTCGTTACAATGTTGCATTACTATTTTGTATTTTTATTCTCACCTACTTACCTATTGTACGTAAATGGAGCATGCGGTTTTCGTGAGCTGTATAAGATAGTCATGTTACTAATTGCATGAAGAAAATACTTAATTATTAATATGATAAGGGTAAGATTCAGCCATTTTTGTATCTTTTAATCTCACTTACTTTTCATTGTACGTAAATAGAACATGCGGTTTTCGTGAGCTGTAATTAACACAATCATGTTACTGATCGCATGAAGAAAATACTTAATTATTAATTTGGAAAAGTTAAGATTTAGCAATGCATTACGATTTTTAAACGACAAAAGTAAGATCAAATCTCTTCGTTACTTTTTAAAAAGGAACACAACTTCACTATCCAAACCATACAGTATCAAATAAGTGAACATATCTTCTTATACATACACATATGAATATACACCTCCACGCTTCTGTTTCATCTTAACACAAACGTTAGCTTTTGTGGTGTTACAGCGAAGATGAATCGGTTTCATTCAGCCCGTTGAGTCGTGAGCTACGAACAGATCGTCCATCACTTACAAAGAATTGAATACGTCATCAGTATTACCATGGTACGCTAGTCTGTGTATTTTAACACGTTACACAAGCCAGACTTTAGAGCTCAATTGTTTCCTTTCCCTTGTGGTTTATAGAAGTTGTGTATAAGATTTTCAAACTAGTAGCTACACGGTTTAGTCTGTTTAACACATAATGCTTGCTTAGCACATACTTTAAACGCGATAGTTTGTTTGGACCTATGTGTTATTAAAGTGGGCGAAATCAATTGCGGCAGTTTTGATGTAAATTATTGCCTCATTGGCCGAATAGTCATAAGTGCGACTGCCGGGCAAGGGGTCTCGGGTTTGATTCCCGGGTCGGGCAAAGTATTACTAGGTTTTTCAAAAAAATCACAAGAGTAGCACGGAGTCTGGAATTGTGCCTGGTAGTGGCAATAGGCTCACCCCTTATTACATGGGACTCATAACATAAATAGTGTAAAGTGGGTGTTACATTGTACTGTGGCATAATGTACACCTCTGCCTACCCCTTCGGGGATAAAGAGCGTGATGTTATGTTATGCTATGTTGATGTAAATTAACTTATCTTATGTAGCTTCTTATTGGTTTATATTTTCATACAATGCTTGGATACCAAACAATAAAAAAAAAACGTTAAGGTTTTTAAACAATAAAGTGATTCAAATCACAAAGAAGGTTTCAATTTGATTTCTCGGAAACAATTTCAATTGATACGTCCATACATGTATGTCATAAAAATGTAATTATTTATTTATCAGGCTTTTTGTTTTGTACAACAAAAGCTCATTTGTTCTTTGTTGTGTAGGAACCGATAATAATAGAATTTTATTGTAAAGACTTGGTCCGTATGAACGGTCGTCATTCATTATACAACTTGAGTGTTGTATTGAATTTATCTTTTTACTGAATATTTCTATTGTGTATTTATGTACAACACACAGACAATATACATGAGGATGACATATTACTGGATCAGAGGTACGTAGGTACTCCATAGTGCAGTGCATTGTACGAACAAAGTAAAAAAAGAAAGATTAACAAAATAAACAAAATGTATCTAGTACGCTGACCAGCAGGTCAACCTATCCTTTTTTGTATGCATGCTCTTTCAGGAGTGACTTGAGAGACGTTATGGCGACCTACAGCCTGACGCAGGTCCTCGCCAAATATGGGAGCTTCGGGAAGTACCTGTGTCTGATAGGGCCGGAGGAAACGCCAGGGTGTCATCACTGCGAGGACCGCCCTCAGGACACGGTGGAAAACACAGTACTTACTTTACTTACAATACTCTGCGTGGGCTGAGCACCGCCGTGCTCTCAGGGAAGTGATCGGCAACCTCTCGCGTCCGGCCTTAATGCCGGCCAGCCGGCCAGCCGTCGGGAAGGACACTCCGGGCGTCGGGGATCGTGGGATGAACTCCAGCCACCGTAAGCACAGGCCTGCGGACGGTGAGCATGGGTGGCTTGCCGCCCAACCAGAACCAGACCCGAGTGTACGGCGCGTCGCGTTCCGCGCGCGCCGCAAAGAGCCATTAGACCACCACGGATGGGGCCCAATAGGGCTGATGCCCATCCGGAGCCGCGGAGAATCTAACGGGTTACCGGGGCTTTATTTCAGAAGTAGAAACGGGGTGGTTTTTAGTCAGTAAGAGTCTGACACTCCCTCCCACCTCAACCAGGCGGGAGAAGTCATTTCTGTAAAATTTTTGTATTACATCTTCAACTTTTTGTATTGACATAAAGTCGAAAATCCAATAAATAAACACAGAATAGAGTTGGATGATCTGCTTGCCACTAAAGTAAAAACACAAAATAAAACCTCAAGTTTTTAATAGTAGGTAACAAATAAAAGTAATCCCATGTGTTTTGCAGCAAATGATGTTCAATTGTTACAATTTCATTGTTGTTACAGTATAATATTTTGAACTCACACTTCGCCCACGAATTTGCTCGCGTGGGTTTTGATACTATTCCTGTAGATCGTAAAATAAATAGTCACCAATGTTGATCGATTTTTGTTGGTCTAATATTTTTAGTTCAAATTCTATTATTGTTCTGTTCATTACTAAGTGCTATCTGTTTTATGTGTTTTTATTGTAAAGGTACTCGGGAAATAAATTCATTACTTTTGAGTTGAAAACTATCAATCGCCAAATTTGATATCTTTCATCATCAACAGCCTTTAAATGCCCACTGCTGAGCAAAGCCTTTTCTCACACGGAGAAGGTTTGAGCATTAATCACCACGCTTGCTCAATGCGGGTCGGCGATTACAAACTTATAATTAGAAATTATAAGCTCAGGTTTCCTCACGATGTTTTCCTTCACTGTTTGTCAGTGGTGTCTGAATAATTTTAGAAAGTACATATAACTCGGAAAAAGTCACATTGGTACTTGCAGTTGGAACATGAGCATGAGCTTCTCACGCATGAGGTTCGAAACCTCATGCGTCTTAAACCTCCGGGCCACCAAGACATAGATATCTTTTATAGAACTAAAAAAAAATCGCTTTCTTTTTCAAATTATTAAGTGGTAATTTCATATTTTTAAGAATCATATACCAGGAATCCATCATCACGTAGGAGTTCTCACTAACTAAGAATTCAGCAATATCTTTTATCAATTTGTATCTAAGCAAAACACACTAGAGTGTGCAAATCCGATTGAGTTATGCATCCGAAGCACACTGGCTCATTCATCTCTCTATGAGTTATTTGACTAATTGCTTCGCAAAGGTTTCCTCAGAGAAGTTAGATTGTGCATAATTAATATAGATCTTGTTCTTAGATCTTGATATATCTTGTTCAGTGTTATGGAATGAATGAATTCCTATTTTAATTTTATTAATAATATTTTCATTAATCATATTAATACATTGTACAGTAGCTAATGTCTGCCTCCCACTTCGAGGATAAAAGGCGTTATGTTATGTTATATTATGTTATGCTATTTTCTTTGTATTGCTTGCTTAATGCTATATTTTGTGCGCATCAAATGAAAAACACGTAGTTCCTTATCTATACCTATATAAAAAATATATTATTAGGAGAAGGTTCTTACGACAAAAAATCCTGAAAATCCTACGGGAACGGGAGAAAACGTGATTGCACGTACGAAGTCGCGGGCAGAAGCTAGTTTTACATAAATCTTTTACCCTAATTGTATCGATTTTTATCAGATTTACCTATTTATGTCCTGTCTGTTGTCTTTTGAGGTATAATCAAGATTGTATAGTCGGTTTCTTGCAAAGTTTCTTGCAAATGGTTAAAATTGATTCTACCCGCATGCATCTTCACTGTATTGATTTTCATGATTAATTTACTGGATTACTGGTTTTGACGGCCAATAGACAACTGTTGAAGGCAAATCCTTTTCTAACCAATGTGTTAAAAATCTTTTATATTGATCTATCGATATGTTTAGTTTATTCGAAGTACGAATCATTTCTTGTACTTTCTCGTTCGCATTTTTTAATACCATTTCATATGTACCACATATATATTGAATGTTTGATACGATTTCCAGATCTCTTCGTTCTGACAAACCTGCTTTTAGCCATTGCAAAATCTCAGTATTACAGCTTTATTACATTCCTACGAACTCCAAACTATCTAAAATATACTCTATTTTGAAAGTTTTAATGAGATTGAGGATCAAAATCGAATGGACGCTTTCGGTAGTTTTTTAAAAGCATCTCCGAGTTACTTCTCAAACTGCAATCGCTTATGGTTTTGAAGAATTATTGTTCGGAGATACTTAGTCTGATTAAAGTCAGCGTCAGTCAGTCAGAATCTTGTTAGCGTTTGTATGTATTCATTTTGCTTTTCAATTAACTTCACATTTGTGAAGATAGTTCAAATATTTCTGGATATAATTATTTTAAATCATTAACTGAAAATCGCGAGTTACTCACGTGAACACACTGAGAAAAGCTCTACTAGTTTCGAACCACAGAGGTGTTCTTCCTTATGAGCAACGTGTGCGGTCGCGGCGATGTCGCGCAGCCTACTGAGTAGCATACTGTACTCAGTACATTATGCTACTGCCTAGTAGAGCTTTTCTCAGTATATTCACGTATGTCTCACGATTGTTATTATAAAAACATATTTTAAATCATTTTTCAATTAAAGGATATATTATATATGTTATGGTACTGCATTGAATAGCTGATGAATTAAAAATACTTACAGAAATATGTTATATGATATCGATTATCGATTCTGAGAACTTAAAATAAATTATTTATTTCGCATTTGAATGAACCAATATCATAATATGTAATTTTCATCTAGGTAATGAATTCATTAATTATCAATTTTATATGATTGAAAAATATGTTTTTAGTTCAATTGCAAAGAATTTAATTATATCGCGGTGACAATAATTTTGATAAAATATTATGTAAAGACTAGAATGACCACAAATAGCCACAATGTGATTATCAGTAACAATACAGCTGGGATTGAAACAGCTCAGTAATTCAAGCGTATGCAAATAAAATTTCATTATAATTATATACGATATCGCGTAAAGCCACAAACACGTCGATTAAATTAATTGCGTGGACATATTTTGTTGTTTTGCGGTGTGAAACTTAAGCTTCTCATTTTATATTATTATTTTACTCTAAATCAGTCTCTATAATTATGTATATAAGGTTTTATATGTGTTTTCATTGTGGTATGAAATAAATTGCTATGATTATGTGAAGATGATTATTATAATATGCATCGTTAGTGGAAGCATTATTGGGTTTTAAATGGAGCCTGGTGTATGGCGATTGGCTTGCCTCTTATTATATGAGTTTCATAAAGTAAGTTGTAAAGCATGGGTTTCGAATAATAAAAAAAATATACAATATGGGTGTTATATTATGTATTACTAGCTTCTGCCAATGGTTTTTTTCAATATATAACGGATCCGATATACGACGGATCACCTGATGGTAAGCAATCAGCATCGCCCACGGACAATCGGAACGCCAGAGGTTTTACAAGTGCGTTACCGGCTTTAAAGGATTAGAAATTTGAGGATTGTTGGGGAGGGGGGAAGGACTCCAGTAACCTCACTCACACGACGAAACACAACGCAAGCGTTGTTTCACGTCGGTTTTCTGTGAGGCCGTGGTATAACTCCAATCGAGCCGCCCCGTTAAATTCAAAACCAACTTTTAACACCGCACATAATAAACTACATATTATTATAAGCATCACTTTTATATCAAAAATATGAAAGTAGAAAATCCTTTAAAATGCTTTATTAAGTAGAGGATACAGTGTATGTAATGCTGAACGGTTCATCAATCATGTTGCATTGTGTCGCTTTGGGGTAAGTCATGTGGAAACAAGCTTATCATGACTCAACTTTATAAATGACATTCATATTTTGGGAATTAAAAGTATTTTTTTTATATTATAGTATGTTTCCGAGCGGGATTGTTTGTCGATTGTCAAAGTCAAAGTCAAAGCATTTATTTTCAATTAAACCATAATTTGTTACCACTCGAAACTGGCAGAATAGTCGACAACGTCGTATTGGAGATTCGATTGCCAAAGAAGAAAAAAAAACCCATGATGTGGTACTTTTGAAACGTCAAAAAATACAAAATAAATAATAATCTGTCAGTCTATTCGTCAGTGAAGCAAGGTGCGTGTTCCATAATGTAGATTTGAATGGAGAAGAAAGAGAGAGAAAGTAAGAAACTCTAATTGTTACCCTTCTTTCATCTTTTCTCTTTTATGTCGACGTCGATGTGTCGTAAGGAAATTGCTAATAGTAATTGTTGTAGGATTTTATTGAAACCAATAGATTTTGGGTTCAAGGGAAGAAAAGTCTACTAAGCAATGATGTTGGTCCTCGAATATTATATTCATTTATTTATTGATATTGCAATTAATAAAAAAAAGTGTTAAGTACTGACTAGCGGTTATTTATTAACAAAAGAAGATTTAAAAGATTCAAGAAGCTTCATAGTGCGAACTGCTAAGGATTGGAATTCTTTGCTAGAATCTGTATTTCCTGAAGGGTATACACCACACCTGGGTGTTTTCAAGGCTCGAGTGTATTTATATTTTTATCTTGTTTCATCATGGATCTATCGATTAAATACCAACCTAATTTTAAGACAGTATTTTAAAAATGTTTATTCATAAGTGAATTGTTATATTCTTGAGAAAATAACGTTATGTATAAGGCTCCTGGGATGTATAGAAATAATGCATACCTATGCGGACATGTGACAGTGAAAAATTGCTAGTCGTTGGCCTATGAACACCTTTATATTTTATTCTACTCAGGAGACTATCATATTTTATTTAAATTGATGCACAACTTGAATAAAGTGTAGTAATATAATGTAAGATTTTCTTAAATGTCATCACTTTATTTGACAATAAATATTCCTTACTCAAAGAACTCTTCTGCGTTTTAGTGATTTTGTACCTTATGTTTATTTAAAATTCTGTAATAATTACATTTTCTAAATACTACCTACAAAATAAAAAATTAAAAATATAAAAGATAGGAGCCGACCAATAGCGGGAGTATGGTCCAAGCTATTGGTACTTAGGGCTCCAGAGACAAAAACCTCCTCCGATACGTGCCGTTTCTAGAAGAACTGCTTCTGTATCAGGCTCTTGACCCATTCACCTAACGCCAGCCTCTTGAGATGGATTTTAAGGGATTAATTTATTGGCCGACACGAGTATCGGCACAATGATAGCCGAATCCACACTTCACATGTCGGCAACCTCGTGAGCTAAACCTCTATATTTTATTTGTTTATCTTTCTCAGCTTTCTCGAGGTTATTGTGGGAATGGTGGCATCGATAATCATCACGCGGCGCACTTGTCGCTCTATCACTACTATGTCAGTTATTAAATTATCAATTCAATCAATTATAATTATCATATTCATTCATTCACACCTTAGATTCATAACACATTTTTTTTAACATTCATCTTATTTTCTTTCTGTAAGAAGTAGCATTTATAGAGCGCGCGGAACTATATAGTTGGCCGAGGTGGTGACAGAGTACGGTGCCGCGGATGACTTAACAGGTTGCCGGGGCTCCGGCTCGGAAAGAGAATAGAAGAGATATAGGAACGGGATGGTTTTTAGTCAGTAAGAGTCTGACACTCCCTAATGCCTCACCCGAGGCGGGAGAAGAGATTGAATGATTTTACATTCTCTAAAAAAAATGGTGGCAACAAGGGTGAGGAGGCGGGTTACCTACTGCTTACAACGCACTTTAAATTAGACAGTGATAACCAATCTCGAGATATCAAGAACAATGATTTATTTATTTATTTAAGGACAACCAACAAAACATACACCAAAATACATGATAGGTTTTTTTATGATCGCTGATCGCATTCTATTCGCTTAACAATCTTGAGATCATCCGATGATGATGTATAATTATTGAAAAGAATAAATAAAAGACTATTGAACTTTCAGAAGGTTAGCTTAACTAAATCAACCTAATAATTTTGCGTACCCTTATCTAATTAACATACATTTTTCATCCGAATTTTCCGTGCGCTTCCTCTACTCTGATATTATTTGGTTTGAGATAATAAGTTCCAACATTAAAGTACTCAACGGAACACTGACTAGTTTGCTCTCCAATTTCCATCCAGTCGTGAGCATAATAATGAGGAAAAATAATATCAAAGTATGAAAGTACCATTCATCATACTCGGTTCGTAAATAAAAACAAGAAATACATAATATTGCATGCTTTTGTTTTCCCTATCAAAACAGCGATGAGGATTTATGCGATTCAAAGCGGCCTGATTTGAATAAACACGTCCTAACAAACGTTGCCGATATGTTTTGCTTATCCGTGAATATTTTAAATTATTTAATGGTTGCTTTGCGCGCAATATGTCTCATTTACATAGTCATAAATTATTATAATTATGAATGGTTATCTTTTCGGTCGAAGATTTAAGACTTGTTATTCAGAATTTGTTATTTACCGTCAAGCAGGGTAATCTTTGAAAAACACTGATAGTTGTACTCTAGTGACACAATTAAAACCAAAAAATATGTCTAGAAGAATAGAATAGAGTAGAATAGAATATAACTTTATTTTACACCATTAATAATATAGTACATACAGAAAAGGAGATGACAAACATAAAGAAAAATAATAGTCTAGGTGCTACAAATTCTAGTACATATTGACAATTCTACTATACTGTTTAAATTTTTAGTTAAGCCTCAAAGGAAACTATTCAAGTATTCATGAAAATGTAACAGATAGATACCTACTTGTGTTTGCCTCGGTTCTGATTGTTCAAGGCATTAATAATAGAGTACCTTGAGCTTGCGCTAACAGCATATTATGTGGCTTCAATTATTATCAATTAATACATTACTCAGCTTTGAATTGACGTTCTAGATGGATTTAAAATGAAATTAAATATTTTTACTTTTAAGTTGTACGTCTTCAATCTTTTAGTATCCATTTATTCGTTTAAGTTAATTATTAATGTGTGTAAAGCTTATGCGATAAGAGCATTGTTTCAGTACAAATTATATTATGAATCTATAAGGCATTGAATAAAAAGTATAGGAGTATTTTGTAATCGATACTAATATATTCCAAATTTTTGGAAATTGGAGGTTTAAGAGGCCCGCTTCTCATGCATGAGAGCGCGGTGCGGGTTCGAAACCTACCAATGGTAACCAATGTGACTTTTTCCGAGTTTTATGTACTTTCTAAGATTATTTAGACACCACTGACAAACGGTGAATGAAAACATCATGAGGAAACCTGAGCCTAAAATTTCTAATTACAAGTTTGAAATCGCCAACCCGCATTAAGCAAGCTTGGTGATTAATGCTCAAGCAGTCAGCATTTATGCTGTTGTTGATGATGATGATGATGATGACGAATATTTACTAGCTTTGAGCCAAAAAATTCGTGCAATTACCACCTGATTACTGGAGTTAATGGAGAATTTACGAGCCTCAGCTGCAAGGGAAGACGTCGCGTCGTTTTCCCATTAAATTTTAACACTAGCTATTCATATAAAATTACCGAGTACTTTAGTTGCTGTAGAAAATTTAATGGTGTGAAATTAGATAATTTATAACTATGCAATTGAACCCTTTAAGCCAAGTATTAAGATGATAGTTATGGCTCTATCAGGATATTCACTGCATGAATTTTATAAAGACAAACTAAGTAATCTTTTGTGCGTATAGGTATTTCTGTGAAGAAAAGTGACTTCATGCATATATTATTATAGAACTACCAACAGCAAAGTCTTTCTCTTTCTTATTTATTTGGCAGACCACAATTGTACGCTTCTGCCTCGCACAGCAAAACTGTGGAATGATCTGTCATCGGCGGTATTTCCGAACCGATACGACTTTTAAACCTTCCAGAACAGAGCGTATTTCTTCTTAAAAGGCAGCAACGCACCTGTGACTCCTCTGGTGATGCGGGTGTCCATGGGCAGCGCTGATCGCTTACCATCAGGTGATCCATTTGCGCGTTTGCCTGCTATTCACAAAAAAAATAATAGACTTCATTCTGCTACTATTTTTTTAGTATTTTAAGTCTGTTTAGAAGCTATTTTCATTAGCCTAAATGAGGTATCTCTGCAGAAATCAACATATAAATTGTTTCATACCTCCATAGGAATTAGGTAATGCGCAGCAAATAACCGTAATGCAGAGAAGCTATTTGCGTACTCTGAAAACTATTACTATGTACATTCATGCAAATTTACAAAGCGTAGAACTCGTCTATACATAATAAATCAGTCCTATTTCAGTTGCTGACTTAAACGCTTGTATCGATCGTTTTCAATTAATTCTAATAGAAAGGTAATGTTGCTTCACTCGAAACCTATTAGTAACTGATTATTGTGAGTCGCATACGTCGTGTATGCTGATATACTCTGTATGTATATATGAAATAAGGTTGATATTGGTTATTGTAAATTTATTTGCTTATCAAAGGTTAGTATCGTTATTATATTTTTAAAGGAATAAAGGTTTTAAACATTTTTAATTATTCAAACTTTTTGCTGTCCCAATTAACGATTGAGTTATAATGAATTGCGAGGAGTTTTGTATTACATTCCCAAAGGAAAATTTACTATTGAGTGGTACGTCATGGCAGTACTGTTTATTTTGTAAAGAAATCACGACTTCATATGTCAAAACTTGATAGATTATTATTTACACAGCGGCAAAGGATTTTGATCCACTCACATGCGTGATGCTGCCCCGGGCGATCGCTAACCCCCAAAATGGGTTAAGGGTTTAACATATTTGGCCTGATTTGTGTATAAATGGGAATAAATTACCCATTATCACTTTAGCGGTTAAACCGCGGCTTCAACCTCGGTGTTGGGAGAAAAATAGGATGTATTTCATTATAATTCATGGTCTATTTTTATACTGAGTGACCCGCCCTGGTTTCACATGGGTGCAATATGCATGTATTACACATATAAGCCTTCCTTAATAATCACTCTATCTATTAAAACTAAATCCGTTGCGTAGTTTTAAAGATCTAAGCATACATAGGGACAGACAGACGGTGGATAGCGACTTTGTTTTATACTATGTAGTGATTTCAACCATATACGATCAGCTATTTTTGTGATTGAGTAACAAGCATCCAACATTAAAATTAATATTTAGTAAACTATTTTGAAAACTATCTACACCGGCTTGGATTTTTGTGTAACAATATTTATATTGACCAACATATTCTAGTAGGTATTCAATCCTAGTGTAAAAAATAGGGCAGATGATTAATTTTTATTTTAATGTCCGTCTGGTAGTTTATTTAAAAACATTAAACACATATTTTTTATTTTATTACGGAAACGAATAGTTTCGAAGATATATTGATTTGAAATATCGCATGACGACACTTTTGAGTACGATTTACAACTCTAAAATGACGTAGCTACCTCCCATACCTAAACTTTGATTCGTTTTATCTAAGTATAAGTATTGTTTTCTTTTACGACAAAATAAAAAAAAAATACTTGTCTAATATTTTTACAACAAAAACATAACATCACGCCTTTTTATATCCCCGAAGGGGTAGGCAGAGGTGCACATTTCGGCACTTAATGCCACTGTACAATGTAACACCCACTTTTCACTATTTATGTTATGAGTCCCATGTAATAGGGGGTGAGCCTATTGCCATATACCGGGCACATTTTTCCTACCTAACTAACGGACTAATTAGATTTTTAATATTTATACCCTGTCATCATCCCTATTCTAGGTACAGCCTGATTTCTAATTTATTTCTAAGTTATTTATATAGTACCTCTGTGTATACAGAACCAGACACATCAATACTTGAGAATTATTTACGTAATTATTACAGTCTAAGTTGACTTAGGTACCGAATGTGTAATTAAAATCACTAGACGGTTAGATCATCGTTTATGTAAATACAAACTTTGAAATAAAGACTTAAGCTTAATTATTAGTCAATTAGCTACTATGCTAATAATCAAGTCATAGCTTTTATATAAGAACTAGCTTTTACCCGCGGCTTCGCCCGCGTCATAAAAGGATAAAAGTAGCCTATATGACATATACCAATACACACAGCGCCATCTATACCAATAATTTCGTTTTCCCTCGAGAATATCAATTTTTTCCGGGATAAAAAGTACCCTATTATTTAATCCAGACTTCTAACTGTACATCTGCAAAAATTCAAAGCAATCGGTTTAGTAGTTACGGCGTGAAAGCGGAACAAACAAACAAACTCACTTTCCGATTTATAATATTAGTAAGGATACACTTTTATTTAATATAAATTTTCATTTTTTGTAGAAAACAAACTCAACCATATTCAATACTCCCAACAGTTGCATTTTGATCATCACTGACTATGAAACTCAAAGAAATAGCGAAAGACATAAAATTAGAACTTCAAATCAAACAAAGAGAATATTCAAATTAGACCAATCACAATCAACTTTGAACGAACCAATTACTACAATGGAAAAAAAACATCGTCATTATTCTAAACAAAGGGATGCTTCGTCGAAGATGATGCAGACGGATAGTTCCAGAGTAATAAGCAAACCAGACAGACGTGATTTATATTTATAGAGAAAATATAAAAGCTTTTACACTGATTGTTAGGTCAGACTGACTGTAAAGGGGGAATCGTATATGGAGTACTAGCAGACGAACTTAAAGGCAGTAGAGGACTGCAGTTAAAAAAAATGTTAGAAGACTTATGCCGGAATACTGAAACGTTATTCAATTTTAAGTCGAGCTCAAATATCGTGCCATCTCTGTCATTTTACAAATAATTTGTAGAGATAGAACTATTCTTAAGCACGACTTAAAATTGAATAGCGTGAAACGCTACTCCGGCATTACAAACATGAACATAGTGGTCGTGTCAGTATAACTTTCTTTTCAACTAACATTGTAGAGGTAGATTCTCACCATGACAGATTTTGCTTAACCTGCAGTCTCTGTGTTCTCAATAATTGACCATTTATTCTAGAAGTAGCAAGTGCGGCGATAATTAAGTTCGCTTCTTTGAAAGAATAGAGAAACATGATTCTGAAATTAAATTGCTTGTAAAAATCAGATAAGAAAACTGCTCGGTGCTTAGAAAATCATAACAGAAGTTTTAGTTGTGTGAAATTTGAAATCTTTATATACATATAGAGGTATAATTCTTCTGTGAGTGTGTATGTCACTGAACTACTCTCAAACGACTGGACCGATTTTGATGACATTTTTTTGTGTGTGTTCAAGGGGATCTGGGAATGGTTTAGATTCACAAATCAACCCGGCAGATGGCGCTGCAGTCGGTGTCTAGGTAATTTATGCTAAACGGCTTAACTAATTTGAATGAATTTTTGTTTACACATTCAAGTGTATATGCAGGACAACGTCTGTTGGGTCCGCTAATATATGTATAAACGTACGTACGAATTTTTTGTATAGCTGTACAAGACTTCATTTGATGACCTTGAACTGATACAATTGATGATGACTACATGAATATATGTAGTGTGAATGACCGATCACGGTATTATTATTAAACAACCTCAAATTGCGCTCACCCGTCGCCCTCTGATAATATGAATACTATTTACCATTATGAAGATGTAATTATTTAACGTTAGAATTACTATCTAGATAAAGTTCGGTGTAAGCTACTTTACTTAATTTAATTTCACTTCATGAATTTTCTGTTTAGAGAAGGGTTTTCAACCTACTTATGCCAGTCGAGTGTACTATTTCGAATTTAATTGGTCCATACTTAAGACGAGCACTTCGGTAATACTGTAAGGAGATAAAACAAGGTGTTTACTATATTTCTAGAAAATTATGTTACTTTGGTTGAATTTCTCAGAAAATCGTTGCTGAAATCTTGGATCGATCGCAAAGGTGGCGTATTAACAATTTTTAAGTCTCTTAAATATTGTTTAAATTCTGCATTTAGTGAGGGGTTTTCATCCACATGGATATATCAACCCCATTGTATTTTCACAAAGTCTCATATTTAGGGAAACATATTTTCGTTTAATCATCATCTAACACAGATTTTTATGCCAACACCATATATTATCCAATATCAAAAATTCATAAACAATAAAAGGGAAGGCTATCGATTTATCGATAACCGGCAACTTGAAAAACGGGCCCCCATTATTCTTCACACTTTTATATTCGTAAATTAAATTCAGTGTACACCAGGAAGGTCGCCCTTTCCAATTAGAATTCAATTAAAATGTGGGGGCCGTTTAATTTTTCGATATAGGCCGGTACCCAAACATAGTGTGAATAAATCTTTAAAGCAATTCAAACTCAATTACTAGAGTTTACTTTCGCCTAATGGGAAAAGGTTTTCCTTTGTTACGAGTTGATTTAATTCGTTTGTGTTTGGACACTGGATACTATTGACACAATGCTGGCTGGCGGTTACAATTTCCATTGTAGAAAAGGTATTGACATCGATAAAACTCCATTATTGCTTGACTTTAATCGATTGCATAGCGATTGTGTTTTTATTTTGTTTGGTGTGCATTTAGTGTTTTATTCCGCTGTTTCGCTTTGATGTGTGGTTCAGGTAATTTGTTTTTGTGATCGCAATTTTGAATTTAAATTGGTAACGTGTTTGTTGTTAGTTTTTAGTATCCTTTGTTTAGTGGTTGGGGCTTTGGATAATGGGGACGGGTCGCATTAAAACGTTATTGCGTTGTGCACTATCAATGTGTTATTTTGAATTAATAGGATCTGGTTTTATATCCACGCGTATTACTCTTATTTTATGTTAGAATGTTTGCTATATCAGTTAGTCGTAAAACAGTATTTGTAATAAATTGATAGCGTGTTTAAAAAATTGGTGACACTTTGCAATAAAACTGAACAATATACTAAAAAAAATATTTGAAACAGTTGATGTTCACTAGCTGTTGCCCGCGACTTTGTTAAAGTCAAAGTAAATGCAATTATTTCAATTAAACCATAATTGGGTACTTTTGAAACGTTAACAAATACAAAATAAATAATAGTCTGTCAGTCCGTTAGTGAAGCTAGGTCAAGCTAGGTGCTCATTCCAAAATGTAGATTCGAATGGAGAAGAACAAGCAAGAAACTTCATTCGTTATTCTTTTTAAAAAGTATGTTCTACAATGTCTTTGATACATATTTCAAGAGAACATATACGTATGTAAGTGTCCGCATACAATATGAATTTTAAAACTTAACTTTATTTAAATTTTCCAAAATAAAAGTATCATATGTTACTCCTTAGTACACCAGCTACCTGCAAATAAAGTGTCGTCATCGTATGTTTATTTATACGCATGTAGTAAAAAGCGGTTATTTTAATATTACAAACAGACACTCCAATTTTATTTACTTGTACAGATTATTCGGTACTCGACTCAGTAACCAACCAATAAGCACAACCAAAAGATCCTTCTGAAGCTTTACAAATGGTCGCTGACATACTTTTCCTTAAATATGCACTTCATCCGTAACTTTGATTCCGGATAGTTCGCTGATCAATTTTACTGAGTCCATTCTTAAAATAAAATATTTAGTTTTAAACAGTGCTTAAATTAGAAAAGTTTACCGAATGTTTATCTCATGTCTGTCAGGTTAAAGTACAACTTATTGTGTTAGATTTAAGGTCTCTTTTTCGCAAATTTTCTTGGTATTGATATTTAAGTTGATAGGTCAGTAACACTAAGCTGTCTCCAATACTTAAGTATTACAATATTTTTGTGAATGTGATTGATATCTGAGTAGATGGATTTTGTTAGTGCATGTTCATTGTATTACATACTATCCGAAGTGTAGTCATTGATTCTCATAGCTGCATTACCTTAGCCGCGGGTTATAAAATTATGGACAGCGAGACTTGAGCCAAAAACTCTGCTACTGGTCAGTGGACATTTGGCAAAGGTCTCCTAGATAAGCAGTCTACATTATATTAGACCACTACCAGTGTTTGTCTTACGTAAATTATAAGTTTTATGCTAACCAGCTTAAACTGTCTTTATACCCTAAAATATGAAGGAAGGTATCAAAGTCAAAGTCAAAGCATTTATTTTAATTAACCCATAATTTGGTACTTTTGAAACGTCAACAAATACAAAATAAATAATAGTCTGTCAGTCACTCCGTCAGTGAAGCTAGGTGAAGGTGCTCATTCCAAAATGTAGATTCGAATGGAAAAGAACGAGCAAGAAACTCCATTCGTTACTCTTTTTAAAAAAGTATGTTCTACAATGTCTCTGATACATATTCCAATACTGTAAGTATATGTGAGAACAATGCAAAGACACGCTTGACGCATTCTAGGTACTAATTACAAACCTTGCTTAAATAAAAAAATCTTATAGTCTTGTCGTAACATTTATATCTACTGCTGGTTATTACAAATACAATACATGGACCGTATTGTATTTTTATAAAATGCCGATATATGATAGATAAGTACAAAAACATATTTAAAAAAAGCATTTGGTTCTTTCAGGAGTCACCAATCAATCCATCAATCAATAAAAGAAAAATTATCGTATAAAAAATTCTTGTATCGAAAAAATATGAACCGTCATTGATACAGTTCTTATAAACGTCCTTGACAATAATTACAGGCCAGAAACACTTAATACGAAGTTCCGGCATTCTGTCATCGATATTTATGTTTATTTCTTCCTCTAGGGGTAAGTAACAAATAATTGAAAATTGGGAAAAGGCCAAGACCGTAATTGCGGAGCTGGCGAAGGCGTCGACTGATAGCGACCGATAAATATTCAAATATTCCTCAGAGTTCTTCGAATATTATTGAATTATTTTAAAAATCTTATTCTGCAAAATAGCTGATTTTTATTTTGATGTGAGTAAGATGAAATATATACTAGTTTCTGTTACCATTGTTGTTTTAACAGTACAAACTTCGACCATAACTGAAAATTGAACTTTAGTTTTTGAACTTCGTAATCCCTCGAAGAGTTGAGATCGTATAAGTTTGACACAATATAAAAGGTTAATCAAATATAGAATCATTAAATAAATTCAACTTGTTTTCAACTACTTCAAGCCCAAAATAGGAGTCTATAAAGAAACGATATATCCGGAATACCTTTATAGGCGACTTGTAAAGTTCCAATTTAAAAGTTGACCTCTATTATATACCTAGAAGTCATTCAATGACTTTCCACCCTTAAAAAACAAAATTATATACTCATGCAAAAACAATAGGAACCCTTCCTACAGTCAGGTAATAATAACAACTAACTATTCATTATTTGAAAAAAAAAATGGACAAACTCATTGAAATTTTTATTTCAAAACCAATCAGTATTCTTTTGTTCGAATTTTCAAATTTAAATTCAAATTCATAACGCCACAACAAAGAAAAAGAAAAAGAACACGTTCAAAGTAAACCTTTTTCGACGGAACCAATTAAAGTGATAGAAGATATAACACGAAGTTTTTAAGCGGCTCGGGAAATATTACTGGTAGCTAAGAAAGTAGTAACTTAGTGACATTATCGCGGTAAGTTTTGTAACTTGTTTATACAAGAGCCTAGAACGCGTCGCCAAGGCTCCGCCGGCCGCATAAATAATGCTGTGTTGGGGAAGTAGGTACCTATTTGACATATTTAATCAATGAGGTCTCTTTGGAAAAATCCTGGAAACTAGTTTTCTATTTTTAAGTGGAGCTGTGGTTGTGTTTTTCCAATAGATTTTTCTTGAGTAGTTACATAGTATTGTGTACTAATTTCTATGTATTTGAATAACGGAAGTCTTCTCACACTGTCAATGTGATTGACACCAAATTTTTAGCAAGGGAATTTTAAACCGAATCCACGAAAATATCATAATAGTAAACTGCCCTAAGTCTGTGGCGGTGTCGCAAATAGCCTCTATTTAACTATATTCCAAGAATCAATAAAAAGTATAATACCTATTTACATATCTATGGTTTGTTTTCAAAATGATTCGTCTATAAATCACATACTCACTAGACACAAGTTAGGCGTTACAACAGCAGTTACATAAATGATTTCACTATTATTGCCGGAAAACACAGCTGAAGTAGTTTTTATTGTTTTAAAACTTTTCATACTTATTAAGAAAAATAGGTAAAGTTTTTCCTATTACGTTGGAACTGTCTCGTGTTGTTCACTATTTATTTTCTTTGGAGGAGGAACGGAATATTGTAGGTCTTAAGTTGTACAATAAAAACTAGGAAAAGAGTTTATGAAGTACATATTTTTAAAACATTTAAAGAAAACTGTTACAGGTTCGTTATCACTATTAGGTAAAGTGTTGGGTGTGTTATCATAATATGAATATGGACGTTTATATCTATCAGAACATACTTCGTGAATCATTTTTTAATTATGTCTAGTATTTGTTAGTACATAATGAATGTATATTACGATACGATGACTAAGAAATATTACGAAACCATCGAAAACTTAGAGTTCAAAGGCAAAACAGCTTACCTTCTTTAGCGAATAACAGAAATGTTAAGCTCAGACCAAAACACATATTAGTGACAATAATCCCTAGCGAAATAATACCTCCGATATCCTTATTTTGTGACGGATTTAGTGAGAAAATAATTCCGGCATAATATTGGATATTTTCCTCATAGGCAGCCGTTGAGATATGATGGAAAAAATAAATAAACTAGGTCTAGCGAATAGGCTCCTAATCCTTATTAAGGTCTTGAGCTCGAATCCAATCTCGTTGGAGCAATAAGAGATGGATGTATTGACAGTACGCGCACGCATTGCTACATAGGTGTTTTTCGATACTAGTAACGGGCAAAATATATTCTATTTGTATTTTAGTAACGTTACTTTTTCAATGCTACATATGTAGACGTATTATTTATGACTTTTTAAGATACAGTGGGCGATAAAAACTGTATGGTAAGAAGTAAAACCTTTAAGGTTTATTTATTAAAATATTGGGGAAGTCATTTGGTAGTGGACAATTTGTTGCTGATAATCATGGCGACTATGAAATTTGTATAGTTATTTTACTTGAATATATGTAATTTACTTAACAAGTATGCGTAGGCAGACAAAACCATTAGGACAACATTTACCTAGACCATTTATATTCAGACAATTCAAGCACTAGAAGAATTCCATACAAAACATATTGTCCTCACACAAAGCTTCTAATATTTTCTCCTCGACCATTACGTGGCCGTGACAATAGGAGCGGGCCTACGTGTGTATAAACTCGTTCGGTGCGCACCTGACCTTTTCAAGGACATCTCTTACGAGGTCAGTATATGTCCTTCCAGCGCGTCCCGGCGTTTCCACGAACATCCATCTTATAAATTCCTTTTGTTAGTGGCCTTTCATTATTCATTTTACGCAGGTATACCTAATAATAAATAATAAAAGTTTATTAATGTGCCACTGTCAGGCAAGGGCCTCTTCTTGGACAAAGAATGCGAATGAGGTTATTATGTTGGCTTAGCAATGTTTTGTTGTATTATATACACCTTTTTACTCTACAGATTTAGGTAGAGATATATTGTATGGCAGAAGCTTTTCCTACATTAACTAAGTAATAGAATATTATTTCACACTGTAATATACCGTTGTGAGAAAATTCGTCCACAAGTCATGATTTATATATTAATACAGAAGCATAAAATTAATAGTTTGCAATTTGCGATATATTGGGGTATATTATTCAATGACAATGCATAATTTTGCAAAACCACATTGCTAGGACTAACGATATTTAGTAAATAGATTCTCTTTATTGGCTGTAAAGGCAGAAATAGCTATAGCTCGATTATAACGATTTAATTCGCAATAACAATGGATATTAACAATAAACGCATGCAAGAACATGTTCGCAGATAAATTAATATTAATACGCTCATTATCGGTTATGTTCGTATTCTGCATGGTATCAGACACAGCCTGTGTCTGATGCATATTGGCTTCAACATTACTAGATGATATGATGCAATATTCACTTTAATCAGAAGCACAGTTTGGTAAGGACTGTGCTTTGAGGCAAATGACATAATATGATACTATATTATGACACAGTTATTGATGGTTCGTCCGCGTAGAATAATGAATTCTGGCAGAATTTGAGCTTTTGTATTAGTCTTTACTAAGGCATATTTTATGGTGAAAAACCTCGTCAGAATCGATTCTGTACCTAGGTTATATGTTTAAACTATTGACACTGTATCATTGGTATGATTGTAAACCAAACCAAACCAAATACTCAGAAATTCTATGTGCATTTGAAAACTAATAAATTATAGCTCCTCTTGTTACTCTTCAATTAATTGTTAGTTGGAGACCGTTCCTTGATTGCACTGAAAAAGTTTTTTATAATTTTACGAATAAAGTGCATGTTTGTTTCCCCTGTACGGAATACCTACTGAACACGCATTAAAATATTTCCAGATTATCTAATAATACAATATTACGCTTGTTATATCAAAAGCACCAAACCATCGTAACACCAGAATGCCACCATAAAAATTGTAATAATATTGAACCATTCCCCAAAAGTTGGTCAAACTTTGGAATAAGAAGAGTCTTCGGACGGAAATTGGGAAGATCAAGGGGCAGATGTTTCTCGAATGATAAAAAGTAACGATTTGTGATCAATCGTGAGGTTTATTTTCGTTTCTGAAATAGAGATAGAAAAGAATTACTCATACTGCATTTTTCTAACGATAATGATAATAGGGTAGACGACTAATTTTTATTTTAATGTCCATCTGATAGATTATTTAAAAACATTAGACACGTATTTTTTATTTTATCACAGAAACGAATAGTTTCGAAGATATATTGATTTGAAATGTCGCGTGACGTCACTTCTCAGTACATTTTATACTAAGGAATGACGTTTTAGCCCCCACTCCTAAACTTTGATTCGTTTTATCTAAGTATTGTTTTATTATACGACAAAATAAAAAAATACGTGTCTAATATTTTTTCATTACCTAACTTACGGACTAATTATATTTTTAATTTTCATACTCTGTCATCATCCCCATTATGCGAACTTTTATTTGTTCATTTAATGAATTAAAACGTGCCCTATATTCTCTGGAGAAAAAATTGTACTATGCAATTTAAAAATGTATAGGAATCAAACTTAGTTCAATGATAATATGTAGGTACAGGTCTCGTAGTCTTTTTAAATAAACGAATTATTTTTAATAGATTAAATAATCCATCTCATCGTATAACCTGTTTGATCATGCGTATAAAATATATCGCAAATACGCTAGATATGTTCTATTTTTAGAAGCCTGTAATATTTTATTGAAATAAAGAATTCTCACAAGCATTTTATATGAGAAATTCTCTTCGTAAAAATAAATCAATTTCTATCCTCGTGTAAAGAATTTTAAGGTTCATGAACTACATCTGGTGTAATCGTAAACCGCTGTATATGTCAGAACGAGAAATTCAAAAATATAAAACTCTGGCATTCAGAAGAAGAATGTCGATGTTTTGATATATCGTAACTTTTCCAATAGGAAACATTCGAGTCAGCGGACAGCATGGAAACTTTTTCAATAAACATTTTCGTTTATATTCTGCAGGTGCTGCTCGGGTGACGTAGAAATTTATAATGATCAACAAAACTATCCCTAACTCTGAATAAATAGTGGAACGAAAATTGTTGAAATGAGTTCTAGTACATTTTGTCATATAATGAGATTTTATGTCAACAGCGAACACAACAAAGTGAATAGAAAAAGTTTTGTAAAATGTATCGTGGCGAGGGAAGATAAAATTTATTTAGTGCTCGCAGTTGTAAATTGTACTTTACGTTGATTATTTTTGGTGGCTATTAGTGTAGCAATTACTAGCGTGGGTTTTCGTATCGACTATAAATTGGGTCAAGAACGCGAGTTTGTGGAGCACGATGTCAACATGTTTGTACATAATATTTTCAAATAGAACCTTTATTCTATAAAATTATGGCCTGAACTATCAAAAATATTTACCCAGTTATCTCTTTCTAATTACGTTACTTCCACAGTAGCGAATCTGTATACAGGCTACGTATAATGTTCATCAATATTGATTATGGGATTATGTATAACTGATACCACACCATGATATTTAGGGACAAAATTACGTAGAGATATTGTACCTTTCAACATAAATATAACACTCCGAAATATATGACATTATGTAACTAAACTTTGAAATCTGGATATACATATATCCAAAACAGAGTTGAAATCTCAAATTAATATCTTCATGCAAACACGACGAACGTAATACAAAATTACGACAGCACACCACAATAACCAGTGATGTGCCAACAAAGATTATAAGTGCAAGCGTTTCCAGTCAAAACCAGTGACAGGAACATAATTAGACCGCAACGTACCAATGTAGTACGAACAACCACATTACATCATTAATTTTGTTCACGATCGCGCTAACGAAGATCGTTTGAACCAAGTACCAACACTAGTTCTCATTATAATGATATGAAGGATCCAGGCGCTTCAATTATTACGTTTTAATTACCTACAGACGTTGTTTGAGCTCATTTAATTCTTCCTTCGTTTGTTGTTTGTTGGTTCGACAGTCATTTCGTTAATTGAGTTGGTCTATTAACAAAGATGGGGGTTCTTAAGCGTGTTTCTGTTTATCGGGAGGTTTCAAGTTCTTTTTTGTTTGTGTTTAAAGGAATAATTAATGGGATGTGTTCTGTGTTTAAAGTCAAAGGAGTTTACGTGTTTAATGTAGCTGTAGGAAATGACAAATTAATTGCAGATATTTGTCTTAATTATGCCATTTGTATAGTCGTATCTGTTCTTCTGTTCGTGATAACGAGCATAATAAGCAAAATTCATCCGATTAATCGATTCAAAAACCTCACGTTGACAACGTCTACCACTATTCACACCAATAATGAACCACATACTCAGTCCTATTACACAGCAAAATGAGGAAATTTCTATCACACGTCGTTTGTAACGAACCGTGACGCGATAAAGCGATCATTATCATGACCTGGTTTTGGCCACCGCTAAATATAAGCCACCCCTTTTTATGTCGCCTCCCGGATTCGACGCCAATACGCAATAACGTTTTTGTTTAGCTCTCGCTTCACGCTCCCTCAAACGTGACTATCGTGTGACCTGTATTTTGAAACGAGGTATG
This sequence comes from Spodoptera littoralis, assembly GCA_902850265.1. Lineage (NCBI taxonomy): Eukaryota > Metazoa > Arthropoda > Insecta > Lepidoptera > Noctuidae > Spodoptera > Spodoptera littoralis. The sequence continues at coordinate 9,433,125 of LR824542.2, read as the reverse complement.
GTAATGAAAGGTGAATGGATATTGTAAAAATTTACATAGACTTTAATAAGGATTGCTTATTTACATACGGCCTATGTCCAAATATTTAAACGCTAATCAATTTAAAGACACGCTTAAGTTTATAGTTCTGTCGCGGAGAACCTAACGGGTAACCGGGGCTCCGGCTCGACGTGCAGGAGAAGGAACGGGGTGGTTTTTAGTCAGTAAGAGTCTGACACTCCCTTCCGCCTCACCCAGGCGGGAGAAGTAATTGGATCATTTTCCCCCCTTAAACAAAAAGTATACAGTTCTGTCACTATAATTTCTATGAAAAATGACAGAGATGGCACGATATTTAAGTAGAATTTCAAATTGAGTAGCCTTTATGTATTTGGACGTTAGAACATTTGTTTTTTTTGTCGAGTAATCGTAACTGTGATTGCTATATAAAATATTTTTTTCCTAGTTGGTTTTTGAATCGGGTAGTGTTTTTGGGTTTCTCAATTATCGCAATTCTGTAAATAATAATAGCATGTAGTTGGAAGTCGATCTTATTGTCCATGACACTACGCTTACATAACATAACTCAAGAAAAGTTATGTTATGTAAGCGTAAAATGTAAAATGTTACACCAATTCTGAAAAGATCTATTATGAAGGCGATGTTTTTTATTTTCTGTTATTTACACTAAATGTATTTTGTTCACTACAAAGTTTACGTGGAAACAATTACACAGTTAACAATTAGGTATATAAACCGCTAATAACTTCTGGGTACTTCGATTATTATAGATTTGTATATAAGTTCTCTTAAGATTTCAGAATTTTATGCCTTCATACTGAGGAAACTTGCTTCGAAAGCATGCTCGTTTTCCCAAATTTGAACAAAATTTGCTTATTCCTATGATGTCATTATGCCTTTACCCTCAAACTTGTTATTATATGAAAATGTTCGTGAGACAAGCCATTATTGTTATTGTATGTTTAAAAAGTTTTACCATCGTAATCATTTTGGGTTTTCCCGAATAGTTTGAAGCTCTAACGAAGCCTTTATTCATGAGCTTGAAACATTGTTATACAGTTACAGATTTGGATATTATAGAAGCGTAGAATGGTGGTCAACCTTTGTTAATTTTACAAATACTTGCATTTGCATGTATTTTTCGCCGCTTTTACTCAAAAGAGCTCAGCAGGGCTTTCCAATATACCTGTGTGCCTTAGACCAGACAGTTTTAGTTTAAAGACTACTCATTAACTGTTTATATTATTTACCCTATGAATTAATCAATATTAGGCCCTCATTTATATTGGTTTATACCAAATATAACATCTATCATCACAATATTTTCGCAATAAGGGGAAAAAATATAGTAAAATAAATCTGTAGGTAACCATTTTTTTATGTTTAGTTTATTTTGCTGTGATCGCAATTGGGATGTAACTAGGACGAGGGTAAACGTGCCTCGGGGTAAAATAAATAATAAATATGGGATACGGCTACCACAGATTAAATAAGTTAGATACCACGCTTTATAGCGCTCGTGGCATTTTTGTCTTCACTTGAATTATGTGATCTATGTGGCTTAAGAAAGATATTTATGTGGCATTTCTTTTTGTATATTTTGGCGTTCCTTTTTGCACACTGATTATTAGGGTGGTTGTTGAGTTCGAGGTTCTAAATTTCTGATCTTTAAAACAGAAATTAGATACATGATGTATATTATAATGATTTAATAATACTTTATAAAGTGAGTTTAAAAAAACCTACTTTAACCTTCTCGTATTTGGAAGTTAATGAATGTACTAAAACCTTTCCTTAAGTGTAACTCACACTTTTCTGAAAACCGCACCGAAATAGGTTCATACATACATACATATATACCAACCAAATTGAGAACCTCTTCCTTTTTTTTCAACTCAGTTAAAAGCGTCACCTTACATTCGAATTTTCTCTTCTGTCGTGGTCATGTTTACAAAAACATAATTTTCCATGCTCCATTTGTGGATCGCAGAAAGAATTTCCTATCGAGCCATGGCGCCAAGTGTCCAGTCTCAACCACTGATATTATTTTTTCTCAGCTTATAACACTTATGTTCCTAAAGTAATTTGTTCACTCAAAAAATTTAAAGCATTAATACGTGCACACAATTTCGAAGACTCTCACCCCCTATTACATGAGACATCATAACATAAATAGTGAAAAGTGGATGTTACATAAATTATTATGTTTTCAACACATAATAATTTATTTAGTATGTCTCACGAAAGTTACAATACAAAGTGGATGTTACATTGTACAGTGACATTAAGTGTCACGAAAGTTACAATACAAAGTGGATGTTATATTGTACAGTGGCATTAAGTACCGTAACGTGCACCTTTGTCTACCCCTTCCTCATCAAATACTCGATGCAACTGCGATGTTGATACTTAACATACAGAGCTAGGAAGTATCCTTTTGTTTTCCATTCCTATCTCTATCAGAAACAAAAAGAATACACACTTCAAGAAAGTGCTGCTCGAAGCTGTTGAGCTCCAAGAGTGACATTATGTGCAGCAGAGCGGCAAAGTCGCAATGACCACCTACTTGAACTGTAGGTTCATTCTTGGAAAAGAACGTGTATAAAAATCGGTTAACCTATATAAACTTGAATGCCTACTATTCCGAAGTAATCCTTCCGTAATTTTAATTTTGTATTGAAAAATAATACTAATAATTACCGTGGTATGGTTTTATTTGTTTTGAGGTCATTATTGTATTTAAAAAAAGTGCACATGACATTTGTTTTATTACCTCATCGGCAATGTTTGTATATTTTTTTATTAAGTAGTATTACTCTGTACTCTGTTCAAATTAAAGACAAGAATAATACTCAGAACTAAAAGGACGGACTCGGACGTATGTAAAACAAATTAAATTAATCTTTATTGCCATACACAAGTTACGCAACAGAGGTAACTGTAGGCCCCATACTAGGCACAGCCTGTATCTTGGTGGCCCAGTGTTAAAGGTCATTAGTTCTGAGTATTATTAACTAACTAATCTAAACTAGTTAATAATACTCAGAACTAAAAGATAAGCTGAGTGCTTATTGATATTCCAATCACTATCTCAGACAAATGTAAAACAAAAATATTACATTGAAATTAAAATGGAATAATTTACCCTTGCTCACAGCAATCATCTTACTGTAGTACATAGAAGATATTTTGATGAAATTATAACAATGTTCTATGTTCTCCTGAACTGGTTTGTTTACACGCAAATATGCTACCTACCTAATTTATTCATGATTGAAATGCTTAAAGACTAATTCCCGAGGCAAATATTAACATAAACACATAGTTAAAATCAACGTCTCGTGAGCTTTGTTGCTCCTAGTAATATATGTATAATCTGGAGAAAACAATATACTGCAAATATACTTGAATGCTTTTAAGGCCGGATTTCTCTACCTTGCCTACTGTTAATAGTTAAAATTATTATTGAAACGTGCTTTAGTATGTGTAAATTTTAGATAGAATAAGCCTAGAGTGAGCGAAGAGAGAGTAAGGCTGTGTGTATATATTATTGTAATATACTAAGATCATAGCACATTGTGCGCGTAGCAATATTTTTGCTTGCTACGCCGTAGCGGCTACGATGCGAAGGACATAACCACGCTACTACTACTACTACTACTACTACTACTACTACTACGCTAGTGTACTTAGAAATTTTATCAATTTCACTACCTCGTTCGCCGTGAGGTCGCAAGTACGACTGCGTGGCAAGGGGTCTTAGGTTCGATAACAGGATTAGGCAAAGTATTACTGGGTTTTTTTAAAGATTCTCAATAGTAGCCCGGAGGCTGGTATTAGGCCCGGTATATGGCAATAGGCTCACCCCCTATTACATGGTACTCATAACATAAGAAGTGAAAAGTGGTGTTACATTGTAAAGTGGCATTAAGTGACGTAATGTGTACCTCTGATTACCCCTTCAGGGCTAAAAGGCGTGATGTTATATTATATTATCAATTTCAATTTGAATATCATACAAATTCTATACAATAGATGTTTAGAAAAAAAAATGAATTCATTAGAGAATCATGAATAACAGACTACAATATTCCACGTACATAGTCGAAATACAAGGAAAAAATATTTCGTTGAAAATTATAGCTATTGTTACCAGAATCGATTTCAAAGAATTGTCTACTTTGAAGAACGAAGACTACAACTAGTTGTTAATCCATTTACGAGTGAACGAAACGTGACTGCCTTACGATACGGACCCCTCAAGCGAACCCTTTTTCGCCCCACCTGAAATAAATTCGAGTCTTTAGTTGCATTTTACGACCCCTTTAAGATTTCTTCCTTTGGGCATTTTTAAAATGTAACAGCGAATGGCGGTTTTATAAGGGTATCGTGGTATCGTTAACGGTGACTCAGGAGTTTTATCAAGCCGTCTAAGACTGAGAGCGTCTTCTTTAATGGTGATTTTAATGCTGTTCTTTCTATGAGTAATGCAATGTTTTGTAGAATAGTTCTATTTGATATTTGTAGTTCAAATTCATACAAAATGGTATTGCAATTCTAAAGAATTTTTTTTTTTTGATTTTGTAAAAGAGTTAATGCAATTAAACTATACCAATATTTAAAACGAAAAATTGCTTTCGCATAGTTCTACGTCAATTTACACACACATGGTAGATTAGAAAATAAATCAAACACCATTATAGCTGTTCACACTTAACCCTATTACAAACATACATAAAACATGGACTCGCTTATTTCCCTTCATATTTCTAGTCGAAGGAAATTACACTAACTTTGTTTGACATAGCAACAGTTTAGCCATTAGCGATATGCGGCTAAAGCTTAGCATAGTGTATAAGTAACGAGGTCGTTATCTTATCTTGTAGGCCATCAACCTATCGTGAATCTTTTGACTCGACTACACTAATGTTTCACGTAGGTTTTGATGTCTACTGATACCCTATCAGATTGTTTTGTTGAAATAGATGAGCATAAATGATAATAAAAGTTAAAAAAGTCTCGCTCGTCTAGTATACCTCTATATTGTGTTGCTTCCTTATGTACCGTGATCATAATTATGTTTGAAGAATTTAACACATAGTGGATAAAATTCAGCATTGGATTTCTGATGCTAAGTCTTATGGGGTTAGACTGTGTAAAAAATGGAAAATTCAAAAGGGGAATTGTAATATAACTTTTTTGTTTATGTTTTGGTTTTAGCATAAACGTAAACAAAGGGTACTTCGTATCCACTATAGCCACTAATACACATACACACTAACCAATTTACTCACGGAAAATGCCTAAATCATTCAACAGAGAACAATATATTTTTTCCAAATCCAATTTCACGTAACCCACTTTTTCAGAAGCATTAGTAACGGCCATCAATGGTCCATAAGCTCGGATTACCGAATGGTCACAATTTGTCTTTGTGTCAACTTGATCCAGGTTGTGGACATCCAAGATAAAGGAGACGGGTCACTCAATAAATTGGCAATCAGGATGGGTTGAATCGAATGCTAAGGGGATTGCAGCCGAACATGTGCACTACAGCCTCAGAGAGAACTGAATTGGATTTAAACAGATAAACTGACCATATCATTGATTGATTTCGATATTCTGATAAATATTTACACATGAATCAGAGACCTCAGGTGTACAAGTTTGTGTTACAATTACTGGTAAAAATTGTGAATGTATTTTTTTATTATATTTTTCAGTTTGGATTTCAATTTCAACTGATATGATTTGTGAATTGTTTATTGTTACTTCAACTGATTTGTACTCAAAGCTAAAAAAATATTTGTGGCTTTTCAAAACTTCATATTCCACATTCTTAGCAGTCTAGGTTTTTTATTTATGAAATTTTTTTTACCATATGTTGCCTAGATGTGTTATATTGGTTGATTGGTTTTAAAATGATGTATCCTACTTGGAAAACAGGCGACATGTTATGCCACCAACTAGTTTCAAGTATGCGTAGCTTTAATTTAGACACAGCTATGTGAACTGCTTAGCATATTTCACAAGTTGTCGCAATCAACTAGAGATGAGGGTCTGGTTGTGATCTTAGACGACGGCGCAGCAATTTGTCACTACTTACGGCACTTGCCCTATACTATGTGTTTTGAAGTAGGTTATTGTGAGACCCAAAACTTTATGGGCGTCTGAAGTTTCTAGTGGTGACGTAGTTTGTGTTTCCTTGGGATATGTTTACACTATAAAGAGGAAATAACCTTAACCTACACTTGACGCTTGCGTGAGTTATAAAATAAGGGTTTATTCCGATCGTAGGGAAGCATGTCGATGGAATAGTTTGCCGTCGTCAAAATTTTTATACAGTATCCTTCATTTGTTTATCGAAAATTTGCGTTATCAGTCTATGCCAGTAAAAATATATATAAGCAGAAAATATAGATGAAAACAAGTACATTGGTAACTTCATATATTTTGCTCACCATAATTTATCTTCAAGATTGAAAACATGGAAAAACAAACACCAATAACAGTCTCTAGAGCCCCATCACTCCCACAAATATCTCAATAATAATACTCGTACGTAACACTCGCATCAAACAAAACAACATTAACATAATATGAAGTACCCACACAAACCCATAAAGGGAGGTTATACTAAAGTTGAAATTACTTCCTGACGGTAGATACAACTCGAGTCCACGTGTGTGAAAACCGAATCGATAACAAAAGAGAAAACAACTGTACTATCGAGATAACACCAGCCTGGCCAACTTTGCCTTTGTTCTGAACACTCGTAAACTAATTTTGAGAATGTTAGCTCATTCCTAATATGTATGTGTACTAGGTACTATGAATTGTTGCTTAGTCGTTAATCTAGCAGTTACTGTAGATAATTGCTAAGAAAGTTCTACTTTGAAAGAGAAAGTGGAAGTGAAGAATGTTCTTCGATTTCGTAAATTTGTTGATTGTACTGAGTATAGATTTGTTTATGTAGGTGTGTGTATAACTATTATATAACCTTTATGTAATGGCAGAGATGTAAGGTTAATACGATACTATTGATGATACTGATTATGAAGTACTAAATAATTATACTCTCAACAATTCACTGATCTAACATAATGTTATTCTTGATAAAAGAAATGTATTCAGGACATCGTAAAACAAGAGTCGACCGACAGGATGAGAAATGTTTAATTTGTGTTCGCAAACCTGCGTGGAGGTTTGAAACTCGTTTGTTCAATTTCCAGAGGCAATTTCAGTTGAAACAATGTGCCTCAATTTTTTTTTTACTCAAACAAGGTACAGACACAATCATAAAGACTAATGATCGAAACTGGAGGTTTTAACGAGTTAAATTACTGAACGAACAAAAAACAATTTAGGAACGATGTCGATCATGTTCTGAGGTCATTATATTGAATTTTTATAATAAAATCCGCGCAGGGAGTTGGTTATCATGTGTATTTTATTTTTCGATTCGTTTTTATGTTCATTTTGATAATCATTTTTTTGCTATATATTCCTTGTTTGGGTTATTTATATTGTATGGATAGGTATGTGTATTATTTGACATTATATATGTAATGAAATCCTTGGATACGCAAAGTATTAGTGAGGCGCGGAATTGTGCACTTTGTAAAGTGATAGAGGCGCCGCCTATAATTTGGACGTAGGGGCACAGCTAGAGAAGTTTGTGCATACTCTTTTATTTACATTCAGAAAATAAAATAGATATCTAACAGTAGTACGACGTTTTACAAAGAAAGAATTTCTTAACAATAGGAAACTTGTTATTACAAAATATTCATTAATAATAAAAATAACTGCTTTTATGGTAATTAACGCGTAGTTTACTCCTAAAACGTAAAAGTTATTGTAACCGTTGAGATTTTATGTACAACGGCGGCAAAAGTTCTAATGATTCACAACTCAGCAATGAAAGTCGCGACAGTTAATTGTTATAATTAACAGTTGAGACTTCCGTAGTTTATGGAGTTAAAGTCCTCTCTCTAGATTTTTAAATTACATTTCTGTAGCTACACTAAAGAAGGGCTTGAAAAAGTCGTTCCGGCCTTTGCGGGCGTGCAATGGAACTAGTTGAAGTCATTAGAGTCGAAGTGACAACGGCTCGCCTCCTGTGAAATGGCTAATTGCGTCGCCCCCCTCCCAATTGTGGTCGCGTAATTATACCGGCGCTCGCACACACAGTAATAAATGTAACGATTACCGGTACACTGAAAAACGGTAACTTTTTGCTGCCTTTGTGTTTGTTAAACGTCGCATTGCCGTGAGCAGTGAAATGGTTTTAGAATTAAATGCGTTTTGTGACTGTCTAGGATTAAAAAGGTATTTCTTTGAAACGTGTATTTACATTCATAAAGAAGTATCATTTACCTCTATTCATCTTTTATAAAAAGAAACTATAATTTATGAGATCTAAAATGTTATTAAGTAAAACGAGAATGCTGCAGAAATAAATAGACTCAAATAACCAACACAACTGTTGTCAGTTTTGTTTTGGATTCAAACACAACAAGCTTTTGATTGCGTCATTCAATAAGTTTACAAATAACAGAATGCCTGACGGCGCTAGAATTTTCCCATTCAATCGAATTTAATTGGAGTCGTTGCCGTCGCACTCTGATTGGACATTTGAAAGTCCGGTCTGTGCCACAGCCAATCACTGCGCCACCCATTTTCCGGTGCCGTGGCTGAACTAATATTAGCTTTAAAGTTGGCTACCGCAGTTACCTGCTCATTGCTTCTCTTGGGATTGCGTGTTCTATGTTTACCGCAATAAAGTGGCTCAGAACTTTACGAGCGACCACACGATCCATAAGAATGGGGTAACTAAAAGCGGATAACCGCTTCCACTATTCACGCCAGATAGTTAGCACTTCAAAATTCAGACATGAGCTGGAACAAGTTGTGCCCTAAACTATGCATGTCGGGGGTCAGTTGTGAATAGTTCTGTCAGGTGTAATTCCTGAGAGGGTGTAGTCTGACCTGTTAGCTCTGCTTCCATGAAACTGAGCTCCAGCTTTGTTGCGTTTAAGTCATGTTAAACGGTTTGGGTAGGTTGCTACATACTTGTTGGATAACTTTTACTTTGAGTATTATTATACTAATAAAACTATTCCAATCATTCTACCTAAAAATAAAATGAATAAAAATTTACTCCTCACTATATTACGCCAATCACTGTGAAAACGACGAAACGCAGAAGGAAAACCTTTATTTTTTATTGCTATCGAAAGCGAATTCTAATCTCGTTTTTCCATGTCATTTACCAATGGATAGCTTCATTATTCTGTGGACTGTTCACCTTCACAACTTGATTTTATATATTCCGCAGGTACAGCTAACTATGACTGAGCAAGCCAGCGAAATTGTGAAATTAAAAATTCTATCCTAAAATTGGAATTAAATTCCACACATGTTTCGTGCGTGGCTGGCAGACGATGGTTCAGCACGTGTCAGTATTTTTTCAAATCGTTTTGTATTTCAACGTGATTTCTTTTTTAATTAAAAGTATTTGAGTTTTGAGCGAAGCTTACCGAGGTGAATAAGGTTTTAAGGCACATCCGAAGTAAAACAAGACCACTTTGAACCATTTATGTACAGTTTTCTTAGCACCTTTCCAATACCAGATAAATTTTAACTGGGGAATAATCACGGCCTTAAGTGATGATTGTAAAGTCCGCTTTTAGTATTATTATTGTTGTTGCTAAACACAGAATATACATAATTAGTATGTAGGCACTATCGTCAAGTTAATCTGAATTGACCAACTTGATTGTATCATAGACACAGTATAATCAGACAAACTAGGTAATTAATAGAATTAAAAGACAATAGAATTTATTTTACCTTTAGAACTGGTTGTTTGTAAACTATCTTTGTTAATGTCACTATTGTATTTTGTTTTAATATATATATTTTTTTACGAATATAGAGTACTCATTCTTTATATTACCTTTTTCATTGTTTTAAAATTTAATTCTTCTTTCTGAAATATTAATATCGTCATCACGAATTTTATAATACTTTAATTAAATAGAACTAAAAGTACAAATGTAAAAAGTTGTATTGTTTTATATACTTTATAATTTTTTGCGATATTTAAATATGGAATAAAATATATTATTCTATAGCGCATAAAGGTCTTTGACAATACTCCAAAAAGTTTATATTCCAAAACGTTATTGTGACGAAACAATATTATACCATAGAGAAAATTTTCCTCCACAATACTAAACAGGCGTTTAAAGAAGGAAAAATATTCTCGTTTCCCCTAATGAGACGTGGGACTATTCGAGTAGAGTAAATTGGGGAAAAGTAATTTCGCGAATGGCCACCTAGTGTACAATTCTACACCTGTTTCAATATATTTATCGTTACTGTTAAATAAATTCGAAACGTTTGTTCAAGTTTTTTATTTGTTTTGTTGTTTAAAATAGGAACATGAGTGCTTTCAACAATATTGGTTGTACGGTCGGTGTAACTCTAATTCAATATTGTTGGAAATAATTGTGAGTATTTGTGTTGAATACATTTATATTTATGTTTGAAAATATTTCTACTTATATTTCGTTTTTGTTTGTTCTTCTCGTGTTAGTTAGTCAGTCAGTCAGTGTTGTTCTGAACCAGTGCATTATGTGTATTATCTGCTATCGTGATTGGATAAATAAAATAATATTAAACTTTTTATGAAGAAACATTGAAAATATTTGTATATATGTAATATACAAATATTTTCTTTTCAACAAAACTGACACGAAAAGAGATATCAAATAACTCTCTCGTTGATAAAAGTAAACAGTCTTGAAATAAAGATAACACAATTTAAAAAAGATCAAACAACTTTTGCAATAGCGCTTCTTCGAAATATATAAGACTAACTGAACTAAACATAATACTGCAGTCTAGACTTTAGAAAAACAGAATGAACAATAATGAGAAGTTCGTGACAAAAATGTGCACATTTTGTCTGAAACACAAACATTTGTAGGGTGGAACACGCTCATTTTCAATGCTTGCAATATCTCAGCGGTGGCCAACTGCAAAACGATCTTTGAGCGAGAGAGCTTAAATAAACAGTACTCTTAAATCCCCGGGCAAAGGCTTGGAAGGTGTCACAGCTACTAGTTAAATCAAAGCGGAGGCGTCACAGAATTCCAGTTGCCACCAAGCCAGGGCCCGCTTTATATCAACATTATGCGACAGTTATTTCAGGCAAGAGAGAACCGAATAGCCCTCCAGTGAATATCCTGCGAATGAAATGTGGAATCTCGAGCAATGAGCTCTCAGAAATTTTTATTCTCTGTAACCAATTTCTATTTCTCCGAGAATTAAAATCACACGTTCGTGAAGCTGGTTATAAACCAGTGCTATTTATGTTCCTGAATGTGAGAGCTCTGAATTACTGAGCATTGACATTTTAAGGATTCCGCTTTAGACATTTATAAATTAAGCCCCCAAAAAGGTTGAATCACTGAAAGTATTTACATGTAAAGTGAAAATACGATTAATCTTGATTTAGAGGATTTTGAAATTTAGGTCATGAGCGAATATTTGCCCGTGGGTCGGTTGAAAATGGAATGAAAGCTAGGTATGCTAAATTAATGTTAACCTCAATTGAAGAGAAATTGAGCAGTTTTTTCATTACAGTGAACAATGAAAATCAATTAATAGATTTTCTGTTGAACTGTTTGAATTGAATTAAAACGAACTTAGATGTGTTTTACAAAATGTATCAAATTCATATATTTTTATACTACGGTTAAAATGAAACTATTTCAAAATGCAAAATGAATAGTGAACATTAACAGTTCACGTATGTAAGTATACGTCACATAAATGACAAAAATCGTGTTACGAGTAAATTGCCACAAAATCCAAGATATCCTGCTCAATAGGGCGCTAAGCTGAGACTTGACAAGATCAGAGCCGTTTACCCTAAATTTTTGGAGATTATTATTAAAGCTCTGCGGAGGGATAAAATCTGATATCGTTAGGTTTTACGAGTGGCCGTGATTGCTGAGAGCTCAACCGTTGAATATGAAGCAGCCGATCAACGGATACATTGAGATATTTAAATAGCGCTTATAGAATAACAATAGGTAGATAGCCGCTATTAAGTTAGATATTCGAAGGACATTTTGTATTGAAATTTTGTGATATCAACCTCGTGATCAGGGAGTTTAGAGCAAATTAGAATATCCATTTTACTTTTACGATCTGTCATTAAAGAAGATGCTTACTGGACTGTTTACCGAGATAAAACACATTTCAGTGTTTTATAAATATGGGAGCCAAAAAAGTGACCTAACGAAAAATATTGTACACGTCATGGTACAAGTGATTTTTCTTAAAAAAAGGGTTTTCTCTTAAACAATATAAAAATAATGTAAAAACTTCACACCACAAGAAATATCCTGGTTTATTTGATTAGGGCTTACACCGACACGTAAACCTCTAAAAGGCTTTAAAACGCCTATTTTTATAGCTAATCTCCATCAGTTATTTTTTGTGACATACGAATAATTCCCGGAAAGCTCAACGCAGCGGAAAAATATTGCCCACCGCGTGGCTCCAGCATTTTTTTATCGTCGGCTCAATTTTGTCCGCCATGATAGCAGAGTGATGTGTCTGGCCTATGACAAAAAAGTCAAGAGTCGTCCGAAATTGGGCGAGAGGTGAAAACGTTTTTTTACGTTTACACTTGTACGCATAGTTATGAAGTATGCTGTGCAATAGGCATTTTTCCTTTTTGAATTTTGTAAAGTGGATATAGGTACTGGATCACTTGTTTTTTTATGGTAAATGAATAGCCGAATGATATGATGGTAGCAATTGGCATCGTCCATGGACACCCGGAACACCAGAGGCGTTACAAGTGCGTTACCGGCCTTTTGGGGATTAGAAATTTGCAGATTCATGAATTTTTGTTCCTCAACAATACCATTGAGAAACTGCGTGGAGTTGGGCATGAAAATCAAAATGTTGTATCGTGTAACGTAAGGGTGCGTTCACGCCCGGCGAATTTGCCGAAGATTGTGCCGCTCGCGAGCTGTTTGCGAACTGCCCGCGAGCTGCGCGCGTGTAATCACAGAATGGTTTGGGTGCTCAACTCATACAAGGTTCATATAAATAAAATTTATACGAATAGAAGTACCCTTACAACATCACTAGAAGTGTAAATATGAGAAATATTATTTCTGTAATCTAGTGTTATTTTATTATTATTGAGAAATTGCAAGGGAGTCTAACTGGCAGTCAAACATGTAATTAATAACTTTTCAAAGCACTTTTGAACTTTACGTTCAAAGTTATTTGTTCTGAGCAGATTGATATATTTTGCTATGTGTATGAGCAGACCAAGTAATACAATTTAGTCTAATTATCTGACATTGTAAGTACCTACATGTATTTTTAAATACTAAGAAGAATTCAAATCTTCACTGGTGTTATTGATATCTATCAAAAAGTAGGTGCACCGTAGAGGGAATCCCAACATATCGAGAAATAACAGATCTAATCTCCAAAAATAACATGTATTGATTTATGTATATATGTAGATAAATAAAATTGGAGTTTTTATACATAACATATTTTTTTTATTGTACAAGAGAACCCTATTATAAAAATACACGTGCAAGGAATTGATACACGTGTCCCATGTAAGTCGAAGTTACGTAAAACAAGGTTCATTGTTTATTTATGTTTCATGATATTAATAAATCTAGGTCTCTTGGCTATATTTCAACGGTAAAGTTGGAGACACATTGAGTACACAATATTGGAAAAACGACTGATATATTGAGTATTTATTATTTAAAAGATTATCTATGAGCTGAATTAACTAAAATCGCGGGTTATTCACGTGGATATAGTGAGAAAAGCTCTACTAGTTTCGAACCACAGAGGGGTTCTTCCTCATGAGAAGCGTCCGCGGTCGCGGTGACGTCTATCCACGTATATCCGTGAGTAACCCGCGATTTTAGTTAATTTAGTATGTCTCATGATAGTTATTATAAAAAACATCTATGCGTTGAATGTTTGAATAACTACATACATACATACATACATAACCTCACGCCTGTCAGCCATGGTGGTATACAGAAATTATGGTAGGCCAATTGCCACGATTCTTACATACGTCTTTCGCTTCTAATAACTAACTATTTGTAATAATAGCTATTTTAATAACTAATTTATTTAAAATATCGACATCGATTTTCATTTCTAGCAATCTATATAAATAAAAATGAATTTTCGCTCGTTCGTCCCACGAAAACTCGAGAACGGCTGAACTGATTTGGTCTTCCAATGTTTGTGGAACTCTAGGGAATGTTTAAAAGGTGTAGAAAACATTTTTAAGTGGTACGAAGTTTGCCATCAGTTAGTTTCAAGATAAAATACTGATATCGATTTTCATTAGGTTAGTAATACATACATAACATCACGCCTTTTTATCCCCGAAGGGGTAGGCAGAGGTGCACATTATACCACTGTACAATGTAACACCCACTTTTCACTATTTATGTTATGAGTCCCATGTAATAGGGGGTGAGCCTATTGCCATATACCGGACACAATTCCAGACTCCGTGCTACTACTGAGAATATTTAAAAACCCAGTAATACCTTGCCCGACCAGGGAATCGAACCCGAGACCCCTTGCCCGGCAGTCGCACTTACGACCACTCGGCCAACGAGGCAGAGGTTAGTAATATTAGTCTAATATAATTGGTTTACTGAATAATATTGGAGCAAAATTAAATAAACTTGATACACGTGCCAAACATTTTAAATTAATTTAGGCTGGTGCCTACTTTAATTCAAATATTGTCTTTGTTATAATAAAAGAAGAAATAGTTTAATAAAGACTGCCTCGATGGCCGAGTGGTCGCAAGTGCGACTGCCAGGCAAGGGGTTTCGGGTTCGATTCCCGGATCGAGCAAAATATTAATGGATTTTCAAAAAAAAGATGTCAGTAATAGCATGGATTCTGGAAATGTGCCCGGTATATGGCTATAGGCTCACCCCCTATTACATGGGACTCATAACATAAATAGTGAAAAGTGGGTGTTACTTCTATGTGCACCTCTGCCTACCCCTTCTGGGATAAAAGGCGTGGTGTTATGCTATGTTATAGTTTAATAAAACATTATTTATTTTATATTTTCACTGTAGAACCAACAAAAACATTAATCAGCGTCGATTGTTTGTGTCCAACGGGATATTGTTATTTTTCTATGGCTACGGCACATATACACGAGTATTTGCCCGAATAGCGGATACCGTTGGTCCCTTTAATTTCCGGCTGCACTTGTGTCCTGTTTATTCTCGGCTTTCCATCAAATTATATTTAACAGGACGACAGGCGGTCCTTATTGTTTAAATTAAAGTACTTACGTGAGGTTCGTTGAGTTATTACGATAATAAAATGTCTCTGTGCTCCATAAATTATGGGAAATTGGATAATTTTGCCGTAAAATATGTTTTTCTTTATAACATAATTTGATATTAGGACGGAGGCATGCTTTGTTTTGCGTACACGTGTACGATAGTATCAAGATTTATATTTACATCTTATATGATTTTAATTAGATATTAAAACGATGCCACTCAAAGGGAACCAAAATAGATAGAAGATTTATTTATAAGTATTTTTACTCAAACATGAAGTAAATTAAGTCCCAAAATTTTAATGAACGTCGCTACGTAATACTACGCCACAGAAACAAGTAATACACATAAAGAGATTTACTTTGAGACAGAAATTGTATACCTTAATTACCTCATTTATAGTCGAGAGCACTAATTAGGTAACGATCGCGACTGATTGGGAGCCGCGCAGGTACTCTGCCGAGCCAACAAAGACGTTGAATACCGAAACACTTGAATTGGGGACTCATTAGAGCCTCTTTGAGCCGGCTTGTTTGACATCCACGTTGAATTCGCTCTCATTTGCCACTCACAAACGTTGATGACTGCTAAGCTCTCTGAAGAATTGGAACAGGCTCCTTTTAGATGTCACGAAAGAAAAAAATATTGAAATACTTTTATTGTACCCTTGAAATAATGTTGGCAGATTATAAGAACGAGATCATTAAGGATTTTGTGTGTAATATTAAAATGTGTCCTCATTTTGAGTTCTTTTCAGATTAAAGGTAGCGCTAAAGAAGACTTGCTTTGAAATAAAACAACATTGTATATAGATAGGTATTTGTATTTATTTAGTTCAAAGAGCATCAAACTAAGGTGATCTTGAGAGGCATTCGAGCGTAATAAGTGGCTTTTCTTAAGCTAGACGCACTCGAGAGGCAAAAGATACGATAGGTATTGATGTATTTAGAGACTTAAGTGTAAATAGCTTAAAGAAAACCGAAATAAGAGTGGAAGAGCACTTTGGCACAAATGGGCTGACTCGATCGGAGTGATACCACAACTTCACAGAAAATCGACGTGAAACAACGCTTGCGTTTCGTCATGTAAGTGAGGGGACGGGAGGCACAATTGCCCTCCTCTTCAATCTCCTCAAATCCTCCAATCCTCAAATTCTTAATCCAAAAAGGCCAGTGATGCACTTGTTACGCCTCTGTTCCAGATGTCAATGGGCGATGCCGATTGCTTACTATCAGGTGATCCGTCGGCACGTATACCGGCTTATACTAAAAAAAAAAATCACAAATGGAAATTACATGTAATACTTAAAAGAAATAAATATTTAGATTTCCAATTAATATTTGATCAAACAGCAGACTATTAATTAATCTGTCAATAATAATTGGAATAACGACGTAATTTCCACGAGCCACTGCAACCACTACTACTGAATATCGTCGGTACACTCAACAGCAGTCAGAATGTCAAGCATATTAATGTCAGTGCCTGATTAATCCTGAATCGCATGGTAATTGGATTTCTGGTACAATTACGAAGCAAGATTACCAAAGCCACCAGTGATTGACACTAGGACTTAATCCCTAACGGTCTCGTTCGGTGACACATTGTCTTCGAGTTCAGACAATAGGACCACAAACACGATCCTCGCCTCGAGAAGATTAATGAATCTCGCATTATTTTATTTTTTTGTAAATGTAATTTGTAAAGCGTTATCTTAGGATGTTTGTTATACTTGTTTTTGTCATTATTTGAGCCTCAGACGCTTAATTTAATTTGTTTTTTCGCTGAATAATTATTGTGTGATGTTTTGTGTAGAATATTATGATTAATTAATAGAATTATGTGTTTAATGTAAGTTGTCTTTTTTGTCATTTGTAAACATTATCTCGTGATTAATGGTCACCTCATTTATTGTTGTTGAATTGTCATATTAATTATATTCTCCAAATTAATAACAGAATAGACTTGTCCAGTATTAAACTACCTATTATTTTTTATTTGATGATTAAAGTACTGGTTCTGTTGACATGAGCATACATATAATAGCCAAAAATTCAAGCCATATTATTAAGACTAAGATATTTATATATCTAAATGTTGATGAATGTTAAGCAGCTAGAAAAAATGGTTGATTGTAGTAAAGGCGATTTATTAAAGAGACTGTTGAAGACTTTTCTAATCAGCTAGACATTACTTACATCTGTATGCTACACAGGATACTGCACTGATCACGTAAACAACTACAGTTTGTGTTGGTCGTTAGCAGGTAGCAGTTTTGTGACTAATTTCTAATTGTGTTAGACATACAAAGGCGATATCGTTCATTTAGCTTGGACATCAGTGGTTTCTATCGATGATAGAGTGGTGGACAGAAGAAACCTTACAAAACTTGTTTAGTATTTGCAAACGAACGTTTTGATAACCTTCTTTTTCATATTTAAATGTTTCTGTCTTAAGAGTTTTGTCTTAATTGAAAAGTCTTAATTTTCAGTCACCCTGTAAGTCCTTCTTCACGCTGACTCGTGGGCATGGTTGCTGGCTCTGTACAATCAGTTTGAACTCATCGCTCGCGCAAACGCTTGGCAGTTAACGTGAACACGACGTTGCGGTGTCTACCGCGCCCACACCCGCTACCGCGCCCGCGCT
Source organism: Spodoptera littoralis (assembly GCA_902850265.1). Lineage (NCBI taxonomy): Eukaryota > Metazoa > Arthropoda > Insecta > Lepidoptera > Noctuidae > Spodoptera > Spodoptera littoralis. Next base: position 9,415,081 of record LR824542.2, on the reverse strand, counting down.
ATCAAGGTGAACTAGCCATGTATGGTTCTTTTTTTAATACGCAAGCGATTTCATATTTAGTCTACCTTCAGAAACATAATGTAAAATATTCGATCTCATCACTGTACCTTTCTAGTAAGTCTAGGTTCAGAAATATTCTGATTCTGACATTTCTGGTGTACGCGTAACGATTTTGAATACAATCTCGTTTTTATTAATGTCGTTTTCGTATAAGTACACACTTGAAAGAAGTTAGAGATTCTTGGAAAAAAATAGAACTAAGTCACTTAAACGAAGTGTCTGCCTTCTGCCTCTTAAAGCTGTTCAAATTCTCTGAAATTGTTCCACATTTCTGTTTTCGTAGAAAACGTTTTGTTGTGTTTATAATATTTGTATTTTAGGCCCTCTACCATTAGCTCAGTGGCTCGGTACGTACTTGAATGTGTAAAAAATCTAAAAAGGTTGAAATAGAATGGCAGTTGGCAATGATTTGGATAATGGAAAACCTATGTCACTTGGTGCCGAAGCTGTTATTTATGGATACCGGTCGTTTCCTTTCTTAATTTTAACAAGAAAAATAGACATAAAATTACTTTTTAAATCTCTGCTTGAATTGTAAAGTTTTGAAATGAGAATTAGATTAGCATTGATAAAAAATGAGGGCTAAAAACTACTTACAAAATCTAATTTAAAATAGGATGCCTTAATCTGGATTAGATTAAAAAATGTCTTTTTATGTTTGTAACAAAACAGTTTCATTTGAATATATTTATTTCTACTTGCCCTGTATATCACCTAGTACTGTCAACTTTTTGTACAGAATTTCAAATTGCTTAATTCAACCACCACATTAATTCAATAGTGTCAAGCTCGAAAAGCCTACAGGGTCACCACAAAAAAGTAAAAGCAACGACTTTCACCCAAATAGAGGTCTAACATAAAATACCTCCCAGATTGTAATATACTGCTTCAAAAATAAAACCTAGAGTTTTGTGACTACATAAACTGAGGGAACTGCCGTATAGATTTTGGACCTCAAGATTTTTTATGTCCTCAGGCACGTGTTGTGTATTGAATATGTGTATTTTTGGGTCAATCTGGGGCGAAAGAAATATGCTTCGAAGTCTATTGTATCCATAAGTAACTGGCCTTTAAGTTGTCACTGTAGGTACTTATATAACAAAAATATTGTCCCCATGAGAGGTTGAAACGAAGGGTTTCCGAATACCATGATCCTTTTAGGGTTTCGTGTCTAAAAGGTTCAGCAAGGGTTTCGATTACTAAGATTACTGCATTTCCCTGTGTGTAATTTATAAGGCTGTATTTTTCAATCTTGTTAGAGTGTGTCTAAATAAATTATAAAATGGTGTTGGTGGTGATTAAAAAGATAGTACAATTTACTTTACGAAAGTAAAATTCATATGTTACATTAAAGTTGGTTTTTTTAAACATTATACACATTGTACAAGTATGTACATTATGTTAATAAAAATCTAACCTATTTCAATCCACAGACATCAAAACATGTTAGATTTCACAACAACATTTTCTATCTGAATATGAAATCGAAAATTTTGTGCTAACGAAGCAGAATATTGTATTAAAAGTACGTTTTATTCACGTAAATAAGGTGTAAAAGTTACAAAAAAAAGACCTAGAACGCTTGAACCAGTCAATGATTCCATTTTCGCTTTTCGCAATAACATCTGAAATGAAAGTCATACACACAGGCAATTTATTTTTGTGATATAATAATGTTACTATCAATGTTAATGGTAGGCCATGAAGAGACTATGTGACCGCCATTATGAATTCGTTCGTAATGAATGTCCCATCGCACGTGGCTTGTATGCTCAATGATAATATGTATCGGAATTGTTTCATGTAGAAAACATTACTGAATGGTAATAAGTTTCATGTATATGGAATACTGATTGCTTTGTTCGTGTATTGGTCTTAAATTGAACTTCTTAAGATACAGTCTTAAGCTTCGATATCGATCATGTTCAAAGTTATGTTCTGTATTTTTTTAGTTTATAATGTTCTATGTTTGTTGTAAAATCATTAAAAATGGAAACCTAGTTTCTGGGAATAGGGAGTTGCCTTAATAATTTTTAATGTCTGTCTGGTAGATTAGTTTTCGACGATATCATAATCTGGAATATCATGTGATGTCACAATACTTTGTAGCACTTAGTGACGTATTGCCACTCCTAAACTTAACTCCATTTTATCTAAATATTGTAACTTTATACGAGAAAATAACAAAATACGTGTCTAATATTTTTTCATTATCTAACTGACGGACTAATTAAATTTTCAATTTTCATTTACTGGCAACTACCCTATTGTACTGAATACACAGAAATTGAAAAAGATTAAATAAATCGATTTAAACACTTTGTTTAGTTGGGTATTCTCCTTATGGATGTGCCATATCCATCACCACAATTTTCAGAAAAACCTAGCATCATTTTAAGTGCTTTTCTCTTACAAACATTATGAAAAATATATTTATAATCTTCTAATTTCAGTTAGAGATAAGAGTTGACTTTATTTTTATATGATAAAACCATTTCTACATACCTCATAGATTTATGTATATGCCAGACCCTAACGTAAAAAGTTATGGCCCAATTTCGCTGTAGCTTATCTTTGATTCCACTCCACCAATTACGATAAGGTGGTTACATATTTCTTTGTCAAATAAAACTCATGTAAGGAGTCCGCATAAAATAGCGGTATCATAATATATGTCGTGTGGCTTTTTACAGAGGTAGGCAAAAATGCCTCGCACAGCAAAACTGTGGAATGATCTGTCGTCGGCGGTATTTCCGAACCGATACGACCTTCAAACCTTCAAGAAAAGAGCGTATTCCTTTTTAAAAGGCCGGCAACGCACCTGTGACTCCTTTGGTGTTGCGGGTGTCCATGGGCGGTGCTGATCGCTTACCATCAGGTGATCCGACTGCTCGTTTGCCTCCTATTCCATAAAAAAAAATGTAAGCTAAGTACATAACATAAAGATCGAACAGCTACCTGCAATATTTATTTGTATTATTTTTAACCGACATCAAAACAAAGAGGCTTTCAACTTGACCTGTATGTATGTTTGTGCGCGATTTTGTCGCGATTGCCTGAACCGATTTTGAAGCGGTTTTTAGAAAAGTGTTAATTATAATTTAGGAGAAGGTTTATTACTATATTATTATTAACCGAATTTAAAAAAAAAGGAAAAAGAGGTTGATGTCGGTTCTTTTAAACGTAGTTTACAATTTATTTAGGTTTTAATCATTGCTCAAAGAAGAATCGCGTACATTATGTATCTCCCAATCCAGTTAGCTACCGTCAGTAAGGAGTTTTGACGTTGTCATGTTCATTCTCTACAAATTGATGTACTGTACGTAACATTATGGACCTTTTTTAGGTATCTACCTTACTACTACTAAGTCTTTCGAAAGGGACATTTAATACTTTTCCCGACCGTGAATCAATCACAGGGTGCTCCGAAGCTTGCGTCTATAAACAATAGACAAATTAAACACTCTGTACTGGGTACCCAATACATTATTTACGCAGCACTCAATTTTGCCTGCGACAGATAACGTATTTTATTAAAGCAGTTAAGTTTACGACTTGGTTAAATATGTACCGTGGTCTTGTTCGGTTATGCCGCCTACGAAGTTATCTCATTTACGACGCAATTTGTGGTTTAATTATAGCTTTCGAATTAGATCTGATTCTGCGGTGCAAAATTATGATTCATATTACATTGGGTATGAGATTGGTTTATATTCTATCTACATATAGGCACTGTAATCATTGAAAAATGTACTTTAATAAATCTTTCCATAGTTTATTACTATGTGATATTCCAAAGTATAACTAGGCCAGCTGACAGCACCATTAGCATGCTGTCATAGAATTGGATTTGTTAAAACAAATTAAAATACCGGTAGCCATCTCCATGTAAATAAAATAAAAAAACAGCAACTTACTAACTCATAGAATTAATAAGCGTTATCTCTTTTGTACTAACAAAAATTGTAATTGTTTTCTGAAGGAAGTAAAAGGCTTTTTTTATTTATCACCATATAACAACGCTCAATAGAAAACCACTCAATCTAAAAATGTGTTTAAACAAGTTGTATGCATCAGCACAAAAAGTACGGAACATTTGAGCCTACCAACAAAATGTAAGCGTTAGGGTATCCATATTTTACGGCAGGATACAGGCGCAGTCGAGCTGCGGTTTCACTGCACCACGTTACAGGTGTGTCTCTGTTTTAATCTCCTAATGGCCACCCTACCATGCACCTAACCGAGGGCACGTTTACATTAGTGAACACCTCGCAAGCAAAAATAGTTTCGTATTTCAATAGAAATGCTTGTGAAAATACGAAAGAGTGTGTAGAGAAGAAATCTTTTCACATTTTCAAATTAAAAGTGTTTTACACTCAAAGATATAAATTAATTATTATGTTTTTCGGCTTACTCGCATAATAACGAGCAACTCGATTCGTTTCAAGCCATGCTAGAGGTTCATATTTATGAGCAGCATTACGCCGCTACCCGTGACGCAGCGACTGTTGCGCTGCTACCTAGCATGGCTTGTAAAGTAAGTCCTCGTCAAATAATAACGTGAGTAAGCCGAAAAACAATAACTAATATTATATGTTTCACTAAAATTATAACGTAAACAGATCTGCGTGTAAAATTTTATTTATTAGATTACCTGGTTTTTAGAGTGCATGTGCAATCTCAGTGGTATGTTGTATTGGAAGCTTTATTTCAAATAGTGGTCGAAAATGGGATCATGATTCTCAGAAACAGGTAAGACTTGTGATTGTTAACCAAGATATGGCCTACTATGTATGTCTATATAGGTATGGATTTATTGGTTCCAAAGTTTTGACTGCACGGTTGGTGCGGTGGCTGGGCAACCGGCTGCCGTGTAACGTGTCGCGGGTTCGATTCCCGCACGGAACAACACATTGTCTGATTCACAAATTGTTGTTTCGGGTCTGGGTGTAATTGTGTATGTGAACTTGTATGATTTTAAACGCACCCACGACATGGGAGAAAATAGTAAAAAAGTTTTTGACTATTCTCTCTCAAAATTGTACTGACATTAAAAGGTTAATAAACATGATATTTCATACCTCGTTATCCGCACTAAATCCCAGTACTACTATAAACAATAGGTAGGTAATGTAAACGTTCCCTATTGTGGACCTATAGGAAAAGCTCGTAATTTTCGATGCGTACAATTTATTTTACGGACTCTAAATATTGGCCTGTGAATTTATGAGACGACGAACATAAAAATAAAAAAGTGTCGCTGACGGATTGCGGAATGTTTTCGACATTCTATAATATTTATGTGTTTTTGTTCAGTGTTTATGAAGGTTCAGAAACAGTTTTTCATAGTTTAACTCGTCGAGTACCGGTTTTATAGACACAATTAAAGAACAATAGGTCGCGGTCACCGGTGACCGCTTGGTGTTTGACAGTTTAAGAGTTATTTATTTCACAATAATAGTGAATGGCCTGCCTCATTGGCCGAGTGATCGCAAGTGCGACGCCGGGCAAAGGGTCTCGGGTTCGATTCCCGGGTCGGGCAAAGTATTACTGGGTTTTTCATAAAATTCACAGTAGTTGCACGGTGGCTGGAATTGTGTCCGGTATATGGCAATAGCTCACCCCCTATTACATGGGACTCATAACATAAATAGTGAAAAGTTGGTGTTACACCTCTGTCTACCCCTTCGGGGATAAAAGGCGTGATGTTATGATGTTATGTTAATAGTGAATGGAAATGTTTAAGTTTTAAATTATCATAGCAAGACCTTTTTTGTAAACGATTTTGATTCGTCTGTGCTCCTAAATATATGATATTTAAAAGTTTTAAATTAATGAATATCAATTGCGATTTCATACATTAACTATTCTACTTGCATTATAATGTCATAATTATAACAATTATATTGGGTATAATTATCCAAAGCGACTGGATTTCCCCTTAAGTGTCTAGAACCATTTCACACAAGTCATGTTATTACTCTAACATTTCCCAATTGTTAGGGTGCCCATCTTAATGTTAATGAATCGAAAAATGCAATAACGCTTTGACAAGGTACGATGTACTAATATAATAAGATATGCTATACAATTGCTTGCTAACTGAAGCAATATCCTAAACAAGTTCCACTAAGATACTATGAACAAGGAAAATACATTGATATAAGATAGACATTTCAACCAAGGTTCATAGTATCAAGGTTCTACTAGCTGTCATCTCGATTTTAAGTATATTTTAGTAAAGTAAGAAAAGAGCGTATCCTTTTTTTAAAAGGCCGGCAACGCACCTGTGACTCCTCTGGTATTGCGGGTGTCCATGGGCGGCGCTTATCGCTTACCATCAGGTGATCCGTTTGCTCGTTTGCCTCCTATTCCATAAAAAAAGTACCCTATAAACAGATGTCATTACTTAGACTGCTTCCCCACTAGTGACGATTACATCGGATTAAGAACCCGTATATCCCCAAGCGGTCATCGGTGACCGCTCACCACTAACTAAATTATAGACCTTATTTCCAATGTTTAGAGACTACTTTTGTATGAAGAAATTTAGGGGATGATTTTCGACAATTTTCAACGGGTTTACATCAGGTCACATAGTTTCACAGATTAGCTATTACATCCTCGCAGCATAGCTACATAGCACATTTCTGGTGGAAAAGCATCCTAAAGTTAATTTTCCCTGAGTGCAGCGCGTGCAGTACCCACGTAAAACGTTTATAATTAAAAAAGGTGGATGTTCCCACACTACTTTTTTGAAAGAAAACAAGTTTTTATTACGAAATTGCTTTTTTTATACCACGACGGTGGCAAAAAAGCACTCGGCCCACCATCAGGTGGTCATTAACACACACGTTTTAATCTGAATGTGTTTAGTTTAAGTTAGAAATACGCATTTCAAATTGATTTTTGATGTTTTCATTCATGTTTATTCCTTTTTTTATGTTATTGGGAGCGGAATCGTAACAAAAAGAGCTGTATAAAATTTTAACACAATCATGAGTTATGTTTTTCACGCCAACACATATTTCTTTTGAAATCAACTTAACTAATACACAACATGGAAGTTATTAAATAATATAAACTACTTATTACTCGATTGATAACAAGAACAGCTGATAAACATAATTATACGTAGACGTAACATCAACACATTATTTGTACGTACAATTATCGCAAATGTCAGTTAATTAGTACATTGTCAGCACTAGGGTTTAGTACTAAGCTCCCACTAACAACTTCATTAACGTTAAAATGTCGTGTGACGTCAAAATAATATGAATTTGAGCTCTTGATGGGATTCCATTTTGGAACAAATGCGAGCTCGACGATGCTCGCCCTGTATCTAATTTACTGAGCTTATAATGTATGTACGTATTAGTATGAGTTTCATATGTATTGGGTGTATTATTGCCATGGTATAAATGTGTTATTTAGTGTTATTACTAAATTACATAATGATTTGTAATTTTATGAGATTTAAGTCGTAATTAAAATATCTTATCGTAAGGGTCCACATCTGGTAAATGCACCGCGAATGCGCAGCTTGCGAGCAGCCCGCAAGCTGCTCGCGTGCATTTGAAATTATTGTTTATATACGAGCCTAGTATGGGTTGAGCACCAAAGCATTGCCGTGACTGCACGCGCACAGCTTCGGGCAGTCCGCAAACAGCTCGCGAGCAGGACAATCAGATGTGGACGCACCCTTATAGTCCAAAATGTTAGTAAACCTCTTTTTATGTCCAAGAATCACAATTAGGGTTCTGTTACTATGTATTTTTTTTTTTGTAAGTACCTTTATTATTTTTATGTTCTAAGATAAGATACAAGGTAAAGAGATGTTGTTTAAAAAAGCCTACTAAGGCTTGACAAGTTTCTTTTAAACTAATTTCCCGAAAATACACCCACAGGGTGAAAGTAGTGAACTGTTATTACTTTGGTAATAGACTTTGGTATTGGAAAACTTACGATTTCGTTACAGTAGGCTTCTTCGGTAAAACTTTCTTTAAATACATTATTTTCTTCGTGAAATCAAACTTGTACTCGATAATAATAATAATCAAATTGTTTCTATTAAAAGTTTTAATAATATTTTCTTTCGTTTCATTTTTTTTAAAAAACGTTGCCCCACACTTGGATTTGCTCCTGTGTCGTGGGTGTCTTCTCTGTCTTTATTCTGTCGGGTCTTTGGTTAACGAAACAGTTCAAAGGTTTATTTTTAAAACTTATTTTTTTTTTGTATTGAATATTTTTTTTAATATTTTGCAGCTTTGTATAACTTAAACATTATTATTCCTCATGCTATTCCAATTAAAATAGTACATATTTCATTAAACAGCTCTAATTATAACCTGCATTCTATAAAACGCGAACAATTCAAAATCTATTACCTCCAGCACAATGACGTAACTAAACACACAATCTTAAGTCCTAGCACTCACTTGGAGAACGGCTCGAAATGTCTTAAGTTGTCTTATGGCTTTAAGACGACAAACTGAGAGAGACTTCGGACCTAAAGTGGTTCGCATCGACCGTTTTGCAAGTTGGTATACTGCCAGCTATTATTAATTGCTTTTAGAATTATTGTTTTGTTTATGGCTACTGCGGTGGTATTATTGTACTTTGATCGAGTTCTGTGGCTTGTTGCTATCGCGTCTTCTTGTTGTTTCTATCTCGCTCTTGTATTAGTTGTAGTCTTCTTTTGTTAGTTCTTGTATGTACGTACTTAGCATTTTATGCTTTTTGAAGAATGTTGACTGTGAATGTAATTTTTTGCTGTTTAAATTTTTAACAAGGTCATGGTCATTTTGAATTGTTACAGCTATTGATATTTCACGTGAAATAATTGTAAAAAAATCCTAGCAATTTAATCAGATGCCACATTTAACTATTTTAATTTCATTTCTTTTTAAAAAACGTTCTCCCACACTAGGATTTGCTCCTGTGTCATGGGGGCGTTTACAAACATACACGTTCACATACACATGACATCCAGACCCGGAACAACAATTTGTGGATCATACCTACAAAAAGTGGCTCCGTGCGGGAATTGACCCCGCGACATGTTGCACAGCACCCGGTCGCCCAGCCACCGCACCAACCGGCACGTTTAAATAAACTACTTAAACTCAAACAAATTCTTGTTAAATGCAATAAAATTTATACAAAAGCCTATAAAACGTAGCTTACAACCATTTAACTGGGATGTCGTTAAAAGCAACACGCTTTCTATTTGACCTTTACACAATTTTGGCGATCATTTTGTATGTAGGTAGGTAATAAAATATACTTGAGAGCCATTATTCTCTCACTTGAGACATAAACATTTACTTAATCCGACTAAACATGGAGGCGGTCTTCGACTTCTATTGTTTATAGTTTAAGTTATGCGAAGTGTTATTAGAAGGCTTTACCTTGAGTAGGGTAGTTAGAGATGTATTAATATTATATACACTTATACATAGCTAAAGTTTTGTGTTAAAATATTAAGTGGATCTGCGGAAAAAAAGTCTACCGGCCCCCGCTTAACCCCAGTGATTATTTTTCCTGTTAATGACAGACGCAAGATGCGTCGCGCTAGTGTGACCTGCGACTTATAGTAAAAAGAAATGATAAATTGATAACATTAAAATCTATCATATAAATAAATGTCCTTCTTTTTTCGTACAGGCAATTTTCCTGTGGAATGCGATGTCAGGATGCCAGGATGGTTAGTCGACTCGTCTAACATTTAAGCAGAAACTATGTGCTTAGGTGGGCTGAATCATCACGCTAACTATTTATATTATAATTATATTTATTTATGTAAATCTCTAAAAAGCACAATCTTCCTTTTGTTAAATAAAATCATTGTTTGTCTTTCGCACCTACCATTTACTCTTCTCGGCATCATCCAAAGGTGAGAATGGGAGAAAATGCCTGTGGCATTAAGTCCGCGTAGTGCATGAAGCATATTAAGTAAATAAATAAATGTTGCTTGACTTAGCTGATTACACCAGACACGTTTGTAGGTTAAAGTATGACTTTGAGACAATCGTTATTACGATTAGTACAAAAAAAAAAAACAATCAGCCGAATATAGTACCTCCTGTTTTTGAAGTTGGTAAAAAGAAGCAGTCTCGTAAAATATCAACCAGACTGGGCTATAGAACTGAAATATAAAGCTTCGTGCTTTATATTTAGGTGTATGAATGTTGAACGAGATGGAGAAACTCTGTGGACGCCCTCTGCCCCATCTAGGGGACATACGACTATAAGTCAAGTAAGTCATATAAATGTTGATTACCAATTTTTGAAAAATTACAAGCATGATATTCATTCGTAAAACCGAGCAAAAATAAATCTATTAATAACAGTTCATAAACCGAGCATACAAAGCGTGGTTGATATTAATAAACAAACATTTATGAAGTGTTTGACCGCCCAAGTGATGCAAAGTGCCAGTCTAGTCTGCCAGTTCGCTCAAAGGGACAGTGCAACGATACAGAGACCGCATTGTTCGGGCAAAATACGAGTTACTCGAGTGCTACAGGAGATGAATACATCCGCACATGAGTGCAGTTCAATGTTATATTACTTTACAATGTAATTTCATAAAAATAGGCTTGTAATTGCACCGAATACTTAATAAGTTTTTCTTAATTTGAGTATTTGTAGGGAAAAATGAACTGTTTGACGAATGGACTTTTTATTCGGTCATCGTTAGTTGTAGGATTTTTTAATTACAGGTAACAAATTTGTCTGAGAAAACAATTTACGTTCAATAAATGTTACAAAAAGTAAAAAAATATATGTACTTAGCGTTATTTTTTTCCATGCTATAGTGAACACCTTTACATCGTCATACATCAGAAAATTTAAAAAGTTCGGTACTAATTCCCTACTCTTAGGCCATAAACATTCAACCACTTACCTTATAATCCTGTTCGATAAAAAAACATAAATTAAACAGCAGCATTGGCCACTTATAAGCTTAACCAAGGATAGGTATACTACGCTCAAGCAAATCCGACAGTACATTCCAGGCATTCTGCCGAAGATTTACTTCTATCCTCACTTGCCCTGAAAACGAGTGATTCTGTTCTATTAGATCCATCCTACCGGCCAGCATCAGATGCATTAGCTCTAAATCCTCGAGAGTCTCAACATTTCTCTCACAACGTGAGAACAATGAAAAAGTTTGGCTGGATAAGTTATTTGCACTAAACTGGAATTTGAGACATTTACGCTATTTAAATCGCATGTTTTCATCTCCTTTCTCCATCGACCTCTAAAGAGACCAAAGCGAAAAAATACAACACACATTTTTATAAGTAAAAATAAATAGATATTCAGGTTAATAAACGTAGATTGATTTCTCATTTGAATTGAATACACAGTAAAAGGCGTACAAGTAGATAACTGCTACAAATTTACTTCTTAATAGAACAATAGACTTCAAAAGTATAGTTTCGGCTTGGAAACAGAAACAAGAAATAATAAAAATACGGTAAATGAAAAGTGCTATTTAAGTTTCCATCATCTGTCGTGAAACGTTCGGCTCAGAAGTCAAAACACTCGAAGCCAAAGGCATTTGAAGTCTTATTAGTGTACAACTTAAGTCTGTGAGCAATCCGGAGACCACTTCACGCTGATTGGTTGCAGTTATTATTGGTTCTCCAGATCAAAGTATGCAATAATTTAAAATGTTACTTTATGTGGAATAGAGTGAACACTTTGGTGATAATGTAAGTAGTACTCTTATGGATAATTTTAAGCGTGAAGTAATTTTCTAAAGGAAATTTATAAAAATAATTTTACTATTCATAATTATTAATTGGACATATTATCTAGATTAATATATCAGTTGGTGATACAAAGAAAAAAATTAAATGGTCAGTTTGCAGAATACAGTAAGTTAAAACATAAAAGTACCATAATATTTGTAAACTGTCTAAAATATAGAAGGTTGTGTCGTAGACGAGGCCCTTGGAAAACCCCGGATTAATCACGTCAGGCAGAAAAAAAGGGGGATTATTGAAAACTGCAAAGCTTTTAGGGAATTAAAATAAAACAAGGAAGTGAAGCAAGACAAGCGTTTCATTATGTAATGGATTTGATAAGATTAATGTTTTGTTAGAAGTGCTGACTAAAACGAAATTGAGGAAGAGTTCGGTAATAACATATGAAGCCATGTTGTTTTGCTATCTGGTCGGAACTGATGGATTATTTTGTGAGAAATTAGAGTTAACGTTTTATGCGTTGAGCACATTAGTTAATTAAATTATCGTGTTTATTATTAATATTATTTTTAAATTACTACCTTATACTTTAACTACTAAGTTTAAAACTAAAAACTAAAACGGACATCTAACTCAGTCTGACTGACTTTTCAATCAAAAAACTACATCTCCAAATCCTACAAAGCACTGCCCGCGCAGCACAAAACAAAACAGCAACCCAATTCAATGACAAAGCAAACAAAGTACCATCACAATCCAAGGGTGACTTGTGAGCAGATGATAGATTTATCTGACCCACTCAAAAAAGGGCATTGTTGTGCCACTAGATAAATAAATACCTTCTAGAAAAGTCGTAACCCTTTTTCTCCGTCACTTTTACGACTCCCACACGTTGATAAGGAGTTGATACATTTTATATTTCCCTTTTACGCAGGATCAGCTGATAAAAAGTCACAAATATTCACAGCGGCGTCTATCGAGTCATTGTCTGCACTATCTATACTTCCTACATCAATGTCTGAACAGTGCTTTTGTCGCGTCGAGGGATGGCGTCGTCTATTCTCACTTAATACGAATACAATGCATGGTATTCTCGGCCGATTTATCCGCTTTTGTTACTGAGCCACCGATGTTGGCAACAGAAAGTTTTCAAACGTTTAGTGCCTTGGTCTTTCCGTTTAGAATTTATTTTGCTGCAGTGCCAATTTGAGTTGGTATTTTATCGTTGTTTTTTGTTGTGTTTCACTTGATTGATGGTAAATAATAGCTTTCGTTTTTCTTGAAATAAGTTGAGAACGAATGTCTGTCAATTATACTCGAAATGCCATGTTTTCTTAATACATGATAGCGAGTACTGAGAATAATTCAAATACACCTACAAATTGCATAAAATAATTATTAGTGATTATCACGGACGTCTTAAAGTTAGTCTCAAATACAAAATTCTTGAATAAACAACTCTATGATAATATTATCTCGATCAACTTGTAAACCAACAGAGTAGAACGTTATACAAAGTTAGGCCTTCTTACTTGTAGTTTCTAAAGAAAGGGACTGATACAATACGTAAACACAAGTTTGAGTCAAGCTTAGGTACATACATTTGAAAAGCAAATATGACGCTGCGTTAGTAAACAAAATAAACCGGGTTCCCTTGAAATTGCTTCAATGTAATGTAGCTTTCTATTTGTTTTATATTAGGTACATTGTTTGTTGTAGAGTTGGTACAAAGTAGTAGCCTCTTCGAGTGACGATTGCTAAGCAAGTTGGATTGTTATTGCCATAAAATCTTGCGACTTTATATTCTTAGTGGTTTGCAATCTCTGTTCTAGAACTTGAGTGGGTTTATAGTATATATTTGATAGCATTTCTGAAGTAGGTACTCAGTGACTACTGACTGTAACAAGCATTCATCATAGATATTTTAGAAAGCGTAATCCAAATGGAGCACTCACCACGGCTTTGATAGAACTGGATATTTTAGTTCCGTAGTAAAATAATGCAGTATGCATGAGTAATTTGATATTCCTGATTTTATTTTTGAAGGATTTGAACAATGGCTTACACTTCACTACATAGTATTAAAAAAGTCGCTATCTGCCGTCTGTCTGTCCCTATGTTTGCTTAGATCTTTAAAACTACGCAACGGAATTTATTGCGGTTTTTTTAATAGATAGAGTGACTCTTAAGGAAGTTTTTTATGTATAATATATGCATATTGCGGGTAATTAGTTAATTTTAATCATGAAATCACCACTCAAAAATTATTTGCCATAGAAACCATTTCATTAATTAATACTTACAAACAGGATACATTAATCACAAATTAATCTTACTAGTGTATGTCGCGTCTTTTTTGTTTTATATGTTTTCATTCTGACGTCTAATTTTTAAAGTAACTTTATAACATAGATGAATATCACTTCAATGACAACAATTATTCATGAAAATGTAAGAAAACTGTCAGTTTAATGTCTTTACAGAAGAAATTAGTGTTTAAAACAATTTATAGCTGTTAAGTTTGAGACGTTTTGTCTTAGCCTTGTTTCGCAATTGTCTTCATAGTTGTTTTGAAGCGTAGCATGAACTTGGTAAGTTATTGGTTCATGTTTTTGTGGACTTCTAAGAAGTTACGGCTAAGTAGGATGATTTACGATCGGCCTTGTTTTTGGAGATTAGTTAGACAGGCTTGCTTAGTGCTTGTTGGAGTAAAAAATTGTATCGTGAAAAGTTAAGGTAGAGTTTAGTTGTTTCGTGTTACCTACTGATGATTTGCATCTTTTGTTGGTAGAAAAAGACAAATATTGAAGTAGAAACTTTTTGTAGCATTGTAAAATTTGTGTTAAGATTTTGATCTAACTAAGGTCGAAGTTAACTAAGCTTACAGTTCATCTAATAAAAGAGATACCTAACAAATTACATAACGACAACATACTCACATAAAACACCACAATTATAGTAATAATGTAATAGTGACAACAATAATGAATTCCTATCCTCAACCAAAGCTTGTAGGGCGCAAAATAACACGAATGCTGACGCCAATGTCAGTGTTTGTACGTCAATTTGACTAACAATCCAATTAGCCCTCGGGACTGTAACAGAATACTAATTATTTGGGTGAAAATACGAAACCGACAAAAACATAGATATCCGATGGAAACATTGTGTCATTGTTTCGTTGCCGGCAGTGAATTAATGAATGATAGGTAGAAAATGTTCTGTTAGTTTATAGTGTAAAATAAGGTAGGATTTCATTACAGGGATTCTTAACCGACTTCAAAATAAAGGAGGTTTTCAGTTTAACCTGTATGTTTGTGTGCGATTATCTCGCGATTGGCTGAACCGATTTAAATTTAAATAAACCGGTTTCCAGGAAAGTAACGCGTAGAACAAGGTTTTAGTCTATTATTTAACCTACTTAAAAAAGGAGGTTGAAGTCGATTTGTTAAAAATAGATAATAAAAGAATTGTTTGTGTTTTACAAAACACATTTTTGCAAACTTCCTATACTAGTTAAGAAATCCTTGTAAACAACCTTAGACTTGTCACGACTTTGTCTAGATTTCATTACTTTTAGACATAAAGAAACACCTCCATCGAGACTTGGTTAGTTTTTACGGTATGTTTTTTGGTGGCCATAATGGGTAAATTAGTTTTTTAAAACTCTTTAATTTATGATAACTTTATAGTACACCAATTTTTCATTAAGCATGTGTATATGAGCCGAGTTTTTAGGTATCATCAATCAATCATAATTTCTTCAGGGAATTGCAGACGAATTGTGCAAATACAACAATTAGGTTGATACCATTTTGAAATTCCACGTAATTGTAATACAACCTTTCTAGCCAATTACTATTTCACATTGTTTCTATAGTTCTATTACCTACATTCTCATAATGACATCAATTCGGAGCCTATGAATGGAGTTTTGAACTAACCCCATATAATCTGTTGGTGCTAACTATTATTATAACTCTGTATTTAGCTTAGTTTTGTGTTTAACTACCAATGTTATGAACTGGTTAACATTTATTGTAATACAACAATTTTTTGGTGAAATAGGTGATCTAGTTATTACGATATTTGAGGATTTCATCCCCAAATACATGAACAGGGCTTATTCTTGAAACCAATCTCAATACAATTTCAATCCAATAAAATCTCAACACTTCAATGTCAAAACTATACATCCCCTATCAAAGCTGTTAAAGTAGCATTCAGAGTACGGAATATAAAACCAAACTCAATCAATACCATTTAGTTCTTTAAACATCAATGCAATACGGGTGCAATGGGCGCTAGTGTTGCAACCCAAGAGTACAAAATTTCACTATATCAATGTTGCTTGATCGGAATTGGATTAAAGAGGAAGCCCCCTGATAGCTAAACTGAGTTTGTCGACATTAATTTATCATTACCTTCATTATTAGTCTCAAAAGTTTCGGTACATCATAACTAAATATAGATCGTCTCCCTCAATGACCTTCCAGATCAGGCCATTGGTTCGGCTTGCTCCATGCAAGCATCCAGCTTAAATTTTGAATTTACTAAGTGCTATCCATGACATTGTAATGAGATTTTTATAAGGCAATCTTCAAAACACGTGTTGAAATTAATCAAACAATAGAATATGAAAATACATAGTAGGTATATAGAAAGTAAATGACGGCCTCGTTGGTCGGTTGGTTGGTCGGCCAAAGGACATCTGGGTTTTAAAAAAAATCTCAGTAGTAGGACTCTGCAATTATGCCCTGTATATGGCCATAGGCTCACCCCTATGGCTCATAGCATAAATAGTGAAAAGTGGGTGTTACATTGTACAGTTGCATTAAGTGCCGTAATAAGTACCTCTGCCTACCACTTCAGGGACAACAGGCGTGAAGTATATGAAAACATTTCTTGTAGTTTAAAAGTTTGAGAACAGGTTTGAACAAGAATTTTCTAATGAAAGTTGAAGATAAAAGTCACTGAACTAAACAAATTAAATATAAGTAGGTAGTAAAAGTACTACCAAAATGCTTTGGTTGAATGTTGACCAACGTTACCTAGGGATATACCATTATAATACGTTTCAGTAAAATTCCTATACTAAGTAAAAAAGGAACAGTATAAATACACATTATAAAATTGACATTTTTATTTTTAGCTTGGGATCTAACGCGTCTAAGGGTTGAAGGTTGAACTTTAATATAGTCGATGTTAGAGGTATATTTAAAGTTCTGTGGACTGTATAAATTTATTTTTATCAACCACAAGGGAATAATGACAAAAAGTTGATATTTAAACACAAATAAGGATGGTGCTACGATGTATTCAGTTATGATATGTGTCAATATAAGGATACGTTCAGAGAATTCAGTGTACTGTTTGGTATCGTAAAATACTATAGTAAAACAAGAGCACTCTAATAGAACTCACTACCACTGTTAATGCTTAATATGACTGTTTTGTATAAAGAAAAGAAATGAAAGCCCAAAGCGTATAAAAAGCCGTAATTCCAGTCAAATTTATGCACCCACTAAACTTCAGTAAAATTCGCCACTCATGTCCACACTCAATGTAACATTGAGGGAAAATAAATAAGAGGGGGACAGAGAGAGAAAAACTGCTGCATGTAAAGTCTGAGGCACGTAAAGCCGGAAGTCCGGCGTCGGCCGCATCCTGCCTCGTCTGCTACTGAAAGCCTTTTAGTTCAATTTAGCGTGCAAAAAGAGTCTAGTTATTCTGTGTTTTATGTCACTAGGGAAATTGCTCTCGTCATATCTAAGTTCTCGATTTGAAAGCGTTTTTGCATGACTGAGTAAAGGGTAGTTGGGATTTTATGCGATAACTGCTCCACGCTAGTGTTGCTTGCAATCGGACACGCGAATAAAGGCTTTGAGCTGTCGGGTGGCAATTTGTAATAAAAAGGAATATTTTTATTTTATCTTTTCTTCTGTTGGAACGAAGAATTTTGAGATGAAATATTTTAGAATTCATTAACCATAACCCAAGTTTATAGCGTTTGTTTATTAACCGTGTTTGAAGTCTGTCTTCGTTTGATGTTTAATTACATACTTACCTGCAGAGCCGTCGTTTTGTTTAAATTTTGCAGTAAACCTTGACACCTTGCTTCCATTAATTCCATTTCCCAAACGCCCCGTTTTAATCGCAATTAAGCAAGGCGAGGCATTTATCTAAATTGTCAATTTCAATTGAGAATTCCTTAGAAATTCTCCTCATTTTCTTTGTCGGGAAATGAAGGCAAATACAGCAAATTCCTTTGGGACTTGCTTTGTAGGACAAAGACAAAACTGAAATAGTTATTGATCCATTAGGAATTCAAATTGCCATCTTTGAGGGGACAGCGTACCTTGTTCCACGGGAAATTACTATTCGGAATAGAAATAAACGACAAAGTCCGACCTTATTGAGACGGTACTATAGATGTCCTTGTGCGAAACTTTCCTAATATTAAGAGCTATTTATAGTGATACGTAACTAAATACATTCTCAATATTATCTTTATTAAAATTTCTTCATAATATTGATATTGCGAAGCAACCGTACCATACCAAGTAAACTTTATCATACAAATATTATGAGGTAATATTGTATAGAAATGATGATATTTGATTGACAATAGAAAAAGAAGTAATCAATCATAATCATAATTACTACATCCGCTATATTATATGCTCCAGTTCCTAACCAGTATCTGTTAAATAACGCGTAACGCTTCTCCCCCTAAACAAAGCGTTGATATCCTTTAGCTAACAGGGAAAAATTGGGCATATCTATCACGCATCTGCGTACAATCTGCTGACGAGCCTCGACGACACCCCAATCGTTCACCAACAGTAATAAAACCGCATCACCTACCATTTATCCCGGTTTGTTTGTGATGCGAACGTGATTGCGGCCCATACGGACAAAGGGCTCACGAAGAATAACGTCAGATCTGAAGATAATGAGATTTTCACGAGTATCGCGATAATAATCGGTGGCATTGTTTGCGTGCGGCTGCCCGGCTGGCAATTATTGGAACAATGGGGACTAGGAAACAGTTTATCAGATAGTAATGAGATGTTATTCGTCTATTATAGGATTTGTCTGGAGTTAGTTTGGGTTTTTTGTTAAGGTCTGTTACTGATGTTAAATTGGGATTTCAAAGAAACAATACGATACAAAAATATTTTTACAAGAATATCGTAAAAGTTAAAAGCTTTTATTCCATTTTTGTAATAATTGTTTTTTCGTTAAGTTGATAAACTGGATTATTAAAAGGATTCTATAAATAAAACAATGGCAGTCGCCGTTGCTTACGAAAAAAGAAAGCCATGTTGTTTTCCTGTCTATAAATATAAACAAAAACGGTTACTTAGAGAATTAATTGCTAAAAATAAATATTTTATTCAGATATTCCTGTTGTAATTTGCTTCCTTAGTAATTGACTGAAGGAAAACCATGTTAAGCGTGGTACTGCAACCATTACGATATTAAAAATGGTAAACATTATAAGTTGCATGGCAACCCTATTGTGCTGACTCCAATTACGGACTAAGAAAGTTGTAGAGCCGTCGATCGTATTTTTGAATATGAATCATATTGATTTTAATAATAGTATGATTCAACAATATCATAATCAATCCTTCTACGTTTACTGTTCTTTATACTTGCTCTAGCTATGAATCTGATGATGGCACCAATTCCATCAATGATTGTGTAGGTCATAGCCAAAAACTATCGATACTGATAATATACTTTTGGAAAATATAAGCTCGTAATGTAAAAAATACATAAACTAAATCTTTAAAAGAAAAAGTTTATACAAAAAAATTCGAATCACTCAGTATAAACGGTTAAATGAATGTGAAGTGAAAATAAATGAATGCAGTATGTCGTGGTTTTGACTGATTTAAGTTTGCATTATTCTCGGTAAATATAAAGTAGCGTAATTGCGAAAGCAAGGGCTATTTACATGGCATTTTATCAAGAAAATCGTGTATTACTTCATTATAAACCCAACGTGAATGTATAAAAAGTAGTGCATTACTCTTTATAGGACTTTGGTATATACATTACTTTTTATTATACGGATTGTAAAAAATATGTTTTACAAGCAAATAAAATTCCATTTTTAATGTTCACCCCCATGCTTTTATTCCAATATGTAACAAAAAAAAGTGCTTTACAAAAATTGAATTATTAAACAATTTTTATTTTATTCTTGGTAATACAACACACAATAGCAAGCGGCGTACTGCCAACAAAAAACAAAGTGGTACATAAATAAAAATTATTTCAACAGATATTAATTATAAAGAAATGGCAGGCTTTGTGAATGGACTAGTCTTCAATTTATAATCAACCTATCAGATGCACAAGAAACGGCCATTGCAGATAAGCTGTACTATTCAATGTACAGGACGTCCCGCAAATAGAATATTCTCTCTTTGTATAAAGACAAAATTTAATGCGACACATTCTACTTTGCAATTCTGGTAAACCTATAATCCTCTTTTCTACGTACTTCAGAGTGATTTTACGAAATTCATTGAAACAGTTTCATACATGTACATATTTTGTTATTTTCAATTACAATAACGGTATTTTTAATATAAAAATCGTTTTTACTTGAAAAATATTCGAACGTATTTTGTTTTAATTTTTTATTTTATAGTCAAAGTAGTATTATTTTTTTATAGTCAGAGTCGAAGTATGTATTTAGCGATTTTTATTAATAAATTTCTACATTTCAGAAAACCTAGAGGTATATTATACATAGATGTAGATGTAAATACTTCTCCATTTGTTCATGAATACTATTTGTGGCCAAATGTTTTGTAGTAATTTTCTACAAGTTCAATACGCAATAAATTATTCGCAAAAGTAATGGACTATATATTAGAGTAACTACATGACCTATTAACTTTTCTAAGAGGTCGTTTAGACCAGTATGTAGTTAAATGAAACGGAATAATGGTCAACGTACTAAAGTTCATTACGGACAACAATATATGTTTTTATATTATATGTCATACTGGCTTCTACCAGCGATTGCGTCCACATTCCAGGGTTGAAAATCACTTTATATTTTATGTCAAACTATAATCCATATCTGTAAGAAATCTATACAATACATTTTATGTAAAAGAGTAACAAATATACATACATCTTCATAAACTGTCGTATTTTATAATATTAGTACGATCATACAAAGAGAATTTAATTAATATCTAACAGAAATTCTTTGTACAGTGACTGTGTAACTAGACGGAGAAAATATGCAATGAATTCTGCAATTTTAATTTGAGATGAAAGAATTTTATTAAAACATCTACGTTCATAGTTTTTAACTGGAATCGAATAATAAAAATGGTTTTAATATTTATCTTGTTCGGACCGATCGTTGTTTTTGAATGATATAGTTTGATGTTGTAGTTCTATGTAGTTATTGGTTGCTGTATGTACATTATCTATAAAATATTACATTAAAACGTAGAGCGTGTATTAGTAATAATACAAAATATCGCAAAACACAAGTTTCGTAGCAATCAGCTACGCCGTAGCAAATGTCGTAGCGAGATTACTACATCATCTTCATAATACGTTATTTGGTTTTAAATAATAATAAAAAATAGCTTTACTGTAAAAGATGATATAACTAAATAATATAAAACGTAACCTTTAACTTTTCGAAAACATTAGCACGAATGCGAAGCACTGGAATTAATAGTCGATTCGAAATCCCTAGTAGTACTTTTTATTCACTTTGTTTAATAAAGCCAGCGCTTAAACCATTAGTCTACTTTTTCAATTATTTTGTTTTCAATTTTCTTTGTAATTAAGTGTAAAGTGCATTGAATTGTGTAAATATTCTTCACTTCATGAAAAATTCAGATTCTTTCAGGACACCGCTACCCAGTCTCTGTAAAATATGTAGCTAATTAATCGGATCTTATGAATACCGTACTATGCTGTCACCATCTAATTTAGTATGAAAGAAACGAACGAATTATCTTTTTTTAGTTGAAATCTTAATTGATTTTGAAAGTTTTATACTATAGTTCACTGTCTGTTGAACCTTATCTATTAATCAATGTTTTCACTTTCTCTATCAATGAAGTCATTTTGACTAAATAAAATGTTTCCCATTAGTAATGCTGTGAGTCACAAAAATATTTTAATTAACTACGAAATGCTTAACGTTTGCGATATCAAAATATAGGTCACTTAGGTAGAATAATTTCGTAGATTCTCATTACAAAGGCGTCTGCTGTATTTATTAAGTTTAAAATAGTATTGTTTTTTGCTTCGCAAGTTAAATTTGTGGTAGGTAATAAAATATGTGAGTGTTTTTATAAAAGTTTAATTAGTTTCGTTTAATAAACAATGGCTATAAATAAATATATATTGGTTAAATCGATATCCTCTACCAAAATGTGTGTGTATGTAATGTGTATGATAAAAATTAATTACTGTTTTAGCTAAAACAGTTTTCATTTCCTTTCAAGCTAAATATTAAAGTTGTTAGTAAAGTCTGATGATTTGTTTGTACAAATTTACTTTTTGGATATATTATTAAAGCTTTATCGATTAACAATGAATATTTACCCTCAAATAACAGCAACTTATCAGAATTAATTAAACTTTCCCCTCGATTTATTTACTTGTTTATAGATTTATATTTTTTATTCCTTTAAAATATAGTAACAACTAACAAGTAACCAAAAACATTCATATACCTATTTTCTTCGCCTTAATAGAGGTACATTTACCTGGAAACGTCATTTGTACTTCGTACATGGTACACCGGAGCCGGCGATAGGACTCCCCATCTGTCACGTGGAGCAATAACTACGGGAGATATACCCCGTGCTCAGCATTCATCAAGCTGACTGACACTAGATTAGATATCTCCATATTCACCACCCAACTAGGGAATAAACTTGTCTGACTCGACCCGTGAAGTGCTATAGGGAAATTATTTGGGATTAGCTATTTTGATCTGTAAAATGAAGATGAAATACGACATGCAGAACTTATTATACAGTATTTACATAGTTTGTGTATAATGTCCTTTTTAGAGACAATTTGCTTAAATAAGGTCTTTTAAAATAAAAGATTTGTATTATCGACTAGTAATTCTATCCAAATTTCAACATTTTGATACGTTACAAAAATCTCCACCTGCACACATCCACACTAGGATTTTCTCCTGTGTCGTGGGTGCATTTACAAAAATACAAGTTCACATACACATAACACCCAGACCCACATACATTTCACTATTATATAAGGCTCTCAGATCATAATATACTTAATTTTAATAACTCATACGAGTAGATTAACGTTGCAACCTTATATTTTATCCCATTGTTTCGTCTAAGCATTGAATTGAAAATATTTTTGGTCGGCATTTATGTTCGTTCTTATTTGATAGTCAAGAAGGTAACGTAGCGCGCATAGTTTACTGTCATTTGTATCGAAACTCGTTATTCGCCTTATCGAGTATCGGGATGTATGTGAAAATGTGCTTTGGGACGTGTGGTGAATCCTGTATCCTGGGCCAGCTTATCGTATTACACGTCGGGAACAAGGTTCTCACCGAGCGATGTGGAATTACCGGGAAGCTGTATCGATTTCTGTCGATACATCGATTTTTTTTTGTCGCGTGGTTGAGTATGTGATTACACGATTAAATACTGATTTCCTATACTTGTTGATGGATTAGTTAATTTGGTTAATCAAGAAAGATGTTTAATAATACATCAATTTGTACTGTTTTAATATCTCACTTTTTTATTTTCTTTCGCAGGCAAGAGCGAGTCTATGGCAAAGATATTTCACTCGATCGTAGGGCTAAGCATAACATCGGCAAAAGACTAAAGACAAAACACATTCAAATTAAACCAAACACATTTAAGCGACAAAGTATAATCGAGTACTCACTCGATACCTACAATGCATTCATATCACAACACTTCCAACGAAGCTTGTTCACGTCGAACGTTCTAGAGAAATGTGTGCTTCTATCTGTTTACAATTTTGATCAATACATGAGATTAAATCCTCCTTTGTCTGCATTCCGTCCCGGAACTCTGCAATCACCGTTATTATGAAACTTTTAACTTGCGGACGGTGTTCAGAATGCTATTGAGTAAGTAACTTTTTATTAGTATTTTTGTGTTATTTTCTTCTTAAGTATTTTGATATCGAATTGGAGTTATGGGGTGTTGATAAAATGTAAGAAGGTTTAAATAAAGCATATAACATAACGTCACGCCTTTTATCCTCGAAGGGGTAGGCAGAGGTGCACATTATGCCACTGTACAATATAACACCCACTTTTCACTATTTATGTTATGAGTCCCATGTAATAGGAGGTGAGCCTATTGCCATATACCGGGCACAATTCCAGACACTGTACTACTACTGAGATTTTTTTTAAACCCAGTAATACGTTGCCTGACCCGAGAATCAAACCCGAGACCCCTTGCCTGGCAGTCGCACTTGCGACCACTCGGTCAACAAGGCAGGCAGGCAAGTTTAAATAAAGATTTTGTATATATATAGAGTTATTACATTTTTATCTTAATTTTAATCCCATTTATTATATAAACCTACTATTATTTAAGTAGCGAGCGTAGCATAATGCTAAGTAGGCTAAAGTGTAAACGTGTTTTTTATGGCATACGATAATATGTTCTATCACATTTAAACCAACAAATTGTTTTAATCATCTAATGCATAAGAAAAAATAAAACCATCCATGGTCCGTCACATATTATAATTGCATTCAAAGGGAACATTGGTACCGGAAGATAATCTCGGTAGAATGTCTTTACAGACGGGCGGACGGATTTTCTAATTAGAACTGCAATAGTAGACATGGGAAAGGAAATAAGGATTAAGACAATTGTCGGGCAAGTGAGGAGCGGGAAATTGTATTAAAATGTGAATTGTAAATGATACGACACTAATATAATACTATTGTTAGGCAAAATGCAAGATTATATAACATCATAATTTATTTTCTTTAAATATAAAAACCGACTAAGGATCTGTACAACCATTTAGTCGAGACATCTCTGACATGCCACATGATATATAACTTTCAACAGTAGACTGTCATGGGTTTCTAAAATTGTGTATCAAAACATGGTATTGTTAACATAACCAGAGGGAACTAGTACCTATCTAAGAAATATTAATGAAGATTTCTATAATATAACATAGCATAGCAGTATACCGTAAGTCGTTTTCACGTTTCAAACCACATTATACGACGGATGGCAGCATCTTAAGTTGCTTGTTGTGTATTTCTGTTTGCTAGTACTTTATATTTATGCAAAATTTTAGTACAACTCCACAGTTTCATTTTTCTGAAACCATCCCATGAACATATATGGTTTGCAGGAAAATAACGAAGTTTTTATTGGTATACACAATTTATTCTTTGCAGTTCTCTGCTGGACTGTAAGATGGTGCTTAGCTTTTTTGGGAAAAAGGCCAGGGAGTGTAGGATTCTTACCTCACTAAAACCATCCCGGTGGCCACCCTCAGCACCTGTAAGGGGCACTGGGTCCTCTGAAGAGACCTACTCCGGAGTACTAGGTAGGGTCTAGTAGCCATCAGATCACCACAGATTTGGCCCAATGGAGCTAACGCCGATACGGAGCCGCGGAAGACTTAACGGTTGCTGGGGCTCCGGTTCGAAGTGCAGGAGTATGAACACGGTGGTTTGAAGTCAGTAAGAGACTGACACTTCCTCCCTAACCTAACCTAACCTCACCCGGGCGTGAGAAGTCATTGGATGATTTTTCCCCCTCATAAAAAGGGTCTAGAACATACACCCACAAAAAGATTAGGGCTGGTGCCAAAATACCAGAACATATATTCTAGTCTTCCATCACCGCAAGCTTTAAATACACCACTTTAAAAAGGAAATTACAAGAAATATAACGCGACAATAAAGTAATTTCAACCAGTATAGCGTGCAATAAATATTTGTCCTATGAATAGGCTATTAAATCATTCAGTAACATTAAAAGGCCGTGCACAGAAGGCGCCAGGCTGCGGACGATATTGTAAAGAGCCCATTATTATATGGCATCCTCACCCACCCCGTATTTATGCGGTACGTCTATTACAGATCTATTTAAAATTAAAAGGTGCGCGCTATTTTCTTGGTAAGTAATACGCTTTTTTATATAGAAGAGCAGTTTTTTATAAGTAATCTAGCACAGTAAACGTTATTTTCATCATGAAAATACGTAAGTATTTTTTTATCGTAAATATTGGAATATGTATTCGTAAAATACTTTTTATATCTTTAAACGCTTTATCCATTAACCATCGAAGCCCGCATGATCGTTAAGCTCCTCAATATAATTATAAAAAAATATTGTGCAAAAAAAATTTTCAGAGCGAACCTCTTGTAAACATTCGTTTAATATTACACGTGGTGCACTCCATCTGCTTTTTTTACACTCAGAAGCAATTAGGGCCGAGGGAAAATATTAATTTTTCTTTTTCGTGTTAGCAGTTTCATGGAAATTAAAGTAGATTGCTTTTTAATATCTTTCTTTTGCTGAGAACATGTCGGTAATCGATCGATCTCGATTCTTTGATTTACACGACGACGTACGCTTTAAGAAATACGTGAGTATAAATGTGCGATCACAAATGCTTACCAAATGTTACCTCAGGGCCGTTTTTCGGAGATGGAAATGTTTTTACTTTCAATACAAAAGTGCTTGTGTATTGAAAACGCTGTACAAATTGTCGGGAAAGATCCCAAGGGCACATTGAAAGCGTGTTTCGCAGATACATGTTACCTGGCGTCTTACCACCGAATAAACGTTCGTTTAGAGTGGTTTGTCAATACAACGCGAAAAGCTTTTACTTTGCGCTTTTTGGAAACTACGAAAATATTTTGTCTTTTCTGTTGACAGACATTATCAATGTGTTACTTGTTACCTTTGAATAGTAATATCCACTGATACTGCCTCGGTGGCCGACTGGGTGCAAGTGCGACTGCTGGGCAAGGTGTCTCGGGTTCGATTACCGGGTCGAGTAAAGTATTACTAGGTTTTTAACTAAAATCTCAGTAGTAACAAGGAGTCTGGAATTGTGCCCGATATAATTATGGCGATAGGTTTACCTTTACCCCCTAAAACATGGGATTCATAACATAAATAGTGAAAAGTGGGTTCAGTGTATACATTGTACAGTGGCATTAAGCTCCGTAAGGTGTACCTCTGCCTACCCCTTCGGGGAATAAAAGGCGTGATGTTATGTTATGTATGGTTCAAATTACTTATCAGCTGCCTTTTTGTGTAAAACATATTGTATGCAAAGTACTAATATATTGTAGGGATACTGCACTATAGGTTTCGATCGGAACTCGTTAAAAGTTTGCCGTCACCACGATACAACAGAGTATCAGAAGGAGATCCATGTTGATCCCGGTTTAGTACCTTTTCGATTATTACGGTTACCTACTATGGTTACTGAGGAAACTAAAAGGTGAAATGAATGGGCTCATAATGTTGTTTGAAGTCTTGTAATGTATTTTTTATTAGAAGACTATTTTTTTTTTCTTTTTTAAAACGTTGTCCCACACTAGGAGTATCTCCTGTGTCGTGGGTGCGTTTACAAACAATACAAGTTCACATACACATGACACCCAGCCCGAAACAACAATTTGAGGATCACACAAAGAGTTGCTCCGTGCGGGAATCGAACCCGCGACACGTTGCACGGTAGCCGGTTGCCCAGCCACCGCACTAACCGTGCAGTAATTTAATAGACACAAAACATGAACTGGTAAAAGATGCATTGATAGTATTGCTAGGAATACAAGCTATGTATTTTCTGGAACCAAATGTCGCTAAGTAGTCAAACATTACCGCTAACAACTAAACAGTTACAACCTAAAATTGGGCATCAATGAACCAACACGGATATCAAGCAAGACTTGTATCGATAATATTATATTTAATGTTAAAGGATGTTCCGCAAAGGTTATTGAATTTGCACTTTCTGATCACACCGCACAGTTGCTTTCATGTCCAGTTAAATCTAGTTTCTTTCTTAAATCATGGAACATAGAAAAAAGAGATTACTCTAAAGAAAACATTTGTAAATTCAAACAATGCATAAATTCTCTACATTTCAATGACGTCTTTTTGAACACAGATCCAAACCTAGCATTCAATGAGTTCTATGAAATATTTCACCTATTCTATAATCTTTGCTTCCCAACTATACAGATAAGAATATCAACAAGATCTCGTCCTCGATGGATCACTAAAGGTCTTAGAGTATGCTGTAAGCGTAAACGACAACTTTTGTGGGAATACAGAAAAAATCCTACAGAAAATAATAAAAAATCATTTTTATCTTTGTCTTCAAAATTAAATCAGATAATAAAATTAACGCAAAAGTCACGTAATGATAATTACATAAATACTGCTCGAAATAAGTCACAAGCTACTTGGAAGATAATAAATACAAATAAATTTAATGTCCCTAAAGATCAAATACAACAGATAACTGTTGATGGTAATATTATAACTGAACCTAAACAGATTGCTAACTATTTTAATAATTTCTTTATTGACAAAATTAAAACTTCCACACCAAATAATCCAAGATCTCGAATAACGCGCGAAATCTCATTCGAACCAAATTCTATATTTATGCATCCAACTATACCAGCAGATATATACAGAATAATTAAAGGCCTCAAGAACACAAATAGTACTGGATATGATGATATATCAACAAAAATATTAAAACACGTATCTACTAAATTATCGTATATTCTTAGTCATATAATAAATTTAAGTATAACAAATGGAGTCTTCCCAGAAAAACTGAAATTAACTGAAATTAAACCATTATTTAAAAAAGGCAATAAAAATGAGGTGAACTGCTACCGCCCAATAGCTCTTGTACCAGTCATATCAAAGATATTTGAGAAAGTGATCCATGACAGTATTTACAATTATTTTGAGAAAAATAACTTATTTTGTACCGAACAAATTGGCTTTCGTAAAAATAAATCCATTAATATAGCAGTATTTAATTTTCTACAAAACATATTAACTGACATGGATAAAGGCGGACAAACGTGTGCATTGTTTATGGACCTCACGAAGGCATTTGATTATGTGGACCACAAAATACTCCTTAATAAATTATACGCTTATGGTGTCAGAGGAAATATACATAACTTGATTAAATCATACTTAAGTAATAGATCACAAGTAACGCAAATAACAAGGATATGTCCCTATGCTAAAAAAATGATAAATTATTCATCCTCTTGTAGAAAAGTTACATCTGGAGTTCCACAAGGAAGTGTACTGGGCCCGCTTCTTTTTATAATATACATTAATGATCTCCCAAAGGCCACTAAATACAACACAATTTTGTTTGCTGATGACAGTACTATAGTGTTCACAGGAGACAATAAATCACGCATGGAACTTGAGATAAACATGACTTTAGATAACATCATAAAATGGCTAACATTAAACAATTTACACATAAATCTCAACAAAACAAATTTCATGACATTCAGAAATAGAGTTAGTAAAATAGCAAACATGAATATAAATTATCGCGACACCAAGATCCAAGAAGTTGACGTTACGAGATTTCTGGGTATATACATAGACAATAATATAAATTTTAAAGAACATATCCATCTACTGTGCACTAAATTGAATGCTTTTTCTTATGCATTGTTCAAAATTAAACAAACGGTTAATATTTCTACAGTCCTTACAGCCTACAATGGCTATGTTGTACCTGTTTTGAAGTATTGTGTTATTTTTTGGGGCAATACTACTAATAAAGAAGCTGTGTTTAAAGCCCAGAAGAGGTGTATCCGAGCCATAACCAATATAAAAATAACGGACAGCTGTAGACCATTGTTTTTAAAATTAAATATTCTTACTTTACCTTGCATATATATTTTCGAAGTTATAATGTTTGTTAGAAAAAATACACACTATTTTAATAAGTTACACAGTACAAGACACAAATTCAATATATGTCTACCAAGCAACAAAACAACATTATTAAATAAAAGTATATTATGTATGGCTCCACGCATATATAATCATTTACCAAATTCATTTCTGGGCATAAGTGATGAAAATGTATTTAAAAACAATGTTAAAACACTGTTACTGGAAAAGGCATATTACTCTGTCACAGAATATTTACAGGATAAGCTTATGTAATGTTTACCTCACTTGTAAAATACTAGTACTACTAAGTGCCTAATATGACCTTTCTTTTAAATTTGCATGCCTTTAAGGTAGAATATGGTTAATGGACACTATTTTGTATAAGACCTTTTTTTTTTTTTTTGTACCCATGTTCGCAAATGAATAAATGATTTGATTTGATTTGATTTAAAATTCATATTTCGGTCTGCTGACTAGGGATCTTCAAAATCTTTCATAATAAAATATTTCATCACGTCTTGTTGTACAAAATATATTTCTTAATTAACAAAGTCTCGGTCACAAAATAGAAATGTTCTACCTATAGAACTAGCAACTTTTAGTTAGGGACTTAGCTTAATAAGTTTTTAGAAGTTGTTAGGCAAACTAAGGACGGGTTAAGTAAAGTGCAGAACCTAAACTTGAAATTGGTCTAAGGCAAACTCTCTGAGTAAACTGAGAGACGAACGTAATTAATTAAGAAAAACAAGAAGTTGGTTTAATTAGTTTTTTGATCTTTCTAGGTCAGTTAATTTTGTTAATTATTTTTAGTTCGCGCTGTGACTTTGAGGATGAAAAATAAGTTTGCGTTTCATAACTAAGTAATTATATCCAAAGGACAGATTAAAATTGTCAAGATTTTGGTCATTTTATGAAAACCTAGCAACAGCTGTAAGACTTTCTAGCGGAATCAATAGTAAATTACACTAAAAATAAAATTTTCCATATAATTACTAGTTCAGGTCATAAACCCAGCAAATATTTCATAACCAAGACATTAGTCTCGTATTAAACAAATAGACTGCAATCTACCAACACGTGTCCACTGAGTTTATACTAAATTGGAACACGACCCCCAAACGTTCAGTATTTCCACTCAATTAAATGACTCGATGGGATAGAAATGCGGGTACAGACAGATTTAATCGCAAGACGTTTTGGTTTGCCTTTCATGTGTAATTTCCCACGGGTTGGGTTTGGACCTACCCTTTGATTATTTCCTCTTCAATAGTCCTTATATTTTTATGTCTGTCTTTTGTTTCGTTTCAGTTCTAAGGTCGTTATGTTCGAAATGTCGCGTCGGATCTTCATTCGAGTGGTGCTTATAGCGGTCTGCTTCAAGTGGAATTTGGTCTCGTCTGTTGGTTATCCTTGTGACTTTATAAATTGGTTTGCTTATACTCCATACCTTTGCGGTTAACAACTATGTAGCTTTACTCGTTATCATCTTGTTACATGAAAAATAACGTACCTTACCTCTTGAGACTTTCTTTTTATAAGTTTTATTTTCGTCAACAGAAATGAAATATGAATTCTCGTGTCTCGTTACGAAGACCGTAATTACGCAAAAACGTTTTTATCAAAATAATGACTGTCCCGACTTTTTGTTGATAGGCACAAAACCACTGAAGTTTCGAGATTATCTGAGAAAAATACTTGAAGCGTTTATCTTTGAGTTTTTAGATCATCAATCACTTTCTTGAGATCTTCCATTTTACGAGTGTCTCCTTCGCAATTTTTACTGGTCGAACAGCTGCGTCCAATTCTTTGTTACCTTCTCTTATTAGACAGTAACATATTTGTGCACTCGTCTGATGAAGAACACGAGCAACGCAGATGTTTCAGTTTTCTTGAAGAAAATCAACTTGCTTAAACTAACTCGGCATTTTTCTCAAAATTCTGAGCCATGACTATGAAATAAAGTTTGTATATTTGTTCAAAATAAAATTACCAAAATGGACTCATAGTCTACTACTTATAGGCATTTGAAAAATAGGTAAAGAGAATTTTAACAAACCCTTTCGGGGGAAAAGCGATAACATTATTTTTATCTGTTATGGAAACCTATAAAATCTTGGAAAAAGGCACTTAAAATGTTCCTTGCAATATATACCTCAGTAATTACACATTTATAACGCTACTTTCCAGTTCCTTTCCTCCAGAGATTCCATTTTCATTACACAGTACTTACAAGTAATGAACTGCATCCGTATGCTAACTACTCAATGATAAGCCTTTGTTAAACTGAGTCTTACTAAGTAAGGATTAAAGCCGATATTACCTTGTACATCTCTATTTGAAAAGAGTAACCCAAGTTTTTTTTATCAAAAGCCGTTTTATCCAGTATGATCTTTATTTCAGTCTGGAAACGGTTGACTAGGACAAGAATATTTATTGTTATAAGAGATTGGAGATAATTTTAAGTGGTGTGTAGTTTTTGCAGAGGTTTTACTCAGTGAACTGTTGCTTTATTACACTCGTTGAAGTAATAATTGCTATATCTATGTATTTTGCTATGTGAAACCTAGAACGTTCAAATAAGGCGGACATAATGTCACTTAGAAATGATTGAAGCACCAAAATGTCAGTGGGTTATTTATGTGTGCGTGTGTAATACTAATAACCACGTTACCAGACAGATGTCCTTCGTGTCGATGTGTGTACATATGTACTGCGTGTAATAAGGTGTCACAGTCATTGTTTCAAGAGACTGTTCGCCCTTTTTCAACGTCCTTGTATGAAACTATGTTTTTATATAAAGTTGAAGTGTAGTGCGATTAAAAAAATACTTTTTAGATGAGATATATTGCTCTATTAGAGGAGTTAGTGAACAGTATTTAAAAAAAGTAAATTAAACAACGACACATTGCTAAAATAATGAAATTATTTTTAAGCCAATACCGCAATGCAAATATGATCATTAACCATGACGTATACAAACATAAACATTTCCTTTAATTTGAACCTTAAATAATATTAAGTATTTATAAAATATAACACGAATTTCCACTTTACAATAAGGTCGAAAGTCGTTGGAACAAGTTCATTATCTTCCTGACATTTTCCCGTAAAACATATTCCCTTCAAATAACTTTAAGACGCGTACTCTTAAGGACTGGAGTATCAAAGGAAGTTTGCTTTCACGTCACTTTGCCATTATTACACTATATTAGCATGTAGATAGGACCTCCCAACATAAAATGACCCCTTAACCCCCCCTCAATCCTTGAACATCGGTAAATCACAGCGTGATTCAAGAGCAGACTGGGGGTCTAGTGTATTTGGTTGGTCCTAACTAGTTGTTCGTTAGCCAGGGATCGGCATCCGGTTTCCTTATCACGGCACATCCGGCTCCAGAGCCGTTTTGTTTCTTTGAGAGTGTACCGGATGCCCGGGAGCATGGCGGCCGATTGTAAACGTTGGGTCGTATGTAGAATTAGTATTTATTGTTTTCTGAATATACATAGTTGTACTACAATTTGATTATAAGGTAGATAGTTAGTGGTAGATAATTAAAAATACGGGCAAATATTTTCCAAATTTATGTCTAAATACTCAAACGCCAATCAAATTTAAGTCGCACTTAAGTGTATATGTAGTTCTGTCAGTATAAATTCTATGTAAACTGACAGAGATGGTTCGATATTTAGGTACAACTTAAAATTGGGTAGCATTTCAGTATTAGGGTGTTAGAACTAAATAGTAAATATGTAGTACAAATTAATCTGTCATGACTAAAATGTCAAGAAAACACCATCAAATAATTCTGATCAATCAAAACAAATATCCCTTTTACGTTGGTTTCACTACTAACCAGTAATCAGACGAGACTCAAATAATAGTCAACAAAAACCAATTAAACGAAACTGCCTCATCAGACCCCTCCATGACGTTAGAACGGTGCAACTAATGCGCGTGGCGTGTCCATATACTGGTATAAAATGGCGGGTTTTCACGATAGCAAACCAGACCATAATATGACAAAATAACAACCTGTATATCAGAAACAGAATTGGGTATTTCAAACCTTATTCATCTCAGAATAAGAACGAGTCCATATTTTTTTTATATAGAGGGAGGTCTTGATATTTTTTGTGCCATCTTAGGGTGAAAATTAATTTGCTTAAGGTTAGTTAGAACATACCTAATGGTGAAAAAAGTTACTTACATTTAACGATTCTCTTAAATGTATGATTACGTAGGTTTATTTATAATTAACATTTCATGTTATGGATTGTTATTATAATGTAGACTTACCTATAAATGTTCGAAGAATTATTATTCTCACACGTGTAACTCAATTTTGATGAACATAAAATACTTAATACCATGTTTTCCTCATACACATCTCATATAGTATATTCCTCAAAGAGTTTGAAGTAATCTACCGTTTTCATGTAATATGATTATTATCTGAAGCTCCTCGTCAAATGCTAAAGAACTTTTATTAAACTGTCAAACACCAAGCGGTCACCGGTGACCGCGACCTATTGTTCTTTAATTGTGTCTATAAATACGGTACTCGACGAGTTAAGAACGAAATGTCTAAAATAAGTATGTCTTCATACGTAGTACTTAAACAGATTAAATCAGCATTAAGAGTAACACTACCTACACTAAACACGTCGGGATGGCCCGGAGGTTTAAATACCCGCTTCTCGTCCATGAGGTTCGAGTTCGAAACTCACCAACAGCAAATACGAAAGTGACTTTTTCCAAGTTATACCTATGTATTTTCTAAGATTATTTAGACACCACTGACAAACGTTGAAGGAAAACATTGCCAACCCGCATTGAGCAAGGGTGATGATTAAAACTAAAATCTTCTCCGTGTGAAAAGAGGCCTTTACTGAGCAGTGGCCACTTATAGGCAGTTGATGATAATGATAAAAAGTAACAGTATTTCCTGAAGGGTATAACCTGGGAGTCTTCAAGGCCCGAGTGAATAGGTTGCTTATGGGACGACATGCTCCATCGTAGACCGCATCATCTCTTACCATCAGGTGAGATAGTGGTCAAACGTCGCCCCATCAAATATAAAAAAAAAAACACTCGCTTATGGCCCTTTAAGTTAATCAATAGAAGTGCCTCTCTAGTTTTACTATTTTCGTTCAAAATCCTCAAAACTATTGTAGAAATAAATTGTCGTTATTTTTTACAAGATAAGATACAAAGAAAAGAAAGACATTGCGCCACTTTTACATAATGAACTCAAAGTCAGGCCATCACACTCAAGAGTCTTGAAGAGTACTCGTCGACTACTTAGTTATGTAGTCCAACACAATTTCTATTCTAGGA
This sequence comes from Spodoptera littoralis, assembly GCA_902850265.1. NCBI lineage: Eukaryota > Metazoa > Arthropoda > Insecta > Lepidoptera > Noctuidae > Spodoptera > Spodoptera littoralis. The sequence continues at coordinate 9,379,989 of LR824542.2, read as the reverse complement.
TAGCTAGTAGCCTCATTTTATACACGTCGCTGGTTATTCGACAAACAGTTGGGTTTTTTAGAAAGTTCTAGAATTTATTTAAGAAAACTTTAAATGAACTCACTTTTTTGATGACGGTCGAAACCTTCAAAATATGCCTAGCTTTTTAGGGAAAAGGACTAGAGGGTGTGGAAATTTCACCTCACTAAAATCACCACGGTGGCCACCCTCAGCACCTGTATAAAGTACCGGGTCCTCTATAAGAGAACTGCTCTGGATAAACAGATGCTAGGCTCTGCTAAGTAGTCGGTAAATTAGAAGTTCTTATTATGGTAAAAACTCACATTACGTCAAATGTTTTCAGTCAAAATTTCATTTTAATCATCTATTGGTTTTTTTATAAACGTTGCCTCACACTAGGATTTTCTCCTGTATCGTGGACGATGCGTTTACAAACATACAATTTCACATACGCATGACACCCAGACCCGGAACAACAATTTGTTGATCACACAAAGAGTTGTTCCGTGCAGGAATCGGACCCTCGACACGGTGCACGGCAGCTAGCCTAGCCTAGCCAACGCGCCAACCGTGCAGTAAATAAGTAGGTATATTGTTGAACACCAATAAATATAAATTTCTCAGGATTTCTAAGTTAGTGCTGTTTCTCTACTTGTGCTACAACGTACACAGGCATTAAGTACAGAGGTCCGTTTGCATCTCGGTACCAGGGAGACATGCTTCGAAGGATCTGTGATTTATGTCTCTATCGGACGCAAATTTCGGCGAATGATATTCCGGCTAGTTGGGTACAATGGGCACATTTACGGGTTTTCGGTCTCAGCGCTTTGCTAATTTAATCAAGCAGCTGTGTTATGTTATACACTGATTCTTCACAAACAAGTCTTCTTAAACTTCATTCAGAAACTGATTTTAGTGTGGTATAAGGTTCTCTCTTGATTATGGGTAATCATCGTCATCGATATCAACTACATGTATGCTTAGCTTACAAGTTACTTACAAGTGGGTAACCCGTTTAGTATAGGCATGTTTTTAGCATGTTTATTTACTTTTTTTACCTACTATTTATTTTATTTTCACTACCACTCTATCTTTTATTAATTTTGTTTATGCTGCATCGTGCCGGGTGCTAAATAAATGTGTTTTCTTTCTTTTCTTTTTACAATGCGTCAACTGCTTAACAAAGATCTCCTTCAAAGATTTCCAGATCGGTCGATTGGAACCGATATCCATCCAGCGGCAATAAAGCCCTATACCTATAAAGGTATTAAACGTTTTCCTCTTCTATAAATTACCTCGTATTTCATAAATTCGCTGCCTGATACAAATAAATAAATAAATAAAAAAGAGTAAAAGTAAATGTAAATTCTTTCTTATACTAAAAATGCCACTAATTATAAAACACAAGTTCTAAAATACATTCATTTCAGACGCTCAGTTGTCTACAACAGACCTAAATGTGGGTCAATGCAGTGCTGTATTATTAGATTCAAACACAAAGCTGAAACGTCAGTCGTTGAGGCGTCACTACATGTTATGCGGGAACGTGGATTTTCCTTTCCATTCCGGTTACTTTGTGTGAGGTATTTTGGGAATATTAAGTAATTAACATGAATATATTATATGTTTTAATGTGTCTCAGTTATACCTTAGAATGGTTATAAAATGGTTGTTATTTAGTGGTCAGATTTGAGTTTTTAGTGGGAATTATAATCTTGGAATGTTTTTTATTTATGTTTTGAATTGAGATAGAGACTCACACACAAACATGATTTTACACTCGAAATAATATTTGTAATTGGATCTGATGAATTCTATCTAAGTATTTGGTTTTAATTAAATATAAATTTGAAGCTAAAACACAGATTTTAATTAAAGGAGTTCAGGGATCTTTCGGAATCAGTCAGTAAATCGTACCTACTATGAATTCATAAGAAATTCAGACGATTCTATTTTGAGAATTTACAAAGCAAAAATTTAATAATATTAAATACCAAGGTTAGTCTTAATTGCTTCAAGATAAATAACTATCGAGATGAAACGTCTGAGTAAGAAAATTTATAATTAGCCTCTTAAGTTTAGAAAACAAAATAAATTAGAAATTTCAGACAGACTGGAGTCCTGAGATGGACAATTTAGAGATACCGTCATTCAGGTGTCAGGTGAAACACAGGTAGGCACTCATTTGTGTGTTAATAATTAAAGCGATACCTCCACGGTGTTAGGAAGAACCCTATTGTCATTCTAATGGAAACGATGTGTATTTTGAGCCACTCGTATGGAATATTTGCGAGGAACGTATGGTCGAGGGCAAGTATTGTGCCCAAAGGATATTTGGGTATATTTGCGGTTCTAATTCAATTGTTTCTAGCCAAAAGAGGAGTATTGTATTATTATGTTCATTATTGTTGGTATAAATGGAGTGTTTGAGTGAATTATTGTTTTATGTTCAATGTGTATGTATCTCGTGGACTGTTTATGTAGGTATAGTATGCACAAAGTATACTTTTTTAATAGAGGTTATATGTAAAGTGGCAAATAATTGCTTGATAATTAAATTATGTAGTGGTGTAATGAAAAAAAGAAGAAAGTTAAAATAAAAACAGTTTATATTGCGCCGTCACAAAAATTAAAAGTGAAGAAGAAAAATAGTAAAAAAACAGAACGGTGCTAAAAGTCCAGTGCTCAGCTAAAATGCCGTGTCCCGAGTTCGATAGGTCAAGTTGCGGCGCTGATTTTCGGTACTAGCTATATTGTTCTTATCATCATCATCATTATCAGCAGCCTATAACTGCCCGCTGTTGAGCAAAGACTCTTCTCACATGGAGAAGGTTAGAGCATTAATCACGACATTACAAACTTATAATTAGTAATTATAAGCCCAGGTTTCCTCACGATGTTTTCCTTCACCGCTTGTCAGTGGTGTCTGAATAATCTTAGAAAGTACATATAACTCGGAAAAAGTCACATTGGTACTTGCCGTTGGTAGGTTTCGAACCCGCACCCTCATGCATGAGAAGTGGACATCTTAAACCTCTGGGCAACCACGACACACATATAATGTTCTATCGTCATAATAATATGTATTGTTTCCATTAATATACTGATGGCTTTCAAACATAAACAAAGAAGCTTACTTTGTTAACAGATGATTAGACAGAGGTAGACATGGTTTGGTCAATCACTTTGACTGGATTTTGGTGTTACATTGTTCTCGCACAATCCAAACAGCAAAACTATGTAACTAGTAAATTGTATTGTGAACCTGATTGAAAAAGAGTAACCTATGGAGTTTCTTGCTCGTTCTTCTCCATAGGAATCTACACCTTGGAATGAGCAAATAGCTTCACTTTTAATTTTTTTTTGTTGACGTTCAAAAGTGCCATTCTGGCCTAATTGAAATAAATGATTTTGACTTTGACTTTGACTTTGGTGTTATTGCTTCCTGAAACTAGAACCCTCTCGAAAATCTCTATTATTGTTAATGTTCTATCAAAATAGTATTATTCCTGGTATTTCTCATACTATTAGCTATTAGGTACGTATTGTACATTGTTGGGTACCTACTATCGTCGTTGTCGGCTTTCGGTAATGTCTACATATTCTTCACAGCACATCAACTTACATACACAAACACACAACTTCAGATACACTCACACTAAAGACATGAACACTCACACACTGTACATACATTTTCACAATTGACAAACACATTCTCATCATCCATTCTCATATAATCCACTCTGGTTTGGTGCTGGTCTACCCTCAGACCACGGAATTTGTTTCTTTTAATTGCTTGTATTCTATTGCATTATAATTACCTACTATATTAATGTTACATCGGGTGTGAACCTGGAGATCTGTCATACAGGTCTTGAACCCAGTATAGACTCCAGCTCTCACAAAGGTTGAACCTTTTGTAACTTAAATAGTGATATTATGTTTCTATGTATGTACCTTTTTGAGAGAAATAAATTCCTTCCTTATTGTATGGACATGCCATGCCTGATACCAAAAGGGTCAATTAAATTGCTGAAAAATATAACTGGGGTGTCCTCCAATAGGTGTAAGTGATATCAAGTTTCTACATAATGATTATATCTTTTTTTTATATTCGATGTGGCGACGTTTGACCACTATCTCACCTGATGGTAAGCGATGATGCGGTCTACATGGAGCACGTCGTCACTTTTGAAATGTCTGTACCTATTTCGAAGATACCAAAACAATTTATGACACTGAAAATACCTAACATGAACGTATATGCACTTCATTGATAAAAATAGTGAGTGAATAAAAAGACCGCCTCGTGGGCCGAGTGGTCGCAAGTGCGACTGCTGGGCAAGGGGTCTCGTGTTTGATTCCCGGGTCGGGGAAAGTATTATTGTTTTTTTTTAATTCTCAGTAGTTGCACGGGATCTGGAATTGTGCCCGGTATATGGCAATAGGCTCACCCCCTATTACATGGGACTGATAATATAAACAGTGTAAAGTGGGTGTTACATTGTACAGTGGCATTAAATGCCATAATGTGCACCTCTGCCTATCTCTTCGGGGGTAAAAGGTGTGATGTTATGTGATAAAAATAGTCATTTGCCTACAATTTTGTGGAAGAAAATGTTACTTGTCATGTATCACAAAATTTGATCACGAAAACATTCAAAGTCCTAAGAATACTTTCGTACATTATTATACCGAAAATGGAGCCTACAAAGTGGGCGGCAGTCTCAATCTTGTTTAGTCAGGCACAATAAATAGGGCAGGTAAAAAAAATTATATCGTTATAACGTATTTCTGAGAGTTGTAGCTGTTTTTGAAAACTGCTGACTTATCGATATCTGGTTGGAACACGTTTTCGACTTTTGATTATTTAGCGTTATTTTGGGGGTATTCCGTAGCGCTGAACTTTATTGGTTTTGTGTAGTGTTGACACACTTTTTATTAATACTGGCCGGTATTTTTGTTGCGTTTTATTGAAATTTTTGTTTGTTGTTACGTTAAATGTCGAATGATTCAGACGAGAGAAGGTTACTCTTCGTGTTGCCTGTTTTATAATCGCACTAGCTTTTGCTTACAGCTTCTCGTGGGTTAAATTGGTTGGATTGTTGTTTTAGACCATAATATATCCCTATATCAAATTTCACCTCGAACCCTTCAGCTGTTTCGAAGTGATGGATTAACAAACATACACACAAAAGCACAAACTTTCACATTTATAATAAGATGTATGGTTGTACTATTAATTGCATTAATTTTCTTTGCAAACTTGACTAACGCATACAAATTATTACATATTCATCAATGGATGAATCTATAACTAAATCTTCTCCCTGCATTGTCCTTGTTATTCCTATTAATAAAAACCTACACACCAACTTTAAGGATAGCGGTCAACGACATAATATTATTATCATCCCAAAATTACCATAAAAAATTCCAGTCTATCCAATAACATCACGTAAAATACATCAACTCCCATAAATCCTGAATAATCTCAACATGCCTTGAATCTAAACGTCTTCCGCGATACTTTCGACACAATAAGTTTCCGTGTGTAAATCGCTGTTCCTCTCTAACATGACAGCAGTCAGATGATATCACTATATTAGACCCTATTTGATGCCCCGTGAGGGGAGTTGCATTCAAATGAAGCTCGCCGTTGTAAACATAGATACAAACACACCTATACAATCTCAACAACCACTCACAGAACGGTGCTACAAAAAATATATGAATAGAATGAGTTTTGTACCGAATTTGTTACAGTTCGTACGATTTAGTGTTTTTAGTTTTAAATTGGTTTTACGGCTGTAGCAATGTTTGTTTTTTTATGTATTATTTTGTGTTTATATGGCAGCGTGGCTTGTTGTCAAATACGTTGATCTCGCATCGGTTTTTTGACCATTAAAGCGGTGACATCACTATAAATCGTGTATCATAGATAATATAGTAAAGGCCAATGGTCTTTGTGTTGGGGTTTAGTTCATTGAAACTCTGATGATTGATATTTCAAACGAAATACCTATTGATTTAGTGTGTTATTTAGAAATGTGGGTTCGGTCATATGCTTGAAATAGTGGCATAGTAAATAAGTACATTATGTTACAATTTCGAGATTGAAATATACTTCCATTGGTTTTTTTCTATGTTATGTAAGTACTCTAATTTTATTTTGTAAAACTTTAGGTTGAAACACTTTTATTTCGTCCCCATTTTCAAGAAAACATTATGAGTCTTCTATAATTAATCTTCTCTTCATACTAAAATATTTATCCAAATCACTTTAGACCTAAATGATCCCTAAAAGGAAATCCGAAAGGAATACGGAATAAGATACGGAATAAGAGCGAAATCGAACAAGGAAAGTATTTTCCGATAACATAAGAAAATGGCGACCAAAGATATTAGACGTTAAAACCAATGTTCACGACAATTCCTACACTCTCATAATGTCTAAACAAAAGCTATAGAAACGATTCGAGGCATGAACAACTGGAACAAGGAGTTTCGATGTTAGCCAACGGACTTATCGAAAAAGTTTCACCACTTTCGAACTATGGACGTAATAAAATATTTATTGAAACTGAGAGAAACTGCGGTGTATCGTCACGGTTTTTTATTTTTACGATCTTCAGAAGTTTGGACGGCTCTTTACGTGATATGTACAAAGTTTATGGGTATGTAGTTTTGAAAGTGTAGATGAACATAAGAATTTACATTATTATGTATAACTATACTCCCAATAAGATAATAATACTAGGCTTATTATATATAACACGGAAATCTTATTAATATTATAATTGCAAAAGTTGATGTGTTTGTGTGTATCTTTTTATCCCACGGGACTGTAAGAATAGCAGGTGTCTGAGCCTAATTATAACATAAAAGTAATTGATAGTAACATTTAATATGAGCATCAGGTAGCTTGATTTAATCCTTATATGATACTCTTACTATAACTAAAAAGAACCACAACAACCTTGTTTCATTGTAAGAAAATCTCAAAGTTTACTTTCATAATTTTAACTAGTTTAAATTAATAATAACCTTACCATATTACCAAGAGAAATATACTCAAAACATGTAATTTTCTCGTTATTTACTTCAAGAATAACAACAAATAGTCGATAGATCTCCATAATTTCCCCAAATCTTTATGGCGGTTAATTTAACAAAGTCACGCATACGTAATACATTTGCATGTTACCGAAATTTAATGGGCGCTTTAAAAATAAACAACCTCGATTTAATTAAGCATAAAATTGTATTATGATTGTTTTTACTGAACGGGTAGAGGTCACCACTTTGCTTACTTGTGTCCAATACTATCAACAAGAAGGCGTCTATTTACTCACTTACTTTTTCGTAGCTGGTTTTATAATAGGAGGTGTTACCATAACATCCTTGCTTGGTAGAGAACTTAGGTCCAGTGACAGGCAGGCAACGCTTAACTATGATCCCCAAGTCATCTGACAAGTCGATAGACTGTTAATTAATAAAACGTTGCAGCCCATCTCTCTATAGCTGGTGCTAGATTTAGAGTTCACTCAAATCCAACTTATCTGCATAAAATATTGAAGTGGATGACTAGAAAGTACCAGACCAATACTTTTAATATTCTATATTCATAATAATATTCATTTAATCATTTGCAAACATAGGTACATAATATATAGATGTTAACAAAGTTTACAGTTGTCATTCTCAAAATGTAATTGGTATATTGGTAAATCAGTTTTAGATTACGTCTAAATCACAAGTTAAATCAAAGATTTCAAGTTCAGCATTATTCAAATAAGGCTGTAATTGACTACCTCGCCAAACATCGAACAAAACCAATGAAACTGAAAACTGCTTGAAGTCTTGACTCGGCTGATTTGTCTAAATCTCAAAGTTTGGCGAGTCGCCGGCTTCTTTACGCTAGATTGTTGTGAGTAATAGTCATTAAAACTTTCCATGCTGCGACGTAGAATGCTCTTAGCCAACTTGGATGCTTCGTACAATAAATTGAATTAGTCATTAAAGGAAAATGTAGTACCAATCTAAGTTCTCCTACATTACATGGATCGTAAGGTTACCTTTACCATTTGTTTCCAAAAAAATGCATTGTAAGTATATTGCCATATCTCAATTCGAAGATTAGTATCGCACTCGTAAGTCATCTGGTGTTACAGATATCCATGGATAAGAGCTGTTTCTTTATTAATTAATCTGTTTGCTCGTTTGCCCCCTACCCTTATCCTATAAAATACTCTAAAGAATTTCTTCTATGTAAGTATTGTACTGCCTCGTTGGCCGTGTGGTCGCAAGTGCGACTGCCGGGCAAGGGGTCTCGGGTTTGATTCCCGGGTCGGGCAAAGTATTACTGGGTATTTTAAAAATTCTCAGTAGTAGCACGGAGTCTGGAACTGTGCCCGGTATATGGCAATAGGCTCACCCCCTATTACATGGAACTCATAACATAAATAGTGAAAAGTGGGTGTTAGATTGTACAGTGGTATAATGTGCACCTCTGCCTACCCCTTCGAGGATAAAAGGCGTGATGTTATGATGTTATGTTATTGTACTAAATAAAATACGTATATTTTATTCGATGTATATTTTTTATTTCGATCTCATTGCGGAGATGACAACAATAGAAACTCCCCTTCTAAACTGATATTGTGTGTGGGATATGAGATGGCATTCATCTCGTCTGAGAATTGCAATCTTATACGTATTGAAATAAACCAAATTCATTGCGTACTTGATTTAAAACCGACATTCAAAATTAGGTCTTCCTATGAACATTGCAAGGTGCAAAATTGATTAATGGAAGTACTGTTCTCCCTGTTCGCTCTATGGTATGCATAGACATCAGCTGTTGTAGGTACATCAATAAGCCGTTGTATTCTAGATGCTTGCGATGAATTTACATATGTAAGCTGCATTAAATCATCTGGATGCATGAGATCCTTCACACGTGCTGTTTGTGTGTAGTAATTCTAGAAACGTTTGTGTATCCAATAATTATAATGTAGCTAACATTATGATTATCTCAATAATTTTACTAATTTGTGCAGAATTATGAACTGCCTATAGTTTAATTAATTATCTTTTGTAATATCAGTATTGTATACCTGTGTTGGCATGTTTCTATTCTCTGTTGCCAGTCGCGGAAACCCGTAATTGGCTTTTTGTTGCATCTGACATTCTTTTTTTAATCAAATTGTGTAGATGTTGGTTTCTGAAGTGTTAAGTAAATAAATGTTAAAAGCTATAATATTTGAATTAATTTTCTTTGTTGTAAATAACAGAATAAGTATTGTTCAATAATGTAAAATGCAGTATTGATGTAGATATACCTGGTTCCAACTGATGGCTTAATGTGACGAGGTTTGTTTATACTAAATTCTCTCTAAATAATAAACTAAATTCTTTTGCTTTATCTATTTAATATTAATTACAGAAACAATTTATGTAATCGAGAAAATTCTACCATATTTCAAGTAATATTGAATAAAACTGACCTTGAATTTGAATACAAACCGTTATATCTCCACTCAACCAGTTCGTATTATTTTAAAAATTTCATAAAAGGCTCCGCAAAAGATTTCACTTCCAATACAAAAGATAAAATAAAAATAGAGAGCTTTGAAATAAATTTAAAAATTCGTCTTCATATTTTCCCTCTCCCCAGTTTCATCGTATTGTATGTCAAAAGATAACAGTCAAAGAAAATGGTTTCTTACCAGTTCCGCAAAGGAATCCTGTGGAGTAGGAGTAGTCAGTGCACTTTAAAATGACTAGTATCGACATATAAGCCGTCGTGCTTTCACGGGAAATGTTAAAAGCCTCTAGTGGAACTAGTCTCGTGATGTTCCTTTTATATTGCATTCCCAGAGCTCGAACGAGTAAGCCAATGTTTGTTCACAGCACGGTTACCATGTAAAATGTATAACTAAGCGAATATTTAACGGTTACATAAATATTCAAAGGTTTTGTTAGTTTAATGTCAAGAATTATAGGAAAACACAATGTTTCGGGGAACAAGAGTGGGGGAAACACGTGGAATTGTTTGAAGCTATGTAACGAACGTGTTACATGAACTAAAATCATGCCATTTTCAATGAAAATACCTTTGTACATAGATATATGATAGGTATAATATAATGTTTATACCTTACGAAATAAGGGGTGAGATTACAGTTCTACCGAAATAAACCTAACAAAATTTTCCTTGAACCCAAAATAGAATGGACAATCCATCGAATCAGACAACGATTAAAAATTAAATCGTACTTTACTTCCTAATGGTATACTATTGTTTCACAAATTTCCTGGAAGCAATCACTTTCAGACACGATGAAACATAAATAATTTACTCGGAACATTGTGAACCTATTTGCTAGTTCGAAAAATCGATTAGAGAATCGAATAGTAATCGTTTGATTTCTGATAGAAATGCTCGTGAGAGGAACTTAAATCCCAATTTGTAGAGAGGTAGATACACGTTGGGATATATTTTATTGTTGTTTCCGACCGCTCGATATTCATGTCTACGCAGTCGACAGCTCGCCAAACAAATATTTTGCCTTGTTTTCTCATGGATTATCCACATTGACAGCCTCTTTGTGTGGTTTACTTACTTTGTGCCGAACATTGTCGTTGTATGGAAATATTTTGTAACGTAACACAAATATTGGTATGAATTTCGTAGGTACAGGATAATCTGAACATTAGATATTATTATTATTATTATATGTGACTTATTTTTTCGTCTCTACAGGCGTATATATTTACATAATATGTTTGCATACTATGTATGTATTACCATATCAGATATTTTACAACTAAGTAAAAAAAGCAGTGTTGTGTTTTTCGTTATAGTTATAATTTGTCATGTAATAGGGCAATAACAATGACGCATGACGCCTTCAAAATATATAATATATCTATTTGCAGCTATTTTGTTTGTACAATTACCAGATCACACCTAATTAATAATAGTTAACGATTTTCGCAAATAATGTCCCAAAATGTTGGGTACGCCTCATCAATATAAGGTCATACATCATTCTGTCTCCTGGAGAGTAGAAGATTGATAGCCCAACTTACTAATTGAACTTCATTAACGACTATAATTAATAAACCATAGCAAAAACACTAATTACGCACCTTTGAGGCTGGCGTGAATTTATTATACACTGAACTAAATGGTAGGGCAAACACAACTTTGTCGTTTAGAAAATATTGTGGAGTTTTAATGGTAGAGACGTGAGTAACTTCGTCTGTGTTCGTAATGAGTGACTAGAGAGTGAATGAAAATGAAATAAATTCAAGGGAAAACTGCTATAAAAACTTCTTTCATACTCATTGTGAACTGGACAGAGGGTTAAGAAAACGTAGGTCGTATTTGTAAAATACAAAATTTTTTGGTATCTGTATTTGCTTGGTATTTATTTAACACTAGCTTTTACCTGCCTCACAAAAGGATAAAAAGTAGCTTATGTGACATAATTATACCAATACACACAGCGCCATCTATACCAATACTTTTTTCCCTCGGGAGTATCAAATCTTACCGGGATAAGAAGTACCCTATTATTTAATCCGGATTTCTAACATTAGTTCTGCAAAAATTCAAAGCAATCGGTTAAGTAGTTACGGCGTGAAAGCGGAACAAATATACAAACAAACAAACTCACTTTCCGATTTATAATATTAGTAAGGATATTCCGATACAAATTCAGTAAATTATTCTAATCAAACGTTACATAATGTGAGCAATCAACCAGCTATAATTGTTGTAATAAGGTAAATAAAATAAGTAATATAAGTATTAAATAATATAAGTAGCGCCATCTAGTGTTAAGTTGGCAAGTTTCTCATAGACGTCGATATATTATCTGTGTTCTTCCTTTTTGTCGTCTGCATGGCGCCCATCATGTGCTTTCTGTGTGATTTTTAATAAAACTACGAAATATAACAAGCATTATCTATTATTCAACCACATCCACCACTTCAACATGGTAGCAGAGCGTGGTTAAGTGGTTTCACGAAAAAGTCAATAAATATGAAGTGCAATTATGAAATCAAATTACGATTGAGGTTATCCGGTCACAACGGAAAAGTTAGTTTTGAAAACGTCTGAATCTACAAGAATATAAGTACGTAAATATGGCACAACAAGCTAAAATAGAAGACATCATGATACCTATTATTGATGGGGCAAACTATTCGAGTTGGAAATTAAGGTTGGTTACTTTGTTGGAATACAAAGAATGCAACGAGGCCGCCATAGGCATAATGCCGGTGAAATATAAAAATACAGAAGCGGAATGGAAGAAGATGGATTTAAAGGCAAGGACTATTATTATGAGTACTATTTCGGACAAACAATTAGAATATATCACTGAGTGCAAGACAGCTTTTGACATGTTACAAAAGTTCGACAAAATGTATCTTACTCAATCAACATCTCTTCAAATTATATGTCGAGGAAAAGTGGAAGCGATCAAATTAAATAATTACGACACAGTAGAGGATTTCTTCGTTGATTTTGAAAAATCCATAAACGAATTCAAAACAGCCGGAGGTAAAATTGATGAACCTGAAAAGTTAAGATACCTGCTCAGAGCCCTACCACCAAGTTATAGTTATATAGGAGAATTTCTGGACGTGATTCCTGAAGAACAAAGGACTGTGGACTATGTACATTCAAAAATAAAGGAGAAAAATATGACTATGTGCGATGACAAGAAAAATAATGTGAGTACATATACAACCAGCACCACAAGAGCTCAATGTTTTGTCTGTGGTAAGACTGGTCATCTCAAGAAGGATTGTTGGCACGCTCAGAGAAATAATCAAGGACAAAAAAGTTCTCAAGGAAGTTTCCAGTCGTCTAGTCGGGGTCAGCGAGGACATCATAGAGGATCCTACAGAGGTCGCAGCCGAGGCAGAGGTCAAGGCCACTCATCTAGCAATCATCCTAAAGGTGAATCTTCGAGCAACGGTCCCTTCCAGTCATGGACAGCTGAAGTATGTAAACCAGAAGTAAACCAGGTATCCGGATGTAATGAAAAGGTAACATTTAATAATAATAGTAATGTAGTTAATTGGCTTTTAGATAGTGGGTGCACTGACCATCTTATAAATGATTATTCATATTTTTATGACAGTTAACGCAGAAAGAAAAATGGCATAGGGCACTTGGTCATGTGAATTTTCAATACTTAAATAAGATAATAAATAATAAATTAGTTGATGGTTTGCCAGATAAAATTGAAAGCACAGAAATGAAATGTTCAAATTGTATTCAGAGTAAAATGACTAATGTACCTTTTGAAAATAATAGAACAAAAACTACTGAGATTTTAGAACTTATTCATACTGATTTGAATGGGCCACATAACACAACTGGTTATGGTGGAGAAAAATATTTTTTAACCTTTATTGATGATTATAGTAAGTGTACCAGGATATTTTGTATTAAAAGTAAAGCTGAAACTGCAAAGTGTTTTATAGAGTTTATAAATTTAGTAGAAAATAAATTTAATAAAAGAGTCAAGAAGATTCAGTGTGACAATGGTAGAGAGTATTTAAATAAGGATATTTATAATTTTATAAGGTATAAGGGCATAGAGTTGTTACCATGTCCACCTTATGTTCATGAGTTAAACGGAGTAGCGGAGAGGTATAATAGGTCTGCTATGGATATAGGTAGATGTTTAATGAGAGAAGCTAAAATACATAGGAGGTACTGGCCTGAAGTAATAAAAACAGCAGCTTATTTAAAGAATCGTACTATTGCAAATACAGTTGGAAATAAAACTCCTTATGAGATATTTTTTGGGGTCAAACCAAATGTAGAGCATTTAAAAATTTATGGAAGTAGAGTCTATGTTAGAGTTCCTGAAGTGTTAAGAAAAAGTAAATGGGATGATAAAGCTCAACTAGGAATTTTAGTGGGTTATAATGAAAATAGTTACAGAGTTTTGTTAAATAACAGAATAATTAATGCAAGGCATGTACAGGTAATTGAAGAAAATACTCAGTTAATTTGTTTGGAAAAAGTAGACAATCAAAATAATAAAGATTTGGAAAGTGATAATACTTTAGATGTTTCAAATGAAGAGGTTAAAAATGAATATGAAACCGATGAAAACTTTGTAGATGCAGATGAGACTTATTCTAGTAGTAACGTAAATAATAATAGAGAAAATGACGTTTTAGTAGAATCACAGAAAAGAAAGAGAATCCCAGTTTCTAGATATGGTAATCCAGTTACACACTTTATTTATGTTAACCATATTGATGCAAATGTACCAAATTCATTCGAGGAGGCGATGAACTCCAATGATAGTAAGCAATGGCAAATAGCCATGGATTCTGAAATAAATAGTTTAAATAAAAATAATACTTGGCAAATTGTAGAAAAACCAAAAGATAAAAAGGTAATTGATGTTAAATGGGTTTTTAAAAAGAAAAGTAATAATGAATATAAAGCTAGATTGGTTGTGAAATGTTCAACTTTTGCAGAGTATATTGCATTGTCAGAGGCAGTAACTGAAGTACTTTTTATAAGAAATTTGTTAAGTGAGTCATTTGATATAAACTTTTGTTATCCAATAAAATTGTATGAAGATAACTCAGGTGCAATTGCAATAGCTAAGTATGGTAACTTTACTAAAAATTCAAAGCACATTGAAGTGCAATATCATTATATAAACGAGAATTATGAAAACAAACTTATTGATATAATTAAAATTGATACAAAATGTAACTTAGCAGATATGTTGACTAAGAGTCTAGATAAATCAAAATTTTTGAAAAACAGGTTTGAATTAAGATTAATTTAGTTAAGAGTTCAGATTATTACTTTAAAGTACTGTTTAAGTAAAATATTAAAACTGTAATAACTTTAAAATACTGTTCATGTAAGATAAAATGTTAAGATTATAAATTTAAGGAGGTGTGTTGTAATAAGGTAAATATTATAATCTTAAGTTAAATAATATAAGTAGCGCCATCTAGTGTTAAGTTGGCAAGTTTCTCATAGACGTCGATATATTATCTGTGTTCTTCCTTTTTGTCGTCTGCATGGCGCCCATCATGTGCTTTCTGTGTGATTTTTAATAAAACTACGAAATATAACAAGCATTATCTATTATTCAACCACATCCACCACTTCAACAATAATAATTACGTAACTTGATCCTAAGCTAATTTGCAGGTTGTTTGTGTCGAGTATATCTCAATTTGTCGTGATGTCGTGATGTCAAGATGTCGTGGTGGCCCGGAGGTTTAAGACGCCCGCTTCTCATGCATGAGGGTGCGGGTTCGAAACCTACCAACGGCAAGTACCAATGTGACTTTTTCCGAGTTATATGTACTTTCTCAGATTATTCAGACACCACTGACAAACGGTGAAGGAAAACATCGTGAGGAAACCTGGGCTTATAATTTCTAATTATAAGTTTGTAATCGCCAACCCGCATTGAGCAAGCGTGGTGATTAATGCTCAAACCTTCTCCGTGTGAGAAGAGGCTTTGCTCAGCAGTGGGCATTTATAGGCTGTTGATGATGATATCTCAATTTTGTAATAATACTAATATGAAAGGAACCTCAAGTCACTAACTGAAATCTAAAATGCCCAAATACAACATTTTTTTTTAAATTAGCCCAGCAGTTTTGGACTGCCTCGTTGGCCGAATATTCGCAACTGCGACTGCCGGGCAAGGGGTTTTGGATTTGATTCCTGAGTTGGGCAAAGTAACTGGGTTTTAAAAAATTGTGCCCGGTATATGGCAATAGGCTCCTCTGCCTCCGTTTGAGGAAAAAAGGCGTGATGCTATGTAATATGGAATACCTACAATTTTGAGTCAACACAAAACAAACCAATGATTAAATCTTTCCTTTTGATAATATTACAC
Source organism: Spodoptera littoralis (assembly GCA_902850265.1). Lineage (NCBI taxonomy): Eukaryota > Metazoa > Arthropoda > Insecta > Lepidoptera > Noctuidae > Spodoptera > Spodoptera littoralis. The sequence continues at coordinate 9,364,072 of LR824542.2, read as the reverse complement.
AGATTATACATAAATATATTACTAATGTGTTGGGAATTCTACCACTAATCATACGAAAGTGCTAAATAATTCCGTATTGGAAATTTATACAATTGTTTTCAAGTTATCAAAATGAAATCTATTCCTATTACAAGAAGCTTTATTATTGCATGACAATTACGTCAAATGGTGAATCGTGCTTAGTAATGTAATAGGCCCAATGAAACCAAAGCCTTTTGTAACTTTTAAATGGACTTCTATTTATAGAATTAAATAACTAGAATAGTCTATTATTACTTGATGACGTAATATCTATTGTTGTCTAATACAGGGCTTAGAACAAGTTTGTTTTGTGTTTAAATTAATCGTCATGAAACCGGGTTCGGCGCTCTGATTGGCGGGCTCCAATGAACCAACTAATCAGCGCGCCAAACGTGGTCTCGTTTCGATTACTTTAAACGTAAAACAAACTCATATTAAGCCCTCAGATATCCAATAACAAGATTGTAACGTAGTTTATTGGGATTTATATGATGAAAAAATATGTGTTTTTCAACACTATGATATATGAGTAATAATAAATAATAGAATTGTGAAATCAAATAACCAGTCATACTTGGTTAAGCCACAGAATTAGCTGTCATATCATATAAAACATTTTATACACTCCTACAAAGATATTAGTATCCTTCATCTTCTTCTCTTTGAAACATATTCTACACAAATAAATCCATTCTCGGTATAAAGTGCATAACCTTTTAAACGCTTAAGGAGAAGCATTGTAAAAAGAATATAAACACGGATAGAGGTTGTGTCGCCTTAAGCTATTATGTACAGGAGTTCCCTCTTAGGTTTTAAGCTGGGATAGTGAGTAAATAACGATAAGAGGACTGACCGTCGACTACTAATACGATAGTAATCTGTTTTCCTTAACAAGAAATAAAGTGACGGAAGCCTCTTTGTAACTTAAGGGGTGAACATTAATGACCACAATCGCTTGTTAGTTCGCGAGCTTAGTTTTTTTTAAGATGATGAGTATTTTTAAGTTTTTTGCATTGCACTGAGGTTATAGATAGGTACATACCTATGTTGTCATGGTTTGGGAACAATTTTAGTGCTTACTTGTATACAGTATGTTTTAAATGCTAAATGCTGGTGAACACTTTAATTATTTATCGATTATTCATTTTCGTTGGTTGTCAAAATCACGTGTCAACCTCAACCATTGACCACTAAGCTGAAGACGTAATTCTTTGGAATTTGCGTACAAAGCCTTCTCATTCTTTTAAATTTTTACATTTTTGGCGAAACCTTCAACCTCTAAAAGAAGGTAAGCATAGACATCTGACAGAAGCAGATTACAAAATGTAATCCCACAAAAGGAAAGGTTTTGGAAGCTTAAAGATCCTTTGTCAAAATATGGGGCTAAAAAATTTCCATGAAATCCGATTTTTATATATTTTGTTATTCGCCAATCGGATAAAAGCGACGACCTATGAAATTTCTTTATGCTAACATTTCCAATTACTTTGATGACGAATGTCATATAAAACCTAGTTTTATGTAGCACTTAGTAGATAGAGTCTGAAGAGGAGTGCTGGTTCTTCTTTTATTGAGTAAAACCGTCTTTAACCGTTTTATACGTCTTCATTTAAGCTAGTTTCATAGCTGTGAATGGACTTGTATTTAAACAGAAAAGAATACAAACGACTCATTACAGCAACATGAGTTTTAATTACATAGTGTGTAGCTTTCCTTAGATATAGCCGAAGTAGATTATTTTATTAGGAATATAGCTGCCGCCGTGGGGGTCTCATATTCAAATTTAATAACTTTGCTCAAATTAAGGTCTCGCATGCCCTTCCTTGTTAACGTTAATAAGGTGCGTGTTGGTAACATAAGTTTTAGGCTCCCTCTGACGTTATGAATGCGGACTTTGTTTCACATGCAACCGAGCTCAACGAGGTAACGTTAGAATACAAAGAGGCTGGCTTGTATCTAAGCTCAGAAGAATGCCAGGTTTGAATAATATTTCCAGAAATTGCATTTAGAATTTTTGAACTGATACCTGTTTGTCACTGAAATGTAGTCGTGGAATATTATTTAATGCAACTAAGAAATGTTTCGTCTTATGTTTTTATTTAAACTTTTAGTATGAGTATTACTGTGCCTATGGTTTTTCTTAATCTACGTGAGAAATTGTATGCAATTTTGTATTCGTATGTAAACGTAGCAGTTTCTATGTCGGTTTGCATCCAGGACTTCATCTGAATATTTCTGGATAAATTGTAACGGGAAATTCTCGGATTGTCGCCAAAACGGGAATGCTCGTGTGTTTTTTACCCATTTTTGCAGAGCTCAGTTTTTATTTAACCCATAGCTGAATGCGCGCAATACAAAGGCGTGTCAACCTAGCCCCGTACGTACCTATCAATGACGTGGTGTTTAACTGGAAGGGACATTGACGAAATGGTGAACGTTATTTTAAAATTTTATCAAAGCAAACTTTGGTTTGCGCATTAGTATCGATGACTGATTTAGTATCGACGTGTTCTTTGCTTTACTGTGCAATCACACGATATTCTTCGTCAATTGTTTTAGTTTGTTTTATCATGAATATTTATTACTATGAAATTTCTTCTATCGAAATATCTCATATATAAGTCTAGTCAAAAACTAATTTAAAATTTGCTCAACGTATTTTCCCTACACACGACACATGTTTCAACTTGAGAAAATTTCGACGTATCACTCTATTCGTACAATAGTTGACATTTTAAAGTTGGTCTGTCTTCCCTCGTGATGTGAGTTGTAAAGATACCGGTACCACGTAGCCTGGAGGGTTATAAAGTTGGGGGAATTTCGTACCGAGTTCGTGTCGAGGGACCTTAAGTTCTGAACTGACAACCTCGCTAGAATACGAGGTACCTTGTCAATGTTAAGTAAGTATACGTTAATGGTTTTTGTTGGATAGGTCAGTACTTTAAATTAACTTCGGTGTTATGATTATTTAGAGGAATGAGCTTCAACTGTGGGTTATTTTCAGCGTTTGCGAAACTAGGGACCGCAATAGATAAAACTAGAAAGCCTTTATTTTGCATTGAGTTTCAGGTAGCTGTATATTGATTATGTTTGTAGGAAATGTTTGTTTGACGATTTAAATAGGTCTAACAAGTACATGACGTGTGAAAATACATACGTCATTTACTGTATTTCATTTCAGTGTTTAAATTCTTTAGATAGAATACAGGCATACGGTGCTATTAAACACCTAAGCATTACTTAAACAAACACAAATTACGGCCACTTAAATATGAACTTAATATTCCGAACCACGGCAGCATAATTTCCCTAACATTACAAATAGACGACTCACGACCAAAGAAATTTACAGAAGACATACTATCTTACATCCTTGTCGTTTCTAGTTATTTTTTTATACACAGAAGCACGTATGAGTATGTATGGTGTAATCATGGTTTCATCAAAAGAGCGGCACAGTGGCGCACGCTCCGCCATCACGGCTCGTCACAACGCCATTCATTCAGCTCCGTTGATGGTGGTTGCAATTATGTCAAGCTATGAATGTACACATACACATACTTTCACTGTATTTAGCTTTTCAGCTTCGAATAAAACTGTTTTGTTCGTAATGATTTGGCTTTTACGTTTTGTGTGTGTGTGATATTGTGTTTTGAAGGGTCTTTATAGTGCTTTTTATAAAGAGATAGAGTTTTGGATTGAATTCAAAATGGAATTCAAATTGAACTTAATTGTTATGGTGGTCGTGACAGCAATTTCGAATTTATTCTAATTTGGACAAAAGTATTATAAAAAACCTGTTTTCGATTTAGGATTTAGGTAAGACTTTAACCAGTTTAAATCAAAATTATATCCTTTATGTAAACAATTATTCATTAAAATCTTATCGAGTCTAAAGGATTATCTTGTATCGCCAATAATTTTCATTTTACGTGAGAAGTTCAAAAGCGATTATATTCTCAATATTCACGAGGCCCAATTAAATTGAATTATCAATATAGATTGAGTGTCGCACATTTTGAAGCACGTTCTATATAATAATAAATTTCTAAAGATAATATGGCCCTTGTACTGAGTACTCTCAAAAATTTAATCGACTAATTGGAATTTAATCTAATTTATACGTATCAAATGTAGCTACAGGATAATTTGCAGATGTCTTAGAAGTAACGAAACGTGATACTTGCCAAATTTAATATTAGATTTACGTAACATTAATTAATTTGTACAGGTATAACTTGTATCGAACTTCAGATATATGTAGATAATTTCTTAGAAATACATCATATAGTATTAAGTTCCCAATAATAGCTTATTCTATTAGTAGGTAGATATATCGCCATGTAGATTATAATATATTAATGTTACATCAACATTTGATCACATGTTCGTAATTTAGTATTCATGACTATACCTATGTACATACATACCTAATTAAATACATAGTTATCTATATTAATGAACTACCAACGTTTCAAATATAATTATTAATGTATGATGCTAATTGAAACGACGTCAATAATTAAATAAAGGTAGTGCTAAATAGACGTAATAATAATTTTAATTTTGATTTAAGGAAAAATGGTTTAACCGGAATGTCAGAACCTCATGAACTCGTCTTCGATAAGAAGCCTTATTTACAACATAACATGACATCACGCCTTTTGTCCTCGAAGGGGTAGGCAGAGGTGTACATTACGGCACTTAATGCCACTGTACAATTTAACACCCACTTTTCACTATTTATGTTATGAGTCCCATGTAATAGGGGGTGAGCCTATTGCCATATACCGAGCATAATTGCAGACTCCGTGCTACCACTGATTTTTTTTTAAAAACCCGTAACTACTTTGCCAGACCCGGGAATCGAACACGAGACCCCTTGCGCGGCAGCAGTTATTTAAAATTAAGAAAAAAACCTTACAATAGTACTCAACATCAATTATGTTCTGTATTCTCTAGTAATTCAACTTTCCTTATTCAATGGTCTCTTTAAAAACTCATTTACCACAAAAGGACTCGTTTACATCAGCCATGAATAAAATCTACATCCATAATATCCTCGAACAAAATCAGTTGAAGCATTTAAAAGTAATAAACTGTCAAAGCGAGCCGAATTGCACCAAATATGGCGTCGGCATCGTGCACCAATCGTGTACAAAACCCATTTACACTGTGTAACATTTTATTCTACGTTTACGATAAACGGGATCTGATTCATGAGTTCCGGGCTCGGGAATTATGACGTCATTGTTGTGTGTGCATGTTGCACGTCGAAGCTGACGAGAGGGGTGGTAATTGCATAAAATACACGCCACCGAGTCCTCGACTTTATGAACTAGGGAATTCGCAATACTACGAAAACATTACATGTTCATCAAAGTTGCTACTAGCTTCTTCGTAGTTTTATAATAGGTGTTTTTCACAGAAATACTATCACAATTACTTGGAACATGGTGTACAATGTTCTTCTTTTGAATTTAAATAACGTTTATTTCATAAAGTAACTAGCTGACCCGGCGAACTTTGTTCCGCCTTCTAGGCAATAAATGAGTAGTATTTTTATTTTTCAAATTAGGATAGGTAAATGTAATTAAAAAAAATCTATTAATTAAATTTTTTATTAGCCATTTATTTTGTTGCATGGGTTGCACTTTTCAGTGTAGCACCTTGTGATAAACGATATTTTTAGTTTTTTTATCAGGCGCAAAAACAAACAACGCAGAAGGTTTTCCGACCCGTGAACATGCCACGTATAATTGGCCATGGGAAAAACATGGATGTTCTAGATTGAGACCACAAACTTTCAAGGATTGGCCTTGTGATTTATGTACAGTCATGGCGAATGCAAGACGGATCGGAAATTGAAGCCGTTTAAACTCAAATGGCATGTCGGTTGGGATCATCGGAATCCTCGGAATGAGAACTTCCTCACCTTTGAATTTTCCTTTGAGTATTGTGGCGTAAATCAAATTGTTCGTCAATTTACTTACCACCAAACGTGTTCCGTTGCACAGTTTTGGTTGGTTTAAGTTTCGAAGCATGATTACTCTCCAGGAGCCAATCTTTAGTCGTAAATTGTGCGGTGGTAAGCCAGGAACATCCAAGGAGTTTAAAAATTCAATTGGATAGTTGGTGGCATCATCTTCATTTGTAACACAATCAATAGATTTGAAAGAATGCAGAGCACCAATGATCTCATTCTGAATTATGTAGTTTAAGTCATCTACATCTTTATTCTTAGCCGCCAAAATTGCTCGCTCACTCAACCATTCATTATTTTTGTGGTTAGTGATGATGTTTGGGAATACTTTGTTGATGAGTTCGTCTTTCGATGAGACAAAGTTACAGAAATTCGTAGGAAATGAAATCAATCCGCTCGATTCGTCGACAGGTACTCGACCATTACCTATAGTAAGCAATTGCTCAGAGAATTCTTCGGCAGATGTATCGTTCAGCAATGCAACTCTCATGTTTGTTGTCAGCTGAAATTTCTTAACATAGCGCCATAGATTCGATGACTTGAGGCAAGCGTTTATTTCGTCGGCAGCAGTCGATCTGGGAATTACTGGCAATGTTTGGCGGAAATCGCCAGACAGTAAAATCATTGCGCCTCCAAAACATCTCGAGTCATTGCGTAGATCTTGCAATGTTCTGTTAAGTGCTTCCAATGCACGTTTATGCGCCATTGTGCATTCGTCCCAGATGATGATCTTCGATTCGGATAAAACTTTGGCCATTGCGGAGCGCTTTGTAATGTTGCATGTTGGTTCTTCAATAGAATGAAGATTTAACGGCAATTTTAATGCCGAATGTGCCGTACGGCATCCTTCTAGCAATGTGGCTGCTATTCCAGAAGAAGCAACTGCAACCGCAATGTTGGATCTTGCACGAACAGTGGCTAAAACTACTGACATGAGGAATGTCTTACCAGTTCCACCAGGGGCGTCCAGGAAATATAAACCACCGTTTCCATCATCAATTGCCTTCATTAATGTATCATAAACTTCCTTTTGTTGGGGATTCATCAGAGGTACATTCGTTTGAACTACTAAATGTAATTCCTGGTGATCATATTCACGTTCCCGTTCCAATTCTCGATTAAATGCGTCATTCATTTCACGATTTGGCGCTGGCATTCCTAACCTGACTAATAAACTACCACACATGAGATAACACATGTCTTCGATCAAGAGCAAGGCCCGATTATGTATCTCCTCATTCATTTCAAGATCTTGATTTCTTGAACTGACACGAATTTGATGTAAAATATCTTCTGACATATTATCCTTGTATTTGTGCCACAGGTTAGACGGGTTCGATGGAAAGCATGTCGAAATGATGATAGCAAATAATGTACGTATCTGACTTGGAGATGCAGAGATAATTGCTTCAACGATTGTCGTATCCCAATGGGTATCGTTTTCTAGTAACTTTAGTTCTTCACATGCAGCCCGATATGTTGGGAATATTGTACCATTAACAGTCCGTAGTGACTCAAATGACGTTGGCCCACGGACATTTACCAACAACAATCGCAAATAGAAGCATTCATCATTCTTTGGATGAACTGTATACATACGACCAAGAGCATCAGTAGAATGCACATCCGGATAACCAGGAACCGCATCGCCTTGCTTCCGTCGTTGAAAATTCTTTGATGAAGCATTCCAAGTGTAATAACGTGGCATCTCCGAGTAAAGCAAAGTTCGTGCAAACGGATCGCTCTGGCAGGTCGCAAAGAAACTGGTCAATGTTGTCGCTGGAGGTGTTTCAGCACGTTGAACAACATTCGAAGCCGTGAAATATACTCGTTGACCATTCTCGAGATGCACCGCCAAATGCACAACAGTAGGATGACGTTCGTGAATAGGGAATGAGAATATTCGCCAAATCGCTTCATTGCAGTTCACATACCGACCAACTTGATAGCGCGCAATTTCATCATTCGTATTATTGGCTTGGACGCCAAAAACCGCCATATCGCTGCCTTTCGTGACATATTTGCAGATGTATTTTATTGACTTTACTGAATTGCAATACTCAACGTTACAATGTGTCTTGAACGTTTTGGAAATAAGTGGAGAATATGGAACAATCCAACTGTTGTCGACCACGAAATCCATTCTTTTAACTTTTGTTGTAATAGTTCGACCATTATCATCCGGCGATCGACGCCGATACAGTGGATAACCATCGTTGCCAGTGACGGTCTCCGCCGTTAATTTCCGTGGATATCGTTTGGAACACTTGCCGTCGATCATGCAAGGTGATTGGGGATTGATGGCGCCACATGGTCCATGAATCATATTTGTGATTACAACATCATGTAGGTCTTGATCGGCTTCGTGATCGGGAATCTCGGCACATATGATATCATCTATTTGGTCTGGTTGAATTGTTTCCACTAACCAAATAAGAATGTGTGCGTGAGGCAGGCCTCGTTTTTGCCATTCGATTGAATACATCCAGCATCGAGTTTCTCCAAAGACGCATTGTTTAACAATAAAGTTCATTAGGGACCGAATTTTTTGGCTGAATACACGTGCTGTGATGTCGTGTCGATCACTTGGTGTTTGTCCAGGAAGCAGCAATTGAACAATTTCTATCCATTTTGGATTACAGGTAAAAGTAATAAAGAGATCTGGCCGACCGTAATGACGAACATATGTCATTGCATCTTGCGCATATTCATGCATATGACGCGGACTACCTATGTACGTCGCCGGCAAAATCGTTAATCGACCAATATTAGCTGCATTTGATTCAGTACTAATTGCATCACGTAAATGGATATACTCATCAGAACGCAGTTTGGCTTGGTTCAACCGAATGAAAGTTAAGCGCTCAGTTTCTATTTTGACGTACATGTCCACGCAAAACTGTTGAAGCAATCGACGAAACCGCAGCAAATAGTTTTCAGAATTTTGACGAATCATCAGACGATATGCGTAATAATTCATCGAGCTAACCTTCTTGGTAGTTTCTTCACCTGAAATTAAAATAGTAGAATTAGTATTTTCTATGTAAAAGTTACATATTTTTTGCATAATTATTGTAAAACGGTGAAGAAAAATTTTTTTTCTCTGAACAAACAACCCCCAATACCAAACGCTGTAAAACATCTGTCATGTTGAAATCAAAACTATGATATTGATACTCACCGTTCAATGGATTTATCATTTTGATATTAAAATAATATCCATCTTCTCCTTTCCAAAACATCAGCGGGTATTGTAATGTGTCATAAGAACGATGTGTTTCAGATATTTGTTGCAGTTGCCCAGTATCACGACGTTTAAGTACAATATCTCGTGATTCCAAATTTTCACCAACAATCAGAATGGCAACTTCATCTATAGTTGGGGCGTTAAAAGTGCGTTCGTGAGTTCCAGATGGTCGTTTATCCGCTCTGATCACGACTTTGTAGTCATCATTTGGCATGCGCTCCAAGGCACTCTTGAACAGCCTGACCAACGCATGATGTTCATGAAGCAGTTGCTGCAGATCTTGAAGAATTGCTCTTTTCGTAGCTGCATTGATCTCTTGACGTCGATCAAGTTGTTCCTCCGTATTGCCCATGAAGTATATTTGTAAAAATTTATGCTGTCCATCATCGAGAGGTTGCAATGATCCAATTCGATGGTGAATCTGTCCTTGTATCTACAAAATCAAAAGCAAAGTCATTATTACTGATTTACAAACACTTCAGGAATAAATATAGTTTATTATTCTACTGTATTGCGTGTAAGTACAAAAATAAATAAATACCTTGAATGTCGGATTAAATCCTCGTTCTTCGATAATGTCTGCCCCAAATGAGGTCATTTGGAAACAACCATTGTATTTTTGAGTGTTTGCTAGAAAATGTCGTGATTCGGGTGTTTCGCCACGAAGCAATGAATGCAATGGCTCAGGTGGCGGAGTCAATAACGGCAATTTCACTTTGCCACTAAGGCAGCACAATCCTGGCGGTTCTCCGGAAAACTTTAAGGCGCTACAATACTCGCAAACAACGTCCATTGCCCCAATGCGAACGCTAGTATGCAAGCAGTAATCAGTGCTGCAATCGTATCGAAACGCTGCCCGATCCAAAGATGAATTTCTTCTTGTGCTTCGTAGGTTTGATCGACGATTTCGCATTGCCAACCGAGCCGTTTCACGGGCTGCCTCCCTTTGCTCTTGTGAGTGAGAAGCACGAAGTCGAGCCATACTTAAGCGGCGCTCTTCACGTGCAATTTCTTGCTCTTCTTCAGTCCTTTCATTCTCAATGTTTCGAATCACTCTTGCATTACGGCTTTGTCGAGAAAGATTTGATCTTCTTGGTCGCGGCATTACAATGTTACAATGCATCAAGCGGTAAATTTATTTTTTTAATTTGTTTAGCTTAGCTGTCAGTAAGCGGTCAATATTTTTTTTTTTTTAAATATGTTCAGTTGTCAGTTGCGTTTTGTTATCATTTCGTTATTCTATGTCAGTTGCGTTTTGTTATACTACGTTTTATGTCACGTCCCACGGGAACGACCGGGAACGGGATAAAAAGTATCCTATGTCCTTCTCCTGGTTCTAAGCTACCTCTCCACCAATTTTCAGCCAAATCGGTTTAGCCGTTCTTGAGTTATAAATAGTGTAACTAACCGACTTTCTTTTATATATATAGATTTACAAAATACGTAATGTATGTATCAAAAATTTAATGTCATCAGCAATCCTGTAGGATTAAGTCAATTTTGATTTACCAATTTTAGGTATACCTACGAATTTAGGTATACCTATAGATCCTATGAGGATAAATAATTAAAAGCAGAGTATTTCATTTCCTTATTTGTTTTTACATCCAGCCATACAATTTCGTTTTGGACAGGACCAAGTTAACCTAAAATTGTACAACAGAATGTACTTCAACCCTCCCACGCAAATAATAATATCAAATGTACAAAACTGTTCTGCTGAGTATTGCCACAGAATCTTCAAATAACTTATATTTTAGGCGAGACAGAACGCACGTGGAATAAACAATGTCCCACAAAAACTAAGAAAAACCTTTTGCAATAATCTCGGCAGGAAGGCTTCGTGCAGTCATAAGACTCACCCGAGACATGAATATTAACAGAGAATTTTTTTCCGTTCATCTCACGTTCGAAACAATTTGCCATCAGTTGCCATAAAATGGTCCGGCTAGGCGTACATAATGGGGGACAATTTCTTTCGCCACCTGCGTCGCATTATAGACATTCTACTCGAAATTGCTATCGCATGAGTCCATAGATAATTTGCAGCCGTTACTGTCTCCTTGATGGCAAAATAATTAATAGATATCGGTGAAGTTTTGGCATATTATGTAGTTCTCCCTCGAAATATTTCGTGGTCGATTTACCGTCTATTGGTATAGGTTTTCGATAGTATGTTAACAAATTTCGATAAGCTAAGTCCTGTTATTTTGTGGCTTACGTTTTATGCTTGCTCTGAAATATTAATACCCATTAAATACTTCTAAAGCATCCGATATTTTATTTAGTCTCTATATACTTGTACATACCTACTTATCATTTATAAATGCTATTCAAATCTACTATTCTCTCAGCATACACTTTATATTATTCAGATTCTGCAGACAATAATGTTGGAGAAAGCAAACACGGATTCAATATGCGACTTGTACTACAAAGGATCTGTGGTTTCGAACTGATTGGATTATATTATCAATTTATTAGTAAGGCTATTCTGTAATATTGTCGCGGAGAACTTAACGGGTAACCGAGGCTCCGGCCCGACGTGCAGGAGAAGGAACGGGGTGGTTTTTAGTCAGTAAGAGTCAGACACTCCCTTCCGCCTCACCCAGGCGGGAGCAGCCATTCGATGATTTTCCCCCCTTAAAAAAAAATATCTGTAATATTGGGTATTGATTTATATTTCAAAAGCACGTGTGGAAAGTACTCTGGTAATTTATAAAGCGTATTAAAATTTGTAATTACCTTTGCGTTTGTTTATTGGTCATACCAAGTTTTGTCAGGTCTTCATATAATTGACACCAATAGACTTCATAATTATGAAGAATCGTACACGTTATACTATAAAACTAAAATTTTCTGCGAATTGGTTCGGTTTACTAGTAAGAAATGAATTACATATAAAATGGCAGTTATTCTTGTACTCCTTCTAAATGTTTCCCTGAAATTAATATGGTAGGGCCCTTTTAACTCGATATGTTATTGAGTTGATGCGTTCCTGGTATCTGTCTCATGTTCGTAAAAGGTCTCTAATCTTATGGACTCGTAAAAGTAGCGTTTATTAATTCTTGTATTAAGAGTACAGGCATACGATAAAATACGGGAGTAACGAACTCAACTGTGTTACAAAAAAAATATAAATAATCCAGGTTGCCACTTACCACTTTACTTATTGTCACACTATACAAACAATTTCATTTCATTTTTAGCATTTAAATTTAAATAGAAGTGTACTTACTTATTCTGACTTCATTTTTAGCAAATAAATAGAAATATACCTATTTAATTTGACCTCTTTCAAACTTGCAATATACGAAACTATCTCTCAAAATGTCATTGAAAGCCAAATGACAGAAACAAAGAGTCTATTTTGGTCCTGCATGATATGTGCATACCGAAAAATAATCTATAGGTATACATCAGACTCAAAGTAAATAACAAAATCTATGCAATTACTTACCTACATTACATTTGGAACATAATGGTCAAAGCTCTAGTTCGTCCATTTTATTTGTGGACCATTTCCGTACAGCTACCGACTTCTCGTTATCGAGTATTTCGAAATAATCCTTTAACTTGGATTTCGTTTGAGATATCTAGTTGAGTTGAAATGCAAGTTTCAGTCGGATTTCAACTGTATTGAAGTTTATGGAATTATATTGTTCGGTTACGATTTGTACTTTAGAAGTCCTCTGTCTGTTTTCAAAGATCTTGGAATATTGGTTTAATTCATCCATCTGGGAAAATCATACTCTAAAATTTTGTCTAAAAAATGATACACTATTTTAATGAATGTAATCAATTGAGAACATCATGTGAATAGCAGCCAACAAAGCCGTACACGGTCTAGAATTCAAACTCCATTAAAACGAAAAAAATAATGTATTTCTCCGAATAAGCCCATTCTCAGAATTCTACTCAAGTTCTTCGCCCTTCTATGAAATCATTGGCGTATACATTGTACTGTACCGGGTATATTTTAAATGAAATATATTCTTTTTAAATTGAAACTCTCTACTACGAAGCTAAATACTAGGAATTGTATTATTGCAGGTTCAAGCAACAATTGAAAATAAAAATCAGTTAGCAAAATAAAACAACGATGAGTAAAAGCGAGTTTAATAAAAAGTTTCCAATAACGCTATCTAATGGTAACTAATTAATTTTATTCTTTACAGTCAATGAACGCGCTTCATCATTATTTTTATTTATGAGGAATGTGGGTATAAAAAATGGGTGCCAGTCGCTGACTTGTACCGGCTGGTTCGTGAGGGTTAGTGATTAAGGAGCGAGCCTTCCCTCCTCAGACCGCAACCAACTCGACTTGCAGGTAAAAGAGTTATTAGCCCCGAAATGCCGTGTACCAAGTAATTGATTTGCTTTTGTTATTTCAAACGACTTCTAAAGACTTCTTTGTAGATTTTCCTTGTTAAACCCCCGGTTTTGTTTTATGCTTATTATTTGCGTTCGTTTTTGCTGTTGTTTTTTAAATGGGAAAAAGAAATGTGTTCCATTTCCGATATTTGGATAAATGATTCATGAAAGCAGGAAAAATAATATGTTGTATTGTTTTGAGACAAGTTAATGCAAACTTTTTGTTATCATATAGCAAACATGCACACGGTTAATATAACTTTTAATAATTGTTTTTCTAATAGCCTTCAAATTAAATTCATATTAACTTTAAACTATGTTATTTAAAAGCACAAAATATACAATCCTGAATAAAATGATGGCGAAAACACATGAAATCATGCAGTAAAATCAACAACAACCGCTTTCATTGACCTGAAACTTAATTTCAAACGAGTATAAACTTCGTTGAGTAAATACAATTATACATTTACTCGATTCATATTAAAACATTCATGAGTTCGTAAATAATAATACTGATGTACCTACGATGGGATGGAGAACCTTTTGAAACAAGATCCCCATTTCACACGTTCAGTCGGCTGGATGATAGGAGTTGAGCTTAGGTAGTCTCTGTATCCAGTAGCCAATTTCATAAATAGAATATTTACAATAAGTTAAACATAATTTGTAGTTACGTCATAAGATGAGCAAACTTAGAGGCCTTTTATCATGGCACGAAGGGACAATTCTGGAATAAATTCAAATTGCCAATAATTCGAAATCGTAGAGGCCGATAACTTATTTCTTTTAAATTGTTAATATACTTAGGCTAATAACATAATTTCTACCACAAAACCAAAGCCGAAATAATGTATCATCTGCCTACATTATAACGGAGATAATCGTTTTGGGGTTTGCCAAATTAGCGCAATTATTAAACAAGTTGCCGTTGCTGTCTATAGTTTATTCAAGGGCTTCAACGTCGGTTAATTGACCACTTTTGACCTGGTCACAAGGCTAAACCAAATATACGATATTTTTTATTATATACAGTGGGAAAATTAGATTATTTTGATGTAACATTAATTGACATTTTACAAGGGATTCGAATTTTACAAAATAATCAGCCATATAAATAATGTTAATTCGTTGCTAATTTCGTAATTCATTTTAACAGTGTGAATTTCTACCAACTATTGAATAATTAACATAAAATTTAAATTATATTAACTGTACGCTTGAAATATTAGGTCGTGCGCATAAATTCAAAGCCTTGAATATATTAATGAGGATAAGCCATGAGTTTAAGCCCTGGTTTTAGCATGTAGAGAACTGGGAACAGTAATAAAAATAATGGCTAAAATATGCTTACGTTGCTTTAAGCTACGTAACAATGTTCCACTTGAAATAAAATACTAATTTATGCAATTTTGATTTTTAATTAACATAATTATAATCACTAGGATTGAATCGTTAATAGTGTTGTCTGAGTCGAAGTACAATCATTTACCTGCTGTCTAGACACTTACATTTAAATGCATCTCAAACTATGATTACGTGAATGAAACAAATCATAAGCTCACAGGTCGTACCTATTAACTTTACTGTACTGTTTTTAAATATTTGCATAAAATTCAGTGAAAGATAACCTAAAAATAATTATAATTTTTAACATAATTTCAATGCAAAAGCGTGCCAAACAAACATAATTTGAAGAAAATTCTTCGCTGACCCGGTTACGCTTAGGACATGCAAAATTAGAATAGATGCGCGCACGAGGGCCCAAGAATAAGCTACCCTTCTTGTTTCCACTTATATTCTTACTAAAAAGCAACTTAGTGATTACAAGGTAAAAGCACCCTTATCTCTTATATCTTTAAAGAATAGATAGCTCTGAGGAACTTGAATGAAGTAGCACTTTTAAATGCACTTGGTTCCTTACATGAGGGTTCATAAGATGATTCGTAGAATCAGCCCTTTTATTCCCCTTCTCAATGGGGGAATAAACAAAGGATGTTTGATTAACTGAGTATCATTCAGGTTTTATGGAGTTAGTTGATTGGAATAACACAACTGTAGCCTTGGTTAAAATAATAATTGTTAATAACAACCAGAAGACGTCTACTGCTGGAAAAGAGTTCCCCCTTACGTCCAATTTTACTAGAGATAGAATTTTGACATGAGCTCCATGCAAAAAGTGTGTAACCGAGTGACATAGATGACTAACAGTCAGTTTCAATAACCTATCTATCTGTAGATTTGCTTACTAGAGATAGAATTTTGACACTTTTTGTATGGAGCTCATGTCAAAATTCTATCTCTAGTAAGCAAATCTACAGATAGATAGGTTATTGAAACTGACTGTTAGTCATCTATGTCACTAGGTTACAATAATGTATAAATAATATGCACAATATCAACGACCCCGTTGCCGGGTCTACTATTTCTCAAAAATTACCGGGTGTGTCCTTCAAACCACATGAAGTGTCCATCTCATCAGATCAATGAATTAAATAATAATATCAATGTAGATAATACATAACAATAGTTTGTAGCGTAGTAATAATTTCGATATTATTGTATTCATTTGTCTCCCTGGCTTTCATATTTTGCAGCTGATTGCAAAATCAAATGAAGTGTGGGATTCAATTTATTTTGAATCGTGATAATTTTATCCATTTTCGTTTTTAATTCTGGTGTGGGTATTTTAAAAGGTTGTAATACTACAGATTTTTGGGAAAATCTGGGAGCACGTGCTGTAAATATTCTAGTCTCATTGAAAACTGTATTCTTCATTGTCAGAAGATAAATCGTGCATGGAAGTTAGCCATAAAACTGTATCGCACATCCACACATCAAAATCACTAACTAGCAACCTCTTCCGCCCACTCTAATGAATTATTGCCACTAACACAATTACCCAGCCGTAATAACACTGAACGAGCAATAAATACAGATACAAAATTAATATAAGAGCAAATAAATATACATAATAATATTCTGTCATCATCCATATTGTATGAGCGGTACACTTCGTCTCTGGTTGTTCAATGAAGACGCCAATTTCACACTTGACAGGAATTCCAATTACTTCCATTTAATGTGAAATGGCAATATCGCGTGTATTGTGCGCACTATTTTGTATAGTGCTGCAGTTATTGATCAATGACACTTGAGACGCAGAGTAATATTGCGTCGTGTTATTGGCGCGCAATATACGTCTTACTGCTTTACGAATGAACTTTAACTGTTGAGCTAGTAACATTAGAACTTTAATAAGTGTCAATAAGTATTCATTTGCTAAACAACCTATACTTACTTTTATTTTCTGAGCTGGAATAAATACAAAAGATAGAATTTAATGTCAATTGAAAAACTTTTTAAATAGTTACGACAGAAACGAGTTACAGTTTTTCACAGGATTTTAAAAAAAAAAGTGTAATTAGATAGTCACTTAATTATGAAGCCGTGTAAGCGAGGCTGCATAAAAATTTCACATCATTACAGTGCAAAACTCGTTGAATGGAGCTTAAAAATGGAAACACACGTGAACACGTGAACATCTTTTAAATATAAGGGTGTGATGCAAAAACTGTTATAGCAATTACAAACACGGCTCCTGCATGCATTTTACATGAGCCCTCGTAACCAGCTGGAAAAATCTGATAAAAGGCAACGATGGAACACATGTCTGCTCGTGATGATACTACAAGTTTCCTCTAGAGCAGCGATTTATCACGTAAGCGGTGAGCTATAACCTAAATGTAAGAGCGATTGGATGCAGGTTCCATCTGAATGATGCATGAGACGCGGCCAATGTCGCACATGTGCGCGCTCTGCGCAGATGCCAACTGTACCAATATCAAGCTATCTGCTGATATGTCTAATTTAATACGCTGCAACATGTGCCAACTAACGCGGAAACACATAACTTGCGCTGTATGTGTCACGTGCAAATGGAATGGTTATGCACGGATTATCGATACCCATAGCGTACGAGTGGGCACGACACTGGGTGATAAAAATTTGCGAGCACCCAATGTTCGACGCGACTGGAGTTCGGCCCATAATCGTCGTTCGAAATGTCTAAAAATCCGTCGAAGTTCTACTACAGCGCTATTTGCGTCGCCTCTTACATTTTATAATAACGGCAAAGTTGGACAGGAGTATGCTTCTTAAAAGTTTGTACTCGAGACTCGGATAACGTTGCATCCCGTGGTGCTTGGCACGATTCCAGAGGACATCGTAGTCAGGACGTCGTCTTTCTAAATTATTTTATTATTTCATGACAGTCGTACAAAAAATTAAGTGGTTCACGCGGGAAGCTACTTTTTATTCGTACATGTTTATCTTATTCGAGGTAATACATTGTGAATACATTGTACGAATATTGAACAGAGAGCACTCTACTCTCGCCATAATTTAGATACATGAGTCAGTAACTGCCACGTATATTATAAACTATGTTTTGAAGCACTCATATCCATGTTGTAACTTTCTAGTGTTGATATAAAACGATATCAACTGTAGACACGTAGTGATTAATTCTCAATTTCGTAGAAGTAATATCTTATGTTTTATTCATATCAGTCTCAGACTACAGTCGTGTCTGTTGAAGAAATTTACTACAAACTTGATAATGTTACTCTATACTTGCTCGAATACTTCGTATGTTTGTTAAGATGTTATCTGCGAAATCCGTCCTTTATTTGCTATAGAACAAATGTTATGTGAAGGCTTATGACGGCAATTCTCATGTCTAGACCTTGTAAATCTTCATTTAGATTTAAATACATGGTCATCTCATTATTTATTAAAGCATGTAACCTTTTACTACATGACTTCTAGTCACGAGGCATACATATAAGTGCTATATTACCATAATACAACAATTTTCAACAAGATTTTGGCTGTAGTATCCAATATGTTGTGACATTAATCTAGACGAACGGTTAAACGTATAACTGTCTGGGTCCTTTCCAGCATATTGCGGTATACTTTATCAGATAGCAGACAACTACTGAACATGGGTCTCGTAAATAGCTACAAAGAGATATTTTCACGGAAATTGTTGCTTTTTAGTCATATGTATGTAAGTACTTGTAGAATATATTTCACTTTGCTTATTGTAACTACTAGAGTATTACAATGATACGCTAATAGTTATAAACATAGCAACTAAGGTTTTCTTAAATAATAGTTTCATAAAAGTAGGCACAGAAATTGGGTACCTAAGTCTGAAAAATTCAAGAATACATTGTTTGACCTTGAAATTAACGTTGACCTTTTTAACATGTGTGACGCAGTTACACCCTAATACGATAATTAGAATTAAACCCTTGGATTGCTTTGTAGTATATGAGGCGTTGAGTTTGATAACCGAGTCGGAATCGGTATGCACGGAGTGTGCATTAGAGTTTGGTGTTCGTTAGTAGGCTAGTCCCATTCGAAGCTGTAATGTACTAACTTACAAAAGTGGCTGTACTTTGTGTACAATGTCCCACAACAATACAACACTTTATGTATAACAATCAATTGCACATTTTCATTTCATTTCGGTGAGAGTGCAGGGGAATGGCACAACATGATTCCCTCTAGTCCTTCCCACCATCGTGCTACAAGTAAAGCTTCACCGATTCATGGTAGATGTCCCACCCACACGTACGAAGCGCTTTGCTTCAAGTTTCATTATGCGTACTGCTAAGGAGTGGTATTTTTTGCCAGAGTCTGTATTTCCTGAAATGAATGAGTGAAAAGGTTGCTTATGGAACAACATGCTCCATCGTAGACCGCATCATCGCTTACCACCTCGCGAGATAGTGGTCAAACGTCGAACCATCAAATATAAAAAAAAATCCGTACGTTACATAAACAAATGTCATAGTCACATAGCATTAACATTACATAATGTTGTACAATCATCCCCAAAACAGTTCTTAGAGCTTATTGGGTTGTAACGATCAATTGCATAGTCCCCAAGTTGTCGCGTAGAGTGCACTGCGCAATTGAATTTGCATAGAGCGATAACGGTTCCAATATCCGCTAGGGATAAACCGGCTGGTTATGTACGGTAGTGTATGCTTTAGATTATTAGCCATTATGTGTGTGGTTGTACATAGAATGGGTGGGGCGAGCGTAGTGTATTGTTCGGGATATGACTTGGTTTTAATAATACTTACTTGGTTTATTCTTTTTTGCTTGTTTTGACTAAACTAAGGGTATCAAAATATATATTTTATATACATCGTTAAGATTTTATAATTTTTAGGTACTTCGAAAAGAACTGAAATCCAAAGTATCAGTAAACTTAAAGTAAAGTATACAACAAAAAACAAAATCAAAATGCTTCTCTATAAATGAAGCACAGATGAGAGCAACATCAATTACCTACCTAAACAAAATTTTGCATGCCGATCATACCACGTGCTACAATAAAGTTATCATTCCACTTCACTCCACATCCCCATTCACCTAACATATAATTTTATAATCCAGTTGAAACTACCCTTATAAAGCGCTATGTTTCACGCGTCGTCAGTCGCGCCAGTAATTATCGACATCAGTAAAACTAAATGCCCTCTGATTTAATTCACCCGCATCCATTTAACGATCGCTAGTTTAATAAAAATATATACAACAGTCCATAACAACTGCCTGAAGTTAATTGCGAGCTTCATAGCCATTAAAAGGTATATTACTGCGCAATATTTACTTTGACAAAATGTTAATTTGCATTTTGATTACTGCGTGTATTTTCTAGTGCTGTGCCATTGGGTTTAATGAAAATAATCTGTTGGAATAAAAAATAGTGTTCGTTTTTACAATGGAAAACTTGGCAAAGAAATTTCGATCAACTGTGACAACTATCACAATAGTATGACTGTAAATTAATTAGTGGTTATAGTAATATTTATTGTGAATTACATCCTGCTTTGAGAGATAACATATGTAATTATTTTCGTTAATATATTAGTATGTTGCAAGATATGTTGTTACATTCAACTTTCAAATGTAACGATATTTCTATTTAATTATCATGTTTTCGGCGTACTCACGTAACGGTTTGACAGGAAATTCGACTAGTTTTAAGCCATGCTAGAGACTCATATTCATGAGCAGCATTCCGCCACTCCCGACGCGGTGACTGTCGCGCTGGTTAGTAGCAGTTCAAATTCCTCGTCAAACAGTTACGTGTGTAAGCCGAAAACATAATAATTAGTATGTTTCACGAAAGTTTTAATACAAAGATATTACTATTTCTACTCAGTGCCTAAATATTCAACATTTCAAATTATTACATAAAATACCTGACAACTTTACCTCGGTTTTATCAACAGTTTTTTATTTTGTGTCGAAGCGTCCGAAACTGTTTGCAAAGCCGAAATAAATGCGTACATATGTAAAACTCAAATCGTTGCTATGTTTTTACGTGTAACAGTTTTAGTTCGCTTTTGCTCGTATAAACAATCAATGTTAGAAAGTCCTATTCGGAGCAACATTGCATTGTGATATGAGTCGGTACGGGTACATTCGAATAGTTTTCAACTTCGGTTTTCAAATATCAAGCAACTTCCAATGCCGTGAGTACAAATATTTTTCCGATCAATTGATCTCACATACGAGCAATTCCACTAATGTTCGGAATTACATCCAGAGTACTATGTCCAACGGATAATTTGAGAGGTCGTCTAAAGCGCTGGAATTCTCTTGGCCTAGAACGTGATTCGCATTCTCCTCCGTAGGGAATTCTAGGCAATGAGCCTCCACACTCGACCTGCACCTCGGCTACGCTCGAGGAAATTTGCCAAAATATTTTGTGCATCTTCAGCTTTTTAATTTGGCTCGAGAGCAGAGTTCAACGCTAGATGGTCCAAATTTAATATACGACTTAAGAAATTAACTGCTTTTCAGTATTACAGTTGGTAAGCGCCAACAATATCTCTCTGTATTAATTACAATTGTCGCTAATTTGTAGTGTGGTCGGGTAATTGTCGTCGTTAAATGTTTGGAATGCCAACTATGTGTAATTAATTTGCTATTCATAGGGATAGAGGTGGACCTCAAAATTAAATATTGTTTGAAAGCAAAATGAATAGACGTATAGGTTAACTACATTTTCACGTAATTTATTATGAGTGAGCATGTTTTAGTCGTTGCTTGCGTGTATGTCTGATTTAGTCTAAGATAAACTGACAAGACAAACTTGAACAAATGGCTTCACTAATTCAAACCGTCTAAATATTTCGTGCCAGTAAGCGTCTTGAATAAAATACTAGCTTCCTCCGTAGCTGGACATCTATAGATTAAGGGCATGTGACACCAACGGGCTTCCACAGAGCAGACAGGCTTACATATTTCATGGCTCCATCCTTTTACCGCCGCACACAATACATCTGAAAGCCTTAAATAAAGGAATGGCTTTTGTTCTATGGTACTAGGCGATCAGGAGTGCGGAGCGGTCTCGTGGTTTGTGTACATCGGTGGGATAAGTCGGGCGGCCAGCGTCGGTCCCTTGCGGCCATTGTACGCCCAGTACGTGACGTGTATCGCAATCCGACAACTTATATTAAAAAGGACGTTGCTGATGAAGAACTTTAAGTGTAGGTGAGCGTTTTGAAGTTTAGTGGCCCGTTGTAAGTTGTAGTGTGAAATGTTCAGAGTAGAAATCTAACTGCAGTTTTATAGCACTTTTTTAATGTGTGTAGTAGGTACGTGTAATGTCGAATTATTTTTTCGCAACTATTATGTACTAGACTGATATGTTTTTTATATATAGCGTAAGCCGGTAAACAAGTAGACGGATCACCTGCTGGTAAGCAATCGGTGCCACCCATGGACATCCGAAACACCAAGGCGTTACAAGTGCGTTACCGGTCTTTGGGAATTGGGAATTTGAGGATTGTGGAGGATTCGAGAGACTAGGGAGGGGGGTAATTAGGCCTCCGGTAACCTCACTCACACGTCGAAACACAGCGGAAACGTTGTTTTCGGTTTTCTATGAGGCCGTGGTATCACTTCGGTCGAGCCGGCCCATTCGTGTCGAAGCATTGCTCTCCCACATTTATCTGTAAGATACATCTTAAATAATGTGCATTTAAATAAATCAATGGAATCCTATTCATACAAATATCAGTTCAAAATCGTCGACATAAAAGAGTATAAAGTCGCAACACAGCAATATTTCAATGTCTTATTCAAATTAGAGATACCTTCTACAAAAGTGTCACGTTGTTGTACTGCATAAATTCAGTGGAGCATACACAACTGCAAATCTAGCGATTAAGTACTGCTTTGCCACATAATACGGTATTTTTGCCAACATTCGTTTTGCCAGATGATAATCCGGCTTTGACGAAAGTTACATGGAATATGCGAACTCGGCAACATCATTTTTAGTAGTTTATTCTTGTTACTTTCTTATTGTGTTATTTTATGGAATTGTGGATTTATTTGTGCGTATGGTTGTGTTTTTTCTAGTTCTATTTGTATAAGATGTACGCTTCACTTATATTTACGTAGAGACGTAATATATTTATATTTTAACGAGCCCAATTTTATTTTTAGCTCATCTATATCTAAGTATGTTCTCAAAATAGTGCCAGAAGGTGAAGAGAAGATGTAATAATTCTATTACTACGATTAAAAAACAGACTCTTTTGTTGAAGTCGATTTATTAACCTTCTCCTAGGTGTAACAATCACTTAAATGAAAACCACACCAAAATCGGTCCAACCAATTGTGACATATTCGCGCCCAAACATACTTACATACAGGACAAACTAAGAACGTCCTTCTTTTTTGAAAGCGTTTAAAAACGTTTGTATACTGAAAATAAAAACTGTAAGCAAATACATCGTTCTCATCAAAATCTACGTACAAAGTTCTGATTACATCGTAAATTCAAACTTTAGAGACCTCTATAAATCCATCACTCGTATAGGTAGTAACGTAACAATAAAACTGGAATCTATTAAAAACATAAAATTGGTTGAAAACTCCATACGAGGACAAAGAGGGTTAAGAAACGCGGTAACGTGGAACGTAACAGTAACCCTTTTACGTTTAGGCTCAACAACCGTAAAAGTATCGAATGTCGTAAAATTGATCCTAGTAATAAAATTATATGCCGTGAAGGGCGAAAATGAAATATTGGAACCATTTCTCTGAAAAGAATTTTGTGTGGACATTACTTAAAGTTTCTTCTAGTATTTATGGTGGGATTTTTTATGGAATAGGAGGCAAACGAGCCAACGGATCACCTGATGGTAAGCGATCAGCGCTTTTACTTAGGAAAATAAAAACTTGTCCAAGTCACAACATACCCACTCACATTTAAATGTTTCTGTTACAATGCGGTCCTTAGACATCTCATAGGGTGAGATGTGACGCACATAGCTAACACTAAGGCAAACAAATATAATATATAATATAATATAATCTGTCTATTAATAATAATGGTGAATGTTTGAGGAACTAACAACATTAAAACTATGGCAACACTCAATAAAAGTAATAGGGTAGACGACTAATTTTTATTTTAATGTCCGTCTGATAGATTATTTAAAAACATTAGACACGTATTTTTTATTTTCTCACAGAAACGAATAGTTTCGAAGATATATTGATTTGAAATGTCGCGTGACGTCACTTCTCAGTACATTTTATACTAAGAAATGACGTTTCAGCCCCCACTCCTAAACTTTGATTCGTTTTATCTAAGTATTGTTTTATTATACGACAAAATAAAAAAATACGTGTCTAATATTTTTTCATTACCTAACTTACGGACTAATTATATTTTTAATTTTCATATCCTGTCATCATCCCCATTGTTAAAAAGGTACTAGATTGGAATTTAAGTGAATAGAACTTAGTACAAATTAAACATGCTGAAAAACAATTTGGGGTGGAGCTCGACTGTTTGCATTTTGAGTATAAAGTAATTTTCCATAGAACAAGAAGATGGACAAATTTTATCAATATAGAGGTATTTAACCTTATAATGTTTTCGCTCGAACAGTGGTTATGATAGGTAGGAATCATATTACAGTTTATATTTTCACATTTCAACTAAATTAACAAAAAATCGCGGGTTACTCACGTGAATATACTGAGAAAAGCTCTACTAGTTTCAAACAACACAGGAACATGAGGAAGAACCCCTCTGTAGTATTTAGTATGTCTTACGATAGTTATTACAAAACATGTTTATATTTTATCTGTCAGAAGTGACAACCCTACAGAATAAACGATGTTTGTATATAATGAGGATTGTTTACAATGTGCATTAATTTATAGGTTAGTTTTGGAGTTACTTTCTCGATATCGAGTCAGTACATATAGTTACAATACACAAAAGTCGAAAAGAAAATCTATTACATAAAACTACTTATATCTCTCATAGTTCTAAAACTAAACAAACATTATTAGCACAGATAATTAATTATCCCCACGAGACTAAAAGATGTTATGTATTCTTCGATTAGGAGACGTTATCTATGTTTTTCTGAACTGTTCGATATCCAATCAAAATATTTCATACCTTTCTTTATATAGTTGGTCCATATAATCTGTGTCAGTCTAAATAAGAAACTAAAGTCAAAATCAGATCACTCAATATTTGCTTTGCAAAAACAAGCTTTCTGTGATTGAAATACAGAAGAGCTCTTGGATGTGAAGTTCACTACTTCTCAGAAGATTGCGGTTAGTCTATCATTAGACATAAATTCTTCGTAACCTCAGGCTTTACAGTATACTATGTTGAAACTTCGTTTGTATAGAAACGCAGAATATTTTGGTGCTCGGTTCATGTTATCGGTACGACGATTGCTTTCCAATTTTCAATATTCTAAATGGTATGGAAAAGCTGGTAACGCACTTATAATGCCTCTGGTGTTCCAGGTGTCCTTGGGCGACGCCGATTGCTTACCATCAGGTGATCCGTCAGCTCGTTTATCAGTTTATGCCATACAAAAAGTTTGGAATAGCGCTGCTACTGCTATGTTAAATGTCTTTTTCAAGGTGGTTGCTTCAGTGTTCCTATTTAAGTCAAAAACAATCTGTCACTTTTGTGATAGTGTGTGTGACCATTACTGTATCACTACAAATCCTTAACCGTTTCATACCAAGGGGGTGTTTATAAACGTACTCTACTTTGCCAGCATTGTTGCTTTTGTAAATATTTTGATCAATTTCGGAAAGAGAAATAGGCACAATAGTTTCTATTCGTCTATTTATTTAGTAATAGAACATTTTGACCGTCCCTTGTAAATTTAGTGGAAATTTGATGAGGGTCTTATATAGACGGACAATAGCACTCTTAAATGGCTATCAATATACCTGTATAATTGGGTCGTTGTATTGGAAAATACAATGAAACTTGTTTTGTACCTAATAGAGGCTAACTGGACATAGAATTGTAATACATTCTTTAAGAATAGACGGTCTATATAGTTTTGGGTTCACAAATAGCCTATTTGAAGCAAAAAGATTAAAAGAGCTGGAATGAAAGCGGTTATCCGGATTTGATGATCAAAGAAATATTGCCGGATATATAAAGAAAAAGGAAACTTAAGTACTTTAAGCGGATTTTCATTTTTCAGTTTTATGGCTAACATGACATTAACATATTTGTATTATAACTTTCGTGGTACGTACTAAATAAATTATTATGTTTTCGGCTTACTCACGTAATTATTTGACGAGGAACTCGACTAGTTTCAAACCATGCTAGAGGCTCATATTCATGAGCAGCATTTCACGACCCGCGACGCGGTGACTGTCGCGCTGCTACTGGCTACTCAAGTCTGCGTATGAGTCTGAATATGAGCCTCTAGCATGGCTTGAAACTAGTCGAGTTGCTCGTCAAATAATTACGTGAGTAAGCCTAAAACACAATAATTTATGACATTAACAGTATAAGAAAGCAGTCTTTGGGTACTTTTCCAGTATTATAGATTAAATATCATTAGATGTTAGCAGTTGTTTGTCTATCTGCTATAGAATTCTGAATAGAGGGACTAGTAATTTAGAAAGCAAAAATTCAACGAGTTTAACTAAACGTATTATTACACTTAAAATATTTTTTTTTGAAATATCGAGAGGCATACCGATCATTGATTATTAGATAGAGAAAATTATGCAAAAATCTCAGCTTAGTTCGACCAAAGTTAGGAGAAAATAATATCAAATTACTAATTAAATTAGTCCACTTAAAATAATTAAGCTTAAATTTTAACATAAGTTTTTATCGTGGTCTCGTGCAGTGGCGTCAATTAATTAGCTTATGTGAACAAATTGCAGTAGAATTTTGCGGTTTGCTTTGTGTTAAATTAGTATTGATGTTATCGACTAATTTATTTTCGATTAATTGCTGCAGCTCTACAACCGTTGGTATTCAAATTAAAATTATGGCTCGGAAATTTATCGTTAACTAGCTTTAGACCGTGACTTCGTACGTGCGCATCCGATTTTTCTGTACCCGTATCGATTTTCGGAAAATCTTTGGATAAACATTATCCTATAACCGTAGATTTAAACTATCTTGCTACTAAATTTCAGCCAAATCGATTTAGCCGTTTTTGAGTTATAACTAGTGTAACAAACACGACTTTCTTTTATATATCTATCTAAATATACAGATATAGATTAGGGGATCAAAATTAACAGTGAACAAACTCAGATCAACGGCAAGTATCAATGTGACTTTTTCCGAGTTGTATATACTTTCTAAGAGTATTTAGACACCTTCACTGACAAACGGTGAAGGAAACCATCGTGAGGAAACCTGGGCTTATAATTTCTAATTATGAGTTTGAAATTACAACCCGAATTGAGCAAGCGTGGTAATTAATGCTCAAACTTTCTCCGTGTCAGAAGAGACTTTGCTCAGTAGTGGGCATTTATAGGCATGATGATGAGACTCTGACTAAACACAACCACAGATATAAGCCCTTATAAATCGTTAAGAATTTTTCAGCTCCATAACGTATTCGCATTAGACAAAACGAGAATCTCAATTAAAAACAAAAAATAAAGACGATTCAATTTAGATATATCTGTCCAGAAGTTAGAAGTTTCAGTGTACTGTAGATACAAGTTACGAAATATTGCAATTATACGAAGGCCTCGACGATTCAATTTGTGCAAGTTTCTCTAAGTTAACGTACAGTATTAAAGCAAGATTCGCCCGGACCTCACATAAAACTGGTTGTAATTTGACTCAGTTCGCGACCGCCCGGCCCGTCGCAGCTGCTCCGAGTTATGTCCCTCACTCTCATACTATCCGGTTTATCTGCAAACCTTCTGCGACACGCCTCGACCCTGATTTATATATGAAAAGTCTCAATTTATTGTATACCCAGTTTCGGTAGTTAATAGCTCAGGATATTCTGGGGTTAGCCGCGCGGTCAAATTAATGAGTGTGGGACAAACAGCCGAATGTGAGTGCTTTGTTTTTGTTCGTTTCGGTTCAATTGGCATGCAAAACAATTTAGAACTTAGCCAGTAGAGATAGGTTCTATTTCTCTTTGTACTCCTCTGAATAGCTCGTTACCTAAAAAAAGGAGTAGAATTTATTAGTTTTAATTATCTATAAACCATGCTTATCTCTTACTGGAATTTACTTTTCTCTCCTTTAACGTTACTTCTGGAACCTAATTAACACTTATTTTAAGAAAAGGAACACTGTATTAAAACACAAAAAGATCTTACTTTGCATTTTAAAGAAAATTTAAATGTCTAAGACATTTTATATTCTTTCAAGCTTGCTTCAAGTAATGAAGCTTGAATAACAATCTATAAGAGTCTTCATTAATTCATTACTAAACTTTTTATATTTACTTTTTTATTTTACTATGTTGAAAGGCATTTTGTTAAATCACCACCGTAGTAACTTTTTTGATATTATATTTTAAATAAATGCATTTTTAAAGGCTAAAATTTCATTAAAATCGATTTTGTACTCATATATTTCGTAAAATTACATTCTAGATTATTACCAGACGTAAAAAATAGATTTGTCAAAACATATTATGTAGCGCTGGATGGATTTAATATAATTTCTGTGCTCACTTACTTGTCTGCCATTTCGGGGAAAAAAGGATATTTTAATGATATTATTATGTTCTTTACGTTATACGTAACAAATCGAAACGAGAACATTTTCTTTCTAGAAACGAACATTTTCTTTTTATTAGATAGCGCAGTCAACTGATGTGTAGATAAGATATGCACAAACCAATAAGAAGCGCGAGGTCCAAGCGAAATTTCAATTTGCACCGTGGTTGGACTTGTGATTCCAAACGGAAGGAATGAAATATTATACGGCTTGAGTTCGGGGCCCTGACCCATGTCAAATCAGCATTCGCAGGTATGCCACGAATTATTTACGGCCAACTCACTGCTATGAAAATTTTTATCGCAACGATAAATCTTTATTAGCCAAGTTGGAGGAATTTTTCCGGGTGTCGGACGAGCCTAATATATTTTTGGCCTGGATTTTATTTTCTGTTAGATTTTTATCCGATATTTACTTTGTCGAAGTTTGCTCACTAAAAACTTTTCGTCGATCCGTTACTGAGAATATGTATGACGTAAGTTCTTCGTAGTATATTGATTTTGTGTTGAAGTAAGGTCGGTTGTGGAGGGCTCTTATAGGATGAAAGGGTCTATGAGACGACACGACATCGAGTACTATAAAAGATAAATCAAAATACCATCATGCTGTCCTCTGTGCCACAAGCTGAGACATTTAATTGCATGCTTGACATTCAACGACGTATCCAATTCATGCTTGACGTGACAGGCAATCTGTTCGCCATTATCTGAATTCCCTATTCCTCTATTATGTTGTGACATCAATCCCTTATAATCTGTACTAGTATGTCATACAAGATGCTGAATTATATCTGACATACGCAATTATGGGTATCTAATGGAGATTAAGGAAGCGTATGTTATGACATTCTTATCCTATGTATAATAAATATATCTTCATGGTTCCTTTGTACCAAATAATGACTATAAAGATAAAACTTTTTAACATGTTTAAAATCACCACATCTCTTTTTTCTTAAAAATGGAGGAATACGTGCAGCGGATCCACCCTTCGCCGCTTGTATTATTATTTCTGGTCCCCTAGCATTAGAGGCGAGCTCATTACCATGATATTGAACTTTTAGAGGTGTCTGTAATCAAACTGTATTGCTGTGCTGTATAATTATTGTAAATACTTTTACTTTCAGAGGAAGGGAACTAAATAGACTACGCTCAAATTTGTTTGCTTTGTCATTTACTGCGTAACTTCGTCTAACATAAAAGGAAATTTCAATAATTACTTGTCCTTTTTTATGATCTCTTGGTCAATGAATGAAGAACTATTTTACTGAGTATTTGTTACATTAAATAAAAATATTAAAAAATTGTTTACTTAATTTGAAGATTTAAAGGTCAACGAATGACCTTTCTGATTGTTCTTGCTAAACAAATTAGGGTTACTATCAATACAATGTACATACATGTGGGATAAACATTGTACCTATTTAGTAATTTAAGAACGCAGATTATCTGATTGTTAAAACGGAACGCAGCGGATGAAAGAAAGGGACAAGTATGTGTGCGAGTGAGAGAGGGGAGGAATGGCGATAGGGAGTTACGACAAACAGCCACGGTCGATGTAACGCTGATTTTTATAACGTTTTGAAATAAAAGTTTCAATTGATAGTGTTCGATTATTTTGCCACACAATCCCACAAAATTGGGGGCTCGTCCGGGATTGGCAAAAATAACGACACGGGTTCGAGTTTGAAGACGACGGACGACGGAGACCGGCGGCGGCGCGTGGCGTGGTGCACGCGGCGGATATTATTCAAAAACTCAACGTACGACGGCATCGGCAACTAAAACATGACGAAAGACGAATCACGTTCGGGCCAAAGCTCGATGTTGTATCTCACGACGGATCTGATACCTAAATTCACCGGTCAAGATAAAACTTATCCAGTTACGCGATGGATTCAAGACGTGGAAGAAAATGGAGAAATATGTGGTTGGACACCGTTACAACAGCTGCTGATGGCACGGAGGTCCCTATCAGGCACCGCACAGCTATGGATGGAAGCTGAACGTCCTTACAAATCATGGGAAGAACTTAAAGCGGCCCTGAGTAAAGAATTCCCTGACACAGTCGACGTGAAAGCAATCCACGAGCTTATGAGCCAGCGGAAGAAGAGACGTGACGAGAGTTGTATCGACTATATGATGGTCATGAAGGCG
Organism: Spodoptera littoralis; assembly: GCA_902850265.1. Lineage (NCBI taxonomy): Eukaryota > Metazoa > Arthropoda > Insecta > Lepidoptera > Noctuidae > Spodoptera > Spodoptera littoralis. The sequence goes on along the minus strand of LR824542.2, from coordinate 9,333,191 downwards.
TTAGGGAAAAGAGGAAAGATTCCCGATTACGTGGCCATAAAATACATCGTTGATGGCATAGTGGACCATGAAACCAATAAAATCATGCTTTACGGTGTTACGTCGTATCCTGAACTTAAAGAGAAGTTTAAAATCTACGAGACGATTAAGGAAAAGATGAAACTGGAACATTCTAGAAGTACCTACAGAAACGAAAAACGCGGCAACGTACGGCATGAGAAAACGTCGAAAAGGTGTTATAACTGTGGTGAAGGCGATCATGTGTCGGAAGATTGTCCGCGGAAGGCACAAGGTCCAAAATGCTTTAACTGCAACGAATATGGCCATATTTCATCGAAATGTCCGCATAAAAATAACAAGGAGGTAGGCGGCCGCAAGGAAGATTCGAGTTCATCAAAATGGTGGCGTAGTTCCGGCACTTCCGGGGATAGAAAAGGACACAACAACGAAGCATCGACAAGTGGGAGCGGGAGCGGCGAACGAGTGAGCAAACAAGCAATGTTCGGTCAATCATCGTTCAACGCGGATGAAACGTCACACTCACATAATGACATTGACAAGATGACAGATGACAGGAGTAGCAAATGTGAAAGTCAAACCGAGTATGACATCTACGACGTAAACAAACAATCACAACGGGAAAAACCTTTGAAGATCGTAGAATTATGTGGAAAAACGACAAGTGCGCTTATTGATTCGGGCAGTGACGTGAACTTGGTATCTTCTGAGTTTTGTGCTAATGTCAGTAAAGTGATGAACAATAACATAACACTATCTGGACTGGGTTCCGCTAAAGTGGAGCCATTAGGTTGTTTAACAACAAATGTTGTGATCGACGGTACGAAATACGACGATGTGTTATTCTACGTGGTACCTAAAGACTGTATGCCTTTTAATGTAATCATAGGTCACGAATTTCTTAAGAATGTTGTAATGGTTATGAATGGTAGTGCTGTGTGGATGAAACCTGTGGAATGGGTGAACGAAATCAATTGTTTCAGTTGCAGTGTTGAGGTTGGTCATGTGAGTAATATTGATCTTAAAGAAGAGGTTGTTCAGATGGTTGAGAGCTATCAACCATGCCAAATCAAAGAAGCTCCTATACAGCTGAAAATAATTGTGAAAGATGACGTCCCGGTGGTACAACGTCCACGACGCATATCACTCAAGGAACAGGTGGTAGTTGAAGAACAAGTTGCGGAGTGGCTGGAGCAAGGAATTGTACGCGTAAGTTACTCTGAATATGCCAGTCCATTAGTTCTAGTTCGCAAAAAAGACGGTGCTATAAGGGTGTGTGTTGACTATAGAAAATTAAATAGTAAAATCATAAAGGATGAGTTTCCATTGCCGATTATCGAGGATTACATTGACAAGTTGGCTGAGGCAAAAGTATTTAGTGTACTGGACTTAAAGAACGGATTTTTCCACCTGAGTGTCAGCAGTGAGTCTGTGAAGTACACTGCATTTGTTACACACCACGGTCAGTTTGAGTTTTTGAAAGCCCCATTTGGCTTGTCTGTTTGCCCAAACTACTTTATGCGATTTGTGACCATTATCTTCAGAGAGTTAATATCTAAAGGGATTGTTCTAATATTTGTCGATGATATTCTTATTCCAGCCAAAGACGAACAGGAAGCTGTGGATAGATTAAGAGAAGTTTTAAGAGTGGCATCTGAATATGGCTTACAAATAAACTGGAAGAAAGCACAGCTGATATGTCGAAGCATAACTTATTTAGGTCATACAATTGAGAATGGACAAGTAAGGCCTGCCAGCGAAAAGATCGATGCCGTAACGAAGTTTCCGGAACCCAAAACAACTAAGCAATTGCAAAGTTTTATCGGATTGGCATCGTACTTCAGGAAGTATATTCAGAATTTTGCATCTATAGCACGACCACTTACAGATTTACTTAAGAAGGATGTTGATTTCAAGTTTAATGATGAGCAACGGTGTGCATTCAATTGTTTGAAGGAACGTTTGAGTACTAAACCAGTTTTACAAATATTTAATCCAAGATTAGAGACAGAAATGCATACAGATGCATCGGTTCTGGCTTATGCTGCTATACTCATGCAGCGATCTGATGATGACGGCGGACTACATCCAGTATATTTCATGAGTCGTAAAACAAATGATGCAGAAAAAAAGTACACCAGTTATGAACTGGAAAGTCTGGCTATTATTGAAGGGGTTAAAAAATTCAGACACTACTTGTATGGTATAAGGTTTAAAATTGTCACTGATTGTCAAGCATTCCAGATGACACTTAAGAAGAAGGATTTGAGTACGAGGGTAGCAAGATGGGCATTGCTTCTGCAGGAGTTTGACTTTGAGGTCGAACATCGGCCAGGAACGAGGATGAAGCATACTGATGCATTAAGCCGTAACCCATATGTAGCGGTAGTGACTCTGCACGATGAGATCAGACGAGCACAACAGTTGGACGATGCTCTAAAAGCTATATTAGAGATTTTACAGGATAGAACTTATGGTGACTATTATGTTGATAATGGATTGCTGTACAAAGGAATGGAAAAGCATTTGGTGGTCCCAAAGTCCATGGAAAATGAAATCATCAAAAGGGCTCATGCAAATGGACATTTTTCAAAAAGAAAGATGATTGAATTAATAAGTAAAGATTATTTTATTAAGAACCTTGATAAGAAAATAGAAGAGTTTGTTACAAGTTGCATTCCATGTCTATTAGCTACACGTAAAGAGGGAAAACAAGAAGGATTCCTAACTCGATTGAAAAGGAAGATTCACCATTGCACACACTTCATTTGGATCACATTGGTCCAATGACTGAGACGAAGAAGCAGTATAACCATATTCTCACGATTGTAGACGCATTTACCAAGTTTACGTGGATATTTCCCACTAAAAGTACCACAAGTAAAGAAACCATAGAAAAGTTGAAAATCCACCAACAACATTTTGGTAATCCAAGCCGGTTTATTACGGATCGGGGAACGGCCTACACGAGTAACGACTTCCAAGAGTATTGCAAAGAAGAGAACATACAACACATCAAAATTACGACGGGAGTGCCAAGAGGAAATGGGCAAGTGGAAAGAGTTCATCGTACTATAATTTCTGTTCTTACAAAGATGTGTATTGAAGACCCTACTCTGTGGTACCGGCATGTAAGTAAACTACAACGTGCTCTAAATAGTACTTTTCAGCGAAGCATAAATACTACACCTTATCAACTATTGATTGGGACTAAGATGAGAATGAAGGAAGACACTGAGATTTACAATTTGCTTTTAGAAGAAGGAAGAGAAAGCTATTCAGAGGAGAGAGAAAAACTCCGAGAGAAAGCCAAACAACAAATTTTACAAGTTCAAGAAGAAAACATAAGAAATTTCAATAGAAAGAGAAAAGAAAGTATGAAATATAATGAAGGAGACTTAGTGGCAATTAAACGCACGCAGTTTGGCACGGGAATGAAGCTGAAAGCCAAATATCTAGGGCTATCAGTTGTAAAAGTAAAGAGGAACGACAGATATGATGTGAAAAAGCTAGACCCTAACACTGAAGGCCCTGGAGTAACCTCTAGTTCGGCAGACTACATGAAGGCGTGGCCAGGTTTCAACTCCAAAACCTAACAGGTGAGAGTCGCTCGACTTAACTTTGTGTTTGTGTTGTACGTATGAAAGGGTATGTGCAAAGTCTTGTTGACACCATGTATTCTTTTCTTTATCTGATTACTGTAGTGTGTTTGTAATGTTACAATGTTAAGTTATAAGATGTTAAGTTATAAGATAAAGAGATCTGTAATATGCCTACTGTTGTGATAACTATCAGTTTGTAAACCTGTCTATTTAAGAATAATGTTAAGTTAAAGCTAAGCAAAATGTTGTATTAGCAGTTAAGTTGAATTTAGGTGAAAGCAAGGGATGAATGTTTGTGTGGATGTCTGAGGACAGACATGGATCAGGATGGCCGACTGTGGGATAAACATTGTACCTATTTAGTAATTTAAGAACGCAGATTATCTGATTGTTAAAACGGAACGCAGCGGATGAAAGAAAGGGACAAGTATGTGTGCGAGTGAGAGAGGGGAGGAATGGCGATAGGGAGTTACGACAAACAGCCACGGTCGATGTAACGCTGATTTTTATAACGTTTTGAAATAAAAGTTTCAATTGATAGTGTTCGATTATTTTGCCACACAATCCCACATACATATCAATGAAAAACGAAATCGAAATTAACTCTTACCTCTTATAAAATAAAGACGCTATTACGATTAAAGTTTTACGATTACGGTCGACTGTATCGTAGTTGGGCGCGTGTATTGTATGCGAGAGTCATTAGTTTCGGGGCCCCGAGGAAAAATACCGGTTTTTAATTATACCGTATAATTAAATCTTCATAAACTTTTATAGATTTTATTAAAATGTCGATGTAAGGACTCTTCTGTAAAGGTTTCACTGTATTCCTACTTTTTCTATGGATTTTAATCGGCTTGTATGATAATTAATGGACGTATAAGACTTCCTTCTCAGTAACTGTGATTCTGACCTTGCAATGAAGTATTTAACCTGCTTCTTTCCTATAATTACTTCAGGAAAATTCACTCATGATATTGTACAGTCTCTTTATATTGTACAGTCTCTTTATATAAATGTAGGGTCTAGGTATTTTAAAGTAAATAAACTATGTATTAAAAAAGTAACCGTCTTTTACAATATCGTTGAACAGAGCAACGTCTTTGTTCATCAACTGTCCGCCATCTTCTATCAATCTCAATCATATCCTTTCATTCCGTCCGTTCAAATTCATTCACACAGCATCTTATATTAGTTCACCAAGTATTCGGATACACACATACAAACATACAATCCCAAATAAAATATAAGTAATTCTAAAATTAGTACCTAATTAAGTTTTCAGTATTTCTCAACGACTATCATGTTAGTAAAGCTGTTAAACGCAGCTGTATAAGTAAACATGACTTGTCGCGACCACGTTTATAAATGACATCAATAACATCTTTCTCAGTCAACGACCCTTAAATCTTCTAAGAGCAAACAAACGAGCATCATTCCTCACTTGAACAGATTTCCATAATACCGGAGTGAGCCCAACACTTCGGTACACAGATCACTGACGTGTTGTCCTGAACTTAAGATACATCTGCGCTGTTTGTAGGACACAGGACATGTCCGCCAAATTGCCGCATTCTCTGTCCATGAATATTGTATGAGTTGCCCGCACTGTGCGATCACTTCATCATAACGCTTGAAGGATGGGCAACGCATGCTCCATCCTATTTATCTAGGAGGGGCTTATTGGCTGCCTGAATATGCATAGCAAGCTTTCAGCCTCGGATGGGATTAATCCCCGTCTCGTTATTTGAACACTATAATCTTGGGTTTTGTTTGCGTTAATTTATGCTGCACTATAGTTTCTGATTTTAGGGGTACTCGTAAATACAAGATCGCCGTGTAAGTCTTTGATAACAAGGGCGCCTGGGATTAATTTTCTAAAATACATATTTGAGCCTGGACGTGTAAGTTATAAGGACTAATGCTTTTATATATAACAAGCTCATATTCTAATCCTACCTTTGTTAATCTAGTGATTCTTTAATTATGACACAATTGCAATGTTCACAACATAAAACAAAATATGTACAAATTCACTCCCTATAGTCATATTACCTTGGAAAACAGGAATACATACTCGTTGTTACTATGCCAAGAAATCCAAAACCACTACGAAATATTCTAACCATATTTCAACGAAACCTACAAAATCTCTAACCGGCAACCTTACAAAATCTCGTTAAATCTAATTACAAAAACAATATCGGACCTATTCAATCAAAAATGTGGATAACAAAGTCAATCAAAACAAAATATCGAGTTGCTTGTGATTTTCTATTTAACTTTTGTTCAAACAAAATATAGGTCTACGTTGAGGAAATTTGGTTGTTTGAAATTATAAGTTACTTGTCTAAACGCCTTCGTAATATTGTGAGATGTTATCTATCATAACTCCAAGCAAAGCTGTCGAAGTGACTAGAAATTAAGTCAAGAGCCTTTAAAATCAATTCCTTTGAACAGAAGTTAAGGTAGTCAAAAGCCAGTATTGCTATTATTGCTTGTTATATTGTTATTCAATTTAAGTCTAAGTTGGTATTTAAAGCTTTGTGATATCGTAGATTACATACAAAGTTTGTAAAAGTAGTATAATTTGATTTTTTTCATTAGTTACCTATAGCATAGTTACCTATAGACTGCCTCGTTGGCCGAGTGGTCGCAATTGCGACTGCCGAGCAAGGGGTCTCGGGTTCGATTCCCGGGTCGGGCAAAGTATTACTGAGTTTTTAAAAAATTCTCAGTAGTAGCACGGAGTCTGGAACTGTGCCCGGTATATGGCAATAGGCTCACCCCCTATTACATGGGACTCATAACATAAATAGTGAAAAGTGGGTGTTACATTGTACAGTGGCATAATGTGCACCTCTGCCTACCCCTTTGAGGATAAAAGGCGTGATGTTATGTGATGTGTTACCTATAGCAATTTTGAGTCCATTTTTAGCGTCTCAATTACTTTCATGTTTATAAAAGAACATTTCTTAATCGCAATGTTGTATACATGTCGAATCAATGACATTTATTGGAGACCTAATGTTACGAAGTATGTAAATCCATGACCTATTGGTATAATAGTACAGCATAAGTAGGTACTGCTACGGTCGCGTCGTCAACGCTATTATTAATAATTCAAAGATTTAAATGCATAACAACCCAACCATCTTTGCCCTTGTATCGATCTATCCAACTGTATGTAGATAGCTAACATTAATCGAAACTCAATCGATTCGGAAGGAAAGTAATCTCGATTTAACATTCGGAAAAAATTGTCTCTCTGTCTGATGGACGAAAGGCTTCACAAATAGGGTTTCCATTCTGACGGTACCATAAAAAACCTAATACAATCTCGTATAGGCACATACTTATTGTCGATAAAGTACAGTCACAAAGATAAATTGCGTCATGTCGATACTGATCGAAAAGCGAAAGGGCTTTGTGACAAAGATATTTTCCTATTTCGCTTTTGCCGGTAACTGTATCAACATACACAAAGTATTCGATGTTTTAATGTTGGGATTATATGATTTCCAGAAGGGAAAGAATCGACATGACTTTTTGTACCCGTACAAGCATTTGTCAATATTTCATCAGTCCTTAAATTAGCAATAACATTATTGTAAGTTCTGTTCTATAATGTATTACCTTTTACATAATTTAAGTTACTAGAAAGAAAGGTCGTGGTCGTGGTGGCCCGGAGGTTTAAGACGCCCGCTTCTCATGCATGAGGGTGCGGGCTCGAAACCTACCAACGGCAAGTACCAATGTGACTTTTTCCGAGTTATATGTACTTTCTAAGATTATCTAGACACCACTGACAAACGGTGAAGGAAAACATAGTGAGGAAACTTGTGCTTATAATTTCTAATTATAAGTTTGAAATCGCCAACCCGCATTGAACAAGCGTGGTGATTAATGCTCAAACCTTCTCCGTGTGAGAAGAGGCTTTGCTCAGCAGTGGGCATTTATAGGATGTTGATGATGATGATGATGATGATGAGACAGAAAGGTATGTATTCCTGTTATGTGTATTGTAAAGCCTGGAAGCAAAAAGCCGGTGGTTACAAGAATATAGGCGATGCTCTTTTACCGTCTAACAAATACAATCATAATTTTCCAAGAATTAGTGTTATAACACTACTGAATGTTTCTTGGAAAATTATATTATTATTAATATAAGCATTCGTTAGATAATAACTTTACTGACCATCGTTTTCTGGGTAAAGAGGGCTCAAACGGTTCCAAAACATATAATAATGTATTAGATATAACAACACGTACCTACAATACTCGTAATATATTCAACACACACAAAGTTTAACTATAATGGGTTATTGATCCATATTACATTACATTTTTTTCTTTGGGCACTCCACAATCTACTTAGCAGCGGTTGGCCGCTGTCCACTTTTATACTTCGTAGATTACGTTTTAATATTCTTTCTAGAACATTTTTAAGAATAGTTTATTACTTACAAGAACTTTTATATTGACGCCCCTTAAGTGGGGGCTTGGAAAAAATCCAATATTCATTTATTCTAAAATTAGGAGGCTGGTTTCTCTGATAGCTTCAGTTTGTAGAGGATGATAGTCATACGTTTGGATTTAGTTGGATATGGTATTTCATGAAGCGTTTTTTTTATTAAAAATTCTTAGAAATCTGGCAACAGTGTGAATACGTACTACTTTTGTGGATATCTGACGTAACATAACATAACATCACGCCTTTTATGCCCAAAGGGGTAGGCAGAGGTGCACACAGAAGTAACAACACTCAATTTTCACCATTTATGTTAAGAGTCCCATGTAATAGGGGGTGAGCTTATTGCCATATACCGAGCACAATTCCAGACTCCGTTCTACTACTGAGATTTTTTTAAAAACCCAATAATAATTTGCTAGACCCGAAAATCGAAACCGAGACCCCTTGCCTGGCAGTCAGATAGTCGACAATTAGTCTAAAATGCTGTAAGTAACACAATTGATTAGGTCTTGATCGATCACCTTATACGTCTAAATTGTATTGCACTTTTACGTCTGATATTGCTATAAATACTTCATAGTTAATGGCAAAGTAATAATTTCTTTACTAAGGTATTGTTGCAATAAGAAATAAAACTCAAAGTCGTATATTTTCAATACTATAACTCGTTTCAATGCAATTAAAACTTCCTGCTCGCTAATACTTATTAGTTTCTTTTGCAAATTTTTTACTGCATACTTTGCTTAATCAGAATTTCATATTTTTACAAGACATTTTTTAATATTTTATAGCGGCTACGGTATAATGCTATAGTAAAGTTTTGGACTATAAATTTTACCTCTATGATAATTTAAAGTGCGGAATAGTTATCCTTTTAAAATAATACTTCATATATTGTGTAACCTTATATTTATGTGTAACTAGCAAACTCGGCGAACTCCGTTTCGCCACCAGATGGCTTCGTTTTATGTAACATTTCGTTTAGTGATTAGTGAATTTTCTTTGCTATAAACCTCACGAAGCCCGAGACCTTTCCAACGAATGTAAAACCGTGGAGATCGGTTTGTGCGTTCTGGAGTTATAGTGTCCGGAAAGAAAACCCGACTTATTTTTGTATAGTAGACATCATCTAATTAATAGAATTGTCATCATCATCTGATAAGTAGAACGCGAAGCAACGCTTGCGTTGTGTTTCGTCATGTGAGTGAGGTTACCAGAGGCCCAATTACTCTCCTCTTACCCAATTTCCCCAATCCCTGAATCACCATCGATCCTCAAACTCCTAATCCCCAAAAAGCCGGTGACGCAGTTGTAACGCCTCTGGTGTTCCAGGTGTCCATGGGCAACGCCGACTGATTACCATCAGGTGATCCGTTTGCTCGTTTAACGGCTTATACCATAAAAAATAAAGAAAATTAGCAAAAACTGTCTCAATAAAGAAAATTATCAACTTTTCAACAGTAACGTGTTATTGTCCTTCTCTCGTAATTGTAAGAAACAAAAGTCGACATCACTGTAGACAGTAATCCAGGGCCTGTTCATTACAATGGCGTCGATCGTATATCATAGTCACCACTGCTTATAATTCAAAACGATTGCGTACAAACCCATCAACAAAGTTAATAGCCACTTCGTGTCACGGAAAAAAATTCAAAAACATTATAAAAAAATAAAAAAAACATGGATTACCGTGAAAAACCGGAATTATGTGTTGTCATGCAATGGACTCAGTGAGTTAGGTATCAAAATAAACCACTTTTTCAACAGAACCTCATAAATTACGTGACATTCATCTTCTTGACACTTGAATAACACGGTCGGCCCCAAGCCCATTAGCCTTTAAGCGAAACAATGGGGTATAGGTGAAGAGCGGACTCTAGGTCTGCATGTCCATTATGTAAAGTTCACCAATGATGATTAGGTCGTCGACCTATTTACTGATGAGGTCGGGTGACAACCCAAATTCATTTGCATTATTTTAGCCATTGTAAATGTGCTGAAAATATATTTATTCAAAAATTATACCGCCGTTTCATTTTCCTCTTGTGATGGGCAGTGCTCCAAATTTTGCAAACACTACAAGTAAGCAGCCTGAAGCTGTGTGTGGAATTAATGCTGGGATAAAAATGTCACACAGTGCACGCCTATGTAGCTTAAATTTTGAGATGAAACAAAATTCACAAAAATAATCCATTTGAAGGATATAAAGATTATGTATTTCTTTGTATATATTTAAAATTAATAGATTTGTAGCAACCAAGCATCAAAACACACTTGAATGGAAGAATATTTCACTCAAAATTCTCCCAAGTGTTCACAAGTTACTACACAAACTGAAAACAAATAAGCCTGCAAAAAATTACGGTGCTTAAAAAAAGGCTTCAATGAAAAAATATTCAAATTTTATTTTTTTCATCTGAATGACAGAGCCATTTGGTACATTCGACCTAAGCCTTTCTTTATTTCTTCCAATTTATCAAAACAAACCTTTGAAAGGGTCTTGCTTTTATGCCATCATTTCAATATTTTTGCTAAAAATATTGTCGTTTATTCAACGTACCTGTACTATGAAGCTTCTTAGATGTCTTGTCCTTTGTACGATGTCTATCTTTTTTGTGTAAATAGTAACTTACTTACTTATAATATTTTATTGGTAAAAATACTTCGAAAGACTGCCTCGTTTGCCGAATAGTCGCAAGTGCGACTGCCGTGCAAGAGGTCTCGAGTTCGATTCCCAGGTCGGGCAAGCATTATTGGGTTTTTTCAAAAATTTCAGTCTCGAATTTTGCCATTATACGGCAATTGGCTCACCCCCTACTACATGGGACTCATAAAATAAATGGTGAATAGTGGGTGTTACATTGTACAGTGGCATTGTGTGCCGTAATGTACACATCTGCCTACCCCTTCGGGAATAAAAGGTGTGATGCTATGTTATGTTACTTTGAAAGAGACAGTCTCTCATCAGTCATAAAAAAAACTGAAGTAGTGCATCTAGTAATTTTATGAAAAACGACGAATGCTACACTTCCTCTTCGGCTTTTTTGAAATAAGTTAAAATATTACATTCACTAACAAAATATTTTAATTCAGTCTATCTGATTACTGTACAATTTCACTTCTCTTTCATCTGTAAGAGCATGAAAAAGGATTTACTTTTGAAATTAAAATGTTTTTGCAGTTGTTTTTTTTTTTGCACTGAGTTTTTAATTTAGTAAGATGGGTTTTAAGTTCTTTGTGGGGCACGGAAACAACTTTTATGGAATCTATGACAGTATAGTAACATCTTAGAGAATAATGCACGACTTCTTAACCGACTTCAAAAATGGAGGATCTCAGTTGGACATGTATGTATGTATGGTAAGCATATTTGTTACTGCCCAATTATCTCGCAATTAACTGAACCAATTTTGGTGTGGTCTTCAGTATAGGGATTTTTAGACTTAGGAGAAGGTTTTAGTATATTAATTTACCGATTTCAAAAAAGAAGGGTTGAAGTCGATTTTTTTATAAAATAATTATTATTGAAACTTTTTTTTATAACATAAGCCGGTAAACGAGCACACGGATCACCTGGTGGTAAGCAATAGGCGCCGCCCATGGACAATCGAAACACCAAGCCGTTACAAGTGCGTTACCGGCCTTTTGGGTATTGGGAATTTGAGAATTGTGGAGGATTCGGGGATTCGGGAGACGGGGACTAGGGTAATTGGGCTTCCGGTAACCTCACTCACACGACGAAACACAACGCAACCATTGTTTCACGTCGATGTTCTGTGAGGCCGTGGTATCACTCCGGTCGAGCCGGCCCATTCGTGCTGAAGCATGGCTCTCCAAGTCAATATCTTTCTACTAAACAGCAGAAGGGTAATACAGATGAAAATATCAACAATTTTTATAATTGAACATCTGTTCGGAGATTTTCACAAATCATTTACGATAGACATTGTATTTTTTCAATATATGTTTACGACCATTTTTTCACATTCGCAGACAATTCAGTTCTCATGTAGCTTATCACGTATAGTACGCGGTTTTTGCAGTCTCCATGTTTAATGGCGTGGAAACTGTGATAAATTACGCCTTAATGCTCTTTTTCTCCCGAGCGGGCCTATCGCTAAGTGGACCTTGTTTTATTGTCGGTAATGCATGCGTGCGCGCCCCTTTTGAAGTTTTTAAAAAAAGTATTTGAAGCTTCTCTCTTTGAAAATGTAATGTGCGGAAGAATGTCTAGAATGTGCGGTGAACTGTTTTTTAGTTAATGTGTGTGGGATTTTTTTTTATTTGTACTTTAGTTACTGGTTTAAGGCTGAATAGATATATTTTTGTTTGATTTAAAAGATTTCATGGAATAAGCATAGCGCGACGCTCTATTGGGCTTTTTCAGCTATTAATGTTAACATCCAAATCTGTTAAAATCTACCAAATACTAGATATACTTCACATATCACATATCAGTGCGAATTATTATCCTGATATCCCAACAAAATAAAATGTCTAACTCACACCGTTTTCACTTTTGTAGTGTAAACATTGACAACGCTCAAAGCTTACACGAGGGAAGAGGACTTAACGTTGACAATTTTTCATAATTTCACGACCGAAAGCAGCACATTTTTTAACAAAATGAACTCTTCGTTATGTTCATAATATAAACATATTTGTTTGAACATAAAAGCAAATATAATGAAAAATTATGTCCATTATGAAGTTTATACCGGGTTGTCGCGACGGAAGAAATCTATAGTTCCATTACAGTGAATTTATGATACACGCATGCCGTTATAGCAGGACCTTTTACAGCAAAGGTGCGGTATTCGTTCCATACTTTCCATAAACATCAATATTCAAATACGTGGCCTCTAAAAACTCATATGGTCCAGGTTTTTATGACGGGGTATTTTTCATCGCCTGAATATTAAAGCGGAAATCCCGCGCGGATCGTAGCTCCAATTGAGCCATATTTTCACAGGCTGACCTTTGAATATTCTATTGAGGTTGAAAGGCTCCTGACCGAACTGTTTGAGCAACAGCAAAGCAAACTTACAGTACGATGAACAAACGCCAACATTGCTTGAATCTGAACTCAAAAAAGTTGATACGTAAGCTAATTTTTTCGACCAGAAAACGCTTTTCTATAATAAAGCGTTTTTGATATTTGCTTCTAAGGGTTGAAAATTCGATTTCAATATTTTCAGTCAATTTGTTCCAAAAAACCTTTTAACCATTTTTAGAGGTAACAATGTTTAGTATTTATTTTTGAAACATATTTGGTGAACCAATGAATTTGTCAAAGAATTCTTGAAATCTAAATAATAATATTTATTTTCATTTAATACCTATAATAACTTTAGATGATAATAAATTTCGAGATATTTTTTAGGATCACGTCGCTTTTTTGGAACACCAACTTGGGTTATTTGTTGGAAATTTGGGTGGTATTACTTCAGTGAATAATTTTGACAAGTATCAGATTGTTACCGTTAAAGATTAAACTGTTGACGCGGAGTAGGTAATTTATTTCAATTAATTCACCGACGTGACGCCCCGACAGATTCAGTGAATCATTTTTCTCCTCGGCAAAGCGAAGACGTTGACAAATGAGCAAATTATTCGGTCACTTCACTACATGTCACTGCGTAAAAAGCAGGCCAGAAAAAGGGAACCGTTTTTCTGTTGTTTCGATTTTCCGCGTTTTTTCCGACACGGAAAAATTGTGTTTATTAACAGTCTCGTCGCTGTACAGCCCCAGAGATATGGCGACTGAAACCGCTAATATTTCAGTCTGAAAAATCACTGTCGATTTACTGCAGTGAAACGTTATAGATAAAAATTGACCGTTCTCAGCGATTCTATTCCTAGCAGATGCTATATTTTAGATCTTGTTGGTAATACTTAACACTCGTGAATCTTGAATAAGTTGTAGTAAGAATTAAATTCTTTTCCTAAAACAAATTCATGGGCAAGTTTTCTTTAACAACACGAACAATATTTTGAAATACAAATAGCAGCTGATATTACACGTAGTTATTATCCTTACTAATATTATAAATCTGAAAGTGAGTTTGTTTGTTTGTTTGTTTGTTCCACCTTCACGCCGTAACTACCAAACCGATTGCTTTGAAATTTTGCAGACGTAAAGTTAGAAGTCCAGATTAAATAATAGGGTACTTTTTATCCCCGAAAAATGTGATATTCCCGAGGGAAAACAAAAATATTAGTATAGATGGCGCTGTGTGTATTCCTGTAGATGGCGCTTTGTGCCATCTAAAACAATTCAACGAATTACCTATTAATTGGAAATTTCACGCTTTAATCTATAGCGCTTATTTGGTATTAATCTACACTTATTCAGTGCGCTTTTCGACTCATTTATTTGCTATTTTTATGTAAAAATACTTAAAAAACACAACGTGGTAACGTTGTGTATAGTTACGCTACTTGGCGATAGATGGCGCTGAGTGTTTTTAAAACGGGGTAGCGTTGTGCTTTTAAAGTACTTTTATCGCTTTTAAATTTTGGTTTCTACCATTTTACATTGAATTGTGTATTTTATAGATTTTAGGTTATTAAAGGTACATGAAATTGGTGTCTATGTAGTAGTTACGCTATTTTTTAAGTATTTTTCGCTTTTAAATTTTGGTTCTAACCATTTTACATTAAATTGCGTATTTTATAGATTTTAAGTTGTTAAAGGTACACAAAATTGGTGACTATGTAGTAGTTACGCTACTTGGCGATAGATGGCGCTGAGTGTTTATTATTATATATTCAACGGGGTAACGTTGTTTTTTAAGTATTTTTATCGGTTTTAAATTTTGATTCCTACCATTTTACATTGAATTGGATATTTTATAGATTTTAGGTTGTTAAAGGTACACGAAATTGGTGTCTATGTGGTAGTTACGGTACTTGGCGATAGATGGCGCTGAGTATTTATAAAACGGAATAGCGTTGTGTTTTTTAAGTATTCTTCACTTTTAAATTTTGGTTCCAACCATTTTACATTAAGTTGCGTATTTTATAGATTTTAGGTTGTTAA
The DNA here is from genome assembly GCA_902850265.1 of Spodoptera littoralis. Lineage (NCBI taxonomy): Eukaryota > Metazoa > Arthropoda > Insecta > Lepidoptera > Noctuidae > Spodoptera > Spodoptera littoralis. Next base: position 9,318,055 of record LR824542.2, on the reverse strand, counting down.
AGGTACACGAAACCATAGTGGCAACAATACTCAACAACTAGCAAATATATTGTACGCTGTTGTTTCAACGCTCGATAGATGGCGTTAGGATCGAGTTAAATGGCGCTATGGTTTCGTTACCGGCGAAAGTATAGGTTCCGAGCTTCCGTATCAACTATATTTTAGGGTACGCATCTAACGCTTATATTGATTATTATTTGTTCGCTTTGTAGGTTTGAATAGTCAAGTGTTATTTTTTCTAGGTAGATATTTAAAGTACTATAGTAATTTTTTTCGTCGTTCTAAGACGCTGTGTTCATTGTTTACGTTGATTGATATAGTAGCTATATTAGTTAGGTTAGATTAGTGAAGTGGTTTATTTCTAAGTAGATGTCTAAAGTAGTTAGGTTTTCGATAATAAAACGTATAATATAGTTCACCACTCAGTTTTGGTTTAGCATTGCAAATATAATCCTTATAGGAAATAGGAGTCTTTTAAATTAAAATGGGAGGAGGTATTTGTGGTAATGCGAAAATAACTTCTTTTGTTCTTTCACGCGGCTGAATCGATTTTGGTATAAAGGTAGTTTGAGTCCTGGAAAAGCAAGGCTTTACCGCGGCAGAACTTCTCATTCCCACGGAAAAATCTAAAACGCGCGTTATAACCGAATTCCACGCAAGCGAACAGCTGTTTGTTTGTTTGCCTGTCTTAAACGGCAAAACGGAGGTACTTAACGTGATTTTTCAACTGAAGGTAGTTGAAGGGATGGGTAGTCACATAGGCTACGTTTTATCTTTTTGTGACGCGAGCGAAGCCGCGGGTAAAAGCTAGTGATAAATAATGGGTCTTTAAGTAAAACAGCAATATTGAAAGTAATAATGAGCTCAGTGGACGGCCGAGTAATGAAAACAGATGAGGTAAGGGGAAGAAAATTTTCCAAACAAATGAAATTACGCACCTAACAACAGTCCTTAGGGTATGAGATTTTGATGGTTACATTTTTGTATCGTCTTCGTAGAAAAAATATATATGGGAATTTGAAACATCGTTCGGAATGAGTGAATACTAGTGAATATAATATTTGGCCATCAAGATTGAGGAAACTAATTTACGGTGGCAGTGGGCAAAGAACTGAAGAACAAGCTCAGTGGCTTTCTTATGCGAAGTTGTACTATATACTGTACTGTATAGTTGTACAATATGTGCAGTAATCGATTAAAATACCCTGTTCATAAATGACGATTAACATAATTAGTCTATTGAAAAACTATGTGTCAATTGGTAGGTACTTATAGATTTTTTTAAAGCTTTGTGAAAAGTGTTTGATATATTTCTTTATTTATTTATTTATATATTAAAGCTTCATGCACAAAGTGTACATAAAAGGTGGACTTATTGCCGCAGGCATTTTTCCCAGTCTGAACTTTGGGTCATGCAGAGAAAAGTCATTGGTAGGAGCGAGAAGCAAGCAAAGATTTCATATATCATGTCAATATATCATGTCTATTCAGACAATTATAGTCTACTAGCTTTTACCCGCGGCTTCGCTCGCGTCACAAAAAGATAAAACGTAGCCTATGTGACTACCCATCCCTTCAACTACCTTCAGTTGAAAAATCACGTTAAGTACCTCCGTTTTGCCGTTTAAGACAGGCAAACAAACAAACAGCTGTTCGCTTGCGTGGAATTCGGTTATAACGCGCGTTTTAGATTTTTCCGTGGGAATGAGAAGTTCTGCCGCGGTAAAGCCTTGCTTTTCCAGGACTCAAACTACCTTTATACCAAAATCGATTCAGCCGCGTGAAAGAACAAAAGAAGTTATTTTCGCATTACCACAAATACCTCCTCCCATTTTAATTTAAAAGACTCCTATTTCCTATAAGGATTATATTTGCAATGCTAAACCAAAACTGAGTGGTGAACTATATTATACGTTTTTATTATCGAAAACCTAACTACTTTAGACATCTACTTAGAAATAAACCACTTCACTAATCTAACCTAACTAATATAGCTACTATATCAATCAACGTAAACAATGAACACAGCGTCTTAGAACGACGAAAAAAATTACTATAGTACTTTAAATATCTACCTAGAAAAAATAACACTTGACTATTCAAACCTACAAAGCGAACAAATAATAATCAATATAAGCGTTAGATGCGTACCCTAAAATATAGTTGATACGGAAGCTCGGAACCTATACTTTCGCCGGTAACGAAACCATAGCGCCATTTAACTCGATCCTAACGCCATCTATCGAGCGTTGAAACAACAGCGTACAATATATTTGCTAGTTGTTGAGTATTGTTGCCACTATGGTTTCGTGTACCTTTAACAACCTAAAATCTATAAAATACGCAACTTAATGTAAAATGGTTGGAACCAAAATTTAAAAGTGAAGAATACTTAAAAAACACAACGCTATTCCGTTTTATAAATACTCAGCGCCATCTATCGCCAAGTACCGTAACTACCACATAGACACCAATTTCGTGTACCTTTAACAACCTAAAATCTATAAAATATCCAATTCAATGTAAAATGGTAGAATCAAAATTTAAAACCGATAAAAATACTTAAAAAACAACGTTACCCCGTTGAATATATAATAATAAACACTCAGCGCCATCTATCGCCAAGTAGCGTAACTACTACATAGTCACCAATTTTGTGTACCTTTAACAACTTAAAATCTATAAAATACGCAATTTAATGTAAAATGGTTAGAACCAAAATTTAAAAGCGAAAAATACTTAAAAAATAGCGTAACTACTACATAGACACCAATTTCATGTACCTTTAATAACCTAAAATCTATAAAATACACAATTCAATGTAAAATGGTAGAAACCAAAATTTAAAAGCGATAAAAGTACTTTAAAAGCACAACGCTACCCCGTTTTAAAAACACTCAGCGCCATCTATCGCCAAGTAGCGTAACTACTACACAACGTTACCACGTTGTGTTTTTTAAGTATTTTTACATAAAAATAGCAAATAAATGAGTCGAAAAGCGCACTGAATAAGTGTAGATTAATACCAAATAAGCGCTATAGATTAAAGCGTGAAATTTCCAATTAATAGGTAATTCGTTGAATTGTTTTAGATGGCACAAAGCGCCATCTACAGGAATACACACAGCGCCATCTATACTAATATTTTTGTTTTCCCTCGGGAATATCACATTTTTCGGGGATAAAAAGTACCCTATTATTTAATCTGGACTTCTAACTTTACGTCTGCAAAATTTCAAAGCAATCGGTTTGGTAGTTACGGCGTGAAGGTGGAACAAACAAACAAACAAACAAACTCACTTTCAGATTTATAATATTAGTAAGGATTTCAAATTTAGTGACAGCATTGTCTATTTAATTTGTACCTATTGAATTCTAGACATCATTCTTCATTCCTCAATATTCTTCAATTCTAGACAAATATATAAGTAAATGAATAAACGTCACAAAATTGTTTTATCAAAAATGTATAAAAAAAAGTTATTAAAATGGAACAGAATATTATCATAATATGACAGATTATACAAAAGTGTCTAGCAGTCTAATGAAAATAGAGGTGACTCGTCATATTTTTTTATTCTATAGATACTGTAAAGTTTTCAGTATTGAATGAAACACTGATTTTATATGTATGTATTGTGCGAATATTTTGTAATAATTTTGATTTTTATCATTCTTTTCTTAGTAACATTTTAATATGCTCTGAGTATCTCAGTAGTATCACGCAGTTTGGAATTGTGTCCGGTATATGGCAATAGGTTCACCCCCTATTACATGGGACTCATAACATAAATAGTGAAAAGTGGGTGTTACATTGTACAGCGGCATTAAGTACCGTAATGCGCACCTCTGCCTTCGGGGATAAGAAAACATGATGTTATGCTATGAGTATTTTCGTACATAGCAAGGTTATAACTTTTATTACGACAAAGCCAAAAGACAAGAACAAGGCGGGTACTGTCTGATAGCTCGTAAAAGGGTGCGTTTCAAATTTTCTAAGATACGGATAATGATGATGGGCGGGCAAACTTAATTTAGAGCTTGTTCCAAAGGGTTTAAGGTCGCTCTTTTATTGTTAAATACCGGTATTTGCAGTATTTTACAAAAGCGATGTAATTAAAGTGATTTCGGTTTTATTTTTTTTTGGTTTTGAGCTTCTTTTTAAATTACACAGCGCGTTTTATTATCAATTAATTGTCTTGTTTGATCTTTTGTATTGACTTTGGTGAGAGTTTTTTTTAATGTATACCTATTTATAGACACTTTCTTATTTTTTTTTTAATTTTGATAACATAATCATTGTCGTAAATTCCTGTCAGGGGTTATCAATTATAGAAAATAATAATTCTCAAATAACTCAAGGTTTATTTATTACTATTATTTTAGGAATTTACTTTACAATTCTTCAAGCATATGAATATTTCGATCAATTTATCATATTTTTTTTAGTCTTCTAGTAATTTCTAAAAACTCAGTGTAACTACAATCAATTATACACTTACACAGTAAGGATTTGGTTATATATGCGATGCAGATATTACATTTAAAATATTTTTGTTTTACTGACTGACTGCTTTGACTGCCTCGTTGGCCGAGTGGTCGCAAGTGCGATTGCCGGGCAAGGGGTCTCGGGTTCGATTCCCGGTCCAGGCAAAGTATTACTGGGTTTTTAAAAAAATCTCAGTAGTAGCACGGAATCTGGAATAGTGAAAAGTGGGTGTTACATTGTACAGTGGCATAATGTGCACCTCTACCTACCCCTTCGGGGATAAAAGGCGTAATGTTATGTTATTATGTTATTTTTGTTTGACTTGAACAAAAATGCCTTCTTATATAAAACCTTGTAAACGATAGACATAAAATCCTTCGCATTATTTTCAGCAAACGTTCCCAAGAGCCAGCATTTTTGAACTTCTAATTATATTCCATACCGGATATTTATGAACAAAGAAAATAACTTTCTTCCGCATACAACTTCCTTTTAATAACATTCGAATTCATACATCAGGGGAAGAAACAATTCTATTACAGAAACATAATTTTTAATTCAACAATTCTGATATAGAAATATGGACCTTAAAAGCGAATCTCGTCATTCGCAATTTGCAAGTTACGAGCCTTGAAAGTCATTTGCAATTTTCTTTGCGGTAACTTTTTAAACCAATGAACATTATTAGGTATGAATAATTCTCGCACCTTAAAATGTAATATTTTATTTCCATATTTTCGATTTAATAAAACGCGGCGTGCTCTGTATTTTAATTTTTGTTTGTTTGTTAAAAGTACGGGGTGTTGTTCTTTCGAACGACTGCAACTTTTCCGACTTCATTATTTGAAAGTAAGCACGCATACGTGGCAAGACTGCGTCGTTGGCCGAGTGGTTGTAAGTGCGACTGCTGGGGAAATAGTCTTGGGTTTAATTCCCGAGTCAGGCAAGTGTTAGGTACTGAGTTTTAAAAAAATCTCACTCGTAGCAGCGGAGTCTGGAATTATACCCAGCAATAGGCTCAACGTGTATTCCATGGGACGCATATAACATAAATAATGAAAAGTGAGTGTTACATTGTACAGCGACATTAACCCTTAACTATCCAGAATGCTTTTGTGACGTAACTGACCTGAGGTCTTAGTACGAGTTTGTTTCACGTTTAAAGTAATCGTAACGAGTACGCGTTCGGCGCTGTGATTGGTTGCTTTATTGGTGCCGGCCAATCAGTGCGCCGAACGCGTACTCGTTACGATTACTTTAAACGTGAAACAAACTCGTACTAAGGCCTCAGTAGTGTCCAACAGACTCATTTTATAAATGTAAGGTATGATGAAAGAAAAGAAAGATATTTTGAATGAAAAAGACAGTATAGTGTATTTCAGTAATGTGTATTTACACTTATTTACTTATAGATATAACAATTATTTTTTTTCAGAATATTCAGTGCATGTATTGCGTTTGCATTCAGCACAACACTGTTTAGAATCCCTTGATAATTTCGAAGGGAAAATATAACAACGCTTCTTCCTTTTTCCATTGTAGCTTGATATATTGGATTGCCAAAGATAGGACACCAGTATACTCTAAAAACTACACCTCCCTGTTTATTGACGCTTATGGTCAATAAAAGACCTCGGAGTACTTGCATGTCGATTTTATATCTGTTGATTTCCATCGATTTTGTAAAACTCTAAGCCCTTCAGTATTGGTATATTTTACTATTATTTGTAATACGTGATCGTCGAAAAAAAGGATGAAACTGTCTATCGGATCTATTATAGTTTGGCCCGGAGGAAGAAGAATCACCTTATGGATACCACCGCGAATTATGTTGTGTCGAGGCGTTCGGTTTTGCCTGTTAGGTTCTGATTTCCAAGTTGTTATCTCTTTCTTTATAATTGTAAATTGAGACTTATTTTTGTAATCATCATCACTGTTATTCCACAATTGTTCATCATCGTTTTCAGATGCTGGTTCTGTGACATTACTTTCACTATCAGAACAGCTGTCAACAGCAAAATTCTCATCATCACCATCGCACTCATGCACAAAAATGTTTTCATCGTCACTTCCAACAAGGGCACATTGAATTTCACTTTGTGTGAGTTGCCGTTTAGCAATATCATTCAATAAAAACGAATTAGAACATGACTACATTTTGACAAGAGTTTCTGATTACTGATACGTGATACAATTACAAAAACTATGATTATAACACAAACAAAGGTCTAGCAACCGTTATAACCCACCCGACACCATAAGATTGTAAGTAAATGTAAATAAAAACAATCTACCTTCACACTTGAATCAAATAAAATGATATTGTGTCTGTTGGACACTTCTGGGTTGATGAAGTACTATTTTCGTTTATTAACCAAAAACAATTAATTATTCACGTTACAAATATTTTCATTGCACGTTTAGATTCGTAAAACATTGGCAATAAATTAGATAAAAGGCCAATTCATAAAAATAAAAACTTTAGTTTTTGTGAAAACATAAACGCAAAATTGTGTCCGCGAGACACATGTGGGTTGTTAAGGGTTAGTACCGTAATGCGCACCTCTGCCTTCGGGTGTAAAAGGCGTGATGTTATATTATATAATCACGCATACGTTAAAATCTGTTAAAATAAATACCTCTATATATTTTATTTAACCAGGTTTGTAAAATTGCACACTACAAACCAATTACATCTGTTTTATACGGGTAATTCATTGGGGTTCTAACAAACAGATTTACCATATAACAATAAACAGTCTTTATGTATATGTACACAAATAAAAAATATAAGTGGCATGAATAACTATTGTGATTGTGAGTCATTAATCACCATAATTAGTGTAGTGGTCGCGACCAGACACTATACAATTTACACGGATAAAATACCGCTTTCATGTTAAATATTTATGCATATTATTGACTTTTATCGATTGTTGTGTGTAATTTGAATATTTTTACCGTCGATATTTCGTGTGGAAAATTTTGAAATGGGTTTAATGTTGTCGTTGAATTGTCGCGAAGTATTTTATATTTTAATAGTAATATGTTCTAGTCATGCATATGTTTTATGAAATAATAAGTGTTGGCTAGCCGTGCTTCATCACGAATAGGTCGGCTCGACCAGAGTAATACCACGGCCTCATAGAAAACCGACGTGAAACAACGCTTGCGTTATATTTCGTCGTGTGAGTGAGGTTACCGGAGGCCAATAAGTTGCATATCAAAATTTTATAACGAATATGTTACACCAACAATAGTATGTGTTTACATTATGTATGAATGTGTTCCTTTCCTATACGTGTGAATTTTTAAAGTTCACTGACCTGCATATCCGTGTGACGTCATCACCAGACTGTCACGCGTGTCACGTTGTGAACAGCACCGCTTCATTACAACACGTCGGTTGCTCGAAGAGAAAATTAAAAAGGTGTTGAACACCTCTTTAATCAAGCTAAGTGGTTGTTTATTTTGGTATAAATTGCTCATGCTAAATAAACTGACAGGGTTAAAAATAAAAAGAAAAAAATCATCCAATCTAGTATTAAACTGAGAAGTATTATATTTGAAGTCAATTTTTTTTATGAAGTAACGTTTATTGAAATCATTTGATGAAACAGTGTTTCCTTATCTTTAATTATAACCTTAACCAGTACCTGCACATTTTGATCTTCATCTATATTCGTATGTCTTGGTGGCCCGGAGGTTTAAGACTCACTTCTCATGCATAAGGACGCGGGCACGAAACCTATTAACGGCAAGTACCAATGTGACTTTTTCCGAGTTACATATACTTTCTAAGATTCTTTCGGCACCACTGAAAAACGATGATGAAAGAACATCATGAGAAAACCTGAGCTTATAATTTCTAATTATAAGTTTGAAATCGCCAACCCGCATTGAGCAAGCGTGGTGATTAATGCTCAAACCTTCTCCGTGTGAGAAGAGGCCTTTGGTCAGCAATGGCCCCTTATAGGCTGTTGATGTGATCTATATTCGTTAATTTCTTCATGTACTATTTGATTGAGAGTGTTTTTAAAAATACTCTCAAAACGTTTACATTAAATTTGAAAATTTCCTAGAACAAAAACAATGATTAAATATACCATTTATTATGATTTGTTTCACTCCGATTCCCGGTACAAAAGATCAAAGACATGATATCAATGGAATTTTCAAGTGAAAATTCGTTTAATATATTGTTAGTGACAGACATGAATGACACCTAAGCAATACTTGTTTGATACAAAAGAGCTTTTAAGGCGTATAAATCCTTGGATGCATTTGACACCATACAATTTTTGAATCGGTATTATAGGTATTAGTAATATTTTATGCATTGAATATTACGTGGGACTCATAACATAAAATAGTGAAAAGTGGGTGTTACATTTGTACAGTAGCATGAAGCGCCGTAGTATGCAGCTCCGCCTACTCCTTCAGTGATAAAAGGCGTGTTGTTATGATATGTTGTGCATTAAAGGAAAAGAATTATGAAATTGAAATGAATATTCATACAAGAAACAATGTATTAACAACAGACTATTATCTTATACATAGAAAAACCTACCCCGAGGTCAAATAAGACGTCACACATTATGTTAGAAAATCTTCATAAAATCTACTAGTGACACCATACAGTTACTAAACTATACCTATGCTGAAAATGGTGAAAACATCAAATTTTGTAAACATTCGAGATAAAACAATCACTTAAAGAAATCACACTAATATGATAAATGTGAAAATTTCTTTGTTTGGGGGTTTGTCCGTCAATCACGCTGAAACTACTGAAGTGATTTTAATGAAATTTGGTACTTACAGTATACTTTGTATCCTGATTAAATGCCAATTATCCAATGGGATAAAACAGGAATACTCGGGTAAAAGCTAGTATCTTTTGTTCATTTGTCTATATACTGTTTAAAAACTACTGTTCAAAAGTAAACCTTCGAGTACATTATAACTTAATTATGACCAAAAGATTAATGACAATTACACACATGTTTTATAGCTGAAATGTTTTAAGTAAAAAACGTGATGATGACATGACGAAAATGTCAAATTGCTGGTCATTGCATTGCCGTACGTGCCGCTGCCGTCAACACGCTGTCAGTCTCACGTCCCTCTTTCAGCGTGACAATGCTTAATAAGTAAAGCCGAAGTATAAAAAAGTAATTTTAGTTATACTGATGGTGAATATTCATTATGACTATAATAACTTTCCCCAATAGGATAGAGGTGTAATGAGGCAATTTAAATTGTATCCATTTCAAAACAGCACTGATTCGACAGTCAAATTGCTTTCTATGTAACAAATAAGCAACGCTATTTCCAAGCTATAAATCTTAACCCTAATTCTGAGAACATCTCTGACAGTGCAATATTATAAAACAAAATTGCCTTACTTAAACAAATTACATTCAAGTTGCGTTAATTTAATAAATATACTTGGTCTTTTAAGCCAATTCGTCACGGCATTCATCACGCCTTTCCGTCGCTGACTGAGGCAATTTACTTCAATTAGCTTCACGTTCTGCCCATCTCCGATTACTTTCAAACTGAATAGGAGCTTTAATAAATCGATATGTCGCTTTATAGACGGTCATTTATTTACTAACAGACTTTAAAAAAGGATATTTTTGACCTGTGGGTATGTATTTATGATTTATATACATATTGTCTTTCCTTTTAGGGGGGGAAATCATCGAACGCTTGCTCCCGCCTGGGTGAGGCGAGAGGGAGTGTCAGACTTCGAATCGGCATCAGCCCTGTGGGGCCCCCATCCGTGGTGGTCTGATGGCTCTTTGAGGCGCGCACGGAACGCGATGCGCCGTACTCTCGGGTCTGTTTCTGGTCCTTATCGTTCACTTAAAATATTTACATGTAAAGTGCTGCCTTCAGCACTTTACATGTCAATTTATTTACAAGGGTAGCCTTTGCAGGAATAAATTCACTTGTTTCATTTGTTTCACTATGTTTGTGTACGATTATCTCATAATTAACTAAACCATGTGGTTTTCAGAAAAGTGTTTGTTACATTTAGGAAAAAGTTTTAGTGTATTAATTCACCGACTTCAAAAAAAGAGGGTGTCGAAGTAATTTTTTTTAACGTAATTTATAAAAGAATTATCGGATTAAAACTTATTTGTATTGATTGCTTTTCTCATTTATTTGCAGTACACTAGTCACCACCGCTGCTCTTATCATTGGTGTCGTAAAGTACCTACACATTGTACCTCGCTAAACAGGTATGTTAATAATTACATGAAATACAAGTCGGTTGCTATTATCAGTGAAGATATTCATGCCACAAATATCACTCGACTTATTGTTGTGTGGTTTCATTCAAGTACATAGCTACGTTAATTGCAAAATCCAAACACATAAGTACATTATTAGGTATTGTACTTATGTAAGAAGAAGATAGAAGGAAAAAAAAATTCAGCACCAGGCATCGTGCCTAAATAAAATATAAAAAAGTCAATGAAAGTGTGACATTAGAAGTAAGATATATAACATAACATAACATCATGTCTTTATCCCCGAAGGGGTAAGCAGAGGTGTACACAGAAGTAACGCCCATTTTTCACTATTTATGTTATGAGTCCCATGTAACAGGGAGTGAGCCTATTGCCATATACCGGGCACATTTCCAGACTCCGTGCTACTACTGAGATTTTTTTTAAAAACCCAGTAATACTTTTTTCGACCCGGGATTTGAACCTCTTGCCCGGTAGTCGCACTTGTGACAACTCGGCCAACGAGGCAGTAAGATAAATAATTATTGAGATAAAAATTAAAACAGAAGAAACAAAAAAGTGATGCTAACAACATTCCTATGTGTCTTTATTCGGGAAATATTTAGGTATATACAAAAATGAATGGAAAAACTGAATCACTATAGCATAACTGATGACAAGTCGATTGCTTAATGAAGCGTTACCTTCTGTCTCCTAAACTCCATTTTACTTAGCTTTCTAGGTCACAATCCGACATTAAGAAGTCTAGACTGTTTGCTTAGACGACCTCGTTCCACAATATTTGAAAAAGTCTAAAAGACAAAAAGTTTTACTATTTTCATAATTCTTCATGAAGCTCAAATATAAAAACGCTGCCAAGATTTAAGTTGGTAATATGTTCTGTGTTGTCACAAATACTAATTGGATTTGTTATCATACTGGCGGACGGCGTCAGGCTCAAGTAGGTTTAATGTCTTTATAACTTTCAAAAGTATGCATTCTGTACATCTATCGTCATATAAGTGTGGGAGAGCCATGCTTCGGCACGAATGGGCCGGCTCGACCGGAGTGGTACCACGGCCCCGCAGAATATCGTCGTGTGAGTGAGGTTACCGGAGGCCCTATTACCCTAGTCCCCGTCCCTAGTCCCCGTCTCCCGAATCCCCGAATCCTCCACAATCCTCAAATTCCCAATTCCCAAAAGGCCGGTAACGCACTTGTAACGCCTTAGTGTTTCGAGTGTCCATGGCCGGCGCCGTTTGCTTAACATCAGGTGATCCGTTTGTTCGTTTACCGGCCTATGCTATAAAAAAAATACACACTTTCTATTTCATAAAATAAATATGTGCTTTGTTGATTTGTGTAGTCACAAACATCAAGTATCACATTTCTTTTTCGAAGCGTTGGTCCAGAAGTATTACTAGTTTTATGGATTTTGCAATACTCAGAAGAAGTATATACTACTTAATTACAAAACGTAACATAACATCACGCCTCTTTATCCCCCAAGGGGTAGGCAGAGATGCACATTACGGCACTTAATGCCGCTGTTTAATGTAATATCCACTTTTCACTATTTATCCTAGTCCCATGTAAAAGGTGGAGAGCCTATTGACATATACCGAGCATAATTCCAGACACCTTGCTACAACTGAATTTAAAAAAAAAACAGTTATACTTTGCCTGACCCGAGAATCGAACCCGAGAACCCTTGCCAGACAGTCGCACTGGCGAGCACTTGGCCTACGAGGTAGTCGATTAATTAATTACAACTGCGACCAAAAACGTAACTGACTATAATAACTGCAGTATGTATGCTCAAGAATACTGCAAAATACCACTGCAAAGTTTTGGAGGTTAGGTACTTGATATTTTTTATACTACGACGTTGGCAAAAACACAGACGGCCCAACCAATGATAAGTGGTTACCGTGGCCAATGAACGCTTGCATCACATGGGGCATTACATGCACCTTGCCCACCCTTAAAAACCGTATTCTCTCTTTTTGAATAACTCCATATTGTAACCATGTTAGTTTACATAGTGTATAGGTAAATTTCCTAGGGAGCTCTTTGTTAACATATTTGTTAATACACTCTCGATTTCATAGTATACAGTAATGAACACGTGTACTTTCATACCCACGCAAATTATACCCTGAAGCGATATCCATTCGATAGCACCTAATGAGTAGGTATAGAACTATTGATGACTGAAAGGCACTTAGGTAGAATAATTTACTTCTATGAACTAGTAACCTAGTATTCTAATAAAGTACATACTGAAGTTTCTAAATATAAAAAAGAGTAGTTTATAGTCTAATTCAGTTTATGAGGATTAAAATTGTGCTTTATTTGCCATATTTATTTCATTTCTTTTAAAAATTCAAGTGTGGGAGAGCCATACTTCGGCACGAATGGGCCGGCTAGACTGGAGCTATACCACGGCCTCACAGAAAACTCGTTATGTTTCGTCATGTAAGTGAGGTTACCGGAGGTCCAATTACCCCCTCCCCAGTCTCCCCAATCCCCAAATCCCCCACAATCCTCAAATTCCTAATTCCCAAAAGGCCGGTAACGCACTTGTAACGCCTCTGGTGTTTCAGGTGTCCATGGGCGGCGCCGATTGCTTACCATCAGGTGATCCGTATGCTCGTTTACCGGCTTATCCTATAAAAAAAATATATACTTCTGAATATAGTTGTAAATAATATGGGACATATTACTTCGTACCAGCTTAATATTCAAAATTATGAAACTTACAGAAGGTATTGTCTCATGAATCTAGCTTTAGTCCACAAACACTCGGGTATTAGGTAAATCCGCGGAGAGCCTAATCTCCATTTAGACAATAGAAGAGCTGGAACATCCAAGTTATAACTTCTTTGTTAATCTACCACTAACTTGTGTATAAATAGATCCCAGTTTGTGGCTAACTCAGACCTCTGACTGTTCATAGTTGCCTCGGCGGACATAATTTAGTTTACTCAATCTGTCGGTTTCGTGAACAATTTATTCGTACACGAATCCGTCGAAACTTTTCGAGGGATTATGTTTTAGTAATTTTCTGGCTAACGTTTTGGTATTTAAATGTCTATTTGTATTGCAATCAGGCAATTGTGTTTGAATTTGGTATGTTTCATTCCCCGAAGGAGTAGTAAATATCTTTTTTAACAATCTTTATAACAAAATGGTCAGTCAAATCCGCATAATAGCTATATGCTTGTCAGTAACGACCACTAAACGGAGTAGATCAACCAAATAGGTACTACTAACTACATAACTTTCAACAACATTCATGGAAATCCATCCGATACTCGTGAACTCATAGTACAATTCCACCTATCTATAAACAGAGACCCCTTAATATTAGATCAAACACAGCCCCACTCAATACCACTTAATTATTCCTCAATCAACTGACTAACGAGGAAAAAACCCACCCCATTTTTCCTTTTATAGCAAGAGAACCCCTGTCCACTATAATTACAACAAAGGAACCCTCAAATGCAGCTATACGTACATTGTACCCCTAGTTATTATTTTGGCGTCGGGCTGACGTGGTCAGCGGTAAATATATCGCGGCGGTACATTGGACCGCATCCGTGCACATGAATATTTCATGAGCACAGCCCTGATCACCAACGTAGCGGTGACAGACTTTGTACTTAATTCGAAGACCGCTCAATCTTGTGACGTCACTGCTGCCATTTTACTTTTCTTGTTTTGTTATGATGGAATGCGTGTGCCGTTTCAGAGGAAATAGACAGAGGAAATGTATAAAAAGTATACTTGATTTTCCTTGTTTAGAAATGATGAAACACAACTTATTTTGTTGTCAATTTCAGAAGAAGTCGTTTCATAAATAAACGTTTGCTAGAGTTTTTTTTAGACAATATTTTTGGAAGGAGTCACGTTTGTCATAAAAATACTTAAGAATATCAAAGTATTTAGGTACTTACTTTGATTTCACGATAACAACTTTAAATTGAACATAAAATTAAACATTTTCTTTTTATAATTCATAACTAATCAATACGGAAAACAGAGTTCACAAGGGACGCCATACATTTGCACGTTATGGGGACGAATCTCATTTCACAACCCTCACGGGGCTAGCAACGCGAACATTGCCCTCGAAGCGAAACATTGCAAACCAGACTTATTATTATACCATTTTATACTTTTAGCTATTAATGTGTGAGTAAATGTTCAGGGAATTAAAAAACTACATCGAACTTTGTTCTTTGGAAAGTAAAAATATAAAACGTAATAACAATAAGTGTTCTGTAAAAAAGTAAAGTTTTATTTTCAGCTTCATTTCCCATGTTAATCGTATTCAATTCTATGAATTTAAAAATATAAATGAAATTTGACTGGCATCTGACACATGAGCAACCATCGAAATACGCCCGGAATAATTATAGTTTTCTATAAATGCAACTTTAGTTCTTAAAGAATATTATCATTTATTTATAACATCGAGAATCATGCTTTTTATGTATGAAGACCAAAGGCTGAGACTGAACGAAAGGGCGGACAGATGGTGACATTATGAGGGGATCCTGTTGGCACGTTCTGGTTATGAACCCCCACAAAATGGTAATTCTCTGATAAAATCGAATGATATTTCACTCTTTGGTTAATCTTAAGTAGTAGCAACAATTATAAAAATGTTATGCAGAGACACAGATTTCTTTATACCGATTTTTTGTTTCAGAAATCTTGATATACTTACGCGGTGTATGTAAATACCCAATTTTAACCTTATTTAATATTTAACTTCTTTATTAATTGAAACCAAAATAGAGGTATATCACTGTTAATTATAAAATTGAATAAATATTCCAAGTAAATAATTATCTTAAGAAATGTAAAGATTAAAATTAAGCCTAAAGTCTAGAATAAGTCTTATCAGATGCGTACAACACAAAAAAGTACTAAGTATTCAAAACTAATCAATGTTGCAAATGTAGACAGTCGCAAGGGAGGCTATACATTTGCTGGGCTCGCGGACGAATCTCGTTTGGTTCCCCTCGAGGGAGACGACGCGCCGACGGGCTACGTGCCGCGAATACAACCAACGTTCCGTAAAACATTGCAATAATGCATCCGTATTGTACAGCGGTGCTCAGATATCGATATGAAAACTTTTATGCTGATTTCAGGAAGAATAAGCGGCTTATTGCGGTTCTATTTCCAAGTCTGCATTGTGTATGAATTTCTTTAAAGTCGTGTTTTATAATGTTAGAAAGAACTAAAAGATTTTAGATTTGATGTTGTCTGCATATTGCAGTTTTATGATACTGAAGCAAATGCTGGTTTGAGAGTCCATTTATATTAAGATTTAGTAATTTTAGATGAGTTTCTAGAAAAATGGTTCCTCGTAGTTTTGTCCATGTAAGTGTGTCATTTTGTACATTTATAATTTGAAGAGAGCTGCTTTGATTCGTTAAGTGTGTGCTTCCTCAAAGTTACGATAAGTAATGTTTGTTTTACTTTACGACTAATAAAACTAATCGACTGGATTATGGCACCTCCCCCTTCCTTAAACAAATACTCTTTTATATGTATGTGCGCGTGTGTGTATTTTCCGATTGATGATGATAATTATAGAAATATTGATATTAGTACCAATACTATCAAATTTAATGTTCTTATTCCTTTATTTATTTCAATACTTGATTTATACATGTTTAAATATTTCATTATAAAAAAACATTTAAAAATATACAAAGCAGTAGCCTACCAGTAACGGGAGAAATCACAGCTACCGGTGGTCAGGGCTCAAGAGAGAGGAATGTCTCGATGATACGCTCTTGACCAGAAGAACTGCTTTCTGCATCAGGCCCTTGACCCAACCATCCAACGCTAGCCTATTCAGGTGTTGGTCGAGACTTTTAGCAATGAGGTCATTGGCAGATACGACAGTCGGTACAATGATTGCTGAATCCACAGCTGTGATCGCGTGAACTAACATTTACACTTTACCATTTATAATTAAAAAAACTTTAGTACCATATAAATATATCGTTAAACCAAGCTTTACTTTTATATAGACGGTGTCAAAACCTATTTGATTCGACCTTGCCTTTAAGTTCGGTTAATGTGTATATTATTATATTATCTGTCACTTAGGGCGTCAGTTTGTTTATTCCTCACATAAAAATAAGTGAAGGGTGACAGGTCTAAAACTAATATTTTATGGTAAGAATACAATGTTTTAGCGGCGAAATGATTTAGACAATAATATAACATTAACTTTTCTTTATATACGAATATTTATATTTTTATGAGTATTTATTTATATATAGGAACAAACCTAGCGAACAGCAGCGTGACAGTCGCCACGTGTGGCGGAATGTTGTTCATGAATATGAGCCTCTAGCATGGTTTGAAAGTAGTTGAGTTCTTTGACAAACAATTAAGTAAGCCTAAACTTTTTTTTTATGGGATAAGACTATAAACGAAAAGACGGATCGCCTGATGGTAAGCAATTGGCGTCGCCCATAGACACCTCGAACACCAGAGGCGTTACAAGTGTGTTACTGCCTTTTGGGATTAGGAATTTGAGAATTGTTGGGGACTCAGGGATTTAAAAAGGGGGGAGGGGGTAATTGGGCCTCCGGTAACCTCACTCATGAGACGAAACACAACACAACGCAACGCGTTGTTTCACGTCGGTATTTGTGAGGCCGTAGTATCACTCCAGTCGAGCCGGCCTTGACTTTAACATTTATACAATATTGATGTGTGTAATTTACGCGTTTGTTTCAGGAAATATACAAAATCGCAAATTTTCTCTCGGCATGGTTGCTTTGCTTCAACTTACAAATCTTCATTCAGCAGCAGAAGTCTTTCAGCTGATGAAGATGATGATTTTATCAGTGGTCATTTGCGTTTTTATGAGTTGTTTGTTATAAGAATGAAGTATCAAAAATTTAATTTCTTATTTCATCGTCGATATCAAATTTTAGTCGTCAGACTTCAATACCGTTTCGAAAATCCAGTATCAATAAAGCCGTTTACTCAAAATTCACAGGACTGCAAAGCTTTACGTCGGCACAAAGTGATAGGATATCAAGAATACCAGTCGGTATTTTGGCGAACGAATATCTTAGGGTAGAAGCATGTGGATTATTTTACACACGCTGTACACAATTCGAAATGCATTGTCTGAAATAGACAGGTAAGCAACTTTATCTATGTGGAAATCCGATATCAACGTTGAACATGCTATTATCCTTGAGTGGCTTCGGTAAACAACAATAGGACTTCAATGTAGGTGACATTATTATTGTTTGTTTTTTTGTGTTTAGGAATCTTCTAATAGTCTTCTTGTAGCTGTAGCATTTTAATTTTCCGATTAAGAAGTATTTGTTAATTAAAAAAGGAATACTTTATAACGTGGAGTGAGAGAGAGAGATAAATCTAAACTGTGTATTGCAACTTCTTTTCATCGCTTTTTGTCAAACACAAGGCACTTATGAAAATACCACTGAAAGTTTTATTTCTACTGATCCATGAAACAAACTTTATTACTGGAGATTTAAGGTCGAAACTATTTCGTCCGATTGTGATGGAAGTTGTAACTGCAAATACATGTTTTTAAAATGAAGTATTCAGCACAGAAACAAAATATTCTCTCAATATCGAATGTAACGAGAAAACAAAATTTTAAAGCCAAAATCCGAACAATAACATCACCACTCGACAAATATCAGATTGTAGAATTACGATCAGTTAAAACTGAATCATTATTGCATTCTGATACCGCAACGTGATTGAGAGAATGAATCCATGTTGATGATATTTACTGATATTATACGTCGGGATAATTTTGTATTTCTGTATGACCACACAATTTACGAGTTATAACTCGACTCAGTCAGAGAATATTTTGGTACTGACTTTAATATCTCTGCCTCGCTGGCCAAGTGCAACTAGATTCTTGACTCGGGCAAAGTATTATTGGGTTTAAAAAAATCTCAATAGTAGCACGGAGTCTGGAAATGTGTCCGGTATATGACAATAGGCTCATCCCTATTACATGGGACTCGATAATATTAAAATAAAATAAAATAAACATTAATAGTGAAAAGTGGTTGTTACATTATACAGTTGCATTAAGTATCGTAATGTGCACCTCTGTCTACCCCTGTCCGGGATAAACAGCATGATGTTATGTTATGTGAATTTAATATAAGTGATAATAAGACAATTTTGTTTTCTTAGATCTCATTGTAATAATATTCGTATACCTACAGAAATGGATATCTAGAAATTGGTTTATAAACATTAATTTTTTTTTTTCGATGACGACAGAAAGGATTTTTTTTTCATTAAAAGTACCTGAATACCCATTCTTTGATGATCTCGAATGTGACTGTGGTATAATAAGTTTTGATTTTACGAAAATTGTGGGGTGGTTGGCTCAATCCCTTCTACTTATGACTGAAAACATAACTGTTAATGGTATACCTATGCGCATTTTATTTTGCACTTTCACATACCAGTTTCTGGAATTAACAGACATAACGTTTCGTAACTTATATAACTGAAGGTTTTATTATTATCTGTTGTTGTTGTTCTGAATAGTACCATATTTTCTTCAACGTAAGTTTTTTTTTTCATTGTAGGAAATCATTTCTAAGAAACCTCAATTTATCGAATTGTAGATTGTAATCTTGAGCCTAATTTGTTTTAGCTTTATGTGGTTTTAATGGCTGGCTGGAATGTAGTTAGTCGTGAGTTCGCATTACAAGTAATTTGTTTTTAAACTTACTTGTATTTTGATACTTAAACTAAAAATACAAGTTCTGATATCTGTGACAAGAGGTGTTATCTCCAAGTTATTTGAGTTTAAGTTAATTGACACTTGGTACCAACTTCAGTAATGTTCTTCTAAAGCTTTATATTTCCGTAATTTTATTATACAATCTACAATTTTGACGTCTATATGATTTTATTATGTACATATTTTACGTAGAAGCATTAAATCCATTCTCTAAATAAACAGTTCATCCTTATTTATTCACGACCATTACTAACACGTTGTACATACATAGGTTTCCATAACTGGCAATTTATTGCTGATATAAAAATGGTGCTATATTTCCATCGGTGGTCGGATTACATCGGGAGTCATCGGCTTCTCTCGGCAGTCGTCGGGTATCATCGGGTACACTCGGCGCCCTGCACGTCGTCATGGCTGTGGTTGAACACTGACGGAGGTTCTCGACCAACTGTCACTCGCGATTTATTCCCATGCGATATTGATTCTGGTTTTATATTGCTTATTGACTTTTTGCTATAGGTATTAAAATCCCCTGAGGTTTTATTGTGTTCGAATACACAATGTATCTTTTTTATGTAGCTACGTTAACGGTTAATATTTTAAGGTAAACATTTTAAATCACTTCGACCTTATTAAGGATCATTAATGTAATTATCATTTCAATGTTTGGCACTCATAACAAAACTGGTAAAGAACGGTTTTATAATTGCCTATTCCTTGAAAGATCTTAGATTACCATTAGATTGATCTACATACGTACAATATCAATAGCAGCCATTAAAACAATTTTTCATCAACAAAATGATATTCGTTCACTCGTATCACAATCAAAAACACATTAATTTAGTGATGTACTCGTGATGACAGCCTTTCAATGACATTTCAACAGTGAATATTAAAAAAATCAATATGTACAACTTTCATTACTGTGAAGATACGATCAGTGTAGGATTTAATGGGACGAAATATCCACGCACAGGTTAGAGGTTAGAGTATTCACTAATCAATGTAGGTTATCTACACATTCAATTACCGTCATAACATACTACTCCTTCTAACGACTTTACCTTTAATTGAAAAGAATTTAGGTTTACTCGTGTAGGTCCCGACGTCATGTAGGTCGCTCGACATACGATTACAACCAGACCTGTGTCTAGTAGCGTTCCGTGCGCGCTTCAAAGAGTCATCAGACCATCACAGAGGGGCCCAAGTAGAGCTGATGCCCGTAGTAGAGCCACCGAAGACTTAACGGGTTACCGCTGCTCCGGCTCGAAGATCAGAAGTAGAAACGGGGTGGTTTTTATTCAGTAAGAGTCTGATACTTCCTTTCGCTTCAACTTGGCGGAAGAAGACATTGTATATTTTCCCCCTTCAAAAATAAAAATCTCATTCACCTGAGTAACTCAGTGATAAAGTATGTTTCAGCGAGAGAAATAATTTTTAAAATTAATTTTCAATTAATTACATTGCAAACTAACAAAAGTATTCTCCATACATATTTGTATAAACAAATAATAGTTTCCAAAATTGTAACAACGAATAATGCTATTATGTAGGTAACTGTATTCCAGGCTGCGGTTTCGTAAGTCTCATTTGTCATGATTTGAGAGCAAGAGAGATTGCCAGCGTAGACCCAATTTCTCTAACATTTTGTACTCGAAAATGTTGATGAATCTTTATTAATATTTGCGTTGTTAAAAGGGAAACTGTAGTCACTTATATTAATTCTAATAGGCAATTCTCAAAAACCTTTTATTATTACTCGAGATTGTTTAAGGATAGTTTGAATTTTTTATTACTATAAATTTATGATTAAACATAAATATTAACAAAATTGAAATAGAAAACTCTATTAGGTTATTAATATTTCATTTCTTTATTAAAATGTTTATTATAATCTAAAAGGTTATAAATAATTCAATAATGTACTTGTTGTTAAAGTATAGGTTTTATTATAAGCTGCGTTTACAACTCTTAACAACATGGAGTTTCCATGAAACTGTAATGTTTTTCGTTTATAATAATGTTTCATTAAATTTATGTACACATACTTTAAATAAACGCTTACATATTGGTTACATTTTTGCCTCTGTCCTCGGTGATACACACTTCTTTGAAGTAGGCATCTCATGGTTAAACCGAACAAATGGGTTCGCTTACTATTCACAGTTACTGTTACAAACAATAAGTCATTACCCTAATTTTTACATGATAAAATAGTTTTATAAAAATTTTATACAAGCAGTATTCGTATTTAGTATCAACTACTTTTAACTTAATTTTATAAAAGAAATGAAGATTCGAAAACTATCATTGAGTTCCGATGTCATCGTAGCGGAGAAGTCAGTCTTTACCTCGCTAAATTAAGTATAGGGAGTGTAACTAAACTTGACTGTGTGTCAGTGTGTTGAAATCGTACATGTTGGGCCAGTCAGGGCGTGTTCGTCAGCGATATCTTTGATGGCTCCAGCGAGTCTCCGGGAACGATGAGTGTATCCTCCACCTTTTTCAATTCATCAGATGATACGAAGCTTTTAAGTAGAGCGTATAATTTCGGCCAGAAATTTTCCTCATTCCATTTTAGAGTCGTTCGTAGATCTCGTTGTTCCTCTAGAAAGTCGTATATCGAGTTATCCGGACCGATATCAGCGAAAATGTAAATGGTTTTTTCCGCTTTCAACATCTCGCTGTGGATTTTCTTGATGTCGATGTGCCCATAAGTTTCCGTTAGGTAGTTGGAGGAGAACACGACGACTCGAGCACGCGTTTTCACATCCTTTACGTAGCGTTTGAAGTTCTTCGACATTCTAAATTCGCTGTTTCTATAATCTGTGATCACTTTCGTCAGAATTTGCAGAGATTCGTTGGTTGTCATAATTGATAGCATTTCTCTGTTAACAAATTCTTCATCTTGATGACAGAAGTCCATTAAAATTCTGTACGACTTTTCTTTTCTTTGAGCATTTGTACGATGAAACGTACTGAGTCTTTTCTTAACAATAGAATTAATTTGTTTCCTATAGATGATGAACACTACTAATATAATTGTATAAATTGATATCACGACTGTCATTAGCGTTATGAGGATTGTGAATCTCATGTAACAGGCCTCCTTAGCCCAAAGAGGGCACCGTACATGTTGCAAGTCAACAATCTGCAACAATTATGTAGGTTAACTTCTCTGAATTACTGTGTAGAAATGTATTTCCTAACGTGATGCCATCTTGTAAAAACTTACCTTAGTTCTGGTCGAGTAGAGTAGAAAATCCATAAACAAATAGTTCTCACATCCACAGTTGATTGGATTTTTCGATATCCATACACTTTTCATTCCTTTCTTCATTACGTTACGATAATCCTTCAATGCTTTTTCATCAGTCTGTAATAAACATATCGAATTATATTCTGAAGATCATGACAAGCAAAAAGTTGTCGACAAAGTTAATAAAATACTCACCCAAAGGTTTTGTATATTATTGTGACTAATATCTAAATTCTCATGGCCATTCACCCACCAGTCCTCAAAAGCCACTTTGAATTCATTGTGACTTAGATTCAATAGCTTTAAATTATAAGTGTGGGCAAAAGGCGAAGCCCTTTTCACCAGCCAAGAATTGTTTGTCAACTCTTTGTCCTCGAAATCAAGTTGATTGTAAGCCAGAGATATTGACATTCGCTGTTTATTGTTACTGAACAAATACGGTGAAATCGTTTTCAAATTATTGTGCTCCATTTCCAAGTATATTAAACTAAGTAGCGACGAAAAGGTTTGGCTGTAATAAAAAGTAAATTACGTCACATAACCTAATCGGATGAAAGGAAATTGATCAAACACGAATAAAATATTACTTACCCAGATATTTCTACCAAAGAGTTATGGCATAATTTAAGCCTTTCCAATCTCACTAGAGATGAAAACAATTTAGGCTTTAGCTCGCTCAATTGGTTGTAACTCAGGTCCAACTCGAGGAGATTTATTTGATCATTAAATATGGCTTCCGGCAGGGTTGTAATGTCATTGTATGCTAATGATATGTTCGTAATTACTGGCGAATTGGCAAAAACGTCATACGGTAAATTCTCCAGGCCACTCCTCTGAATATATATTTGCTTCAAATTTGGCAAATCCCCAAAAAGGTATTTCGGTAGCTCCTTCAGTTTGACGTCATTGTTTAGTATCACCACAGTTTCAAGCTCCGCATTATTTCTGAATAAATTCTGTGGCAACGAAGAAAATTTGTTCGAGAATAACGTCAATTTCTTTAATTTCTTTAGAGGCTTAAATATTGAAGCAGGAAGTTCGTTAAGACCATTAGAACTGAGATCTAATTCTTCGAGGACATCGACGCCTGTGAAAAGATCTTTAGAAAACCAGGTGACGTTACTTTGCCACAAGGAAAGTTTTCTCAAGAAAGATAAATGAGAAAATAAATTCGAAGATATATTGGTCATGTGATTGTGACTAATTTCTAATGTTTCCAGTTTCTCCAGTGGCTTGAACAACTCTTCGGAAAGATTTATTGTGTTTGATCTTATGTTCAGCCATGTGAGCTTGTTGATGTCCATAAACAAGTTGTCTGGAAGATGAGTGATGCCATTTATAGACAAAAGTAATTTTGTCAAGTCTTGTAACCCTGCAAAATGTTTCCTGTCGAAATACCCAGACAGGTTCTTTGCATTTTGGAATATCAGTGCCATAGTCTTCGATACTCCCATATTAGACAGAACATCTTTGAAAAAATGCTGGTAGTGGACAGTCCTTAAAACTGACAGATTTAAACGAACTCATGTTATTGGCACATTTTGGTAACTTGCTGTAGTCGAGACTCGATGCGTTCTCGCATTTTATATTAATGTAGATATTTGGCAGTAAATTTATTTTTACTGTCCGACCTGAAAAGTTTATTTTAAGTTAGTAAAAATATTCTTGGAAAATATACGACACTTAAAACGCGACTTTAAAACCGAACATGACGTAATCCGCTTACAGTGACGTAAACGAAGGCGAGGAAAGAAAGTTTGTTCGAAGAAAAATTGAAATCACGCTGTGAAACTTGGGGCTCGGCTTTAAAAGGCATTCGTGAGCGTGAACATATAAGTGCACTCACCATCGATGTTGCAATTGAGTTCAACGGCGAGCGTGCCACCGCAAACGCAGTTAGGGTCACTCGGACACATCAGCCGCGCAGCACCAATTATTTGTAGTGTCAGCGCGGCCACCGCCGCATATATTACTTTACGATACATGGCTAAAACCACGCTGTCACTAACAACATTTACTTCATCCGCTGTTTCACTATGTACTCCAGTTTTAGTATTTTGTATTCGAACGCTGACCCCATGTTTTCCTTTTCATTGAATCTGTGAACAATTAGAAACACAACATGATTGCTGTTTCGTATAAATTGAAGTACAATTGTACATGCATTGGTTTTCATTTGGTTTCGAGTGTCGGATCTGGAATTGATTCCGCTATTCATAGTTTACAAGCATCGCTAACAAAAAGCGCTGGGAAATAAATTGCCGAGCGGCAAATATAATGGAACTGTCTATGCGATAGCCAGTTATCTCGGTACGTTGCACACGGATATTTTCGATTATAATAAAACCCTTTAGAAGATAATTAAAATATAATATTTTTTTACAACTTCATGTAAAATTAATTTAAAACACACTAAAAAAAGATCACATTCTTAGATATGCCATGAGATAAATATGAAAGGAAACTGAAGATTGACCAAAGATTTAATAGAACGGAATCTAGAATTTTCTACAAACATTGACACAAAAAAATAACATAGGCAATCGGCGTTGAGAAAGTCAAGTAAAGCAACTTGAACGAGAGCACAGCAACCGCATTGCCGGTCACCGCGACACCCACCGACTTCGGCTGACTTCACCCGATTTTAACCGACATCGTCCGACACGCTACCACAGCGTTATCACAATTTCCGTAACAGGATAAGGTTTGTTTTAATGAACCGTTTTTGGTTAAACGTGTTCGTTTAGTGGGTAAAACATTGCTTTTTTATTTATACATAAGCGAGTTTGATTTTTACTAGGAAAATGATAAAATATACACCATCCATGATGATTGTAAGATAATAAAACAACGTTCATTATAATTTTTCATCCAAATAGAAATGAATCCACCTAGCCTTTTATGTGTTAAGTCTCATCATAATATGTTTATTAGGATGTAGTAGTAGTCATTAGCTGTCGACAATGACTACTACACGAATTCTAAGAAGCCCAAAAAAACTTCAAGTTAAGAAAAGGTACATACGACTATAAATATAGATTATTTGTATAAGTAACTAAATACAATGAAGTACAGTTCAACAAAGTCTACATTTCAAGATACCACTAAAACAGTAAAACTGTTAAATTGTCTATGTCGTGCAATAATTTCAAGTTGCAACTATCAGATAATCCGAGTAGACAGACACAGTCCAGTTGCTGCACTACAACTTGAATTTATCGAGTAGGGAAATATCTTACGTTCCAAACCTTCCCGAAGACAATCGAAATTGGATTCAAGATATATTGTACCTTATGTCACAGCTCTACGATCTAGATAACTTCGATATCGGTATCAATATTAGAAGCTGTTATTTTATTTGCGAAAAGAAATATGGTGGTGTTTTCTTTATATGTTTGATGTACGATGTGATCTATGTTATTATGTGGCTTATCGATATTACGTGGCTGCCTAAAATTACCGTTTTCAAGATGGATGCCTTTATTTGTCCCTAAGGTCTTTCAATAATACATTTTTGTTATCTTAGAAATGGGACTAAAATTGAAGATATGATGTAATAAAACTATCGTAAACAGAAAAGGAAAAAGTAGTATTCACTTTTATTATAACTGAACGTCACTTAAAGGAGCAAAAGATGTCTGAGTCAAAGATATTACTCACTGATTGATTTATTAAAATTATTCTCAGTCATTATCACACGTGAAGTCATTATTTTAATCTAGTAATCATTCAAGTTCTACCGTTAAACAATTAAGTTTATTAACCACTGGGAAAAATATCAAAATTCATATCTTCACTGAGAATTCGAAATCAGAAGTTTTGAAATTTAAATATTTTGCTCGGTCTGCAATCAAAACCAAACCTCGCATTTGTACTTGCAACCACTCGCACGTACACTCATGAAGCAGTGAAATTTCTGTCTCCGCCCATGACACCGCGCTAAAATATTTCCCAAGCAACATTGTAACATACACCTCTGAATCCCAACACATACAAATTACGTTCCCTCAGTAACATCATCAGGATTGAAATATTAGGTACTTCATAAATTAATTTAGGGCCGTTAACCCAGCAACGGGTACCCAAGTAAGCCGCTTTCCTCAAGTTACAACTAAAGTAGAATTATGGAGGGCTTAATATTATACCTCTTTATGTAAAAAGAAGGATAAAGTAACTTTGTAAATAAAAGAAGGAACAAACAAGATAGAAAATATGAAATTATTTTGGGTCTTTGAAGAAAGCAATTTAGAATTGGCCCGAACTTGTTTATCGAGGTAAGCAATTGATAGGAAAAGGTAAATCAAATCTGCCGAAGCGACGTTTAATATCTATGTACCTTTAGATAGTTTCTCCCGGGAATACAAACACGGAGAGGTGGAAATTTAGTTTGCATAAACAAGGTACTCTTGTTGAATGTTGATCACTTATTTTGCATGCTTTTGAACTACAGAGTATTGCCAATAAGGTAAACCAAAATTAACTTACAAATATTCTGTGAAATTGGTAACAGATTGATAAATAACTAATTTATTATTAGTAGATAGTTTAGTTAGTTCCTAAATAATTTACACTTTCAAGAACTATACTCGAACTATAGTTATGTTAATGAAGCATTGACTAGATTGTTTATTTCGGTCTTCAGATTTTGTTCTGGATTTGATGGTTTTTAATGTTCAATATGTTTTTGTTCGTTAAAATGTTATAAGTTCCATGTAATAGGTAAACCTATTGCCATATACCGGACATAATTCTAGGCTTCGTGCTACTACTGAGGTTTTAGAGAGATGGGACTCATAACATAAGTAGTGATAGACTCTGTCTACTCCTTCGGGGATAAAAGGCGTGATGTTATGTTTATTTTAGTTCAAAGAGTTCTTTAACCAATCACTGATCATTTCAATGATTTCGAAAATGTTCCAAATACACTATACTTTTCCTGTTTAGACACCATGTTTTCTATTCCACACTTCACAACATACACTGCGGCTGAGAAGCAATTCGACCAAAAGCAGTATATATTTAGTATAATGCCGTGTAATCTAATTTTAACCATGTTGACAGTCCCTTGCAATATATGTAGTTGGTACATTAAGGATGGGACGGATCAGGGTGAAGCGAAGCGACAGTTTCGGTAATATCACTCCACGTAATCCCAGATAAGGGGAAAGTTACAGACATGATACTTTCAGTGATATTGGTGCGGCAGCTGCAAACAACAATAATGTGGTTACGCCAATGTGTAGATTATTTTGCGAGAGTAAAATTGATTATTGTAGAAAAAAGGAATATAATTGAAATAATCCAATTATCCAAGCATGACAATTGTACTTTAATAAATGGTTCTTTGTTGATAAACAATTCTCATTTCAGTTACAATACGCCATAAATAACCTTATACACTTTATTTCTTAATTTACAACACACCAACCCATATTTCTAATAAGTACTTGTAAATAAAACAAACACTGTGAAACCTCACAAATCACAAAACAACATTTGCATCAAAATCACATTTCATAATGCTGCGGCTATTTACTGGCCAAAACAAAAGCTTGCGAATTTACCGAAATAAAACGGCCCAATAGGTAGAGTGAGCCAAAGTATAAAGCCGATTATCATAACGGCACACGACAGATATGGAACAAATACAATGTACGATGGTACAGCATATGCGGCTGGCATTCGAGATAAATGACCACTGCATTACACAACTTTTTCATGAAAAACTAACTTTGTAAGTGACTTAGTAGCGTAACAGCAGTTTTTGTTTGGCCCTCTAGGTAATATATTTTATATCCCATAAGCTAAGTTTTTTATTTATTTCCGCACTCAATGCCTTTTTATGTATATCACAGGAGTAGACTGAGGTGCTAACATTATAGTCCAGTAGTGTGTTATTTTATTTACCACGAAAATTAAAGGCCATGTTGTCAACTGTCCATTTTACGACAACCAGGCATGAGGCTGTAAAATGACATAGAGGTAAATTGTTGAGTTGTTAAATATAATTTTATTAAAGAATGACCTCTATAATGGGGAATGGGAGCATCCAGTTGGATTGGCTAATAAATCTGATACAAACCTGATTGACGTTTAATAAAAAAAAATATTGTTACACAGAATATAGTAAGCAAAATGCATTCAAACCCAACAAAGAACATAAATTCAACTTTATATTATAAGTAGGAACCAAGTAGTGCTTAAAACAAGCTACCGTGGTTCAAGTTTATAAGTAAGCTTCCCGCTTGGGAACAGTCAGGCCCTTAATCAAACTGTTAAGCAAGAGCTCAAGAAGTTAGTTGGAAGTCTTTGCGAATAAACCTAACAAAACATAATTGTTACCACTATCTGCACACTACTTCGTGTAAGTGGCGCTAGTATCGTCTTCCGTGTTGTATAGCTTCCGACGTTGCTCTAGGACTAACGATTACTGATCGGGAGTTACTGTACCAAGTATGTTTTGACGAAGTTGGGAGTTATGACGTTGCTTGCATTGAAAACTATTGTCTTCAATGCTTGCAGCGTTCTCAACGGCTCCCTATTGAGGTCAAGTTGTAGTTAGTCACAAATATTGATACTGAGCATGATATTGTACGTTTTATCTGAGTGTCTTGTAAACTATTATTACTGTTACTTAACTTCTTAGTTACTCGCAACCCGCCCCGGCTTCGCACGCACATATAAACCTTCTTTAAGAATTATTCTATCTAATAAAAAAGACCGTATCAAAATCCGTTGCACAGTTTTAAAAATCTAAACATACATAGGAACAGACAGACGGCGGATAGCAACTTTGTTTTATACTACGTAGTAATAGTGATAAACTATTATAACGTGTCCAAATGAGGAATGTTGACTGAACAGAAAATATGTATGCCTTAATTTGAACGTAACATTATGAATACCCCAGTCTACGCTACAAAAAACATTATTAAATGCGTCTATTATTGCATTAAATAATTCTTACAAATACTTATTTTTATATGAAAGTAATAGAAAACACTTTAATTCCTTAAAGTCGTTATATAATAGAGTTTAAATTTCCTTGAGCCCGAGTTTCAAGGATATTTGGGGTCAATAAACACGTGACGCAAAGGGACAGAGGACATCGGACCGTCTACATCTGCTACATCAGATAGTGACGTCAACGTCTGCACGGACCGAGTTTCTTGTTTCGAAGTTAGAGGCGAATTCTTGGAAGTACAGAATTCAGTGTGGTGTAAATCTGAATTGTAACTATCTAAAACAGTCTACAATATGTAGTCTTGACATGAAGATTTATTTTGGAACCATGTTTACATTTGTGCTGTATTGTTGACTTGTTTGTAAAAGTTACTAAAACCAGCTGTTTATCAAAAGTTTGGTAAGATATCCTAAATTAATTAGAGGCTCATAATCAAATGAGTCTCTAGCATGGCTTCCTCGTCACAAACAGTTATTTGAGTAAGCCGAAAACATAATAAATACCTAATCTGCTAAAACTCGTTTTGAAAATTTTGGTAAGATCATCAAGTCATCAAGATCATCAAGTTTTAGTTTTCTATATCTTGATTTGAGAACGCGAACTATTAAATATAATTGGCCTTAAATTATGGTATTATTTACATAACTAATCACAACCATTTTTAGTTAGATCCTTTCCTTTCCCTATCCAAAAAGGACATATATAAAAATCTCGGAATAAAAATTAAATTTCTTTTTTAATTTTTCTGCCTACAATAATCTATAATCACACAAACATTTAAGTCCATGCAAAATACTATCAAAATAACCAGTAAGTTATTCAAAAGATTAATACAGATGTGAATAATGTAGGTCTAGCAACATGGTTATAGCCTAAGTGAGATAAGACGGTACGGATGGAAACACGAATAAATTATACATAAATGACGACAACTAAGGATGCGTACGTCTTCTAATTTCTATTATGTAAATACTGATTTGTATTTAAATTACGTTTTACTCATGATTCATTGTAGTTTGTGATATACCTATAAGTTGATATGTAAATTCTAGATGGGAAAACGAGTTTAGTTTCTTTAAAAACATTTTTTAGTAGTCCATCATGAACTTCTATTCCAAACCTATTTGCTTTTTCTAATAAATCTTTAAATTTATTTGTACGTTTCACCAGCTAAACTTGAAATCCAAGAAAACTAAAATAGTTCACGTTCCAGCAATATGACCGACTTATATCCTTTTTATAAGGAGGTCCTTCGAACCGAAACGTACCTATTAAATAGAACAACCCACTTTTCCCTGTACCAAAAATATTTCCTTTGACGAAGTTTTTTTTTTCGATTCTTATATCTAACGTTCTTTTAAAGTCTATATATACAAAAAATACACATTATATAAAACATATATATTTCCAAGAACTCGGTAAGTACAGGAAAACCTTTTACCCTATGTCAGAGGTAAAATTGCCGTCGGAGACTTTTCAAAGAATCGTATCAAAGGCAGCGATCGGTAAGAATAACGAACAAAGTTCTTTAAACTCTTTTCGGACGATTTATCAAATAATATATCGTTAAGCTTCGGCTAATGCACTCATATCATTTTTACGTTCACATAATTTTATACCTACAGAGCTTTAGTAAGGGTTCTAAAAGCAGCTCTATTCCAAGGTTGTAAAGTCTTGTTTTGTATAATAAAGAAATGTCTGAGAATAAACTCTGGTATCAGGTGCGGTGAGGTCGTAAGCTCGTCGGATTTAAGGCTTCGCATTCCAGGTGTTACGTTACTGAGGTACACTCTCACAATTAGACAGGTTCTGCAAATTGATGTTGTTTATGAGACACTGGGTAGCATTGGGTAACGCTGGATACTACTAACACCCGGTTATTTCGGTATAATGAGCTTTTTAGCAGTTAGTTGAAATTGGAGCACAGGTGAGTAATGGTTTGGTCCCATCAGGGAAAATTGGGTTTATGTTCTAAAGTCTAATTTTTAGGGACAAAGTCAAATAAGGTTTTTAATGAAAATATTTCAATAGAGGATATTACCACTCTTCACTGTTTAGGCTATTCAGTATTAATTGTGATTTAGGTTGGTAAATGCAGATAAATTAAGTAGCATTATCTATTCATTTTAGTAAGGAAAGACATGCAATGAAAAAGATATGAACATAATTGATACAACCTACTGAAGAATTATTCAGAAAACATTACAGAGAAATGAAATTTCAGTTAAATAAGTACTTATTATGATTGGTGAGTCACAAACTACCGATTGGACTCACTTTTTTCAGCTAATTACTTAATTAGCCTTTTTCTTGTAAAAGCAATTATTGTTATGTATAATTAGTACCATTTTTGTTGCTTTTCTGGGAATTTGACCACCAGTTTATAGAGCCTTTTGACTGCCTCGTTGACCGAGTGGTCGCAATTGCGACTGCCGGGTAAGGGGTCTCGGGTTCGATTCCCGGGTCGGGCAAAGTATTACTGGGTTTTTATAAAAATTTCAGTAGTAGCACGGAGTCTGGAACTGTACCCGGTATATGGCAATAGCCTCACCCCCTATTACATGGGACTCATAACATAAATAGTGAAAAGTGGGTATTACATTATACTTACAGTGGTATAATGTGCACCTCTGCCTACCCCTTCGAGGATAAAAGGCGTGATGTTATGTTATGTTATGTTTATAGACCCTTTTTGAAGGGAAATAATGGTTTTCTTATAACTTACGTTCCACAAAAAAATTTAAGGATAAGTCACATTGGTAATGTTGGTAAGTTTCGAACCCGTATCCTCATAAATGAGAAGCGAGCGTCTCGATTTTGTGGAGACAATGAGATACAACTTTTGTTCCTAATGAAATAAAAGTAAACCTTACAAAAGTAATTTCCAACGTCTATTCTAAACCCCCAAAAAATATACGCATTTTAAAAAAACCAATAA
Source organism: Spodoptera littoralis (assembly GCA_902850265.1). NCBI lineage: Eukaryota > Metazoa > Arthropoda > Insecta > Lepidoptera > Noctuidae > Spodoptera > Spodoptera littoralis. Next base: position 9,285,363 of record LR824542.2, on the reverse strand, counting down.
CATTATTGCATCCTTGCGTACCAATAAAGAAGACAAAATATTATTTTCCTACAAACACAATATTTCACACTTTCTTGAGCATTCTGATAATTTTACCTTTACCTTTGGACCCCTCGTGACGTTGTCACGTGCAGCTGACATGTATTTTATTAACGTCCGTTGAGTTACAAACAAGATTTTATTTACGATTGTGGAACATTAATCGATACCGTCTGTTTTGACGGGTTGTAGACACGCCTTCAATTCGCAGGAGGGATGGGGAGAGATGCACGTATTATTAAACTGCCATTTTTGGCGCGGCAATAGAGTATATATTTACTGTCGTACAGGGTGCCCATGTATCTTACCCGACTCTTTCCACAGCATATAGGGTTTTCAGAATTACTACGAGTAAAATTTCAATAAATAAGCTAACAGACACTTAGGTATATAAAATTTAACCTGTTAAGTTACAATTAGTATGAATTATATAAAATTTTAGCGATATTTGTGAGAAAAACTATGCATCTTGTTAAATGATGAACTGATGTATGAACCATTAATATTTTAGTAATGGTGTAGGTAATTTTCAATGAATGCTGTCTAAAGACTTTGAAACAGATGAAAGAGGAACAAAGTTACTTCTTTAACACAATTTAGAACGGTGGCGTGAAAGATCGTGACTAAATAGAAGTATTTCTACTTTTCTAGAGTTTATTTCTAGCTGTAAAATGTTTTCTTACATTCAAAATGCATCTTCTTTCCTTTCAACGGTGTGAAAACTAAACTTTTTACACGTTTACTTCGCAACAAAGTTTTACGGAGGAAAACTTTCGAAGAAAACACTATATTTCTTCACTGGTGCAAATCCCACTGGAATTACAGATATATATAAGATAACAGTAGCAGAAATGTGAAAATCCCCTCCATGCTCCACCATAAAAATGTACTTACGTGATAACGCAATAAAAACTAGAACGGCATAGCACATAACCTAATTCTATTACGAACATAAAACTCCCATCAGCTTTGTTTACTAAAAACTGTCGTAATCATTTTATTTCCTTTGCTTCCCTAACACTATACCTGTTGTTCTTTCTGTTTGCTGATCACTCAAGTGATAACAATAGAGACAATGGACCACCCGGACGAGTTTAGGGTTGGCATTCGGGCTTTTATTGTTTCAGGGTCATTCATTAAATTAATTTGTCATTTTGGGTGACAAAAGTACGGCCACTCTACTCGTTGCTTATCACGATTTTAATAGTTGGAGTTTGTTGTATTGTTGGTTAATGTTGTTCAAATTAACTTTGTTGATTGTGTTTTTATTGACTGTCGATTTAGAGTATAAACGAACAATGTTTTTATTGAGAATTGTTTTCGTTGTAATGGAAATGGGAATCAGTTTTACGCAATTTTAATTTTTAATCGTAAAGAATAAAACACATTCATTTTGATTGGATGAAACCTTGGCAATCTATCTATGGCTTAAATAAAATGTATGACTCGCTGCTGTCGTTCTTTAATGTCGTCGATCGTTGAATAAACATTACATTTTTCATTCTTGTTTTATGATTTTCCACTTTATAGTTGAAGTACCAATTTTATTACTGCAAATTTTTCTTTTACGCCAGTAGCTGCGGCGTTAAAATTCTGAATGAGTTAAGAGGCCTAATAGTCTAGTCAGGTCAGCCTAACCTAATCTTTGATTGATACCCATGTTCCATTTTTCTTTAGTTGCGTGTAACACGAAGTCTCTTGAGATATCTGGACAAATACGAGTTACTCGTCTCTTACAATAGAAAATTAAACTATAAGTACCTATCTATGAAGAAGAGGCTTTGTAAAGAACCGCATTTTAAAGATAGAACTACCTTCCTGTATTAAGAAAGTTGATCATCGGAAATAGATTTCTATGATAGCCGCAAGCGATAGTAATCGATGCCAGTAGGGAATGGCGCAGTGAAGGAGATTCGGCCTTCTATGTCGAACGCAGACCAGAAACCCTGACCCGAGGTCAGGCTTTGTTGTTATATCGAGATAAATATTTGTATGACCTTGTTGCCAAGACTGGTTGTGACGTAATATGAGAAGTTTTGAAAATAGGCTGCTTGAAATAGAATGTAGGCCATCAGTAGCTCTAATGGGTTGGTAACAAACACAACTGCTGAATGTTCTGGTCTCCTATATATGTTATCTTGTAGTAAACTTAGTAGTTTGTCTATTGACTATTTTGAGTGTAATTAGCGTTCTGGAATACTTTTGAGGTGGCAATGGACGTCGCATTAAATATACTATACTAATTATATAAGAAAAAATGTGACATACACGAGGAAGCAAACAAAGAAGTAAGACACCCAAAGTTTTATGAATCCATTATTTTGTTACACAACAAATGTAACACAAAACATCTTCTTTTAAAGAAACGTGTGTGTTTTGTATCTAAAAAAACATGTTCCGCGAGTTGGTAATACGAAACATCCCGGGAAACTCCCTGGGGGCAGTGGGTCATATGTCCCTGACATGTCTTTTTATAAAGAAATACCCGCTAAGGCCGGAATAACAAAAAAACCTATGAAAACCTACGAAGCCTCGTATTCCCTGATGCAATTAAATAGGGGCTCGATATGTAGTGTGATTCTGTGAAGCCAGTATCTACATATTGAAGGAATAACTCAATAGCCGCCTGAGGCAGTGAAGTCAATCAAATTGACTACATAGTATTTTTCTTTGTTGTATACTTTTCATATGTTATTGGTATTCAAATCTGATGTAAAGTAAATAACAATACATTTGAGTACATTAAACATTCAAATAAAAATTACAGGGACCTACTAAAAATCAACTACTACCTTTTAAAAGATTGTGTATTATACTATTGTATATCGGTTGTGTAAAATGGCCGTCGTATCTTCCAATAGCTATAAATTATTCCTAGAATCTATCGACGTTTTCCGTCTCACCGCTTTATAAGTCTAAGCCTCGCCTGAACATGGGCGTAATTTTTAAAACCCTTAAAAGCGTTGTTTGTCTTACTTTGTGACTCGGCTATGAAAGTATCTTTATTATCCTTGTAACCTGTTTTAGAAAAAAATATTTATAAATCTCAGTAGTAGTAGCATGAAGTCTGGAGTTGAGCCCGGTATATGGCAATTGGCTCACACTATTACATGATACTCATAACATATTTAATAGTGAAAAGTGGATGTTACATTGTACAGGGACAAAAGTGCCGTATTGTGATGTTATGTAATATTTAATGTTTATGTAGAAGTTCTAACCTAGTCAAAATTATTATGATGAATAGTTTCGAATTGAGTAGGATTTTTTGCGTTTCTACTAAACAAAATTTATTTTGTTTTCTATTCTCGTAAAATACTCTTTTGGAAAAATGCAAATATTCTACAATCCTTTTATGGTTATGTTATATCCTAAATGGCATACTAAAATATGTAGGATGACTTTTTATTATCATAGTTAGATAACAGACAGGTTACTACCTGTAATCATAACTGAACTGAATATATAACTGCGCAACGAGTAATAATATTTCTAGTTTATATTGTAATCAAAGAGACTGCTAATAAAAACACAACACTTACGCCACTGCAAAAACAATGCTCTTCCGACAATATGCTGCTATTTCTTCAGATAATATTGTCTAAAGAAATATTTTCGTTGCAAAAAGTAAATTAACATTTCCTCCTCTTAATTTCACCTTTATTGTTTTACACAGTATTGTCAAGCTTTAATTACTTTTTAGATAATCAGGCGAGAGAACATTATAAAGTTGTGCGAGCTAACTGAACTTTTTTAAATTATTAATTAAATTGTTTTGGGTCCAGTTACATTTATAAACTTATTTTTAAAGTATCATGATAGGATATTATATCTGTGCAGATAATCTACTATGTTGATTTAAGCATGATTGCTAGACATGAGTATTGCGTTATGTTATGCAAAATATTCAAAAACATACAGTTTTTTTTAATGTATCGATCTCTGGATCTTGGCAATTATGTTTTTTACATATCCTATGTGATGTGAGCTGATGTTTTCAAAATAAATTGTACTTCATAAAATATTTTACTTTAGGACGACAAAATTTCCTTTCTACATCAATTTACTAGAATTAAATTGATAGTGTAACAACAAAGTAATCAATATAATCTGATCTATCATTGTTTGAGAATTCCATACAATGAAAGATCATGTTACACTAGACTAGACATTATCGTCATCTGTATACGAATCAAAAGGCAAGGATATTGATACCTTTGATTTTGTGAATGCCAACACATCATTTTGCTTAGGAGCTTATTAGACAATTGAAGTAGAAATTATATTGTATTGTCAATACATGATAACAGTATTTTGAGGTAGGGTCTTTTGTATTGGATGAAAGCGGTTGGGTAAAGATAGGCTGATATTATTTTAGACACAAAGATAATAATTGTTGTATAACACTATTGAGCAAAATAAAGTAAAAATTAAATTATTCTACAAAATATCTCAAATTTCACAGAAAAAAAATATTCCTTTATATGCAGATAAACATTTTATCATACTCTAGGTACAACGGCTAGAGAACTTGTTGTTATTAAAAAAAACGAAAAAGGTAATATTTAATGAGCCTGGAAATAAAACACGAGACTTCTAACCACACTCAATCAAGCTGTAAAATGTAAAAATGACTGCAAGTAATAAAACAATTAAATTTAAACACAAAAGTTCATAAAATACAATAAAACTGAAAATAAAATGATAAACTGATGTCACAAACCTGAGAGCTACACCACAAGCACGTATGTACTTTAAATTAACTCTTAATTGCAGGTATGAAATAAAAGCGTAAGCGTAAAAGGTCATTAACATTACTTAGTTGAATATGACCTGCGTTGAACTTTATAAGTATACGAATAATTCATTGAACTGTCTTATGTACTTGTTTAATGCCGTAATTCGTTAATATACTTAAAGATTGTGTATTATATTTAAATAATCGAAAAGAAAATTGCACCTTATTTACAATCAACATCAAAATCAAATTAATTATTTTAGTTAATCCACATAGACGCAATTTTGACGTGTAAAATAAAGATAACCACAGGTAAATTCATTAGTGAACGAACTCGAAACTACATTGTATTAAAAGCGCGCCATCTTACACTTCTTGTTATTGAATCTCTTTTTTTCCTAACTCACAAACGTTTGAGGTTACAATTCCAAACTAATTAATGTATTTGGTGGGTAATAAAAAATCACCATCTTATGCTCGAACAAACCTAAAAAAGGCAATCCGCAAACCTCGCTTCGAGTTTTAAACAATCTATTCAAAGTACTCCTTTTGCAAGAACATTGATCCAATTATTTCGCGTCCGGAATGCGGCCAATTTCCTCGAACAAATATAATATACAGTCTGGGTACAAAGTTTAACGCCCTACGAATTTAGAGTTATTCCGATAGAAATCAACATCTGCTTTCGGCATTATTTCAACGCTCGATGCAGATGATGAATTCCCTTTTTTAATTTCGCTCAGATGGAACAATGCCAACATAAAAGCACTGAACAGAAAATATTAGGGGAAACCTCGTTTTATAAGTCCAAAGGAAAATTTTTATATTGAAATTTGTTTGATTAATGCCCAATCGAAGTTCTTTCATTTCATAATCTTTTAGGGAAAATAAACAATTTTGTTTTATCTGCACGTAATTAAAATAGTTTATAATGTTGAAGAATATTTGGAGTGTTTTATTATTCTTGAACCTTATAGTACTTGTATAATACAACTTCCAAATTCTAATAAAATTGGATATTCATATGCTCGAGTTATGGCAAAAGTCTCGTCTCTTATTACACTTCCAACTTAACCGATAAAAAATAACTTTACTACCTAACTGTTCGGTGAAACATGGTTACATATTCTGTTAAGTCTCATTTCGTGCAAGAGAAAATAACAAAGGAACACTATTCACAAAAACTAAACACGAAAGATAAACACCGACACGAAGACTACATTATACAATGAAAAACGAATGAGCACACAAGGAAAATAACTCATTAAGACTATACAAACAGACTAAGAGCAGAAAACAAGGTAACTAAACAAAAAGCGAAGCTTACTTTGGTAAAGATCTCGCGAGGAACCGAGCGGCTGCCTATGTCGGTATCAAAGGGGCTAATTAATTAACTGGAGCACTCGTGACGGTATAGAATACGACCTCCGGGTGTTAGCGAAGGTAAGCGCAAAATAGACACTCGTATATCCGTAAAAGGACCGTAATGGGGGCTTATTGTGCACATTTCAGTATTTACTCGCAAAACATACCAACAACCAACGACTCAGTCAACACTCCAAGTGCGAATATTCACGCACAAAGGGAAGGACGATGTTCAACATCGTCAAGAGATGGTTATCAAAATAAATTGTGTCATAAAACCTCACGCGAAAGGCGTTGACTGCAAGATAAAACTCCAATTGAAAAAACACCGCTAGTAAAAACACGTCGTTTTTTTCCTATAATTATTCCAACAGTACTCTCGCCGCGAACATATTGTAGCTGGCACCAAGTGGAAGTTTCAAACTAGAACAATTGCGAGAGTTTTTGTACGGTTATTGTTGCCGGCATTAAGCTCGTATCGAGAGATGAAATATTACTTACGAACGCACGAAATACCGTAGCGCTGGCACGATATATAAACCCCATTTTTGTTTATGTAAATGTAACGCACCATACTGCGAGATTTCATTACCATAATATTAGATCGCAAGTCGTAATGGGGGCGGAAGGAGTTGATGCTCATAATATTAGTGCTAATAATTTATGGGGAATCACGCCTCCAAACCAAATGAAATTTTAACCGACATGTTTAAATTCCGTTTTTTTATTAATGGTAGATATAAAAATTATGACTTACCTGTTGCCATGAGTATTTTCCAAACACTTAATTAACTAACAATTAATTTAACACTGTTTCTAATAATACTTTTAACTAATACTTCTAATGAAACGTCCAATTACATTTAAAATCTCAGATTCAAATTGAGAAAGATCTCTACGCCAATACTATCGTAGCGGGGAGCGTAGACCAGGCCGCTACGAGCGCTACGACGCAACTGCCGTGCTACGGCGCGGTCTGCTACGGCTACAAACAGCGACTGCAAATAAAGACAGCAGGAGTCGTTCGGCGATCGACGGAAACACCCGAATGCTTCACGAAGTTCAAAGTTATTTAAGGGCGTTTACAAAGTAGCTTGATTTTAGTCGCAGATTGTCATCATTATGATATGACTTAACTAGATAAAAAATGGGTTGCGGGGGTAACTTAACCGTATTTTCTTAGAAAGCAGTCTAGCAGATGTTTTTGGGTTGACATATCAGCAATTTATTTATTTAATACTGATGTAAAAGGCGAATCATTTTAGATTTACAAGGTCGAAAGTAAAATGTCTGCGGAATAATTTATGTCTCGAAATGTTTATTGATCAATGGTATTATTTTACTTATTGTATTCTGTGCAGGTGTATTCCCTTGCTAAGAATAAACAACCCTATGTCATCCCTCGAGTGTCGTGAGAATAAGGGTAGTACCCACCTGTGCACTGATAAGAAATACGTATTGCGAATTTGTATTCGTTACGTGTTGCGAGTCCTAATGGAAGGCAAGCCACGTAGGACCAGAAATGTGATATGACTGAAATAGATGACGTATTCATCAACATTGTGAAAATTATTGCTTTAGCAAAACAAACGCTGTCTTGACATCAGTTTTTATGAAAGTGTGTCTTATTCCAAGTTACGATTAAGTTAAAATTAAATCGCAATGAATTTTTGACAATTTAGATTGACGTTTTAGTTTGATGATTGATGTTTGATGGAGTCTTTAATTTAATTACAGATTCAATTACATAGTTTTGATTTACTTTCGATTATTTTAATATTATTCATTACAAAAAAACACAGTATATTATTATATTATTTCAATTTTATTTAATTCAATTTAAACTTAGCTAATATACAAACATATTTTTTAATTTTCGTAGATTAAAAATATTATAATCCTTAGCACTCTTGAAAAAAATGTCTCTGAAGCTTGTCAATATAATTGACAGTCAATAAGTACACACAGATGTGATATTTATATGTGTAAATACCAATATACCTTAAACAAACGTTATATTTTCTTTTTGTTGTTATTTTATTCTCCGTACCTTATTTTCGCAGACTTTCTCTTCATAATCAACCATAAGGTTGATTAATAAATAATGTCATATGGTATTAAATTCACATACTATACAACTATGTTTTTTTAATAACTAGAGAGACATACGTCTCACGGTACTTACAAATAAATTAACTAAAAATCGCGAGTTTCTCACGTGAATATACTGAGAAAAGCTCTACTAAGTAGTAGTAACCTAGATTTTAGTATTGTGTACATAAAAGATTAAATAAATAAATCAACAAAAATATTAAATTTAAGAAACAAAACATAATTCCCTTGTCATACAACTTGCTGAATGAATGACACAATAAGAAAACGATAAAAACTGTACTAAATATGTCATTATCTGGACCGGCCAGATTTAGGCCATATCGTTTTTATGAGACGCGGTACTTTATCTCACCAATGTGAACGGTTTCTATTGTTCTACTATGATGTTAGAATATTAGAATGTGCAATCAATAAATAAATATGTTCTAGTATATTATCGGTCTTTTAGGAATTGGAGAATTGAGGATTGAAGGAATGAGGCTCGGGAATCTGGATCAGCTATTGGGGATTGAAATTAGTGATTGGAGTTTGCAAATTGGGTATACGGGATATATTAAGGATCGAGTAGTAATTATACGAAGAATTGGGCCTTCGATAACCTCACACACGGGTCAAAACGTAACGTCAGCGTTGTTTCACGCTAGTTAGTTGATATGCCATGGTATCACTCTAATTAAGGTGATCCATTTGTGATAGGCATAAAAGTTCTGTCACGTAAACACATCCTACATATTTCTTAGCAAACTTATGAAAATAATTATAACAAGGAAAATAAGATTTCCTCGAAGTCTGTTCAGACCCGTCAAGAGCTCGTACTTGCCGCATAATCACTACGAAGCTTCCACTTAACCTGCTTTGAACATCAGGTTTCAGAAACATTGTATATAATAAGCTACTTGTGTTCTCTGAGTATCTACGTACTATGTTTTAAATACTTTTATAAAGATTTTGTTTGGCTTATTTAGTTAAAGATTCATAAAATCATAGGTTTAATTCATGTTAGAGTTGACATTGCGACTGTAAAAATGTAATATATAAATTTTTAGACTTAGGTATATTACTAGGGGAACCGACACAAATTAAGTATAAGTAATAATAAGTAAAATATATTCTCTTGCTACGTGATTGTACTGTGCTACGCCGTAGTAATTGCTACGGCGTAATCGTAGCACATAACGTTCTTTAATAGTTATTAGTATGTTTACCAGTTTAAAAACGATTTAGTTATAGACAACTATTGTAGATTTAAGATTATTAAAACGTGTATCGTAAGCTTAATTTTTCCATACATGGACTGACAAAACAGAAAGCTTGTACGTAAATAATTCATAAACACATTTGAATCACAATTTTTGCACAACTTTTTGGTAGGCTATCATTTACCCAAATAAAAAGATTTCGGTTAAACCTAAGAGAAATATAAAGTGACTTTATTGAGAGGTCACATCGTCGTCTGTCATCGTTTCGTACATCAACAAACTAAACCGATTGTTGGGTATAACTGGGATTTCGATAATCTGTTTTTGCCCCGCGAATCCGCTCTAACAGATCTGGGCCACTATAAATCATTTTTGTATGTTTTGCGGTTTTATGTGGATATTTCAGTATATCTTGTTGCGATTTAGGATTCAGACGCAATTCTCGTTCGAATATTGTGATTTATTACCCTAAAACAATGTAGTTTATGATACCATTCACTATGGACTGTTTAATTCACTTCACGTTCTTGTAGATTTATGCCGGATCGCCTCAATGTTTATAATTCTGATCTTGTAAGATAGGGTTCGGTATCCGATAATGCTTTGAATGGTGGTAACTATTTGTACCTATTTTAAAGCGTGTGATGTACCTATGTGAATTATTCTAATAAGGTGCAATAAATAAATTATATTTTGTTGAAGAGGAAACTAGCAGGGTGAAGTTTTAGGCAACTTCAAAAAAATATGTTCTCAGTTTGACCGTGATTTCTGTATTTTTTTTTTATATTTGATGGGCCGACGTTTTGTCATTATCACACTTAGTGTTAAGCAATGATGCGGTATACGATGGAGCACGTCGTTGTCCCATAAGCAACCTATTCATTCGGGTATCTCGGTATGTATGTTTGTCGGAGATTATCTCGCGATTAGCCGAACCAATTTTGATGCGGTTTTCAAATGTTAGTTTCACACTAGGGAAGGTTATAGTATATTAATTAAAAGACTTAAAAAAGATAGTTGAAGTCGGTTTTTAAACGTAATTTATAAAAGAATCGCTTGAGTGATAAATGTACGTTGATATTAATAATACACATAAACTCATTTGGTTAAATAAATTCATATACATAACAGCATATAAATATAGACCGTTCTAGTTATAAATATGTAGATAAAGTTTCATAATTCAACGAATTCATAAAATCCACTTCATGAATGTTCATAAACTACCTACATTAACTTTTACGTATTAATGAGAATATTAATAACATAAATATTATGATAACTGAAAATAACAAACGAAATGTTACGTGAAACATTTAGATTACTGTTTATCTTGAATAACTTAGAGCTTTAATATTATCTCCATAGTAAATAATTATGATTTATTTTACAAGTTTGTTATCCTGATATGATTACATTGCTCACCTTAATAATTAATTATTTGTTATAACTTTATAATATTCTTGTTCCTCTTCGTTTACATATTACTAACAAAATTGGTATGAAGAATAGTAATGTGGAATTTTCATATAAGCACTATTTACAGTTGTATGATAAAAGTCAGATGAGAAAATCTTTGGAGACATTCAAATACCTATAGAACGTCTTACATAGTTAAGATAATTAAGACGTTAAACAAGAGACGATTGTTCAAAGTAAAAACTCCAAGTATAAATTAGATTTACTGTAATTTAATTAATTACTTAGGTTTTACACTTCGGGCCTACATAAATTGTGTTTGTTATTTATATTCAGCGACGACGTGACTAGACAAACAAACGCCAAGTTAAAAGGGTCCCGCTAATGTACTTACATTGAAAAAGGACCTTTCAGTGACACTTGAATAGCATGAGAGAACCCAATATTCTTTTTACCGAATAACCTTTTACCTAGTATCACCAAATCCCCCGCTTTTCCCGAGACAACTCCCGGTTTTATTTAAAAATAAACGTCGATGTAGACAGCGGGTGGTCCATAGTTGCAGTGTGCACGATTGGACAACGGGTGAACGAAACGCGCCGAAACAAATTTAACTTTCAATGAAACTTTTTCATTGTGTCTCCGTATCCAAAATAAAAACATGGCAACCCTATGCTTACTCTCGTTTTACCAATTCTGAAACTGTCCAAGCTTGCGGAGCATCCCGTTAATATTGAACATAATGGTGACACACCCTTTGGAGATAAATAGGGCCAGTGTGTGAGACAACAGGCCAAAACATACCTACAGGTATTCATTACATTATGTGTCTAACGCGAGGTAAAAAGGACACCTGAGACTTGACGTAACGACCCCGTTTCACTTTTTTCACACCTACTTTTGAGTTATTCAACTTAAGTACCTGTACACACATTGTGAAACACAAAAACTTACGTGTATTTGCATAAGTTATTTTGGAACGCGAGCGCGGCATATTGCCGTGAATATTTAATGCTCTGCACCGAATACCTTCCGAAAAATATTTCTTTGAGCAACCGAAACACTATTCAGTGGACTACGCCGAGTGAATAAAAATTTTCTCAATAGAAAATGCGTGTTCCGTTACCAGCGAGAGTTTGGGAAGAGGCCTACCTATGTCGAGATGCTTTTAGTGGAATCACTGTATCGCGTGCCTCTTGTAATAAACATTACTGGTGGCTATTATTAATAGTTGTACACAGTATTACAAATTGTCTGTACATTACTGAAAACCTTTCAACTTTCAGTCAAGGCTACAAATTGCTCAAAATGTCTGCAGACCTGAAACTTAGTCAGAACTAGCCTTACTTTAATTATTTTCAAAGACGACTGTTATTAAGTTAAAACTTAAGTGAGAAAGTAGGTCTCGAACACTGACAGTTTTGTACTTAAGTATATTTAAATCAACCCTGACTTTTTTGTCTATATCTGGCTGGTTTAGAGAAGAATATTATCTAACATTAGTTTTTTTTTATTTGCAGGAGTATAAAGTATTGTTTACACGAGACGGTCGTTCCTTTCCCTTATTACATGGGACTAATAATGTGACCTTTGCCTATACAAAAAGCGAAATGTTATGTTGTTTTTTATAGAAATAAAATGAAACAAAGGTTGTAAATACACAATAAGGCGCGTCGTATATCCCATAAAAATTCAATTCACTGGAAACGAGCGAACTAATGTACGAGCCCATTGTACTGTATCGTGGGCATACATCATCTTGATACGAGTACCTGCCCCCGAATTCAGAGGAGGATTTGAATAGATACCCCATATCATTGCGTCGTGAATTGTTCATAAATCTTCCTATATGCCGTCTTTTGTTTAGCCCGCCAGCGTGAATACCCCACGAGGCTTAGGCAAATTCGAGTTCGCCTTTAGAGAAATTGGTTGGAATAGCACCACAATGTGCACGTATAGTTAGTGCTGAGATAATGAATACGCTCTTTAGTTTATTGTTTAACATGGTTCGAGAAATTCCCTGTTCAGAAATCACTTTAGAGAAACACTAGAGAAACTGCTAACAGCACGTAGTTAGGAGAACAGGATGTGCCTTAGTAGCTGCGTTTAATACTTTGATCTTTAGACATTGTTGAGATTTTCAAGTACCTGAGGATAAACAAATGAAGTATTGAAACAACGTTTATTTAATTTAACATTCATGTAACAAAAAGATAATTAATTCTAAAGCAAAATACGTACAATATTCATTATAAAACATTTCTTGAATATCAATTTAAAGCTCCGGGCAATTCTTAGAAGGCGTTAGTAATTAAGCTTCTACCCCGCATAACAATCTACCTCGTTCTAATTTCAACAGTAATTCAGAACTATTCAAAGAGTTCAAAGGGCGGAATTGCCAAAATTAATTTTGAATTTTCGATAAACTTGATCTTTCGTTACCTGAATTAATTCTGTTCTGTGTTCGTGGTTGGAGAGACTAACTCCATGCACCTACTCTGATACAACTCATAATTTATGAAAGCGTCAAGACGGATAAAGTTAGCATAAAATTATTATCTTAATTTCTCACCAAAAACTTCCGAGTGAGTTTGCCCCATGAATATGCAAAGGGAAAGTTCACAGTGTGCAAACTTTTTTATGAGTCCTGTCAGAATACTTGTAATACTACAGCCATTTGCATTTGTATTTCATATTTAAAAATGGTATAATTAGGAATAATTCGGGTGCTAATGCGTGTATTAAAATTTGTTATTTCCATTTTAATTAGCGCCCTTCTAAAGACTTTCATTATATTTTTTGTTCGTTCCATTGTTTCCATTCTTCTGTCAAAAGTAAATGAAAAGAGGTGATTGTCTCAACTTTGAATACAAAAATGAAATATTAGAGATACGAAATAAAATTAGTCTGACGTTATGCTAAATTACTTTTTATAGAAGTCATCTTCATTACAATTATGAAAAACTTAAAATTGTTCATTTATGCTTAGGGACGTTGTAAATTTGTTATGTTATCATTTTTTTAAACATTACCCCACGCTAGGATTTTCTCCTGTATTGTGGGTGCGTTTACAAACATACAAGTTCAGATACACATGGCACCCAGACCCAAAACAATAATTAGTGGATCACACAAAGAGTTGTTCCTTGCGGTAATCGAACCCGCGACACGTTGCACGGCAGCCAGTTACCCAGCCACCGCGCCAACCGTGCAGTCAAATACACATATAACAAATCTCTTGTTGATGACAGCAAAATAAGCATTTTTTAAATCATAAATAACTAATATCTGCCAACATAATGTTCCATATCTATCCCGATGCCTTTAACTGTTTGACGCGAAGGAATAACAAACAAACATACAAACACACATTTATAATATTACTAGGATTAATCAATACACCAATGACTGCCTCGTTGGCCGAGTAGTCGCAAGTGCGACTGCCAGGCAAGGGGTCTCGGGTTCGATTCCCGGGTCGCGCAAAGTATTACTGGGTTTTTAAAAAAATCTCAGTAGTAGCACGGAGTCTGGAATTGTGCTCGGTATATGGCAATAGGCTCACCCCCTATTACATGGGACTTACCTATAACATAAGTACTGAAAAGTGGGTGTTACATTGTACAGTGGCATAATGTGCACCTCTGCCTACCCTTTTGGGAATAAAAGGTGTGATGTTATATATATGTATGTATATATGTAATCAATACATAACCGTGATACTATCTATCTACCTCTATGACGCTAGAATATCTTGCAATTTCAAATCATTTTGAAGTAACTTTGTAAAATACTTCGTTAATCCTTAGCTTCAGACATCTTCGTACAAACTGTTCATTTAAAGCCTTCCTTCACGGATTCTCAACTGCTTTAACACATTTCAGTGAAAGACACGTCGATTTTCAAAGTCTTTCAGCGCTTTCAACCCGCTGAAAAGTGATACAAATCTTTGAAGAGTTCGAAACACGAAGAGTTTCTTCAAAAAGGCTTCATTTGTAATTTGTAATATATTTTTCTTAGCAATCAATCAGATTAGCTCTCACGTTTTCGATATTTTCTTGTACCATTTGATTTTTTTTTAAGGCGGAAAATCATCGAATGACTGCTCCCGCCTGGGTGAGGCGAAAGGGAGTGTCAGACTCTTACTGACTAAAAACCACCCCGCTCCTTCTCCTGCACGTCGAGCCGAAGCCCCGGTTACCCGTTAGGTTCTCCGCGACTACTTGTAGCTGTAGCATTTTAATTTCCCGATCAATAAGTATTTGTTAATTAAAAAGAAAAGGAATACTTGGTAACGAGAGAAAAACTAAATTATGTATTGCAACCTCTTTTACTCTTTCCGGTTACATTCGGTCCGGGTACAAGTCGCGGAGAACCTAACGTTCTCCGCTACTTGTACCATTTGATTGAAAGTGCTAAATTTTGTTGAATCACTGAATACGATACGTTTCACTTGTAAATTCCAAAGATATTTTGTTCCCCTTAAATGTCGATATGTTGAACTAAAATAAAAGAGCATCACTAAGAATCTCTGGGGTAAACATGCCTGTGTCACATCTCATGAGGCATCTTTTTAGGCACGAACACACAATAGTATGAAAAGGGTAGATAAGGACAAGGAAAAAAACCAAGGGACGATAAGAATATTTATTGAAAAATATCACCTTATACGTACTTTGTTTTTTCTGTCATGTAAGTAGTTATAAACATAATTTATGTATATTACTTGAAAATATTGGTTATGTAATTACCAAGGCAGACAATATATATAAATAAAGGGGTAGTAAATTTTGACCAATGTGCCTTTTTTGATGTACATGTACTTTCTAAGATTATTTAGACACCACTGAGAAACGGTGAAGGAAAACATCGTGAGGAAACCTGACCTTATAATTCCTAACTATAAATTTGAAATCACCAACCCGCATTGAGCCATCGTGGTGATTAATGCTCAAACCTTCTCCGTGAGAGAAGAGGCCTTTGGTCAGCAGTGGCCACTTATAGGCTGTTGATGTGATGAAATTTATCAATTTCAATTCACTTTATGACATGAAAAATGTTTTATTCATTTTTACAATTTATTAATATTAGTGAAAGATCGTTAAAACAGAATATTTTAACGTTCAATTTTTCTTGTGAAATCTGTAATCACTGTATTCACCGTTTTTACTTCGTTAACGTTCAGAAACCTTTTATTACTTTTTCATTTAATATGAATTGTAGATAAAATTAATTTCTGCATTGCATTTGTCGTGTTCATTTTTATTCAGATTTTTATGTTATTGTATATTTTGTTACGATAGAGTACCTAAGGTATTTGGTTTTTCAAGCTTTAAATAAGTAGAAAAATAAGAGACCACTTATTATTGTTGAAGTGGTGGATGTGGTTGAATAATAGATAATAGCTTGTTATATTTTCGTAGTTTTATTAAAAATCTCACAGAAAGCACATGATGGGCGCCATGCAGACGACAAAAGGGGAGAATACAGATAATATATCGACGTCTATGAGAAACTTGCCAACTTAACACTAGATGGCGCTACTTATATTATTTAACTTAAGATTATAATATTTACCTTATTACAACACACCTCCTTAAATTTATAATCTTAACATTTTATCTTACATGAACAGTATTTTAAAGTTATTACAGTTTTAATATTTTACTTAAACAGTACTTTAAAGTAATAATCTGAACTCTTAACTAAATTAATCTTAATTCAAACCTGTTTTTCAAAAATTTTGATTTATCTAGACTCTTAGTCAACATATCTGCTAAGTTACATTTTGTATCAATTTTAATTATATCAATAAGTTTGTTTTCATAATTCTCGTTTATATAATGATATTGCACTTCAATGTGCTTTGAATTTTTAGTAAAGTTACCATACTTAGCTATTGCAATTGCACCTGAGTTATCTTCATACAATTTTATTGGATAACAAAAGTTTATATCAAATGACTCACTTAACAAATTTCTTATAAAAAGTACTTCAGTTACTGCCTCTGACAATGCAATATACTCTGCAAAAGTTGAACATTTAGTTACTGTATTTTGTTTACGTGTTTTCCAAAATATTAAATTTCCAAAAAATCTTATAATAAAACCTGTTGTAGACTTCCTATCCACATTATCCCCTGCATAGTCTGAATCAACCATACAGTCTAAAATATCAGCATCTGCATTATCATAATATGTTAACTTTAGATTCTTAGTTTTATACAAATATTTTAACACCCTCATTGCATATTTGTAATGTGTTCGGTTATAACAACTTTGATATCTACTCAAATAATTAACGCTGTACGCTACATCTGGTCTTGTGCCTGTACTAATATACAATAATTCACCTATTATATTTCTGTACTTAATACTTTCATCGACCTCACTAGCTTGCTCTAATTTTAAATTTGTTTCCATAGGAGTATCATATAACTTAGTATTTACCAAATTATACTTTGCAGCCAAAGATTCAATATACTTTGTTTGACTTAATGTCATCACATTTTTATCATCATTATACTCAATATCTATGCCAATATAGCTTTTAATTTTCCCCAAGTCTTTCATTGCAAATCGTTTCATTAAACTTGTTTTCACCTCTTTTATTTTATTTTTATCTTTACAACATATTAAAAGATCATCAACAAATATTAATATGTATATTGGATCTTTGCTTGCTTTTTTAACATACAAACAGTAATCATAACTACTTCTAACAAAATTCAAAGTTTTTATAAATATATCAAAACAATCATACCACACTCTAGGACTTTCTTTGAGACCATAGAGAGCTTTTTGCAATTTGTAAACTTTATTATCTCCTGTTTTATAACCTTCTGGTTGATTTACATAAACTTCTGACTTTACATAACCATTTAAAAAGGCTGTTTCAACATCCATTTGCTCTACAAATAATTTATTTTTACAACTGTATGACAATAAAATTTTCAAAGTTTGCATTTTTCCAACAGGTGAGTAAGCATTTTCATTAAAATCTTTTTGCTGAAACCCTCTCACAACCAATCTAGCTTTATATTCATTATTACTTTTCTTTTTAAAAACCCATTTAACATCAATTACCTTTTTATCTTTTGGTTTTTCTACAATTTGCCAAGTATTATTTTTATTTAAACTATTTATTTCAGAATCCATGGCTATTTGCCATTGCTTACTATCATTGGAGTTCATCGCCTCCTCGAATGAATTTGGTACATTTGCATCAATATGGTTAACATAAATAAAGTGTGTAACTGGATTACCATATCTAGAAACTGGGATTCTCTTTCTTTTCTGTGATTCTACTAAAACGTCATTTTCTCTATTATTATTTACGTTACTACTAGAATAAGTCTCATCTGCATCTACAAAGTTTTCATCGGTTTCATATTCATTTTTAACCTCTTCATTTGAAACATCTAAAGTATTATCACTTTCCAAATCTTTATTATTTTGATTGTCTACTTTTTCCAAACAAATTAACTGAGTATTTTCTTCAATTACCTGTACATGCCTTGCATTAATTATTCTGTTATTTAACAAAACTCTGTAACTATTTTCATTATAACCCACTAAAATTCCTAGTTGAGCTTTATCATCCCATTTACTTTTTCTTAACACTTCAGGAACTCTAACATAGACTCTACTTCCATAAATTTTTAAATGCTCTACATTTGGTTTGACCCCAAAAAATATCTCATAAGGAGTTTTATTTTCAACTGTATTTGCAATAGTACGATTCTTTAAATAAGCTGCTGTTTTTATTACTTCAGGCCAGTACCTCCTATGTATTTTAGCTTCTCTCATTAAACATCTACCTATATCCATAGCAGACCTATTATACCTCTCCGCTACTCCGTTTAACTCATGAACATAAGGTGGACATGGTAACAACTCTATGCCCTTATACCTTATAAAATTATAAATATCCTTATTTAAATACTCTCTACCATTGTCACACTGAATCTTCTTGACTCTTTTATTAAATTTATTTTCTACTAAATTTATAAACTCTATAAAACACTTTGCAGTTTCAGCTTTACTTTTAATACAAAATATCCTGGTACACTTACTATAATCATCAATAAAGGTTAAAAAATATTTTTCTCCACCATAACCAGTTGTGTTATGTGGCCCATTCAAATCAGTATGAATAAGTTCTAAAATCTCAGTAGTTTTTGTTCTATTATTTTCAAAAGGTACATTAGTCATTTTACTCTGAATACAATTTGAACATTTCATTTCTGTGCTTTCAATTTTATCTGGCAAACCATCAACTAATTTATTATTTATTATCTTATTTAAGTATTGAAAATTCACATGACCAAGTGCCCTATGCCATTTTTCTTTCTGCGTTAACTTTACAGAATTTGTGCATACTTCATTTTTTAAGACATAACCTTTTAAGCAATACAAATTATTAATTTTATCAGCAACAACTATCAACTCTCTAGACTCATTATATATTTTAGCACTTTCATTTTTAGCTACTATTGTACAACTATTAGTTACCTTTGAAAAACTTAATAAATTTTGTTTTATTCCTTCGACATAATAGACATTTTCTAAATCTACATACTTCACACTATAATAGTTTTTGAAATACATTTTTACAGTACCTACTTTGGTTGCTTTCAAGGTTTTTCCATCTGGTAATTTTACATCAACAAAATCTTTCAAATCTACACTGTCATAAAAATATGAATAATCATTTATAAGATGGTCAGTGCACCCACTATCTAAAAGCCAATTAACTACATTACTATTATTATTAAATGTTACCTTTTCATTACATCCGGATACCTGGTTTACTTCTGGTTTACATACTTCAGCTGTCCATGACTGGAGGGACCGTTGCTCGAAGATTCACCTTTAGGATGATTGCTAGATGAGTGGCCTTGACCTCTGCCTCGGCTGCGACCTCTGTAGGATCCTCTCTGATGTCCTCGCTGACCCCGACTAGACGACTGGAAACTTCCTTGAGAACTTTTTTGTCCTTGATTATTTCTCTGAGCGTGCCAACAATCCTTCTTGAGATGACCAGTCTTACCACAGACAAAACATTGAGCTCTTGTGGTGCTGGTTGTATATGTACTCACATTATTTTTCTTGTCATCGCACATAGTCATATTTTTCTCCTTTATTTTTGAATGTACATAGTCCACAGTCCTTTGTTCTTCAGGAATCACGTCCAGAAAATCTCCTATATAACTATAACTTGGTGGTAGGGCTCTGAGCAGGTATCTTAACTTTTCAGGTTCATCAATTTTACCTCCGGCTGTTTTGAATTCGTTTATGGATTTTTCAAAATCAACGAAGAAATCCTCTACTGTGTCGTAATTATTTAATTTGATCGCTTCCACTTTTCCTCGACATATAATTTGAAGAGATGTTGATTGAGTAAGATACATTTTGTCGAACTTTTGTAACATGTCAAAAGCTGTCTTGCACTCAGTGATATATTCTAATTGTTTGTCCGAAATAGTACTCATAATAATAGTCCTTGCCTTTAAATCCATCTTCTTCCATTCCGCTTCTGTATTTTTATATTTCACCGGCATTATGCCTATGGCGGCCTCGTTGCATTCTTTGTATTCCAACAAAGTAACCAACCTTAATTTCCAACTCGAATAGTTTGCCCCATCAAAAATAGGTATCATGATGTCTTCTATTTTAGCTTGTTGTGCCATATTTACGTATATTCTTGTAGATTCAGACGTTTTCAAAACTAACTTTTCCGTTGTGACCGGATAACCTCAATCGTAATTTGATTTCATAATTGCACTTCATATTTATTGGCTTTTTCGTGAAACCACTTAACCACGCTCTGCTACCATGTTGAAGTGGTGGATGTGGTTGAATAATAGATAATAGCTTGTTATATTTTCGTAGTTTTATTAAAAATCTCACAGAAAGCACATGATGGGCGCCATGCAGACGACAAAAGGGGAGAATACAGATAATATATCGACGTCTATGAGAAACTTGCCAACTTAACACTAGATGGCGCTACTTATATTATTTAACTTAAGATTATAATATTTACCTTATTACAACAATTATCTTAATATTGTAATGTGTCATGTTTATGGACGGAGGATGACAGACTTGTAATTTTTATACATGATTTTTACTTCCACGTTATTAACTGAATCGCAATGTAAATTATAAACGTCATTATGTGTGGAAGTTCAAAAGCTAATAGAGGTTAGTTAAACATTTTACATTGGACTAAGCGAGAGCCTGTAATATAATAAAATCATCCCATGAAATCATTTATGGAACTATAAAAATCACATTATATTTATTGAAATATTCATTTTCAATATCATTTATTTAACAACACCATAAAACATGAACAAAATATACGTGTATTATAAAATATTCACTTTAAAAGTTAAACATATAGGCGAGCCGTCACTGCGAGGCCACGTGTGTCACAAAGAAACTAAAATTGAGTGGATCCCGGGCGGCGATGGCATGCATTGTCGAGGGAATCCCAACGGTGTGGCTGACAGCAAAGAGTAATGCTCCTTAGATACTTTTGCACTTTGATCTATAGCGGATCTTCGATGTCCCTCTGCTCATACCCACCTGGTGTTTGTGAGTGGATTGATTTTGACGACGTTTTCAGCTATAGAAAGATCGTGGTGACGGTTTTACTGTCTTAGGATTGTGATTGCTGCCATTAGAACACAATTTAGTTGTGTACTACAAGTGTGGGAGAGCTATGGTACGAATGGGCCGGCTCGACCAGAATATATGATACCACGGCCCCACAGAAAACCGACGTGAAACAATGCTGGCGTTGTGTTTCGTCGTGTGAGTGAGGTTACCGGAGGCCCAATTATCCCAATCCAACAATCCTTGAATTCCTAACCCTCAAAAGGCCAGTGTGTATTGAGCTTGTAATGCAATCTCGATGGAAAAAAGAAATAGAGTAGGGAATAATGAAAGTTATTTTATTTCTATAAGAGCTTACCTAAAGAGGGCACTTTTGTAGGTTTACATAAGCACTTAGCTGGACTCGGTAGGGCTAACACCACAAGACAATCAAAACACGAACCACAATTAAGTACCACCATATCTTCTTCTAGTACGTAAATATCAACACCATTTGTAAACAATGTTCACTGCTAGCTTCGAATACCCCCAGAGCTACTTAAAGCGCAGTACTCACAAGCTTGCACGCAGCTTAAACTGTAACAACATTGTGTGGAATAACGTACTACGTACCCACATAGAAACTCGTATTTCGAGAAACGCAACAAATACCAAGATTACTTCACACCACAGCGCTGTCTATTGCAACACATGTACATCATATGTTGAGAACATTTTCAACTGCTATAATGGAGAATAGAAACGAAAATTGAATGAGGAAAAGATTGAATTATACCTCTAAATATGGTATGTTGGTAAGTTACTTTTTTAACGTTGCCCCCCACCTGGATTTTCTTCTGTGTCATGGGTGCATTTACAGACATTTTAGTTCACATGAAACAACTATTTGTGGATCACACAAACAGTTTCTTCGTGAATCGAACTCGCCGCGACACGTGTGCAGCCGGTTGTCCAGCCACCGCACCAACTGTGCCGTCAAAATTAAATATTATGTTGTACAATTTACAGGTCATGTTGGTAAGAAAGTTATGTACACATGTTAAGAAGAAAAAGAACTGACGATGTGGAACAATTACTATACATACAGTATGTATTTTATTTGAGGGGAAAATCATCAAATAAATGCGCCCGCCTTAGTAAGGCAAGGGGGATTATCAGATTCTTACCAACTTTAGACGGGGCTTCGGCTTGAAGGACCAACAGAAAACGTGCGATTTGGACTATGAAAAAGGCAGAAGGTAGGGCTTCAGAGGGATTTTGAATTGGAAGAACAACACAACACCATTTTTACTTCACTTCACTTTATTGACAATTATCACTTGTTTCCTATTGGTGCTTCATGGCGTGGCCCCGATAACCCGCAAGGTCATCCGCAGACCCTATGTAACTTAGAATTACACTTAACAGTAAGATTTAATACTTCAATATGATGTGATACACTCAGATAACAAATACATTGATATGATGGTATCATGATAATAACATGACAACGATAATCACAATACAGCGCTCTGCAAGAGTTTACGCTCACACTGCAGTTAGTCACAACATCGAATGTTTGGAATGCAGAAAATCAGTTATATCATCAAATCTAACTTTTTTATGTTGTGTTAACAGTCTCTTACTAATTCTCACTCAAATGCCTAATATTTTATACTCATGCATAATTTGTACGAGAAATGTACCTATAATTTCTGCGTATACGTACCTACTCACTTAATATTATTTAAGATCTCACATATCTACGCAATGTCATCCAGTCCATTAACTTTGAAATAAATCTTTCAAGCCTTTTCTGAATAATCCTCTTCTGAATCCAAATGTTCGAAAATAAAATAGACATTTCTAATAATTTATGCATTTAAAGCCCGTACTTATGGCAAATTGTCTTACAATAAATCTTACTTTTGAACGAATATCCATTATTTACTTAAATTTGATAGTTGAAGCCGATCTCAACTGAATAGTTCATATTCAATTCATTACGTTTTTACAATTATCTATATCTATACTTATAATAAATCTGTAGAGAGGTCAATTCTGTACATAAAATATATTTAATAAATAACTATCAAGGGGTGGTTAGGGATCGCTACTGATGCCAAAAATGCAATCAGTAAAATTTTTGTCTGTCTGTCTGTCTGTCTGTATATTCGTTATGGAAACAAAAACTACTCGACGGATTTTAACGAAATTTGGCACAATTATTCTTCATACTCTTGGGCAGGTTATAGTATACTTTTCATTACGCTACGATCAATAGGAGCAGAGCAGTGAACGGAAATATTGGGAAAACGGGAGAAGTTACTCCATTTTTTACTTCCGTCGCGTGTGCAGGCTTATAGGTTAAAGCTGCATAGAAATCATGTATGACGGAAATATTCTCCTTAAAACTATATTAATTCTAAAAATTATATATATAGGTAGATTATGGTCTGAAGTGATACATAGGCATTTTACCCCTGGGATCGCGGGCGAAGCCGCTGGCAGAAGCTAGTTGTAAATAAAAAGATACATATAATATTTTGTCAAATGAATATTGTCGTTTTATTTTTAATTATAAAAATCTGCGTATATAAGAACAAATACATTCGTACAAAAAAAAGGTTTTTTATTTTAAAACTATAAAATAAAACCTATAATAAATGCCATTAAGTCCTAAAAAGAACTCAAATGTTTAACAATATGCTTATTATCTATTTTTATATTTATTTCTCACGTAAGTATAATAATATCAACAATCCAACAGTTCTCCGTAAAAGTCATAATAAACTTTTGATTGCTCAACTAAGTTCTGCAACGTATTATAAAGTTGTTTGATTCGCATGCAGTTACTCATTTGAGTAATAGAGCTATTAAGTTAAGTACAGACGGCTAGAGGCCACCGCCAATAGTTAAGATGCCTTAATAACAGCAAACGACTGGAAGCAATACGGTATGAATTATTTATGCGACTTTCCACTGAAAAACTTAACGAAGTAGACGTGCAATTTTTATGGTCGCGCTACAGGCAATGGAGTTGCAATTTCGAAAGTTTTATATGGACTCTGAGTCATTCAATTCATGTAGTGTTTGATCAATGTATGTACCTCTATAGTTGTCGAAATACTCGCAGGGTTTTAATAAACCTTGATACGTAGTCGCATTCGTTAATGAAGGTCGCGTGTCTGCATAGGGCTTTGACTTAGTTTTCTTTCTGTATAATGCATTTTTAAATAGCATGTTGGAAGGTATAATTAATTATTTTGTAACTATAATACGTCAAAGTCACATAAAAAGATTACTATGGAAAATGTAGGTACGTTGCTTTCTTACAAGCAACAATATTTAAAAACTACAGAAATAAAGATACTAGAGGTACTATTGATTAATTGAGTACTGGGTTTCAGCCAATTAAAATTGCTTGCCGTTCGACTGCAACTGAGAAGTGTAAGAAGCTTGCGTTGCCAGGACGTTGCAAAAGGAACATTGAAACTACACAAATTTTCTCTTTACCTTTCTTAAGCGGGGATTCGCAAAAATTACAATGGCGTCAAAGATTATGGACAGACAGCATATTCTTCACTTCTTTAAGTTTTTCATTGAGGTCATTAAACGCACTCTTGGGGAATTAGGCTCGCTGTACTAATTAAACTTAACACGAGGCGTTGGCGACGTCAGACGTATGCCACATAAAACGGAGTGCTATTCTCAAAAAGTTTTTAACGCTGATGAGTTGTAGCTCGAGGCAGCAATTTAAACTTTGAATTTATAATGAATTCCTCAACTAAAGATGTACGGAATTCGCTCTTGTGACGTGTAATTTCGCCAAATTTCCTCAGGCGTACCGTATGAAATAAACATTCATGGAACTCGATTTGAAGTTTGTGCACCAGGAAATTGTTTACATTTATCTATTCAAATATGCATAACGCAGCCACAATTTTTTTATTAAATAAATATTTGATAAGAATGAATGACTATCAAATATTCAGCATAGTTTGAACAGAGCTGGTCGTTTCTATGTAAATGTTGGTACTTTACAAACTCAATAAATAAAATCGTAGATCTACGAGTAGTAAGTACCGATTTACGTCGATATGAAATCTGAATAAACCGATAAGCACTTGTACTAATGCCTTTGGAGTCTAAGCAACCGTTGGAAAACATGGCCGTTGGGACTGTAATAAACATGGAAGGTTTGAAAGAAATTTAATTTGTACTGGTTTTTGTTATTCAGAGATAAGGATAATCCAATAAAGATAATGAAAATTGTACTTACCCGTTCCGGAACTGGAAACAATTTTGACTTACGTAATGGATTTACATGAGGTGACTTACCTTACGTAAACAATTATTATCACTTTAATACTACTTGTTGCTGGTAAACTACAACTAAAAAGAAATGTAAAATGATTGTTACAAAAAAAAAACTATGGTTGCTCGGAGGCTTAAGACGCTCGCTTCCCATGCATGTACGGCAAGCAACAATGTGAGTTATATGTACTTTCTAAGATTATGTATACACTACTGACAAATGGTGAAGGGAAACATCGTGAAGAAACCTGGGCTTTATAATTCCTAATTATAAATTTGAAATGGCTAACTCATGTGGGTTAGCCATTTCAAACAATGATTGAGCAAGCATGGTGATTAGTGTTCAAACCTTCTCCGTGCGAGAATAGGCCTTTGGTTAGCAGTTGGCACTTATAGGCCATTGATGACTAGTAGTGACAATTTCTCGTGAAAAAATTTTATAAATGAGTCTTGTTATTTCAACGTTTCAATGTTCAAATTGCATACAGAATGAAGTACATTTTTTAGTTAGGTAACAACTATTAGTTTCTTAATATCAATTTCAAACACAAATCAAAATACTAAACACACTTCACAAACAAAAATAAACCTTCCAAACACATCAATAAAAATAAAAATTGCTTTCGCATCGGGGCCTAATGTAAGAGAAATATATTTTTGACTTTAACGACGCGATCTTAAAAAGTAAGGCGATTAAGGGATTTCAGCTCAGATACCCGACATCAAAATATCATTATGAAGGAACGAACAAGGTTTATTCAAATCCAGGATTTTACATCGTTTGCCAAGTGGGCAACACGGGTTTAAAAGAAACAGAACTTATGGCTTGTTTTGTTTTAATCAGAAAAATGTTTGTTTGGAAATATGAATGTGTAGTCAGTAATAGCATCTGGTTTTAAACGAGCAGACAGATCACTTGATGGTAAGCAATCGGCGTCGTCCTTGGACACCTGTAACACCAGTTACAAGTGTGTTACCGGCCTTTTGGGATCACGAATTTGAGGATTTTTGGAGATTTGTGGATCACACAAAGTGTTGTTCTGTGCAGGAATCGAACCCGCGACACGTTGGACGGCAGCCGGTTGCCCAGCCACTGCACCAACCGTGCAGATCAAATTTCTCTCCTTATAAAAAAATGTCCTTTCAAGGTATGAAAATTCATGCTTACTTTTACCTTTCAAAAGAAATGAAATACATTTTTTATCAGTATCCTATAAAAGAAAACTCATCTACCAAATACAAGACTGTAAGTAATAACTTTCATCTTGAAGATATTCGCAACAACAAATGAATTTATTCAATCGGAAACGAGGCTAAAAGACAACATCAGGACGCTCTAGATCCAAGTTACACCGACATCTCTAATACCATCAGACGGTTGTGCTAGGTCAAACGGAATAATATTATCAATGACCTGAATTTTAACAAAAACAAACACGAAGTAAACAAACCATGACTCAGTTCCTAAGAGAAGGCTTAATGCAGAATGAAAAGAATTAGGAACATTTATGGGAAAGTGTATCTTATTTAAACCCTTAATAGGGAAGGTATTACCAATTTATAAATTTTGGAAAGGAGGTATATTTTAAGGGCGTATTTTGTATCGGGTTGTTTTGTTTTGAGTTTCGTCTCTTGTGTTCGGTTTGGATTTGAATTTTCATAAGAATAAAATATGTAATATCGTTGTTATTGAAGATATTACTTTATATTGACCTCTTGTCACAAGTTATGTTACAGTCTCATTAGTTATTCTCATTCTCATATTTTTGACCATCATTGTAATTTTTGCTTTGGCATCATCCCTTATCCATCAGACATTAAAAGACGGACACAAATAATTTAAACATACAAAAAGTAAATAAGCATTGAAATCTTCACACACTTCACGGAAAACCGACGTGAAACAACACTTACGTTGTGTTACGTCGTGTGAGAAAGGCTACCCTCCGGTGACTTAATTATCTGCCCAATTATCTACCCCCCTCTTCAATCTGTCCAATCCCAGAATCCCCAATAGTTCTCAATTTCTTAATATCTAAAATGCGCCGGTAACGCATTTGTAACACCACTGGTATTTCGGGTGTCCATGGACGGCGCTAAAACCTTACCATCAGGTGATCCGTTTACTCATTTACTGGTTTCCATAAAAAAATCGAAATATATGAAATAAACTTTAAATCAAGTTTAGTTGCAGATTGAACTAACTGTCGCAGCGTGACAATGTAAACAAAATGCAAAGCAATGTTTATTTTTAAAGTTTTAACACGAGTTTGGATTTTACAACCTCGTTATTCACACAAAGTCTGCTTTCGACAATCTCTTTAGCAAATCGGGGCAACTAAGTATTGGGAATTTCGAAAATAGGTAAGATTTTGGTTGCTCGTCCAATCAATTAAGTGCTCGAATAAAAGAAAAAATATATGTATACAATATTTTTATTCACTTTTACTACCCTAAATCACACCCCTCCGCCTACGTGAAAGCCACAATAAATAATTTCGGGATGACATCGAAAAGCGGCCGTTTATCATGATTCATATCCCGGATCCTTATAAAAAAGGAGATTTACCTAAAGTCGGATAAAGAGAAAATGTTGGGACATATTGATGACGATTCGCCTGGAAACCGACTTAATGCAATAAAATATATTATTATGTTTTACAATTAAGGTTTGCTAAATAGCAGCAATTGTGGTTTGTTATTATGAGTAAAATAAATTCTTCTGAAGACTAGAAACTTTTTTACAAAATGACATCTTGGAGTTGGCTAGTAAATCTTAATAGAAATAAAAAATTGACTACCCTCTATCCATATACAGACCGAATCAATAACGATATCTACAGAAAAAAAATACAGCTCTTAATAATCCACTGCTGGATACCATCTACGAGATCATAGTTTGAAGGGTTTCGTATTCATACGATAGCGCTATTGTCCGATTTTTAACGTTGGAGTTTTACTAAAGCATTTATGGGATGAGACCACAGACCCATTTGTTTAAATCCAAGGATAGCTGTCTCATAAATAAGCTGTAATAAACTCAAATATAGTAGTCCTTTATTCAGAAGTATGTATTTGATTATCTAATACACAACTAAAAACCGCCTTGACATCACGATGTCGATAATATTTAAATGAGAAGAGAACAAAATATCTAGGCTTTTTTGTGTCGTCAATGAATTGAAGCGATTGGGCCCAGATGAATAAATAAGTAGAAGGGAGGATGGCCTAGAACACTGGCATTATTTTAGCATTTTCATTTATTTATTTGAATAAGAAATAGATTACACTTAACAAAATATTTTTTCTTGGTTTTATTATTATTTTGTTTTATGTTGCTATGCTTACTGACGTAAAT
This sequence comes from Spodoptera littoralis, assembly GCA_902850265.1. Classification (NCBI taxonomy): domain Eukaryota; kingdom Metazoa; phylum Arthropoda; class Insecta; order Lepidoptera; family Noctuidae; genus Spodoptera; species Spodoptera littoralis. The sequence goes on along the minus strand of LR824542.2, from coordinate 9,256,212 downwards.
GGGTTATCGAAAATGTTAAGACCGTTCTTCAGGTTTCGTGACAGTTTTAGGATATACTCGTGAAAATAGTTTATTCAATCAAAAGTAATCGATGTATCACCGAACATAATTATTACACGAAATAAGTACGTACAAATATTCTTAACATACATCCATCTATTTTCGTATCAATAAAATAAAAACAAGAAAACAAAATAGTGTAATTGCTTTATATTGGCAAATTCCAAATTCCTATACCGACCCTGGGTTTGGAATCCAGTAGGGAAGTGAAGGGCCAAAGCTAATATTCAACAACGAAAGTATTCCACTATTTGATAGCAACCCACGAAAACGACGAAACTTTGAGAAGGGTGTGTAACTGTGTAGGAATTGTAATCGATGGCCGATACTGTTTCGAAGAAGCTCTAAAAGAAACGACCATTACTTCATTATTCCACTTGTGTTTCAAGTTAGAAATACCGTCGCATTTCAAGATCAAGAAGATTATGTACATCTTAAAGTCCTTCTTCCGTCTCGTTAGCGGTTCAGACTTGACAGCATTTATCAATTTCATCTAACCTGTTTCATTTTGAGTGAATTACTTCGATAAAGCGTTGGCACCACGACACCGAATTGTTCACACGGAACAAAACGAGTCCCCCTTTTGAAGCAGGAGTCTGGATTTCCGAATTCATTGCGTCGTAAACAATGGGATGATTTTTGAAGCTTCGACGTGAGTGTTTCGTTGGGTGCGTGTATTTTTTGCAGTCATATGTTTTCATTTTTGAAGGATTTCGCATATTCCATTTAAAATCTCGTCTGATGGTTTTTGTTTGAGTCTGAAGTTATTGACTGCACAACAATTGATGCGTTTTTATTTACTGTCTCTTGCTATTCAAAAATCTGTTAATAATCCCAATCGCACTTTTAACAAAAATAACAATGAAAGTAATTCTTCAGTAATAATATAATTTATTATTTTATCTGCAGGAAATAAAAATATGAAAACAAACAATTCCAACAGAAGATTCAATTTACTCGCTTGCAATTTACATGCGTTTGACTTATAAAAAGAAGAAGAGATATCGTTCAATTTATCTTTCATAACCAGACTATTCCGGTTTTGCAGAGACCTAGTTAATAAACTACTTCTTTGCTCCATATTTTAATTAATTTCTTGTTATTGTACAACAATGGTATGCTAAGGAACTTCTGTATTGGTTTACCGCTCTACATTGTGCCACAATTGTTAAGCAATGATTACCAACATTGATTTAAGGATCTGTGATCGTTTTTATGAGCTGTCAAAATCAATCGTATTGCATATTGAAAAGTATCGTAAAATATAGTAAAGCTTATTAATGCCCGTCTAATAAGGTTTAATTAAGAACGTTGTATTGACTGCTAGATCGATAGACAACTTGTCAGAGGGCCTGTTGAAGGAAGATTTGTTGAGGGATGTTAGTAAATTATAGAGAGCTGACTCAAAAATTTTATTTATTTATCTAAATTACTCATGAATGCCTTATTGGCCGAGCGAGTGTTTTGACCAATCTCAGTAGTAGCACGGAGTCTGGAAGTGTACCACATTGGACTCATACCATAAATAGTATTGTGCACCTCTGCCTACCCCTTCGCGGATAAAAGGCGTAATGTTATGTTATATGATTAATAAAATTATTTAAGTATCCCGTTGAGCCACGATGTCGATATTAAACTGCCTCGGAAAAGGCCAGGAAGCAAAATAGAATATTGCATTTCACCTACATTCTCGTGACCCCAGTCTATCAGTGACATTTACGAACAAACAAATATTGGATACCCATATCACTATTCCAGTTGCCTACTTAAAGTTGCGTCGGCCGTCAAAGTGTCCAACTCATAACGCAGGTACTTTGATGAAAATTTCCATTTGCAGTTTACACTATTCTTATTACAAATACCTAAGGATGATTTTGCAGTAAATTGGCACAGTTTTAAGTTGTGGATTTGAATCGATGTTATTGCCTACGTGTCCGTTTGTCGGCCGAGGGACGGAGTGACGTGACACAGTCTTTATTGAACTTGCAACGTCTACTCCCAATAATGTGAAAACAAAGTGAAATGTTCAAACGATTCAAAACTTTTTTTTACTTCTGATTTTTATTATTAAACGTTATTGCAATACGTGACTGCAATGCTTATTAAATTCATATAAAACCTCTAATATTTAATGAAAATCGTTTTATTCAAATAATGTTCTTCTGTTTTTATTCGTTATTCTGTCTATTGATGATTTAATACGTTTTTGTATTTACGTTACTGCAACTTAAACTTAAACTTCGACTGTAATGACCCCTTTTAAAGATTATTTGTATAAATCACATAGTGTGGAGGTGTATTGACGGGGTTAGACACCACGTCATACAGATAACTATCATTTGGATGGTCAGGTAGACATTGAGAGATACCCATGTTTAGAATGGACATCTTTTAGCCGATAGTATGAGATAACAGTAATTATTATTTCTCGATATTAGGGTCACCTACATTTCTTTGTATTTTTTATTCACTACAACCACAATGTTCATGACAACAAAACAGAGAAATTAATAGAGGCACCCGAAACTTGTTTTGTACACATAAAATTTATTAGCCATCAATTCCATATTTGGGCTCAGTAGAAATAGTGCGGAAGATATAAAGCATTGTTTATTGCGTACCTACAGCATTAATAGCGGAGTGATATGTCAATAAAGTTCAGAAACATGGCGTGGCGGGACAGATAGTCAAGGACGACGATAACTTCTCGACACGACTCCGCAACGTGTTACCGTTTTAGCTTACGTCATGGAGGACGTAGAAAATGGAGGAAAACGCTCGAACCACGTCAATGATAAAATCCAAACGTGCCACTACTGGCTTGGCATGTCTATTACCGGATGGAAGAACGTGATAAAGTGTGAGATTGGCTTCAACTTTGAAATTGAAAAGTTCGCACCATGTCGCATCCCTTATTTAGCTCTCCATTTACACATACCTCAACAATTATTAAAACTTTACGTACATTAACTGGCACCGCGGAGTACGAGTCATTAAAGTCTGCAAAACAACTCGGAGAAATATTTATTCAAAGTTACGTCACCCGTCATTTATGTAATGGCTTAATTGGAAAGTTTCGTTGAGTCGGTCAATTTTCGTGCCTTTAAAGTGGCACAAACCGAGCGCTTTCTCGCGTGCCGTCGCGTTTCACGCCCGCAGAAAATAACTTTGATTTTTCAAAGCATAACTAATTGCGTCCGTGTACTTACACAGTTACTGGTAATGACAATGTACACTGTTACGAGCGGTTGTTACTTTGTACTTTTAAAAGTCACTGCCTGATTACTCGTAATTTGCTAGAAGTGTTTAAGGCCCTATGTAATTTGTGTAAAGGCTTGTAGCCTGAAGCCGCAATTATTGCCAAGCTTACTAGCTTTCATACTGACGCTAATGTCTGACATAAAGTTGAATGGGTGACGTTCAATGTGTTTTATTAGTTCTTTAGTAGGATAAGCGTTTCAAGTCTCATTTACGAAAACACTATTCACCTAAAACTGTGACACATAACAACATACATTTATTTCTTCTAAACTTCCATATAAAACACAACAGGTAGAATAATTGCTTAGGTACTCAATAGACTAAAGTATACCAGAAATCAGACTAGACATTTCCCTGGCAAAAAAAACTACGAACGTAGCAGACTTGATTACTACCCGACCAACAAATTAATTGCAACAAGAAAAAAGAGTATAGCTCCAACATTTACAATACGATAAGCAACAAGCGAGCTCACTCGACTAACACTCAGACAAGATTGGTGTTGGCTTCATAATGAATGTACATTTATGCATTAACACCGAATTCACGTCACTCACGTTACAAATAAAATAAAGCCGCTGACAGAAACAATAGCGTGACTTCACCCGACAAAACTTATCAGTGGAGTACACGGCACGTTTCACAAATTCCCTCACACGTTCAACAGACTTAACGCCTACGAAAACTAGAGACCTCACGACGGGGACTGCAGTGTCCAGGGGTAAGGTCGTAGTGGCGGTGTCTCTGGACATCGCCAACGCCTTCAACTCCCTGCCCTGGAGCTGCATCTTGGAGGCACTCCGATATCATCGGGTGCCTACCTACCTCCGTCGTGTAATCGAGGCTTACCTGACGGACAGGTCCGTCAGCTACCCCGGTCACCGGGGCGAGTGGAACCGGCGAGAGATGTCACGCGGTGTTCCACAGGGTTCGGTTCTGGGGCCGCTCCTGTGGAACATCGGCTATGACTGGTGCTGCGCACCGACCTCCCGAACGGCGTTAGCACAATATGCTACGCCGACGACACGCTGGTGCTAGCGCACGGGAGGTCGCACCAGGCGGCGGCCGACTTAATGGCGACAGCGTTGCGACAGTCGTTGAAAGAATCCGGCAGTTGGGACTCGAGTGGCGCTCCACAAGTCCGAGGCCATGTGTTTTCATGGCCGCGGGAACGCGCCACCTCCGGGTGGGTCCCAAATAACGGCGGGAGGGGTTACCATCGGCGTCGAGACGGCGATGAAGTACCTAGGACTCGTCCTCGACAGTCGGTGGAACTTCATAGAGCATTTCCGACGTTTGGCTCCAAAGTTGGAGAGGACGGGGGCTGCGTTCAAACGCATCCTCCCCAACCTCGGGGGGCCAAACGCCTCCTGCCGGAGGTTATACGCCGGGGTCGTGCGGTCCATGGCCCTCTACGGCGCCCCTGTTTGGGCGCCGAACTTGTTTGCGGCGTCCTGCTCGACGCTGCTCAAGTCACAGAGAGGTCATGGCGATCCGAATGATCCGCGGATACCGCACGATCGCTGGGGAGTCGGCGAACCTCCTTGCCGGATTACCGCCGTGGGATCTGGAGGCGAAGGTGCTCGCGCGCGTGTATAACATGCGCGCTGCCGCGCCAGATAAGTGCGTGGCGGGATGAGCTCCGGCGCGATCTCATGGCGGAATGGCAGCAACGACTGTCGCAACCGAGGGCTGGGCTCGCTGCCATTGCAGCGGTAAGTCCCCTCTTTGAGGAGTGGCTTGAGAGACGCTACGGCGTCCTCACCTACCGCCTGACGCAGGTCCTCACCGGACATGGAAGTTTCGGGAGGTACCTGTGTCTGATGGGGCGGGAGGAAACGCCCGGGTGTCATCACTGCGAGGACCGCCCTGAGGACACGGTGGAACACACCGTAGCGGAATGCCCTGCGTGGGCTGAGCACCGCCGTGCCCTCAGGGAAGTGATCGGCGATGGCGACCTCTCGCGTCCGGGCCTAGTGCAGGCCATGATGCGGAGCGAGGGGGACTGGGATGCCGTCTCCTCCTTTTGCGAAGCAGTCATGCTAGCTAAGGAGGAGGCGGGACGCGTGAGGCAGCGAAGCGCTGCCTCCTCGCGACCCAGCCATCGCGAAGGACACACCGGGCGTCGGGGATCGCGGGACGATCTCCGGCCACCGTAAGCGCGGGCCTGCGGACGGCGAGCATGGGTGGCTCCCCGTCCGACCAGAAACAGACCCGAGCGTACGGCGCGTCGCGTTCCGCGCGCGCCTCAAAGAGCCATCAGACCACCACAGATGGGGCCCAATAGGGCCGATGCCGATTCGGAGTCGCGGAGAACCTAACGGGTAACCGGGGCTCCGGCTCGACGTGCAGGAGAAGGAACGGGGTGGTTTTTAGTCAGTAAGAGTCTGACACTCCCTTCCGCCTCACCCAGGCGGGAGCAGTCATTCGATGATTTTCCCCCCTTAAAAAAAAAAAAAAAAAAAAAAAAGCATAAAATAAATTAAAATAAAACTGTGGAAATGTTAGAACGATACTCGCGAACTGAAGACAAACTCCACTTCTTAATTAATTAATATCGATCGGGTAGAAACTTGGGTAATTAATAGAAACGTGGTCCCCAAAACTTAGATAACCCTTTGAGAAGTTCACGTATTAATCCAGGGGAGACAATGAAAACTCACTTCGAAAACTTTGATACTCGTCTATAGAGAGCGTTGATAAAGTTAAGTATGTCCCATTGAATTCACGCTGTCATTGGTCGTGTTCACACCGTACTTGATAAACTCGTCAGATTTCATTCTTATTCCATGGCATAGATGCTATATAGACACTCTTTGAGAGTTATATTGGCTATTCTGTTATAGTATGATGCACTTTTAGTACAATTCTTTGCTCGAAATTACATAGATTTTTGTTTCCTATGCATTCAATTACATAATGTGTGTGACTGCACCTAACCTAGACGCGAGGTCTAATTTCAACATGATCTCTGTTTTTTTAATGATTGGAATATTTACGGATGTATAGATTAATTTTAATTATCAGGAAATCGTTCATACATACATAGAATAATATCAACACACTTTGTGTGTCATCATAAACAGAATATACATTTGTGAACGATTGGTTAATTACATTTATTTATTTGTTATGATATTACTAGTGTTATATGAAATGTTGAATTATTCATTCGTCACTAACAGACATGTTATTAATACAGTGAAGATTAATAAATTAGTAATTATTTGCTGACAGTATGGGTTGACAACTGCACACAAAACGTGAATTGGTTGAAATACGAATGATTGAATCAGTTTTATCTCATTAACTAATTGTATCGAAATAAAATATATATTATATAGTATTTTTAAATGATTAATATTATCAACAAAATCAAATCCATTATATAACAATCGCGTGACAAAAGCTCATTCCACAATCAAATGCAATTCCACTATTAAATAAATAAGAAAACAATGTTTAACACACACTTACATGTAAAGCAAAAAGTTCAGACATAAAGGCCACTTCATACTTGCTTTGTCTCATAAGTTTCTTGCCAGCTGGACCAGTCTTTGCTGATCGAAGAACGTTATATGGAAATTTCCAACTCATCTTGATGTCCTTTATAGTTGGGCCATAAATTCGGTAACTATACGTGAACCGGAAAATTTGGCATTTTTATGTTTAACGCTTGTTATGCAAATACTAAAGATAATATATTTTATGTCAGCAAAGCTTAAATTTTTAATGGCGCGGGTTAATTTTGAAAATTTATTTCCTTACTGACTGAAAGGAGCGGGGTGTACAACTTAAGTAAGACAAATGCTTCACTTTGATGCTTGTAGACGATACCAGGGAACGTTATTTATTAAATTCTACGGTAATTTTGACTTTATATTAAATGTGTTACGGTTTAAATTTTACATTTTTTTATCAAAAAGAAAAAGTTTTATTTCACGCTTAAAAACAAGTGACATGTAAAGATGTATTATTCTCTTAATAAATAAATAAATAATCTTTATTGATGAAAAATGAGCAAAATACAAAATATTATCCTAATAAGCGATAAAGTTGTGTTGCTATAATGCATGTATGATTGTCAGGTACTATACATATAAAGTTATATTGCTACTAACATGAAATTGAACTTGGCGTATGGGAATACTTAGATTAATACTCAATAACTTAGATACCTGACTTATTAGTCATGATTAATTTAGAGTTGGTTTAGATTTAATGTTTTGTTTTCAAACTAATAGGGTACAATTTTACATTAAGTAATAGTAATCATTTGGCTATGTACATTTATTATATTTTATGATACATTCGGGACCAACTATAATATTAGAACATCCCTTAAAATAACAGACAAATTGTTATTTTATTTCTCCCACGACACGCCACATTACTGACCCCACCTTTAGATATTCATTGGCCGTTGCTTATATGAACTTTAGTAACGTATCTAGATTTGAATATTTTTAAAGTTAACTGTACCTTTGCACGCGAAAACTAAATTACGTTATGCATATCCCCAATGTTTTGCTGACTGTATATAAATATTTATTTATACAGAGGTCGAGATTAGTCCGGCAGTTATTCTGCACAAGGGAATTTACGGGAGCTATTTTATGCAACGGTGGGTATTCATCAAATGCGGCAAAATTTTAAATTGAACGACTTTAGTTAGCTAAATGTACACACTGGTTTTAAGCTTATGACACAAATTAGTTCAAGTCCTTTGAGTTCTGGTCCTATTTATTTGACTGTTTAACATAACAGTATCACGTAAAACATAGTATAAATGTATCCATAAAGCTTACTTATCTGAATAAAAATATTTTAACAACATTATTCTGATTCTCGAATCTGTTTTATTTACTACTGAAGAAACATATGAGTAAAATGTTTATCCATTCAGCTCGACTTGCTAGACTAAACGAAATAGAAAATAAAATGTAAGCGCCACCTGTCTTAGTTTAAAACTTGGTAAACAAAGTAAATTGCTAAAAATGCTCTTCTTAAACGCGTTCAAAGATTTCAGTTCGCCACACAGTCTAAATGAGTGTCTCGGGCATGTAATCCCAAGCGTCTAGTTTAACGAAGCGTTGTGAAACTTTTTCGTCTTTGTACACGTAAACAAGTGCATTAACCTCTGAAGCAAATTGCACTTTACTCCTTTGCAATACATCATATTTCACAAAAACTCCATCTAGTGTCTACTTTTGCGCCTTGTTTGCGGATTTTGATGTACTTTTTGGATGCTCTCGTTAGTTACAGTATGTCTTCAATTATTATGTAGCATTCATTCTTTTCAATGTTACGGGACTTTGTCGAGTCAGAATGTTTTGTGTATCATAATTAGTGTTCCTTCATATATTTTCTTTAGGTTCAATTGTGTACCGAGAACGTCTTGATTGCAAAACACCAAGTTTACTGCTGTTTTATTTGTAGCACAAAGTGAAACTGCAATTTTAGCTCGCAACGTTGGAAAAAGAAAAAGTCGGTAACTACGGACAACTAGTTGAATTTATATTTGTTTTTGAAAAAGGAAAATTAATATAAAACTTAAAAAAAAGAAATGTAAGCAAACTGTTGATAGTTGACAATCATAACTACAAAATATGACATTTATTTTTGGATATTGTTCTGATTTGCGTATTATAAAATTCTGGATAGTAATTTGATTGCCTAACCATTAATATACTACGTACATTTCCAGGCTTAGGCCAATATCTCCTGAAAATAAAAAGTTTTAAATAACATTATGCGAGTCCACAATTATTGTTTAATTAGGCGTAGGTAGAAATTGTTGAGGATATTTCTAAGATCTTGTTTTATTTTCGATGGACCAACGTTTGGCTACCACATTTCGTAGCCAATGGCTGGCAGGTGAGATGATGGTAAGCGATGATGCGGCCTACGATGAACCTCATCTGCCCATAAGCAACCTATTCACTGCGTCATTAAAGACCCCCAGGTTATACCCTTCAGGAAACACAGACTCTGGCAAAGACTTCCACTCCTTAGCGGTACGCACAAGGAAGCTTAAGTCAACTTTCCTCTCAAGTAAAGTATTACAGAATTCCATATAATGTTAAATATTGACTCAATCCTTTGTGGGAGTCATTACAGACATAAATCATGTTATTTTATGCGCAATTAAACCACATTAATATGATTCCTTTATTAAGTAGAATCAATATGGAGAACTACGTCAATCATGGCGTCATTGTATGAAAATTATTTATAGGCGTTGAAAAACGAGGCTGTCCTATCGTATCGCAGCTCATATGGATTTAATTAAAACCTCAGTTGATTAATTGCGCTCTAGGGCTTCAAAATATTGACCAGCCTCCGTGAGGCATTCATAAAATATACGCGCATTTTTCCTATAAAATCGCCGATGGGAAAAATTTTAACTAGCTGGGTACCGTGTGTGTATCAGTCTATGGAATAATAAATTTGTTGATACTGCATGCCGGTCAGGATTTTTTAGCATATTTTTTTAGCTACCATAACAGAAAATTCTAAGAGGCAGCCATATTAAAATGTTGCTAATTAAAATGCTATGTTCGTTAGTTTTTTTGTTTTAGGTACATTTTTATTTTTTTGAACTGATTTAAGGCAAGGGTTGGGAGAGGAAAACTTTAAAAAATATACTGCGAGTTCACTACTAATTTTAACAGTATAATATACTTCTCACAAAAGGAACTAATTGCCAAATTGCATGTAACATGTATTTTAATAGCTCACCGTAGAATCTTTTTGGTCAACTTCAGCAATCAATTAACAACGACCACAAAATTTCTGCTGCTAAACATAACCGTATATCAATTATCAATGTCTTCCAGAGTACAACAGACAAATCTATTATTAACCTATATTTTAATTAATCCCTCCATATCTCGTAATTCAAGAACCGTCTTTATTGCATTTCAAAGACGACTAGATTAAAATGTTAAGATACTCCGTTAAGCAATCTGTACCTTAATAAGGAATCCATATTTCATTACAATTTTAATACCGTCCTTAGAGCTTTTGACTTAATCCACCTGGCATTATTCAACCTAATATTCTACGCCAAAATTTAATGTTCCTCAGTATTAATAATTTCAAGATTAATTATCGCTTTATTAACAATTAGCCGCCATATTTGATGGGAATGTAATTTAAATTAACGTTATTGAGCTCGATGCACGGCGCTCAAGTGCTGAGCATATTTGCTTAATATTTTCAGTAGGTAATTTATAATGTGAGCTTTGGCATCATTTTCGATGTGTTCAGGGAAAGCTATGAGAGAGACGAACAATCATTATAGAAATATTCAATTAATTAAAATATACGGCTTACTCCAGAGAGTACCAGTTGTATAGTCTCCTTATATGAGACCCATGGAGTTAATTGAAACTGCATATGTTTTTTCGAATAGTGCATGTTGGTAAGTAAATTCTAATTAATTTAATTGTGTCTCGTGAACATTACGATCGCTGTAAATACCATAAAGGAGGATTTACCATACCAAATATAACTTCAAACCCTAGAAATTTAAATACTCCAAAGAAATAATCATTAAAAGGATCTCTATTTTATTGGTTTATGCTTGTTAGAGTTCCAATATTACATAATAATTATGTCTCCGTCCCACTTGTATCACAACGGCGACGTCTTATTACTGCAATGCTAGTCAAGTGTAGTTGAGATGTTTATATGGAGTAATTGTATACTTTCATTACGTGTTCGTTAAATCTTTTCATAGGACAAGAGGTACTTTATTCATGTAGTCAGCACAATTGATTGTGATTTTAAATAGACTCGATTTTCTTGCAGTGTCATAAAAGTGGTATCAACACTCAATAAAAGTGATGAAAATTAAAAGGCTCCAATTTCAAGTCCAACTGTGTATTTTCCGTGTTTTTCGGTGCTAGTTTGACTCGCATTTGATCGAATTTTTTCGTTCGTTCTGATTAACTTCCTCTTTTAGATGGAAAGAATCGTCATCTACGGTATAATCGATGAGTGACATTTTGCAGTACCGATTTCAGTTTAGTTTCAATTTTGTTGAAACGTTACGTTTTTAATGGTTTGCTAATATCCCAAAACCTAATCTTAATACAAAAATAATTCAATGACATCTTTGAGTAATGCGATCACCTTTCAAACCTCATGTAACGAGTACATTTTTTTTTAATTTCATTATAAAACGTTGCCCTGTAACAGGATTTTCTGCTGTGTCGTGGGTGCGTTTACAAACATACTTAGTTTACATACACATCACATCCAGACTCAGAACAGCAATCTGTGGACCACACAAAGAGTTGTTCCGTACGGGAATCGAAAGCGACAAGTTGCGCGGCAGCCAGTTGCTCAACCACCGCGCCAACCGCAAAGTCATTTGCAATCTCCTTACACGCCTTTGAAATAGAATAATTACATATATAATAGCATCATTCTTCTCCCTCGCTTTTGCACTAATACGAACTTAAATATTATTCTGTACAAGAACAAATTACACAAATTAGTATTTCATTAAGACCGAAACGGCAGGCTAATTATTTGAGACATGCTGACAATGCAAGGCATTATTAAAACGCCTGTTCTACGTCTGAAGATGCAAGGCGCTATTAGTTGAGAACATCTGTTTCATTTTACTTCATTCAAGTAATTCGACTCGTCTAGTAGTTGAAATATTTTTAAGTAAAATGTAAGAATGATTGAATGAAACAAAGCATAGTACACTATGCTATGCTATTACAATAGGGATTGGAGTGTGGTTATTCTTTCTTAATTTGTATTTTCTTGCGAGTAAAAATTGTACGGTGCCTTATAGTTCAGATTGTGTTGAGTAAAGCAATATATGATGCTTTAATTACGATTTATAAGTTACAATTTTAAAGATGAAACGCATAACAGATTTTAGTATCACTATTACATTTCCTCACATGTCGGTACATCATTCTTACATTTAATATACATATACATGAGGTAAAGCATCAGATAATGTATAGTTTAAGGAATAGCGTTGGAGTTTCTTGATCGTTCTTCTACAATCAAAACTACACTTTGGAACGAGCGCCTAGCTTCACTGACGGACGGACGGACGGTCAAAACAATTATTGACGTTTCAAAATGGCCTAATTAAGTATTATTGAAATAAATACTCTGACTTTGACTTTGACTTTCCACAGTACTAGACTCTATTACAAATATCTTAAATTGTATGGTATGTAAATATGGAGCCCAACAGGGCTGATGCCGATTCGGAGTCGCGGAGAACCTGACGGGTTACCGGGGCTCCGGCTCGACGCGCAGGAGAAGGAACACACACACACAAGGTGGTTCAAGCAGTCATTCGATGATGTTTCTCCTTAAAAAAAAAACAATATAAAAACTATAAACTTTATACTTTTATAACAATAAAAGCCATCGTAAAACACATTACGTGGTGCTCTCTGCATGGCTTTTCACCGTCCATTTCAATGCACAAAGGTTTCATACATTACTGTTTCATAACTGAACAATTATGTGTTTCACTGTGATAAAATATTATGAGTGTCGAGTGCTTTAAGAATGCAATAGTGCTCTTTTTAAAGCTGATAGTTATGAATGTTTAAACTTGAACCGTCATCTTTTACTGACTATAATTGCTGTGCATAAAAAAGTTCTTTAAGACTTGAATGTACCAAGTTTACTATAATTATTTTTTTATTGTGGAAGTGATCTGTATTTCTTCACGGACTCGTGTCCATGCCCTTGGCATATAATTAGCTACATTGTTCTTATGGTCTAATGATTGTTATAAAGATCTTACATGCTACGCTAACCACTAATATCACTATATAAAGTACTAAATTTTTGTTACTTATATACCTAATTATTATAATTTTATTAACTGCACACTAACCCTACTAGATCAGCCTACCAATACGATGAGCGAGCGAATTGCTCCAACAGAATGCACCTGATCACTACTATGACATGTAGGCCAGCAATTATTTTATTTATGGTAAAGGCAATTTTTATGATTTAAGTTTTCATAGGGTATAAATACTATCAAACTATGAGTAAATAAAATTATCAGAAAACGCAATTGCCGTTCTGAAACTCAATATGAAACCTTAAGTACGGCCAATGCTTAAGATTAACGGTCTATTAAAAAGTATTAATGCAAACTAAAAGCACTCCTTCTAAATTATTCTGTTTATATCAGAATAAATCTTCATCGTTGAAGTTGAAGTCTCATGTTCCTACCAAAGTTATACCCATGAAAGTTTTGAGTGAAAAATTGCAGTAATAATTTTCGTAGAACTGTGAACGTCTTGGCGAACGTCTTTGTAATTAGATCCCCGACTGAACTCCAGTTTCCTACGGTCGTTTTCTTGATAGCTTTGTTACAAACTTATTTTAATCATCCACTCTGTACCTAACCCTAGATATAATCGAAATTATTTTACTATTACATGTAATTATTCCATCTTGACTACTTTTATTATGTACTCTTTCATGATCTTAAAATAGAAAAGTTGAGGAAAGTGCCCATAAAACTTTATCTGCGGTATCTGTAGCCTTTTTATACAATTTCATAATAAGCATTCCTTCTTAATTTACTTGTGGTACATTTTCTTTGTTAATTAGCAACACTAATTATGTTAGGTTTTAATGAAAACGGAAAATTTATTAACTGTTGAGAATTTCTGTCTTCCCAGGTCCCGGTTATCTCGGCAATAAATTTTACGATCCGACTACATGATGGCAGATTAATGAGTAAAATTCTTAAGAAAAACAAACAAAAAAGTTACTTTTTTTAGTTATCTAATCACTTTTGATTATAATAAGTTGGTAAGGTATAAAAATGTAACTTTATTTAAGATCAATCTTTTTCCGCTTTAAATTACTACAACATGTCCAATATTTCTTACGATACGCACACATGTGGCAAATGCACAGCATACGAGTTGCACGTGTGTATAAAATATGCATGCTATGTCGTAGTCACACTAAACAAAACTATCAATATCTTTATAATGACGTCACGAATATCAATTATCGGAAGCTAAAGAAAATTCTGGAAAAAAATAATGATATATTCCGTGTTCCAGTTTTCCAAGCAGCATGCGTAACTACGAGTAATTATTATACTCGTACTCTCTAAGTACATGTAAATATTTTTTACGTATAAAAGTATAAAAAAAACTTAGATAGTTTTAAGAACTGAAATAACCTCTCGACCTTAAGTAACACGTTATATTTCGCGACATTTATTCGACATCTTCAAAAACATCAAGAGCATATCGGATATTTCGGTCACGTCCTTACTGAACACAGAATTCAATTTGCAGTACAAAATAATACAATTTTACGTCGACGAGCCCTGTATCGATTTAAGCTGAAAATTAGATTGTAACCTGCTTTAAATCAATTAACATCGCCATGACACGAAATACGTACGCGGGATTATCGATACCCGAGATTTTTTACTGCACCCTTATTGGCTGTAAAAGTGAAGGTATTTATTTTTTAGTGCATTTATTTTTTAAGTGTATAAGCTATCTCACATTTTTAATTAACTGCAGTATTTTCCTACAAAATATTAAGTGATTTCATTTAAGTACCTGCTTGTTTATTTTATATTGTACTTCTTATTTTCAGCTAACTAGGTTAAACTAGTTTTACTTCCTATTTAAATACATATTAATTTATCCCCGAAGGGCTAGGCAGTGCACATTACGGCACTTAATGCCACTGTACAATGTGACACCCACTTTTCACTATTTATGCTATGAGTTCTACGTAATAGAGGGTGAGCCTATTGCCGTAAACCGGGCATAATTCCAGACTGCGTGCGACCACTGGGATTTTAAAAAAACCCAGTAATATTTTGCCCGACCCGGGAATCGACCTTGCGACCACTCGGCCAATGAGGCAGTAATGTAATATGCTTTAATTATAATGCACTTTGACGTAATTTTAGTTTCAATTTTAAATTGAAGAATACAATATTGTACTATCATAAACTGTTTCGGTATGTAGTGCCTACCTATAAGCAAAGAAAACATAACAAAATCGATTTATTTTCTGATCAAAAATTTAGACACATACATTTTCTTCAACTTGACACCGGTTGGTGTTTTTCATCCATGGCTGTCGGTCCGTGACTCAGGGAACCTCTTAAATTGGGGAAGCAAACGTTTAAATCACTCAGCCTTTAGGAAAAAAAGGATGCCGTAACTTCTTGTACTCAGATTCACGACTTCCAACATATTGGGGTTACGAAAAAGCCGAGGAGGAAAAGAAAGTGAATGATAAACGTACTTTTACAAATTGCGAAATATTCACTCTGGATATTTTTTCTCTTGTTTCAAGAAATAATGAGTATAAATGATTGTCATTTTGTTGTAAACTTTTCATACGACAATTTATCTCTAGGGAGGAGAAACTCTTCAAACATAAGGAACAAGGGGACAACGAGAGCTTGAATAAAATTTACTTTTTGACAACAGTAAAACAACAGTCGTTTAACTTTTCGTATTAGCGTTGATTCTAGAGCCTTTGTTTTCAAATATCGTTGTGTTTGCAAAATTCTACAGCGCAGACAACTACTAGCGTTGACGTTCTCTTTCTGTTAGTATCTACAATTTTCACATCCATTTCTCAAGAAGATATATGGCCTGGATATTGTCTTTATTTTACTTGATAGCTCCAAGATGAAACGACGGTAAAATAAATGTTGCAATTTTCATGTCACCTGTAAACAAACGCCTCGAAACTGTATGTAGATTTAAAAATTCTTTTATGTCTTTATTTTGCTCTATCAAAGTTGCATTTTTATTTAACGCTCGCCGCTGAACGTTGCCATAAACGTTGCAAACAGTGAGGGTAGCGTTAGATTATGCCACGAAGTTTAATCGAAACATTTTTATCCCTCTATAAAGTGAAGGCGGGAAATGTGCAATAAACACGACCAGTATACAACTTTTCAGTTATGAAACCATAATATTCTTCGCTAGAATTTCCAGACAGAGTACGAATAATCCTACTTGGAGAACTTTCTAATAACGCTCTGCTCTCTAGATTCATTGCACCTTGCAGAAAAATTTCAAAACTTCTCCCAGGGACTTAAGAGATGTTTGTAGAACTTTTAGAATGACATTAATCTTAGTAATTTCTCACCAGATTTGAAGGCGTTAGCTTAACACTTTGCGTTTTTGGATTAAAAGTTTTAATCGGGAGATAGAGTTGAGATAGCTAACTTCATTTAGAATGTTCGTTCACGATCTTTAAAAGATTTTGTAAACTAATTATGTGGTATTATTTTTCGCATTTTCTACGAGTCAAACAAAGGAAAAATAATACTCTTTGTAATGAAATTATTTAATGTAAAAGGTAGAAAAAAGCGCAACGTTGTTAAGTTTAAAAGTTGAGTATCTTCTCAGCGGGACATCGCCGACACAGTCTTAATGAACTTATGATAAAGAACTTCATTTTCAAGAAATTCACTCCAAATAAAGCAGAAATTTTGGGTAAATGTTTTGATTTAATAAAATCCGTTGGACCGTGATGAAGGAAAATTTCGTTTTACATTTCAACATTTTCAAAGTGTATTTTTGAATGGAATTTAGAAAAGCTGCGTTTAAATATTGAATGCTAAGATTTTATTGAATTCACTAGACTATTCTTTACTCGTCACAAATTTTCAAAAAGAATTTTGGCTACTCATACTATTTCTTACGTATATCTATTCCACCTGAGTGGAACTAGGTTATTTATAAAACTCAAATTGAGCGAGACTCTTCAAAATAGAGATAGGATTCAGTCAACAATGTATTACGCAGAAAAAGTAGACCACCTTTAATGTTTATTTTTTTAAATTCTCTATAGTATTAGTTTCTTCATAAAACTATGTATAGATAAAAAAAATATAGTTTACATAGAAAACAAATGAAATGTTCACTAAGTAATGTATAAAATTCACGTACAAAACTTTAAAACAGAAATGCATAGAGCAGCAAGAATACAAAACATTGACTACTTCTTTGTTCTCACTTTACTCCCACGAGTAAAGGCGTACTTACGAATTCCCTTCATAAAAACTTCTTATACCTAGTAAAAATACAAGGTACAAAAATACGCAAAACTGTCTAGCTGTAAGAATTTTAAAAGAGTTAAGTACTACTTTCCACCGGTTCTTCGTAAGCAAAGAATCGAAGCGCTTCGCATCAACCCTCCTTGTCCGTACTGCTAAGAAGTGGAATTCTATGCCAGAGACTGTGTTTCCTGAAGGACGACTGCAAAGCCCAAGTGAATACGTTGCTTATGGGTGGATGTGCTCCATCGTAGGCTGTATCATCGCTTACCACCAGGCGAGATACTGGTCAAACGGCCTATCAAATATAAAAAAAAATTTAAACATTGATGAAGTTTGAGAGAGATGTGAGGCCTATATTTTCAAGGTACAATTAAAATATCGTACACAGAGCCACTGTGATTCATAACAAAGGGTGCTCCCTCTTTGTTTGAATCACAAATTATTGTTCCGTGTCTAGGTATCAAAGTTCGTGGGCAACATTTTTATAACCGACTTTAGAAAAAGGAGGTCTTCAATTTGTCCTGTGTATGTTTGTAACCGTTTATCTTGCGATTGGTTGAACCGATTTTGATGTAGTTTACAGAAAATTGTGTATATGAATTAAAGGACTTAATAAAAGGGATTGAAGTCGGGTTTTTAAACGTAGTATATAAACGAATTATTAAATATAATATACCATCAATAGCCGAGGATTTTTTTTAAGAAGAATTGGAAATCCCATATTATTACTGAAAAATATTTTTCCTTGCACGGAACTCTTATTTACTATCGTTCTTAATTATTTAAACATTTAAACGGCTAGCTACCTATCTAAATTCATAATTTACTAGTATAAATTCTAAGTAGCAAAAATAATGTTAGTAGGTACAAAATAATAAGAAACATGAAACTATCCAGTATATTTGAAAATATTCCCAGAATATTCCTTACATAGCAAGCTCTTAAGTTGATGTATCGATACAAGCATTGGTGTTGCCTAAACTAGTCTATACCAGATTTAGCACTTATCCCTAAAAGGTAGGAGAAAACTATTTTCGAGTTCTTGAAATATATTATGTACTTCACATATATTTATCTATACTAATATTATAAAGAGGAAAGATTTGTACCTATTTTTGTATGTTTGTAATGAATAGGCTCAAAAAGTACTGGGCCGATTTAAAAAAATCTTTCACCAATAGAATGCTACATTATTCTGATTTGACATAAGCTACATTTCATTTTGAAAAAATTAGGGATCCTTAGTAAATTTGAACAATGTAACCGAAGGTGTAGAAAAATGAGTCTTAAAATGTCTTTCGTCGAATGCGCTGCCGAAACTATTAGCGATAGAACAAAATAATGTACAACAATATTGAAGAACATCATAATGTCTACAAAAAACTCCGCGCTATACTATGTCCGCGGTATACGGACATATGCTATGTCCAACTATTGTAGTTATGTCACTACAACAATACAAATCTCCAAAAATAAATAATTGTCTACCCCGTGCGAAGCCGGGACGGGATGCTAGTTATATATATCTATAAGCTTTTGTCAAAAGTTAAGATGTTGATATTAAGTTACTATTGGAAAAGTTACTAGTAGACATTTTATTACTTTTCCGATGTTAACGTAAGGCAAACTGTGTTACTTATGTTTACTTGAACGTAATATCTCAGATTTACATTATTTTTTTAACATTGGCATAGAATAACGTGGTATCAATAACTGTTTGACGATATACCACGCGTAAATGATGTACCGTACCAAATAAGCTTATCACTTTGTTCAAATTTTTCAAAAGTGTATAGTAATAAAATACAGTAATGAAAATTAGCAAATAGCAAATATTATGTACCTATGCAGCAATTTCGTAGTGGCCCGGAGGATTAAGACGGCAGCTTCGCATGCATGAGAATGCAGGAACCTGCTAATTGATACTCGTATCAATGCAGGGGCGTGCACAGAGATTTGAAGTAGGGTAGGCAGAAGGTATCACATGATTAAAAATAAATTTGGTCTAGGTACATTAATCTCGGAAAATAAAACTCCCGAAACATCATAGTTTTGAGTAGGTAATTAGGTTTAGTAAGTATTTTATTAATTTGTATAAACAAATTAGGTACATAATTATTTTAAAACTATCCGTGTATAAAGTTGATCAACATAGATCTATCGGTATCTATTTTATAAATCTATTAACTAGGTACCTACTTTGGAGCGGCGAAGTACAAATGGCTACACACCAAGCTATGCGACACCAGAGGCCTTAGTACGAGTTTCATTTACGTTTAAAGTATTCGTAGCGAGACTGCGTTCGGCGTTCTGATTGGCCGGCTCCAATGAACCAACCAATCAGAGCGCCGGACGAGGTTTCGTTTCGATTACTTTAAACGAAAAAGAAACTCGTACTAAGCCCTCAGTATAACTGACCGTTAAATGCATAGAGAAATCGTACAAAGCGAGATCAAGATAGACTGGATGTTAAAAACAATAATTAAATTGGTACACAACCAGTGCTAACAAACTATACCTATAATCGCAAATCGTAGTTTATTAAAAGAAATAATAAAATTATTACCTTTTTTGAGTTACGCCTAGCCCGGACATACGACACGCAAAATCACATTTGGAAATATTTTCGTTTCTTCTTCAAACGACAATAACGACAACACACTCATATTGAATTTATTGAACAACACAAATCACCAGCACTGAGCTCACAGCTATAATTTTACATAATTTTCGGTAAATTAAGAGTTCATTTAAATTATAATTCATTACATTACAATTTATTCACTTGCACATAAAAACATAACCAAAACAAAATGGCCAAAAAACGTAAACAATAAGTTGACCAAAATCACCAAAATATATTTTCAGTCAACAAACGCTACGTTTTGTTGACTTCTTAAATTAGTCGGATAACGAAGAAGCAGTGCTTTTGCAGTTGTATAGAAATTACCAACCTAACAAAAAAAAAATCCAACATCAGCACGAGAAAACAAGCAAATTGTACCGGCTAGCATTAGTACATGCTTCCGCCACCATCACACAATAGCGAGATGGCGGCGCCACTGGCGCAATGCTCCAATATCGAAGAAAGTAGAAGGTGGTTGTAGTACTTCAATATTTTTTCAATAGATGGCGATAGTTACCAGTTTTCCGAATTAAGTATCAATAAAATTACGAAATCTCTGTATGATGTCAGTAAATATTCATGTCGTGTTTATGAGTGACACTATGTATTTGACTATGTAGGTTTACCATGATTTTGTAGGGTATGCACTGCTTATTTGCATGTATGGTGTGCACGCCACTGTATCAATGTGACCTTTTCCGAGTTAAATGTATTGTTAATTGATACTTGCATCAATGTAACATTTTCCATGTTATATGCACTTTCTAAAATTATCTATACACTACTAATAAACGGTCAAAGAAAATATTGTGAGGAAACCTGGGCTTATAATTTCGAATTATAAGTTTGAAATCGCCAACCCGCATTGAGCAAGCGTGGTGACTAATGCCCAATCCTTCTACATTCGAAAAAAGGTCTTTGTTCAACAGTGGGCATTTAAAGGCTGTTGATGATGATGATGATGATGTGTGCATTAAAATAAATCCAAAAACAAATCTATCAAATACCTTAACATTCATACTTATCCTTTAATACTATAAATCACATAATATTAATTTATCTGGGTGTAAACGAAATTTTCCCGAATCGTTGACAAAATACCTAATTTGTTTTTTACAATTTTAATAGTTTTTGTTTTATTTATGCAACATCAGCCTTGAACAGTTGATTACAACTATTATTTTATAAAAGAAACATTTAATGAACTAAAATCGCGGGTTACTCACCTGATTATACTGACCTGCGCGACCGCGCACGCTGCTCATAAGAAAGAACCCCTCTGTGGTTCGAAACTAGTAGAGCTTTTCTCATTATATTAACGTGAGTAACTCGCGATTTTAGTTAATTTAGTATGTATCATGATAGTTATTATAAAAAGAAACATTTAATTCCTTAATCTATTTTAATCAATCCATCCCCTGTCGGCATTTTTTGAGAGCGTTCTATTTATATATATACTATGTATACAAATTGAACAATGATTTAACCTAAACGGGAGATTGGATGGAGTGCGGTATACTAAGGTGAAGTTGAAATATAAAGGTGGTTTCGTCCGCTTCGTTCAGCCAGCGTTGCCTAAAGTGAATATCCCTCTCTAGGGAACAAGAATGCGATGGGCATTTGGTAATTAATAGGATGAGTATTTGATTGGCTGTTTCTCAGTAATTGAAAGGGAAATATCTGTTTGTGTTCTAATTGAATGATAAATAATTAGAAGACGATTATAGAATTGTTTTTTTTTATGATAAAATGTTAGGTTATCACAGACAATATACGAATTCGAGTAGTATGCGTATAGTGGCTGAATTACGATTGATTTGGATTTTAGGTCAAATATTTGTATGTGTTCTTTGTTACATGAAGTACAACAAACTAATATAACTAATTCGTACTTTTCAATTATATATCTTGAGTACTTTATTGGCTTCATCGGCCAAGGCAAGGGGTCTCGGGTGAGATTCCCGGGTCGAACCAAGTATTACTGGGTTCTTTAAAATCTCAGTTGTAGTGCAAGGAGTTTGAAATGGTGCTCGGTGTATGGCAATAGGCTCACCCCCTATTATGGGACTCATAACATAGATAGTGAAAAGTGGGTGTTACATTTTACAGTGGCAGTGCTGTATATGTGCAACACTGCATGTCCCATCGGGGATAAAAGGCGTGATGTTATTATTACATATTAATGGTATGTCGTTTTCTGTTGCATATTGTGAATAGTTTTACCTTATGGTAGAACCTCAAATTAAATAGTCTTCAAATTAAGAGACTACAGTGAGTACAAAATTTTCATGAATATGAATAAAAAGTTTGAGGTATCCTGACCTCCGCTGTCGGGCATTCACTAAACATGACCTTTTAATCAGTCACTATCATTTGTAAGTCTGTTTTCATTGTAAATTCAGTAAAACCAGATACGGTAACCGATATTAATACTGCAAGTCGACTTTAGTGCTATCCACTTTTGCGAGAATACTAGAGGGAATATTAGTTTCAACTTCGAGATATTTATTTTCAACTGAAGACTTCTTCTGTTGACCTAGTAGTCAGCTTTTCAATTTTGAATCAGTTTGAAATTCACTGGCTTTTTGGCCTGTTACTCAATTTTTTATGCCATAAGCCGGAAAACGTGCAGACGGATCACCTGATGGTAAGCAATCGACACCGCCCATGGACACCTGAAACACCAAAGCGTTACAAGTGCATTACCTTGGGAATTGGAAATTTAAGGATGAGGAAGATTAAGGAGGATTCGGGGATTGGGGAGGCTGAGGAGGGGGAGGGGGTAATTGATCCTCCGGTAATCTCACTCACACAACGAAACACAACACAAGCGTTGTTTCACGTCGGTTTTCTCTGAGGCCGTGGTATCACTCCTGTCGAGCCGGCCCATTCGTGGCGAAGAATGGCTCTCCCACGCTTAAAATTAAATTAAATTTTAATTTCATTACACATGCTATCAAATATTTTAATACTACATTATAAAAAAGAAGTTGTAATTGAAAAACCGAATAAAGTAATTTGCGCTGATTGCGAATCGAACACAGCAGCTTCACGACATTTTTATTTTATTGGAAGTTTGTTAACGTAATTAACGATTTCTCGATAAACCGGTGCACCATTTGGAGTAAGTAATTCACGCGTAAGCAACACATTTTTCTTAATTAAAACGTTGACTTTGAAAAGTTTTTGTGTCAGTATTTTAAATCCACTTTATTATCTCACAATGTAATGAAAATTCGATTCCATTTTAGACATTATTCAAAAAAAGTCGTACATTTTTTTTAAGTTTACCTCTCACTAATAAATTTCGACATCCAATTTAACTTTTCGCACTATTTCATAAAAATTTTAGACGATGACGTGAATCCTCAAAAGTCGATAGTTCACTAAATATCAGAAATAGTTTTGACGTATAGTTTTCTACATTCAAATTGAGTTGGAAATGTTTCGTCCCTGTGGAATGACGCGCATGGAGAGCTAAGTTTAAATTGAAACGTCATCCATAATATTTGTATACAGTTGCTTGCAGATTATGTAAATACTTGTTTCCATAAGACCCGAAACTAAGTAATTAAGTAGGAGATAGAGAGGTACTTGTACTACGTCAGAGCCTCGCTCTGAAACTGTTTATAATAGTGGCACTTCAACACTGGAGGATGACTGGTATCCAACTAATGTAATGATTTTGTAATTTAAAATGTTATGTGCTATTTGATAATATATTTATTTATTTATTTATGCACAGCACAATAAATTGGAGGTACATAGGTACATCATATTCCCGTAGGATTATCTTCCTGCTGTCCTTCGTCAGAAAAAATTAAAACACTGTGTGTAACATAGTATGAACATTTGTTTTGAAATTTAAATTACAAAGGTAACATTAATTAACATATAATTAAATTATAACAACGATCACTTCAAAGTATTGTGTAATTTGTCAATTACGTAAAAAAATTCAATGATTAGATTGAAGCTAAAGCTTACGTCACTAACCCAGATATTTATTTTATTTTGTTTGTGAAAGAGCTACGTTTTCATAATGTATGTTTGTATCCCTAAAAGATTATTCCACTAATAAACTAGAACCCTATGTAACCCAGATGTTAATCGTGGTGTATATAAAAGGATAAATCGATAACCAAGGACGATGGAATCGGCATAGACCCTTGAGAAAAAAGGTATACGCCAAACAAATAGAGCGTATAACGTCATATCATAAATCCCACTTACATTACTACTATCCAACGATTTAGAACTAACTCGTAGTTATAAATTTTCGGATACGCTACCGAAAATAGCTCTGCGGCGAAGGCCTGGTGTGCAGCCAAACAGATGAAATGTAGCCCTGTCGACGCTCCATTAGGAATTAATGGGCCGATTCAAGAAATGTCATCTTCCGGTAAATACTGGTCATAATTCATTTTATAGTTGACAAGCACAGGGTTTGGTTTTGGCGAGATCCTCGAACAAAAACAACGGGTAACCTGCGAATGAAATAGGTCGATTATAAATAAGTGGTTGAATTGTTGTAATTTTAGTGTTACATCCATCCAAGGAAGATTATTATTTAACGATTATAAAACATTATGTACTTTATGGCTAATTTTACCAACAGATTTGATAGCACATTCATATAAAAATGAACGTTTTAACGACATTACCATACATAAATAGTAAACAACCACAATACAAATCGACAATAATCCATTCCATCTACATATTGAACGACCACAAATAATTTATGGCATCTAATACATTGCGCCCAATATCGTAATAATTGGAGCAAATACATTCCCTATGTATATAAATTAATATACCATCAAAAGCTAATGTTCCGTGAGTGTTTACACTAGTTATGATTAATAGTCGATAATTGGAGAAGACATGCGTTAGTACTTAATCTATGAATTGCTAATATTGGCATTGCCAAAGGGAACTTGGCCAATACAACAATATTAGATTTACGCTCAGTGCACAGGTAATGGTTGCGTCAACAGTAATGTGCTTAGTGGGTATCTTATGTACGTTAAGGCCTATATATTGTTGTGGAACTTCGACAAGTCTTAGGTCTGGGTGTCATGATACTTTAGATTAGGTGTATGAATATCGATTTAAAATCATATTCTTATCAAAAATACTAATTTTGTTGGTGTATACAAAATTCATGATTTTAATTGTTACCAATAACTTTTCAATTGCAGTTATTAATGGAAAATAGTTATAAAAAAACCCTATTTCTTTAAATCTTGAATGAAAACTTGTATTCATCGATTGCGGTATCACATACCTATGTAGGCATAAGGTAATGAACGATCACACAAATACACAAAGGTTCCAAAAACCTTTTTCCAATTTTCGTATTTCTCGGTCAAAATTTGCCATTTTCTTACAGTGTAGTCGCGGCTTAAAACAGACCACTACATCACTGCCGCTTGGTGTCACAGTAAGCAATGACCTTAAGGCGCTACCAAACAGTTACATGTACTTCATGCATATGTGTGCTCTCCATGTGTTACACAATAACATTGAGACTGCCAATAATGTGGATTTATGATTGTTTAGTCTCAAATTGCATACTTAATTAACCATTGTTCTGACTTGTCTACGCTTATATTATGACTATCATGAGACATACTGAATTAATTATTATGTTTTTCGGCTTACTTACGTAATTATTTGACGAGGAACTCGACTAGTTTCAAGCCATGCTAGAGGCTCATATTCATGAGCAGTATTCCACGACCCGCGACGCGGCGTTTTTAGCACCGCGTCAATCGTGAGAAAGGTCTACGCTTAATTAATAATTTAGTGAAAACTGCATCTAGTTACAAGACATTAGTGATTATGTTTTTTTTTAATCCTTATTTAGTTTAACTTAACGTCAATTATAGTTTTCTTTGTGACCTGAGTATGAAATTTAATAATAAAGTTATTAAATTTTTATGTCAGATTGCACCTCTAGAAATAGCGACACAACAAGCGCAATTTCTTACATACAAGCAACCTGTTATTACACGTTATAGATCCATGAAAAGAAAATACTTACGTCCATGTGAGAAATTACATAATAACCTAGTGCACACTAGCACTAACACGAAACAGTGCGAACCGTAATCCAATAAATCTTGAAAAGAAGGGAACGTGGTGCGAATCCAATATCAAAACTAAAGGTTTGTAGAACAAAAGGTTGATGCGCGGATAAAAGAATGGAATGGAGTCGCGTTTCGAGCTGTGAAACATTGGCGTGTCAGGGCGCCTGACGGGGCCGACGACGCCGCGACACGCTCCTATATCAATTTCACGGATTAAACTTCATGTGGATGTATCTTCACATCGTTATTACACGCATTGAACATGATAAATGTATTACTTTCCTTTCTAACAACTCAGGCTTAAAGAAAAATAGATAGAATACTTAGAATAGTTTATCTATTCGTGGAAATAAGGTAAGAACGAACGTAACTTGTACAAAAGTATGATATGCGAATAAGAATGGATGGATTCGCGTTTTCGGTTTGATACATTGGCATGTCACAGGGCGTGACGGGGCTTCGTTGCGCCCGAACGCCGCAGTCTGATATCAATTTCACGGATTACACTTCAGGCGCGAGAATTTTGTATTTTCACATCACTGCAGGCGAAGCCAATAAATGTAATGAAAGAAATGTATTTTTTTGCGTTTTTTTATTGTTTTACCACAGATTCCTAATTTAATTCATCATTTATCATTTTAGTGTAATAGTCATAACATAACCTAATAGTTATATTATTAACATAACATAATATCACGCCTTTTATCCCCGAAGGGGTAGGCAGAGGTGCACATTATATCACTGTACAATGTAACACCCACTTTTCACTATTTATGTTATGAGTCCCATGTAATGGCTTATTGTCATATACCGGACACAATTCCAGACTCCGTGCTACTACTGAGAATATTTAAAAACCCAGTAATACTTTGGCCGATCCGGGAATCGAACCCAAGACCCCTTGCCCGGCAGTCGCACATACGACCACTCGGCCAACGAGGCAGTCGTTATATTATTCATGAAGACAATTCCAGTATCGCTATAATAATATTTGATAATCTTGTAGTATTAAGTAATGATTTAGTAACTAATACATAATATACGACTTGTCGTATGTATCTTGATATACCATAATATATGTTCTACGATACGAATATTACTGTGCCAAAAGAATTATAATACAAAACCCGTTTGGTTATTGTACGAATGCCTAGCATTTGTATAATATGTACGAAACAACACTCTATAACAAGGCTACTAATCGTAAACATAAATACTAGGGGGGATTCAACTGGTGGTAGCTAAAGATACCACGGTCTTGTAACAGTTTTGTCGATAGCACCTAACACGTCAACCTATACAAAACCAGTATAACCTGACCGTCAAATGTGCAGAAAGACTATACAAAGCGAGGCCACGATAAATTGGTTCTGTATAGTTGGATGTATCTACTGTTTCAAGCTTAAATGGTCATAGTCACGAATCCACGTCAACTATACGTAACTGACGTGACGTCACTGTCATGCGGACGTTTTAACATGACACATATATATATTTTATTTTTGCATTTTTTGCACAGTCGCGCAAAGTGTCAATTTGATATCATGAAAGCTTTTAAGCGCGAACGTGGCGTATTAAAATGGACCGCGTAACGTATAAAGAGGTGGGTAGGTATTACTAACCGTTTTATCCCAACGCCAATGAAAATCTGTCATGTTTTAAAGGGTTATATACGTGGGCATTTATTTTTTACCTACGGTTCGTGTAAATAAATGAATCACCGTATCTTATTAGGGTAGGCAATTCATTTTTATTGCTTTGATTAAACAAGGTATGTTAGCTTAAATCTATAGCAGCACCTTATTTTTTTTTGATGGGGGGGAAAATCATCTAATGACTTCTCCCGCCCGGGTGAGACGGGAGGGAGTTTCAGACCGTTACTGACTAAAAACCACCCCGTTCCTACTCTATCTGCATTTTGAGCTGGAGCCCTGATAACCCGTTAAGTCTTCCGGGCTCCGTATCAGCATCAGCCCTGTTGGACCCTATCTGTGGTGGTCTGATAGCTCCTTGAGGCGCGCGGAACGCGAAGCGCCGTACGCTCGGGCCTGGTTCTGGTCGGGCGGCGAATCACCCGTGCTCGCCATCCGCAGGCCCGTGCTTACTATAGCAGTACCTACTTTATACTGTAGGGCTAACAAAAAAAAACTAGGTAGAAAAAAAATATTATAATTAAAGATTTTTTAAGTAAAGTATGTATAATAATATACATATTATCATGCCTTTCTTAAATTTTATACCCATGAAATTGTAAGAGACACGTAATTAGTATTCAAATTAATTTTGTCAATCCTTTAACGAGCCATTTACGAACTTCACCAAATCTTACAGCACAATAAAATCTTGACGATTCTTGAAAACAAACTTTTGTGAGCGAGTATAAATTAATTAGAAAATTGAGTTTGAGTTGAGGCATCAGGCCGCCACCGTAACAAGTTTTGTTGCCCAAATTTCGGGGCCCCGCAATATGGATTAGGTCAATTTAAAATCATTACCATAATTTCTTATCAAAAACTTTCAACTGAGTTTCGTTCATGAATATTCCTCCCTTATTTGGATGTTCATTTTACGTTATATTATGTTTATTAAAGCTTCAACGTTTGCTGTCAAGAATACGGGTATTAAAATATACTACGGAAACTCTCAGCGAGTCCACTTCAACTACAAACAGGAACTTTAAAATATTGTGTATCGATCGCTTCCAATATTCAGGCATTATTATTTATTGCTGAGCAGTACGCGGAAAGTTTGCCGGCGCTGGTATAAAATTTGTTGTAACACATCGGAGCCTCGATAGCCGGGGGTTACTTCGGGGAACTTTTCCATTTGCCAGCAACGGACGAGAGTAGTGGAACACGCCAGCAGCACACGCTACTCGATAAATCGTCGGCCAACGAACGATCCAGAATCATGCCCGGTGCCCACGTCCACCTCCAGACAGTTTGGCACAACGCTAAACTTTCTAAACTACGAGCTCCCAAAATGTAATCTTTTATAAATTCCTTAACAACAGTTAAATTCATTATTAAATTCCTTATCTTGAATCCACGAAACTTTTCTTTAAAAATAAATTTCCTTTAGTATACAAACTTTGTAACCGCGACGACAAAAACATAATTGTAAAACTTGGGTTAAGTCAGCGCCAAATTGCCTGTTTTAATTAAAAAACCGTGCGCCGAGGGCCCCGTCGCAGATAACAATTTAATGTAATGGCGATATTCAAAGAACTCCTTTATGGACGATTCGAGGAAACCTGCATAATGAATTAGGTTCAGTAAATACACCCACCTCTTACGTAAGGGTTATTACTGATATAACGCAGAATGAAGAGAGAGAAACCGTAGTAAAGAGCTTTGCTTTGATTATTCATAAACTTGCGCCTTAACTTATGTAAAAGTGTTTCTAGTTTTGCCTCGCACTTTTTGAACAACTGCGAAAAATACCTGTATTCATGAAGTTTCTTCAAGACTTTGCTTTATGAGAGGTAAAAAGAAAAGAAAAAGGGCTGGTTTATTGTATACCGAGTTACTTATTCAAGGCACACATAACCTGATTTACATGTTTCCAAGGTTTTCTTCAGTTGTATTTACCTGCACGGCAGTGGTCTCTCGAAGATATAACATGCACGTTTCGGTTAGGGACGCAATGTGGCCAATTTGCGGGGATCAGAATTTGCCTAAACCCTAAGAGCACGGGACAAAGACAAAAGGTCGTCCTGGCTGAGATTTATGAAGATTGCGGTCCCATAAAGTTGTGTCAGCGTTGTACGTGGAGTGGAATGAAAAAAAAACCGTAATGTTTTGTTGCAGCACTACAGCTAAATGGTCGCAAACGGATTCAGTCCCAGCTATAACAGTGGATCATTGTCGGAAATGAATTATTACTTCGCAACTTTTACTTGAATGCAAGCGGATAAAAGGAACAATATGCAACCTTTTGTGGTCCATTATTTAACTTGATGGTATTCAGATTCTCGAACATTAATCATACTGATGTAGAGTTGTACTATGCTTTGAAAATGTTTTGCGAAGGATGTCCCTTACTTTGTCAAATTGTATGCTTCTGGGTCACCGTGGTCCACGAAGCAAACGTATATTTATAAAAAGATATTTGCTCACACAATCTAGATTGCTCTCGTAGTCAGACCTTATTCTATTTCGGTTGCCTCTCATCTCTAAGCAGCGGAAGCCCTATTTTTTGCGTCACATTTTCGTTGATAAAAATTCATTACGAGCTAGAAGAAAACACCGACGGAGCTCAGATTTTCTTGATGTTGTCTGAGCTTGGATTGTGAATACTACATACCTTATTATTTTATTCAAACGCCGTATCTGCTATTTGTTTATGTCTACTATTTTTGACGGATTTTCTTTTACATTTTTCTTTCCGATTTTTTTAATAAATCTCAGTTTTAGATTTCATATCAGTATCAAATCGATTTAAGAACATCCATTAAATTATGAAAAAGCGTATCACGTAAGCATTTCTCATTTTACTTTCATTATAACTTACAAAGTTTTTCAGGCGAAAAGTGAGATAACGAATATGAAAATCAAAGGCACCGTTGTCAGGTAAGACTCAATTATCGATGACGCTGCCAGCTATGAATATTGATAGAAATATTTGCATACTACCCGTACCAACCGACCGATATGAAAGAAAAAACAACGCTCGTATGTAGATGCAATTGTATTCAGAACTTGCTTTCACAGTTGGATACATATTCAGTTATTCGGCAACCCTAGTTAGCAAGCCGAAGTCGAAAACACTATTTATACTTTTTCATTCGACAGTTCAAATTAACGAGTTGAATTTGTCGCTTTGAAGGAAAGTTTTGACAGAGTATATGTGGTGAGACTGCATACATAATTCGTGTCTGACCGTACAAACCTGGGAAGAACTGAATGATTTATTTCGTGAGCGGAGAGGTTGAGAATTATAGTTCAGAGACCCAACCTGATTTTACACTATGTATTCACAAGAAAGCATATCTAAGACCGTTACCAATAAATTGAGGAAATGTCACATATCATAATATTGACGTATTACGTAACAATATTATGTTTGGTCTCTGAACATTATATACTCAAGTGAACAATATGAACTAGTTTGAGTGCTAAATATGTTGTTATTTGGGCACAGGTGGACGCTGTGCACGCTCCTGTATAATCCCTTAGTTACAATAACGATACCCACGGGAAATAGCAAACAAAACACGAAGCAATTTGCTGTCGATATTAATTTTAACATGGTTTACTAACGTGGCTTCACTTACAAACCACTTAAGTCAGCTGATGAAACTATAAAATGCTGTTTTATTGGGTGTCGGTATTTAGTTGCACTTACGTTGTACATTACCTAACACAGTGCTCACTTTCAATATAGTTTGTGCACAGTATACACACATGGACAAATACTAGTTGATGTGATTGATATTCTATTGTTTTTCTATATGAACAAACGAATAATCATTTTAAAAATCCATTCTTTTTTGAAGGCAGTTAATTAATATACTGAAACATTCTAAATTTAGCAAATACTTTTTCGGAAACCGAACCAAGGTCAAATCATCCAATCATGAGATAATCGCGCACAAACATACATGCATACAAACATACAGACATACAAGTCAAACTGACAACTTCATTATTTTTTCGAAGTCGGTTATTTCAAAATAGGAACATTGTACATCGCACTTACCGATACAGATTACAGATCCCCCATTATTTAAGAGTATGATATATTCGATGATGTATATGTAAACACGATACGGTACATTGCAAACAGATTGTGAGAACAGCTTTCACTGGTATTTACCAACCCGTATGTGAAATTCAACCGTTCATTATGCGTAGTGACGTTCGCTAGGAACAATAAGGTTGACGTCAGGTATCAATGTAGCCATCACTCGATCTCCTTTGACGGTGTACGTTGGTAATCACACAAAGAAATTACTGGCTGGCTTTGTCACGAGACACGCCTGTAAATCGAATTTTGAAATAACATTCGGTTTGGAACTAATCGGACACTTGTTTGCTGTTTCTATGCAAACAAAAAATTATGTAATTATTATGTTACATTTTATGTAACAGTATTGACGAAGACCCTCAAACATGGGAGCAAATAACTTTTGAGCAAGCAAAGCAGCATTTAAGCAAATGACTGCCTCGTTGGCCGAGTGGTCGCAAATGCGACTGCCGGGCAAGGGGTCTCGGGTTCGATTCCTGGGTCGGGCGAAGTATAACTGGGTTTTTAAAAAAAACTCAATAGTAGCACGGAGTCTGGACTTGTGCCCGGTATATGGCAATAGGCTCACCCCCTATTACATGGGACTCATAACATAAATAGTGAATAGTGGGTGTTACATTGTACAGTGGCATAATGTGCACTTCTGCCTACCCCTTCGGGGATAAAAGGCGTGATGCTATGTTATGTTATGTTATCATTTTGGTCCGTTATTATGACCTCGTGAACTTTTAGTCAGTAACCAGAGACAATATGAAATAAGGTACCTACTAAATTCTGAGATTATCCCAAACATATTTGGTAAAATGTTGTGCGGATTGCATAATTTCTCTTTTTGATTTCATTAACAAATACAAAGTATAGATCAATAACTTCTTTGAATGGTTTATCAGAAACCGTTAAAGAAAATTCGCCTAGCTTATCATATTCCAAATTATTACATCACCTTCAGAATGATTTTAGATTTTGATGTCAGTATTACAATTTCTAGAGAAATACAGAGATTTTCGATAGCTGAATTAGGGATTCAATGTCGATACTATACAATCTCCTTTGACAGTGTTCTCAATACACATACACAAAGAAAATGCAGGCTTTGCGTTGTCACAAATATCAATTCCCTTAGAATCAAATTTAGACTGCACTCTGTCTGAAATATAATAATAATAATAATAACCCCCCTAAGGGGCCACCTTGACGTGGTGGGGGGGCTTACGGAAGGCATGAACTACAATTAGGTTACCAAGAACTAAACCCACCCTTTAGAGGAGATACAAATGTAAAAGCCACTAACACCTCGGCGACACCCTTCCAACTAACGGTCCCAATCATCAATACATTTGGTACAATCACAGGCCAAATGTATGTTTTTCCCAACGTTCTTCTCCTGTCATTTCCTCAACCTACTTTATCTACCTCAACTTTGATACCCTTTTCTCTTCTTTTGCCATGATGTCTACTCTTGCCCATCTCTCATATAAAACAACCCCTCACATTTATGCGATGCGACTAAGAAGTAGAGTTATACCCCAGGCGGGTACCGGAGTTTGCAACGATGGAGAATCCCGCCCCGGGCCTTCCAGCCCGGGCTGCCCTTCGTACTCTGGGGAGGGCACCGTATCGCATGCTGCCCAGCCACAAGCTGTTGCAGCACAACATGACCAATTGTCAACATGTTCTTCACCAACATCTTCATTATTCTCGTCCATACCCTCATCACCAGCGTCATACCTCAACAATCAACAATCCAGCTCAACCAATTCATCCCCATTATCATTTCACTCCGCCAGGGACGTTGTGCAGGAGGCTATTTTAGCTGAAGTTACTGCACCCGCCCAAGGTGGCAGGCGCACACGTAAAACGTGGACTAAAGATATGAATATTTTCATCATGCGCCATTATTTCATCCTTACAGAACTCGAAACAAACATAAAGAATTACCTGACGCCATTACACTCACGCTTTAATTTAGAATTTCCAGAAATGAATGCATCAAAACAAAGGATAGGAGACCAACGCCGTGCTATTGTCCAGCGTAACTTTCTTACAGAACGGGAAATCCTAAATATCAAAGATGAAGTTAGACTGCTATTACAAAACCAATCTTCAATGTCACAATATAATATTACAAACATTGATCAAACTTCATCTCGTAGAATGAGATGGAGTGACGACCTTAATGAAACTATTATGAGAAGTTATTACCGCTTAACCAACTTAGAAACAGATTTAACCACTTACAGACCACTATTACACCAAGATATTATTTCAAAATGCCCATCTATTGCACACTTATCAGCACAACGCATATCAGACCAACGCAGATCTATTGTAAATAATAAACTTTTATCTAATGCACGACTTAATGAGATTAGAGAAGAGGTTAGAAATGAGTTAGCCTCTATAAGTACAGACAACTCTGATTACATAATATCACACCAGACAACAAATGAAATAGTCACACAACTAAACCCGATAGATATCACTAACGATGACCACACTGGAAGAACGACACCAACAAGCGCTAGCGACCTAAACACTCCACAAATAGCACAAAATACTCTACAAGCAGAACAAAACACTCTACATCTCCCAGCTGAAGTATGCAAACAGTTAGAGCAGATGTACACTGATCACTGTAACAAATTTAATGAATCCAATCCAACGACTAGACCATATATCCCCAAATTAAAATCATCAAGAAAACTAGCAGCAATCATAAGTCACCTAAATAACCATATACTTCCAAACATATTAAACTCAGCTACAGATTTCCTTACACTACAGACATCAATTTATTGCGCAGCATACACTGCAGCAAAATTTAATGGTGCTAGAATCAAAGAAACAAACGAACACATTAGTCAACCAGTAAAAGTCCCTTGGTGGCAAAAACGGCTAGAACGGAGGATTAGTGACCTCAGAGCCAATATAGGAAGGCTCACAGAGTATACAAGAGGTACTCGATCGCCAGCTCTTGAGACACATATACATAACATAAAACAGGTATACAAAATACACTCTCAACACGAACCAGAAAATACAGACATAACACACTTCCTAGATACCCTGAAACAAAAACTTAATACTTTAACAAACCGACTAAGGAGATATAGGGAAACGACGATTAGAAAAATACAAAATAAACAGTTCTGCAACAATGAAAAACTATTTTACAGAAAATTGACACAACAAAATAACAACAACTCACAAGGAAATAACACACCATTACCGACTCCCGAATCGTTACATTCATTTTGGTCAAATATTTGGTCTAACCCAGTCACACACCATCAAAACATCTGGATTGAGGAAGACCAAGAAAGATGGAGGGATACACCAGAAATGAAATTCGATCAGATTAATTTACAACTTTTACAAACAGTTATAGCCGGACACACAACTGGAAAGCCGCAGGATCAGATAATATACATAACTTCTGGTATAAGAAACTAACATGCACTCATACACTACTTCTTAAACACATTAACACATTCATTCAATCACCTGACACAATGCCACCATACATCACGCAAGGCATAACATACATGCTACCAAAAGATCCATTAGATACTGCTAACCCGCTAAATACCGCCCCATTACTTACATTACAAAATATATACAAAATATTACATCTTGCCTCAGCGAAACTATATACAAACATACACATGAACACAATATATTAGCAGAAGAGCAGAAGGGATGCCGAAAAAATAGTAAAGGGTGTAAGGAACAACTGACCATCGACGCCGTAGTATCCAAACAAGCACTCAAACAAAAACGCGACATACACACTATGTACATTGATTATAAAAAAGCCTATGACTCCGTCCCACATTCCTGGTTAATTTACATTTTAAAACACTATAAAATTCATCCCACTATCATTCAATTTTTAGAAAAAATAATGCCCAACTGGAATACCAAATTAAAGATACACAACGCAAATGAAATTACCGAAACAGAATTCATTTCGATAAAAAGAGGCATCTTCCAAGGTGATGCACTGAGCCCCTTGTGGTTTTGTCTGGCCCTTAACCCATTGTCTAACATGTTAAATAAAAATGATTTTGGATTTAAAATTAAACACAACTCACAACACACAAGGCTCACTCATCTCATGTACATGGATGACATCAAACTTATTGCAGGCACACTTAACGAGATACACACCCTCGCCGAGATCACACAAACCTTTTCGAATGACATCTGTATGGAATTCGGAATAGATAAGTGCAAAATTCAATCACTCATCAATGGAACTGTAGAACCAACATCGTACGAACTTAGGAACCACGAAATAATAGAATCTGTAGACCCTAACGAAGGCTATAAATATCTAGGATACCACCAATCAGCAGAAATTCACCATAAAAACACCAAGAAAATACTTCAACAAAATTTCAAAAATAGGCTACACAAAATACTACACACACAACTCAATTCAAAAAACACAATCAAAGCCATTAATACATTTGCTATCCCTATTCTAACTTACTCTTTTGGAATCATACGATGGACGAAAACAGATCTCACCACATTACAAAGACTAATCAACACTACAATGACTAAGCACAGAAAACATCATCCCAGGGCTTGCATTCAGAGGTTAACTTTACCAAAAATTGAAGGCGGCAGAGGACTCATTGACATAACGAACCTTCACAACAACCAAATCACAGCACTCAGAAGATTCTTCTTCAATCGCTCACAACATTCCCCACTTCATAAAGCGATCTGTCATGCAGACACATACACACCACTCTCTCTAGCAGACCACACCAAACAAATGACCACAATATCTAAAGAACAAAAAATACAAACTTGGACTCAAAAATCGCTCCATGGCCGTCATCGTCTCGATTTAACCAACCCTATTGTTGACAAAATAGCGTCAAACGCTTGGTTAAAGCGAGGCGAGCTGTTCCCGGAAACAGAAGGTTTCATGCTAGCGATCCAAGACCAGGTTATTGACACAAAAAATTACAGAAAATATATAATTCGCGACAGCACCCTTGGCAGTGATCACTGCCGACACTGCCACAGACAACCAGAGACAATCCAACATATTACCGGCGCATGTTCATCCATCACACAGACAGACTACAAACACAGACACGATCAAGTCGCAGCTATTATACATCAGGCACTCGCACACAAACATAAACTCATTCCCGAAAAAACACCATATTATAAGTACACACCCCAAATCATCTTAGATTCACCCGAATTCAAAATATACTGGGACAGAACCATACTGACCGATAAAACTGTACACCACAACCGACCTGACATCACACTTCATGATAAGAAAAACAAAATAGTATACCTAATAGATATAGCGATCCCTAACACACATAACTTAAGTTCCACTCATACTAATAAATTATCCAAATATGCAGACCTAACCATTGAGCTCAAAACTCAGTGGCAAGTTCATACAGTTAAGACAGTCCCCATTATTGTATCTAGCACAGGTGTCATCCCTAAAACACTCCACACGAGTCTAAAGACCCTTAATTTACATCCCCTTACATTCACACTCTTACAGAAAGCAGTCATACTCAATACATGTAGAATAGTTAGGAAGTTTTTATCCATAGATTAATTTACCACATATTATTTCATCCCCAAAGTTGCTTTGGCCAAAAGCCCGCAATTTTGGTGTAGTTCCCCAGAAATGGGTGAGGTTTGAACCTTAAACATAAATAATAATAATAATAATAAGCCCGCAGGGCACCTTGAGGCGAGGTGACGGGCATTAGCGACCCCGCGGGCTACCATCATCCCGAGTGCTCCAGGGAGAAGTCACCGTTCCTTCTTCTCCGGCTTGCCTTAATTGGCTGGCTGGAGTGAAAGATGACAAGGGACAGGTCTCCCACCTCTGGCTTGCCTTCATTGGCCGTCCAGAGTGGAGTCGCGAGAGCAGTGAACCTGCTCGGAGGGTAAGAAACTATTCGTAAGTCGCGAGTGGGCCAGGGATGCAGGAGGCTTCGGCTGGAGCAGATGATCTGAGTAGAAAGCGGTGGTAGTTTCTTAACCCTTCAGCCACTCACATTCTCGTTGCCCCTCTGTTGCTATATCTAGCAACCATTCCCGGGGCCCGGTCGGTGAGTTGGCGAGTCTCCGCCTGCCATTTTTACGTGTAAAAAT
Source organism: Spodoptera littoralis (assembly GCA_902850265.1). Taxonomy (NCBI): domain Eukaryota; kingdom Metazoa; phylum Arthropoda; class Insecta; order Lepidoptera; family Noctuidae; genus Spodoptera; species Spodoptera littoralis. The sequence continues at coordinate 9,218,201 of LR824542.2, read as the reverse complement.
TACATTGTTTCGGCAGGTGCCATAGTCATCCATAGTTCCCAATTTACCAGTCCATAGCAACCCATCCATAGCCCTACCCTTTTTTTTTTCCATTATTCACAATAGTCCTACACTAACCGGGGACTGTCCTTGGGTGCATTTCCATAGTGCATACAGGGATAGTCGCCGGTTTGTGTGTCCCTTACATTTAGATTAAAGTTGTCTAAAGGGCCTCTGCGCAGTTGGCTTCGGCCCCTCGTACGCCTCCCAAATGACCGGGACCCTGTGGTCCCGTGAATGGTAAAGACATACATAATAATAATAATCATTTATTGCAGACCATGTCCATATTCTTGTTAGTAACATTGAACTTAAAAACTAATGTTAGTACACATTATATATATATGATTTAATAGGTCAATATAATATACAAAAATAGAGAAAGACAGGACAACACAAAATCATGCCATTAATTATAATATTTAATTTAATTTAACTAAAATGTCAATATTACTATAATTACGGCGCAAGTCCCGCGGAGAGTCGACAACATCTGTTTACTATTGCGCAATCCAGTCGGCCAGATATCATTTTCAGGATGCTGTTGTTGCTACCCCTCACCCTCCGCACTAGGGATGTGCATCTCTTACGCATTACTGTATAAAAGCAATCTACGCGGGCTTCTGCAAACATTCCCGAGGCACTACAGAAACGGGGCAACCCCATCAGCACCCTAAAAGCGTTATTATATTGGACTCGAAGGGCGCTGTATGCTTTTTGTGTAAAATGAGCCCACAGACCGCACGTCAATCTGAGATTATTCTCCAACCTAAACTACGAAATAATTTTGTCGACACCATTTAGCCACATAAGTACTGACTAAATTGAGAAACCATAAATTACTACATTAATAACAATCTCCTTTGTAACGTGACCACGTCCTGTTAAACATGGTAAATGCATTAGTGCTCTAACTCTGACTATTGTATCAGCAGACTGAAAGCCTCGTGTACAATAGGCAACATTTGTTACGCTACATGTTGAGCAACACGTTGAATAAAGTCAGTCAGAACAAAAACTTTGTTTCAATATCTTCCGTTAATATCATATAGACTCAACTGCGCTGTTATCCTCAATTTTGATGCTCAACTGCTTGGTGCGAAGAAACATATATGTATCAACTAAAGGGTCATATTGTGCGCTGGTTGAAAATGTATTCTGCAAGGTTACGTTACTGGACAAGCACACCGTTACCAGTTGTTACCCAGTGGACACGAATCTTAGATACAACATGCTACGGCGTAGCTATTATACTACGTGAGCGTAGCACAGCTACGACTACTTCGTAGAAGCGTAGCACGTACCATATCGCTAAATACATGATTATCTTTTACACGTAATTTTACAGTTAATTTGTTTTATTTTGATTCGTGTTTTTGCGTTATAGAGGTAAATAATTCTCGTGTATAATATTATAATGTCCGAATTGATATAACTTAATTGTTGAGCAATAAGAATGATTTTTCAACTTCATCCAGAGCTCCATACATCAGTTTTATAGGTTATTTTAAAGTATCTATGTATAAAACGTTATACAAACTGCAATGCTTGTGGAATTTTTAATATCAACAACTGAAATGTTCGTCCACAAAAGCCAATATTTTTAGAAATTTAATATCAGACTCAAGGGATTGTGTACCGTAAAATAAAATGTTATGGTCGAAATTTACGAGTAGAATTGTATCTAATTCTCTAATTATTTGTTGGTAAGCTTATTTGTCACATTTCAAAGATAATTTTCGAGCAAGATGTCTCGGGTTCAATTCCCGAATCAGTAAAAATATTATTGATTTTTTTTGTTCAAAAAATTAAATAAAACGGGGAATTAGGTAACATACCATAACATAACATCACGCCTTTTATCCTCGAAGAAGTAGGCAGAGGTGTACCTATATTATGCCACTATTTATGTTATAAGTCCCATGCACTATGTGGTGAGCCTATTGCTATATACCGGGCACAATACCGGAATCCGTGCTACAACTGAGATTTTTTTAAAAAACCTAATAAAACTTTGCACCATCCCGGATTGGAACCCGAGTCCCTATCGCTTTTGGGACCAATCAGTCAACGATGCAGTCTTATTTTATGAGAATAAAATTAGAATTTCTCTTATAGAAAACTAATTTTAAACTTATTAAGCTATCATACTCGTATTTAATCACTGAATCACCTTTAACTTTCATTGAAGTAACTCAACATATAAAATCACTGTAAATGAAGATTTCAATTAACGTGAAACAATACCTTCGATGTTTACGTACAACACACGTGTCTTAGAAACTTCCTTATCTTCAATTAAATTCTTGATTAGTTGCTACTAATTGGAAGTCATTCGATATTTACCTTATAGGATCAATTTCTTGTGTTGTTTATTGTTTAGTTTAAATGGTTAATTAAAACCTTATATGTTACACGAACGTTACGTCGTGGTGGCCCGGAGGTATAAGACGTCCGCTTCTCATGCATGAGGGTGCGGGTTCGAAACCTACCAACGGCAAGTACCAATGTGACTGTTTCCGAGTTATATGTACTTTCTAAGATTATTTACAAACCACCACTGACAAACGGTGAAGGAAAACATCGTGAGGAAACCTGGGCTTATAATTTCTAATTGTAAGTTTATAATCGCCAACCCGCATTAAGCAAGCGTGGCGATTAATGCTTAAACCTTCTCCGTGTGAGAAGAGGCTTTGCTCAGTGGGCATTTATAGGCTGTTGATTATGATGATGATGATGTTACACGAAACCTGTATAAATGTTGTTTGAACATATGTAAATTATAATCCAAGAAGGTTAAGAAAAGGTGGACATACGCCTGAATACTTAAAGACTACTCTATTTTAAGTTGTACTTAAATATCATGCCATCTCTGTCATTCTACGAAGAATTTGTAGTGACAGAACTATACTTTAATAAGGGCGTTAGTCTCTTGAAACAACCACTGTGGCACCTGGCTACTATAGACTGACACGTAGAACACACACACATTGACACGAAGGACATTTGTCGCGTGACATGGCCCGTCATTACACTTCATACATTACAGTGTTCCATTGGCATTTTGGGGCTTCAATCATTTCTGAGTGACATTACGTCCGCCTTTTTTTCAATATCCATGTTGTGATTGGCATTTGCGTAAAAAGTTTGGAGCCATACACAATACACCTATTTATGAACAACTTTTGAATAGTTTTATATATGGAATGCTATAGTTTGTTTTTTTATTATTGTAAATTATGTAATTTATAATTTACTCACAAGGTGGTGCAAGTGTCAACCTATCGTACTTTTTCAAATAGAAAATAAAGTAGGGTCACACCATTGATCGTTCAATTGATGAAAGCTATGGTGATTAAACATACGTTGACAAGAAAACAGTACCTTTGACGATATATTTTTTTAAGTGAAGAAAATCATCGAATGACTTTTCCCGCCTGGGTGAGGCGGGAGGGAGTGTCAGACTCTTACTGACTAAAAACAACCCCGTTCCTTCTCCTGCACGTCGAGCCGGAGCCCCGGTTACCCGTTAGGTTCTCCGCGACTTGACGATATAATAGGGATTCGTTCCATTCTCAACACAAAATATCTGATGTATAATATTTTGACACGCAATTTATAATTTCGAAAGTCGTAAATGACTGTCAATCAAACTTTATAGTCTAACAACCACAATCCAAACGAGGCAATAAAGCAATAATTGAATGAAAAGTTTAAAGAGCATTTTATAACAAAAAGGAACATCACACGTTTATAGAAACCCGAAACCTCAACTCAATTTTATGGTTACAGAAGTGCACTCTCAATGAAAGAAAAGTAAAACAAAATGGCAGATATACAAGGTGTTACAGAAAGAGTATGCACATTTTTAGAGACTGTTTTTTTGGGTAAAAAAGTGATTAATAATGTTACATAATGAGACTTTAAGACAATATTTTAAGGCATTAAAACCAGAATTTGATCATTTTGTACTAAAATAAGCATACCTATTATATACACTAATATACACCTTTTTTATGACATGAACCGGTAAAAGAGCAGACAGATGACATGAAATGATGAATGTAATGTTTATTACATGATAGTAACCAATCGGTGTCGCCCATTAACACCTGGAACACCAGAGACGTTACAAGTGCGTTACCGGTTTTTTGGGGATTGGGAATTTGGGGATAGTTGGGGATTCAGGGACAGGGGAGATTTGGGAGGGAGGGAGTGGTAACTGAGCCTCTTGTAACCACACTCACACGACGAAATACAACGCAACCGTTGTTGCACGTCGGTTTTCTATGAGGCCGTAGTATCACTTCGGTCGAACCGGCACATTCGTGCTGAAGCTTGGCTCCCCCACACTTAATAATAAGACACCTGATAGATGCAAGTGAATATAATTTTGATATGTAACTCTATCTAGAAATTCTGTAGCAGTCGCAATCCTTCGGCTTTGCCCTCTAAGATAGCTATAGAATTTCCGTAACATCCTGTGCAATAACGATACACATATGTATACCTACACAAGTTACATTTAGCAGAGTCGGGTGCGATTTAATAATTCACTAGCACATGTGGGGTGCTAAACAAGTTAGTGCAGTTTGAAATGCGCTGTAATTCTCAGACGTGGGCTGTTGGTCGGCCTTAAATCGCTTTTAAATAAATACAAGTGTTATTGGTTTCTCTAGACAATTTAATTTAATTGTTAATTTTGTGCTGTTTCTTGTTTATATATTTTGGGTAATTATAATGAATGTGGTTAGTACAACTTACCTTCGATTGTGTGTGCTATGCTGCGGGATGCCGCAGTACAATCTGCTGTGTCATGCAGGCAGTGAGCGCCGGCCCTTAATAGACTTTTAAATATTTCCCCTAGGTTAAGTTCAATATTATATTTATTCAAGTTGTGAATATTATTAGTCTTGATATGATTTACATTTAGCTTCTGAACTAATAAACCCAGTCTTTAGTTATGTTTTTGGAACGAATACTTAAAATGATTCGCGTATATATCAATAGACATGTCTAAATTTCGATTTGTAGTTCGTAATGCTCTTCCATTTCGAATGGACATTTGTAACCAAATGGCTATAGCCGTTGCATAACTAATGGTCTGAGAAAACCAACATGTTTGGTCCGGCGCGGCGGCCTGACACAATCGGAATGGCGAATGAGAGCAAATGGCCATCTCGATGCAACTAAATCTATTTCATTGTCACTCTTCGTTTTAAATGGCGTTGATAGACATCACTATTAAAGGTTTCTACTGCTCTTTTTTATTATTGATCAAGAATTTTATTACGCTATTCATTGGGATAAAATATACGCATTGATATACTTAGAAAGAAGGTTGCTGTCGATGAATAGAGACGATTTAAATAGTATTGAAATAATCTATCAAGAACAAAAATTTAACTTGCATACCTAAAATCTATAATATAATCCTAAGATTGTATAATTAAGCATAATCTGAAGAAAAATGCCTTATTGGCTAAGTATTAATGTATGATACGAACCTTGCAACAACCGTTTTTCCTTTCCGAGAGCCTATTCCGTGCCCATACTATTTTAGTTAACAGCTCACTGCAATGCAGACACTGTCATCACACCACATAGACTACCGAGACTACCAACTATACATGACCTCGTTTCGCAAACAAAGACTTCTTTAAAAATACCCTTTGAAATTGACGCCGAGATTCTTCTGTCACAAATTCCATTTTAATATTTAATTTTTCATCTATGCAATTTGCAGCAAACAGTATCATGTTGGTAGTTTGCATGCAATATTTGATCGAATGCTTTTTGCTTCTAACTTTTTGATCAACGACTCTGCAGGTTATGTCGTTCAAATTGAAACTGTTGTGAATATCACCCCTTTGCTATTGGCTGTTTCGCAAATGAATTCGATTTTGTTTGTTTTTTAAAACATTCTTCTATGTTCCTGCATTATTTGTTGAAACATTATTGATACATACCTGTGAAAAAAAGCGCTAAGCAAAATGTTTATTTTGTTTCATTTTTAATGAACAATTTTATTTTCAATGCACGATTTTTATAGAAATATTCCAAAAATTTCTATTACAAAAGAATATTATATATCTGGATAAAATATTTTATTTTAAAAGAGAGTTGTCACGTTGTATGCCAGAAAATAGAGGTTAATGATACAATGAAATGTTGTTTTTATTCTGTAACATCGTCGACCTCTTATTTTAGCTTGAGACTGTTTCATAAAAACTATACTTGAGAGGTTTCCGCAGACCTACGGCCATGTTTTTACGGTCCTATTGTACGAGTAGAGATAGAAATCCTGAAAGCATCTTTACATCTATATTTTTACTTGATATTTTTATAAAATCACATTTATTTTACAATATCAAGGTAGTAAATACAGAATAAATTAATAATTTTATGATGAAACCGATTTCCTATGTACGGATATATTTCAAGAATTCTATGAGAACAAAACTATCAATCTCCTCTCTAACTTGGCATTTATTACATAATTTCAAATTGACCTAAGAATCTCTTAAGTTCCCTTAACAGTCTTCGGAAGAATAACAACCAGAAACTATCTACACAAATAATCTAACTTAACCGCCCAGTAATACCAGGAGCTATATCTGTCATAGCAATTAATTTCATGCTTTATTTGGGTATTAGTGGATCCTATCTCAATAGACATAGAGCCCATTTAAGAACTACAATTAGTTCTAAAATATATAATTTATTCTCGTCAATATTAAGACGATAATCATTTGTTCGGAACGATTATTAGCCTGCCACGTTGGCGGAGTGGTTGCACGTGCGACTCGGCAAGAGGTCTCGGGTTTGATTCTCTGATTGGGCAAAGTATTACAGGGTTTTAAAAAACGATTTTAGTAGTAGCATGGAGTCAAGAATCGTGCCCGGTATATGGCAATAGGCTCACCTCCTATTACAAGTGGGTGTTACATTGTATAGTGGCATTAAATGCCGTAATGTGCACCTCTGCCTACCCCTTCGGCGATCAAAAGGCTTGACGCAATTTCTCCACACAAAAGCACTTCTGACGCCTTAAAATATAGGTAGAATATGTACATATATATACCATTTATAAAGTGACTCGACCCCACAGTCAAACTATTGCAACGGTTTTGTGGGGCTTAAATTATAACATACTTACCAGTGTGATTTAAAGATAAATAAATAATTCGTCATGTTCTATTCAAAAGTGATCTTAAAATGTAAATTTATATGGAGAAGAACGAGTAAGAACCTTCATAGAAGTTTGACCCCGGGTCGCATATCAATATTATCGGTATTTCCAATTTTGATTACTTCTTTCTTTCTTTGGATAACAAGCTCTATATTCTGACCTCACAAACAGCAGTCATGTATCACGTAATACAAACTCATTACACACTATCGACATTCAGTACTGTAGCATGTTTCAAGTAGATCGGGTCTTAGAGCGAGCTTTGCCATGCTTTCTAAGCCATTTATTGGAATTGGGTCACGTTCAAATCCGAAAATTGCAACAATAGGATGCATAAGGAAGTTTGGAAGTTATATTTGTTGAAATCGAGCATTGATGCATAGTACAATGGGAAGTTTTAAACTACTCTACTTATTACAAAAATTATATTGAGTATTCAACAGAAAATTACCACAGACGTAGCATTATGACGTAATGCATCATGACGTAATGATATTGAAGTCAAAGTCGCAATAGAAAATGATAACATTCTTTTATATATTTTGAGTTTTAAATACGAACAGAGTTACAACATTCTTAAAAAAAAAACACCAAAGTAGCTCTTTAAAAAAGAATAATCACCGAAGAAAAAAAAAAACAAAGGAAACAAAATAAAGACAAACAAATACCAGATCATTTAAATCAGTAGGCACATTTCATAATGCGATATAAACCCGTATCAAATGTAATAATTTCAAGCGAGTTTCCATTACACCATGATCCGCACACAAGTCGGAAGGGCTTGATACTTTGACGGCAGCGATAACAACGTTAACTGTGCCGATATAACGAGCATTCGACGTTTTTTTTCACTTTTTTTTTTATAAAATATCTGATACAGTCGTTGACAGTTAAGAGTATTGGGTGTTGTCTGATTGTTTTTTTTTGCGTTTTGATTACTCAATCACTAAACTCTTAGGTATTTGTTTGATAGAAGGTGCATTAGGTAACAATTTGATTGCATGTTTGATGTGTATTTAGAATTTTATATCACAATGTTAAACCTTGACCTCAACTTATGTCGTTAGAAAAAAAACTATAAAGATCTGCAATAATTTAATAATGAGTTAAGTTCTTCATTCCTAAAATCGCTTTTTTAATGGTATAAACAGGTAAACGAGCAGACTGTTTACCTGATGGTATCGCCCATGGACACCTGAAACACCAGAGGCTTACAACACACTTTTTACATCGGTTTTCTGTGAGCCCGTAGTAACACTCCGGTTGAGACGGCCCATTCGTGCCGAAGTATGACACTCCCACACTTATTTTTTAAAGAAAACAAATACGTGTTAAATGACTTTAATTATGTAAAAGATCTTAGTACCCTACATTCATGGTTGTTGGTTGTTGATTAAGTTTATATTTAGTCTTCTACCACTGAATCAAAAGATTCCTATAAATAAAAAGTTCTACAATAATTTAATTTTGTAGACAAAGAAAAGTGTTTGTCTCAAAGAATATCTTTTACTCCTTAACGACAGATAGTTGAAAATCGGAAAGATTTTTAAAACAAAAGAGATGATTTGTATTGTTTTTTTTTCAATGTACGTATTATATTTCTCCTCGTTCCTTAAATGTCTCTTACGATCAATGGTCGCTCCATTAAGCTTAAGAATCTTGGTTCAAAGAAAGGAGGAAAATAAACTTCTTTGCAATCAACTCAATTGTTCTTAGTGGGACAGAAAAATGCTGTTTCTTTACGCCTGTTGGTATTTAATGAATGTGTATACTTAGGCGAAAAAAGTAAGGCATTTTTAACGTGCCTATTATTTTTATATTTGACTGCATAAGACATTGTAGAACATACTTTTTTAAAAAAGAGTAACGAATGGAGTTTCTTGCTCGTTCTTCTCCATTCGAATCTACATTTTGGAACGAGCACCTAGCTTCACCTAGTTTCACCGACGGACTGACTGACAGACTATTATTTATTTTGTATTTGTTGACGTTTCAAAAGTACCAAACTATGGTTTAATTGAAATAAATGCTTTGACTTTGACATGGTTGGTACGGTAGCTGGACAACCGGCTGCCGCGCAACGTGTAGCAGGTTGGATACAGCACGAAGCAACTATTTGTGTGATCAACAAATTGTTGTTCTGGGTTCGGGTGATGACACCCAGATCCGACAGACACGTGAGTGTATGTGGATTTGTGGGTTTGTAAACGCACCCATTACACAGGTGAAAAATATCGTACCATATAAAAAGTTGCTCGTTTATCATTTAAAAGCTGCCTTAGATTATAGTATAACTTCACTGTTTACTTTTTAATAGCCCTATTGAAACATAAAACTAAGCAAATAAAAAACAGAGCAAATATGCAAAAAAAGAGGCAACTACCAAAGGCTCAACGCAATTAAATCTATCGAAATATAATTTAATATCATAATGACATCTTTTGCTTTTTTTAAGAAACTTAACCCCACACTAGTATTTTCTTCTGTATCGTGGGTGCATTTACAAACATAGGTACAAGTTCACATACAAATGACACCCTGACCCGAAACAACAATTTGTGGATCACACAAAGAGTTGCTCCGTGAAAGACCCTAACCCGGGACACGTTGCGTGGCAGCCGGTTGCCCAACCACCGCACTTACCGTATTACCTTTTTCCTGACCAATTGATGGTCGATATTTTACTTACCATCTGAACCTCAGTATATTTAGGTAAAGCAATTATCTCCGAACCACAACCCACTAAAGGTGATAAGACATTCTCGATTAGATTGCATTCCCTAACTAAATATCATTAATTAAATTATAATAGATTGATTTTGGTACCGGTGGTATTTGGATATTGGTAGCTTAATATTCCGTCAAAATGGTACACTATCATGATATTGAAATTCTTTGTTGATAGAACTAGGGATCTTTGATTACAGTCAACTTTGCTGCCATAAGACGGGGACACGAAAAAAACATGGCACTTTTATAAATGTACATACTTAATTCTTTATTCAACATAACATAACATCACGCCTTTTATCCACAAAGGGGTAGGCAGAGGTGCACATTACGGCACTTAATGCCACTGTACAACGTAACACCCACTTTTCACTATTTATGTTATGAGTCCCATGTAATAGGGGGTGAGCCTATTGCCATATACCGGGCACAATTCCAGACTCCGTACTACCACTGATAATTTTTAAAAGTAGTACTTTGCCTGACCCAGGATTCGAACCCGAGACCCCTAGCCTGGCAGTCCCATTTGCGACCACTTGGTCAACGAGGCAGTCAGTCTTTATTAAAAATAGGACTAATTCTGTAACTAATAAAAATTGTACGCATTGACAATCTTTTCTTGCCTTCTTTCCTCCTTGAAGACACAAAAGATCTTCCAATGAGACGCTATTGTAAATTTGCCAGTAACACAGTTTCCTCCTTCCATTCTTTCGTATCAACACTGAGAGAATTCGTAATGACATCTCGTAATACACGTTACAATAAACATTTAATCACAGACGACATTCCCCCAGCGATATAAGGAAGAGAAATAAAATATTAAAGCAAAAGTTCCACACGTAGCCGTATCTGGGAAATTTTTCCAGGATTTTATTATTCTGTCTGAAGGACCACTGGCCTTAAGATCTTGCTTCAAGCTCTTTGAAATTATAACAATGCAACTGTTACTGGTTGACTACAATGGTGAAGTTATATTTTAACTTTGTTTGTTCTGCGTTTCTAGCTTTTATTCGTTTATTGTGTGATGGGGCTGTGAAATTATTACTAGTGAAACTTGGGGTTGTGTAACAAATCGTATATGGTATATTATATCTTACACCTTTTTATTTTTGGATACTCGTATTTTCTGGATTGTTGTAAATGTTTTTATATGCATTACATTCATTTAGGTTTATATAAGGGGAGAAAATTATCGAATGACTTCTCCCGCCTGGGTGAGGTGGAAGGGAGTGTCAGACTCTTACTGACTCCACCCCGTTCCTACTCCTGCACTTCGAGCCGGAGCCCCGGTAGCCCCGGTAGCCCGTTAGGTTCTCCGCGGCTCCGAATTGACATGAGCCCTATTGGGTCCCATCTGTGGTGGTCTGATAGCTCTTTGAGGCGTGCACGGAACGCGACGCGAAGTACGCTCGGGTCTGGTTCTGGTCGGGCGGCGAATTAAGTTATTAAGATCAAAGTTAGGTATATTTTTAGTCAATTATGCGCACACGACTGTTGAGCGGCTGCTGATTGCCTAGATTTTCCAAAATTTAATTTTCCATTAAACAATATTGTTGGATATAAGTATTTTTATGACATTTATTGTGAAGTACTATTTTAAAATTATGTGACAAATAAATAAAATTAACATAACATAACCCAATTTTATATCAACCACAAAATCTACAATTCCAAAAACGTACAAAGGAAAATTTTGCATCACCGAACCATTAAAGTTATCGGGGACGTATTAAAGCCGCGATTTCGCTTTAAACCTGTGTAACAAGTAATTAATGTTACATTTAACCCGACCACTGAGCTATTTCGCGTTAACGCGAGTTAATTCGACGCGATGCTGTATCGGACATGAGACAAACGCGATTCGCGTCCATGACGAGGCACAACGAGATCGTGGATTCGTTACGTCACTCGAATGTATCGCTTTTTGGATTTACTCGAAGCTGGAAATAAAGATTTATTGCATGCACTTCAATCACGCTTCGATAGGTACTATGCATATTATATTTTAATGTTGTTAAGTATGTATTATTGTTTTGATAGCATAACTATTTAAAGAATGTGTGTTTTATGGAACGAACACTTCTCATCGATAGACTGAATTCTTAAAAGATCAATTTTGGCGTTTCAAAGTGCATGTTACATATATCGACTTATGAATACTTTGTCTTTTAATGGACACTGTGGTAGGTAACTTGCAGATAATTAGTATATTGCATAATAATTCAATTTTAATAAAAGGTATATAAATCACAGGACGACCGTTACTACAATTATCATTATCATTTACCAAAATTGCTATTATTTGTGAAAGACAATCAATCAAGTTAAGATCGCTTACTTAAACTCTGACTGTACTTACGTTTCAAATTAATTATCTTGTCGAACTCAGGATTAAAGCCATTTGTTAATCACATTGAACGAAGGTTTATAATTAAGACGGATCGATTTCAAAAAGTTCGCAGCTGATATTGTTGAGACGTTGAAAGTACTTTGTTTGAAAGTCATCTGTTGATCAAGGTGGGCATACGTTTACTTGCTTAAATTTTCTCAGTTGCTGTCGATTGAGTTAGGGTTGATTTTTCTAACGCCAGATGAGTTTTAACTGAGGAATAACTTTCAGTATTTGATAATAATTCCTCCATACTAAAATTCCCAAATATCGATTTCATTCTACAGTTAAGAATTAACTGGTAATTGATAAATCGGCCTTTAGTCAAACAAATGTGTGGGAAAAATTTATTTCTTTACACTTATACATGTTTTGCAAGTTGTTAAGTTTTTAATTGCCCTTCATACATACATTTATACGTACGCCTGTGTCCTATGGGAGTAGGCAGGGACTATGGAACTCCAATTGCTCTTGAATTATTGCCTTAAATATTTTATGTGCCAGAATATTTTTCTATATTTAATTTCTAAAATATCTCTGTCCTATTTATTACTTTCTATGCTTTTTATATTTCTTAATACAATTTGGCATGACTAACGCTGGGCCAGTTATTAAGAATCAAGCCCCAAGAAAATCAATACCTAGGTAATTAAATTATAGTAGATATGCAAAAATCAATCTTACAACCCCGTCAATAACGTAAAATTTACATCAGTATGGTTGAGGTGGATAGTAATTTCAAATTCAAGTAAATAGATTTCTAAGAAAGGCCGGTAGAAAGCACTTGTCACTTTAAATTACTGGTGGCAAAGTCTATCCAAGTGGTACTCAGCACCTTATAACTTATTCAGTTGTCATTATTATGTAACTCACAGTGGTTTGGATTTATTTGCCTATGTACGTGTACATAGAGCTGATTTTCTTTTGGCATGGTTTTTTGGGATTGAAGAGTGATAATTAGTTTACTTTGTGTTACCATGTTAGGTTTTCTAATAATTTAGCTATAGACAAGATATTTACTTAAGTAACTTATGTAGTTCGTACGAGTAAACGAACTACTGCCTCAAAAGTGGCGAGTGGCAACTGCGACACTCGGCCAATGAGTAGTGCCGAGGTGCCGGGCAAGGGGTCTCGGGTTCGATTTCCGGGTGGGGCAAAGTATTACTGGGTTTTTCAAAAAATTCACAGTAGTAGCACGGAGTCTGAATTTATGCCGGGTATATGGCAAGAGGCTCATCCCCTATTACATGGGACTCATAACATAAATCGTGAAAAGTGGGTGTTACATTGTACAGTGGCATAATGTACACCTCGGCCTACTCCTTAGGGGATGGAAGGCGTGATGTTATGTATGATGTTATGTTAAACGAACTAGGGTATCTCTCTGAAGAAAGGACATTTTATTTGCACAGACATTTTAGATTTAAAAGAAAATTGTTAGTTGTTGTATGGTAACAAAAAAAAAGATCTAGAAAATATTTATTTCGACACCCATTATTACAAAATGCAGAAAAAAACATTACAATCGAAATACAACAGAATGTAAACGTAAACTCCAATATTTTCGTTTTATCTCCAGGAAGACCCCTTAAGATGGCAATATTACGACAAAGGGGAGTCTACAACGTCGCAGGGATGCTTGACTTGCGTGAGAAGATAACACCTGATACATCTAATGCTCGTTTTAAATAACATTTTGTGAAATTGCAAATACATTTGTTGAAGTGTTACATACATTTCATATATTGTTACATACATTTATATATTGACTATACTATACATTGACTGCACGGTTGGTGCGGTGGCTGGGCAACCGGCTACCGTGCAACGTGTCGCGGGTTCGATTCCCGCACGAAACAACACCTTGTGTGATCCACAAATTGTTGTTTCGGGTCTGGGTGTAATGTATATGTGAAATTGTATGTTTGTAAACGCACCCACGATACAGGAGAAAATCCTAGTGTGGGGCAACGTTTTTTTAAAAAAAACAAAAAAAAACAGTATATTTGTACATAGCAGAGCAAAGTGGTTAAGACAACATAGTATAGTCTCTATACTATAGTGTCTTTGCAATTTCAAAAAATGTTTTTTAAAGCGACCATTAGATGTAGCAGATGTTACTATATTATATACTAGCGACCCGCCCCGGCTTCGCACGGGTGCAATATGTATATACATACAAACCTTCCTTAAGAATCACTCTATCTATTAAAAAAAAACCGCATCAAAATCCGTTGCGTAGTTTTAAAGATCTAAGCATACATACGGACATACAGCGAAAGCGACTTTGTTTTATACTATGTATTGATATTTCACCTCCTTTGTTATTCTTGCAGCTGTTATATAAGCCGACACTTGGTGGTCCGATATTTGCGTACAACTTTCAAAGGCGTAAGCCATAATATTATGACAAGGAGTTTCTTGCTCGTCCTTCTCTATAGGAATCTACACCTTGGAATGAGCAAATAGCTTCACTTTTAAATTTCTATTGCTGACGTTCAAAAGTGCCTTCCTGGTCTAATTGAAATAAATGATTTTTGACTTTTGACTTGACTTTGACTTTACAATTAATGAAGCAGAACGTATAATCTAATGATTACCAATGTAATTATTGTTCTACCTACTGGTATTTAATTAAAGTCAAAATAAAATCTTTAACACTATTAAAATGTTCTTAACTATCAATTCTTCCTTCAAATCCGGACTTCAATTGTGGTTGCTCAATAAACCACCGCTAGCCCTCGACCTAAGTCAAATATGTTTGCCTTAGCAGTTGGCTAAGTAAATAGTGCAGCGGACTATCCAGTTAAGCGTCGCTTAGTCTTTGGGCACTATTGGCTTGAGTAGTTCTAGAATTGAAGTGTAATTTTATAGGTAAAATAAAGGGCAAATGGAGAGTTTTCTAAGAAAATTAGAACTATCTGTAATATTACGTGGAATTAGAGTGAAATTTGTTGTTTTGAAAACCTTCATGAATTTCAATAAAGCAGAGTAACATCCGAATATTGAAAGGCTACTAAATTTTAAGTCACGCTTATATAGTTCTGTCTGTCACTACATGTTCTTTGTAAAATGACAGAGATGGCGCGATATTTAAATACGACTTATAATTGATTGAGTAGCCTTTCAGTATTCGGGTGTATGTTTTTTTTATTTCTTTCTTTCTTTCTTTCTTTCTTTCTTTCTTTCTTTCTTTCCTTTCTTTCTTTCTTTCTTTCTTTCTTTATTTATGTATTCTACTTAATTTTATCTTTACAGGTTAATGCCCAATGCGATCAATGTGCTCATCTTAACATCCTATAGCATATTACATATAATGCACTCGTTGTGAATTCACCCAGAGTGCAACAAAATGGGTCAGTTTCATTAGAAATTAGGTTGAGATGTAATATGATGATGATGAATAAATAAATGTAATATAATAAATATACTTATTAAATTTATAATAATGTAAATGATGTAAGACATTATATCGCTACATACTTCGTTGACTTAATTAGGTACTAATTTATTCCTTGATCACTTCAAAAGAGGTATTAAGCTAACTGACAAAATTCATACATATCTAGGTACTGACCTTGCAAGTTTAGTATGCGTAGTAGTTACGTAGAAGTTCGATAGAACTGGACTCACAAAAATGGAAATCACATAACACTTCCATTACATCGTCGCAGTCAGATAAAAATACTCTAGTTTTCATACATTCGAGATAGCTTTTGTTAAAAAGATTGAGACCATAAGGGTACTTAGGTATGCACCACCCCAGTCTTCATATGGTCATAAAACCCGTCATAATGCAGTTTTTATATCTTCTCCTACGAAGGTTTGCAGTTATTCCAATAGTACAATAACAGGTTAGACGAAGTCTTTTACATTTTTCTATTTTAAATTTGAATATCTCGGTTTTAGTACACAGACTGAGTTTTTTAGCCCATGAATTTGAATAAATCTGTTTATAATAAGTTACCGAATAATATCAAGGAACAATCACTAACTAAATTTAAGAAGCATGTTACAGAATTACTTTTGCACAAGTGTTATTATTCAGTACAAGAGTTCTTGGATGATAAGTTTTGATAAATTCTTTTAAAATGTATATTTGCATGCCAAATTAGGTAGAATGGACAAGGAACCTTAAAATTTTGTAACACCTAATAATTTGTACCTACATTCATAGCAAATAAATGATCTATTCTATTCTATTCTATCTGTGGTTTTCAGAATACAAAAAAATACTAAAATGTAGTAAATCGGCCATAATGATTAATGTGTAATTGCAATATTATCAAAAATAATCAAATAATCCCAAGTAAGAAAATAAGTAAATAACATAACAATATCGAAAAGCGGTTCTCGATATAATATAAACCCAACTCTAATCCCTTAATGCCAGTTTATATATAAACGGCAGTTAGGCAGTGTGTAATCAGGTAAACGGCTATTTAGCGACGTCCCAGCATTTACGTGGGTAATAAATTGATTTATGATTCTATTCGTCTTTAATGGCAATATAAAGAGCCCTAAAACTACAATTTATTTACCGACCGCTGTGCCCGGATACCGGCGCGGACCGGAGAAATAAAAATAAATAAGAACCAGCAGGCCTTGCTGGTCGCCATCTTTTCTTGGCAATTTCCGTCCAACGAGATAGGAGTCAGAGACACGTGAAATCAGAAGTTAACCCTCTATATCTATGCGAGACGACAGTCTGATTTACTGGCTTAATCGAACCGGGGTAAGCTTTATTACACAGGTCTCAGGGGCCTGAAAGCCGGTGTCGTGATCATGGATTACTGGTACATGCTCGCCAATTGTAAAGGACGAATTAGGACGCTTTGATTTATCTGTGAGAATGATCTGTGGTATCGCGGGCACGGTGTAAGATGGATGTGAGTGATTTTGGGATGACAAAGGATTGTTTAATCTGGAGGGTTGAGTTGTTGCTACTGTATCGTAAAAGATGGGCCAGATTTCATCTGAGTAGCACCCGTACTCTTAGTGTCGGAAATGTGAACACCCACGCTACATTGTTTATATAATAACAATGCGAAACAGATTCAGTGTTATTGTAGTGAATCTATACATAATACCTTAGCAATTTTTGTCACATTTATCATGTATAGTGTAAAGCAAACAATAGCAACATAACGAATTCTATAGCAAGAAATCGATTCCCAGATGTGAGCATTCACAGAATAAATATCTGAGGGGCTTAAAAAGGTTTATTCCGCATTGTTCTTCTGTATCTGAAAGACTTATGTTTGTGAGATTTATATTCCCAAACAGATACAGGCGAAAATTATAGGTTCGGTAACTTCATTCATTTTATTTTATTTTTGTATAGTTTTGGTCTAGAAATCTTTGTAATAAGTTTGGTGAATTTTATCTATTAAGTTTTTAATAAACCGAATAGTGTAATCGTGATTGAGGTTGTATGGTTTCGAAATGAGGTAAGAACGTCTTGTGAAAAATGTATTAAGTACCAGATGTTAAAACTTTGAACCACCTTTATATTTTGTATAGAACTAAAGTATCTATACAAAATATACTCTCTAAGAAATTGTAAATTTAATTTTCTTGTAGATACTGTACATTCACTTTTATCCTCGAGTGATATTTTCATTTAGCAAAAATGTTTACCGTCGTTCATCATTCTTGCACAAGACGGACAAACATACTGTACTCTATGTAACGATGTTGTTATTTTTAACGAAGTTCTCTCAAAATATTTTAAATATGAAATTTTATGGCACGCAAAATATTAGCAATATTAAATTTGTCAAGAAATTTTCATTATGTTTATAGCTATTCTATTATTATTATAAATATAAAGTTTGTTTAGTAAAATATATTCAGCCTATAAACATAAAAAAACCATTGCATTAATTAAAACGCACAGAATCAAACGATATTAATAAAAGAATAAAAGTATCTTCGTTAATAAATAAACAATACAACAAATAAAGCAACACATTTTCTCTCCCACAACAAGCAATTATGAACCTTATTCCCAAACACACAACAACAAAACTATACAAACTCCAGTAATATTCTTATTGTTTGTAAGAATCTCCGAAACAATTAGACAGCGTCACAAACTTGCCACGCTATTACAGTAGAATGAGACAACCCTGTTATTAAGACCACTTAATTCCACCTTATTGTTATTATTTCCATCTCTGGTAACATTTACCTGAAATACTACTTCACTCAATCTTCTCGATGATAGCTAGGGTTGTCGCCCAGTTCAAGGTCAGTAAGATTTATTATTGGGCAGGCGATTAATTATGACATTTTTTCGTCCTTTATGTTAGATATTTATATTTCAAGTATTGTTTCAATTTAACGCAATGCTGCATTAAGAATTGAAGTGGTTATCAAAACAGTATGTCTATTCGATTTGTTAAGATATCTTAACATTCTTCAATAAATAACGTCTCCACTACACATAAATTCACTCACTTTACATTAGTTCTCTTGTCAGTTACTACATCTATTAAGAATTCAGTTCACTAAAACCTACATTTAAGGTAAAATGTAAGGTATTTCAAAAAATAAATAAAGTATACACTTAAAACATTATTTTACGGTACATTACCTGTTATTTGAAAAACAGACTAAATTAAAAACAGTGGGGTCGTAACGACCCTCTTCAATGTCCGCGAGCAATTTCTTACAACAACGTCTCTGGGTTAAGTCACCCATTTACTTCAGCTGACTCTAATAAGTAACACGAAAAGATAAATAGGTTGAACCTACCATATTTTTCTTTATTTTCATTCCTATTGTTCGCGGAGGATAAACAAAGATTAGTTTAAAAGATGTTCATATTATAATACGGATTTTGGAAAATTTTCGCATGGCATCGATATTGCAGGATATTTTATACACCACATAACATTTAAATTATCTATTGGAAATTGTGAAGTATTAATTCTGTGAAATAAATATAAATAAAACATAGTAAAATCACTTCACAATTTTCTAATTGAACCCACAACGACACCGCATAAGACTATTCTTTATTAGTTTCTCATAAGAATAATTAATGTGTTCGATGTTATCGAGTTATAATGATATTATTATTGCTTATTATACGAGTAATTTATTTATCAAAGAGTTAATGATAAAGAAAAATACGAAGGTAATAATGATAACAAAACTCCGTTGATTTGTTTATAGAATATAGTAATATTCTATAAACAATCTCTTTTATATTGCAAGGTGTTCCTGCAACTTCGCTTGTATTACTCACTTCATAGAAAGTATTCATTTAGCTTTCTACAATTTCGATATCGAATATTAATTATGATGCTGCTTTGGAAGTTAGAAGTGAACCATTGGCAACTACTAATTGAACAGTCCACATGAAATACATTATTGAATCACATCATAGAGAATATGAGACATAAAATAATTCACAGATCAAATTCGACGCTTGTCACAGTGCCCCTAATTGCGTACCAGAATGCTTCTATTAAATATGATAGGACATCCCTACTAATAGCCCTTGTCTCACAGAGCTCTAAGATAATGCCGGCGTACAATATCGTACCAAACGCGGTTATAATTAACTAAGAGCTATGAATTCCCCTGAACACTGGCATACAACTTCGCACAAGTATGAGCCTGGCATATTACATAAGATTAATCCCGGTATATGGCCTACGTTGTACCCGTTCAGGTATTATTTATGAGACAACCCTGAGACTCGTGAATCGTTTCGGTTACTTTTGTAGGTCCAAAATCCTTTGAGATGTTAATGCTTATAATTCAGTTCTGTGTAAAATTATGTAGGAATAGAGGATGCTGGAGGAAGATTGATTGTGTTATTATGAAAGTAAATATAATTAATCAGAAAACTATACAAAAGAGATTTAAGAATGTATATGTAAAAAATATGACATAGTTATTGCTACGCCTCTATCCAAAAAGGCAGGTAATGCACTTGTAATGCCTCTGGTTTCGAATGTCCATGGCGCCACCAAATTCTTATTATCATTTGATCCGTTAGTTCGTGTTATCTTATTCCATAAAAAATACCTAATCTAATTAGACACCAATGTAAAACAAATAAGATATTAATCGTAATAATTTCTGAAACTTTAACAAGATCATAGGATTTCAAGGTATGTAGGTAAGGTATGTTAAGCCCAACATCTACTCTGAATTCAGTTTGACGTAGGTCTTAGCCAGCGTCTAATTAAGCAGCATGTACCGGCTTAGTAGCTATCCGTGTCCAACTAAAATTATGTTTAATAGTCTACGCTTACATCTCAACGTCTTCATGCCTCAAAGCAAAATGAAGGTAAAATCACCCCGATGTACAAGAGTTTCCTAACTGTTCCACGTAATATTCAATCTTGTATAATCCCGTCCAAGTTTCACTGTTACGGACCATCGCCTTTGTTTCTCTCCAACGTCTATTTGACTTGTGGCTTTAACATCTGCTCTCTCGAAGGCTGCTCAAGAAATGTTAATGCACTTTCACGTAGAAACTTCCCTCTTTACTCCTATTAAGCTTTTTGCGTTTAAAAAGAAATTATTGTGCATAATCTCTCTTGGACGGGGACTAAGATAGTGTTTAATTTATATCTTTTTTCTCACTTTTTGTACAGGATATTATAGCTTTGTTAAAGAAACGTACTTTTAGTTTCAATTAGTTATTTTTTGTGCCGTTTCTTCTTATTCTTATTTTAAGCTACTGTTCCATTCGTTTGTCTCTTGTAATACAAAGAGAAAACTCACCTCGAATAGTTCTGTATTTGAATAGAAAATGTGCTGAGCTTTTCATTTCAGCATAAATTCTACTTGAGTATATGCTGAGTTATTGTTTCATGGTTCTTTTAAAAATTCAGCAATATCTGGCACGAGCTATCCAATCAGTGCGGTGAACTCGTTGGCAGCATGCCCGTTGATAACTTTATAGAAATATTTTGTTTCACTATTTGATACATTTTAATACAAGATTTGAAGTCTTCGATTTCGTATCGCGGTGGCAGTTTTCCAAGATAGAAACCTCCCACAAATGGCATTGGTGTGACGTTTTAGATAGCAGGTACCAAGTTTTGTAAGAGACAAGTTGAATTTTTATCAATTTGTCGATAATTTTGTGACACTTTTCCTCAAAATTTAAAGAAAAACCACCCATTCTTAAAAGGCGGAAAATGCATTTATATCTTTCCTCGTACTATAAGACTTCATAAGCGATCCGTCTACTCCGTTGCCCTCTACCGAAAAAAGAAAACACTCTAATTGACCTTGCGATCCAGACTGTACCTATTCAGTAAAAACGTAACATTCGCACATTAATATGGAAATGAGACATTTAAATGGCTAATTCATTTAAACGTAGCACATACATAAAACGAAAATAGTGTTGGAATAAAACAAAAGTGACAGAGTGATTTGTACAACGGAAACTGTTGTTCCGGCATTTGAATGTAAAGGAAGCGATTCGTACAGCGTCAGCCATGTTTGGTTTCAACTCCTGCGCTCGACACTATCCGACGGGAATGCTAATACGTTTCCTCAAGGAAAGAGGACATGCTTTGAGTACAAGCGTTTTGTAAGGAGCTGTTAGAACAATGTCATAGAAATACGTTGTTAAGTCTACTAGTCTATTTTCAGATGAAAGATAAACGTTTTAAAACTTCGTTGAAGTTTTTAGATGATAAAATGAAAAATGGTTTATTAGAAATTAATGTCAGTCTTAACAATATTTGAGATTATCCATCTTACATGCATTATCTGTCTAAAAAAGAGAAGTGAGAAGAATGCCTGTTTGTGTTATTATGGAACAACTAGCACTAGAAGACTGGTACTTAAAATGGAACAGACAAGACAAGACGTAATTCAAATAGGTCGCGCTCAAAAATCCAATCTACATTTATTTTCGATCGAAGAGCCAAAAAACCTGGAATTTAATTGTTTTATTATTAAAATAGGCTCTGAAATAGCAATCGTGTCAATATATAGATCTCCTTCCATCAGAAATTTAGATAAATTTAATAATTCATTAGATAGTATTCTTCAAAATTTGTCATCCTTTTCAACTGTCATCGTAATTGGCGACCTAAATATTAATATAAATTCTGATAACATTGACGCAGGTACTCAAGACTACCTAAACCTTTGTGCATATCATGGCATTTTACCTTCACACACATTTCCAACTCATCAAAGTGGGTCATGTTTGGATCACGTCATGCTAAAAACTAGACTTCCGTGTTTAACACTTGTTACTAACTCAACAATCACAGACCATTCCGCAATTTTGCTTACGCTTGAATTAAAGCGGACTCAACATTTTTCGCGTCCGCAGCAAAGATCGAAACTCAATATGACTAATCTGGGACGTGATTTATGCAATATTGACTTTAGTCCAGTTTTTGATTCTGCTGATGCTGACGAATCGATGGATTATGTTATTAAACATGTACAACTATCTATCCTAAATAATACTAACACAATAACCTTAAGTAAGAAAAATTGCACCATAAAACCGTGGATAACGGAGGGACTTGTCAGGTGTATACGACACCGCGATAGACTACATAGTAAAGCCAAACAAAACCCTAATAACTTAATTATCCAGACAACATATAAAAGATATCGTAATTTCTGCAATAACCTCTTAAAACGTATAAAAAATGAATACGACAAATCACAAATAGCTCAATCCGGAAACAACCCCAAACAACTCTGTGGAAATATATTAAGTCAGTCACATTCATGACGAAGCAAAATAATTGTGACACTGGTTTATTGCAGACGGATCAAACCCCGCTATCATCAGCTAACAACGTAAATAGTTTCTTTGCTAATATTGGTGTGAGGCTAGCGGAAAACATTCAAAGACAGTGTTATAATGGCCCCAATACTACGATACCAACTCCTCGGTCATGTATTGGTAGTGGAAAGTCTTTTGTTTTGCTAGAACCGGACGAAAGTGAAGTAGAACGAATTATTATATCTTTAAAAAATAGTCCCGTGACAGGGTGGGATAATATCAGCACTAATATACTAAAAACCTTTAGGCACATACTAATACCGCCACTAACTCATATTTTTAAAATTTGTTTTTCTAGTGGTACATTTCCTAAATGCCTCAAGAAAGCAGTAGTAATCCCTATCCATAAATCTGGTCCAAAGGACTTGGTAAATAACTATCGGCCTATTTCTATATTGCCGTCAATCTCTAAAGTTCTTGAGAAAATTATAAATAATAGACTAGTCTCGTATCTTGAAAATAACTCCCTTATATCTAACAAGCAATTCGGCTTTAGAGCCAAATTGTCGACAGCTGATGCAGTACACACATTAACTGACTTTGTGTCAGGAGAGCTTGGACAAAGTAAGCAAGTAATGGGAATTTTCCTTGATTTAGCAAAAGCTTTTGATACGGTATCAATCCCATTGCTACTAGACAAACTGGAGGGATTGGGAATAAGAGGGACACAGTTGGAACTTTTTAGAGACTACTTGCGGGATAGACGGCAATGTGTAAAAATAGGCAACGTCATTAGTTCCGAATTGCCGCTACCGCTATATGGAATTCCACAAGGGAGCGTACTCGGAGGAACCCTATTTCTGGTGTACATAAATGACCTATGTAACCTCAAACTACAGTGTGGAACTATTGTATCATATGCAGATGACACTGCTCTACTGTTTTCAGCAGGTTCTCTTACAGAACTTCAAAGCTGTGCACAGCAAGGGTTTAATGTCGTCAATAATTGGCTTAAAATAAATCTACTAACAATAAATACTGATAAGACAAAATTTATAAAATTTAATATGCGTAAACCACTAACTCGTAATGAATTTCACTTGTATGCGCATAAACCAGAATGCTCAATCGTGACTAACGCTTGTACCTGTCCGGAAATTGTAATAACAGATAACATTAGGTATTTAGGAATTATTCTAGATGAAACCCTTTCCTTTAAACAACATATCGCTGCTTTAACATCTAGAGTTCGGAAACTGATATTTGTTTTTAAAAAATTGCGGTTTATTGGTGATCACAAGCTAATTATTCAAATTTATAAAGCCCTGTGTCAATCGATAATCCAATACTGCATTACTTCTTGGGGTGGAAGTGGAAAAACATTGATACTTCCAATCGAACGAGCCCAAAGAGCCATCTTGAAAGTCGCCACGCACAGACCGTACCGCTACCCCACAGGCTTACTGTATGAGTCTAGTAAAGTGCTGACAGTGCGACAATTATTCATACTATTTACTGTACTAAAACAGCATGCTACACTTACATATGACGCTAACCTCACTAACACCAAGAGACGGAAAGATATTGTCTGTACTGCTAGTTATGAATCAAAGTACGTATTTACACATAGATTTTTTGCATTTTTAGGGCCATATCTGTACAATAAAATTAATAAAGAAACTTTAGTTTACGATCTAAATTACACCAGAGCAAAACAGCGCATTTCTCAATATCTACTATCATTAAGTTATGATAAAAGCGAGGATTTGTTAATTGTCATTAAATAAATTATATATAAGTAGGTATAAATAGATAATAATTATTTTGATAAATGCAAGTATAAAGTGGTGTTTCCTGACCTGTGTGTGTATAATTGTATACATACATAGGTTTTGTAATATTTGTAATATTGGTGACTGTGAAAAGTAATATTGTTAAGGCTTAGTTATATTATCCTAATGTATAATGCACGCGACCACAAAGCCTGTGGTACAGATTTATTTCTATACAGGCATAGTATTGTAACCTACCTAGAATAGTTAAATAATAAGCTTAGATTAAGTATATGTGAACAAAATGGAAATAAATATATTTGTTTGTTTGTTTGTTTGTTTGTTTGTTTGTATTCTTAAACAACTTTAGACTCTGTCATAAATATTAAGTACACGCCCGCAGTCAAACTCAAGCCTAATTGGGTTAAGTAAACGTTAACCATTTCCTTCCCACCAGAAGACGTCAGATAACGTCAAAGAACTTTTTATTGTTCACGACGGAAAGGTTGAGTGAATGCAAAGTCTGGCACTCCCAGCTGTGCCGGAAACAAAAAGGTTCACGAACCATGCCTTTAAGGGCACTGTACTCAACTCTTACACGCTCAAACAATAACTCACACCAGAACAAACTAAGTTCAGCTTTGCATGTCCTATAAAGTACGATTTTATCGCATTTATTTCCACAACAACTGTATTTGGTGGGCGGACCCAGGTGTTAAGGGGATTTAAAGTTCATTGCACAGTTAGAAGGCGGAGCCACAACTCATATATCTTAGAAAGCGCTCTGATAATGCTTCTACAACAATGTGCCCCCAAGGAGACGCTCCTTGGCTTTAATATCTGAAGAAGTTATCAAAGTTTTTGTTTCCACACCTTTTGTAATTAGAAATAATATTCTTGTTAATGGGTATTCTGTGTTCTCATTCGCGGACGTGGAAACTTTGCTGTTTGCTTTGTTTTAGTGCCGAAAAAGTATAATAAACTAACAACTCATTTTATACAAAATTTACGGCTTGAGTGAAATGGTTAATCAAAAAGATGTTTTTGTCTTAAAATTGAGCTCGGTGACAATTGCTTTTACTTAACGAAGTTTTATTTTTACGACGCCATTACGAGTAAAATGAAAGCAAACGGTACGTGACGAAATTGAAACAGCCGGTCTTACTTACAGAGCCGTGGCTTTTGCATAAGTAGAGGCTGTGTTTGTTTAACAATGCAGAAGGTATTTTCACGCTTACATTTCCTTTTCGAGATAAACATACCTAGTATGTATTTATATTTCAGGTATATAAGTTTTTCCTCAAAAGCACGAAGGTGTATGTTTTGCTTATATACCTACGGAACATAATTTCTAGTTTATACTAGTATCTATCTATAAATACATATTTCACGATTCATTTAAGTTTCGTGGTCACAACTCTCCAAAGTGAAAAAAAGCATATGCAATGTAATGTACGCATGAAAACAATTTGGAAGCTCCGATCACAGTTTCTCCCATTCATACAATTTTATTAGAATTTTATTACCAGAGTAATAAATTTAGGCAATCGTAATAACCTATATAAGGAAAGCCATGGCTTAATTTTATTTCACTACAACTATATTAAACAATAGTTTTACTTTTATGTACCATGGAGTACATATAATACATACATGGAAGACTAAACAAACTCGATATTACGTCGAACTAAATTATTCCCAAATACTTCGGAATAAGGTATAAAATATGGCAAGGTTTAAAGAAATATTGTACACGAAAATATATTAAACATTTTTAAAAGAGATAAGACTTGTGCGACGTAACTTTGATTCCGGTTTTTCATTAGTTGTTTAATTAAATTTCTTGACTTGGTGAGTTCTTATTCCCTTGCGCATAAACTTTTCTCGTTGAATCTAACAATTTACAGCGAAAATGACCATCTTCGTGTAATTTTTAATACGTTTCTATAATGTATGAGGATTAAAATTTAATTAAGTGGCACATGGAGGAGATACTTTATTATATTATATTACGAACATTATCGGCTTAAGTTTTATTAATTTTAAAATCTCTTCGTTGTTGGGTTATAAGTTTGTACATCAAGACATATTACTAAATTGAGATTAAGATATGTGCACATAGATATAATAAACATTAAGATGTCAGCCATAAATAAATATTATTTTAAGCATGGGAGAGCCATGCTTCGGCACGAATGGACCAATTCGACCGGAGTGATACGAACTCCTCACGGAAAACCGACGTAAAACAACGTTTCCGTTTATTTCGTCGTGTGAGTGAAGTTACTGGAGGCCCAATTACCCTCCCTTCCTTCGCCAATCTCTCCAACCCCTGAATCCCTAACAAATCTCAAATTCCTAATTCCCAAAAGGCCGGTAACATACTTGTAACGCCTCTGGTGTTCAAGGTGTCCATTGACGACGCCGATTGCTTACCATCAGGTGATCCATGTGCTCGTTTATCGACTTATCACATAAAATAATAATAAGTATAACACAGTGACGGTTATTTAAACGCAATTTAAATTTTATGACGACTTTTGCTGAAGAACTTCGTAATATCCAATCAAACTCATGTGCTTAAAAAGGCTTGTAAATTATTTTGTTTCTAAGTTACTCTTCGAAAACATAAAATTCGCTGAAAACCGAGGACAACAGTTCTTTACTGCTAAAACCTGAACTTTAAAAACACACCTCAAGAATCCATTTGATTCAATAAGAATTTTTCCCACTATAGCGTTCCTTTGAAGCCAGTTGCTATACTAGCTATAAACGATTGTGCTGACTGTGCAATCTCATTAAGCCAACAATGGAACATGGGGCTATAAATCATGGCTTTGTGTGTAACCATCGGAGGCTTGTACGCCGTCGCCTCATTATGGCCTGCCACAATTATGACATATCACTGGCTGTTTCCTAATACTACTTGTGTAGATAAATGTTAGGTGTGAATGTGTGATTGTGTTGTGTTATCACCTGTATTAATCATGTACATAGTAGGTGTAATTAGGTATGACTATGACATGAAGTGACTCCACCTATGCCTCCTGTATTGTGTAAATACTTTATGATACAGAAAAGAGCACTGAAGTGGGGTATTTTATTTTCTGTACACTTTAAGTGTGTGTCAATCAAGGCAGTAAGAGACATTTTTTTAACGGCGGAAAATCATTGAATGACTGCTACCGCCTGGGTGAGGCGGGAGGGAGTGTCAGACTGTTACTGGCTAAAAACCACCCCGTTCCTTCTCCTGCGCTTCGAGCCGGAGCCCTAGTAACCCGTTAGGTTCTCTGCGACCGTTAGGTTCTCTAAGAGACATTGGGGGGACGATTACGATGAACATTACCTAAACGACAGTCGTCATGTATCTAAGTATGCATAAACTATAGTTGATTATTTTAAAACGTGGTACGGCTAACAGTAAAATGAAAGTTTCGTTTTTAAATATAACAAAACTAAATTATTACACAATACACATAGAAGTTTTCTTTTGTATAGGCCTGAATCACGTAACCAAATCCCATGCGGTATACAGGCGGCTTCAAGCGATATTTATGCGCCATTTATCGCTATTATGAAGCTATAGCTTGCTCCATTTCTATAAAATAGGTGCCTTATTTGTCTGGAAGTAGGATTACTGTACAATCTGAAAAAAAAAATACAAATAAGTAAAACAGACATTAAATTGGCAGTTCCATAGTCTGATTCATATTAGACTCTTTTATTCATCATCAACAGCCTATAAATGCCCACTACTGAGCAAAGCCTCTTCTCACACGGAGAAGGTTAGAGCATTAATCACCACGCTTGCTCAATGCGGGTTGGCGATTTCAAACTTATAATTAGAAATTATAAGTCCAGGTTTCCTCACGATGTTTTTCCTTCACCGTTTGTCAGTGGTGTCTAAATAATCTTAAAAAGTACATATAACTCGGAAAAAGTCACATTGGTACTTGCCGTTGGTAGGTTTCGAACCCGCACCCTCATGCATGAGAAGTGGGCGTCTTAAACCTCCGGGCCACCACGACTCTTTTATTATTGTCACTGAATCTACTTTCTTCTAAGAACTACACGAGTGACATAATAATTAAACAGCTGAAACAACTATATGTTACAATTCCAGATTATTCATTTTTTAAGCGTCACCCCACACTAGGACTTTCTAGTGTGTCGAGGGTGCGTTTACAAACAAATACACAAGTTTACATACACACGACACCCAGACCTGGAACAACAATTTGAGGATCATACAAAGAGTTGTTCCGATTAAATCTTACCCGCGACACACAAAATAAAAAATACGTGTCTAATATTTGTTCATTACCTAATTTACGGGCTAATTATATTTTAAATTTTCATACTCTGTCATCACCCCAATTGAAAAGCTTTTTAAAGATGTAACGGAAATTTCCATTTCCAATTCTCATGATTGTAACCCACATAGACGAATCAAGAAAGAAACGCCTAATAAAGCATAACGAAAAATATGAAACCTCACAGTAAACAATACAACAATGAATAACAATGTCACAATTTATGGATATAACAAAATTTACTTGAACAATAACGTTAAAAATACTCATAAAATAATTCAACAAAGGAATAAATATTTATTCAAAGCGTTTCTACGTCGTAATTAGTAGGCAATCAATTTTCATTTACACCACAATTTTCCTCTACAACAATTACCTCCTTTGTCCCATTTTTCGTTCTTTATTGAAACGGTAAATATATCTTTAGGATTCCCTACCTCAAAATACAATAATTCTTTTATAAACTACGTTTAAAAAACCAACTACGACTCCCTCTTTTTTTGAAGCACATAACATAACATCACGCCTTTTATCCCCGAAGGGGTAGGCAGAGGTGCATATTATGACACTGTACAATGTAACACACTTTTCACTATTTATGTTATGAGTCCCATGTAATAGGGAGTGACCCTATTGCCATATACCGGGCACAATTCCAGACCCCTTGCTACTATTGAGAATTTTTTAAAAACCCAATAATACTTTGCCCGACCCGGGAATCCAACCCGAGACCCCTTGCCCGGCTGTCGCATTAGCGATCACTCGGCCAACGAGGCAGTCAGATTTTTTGAAGTCGCTTAATTATTTCTAAAATCTTCTCCTAAGTGTAACAAACCCTTTTCTGAAAACCGCATTAAAATCATCAGTTCATCGGTTCGCGACATAATCACGTACAAAGATAAATAGGTATTACATACATACATTCAGGTCCACCTGAAAACCTCCTTTTTTATTTTTGAAGTCGGTTAAAAATAATTTAGCACCGCACGGTAAGTTTGTCTCAGTCATTTTATGATGGGCATCCATGAAGCACGTCTAGCTTATAAAACTAAGATTAGATGTATTAAATTTTAGAGTCCATGAAAGTTATGAGTATAACCACTCTAATATAATAAAACTAAAAAAAAACATTCTAGCACCTAAAATTCGCACATAAGTGCCATATATTTTGACACTTCCAAATAAATTGAAAAGTTGACCTAGATTCGGCGACGATAAAATTTTCTTAGATATTATTTCTTACAAAGTAAACCGGTTTTGAGATGGTAGAGACGACCATTTTTTGTATTACATTATTATACTTAACTACATTTTGCATTCATTTTTGTTGAAAGATATAAGACAACATTTCTATGAGATTCATCAAAAAAGAAAAACAAATTTTGAACATTCCGTCTCTCTTTAAAGTACAGAACCTCCATCACGTTACTTGAACTTGTACTTCGCTTGTTTGTTTTTATTTCGCTATGAATTCACTCCAGCATTATATTATGCTGACTCAGCTGAAGGCAAAACTCAGTGCCAAATCTGACAGCGGACAGGCCTCTGTCTTTTCCACGTCAAATTTGAGCACCCAATAAGCCGAAATTTCGGCAAAACCAGTTAGAACTTACATACGTCAATCTCAATCTGTAAAATATGAAACGGAAATTTCTTGTTACTTTTTGTACACATTTGTTCTTATAAACGAATACAGAGGAGCGATTTGAATAATATATAAGAGAAATGGAATATGAAATTGTAGACTTGGAATATAGTTGAAGAAAGAATGGGCCCCAATGGGTCACGCATACAAGTATCTTGGTACCAAATGGCATTATACAAAGTCTGTTTTTAAGTCGATTAGTAGATTTTTTTCTAAGCAATGCAATATTTGGTAGTAGACGGTTTCATGATTTCACTTCCAGTTTTCTCTTTAACTGTTTTACATATTGTATAACGTGTTATTACTGCAAAGTAGTAAATTTATTTTAGTCTTATTCGTAACTTTCTGGATACAATAGCAAATTATTTAATCTTCAACTGCAGACATTTCAAAGTAATGTTTAGTTTCATTCAACAGAATTTTATTCTAAATTTCTCCGATTTACCTCCCACGAGATTTAATTTTTCTCTCGTAACATTACCAAGTCATATCACTGGCTTTGTTTTATCATACTCGCAACTGCAGACGAAGCCTTATTCACAGACTTTTTACTTAAATTTTATATTCGAAAGAATGGAAAATCCACTACACAGTCAGGCAAAACACAAAAGAAAATCGTATTTAAATTGAGAGAGACAACATAAAAGCAAAGCTGGTGTTCAACCATATGTTTTAATGGAAAACAAATTAAATTAACGCCTTTAACAATAAACTGCCGCATAAATCTTGAACACTTTAGTCTAGGATCCATTATATATGCAGAGGGCATGAAATAGACCAGACGCCGTCTGCGATCTACCTACCTAGTGATTTATTATTTTCATTCCAACTGAAACAACCGCCCTCGTTGGCTTTTCTTTTCAGCGAACTAAATGGAGGTAACGAGCATCTTGCTTTAATAATGAAAAATTCAGAGAAAAACGGGAAAAATTAAAGAGTGCATACAGAATAGCGAGTGGAATTGATAAGTCAAACTTTTTCATCTGCAGGAAAATTGCTTGAGGTAAATAACGAGTGTTCGTCGACCCTGCGCCACGCAACGAATAAAAACGGCCACCGCGAGGTATTTCCATTTCAATTTGCCGCGCATTCGGCGCCATCTTTATCTTAATTCAAAGTGAAATGAAAAGGCGGGCTGATGTGACTCTTATCTTGTTCCTAACTCCTTCTTTTATAATTTTGTTGAAATAATGGAAGCCTTTTGAATTTTTAAATGTCATTTAATTTTCAAATATACTTTCAAGATTTAATAATGTAGTAATTCAGCTTTCGAAGTTTAAGGACAGATAAAAATAGTATTACGACATTCTGTAATGATATTCATGACATTTCTCCGTAACTCCTTAAGGACGTCATAAACCTCTGACACTCCATTAACTTTACATTACTATGATGTACTTGAGAGGAAATCTGCAAATTCGGGGGAAAGATCAATAAATGCCAATTTTCTGAGACCAATTACATGTTTAATTGATTGGTTATTACAATATAGTTAAATTAACATAACATTTAAGATATAGATACTGAAAATTAATCAAATTATCATTACTCATGATTTCAATTGTACCCTAACAAGAGATGATCTTTTCAACCAATCATAACATTAGTCTATCTCGATTATCTATATTCTAATTTCTGGGTTACCTAGCATCTATTTCTGCAAAGGGAGACCTACGAAAGGAAAACCATTGTTTGTCCAGCAGTAAAAGTTCTATAGTCTTTAGGTCTTAATCTTATATATTATATCCAAATACTCTCGTATTAATGCATAACAGTAGCGCTTGTACCTATATAAACAAAACCGTCTACGTTTCGAATAAAAGAGACGATCCTATTATCTCAACAAAATAAGTCTGGAGAAAGAAACAGAAGCATTAATTACCTACCCAGATAACAATACTCATGATAAAACAAAAACAAACAAAAGATATAATTCCAAGAACGTGCTGAAAACAGATTTATTTTTCTTTCAACAAAAAAATAATGATCATAAATCTTTTAAAAGGTATCCGTCTGTGAGTTGGCGCACTAACTGACAGTAATCAGATTACCAGAATATTTAACCTACTTCATAAAAAGAAAGAGGTTCTCACTTTTACCCTTATAAGTTAAGCCAATGCTTAACTTATCAAAGAAATAAGATACATGGAACATTAGCAGTTCGATTAACAGCTAATATAATCGCAGGTCATTTATTAATAACTTTATTAAGAGGAACTGGACCTTCTATACCAAATTATTTTATTATAATTTTAGTGATAATTCAAATTTTATTATTAATCTTAGAATCAGCAGTTGCGGTTATTCAATCATATGTAATTGCTATTTTAAGAACTTTATATTCTAGAGAAGTAAATTAATGAAATGAAATTAATGAAATGTAATGAAAAATGAAATCATTATTGAATGATATCTCATTATTGGCTTAACCGATTTTGGTGCGGTTTTCAGAAAAGTGTTTGGTACAGTTTACATAATTTAACCGACTTCAAAAATAGAAGGGGTTGACGTCGGTTTTATGAAACGTCATGTATAAAACAATTATTATTTATAAGTTGAGTTTATACATTTTCTTTAAAAGAGACTGTACAGTATAAATATCAGTCTCTTTAGTGAATTGTTTGTTAACACAGAGTTAAGAGATGCGTTACAAGTGCGTTACTGGCCTTTTGGGATTAGGAATTTGAGAATTGTTGCAGATTGAGGGATTGAAGAAGAGATGGGGGTGGGTAATTTCGGTCTTCTGTGAAGCCGTTGGATGTGGAACCATTTCTAAGTTACATTGGTAAATATCCGATTGTGTGTCAAACTGTTTTCTTTAAGAATTGTAAATGTATAAAGCCTATAATATAAACAATACAATAAATTCTCAGACTGATCATTTTAAACACGGTTTTAATATAATACTACTCGTAGAAAAGTACAAGACGCCCATCGCTCTTAACATTAAACATTTAAAGTCGACAATAGCATCAAAATAAATATTTGTTCGTTGAAAATATAACATCATTCGAACATTTGAATAAAATGTAGAGAAAAATATGGAAAGAAAATTGAATTTTTCTCGATGTCTGTTTCTTATATTTCGTATTACGAGTGCGTTTCAATGTCTCGTATTTACTTGGCTTTTGTTTGATTTATAAGCTTCTTTATTTGCTAGTTCAATCTTATGAAAACAGGGAGAAGGTAAACTTTCCTCCATCGTGTACAGCAAATATAGGAAAATATGATGATATTTTGTGGAGGCTTGCCCTGTTCACGTTTAATATTTTATGAAACAATATCAAGTTCTAGCAATATCATTGACAATGTTTTAGATTGTATCACTATTTAAAGAGGACCTAAAAATATCCTTTTATCTTTTGTGCGTTTTTAAGATGAAAGTAAATATATTTCTGATGATGTCTACTTTATAATTATTAATATTGATTACTTGTAAGTAGATAACGTGTGTGATGTCGTGGTGGCCCGGAGGGTAAGACGCCCACTCATGCATGAGGGTGTGGGTTCGAAACCTACCAACGGCAAGTACCAATGTGACTTTTTTCGAGTTATATGTACCTACTGACAAACGGTGAAGCAAAACATCGTGAGGAAACCTGGACTTATAATTTCTAATTATTAGGTTGAAATCGCCAACCTGCAATAAGCAAGCGAGGTAATTAATGCTCAAACCTTCTGCGTGTGAGAAGAGGCTTTTCTCAGCAGTGGACACTTATAGGCTGTTGATGAATTAGATTACGGTAACAATTAAAAATTTAAAAGAAACGAAGGTGTTTTTATATCAACTCGTGATCCTAAGCTTCTATTTGAGTATCACCTCAATCATTCCAATGTTTCCACTTTTCATTTAAATTATTAGAAACATCCGCTATGAAACGGTGTTAAACGAAAACTTACCGAAAATGTATGCCTAAAATAATCGAATAGAGTAACACATAATTCCATCACACACTCAAATTATTATAAGCCAACGAAATTACAACGGCACAAGATGTCGAATTTTAATGAACATACATTTCCTAGCATAATAACCCGTGGCGGAGTAATCAACAGGAATTGAGCGGAGTCGAGCCTAATCCGATGACGTCAGTAATTTGAATATTAGTTAGCCAGACGCGTGATCACAATGAACACTGATCGGTTAACGGCCCAAGTTTATGTTGACGTTTACGAGCAAACTTTGACCATGTTTCGGTTTGGTATTTCGATTTAAGGGTTATGTACTAGTTTATACATGCGTAGTTATGTTAATGGATGTTTGAATTTACCATTCTCCCGGGTTATTCATTGCTTTACATATTGTAAATTGAGTTTTATAACTTTTTGTAGCTGACCAAATAACAAAACATGTATATTTATGACCTGTGCAGTATACAGCCTTATCTAAAAACACACATTTTTACTAAATTACAAACATCAATGATTTACGAAATCTTTTCAAAAAAAATTGCTGATTCATTCCATAGAAAGCCCCCATAAAATGAAAATGGAAAGGCGCCTAAAATGCCCCCACTTACAAAACTAATACAACCGAAACGCTTTTCCATAATCGTTACAATACAATATTTCATTCTAATCTTCACTATGCGTTACGAAGTGTAACAAAGGGCCCATTAGACGATCAAATCGTTACAAAAGCTATAGAACAAGAGTCTCCTATGTAACTAATGTGTTATTCTGATAAGTTATTTATGAGAATGCCCATTTTAATGGTAAGCTATTAGGTGACTTTTGTGTTTAAAGATAATATTAATAAATAAAGATTGATCATTGATTTGTTTGACATAGATTAATGTAAAGTTACCCAACTTTAATAAGTGATAATATTATGAAAAGTACATTATTGATTTTAGTGAAACTTTGGTCTTGTGATAATGTAACTGAACTAATGACAAATATAACGCTCCTTCAAAGCGAAAGTTAAAATATTTCTTGCAATAATTGAGTGTACAGATAAATGGTTTACATGACACAGGATTATGATAGTGCTTGAGAGTTACGTCTTTTGTATTATGAATGCAATCTCTCAAAGTTAAAGTCAAAGCATTTATTCCAATTAAACCATAATTTGGTACTTTTGAAACATCAATAAATACAAAATAAATAATAGTATGTCAGTCAGTCCGTCAGTGAAGCTAGGTGAAGCTAGGTGCTCATTCCAAAATTTTCTCTCTTTATCGCAATTTATTATACTGCAAGTTAAACGTTATGATTTTAATTCACCGTTACAGAAGAAAATTGTATTCAGTTACTAGCATCTATAAGGTTTTGGTAAGTTATTCAAATTAAGCAATACCCCAAATTACACATACAATAAACGTTTACACAAATACAACTTTAACGCAAAAGAATTAATTATTATGTTTTCGGCTTACTCACTTAATAAGTCGAGGAGCTCGATTAGTTTCAGAGGCTTTTATTCATGAGCAGCATTCCGTGACCCGTTAATCACGGCAGAACTCGCGCTGGGCCCGCAGACTCTCATGAATATGAGCCTCTAGAATGGCTTGAAACTAGTCGAATTTCTCGTCAAATAATTACGTGAGTATGCAGAAAACATAATAATTAATTTAGTATGTCTCACGAAAGTTATAATATAAATACAACACAAATGTTTTAAAGTCTAAACTACTCAACTTGAAAATCAACGTCAAAGATGTGCAATTTACTTCAAACTGTTCGGACGGGGACTTTAGCAACACAATGACGTAGTGAACAATTTTACTGCTTGGATCCAGTTCTTCCTTTGAAACTCAAGAGGTGAGAGTGAAGCGAATTCTCTTTGTAACTTGCTTGCATGGTTACTTTGTATACAGTGAAGTAAAGTACCATTTACGTTAAACTGTTCAAGATTGGAGATAAGTGAGAATGTTGTATAAAACATTTTGTTTAAAGAAAATTGACATGTTTTCCACGACTGATATTACTATATAGAATTGTTATCAGTAAGAATCACACTATAAATGTGAGTGTTTCTTTGTTTGGTTGTTTAGATGTCTGTCCGTCAATCATGCTGAAACTACATAATATAATATCACGCCTTTTATCCCCAAAGAGGTAGGCAGAGGTGCACATGTAACACCCACTTTTGACTATTTATGTTATGACTCCCATGTAATAGGGGATGAGCCTATTGCCATATACGGGGCACAATTCCAGACTCCGTGCTACTACTGAGATTTTTTTTAAAAAAGCCAGTATTACTTTGTACTTGTAGTACCACTCGGCCAACGAGGCAGTCTGCCGAATCAAATAAACGAATTATGATGAATTTTGGTATACAAGCAGAAAAGTATGGGCTGACTTAGGTGATAGGATATTTTTATAGTGTATGCAATGCTTCCATGGGATAAAACAGCAATCATATTCTACGCGGATGAAGTCGCTGGTAAAGTTAGAATGACTATAAATATTAACAGCGACGGATTTTAACACCTAAGGGAACTTGTTGCTAAA
The DNA here is from genome assembly GCA_902850265.1 of Spodoptera littoralis. Taxonomy (NCBI): domain Eukaryota; kingdom Metazoa; phylum Arthropoda; class Insecta; order Lepidoptera; family Noctuidae; genus Spodoptera; species Spodoptera littoralis. The sequence continues at coordinate 9,180,930 of LR824542.2, read as the reverse complement.
TGGGAAAATAGGAGCATGAGATCATCGCTACAATGACCAGATTAAATGAACGTATGGGTATTGAATCAATGTCCAGCAATTATTCTTCTAACTACTTGACAAGATGAGCAGTCGATTTAATAAAAAGAAGGAATATAATTAATATCTAAGTTATACAATAATCACACATTATTTTGTTTCCTAACTGCCCTAATTCAACATCTTTTCACTTATAATATCGTTATATCGTTGTCAACAAAGGCAGTAAAGAGAATTTCTCCCAAACTTTGCGCATAAAAAACGCAATAACTGTCAGGCGAACGATACGCTGCCACCTACCCCATAGATCTTGTAGGCGATAACTTAGGCAATATTTATGCCTAACACAGCCTTTATGTGTTTATCTTCTTCTGTATTCTATTCAAAGAAACTATTTGAAGTGAGTACAAGTTTGATAGGAACATTGTATTGAACTATTGTGTGATAATAAAATAGCAATTCATTTTCAGTTAACTTACATTTTTAACTCTCGTCATATTCTATCATTTCTATCTGATTGGTCTTCACGCAATCATTTCATTTTTGACTGAAGGGTCAGCGCGGTTGCTGGACAAGTGGCTGCCGCGGGTTCGATTCCCATACAGAACAATTCTTTGTGTGATCCACATATGTATTGTTTTTCAGGGTCTGGGTGTCATGTGTTTATGAATTTGTGCGTTGTTTTGTGTTATGAGTGCAAATACACCCACGACACAAGAGAAAAGCCTAGTATGGGACAACGCTTCTTCAAAAAAAACTCATTATTTTCTACTGTTTCTATTTGATTGGTCTTCACGCAATCGTTTTATTTTGTCTATGATATATTTACCTAAAATTAATCAAGTTAATTTATTTATTTTTCATAAAATGGACCTGTGTATATGTTATTCCATATAAAATTAATTTTATATCGAATAACATCGTAAACATACAAAAAAACAACGATTTATTTTCTAAACTACAATAATAATAGAGAAATTCTCCGCGCCAAAGGAACAAATCGACCAAAAACCCGCAGCGGCTACTTTACCTTTCCTGCCTTCGTATCTAAGCTCCACATACATTTTTATTATAAGTCTACGCGAGTTTGATTAGAAAAGTTAGATGTGCTAATATCTAGTTGGTTAGTTTCGAAATTATAACGTTGCGAGGGGCGTACTGGGCTAGAAACTAATGAAAGCAGTGTTTACTTTAACCAACTCTTGTTTATTGGTTTTTGTGGGCTATTATTGTTTATACGTATATACGTGATTATGTATATGAGTTGCTTTTCATAACAAGGCTTGGGAAATAAGTTAGGTTTGTGTTATTCTTACTACCTCGTTGGCCGAGTGTTTGCAAGTACGACTGCTGGGCAAGGGGCGTCGGGTTCGGGTCGGACAAAGTATTATTGGGCTTTTTAAATATTTCCCAGTAGTAGCACGGAATCTGGAGTTGTGCCCGGTATACGGCAATAGTCTCACCTACTACATGGGACTCAACATAAATATTGAAAAGTGGGTGTTACATTGTATTGTGGTAGTAAGTCCCATAATGTTACACATCTGCCTACACCTTCGGGGATAAAAGGTGTGATGATGATGATGATGATGATTATGTTATTCTGTGCGGTGATTATGTTGTGCTTTACCTGCGACAGTATTTAATTAGCTCACTCTATGAACGAGTTTACAAGGAATCAAGGCTGAGAAACAGAAGTAACTGATGAGATTATATCATACAATTATCATTTTATTTTAACTTCGTTTCTCCACAAAGCTATGTCTATTATGCTTAGATTGCTTAAGCACACCACATTTTGACAACAATGTTACTGGTTTGATATCCTCTCGCGTGTTTCTGAGTTGAGTGCCATCGCGCAATTGTACACACGGGTGTACGAGAAACGCGCACCGATTGAATATTTTTTCTGTGACGTATATTTTCAAGTTTGTAACCCGTTCTTTATTTGATTGAACAGAATAGTTAATTCGCTTTTCTATTAAAATATTTACCCGTGAGTACGAGAACGCGCGTTTACCCGTGTGTACGCGAGACGCGCGAGGGGATATACCTCTACAAAGATGGGTAGTATAGGCTTTTAACATAGTAGATGAAATAAGACATGAGTAATTTTTCTGGAAACATAACAATAAAAAATTAAATATAGGTACTTATTGGTAGATTATAAGGTACGTTTTTGTTTAAAACCTACACCATACTATTGTATAAATATTAGAAACACTCGTTTAGAGGAAATATTTTACAGCTACAATTCAGCAATGTACTAGGGCCACAAAGCCGTTCAGTATGCATCCACGGCACGCATTTCACATACAATACATGTGTGCAATGTTACGTATCGAATGTTTACAACCATTCGATATTGAATTCGATACATTTGTAACGTGTCAACGACGCACAACACGTATACTTAGGTATAAATCGTTCTGAAATCATGATGGTAGTTATAATTTTTATATCTGTGTATTGATTATTTATTTGTGCCATTATAATTCGTCCAAGTTCAGTAAAAGGAAAGTAAAGAAAAGTAATTGTATTGAAAAAACAGCATATATACGGTCGTTTTTTGAAGTCAGTTAAAAAGAATATCTAGAGATATTTTATTTGGACCTTGTAAATGGCTCGAAATAAAGCTCTTAGAAATGATATGGAGGTTGTAACTGAACTCAATATTAGACAGTAAGCATAAACACACCTCTAATTACAAATAACGTACATATTTCTACTTTCACATTCAGTCTCTGACTTAAGATAAAAGACTCTAAAAGAAAAAACCAAACCAAGTACCAACAGAACTCACGTCTTATACCCATCATTCCAACACAAGCGTGAGCAGTCCTCATTAACATCACCCAGCTCTCGCAGATCATCAATTACATAATGGAAGCTTCACTTAAATGGAGTTTCAATACAGATATCTCCGTATAGCAAGAACGTTTGCGTGTTAAATGGCAACCACAGTACTAGAAATCGTAGTATGGACCTGCCCATACAATTTGTAAGGCTCAACCAAAATGGGCTATTCCAGAGATGGTTTGCGATGAACTAGCAATTTGCCATTACACGTACAGAATTGCGATCTTAATCTTATGAATTTACGTTGTAGATTTACTGACTATTGCTTGAGATTAAACTTTAACGGTGGTATTAATTAAATGTGTTTTTATAATAACTATCGTGAGACATACTAAATTAATTAAAAATCGCGGGTTACTCTCGTGAATATACTGAGAAAAGCTCTACTTGTTTCGAACCACAGAGGGGTTCTTCCTCATGAGCAGCGTGGGCGGTCGCGGCGACCGTGAGCTTTTCTCAGTATATTTGAGTATTCCGCGATTTTCAGTTAATTAATTAAATATGTACATATACGCAAATGATAAAATTCAAGAATTGATTTCATGTTATTTGTTTATGTTTGTCAAACTAAAGCTGTAATACTCTATTAAGTATTAATTCTGTTACTACAAATTCTTTGTAAAACGACAGAGATCGCACGATATTTAATTACAACTTAAATTTGAGTAGTCTTTCAATATTCGGGCGTTAACAGTTTAAAATGGATTACAATTATTTATCTGTAGAAGACTAAGTTAATGTTCTGCATTCAAGTTCAATTTAATATCACTACAAAAAACTTTGTAGTTTTTATTTCATAAGTAGAACAGCCTCCAATCTCAACTATAGGTATTACTTGTGTGGGTATCTCATTTCCCTCGGTGTAATAATCTCGATACAAACAAATCTATAATTAGGTACCACATGACAGGCTATCAATGTTATAGTAATATGAGTTTCTTCGCAACAATATTCTCGATATTGTTTCTTATTAATGTTAACAACGGAAGCCGACTTCGCGTCTGGAAACATAAAAAAGAATTGTTTCAAGCTCCAAATCACAGAAAAGCAATCAACGTAGAACTAAAATATGTCTAACTCAAAGTAAAGTACTTTGATTGAATCGAGTCGGATTAAACGTAAACGTAATCAATCCCCAAAAACCTGAATCTAAATCAGCAGTCGAAAAAGGCATTAGAGGATAAAAACGAGCAAAACCACTTAAAATCAATTTGCAGCAGCTAAAAGCCAATGCAGTATATAAAGGGTGTGCCTACGTGCGGCTTGCAAGCTGAACAGTGAACAAGCCTGGCGCCGTTTTCGCTGCGATCCCAAACCGGTGGCAACGCCGGCTCCCTGATTAAACTCATAAATTGGCACGCCAGATGGCTCGCGCCGCGCTGTAAATCTGCAACCAATACGACATTTGTCTCTATTCCCCTCGGTACGATTACATCTCGTTATCTGGCCCGTAATCAATTCCGTTATAAAACCCATTCGTCAGTGTTATTGAATAATTCCCACCGAGACCGTGGAGCGAGTTTCAAACGAAATTACAAAAGGTGAGTATTTCGAATTTTTCATTTTAGTTTCCATTGCTTATATTGTCGGGATTGCTATAAAATTCTGCGAGAACGAAGCGATGGACTTTGTAATATCAAGGTTCACGTTTCAGATTCCCGTGCTAGAATCCAGTGCGCGTCACGCATTCCGCCTCGGATGGCTCGTAATAAATCCACGTTTATTACAGAATATATTTACGGATTTTTCGTTTATAATCATCCTTCTTGTTTACGTAGATGGAATGATCCAGAAATATTTCATTCGTACCTAAGTGAAAAAATACATCAAAGTTATTAATAATGTTTATGAGAAAGCGTGGCAAAATATAATTAATGAGATTGTCTTCTATGAAAATGTTGATTGATCGTATGTGGGATTAAGAAAAAAAGTAACAGAAATATAATATCATCGCACTATCTGTTTTGTCTCGTGAGACACCCACGTTTATCTAATTCTGGCTTTATTGTGGAATAGGTACTCCAGAACGTATTTTCAGAATCGACAATAGTGTATATTTTATTTTCTCTCAAAAAATACTCCCATACGAAAATTAACCCTATTAAAAACTTTATTAGGATTTTTATTTCAAATTTTGAAGAGATAAAAGTTTGTAATTAAAAACATAAAGTGGCCGGTAAATCTTTTAAACGTTGTTTTTAATTGCTGCGAAAAGTCTAGTCGTAAATGTATGCTATAGCCTTGCACTACCATTAAACGAATAACTATAGTGAATAAAATATAAAATACAGAATACGTTAAGTACCCACTTCGACGCCGTTTTATAATAATGATGTAGTTGATTTTCAGACACTTACCTACTATAAGAAAATTTCATATGAATCTTTAAGATTGTTTGTAGTATATTATAAACTAGAAAAATTACAATAATACTAATAGGAAATCAAGAATATTAATATCGACAAAGATCGTATCGTACAGAAAAGTATTAGATCAAAAAGCATTACAAAAATTGCAACAAGCACATAACAATCGAGTCGACAAAAGAGTCTGCAAGCTCCTAGAGTACCATAGACTAAGTGTAAATTTACCAATAGAAACAGAAATATCAATGAAAAGATATAGAAAATTACGAGTGTTTCTCGAAACGAACTTCTCAACTCGAAGTGTATTTGTTTTCCAGTACAAAAGTTATATAACATAGTTCGAGTATGTACAAAACTAGCAGAAACTTAAGCGGCCACTATTTAAAGTGAAACTCGAACATTTTTTTAATCCGGAACATTAGTTGTGAACACTATTGCAAATTGGAACTATTCACGTTAAAGTGTTGCAGTTAAAATTAATTAAATTTACGCATTCTCTTTTCAAGATTAAATTAAAGTTGTAAAGAACATTAAAAAGTTTAATGGTTGAAAAGTTTATTGCTGAACTGCATAGCGCTAAAATAATTTAACACATAAAGAATAAGTGGTTTAGTCAGAGATGGACCGTTTTTTAATACAATCACATGGGCATTATACCGACAGATGAGAAAGGAGAGCAATAATAAATTCGATAAAATTATAACACAATTATTTCCAAACACATTTCTTTATAGGATAAGCTGGTAAACGAACAGTCGGATCACCTGATGGTAAGCAATCGGTGTCGCCCATGGACACCTGGAGCACCAAAAGTGTTACAAGTGCGTTACCGGCCTTTTGAGGATTAAGAATTTTAAGATTGTTAGGGATTCAGGGTTTGGAGAGATTAGGGAAAAAGGGGGGGGAGAGAGTTATTGGGCATTCGGTACCCTCACTCACAAGATGACAACGGAAGCGTTGTTTCACGTCGATTTTCTGTGAGGCTGTGGTATCACTCCGGTCGAGCCGGCTCATTCATGCCGACGCATGGCTGTACGCACACTTAAAAAATGCCTCCAATTATAAAATTAAAATATTACTCTCAAATTAATATCAGCAGCTCTCACGAGTAGCTTTGTGAGCTAAGAGTAATCTTATCTAAAAAAAATACAATATCATACTCCTCTGACTTGATTAACCATAAACAGATTTCGCCACCAGCTAAAAACTCGAAATAACGCCCGCTGTAAAAGTCACTAAGTCATAATAAAGTCTAACGTGTTTAATGCACTAAAAACACCGATAAACCATCACACATAAGGTGTATATTCGCGTAACATTTTTGCCACTACGACGTGTCATAAATAACGTTACGTTTCTTTATGTATACTGCTTTTAGTTTACTTTTTCGTAACGGTACGGTGTAAAAATCTATATCAGACAGTAAATTTACAAAGTAAAATTTATAGCGCCATATTTGTGTCTGGTTTAAACCGGATTCCTAAAGCTAGTTTTAAGCAGAGTCAGAGTCCAGTAGTCGTCACTTGACGGTTCAAGAATAGACCAATAATTTTATTGGTCTCAATCTCGATACGAACCACTTAGTTCAGGTAGAGAGCCGGTTTGGCTTGAAACTAATAGTGTGTTTTACGGTTATTTATGCGAGTAAACTATCATTTTTCATTAATTTAGTATATCTCACGATAGTTATTATACAACTACTTTAAAGATTTAATAAACATTTTACAACAACATAACCCGGGTCGGGCAAAGTATTACTGGGTTTTTAAAAATTCACAGTAGTAGCACGGAGACTGGAACTGTGCCCGGTAATGGCAATAGGCTCACCCCCTATTACATGGGACTCATAACATAAATAGTGAGAAGTGGTGTTACATTGTACAGTGGCTTAAGTTGCACCTCTGCCTGCTCGGGTATAAAAGGCGTGATGTTATATTATGTTATTTAATAAACATGTGACACAAAGGTAAACATGGTATATTAAGCATTCTGACATAGCCCTTGTCACAGACGTATATGCATACGAACTCACCTTTCTATCATAAAACGAATATGTCTGCGAAAATAACATAATAAATTAACTTACCCAACTATTCGCTCTCAAACTTGATACATTCTCACTTTTACTTTCAAAGTTAAGGAAAAAAACAAGATGTTTGTAAATATCTTATTTTTCTAGATTTGTTTCAGTCGTATTTTCAGCAACGGATGTAATTATTCATCCATTTTCGTTGTGGTCCCACGAAAAACAAAGTTGTGTCATGTTTTTGTCCAGCGCCCTTTTTTATGCTTTAACTTTTGTAATGAATATCTATGAATTTTTGAGTATAAACCTCTTTCGTTTGTTTCTGGGAAGCGTTTATTAAAATTGTTTGAAGTAAAATTATTTTAAACGTAGTTGATATTTTTCTTTGGTTAAAATATTAAGGATCCTTTTTATAGAAATGATGTTCGTTTTTTAAAATCTTGCATTCATTGAAGTGTTCGTTTTATTATGTGCTTGGAAAGCTTAAATCCTCAGTTTCCGAAGACCTTTAATGTTGTAGGGAACTTTACTAGATTATTAAATGGTTTCAATTATCGTTACTAAGTTTGCCTAAAGCCAAAGTTTACCTATGTATGTACCTTTATTTATACTAAGACTGCTATTTTTTTTATCTCTTTATTTCCCTGCAATCTGCCCAGTTGGGCGTTTAACTGGTGGTTAAGAGGTTCATGTATTGTGACATGTACGGAGAACGCCCAGTGGTGTACCCGTCTTCAATTATTGCATCCCTCGAGTTGGATGTTTTTGCTGAGACAGGAGTAGTTCCTGTGGAGCTCTCCTTTTGATGCGCTTAAAGGTCCTGGCAGACTTACACTACTAAATTACTCGTCATAAGTTTATTAGATAAGACCTTCACAAATTGATTAAACCTCAATACTGACTCAAACTTAGTTCACTTGCAAAGGTCACGAAAAACGAGTAAACAAACTCACTAAAAGAAATCCAATCAATCCTACAAGAATCAAATTAATTCTCATGAATAACGCTGAAATAAATCTCGAATGATATGAGCTCGAGCAATTTCCGCAGACTAAACAAGACCATTCTCTTCGAAAACATTGACTTACCAATAATTGGGTAGCATTGGTTCAGTCGTAATTAATTTCATTCAATAAAGGTCATGAAAAGTTCAGAGTTACTGTGCAGTGAGGTTAAACTGATTGACTCTCCATACTAGTTTATGAATATGGACTCATTTCTAGTTTAGCTTATTACATTCGTGGTAATTATTGTTGACTATATGTATACCTCTATACACTTTAATGTCTGTCTCACCAGGGGGTAGGCAGAGACTATGGAACACCAATTGATATGATTTTTACATACCTCTTTTGTCGAAATGGAACTTTTTGTGACCAACACAACACGACACAATTTTAATCAAAAAAGTATTTATTATATTGAATTTAAAACATGGTTTACCGTCACCTTAAAGTTGTCTATCTCAATCACTGTTCACTCACTTCAATTGCTTCAATCACTGTTCAATCTTGTAAAGTTTTGTATCATAGTGAGAGTTTTCTAAACAATCAACTCCAGTTTCTCGTCAGAACTTTTTCCACGACGTTTATAATTCTACTCAAACACTGAGTATAATAAAATTACTACAAATTCGTCCTTAAACTCCATGAGCGTTCCCACATAATTTTCTCCCTCTGAATTACATTTTTAATATCGTCGTACAGTCGCATATATACCGTAGATGTGTGAGTACCAAGTTCTCTTTGGAGACTGGAAGTGATAACAATGGGAGGGCATTTCAATGAAATTTGCATTAGAATGCGTAGAGTAGTGCAACGAAGCCTTTGTGATGAGACTCCGAACGTGCCCTGCGAGAGCGAATTTAGTTTTAAAACGTAAAAAATAAAATTCTTTTTTATCGTAGAAAAAGACGGTTATGTTTTTTTTAACGTATTTATTCACAAAAATTATACATAAATTTACTTATACATCAAAAATCGCCAAACTATATAAACAGTTTGTTGGCTATAGTGGCGCTCATATATTATACAATAAAGTTGCTTATAACTACTATTAATCTATATAAATACTATACTATTAATTGATACATATTATCTTTAGTTTTTTTTTTATGTCTAGAACAATTAACTTTAATTTTTTTTTAAATTCTACTTGCTGAGTATTCTTTGAGTCTTTTCCTTGCGAAGCCCTGGCCAATACATGGTCCTTCGAGCCGGATACATTACATACAGAAGATCAGCGCATATAAACAGAGGATATTGGATATCGAGCAATAAGGATCCAGCGTGACATCGCAATTTTGGATTGGACTAAACTCAAGCAGTGATTTAGCGGTGTAAAGCATTTAATTTAAATAATATCGTCACCCAACACTCAGGTAGTATAAGATAAGGTAATAGTAAAATGATAATATGATAATAATAAGTAAAATGATACTGGCCTTTTATTCAAGACGACGTCTTGAATAAAAGGCCAGTATCATTTTTTATAATTTATCTACCATAGTATTGTGTTCGTGCAATTTGCAGTCATTAGTCATTAGGTACTTGTTACTTGTGATTAGCATTCTTCACAGTTTTAATTAAGTTGAAATTCATACTTAATATAGTATAGTTAGCTTTGCTACATTATTTTGCTTAATTTCCATAAAGCTGTAGCTAATTCACATTTTAGAGGACTTGTTAATTGTCACGAGTAGGTAGCTTACCCGCAATACATTTCATTCGAGTGTTGATATTATTGCAAGTCATTGTTAAAATTAATAAAGTTATTAGTATTCAAAAGGATTATTATAAGTTGTACATGTATTAAATAATAATTAATGCTTAAAATTTGGCTTTTCTATAGCAAATCAGTTTTATTTTACAACCTTAGAATTGTAGGTACTTGTACAATTAAAAAAATAAAATTACATTGTCTTTGTTAACAATTGGATTTCTGGTTTATATACTGGTTTTCTTGCAATATCATTAATATTATTAATTGCAAAGGTTGTTAATTAGTGTATAAAACAGTTAGGTGTATATGTAAATTGTATTGTTCATTATTACAAGTAGATCTGTATCAGTTTCAGGTTGACTACACTCTCGTCTTCCAGTATGTCCGAGGAAAGGGATTTAATCAAAAAGCGAGGAAGCTTCAAAGGCCGTTTGACTGCTTTCGTCAACTTCCTGGACTCACTTAAGGACAAACCGTTAACTAGTTGTGATGCTTCTGAACTGCAATTGCGCATGGGCAAGATCGAGTCGTTGTATGAACAATATGATGAGGTACAGTTGCGTCTGGAATGCATGGCCGACGATATAAAATTACAAATTTCTGAGCGTTCTGATTTCGAGTCTCTTTATTATAAATCCCTGTCTAGAGCCCAAAATATTTTGATAGACTTTAATAAAGATAATAAATCGATGGAAAGCTGTAACAGTACACCTGGTAGCATGCACAAACCAGTCAAATTGCCTACGATCCAATTGCCTAAGTTTAGCGGTATATATTCTAATTGGTTAGAATTTCGTGACACCTTTGCTAGTCTCATTCATACTAATGATGACATCGACGACATCAACAAATTTCACTACCTGAGAGCATCTCTCGAAGGTACTGCTGCGATAGTAATTAAATCTGTTGAGTTTTCGTCGAGCAACTACTCTGTGGCATGGAAGTTGTTACGCGATCGATTTGACAACAAAAGATTACTGGTACAAAATCATGTATCTGCCCTGTTTAATATTGAGTCGCTCTCAAAGGAATCTTCTGTTGCATTAAAGAGTTTAATCGATCAGCTGAATAAGGATTTACGAGCTTTAGAATCTTTAGGGGAGCCAGTAAAGCAGTGGGACACGCTGCTCATTTACATTGTAACTCGTAGGCTTGACCAAAAGACGTATCGTGAGTGGGAAGAGTGTAAAGGTAGGTTAGACAAAGCCAGCCCGATTACATTTGATGTCTTTATGCAATTCTTACGTAGTCGAGCCGATCTAATCGAGACATTAGAAATATCTCGCACAAATAATTCCCAAACGGTAGTTAAAACGGGTCCTAAAATTAAGTCTATGGTAGCTACACAGTCTCCTACTAGTTCTATCACTGAATTAACTTCTAAAGTATGTCCTAAATGTAACAACACTGATCACACGCTAAATACTTGTCCACAGTTTCTCGCTTTAACAAATGATGCTCGACTTAAATTACTACCCAATTATAAAATTTGTTACAATTGTTTCGCTCGGGTCACTACGCTAACAAATGCAAGAAGCCAGGTTGTAAATTATGCAAACGTAGGCATAACACACTGATTCACACAGATTTTAAAGGCACTATTTCGGGTACACTTAATGATAATAACACTGCTAATAACTTGTCTACCTCGTCTTCGTTACCGTCTGCTCCACTGAGACAAATAACATCGCGTTATCAGCACATATTGCATCCTCTAGTGGTCATATGCAGCGAGACGTGTTGTTTCAACCGCTCTGGTCAAGGTGCGCGACCGCAATAATTGTGTGCATCTCGTTCGCGCAGTCCTCGATAGCGGCAGCACATCGTCATTCATAACGAACCGGTTATGTAGACAATTAAACTTACAAACTAGCCAGGTAAATAGGTGTATACTTGGTATTAATAATCTCACGTCCAACGTAGGCAAACAATGTCGATTTAAAATAGAATCGTTAAATGATGACTTTAAATTCGAACTTCACTGTTTTGTGTTGCCATACATTACTAGTAATGTTCCGTGTCGTGAGATAAATATAAGTAACTTTAATATTCCACCGAATATTACTTTAGCTGATCCTACTTTTTATAAGCCCGCTGATGTAGATCTTTTAATTGGTGCTGATCTCTTCTGGGATTTACTAGGATCGCAACGATTAAGCTTAGGTACCGGAAAACCGATATTATTCGAGACTCGCCTAGGATGGATAGTCTCCGGTCCAAACTCAAAACTGTCTAGTTCTTCAATTTCAACTAATTTAAAATGTAATTTAAGTAGTAGTACTGTTCCTATTAATGATGACTGGGAAAAACTTAGAACCGATTTAACAAAATTTTGGCAACTAGAGGAAGTAAACCCGAAATCTTTGAGTTCTTTCATGCCAGAAGGGAAGTCGTGCGAGGAACGTTTCGTCAAAAAAACGACACGATTGTCTGATGGTCGGTTTTGTGTTCGTATACCCCTTAAGAACAACCCGTCGGTTCTAGGTGATTCCTTAAACAAAGCTACACACTGTTTACAGTCATTAGAGCGTAGATTAAAAGTTAAGCCTGGTTTTGGTGATATGTATCGTGATTTCATGTTTTATAGATTTTAGTCGATTTTCTAATTATTCACGAGTTTTACGTTCTGTAGCTTATGTACTAAGATTCATTAAGTCATGTAGGAAACAATATGCAGCGACAAGTTACTTGTCTCAGGATGAGTTGCAAGATGCACTCAATATTGTGATCACACAAAGTCAGCGTGAATCATTTCCTGAATATCAACTACTTTTAAATAATCAGAAAATACCTAAGAAGAGCGCCCTTCTCAAGTTAAACGTTATTTAGATGACAAAAATATCATTCGAGTAGGAGGACGTCTCGATAATTCTAGTTTTAATTTTAATAAAAAGCACCCCATTGTAATACAGTCCACTCATCCTTTTACTAAATTATTATTTTATTTTGAGCATAGGAGGCTATTGCATGCTGGTCCACAGTTATTACTGGCTTCCATTAGGGAATCTTACTGGCCAATAGGAGGTCGCAACTTGGCAAGATTATGCTATCATAATTGCGTTCTGTGTCGACGATTGAAGGGTAAAGTCGTCACTCCCATTATGGGTAACTTACCTTCAGAACGCCTTCGTCCAGGCTATCCCTTTGAGAGCACTGGTGTTGATTACGCCGGGCCTATCATGTGTGCCAGTCGTCAAGGCCGTGGATGCAGGCTAGTAAAGGTGTATATCGCAATTTTATTTGTTTTACAACCAAGGCGATTCACTTGGAGCTTGTTGGTGATTTATCTAGCAATAGTTACTTACTAGCTTTGCATCGATTTATTTCTAGAAGAGGTAAACCAAGTAATATATTTTCTGACAATGGTACCTCATTTGTTGGTGCGTACAACGACTTATCTAAGTTTTTAAAGGCTAATAGCTCGTCCTTGGGTGAAAGTGCAGCGAATGATGGAATAAAATTCCATTTTATACCCGCATACACCCCACATTTCGGCGGACTCTGGGAGGCAGGAGTGAAGTCAACAAAATATCATTTGCAACGAGTGTTGGGCAATTGTAATTTGACATTTGAAGAGCTTTACACTGCACTCACTAAAATTGAAGCGGTTTTGAACTCTCGTCCATTAACGCCATTATCATCAGATCCTGTAGATTGTACTCCACTGACGCCGGGTCATTTTCTTGTTGGGAGACCCTTGACTTCTTTACCGCAGCCTGACTACCGGGATCATTCTATGAACCATCTGTCTCGATTTCATAGAATAGAGCAACTACGCCAGCACTTCTGGAGCAGATGGAGCAAGGAGTATGTATCCGAACTGCAGGTGCGGACCAAGTGGCACTCCTCCAAAGATGCTTTAAGGCTGAACACCTTGGTGGTGATTAGGGAAGACAATCTTCCTCCTTTGAAGTGGAGACTAGGACGAGTTGTGGCTGTTCACCCAGGAACAGACGGCATTGTTCGGGTAGCTGACATCCAGACGTCTACGGGAGTCATTCGGCGGGCGTTCAACAGGATCTGCCCACTGCCCGTGTCTTCGGATGAATCTTGTTGAAACCAACGCTTTCAAAACCCGGGGGAATGTACGAGCGCCTGATGGATATACCATAGCAACGACGTGTGCTTAGTATAATGTTAGCAATTAAGTATTTGTATTATTTTATTTTGTATGTACCGACGCTAATCTCTTCACTTGCTGTGCTGTACTCGTTGAGTTAACACCTCATTAAAATTCTACTTGCTGAGTATTCTTTGAGTCTTTTCCTTGCGAAGCCCTGGCCAATACAACTTATGTATCTATCATATTTAAAAATTCCTTCTTTAGTCTTTTTTTTAAAGATAATGTACTTAGGTTACCACTATTATTTCTTATGAAAGATACTTTATTATAAATTAATGGGGTCAAATATTGTATAATGTGATGATTATTATGGATTTTTGTGAAAGAAATTTCTTTTACAAAAGTAATAGATGTATTTGTCTAAAAAAACGTGTACTTTATTTATATTTTTTGAACTACAGAGTAGGTACTAACAATAGGTATATCATAGTTTCTTGAAAGGCTCATTTTTGCACAACACAATTCACTAAATTAGCATTCAAAATTTATGTATTCTATTTCTTTCGTACGTACCACTTTTGGAAATTCTCAATAATAGTACTCGAATAAATCAACAGAGTCTTGAATTGAGCTCAGTAATTAGCGACAAGCAATATTTGGTGTAATATTACGCTCGTATATACCATCTAATTATTTATTTGTAAACTTAAACCGCCGAGATACTCCACCACCAAATCAGAACTTATACTTATCCACTTAAGTTACAATTTCGTTTACGTGGCCCGAACAATTCAGATCTTAAAATAAATCAGTCATTCATCTGACCTCTCACTCTCTCGGTCAATTAGTGTCCAATTCTAGTTCCTTTGAAATCTAAATGTGATATCGACAGCTGTCTCGAACTAAATTACGCAGATACTTATTCAAATTTAATGTGACATGGTCTTGAGAAACCCAGTGGAGTGGAGAAATAGAGTTCTAAGAAAAGTTTTCGTTTAGTCTTGAAATTGCAATTATGATACAAGATTTTGTGAAAACCGTATCTTCGTTAAAATGTTTGATATGAAGTAGAATTGTCAACATTAAGTTTATAATTTCTTTTGATCTTAGAGCATAAGAAACATAACTTTTGTAATATTCCATTTCATTTTGAGTCTTATGGTCTCAAGTCTTCCAAAACCTTCTTAAATAGAGAAGGAATAGTCCAGCAGTAGATTATCACATTCTATGAATGTTAAAATTAATCTTAAACTGCTTTTACAACGAATAATAACTTTTTAAACCTATTTTAAAATTTAATATCTTTATTGTGACAAAATTCTCGTGAACACGCTTTATTTATATTTTTCCAGCCTTCGTACTGGTTTATTCTAAGCAAACGTGTCTGCCAAATAGCAAGGAAATGTTCTCATTAGCAACCGAGCCAGGATCACGTGCTCAGTGGTTCCTCAGACATCTGGCAGCCAGACGACCGTCATGAATATTCGCTTGGCTAATCCTGTTACAACTGAGAAACCTTTACACGACTTCTAATTTATAGAAGGTTTTTTTCTGTTTTAGAGATAGTGAAAATTTCCATCCGAAAATGTTTTATTTCGTATACCTAATTTATAATCGATAACTTTGACACTAGACCTGAAAGGCATTCATTCATTCATTTATTAACTAAAAATCGCGGGTTACTCACGTGAATATACTAAGAAAAGCTCTACTAGTTTCGAACTACAGAGGGGTTCTTACTCATGAGCAGCGTGCGCGGTCGCGGCGATGTTGCGCAGCCTACTGGTAGTAGAGCTTTTCTCAGTATATTCACGTGAATAACCCGCGATTTTTAGTTAATTTAGTATGTCTAACGATAGTTATTGTAAAAACATTCGTAATTTATATATGGGAAACAAATGTTAGCTCATACGGGTTGGCTGGTAAATATTTTATCTGTTCTGAATAATGTTGTACCAACACTGGGAGTAAAATTGTCAAATGTCTGTTTGTACTGTGACGCACATGTGATAGTTAGACCTCAAATTGTAGTGATAAATTATGTAAGATTTATGTTAATCTATTACCTGTTACTTGCGTTTTTTCCCGAGTGATTAAATGAAGATTATACTTTCAGTCACTCTCCAATACCAAACCACTCTCCAGACAGAATAGGTGGATTAAAAGAAATATAGTAAAATAAATTATCTCCATTAAGGAAGTAAAAGACAAACAGACCTTTGAATGTACAATAATATAATATTATACAGCTGTCACGAAAACCCACCGCCATCTAGTATAATATATCCAAAACAACTACAACTACAAACAACTATTCTCCTCAAACTTCTAATCCCCAAAAGGCCGGTAACACACTTGTAACGCCTCTGGTGTTCCAAGTGTCCATGGGTGACGCCGATTGCTTACCATTAAGTGATCCGTCTGCCTGTTTACCGGCTTATGCCATAAAAAAAACTATTATAAAGATTGAGCACACATACAAAACATCCGCCTATATAAGCAGAGATTTCTTCGAACAAACCATCATTCTACTAGCTAGAGGATCAGAGTTCGGTAGCCTAGCGGTCTTCTGGAATTAGCCAGCTAGGGGAGGTCTGAAAGACGATAGCCACGCAGTCCCTTTCATCCCTCCACTTAGGGTTGCAACTATCTTAATAAGTTTATAGTAAATGTATGTAACAGTGAAGTTACCAATAAATAAATAATCATCAGGAACACTGAGGTTTTAATATCACAACCAGCAACCCTACACAGCTTATTTAATAAATTCTTTATGATTAATCTATAACTACTCATCGGTTTTGGTTATCTCTGGAGAAACGTTAGTTTAGAGTCTGTCAAAAAAAAAACGAGGGCATCACGTTTGAATATTTCCCAAGGGTGTAGGCAGTTTCGTATCGATTGTTTGTACTCTGTTACAGATGACTATTCTTATTACTTTTTACAAAATATAAAACCCAACGTTCATTGGCTGTTTGTTCACTAAGATTTTTTATAATCCAAGCTTCCATCGTTAAGTAAATAATGAAGTAATGGCCAACTTAATAGCTGTAATTTAATTATGTACTAAGCTGGCCCATTATAAGACTTGCCGTAAAAATATTTTGGAAAAATAATATTAAGCTTTAAGTTTAGTTGTTCGTTATTTTCATGTATAATGATAATAATTAAAGATAAAAATGCATTTGTCTCTTTTGCCACGTAAGAGCGATTATTGAATGTGATATTTGTGCCTGGAGTTAATTGGGACGCTCGTAAAGGATACATGTTATTGTTTTTCTTTCAACATGCTTACAAAACCAACAAAATTACAAAACCATTGGTGAAATGGTTCTGTAATAAAATACCTAGAGGAAAATTTAAAATAATCAATAAAATGTGAAATAAAATAAGATAGCGATACACATCAGCTACATCACTATTACTATTCGGATAGAAACTTAAATATGGAAACAGATGACTCATTACTTCCCGTGCGCAACACTATCAGTTTCCTCTTACCCCGCTTAAAACTTATCCTTGACGTCAGCTACAGTATGTTTGATTTATAAACTTACTAATGAAGCTCTCTACATTCACGTCAATATTGCCACACGCCGTATTTACGTACATTACTTTTTAATTTCGTTGTTTTGATATATCTAGTACTCTCACGGAATATAGAATACAAATTCCGTGAGTACTCTAATGGTAAGATTTTGTCCGGGTCTACCTTAGGGAAAGAACTATTTGGCTTTCTCTCTGACTTTGACATTAGAAACTAAAGGCAACTTTATGCTAAAATCATACAATTGTATGTTGACAACGACGACGAGGTTTTCAATTTGCTGGTAAAGCAATACAGAACCCTGTTCTAGCGTTGCACCAAGCTGGTCTATTTTGAGGACCCGGTACCCCATATGAATGCCAATAATGGCTGTTGTTTTTGTATATTTAAAACTATCTAGATGTAATTGTTTACGAGTGGGAGTGCCATGATTCGGCACGAATGGGTCGGTTCGACCGAAGTGATACTACGGCCTCAATGAAAACCGACGTGAAACAACACTTGCGTTTTATTTCGTGGTGTGTGTAATGTTACCCCAGAGGCCCAATTATCTCCCCCCGACTCCCCAATCTCCTCAATTCCTGAGTCGACCACATTTTTCAAATTCCTAATCTCCAAAAGGCCGATAACGCACTTGTACCGCGTCTGGTGTTCCAGGTGTCCTTGGACGACGCCGATTGCTTACCATCAGGTGATCCATCCGCTTGTTTATTGACTTATCCCATTAAAAATGTATGAATATTAAAACAAACGCAAAGGAATATAAAGTTTGTATATCAAACAGCGACGTTTCCTTTTAATCGCCACAATTGTCTATTCAACACCGAAGTTATTAAATTTCCCATCGATAGAGCTGATTAAAGATAAAAACTGTAGAAGTGGAACACTTTGCCAGTTACTTGATACCTCAGTTCTCGCGACCAACTTTGTGCAGCACAAAAGGCGACTCCATTGTTTTCTTTTATTGTACCTACTTGATTTCCTTTCACCACTATTGGCTCTAGTTCTTGTTTACTAAAATAAAAACTGTATATTTTTCAAAGGACCGTTGTTATTGTGAATTGTGAGTTATTAAGGCATGCACTAGGACAATAAAAGCAAGTACAGCAATTAATTGCGTTTCATTTTATTTAAAAATGCTTAATTACAGCCTAGTGAACTACATGAGTAACAATTTTTTCCTTTTTAATGTCCACTCAAAAAAATAATATTTGAAATGAAAAACAATATTTTTTTCCGATTTAAATTCATTAAACATAAGTTTCTGATGTTCATTTTACATTTCTCTTTGAATTCAACAAAAAATAAGCCACCAAGTTTAGAATGAAAGTAACAAATGACAAATTCGAAAGTAAAACGTAAAATGTGACGTAAAAACTCGTGCTGGGCCCCCTAAAATCGTAGCACTGCCTGAAAGTTGCGGTATGTATACCTACTTCAACTGGAGAGCCCTTCACTATATCCACTATCGCGAGGTAGGCAAATGCAACATCTACAATTTCCAGCATCCGGGAAACTCACCCTTACCGCAATTTCCTACCCAAATGAAACCCCACGTTACCTTTACAGAAATAACGTTTCATTTCCTTTGACTAGTATGGGGTTAAGAAGAGTGGGTTTCTAATAAAGGTTGAAAGTCAAGTTGCATGTGAAGAGCGACGTCGCGCTTCGTTATCCGACTGCGGCGGCAGGACGATGCTAATTGTACACTCGTCATTACAAAGAGTTTGTATTAAGTTCGCACTTGGTTAGAGTAATTGTTAACTTAGATATATGCATTGTATGCTATTGCTATGACTTTATTTAAAACGTTGCCCCACTCTAGGATTTTCTCCTGTGGGTGTGATCACACAAAGAGTTATTCCGTGCGGGAATCGAAACCGCGACACGTTGCGCGGCAGCCGGTTGCCCAGCCACCGCAGCCGCACTAACAGTGCCGTCAGTCAGTATTATGTTAGTTTTCCTGGCTTCTTTTATTTGCGACAATGGGTTGTCAATGACGAAATTCTTTTGTTACAATGTTACCAAAGTTACCTAGGACATAAATCAATATTAAACCATTCATGAAAACCTATGAAATGCTTAAGAAGACTATTTGTATAAGGTCACATTATTTTTTATTTTAAAGAGATTACAAGAAGAAAAAAAGTACAAGCTAAAATCTAATTTAAGTTCTTGTGAGTAGGGACTAATTCAATAGCACTTAACGACACTCTTTTTTGCTCCATTCTAGAAATTTTTCATATCTATTCACTAATCTTAGAAAATAGACATGTTTAAATACGAGTATTAACTTGCATAAAAATACTATTCTAAGAGTACACGTAACCGCACGTCATACGCATGCTTTCGTCAATTGACAATTAGAAGACTTGCATCTTGCGTAGAAACAATCAAAACTGTAGCCACGGAGCGGCAACGTTGCGTCACTGACTCCTCATTTGAATCGCCTACAGTCTATATAAATAAAAATGAATGTACGTTCGTTAGTTTTGCTAAAACTCAGGAACGGCTGAACCAATTTGCCTTATTATGGTCTTGATTAGATTATTTTAAGGCGGTACGAAGTTTGCCAAAAGAATTTTGTACCTAAAGAAACGTCTGAACAAATTTAGATTATACATTTACGGAATACACACATGATCTCAAAGAACATGAGTACTTTACAATAATTGTATGCTCTTAAAATGAGATCAATATGTTTCGTCGTAATTAACGAGAGCAAAAATAATACTAACAATGTTTGTTCGTACGTAAATTAGTTAAGTACGTTCATTGCATTAATTAATCCTAGCAGCGCTAATATAATTATGTTAAATTAGTGCATTAACTATCGTTTAGTGCCTAATGTTATTATTGGAAATTTTAGATAATAATAATAATGATATGATTTCACATTATCACCTTGTGGTTAGTGTTGAATATAATTTTCTGAATCATACGTTATGTAATATTATGAAGTGTTTAATTTCAGTTATCAATATGTTTGCTTATACATATAGACGCCTATATCCAGCAGTGGACGGAACGCAGCCGTAGAATGCCCAACGAGTTGCCGGGGATCCGACTCAAAGTGCAGGAGTAGGAACGGAGTGGTTTTTAGTCAGTAAAAGTCTGACACTCCGTCTTGCCTAACCCAAGGTGGGAGAAGTTATTGGATGATTTCCCCCCTCAAAAAAAGCAGCGGACGGCAATTGACCAATGGTGGCAAAGTCACAGTAAAATACCTAATTTATGTAAGTAACTATTATGTTAAAGACCGGTCGCAATGGAGAACTGCTGTGGACGCCCTCTGCGCCTTCTAAGGGATATAGAACAAATTCAAGAATTGTGTTTTACGGTCACATTTCATTTTTACAAACTTCGATAGGTACATAAATACGTTCCAAACAAAACTGGCTTAGCAATCAAAATCCAACATTTTAGCGCACAATAAGTATTTGAGCTTGGAAACAAAGGCTTTGTTTTGAAACAATGACTTTAAGCGGTACTGCACAATGAGCTGTTAGTGCTAGCCTCTAGTGCGAAGATACTTTATAGGTACTGGATGGAGTTTGGTACTTATTAGTTATGTGCGATTGCCCTAGTGGAGAACTGATTGTCACACGTGATTAGACGTAACGTTGTAACGTAATCATGTATTAAAGTGTAGTTAAAAATAATTCATATTCATATATTTGCATACCATAAAGTAAATCAGGTATTACAATAGGCGTAAAGCGTTTTGTCTCTCTCGCTTGAGTAAAGCGAGAGGGAGTGTCAGACGCTTACTGACTAAAAACCACCCTGTTCTTACTCCTGCACTTCGAACTGGAGCCCTGGTAACCCGTTAAGTCCTCCGTGGCTCTGTAGCGGTATCAGCCCTGTTGGGCCCTATCTGTGGTTTGATGGGTCTTTGAGGCGCGCGTGGAACGCGACGCTCCATACGCTCGGGAGACTTAAAGCAAAGTTACATTTATGAATCCCGTAACACAACAGCGTTTGGATAAAATAAAGATTTACCCGTTTAAAAAGAAATGTCACAAATCCATTTTAACGTCATCACATAAATTTACAATTGGCATTATCAGTATTTATTTACTAAACTTGTAGCGTTACCGAATATAATATACATAGAAATAGGTACAACTGACTTTATTAGTTATTTTACCTCAGTTACCGTTACGTATTTATTTTTGAATTAATCATGTTACTACCTGTAGTAGGTTTAATTACACTTGCAATGTTAACACTTTTTTTACTCATAAAAACGACAAAATTATAAATCTGTTAAAACACCAACAGTATTATTACAACTCCAAACGTAATTAGAAGCAGCACAAAAACCAATTTTACCCAACCATTTAGAATTCAAATTCAAGTAACAAAAATGTACGTACCAAAAAGCTTTGTACACAACTCATCTCATTTCGGGGAACGCAATAATTCTTTACATTTCAGCAACATAATGCGGGAATGCAATAGCCGCAATGCAAACAGCTGGCCGTCCGCTAGACAATAAGTCGGTAAGCGAAGAAAACGCACACATTAAAAAAAAAAGGAAAAAGAGGAACCTTGCAGCGATGGAAGTTGCAAACCTTCGTAGAAAAATATACAGTAATACCATAGAGTGGTGTGAACGGAGAACTCATTTCTGATGAAGATAAGACCGAGACTAAAGCGATGGTTTTTAATGCCTAGCAACGTTTTAAAAAGAATATTTAAGTGGGGATATAAAATTGTCAAGGTAAATCAGATAAATCCAGTGATTCGGCATAACATTGCACTACAGAAACAATTATGCCGAGATTGTATTACAAAAATAAAGCTTGGGTCAATATGATTCTGTTCCAATATCAAATTTTACAACATTGGAATCGAACGATAATTTCAACTGATTCTACTATAAGTTAAAAATCCAACTACACCCTACGAATATAATAAAACCCAAACATGACTGAACCCACTCCAATGTCAACCTACTGTTTCCATTTCATTCCATAAAATAAAATGCCAGAAACACAATCAACGTGAAAGCCAGGGAACGTTACACTACTGAGTATATTTTTCCATGTTTAAAGCAAGTCGTCGTCTGCAACGGCCGCCTAAGTCAATATTGACTGCAGAAGGAGCATCTCACGACTAATCTTATAGAAACTGTTTGCCTTCGCGATTGAAGGTTCGACGCTCTAGTGGAAACTTTCGCATTTCAAATAAATTTGCATATAGGCTAGGGGCAATATTTCCGTGGCGGACCCCATTTGAATATTGCTGACAAAACGAAGAAATCGAATATCTATCTTGGTATTTGGTAGGGTTATCTCCGTGTTGAAATCTGTTACAAAGTATGGCGATGAAGGAACTTTTAAGTCGTGTGCTTCCCAATGTGTTCGTTCGATGTCGCGCTGCTTGTCTGCATAACAATGGTCTCCCCTGTGTTCTTTCAATAGAATTCCATTCTCTTTCGGAATTTAAATTTGAAGATTTTTGAATTTCTATTTTCAGATGAACCATTTTCACATTTGTGAGTAATAAATTGCTTATTTTAAACTGTTCGAATGTCAATCGTAGATTAAAATTCAATTATACATAATGGTCTGCTATTCGGATTACAATGCCCGAAAATAAACAATATTATGAAGTAAATATTTCATGTTCCAGTTTATAATGTCAAAAACTTTCATGATTTATTATTTTAATTAGTAAGTAGCCGAATTTGCATTTTCTGTTTTATTGATATTATTTTATGTAGATTAATATTCAATTTGTTTTATTCTGAGGTTAATTTTAATAATAATTATACCAAATGATAAAAGTTATTGAATTTCATTAGCAGGATTTAGTTTGTTAGTATTAAAAAGCTTTGTACACAACTCATCTCATTTCGGGGAACGCAATAATTCTTTACATTTCAGCAACATAATGCGGGAATGCAATAGCCGCAATGCAAACAGCTGGCCGTCCGCTAGACAATAAGTCGGTAAGCGAAGAAAACGCACACATTAAAAAAAAAGGAAAAAGAGGAACCTTGCAGCGATGGAAGTTGCAAACCTTCGTAGAAAAATATACAGTAATACCATAGAGTGGTGTGAACGGAGAACTCATTTCTGATGAAGATAAGACCGAGACTAAAGCGATGGTTTTTTAATGCCTAGCAACGTTTTAAAAGAATATTTAAGTGGGGATATAAAATTGTCAAGGTAAAATCAGATAAATCCAGTGATTCGGCATAACATTGCACTACAGAACAATTATGCCCGAGATTGTATTACAAAAATAAAGCTTGGGTCAATATGATTCTGTTCCAATATCAAATTTTACAACATTGGAATCGAACGATAATTTCAACTGATTCTACTATAAAGTTAAAAATCCAACTACACCCTACGAATATAATAAAACCCAAACATGACTGAACCCACTCCAATGTCAACCCTACTGTTTCCATTTCATTCCATAAAATAAAATGCCAGAAACACAATCAACGTGAAAGCCAGGGAACGTTACACTACTGAGTATATTTTTCCATGTTTAAAGCAAGTCGTCGTCTGCAACGGCCGCCTAAGTCAATATTGACTGCAGAAGGAGCATCTCACGACTAATCTTATAGAAACTGTTTGCCTTCGCGATTGAAGGTTCGACGCTCTAGTGGAAACTTTCGCATTTCAAATAGAATTTGCATATAGGCTACGGGGCAATATTTCCGTGGCGGACCCCATTTGAATATTGCTGACAAAACGAAGAAATCGAATATCTATCTTGGTATTTGGTACGGGTTATCTCCGTGTTGAAATCTGTTACAAAGTATGGCGATGAAGGAACTTTTAAGTCGTGTGCTTCCCAAATGTGTTCGTTCGATGTCGCGCTGCTTGTCTGCATAACAATGGTCTCCCCGTGTGTTCTTTCAATAGAATTCCATTCTCTTTCGGAATTTAAATTTGAAGATTTTTGAATTTCTATTTTCAGATGAACCATTTTCACATTTGTGAGTAATAAATTGCTTATTTTAAACTGTTCGAATGTCAATCGTAGATTAAAATTCAATTATACATAATGGTCTGCTATTCGGATTACAATGCCCGAAAATAAACAATATTATGAAGTAAATATTTCATGTTCCAGTTTATAATGTCAAAAACTTTCATGATTTATTATTTTAATTAGTAAGTAGCCGAATTTGCATTTTCTGTTTTATTGATATTATTTTATGTAGATTAATATTCAATTTGTTTTATTCTGAGGTTAATTTTAATAATAATTATACCAAATGATAAAAGTTATTGAATTTCATTAGCAGGATTTAGTTTGTTAGTATTTAGTATATAGATTAGTTCTCTATTCTTAGTGATGGTACAGACGTTAATCATAATTATTATACCGTACATGCAATAAGTACGACTCAGGCACGACGTTTTTTGCTTTAAGAATAATACAAAAAGGTTATCTTATAAGCACGCTGCTCCCGCGCGGCATGCTTACAGCTTTTTTTGTATTAACTTTATGAATACGACATACGATTTAAAGTTCAAATTTAAATGACATGTTTTTTTTTAAAACGTTGCCCCACTCTACCTACTAGTCTAATTTTTACTTCTTCCTCATTCTCTTTTTGGATATCTAGAGATTCGTGTAATATTATGTTTTCTTCTACTCTACTCATACATTAATCGTTACATAATTTCATTTTCTTTCATATCATTCCCCACAAATTCCATCATTTAGCGTCAAGTCACATAATTAAGCCCTTACATTACCTGTTAAGTAATCTATGGATTAAACAGAACATTAATCGACACTGATTTTCAGTACAAATAGTACAATTTGACACAGAATGCATTAGGAAACAAATAAACAACGTAGTCACGAAATGCAATTGTCGTTGTAGTGAAGCTGTTATGGCTTCACGTATTTGTTATAAAACGTGATACCATCGCAGATAATAGAATAGTTATTGTTATTTATACAAGCTTTATTCTTTTTATTTTTATAATTTACAAGCAAAAGCATCAAGGCTGCTATTTTTATTACGTGGTAAGCCTCCAAAAGGCTTAGGTTTCTTAGGTTTTTGGAGAGAAAACTATTGCTCCGGAGTCCTCAAGGAGCAACGCCTGTTACGGCAACTCTCTCTCTCTCTCTCTCTCTCTCTTTCTCTCTCTCTCTCTTTCTCTCTCTCTCTCTCTTTCTCTCTCTCTCTCTCTATTTCTCTCTCTCTCTCTTTCTCTCTCAGACACTCATTACGTATAATACCTTCATAATATTTCTCCTTCATCATAAAACTGCATTTTCACAAACACTTTCCTATTAAAACCATTTCATATTTTAATACGAAGATCACAGTGCAAAATATACAGATAGCCAATATATAGTAGCCACTCGTAATACTCGATGATGAATTCGTCCGCATGATATTAATGTTATCAGCATCTGTCCGCATCAACGATCCCACACTATTAAAAGCAATATTTCATTGTACCACCACAATTTACATACATAATGTTGTTGCTTCAACATTAACGGTTTCACTGTATATTTTTGAAGGCATGTGTATTTTGTAATTAACTTTCGCATTCATTATTAAGTTTATCTATTGTTATGTTAATGGGACTGATTATGCATACGGTAACGAAACTCTAGTCTTACTAGCTGGGGCTCTGATTCGAAAAGCAGAAGTAGTAATAGGGTGCTTTTAAATCAGTAAGAGTCTGACATTCCTTCTCGCCTCACCCAAGGTAGCAGAAATCATTGGATGTTTTTAGCCCCTTCAAAAGTCTCATGATGATTAAAAAATGTTAGTAATTGATCAAAACTTGTACACGTACTAAGTTTCATATATATATAATAGAGGCCCAACGCCAGGTCTACAGTGGCCAGAGTCAGAAGAGGATTTGCCTTCAGCAACAAAAGGTTCAATAAACATTATTAATTTACTTTTTTGACTGAAGACATTAGTAGTCAGTACACTTACAATTCAGTTTACCTTCATTGAAGAACAACAGTAATGTCAGAGAACATAGACATATATATGTTGTTTTTTAATATATTTGATGGGTCGACGTTTGACCAATTTCTTGCCTGGCGGTAAGCGATGATGCGGTCTACGATGGAGCATATCGTCACATAAGCAACCTATTCACTCAGGACTTAAAGACATCCTTAGACTCTGGAAAAGAAAAGTCCTACAAAAAGCGAAGCTGCACGTATCTCATGTTGAAAGAACAGCTAAGAAATGCCATGGTAACACATTTGTCGACATTTTATTGCTGTTGACAGACATACATTGATTGTCAGTTCTATGTCACTTAGATTGATACGCGGGGCGTGGCTTCACAAGGAAATGCGTGGCAATCGTAGCACATTTGGTTGACGGAAATGAGTGTCTCCGTACTTTGTACTCCGTAATTCATGATAGTAGAATTATCTTCTATTATGGATTTGTGGTTTACATTAATCTTTACATTAATCTTAAAAGTGGCAAATGTGTTTTCCGACAATAATTTTATGATATCGATTATATGATATCGATCAGATAGGCGTTGTTTAAGAAAATTTAATTATTTATCGACTAGAATAATACATACATACCTTAAACAATAATGTGGTTTATTTGTATTTTTTATCTAATACTTGTGTAATATCTAATATTTATGATTTATATCAAATCAGATAATTTTACAGTTAATAAATTTATTTTCGACCATCGCATTTTTACTTATATTTCAAGTATTCATATTCAATCTTTAATTAAATACTGGTTTCGAATATGTTGCATATCGATAGATAAATGTATGATTCCGTATCGATAACACCGCGATATCAAGTTATCTTTTTCGTGGAACATCACTGAATTCGAATACTACGAAATACTATAAAATTGTTTTCATTGTTTGTTGTTACTGATCCGATATTTAAAGGATTATTTGAAATTCAGGAGCTATGTTATTGTTATAATATGTTTCTTACTTTTCTGTAGA
Organism: Spodoptera littoralis; assembly: GCA_902850265.1. Classification (NCBI taxonomy): domain Eukaryota; kingdom Metazoa; phylum Arthropoda; class Insecta; order Lepidoptera; family Noctuidae; genus Spodoptera; species Spodoptera littoralis. Next base: position 9,153,380 of record LR824542.2, on the reverse strand, counting down.
TTAGAACGTTAATAAAAGAATTGCATACAATTGCAACTGTTTACCAATTTTTTGCCAAGTTTGTACTTATAATTATCTCTATAATATGAGAATAAATAACTCACGAAAAGTACACGTGCATGCCTGAGGCAACTTCTCCGTGGAATACGTTAATGTTATACAAACAAAATGGCTGCTTCGACATCAATTAGTCTCTTTGTGCACACATACATACTTGTATAAGTCTCACAGACAATTGAAACCATACCTTTTAACTTAGAACGAAGATTAATGAATAAAACGGCCTAAGTCTCACCTCTATACTCAATTATAAATTCGTTTTTCATTAGAATGAAGAGATGGCTTAAAGACAACAGCCTGAGGCTTTGGGATTAATGAACGTGTTTCTAACAAAGAGATCAGGGGAAAATGTTCATTACTTATTTCACTCTTACTGAAAGAGATAATCCCTCAGATGGGGACCCTTCTTTCACCCTTTAATTTGTTTTTCGACATGCAAAGGTATCCATATCGTACAAATATTTGCAATCCGAAGTGACATGATTTATGTCGAAGACTTATGACTATAATTTTCACTTTAAAATGATGTGTATCTATTTTATTGCCGAATTATTTATTATATTATGTACGTGTTATTCTTGTTATTCTTTTGGCATTCCATAGTGTCTGCATACCTCTGTGGGAAACAGGCGTCATATATGTATGTTTAGATTTTCTTCCAGCTCATTCGACAGTTAAAAGTAATTCAATTAATCCATTGTTACTCTACTAGCAATACTAAGTTACTACTTTCATCTTTCTCAAGTCATCACACCAAACACTAAGAAAACGAACTTTGAATTGAATCTCCAACTGTCGAGTCTACAAGGAACCGACAAACTACGCTCGATTAAACACAAAGGTTACGTAATATGAAGCGAACAATTACAAAACGATAGCACTGCCAGCTGTCGAAAGGTGAAATTTACGAGCAAGTATTTTAGTAAGGCGATATGACAAAGTTAGTTATTGAAATTGTCGACAGGTATGAGGTCTGGGAGCAAGTTCGCGTTGTTGCTTTGATGTTTAAGTTTCACAGTTAATACGAAACTTTGTACTGAGACCCGTATAACTTAGATCGCTACTATACGCACTCGGTTACATATTTACAAACTTTCCTGCGTTCCAAGTGTGTTTAAGTTCGTACAGAGTAAATTTACCTCGTAGTGAATGTAATTTGTCTCTGTTTTATCAGTAATCTTGTGGGAATGTCTGGAACATTTGTTGGTTTTGTTGCTTTTGTTTAGATAATTAAATTGGTCGGTTTGTTTTTTGTCAGACATAAATAGCCTTCATATTTGAATAGCTACAATAGACTGTACTTTATACTAAGTTACGGATTTATTATTGAAATTACTTCTCTTCCAATCAATAAATCTTTGTCAGTGATACAACTTATGATATCATTCGGAATAACGATACTTCATTGTTCAGAGTAATTAGCTGTACACGCTCCACTGAAACATCGACAGAACAGTCTCGCTTTTTCCAAACAAAAACAACAAAATAAAATAGTCGTCATTATTTTGTTTGTATTATTGTTCACAACCGCTGATGCAGCTCCGCAGCCCGCGGCGAATGAAAATGTTTTTCGCGTTTTTAAACCACAATGTAAGTATTCAACAGAATTCCTGGCAAACGGAAAGTTTAAACATAGTCTGGTTTCATAACACTTTGTGGGCTACTGCATGGAGTGTGTTTAAAGCATTCCACAATCCGTAAAACGGTACGTGTAGCAGCATTTAATTTGGATGTTAAGCTGGGCTTAAATCGGTGCTCGCCGACGGGCGCCCAGTTTGTTTGACTAGTTACTTCACTGTCCAAGTTGTCTAAGACAAACACGAAACTGCTAAACTTGAAGTTCTCTCCGCAGGGTACCGGATTCCCCACCACCAACGACGTTATCTTAATTAAGGCTTTCGGCTCGGAAGTTCGGTGACGAATTTATTAAAACTTGTAGTTGTCTGCCACATTTTGTTTACGGCCGAGCGCTGACAGAGATGACGTTTGTGGTTTTCGTGAAAACTTACAATGAACAAAAGTTTGTAAATTATTATTCATATTGTTTTGAAGTTTTAAGTGCCACGTAGCACGATAATCATTTGCACCGAAGTCTCGATTCAGAATACCTGCGGTAACTGTAAATATAAAGTTATACGGCGTACCTCTACCCAATACTTTTTTACAAAAAATGTGTTTTATTATCACTATTCGTTAAAACCTTTAACTAAGTTTTGCTTGTTATTTAAAATACTTAGGTACCTTTGCAATTATGATATGGATGTCTAAAGGCACTTTCATACGTTCCTTAAGAATTATTATTGCTTTATTTAATCTTAAAAGGATTAATCACACTAATTTTCGTACTAACTCAATGTTTCATTACACAAAGGTATTTTAATAACAACATTTTAACAGAATACCAGTGCCTGATATAATAAGCAGAGCAAAACGTAAGAATGTCAATAAAGTGTACAATGTAAGGCGCCAAAGACATGCTCGTCAATTTTCACTAGAAAAATGACGGGAGGTCGAAGACGGTATTTCACGATAAATCTGGAATATAATGTTAAATGCGGTCGCCCAGGGTGTCGTGGAGAACAATATGGATGGAGAACATAAATTCTTCTTTGCATCAGTGATGTTGGCCGCATGTGTGATGGTGGTTTTCATCGTTTGTCTCGCTTTCCCCGCTTTATGAAAATTACAGCTGACGTCATCGTGAATAAGTGCTAGAGAACTAGGATAAAAGTTTATTGCTTACAGTTTTATGCGCTGTAAAGATATATAGTATTATCTTGTTCTGTGAATTTTCATATAGGTAGGTAATACTACAATGATGTTCTCCGAGATTTTATCCAACCGCTTTTCCTTAGTAACCAATTTTATATGACTGTAATTTATCAAGAATATGTCAGTCTGATTTTATTTTAAGATTTTTAAGGAGATACAAATAATTTTAAAGAAAATATGGGTAGGTTCGTATAAACATAGTCGTACATTATGTTTAGTTAATAATGTGTTTGCGTCATGGAATATTTTCTTTCAATTTGATAGATTACTATAGAAACAGATTTTTAAAGAGCATTGTTTGCTAACTTTACCCATCATTTATGAGTTTTATAAGAAACTTTGACTCGCATTGATTCTTTTGGGATATATGGTGGCTTCCGCATTTATGGTGTTCCCGATTTCCCATAGGTGCTTACTGATGGATCGTTAAAATACTTATAGATGTTTTTATTGTATATACATACATATATGTATATGTATTTCTGCACTGCTTAGTTGGCCCAGTGGTCGCTAGTGCGACTGCCGGGCAAGGGGTTTCGGGTTCGATTCCCGGGTCGGGTAATGTATTACTAGGTTTTTTATTACATGGGACTGATAACATAAATAGTGAAATGTTGGTGTTACATTATACAGTGGCATTAAGTGCTGTAATGTGCACCTCTACCCCTACGGGGATAAATAATGTTATGTTATTAGATTATGTTATGTAACATATTTCTACCAAATATTCAAATAATATTTTCAACCTATACGTAATGTATAAGAACCAAAACAATGTACCCAAATTGACTCATTTCAAAAATATAAATACAATGAATCATCTGATACTGCGTATAGTTATCATTGAATCGTAAACAATCGATAGGTATATACCTCTAGGTATATGTTTATAGTGACTGTTATTGAGAGTCACTTCTTATCTAATCGGACGAAATCGGGCATTTATTTCTCGGAAATATTTGAGTATTATTTTACTTTAGTATTTTTAGATACGTGTATTTACTAACCTAAACGCTATCTATATTACATTTTATAACCTTTATTAGTCGTGGTGGCCCGGAGGTTTAAGACGCCCACTTCTCATGCATGAGGGTGCGGGTTCGAAACCTACCAACGGCAAGTACCAATGTGACTTTTTCCGAGTTATATGTACTTTCTAAGATTATTTAGACACCACTGACAAACGGTGAAGGAAAAACATCGTGAGGAAACCTGAACTTATAATTTCTAATTATAAGTTTGAAATCACCAACCCGCATTGAGCAAGCGTGGTGATTAATGCTCTAACCTTCTCTGTGTGAGAAGAGGCTTTGCTCAGCAGTGGGCATTTATAGGCTGTTGATGATAACCTTTATTACTTAATAGTGGTCCCAACCCAGGAGTACTTTGCCCGACCCGGGAATTGAAACCGAGACCCCTTGCCCGGCAGTCGCACTTGCAACCACTCGGCCAATGAGGCAGTCATACTAACTATTATTATTAACCATCAACGTTTATTTTCATAGAATTAAGTAAGCAAAACAATGGCTGCTTAGACATAATAATTGGAAGCAGTTTACTAACGTGTTGTTGATATCAGATCCAGCTTAGCAGAGGCTTCCGTCCTCCCTACCGAAGGACTGTTTCCTCCGGAAGCCGGACGCACGGGGAGGGGGGTGAACTAAGCGGATTCCAAACAGATCGCAGTATATTTAGCAGTTTCCTGTAAAATCATTATAGAGGTTCTATTTAGTGATTAGATATAGGAAGAAATATCCTCACTGTGGATTTTGCAGTTTTGTCTGTTATAGCGTATTTGTTCCGACATTTACAAATGCAACGATGCCTAATTTAAGTCGAAAGAAATCTCGGTGTTTAGTTTTTGGTTGGACAGTAATGGTTTATATTTTCAAAGAATGAAAACATTAACGTTACTTACATTCTTCCATAAAACAGTAATAATTGCCAAGAATTATTAAGAAAGGGACATAATACGCAACCCTTTTTTTGAGGGGGGATTATCGTCCAATGACTTCTCCCGCCTTGGGTTAGGCGAGAGGGAGTGACAGACTCTTACTGACTAAAAGTCACCCCGTTCCTACTCTTGCTCAGCCTCATCTGTGGTGATCTTGCTCTTTGAGGCGCGCGCGGAACGCAATGCGCCGTACGCTTTGGTCTGGTTCTTATCCGCAGACCCACACTTACGGTGATTGTCGCGCAATCTCCGACACCCGGAGTGTCTCCCGCGATGTATGGGGCATGAGGAGGTTCGTTCCTTCACGCCACTCGCCTCCTTTTTGCATGACTTCTTCGCAGAAGGAGAAGACAGCATCCAAATTCAACTCCCTACCATGGCCTGCACCAAAGCCGGACGCGAGAGATCGCCGTCACCGACTACATCCCTGATGACACGGCCATGGTCAGCTCACGCAGGGTAAACCACCGCCGTATGCTCCACCGTGTCCTCCAAATACGCAACTCTCCACTTATTATACTGACGATATTAATTTGAATTGTTCTCAGAGAATTCCACATGCAAGAAACACTTGTAGTGATAATTCTTTTAAAAATTAGCTTACAAGATTAATCTTCAACTTAAAAGAAGTATATTATCCATTCTAATTACTTCTTACATAAAATAATGATGACCAAAGCCTCCTTTGATAAAACATCTAAAGTCTGAGAGCTATTATCTTTGATGTTGTTTGATGAAGACTTTTCTATTGTGAAGCAAGTATACTTTACGATGAAAGAACCTTTATAAGAGGTACTAATGAAGGTAGGTGTATAAGCAGTCAATATTGAAAATGTCTGCACTTATTTTTGGATTACCACCTACATACAATTACTAGGTATACTTGTATACTTACGAAGTACTAAATAAACATTTAGTACTTCGATGTCAGTTTCTATTTCATTCATGAGAAAACTTTTGACGGGTGAACGGTTTGATATAATACATTATGTGAAGATGTCAACACAAACTTTTTATAGAGTTAACCGTAGGTCAACGGTAGTGAGGAGCTAGAAGTTATTAAGAATAGATTTTGAAGTAATTATTATGTTTTTCCCGGAGGTTTAAGACGCCCGCTCCTCTTATATGAGGATGCGGGCTCGAAACCTACCAACGGTAAGTACCAATGTGACTTTTTCCGAGTTATATGTACCTTCTAAGATTATCTAGACACCACTGACAAACGGTGAAGGAAAACATCGTGAGGAAACTTGGGCTTATAATTTCTAATTATTAAGTTAGTATGTCTCAAGAAACTTATAATCCAGTTAAAAAAATGAACTTTGCAGTTTTCAAAATTCTCAACAGAAGCATGAATGGAATCTAATTGGTCTACATTAGATTGATTATGAAAATATTATAGTAACGGATTATAAGGCTATACCTAAGTCATACCACAGCACGTTTAAGCTCTTCCTATATAAACTATATATTATGAATATATGAACTATAGAGGTACTATAATAAAATTCCAGAATATGGTAGTAAAAGGTTTCCAAAACTTAGGCATTAGCATGCTAACAACATTTACATAAGACGTAGTCAACGTTTACGGCTTAGCGGCTTAAACACTAACGAAATACGTATAAACACACGTAGTCTGCGGATATCGGCAGAGCTTAAGCCGTACGGTAACAATGTAATGGAATGTTATATTGCAAACTAGCTGCTAGTGCATAATACAATATTTCATGTTAATCGAAAGTGGATAGTGGAATTACATACTTGGGAAAATTTGGGCAAATATATACGTACAAACTAGATAGTTTATTTTTATGTTGTTACCATATACCGTAACCACTGTTAGTTTTAATTTATCCACCGATGTGTTGTGTGTGTGATTTGTTACTGATGTTTTTTAGGTTTATTTTCCAAGGCCAAAACTGATATTTTGGTTCCAAAATTTTCAGTGTGAAACTAAATAGGAGTCTAACATAACAGAGGGGTAGAAGGGGTAGCCAGAGGCGCACATTACGGCACTTAGTGCCATTGTACAATGTAACACCCTCTTTTCACTATGTCCCATCTAATAGGGGGTGAGCCTATTGCTATTTACCGGGCACAATTCCAGACACAGGTTTTTTTAAAAACCTAGTAATAGTTTGCACGACCCGGGAATCGAACCCGAGCCCCTTACCCGACAGTCGTACTTGCGACCTTGCGATTATTTTTTGTAAATGAGAGTAAATCATGTAGTTACCGGAAAGTTTATCTTCTAGCACAATTCTTTCTAACTTCTTCTTTTTTTCTTCTTTTCCAGAAGATAAAATAGAAAACAAAAAATTAAATGACACTTTAAGAACATAGTGCCATTTTGCGGAGGTTGGTGATCATTAAAGTCGTATCATGTATCCTTGTAAACGCTAATTAGCCCTGAATCAAGACTTGAAGAATCATATCTCGGGTAGAAATTCTATGATAATAACAAAGTCTTTGAAATCATCTATGTAGCTAAACTGACAACAAAAATAGATTTAATAGACTACGTAGGTAGTTACTACCTACAGCTTCTTTGTAAGCTTTACGACAAAACCCAACTACTTAGTAGCTAAACTCGTTATTCTCAAATACATTGATCATAAATAATTTACAATACGCATACGAATAATAAACGTCAATAAAACTGTGTAAATTACAATACATCGTGACTTACCCACGTGTAATGGAAGCTTCTTATCTTGTGTCTCTTGTTTGGCAAGGTAAAATCTAATCTATACCTAAAAATATTACATATTTTGTGTTAACATACATATACAACTGCATTTGGCACGTAAGCACTGAGATATGAATCATAGCTCCAATTAATAACCAAATATAATATGACTCATGTATGATAACGGTGTATCTTACACCAGTATCGTTGACGTATGTAACTGAAATTAAGTACTTCTAGGGTATATTTTTGTGAATTAGAATAAATATCATTGAAACTGAATTTTATAGCTATCATTTCAAGCAAAAGTGGGTTGGTGTGCGTAGGTATAATTGGTGAAGGTAATCTTTTTACAATCCTTCGATCCCAAGATTTTGTCGCAATTTGTAAATCGGTTAATTAACAGTTTATGAAAAAGTTAATCTACCATCACTACTATCACTAATTCCAACCCACATAGTACCTGACAAGCTTACGTTCACACTTGCATCCACTCTTTCACCCACCTGCTCACTCACTCACTCAAACACATACTCACTCACTCTACATGATTTACATACTACACATACATTGTGCGTACTGGTATTTTCGCATTAACTGTTTTTCATTTGAAATAATTATTTTAATTTATTGGTCTGGGAAATTAGAATTGTAGGTATGTAGGTTCACCTTTATTTATTTTCTTCTTTTTTTGTTGTTAATCTTGCCTGCAGCTGTAGTCAAATGTCATTTAGCGCTTGTCTACATATAGAATAGAAAACCAAATTATAATAATATGGAATTGTCGTAAATTTTGACAGTTGTCAGTGTCATCCCCATACATTTAGTTTTCTACTCTCTCTGTAGACAAGCGCTAAAGTGGCGTTGGGCTAAAGGCAATGTTTATATTATCTACATTATTCACTTCAATTATTTAAAATGACATGAAAAATTGCATAGTTTCCTAGCACAAGCAATTTATTGCTTAAAAGGTGATCTCCAATACTAAATTGTATCAAATGCCTGTTGTAATTGAAACAAACATTTTTATTTTTATTATATTCACTGCTGAATTGAAAATCTTCTTTACACAAGACGTTTACCTTTCACGCTGATCAGGCAAGTCGTTAGACACTACATCGTCTTCAATGTTGCACAACAATTTACTTGTCCTTGTTAGTCCAGATTCCATTCACAATCATTATTACAAGGAAAAATAGTGCTTGACATAAGAATAAAAGTCGAACATGAGAAACCGTATCTGTTGCGATTTTTACGTCATTCTTTGTTTTCTTCCACCCACGTTTTGACGTAAAAGCGGAAGCAAAACTTGAAGTTTCATTTAGAATTTCAATCAAGTCAATGTTACCTACAACAGTTTTTCTTTCCTTATACCTAGTAACTCTATCGCCATCGAATACTGAAAGGGTAATCAATTTTAAGACGCGTAAGTATAGTTCTCGGTAATCTACTACAAAATCTTTTGGCCTTTCAGTATTCTAGTGTTATTGATTTTAGAATCGTCATAATACTTTTCGGACGAACACAAATCATCTTAGCCAATTTATTCATTCCCCAATATAATATCAACCAAAGTCACCGTATAATCCTTCAAAATCTAAATGTCTCGAATACTAAAACTTCCCTAACATCCCCAGCGCCAATATATCGTGAACGCATTTAATTAGAGATCTGTGTGTTTAGTTCCCAGCAGTTTGGAACTGCATCTAAGTTCGAAACTACCAAAGTACCTTTAGCAAATATTAATTGGTAGAAACTTTATAGCCATATGCTCTCCTAGTACCATTCAAAGACAAATACGTACTTTACTTAGGTATTACGGATGACTTATAGTTTGAGTTTCAGAGTGTTTGAATAAGAGACTTTAGGTTGAGTTAGGGAGTATAGTTGCTTATCAAGTAGCTGGCAGTTGAACTTATTGTTATTTTATTTATTTGAATGTCTATGTTGGTTCTTTGGTTGATCTTCGGTTTAAGAATAAAAAGCCTCATTTCATAAAGAATCATTTTATGAAACATGTCGTGGTGGCCCGGAGTTTAAGACGCCCGCTTCTCATGTATGAAGGTGCGTGTTCGAAACCTACCAACGGCAAGTACCACTGTGACTTTTTCCGAGTTATACGTATGTACCTACTTTCTAAGATTATTTAGACACCACTATCAAAAGATGAAGGAAAACATCGTGAGGAAACATGGGCTTATAATTTTTAATAATGATAAGTTTGGAATCGCCAACCCACATTGAGGAACCCTGGTGATTAATGCTCAAATGCTCCTTCTCCGTGTGTGAAGAGGCATTGCTCAGCAGTGGGCATTATAGGCTGTTGATGTGTGTGTGTGTGTGTGTGTGTGTGATTTTATAAAACAAGTTATTTATTAAATACAAAAAGAATCACCTATAGCAGTATTCATAGTAATTGTTGAGTCAAATTAAACCCAAGTTGGAAGTACCTATCTGTAGCATTTTTACGATATTTGATAATAAGTCAAATTCAATACCTACTTTTTTCGAATTGTCAAAAACGATTGTGACGTCGCGTTTTTTAGCGTCAAACAGCGTACTTATTTCTTAAAAATTGGCTGGAAAAATACTAAAATACTAAAATTAAGTTAGTCATAAAATCAATTAATGAATGTGTGTATTTTATTTTATTGTATTGAACAGTCAAAATAATTTGTTTTTGATCAAGGAAAGTACCCAGTTATGTACTGAAGGCATAGCTTTCATACCTATGATTATGTAAGCAAGACAAGCTATACTTACATACATGACACATGTAACATGTCAGAAGATGTATGTGGATTTGACAACTTAAAATAACCTGATTATTTATATTAATGTTATGATAAGTATACGTAATCCCGTATATTATTCATACAACATTATTATTTAATAAAATGTTAATATAATGTGATATGTACATTAATGAGTCTTACCATTATCTTACTTCAAGCTATTTTCATGATTCATAGAGCCATTAGTCAATCGATTACAATCGTTATGATTTTTTTATCAACATAACACCGATTCTGTATTATGTCCATGTTGTAATAGAATGTTATTTGATCTCCTTTTGTGTTTGCTGTCTATTTCCTTGTTTTTTTTTTAATACGATACGTTGTATTATAACCATTTAAAAAGAATTTCTTACTGCTATTGCCTCATTACTTTATTCTTCCCGCGAGTTTCGTATAGAACTGTCTTTAGCATAATCTACACAACAGACTTGTCTAATGAATTTACGCCCGAATACTGGAAGGCTATTTATTCCATTTTAATCCTTTGAGTACCGTCATTATAGGCACAATTAAAGAATAATAAGTTGCGGTCACGGGTGTCCTCGCGATGTGTCACAGTTTAAGTTGTATTCAAACATCGTGCCATCTCCGTCATTTGATAAAGACTTTACAGTGACAGAACTATACTTAAGCGCGACTTAAAGTTGAGTAGTATTTCAGTATTCGGGCAGTAATCGTTTTAAACTACGATTTCTAATACGTTTACGTTTGGAGATTATGGCATTATGGCCCTCTTTTGTAGAGGACACCCATAACCCAGCAAGGTATATTTACAGATTTTTTTTTTTGGAATGTCACCTGCTATGGTATTACCGGTAAATGTGCGCACGGATCACCTGATGGTAAGCAATCGGTGCCGCCCATGGACACTTAAATACCCAGCCTTTTGGGAATTGGGAAGGTTATGGGAGATTCGAGGATTGGAGCGACTGGGGGGGGGGGAATAATTGGGCCTTCGGTAACCTTACTCACACTACGCAAGCGTTGTTTCAAGTGAGGTTTCTGTGAGGCCGTGGTATTACTCTGGTCGAGCTGACCCATTATTCGTTCCGACGCATAGAATTATTGATGACGATTTGTCATACTTACTTGAAATAATTACAAATAGCTTTTCAATGTCTATGAAATTGATATTGCTAATAACTTTTTAATATCAACCCATGTATCTAACTTACAGTAAATGATCGACCAATAATTCTTTACTAGACGATTGAGAATCTAAGGTCAAAATCTACATCATTTTACGTAGAACTTCAATTATAGTTTTGCCAGTTGCTATTTATTAAAGCGAACTCATCGACAAAACCCAACTCCGGTACCTTGTACGGAGTATGGGAATTAAAACCACGATAATTTGTCCATGACACCATTTGATATATACTTACGTAGAATTTGTTATTGTATTGTTAAACAGAATGAGTTCGAAGAGAATTTACCACAATTTTTAACTCTGTTTAAATTCAAGTTTCTATCAATTGCTTTTAAATATCTATGTCTACCCTACAGGAAATACTCGATCGACAATTTTTTAGTAGACCATTGAGCATCTAACGTTAAAAATGTCCTTCGCAATTCGTAAATGGGATTACGTGCTTTGAGATTATCACACAAGGTTAGAATTTCAATCACTCTCTGAGAAACAAGACCACGTGGTTGGCAATAGTTTTACACACAACTAACTTTGATCTGCAGTTTTGCTCACGTGCACGTATGTAGGTACTGATACCAATATGTTACTTACACATTACAAGAAGATTCGTTGGGTACATAAAATGCAAAGAGGATTCAACAAATGAACAAACTTGACTGCACGGTTGGTGCGGTGGCTGGGCAACCGGCTGCCGTGCAACGTGTCGCGGGTTCAATTCCCGCACGGAACAACACTTTGTGTGATCCACAAATTGTTGTTCCGGGTCTGGGTGTCATTGTGTATGTGAACTTGTATGTCTGTAAACGCACCCACGACACAAGAGAAAATCCTAGTGTGGGGCAACGTTTAAAAAAAAAAACTCTCTTTGGCATTTATTATTATTAGGTAGTTGAAATTACCTTTATTACGTAAGAAGTGATATATACATACATATATAGTTTCTAGAAAACAGGAACACTGAGTTTGTTTCTTCTAGTCAAAGAGCTGTTAGGAATAATCTTCAAAAACTTATACTTTAACCTTCTTCTTCTTCTTATAGCACCTCTTCAATGTTGAAGGTCGGCCGTCAGCTTCTTGTATTTCTCCTTGTCGGTAGCCATGCGGAACAATTGTTCGACAGATGTAATGCCGGTCCACTCCCGGATGTTTCGCAGCCACGATTTTCTTCTGCGCCCAGCACGTCTCTTTAACTTAACTTTAACCAGTTGCGTTTTATTAAAGTGAACTCATTGACATAATATCCAATACTATTGTAAACGTTAACCTTTACCGAGTCTGGGATCGACGGTTCAACCGACGATAATTCGTCCATGGCACCAATTGACGCATAGTTACGCAGAATTCGTTATTGTATTAATTGAATATTAGTCAAATTCATTGTGTTTTATTTATCATTTAGGCCATTGTGGGCATTGACACAAAAACGTGAAATACATGACGTTTTACGAAGGTAGGTATAAGGTATAATATAGAGATTACGATAACAAATTATTTAAGGTAGGTAGGTACCAGTTAATAATCAGTATATTTATTAATATATCACTGCCTCATTGGCCAAGTGGTCGCAAGTGCGACTGCTAACCTATGGGTTTGGGTTCGATTCCCGGGTCGGGCAAAGTATTACTAGGTTTTAAAAAAAATCTCAGTAGTAGCATGGAGTCTGAAATTATGCCTGGTATCTAACAATAGGCTCACCCCCTATTACATGGGACTCATTACATAAATAGTGAAAAGTGGGTGTTACATTGTTCAGTGGCGTTAAGTGCCGTCATGTGTACCTCTCCCTACCCCATCGGGGATAAAGGGCGTAATGTTATGTTATGTTATTTATTGATAAAATTGGTCAGTACCTACCAATCATTGTACCAATTATTACACTTGACACAAACACATTCATAATAATAAATACGTAAGTATTTTATCATTAAAAAAATCACCGTGTTATCATTGCTATCCTATACCGATACCTAAGTGGGAAATCTGAAAGAATGAGGAAACCTTTAATGCCTACAAACAGAAAGAACTACACTGGCGTACTATTTGCACTTCTTTGTAACATGATTAATTATTATGTAATGTAACAAAGACGATCCAAAATATTAGTCAATAATAAACAACAAAATACTCGAATATAAAAAATTGTGGGAGAGCCATGCTTCGGCCCACGAATGGGCTGGCTCGACCGGAGTGATACCACGGCCTCAAAGAAGCAACGCTTGCGTTGTGTTTCGTCGTGTGAGTTAGGTTACCGGAGGCCCAATTACCCTCCCCTTCCTCAATCTTCCCAATCCCTGAATCCCCAACGATCCTCAAACTCCTAATCCCCAAAAGGCCGGTAACCCACTTGTAACACCTCTGGTTTTCCAGGTGTCCATAGGCACGCCAATTGCTTACCATCAGGTGATCCGTCTGCTCGTTTACCGGCTTATGCCATAAAAAATAGAAATACATGGAATTACATTTATAATATAAAAAATATATGACTCAAACCTTTTCTTCTTGCTAAACGAAAACGGTGCATTATCTATAATAGAAAACAACATAAACGAAGTAAACTGACCCAAGTAATATTTCATTTAAAGTCTCATCGTGCGTTCAGAAACTTTGCCAAAGCTTGTAAAGTATTTGCTGGAAATTTTCAAGACGGGGTGCAATCACGCTACGGGGCGAACCAAGCAGTTCAAGTTCCGAATCGAACTTGTGACCAACGAAGTCTTTTTCATTTCTGGACTTTGATGAAATTTCGAAACTTGCCAATGAGGTTCATTTTGAAATATCCCCAACTGTTTCAATTCAACTAAACGGAATGAGTTCGAAGAGAATTTATCGCAATTTTAAACTCTATTTTAAATCAATTTTGTACCAATACCTTCTATCGAATATTTGTCTTTCATAAATTTTATAGAATGTAAATTATTTATGTTACATTTCTACGTTACACAAATTCGAGACAAATCTTTTCTTATAGATAAAATCGTCAAGTCATTATTTTGTACATGAATCATACTTTTATAATAAAAGGATCAAGTATTTATATCATGTTGCATGAAAGATAATGTGAATAGGTACATCGATTTTTCTTTATACAAGTACAACTTTTTTATTGTATCACTAACAAAGGAATATTACCTGATATTTTATTACTTCAACACTAAAAAATTCATGCATAACAACTTCTTAAACAATCTTAAGAAACCAGAGTGTAATAATGTGGAAAAAGTTCAAGAAAAATTCAATGTCCCAATTATTTTTATACTTTTTTCTTCAGTTCTATCACAAACGTTCATCTAGCAGAAATACCTTCGGTCTCTTGTATCCGTCATTCAATAAAACTAAAGGGGCGTCGTTACGAAAGAGCTCGGTTCGCTCAGGTGCAACTGACTTAACACAATTGAGTTCGTTATTCCAACGGTGCATTGTTCAGGCAATAGAGACTTACGGTCCCAATCTACAATCACCCTGATTTATAGACTTTAGAAAGAACCAACTAAGGCGACTGTTGCTTTAAAAATTGCTCCTATATCTTTATGTCGACGTATTGGTTCCTATTTTAAAGAATAATGATAGAACATACGAACGTTTTTCTGAAATTCGTTCTTGTGAATCGATTCATTCGAATTCTTTTATTTTGATGTAGGTACTGAGAATTTTCGCAATTCAGCATTTGATTTCGGTAATGCCACATTTTTATTTTCGAAATCGTAAAATATGAAGCGGGTTACGTAAATTCGTATCACGTAAATCGACGTCCTTAAAAAATATCGCTTCTCCACACACGAGCTACCGTTGTTCTTATTTTCAATTTCATGTAAAGCGATTCTATAAATTTTAAAATCGCTGCCCAGACAGGAAGTCAGATCGAAATCGTGGCGGTCGGGAGGAAATTGCTCATTCTCACGCGAACGGCCGCCGCCTCACTCCGGGGAATCCGCTCTAATGGAAAAAGTTAAAAAAAATATACAAAACTTTTTATTACAAAGCCCCGTAGGACTTATACATCTATACAATGTACTATCAACTATAATATTAATACAAAGACAATTCTCGTGAATCTTATTCTGCTCTGAATAATAATGTTTTTACATTGTCTCGGATTTGGAAAAAAGAATTAATTTGTATCAGCTTAAAATATTTCGTTGGTATAATTTTCTCTGAATATATTTATTACTTCCAGTCTACAGCTTCGGTAACTTTATTTTGTTACAATGTAGCAAAAGAATAAATTTTAATAAATGCTACCACAACTTTTATTATTTTTACGCCCCGAACGCTCAAATGATTAACGGACGTCGATGAAAATTAATAAAATTTAAATACATATTGGATTTACAAGAAAATTTGATTGTGAAGGTTCTTCGAAAATATTTTGCAGGATATTTTTTGTGGACTAAATATACAGTTAATAAGTTTTTCATGGTTTGATTTTTTGAGCGCATAATAGGACAAAATACTAAGCTTCAATGTAAAAACATGCATCACGAAGTCAGGTAAAATTTTTTTGATTTAAAATTAATGTCAAATGCTAATTATAGATGAATTGAAAACAATTTGAGTGCAATTTGAGTGCGGGTTCGAAATCTACCAACGGCACCAAACAGTACCAATGTGACTTTTCCCGAGTTATATGTACTTTCTAATATTATTTATACACCTCGGACAAACGACAAACATCTTGAGGAAACCTGGGCGTATAATTTCTAATTATAACTTTGAAATCGCCAACCCGCATTGAGCAAGCTGGTGATTACAGCTCAAACCTTCTCCGTGTGAGAAGAGGCTTTCCACAGCAGTGAATATTTATAGGCTGTTGATGATGATGAGTTGCCATCATATAATATGAAACTGCCTCAGTTACTTCCGAAACAAAAATCCAAAAGTCAAAACATTATGTTCCAAACAATAATATATTCTCCTAAACTTTTGACACGACCTGTACCAACAAAATTTTACTTGAATAATTAATTCGGTGACTTGAAATGTCAAGTTAAGTGAGGGCATGACAGTACTAAGTAGTTAAGTACATCTTCGTCTCTTGGCATCGTCGCTTGGAACCCTTAAATGCCATGTGTTAACTAGATAACTTTTGAGACGTCTTACGTTTAACTTCAACCAAACTAATTCATTCAGACCAAAGTTAGTCTAGTCAAAGTCAATAGACTGATAGATTGAAACCTTGTGCTTTAATCTTGAGGTTTAAGTTCTAAACTTATAGAAAATGTAATTATCATGAGGGATTCCTTGGTAAGGTAGATGGTGTTCATTAATTTTACGTCGATTTTGAGATAAAATATGATCACAGAATCAAGAAAATGCTATCGTACTTGAAAACTATTGGCGTGCTTAGGTCAAATTAGAATTAGTTTCAGTTTCCATAACATCCTATCCTACTGATATTACGAAAAGTGATACGTGAATATACTGAGATAAGCTCTACTAGTTTCGAACCACAGAGGTTCTTCCTCATGAGCAACGTGCGCTGTCACGGCGATGTTGCGCAGCCTGCTGTAGGCGAAATTAGTAGAGTTTTTCTCAATATATTCATGAGACTAACTCGCGATTTCTAGTTAATTTACTTATGTCTCACGATAGTTATTATTAAAACATAATACTGAATTTAAGGCTTCAAAAATTAAATGGGAGTCAAAGCAATTTACATTAAATTATTGCATATAGCCGTCCCAATAGTGCGTTCATTGTGGGACTATTTGTTCTGAAAAAGTTTGAAAGATATACATGGATGGGTTTATTCCAAATGTCTTCGGTACAGAATGCTAGTATTGTACTCTTTGGGTGTTTAAGCATAAAACTATAATTAAGTTATTAAGAGCAAACAGAGTTATACTTGTTTATGGAAGATTACATAAACAATACTCTCAAAATGGTACGAGGTGTCAGTAGATACCTCGACCCCCTCCTTCTGAAAAATAAACCTTAGGTATGGTCCCTGTAAAGCATGTTATTGAGAACTAATTAGAAACTAGATTTAAGTTAAAATCATACCTAGTTCAGTAATGAGTTAACTCTGACTAACAAAGAAATAACTATTTAAACGTTATCGACAAATGAGTCATTGTTGTTATGTTTCTAATTATGTCCGACCCGACTAGGCAACCTTACTATCGTTACTGACAGACCAAATCTTGGAAATCTACGCCAAAACGTGACTTACCTGTCGTCATGGTTTACACGTGAAAATTATCACTTACCGGATTTTAAATGGTAAAAATGTGTAGGCTTATACGAGGACAATTCTGCTAATAGAATTATACATTTACATACATACATCATTATAATACATACGCATTGGGTCCACGGTTGGCGTAGTGGCTGAAATATCGGCTACTGCGTAAAAATATTGCCGGATCTATTCCCGCACAAAAAAACTTTGTGTGATCAACAAATTGTAGCTATTGCTGCCAGCGGCGTGTAATCCAGAATGCTGCTGCGGACAATCTAATGGGTTTCCGGGGCTCTAGCTTGAAGCAGCGCCTCATCAAAGGCGGGAGAAGTCATCAGATGATTTACTCTCATAAAAAAGGTGAATTTATAATGAATAGACAGATAGATGAAATTATGTGTATGTAAACGCAACCACGACACATAAAAACATATGTAAACTTTTAAGGTCCTTGTCTTGACTTGTGACGTACCAGGAAGGTAGAAATTACAGAGCGATGAGCGATACTCGATAATCAAAGTTTAGTTCTTGTGCACCGCAAATGCTTATGGTATACAAATTAATTATAAGTAATCAATACTCTATTCCTACACACTCTAAAAAGACAAAGACCGCAACTTATTTAAAACTTCACTAACAAAACATATTGAGATCAAAAAAACAATATTTGTATCTACAAAATCTATATAGCAACCGGCGTGTGACTTAGACACAGTCATTCCTCTCAATTTCCTTTAGTTAATAAACAACGACCGTTCAGTACTCAGCGAACACCAGCGCTGGCCGCATGGCTGCTTAAATACATAAAGAAGCCAAAAAAGTTAAACTATCCTATTACTATAACCCACGCGAGTTCATGATTTACTATTGTAAACAGTCATAACTCTATTCTACGTGAATTTTTAAAGCGAGATGTTCAGGTGCTATATCGGTACATGTATATCTAGTGAACTGATAAATCCTACGTAACTATCGATCGATAGAGATAAATTTTGATAGGACCAAGTGATAAGTTTTGTCGTGTTTAAATTCTAACGACGGTCAATGCGCTTCAGTCGTGGACAAACAGTTGACTCGAAATCAGTGTACATAGCCGTATTTTATAAAAAAACAAAATGTGGTAAGTTTCTTTGTAATTGTTTATTTCTTATTGTTATCAAACAAATTAAAGTATTTACTAATCTACTAAAATAAAGTAACAAAAATCACGCGACCAACGTAAATATTTTATTGTAATTATGTTGTTTTATACACGTTTTTTTACTTGAAAAAATCTTACTATTAATAATTTTATAGCGTTGTTATTAAATGCACGTATATTGCAGTCATAATAACCTCTTTTCTGTTGCAATTAAACGCATTATGTTATGAATAAACAACACTTTTACACGGGACATTTTTATTCAATAACTACACAGGAAATCTTGGAAATCAACAGTTTATAGTAAAACGCTAATTTTCTTCAATTGATGATGATAGTCAACTCAACTAACATAATTGTTTTTATCTGTTATAAATTGTTCTACAATCATTCGTCTATTCATGAACACTCAGATCTCAGTACTGGCTGCATTCTCTATCACTTGGTACATTCGTGACGTAAACATTATTGACCAATCAGCTTCATAATGCAGCTGGGAGCACGTACAGACAGCATCAAAAATGTTAATAAGATAAATTATTTTATTTCATCCACAATACCGCCTACTGTATGGGACTCGTAATCTTATACTTATTACATAAAGCGGAAGAGTTTGATTTTTTATTTGAACGCGCTAGTCTCCGTAACTACAAGTCTGATTTGAATAATTCTTTCTGTGTTGGATAGCACATTTATCGAGGATGGTTATAGGCTATAAAACATCACGCTATGACTAATAGGAGCTGAGCAGAACGTGTGAAACCGCACGAAATTAGCTAGTATAGTATAACGTTTGAATAATGGTCGTGTTACATTATTAGTATACCTCTACCTGTTAGGAATTAAAAGGCGTCATTTTTGTTCAAATAAACATGATTGTATTGTTTTCTCCCTATTAACCATTTAAAGTATTATTCTATTAGTCCTTTTAATTCAGAAGCGCATCATTACTTATTTATTCAATTAGTTTTTTCTAAAAAGGTACAATTATACAAGTGATATTACACGTCGGTAGAAGATAAAGTATGACTATAATATAATACAAATAACACAATCAATGTTTATCTCATATCAGTCCACAAATTAAGCTAGCGACTGTTCTTATTGCTGACAATGTTATCTTTATTTAATTTACCGAAGATAAGACGAATTCATCGATAATTTTGCGGCTTCGTATGTACCCAATTACAGAACATTTTTTGTATTTGTTTGATAAAAGCAAGGATAAATGTGTCATCTGTCATGCATTGTATGAAATCACTAAATAATTGAATTCAAGGATTGCGATTTCTGATTAAGATTAAGTAAGGCCTTAACATCGTAACATTAATAGTTTTGTAGTAACATCCAATTAAATATAATGTAGGTGTATCTTGTATAAATGCGATAGCAAGATTATTTTTTTTAAAGATACTTTGTTAGTTGTTTACTTTACTTACACGAAATCAAAAACGATGTCACGGTATAAGTAAAACCAGTATAACCATTATTTGAAACGATAGGAACATTATTTAAAAAAATGATTTCTTAGTAAAAATATTATAAAATAAATATAATTTTGTCTGCTACCATTACTTAGCGAGTACTTAATGTATTCGTCGCTGCCAACGACCTCGACTTTCTAATAAATATTCTTCGCGCGTTTTCCGTGAGACGGCCTTAAAAATGGCGACTTAGTACTACCATAGTATTAAGATACACAGTGTACTGTTAGTCATTCATTCATTTACTTTTTTTCTAAATATTTTTTGTACCTAACTATTGTTAGTAAATATTCAAGTGTTATTTACATAATTCAGCTTACTCTTGTAAATTGTTTGAGAATGCTCAACTAGTTAGTAATAATATAGTGTCCTTGAAAATTTAGTGTAGGTACCTATTGTATTGCAGAGTAGAAATAATCAACACCTTTTTTATTGCAAAACATGTCAGTGACGTATTTCTTGAAAATTGCATCACAAATCCATTTAGTCATTGTTTATTTGTTGAGTAAACTCCATTGTTCTATGTTATTTGACTCACTAAGAAAACAGTCTGATTATAACAAAGACTAGTAATTTACCGTTCATTATCAGTAATGACTTATTAAACCAATAGTAAGTGAAAGAGTCGTAGTCGAGCGAGTGATAGGTCTTAGATTTCCAAAATTACTTAAATATCACTGATACTTAGTTTAAACCTATGTTTAGAAATAGATTTGTGAACGAAACGGTGTTCTTTATACCTATTTTTGAGGGGGAAAATCATCCAAAGACTTCTCCCGTCTTATGTTAGGCAAGAGGGAGTGTCAGACTCTTACTAAAAACCACCCCGTTCCTACTTCTGTTCTTTGAGCTGGAGCCCTGGTAACCCGTTAGGCCTTCCGCGGCTCTGTATCGGGCAACAGCCCTGCTGGGCCTCATCTGTGGGTTCTTTACATATGCCTGGAACTTATGACGTACTACTATGAAACCGGACTTAGCTAAAAATTATTATGACTGTGATATGAGTGTGTGTCTGTCTGCCCTTGTCTGTATGCTTTTATGTCTTTATGGTCAACAGATGGCGGTAGTGTGTTTTGTTTATCTCGTTTTTCGTCCAATGGAGTATAGTGTCACATCATTAGACGTTAAAAATTTTACAGCTTTATGATTGAATAAAAAGCAATCTTCCTACATTTCTAATATCTGTTGCCCAACATGACAGTAAACTAATGGGGGCCCATTAGTTTGTCAAACCCTCCCAACATAATTGTTGAAATGCGAAAATTCAGAATGACGCATTGAATATATGCATCTCTAGCACCTTAAATGAGTAAAAGCCATGATGCTATATGATATATTTAAATTAAAACAGACTTTGTTACATTTTAAACAAGACTGCATTTTGTTTTACAAAGGACGTGAATAACAATTAGGTACACGATACACCCAATGTTTGAAGTGACGCATGCATACACAGACGTTAAATATGCAAACAGCAATGTTAAATCAGGTGTTCCATTTCTGTTATCTATGTAATCTCCTCGTCACACATGAGTCTATAGACTATATTGTACTGGTGTTTGGGAATTGTTTTGGCCCTTATTACAATGGGAACTAAGACGTAATTAGTTTAACTTACTTCATGTTACCTAATTTAAATTCATCAACCGCAACCTTAAGGATTTGCGAAGAACGTAAACGGTTACCGGGGCTCCGGCTCGAAGTGCAGGTAGTGCAAGTAGGAACAGGGTGGTTTATAGTCAGCAAGAGTCTGACACTCCCTCCCGCCTTACCAAGCGAGAGAAGTGATTTTCGATGATTTTTCACCTCAAAAAAACCCCATGGCAGCCTACTACTAGACTATGAGTCTCTGCTATATCATTGGTTAGAGTTAGTTCGTAGTAAAAACGTTACTTCAGGGTTTATCAGACAACGCGGCTTCCTGGTCTCTGTCAAATTTACGGCCCTTGAGTGTAATGGAAGTTTCTACATTTTGTCTTCCACCAGAAATGACTCTAGTGTTAAAGGAAATTTCGAACATTATTTTGAAATGAAAATTCTATAAAAAACAACTAAGAAACGTGTTTGTTTATATGTCATCACGTTGTACAAGTCTGCACGTGACTGTAATCTTTTATAACCGAGATAGTGAACCTAAGCCTTTGCGGAATCGCATTATACACACACGTCTATCAATTTTTTTCTATTTAACACAATGGAAAATTATGAACAGTAAATTTTTATCAATATTATCAAATAGGTACATTTAGGGAACAATTGATTATAGCAAGTAACGGGGCCTTACAGTTTGGCAATTTTTGATTCGTTGAATTATAATTTAGATAGATTACCATCTTCAAAATTAAGCATATCAAGCCTTTGCCAATTCTTGCCATGAGTTCTTGGAAATTGAATGTGTTATACTGTTACTATCTAACTAACTCTTAATATTTAAGTGATACTAAAAACTCAGCGATGTATTATTGCGACAAGGCAATTGTAAATAAAAACGACGTTATGATATCCGTCTCATAGGAAACTCCATTACATTTAATTTCATCAGTTTTGCTTTGATGGATTTACTTCCAGTTATGAGCTAACGTTTGTCGTAAAATATATTATATGAGCGAACCAAACGCATAAAGTTAGCTGCCAGAGAAACATTGTTTAGTTTCCCTGCACTGTGTTCAGTGTGACGTTTTCTTAGTCCTTGGGATATAACAAAAGATACTGCAAACATAATTTAACGTTGCCAGGTGTTAAATAAATAATAAACATGGCCGTAATTAATATACAGAGCGTTCCCTGATATTCTTTTGATGTAAACTGTTGTTACAGGCTCGAAATGTTTTAACACTGTTAATTATAGTGAAATGTAACACAATAATTAAGCGTCAACGCAAAAATAGAGGTGTTTTTTTTGACATGATTATACAAGTTTGTCTATGTATGTGTTTGTTCATGACATTGTAATTCTTGAACGAATGAGTGAGATCATTTCTTAGCTCTTTTTTCATGACAACTTATTTTTTCATACGGCAATTGTAATTTAACCTATGTATCTATATCGTAACCAATAGTTTATTAATCATTCAAATAAGACTGTTTAATAAGTTGTATCGGAACACAATTCTAGTAATTTTTATTTCTGTAGTTCTAACCTAAGCTGGCCTTTACAACTAAACAGTCAGAATAAAAAAGTCACTGCCTCGTTGGCCGAGTGGTTGCAAGTGCGACTGCCGGGGAAGGGGTCTCGGGTTCGATTGCCGGGACGGGAAAAAAGAATTACTGGGTTTTAAAAAAAATCTCAGTACTTGTACAGTGGCATAATTTGCACCTCTGCCTACCCCTTCGGGGATAAAAGGCGTGATGTTATGTTATATTATGCTCTTTAGTAGAACCCCTTTAAGAATGTAGGTAATGTAGTATGCTCTGTAACGTCTTGTATCTAAGATTAGATAAACAGGCTGTTACCCAATATTATTTAAGTTTTGTTTTAGTAACTTTTGTCGTTTTGCAAGTCAAAAATGAAACATGAGTAGAAAGGACGATGCATACATTAGTCAAAAGCGATAGGTATATTAACGTTGCCGCTTTGTGGACAGTTTTCATTGTTTTTAAGCAAGATACAAGCATTTTTCATTTGTAGACCGCCTATTGCTTGTGGATGGTGGAAGACGCGTGCATTCGTCAAATGACGCAAAGCAGATAGTAGGCTTTAGGGCTCGTAACCAAAACTACGATGCGAATTCGTAACGCAAAAAAATATGATGCGAATTGCTGCGAAGCGATTTCGTGCGACAAGGCGTCTCCCAAGGTGACCATTCCTTCGACGACTTTCAACCGTACTAAACGTATTTTAAGTTGAAAATTAGGTCGTGACATGGATCATAAAAAGAAGTGTGCACTTCTGTTATTGCTTAGGAGATATAGGAAAAAGAAACAAATAAGATTTTGGGACGATAAGATATTGATGCGCGATGCGAATCAATTCGCAAGTTCTGGCGATGCTTAGAGGGAGCTCGCACATATTTGCGATGCGACGTTGCATCGCAGTTTTGTGTACGAGCCCTTATAGAACGTTCCACCCGTTGGTACGTAGCATCGTAGTCTAAATACACCTTCAATACCAAAGTTATCACAAGGGCGTTGAGGACTATGTAAGAAATAGTTTAATTACGCCGTCGTTTCGAAGTAGAAAGTTGAACAGAAAAATCATTACCTTTTCCAACCCGGAACTAAAATTATTACACGATATTCTGATATCGATATAAAAAAAAAATCTTTGAATATTACGTAGAAAACTTCATTACGGATCTGATTACTTAACATTATCGGTATATATTCTGATAAAATATCTCTATAACCCGGTATCAAAGAGCAATCTATTAAAAATCCTGGTATTTTGTCACAATGCGGATTTGGATACATAAACAATAACATTTTGTTTTCATCAGACATCGTTATTAATTAACTATATAGTATAACTAGTGATCCCCTCCCCCCGGCTTCGCACGGGTGCAATATGCATTTATTACACATATAAACCTTCATTAAGAATCACTTTATCTATAAAAAAAACCGCATCAAAATCCGTTGCGTAGTGTTAAAGATCTAAGCATACATAGGGACAGACAGACGGCGGATAGCGACTTTGTTTTATACTATGTTGTAGTGATATGACTTCGACTTTATTCTATAAAGTTTTTACTGAATTTGTAACACTTTGAACTAAATTAAAAAATAAACAGGTAATGTCAAGTCTGTTTCCTCAAATGGCCGTTCAGTTTCTATAATCTATCTATCTGTAGATTTGCTTACTAGAGATAGAATTTTGACACATTTTGTATGGAGCTTGTGTCAAAATTCTATCTCTAGTAAGCAAATCTACAGATACATAGGTTATAGAAACTGGACGTAAGTAAAGAAGTGCATACTTTACGCAACTTGAGCTTACATTTTCATAAGATGACGTTAAAACCACACGAAATTTCAAATTATTTTCTCATTTTAATAATTTAATAGAAATATTTAAAGAAAACTTTATACTGAACACAAAGTTCATATTAAGTAATGGTCGCAATTAATTCCATAATGATTTATTGTAGTCGTCAATGTCAAAGCGAAATGAACCTAACGTTGTATTAATAAAGTTTAATTTCATTCTTTTCAGTTGCGTGTGTAGTTTGATCTGCAAGATCCTCAGTTTGATAGTGTCCTTGCTGTTCATTGTGGCAGTGGTCCTCCTCATCCTGTGGGCAACTGGAACTATCTTCGGAAGTAAGTACTTTAAGACCTATTTATACTCTTAGGCGAGAATCAAACTATATTCAACTTTATTGCTTTACAGTAGAATTGAAAGTCTTAAATAGGTACTATATTTTTAATAGGATTGGTAAAGTATCAAATACACGTCCTCACAACAAGTTTCTAAACAATTTTTATCGTCTTACTTTATTTGATTTTTTGTAAGGTTTGTATAATCTGCAAAGACAAGTAATTTTTCCCCTTCGAGGCGATCATGACAATAAAATAGGTAAATCTTATAACTTTTCTACTGCTCTCCCGATAAATATCAGAATTGTACCTACTTATTTTACTTTTCCCAACCCGAAAACCAATTGTTATTTGGGGGGTTAATCATTTAATGACCTCTCCCGCCTAGGGTGAGACGGAAGGGAGTATCAGACTCTTACTGACTAAAAACCACCCCGTTCCTACTTCTGCTCTTCGAGCCGAACCCCAGCAACCCTTTAAGTCGTCCGAGGCTCTGCATCGGCATCAGCCACATTGAGCCCCATCTGTTGTGGTCTGATGGCTCTTTAAGATAACCATAAACATGGTAGTCTGCTAGTAATAAAAAAAATAATATATTTACCCGTGTGTACGAGAAGCGCGCGAGAGGTTAACTGTTTAAAAATAATATGTTTATTAACTGTTTTTATCGTTAGACTCGACTTTTCGTAGAGTTTTGTAAATAAGTTTTTCGTAGTTTCGAAGTTATATGATGATCACAACTATGATTTTAATGCAATACAAAACTGAATTGTTATTAATATTGTTCTTTTTTTTGTCCAACAGAAGACGATGGCACATCCACAGACGAAGCCACCAACCAACTCCGGCAACTGATGTACAACAATCATCCAAAACTAGTATAGTTCTAATATCGACCTTCTTACCTTATCACACGAACTATTTTCATACTTCAAACAATGACTATATCAAACCTGGCTATAAATATAATCTAAGCTTTTGAAACACACTTTCATTCCTTCTCAATTTCTAGAAATTAATGTAAATAATATGTATAAGTATAAAGTATTCTAGTTGTAAGTTATTTTGTATCTTATTATTTATTTATTATAATCATCGTCGTTAGTTATAAATATATTTTTATATATTTTGTAACTAGCGTTTATTTTTTATATAAGTATTATAAAGGTGAAATATCATATAATTTTGTGGGGAAGTCTGAAAACCTTAGAGATTTCAAATCGTGTAACCATTACATAGCCGTGAGGTCGTTGACTTGGCTATTTACTGAATTTTGTATGTCACCTACGCAGCGATGTTATTTGCCCTGGCTGGAGGATTTGTAAAGAAATGTATTCAAATACCACTAAACCTAAACGTATCCACGATTGGGGAGCAACGACCCCACGAATACATGAATTGATTGAGACTAATATTGTATCCAGCCAGCCAAGATAAACGGCTCTGTGTTATTGTGTGTGCTTTTATTCGTCAAAATAATGACTCAATAAAAAGTACAAATTAATATATTTTGTGTCTATTATTTACAATTTTAAAACCATTTTAAGCATAAACAATATTTATTAGTGTTATCACAAGACAGAAGTCTGTGTCAATGTCATCAAAAGAATGTTTATTATGAGACAACAATCTTGATAACGTTTAATGTTTAAATTCGAGTTATTTAGATAATGAATGAGTAATACAGTATTTCAGTATATCTTTACATGAAGCCTGCAACGAAGACCAGTAATATAAAATGCCTTTATGAAAATTGGACGTAGAGACTAAAATGTGGTAGGTAATTGACGATTTTAAATTAACTGAACATATTTTACTACGTACGACTACTCTGTGCCCTCATTATGGGTACCTATTAAAAGAACTGAATAAGATAAAGTCCTTTTGTATTCCAAGGCGACGAACAATCTAAGGTTAACGACCTTTGATTAGTGTAGACTGTAGACCCATATCAGCTGTTGACCAACTCTTTATTTAACCGGTTGAAAATTGCTGAAAATCATCCCCTAAATTTGTTCATACAAAAGTAGTTTCTTGGAAATAAGGTCTATAATGTAGTTAGTGGAGAGCGGTCACCGGTGACCGTTTGAGGATATACGGATAAGTTGCCACAGTTGAAACACACGTTGTTTATGTTTATTTTACTAACGCACAAATACTAAAACGCTACTCAATTTTTTTTAAATTGTACTTAAATATCGTGCCATCTCTGTTATTTTACAACGAATTTGTAGAGACAGAACTATATTAAAACGCGATTTAAAATTGAGTAACGTTTGAGTATTTCGTCATTAGTCCAGTAACAAAAAGAAATCAAATAATAATAGTACCGTTGCCCCTCTGTTGCTATATCTAGCAACCATTCCCGGGGTCCGGTCGGTGAGTTGGCGAGTCTCCGCCTGCCATTTTTATGTGTAGTAATTACACTGTTTCGGCAGGTGCCATAGTCACCCATAGTTCCCAATTTACCAGTCCTTCTCTTTTCCAATTATCCACAATAGTTCCACACAAACCGGGGACTGTCCTTGGGTGCATTTCCATAGTGCATACAGGGATAGTCGCCGGTTTGGTGTGTCCATTACATTTATATTAGTTGTCTAAAGGGCCTCTACGCAGTTGGCTTCGGCCCCTCGTACGCTTCCCAAATGACCGGGACCCTGTGGTCCCGTGAATGGTAGAGACATACATAATAATAATACAATAATATTCTTTGATCTAAAAGATAATTTCTGCCAATTTACACATCAAGGCGGAATATAAAACTAACAACAGTTACTCTTGAAAATATAAAATACTAGTAGACCGAGTTTACAGCAAGTCCATGAATAAATAATATGTAAACAATAGCCAACTGGTCATGGACTATTCTATTTTGAAGTTTTATGTGTTAGTAATCATTCTTTACGTTGCGTGGTGCGTCTGCGTCTACATATCAAATTAAACCAGCAGCTGATATTGTTAGAAGTCATAAAGCTACGGCAATTGCAATCTGGGCTAACCGCTGTATGACTGTATTATTTATATAGGTCTGCTTTACTAATGGCCTGAAACTTTTAAAATTAATACACGATCTGCAAACAATAGAGAGAGAGTTAGAGTTCCATAACACGATATACAAACAAAAAGATTTTTCTTTTTTAATAACTACTCCTTGTTAGTTGGAAACAATTATGTCGTGTTTACTATTTAATTCAACCTTTTAAATGAGAGTATTTTGTTGTAAATCTACTTATTTTTATAAGTTACAGAAGGTACTATAAAACTAACTCTATAATTAGTATCTGTAATCCTTTTGTTAAGCTATCTGTTTATGATCTCTGAGTAAGTAGTTCTGTTAATCCTCCTTGCATTGAAGGCTGGTAGTGTCTGTCATCTGCATCAGTGTTTCAGCAATCATATATTGCAACAAAATTGATACCATACACCTGAAGGCGTTGCTCAAATTGTACTCTTAGGCCTACTGTGACAACCTCCGGTTACCACAGGCCTGCGGTTACCGGAGCTCCGGCTTAAAGCAGGAGTCTGATGGTTCTTTGAAACACATACTAATCGCGATGCATTATAGAGGTACACTCGGATCTGGTTCTAGTTGAAGCTGCAAGTCCATGTTTGCGGTGGCCGGAGATAATCTCGCAAGCCCCGACAACGGGAGTGCCTCCCGCGACCCGCTTCCTCCTTAGCTAGCATAACTACTTTGAAGAAGGACGAGATGGCATTCCTATCCCTCTCTTTCCGTACCATGGCCTGAGCCCGGACCAGATGCGAGAAGTCACCGATCGCTATATCGATAATTTTCCCTCCTAAGAAAAAAAGTTATACTATTCATGACATCGTCGGCGAAAAGGTCATTTGACGAATTCATACTGCCTACGAATGACGATATTTGTATGATAATAGCTTAGCCTGGACCTTGCCATTCCATAGGAATAATTTTTTCAGTATTTATACGCAAAATGGAAGCATTCGTTTTAAAATCATCAATGGACGAAGGTGTCCACATGAAGTGCAGCATACGTAGACAGTGTAGGAAACACCCGAAGATGGGTACGGAATGTGAAGTGTCTCGTAAAGTTTATTTAGGGGTTCAAGGATTCGCAGACCTGGAACAAGTAGACTACAAGCATTTCATTATGCAACCGTCGTCTCAAAGTTGTTTAGCTCCAGTTCCAACTGCGTAATGTGCGACGAGACAAAGTCAGTCACTGGATATTGAGGCGAAGACTAAAGATTTCGTACAAAGCTGCAACTGGCACTAAATTATAAATTATTAATTAAATTTAAAAAAAAACTTGTAAAATGGTTCCACGGCGAATCAATACTACATGTTTTACCACGAAATAAATTAAATTAACATTGTTAAACATCTGTCGGTGAATACTCATCATAACTTCAATGGTTTAAATTAAAGTACATATTTTAACGTTTATTTTTTGTTTCCAGGCATTTCCAATATAAGAAATTTCCCTTATCTCGAACTATTGTTGCACCGAATTTCACTAAAATAGTTGTAGTCGATTAAAAGATAGAGTATTCTGGAATTTCAACACATAGTTCGTGTTATTTCTTGTAAGAATTCTAGGATACAAATTATCTTACACCCTTTCCAGGGCATCAAACTTTCGTTGTACCCAATTCCACTCTAATAATTTTAATGATTTAAAAAATATAGCAAGTCCCTGGATTTTAACACATATTATTTCAAATAGCTTCAGAAGCACAAAAGAGAGGGAGTCCCGGGGATTTCAATGCATAGTTCCCATTTTTTGGGCTTTTCCGGGATTAAAACTAGCCTTTATTAATAATCTCAAATAGCTTTAGTAGTTTACAACATTTCAAAGTGTAGTTCCCAAAAACTATGTTATGTTTTTTACCAAATTTAATCTATCTTTGCACCAAACATTCAAATTGGTTTCCAGGATGCAAACTATGCCTTTTCTCGGTCCCCAAGCTGTTTCTGTGCCAAACATCAAAACCGATTTAGTGGTTTAGACGTGAAGAATATCTCTTCTTTATCGATATCTAGACAGAGAGACAGACAGAATTACTTTTGCATTTATAATAATACTAGGGACCCGCCCCAGCTTTGCACGCGTGCAACATGCATGTATTATACGTATAAACCTTCCTTGAGAATCACTCTATCTATTAAAAAACGGCATCAAAATCCGTTGCGTAGTTTTAAAGATCTAGGCATACATAGGGACAGACAGACGTTGGATAGCGACTTTGTTTTATACTATGTAGTGATAATTGAGTATGGATAGTAATATTAAAGCACTTAATTCTTGTATTTCCAGTTGCATATGCAATATCTTTTTGCAAACAGTCTTTGGAGGGTTGTGTTTATTTTTCATACTTATCACACTTTTTTATCTGGGACTGTCATTAATTGGAACATTTGAATGGGCACTGTCTGGCAGTGGTATATAGGAAGGTACGTACCTCATTGTTCTTTTTTTCAGAATCAAGTGGGTTAGTAACACGTGTTTTACGATTCATAGACTAATCAATATAGTAATAATATATTTTACGATTTACTCTAAATTACAAAACGATGCAACAAATTTTAGTACGCCCTTCATCATTGAGAATTATTTTATTTTCATTAAATACCCTCTACTACCTGCGTACTGCGTAAATCGAGATGCATCCAACCAGTCAAGTTATTTTTTTGCTTTAGAGGTAAACGAATATAGTACGTATTATTTAATAGATAGCGTTTAGTATATAAAGAAAAATAAGGTTAAAATCTTGTGTTTATCACTTTGTAATTCAATTCAAATAATTTATTTCAGATACACCATATAAATGTGTTAATAGTAAATAGTTTACAACTTAGTTTAATGTTCATAAATTCAATTAGATATAATAATTAACCAAATGAATATTGCTACACCAGTTCAACGGACTAATAGGACATTTGAGTCTGGATACTTATCCACCTTTGTGGCGGTATGGCCACGAGGATCGGCCGTCGCGCGGTTGCAATTCCCTTGATACATTTCGCCAATCGCCGCTCTCTGTTGCTTGATCAGTACATTTTTTTATGTGTTTATTTCAGTCGCTAGACGCCTCATCGGTCGCACCGCGTGGATTTTCGCTAGGGCAAATATTTCTTGGCCACACTGTAAGATGGGTAAGTATCATCTGCCTGAAAACACATTCAGGAGAAAGTGAAAAAGAGTGCAGACGCATCGTGGAAGCACATCATTCCGGTATGATCGCAGCGAAACCATTAACATGGCATTAGCGAACATCCCCGATGTACTGCATCGGCACGGCAACCCCAAAAACACCCTGAATGCGTTATTGTACTGTACATGTAAGTCGCTGTATACCTGCTGGATATACCTTTACCACAGGCTGCATATGTAAAATAATTGACAGAAGGCCTTAAGAAGCGTTATTTTCATAAAGTCAGTACAAGCTGTGGGCCAGCTAGCAGCAACGGACAACCCGCGACCTGCGTTTCGTTTAAGTTGTTAGTGACCTAGTCACCCAACAAACACTTCAATTTTGAAACCCGACTCAAAGTAAACCCAGATAATGAGAGCTCAGACAGCTGCTTATCCTCCTGCCTCACCGAGGCGGGAGAAGTCAATCGATGATTTTCCCCCTTTGAAAAAAAATGGCAGCTGCTTTAATCCATTAAGAAGAGTTCAAATTCTTTATATTCAGTATTTCACATTTATGTTTATCGAGTGTTATACAATACATTGAGAAAATGTCGTTTTCGCCCCACGGCAAAACTATTTGCTATAAAGAGTACCTACTTTCGATGCATAAAGTAATAAAAAAAAATAAAGATGTCGATTTTATTACTTAAAAAAACATACTATTTTATGGGATAAGCCGGTAAACGCGCAGACCGATCACCTGATGGTAAGCAATCGTCGCCGCCCATGGACACCTGAAAAACCATAGGCGTTACAAGTGCGTTACCGGTCTTTCGAGAATTGGGAATTTGAGGATTTTAGGAGATTGGGGGATTGGGGAGACTGGGTAGGGGGGTAATTGGGCCTCCGGTAACCTCACTCACACGACAAAACACAGCGTAAGCATTGTTTCACGACGGTTTTCTATGAGGCCGTGGTATCGCTCCGGCCGAGCCAGCCTATTCGTGCCTACGCAAGGCTCTCCCTCATTTATAATTGACTTAAGCACATGCTTTTTATAATAGTTCATCGGTTGTTTTAACACACTTTTGTTTGGTCGCCGTATATGTCAGTCAGTAGTTAAGTTCCTATGTAATAGAATCTATGGTATCGAATTCAACAATCTTCTAAGGATCGTGGCGTTATAGAAAGTTGACGATATTAGGGCACGTTAGTACATTTTTTTAAGGGGGGAAAATCATCGCATTACTTCTCCCGCCTGGGTGTTGTGGAAGGGAGTGTCAGACTCTTACTGACTAAAAACCACCTCGTTCCTACTCTTGCACTTCGAGTCGGAGCCCCGTTAACCCGTTAGGTTATCCGTGGCTCGGGCATATTGGTACTGCGGTGACATAATTCAACTCTTGCGCTTAGTCATAGTCAAGATTCTCATAGAAACGTGTCAATCCAAAACCTTTTTGCAACGTTCTTGGCTTTTGCTTTATTGCTCGATATTTTATGGATACTCTTTACTGTATATTAGAAGTATGGGCTCTGTCATCTGTCAGCTTAAAAACAAAATGTCAAAACTGTTGTATTATTCTGTAAGTACTTGCTTGCTCTAATATAATTAAGAGTTGATTGGTTTATCTCAATGATAAATCAGTAGCTTTTAAGTAGGATTAGAAAAAAGATAATGCAAGCTTATGAACGTTGGGTGCGGCACTGTGGGTGGGATACCAAAATGCATGTTTAAAAAGACATTTAGATTTGGAAAAATATAAAGACTCCATTTTATTATAACAGTATTCGCCAGCTGTGGATGCATTATAACAGAGAATTAATCTAAGCCGCATAACAAAAAATTCATTTAAAATCGGCTATCACCAATTCACCATGCATGCAACAAAGATATATAAAGTAGAATAGGAACAACTTTTTGTGTGATCCACATTGTTTTTCGGAATCTGGGTGTCACGTGTATATTGTATAAGTGAAATTATATGTTTCTAATAGCCTAGGAAATTAATGGTTTAACGTCGGTATGTGAGATAGTCGGCTAAAAACTTGTCCAAAGTCTTTATTTTGACAACTTAGAATTTGAGATATTCGGCAGGTAACTTATGAAAAGTCTTTTTTTACCATAGTATAGATATAGATAGCATAAATATCTACAGACGCATCTTTATAGACGCGGATACCTTACGAGGTAGGTTCTGAGACAAGTACAGTTACTATAGTCAAAGAAATACTTTTCATATTTTTCCAGCCGAATATCTCAAATTCCGAGATCCTTTTCTTAACTACACTTATTTTCCCAGATTATAAACGCACCCACGACACAGGAGAAAATCCTAGTGTGGGGCAAATGTTTTCTAAACAAAAAAGAAAGAGAAAGAAAAAAGATGTTGCATATTTTTCTTTGACATTCATAAAATATCCAGGTTTCTCTCTACAAACATTTCGAAGCCCGATTGGATCGTGGAGAAAGTGTATTCTTGTGGGAGAATATTCCAGGAGCATTCAAAATATGGTAAGTTTCAATAATCTCGGATATTACATTTTCCAAATGAGTAATTAACAAACCAGTTAGATTCCGTTATAATAAGACATGATAATACTAAGACCAAGTGGTCGCAAGTGAGTCTTGACAATTGGACCCGGGAAAGTATTACTGGGGATTTTTAAGAAATTCTCAGTATTAGCACGGAGTCTGCAAATGTGCCCGGTATATGACAATAGGCTCACCCCCTATTACATGGGACTCATGACATAAATAGTAAAAAGTGGGTATTACATTGCATAGTGGCATTAATTGCCGTGATATGCACCTTTGCCTACCCCTTCGGGGATAAATGGTGTGATGTTATGTTTTTTTATATATTAGATGGGACTGACGTTTGACCAATATCTCGCCTGGTGGTAAGCGATGATGTGGCCGACGATGGAGCACGTCGACCCATAAGCAATCTATTCACTCGGGCCTTGAAGACACCCAGGTTATATACCCTTCAGGAAATATAGACTCTGGCAAATAATTTCACTCCAGCAGTACGCACAAGGAAGCTTATTGCGAAGCGCTTCGTGCGTGTGGGTGGGACATGTACCATGAATCGGTGACGCTTCGCCGATTGTCTTGTCGTACGATGATGGAAAGGACTAGGGGGAATCAAGTTGTGCAATTCCTTTATTTTAGTATTATACCTCTGATGTTATGTTATATGCTTAGATAAAATACTTTAGAATAAAGTGCCTGGCTTAGACCCTACAATGAAACCTGAGTGTTGCTGAATAGCCCGAACTAGAGTAAATGTTCAAATTTATCGGTTAATCTTAATACTTAATTAAAATATTAAAGATTTTAATATCAGTCTGTACATTTCCAGCGACAAGTCAACTATCCAAATAATCAGCTTTGTAGTGGCATGTCTTCTCGTTTTACTTGCCGGTGTGTGTATATGGTACTTCTGGCCAAATCCTGTGGATTGAACGGTAACTACAAAGATGGTATTTTTATTTACGGGTTATTCATCAATTATTCAAAACGTTGTCTTTCCAGTGCCTTTAGCCAAACGCCACTTTAGAGCTTATCTACAGAGAGAGTTGAAATCAAAATGTATGGGGATGACACTGACAAGTGTCGAAATTTACGTCAATCCCATATAATTTGGTTTTCTATTCTACATGTAGACAAGCGCTAAATGGCATTTGGCTACCGCTGCCGGACAAATAAAATCTAGGAGTTGGGCTTTTGGATTAACTCCGTGTTATGGGTGCATTTACAATCATACAATTTCTCATACACATCACACCCAGACCCGAAACAATAATTGAATTAATTACAGATTGTTATTCCGGTTTTTGAAACATTCTTCCACACTAGGATTTTTCCTGTATCGTGAGTGCGTTTACAAATGTACGATTTCACAAACACATGACACCCAGACACGAAATAACAATTTGTAGATCACACAAAGAGTTGTTTTGTGCGGGAATCAAACCCGCTACACGTTGCACGGCAGCCAGTTCCCCAGCCACCATGTTAACCGTGCAGTCTGTTATAGAGTTGATGTTTACGAGCAATTATGATTGTAAACACACACATACAGGAGAAATTCTAATGAGAAGCAACTTTAATCAAAATGTTAGTAAATACCAACAACATATGTATATAGGTGCATACAACATCTATCCTAAGTAAAATTATACACTTGGGAGCAAAAAAATGGAACCACTAGCGTTTTTTCATTTCTAAATAATTATTTTCTGATACAAGTGTTTTATAAATTGGTAACGTATGCTGTAAAAATGTAATTTAGTTACCGTTGAAATGAGAGCATTTTGTTGTAAGAGGTTTTTTTTGTAGTTAGGTTCGACAAAATGGAAACACCGCTAGTGGCTCTTTTTCTTTGCCCCTAAGTGTATTACTTTCATTTCACTAATAATTATTATATAATTAGAAGGATGTATAGTGAAATGAAAGTACCATTATCATCTATAGATAATATCAGTTTAACGACTCGGACAACTTATAATCAACCTCACATTAATGAGAGTTAAATTTAAACTCAATTGATATTACTTGTCTACCTTATGACACCGAGAATCAATTCAATGTTGTATAGAAAATGGTATTAGAGGAAAGTTGGTCTGTGAAAGACAATGTTTTACGTACAAGACTTCCAAGTACAAAAAAATAACAAAATATTTGCCGCCTCGAAAAGAAGTGAAAATACATTCAGTGTAATTATCTGCAAGAATAATGTGAAGGAAAATATATCGAAATATTCCCTAGTGGTTGCTGCTAAACCTTTGAATTACTTTATGTCCTTGTTCGGATCAAAATTGGTGTCTTATAAGAAAAATAAGATAACTAGTGTCTCACTCTTCAATAAGCTTTACGCATTATGCCTCATCGCAGTTCATCTATTTATTGTTTTAGCAATATATAAACCACGAAGCTGGATAGATACAAGATCTGATGTTCCTCTTAACGTATTGACAAAAACATATGGCATATTATCCATTATTGAAGGCGACTATTCTATTTTCTGTATCGCCATCTTTAATTCACAATATTTTGTCGAACTTTTCAATAAGTTGGATGAACTTGATACTGTTTTTCATGTTTCAAAAGCAGTATTTACAAG
This sequence comes from Spodoptera littoralis, assembly GCA_902850265.1. Lineage (NCBI taxonomy): Eukaryota > Metazoa > Arthropoda > Insecta > Lepidoptera > Noctuidae > Spodoptera > Spodoptera littoralis. Next base: position 9,116,650 of record LR824542.2, on the reverse strand, counting down.
AAGACGGATTTTGTCAACGTTTTTGGTCATTCTACCAGTAGCACAGTTGCTCAGCACATTTTGGTTGAGAAAGTTTAACATACAAAATATTGGTGCGCATATAAATTTCTTTTTTCTAATGTTACAAGGATCAATTTTTTACTTTGTCATTGTAAATATTTATGTTAAACTCCTCATGCTAAATGCACTTCTAATGAAAATACTGCGAACAACGATGTCGAAACAAAGGGAGATAATATTTAAAGATACCGTTTGTGACTGGATCATCAAGGTAATTGATTCCAAATATTTTGTTCAATTGTATTGTCAAGGTTTCGTATTGATAATTTATTCTATTACATACGAGATATATTTCCTCAGAAGGACATATTGCTGGCCTCACAAATGGCATGCTGTCTAACCCAAATTCAAATGCAATAAAATATTTAGTTGAACGCAACAAAGTCTTGTAGGTATATTATGATGAGAACTCGTCTATTTACGTGATTCAATGGGACAATATAGCTAAAATATCCATTACAGAGTGTTTGCGTGGAACCGAAAATAGTAAGAGGAGATCAACATTCCTGGTTTGAATTGATGCAAATTTATGACAAACTAGCTGATTGCGTACATCTTTTCAATGAAATATATTGCGGTCAGGTAAAAATGAATATTGGAAAATTCTAATTTTAGAGCACCATTTAATTTCTATTTGTCATATTAAAAATTATTGATTTCAGATATTTTTTATGTATAATACTTGGTTGTTGGGTACGCTATTGACAATTTGTCGTTCGTTATCACCTTCTCTTAAAGTAAGTTAATAATAATTTATGTGTAAGATATTTTATTGTGTTACCCTTTTATGTAACCACTACTGAGAAAATGTAAGTCACGCAGATAACATAACATAGCACGGCATGGCATGGCATGGCGAGGTATGGTATGACATGGAATGGCGTGGCATCGCATGTCATAACATATCATACCATTGCATAGCCTTATATAGCATTGCATTGCCTTGCATAGCATTGCATAACATTGTATTGCATAACATTGCATTGCACAGCATTACGTAGCATTGCATTGCAAAGGACAGCACAACATTGCATGGCGTGGCGTGGCTTGGTTTGGCATGGCATGGTTTGGCATAGCATGGTTTGGCATGGAGCGGCATGGAGTTGCATTGCATGGCATGACATGGCTTAGCTTGGCATAGCATAGCATTGTATAGCATAGCATGACTCAGCATAGCATAGCATCATATTGCATTGCATAGCATTACGTAGCATTGCATTGCATACCACAGCACAGCATAGCATTGCACGGCGTAGCATGGCATGGTTTGCCATGCCATGGTTTGGCATGGAGCGGCATGGAGCAGCAAGGAGTTGCGTTGTATGACATAGAATAACTTAGCTTAACATAGCATAGCATAACATAACACAGCATAGCATATCAATGCATAGCATAGCAATGCATAGCATAGCAGAACATGGCATAGCATGGCGTAGAATGGCGTAGCATAGCGTACCATGGCGTACCATGGCGTAGCATATCTTAGCTTATCGTAGCATGGCATGGCATGACATGGCTTTGCATGGCATGGCATTGCTTTGCATGGCATGGCATTCCTTTGCATTGCTTTGCATGGCATGGCATGGCATGGCATGGCATGGCATGGCATGGCTTTGCATGGGATAGCATAGCATAGCATAGCATAGCGTAGCGTAGCATAGCATAGCACAGCATAGCATAGCATAGCATAGCATAGCATAGCATAGCATAGCATAGCATAGCATAGCATAGCATAGCATAGCATAGCATAGCATAGCATAGCATAGCATAGCATGGAATGGCATTGCATGGTTTTGCATGGCATAGCATTGCATGGCTTTGCATGGCATGGCATGGCATGGCTTGGCATGGCATAGCATAGCATGGCATGGCGTTGCATGGCATAGCATAACATGGCATGGCATGGCATGGCATAGCATAGCATGGCTTGGCATACATAGCATAGTATAGCATAGCATAGCATAGCATAGCATAGCATAGCATGGAATGGCATTGCATGGTTTTGCATGGCATAGCTTTGCATGGCTTTGCATGGCATGGCATGGCATGGCATGGCATGGCATGGCATGGCATGGCATGGCATAGCATAGCATGGCATGGCGTTGCATGGCATGGAATGGCATGGCTTTGCATGGCATAGCATAGGATGGTTTTGCATGGCATAGCATGGCATGGCATGGCATGGCTTTGCATGGCATGGAATGTCGTTGCCTGGTATGGCATGGCGATGTATAGCATAGCATGACATGGCAAGACGTTGCATGGCATGGCGTGGTTTTGCATGGCATAGCATAGCATGGCGTTGCATGGCATGGCTTTGCATGGCATAGCATGGCATGGCATGGCATGACTTTGCATGGCATGGAATGGCATGGCAAGGCGTTGCATGGCATGGCGTGGCGTGGCGGGGTATTGCATGGCATGGCATGGCATGGCACGGCATATCATATCATACAACACAACATAACAGCATACTATAGCATAGCATAGCATCACGCCTATTATCCCCAAAGAAGTAGGCAGAGATACACAACTAATGCAACTGTACAAAGTGTTTTCCTTCTTTTCACTATTTATGTTATGAGTTCCATGTAATAGAGGGTGAGCCCATTACCATAATTATGTCGGGCACAATTCCAGACGCCATATTACTACAGAGGTCTTTTTAAAAACCCCAGTAATACTTTACCTGACCTTTGAATCAAACTCGAGAGCTCTCGCCTGAGACGCAGATAGATAATCTGAAATACTAAATAAGCTACTTTGGTCCCGGTAAAGCAGGCGTAGCCACTAATAGAAGCTAGTGATTGAACAACGTTGATTGAACAATACATTGCTTTTATCCCCTTAATTTTTATGATAACTGTTTTATATAACATTAATAATTTGAACATTTTCCGTTTCAGTACTCAGAAATATTTCTAAGTGATTTATTTTTATATTTTTGTATAAACGGTCGACCTTTAATCTTGGCCACCATATCTGAGATGTTTATAAGAGAGAGAAAGAAAACTGTAGAAGTACTTTTACACGTGTTACGATTGCACGAAGAAGGTAAGTATAGTGTTCTGCTTAGTACGAAATTGTTTTATTTTCGATCGAAACGAGACCATGTCCGGCGCTCTGATTAGTTAGTTGGTTAGAACCGGCCAATCAAATCGCCAGACGCGGTTTCGTTTTGATGTCTTTAAACGTAAAATAAAGGCATACTAGGCCCTCTAAAATGTATGTTTTTGTGAAGTTTGGTCGATCAAGCGCTTCATATACATTCAACTCGGTTATTTTGTGAGAGATGAACAGTGAGCACCACTATTCTTTAAAGAGGAGATTTCTATTCAGCAACAAACGTCTTCTACGCTGATGACGATGATTTTACAATACGATCGCACATTAATGATCATAGGTTTGTTCACAACCATAGGTTATAGGATATAGGATCATAGGTTTGTTGAATAAGTTATAAGCTATCTTTTTTTAGCTGTTTTATTGAAATCGACCAATTGTGTCATTCAACATTAAACTTAAAACAATACCTCTGTTGGTTCGAAAATGTATGCCCAGGTACTAAAAAAAATTATCACATCTGCAACGTCGATTTTTATTTAAAAAATTCCGAATCAATTTCGTAATTAAAGTATAGCAGAGTTCCTTTCAAATACATTTGAACTTCATATTGGAAAAGCTGGAGTTATTGAATAGGCTAGCGAGTTTGGATGCTCTCAAAGCCTCAAGCTACATGTGAGCTGGTCAAAGGGGGATGGATAATTGAACTAAAAGTGAACATTTTGAGAAACTAGTATAAAGATTGCATTGAATTGCTGTACATTTTTGACATGCCCGTTCGTAGGAGCTTATCTAGGCCCAGTACCTACATACGCAGTACGCACAGCGGCTGTATTTGTTCTTCTATTCTAATTCTAATGTAGTATGTGACAGAAAACACCGATGTCTGTGTACACCAAGTAGCTTTATTGAACTGAACAAAATGTAACATGTAAATAAAACATATAATTACGTATGACAATGTGATCGCTGGCGTCGAGCGTGCTTTTACACCGTTTTCGTAAGAATTACAGAGGGTTTAGTACAAGTTTGATCCGCATTTAAAGATTCTTCTGATTGGCCGGCTCCATTGAACCAACCAATCGGAGTGCCGAACGCGGTCTCGTTTCGATTATGTTAAACGTAAAGCTAACTCGTACTGAACCCTTAATAATAGGGTAGTTTCCTAAATTTATTTTAATGTCCGTCTGGTACTTTAATTAAAACTTTAGACACGTATTTTTCTTTTCTCACAAAATTACATATATACTTTCGACGATATATTAATTTGAAATACCGTGTGACGTCACAGCGTGCCACATTTTGTAGCATAGTTATGACGTAACGACCTCCCACTGCTAAACTTAGCGCCATTTTATCTAAGTATTGCAACTTAATACGAGATAATAAAATACGTGTCTAATATTTTTCATTATCTAACTGACAGACTATCATCCTAATGATTTTTAATTTTGATACCGTGGAAATTACCCAATATCCCTTGACAAAAATCTTCTTTACTTACGCATGTTGCATTACCTACCGTCACAGTCTTTTAAAGCCCTTTTAGTATTAGTGCAGCATCCCACCAAAATTATAAGTCCATGTAATATAATATTTTCCAATGCATTTTTCCACCTTTTTCGACCTTGAATCTTGTGATATTTTTGCAGCGCCATATACAAATAGTACCTGTTTACGATATAAAGAATAAAATCTGTTTCTTTCCAGATGATCAACTGTTCAGTCAAATAAAAACTATTATAATGTTGGTTACAACTCGCAAACTGGAAATATCGGCAAATGTCTTCACTATCAACGTACCAACTGTTATGAACTTTGCTGGTCGAATCATATCGTATACGGTTCTCATGATCCAATATTTCTACAGCCATGAAATCAAAAATAAAAATCATTTGTAATAATTTTATTAAACGAAAATCATTGGAAAATATATCGGGGTTCTTGTAAAATATTAGTACCTAGCTCCTTTTGCTTTAGCTAATTTAAGAACACTGAATAAATTATTTTTTTTAATCTGTCTTTGTTATTTAAAAATATCTAACTGATGTACCGAATGTAGGTAATAGTTACTGATAATTCTTTACTTTTTTAATGAGATAAGCCGGTAAACGAACTGACAGATCACCTGATGGTAAGCAATCGGTGTCGCCCATGGATACACGCCATAAGCGTTATTTGTACGTTACCGGCCTTTTGGGCATTAGGATAAGTATGCTGATTCATGGATTGGAGAGATTGAGGAAGGAAGGGGGTAATTTGGCTTCCGGTAACATATATATGACATATAGTGAGAGGCCGTGGTATCACTCCGGTCGAGCCGCCCCATTCGTGCCAAAGCATGGCTCTCCCACACTATTCATTTAGTGTGAGTATTTGTTTAATTATCTTTAAAAAAAATTGGTAACTCTTACACAATAGTATTAACCCTATTTTATATGTAAAAATACAAAGCATAGTGGGTAGATATATTTCCTCTGAGAGTTATAAAATCTCAGACAAAATATGAAGTCTCAGAGTACACATAAATGCAACAATGTCCAGCAATACACACGAGATTGTTCGTCGTATATGACATTTTATTTTACGAAACTTTAGCGCTTTACTGCATTAATTTTTGCAAAAGAATAAATAGGTAGCTATTCTCATTTCATATCATAGTAACGGACCTGACTGTCTTGTTGGCTAATTGGTCAAATTACTGCCAGATATCATTTTTATGAAGAAGATTTTTTAGTAAAAAGAAGTATATATATTCAACAGTATAGAACAGTTCAATATTTTACTATATTCAGGGTAGATTTAATTCACAACTAGCTATTGCCCGTAACTTCGTCCGCGTAGAATATGAATTTTAGAACATAACTTTTTTTGTTTCAGTTTTCCAAAACAAAAGTAGCCTATGTTACTCCTTAGTACATAAGCTACCGGCTAATATAATAAGAGTCTTGCAAAATCGGTCCAGCCATTTCAGAGATTAGCCAATAAAAACAGACAGACAGACAAAAACTGAAATATATGTTATTTTGTTGACTGCGTCATTGGCTGAGTGGTCGTACGTACGACTCCCAGGTCGGGCAAAGTGTTATTTGGTTTTTTAAAAATTCACAGTAATAGCACGGAGTCTGGAATTGTGCCCGGTATAGGTATAGCAATAGGCTATTACACGGGACTCATAACATAAATAGTGAAAAGTGGGTGTTACATTATTGTACAGTGGCATAATGTGCACCTCTGCCTACCCCTTCGGGGATAAAAGGCGTGATGTTGTGTTGTTATATTGTTATTTTGATATGTGTATTGTAACTATGTACATGAGTATTCATGTGCATGTAGTAACAAGCGGTTATTTCAATGTTACAAAGAAACACTCCAATTTTATTTATCTGTAGATATCTATAGATAGATTGACATCAGTCTAATCTATAAAAAATCTAATGTAACTGGTACAGGTACATAATAATGCATGTCTTGTTTCTAGGTAAAAATGGCATGTTTCTTCTTCAGTAGTTACTACTAGTCACAGTAGTTTAGTGATCATACTTGACATAGTAATAAGTACAGGAACGAGTACAACAATGTAGGTTCACAGTGGGTATACCATTTATGTGGGTAACCTAAATTAATAATGATTTGTTAACAATGTTTAGGGCTCATTTTTCTAAAGCCAGGTAACTTTTATCGGGTGCGGGTCTGCGGACGGCGAGCAAGGGTAGCTTGCCGTCTGACCAGAATCAGACCCGTGCGTAAGGCGCGTCGCGTTTCGCGCGCGTCTCAAAAAGCCATCAGACCACCACAGTTGGGGCCCAGTGATGCCCGATACGGAGCTGTGGAAGGCCTAATGGATTGCCGGGGCTCCGGCTCGAAGAGCAGGAGTAGGAACGGGGTGATTTTTAGTCAGTGAGAGTCTGACACTCCCTCTTGCTTAACCTAAGGCGGAGGAGTCATCGGATGACTTTCCCCCTCAAAAAAATAAAAGGTATCTTCATCGGAAAAATAATTTTGAATTTTTGATAGCTTTTCCATACTAAATCTGTCAGACGTTAATTTTATTAGCTAAATAAAATTAAGGCCCATAGGGCCCATTTTTCAATGCTCAGATAAATTTTGAGTCAAGAAACATAACATAATATAACATCACGCCTCTTATCCCCGAAGGGGTAGATATATTACAGCACTTCATGCCACTTGTACAATGAAACACCCACTTTTCACTATTTATGTTATGTCTACCATCAGAATAAAAGGCGTGATGTAATTTTCTGTTATGTTCTAATAACTTTTAATATTTGTCAATTCTTCTGTACTTACTAAAAACTGTCAAATGTAAATTTTACACGACAGCCAAAAATGAACTGATTATTGAAAAATCGGCCTTATATTAAATTATACGGCCTTATATTCCATTATTTTACATAAGAGCCCTCTTTAACTTTTCATCAAAACTGTGAACTCCAGGTGGATAAGTTGCGTACAGTGGTACTCTCTCCCTCTCTTCATAGCATTTCAACACATCTTTTCATTGGTAGTTCTAGCCACTGATAATAGATGGCGCTGGGAACTAAAATTATTAAATATTGTACATTCACTTGATAATGGTAAGGAGGAAATTAGTGAATATTTTCCTGATAATATTAGTATTATCTCAGATTATAATGTTATTGTTTGTAACAAGGACGCTTGTAAAATATTGTGGTGATTAGATGACGGAATCGATAGGTGATCGCATGGTGAATCAAACCTTGGGGTTAATAAGTATAAAAAGTATAATCAAACACACTTTTAAGAACTTTTAAGCGTATATCACAAAGGTTTATTGTCTTTCAACAAAGCAGACTTGATCATTTATTTGGTCTTAGACCTATAACAATAATAACAAACATTAAAACTAATATTATTGTAAATTACGCGAAAATAATGTGTAAACAGATTTACACACATGGACAATTACACAGATGGACAACGTTTACGGAACACAGTACTTCGTATTCTGTGTGGGATGCTTCTCTACCGTCGAATGGAAGGAACAGCTCTTGATAACTGGGATGAACCTGCAAGAATTTTGGAATAAATTATTATACAACATAACAGCACGCCTTTTATCCCCGAAGAGGTAGGCATAGGTGCACGCAGAAGTAACACCCACTTTTCACTATTTATGTTGTGAGTCCCATGTAATAGGGGGTGAGCCTATTGCCATATACCGGGCACATTTTCAGAATCTGTGCTACTACCGAGATTTTTTTTTAATCCAGTAATACTTTGCCCGACCCGGTAATCGAACCCGAGACCCCTTGCCTGGCAGTCGCACTTGCGACCACTCGGCCTACGAGGCAGTCCAATAAATTATTATGCCGTATCAAATGGTTTTCCCAGTGGTCTACAACATAGGGTTCTTTAAGAGGGGAGTGAATAGGTTTCTTATGGGTCGGCAAGACGCATGTAATGCTTCAAGTGTTGCAAGCGTAGGTACATAGGCCACGCCACGGTAACCGCCTACCATCACGTGGACCGTGAGCTTAGTAGCCACGTTTGTGGTATAAAAAAAATATCGAAGAATCTTACTTTATAGAGGTATATATAGTACCATTACTTTTTAAAATTTCGAACAGTTTGGAGTCGTTTGAATGGAACCTGTTCATAAACTATCTTCTCGCTAATAAAAATAGGGAAAGTATGTGAGTTTATTTGTATGTTTGTTACTCGAACATGTCGAAACAGCTTAAGGGATCGGCATAAAATTTATAACAGGGATACATTAGCGCTGAAATTACACATAGGCTATTTTATCCAACGAGAACGACTGGTGAAACCGCTGGCAGAAGTTAATTACATCTGTACATGCTACTTGCTTTTAAGCGTTAAATACAGTTTTTCGTTCTTTCTTTAATAACTTCTGTATAATTGTAAAATGGATTACCTTTCCAGGCGTCAATGATCCTTGCTCAAAAGCCCTGCCGACATACAGAGGCTCTCCATTAGACGTTCTGCCAGCTACAATCGCATTTGGAGGAACATGCCCATTACGGCCTTCCTGCCACATTATTCTCTCTGGGCGAGCGCAGCACACCTGCAAATGACAACATTTATTCGATGAGATAGAGTTTCTTGCTCGTTCTTCTCCATTCGAATTTACACCTTGGAACGAGCACCTAGCTTACTGACGGATGACAAGTAACTAGTACACATTTTTTGACGTATCAGAAAACGTATCAGTAAATGCTTTTTGACTTTGACCTCATGCTACGACAGCCTAACATAAAAACAATACGTAAAAATCTAATAATATACAAAGAAGTACCTAGATTGTCGTTTGTAAAATATACGTAATTAATTTTTTTAAAGATAATAGAAATCATAATAAGTAACAATTTTATTACTACTATACCCAATTACATCATCATACTACGGTTGAACAGCGAAATATGATACCAAATATAACTCTATCCTGCGTAAAGTGTCCTTATGGGATAGATAGATAAGAAAATAATTTGAGTTTTATCAAATTATTTCAGCCCTGTTATTAACATATTCAAATTGAATATAAGGTTTCTACAGTTTAACGACATTTACACTGTTGCACAATCATGGGTAAGACAAGTAGAAGTTATATTTAGTTGAAGATATCATCAACAAATCGTTGCACAACTTAGCGATTTTTGTTGTTAAGTCTATTGTATGAATCATTAATTCATTACACAGATATGAATCACACAGTTTGGCAATTTTGTTGTTCGTATTTGCTTCATTAGATTGGTGTATTATATGTAATGAATCATACTTATCATACAATAAAACCTACCAATAAAATCGCTAATTTGAAAATAAAAAATATGACTACAAACCTCAAATTCATGGACGTCATGTTCTCTACCATCCCATCCAACGTAAGCGACCTTATGTCTCGCAACTAGTTTACCAGGAATCATATCGCCGGCGTACTTGGCTCTGATAACCCAGAGTGCACTACCGTTATGTTTTTCAAATCCAGCAACTACAGCACGATCGCGGAGCGTATGGGCATCATTAATGTTAGTAGGAACCCATTCCACAGCAGCTGGAAATTGGAAATACACATTTTTACTTAGATAGAAAACTTCAGCTCTTGCAGTCTAAGTGGAGATCTTCGAGTAAAAATAACTATTTTATATATCCATTCTATCAGTTCTAAATATGATGTATAATTATTATATATTGAATATGATTATTACTATTGCAGTTCAGATACTAGAAGATTGTGTCATTGGTAACTGGCTTGTTGACTGAAAACAGTTGAAACAAGGATTATCAAATAACCGCTGTTGGATTAGCAGCATTTTAAAAGACCTCAAATGTAAAAATATGTATCTTACGTCCACAACATTTGACTGGCGGCGCGGGCGCGGTGTTCGGGTAATACATTGGTGGCGGTACTGGTGGACGTTCAGACAATAATGTCTGACAACTTGCGCATTTCAAGGGAGTCTGTAATTCCTGTGGGAGCGTTTGTCCACTACCGTTACCAGGCCAAGCTGTACTAGGTTGTCTTGGTAATGGAGTAACGGCAAATACAATGCCATTGATCTGGCAGTACATCTGCGGTTGAGATGGCTGATTCTGACCCCAGTCTGGAATAAAATAATCATAGGTAGAACACACAACAACTAACGTACCTTAAGTCGTACGTCCGAATCGCAAGCAAAGAGTATTATTTTGCTATAATCATAATGTTTGTGACCAAAATGTAAACTAGAAACCATAGCAATCAATTTGTATTAAAAAGTTTTATCCCTCGCTCGATAGATGGCGTTAGGATAAAAATAGATCGCGCTATGGTTTCGTTACATGAGTTTGATGGGGTAATTGAACAACTACAAAAAATGAGCTTTTAGAGCATTTAAATCGAACCAGTAGATCAGAGCACAATTGTTGTTTTAATTTGAACTCTATTAGTGTTTCGACTAGAACACTTATCGTCAAGCAATAATCACATAGTTTAGTTAGTTTATTTAAACCAAAGATAAGAATGTTAAAATATTAGATACATTAAAAATCGATTAGTAATATAATAAACTAAAACAAACAAAAGCTGAAAACTTAAGACTAAAATATCACTATTATTATTCATACGTTATTTATTACAAAATATTCTTATGTTCATTAAGTTAATTTTTTTATGGTTTGTGACACCGGCTTGACCCAGTGTATATATACATTTTCAATAATTATTTTTAATTCTGTGTATCAATTTTAAACATAAGTGGGAATTGCAGAGTGATTAGGATATTTAAAGATTTACTTATTTATTTTTTATTTATGGACACATACAACACAAAAGACAAAACATATATAGAAACGAGGTATGTACATAGGTCTCATATATTTCAAATGGAATTTCTTCCTATGGGCCTAAGTCAGAAAAGTAAATACGACAACGAGATACAGAGTGTTACACAAATAAAGTAAATTTAAATACATTTAAATAAAAATATAGTGAAATATAACCATAATAGCTTACTTGTATTCATCTTGGTAGGCTTTTATAAATCACAACACCAATAAACAACAATGGAACAGCACAACACGACTGCCAGCTACAAATGTGCGATGCACAAAAACATGACGCGACGAGACGCCGCGCTCCCCACCAAAAAAACTAGATATTATTTCGATCTGTTGATATCACCAAGCGTAATTCCCACGTCGCGGAGAACCTAACGGGTAACCGGGGCTCCGGCTCGACGTGCAGGAGAAGGAACGGGGTGGTTTTTAGTCAGTAAGACTCTGACACTCCCTCCCTCCTCACCCAGGCGGGAGCAGTCATTCGATGATTTTCCCCCCTTAAAAAAAGCGTATTTCCCACCGTCTACTTCATTGGATTGATTAAAATAATATAAACTGGAAATTACACAATACTTTGACATAACCACTGCCAATTGTTTCGAATAACACTTCAATGCCAATCATACCATCTGGAATAGTTTAATTGTTAAATTTAAGTACCAAATATGACTTTACCGAGTTATGTTTACTTTCTAAGAATATTTAAATTCTAGATACAGACGGTGAAGAGGATTAGAGGATTTATATGTTTAAAATAGCCAATCCGCCTAGAGCATGCGTGATGGGTGTGAGAAGGAGCAATATAGGCTGTTTATGATGATGATGATGATGATGATGGTGGTGATGACAAACAAAGAACAAACATGTAAATAAACTTCATTTTTTTTCTTCTCCTCTTATAATATCTTCTGATTCATTTCGTTGCGGGAACCAAAACAGTTATTCATGTTCAGTGTTCCGGGGTTTTCATGGTTGCATCTACGGTAGATCCTGGCTTACAGGAGTTGCAGCGGTTTTGGGAGGTTGTGGCGGGCTTGTCCCAATAAAAAAAAATACTTCATCCAAAAATCCAAATCCTTTATAATATTTTTACAAAAATAGTTTTACCCGAAGTGTATCATGCCATTGTGTGGCTTGATTCTTTAAAGGAAAAAACAACTTCTGAATGTGTTTCTGGGAATTCCGACACGTAATTTGGTCTGTACAATTTTTTGATAATGTTATTCACTTACAAGACTACTAAGATATGCAACCGGCTCCTGTTTTAATCACTAATGAAGTCGCTGTGTTGACGACGGACTCGAGGTTGTCAGGGTTTTTGTCACAGAACATAATAGATGTATAAAGAAGATGTTTTTGTCATGATCAACACAAGTTGGAGGCTTAGTATGTCTGGTCGATCATCCCAGTTAAGGGGTAGTAAGCTAGATGCATCCGATGTAACAGTACCTAACATCTTCTTTTTAGAATGACTGCCTCGTTGGCCGAGTGGTCGCAATTGCGACTGCCGAGCAAGGGGTCTCGGGTTCGATTCCCGGGTCTGGCAAAGTATTACTGGGTTTTTAAAAAATTCTCAGTAGTAGCACGGAGTCTGGAACTGTGCCCGGTATATGGCAATAGGCTCACCCCCTATTACATGGGACTCATAACATAAATAGTGAAAAGTGGGTGTTACATTGTACAGTGGTATAATGTGCACCTCTGCCTACCCCTTTGAGGATAAAAGGCGTGATGTTATGTTATGTTATGTGTTGTTGGCCATAACCATGGTTATTATGTAACCTATACTTTTGCTAATAATTATAGATGTAGTTAATTGTAGTATGTAACTAGGTTCCCTCTTTACTTTATAAAAATTGACTAGATGTATTATAATTAAAAAACTGTATGACAAGGGCACGGACCTAGAGTCCATGGAGAAATAATCTATAATATTAAAAAAAAACCATGGTTAAAACCTCATTTAACATAAACATTGTCTATATTTTACATAAGCGCCCTCTGTGACATTATATCAGAACTATTGATTCCACGTTATAGTTTCGTAAAAGACTCCTTCGGAGATATTGGTTTGGTTGTATTTCGTTTAATAGTTTAAGTAATTGACGTTAGGTGGCGCTACTGGCGTCACTGGCTGTTACGATGACTCTGAGTGGTGACAATGGAGTATGTTTTGATTTTTCTCTGCTATTTTCAGGGAGGTACCTATTACCTATATTCTAAATAATAATTATAATTTTCTAATATGTCAATACTTACACAAAAATAATTGTTACACCTTAACTTCTGCCTACTTACTCCTCCTGAGCTAAGGAACTCAGCATTTTAGTTTTGTTTATTATCCACCTCCTACACTCTTAATAAGGCATTAAAAAGGTAACCAAACCGATTCAAAAGTAATTGTAAATCTAGGCATTTTCCGAAATCCCTAACAATAGTTAGGGATTTCGTAAAATCGACATTATGTTCCGTTACAAATAAATATATTTGTAACGGAACATAATGTCGATTTTACATCTAACTATCTAAGTATCTATAATTTATGAGTCTTCCCTCTCTCACCAAGCGTCTAACTGGCGCCCTCTGTCGCGCCGCCATTTTGAATGCTAAACCGAGAGGCCGCGTTCGTCGCGTCTCGTCTCGTCATTCATTCCATTCTATTTATTTTGTTATTCCGTATTGCTCGTGCCGACGCCGGTAGTCGTGTCTAGTGCTAGTGAGCTGTTACACGTTCGTTCAGTGCAGTGATTTATAAAATTATCCCCAAATGTCTGGATGTAAGTGATTTTTTATTACCTACTTATCTTATCTGTTACTTATTATATTTCATTGAACGTTAAAATCAAGAGAATGTTACGAAAACAAACAAGTCGGTACTCATGTGAGATTGCGCGAACTACCGGTATTGAAGACCGCGTTCATTCCAAAATATTTTTATTCATAGTAGGTGTCTATAGACACTTAAGTGATAAAAAATGCTAATTATTCACTGTACCGTAGCGGTTTATGTAACTGTTAATAGTCAACATCATAAAAGTGAAACTCGTGCTTGAACCTCTACCAGTTAATGATATTGCATAATTTTTACATCAGTTTCCTTTGATACTCATTGTAATGACGTGCCCTACAATACATTAGGAAAAACCTGAATATATTTTTAATACCTAAGCAATTAGGTTTGTTTCTAATGTGAACATCAATTTAGCACTGCTTAGCGACACAGAAAGGGTTTTTAATTTAAATATTTATTCGTAAATATGTAAGCTGTAAATTATCGCGAATAGATCCTAACGGATTTAATACCTTAAACAATAGAAATTAAGACTTGAATTAACAATTTTCATATATTAAAAACCAGTTAATGTGTTGTTTTAAGATAAATTTTTATCTAGTCACGTTTTATGAGATTTACTCACTGAGATAATGAATATCACACGTCCTTGTGACCAATAACATTTTAAATACGCCCCCAAACAGAACACTAACAAACACAAATGACTATACTGACTGAACACAACACAAGTGACTGCCTCGTTGGTCGAGTGGTCGCAAGTGCGACTGCCGGGCAAGGGGCCTCAAGTTCGATTCCCGGGTCGGGTAAAGTATTAAGTACTGAGGTTTTCCAAAAAATCTCAGTAGTAGCACGGAGTCTGGAATTGTGACCGGTATATGGCAATAGGCTCAGCCCCTATTACATGGGACTCATAACATAAATAGTGAAAAGCGGGTGTTACATAGCACATACACATAGCATGTTACATACATAACATGTTACATAGCACATACTTGTGCTTATAAATAAATAAATAAATAAATAGTAGAGTGGCATTAAATGCCGTAATGTGCACCTCTGCCTACCTCTTCGGGGATAAGTGGCGTGATGTTATGTACGTATGTATGTACAAATGACTATAATACAGACCTACATGCGCCTAAAAACTTCTAAAACAGAGATAACCTTATTAAATATTTGTTTATTTGCGTGGAAATTTCTCCGCAGCGGCTTTCCAATGTTTGTTAGATAACAGCATCGTAGTGGGACTACCGAAGTCACGCCTACTGTACACTTTCACAACGCTATTGTTGATTGCAAAATGTAAACAAAACGATGCTCCTGTTACGACATAATATTTATGGTGTTCTCGCATACTAGCGACCACGCCTATGGTGTCCATGTTCTAGTCCTGTATTCTATCATTTAATCATAATGTTTTTGAGCTGATCAACCAAATGCCTGTCAGTCAAAAGTCAAAACCATTTAATTTTATTCTAATCAGCCAACAATCATTTATTTCAATTAGACCAGAAAGGCACTTTTAAACGTCAAAACAAAATATAAACTATTAAAAAAAAGGACAGTCTGTCGGGCAGTCCTCTAATGAAGCTATTTGCTCAAAGTTAAAAGACTGCCTCGTTGGCCGAGTGGTAGCAAGTTCTACTGCCAGCAAGGGGTATCGATTCCCGGGTTGGGCAAAGTATTACTGGATTTAAAAAAAATGTCAGTAGTAGCACGGAGGTTGGAATTGTGCCTGGTATATGACAATAGGTTTACCCCCTATTACATGGGACTCATAACATAAATAGTGAAAAGTGGGTGTTACATTGTAGTGTGGCATAATGTGCACCTCTGCCTACCCCACCGGGGATAAAAGGCATGATGTTATGTAGTTCAAAGACGACCCAGCGTCCAAATTCTATACCACATTAAAAATGTCCGTACACTGGCCACGACGGCGATAATTAGTCCGATCCAAAGTGATGCGTGGATGATCACAATTCTCGTTCATGCGGGAATGAAAGAGAGAGGAAGGGAGTCATCGAGTCATGGACTAATAGTAACAGTAGTGTGGGAGAGAGACACAAAAATCAAAGGTGATGATGATGATGAAGCTGGTAATGATAGACATGGATAGTCATCGTCAAAAAACATACATAGTACTTAAATCTTTTTTATTACACATAACTACATAAAATACGTAGAATTACTTAAATTGGAGCATAGCACGTACTATTTGATTATAATGATGTTTTTTTGAGAGTTTATAAGAATGTAAAAATTACCAATAGTAATTCAAATACATAATATAATGTAAATACAGCATATTTATATTACGGGTGTTCAATGAAAGTTGTTAAGCTGCCGCTCATTAAAGAAGTAAAAATAAAAATCCATTCTTGAAAGAAAGGTTCCTTAACACAAATTTCACCTCTAAGTAGCAGCAACAGGTTCGTACTTTGACCTTGAAACTGCTTAAAGAAAACAAAAGTAACTGAAAAGGTAGGTATACAAAAATACGTTATGAGGTTCGTCTTACCAAAGCAAATATCTTAAATAGTAAAGAATTTTAAAGCTGCAGATATAATATTTATCTTTTTTATACAAGTACCTGCTTAGCCAATCTGGATGAGAAATGGGCATCAAATAGTTTACTCGAGGAAAATATGCCTTAGCTTCTTATTGCTTATTAATTTCCCCGACTCAGACAGGGCTTTGTATTATGAAGTTTACATACATATACATACATTACTAGCAAACCTGAAAAACACTGTATAGCCAAGAGACCAAGTTCTATTTTACTATAAATTAAATAAAGTAAGAATTCCCTTAGTTTTTACTTAATCCTACTTCCTACTAATATCCTACTAATTATTATAACTGCGAAAGTTTGTAAGGTTTGTTGTTGTTTGTTGTATAAACACACACACACACATATAAATATATGTGTGTTTATATTTATATATGTGTGTGTGTGTTACTCTTTACGTCAAAACGACTAAAATGATCGAGATAAAATTTGGAACAGGCATAGACTTTGATCTGGAATAACGCCACAACGCCAACATACGCCACTTTTTATCCCCTGAGAACATGGGCGAAACCGTTAGCAGGGGCTATTACTTAGTAAATTAAGAAACAAAGACGGAAGAGTTTACTATACTATGAAATGATGTAACAAATATAATCGGCATTCAGAGCGATCGTCCTTGGGACCAGATTGTCGGAATGTAGTCTCATCAGTTCCCATAATTGCTAGACTATGTATTATAGTCGCAGCCATCGCCTTGTTTACAACCATTGATATTATGGTAAAAATTATTAGTTTTCAGGAATCTAACCTCATCTAACTTAACCCTACTATTCTACTAATTAACTAAACTTGAGTAAATCTTTATTTCTGAACCCATACAAAAAAAGTAACAAACAAGGGAAAGTGAGATTCCTTTTTTATTATTAAAAAACTAGCTTATCAGGTAAACTTCGTGCTGTCAATTTTATTTTCTCACCTTCCACCTAGTAGTTCAGGTAAGCTGTACTTCCCTGGACTACCATTTCAAAACCAAAATTAGCCAAACCGGTACAGCTTCTCTCGAGTTTTAGCGAGACTAACGGAAAGAAATTCATTGTTATTTGTATAGATATGAATTTATGCGCTAATAAATACATAGATTGTTATTATAGTCTGGAAATAGAATGTTACCAACGAGTTTCGCAATGCCAACGGGAAAAAATTATAATCTGCTAATTATTTGCTATTCAAAAAGTACGTAGGCAAGACCCGATTTCCTGGTATGCTAATGAAACTGAATTGTATATATACTATAACAACCTATTATTATGACATAATATAATTATAGTATTAACAAACACTGATTTTAAGTATCAAAGATACATTTATAACTATTTTGGAATTACTAGAATTTCGTAACACATTTTTCACATGAACGGCACATTGGACATAAACAAAACTATTTTATTATATTCAGAACAAAATGTGCCGTTTCAATTATATTAATAACATCATATTTGAAACGATAGCAGAAATATCTTTATCTCACAAACTCCAAGAAATTAAACAGTTGTAATAACCGTTTATTTCATTTACAAACGCTTATCTAAATTCCTATATGCATTCCACTTGTATGTTATTTGCAACACGATTCTATGTAGCTGACTACTTTCAACATAATTTTATATTTGGATCTCTGAGATCATCGATCTTTATACAAAAATCTACTAGGCAGGTTTACCTACTAATCTCAGTGAAGCCATGAGTCCGAAAACAACGGTCACGACATGTTTTCAAATATGGGCCTTTAAAACCTACGTCTGATTTAGTTGCTCTTATTAGGAACAATAATTTGGTTAGGATATTTTAAACGATATAAATGTTATAATACGATGTTCACTAAGCTATCTATTGGCAGATTTTAAAGTTCAACAAATAGGTTGGATTTTGAAACTAGCCGTTAGTCGATTTATGTTCTAATAAAATTTTCTTGTTACAGATCCATATGGAAACCCGGGGCAATACCCACCACCGCAACCGCAGATATATCCTCAGATATATAACCCTGTAAATGCCGCTACTCCAATAGCAGGACAACCTGGGTTTGGACAGCCATTCCCACCGCAGTTTCAGCCAACATTCGGATACCCTTACCAACCGGGTCAGGCCCAGGGCCCGGCTGCACCAGCTGGGCCACAGACATCACTGTCCTACCCTTCAGCTCCCTCGGCGCCAGGATTTGGTTACAACGCTCCTCCCTTTGGTGCCCCATCTCCTTATGGACGTAAGACATTTTGAAACTTAAGACCAAATGCTTTTAATCTAACATCATTTGCTTGATACTTACCAATAGATTACTAATGTTTCTAGATTTGAGACCCTTTAGTCATAAATTTAACCGTAATACCATTTGAGTCATTAGTAGTTTTTTTTTTGGCTACAAACTAACTAAGTAACAGAAGATAAAGAAAGATGAAGGGACCAAACAACGGGATATGATGTTAACAGATATACATTTATAATCGGCAAAGATTTTCATAATGGGTGCCCCTTTAACTATTTATTAAACAAGCTTGACAACGAACTAGTATTCTAGGAATTCTTGTGACGCGAAACCAATCTCCGACAAAAAATACCACCAGATATTTTTGGCAAGAGCGAACTTTTCTCAAGGTCTTTCAATATCTAGTGCATGCTTTGAAGCATAATTCTAATTGATCCAGAGCAATTTGTCATTGAAATAGTGATTTTTAAATTTCTTGAAGATTCATAGACTTCCAAGTAAAAGTTTGTTTTCATAAAAACTATCGTGAGACATACTAAATGAACTAAAAAATCGCGGGTTACTCACGTGAATATACTGAGAAAAGCGTGACGTGATACCCCGCGACCGCACACGCTGTTCATGAGGAAGAACCCTTCTGTGGTTTGAAACTAGTAGAGCTTTTCTCAGTATATTCACGTGAGTAACCCGCGATATTTAGTTAATTAAGTAAAAATTTGTTTAGAAATTGTTGAAATTTGGATGTATTAATTAATATTATCGGCCACATCATCGCTTACCATCAGGCGAGATGGTGGTCAAGCGTTGAAATATAAAAAAAATTAAAAATATCTTTAATTGCAGCTGCTGTCGAATGGGTTCCTACTAACCCGAACGAAGCTCACGCGTTCAACGATCGTGCTGTAGTTGGTGGATACGAAGGACATGATGGTAGCCCACTCTGGGTTATCAGGGCCAGGTTTGAAGGCGATTTGATTCCTGGAAAACTGGCTGTGAAACATAGGGCCGCTTATGTTCCATGGGGTGGAAATGAAAATAGCGTCAAGGCCATTGAGGTTTGTCATTAAATTTATATGCTATTAAATAATATTTGTTCATGAAATAAGATAATTAAATAGTATTGGTGCGTTTCTTACAAACTTGCTTTGATACCTTGTTAACAAATTTGTTTTGTTTTTCATTGATACTTTTATTTTTCTTCTTTTTTTCTTCTAAAAAGCCACGATATGAGCAGTCAAGTGACTGTCAGGATTGACAACTACTGCTAGATGAACCAACTGTCTTTACAAAAGAATTTCATATATATATATTTATGTGCTAGCTAATCAAAGTTTCAAAAACAGTTTACTGACTCATTATTACTATACATTGTAGCCACATCATTATTGAGTAATTATGCACAAGCATTCATAATTATGCATGGTGTTTCTTACTAACGTCATAATGTCACCTTACTGGATTTTGTTTATCTATCCATACCTTGATTTACTGCAAATATTCGTGTTTTTCGTCCTTTGTTTTACACTGGATGGTAAGAATAACACGATGGCAGGGTGTATATACCTTTACCTTATTTTGTAAAGGAAAATGTCTGATTTTTGTTCTTAAGGACGCCCACGTCCGTTACCATCTCAACGTGTTTATCGATCATGAGATCAAAATAGGTACTTCCATAATTTCCGTAAGTATTCAATATAGAGCTACTGTGCCTGTATTGAATAAACACTTGAATTCTTTACAAGCGTTTTGTACAGACACTGTGGCAGAATTTTGTCAAACGAACTTGCTTGAAGGCATAAAATAAATAGTCCAAATTATTTTTTTTAATCCAGTGAAAATAGAAGTTATCTTAAAGTGGTAACTAGACACTTCTGTGTGAACTCTCCTGGATTCAAAGAAAGTCTTCCTGCATATGTATGTGGTTATGGATAGAGGAATAGGTCTGTGACTCAGTTATACAAAATAACTTTTGATAGCAGATATAAAAAACAAATGAATAAACGCCCAGTTGTGACGAATAGAATAGGAAGAGATAAAACAAATATCAGTTAAATCACATAAAACTCGTAAAAGATTGACTCATTAATGTTGTGAAATTGTAATGCAACATTTTAATGAGTATGACGATGAACTAAGTGAGTCAAATAACTGTTTTCAATGAAATTGTGACGTACCTACTTTATATGTGAACTGACTATCACTTTGTTTATATACATACGTGGGACTTTGTAATGTGACTCTTAGTAATGACGTGTAC
Source organism: Spodoptera littoralis (assembly GCA_902850265.1). Classification (NCBI taxonomy): domain Eukaryota; kingdom Metazoa; phylum Arthropoda; class Insecta; order Lepidoptera; family Noctuidae; genus Spodoptera; species Spodoptera littoralis. Next base: position 9,095,376 of record LR824542.2, on the reverse strand, counting down.
GTGGTCTATAGTTATTGGTTGAATACTTAGATGCTAATTAGCAACACGACCGACGGTCAAAGGTGACTATGACTAGCCATTCAACTATAATTTTACCTTGAATGCTTGAATTAAACTTATTTCAGAACTTACTTACCTAATTAATTTTTATGTTTTTCGGTTTACTCACGTAATTATTTGAAGAGGAACTCGATTACTTCACTAGATTCAACTACTGTCGCCCTGCGACAGTCGCCGTGTCACGTCGCGTCGTTTATGAATATGAGACTCTAGCATGGCAATTAGTCGAGTTCCTCGTCAAATAATTACGTGAGTAAGCTGAAAAACATAATAATTAATTTATTATATAAAGTTATAATATAAACTTACTTACCAGTTTCCATCAAAATGCAAAATCTCTATATTGTTAATTGATTTGATTTATTAGAAATAATTTTATCTTTTCTATAAACATCTTTGCATCCACGTGTAAGTGCACAGAAGCATGGCGTATGTCGCTACGTTCCTCAGATTACTATTGAATTTGCACAAGAATCACAAGACCTTGAAGATTTCAATCCACGTCGTACGTAACTACGTTTCTACGTACTGACCCCGATTTTGGGTGATCATGAGATCATCAAAAACTACTATTATTAGGTCTAACTATTATTATTACTTCTTAAACTGTCAAACACCAAGCGGTCACCGGTGAACGCGACCCATTGTTCTTTAATTGTGTCTATAAAACCGGTACTCGACGAGTTAAACCCATGACGTCTTCATTAATTTATTCTAATTTCTCCAGATTTGCTGCGCTCGCCCAGAGAGGATCAGGTGGCAGGAGACTGGGGATGGTAACATTCCTCAAAATGCTATTGTAGCTGGTAACACAGCTAATGGAGAGCCTCTGTATGTTGGCAGGGCTAGGGAGCAAGGATCATTGACACCTGGAAAGGTAATTCTTTTAACGATTTAAAACTAATTTATAACTAATAGGTTATCAACTTTATTGGTTTGGAATTAAGTCTAAAATCTAACACATTAAAGTAGCTTGATATAATGTTCAGTAATGTTCATGTTTTCTACAGAATTATTTTCACAGAATTTGTTTTAGATTCACGATACATGGTTTTCCAGCAATTTATTGATCATTTGAAATGTTAAAATTGAATTCTTCTACAGGTACATCCCAGCCACAAAGTGCTGTACATCTCATTCGCCGGTAAAGAGGTACCACACAAAGTATATGAAATACTTTGCGCCGCATAAATATAGATAAATAATAAATGTTGTCTATCTATGTACACCGTAAATTTTGTGTAAGATTTTACAATATTATACATGTTTGTACTAGTTTTTAAAGAACAAGGAAAGTATGAAGTCTGCTTTGTCGAAAGACAATAAAATGGTCTGATATTTCGCTAGAAGCTCATTGGATAAATTTATATGGATACGAATGTTTAAAGATCTATGTAATGTAACGTAGGAGTCTCAAAAGTCTCAATTTCATTTTTTTTTTTTTGTTATATTTTTATACTTTGTAAAATTGTATTTTATTTGAGATAGATATTATTGTGATTGTACTTTTAATGCTGTTTGTTATTAGCATTTACTCTTTTCTTATGTGTACCGATGTACTTATTCCGAATTAGTGAGGAATAAATGGATGTTTCAATCAATTATTTTCTTATTTCACTCCTTTAGAAATCATATTGTAGGTAAGTATTCATAGGTATTCACAAATGACACAAAAAATCGAAAAGCAATCTCTCGTCTGGCTAAAGTCTATAAATACCAATATTACAATGAAAATACATTTGATGGTTGGTTTGTTTTGATAAGTGTCCTAAAACAACTAGACTAGACCTTCTTTTTTTTGAAATCGGTTAGAAATGAACATTTTTAACCGACTTCAAAAAAAGGAGGTTATCATTAACCATAAAATAGGCTTACTTTGCAGGAAGTAACTTAGCCACCTTTATCCCAAGCCTGGGACTTACTTAAGAGAACTTTGTTTCCTTAACTACAGTCCCTTAACCTTTTGACTGCCACAGTTGTCGATAGATGACAATCGAAAACTGAGCTAATTAGTTCGGTCGGAATGACATATTTAGGTATTTATATTTATCGTCTACAGCAGAGATCGTAGCGATTTAAACGTTAAACAATTAGAACAATAAACGATAATAAAAATTGCAAACAGTAAAATTTAAAAATATTTCTTTATTTTCATGGAATAAGTACTCACACAATATTAATAACGATAACAACTACGTACAATTAACTTATAACTAAATACATTACAATATATCACTTCATTGGGTTTGCAAAACTTTGTCTTGCGATTTATTTTTCTACAAACAAGTACAATTAATATATAATTTCAACTTACTAAGGTATCTGAAAAATATAACTGCCAGCCTCACGATAAGTTTATTTTTAAAACGAAAGAAAAATCGATATGCAGATATAGACAAAACAGAAGAGAAAAAAATAAATTAAAAAATATACAAAACCTCTTTCGTCTCTTTTTCATCACGTTTCAGAAATATTACAGAAAAATCGATTTTTAGTCTTCTGGGCATATTTAAAAATGCTTTAACTATGAGCGATCAGTGCATCGTATAGCCTGATCGTTTTTGCAAAGCAATCATCTGCCATTAAAAGTTAATAAACTAAGAATTTCTAAAAGGGGCTTTAAATGGTTTGTACTATACACTATTACATCAATGATTTAAAAGAAAATAATCTGAAATGTCAACATTTTTATATATGTCATCTTTTAAAATATGTCAGTTAAATTATAATTATGTTTTTTGATAAAAGAGAAAAGATAACCGAAGTGACTGTCGTCTACCATTACAATTGAAATTAGAATTAGATTTACAACATCAAAACACAACATCAATTAAATAATACAGTAGTCATAATAGTCATGGGTTAAACGTTTTTAACAGATCGTACGTTAAGGACCAGCCTTCCGTATTTTTATAAATCAATATAAAAAAAACAACATTTAACAGATGTTTCGAATTCAACTTATCCATTTTTTTGCGTTTTTTAAAACCTTATTATTAGGGACTACAAGAGACCCGGAGCTGTGATTATCGAGCTACCAGAACACCGCCTTATGGCAGGAGTAGGAACGGAGTGGTTTTTAGTCAGTAAGAATCTAACACTCCCTCCTGCCTCACCCAGAGAGCAAAAAGATATTGGACGATGTTTTCCCTTCAAAAAAATGTACTACAGAAATAGCATGGCTTCACTTAATTAAAATTCTTGTCAGTAATCTTAAACGTCATCGTAAAATTATTGCGGAAGAAGTCCTATTAAGTGATGAAGAAACTGATTCAGCGTCTAAACAAATAGTCGTTATATTTATATAGGAACATTGAAATATTTTCTCTTCAGAATTTAGTCACTTGTACTAACATGTATATAAGGGCGATAGAAACGTACATAAGCTTGAAAACCTAAGCAAGCTAGATGTAGCTAAATATATATTTTTTTTTATATTTTAATCATCACAGTCACAATTAAATCAGTTTTTAGAAACAACATCACGTGTAACATGTTATATGAATAGTTCTAGGAATCCTAAACATGTGAACCTCAAAGGAAAGTAAATAATATTTTCGAGTCATGCATTGAATACATTTCTAAGACTAATCTGCCATTTCCTTTTTTACTTAATCTCCCACTTGATAATTTCTATTAAGTTTCATTATATTTATAATTTTATTTACACCTACAACGGCACCTGCCTTATCTTAGTGTTGTACCTTACTATTGTTTACAATACTTTCAATAAATCCCATTTCTATTTGTGATTGTAGAACAGTTTCTTCTTTTTCGTCTGTCGTATTGCCAATTTCTTTTTTCTCAGTTTCATCAGTCTCGTAGGCTTTGTTTTCTATGCCAACCTTCTCTGCATCAGCTCTAAGTTTAGCTTCATTATCGAGGTTTGCTTGAATGTGTTTCTTGTTTGCCAGGTACAACCACCTGCAATAATTGACATCGAAAATTAAAATGGTTCATATTTAGACAATTTAGGAAGAAATCTTAACTAAATTGCTATATTTTGCTCATCAAATAAGGTATGTAACTCAAGTCTAATATTCAATTTCGTTAAGTGCATCAAACCTCATAGGTTATTTGCTCGATCTTAGAAATTGTTAGGAAGTAGGCTCAAAGGTCCCATTCACAATGAAATTAACGACACCAACTAATAAAAGAGATTTTTCTATGTAAGTATATTTAATACTTACAAAAATATAAGAACAGCTGGCATAGTAAGTGCTCCACCAAGAAGGAAGAATGCTCCTGGGAAGGTCTTAATGGTACTTGTATATACTGTAGTGTACATGGGAGCGTAGATTAAGGGCATCATTGCTTCAGCTACACCGTAGAAGGAATTCACCTTACCTGTGAAAAATAAAATAATGACCTTTTAGATGATGAATTCTAATAAGTTAATCAAAATTTGCTGAATTTACATTGTGTTATGTCGAGGAAAAAACAGTGTCTTACTAATTAAAAAAATGTATCAGTGTTCCTTTTTATCATAAAATTCCAAATGAAAACTCCAAACAACAATAAAAAGATCATGTTTGTATTACGCGCAAATTCGCAAGCGCCAGCGGCGCGTTAACGGCAGTTGATTGGTTGGTTCGATAAAAGTCTTAGTAGTTTTAGAGATGTCTAATAGATGGCAGTACTTGTACTAATGCTTACCCAATTCATCTCTGTCCACCAATTTGGAGACCATTGACCTCATCGCTATGAATGACGTTCCGTTAAATACTTCTATCAATGGTGCTGTAAATAAAAATGATATTTAATATATTTTATTCCAATTATTCAACCAAAAACCCAAAAATAATAAAAATTTGTCATAAATTTATTGAAATATAAAAAATGTAAGCCATAAATGTACAAGCACAAAAGTTTCAGAACATAATTTTTTGACTAGGTTGGTAGGAAAAAATAGATAATGATATAGAGTATTAATACCTATATAAATATGCCAGGTTTTTGTAGCAAAAGCGTACATAACGCCAGCCAGAATCTTACTCGTACACGAAATAACACCGATTATGGCGTCATCAAACTTCAGTAAGTGACTAAATACACCGACCGAAAATAAAGTACCTGAAACACGTCATAATAAAATCATTAGGACTAACAAAAAAAAACATAAAATCAGTGGTTCAAAAATACACACGAAAAATAAACAAAATTCTGTTGTTTTACAGAAAATATGCAAAAAGCGATTCCCGGATGGGACAAAGTATTACTGAGATTTTTCAAATATTTCCCCAGTATTAGTATGGAGTCTAGAATAGCGTAGTTTCCTAAATTTTATTTCAATGTCCGTCTGGTACATTAGTTTAAAACTTTAGACACGTATTTTTTCTTTTCTCACAAAATGAAATACTTTCGACGATATATTAATTTGACATATCGTGTGTCGGCACATCTTGCTACATTTTGTAGCACGTTATGACGTAACGACCTCCCACTCTTAAACTTAGCGCCATTTTATCTAAATATTGCAACTTAATACGAGAAAATGAAAAAATACGTGTTTAATATTTTTTCATTATCTAACTGACGGACTAATTAGATTTTTAATTTTGATACCCTGAAAACTACCCAATTGTGCCCAGGAATTGGCAATTGGCTCACCCGCTATTACATGGGACTCATAACATAAACAGTGAAAAATGGGTGTAACATATATAACATATATGGGTGTATAGTGGCATTAAGTGCCGTAATGTGCAACTTTGCCTACCACGTGAGGGATAAAAGGAATGATGTTATATTATATTACCGAATACCTACATAATTCCTTTACTGAATGAAATTATTCGAACACGTTATAAATTCCTTGACATAATTGAAAGTGTAAAAGTATGTTTTTAAAACCAGATACGGATTACGATTTGTAATTAATTTTATTTTACAATATTTATTATTTCTTAACTTTATAGCTTTATTCAATCAACATTTACAAAACAGAATTGTCCTTTGCAAATTTTACTTTTAACGTTTTCAGAAAAGAAATCACATTTTTGCATTACAATACAAAAATTAATAAATACTCAGATAATTATTAAGGTCATAGAATTCAGGTCTTGGAAATAAAAATAAAGATGTATAATAAAAAAATCACTCAGTTTTGATGATGAGTAAAAAATATTCAAGATTGCGATTCGATTCGATTCCGGCAAGGAGCAAGTCTTTGTGTGATCCACAAATTATTGTTTCGGGTCTGGGTATCATGTGTAAACGCACCCACGAAACAGGATAAAATTCTAGTGTAGGGTAATGTTTTGAAAAAAAAAGAGATTGTCTCGCATAAATATTTTGAACACAACGGAACCTCATCTTGATGACTTGAAATCTACGCAATGTTATAAAAAAAATAAAATAATCCTCACCTACTAATGAAGTACACATGGAGTAAGTAGAGAACATGCTGAAATCCACCTCGTTCCAGTTGAATCTGTACCTCGTGAAGAGATACATTACTGACATTTCACCTGAAAATATGAAAAATATTTATTTAGAAGTAGGTGGTAGGAGCATTGCATCTTGATTTGTCTCGTAGTAGTTTTGATTTCCACTTGTATTAGAGAATAGGCTAGATGCCTAATTTTTATTTTAATGTCCGTCTGGTAGATTCTTTTAAATCATGAGACACGTATTTTTAATTTTCTTACAGAAACGAATACTTTCGACCATATATTGATTTGAAATGTCGCGTGACGTCACTTCTATGTTTTAGCCCCCACTCCTAAACGTTGAATCGATTTATCTAAGTATTATTTTATTTTACGAGTTTCGGACTTTACATTTTTTATTTTCATACTCTGTCATCATCCCCCTTGTTCAAAAATCTATGGAAGCAGTTTAAATAGTTTTTCAAAACAAAATAAAGTCAATGAAATTGTATGTCTAGACTTTTACAGATTTTCCAGTTCTCTTTCCGCATATATCACTGTCGTGAATCACCTTATATACGTAAATATAGATGTAAGATCAATAAAATAATATGTAGGATTGTCAGTACCTATTGTTTCAGCAACGTAATTAAAATAATAATAAAATACATAGCAACTACCGCCTCGTTTTCTTTTTTGTAGTTAATCTGCTACCTCTGATTGTTGTTAAGGAAAAAATATTTATATTTATGTAACAAGACAAGACTGAACTCAGTATCGAATAAAAAATATATTTAATATTATTGCTAACATTGCTATCGATAAATAATTAGACGAGTTAGGATAAGTTCACTTATTCGCGTCCAGCCACCAGTTGGCAGTTCGTGTCCATATTGTGGATTGGATTGTAAATGTGGACGCGAACGAGCGCACTTACCCTAATTATAGGCATTTAGATCTACGTATGCACGGTTACGATGTCGTGGTGGCCTGGAGGCTTAAGGCATTCTCATGCATGAGAATGCGGGCCTGAAACCTACCATGAGCAAGGACCGATGTGACGTTTTCCGAGTTATATGTAGGTACTTTCTACGTTTATTTAGACACCAATGACAAACAATGAAGGAAAACATCGTGAGCAAACCTAGGCTTATAATTTCTAATTATAAGTTTGAAATCGCCAACACGCATTGAGCAAGCGCGGTGATTAATGCTCAAACCTTCTCCGTGTGAGAAGAGGCCTTTGGTCTGCAGTGGATACTTATAGGCTGTTGATGACGATGATGATGCACGGTTATGCATGCAGGTATATAATCCAATTTATCATTTTATACTGGTTTTGCGAAGCTCGATGTGCAGCCATATGTATGTTTAAATAGACCCAAGATTTTTTTAAACTGCTACACACAGCTGCTACTACCATGGAAATCCGAAGAACAACATCAGATCTTTGTCATTGGCATTACAAAGAGGGGAGTAGCATCCTTGACCTTTTATGTTTCAAGTGTGAACAACTATTAAAAAAGAGGCTTCGGTTCAGCAGTGGACATAGAGAGTGGAGATAGTAATGAACACAAGACGTGCGTGCCCTATACAACGACATAAACTATGTAAGTACTTATACCATATACTTTTGTTTTATAACAGTTTTTTTGTTTCAGAATCACACTTTGATTTTATGAACCTTCCTTTATAATTGCCATACCAACAAAACACGTAAATAGGTACCTACTATATGTTTTATATAGCAAAAATTTCAAGAACAACCCAAAACAATCATATAACATCCTTTTCAATGTTGTGTAGCAATTTTTCGTTGAAAACTCGCCTATTATGAAGGATGGAAGGTTCCATGGAAATCTACGGCTTTTCTATTTTTGAAACACAAGGCGTGGGCACTCTTGCGCATGCGTCGCGCAGACAGCAACAGATCGAACGCGGAGTAGACTAAACTGCATTACGTGTACCTGGGTATGAATAGTTTATAACATAGGGCTGAAAATAGGTACATAGAATAACATAACGGATGGTTACTTTCCTTTTAAGTACTTTTAATACTAAACTCCTATTTTGTTCATCTGTTGTGTTTGACACGTAGGTATTTTTTAGACTTTTTGTTCCTCGGAAGGGTAGATAAGTGCCTAGGTAGTCATGTAATGGATCTTGTCATAGAGAGAAAGCGCAGTGTCGTCGTGTCGCTCAATAGTCCGAACTCTGCGTTATTGTTTAGTTTTTTGTTTCAAACTCAATAATACCTTGATTACCACTAAACAAACTTGAGCCCTGTTCTTCCAAAAATAAGTTATGAACATTCGACTATCAAACTAAACCTGATTCGGCCAACGAGGACCTTTTTAAAACAAAGATTCTACGACTGCTACACTTCGTCTACTTTTTCAACGATATAATTCCCTTCTAAGAATTGATATCGAACTTCATACTCGAGACGTACTTCTACAGTTGTGACCAACGAGATAAAAGAATTAAGTAATACAAAAAAACATAAAATGGTCATGTAATATGTAACTTTAATGCCTTAGTATTACGTCGTATTACGTAACTGAATTCTTGATGGATTTCACAATAAATTGCGAATTTAATCAACGGAGATTAATTAAATGTGACTTTGATAATGGCTGAGAAACATTTGCTACGCACATTGCAATACTATACGGAATTGTGTTAATTCATTTTGTTATGTAGTATATCACAAATGTAATTGCATTTGTAATTGCTTGTTTGGTTTAATACTTCATTTTTTATTTCATTCTTTATTTAGTTACTTGGAACAATTAAAAATATTTTTAAAGAAAATATTTCAGTCGAGCGTCCTTATTTGAAGAGTCCATGTTTAAGTTTGAGCCGGTTAGGCGAAGTATTAGCAAGGAGTCTTGTGTAAGACAATAGACCCTACAGTCCCTATACATTATGACCCCTTAGGTGTATTATGACCCCTTAGGTGTAATCACTGTATGGACTGCCTCGTTGGCCGAGTGGTCGCAAGTGCGACTGCCGGGCAAGGGGTCTCGGGTTCGATTCCCGGGTCGGGCAAAGTATTACTGGGTTTTTTAAAAATCTCAGTAGTAGCACGGAGTCTGGAAATGTGCCCGGTATATGGCAATAGGCTCACCCCCTATTACATGGGACTCATAACATAAATAGTGAAAAGTGGGTGTTACTTCTATGTGCACCTCTGCCTACCCCTTCGGGGATAAAAGGCGTGATGATGATATGTGTAATCACCTATGACTTAATCAACGACGTTAATGTTATCAAAAATACTAGCTTCAAAGTCGGGTTCATTATATGTAATACATAAAAACGTTCTTCCTGAATCGTATACATTTAAAAACATCAAAATCTAACATAAGATAACATCACGCCTTTTATCCCCAAAAGAATAGGCAGAGGTCCACATTTCAGAAATAATTACCACTGTACAATGTAACACCCACTTTTCACTATTTATGTTATGAGTCCCGTGTACTAAGGGGAACGGGCCGGGGCTCCGGGTCGAAGAGCAGGAGTAGGAACGGGGTGATTTTCAATCAGTAAGAGTTTGAGACTCCCTCTTGCCTAACCCAAGGCGGGAGAAGTCATAGGATGATTTTCCTCCCTCAAAAAAAGGGTAGTGGCTTCAAAATGTGTAGCGTAGTTTTAAAGATCTATCCCGTATCAATCTCTTTAGATTGTTAGGTATACTCATACGTTTATCACAGCAAAATTTTCCTTTAAAACTGCATTGGCCAGACCTTAATACATAATGTAGATGCAGTTAGGTGCTACGAAACTGTTGGACATTACCTAACCAATTACGACACACCTATACGTCCTCTAGCACTTGTGATTTACAACATTCTTGACACTGTTTTAGATAATACTAGTTGCTGCCCGCGACTACGTACGCGCAATCCCGCTTTATCCCGTTCTCGTTCGTGATTTTTGGTAACAAGTAAAAAAAGTATTGGCTAAAAAGTATCATATCATATCTATGCGACCTCCTTACGATTTATCATGGATTTAGCTGTTCTTGAGTTATAAATGATGGAACTAACACGAGTTTCCTTTATATGTATTGTATAGTTATGTTTTAATGGATCTTTGAAAGCTAGACTGCCTCATTGGCCGAGGGTTCGATTCCCGGGTAGGGCAAAGTTTTACTGGGTTTTTAAAAAAAATCTCAGTAGTAGCACGGAGTCTGGAATTGTGTCCGGTATATGGCAATAGCCTCACCCCCTATTACATGGGACTCATAACATAAATAGTGAAAAGTGGGTGTTACATTGTACAGTGGTATAATGTGCACCTCTGCCTAGTCATTCGGATAAAAGGCGTGATGTTATGTTATGTTATGTTATAATTGATCAAAATTTGAAAGCCAGATCAAAATGTTTTGGATTTCCGTATCATCAATGGAAGTTCCAATGGTACCAATGGGCTGATCTGGGGCTACCTGTTGAACGCTGTTGTCTATCCAAATCGAAGAAGAAAAGTGTATTAAAAGAAAATTGAGAACTTTTCCAATAAACCATTGTGTTGAAACCTCCTTCGTACAATTTGAACCATTTTGTGTTTTCACTGGTTTATTATACTATCTTATCTAAATTCAAGTATGTATGTTTCCTCAAATGAAATGTACATTTTAATTGGTTTTTAATCTTAATTATCTAATTTTGTATTGAATTACAGTATCGAACACGTAGCTCTGTGTCAGTCGCTACTAATAACTAATAGTCGTGACCATAAATAAAAGCTTCCTGTCCAGAGCAGCGAGATCAAACATTCATCTAAGTTTCCTAATATAGGGATTATAAATTCTTCTGTCAAAATAAAAAATCTGAATATCTGATAAACCGAATTAGTTAAAATGCAGAAACAAATAAAAATAAGAATACTGTTTAGTTTACTAATTGTAGTTATAAATATAATTAATTAGATTTATAAGCATATAAGGTTCGATGGGACTGACATGTACATTTATATAAAAGTCCCTAAATAAAATAAAGAAAACAAACCAATGCTATCTTTCTGACAGCAGCTTAAGAAATCTAAGAGCGAAGGGAAACTAAAACCTCACGTATTTCACTTCAAAGTGCAGTCTGAATGGTAATATATTATGGTCTGAGTCAGCGTCACTTGCACCATGGAAAGCGAAACTAAGGGAAAGTAGTGGCGTAACTAACCCGCAACCGCGATGGAAACGTCAGTTCATTGCCAAGGGCGTGCAGTATGGACAAGATAATGCCAAGCAAATCCGGTCCCGAGATATATAGCTGAAGCTACTTTCGCTGATCGCTAGATAAGTTCGCTTAGCTTAGATATACAGAGAGATAGACATTAGAGAGATAGATAGACTCATTTTTTATCATGATCAAACACGTGTCTTGAAGAGAGATATTGCGTTTTACTGAATATCGAATAGGTACGATTTTGGACCCTGCATTATTATTATTGTTGAAAGAATTCATTATCCTGTTTTTGGAATATGCTGTCTGACAATAAAATGCAAGATTGTATAATGCTCTTCAGCGCTAATTGCAGTACTCGACCAATTCAGGATACCTTGTTGTTGTTCTAAGGTATGAAGATTAGATAATGTACCATTCATGTCAAGTTGCAGTTTTTCCTTAATAAGGTGGTTCCATACTGTGATAAGTCCGTTTCAAGAAAAAACATTTGCACTATAAATTTTATCTTGAAAATCCTTGAAAAGTTATCTTGTCTTCAAATATACATGCAAATTGATTAAACCTACAATTTATCATAATTCAGGTCAATGTTAAAAACATGATTTCGAAACCAATTAATTAAATTGCAATCTATAACGGATTGAATGATAAAGATACAAGTGGCGATAAAATGAAGACAAGATGCTTCGCCCTGTTGTGATTTCATCGATCGAAAGTTCTAGGGCTCAGGGCATTGCCGGTGTACAGACGACCTACCTTTCAACCCCCGCTACCCCTTTACAACCCTCCAAAGTCCCGATCAATAAACTGCATCCAGCTAACGTGATTGGTCGACCTAAATGATAACGGATTAAATTGGATGCGCGCTCGAACACCGCGAGTGTATTTCATTAAATGTTGCTGTGATTTATGCATTCGGACTTTTTGATTACTTACTGTAAAAAATATATTTTAAATTATCAAAATTTGAATGTGTTATTAACTTATTAATTTAAAACACGTTTTCAGTAGTAGGAAAGTTAACGCCCCAAAATAAAGTAAAAGTGTTAAATAATGGTGATAATACAGGGTTCACACCACTTAGAGTAGGTATCAAAGAAGTATAGCACAACTAGGGACTTTCCTAAATCTGTACATCGTCATTCCAAATGAACTCAATACCGTAGCAACTTGTTGCATGTACTTTCATTCAGTGTATGTAAGGGTGACATTCATTTCCGTTAGATTTCAGTTTCTAATGGAATATCTTACAAGTACTTACTTATTTTTTTATCTTAAGCTACCATCAACTTCTTTTATAATGTAGAGAGTGTTTTTGGAAAATGTGTGGGAAACATAGAAAAGATGCTTCTTGACTGGAAGGATTTTCATGTCATTTTTAACGTTATAGGTCTGTGTTTTTATAATAACTATCGTGAGACATACTAAATTCACTATAGTAGGCTGCGCGACATCGCCGCGACCGCGCACGCAGATCATGAGGAAGAACCCCTCTGTGGTTCGAAACTAGTAGAGCTTTTGTCAGTATATTCACATGAGTAACCCGCGATTTTTAGTTAAGTTATAGGTCTGACTTTGAACATTAAAGAGTACATGAGCCCCATGGTCCACCAGTGGCTTAATGATCATAATATTATGAATCCTAACATAGCTTACCATAAATAGGTCCAATAATAACGCACATCACGATGACCAGCATAGTGACCCTCAGTCTACGGTTGTTCGGTCCTTGCTTGAAGGTCACCATAACAGTCTCCTTCACATATCGAGTGTCGAAGAAATTCCGCAGCCATTCGCAGAGATTGGCAGCTGATTTCTGAAAATAGGAAAATTAAGAGGTTAATGCTCGCTCACACATACATACATAACCTCCACCATTCTCCCATAGGGTAGGCAGAAACTATGGAACGCCAATTGCTACGATTCTTACATACTTCTTACGCTTCATCAACAGTCATCAGTCTTTTCATGCTCAACGGTTAAAAGTACTTTCAATTTGGCCCTTCTCTAATATGTATATTGCCAATCTGGTCGATATATGTCTGTCTAGGGTGCTGTCACCGATATATTTCACCAACGCCTATCAGGTGACATTTAACGACATTGCGTTTTCATCAATCTATAAATGACATCTAACAGCAAGTAACAGGTTAGTTTAGGTGGTACGTCTCACTAAGTGACTTTTAGTTAAGAGATGGTTTAGGAATTTTTGGTGAAAACGGTCATAATAAAGTGATACTATTACACGGTGATAACAGTGGGTGAAACAGCTGCATTTCCACCACTAAATTCCCATGAAGACAAGGCAATTTACTATATAGTTCTTCTAGAACTAAGTGCAACGTTTTTTTTTTAAATTCAATACCTACACCAATATACAATTTAATCCAGTGATAGCAAATATTTCTGACACAGTTCAATAGTATGCTAAGATAGATTTTTGATCACTTTTGATGAAATTATTCTCCATAATTTCGTAATATAATACATTAAAAAACATGAAACAAAACATTTCATTACATTTTTAATCTTTTCAACTTCTCGATGAAAATGAAAATAAAAATTGTGAAAGACTTCGCTTTTAAAAGTCGGCCATACAAGTGTTCCAGACGAAAGCTTACAAAGTAAAAATAAATAATCAATACGGCGTTCGGTGATGTTTTCATCCAGAACTGAGTGGAAATGTACCGGAGAATTTTATAAAAATATAATAAGTATTTTTGTATTTTTTTTTTTCAAAATTGAAGTTCATCGAAGTTAAGAAATGGTTCAGTTATATAGAGCTGTATAGCGTTTTACATATCTGCCGTTTGTTAAGTACTTATAAAGACTTTTACCTACTTAAAACATGACAAATAAGTATAAAATATATACCAAAGGGTTTATAGTATTTCATTTCGTACATGGGGTACATAAATGAAGACTTTTCTTCTTAAGGCTTCAGCATTTTAAATAAACTCAAAGATTTCGAATACAGGATGAGCAGACGTGTTCTGGATCTCGCAAACATCCTTGTATTTGCTTTTACAGCCTCCATGATGATAAAAATAAACAAATAGGCCAATTTAATAAGAGGCTTAAGTACTCGATATTTTCCTTCTCTGAGCATGTTATTGACGTCAACACAAAGTACCTTCAGTGGAAAAATTGTATCAGTATTGATTTAAAATGGAGATTCTTAATTCTGTTGTTATTTTTTCATTAGCGTGTAATGAATAGCAAGCATATCATTATCTTATATTATCATCACTATTGGTCTATTGCCACGAACTGTTGCTCTGCAATAGTTTGCTGCAGAGTTCAATTTTCTTATTCTATGCGCATAACGATTGTCTAGATTTAACTCGAGGGCTTAGTAAATACCTAATAGAATTAGGTTTATATTTATTAATAGTATCTATGTATTTATTATTAGGATTGATACTATCCTTTTTCTATTGAGTTAAGCAACATCATGACTAGCAGTATTTATGTATTTATTTTGAACCTTATAACTGTAGAATTTAGATATCATAATATCTTGTTACTATTTCTGATTTAAGAAATTGGGGCCCACGACGTTCAAATCCAAATAACGATTCACAACACAGATAAGGTTTTTGAGTAGAATTTGTTCAAAGTTAGTTGTAAAATACTGGAATTCCCAAAGTCTTAAAGTTTTAAAGGAACTACAAATGATCTAACAAGCCTCACTTTTTTACAGCTTATTTTTTAAATAGCATCATCAATCAGTTACGGCCCTGATGCTTTAAAGACGTAGACGATCTTCTAAAAAAATATTGTATCTTTCCTAAGGCCGCGTTATGTCTAACTAACTTGATGAGTTCATTTGCGGAACTCAGAAATCTTTCATCGCAAAATTGCGAAAAAATGAAATGCAAAACTCTGTAGTTTGATTATGGGTATCGAATTATGAATAAGGAACTAACTGAAATATAAATTTAGTGAAAGTTTATAAGGACATTATAAATACACTGCATACAATGTGTTTAGTTATCTTTTCACGTCAAAACTAGGTTTATTTGCTTTGAATTAAAGACAAGGCATAGTAGATGTCTTTACCAATCACGGGGCTACAGGTTCCCAGTCATTTGAGAGGCATACGAGTAGCCGAAGCCAACTGCGCAGAGGCCCTTTAAACAACTTTAATTAACTATGGAAATGCACTATGCCAATCCCCGGTTAGTCTAAAACTATTATAGATAATAGAAAAAAAGATGGGCTATGAATGGGTTGCTATGTTTACTGGTAAATTGGAAATTATGAATGACTATGGCACGTGCCGAAATAATGTAATTATAACACGTAAAAATGGCAGGCGGAGAGTCGCTAACTCACCGACGCGGACCCCGGGAATGGTTGCTAAGTATAGCAACAGAGGGACAAGACAATAGAAATGTGAGTGGCTAAAGGGTGAAGAAACTACCACCACTTCCTACTCAGATCAGAATGATAGATTATTGTCATAGTCTTATATAATACATAGGCTTCTTTTTATCCGACATAAGTTACGCAGTTGTGTTGCCAATTTTTTTTTGGCAGACTTGTTTTGATAACTAAATGTTTGCCAATATAACTCATTGAATTGGTATTATTAGTAGTCATACAAATGAGGAATATCGATCAACTCTTGAAAAATTACATAGGTATTTCGATATATAATAAAAGAATACCAATATAATCGGCCTCGTATTCGCGCAGTTAATTTTAGTCGATCTTCATTGAAAAACATCTTCGATAGACCTTCTTAAGACGCAAACGTGCTACCGATTATACAAACGACATCGTTTACACGCCATGATGAACAATTACGTTTTTTCTCATGGATATCAAGTATGAAGTGCGTAAACGCGGAGGCTGTTCTGTGGTCAATTAAGTATTCATTGCAGTCATTCGCAAAGTCATATGAACAAATTTTTATTATGATGTTAAGTTACAAGTCCCTAATGGCATGACTCGTATGATGTAATAAATACAAAACCTCTTCAGACCAACCTATACTTTGGGCTTCGTTTATGTTGATAACATATTTATATTTCAATTACATAAGCAAACTAAATTAAAAAACGTAATAATAATTTGTTAAGATAAAAAAGTTTTTCATTTTAGTTCATTTTTTAGTCCATTATGACGTAATTATTATTCACTGCTTACTATCAAGGACGTTAAAAATGTCTACAATAATATTTTTCAGCTCCCTAATTACACTTATCTAACGAAACGGGTGTAATAGTCAAAATACCTACTTAATATCCTGGAGGTAAGCTATGACTATATTTTGTTTTCTAGATCTAATTTTTACTTACGACTTTTGATCACTCAATTTCGACTATCCAAGATTGAAGGGGAAAAGTTAAAGGTTTTATACAAATTACTATAGAAAAATAAGTTTATATTAAAATTGTTAAAACGTGCGCGAATCTTTTAGCGTTGGACACAAACATTTTGGCGTATTGGTTCTTTTGGGCCAACATTTGCTGTTGGCATATTTAAACGCGTATCTTTTTCTTATTCTATTTCTTTACTGGGCAAAGGTCTTGCTAATTTCGTCAGCAATTTTATTTACATC
Source organism: Spodoptera littoralis (assembly GCA_902850265.1). Taxonomy (NCBI): domain Eukaryota; kingdom Metazoa; phylum Arthropoda; class Insecta; order Lepidoptera; family Noctuidae; genus Spodoptera; species Spodoptera littoralis. Next base: position 9,078,187 of record LR824542.2, on the reverse strand, counting down.
CACTTTTTTACTATATTATGTGCGTATATAAACTTTTCAGTAATTGCAAAAAACGTGGTTTCCCTTAAAACGACAGGACGAACGATAATGTAATCCTCATTAGTAGTTAATGTAATTATATTTTGATAAAGTGCAGTAACTTAGAAATTATAACTTAGAAATTTACTGATTAACAGTAAAACTGATTAATACTTATCTTTAAATATTAAGCACAATAAAAATACTTGTACGAAATCCAGATCTGGATTAAAAAAACTAACTTGCTTGTGTAAACCTTCACTTCACTGAAAATACTACTAAATAGATCGATTAATATGCAGTCTTTATTGTGTACATATATAGGAATGAATCTATATATTTCAAGTAATATAATAAAGTTTACTTATGTATCTGGGTCTCAAAAACTAAACTGTAAAATAGAATGACTCTTTGAACATTACTTGATTGATTGACTAGTTCTAGACCTCAGTTATGTTAGGCGTGCCATTGAGCCTCATTACGTAAGACACGTGAGGTGAATGTATCGGTTATAGAGATAATATCATACATAATATGTGTTGGCCATGGCTTAGCAAAACGAACTAGTGAAGGGAATACCTACATGTAGGTATTATTTTGACGTTTTCAAAGTACTTAAAACATGTGTTTATGTAATTTACAATAAAATGGAGGATATAGGATTGACTCATGAGCTCTTCTAACTACTACAACTAAGTACGTAATAGAGGAAATCCTCATGATAGACAATAATAACTAAGATTAGAAGATATTTTTCTTACGAAATCTTGTGGAAAATGTAAAAAAATTGTTAAAAATAGGTCTAAGACTTAGGATTTATTTTTAAGACAGATGAGGCCCAGTAGGGCTGATGCCCAATATGCAGTCGCGGAAGGCCTAACGGGTTGCCTGGGCTCTTGCTCGAAGAGCAGGAGTAGGAACGGGGTGGTTTTTAGTTAGTAAGAGGCAGGGAGAAATCATCGGATGATTTGCACCCTTCAAAAAACTTTGGATTTGTAAAAATAATTATAGTACCACACATTTTTGCATTAACCTACCCTTTGAATAATATCACGCCTTTTATCTCCGAAGGGGTAGGCAGAGGTGCACATTACGACACTTAATGCCACTATACAAGGTAATATCCACTTTTCACTATTTATGTTATGAGTCTCATATAATAGGGGATAAGCCTAATGCCATATCTCGGGCTACTACAGAGAATTTCTTTTTAAAAACCCAGTAATACTTTGCCCGACCAGGCAATCGAACACAAAACCCCTTGCCCGAGAGTCTAAGTTGCGACCACTCGGCCAACAAGGCAGCCTACGATTTGACTTGTAAATTATTATAATCGTATCTACAATAAAAAATCTAACGACCGCAATCCAAAGGCATAGTGTTAAAATAATTACTTGCCTACAAAACTGCATTATAATGCACTTTGATTACTATTTGACGAGAGCAATCAAAAGCATTGAGATTGTTTTATTAAACCTTGCTTTCAAAAATACTATTAAACAAATATTAACGGTTTTTGTTTAAGACAAATGTCATGTGTACTGACCCTTACTAAATAAAAAGGCTTCCGCAAGAGCCCGAACGAAAAAAAAAACAAATATTTTTTCATCACTTTTTGCGTCAAACGGTTAAAACTATGAAAAATAATTGATTATCTAATGACCATGAAGTAATAATTATATAACAGTTTGCAAGTTCAATGACTAAAATAGATTAATTCGTGCGTGACAATACAAAAAGTCCGTCAACTTGACCTACAATCGTGTCACACTCTGATGCGAGGAAGGTCTTCGGTCAAGAATTTTCTGTGAAAGGCTAATTTGTGATTAAGCCTACGTAATTACTAGTGAAAGTAATTTATTTAAATGTTTCTTATGAACTAACAGGGCGTACAGGACAAATAATGACGTGAGTAAGCCGTAAAACATAATAGTTTATTAAATTGCATGACACTTCGACTTGTAAATTCAAGTGTCCTTTTCTTAAACTGTCAAACACCAAGCGGTCACCGGTGACCGCGACCTATTGTTCTTTAATTGTGTCTATAAAACCGGTACTCGACGAGTTAAACATGAGGAAGACACGGAGATCACGTATTGGAGGCGAAAACAGACCAGCTAGGTTACAATTGGGATGATGACAGGGTATGAAAATTAAAAATATAATTACTCCGTAAGTTCGTTCCCATCATTACTGAATGCTACGTATGTCGTAGCCTTCTTAGGGAAAGTAAGGTAAGTAAGTTAGGTAATGAAAAAATATTAGACACGTATTTTTTTATTTTGTCGTATAATAAAACAATACTTAGATAAAACGAATCTAAGTTTAGGAGTGGGGGCTAAAACGTCATTTCTACGTATAAAATGTATATAGAAGTGACGTCACACATTCACGACATTTCAAATCAATATATCGTTGAAAGTATTCGTTTCTATAAGAAAATAAAAAATACGTGTGTAATGATTTAAAATAATCTACCAGACGGACATTAAAATAAAAATTAGGCATCTACCCTATTGTGAGTGGTCACGTACTACCGTGCAAAGCAATGACCAAGGTACACGCAGGTCTCCCTAGGGATGTGCTGTAACAGGCGTTGCAACGTGGAGGCTCCGGAGGAGGTCTACTCCGGTTCTCGAATGCGAAGTTTCGTTTGATTTGCGGCCGCAAACAACATTTTCGGAACCATAGACAATTTTCGTGAACTACAATGAACGAATGAAATGAAGAAAAATAAATAGGCAATAAAAAGGTTTAGATTCGAAATTAAAAATAAAATGTTATTTTAAGTAATTATATAACTAAAATCATAATGCCATGGCTTAGCACACATAATCATCAAGAAAATCATGAATAAGCTTTTATTATTAATGTTTAAGATGGAAAATCTTAAACAGGATAAAAACCTCCTTTCAAAGATTTATTATACGACCAATTTAAAAAGTTTAAGAATACTGGTATTGTCATTTATTGACATTTATTTATAAAATAATGACAACCAAATTTATTCGTATTACATTAGTACAGTCAGTTAAAAATTTTAAATGTCTACATCAGAATTTGAAGACAATAAATTATTTCATGTTATGATGATTAACAATATAATTATGTTTGAAAGAATTTATCGTATCTATAAATGTTGTTATATTAATAGACGTGAAAGAATAGCGAAAATATGTACTAGCAATACTTAAGTTTATTTTTCTAGCGGTATTATTCGTTTTAAAATAAAACATTACACATGAAACATTTATGTACAATACATAAGGTATTCAAATAAGTATTTGATTACCCTAAATGTTACTAACTCTTATAGATATACAAAATATATAGGTTCGTGTTAACAAACTATTTGAGCTGACTGTACATTGATTTTATATCGTCATTTAAGTGGTTTCTTTGGTGCCCTACGTGTTGCCCACACGAAGAAACCGTGATAAAACGAAGACTTGCAATTACTTTCATTGATTTTAATAAAATTTAACCCAAACGAAAATCAAACGATAACTATTTTGGTTTCGTCGAAATGACATTAAACGTCCGAAGAATAATCTGTCAAACTCGAATTTTCGTTCGTGCGGATTGTACAATTAGAGTAGGGTTCCGAAAATTTCGACGTCAAACAGTACATCTCATACTAATTTCTGGCTTGTTTCATTCCTTTTTCGTTCGTTTATATGTCATTGTGGTAGGTAATCTTTGAAGTTTCGTCCGAAACTTCGTTTTTCGTCGAATCAGAGTAGACCTCCAGGTCTCTTCAGAGGACCCGGTGCCCCTTACAGGTGCTGAGGATGGCCACCGGGGTAGTTTAGTGAGGTACGAATCCCACACTCCCCAGTTTTTCTCCCCAAAAAGCTAGGCGCCTTTTGAAGGTTTTCCCCAGTCATCGAATTCAAACTTTCGAAGTAAACTCGATCGCATTCTCCCGTCATTTATCCCGATTTTTTTACCACTAATGACGTAAGAGATCGCAATAGAGCGCACTTCAATCTTTCACATTGAAATTTACATAATATCCTATCAGGACTAGGTAATGGCAATTAGGCTTTGCATACGTACAAGAAAAACATCGTGATGAAACCTACAGTTATTTATTGTATATTGCAATAATTGGAATAACCCAATAGTACTAGTGTAGCATAAAGAAATAAATGTGTCACATCGCAATGCTCTGATTTAAAAAATATAACCATAGACTGTACATAATGTCCTATTAATAATTCATTAATAAAAACTATAAACGCATAAACATAATTTATTAACTTAATAAAATAATAAGTTTATTAATATTACAGTAGTTTTTTATAAACCAATTGAGGCTCTCATAAATAATCTAATAAGAAAAAAAAGACTGATAACCACATAGTTTCATCTTTATCTTTAAAATTATTCTTTTATTTTTTTTAAATTTTCTTCTATAGTGTATTAAAAACATTATTTTTAGTACATCTATGAAAGTTCTACTGAATAAGATATCGTTTTCTGACGGCCGCATATTTTCTCAATTCATAATATTGGATGTCTCAAGTCATAACTCATAATATTTACTTCGGCTACGATGACTGCTTACCTTACCATTAGGCCGGTTGTGAGCATTGATGCCATGGATAGACTTAGTTAAAAATGTACCTGGTCCGTGTAGGTAGATTCTTTTAATGACGATAAAGATTAAATGAAATCTTTCAGTTTTGTTTTATAAACTTAATAGCGTCAGTTAAATAGTTTTAATTTAAACCAGTCATTCAATGTTAATTGAAAATCTAGATTAAACTCATTGTAATTTTATGAAAATCTAGGTCTCGCTTAACCTTTAAGTGTGAGAGAGCTATGTTTCGGCACGAATGGCCAGTTCGACTGGAGTGATACCACAGCCTCACAAAAATATGACGTAAAACAACGCTTGCATTGTGTATCGTCGTGTTTTTTTTTTTGTTTATATGATGTGACCTCATACGGTAATATCATAAAAAATTACAATCTAGCTTTAATGCTAATAAGTAATTCAATTTTGTCTTAATTTGCTAGGAAAATAGTCTTAATTTTCGTCGTGTGAGTAAGGTTACTGGAGGCTACCTTACTACCTTCCAATTTCGCCCAATCCCCAAATCCGCCACAATTACCAAATTCCTAATCCCCAAAAGGCCAGTAATGCTCTTATAGCCTTTGGTGTTTCAAGTATCCATGGGCAGCGCTAATTGCTTAGCATAGGATGATCTGCCTGCTCGTTTACCGGCTTATCCCATAAAAAGTTACTTATATAAAAACTATGTGTACTGAATATAATATAATATAATATACATTGCCAATATTTTATCATTTATCATCATTCGAAATAAGATCTTTAATTTCCAAAATAGTCAATCTTTATTCAGACAAATAAAAAATTATAAATCACTGACTTCTGCTCGTTACTTCGCTCATGTTACTGTGATATAAAATCTGTGCTACACTTCATGCAGATTCATTAAATAATTCTCACTTGAAACAGTAACAAACCTACATACGTACATCCTCATGTTTTTTAATCATATCAGTTGCATATGAGAAATTCTCATCTTAACTTGGCTCCAGAATTCTCTATAGCAGAATGAAAACAGATGCATTAGGGTAAGTACCTATGATTTACCTTTATACTTTCAATGTACGACCTCGACGCTATACAACACAGTTTATTCCAAAACGCAAGGCTACAAATAATAGGGACAGAGGTGGAGGTTGATGACATTATGAAGATTACCGAGTATTAGGCTTAAATTATACAAAAATCCTTGAAAAACTAAGCAATGCGGTAGCTCAAATAAAAACAAACATTACCTTACTACCATGGTATGAATAAATAACTTATGTTTGCAAAGGAAGTATCGTTGCTAAAATTGATTTGATAACATCAGATGAAAAGGTGAAGGGCACAAAAAGTGCACATATCTTAATACTGTAGATAAATAAGAGGCAGTTCCTGTTACGTACTAATACATAATGTATCTGACATAAGAACATAAAATGTTAAGTCACGATTGAAATAATCCCTTCTCTTTTAATTAGTTAACTTCAATACTCTGTCATTGTTTTCTAAAGTATCATAAATGTATCAGTTAGTAGCTACAGTTGTCGAATAACCCAAAATTGAAAATGAGACATCAATCCTATCTACTAATTAAAGTATTTCATTATTCAATTACTAAAGATAAATAAATAAAGAAAAGACAGAAATAATACTCTAGAATAACTATTTATAACAGTTAAGTAATGGAAATATTTATGACACAACGACCACACACAATAAATAAGCCCATTCATATCTCTATAAGCACCTTTTGTCTCATCTCATTAACGCTTCATCCGTGTATAAAATTATTCGAATTAATCTGTCACTGTGATCTATAATTAGTTGCAAACATCAATTGGACCGTAACCATTTATCTTATCGATCCAGTAATTACGATAAATACACAAAGCCTCTTGTTTCGTTCAACGAACCGTTTAATCAAAAATAACTTCCAAGGTGTCTAATGTACTAAGCCAGACCTTAAAGATCATAATTTATTGCAAATATTCTTCATCAATAAACACTTAAGAAGCAAACATCACGATTATGGAAATAAAATGTCAATTAAAATAATTTACAACTTACCACAGACGTATCGGACTTCTTCACCTCTTTGATGCGCACGAAGCAGTAGATGAAACTCAAAACGTACAATGTCGCACTAACTGAGAACACACCGTATAAGCCAATCTTTCGCACCAATATTCCACTAAGAGCTGCTCCAACTGGCACACCTACAGAGTGAAACAGATTCACAATGCCTATCCTCAACGTCCTTTGTTCCTCCGTAGTTATATCTGCTATGTAACTAAACACTCCCATAAACATGGTAAACCAGCCCCCAGTCAATGCAGGAAATATAGCTTCAGTCACAGCCGCCACTTCCACGGGTAATTCATAGAAAAAATAAGTATTCACAATCAAGCCTATACTCGTCAAAAATTCGCCAATGATAGGTAACAGCATACATATTTTTCTCTGTCCCACTCTATCACTATATGCTCCAAGAAATATTAGGATTCCACATGGCAAGAATGACTGTAGCACAGTCTTCCAACCCGTTACTGATGCCACTAACGTCTGTACAGCTTCTTCTTCTGCAGTATAATTTGCTGTTTCTCTTCGAGTCAAAGCATCACAAATATGGTGATCGAATTGAAGGTTCACTCTACAAGCTTTTTCTAAATAAAGGTTTTGTGTTGCGAGCACAGACAAAACAGAAGGCATCACATAGCAAGCCAAAATAGGTTCCACAGTAATTAGAGAGATCATACGTCTTAATTTTTGAAAATGACTTAGTCCTTCCCAACTTTCTTCTTCCACTTTTTCATTTTTGTTACTTTCATGTTCTTTATCCAACTTTATGTTTGTCATATTATCGAATTCTTTAGTTTTACTAAAACGATTTTTAATTACATTAGTTCCATTTAAGTCACCACCATTAACATTAAGAGTTTTATCAGCAGTTTTGTTATTCTCCGCATTTTTGCTATCCACAGCCATGACTACGTCACGCGTATCTGAAACAAAAACATTCTTTATTATTAAATGTACTATCGTAATATTTACAATTGTAACACATTTTTATTGGACATTATATTCTTTAAATCTTTTGTTATTTTTCTCGTTTGTTATGATTGCTAAACGAATCACCGGACATAGTAATTGTTTCATGATTACCTACATACTTAACGTAATCGTCTCTAACTGAATCAATTTTACCTGACTAACAATGGTTTTATTATTCTGTTGCATCCTTTTCATTATAAAGTCATGGAGAACGGGACAATTTACAAGCACGTAAAGATATCTTTAGAACAAATTACTTTTGCGTAGAACTTTATCTTTGTTTACTAAATAAATTCTAACTATTGTAAACGTTGTAATGACAAAGGCTGATACGACACGAGTTCTCTTGTTGATTGAATAGTAAACATTTCACAATACAATTTAATTTTACGGTTCGCTACCGTGAATTTTATTACTAAGTTTTCCGGATTGCAATTCAGGCTTTATCGTAACGAAATTGCCCACAACACTATCAAGCGCAATGTTCATGATTTTTGTACATTTTACGATTGAACTTAAAAGATCGAAACTTAGCGAAAGAAAAGAAATCATAGACTATTTTTAGATGGCAAAATTCGAATTAGTAGTATAGTGGTCACGCGACGATATTAGATCCAACAAGTGAATCGTCGTACGAGTCTCAATTGACATCAATGCCTTTTGATAATACAATCAACACATTTCTTGTAAATATAAACCAACATTTTCTACGCTATACACAGTTTACAGTTCTGTTACCAATAATGTGTTGTTAATAAAATATGTGTCAATATTGTCTTAAAATTATAATATGAAAACAGCAGAAACGTGACATCGTCTTTTGAAACCTGATCCTCCATGTTTATATTCGAACATCAATGTATTGTCAGTCCACAAGCTATTCAACAATAGCCTAGTTTTTATATCAACGTCATTCAGGACACATCTGTGTTTATTTATGTAGATACTAGCTTCTGCCCGCGACTTCGTACGCGTAATCCCATTTTTTCCCGTCCCCGTTCGTGATTTTCAGTAAAAAGTAAAAAAAAGTATTGGTTAAAAAGTATCCTATGTCGGTCTCCTGGCTCTAAGCTACCTCCCTACCAATTTTCAGCCAAATCTATCCTGCCGTTCTTGAGTTATAAGTGGTGTAACTAACACGACTTTCTTTTATATATATAGATACTGCTTTTAAATCCAATTCCAGTAGTGTATAGTACGAGTCTTCGTCACAATACATTACACAATTGTGAATTTGAAGTCTGCGATACATCAGTAAATTAACTGGTATCTGTGATTCCGGTACATCCACAATGGGTGTAAAGTGTACACTTTATTTCATTGATGCAGCAAACAACAGAATCGCATTCAACCGTTGAATGCAGACACATTCAAGTTCTTTATACGTCTGGTTTGCAAATTTTTATTAAATAATATTATATTATTATCCGAGAGAAGATTAAAACTTAAATAACACATTTATATGTTTCGTTGCGTTTTTTGAAAAATGTAACTATAATTTATATTAACTACTGTAAAATCTTGATGATACGATGCGACTATGAAGAGCACTTGAATATTCTATTTTTATTATCTATTGCTAAATGACATTGCGTCTCTAAGGACCATGTAATAAGTATTGGTCCTTTAACCTTTTTTCGTTTACAAATGCTATAATGTAATTGCGGCATGACTGGCGTATGTTGACTGGAGTTTTTGTTGTGTACTCGACAATACACCGGGGCCGTGACAAAAAGTCGGCAGTGTCATCTCATTGACCTTGCCCAGCTGATTCCGTATTCACTATCAAGGTTGACTGGACCATGTATTTACAAGATTCAAGAGTAACATGCAGTAAAGGGAAAATCAATAAACAATTGTATTCATATGGGTAGCTCGTCTACATGTCTACCTCGATTGTTTGCACAATAGCAATCAATTTGTTGAGCTCAGATCCTGTTGCAAATATTATTTAATTTTTGCTATCACTATAAAGACCATTCAGATAATTGATAATTTTAAATACATACATAGGTAACCTCACGTCTGTCTAGAGACTATAGAATGCCAATTCCTACATACTTTGATAATCTTGAAAGCAGTAATTACCTCTTTGAGACTAATGAAAAGCCAATCAATGATATGGTTTCTGTATTTAAAAACACATGATATTATCTTAGCTAGCTCGTTTAAGGAACCACTAATAATACAATCTTTTGCTGTAACTAACAAATGGTTTATTCATTTCAATTCCGCAGAATGTCTTGTAATTGTCTAATAGTTTAACGGAAGTTAGTATGGCTGTTCAAGGAATCTTTGTACAATTTGTGATAGGCACGGCTTCCCACTCAATCGTTAGGGCAGAATTGTTGAGGTTAATTTAAACGACAATTGGTTTTACTTGGTCTTATACTCAGCTCCTGGATGTCTTTGTTTAGTCTTAAATGTTCTTAAGTAGTTCACTTAGTCATCCCTGTCTTAAAATTTGCATTGTTATCTGGTGCTAAGAATCGCAGTGTAGTTTTACGTGGTGTGATGTGTTTAAAATCTTATTATTTTTGTCTAGTCGTAGGTATATTAAATTTGGTTAAAAATGTTGTGTTAATTTTAAAAATAACAATTATTATTTGAAATTTTGAATTAATGAAAATTTTAATACAAAATAGTAGGACTTTTAATCCGAAGCTAATTTAACCTAACAAAGGTTAGACATAAAGTTATTTTATAATTTAATTTAAAATTTACAGTAAAATTTCATTTCTGAAACAAAGTAACATTTTCCATGGCTAAGAACTGAATTTACTAGAAAATAAACTTTATGATTAATTACCAATTGGGATGATGACAGGGTATGAAAATTAAAAACCTATTAGTCTGTAAGTTAGGTAATGAAAAAATATTAGACACGTATTTCTTTATTTTTTCGTATAAAACAATACTTAGATAAAACAAATCAAAGTTTAGGAGTGGGGGCTAAAACGTCATTTCTACTTATAAAATGTACATAGAAGTGACGTCACGCGACATTTCAAATCAACATATCGTCGAAAGTATTCGTTTCTGTATCTAATGATTTAAAATAATCTACCAGACGGACAATAAAATAAAAACTAGGCATCTTACGACAAAGAATAATTCTTTCAATTACTATTACATTATATTTATATACAGGTAATTACATTACCTACTTTATTTTTTTACTTGACTTTTATATTCATTTATTGAATTTATTAGCATTTGAAAGATTAAATGCCAATAAATTAAACAGTTTGCCATACAATAAAAATATATCAGTTTTTTTTATATAAACCTCTTTTTGCGCGTATCATTTCCTTGTGTGAATTTTTTATGGGGAATTCTTCATCGCCTCAAATATGTTGTAAAAAACGTAGCGTTGTCTTTTTTGTGTTTAAATGTAAATTAAGTAATAAAGTAATTAGCGACAAGAGACTAATTAGTCTTGTATTAAAAGTAGGTAATACGTAATGAGGTTGTATACGATTTACCTAAGTGATTTTTTTTCTTATTTCATGACGCATGTGTACTGAAGATTTCCTGGTTTTTGATTATCTTGTATGCTTAAGTTTTTGTTTGTATCTGTAAACAAAGTGTTGACTTGTGAATTTCTTGTATCGACACTTTCAAGTGATTATATGCAAATATGTATGGCTTATCTTGAGAAGATAAGTAATTCTATGCAAATAGGTAACGTTTATCTTCAGGAGTCGAAATGTTCAAAATATTAACTAAGAAACAAAAAAGAGTTTATATTTAGGTACCTATTGCAATTAAACATAGCGTATATTAAAAATGGATTTATTTTGTTATCTTCTTCTTGTTCTTGTCTAGCATTTCGGGATATATTTATTATGTGACTTATACTTGTATGTACATAAGTCCTGATAACCTTAACATAACATCACGCCTATTCTCCCCGTAGGGGTAGGTAGAGGTGCATATTATGCCATTGTACAATGTAATACTCACTTTTCAGTATTTATGTTATGAGTTTCCTGTAATAGGGGGCGAGCCTATGGGCATATACCGGGCACTAACATGGTGTTTTATGACCTATAATTTTTTGGATAAATAGATTATTCAACAATAAACGATTTATTCTAATGGAACCAGTAGTACCAGAGATTAGCGCATTCAAACAAACAAACAAATTCTTCAAGCTATTGGATATTATAATGATTAAAGTGTTTTTTTAAGGTTGTCTTGAAAATCATCGAATGACTTCTCCCGTCTGGATGAGGTGGGAGGAAGTGTCAGACTCTTACTAACTAAAAACCACCCCGTTCCTTCTTCTGCACTTCGAGCCGAAGCCCCGGTAGCCCGTTAGGTTCTCTTCGGCTCAATAGATTTATCAAGTCATGCAATATAGAAATTATGTACATAGATGGTCTTAACGCCTTGTATTCTCTTTATAAACCAATTCTTTTATAAACTACGATTAAGAAATCCGATTTCCCTCCTTTTTTAAGTCGGTTAATTATTATAAAACCTTCTCCTAAGTGTAACAAACACTTTTCTAAAAACCGCATCTAAATCGGTTCAGCCATACATGCAGGTCAAACTGAAAACCTCATTTTGTCCTTTTTGAAGTCGGTTAAAAATAAAGATATTTTTAAGTCACTTGTATGTATGTAATGCCGCATATAATGCCCCAAGTGTTGCAGGCATACATAGGCCACGGTAACGGCTTACCATCAGGTGGGCCGTGTGCACTTTTACCACCGTCGTGGAAAAAAAAATAGTCACTTATCAATAGATTGACTAGACCTACGCCCATTTTCTATAACCTACCTATCTGTAGATTTGTTACTGAAATAGAATTTTGACACATTTTGTATGGAGCTTATGTCAAAATTCTATCTCAGTAAGCAAATCTAAATAGGTTATAAAAATGGCCGATAGAAAACTCACCAAGCGTTACATGAGGTGTTGTTTTTCTAATAAATTCTAATATTTAATCTACTTTGAATATGTATAATTTTTAAGATCATTTTAATATTATTCTAATTAGTTATGATAAGTGCTAAGAACCAACCAAGTGCTAAAAATCTAGATTCACTTAAAACTCAAATTGAAATAGCTGAAGACTTTTTTGTGTTATAAACATAATCATATAATTGAATTAAATTCACAAATGAGAAGTAATTTGAAGCAAAAAATATATACGCGTCTAATTAAACCGTTTTATTACTAAAATGGGATTTTCCGTACGTTGAAATGTAAGTAAAATTCTTCTTTGAATTCATTGAATAATCATCTTGTCATATTTTTTGCATAGGTATTTGACGTTAATTAGTAAAAGAACCATGGACGTACCTATATTTTGTGGTAGGTCATAAAGGTTTCAGTTATTTTTATGTAATTTTTTACGGATTTTTTAAACGTTGCCCCACACTAGGATTTTCTCTTGTGTCGCAGTTGCGTTTTTTTTAATGTTACAGATTAATTCTCCACTGACTCTTGGTCCGTCCGTGTCTTACAATTTTTTATTACAATACATTTAGTCAATTTTTATAAAGTAAAGAAGGTTACACACTACAATTAACCACATCTAGGTATAATTATTACTAAAAGTATAAATTACATAATATGTCGTGGTTGCGTTTACAAACATACAAATACACATGACACCTAGACTCGGAACAACAATCTGTGGATCACACAAAGAGTTGTTCCGTGCGGGAATCGAACCCGCGACAGCCAGTTGCCCAGCTACCGCGCCAACCGTGCAGTCAACTTTCTTTCTTTCTTCAGTCTTTGTTACTACATCACATACATAAGAATAATTAGTACGAAAAATTACATCTGTATATAATAAATCGTGAGTTTTATTGTCTGCACGTACTATAATAGATAACAAACGATTCCGCTGACTGTTTGCACTTATTTTGTTAGTTCCTAAATAACGAAGACAACTAAAGTCATATTACCAACACAACTAAATAAATTATTATTAAGTAGCTGTTTCCCGCGAATTCGTTCGCGTAGAATATGATTCCTGTTTTATCCGATGGGACCATTTAATCGGGCTAAAATACCTACGTCAGCCCATACCCTGTCTGTATACCAAATTTCGCCAAAATCCGTTCAGTAGTGTCAGCGTATATATTAGTGTGAAACTGAGTTGATAGTATTACACAATTTAATAAACCTGTGGTTGTTAAAATTAAAAAAAAATTCTAAGTTTATAGAAAACCCTTGACAAAATTAAAAAAAATATTACATTTTCATACCGTGTTCATGCTATATATTTTTATGTTTTTGACACATATTCCAAGGGAAACCTCGTTTAAAAAGTAATAAATATGGATTTTATATAACGAAGTATTATTTTGTAGTATTTTATTTCTCTTTTTCATGGACAGACGAATAAGTATTCTTTTGATCTATGTTTTTCTATTCTTTTGTATTTATAAAATGATTAGTTAACTATATTTTATTGGCTATTGTCTTGTAATAAATTAACATTAAAGTATTATTTTATTAACCTCTTGAGAGGGTTTGGCATAACTGTACAATTAGCCTAATTCGTTATCTTTAAAATACATCAGCTAATAAAAAGGAAAAAAGTAACTAAATCGAACAACACACAATTATTATGTATTTTACAACAGATTTAGTGTTGAAAATTATCACTGAATCAGCTGAAACATCGAATTGTTATATGTATATAGATAAATAAAATTGGACTGTCTGATTGTAGTATTAAAATATGAATATACATACAGTACACAAACCAAAAAACATTATTTAACATTTTTGCCTGTCTGTCTGTTTATACGGGCTAATCTCTGTAATGGGTGGACCGATTTTGTAAGACTTTTATTGGAAGTAGCTAAATGGACTAAGGAGTAACATCGGTTACATTTACAAACCCATAATATCTGGTTGGTCCGTCTGGTAGATTATTTTAAATCATTAGACACATATTTTTTATTTTCTATCAGAAACGAATACTTTCGATATATTGATTTTAATTTGATCGTGACGTCACTTCTATGTATATTTTATACGTAGAAATGACGTTTTAGCCCCCACTCCTAAACTTTGATTCATTTTATCTAAGTATTGTTTTATTATACGACAAAATAAAAAAATACGTGTCTAATATATTTTCATTACCTAACTTACGGACTAATTAGATGTTTAATTTTCATACCATGTCATCATCCCAATTATATGCTGTGCTACTGTCACCATACGGTTTATATCCGACCAGGTTATTCCTTACACACAATATTCCCGCTGAGAAATTCAATTAACTCGTTTGGGGGATGTTTTAGGCTGACTTAGGTCACCATATACGAACTTCGGGCACACGAACTTCAACTAGGTTAAAGTACTTAGTCTAAGGTTTAAGAAACATTCTAGCAACCTGTTTATTGCAGAGGCGATGTAATATCCTCTCGTAATCTCATGCAACGTGAGTTATTAGATTTCGCAACACATCCATCTTGGTATCACGATACGATGGAAGTCTTATAACTTATACTAGAATATTCTATAGGTTGAAAGTAGTTTTAGTTGATAAGCATAAATTCGGAAAAGAGTTACTTCAAGCGAATAGAAATCAGAAGATTCTATAGTAGTTCTGTATTTTGGGTGTTGCTAACAAACGCGCAATATAAGATAATTGAACTAAATATAAGATCACGCCTTTTTATCCCCGAAGGGGTAGGCAGAGGTGAACATTACGGCACTTAATGCCACTGTACAATGTAACACCCACCTCTCACTATTTATGTTATGAGTCCCCTGTAAAAGGGGGTGAGCCTATTACCTTATACCGGGCACAATTCCAGACTTCAACGTTAAATAAATCTAATGTTAAATAATTATATTAATTCATACTAGATCAAAAAGACAAGAATTTTATTATCAGATCTAATTAACTTTTAATAGGAAAAACCAATCATAAAAATACTAAACTTTACATACATTTGGAGGTCCTTTATTTCACGCACATTAACTTGCTTTACGCAAAATAAATCAGTACTATATTTTTTGTCGTCTGTTAATTATTAACGATGTTGTGATTCGTCGGTCATCAAAGTAGTCCAAAACGACTTAAGTGTATGTACACAAAGCACCGCTAATTAGTTGCAGCGCTACACATCGACACAACTGTCATTTACACAGTGTACATGTGTGCGTAATTTCATATAACTGTATATAAAAATATTCGTCCACCACGTTCACATTGGTATTTTCATTCTTGTGTCGGTATACGTATTTTTATAATTTAATGCATAGGTAAGGTTAAAACTATTTACAATCATTGATATGACCCGACATTTTCACTGTCATTATCGTAGTGCTCGTGGTCGATTGGTTAATGAGCACGCTTTTATCGTCTTTCAAGGATCAATGATGTGGGTTCTATTCCAGCTAAAAGTTAATTTTATTTTACCTTGTTATTTTTCTTATTTTTTTTTTTTGTTTTTTGTCATAAAATATAAATATCAGGCTATAAAAGAAGCAAATGAGTTGGTAAATAAAACAATACTATTTTTTATTACAATTAATTTATTTATTATACAAATATGTTGTTTTATATTCAATATTTATATCTAATAATTAATTATATACCACATGTTAAGTTTAAAGTTCTTTAAATCATAATTAATAGATATGACAATAAACCTCATAGTCGAATCGGGAAATATCATGCGGTACAGCGGTAATACGATGGCAGCAACATTTTTTATTAAGTAGGTAATAAACAAATATACAACATTCTTGTTTTGTAATTTAATAATATAATGTATTATTAAATTACAGTTTTACAGTAATAAACAAGTAAAACATGTAAAAAATTACACTGTCAACATAATATTTCTTGAAATGGGCGACTTTTTGTCGTTTGAACTTCCATTAATTATCTATTTTACGACGGTTGTTATAAGGTTCAATATTCAGTGGGCTGTATGATAGTAAAAAGAATGTGACGAATGCTATGGAACGATTTTAACTTTCATGACCTTTAGAATCAGGGAAACTTTAAATTAATTGAAGATGGGCGTAAATATAATATGTCAATCAAGTTCGAAAGCAGTTAAATAAATTTGTTAATGAAAAATTAAAGTGAAGTGAATAAACATGTTGAATAGAAAGAAATTATGATAATTTCTAACCACAAAACAATAACATCACTTCACCGTATGTTCTAGACAGCATTTTAATATTCTTAAAAAAATTAAACATTATTTTATGTTAATTTTAATAAAGGCAGAGTTTGACAGGCTCAATAATTGATTCCGAAATCAATACAATCACTGATCCTACAAGGCAGAAGGTTGCAATTCGTATACCTTTCTCCATCTTTTCTTCACAATATTTTACGCCCATCCTTATCCGACTTGAAAGTCTTTTCGTCGCTCAATATGATTACACTGTTCGCCCAATCAAAATTAATAAAGTCCTTAGCAAATTCTTAGCGCTTTTGCTGGTGAACCACAGATAACAATATTTTCTTCTCTGGCTTCCTGCACCTTAAACCAGAATGCAGGTGTCTCCGTACAGTTTGTATTAAAACATTCAGTGCTGTCGCTGTAGTGCGGGTTGGCAGGAACGGATCAGCCATGTGCCTGGCTACGATGTCGTAGTGCCGAGCCGATGAATTTGCCTTTGGTTTAGGCCCACGTCGACGATGTTTAACGTCACCGGTCTCCGCATATCTGTGCACCCATAACTGCATGGATCTCCTCTGTTGATACCAAACAAATAAGTATTTAAAATACCAGGAAATACTTTACAGGAATTAAAGTTACTTAAAAATAATAATAAATATAAGTAAACACAATGTTAGAATAATAATTTATAATTAAGTAGTGGCGTAAGGAATAAAAATCCCTAACCAGTATGTTTTAAAGAAACACTCCTAACAAAAACAAGTCAAGTTACAATACAATTAATAATAAATTATTAATATATCTTTATAATATTGAACTTCATAATAAGTTGCAATAATTATTTTATTCTAGTGCAAAAATTATAGGTGTGTCGAGTTACAAAATGAAATAAATATTATTTAGAATATCAACGTAGTATCTTATTTACTCACCGATATCATTAAACGCCTTGCTATTTCAGTTATTGTTAGTTATGTTTTGCTCATGCAAAACAATGGTTTCAGCCTTTTTAAATGTTGATAGGTGTTGGAACATCTTGTAAAAATAAAAATAACTTTGCACACGAATATAAGTAGTGTAGCAATAAACTATGAAATCCTCATAAATTGACAACTAAGAACGCAATTATTTTGTAAGTCGGGTGATTTGAAAAACATGTTTTAAATAGTCGGTAGTTACTTCATAAGCGTGTAAAATAAAATGACTCGAGATTTCTATGGTCGCCACAAACATTGCAAATATACTCAGGTATCGAACCATTAAGAAATCACAGTTAATTACTTTTTTACTGTTTTTATCTTATTTAAGTTGGTTGAAATGCATGAAGCAAATGAGATTATTCTAAATAATAAATAACTAGAACTAAAATATAAATAAAAGATATTAAGGTATAAATAAATCTAAAGTATTTACTATTAAAATTAACATAAGATTTAGAACAATAGGAAAGGAAAAAAAAAAGATTTAATTGTTTCTAATTTCAAATTTCAAATATTTGATAAATTAATTCTAAAACAACATGTGAATGTTGGAATCGATCCGGCGGCACTTTACTTGACAATTGGAGGCGATAACCATTGCGCCAAGCGCGCTGTAGATGAGATCATCGAAATATTTTATATCATTCAGTAACATAAAATTACAATGAGAAAGCACTATATTTATATGGGTATTGTATAGCTCGATCGTTCATTATTTTTGATTTCGATTTATTCAAAGTTTGTTATGAGTAATTTTATCTTTACCCTCGTTTTTATTTAAACTTATTTACTAAATTATTGCGTATACCGACACAAAAATGATTTTTAAATACCAAGATGTGTGTGATAGACGAATGTTTCTATACATATCTATTGATATGAAATTACCCACACATGTATATTGTGTAAATGATAGTTGTGTCGATGTGTAGCGCCGCTAACTAATTAGCGGTGCTTTGTGTACATACATTTTTATACATGTTTTTGTTGCTAATACAACAATTGATACAATTTTGTATATGAGAAAAAACATGTACTTGTTGATATGGGCGTCACAGCCTGCTAGTATAACAAATACTTACGAGTACAGATGAATACAAAAGAATGGTATACCTCATCCGGGTGCATGCAATTATAAGCCAGAGCAATTACTTGATAGTATGTTAAGTTGGGTCACAATAGAATGACAGAGCCCCCAAGGTCACCATAATTAAAGAAGATACCATCAGAACTGAAATACTGCATTTATAAGTTCGCATTTAATTGTTGATTGTCTTCGTTGTATATAAACATTTTATATAAGATAAATATGCAAATGTTTTTATAGTATTTATCTCTTACATCATTACATTCATTACAGAGTAATTACTTTGATATTTTCTGGAAATGTTACAGGCAAAATCAAACCTATAAACCAGCACAGTCATAGAATAGAACTAAGGCAAATGTTCTAGATGATTCATTGTGGTAAGAATATTTGTTATTTTGATATTTTTATAGGATTCTATAAGCCATCAAGCCAGCAACTAAAATTAATATGAGTTTTACAATACCTGCATAAGGTTTTGTTTTAAGTAATATTTAAAATAATTAATGAACGACACAAAAGCAGTAGAATGAAATCAGTAAGCTAACCGTTTTGTATTATGTTTTATTACTACAACATTAGTCATTTGGAATTTCACTTGTCTCCATAGCGTTCATATACACACTTTAAGTCATAAAAAGAACATTATGTCATAGAAGTATGAAATAAATTAGCTTAACACGTTAATCGCCGGTTGTGTCTGGTTACATACGTAAGTTGAGAATTTTTTAAGCAAAAGACCAGACGAGTCACCTGGTGTTAAGTAATTGGATCAGCACTTCCCATGGACATCCGCAACACTGAAGTAAATTGATGATAAGAGTCACAAGTGCCAATTGTCAAGTGCCAAGCCTGCAATTTAGGTGGAAGGTTGTACCAGCTTGCTTACGGTAACCCCTTTTAGATTTATTTTCAACAGGTTTCTATCTGCAGCCAAATGTTTAGCAGACGAAATTCAACAAAAAATAGATTGGTTTAAGTTCAAGGCATATAACTATTGGTAAGGTTTTTTATGGGATATGGATGAGTATTCGAGCGCAAGATAAAACGAATCTACATTTACATAAATCTTTCAAGATATTTCTGCGTGAGTAGATAGAAACGGAGTTTATGTGGTAACAAAGCCGCCATTAAATGATTAGATGCAAAATATTAAAACAAAGCAATGTAACAAATTATTAAAACGACATAATATAACTATGTCATTTACTCGCCACGCGCTGGTGATTCTGTGTAGTTTGCAAAATACTTTGACAGTTTAATTATTTATTTCTAACGAAGTTCCCATGACGCAGGCGCATTGTGTCAAAAAATGAACTCTGCTACATTTTTTTGGTAATGATTGTCAATTATTTATGCAAACAACAATAACGAGAACGTTGTCAGATCTGTGCAAATATCTTCTGTTCAATTCTGTTATTATTTGCTTACTTTCGCACTGAATTACTTAGTTAAATCAAGTACTAAAATGAAATTAAAATCTAATGGACAATAGGTTGTTAATCCTTTGTAAATACCTATATAAGTATCATTATTAGTACCAATTATTGTTTTAATCCGTCAAACACCAAGCGGTCACCGGTGACCGCGACCTATTGTTCTTTAATTGTGTCTATAAAACCGGTACTCGACGAGTTAAAGGTATTTTGAAAGAATAATTAAATATTTTATGATAAAAATTTGTTTTTTCCAACTCGGATGCGAAACTGGCCCTGTCCTTGAAATGTTAAACTTTTATGATATTAAAAAGAGGAAAACCACAGAGTACTTTCTCCATTAACCCGCATAAAACAAAAGCACAAACAGGAAAATACACAATAACACATATTATAAACGTTACAAAATAATTATAATTGCTATTCGTAAGGTTTTGTGATAGTAAAAATAGTGAATGGTAATGTATTTTTAACTTTGTTCTGGCCGTGACTTTTGGCTATACAGTTTTGCATGATAGACTGCTTAGTCACTATGTTTTTAAAGTACATAATCGTATCATGCATAACTTTTGGCAACGCCTTTCATTCCCGAAAGTAATTACATTGTTTCCTATAACACGAGCGCCACGTGACAATAATCTCACGCGATCAGATATGGATCCAGTGCTGAGTTTAAAATGTTTTCTTACATACGGATCTTCTTTAATCAACCAGTAGCTGTAGCCAAACGCTATTTAGCGCTTGTCTACATGTAGATTATAAAACCAAATTATATGGAATTGACGTAAATTTTGACACTTATCAGTGTCATCTTCATAAATTTTTTTTATCATATAGTTTTCTACTCTCTCTGTGGGCAAGCCCTAAAGTGGCGTTTTGCTAAAGGCACAGGATATTAATCTGTATCTATAGTCATGGGTCTCAAAACGAATCTAGTACGGACCCTGGCTCGAAGGCAGGAGTAGGAACGGGGTGGTTTTTAGTCAGTAAGAGTCAAACACTCCCTCCCGCCTCACCCAGGCGGGAGAAGTCAATCGATGATTTTCCCCCCTTAAAAAAGAGCACGGACACATACACATAGTCCGTGCATGTACTCCATACTCAGCCAAAGATAAATATCCGACCCATGATTTACTTTTTAATGAAGCAAAATTGGGTCACGATATGTACATATAATGTGACCTACACGTGTAATTTTATGTAAAATGTACTCTGTATTGTATTCAGAGCTATTTGTGATTGTAAAGCAGAAATTACAGGTGTCCTAACACGTGTGTAGTACATATGGCTTTGAACGTAATTGTCCTTCCATTGAATTCGAATGGAAGTAATAACAGCCTATTATAGGCTTTTATCCGCCCTTAAGCCTGGTAAAGAGAAAAATTTAACTGTTGATTTAATAATTATTCATTTAATTTATAGGTAGTATACTTATCTGCTGCCTCGTTGGCCGAGTGGTCGCAAGTACGACTTACATGAGACTCATAACATAAAGAGTGAAAAGTGGGTGTTACTTCTGTATGCACCTTTGCCCACCCCTTCGGGGATAAAAGGCGTGATGTTATGTTAGTTATATGAATTTATCATTTTATTCTTATAACACGGTCGTTGCCAACCAAAATAGCAAAACTAAAAAGGTTAACTAAAAGCAAAATATGATCTGCGAAATGAGAAAGATACACAATATAACTATGTCAACAATACCAAGAGACAACTGAGAAGATCAACAGCTGATTACTGGAATTAAAAGTCATTATTCTTATGAAAACGACCCTCACGACTTTGGAGAAAATCTTTGTGGGACCACATAAAAAAAGTAACAATACCTAATAATAGTGATCCTTAATCTGACCAAAGTATTAAATAGAAAATTGCTCCTTGACCAAGAAAAGGTTGGCAAAAATCAAGGGTTTTAACGTTTAATACACTGAATGCATAAATTCAATGATTTTGCAGTGGCAGTCGCGTGACCTGTTGAGCTGCACTACCGCTGTTTACTAAACATAACCATTATACTTCGTAAATAAAAAGGAACCGTAAAATATGTTGATAAGCTCGAAACTCCGGAAATCATCAGCTCGAGGATCGTTAATTCTTAAATTTCTTATTGTTAAGACACTGGCAGGTTTTTGTTGAAGTTGGGTTTGTCGTT
The DNA here is from genome assembly GCA_902850265.1 of Spodoptera littoralis. NCBI lineage: Eukaryota > Metazoa > Arthropoda > Insecta > Lepidoptera > Noctuidae > Spodoptera > Spodoptera littoralis. The sequence goes on along the minus strand of LR824542.2, from coordinate 9,055,771 downwards.
ATTTACTTAACCTCTCGCGTGTTTCTCGTACACACGGGTGTACGAGAGAGTTGAGTGGCCATCGCGCAATTGTACAAACGGGTGTACGAGAAACGCGCACCGATTGGATATTTTTTCTGTGACGTATATTTTCAAGTTTGCAACCCGTTCTTTATTTGATTAAACAGAATAGTTAATTCGCTTTTCTATTAAAATATTTACCCGTGTGTACGAGAACGCGCGTTTACCCGTGTGTACGAGAGGCGCGCGAGAGGTTAATATGCAATCACCCGATATAAATCCTCAAAATTTGTCAAAGTACCTAGTCTCTAAACATCGGAAATAAGGTCTATAATGGAGTTAGGGGAAAGATTTTTCTGGCGCCCGCTTGGGTATTTTTAAGTACAGTATGTAGAAAGGGTACTCTGATCATCTTTCATAAAGATTTCTGTTCCACAATATTATGGTCAACACCATAACAAATTATGAATCTTAACCTACCTCAAGATGTCACTATCTGATTGTGATAACCGTATAACAACTCCTCTTCTAGTTTTTAAGTTTATCACTCTCTTATACACAGACATGCAGGTAAACATGCGTAAAAAGGGGGCTTATTTTTATAGGAAGTAGGTATAAAGATAGGAAAAATACCAAATATTGATCAGTCATAAATACACGCTACAAAAGAATTTAGATTTTTTAATTTTAGTTATTTGAACAGTTGGAATATTTGTTTGGAAAACAAGGATTTAATGTGAATATAAACGATAGCATAAACTATGACAGAATTGGATAGTTATGTATGTACATATAGCATCTGTTTTACTCAGGTGATATCTATAATCGAAGCAAATATATTAGCAACAATAAGGCATTTTGTACCACTGTTTGATTTATAGTATGAGCAAAGGATTAAGTAATCAGTACAGTGATGACGAGCACAGGATTGGCACTATGGTTGAGCAACTGGCTACTATATATCGTGCCCCGGGTATAATCCCCATGCATGTTACAATTCTACATACCTAACCTCACGCCTGTTTCCCATACGGGTTGGCAGAGACTATGGACCGCAAGTTACTACGGTTCTTATATATCTCTTTCGCTTCATCAACATTGCTAAAATTCTGCGTGTAATTTTAAAATTTTTGTTACAGGTTTAGGCGTTATATAGAGGGACATAGGCGAAAATACAAACATAAGCGAGGGACATAAACGAATTACCCTTCGTTAGTGTCGCTAAAACTAAACACGGCTAAACCTATTTGACTAATTTTGTTGGTGGTGGTACGAAGTTTGCCAGGTCAATTAGTTTTTAGTAAATATTTGTTAATTAGGTTGCAAGTTAAGCGAAATGACATATCATGGCCCGATTCGAAGCAGAAGGTTAAAACGGTGTGCTTTTTAGTCAGTAAGAGTCTGATACTCCCTCTCGCCTCATCCCCGGCGCGAGGAATCGTCTATCTAATGATTTCTCTCCTCTTAAAAACACGGCAATAATTAAAAATAATGAATAGATAGATTAATAAATTTGTCCACGCATGCGCTGGTTAATAGCCTATATAATTTATTCCACATTTAATATACATAATTTAAATTTATTCTTAGGACGATTAATTTCTAATATGGTGAATTTTTTACTAAACATATTGATTTATTTATTTTCAACCAGTTTTTAGTAGATTAACGAACTTTAAATATTATACAGATATTTGAATGTAGGTTGTGATGCAACAAAATAATAATAAATAATGTTCATATAACCAACCAATATTTGTTCATATTTCCGCTCAAAACACATAATAATAAAAGATTTAAAATTAAGTACGCAATATTTTCGTATAAATTACTGAAAAACCTATCCGAAATATAAATTTAGAATATTCGTCAATTTCATAATCTATTTTTACATAAATAATTATTTCAAAAATAAAAACCATACAATTGTAGTGCACAAATTATAAACCACACCATTTTGTCAACAAAACGAATTATAATGTCATTCTTTGAATAATTACGAAAAAATCGTCGCGTCTGTATAAAATGCTATTAACTGTCATTAAATATTTTATTTCAAGTTTTTGTGAACACTATTCTGTGTATTGTTACATAAATAAGCTACAATTGAAGTAAATTGCCGAGGAAGTAATTTTAAATTCATTATCATTTTCTTGACAACTTATTTGACGTAGGTATATAGCTATTAGAAGATCTGCCTTCATTTATAATAATATCTCTGTGTCTGAAAAAACAGTGTCTCTGTTTTTTCCGTTTTTCCTGTCGAAGGACTGCAGGAAGAGATTCCTTCGGGAATATGTAGTACCTATGTACCTCCAAAATATTTATATATGTGTTCTCCTATGTACTGTCTGTGTGTTGTGCATAAACCGATAAATAAATAAATAAATAAAAATATGTTCGAGAAAATATTCGCGACAATTTTATTTGTAGTTAGATTAAATATTAAAGTCTACCTACTTCTTGAATAATAACATATGGTTAACAATGACTACTTACCACGTTAGGTTAGTGACGGAAAGAAAATTAAACTGAATTTAATATTGAACTTACCTTTTAATTAAAATTTATTCACAACCTTTTATCATCACACTTCACTTAGGCTTCATTTGCAGTGGCCCTTGCGTTTTTCTTAGTCTATTACAAAGTCAGTCTAATGAAATAAAACCTATTTTATTAAAAAAATAAACTTTCTTTTTTTAAATCAAATAAACATCAGTTCGTAACGTAATATTCGCAGTGTTCGAATTTTGAATAATATGCAAATCGCGCGCGAACTCCTGCGTCGCGATCCTAGGTGCGCGCGTTCGTCACTAGCGGCTACGGTTAGGTGATTGCAGTTAGTTCACACCGGCTCACATTCTTAACCATTTCGACAAGTCGGCTACGAGCGGATGTCCACAGCCAGTCGTGGACATCGTTGACCGTCAATAGCAATCATTTGCTTACACGAACTCTAGGAACGATCGATTGTTTAATATCAATTTGACAACAATAACTTCATTCAGTAATTTCGGAAAAATTATGCTGGTTCTAAGTATGGAAATAACTTTTACCAATTATTGCTTGAAAAGTATAATATCCTGTCCCTGCAATCTAGACGAACACTCCTTGAAATGATGACCCTCTTCAGTATATGCCGCAACAACTTTGACTGTTCTGATCTTGTGAATGGTTTGTGCTACCTGGTCCCTCGCTCAGTACACAGCAGAGAAGTGCGTTCACGGAACATGTTTGCAACTAATCTCCGTCATACCAATTCAGGTGCTCGCTCACCTATGCATCGGTTGGTTGACACTTATAATAAAAGGTTTGCATCAATTGATATCTTATTTCTAAGCAAGAACACTTTTCGACAACGAATCATTAACATTTTAAAAGAACGACCACTAGAGGTATAATACTCTGATCCTTAATGTAATTACTCCAGACTTTTTAATTTTATTTTTTTAACATGTTATTTGTGTTTCACATTCATATAGTGCACAAAATATATGTATATAATATATAGGTAGGTAAAAATATATAATAGATAGGTACAGGTAAAAAGTAATTCTGTAATTTAAATTTATCCTATGTTTGTATAGTTTGTAGCTTCAAGTTTGCCCCATTGTGTTTGCTAAGTACATTTATGGTAATCCGTGGCAACGTCGTGAGGAGTGTATTTGTTAAATCTATTATTTTACTCACCTGTGTTATATTTAATATACTGCTGTTTGTTGTCCTTGATAAATAAATAAATAAATAAATAAATAACAATATTGTTTCGAGGTTTGATGGTGTTTATTTAACGTAATTTTAACTGAAATTACATGTCCATGACCCATGCAATGGTAGTTACATTCACCAACAACCATGTTCTATGTAATTATCTTCGATTTTAGAATTGTGGTGGTTCGATTCGAATCGCACCGATTTATTATTACAACGTCCTTTTATTGCTTCTAAGCTGTTGTCTGCGATTTAGGTCGTGTTGAAAACTGCTACCAATATTAAACTTACTGCCTATCCAGGCTAAAGTGTGTCTCTTTCATACATATCTGATCACCTATTTCGACTAGATTAACTACCAAACACTCAATACGTCTCAACTTCATGCGTGGATCGAGAAGCAAAAACTAACCAATGTAATTTAATCTGCCTTTGCACTATAGACTCAGATATCCTTGCTTTGAGTTCTAATTTAACAGAGCAGACCTAAATGATTGGAACAGGTAGACCATGACATATTATAACGTGTCCCTGCTGAGTTGATTGTAATTTGATAATGGAGTCTATATTGGTATTGGTACTTACATTCTATTTAGTGCAGGACATTGACTATTGGTAAATAGGTTTCATTGGAATAGCTTTTGTTAATAGTCACTATTGGCTCATATGTATACTTTTTGATAGGCATCTTGTACTGCACTTGGAAGCAAATAAACGAAACCATTAGCGTTATTTTTTCATTTTATCGAACCCTCTATAACTTTAAAAAATCCTTTACAACTAAATGCTCTCATTTTTTATTATGGCATATGCCGAGCAAACGAGTAGAAGGATCACTTGATGGTAAGCAATCAGCGTCGCCCATGGACACCTGGAACACCAGAAGCATTACAAGTGCGTCACCGGCCTTTTGGGGTTTAGGAGTTTGAGGATTGTTGGGGATTCGGGGATTGCGGAGATTGGGGAAGGGGGGTGGGAGCTGGGCCTCCCGTAACCTCACTCACACGACGAAACACAATGCAAGCGTTGCTTCACGACGGTTTTCTGTGAGGCCGTGGTACAACTCCGGTCGAGCCGGAGGATTTAGAATTTTAAAGGTAACTAAATTTCCTTTTATACCTCGACATGTAGGTATTATCTTGATGTAGCACTAAATATGTAAATTTGAACAAAGTTAGGTATTATTTTTTAGCTGAAAGTTTTTATAGTATTTAGGTACTTCATCATCTTCTATTTGAAAACCAAAGTACCTATTCACAAATCGTGTCAAATGCAACAACCTTGCGTGACAAGAACAATTTGCTTTGCATATTCCATACATCATGCAGTTTTGTATAAATTTTCGTTTTCTGGTTCGTCTGATCCATAATAACTTTTTATAATATCATCATTATCCAGGTGTAGTTTTATGGTAGATCTATGTATGGTTCTTAACTAAATAAATAACAAAGACAATTAAAAATGAACATTCGTTCAACTAAGTTTATTCGTAATTAACATACCCAAGGCATTAAAACTTATTACTAAAACAATAAATCAAAACTTTTACATAAATATAAATCTAAATTTTATCTTATTATGTAATCAAATCGTAACTTGTTATAATCACTGGCACGATAACATCTAGATAATTGTTTACCTTATCTCTATTGATCCTTTTGAATGTGTTATACTTTCACTTAGAAAATAAACGTTAATGAAATCACATTAAGGTCTATATTACTCTGAGTTTCAAACCTTATCTTCGCTTATACCATCAACCTCATTGGTCTTTCCTTGTGGGAGTTCGTTCGTCACTATGTCCAAAGATCCGTTTTTACTTAGACCACAAGCGGAGAACACTTTGCTACCAAAATCGTGTTTCTTTACACAATAAAGTACTATAATTAAGATTGTCAATAACACTACTATAGCACCAACAATGATTGGGGCACTTTGGTCCATATCTCCTTCGGTTAGGGCTGCAAGTTTGATATTTTCTTCTTTTAAGAATGTCTGAAGTTCTGCGAAGTACTGGAGTATACCCTCAGTGGATAGCTCTGTTTCTCCAGTCATGGCTTGTAGCACTGTCCTCCAGTCCTCACTCGCACCCAATGCCATACCATCACTGAAATAATGATACGTTTTAATTTCTACACAGATTTACAAATGTCTTCTATTCTGATATTTTTCTTGAGCATTGAAGATTCCTGTGGTGTGGTTTATTGGTATCTAACTGAATTTTTGAAATAATTAGATTCAGTAATATCAAAGTTTATATTACTGAATTTAATGTTATCAAAGTGTATAAATAAGTAGTCATCACAGCATTAATAAACACTTGACTGAAATTACACAACATCACGCCTTTTATCTCCGAAGGAGTAGGCAGAGATGCACATTACGGCACTTAATGCCACTGTTCAATGTAACACCCACTTTTCACTATTTATGTTATGCGTCCCATGAAATAGGGGGTGAGCTTATTGCCATATATCGGACACAATTCCAGACTCCATGCTACTACTGAGATTTTATTTAAAACTTAGCAATAATTTGTTAGATCCGGGAATCGAACCCAAGACCCCTTGCCCGGCAGTCGCACACCACTCTGCCAACGAGACAGTCTAGTCGAGCAGTTGACTAAAAATAATTAAGCTAAAACTACTCTTATGTTATTCAGGCCACACTTAACTTTAAGGAAAAGTTACTAGTTGTCTAATGAAATTCGAATACGTATTTGCAATAAAAATGTTAACTACATTCTATGCCTCTTAAGGCATTCAGAATCAAAGATCAGAATCGTGCATGACATTAAAATTCAGATTAGCAACTGCTTCATAAACTTTAAGTGCTGAAGATTTTTCCTGTTTCCGCGGAAAATATGACGGCAGTACTATAACCATGTATTTAAATATCACATTACTATCGTTTGTTGATTTTTCAAATTGACATTGTTGGTCTGTAAAGGATGTCTGCTTTTTGCTTCCTATGGGGATCCCCTATCACGTTTGTATCAATCCTATTGAAAACTTTTTAACCAACCACAAAAACTGCTGCTGGAAAACATTGAAGTACCTACTATTTCTTCTTTAGATTTTAATATCTCCGTATTAAGTACCATACTGTATCAGCACCTTATAAGGAGATTTATGGACGAGACAGTATATACTAAAGTTTAGTAAGAACTGCCTCATTGGTCGAGTCGAGCAACTATTACTGAGTTTAAAAAAAATCACAGTAGTAGCATGGAGTCTGGAAATGTGCCCGATATATGGCAATACGCACACTCCCTATGGGACTCATAACATAAAATAGTGAAAAGTAGGTGTAACATTGTACAGTAGCATTAAGTGCCGAATGTGCAGGTGCACCTCTGCCTACCCCTTCCGGGATAAAAGGCGTGAAGTAAAAAGTCTGCCAGCGCAAACTGTATTTTATATACTTTACAGAAAAACATGCTTTTGAATAACATTCTAATATTCTCGTATGATTTTTACTAGTTGTATGAACACATAACTTATCTATCTGCGCATTGAAATGACATTGTTGCGCAAAGAATCAATTGTATTAATTTCTCATGCATTTTAATTGAATTGCGATGTACCTTAGAAGTTTTCCTGCTTCTTTCACGCCATATATAGAACATTCGTGTAAGGGTCCTGTGTGATTCGCTTTCTTACAGAGTGACAAAAGAATCTGGAACTCTAATACGTGAGACACTAAATATCTGAAAATAACATTAAAATAAAGTTAAAAACAGATAGTAATTACAATATTATTAAATAGTATATGTAGGACATAAATAAAATTAACATTAACTATTACTAAATGAAAATATATACAACTTAAAATATAAATAACTATGAACTAAAATATTTACACCTTAAAAAGAACAGATTAGTTACTTTTAAAAGTAAAATAACAACATCGGACAATTTGTAACGGAAGATTTGATTTGATTGATGACATACACGGCTGAATGATTAAAATAGTTCAAATGATAAAAAATTACGATTAAATTAACAAACTTTTTCTCGCATCACCAAAATGCAGTGACGACTTTACACCGAGCCTGTCCGTACAGCCGAATAAAATTCGCGCGCATTTATTTTTGCACCACGTCACGTCAAATCGGCATATAATCAGGGACTTTTTTCATGCGATTTTTTATCCTTAATGCAGATACTTGCACAGTTTTCCCACAGAATTGCGAAGTTCATTTCATTGTACGTACAGGCTCTTAAACTAAAACTACAGCCGTAGAAATCCGACCAAGACGAAGAAACATATTGCACAGTTCACAAAATCTATTACCTTGAATCGAAAGTGAACGTTAGTCACCACAGGCATTATACTTCATCACGTCTATATCTTCCTGTATTTCCACTCATTAGCGCTTTCACTAATAACTATAATATATATTATCTAGACAATCGTTATATACTAGTATTGTATGTACTTACGTAATGTATTGTACGTGTGAAACAACATGATACTTCGCTGCGGGGTCAAGATCGGACTCATTTCTCAGTACGGGAGGTGATACCCCTGTTTCCTTTATTCTGAAATAAAAATGGCTAATGAAATACTGAGTCATTTATATCTTATATGGGATATATTGCCTTTAATGAGCTTGTAAAAAATAATGTCAATAATTTTGTTATGATTCTACTGTTTACTGATGAAGTAGGATGACATTAATATTTAGGTAAGCAAGTAAGAACAAAACATCATGTGACATGTAGATTTTGATGGAAAAATCTATTTAGATTTACTTTTAGAGTCAATTTTTTAATGCTCAGATAAATTTTAACTGAAGAATAACTTTGAATATTTGACAATTCTTCCATATTAAAAACTGTCAACTGTCAATTTTATTGTACAGTTACGAATTAACTGATGATTGAAAAATCGGCCCTTATAGTAATAACTGTTCTAATGCATTTTCATTATAATTATTATGACATTTTGTCACCAGTATGGAAATTGTTATTCCAACGTCAATGGTTACCGAAATATCGAATGTGCCTTTATGCCAATGAAACATCGAATGGTCAGCTTAGCCTTTGAAGAAGCTAATGCAAAAATCATAACTAATTTAGACACGTGTCCAGTTAGAAATATCTCTAATAATATATTTAAAATACCTCTACGTACACCAAGATGTAACAAATAGATTTTAGTTAAGTAGGTATCTTATTAATTCAAAGTACATCATTACCAATTAAATAAATAATTTTGCATCAATTCACGAAGGAGTACTACAAGTGACTGCTAAATATACTTTTACTGTGACCTACTCCTAACTGATGCTACTAGGAGATTATGCTAATAAACAGGTATAATATACCGTTAGCCATTGCCTCTAAATGGATCATAGGCACACGGTTAGACTTACTAATAAAATAATCAAAGACTGTAGTTAGAAGTAACGTTGCATACTTTAATTTGCATAATATTTAATATTAAGTTCGGTTTTGGAATTGGCAAAGACCTTTATGGTACTTAGGAACATATTGATATTTATCGGAAACAAGATAAAATGTTTCCATGCTAATGACAATAATTTTATTCGTTGATATCTTGTTATTTACAATGCTCGCTAAACTACAGCTACAGCATGAATTAAAACTAAAAAAAAGAAGCAGGCATGCTATGAATGCAAAATTTTATGAGGATTTATGTGTGTGTGTGTGTGTGTGTGTGTGTATACGGCTAGTGGGATATTGATGATGATATTTGGAACATGGGTAGATCATGGCCTGGAATAATACATAGGCTATTTTTTATCCCACAGGAACACGGGCGAAGCCGCCGGCAGAAGCTAGTGTCAGGTATTAATGTCTGTACTGTTCACACTTAGGTATATGGATCATATGCCGATGACCAGATCACCACAGATGGGGCTCAATAGGGCTGATGTCGATACGGAGCCGCGGAAAGCTTAACGGTTTACCGGGGCTTCGTCTGCATACTGGGCACAGTTCCAACTTCCGTGCTACTACTGAGATTTTTTTTAAAACCCAGTAATACTTTATCCTACTCGGGAATCGACCCGAAACCCCTTGCCTGGTAGTCGCATTTGCGACCGCTCGGCCAGTGAGGCGGTCATTTATTAGCAGTTATTTATTTACACTTTTCTATAATAACATGGAAGTCATTCATGGAAGGTCTAGTAGTTCAGCAGTTGACGTTCTATGACTGATGATGATGATAACATACAATGGCAGACTTAATGCCGAGTGGCATTCCTTAACAGTCAACTAGTACTAGTAATACAATGTAATGTGACACAAAATTTGACATTTAAGGGGTTGCTACCCTTTAGAGATACTCTAGTTTTGTTTACAAAATATATTTCTCTTAATATTTAAATTTGACTTTCATAAGCATACAGCGACATGATTATACCGGCCTACATGAATATTTATGTTCAAATTGTTTTAACCTATTGATTTACATTTTTTATTAAAGAATCTGGTTAATGAGATTAAGAAACGTGATCGTTTTTATCCTTATTTTGACCACAAAATTGAATATTTATATTTCTTTCGCTATTTTGGTAGCACACTAAAATTTCACAATAAAAATAAATTGCAAAACTTATAAATTTAGTTATGAACTTTTAAACTGTGACAGTAAGACCATCGAGCACAAATTATTCATACTCTATTAGAATTTTATTTTTTTATTCGCATTATTTAATCAATCAATCAGTACTTGACAATGTTAGCGTACGCATGTACGATACTCACACAAAATATGATAAAATCTTTTTGCAATACAATCTTTCCACATACTAACCTCAAATCCCACCAATGTTGGTTCCAATGATCCAAACTGCTGTTCCCGAAGACGTCCCACCGCCATTTATCCAGGACATACGCATAGGCCATCAATGGAAACTTTTCCAAGGCCACCCAGAGCAAATGGTTCAGCGTCACTTCTGGACCTGTATCGACCTTCACTAGGTTCAGGGTTTTCAAGTGTTCCGGCGAGGTCAACTGAACGGCGACGATGTCGGAGATTGCATCGTGGAACGCTGATAAACACGATTATTATTAATTGTTTATTTATATTTTTAAAGCTTCGTGATTCTGATCTTGAATGTTTACATGGAATTGTATTTAGATCCTACACTAGCTGTACACCATTGTTTATCATGATATTGATATTGTTTCCTGTTTTGTCCTGAACGTCACAATAACACCATAGACGTGAACACAATCCTCACATTGAAAATCTCTTTATCACCTTACCGTATACTTTTCTATAAATAATAAAGAACGCGATCTCTAATTCAAACTCCAGAAAACAAACTTTTTAATTTGTTTAAGAGATTAAAGCAATTAAATAAACTCATCAGGTATACTCAACATCTAAAGCCACAGAATTAAGCACTACATCAAGATACAATCTCAAAGTCGGTTTAGCAACCAAACAGTTTGCAGTGTAACTAGGTACTCGTATTTGCAACAAAGTAATGCGTTTCACTTTCTGTTTTCTTGTCTAGACGATTAATTAATAGTCACTGGTATAAAGTTTTCCCTAGTTTTCTAACAGCTGTTTCAGTGAGAGTGATGTCTTGTAAAGGACCTGGCAATTTCATATCTTGATTTACGATACAATAATGTTAACGTCATATTGAAACTTCTATGAGAAAGGAAGTTAAATATTTATTAGTGAACCTTCGATAAACCTCTTGCAATACTTCTTCTATTCATAGAAGGATGTCAAGCAAAATACTACAGCACATGGTTAATCAATTTTGATAAACACGCAACCAACACGATCCGAACGACCGTCACTGACTCATACTATTAGGATTCTGGTTTTATACCTGGATTCGGCCCATCCCTATACAAAGGAGGCAGGTTTCTATAATGCTTGAAGTATTGCACATGTCCGAGTAGTCTTGCAGCTCGTGACAGACCCACCACTACATCTGTCACCTTTTCACCGCACCATTTGATTCTGAAAGTAACATTATAAACACATTTCATATAAAATAATCTCGGGTTCGATTTTCGAATCGGGCAAACTATTACTGGGTTTTTAATAAAATTCTCAGTAGTAGCACGGAGTCTGGAATTGTGCCCGGTATATGGCAATAGGCTCACCCCTATTACATGGGAGTCATATAACATGAATAGTGAAAAGTGGGTGTTACATTGTACAGTGGCATAATGTGCACCTCTGCCTAAGCTTTCGGAGATAAAAGACGTGATGTTATGTTATGTTATGTTAAACAAAATAAGTACCTATTAGGCTTTAATCAGTCTGGCCGCAATTTAACTGCTACCCAACCACAAATTGCAGTTCGGATGCAGTCTGAATGCAGTGTGCATGCAATGCGTCTCACGACTGCAATTGAACTGCAATCCAAACGTGCAGTCCGACTGCAGTTCTATTGCAGCCGTACCAACTACTATTGCGGCTATTGTGGTCTAGACTAGAGCCTTACTTGTAGCCAAATGCTATCATTCGTTAGCAACTTAATTTAATATCGAGAAAAGTACAATACTTTTAAAATATTGACTTGTAAGTTTGAAACTATGAAATCATTGGAAACATTATTTAAAAATAAAAAACAGAATAGATAATCTAATTATACACAAACGTGTCTTATGATGAAGGTTAATCCTTCATGAAGATATCGAGAAATAAAACAATTCTTCAAGCAGGTAGTGCTACAAAGTTTAGTCACGTATTCACTGAATAGTTACATTAATTAAATGAATATAGAATGTTTGAGATACTGAAGGTTGAATAAAAAAAACTGTATTACACTTCTGTCCATAGTAACATTAGATAAACATGACTAGACGATATTTTTAGACATTGCAAATTTTTAAACCACCTGACAAAGGTGGTCAATGCCAATTAGATAGATTCTGAACTGATAAGTTTGATACATATGTAAGTCACTAATTATCCTACAGACAGTTGGTATAGTAAAAACAAGACGTGCATGCTATACTTTAGAAGTGATCTAGCAACGAACAATAAAATAATAGTAGTTAATTGGATAGATAGCCCACGCCCAAAAAATCTTAAATTACTTTAAAATATTAAGATTAAGGACTCCTTGCTTTTTAAAGTCGAAACTAAACCAACAACTGAACCGAAAATCTTGATCAACCTTAAAGGTTAGGTATTGATTAAAAAAACTACTTACTTGTAATTCACACCATCACACATATCATGACTGGATGGCAAGCAATTGGCAGTAGTCATTGTCTCTTTGATATCCTGGTAGGAATCTTTAGCACTTTCAAATCCAAGAGATTGATGGAACTCGTCCACTGCATCGAACAGGTCTTTGGAGTGTATCGTCTCGTTTGGGGGAAGCTTAGGCCTTATGAAATCAGTGTATGCTGCTACCTTTGGATATATTGCCTGCCACTCTTGAGCCCATAAGTTACCTGAAAATATTGGACCTTGGTATAGTCTAAAGAATAAAAATAGAAAAAGTAAACAAAGAGAGAGTAAACAAAAAGCAAGCAGTTGAGCAACAGCACGTACTGCAACTTGACTTGTTTCGTTCTACACCTTGCTATGATATTTTTACTAGGCGGTTAATCGACACTGTAGGTGCGTATCAGACAAGCATTGTATCAAAAGTTAATGGTAATAGCTCACCCAAAATATGAGCTGGAATCAATTTGTCGTTACTCCTCAAAACTTCTTTATATATAAACTTCAGTTTGCCTCTGACATAATTGTGTAGTAAGTCATAAAAGGGCTTAATCTCTTGCCAGATTCTATTAACAGTATTAACAAAGTTATCGTCTTCAAATGCGTATCTCCACATATCTCCAGCATCAGTAAAATTTTCTGATTCTGCAACTCTATTCATTCTTACAACATAGTCTTTGAATATTGGACGTATTTTCTTTCCAGTTGTATCGCGATAAATCTTCCAATAATAAGACAATTCTTTTGTATCGTTGCTTGTTTTAAAGATCGATATTACGTCTGAAAAGAAAATCGATTCTATTGTTAAAAGAAATTCTATTCAAACTTCATTTCAATTGCATTTAAAGCTTTCTGCGCAATTGTAATATATTTTTTATCGAGACGTTTAATAATCTAATCTTATATATAACATATATATAAAAATGAATCCCTCTTTCTTTTGGTCAAGGCATCACGCGTGAATGGCTGGACCTATTTCACTAATTCTTTTCTGTTATATTTCTTAATATTAGGAGAAGATTTTTATGACTTAAAAAAATCCTGTAAATCCTACGGGAACGGGAGAATACGGGATTGCGCGTACTAAGTCGCGGGCAGAAGTTAGTTTCAAATAAAAATAATTGCATCCATAAACTGCCTATTAAGCATTTATTAACACCAGGTACCTGGAGAGGTTAAGTATCTACACAGAATTTACAACCTGTGAGGTGGCTGGGCAACCGGCTGCCGTGCAAAGTGTCGCGGGTTCGATTCCAAGTTGTTGTTGTTTCGGGTCCAAGTGTCATTGTGTATGTGAACTTGTATGTTTGTAACCCATGACACAGGAGAAAATTCTAATGTGCAACGTGCAATGGGCAACGTGTTATTTAAAAAAAATCCAAATTATCGGATACCACAAATCCTACATTATAATTATAATGATTAGATTGGAGATAGGCTGTTCTGGAAACATTATGTCATATAATTTGGGAGTTGTATTTTACTATTATACTATCAATTTTATTAAAATCCCCATAAATATAAATAATACTGACTGACCACTCATCGTTCGTACCGAGTCTTCCGAGCCGCAACTTATATTGTAGGCGCACACTGTGACGCGACTCCAAATTCTCTGCATCGTGTCTATTTCTTCTCTTTGCTGGAATTTTATAAAAAATACCTATTAGTATCATTTTATGTCTACGTATTTTTTTTTATTTTCGTACTTGTTGCACCTATATAGAGCTTAGGTCCACCTAAGCTCCATTAAGTCCACTAAATACTATCTTTCTATCTGACAATGTAATTGTGTCTATGAGTTTGGTAGAACCGTGATAGTGGGTATAGCAACCTCTTTTATTTTTGCAACCATTAATAAAATTCCTGTTACAATAGTGCTGCGTCAGTCAGTTGCTAAATAACGTAAATAAGTTTATGTATACTTAGTGCAATATAATGGAATATTCTAAATTCAAATAATGCTTTAGTAGACTGAGGTAAATCACTTAGAATCTCATACTCCGTTGTCGTAAATGTTACCTTTTAACCAAAAAGAAAAAGAAAATTTTAAACCAATAACTTTAAAGCAACAGAATATAAAATCTTTCTCTCATCAAGCACACGACTATGATTCTATGAATAACACTGATACAGATAGAGTTAGTGACGGAACAAGAATTACGTAAGTTAAACAAATTAATGCCTAGCAAGGGGATCGACCCCACGACACGTAGTAGCTAACACCTAGTTTATAGTTCAAGACAAGCTGTTTGACCTATAAGGTCACACAGGAACTATAGTTTAGTATTTATTGGTTTTCTGTACTAGACTGTCTTATTAGCGTATTGTCTATAAGAACCACTATCGATTAAGGCTTCCGATTTCCAGATTAAGAAAAATATTGCTTTTAGAATAAGAATATGCAAGCCAGTTGTTTAAAATATTTAAAACTAATTTCACCCCAAACCGTACAGTATAGTTTTCATATATGTACATTATAGTATCTACGGTATATTATTTGTAAGTTAAAATATTATAATACTAGCTTCTGCCCGCGACTTCGTACGCGTAATCCTATTTCTTCCCGTCCCCATTCGTGATTTTCGGTAAAAAGTAAAAAAAAATTGGTTAAAAAGTATCCTATGTCGGTCTCCTGGCTCTAAGCTACCTCTCTACCAATTTTCAGCCAAATCTATTCTGCCGTTCTTGAGTTATAAGTGGTGTAACTAACATGACTTTCTTTTATATATATAGATTACACCCATTTGCACCAATAAAATTCTATGACAAATAAATCCCTGTGCGGAAGGAATCCAGACTCCGTGCTTATTGGATTTAAGCATCTCGAGTGAGACCGAATATAACTCGGAAATAGAACTTGGAATTTCATATACAGCAATTTTACATTTGAAAAATGATAAAATGTAATTGTAATGTCTAGTTGACTAAAAGATGTAAAACTCGATATTCGAGTGGTTAAAGTGTTATTATATTTTCTTATACGATTAGATTGCACCCCACTGCGACGACATTAGGAATTTAGCAAAGCCATTTAATCCAAAGTATCTGGATTGATCTGGATGTATCTGGTATAATTTAGGAAGTAATGTAAACATCTACTGACGCATTTATGGAATAATATTTGTTTAATAATGCTATGTTAAAGCATTTGCCTATATTTCCTATACTGTTAAACTGTAAGCGTATTTAACAGATGTTTATGTTAAATTCTAAGATAAACTTACTTTACTCTGCGGCATCTGCACATTCGTTCCTCGTTCCTTGATAATCCTGATTTTCCGTTTCATCTTTGGATCATTCATTACTTGTTCATCGTTCAAATATTTCTTTTTGAGTATATTCCAATACTGCTTCTTTATTTCGTCTTCTTCGGCAGCAATTCTAACCTGAAAAACATGACCAGGAAATATTCATAAGTCCTTGAGAATAATTTCATACATATAAGTTCACATAATCCGCATATAAAATTTTGTGTAATCCTTACCATTTTATTTTTCTTTGTTTCGTTGTTTATATCAGTAACATAAGACCAAAGAGCCTCCTGTGATGTTTTGCAAACATCCAAACTTAGTTTATCCATCTCTTCCATAAACACGTCGAGACTTGCGTTAACTTTATCTAACTCATCTAATTGATATTTAAACGTTTCTACTATATCATTTGTCTTAACAATTAATGTATTAGGATCTAGTACTGTTCTCATAGCATCATCTAGAAATTTCTTTTCCTTAACTTCATCAACATCTGTTTCTACCTCATGTCCGCTTTCATCCGATTGATCTAGCGTTTTATTTGCCTTCTGCAGTTTTTCATCTGCAGACATATCTGACGTCGGATTCGGTGGAAACTGTAGCGCTGATGACGATGAAGCTATTATTAGAAGACATGTTAATTGCTGGAACAACAAACGCTTTATCATGGTGTGTCTTTGAAGCATTGTTTATCAATACAATCGTTTGTCTGTTGAATATCGCGTCTTTGACGGCAGGATGTGTGACTGACGTGATGGTTTGCGATACAGTTCAATAGAGAGCTTAAGGCCAATGTTAGACGTATCTGCCGTATCAGATATCGTGTGAGAACGATCTAACAATAGCCTAAGTGCACCAACGTACCTAGTTGAATAATGACTATATCCTCCTTCTTGTCTATCTTGCCTAGTGGACTCCTCGCATCGTAACAACTAATTCTGAATCGCTGCAAGTTATTCATGACAATTTTTATTACTACTTCCTCTATATTGTGATCGAGAACGATTCATGTGTTATTTCTATTATATCCGCAGCAAACTTAATATGTAGGAATAAATACTTGCATTACGTATCAATATCATAAATAAGTAATTGGATACTCTCATCTCAGAATAGTAAACAAGGAAATTGTCTAGGTAATTCCAATATTTCAATTTACTTGCAAAACATTTATGGTACAGTCAGTAATGTCGAATATTACAATGGTTATCAACATCATAAAAGTGTACTTACTTCGACTTATCAAGCGCATAAGTTTTAAAATAACAGGGAACTATAAACGGAAGTTTTAATCGCAAGCAAGTACCTGCCTTATCACGATATGAAATACACTAACAACGTAGGAACAGTCTTGAAACGACACTTATGTTTTGGAATCGACTATGTTAGGAATAACAATAATGTTTTAGGTAAAACAAAAAATACCCACTAGGAATATCATCATGGTAGCACAATCCACAGCTGTGTCAACTAGTACAACACATGTCAACCGCAGCACTGCACCCACCACATTTTCAGTTCAAGAGGACGAAGGAGAATATCGTAGGTATCGTGTTACGCGAACCAGCGCCAGGAGACGACAACGCGAGCACAGCACACTCTGCGTTTCACTTGTTGCTAGTTGTTTGTGAATACTGCGATGTGTTTGATCGTTTTGTGGTGGATTTTTCAAATTGGAACAATCGAACGGCTGTTTTGTTTTGAAAACGTGGAACGGTAGCGCGGCGCGCGACCCGCTTGCATGCGCCGACGCATTGTTATGCCACATAGAAATGCCTACCTCAATTCAATAGGTCCACGGTCCGTTCTCGTGCGACCGGACGTCGCTCATACTGTGCCAACTCCTTATTACCGTGCTTTGTTTCTCGAATGGTTAACGCCTCATTTAATTATATATATTGGCTATATGAACTTTGCGATCCTAGTACATGTACTACGCTACACTTACAAGTAATACAAACATTGAAACAAACTTCCATGTTCGTACATTGGACGTAAAGCTGTGTTTTGGGAAACTCTATAAACATTGAATCACAATGTACATACATAATATCGGATTTTCTTTACAAAATAAAACTTAGGTGATGCTTTAGTGTCTCTTCCTTCTGTATCTATATCAAGGAATTCTGCATTCAAAGAAGGACGAATTTCGTCTCCAGTTTTGTAAAATAAAACTCAACGTATAATTTGAACAGATCTATTTGTTACAAGGACATAATAAACGAATTACATAAAACATGTTCAATTATTAAATAATAAACATTCAAAACCTGTGTATCCGTAAAAAAAGTAATCTAAACATTTATAACAGGTAAACAAATAAACAAATACATAAAGAGTGAATCTCCTAATCTTTCTTCAAGAAATTTGCTAGCATTTTAGCTCCAGCTACATCGACGTCTTCGTATCCATATGGCTCAAGAGCTTTCTTGGTCCTTTCGAACCATTTCGTGAGGTTTGGATGGCCGCTCATGTCGTAGCCAAAAGCCTGTCAATAAAAAACAGAAGACCTGTTTATAAATGCGCATAATACAAAATTTACTTAATAAGTATCGAACATTTTTTTCTCCACAAATTGCACCTACTTAATAACCTATTTTTTTATATTTGATGGGCCGACGTTTGACTACTGTTTCGCCTGGCAGTAAGCGATGATGCGGCCTACGATGGAGTACATCTACCCTATTCACTTGGGCTACATAAGCAACCTATTCACTTGGGCCTTGATAACACCTACACCTTCGCACTACACACAAGGAAGCTTGATCGTAATCTAAAAAAGGATCTAATTCTATATGTAAAACCTCTGACATTAAATAAACTACGACAATCTACCATTTCTTCATAGAGCTTTCTTTTACAAGCCATGGCTAAATCAATACGAAGCTATTTTGCCAGCCTGTAAAACAACAGGTGCTTTCAAGGATAATTTCTTTCAGTATCATTAGGGGTGGGTAATCAGACAGCACTTAAGTTGAAATTAATACCAAATGGCACTATAATGGTTACAAGTAAGTATAGTTTCAGGTCTGATTAAAGTCGTACATAAAAAGAAATTGATAAAAATAATAATAAGCTGGAAACTCGTTGTTCATTTACCATTTCTTTTCCTAAAACCTAACAATGAATTAGTATCATAATGGTTAGTCATGTGGGTCAAAGAAGATGCAAGTCAAGTTTATTTGATAACAATAGTGATTTGATTAAATAATTTAATGATTATCTCAGAAGCCAAATGCCAATACAATTGATCTCGCGTAACACACTTACCAGTGCACGTTACGCTTCCCATATAAACACAAGCGTACAATACCAATGTTTGTCATCTACACAATGCTTGCATAAAAGGTATTTTGCATTCGGATGTTGCCTTAGTATCTCTATTCATTCATCTGACACAATTCTTCCAAGAATCTTTACTAACATCAACATCTACTCTTGTTATATGAATGGTAAGAAATGGATTATTCAATTTATTGTCATTCTTTACTGCCTTTAGGATACTTTGACTGCCTCGTTGGCCGAGTGGTCACAAGTGCGAGGCAAGCCGGGCAAGGGGTCTCGGGTTCGATTTTTGGGTCGGGCAAAGTACCTATTACTGGGTTTAAAAAAAAACTCAGTAGCTGCACGGAGTCTGGAATTGTGCCCGGTATATGGCAATAGGCTCACCCCCTATTACATGGGACTCATAATATAAATAGTGAGAAGTGGGTGTTACATTGTACAGTGGCACAATGCACACCTCTGCTTACCCCTTTGGGGATAAAAGGCGTGATTTTATGTTATGTTATGTTGTCATTCTTTACATGGAATTTATGGGAATTTTTTCCTACTATTCTATTTCTACTTCAATTTAAAATATGTGACTATGCAGCCAAAGTATTTGCTATGCCGCGCCGCAAGCAGAATAAAGATTGTTTCAGTATAGAGACAATAGTTATTACCTATTCACAGCTTCAGTACCAGTAGTACCTTCGAGACATTGTCCATATACTTTGATTATACTAAACGTCGAAGTATTTTCTCGGTAAGTAATAAAATCTAATTACTGTTCTAGAGGTATTATCTCATTAAATTAATTCACTACTGACTAATTTGTTTATACATAGTATCTCTATTTTCATAGAAGCATTTCATAGAAGTATTTATAACAAAACTACTACTATCTATATTACCCAAGTTTCATAATCATATCATAACATCATCACGCTTTTTATCCCCGAAGGGTAGGCAGAGGTGCACATTATACAATGTAACACTCACTTTTCACTATTTATGTTATGAGTCCAATGTAAATTAACTAAAATTGCGGGTTACTGACGTGAATATACTGACAAACACTCTACTAGTAACCCGCGATTTCAGTTAATTTTGTATGTCTCACGATAGTTATTATAAAAAAAACAGGTCCAATGTAGTTTATTGCCGGCTACAATTCCAGACTCTGTCCTACTACTGAGATTTTTTAAAACCCAATAATACCTACTTTCCCCGACCCTGGAATCGAGACCTCTTGCCCGGCAGTCACACTTGCATAATCATGTAAGCATATTACATTCGTACATTTAATCAATTGCTTTCTTACCTCAAGATTTGTGATGGTTACGATAATAGAAATGTCAGCGATGGTAAGATTGTCACCAGCGACGAAGGCCCGTCCATCGAGGAAGGTGTTCAGCCAGCCAAGGGCCTCGTCTAACTGGTCAGCCTTCTGTTCATCATACTCTTCACCACGGAACAGCATGGGTAACTAGAAAAAAGCATAATTCTAGAAATGAACGTCTTTGTAAAGTAATTTATCATCATCATCATCATCATCATCATCACCAACAGCCTATAAGTGGCCACCGCTGACTACTGCTGAAGGTGTGAGCATAATCACCACGCTTGCTCAGTGCACATTGGCGATTTCAACCTTATAATTAGAAATTATTATCCCCGGTTTCCTCACGATGTTTTCCTTCGCCGTTTGTCAGTGGTGTCTGAATAATCGTAGAAAATAGCTCGGAAAATATCACATTGGTACTTGCTGTTAGTAGGTTTTGAACCAGCGCCCTCATGTATGAGATGGTGAAGATTAGACCTATATTTTTTACTAGCTGTGCCCACGACTTCGTCCGCGTGGAATAGTTATTCACTGCTCATACCCTTTAGATGATATCCTGATAATAGAGGTATGTAGTCTGTATGTTGACCCGACACGATAGTAATATTTTTGTAAAATTTAAAGAAAATCCATACAGTACTTTTTGAGTTTAGCCCGGCCATACATACAGGCAAACAGACAAAAATCTAAAAACTCTAGTTTTGGCTTCGGTATCAATTGTAGTTCACGCCCAAGTATTCTTTAAAAAAAAATATTCAATGTACAGTTTTGACTTTCCTACGATTTTATTATATGTATAGATAGATTGTTACAATTAGTAAACAAATTGTAAACTGTTGATGGGCAATTGTGGTGGGATAAATAAGTATATAGTAGGTAAATAAGTAGACAAATAAATATATAGATAAATAAGTATATAGTTGTATGATGCGTCAGGTATGTCTTTACATTAATCTCACATGTGTGTATAATATTGGAATATGTATCAGAGCAGTGTAAAACAGACTTTTTTTTAAAGAGTAACGAATGGAGTTTCTTGCTCGTTCTTCTCCACTTGAATCGACATTTTGGAACGAGAGCCTAGCTTCAATGACGGACAGATTGACAGACTATTATTTATTTCATATTTGTTGACGTTTCAAAAGTACCAAATTATGGTTCAATTGAAATAAATGCTTTTGAGTTTGAGTTTGAATTAACGAATGTGTAGTATATTAAAATATTAAAGTTACCATTAGATGTAAGCATGATTCATAAATGAAAATCACTTCAAACTTAAATATGTATGTACAGACAGACAGACTATACCGCTAACGTGTGTCACACTCTACATTACACTTGATTAGCCACTGCCGCAAAGCAACAATGATCAGTTCCGGCAGTCAGTGGGTTCGGTGCCAATATAAATAACACTTCGTCCCTATATGAGGAAATGTAAATCATAACTGAAATGAGTCATCAGACACACTTTTTAGTACTATATTGACGTGTAGTCCTTTTCACAATATATCTAAATTATCGGATACTTCTACTCGATTCTGTATAACATTATTTTTCCAATACAGACCCGCAAGATCAGTGGGCTTCCTCTTAAATCAAATTCCGATCGATCGACATTGATATTGTGAAATTTGGTACTCTTGAGTTTTAGCACTAGTGTCCATTGCATCCGTATTGGGTGGGTATTTAATGAACTAAATGGTATTGGTTTGGCTTTATATTCCGTACTCTGGTGCTATTTTAATAGCTACCTCTACAATAGGGGTTGTATAGTTTTGACATTGAATAATTATTGGGTTTTTATTGGATTGCAATTGTATTGAAATTGAGATTGGTTTCATGAGAAAACACCAGGGTAACGTACAAATGCGTTACTGGCGTTTTAGAGTTGGATATCAGATAATCTTAGTGGGTGAATGTCATGGTGGCCCGGAGGTTTAAGACGCCCCGCTTCTCATGCATGATAGTGCGGTTTCGAAACTACCAACAGCAAGTAGAAATGTGACTTTTTCCGAGCTATATGTACTTTCTAAGATTATTTAGAGACCACTGACAAACGGTGAAGGAAAACGTCGTGAGAAAACTGGGCTTATAATAGCTAATTATAAGTTTGAAAGCGCCAACTCGCATTGAGCAAGCGTGGTGATTAATGCTCAAACCTTCTATGTGCAAAAAGAGGCGTTTGGTCAGCAGTGGCCACTTATAGGCTGTTGATGGTGTTAGTGGGTAATCGGTTATCTTATTTATTTCTTTCTTTTTTCTTCACACCAAATTACCTCTATAATGAATGGCGAACTTAATGCCTTAAGATACTCTGTGACAGTCGATCATACATAGTGAAGTGCAGAGAAATTAAGGGTTGATGCGACATCAGAACACAATTTTAGTACCTTCAGTAGAAAAAGTGATAAAGTTGCGTTTTGTCGTCCGATTACATATAAATAGCCACCAACGACATTTAAATACAATACCAGAATATTTTCTTTTGTTTTACAAACTGAAGGTAAACATTCATACTGCGTTTCAGTGCTATAAACACATATGAGTCAATTTCTTCAATAACAGAAGTATTTATTAATTTCGGAACTTACATAGAGTGCAGAGTATCGTACGTAAAGGGTGCCAAGGTCGAAGTTCAGGCGCTGGTCGACAATAGCTCGCTGACGAGGGTTCTTCGGGTATAAAGTGTCGTCGCGACTATAGGCATTAGCGAGGTAAGCCAGTATTGCGCGGCTGAAAAAAAAAACATTGTGAAATGGAAAAGGTAAGCAATTTATTTGTATTGTAACTTTCGTGAGACATACTAAATAAATTATTATATTTTCGGCTTACTCACGTAGTAATTTGACGAGGAACTCGACTAGTTTCAAGCCATGCTAGAGGCTCATATTCATGAGCAGCATTTCTCGACCCGCGACGCGGTTCCTAGTCAAATTACTACGTGAGTAAGCCGAAAACATAATTTAGGTAAGCAATTTCATTGGTAAATACTTATATGAATCTCAAGTTATTGTTTTGCAAATCAACTGTGGGTAATGTGACGCATTATTAAACGTACCTCTCCCACAAAATGAATCCACTGTCGTCCATGGTCGGAATCGTGTGTTGTGGATTCATCTAGAAATAAATAAATAATATTGCATTTGTTTGCTAACCTTATTAAAAAGATTTCAGTAAGACAAAACAGTAGTACTTGATCTTACTTAAACATTTATGTATGCACGATCAGTTAAATTCTATAAATATTTTACCACAATAACAAGTTTTCTCGTTATCTATTGTTCTAGGGCCTTTTCTTTCGGGTACGTGTCAGCTTTGTGAAAATAAGTTTAATAATAAATTAAGTTTAATAAAAACTCCTAATAACCAAAAAGCCGGTAACACACTTGTGACGCCTTTGGTGTTCCAGGTGTCCATGGGCGACGCCGATTGCTTACCATCAGGTGATCCGTCTGCTCGTTTACCGGCTTGTGCCAAAAAAAAAGTACATGACTAAAAATAATCTAAATAGGTACTGTTAAACGTTATACTGTTTTAGTTCACGACTTAAGTTCAAGTTCTATAGAATTAACGACTATCGAATGGTATTCCACTACAACCCATAGTAAATTAATCCGATCTACCATAAAAATATTCTATACTTAGTTGCGACCAAATGTAAATATATTTCAGTCGCCGATTTCGTGAAAAAGGCAACGCAAACATGATTTATTGGTAGCGCAAATAAAAATGTGAGTTTATCACGCGATGTTGACAATGTTCATTCTGCTATTATAATATTGCTAGGTATTTGAATTCTTTTGAATTTACTTTAACAATGATATTGTTATCAAGCAATTATCTTATTCCTAGCTGATTCTCAGGCTGTGTTCATGAGAACTGTAGCTTGGAAAGTTAAATGTTTTATTTCACTATTATATTAAAATTAAACAAATACTGATATAACACCGCTACAATCAAGAACCTATCTATCGTTTCTATAAGATATTTTTATTAATTTTCTATGTTTTAAACTAGTTATGAATGTTTTTGTTCGGTACACCACTTTTGACTATGAAATAATTACAAAAATTTTAAGAAAAAATCTACAAGTAAATTCACTGCTCCTTTACTTCATACCTTAAGATATTCCGGCGTCATATGATGTCCTTCCATGATATTCGTTAAGACCAGGTCCAGGTCGACACCAATGACCTTGGCAGCCATGATGATGGACCGGCATGGTGGCGATGGTGGAAGGTAGTACACCTTGATTGGCTGGTTTGGCATCTTGCTCTTAGAACGTGCTGCTGCGTTGCTGTTGAAAGATGACAGTACCATTGTTAACTATAGATTAATCAAGTTTGTAGTTTGTTACTATATCTTCGAATGGAAGAACAAGTTATGGTATAGCTTATTTTACCAATTGATTATTATTGTTTTGCTATTGTTAAACAGAGAGCATATTGTTAAATTGGACAAATCAGAATGTTTGTTTATAACAAAAACAATCTGAATAAAGTTGATCAGTGTTCTATAACCGTGTTTTGATAAGACATTCGAGTTTAACAATCGGTACTCGAAAATTAAACAGTATATTCAACTGCAAACAAAATGCTACCCTTGATCCCCAAATTTTATATGTGGGAGGGCCATGCTTCGGCTCGCAGAAAACCGACGTGAAACAACACTTGCGTTGTGTTTCGTCGTGTGAGCGAGGTACCGGAGGCCTAATTACCTCCTCCCTAATCTCTCCAATCCCGAATCCGCAACAATCCTTAAATTTCTAATCCCCAAAAGGCCGGTAACGCAATTCTCTCAACGCAACACCTCTGGTGTTTTAAGTGTCCATGGACGGCGCCGTATTGCTAACCATCAGGTGATCCGTGTGCTCACTACCAGGCCAAAAAAAAATTAAATAAAGTACCCTTTATGTATTAAGTCATTTTAACAAGCAACGGCAAACACATACAAAATTCTAATAGAGGTTTCACATCACCATCGATAACTAATATTAAAATATACAAATATTGACACACTAATAACAAATTAGCACATCAAATAAGTTACCACATCATTATACCCACCCATGAAAGAACATGATAACTACCAATTTATTTTAACTACGACAATCATAACATACAACCTCTGTAAGTATATATGTATCAGTTAGTAATACAAACTCATCATGATGAGTAAACTACCTTTTGAATGAATACTTAATTCGATACCCATCACCGTCAAAAGTCTAATGGCTGATTTCACAAACCACCCCAAAACTATCCCTTAACTAAACGTTACTTAGCGTGACGAAGCGCCTAAACAACTCCTTACTTCTACTGTTAGTTGTCACTTAATGGTGGATGAAAACCAAAATGTTTGTTAACCCGTCGAGCGTCCGCATTCCTTATGATCCAACGGGTGCACACGTGACATTTAGAGCATTTTTTCTTATGATCCACCGGGTGCTCATAAGAACGCTCGAGGGGTTAAATATCACCTACCTTAGCGTCCTTAAAATGTAGGAGAAATTGGAAACAGGCTCATTCTGCGTTATTTTAAAATGAATAGGTACATGCATTACACTGGGATTTAAAAAAACTGTCAGCGGTAGCACGAAGTCTGGAATTGTACCCAGTATTATAGTAATAATCTCCCCCCTATTACATGGGACTTATAACATAAATTGAGAAAATTGTATGTTACATTGTACAATGGCATTAAGTTTCGAGGACACAAGGCGTGGTATTATGTATTATGAATTACATGTAGTGTAGATACATAAAAATGCAAATAAGATTATAGGTATAATCCAGTAATTACATTGTCATTACGTGATATAATGGCAGGTTGCAATCGTGCACAAACTATGACAAAAACTTGCAACTTTGCTATCGCGTGCAGATAAATTTCAGTGCTGAAATATTTCAGTAAGCAAATCATAAGCCATGCTATGGTAAACTTTAACCTTTAATTATTTTAATTTACATTATGTAGCTGGTTAATTTTAATGATTTTGGAATAGAACAATAAACTATTTTTGAAATTAAAAATCCCTTAAAATATGTTAAATGCACCATGTTTATAAAGAAATGTTTTTCCAATACAGTCCAAAAATGATACAAAATCCGTCCGTCACCGATTCACTCAAATATCACTTACCTAGGAAGGTTTATTACCAGACATACAGCAATTAAACATGCTAAGCTTTTCATGATTTTATTAATTATTTCAACAAATAGTTTTATTTATAAACTTAGTTGTTGTCGTCTAGCGAATTGCTATTAAACCTAAAGAAAAAATAAACACAAAATGAGACATGAAAATTACATACTTCTAATATCACGGAATATATTTAACTTGGAATAATTTCAATGAAATGTAAATAAAAGAAACTTTTGAAACTCTAACTTTACAATGTGCAAAAATTAATGAACTTCGCAAAAAACTCACTTTGCCTTTTGTATTTTTTCTACAACAGTTTTGTCCATGCATTGGCCCAGTTTGAATAATTTTAAATCAAACTAGCACAAACCAAAATTCAAAATTAATTCACCAAATTTTATTTCAGAAATAACCTACAGATGACCGAACAAAGTTAAGCCAATTCGCGTAGTTCCGAATAAGCTTTCTACGGACGACGAACGAAAGTCACTGTTTCAACTGAAGTCCACAGAAATACTGATTTATAAGTCTGTTATGATTGTGAATAAGACCTGTTATGGTGTATGGGCACCATAGCAACGATGGGCGGTGCCATCACAACGACAAGTCATGGTGACCATCAAATCACGATCGAAATGTACCATCTACCTATAATTTTACCTTACATAAAGGATTATAATAGGAACTATGTGTGTGTGAACAAACACAGTATAGTATTAAGATGTCATTGACAAATATTGTCCAGGTCATGTTAAGTTGCATTCAATTAATTTTAGCACTTACTTCAAATTTCATATGTGCCAAAAAAACTCAATGAGTCAGAAGTCTGACGGAGATTTAATGAAGGACCAATATTAGGCTACGCCAATAAGATATTAAATTTAAATGAGCTACTGTTTTTAGTTTTCAGCTGTTTTTTTCATGGATGGTAGTCTATTACTATCTAGTCTATATTTTGCAATGATGATCTAAATGTAGCATAATTAGAATTAAATTGACCTAGAATAAGATAAAATACATGTGACTAAACTGACAATCAATAAAGAAATACAATTTTTGTTGAGTCATTTTTTAATGCGATAGCTGACTTAGATTTTTCCTAGTCTTGTAAACTTAATTCCATGTAATAAATGACGAAACTGTACCCATACACTAATACCACATGTATTTAGGCAATTCACCTAAGATTAGACAGTGGCTAATCCTCAGGTTGTAAACCTACTTTTAAATTCCATATAAGCGAAATATAATATTTTGCTATACAGGGTGGAATATTGTGATGCCACCTGAAGGGGGAAGTACTATTAATACTTTAGATAGAAAATTGTACTTAAAGAAAACATTCCTTTATTTTTGAAAAGAAACAAAACTGCATGCAAAGATTTTTTTAAAATTAGCTTGCCTCACACGTTAATCGGATCGACTAAAATCTGTCAAAGTTTGCACTCTGTACTTTTATTGCATCGATCGTTCATTGTTTTCCTTTCATTAAAATGAATGCAATAAATGAAATGCATTTATTCAAATAAAAAACTTAAATTAAAAACTAACTATAACTTAAAAAAATTAAAACTAAGTATTGAAGTCAAGCTCACCCTCTTCAGGGCATACTGTACTAGCTTTTATACATGCAGCCTGTGGGCTGGGTTTGCGCAGAGGTCATACAGCGCTCTCCGTGTTCAATATAATAATGCATTTAGGGTGCTGGTGGGGCTGCCCCGCTTCTGTAGCGCATCAGGAATGTTTGCAGATGCACACATAGACTGTTTTTATGCTACAATGCGCAAAAGGTGTGCTTCCCTGGTGAGCAGGGTGCGGGCCAGCTCCAACAGTATCCTGAACATGATTGCGAGCAGACTGGACTGCATATACATGGGACGATGTAATGCCATTTCCCATGGATTAATGTAGGATGTATTAATATAAAAACTTTTATTGTACTATAAAACAATTGTGATTACTAACATAGATGTAAGTTTTACTAACATTTTGTGAGTCTTGGTTACTTGAAATAAATGATTTATTATTATATTATTACTAAATGAAATACCTATATACAACTAAAGATTAAAATTAATTATAAGAAAAAAAAACAAAAACAACTATTTACATAAAGCGTCGAATAAATGTACATGGTGCAACTGTTATAGATTTTAGTCGTTTCGAGCGAATTTGAAAAATTTTTGAATGGACTTCTGTTTCTTTTCAAAAATAAAGAAATGTTTTCTTTGAGCAAAATTTTCTATCTTAAGTATTAAGAGTACTTCCCCTTTAGATGGCATTACAAAATTCTACCCTGTTTTTTTATAATTGAAAATACTAATACAATTTTTACGATGGAACTCATAGCGTTACAGGGGAAGAGCAAATGTCTAAATATTCATAAATAGTTTTAAAAATAGAACAGTCTAGTAAAATAGTCACACTTACAAAACCAATAATTCTTCTTTGGTTGCTCATTAACGTTGGATTTGTAGATAAAAGGATTACATTCCTCCAAATCGACCTTCATGAGTGCACGCATGAGGAATTCAGATAATGTTATGCTAACTAATATTCTGTTTGCTTAATTATTCATTCCTACTTCAGTCGATCTTGAAACTCTGAATCATCGTGAGAATGACACAACATAAACAGCTCATGACTGATCACTACTGGATTAAGAGCTCTCTTCTACATAATTATGAAGGAAAAAACATAATCTTTACGCTTGGCCCAGTCTCTGTTGAAATATCCTTAGCAGCCGAAACAAACAATCGATCTTAATCAAGGACGTTGGAATAAGGGGCGCACAGTCTCTTGAAAGAATGACGGTGGCAATACTAAATCTTGGTGGCCCGGAGGTTTAAGACGCCCACTTCTCATGCATGAGGGTGCGGGTTCGAAACCTACCAACGGCAAGTACCAATGTGACTTTTTCCGAGTTATATGTACTTTCTAAGATTATTTAGACACCACTGACAAACGGTGAAGGAAAAACATCGTGAGGAAACCTGGACTTATAATTTCTAATTATAAGTTGGAAATCGCCAACCCGCATTGAGCAAGCATGGTGATTAATGCTCTAACCTTCTCCGTGTGAGAAGAGGCTTTGCTCAGCAGTGGGCATTTATACCTCTAGGCTGTTGATGATGATACTAAATCTTTGAATAGATTTCATTTTTAACCCTGTAAATAAATAAAGAAAAAATAAATGACATTTTTGACAGTAACAACAATGTTAAAAATCGATCTTTATTAAAATTTTGAATTGAGATTAATTATTAATTCTATTTTTTTAAAGGATAAGTCGGTAAACGACTAGACTGATCACCTGATGGTAAGCAATCGGTGCCGCCCATGGACACCCGGAACACCAGAGGCGATACAAGTGCGTTACCGACCTTTTACGGAATTAGGAATTTGATGTTTGTTGAGGATTCAGGAATTGGGGAGATTGGAAAAGGGGGGATAATTAGACCTTCGGTAACCTCACTCAACGACGAAACACAATACAAGCGTTGTTTCACGTCGGTTTACTGTAAGGCCGTGGTATAACTCAAGTCGAGCCGGCCCATTCGTGCTGAAGGTCTCCCATACTTAAAAAATGCACGTTTAGTACTAGCTGACACTACTAAATCCACCATGTGGCAAAACGAAGAATGACACACATGGTACATATTTATGTACATAATATCATTTGTAAATTAGGTGTAACGCTAATCTTTTAATAGTTTGTTATCTAAAGAACCATGGCGCGTCTTGTTACTCATCGGTTATCACTCAAACCAAAACAAAAGCTGAACGGGTTATGTGGGTGACACATCTTCTTTATCTTACAGTATGGTGTTCGCATGGATAAAAATACATCACTGTCTGGTTTTACAGAGGAAAACTACTACATAACATCACGCCTTTTATCCTCAAAGGGGTAGGCAGAGGTGTAATTACGGGACTTAATGCCACTGTACAATGTAACACCCATTTTTCACTATTTGTGTGCCCGGTATATGGCAATAGGATCACCCCCTATTACATGGGACTCATAACATAAGTAATGAAAAGTGGGTGTTACATTGTACAGTGGTATAATGTGGACCTCTCTCTGCCTACCCCTTCGAGGATAAAAGGCGTGATGTTATGTTATGTAAAAACTGTCAAATGTCAATTTTATTCTACAGTTAAGAATTAACTGATGATTGAAAAATCGACACTAATTTGTGTGACTATTACTTGTGTTAAAATTTGTACTAAAATACATCAGTACATAACTATAACTAGGTATATATTTATTTCTTTAAATTCTTAATTAGTGCTGTTTATGTTTCGTTATCTGTGTAGAACACATAAAAATAAATTGTAATATCAAATTTCCTTCTACGTGTACCTATAGCAAAAAAAACTCCGAACTATGTCATAAATAATGTTTCCTCAGTTCTGTTTCAAGTAGATCTGGCCTATGATGTATAAATGGGTAAACGATCAGCCCTTTATGCCTCTATCAGTCATAATAAAAGTAATTCACACGAGTTGATGTTTTATACAAAAACAGTACCTACCATTTGAAAAACAAAACATCATGTTTCCTGACTCATACCTACTCATTGTTACAGTATATTTACAGTTGATCGAACTTGTTACACTTCGATGTCTGAGTTTCCTTAACCGCACATGTAACAAAAACATTCCACAGCATGATAAACGGTTCGCACATGAATTGCATGTTATTTTTGTCCCCAGATAGCTTAGGTACAGCATGTTATTATTGTATGCGACAGGCCAGTCAAGGTCGCTTTCAGATGATACAATAATGAAATAGGTATACTGCAAATTAGACGATTGCTACCTAATAATGATGTAGGTTTGTTATTGTTAATTTTGCGCGTATAAATGATTTTAGGTGCTGTGGTATTTAGAGTTTTATATAGAATTTACATCTCCATAATGCTTTGTCTAATTAAGTATAGCTAGAGGGTCAAACCTGAAATTGTGCTCTCAGGAATTTAATAGTACGAAGAATATTGTTACTGCGAGATATACCTCTATAACGGATTTTTTGTTTGTTTGTTTGAACGCGCTAATCTCCGTAACTACAAGTCTGATTTGAATAATTATTTTTGTGGTGGATTTATCGAGAATGGCTATAGGCTATGAAACATCACACTACGACACTAGGAGCTGAGCAGAGCGTGTGAAACCGCGCGGAAGTAGCTAGTTATATATATGATTCGTAAATAAAGCCCTTTTAGGTGCATGAGACTTACAGCATAGATAGTGAAAAGTCAATTGAGTTGTATATGCAGCTCTCTACCTCTTCGGTGAAAATACATAACAATATAGTCGCATTTCATACCCATTTTATGTTGTTTGCAGCTAGCCATGATGTCCAAAATTCAAGAGCCTAAGATATTACTAATCTTTAACTATATGCAACTCACGTATTTTGCCCCGATAGGAACTGCCAAATTGCATACATTATCATGACTTATGACGTTTATAAGTCATTTTCACAAGAATCCACTTGCATTAACATTTTCCAATAATGACAATTGAATTACAATCAGTATGATAACAGTATTTGCTATCGATTATATAATTACAGATATACCCTAATAGTACTTGGGGTGCGGTGCCAGAAGACCTCCCCGTGGTGCACCCTGGGTGCGGGCGACAGTCTCCCTAGCGGGGGTGATAGGGTTGGAGTGACTGTCGCCCGCAGCAGACTTCTGGACTGGGCGGGCGAACCCGATAGGGTTCTGGAGGCGGCGGGCTGTGTGCGGAGGCTCATAGCCCGCGCTTCCGAGGGGCGTTTCTCCGCCCGTCTCTCTGGACATAGCAGAGAGCGTGGCGTAGAGGCAAGGGCGGTGCTCGTTGTGCACTCACCCTGCCAGCGAGCAGCATCGGGACACAAGCTGTCCCCGATTGCAGCCGTCGATATCGTAACCCGTAAGGAGGTCACGGTCATGTTTTGTGACTCTGAACGGGACGAGGGTCTTGGCTTGGTCGCCCGGACCGCGAGGAAGATAACCTCTATAAAAAATTCCTCCAATACTAAGTTCTGGTGCGCGGCGAGAGTATGCATGGCTGAGGAGTAGTGTCAGTCGCGAGCGCACCCCCAGCTAGGGGACCAGTGGAACCTCTAGTTGGGAAACAAATGAACACTTACCCAGGTACAGGGGGCACTGCCTGGGTGGACCGAATATTTCCCCCATACTCGTGGGAACTGTATGGAGAAAGTAAAACTAAAAAAACAAAACCACAACTGTCGGAGGAGGAGAGTGCGGGTGAGCTTGGCTCACCTGCAGACGTAGTAGAGGGGAGCCCAAGGGCTCTGGCCCGTGGGGAGACGCTGGACACATCTAGCATGCCCCACACACGGGCATCAATTACGATGGTGTCGGACCCTGAGTCCGACACATCACTGGCGGATCGGCTGAGCGTGAGCTCGAAGGGCTCACGCCGTCGCGTGACGGGGACGTTTAAGCGTCCCAGGCTGGAGGAGGACGCTTCGTCCCCGTCCTCCGGCGCGCAGGCGCCTCCCCCTAAAGTCCCAACGGCGGCGCGGGGTAGGGGCGGCAAGGGCGGCGGTCGCCGGAAACCGGCACCAGTTGCCTGCGTGGAGTCAGCCGAGCAGCTGGCTGCGGAGGGCAGGGCTCTCTCGAGCGCTGCCCGTTCAGAGTCCTCGCAGCCGAGATGTCCGGCGTGGAGGTTTCGGAGGGCGAGTCGGGCTCCGAGAGCGCGAGCGGCTCCGGGCACCTCCGACAGGCCATCACGGAGGTGCTCCATAAACTGGCTATGGGGAAATCCCAGCCGGTTAGGCTCTCCCTCCTCAGGGCGGCGGTGGCCACTATTACGGAGGCAGCCCTTGGAGCAGTGCGCGGTGCCCACTGCAGAAAGGTGCGCTCCGAGCTGGGCGAGATGCGGCGGGAGCTGGCGCGCTTGGCGGCCTCCAATGCGGCCTGGAGGCCGAGCTGCGCGGACGGCCAGGGCCGAGCTCGCCGCTGCTCGCGGCAGTCACCCCCAGCCCCCGGCGGAGTCCGACGTAGTCGGACTGCTGCGAGCGGAGATGGCTGCCTTCCAGCGACGTTTGACGTGCTGGAGGGCAGGCTTTGCGCCCCCCGCTCGCATCGAGCCGGGCCTCCCCGCCCGCGGCATCGGGCTCATACGCGGCGCTGTGGCCAAGCCTCGACCTCTGGTCAGGCTGGCCGCGGCCCCAACCGCCGGCAAAGGCGCGGGCGCCTCCTCCCGCGAGGCCTCGGCGCCCCCGCCGGCGCAGACCCCAGCTGCGCCGATGGCGCCTGCGCCCATGAGGCGCAAAAAGGAGGAGGGACACTCCAGCCCGGCAAGCTGGAGTTGCAGCAGCGGGCGGCAGAACCCGCCCCGCGAGTGGAGGACGGCGGCGGTTGGCAAATCGCCGGCGAGGCGAGGAGAGTCGCCAGGGAGGGCCGAAAGCGCCGCAAAAAGGCGCAGCGGCAGCGACGGCAGCAGCAGCGCAGGGAGAAACGCGCTGCTGCCTTGCTCCTCGCCCCTAAGACCGCGGCTGTAGTTATTACACTGCAGCCCGAGGCGGTCAATAGGGGCGTACTATGGTGACGTCCTCGCCAAGCTCAAGGGGGCGGTAACCTGCGGAGTTCGGGGCCCCGGACGGGTTTGCGGTCAAGGTGACCGCTACCGGAGCCCGTCTTGGAGGTCCCCGGGCGGCCAGTGGCCCGTCGGCCGACGCCCTGGCTGAGAGGCTTAGGGCGTGCCTCGGGGCAGACGAGGCCCGCGTGTCCAGGCCCACCAAATGTGTGGATGTCCGGATATTGGGCCTGGACGACTCCGTCACGGAAAGTGAGGTGGTGGCCGCTGTGGCCAGGACGGGAGGGTGCCCTGCTGACCAGATCAAGGCGGGCACCATCCGTCCGGACAACTCGGGGCTGCGCACGGTGGTGGTGAGCTGCCCCGTCACAGCGGCCAAGAAGCTGAAGGAGGGCAAAAGGCTCTTGGTGGGATGGGTCTCGGCGCAGGTAAAGCTGCTCGAGACCCGGCCTCTGAGGTGCTACCGTTGTCACGTGGGGGAGCACGTGAGTGTCAAATGCACCTCGGAGGTGGACCGCAGCGACTGTTGCTTCCGCTGCGGTCGGCCCGGTCACAGGGCCGGCTCCTGCACTGCCCCGCTGCACTGCAACGCATGTGCGGCGGCTGGCAAGCCGGCCAATCACCGGGTCGGGAGCAAGGGCTGCTCCCCTCCTGCCAAACCCAAGGGCAAAGGTAGGCCCTCCGCCACCCCTGCCGTTTCCGCCGCCGCCGCCGCCACTGCCGCCGCAGTCGCCGCTGCCGCTACTGAGGAGATCGGAATGGACTGTCAATAATGGCTCCATTCCGCCTCCTCCAGGCGAATATTAACCACTGCGCCGCTGCTCAGGATCTCCTGCTCCAGAGCATGGCGCAGTGGTCGATCAATGTCGCCGTGGTCTCCGAGCCGTACTTTGTCCGCCCAGGGATCACTGGGTGGCGGACCTGGACGGCTCGGTGACCATCATCTCATCGGCCGCCGCCGGTACCCCGACTCTTGAGGCAGCTCAAAGAGGCCGGGGTTGTGTCGCAGCACGGTTCGGAGAGCTCGCTGTGGTGGGCGTGTACTTCTCTCCGAACCGAACTCTCGCCGAGTTCCACAACTCCTTGATGGAGTTGGTCACTGTCGTCGTCGGGTTCCGTTCCCTCCCCGTGCTCGTCCTCGGGGACTTCAATGCCAAAATTTGGCTTGGGGTTCCCGGTTCACCGACGTCCGGGGTAGGATGGTGGAAGACTGGGCCCTTGAGGCAGGCCTAGTCGTCTGAACCGGGGTTCTGTCCCTACGTGCGTGCGGATGCAGGGCGAGTCGGTGGTGGACATTTCGTTCGCCAGCCCTGCTCTGTCACCGTATCGTTGACTGGCGTGTCATGGAGGAGGTGGAGACGTACTCCGACCACCGGTATATCCGGTTCAACGTCTCCGCCGAGTCCGCGGATCCGCCGGTCAGACAGGCCCCATGTGGCCCGCGTTGGGCGCTGAAACAGCTGGACCGGGAGCTGCTCCTGGAAGCCGCCATCGTGCAGGCCTGGGTGATACCACCGGTCAGGCCTGCCGACATTGACGATGAGGCCAAGTGGCTCCAGGACGCCATGTCCAGGATCTGTGACGTGGCGATGCCCCGGATCCGGTCGAGGCAACAAAAGCGCCAGGTGTACTGGTGGTCGCAAGAGCTGGCAGCTCTACGCAAGGCGTGCACTGCTGCGCGACGCCAGTACACTAGGCACCGCAGGCGCCGTCTCCGTCCTCCAAATGCGGAGGCGAGAGAGGCGGAGTTGTATGAGGGATACAGGGCGGCGAAAGCCTCCTCAAGGCGGAGATATTGCGGGCCAAGGAGGAGGCCCGCCGGGAGATGCTGGGGACTCTGAATAGAGACCCGTGGGGACGCCCGTACCGCATGGTACGCGACAAGCTCGCGCTTGGGCTCCCCCGCTCACTCAGAGTCTCCGGCCAGAGTCGTTGAGGAGGTAATTGGCGCCCTGTTCCCCCGGCTGTGGAGGGGCTTCACCCCTCCGTATATGACTCCGCCCCCTGCGGTGCCCGACGCGGGCTATAGCGACGACGACGACGACATCGTCCCAGAGGTGACCGAGGCAGAATTGAGAGCGGCGGTGCGCCGGATGGGCGCCAAGAACACCGCCCCAGGACCCGACGGCTGCATGGCAAAGCATGGGTCCTGGCCTCAGAGGCTCTCAGGCCTCGATTAATCGGTCTCTACAGCGCATGTTGGAGAGAGGCCAGTTCCCGCTGCTCTGGAAAGCGGGAAAACTGGTCCTCGTGCGGAAGACGGGGCGCCCTGCGGACTCTCCGTCCGCGTACCGGCCCATAGTGCTGCTCGACGAGGTGGGGAAAGTCTTCGAAAGAATCATTTCGAACCGCCTCGTCGCGCACCTGACGGATTGGGCCGGACCTATCGGACGGCCAGTTCGGCTTCCGCAGAGGGCGCTCCACGGTGGACGCCATCATGCGCGTTAGGACCGGACGACGGGGACTGCAGTGTCCAGGGGTAAGGTCGTAGTGGCGGTGTCTCTGGACATCGCCAACGCCTTCAACTCCCTGCCCTGGAGCTGCATCTTGGAGGCACTCCGATATCATCGGGTGCCTACCTACCTCCGTCGTGTAATCGAGGCTTACCTGACGGACAGGTCCGTCATCTACCCCGGTCACCGGGGCGAGTGGAACCGGCGAGAGATGTCACGCGGTGTTCCACAGGGATCGGTTCTGGGGCCGCTCCTGTGGAACATCGGTTATGACTGGGTGCTGCGCACCGACCTCCCGAACGGCGTTAGCATGATATGCTACGCCGACGACACGCTGGTGCTAGCGCACGGGAGGTCGCACCAGGCGGCGGCCGATTTAATGGCGACAGCGGTTGCGACAGTCGTTGAGAGAATCCGGCAGTTGGGACTCGAGGTGGCGCTCCACAAGTCCGAGGCCATGTGTTTTCATGGCCGCGGGAATGCGCCACCTCCTGGTGGGTCAAATAATGGCGGGAGGGGTTACCATCGGCGTCGAGACGGCGATGAAGTACCTGGGACTCGTCCTCGACAGTCGATGGAACTTCGTGGAGCACTTCCGACGTTTGGCTCCAAAGTTGGCGAGGGGGGGGCTGCGTTTAAGCGCATCCTCCCCAACCTCGGGGGGCCAAACGCCTCCTGCCGGAGGTTATACGCCGGGGTCGTGCGGTCCATGGCCCTCTACGGCGCCCCTGTTTGGGCGCCGAACCTGCGCAGCGGCCCGCTCGGCGCTGCTATGGCACAGAGGGTCATGGCGATCCGAATGATCCGCGGATACCGCACGATCTCTGGGGAGTCGGCGAACCTCCTTGCCGGATTACCGCCGTGGGATCTGGAGGCGAAGGTGCTCGCGCGCGTGTATCGCATGCGCGCGGAGGCACGTCGCCGGGGCGAAACTCCGCTGCCGCGCCAGATAAGTGCGTGGCGGGATGAGCTCCGGCGCGATCTCATGGCGGAATGGCAGCAACGACTGTCGCAACCGAGGGCTGGGCTCGCTGCCATTGCAGCGGTAAGTCCCCTCTTTGAGGAGTGGCTTGAGAGACGCTACGGCGTCCTCACCTACCGCCTGACGCAGGTCCTCACCGGACATGGAAGTTTCGGGAGGTACCTGTGTCTGATGGGGCGGGAGGAAACGCCCGGGTGTCATCACTGCGAGGACCCCTGAGGACACGGTGGAACACACGTGCGGAATGCCCTGCGTGGGCTGAGCACCGCCGTGCCCTCAGGGAAGTGATCGGCGATGGAGACCTCTCGCGTCCGGGCCTAGTTCAGGCCATGATGCGGAGCGAGGGGGACTGGGATGCCGTCTCCTCCTTTTGCGAAGCAGTCATGCTGGCTAAGGAGGAGGCGGGACGCGTGAGGCAGCGAAGCGCTGCCTCCTCGCAACCCAGCCATCGCGAAGGACACACCGGGCGTCGGGGATCGCGGGACGATCTCCGGCCACCGTAAGCGCGGGCCTGCGGACGGCGAGCATGGGTGGCTCCCCGTCCGACCAGAAACAGACCCGAGCGTACGGCGCGTCGCGTTCCGCGCGCGCCTCAAAGAGCCATCAGACCACCACAGATGGGGCCCAATAGGGCCGATGCCGATTCGGAGTCGCGGAGAACCTAACGGGTAACCGGGGCTCCGGCTCGACGTGCAGGAGAAGGAACGGGGTGGTTTTTAGTCAGTAAGAGTCTGACACTCCCTTCCGCCTCACCCAGGCGGGAGCAGTCATTCGATGATTTTCCCCCCTTAAAAAAAAAAAAAAAAAAAAAAAACTTAGTCTGGCCTCGTAATGTGTGGTTATATTGTGTTGGGGTGCGTGTTTTATTATTATCAGAAAATCGAAAAAAGAAAAGGTCAACGTGGAATAATGAATCAATCGATCAGTTTTATGTTGATATACAGTGACGATGAAGGATAAGCGAGGCTTAGTTTGTCAATCATATTTTTGGAATAAATTTTCTTAGGTATAAAGTAGCCTTAAGAACGTGGTCCATTCATGGCGTAAGATGCCTCAAAAACTAGACAGACACACTATATATAAACAGAATCATTAACCACTGTTTTTATTTGTGATGCTGTAAAATCAATATACCTAAAATAGTATTTATTAATTCGTAATTTCAGTCATTTTCAGAGAGAGAAAAGCAAATACGATCACTAGTTATGGGACAAAAGGTCTATATTTTATGCTCTACTCTTTTGCGTGATACAACGACCATACAGCCCAGTATAGTATTTGACGTGATACAAGCATGATTTATAAACAAAGGGATAAGATAAACACAGTAAAAGTGGGAGGTGAACAACTTACTTACACCTAGGATCAATCTTATTGTGAACTCTAAATGACATTCCAGTATAGATAACTGAGGTGTTTATATATTTTTATATTGCAAAAACAAACACAGCTGTTTTGTTAATATATGTATGCGTTTGTGACGTATATTTTTGTGTAAAGTGTCTCTAACAATGAACGTTTTTTGACTACAGAAAAGTGCCAGTACAATGGATTTCGATATCAATATCTATGTATAATTTAGTCTGAAATTATATTATTAGTTTAAAAAAAATACAAATGAATAGAAAATTATATTAAGTACTTCGGCACCGTGCATCAATGTTATGCAAATATAAAATACTTCTCATTGTCGAGAATAAGGAAAATAAAATGAAACAACGGAATATGGCATCTCTACATGTATACAAAGAGGCAATTTATTGATTTAAAAAGCAAAATACTAATAAAATAACAATTAATATTACCTATAACGGGTATTGTTTTCGGAAATGCCTTAGATAAAAATGTCGATATAATTCTACATAATATATATAATCTTCCAAACGCAATACTTTAAGCCACGGATAAATAATTTTATAACCTTATTTTCACTGGTATATCGACGTCGAAATAAAACACAAACGTTACACGAACAAAGTATTAAAAATATACTGTTTTGTTTGGCACACAATCGTACTTAACTTGGCTTTATTTAATTTTGTTTTCATAGTCTTTTAGGTTCACTTGTCATCAAGCACTTCCACTGTTGATGCACTACTCGCATTATCCTTGTCTCTATTCTCTGCATCCAATTCTTCATTCGTTTTTTTCGCATCTCCATCAGTGACATCAGTTTTCAAAGAGTTTATCCGCTCCCGACTCTCCTCTTTGGCCTTTGGAGCACTCTGACTCGGTTCATCGCTAATTTTTACTTTCTTGCTTTTCGAATTACCCATTTTGTGTCTGAGGTCCACCGGTTCACACGAACGAGTGACGATACCAACTATGATGCTCACTTCAGTAAAGATAAAAAAGTACTGATAAGGTAAATCTCTGTAATTAAATATACTGGCACTCTCGCTGATAAGTCTGTTTCCAAATAAAGTAAAAATGAAACTGCAGCTGGCGTTGTTCGTGAAAGATATTTCTGCCGTCAAAACATAAGTACTGATATATAAATAAGTGCGAGATAAGGCAATGACACATCGACCGTACATTATGTTTCTTTGACCGGATGTTTGTTTGTCACTTTTATGCTACAAAATAAGATCTTTGTCGGAAACAGGACTTTTTCTTTGTTCATTCTATTATTAGTAATGTTTTTCTTCTAGTTTTATCTTGATGTTTGTTAGCGGGGAGGGTATAAAGGATATTATATTTCTGTTTTATTTTATCAGTAAAAATAGACTACATAAATATTTTTTTTGTTACTTTGTTACTCTTTATCAAATGTATAATTTGTAATCGGGAAGAGTATCGGTTGTAACAAATATACACTAATCTACCGTCGCCAATCGTCTTAGTCATATAATAACAATAAGAATGAAATGAACTGTACTACTTTTCATAAACATTTTCTATTATCACAGCTGTTATTTACAATAGAGTTTTCAATATTTCAAGTATTCTAAGTCATAAGTATCTCTTCTAGTTAGCTGAAGGAATTTAATGTTATCGAAACACTCAGATATTCCCAGTGACTAATAACGTGACTATTTTTATCTAATTGTTAAATACTTGTAACAAAATAAACTGCATAATGTATGAAGCTGAACTGAAAAAATAAATAATTTAAACTGGGACGTGAAAGTACCAACTTATCGCATCAATATTCTTGTTTGGACTTCAAGTAAAACGACAAATAGGTACATAGGAATTATAAAAAAAATTACTGCCTCGTTGGCCGAGTGCTCGCAAGTGCGACTGCTGGCCAAGGGGTCTCGATCAAGTTTTTAAAAAAATCTCAATAGTAGCACGGAATCTGGAAATGTGTCCAGTATACGGCAATAGGCTCACCCCCTATAATATGAGACTCATAACATAAATAGTGAAAAGTGGGTATTACATTGTTCAGTGGCATTAAGTGCCGTAATGTGCACCTCTGCCTACCCCTTTTGGGGATAAAAGGCGTGATGTGATGTTATGTCTAAGAAAAAGTAGTTTCATCCCTATCATTTTAATTAAATGATTTACTGTTCATATATTAGTTGAGTATATATTAACTTAATGAACTGTTATTAAAAACTATGACTCGTATAATGTCAACGAGGTTAACAAACATAAACATATGTGTCTAATGAGTATCTTGCTTTCAGAATACCAAGGTCAAAGTGGTTTACAAATTTAATGACTTTACAAAACTACTAATTATGGATAGACTTCCCAAAGTATACGATTTATTTATAAGGAAAATTCTTCTTTTATTTATTTATTTATTTATTTATAGAAGTTTATTATTTATAGAAGTAATAAACTTCTTCACCAAAGATAACAGTGACTGGCGGATTTAATGCCTTATTCTCTGACAGTCGACTATAGAGAAGCGCAGAGAAATGAAGCGGTTGATGCGAAGCCAGAACACAATAAAAAATAAGAAATAATTGTTATTAAATAATATGCGTACTACACACATAAAAAGTAAAACCTATACAATATTTTATAAATTTAAATAGACATACATACTATATAATATATACTGCTAAACTAATTGTTATACCTACTTGTATTTGTAACTAGCTTTTACCCGCGGCTTCGCTCGCGTCACAAAAGAATAAAAAGTAGCCTATGTGACATATACCAATACACACAGCGCCATCTATACCAATACTTTTGTTTTCCCTTGGAAATATCAATTTTTTCCGGGATAAAAAGTACCCTATTATTTAATCCGGACTTCTAACTTTACGTCTGCAAAAATTCAAAGCAATCGGTTGAGTAGTTACGGCGTGAAGGTGGAACAAACAAACAAACTCACTTTCAGATTTATAATATTAGTAAGGATGTACTTTATTGATAAAGAATAAGGCTGAACCTAAGTAATCCACAACAACCTCCCACAGTGGTGGCACGGCGTAAAGTCTATGAGTGACTTCTCTGTGATCTTTAAATTAGCTGACGAGCAGTCTGATTATGGCAAACCTTTTTTGTAACAGAAAGTCCTTTGTTCAGCAGTGAAAGCGTTCTGGGTAGTGACGACGATGATGATAAGGAAGGTCGATATACTAAAGAAAATTGACATCTCACTAGCCAAAGGATTATTTTTCACCACACTACGATTTACTCCTGAATTATGGGTGCGTTTACTAACATACAAGTTCACATACACATGACACCCGGACCCGAAACAACAATTAGTGGATCACACAAAGAAGTTCCGTGCGAAAATCGAGCCCGCGACATGTGGCATGGTCGTCAGTTGTCCAGCCGCTGCACCAACCGTGCAGTCAAATTGTAATGATGATCTTAATAAAGATACAAATTTAAGAATGAAAAAACAAAATAGTCAATAATGATCTTAACAAAGATACAACATATTCCATTTTGCAGTCGCGGAGAACCTAACGGGTAACCGGGGCTTCGGCTCGACGTGCAGGAGAAGGAACGGGGTGGTTTTTAGACAGTAAGAGTCTGACACTCCCTCCCGCCTCACCCAGGTGGGAGCAGTCATTTGATGATTTTTCCCCCTTAAAAAAAATCCATTTTGCAGTCAAAAAATAATTCTTTGTAAAAAAAATTGCGTGATACATTTATATTCACGATAACTTAAAAGTGTTAATGGCGACAGATTTTTTATTTTGCTACACATTGTTGGACATTTAGTCCAGAAGTCACGCAAGCAATAAAAGCAAATCAAGGTTAACTTTTGTGTTAGAAAATATATTATTAACAATAGTTTATTTAGTGTATTTTGTAGCACATTAAGCAATCTCAATGTTAAATCTAAGAAAGACGTTGGTATTGAAACCCATACTGATATTGATCTAAATCCTTCCTTTAAAATGGGGTTGTTGTACCTTATTTTCTCAGATAACTAATATGAAACGACTAAATACTTTAATGTTACCTTTTATTTTAATTTATGGATGAAATCTCTGATTGGAAAAGAGTAACCTATGGAGTTTCTTGCTCGTTCTTCTCCATAGTAATCTACACCTTGGAATGAGCAAATAGTTTCACTTGTAAATTTTTATTGTTGACGTTCAAAAGTGCCTCCTTAATCTAATTGAAATAAATGATTTTGACTTTTGACTTTATATTTTACTTTTAAAATTCTGACGGCAATATAATAATATCAGTCGTAT
The DNA here is from genome assembly GCA_902850265.1 of Spodoptera littoralis. NCBI lineage: Eukaryota > Metazoa > Arthropoda > Insecta > Lepidoptera > Noctuidae > Spodoptera > Spodoptera littoralis. The sequence continues at coordinate 9,012,260 of LR824542.2, read as the reverse complement.
ACTTACATTTTTTATCAATAATAAAAAATGTGCAGGCTTCAAAAAATTTGCAGTTTTTTACTTATGTGACCGGAAATAATACTCACTTTATAATCATTAAAAAAATATCTTAGTTATTTTTGCTATAATATTTATGTTCACCAGTAAACTATTAACTCTTGAACTTTGATAGAATGAAAAGTGATGAGTCATCATGACTGAACTAAATTAAGGTCCATCATGGTTGCTAACCGACTTTATAATGACGATGCATTATTTTGAATCAGTTTCTGTAAATATAGGGTTGGTTAGTACCGACCCTGTATTTGGTAGTCCAAATATTTTCGCTTTTATTTTATAGGTTTAAAAACTTGTACTGCCGAAAAATCATAAAGAAGTAAGAAATGTAGTTCTAATAAATAAAGAATATTTTTTCACGAACACAAATGGCTAATATTCCAAAAAACGGTTAATACTCTTACTACCAAAGGTACTACTACTACCTTTACTTCTACATTCACCAGATAGCAGCACTAGCGGGTAAAGTCCTGTGAGTCCAAACATAAGCATTATCAAATATTCACTTACCAACAACGTGATAGTATCACACACCAGACTATCAATCTAGAATCTACAGACTTCAAAATAAGGTTTAAAATAATTTATTAGGTAGACAGACCTCACTCACAATACACGGCAGCTCGTTCCACAAGAAACCCGCGCGTCAATGCAGGTGTGACACCTAGCATACTTTCACTGTTGAATAAATTATCAAAAAGAACTTTTTGATTATACAGGCGACTGTCCTTCAGACATCACGTCACGGACCCTTCACTAAGGCGTTGAATAAATTATTATAGAACCTCCCACTGTATTTATTTAAACAGACAAACATCAATAATGGTGTAACAATCTATAGAGCTAGAGAGATATAGAACGGTGATGTGATCAAAAGCACGATAATCACACCTCTGTCATAGTTTGATTTCAACATCTAGGCCTTGTTTGAATCCGAGTGTACGGCGCGTCGCGTTCCGCCTGCGCCTCAAAGAGCTAAGCTATCAGACCACCACAGATGGGGCCTAGTAAGGTTGATGCGGATACGCAGCCGTGGAGGACTTAGCGGGTTGCCGGGTCTCTGGTATTTAGTCAGTATGAGTCTGACACTCTCTCTCACCTCACGCTAGCCTAGAGAAGTCATTTGAGGATTTTCCCCCCTTAATAAATAAAAGGCCTTGTTTGATGTGTGATGACGGTAGAGTAGAATACATTTTGTCATCGCTCTTTCTGTGAGTACCATTTGAGTTGATTTTAGGACTTTACATTAAACAGAGACCGGGTAGCAAAGGTTTGTAAAAAACCAGGGTGCTTACTCTTGACTCCAATTCCGTCGATAATCGATCGACATTGGTATTGTGTAATTTCGTACTCTTGAGTTGCAACACTAGCGCCCATTGCATTCATATTGCGTGGATATTGAATGACCTAAATGGTATTTAGTTGGGCTTTATATTCCGTACTCTGAATGCTATTTGAACAGCTATGGTAGGGGTTGTATAGTTTTGACATTGAATCATTATTGAGATTTTATTAGACTGACATTGCATTGGCATTGAGTTTGCAAGCACCTTGATCTGTCACGGACTGTTGATGATCTATACTTAGACAAATATAAATTTATGAAATTTTTCTTTTTCAAATTATAACATTACCTAGCTTATGCCAGCACCAGGGACTAAAGTAGTCTATGTGTCAACTGTCATCTATACAGACAAATAAATTTTAAATTTCTGTTTGTAATATTAAAATAACTGCTTTTTACTACATGCATATGAATATATACACGATACACATACCTACTAAAATAACATTTTTTACAATTTTTGTCTATCTGTCTGTTTATACTGGCTAATCTCTGGAATGGCTGGACCGATTTTAACGGGAACTTTTATTGGCAGTTAGCTGATGTACTAAGCAGTAACATAGGCTACTTTGATTTTGGAAAATTGAAACGAAAAGAAATTTATGTCCTAAAATTCAAAATCTACGCGGACAACAGCTAGTTCACAATAATTTTGAACACCCGTGTCCGTGTTCCACATCCTAATACCTTCAACTGTTTTGGTGTGAAGGAGTATACAGTTTGTATGTCTCCTTTACCTAAAATATTGATTTATTAAAGTTAAATGCTTATTAGCTTAGATCCATGTGATAATTATGTAATAAGCAGCTATATAACTCATGATTACATGTTCAACTTGCGTAAAACTCACTTGGTTATGATTGCAGAATAATGTACACTAATTGGACACGTGTAATGAGATGTTTGATGGAGATTCATTCCATTGTGTTTTATTACGTAAGTAAGTACAAGTTAAACTTACCCTAAGAACTAAATACTAGGCTAACTGCTTGAAGTATTACGAGATAAGAGTGCCTAAAATTATTTCCTAAATTAATTTTAAGGCCATTATAACAGGCATGACTTTATATGCTTGTTCTACATCTTGTGTACTTGTGTGAATTTATTCTGTTGATAATATATGTTTAAGAATGACTGCACGGTTGGCGCGGTGACTGGGCAACTGGCTGCCGCCCAACATGTCGCGGGTTCCCGCTCGGAACAACTCTTTGTGTGATCTACATGTAGTTTTCCGGGTCTGGGTGTCATGTGTATGTGAAATTGTATATTAGTAAACGCACCCACAACACAGGAGAAAATGGTAGAGTGGGGCAACGTTTTGTTAAAAAAATAGAATCGTGGTGGCCCAGAGGTTTTATTTATTTTATTTATTTATTCCACTTACAGGTTAATGCCCAATGCGTTAAATGTGCTCATCTTAATATCTATAGCATATTACATATAATGCACTCCTTGTGAATTCACCCAGAGTACAACAAAATTAAGTTTAAGGCGCACGTTTCTCATTCATGAGGACGCAATTCAACTTACCAACGGCAAGTACCATTTTGACTTTTTCCGAGTTATATGTACTTTCTAAAATTATTTAGACACCACTGACAAACAATGAAAGAAAACATCATAAGGGCACCTTAGCTTATAATTTCGAATTATAAGTTTGATATTTGCAACCCGCATTGAGTAAGCGTGGCTATTAATGCTGAAACCTCCAGGTAAAAAAAGGCTTTTAGTCAGCAGTGGCCACTTAAAGGCTGTTAATGTTGTTAATATTTATAACAATATTATTACAACAACTTTTTATTATTCTTTTAAGTAATCAAGTGTATATTTTTTAAAAACTCGTAACTCACCTTGTAAGTGATCTTTAACCGTAAATTATAGACAACTATACAGGCATCATGTCTTCGTTGATAGTAATACGTAGTCATTAGTTTGATTACCTTTATGCTTGGATAACACCATGTAGTTTTCTCACCGGTGATCTAAATTAACTACGTTTGCAGAAGTGAATAGATTGCTTATGGGACGACGTGCTCCATCGTAGACCGCATCATTGCTTACCACCAGGCGAGATAGTGGTCAAACGTCGGCCCATCAAATAAATAAAAGCTATTTTTAATGCAATATTTGTAATTAATTTAGAAATTGTTCTGATAGAAGTATGTGATTTGTGACTTCTTCTCAAATCACATTCTTCTATCGTACTTTTCCTCCTTCCAGTAGGACTGTAAGAGCTGCCGGTCTATTTAGCGAGAAGATTTATGCCAAACATTATGTTGCGGTAGTCCATAATTGAGCAGTGAACTGTAAATGCATCTTAATTACACAGGTCATGAGTGTCAGTTAACGTAAAACCATATACCGCAAGAATCACAGGCATATTTTACCATTAATTGGAAAAGTAACATAGAAAATTCGATTTGGAAAATATTCGTATGCCTACCTATTCGGACCAATAACCTACGAATAAATACGGGCTCATTAAAAATAACATATTAAGGTAATTGGGCATATTTGACTGAAATTTTAAACCTTGTTATTCACAAAACTATTATCCACTTAAGTATAAATTACTACAATTACTGTACCTTCCTAGCTACCTATTTATTTGAATTTAAAGTATACAAATTGATACTACTTAATACATAATGGTTTATCATCAACAGCCTGTGCCCACAAGTGCACACTGCTGAACAGTCCTCTCCTCACACGGAGGAAGTTTGAGCATTATCTAATCACCACGCTTACTGAATGATGGATAGTGATTTCAAACTTATAATTAGTAGAAATTATAAATACAGGTTTCCTTACGATGTTCACCGTTTGTCAGAGGTGTCTAAATAATCTTAGAAAGTGCATATAATTCGGAAAATATCACATTGGTACTTTGGCGTTGGTAGGTTTCGCACCCTCATGAAAAGCGGGCATCTAAACCTCTGGGCCACCACGACATTAATACATATTGGTTAGGTAGACATAATGTCATAGTAAATTAAGATAATAAGTCTGTGATCTATGAGCGGATGTGCGTCACATGAAATCGATCATCGTCTAACATATTATTATTGCAAATATGAGAAATAATATAAATAAGACGTATGATTTAATGCCTATGTGGGAAACCTCAATAACAATATTAACATTAATAAAGATGATATCATAATAACATCAAAACAACAGTCTACAACAGGACTACTAAGCTTCCTATATATAAAAGGGTTTGCCATAGACTCCACGCCTAGCAAGTGGGTTGGGGATCGTAGTATCCATGCCCAGTCTCTGTTAAATGCACAGTGCCTCAGTCGGCACTCCCGACTACCGCAAGAAGAAAGGAGTATTGACAGATATATTTCACTTTGCTACCACCACACAAAATACTGCCACTACCACACCATTTACATAATAATATAATAGTAGGAATAACACAACACGGTGTAGACTTCCCACGCCTACGATAGTTCTGCTTGATCGAGTTGCTACGCACTTGCTACGCGTCGTTGCTACGAAAATTAATTCACACGATTAACGATGCGTGCTACAGATTCAGTTTTCGTAATCATTATAATGATTATTTTGTCTTCTTAATATTGTGTTAGCAGATGTTAATTAGTACACAGAATATTAATTTTTAATGTATCACTAAGCTCGAGTTGTGCGAAAGATTTCAGGGAATGTTATGAGCAAAAAGTAGAATTTAAATTAAAAATACATTTATTACAATACTTAATTCGAAATCAATATAATATTTGGCACAATTTTAATAACATAAATATATTTATTTATGAAACATTCGTTATAAAAAATATATTATTTAATATTTATTGAAAATAGAACGGCGTCTTTTCAGACCATCACCTTTGTGTGCCGTATCTGTAACTTTTTGTATCTTTTGGTACTTATCAATGGCGGTTTTAACGAAGTCTGCAGCATTGCTAATCTTCTCCAATCTTTCAGGGGACATGAGAGCCCTCATTTCTTCATGGATCGGACCAACTCCGTGGAAGGCAATTGAGCATAAGTTCGTGTAGGTGCAAACTCCAACGGTCAAGAGAGAACCAAGGACTAAAACAATTACGCTGTTGAAAATCCAAGTGATGCTACGACCGACGAAGCTGACCATCGTCTGAAAATAAATTAAAATAATAAATTAAAGAAAATACTCTCAGCGATTTTTCTTAGGGTTTATGCACTATTACTACATACACTATTATTACATTGAATCACATTTTTACCCACAAATAATACACTACTGTATAACATCAGAATACTGCCAACCTGGGTAATAAACCCGAGGTCTTTCGCCCAGCATTCATAGCGTGACATCGTATTCACCCAAATATAAAATCTTAGAGGTACTACAATGTTTAAACTCACGACTGTCTCCCATGAGGGTAGGCATACACTATGGAGCGCCAATTGCTATAATTCTTACATACCGCTTTCGCTTCCTCAACAGTCATCAGTTATCTCAACAATGTAAATATATCTCAATAATGTATCAAACAAATAGAGTTACTATTTGTATTGGTGATTAAAAAATAGCTAGTTTTACATTATAATGCATGTAATACTTACTCTGGCATGTGGCATCTGGCTCCACAGCAAACCTAGCGTTGATGTATCGGGCTCCATCAAGTAGTTCTTCAAATTGTACATGTCGTAACTGAAATGAATATTAAGAGTAAAGAAGACAGTACATCAACAAATTTGTATTTTGGTAATATAATCAAAAATCTTAATTAAAACATAACTTCTGAACTTACATTAAAATAGTCACTAATAATAAAACAACTAGTAAACAAATAAAAACGCAATCATACTGACGTAATTTCATGATGGTAGAATTTAAAATGAAGTAAAAAATGGTTTAATGACTATTGATTCTCTTTTGGGGTCATAAATAAAAACAGTAGTTCAGAAATTACTATATTAGTATAGCTTGCTAACAGCTTAAGTAGTAACACAATTTTTTTTACTGCCCTAATCATCAATATTTATTTATTTATTTAAACTTTAATGTACACAGATACAAGTAATGGTACATAAGGCGGACATTAATGCCATATGGTATTCTCTCCCAGTCAAACTTATATCAATATCGAAATCACGGTCACGTCCTAATCTTGAAATGAAAGCAAAAAGAAGAAGTATTACAACAGATACTAGACAAACTACTTACTTGTTGGATGCAGCATATCCTGAGTCATAGTAATAACCAGGTGCATATGGAACGTCAGGGTAAGCCACATCAGCGGTGCCAGGAACATAACCGTTCGCTAGAATACCTAAATCATCCTGGAATTACAAAAAAATATTATGATTTACCTTTCTAGACAGTCACACTAGATAATAGAATATTATAATTATAGAAGAGAACATGAACACCAGCATTGAAATTAAACTAATGTTGTACCATACAGAATTTTGTAAAGATGTACCTTTCTCATGGATGCGAAAGGATCGATGCTATCTCATTGTAGCTTTGTTGATACGTGCTTAATGGATTAATTCGAATGAATATACTCACAATTCTATTAACTTCGGTAGGCATTTCAGGTTGGTCAGCTAACATAGAATCATGTTTAATAACTGGTCCAAAAGCTTTCACAGGTTCGATCCTTGCTCTGCCCTGGCTTATTTCTTCTGGTCGGTACACTGGGTGTGCTGCCTCATGTGGTATGTCTTGTACTGCATGGCTTTCCAAAGGTACAGATGCTAGCTCAGGTTTGAAAGCTGCATGTTTATCTAATGCAGCGTATGAAGAAGAGATTTCGGCTGAGAAAGCAGTTGATGCTACAGCCAATAGTACTGCTAGTGTTTTGATCATCTGAAAGTAGAAGTAAGTGTTATTTAGCAAATGACGTTTTTATAAAGTTCTTGTGAAAGGATTTGTAAACAAAATATCATTTAAATAGGAGATTTTATAGAAGAAGACACTTAAATTCGAAATCTCGAACGCAGCGTACGTATGAGCTGCTAACACTACAGCGTAAGAAGAAATATTTGGCCTCATTGCTTACCTTGATTTTGGTTCTTGGTCCTATCCCAACGAAATCCTTGAAGGCACTGATGCTTTCTCCTTCCTAATTCGTCCTATTTATATGACTTCCCGGTGACCAGTTGCCCATTACGGTAAGTGTCCTTATCTCCATATTGTTTTGCAATAATGGCAGGGTCCCATCAAAAGATAAGGATTTGTCAAGCCATTGGAATGTTTACCCGACATTCCATCTTTAATGCAACTAGTTTACTTTTTAGCAATGTTCTTTGAGGAACTTTTGTTTCATTTGTTGGCGCCATGAGAAACATTAAATATTGAGTGCGACAATAGAGAGTTTTTTGCAAAATATGTCCTGTACTGTCGTCATAATGGTGAAAGTTATTCGTACGGGGTGGGTATTGAACATATTTTTTTTATTGTGACACTTCAATTCTATTACTTCACTCTTCATTTCGTCCCTATTACCGAAAATCACGTATATGTAAATCAAATTTATTTATACCCACTAATGCCTACTTGAATCTAATCCGTTGCTATGTGTTCTTAGTAATACATACATTTCCGATTCATTATCTAATAAATGTTTACTATCGTGATATTACACTAATTATTCAGGATTAATGACTTATTAAGTCTAAATTAATCATTATCATAAGATATAAAATTTGTTATATCATATTATTGTATACAAAAAATATAATAGAAAACATTTTTATTATTTAGGATTCGGGAAGGGGTAATTGGGTCTCCGGTAACCTCCTAACACGACGAAACACCTTTAAAACTACAACCTCTAACCTGATTTAAAAGTGTTTTAGACATTATGGTGCTTCATAAGGGGATATGAAGCGCAAGTCCACTGATCCAAATTATCGAGAGAAACACCAGAGTATTGAAAATACAGTCAACAGTAAGGCCCAATAACTCCCCTTATATAATTATTGGGATAGGGGGGGGGGGGTAACCCAATCCCTGAATCCTCAAATTTCTCATCCCAAAAGGGCTGGTAACGCACTTGTAACGCCTCTAGTGTTCCAGGTGTCCACGGGCGACGCCGATTGCATATCATCAGGTGATCCGTCTGCTCGTTTACCGGCTTATCCCATAAAAACAGTAACAGTAATTGCCCTTTGTATGACTCTACGAAAATACTCCTTTAAACAGATCCCGATACCAACAAACAATCATTAAATCGATACAATCGATAGAATCGATAGAACCTTTTGAAAAATACATCGAGTGAACTGGCAGTAGCTGGCCAGTACTTAGTTCATGAATAAATAATGCACCGGGCCACAGAACTACTGAATATTTCTTTCAAAGGCCCACTTTGAGGCAATTGTATGTCATTAGTGACCCAATTTTCCCTTTATCGATTCCTAACCTCGCTAATGGTGATATAACCATGTGGATCATAATATATCGTGTTTCATAATCATTATTATTGTCTTATTTGATGTTCGTTTTTACGAGTTCTGCCTACTGAAAGGTCGGATTATAGCAGCGTCATTCATTCGATGATTCGATGATGCGTGTTATAAACTAACATACCTTCGTTACAAAATGATGTGTCTACAATCTACAATATTATTAAACTATACTTAAATATGAAAAAATAAAAGATTATACATTAAATAAGTTACATTATGTATAACATTGAGTACTGTTATGCTAACCTAATCCGTAATTTGCCAAATTAATAACTTTCATAACGTAATATTCCCTTATTAACTACACTAATCAAAACTTCAGAGGCTCTTATCTTATCTTTTTTTATAAATAATACAAAAAATAGAGATTATTATTTACTTCTGAAGCAGGATAGAATTAGTCATCGTTAGTCATTGCTGAGTGATCTGCCTCATGGAACAGTATCTCTACTTATCACAAATTCGGAGAAAATGCATTTTTCTACAAACCATTGAGTAACATACTTCCTATCTTAATTACTAGACTTTTAAGAATTAGTGACTCGTGTAAACAGACGATGATTAAAAACTGAGACATTTTTTTCCGACTACCAATGAGGTTGTAATACCAAAGTTCTGTTTACATTATGAATAAACCATATTTAAGCTGTGGCAGAACAAAATGCTTGTCTATGAAGGTTCTACAATTAATCACGCATGTCAAACATGATAGAAAAGAGGTTTACTTACCGTTTGACGTATTCCCAAAACAACAATATCTCCTTTTCAACAACACTCATCGTTCCACAAGCGACAAACTCCGATAAACATCAGTACAGCATGATGTTGATTGTAATTTAGATTTAATCGAATCTTTTATTACCTTTGTTGCGACCGACTTTTTGCCAATAAATTATATTGTACCTAATTAATCAAAGAGTTTATCGTTATTGTATTTATTCATTGTTAATGTTTTAGTATTTATCGTATAAAAGTATGTCATTAATTTCGTGACGCGGTCAGTCGTGTGAGGGGTCTGTACTACGACTACCACCCGGTCGGCACTTCAAACCCTATATTTCAATAGAGTTCAGGGTTAAATACCAATCGATTCCCATTCATTAAAATGGGCTTTTGATTATATAGTATAAACCTCTATAGATGTTTGCCATCGAAAACAATAGTAATACTGGGTCAATGTTAAGTTGAAGCGTGTTTTTTCCAATTCATAAATATTATTATCAACTAATTCATGTTCAATTTTTAATTTTACCTATCACTTTAATAAAGCTGTAATTATTTTTCTATTCCTAAAAGGAAAATAAAATCTACTGTAAATTGTTTTCATTTTCGTAGATGTCATCAAAAGAGGTTAGTTAGACCTATGTAAAAAATATTTTACCTAGATTAGCAAAAATCAATTGTTTTAATTTTATAATGACAGACGTCAAGTCAAATTATGCTAAACTCGACTGTTAATTTACAACTATGTAATTAAAAACAACGAAATGGCGTTGAAAAAATTATCTAACGATGTTCAGTCGTTATTGTGTGCATCTTCTCAAGTTAATAGCTTCAAGAGAGCCATTGAAGAATTAGTAAGCTATTCAATATTTTTTCTAATCCTTATTAATGCTGTTATTATTGTGCATACTGATGGCGAACTTAATTTCAATATCAAATGGTATACCAAAGGATAAAATTAAAAAATTAATAATATTTTTTTCGACTAGCTGTCTATGCATTGAAACATTATAAGCTTTGACCATCATTGTGTTTTCCGTCCACATACAAGTAATTTTATTGCCTGTAATCATATAGAGTAAACATGTCACTACAAATACTGATAAAACAAACACTGCCACCGTAATTACGCCGTGCCTTGACGATAAAATAACAAACGATCTTGATTTCAGATTTACAATTCACTAGACGCAGGATCAACATCGATTGCGATAAGGATACACATTCAAGAAAGTACAATACAAGTTATAGATAATGGACATGGAATCACAAAAACCGATTTCCATTTAATCGGTCAAAGATATATGACAAGTAAAACTATGGATGTGGCAACTATGAAAGCAGCTCCGAAGAACTATGGATATCGTGGGGAATTCCTAGCAAATGTTATTGCAGTGTCACAAATGGTTAAAGTGACTTCAAGGCATGAAAGTTCTGAAGACACGTGGGCTAAGATATTTTCTAATGGTAAAGAGAAGAAGCTCATTAAAATGACTACAAGGCCTACGAAAGGAACTACGGTTAGTACTCGTATAGCTTTAGGTTGGATTATAAAACAGAGACTATTATATGACAAGCCTTTAACTATCTAATGCCAATTGCCTTATACCGGGCACATTTCCAGACTATGTGCTGCTACTGAGATTTTATTAAAAACCGAGTACCTAATACTTTGCCCGACCTGGGAATCGAACCCGAGACCCCTTGCCCGGCAGCAATTGCGACCATCATTTTAGAAACTGATTAATATTACTTACCTAATGTGTTCACAGGTAGACATCAAAGGCTTCCTCTACAATCTTAACATACAAAAAAGAGGTATAGATCCTGTAAATGAGCTACAGAACATCAAAATGTTTCTTGAACAATTATCACTAGTCCATAATCATATATCACTAAGTATAAGAGATGATTTGCAAAATGAAATTGTGTTTAAAATTCATAAGAAAAGAAATATCTATCAAACATTATCGAATGTATTTAATATCGATAAGAGTGATGTACAAGAACTTCAAGTGGAGAAAAATGAATACAAAGTTAAAGGTTTAATAGGAAAAGGTAATAACGAGCTTGACTTACACTGGATCTATGTCAATGGGAAGTTTATACATAACAGTAGCAAGCTACATAAGATTACAAACGAATATTTTAAGAAATGTCTGAACATTAAGGAACAGACGCGACTAAAATCCAAGGTAACATTTGTGATTAGGTGATTTTTGTCGTCAAAAACATATAACTTTAATCATTAGGTATATTAACCATGTTTCAGAGACATGACGAAAGTCAACTATTTAATCAAAACATTCCTTATTACATTATATTTGTAACTTGCCCATACATTGATTATGATATTGACTATGCAACGAAACAAGCAATCATACAATTTAAAAATTGGGACCAACTGAATAAGATGCTAGAAAAATTAGTAAAATTCTTCGTTGGTGACGTTAATTTAAAAGAAGTCAAAAATGTCGAAAAGATTGTCTCAAATGCCGATAAAGAAAACAATGACACTCGAGATCAAGTAAAGAAAATTATAGATAAAATATTAGGAAATAACTCGAAGAAGTTGGGAATTTCACAATTACAGAACGGTATAAAAGGTATGTATGTAGTTAAGTATGTACCTATTATTTGATATTAATCTTAGAGATGTGTATCATTATACATTACGATAAACAATTTTGATCAATATCATAGGATGTATAGTTTGAAGTATTAAATAATACGGTATATTTAAATCATGACGTCATACTACTATATTTTTATTAACCCTTCAATCATTCGTAGGAAAGCTAGTAAAAAGAAAAAATAAAAAGAAGACGACAGGAAGTGTTAATGTTCAAAGATTGTTATTCAAAAAAGAGACAAATACAAATTTTGATGATAAATGCCAATTGATGAGTAATATACTTCCGAATTTGAATCACAATGCCCCACAACAGGTAAAAGAGAAAGCTGATAATAAAGATAAGCTAACAGTACACAAAGTACGCGAAAGCCCTAACCATTGTCGCAAACGAAAAAAGATACCTAAACAAAAGAAACATCCAATCAAAGAGATTCCAAGACCAAACAAAAGAATTAAAGACCTTACTTCACCGGTACTACAAATGAACCAGAACAATGCATTCCCAAAGATAAAAAATAATACTATGAAACAAAAGCAACTACCGAAAAACAAAAATAAAATAAAAAGCAATAAACATGAATTACATTATTTGAAAAATACTGATTCAGTCTATAAAAGAAGCAAAATCGTAGCCCAAGAAGCAGAAGAATTTTTACGCAATAACAATATCACAAAAATAAAACCCAATATAAATTACTATGAAGAAAAGAAAAACCCACTATTATTAAAAAGCAAATATTGTGCAATAAACGAATATGAACAGCCAATCAATAAGGTAAATTACCAGTACTTAATGAGTAAATTAAAAACAAAGCCATATAAAACAACGTACGACTTACTTCAAACGATTATGAACAGTCAGAAGCTAATTTTGAATACTGTAGAAAGCAACAAAAGTGAGGAATTGGACAAAGCATTATACAGAAAACGAGATATACAACTTCATTTCCCTAAACTCTCCAAAAGATACATAACTAATAAATTTATTTGTAATGAATATCCAGACGTTGATGGCAAAAATATAAACGAAATTTCTCTATTTAGGAGTAACATCAAAGAACAGCATACGCCATATCATTATGGCGATAATTTTAATGAAATTCTTAGCTTTTACAGAGAAAATGAAGGCAATACACCTCAAATTGCGCAAAGATTTCAACTTACAGATACATTTAATTGTTATCAAAAATATGCAATGCAAAAAGAAACATCACATCCTGTTACAAACGCCCTGAGCTTGTTAACATACGACAGTCACAAATATCGAAATAATGAAGCTTTTGAACGAAACGAAACTGAAAACTGTTGCACTATAAATAGAAAGCCAAATATTAGATTTATTACAAAACAGTCTAAAGATAATTTTGCTACATCCGATGATTTAAGAGTTAAATTTAAAAGACCTCGTAAGATAATATCCAACAGACAAACAAAAACATACGATGTACGAAGAATACAAAGCATAACTGAATCACTGTATACAATTGAGTATTCCAAAAGCAGTGAAAATAATTTTGGCGTAGCAGAAAATGAAATTGTTTCTATGAATATGAATTATGAGAATATCGATGACTGTTATAAAAATCAAGGCAAGAATATATGTGATGATGCATTTGCGATGATTGATGAAGCTTTTGGGAATACTTATACACTAAACTCATTTCACGTTAACATTGCAACACAAAATTCAAGGAATAAGACACAAAAAAAATGTGAATCTAACCAACTACTTGGTCTCTATGATAGTCGTAATGAAGTAAATGGTGTACACAGTCAACCTAAGAACAATTGTACTACTAATAAAAATAACACTAACTTTGTATTTGTATCCAAATCACAATGTTCTACAAACGCTAAGGAACCTGAGTGCAGTAATATGATTGTCGAACCATTAGACGTATGTGAAACAGTTTTACGCGACATCGGATCAGGTGAAAGAGAATTTGATTTTACATTTAACGAAAATCACCAAAGGAATGATTCCCTATACAACATCTCTCCTAATATTAAAATTGTTAATGAACATCAAAATCAAGACTGTTTAATTAATTTAAATAAAGCGGTTAACAATAACGGAGAAGATGTTTCACATCATTTTAACAACTTAATACAAGCTACAGAAAATAAACAAATGAACGATAATTATAATATTGACAACAACATTCAAGATCAGGAGCTTTTAGAAAAAAGCCAACCTAGACCTATAAATAAAAACGTAATAATTAATGATTCCACTGATATCAACGTTATAGACAACATGAATGTAAAGCAGGATTGTAATGTGGAAATCGATAATTTCAATTTAAGAAATAGACCACGTTTTGTACCTAAAGGTAGCATTAGTTATGTTACAATGTTTTTAATAGATAATATTCGCCTCTCTATAAACAATTATAATTTAACGTTTACAGGTATGTCTCAAATATTTGAAAATTGTCGCTCCAAAACTGCATGTGACTACAATATAGATAAAGATTATTATGAAGATGTAAGTGCAAAGACATATAAACTAAATAGTAAACCAAAATATGTAGGGACATTGGTGTTTAAATCTGAACATTTTGAATTACAGAGCATTTATAACAATTTTGTCAATGACGTTCAAGCCAACACTGAAATATATGAGCCAATGATACAAAATGTTGAAGAACTTGCAACAAAAAATGTTCACAAGTTTCAAACTAAAGTAAAGAAAGATCACGCATCTTTAGTTTTTGATGAGAATTCATTGAAAAATGCTGCGGTAATCTACTGTTATTATACACTATAAAGAATATGATTAATTCAAGAAAACGTTAAATTATTAATGATTTATCATTTTACACAGGTTCTTGGTCAAGTTGATTGTAAATTTATTGCAGCAGTAATGGAAAACCATTGTGTTGAACAAACAGAAACTTCACAATATCTCATGTTATTTGATCAACATGCCGTTCATGAGAGAATAAGACTAGAAAAGAACTTAGCAGGTATTTCTCTTTTGTCAGACACATCACACATTATTGAAAGTTAATATGATAATTTTAGAGCCATCTCAAAGTAGACAAATATTTATTTTTTTAAATTAGACCACCTCTTATATTTGAATTGGTCACAATGAGCATGCAACATCGATCAAGTAGCAATGAAAGCGGCTAAAGTTACTAATGAACTTCTAACCCTCGATCAATATTATTATATTACAGATTACATCATTGATGACAAATGGACTAGTGTAACAGTAGATAATATGATTTTGAAGATGTCGAAAGATGAAATTCTTTACCTGCATAACTATAAAGATAAGTTCAATCAGTTAGGTCTATTTTGGACTATTTCAGATGCAAACGAAGTGATAGTTCATTCTATACCTGAGGCTATTATCGGTAAAAATCCTAGAGAGGTAATGTATAAAATTATTACTATCCATCTTTATAAGTATTTTAAAAAAAGCAGAAATAATTACAACACATTTTTATTTATGTATATAGGTAAATTCTTTACTAAAGACAACCGTAGCGACCTCTCATATCCCGTCAGTATGATAGGATTGTTTAGCATTTATTAACTACCTACATTAAACTGTTAACACGTAGGTATATAGTCCATTTACGATTTCATATCACATTTTAATATCTTATTAGTTAACGACTACTAGGTAGCTTAACTCATTATTGGCAAAATCATCTATCGTAATTCAGATTTGTTCTGAAAGTGAATAAAACCTGTTGATTGCCAACTAAAGTTTTACTCACAATAAACAAATTTAAGTCTACATACTCTCAACATGTCGAAAATGTCGAGTCATAACTCAAAATGAAACTTTGCATTTTGTCGGCCCTTCATTCAATCAATTTAGTCCCAGTCACCCTCAGGTACCAATACTGTCTCTATATCTATATTATATTGTACTAAAGTCCTGACAATGGATGTTACAGAGATCCTTAACCATAACCGAAATTTTGTGACATTCAAGTCAATAGATACTTGTTAGTTAGTGTATTTATAGTATGTGTAGTTGTAGTGAAACCTATAATCCTATATCTAATCCGAATCAGATGTAAATTTCAGACAACAAGCCAAAAACGTACTGATCACTGCACTATGTGGCAGTAGATTTAGCTACTAGTAAATTATATTTCTAATAGTAGTAGCCAAATAAATCTACCGACTTATATATAGGTAATTGAAACTCGCTGTAAGATAATCGTTATTCATAATAATATGCGGGTTCTAATGAAATTCATTATCATATTTTTTAATAGATTAATCCAAACCGATACATTATTACCGATACAGTATCCAGATCCGATACATCACATCAGTACATCACTAACCCCAACGTAGACCTAGGTATATGCACTACAGACAACTCTATGACGCATGCAGTTCTGCGTGCGCAGTCCCTTCATAAAATCAATGATGAGAGATGAACTAATAATAATAAGAAACATATTCCACAGGTTGATAAGGTAATAAAGGCCGTAAGAAATATGATTGTCGAAGAAATCAGTGCTATTAAGTTGCAAAAAGGATGCATGTCGTTGTACCCAAAGAGTATTATGGATTTAGTTTTTAGTGAGGTAAGGTTGAAGCATTTCTTTAATTTTCTTGGGATCTACCCAAAATAATCCTGCCTAAAGCCACTATTTCACATGTACAAAGTCGTGTGCACAGCTAGGACAATAATAATAAACAGAAGGCTAAGAGAATTTGAGGCTTTAATTGCCGTATGTGGCAACATGCTACGCCGTGTCCAAAATAGGCAAAAGTGTCGAGTACCTGTTGATAATGGGAAATTGCTGAATTGATAATTTCGACCAGTGTCTAATAACTACTAACAATTACACTGAATTCATATCAAAATTTTCATTTTCACACAGGCTTGCCGTTATGCCATAAAATTTGGTGATCAACTTCCGAAGAATGATTGCGTCGAATTGATAAATGGATTGTCGAACTGCAAGACACCATTTCAATGCGCACATGGAAGGCCTGTGATGGCAGTCATAATGGATATCAAAGAAGATAATAGAGAATATAAGGTATTGAATGCAAATATGTATTTTTTGTTGTATGACACACGATTTGTAATTAATTAAGCGTTAATCAGATTTATACTAGAATTTTATTTAAAAGGAAATAAGTGTTTGAATCTCTTATGACTTTATGACTAGGTACATTTTTTTATATTTTAATGATGATTAATTATTATTGCCGATTTCAGGTAAACATGGAACAATTAAAACGATTTAAGAAAATAAATTAAACATTCATAGAACAATAAGAGCAAATATATTTCGTTAATAAAGTTACAATTACAACCTAACAACAGTTTTTCCTTAAACTATTTTTTCATAAAAAATTGGCGCTTGGGGGCACCACAATAGCCTTCGTGAATGTGCATCTTAATCCAGTCAACGTACGGAGCCAATCTTGTATGGACATCAGGGAATCCTACGGCACAAGGGATCCCCCAAGATACTATGCCAACCAGCTCATTGCCTTTTACTAATGGACTGCCAGAATCTCCCTGAAAAGAATTATCCTGCTCTTATAAAATGACTCAAAATATAATTTTTAGTTACAAAAAATATTCAGTCGTTCTAAGTCTATGAAACACAAGAACTTTTCAATTGATTTTGATTCTTTTCGATTGACCAAAAAAATAATAATCATAATAACAATTAGATTGTTTAACTTACGTGACATGTTCCCTGGCCAATCTTCGTGAATGTGCAAAACATTTCTTTGGTAACTGGTCTCGAATATCTCATCGCAAATTCGCATACCTCTTGATTAAAAACTGGCATTTCCAAAGTGTACATAACGCGACTCGATGATCCATGTGGCTAAAAATATATAAAATAATAAAAACTGTTAAAAGAATATTTCAGTAATAGGAATGAATGAATCAGTCCCCAAATCATCAATAATCCTCAAATTCCTAATCCCCAAAAGGCCGGGTTTGTAACACCTCTGGTGTTTCGGGTGTCCATTATTCCGGATTAATTACCATCAGGTGATACGTCTGCTCGTTTACCGGTGTATTCCGCAAAAAAAGAAAAGATAAATCATTTTTACCTCACTAGCACCAAATCCGACCAAAACAATCTCGTCGCCTTCATGAAGATGCCGTCTACTTAGTTTCAAAGGTTTGATGATTTGCAAATCGAATGGACTTCTCGTTTTGAGAAGTGCAATATCATGTTGTCTGCTAGTCGTATTGTATCGTCGGTGCACTATTATTGTAGAAACGCCGCATCTTTTGCCCCCAATGTCTAAATTGTTGGTGCCTGCTACTATTTTTATGAAACGAGGATTTGCTCTGAAAGAGATATTGTATATCATGAAAACAATATAACGTCGCATCTATTTGTTAAATTGTTACTCGAAACAAAGTTGTAAGTAAGTAGTTTATAGCCATGTTTCGACACGAATAGGCCGGCTGGACCGGAGTGATACCACGGCCTCACAGAAAACCGACGTGAAGCAACGCTTGCGTTGTGTTTCGTCGTGTGAGTGAGGTTATCGGAAGCCCAATTACCCTTCCCTTCCCCAATCTCCCAAATTCCTGAATCCCCAACGATCCTCAAACTCCTAATCCCCAAAAAGCCGGTAACGCACTTGTAACGCCTCTGGTGTTCCAATGGGCGACGCCGATTGCTTACCATCAGGTGATGCGTCAGCTCGTTTACCGGCTTATGCCATAAATAAAATACTTAATTTCGGGTTTAACAGTACAAAGCATTTAAATTAGAAAAGAATATTCTAGAAAATAAAGGCCTTCGTTCAACATTAGGTGACGTTAATGTCTTTTGGCTAATGATTTATGCAGTCTTCAGCAGTCAGTCTTCTGGCAATGACATATTCTACCTATAGAGGTAGAATAGAATCTCAAAAACTCAAAATCTCAACATACTGTTTAAGGGTAAGTCAATTGTTATTTATAAACCATAATTTTCTACTCACTTATGCACACAATGAGCTGCAGATACCACAAACCACTGGGACACCACAGCGCCACCACAAACATGATGACCAGTTAAATTCTGAACTGACGCGTGAAACCTTCCATATTCTTCAGGCGCGTGGAAACCTCCTATTATCCTGAAGTCTATTGCTGAAACTATTTGCACACTTGTTAGAAACTTTGATGAAGCGCACTATATTTGTAAAATTAGTAGAATTAAACGAACCTTTCATAACTAAAACGAAACTTAAAACTACAACAAACGCATTGAACAAAGACGACATGTTAGCTACATTCCGCCAAGAATTAATTAATACAACTGAAATAAATTTTATTTTGATTCATGTTGAAACTGTTATCTACAATAACAATCAGTATACATCGTATCAACCCCTTCTATATCTCTTTGATAATCTCAAAGTTTAATCATGTAAAAATCAAAACTGATAAAATCCTTCTGATTAGGTACAAAAGGACAAATTAGTATTTTTCAGATCTGTTGTTTAATTATGTAGTAGGTATCTTTAAATTAATTATACTAATTAATGATACGTATTATAATTTAATTTAGAGACGTCACGGCAGGCCCAAAAGGAGACGGTGGGACGAATTGGACATCTATGACAAGGATTGACGCACGGTGGAGCTAGCAAGCGGTTCACACACGAAGTGCCGCATAGCCGCGCGGATCGTCTCAATGCAGGACGTGTTGCAATTTAAAAATGGAAGTGTCTGTGAACAAACTGGTTTAAACTATGTTAAATCCATCCGCACGGGCAAGCGCGTAAACCGCCTTCCCGCGCAGCGCACCACTACGAAATCCACTTCACCATCGCCGCTCTTCCTCGCCCGATTTTAAATGTCCTGTTTAAAATCGTTCCTTAACAATTTTTTTTTTAAATGATTTATGCATTAAGTGGGAAAGATGGGCCAGGAAAGTCCTTAAGTGGAGACCACGGACCGGAAAGTGAATCGTGGGCAGGCCTCCCGCTAGGTGGACCGACGACATCGCCAGAGTTGCGGGGACCCAGTAGATGCGGGTGGCGAGTTGTCGTTCGACGTGGAGGGCTAATGGGGAGGCCTTTGTCCAGCTGTAGACGTCTTCCTGCTGTTGATGATGATGATGATAAATCATTAAGTTTTTAGCAACATAAAGTAGCAATATGATAATTCTTTATTTTTTATTCTTTATTTTTGTTTTTTGTTTTGATCTTGATTTTTTTTAGTCGCAATAGGCTAGTTCCCTAAATCGACAACGGCTTTGACATTTCGTTTTAAATGTCACATTCACATCAGTTAACGTCATTTTTATTATGTGAAAGTATTAGCTTTGCTGTTGCGTTGCATGTTATTGTGTATTATTTATTTCACCTTAATTATTAAAACATAAGTCAAAATGGATATTTTAAAAGCTGAAATTGCTAGAAAACGTAAGCTTCTCGAAGAAAAGAATTTACTGGTAAGCAAACATTCACAACAATAATATAAACACGCTCCTCAATCTTCGACTTTGATTCATTTTGTTAGTTCTGTTTCATTACAGGATCCCACTAAAAACAAGAAATACTTCAAAAGAGGTGAACTCATCGCTAAAGAACAGGAGGAATATTTAAAGAAATATGGTCCACGGATGCCCGAACCAGAAGACGCCGTGTCACAAGAAGTTAAAAACGAAAGAGGTTGGTAAAACGTTATTACCATCATCAACAGCCCATCATAGTCCCCTGCCAGACTATGGGAGTCTTCTATATTATTTGTTATAATCCCCACTATGGAGGCAGGTTGTGGATTATAGGTAGCATGAGTAGTAGTAAGTAGCAGATTTATTAGAAAGCAATGGTTTCTGTCAAAAGTGTAGTCTCTTACTACAATATGATGTTGAACACTGATTCTCAAGACAAGCTTGCGTAGCGAGTAGGTATGATAACAAAATGTTACTCTGCTATGACTACATACCTAGGCAAAAGTCCATAGCATATTATGCAATGCAACCTTATTTCATTGACACTAAACACTAATGTTATTATGTTTAATTTTATTTTTCATTTATGTTAAGTTAATCTTTATAATGTGTTACAGCAAGGGATACACAAGCAACCAATGATGCGGAGAACACTGAAATAGTTGGCTTGCCAAGAACAGAGGTCATAAAGAGGTTGCGAGAAAGAGGTCATCCAATCTGGTTGTTTGGTGAAAATGAATTGCAATCATTCAAGAGATTGAGAAGGATAGAGATTCAGGAACCTGAAGCTAATAGAGTGAGTATATTATATTGTAATATTTTACCTATCAATTTTGGAGTCGGCACAGTCTCAAGTTTTGGCTGAATGTCAATTGTTCAAATTATTAATCACCACTTAATTTTAAGTTGTGTTAAGCATAGTTCTGCCTTTACAGATTCTTTGTAAAATTACAGAGATGGCAACATATTATAAAAAAAAATTTTTAGTTAGTCTTATATAAAACAACTACCATCGCACAAAAACTGATAGCAGATTCATTTGTAATGGTACTATAATAATAAATACAGGTATCTGTTGTCTGTTGATCTACTCCTGCCTCTTGTCTAAATTATACATTTTGTTCCTTTTCAGGGTTTGAGGAATGACTTCCAAGAAGCTATGGAAAAAGTAGACGAAGCATATCTGAATGAAATTTTAGCTTTAGGAACTCAGGTAATTTAAAAATTTCATACTGATTGTATTTTATGCCGTAAACATTATTAAACCTGGAAGGTTTATTATCATAATTATATATTTTTTATCATATTTCAGAGTGACAATGATAAACAACTAAAAGAAGATGCATTGGATGATTCAGTAACTTACGAGTCCATACAAGAAATGGCAAAGACAATGGGACAGGGTGACAAAAACCATGATATGAATGTCATCATGACTTTGTTACAGGTAAACAAAAAATTTATGTAGTAAATCCTAATTGAAGCAAGATTCCCAAATAGGCATTCAATTGTATTATAAACTAGTAGTACCAGCAACTTAATCTACGTTTTTCTAAAATAAAAGTAGCCTAAGGTTACTCCTTAGTAAATCAGCTACCTGCTAATAAAATTTCCGTCAAAATTGGTCTGGGCATATCAGAGATTAGCCAGTACAGACAGACAGACCAAAATTGTAAAAAGTGTTATTTTAGTTTATGTACCATAATTATGTATATTACATACATAAATAATATTATGTATATTACATACTACATTTCATGTAGTAAAAAGCAGTTATTTCAATAGTAGAAACAGACACTTCAATTTTATTTGTCTGTATAATGTCTTCTTTTGTTTTACCCTATCAAACATTCTCTTATCTCACAATCCATCCATTCAAAGAAATCATCAAACTAAAAGTACCAAATCAAAAAATATTATTTGTTTTAGAAAACCTCTTATAAAACTGTAGTATTCAATCCAGGTATTAATATTCAGTCTAATATGTTTCAGTTTCTACTAAAGCTATGGGGACAGCAACTCAACTCTGCTACAGGTGCAGAGAAGACGGCAGTTAAACATAAAATGACGCGCGCCACCTTCACTCAAACTCAGGTGTACTTAAAACCTCTGGTGCGAAAACTCAAAAAGAAAAATCTTCCAGATGATATTTGCGAAAGTCTCTGTGAAATTACCAAACATTTGTTAGAAAGGAATTATATTATGGTTTGTATTATTTTTATTTGCCGTCAGTCTTGTCGCCAACCATTTCTAATCAAGATATTTTATCGACTGCACGGTTGGCTCGGTGGTTGGGCAACTGGCTGCCGCGCAACGTGTCGCGGGTTCGATTCCCGCACGAAACAACTCTGTGTGATCCCCAGATTGTTGTTCCGGGTCTGGGTGTGATGTGTATGTAAACTTGTATGTTTGTAAACGCAATCACGCCACAGGAGAAAATCCTAGTGTGGGGCAATTAGAAATTGTAACAGTAGGAAAGAACTATCCTGCCTCTGGAATCCAAAATTTGTTGGTCTCATTAAACTTATCATAGAACAATTTTCTTAATTTTTTTAAGATAATGTTTCTTTTTCAGGCAAGTGATGCATATCTTCAAATGGCTATAGGAAATGCCCCATGGCCAATTGGTGTGACTATGGTCGGTATTCACGCCCGTACTGGTCGCGAAAAGATCTTCTCCAAAAATGTGGCTCATGTCATGAATGATGAAACTCAAAGAAAATATATCCAAGCATTGAAGAGACTTATGACGAAATGCCAAGAATACTTCCCAACTGATCCTTCAAGATGTGTTGAATATACTACAATTAGATAATGAATAAAATATATTGATTTATCATATTCCATCTAAAGTTCATTTATTTCCCAACTAAACCTGTGCCTCCAACCGAGTGGTTGCAGGCGCAGGTATAGATTCATGAGCAGTGATGTACAAAATACCCAATACAAAGTATCTGAAATACAAAATACAAGATACTTTAAAATTAAGTATTACTAGATACAAGATAGATAACATATATACAAGATATAGATAGATACAAGATACGTTTCTAGGAAAACAACACCTGAATGAATTCAAATTTCCTTACTTTAAATGACAATGCTCACGAAGTATGAAAAATCCCAGGCTTGGCGCAAATGAAACTTATCTCAGATTTTTAGTGTGATCCTAATCAATGCTACATGCGGAGCATCATCGAAATCGATGGCTCAATGCAAGAAATTGCTGTGTTAGTGGCTCATTTCTTTTCGTTAGCGCCAATGTTGGGTTTTGTAGAGCATTGTCCTACATACATAAATGTCAGCTTAGAATCTGATCACATTTTATTTTAATTGATGAAAAGAATTCTAAAAGTATCTTATCCGAAAAAGTATTTGTTAAATACTAATATACAGAACGAATTAATTTAAATACAAGATGTAAAACGGAATTTTTAAAAGTTTAAATTTTAATTTTCACGTGACTATCGGTTCATTACTGCTAATTAAAGAAAACCGCTAGCTAACAATCTATGCTACTCTTAGATTATGTAACTTTAAATACTCTATTCGCAAATAAAATAGGTATTATTATGTAAAACATCAAGTAACATTTTTCTTATAAAATTAAACTATTCGTTATGGAACGGCACAAGAAGCAACGAAGTAACTAAACGTATATTGACATTAGTATTTGATAGCAAAGAGTTTATTAGTTAAGAATGATGAAGCGAAATATCCATCATATCGATAAATATATATATATGAGTCGCGGAGACCTAACGGGTTACCGGGTTCCGGCTCGACATGCAGGAGAAGGAATGGGGTGGTTTTTAGTTAGTAAGAATCTGACACTACGATCTCCGGCCACCATAAGCGCAGGTCTACGGACGGCGAGCATGGGTGGCTCTCCGTCCGACCAGAAACACCATCAGTTCCGCGTGCGCCTCAAAGAGCCATCAGACCACCACAGATGGGGCACAACAGGGTCGATGCCGATTCGGAGTCACGAAAAACCTAACAGGTTACCGGGGCTACGGCTCGACGTGCAGGAGAAGGAACGGGGTGGTTTTTAGTCAGTAAGAGTCTGACACTCCCTCCCGCCTCACCTAGGCGGGAGCAGTCACTCGATGATTTTTCCCGCTCAAAAAAAAAAGAGTGACCCTCCCGCCTCACCCAGGCCGGTGTAATTGGTGGTAATTTAGATTATTACTCTAACCGTTGTGCAGTAATTTGTTTTAAAGAGCGATTCTGTCTTGAGCTTTTATTGTTACGTATTTAAAAATATATTGAAGAAAATAATAATAATTATGTAGGTACATAGTACTTACGTGGACATGAGGGGTAAGAACGCTGCTAATGTTCCTCATTCCCATGTTTTGTTCAGTTGATCCAAATTTCTAATCGCACAACCTTTACATGTTTCAAATAAATAAAAAAAAATTTTTTCAGACTGTCTTGTTAGCCGAGTGATCGCAAGTGCGACTGCCGGCTGACTGACTGCCAAGGGTCTCGGGTTCGATTCCCGGGTCGGGCAAAGGATTACTGGGTTTTAAAAAATTCTCAGTTGTACTACGGAGCCTGGAATTATGCCCGGTGTATGGCAATAGGCTCACTCCCTTTTACATGGGACTCATAACATAAATGGTGAAAAGTGGGTTTTACATTTTGTTATGATTCATCATCGATAAATTGTGTGATTTTGATGATGAAATATCGTTACATTAATATATCGATAATTTTTGGATTTTGCCCAAGACTATTTATGTCAGTGTCAACATGTCAACAAGCAAGTCGCAACTCGTGTGAAAAACGAAGACCGCGAAGCGACGTAGTTTTTATTGTAGTGAAATTATGTTTTTAAAATGATTTTTGATTATGTTGTCAAGTTTCATTTAGAAGATTGCCTAAATATTTTATCTGAACATGATAACTTGGGCTACTACAGCGTCAAAATCGAGTAAATATGCATTGTTTCTAAGTGGTTTCAAAGTTGTTTGTTTACATTTGTTATTCATTGTTTCTTTTTCTATTTTAGCTTCTTAAAACTTTTTGAAACTTTTCCTGATGTTGGGGATAAAGTATTATGTAGTCCTGTGGAGAGTTTACCGGCCTGTAATAAGGATTTAATAAAAGTTCAGCAAACTATTCTTGAACGCGATGAATACAAATCAGCGATAGCAAAGTTAGATTATTGCTATTTAAAACGTAACATTCATGCAAGATTCTTCGGATTGCCGGTTTGTCCTGAATTGCATCGAACAGTTTTCCCGAAAAATGTGGATTTGGGATGTTTTTTAAAAGTCACAGGTAATTTATATTTGTACAATCTATACTTCAAAAGAGGTACTAAAGTTTACATATTACTTTTTAATATGATTGTTTTTAGGCACTGTTGTCAGAGTCACACAATCTAAAATGCTGGAATATCAGAGAAAGTATGTTTGTATGAAGTGTAAATATGAGAACTGTGTTGAAGCAGAATTTGAGAACAGATACATATTGCGACCACCATCAAAATGTGGGAATGATGTCAAAGCTTGCAAAAGTTCTACATTTTCACAAGTGCCTCTAGTTTCAAGAGAGCATTGTAAAGATTATCAGGAAATCAAAATACAGGTAATGTCTCGCTTGCTACTTTTAATTCATTTAAGAAAACCTATACAGGTATCATGCCATGTTCTATTTCTGCATCAAGTGCTAAGCGGACCAGATTTAGAACATTTCCATATTGCTGCGTAGTAGCATTAAGTAAGAAATTGTTCAAGGCATTAATAGCCTCTGTGACTTTTACACATGGTACTTGGAATATTCACAGTTCCAAACATAACATGTTATTTATAACACAAGCATTTTAAGAATTTTAATACATCATCTTTTAACTCGTCGAGTACCGTATTTATAGACACAATTAAAGAACAATAGGTTGCGGTCACCGGTGACCGCTTAGTGTTTGACAGTTTAATATTTATTAACCTGTAATCTTACAGGAGCAAGTGAACAAGTTGAGTATTGGAACTATACCTGGCTCAATGTGGGTGGTGTTGGAAGATGATCTGGTGGACTGCTGCAAGCCTGGGGATGATGTCATTATTTGGTAGGTAATAGTTAAATACAGCTGTAATAATTGCCATCATATCAGTCACACAACCACTTCCCCCAATGACAAACTGTAGGCTGTGATATTCATTAATGATGAAAATACCAATGAAACTCTTATCTATATCAATAAAAATTAATTTCCGTTCGTTAGTCTCGCAAAACTCGAGAATGGCTGCACTGTTTTGGCTAATTTTGGTCTTGAAATATTCATAGAAGGTTAAAAAGGTGAGAAATACTTTGTTAGCAGTCAGCTAGTAAGATATGATTATTTGTAGAGGAGACTCATTTATTTTTCATACATTTATGTATGGTCCTGGTTCTATAATGTAACATCATGAACTACTTAGAAAATTACTGTCTGAAATAGTAAAAACATTTATAAATTCCTGTCAAATTTTCAGTGGCACCGTCAGACGTCGATGGCGACCTTCAAGCACCAATAAGAAGTCAGAAGTTGAACTAGTCTTACAAGCAAATTACATAGAAGTCTGCAATGCACAGAAGTCAGAAGTCTTGTCTACTGCTCCTGATGTAAAGGACTGTTTCGATGACTTCTGGTCTAAGTATGAAGCTTGTCCCATGAAAGGAAGAGACCGGATTCTCGCTTCAGTGTGTCCTCAGGTAACAGAGATGCTTGAATTTTTTTTAATGGTATTGGACGCTAACATGCCGCAATATCATGATTGTAACTGATTAGTACTACCCACTGCTTTTACGGCTTAGTACACTGCAAACATTGTTTATGCCGATTTTCTGTAGGCCAGAACCCTTAGTACGAGTTTCTTTTTAGTTTAAAGTAGTTGTAACGAGTACGCGTTCGGCGCTGTGATTCATCATCATCATCATCAACAGCCTATAAATGCCCACTGCTGAGCAAAGCCTCTTCTCACACGGAGAAGGTTAGAGCATTAATCACCACGCTTGCTCAATGCGGGTTGGCGATTTCAAACTTATAATTAGAAATTATAAGTCCAGGTTTCCTCACGATGTTTTCACCGTTTGTCAGTGGTGTCTAAATAATCTTAGAAAGTACATATAACTCGGAAAAAGTCACATTGGTACTTGCCGTTGGTAGGTTTCGAACCCGCACCCTCATGCATGAGAAGTGGGCGTCCTAAACCTCCGGGCCACCACGACGCTGTGATTGGCCGGTTCTAATGAACCAACCAATCAGGGCGCCGGACGCCGTCTCGTTTCGATTAATTTAAACGAAAAAGAAACTCGTACTAAGGCCTCTGTAGTATGTAGTATGGCCGGCCTATTGTACTGAAACATGGCTCTCCCACATTTGCATTTTTAAGTCCACAGAATGATGTACTTAAAATTCCCATACCAATTGTAGTTTTAAAACACTCCCTTAAAATGTTCCAGGTTTATGGTCTTCACTTGGTGAAGTTGGCAGTACTTCTAACAGTGATCACTGGTTCGAATCATGTTGCTGAGAACATTCAAGATGGCAAGAAAAATGCTCAAGATGACAAACATGCTACTCGTGTGCGAGGCCAATGTCATTTACTTCTCGTTGGTGATCCAGGTATGCATGTAAAGAAAAATGAATTAGTATAATACATTTGTGTAAGCGATTGAACCTTATTGTAATATTTTTTTTGTTGACAATGGCATCTTACTATAGGGCTTGTCATAGGAGGGCCTTAATTAAGTACAAAAGTTTTCAATCAACTACTAGTATTTAGTTTTTGTATTTTAAACTGTCAAACACCAAGCGGTCACCGGTGACCGCGACCTATTGTTCTTTAATCGTGTCTATAAAACCGGTACTGGACGAGTTAACACTTCCAAATAGTTGGACCTTATACAACAACTTTGATGAACAATTTGTTTTTCATTTACCACATATTTTATTTTGTAATTTTTTAGGTACTGGCAAATCACAGTTACTTCGCACTGGTGCAGAATTGACAGCCAGATCTGTATTCACCTCGGGAGCCGGCAGTACTCGAGCCGGTCTTACTTGCGCGGCACTAAGGGTAAGAATACAAATTAATTTTAAGTTAATAACAAAACAAATGGGTAGACAATTGGGCTTCTGGTAACCTCAGTCACACGACGAAACACAACGAGCATTGTTTTTCGTCGGTTTTCTGTGAGGCCATGGTACTATACTGGTCGAGATGGCCCGTTCGTGCCGAAGCATGGCTCCCCAACACTTAAAACTTAGGTAAATATTAGTTTTAAAAGATAATCTTATGATTTTCAGGAAGATGGTGAATGGCAACTAGAAGCTGGTGCCTTAGTTCTATCAGATGGTGGAGTATGTTGTATTGACGAGATATCCCAGCTCAGGGAACATGACCGCACTGCTATACATGAAGCTATGGAACAACAAACCATATCTGTTGCAAAGGTATAAAGTTATTGTAATTTAAACTTTGTTTGGTTGATGTTTAAGTTGATATTGGCTTCTTAAACATTCTAGTTTGTAGTTGTGTACAATGTGTTTCAAAAATTCAATGCACTTAAGCTGTTGTAATTTAGACCAAACCGATTTGATTAACTAATGGTTTGCAATTTCCAGGCTGGTATTGTATGCAAATTGAACACGCGCTGTGCAATAATTGCTGCTTGTAATCCCAAAGGACACTATGATACAGATCAGCCTCTCAGCGTCAATGTTTCTTTGGGAACACCTCTGTTAAGTAGGTAAAGATATTTTTTATTATTTAAATAAATCTTAAATGACGTACTTACATTGATTTTGATAAACTATGACTTAATTTCAAATGAAATTGATCAGTGAGTATGTTTCTCGACGAACTCATTCATTTTAAGTGTGGGAGAGCCATGCTTCGGCACGCATGGACCGGCTCGACCGAAGCGATACCACGGCCTCACAAAAACCCGACGTGAAACAACGCTTGCGTTGTGTTTTGTCGTGTTAGTTAGATTACCGGAGGCCCAATTTCCCCAATAATCTTCAAATTCCTAATCCCCAAAAGGCAATTAACGCACTTGTAACGCCTTTGGTGATCCCGGCCCATTGCTTACCTTCAGGTGACCCGTGAGCCCGTTTACCGGTTTCCCATAAATAAAAATGTATTATTATAATAATATTACATTACATATTATTTGGATTTGTTTTTCAGGTTTGATTTGATATTTATTCTATTGGATTCGAAGAATAAAACGTGGGATAAATTAGTATCGTCATACATACTATTTGGTGACTCAAACGCAGCAGAATCTAAGAAAAGATGGAATCTCGAAAAGCTACAGGTATGATAAAGAGAAAATTATATCTATTCGACTGCCTCGTTGGCCGAGTGCTCACAAGTGCGACTGCCGGGCAAGGGGTCTCGGGTTCGATTGCCGGATAGGGCAAAGTACTACTGGGTTTAAAAAAAATTCTCAGTAGCAGCACGGAGACTGGAATTGTGCCCGGTATATGGCAATAGGCTCACCCCCTATTACATGGGACTCATAACATAAATAGTGAAAAGTGGGTGTTACATTGTACAGTGGTACAATGTACACCTCTTCCTATCCCTTCGGGGATAAAAGGCGTGATGTTATGTTGTTATGTTATGCTGTTAGACAACATCTTGGTTGAGGAGTCTAGTATGAAACTTAATATCAATGTATGTAAAGTACTAGTAGTAATGATAAATACTTTCTTGATTTTAGATGTACATAAGTCTAGTGGGCCCTAAGTATTCAGAAATGACGAAATCAGCAAATATTATTCTCCAGAAGTATTACATGGCACAACGAATGTCTGAACATCGGGACGCGTCCCGAACTACTGTCAGAATGTTAGACAGTTTAGTAAGGTAAGACCAGCTAATAATAAAAGACGAATTCTGATTGATGGAATCTAAAACAAAATTGAAACTGCTATGAAAGCTACTAAGCTGACAATATCTTTGGAATATTTTACTAAAGATGGATTATTGTCATTGCAGATTATCTCAGGCCCATTGCCGATTAATGTATCGTACTACAATCTTACCAATGGATGCGGTCGTAGCAATTTCACTTGTCGACCTTTCTATGCAGGATTGCACACTCGATGACACTGCAGACGCCTTACATTCAACTATACCCAAGTACCCTGACTTTGAATACTTATGCACAGCCAAAAAACTTCTAACGAGGTTGAATTTGATTGATGTATGGCGAAACGAACTATTATACTACGCGAAGTTATTACAAGTTGACCATAAAACGTTAGAAAATGATTTAGTAACAGGAAATTGTAAACTATTCGCGAAACACGATGATGTTACTGATGATAACATACAACTATCAGCGTCTCTAATAACTAGTTCTTATTTTAATAATAAAAAAGGTAATAAAAGTAATGACAATGCTATTGTCGAAGATATAGAGAATGTAAGAAAAGATAAAGAGTTTAAGAATGATGGTATAAATGAAAGATTTGCTGTTACGCTAAAGAAACACAAGACTCTTAATAGTACAGAAAAGGAACCACCTAGTGTTAAAAAGAAAGGCGGTAATAAACGCAAAAGAAAAGAAGTAACTGTAGACATTACTGGAGTAAAAAATAAATTACCTAAAAGAGGCAAAAAGTTCAAAGGCAAACCTAATTCTAATGAGGACCAAGAATCTAATAGTGATGAAGAATTTGTAGAAGAACAAATTGTTTTAAAAGCTGTACCAAGTGTAAATGATGCTTTAGCTGATTTAGGCATTGATTTCCACTTTGATAATGGAAGTGATGAAACTAATGTTAACAATGAGAGTCACATTGATAATAGTACCGTTAACAACGAAAGCAACAATGAGAAATCTGAACCTAAAGAAACAGAAACACCCAAAAAGATTGACACATCTGAAGAAAATCTCGACAGTGTATTAGATATTAGTATTGAAATGAATTCAAAAAAGGATGATGTCAAAGAAAGAACTGTTAGTAAGCTTAAACAGTTTCAATTTGTTAGCAAACATGATTTGGATAAATATGATGATAAGCCAAGAAAACCTTTGGATAATAAAACTACAGATAATGTCAGTGATACAATGAAATTAAAGGCAAACAATATAGAAAGAAGTGCTTCTAGTACAAGTGCATCTACTTCTAAATCCCATTTGTCAATGTTTGAAAATATAGATGCAGATACAAATATAACAGTACTTGCTCATGTGAAAGGCAAAGAAAATACTTCTACAGTATCAAATCAGAAGCCATCTAATCCAAGTTCTCAAATATCAATGTTTGAAAGTTCAGACTGTGATATAGATTTAGATATATAATCATGTTTATATAATTTTGTTGTTAAAATAAATCAAATACTACTGTTTATTCATAATTTTATTTGTAACAATTAAATTCTACATAATATTTACAAATAAGACTAAGACGGTTACAATTGTTCTGATTAAGAGCTATATTTTGTTACATTCTTTTCTACCTGTACCAAAATCATAGTCTAATCAAAAATGTTGAAAAAAAGGCCGACATAAAGTTACTTAGAAATCATTAAAGCACCAAAATCTCAGTGGTTTCTTTGTGTATCTGTATGGGTTACCACATTACCAGACTTAACCCCTCGAGCGTCCTTATGAGCACCCGGTGGATCATAAGAAAAAATGCTCCATGCTGCTTTCTCTTTTATAAAAATCTATTATTAATGTTTTGTTTTTATATTGACTGTATTTGTTTTCTTTCTATTGTAATGATCCTTGTTTTCGTGTGCCAATGGCCAAACAAATGCATTTTCTTGCATGCATAAGGATAAGGAACGCGGACACTCGACGGGTAAAGAAAAAGACAGATTTCCTTTGTGTCAATGTGTTTATGTTTTATGTGTAACTCTATAGGTAGCCAGTCAGGTGCCACAGCTGTTTCAAGAGACTATGTCTGCCTTTTTTTGACATCATCAGGTCTAATGCTCTTTGTCGCATATTAAAAAACATTCCAGGAATAATAATTATAGGGAATAATTTTTACTAAACTTCTTCCGAAGTTTTTAAAGGGTCATTTTCATAGTTATCTATGAGTAAGTGTTTGAACCTCCTTGCTGTAACTTGAATGCTTTCTTCTTTAGCTGTTACATCTAGGATTTCTACTCTGGACACATAAATGTGATCTGGATTCTTAGGGCTCACCATCTTTATGACATCTACTTCATCACCCAGCTTTACCTAAAAAATTATATTGGATTATTTAAGTAACAATCTAACATTATTGCATATTATTATGTATTTTTTTTATTACTTGCTAACAGTATTCTTACCGAAGCACTTTTCTTTAAGATTTTCTTTCCGTTGACTCTGATTTTACTTTCATAAAACATTTGTTCCACTTTACTGAAAAGAAAAAAAATGTGAGTTATCTTTTTTCATATCTTTAAAGGCTAGATTATCAGTTCAGACTCCACAAAAAAATATTAATTGAAAAGATTTCTTACTTTCTTGATATACTAAGTGCTGATTTCAATACTACATCAGTTCTCATTGAAGTGGTAGAAAATTTGACTACTTTTGAATCTTTCGAGAGAGACGAATCATCCTCTAGTACAATTTCCTCGTCGTCTGAATCGTATTGTCTCTAGAAGAAAAACATTGAGATTTGTGACCTTTACTTCTTAGAAAAGGTTAGAATTCAAATAAAAATTGTATTATTTAGAACTTACTTTTGAAAGGAAGTACATTAATGTTATTCTAGTTTATACACACCTTTTTTGATTTCCAACGCACTATTGTATAATTCGTATTGTTAGAATACAATTCCACTAGTTTTGAGGTTATGTTTACATGTTGATAAACACAGCAATGAATTGGTCTATGAATAATTTCCTGTTTAAATACACGGGTAACAAATGCTGGATTAATAATTCTTCGCAAAAAACTCATTTTTGTTTCATTTATTGGAATTAAATCACAAACAGAAAATGTTACAAAACTTTACACTCCATTACACGAAATGTGTCGTGACATTGACAGTTCACGCTAATGAGTCATGTTCAAATGTATTGTTTGTAGCTTTTATCCATAATTTACTATTTTGATTCGAATAAGCATATGTACAAATAAAATTATTTCGATTTCTTGTTATAGTACAATTAAAGAGATATTGATACGTATTATGATTTAATTTGACAATCAAGAAGTGCAAAATGGAACGTAAAAAAATCGTTTAGAAAAGTTCTGTACGTCCTAAAACAATCCTTCAATGTTCAATTTTAAAATAGTATTATTTTATTGATGTATTTTAGATTGGTGTGACTGCAATAACTTTGATCTATAAAGAATCAATCATGTCAAAATAAACGGACTGCGTTTCTATCATCAGCTGTTACTTCTTTGTAAGCTTAATAATAAACGATGATTGTGGTGCACGGTGATGATAGTTGAGAGCGTTCTCATAAATTCATAATTATAACCGTTTACAGATTACCCGTCGACCGATGTGAGAGCAAACACCCCCACTTCCGTTTGTTTACGCCATTTGGTTAGCATCAAACCGATTATTATGGTTTACTTGATACATAGTTAGGTTTTGGTTCAAGTTTATATTTAAGTAGGTGCTGCTTAGCAGCGGGCGAGACAAGGAGTTGGAATAGGGTGGTTTTTAATCAGTAAGAGTTAAAAAGTTTGATGCCAGATGCCCCCTCTTGCGCGAGTCATAACTATTTGATCTGCAAAACACTGTCTTCTAGTTTTTTTTTATTGAGCTTTTATTTCGTTGGTAAGGTAGAACCTAGTACATACATCTGTGTCAAAGATTGTAGGTTACTATGCGCAACAATTCCAC
The DNA here is from genome assembly GCA_902850265.1 of Spodoptera littoralis. Lineage (NCBI taxonomy): Eukaryota > Metazoa > Arthropoda > Insecta > Lepidoptera > Noctuidae > Spodoptera > Spodoptera littoralis. The sequence continues at coordinate 8,977,839 of LR824542.2, read as the reverse complement.
ACCAAAACACCCTAAACGTAGTTTTTCTAATTAATAAACTTTAACAACAGCAAGACAGTTCTATTTTTCTATCCCTAATAACCGTAAAACAAGCTCCAGGCTACAGCCACATCGTGTATGTATTATAATCAAAAAAGCATTATTTCTAAAATATCTCCCAAGATAATTAACAATAAACAATTCAGACCCAATAGCGATAATGTCCTAACAAAAAAATTCTAAGAGGACAAAGAAAACAGATATGATATCCTTGTTGACACTAGTATCAGGGTGCGCGTGTCACGTCGTGGGAGAGTCTTAGCGATATTCAAGTGTGTCGATTTATCTCGTCCCGGCGACTGAGCGGCGCATCAGAGTAAACACCACCTCTCTAGCGATAATGGTTTCTCTTTAGTGAATATTTTTTGCAGACCGGTGCTTGCCTACTTAGGTGTATGAGGATAGTGTTAATGAGATTGGTTTCATATGGTTTTTTAGTGACGCGGTTCAGGTAAAGTGGTCCAACGATGAATCTATGCAGAGTTATTATTTTATTTTCTACTAGTCTGATCTATAGAGTTACTATTGTTAATTTCATGAATAGTATATCTATCGGATTCATCGACAACTGATGTGAAAACATTTAATCAAAAATGTGTTCAGAAGCTATCTCAAAATAGTTATGGCTACAAAAAATAAACTCTCATTAAAAAACTTAAAAGATTTAATGACAAAAACAATCACGACTGTGACCAAACGAAACCACCCTGTGGCAGAGTCGGCACCCTGAATTTAAAAATAAAAACTTACTTTTTCTTTCAACACAATTATTAGGGCGTTCGTCATACGAAATTTCCAGCCAGCTACTTTATCACATTATACACGGTTTGTCTCTTAGTCTTACCAACCAACCAACATGTGGACACATGTCTTGAATTCAAAATGGTCTTTTTATTTTAGTACTATACGATTATGTTAACGGCGAGTTCAAAGGGTTTTATAATTTGACACAGTTTTATGGCTTTGTCCTGTGTGTTGACGGCAGTGGATGGAAAAGTTGTGTACCGTCGCAAGTGGACTATTAATTTATCGTGAAGACAAAACAGTGTTATCGCATAAATTGTGATGTCTCTGGGTACACGGCTACGGATCATAATCATAAATCTTCCTGCTCTCTAGCTCTTGCCGCAGATTACTCAATCCTGGCTGGCGGAACCGCGTTGCTTTTTATTTTTTGTTTTTGCTTCTAAATTCTGTAAATTGTCGAATGATTTTTTTAAAATTTATAATAGAAAGTAGGCGATAGACGCGTCACCTGCCATAAATAAATAAGAATAATTGGCTTCTTTGGCAGTGAGAAGTAAGAAAATTATTTTCGGCGTGATTTTGCAGTCATATTCAACGAGAAATATTATAGACTGTAGTGTATAATTTGCCCCGAGCATATAAGATACTTCAATCAAAGTTTAATAACACTGAACAAACTTAAAACAAAACGAAACAATCACCTTATCCGAGCACTTATCAAAGCAGAACAGAGTTTCCGCAAAAATTGAAACAAAGTCTTGTAAAGAAACGATCAACCCACTCTGTAACCGTTTAAGTTTGAAACAACTGCACTTATTCCCAGTAAATTGAATGACCATTTACTTGGAATAAGTGCAGTTTTACTTTTTATCTCAATAGCTGCAGTTCTTAGAGTGGTCTACTAGGCGGCTCCTACATTCCTGACTTTATAGCACAAGCCTCGATAAAGTTTCTTTAATATAATCGCGTTCTTGAACAATACGCGTTTACGATGCTTTATGCCGTCCACAAAGGAAGTTATGAATACATCGGTACTCGGGTTTCGGAGTTATAATGTTAACAAACATAAACGTCGCTACTCAACCGTGGGGTCTCAAATAAATCAATGGCTTCTTCGTTTTAAAACCTTTTGTTTGTTCAAGATGTTGCATTGTTTGAATTTGTAAACAATGCTGTAATCGTTGAAGTAAATACCTACTTATCTTGTAATTTTTTAAATACATTTTAGTGATTTGTGATTTTAGTAGTTGTATCTCATTTCATTGCCAAAATCCTTTCGTCCTTGCTAATTAGCAGTCCATTCGACCTTTGTAGAAATACGCAAATAATGCTCACTATACGGAAATTAATAAAATTTGTTTGTACCTAATTAGTATTAATTACGGTTTTATAATTCAGATGTGAACAGAATACAATTCGACCTGTTATTCACACGAAAGATTCAATTTATGTATTTTTTTGTATCATTTTTACGTACCGGTATTATAACTGTGGCTTCTTTTATTCGCCATTTAATAGAGATGAAAAAGATCAACGGTACACAAACGGTAGAATGTAAAAGTAAAATACAACAACAATACAGTAGATATACAAAGGAAAACTTGATTGCAATCACGTCTCATATTTGAGAAAAGATAGCATAGAATGCTTTTAAGCATTTTTATAAAGAACGCTCCATTGCAGCATTCTCATGGAGTACCTATCTCAGTATGGTACATACATTTCTGCGATGTTTCCATGTTATTACCTAGTAATAAATACCTAGAAACAAGTTTTGCAGTTATAATGGATGCCTAAGTAAATCTTCTATACATAAAAGCAATTCACCGACGATGCTAAGTACTCATACCTATTTATTTTACCTAGCATCCCAACTGATGTTATTGTTTTAGACCTTGTTAACGATGACTAGTCCTATGTTGGAATGTTTACACCAGATATGATTCACTATGTGAGTATAGCCTTTACGTCATTTGCCTTCATAGGTATCTAAGACTTTGTTGAAAATGTACGGATGGACGGACCTATGTACGGATTCGATTTCGCTATTCTTTAAGAAATTGTAATTGTAAATCCTTTTGGCACACATTTTCTTCTATGAATACTCTGTCTTGATATACTTCGTCAATGAATACAATAAAATTTTGTACCTATTACAATTCGTTCTTGCTTGGTAAACGGCTAAATCATTTCGCCCAATTTAGCAGCTCGTTTACCAACAAATGTTTTGCACATTTCCATCTCTGTTTTGCTAGTTTATTTACATTTTCGTCCACTGATTGAATACACGTTGCATGCGGTTTCCTTTTGCATTGCAGTTCCATATTAATTGGATTTTGTTTTCATTTGTATTTTCCGCATTTGTTTACCTAGTTGTACAATGATTTTTGTTTCCTTATTAGTGCGCGTTGCTGTTAAGTATTCTATGATCTGACTGTAGTTGATTGCACTATTGATGACTCTAGATTAGTTTGGAAGTATCGACAATAGCTTGAAGCATTTCTTGCAACAAAACTATTTCTAAGCATTAGATAGTTACTTAGTTGATACTCGTAGCCTCGGAACGAATCCAAAACGGCAGCACTTACAAAACCATTCCTCTTTCTAAGCTCCAAGCCCTTTATCCACGCCTTTCACGTAACAAAACAACATAAATAAAATCACTGTAAGTTCTGATTGATCTTAAATATCACGCCGGCAGCTAAGCGAAGTAACGGGAGCGAGAAATTGAATTTCTTATTTGACGCCCGAGGTATAGTATCGTTTATCATGGAGAAGGTGACACTTCATCATGTCATAGTGTCCAAGCCCCCTTTGTAGAGCTATTGGACTGTGAAACTCTCGGCAGCTAGTGAGGAGTATGTAATTGTGGATTATGAGAAATAATGGATGCAATTATAGATGTGTCTGGATTGTAATAAGTCGATGCTTAGTGTCAATAGTCGACGTGTGTGCATGTCTTGTCTGATAGCAATCAGACCCCTTAAAGAGCCTTAGTCCGATCATTAATGGTCTGGTTCTAATCTGATTTCTTCTGTTGTGTATAGTGACGTATGAACTTTTTGAGTTACAGTTGATAGATTGGTGTACAATATGATTTAGGTAACACTTAAATATTATCCATTAAACACCCTATTAAGAAAATGTCGGATTCCCGTGTTATTCCTTTAATGAGGTAATATGTTGTGGCTTAATTAAAATTCATTCTTAATGAGCAATGCAGCTGTAAAGATCAGAGTTTACCAAGTATATGAATGAAAATAATGCCATATATAGCTTTAAAATCTCTTTTTAATTATAACTTTACGATAAAATTTAATATTTAATTATGGATATTAAGAGATAACTGGTAATGAACCACGGAGCTGTATCTCGCTGTGTTTATACCTGTTCACAATTAATTAATAGACTTTTAATAATATTAACTTTATATTTTACCGATCAATGGAGCCAGTGCTTCGATTCATAAAATTTAATGACATTATTAAAGTTACAGCTATTAATAATCCCCATTTAGACTTTTATATCTCCGGACAAGAAGTGTCTTAAGGACTTCATAATTTTTGTGTGGGTTTATGAGAGGACCACATGGTTCATTGGCTTTATTAACTACCGCACTAATGTAAGTTTTACGAGTAATTTTACGGTAGTTCATTCTGCCACGGCAGGGGGCGTTGTCGGCGGATCGTTGGACCTCTATGCCGTAACTTTGATGCTCGTATTGTGATCGTAATGAATGCTTTACTGTCTTTAATTAATGGCTGTTGACGTAAGGTGCTTGGACGGTTGTATATAGCATTTTGTTTTTGTTGTTGACATTTTGTAACAGGTTTGCTGACTCAGTCTTTATTTAATTTCAGATCGTTAGGTTCAAATTTCCAAAAATATGTGTATTAAAGTGATTTTTGTTTAGGTGATAGGTATTGATTGATTGATTGTCAAATTTTTTTCCTATTCATGTGTTTCCTAGTAGGAAACTAACAAAGGATCGATAAATAACAATATACGCACACAACGAATGTAATCATACAGCAAACATTCAATATTTACGCCTAGATTAATGGCTAGACACGTGCTATGTACACTGCGTTGCTATTATAAGCTCATTTTGTCAGCTAACAGGTTGATGTGAGTTTAATTAAAATTCAGCACCATCCATCACCGCCATATTGATTTTGTGTCACGTGCATTTGCTGCGTTCGTCCGTTATCAATTAGCTGTGATCGTTTGACGGGAATAAAGATTTCAAATGGAGTTGGTTTAGGTCTAGAAGTTATTGGCAATTGTTCACTTACTTAGTCTTATTAAAAAAAAGAGAGGCGTTTTTTCTAACTCACAAGTTATTTCAGTTACCAAAATGATTGGCTACCTTCCATTTTGTTTAAACAAAGATGGAACTAAGTTTGTTATTAGTTACACATATTTGTGATAATGGGAAGTTTTTTTCATCTGTTGTGATTGCCTAAGCTTAGCTCTTAAGACATGTTTTTCGATGAATCAACCACGCTAAAAAAGTCCCTAATCGAACTAAATAAGATCTAAAATAAACAAAAATATCCTAGTCTTTAATTTATTGGTAAAATGCCTGCCAGGTTAGATGAAGGAACGGTACAGGATTGTGGTACAATTCCACCCACTGTGACGCCCATACTGAATGGTTAACAAGCTACTTTAGCCAGTGGGAGTCGGAAGAGCTGATAGATTATAATAGAGATGGACAGCACTTTCCTTTACTTAGAAATTGTTTATGTGCTTATTAGGTACTTGTATCTATTTTGTATCAAAAAGCATGGGGATATGATATTCAGTACATTATTATCTGGATAAACCTACACATAGTAGTCATCTTGATTTCAAAGGCATTCTGGTGCATACAGCAATTTGTATACCTAATATTTTTATGAATTAGTACTGTAATTTAGCGACCCGCCCCGGCTTTGTACGGTTGCAATATGCATGTATTATACATATAAATAAACCTTCCTTAAGAGTCACTCTATCTATTAAAAACCGCATCAGAATCAACGGATTCTGATGCGGTTTTTATTAAAACTACGCAACGGCGTAGTTTTAAAGATCTAAGCATAAGTACATAGGGACAGACAGATGGCAGATAGCGACTTTGTTTTTTACTAGGTATGTAGTGATACGAGATAAAATAGATCTTTCTGATGCTAGTACACCAGGAAACAGATTTTGTCATTTTAGATAGCAAAATGAATTTTGTTATCTATACGATAGCGATCAACGTATTTCTCTAATCTGAGCCGTAATAAGCGAAAGCTAAAAGATGACCTAACTTTCAATTTACAATGCAGTTACCACCCACTGTCATTAAATAGGGGAATAATTGATGTCCATTCAGTGTACACTTTCTACCAAGTGATTAGTTAGAAGGCACTGAAGACGGGATCATTAGACGCTTAGGTTGCCATTGCCGACCGCATTTTTATTCACATCTTATTACAGGTGATCAGACTTAAGTGCTCAATTGAACTGGCAGTCTAATGTCGGAATACTGAAACGCTACTCAATTTTAAGTCGTGCTTAAGTATAGTTCTATCTCTACAAATTCTTTGTAAAATGACAGAGATGGCACGATATTTGAGCACATCTTAAAATTGAGTAGGTAACGTTTCAGTATTCCGGTATAAGACCGAAAAGTCATGCTTTGAAACTCGTGGGCCAGTCAATTCCAATATGTATCATCTTTAACAAATTGAACGGTTTATCAAAACGCCCCACGGAATGTGAGATAGCATAACAGGATTATCTTAATACAATAAACGGTATAAGGCCAATAAAACTAAACAAGTTAAACGACTCAGGCCAATAACGCTCCCGCCCTAAAGATGCACCAATAACCATATCTGAGCTGTCTACTTTGTCAGGCAAAGAACAGTCATGTTCAGATGACTAATGCGTAAGATGTATCAAGTAATTGACGTAAGAATACATGTGACCAATAAATTGTTATTACAATCTTTTTGATTTATAAATTATTGTCAAGCACCACAATGCATTTCTGCTATCTGCTATCTTAGAATTCAACCAACGGACGCCTGTTCGGTTTATTAACGTTTGTGTTCCTGCCAACGTTAAAATGTGAAAAATTAAATTTAAAATGGATTCTATTATAAGTATTATAAAACGAGTCGCGTTCATTTTGTAATACTCGTGTTTCTAGGATAAAATGGCGTACATCGTATGGGTTACAAGAACAAAATAGCTTTTGTAAGATGCCTGTATAATTTTCGCCACAATCTGGAAACTGGAGTGTGGCCAGCTTATAACCGCTGCATTGCGGGCTACTGTAATAAAAACTTTTTTATTGAATCCGTTTCGAAGACATCCCTGTGCTCGAAAAAGGATACAGAGTTACAAAGGGGAAGATATACGAGGGAGACGGTATTAAAAGCCGAGAGATCATTAAAATCGTCGTTATTTACTTTTCTATATTTGAAAAGCATGAACATTTTACTTTTATATTCGAATCGGTATTAAATTATCGGGTGACAATAAAATTTTCTTGGGATTATGCGTCTGGGATATTCTTTATACGAGGGCATAGGTCAGTAGGAATATTATGGGTGTTACATCGCGTGGGTGGGTTTTTACTGCACATTTTAGTGGGACCAGTAAAATAAACTTGGTCCGAATGTCCTGGGACGGCCGCCGTCATTGTAGCGCTCCTCCGGCCCATCGACTTCTTTATGGGCTACGACTAAACTGTTCAACGCTTAAATTTTATTAAGTGACACTTATACTAGGGAATCGGGGTTTTCTGGAATGTTTTTGTATAATTTTCTGTGGTATATTGTGCTGTTTTTTCGATCACGTACTGGGTGTATTCATTATTTTGTTTAATTTATTAAGATCGCCTTTTTTGTTGCAATTTCAATACTTCAAAAATTGATAGTTCAACTTGGGAAAAAATCTGCGTACTTACATACGACACACAAAACTAGTACTGTATGAGTGTATGTGTAAATAGGCACATTTTATATTATAAACCTTTACAGCAAGCCATTTAAAACGTTTTGTGTTGTTACTGTTGCATCCGTCAACATTATTGAAAGTATCTATTGCTATTAAAACAAAATCCATCAATTTGCAGTAGAATTTTCGTCTGAAGTGGCATTCTCATTTCTTTTTTGCCGTAGCAATGTCATTCATTAACTTTGTCACATTTATTTCGAGGGGACAATCTGCGGGTCCGACTGTACGGGGCCAAAGATGTTTATCACACAATATAATTTATACCGTTGGGATTTCTATTATACGCTACCATATATTGTTATTTTTAATAAGCAAGGTGGTATACGGTAGGCTATTCATGTTACACCCTATTCGTCTTTTTATACAAATAAATGTCGATCTATCTCATTTTACGACCATTCCGTGACACTTTTACCCCACTATAATCTTTTAAAAGACATTCTTAACTTAAAAATTCGGTTTTATCTCGCCAAAAAATTGAAGACATTTTTTCTACACTTAAACTTAACATGTGTCAATCAGCGAAATTTATTCAGCGCCATTTCGTAAAGTAAAATGAGCGTAAAGAAAGATAAACGGTTTTTACCTACGTCAAAAGTCCTACGCAGCAGTTTAAGGTGTGTTGTAAACCATTAATCATCTTATCTCTCTGCTAAAAGTGTTTTACTTACATTTTTTGCTTAATCGAAAGTGACTCATCGTTGTAGCCATCTTTTTTTCTAGCTTGTAATATTCGATAAGTTAATTATCACTTTGCGCTTTAATGCATCGATTAGTTTCATCACATTAAAGCTTAACAATAGGGAGGTGGGCGTACCATAATCGCGTTAATTATATTATCGCCATCCCAACCCGCATATGGGATAACGTACAATGATATTACGACGGATGACATTCTCGCGTTTTGCGTTAATTTTTATATTCTGTGGTTAATTTATTTATGTGGGCGCAATTTTACGGCTGGCCGTTTAGTAATTTGTTCTATTTTAGAATTTTAATATTTATTTCGAAAATTAAATTGATGCTCGTTTGTTCAACAGTAATTCTATAGGGCAGATAATTAGTATTTGTCATATGTTTAACCAATTAGATAGCTTATAATTACCATTCCGTCCGTTGTGGTGGCCCGGGGTTTAAGACGGGCGCTTCTCATGCACGAGGGTGCGGGTTTGGAACCTATTAACGGCAACTACCAATGTGACTTTTTCGGAATTGTATTTACTTTCTAAGATTATTTAGACCCCAATTATAAACGGTGAAGGAAAACATCGTGAAGAAAGCTGGAAATCAACAACTCGCATTGAACAAGCGTGATGATTAATGCTCAAACCTTTTCAGTATGAGAAAAGGCTCTGCTCAGCAGTGGACATTTCTGATGATGATCAATGATAAGCTGTTGATGATGAATAACGAATTACCATTAATTGAAATGCAGATATTAGTGCAACTGCAAATGCAAACCTGGTTACATTATTCCATGAATAAGTTTATAGTTATATAATAACTTTTATTAATGACTACCTCGTTGGCCGATTGGTCGCAAGTGTGACTGCCGGGCAAGGGGTTTCGGGTTCGTTTCCCGGGTCAGGCGGATAATTACTGGGTTTAAAAAAATCTCAGTAGTAGCACACGGATTCTGGAATTGTGCCCGGTATATAGTAATAGGCTAACCCCATATTACATGCGATTCGTAACATAAATAGTAAAAAGTGGGTGTTACATTGTACAGTGGCATAATGTACACCTCTACTTACCTCTTCAGGGATAAAAGGCGTGATGTTATGTAATAACTTTTATTGCAAATAATATTGCGGTAGGCAGTTACAGTGCCATGTTAAAGTTATTGCACCTTCTCACAATGGTAAACATGAACCATAGCCTCACAGGTCAGGCAATGATTAATAGCATACGTCCGTCGACCGGTGACTAATTATTTTAATACACCTATTGTTACAGGAGCCACAATATCGTTAAAGTAATTATTCATGGAAACTGATTCATTTCCTTTATCGTGTTAAAAAAAAATAAAGAAAAGAAATATTAACATAATATAATAATGTACGTACATTTCTATTATTCTTTTTTTTTTCTTTTGCCCCACTCTAGGATCTTCTCCTGTGTCGTGGGTGCGTTTACAAACATACAAGTTCACATACCTACACATGACACCCAGACCCGAGAAAACAATCTGTGGATCACACAAAGAGCTGTTCCGTGCGGGATTTGAACCCGCGACACGTTGCGCGGCAGCCAGTTGCCCTGCCCAGCTACCGCGTCAACCGTGCAGTCATCAATTCGCTGTGAATACAATAAAAGTCATACATTTTTCGTAACAATTCTTCTAGTTAATCATTTCGGAGTCGGCTTATAAATATGTGACGGTATTCTGTTCGCAATCACTTTGAAATAGATATCAAGTACTACACAAACATTACGCAAAAAATGTTCAAATACAATTTAATTCAATAATCTACTCTCACAAAAACTATTCCCCTATTTATTCAACAATATTTTGTGGCCAAACATTCAATACAATACAATTTGTATTACGTACACTTTTGTGCTAAGATTTTTTTGGTTGATAAGAAATCTAATCTTTCCGGGACCCCTCGTTTTCTAGTTTTGTGTAGTCCATTAAAACGGTCCCTTGGTTTTAGCTAAATAATACACGGTGGGCGAGTGGGGTGCAAAACAAAAGACTCCGCAAGTACCGGAACTAAACCGCGGTAGTGCACCTCGGGGAATTATAGTTGACGTGTTCCTGTGGTAGCTTACTAGGAGAACATTTTTGCTGGTTATAGGGCTTGAAAATTAAGAAAGATTACATAAAGCTTTCCTTAACTGTAACTGTAGATTCTGGCTTATAGGAGTTGCAGCGGTTTTGGGAGGTTGTGGCGGCCTTGCCCCCAAAAATAAAAGCTTTCATTACTACCGACAAAAAACTGTTAAAGGCATATCTTCCACCTAACGCCTATGATCACCGGTGACCTACAACAGGTCAAAGGCTCAAAAATCATCAAAAAGCAAATATTCATGTCTTGGTTTAGTACCTAATACCATTTTTTTTAAAGGGGGAAAAATCATCGAATGGCTGCTCCGGCCTGGGTGAGACGGGAGGGACTGTCAGACTCTTACTGATTAGAACCCACCCCGTTCCTTCTCCTGTACGTCGAGCCTCGGTAATCCGTTAGGTTCTCCGCGACTCCGAATCGGAATCGGCCCCATCTGTGGTGAGTAGAGGTGGTACCATAACAATTTAGGCTAGCAAGAATTCAATTGTCATAAAATCAAAAGCTCGAACTCGCTACCCTGCAACTAAGTTTTGTATCTCCGCCTGATAACTTTTTAAGAGATCATCTGCGATTACCTTTGACACAGAAAATGAAACATCCTTTTTTTAAGTTATAACAACTTCTTTACGTCTATGATTGAGAATAGTGCAACCAGTAAGCTACATCAAAGCATCCAATACGTAACACAGCAGATGTGTACCCGCCCCGGGTGACTCACGACGACTCAATTACACATTCGATAGTTTTTTGTGTTCTGTCCCGAACTCCCAACAACCAATACATGACTACGCCTTTATGAGGACATTCAACTGCGTATGTGTGCTTTTAATTTAAATTTTACGGCTGATGACGGCAGATTAAGACATTTGGTGCGTACAAATCTATTAGGCCTAAAGTTGAAATTTAATCTTAACGTAAAACTTCTAGTTTAGTCTTGGATTCTCGTTTTTATTTATTAGAAAAGCTTTATAATAATAACTCATTAGAGAATAACATAGACATACATACATACATAACGTCACGCCTGTCTCCCATGGGGATAGGCAGAGACTATAGAACGCCAATTACTACGATTCCTACATACCTCTTTCGCTTCATCAACAGTCATCAATCTTTTCATGCATGCTCGTCGGTTAAGGGTACCTACTTTTAATTTGGCCCTTCTTTACTATATCGCCTATAATGAGATTGAATGAATAGGTATTTTTCATTTCGACAACATGAACAAAACTGCAAGCAAAGCTATATAATTTGTAAGACAACTTACCGCCATTTCTCTCCACTATATTTCTAACTTCCCCTGCAGACAGTTGTCTTACTTTTAAAATTAATTTTCATAGTTCCCTCGGACTTTATTCGCATAAAATAAGAATCTCGTTCTATAAAATAAAACATCGCCAAGCAAGATGTTAATACATGATGTTTTACAAGTAACCCAAGTTTTACAATCGCTAGCTCGACACATTGACTTGAATTTATTGTCAAACTTTGCCACTTTCATACATTGCGCTTTACATTTAAGAATGCTTGTGTGAGAGATATATTTTCTAATTTAATACATCCTGTTTCGTCCGTAACTAACCGTGTCTCGACGTTCTGTTAAAGCCAAAGTTATTACCATAATATAGCTTCGCTTGTCTTGTCAAACGTACTTACAATGCTTATCTAAAATTTCCTTGTTTCTTCTCTACGGCGTCGCTAAAAGGAAATACTTGTACAAATAAATAAACGTGGCCCTTAAACGCTTGTCATTGTCAATCCGTTGATCCAATGCTCTTTTTATAGCGCGATGTATGCGCTGCAAGGCGTGTTCTTGAAACTGACCCTTATCTCGAGTAATTTTTTTTGTCACATATGTTTCGGATTAGCACTTCACGGAACGTTGTTTCGATTTGTCGTATACGTTCACATTAAACTAAACACTACATGACACTTTAGACGATGATTCTAAGAAAATATGGGAGACAATTGCATGCACGTTTCTCACTTTAAATGATTCGTGTTGGACGGGTGTACGACCTACCGCAGAACTATAACTTTCGGCTTAATCCCATGTAATTCATGAAGGTTTTTACGAGTTGCACATGATACGTAAACTGGATTTGGATTTAAAAATGTTCTTAATCTTATAGCTTTTATTATTGGATGTGTTGAAAATGCTCTTAGCATACAACTATTATTTTAATCTATTGCGTCCTAAATCCGTCGTCCCATATGTAAGCGATCACCACGGAGAATTTTGATTTAGTTTAATATGAGCTTTGAAGACATCTACTCATCATTTGTCATGTGTCAGTACGATGAAGAATTCAGTTGATTTACATTTTGGGCTAATGTATTCTCAAGGCATCGCTTACATTAAAGTTTTCAACAGAAGTGTTTTATTAAAATCGTTATGGATTCGATGGCGCTTCAGAAAATAGTTGCCATAAATGTTGATGATGATGTTTTATACTGAGCATACATAATTGGAGGTTTACCGTCACGTCTGGGACAAGGTATTTCAAATTCCGTTGGAACTTAACGTGTCCACACTAACTATTGGGACACAATAATTGGAAGCTATTAATAGTCCGACGAAAATAGAATACAAAACATAAACGGTCAAATGTAAATGAGACATATGCAACAACATTTTTTTAAATTTGGGTTTCTTTAAAATACTACACAATGAGTCGCCTACAAAATAAGAAATGCCAATAATTTAAGATTCTTGCTCAAAATTTATACCTTGCGGATTCTTGAATGAGGCTAACACTGGCGAATAAGCCTCTATTTGAACTTACAAAACAAACAAGAACAAGTAAAATCCTTTTTATTTGAACATAAAACAGATGTATGCACTCGACGTCCGCTACAAACCTTTGTTGATTGTCACCTGTTGGTATCGTAAACACTGTCCCAAGACATTTAAACAAGCAATTTGAACAAACAAGTAATGGGTACAGAGAGCAGTACAAGGAATATACTAAAACTTCAAGAAGACATACAGTTTTAAGTTTCATTTTGCAATGGTTGGTGAGCGAACGTTATTGGATTGGGTAGAGAACATCAGTTTAAAAGTGGTTGTGTTGAGATGCTGGTTGTTTGTTTCAGTGGAATGCAGCGGGTAGGGATCAACACAAGACTGTCAGCTATCATATCAAAGCAAAATTGACTAGCAACTTTGTCTAAAGATACAGTAAAGTACTGCAAAAGAATTAAAAGAAAACATGAAAGATGGATAACGTTAAAAATAGATCTAAAATAAATAAAGATTTTAATCCCCAGACAAAATTGTTACATGTTTTGAAAGTGGTTCGAGCAACCCCTATAGTAAACATTATTCTGACGGACCTCATGTTTGCACATGTTGGAACACGAGATGGACGTGAAATTGTACCAACACAGCATCAAGGACTTTGGTTGACCTGACTCATACTTCTTGAGAGGGTCATCAGTATCTGTTTGTGGTACCGAAAGAAAAAGGTTTTATAGTGTTACGGACTCAAATTTATGAACAATTTATATCCATTTTTCGAAAATGTACCGTATAAGTTTTGGCTTTAAGTCCTGCTTAGTATCAATAACAGTTTGACTCATAATGAATTACTGAGCTAAGATTGGATATTATATCAACTATTTTATGGAATAGTTATTTTTTTTTTTATTCTACACTTACGGCTGTAAGTGTAGAATTAAAAAAAAACATCTAGAATTAACATTCTGTTGGGGCCACTCTTGCAGTATTTTGTTTGTGCTTGCTTGAATGTCGTAATTTCTTAATGTTTGTCATTTGTTTTATCACCTACATGTGCATTTTTATCTGCATCGTAACTTGTTATTACTATCGTTGATAGTTTACAATAGAATTCTTTTAGATGGTTCAAAGGTTGTCATTCTTCATTCAGTTTTAGTTTTATCTCTCTTTAAATATTGTTTTACATTATAATCGCTGTTTACAAACTTGATTTCACAATCTACTTGCGTATTTCCGAATGAATTATGGATTTTTTCGTTTTGTTTATTCAGTTTCTATCTATACAGTTACAAAATTGTTAAAAATAGTTCCCACGTAACAGAATAACATACCCATTCAAATCTAGAAACGCATCCAAAAATTTGTTTTTAATTTAACAAACCGCTTATAAAAATGTTTGTACAAGACAGTGTAAACAGCCAATATTATTTTTCTATCGGTCGGTGCGGCCGTATATTTTAGAGACATTTGTTTGAACAGTTCGTATATTTTCTCCGTGTGATGGAGCGCAGCCGGTCGTAACAGCTGCTCGATGTGAAGACCACTTGAGGTTCTCTCCGTAGTAGAGTGGACGGTTGAAGTCCGCTCTTGCCTCTTGCAAACCTCAAGGTCCCGATTAAAGTTTTGTTACAAAATGTTTTTGTTTTACTTGGACTTTGTGCGTCGGCAATGATTGCAGGATGTTGTGACCTGTGGTATTATTTTTAGCACTCTGTAGTCTGAGGGGTTTCAACTTGCAATTTTATAGTCAAGTAATATGTAATATGTGAATAGAATAGAATAGAATAGAATAGAATAGAATAGAATAGAATAGAATAGAATAGAATAGAATAGAATAGAATATCATTTATTTCCAAGTATATGGTACATTGAGGTTTTACATTAAATATTGTTTCACATACACTACCATTGCTGGTGTAGAAATATTATGTTAATCATGCTTTATAAAATAAATTTATAAAAAACTAGTAATTACAATAATGCCAAGTAAATTGATTGAATCACACATCTAAGATTTTGCTCGGTACATGACAGTAAATAGAAGTATCAGTGTTATTTCCATCAAAGTGTTAAAATATTTCTTACAATGCTCAAATGCTAAATACAATGTCAACATGTCAAAACGTATATTGTCAAAATACCAAACCAAAATACCAAATACAATGTCAGTCAATGTAAAAAAAAAAAACAAATAAATAAATAAATTAAATTCAATGTCAAAACACTAAATACAATATCATAACATTAGATATTATAATGTCGAAATATTAAATAATGTCAAAACTTGTGATTCAAAAATTCATTAACAGAATAGAAGCACATCTCGAGAAGCCAAGTGAACATTCGATATTTAAATTTACTTATTGGTAACATTTTCAGGTCAGGTGATAATTTATTATAAATTTTAATTGCCATACAATGTACATTATTACTGTATAAATGCAATCTTTGTCTAGGTGCCAGTAGTTTTCCAGGATTTTTATTATTTAATCTGACAGAGACCTGTTCGTTTAATGGAAATAAATGTGGGTACTTTTTTACAAAAACACAAATTTCATAAATGTAAAGGCATGGCAGAGGAAGTACTTTTAGTTCCTTGAATAATGGTCTGCAATGATCCAAATATTCACCTAAGGCTCTGATACATTTTTTTTGCACTATAAAAGCTCTTTGCACATCTACTGAGTTACCCCATATCACTAAACCGTAACGCAACACCGATGAAACATAACCGTGATAGGCTTTTAGACTTGTTTCTTTACTGGATACTAACCTAAGTTTTCTTAGGGCATACACAAATTTATCTAACTTGTTGCACACTCTTTCTACATGTTGTTTCCAATCGAGTTTGTTGTCAATTACAATACCTAAAAATAAAGCCGACTGTACTGGTTGTAAAATTGTATTTTTGTGTTGTATGGCTGTCGGTATTATTGTTGAGTTACATGTTTGAAATTTAACTAATTTTGTTTTATTAATATTTACTTGGAGATTATTGTCTTCTAACCATTTCATTACATTTGTTAATTCAGTATTAGTTTCAGTTTCCATATCCATTCTCTCAAAACATTGTATCGTCAATGTAGTGTCATCCGCAAATTGAATACAGTTATGTTTAAGACATTGTGATAGGTCATTTATATATATTATGAACAGCTGCGGGCCCAGTACACTCCCCTGTGGTACGCCAGAGTTGTTATTTTTTAATTCGGAGCTATATGTTATTCTAGTACTGTTTACAAGTTTAGAGATAACAGTCCTTTGTTTGCGGTTAGACAAATAGCTTTTGAACCAATCGTGAGATTTACCTCTTATACCGTATCTCTCTAGCTTGTAAAGTAGACGTTTATGGGAGACAAAGTCAAATGCTTTGCTCATATCTAGAAAAACTGATAAAGTTGACATTTTATTATTAAGAGCTTCACTAATTCGTTTTACTAAAGAATAGCTGGCTAATGTTGTTGAACTCTGTTTTCTAAAACCAAACTGATTGTCCACAATTAGATTATGTTTGTTTAGGAAGCTGGACATTTTAACATGCATGGCTTTCTCAAAAATTTTTGCAAATACTGGTATCAATGTAATAGGTCTGTAATTATTTAGATCGTTGTGTTTGCCCTTTTTGTATAATGGTTTTATTATGGACTCTTTCAGTCTAGTAGGAAATACACCTTGTTCAAACGAGAGGTTAATCAAGTAGCTAAGCGGCTGTGCTATGATTTTCGCGCTTAACTTTATTGTTTTTGTGTCAATTTCATCATATCCCGTAGAATTTGTGTTGTTTAGCGAATTAATAATTTTTATTATGTCAGATTCGTTCACTGGTGTCAAAAACAATGTGTTTATATTATTGGTCATGTTAATATTATTTACATCAAAATTATTGTTGAAATTATTTGTGTTCGTCAGTTCAATAAAAAAGTTATTAAAATGGTTAGATATGTCAGTGGGGTCAGTAATTACTTTATTATTAATTTTTATATCGCTTATGTCATTTTTGTTAATATGTTTGTTTAAGTAATTTTTTATTATAGACCATGTGGCTTTACATTTATTTTTAGAATGTAAGAAATAATTATTATTGTTTATTTGCTGTGATTTTATTATACATTTCTTCAATATATTTGTATAGTGGCGGTATTTTTTTTTATGGTTGACTTTACTTACAGCGTTGTGTTGGTATTCATAATATAGCATTCGTTTTTTGATGCAAGATACCCTTAAGCCCTTACTAAGCCATTTATTTTTTATTAATTTGTTGTTTGATCTAACTCGTATTTCTGGAAAACACAATTTGTGAAATAGAATAAATAGGTCGTGAAATTCCTTAAATGCATTGTCACAGTCTGTTTCTTCATACATCTCATCAAAACTTAGAGATTCTAAACATTGTAAAAATTTATTTATGTTATCCACACTAAAATCTCTTTTGGTATCATACCAAAATTTACAATTTTTTGATTTATTTTTCATAATATTATGTAGGCGGAATGTTAATGTTTGGCCGGTATCATGATCGGAAAGTGCTAACCCATGAATATTGCATTTTAAATCGAGTGTGGGCAAGTTACTGGCTATTTGATCTATACTTGCATTTTTCCTAGTAGGCATTTTAATATGTGCCGAAATGTTGTAATTATTTAGAATTGATATTAATTCTCTTGAATACTTATTGTTTTTCAATATGTCTATGTTCCAATCACCAGACAAGATTATATGGTTTTTACTTTTATGCGTTAGTCTTCCTAACAATAATTCAAGTTTTCTAAAAAATGTAGATAAATCAGAATCTGGAATTCTATAAATACATACTATAATTAGATTATGGTTCAAAATTTCAACGGCACAACATTCGAAACAAAAATCAGTGGCCAGTTCATCTACTGTTGTTAACGTATTAAAACTATAACCTTTTTTCACTAAAACACATGTACCCCCTCGCTTTTGTCTTTGTCTTGAATAACTAGCCGCTAAAGTGTAGTTTGGGAGTACTAGATTACTTTCATGGCCTGATTTAATGAAAGTTTCGCAAAGACAGATGAAATCAATAACGCCGATCTGGCTTGCCAACTCGGTGATTGCAACCTCAAATACATCTATCTTATTTAAAATCCCGGCTATGTTTTGGTGTAATAATATAAACTTTTGTTTTCCCTCGAATCGATTGTTAAAGTTACTGATTGTTTTTTTACCTGTCGGGACGAAAAAGAGTATTTTTATGAGTTAGGTAATAATCGGATGCAATCGGATACATTTTAATGTCTACAAGTAAGCGTTCAAAAATACCTTCGTAAATACGTTTTAAGCCGAGTTTATTAACTTTGCCGGTCCTATACGAGAATGTCTCATCGGTAAGTTCGCGATTACTGTCAACAAAATAGGCATAATTATTGTTTTCTATGTCCATACAAAGTAAACGATTGAACATTTCCACTTTATAATTATGTATCAGAGCCCCTTGTATGTATGTGGGGCAGCATAAAATCACATTAGTGTATGTAATTTTTTTTAAAGTTTCCCTAATCAATCTAATTAATTCCAAAGATCCATCAGAATCTTTGAAATCCCGTTCTCCAATCATAATAATGCAGTAATCGTCCATACCAAAATCTTGAATTTTTTTCGAAATATTAGATAGAATATTATTTAAGCTACTATTACCATACAAGTAATGACAATACTCAAAGTGCTGGCCAAACGTGTTCTCTAATATGTCTAATGTACCGTTCTGATTACAATTACTAATAATGCACAGTTTCCTTTTTCTTGTACTATCTGTTCTCGTTATCTGTATCTCTGTCTTATTGAGTTTATTAATTTCCTTTTCGTCATAATTATTGCTGTAATCAACAGATCCAGGTCCTTCGGTCTGTGTTTGCTTATCCTCATATTTTGACACAAGCGCTGTTCGGGGTGACTTATCAATAGGTGAGCTTAATAATATATTTGAGCTCTCAATGCAGTCTTTATCAACGTTACTGGATGACTGTTCTTGGTTTATGAATGCAACGCGCTGACTATCAGTTATAGAACGTCTATGTCGTTTTCTCGCAGACAATAATTTTAGTTTTTGCGACTTTGTCGGGCTGCTGGTACAAAGATCTTTCAATGTATTAATATAAGTTTGTTGTCGTAATACTGTTTCTTTCAGGTCATTGTTATCGCATATCACCGTGTCTAATTCATTTTGTGTCAATTCAAGTTGTTCTTTAAGTTGTTGTATTTCTACCTTCATTTCTTCTAATTCATTCCTACTTATGACCGTTGAGAGATCAAGACTTCTTGTGTTTATGTCCGAATCGGTTTTGTCCAATGATGAGTCATTACTGAATGAATCAATTGACTTGCATCTAATCAGTTGCTTTCTTCGTCGCAAAGTAATGTTGTGGTTTTTTTCCATTGACATGGTTAAGAAATAATATCGAAAAACGCACAAAAAGTAATACTGATCGCGGGGATCGAACTTAAGCTACACCATTCATCAAGGTGATTGTTTTAATGATGGAGCCACTTGAACAGATTAGCAACCTGACGAAATAGTGTATCTCAATGTAAATACACGATTTTTAAACTTATGAGCGGCGGTTAATATGATTCACGTTAATGGAATTTTTTGCACTGTTTCTTTGTTCACTTCGATTTAGAAAATTACACTTTATTTGAGTTATTTCACTTTTAGTAATGTTTGTATTGTAGATACTCGGTTTTTATTTGTGAAGAATTGATCTGAATGCATGATGAAAAATCATAAGACATGATCAGTCATAAGACATAATCAGTCATTAAGTCGCTACTTGGTTACTTTAGACAAATCTAGAGTATTTTTTAAAAGAAATGAGGTGGCAGAAGAACAGCAAAAGCTTTTTCAGCGTATATTTAAAGGCATCTAATGTATCTAAGTTACCGTCTACCAGTTTTATAAATGCCTCTACTTCTATTCTCCAACCCAGTAACTCCACCAGTTTTCTCTTAGTAAATAGTGCAATTAATACAATGTGTAACACATTTTAAACCTAATGCACCATTACACGGCTAGACTAGTTCCGGATTGACGGCTGCACCATGGATAGACTCGTGAAGTTTAACGACCCATCACAGCTCAGTTGTCGATTGACTGCAGTATGCTATAGCTGTAGGTATTTAATACCAGCCTTTATATCTATGTTTCCCATGCATTGGGCTTAATGTTAACGTATTTACATTGTTGTGACTGTTATTTTGCTGAATGTAAATTGTAGACTTGTGCGTGTGTTGGGTTGGTTCAATGTTAGAATGGGAAGGTATTTCACAGTTATTTTATTAGCTGTGTTCGGTTTTGTAGGACGAGCTTGAACTTGTTTTTTTTTGGGAATCATCAAAAAACGTTAAAGGAATTACTTGGTGTATCTGCTAAGGTTAGACAAAACCAGATATTTCCTATTACAATTATGTAGATTTGTCGGATTACCACAGAAAGTTCTACAGAACTTTACGGTACGTAGTCGTACCATTATGTCGCTGTATTTTGGCATTTGCTACCGGCTGTCGCGACTGGCTAATTGCAAATGTCTGGGCCGATATAATGAGATTCATTGGTGAAAATGTTACAATAGGTACTAAAGTTTTACTTTATATATATTATTTATATGTGAATCGTCACATATCTATCATTTTTGTTCTATTAACGCTGAGCTGGTATTAAGTGCAATGAACCCACTTGAAAGTTGATGCATTAGTGTCATGTAGTTAGTTACATACTTAGTTGCTACGTCACTGTTGATTGTACTCTCTTGCGATAGATAAGAATAGGCTTCCATTAAGTGTAATTGCTGAATAAGAAGTCCTAGTTAGCTTCTTAATTTCCCAAAGTGCCTACTATTAAGGTTGGTCAATTTTTTTAATTCCTGTATGGTGTATCTTCAATGTTAGCTATCTGTTGATAGCCTTGCAACCTTATTGGCGGTCAGGCTGTATGGATTAATATTTTAAGTATGTCTATTTCAGGCCTATAATACATGAGGCAATGTTATACATAGTAAAATGTATGCTAGAAACAAGTAAAATGAGAACGTGCCAGTAGTCACGTGTAACACGACAAAGGACAATGTCCATTGAGTATAACAAAATATTTTGATGGATGGTGCGTAAACAAGAAGCAGCGTAAACTTGTTGCCAGCAACCCATCCCTATTGTTTGCCCGACAGCAGCTGCGGCAGACAAAACATAAACATAACTTGACGCCATACATTTATCAATGAAGTCGATGACTTCTTCAATGGATGATGCACCTAATGATTTTATTTAATTTAGGTATCAAATCACATTAATATTTTGTAATTGATAGTGGTAGAAATGATATATGCAGTAGATATAGATATCTAACCAATAATGATGTGTTTTTGCAAATATAAATAAGTCATTTTTTTGCTCTGTTTTGTGACCAAATTGAACTGAATCAGGAGATACATACTTATTTATATCACAGATGAGCTCTTGTATCTACATAATACCGATAAAAAACATACTTTAACATCATCTCTAAGACATCGATATAGATACTTATATTTTGTGTGAACATCTACCTAATTGGTAATACATTACCTACACCAGTTCATGAGCTAATAAGAGTAATATTGTCAAATGAATAAACCTATATCTTACCTTTTCTATTTGGTGGCCATTTGATCCCATGACCCCGACTATGAAAGTCACCCCAGCTCGCTCTCCCCTCCAGGTGTTATAAAAATGGCTACTTTATGAAATATAGCAAAAGTCAAGCGGTATAATTTACTTTTTTTCATAAAAAGAGGAAGTTATTTTGTAGAATTATTTGAGAGAAAAATTTTAATTTTCTAAATTTTTTTTGCAGGTTACTTAATAAAATATTTGCCTGAGTATAATGGGAAAAAGTAACTGGACCACTGAAATGCGATTAAAGGTGAGTTGAATCTCCAGGTCATGTAAAGTATAGATTTTTTTTTGGAAAAAGCTTAGAATATAATCCGTGTTTTATGCCTAGGTTGTGTTCTACCACATCATCTACATAAAGACCTCGATGGGCGAAAAGGCTGATACTCTATTATATGCACGTTTAGATTTAACTGAACAATGGCGTATTTACAGTTTCAACAACAACAACAAAATCGTGGAATCAATAGACAGCATTAACCCTAAACTTTTCGAGTAACGTAACTTTAAAGTAACTTTTCGAGTAACATAACATGTGAGTAATTCAAGCAATCACCTGCACGTTTCACTGTACACGTCAATAACAATTTGCTTGAACCATTTCTATTACTTGGGCGTATTTTGGAGCAATCGAGTTCGTCTCGAGCCGTGAAGTTTAACGGTCTATTTTGACTGTAGAGCCGTATTAGCGCTGTTGTTGTACTGTAACACTGATTGTTATGCACCATGTGTTGTAGACGAAATTACTTCGCTTTTATCCTGAACAATCGTAGTACAGAGTTCTAAGCTGCACTTCTGCACTTCAAATATTTGGATAAGACGGTCTGTAGTAAAAGTAATTGTGTATCTAAAACTGTTAATGTTTGTACTGAAATTCAGTTAGAAAACGCGTTGTTTTCTCATTAATTAAAACTGATGTTCATTTGCTTTGCTTTAGTTGTCCTCCTGAACAAGCAAAAGCTATGAATAAAATACTCGGTCATATTGTGTACTCAATTTAAAAATAGCAAACCAATAAAACCTGTGTTTAATTCCGACGTCCCGGATATATGGCAGATATTTTCACAATTTAATATCGTTGCCCAGTTTACAGAGACGCAAAACATTGGGCCGTTTTATTATTTTAATACGGATTAAACAACGAGTTCGGGGAAAATTTCAAAACAGTGTTGAATGCACGGTGCGAACCGCAGAGGGGGTTGCCATGGTAACCGGCGAGTTTTGACGGCAAGGTGAATACGCAAATTGTCGTGCCACTCTGTACAATATACAAAGAGTTGCCATGTGAGAAACTTTCCCTAGATTTTGTTAATTTGAGAAAAGTGTGTATTTGTACCAAACCTTCGGGACCAACCTTATAAGATTTCACGAGTTTTAAGGAAGTGTCGTTTTTAAACCTCACGGTTGAGTAACTTTCACAATTTCTAAAACTTATTTTAACTAACCGCACGTCTCTCTTACATGATACACAAAAGAAGTCTGCATTTGTTCCTTAAATCTATTCGATATGGCTTACTTCGTATAATACGCAGCTCTACACTGTGTTCCTATGTAAATTAATCAAAATATCGATAAGTGAGTGAAGATAAAAAGGTACCTTTTAAGATTCAAGGGAAATATTACAGAAATGGGCAACACCTATCCTACCGATTTCATACACACGTTTTATAGCTGATGTTATGTTGAGGTGCCAAACTGTACCCGCGTGGGGTCGAAAGGGTTAACATTATGAGTCTTTGTTTGAAATTTTATTTTCTGCCTTAAAATGTACTGGACCTCGGGCAGTTTGTGTCCATTTAGCAAGCGCATCAAACAAATTATACCCATCTTTGTTTTGACTAAGTGAAACGCATTACTGGAAAGTATTTATGCGAGTGTGGGTAGATACTGACAGTTTGTTGATTTTAACTTACTGCTTCGAGTTGTTGAACAAATAATTTAAGTATAGTCATAATTTCTTTGTTGAGATGAGTTGCGATTATTTAAAAATGTTTGCTGTAAAATGCATCCTAGAGGCATTATTTTTTCATAAATTATTTCTTTTTATTTTTCATTTCATATTTTCAGTGAACTGCTTTTTTCTTTTTATCCCAATCTTGGTCTCAAATAAAAACAGAAATGTTCTTATCACCGTATTGCGATAGAACATAACACACTATGAAGAGGGACGATTTTACAATCATCAGTTAATTCTTAACTATAGACTAAAATTGACATTTGACAGTTTTTCATTCGGAAGAATAATCAAATAGTGAACGTTATTCCACAGTTAATATGCGGCGTTGTCAAAATCGGCTCTAAAAATCATAACAAAAATCTCAAGCGATGACTGCATGGTTCATTCACATCACACAAAATCCACATGTCTCATTAAAGTATTTCTTAGAACCACATCTTAGTACAAAAAGACTAACGGAACATATTCGCAAGTGCTCTTCAGGCACCTTACTTGGTGTTAATGCTCGAATCTTGACGATTAAATCAAGTATACTTGAGTAAAGAGCAATCGAATCTAACGACTATTCTACATGAGATGAGTGTCCCTATAGAAACTTTACTTATTTACTTTACTTTGCTAATACGTGTTTGATTTCTGTAAGTCACGGTCGTGGATTGTTTGGCTGTTGCTTAGGGACTCTATTTAAGCCTACATTGAGTTGCATATTAAGAATCATCGAAGAAAAATGCATTGTCAAAAATATTTTTAAAAATTATTCGTAGCTACCAGTGTGAAAAAAGTTATTGTATTAGATATTACAGAAGTTTATTATAGTGCATTATGCATCATTAAAACTATTCGCATGTGTGCAATAGATTTTCAATTTAGGTTTTGACTTTTTATTCATATTCATTTATTCTTGCGTCTCAACCCTGGCTGTATTTGACTGCAACCGCCAATTAAGGTGGAAAACAGTTGCAACCTTTTTTGCACCCGTTTCATCTAAATAAACAAACTCATGTTTACAGATTTAACGAGTGCTCCTATTTCACGATAACAACTGCAGTCCAACCAAAGCCCGGTCGTGTGATACCAGCACTATTTCAACTCCATAATAGGGACAAACGATACTGTTGAATATTCTATAACATCTAGTTTCAAATACGAAATGCGATAAAAATGGTACGTTGTTACATCGCGGTCGGTTTTAAAAATAAAACGGAAAAGTTTAAATAGGAAAAAGTGAGTGGAAAGAAAGATAGTGAAAAAAGAGGAGGGTAATTTAAAGTTGCTCGACCGGCCGAGGGGAGTTCACATTTTATAAGTTAGCCCAAGGAAAATTGCACGATGCCGTTACTTCGAAACTTTTCGCACTTAAAATTTAAATTGTGTATTGATTATTAAGACTGCACGGTAACCTTGTTGACGTGAATATTGATCTGGTGTTGAAGCACTTACCTAAACAAATAGTTCTGTGGTAAGAACATGATATTTTGATGTACAAATAAAAATTACATCATGAAATCATAGTAAAATCAGTCCAGGAGCTAGGCTCAAAGAAAAATAATCTCTATGTTGTACTTCATAATATTGGAAGTAGACGATATACATGTTAAAATTTTCTCTGATAAGTTTTTTCATGAACAGCTGTTTCGATGAGATTAGTTCATTGTGTTGATTAATAAACTGAAACACAAAACAACCTTTGTCCACATCATAGCGACAGACGATAGCATGAACATGAGCGTCTCCAAACGAAGCCACTTATCTAGCTGTTTACTAAAACAAAACACCAATGGTTGGCGTGCGAGCTCAGACAATGCTGCATTTTAATTTTGTACATGCTCCCTCAACAATGGATCGTAATAGGTCCGTAGATGAGACGGCAACCCAACGGCTTTGTTCCGCTAGCAACACTAAACAATACCTGTGCCGCGATGAACTTGCATTATCACACACCTAATGGGTTTTGTCTGTTCGTGTAGGGGTCCAAAATGAAAAGCTGTGTAAGTATAACATAGTATATTTACCGTGACAAATGCGTGTTTTTTCCCACGACAGAGGGTGTTCATGTTCATGGTAATCTTTCATTGTAATCATTGTGTTTGTGAGACAAAAGGAAACGCAGCCGCTATCTATTCCGGAATAAGTGTCCTGTCTCCAGACAAAATATATAGACACAAAATAACAGTATTCAAGGAATAGTGTTGTGAATTCACCAGAATCAGTTTCATGAATAAAATATATTGGACCGATTGACGGACCGACTTAACTTTGTTACGATGAGTTGTTTGTTTACTAGACGGAACGTTCGATGTCTTTTATTTATTCCTGTCCTTTCTATCTGTATTGTCTTTGTCGTCTCGAAGTAATATTTGTCCGCTGTTCCGTATACAAATTCGATTGCGACTGCTCCTTACATTGAAATTCAAACAGTCATAAAACTTGTAAAGTAAACACTGGCCTTAAACTTGACTACTCTTTTACGACTGTCGAATCTTCCACTCAAATTAAATGAACATTTGAAAAATAAACAGAGTAGCTTTAAAACTAAGGAAAAATAAATAAAGAAGATATAGTATGTAGTAAAGAATATATTTGACACTTTATCGTTTATTTCGGAAGAATTTATTACGCGATAGTAGTACGGAACTGAATGTTTTGTAAAAGCGTTAAGCAAGTACCTACTTAAAACGCTTTATCTAGTCTTAAAACGTTCTCACTATTTATCACCAATCCTTTTAAGTGAAGTAACGTTAGGTTATCGGTATCAGTACTGATTTGGACTTTCACACGTAACTGTTACGCAAACCGTTGCGTTTGCGTTATTGTCGTTGTTTGGAGAAGCATTTAGTGACTCAGGCGGTGCTTGTAATGCCCGCCCACGAGTTCGGCGTCTTTCTTAAACGCAACATTTATTGAACAAGTACGGTTGCCATCTGTCGGAATCTCTTCACAAATGTTCCAGTTGGATCTATTTGCATTGCATAAATCTTGAGTTCTTGAGCAATTTCATAATTTCGAAAGAGGTTTTATTTATTTTCATAAATTAAAATTTATGGGAACATCGTTGCCCCAATTTTGTTCTCATGGGAGTTTTGTGGAGATGACTGGTTGAGTATTTATACATATTTAAACAGGTCGTTTCATTAAAATAATATTAATTTTATTACTACACATTTTAAACAACTCTGAGCTGAGATGGGGTCGTTTGGATCGACATAATATCGTGTTTTAACGTCTTCCTTCTTTTGATGACGTGTTTTATCACAGCTTTAAAGAATAAACATTACTTTGTCAATAACTTTGGAATAAACACTATGTGAGTTTTGAATTGATCGTATATTTCGTAAATGGCAAAAGTATCTATGATAAAATTATCATTCTCATAATATCAAGTTATTTCAGAAAGTGATATAAACTTCTCGTTCCTTAAATTTATAGCGTAAGTTATAAACTTTGGGTGCGCAAAATGGGGCACGCATATATTTGATATATGACCCATCGAAATACTTAAGTACCTAAGTAGAACAAATTAATATCGAATCGCTACTTCAAAAGTTTGAAACTCATTGTCCCAAGTTATTAGCTTTATAGATGGAGGCCCTAGTAGGGAAGTTTCATGCAAGTTTAGTTACTGTAGGGTGGATATGTGCGTGCAGACGCCAGAACATGTACTTACCCTATACCACCAGATTTTTAATTAATTTTCGACTTTATTACAGAGCAATGAAGTTGGAAATCTATTAAAGGAAATTGATGGTATAAGATAGCTTGATGTGCCAGTTTGTAGTAACAGTATCCTTCTATCAGTGTGACAGACGGCCTAATGACGGCATGTGTTCGTTCGCTGAACGTCCGAACTTCGTCAGAATGCATCTATTTTCGAAACCGCTGCACATTAACATACTGGCAAGGGACTGGTTCGCAAATTGCCAGTACTTGCAACATCGTAATGAAGAATGAATTTGAAACACGAACATGTAGGTATGGCCAAAAATTGCATAAGAACTTAAGTTATTAAAAGTGTTGTAACATCGTTTACGTGAAGCTAGAAATCTTAAATTGGATAAAAACTTTACTTACAACTAAATAAATAACATCTATGAAGTTGCGCTTTTGAATCCACAGAGCTGCATATATAAAATAGAATGTCGTCTATTCGCCAGTTATATGATGAGTCCCATGTAGTAGTGAACGAAATAGTCAGACCTAACAATTAATATAGACTGAAGCAAATACAACCAATCATATCATTAAGCATGTTTTCAACAATGCAAAATCAGTCACTTGATTTATATCTTCGTCTGATGCAAAAATAGTTCAGAATCGCATCAGCAAGAATTCTTTTGGTCTCATTATTTAATGTCGGGCTTCAGATATCGTCGCCGAATTCTCTCGCGTCCATAAAGCTGTCTGTGCGTCATCGCAGGCGTGTTCGTATAAGTTTTATGGCGCGAGTGACGTTTTGGGGCGATATGTTACTACAGGAGTGTTTCATTTTAATTATCTGTTAGGGTCGCCAGATGGTCCCTGATGCACTTCATATTAGAGGCTAAAGACTCCTTTAAATAGTGCAAGACTATTTTAGTAAACGAAGATCATAAAAAATCAACTGATTCTCTTACGAGTCTATTGCAGTCATGTTTTATAGTTTACGAGTACGTTACTTGCCAATTTCTCTCAATAGCTCTCTATTTTATATTGTTTAGCCAGTAATAAATACTAAGCTGGAATGTTCTGGCTGGCTACCAAAAATAAAATTAATATTCTGAAGTTCCTCTCAATACTAAAACTAGAATTAACGTCCAATAAATATTAGTACAGTGAAGTAAGTATTTGAAACTGCGGAATACAAAAATTCTATTGAGGCTTTGGCCGGGACAACGATGCTAGTAACTTGGTAACCCTATTTAAGTGCGACAGTACTCTGGTTCTGTCGTCCTCTCTGAGTTTTAATTAGCAGTAATACGTGCGGAAGTGTGAGGGTGTTCCAATGATTCATGGTCTTGCAATACTTGCTACGCAACTTCGTAAATGCATTGTTTACCTGTACTCGAACGCAGCTGTGAATATATTACTTCGGTTCCCTTGACGTGCCTAATTTGGTCGACGATTATCATAATCCGTCTTTTTGTTGCCATTTTAGCATGTCACATCCGTCGCGAAATGTTGAGAACCCACGCGAGTAATGTTATTCCTCTGCTTCATTTCCAAATGTACGGCGCTTACAAGATCGTCTTACAGAAATATTAAAATAAAGAATCAATAAGGCTTTATCTGATACAATAAATATAAATCCAATGTTCGAGTTGTGGGCGGAGATAAATATGACTTTGATTTTAATTTCTTAACGAAACATTTCTTTATGCGTGCGTGTCCAATAAACAGTGTTTCATTGAAAAAATATTAAGTGACCTGTTCAATAAATCACAGGCTGCTTCCTCTATTACTTCCCTTATCAGAAGTAAAAAAAACATAGGTCGACGTTACGATAACACCCATTAATCATGGCGGCAACTATTTTTTATAGAATTCCATTAAAATAAGATAGAACATAATGAATTAGTGACAGTTACGTTTTGTTGGGCCCAAATAATGAGCCCTTTGATATTGAAATATCTTTTGTATAGGAAAGTTATCAATTAAAAATGTATCGACCGAGATTTACGAGTGAAATGCTTCAGATAAATGTCGGACAAGAATATTCTTGTTCGGCTCCGTGTTTTCTTGAACTTAGATATTGTTATTGGTAGTGATTTGAATGAGATGCATTTATCAGTGATCGGCGGCATTTGTTCTGAAGTTAGTTAATATGTATTTGGCGGTTTCATTTATAGAATACCAGTTCTATGTAGTTACAATTCAGAGTCGATGAGTAAATATTGACGTTTAACTTTTACTGACCCAAACCAGCTTGATATGAATAAGAAGATACAATATATTTATGCGTTATATCTGTTAATCTTAACCGTAACTAGTGTAAGTACTAATCATTCCTAAACACATAAATTATTAATAGTTAGATAAAATGTACACACAGTTTTAGTCGATGTATTAACTGCTCCAACGATGTAAGCTAAATAAAAACCATTTAAACTGTCAAACACCAAGCGGTCACCGGTGACCGCGACCTATTGTTCTTTAATTGTGTCTATAAAACCGGTACTCGACGAGTTAAATCAATCTAAATAATCGCAATTACGTTCCAAGAACAAGTCTAACACGTAATTTAGTTGCCGCAAAGTAATTAAGCGTTGGCAATTCTAAGTAAATTTACACTCGACACAAAATGCTGTCTGAGTTACTTCGTAGTGCGCTAATAATTGCACGCTTGTTACCTGCTAAGTGAAGTCAGGCTACTGGAAGCTTTTCCGTTGCTTTATTGTATAATATAATATTTATTTATTTATTTAATCCTTGAAAACCCACAGAACTTCATTTCTGTCCGTCGAAGCTAAAATTTACTATGGAAGTAGGCCGCTAAAACCATTACAAATCATCAGGTTGGTTACCATAGTAATGTTACCTGTCATTTATCCGTTTCCAGATAGATAAATCGTGATTAAGGACAACCAACAAAGCATACACCAAAATACATGATAGGTTTTTTTACATAATATTTTAACACTCTATAGTGTAGCCTTAATTACAGGCTGCCACGACATGCATTATAAAAGAACAGGATATTACAACAACAAAAAAACAAAAAGTTCGCTTATCAAAAAAAAAGACATCAATTTCAATCACAATTGTTAAATTTAAGTTTTTACTTCTTTTTAATTTTTAAACTGTACAATTTTGATCTGAATATGTAGTGCATATAGTGCAGTTTAACTCTGTGAGAATGTCCTACGCAGGACAGTTTTAATATCATAATAGAACCTAAAATTAAAACAAATACAATCTATTTTAATTCTTTGAAAAATCAGTGTTTTATTAAATAGCAGTATATTGTAAGTCATTATTTAGAACGGCTCAGACAATATTTAAGTCTATCAAATTGATATCATTTCAAGTAGATATGGCAACTAACCCTTAATTTTTGCTAGCTTTGTGTCCCATTAAAAAAGTTGGGCCTAAAATTGCTTACAGTACCTACAGAGGATACTGAAAATTGAATCACAAGACGGTCCATACTGTATTTTTACCTGAACATCTACACGTGGTTACAATACGCCTAGATTTTATAGATATGAACGACGTCAAAGAATCTCGGCCTTGTGTACTGGAAATAGAATACATATTTATTACGTGGATTTTGTTTTGGCATGCCTTTCATCTAAATTTCTCGCTGCAGTATTGGCATCAGTTTCGTTTGCTACAAGAATATCAACAATATTTGTTTGTACTGACGACTGTGCACAAGTGCTCACTTTCTATCTTTCCTTTAATTTGTTTGAAGTTGGTCTGACATTAGTAATGTTTATAGCCATGCTTATATGGAAGAGTTGGCAGAAATTTTGCTCCTGTTTATTTAGACTGTGCTATGCTTAGTTCTTGAATCTTCTTCATGCTTCAGATGTTGCACAAAATGTGACATATCTTGTTATAATCCCTAATGGATTGCTAAAGTCCAAAAGTAATCGTTCTATGAATTTCTGAATATTAGAAGAAGTTTTGGGAGAGCCATGCTTCAGCACGAATGGGCCGGCTCGACCGGAGTGATACCACGGCCTCACAGAAAACCGACGTAAAGCAACGCTTGCGTTGTGTTCCGTCGTGTGAATGTGGTTACCGGAAGCCCAGCTCCCTCCCTCATTCCCCAATTTCCCCAATCACCGAATCCACAACAATCCTCAAACTCCTAATCCCCAAAAGGCCGGCAACGCACTTGTAACGCTTCTGGTGTTCCAGGTGTCCATGGGCAACGCTGATTGGTTACCATCTAGTGATCCGTCAGCCATAAAAATTTTTTTAATTAAAGTCTGTTTTATCAGTCTCAACAAATATAGAAAAACTATAGTCTAGTGAATAACGTGCTTTTGCTACTTATCAACCACTAACACCGCAACAGCTACTTATGCTTATTCTGAACTACAAACTTTTTTTATATACTCATCTAACTTTTCCGTCATCTCGACAAATCTAACGGAAGCACTACCAGTGTTATCGGGTATAAAACTTTTACAATTAGCTTAAGCGGTTTATAACAACCAGCGCCTTAGCGACAACTCGCGTGATAACTGAAGCTATAACCCTCATTATTTACGAGTGGTCTCCACAGTACATTCACAGTAAAAAGACA
Source organism: Spodoptera littoralis (assembly GCA_902850265.1). Lineage (NCBI taxonomy): Eukaryota > Metazoa > Arthropoda > Insecta > Lepidoptera > Noctuidae > Spodoptera > Spodoptera littoralis. The sequence goes on along the minus strand of LR824542.2, from coordinate 8,945,668 downwards.
TACACGTTTGGTAAAATTCAAAAGCTATTTTATTTTAAGGTTTTAAATCGAGCGGTATTGCAGGTACTGTAGGGTTGTTTTATTTCGCTGCCGCCTCTACTGCTTTGTTAATAAGGTGGCAAAACCTGATAGTTTTATTGTAGGGTTGCTAAATAGTCCTACATCGCGCTGACAGGTTAATATCGTTTTTATTCATGCCTCTGTAATATGGACATTTATTTGTTTTCTACAGTTGCAGTATTTTCTGTAATTAGTTGGTAGTTGGTATGCCAGGTGACGAGAACCGAGTTTCGCTAAGGTTTTGTTTAATTGGAATATTTCTTGGTTCCCTCGTGAATAATATTCGAGATATTCAGACGTTGGATTTACGACTATACCTATTCCATAACGAGTAAAATAAACTTTCTATGCATTTACAACTGTCCCTATTTTATTGTTCCATGAATATATTTTTGATGGTCAAGCCCCATCTACTAGTATTTTCGTTCCATTATATGTTTCTCGTGCTATTTCTTGACGCATTACGGGGTGATATAAAATCCATGCCAAATATCGATTTAATGCGACCCAACGTTTGAGTAATTAGCTATATTGAAGTGCCCTATTTATTTCGTAATAACTTATAAAACATTTGATGCCTGGATACAGAGAGAGGTAGAAAGAATAGTCTGGTTAACCACCCTATTGAAACAAACCGGCATCTTGAAAGAAATGGAAATGTTACAAGCTCTGGCACTATGTTCGTCGCGTTCTGTTTCGCAATGTATAATCAGCCTATTATGATCAGGCCAGCGTCCTACAACCAGAGCGACTTAATACTGTATATGGTTGTCGATCGATAAACATGAGTATGTAATTCTCTGGGCACTCACGTACATGTTTTCACCATGTAAGCACCGACACGGGGTGGAAGTAATTGAATTTAGATTGGATCGAATTAGAAATTTTCTTCGCGGCTTTTGTTTTCATGGGAAATTACTTTTTGATGGGAAACATCAAAATCGAATTTCATCGGGTGTTCAGTAAAGGGGGAAACTTTACTTTTCGGGTAAATTCGGTGACGCTTATATTAGAACATTAACATTAAGTTACCATTATTGTTGGGTTCCCAGAAAATTTAACGGGCTTAGAATTGTGACAAAACACCGGCGAGGGTTCACCGCGAGGTGATACATTTAGCCTTTAAACGTTAATGTCTGTAATTATTTACGATAATTAAATTTAAACTGGTTTCGTTTGTTTTGGTTTTAATATAAAATTATGTGGGTCATAGTCGTAATGGTTTATAATATGAAATATCTTCTACCCCTGCTTAAGCTGGTCGCACTTTGGTCTCTCTCCAGTCCCTTAAGTACAAAATACATATTGTCTATATCACAACTGAGCTCGACAGTTAATGTTAATTTTCCTTAAATTGAACATTGGAAAGAAAAGAAAGATGATTCAGTTCAAAAATAGTAGCTCTTTTGTTATATTAAATTCTTTACATTAACGAAACCAATATTATTTGTTCTGTCGTTTTTTATTTTCTCTGAACTAAATCAATTTTTCTCTTCTTTCTCACATACAAAATAACTTGACTGTCTGTTAAAATGTTGTCACAACACAATATAGGATAAAAAGATTGCCAACACTGAATTTTTCTCAAGTTTCGTCTGTTTTTAGAACGCAATCTAATCAATAACAGTTTGTATGTTAGTGTCTTGAATCTTTACTAGGAATCATGTTCTTATGACCTCAGATTTTATAGGTGTGTTATTAGCCAATACGATCCTGCCTGTTGAACATTTAATGATACGTAAAGCAATGCTACGTTATTGCATTAATAGTGCATAAATGCTTTAGTAGTACATAAACAGGGTGTTGGTCTGTCCACAACAAGCATTGTGACTTTGTGAGTCATTTCTTTCCTTTGAATTAATACAATACAGTTCTTGTCTAACTTACTGTCAATGTAAGATTAACTTTGACACGATGTCTTAAGCTTTATTTTGTCGTGCCACTTTTATATTCGCGATGATAATATTATTTAAAGCACTTGAAACATTATTTCTTTACATTACTTGCCTCAATTCAGTATTATTATTTATGTATTGCGTTTTGCTATCATAAATTGCCTCGGACAGTCTGAAAAACCAATGCTTTTAGATTTTAATCTGTAAAAGTACCCCATCATACCACTGGAAAGATCTATCAAATACATTTGCTGTATTCAGTGAAATCTCTAAAATATCCATTTGAAACGGCTTTATTGGCATCGATGCACATAACATTTTATGCTACGGCAGCGTAATATTCCAGGGAAGCAAAGAGTGCATTACCGGTGTCCATGTTTTATTTATGCCAGTGCGTCTGCCGCGCGAAAGTGGTTGCTTACATTACTGTCAAATTTTCATCTCTCGCTCCCAGCTAGCCCCACGTAAAAAGAGAAAAACGACTCATTTTAAAACCGATTCGTTGGTAAAAATATTGCAGAGAGCCTGCATCTTTTTACTTTGATGTGCTTAATATTTAAACCTTTTAATGTTTTGAGGGGAACCGGCAATGCTAAACCAAACTTGTGAGTCACGATACTCACGTACTATTTATATGCAATAAATTAGAATATTACGACCGATAACGTTTGAATTTATTTAGCACATTCACTTATTAGAATAAACATTTTACTGTCTTCGTGTTATATCCTCGTTTTGTGGTTTCACTATTTGTGGCAAGCAATTCTGATGTTTATATTAATGCTAATTGAGGTGAAATAAGTACTCCATTATAATTTTATGTCAAAACACAGGAGACCCAACCCATTGTGGACGTCACATAACTCGTAAAATTAGCGTTCCTGTTCGAAACTCGATAATCAAGTCCCAGTTCTGTTATCAGTGGAGTACTTAATTCGTTTAATTTATATGAACCGATAGTATAATGTGGTTCTGAATTAATTAAGCTCGCATTAATAAATTGGACGTTGAAACCACCAACAGACACGGAATTGAATTACTTATGTATTACGGTAATGCGTTGAAATTGTAATAGTCAGGCGCTTTTTGATCCTTGGATAAAAATGTGAAGGTTAGCCGGCACCCTACTGGACAGAACGAAGATATAAAATTGTCTGTCTAGAAGTGCCTTGAATTATTGAGGAAATTCAATCATTCATAATGAATAGGTTAATAACGACTATAACGACTGATCGGTGGTTATTTTTCTTTTTAATTGTTATGCTATTTTTTATTTCTTTTAGGCAAATTTATCTTGCAAACAAGACTAGAACAGGACATAATGCCTCATAAGTATGTCTAACCGGATTGAATAATTCTTAAGTTAATGTAACTTGGTATATTCTGTGCAAACTTATATTTCTGCGTATATTAACTGATTATTTATGTTCAAGCTCTGATTGCGTAGCGAGAGACTTCCGATAATAAAGTTAGTTGATGAATATGATTATAATTTGATATACCTGATTTATGGCTAAGTTTGTTATTGGTCTAAGTCGTAAACTTTAATAAATCAATCGGAACGATACAGTGAATTACGTTTGCTGCTTTTTCTGTCTCCAGATGACGATAGAAACTGTTTTCCTTATTGATTTTAGTTTATTATTTATTTTCTTGATGTTTATGTAAGATTTTATGGTGTTTTAGTTAATATTGCTATTTTTTTAAAGTAGGTATGTATAATCGTATGCTATCCAGGAGTAGGTATAGAATACTACTCCTGTATTTTTATTTTTTTTCAATCACTGATTTGTCTACATGTAGTCCTTTACAGTTCAGAGACACGCTATTTTAATTAATCACCATCACCAAAAATAATGATACTAGTTTGGTGAAATTGAAACACGGAAAAATCTATAGATATTGTTTTTTTTTTAAACCAAAAAACGAAGCCAGTTGGATACTCGTTTATTCCATGCCACTTCACAAAATTCTCTATATCTGTGTCCACCATCTCCGGGGCGCCGGCCACAGGCTTAAACTAATTAGGCCCCCTGGTCTATGTCAATGTTGTCGCTGCACGCGGCCCGGTTTAATGCGTGTGTCTCCATTAGCCCACCCTCAGTTTAAACACCCTGTGTGCACTGACAATTCGCTAAAATTGATTTGTGAGGGGAGATGTGTAGATGTTCCTATACTGCAATACTTCGTTACTCTGTGTTTGATGTTGTTATCTTGTTGCATTCGCAAACAAGGGTTTCAAGTTTGGACATGTTTTTTGTGGTGTGTCGGCATGTCTAGGGCTAAGTACATAAATATTTTTTCAAGATAACAAGAGATTCTTTAAGAGGTTTGTGTTTTTTTTTTGGCGTAGAGTATAATATTGTCTTTAATTTTTTTGTATCTATAGTCTTTGTTGATTTCTAATACTTTATAGTTAAGTACTTACTTTTATTGATAGCTGAACCATCACTACCACCATGTTGTGTAGATTAATTAAATTATTATAAATCATTAATATGTTTTTTTTTTTTTTTTTTTTTTATGTATGTTTTTATGGTGTACAATAAAGTGTAAATAATAATAATAATAATAATAATTAAGGTAACTTTTGGTCAATAGTCAGTAACTTAAACGTCGACCTATCAAGTATAAAATAAAAAAGTAACAATACATAGCTATTTTGTACATCCATTGGTTTCTTCCACCTTCGGTTAGGCGAGAGGGAGTATCAGACTCCTAGACCTCCTGACTAAAAACCACCCCGTTCATACTCCTGCTTTTCAGGTCAGGCAACCTTTTAGGCCTTCCGCGACTCTGATTACATAGGTAGGTACTTAGATGTTTGAATCTCAAGTAAAATGATATACAGAATACTACATTGTAATTAACGTATTGATCTGAGTGTCGTATTTTCAAGACAAGTTAATGTATTTATATCATAACATTACATTATTATGTCGTCAGGTACTTATTAAAAACTCAGAATCGTTTGAAATGTTTGCTTTAATGTTTTTATTTCCTGTTTTGTTTCCATCGTGAAGATTCCCTTGTGGTGTCTGCTATTCTTAGAAGATTGTATTCTCTGATTGTCAAGTCGCTCTTATCATATCAGAAATTGTAAGCACTTTGTTGTCTCCTCTCTGTTTATAACGAGCTGTCACAGTTATCTTGACGCAACGAAATGTAATATTTCTCAAAGACTGATGCTCGTAAATTGCTATTTAATTTTTATCATTCCTTTCTTTTTTGTTGTAATTAAAAAGGAATTTGTTTACTCTTGGCTTGTTTGTCTTCTAAAACATTTCGAAGCATCTCGATGTTGTTTTGTTTATTATAGATTGTTGGTTCGAAATTCATAAATCATGGTGCAATTTCAATTTCAATATAAATATTAATTATGTGAAGCAATGTTTCATTATGACTTGTTTGATAGTATCTAAAATATTTTGTCTTAAACCTGCTCTGCGACGGAATAGCTAAGTAAATGTCGAGATTGTATTAAAATAGCCCATAATATATGATGGATATATTTTACTTTATGTTGTTGCTAAATATTAGTATAAGATAGTTGAGTTCTTCTCCCCTCCCACTTTGAAAGTGCAGCGTCACATTGGTTGCGCCGACGCCGCCCGATGTTACCGTCACATCAGTGTCTGTCCGCGAGAGATCTCGAGCTATGATGCCCTGAAACATAGAAATATTATGTGTTAGTAATTTTGTAGCTTATTAACCCTTTGAGTACCGTCATTATAGACACAATTAAAGAACAATAGGGTGCGGCCACCTGAGCCCACGCGGTGTTTGACAGTTTAAGAACAATTTATGGGTCTTAAAAACACACTTATGAGATTCGATTGTGTGTCAGGAGATCTAAATATTAGATGGCCATCATGATCTTCGGTAATGCATCTGTAACTTTTCGCTTACCATCAGGTTATCTCATGTAACGCCAAGGATACACTAGGGGACAAATATCCCAAGATATTTATAGGTGATATATCGAGCGAAGCCGGCTAATATCGCCTGACATATGCGGAGATAATGCGCAACTTATGTATGTCCACACTTTCACAGTGAGGTGTTGTTGGCAGACATGTCGACCAAAGTTCGACAATGTCACGCTACTTCACCCAACGTCGCTGGCGACACGTGTCGCAGGACATTTGTCCCTTAGTGTATTCTTGGCTTTAAAGATCATACCTACAGATTGTAATATTGCATAACTACGCACTTTGATAAGTATGGTATCAGACTACTCAATCAGAAGTTGTGTTTTTATAATAACTATCGTGAGACATACTAAATTAACTAAAAATCGCGGGTTACTCACGTGACTATACTGAGTAAAAGTCTACTAGTTTCGAACCACAGAGGGGTTCTTGTGTCTTCATCTTCTTCTTGTCTTGTCTTCATGTCAGTAGGCTGCGTGACATCGTCGCGACCGCGCACGTTGCTCATGAGCAAAAACCCCTCTGTGGTTCAAAACTAATAGAGCTTTTCTCAGTATATTCACAAGAATCACCTGCGATTTTTAATTAATCAAAAGTTGAATAGAAACAAAATTATTTTCCGATTGCATCACAATGCGTGTGTACATTTTTACCGTGACCACCTGGTAAGTAAATATTACACGAAATTATACCCTCAAATAGGGTTTTACCGAGAAAATGGGTAGCATTTACAAGTGCATTATAACATCATTACACTTAAGTTAGTGTAATCACGGTAGAATTGAACCGTAACTCAGAAGGTCGTTACACTATCGCTTAAAAGCCATTCTAGATTACAAGAATCACGTGTTTTGTTTCAATATAAGATTAGAGAAACAATGTTGATTATGTTAGCCCGTAAAAGTAGCTATTACAAGTGATTTAAATGATAATTGTAGTTATCTACATTACATACTGTTAAGAAGTGTAAGTACATTTTGTTTGGAAATCTTGTTTTTTGAGCGTCCTCCAATGACTTCTAAACAGGATGGTTGGAATTAGTATTTAATACGTTACATAGAATTAAGGAACTCGGAATTGAAAACATAGATGATCGCATTGTGTGAAATACTTAGGATAAATATTTTTCACACGTGCGTGACACGTATACTATGGCTTTCTGATTTGCGACTATGTGTTTGTCATATGTTTGTTTTCCAATAAATAAAGAAATACTATAAAACTGTATTATTCAGGTATCTGAGCGAAACTTAAGTGCTAAACGAGACACTTGATATTTGAAAACTTTAATAACTCTGGTTCCAAAACGATGAGTGAACCTCTATACGTTTTCACAACAGCCCGTGAAACAACGAAATTCAAAAAAAAGAAAAATGATTAAACATATTCATACACCGTATTGATACCTTAATTATTAAGGTGTAAAAACCGAAACAAGGTTTTTATTTCTTTTCAACGAACTAACAGATGTTTTATCAACTAAGTTTTGCATGTCTCTTCTCAATAAAATGAAAAAGGTTGGTTACTAAATCGCCTAAGGGACATAAATCCTTTCTTATTTTTACAACCTCCTTGGGAATCTTGACAGCTGTCACATTTTTTCTTTTAGTCCAAGATTTAAAAGGAAATGGATATGCTTTAATGAAGTAGGTACAATTAATTAATTAATTTATGCATGTAGTTCTTATGCATCTTTTATTATATATATATGTGATATATATGTATGTGAATCATGTATTGGCTTTGATTTTGTCGTTAGTATCTATATCTTGCTTGTGTCATTCAAGGCCATCATTTGTTTTTCTTGCATATGAAATAAAAATATGCATATTGTACTGTGGTTGCCCGTCAGTATACTGGGAGTGGCAGACTCTTACTCACCACTATGTTTTTACTACTACTTCGTAACCCAAAAGAACGTCCTAAGCAGTTTTTATTCGTATGTCTAACTGTATTTTGGTCACAAAAGTAATTAGTTATTACTTTTACTATATATAGCACTTGTTAAAGACTATAGACACCGATTTTACTGAACTACACCATATAAATTAATCTATACAAATCTACACAAAATCCCAATAATATTCACACAGGTAATCTAAATTCAGAATTGAGTTGCACACAAACTCCTTTACCGTGTGTAGGTAAATATATTATTTCGAAGAGACCTATTCAATATGCACACGCGACATCGTTTCCGAAGCAATTTGCGACACGCTAGCGATCCGTGTTGTCGGCTCTGTTCATCAAAGTTTCATCAAAGCTAAGTGGGAAACCACTAGTTCACTCCACAAAAATATTTTTTTTTCTCTTTTCCCATTCGGTTTACTTTGATGATGTGTTTGTATGTTATTTCCGATAGTTTTGCAATGGATTTCGTGTTGTGGACGAGCTTTTAACAGTTTTAATGGGTGGTACATTTTTGATAACATTTTTGATAGATTGGTCAGCATTTCGTTTGATTCGCACTTTGATCCAATTTGGTTTTGAAATGTTGCATAATATAAGTGATAAAATTGTGTTTGGTATTGATGTTGATGAAGGCACTACAATACATTTATATGACAGTATTTAGTTAAATTCACTGTAGTATCACTGGAATCGTGTCCGGTATATGGCAATATAGGCTCACCCCCTATTACATGGGACTGAGAACATAAATAGTGAAATTTGGGTGTTACATTGTACAGTGGCATTAAGTGCATTATCTACACCTCTGTCTACCCCTTCGGGGATAAAAGGCGTGATGTTATGAATTTAGTTAAACTATGGCCATATTATAGCCTTCTTTAGAGTCTATCTATAACGTCTAGACTCAATAGCCACGATAAATAGGATCAACATTCAGAATTAATTTAGTCAGTAGTAATTGAACTACCTACACTTAGATAGGAACGCAGATTCCACACAAAATAAATCTCAAGACAAAATATCGTGAGAATGTTTCACCTAAACCCTGTGTTGCTGTTAGAGGCTTTCATGTCAGGCATAAACTATCCATGTAATATAGATAAATCAATTGCTAAGCAATTACCCCGAAGACTGAATCTCGGTTAAATAACAGCGGTCTACGTTTATTCCTTTAGAGAGAATATAAACGAGCTTAAACATTATACATAGTCTTTATATGAGATTGTAGGAAATTGTATGTATTGAGGATAGTTTTCTAACTAAACCTTACATAAAATCCTTTAAGGACTTCGTGAAATCGGTGAAAATGTTTGATTTTACTACCAGGCAGTTTTTTTCAGTAAACTGGTGATACTAGTACACCTTTTGTTTCCTCATAACTGTTACTCGATAAGACGGCAATGAGATTCTATTTGAGAATCTTAAGGCACCAGATCAACTTTTTTTTAAACGTTGCCCCATATTAGGATTTTCTCCTGTGTCGTGGGTGCGTTTACAAACATACAAGTGCACATACACAATGACACCCAGACCCTAAACAACAATTTGTGGATCACAAAAAATGTTGTTCCGTGCGGGAATCGATCCCGCGACACGTTACATGGCAGCCGGTGGCCCAGCCACCGCACCAATCTTAAACAATAACTTTTATAAATACACGTAATAAATCGATGTGTCAAATTTCGTTAATCCATTTATCGAAGTCGGTTCGCCGATCAAAAAGGGATTCGCTTTGTATGTACCATTTAGCTTCCGCAGATATTTTAACTATTCATTGATTCAATGTTTTTAAACAGTGAACAGATTTAAAAGAACCTTTAAATCTGCAATCATGTTCCTTAAACACTAGATCACATCCAAAGAAAACACAAATTTCTTTACGCCTATGATACATTATTGTACGCAGAACATACATAGTCCAAGAGTTTATAGCAGTCAACAGTTCATTAAACTTGGGATTTTATACTCAAGATGTGCTGACGTCTGTTGAAACAACAATAAGTTCAAAGTCGAAACTTTGGTATAAATATATATTTTATCGCCAATAGATCTGTTTGTTTAATGAAGGTAAACATTTGCTTTTCAAATAAATAATAAATAAAAATATTTTCGATCAGCGATTTTGCCACGATGTTAAATTACATGGCATGTAGGTAGATACCATTAACAAAATATTTTTCAATCTTAAATTGGAGAGATTGGAGAACCCAAATATATTTACTACCGCAAAGTTAAGTTCGACGGTTTATTAATCTGCCGTTACCACTCGACACTGGCAGTATAGTCGATAACATCGTATAGGAGACTCGGTTGCCAAAGAAGAAAAAAAATTTTTTTTAAACATTAAAACGTTTTTTTTATTCACTAATAAATAATTTTAATCGAATGATGTGAATGAACCAATGCGTGTGTTGCAAAGCTCTGTATACAATCAAACCATATAATGAAATATGCTAAGGTATTATTACTGAGCAAAACAGACGAAATAGAAAGAAACCTTGTTACATTATTGTTCGTCCTCGGTGTCGAATATTAAAACTGGAATCTCGACGGGTACTGTCAATCGCCAAGTTTCTACGGTCGGCGTCAGGAAGAAATAAAAGTTTATTTCAAGAAACCATAATTTCTTTAAAATGCCATTGGAATTGTTCCAATTGTCACGATTGCTATGATATCAAAATTATATATCTACTAGTCTATTTTTGTAATTTGCTGACGTTGGAAGGTACTGCGTAGGTATAAAATTGTTATCCATGGAGTTTTAATAGTTTTTGGCAGCTATTGAGCTTTGCATGACGGTGTGTTATCTGGAGTTTGTAGTTTGATGTTTCTGATAGCTATCTTCTATGGAAGCCAGTTGGTTTGTTAATAGGATATATACCCTATACCTAAGCAGATTAAGGTATATGTTACATTATTGTGTAGTTAATTAATATTGATCACTGCTAGCGAATTAAAAAAAAGGTGTGTTAATTTTTTCTATCACTTTTTTATTTATAAATTTTCGGCGTTATAAAGGCTAACTTTATGGGTCTTATACATCTATTATTCTACATATTTGTGCGTCTTCGACTAACCTCTGACCGGTTTAAAATAATCATCAAATAATTTATGTTAGTGTAAATATGTACCAACAATTAAACTAATATGCCTAATGTCAAGACTGCTTCATTTTTTACCACAAAATGGACCTTAGTATGTGGTGTCTGTATACGTGATTCGGAAGCTTTTAAGGCACGCAGTGTGTCCCAAATAAATTACTGGAAGTATTAGAAAACTTGAAGTATCATGCATTCATTTGTAATAAAAAAACTAAAAACAGTAAATACCTTTATAATTCTCTCCTTCGAGTCAATGTAAGTGTAATCCTTGTCCCTCCTTATTAAAGGTATGCTTCTGTATTTGAGTTTCTGTGTAGATATTAACAAATTGTTCGCTTTCGTACCAACAATGAAGTCTTTACCTTCATTCAAACACACACGCAATAGGATCAAACACACGGTAATTAGAACACACTTCATTTTTAAATGTTTTTTTTTCAACTACAACATTTTGAGGTTACTTATGTGTGCACTCTCACATCTGTGGAGTAGAACTGTTTTGATTATGAGGAAAATTATTTATCTGTGACGCCATTTGACGCCATTCGACCTTGTCTCGGCCTCAGACTATATCTGAATATGACTTAATGCCACGTCAACGGTAACTAGCAAAAACTAGCGCTTTAGGACTTCATTTTGTAGACAAGGTATCCAACTATTAAGCTAGTTCATATTCATTTAGACAGAATTAGGTCGCCATGATCTAATTGACATGAAATATTAATATTTGAGCCCAACCTCGCAAATCGCATGATACGAATTGATTAGCTTATTATACATTCAAATAATTTAAGTCTCCTTCGAATTTTTGACTAAATAAACATAAGCTAGAATTACTTACATATGTAGATTTCAAGTGGTTTGACATCTACATGCGAGGCAAAGATTAACTGCCTACACGATGATACCCGAGCTTTGCGTTTTAAATAATTACTAGTTGTACTCCTCTTGATGTCGGTCTATGTACAGTCAGGATGGGGACCTCTAAGCATTAATAAAGCACACTGTACAGCCGCAAGCAACTACCATAAACAATGGCGCTACTGAGCTCACCGAGTTTGACCAATAATGTTTCTGCATTTTTTAATGATATGAGTGCTTCTTTATTTGAATTTATAATCAATGAAATAGCTGTTTCTATTCCATTGTCCAGATTCATATTTGGAATGTTTGTATACATATCGTCAATTTTTCATTTGATAAATTGTTTTATGGGTGAGTTTGAAATTTGGATGAAATAAGGATACCTATTTATATTTTTGGATTCATTTTACATACATAACTTATACCACAGGAAAACTTCCTAGAATTGGAAATGAAAAGAACATAACATGTTACCGTCCCTTATATTTACACAATAACCTAATAACGTAGCGGACAAATCGATTGATTGACAATTGAACCGTACACCACAATTCAAAGTTATTTTTATTTCACCTATTCCTAAATTACTACTCATTATAAATAATACCAACCATTGAATATTTTTACCTCTCGTATTTTTTTGCAAAATTTCTTATTTCAGTAGCTTCAACAAAAACATGAATATCAGTTAATGAGACGAAAAATACCTTCACATTTTTTAGGCCAAAGTGAGCATTCACGAATCGATTTCTAATAATAATAATAACATTGCCAATCGAGAATCGAATAAGCACAAAATAATACGTCTAAATTGAGTGATATTGTGTTATTCAGAAATTGAAACGCTATCAATTAAATCGAACATTGATTGACGCGTTTAATTTAAATTGAATATATTTGAATTTAAATAAAGGAAGGGAAGGTATCTAACGAATCGTTGAATTCGGAATGATTTGACACTTTTGCGACAGTACTTGGTGCCTTGGTACTATGTTCAAAGTGGAATGCGGTATTGTCTCCATATTTATGCCAACTGTGTGCTCGTTATTCATGCGTCTGAAGTATGAAAGCTTTGCACGTTCGCATATCACTACACTCGGAAGTAATTTTCGTTGTAACACGCACAACGGTGATTGTTCTTCTATTTATTGCATTGTATTTTCTCTTGTTTTTTGTATTTTTTCCAGGTGTACTTAGTAAACATTTTTACGGTTAATGCTAAAGTCTACTTTGGGACTATCTCAATGTAAATATTATAAAGATTAATTATTGGTTTTATAGCAAACTTTTGTATGCTTTGAATTGTAGTTTATTTTGTTTTTGGAAGCGTTCTGGAAAGTCATAAAATGTTACTCCGAAATTATAACATTGTAAATTGTTATTGATACAGCGAATAATACATGTGTCATGATGGTGTTGCGCCGTCGTTTTTTGTCCATGTCAAGTTTATGTTGAGGCGTGTATGCTAAATATATTTTATAAAATGTCGATCTCTAAAATCTGCCTCGTTGGCCGAGTGGTCGCAAGTGCGACTGCCGGGCAAGGGGTTCGATTCCCGGGTCGGGCAAGCTGGTTTTTTTTCAAATTCTCAGTTACTACTGAGAATTAAAACACCACGGAGTCTGGTATTGTGCCCGGTATAAGGCAATAGGCTCACCTATACTTTCTGAGACTTATAGATAGGGAAAAGTGGGTGTTACATTATACAGTGGCATTATTTGCTGTTATGTGCACCTCTGCCTACCCCTTCGGGGATAAAAGGCGTGATGTTATGTTATGTCGATCTCAAAAATCTGATTCACTTTTACCGGATGGTAAAATGTAAGCGAAACAAAATTCAAAAGCATTTCTATCACAGACTTCCTCTCAGTTAATTGCCAGATCCTCACATCGCATCCAGACATATAAAGAGTAAATCTCGCAAAGCAGTCCTGGTTTTGCATGTACGTTGACAAGTGCGTGCGGTTGGGTGTTATTTCAGTCTGCCACGTCACCGCTTTGATCTGAGTCGACTTTTTGTCGAACACTCGTTTAATGTGACGACAAATAACTCAAACAGGAACGCGGTACTCTTTTTGATTTTATCAAAAGTGTACACAAGATGTTCTCGAGTTTTAAATGCGAACACTTCATTAGTGCGATCACCCGTCTCGGTTGAAGATCTCAGAGATTCGCGTTTCAATGTTTGTTTTGGACTTAAATTCTTTGAAAGTATTTGTTACTGTGAGCATTAACATTTGATACTCTGTGATCATCGTGACTGGTAACGGATAAGTGTCTAAATATTCAGTTACGATTTAAGTCTTAGATTAAACCGGATTATCGAACGTTGAAATTAACTTAAATGAATATTTTATACGCTCGATAGAGATGTTGATGTTTAATCGAAATCGTGACAATTTATCGCTAGACAATTTCAATATCTCACTTAAGAAGATTATGTTGTTTAATTTAATGCAAAAATGAATTTATATTCAACACAAAACTGGGGAAGTACAATAAAATACATAAAATATGATTATCAATGTGTGACTATTTTTGTTACTCATGCAACGGTATCTATAAATAGATACGAAATGGAAATTAAGTTTTTAAATGCAAATGTAATGGATACCTACGCTATTATTAGGGTCGACAGGCATATTCGACACGTCATCGGACGGACAACTGTGAATCGATACTGTTGCGGTTAAGGTATTTGAGCTCAAATGTTACATTGTTATTGCTCTTTACTATTAAAATTAAATCGATTGTGAAATCGTTTCGATCGTTCACACATTCATAATGCACCAAGTCATCCATCACCGAAAAATCGATTGTAACTGAATTATAAGTGAGTAGGCGTACATGGTACGGCCATTACCTTCCGTCGCTATTTCCGATAGTCGTATCTCAGTGGAAACGGTATCCGAATGTAAAATCGGGTAAAATGCATACGTCGAGCTGCAATTTGGCATGATTGAGCCCGGGACAATAGAGCGTTGGCCGTCACAGCGAGATGGGTGATTCCCGATAAATTGGCGGATATACTTTCGACCCGTGAATCGATGAGCTCCCCTAAAGCGGGGATTTGGTATTTTATTTTAAAATTCATTGAGTGAATAACAGTATTTTTTTTTTTTAATGGGTGAACATCATCGAATTTCTGCTCCCGCCTGGGTGAGGCGGAAAGGAGTGTCAGACTGACTAAAAACCACCCCGTTCCTTCTCCTGCACGTCGAGCCGGAGCCCCGGTTACCCGTTAGGTTCTCCGCGACGTGAACAACAGTATAAGGTTTAAAATTGCACAACAAATAAAATTAATTACAGAACAACATTCTTACAACTTTCTATTTTCTTGGAATCGTTACGAAATCGAAGGGTCATGATGAAAATTAAGTAAATTATGATTTGAGTGATCAGTCGTTTGTCATTTCGCAAGAGGTCAAGCTTAGATTAATGATAGTTAGTGATGAGTTAGTTAAACTACTGTTTATGTAGGTATGTTTTTGATTTCTTATATCTACTGCTATTAATCTTTTCGTGTTATTTATTTATGATACTTCTTTATATGACATTGCTTCGACTTATGTAAATATATAATCTGATGAAATTGAAGACTCCGTGCTACTACTGTGATTTTTTTGAAAAACCCAGTAATACTTTGTTCGACCTGGGAATCAAACCGGACTCTTAACATAAATAGTGAAAAGTGGGTGTTACATTGTACAGTGGTATACCTCTCATACCTCTGCCTGCCTACCCCTTCGGGGATAAAAGACGTGATGTTATGTTATAAAATTGAAACGAAAAGAGAGAGCTCTAAAACTTGTGAAAAGCACACAGCATTTTATTACAATAACACAATTGAAGAACATTAGAAAAGTTTAAATAAGTAACAAAAGAGAATCAAAAGAAGATCTTTCTATTATTAAATCTTTTGTACCATTTCTTTGTTGAAGAATTTTTCTTGCTAGTTTATTGTCGCAACTTTTCGACCAACAATACTTTTACCTCGGTAAGATTTTACTTTTACAATGACAAAGTTAATATTACAATACATATAAATCTGTCTTTTTTTTCTTAAAAAATAAAATGTTGTCTTATGCTTGGATACTTTCCTTTTAATGTTACATACACATTACGCCTTCGGGGATCACACAAAGAGGTGTTACGTACATACCAACCCGCGACTCCAGACAGTTTTTTTTTAAAACGCTGCCCTAAGGTTTTCTCCTGCGTCGTGGGCCCGTTTACAAACATACAAGTTCACATACACATGACACCCAGACCCGAAACAACAATCTGTGGATCACACAAAGAGTTGTTCCGTGCGGGAATCGAATAACCCGTGACACGTTACGCGGCAGTCAGTTGCCCAACCACAGCGCCAACCTTGTAGCCAGATAAAAGTGAACTGTTTCCTAAAACTCAATTACGTAGGTATATTCTCAAAATATCGGTATCCATACACTATACTAATAATTGAGTCAACTGGCCGTCTGTTAAACTAAACGCATCAACCGATCCCCCTATACAAACGAATTGATATTTCCTCTTCCCAATGAATACATAGTTAATTGTGTTTCCGGACGTCAGTCATTGTTTGAGGGCCAATACGTGAATGGTAATGCATTAACGACTATAGTTTTTACTCGATTCTAGAAGGGTTATGGTATTGACGGTCAATGCGTGTGACTACATATCGATTTATTAATCGATTGTCCTTGTGTGATTCATGCAGGTTCGGGTGGATGATTGTGAAATTGTACTCGTAGATAGGTACATCTACGAGTAAACTAGTGAGTCTGGGTCTAGTTTTATGTTTAACACTGGGTTGGAGTAGATTTATTTAGATGCTAATGCCACGATACCCATTAGTATTTGGGCTCGCTGCCATTGCAGCGGTAAGTCCCCTCTTTGAGGAGTGGCTTGAGAGACGCTACGGCGTCCTCACCTACCGCCTGACGCAGGTCCTCACCGGACATGGAAGTTTCGGGAGGTACCTGTGTCTGATGGGGCGGGAGGAAACGCCCGGGTGTCATCACTGCGAGGGCCGCCCTGAGGACACGGTGGAACACACTGTGGGAGAATGCCCTGCGTGGGCTGAGCACCGCCGTGCCCTCAGGGAAGTGAGGGAGGGGGACTGGGATGCCGTCTCCTCCTTTTGCGAAGCAGTCATGCTAGCTAAGGAGGAGGCGGGACGCGTGAGGCAGCGAAGCGCTGCCTCCTCGCAACCCGGCCATCGCGAAGGACACACCGGGCGTCGGGGATCGCGGGACGATCTCCGGCCACCGTAAACGCGGGCCTGCGGACGGCGAGCATGGGTGGCTCCCCGTCCGACCAGAAACAGACCCGAGCGTACGGCGCGTCGCGTTCCGCGCGCGCCTCAAAGAGCCATCAGACCACCACAGATGGGGCCCAATAGGGCCGATGCCGATTCGGAGTCGCGGAGAACCTAACGGGTAACCGGGGCTCCGGCTCGACGTGCAGGAGAAGGAACGGGGTGGTTTTTAGTCAGTAAGAGTCTGACACTCCCCTCCGCCTCACCCAGGCGGGAGCAGTCATTCGATGATTTTCCCCCCTTAAAAAAAAAAACCCATTAGTATTATCACTTTATTAAATCTTCTTTAATCATTTATTGAATCTCTACCAAGTTTAATTTAAAAAATAACTAATGTATATCTTTCTTTTCTTCCTTGCGTACTTAATAACATGGATGACTGTACTTACAAACATGTATATACATTACAATATATAGAGAATGGACATTATACAAGAAAAGAAAAATGAGAAAAGAGCATTTTTAGAAGGCCGGCAACGTACTATGACTCCTCTGGTGTTGCGGATTTCCATAGGCGGCGCTGATCGCTTACCATCTGGTGATGCGTCTGCTCTTTTGTCTCATATTCCATAAAAAACATATCTAATACATATAAATTAAATTAAATAAGTTATATTATATACTCACCTTCTTTGTTAATATTACTTACCAACTACTATTAAAGGAAACAAAGAAGCAATTTCATTCTATTTAAATGCGAAAATGTTAGGTGCACCTCCTACCAACGCACGCGAGACTGCGCGCTTTGATTTATTTGACCAAGGGACTAATTGCGACCCCATAATTAATTTATACCTGCGCACATTTATGTTGGCTATAAAGCCTTATCTAGTATTTTATGTAGTTATGTATGGAAATATAATGAAACTGTTTTCGTTTGTCTAGACGGCGGAGGTAATTGAGAATGAAAATGAGATCCTTGGGATCGTTTCAATTTTTCGAGTTCTGTTAAAGGTTGAGATTTTTAATGTAGCTAGTTCATATCCATATTAAAGTTTGTCTATTGTAGCAGACGATTTAGACAAAATTAGCATTTTTCATAAACACGAGAAAACTACATCGCAAATTTAGAATTTTAAGGATTTCCGTATAGAGCAACCGACAACCTATCGACAATAAAACTGCCATTATTTTGTTTCTACTGATCAATGATACACATACTAATGTTACCTATCAACCTGGGAATCATGTAACACATTAATCCATTTAAACAATAACATTTTAAAATTACAATTCGACACAACGTTACAACCCTAATTTTCTGCACCACTACCCCGTAACTACCTCTGAAATGACTTTTAATAAATTATTACAACACACTACCCCACAATTACTTATGTCAGATATTTCGGTGAATGATAATCGACAGTCATTATCATTTTATGGTGCAGTCAAAACATTGACAGTCAATTAAAGTTGGCGGGCGTACAGTCAATCATTAGGTACTGACAGGTACAAATTAGTGCTCACAAGTAATTTGCGGATCAGTTGCAATGTTGTTAGCACTGCGAATGGTTTTTTTGCTTGACAGTTTTGATGGTGTATTAATATCGTATTGTTGTGAGAGATTAATGAAGGTAACATCACTCATGACTTGTTAAAACAGGATCAGTGCTCGGTAAAATGATTTCTTATGTAAGAAGCAAGTGAAAGTGACGTTATTAATGTTAAGCAGTGTATGATGTTCAATAAAAAAAGATAATTTTATAGATATTCGTATTTAATATTGAGTAAGTGCGTTCTAATGAACTTACTTGGATGTTTTTCAAACTGTAAATTAATTCTATCATGTTAAAGCTAGGCAGATGGATGACGGACTTTGGCTTGTGGAAGTACTATTTTGTCGTCTAATTGCAGAAAAAAACAAAATTCGCCAACTCCCATCGAGCAAGCGTGGTCATTAATGTTCAAACTTTATCCGTGTGAGAAGAGGTTTTGCGCAACAGTGGGCACTTTTAGCTGATGATATTAGCATTATTATACGGAATGAAACCTATGGAGTTTCTTGCTCGTTCTTCTCCATAGGAATCTACACTTTGGAACAAGCAAATAGCTTCACTAAAGGACTGACCTACAGACTGACATTTTTTCTTATTATTTAATATTAAAATATATTGTTTTGACGTTCAAGTGCCTTCCTGATCTAATTGAAATAAATGATTTTGACTTTTGACTTTTGAAAATAAATGTATTAACTTGATTTTCAGCTAACCAAACAAACTGACCATGCGCTATCTTTGTCCATGAGAGGTCACATTACTGTTTTTTAACCACAAACTTGGTCAACACTAGCAATATAAACAAAGTAATTAAATACCTCAACGAAGTACACTAACAATTAAGATTTATATTTATGGCCTCGCGTGATGGGCATATAAAGTAAAAAATATAATTTCATTTTAGTAAAGCACCGTGTTCACGATAGCGGCTCTAGTAAATTATACGTTAATTATATCGCGACAACATCATTTTACGAATGCTATTAATATCGTCGACAAAGGAATCTATCTATTGTTGGTTAAACAAATAGAATATTGGGCTTACAACCTCTTTTGTTCGTAGAAAGCAATAATTCATCAGGAATCGTAGGACAATGGCTAGGAATTGCGTGAGTAGAATATTGACTGAGAACTTTTTAATTACTTTGTAAATGTTGAAGATTATTATTTATTTGTTTATTTCTTCTTTACACAAAGTTACAGTGAATGGCGGAGTTAATGCCCTGCATTTTCTGACTGTCAACCATAGGGAAGTGCAGAGAAATGAAGCGGATGATGCGAAGCTAGAAAACAATTTTAAAACAAACTAATGATCTACTAATGACAAATGCTGAAATTTAATCTGTGATACTTTGTTTTGAAATATCGAACTAGATTAATCTTTTTCGATAATCGAAATTAAATCTTTTAAATTACTGATTTATCAAATGCAAAATCAACAGTAACATTTAGCTACAACTGTATATTAATCACAAAATTGATCGCTCCATATCTCAAATTCCAGTTATCCTTCAATCATAAAATCTTGTCCTATAATCGTCAAAACACCACTTCTGTTCAATGAAATTGCAACGTTATTATGCATAATAATAAGCACCTAAATCACATAAACCAGCCCGATAACATTGTCAAACCGAGACAAGTGATTGCGGTATCAAAACGGGTAATCCTAAATCGTTCCAGTTTGTGTCTGAAAGGTGGCTATTGTGTGAGCATTACGAAGGCTTTGTTAAAATCATATTATAATAAGGCGACACGCGAACTATTGGTATTATACCTCTAACACGACATAAAGCTTCGCGTGGTTGTCGACCGCGGCGGCACGCGATTCAGGAAAGTGTGCAATGGAACATATTTATGTTACGTTATTGTATGAGTGTGTGGTCAATGCGCTTCTGTGTGGTGTTGCTTTGTGTAAAGCGTATATTTGAAGCGAATAGTCATTAAGATCGGTGTGTTATTGCTATTTTTTAATTTCTATAGCCATGATACTGGACGATTGCAACATTAAATTGTAATGACTGAAAGTTTATTTAACACGTTAAACGCCATGGGGGTCGCCGGTGACCGGCGTTAGCGGAGGATTTACCTGCAACAGTTTTTATTGGCAGTCAAAGTCTTAAGTGTTTAAATGTGATATATTTGCCAATATTATGAAAAAAATCTACATTCCGCCATAAAATAATATTCAGAGTGAGACTCATGATGATGTTCTATGATTTTCTTTTATTATCATTCAAGTTTATATTTATTAATTGAATAAATACGTAAGCGTCTATGCATATCGAGCATGTGGTGGTGTATGGTAAACGTGTTATTACTTATTCAGTTAGTTTCTATACTGAAAGTATATTCTATGTGGTAGTAAAATATTAATAGCCACGAACATGATGTTCTTGCTTTTTATTTCATAATTTCGTTAAATTTGAATAAAAATCACATAAAACTTTTTCAATTACATTCATGCACGTCAGTGTATGGCGTACGTAATTTTTCACGTAATTTAAATTCTGTAAATCTGCTATAAATTAACTAAAACATAAAACTGGTTTATAGCTGCGTTATTACTGATATGTAAATATTAACTTGCCATTGTTTTAATGAAGTTTTCCACCATTAAACTTGAGTAATAAAATAGTTTTAAACCACAAACATACCACAATTTTTCCACGAAGGTATCAAGTGACATTAATTAAAAATACATATCCATATTGCAAAATGTACTACATAATAACATGGAAATTACTTCAGTTATATTATAGCGAAGCCTTATACAATATTATAATGTTAATTTGATATTCAAATTAAAACCATAACCGTATCGTACCGCGCTACGCCGTAGTCGCTACGAAGATAACCCGTAGCCCTCCACATCAATTCATATTAGAAGATTAATTGTAGCGGAGTATTCAAATGTGTGTATGTGGGTCGGAACCGTCAAACTGAAACCAGGTAAACCCACATTCGGGTATTCCATCATATATTACGGAGAAACGTCATTTCCCACCGATATTGCTTTCATTAACGGTTGGGTACAAGTTGGAAGGCCACACCTCAACGTGACCTCACCGCAAGGGGCGCGTCCGCGAATTAGCGAGTCATTGTTTTGTTTACATTTACACGTCAGCAGTTTGATGAGAAACTGGTTACACGGATTTATAATGAGCCTTAATATCGCTTGACGGTTGGCACTTGCTCCGTTGATTCATTCTGAGCTGAAAGCACTAGTAGCCCTTTTTTCGTTCATTAAAAAAAACACAAGAAACCTATGTATACGGTCTTTTTCAAAAAACTTTTTGCACGTATAATTGTCATTGGTACTGAATTAGTACTGAATATTAATGTTCTTAATTACAACTGTTATAACACAATCGTTAGTTGAAATTGCATTATCAAGTTACAAGAAGTTTCTTGATTATTTTAATTAAACTTTTGCGTGCACTTTTCCAACAAGCAAAATAAACTAATTATCCACAGCGCTGTAAGAACATGAGAATTAAAACTGATTCTAGTGCTCGTAATTATAGAAGTGCAAATCTGTTAGCCAGAAACCTTAGTCCATAAAGAGATTTCATGTTAACGCAGTTCCACTATTTAAGTTTACCACTCGATATCCCATCCCCGTTCCACACTTCTGATCCTGACAAATAGATCATCTACGAAACATCATCGCCTTTCTCAAGAGGGGCTGGTTTTCCGTTATCCTTTAAGGAGTACGAAATATTACTGGATCCTCTGTCGAAAGTGCCAATATGATATAGTGGGACCCTTTTATCGCTGCTTTCTCGGTCCGTGTCGGTCTGATCGCAACGAGGGTAGATAAGGGCTTCTCCCATAGAGGGTGGATGTGACACTGTAACTTAAGGTTAAACGAAAACTTTAAAAGGGTTGAAAAATTATTTGTACAAATGAAAAATTCAAAACTTTTAAGTAGTTGAATAAAATTATTTTTAATTGCTTTATAAACTAGGATTAAGATAAGTTTTACGGTAATTGTTACTAGGATAGTAAGGAACACCGTTTAATTATCCAAATTATAAAAAATAAATTATGGTAGCGATTCAGGTAAAAATTTGCAAACCTTTTTATAAAATTGGTAAAACACAGAAAAACAACATTGCCCTCTTTGCGACAACGTTGGTCTAACAACGTGAACTGAAGCCACGATTTTAATATAAGCTACAGTGTACCTTCCATCCTGTATTATTATTGCAAGGGTGCGTGAAATTTTGCAGATATGTATGCCATGGTACGGATCAAGGATCATGGGATAATAAGACCCATTGTTGTGCTCGCGAATTTCTTCGGTTTTGTTAAGTTCGGTTTTTAATATAAGGTTTTTTTGGAAATGAAGTATCGATGTGGTATTGAAGGAACAATATTTTGGGTAGCCATTACTTGCTTTTGATGTGAACACGTGTTATTGGAAAATGTATATTCTCTGGCTCGTACTTACAACTGTGTGTGGTGTATAGCTCTTATCTTCAGTAAGTTGCAATAATTTTCAGGAGACTAATCGACTGTATACAGTAACTATATCACACTAATATTATAAATGTAAAAGTATCTTTGTTTGGATGTGTGGCTATTTGTCCGTTAAGCATGCTGAAACTACCGAACGGATTTTGATGAAATTTGGTACACAGGCAAGGTATGATTGACTGTACAGATACGGGTAACCGGGGCTCCGGCTCGACGTGCAAGAGAAGGAACGGGGTGGTTTTTAGTCAGTAAGAGTCTGACACTCCCTTTCGCCTCACCCAGGCGGGAGCAGTCATTCGATGATTTTCCCCCCTTAAAAAAAAGGCAAGGTATGATTGACTGGCTGACTTAGGTGATTGAATGGTCCCATGGAATAAAATAGGATTCGTATTCTACGCGGACGAAGTCGCAGGCAACAGCAGTGTAGTTGTAAATAAATATCTATTAACTACCACAAAGCAATTGTTTGTAATTGTATGCCCAAGTTACATAAATGCTACTAGTTAACTCAGATTGTGATTAAGTTTTTAATTAAAACCAGTGGTTCTCGTTTATTCTGAGTAGATAGTAGCATAATACAGGAGTATTACAATCTTGAAAGGGTTTTATATTGTGAATAGTAGGAGATATTAGTAGGAACTTTGATGTTGACCAACATCTCGCACTTTTTCGGACCCAATAATTAAAAAAAGTGAGGTTTACTTAAATTCTTAACTTGCAGTATTGATAAATAATCAGAACCTCAACACAACTCGATCATCATACTCATAACAATAGCGACAAGTAGCAATTTATGCCACTGCAAATTTAACTAATACATAGTATCAATCAAATCCATAAATCCTTTAAAATTAAATACAAACAAAATAAAATCCGTGTAAAACCGACGTATATATTCATTACGTACAAATAAAGTGACATTGAAATGTTATGTTTGTATCGCCATCTCCCTAGAGACTGTGGGGTTTCGCCTTTACTACCGTGGTGCCCCAATTAGTGGTAAAAGTAAAAATGTGCAGCAGAACCACGCATTACTCTGCCCCCTGGGGTCCAAGGTCCCACGTGGCATCTAATGGTGTCTCTTTACTTAGAGGGGTCCAAGCTTTAGATGCATATGGACCGCTAGTTAAATCAATAAGTAGGGTAAAAAATTGCTGTTTTTATTTGCAACAGATTTTATGGTTGTTCTGTGAATCATTCATTGTTTATGCAGGAGGTCCCTTTTTTGGTATAGTGATCAAGAAGGGATGAATATGTATGCGTTTCTGGTTGATAGTTTGTTTTCGTTGGTAATGTTCGGTGCAAAAAATGGGGACTTGTACTTTAAGTTCCATTTGTGATTATTGTGTGTTGTAATTGTTATTTATTACTATGTATAAACAAGTTTAGTTAGCTAAAGTAGGTATTAAAAAAACTTGTAAAGAGATCTATCTAAATTAATATTTACAAAAAGGAAATACCAATTGAAATTTTTAATTGTGAGATATCTAATTTTATCTTTAATTTAAATCTATTTTCAAATCCGTGGTAATTAGATTTCATCATTCTAATTTGACGAACATATTAAAGGAGGCCTAATAGTTTTTAATTAAAAACTGGTCACGTTAATTGCATGTCAACGAAACGAAAATATTTTGATCTTCTAGGATACATCTTAATGACAAATTAAAAACGAGTTTACTCCATATATTAAAACATCACGTAAAAGATAAACGGCAAATAAATAATTTCGTGGAAGAAATTAGTGACTGTTGACACATTGGTCCATTTGTGGCCGTAATTTTTAAAAGACCCGACTTTTTTATTTCTTAGCGTGTTTTTTAAGTTATCTGTCATGTTGACACTTGTGATACCATTAACTGTTCTGAATAAATTATAATGTGTTTTGTAGATTAATAGGCGTTACGACATATTACGTTTCACGGCAACTTGTACTTAAGTAAATTTTCCTATCTAACATCAATCTTTCGGATATATAGGCTGGTAGTTGGTTGAGAATTACTAGGGAAGCGCGAGGGCGGTAGACATATTTATGGCGCGACGAGATAAAAAGAAAGAAATTGTAAGCAGTTTTTATGCCTCTGAAAGTCCTATAAAAATCATTGGTGTCCCTTTGTTGGTGTTTTAGTAGTAACTGCCGCGTTGAAAGAATTCTTGTAACACTTTCAACGAAATACTTTTTTTATTGTGAGGAGAAACATAATATGTATTCTCTTAGTAATGCAGTCTTCGTAGTTTTACTTGATACAACTTTTCATCTTCGGTTTAATTAAGATCGAGAGGCACGGCCAGATTGCTAGCATTTGCCTTTCTTATTAGTCATTTTCTTCCGAAGCCGATGAGAGGGCCGGGAAAACTTTGTACTTCACTGAACAAGAAAAGGGGAGCGTTCTGCCGTAAAGTAAAAAAGATTCCGCCCAAGTAATGAGAATATTTCGAAATGAGACCATTTCCGTGAACATCCCTTTACGTAAGGGAAAAGCGGAGCGAATAATCCTGATATCGGCATTAGAAACGGCACTGTTGCTTCAGTCCGGTCCCTTCACATAAAAAACAAAAGTTACTTGAGCGTTGGATTTGTGTATATTTGACGCGAGCCGACGAGATATCAACCCTGAACCGAACTGCCGATGGAGTGTCGTCTGACAGAGAGGTTTTTACTGCACTCGGGGGAAATTCACCGATTCCCGCCGTAAAGCCGTGTTCACTGCGAAAACGAAACATGAAACAACAATTTGCCGGGTCATTCTGCATGCTGCACCAGCAAGCCATACGTAGTGCTATTGATGTTTGAACTTAAAACACGTCTACACGCTCTAGAAGTCTTGAGTTAGAACGAGTGCTCGCTTCGAAGTCGTAAAATGTACAACAAAATGACTTTATGTTACGTCTCACGAACGCTGACATGTTGGCCCGGCTGTTCTATTTAATGTTCCAGTTTTATAGATCTTGTCTTCCATTTGAATTTTAATTCTACATGATCATTGTAACCGATGCCGTAATGTGCAAGTGTAATGAGTGGGCTTATACTGGTCGCCAGAGTAGTTGAGATGATTATCGCTGTGTTAGTTTCGCTAGATCCTAATCGACACTTAATCAGGATTCGATTATGTAGATGCGTCTGCGTATACAGTAATTTTACTTTATCGATAAATCGATTAGTAGTCGTTTAAGAAATTTAGATATTAGTCAAAGGAAGTAAAATCGGAATATTTGTGATAAACAGAAATTGTTATGCTGCTATAAGTATTATCTTCAGTGGGTGATTCAGAAGAGTTGTTACAATTGCATTTTATTAGTATCAGCATATGTAGGTAGCTACGTTCCATAAAACTACAGGTATTTTGAATAAATGGTGGAGCGAACACGATTCCAAACAATATCAGAAATATATTGAGCGGAAACTGGCTACATATGGAACACGCGCGTTATTTTTTACAATTTTGTATGTTCGGCTGTCAATATTTTTTTTCACTGCAACAATTTCTATAGCTCTGCGGGAGTTTACACGAACATTGTATACGTTTCCTGATCCCAATTCAATCCGGTGTGTCCGTGTGCACCGCATGTGGTTCATTGGTTAACTGAATTATACGTGCGCCGATGAAATCAGACGGCTGGGCTGTCCGTCCGAATCTATTTTATGTTATTGTTCGTTTTTGTATTAAAAAAGATTTTAAAATTTATATTTAACGTCCAAGTGTTCATGTCAAAGTTATGTGGCATTGAAGGTATTCAATAGGAAGTCGTAACTTTTTAGAATAGAAAAATTCAATTTTCGAAAGTCTACCACCCATTAATAATTTCTTGAAAGTTTTGAGCTTCTGTCGTAAAGTATCTACAGAGGATATCACTATAGAAGTTTAATATTACGTATTACGTACGTAATTATATCTAGGTATGTCTAAATTCTTGAGGAACGCTTGCTGAGTTAAAGTATCGAATATCTGAGATTTAATGCCTTAAGGAAATCCCTAACTAGCTGAATATTTTTATCGCCAATATCTAAGTTAGTTCTCTTATTGCTGATATAGATCTGGCTTCGGAGAGACATAAAATATGCCTATTAGCGTATTTCCCACGCATCAAGAAAGTCAAAGATATAAATTTAGAACATATTTTCGTATATTTTTAATAAGTGCGTACTGCTAAGGAGTGGAATTTTTGCCAGAGTCTGTATTACCTGGGTGTCTTCAAAGCTCGAGTGAATAGGTTGCTCGTATGCTGCGTCATCGCTGGTGGTAACCAGGCGAGATAGTGACCGAACGTTGCCATGAATCATAAAAAATAAAAAAGTATGATATTGTAATTTCTTGTAATACCAGTGTAGATTGTATCATCCCCCATATCTAACAATACCTTTTAACTATTTCTAATGAACAATCTTTCAATAAAGTACCAAGAAGTCTTTTCAATTAATCTTCTGTTTTAGGCTAAAGACCGTACTATACCTATAGTTGTTGTTGTATGTGGTGCGGTGTTTAGGCTATAATATCACTTAAGATGTTTTTGGTAGACGACCGCGACATCTGAATCACTATATTCACTGATTGCCTGATACTCTATATGGAATACACACAAAATGCGTGTACTAAGTAAAATAGCATTTCAGGTAGGCCACAGGAAGACAATAGTTAATTTGGGGGTGCCATGCTTCGGCACGTATGGGGTGGGCTCGACCGTAGTGATACCACGGCTTCACAGAAAACGGACGTGAAACAATGCTTGCGTTGTGTTTCTTCGTGTGAAAGCCAGAGGCCCAATTACACCCCCCCCCCCCCCGATCTTCCCAATCCATAAATCCCAAACAATCCGCGAATTCCTAATCCCCAAAAGGCGTTACCACATTTGAAACGCCTCTGGAGTTCCGGGTTTCCATGGGCGACGCCGATTGCTTACCAGGTGCGTCAGGTGATCCGTCTGCTCGTAGGTATACCGCTATATCTTATAAAAAAAATATCAAACCCACACTCCTTTTACTAAGTAATTTCTCATACCATTATATTTGGAGTAGATTTACTCCCTTGTTTTAAACAACAGCTGCTTGTTATAATTAATTCGTTAGTGAAATATAGTTAGGTCGGCGCCTATATGGTTCCTTCATGTCGTGTCGCCGCCGGCGCCCTGCTGAGCACTTGAACTCATACCTTTGACTTTACGACGGCCCTTGACGTCATCATACAGTTGGCTTGTTCATGGGGATCCGTCTTTCCTAAGAGACTTTCAAGTGGCTATAATGGGAATAGTAGATATCAAATGACAGTAAGCAAAAAATATTTATGGATCTGATTTGGAACATTCTCTTAGAATCTACTGCAAAATCAACATTTTCTTGTTTTTGTGGTAGTGTGAAAAGGTTACTGGATTATTTTTACTTGGAATCCTTGGGTAAATTGTCGTTAGCACAGCGAGTCCCAACTAAAATTACGATCGTCCAAAAATGCCATTAGCCCGGCGCACCTATTTTATTCACCTATTATCATCCTCAGCTTTGTTAGTCTGCTGGATAAACTTCACCTATATCACAGTAAGAGCATTCTATTCTAGTACTACACACTCCCCAAAACAAGAGATTCAAATGAAGTTTAGCATGCATTGCGCGTTCAATTTAAGAGTTGAATAGAGTTTTTAAACAAAGCAGGCAATCTATGCATGTGCATTGAAAATTTGCTAGTGATGTTATCTTGGTGGGATGGTAGTCGCGGAAACAAGCTCTCGCCTTTATTCCGCCCCACTGGTCCACGGTACACTAAAATTTTCCAGGAAACTGCAATGTTATTAGGGTAGGGAGCCCGGTCCCCGCGCCTCGGATGAATTCAACTAGGAAGGCAATTTCCACTTTATGGCGTGCCATGGAGAACACGCGTATTAGGAAAGAGTAACCATGCTTTACCCTGTTTTGGTTTAGAGGATTTATATGATTGATATTATAATAAGAAATTCTACACTTTTCTGTATTTTTATTTCATAAAGATTGTTAAATGAAAATTGTTTAATGAACTCATTATCCGTTAGTAATTTATGTATTCTAAGTTCAAAATATCATTGGACAGCATCTATAGTGCATATTTTCATTTTAAAAGTTGAAATTTTCAATAAAAAATCTAATTATCCTATTAAACCATGGCTATAGGAAGGCAACAGATTAAATTCTTCTTTATTCGACCGTGTTATGAAAAACGCCATCTTCAGGCTAATGCTGCGTATTAATAAAAATACATAACAGCGTGCTAAAGAATTTTATTGAATATACTTTGCATGAGAAAAAGTAGGAAGTACTTTCATTTTAATTATTACGAGGAGGGGTTAAAATATTATTTATTTTAGTACCAAAAAACGGCATTATCTTTGTTCATAAACAAAGAAAATTGTATCCAAAATACGTATGAAGTCCTTTTAGTGTATGACCGACAAGTTCGGAGCATGAAAAAATTAATGAATGTGGATATATCGCCTAACAGCTTAAATTTTTACCACCTAGATATTATTCACCGTTAATAAAAGTTCCGATCAAAGTACCAAATTACTCAGTCTCTTATTAAAATTATAAAGCGCCAGCGAGTCGATAAATTTCTTTATGTAAAAATTACAAAAAAGAAAAACTTCCAATGAGTCTGTATTTTTACGTAACAGCCATCATTCACTTTAAATAGTTCTTTCAAAGTTCTTTCGCAATCATTGTGAAGGATCGTGCCTTTTTCTTTTCATTTCTCATTTTCTAGGAACATTCAATTTCAATCTAATCCTGTAGTCGAGGTCTCGTCTCGGAAGTGAGCGTAATCGTCTCATTCACCTCGGTACTTGGGAGGTGATTCAGTGAATTTACACAGAAACATGGTGCTGGCAACGCCCCGAGATCAAAATTGAAATAATTATGAAATTGTTCGTCATTCTTCGTAGATTGTCGCCCTTTCAGAAGAATTGTAGGTCCGTATTTTTTAAACTGAAGTAAGAATTTCTTTATTAAATTATAATGAAACTTTCTTGACGTATTTTCGTTGAATAATTTTACAAGCTTACACAAAATGTCTTTGTCCTAGATAAGACGTTATAAATGGACGTCATTAATTTGCTTGTTCTAGCTGAAAAAATAATCTCCTTAGGGACCCAGATTTTTTGTGATAATTAATTAACAACATTAATTATTTTGTGTAGTTTATATGTATCAGGTTTATACTTAATTTGATTGTATTATTTGGTCGGAAGTTATTCTTTTCGGTCCGTTGGCACCTTAAGGCCGGGTTATAAAGAAATTCATAAAGCTACGGTCACGTTTGGTGACAAACATAACACTTTATTTCTCCCTCGTTTAATATTTACCAGGTGTCGTTTCGCCCCTTTATTGCTAGACTTGTAATAATCCTCGCGAACATCTCTTCTTAGAGGAAGTCGGGTTAATAATGGCTTAAATAAGCGCGGCTTTTGTGTTTATGACCCCTGCTTAAACATGCAGCCTCTGTAGATGTTATTAGAGTAATATCTTCTGCTTTACCTGTGTTTGTGTTATATTAACAACATCATAAATTAAAATTGTAGTATTGAGACCGAGAACTTTGAATGATACAATCGCTTTGATAGTTCTTGATCGCGACGAAAGAAACAGTAGGCAATAGGCACCTACGTATACGTATAACAGTGAACATTTTGATTGAAAGCAAAAAAAATGGAAATCAATGTGTAACCGAAATAACTTATTCTAACAACAATACGTAAGTTTCACCTGAACCTTTTCCCAATAGAAATAGAATAAAGAAGCAATGACCCAAATCCTTCGACAAAGAAAAAGAGCCCGTACTTTCCCTTTGTCAGCGGAACTTGGAAACAGTTACCATAAATGAGACCTTTTCCCATCGGTATAACGTTGCCAAAGTCTACCGGTACTTCGTTTGATAAATAGCAGAGATACATTTTCATTAGGCTCGTGTATAAATTACCTGATAGTAACAATAAGGTAAGAGTTGGAAGCGAGACAAAAAACAAAGGCGACAAACAAAATTAATTAGAGAGAACATAAAATGAAATATCGTCCTTTTAATAGCACTCTCGCGTATTTCCAATAACGGATTTCATTGGTTCGACATCTGAGAGAGAGATCTTTGTTAGTTTTAATTGTCACATTTATTTCGTGTCGAAATTCAGGTGAAAATACTGGTGAACCTTCGAGGAAAATGGGTGGAGAAATGAGTTTTGCAAAGGACTTGGGATAATGTGCGGATGTTTGTGAAGACTATGACTGCTATCTTGGCAACATTAGCTTTGATGGTTATTGGTTATGTTAATAATGTAGGATTTGTACGAACTTTCCGTTTATGTGGGGTTAATCTGTTTTAGAAAATGGAGGATGGGTAGGTTAAAATGTGTGTAGAAGTAAAAAATATCACTGCGTTGGTGTTTTTTTTGTATTGGTGGTAGTGGGTAGAGATGCAGATTTTGGGTTTTTTGCTTACGTTTTTGTATTTCATAGACAATGTTTGGTAGGTCAGTTTATTTATTTATTTAAGGGAAACCAACTAAGACATACACCGAAATACATGATGGGTTTTTAACATTGTATGCCTTAATTAAAGACTTCCAAGACATGCGTTAAACAAAGAACAGGATATTAAAGCAAAAAGTTCACTTATAAAAAAACATCTTAATTATACTTGTTAAATCATAATTGTTAAATTTTGGTTTTTAATAAAAGGGTGCTATAATAGTGCAAATTTACTTGCAAAAATGTGCACTAAACATCAGTCATGCTAAATAATAGATATGCATAAAGATCTCGTTGTATGCACACTGGTAATATATTACTACACATGTAGTTCACATTAAAATTCACTCGTATTCATACATCAAAATTGCTAACGACTGCTCTGAGTCTGGAGCAATATTTCTTCCGCCCACAAGAGTGCGTCTTATGGAAATTTAAGCGTCTTAGCGTTAAATTCTTCGACATTTACTTAAACAACGCGATTGATAAATATTGTTAAACTCGTTTTAATATGCAGTTATTTTTAAAAATCGTTGTAGTTTGTTACTAGTAAATTAACAGTCGGTTACTTTATGTTTCCTGAAATATATTATTGTCCATGAATTTGTATCACAAATGTCTGCATGCACGAGTTCCTATTACATTGCCAAACATCGCTCGCGAAAATCATACCTGGTTTAACAACAGCAATAAAAACTTTTATCTGCATAATCGTAATAAGTATCAGTGTCCAGTGCGAAATATTTCGGAGGGAAAACAATAAAATTTACAGGAACCGCTATACAAATAAAATTAGCAATAAATTGAGACCTTCTGCGGTTGCCCCACCTGCGCACGGTCGCACGGGGGTGACCAGGCCATAACTCAACGGAATTGTGCCCGGAGGCCATCGTGCTACGTAAACAATAATAAATACTAACCCTTGTTCGCATCAAATAAAACGTTATGTGCTTTGCCCGCAAATTGGCGGTCTCCATGTGTCCGCGAAACCTCATGGATGATATTAATTAGCTGCTGACAATTATTATTGGAAGTTATCATGGCAGTATGGACGTGATAGTGTGTAGGGATTTGCGTTGTCGGCATGATAAGTGCTATGGCCATTGCGTCGCTTCCAATATACCTATTATCGTTAAAGTATCGTAGTAGCTTTATCGTTACTACCAACATCCTACTTAGAATATTACTTACCATACTATAGTAAGAATGACAGAGAATATATACTTGAAATTATAGACTGATGGAGTTCAGGGTTGCATAAGTACTGCCATGTTATTCATAAACGGATAAGGAAGCATAAAAATTTAATAAAAGGAATAAGATGAAACATTCGTATACACGTCCCCAGACGTGTATATCTAGAGGTGCATGAAAATCCCTTCAAATTTTAATGAAGACACACAGGCCTTCTGTTTCCTCTATAACTTCTATTATATCAAACTATGCATGTTACATAGGCACTTAAATCCATGCTTCTGTATTTCAGTAACACATCACAACATCAGCCAAAGCAGTATAACAAGCCAGTTATAAATATTCCATTAGCGTTGCAAATGATAAGTGACAGGCTTCGGGGTGACACTATTTCGCTATTAGCTCCCAAATCCTCCTGGGGCGGGGGAGTGACAATATGTCTCGCGTATCCTCGGAGCGACTCATCCTCATATCACCCTGTGTACGGTGAAACATTGTCGGCCATTCATCCTATGTGTTATGATGTTGTTTTCGCTTATGATGTCGGATGGGTAGTTGGGAGATTGGACCAAGTATTTTGTATTTAGTTCTAGCTTTTTTGGTGTTTAGAAATATGAACGTAGACATCTCAAAATGTTCAGGTTATTATGCAAAGAAATAAGGCAAATTGTGGCAGAGTTACATGATATGCCTGCTTTTATTGAGATACAATATTGTACAGTTACTTACTGAACTAATATGAATAGTAATCTCCACTATAAACTTATTCACGCAAGTCATAAACATACTCCAACAGTTTCTTACACAACTCTCAGCTACACACAGCGCAAAAATATGCAATATCCTTGTATTAAATTCCGGGAAGATTGTACAAGTAGTGTACATATTTTATGTAGGTGCGGCAAGTATCTCCCTTGTGTAATGAACGTGGCCAAAGCTCTACTAAGACGAAGTGGATTGCTATAGCTGGTCGAACATAGACTTCGCTTACAGATTGCCTTAACGGTCCACTGGGATATTGCTATTGATCTACTATTATACCTAAGTAATCTTGGCGAACATTGGACGAGAAAAGGTCAGGAAATTCCTTTTTCATTCCCATTCAGACTGAAGTGTTCGATATAGTTTTTTCTCAATAAAATATGAACGATTTTTCTTTTGAAAATAAAAGTTTCGGTCACGTACACAAATATATTTCATCTTAGGATGTATGTTTTTGTATTAGGGTTAGTCTATTCAACATTCAATTCTGTGAACTCTGATCCTTAATACTTAGTTCATGTGGTCGAGTAGACGTGTATTTTTATTATTAACTACAGGATATTACAAAAGACAAGTAAAGGGATAAGATAAGATAAGTATAGGGTAACACTTTCTTTGCAATAATTTATATAATGTCATTGTACATTTTCTTTATCTCGAAATTGCTTTCCATTCATATTAAACCCGATATCGGTAAGGGGTTTTCAAATTTTACAGAGCAATTAAACGAAAACAATCATTTATAAGGCCACGATAATAAGACACCAACGCAATCAGAAGTAATGTCGACAATAAATTAGACCGTGATATAATCAAAGAAGTTGTAAACCATGATTTCGAATTTACGACATATTGAGATTACGTCACTTTAAAGTAATTATTCCAGCTGATCAAATATTGTCCCGTATAGGTAAGGATTTATTAATATTTTGCTGATAATAAATGGATCCAATTTTTCGGGCACCCAATTACGTGGGCCTAATAAGATTACAGGCGAAATGGGGATGTAATAGATGCCTTAGCATATGCCTTCAGGGAAAACTTGCGTAATATTAAGGGCTTTTGGTAAAGTAGGTACAGTAAATAATTAGCCACGTTTCGTGGAACATTTGAACGAATAATTAATTGACTGCATTATCAATAAAATTAACATCGCCAGTGATTTATTATCTTGCAACGTAACGTAAGTCTGTTCCAAAATCTTAATCAAACATTTTGCTGTGACTAACATTAAAATTATCACTCGAAAATGTAATAAAAGGACCATTAAATCGTACTTTCGACACCTCAAGCTACCGGCGACGCGTGATAGCCAATATTTATGGGGATAGATAAAGGACGAAAAGTTGTTCATTGGTTCCCCATTATCCTTAATAAGTATGGATTAGTAAGGAGGGGTCTCA
This sequence comes from Spodoptera littoralis, assembly GCA_902850265.1. Taxonomy (NCBI): domain Eukaryota; kingdom Metazoa; phylum Arthropoda; class Insecta; order Lepidoptera; family Noctuidae; genus Spodoptera; species Spodoptera littoralis. The sequence continues at coordinate 8,910,766 of LR824542.2, read as the reverse complement.
TGGACCGCGTCGTAAATTAGAAAGACTCTTTATAATAGAAATTTATTAACCCACTAACTTTTTCTGACGGGTTTACTTGCGCAGGTTCGCTAACGCAAGTTTCGTGTAAACTAAACGTCTTTTAGATGTCGAATTAGAAAGTGCTTTAAAATTTTTAAGTCATTTGCATTCGTAATAGCTTTTGCTTGTTATTGTAAATTGATTGTAAATCTTTTGTAATTAATTGGGTAATAACATTTCATTTCAAGTTAATAAGTATAAAGTAGTTTGTAATTTGCGGTTAAGACATTAAAAGACATCTATTTTGATATAAATGTGTGCGTATAAGTTTGTTTATAATGCTTTTATAAATAAATACCTAAACCAATTTTAATGAAAATTACAACAAATGTATTATTGAAACCTAAAGATTAAGAAGAGCTAGTGTATTGCAAAATTGAAAATTGAGTTTATATGTGTAAACATTCGTTTATTTTGTTTAGAAATAGTGTTGGAAGTTACATCAATATCAACAAAGTCGCGGGTAAAACTTAGTAATAAACATTTCAACCTACTTTTATTAAAAGATGTACAAACTTCCTTACACATAACTTTCACGATATCGCCGTAATAGTACAGATTTTATGGACGCATTTGTGTGCGTTGTGATAAGTATGTTTTACGGCCCATATATTACAGGGCACTAAAATTGAGGGTACAGGAACCAGGTAGGACTGCACGCTACCTTGAATTAATTATAGCTGTAACTATTTGTGTCTTTAACTATTTATACGTTGAAGATACCGATTAGATAGTCATTTTCTTTTATTTTCTCAGTTGGTTTTGATTCTGCATTCTGCAGAGTGTCGATGAAAGTTTTACTTCTGCGAATACTGATAATGACAGCTTTACAAGTTTACCATCTTTTTTGCTGATACACTTGAATCCCATTTCTCCAATGTACCGAAAAATCTTAATGTAGTCCATATAAATGCACAGAGTATTCCAGCTCATTACCACGATATGCTGGCGAATCTTGACTGTAAGAATATTCATGCTATCCTTGTCTCTGAATCTTGGTTAAAACCTCGTCTTCCTTCCACTTCCTACTATCTACCTGGATACCAGTTACCAATAGGCAGTTGCGTCAAATTTTGAGTTAGAATTGTAAGACATAAATCAAGGTAATTGTCACTTCTTTCTTAATATTCTTGAGCCTGTGATACTACTGCAGGTACAAGGCAATTCACTTCTAAAAACCTATATGCTACTCTCATATATCTTATTATCAACCCGAGAAGTTGTTCACTGGACCATCGAAGACAATATATGAGGTTATATAAATATTTAAATATCTAATTCAATAATACTATAGTAATTTATTTCTACGTTTAATTTCGGAAACATCAACCATAATAAGGAGCTCATTCGTCCATTTTATTGGAAAGCCTTTTCTAGTAAAAAAAGACTATAAATTTTACGAGGGTGTGACAGAGGGAAAGTCGTACAGATGGACATGATGGACTTATAGGGTTGGACTTGCGGTCAACCAAAAATAGGATTGCGAATCTTAAAAAAAAGAAAAGGCATCACTAGATTTTTCCCTAACATTACTCAATTACAATCGAAATGGATTTGTCAGAAATTGCCCTCAAATTCGTAACGTAATGGACGCGTAGAGCGGAAAATACAAGACAGTCCTAATTTGATCAGAGAGGTAATCCAATCATTTTGGACCTGTGTCACACGTTGACTTGTAGGGACTATTGTGGTCTTTTTTTCTTCGACGAATTTATTTATTACCTACATATTCTTTGTGTGGTTATAGTCAGGGTAAATGTTTTGTTTTTTTTTGGTGTAGATATTTTTGTAATCATTAATTTAAGTATGTTACTGTACTTTTTATTCATCAACAGCCCATAAGTGCCCACTGCTAACTAGAGCCTCTTTTCACACGGAGAAGGTTTGAGCATTGCACGCTTGCTCAATGCGGGTTGGCGATTACAAACTTATAATTAGAAATTATAAGCCCAGGTTTCCTCACGATGTTTTCTTTCACCGTTTGTGTGTAGTATCTAGATCTTAGAAAGTACATATAACTCGGAAAAAGTCACATTAGTACTTGCCGTTGGTAGGTTTTGAACCCGCATCCTCATGCATGAGAAGAGGGCGTCTTAAACCTCCGGACCACCACGACATCTACACGACACGTACGTCGTCGGGTCTTCCCTGCGTCCCCGGCTGGGAGCGCAAGGTCGCACGATCTAGGCCGATGCCTGTCTCGGTGGTTTCGCTCGCTGCCAACTACAGCAGGCGAGGAGTTGGGTTTGTCGGGCTACTCGCGGGGCCCGATGCGGTGTTGAATCCGGTGGTTTGTTCCGCCACGAGCCGCGCTCTAGCCGGGCAAGCCCAGCGAGTAGCAAGCTGTTGGCGGGGCATGGTCATGTCCAGTGGCCGCCGCTAGGGCCCGCGCTCGAACCGGGGGGAGACCGGCGAGCGGCGGGCTATTAGCGGCGCGCGGTCGTGTCGGTGGGGGCGAAGATTCTACCGCATGACACGTACTTTTTACTACTAACCTTTATTTTAAGACGTGTTGCAGAAAAAATAAGCAATGTCTTCAATATTTTGCAATAAAAACACTATTTCAGTTATTAGAACTCAACTTAGATTATAAAGAAGGTGTTATTTCTACTAATTCCAATTAGCTAAAAGCTGTAACTCTTCTCGGTACTAGAGTTAGGACATAGTTTAATGAATTATTTCCTCGAGCTTAATTAAAAAAATGGATCGATAGCAGACGTTTCTTTTGAACAATTGTCAGTTCTCATTAAGCGTGTAAAATAAATGGTGTCTCGCCAAGACGGCCCTCACAGGGAGGCTAATGGAGGGAGGAGTTGGCTTAACTCATTTTAGTAATTGGCTTATTAATGTTAATGATAGTCTGAATTGACTAAGGCGGGTCTGATGTGCCATTTTTATATTCTGTTGAGATTTTTTCAACTGAGCTACAGTAGGGTTGTTAAATTGATTAATTAATGAAAATAGCGTTTTTATAGTTTCGTAATATTTTCTATTATTTCTATCATCTGGTCTAAAATAAGTTGCTTTTTCAGTAAAAAGAAAAAAAACATAAGAGAATCACAGTTTTTTATTCAAAAAAGGTCTTCTTCAAATTCGTTAGCCTCAGCAAAAACGACCCCTGCTACAAATAGCTGACCTCTTTCTTTACACATAAAGTCTATAATTTATGACGTCACTGTATGTACAGAACCCGCTATCAAAGCAATATGTCAAACGCATCCGTGCCAGGAAACCGCACACCCGTCACCTGCAGATATTTGTCAAAATTCAAACTAAACAAACTTATTGTTGCAGTTAGACAAGCCTATTGCCATTTGAAATTCGACTTTATGGTGATATACTTACAGATGGTGGATACAGTTTACTGGTTGTTGAAATAGAAAGTGTTTGGATCGCTTCCACCAATATTGTATCAATATGTATTAGCCTGTCAGATGTGGTTGCGAGCGGATGTCGGAACTGTTGGATTTATTGTCTAACTTTAATCGTAATCCTACTTCCGCACATTGTTTTGTGCTGTGAAAAATTAGATGCTAAAGTTGACGCGAGCTTCGTTCGAAACAAAAAGTTTAAATGGAAGATGGATTGGTTCGCATTTATATTACAGCTTGATAAAAGTGAAATAATGTTGAGAAATTGATGCGGATTTTGTTGAAATGCAAAGATACACTTTCCCTTTTTTGAAAGATTTATTCTTATTTAGGAAGACATACACATTCGTTACATTTTTAAAGATTGGCTTGTTTCAGTAATCTGAAAAAGAGGGCCTTAAGGAGTTTTAAGAAATATCCAATCTTCATTCAAGATTTTAAGAAAGGAAAAGTTCTTCCTTTATTACTATTTAAAACTTGGAAATCTCGATTCGTATCGTTATCTTTAGTGATTAATCTATTTTAAGTCTTGAAGACAAAACTTCAGCGTTAATTCCAGAAGCTCTAAATTGACATTTAGAAACGAGTATAAGTCCTATAAAACCGAACTCGATTACCATTTTAACAGAATCGAGTGCTATGGAATTGAATCGTTGATTAATCGATTCTAACTCGTTCAGACTTTTTCTTTGTTCAGTCCCCAATTGTGTCACTGTATCGATTCTTTTTGTTCGTGCAAGAACGTTTCGTTTATCTTTTATTGTTCTATTAACGAATCGTCAAAACAAACGACCCATCGAATGTCTGAAGAAGTTGCGTGTCTACCGAAAACATAAATCGAATGCACCTAAAATCGCAATTGGATCACGTAGTCACTTCATTTCCCGGAATCCTCATAGCGTTTCGAAGGATCCTGCCTGGGAGGCACCTACCTGAACCCCCGAGGGTGTTGGGGTAATTTATGACCCAAGATAACGAGGGCTCACAGTGGTCTTATCGACTTCCCTAGCGCTTTTTATTTTACTCTCTCTAGTGGCTTTTTTACAAGCAAATCGTCTATTAAAAGCAATATCGACCGCTGATAATGCAAGAGGCGCCAAAAGGTATGCGACTTTTTCGCGTCTAGACGTTTTACGGTAATATTACCTAACGTTTTCAATTCTGTCAGGGTATGGAGTGCTGGCACGTTGATGTTCGCTGCACCTGTGTGTGACTGTAACTTTTACGATATCTTTCAGGTAAAACTTTAGTTTTTAAAACTCCTTTTGAATTTTAAGGTCTGCCGTAAAACTTCACTGAATTTTACCTTTTGCTCAAACTTTTACACTCAAGTTTATAGACGACATTTGGTCAGTAACTTTTAATTGAAGATCTTAAAAAAATATTGAGCGTTCAATTCAAACTGTATTTATGAAAAAAATAATGATGAAGTATCCTGTTATTTTAATGCCAGCAATGTATGGACAGAACCTTTGTTAGGGAAACCAAATTTAAAAAAAAATAGTTATGATCCTGTCATATTCTAAACAAGAAAAAATTTTGACTGACCAGCCTGTTTCCATAGAAATTGAACAAGATAAATGCTCAATTTTTCAAATTCAATACGTAAATAGGCGAAAGGAAACTCGAGGCGCCAATCACCGCGGCGAACGCTTGAAGAATGGCGTTCATTTCCCGAACCGCTCTCGTTCTTTCCGCGCCAACATTATCATAACTAGCAGCTATTATTTACTTTTCAACAAATATTACACCATCAGAAGGAAAAAATAATGTTCTGCTTTGATTTTTCTTCAATTGGAAAGTCCTTTTTGTTGTTCAAAATAATGGACAATAGGCAATACAATTTACATTATTTTTGACACTCGATAAAATTGAAGGTATTGAGTATTCTCAACTAAAATGAAAGTCTTTTTAAACTTGGATTATTCTAAATGCCAAAGTACCCAATTCTCTCAATAAAGGCTGTTCGTGCAAAACTGTAAATGCAGAAAACGATCACGATCCATGTTATCTGTTAGCACCATACGGCTAATTTGACTATCAACACCACGAGAAATGCGCTTATTAAAGATTGATCTCTAAACGATTGACGTGAAGACAATGGACATTATTCAATTATGCGCAGTCCAGGTAAGGCTATTAAATACATTTTATCCTTATTGAAATTCGAAAGATCGAGTACAAAACGAGATGAGATTTGTGCCCGTGGGATACAATTTAGATGATTTCACAGCAAAACAGCAGCTGGGCAGCGGCAGTTAGCTATTATGCACAGATCCCAACGTGATTACTCGGAAGGAGATGTTTGATAAACAGCTCATTTATCAGTTTGCCAGCGGCTTTGAAAAAAGTATTAATTTTGTAGCGAACTTAGCGCTGAAGAGCTAACCGGCGCGCAGTACCGTCTAGACACCGCATGATATAAAATGAAAGAAAAAAAACGAAGCGGGAAGTCCGTACTTTTTGCATTTTACTCAGTCTGTTGAATATTTGTAGTTGGAGAATGTTTTCATTTTGTTTACATCTCTATTGTTACTTCTTTGAGGTCGCTCTTGTGACGAGATTGCACAAAAACATTTTGTTTAACATTTCGTGGACCAGACACGTATATTTTGTTTTGGGTATAAATTATCAACTCCAAATATTTATAAATACAGTCTGAAAGCTTGCAAAAGTCAATCACCAAAACACAAACGAATAAATAACACAAATGATTGATATGCAAAAACATAAAACCGTTACACACAAAGTAACAAAATGGGAAACATAAACCAAACAATGTTAATACAACGGCATATCTACGTACGAAATTATTAAATCTCTGTTTATCCGTTGCCGTAATTCAAAATCCAATTTGGTGTTAGATTCGATTTGGGTAGGAATAAATCGAATATTCCCATTTGTTGCGATGCGTTTGTACAAATTTATGTACGCGACTGTACCTATTGAAATTTTGTTTATGAATGTATCTGCGCGGTGATACAACGACAGATATACGATTCTGGTTTCGATAACGAACGCTCCTCCGATAATTTGGACGTGATTGCGAAGTATGATATGAATAACAATATATTTTTGGAGGCGAATTGTGTACGTGTAAAGATGGGTTTATTTAGAAACCGAGAAAAGGACCCTTGTGTAAGATTTTGACACTTTATTTCTGCAACTGTTAATTTTTAACTGAAAGTGAAGTAATTTACTAGAATGTGCTCAAGATTTAATTTTTAAAGTAAGTAGTTTCTTCCTGAGATTTCTTAATAACACTCCGTATTCTTGCTCACATTTATTCATTTGCAAAGCTCTCTCGTTGCATCTGGCGAGTACTCGTGAATAATTTAAGTAATAGAAATAAGATATACACACAGCATTATGCCAAGTAAAAAGAAACAAAATTAAGACAAAAATGCTTCCAAGAACTTTTTCTTTTTCAAGTAATGGAAAGTGCTTATCTAAAATTAGGTTCTCCAACAAACTCACCGTTCCTACAGTTAATTAGAACAATTTGAGAATATTATTCAGTTCTTACTGAGTTTTATACAGAGCAGAGACGGCTTAATTAATAAAAAAACGGTATATTTCAGCGAAAACTTTCCGGAATTAGCTCGGACGGAAGCGGATTCGGGGTGAAGGGTCCGCCATTAATCATTCACGTTTCGCACCAAAACGCCTTTCATAAAAATATATTAAAGTTTCCCTCTCGTCATACTGCAATCCCACGGCTTGTATGTTAATTTGCTGTCGTAAAATATGGGTATTCAGCTTTTTATACTCCTTAACTAATTTGGTCTGGCTCTAGAGATTCAGAGAACTGCTTGACCGTGACATCTGAGTAATTGTGCTTGAACTTACGCAAAAGTGCCGCCCTCCATAAAAGTTCAATATCAAAAGTAAGTTAATTTCGTTTTATAAACAGATGTTTCCAAATAAGGGCATCGAGCGGATGGAACCTAAAATTATATGCACTCCTTTCAAAGCACCCTCGAATTGACTACTTATTTCTGCTACATTGAATATTCTTATAACGTCAACATTTAATTAAATTACATATTACTTGGTTGGTGCAGTGCCTGGGCATTTGGCTGCGGCGCAATGTGTCGCGGGTTCGATTCCTGTACGGAACAACTTTTTGTGTGATCTACAAACTGTTGTTCCGGGTCTGGGTGTCATGTGTTTGTGAACTTGTATGTTGGTAAACGCACCCACGACACATCCTAGAATGAGGCAACAGTTTCTAAAAAAAATATGACTAGTCGTTGGTTTTGGCGGACGAAGATCAAAACTTTCGTGCGAGGTATAAAATTAACCAATTTTTGCGTCAAAGTCAAGGAACGTTTTCTCACCTCAAGAAACTTAAGATTAATTTTAATTATACCTACATATTTTCTTACAACATCAATGATGAAGTTCCACAGCAACTCAGTTGTAACCATAAACTTCGATTAGAAAACTGAACTGGAAATTAAACTCGCCCGGGTCCTATAAATACGGTTAGAAGCCCGAGGGACGATCGCAGTTCGCTTCTACAGCTACTAGTAAATTGATACATCCCTAGGGTATATTATACCGACCTATCAATTACATGTGGCGGTATAGATAAGTAGAATCTTATACAGGGATCTTGTGATCTTGTTGATCTGTTTATTTTTATTATGATCAGTTAAGTAAATATGTAGGGCAGGTTATGAAAGTGTTGTGAAAAAACGTTAAAAAAACCGGAGGTAGAGCTGCTGGTGTTGTGGCTCTTTTACTCCACACATTATTATAAATTATATTTTCATACTGCAAAAAGTTCGTAATTGCTGGTTTCAAAGAATTGCTTTATAAACATTGTGTTTCGTCGTGTGAGTGAGGTTGCCGGGGGCGCAATGGCCTCCCCCTCCCCAATCTCCCCAATCCCTGAAAGTCCAACAATCCTCAAATTCCTCCAAAAGGCCGGTAATGCACTTGTAACGCCTCTGGTGTTTCAGGTGTCCATGGGTGACCCCGATTGCTTACCATCAGGTGATCCACCTACTCGTTTACCGGCTTATTTCATAATAAACGCACTGAATCCTGTACAGTAGTACAGGATAAAATAAAACTGAATATTGATTAATCTAGCATAACATAAACACATTTGAAATCGAATATCATTTAAAACAACAATGTTGACGTGATGTCGAGTCAGATTTTTTCTAACATTTTTTCTCACTAGGTCAGCCAATACGGTGACAGAAAACATGTTTGTCAACATGGCTTGCTAAATTCACGGATCACATTACATAATTAGTTTCAACAGTTGATGACTGTCAGACAGCTTAAAATTGGAGATCAAACAGCACCAAAAATAACCGCCCTAACCTGGCATCAATATTTCAGGTGATATTTCAAAAGAGGATAAATAACCACCATTAATACCAAACGCCTTACATGTGTTAGATCAAAGTACCTATGGTTCGAAGGAATAAAGAAACCTCTGGGGGAAAATCAACTCGACTCATATATTTGGACGATTTTTCCAAGTCTCATTTGTTACTTGTCCTAACTTTCGTAGTACGTGCGGGAAATTCTTATTTCGTTACTTAATAAAGTTGATGGAACTCAGATTTAGAGTGGAGATAACTCTAGCTTCTAGTTTCTGTTTAATGTTGAAAGTATTTTATTGTAGCTTGTTAACTCTTTTAGATTATTTCTTGTTTTCTCTGAAATGGATTTTATTTTCACAAGAGACAGAAAGAGAGAGAGAGAGGCCTTGTTCATCAACTACCCCTAAACCATCTCATTACAAAGTGTTACTAAGCATGAGGGAGCACCCAAACTAACCCTTTACCTTAACCGTTAGGTGTCACTTGTAAGTAAATGAAAACCAAAATGTCGTGATGTGCATATCTCAGCTCAGATGCTCTTTGAATTATAAGAGAAACTGTTGAAATAGCGCTCAAGTTTGATGATGATGATGAAGAAGAAATGTTTTAAAAACATTGGCCTATTTTGCCAAAATACGACTTACCACTAACACTAACCACTAATCTTTGTAACACAAAATAAACCAAAAACACTTCAAAAGCAAAGGATCCGAGTACTAAAAATATCTTACCTAGCCAAATCGGCCATATATTTCTCGGACGTACTCAAACTACCGACCGTAACCCATTACCATTTCAGCGAATGTGGACGCTCATTGTGAAAGTACCCTGGTCGAGTTACGAGCTACGGGTAGTAAGGACCATACTAACGTCCCATCTGCCAAGCCATCGCAGATATTACCATCGTTATACGATAAGAATCCACGAATCGAATAAAACACGAATCGATTCCGTGTAATAACAAAGGGATATTGAATACGTCTTTGTAGGAAATAAATTGGTTTTGTAATGAAAAAAGAAATTTGGTCCCTTTCGGGATAATAATGACGATATTTATTATTTCTATTCGAACGAAAATATATTTTTAAGTGGGTTCCGGTTTATTTCGGGACAATGAACAGTTCGGTATTGTAGTTAGTTGATATTTTTATGCTACTGTAATATTATATTCCTTATAGTTTGTTGCAAGAAAAGTAGAATTAAATTATCTTGATTAAATACTTAGGCTACCTACTCTACATACAAATTGGAAAGGAAAAAAAGAGAACTTGTGAAGAAACAGAAGCACCTGCACCAGCTACATACCCCCTCGTTATAAAAAGTTTGAAGCTTAAGAACAGATGATTACTTTATCAACAGTTTCATACAATCAAACAGTCTCCTATATCCATCTTCAAAAGAACCCCAACATGTGGGAGATACGTATAACAATAATAAACTTCTTATTTAAAGTTGATCCAATATTTGGTCTACCTCAGATACAAACGAAAATAAAACCCCGAATAGGGCTCGTCAAATAAAAACGGACCGTTAGGCGGGAGAAAGTTATAAGCACGTACTTATAGCGTTAAACAGCGAATAAGGGTTAATGCTCAATGATTAATCGCGAGCATAACCCAGCTCAACCCGTCTCAACCCTCTCCGTCCGTAATATTCCGTATGTTTAAAGAAAAAGCCTGCAAGACACGTGTCGTGTCAAGGAGTACTGAGAGGTGTCGTGCAAGACTGATGAAAACAAAAAAAGAAACATAAAATATGGAAAGGTCGTTTCCTTTTAGCTAGAAAAATGTTTCTTTTTGACTAAGATGTTTCGTGTTTGCTTAAGATGTTTGTATGAAATATGTACTTAAACGGTTGACAGTAAAAGAGCTTTTGATATCATATATGTTTTATTTGCAAACGACATAAAATGGAATCAACACTGAAATGTGTTGGTCCTTTATAAGTTGTAACAAATGGAAAAAAGATTCGCTTCGGATATCCACAGCCATAATCTCCAAAACGGAAAACTGTCGATCGGATTCACGCAGCTAGCGAAAAAAAGAATCCATTTCGTATTTTCGCAACATTTAATCTGAGCTTTAACGATACTTTTTATAGCAAAATATGTAATCCTGAATTAATCCGAGAAGGAACGAAGCCGGTCTAAAGTCACGTATCACTTCAATTAACTTGCATTTTTAAAATCTCTCCAGTGTCCATAAAAGTGTTTTAATTAAAAAGAAAAGGAAGAAGACGAGAGTGAGTTGCAAATCCGGCTTAGCTTGGATATTGCGGACGGGGAAACTTTCTCCAGCAAAAACCGTTTTTCATGTTACCACTGGGGGGAAGTCTTGCTATTAGTGAAGTAGACTCCTGGTTCTACGTAGTTATATGTATTATAATTCGTGAAATTGATGCTGGCAGCTAATCCTGTGGATAGGCTTAGCTTACCGAAAGTGGTTTGAACGTCAAATTCGTTTCATTTTGATTCTGCGCCTTTGTGGGTTAATTATAGAGTTGATAAGCACCCATAAATTAATGTTTTCTGTTTTCATCGAAGTTTACGAAAATGTATGTTTACGTAGTTTTAGAAATTGTTATAAAATAAGGATCATGTTAATGTCTCAGACACAGTTCACATCACAAAGAGTTTTGTTTTCGCTCCGTTATCGTCCACAATCGGTGTCAGCTACCTCTAAAAAGTTCTTTAGACAATGAAGATTAAAATTAACTCCCCTAACTCTAAGGAGGTTAATACCAATAGGAAGAATTTCCGCGATCAGAAACGAACTAAACTTTTCAAATAACTTTTGCAACGTATTAATCTATGAGCATTAGAAGTTTTTACCACTGTGTAACTTTGTAAAAGTAATAAAATTTTATTGGACTTAACTTTAACTGTTATTTCCTACAATGTAAGATTAAGATAAGATACACAAAATTTTCTTAACTGCCATAAATTATGTCGTTTAAGCTTTGCTCTGGATTAAATTTGGCCCTGAACAATAATTACTTTGAAATTATCTACCTGGTTATTCTATCTACCTTTGCCCTGACGTCATTAAACCTATACCGAACAGTACTGAACAGTCTATTGAATTAAAACTCTTAATGTCCACGATTTAATAAGATAGTCATCTGCATGCATTTTTTGTAAAAAAAATAAGTATCATTTTCATTATCACTTTTGGTTTATTTTTGTGTAATAAGTAGCTGTTGCCAGCTACTTCGTCCGCGAAGAATATGATTCCTGTTTTATCCCATGGAAACATTTAATCGAGGTAAAAATACTCTGCCAGTACACCATCAAAATCCGTTCAGTATTTTCAGCATGATTGACGGACAAACATTTAAACAACTCTATCACATTTATAATATTAATGTAATACAATTTTAAAATAGCTTTAAATATTAGTATACTCACTAAACACTGTCCTTGCAGGCTGTTCTGTTAACAAATCCCATTTGACTTACAATTTACGCAATACAATTCAAGATTTTCAAAGCGATAAATCGCAAGGAGTAAGTTAGACTTTAGAATTTCAAGTATGAGGTGTAGTTCCATGTTCCACATACATGTCCTTATCCAGGGTTAATAAATAGCAGCTTACTCTTTCTGTCTCGTATGGAACTCCATTGTCTTCTAACTACGGTGCACAATGCCTGACGTGTGTATAGATAAGTATTTAGGTATTGGAGTCAGCTTTAACAAAAGAGGGCGAAGTCACACATCGTTAGTATTAGATTTATACTGCGGTCTGGAGGATAGAATGTTTGGTATTGCAGTGTTGGGTGCATTTACTGAGATTGAGTGGTGCATTATTGAAACATTAAATTAGCTTTGTGTGGTGTTGCATATATACATTCTCTTAAGTCTTATTGCATAGTAACACAGAGTTTTGATCGGCGTTTGGAACCCACATACCTACTAGCCACTTGCTATAGTCTTAACTTAAACATGGTTTACATAAAAGAATAGTATAATTAGGATTAAGTATATTTTATGATGAAATCGACGGCCCCCACGTATACTATCGAAATTGCAAAAAAGCTATTTTCGTTTTATTGCACTAATAGCAAGTAGATATAAAGATGTTTAATTCTATATAAAAATTATGTATCAATTTTTATACCTTCAACTATTTTTCAATCGAACAAAATCGATAATACATAAAATGAACATACTAAAACATCGAACTTGCCACTTTCGATATTATACGTGATCAGTGGTACGCGGGAGCGACACGAAACTACCTGTTTCGTCAGTGTTACCCGAATATGTGAGCGGAACGCACGCGTGGATTTTAAAGTTAGGTTTAGGTTAGTTTTTATGAGTTTTAGTTCAAAATGAATAGAAGAGGTTTACAGATAATAAATCTGATAAAACAACGCAGTGAAGGTGCACTAGAACATATTATTACTTCCGAAACAAATGTTAATCAACCCGGTAAGTTTAAAATTTTTTATTCTTTCATGCGTTTTTTTTTGTTTAATATCTAAAACGTAACAAATATTTAAAGTTGTTATTGGAACCTGTGTAGTGACGGTCTATTTATGACAAAAATTAGTCAATTTTTTGTTGTTTTGGAATAATTGATTTTAAACTATTGAAAGTGGTACATTCGATACTATACTAGTACTAAGAGTAAATTTGTTCCATCAAATATACCACTTTCGATAGTTTTCCTTGGTATTTGTACTAGCAAATTTATCGAAAGTGGTACATCCGATACTTTTTTCTGCTAGGAACACATTGAATGTACCACTTTCGATACTTTACTACGACAAAGTAATAGATTGCCCTGCATTTTCGATATTATGTTGTATTAATTTGATTTTTTTTGTATTTTCAGAATCTCCAATGCAGTGTCAATTCACCGATGAGGAGTTATTTAAAAGACATTTACAATGAAAATGATGCGGTTGATGGAAATATTGTTCATAATGATTCTGATATCGTTATTTTTGATAGTAATGAATGTACTCCGGTTCCATCTCCTAACTCTATTCAAGATTTTGATTGGCCAATTGGAAAGCTCCAGGCCCGGATGGACTGCATAATTTTTGGATAACATGGTTTATCAGTCCGCATAATTGCTTGGCATCTCAATTCCAGTCAGCTTTGGAGTCTGGATCTTTGCCCCAATTCTTTACGACAGGCTTAACCCACCTGCTCCATAAATCTGGAAGTACCACGGAACCCAAAAACTATCGGCCGATTACGTGCCTACCCACAATTTACAAACTTCTTACATCCATTTTGAGACCAAAGCTTAATAAACATATTGAAGACAATAATATCATTTCTGCCTCTCAAAATGGATGTAGGAATGGATCCCGTGGTACTAAGGAGCTGCCTATGACTCCGTGCCACATATATGGCTCATGAGGGTGCTAGAGCTGTACAAAGTTGATACAGCTCTACGTACCTTCCTGATGTCATGTATGACATAATGGAGAACGGTTCTTCGCTATCCAGGATGTGGACAGATCTGTGGGAACGATGAACCCATTAGGATTAAGCGGGGTATATTTCAGGGTGATATTTTGAGTCCATTATGGTTTTGCTTAGCCCTGAATCCTCTAAATACTCTGTTGGAGGGCTCGGGGTTAAGATATAGGTTGAGAAGAGGGGGACAAATTATATCCCACCTACTTTACATGGATGACTTAAAGCTATTTGCTCCAAACAACTTGCATCTAATGAGATAATCTAATGAATAATTACTGAATGTCACTGAAACGTTCAGTAATGCCATTAGGATGGAATTTGGTGTGGACAAATGTGCAGTTCTACATGTAAAGAGGGGGGAAATTGTGGAATCAGATGGTACACAGAATTCTGATTCTACAAGCTTGTCTGAAGCTTGTAGAATCCCCTTTCCTCAACCGAAACCTATAAGTACTTGGGTATGTCAGAAGCGTTAGGCATCGATGTGACTGTCATGAAGCAATCGTTACGGGAGCGTTTCTTTGACCGCCTGAAAAAAGTTCTTAATAGTCTTTTATCAGGCGGCAACAAGGTGCGCGCCTACAACGGTTGGGTCATGCCAATACTCATGTACTCTTTTGGCATACTCAAGTGGACTCAAACGGAACTGGACACCCTGGATAGAAAAGTTCGTTCATTGCTGACTGCACATCGGATGCATCACCCACGATCATCGATAATGAGACTGTACATTCCGCGTAAATGTGGGGGGCGAGGCTTTTTAAATGCAAAAACCCACCACAATAGTGAAGTGTGCAGTCTCCGGAAGTATTTTTTGAAAATGGACGTGGGGTTGCATAGAGTTGTTGTCGCTGTGGACAAAGGGCTTACTCCGCTCTCCTTGGCTAACGAGAACTGGAGAGAACCTTTAATACTGAGCACTAATGATCGCAGGAATGTATGGCAAAGTAAGGAGTTGCACGGACGCTACTACCGGGCCTTACATGGACCAAATACGGATTTCTTAGCGTCCGTATCCTGGCTACGTTTCAGTAACTTAGTTGGAGAAACGGAAGGTTTTGTCTGCAATTATGGACGAAGTTATGTTGACGAACAACTATCGAAGATATATTATAAAGGATGGAACTGTTAACATTTGTCGGGCATGCCATCGTCCCGGGGAATCCATCAGGCATATCATTTCGGGTTGTTCTCACCTAGCTAATGGAGAATACTTGCATAGACATAATCTTGTAGCCAGGATTATTCATCAACAACTTGCTTTGAAATATAAACTTGTAGAATCTGAAGTACCGTATTATAAGTATCTGCCTGACCCAGTTCTTGAAAATGGAGATGTCACACTGTATTGGGATCGAACTATCATCACAGAAAGGACAATTGTTGCAAATAAACCTGACATTGTGGTGATAGATCGACCAAGACGTCGCGCAATGATAGTTGATATAACAATCCCACATGACGAGAATCTTGTGAAAGCTGAAAAAGATAAAGCAAGGAAATATCTTGATTTAGCTCATGAGATTGTCGACATGTGGGATGTGGATTCAGCAGTCATTGTGCCGATAGTTGTATCTGCCAATGGCCTCATTGCTAAAAGCCTCCACCAACATCTGAGTAGGCTAGCGTTAGATGGTTGGGTCAAGGGCCTGATGCAGAAAGCAGTACTTCTGGACACGGCGCGTATTGTCCGGAAATTCCTTTCTCTGGAGCCCTGACCACCGGTAGCTTGAATTTCTCCCGTTACTGGTGGACTACTGCTTTTTATATTTTTAAATGTTTTTTTTATAATCAAATATTTAAAAATGTATAAGTCAAGTATATAAATAAATAAAGGAAATAAAAAGTAAGATAAAACATTAAGAATATTGAAATGTCATCTAAAAGGTAAAAGCCGCTTTGTAACCAAGTATTTGTGTTTTAAAATTTTTAATTTTTTTAATACAAATTGTTTGATTAAATATCTGATCGTGATTTTCTTTATTTCCCAGAAAAAGCTTGACATAAAAAAGTAGTATGAAGGTATCTTAAATCGAATCTAGTGTTATGTTTCAAAGAAAACAAACGAATCTACCACATCCAATAGTTTACTAGATATTGTTGCCGCGGAAAAGTATCGAAACGGGCACATTCGATATTAGACTAGAATATTTTGTCATAGATAACTATCGAAATTGGCATATTCGATAAAAAAGTAACCAGCAGTAATCAAGTAAAGTATCGAATGTGTAATTTTACAAAAAGTATAATAATTATCAAAAACTATAGTAGACAGTATAAACACCTCAAAAATGCTGGGGTTCATCTGCCCCGCATACTCTCAATGTTTTATAATTTATGTCTTTGTCATAGTTACTTACCAGAGGAATTAACTAAAACAATTGTTGTACCAATAGTAAAGAATAAAACGGGGGATATATCAGACAAAAACAATTATCGCCCCATATCACTGGCAACCGTAATCGCGAAGGTGCTTGATAGCCTGCTTAATAATATTCTTGTGAAACACATAAAGTTGCATGATGCCCAGTTCGGTTTTAGAGCTGGCCTTTCTACTGAGAGTGCCATTGTGTGTCTTAAGCAGACTGTCAGGTACTATACGGACAGGGGGACGCCGGTATACGCGTGCTTCCTGGATTTATCAAAAGCTTTTGACTGTGTTAGATATGACAAATTGTGGGGCAAACTGGCGAGTGCGGGTGTACCGGTGGAAGTTACAGCGTTGCTGAAGGGCTGGTATGGTTGTCAGAAAAATCAGGTGAGGTGGGGAGAAGTCTTGTCGGAAGCTTATGGCATGGAGTGTGGTGTGAGACAGGGAGGACTCACCTCTCCTCTGCTGTTTAACCTGTACATAAACGACTTGATCGGCGAACTCAGTGATACACATACAGGGTGTCATATTGATGACGTTTGTGTCAGTAATTTAAGTTACGCGGACGATATGGTGTTGCTGGGGCCGTCGGTGGGAGCGATCAGGAAGTTGGTGGCTATCTGCGGGACATATGCAGTGGAGCATGGACTGAAATATAATGCAAAAAAGAGCGAAATCATGATATTTAAAAGTAAAAATGGGGTGGCTCTAGGGATGGTGGCTAGCTTCAGGTACCTAGGACATATTCTCACTGAAGATTTGACGGATGATGCTGATTTGGAAAGAGAACGAAGGGCATTGGCGGTGCGGGGTAATATGATCGTTCGGAGATTTGCGCGTTGCTCGGTGGAAGTAAAAATACTTCTGTTTAAGGCATACTGCCAATCTTTTTACGCAAGTAGCTTATGGTTGAGTCATACTCGGCGGGCCGCGGATGTCATTAGAGTCCAGTACAACAATGTGTTTAGGATGCTGTTGCGGCTGCCTCGGTACTGCAGTGCTTCTGCTATGTTTGCAGAGGCGCGCACTGATGGCTTTCATGCAATTATGCGGAAGAAAGTCGCTTCTATTTTCATGCGTGTGAGGGGCAGTAGCAACGGCATCCTGAGATGATTGCTTCACGGGCGGATTGCCAATCCAGCGGAGATGGATGGATATCGTGTTGGGGCTGTAGACGTCGGTAATCTCTCGATCTCTGTACGGTCCAATCACGCATAGCGGGTATCGTGTCTGATTCTCCAATGGTTTTGATTATATTGTTACTTTTGACATTGTTGAGTTTTATGTTTTATTGATAGTGTGACTTTTATATTTTGTTGTATTCCTTAATTTAAATTTTATTGCTTGGTTTTTTTTTTTTTTTTAAGGGGGGAAAATCATCGAATGACTGCTCCCGCCCGGGTGAGGCGGAAGGGAGTGTCAGACTCTTACTGACTAAAAACCACCCCGTTCCTTCTCCTGCACGTCGAGCCGGAGCCCCGGTTACCCGTTAGGTTCTCCGCGACTCCGAATCGGCATCGGCCCTATTGGGCCCCATCTGTGGTGGTCTGATGGCTCTTTGAGGCGCGCGCGGAACGCGACGCGCCGTACGCTCGGGTCTGTTTCTGGTCGGACGGGGAGCCACCCATGCTCGCCGTCCGCAGGCCCGCGCTTACGGTGGCCGGAGATCGTCCCGCGATCCCCGACGCCCGGTGTGTCCTTCGCGATGGCTGGGTTGCGAGGAGGCAGCGCTTCGCTGCCTCACGCGTCCCGCCTCCTCCTTAGCCAGCATGACTGCTTCGCAAAAGGAGGAGACGGCATCCCAGTCCCCCTCGCTCCGCATCATGGCCTGAACTAGGCCCGGACGCGAGAGGTCTCCATCGCCGATCACTTCCCTGAGGGCACGGCGGTGCTCAGCCCACGCAGGGCATTCCGCAACAGTGTGTTCCACCGTGTCCTCAGGGTGGTCCTCGCAGTGATGACACCCGGGCGTTTCCTCCCGCCCCATCAGACACAGGTACCTCCCGAAACTTCCATGTCCGGTGAGGACCTGCGTCAGGCGGTAGGTGAGGACGCCGTAGCGTCTCTCAAGCCACTCCTCAAAGAGGGGACTTACCGCTGCAATGGCAGCGAGCCCATTATTGCTTGGTTGTTAGTTATTTTCTTCATCAATTATTATTATTCTGGCTGTATGAACTTTGTCTGACATTAAATGAATTTATTATTATTATGTATGTCTTTACCATTCACGGGACCACAGGGTCCCGGTCATTTGGGAGGCGTACGAGGAGCCGAAGCCAACTGCGCAGAGGCCCTTTAGACAACTTTAATATAAATGTAATGGACACACAAACCGGCGACTATCCCTGTATGCACTATGGAAATGCACCCAAGGACAGTCCCCGGTTAGTGTAGGACTATTGTGGATAATGGAAAAAAAAATAAAGGTAGGGCTATGGATGGGTTGCTGTGGACTGGTAAATTAGGAACTATGGATGACTATGGCACCTGCCGAAACAATGTAATTTTTACACGTAAAAATGGCAGGCGGAGACTCGCCAACTCACTGACCGGGCCCCGGGAATGGTTGCTAGATATAGCAACAGAGGGGCAACGAGAATGTGAGTGGCTGAAGGGTTAAGAAACTACCACCGCTTTCTACTCAGATCATCTGCTCCAGCCGAAGCCTCCTGCATCCCTGGCCCACTCGCGACTTACGAATAGTTTCTTACCCTCCGAGCAGGATCACTGCTCTCGCGACTCCACTCTGGACGGCCAATGAAGGCAAGCCAGAGGTGGGAGACCTGTTCCTTGTCATCTTTCACTCCAGCCAGCCAATTAAGGCAAGCCGGAGAAGAAGGAACGGTGACTTCTCCCTGGAGCACTCGGGATGATGGTAGCCCGCGGGATCGCTAATGCCCGTCACCTCGCCTCAAGGTGCCCTGCGGGCTTATTATTATTATTATTATAAAACAGTCAAATTTTCCACTTAAGATACATCGGTAATATGAAATTTTGGAATTTTATGTTTAACAAAAATCTAAATCTAAACTTAAAATCGCTCTCCTGTAAAGTACAGGTTTTGCAGTTTCAATACTTTACGTGGGGGCCGTCGAAATACATATGCTTATTTTAATAGAAACATTATATTAGAAAAACGAATATTTATAATGAAGTCATAAAACATAAATACGGCAAAAATCTTTTTTATTATAGATCTTAAACGTAATTCTTATTCATCAGTCGGAGATGAGTAGAATCGTAAAACAAGACATTCAATTTAATCTCATGATGGAATAAAAAATGGCGGTATTTTAGACAATGTTACTTTATTGAATCCTTAGTGAAGAGAACGAGGGAATTTGCATAATTCGAGCCATATTATCCGTAGCCTTCGTTTTGTTCGGTGAACTTATTTGAAGTTACATGTAATGTTCAATGTTCATGATGGACGTTAAAAGTTGCCTTTTTATGTATTTTTTTTTTTATAAAAAATCTTCCTGTTATTGAAACAGATTTAGTGTGCAGATCAGATGTTGTAAGTTCCACTAGAAGAGTGGTGACCTCCAACTCAATGCAGTAGTTCATTGATATTTACCGAAAACATCATTGCAAACTGCATGCAATTAATAAAAGCTGCAAGCAATAATATTCTGACTGATTTGATAATTGTACCCGAAGGATAGGGATAGATACTTATTCTCATACATTTCATTAACATCATCAACAGCCTGTAAGTAGCCACTACTGACCAAAGGCCTCTTCTCACATGGAGAAGGTTTGAGCATTAATCACCACGCTTGCTCAATGCGGGTTCGCGACTTCAAACTTATAATTAGAAATTATAAGCTCAGTTACCTTACGATGTTTTTCTTCACCGTATGTCAGTGGTATCTAGATTATCTTAGAAAGTACATATAACTCGGAAAAAGTCACATTGGTAATGGCTGTTGGTTTCGAGCCCGTACCTTCGTGCATGAGAAGAGTACGTCTTAAACCTCCGGGCCGCCACGACATATCTTATGTCATACATAATCTTTACATAATTATTTTTTGCTAACCGTGCCAATTAACAACATTTATCTTAACACTGGCTAACATGTCATTAACAAGATGGATAGTACAGTTGATTGGATCTCCGAGCTCGGATTTCACGTGCCTTGATTCATTTGAGATGTTAGATCGATGGCCGTGTTTCCATCCTCAAGGGCGCTATGCTCTATCTATATGATGTTACCCATCAACCTCTTAATGTATAATCTCCACGACTTTACGAGACCCGAGGGATCTGGTGATGTATCGCGTAAGTCGACGAAGTTCGGGTACAGGTAGGTATGTCAATATGTCAGAGTGTAAGGAATTGTTTGCTAGTAGCTGAAGTGTTGGGTACGATGATAAATGGTTTATTACAAAATAGATGGAAGTTGTCATCAGGGCGTTTTGTCTTTGAAACAGTTCTTGATATTTATATTGTGTCTATATGTTTCACACTTGTCTCTTGACAGACATGGCAAGCTTAAAAATATTAATTAAATATTATAAAACAAAAGTAGTACTAATTACCTTAGTGGAACAAACACACGTAATAATTAAGTCAGTAACTTCTAATTCAATGATCATCATCAGTGACATAATCTTAAAATTCAGGGATCTTAAAACTCATATACACACCGTGCCCTTGTGAGCATTCGTTTCGCGCATAAGTTAAGACGCGACGCGCATAAGACGCGAGACCCAAAAAAGGCCTAAAAAATCTACCAAAAATTTTTCTTCGTAATCAACAGGACACATCTACAATTACGATAACAAGCTTAAGCTACCTCATTTGTAAAAGGTTCTCGTAAAACATCACGCTTTATATCTCGCACGTGCAAAGTAGTTAAACATTTTTTTCTTTGGGGAAACTCGTCGGCGTCGTGTGCAAGGAAAATTAAAATAAAGCTTTAAACTTGTGAACAAGTTTTAGTGCGTCTGCTCACACTCGAGCCTCATAAAAACTACCTCCGACAAGTCGACGTATTTTTAGACGTTTTTATTCGCGAGAACGAAAATGTGGAGCGGAGGGGACTTGAAATAGTCTTTGTTTCCTTTCATTATAGTGCAGAGAAGTTGGAAATTGAAGCCAGACGCGGTCTTATTGAATTGTGTACCTATATTGCAGTTTTGGAGTATTGTTTTTGAATAAATTTCATTTACATTAATTTCCTATTGTTCATACTGTTTTTTGAAGTCGTGAAACGATTTTATCAAATGCAGCACTGTGCCATTCATAAACAATTTTATACCGTTATTGTAAAGTTCAGTGCAGACAATAGTAGCTACGATTGACATGCCTGACATTTGTAAGCAACAGCTACTTACTGTCAAGAGCTGTTCGGTGTGCATAATTGAAGTACTTTAGCTTTCAATCGGACATGTATAGTATAATAGTCTTGAACTTATTCACTGACCTACAATGCTCTATTTGGACCATTGATTTAAATCGATGTCAAAAGTAAAAATTAATTATTTTGCATATTTGGATTGTTTTTCGAAATTTGATTCATAACAAATTGAGCTTTTCCTTTGTCTAAGAGACTATTTCTTTTCCTAAGCGGTTCAAAAATGTGCTTGGTATGTGATGTTAAGGAAGCAATATAAACACGATATAAATACAAGATTTAATAGTTCATCATACAGAGATTATTCAAATAAAGATTACCGCAAATTAATTCATGACCTTGGCTTAAGCATGACGTTCAATTTTGTATCGATCAACTCCTGTTTAATTAGATGCCGATCTTGTGGGTGGCTGTCAACACACATTAGTTAATCTCAATGTTACCAAAACAAATCTCAGTATCAAAAAAAAAAAATAATATTAAGTAAGAAGCGTATTGTAAACAGGACAAACATTTCATTGGGTATTACTGTCAAAGTGCACACGATTATGTGTCATAAACAAGTTTAATGATCAATTACGCCGCAGAACAAGATGGTTGGCGCTTAAATAACTAAAATTAAAGTACAATCGTGTTAAGTTACGATGCGAAAGGCCGGTATCGGCTTTAGAACGACCCACGCCGTTTTTTGACGTATGGTTAAATGAAAGAGCGTGTAGCGGAATAAGTACTTTACATGGTAACATTATTACCAAGAAAACACTATTTAGTTATTACACAAAATAATATACATAATATAGAATTTGCGGATAGTTTAGAAGAAACTTTGAGATAACTAAATTATTTTATCGTAAGTCTTATTTAATTAGTTTAAAACTTTAACTATTTCAAGTTTACCAATTTAGATTAAATTCGCCCCAGTTTCTTATTGCGTTATTTAATTTACAATTAGTTGGAAGAACTTACATAGTAAAATCTAATATAACTTCATTTTACGAGGTTACAACTCAAGTAAACTAAGGCATTTCAGAGTATGATCTACATACATATCTAGGAGTATCTATTAAATATTTTAACTTCTTTTTAATCCAGAATATATCTTCTCCGTAGTTCTTTATAAATGTTGTAGCCTTGCAATTTCCCCACAAATCGTAGAGCGTGCAGTTTCACGATAGCTATTAGCAGCTTGCAAATTATGTTCAGCCGACGTCGGCGCAGTGCTGCGTAGGTGCAGGCGCCGAAGCAAGATCTATAGTACACTTAGATATAATTATAATTGAAAATTAAGAACGTCATCGTAGTGGCCTAGAGGTTAAGGTGCCTGTTTCTAAGATGAGATCAAAAACTTGGTTAGTGCCAATGTGATCTCTACCAATTAAAATGTCTTACTACGTTTAGTAAAACGCTGTATACATAAGGAAATCTGAACTCAAGAATTAAAGCATCAAAATGGCTTGAGTAAGCGAAATATTCTCTTATCCTTTCTCTGTTTGAGAAGAGGCTTTTACCACTTGTTAGCGCTGGAGAGACACAGACTGATGACGGATGATAAGCCAGCAGTGATACAGTTATAGACAGATAAGGTACCAAACAAAAATGCTTTATTGATCTAATTGAAATAAATAACATCCCTATATAACATCACACCTTTTATCCCCGAAGGGGTAGGCAGATGTGCACATTATCTACGACATTTAATGCCACTGTACAATGTAACACCCAATTTCACCATTTATGTTATGAGTCCCATGCAATACCGCATTATACTGGGCACAATTCCAAAATCCGTGCTACGAGAATTTTTAAAAAACCCAATAATTCTTTACCTGACTCGGGGACCCTCTGAATGAAATTATTTGATTTTTATAATAGCAAAAACGATGGCCTATCATTATTATTAGAATATCGTCTCGTCTATAAATCATAATAATTAATCGTTACGTTTCACTTTCAATATCTTATTTATAGGTCTTTCACTTGACCTTCAACGAGGGTTAAATGGAAAACCGTTACTTACTTTATTTCAATCACATTTTACGATTGATGAAATTGCTTGATATTATAACCTTGCTGGGTTTTTTTGGCGTCAGCTGTTAATATTACATACCATCACGCCTTTTATTCCCGAAGGGGTAGGCAGAGGTGCACGTTATGGCACTTAATGCCACCGTACAATGTAACACCCACTTTTCACTATTTACGTTATGAGTCCCATGTAAAAAGGGGTGAACCTATTGCCATATACCACAATTCCAGGCTCCATGCTACTGATTTTTTAAATTTTTAATTATTTTAAAACCCAAAACCACTTTGCCCGACCCGGGAATCGAACCCGAGACCCCTTGCCCGTTGCACTTGCGACCGCTCGAACAACAAGGCTGTTAATATTGTTTTTTATAAAAGTACAATGTTTTAATTATCTATGGATAATCTTATACTGAAACTGATTATGTATGTACACTGTGTAAATGACAGTAGTGTCGATGTGTAGCGCTGCGAACTAATTAGCGTTGTCGTGTGTACTTCTAGAAAGCTTTTTAGTGAACAAATGTTATTAATATTGAAAATCCAATTGTTAGAAGTTGAAAATTGATTACAATCAAGCCTCGTTCAGTATATATTTATAGCATAAATGTAATGTCTATTGTACAAGGCTGAAAGCCTCTTGATAGTAAAACAAACAATAATAAAATACAGCCACCATTGAAATCTAATCTAAATTATTTATTGACAACATATCTAAACGTTTAATTACAATTATGAATTATACTCCAATAACATTTCTAGTTTCGATTCCATAAAATTAATCGTTATTAGCTTACTATGATTTATATGATACTTGGAGTTTTCAAGTAAAACTGTTAGGAATATTAAATTGCTGTTCGTCACGAGGTGATTTGAGCGCAATTTTCTCGATATAGGTTTTAAATCTATTTAAAACTTCTTTAGAATACTAGGAACTAAGAACTAGATATTTTTTGTCAACTAGGTGTACGCGTGACTTCATTCACGTGGAAAAAGTACATCAACTACCTGCCAATTAAAGTCCCGTCAAAATCAGCCTAGCTATTTCAGAGATTCGTCAGAATAAATAGACGGACAGACAAAAATTGTAAAATATAACATTTTAGTGCATATGTATGTAGTAAAAATATGCATATACATGCATATGTATGTAGTGAAAAAGGGGTTATTTCATTATTACAAAACTGAAACTCTATTTTTATTTATATATATTTGTATAGATATTCATATACCACAATATAACTTCATACCTCTCCTTGGTTAAGATCAAGTTATAATGAAGACTACGATAATAGAACGTCTTTCACGTGAATAGCAAGCGAATACTCTAGCTTACTTTATTCGCTTAACCCATATCCATTGGTACTACATTTTATCAAAACACAAAGTACAATTGACCCACAATACCAATGAAAGTACCATCCATTAAAAAAGCAAACCACCAATTGTAACAACTAAAAAGAAATTAACCTCTAAATTGGTCTGACATGTCTCTAAATAGACTTCCTTTCAGGTGCTCCTTACCAGTGAAGCAGACTTCCAGCCACCTCGGGTAATAGACAGCGGTGGTCGCCATTAATCAGTCTTTAGACGGGTTAAGCGGAGGAAATACCCGTAAATAGCTGAATGCAAAACACGGCAGTTGTCTGTTCATCAATCAATGGATGTCGTTCGAAATGTTTAGGCGAACACAAGCCAGCGTTTAAGACGCTGCGTTTGCGATTCAGACAGTATAAGCTTAGATAAATAATTTGGGTGTCATATTTGAATAAGTATTTTTCGTTTTAGACACGGATGTAAAGATGTTATAAATCTTAACATAATGCCGTATTCGATAAAATAATCAACAGATACTGCTATTAGAATAGTCATATGGTACCTTTAAAATTCTTGTTGGATGGTGATAAAGTTCAAACTTAAAGTGAACTGAACAAATTCTACAGTCTGTGTTTCTTTCGCGAATTTTGTAATTAAAAACTGTTGAAATCGGTTGACACGTTAAACGCCATAGAATGTAGATGTAACCAGTGCTAGTGGATAATTCTTTTAAATATTCTGTTAGCAATCACAGCGTTGATCAAGCTATCATTACAAATATCCTTAAATACCTAAAAAGCTTTGATTTATAAACTCTACTCAAAATCTTATCTAGCCTAGGTCTTTTTTTAGGTCTTAAGTAAAATGTCGTAAAACCTTAAATACTTGCGAATGTTCGGTCAGCGTTTCAACCGCAACTTTGCAAATGTCCGCAGTAAGTGCAACCGCTCCTGTCTTATTTGCTCCCAGTAGAAGTAGCTATTTATTCTATAAACCATTTATTATTGACATCGACGATTTATGTCCCTCAAAGTGTATTTTAAAGTTGTTTTACTAAGAAGGTAGCATTATTAGTGTAATTCTTGTAAGTTCGCCTAAAGTTTTTTTTATTCTGCTAATGTTTTATTTGTTTTTCTTGGTATCACCTATCCAGTGATAGGTGATGAGCGATCGTGTGAGAACTGTTTAAAGTGTTAACACTTCAGACAATATGAAGAAGTGTCTATCTATTAATGTTCTTGGAAATGTGTCTCATAATATTTTTTATATTGTAAGTTTTGTGAGACTGAATCTAGCTGCTTTATAATTATAAACATTTTACATTGAATATTAAATTATTATGTTTTCGGCTTACTCACGTAATAATTTGACGAGGAACCCGACTAGTTTCAAGTCATGCTAGAGGCTCATATTCATGAGCAGCATTTCGCGACCCGTGACGTGGGGACTGTCGCGCCGCTACTGATGTATGTATCAAATTATTACGTGAGTAAGCCGAAAACATAATAATTTATTCAGTATGTCCCATGAAAGTTACAATACAAACATTGAATATTACAAAAAGCCAATGAATAAAAGAATCAATTGATGTCACAGATTTAATACAATTAGTTTTACAATTCAAATGTGAAATAAATATTCATATCTCAATTAGTAACAATCGTATCAGATGAACCAATATTTTTAATATTACTTTTATTGCTAGGAAGACTACTGCTGACTGCCTCGTTGGCCGAGTGGTCGCAAGTGCGACTGCCGGGCAAGGGGTCTCGGGTTCGATTCCCGGGTCGGACAGAGTATTACTGGGATTTAAAAAAAAATCAGTAGTAGCACGGCGATGGCCTTGCGGTATGGCAATAGGCTCACCCCCTATTACATGGGACTCATAACATAAATAGTAAAAAGTGGAAGTTACATTGTACAGTGGCATAATGTGCACTTTTGCCTACCCCCTTTTTTTTTCTTTTAAGGGGGGAAAATCATCGAATGACTGCTCCCGCCTGGGTGAGGCGGGAGGGAGTGTCAGACTCTTACTGACTAAAAACCACCCCGTTCCTTCTCCTGCACGTCGAGCCGGAGCCCCGGTTATCCGTTAGGTTCTCCGCGAGGATGCCTACCCCTTCGAGGATAAAAGAGGTGATGTTATGTTATGTTACTACTGTTCTCAATGAAACACAAATGTTATTACAACGAGCTGTAACCTCAAGCTTTTTAGGTCATATCAATATTCTTCAATCTAGGCAGAAATGAATATGTATTTTTATTCACTTTTATACAGCGCTTAATTGGGCGTGCGTGCGAATTATGATTTATTGACCAGAACTGGGTGTCCGTCTAAATAAAAAAAGCAATTTATACGCCAACAACACTGGAATTAGGTCAGATAAATAATAATAACTTCTTTTTATTATGATACTGCTTAAATATGCTAAGTTGCTTATTTTTATGGATTTGAACTGGCTGACAATAAAAGTATTGTGAACCAAATTAACATGAGCTCTCACACCGTTCTTTGCTATGATTTTTTACATGTAGAAGGGAAGTTTTCTTCTAGTTTCAGAGTTCAATGTTGCGTGGCTATTTCCTCGCATTGTGAGTGCACGCACGTACGACTGTAGGCGACATCCGTATGGCTACTGTTTCTTCACTGATTACAAATGCACTGAATTTGCTTCTTATTTCATAGTTGATATAAAAAAAACGCGTTTCGTTGCAACGCCCACTGTATATATATTTTTTCTTTTATGGATAAGCGTTTTATAGTTATTCATAGCATGATGTTCTATTGTAATTACTGACAGTCAGTCACATCAATGTTTATTTTATGCTGTACATGGCAATAAGAATTTGTATGGTCAAGAATTATTTTAAAAAGAATGTATGTACCGCTATTGTCTTTTATTTTTGGTGTCAGAGCTTCTGTTTTGTATGTGATTATATAGACATATCACGAGTAACGAAACAATTCGACATTGAATTTTTATTCATTCTATCTTTGATCATATTATAATATTATGAATAAATATAATTATACAACTTAAAATTAACTAAGACTAAAACAGTGGGCTGACTATTTCTTCGGACAGAAAATAAGCTACCAGTCTTCTGGGTCGTTCTCTAGTGATGGAGATGTGGACGACTTCTTTGACGCCTAACTGACGGAATTTAGTTTTTATTTTTTTAATAATATAAACTCATAATTATGTTGAAATTGTACGTGACAACCTAATTCTTATGGTTGTTTACTTCATCTTCTAGCAGAATATTAGGTATCAAAGTCTTTTTAATTAAGTAAATCTGTGTCAACTAGTCAGTCACGAATCACAAACATTACAATATTCAAAACTTTTATCGTTGATTGTACGTGTTACGTAGTAGGTACATTCACCCATCAAGTCGCTGTCAATTTTTTGTTCATTTTTGGCAATCGTTGCCCAACTTATGCAAAAATAGAGCCATCAAAAATTTAATCGGTGATCGTTAAATATTTGCTTGGCTCAGACGTCCAATTAGTTTCAATGTGATGTAAAAATACTAAAAAGTTTAAACCACATGGCGGTGTCAATATCTTTCAGTAACAAGACCAGTTCAATTAGCAGACACCCTTTAATTAAAGAGATTGCGAAGTCTGCTTGCACGTCGTATTATTATCATCGGTTAATTTTGACCGAATATGGCGACGGAAGGGTTATGATTTTAGCAATGTTTCTTTTTTTCGTTGAAAATCTGGAGCAGATTGCTTGAAAAAATTGCGTTATTATATTTTTATTACAATAACTTTATTAATCCGTTTGTTCGGATTCAAAACTTATATAGTTAACCCTACGTCTAGTTTAGTATAATAACTAACATGAGACATACTAAATTAATAAACTAAAAACTACTTCTTACTCACGTGAACTATTCGAGAAAGGCTCTATGTGTTTCAAGTCATACTGGGACTCTTAATTGCGCCGTCAACTGGCTACTCGTAAGCTTGTAGTTCACGTAAGCCACAGTTTTAGTAGCTATGTCTTCTAATATCTGCCATCAAATTATATAATTTGAACTAATAGGGAATAATCATATAATTATTCTTAGAATAATATTCAGAATAATTAATCTTTAGAATAATCTTTAGAATACTAGAATTATTATATATTTATTCTAGTAGTTTCCATTGCCACTATTAAGCAGACACTGCAGTTGCCTAAATGCGCATACCCTCTATTGCTCGAGGCTCATAAAACAACAAATGAAAGGTGTACCTATGCTTACCCCTTATTGACAAACGAGGGCGATGTTTTGTTATGTTTAAAAACATTATATCACCCATGTTTTTACAACGAATACACAATATTCTAGTGTAGTCTCATTACGAACACTGACATATTAAACTAAACAGGGTAACCACTTGGCCATTTCATTTTTTAGCGAATATGTATAATTAAAATTGTAGCCAGTTTTGCTACATAGTAATTAAGAATCCAACTTTTTTGCCTTAAATCTTAAAGTTCAGATTCGTAATCAAGTAGTTTATGCCATCGCCAATTTTACCCATAATTACGACTTATTACAAAATCGAAGGCGTCATAAATACTGGGTGTGTGGGCACAATTTCATACGTCCTACATAGTTATTTCGCCTTGGAACATTCATTACAAGGCGTGCGTACATTTACAACATAATTCAATACTAAAAAGTTGAAAAAGGATTCAAGAGCAACCAGCCTCACCTATTAGCAACTCACCCATGTATGGGGCGCATTGTGCGAACTGTGAATGACCTCTTCAGCATAATAATGGAAGAAGGGATGCGCAAGCGCGTGCGGCGGAGGGGCGACCGGTTTGAAATTAGAACGTTTTTTATACGATCCCATTGGCTTTGTCGGCGCCCGCCCGGTGCGCATGCGCTAACTCGACAAATGCGTCAAATGAAATAAGCCGTATTTTATTCCCTTTCCTTTTTGAATGGGCCTTCAAAGTTTCGAACGTGGGGTTTGTTTGGACAAAAACTTAGTATAGATTATGGGTTCGCTTTTGTTGATGTTCTGTACAGAAATTTAATATCGGAGGATTTGTGATTGATTGGAAACGCTTTGATTTTTTAACCTCAACCCTAAATTTAACGCATGCTGCTGCAATATTATTATTATTTTCACCCTAAGATTTAACCTTTGTAGAACCGAGTCTATGAATTTTATGACCGATCTTTGTAAAACCACACACTCAAACGATTACGACATAGATTTAAACACATTTCATTCATCATAACTTTGTATTAAGAGCATCCAAATAAAAAGAATGAATAAATATTATTCATCAAAGACTATAAAAAAGTTTGTAGTCTAAGAACTCAAACAAACTGAGTACCTACTAATTACACAATATCACCGTAAATGCAAACTGTTACATTCTTCCACAGTAACAGAAATGAGAAATAAAACGTCTTAAAACTCCGTTTGTGGAAAACAACTAGGTAAGATTGTTTAACAGATCATAAAAAAGTTTCTACAGTGTTATGTAGGTACGCAACAAAATTAGGTTTGTTCGCTTACATGTTTACGCAACTTACAAAGCTCCTAAATTTAAAATACTTTTTACTTCGGTGACAGTCAAATCAAGTGATAATGGTTCTTTACACCATAATAGAGTTACATAAAGTTTGGAGCACTCGCCTATCCCCCCATTTGGGACAGAGTAAACAGAGATGAGGGAGGGAGTAGCGATAGTACGACGTAAGACTCGAAGCCGTATGGTCGTGTGGAGCGGTCCTAGCGAGCTCCGAACGCGATGCCGACTTTGTTTACCGAACTTTTTATTCAAATAAAATGACATTTTAAACGTTTGAATCTAAAACGTATGGAGATTAAAGTATGCAAGTGAACAAAATAAATAGTGGAACTCTCAATAGTGAATTTGTAAACATGTAAATTATCGATGGTGTGAAAATTAAGTATAATTTTGTGGCAGTATGGTGGATGCTGGTGTTAATGAGTGCAATAACACCATAAATGGAAGGAACCAATTTGTGTTTCTCGTATTTGTGCATTTACTTCTCATTGGACTGAATGGAACAAATGGTAAATATGGACTTTTTATTTGTTTAAGCTTGAACTTTGTTTAAGGGTATCATAGATCTATAAGTGTATATTTCCTGTGATTTTACAGATTCGGTTTGGTTTTTAAATAAATAGTATTTATTCGTCTAGAATCAAAACTTAAATATTACGTTAGAACTAGTTAATAGATTGTTTAAAAACTAGTTTTAAATAAGGTTTAAGTCTTAGATGAGTCTGTAATGAAGATCTTATAACCAAGAGCGTATTTTTGCCAAAATATAGTCAGTCTTGTAGTTTGATATTAATATTTTATTCGTGCAATAATTAAGATCTCGAAGTTTCGACAACAATTGGTAACTTAAAAAATGTAGACGTAATATTAAACACTGGGTAGAAATAATATTTAATGGGCACTTTCTACCATCAAACACGAAAGCTGTAAAAGATCTTGTTAATTCAATAAGCACTCTTCAAAAACGCGATCTTTATTGCTCCTAAGTGCTGTACCGTAAAACTTCTTTTCAATTGACTGACTCCACATTTTTATCAGATCGGTACGCCATTGGGTAATTAAAAAACAGTATCCAATTAATAAAATGTAGTTCCGTTGTTCAGTAGCCAATGGCCTGATACCAAACAATGTATTTTTTTTTTTTAACGCTACCTACCTTAATTAACTTTAACTGCCGGTTAAGTGGGTATGGGGTTTTACGATTACATAGTGGGAACTTTTTAGCCTTGTTTTAGATAAAATGAATATGGTAAAGTGCTCATTATAGTTTAAGTTTTATAAGCGGTAATTATGTTTGTGGTGGTAGTTAATTAGATGTTTTAGTTTTGTAGGAAAGTAAATATGGGGTAGCAATATTACTTATTTGAATTTTTCTATATTTGTTTCGTTGTTCTCCTTATTCTAAAGGGTTAAGTAAAAGGGTGTTTGAGTTCGTATATTAGGTTAAGCTAAGTGACAATACTTCGATATTCTGGATTGGAAGTTAGCAACAAATGCTTTCTATATTACTACTACTCCTACGGGAAAATAATGCGTGAGATTATGTTAATTAAGGTAGGTATTATTACAAGTGTCGACTAGAAATGTGTATTTATAATAATATTAGCTGTATAAAGTTTCACTATAATATGGAAATTAAAATTCGGAACATTTTCGTGTTAAGTATAAACTTTCTCGTTCTCACACATTTTCTTTAATAATGTCGATCATAAAAACTTTTTTAGTTTTGTAAACTTTCTTTTTAATTGGGTTTCATTAAAGTTTTATTAAGTGTGATATAATTTGAAGACATTTACTAAACACCTCATTGAAAGTATTTAGTTTCGAAATATTCAGAAGATTAAACAAAAACGTCTGCAGAGTTAGGATCTCCAGTTGAGTTCTTAGGTTATGTAAAATATAAATTAATTCAAGTTTTGACTTTTCGAGTCTGAGTTAGTGCTCCGTAAGTAAGTACTTACCTATATGTGTACGTAAATAGTTTCCCCTCTATTATATGAATGGATTTATAAATCATAACCTCATAGGCGAAATTGTAACTTTTAGTAATTCCTTGATAAATATTACTATGATATTAAAAAGGTTGAAGTTGAAATAAAATATATTTCGCTTGAATATTTGTTAACTGGGCGGGGTTACGTTGTTTCGCGCATTTCCTTTGTCCCTTCAGCATGGTAAATAGACAGCAATCCTTGTTCCTTACAGTTTAAATGTCTTCCTGTTAAAGTAATAAGATTTCCTTGGAATTAATTTATTTTGTGTCTGAATAAAATTAGAGGATTCATTACTAAGTTGCGTTTGTATTCTGTTCAGTTTAATTTGTTTGAATTAACATATTTTAAATAAATAGGTTAATTTATCGTAGATGATAAGTTGTGTATTACCTCTATTGTGTATATTTGACATAATACCTCTATAACATCACGCCTTTTATTTACTTAAAGGCTCTGGTTGATTTGAATGTAACGTGATTTTTTGGTATTCGTTACTTAATTAATTAATGTTTTCGGCTTACTCACGTAATTGTTTGACTCAGAACTCGACTAGTTTCAAGCCATGCTAGAGGCTTATATTCATGAGCAGCATTCCGCGACCCGCGACGCGGCGACTGTCACGCTGCTACATCTGCTAAAGTCGCAGTATTATTACTTATTATGTATTTTGCGTCGCATACCTACAACAGTCGTTATGATATTATACTATAGAAAAGATTATTAATATAACTAACAAGGACAATTAACGTTTTTTCGAAGAATTTTAAAACTAAACCTAAGCGCTAACTACAGGTCATTGAACCTGTATTTTTTTTCGTTTCCTTAAGTTAACATCCGTGTATATAAAATGCGATAAAAACCATGTTTTCGATAACCGTGTGAATTTACGATTATTGTCCTTATCATATTATGTTGAAGAGATTCACAATTTTTGAGTGCTATTTTATCATATCGCATCTATGTAGTTGTTCAAAAAATACGAAAGATGACATTTACCTTTGTATGCCTATTTATTTTGCATATAGATTACTTGGGTTGAAATAATATATTTAAGATTTGTACCATACGCACTTTTCTTCAAAAAACGTACCATTCTTTTTTAATAACCGCTACAATAATTTTCGTTATAATAAAGCCGTTCCAAATAATCACATTAGGGCTGTCACATTTATCAGATAAGTACGTATAAATATAATAATCTATTTATTTCCACCGGTTACTCGTTGCACCCACACTGCAGCAAAAAGACAATCAGCGTCGTACTTTTATTGTGTCACCTTATCACTGACAGTGACAAGTATTAATAAAGGAGAACTACCGATGTTGCGCCGGAGCTGGTCGTAGGGCTGTCCCGTTAGCATTTTTTATTAAAAATGTGTTTATTTTGGGTCATTATGTATAGCTTTGATTGATATTGGTATTGAGACTGGTCTTATGGTAATGTTTTATTGTTATTTACGATAGCAATATTAACTATTTTACGTAGAAACCATAATATTGTTTAAGACTTATTTTGGGTTTAGTTAGATAAGTAGTTATGGACAAATACATATGAAAAGTTTTTGTCCTTTACATTTTAAGCGGGGTTCTGGGGTTCAGTCATTTGCTAACAACTTTAGTTTAGCTGAAGAAACTGTGTTAATATTATGTAGTCCCATTTAATAACCCACAATTGAGTACATAACAATAAATCTCTCCCATTACGTTCCATTTCCTACTTCTAGCTTTTGTTGTGCCACAAAAACCCTTTTTATAAGAAGGTTCCCCCACGTTTTGCTCAACTGCGCATAAAAGGTGTATAATTAATCTAAACACTACAATTATCTCGTTAATAACATAGAATAGGTAGTGATTATTTCAGATTTAATTTATAGCCGTGCAGCTGTAGCTGATATATTCTTTTGAACAATTTATTTGAAAGCATTTATTTAAACATTGGAATATATTTACAAGGATAGTGAATGTTGTTGTCAATACTCATTGTTGCTAATAACACCTAACCTATTTTTTTTTACAAATGTTTAAACGAAATTTTTTTTTATTAATTTTTCTTTAAAAATATTTTTTTTAAACTACCTCGTTGACCGGGAGGTCGCAAGTATGACTGCTGAACAAGGGGTCTCGAGTTCGATTTCCGGGTCGGGCAAAGTATTGCTAAGTTCATAAAATCTTAGTATTAGCACGGAGCCTGAAATTGTGGCCGGTATATGGCAATAGGCCTTATTACATGGGACTTATAACATAAAATAATGAAAAGTGGGTGTTACTTTGTACAATGGCATTGAGTGCCGTCTCTACCTATCCCTTCGAGAATAAAATGCGTGATGTTATGATGGCTTGTGTACCGGTAAAAAATATTTTACGAAATGATATCGATTTTCAATTTAAGTGCGTATTTGTGATGTAAATTTTCTGAATACATAATAGAATCTTAAAAGCATATGAGCTACTTATAAAAATACTTATCCTTACATCACCTTTGAACGAATATTAGCATTACTATAGCATTTTTTAAATATCATCCATTATATTATATTCCTACAAACATTCTTAAGAATTTCTTTGAAACATCATTCCTAGTTAAGCGGAGGCATATTCTATTCAAGCTAGTCGACCCTTGACCTCATCTTTACTTTTTATCAAAATAGATTGCGGTCAAAGGTTCTTTGTAAAAATGACTGACGATATTCAAAAGATGTCTACAATATTTTTTGTCTCATACGCATTATATTAACTTGTTAGCAATATGTATTTAGGTACTGATACATGTGCTTTAATATAGTATGCCAAAGAGCGTTCTATTGAGCAGGTTTAAAAATCGAACGTCTGTCAATTCGATTCGAGCATGTTTATTTTCAGGAACATGCTATTAGGTGACAAGTGCTCAATTGAAGCATGCTTTCGTGGTTGAAATTACGTCTGCAACTATAATTTTAGTTATGTATAAGCAACAAATAACATTATGTTTTTGATACCTATGGTAGACAGAAGTTAACTTGGGGATAACTTACTTCTAAACTGAGAAAAATGTAGCTAATTGGGTGCCTATTTTTGGAAATCATTCTGTGAGATGTGTTAGAATTCCGATTGCTATAAAAGTTAAGTAGAGTATTGCTATAATAGAGTATTTAGATTTGATATAAAAATTAAAACCACAGCAGTCACACCTATATTTACAAATGACAATAAAAAAGTACAGAACAAAATATACCGTCATAATTTTCTGTATCACTACATTTTATAACGCAACAAACACCCATCACACAGAGCCAGCCCTAGCAACAAAGAAACGTAAAATAAAAAAATAAATCACAATTATTACAATACAGCGAGTGTCATTTTATCTGTGTGTCTATCTAAATGCAGTGGAACGGACATACGAACAATTGGACGCGGTATTGAGAGATCCATAGTTCCATATGTTACTTTTTATGAAGACGCGGCTCTTCTTAGGAATGTTTTACGGATGGAGTAGGCGTCAATCGTTCGGTGTATCAGTATGAGTAACAAAATTTAACGCTACATTATAATAGGACAACTTAATAGGGTACGCATGAATAGTCATGCGTTGGGTTTTATGAACATTGTATGGAAAGTTGTGATTTTTTTGTCATATCTTCTGATTGTGTTGTTTATTTTACTTATGGGATTTTGGATGTAAAAGAGTGATTAATGGTCTATTAAGTACGTGTTGTGCATGTTGGTTTAAAGTGGTTTTCTATAAGCTTCCGATTATATCTATAGGACATACCGCATCTTTATAATTTCTCAATGACAACTGGTGTATTCATCTTCTCAGACACTTCAGTTAGAGTGGTCCTTTATTCTGCAGTTAATATAAATTAAATTTTATCCTACATCACCTTTAATTATTTAGCTTTTTAGGCGAGATCCTTAAATCCAGTTTAGAATCTTATGTAAAGCAGTTGTTTTTCCAATACTAGACCACCACACAAACAAACTGATTAATACAGAATCCTTGTAGATCTTAAACATTATAAAATATACAATATCTACTCGTATTTTTTTGCTTTGATAGGCTAAATTCAATATGGTGTTTAGATGACAACTCCATGTCCTAGTTCATTGACGTTAGCAGTTTGTTAAAGCAAAGTCATCGCCATTTTGATTGATCATCAATCTAGTCTAGAATTAGAGCGTGATGCGTTTATTGATGAAACCAATGAAGAGAAACGACTTTTATATGAGTTTCGCAACCGTTGTATCGAGTAGATATTTAGTATTTAGATAAATATTATGAAAACAATATTATACTTTCGTATTTTTAAAAAGGTTATCAATTGTGATAATCAAGTTTCCTGCAATTAAATATGAGTTCTATGTCATATAGAGAGAGACTATTGTCATGTATCAGAGACAATTCCTATACTTATGAAATTACTGAGGTTTTAGATGAATCAAAATACTCTAATGTTTATTTACCCTGAGTTCAATCGGATTCGATTTCCCTTACTCAGTTGTCGTACCAATGTTAGCAATATCCTTTATGCCCTTTATTCTTTAGAAACGTAGAAAAGTTCTGTAAAACTGTACAACTTAAAACTCCTAGGAATAAGAACATTTTAGAAACAAGACAATCGTTTCGCGGTCGATTTGCCTTCGACTTCAACTTGCTTAAAATTTCACGTTTTCAGTCGTACAAACCATGTGTAGTTTCTAGTTCATTTTACAAACCTATAACTACGAGTGTAAGTTAGTTATAACAAGTTATAAGTTAAAATTTGCATGATTTATTTATTAAGCAAAACCTGGTGATATATTATATTGTAACTGTAACATCTTTGTATACCATGTTTTTACGCAAATAAATGTCTTTATCTTTATCAAATAACTTTTACTATTCTAACAACCTAATGGATTTTATAAAATCTTTAACATTAAAGTTTTAAAACATGTTAATCTATATTTACATAATATAAATGGTTTGTCTAAAGTTGGTAAGTCATTAAGTATTTGCATCTCCAGCATTAAAAATTGAAAGCATACAAAATATGGTAGACTGTCTCGTTGGCCGAGTGGTCGCAAGTGCGACTGCCGGGCAAGGGGTGTCGGATTCGATTCCCGGGTCGGGCAAAGTATTACTGGGTTTTCAAAAAAATCTCAGTAGTAACACGGAGCCTGGAAATGTGCCCGGTATATGGCAATAGGCTCACCCCCTATTACATGGGACTCATAACAGAAAAGTGGGTGCTACTTCTGTGTGCACCTTTGCCTACCCCTTCGGGGATAAAAGGCGTGATGTTCAGTTATGTAAAATATGGTAGAATTTTAACAATCCTTTGCTCAATTTGGAAATCGAACTCAAAACCTCTTGCTAGGCAGTTGCACTTGTAACCAATCAACCGTAGACTAAGTCAGTACTTACATAAATATACTCGACCATAATTCTGGTATCGTATTATATCATGAAGTGGTGTTTTGTCCCATAAATGATTATGATGCTTCCCACGCCCTCTGAAGTGGACTCTCTTGTGCCTGGGATCAAATTATTATCAAGAGCATTTACGAACAAATACTTAACTTTTACTCTCAGTTAAATCGAGCTAATGAAAATGTATTTTGTATAATATTTTTAAATGAATTGTGTGTAAAAATGTCCATGATTGAAATTGTGTAATTTATGGTTAAAAATATGTAAAATTAATATTTTTAGGATCATTTTATTACTTACTGGGTAGTTACTTCTTTCATACTTAAAGTTTAATAACTTATTCCACCCGAGTGTCGAATATAGATATATGGACTCTCGGCGTTGATCAACACCGTAACATAAAATGACTACGCTACTGCAATGTATGATAAAAACACATTTGCTTGATAAAAAAGCTCTATAACATATAGAGCCGATATCCGTGACATAAAATAATATGACATCACACCATTTATCACCAAAGGGGTAAGCAGAGGTGCTTTACGGCACTTAATGCCGCTGTATAATGTAGCACCCACTTTTCACTATTTATGTTATGAGTTCCATGTAATAGGGGGTGAGCCTATTGCTACATACCGGGCACAAGACTCCGTGCTACTACTGAGTATTTTTTTTAGAAACCCACTTAATCTTTGTCCGTCTCAGGAATCAAACCCAAGACCCCTTGCTCGGCAGTCGCACTAACGACCACTCAGTCAACGAGACAGTCTCCCTAACATGCATACACTAAAAGCTCAATGAAGCTTCACAATTTATTTTTACCCTTAACATATAAATAAATGTTGATGTCACCATCGTAAATATTAAAATGAATCATTCATTACAACAATGTGTTTACAATTTAATTTAATATAACAAACAAGGACCATTTGTTCTAAAGGTTTAAAAACCTCAAACATGTGTTGAACAATAATAAATAATTTACGTTTTTTCGACTTAACTCACTCAAGTGTAAAGTTACGCTCAGCAAGCTAAAGTTTAGCTTACTTAGCTTACTTTAGCTTAATGGATACGACGCGTTAAGCTAAACTTTAGCTTGGACCAAACAGGCTTGTTACAGTCAAGTTTATGATAATGCAGGATTAAGTTTCATGGATACTTTGGATAGTCTACTGCATAAAGTTTGTCAGTGCGAAGTTAGAATGCTAGTATTGAAATGGACTAGGGATTTTGAAGAAGTGAGACAATAGCATTTACATAATTATTATGTAAGAAATAAATCAGTAATATTTACATTCATAAGTATGTAGTTTTTAGAATCCATAGAGTTAAGTACTTATATACTTGTGCAGGCTTTACTTTTTTCTTTTAGGTAAAAAAATCTTGATGTGTTTTTAATAC
Source organism: Spodoptera littoralis (assembly GCA_902850265.1). NCBI lineage: Eukaryota > Metazoa > Arthropoda > Insecta > Lepidoptera > Noctuidae > Spodoptera > Spodoptera littoralis. The sequence continues at coordinate 8,871,144 of LR824542.2, read as the reverse complement.
GTCTCTGTTTATTTATTTTCAAGCATAAAATTAATATTATCGAATTGCAATTATTGTTAATCTCATAACTTAACTAATAAAGAAGGAACTTTATAAACAAGGGCTTAACAAAATAGTGTAATTTTGACAAGCTTTTATCTAGTTTGTTTTATTTATTTGTATGTGAACTTGTATGTTTGTAAACGCATCTAGGGAGAAAATCCTAGTGTGGGCAACGATAAATTAATCGAAAACGAATTATTTTATTTCAATTTCCCAAACTGACCTCTATACACAACTTCACAGACATAACGCCCAACTAATCGAAGTCCCCTAAATTGTCAGAGAACCGTGATATTTTGGCTGTATCCCATCTCAAATCAAATTGTGGAGGTCATTGGGAAGCTCGTTTATGTCCTACGGCAGATTGTTACACACTGATAAGATTTGCTCGTAAACCTTTGGTTATGGCGCAAATATCGAAGATCCAATACGTTATTACTCGTAGAATCGTCATCTTTGACTTTTGATGGCTCTGGTTAACGATGTGTGTAGGTTAATAAACAGCTTGTTTTGAAACAAAGTACATTTATGATGTTATCCTAGCAGGAACTCTGATGACCTTTGTTATGCTTGAATTTGTTTTCCTAGAATGATTCATTCGTTTGTATCTGTATGTCTAAGTGTTATCAATAAGTACGAACTTTTTACTTTTCAGAATCGGTTTTACACCTTAAAAATTCGCAGTCATATTTTTCTTACGAGGTTTAATAGCAAATATCTTGTCGACGAATTCGAAATATTACATTTATTATTATCAAGCTCATGTCTCCTTTAAATTGTCAAAGGAAATAACTGCTTTGATACTTTGTATCAAATTTGCATATGTAATGCGCCACAATCCCACAAACAGATGTTGAAATTATGTATGTGCACCTCATGGTAACCACGTGCTAAACGAATTCACAGATGTCAGTGCCCACTTGCCTTATACTTTATTTCGACGTATCTTGCTTGTGGTCGTCAAATAAAATGTTTTTTTTTTAAACGTTGCCCCACACTAGGATTTTCTCCTGTGTCGTGGGTGCGTTTACAAACATACAATATCACATACACATGACACCCAGACCCGGAACAACAATCTGTGGATCACACAAAGAGTTGTTCCGTGCGGGAATCGAACCCGCGACACGTTGCGCGGCAGCCAGTTGCCCAGCCACCGCGCCAACCGTGCAGTCCAGTGCAGTTTAATGTCCTGTAGTACCAAAATAGGTTTTGTTACATGTGTAGACACGTTTACTACACGTTCATTTTGACTTTAATTAATCAGACAGATGAAAACGGAGCAAAATTTCCCAAAGGTCACGCAGAATCAGTCTGTTGGTCAGTAAATTTAATAATTCATTATTTACTTAACTTTATCGACCACAGAAACTTTTAAAACTGCGAACTTAATCTTTACATTTTAATTACGTTGGTTTAGACTTTTCACCTTTTAAGTTACGACGTTCTACAAAAATGTTTGTTCGAACTACCAAATATTCTTTAATTTTAATATTTTCTTTCCTAATTCGTTGTTTTTTGTCTTATCAGCACAAAACCGAGCACCCCGCATCAAGGAACACCCTTCAAACACAGTGTCGGGGCGCAGTGAGCCTGCGACCTTAAGATGCGTAGTGGAAGGTAGACCTAAACCTCATGTGCAATGGTATAAGGACGGATCTCCTTTACCACCAGCTGAAGATGGACATAGGGTCCTGTTGGAAGATGGACTACTATTTTTAAGGTACGTAGACTACGTGGATTTGTAACAGAGATATGAGTATCATTATAAAAAGAAAGTTTGGTAGTTTTGGTACATACGTTCATATAAGACAAGTTTTATCAAAATAGCCTTATAGTAAGTACTCAGAAAAAAGTCATAAAAATGCATACAAATGTTTTTCAAATAAAGTTAAATTGCACATCCACTTCTGGTAAGAATAAGCAATTTCAACGTTATACGACCACATAATGCAATGTTTTTTGGCATTTAGACTCAGTATTCCAATTTCAGTTGGTCCAATTCCAGAGCAATAACATTCGGAACTGGCGGTGTGTGATCAAAAAGTGTTTTGTAACGACCCTAATTTGAATAAAAAGGTTCCATTTGAATTTTCTTCGCACTACAAACACGGTTTTGGAATCAATTTATTTCCACCGTTGTAGTGTAGACGTCTAAATTACTTTTTATTAAACATTTGAACATGAACGTATATTTTATGATTTATGAGAGCGTTGAACAGTTTATTGATAGACTTTGATGTTTGATCGACTGTAAATTGCAATTTTATGGTCAGTTGATTGATGAATTGACTTATTTTTAAAGTAAATGTTTTTAGCTTACTTTATATTTCACTTTAGAAATCAAAGTAAATTAAAATACAGATATAACAAGAAGCTATTGTAAACAATATATTACATCAAACAAAATAAAAATCTTTTTGTACTGCAACTTGTGCATCAAGTTAGTTTATACACCATCAGTAACATAAATATCCAACCACATTACAGTCAAGAAAACGCTCCACATGCAGTGCTAAAATTCATTGCACTACCTCACATGTAAATCTAGACATAACAAACACCATTTCGAACAATCAAGACAGTTCATAAGATTTGTGTCCCCAGGGTGAACCGTGGTAAAAAGGAGAGCGACGAAGGCATATACTGGTGCGTGGCACGCAACTTGGCTGGCGAAGCCGTCAGTCACAATGCCTCGCTTAACGTCGCCGGTGAGTCTTAGAACATAGTACATAGGGAAAATATTTGCATAGTAATGTTTGTACCGACCAAGTAGTGTTTAACCTTTGTTGGGGAGATTAATGGTTGTGTGCTGCTAATGATAGCGTGTGTGGATTTGGTATGAGGTGGGTTTGTGTCGTGCGTATTATTATAGTCATGTTTAATATACTTGTAAAATGTGCTTTGCTTAAATCGATCGCTTTCGTCAGTGGCGCGTGATCATGAATTCCTTGTACATTAACATTTACTCATAATTAGTTTGCGATATGACTTAAGTGTGACTAGAGAAAGATACCTGACAAAAAATGGGATAATTTTGCGATTCTTCCGTAGAACTTATTTTCATAGTTGTCTACAATTCAATGGTAGTTATTTTACAAATATCTAGTAATAGCTAGTAGTATTTGTTAATCCAAACTTAACTATTCAGATTAACCTAAATATTATAATCACAACCCAATATAAACCATAGCTGTGTAAACATTTCTCAGAAATGTAAATCAATTATTTATTGGACCGCTATTAAATCAAACAATTCTGTTGCCAAGTCTCTCCAATCAGTTGAGTGAAACTTTACCTGCTTTGAACAGAGTTATAAATCAATCTGCTTTGGTTTCCAATATTTAGAATTACCAATCTACCTACGCTTTATTTCTCTTTAAGGGAAAATAGAAATTCGTATATTGAGCACTACTTTCTTCCTTATTCAGTAAAACGCTATTATCATACATCAATTTATAAGGTTTAGATACGACATTATACAAATACGTCTTTGACTTCGGGTGCCAATTGTTCCATAGTTAATGGTATTATAATTTCCAGTTCTACGTGATGAATTTCGAGCAGAGCCAAGAGATGTTCGTGTGGCTGCTGGAGAACCAGCTTTATTGGAATGCTCACCCCCTCGAGGGGTTCCAGAACCTTCGGTTCACTGGCTCAAAGATGAACAATCATATGACGTTGAAGTTAATGGCAGGTACGACATTAAAACGTAGAAATTATTTCCGAAAACAGAAAGAGGCTATTGACTGTCCGGAATTTAATGATGGATTTTCTATGAAATATAAAATATGTAACGAACTATTTCCTTTCAGGGTAACAGTAACTGATACAGGAAACTTAAAGATCTTAGAAACGTTACCAACAGACAGCGGTTTGTTTAGGTGTGTGGCATCAAACATCGCCGGTGAAAGGCAATCGCGAGCCGCAGAACTAACTGTTTTAAGACGACCTCACTTTGTTGTTAAACCTAGTAACGTAACAGCTTTGGTTGGGCAAACTGTGGAGTTTAACTGTCAGGTAATGTAACACCATGTCTTTAGGGTATAATTTATATCATGCCATTACAATATTAAATGTTGTGCTATAACACTTCCATAATTACTTTTAGAGTTATGATGCGAGTGTAAAAATATCATGGGTGAAAGAAGACGGCTCGTTGCCTTCCCATGCAACAATAATCCGAGGGCTATTAAGACTGGAGCATGTGTCCGCTACAGACGCCGGCGTCTATTCCTGCCGCGCCGACAGTCACGCTGGCACGAGTATCACCAGCGCCACACTCACAGTTTACTGTAAGCTCTGTCTCTATTTGGATCGATTTTATTGCATCAATAATTCTGACAACTGTCCGTTCTATTTTAAATACGGCCATCTGTTTCAGCCTTACCACACTTCACGCAAATACCGTCCAATCTGACCGCATGGGAGGGCGATGTGGTTTCCATTCCATGTGAAGCTAAAGGCTTACCTACACCAACGACCTTTTGGATTCTCGAGGGGATTCAAGATTCTTTACTTTTCCCGGAATGTACGAAAAGTAATACGAGCTTATTATATTTGGATGGGGCGCGGTCTGAACACAGTGGGCGAGTGATTTGCACAGCTGTCAACGCAGCTGGTAGTATTATGCAAGAGGCTTATCTTAAAGTGTTAAAAAAAGGAAACAATGAACTAAAAGAACCTTCTTTGGATCGTGAATATAACGTAGATTATGAACGTCAGACGCGCATGACGCAATATGAGCTTGTTCAAGCAAGGAAATATTTGCAACAAAATGTGTTAGTTCTGAGAAGGGTAGAGGCATTATCGTCCACGTCTTTAAAGGTTGTTTGGGATGTAAGTGTACTTAAGAAGTTTTATGTTCCATTAAATTTGTAAAACAAACTATTTACGTACTCTCTATTTATAGGTTTTAACCGACTACAATGAGTATTTGGAAGGTGTAAAGATATGGTACAATGGAACAACACTCAATTGGCGTAATGCAACTGATGACGAAATTACTTTATTAAATCCGGCGCATCCCGACGTCCTGTGCTCAAACGGATCCTTGATGAACATTGACAATAGTGGATCATCAAGTTATATACTCACGGGCTTGATGGCTTATACCCAGTACGATATATTCTTGATGCCGTTTTACAAGATGTTGCTTGGTAAGCCATCAAATTTGATGACGGGGTATACGGACGAGGATGGTAAGGATTTTCTTCTTCGTTTTGTTTGTTTACTGGATGTGGTTGCATACTTTATGTGTTGGTGATATTTTAGTACCTTCTGCGCCGCCCCAAAGCGTTACGGCGGGTGTAATAAACGCAACATCGGCGTGGATACGATGGGAACCGCCACCTGTGAGCACGTGGAACGGTGAACTCACCGGGTACTTGGTAAGTTTTTGTTTTTCAATTATTGTTTAATAATGATTATTGTTTTGCTCGATAAAGTTTTATGTTCGGTTTTAACTAACATGATATGTATTGTTTACAGCTTATGGTTAGTTCCCATAGTCATAAAGTAAAGAATAATACAAATTAGTAATAACTTGATTATGTTCAAGATCATTTTAGTATTTTTTTATGTAGTACCATTTTTGGTTTAACGCCGTTTTCGGCTTAATCATTTGTATATCGTAACAATTCTGTACCATTCATTTTCACATAGGTACTATTCATAGTCAGATTAAAGTCTTATACATATTCTTATTTTTGGCCTTGGTCTTTGTATTAAACAAAGCGAGAAGTGTTTAAGTAGATTTCCTGCACACAGATCGAAATCCGCGTGGGTGGTAGTACTGGAGGTCGCGTGGTTGGTCAGATGTCGCTAGGAGCTCGCACCCGCGCGGCCGTGGCTAGCTCCCTTCGGTCTGGCGGCCGGTACAGCGCACGCGCCGCCGCTGTCACGCGACGCGGACACGGACCGTTCAGCGCGCCCGCGCACATACACATGCTACCCACGCAGTCACAAAGACACTACGTCCAGTAAGTGCTACTTCCGATCTAATAAGCCAGCTAATTGGTACTTGTTAGGTACTCATTTGTTTGCATATGAATGCTGTCAACTGTCAACATTCTATTATTGAAATTCAGATTAGCTATGAACATGCGTAAGTTTAAAATATTTGAACATTTTTAATCAAAATGTCTTTTCTCCTTAGGACTGAACCACCAAAAGATTCCAACATAACGCATATATTTCAAGAAACGTGGCTCCTAGCTCTCGGCCTAACATTATTCTCTGTGATTGCTATCGGAGTGTTCAGCGTTTATTACGTCAAGCGCCGAAATAACATTCAAAGGAAGAAATCTACTGGTAATTACACATTAATGTATACAAACAGTAATGTATGTATATCTTAAGTACATGTAATTGAAACATTGATTTGGATTGTAGGTCAGTCAATTGTAACAGCTCAACAATGCCTATTGAATAAAGACACTATTTGGTTGAGAGAGCGGCCAGTATTCGCCGCTCCGAACGATCCAACTCTAGACGTGAGCAGCTGTCATCAAAGTCTGCTTCATGGTGAGTATTGCTTGTTATCTAGTCTGATAATCAAGTGTTTACCTAAGAACCACGACATATTTCTCACGGTATAAATTCTGTTGAAATAGATTCTTCTGACAAATACCTATGATTGTCCTATGATAAAACGTTCGGACTCGTTTTAAAATTAGACCATTGATGCCATAATTTGTCATTTATCAAAGCGACTACTAAATAGAAACCGTTTATAGAATGTAACGTTATTCCCAGGTGGGCAATCAACAAGTATTCTAAGTGTCGAGCCTGAATACAGTCTGCCTCAGAATTCCATTCGCGGACCACCGGAACCTTACGCGTCCAGCGCAATTTACACAGAACTCAATTTCAAGGTACGCTTTGATAAGATTTTCGAGAACTCCATTGTTGACTCTAGATAACATTTCAACGAATTTGCATACGTTAATCCTATCGTATATCAAATACCTCACAAAATGTTCATAAGTGTAACAATAAATATCGTTTTCCACACAGGACAATAATGAAATTGGAGACTTGAGAAATTGTCCAGAAAGGCGATCTCATAACAATAGCATTGTGAGGTCGTGTAATGGAAGTATTCAATATTCGAACGGAGAATGTTCAACGTGTTGCCATAGCACGTCTAGTAGATCAACTAAGGACTATAGAGAACCGAGGCATGAGAACGCACATAATGACATTAATGTCTTAGAGGACGACTGTGCTTCTTGTCATACAAATAGGTCCGGATCAAGGAGTCGACAAGACAAAAGCAAAGTGTGTCCGGCGAGTGATTTAGAGTATGACTATCCGCAGTGGCACTGGCTGGGCAGGGAGAACAGTTTCAAAATTCCCATTCAGACGAGTAGACATTCGAATGTAGCGAGGTCGGAGCAGGGCTGTCAAATAAATCTGTGTGATATACTGCCGCCACCGCCGTATGAGGTAAATTGATCTTGTTTACAATTTTGCCCCTATGACCATCAGTGTTTTTTAGCTTTATGGACAATGCGGATATTTAGTGTTAATGCATTTTTTCAGAGTCCTGAAAATAAGACCGTGTATGGAACTCCAAACAATTAGAGACGTTAACGTTCGAGGAGGGAAATCAAAGCAATAATCAACATTATCTTTTCAAATTATAAGGATAAGTTACGTGAAAAAAATGTTCTGCATTTGTTAGTGATGTTCATAATGTGGAACTGAAAACTAAGATGGTATTTAGATATAGGTAGATAACGTGTAACTTAATATTCGTCACACAAGATCATAACCATTGTAGATTAGCCAGAGTAGTGCTTGTAATGTAGATACCGAACTTTTGATATTTGTATCGCGTAATTTATTCCTAAGGCCCCCAACAGACATGCTACTTTTAGAAGCAAATTTTCATATTCTAATATTCTTGCAGCTCCAAGCTTTACGGAAGAAATAGAATCACTGATTGTGAATGCTAAAGGTAGCATGTATGTTCGGCGCCTAATCTATATTCTAGTCACAGTTCATAGGACTAGTTTTGCCATTGGTAACACTTGTACTTTCTCGTAAGCTAATATTTTGTACCTATACTTACTCCACGAATTAAGGTTGTTACAATTTTGACTGTAAACGTAGAATAAAAACTGCCCTACATTTCACTGCCATATACCTTTAGGTCTTTCTAGAATATTAGTTATATAATCTTTGACTGTGATATTTATATTAAATTTGTGTATTAGAAATAAATGTAATCCTAGTGTAATTAATTACCTACTCAATTTTCCCGACCTTCTAAAATTTTTAATACTTTGCATACCTATTGTAAGAGACAAACCAATTCGATCTGTACTATTAAAAATATTTTCAGAAACAGTTGTGTTGTACCCGAAACAAAAATCTGAAATATAGCAACTTTATAAAAACGACGTCGTTTTATTTGTCACTTTGTTGACAGTAAACGTGGTTTCCTGTTTGTCATCGCCTGTTTATTATCTAGAGACGTATATTTTATTCAGGGAATCGCCCAATAAAAGTATGAGAAGTCTTCCCTAAGTCCTTATTCGGTTTCATATACCAGGAACTTTATAGTAGAAACAGAGATATAAAATAAGTTAAAATGGGATATAAATAAATAATATACCTACACTTAGAAATGAAGTACGTCGTTACCTGTGGCTTACAAGGCTCTAACCGAGTCATAAACTTTAAATACTTGTAAACCAACTTGTTGACGCCGAGATTTATTTTACGATTACATTGTTAATTTCAAATTAATAATTTACGCCAATCATACTCCTAGTTCAACGCATCTGGAGCAAAAATGGCTGAAGTTAAGAATTTCGCATCATCAATCAATTGGGGACGGTGTGTGATACATTTGGAGCCCGAAAAACTGTATAGAGCGGACTTATTCTCCGGGTTTCGGGTTAAGAGCATTTGGCAATAAATCTTTGAGTCCAATTTATTCCTGTCTTGCTTACGTATCGGCTACGTTTATAGCTACCTTTTTGGTGCCGAAAGAGCTTTCCTTTATCAGCAGATTTTCGGAGCGGACAAAGGACTATTCGATTCAAATGATATTCGTAACAGTTAAGGAAATGTTCTCATATAAATTCTTTTTGGAGTTAAGTGAGGGAACTGAGAAGATGTAGGGATATTTGACTTGATGTTCGGTGTAGTTGTTTACTCAATTACAGCTGCTGCTGTGGTTAGTAACCTAAATTAGACTCTGATTAAACTTGGTAAGATCTAAACTCTAGTGGTAACTATAGTTTTACAGAATCAGTGAAACATTCTATCGCTTAGAAATCTTAGTAATCACTGGATCAGTGCTATTAAAATAATTATATAGAAACTAGAATATTTGCATGTTGTAGGTAGGTAGAATAGGTGCAAAGTATGTTGAATAATAAAATTGTTTATCTTATTAAAATTAGTACCCATCTTCTTAACTAAACGTTTTATTTAATTGCAGCTTGCCACTAGTTACGTTTAATAGGTTATATAATATTTACTGTAAGTATTATTACAATTTGCTGCATTTTCTTGTTATACTCGTTGCATTAGCTTTAAACTAATAAAATGACTGCCTCGTTGGCCGAGTGGTCGCAAGTGCGACTGTCGGGCAGGGGGTCTCAGACTCGGTTCCCGAGTCGGGCAATGTATTAAAAGGTTTTTAAAAAAAAACTCAGTAGTAACACGGAGTCTGGAATTGTGCCCGGTATATGGCAATAGGCTCACCCCCTATTACATGGGACTCATATCATAAATAATGATAAGTGGGTGTTACATTGCACAGTGGCATTAAGTGCTCTAATGTGCACCTGAGCCTTCGGGGATAAAAAGCGTGATGTTATGTTATGTTTATGCTGATAAAATTAAAGAAATACAATGATATAACGTAAACATTCAGAAATACATTTTAATAAATATGAGCTCTATATAAATAGTAATAAAATATGGATTTTCGTTAATGTCATGGTATTCAGACGTTACAAAAATGTGATAAACTAAATAAATAAATGTTCGGATATGGGTCAGCGTGGTCATTCTCTGATAGTATGCTATCTTGTATTGATTGGATTGTCGATGTTAGAACCTATTTTTATTGATAGAGATATATTTAAGGAAATAGTGAGTAATGCATTTGCCTTTCTATTAGAAATTTATTAAGTAGGTATAGATAGGTACCTAAATATTTAGTCTTAGGATTGCAAATAGTGCCATGGTGACTTTGCAAGGATTGTCGACTTTGCAGATGACTGTCCTTTTTTTCGGACATTAGATAGTTTATCAGCTTTTGTAGGGTTTGTTGGATCTCCTTGCTTGGATTTGCTGATCACAAGCTGACTACAAACTGGCTCATTCGTACCAGATTTTGTATAAGTACAATATATTACGAAACATTTTTTTTATAAATAATGTATGAAAGAACACAAACAGAATCTCTTACAGTATCAATAAGTAGAGTTATATCTTGTTATAACCTCTCATATATAGTACAACTGTTCATTATAATCACATTATTTCTGAATTCACACAACAATGCACTAATATCAGAACTTTGTTGTTCAATGGCGGCGGGTAATAGCGCAGAATATTAATTAATTAATCGAAGTAATTCATACAACGTGTTAATAGGTCTAAAGTATATTAATTTATGCAAGAAGAGTATCTAGTAGGTACTTAACGTTGTTCATCACGAGCACTTCTCTCTCTCTACTTCTTCTGCTAACTCCTTCTGTCAATTGATAACTATATTATACTAGTTGTTGCCCGCAACTTCGTCCACGTAGAATATGATTCCTGTTTTTTTCAATGGGAGCATTTAATTTGGATACAAAGTATACTATCACCTAAGTCAGCTCATACCTTACCTGTATACATCAAAATCCGATCAGTAGTTTCAGCATGATTGACGAACAAACAGCCAAACAAGGAAACTTGCACATTTATAATGTTAACTAGCTTTTACTCGCGGCTTCGCTCGCGTCACAAAAGGATAAAAAGTAGCCTATGTGACATATACACACAGCGCCATCTATACCAATACATTTGTTTTCCCTCGGGAATATCACATTTTTCCAGGATAAAAAGTACCTTATTAATCCGGACTTCTTACTTTACGTCTGTAAAAATTCAAAGCAATCGGTTTTGTAGTTACGGCGTGAAAGCGGAACAAACAAACAAACTCACTTTCCGATTTATAATATTAGTGAGGGTGTGATGTGATCACTTAGTTTAATAAATTTACGGGAAATTCATTTCTGTGATTGGGATTGCTAATAAATAATCTCTTAGAAGACTATAAAAAATTATAATTATAATTAAAAAAATATTAAAATGATAATAATTTATTGTAAGACACAATAAATTACAAAGATTTATACAGAAAAGAATATAAAAAAAAATTCGTGTACGCGACTTCAAATTAAAATGGAAAATGATGTTCCCTAAAGCGCTCTGCCCTGCCACGTAGGTGAATTAGCATAATTCCTGGCTGTAAGTCAAAAATGTTAAACCAAAACATTATACAGGGTACCGCCCAAAACTCTGAGTAAACCACGATAATCGGCACCTGCCATCTGACGTCATCTTGGCTCTCCTAAAATATTATACACTAACTTTTACTGCTTCGTTGGCCAAGTGGTCGCAAGTGCGACTGCCTGGCAAGGGATCTCGGGTTCGATGCCCGGGTGGGACAAAGTATTACTGGGTTTTTTTAAATCTCAGTAGTAGCACGAAGTCTGGAATTGTACCCGGTAAATGGCAATAGGCTCCCCTATTACATGGGACTCATAACATAAATAGTGAAAAGTGGATGTTACATGATTGTACAGTGGCATGAAGTGCCGTAATGTACACCTCTGCCTACCCCTTCGGGAATAAAAGGCGTGTTGTTATGTTATGTTGTAAAGGTTTCGTTATATGAATGTTTGTCCGTCAATCACCCTGCCTGTATACCACATAAGGGAGATAGGATATCTTTTTATCCCGATTATATGCTTCCATAGTATTAAACAGGAATTACAATCCACGCGGACAAAGTCGCGGGTAACAGCTAGTTTTTTATATTTTTATAAAAATTGCCATGTTTTAATTTTTAGAATTTTAATTGTTAAAATTTTAATTGCCATAGGTATAATTTTAATAACCTATTTCTTATAATATAGGTATTTAAACCAATTTTGAAGTATCTTCGGCCTATCTGGAATTCATTGGGGGAGGTCTATATTCAGCAGTGGATGTCCTATGGCTGATATGATGATGATGTGAATGAAACCAATTCTTGGGCAAATTAAATATAACCAATACCGGAGTTGAGTCATTTTTTAAGATAGTGAATTTTAAGCACCTTATAAACTTTCAATGTCGCAAATAAACTTTTCTTTAATATATACCTACTTACGTAAGTATGTCTACATATATAGGTAGTCCATTTTTATTCATAAAGGACGACAATTCTTTGCGATATTTATTTTAAGCTAGCTACAATACAAGAGTAAGATTATGGCAACATTTTATGAAAAAAATGTGGTCGTTCATGTATAATAATATCCACGATTTTATTGTGACACTGCCTAAAAAATTCCCAAAAAAATCTGCCGCTCCAAATTTAAAGATGGTTTTGGCTGAAATCATAACACCTACTGTTTTCGTGGTCTGTGAATGAAGTAAGCTAACCCAAAATAGTAAGTTTATGACGTCAATTTTTTTATGAAAACTTGATTAGTAATATAAGACTAGGACATACAGGTCTAAAAATAAAATTGTTTTTATGAGTTTTGAATGTAATAACAATTTAGTAGCTTTTTTAAGGGGGGAAAATCATTGAATGACTGCTCCCGACTGGGTGAGGCGGGAGGGAGTGTCAGACTCTTACTGACTAAAAACCACCCCGTTCCTTCTTCTGCACGTCGGGCCGGAGCCCCGGTAACCCGTTAGGTTCTCCGCGACAACAATTTAATAGCTTAGGTATGTGATGTGACACTTTAAGCAATAAGAAAAGATCGTATTCCTTTTTAAAAGGCCTGTACGCACCTGTGACTCCTCTGGTGTTGCGGGTGTCTATGGGCGGCGCTGATCGCTTACCATCAGGTGATCCGTCTGCTCGTTTGCCTCCTAACCCATAAAAAATAAGGCAGAAGATTCCATGTATAAAAGCTTGTATAAAAATACCCAACAAACTCATTGCTTATTAATATAACACGGATGCAAATTCCAGGGAAGTTAAGAGCTAAAATTAATCTGTAAGTATAATTTATGTTAATACATATCGGATTCTTGTATATTTCCATGGGGGAAACATTTATCTTATGATGGTGATCGAAAATAAGCTTAGCTTGCAAATTGTACGGTGCCGGCGACATTTCGCCTTGCCTACATCAGATTTGAATATATTTTGATACTATTAATATGTATCAGGATATCCTGCTAATATACATTTTTGGTTATGAATAAAACTTCTTATCATAAGTTACTTTTCATACTAGTATTTAAGCAGCGCGAAAATGAACGCGCTGTTAGGTACATGACTTAACAACAATCATACACGAATTAACTAAAATCACAGAGGGGTTCTTTCTCATGAGCAGCGTGCGCGGTCACGGCGACTTCGCGCTACTCACTGGATCTCTGTGGTTCGAAACTAGTAGAGCTTTTCTCAGTATATTCACGTGAGTAACCCGCGATTTTAGTTAATTTAGTATGTCTCACGATAGTTATTATAAAAACATTATAAAAACAATCATTCACGGCATGGAAGTCGTGGAAAAAATAATTCAATCAAACAACCCTTTCAGTCACAAAAAGCCCACACATATTACGAATACCATCTAAATAACTCAATTTCAATTCCACACAATATCAGATTAAAAACACCGCGAGCAATTTATCCAATCAAAATAATCGTAGTTCTGATCTTACGACCACCATTTTCTGGCCTTTGCGGGCACTGGACGTATGTAGCAAGCGTAACTTGCACTCCCCTTTGCACTGCACTAATCCATTAGACTTACATGAAAACTTAATACAAACACCAATAAAAATGGTCAGGTAATATTGGGTACCCTCTCAGCTCTATACTGCACGTGTACTACTACTCTCTACTGAATCTTACAGTGACCACGGTATGTCTACGTCATTTATATTTTATTGATAGTTTTAGTGCAGTTTTTGAGAAGATTATTTTTGTAATATTTTGTGATGTTCTTAAATTGTAGTGGACTCGAAGATTAATAAGCCTGGCTGATTAGATTGTCTTTTGAAGTTTGGTAGCAACTTAATTGGCAACTATGACATTGTACAGACAGAATGGAACTATTTAATTTAAATTTGTTTAGCCTTGAAATTCTGTCTAATGATTACAATTACTTCTGATCTAGATCAGCTTTCGGAATAATAACGTATTCGTCAAAATGTAAATATGTAGTTAATTATTACTTTACAGTATTATACATACAAGTAGCCAATCTGTTATTGGTTGACCATTCAATTAAACATGACAATCATGAGATGTATCAAAACATACATATTGTTCCAACCGTTCAGAAATCTTGAATGAATATCCTCCACAATACTTGCTCATTTCACTACAATTTCCCAGAATCTGTAGTAGAGCAGATACCGTCTGTGTTCCAACTAGAATGAGTTAATTTATACAGAAGCGCGAGTCGTGGTCTAAATTTAATTGTTCTTGACGGTAACACATAAATCTTGGTGAAATCCTAGCGGAAGCAATTTACATAAACGCCGTCATTCCATGGCTATACTATCCTTTAATCGTGCCCGGTTGTATGGTAATTATGTGTAAGTGGCGACTTAAGGAATTCGCCTCTTTAGAAATGTTCCAACTGTTCTGTTTATTGAGAGAAAGGAAGCTTTAAATAATGTTCGCTGTTAAGAACATTCTAAAAGTCATTGTGAATAAAATATATATTTTTGAATGTGGCGACTGAATTTGGAATTAGGGACTTTTCTTTTTGGTATTGTTTTTTGACTTCTTTACACGTACCTAATCAAGTTTTCTTAACCCATCGTGTGTGTAAACGTTGATCCACGCGAGACACAATGTATTTTCTGTTGTGTCTTGTATAAGCGGTTAATTAAGTTTAATTGTTAGACATTTTTTAGAACTGCAACAACTTTAAAATATCTATTCTAATCTGATGTTTTTAACGGAGCTCACTTTTTTACCCTTTAATGAAATTGCACAACTACTAGGTACCTGTGTAAAAGTTTCGTAGCCTTTATGAATAGGCCATTTGAATAACCTAGGCACAATTAAAGGCTCCATTACTTCGTGAAATTGGGCTTAGGTTTAAAACATCCTATTTAGTTACAAAGAGCTTAATCCCGAAAGTGTAGCGGAGTGTGAAGCGAGTTGGTCGAAGGTCACAATTAGACGAGGCGTTTAATTACAGAATTCACGGCAACAACGTGGCTTCACCTCCCCTAGTCTTTCACGGGATTCCTCCACAAGGGTTCTATTATGTTAGTGAGAAGCAGCGGAAAACGTTTAACGAAATTTTTATAGAAATACCTACAGATTTTTCTTATGTCATGCTACATTTTAATGACCACGAGACTTCATTGTGTTTAATTTAATAACACACACATACACATTTATCAAACCGTTCGGTTGAACTGAAAACTAAGTGTGCAAATGCTCTTTTACGTAATTTAGCTTCTTTTACTATTTGGTGAAGTTTATTTTTGCACGAAATCTGAAACTGGCTTTTTATTTTCAGAATCCCTTTATTTGCTGTGGCTTGTTAATTAAGAAGTGAATGAGTAAAGCAAAGTCAAGTATACCGATTTTCGCATTTGGAACCTTCAGTTCTCCATAAACAGGTATCGATATTTTAAAAATCGCCATCCCTCGCTCAGCGGAACCGCAACCCAACTGAAGCTAGGGTTGTCCGTAACTCGATCGTTGTATTATCATCAAACTAAATTGTTACGTAGAGAGCTCTAGTATACACGACAGAGGTTAAGTACTATCAGGTATACAGGGTGGGTAAATAACACGTTACGTTGAAATTGTACACATGGAATCGTGTTTGACTAGCGAAGTGAATTATTTAATGTAGGTACGTGTAGGTAATGTTTAGTTGTTAGCTTTCTAATTACACGAGAGCAGAATAAGTAGTAATTTCAACTAGATTATAGGTCTTATTACCTAGGTAGTAAAGTTAAAGTTAGTTACTATGATATTTCACAAGAAAATACTTAAATAAACATCGTAATGACGAACGGAAATTGTGAAATTCTTTCGTGTCGACGTGCGAGCTACTCAAATATCCTTCGGATATATTTTGATTATTCATACGCTAAGTCAGCGTTCGTATATTAGCTACGAAATGAGCTCTAGAAAACTCTTAAATAATACAGTAGTATAAAATTCAAGTTGGTTATGATTTTTTTATGCTCAAATCTGATAATATTACTTAGATGTCTAATGTAATGTATCTAATGATTTTACGCTGGTACTAATATTATAAATACGAAAGTTTGTGAGGATATATATACATATGAGGATATAGATATATATATATGTGTGTGTGTGTGTGTGAGGGTGTGTGTGAGGGTGTGTGTGAGGGTGTGTGTGAGGGTGTGTGTGTGTGTGTGTTTGACACTCTTTCACATCAAAACGTCTGAAGGGATCGAGATGAAATTTGGAACAAGGATAGATTATGGTTTGGAATAACACAGGCTTTTTATACCACAGGAACGCGGGCAAAGCCGGCTCAGAAGCTAGTAGATAATAATATACCTACACACTCATCTCTAGGAACACAAAATGTTTTACTTTTCAATACACTGCTACCTTGAGACATGAACTAAGTAAATAAATACTTCGTTAGTAATACAGTAATATTAACAAAGCAGAAATATTAAAAGTCAAAATAATAAAAAAGACATTTACAAAATTGTCTGGTGCTTCGATAGAGCGATTTCCCTAAGGCTCGCTCGTAAATGAAAAGGGCGGTTATTTTACTAAATTAATGACAGATTAAACACTGAATTGCCTTTTAATAAACCCTCCGATAGTAAATTGTGGTTGAACCGTCATTATATGGATTACCCGTACCTCGATACGGTGATTATAATCAACTAAAAATTACACCTTAAATCGACGCATTTTTGTGTAATAGTCGCATTTTATCGGACATTGTAAAATATGTGTTGGATCAAAATAGTTGCGTTCCATTTTTTATAGGGTCATTGCTAATGGAACTCGTTTCATCACAAGTTATGAGTTGGTAAAATTTCTTATTCTTATTTTAGAACAAAGGCTAATAACAATAAAGTTTTCATAGTAACTTTAGTGTTGCTTTATTTTTTATGACTTACAAATATTTCACTCAGTAACACTGGTCTCTGACTGTCACTTATGTACGATTATTAAGATGATTGTTTTATAGATACTTATACTCGTAAGCTGATCTTAGTCTCACGCCGACAGATATATCAATAGATATATGAACTTGGTGGTCAGCGCTGACCACCGTGCGCGTCATTCAAAAACGCTTCCTAGAAGTTCGTATATCTCGACCATCAATGCTGACGGTGCGCGTGCAGTCACCGTCAGACTAAACCCATCTTTACGCTCATGCAACTGTTCATAGTCTGTTGTCATAATCCCACTCCATGATTAAAATAAATGGTACGTTAATGTAATTTAGTGCAGATGAAGTTTAGACTTGTTATACTTATTAGAAGGTCAAGCGGTTGGTTCAATTCTAATTGAATTTATAAATTAAAACTCATCAAAATACAAATAAAAAGTTAATAAATCTGTAGTTTTGGAGATTAACACAAAACTGAACATAAAATGTAATTTCATGTTTAGCAATGAAGTAAAAGAAATGCCAAATTTAATTACAAACAAGCATTTATTTTCAATATACTATATATAATATACTATTTGAAGACTTTTATGTTACTGAAAATATAACAAACCCAATACTTTTGTCACAATGTATATTTTTGGTTTAGAAACATTTTAACGAAGAGCTTGTAAAATGCTACTGCATGCAATAAAATGCTACCATCATAAATCACTGCTTTTTAATTTGTCTAAAGACATTCATAGCCCTACGTTTAATGTTTTGAAAGTATTTTCCCCTTTTTATACCCATTTATTCCCATCCGAAGCCATAAAACATGGGAGTGATGTCCATTCCTGTCACTATTCCTCACATCGCGTGACGGGTTTCCTTAATATTGTAATAGGACATTTCTTATTGTATTTGGCACCCTGTCAAAGGGATTCTGTTTATACGAACAGTCTATTATATCTATTATTGTGTGCTTCACAAAAACAAATCCATTGGTTTAGATTAGATCGTTGTTCACAAAAAACTAATGAAAGGTAGTTGTTCTTTGTTTTTACTTATACTTATTGACTTTATGCGACATTAACAAAAATCTAATCGTTTTGGACGATTGACTAAATTAATATTACAATATTACATAGTATAGCACTCGCTAAACATTTATCAAAATCACCCGTATAAACTATGCAATCAACCTTGGACCTTCAAGTTCTCAGACTTCGTTCGTGGGAACCCACTTTGCTACATTGTCCATAGCTGCACAACAAGCGAATATCATCCCAATTACTTTGCAAAAGAAGGTCATAAAGTGCAACACTATCTAACAGACCGATGGCATTGAAACATCGCCTTGAACTCGGGGATTCTTACACTTTTTATTCGTTATCACAAGTGAGTCGTACTCAGCTCTAACAAATTACCGCTTTAAGAGATACGTAGCAGCCGCCTGTTATCTACGCGTCGCCCACACAGGACCGAGTTTTACGGCATTCTATTATCTGTTACCACTGGCTGAAAATAAACTACATTGACAACCCTTCACAGCGTTTATCGGGTTCCAGTTTTGAAAGGAACTTAATTTGAATTTGTTTAGGGTAGTCGAATACTGGGTTACACAGGCTCCAAAATACATTGAAACTCTAATTTCGAAGTGTTTTACTATCGAATTTGTTTTGACCCGTCGAAACAGTGGTTTGACATTTTAATAGGAAGACCCAACCAATAAATGTTGTTAGCTAAGCTTGATCTGAGAAAAGGCCTAATAAATCTGACAAGTCACCCAACAACTCTTAGTTGGCATCGAGAGGCAATTACATTAGCCGAAGTGAAACGAAAACGAAATATCAAAATGAAGAATGCGGCGATCGAAACGTTGGTCGTTAGACATCTTTCCCGAAAGCATTCAGTCTATACTGATACTGAAATGTGGTTTGCAAAAAGAGAATGCGACATCAAAGCGTTGGCCGTTGAGGCGATCCGGTCGACGGAGACGTGATACGGTTTAGAAATAACCACAGTAGTCGCAACAAGAACTGTCGACGTCTCAAGACAAGCTTGCACTCGCCCACGGCGATGCAACTGTGAATGTCCGTGTCGAATCCGCCGTGAATTATTTCAGTGGACTTGTTACGTTCCATTTCAGTGAGCGTTTACACTGTCTTCGCTTTTGTGTCGATAATAACTCACCGGACAGCCGGTTGTCTCCATAAATTGGTTCATTAGTAACCATTCTTATTCATAACGACGTCGTATGCGACTTTATTTTGCATTAACGATTGAAGAAAAACAAAAATTGTCAATCCCTTCGTCGTTCAAGATTATCCATTTTCGTAGTCAGTGAATATTTTATGCAAATAATTGACTTTTATGTGAAACTCGGTTTAATCAAATTTATGTACTTTCATACATAAACAGCAGTGTTCTATTTTTACAGAGCGACGAAAATTTTGACTTTGGACGAATACAAATGTGTTGAGGTTGCGTTATTGACGCCCCCTCCTGAAATAATTACACGTTATGCGAGTTCCGAAAATTACACGAATCCCCCCTTGTAGAGCCAAGCGTGGCGGCGCAGCGGTAATGGCTCGTTAAAGTTGATGAGAGCTTGCGCCCTCGCCCCGCCTCGCTGCCTCGCTGCCTCGCGAGGCGCCGCTGACAGCACGCCTTCCTTCCTGACACATAAAACAAGTTTGGCGGTTCCACTACGTCGCCTTTGACATCATTTCCCGCAATATTCCCTGAAGATACCGCTTTCATATAAATTCAAAGCGAAATGTCCATCTGCATTTCAATCAATCACAATTATTTACATTTTATTATAACTTTGTCTCATCATATTGACGTACGTATATCACGTCCTCGAGCGTGAATGTTAACGCACTCGTTAAAGATTAAAATAGTAACTTATTCATGCCGAGTAGAGTAGGTACCGTCTGTACCAATGTCGGTGACATAATAAATGTCAACGAGATCAAAATACTACTGGCGGCGGCGCAATGCACAGCGAGGCTTTACCGATCCCTCTAATTATATCTAACGGGGCTCGGTGCCCGTTTACACCGAGACATTAAAATTAACTGCGGAGTGCGTTTGATCTTTCCATTAGAGCATCACTATAAATAAATTTACTAATAAAAAGACTACAAAGTAATGAGTCAATCTTGCGTTCGAAATGTCATGATCTTTAAAACTATGTAAGTATGATAACTTAGTTTATTGCGTCAGTCAAAATCTGCAAGAAAAAATTGCAAGTCCAAACTAAAAGCTCTAGGATTTCGAGAGATGTCGTCGCAAGTTCTCTGTAACTTACTTTCGCATTTTGCATATCGGAATATTTCACCAGTTGAAATTCGTTTAACTTTAGTAACATTTCGGAGCGAGCTTAATAAAATTTCGTGGTGGAGCGAAGCACAAGGCGAGCCACGAACGAGACCGGCAAAAAGTCGACAGAAGGATTCGTTTATTTGTAGCGAGATAAAAGTCGCACGCGCTGCATTGTTCTACAAATGGTGTGTAAAAACAAAAGGCGAACGCAAGCGCGCGTCCGCGGACGACCGACATCGGTCATAATTAATTGCACTCATTCGCAGAAATCTGTCCACAAACAAATACACCGGCGGTGAAATGTCGTTTTATCACTCGCCGCCGTATTCATAAATAAATTTTAATATCAATAAAGTAACTCATGTCACTTCAATTAAGTTGACGGAAATATCTTGTCGTGTTCCCATTGTAAACATGGTCGGACAACAAGGGTCTTGCTTTGTGTTCCGATATTTTAATCTCTATTACATTCATTTGGATATGTACTGTTGTCAATAGCAGTATTTTATGTCCCGATATCTCAATCATTGATAACACCAAAACAAAAGCTTACGATGTTTTTCTTGTTCCTCTGATCATCCTCTAGATAAGGTGCAAGATATTTTTGAGACAACCTATCTTACGAGACGAACTTTATTTTTCGAACAAAAGCAAGTTACAATCTCATGCAAGAAAACCAGTCTGAAATATCGCCCTTCCATCGTTCCACGCTCTACTTACGGAGAGGAAAAATGTACAAGTACGTTAGCGGGGTAGAGCCATCGCACTTTACCCAGGGGCCCGACGCCACAACCTTATAGTATCACCATGATTGAGTCAATAAAACACCGCGGCACCGAGGAGCCGCACGATCACATGAGCTAAATGCAACTAGGTATGTCTATACCTACCCACAAGTTGACTTAAAAATCTCCATCCTTTTCTTACATAAAAAATCCAAAAGAGATATAAGATACCGAGAGGATTGTAGTAGAGGACCACACTCTGAGGCAAAGTGCCAATGAAAACCGAACGAGGTTCTTAACAACGCAGTTTGTTCTATCCGTAGAAGCTTAGCACTTGCCTTAGTGTAATAAACATTAATTTTTGCTGTACTCGGTCGATGCTAATGCAGTTTATGTTTAACAAGATTGTGGTAAAAAGTAATTGAAGAACATGTAAACAGTCTGTGTTAGTTTTTAGTATCTCGGTAAAGTGAAGCTATTTACCTATACATAACTGACAAAAGTAAGTTTACTGGAGGAGATTTATCACTTAAGTATGTATGTTTATCCTTGGGAACTTGCGAAAAAGCATAAGGAGAGAAAAGTTGTAACAGGAAAACATATGTTTTTATAAGGAAACGGCTCAGCTATTATGCTTACATCCGTACTCATCGGATTTTTTTTGCAACAGTATAACGGATCTGGTAAATCTTCTCAAATGTTTTGTTATGAAGCAAATACTTTCTTCTACCTTACTATTTGATTCTGATTCTTAGCAGCTGCATTTAACAAAAGGGAATAACTCGTTATATTATTAGGGCATACATTCGGACAGTTTGTTTTATAAACCAGAGCGCAGCGCGTGTATGGCTCAAAATTTACAGGAAACAAAAATCAGGTCATTTGTATTCAAAGTCGTATGCTGGGACGTACGTGTGGTAAGGAGTGTTGAAAATGTATGTTTATGAGTCTTATTTCACTTTGTGGCCCCACAGCTGTTTGAAAAGTATTTTAAGTAGACTATATTTTATCGGTACTAGAAATCAAGAGCTTTTCAAAGACCCTTTCGACAAAAAATCATGTGGTAATGAAAAACTGCTTGACGTCCATTTTATTACGCTTGCCAAACGCTCTTGAGTTTTCAATTCATCAAAGTAAAACCTTCGTGGTTAGCAGTAAAATTCTTTGAAGTGAGCAAATATTTTATAGTTCTAAGCGAACCATAATATCTCTGAGAAGTGCAGTGCTTGCGAAGTTAGTTGAAGCGGTTTTGCTAGCAAAAACAAATATTAGCTGCGGTCGGCTTGGAGCACCTGGAGTTCAAAATGGAAAGGGTTAAATTAAAATACTTTATCTAGTGTACTTTATCTGTGTACTAAAATTTGAAGTTAAACAATTGAGCTTAAGGGTGCATAATTTTATTAATCCTAGAATACTAAACAACATCTGTATCATCTATTTTGCTT
Organism: Spodoptera littoralis; assembly: GCA_902850265.1. Taxonomy (NCBI): domain Eukaryota; kingdom Metazoa; phylum Arthropoda; class Insecta; order Lepidoptera; family Noctuidae; genus Spodoptera; species Spodoptera littoralis. The sequence goes on along the minus strand of LR824542.2, from coordinate 8,848,287 downwards.
CCAACCTCTATAAACGATAACCGGGCGGCCAGAACCGTTGTTATTTTACCACCCAATGCCATGACATGGCTCTTATATTCCCACCCAATTTTTCATAGTATACATCAAATATTTGTTCACGAAAGGGTTGCAGTCACCAGAAACTAGAGGCATTTCAAACGACCCACATCCTATCAAAAGAATGTCACAGGATAAATCGTCACATATAACAACAACAAAAAAGCGACGTATCATTATGACGTGTTATTAATCATTTTGCACAATACACGTCAGTCTCGTTTAGGGGAGAAAATAAAGGAAGGCTTGAGCTATTATACCCGCAAAATGTTTGGTTTTATGCCTGGTAAAGGACGTATGCCGATTCGAAAGGATATAAGACACGTTTTTTGGAATACAAATGTATAGCGACTTTTGTTATAAAATTCTTGTTAGAATACCGAATAGGGTTGTGTTTTTTATTACGACTACTGATATATTACCAACCGTTATTTACATAGAAACAGAAATTCTGAACGTAACTGTAAAAACAAGCTCTAGTATCTAAGACTTTTGATACAGTTTTCAGCCTAATAGAGCAGAATCGAAATTGCAAATTTAAAGGGGATTATTATAAAGGATTAGCTGCTAATCCTTCCATTCTTCATTATCTTTGTTACTCAGCATTTTTAGATAATTTAACAGCCTCGCTCTATTTCTTAAACGATTCCTTGTCTCAAACAACCTCCAACCAATCAGATCCTTGTCCCATTAAAATGAAGCATATTCTATTCTATTGTATTCCTCAAAGAGGTCCACTTTCATATTATTTACGGTTTAGTCATCCTACGCGAATAGGATTAAGGGAACAGATTAACGACAATCGTAGGCGATGCTCCAGTAAATTCAACCTACTTCTTGTTGTAGAAAATTGAGTTTTATATAAATTCTAGTCGGGTACATCAACGCCTCAATTTGCAAGTGTATTTGAATTTTAAATCGTTTTTATACCAAAATAGGGTCTATTTTATCTCAGTGGCTGCAGAAAATAGTTTTGGTCTGAAATATTTTTCGTCTTCTGTCTTACGCTAAAGTTAATCTTTTCATATATTCCATCCCGTCCGGTGTTATTAGATCATCATCAATCAAAATAGTCATATCGGTCATCTAAAAGAAATCCTGAAAAACCAACTTTAAGATTCAATTTGAATTTGGATAAATCTTCGCCAAAAAAAGAAGGAAACGTATGATACATATATTTTAAATTGAATCAAATTTTCATAGTTCTGAAATAGAAAGCTTATCTTGTTTCTATAAATTATAATATTTTTAAGTTTTCACAGTTTTGCACAGTTTCTCTAATTTGTGCCCTAAATGAATGCGCACAGAGTGCATCAGTGATGTAAAACATCGCATTACGCGTGTCGTCGCAGGGTCGTCGCTCGCCACGGTCGCAACAACTCAATTACACACCTAAAATAACAGTCGCCTTACCCTGGGTGGTCCCACACCCGGAATAGACAAGTGAACATTGAAAAACGGTTTTAATAAGCGGATCTCCGCGGTTTATGTTCCTTTTTGATATTATATGATTGTTTAATTTTAATATATTGATTCGTTCTACTTTTTCTCCTTTGATTTATGAACGTCTAGTAGGTAGTCTGGTTGAAGTATTAACGTTGGTTGAGATGTCAGTGCTATGATTAATGATGGTACCCGAATTTGTTACAAATGTTCTTGTCTTTTTAACGTGAATACATTTAAACTAACTGCTTTAAAATGGGAACAATAGCTGCTTTAATTTGACAGTACCTGACCTAACACACTATAATTTATCTTTGTGTACTTAGTAATGTTAATATTAGAAAGTGATCTCCTGTCACGCTAATCTACGGCCACCATTTTACATCAATCTTCTCGTCCGCGCAGGCGCATGACAGCGTCGCGTTTGTTTGAGATGCGCTTCCTGTCGTCGAATGTTTGTCTAATTTCCGAACAGTTTGTTTAGTTGAATAAGTTTAGATAGGCGCGAATTGATGCAAGTCATGAGAATGGACAGGTTCTTTGAAAAATATTTATGTTATTTTAGAAGCAAATAAGTATTGTGTAGTTTTAACATATCTTGTCGACACTCAAGACCTAACAAAATCAACACTGAGATTCTTAGGAAGAACCATATATTTTTTCTCCAGAACTGAAGATGAACTGATAGGTATAAATATTTTTTTCGATTGGTCAATTATTTTCTGATAATATTTTGCACAATCTACAATTAAGTCAAAGAACTCACTTGAGTTATAATGTGTTATAAATGTTTAGAAAAATATATTTGAAGTGAGTAAAGCACGATTCTACTTTCCAAAACAACAACTGTTGCTAGACAGTATCTACATACATTTGATACAATTATGAAAAACATTTGATGAAACAACCATTTTACTAGTGCAGTGGTTTGTTCAGAATTACTGAATCGAACAGCGTTAAACCACGCAGTTATAAACAATAGTCCGTGCAAGTTATCGTAAAATAATTTAGTTAAACAAATCGACAGTTGCATTTCTCCCACAGTGATAGTAATAAAATAAAATCGGGTTGCGATTGCACGGTGCCGCGCACGATGCTGTCCTAGCCACGATTTATACACCAGTGATTCATTTCACTGTTGACAGTTATAGCCCGACTCGGATATTGCACTTTTGCACCGCATTCCCACTTCTGAATTATGACTTATAATAACCGAAGACGGTTCTCACATTCAATATAATCACTACAAAATTTTCAAACGAAATCTTACGAAATAATGCACAAGACGTTCTGCAACTTCACTCTTAAGCTTTCTATTGCTTTGTTATGGATCGAAACAGTTAAGATCGGTTTCCATTTCACCTGCTCCGACCTTTACAATCAATTGAATTTAAAATATAATAAGGTTCGTTAATAAGCAACCACACTCTCACAGACCCGGTTAACAACGATTTAACCGGTTACCATAAAAAACAATAAACGTTATTTACAACTGAACGTTGTTTTTATATTTATTTATACTACATTTAGTTCCATGCGAGTTCCATAAAATGTTCCGTAAATTTCTATCGAATCCGACAGTTCTGGGACTGATCGCTCATCCCGCCCATATTTATAGCTCTTTGATTTATTTTGTTATCTCTTTATTGCCCTTCTAACGACAAGCATTCTACTCTGAAGATTAATCACTCACGTCAACGTGATTTAGCAGAGCAACCGATATTTAATGTGCGCTATTTAGATAGAATACGATCCTTGTTTATATTTAGACGATCCACTAAGCGGTTAAATGTTCAATCGTCAACGTAATAATTCATTATACGGCCGCCATAAAATGGCACTTGCGAGAATAATTAGATATTGTATTGGAGAAATGTCGTAACCACTTATTATAGGCAAGCAGTTAACACTGTAAATTCATTGGCACCGTTGCCAATAAAAGCTAAACATCAAAACATGCGTATTCATGTAGCGGGTAGAATATTTCGCGACTAGCACTAAGCGGTCGCTTTATGTTATTTCCTATGTAAATCTTAATGAATTTTAATATGTATATTAAGTGTAATATCCTTTGAGATTAGCTGTGCTCTAAGTATAGTATTACCGGCTATTACTATGGTATCGTGGTGATGGGCGCGTGTTGAAAATTAAAAGGCTATTAAGTGTCGTCCCACGCGCCGCAGCAGGTTGTGGGGTTTGTTCCCAGGCGTTGTAAAGTACATAGGTACAAGTTACAAGTGGTAGGTACGGTAATAGGGCCTGCAATTGCGAGGGCCGTCGAGACACGACCGTGGGCGGTGGCGCCACAGCCGACTTTGATAGCGCAAACTTAGTATTAGTGTTGTACCCGATATCAGTTTGAAACAGTGATTAGTAAGGCCGGAGTTGCAAATTTAAATAATTACTAAATCGGCCAATGGTTGATGACGACGATCTTACAACTTTTAGTATAATTCCAACCAGGCTTCGTTTCACTAAGCAGGGCTATAAAATAAATCTAAAAGCCAGTGTTTAGACAAACATTATTTGCTAAGTGGTCTCTTATTAAGCTGCTGTTTGGAATTTCTATGTTAAATTGCTTACAAATAGCGTAATCTAGTGGTAGATAAAATATGCGTACTTCGTTTATTAATCTCTGATCTTGTAATTTGTGCGATAAGATTGCGTAGTGGCGATTGCAAATTCTAAAATCCAATAAAACATTTCGCAAGGCGTTGTAAGAATCTAGGTATTAGTTCATAATCTGAATAAATATGGATAGCAAAAACCTGGTGTAGTATTTTAGTACCCGCAAAGTACGTTAATATGTCTCCATGTGTGCCGGGAACGTGAAGTAATGCCCATATTCCATTAGGGAGGCAAAATAAAACGACTTAATAAAAGTTACCAACGAGCGTTGCAAATCATCGGAACGTCGACAGCCGTGTTAACACATTTTACCTTTTGTTCTGTTAATAAAATGAATATTTAATAACCACGTCTGATGACGTATGTCTGGAGCTTTAATATTGAAGGATTTCACATTTTAAACGAGCATAAAATGAATAATGGCCGATGTTAAGCCCCTCTTCTTTTATGTCGTTGACTGAAGTTAAACAAAGTTTTTGGCTATTTTTGTCTTTATTTATGAAGTTTAAATTTTTGTAAACCAACCGCGAATTAAGTACCTGTTTCCATTTTCATAAATAAGTATTGTGAACTAAAACTTATAATATTTAATGGTAGTAGGACTTGTAGTATTTTTTTTAAGGAGGGGGAAATCATTGAATGGCTTCTCCCGCCTGGGTGAGGCGGGGAGTGTCAGACTCTTACAGGACTTGTAAGGGTACCGAGTTGAAAATCTACGAGTATTGACAACATGTATTCACAAAAGACATTACAGATCTTATTTCTTATTTTAAGCCATCTTAAAACATTAGGTATTCAATATTTTGTTAATCCCAAACTATCGATATAAGAAATCGAACAACACGATGGTGTTATTGTTTAGTTATGTAAATAATTGTGTGTGAAACATTCACCACAAATCTTCAGAGATTCATTGCTTCTGGACCAGCAATTAAGGCACAAGCAGACTCGTAGTAGACACCGTTGAATTTACAGCCCGCCTCCTTGCCACTATTTGCATAATAATTTTCACTTATGAATAGATATTAAGGCCTTATTGCACTTATAAATATTAAGAGCTAATCTTAGCTGTTTCGATGGGAGGGGCACAAGTCTTTAGAGGCGATTTTCCTGTCAGCGCGATGACAGGCGGAATGCTTTTGCTTATAGGAAGTAATACATGATGAATGATAGTTATAATTCTGCTTTAATGAGCGTTTTGTGTGTTACAAATGCGTCTATTAAGCGTTAGTTGTTCGGTTCGGCAAATGGAGCCTACTTGGGTACTTGCTGATGTCAATGAATGATTTAAGGGCTATTGCTGCTTGAGGCCATTATTATGTAATGTTTTCATACAAGTTAGTTTCAGCGTCTTCTTATAGGCGAAATAGTGGAGTTGGATGTTAATGTTAATATCCAGCATATTATTCGGTACGGATAATGCTGATTGCGTAAGTACCAATAGCTATTCTTATATGGTAGAGTACAGTAGCCAAAACGATAAGAACCACTGAATAAATTCTCTCTACTTAGAATTTCAAATTATTTTATTTCTAACCCAATCTTCTCCTAAGAATTTTATCGCCTTCATCTCATAAATTTGATCTAACAAAGATATAGTTATAAGGTTTAGTTTACATTTTTATAATAAAATTGGTATTCAATAGCTGCATCTCATTGATAAACTATAGTATTATCTGAAGCTAAAACTATTGAATACCCAATCACCATTCGATACCAAATATCTCCGAAAATAAAGCTGTTATCATACTACTTATGCTAATACAGGCCACAAATAAAAATAGACGAATAAATATAGCGAAACATCAAAAGAAGTCTTTGAAGAAAATAGATAAGAAATAATGAAGTAATTTCAATGTAAAATTGGGGTTCCTCAAGGCGTACAGGTATTGAACGATGATAAAGTTATAAAATCGTTTGGCGTGATGCGTGACCGCACTTTCAAACGGCGTATCTCTGAGGGTGTTTTATTGAAAAAGTTCAAGCCGTGATCTGACTGTTAAAAGACACGGAACCCAGTAAAATATGAATGATAATATCGCCTGTGTTCTTTGCTTGTACCTTTACGGATCCCAGGGTTCGGTAGGTGTACTTTATGCGCAAGTTAAACTTAAGTGCTATCTTATGTTAAAGTTCTAAGCTGCGGTAGTATTTTATCTTCGAAGGGGAATAAGGTTAAAGTTTATGTTTAGTATGTTATATATTGTAAAAAGTTCACTCTAGAAATAGAGTAGATATTTTGGGATGTGAATTTGCGTATGAACGTTGAAAGGTAAGAAATTTATATAATACTTACAGAATATTTACAATCCCTCAATTACTCAGAATCGGAAAAATTGCTAGATGTGTAAAATAAAGTGCTTATTTTTAGTAAATTACCTACATATTAACCAGTATGGTGTTATGTTTGTTTAATAATTTAGGACAGGTTGTCCTTGCTTGGTCTTTAAAAAAAATATGTAATACGATTTTTATTTATAATTATATCCATCAAATCATTTTTTTGCTTTGATAGCCTGAAACATAGGTTTATATAAACCTAGTTCGGGTAGTACCTATATATACTTGTTCTGTAAATGTGGTCTATGTTTTTTTTTAATAAATTTATTTTATTATTATTTATAATATTGTATGTCTTTACCATTCCCGGGACCACAGGGTCAATACACCGTCGTATCGCGATTCTTTCCAAACCGTTTCTACCAAATCTTTTAAGGTCCCAAGAATCAACGAAAATATCCCATTTTCTGTTCACTACTAAGAAGTAAATACGTCTATGAGGCTTCGAGACTAAGTCATAGTCTTACAACATAGATTAAATATGTCTATCTAACAAGTAGTCTACAGACCACACGGCTTGCTAACAAACTATGTATTTAGCTAATTAGTTACGTACCATTGCGTAGCCAGTACAGTCAGGAGCAATTATAAGTAAAATACACATTAATTAAGCTGAAAATAATTGAACGTTTCCTTACATATAATTAGAGTATTGGCAATATCGACCAACCCCTATCTTGTTTTTAGTGTGGGCTGTAAGTGGTCGTTTAAAGTAATGCTTTTGGCTATGTAATTAGCAGAAACATTTTGAGTAAATTTGGTACAAAATGTTGCCATTTTTACAATAATGATATAGTTTTAGTTCTTAGTGCATTTACGTAATATATTTATTTTGTGTCACTTGAATCGATCCACTAATATTTGGTCCACTTACTGTGTCCATGGGCTTTTTTTTCTCAAGAGCATATTGGGTGCATCGTTGGCCGAGAGGTCGCAACTGCGACTGCCGGGCAATGGGACTTCCCGTTTGATTTTCGGGTTCGATTCCCGGGTCGGACAAAGTATTACTGGGTTTTTAAAAAAATCTCATTAGTAGCACGGAGTCTGAATTTGCGACCGGTATATGGCAATAGGCTCACCCCCTATTACATGGGACTCATAACATAAAGAGTGAAAAGTGGATGTTACATTGTACAGTGGCATTAAGAGTCAAAAGGGTCCAAATAAATGTGATGTAGTAGACTATCTATTAGGTATATCAATCCCTTAAGAGTGGAACACTATTTAAAACACACCATGTGTAGAAAAAAATGTAAGCGGTTTATCTTACGATCGATTTTAAACCACATTTTTTTTGTAACACATCACTAGCTTACTACAGCAAATTTCACTTAAACATCAAGCCCAACAAGCAATGTAAACGACATGAAGCGAGCAAACCGCTTCGTTTGCGGATGTCACAAGATTGATTGACAGTAGCTTCGAATATGTGTGATTAATGACTTCATAGAACCGGGCTTTGTATTGAACGGTGCCATTTTACGCTTAACTTACATTGATATGAGATTGGATATCGATTAGGTTATATTTTAGTAGGTATGGTAAGACAATGGGACCCTAAACTAAATGCTCATCTAATAAAGATCGGTTTCAAGGTTAGCTCGTCGCCCGACCAGAACCAGACCCATGCGTACGGCGCGTCGCGTTCCGCGCGCCAGTCAAAGAGACATCAGACCACCGCGGATAACCGTTAGGCCCCGGCAGTCCGTAGGAGTCGGCACAGTCAGTGTCAGAACGGCAACCCATTAGGGTTGCTGGGACTCCGGCTCAAAAAGCAGGAGTAGGAACGGGGTGGTTTTTAGTCAGTATGACTCTGACACTCCCTCTCGCCTAACCCAAGGCGGGAAAAGTTATTGGATGATTTTCCCCTCTCAAAAAAAAAGGTTCAAAGTCGACCTATAAACTATAAAAATTAAAGCACTTAATTAGATTGCTGATTACAAAAGAAAATCCTAACTAGCTACCAAACAACTTGTGGCAGCATCTTCAGCAGTAATCTAACTGCGACCCTTTCTTTTTTAAGGGGGGAAAATCCCCATATCTGATTTTTTATAAAAATTACATCCAAAGGTCGTCTGGAAGAAATCACCATTGTGTGATAGGACCGATTATTGTACGCATATTTACTTAAATAGTTAGTTACATAGACTGCTTACAATAAAACATTTAAAAATAAATTCAAGTTATCGAAAGATTTGGTGCCCACCAGGCATTGGTACCACTAAAATTTAATGAAATCTCAATCAGTATTTCACCGAAACGTTAAATAAGTATAAACTTTTAGTAGGTTTAAACTATACTAACGTTTAAACTATGTGCATATATCTGTGGTATAAAGAAGAAAATGTTTATAAGGAGATAAAAATATATAATGTGTATAAAATCAGAAATGACAATTACATCAATTAACTATTATATGTTCAGAACACACGTAATCATTGTCTTCAGGACCCCTTCACACTATTGTTATTAATACAAAAGAATTTAAAATGAAGTGCAATAATGTTGTCAAGATATTGTTAAGTGTCTATCATTGTATTCACATGGAATGCTTCAACACGCTCACTTATTGTAATGAAGTTATTAAGAATTAGAATCAATGGTTATTGAGATAGAACATTTTAAACAATATCGCGTCTTGTTCCTGAAAAGGATTAGGCAATCATCAAAAACTGTGTCGTAAGATTCCTCAGAATATTTTCTAAATTGATTATAATATTATAATTATCCTAAATTACTTTGAGTAACCTGAAAAATACTACACGTCTAAAGATGTGATCGAAAGTTATACAAGCTACTCAATCTAGAAGGAACGTTTGAAATGAGAACAACGAAAGAGTTTTTATACTAGTCAAACCTAAAGTACTGGCTAGTAAGTCAAACGGTATAAATAAAAAAACAAATTACATAAACATTCAAAATTCGAACAAAACAAACGCCTCGAACGACGCAGACGATATTTCAAAATTAGTGGTCGCGTGAAAATTGTTAATAAAAAATATCTTAATTGTAATGGATGGCGTGTTCTGTGATACAACAATAATAAATTACTACGTAATTATATCGCTCAGACCGTGTTTACCATAATGAGTGAGATAAAGTGGGACGTAGTAATTTCTCTAGCATTTACCTTTATAAATGGCATAGAACGGGTACGGCGCCGTGTTAAATGTTTAGACTGGTGTCTGGACATTTGTTTTCCTACTATTAAGCTTATGTGTTACTCACGAATTGTCTTAGTTGCTAACTTTTGCATAGTGTGCGAACTTGTAAATGTAAACTATAATAAGGATGTTGAAATCTTGTCTGTACCAGACTATTTTGTTTTGGACGAAGAATGAGTCAATGTCTGACTAGAGCTTTTGTTCTTAAGTATGACATAATTTATCATAGGTGGCATTAATAGATACATGACACACAACAGTGAGAACAAAACAAAACTTTCGCAGAAGATATAAGAAAACAAAAACATTAATTGCTAAATAAATAGTTTCAATTAATTACATTTACCATTACATATACATTTAAATAGATTCTAAAAACTGAACACATTTAAAAAATAAAAACAATACAATAATCACAATCACATTTTAGCACAAAAGCGAAAACACAAAATCCAATATTCATTTCTCATTCGAATAAAATTAAAAATAATATGTACCACAATTACAGCATTGTTGGAACCACTTATTTTAATTAACAATGCATGTGAAACAAAGTAATAAAGGTTTTCAAATTAAAAGAACAGAAAAATGTACTGCTGTTCAAAGTGCAACTTTTGTTTTGCAATCTCCTTTCCATCTATATCGAATGAGATGCCTCCGTGATAGTATCTTTTATTTCTCTTCTATTAATGGAGTGGTAGATAGTTCTCGACTGTTATTGAAATTGAATTTGTGTTCATTAATGATTTTACTATTATAACGGAGAAATAGTTGTATTCTGTGCAAATGCAACTGTTGAATAATCGAACGAACAAATCGATATTTTCTAACTCGTTTTTATTCAGTCAGACCTTTGTTTGAGGAATTCAAATTGTTTTGTATCAATACAATCATAGTTGCCTGAGCAAAGCGTACACGGCTACTATACAACAATTTTAAGAAAAAATTATGTTAAACTTGTTTAAGTGGTTGATTGCTGGTTTAAATAAATGATGAACACTTTTATAACGTAATTTTAATTAAGAAACTTAATAAGGCACATTTCGACGCAATTCTATGCAAAGACAAAAGTGACACACTATTAACTTCCCAGGCACACACCAGATGGCGTTAATTGTAACATTTGATGATGCGTAAGATTATACAATTTACATTATTACAACAAGGTAGGTAGGTACTTAAACAAAAAACCTGAAACATATTCCAGTGAGATATGAAAATTCAATGACAAAATTCATGGAAAAGATAAAAATAGCAATCTTGGTATTTTAAACACAACATATCAATTGCCTTTCACACTAAAATGTCAGCGACACCTCTTTAGCTTTCATACAAATCATCAATCTTAGAACACCAACTTCAAAAAAGCAAATGACACATCATATACATTCTTGCAAAGAAATTCAACGAAATATTAATATGAATACTTTGTAATAGCATACAGGAATCGGTAAAACGGCTGTTCCATTTCTCGGTACAAGATGATGCATCGATACCGGGAATCGATTGTTTTTACTAGATATAATCACTTCGGAAGTCGGTCAGCTATAGGAAGGACTTCCTTTCTCCTGTTTATAACAATTATCGACTAAACAACATCTGAGGAAGATAATATCTACTTCCCAGTAAATAATGAAGGTTTATTTATAGGAACGGAATGTAATAAGAGTGATAATTGGACGTAATTAAAGCTCGGGACTTATTAACGAGGTCCACGTGCTTCCAATGTTTTAAGTAAACCGCTAACAATGTACTAAGCTGCAGAGAAAAAAGGTATTGTATTCATATGAGATTTGCTTTGTTTTTACTTTAATTTTCTGTTTTTGAAATTGGTACTTGTTATTTACTTAATAAGGATTATTTTTCTATTTCTTCAATTCACTTGAACAGTTGAGTTTGTAAGTACATTGCAGTTTGCTATGTGATAGCTAAACGTACTCGCTTAGAAATCGGTATGTGAGGTACGGTCAGCCTAAAGGACTATCAATTTGCACTCCGGTTCCGAAATCGGATTACTCAGTCCTGAGAGGCTGTGTAGAGATCTACATATACCAAGTACAGTAATCCTATTTGCAATCATATTTGGCAAAAATGATTTTTAGGGATGTTTTTTTACTGATTCGTATTACGTTAGATAGTGATTTTGGAATAGGAAAGAAAAAATATGTACAGATTATTCTGCAATAGAAACAAAACTGATAATTCCAATAATTTATACACGATAAACAATAGAGATGGAAAATCGATAGAGATGGATAACATTGAGAAAAGTTCTAGAGTATCTCTCTTCTCTCTCAGATTATTGTAGTGGTAGTTGTAAGGAAAAAAGTTTGGGAATCAACCGTTTCTGATAACAAAGAAAAATAACTGAGAGATAAGCTCTAGTATTACGGCAACCAAGAGAGTTTGTCCCATTTACAGATAGGAACAAAAGGACTACATTTTCAAATATTCAGTAGGAAATCCTAAAAATGCTAACAAGTAATATGCTGTGATCCTATGAAATGAGATCGTTAGAGGGTTTCTTTTAAAATAATTTGGATCTGCGCCAACGGCTCGACTCGCAACTGGTGGCGGATTTAACCCTTAATGCTCACAGAATTAAAAGCTCCCAATTCTATTTACCGTCCGTCGGTTTGCATGTTACATTGAATTTTATATAAACATGTATTGTTCTATACAATGTTTTTAACAATGCGTAAAATTGTGTGCTATGGTAAAATTAATTGGACCGAGTTTCGTCGGTATGGCGTTTCGTTTGATTAATTATTTATTCATGAGACGAATGAATTTATTTCTGGTGCTGCATTCTAATTTCATGTTCCGAAAGTATGTTTGTTTATGTTTTGTTTACGTTTTTTCATATCATTTATTGTGGGAAATTGTTTTAAAGTTGTTAAAATTCCTTTCAAATATATGATTGAGCGAGTGAGTTTGGTTATAAATTGCACCCACGTGTTTGTATACAAGTTTTAAATCATATATAGTAATAATAAATATAATTATGTATTATATTATAATTTCTAGCGTTAGGTGGATGAATCAAGGTCTTGATACAGAAGCCAGTTCTTCTAGAAACTGCTCGTATCGTGAGGAGGTATTTGTCTGTGGAACCGTAACCACCGGTAGCTTGGACCATGCTCCCGCTACTGGTCGGCTCCTAATTTTTATATTTTTAACCGACTTCAAAAAAAGGAGGAGGTTCTCAATTCGACCGTATATATCCCTTTTTTAGTATTTAAAAATGTAATATAATTCATGTAAATAAATATATGTAATATAATTTATCATAAGATCTTTGGTCGCATTCCGATTAAATTTCACATTAAAGGGCAAACATAAAACTACAACAGAACGAGCCTTTAAATTTCCGTAAGACATTCAAACTTCTAAATCACGACCTTAAGCATCCTTTACTGCAGGGGAGATAATAATACCGTAATAATAAGAAAACTTTTTATTACACCAAACAAAACTATTATAACTGACAACAATTTGCGAGTTAACTCCATAAAGTTGCCGTGTGCTGACCCCTTGAGTTTCTTTTATTATGCTTCCGTGGTTCGAACGTCACTGTTTATAGCCAATAAATTTTGCACGAAAAACGTAAACTTTTTCGGCTATACGGAAAACTTTGTATTATGCTCATTAACTCGCGTAAAAAGGGCGAAAGGGTGATTCCTACTTTATATGTAAACGGGTATATATTTTTGTGTATGGTGTTATCACGGAATTCACGAAGTTGGATTGTATTAAGATAGGGTTATTTGTATTTTTGCGTATTGTACTTGTTTGCAATCTTGCGGGTTTCGCTTGTTTATGAATCTTTGAAACCGTAAAAAATGTGGGCAAAAACAAAAATTTACAATAACATACAAAAGAGAAATTTATGAGACTAGGTATATACTTTAAAACCGACTTCATTGAGATTAAATGATTGTTGTTTAAGTGGCTTAACTTGCTAACTAAGAAATTATCGTTTTAACAATCACAAAGAAGTGCAGAAACGAGGAAGACAGTGAAGTCAATACTCGACCTGACTCCAAAACAATCTGATTTTAAACAAGAAGCATATCAATATGAGTCACAACAATCTTTTTTTCCAATTAAATTAAAATTCTAAATACGTTTTAGAAGATAGTGTCACAGAATATAAACTTTGGTCTCACGTATCACATAAATATTTACGACTGCTAAGATTTATACCTCATGTTTGAAATTAATTTGGAAACGATCGATTTTGGGCATAGATATCAAGTGGTTTTGATTTCCAATTTGATATACGAGACTTCTTAACAATAATGTATTCGTAATGAATCACCTTGTCTCTTATAAGATAATGTAAACTTCCACGTACATACAAATAAGGGAAGAAGTTCTCAGGTAAAAAAAACAGAAATGTAATTTTCTTGGACTTGGTAATAGAAGTCAGATCATAGTCAGAGTCAGTCATAGACAGTCATTACCATGTAAAAGTGCTGCCTTGTAGCCTACTTGCAGAAATAAATTCACTTGTTTTAGTCAGACTCCATTATTTAATTTGTAACATCCACAAGTTACATAATAATTGTTTGGTAATAATTTACGTAGTTGTTTAATCATCCTTCAGAATTACTAATTTGTTGAAATTAAACCAGGACACAACGTGGCAAATGTTGAATAATGCAACAACCCGCGGACAAATTCAAAATCCTCAACCCCATAACATACATACAAAAATCTTGTTAAAATACCTCAATAGATATCTGAAAAGCAATCAAACGTCGATATATGTATTCGATACTAGATACGAATATCCAATTGGACGCGAGGCAGTCGAGTCATCTCGTAGAAATATGTCATGCAATAAAATATCGATACAGGAAATAGGGAAGCAATCGGTTCCATCCGAATCCCGGAAAATCGTTCGAAAAACTCATATGAATTCGGATCGCAGTCCAAATTGGTATATTCAATACCATTATGATAATGTGGACGTTCCAAACATAAATCTTTACTGGTAAACATGATAAGTTAATGCATAAGTAATAAGTTACAACATGTAGACGTGTGTTCCAATTAAAATTTATTGTTACGTTTTCTTTTGTTATTATGATGTTGTAATATTATTGTATCATTTTTATTTCGTTGATCCTGTTTATTACATTGGTTTAAAATCATCTAGTTACTAAGCCAAATAGAATAATCTATAGAAGTAAAAAGTTAAACTAGAAAAAAATTGAATTCTATTAATGCTGTAACAAGAAAGGTGTTACATTTAATAGACGTAATTTAGTTTTGTATAAAATACATTTAAATAAAGAACTTTTGCAGGAGCTAAACAAAATTCAAATTCAAATTCCAGACTTCCTTTAGGAATTTATGTGGGTGCTATGACATAATCCTCTTGTTCAATTACTATCATGTCACTGTGAAAATAATTAAAACAATTTCATCATTATACCGCAGCGCTCGCATCCTTCAATTAACGTATCAACCGATCCGTTGATAATAGGATTTACGGCAGCTACTGTGGCACTTGTGGATAGGAACTCTATTAGATTGTAATAAGGTTTATGCTGCTTAATAAATAGTGGCAATGTAAGTAAACACTTTTTGGTAGTATACTACTACAAGGCAACAGTTAATTTTCAGAGATTTTGGTCAAAAGACAACGCCACGGTTGTAATTCTTCAAATCGCTAGGTTACCTTTACATGTAGTAATGCGTCTGTAACATTACTTCGATGGTTTTGGTTGATACCGGTACTTACCGGGCAGTATGGTTCATTATAATTTGTTTTTGTTTTAAACACATCACAAATTTTCTAGTTGAGTGTAGCTGACAATTGATAATGCAAATAGTAGTTATTCCACAATCATCACAATTATTATCGTCATTATCAAAACCAACGATAATCCTCCTATTCAATTAATCCACTGAACCATTCATAATACTAATACGATTTGCAGCCTTGTGAGAGACGCAATGTACTGCAATTGAAGCGAATAAACAAATGTTCCGGACATTTCGAAGGATGGCGCGGTACATTGAAGTCTGGCATAGTACGTACAGCGGGTCAACTTAATCTAAACTGTCATTTTGTTTATTGGAACTTCGACTTTACTTTAAAGTTATAAAGTTGAAAATCCAATGATTTAAATATTTCAGATTGGTGTAGTTTGATCTGCTACTTGTCTGGTACATTCATAGTCTGGTACGTCCAGCCCCACAGATTCATCTGTCGGATGAATGAGTTCGATCTCGATCGTGAGGGGATGTCTATTGGATCTGTTGATCTGTGTCAAACAATAGTTGTTGTCGTTGCGTTGTATTGACTACGTTTGTTTTTTATGCAATGGAAACGGTTTTGTTGGGATTTTATTGTTTTGAAGCAGTCTGTGTTTCGGATTTTAGTGTATATTGTCTGTTGAAATTTTAATTTTCCTGTAGTAGAAGGTTTTTTTTGGTAGAAGTTTGAGTAACAAGGTTTTTTTAAAAGCTGATTGTAAAATACTGACAGATATTTGCCTACCTACATTAGATACTTAAGTGTACAAATGTGTTTAGTACTAAATGTTCTTAAACATGTAAGCGATAATTTCACATATCGAGGGGTAACGGACTATTTGGTTTAAGCAAAATTTTGGGCGATATTGAGTTATTATATATATTCGACGGAGAAAAATTCGCTGATTCCGAATATATATATAACTCAATATCGCCCAAAATGTCGCTTAAACCAAATAGTCCGTTACCCCTCGATATTGTTTTCCGAAACAACACAATTTTAATTTCCTACATTCTACGTAGTTGCAAAAACACAATTGGTAGACAGAAAATGTATTCAAACCCTAAATCTATAGTGAAAGATAACAAGAATATAGAAACCAACGGCACACGAAGGGAGGCTGAGTGAAATTGACAGATTTATTTGCGTTCGGATAAACCCGGGATTGCGACTGGCTGCATTTTTTACAACCCCCATCCCTACAGGCTCGACGGCTGGAATAAATTCATTGGAATCCTGAAAATTAGCTGCAGTTTTGTACAGTGGATTTTCACTCTCACAGTTGGAAATATTTATTAGTTTAGGTCGCGTAGTAATAGGTGTCGGGTACCTATTAATTGCGACTATGTCATGTACCTTTCGGATTTAGTGTTGGCATTATAACGTTGTTCAGTGTTTTACGATCACGTAGGTAGAACAAATGACTGTGCTGTCCATATTTTTAGTGACATTTAAGTAATTGATTTATGATAGGTATTAAATTTTAATCTCGTTTGGAACATAGTAGAGGTTATTCCGCTCTTATTTTATAGTGGGCAGTATTAAAATGAAGTATCTTCGCATATATTATTCCTAAGTCCCAACTAAACTTTTACAGAAATATTCCTTGTCATAATGAAAAAATACACCACATATCACAGGTAGGTGTCGTAAAATTTTCGTCCCACCACAATTTGGTTTTAACACCGTGTACCAAACGTTGGCCGTCTCAAACCGCGTTACGGTTGGTACGGCGCACGGTGTGGCAAGGAACCGGTAATTTCCCTGGAGATGCCGCGTATCGACGGACTCGCCTCAATTGTTGTCACAACGCGCTTAATGCTCGTGGACACAGAGACCGGACGGTTGATGAATACTGCTGCGTAAATAATAAAGCATTTTCCGCTTACATTCCCCAGTGAAATAAGAAATATGTACTCACCGAGATTACAGTCGGATATAGCTTTGTTGCACCGGGATTTCATACTGAAATTGACTGACAGCGCTCGCCCTTTATTCGGGAGTGAAGCTCTCAGGTTGTAGCCTTCACGTCTATGTCAGAGTTATTACAGACATGTGGGTTTTGATTTTCAATTTTGGTAACAGGATAATTTGGCTGTCTGTGTTCTTGGTAATCATTTGTTAAAAACGATAGCGCGCAAAACCAAAATCTAGTTGGTATTCACATTTATTGAAAGGATCCTCAAGTCTGGTGGATAAATACACGAGAGAGATAAGTATTTTAAGGAACAAACTAAAGAACTTTACTTTAGAATGTTATAAAAATCAGTAGAGAGGAACAGATTGTCAAAGTTCTCATAAAGTGAGGTTACTGTCAAATATGATTTATGCATCAGGAAGCTTATGTGCTGAATTTAACGCTTTTAAAGTCAGCAGACGTAGAATGAGGATCGATAAATCGTCTTTTTCATATGAGGAAACACGAACATATTTTTAACTGAGTTCAAAAAAGGAGATTCTCAGTTTGACCTGTATGTATTTACATAATGATATGTATGTATGTATGTTTGTGGTCAATTATGTCGTGATTGGCTGAACCGATTCTTATGCGGTTTTCAAAAGTGTTTGTTATAATTAGGAGGTTTCAGTATATTAAATAACCGACTTAAAAAAGAGGGGTTGAAATAATTTCTTTTATATGTAGTTTTTAAGATAATTATTCATATCCTAGACCTATAAAGCTGGCTGTAGAAATGTATGCAAAGAAAGAATGGCTAGATAGCAGAGGCAACATGAGAGAAAACTTATTGTTAATGTGGAGGTTAAATTATTATAAGAAAAGGGCAACGATTCCGAGACATTAAAAAAAGAAGAACTTTTAGTAATATAAAACAACTAGCTTTTGCCAGTGGCTTCGCCCGCGGTCCCGTGGAATAAAAAGTAATCTTTGTGCTATTTAGACCATAATCTACCCTTGATCCAAATTTCATTGATCAACCGTTTCTACGTGAAGAAGTAACAAACAAGAGAACATACAAACTTTCACATTTATAATATTAATAGGATATTTTAAACAGAACTAAAATAAGTAATACTTTGCCCGACCCGGGAATCGAACCCGAGACCCCTTGCCCGGCAGTCGCAATTACGACCACTCGGCCAATGAGGCAAAAAAAATCTCAGTGGTCTGGAATTCTGCCCGGTATATGGCAATAGGCTCACCCCCTATTACATTGGACTCATAACATATGATAGTGATAACATCACAATAGTGAAAAGTGGATGTTACATTGCACAGTGGCATTAAGTGTCGCAATGTGCACCTCTGCCTACCTCTCCGGGGATAAAAAGGCGTGATGTTATGTTATGTTATGTTATGTAACTAAAATAACTTAATACCATCTGCAATTCTAAACACACCATTGAGTAAACACATAAATTGAAAATATTCATTGAACAGATGCCATGCATAACTGCAAACAACATTTCTAAGATTTGTGAAGCAGTCGAGCTGCAATTAGAATAAACAAACAAACAGACAAATGCTTTTGCATTTATAATAGTTGTCGCATTACTTAGAACTTACTCGTTACATTGAAACTTGTTCTTAGTGTCAGTGTGTAGATAAGAATCTAGTTCAAATTACGGTTATACTTACATAGGTCCGTCGCGTCTCTTATAAAACGGCTGTGATTAAAGTTCTCGTTCTCTCTTTCTTTTTTTATATTTAAAATGGGTTTTAAACATTTTTTCAGGTAGATATTATGAAGGATATTCCTCTGGCTTTTTGTTACCGATTATTATTAAATGATTACCGATTATTACCAATGGCAAATTATTCGCCGCTCACAATGTTCTTGAGAAAGCCCATCTGTGACTCGAAACTACTAGAGCAGTTCTCAGTATATTTACGTGTGGATAAACCATTATTTTCAGTAAATGGTGAATTATGTTACCAGTTTTTACCATCGTAGTAAAAAATTGAAATTTTCTATTTAGTTTATGTAGGTGCATTTATAATGCTCATAATGACTTTTTTTTACTTTTACTCACTCATAATTTACACTCGTAATGACTATTTTTTTTATGGCAAAGAATATTCCTAATTATTTGATCACATTCTCAATCTATTATGGAGGAATTCCGCCACAAATTGTTCATGAGAAAACTTTTGGGACGCATACTCTGTGAACATTTTTATAAAATTTTTGCTCTTTGAGCAAGCTATGCGAACACATACCAAAACGATGAATTCACAAAGCGTATTCTGCAAAGTCTATTTGTAGATTAAAAACCAGCATTAATATGTAATGTTCATTTTTATAAGAAACAAATTAATGAAGCATCAACTCTTTTATCATATACACCAATTAATTATTTATTTATAGAGTCATAATCATATCACAATGTCACTCACATTGTTGACGTAATCTAGAACCCTTTTAATTTTGTTATAACAAGTCCAAGATTTTATTTACAAAGCTCAAAAAAAATACCCTTGAATAAAGAAATGATATGATAATCGTATCGCACTGTCAAGTACGTATCTTCACAATATTGTGTATATTTTTCTATCGTAAGAACAAGTTCTGTTATCCTCGACTCGGATACTCAAAGTGGAAACATCTAGACTTTGTAGTAAATGTTCTAAGTAAAGCTGTAAAGTTGCTAAGGTTTATTTAATTGAGTAGCTTTTGTTTTTAAATTATCTACATAATTAGGTACCTATTAACACTTTATTAGCGAATCGAAAAAAAAAATGTTATTTATATATAAAAACAGCAGCTGCACAAAATAGGAGAACAAATAGTAAAAGAAAACCAAATCAATTTCGCAAATAGCTATAGTGAAACCGAATTAACTCGTCGAGTACCGTATTTATAGACACAATTAAAAAACAATAGGTTGCGGTCACCGGTGACCGCTTGGTGTTTGACAGTTTAATTTGGAAAATTGGAAATTATTAAATAAAAGAAGTCTTTCAAATTGCCTTTTATACTATTAATCGATGCGACTACATTTTTTTAGTATAACAATGCTAGGTAGTTTGAAAACCACTGTCCCTTAGAAATAGTTCGGTAAGTAGACAGGATAGTGGGCTAGTGGGCGTCCAACTATGCTACCGTGATAACGCCGGTAGCGCGACCTTGTTTTATGAACAATCTCTGTTTGTTGTCGGCAGTTCCAGTTTTGTAGACTGTTTTTTGTATACGAACAAACATACATAGGGGTTTGTTAGAGAGATGTGTTTTGTATAAAATCATTTATTCATTTATGTTTATGAATATTTTCAACGACTAGGTAACTGTTTAACTTTTAGTTACTTATACCTCTAGAATACAATTTCGTTTCGCACTCTGAAAAATCTTGAGTTTGTATCACAATTTCATTGAGAATGTATTATGAAAATGATTTTTCCGCTAAAATATTTATAGCTACGTAAAATAGTTTATGTGACATGAAACCGCGGAAAATGGAAACATTTTTTAAGCGACGGTGACTGACGCAGACACGAGCAAAAAGTCGCATGTGTCGGATTTTGTCCGACAAACTGCAATACAAACAAAACGTTGGAAATTTATCTCTTTTGTACCTACGTCCAACAATTCTTTGTCTGGATGCCAGAAAGGAGTTTTGACAAGGATTGATTAATATACTTCAACGTCAGTCACATGTGTTTGACATCAATTAGTTGTTGATTGCTTAGTTGAGTAATAAACTGTATTCTATTTAAGCTGTAAGTAATTGAGATTGTTCGGTGTTTCTTTTATTATTGTTTTTGTTGTTAGAAATGAAAAATAGTGTGAACGATGATTGCCTTGTTTGTTCTCAGGGTATGGGTTTAAACTTGTGTTAATAAGTACTTAGTAGTTTTTGTGTTTACTCATTCATTATACTTTTTTTAAACATAATTATGAGAGGGTTTTTTTTTCATATGTTATATTGAGATGAGGTCATAAATCAATGTTATTTTATACGACATACAGCTATAACCACAAGTCGATTTCCTAGTAATATAAATGCTCAATCTAGCCAGACTTATATTAGATATCTTTTATTGATCGCTCACAGCTCAATTTCTTACAATTTAATTCAAAGACACGAGCCTGTATCAATCAAAATATTATCAATTCAAACCAGTTCTTGTGACCACGTCTTGATGATTGGATGTTGTATTGTGATAAACGATACTCTGTAATTTAACACAGCTATTTCCCTAAATTTAATGTATCCCTAGATAAATGGTATTTGATTATAGAAAAATCAATTTAAGGGCTTGATGATAAAGCATAAGTTAGTTTGAAGCTATTAAAATATAGGGACAACAATTATGTGATGATTTAATTAGTTGAAGTAAACAGAACCGTTTGTTTCTTAAGGTCCAAAATGTTAGACTATTGATACTTTCGTACTCTTTTGTCAATTAACAGGCATGATTTCATAACGTAACAAATGTTCTAGTGAGTCTAGAACGATAGTATTTACACTGCTAAAGTGCTGAACTTAGCATATTACTCCTTACGTAGGTTGCCTATTATTTTGTCGTCGCGTAGTCGGGTCGTAGCGTCGCGCTAAGCACAATTTCATTACTGGGATTGCTGACGCTTGACAACGCCAAATGTCATACAAATTGAATGAGAAATCCTTCTCCGAGCTTTTTACTTTTAGTGTGCAATAAAACAGTTGTTTATTATATCTGTTTTATGAGTTCAGTTGATGAAGTATGAATGATTTCAATTTTAGGGAAGCACATACGTAAACACGTACGTGCATACTTAAAGCGAAATTGGCTTGATATTTAGCGTGCTTAAATATGTAATTATTGAGGAATTTGTATATAGAATCCTTTCAATAAAACCAAAACGAAACTTACCTGCTTCAAACAAATTATATATTTTTTTACAAATAATTAATATGCTTTAGTTACAGTATCAAAATTGAACAACTTAAATTCATAACCTCTACCGCCATAGCTAAAGTCCCAAAAATTCTTACCAAAAACTTCCCCAAAACAAGACTCATGCATAAATCAAACGCGTAGGTAATAGTAGCGTAAGTAGCAAAACTTCTAAAGCACCGAACTTTACAAATATAGAAAACTATAATTACTTAAGTCGACGATAGCATAAACAATAGTCATTGTACAAATCCCGGGGCGGAGGCGGGAGGGCAAATTAATGAGCAGCAACCAGCCGCCGTTACTCACACGGGATTATAGCTGGTAGCATGGGTTTCGTGTAAACTTACTTTATTAGGTGGCTCCTAAGGAATGGTGCGGCTCTAGGGTTGAGACACGCTGACTAACGTTGCTAAGAAATTAAAACCGAGTTGAATGTGGTGAAATGTTTCTGTTGCAATGTGTTGAGTTGCGAGGTGGTTAAACGTTATATTATTATATCACATTGTAATAATTGTTGCTTAAACACCGTTTATAAAACAGACTTCAGCCCCCTCCTTTTTGAAGTCAGTTAATTAATATACTAAAACCTTTTCCTAAGTGTAACAAAAACTTTTCTAAACCCGTACCAAAATCGGTCTAGCCAATTGCGAGATAATCGCGCACAAACATATATACATTTCAAACAAAGATCCTCCTTTTTTAACAGGATGGAACAGGATGGTTTTTAGTCAGTAAGAGTCTGACATTCCCTTCCGCTTCACCCAGGCGGGAGAAGTCATTCGACGATTTTCCACCCTTAAAAAAAAATCCTCTTTCCTCTGGTCTGTTCTAAGTCTACACATATCCTAAGTTTCATTAAAACTCAGAATGAGTAAAGATATGCACAGAACCGTATTCACGAGTCCACAGTTCCAAACAAAGAAAACTCATCTTTTTTGTGTGTTTAGTGAAATTGATTCCAAGAAAACTTCGTTCTTTGGAAATTTGGTTCCAGCAACCCTATTCTCAACTAATGATATTAGACTTTTTTGTTTCTTGAAGATATTTGGGATCAAACTTTCGCATTGGTTCCTTGATGCGGGTAGTTTTCACATCAATTGAGATCAAATTTGTACAGCGCGAGTGATGAAGTGGATAAGTTCCAAGTACAGTAAATTCTTGGCAAATCTTTAGATATTCCGTTCCTTTCTGTATCTGGAATTACGATTTTATTACATACGAAAATGTCTTTAACAATCTTTTTGTTACTGATCTTTTTCCAAGTTTCTTGAAGGCATTACAACACGTATAATTTTTATTCATGTGAGTGATAAATCACATACTCGCGTTTCTTTACGCATTACATCCACAATTTCTGTGGTCTCTCTCTTCTGGTTCGAAACAGTTGAATAAATGAATTTAATTAAAAAATGATAACAATAACAAGTTTAACCCAGTCACTGTCAATTTGAGAACACGTAATAAAAAACGTTGCATTACAGAACATAACATAACATCACGTCTTTTATCCCCGAAGGGGTAGGCAGAGATGCACATTGCAGCACTTCATGCCACTGTACAATTTAACACCCACTTTTACGTTATGAGTCCCATGTAATAGGGGGGAGCCTACGGCAATATACCAGGTACAATTTCAGACTCCATGCTACTACTGAGAAATTAAAAAACATTAATATTTTGCCCCACCCGGGAATCGAACCTGAGATCTCTCGCCCGGTAGTCACACTTGCGACCAGTCAGCCAACGATAAACACATTTAAAGGCGAAACTTTTTTTACTTTTAACCATCAATAGATTTATTTCAATCCACAAGCATCGCCGTTTTTATGAATGGCATTAGTAAAAAAAACAACAAAAATCTTTATTGCTATTGTTTCAATACATACCTGTATAAAATTTATGGTTGTATCAACAAACATAAAGCTCTTCAATCATGTTTTTATGACTCTATTTATATACTTCATGGTCTTTTGTCAACATTCCCCCGAATGTGATGTAGGTATGGGTGGAATCGTTTTAAATCTGACGTGGTTTAATGGCATCGTCGCAATTTTATTATTTCATACAAAGTGGATTAGATCATGGTTGATGTGTACCTGGAGAGGGTACAAAGCGGTGTTCTGTACATAGAAGTATGAATTTCAAATTGATACAAAGTTATTCTGATGACTGGAATGTGCTTAGAAGTTCACAATAAATGAATGACATAAACAGTATTTATTCACTTGCGTTGAAGACATCTCCTGTCTTCTCAAATACATAGATGTGCGACGAGTGGGATATCACATGCAACTGTTACTGTACAGATATAAACTATCATTGTCTAAAACATTCAAAGTAAGTAAGTATTATATTATCTGCGTAAACTTTCAGTCAATAATAAATTGTGGTGCTGTAGTTTTATTTTTACATATATATAATATGACGCCTTTTATTTAGACAGAGGTGCACATTATGCCACTGTACAATGTAACACCCACTTTTCACTATTTATGTTTTGAGTCTCATGTAATAGGGAGTGAGCCTATTGCCATATACCGGACACAATTCCAGACTCCGTGCTACTACTGAGATTTTTTTTAAAACCCAGTAATACTTTGCCCGACCTGGGAATCGAACCCAAGACCCCTTGCCCGACAGTCGCACTTGCAACCACTCGACCAACGAGGCAGTCTAATTTTATTTTTAAGTTTCTCAAATTAATTCAAATCAAATTATTTGCTTAATTTTCTAGTAAAACCACTTCTTTTGACAGCATAATCTTCTTAACTTAGTTATTGAATTTAAATAATGCTTAGCGATTTAAAGCTTTATTGAAATAGTTCAAGTTTTCGAAAATAAATCAAAGAATTTCTTTGATAAATTGCTCTTGAATCTGTTTATTTATGTTTTGAGTAAAATACAATTTATATGCAAAGGGATTAAGCAAATCTTTATAGTATTAAAGCCAACGCAAAGAGTATCAAACTTGAACTTAATTATTATGTTTTCGTCTTACTCACGTTACTGTTTGACGAGGAACTCGACTAGTTTCAATCCATGCTAGAGGCTCATATTCATGAGCACCAATCCGCGACCCATG
Organism: Spodoptera littoralis; assembly: GCA_902850265.1. Lineage (NCBI taxonomy): Eukaryota > Metazoa > Arthropoda > Insecta > Lepidoptera > Noctuidae > Spodoptera > Spodoptera littoralis. The sequence continues at coordinate 8,822,962 of LR824542.2, read as the reverse complement.
ACGCGGCAAATGTCGTGCAGCTACTGGCTATTCCAGTCTGCTGCGGGGCGAGCCCAAGCCTTTAGTATGGCTTAAAACTAGTCAATTTCCTCATCAAATAGTTACGTGAGTAAGCCGAAAACATAATAATTCTTTTATTCTTTCGAAAGTATTATATAAACAAACTTGAACTTCACGCCTTATTCTTCCATATATTTGCAGCCTCTGTTTCTTACTACTTCCCCGAGTTTAATATAGGGGTTGTAAACATTTTTCCAATTCGAATGTAAATAGGATATTGTTCGAAATCCCTCTATTTTTCGTATCTGATATTCATATTTCGCCTTTACTTAAGAATTCACAACTTCTTGTCTGTACAATAAACGCGTTCATATCTTGAACGAAACTCGTAGTGGGGAATTTCACAGAGCCTTCACCGCTTATATTGCCACCTGCGATAAGGAGACTGTATTAGGAGAAGCATTGAATACCAGTGTAAAGTCAACTCTATATTTTGGCTTTACGATTTCATTTTGATTAGCAAGTATCAATTAATATGAAGCGGCAGTAGCTATGAATTTGTGACTGTTGCGGTGGAACTAGAGGTATCTTAGTGTTATTAGAGTTGGCTGAATAACTATCAGGTATAAGTGTAAGGTTTAGAGTAGGTATTATAAACAATTGAGGTAAAGACATTGAACTTGGCATTAAGAACAATTGAAGACCAATTTTAAATGAAATGTCAAGTTTACAATGAAGTAAAAATATTTTGTACTAAGTCTTGCACGCGACTTCGCCCACGTAGAATATGATTCCTGTTTTATCCCATAAGAGCATTTAAAATTAATTACATCAAAATTCATTTCCGTTTCAGCGTGTTTTACGGATAAATCACCAAACAAAGAAACTTTAATATTTATTAATATTAGTATGATAATTATCCTTTCAAAGTTTATGGTTTCGATGTAATAAATGCTTTGACTTTGACTATTGCGTCGATACCAAACATTATAGCAAAAAATGGTCGTCAAATCTTTGCAGTCACTTCTTCAAATTAGGACCTTATTACAACAATACTACGGTTGGACGACTGAATACTACGTAATGGTATGCAGTAAAATTGACATGATAGCAACAAGAGATGTACATCGCCTATGAATCTATTCTTGGTCTTTAGGCTCAGACTATAAGAACAACACAAATGAAAGACTAAGTAGTTGGTATATAATTTTCTTAGTACTACTGGCGAGGCGTATTGTTTGTTTTGTAGTGATTAAACAGCTTTACCGATAAGATCTACTTAGTAGCTGTTTCTGCATAATCTTGTACTGTATCTATGACTACTGCTACTGCTTGCAGTCTATTTTGCATTTAATAATTATTTTATTCATTCCTTTAATGATATTTTTTATAAGTGTATGTTAAGTTAGCTTATTCGTTTTTTTAATTCAATAGAATTGTCTAAATATTTTATATTCAGGATTAAATAGTACGTATTCTTGCCTCATTTGACTAAAAGGTTTATATACTAAATATGATTCACTTTGCCGATCCTCTGTGGATCAATCAAAAAACTTATTTTCTGTGACTATTGAGCTTTAGTCAGGCGCTGGCGTAGTCATTATAGTTTGACTGAGATCAGTCGATCTCCCAGGATTGACTACATATTTATAACAATAAGACACATCTTTCTTTATTTTATTTTACGATGTAATCACAGAGAAGACTGTAGGTACCTACTTGATATTTTTTGGCTACAAAAATATAATATAATATAGCATACAAAAGATAATATGTATGTTGAGACTTTATTCCTCTAGAAAGGGAACCGTCAAAGAGCCCGCATATCTAAGCAAACAAAATATTATGATAATATCCAACAACATTCATAATTATCTATTATCTGGCCAGTATTTACATATTCCTCGAACATGTAATTAAATGACATTGTGTTGCAAGTGTTCAACGAATCATATTATGCTTAATTTTCAATTTTAAAAGTTCTTACTTTCATTATGGTCATTGCATTAGCTCTTAAAGTAACAGCGTGAATGTTTTGTACTGCACAAAGTACAAGTGTTTTTAATGCAATTTTAACTTAAGTTTTGTGATTAGGATATGATTCATTTGATCATTTATAGTTGATATTGCTAATAAACATTATATTATGGAAATATTGTTTCAATATTTTTTTAATAACATCTTGAATCGAACAGTCGAGGTCAAGACTTCTTCAGGAAATAATAGATTTATGATTCTGAATTTCTTCAATTTTTTCTTGCATTATAACAAAATTTTGACAAGTTTGTAAAGTACCTACATTATTTTTGCACGCCGATTTTGAAGGCTAAATAAGAGGACCTAAGTTATTATAAAATGACAACTATCTGTACCTTATTTACGCAAATAAATATTTTTTAAATTGTGAATTTTGAATTTTGAATATGAATAGACATTTTTCACAGTTTTCAATATCACGTTGTTTCAAACTGACGTCGTTCGCCAAAAGCATGTCAATAAGGATGATAAAATTTGATGAGGCTGCCTGCCAGGCGGGTCCAGGCACGAAGCCACCACTCATGTTACTGTCGCGAGGCCCAATCGAATCTCGAAAGTGTTTGCCACTGCACCGCAAAAATGTCTATCAAGCTGTTAATTTTAAAATCCAATTTCAAGTCTGCCGGAACACGCTGTGGAGTGAAAAATTGCTTGCACAAACATGTCATAATAAGGACGTGATAAGATTCTGAAAAATTGTTGCGGAAAGATTATGGTAAGAAATTGATTTTAAAGAGCTAGAACGTGCAAATCTACAACAATGAATATATTTGTTTCATTCTTTTATGTATTTGCCATGACTATAAAAATGAGTTTCATTTCAAATTGAATAAAAAAAAAATGCTAAAGAAAATGTTCGCTGTCTCTGCCAGAGTTTTTTTGATTGGTAGATAATTCATACATACGTAAAACAAAAACATGTGAATAACGACCGCACAACAAAGACACAAATCTGTAAAAAATACGTTATTCTAAATCTAAATTAATTTAACTTTAATAAAAGTGTCCAATTCTCCGACGTTAACAAGAGTCCTCGGAACCATTGTTGACTATCACAGAGGGTCCCTTGTTTGTTTAGGTAACTAAGTTTGGCCCCGACCCCGGTTCATTGACCAACTATTTAACTTCAGACAATATTGCCCCATGAAGGACATATGTCTAATGAACCTAGTTTAGACATGTTGCCAACTTAAATTAACTACGTTTAGTTTAGTAATGTAATGAATACCATCTACTAGTTCACTAATATATTTTAAACTGCTAGACAGAGATGGCAATAGCGTTCCTTTTGCAACTTCATAATGAAGTTAGACGTGGTTCTAGATGTTCTTGGTTCTGGATTCTAGATAAAATGAAAGTATGGTCTATGTTCCATTTTCCTCCTACCCTTTATATTACGCGTAGAAGGTGGAAACCTTCAAAAAACGAATGTTCTTTTTTAAACAGTCAGTAAGGCACTTGTGATAAGCCTGTATTTTTGTCGCTTACCCATGAAAAAAAAAATCAGTCAGATGTTCTTTTTTGTGTTTGGCCAATGACATCTTCAAGGTAACATACATAACATCACTTTTCTTATCCTCGAAGGGGTGCAGAGGTGCACATTATGCCACTGTATAATTTTCACACCCACTTTTCACTATTTATGTTATGAGTCCCAAGAAATAGGGGGTGAGCCTATTGCCATATGCCGGGCACAATTCCAGACTCCGTGCTACTAGTGAGATTTTTTTTAAATCCCCGTTGTACTTTGCCCGACCCGGGAATCGAACCCGAGACCCCATGGCTGGCAGTCGCACTTGCGACCACTCGGCCAACAAGGCAGTCTTCAAAATAAAAAATTTACTGCTAATTTGTGGTGGTCTATACTTCTGTCTGCATTATGCATTATATCTATTCGGTCAATTTACTTTCAGTCGTTGTATGAATAAACTATTCGCCTTTGTCCATCCACGACTATTGATTGTGATTTATGACTAGAGTCCTTTATTATTGTGCAAGAATAGTAATTGTTATAGATTTATTGCTAGCAAAACTATTTACTGGTCTACAATACTAGAAATACGTAATTGAAAACATTTATTGTATTCAAAATATGGTCAATATGTACAATAGGGATAGAAAAATGTTGGTATGCTGATGATTTTATTTGTGTGATTCCAAACTTACGTTACTTGAACTATAGGTGTAATCTAACTTGTTTTGTTATTCACACATTACATATACGACAATAACCACTAACATTTATTTATTACCTTATTCCCCCATACTGCGCACTTTACGAATATCTATTAACCTCATTGCAGCCATGAATTATTTATTAAGTAAAATGATATTTTGATTGTCGCCATAAGCTACGTGAAGCGATTTGTCAAATCTACATAACACCATTAATATATTTCGCAAGTCGCCGACACAATCTTCAGCATACAAGTGTCTGAGCCGGGAGTCGAACCCACGCGTCTGATTTGCAACGTCCCAGAGGTGCAAGTAGGTGGAGCTGCTCAGTGACTAGCCAAACCCAGCTATTATTCTGTTGTGCCTAGGTTATGATATTGTGTTGTGAAATAGGTAATAATTCAACGAGGTTAATAATAGTAAATGGTCATTTTAATCCAGTAATTCCAACAAAACTATTAATTCTGCCTAAATATTCGACTGGGAGTGAGTGCCTACGTTATTAGGTACGCTTTGGTAATACATACCTTAAATGACTTGTAATTATCATCATCATATCAGCCACAGGACGTCCACTGCTGAATATAGGCCCAATGACTTGTAATAAATATATTAAAACACTGCGATGATTCAGACTGACAACATGTAGATAAAGTCTAAACACTACAATAAAATGGAAGAATTAACACATCTATAATGCTAACACGACATCGCAAGAACTATAAAAAATCCAAACTGAAATACCCAGCAATTCTATTGAGTCTCTCTCATACATTTCTTTTCGACAATTTTCCGAGACGTTGCCACTCTACTGGTGCAGTCTTTGAACATGTCATATCAGATAAAGTAGCCCGTTTGTTGTCGATGGTGAAGCATGAATCTTTATCATGTCGATGTTATTTAAACGATATTTTTTTACCGCTTTAAAACTATAAGTATGAAAAATGTATTTTAATTGTTAAATAGGAAAGTAGCTATCTTTACACATACATTATAACAAGAGATGCAACAAAAGGACAATGACCAAAATGGCCCAGTATACTAAAGAGTATCAGAATATACGATAATTAATCCCCTATTTTCTTAAATAAGTTGCAAATACTTCTGTGTCACGAACTAGCTGTATTCCAAAATGTACTTTAAATAGAATGTAGCGCGATTAATAACAATAGATCGCCATCTTCGCCTAATGTCAAATGCCTTCGCCTAATGTAATAAATAATAATCGAAGTAATAGGTAGTAAGAAAAATATAATACAGTAATTACAACTTCTTTACTTCTATACAATAAGCCAAACATTCAACATTCGTTCAAATGTTCGTTGTTATGTAACCATAACAACGAATATTTGAGGTTACTTATTGAATATCTGATACCTACTTTTTTAAAAATATATCTTTTCTCTAGCTAGTCCGCTATAAAAACCAGATCTTTCAGAAGTCTAAAAATGATAGGGAATACAAAACATAATTATCAGATATTCTTGGTTCCAGGGCCAACAATGTATGGACGCAGAGCAATGTCCTTTGCAGTCACAGAATACACCTCCTATTTCGACGTGGGCTGATTACGTCAGCAAGATCATGAGTTTCTGCATTTCTTATTGCAAATCTAATCGGAGATATGAATAAATTCATCAAGATATCAATTCGATATTTATTACGTCTAGATACAGGATTATTGCGACAGTATTGTATCAAAGTTTTGTTCAAACTAGATTGATTGATTTTGTAACAGGGCTGTGTGACAACAACCACTTTCAGTTTGAGTAAGATATAGGTATTTGTGTAAAGTCAGGTAAACAAGAATCGAGTGTTGCTAATAATTTATCGGCATAAGGTGTTACACGACCTTTTCTTACGTAACAGACTTGTTTTGCTACCGTAACAATGTAGATTATTGTAGATACTGCACCTTAATTTTGAGCTCTTTATTTCGTTGACATTTTTAACTTAGAGTCTATTTATCAATCATCAGATAATTTTTAACTGTAGAATCAAATTGATATTTGACCGTTTTTATTATGAATTGTCAAATATTGAAACTTATTACTCAGTTAAAATTTAACTGAGAATTGTAAAATTGGCACTTGAAGTTGATTGTAACTTGCAAATTCGTTCTGATTATGTCTTCCAAATTTCAAATTTTACACACATCAACTTTATCAGTCCATTATGGCTCAGATTTACTATAAAAATGTAATTAAGCCTAAAATTCTCCAGAAAAAAATAAAGTTTTGTGTGTCATCTGAAAAAAGATACCACAAAGAAGATTGGTACAGCAAAAAATGAAGGTCCAGAAAGATTGTCCTTGAAAACTTTTGTAAAAGCAACGAAACTTTATAAATTCAAGAATGGAAGCAACATTCGTAGCAGATTCTACCTTTTTGCCCCCCATAGAGCTAGAAACGTGAATATTGTATGAAGAATTCCAAGCAAGGTTGAATGTTGCAAGTTTTTTGAAACTGGTGACGTCATGTCAATTTACTTATGTATGCCTGGGGATCCAAGAATTTCAAGTGAGAAATAGTTTGCAGGTCAAGGACATTTGAGGAAGGACAAGGCATTTCTGGAAAAAAAAATTGTAAAAAATTATCTGATTTCAATTTATAGTTATTCATTTATTTAAACTGTCACGTACTTTTCCTTGTTACATAAACCTAATGAAAATACTTATGACTGATGAATAAAATAAACTATTATAATTTTGAGTATCCCTCAACAAAATTTTGTAGTTTAAGTGCAAACTCACTTCTTGTAAAGCATATTAAAAGACCACAAAGCTACAAAATGGTACCCAAGAAACCACACAAAGTCGAGTAATTTTATGAAAAACTAAATATTAACAAGGAATATTAATTCTATGAGTGCACTAAAATCGTATATTGCCTCTTTTATAGTTCATTGTTACCGTTTATGACCACAGAAGGGTGCTTTACGTAAGCTGTTAGTAATATTCGAGTTGGTTTTTGGTTCAAAATTCAGTACCTGCATACAATATAACAATAATGCTTGAGTAGACATCGTTGTTCGGAAGTACTATTGTTATTGCTTAAGCCCGGAACTACAGGAAAAGCTAGACTATATAAGAAAATTGTATATATGATTATTCTAATGTTTTTGGTGGTGTTTTGGTTAGGAGAGAATGTCTTCGGTGTGCTGTACTGAATTAATCTTATAGAATTTGGTGCTTGCAGTTCCACTAAGATTAAAGTTCGATTTCAAAATTAATTTTACTCGGACTACCGAGTACCGAGTCATGAAAGATATGACGATGGTGTATAAGATTCTGCACCTGGGTGCAGAAATTGCGGATTTATTGATCACCGAAAGACTGGTTGCAACATTATCCAAATTTTCGATGGTTAAATTGCCTAGCATGCAGATTATTTCCACCCATACCCTCTTGAGATACGTCGTTTCTTATTTATTCTACCATAATTTTATTCCCTTAATAAATTAATATTGTCCTTCTTATTTTAATATTACTTCATTACTATAGCTTCTAGTATACCATCAGTATAACTTTGCAAGAGTAATTTCCGTACTGTACGTGTAATTAAAACTAAGCGCGCTATATGTTACCACTGTCACGAGTGAGACAGCAACAGAAAGACAGAGAGGTGTTTACTTAACGAGGTCTAAATTATATTTACTTCGTGCTGAATACATGATAGTAGAACTCACAGTATGTATAAGTAAATATATACAATGGGCAAACGTCTTTGATCTCGTGAATAACGTCACAGGGTTGTCACTTTTGGTTACTGTTTGGAAGATAACATTTATTTTGGGTCAAGTAAAGTGGCGACTGTACTTTTTTACATTAGTCTCTGATTTTTACCGACTTCAAAAAAAGGAAGAGGTACTATGATCGGCTGTGTTGTTTTTTTTTTACATAGATCTGCTTAAGGCTTTCAGCATTTAATTAACTTGCACCCAATCGTGATGCACCGAAATCAAATCGCCTTTACAACATAACATAACATCACGCCTTCTATTCCCGAAGGGCTAGGCAGAGGTGTACATTACGGCATTTAATGCCACTATACAATGTAACACCCACTTTTTACTATTTATGTTTTGAGTCCCATGTAATAGGGGGTGAGCCTATTGCCATATACCGGGCACATTTCCAGACTTCGTGCTACTACTGAGATTTTTAAGAACCCAGTAATATTTTGCCCGACCCGGGAATCGAACCCGAGACCCCTTGCCCGGCAGTCGCACTTGCGACCACTCGGCCAACGAGGCAGTCGCCATTACTTACTGTTTATGTCGGCTTCGGTAGCACGGCGATCTTATCTTGAAATGTTATTGGCGACATGATATTTACTCAATGGTTAAAGATTATTAACCGTCTTTAAGAAAAGAAGGAAGTTATCAAAGTGACCTGCATATTTGTGCGCAATTATTTTACGATTGCCTGAACCGACTGCCTCGTTGGCCGAGTGGTCGCAAGTGCATGTAGGGTATTACTGCATGGGTTTGCAAAAATCTCAGTAGTAGCACGGAGGCTGGAATTGATTGTGCCTGGTATATGGCAATAGGCTCACTCCCTACAGTGGCATAATGTGCACCTCTGCCTTCACCTTCGGAGATAAAGGGCGTGATGTTATATATATGTGTGTGCCTTAACCGATTTTGATTCGGGTTTCAGTAAAGTGTTTGTTACAATTGGGAGAAGGTTTTGGTGTATAAATAAATCGACCCCAAAAAAGAGGGGGTTGAAGTTGGTCTTTTTAAATGTGGTTCATAAAATAATTTTTCTTTCTTCCCTTATCTTACCTCGGCTACAAAGCCAGGTTTGAGGGTTTGTACGGGCCGAAGCAAAGTGCTAACCCACTTAAGTGTCTCAATTTCAGGTGTAGGGGTGCGAATTATTCAAATTTTACACTATAGTTAGGAATGATTCCAGAACAGAGTTTCAAAATAGTATGTCGTGTCTATATCGGAAAGTGTATGATCAACGTTGGCATTATTATCTATTTTTTGTAATTATCTCTCACTTTACTCTGTTTTAAAAGTTAGCACAACTTCTGTTTGTATTATTCAGCGCAAGTATATGAGTTCTACAAGACTCCTTATACCGGTCGCAAGGATAGCGAAGTTCCTGTTTAAAATTATATAGGTACGCGTTTCCTTTGATAATATCCTGAATTAAATATTTGTATCTGCTCAACTGACAAGTTGTTTACGCCTGTTTATGTTAAGCTGAACGTGTTAAAACAATGGTGTTGTTCACTGTTCAATGTTCGACGTGTATATTAGGGTAGGTAAGTTTAGGTCACATTCTTGTGTTTTCTTTTTTTAGATCACATTCTTGGATTTACACTTTTTAAGTCATTAGGTATTAACCGACTTCAAAAAAAGGAAGGAGGTTCTCAATTTTATTTGTATGTATGTTTGTACGCGATTGTCTGATCTCGCGATTGCCTGAACCGATTGACATGCGGTTTTCAGAAAGATGTTTTTTACACTTACAAAAAGGTTTTAGTATTAATCGATTTACAATAAGAGGGGATGGAAGTCGATTTTTTAAACGTAGTGTATGAACGAACTATAATAATGAATAATAATAATAATAGCCTTTATTCAGATAAAGAAAAAAAAACAAAAAAAATATTTGAAAACTGTACTTAATTAAACGTCTCAGCTAAAGTGATGGCATTGACATCTTCATCTGTTTTCCCAACTTTGGCAAAGAATGTTTGTGAAAATCGATATTTCGTCACGTATAACTATTAATGGGTCACAATATTTTCAATTTCAAACTATTCTAGTGAAAATCCTTCACCCTAATTCAGTGCCACAAAAAAAGACCAAAAGAAAAGACACTAATGGAATTAAAACTCCGCTGTTACGCACATAAATAAAATAATGAACTTAAAGTGCGCAAGGGTTAAACTGATCGGAGACCTTACCATTAATCTTTCAGCTTCAATAAATCGAGAAATTTTAAAACGTTTAACATCGACGACCCTTTCATGCTTTTAAATTAATGAAAGATGATTCGATCGATGAAATACTTTAATGGACAATCAATATGCATTATGTCTACCTGTGCAGTGTCCAACGCCATTAGTGAGGATTACAATACTGTAAGCCTTGTGGACATTAGTTCCGAATCACATTACGGTATTACGTTTAGAGTATCTGATATATTGCCATAAGCTATTTGTGTATCGGGATTTATATTGTCCAAATCATATTGTATGGCAATAAAACCTTTTCCATTATCAATTTTGGGATTACTGTGAGTAATGTTATTGTTATTAGTTAGTTGTCTTATGGTTATTTCGTGTGTCTTGTTTATGATAGTTGTGTCTTCTAAATGTTGATTAATTTTTATTTGTTGCGTTACTTTTTGGTACAACGCTTTCTAAGATTTAGGAAAGTTGTGCTTGGTTTGTGAGGTTAATAGTTAAAGTGTTCGGTTCTAAGTGTTGTATTGACATTATCGCGATTAGGATCACCTTAGGAATTGTTATAGCTCCGCTTAATACCCCATTGAGCCGTAATGCGAATCCGTTCAATAGTTGTTGTAATGGGCATTTAGCCCCATTGGCTGTATTGTCGCACGCCATAATAGCTGGGATCTACAGGGCCTAGATTATCTACGCCTAACACTATCACAATATTGAGATTTGTCCTAATAGCTTCAACATACAAGGATCAAGGGGTTTATTGGCTATATTTTAAAAGGAATTGTAAATAAAACCTATCATAAATTTTAATTACAGTTTATCTAATCCTAGATCTAAAAATAAACGCTGTAAACCATGTTTATGTTCACATTCAGACCTGTTATTGGAAGTTTTATTTGAAACTAAGAAGTTATGATCGGAAGTCGAGCTTATAATAAGTCAGGCATAAACACTAAACAGCGATACCATTTGATATAATGGTCGTGAATGCTGTTAGTGAAACTAATAATTTTCTTTTAAAAACTATACAACACTTAGTCGTTTGAAACAACAGTGACTAATAATAAAATTCCACATGACTTACTTAAGCCTAATTAGGAAACTCTTTCAAGAATTTGCTCCACAAATACTCTTATATAATTTAGCTAATGAAGTATTTATGAATACGAAACACGTACAAGGTGGAGAGGTCGGATAAACTGGAGGATAAAGTTTAGTCCCGCAAAGCGTTCAGTTTGGGAGTTGGTCTGACTTAGCACCCGATACTCGGGTGAGTTATCCGAGTTAACGTCTGCTAACTTGCGGCTTAAGTTCAATGGTATATTATTATGCTGTCAACCGCTGACTGCTGCCGATAGTGGAGTTGTGCGGGAATTTATGTTGCTCTGGAGATTTTAATTACGGTGTGTTTGATGGTGAAATGGAAGATTGTATTCCAAGGTTAAAGGTTGGTGTAAGTCGAGCGCTTACTCCAAGTGAAAAGCTGTTGAAGATTGGAAAGAAGATTTCCTTTTATTCAAAATTCATAGTATTATCACTGCATATAGAATGAAATATAACTAACGATTTATTGGTCTTAAACACGAAATAAATTTTCTTTTCATTTATTTCGTGTTTATTTTTTTTTTTCATCATTTTCTAAATGATGTTAATAGTTAGAAATCTGCCACGAAATACATTTTAAATTTGACCCGTATTCACTTTAGTGTTAAAATAATGACAGCATTAAGTATCACTCATATGGCGGTAGAATAAATGGTTCCATACATAATACATTGAAAATGTTCAACATTATTACCTATAAAGCACGAAGTATGCGAAATAGTTCCACTTCCTAGAGACGTAACTTTATAATTTATTGAATGGAAATAAATTTCAATAGAATATTTTCCCTGCATACGTGTGGTTTGCTGAAAACATTAGATTCTAAAACATAACACTTTAACTACTCATTACTAAAATTGTAGGTAAATGAGTAGTTTAACGCTCACTTACTGGCAAGATAAACCTTTAAAATTGCTAGTTTGTAGCCTGTTTAGTTTCAAGCCAAAGTTTAAGCGTCTGTTGCCGAAGGCAATAGAAAAATATGTCAGTAAGTGCTAACAATACGGACTACTGAAAATGTCGAGAAGTTAAGAAGGAAGTTACAAAAATATAGTATTAGGACTGATGAAATAATTAATAAAAAGTGGGTGGATTGAATGAATATCAATCACTTCCTAAGATCAAGACTGTTTTAACGGAAAAACATGAATGAAATCGTACAAATTGGAAATAGAGGAAACATCAATGGAGACCGTTGAGTTCTTTAAGACATTGACTGAACCACATGAGTCAACCCGAGCAATAAAACACAATATCGTATTCAAGACTATATTCAAATGAGAAGGCAGCAATTTGCTGAAAGTCATAAAAGTCGTCGCGGAGACAGAAAAGGCGCCGCCCTGTTCGGCATCCTCAAAGTGGCGCTGCACCTATTAAAAAGTTTAGGGCGTCTATTTTTGGCTCTGTCGTCGCTGCACCCAAGAGTAATGTGACAACTTGTGGAACTAACTTACATGGTAGGGTATGGAGCCGCGAAAAAATTGCAAGTTTTAACAATGTAATACTGTCTTGGGATTATGTTGGCTACCCAAAGAACTTGGTGAATGGAAGTTTGCGGGTTGAACATTTTGCGATGAATTATTTAATATTGCCGCGTACTGGGCCATAACTGAGGTAGACGGGTTTGTAGACAATGCGATAGAAGCTGTTCACATATTCACTTAGCATTATGTTTGCAGTGTGTCGTGCATACCGTTGGACGTGGTCGAGAGTGCGTGGATGGCGCACCGCTGAACGTGACCACAAGCCCGAAAATGGCCACTCCACCTCACTTTACGTCGAACACAAAATGTATGAATGATTTCATCCTCAACGATGGTAACAATACTCCTGCGTGTAGGCGTTTTAATATAAAACTAAACATTAATAAATTAAGGAAATTAATTGCTAAACTACGCGTATCACTAGATTGGGACAATTATAATAGTTGTCGTTAATGTCTAAAATTAAACATTTATTGAGTTATGTATTTAATTTATTATCAACATAAAATTTTGCATACCATTCGTTTTATACTCTAATTGAATTTACATGGATCGTATACGTATTTCATATTGATTTAATTTTAAAAGCTTTACAGATGAAGCAATAAAAAGAATGTAACAAACATGTACCCAATCAAAAGCAATCAATGACAGCTGAGGGGAGAACACCGTTGTTAATGGAGACATCCGCACTGTAAGTAGTTTTTAATATTTTTGGGATGTATCGCACAAAAATAGACGAGATATTGTCGAGGGTGAAATTTTTTCTTCCTCCCTTTCTGGTCTTTTAATGCAGTCACTATTTTTGTTCGTGACATATTTTCTATTTTTCTATTCTTGTACATATTTGGTTCCATATCTGATTTATGTTTTACGTAAATATTAACGTGAGTTAAATTTACAGCTTAATGTATATTCTTTTGTGTTCATTCAAATCTAATTTACGTTACTAACATTGTCAATTCAAACTAAGAAACAAAATTGCCAGTGAAAAAGCAATTCAAATCGTGCTGCGACAGAATTACAATTTGCATGCAACTATGAAACTTCGGAATTACTTTTTCAATTTTCCATAGTTCAAGAACACGTCTGTAAAGCTAACTAGGCGCAGACAACGCCGGCGGGGAAGTTTAAGCTGTAAATTTCAATAGCATGCAAAGGCCACAAATTTAGCGGTAACCAGTTTAGACCGGTTAAAGTTGGCTAAGTTGTTACTGTACCGCACAATAGTCTGACATACCGCTCGCTACTTATTTGCATATTGATTTTGCACGTGAAATATGGGACAGAGGTGAATGCATTTCCTTCTAGTCGGTGAAATGTCGTGGTCTATTACAGGTGCAGATTGGTCGCCTTAGGCAATTGTCGCGAGCATTCTGGCGCCGCCGACGTCGGCGGTCGTGATCGATTGTTGGCTACACCCTATAACCGTATTGAGCCATTCATCAACTGAATTTATATTGTATATTTACATATTTTGGACCAATATTTATGCGTTGTTTCCCTGAAAGAGGAATATATTACACAGCTATTGTTTTTGAAATTTCTGATAGTTTCAGTTTATTGATTTTATTTTAGTTTCTTATGAGTCAATTTTAGTAGTTAGTGATTACACCATTATTAATAAAATATAGAATATCAGAGGTATCATTACTACACCTAATATGAAAAACGATGATAATATTATTAACAAATTTGCGGCATACAGCTACGAAGTTATAAATAAATGTAATACAAAATCCATTTAATTTATCTATAATTTTGCAATAAATAATTGGTAATGGCTAACTGTAATAATTTTGATACAATATGTTAACAACTATCGTAAATAGTAGTTGCAAAGCCCAGTGCTCTCGTGTCTACAAGAATTCAAAGCAGTCATTTACTAAATCGGTGCGGAGTATGCATAAATATTACTTAGTCTTGTAATTTCAAACGTGACTTATGAATGTGTATTGTATGAGGTATGAAATGGGGCTTAGTTCCTTCGTAAATGGTGTGTGGTAATTGTTGCATGGTGGCTAGATAGCAGCTCCACCTATTCGCAGATTTCCGGACCGATTTCTATTATCTAAGATATGGTAATGGTAGAGTGAGTAATCTATGGCAAATTTTCCATACAATTTTGCATAGTAATAGCTTAGACAAAGAGGTAAACATATGTTTGCGTTCTCTTACCGGTAGTTCTACGGGGCATACATTGTTCTCTCTCGGCAGAGTGGTTGTGGTCATGTTGAGACGGCCGTATTTGTGTTGGAGGCCGATACAGCTTTCCTCACGATCTCCCGCCATCTCTCCCTGTTTTGGATGGTCTGGCGCAGTCTGACACTGAGTTTGCTGTGGCTGATTTAACTTGATCAGTCCAGCACATACCTATGCGATTGCCAGACCACCTGGTCTGGCTCGTGATCTGGTTCCCTATACTTTCCCCTGATTTAAAGTTACTACCCATTTAAAGTGTAAGGCATTTTGTACTGACCTAAGATACTACAAGTTTTGTATAGATTCTCACTTATTGATTCTAGTATAAAAAGACATAATCACGAATTGGGTTTTTATTGCTCTTATAATGATTCATATAATTAATTACACAGAAAACGAAACAACAAATTCATTCTCTATTCAACAAAGAAAATTTCTTTTTTATACTTACGGAATGGAATATTCAACAAAAAATCGAATTTAATTCCCCAACAGCCTTTCATTTCGTCAACTAAAATAAAACCTTGGGGTCACGATAACACAATTATGTTTTAATTTATTATACACTGCGCTGTTATCACGCGACGGTCGACCGCTCATTTACACGCACCTTTATCAAATGAACCGCGACTTACTCGGGTTAAACTAATTATTAAGATAAATATTGTTTTAACTACACCTTGTTTTCGGTGAATTTACATGCCTATGAATAATATTTTTAGGTGTGTCACTATAACTGGCGGTTAACACATTACTATTGCGATTTATGGCAATATTTTGACGATTGTTTTTCTGCCATGCGCCTGAGTTAGTGTGGTTCGCCATGCGATTATATTTATTGTGTTCTGATTGTAGGGTTTTGCATATCTCAGTGGAAAAAATATTGTTTGTTTATTAAAATGGATTAAATTGTTATTGTAAAAGTAATTTAATTTTTATTGACTGACTATTAGTGAAAGTTCTAGTGAATCTGTGTGAATTTTTATGACATTGGAATTATCAAGAGGGTACGCATGTGTAGGTATGTATCTATAGATGAAAAGATGAAGGAAATGAAAAATATCACGGCATCATCTGTAGGTACAAAATTAGCTCATAGTGGAAAAAAACATACAAAACACACCAAAAAACCAGATCCATTTCCACCAGACCTTCACTAATCCCAAACACAGTTCTAAGTCCTAACAAATCCAATACAATTAGCGCCATCAAAAGGGCAAACAGTGTGACTGACATTGAAATAAAAGATAAATTTATTACGAATCAAATTGTCCGGGGCAGAGATCGTTTATGCAACTAACATCCCTTCGACCCATCGACCCTAGTAGGATACATGAGGGGAATAAAATTATCTGTGCCTCCACATAAACAAAGTCCTGTGAAATGCAAGTCTGGTTCGCGATGGTCCATGTTATAAGCAATAGAGAGGTTTTATTTTAATGAATTACAACTAAAACCTTACTTCTATGCTGCTCCTAGCATGGATTGAAACTGGTCGAGTTACCTTGTTACGTAAATAAGTCATAGAACAAAACAGATTTAATAATTCTCACAAGAGTTATAATCAAAATAATGGAATTGCTGCTTTCTAATCTGTTTTAGAACTAACCTTTCGAACTCCTTATAGTACTAATACTACTCCTTTCCGATTTGCCTTGTGATGCATACCCTACTTAGATTTCTTCAATTACCTGCAAAATGATGATATATGTAAGTTGGTAAATTAAAGTATGAAAAGGGCTGGTAAGTGTAGGTACCTATGTGAAATTATATTCGCTAAAATAATGATAGTTGGCATTGATGTAGGTAGGTATTTCCTTCATGGAATAAAATAAAATAAGGTTCATTACAAAATAAAGAAATGTAATTTATTCATAGTAAAATTTTCAAGAACTAACTAGGTACTTGTTAAGCGACACGCAAATAATCCATTTATAAGGCACACTCGACTTCAACACTATTAAAAGTTTTTCGGCCGAGTATGATTTATTTCCAGTTTAACTTTCGTCCATTCTCCTGAATACCTTTCATACTTTATCAAAATGACATAAGGTATATAATAGCTTTTGTAAAAAACTTTTGAATTGTAAAACTTATTCATAAAAGTTTGATAATATTTTCGCTACGTCTGCGTCTGACTACTGTCATTATTTATTATTTTATTTAGAATTGTGTCACATTTTTGGTTGTAAATGAAAATAGAAATTAAAGACGAGTTACTAAGTAAATGGTAAACACATAAAAAATGTAATTTCGTCAATTCCTGAATCCCCAACATTCCTCAAATTCCTAATCCCTGGCATGGCTACAGGCCGGTAACGCTTTTATTCCAGAAGTCAATGGGCGACTCCGATCTCTTACCATCAGGTGATCCGTCTGCTGGTTTACCGGGTTATCCCATTAAAAAACAAAATATGCATGCATAGGTCGTGATCTACTTTAACTCGTTGAGTACCGTCATTATAGATACAATTAAAGAACAATAGGTTGCGGTCACCGGTGATCGCTTGGTGTTTGACAGTTTAAACGAGATTTATCTACTTTAAAAGAGACGGACCTCTGAGTTTGTTTCGGCATTTCTTCTCAGAATAGTTAGTTTGGAAATGTCGACCTCATCGTTCGCTTAATAAAATTGACGTGTAAAAGTGCTGCCTTGTAGCCTATTTGCAGAAGTAAATTCACTTGTTTCATTTGTTACTTGTGAGGTGCATTTGTCACAATTAAATATTCCTTACGATAAGTTATCATCAATTATAACACTATAAAAAGATTTAGACATCGATTTTTAATCACAAATTCTTATAACTTAAACCACACAACTTACAACAGCGCTAATGTTTTCTAAGCAATTAGTGCCCCGTTCCTGATTTAAGGTTATGGAGTTCTGCACGCTCGTCCCGGTCACGTAGCATCTATCTCTTTATTTACTTGGACGTGTAATAACATACCCAGCTAATTAGCACCTGGCCCACGCTTCAGTTTTGAAGGGAAATACGTAATAGCTCATGTTAGACGCATTATGAGTTGCATTTAGCAAGTTTAGTGAGATTTATGTAAGTGTAAAATGTGTTGAAAGGTTGTTATTGTTAAGACGTAGCTATTACATATTACATATGTATGTAGTACTTATGTCTAGCTTGAGTTAATTAGTATACAAATGGGCAAACATATTAATATACTATTTTTGACTGCAGCACACCATTTCGGAAAAAGCAAAACCTAGACTAGATCCTTCACAGGCTAGTCGTAAAGTTTTTTTAAGGGGGGAAAATCATCGAATGACATCACCCGCCTGGGTGAGGCGGAAGGGAGTGTCAGACTCATACTGATTAAAAACCAGCCTGTTCCTTCTCCTGCACTCCGAGCCGGAGCCCCGGTAACCCGTTAGGTTTTTCGCGACAAAACAAAGGGTGTAAATATCAACACAGACTTAATTTGATTTGTCAACTAATTCAATTACAACTTAAAAAACGTTAAAATTTAAAATCAGCACAACCATTTTGCATCCCTCTCCGAAACGAACTATTAACTAATGGCGATAATATTAGTGTTAACCCTAAAATGCAACCGCGCAGATTCATTACAGTGCGTAACTAAATCGGCGTGCACGCGGCCCTGTTTATCGCGGTGGCGGGTCGATTAGACCCGCTTCACCCTCACACGATGACACCCTACACTTCGTACTGCATTTCACATTATTGTTCTATGCAAGAAAGAGAGCTTGCTATATAATTTATGGACTCTCTCCTTCTACCGCGTTAGATAACAGATTCTTGTGCTTCGCGTGTGTTTGTCTTGTATCAGTTTACGCTACATTTACTGCGGTCGTGGAAATTAAAGCTGCTAAATTGTCAAGAAGGGTGTCTTAAGTGAGCAGCCAGACGTTGTGTAGTACTGCATTAGAACACAATATTGAGAGCCTTGAGTAGACAATATATTGTCATTTCTGATTCCTCTATACGTTGTTGCTAAGTGCATTTTTATGCCATTTCAGCTATCTGATTGCTCTCGATAAAGCATCTATTTCACTCAACTGATCAATCGATAGGAAAAATCGCCTTCTATGTTTACTTTATCAATTGAAATTAGACAACACTTAGCTATTTTCGAAAATCTAATATTTCATCCAGATACGTAAAGTTTACCTATTTGATTTAATACAATGGTAATTAATAAAGATTGTTTCGTCTTAACTGAGACGTTTGAAATATTTCTTCGTGTACACAAACATTAATCATTGAAATCTAACAATCGTTTATAAATCTGAGAGGGGACCTAATTGTACAAAGCCAACGGGGCTTTTATGTATCAATTATGGGATTATGCGAATTATGAAGGGAGATCATAGTAATCGATTTGCAAAGGAGGGGTTGTGTTGGAGATGAATTTTTATCTACTCTCCCTTTCCCCCGAAGATACAGATTTTCGTATGAATAAATGATCGATCGGTTACCGTTTCTATGTGTTCTTATTTATGTAACATATTGATGAAGTTTTTTCTCAAGTTTTTATTTTATTTAACATTAAACATTTAGGAAAATACGCAATATGTTCTCCGCTAGATAAAAATCATAGTATTTCCCTTAAATTATAGTTATTAAAACAATTAGCTATTTTAAGTATCTATTTAAACGTCATTTACTAAATAAATGAATTATGTTTAATTCTTTTGTTTGACAAAACAATTATTGTTTGAATAGTATAAAAATTGTTTCTCATCTCTTTACCACAAAATTGTTAAATAAAAAACGATCCTAGTTTTAAGTATTTCCTGAGCAATTTAAAAAATAATAATAGTGGGAAACTATTCAGTGGTCGTTGTTCGTTGGCAATAGTATAATGAACTCACATTACTTATGCACATTTGCAATTTTTAAATTGATATCCACGTATCATGGTTCGCGTATTATTTCTATTGAAGTCGCATACTAGGAATTTATAAATATTTCACATTTCTGTTTTTATCGCTAGCTTTGTTAAACAAGTTGTTATAAACATATTAGGTTGATATTTTGTAGGGAGTGGTAGAGAATGCCATTTGGCATTAAGTTCGCCTTATGTGCCATAAACAAATTATGTACATTAAAGAATAAATAAATAAAAAATAATTTGAAATTACCGAGTTAGACCAAATACAAAATTGTATGTTAATACCTTTTCTGAAAAATTTTCTCTAAGGCAACTATTGGTGCACGAATGCACGGTTGGTGCGGTGGCTGGGCAACCGGCTGCCGTGCACCGTACCGCGGGTTTGATTCCCGCATGGAACTTTATGTTATCCATAAATTGTTGTTTCGGGTCTGGGTGTCATGTGTATGTGAATTTGTATGTTTTTAAACGCACCCAGGACACAGGAGAATATCCTAGTGTGGGGTAACGTCTTATTTATAAAAAAGGGTAAAGTTTAAAATTTCCATTCAAGATTATTTTCAGAGTAACCTTCAAAAGCCTATATTCATTATGTTAGTTGGTACTACCAATGTATGTGTAATCTTGTTTATAGCTATAATGCGTAATTAATATTGATAAGGTAAATCAGCTCCATACACTCTACAAAAGTCCCACGATGGCGACCATCTCATGTGTTGTAATTTAAAATAATTTTGAATCATAGCTTAACACCATCCAATTAAACATCAACCTACTTATTTTAATTTTTATATAAATTCTTTGAAATATATTTCCATTAAAAATTCATAAAAAACTCTTTAACTTAATTAGATGATGATTAAAATGCATAGTGTTCCAATTACCATTGATGTATAGTATAATTTTTATGCCCATTTTTATACATAATTAGGTATGGCAGCGATTTTTTTAATTGCACATATAATTTACGTCATCACGGGCTCGTATTAATTTCCGGCTATTATAAAAGCCCTGGGCACGACGGTAATCGTTATATAATGTTGATTGATAGCTCGTACGCATATTTTTACTGATTTTTCATGCAACGAAATTCCGATAAAGTGCCCATAACGATAATGAAAATATGGTCAGACCAAGGAAGAGTTATAGGGCAATAACGGCTATTGATATAAAATATTTTTACCTAATTAATTTACAAATTTATTCAAAATATTGTAATAAAAATCAGAATAGATTACATAAAGTTTTAAATTAATTATGTTAAGAAGTATTAGTATGATATAAAGTATAATAAACGTCAATTTTTAGACTAGTTTTATTTATCTTTAAAGATAAACTGTAGTATTAATGATACTGTATTAGTCCGTTTATTATTGTTAAAGAATATTCCCGTAATAAAAATCAAATATCTCCTAATAAAAGTAAAATTAGATTACAATGGCGAATTAAATTGTTAAGAGGATACGAATACTATTCAGATAATATTAAAGGGTGCTCAATACGGAACACTTCAATACCACTTGAAACTTACACCGTAAGCAAAAATAACGTGCCAACGCATGTCATTTAAGAGCACATGATAATTCTATTTGACGACCCTAAAGAGTTACTTGCACATGGAAATTTTATTCCGCTAGTTAAGAAAAATCGCTGAGTTTAAGAGAATTTTATGAAAGTTAAACGAGGCGTGAAGTCATTGCATTAAGCGAAGAGGGCTTCGCCAACACTTAATTAAGAATTCACCCCCGTCCACCCCGCCCCTAGCAGTCACAACAAAAGATTCTATGCGAGACTCTGATACTGCTATCTTCATTAAAATTAATTCAATTTTTAATATCTCTAGAGCTGTGCGCCCGTGTAGTCATGACACGTTCGTCTCGTTTGTCACTCGATAAAATTTATTGTCGACACTTTTAACCTCTCCATTACGGCTCCATTTTCGGCGATATCACTTTATTTCATGTGTAGCGAAATCTGTTTGTAATCTAGTTCATGTTTTTGGTGTCGCCAGTTTTAAAAATAAGTGTCTTAACAACCATGTTTATTATAAGTCAATGCTATTGTAATTGTTCAAAGTTTTACTTGTAATTAAATAAAACTAAATACAAAAGAATTAAATAATATCTAATTACCTGTTTATTACAAGGTGGCAAATAAAACAGAAAGGTGAACTTTAAGTACTTTTAAGTGTTATAAGTAAACAGCATTATATTCTATGTATTTCGTATATTGTCAATAATGTTTTTAGTGAAAAGACGTAGAGGGTGGCTCGATCATCTTCAAGACACCAGACTCCGCCTTCGCCACAAAGATTTGTCGCGTCATCAGCAGTCTCAGTCGTGTTTCCGTAGGGCGCGTTAAATACCACTTATGCGACGATTCTGTCGAAAGCATCCATTGTATTTCATTCCATAATTACACGTACTTGCAGTGCATTACTCTTAACAACATCGATAATTGCATCCGGAATAACCGAATACAATTCACTAAATTGATGAACGTTTCAAAATTCATGCTGCATTCAACATAGATAGATATATTAACAAAAACGAAATAAATGGGGTGGATTCCCGATTGTTCCGTCGACTCTCATAACAATACATGCCGAATGGAACACAGCAATTCTATCGGAAAATCCATTCGGCTTCACTCATCCGCAAAAAGTATGACATCAAGCCAAATTATTATCGAGGGGCCACGATTGCTGCCGACTAGGTACTAGTAATGATTCGTTTAGGGAAATAGGGAATGCTGTGCTGGTGTATTTTTGACCGTCCAAATAGACGTACCCGTTTGTCTTAAAAATGTAGTATTGCCAAGATGTGCGTGACATTGGAGGCTCATTTTTAGCAGTAGATGGAAACGGACTAATGGAAGTAGCTTTGCTAGGCTATTACGATCTAACAATAAAGAAATGTTAAGTACTGAATCAATTCTAATGACATTTGATACAGTCGTAATTTACGGTAGTAAACAGAAACTGGTAAATCGAAGTAGCTGTCGGTCTGTTACGATCTCACAATAATGAAAACTTAAGTATTGAATCATGTACTAAATCAATTCTTATGATACAGCCTCAATTAAGTAGTTTAAGCATTTCTGTTATTAAGTAGTTCTTCGACTTCAAGTGTGCCGACTTGACCGGTTCCATATCGGAGTTATAATTGCGGAGCGTCTGAAGTTTTCCATTTAAAAACTCAATAATTGCGGATAAATTAAAACAATTAGAACTTGGAGCTCGACTCCATTCCATTCTCTACTGGGGGTTCTGTACCGATTGAAAATACGGTTTAAAAAATTCTTCATTGCGATATTAATGCTAATAACTATCTAATCCAATTGATTGTAACACTCTGCCCAGAGATTAACAATGATACAGGGATAAAAACATTTAATACCAAGATAACCTTGATTATTATGGACTTAAGAATTCGATTTCATTAGCCAACATGTTAGACCAACGACCAAATAACCATACCTGGGTGATTTGTACATTTATTTGTGATTTCAGAAATCTTTAAATTAGGAAGAAGATGAAACTGGCGTATTGCATCGCCTTCCCTTTCATAAGGAATCCCAAAAAGAAACCAACTGAATTAAAAGTACTACGTGCTTTCGCCAGTACAATATTACTTACGTATGAAACTCGTACGAAATTTATTTGGCACCATTGCTCATAAAACATCTGATTTATGCAGCGCAGGCCATATTATGAACATGCGTTCTGTCGGCATCACCTCAATAAAATATTAAAACGACATTAATACACGGAATGCATTTTATTTTTCAACAGCGTATTAACTGGTCGTATGTTTCAAAGACAAAGTAACTAGTGGCCAATGTACGTTTTCATTTAAATAAAGATTTAGCCAGTTCTTTATTTTTTTTTAATTTTCCTTGGCATTTTCCCAAGTTGGTTGGTTAGGGTGGGTTACCGAGTTTTAAAGCAGATTAAGAGAACGTAAAGCGTATGCTGTTCGTTGGGATGATACGAGATAAATTAGGTTTTTTCCATCTTTCGCGCAGGAGATTCTACGAGAAACTGTTGCCTGTTTAGCTAGACTAATATTTGCTTAGATTTAACATTAAAATGAGCTAA
Organism: Spodoptera littoralis; assembly: GCA_902850265.1. NCBI lineage: Eukaryota > Metazoa > Arthropoda > Insecta > Lepidoptera > Noctuidae > Spodoptera > Spodoptera littoralis. The sequence continues at coordinate 8,799,065 of LR824542.2, read as the reverse complement.
TTCCTAATAACATGTGACAATGAAACATCTGTTATAATGTAACAATTATAATATGCTAAATTTAGGTACAGAATTCATCTGACTTCTAATGAAAATCATTATAGTAATAATGAGTTTAATCACTTCCATTATAGAGTTCATTTTATACATATCACCTTTCACTACCAAGCTAACCCAGTATAAAGAGGAATTAATGCAACCACAAGCAATGACAAGTTTATTATTTTTGTACAAAACCAGGAGTAGTAGGACATGAGGATATTACCATAAACCGTGGTTAACATTAATTTAGCTTATTGATGAATATGACATGGATAAACGAGTTATGGATATGGCATGCCGTGTTTCATAAACCTGTCTGTATGCATATTTAGTGTCAGCGGGACATGGACACGTTGAAAGCTAATCTTTCACTGCAGTGATTAACGCTTGATATACGCCGAAGATATTAACTTGTTATGACCTTGTGCCTTCTGTGGAATATTTAATGATATCGACACTGCGATCGATTTCACCCGTGCTGTATTCGATTGTAATTAAGAGCCTTTGTTATTTCTGTGCCTGGTTTAGCAGAAATAGAAACCACGGCGCTTTATAGTTAGAGGATAGTTTTTATGAAATGAAAATGAATACACGGTTGTTTATCTGGTGATGATGTTCTCTAGGTATAAAAATATCGGAAATATGTTTCAAATGTTTCATTTTGAACATTTTAATTTTTGAAAACAATGTATCGCGCCATATCCATCTAACCATCTGTTACTAAGTTGTGTTCAAACATTGTACTAGACGTTACGCATCTTATCCATTTTCCATAGTTCTGTAATTAAACAGCGGGCGGTCGGAGGGGAACGGCTTCCCCGTCATAGTAGCGTCATATAAAACAACACTCATTCGCGCAGTCGGCTTAATTAATGACTAGTTGATTATAATGCACCAGGATATTACTGCTAAAGTTATTCAGGGGCTTCGAGGCGCGGTGAGCCTTGACCTGTATTTGAGATATTAATATTTATGAGCATTCCTTTTCTAGTGTTTGTTTAATCTAATTTATTTAAGTGTTGGTTCTAGATTAATTTTGTGTGTAAATAGGTGTTAAACACGCAGAAACTTTTCAGAAGCGTGGATAAAAATATTTTTTCTTGGTCATTAGGATTATCAATTTGGTTATTTCTGTGGAAGATTAGGAGGAGGATTCAAGGTATTACTGTGAACTATGTCTCATATATTCATTTAAAATATGTTAAACAGTGAGGTACATTCACATTTCGCATTCACAAAGTGACAACTGTAACGAACACGTCTAAACAGAGACAACGTAAAAAGGACAATACAAACAGAATATTATGTCCAAAAAAGTGGACCAATAAATTAACACAACTCAAATATTAAACGTTGTGGGCATAACCTGTGCAGACAATGAAAAGCTGCACGTAAATTCCACTGAAGGAATTTATAAGGTGAGTCTTTCTTTGAAATACCTTTTTGGGGTGCATCATAAATCAGCATAACGAGGCAGCCTTCCGTGAGGTGCCTCAACCTGGGCCCCCTACTAACATTAAGCTTCTGTAATATTTTCTCACTTACGACAAAATTTTCTGTCTTTTTATTTATGTTGGGCTAAGTTTAGTCGGGACTCGAGAACGGGCTGTCGTCTCAAGCTGCATGGTAAGTAATATTCCGGCGAAATTTGAAAGACGCGGATGTTTTCAAGTATAAACGTACCTTAGGTATTAGACGGCTTGCTGGAATTTATAATGTTGTTGTAAATATTTATGCTGCTGGAACCTTGCGGAGGTAAACCTATTTTCATATTTAATTCAGTATATACATGAACATGTGTAATTTTGATGTGAAAATACGCCTATAATATTTTCATTTCAATCCTGTACGGTGATTATAATCCAACTAATAATTCTTTTAAATACATACGAAATTTTTGCGAAGATATGTATATAATGTATGTATGACTGTCACGAAAAATCTAAAACCAACCTGGACCATGTTATTCACATGATTTCAGGCCCATATAACAATGTACGAGCGTATTTCTATACATCGATACTAGATTGTAGACTGTTACTAAGGATTCCTGTAATTCTTTAAATAAGTATGACATTTATTTATGTAAATGCCGAAATATTTTAGTTCAACAAGTATCAATTTGTATTTTAGATATCAATAATTATTTTTACTTGATCGTAAAACTGAGTCTATGCAACGACTCGCTTAAAGTTTCAACTTGAATCGTAAACAGCGGATAAACTGAGAGAACATAATATTTATCTTTAGCAAACATCTTAGGAAACCTAAAGCCTGTAATTAGTATTCCTAGAAAGGGTCAAGTTACATTTACTTTGTTTACCATCTTGTGACTTAATCCCACTTCAAGCTTTCGAGGCAAAACCGAAGCAATTTAATTACATTCAGATAAGATTGAGACAGGGTTTACTTTGTCATCGTCAAGCTCGTAAGTGTCAGCTATTAAAATTAAATGTTGCCTGGAACGGAATTATACCCGTCAAATTGGATCCGAACAATTATTATCTTTAGGCTTTATTAAATGCTGCTGGCAATATTTGTAAAATCTTGGCGTATTCCTAAAGTGCTGTAGACATAAATTTTAGCGTTATTGTTTTAGTAAATTATAAGTAAGTTAGCAATAGTTTCGTCGTCGCGTCGTGTACAACTGTCAATTGCTTCTTCAGATCAAAATTTTAGGGCTAATCTTACCATTTAAAGGCATTAACCATTTTTTAATTATTATCACTTGTGATTACTTATATTATAAATGAAAGTTGAAAATGACAATACTTATATTATAAATGAAAGTTCATGTCAATTTTGAGAAATTTATGTAACACAAAAAGGTTGTAGATATTATACCAAAATGTTTCATACAAAACAACGGGTAGTAACTTCCTATAGGTGTATGAAATATGAACGCATAATCATGCAAATCTCCGTCCAAATTCTCACTGGAAACCACATCAAAGTTGATGGTTTTACAAATTAAAAATTTTCCCGTCTTATTTTTATTGCAATCCTGTGTGGCCTTAATTAAATTCCCATATTCATTCGTCTTGTTTGGGGCAGTTACCGTTGAACTTATTTCGCTCTTGTTGCACACTTTTTTACCACAAAGTTTTTATAGGCAAGTTCAAAGCCGTACCCACTTCAGCGGGTCTTTGTTGGATGCTCATTTAAAATCAATCGCTGCCATTCCGTCCGAGGGTGGTGACTGAGACGAGATTTCGGAGGGAATTCTTAATTAAGTTCGCCGGAGATCCTCTTTACTTAATGGAGGCCTGTCCGAAATCCTTAGAAGCACAGTAAATGAGGTCGGCGATGTTGCAACGTCAAAAAGACCACGATAAGATTATCAGCCGCGATAACTTTTTTTAATTTGCGACGTCCGTAAAAGCATTTTAATTCTGTGGACCCGACAATAAAGTGTGCACTTTTACATAACAATGTACAAAATAAAAATAAAAGTGAAAAGAATTTTTCATATCTACATCTTGAAGCCAGTTGAGAATTATTTAAATAAGTTCAACATATTTATAATTTATTCAAATTTAAAACTGTTTCGTTCTTAGTAAGGATCTAATTAAATCCAAGGTACAATCTAGAGGGAACGATATAGCTTAGATGTAATGAACTATCGAGCCCGGTGAGATAGCATTATAGTAAGATTGAACCGAACATTATTTTTTATTAGTACTAATTTAAAAATAAGGTTGAAAATTCAAAATTTTATTCAGAAGCCCTTTTTAAATAACGCTATGTCATTTTAAAGTACTTTATAGTCACATTGTCTTATTAAGTGCTTCTTCAAAGTAAGTCATTCCGTTTTCTTTGCAAGAAATACATTGTGATACGAGGGAACCAGCTTAATTATCTTGCGGGATCTAATTAAACGCTCTCCTGCGCGCTGACAGACAGATGAAGGTTCTTGAAAAAGTCAACAAAGTTAATTAGTCAGTACAATGTTTTACATTACTATTTTGTTGGGATTGCAACAGTTGTGTCTCTTGATGTAAAAAGCTTTGTGTAAGGTAAAATAATCTTGATTTGAATTATAAGGTAAGTCTTTACATTATTCTCACATATGTGTACAATATTGGAATATGTGTCAGAGCAATGTAAAATAGACTTTTTTTTAAAGAGTAACGAATGGAGTTTCTTGCTCGTTCTTCTCCACTCGAATCGACATTTTAGAACGAGCGCCTAGCTTCACTGACGGACAGATTGACAGACTATTATTTATATCATATTTATTGACGTTTCAAAAGTACCAAATTATGGTTTAATTGAAATAAATGCTTTTGAGTTTGAGAGTTTGAGTTCGAGTTATTCAGTTCAATAAAAATCAAAAGGTTGGAACTAAATAAGTATGCCAGAATACCCGAAAGAGTACCGATAACACAGATGGCGTAGAAAAATTTTGGTATCTGCGAAATTTAGTTTCTATATTTTATAACATTCTATGGTATACTAAAATAATTATAATATCCAAAAGCAATACAAAACCTGGATTGCGAGGATCATAATACATTTTCAACGAACATTGGTTTAATGCAGGCCATGAGAGAATCGATAATGGCTTACAGAGCTTTGGGTTTTGGAACAATTAAATGCCCGGTAACTAGAATGTCCAGGCAGAATTGTGTGGTCAATGGTCGCATATTAATTTACTGAAGCTCATGTAAGTAATACCTGCAATACAGGGAAGGTTCGTTTGGTGATAAGCTCGCAGCGATTGTATTATTCTACACAATGCTGTTGTTTGGTTTCTTCTGATATAATACACATTTTGTGCTAGGTTGACGTTTTAATTGGGAACGTCCTAACCAACTTATGTATTTATTTAGACATAACACGAGTTTATAGACACTTTTAGATATTCTAAGATAATTATGTCGATATAAAATGGGTAATGAAGAACGATTTGAATATGACTTGAATACGACCTCTCAGTGTAAAGACTAAACACAATACAAAAGTATGATCATTTCAAAAATATTAGGTATACAAAATGTCAGAGACAAGGCATGATATTGTACTAACATAATAAAAGAGAACCAGTTTCTGTTTGCAGTGAGTAAGGTCGAAATCATGAAAAACAAACACGCCTAAACAAGTATTCTTCTTCGTCTGTAAGGGTTCATTAATGATAATGGATGCCTGTAATTACGCTTTGTTCGTCTAATATTAGCCTTTTATACTACCCACCAGTCTAACTTGATACACGACCAAACACAGAACTAAATTTGAATATTCTGGGTTTGACGTTTGACAACGCACACAGCGCCATCTTGAGCTGTCAATTTATGTTTGACGTTCATACCACCTCTGATAATGTATTGTCTACATTAGTTTAATATAGTGTAGATGGAATTTAATGTACCTACCATATTAATTTGGTATTAATTTGAATTAGGTGGGAAGTTGGGATGAATAATGGGTTGAGCTATAGTAATGTATACTAGTAATTATGGTCATTAAAAATGGTGATTAGGCTAATAATGAAATTTAATTAATGTACACGTACAGGTACATTATAATTTATGGCTATTTAGAGTAAAGTAAGTTTAAAATATTAAAAGTATGAGGTGTTCTCTAAATGAGTGCCTAATTTGGTGTAGACACGCTAACTAGAAAATTTATAGCATTGTCTAACTTTATAGTGAGCCATCAATAAATAACAATGAACGTGTGTACTATAAAAGAAAGTACATACATAAAGTACAAGACCATTTACATCGTATCTGATAAAGGCTGACGTACCGATTAGCGGCCATTTGTCACGAAGTGTCAGACAGGTGTGCCGGATGGCAGAGCACGTGTCGATCCGACAATAGTGCATGTTCCTTCCGCCTCTTCAATACACGAAAATTTTAAGGTTCCGTAAAAAAAGGTTTTGTTGATTTAGTTGAAAATTATGGACACATATACATATATAATGTATGAGATATCAGTTCTTAATAAAATTTTACGGGTTGACCGGTCGTGCAAGTTTTTTTGTGAGATTTTTATTTCAAAATTTTTAATAATTTATAACAGTGTCTATAATTGTTTCAGTTATTTGGAAATAGGCTCATCAAGTCATATGTAGTAAAGTTTATGATACAAATCGAACTAAAGTATGGAATCAGTGAAAAGAAGTTCACCATGACATAATACCTCTCGCACATTACGTTGCCTTAGCAGAAATTATTTAGTTAAACTTTCATACCCAACAAAGCGGCTAGCTCTGTCTATTTAGACTGACTATTTGCTTATAATAAACACTTCAGATATGAATTTTTATTGCCTAGTTGACCTAGTATTGGATAAAATGTCAACAGTTCGGTAGGTCTCGCAGGTCAAGCAAACAATATTAATGGATTCTGCAAGTAATTACCGGTAGCAGACAAAATTGCCAAGTATAGATGGCAGCACTGTGTGAAATGGCTATATACATTATACAGGTAAAAATAAGTACGAAGCGGTGTCTTTTTGGAAAATGTTGGTCCACAGTTCAATGAATGGAGGAAAACATGAACACTATAGAAAGTTATGCTAACGAACGGTTTGCGGTGTTTTAGGGTCGCGTGTAAACTCTAGTAGCGTTTACGCGTTTGCGAAATTAACAAGTTTCTATGTGCTTTTGTTGGTACATTGCCGTCTGCATCTTAATGGGCTATAACTTAGAGACATACAGTATATTTAATATTTTACCTGTCACACAGAGGTGTGAACTTTTCAACCTGACAATAAACCAATAGTTAATTTCATCATTAGTGTAACAGATCCTACTGAACGTTTGAAGTATTATAACCATGTATGTGTTAATAAACTCAAACCACAAAGTTTGTCAGTTACATCTGTGAAATAAATTCTTTGACAAAAAACCAATTCTTTTATTTTTTTTATTAAAATTTAGATGTCAAGTTGCTAAAAACGTTATTACGTCATCTGTCTTAAAACAAATAACCACTACTTAATTTATCACTGAACCCCTTTACCAAACAACTCTCACACTTGACCGTCATTTATTTAAATAACCTTCCTTGATGTTAGAACTTCTATTGAACTGTTGATTGATCATCGACTATTAGAATCGAGTTCAAATGTAATAGAATCGAATATTCGGTACCATCATTAATCTTTTCTAAACATTGTTTAATTTATTATTTGTGAAGAAAGTATTTCCATACTGTCATAAAGGTTGATGAACTTTGGTAGTCTGAGAATTTGATATATGATACTTTAGTAATTATTGTAACTAGAGTCTAATGATAGTAAGTGCAGTAAATGTGTATAGACTAGTATAGTCATGTTCTCATGATTGCAAATACTTGACGTTCAAGTTACTACGCAGATTATATTACAGTTGCGGTTACTTGGCACCGTTTAATTATTTGCCTTAATTACAGTTATACGTCTATTCCTTTTTAATAGACTCCATTTCTTGATACTCATTTGGATATTTATATTAAACATCGAAAGATCTTTTGAGACTGTTGTCTTTACTACCTGTAGTCCTATCTATCTAAAGTCTCCCCCCAATAATCTATTCAATAGACAATAGACAAACAATTCATTATCAGGATTCACATATAGGCACAATTGACTTACAAACAACACCAAGATGTACCAAAACTGATCAGAAACCATCCCAAACGCAGAGGGTGCATAATTTCCCGATAGGTACAAATGTGCGGCTGACACTGCTAAATGGGCTCGGTATCTTTGAATAATGCCAGCAGTTGCCTAACTTCTCTTAAACTATCGCAAACAAAACGTTTGGACGCCGCAGATTTGTCAGTGGTCCTGTCCTGAGATAGTTACGCCGGTTACGACTAACAAATGAGGATCGCAAACTATTCGCATTATTGTTAACTCCACAAAGTATGCTCCTAGTCTAAAGTTGTTCCTATAAACCGTTTATTGTTTATTTTAAGGCTCCAGTTTAAATGTTATGGCCTAGTTTATTTCATCGCTCTTAGTTCTAATGGTTTCCTTTCCGAATTATTTTATTATTTTACGAATTATTTTACGCATTATTAATTTTCCGAAACTTGCTCTGGGATGAAAATTAAATTAATTCTAAATACATTAGTGGATTATTTATTATTGAGTTAAGATGTTTCAAAAATCTATTCTCTTTTTACCAGCCTAACAATGTTGTCCGGTCTATTCTCAACTTAATCATTAAACCTGTATGATCAGTCACATAAACAAGCTTATAAATTAAATAATTATGTCATCTTTATCAGGAATCACCAAGAACTAGACCGCTATTAAAACTAGAGAAGCTACTAAGTCCCACATGAAAGCTAATCGATGTCCTCAAATCGATTAAACGCGTCTATCGAGTGCTCTAATCGGGAATCGTCGATAGTTGAAGAAGCAATCCATATGTAAATGAATGAAAATTGTTCTGATCCAAGTGGTGGAATGTAACGGGAAGTAGTTCTGATAAGGAGTACCTTTTCGATTTAGTTAAAGGAGCACTGATTACGTTATTCGATTCAATTTGTGTTTTTCCATTGAATGCCTCGTTGGTTTAATTTTTGCTTGCTACAACCTTTTTCGTTTTCCAAGAGGATGTCCTTGTCAATTCTCTATTATTTTAAAAGTAATCTCATTCGTAGCAACAAAATGTAGGTACGTATATGCTTAGCTAAAATAAAAAATGGGTTTTACTGAAAAAGATTTTACAGTCCTTAAGAAAAAAGAAAATGTTTAAGACTACGAATGACTGGTGTATACGTTAGATATCTGTTTTATCTTATCATAGTTACCAATCGATTAGGTACACTTGACTTATTAATGCGTTTCATCGCATAATCAAGTCAATTTGTGCTAGTTAATCAGGTTATTTCTCTCATTTATTAGCTGACAGATAAATAAATCTGGCTACGACACCAATACTCGGGTTTAGTGGAGCGTAAATATCAATTACCAAGCTTGTATCGGGAAATTTGGGAAACAGGCGGTAATTGTCTGACAATGTCCAGTCCCCTGTACTGTTGCATTTTGGCGAATATTGGTAATTTATTTTTATTATCTCGCTTATATCGAGGGGAATGTATCCTGGAATGGTCATTTTGAATGCGAAACCATAAAATTTTGTTAGTTAATTAGCTTGGTAATGTTATAGGCTTGTTTGTGAAGTGATGATAGAGAATATTATAATATACACATGATTTTATGAACTTGAATAAAATCAAGCGTAATGCGTGAAAAACAGATTCTTTCTTTCCGATTCTTCTAGCTAGGTTAATTTCCAACTTTGACAAGTTTAATTAATCCATTTCTCAACAATTTGTAACTGAATCCCATCCCCTATTACATGGGACTCAACTTATAATATGTGAAAAGTGGGTGTTACATTGTAAGTATCAATATACTTACAATGTAACATTAACTGGCCTAATTTGCACCTCTGCCTACCCGGATAAAAGGCGTGATGGTATGTCAGTAACTGAATTTTCTGTATACCTAACCAAAATTGCACAATATCTATTTAAAAGTAAAATATGCAATCATAAATTGTATTTACGACACAAATGCTATACAGGCAACAATATTTTCACTTAAAACAGACAATTGTGCCCATATTTCAGCCATACATTTTCTCCTACATATACTTAAAGAGCACGAAGGACGTTCACAATTCATCAGTTTATCTCCATAAAACTCTTCGAACAAACGAAACCACGAAGTTTAGTAAAGCTAAGTTCGTCGACAGCTTCGGTTCGAAAAAGGTTTTCATTTCCCCCATTATACGGGTCTTTCGGACCCCTTAAACCATGCGTCGGTTCCCTGACACGCTTTGTACCATGATTAATGATTTACAACGCAATTTTCTTCGACGTAAAAAATGTCTCAGGCTTTTTTTAATATTAGAATGCACTCATAAAAGTTACGTGTCACGTATTTAATGGGCTTTTTAATAGGTTTTGAGGTTATAAACTTTTATAATAATGATAAGGTGGTTTATTTAATAATCACGATGTTATAGCTTACGATGGTTTCTTTGTATCTCTTTACTGTAACTTTAAAGATGTATAGAGCATTTTTTTTTAATATAGCGTAAGATGGTTCAGTCTCATCTTATCTCTCATCAGTATCATTTTATAAAAATTGCCAGTTAAAAAAAATTCTTAAGATACCAAAAAAAAAATTGAATTTTAAGAATTTAGACACGAAATTGTACATATAGGTACTACTGCCAGGTTTCCACTTAAAATCACAGCCCAAAGCATGGCCAAAAACAAAAAAAAAATACAAAACAAAATCTTTCATACAGTGTCTCGCTTTAATCCAACACATGTGGCTAGTTGGCAGCATCAAAGCTAAGATAATGGAGACAAAACAAGCCAGTTTAATGCGCCGTATATATACTACTGCCAGGTTTCCACTTAAATCACAGCCCAAAGCATGGCTAAAAACAAAAAAAAAACAGAACAAAATCTTTCATACAGTGTCTCGCTTTAATCCAACACATGTGGCTAGTTGGCAGCATCAAAGCTAAGATAATGGAGACAAAACAAGCCAGTTTAATGCGCCGTATTGGGTTGCAGCGCAAACAGCGCGCCCTAGTGTCGGGTTACAGAACACATGCTAGCAAAAGGTCATGAATAGATAGTCCCATGTTTGTACAGCAGCGGTGATATGAAAATAGTGGGGACTGCTGTTTTGGTACAAGGATTGGAGTGATTATTTTCTTTGTCGTTGTTAAATGTAGTAGCGTTTAGCACTTGATTTGTTAACCAATGGTAATTTAGGTGTCACTATGGGAATAGGGTAGTTTCCTAAATTTTATTTTAACGTCCGTCTGATACATTTATTTAAAACTGTAGACACGTATTTTTTCTCTTTCCCCAAAATTAAATACTTTCGACGATATATCAATTTGAAATATCGTGTGACGTCACAGCGTGTCACATTTTGTAGCACGTTATTACGTAACAACCTCCCACTCCTAAACTTAACGCTATTTTATCTAAGTATTACAACTTAATACGAGAAAATAAAAAATACGTGTCTAATACATATTTTTTCATTATCTAACTGACGGACTTATAAGATTTTTAATTTCGATACCCTGGAAACTACCCAATTTAAACAATTATCACAGATCTTTCATTTCGTTTGCTTGTTTAAGTGTCAGGAATAAAAAATATAGTTATTAAGGAAGAAGAGAAAATTATGAAAGAAACTGAACTTTGTGTAAGAAACTCTTAGAATGACAAAACCCGATTCTTACTTAAGCCTTCTGGTAAGGAAAGGATTAAGTAAGCCCATTATTTAATGACAACGACTGGTTCCACAAATCCATCTCGTTCCTATCACATCTTCAAGACGTTCGTGTAGCTGGGGGCGTAACTCGCTTCGTTTACCGATTTGCGGTCTTGATTGACTTTTCTGCTCCAACAGACGACGGTCCTTCGCCAGACATTTAATTCACGTAACGACAAGGCTTTAGTTTCATGACAACCAAACAACCTACATAATTACATATTGGGAATGTATAATCATTAGCTATTGATTACAAGAGTACGATAAATGAGATTGGTATTTATTCCATTAACAATAAATACCATTTTTATAATGCAAATAAATCCCAATATGGACATTGATAACCTTATGAAATCAATTTATACCACGTAACTACCTACGCAATAGTTTCAAATCTATCTAACATATTTTCATAACATGTAGCAGTTTACGGGGGGTCTAGTTGACCCAGTAGCATTTTTTAGGTTAAGTAACTCTTTTGTTTTTCATAAGTTAAAAGTTCGCGTGTTGTCTCGTCCACTGGAAGTCAGTGACCGGAAAATCTGTTATTCCCATAAGGCCATGTGTGATATTCAACCTGTTTTCATAGACCTACTTATTACAGCGCTTGTTATGTATACGACCTTTTTAGATAGGCTGGCCTCTTTCCGGAAAGGACTGGCTGTTAAAAAGATAGCAAGTGCATTAAACCTTTTTGGTTTTATCTTTTCCGACGTAAGTTTCCTACCTTTGTCTTGTTATCCGGTTTTCCGTCGTTTCGTGTTTGGATGTAGTGTATAAAATATCTTTGTGAAAATAACAACAAAATTTTTTAAATGATATTATTAAAATAACGATTAATTTTTATTTTTGATAAATATAGTTAAGAGTAAATGTTATTGTTCTAATTTATATATTTACTATATAGCAATCAATTATTCTTAATTTCAAATAGCAGTAGTTTTGATAGGTTCCGGGGTCAGTTAATACCGCGGATATTTACTATTCTTATTCCGCCGCTGAATTGCTGTTGCTTACGATTACGACACGTTGAAAAACCTCTTAAGAAAATTATAAAGAAAGCAACCAGCTACTATTTTTACATCAGTATATTTATCTTACTTTCAAAGAATTATCCGAAGTACCAATAAATCTTTGCATATTACTGTAATCCATCTTCGTCAGTCGACGCCTACGACGCTCAGCCCACAATGCCGTCACTGTTATTTTCTCTTATTCTAATATCCACAATTGAATGAGTGTTCACAAGATTTATTCCGCAATATTTATTAAGCTTCTCAGTTAAGTAAGTATGGAACAGGTGGTTTATATTTGCACATAATATGTGTATGTATTAGGTGAATAACGTAGACGTATTCTTCTCTTGTTATGTTATTAGTTCTATAGTTAACTTTTGATTTGTTACCAACCACCTTATACAATGGCAATGTTCATATAAATATTAAAACATTTTTTATATTTATATTATAACTTTCGTAAGACATACTAAATTCCTGGTTTCAAAACACATAAAACTGTATTTAATTCAATTACTAAATAAATATATACAATTTTTAATTAACTTAAACTAATATTAATCTGTCAAACACCAAGCGGTCACCGGTGACCGCGACCTATTGTTCTTTAATTGTGTCTATAAAACCGGTACTCGACGAGTTAATATTATAAATGCAAATAACTAAAAACTAAAAAATTGATAAAAATGTTAAATAAATTAATTACCTATTATGTTTTTCGGCTTACTCGTGTAACAATTTGACGAGGAACTCGACTAGTATCAAGCTATGCTAGAGGCTCATATTCATGAGCAGCATTTCGCCGCATTTTTTACCCGCGACGTGGCGACTATCGCACTGCTACTGTTAGTACTTGTACTTGAAACTAGTCGAGTCCCTCGTCAAATAATTACGTGAGTAATAAACATTTTCTATCAAATACGTAACCTTTCTATCCGATATATATACTTCTTAGGTCTTGGAATCAAATCGACCACAATATTATGTTAGGTATTTATAATCAAAAACAAAAACATGTTTTTAGTAAATAATATCATTTTCCGTATTCGTATTTCCGCATTATATTAAAAATGTACACGTAATATTTACAGCTGGCATTTGTAGCTAATACCTTTGTACAATAGAAGGGACTGGCAGTATGGAGTAAGCCATGCGGAAAGAATACGATAGGTGAGTTCTTTTTAAATCCATTACTGTTAAAACATGGCGGATTAAATCAATGACATTTGGCTGCAGTCGTGACTAATAATGGACATGTAATTTTACAATTTTTATAAAGAAAATCTTTCGAAAACATATTATTCAATTGATTGGTTTTTTATACCGGACTTTTTATAAACTACTTTGAAAAGTCAATAAGGCAAACCATTTTTCAAACCATTACAAATACAAAGTAAGATTCTTCTATAAAGAGAGCATGTCCGACAAATCCCAAGACTTTCCAAAAGTTAGTCTCCCAGTGAATGCAAAGCCTTATAAATCCCTTCATTGCAGTCATAAAATCGTACTAAACCGCAACTTTCAGCACTGAAAATACCGAAAACGAAAATTCCTTTTGAAAATATCCTGACAAATCGTTTTAAAACGGCGAACTGAATGCAATGATAACTCTGCAACCCTGCACAAAAGCTTTGCATCTACATAATCGATGGCTTATTGGCATTCCCCCTTTTACTTCTAAATTGCAAATTTTCCGCACGATTTCGCCTCAGAGAATAAATTTTCAGCCGCGAAACGGAATGCAACTGTTCTGTATTTCTTATTCATTCCTTAGCGTGCCTCCCCCTTATTTATTCCTATTGTTAGGTTAATTGGAGTCAACTTAGAGAAAAACCACAATAATTCTACAAACCTCTATTCATTCTGAAGGAAATCGTTTGCGTTTGATGTGTTTCGTGACTACAGAAGAGACCTCGTAAAGTTACCGGAATTTAGACTTTATATCAAACGTTTAACGGTTATGGTCTCAACGTTCAAACTATGTCATAACAGTGACACTGCAGTCTATCAAATGCTCGTAACAAAAACACTATTCTTTTATTACAGCTTGCATATTTTTCGTAAGATTTGACGAGACTAAACACAAATGTAAATGGTCAGAATTGCGAATACACAATAAATGAAATAAACTCCTTAACTGAAACGTGTTTATATTGGCATTAGGTTGATAATCCAATGGACATAGGCAGTGCATAATCCATAGGTATACAATAGTAAACAAAACAAAAGACAAAAATTATAAAACTAAAACCATGACTAAAATAGACTAACCGAAAACAGGGTCAACGAAACAAGAACCAAACAACGCGCTAAACGCTCCCCTGTGGGTACTTCGCAATGTTTGACTAAAACTTGGGAAGAACTTCCTAGTTCGGTAAGTAAATAAAACCTATTAAAAGACCTCTAAGATCTGCTTGAAATGGGTGGAGTTAACGCTTTGAAATTTCCCCGAAGTAGTTTTCCTACTTGAAATTAGTTTTTAATTAGCTACTTACGTTTTGGCAAGCAAATTCAGTTTGTTAAGTGGGAACAGTTCAGGTACACTGAGCTGATTAAGGAAACAAGACTTTAAAATAAAACGTGTTCTCTTAAAATTCCAGCATGTCTATACTGTCTACATCTAGAAATAGGCCTTGTTTCTTGAATACTGTAAGAAATTACAAAGGAATTTCCTAAAAATGTACTAAAATTTATGAGCTGGTAAAGCACTTTTAACAAAATTAAATTTCATTAGTTAACATTATAATACGTAAATCATGACAATAATAATAATATATCAATAGCATAATCAACACAATACGTGTTCCATGACCATTACTTAGGTACATAATGTTTTCATACAATAAACAAAATTAATTGCCTAATTATTTAAGGTTGTGATCTTGATTAAATAGTGAATGAAGTACTAAGTGATCGATGGCAATAACAATAATATATACTACATATTTTAACGTTACTCTATAAATGTGTTAAATCAAAATATCAGATAGTATTTTTTTTATTAAAGATAACTAGTTTTATTTAATAATATTATTTTCTTTACCCTAAATCACGTTACACAACATCGAATCGTTCAATTTAAAACTTTAACACAACAGAATTCCCAACAAAATAACAAATAACCGACCATGGTACATTTTTAGTAACACGCTAGCACTCCATTCCTGCTTAATCCCTGTTAGTAAGAGTCTCGTTAATATAAGGTCGCTTTGCAAAGCTTCGTGAAAATTTATTGTTTCATGTTGTACAACGAAAATTTATACAGTCTTAGTTAAGTAAATAAGGTTCCATTCAATTATGTGCCTTCTTACTATACTTTTTGTTCTAACTTCGGATTCCTTGCTTAGTTAATGGTGTAGACATTTCTTGTAGGAACTTATTTAAAGGCATTTGTGGTTTGTTATTGTGTAAGATTAACTAGTCTTTAGTAGGTTTTTAGTGGTCCGTGTAATTTACTGTACTCCTGAGGAAGCAGTAACAATGAATTCATTTAATTTTGTTCACAGCGCGCTAGGTCGGAATTTTACTAGGTACAATTTGGGTGGCCATTCCGAAATCGTAATTATTTTCATGTCATAATTTTAATTACTAAAATTATAATACTGTAATAATACGGTTATTCCTTTAAACACATTTTTATACCTTTTAAAGACATGATAAACCTAAGCAATTTATGAAATACACTACCTTCTGCTCGCGGCTTCTTATGGGTTATTCTAGACCTGATCCCTTAAGCTGCTTTGACGTGGTTAAGTAATAAACATACACACAAACATATAAACTGTCACATTTACAATATTAGTAAATTTATATTGCAAAACGGTATCGGTATACAGGGTGTAAAAGGAACGCTGCCGAAATGCTGACAAAAAATAAATTGTTTTTACAACTTTAACCGCTTTTGATTTCGTGTTATTCATTCAACATCAGCATTGAGCAGTTGATTACAACTATTGACCATAAAAGAAACATTGACTCCCTAATTTTATGAAATAAAACTTGCTTTTAACTATCACCTATTGGCGTTGCGTTTACACCCTGTATTTCGCCTTGTAAAAACACACACATGTTCATCTGTGTAGATGCTATTCTTTCAAACTTCCTATCCTTAGCTAAACGCGGTGCCTGAAGTCTAGACGTAATATTTTTAGTGCCATGATTGTGACTGGATTATGGGAAATATATGGTGTACCATTGAAGCATATGGTGCGAAAACATTGCCTGTATCTAAGTTATAGGGGTACTGTCTTGTGGAAAACGTGTGTGGTGCATAGATATGTATAACATGGACCGAAATATTTAAAATAAAGATTAACAAAAAGGAATTGTCTCACACTTATGGTATACTAATTTTTTTAACTGTATAATATATAAATTGTAATGTAGATTACTATTTAGTGATAGTATGTACAATGTACATATATCATTATATATCTAAAATAAACGAAATAGATTTTTGTTTTATTAGACAAGGTTTAAAAACAAACGTTTATGGTTTCTGTAAAGTTTAGACTTTGTAGTTTATTCTTTATGATTATCATGGCCACTCATTCATTTTTCTACTATTTCTTCACTACATTATGTACCTATTACAAACACTTAATCTAAGCTGAATAACAAATAACCACTTTATCTCAAGTCTTCTTCAGAAGACGTAGTCGTAAAAAGTATACCTATAGATAGCTATTTAACATTTTCTATTACTCACTAAAGATAACTAGGTACCAAGTAAATCTAAGACTACGACTAAGACGAAGCCGGGAGCAAGTTCACTTTAATAGTTCGTAGAAATCGGATTGGAACTAGCAGAATCGTTTAAATGGCGTGTTTGGTCGGTAATTTGAGCTAATCCATTGCAATGATTTATCTATCGTAACTACTAAGCATTTAGCGGTCTCCTTATTAATCTTTTTGATAGTCCGATTGAAATGTCAGGTTTCAACAGATCTCTTTATGATTATAGCCTGGTTGCTTCATCTCTCAAATCATTGGTCAGTCTTTCGCTGCTACCTACCGATAACATTTAAATTGAAAAGTGCATCAAGCCTACGTGATGTGTTACTGTATCTACCTCATCTATTTGTTTATTTAAGTTTCAAAGTTCAGTAAACAATGCAATAAATAAATTGCTTCTCTTTTATAGTCTACAAGCACTTTGTAGATTCAATTTATACATTCTCCCTACTTAACCCAAAAAGAGCCATTACAAAGCCCAAAACAAATCAAATACATAAAGACATAAGATATTTAATCCATACATTTTATTACACAAACTGAACAAGAACCGTCAATAACGTTTCCCTCTCAAATACTTCCACTCCATGAGTTTTATAGCTCTAAAGAATAAAATGTTTTGGCCAAAACCTACTCAGATCATACTAGATATTTATAGCGGCAACTAAACCTGGATATAAAATGTAGCAGTAAATATTTACATCTCAACGTAGCGAAGTCACGTGCCCACTTTGTTCCCGTTTTATTGCATATAAATTTATGACTTGCACTTTGAGATCCTCACGTAGAACTCTATCTATGAGAGATCTTGAACAGCGTTCTGTAGGCTGATATTCTTATTTATTGTTTGTGCTTTTGTTTTTTTTTTGGTTTGAGAAGGCTTATTGGATTTTTCATGTCTACATTCTCTGCACTTGGAGTTCACACTTAACATTTATATAAATATAAAATATTAATTTTTGTACAATCAATATTGATCTGGTAACGCCTTTTGTGTTCCAGATGTCCATGGGCGACGTTGATTGCTTACCCTCAGGTTATCCGCCTGCTCGTTTACCGGTTTGTCCCATAAAAATAAATGTAATAAATTCAGCACACGTAGGCTTATTAATACTTAACTATCTAACGCTAATTTTATAGCAACAAACTCTCTGCATAGAATTATGAATACCTGTAAGAGAAAATCGAACCCGACCGGATTATTTAAGTAGGTATGTATATTTATATTTCCAAGAGGTCATAGAATGAACATTTCAGCGCCCAATTCACGCTTCAGTGCTTCGTTTCAATTCCGAAAACATTTCGTTTTATCACCACTTTTGGATACAGACTTAGATCCACCGGTTCCTTTGTCTAGCCTTACGAACTAAGCTTAAAACTACACAATAGTTCGCCTGCAACTAGAGATTAAACTAAGCTCTGCAAGGCTTATACTAATAAGTCTGCTTACTTACATTATTCAGCCTCGTCACACTACTGGCACTGCAGGATTAAATATGGCTCGTTATAGAATAAAAAAATAACGTGATTTAAAATGACATGAAACACGAACCGATGGCGACGTCAGAACATTCAAACATATAAACAAGCCAGGGCCGCACTCGACAATGGCCGGTACAGGGCCGAACTCAACCAAATGGGACTTACATCGAGCCCTCTCATAGTGTCCTCCTATTGACGCTTCTACACGCTTTATATGCAAATTGAATGACCTCCAATTTGGTAGAATGGGTGAAATGACATCTTCACATTGGACGTTAAGCCCCGTAATTGCGGCCCTTTGGTTGGTTATTGGCATATTTTGCGTTTTAACTTCCGAAGTTTAGTCTAGATATTATGGCTTTTGGTTTTATGGGAGATGGCCCTTTGGTGAGAGTGCATTTATGGTGGACCGTTTATGATTAATGGTCCATGTAATAACATAAACAAATACATCACAATCAACATAAATAAAGTTGGTTTTGAGGCTGACATACCTTTGTAAGGGAAAAGCCTCTAAATAAATAAAGATAAAAAAAAAAAAAAAGTTGGTCACCCTTTCCCTCTGTAGGATTGTAAAGTAAGTACATACTAAATACTAAATCTAGATCAATAAACCAATCTGCATTTCAATTTGTACGATACAAGATAACTACTGGATTTGTCGAAACATAACCAAAATTTTACAAGCAAACTACCACAACGTTAATTTTTATAATATTATATACAAATTACAGAGATAACCACCCTAACCTACTTTCTAAACAAAAAGAAAATCTATAACACCGAATGAAACTATCTAACAGCCCCACAATTTCCATTTAACGACTCATTTCCTGAAAATAACGAAGAAAATGTTTCTAGCGGACGATAAGCCGTCGCTGTAAATTAAAAGTTAATTGTATAACAAAAGCAGTGTTTGCCTTAACCACTGATAAGCCGTTCTAAAGGACCACTTCCTTCAAAGAATGGACTTTGTTTTTATAGTACGGTATAAAGTTGGCCGTTTTGTATTTTTAATTTTGCAAAGATTATACGCTTCGAGCGGCCATGATAGAGTGTGGTCAGGCTATAGTCATATACGGGTTGTTTGGAAGGTGAACGTACTAGAATTATGAGGGTTGTGTTATATACTTTTAAAGTGGGTATTGTATTGACAGACGTGTCGATTTACTGAGTGGAATGTTTACCGATGTTTAAATAGATTCAATAGGGTCAGAAAGTCATCGTTTTCATCCATATTACGTTGATACATCGTACCGAAATTCCACATAATTTGTTCATACAAAAATAGTCTCTAAACTTCTTAAATAAGGTCTATAATGAAGTTAGTGGAGAGTGGTCACCGGTGACCGCTTGGGGATTGAAAAGATATTATGAAACTGATAGTAACAATGATTTTTAAACGTTGCCCCATACTAGAACTTTCTCCTGTGTCGTGAGTGCGTTTACAAACATACAAGTCCAGACCCGAAACAATAATTTGTCAAAACTCACAAAGAGTTGTTCCGTCCGGGGATTGAACCCGCAACACGTTACGCGGCAGCCGGTAGCCCAGCCACGGCACCAACCGTGCAGTCCACCACCACATCTTATGGACTTGTTTACTATCTTAATTACCTTTATAATTCGAAATTTTAACAGTTGGTCTATTTCATAGAAAAATATAAAAAAAACCACATCTGTCACTATTGTGTCTATTAAGTACAGTTAGACAAAAACTAGTTTTCAATCAAGCTCATTTGATTGGCCGGAACTAAAATACAAAATACACATTCATAAAAAAATATCAATATAAATAAAGTTTGCCAATTTTACGCCACTCATGTTCTTAATATTATTATTATTTTTACGATAAAAGAGGAACGTCCAGTTGAGGAATTTTTGAGAGTTTTTATCGCGTCACGTCCAGCGCTCACTTATAAAATATTTGGCAGGCGTTGGTATGAAATATGGAATATTCACCCTTCTAATAAGTTAGCATAGGAGCTACTATACAATAATTTTAATTTAAGGCTTGATCGTAAGTGCAAATAAGGCTAGTTATAATATTCTCTGCGTATTTTCATACAACTGCAGAGTAATGAATATAAAATTAGTAGTAACGAATACCTATTATAATAACTAAGAAGACAGTAAAATTAATAGTGTTAACGGTAAATATCTGTTTAACAACCGTTAAACCAGTAAATTGTACAATATTTAGTATTTAAGCTGTAGGGAACAGAGTGTATAGTTCCCTAAGATCGGAAAAGGAGGATCCTCCGACCAGGCGAGGTGATCGTGCCTGGCCGGCTTTCTACCCAAGAGTTGTTCGTTGGGATTTTCTATCCGTGTTTATTCGCTTGTAAACTTTGCATGTGCGATGTAGGATTCTTGTGACGTCATCCGTTGACATGTGGCATGCGTCGGCACAAAGCGTTTATTTAAATGAAAACTAACTCTAACTTTGTTAATTTGAAGTTTCAAGAAAATTATTACGTACTTTGGTACGTATCATGAAACCATAATAGTAACTACCATAAAATAATACATCAATATTGTATTTCTAAGTTTTTGCTATCTACTATTATGCCTACGTAACTAAAAAGCAAACACTTCATATCTGATTTAAAATATTGTATCGTATGTTTAGGCAGTTATAATTGAACACAATCAGGCATCGTCTATCCAACGTTACCTAGTAATATGATCTTAAAAAATAAAATCCATATACCTAAATAAAAATGAACTTTCGTTCGTTAGTGTCGTCTCTACTCGAGAACGGCTCAACTGATTTGGCTAATTTCTGTCTTTAAATGTTCGACGAAAGCTTAAAGGTGAAAAAAAAAATTATAAGCGGCACGAACTGGCCATATCACCTACTGCTAAATAAATATGTTCGAAAAATTTCCAGAGTGCACCAACGTAGCTAAAATATAAAATTCATATCTCCCAGTTTTTACAACACTCGAGATAGACGTATGAAAACCGAATGGTACATATAAGAATAGCCAGGAAACAGCAACTTGTCCAAACGTCTGCCTTCACTCAGAAGAGGCGTAAATTCAAAACGTCGTAAAATATGAAAAATATCGTGGAAATGCTCAGACGAATGCTGTAATAAAAGTTACACAGACAGACTACTTGATGGGGTATTGCAATGCTTTGTGCTGTAATATTGGCGGCAACATTAAAATGTATTGTTTGTTTCAAAGTTTAGGGAAATTGTATTAGAGATGGGGAGTAAGACATAGTAGCTAAGACTGGAAAGGGAAAGTTGCATTGTAAGTTATTTGAGTCCAACGAATGAATCAAATATTTTACTAAGAAATACTTCACAATCATTAGAAGTCAATGTTACAAATTCTCTAGAAATATGTAGTTAAAAGGTGAATTTTAGGAAAACGTTTGTCTAAGTACCTGTTGGTACTCCCCAATTTTGAAATTGAAATAAAAGTTGAATTGCAAACAATGTTTTCATAACTATCACTAATTTAAATAGAAATAAATAGCTGAGTACCAGGTGTTCCGTTTACGATCATACGAATCAAACTGTGTCAGTATACTGCACCAATAATTTTCCAAGTTTCTTAACTTAACTATGCGTCAATTACGTGGTTAAAATATGGCACCCTACTAAAAGGAAATGGATAGTTAAGAAAACTATTAGTATATTCAAGGTTTGTGCATTTAACTAGCACTTACCACCAATTCATCACTAAAATTATAGAGTACTTAACGAGAACACGAAACATGATTCGAAAATAATTATTTGTTTTTCAATATCCTTAATTACGATTACGACCATGGTCTGTCTTCGAGGTAGTGCCGTAGTTAGGCTTGATGGATGGAGTGCATTAAAACATCCTTCTGTCGATTTTTCAACCGCCGCTGATAGCCAATTATGAGGCTGTGCTACAAATAGCTACACTTTTACGAACCATTTACAAATCTGTTGATTAAAAAAAAACACGTTACCTACATTTTATTACGGGCTACAAGCTAATAACTTTCAGGAGGATATTAAAAATAGTTCGCTGTCAAATAAATCTTCGATATTGGATGCGGTAGGTTGCAATAAAATGTGGCTCCAAATTTAATATTTTACCACAAACCTGCGGACGACTTTGTGGCTTTGTTGCAGTGTAGTGGGATAAGAATGCGCCGTAATGTCTCGAACTAACAATTAGGACAAAGAGCCAGGTAAATAAATAAGACTGTACCAGCCGACGACAAGCATAAAATTTAGTTTCATACTCGAGTAACTTATTCTTAGCTCATTCTGTGCAATTTCCTATGCAAATTTAATTGTACCCGAGGTCCACGTAAATCTCTACTCTCTCTGGCTGCAAAGTTAATTACGCGCCAGGACTACTCTGTGCGATTAACGAGCCGGCTTGCTTTTATTGTGTCTACATCGACAAAGGAAGGAAAACGTGGAAAATGATATTACCCGAGGCGCAAATGAACAGTACTGCTAATAAGGATTTCATAGCCAAAACCAAACAAAAGGTGCTCAAATAGCTTCCAAGGCGGATAAAAATAAAGATTACATTTTTCTTGAAGAGTTTACATTTTGCAGTTCTGTGGAATAGGTATACCTACAATTCAAAGTCAAAAGCATTTATACAAATAAAGAGAATTGGAATATCTGTTTGTAATATTGAATTAACCGTTTTTTACTAAATGCATAATATCGTGGTGTCTTTTTTGATATATGCGAAACATATATCAAAAAAACATATTTTAAATTTTTTGTTTGTTTGTCTATTTCAACTGGCTAATCTCTAAAATGGCTTAACCGACTTTGACGGGACTTTTACTGGTAGATAGCTGATGTACTAAGGAGTTACAATAGTATACTTTTATTTTAGAAAAACGCAGACGAAGTTGCGGGTACAGCTAATATCATAATAATATTACTTAGGAACGCACCTAGAGTTACACGCTCTTATTCACACTGGCTTGTTGCATCAAGATTTATTGCCAGTCCATTTTATATGGAAATTAATGACATACATATGTTTGTGTCTTTCATCTCGCCGCATCATCTCTTCCACTAAATACCGAGTACGTTATTATATCTATTACAGTTAGAAAGTCGTATTAAAGCTGCTGTAATACCCACCAGATGTGTAAGATATTATAAATGCTTCATGAATGACAGCTAGTTAACACATTTTCTATCTAATGCAGTTGGCATTAAGTTAATTGTCGCCTGAGGATTAAAAGGTCCTATTAGAGGAAAATTAAGTACTCTCGCTTTTCATCGCTTTTACGCATCGAACATTAATCCGGAAGCCATGATATTACAAAGAATTTTAGCATTTTAAAAACGTTTACCGACTACAACACTCCATCCACTCCAGAGATGAGATGCAACATATACCAGTGCATTCATACTCAATTTTACAGTTCAAACAAAGTTCATTGCAATTCTAAAACAGAGGAAGAAGAAATATTACGTTTTAAAAAAAAACACAACAACAACTTTAAATACACATGACACCCAGACCCGGAACAACAATCTGTGGATCCCACAAAGAGGTGTTCCGTGCGGGAATCGAACCCGCGACACATTGCGCGGCAGCCAGTTGCACAACCACCGCGCCAACCGTGCGGTCATACTAATACTCCGTAGTGTGAAAACAGTACTTAATAAAATATTTCTAAGAAAAAAACCATTATTTTGGTTTACAAAGTAAAATATATCTACTAGCACTGTAATAAAGTCGCGTGTCACTGACAAAATAAACATGGACATGATAAGATTTAATGACGTGCGACGCAAACTATTGCAATTCTAGTTTAACGGCTCACACCGATCTATTACTGCAGATAAGTCGAGTTATGTAGTAAGGAATAAAGTATGTCAACGAGTAGTATGCAAATCACGGCTGTGTGATCTTAAGTGTGTGTGTGCACGCGTCGAGAGCCTTGGCTTAAGGGGTAGATTGAATTCTAAAATTTTAGTGGTTCAGATATGTGTACCTACCTTTAGTGAAAAATTGTTGCCGTTTCTGTGAAAAAAAACAAAAACCAAGAGCTTAGATAGAAGTTTTAGACAATACATGAATACTGAACAAAATGTTGTCCGAATACAAAATAAATCATCTTATATTAGATTAATATTGTAAAACTCGTACCTTGGAACTTGATATCCAATTTGGCAACCGATAATAATAAATCAAGTTGAAGTCATGTTCAGGATACTGACCAACTACCAACCTTTATTATTATAGAAAAATCCTGAATTTTGCTCCGCAATGCGTCTTTGGACGTTGGCATAAATCCAACTTCAACAATGACAGCATCGAGTTGTGAGCTTTCCAAACTTTATTTATTTTATTTATTTATATATACTTTATTGCACACACAGAAAAAAAAATTGTAAACATTGCAACAGTAATTAAAGTACAATGGGCGGTCTTATCACACGCGGCGATTTCTTCCAGACAACCTTTGGATGGAATTTTAGAAAAGAATCTGGGAATGGGTGGTAGATGCACAATAAAAATAAATCAAAATAGAAGGAAAGCAATAAAAAAAAAAAAAACAAATTAAACAATCAATGAAACTTACAGACTACATATAATACATAAAAGATAAAAATGGCAATACTATTTAATAAATATATACTTAAATGTAAAATGATAACTATATATAGTTGCGGGTATGTGTGTGTGTGTGTGTGTGTGTGTGTGTGTGTGTATATGTGATGTGTTTATCCATAATGAAAGGACAAAAGCATAACTACAGTGACAGGTAGTGTTCCTTCACACGTCCTTTAAACTGACCCAGAGTTTGAGCACGTCGCACTTCCACCGGCAGCGCATTCCACAACCGAGCCGCTTGAATTGTGAAGGACTTGTCATAAAAGCAAGTGGAGTGCTTACAAATGCTGAGCTTAAGATTTTCCGATGATCTCAGGAACTTCGAATGTGTGACACCCAGGAACTGAAAACGTTCCTTTAAATAGAAAGGGGCAGCAGGATTAAAAAGTACATTAAATAGTAACGAAAGGATATGAGCGTTCCGGCGAAGGCGGATAGGCAGCCATTTGAGCTTACTACGAAATTCAGAAACATGATCATACTTGCGCAAACCAAATATAAATCTGATAGAAAGGTTTTGAAGGCGCTCAAGCTTATCCAATTGTTCTTGGGTGAGATCTAGATAGCTGACATCAGCATAGTCGAGTATTGGTAGAAGAAGAGACTGTGCAAGTGCAATTTTGGTTTTAGTGGGTAAGAAATTACGAAGACGCCTTAAGGAGCCCGCTGAAGCAAACAACTTTCGACTGACCACCTGCAATTGTTTATTCCAGGAGAGGTTACTGTCGATGTAAATCCCCAGGTTCTTAACATCGCGGGAGAAAGGAATTTTCGTATTTAGAAAAGAAACTTGGGGAAGACTTGTCCAATTCATTTTGGAGACGATACGCGCACTACCGATGATAGTCACCTGCGTTTTTGATGGATTTACCAGCAAACCAAATTTGGAACTCCAATCACCTATTCGTGCCATATCGTTGTTAATTAATGTAATGGCGCCTGGTAAATCTTCAAGAGAGGCCTGGGTGTAGATCTGAAGATCATCTGCGTAAAGGTGGTAGGAAGAAGATAGACCTTGAGAAATAGAATTAATGAATAATGTGAAGAGAAGAGGAGATAAAACGCCACCCTGAGGTACGCCGGCAGCAGTGGAACACCATGAAGACCTAGAATCCTCAAGGTAAACACGCTGACGGCGGCCGAACAGGTAACTATGAAACCAGTCAATTACCGACGGGGACATGCCAAAGGAGCTGAGCACGCCAAGCAGTAAGTCAAAGTCAACGGTGTTAAAAGCGTTACTGAAATCTAGGAGTACAAGGACCGTTAACTTTCCTGACTCCATGCCTGATCGGATGTCGTCTGTGATATTAACAAGAGCCGTTGTAGTACTGTGCCCTGGCCGAAACCCAGATTGGAAGGGACTTAAGAGGCTATGCTGGGATAGGAACCTGCTGATTTGTTGGTGGACCAGCTTCTCTAGGATTTTGGATAAAAATGGGAGGATGGATATGGGACGAAAATCAGTAAAGGAAGTGGGATTGGATTTTTTGGGTAGCGGGATTATGTGAGCATCTTTCCAACTTTGGGGGAAAGTTCTGTCGGTGATTGAAGAGTTAAGGACGAAAAGAATTATAGGAATAATTTCATCAAGGATAGGGATAAGCATTTTACGGCTAACGCAGTCACTACCAACGGCATTGGAAGTAGACGACAAGATGCTCCTTCTAACATCCCCCTCGGCAAACTGACTGAAGTCAAAGAGAGATATAACAGGTAACGGCAGGAGAGAAAGAGAATTTAAAGTAGAAGCTTTGGTTGCCCTATCCAGTACAGGCGAAGAAGAGAAATGACAGTTAAGAGAGTTATAGTTAAGATTATCTGGAATTGAATTTTGAGCAGATTTGCCTATACCCAATGATCTAAGAAACTTCCAGACCTTAGCCGGATCACTATTTTCAAGTGATTTATGGATGTGTTGGCGTTTTGCATTTCTACACACCTTGTTGCAGTGGTTCCTGATCGCAATGTATTTGTTTTTATTAACGTCGTTTGGCCGGACTTTGAACTTGAACCTCGCAGCTGCTTTCCGAGCAATAAGGTTTTTAATTTCATCACTAAGCCAAGGTGCTGGAAGGTGTTTGACTCTAACGGCCCGGATCGGAGCGTGTTTGTCATACAGTTGGATAATGTTGGTGGTCAAAATCTCAACCCGTTCATCAACCGACACAGATTGAAACAAAGGTGTCCAATCAATATTACCAGCATCCTCCCGCAGGCGATCTACATTCATACCCTCAAAATTACGAAGAAAAAGAGTTTTCGAAGTATGCTTAGGGGGTCGAATCTTATAAGAGGCATAAATTAAGTCATGGTAAGAAAAATGATCAGCTGAACACAAACTTTCCCCATAACGAACGTTCAGTGGGTTGCACTAACGTACTGTTGACCGCAAATGTTGGTAGTTTGATGTAAGAACGCAATCACCGAATTTATTGGGGAAGAATCCGTTATCTGTAGTAAGTAGCCAAATGTTTGCTCTGGTAATAGAATTAGAAAAAAGGGGCATAAGACGGATAGGACAAAAATAAAGTTGCGACTAAAATATGGTAAAAAAACATTAATTACAAACTATATATTATGTCTATAAACTAACATAAATCAGAATAATAATCCCATTATCTTAAACTGAATTAATATTAAAACTTTATGCATCGTAATTTTTCAAAATAATGCACTTTATTATTCCTATGGGTCACATTATGGGTTGAAGTATGAACTCAATTAAACTAAAACCTTCGTATAAAATACTTGCATACAAAAGTTACTATTATACGAAGCAAGTTTAGTTGTTACAACTATCAGCTTTTTAGTGTTTTTTAGTTGTCAGTAGAACAAACAAGAAGACTCAATTTATTAGAGATTCTGACTCTACAAGAAGCAGCACAAAGTTGCTTACGTTGCAACAATGACAAAAGTGATAAAATTTGTCAGATGTTACTTGCAACAATAGTGTTGCCGGCAACTTAATATGTAGCTTTTGCGTATTTTCTTCAAGATATGGAGTCGTCATAAAGCAAGCCGCCAGTTGCCATTGCTATACACAGTTGCAAGTTTTAAGTGTTTGCAGAACGCCTAATGGTATCTACATCCATTATAATACTACAGCTTCTACGTGATGGAACTATATTAATAATTTTAAGCAGCCTAAGAGACATTTAAGGAATATTTTTGTCTGAAGCTTTGCTCATTTGATGTCTAGGCTATAGAGAATGTAGTAAACACAAAAATACTCAACCAGACATGTCATATTAATAAAATAGTAAAGACGACGACAGTTAGGCCAAAAGTAGTATACCACATAGCCTTGATAAAAGAAAATACCCCAAAAAATAACAAAAACATTTTGTGATCAAGGGTAGACAGGAATAAATGGCAGCTATTTACGATATTGGTTTATATGATCTCTCTCATTTGTAGAAACGACACACATACATAGACACACCTATACCTACGCAAATACATATTTACTCATCATCGTGGCATTTGCTTGAGTAATGGGTTATTGATTTCGATTAGGCAACACTTTTATGGATGTTTTTATGTTAATAGGTGGTAATAAATCAAGAGTATTTAATTATATATTTGATTTACATTAGTAACGAAATGAAATAGTGCAAATGTGTTTTGGCTATTTATGACTTAATCTCCGCGTTATGACAGATAAGGAAAACGGAGATAAAAAAACAGTAGTAAAAAAGTAATAGAAAAAATAGTAATAAAAAACTAATGTGATTATTCTTATTTTCCAGAAATCAAAGAGTGAGAGAGCGGAATAGAGAGAGAAAGAGAGAGAGAAAAAAAAACAAAAAAATAAAATCTTAAAAATAAAGAAGAACTTGCTATAATCTACTAACAGCCCATGCCTTAAGAAGCGTCAACAAGTTATACAAAAAATCTTAGTGTGAATTACTCACGCAAGTTATAAAATACCGTTAGATACGAAAACCGACTCAGTAGCTTCTAACTAACTAACCAAACCCACAGCCAATAAACCAGCTACGTTTGTCCTTTAATTATCGACTAGGACAAAGGTATACCATTTATATTCAAGAGAGCAACCGCCATCCGCCACAGCGTCGCCCCGAACTATGATGTTAGCAAAGAAACAAGTTTATTCTATTATCCAGATTGTTCTCGCCTTGGATGCCAAAATATACTACTTGGTAGATGCCAGGATGTTTTGCTCGCCAACTAACTTTATGAGATATGTGTTTTGGAGCAATCCTTTTATACAGCGGTATCTGTTAGCTTGAGTTATTGTTTATTTTTCTACATCATGTCGCTTCGGCGTCGTTATGGTACATTGTTACTGCTTCTCTGGCACCGACAACTTGTTTTTCTGCAGATGTTGAATGTTCTTTATCATACATTTTAGCTGCATTGTTTTATTCAACTGTCTTAATGATTTAGAGATTGCCTTAACTGGCGGCGCCAACTGAATTCGAAGCCCTTGATCTAATTCTAAGTTATCTCTGAACTAAAACTAGTATGGTAACTTTGATAGGAGCCTAACTTTTCTTTTTTTCCTATACTATCTTCTGATTTATTTCGTAGCGGGAACCCAGACATTTTTTAATGTCCAGTTCAGTGCTCCAGTAGGTATAGTAGATAAAGTAGACACCTACTAAAGATCCTGGCTTACAGAAGTTGCAGCAGTTTTGGAAGGGTGTGGTGTTGTGTAGGTTTGTCTCATTAAAAAAAAGGTCTAACCCATACCTACTGGCAAAATATTGGTGTTTTGTCAAATAGGTATAAGGACCTATCGAAATAAAATTCTTCATAACGTTCGTTATTTGCAAGATTGTTTAAGTTTTCAGAATCTGATTTATTAATAACTTGTTTTAAAATCTTCGCGACTGCTGTCGCTTCATGTTATTCATCACTCACATTACGGTTTACAAATTCAGTCGCTCATAAAGTTTCAAAATAACTAAATCTAAACTGACCCGCATTTTTAAACGAGGCTCCCGATATAAAGTGTAAGCGTCATACCCGACATGTTTAAACTAGTTAATGGAATCATTTGTAGCTATTCTCTTAGTTATTCGAATCGTCTGCTGTAAATTTTAATTATAGAACTCTTAATAAGGGAAGCTACTCACGACACGGTATGGTTTCATCACTCCTGTGATGATAGCGAGTCTAATTGGTGCAGTAAATTTAAATAACACTGACACTTTACTGTCGGTGCTCCTCCTAATTGAGAGAGAGAATCGTAAAAATAATTTTACTCGCCTCATTTGTACTCGGTTTTACTTTTAATTTTATTTTCTTTGGGTGCTAGTAGGCTGATTGAACTGCCCACGTAAGCGTTGTATTTAATTTACGATTGGAACTTACTTTAAATTTCTTTGGCGGGCAAGGGATTTAACTTATTTTACGGATGTTTTAGCGCATTATTCGAGATGATAAGTTTAGTTCTGGTCATTAAGTATTACTTTATCTATGAATGTTGTGTAGGCTAACAGGCATAATAAAATCAGTTTTGATTTAGAGAGATTGAGTTCAAAGTTCAACGGCACTAGTGAACTATTGACGTCTCTTTTTGTTATTTATTGCTTTTACTTCATGCCATTGTTTAATTCAGGTTCATTCCTATAATTTACATGGGTCCTACCTGATTACTTATAGTTAACTACGTGGATGTATCACGTGGATATTGTATACCAGTATCCCGATGAGTATTGTGTCAGTATTGTGTCATTTGTCAGTGCGTAGATACGATCGTAGGATATTTTGTAAAGGCAGAGCAAAATAGGCAGTATGGGTATCATAATTTCATAACTTTTTTCACTACACTTTCATAAACAACCACTTAAAATAATCTATTAAAACAAGTAATACACCAAGTATCCGTGTCAATTAATAAAATATCGTTCTAATCGGGTGAACAGGTACCTTATCAAGCGCTTCGAAGGCTTCGGTTGAGGTAACAAGCAGAGTTAATTGGTATAATTACCATGCCAGCCACAACGACCGAAGACAGTCAGTCACAGTCCACCGGGTTTTGGAAATCGAAGCATGCACCATACGGATGCATTAACTCAACGTAAACCGCATCATAGTAACGGTTAAAAGGACATTTTTCATTTACGACAGCCATTTTGTATTAATGATCAATAAGTATGGATGAGTGTTTGTTTATTGTTGACATATAATAAAAAATATTAAAAACTTATGTCATAGAAGCAATAGGGTAGATGCCTAATTTTTATTTTAATGTCCGTCTGGTAGATTATTTCAAATCATAACATATTTTTTATTTTCTTACAGAAACGAATACTTTCGACGATAAATTGATTTAAAATGTCGCGTGACGTCACTTGTGCATGTACATTTTATTCATAGAACTGACGTTTTAGCCTCCACTCCTAAACTTTGATTCGTTTCATCTAAGTATCTATTGTTTAAATACGACAAAATAAAAAAAATACGGGTCTAATATTTTTTCATTACCTAACTTACGGACTAATTAGATTTTTAATTTTCATACCCCGTCATCATCCCAATTACCTATATAATTGTATTATCAACGCTAAGTTATATTTTCTTATTTAGTTTTTAATTGCCATCATTATAAAAAGCTCTCAAAATAATTAGCAACTAAACTTTTTGCTAGAAAAAGAAACAAATAACAAGTTTAACACGTTCTAGCAATTATTTTCGCACTAATCAAGCAGGTCTAACAACAATTTGAAAAAGGAACGTCTAAAACAAAAAATGTTTCTATTTAATGGATTAACAATGTCGCTTGCTGTCCCGTTAATGTCATACAAACTGAGTTTAACGAAGAATTTCATAGAACAAGCGTTTTGACGTAAATAAAGAATGTAACAGAATTTAATGTGACCGCTAATGGCGAATTTCCCACGAGGGCTTCATTTTCAGTATTAGCAGTCCAACGTCGGGTAGAAAACTTTGTTAAACTCTGTATCGCTTCGTACAGAAAATTTTGAAGCGAAATTAATCCGACGGACAGAATTGTACGCCGACCACGGTTCCTTTGCAAGTGCAACGGCGACGATAATTATAAAACTTTAATATTTTTAACCTGGTTTTTTTGCTGGTAATTACTGAGTATGCTTTTGAATGTTGTGGATACATTAATTATATTGTGTTGTTGATTGTTATCTGGAATTCCTGTTATTTTATAACTTTTTTATGTTATGCTTTCTTTGAGGTAAACCGTTTTGTTATTATTGGCAGCATGCGCGACTTCTCTGAGGATATTATGATCCCCATTATAGAAAAGCGTTGTTTCGTCTTCTGAAATCTCAACTATAGAAAAATTTTTGATCTAAATGCAAACAAAAACTATAATTCTAGACTTAATCGTAATGAACAAATATAATATTTCACTCAAAACACAACCTCTTCCTACTTACAACATAAATTACAACTAAACAGCAGAACGAAATTAATTTACCACAAACCTTAATGGAAAAGTCATGTCTACATTATTGATAGTACTAAATAAGATAGCAAGACAACGAAAAAAAAAAACTAAAAAAAGAAAGAAAGGCAATTTCCGTCCGAAATGCCGGGTTAAACAAAAACGGTACAGAAACGGCGTTTTTTTGAAATATGAGCGGTTCAAAGCTTCCCCTACGGTAATAGCACGATTTTTCTCAACAAGGAAACTCGATGAAACGGAGCAGATTATATTTTTTCTTCACTACATATAAATCAGTATTGGGATACAAATGTTTTATCTTTCAACTTTGGATTTATGTTATTTCGTGTTACATAAACAACTTGTTCCGGCCGTTTATTAGATTTTATTTCGAGTGTATAGCTTTTTATACAGTTTGTTGGTTTGTTTGTTATGTTTTTTATCAAGATTTTTCTTATTCGTTTTATTGCAGCTTTTATTAAAAGTAAAATTTTACGATTTCAAAACTACGTACGTAAAATCATGCTTTTGTTCTATAACTTTTATTTATATACCTAAGTTTTATATGTAAGTGTGGGAGAGCCATGCTTCGGCACGAATGGGTCGGCCGGAGTGATACTACGGCCTCACAGAAAATTTACATGAAGCAACGCTGTGTTGTATTTCGTCATCCGAGTGAAGTTACCAGAGGTCCAATTACCCTTCCCCCTTCTCCAAACTCTCCAATCCCTGAATCCCCAACAATCCTCAAACTCCTAATCCCCAAAAGGCCGGTAACTCACTTGTCTGGCGTTCCAAGTGTCCACGAGCGACGCCGATTGCTTACCATCAGGTGATCCGTCTATTAATATGTCGGCTTATCCCATAAAAAATGTCACTTATTGTATCTCAATCAAAACTTTAGTAGGAGTTCAAATTATAATTAATTTAGCAAACTATATTATCTTCATCTATAAGCATAAAATAGGCAGTAGCAGGTGTATTAGTATTAGTAATCTAATACGCTATTAAAATAAACAGCAATAGTTGCTCTACAATGTCTTAATACGATTCATGGATCATTAAATAATTATCTTCCATTAGATTGCTATTTGCTATGTTGATCGGTTTATGTTAATTCAATTAACAGCGGCGATTTAATTAAGGACATTAATGTTTGGACATGGCTGCACATGCAATTGTAGCAAATACATTATCGACACCACGTACCTATAATTATTTCTGTGTTTGGTTATAGATATATTTATACATGACACCCGATCGATATGTATCTAGTTGGGATTTTAAAATTAAAGTCACTAAAGTCTTAGGTAGTAAAATAAATATCACAAAATATGGTTTCAACCAATAAACTCGAGCGACCATTGATTATTACCTAAACATTTTGTACGAAACGTCTTATTGATTCCGAGGTGATGTAAAAGTTCACCGGGTCAGTTAGTATCTACTTTCATAAATTATATACACACGGATACCTCAGCTACTGAGCTACACTACAATTCCATAATTCATTCGCAAGAATTAGGTTCATAACTCATATACAATTCATTTCTAACTACTCCGTGCTTTTAATGGCTGTTATTGAACATTACTTCTACCTTAGACCTCCAACAAACGACAATTTACGCTAAAACTATTCCAATAAATCGGGATCCATATTAATAAACATTGATTACTAAACTTTATAACCAAACAATTCACATCAAAGCGAACTCACAAACACTGTCAATTGTAATGTCTATAAATTTTCATTTACGACAAAACTACTAAAATAGAATAATTATTACACAATTAGTACGCAATAGATAGCGTCAGTGTCGAACAGATGACATAATGAATGTAATTGATTAGGACGGTGGCGGTGACACCCGCCGCATCTCCGGATGGGTATAATAGGACCGTCTGTTGCCTGATAAGGTTTAGGTCACTGCTATAATATGATGCTATGTTTACTACGTACGTGGTGTCACTCTCGTGGCTTACTCTTCAACATGCACTATATATACTTCTTTCTGCCCCTCATTCCAAGCTACTTGAGATCGGTACTATAAATGACTGCACTGTTGGCGCGGTGGTTGGGAAACTGACTGCCGCGCAACGTGTCGCGGGTTTCATTTCCGCATGGAACAACTCTTTGTGTGATCCACAGATTGCTGTTCCGGGTCTGGATGTAATGTGTATGTGAACCAGTATGTTTGTAAACGCACCCACGACACAGGAGAAAATCCATAGTGTGGGGCAAAATTACATTCTCTGTTTTTAGACTATGTCATTACTTCGTAAATCCTTTCATAAATAATGAAATAGAAATGTCCTCTAATAATATCTCGTCCTAACTAATCGTTCCCTAGTTAACTTAATAGACAGATTTACCATGCGGATTTATTCTTTCCATTTCACCTGTACCTGATTTAGCCTTTTAGAGCAAAACGTAGTGCTCTTTTATACTGTCACAGATTTGTGTTCGTCCTAAAATGCAAAAAGTCTTGAAATGGAGTCTTATCAGAAAAATTTAAGGTTGATCGAAAAAAGTATAGTGTAACCTTAAGGATACTATGAAGTGCTCATATGCTCCTCGCATTTCCGTTGCAACATACCTATTCAGTTCTGCAATAAAGGAATGGTTTATGAGAAGTCAGGACCACACAGCATGGAGGTCAAATAGCAGTAACTTTGTGTGAAATATAGTTATTTAGATATTTCTAGTTACTTTGAAACCATTTTCAATATACCAGGGACTATTGTAGATAGGTCTACGTCACACGCTCATGGTCTGATTACATCCTTGGTAATGCGATGTAGTCTTTAGTATGTGATGTTCTTCAAAGTTAAAGATTCATTTCACATTTTTCAATTGCATAAAAGGTAAATGTTAACTCCAAAAGCTAAAAATATATTTTTTTTAATATTTAGTATCATCATTTTAAGCACACTCATTAAATATAATTTATGCATCACTAAAGCCCACGAAACAAAATTAACTGATAAAAGATAAAAGTACAAAGATACCACTGCTTAAGACTACCAAATTGGCAGTAAACACAGTTCGACCAACCCATTAGTAAGATTTTGCATAAAGAGCTTCATCAAGATTATGTTTTTGAGACCCTAAATTCACACACGAGTCCGACAAGGATGATTCGGGTTGGATCTTTTTTGTCTCCGTTCGGGATCCGATCTGGTAAAAAGAGCTCGCCCCTTGTCACATTGGGGCCTAATGCTGTCATTAGCGGAACAGCCTTTACTTGTGAGGATCATGTGAGATTAGTGGATTATCCTTGTACGTAATCATCGTGGTTGGAGATATTTTGTATCATTAGTAAAGTGGTTTGTTTGTTTAGGGATTTTAAGTGTCATAACACCTTTGCATTGAATTTTTCTGAATGACGAACTATGAATGAATTTAGTAAAAAGAAAGTTTGACAGCTGCATTATTTCTGTTCAGAGTTATCTACATCTATGACTCTTCTTGTTCATTTTTAAGCCTAGGCAAAAGTTATGCTTATTTTGTTTCTAAATAGTTCATACTTATTCCCACCGTTGCCATTAAAAATGTACTTATATAACCTAAACAGGTTTCACTCAAGCTGTTGTAGTTTCAGACAAGGTATTAAAGTCTAATATACTACACATTACTGTTAAAAAAGCTGAAAATGACTACATAAACACCTTTCACTTTTCCTTAATAAAAATAGATCAAGCCAATAGAAACGATGTATATAAAAATAAAGAAAGATAAAGGCCTACTAAGTAACACGATTACGAGGCTGTACATTGTAATGAAGCGCCAACTAATAACCGTTTTTCCCTATAAACCTATTTTACGATAAACATAAAGTTGTATTTAGTAGGTGTGGAAGGCCTATGCAAATATACCTTCTTGCAAACTATGGGTGACTAAGGCTTCGGCGTTGTTTTAGGTTATAAATTGGGGACTAGGAGAAGTTTGTATACATCATTATCTGAAGATGTGAATTGTGAGAATTATTCATGCTCCAAAGTTACATTGATAATAATTAATTTGGGAATGGTATATATAGTCAGTAGCATGAACTAACGCGTGTATGTATGACAGCAATTAGTCCTTAATGTTTAATCATCACCGAAAATAAACGTGAAAATTAACGTAAACTTCTAATGTATTTGTGTAATATCACTTTCACTTGATAACGACACATGGACTGCGGACATGCCCAAATATAGTATTACTATATTACTATATATCATTATATATCATAATACTCAGTCGATCGCTAGCCAGAACCCATCTGCCAGTAACGATAGCAATGTTAATCTGGTGATCTCGCAACTGGCTACAAGTGCTATTAGCGCAGGGACCTATCCCGGACTTATTGGGATCCCGGGATCCCTCGGTTCCCGGCTTTGGGTCGATCCGCTCGTTATTTTGCATTAATGCCCCAAACTTTCCCTGTTAATACCGGTTGATGAAGGAAATTTCATTATATACGCTAATTAAGAAAAAGGAGGAATATCTTTCCAATTACTTTTATCTTTTGGAATCACCTAAAGTTCGTGTATGTAAACTTAGTTAAAGAATTTGTGGGTATAACCGTATAAAGTTTGTTGTTCCGATACTTGGGAGTATACCGTAATGTCTCTCATTATGTTTTTTCTGAATTTATTCTAAGATATAAAGTGACTGACAATTTTGCATTATTGATTGGACGTTAACGACTAAATATGTCCCATCCTTGGCAAATATGACTCTTAAAGGTACTCTTTACAGGGATATCCAATTTGTTGCAGTTATGTTTACTTATGTAAAGGTTGAAGGTGGGCTACTTTATCCCATAAAAATACAGGAGCTATGATGCCTACTTAATATTTTATGTGTATTTTGCCACAATGCTTAGCCAAGAGTAAGCCACCAAAACATAATCATGGCCCTACTTAAATCCCGCAAAAATCGTAAAGGCGGTAGAAAGCAAGGGTTAATCCGTCAGGGGTCGTAAAAATAAGGCTGTATTTTTACCTAATGGTATATTCATTTTCCATTTTACAACATACTTACAACGTACCTACAAAATTTACAAAATTTAATCAGCACGGAATAACAGATTTCACAGAAAACCAGGGAGCCTTTGATACTGTTTTCAAAAAGGACGCCGCAAAGTTTTCTCGACAATGGAAACAAAGGCATTAAGAGTCGGAATACGTCAATAAAATCTTTGAAGCATTTCTCAAAGAACCTTTCAAAAGTCTATAAGCCACTGTCGGGCCACCCTCTTAGTCACTAGAATGGACTTGAGGACCCGTCGATTCCTTTAAAACCCACTGTTGGGGAAATCGCTTTTTCATCCCCGGTAATGGTCGCCCGCTCGGGGACATTTTAATTAATCACGACTTCAAGTGTTTTTTTAGTTCCTCTATAAATCACGGGTATGGCACCTTCAGAATAAAAATCAGATTGAATAATGTTTCTTTGACTTAGATAGGTATTTGTTGCAAAATAGTTATAATTGTTCTATTTTTGTTTCTTTTCAAATAAGGTAAGCTTGCTCAATTCTGTAAGTTTAGATTAAAACTTTTAGATTTCTTACTAGAACTTAAACTATATCTAGGTCACGGATGAGACAAAAACCGTCGTAAAATAATTATATTCTGGTTAATCTTTTCTAAGTATTTTGTAACCTTCAAATTGAGGTACGTAAAACCATGAACTCCTTAGTAACAGCTCTCAGCCTAGGTAGACAAAGCATTGCCAAATAAGTGTCAAGAACTGAATTAATGAACCGTCTGAGTAGTCACCTTATTTACATTACCCACGTAACATGGATTAACAAAACACAGAAATGTTTACATAATGTACTTAAGTTTAGCCTAAACTATTGACAGAACACTTTAAAACCTCTCAACCGGATAAAAAATTAACACCTTCTTGAAAAGTATTAGCCATAAAAAGGACGTTATTAGCATAAAATAAAATGAAAAGCAAATGACACTACAGCGGAAAGTAAATATCAGATTTTATAGGCGTGATGTCGTAAAACCTTTGTAAGTACAAAAGGAATCTATTCTCTGATCACAATCTCGTACTAAGGTGCTATTTATGCACTCATCCCGTTTTACTCCGGACTTTATCACCGGCAGAAGCTTAACTCTCATAAAGACTCTTTAACGCCAAAAACGATGTACTTACCAAGTCTTGTTTTAAGTCGCTATTTTCTTAAGAAAACACTGGAATTTGCTACTTATTTTAAGATACTTTTTCATCTTTTATACCGAAAATAAGTTGAAAGTATATAGTTTTAGTGTAGTTTTACAAGCAAGCAAACAAAGTAATAAGTTTGTAAGTTGTAAACATGTGCGTAAAAGTCCCTATTCAGTCCTTCAAAATAATAAAATTGAGGAAAAAATTCTACGTAACCTCTTTTAGGTCTTGTGATATTTTTGTGTTTTTACCGCTTTATGTGTTTGTGTCGTAAAGCTTAGCTGGAAAAACAACGACAGCAAAGTAAAAAATATTTTTCATGCCATCTCTGTTTTCAATAGTATTAAAGAAAATCAGACTGTTTTTCAATTTATACATAACAACATAACATCACGCCTTTTATCCCCGAAAGGATAGGCAAAGGTACACATTATGCCACTATACAATGTAACACCCACTTTTCACTAAATGTGTTTCCCATGTAATAGGGGGTGCCATATTGCCATATACCGGGCACAATTCCAGACTCCGTGGTACTACTGACAATTTTTTTTACTTTGCCCGACCCGGGAATCGAAACCGGGACCCCTTGCCCGGCAGTCACACTTGCGACCACTCGGCCAACGAGGCAGTCAATTTTTCAATTTAAATATTCTTATTTCAACTGTAAACAAACACAAATATTTATCTATACAGATATTGACATAAAATTGGAGCGTCGGTTTGTAATATTAAAATAACCGGTTTTTGCTACATGCATATAAATACATATATACGATACACATACCATAACAACATTTAAAACAATTATTCTTGTGTCTGTCTGTTGGTATTGGCTAATCTTTGGAATAGCTGGACCGATTTTGCAAGACTTTTATTGGGAAATAGCTGAATGTACTAAGGAGTAACAGAGGCTTTTATTTTGGCAAACATAAAACAAAAAGAAAATTATGTTCTAAAATTTATATTCCACGAGAAGGAAGTCGCGGGAAACAGCTAGTTAACAAGTAAGGATGATAAAAGGATAAAAGTAAATCTTAATAGTTATTGAAAATAATGTCTTTATTTTCATAGGTGGACACCTATTTGAAAAATCTTAGGATATGTAAATCAAGTCTGAACTCGTTATAAGACACTTAATAGAGAAATTTATACCACTCGTGATACTAGCAAGAGTTGAGATTATCATAACTTAGAAGACTTCATGTACACATGGAGGTAACGATCTTAGATAAATAAGTCTTTATCCTATATGCATAATTAGTTTCCATCGCTTTAAAAGCCTTAGATAAACTTGAACAGAAGCCGGCTTTCCTATCCAAATTAACTATTTATAAGCTAATCGTGCTATTAGATACTGTGTATTAGATTAGAAGCGCTCTCTCGCTTCCAGAATAATCATATGATCGTTTAGCGTGTGCCGTATTTATACAAAACAAACTTCCACAAAATCTTCATACAATAGTCTTTCTAATCCTTTGTTGTCAGGCATTCACGCTTCATTTGAATTCTTTAACACATCAGGAATGAAAGTAAGTACGTTTTTTATAAAGTCTTTAACCTTTAACTCTTAAACTGGTTTGTATTTTAATGAGTTAATACATCAATACATCATCGAGTAATAGCTACGGTTAATATCGACGCGCAGGTTTTCGCTTCACAGACACCGCGGGGCGCCGTCCTCTCTGAGGTCCCGACAGACCCCTGGTGGAAACAACCTGCCCCCTTCATTGTGCCTGACACGAAACACAGCCGTAATCGCGCCGAAGTAAAACAGCTATGAGCTTTTGAATTATGCTTCTAAAGAATATAATCTTCGATTCATTGCGTACTGTTCAAACCGTGAAAGCAATTCATTTTGCATGTCATCGTTCAATAAAGTATTGTCCAATAAAACGAACTGCCACCTACACTTTACGGTACATTCGAACGCAACTTTTATAGACTAAAGTATTTATTATGCATATTTTAGATGACTATTACCATAGTGTCACGGCATCGCACGCGTACCGCTAAACAAATACTTGAGTAGTTGCTCAACAATCGACTATCTATTTTGACGTACCGTAAAACAGTAAACAGAACTCCCATGGACCATTACACGTTGAGTATTTGTAAAATAATCAAAATGTTGGCTCCGTCCACAAATGTTTGCCAGAAACTCGTTAAGTTTGTGATTTATTTGATCTGATGTGTATGCAATCGTTTGATAGCTCAGCGTTGTATACCACTTCAAAGCCGTGCCTTACACAAAGTTGAAGTATGTACCTGATCGGCAGATCGGACAACCGGACAACGTACGTGTGGATAAAAAATAAAACCGATTATCAAATAGAAAAAATGTAGAGAGCTGCTAAAACTGCTCGTTTTTTTCCTGGCTTGATTATAGAAAAATATTTGAACAGTCTCGAACAAAATTATGAAGCAATTAACTGCTAAGTGGTAAAAGAAATCTTACTTCAACATCGAGCCGCTGTTGATTTTAAATTTAGTATAATATTATATAGTGTTTGTGTGGCGTGTTTACATTGAAAATGATAAAGACCACCCGGCTTTGTATGAGGGCATACATTCAGTGGATCCGTTTTGTGCCAACAGCAGTTGGTTTGCCTCAGAGCAAACAGAATAAGACAAACAAACACTCGATCGGGGAAAGCGGTCGCATTTGATTTTTATTCCTTTTATTCTCTGTACGGAAAAAGCAGTTAACGATTTAACACAAAGAGACTCCGAAGCCTTTTTGCTAGGTTTTTTATTCTTCGTTTATGTCGTGAGTGCTTCACATTATCTTTGCTGGAGTGGCCCATTCTCTTTTTGTAAAAGAACAGCTCGATTTCGATTCGACTATTTTTATGAAGCCAGAAAAGAAAATTAATAGGTTCGGAATAAATAAAAAGAACAAAAAATTTTTTACGAAAAAAGCCGACAATTTAATTCACCTCTTCAACCTGTCGTGAAACCGTTCCGAACTAAAAATAAACGTGAAAGTTTGACGTCATCAACAAACTATCACGTCTTTAGGAGCTAAAAGTCCCTTACTAACGACGTTATCATTGTCGGAAAGGAAAAACCGTCAGCTTGGAAAGCTTGAAAATGCAGCGGGGAGACTAGACGAAAAAATTCGTTTCCGACCATTCCTTGTACAGACTATACCACTAACCGTAATAGAGACAGCCACAGACTAAAATAACACAGTTGTTTAATTACACGAACAAGTTCCATAAACCGATTAAGTTCGATTTGTTTATTTTACTAAAGACATGCCGACTGTAGGGTTCAAACCTTGAATTATAATTGTGGAAACGAGAAAATCAAGTTTTAGTTTTTTGCTACGATTATTGTCAATTATCCATCATACAATGACGAATCGGTAATTCTAAGGACTGTGTCTAATGCATGTATTAGGATTATTTTTAGCATTTAACTTTATAAGTGGGTACTGCGAGTTCTTAGTAAATTGTTGTTATTTTCTTTTAATTTCATCTTCTAAATTATTGTGTAACGCAGTGGCGCAAAAACATGTCCAGATCATCAGATTTTGTAGTTTATGAATACTTTAGCTATTAGTCAAGATAACTGCATCGCTAACAAGAAAAAATAATAACATAACATCACGCCTTTTTATCCCCGAAGGGGTAGGCAGAGGTGCACATTTCGGCACTTAATGCCACTGTACAATGTAACACCCACTTTTCACTATTTATGTTATGATTTCCATGTAATAGGGGGTGAGCCTATTGCCATATACCGGGCACATTTTTCCAGACTCCGTGCTACTACTGAGATTTTTACAAAACCCAGTAATACTTTGCCCGACCCGGGAATCGAACCCGAGACCCCTTGCCCGGCAGTCGCACTTGCGACCACTCGGCCAATGAGGCAGAAAAAATAATTATTATCTTTATGCTTTTTTATTGGATAAGCCGGTAAATGACCAGGCAGATCACCTGATGATAAGCAATTGCCGTCGCCCATAGACAGCCGGAACACCAAGGCGTTACAACTGACTTACCGGCCTTTTGGGGATTAGGAATTTGAGGATTGTTGTTTGTCTTTGATGAACTGCTAGAACTTCTGCTATAACTAAATGTGATCGCTGCTCTGTGACGGCCTGTGGTAGCATTAATGTGTAAGGTGCCCGACTCGCGATCCCCCCGTCGCGATAACACGCACGGCACAACTGATGGCACGATGCGCCCTATACCTATTTGTAATTTACTTAAAAATATGGCGGTAGATAAAGTCAGAGGGTTCTTGGCGGCTAATTCTACTGTTTTGTTACGTGTCTGTTTAAAGCGTTGAGAATTTGTTACATGGTTTCGACTTGAACGCTCGAACTGATCGTATCTGCTTAAACAATGCGAGTTTACACCGATTAGCAATCTTCCTTTTTTGTCCCGGGACCACTCCTAATTTTCCCTTAGAGGTATTCCGAATAACGTTTTCAACGTAACTTCACCCCAAGGAATGCAGGTTTGCATTAAATAGAAGCTCTTTGTAGCTCAGATAAAGAAAATGGCTGCTCGGTAATGAGTGCACGATAACAAAGCGTTCCAACTGCTGGAAATCTTTCGGAAAATCGTTAGGAAATAGAAAGAAAGAATGAACTGTTTTTATGGATTCACGTTTCCTTAAATAGGAGATTATATGTTATTAATTGTTTTAATTTCAAACGAGGATATTAATATCCTTGTATAATGGACGATAAAGAGAGCAGGGGAATAAATTATTTGAATTAGTCATACGCTTAATTAACTTCTGTCTTAATTTAAAGATGTCGTCGCATTGACGCGGGGAACGGAAACGCAAATTAAACATCTCGACTTACACGCGTTGAAAACTCGTCGCACACAGCTAATTAATAATTTGGTGAATTTCAGACATTCGACGACATTCGTTATACTTCATACATCCTGTGTACTTTTGTGTTTTATAACGATTAATAATAAATTTTACAATAAAATATCGTAATTTGTTTTAGTTAAGACTTTGACTGCCAATAAAAAACTGTTGAAGGTAAATCCTCCGCTAACTTCGGTCACCGGTGACCCCCATGGCGTTTAACGTGTTAAATAAAATAACTCTTGCAATTATAGTTTGCTTTGTTATACTGTCTTACACAAAAGTTGGTCTAATAATTACTCAAAGACGTCTAATATTGGTCCTTAACAAAATATCTAATAGTGGTCAACCAACTTGGGAATATTTTGGAAAGTAGTATTACATAAAATAATAGGCATAATCAGATGTCCTTCACTGTCCCTCGGGATATAAAATGGTTCCAACTTGAAATTAGTTCAGGGAATATCTAAAACTTTTGGGTTGCATCCTTATTGTATCCGGGATTAATTTTAACGGTCATATTAGTTTAATTACCGTATTTCACTATGTCATGTAATATGAGAAGATTTTGAAACTAGTACACGCTGCAGAGATAACTTATTAAGCCAGGTTAAAATGGGTTGTTTTAATACATATATACATAAACATAACATTACGCCTTTTATTCCCGAAGGGGTAG
This sequence comes from Spodoptera littoralis, assembly GCA_902850265.1. Classification (NCBI taxonomy): domain Eukaryota; kingdom Metazoa; phylum Arthropoda; class Insecta; order Lepidoptera; family Noctuidae; genus Spodoptera; species Spodoptera littoralis. Next base: position 8,754,856 of record LR824542.2, on the reverse strand, counting down.
GCAGAGGTGCACATTATACCACTGTACAATGTAACACCCACTTTTCACTATTTATGTTATGAGTCCCATGTAATAGGGGGCGAGCCTATTGCCATATACCGGGCACAATTCCAGACTCCGTGCTACTACTGAGAATATTTAAAAACCCAGTAATACTTTGCCTGACCCGGGAATCGAACCCGAGACCCCTTGCCCGGCTGTCGCACTTACGACCACTCGGCCAACGAGGCAGTTGTTGTTTTAATAATAACACAATAATAGGCTTTCCAGTATTTACCAGGACGTCAGTAATACAGCCCAATACAAACCTTGACATATCAAGCGCCCAAGTCAATTCAATCCGAAAAAAAACTTCCCATACATTCTCATATCATAAAAACCACAACAATATCTACCAAACTACCAACCTCTGTGCCAAATAATAACATAAAACTATAGTGACACCGAAAACAAGGAAACCACTGTTTTCGAATATCTAAAGCACTTACAGCGATTGTGAAGAAAATAAAACGTCCAACTGGGTACAATAACCACCAACGAACAGTAATTTCGCTATCTCTATCTCATATATTTCAATTCCCTTAACAAATCCACGGAATAATAAATAAAAACCTTGCTTCCTCATAGACAAAGCACCTATTAAGCTGGGTATTAGTCATGGCTCTCTTTGTGTCATAAATCACCGAAAAACAGGCACCTACACCATTGCGTGATGTCACGAATGTACCGATGTCATAATTTTCGGTTCCTTTTTTCGGCATGACTAATACTAGACCTTAATTGGTTTTATATTAAACTTTATAGACAATAGTAATTGTATATGATCATTTGTTTATTGAGGCGGCATTTGTTGGTGTCTACAGGTTATTAGGCAAATATTTTATTAGGCCGACTGCCTCATTGGCTGAGTGGTCGCAAGTGCGACTGCTGGGCAAGGGGTCTCGGGTTGGATTCCCGGGTCGGGTAAAGTATTACTGGGTTTTTTTTTAAATCTCAGTAGTAGTACGGAGTCTGGAAATGTGCCCGGTGTATAGCTATAGCTCCTTTTATATGGCACTCATAACATAAATAGTGAAAAGTGGGTGTTACATTGTACAGTGGCATTAAGTGCCGTAATGTGCACCTCTGCCTACCCCTTCGGGGATAAAAAAGGCTTGACGTTATGTTATGTTATTTTATTACGCAATTACTGTAATATGAAGGTGGAAAAGTAAATAAATTAAAGATTAAACTCAACAAGTCCTGTCAGTAAAGTCTAGTACAACTATTCATATGTCTAGAAACATTGTAGATATCAAAATTACGAGCAATTGTCGTGGGAATAGTTACGTAAATCAAACATTATTTCTACCATAACTTCAGGACTTTAACCCCTTACAAGACATGTTTATGGGCGACGCAGGTATCTAATTTCTCAATAATTTGTTACTGGATAAGATTAAACGCATAAAGACTACTTCCGTGACAAAACTCCTTTCGAAATTGCACTTAGGAGGTGGGACCATAATTTCGTGAGATATCTAAGAGAGTCGATAACCAACGATTGGGGGGTTACACCTGAAGTGCAGGACTGGAAATTGTGACCGTAACTCAACAAGTATTAGGGGAGGAAAACTCTGTAGACCCGCCATCTGTAGGCCTTATCTACCGCCGTAAATATCGTACGGGGTTCCGTACGAAACGAGTACGAATTATGGCTCCAAAGGTACTTTCAGTCGTCGTTGTAATGGATAATTCATGCACCCTTCGTCGCCGCTCTATGTTTCATAATTTTCTAGACGTTTTTTTTTTAATAATTATAATCTGATGTTCGTGACTTTCGACGAGGGAAGATGTCGTTAGTAATAAGTAAGAACAAATTTGTTTTATGTCTGTTTACAATATTAGACTCTAATTTTCTTGGGCTAGCGATTTAAACTTTGTATAATATAGTAAATCCAGGACCTATGATTTTGGGTCCGGGATATCCTGACGATGTGTTCCTTAGGCGCATGTCAGAAGTGATGTCTCAATAAACTTAGGATCCTTCAAAATAGTTTCTAACTATTAATTAAACCTCTGTTACAGTCAACACAGTTGGTTAGTGTGGTTATTATTAGGGTATAAGCCTGTCAGGCCACGTAACATGTTCCTATAATTAATTTTGCCTACGGAAGCCCACGTTAATAGGATATAACATAATCTTCAATCATGTTGTTCGGTTAATTAAGCCTGAGAGTAATTTGATTTCATAATTCACATTAAAATGTAACAAAATCTAGCAAACAAAATACTTTTTCCAGTTCATTATCGTTAATTGATTTCATACAAATGTCTTAATACTCCAGATGAAAGACGTCTTCAATACAATCAGACTGTAATTGTACTTACATTTATTTTGAAAAGAAACGTTGCCAAGAAATTGTTCATTTATTTAATGTTCATTTCAACTGACAATCTTGGAAGTTAAAAGTTATAATAAAAAAAAAAATGAAATCGTTCTCTTAAATTCGTAGCTTTTTTGGCTTGAAGTACAAAGAGGTATAATTGCTATGCAAATTCAATGTCTCATCAAATCAAATTTTCAATAATACTCAAGATATTTGACAGGAAAATTGTAAACCAAATTACGACAGACAGCTGTATTCTAATCACGAATGAATAAGTAAATGGAGTGTTCAACAGAAAAAAATATATAATTTATTGACGTTTAAACTTGAGTACATATTTTGCTTTGCTCAAACTGTACTCAGTACTCAATTCTTTATTGCATTCCACATGTATGACTTAGGTGACTTGGGCGGTGGTGTTGTGGATCTTTCCTAAAAAGACCACTAAAGAATCAACTTGCAAGGTCCTCGCACATTATAATTATAATAATCAGTCTGCACTGAGTTTGTTTTGGAATTTCTTCTCAGAGTAGTCAGTTAGGAAATGCCTTTGTAACCTATTTGCAGATATAGAGGTAAATATCAGTTCATCATTTCATTTCATTGCTCATCGAAAATCGACATGATTAATATAAGTTTTTAATTTAACTTTAGTTACCTATTGGAAAAGTTCGGATAGACATTTCGTTTACATACTTACAATATTTAATCAAATTGTGTGGTTTCACCTACACTTATTGACTGCACGGTTGGTGCGGTGGCTGGGCAACCGGCTGCCGTGCGACATGCCGCGGATTCGATTTCCGCACGGAACATCACTTCGTGTGATCCAAAAATGGTTGTTTCGGATCTGGGTATCATTGTGTATGTGAACTTGATGTTTATAAACGCACCCACACACAGGAGAAAATCCTAATGTGGGACAACGTTTTCTATAACAAAAAAAACTTAGAAAGTAAGCAAAGATGAGAGTTGGCGTTCCATTGACTTAATACTCTTTGGTATCGAATTATCTTATATCTTTAGGATAAAATGTTAAATACCTTCAGACAGCCTTTTATCTGAGTCTATTAATTTTTGCTGCATTGTATTTTCTAGAACTAAAACGTCTATCTAGCTTTAAGTCCGAGTTCATTGCCCAGTTTATACGACGCTTTTTGCTATTTTGCATTTGATAGATACAGGTTTAAAAGGTTTTCTGTGGGAATTTAAGTGGGTGGAGGATCTCGGCCAGAGGATTTAAAGCTGGTGAAATGTTGACTATGACGTTAATTTGCATTTAAATTATTTTTCTGTATAAATGAAAGTCGAAAGTCTATTTAACTATATTTATATTGTGAACTAAATTTGCCATTACGCCATCGCACAGTAAAATATATCGTGTAAATCATATTCACGTTAGGAGAAATTTATTATAAGCCACTGAATACTCTACAAATTCTCCAATTTCACGACCAAACTTTTTATTACCTATTTGCATAAGCGTTTGTGCGTAAGTAATGACTGCAATCATGGCCGCCTTCCTCAATATCATTTACGTCAGATGCCGCACATTCATTTGTTTTCTCCTTGTCACTCCAGCACCACGCGTATCCCTTTCAATTTTTCTCTGTCACCCTGACTCTCGACTTCGGGATACAGAGAGCTCTTAACTCACAAAATTGCTCCGTCGGGGAGTGCTGATTAATAAAGAAAATAAAAATTGTGTGAGTCGCGTTCGAGATGTGATTGTGAGAAGTCACGTTCCTGTCTGTATGAACTGAATCCTGATTTTTATTCAAAGTGAATATGAAAATTTGGTATATTATTTTTGATTGTGACCGGGAAGTGAATGCAAGTTCTTATGCTGATTGAATTTGACAATTCAATTATGGAAATGGGTTCACTTTTGCCTCGGTCTTTCCAATAATAAGGATACCGATTTTATTTTCTAGGACTCGAGCTAAAATTGAACCTCAAATAAAAAAAATAACATAGAGTTTCAAAGCCATCATTAATTTTATTGTTCTTCCCAAACAAATGTCTTAATCTTTCAAACAAAATTATACCTTCAGCCTGTTCAAACAGTTATTAGTTTGCGAGTCATCCAACACCTGGTGTGAAATGCAATCAAGTTTAATTATTACGGGTATTAATAACAAGGGTGCACTCTAGGGTGAGTATGAAACCTGTTGTCATGGCAACGCCCTCCGTTTGGACACAGCCTGCGATGCCGCCACGCACAAATACGTGCTTAGTTATTTACGAGTAAAGCTGATTACTTGTGTAATTGTGCAGCCACTTTTCACATGCTTGTAATGATATCTCAAAGGATGGGACGGGAAGGGTAATAAGATTGCTAAGTAGATGCTAATGATTCTCTTTTGTACTGGATTTTGTTAGTGTTTTGTAACTTGGTATCAGTTAATTAAATAAGTTGAATATCAGGGTTGAATACTAAAGGTATTGAATACATACATAGGTTAGGTTTAGTTTTGCCAATTTGTCTTTTTCTATTTAGAGGAGAGGTGTGCTTTATAGAGTGTTAACATAATTAAATTTATATTTTATTTTTATATGTATGTTACACATATTAGGAAACAAAAGTTAAGACTTGCACTGCTCATAAAATTAACCTTTTATTACTTTTTATTCAAACAAAAGTAAACAATAAGTACAAGGTATCGATCCTAATTTTAATAACCATATTGATATTTCGTTTCTAATTAAATTATTGAATTTTATGAAACTGCTTCGTTCATATTGGGGTCAAACTTGCATAGTCACTGCAATCAAAACCTTATTGTTAAAGTTGGGGTTATAATAATTATGTCCCCCAGTTAATTAGTACGGGGTAAACTCATAGTAAAATGTTTCTAATAGCCTTGTAGCCAAAAGCTTATGGTACCATGTTAATTTAAGTTTTAGTGGCAACAAATTAGATTTGAAATTCAAATGTAGGATTAAAGACAATTATGTTTAAGATAGTCCTTGAATTTTGTTTTTTTTTGTGCTTACAAATTGCCCACATGAATAGGTTAGTTTCCACAAATTTTATTAAAATGTCCGTCTGGTACATTCATTTAAAACTTTAGACAACTATTTTATTTTTGTCACAAATTAAATACTTTCGGCATAACGACATCCCACTCCTAAACTTAGCGCCATTTTATCTAAGTATTGCAACTTAATACGAGAAAATAAAAAATACGTGTCTAATATTTAATTATCTAACTGACAGACTAATTAGATTTATAATTTTGATACCCTGGCAACTACCCTATTATAAGGTAACACCAAAAGCTGTTGCAATTTTATTTTTAATTATTTTAAGAATATATAAATATCTTCGTTCTATAATAACAAGTATCTATGCATTATTCTACTGCCATTCTGAAGACATAATGTTCCATAAACAAACCACGTTCAACGGTAGCAAATTTACAGGTACCAATTAATTAAACTTTGTAGGTGGAATGCTACAATTCATTTGCGACGATTTACAAGCAATTCTCGACTTTATTGCATTGTAAAGCATTTTTAATTGTGCGTTTACATCCTTGTGCTTTGAGAATTTGGCGCAGTCGTAAGGAAACGATAAAACTTATTACAGTATACGTCTGTTGGGTGTTGACTTCGAATAGACCTTTATATTATTTAAAAAGCTATATTGCTGATCTGGATTGTATGGTTAAAGGTCTTAGTAACTAAAAATTAAATATTAAATTTTTATAATATGATGACTGCCTCGTAGTAAAGCGGTTGTAAGTGCCGGACAAGTGGTCTCGAGTTAGATTTTTAGGTCGGGCAAATGTTACTAAGTGTTTTAAAAAAATCGCAGTAGTAGCACAGAGTCTGGAATGGTGCCCGATATATGGCAATAGGCTCAACCCCTATTACATGGAACTCGTAATGTAAATAGTGAAAAGTGGTTGTTATATAAAGAGGCATTAAGTGTCGTAATTTGTACCTCTGCCTACCCCTTCTAGGATAAGAGACGTAATGTTATTATATTTTTATTAATTTTAAAATGATAAGAGTGACAAAACTGCAAGTTTTTTTGTTAAGTAACTAAATTAAAAATTAATTAATCATTACAATTGATTGCAATGAAATCTGAATTTATGATATTAATTCAAGCAAATAATCGTCTCAAAGGACGAGAAACCCTCGTTAACATCAAGAGGTCAACTTATCAGCAATTTAATGACGCATTCACCAATAAATTGTCTGGGAAAGTACAAGTAAAACAAACAGATAAAAATTCTTCCAGTTTTAATTAAGCTGGTTTTACAAAGTACAATTATGTCCCAAAACAGATTAGTAATCCTGTCCCAGTACAAAATGATATACAACTGTGATTGTTTAAAATATACAGTTTAAAAAATTGTTTAGTCCTAACTTGCTACACTCAATAAATACGTCAATGATAAAATTGTATAAGGATATCAAACATTTTAAAATATTTACATAAAACCTAAATTTGAATACGAAATTATACTATATCACAGTCACTAGAGAAAGATGAAATCCTAATGCCTACTTTACGTTATATAGCAGTCTATTTGTAAACACATCCACAAGAACTACAATCTTCGAAAGCCTTCTATTACACCGTCGCGTAACTACACACAGTACACGCCCACATCACATAGGACAGGTTGATTACGTGTAAAATAAATCTGAATTGTCAATCACAATGTTTTATGTAATATTTATTTAAAATCTGGTTTCTGAAGTAATTTATGAAGTACTCAAACTGGTAAACTTGTAACCCTTTTTTATGGAATAGGAGGCAAACGAGCAGATGGATTACCTGCGCGTTCCTGGACTTTTGAAAAGGAAGAAGCTGTTTTCTCGAATATTTGTTAAAAATTTATGCGCTATTAAATATATTGGTTTCATAAAAACGAATGCTTCATAAACACGACGCGTTTTCTAGTCATTCACTCTCAGAAACCATATTTTACGTGGCACATTAATTCTTTACACCTTTTATATTACGCGACAGTGTAACAGGTATCCCACTTTACCTTAATGATCATAATAATGCAAAGACCTTTATACATTTGTACAATTCACACTATAAAGTAATATTGCTTGTATTACATCCTAGTGCTATTAATTTACAATTCGATTAACTTCTATAAGTATGACCTGAACAACCTGATGTCCCTGAGTGATTTGTAAATGCGTGCATTTCTCGATATGGCGATTCCCTGGAAACAGTTGAAAGCATTAATAGTACAGTCATTGCAAACATAAAAAGATTGTGTTTGTTAAGTTCTTACCGTTCATAAGGCGGTGGTGGAAGAATATCACATAAGTTCATCCTGCAATCCTGGTCACTCCTCCCTTCAGTAGCATACCTCACTTCTGGGTTAGGTTGTCTAAAAGTATTTTCTCTTCCCAACCAATGCCACTGTGGGTAATCATATTCTACCTCGGCCATGGCCCAATCTTTGTTCCCATCGTGATGACTCGAGGATCTAGAATGGTTTGTTTTACACGATGGACAGTCTTCTATAGACATGTCTTGCATTTCATCGTCATTCCCACATTTTGTCATTTCACTGTAGTCCTTTGTGAGAGTGGAACTGCTACTTCGACAGCATGTAGAGCATTCTTCATTAGAGTACTGATTGCTTTCTCCATAAGATCTGACCATGCTATTGTCGTACGAACCTGGACTCACAGCGCACTTCATACACGAGTCTTCTGCATCTGTATGATCCTACAAATTGAAACAACGATTATTGTAACACTGAGTCTTAACACCTATAGTTATGAGAATACAAGGTTAAAGAAATTTATTGGTACCTGATAATTTAACTCAGTATAAATGGCACTTGATGCATAAGGTTCGGGCTGGTGTCTCCGCATTTGACTTTCCTCTGGTATAGGATTCATAACATTTGTATGCTGTGGAAGACTGTACTCAGCTTCCATAGCCATTGTGCCTATTGAGTGACCACCTACAAGAACCAAAGACAAATTACCACAATTCATATTCATATAACACAGATTAAGCTTAAAATGATTTGTATTCTTACCGTGTAAAAGACTTTGGTGGCAATTCAAAATTTCTATCCTAGGTTCATTTGATCCTTCAAACATTGGCCTTTCTCTTAACCAAACAGCTTCCTTACCTAGTAGACATTGTTGAGCATTAACTATAGCAGTTCCTGAAACACCTTTATTTTGAGTACCACCTAGATTAACTCATTCATTTCTCACTTCACTTCATCAAGAATAAATTTGTATTACTCATCTTACCAGTTGTGTTCTGGCTTTTCCTTTGCTTAGTCTGCTTTCTCCGTATATAAACAATGACTCCAGTGCCGACTAGTACTAACACTAACAAAGTTAGACATAATGCCAGCAGCCAAGTTTCCTGGAACATTGACACTATCGCCTTGTCCGTCGATGGTTCAGTTCTGAAACAAAATGTTTATTTTCATACCGCTAAGTTGAGCTTGCTCGGCTGCGAACAGCTTTGTCGGTAAAAGATATTCCTTGTAATATCTTATAACAAAGCAATACAGAGATAGCCCACGTGTGGCGTACATGTTCCTATTTAAAAAATGAAATTGTATTAACACAGGTGCCGAGTGCTTTGAAATTACAGACATTTTTTTATAAAACTCGATATCATAAGACTACTTACTGTACATAATGTCTCTGTGTTTGAGTAGGCAGCATGTGTATTTGAGCAGGCGCGCTAAATGGACCGTGTCCACGGCGTGTAACTGCCGCCGCGCGCGCACTGTACCGACCACCAGCGCGCAGTGAACTTGCTGCAGCAGCTCGCGTGCGAGCACCTAATGACATCTGACCAACTACACGACCACCAGTGCTACCGCCTACTCGAACTTCAATCTAAAACAAAATGATAATTAGATAATGTCAATAATTTAATGACAATGTGATCAAAAATGTTTAACGCCTTTGTAACTATAGTTATATCTACTGTAGAGAATTTCGATTCACCAGAAAAAGTTATATTTTAAACAAAAGAACAGCAAAATAGAGAAGCAAAATGTCAATAGAAAGTTATATCCTTGTTTTTAACTGACCAAATAACCGGAAAGTTCGCCGTTCCATGTATGCGGGGGCGGTGGATCCCACCGAATCCACGCTGACGTCGCATTTATCACTCCCGCCGTGACGCTTTGCGGTGGCTCCGTCGGAACTACAACACATTCATAACACGCTATACCTATACCTTGATGCCTTAATTACACGCAACAGTCAACATTTGAAAGTCAGAAGATCACTTACCATCTTCTTCAGTAAAACCACTTTTTAAATTAGACGGTTTACCCAACAACAGCTTATAAAATGGCATTAAAAAGACATCGTATTGAGCATATGGCAATAGACCAGTTAAAATATGACTAGATGAACCACTGTTGTGGACAGTGGTCATTGAAAAGTTTTCATATCTTCTAAAATCAGCTAGACTCTCTTTGTATGATAAATTGGAATGCTGGTAGTCTTCTTCTAACACGTATTGTCTATTCATTGAGGTACCGTTGAACCATATTTTTACTCCTTCTAAATATTCGTTGTAATCTGTCAACACCTACAATGAAATAAAATAAAATATTTAATGCCACACATATACTAGTATATTCATATCACAAAATATTTTTTGCGATAATACTAACATCCCAAACGATTTTGACTGTAGTAGCAGATAGACCTTCAACTCTCCTTAAAGCTAAAACATCTTGCTGTAAATACCGACGAGCTTGAACTAATTCATACTGTGTCATTGGTGGATGACTCTGATGCTTCGTCAACTCGGGATATGGAGAAGAAGACTCTAAATCTCCATTAAATGAATTAGCTTCTCTTCTTAGTACCTAAAAAAATACCATAGAATATGTCATTACCAACAATTTTGGACCAGATGAAGCTAAGGCTGGATTTAAAGAAAAAGGTATAATAAAGATAAAGGTAAATCTTACTTGCAATGTTGCAGTATGCATCGCACTTCCAGCTGCACTAACAGCGACACACGTTAATCTACCAGCATGTTGGGTAGTTACTCTATCTAAATACAAGGACCCAGTACCGTGGGCTGATTTCGGGAATACTAATTCCTGTAAAACACATGATACTATAACATTTTTGCTTGGATAAAGGAATTTCTGTTGGTAAGAAAACTACTTTAAATTTTACCTGAGATCCCTCCATAGTCCAGAATACTACAGGAGGCGGTGTACCATCAGCTTCACACTGAAAAGATATAGCCTCTCCTTCCCACGCAGTTTGATCAGAAGGCACTCGGGTGAAATGAGGTAATGCTACAACAAAAAATTAACCAAACGTTATCATTCAAGTTTAAACTTTCATTTCAACAAAACAGGTCTCAAATTAATAAGTAGTGCTCTTACAATGAACAGTCAATGTAGCCGATGCGGCACTACTCCCTGCTTGGCTTTCAGCTCTACATGTATAAATTCCGGCATCAGTAGCAACAACACGATCTATTCTCAGAGATCCTCGACGAATGATTGCGTATGGCGATAATGAGCCATTGTCTCGCGACCACGTCACTGACACGTCTGATTCTGGTGATGCCTAAAATTATAGCAAATATTAAAAAAAACTTGAAGAAGAATATTAACAGTAAACAACAATATTGCAGTTTAAATGCTCAATGAACAGCAGCATAATTTTCCATTTTATTACCTGACAATGAAACTCAACGTTCTGGCCTATCAATGCCGTTATGTTATTAGGTTTCACGAGAAAATGTGGTCTACGTAACACGAGTAATGTTGCAGGACGGGATTGTCTTTCTCCAGCAACATTTGAAGCTACACATCTATACACACCACTGTCTCCTGGAAGACTTTCTAATATTTTGAGATCACCGCCATTTACTATCATAATTCTGAAACAAAAGTTCATTATAAGATATATGGAAAATACCGTAGAAAATAATTGGCTTAACAAAGCTAATGAAAACGAAATTAACCAGCTTTAACAAGAATCGTGAATCATTGTAACTTAAATTCAAAACGAAACAGATGCCTCAGGCAGATCGTTAAACAAATAAATACCCACATGTCCAATAAATAACATTGTTTGGTTACTTTCAACATTAAAATATTGACTGTATTCAACAAGGCAATATTTATGCAAAGTGAACAATGTGGTACAGAAATAGTGGACAAAGTTCGAAGAGCAGAATTAATTACCTCCCGTTAACTTCTACATCTAAACTTTGTCCGTCCTTCGTCCAGTGCACGCCCGGGTCGGGAACGCCTTTAGGAGCGGAGCATTCTAGCGTGGCTGGTTCTCCACTGGCTACTTTCACATCTCGCGGTTCAACTCTGAAGTCGTCACGTAGAACTAAAATAAAACTTTCATTAAATAAAACGAAGACAAGCTCTGACCAATAATTTAAATAATATTTATAAAGGACATGATAAATGCAAACATAATGTTTATGGTTCTGCAAACTGATATCTAGATCTCTATTAATGGAAAACAGAACAATCTGTACGACTTATCAATTGTCAGTAATGTGGTAGGCATTCTAAAGTATACAATTACTCCATAAAACCTCGCGAAGATTGCGAGCAAATAAAGATTTCACCCGACCTTTTAGTGGTTTACCGCACAGCGGCATAACCGTCTCTAGTTACATTTGCAAACACTGGAATCAGGTAAATATATTTGTCGAGATCGAATTCATTGAGCGAAAAGGGTAGGATTTCGATTTATTTTTAGACTTTAACTTGAGTAATATTGATTGAAAGTGTAAATATTCTGCAGCAAGTATCAAATTAAATTAGAATGAACGATTTCTTGATTTCGTTTTTAGAGCGATATACATACGTAATATTTGTTAATTGAACACTTTCTTTCGAAGTTTGATACTCTTACTTATACACGTTAATTTAGGTAAACGTTATTTGGATCAACTTCAGATCCATAGATGCAGGGAAATTTCTTAAACACAGGTATAGATGATAAGCCTATGCTTATCTTGACAGTCGACTCTTCAGTTATTATTATCGGCATAAGAACAATAATGAGTCTCACAGAATTAGATATTGGTTTATAAATAGAAAAGGCCGCTTACTCTATGCGCGAAACATGCGCCTATTATTAATTTAAACACCAATGAGTTACGTAATCACCGTAACAATTGACGTATATACACAAAAGCCCTGCTATGTTTTCAAGGATAATACGAGCCCCACATGCAAGTGCAGTACTTATAGGCAATTTAAACATACTTACACGCAATGAATCAGTACTTACCAGCGATTGTGAGTGTGGCGTTCTTACTGACCGCCTCGCCGACTGAGTTGCGTGCGACGCACCAGTACACCCCCTCGTCGTTTTCTTTCTTTCCTCGCATAACCCTACAATTTAACGATCAACTCAATATCGGTCATAGTGTACGGGTAGTGTTTTGATAAAGTACAAGTGCTTTCAAATTATAGGTTTAACTTGAATCAAAGGATTTTTGGTCGGAAAATTATAGGAGAGTGCCCCACGGATGTTTGTATGCTACTCAAATATACAGACACAGAAAAATGTCAACAAGTCTTTGACATTTTCGTGTCTGATATTGCCTCAGTAGTTTGGCTGTCTGGGAACGTACGTGCCTATGTGGATATTTCCCTACGGCGTCTAGACCGTATCGATTTTGACTCATTTAGTGCCTCAGGCTAATTTGTATTCACAGCATATGAAGGGTAGGTTTGTTAACAGATTTTGGAACATGATGAATGGACGTTAGTGTTATAGAGACTGTGTTTTTGAGAATTTCGAATTATTAAAATTGTATTTTATTTTTCACATACATATACCAAGTGAAATAAGTTTAACTGCACGGTTGGTGCGGTGGCTGGGCAACCGGCTGCCGTGCAACGTGTCGGTTCGATTTCCGCACGGAACAACACTTTGTGTGATCAACAAATTGTTGTTTCGGTTCTGGGTGTCATTGTGTATGTGAACTTGTATGTTTGTAAACACACCCACGACACAGGAGAAAATCCTAATCCTAACGTTGCACCAACGTTAAAAAAAGTCAAAAGGACTGTAATAATAAGCAGTCCTGTTAATAGTCTCCAGATAAATGAACTTATAAATATCTCATAGCAAAATAACAAGTTACCTATACTAATTAATCGTTTTAAAAATATCCATAACATTAACAAGAGCGAAACAAAACTCCTTTAAACAGGTTCAGTTCATGCGCAAGCTTTGTTTGGTTGTACACTTTTTATGTGGTGTCAAGACAAGGCATAATAAAACACCATGTACTTTAGTTTTTTCTGTCCCTAATTAACACAACAATAAAAACTCCAACTAAATTAGTCTGGCTGTTTTTATGAAAGAACACGTGAACCACAAAGAGAAACAAAATGTGTTTGTTGTCAAGGACCCTGACTCAAGAATAGTGGACTTGTACTTACGTAGTGTCAACTATATGACAGATTTTTTAAATTTTATGGGTACAATATACAGATGTACTAATTTGAGCTTGACATTATATGGGAGGTCATTATCAAATTGATCAAGTGTCAGTAATTGCAACATACATACAAGTATAAGATTTCTCTTCGATCAGGCCACGCCGGGGTAAATTGGGTTTGCCATTAATTGGGCATAAATTCAGAACCTTAAATAAGACTGCCTCGTTGGCCGAGCGGTCGCAAGTGCGACTGCTGGGCAAGGGGTCTCGGGTTCGATTCCCGGGTCGGGCAAAGTATAACTGGGATATTTAAAATTCTCAGTAGTACACGGAGCCTGGAATTGTGCCCGGTATATGGCAATAGGCTCACCCCCTATTACATAGGACTCATAACAAATAGTGAAAAGTGGGTGTTACATTGTACAGTGGCATAATGTGCAGCTCTGCCTTCCCCTTCGGGGATAAAAGACGTGATGTTATGTTATTTTATGTAAATTTAGAACCGAATTTAACGAACCCAACACTGCCAGTACAATCCTAACTTTGGTATTACACACAAAAACATCCTGACCCACACGCACAATTACAATTTCTTGATTTATGGAAAGGTACTCGTATACTAAACAATATTTCCGACTAATAACCATATTTAATAAACTATACGTATGAATACTACATACAATATCCATGAAAAGTTTCTATGAGCCGACAGCCGGCGGCTTTTGTACGACCGCCATTATACTAAGTATGTTATATTAATTCCACTTCGTACCTTCGTATAATATTATATTGCCTATATTATATTATATATACGAGTACTTATAGTTAGTATATGGTTATTCTTCCTTCGATAATAATAACCTTTGTCCCTTTGTTGTATAATGAAAGTTCGGCGCCGTTATGTCTGAAGTATTTTCTTTATCCATTATTATTATGACGTTATTTTAGTATTCTGTTTCATACCGTAGGTAATGTATTGAATAGTAACTCCGGATATTTTATTAGAAGGATTAGTAGTACCTATTATTTTTTAACAATTCTGTCTTTTATGCATGATTAGAGTATTATTAGAACATGTACCTACATAACATTGGTCTTACATTTAATTCTTTCCTAAATTTAATTAAATATCATGCATGTGACGTCGGTGGTGCCGCGTTGTTGAAATCTTTGAAATGCCTAGCTTCCAACAAAGTACTAATGAAATATTTTCACCACCTTAGTGGTCTATCTATCTAACATCTGGTGATATTGCTCTTAAGCAATAAGTTCCGTTATGAATATGTAATTCTTACATTATTCATTTTAATAATTTGTCGTCTTAGATGTAGACATGTCGTGTCTTCCATGTGTTTGTAATTACGAAAGATAGAATAACATTCGGATCTATTTTATTCTTGCAATAAAAATAGGTACGGTTTTTTTTGTATGAACTAAGAGTACAGGACAATCAAATGGTTCGTGACGATGGTCAATGATAATGTGTATAATATAACAATACAGCGTGTGCTCATACATCTCTGTTCTTGTGCATCATGTTCGTAATTTTCTTCATAATGAAAAATGCGATGAATGTCTTTACAACATAACAAAAGTATGACAACTACTACGACTAATTATGGTAAACGGTCCATAATTTTGATCTCAATACTTATCGCAGTCGCAATACTTGTCCAATATGTCCGTATGCAACATTGAAGTTGTCACAACCAGGTGCTATTTTTTATAACATACAATTATAACCCAGAAAAAGAACCACACCTGTGTGCAGTTT
Source organism: Spodoptera littoralis (assembly GCA_902850265.1). NCBI lineage: Eukaryota > Metazoa > Arthropoda > Insecta > Lepidoptera > Noctuidae > Spodoptera > Spodoptera littoralis. The sequence goes on along the minus strand of LR824542.2, from coordinate 8,739,288 downwards.
TAAAAATAAATAAAATAAAAACAAAGTTTAAGAAAATTAACACTACGATACACTATTGTTATTTCTTCTGTGATAAAACAAACGTGTTTTATTTTATTTAAATAAGAACCCAAAACTAATACATAAATTGAGTAGAAGAAAATAGTTAGACAACAATAAACGTTTCCACTTTTCCGATAATCAAGAACAGAAAATTAAAACCGTCCGCCGTCGGCACACGTAAAATAATTCGTAATATTTTCCAAAATACGCCGCAAGAACAAAAAGAGTACCTTATAGGAAAATAAATAAAAAATAGTATTATCAAGAACCTTACCTGAGGAACAGTAGTCCATCTTCAAGGAGTACTCTATGGGGGTGGTCAGTAGGAGCAAGAGGGGACCCATCTTTGTACCACTGGATTGAGGGTTTGGGTTTCCCTTCAGACACACAGCGAAGAGTGGCTGGCTCACTCCTACCGACTATTGTGTCAGCTGGGTGCTCCTTTATACGTGGAGCACGACTTTGAGCTTAGAAAAAAATAAGAACTTAATAAACATATTAATAGGCACGTTTCGTAAATTAAAATATAAATCACAGATTACAAATTCTTTAAAAAAATCAGTATGATTGATTTTTTGCGTCTCTTATAATTTGATATCCATGTCATTCTATTATTTATGACCCGAAAATTAATATTATAACGTCAATAAACTTTTGCCAACCGTTAAATAATTAAAAATAATTAGTCAACGTTCTTACAATTAAAATATAAATCTACTAATCTAAATCTATAAACCTGTGTTAAAATGTTTTTATAACATAACAAACATTAGCTTTCATTAAGTGTCAAAAGATATAAATAATTTATTGCTGTTTTTATGACGCGATAGTAATAATAAAAAAACGGGTGGTAAAAAACGTTTGCAAGAATTTGCCACTATCACATGTTTTTTCTGCGTAAACTGTATTATTAAATTATGAATAAAAACTTTCTCGCAAAACTGCGTATTTATAGGTAATGAACAGTTATCTGCGACATTAATAGACTTACCTTTTATCACACAAGGAAAACAGAAGACTAGATACAAAAGCACTATACATTTGAACTTGTTCCATCCGATATTATCTCTTTTAATTGGACCCGCGGTCATGCTTGACACTACTACTGATTAACGTCACTTCGCACTTTACACGACATAGTTTACAATAACACTCGAAAAAACACACTCATTCCCATTCCAATTCATATAAAACTCATTTTATAAATAATAGTTTCACAATCATAACATGGTCGGCAAATTGTTTATAGTTTGCGGAGATCGCGATGTATTTGCGACGCGGTGCGACACAACCTCCTCGTCTGACGATATGAGGGTTACTGCCCCCCACTCTAGATTGTCATTTCGCGCCGACTCAGTAACGCGGCTTTTGCATACAGCCGAAAGCACAAGGAAAGCTTGATGATAATGATTTTCGCAGTGCAACTGCAATAATTAGTATATTAAAAAAGTTTTGCGGATTCAGTCATTTATGGTTAATGCATCTGCTGCCATAAAAGGTTCTGTTGTCATTTTATTCAAGTTTACGGATACCATTACCAAATAATGTTGCCATTGGACTCGGTTAATTCGGAATATTCAACTGCAAAATGATTTTGGAAATTCAATATGTTGAAGAATTTAAAAAGTATAATTAAAATGTAACAATATTAAACTTTATTTACACGTGTATGGACTTTATATGAGTTTTATATCAGACTTTTACGAATCAATACTTATCACTGTATAAAGAGTACTAAATTATGTACCATAAAGACAAAAAGTTTTCTGTATATACATATATACAGAAAACTTTAACAAAAAAAATATATCAAAACCTTTTTTATTTATTTTTATTTATTTATTAATTTATGTACACACATTCAACACAGAGGACAATACATAATAAAAAACAGAGTACATAGGCCCCACATATTCCAACTGGAATTTCTTCCTGTGGGCCTGTGGCAGGAAAAGAAATAATAATACAGAGACACATAGTGTGTTACACAAACAAGATAAAAATCAATTAATAAAAAAAGTAATAAGACCGAAGAAACCAATAGAATTAACAATAATTAACAATAAAACAAATTAATATAATACAATAATAATACATATATAAATAAATATAGAAAAACAAATCTGTATTTCAGGAGGAAAGATAATGTTCTCTCACTTGTCTCTTAAAGATAGAGATAGACTTGGCGTCCCGAATGTTCGGCGGGAGCGAGTTCCATAGTCTCACTGCATGAACGGAGAAGGAGTAGGAGTAGAAGTCGGTATTATGGGGCACAATTTTAAGATAGGATTTAAGATGAGAACGAGTAAGGACTTCAGGAGGGCGCACCAAGGAGAAACGGTCTCGAAGATAAGTAGGATAGGCTGGGTTGAAGAGGATGTTATAGAGGAGACATAGTATGCGAGTGTTCCTGCGAAGACGGATTGGGAGCCACTTGAGCCTGTTACGGAATTCAGAAATATGATCGAACTTCCTAAGACCAAAGACGAAACGGATACATACATTTTGTAAGCGCTCAAGTTTATTTAATAGCTCCTCTGTGGCGTCCAAATAGCAAGCATCTGCATAGTCAATGAGAGGCAAGATCAGCGCCTGGACGAGGTGAATCTTAGTCTTCACCGGAACCAAGGTCTGGAGGCGCCTCAGCGAGTGAATGGAGAAATGAACTTTCCGACTAACCTCGTTCACCTGAAAAGCCCACGACAAGTTCGAGTCGATATGCACCCCCAAGTTTTTCGCAGTATCAGTGAATGGAATGCGTGTGCCATTCAAACGTAATGGACCAAGGCTAGGGACGTCGAGAGCGTTTCGATAATATCTGCTACCGATGATCATGGCCTGAGACTTGATAGGATTGATTTGCAATCCAAAAGACCTAGCCCACTCGGCAACGCCATCCAAGTCACGATTCATGGCATCGATAGCAGAATGGGCCTCGGACAGGCCAAAGTGGCGGTATAGCTGCAAATCGTCCGCATATAGATGGAAATTAGATGAAATGACCCTGGCAACGGTATTAATAAAGATGGAGAAAAGAACAGGAGAAAGGACGCCACCCTGGGGTACCCCGGCAGCAAGGTCACACCAATCAGAAAAATTTTCTTCAAGGCGGACCCTCTGACGGCGACCCCGAAGATAGGACTCAAACCAGGCCAGAGAGGAAGAAGAGAAATTGTTGGCCTTCAGGACCCCCAGCAGAATGTCAAAGTCCACGGAGTTGAAGGCAGAACTGAAGTCCAACAACACAAGAACAGTGAGAGATTTGTTGTCCATAGCCCAGCGAATGTCATCGGTCACTTTGAGTAAAGCTGTGACCGTGCTGTGGCCAGGGCGGAATCCGGATTGAAAGGGAGAGATGAGGCAGTTTGACGACAAGAAGGAAGTCAACTGCTTATGAACAATATGTTCCATGACCTTGGAGAGAAAAGGCAATATGGAAATAGGTCTGTAATGTGAAAGGGTAGAAGGGTTATTAGTTTTTGGTAACGGAATAACGTGGGCAGTTTTCCAAGCAGAAGGAAAAGAGCAAGAGAATAAAGAAAAATTGAAAATGTGCGTGAGAATAGGAAGGAGGAGGTCAAGAATGGGGATAAACATACGGGAGCATAAACCATCACTACCCACAGCAGAGGAGTTAATGGCAAGCATGGATTTTTTTATATCATCCTCGGGCACACTACAGAGCACAAAAGGAGAACAAGAGGGAAGCGGTTGAGAGGAAAGGTTGAGAAGAGTTTTAGTTTTTGTAAGGTTGTCAAGTGAAATAGGGGAGTGGGAGAAGTGATGATTCAAGGAGATAAGATCAACATCCTTACTGACATTGACAGGAGATTTGCCGATGCCCACAGATCGCAAGAACTTCCAGGCATCAGCGGCGTTGTGGTTAGCCAAGTTGTCATCGAAGTAACGCCTCCTAGCATCCCTACACAGACGACTGCAGCGATTACGAAGATTTTTATAAGAGGAAAGATTTTCATCTGTAGACCTACGTTTCCACCTTCGCTTGGCCCTGTCTCTACGAGCCATTGCCTCTGTAATGTCAGAAGTGATCCAAGGCGCAGGATCGTGCCTAACCCTCACGCGGCGCAAAGGTGCATGTCTATCAAACAGGTCGACAATTATCGCGTTAAACAGGTTAACCTTCACATCGACATCATCGGCATCAACCACAGAACTCCAGTCAGTCAGGCAGACATCGTGCCGTAACGCCCCCAGATCCAGCCGTCCGTAACTACGTAGATTCAAGTAACGAGGTTTAGGTTTAGGATTACGAATGCGATAAGATACATAAATAAGGTCATGGTAGGAGAAAGGAGCAGTCAGTTGACCGTGGTCATCTACATGTCCAGGGGACGACACAATCACAAGATCGAGCAAGGAAGGAGACGAGTTGGGGGGATAGTGAGTAGCCGAAAGGGGAAGTAGATGTAGGTTAAAAGATGACAATAGTGATTCGAGTTTATGTGCACGTGAATCCTGTTTAAGAAGGCAAGTGTTAAAATCGCCCATGATAATAACATGCTGATAATTAAGGCATAGGTTATTGAGTTGTGTGTCGAGATTATCAAAATAGTTAATGTGTAGGTTGGGACTATATAAGACGGCTATTAAGATCTTGTTAAGATTTATGGATATCTCGACGAACATAAACTCTGCTGACTCAGAATATAGAGAAGGGGACGAGCTGACCACACGGTGTGATAAATCAGACCGTATGTACATGGCAACCCCGCCCCCACCCCGGCCCGTCCCGTCATTGCGGACCAAAACAAAGCCAGGGAGGGCATAGTGCGTGGATAAGAGGGAAGGTTTAAGAAATGACTCGGAAATCAGTAGGACGTCGAGATGCACATTGCTAAAGGTAGCCAGAAGGTCGGAGTAGTGTCCAGGAACACTCTGAGCGTTAATATGAGCGATATTGAGGTTTTTCGGGAAGAGTGAAAAGCGATTGGATAAATTGTCATGCAAGGTGAGTGACTGGGAAGCATCACTGTCCGCACTAGCAAGACTGGACGCCGGAGAGCAAGTGAGAAAACTATCACTAAAACCAATAACATCATCCATAAAAATAATAATGAGACAGATAACTGTATATAAAGATATTACAAAAAAAAAAATATATATATATATTATAATAAAAAAATAAAGAGCGGTGGCTGCTAACTAATATGTAAATTACAATAAAAAGCAACCTCCCCCACTTGCTAGAGTACCAAATGTGTAGACAAAGTATGACAAAACAAAATGCAAAATAAATTAAAAGAGAATGATGAGAAGCGTACCACAGAAATAAATGATAAAAATAGATATATGTTATAATAAAACGCATCGATGAACCATAAACCCACCATAAAGCATGAAATGGAGCATGACGTATGACAGATAAATGGCATTAATGACAGATGACAATTGTGATACATTAGTGACAACATGAAGCAAATAAGCAAAACAACAAAAACAAATTATTGATGTACCGGCAAACGAAAACAAAAATGCAGTTATATTAATGTGTGATGAGATAAATTAGTACGGGCAGCGATGAAAACTAATGCATTTAGCCACCACATCACGATATGACACAGTAAAATAAACACAAGATACTAACATTCAGTTTCGGCGGGTGTTACGTGTTCTCCGTAGGGTCTTGGGTAACGAGTCATCACTTGCACCTGTTGCCGTGCCCGGGTCACCGACACTCACTGGATCATCACCATCAGATGGGCACCGTGGGAATTTGGCAATAAGTTCCTCGAGTTGGGACATGTACTCGATCTTGTGACGCGATTTGTCGGGCGCAATGATCACTATCTTGCCCTCAACTGACCAGCAATTGGTTATACCAAAATATTTTCGTGCGGCAGTGAAGGTACGGTGACGCATTTGCGTCAGGAATTCGGAAATAGTGATCCCGGAGCCTTTAAGTGACTTCTTATTGTCCCATACAAGGTGCCGGTGTTCCGTCTTGTAAAACCGCACGAGTATCGGCCTAGGGCTGCGGTTAGAAACTCCCAGTCGATGACACACATGAATGTCGGATCTACCCACCTCGGACAACTTCATCTGGCTGGTCAGCACTGCAGTGACGACATCATGCAGTCTCTCCTGCTTCACCTCCGGTACACCATGGACAAGCAGCACTTTCTTACGCATAGCCGTTTCGTGCTTGTCATGGCCCTGCGACAGCAATTCAATTTGCGTACGAAAGCTGCTCAGTACTTCCAGCACAAAACCTTTAAATTTTAAATACTCCGACCGCAGTTCGATGATGTCAGCCGGGGGTGTATTTGCCGCTGTGACCTTCTCCAGCTTCTCCTCGTGAGCAGTCATCCTTGAGAGGAGAAGGGCCTTCATATTGTCAAAGCTAGCGGCAAGTTTGGTTTCCATGGCTACTTGATGAGTTCGGTATTGGTAAAACTTAGTTGTAGGCACTTGATAACAATAATTGACTAGCAAAGGGGGGGTTTAGAACACATGTACTATATTATGACATAAATAATCACCACTATTATAATTTAAATCAATTAAACTGTGAGCGCAAAAAAAGTATGTGTATTCACTACTGTGTCTACCCTCAAAAAAAAAGCTTATATATAGCTTTTATGTTATTACAGATCATAAAAACCACTCTCTCTCAGCAATTTATGAAGTATTTTATGTTAAAACATTTTGCGAAAGTATTCTCATAAAGTAATAGCATGAACTACGAACATTTTCTAACTGAATATTCTACTACGGTTCGTAGCAAAGGCTACTACGCTACGCTACGAGTCTACGTAATTTTATTAGCAAAAAATATTCGCCGTAGCCATATTGAAATGTAACTATTTGTCGATTCAATTATTATGTAGCATTATTAAATAAATTATTCAATCTAGTTTTATTCTTTGACTATTTTTCTCAATACGGGACATAAGTACTAGAATCCAGTACCTGTTGCAATCAATATTTTACACTATTTTACGTAAAAACAAAAAAGCCTCAGCTCATTTTTTGTTAAGAGTAATTAGTGAGAATTAAAACGGCAGAGTGTAAAAGTATAAGATCTCAAAGTACTTGAGTTGGTCCGTTTTGCGTGGAAACTAAAAGTTTCCGCTCGTTTTCTGACTATTATTTGTAGAAACTGCAACTGTTTTTAAGGACGTTGGCCCACACTAGTATTTTATCCTGTATCGTGAGTGCGCTTACAAACACACATACACATTATACAAGAACAATTTGTAGATCACACAAAGATTTCCTCCGTGCGGGAATCGAACCCGCAGCAACGTGCATTCAGTTACAAGATCTTGAATTTGTTCTTGGGATTGACCAAAGTTTTAATTGTTTAAAGGTTATAAAATAAGAATACATACAACTAGAATAACTTCATTACAAAACACACGTCATATTATTTAAACCAACTATAAATCACTTTAACAAATGGCATGACTTTACAAAAATGTTGGTCATCGAATATTCCGGGTATCCGTATCTATGGCTCGCAAGTAGGTCACTTGCTACAGCTGTTACCATCGTTAGCCCGTAATACTTGGAACCGAAAGATAAAAAATTGGTTCTAAGCTTGGGATTCGAGTGTGATTTTTAATAAATAAAATACAAAGAGTTTTGTTTCGCTATAATTGCTTTGTTTAGTTTTCATTGGCTAATTCATTATTTTACAAGATAGTTGTCAATAAGCGACTTTCTGTGCTTTTTACTCAGGTTCTAACAGTTAGATCAAGTTGATGTGAGTGTAACTGAAACCTGCAGTGTTTATATTGTCATTTAAAACCTTATTTCAGGATCAGGAACGGCTTATTTCTTTTAAATACCTTAAAAACTAAAGCTAGTACTATTTCTTTCCTTAACAGTTCTTAAACACAAACAACCCGATATTTTGCTAAGAAAATTTCGCCTTAGCTTCAAAAATAACAAACGCTGAATAAACTCTCCTAATTCACTTCCACCTGCTTACCAGACGGAAACACAGCAAATCCCAAAACAAATAAAATATTAGGAATAGTGTACACTGAGATTAGCTAGCGTCGATTCTGCACACGTGGCGCTCTGAACGTGTCAATTGGGACTCCTAGCACATGCCAGTCACGTATGTTGCCTAACTGTTTGGCGGTAACGACACGGATGAAGATAGACTAGATAAGAAATCAAAATGTATGCAGTGTCGATTTTATCTTGATGGATTAGGAATGTTTAACAAAGCCGCCAAAGAGTTTCAAGGTCATGTTTGAGTGATGTTTGTGTTTAAAGGATGATGTCTGTCTTAAGTACATATGGTTTGGTTTAAGAGTAAATTCATTTTTTCTTTCGTAAACATAGACTTTAGTCCCTGAGAGTGTCGCGGAGAACTTTGTTAGGTTCTCCGCGAGCCCCGATTACCAACAGGTACCTGGTAACCGATTACCTGTTGGTAATCGGGGCTCCGGCTCGACGTGCAGGAGAAGGAACGGGGTGGTTTTTAGTCAGTAAGAGTCTGACACTCACTTCCGCTTCACCCAGGCGGGAGAAGTCATTCGATGATTTTCCCCCCTTAAAAAAAATAAAATAAAAAAAGTCCCTGAGAGTCGTAAAAAACGGCACTAGCTACTATGACCAACATATTAATATGTGTAGTAAAAATAAATTAATAATAATATACTTTCTAAAAGTGTTCTGTGGTTCAGACGAAATTCAAACAATTTCTCAGCATTCTCATACGAAATGAATTAATTATCAATTCTGCAGTCATCCAAAATCCAAATAAGAAGACAAAATCACAATTTGCAATACATTCTCTGCAGAAAATAACATGAAAACAAAATAACTTTTCGTTAATTACTCCATCGAAAATCCCATCATTTATTTAATTGGCAATGATGCCCAGTCGAGTCCTTAATTAACTTCATCAAGCGAACATTTATTACTTCCCGATTTGTTCATTCCGTTGGTTTTATATCCGAGTATTTTCCTGCGTCAGTCTGAATGTAATCAAGCCGTGGCCGGGACAAAGGAGACGTCCTTCATTAACTTGGTCCTACTAAAATATTCATTAACCGTAGTTAGTTGATAAGTATAGGATTAGGTCGGCTTAGGTAAGAGGTTTTGGTGTTTGGAATAAGCCTTCGATGGTATATTGATTTAATTTGGTTGACATTTACAAACAGGGGTTTTGTTGGGGAGATTTTTTAGCTTCTTTAGTGTCACTGATCCTTGATCCAATAAAGGATCCATATACTTTGTTGTATAATTTTAAGACCAAGATTTTGGCTTTCTAATAGCGAATACGTTGTTTATGAACATCGTTCTAGCTTCAATTTAAGGTATATTTTTGATCATATTGCAAACTGAATTGCGTTAACATATTAAAACAGTTTTAAGAAATTATATAACATTGTCTATGTCGTGTCTGCCTTATTTGTAACCTACAGCTTTATTTTTGTGTAAGTCCTAAAACTCATATTAGGGACGTAATCAAACAAAGATTACTTAACAAAATAAAATGAAAGGAACATGAAAACATTATTTACATATCACTCAAATTATCATCATAACAAATATTATAACATGCATGAAACACCAAAAACAGTAAACCACCTTTAGAATTCAAACACAAAACACAACGCTCATCAAAAAACCATCAAAAAGTTATGGGCGTAAAGACAAAGAGCCCAATACTCTTTCCGGATACAATAAAGATAAATCCTCTATGTGATATTTACTTCCATGTGGTGCAGATGCGGGTCACGTAGTGCAAGGCTCTGGAGTCAGGTGAGGCACGATACAGATCGTAGACACGTGCTCGACTCACGACCAATCGTTTGCAAGCAAAAGCAAAAACTGCGCCGCTTTTAGCTCCACCGAATGTATTGCATACTCGCTTATCTCAGGGTTTACACGGAGTGAATCCGCTGTGCGACTTGTGATTGCTCGTTTTTCGTCAGGCGTTTGCCATTTTTTGCAGATCAGACGTAAACTCATCCCAAGGATCAAGATCAAATTTGTGTACAAAAATGTTGATTGTATACTAATAAATAACACATGCCAAATTAAACATAAATATGGAAAAATAAGTAATATTATCGAGTTTTTAATGTAATTTGATTTCAACTTTTTTCTTCCCAAGTTGTAGATTTACTGTATTCTTTTTTACAAAGTAACTACTGCATTGCTAGTGAGTTTATGATTAAGAAAACCGAAGTAAATCCAAGGAGATATCTCACTCCCTCACCCTATGCACCCAACTTCCTGTCCCCTAAAAGATTGCAACGACTTATCTTTGGCTTTGCACGCATTCTGATATTTCGCTTCTAATACTTCACCCTGCATTAACAAAATGTCTTCCATAATAAAATTATCAACCATTTTTACATAAAAACATAGAGATATTATAGTTAGAAAATTAATTGTAATCATGTGTCAAAAAACACAATCCTAAAAATACAATACTATTTTTAACTTAAATTAAATATAAAGTTACATAGAGTTTACAATATAAAATCGCGGCGCTAAAGAAATAAATTCTCATTCGTATGAAACAGGTCAGTATCGGGCAAGCGCCTCGGGGTCCACTAATTCAATCAATTGGCCTACCATAAATAAAACAGCCGACAGTTCGCGATACTCTGTTCCACACGTAATTGAGAAGCAAGAATATAGACGGCTTCAAGCGACAAATCAATTAAGCCCGAGGAAGATAAAAAGGATGCATCAATAATTTATTTCGATATAAATGAGGCTCCGTCTGATACATCTACAGGATACGGTAATGTAAATTTTACGATAAAGATTAAGACGTGTTGGACTCCAGTCATTTATTCTCTGCAATGTTAAATAAATGTTTTTCTGTTAACACTAATGCTAGAAACACGATTATCAGTATTCTCTCGAGAATTGCCACAAGCAATTAATAGTACGCCCATACTGGTATTCCATTTAATCTATTAACAGTAACACTTAGCGAAGTAGCTCGAGTTGTAGAGAAACAAAATAAGACAAATCAAAATAAAAACAAACAGGAAATTAGACACCAAAGCCTGGAGGGGCTTATGGAATAATCCTTGTTTTTGTTAAGGGTGTCTTGCCAACAAATGGAAGTGACAGTGTCTACACTAGAAAATTAATCGTGAAAAATCTCTTGAAGCGGGAGGACGTTAGGGGTAAAAGGAGCAGCCGCTAAATCGTGCCACGTGCGCTGTCTATTAACAGTTGACACTATTGGGCTAAAGCCAAAGGGAGATCAGTAAACACGCTATAAACTTTCGGTATAATTTATTGTGAAGTGTCTATAGATAGGATACGCTTATTTGAACGGCAGTTCCTTGATCTAAAATAGGTGAAAATGATTTTGTATTTAGCCGAGTGTAATAATTTAGAAGTTGAGTCTAATGTTCACTATTTACGCTGCATGTTTATTGTTTATTCTAACGTGGTTTAATGCAATGGTCATTGATAAAAAGTAATTCGAAAATGCATTGCGTAGATTTTAATCTTTATTTTTAAGCCATATCTAGTAAAACTTAGCTCAGTGGTTTGTTATCAATACTTATAGGCATATATTACTAGCTATCGCGACGTTCAATGAGAAACAAATTATACGAGGTCTACCGCAAGGCGTCGTTATCTCGCGCCAAACCGTCGCTCCTGTGCTCCCCATAGCTGTAGGCTTAGCTTATCGTAGTTCAATTGGGGAGTTTTTGGTATTAGATGCTCGCTTAATACATGGGTCTTTGATAAGCATAAGAATACATCTTAATCCTCAGGCACAAATGTTGATATTAAGTGAACAAATTAATGTAAGAATATTTTTCTTGGCTTATTTTTAACATATGTGACTTGCTCTAAAGAATTTTCGGTGGAAAAAAGTAAATAATCTAAGCTAAGAAGGAAGTAGGAAAACGTGATGAGAATAACCTCAATGAATTTATTTAATACTCTAATAACATGGGTACCAAGAAGAAATGCACCCGCAGGTGCAAATAGGTCACAGGCTCCATAAACTTATACAGCCTATATTTTTTATACTCCTCAAACAAAACGAGGCAGCTCTCGTCAAAATAACAACATTTGTTCTATAACTTGTGAAAACCGAGTTTGTGTTCACTCTAATAAAAAATATGAACAAACTTCTCCTTCGTCTCGCGATGCAAATTTTGTCTAATGTAGCAAAAAACTGTTCAATTTTTTCCACAATTCCATTTCGGTACATATTGCTGTTCTCAAAAGTAATACGACAAACGTTATAAATAAATTCAAAGTTCTATTCTTTGTTCTCTTTCGCGATATAACGAACGAGTCATAAATTCTGCTTAAATGAAACAACTTTTTTAAGATAAATTGCAAGATTTGTTACCGAGCTGTGGGCACAATGAGTAACAAATTGCACTAGAGATACACCGCGCTTCGTTTATCTTTGCAGTAGCAGCGTCCGTGATGCTCTCCTGTTACATGGGATATTGTGTATCGGGTTTCGAAATAAAACAATAGATGGAATGCCGAGGCAGACTTCCCACAACGCATTTAAAAAGTTAATTAACGTTTTATTTCTTGGTATTTATTTACTAGATTGGAATTTGAAAAGGGAATATCTTGTTAATGTATTGAACAACGCCACCTACTGGGTTTGTTTAGAATCAATAAGACAATGGTCGGTTATAAACGCGTTTGTGGATAGCATAGATCTTCTCACATGATCAATTTTATTACTGTGATGTGTTTATTAAGTTAAAGGGATCCGATGGATGCAGATCGGTTCTAACTGGACGATCTGGTAAAATAATCATAGTATGTTTTTAACAATGAACGTCTCAGTAGCTGATATGATAATGAGTTGTGACATGTGCTAAACTTCTTGTTCATTAATCGATTTATTTCTTAAATTAGGTCGGTTTGATATTTTCGATTACCCGATCCTTATTTACTGGCTAAAACACCGATTCGCTGTCATAAAAATAATTCAAATTCTATTACGGCCAGTTGAATAGAGACAAGTGGTGGTATAGTCCTTTAGAATTCAAGGAAGCACAATACCTTGACAATTTATTTAATCATATTCACGACCACAAATCACACCACTTCATATTCTATAAAGACGAACATAAAAGTGAATGGCTAGAAGTAATAGCACCGTCGTCGATTCCCTATACGATAACGGACTCCCCTAAACACACACTCCTCGCACATTTGTCCTCTCCTTATCTGTGACAAACAGTTAAAAAAGCGGATGGCAATTTTTTTTCGGTTTTTTGCAACCAAACGGTTTCGGTTGTTGATGTAATATTATGCCTAGTTGGTTTAATGGTTTTACCAATGAGTGTTTACCGGATAAAGGGTTTCATATTCAGTTCCTTGATCGGATAGTCAGTGCTGGCAGTTAAGTACCAAAAAAGTGTTTTGAAAAGCAAAAAGACCGTCGATCTGTAAATCTGTCATAATCTCTAATTCATAAAGGTATTTTAATCTTCAAACATGTATTATTAAACCTTGGTTTTCTAAGATCAAATTGTATTAAGAAAATGTAATTTAAAAACAAGGAAATAATTTCCACTGAGGTTGCACAAACTTGTGCCTAACGTTCCAAATAATAAAGTTCAATTACTTTTGCGTGGAAGTCTCTTGTTTTCTGCTACACTGCATAAATTCAACAGCAATAGTGAGATCGTGTTACTGAGTAAATGCGTTAGCAAACGTAGCTCCAATAATAGTCAGCTTAACTCAGCGGGAAAGGAAGCTTGTACAATTTTATGCGTCTTTTCTATTGTCTTTGTACAATCGGTTTCAAATGTATGACGATTTCTGTTGTTTTCTTATACAGTATGTATATGTTTACTTAAATGTTAATCGACTAAATTTATAAACTGCAAATAGGTGAGTTTATTTTTTTTTTGTATTTGACAAAGGCTACAGCAAACTATATTAGTTGTTAAGACTTGACTTATTTAGGCATTCTAAACAATGTGAACTTACCTTTAAGTGTGTAAGAGCCATGCTTCGATACAAAATGGGCCGGCTCGACCGGTTTGATAAAACGGCCTTACAGAAAACCGACGTGAAACCACGCTTGCTTTGTGTTTCGTCATGTGAGTTAGCCCCATTCCCAATGTCCCCAATCCCCGAAAACTAAACAATCCTCAAATTCTTAATCTTTAAAAGGCCAGTAACGTACTTGTAACGCCTCTGGTGTTTTACGTGTCCAAAGGCAGTGCTAATTGCTTACCATCAGGTGATCCGTCTGCTCGTTTACCAGCTATCCCATAAAAATGTCGCGGAGAACCTAACGGGTAACTGGGGCTCCGGCTCGACGTGCAGGAGAAGGAACGGGGTGGTTTTTAGTCAGTAAGAGTCTGACACTCCCTCCCGCCTCACCCAGGTGAGAGCAGACATTCGATGATTTTCCCCCCTTAAAAAAAATCCCATAAAAATAAAAAAAATCGTGTTTTGTATTTTTTTTAAGCGGGGAAAATAATCGACTGTCTTTTCCCGCCTAAGTGAGGTGGTAGGGAGGGTCAGACTTACACTGACTAAAAACCTTGTCTTGTATATCATAGAAATAATACATTATACAGATGAAAAACCACTTAAGAAAAGTACTCACAACTGTCGTTACTACTACAAAAAGATAAAATTTTATATTTGTATCATTACTTCACACTCGCAGCATCATGCAAACATGCCACAAAATTTTATGGGATTACTTCAGATAGATGAGAGCATTAGAGTCTGTTGTCACCAAATGTATGCCACCCCTTTTGCCCCTACAGTCGTTACGGGAACGAGTAGTCTTTTATCAAATGCCACAGTGCTATAATACTTTTGAAACTTCTGCGTTTCCTGGCATAGTGTGGGCTGGACACGTATGTATTTATTGGCTTACTTCTGTCTGCACGTTGGAACAGTTTTCATATACTTTGTCCCTGTTATTGTTTTAAAGTTTTGTCCTCTATTTTTATTTGTGGTATGATAGGGTGATATGCTATGAATTAGTATTTGATTTGAAATAAAAAAGTGGTGATGTTGATCCTTTGACTGTTTTGGTACTTATGAAAATTAAGACGACTATTATTTGCATAGCCAAGTATCATTCTAGAAATCGAGATTCTGATCAATTGTGTTACTCTTTTTTTCTTTATTGAATAGACAATGCTGTATAAGAAAATGTAAAGATCAGTCAACAACATTGAATATAGGCGTTCTTAACATAACACTAGACATAACATGATACATTGTGTTAGTATAAACAATCTTTTTCATTGTTGCAAGTTTTTAATATTTCTACTATGTAAAGGAAACCCTGTCTCGTTTTAATGTTAAGAAACTGCAAAACATAATCTGTACGTACATACTTTTTGAGTTTAATCACAAAATATTCATTTGGTCAGGTCAGCGTATCAGTTAAATGTTACAAATTGTCAATTATCGTGATAATCACAGAATATTAAATAAAAACTATATAATTTTTTTATTAGATGAGCCGGTAAACGAGCAGACGGATCACCCGATGGCAAGCAATCGGCATCGCCCATGGACATCTGAAACACTAGAAGCGTTATAGCTGCAAACGCCTCCGGTAACCTCACTCACACGACGAAACACAACGCAAGCGTTGTTTCACGTCGGATTTCTGCGAGGCCGTGGTATCACTCTGGTCGAGCTTGCCCATTTATGTCTAGCTAATAGATATACCAGTGCATTCATAGAGTAATACGTTAGCGACCGTTTGATCACTAACATAATAATTATTATTATGCGAGTATCAATTTGTAACCGCTCTGTCTTATTACACGTAAACACATAGTAGTACGACTACATTATCAAGTTATTATTCACCAAAAATTGAATATACTAGTTTAATCAAAATTAAAAATCTGAACAGACTTTTATGTCTATCAGCATTATTTTATAACAAACTTTTTTAGAACAAAATTCTACCGTCAAAAACTGTTAGTGAACAATCTGGACAGGACTCAAACAAAACAACACGAAACTGTACAGAATCAGATAAAAGGCAACGAACACTTTGAAACTCAACAATCAGTAGCGTTTACTGAATAAAACTTTTTAATAGAGACGTACAAAACATCCGTTAACGAAACCATTGTTCGGAAATATCGATTGGTAGCCGATGGTAGACAACGGCTTTCATAAAACAGGGAGTAGATTGTTTCCAACATTTTGTCGGAAGACGGGGAATGGACTCGGACTAATACGTACCCTTCCTCACGGACCCTCGCATAAAATATATGATGCCGTGTCGGTCCGATTCCTATTGTCTAACTCGCTGCGTGCAACCCTTCCTTATTAAAGAGACGAAAGTTTTATTCCGTAGGTGTGGCGTTGTTTGATTAAATTTTGTTCGTAACACAATATTTTAACGGCAACTTAAAACATTTACCTTAGTAATTTGTTTGGTTGAATTTAATTCCCGGTTTAATTTGTTTATTTTCATTACCGTTTACTTTAGCAAGTTTATTGTTGACAGAGTCGACTATGAAGATACCCTAAAGTTGTTTACAGTCACTTTTGTTTGTTGTCCTTATCAAATCCATTCTTATTTCGCAGAAACGATGACTGTTATTCGTGTTTTTATCTAACTTTTCTCATTTTCCCGAAATATTCCCAAAAATGTACAAGTATTTTCAAATATTTTTCGAACAGAAGAATCCGGAAAAACTCGGAAAGACGTAAAATTGACGAGTTTATTTAACAAGTCATTGAGTTTCAAAACGGACCCCCGCTTTGATTGAATATCTTTATTGTAATACAAATACAAATGCTTAATATATACGATACAAATATTCGATGCATTGATTTGTGATGGAGAAGTTTATTTTTTTTAAGAAGTTTGTACTTCATTCCACAAACAAAATGACGTAAGCTTTTGTATTACTAGAATATTTATACTCACAAAGAATTCAGTACGTTTATGGAACTCGACTTCGATCTGAAAACACTAGCTATTGTATTAGCTGAAATTCAAGTTCTTTATACTATTGTATATAAGATACTTCAGCTCGAAAATATTATTATATTTGTTACTGACCGCTTCCAATTTCATTGTAATCTTTACTCATTCGTCATTGTTAAGAGACGTCTCAGTCATTGAATCAATTTCATTCATTCTGATCTTAGTCACAGAGCTTCACCGTCGTGTCTTTTTATATTTATTTATTTTTACAAAATGAAGTTAATTTTAGTTTTATTTGCTAGCATTTTTGTAGTAGCGACATGTGATCATTTAATATTAGGGAATACAAATAATAATCAGAATATGATATACCATACTACATCACATTATAGTGCAATTCCGTTTATCAAAAGAGTGAAGAATGTTTTCTATAGTGGGAGTTCTGTTATAAATGTGAGTATTGCCTGTATTTAAGCAATTTTAACCTTTATTTATTTTCAGAACAGAAACGATTTTGCTGTGATTTTAAGTTTTGACATATAACTATTTTTACAGAATATGAAATCAGTATTTCTTTTAATGCCGTATAATCGGTTTTTATTCCTTCTGTTTTAAATAACATTTAACATAGTTGTCTACCAATCCGAAAAGCAGTTTTCTTATAAATAATAGTAAGCACTTTTTTATATATTTCAAAGACAACTAGTTATTTGGGATTGTCCAGTACTTAGAGGGTACGAAAAACCTGCACCTGAATAATTAACTCATCCATCGGATAGATTCCGTCAATGCCCTTTATTTCAACACCCCTTGCCCATCGGTTCTGTCAATACAATTTGTAGGTACCTACATCAAATATTCAGGACGTTTCAAGAAAGTGGATCAAGCCACCAATTGTGTGTTCAAGCAATTACGTAACTAGTACTATTACTCACTACAGTTTGTAAAATATTTCTTCATTTCAAACACTGTGATTAGTGTTTGTAAACAATTTATCTTTCTTTCCATATTATCAAACACATTACCCCTTATTTATCTGAAATGAATTCAAAACAAAATGTTTATATTTCAACTGATGAAATGGCAAAACCACTGTTACCAGGTTACACTTGTTTAAAATTATTTATCTCGGCTTTCTTGTAGGCAGAACTCACCGTTACTATAAGGTGAACTAAAATGAACTTTATTTAGCCCAAAGTAAAGCTAAAAATGTAAGTCATTCGTAGGTAGTACCAACACAATCATAAGTCAGTCTCTCATATAGGTATAACAAACACGATGCTTAAAGAAAACAACAAGAATACGCTGCAAATCGTTTATTTTATTTATACCATTTTTTTTCAAAGGTACCAACCACAAAAAACCCCTTTAAACAATGAAACCCAGTAAGTCACACTTTATTACCCCATGAATCTGTCTTGAAGAAACGCGTAACATTTACGCCTACTCCCATCCATATGTCCCATGAATTTTTGATGAGATTCCGTCTATTGTTTCAGAGTATTATGGCGTACGACAACAAACACACGAATGCATCAGCAGCAGTGACTGCAGGTGGAATTGGGTACACCTACGTCAATCTGAGGCTAAAGAGTGAACGAGGAAAAGAATTGGATTACGACATCGGAATTTATTCTTAGAAATTAACATTTTTATAATAATTATCACGAGACATACTGAATTAACTAAAATTACGGGTTACTTACGTGAATATGCTGAGACAAGTAGGGTGCACGATATCATTGTGATCACCACGCTGCTCATGGGATAGAGTCCCTCTGTGACTAGAAACTAGTTGAGCATTTCTCAGTATACTCACGTGACTAACTACGTAATTTTTAGTTGATTTTTTACATGTTTTTTTTGTGTTTTTTTTATAATATACGTATTGGTATAAAAGTTGGTATAAAGAGATAATATTGTGAATGAGGATAATAATATGTTATAGGGATACTGGCAACATCAGTGAAGTGAATGTGTGTTTGAGTCACTAGTGTAGCTTTTGGTCTATTGCCCAATAGAATACTTGTTAATGTTAAATCATTGCTCAGTTTAATTGTGATAGCTAAGGTGATTGGACCTCATTACTAATTAGCATCGAAACCCTCATTTAATATCATGCCAAGGAATGTTTTTTTCTATTTATAACTACATAGTATTCATGTTTCTTTGATACAATCTAGATGTGAATCTAAAACAATCATATAATGAAATCAATAAACGAAGGAAGTAGAAAAAAATATGATGTTGTTTATAAATATTGTTATAGATTGAGTTGGTGACTAATCCCTATTGTGTTTCATGAACGTCTTTATATTTGTTATGTTTTAAGATTAATTTGTTAATTTATGATATAGTTCATAATGTTTTGAATATAAGTCTGACTTTACTTATTTTTATGCCTCTGCAGTTATCTATGAATTTGTCTTGATTTTTATATTAAATTTCATATTGTTAGATCATTATAAATGATTTAGTACTGTACTGCTTTTTATTGAAATACTTAAAAATATTACGCTTAATATAAGCATCAATTTCGAGCTCTCTATCCTGTGCAGAAGGAACGTGCACTTACGCTGCACTCATAAGGGAGTTGTTGGTAAAGTTCTTGCACACTATAATCTTCAGGGTGATTAATATGTTTTACTATAATAAGTACTCAAACAAATAACATTCAATCTCTGCAACATAACCTAAAATGCTTAAAATATTTGTCACTGTCACTGACTGACATAGATTGAATGTTATTTGTTAAAAGTACTCAATATATCCCGATTTCTCCTATTCTCATATCTAAAGATTTCATAATATTATGATCAGAACAAAACTAACTTTAAACCATACAAACTTTAATCAACATTCAAAAAATATTCCCCAAAATTCATAACACTCTCCTCAATTTTATGGTAAAATTTCAAATATAAAGTTCAGTACACATCGGCGGCGCCCGACGGTTGTGCGGTCACAAAACGTACGAGCGCTTCGTGTGAGCTCTTCCGTACTAACATTTCTCTTATGTACACCACACCTACATATATGTACATACATATGTAGATACGGTATATCCCTATGACCGCAATGTCGCCCGCAACCGTTGAGCGGGACTTTATTTATGCCCAAATGTTGTTTTATACTAAAGCTGCAGCGAAAATGGTTCGTTTTAGACGAAAACAATAGAATTTTGTTAACAGAATAATGTTTGGCAGTAAATATTTTAGTGACGTTAAAATTAACAATGGCTAACGATAAATTAATTGACTTAATTTGCGGTATTTTGCCCTGGACTTTGTGAGGAATTTCTGCTCCCACGGGTATTTTGCCCGATTTCAGGGCTAAACTGTAAAAAATATTAGGGCTTTAGCAGTAAACTTTCTATCGGAAAATAGAAGTAAAAGTATTGTAGTGGCTTTCATCTGCTATAGATTTGTAATATACTAACATTTATATGCCCTACTAATGTTCTGTACATGCTATTGTGTCAGGCCATTAAGAAGCTCAGACGTTTTACATTATTTTGTTAAAAAAATAAGTTAGAAGGTCAATTATTAGAATTAATACAGTGGATAGGATTTCCATAGAAAGAGGTTCATTTTGAAAGTTATTAATACAGAAATGATATTATCAAAAACAATGAAGGTATTCAAGTTAACTTCTCAGCAAATGTGCGAACATAAACCATTAAATCACAATTTACGTTCAATTTATTTTGATTATAACAAACTGCTGGTCTAAGCTTATATTATATTCCAGTGGATGGTAGAACCGCCGCCCCTATTGACCTGCCTCATCCGTCATCCTACAACTTGTTATCCTTTCTCAAAGCGGCTGCTTCATTATGTCCTAAGTCACTGGGCATCAACACTGGGAGTTTGTTATTTTGATCTATTTATAGCAGTTACAATAAATTGATGAAGTAGCTTTGTAACTTTGTTTTGTTGACAAGGTAAGTAGCTTTTGTATTGGAAATACGTGGAATTTGGTTTTTCTTTCTCTACGATTCAGAATTGAGATACTTTAATCTGTTGTTAATGTTGGTAAAGTTGGGTGCAATTATTTTGCAAGTAAGTATTTAGATTACTTAACATAATTGGCTGGCTATTCGTAAATAAAATGGTGGAAATTAATAACTGGCATTAATATTATTTATTACATTATAGTTACTAACTGCCTCATTGGCCGAGTGGTCGCAAGTGCGACTGCTGGGCAAGGGGTCTCAGGTTCGATTGCCGGGTCGAGCAAAGTGTTACTGGGTTTTTCAAAAAAAAAAGCACAGTAATAGCACGGAGTCTGGAATTGTACCCTGTATATGGCAATAGGCTCACCTCCTATTACATGGGACTCATAACATAAATAGCGAAAAGTGGGTGTTACATTCTACAGTGGCATAATGTACGCCTCTGCCTACCCCTCCGGGGGTTAAAGGCACGCCTTTTAACTTATATGTTATTACATAACATCGTTATGTTATTACATAACGATGACATAACATCACGATGTTATGTTATTACATTATATTAATTCCATTATCAATAAAAGAAGTCTTCCTATACCCAAAAATAATATACTGCCAAATCCATAACACAAGATCCTAATAATCGAAGGTTAGACAATAACCTACGTTTTTATTACAGCGATCAGTAAGGTTAGAATGAAGGATGAGTTATGATAGGATTTCGTGATATTTATGGATAGGTACTGTACTCTACAGGTAGTGTTGATAAATGGTATAGTAGGGATCACTTTCTACTTAAGTGGTTTTGCTGTTTTCTTATAGGTTGACAAAAAAATGAGTTGCATTTTCTTCCTTGAAAAATTCAGTTAGGTTAGATAGTTTTTGACCATGATAACTGCAAGTTGGTCAAAACGTAAAGATACTTATGAAATATCATAACGTAAGTCACTTTAACATAAAATTTATTTTATGGGATAAATCCCAGAAGGGTTAGGCAGAAGTGCACATTACGGCACTCAATGCCGCTGTATAATGTAGCACCCACTTTTCACTTTACATATTATGAGTCCCATGTAATAGGGGGTGAGCCGATTGCCATATACCGGTCACAATTCCAGACTCCGTGCTACCACTGAGAATTTTTTTTAAACCGAGTAATACTTTGCCCGACTTGAGAATCGAACCAAACGAGGCAGAGAGATATTAATTCAACCAAAACCACCCACCGCACCCAAATTGTCTACGAAGAGACTAGATAATAATCCAGGAAAATGTTATGTACAAAGGCCTTTTAACTTAGCCAAGCATTTAAAAACGTATGCAAATATCCAACCAACGTTAGTTAAAAATTTATAGTCATTTTAAACCAAAAGGGTAACACATGGGTCGTTTGCAAAATGGCGGAAATAATGCAACTGGTAAAACTTACGACCGTTCTTTGCTATGATTTAATGTGCAATAACATTTCTGTGCCATCCATTTACGTACGTCCCATATGGGTTTTGCCCAGAAACAAAAGTATATGCAACGTAGAAGAACCGGATGCAGAAAGATAATTTAAAGCTCATCCACAATCAATGTTAATTAAATATTTTAAATATTAATACAACAAAATTATAGGCGAATCAATGAGTTTCAAAAGGTGATCCAGTAATAATATTCTTCTTCATCGATTACACTAAATTATAAGAATTAATGATTATATAAAACTACTAAAGAGCCTAATTTTAGCCCATGGTATCGAACGCACCTCTGCGCTAGATACAATGTCTTTTCTATTATGTCTCATATACTAGCAGATGAGGGGTTAATCCATATTCACACCAAAACAAGCATATTTACAAACACAATCAACTTTCCAAAATGGACACATATCTTTCCTGTCACGTCACTCTTTGCCGTTCTAATATTTCATAGGACGGCGGCAAAAGGGCAAATTGTATCAACGGCGAGGCGTCTAGAGTGGAATGTGACAGTGGAACCAAATTGGAGGCGACAACATGCTTTTAGCGTCTCGTCTCAGCCTCAGACCTCTGCGGATAGTGGTACAATAGGATCACTGCTTTTACATGGCTTAAGTAACAAGCTTTCAGGTACTCCATATCTTACACTTCATATCTTTGTGTTAGGTTTCTTTCGAGTAGATAAAGGCATATTAGATTTTTTTTGTTTGTGTTTACTCACTATTGTCAAATATGCAATATAGTCAGGTCTGGTAATGAATCTCGTTTTTATGTTTAACAGTGAATGTTTAATGATGTGAAAAACTGAATTAAACACCTTATCCTATGTAACGCAATATAAAGTGATAAAAATTAGGTTTAGTAAAAAGCATAATATATTTGCCTCACTGGCCAAATCATAGATTCGTTGAACTTATCGAAATTACTGAATATCACTGCTGTTCATTCGCTTTTACTAAATTCCGCCAATACTATTTGCATATCATAAATAATTCACTGTTACTCTCTACGTATTAGAGACTGACTGACGAAAATTATTTTAGGCTTCATACATATTTAATGACGTAATGACATTTCACTTAGACCACACATCATCAGTGTCTTCGCGAGTAACTATTATAAGGATCTTGTTTGGAGGAGTAACTTCTAAAGTTTAAGCATCTAACACAATTAAGGAGTTATCTTTAACGTCCCTTTTGTCTAAATATACCCCAAGATGTATTTACGTACATATTTTAGTAGTGTGTACAAAATTATGGCAGTTGGTAGTTTGTTATCATACAGGACAGTAATAGACTAACTCTATAGTGAAGTGATGTCAAATGTGAAGGAAGATTTAAAGAACCCATAACTTGATCACTATTCGGAGCGGTAACGGAAAACATAGCGTGATCAACAATTATTATATAAATATTATTATTCAGAGTTGTCGCGTCGCTCGATAGATGGCATTAATATCGAGATAGATAGGTTCCTCGTCAAATGTGACGTTGTCGAGTACAACCAGCTAAAAGTAAGTTAATAATAAGTGGAGTAACAGTGGTGTTTGTGTTGTTTTTCCAAGTCCCTCGGAAGCCGACCTTCTGTCTTCTACAATCACATCCCTTAAGATTAAGAAAGTAGCAAAATTATACTTTATTCAATACATTTTACATTTGTAAAACTATTAACTATTTACCATAAATTACACATGATTACATATATATTATTATCAAAGATGTAAACAATCGTGTTGGTTGCACGGAGTAGGACACGTTGGCGCGACTAGCGGCCCCGCATGATGATTTTTCCTGCTCATCACCGCGTTATCGTGGCTAGCGACTCAAAGTACCTATGCAGATACTAATTGACATAAGACAGCAATCTCCAATTACAAATCCTGTCAACATACACACGCAACAAAAATAAAAACGTTTATCAAATCTTCATTAACATTTCCTCAATTATCAATATCAACGGAACATTGAATCGCCATCATTAGGGCTCGTACACAAACCTGTGCGAACTTCCTCTACGCATCTCAAGAACTTGCGAATTGATCATCGCGCATCAAAATCTTATCTTCCCAGAATCTTCTTTGTTTTTTTTTCTGTATCTCCTAAGCAATAACAGAAGTGCACACTTCTTTTTACGATCCATATCACGACCTAGTTTTCAATTTAAAATACGTTTAGTACGATTGACGGTCGTCGAAGGACTCACCCTGGGAGACGCCTTGTCGCACGAAATCGCATCGCAGCAATTCGCATCGTAATTTTTTGCATCGCATCGCAATTTTGTAAACGCGCCCTTAGATCAACTATGTTGCATCAATAAAGTTAGTCTAACTCAAGAAAATCTGTATGCAAATAGGTTTTATGCTAGTATCAGTAGGTTTGTATACAAGTTCCATGTACAGGCTATCTATTAAGTCCGATTGACTTGTAAAATTGACTGCTATTACTTGGATACGATAATGGAAACACGAATAAGGCTGGTTGCTATAAAGCGTAATAGATTCGTTGATTTGCAGGGTGAATGAATTGCGAATAGGTTGTCTGATCAAGTAGCTGTGTTATTTGAATTAGTTAGAAATAGAAGTATACAGGCGCCTTGCTACTTTCTAAAATTGTACTAATAATAGTTTATATGTTTGTTTGTTTGATACTTCTTCAGGTAAAAATGGCTGAAGTGATCGGGATAAAATTTTGGAACAGGGCTAGATTATGGTCTGACATCACACATCTTATCATCACCTACGGGAACATAAGCGAAGCCACTGGCAAAAGCTTATATAATTATTGACTCATGATGTGATTTCTAAAACCATTATTCAATGCTGACTGCACGGTTGGTGCGGTGGCTGGGCAACCGGCTCACGTGCAACGTGTCGCGGGTTCGATTCCCGCACGGAACAACACTTTGTATGATCCACAAATTGTTGTTTCGGGTCTGGGTGTCATTGTGTATGTGAACTTGTATGTTTGTAAACGCACCCACGACACAGGAGAAAATCCTAGTGTGGGGCAACGTTTTTAAAGAAAACAAAAAAAAAACAATAACGTATTAAAATGTAGTTTAATATGTAAAGTAGTAGCCTAACTGTTATTTTACTAGTAGAAATACAAAATCCAAGATGTAAGATACAGAAAATTACGTACCTTCTTCGATATAAGAAAAGGGCATTTAAAATTCCATCGCATCCTTACTTTAAAGTAACACTAGAACAACTAACAAGATTTTTATAAAAACGATTGTTCCTTACACTTTCACTCCATCGTCTAAGTAAAAAATCTCTTTTACCCAGCGAAGCATGCAAAGGGTTAAAACTTAGACATGCACAAGCTTGTTCAGAACAGTCTACAACTTCGTGCAAAAACATTTGTGTAGTCATTTCAAGAAAGCGACTTTAGATGCTACAAAAGCATTATTCTTCACAAAGAACAAACATATCCATCCGACAAGACGCTACACTCTAGTTACGCTGTTGTGCCCATGACTTTGTAAAAATCGAGACAAAAAAATGTGCAAATGTTTATAATATTAAAGACAATCTAATCAGAACGACAGTTAAATTCTCTTAACAATCATAAGGTTAATAATAGAAATATCATACATATCTATGCCGACTAAATTTCTCTCACCAAAAATTTCTGAAAACTTCTTCAGAAATAGGTTCACAGTATTATACATATTATTATCCTATTGTTTTTATAATAACTATCGTGAGATATACTAAATTAACTAAAATCGCGGGTTAATCACGTGAATATACTAAGAAAAGCTCTACTAGTTCCGAACCACAGAGGAGTTCTTCCTCATGAGCAGCGTGCGCGCACGTGAGTAACCCGCGATTTTAGGTAATTTATTATCCTATTATTATATGAACTAATAAATTCCTAAAAACATAAATACTAGATTAAATCCAATCAACTAAAAATAGCTATGCAGACTTAAAATAGAATAATTATATAGAAATTGAAATAACGTAAAATACTCTGACCGTTTCATTTGATAGCCACTTACTGCACAAACTTAATGACGTCGTCATTCAACTTTTAGTTCATTACCAATTGATATAAATCAAGGATTAATTTCCGTGTATAATGCAGATAGTACTTAACTCGCAGAATACAGGGAGAGGAAAGTAATCACAATTATTTATGATCCCAGCCTTAATTAAGATTATAATATTTATGCACAATGGCATTAAAGTCGCCTCGTAACTGCGTGCCGTCATTAATCTTTGATGGTAGTTTTATTTTAATTAGCCTCTCAATTATTACGGCATGATCGTGAATAAGTTCCCAGGTATTCTTTAAACAAGACTAGGTAATAACTGGTTTTATTATAAAAATAGTGAAATATTAGACTTGTTTTCTAAACAAGCCATCGTCAACCATGCCTCTTTGTGCCTACGGTGTAAGTTCTACTACTCTAATGCTTATATATATTTAATTATTGTGTACTTATCTAATCTCCAGATTCAGAAAACTCGTTGACTTATTCTTTTAAATAAACATTCATTATCATCATCATTAACAGCCTATAAGTGGCAACTGCTGACCAAAGGTCTCTTCTCGCATGGATAAAGTTTGAGCATTAATCACCAGGCTTACTCAATGCGGGTTGACGATTTCAAGCTTATAATTAGAAATTACAAGGCCCAGATGTTCCTTACGATGTATTCCTTTACCGTTTGTCAGTAATGTCTATATACTCTTAGAAAGTACATATAACTCGGAAAAGTCACATTGGTACTTGCCGTTGGTAAACATTAACTGAAGCTATCATAATTACCTACTAATAACACCACACCTTTTTCCTCGACACAGAATAATGCATAATAACTAGTTGATAAAATTTTAAACGATGCAACAGACCTGCATGTCATAACATGAACTCCGTAACTTAATAACCTTTATGGCTTGCATGGCATGACAATGGCGTTAGATAACGCCCCGGCTATCGCATTCACTATAAATTGTTCGCGACGAGCGTGTATCGAAGTTAAACTCACTATAGAGATTGACACACGATTAAATGGCGATGCTCAACCTGGCTCAACTACTCTGCGATATAGAGGGAATGCGATTTTAGATAATATTTTTTTTATTCTTGGCCACACACTAGGGCTTTCGGCTTTGTCGATGGTTCGTTTACTAGCCCACAGATAAAATATCACAGCCAAAATAATAATTTATGGATCATATAAAGACTTTTTCCTGTGTGGGAATCAAAGATCCGCAAGACACTTTTCGTTCCTTAGCTATGGCATCAACTCTGCTATCAAAGTTATTATGCAACTTGAGATTCTGAGAATTTTATAAAAATCCAAGTAATCCTTTTGTCTGTTCCAGAAATAGGTTTTGAGATATCTTTTTGACACGTTACATTTTTGACTAACTGAAACAAACAACTTATTTTTTAATAACATAACATAACATCACGCCTTTTATCCTCGAAAGGGCAGACAGAGGTGCACATTACGGCACTAAATGCCACTGTACAATTTAACACCAAATTTTCGCTATCTATGTTATGAGTCCCATGTAATAGGAGGTGAGCTCATTGCAATATACCGGGCACAATCCCAGATTCCGTGCCACTACTGACATTTTTTTTAAAAACCCAGTTATTTTTTCCGACCCAGGATTCGAACCCGAGTCCAAATAGTACCGAGAGAAAATACGACTGCCGGGCAAGGCGGCAGTCGTATTTTCGACCACTCGCTAAATGAGTCAGTCATATTACATATTATATATTTTTTCATTCAAACAATATTTCCAAATCATGGTTCCTCTACTTTTACACGTCGTCGTACGGAAGAAAGTCGCAAGCTCTCATAACGCTTCCAGTTGACGTCATGAAAGAGCATTCTTGAAAT
The DNA here is from genome assembly GCA_902850265.1 of Spodoptera littoralis. Lineage (NCBI taxonomy): Eukaryota > Metazoa > Arthropoda > Insecta > Lepidoptera > Noctuidae > Spodoptera > Spodoptera littoralis. The sequence continues at coordinate 8,711,089 of LR824542.2, read as the reverse complement.
TTCATCTTGCAAAAATGTCTTATTCCCCTAAAAATAAAACACAATATGTAAGGAAATTCTGCCAGACGTAAAATGAGACTCTTAATATTAAAAGTTGAGGCTTATTTGAAAGGATCGCTCAAGAATAATGTATGGTGTTATGAAGCGATGCGAATAAATGATGACTTTGCTTTGGAACTTTATTGTGGTTATCTTAGGAAATTAATTAATAAGAATTCTTCATTTTTTTTTTGAATTCAAATCATCATGTGGTGTCGGTGGAGTAGAATACAATACACCACATCAAGGATAGTCATTATTCTGCTTTTCATGTGTGTCTAAAGAATTATAAGAGTTAATGTAATTTCACTTTAGAAAAGTTGACTGACTCGTTAGCTGAGTGGTCGCAAGTAAGTCGGGTCGAGCAGAGTATTAAGAGGGTTTTAAAAAAAATCTCAGTAGTAGCATAGACTCTGGAATTGTGTCCGGTATGGCAATAGGCTCACCCCCTACTACATGAGACTCATAACATAAATTTTGGAAAAGTGGGTGTTACATTGTACAGTGGCATTAAGTGCCGTAACGTGCACCTCTGCCTACTGCTGCCCTTCGGGGATAAAACCCGTTATGTTATAAAGAAGGTGATAACACAAAAAATTGTAATGCTATTTTCGATTTATATTAATGTAGAACGAAAAAAGTTAATACTTTAGTATTGAGTTTTATTTCTCATTTCATACTAAATAATAAAGTAACAAGTAAACAAAAACAACACTTTAATTTCCATCAGACTACAAGTAATAATCCAACAAACCCACATGAGTGCCATTAGATCAAATATTGGAATGACAAAAACACCAATCGAACGGACACTACCATTTGTCATTGTATGACGCAGTAACTCAGTAATTAACGTGTTAGACCATCCGGGCTTAGTATCGATCATTAAAAGTCCGTCCTGTTTACTACTTCAATTGGAGTAGGACTGAATGAAATGAAAGATGGAAAAGAAATTAAGGGACAAGAAGAAAATGACAAATAAAATGATGAAATGTGAGAACAATGACATGAAACAGAAAGGAGTTCGTGATTGGGTAACGTTTGATAAGAATGGAAAAGAAAATATCATGTTCTGATTCTGATTCGAAGTAACTGGGGATGAAGATATAAATAAGAAGAAGAAGGATAGGTCTGTCCAGATAGGACCTCAGTAATGGTGATGATATCCGCAAAGCGCTCTAAGTTTTATTTGTTTTATAAAAACGGGGCAACACTATGATTTTCTCCTGTATCGTAGGTACGGTGGGTGCGTTTACAAATAGACAAGGTCACATACACACGATACCCAGACCCAAAACAACAATCTGTGGATCATACAAAGAGTTGTTCCGTGCGGGAATCAAATCAGCAACACGTAGCGTGGCAGACAGTTGCTCAACAACCGCGCTGACCGTGCAGTCAAAGTAACTGTCTGAAGTTGGATTTGAAGAGGTAAAGATCGATTTCAATAGGATATTTATAACGAAGCGTACGTTCAACAGTGTTCATGATGATGAAATGGTTTTATTGGCCAAAAATTTTTTATTCGCGTTTAACCCAAAATATTTACGTTTATTTATCGTAGATGCATTGTTCTACAGTTGTGTCACTAATACTATTGTGATAAGTGACCCATTGCTGGAAAGGCATTAGTCATACTCCCAATTTCGTAATCAAAAAACCCCGATAATGCTTTCCATTCTGTATATTTAACAATGGCGGATTAGTCATAATTATTTTCACATTTGGTAAATTACTATAGTCCATTTTCATTAAGATAAGATTTTTAAATATTTCGATTTCTAAATTTACGTATTGATGTTAATGTGCAAAATTAGCAAATAATTAGTTCGGTAGAATCTAAATTGTTAAAATGTAAATTCATTAGTGATGAGTTTGTTTTTAGTAACTTTTTATATATTTGGTGGGCCGACGTTTGACCACTATCTCGCCTTGTGGTAATCAATGATGCGGTCTACGATGGAGCATGACGTACGATTAACTTTTAAGTGTTTGTTTACGTTACAGTTTTTATAAACAATAACAAAACCTAAACTTACGACGGTGTTACGTCGTTACTATGTACGAATTACTCTCACGTATCGATGTTTTGAAGTCACCAGTCAGATTGATTAAACATTTCCTACTTTTAAATATTTGACTATAATATGAGAGATAACATTACACAGTCACAGCAATAGTAGAATATATACCTAGATCGGTATCATAGTACTTATTGACAGTGCTACTTTCTATCGTAACATCATTTCTCGTGCTATTGGGAGTGCATCATGTCTAACAGAAATTAGTCCAACATCGAACTGAATTCAGTCCTACATTCATTAATTAAGACCGTACGAACATTTATAAACAATATTATGCAGAGTACAATCAAAACGCACTCGCAGTCCCTCCATCATCGAATCAATAGTCGGAACTAATGCCACCCCTCAACTGCGGCCAACAGGCAATTAGTGCTAGCCCGCCGCCCGCACGGATATCCGTCTGCCACAGAGTATATAATACATGGAGGAATTATGTTAATCCGTGCTAAGTAAAACAATGATATGCACACCCAGTTTATAAAATAAAAAATCATTTTTAAAAGTGCTATTTTCTAGCCCATTTACTTACAAAATAAATGTCGTTTTTATTAGTCTGTTGTTTACATCAGGAAAGTTATTAGTTACCAGGGTTGAGAGGACGGGTGTTTTGACAGGCTAGGACATGAGATATAAAAAGCAAAAGATAATAAAAAAATACATTGCAGTGATAGTAGGTCAGATTTAGATAAAGGAAAACTAAACGCTCTAGTACTACTTGCTATGCATACTCTGAAATATAAATATAGTACCTAATCCACAAAAAATTAAAGCAAAATAAAACACATTAAAACCATCGAGTTACGAATTATTAAATCAATGATTAATTAAATAATAAAATAATAGTCAACAAGGTCCAAAATTGAACATCAATTTACTGTTTATTTCAATACGATTTACTCCGTGGCGCCTATCGATTTGCACGCGGCAATTATCCTTGCGTTATGTCTGGCTATACTCAGCTTCGATTTGCAGACTAAGGATCGATTACCGTTGCTGGCTAGTCACGGAGATAAGTTTATGTGAGCAAAATGCATCGGCAATTAGTAGAAGGGAATCAACAATTCAATTTGTATCTGAAATGAATGGAAATGTGCAATCAGTCGCCTGCAATCATTGTTTTTCAATTTAACTAGAAACTAAAATATCGTGGTGGCCCGAAAGTTTTAAGACGCTGGTTTCTCATGCATGAGAATGCGGGTTCGAAACCTACCAACGGCAAGTACCAATGTGACTTTTTCCGAGTTATATGTACTTTCTAAGATTATTTAGACACCACTGACAAACATCGTGATGAAACCTGGGCTTATAATTTCCCAACCCGCATTGAGCAAGCGTGGTGATTAATGCTCAAACCTTTTCCGTGTGAGAAGAGGCTTTGCTCAGCAGTGGGCATTTATAGGCTGTTGATGATGATGAGAAACTAAAATAAAACTTCCAACTTACTACTTATACATACATATATTAGGTTCATATTTTTTTTTTTATAAAAATATTGTCTAACTCAGAACTTTAACTTAACTAAACGAGTTAAGTAGTAGAAATAGTCGCACTTAAACTTTTTCTTTAAGCTAAAAATAAGAAAATTTCTTGTCTATGTTGCTAATTTAAGAAAGTGATTGTACTTAAACTTTGAAAGTGAACAGTATGATATATTTAAACAAAACCGTATGTAGAACCGAAAACTTTGCCTTAAAACAGAGAACCACTGAAAGCATATGAACATCATAAACTTTGCATAGGTACTCGATGTACTTGACAGCTACACATAAAACTATACTAAACCAATTTATCAAGGTCTCTCTTTATATGACCATTCCGCGTATTTTGCGGTCAGTTTATACTGGATTTTAGTAACTTGATGTGAAATGTGTGTACTTGACGGCTTATGTTTCAAGTTAGAACGCTGCAAGTTTCGAGACACGCTGCCAATGGTATCTTTTGCCTGGAGCATTCATGTGTATCAAGTTAATCTAAGCGAGTGTTTGTTTACTCCCGAATATTCTAGAACTTACTCTTTTGGAAACAGGAGATTAAGCTTTGAAATTGTTCCAAAACATTTACTTAGCATAGCTGCCGAAGGTTGTTTTTTTCTTCACTGTCAGTATATTCATTGTTATTTACTAAAAACGTTCCAAAAGTACATTAACACGATCTACGAGCCATAGTTCTGATAATAATGGCCTTGTTTATAAGGACCCCAAGCACCCTCCACTCAAGATATCCTCTTAAGGAAAAATACTGGCTGTATTTTGTTGCAAACGAATATCAGGGGATCCAACTAAAGTATTAAAAATAAACTTTAAATCTTTTTATATGGTCCAATGCGCCGTTTTCTCAGCTTCAAGTCTAAGGCTAACGATAAAACGGTTGTGAAAGCGCAATGGAATGTAAAACGAAATGGAGATTTTCTCGTCTCCCTATTTAGGTAGGAGGTTGTCGGTTGTATCGGATTTTCGTCTCGAAGTCAATTCCAGTGTAATTCCATTTCGTCGGGATTAAAAAGGGTCTCGCTGCATAAATTGATCGAATTATTGTAATTTTTGATGGGACATCGCAGATTTACTTATTTATAAAAAACGTGACATTTTTGGTCGTAATTTTTTATAAATTGTTGGGTATTGTGAATTGACAATGTTGAATTAAAAAAATAAATACCTAATAAATTTTATTCTCTAAACAAATTTCCTTAATGATAAATGAAATACTTGTTTGTTTGAAGTTTTAAGTATTTTTTAAATAAGAAAATCATCAGTCTACAAATGTTCCAATCAAGATTGATGCCTTCCACACATGTCTTGAAATATATGGTGTTCGGCGCATGGTAATACAATTTAAACTTTGGAGCCCACATGAGCCTTCGTCTGGTTACCATGGCAACGCCCTCGCTCACGGATTGCTCGCCTAAATTCTCAGTAAACGCACGACGTGTGTGGATAAAGGAAGCAATTTTCCGAGAAGGTGAATATCATTAGCCGATTCCATCGTGTTCCTGTTTGCAGATTCCATTTGCTATACAAACCTGAGATCTTGAAGCCTTATCATAATTCCGTCTTGAACGATTTTTTGGCGACATAATGCCTTTCAAAGCTAGAATTTCAAAGAGAAAAATTAAACGATCATTTTTTGAATATAGAATCGAGCCTGCTCACGACGCTTCGGTGTAAAATTATCTTCAACTGGTGGTAATACATGAGCAACGGAGCACTCTTTAATTTTATGAACGGCAAAATGATCCTGTTAATTTTCGCGAATGGAAACGTTTCATTTGTTTGGTTCTGTATTCTGTAAATTAAAATGAAACTCCAGTATAATGGAATTAATAAGTAAACCCCTTTATGATTTGGGTTAAAAATGAATTTTAAGTATCTCCCTCGCATTGATCGTAAAATTTTATCCTGTCTCTGTGAATGAGATGTGAAAATCACTTGGTTTTTGCATCAGCAGTTATTCGTGGATGGTAAATGTAATGTACTTTTCCTGATGTGCTATGAAGAATGATGTAGACTAGATTCAATGAATCATAATAAAATTATGATTATTCCCCGACTGATTCAATCAATTATACGTCACCATAGCAACAATAACGTCATTAAATTACTAGGTATTATTGGCTGCATAATTTACTGATAACATGGGAAATTGCAAATTTTAAACCACATAGTTCAAGTTGAAGAAACTTTTAATACAAAAACTTAAAAAAATACTCATTTCACTGTCACAGTGACCAACTTTTACCGTAACTGGTTATTGTTTTAGTATCTCTTTCATATAGAGCATACAAAAAAAAATACACTACAGTATGTTTAAAAAAAAGAGATTCGTATCTTTTCGATTGTCGAAATATATCACTGTACAATGAAAAAAGAATCGTTCAGGCACCAGTCCCGTCGGCTCCTCGTATATTCACCCCCTTTATTTACAGTGGGGATTTTCTGATTTTAGTCCGGATTTTCCCCGCACTATCTCTATCGCAGCCGAGTTAGTTGTTTTTCAAAATTCGTTCGCTGTTGTACTGAGAAGTTGTTGAATTTTGTTTTACAAAGCTTTAACAGAAAATATTCTTTCAGTTGTCTTTGTTTTTGTTACTTCTATTTGTATTGCGTGCTTTGTTTTATTATGCATACTGTACAGCTACGCGATTGATCAATATAACACTTATATTGTTACTGAAATTGAGAATAAATTTTTCAAGGATAAATTACGATGTGTACTTAATCGAAAACTAGATGGCATAGAACAAAATATTAGTGATGGAAGACCCGTATAGGCTCATTCATAAATTATATAAGTTTTTACGAGAAGGGATAATAAATACTCTGAGGTTAGCGAATAATGACAATTACCATAGGATTTTTATTACTCAATACAGGAAGATCGCGAAAATGTACAGGACCCCAGTCTTCAAACACAATCCACCAGTTTAGCAGGTACCTCAAACGTTCAAAAAATAAACAAGAACTAGAATTTCCACCAACTAAAGCAATGCCTTGTCCAATAGCGATACACATAAATATTCTTCGTAATACCACACACGATTCTCTGAAACTATATCGATAGAATCAGTTATGAGGGTAGAAATCCCCGGTAAACCCTCGCTCAGAGAATAGAAGCGCACATTGCTTTAGACAACGGATAATAGTTTCCACATGAATATGTAATAAAGAAGCCTCAGGTTCTAGATTGTCTGAAGGCAAGGTAAGAAAGGGTCAGTTGCGTATATTTATGAATAAAAAGGTGAAGTATTAATAACTAGTCGAAGGAACTTGGCTGAATATAAAATGATTTCCAACTATATAGTGGGCAGAAATCGGCTGATGCTAATGATTTTTAACCGAGTTCAAAAAAAGGAGAAGGTTCTCAATTCGACCGTAGGTATACAAGCTTTTTTAGGTTAAGTTATAGTTGTTTATTGGTTAAATTATTGTAAGACCATACGTTTGCAAATTTTAAGTTGTTGATAGATTGGTTCCCATTCCGAAGATTTTGGGAATCCTTTATCTATTTCCATAAAAGGAAATCACGTCACGTTCAATCGAAAAAAACAAGATTCATTAGCTCAATGGTTTCACAAAACATCATTCAACGAAAGGCCAAAATCTCGAAATGTTGATAAAATTGACGTATTTCCTCCATAAAGTTTGGAAACAGGCCATTATTGATATTAGAGAAACCGCTATTACAATGCGATTAATGACAAAACCAGTGACGTACGCGCACTTACTGAGTTTAAAACTAATATTGAATTTCCTGTGTGTGCCTATGCTCCATTATAACTACAAACGACAAATATTTGTCTGGACACGGGAATCGAATCTGTGAGACATCGAAGACGTAGGCGCCATTACTCAATATTTGTTGTTTGTTGACGTCAGAGAGATTCAAAGTACAAATTCCCATGATAAGATGATAATGCTTAATTATATTTTTTAAGAATGAATGAATGATGCTACTTATTATTATTGTTATATGGACTCTGTAAATTTGAAATGAAAAAAAATCTACATATTATGTCCCAAAACATCTTACATTCAAATCGAAGCTTCTAGCACAGTACATTGACAAAGCCTAATGAAACATTTGAAATTAAGAACGATCATAATTATCTTAATGTTAATTGTCTTGTTAATTTTTCTATCTAACCTCAAAAGTTACACAATATTTTATAATAAAACGTTATGCAACATATTTCTAATTATGTCCCGTCCGCGCGCTCCTCAAGGAGACATCAGACTTCCACAGTTGGGGCCCAATTAGGGCTGCTGCCCGATACGGAGACGTGAATATTAGGGCTCCGGCTCGAAGAGCAGGAGTAGGAACGGGGTGGTTTTTAGTCAGTAAGAGTCTGACACTCCCTCTCGCCTCACCCAAGGCGGAAGAAGTCATTGGATGATTATCCCCCCTTAAAAAAGGCGTATTTAAAATGCATTAGGTTAATATGCCTATTCGTAAATAAGATCATCTCGAAATCAAAAACTATAAATTTTATTAATTTCTTTTAACGCCCACTTACGCCTATCACCTATCAGCTTAGATATACGTGCAACATTCAATCAAAAAAGCGATTTCCGTGTTACACCTTCATAAAAGTATGCATTAATTTGATTTATGAAAACAACAGTACATTAAATAATTTGCATTTTCAACAGAATTGTACGCCCACGTGTAAATGAGAGATGAGCAATTAATCTAAATTAGAGCAATTATTAACCCTTTACCGGTTATTATTCAAAATGTACCCGTACATCAATTCAGCTCGAGCGCCTTCGCTACAGGGTTATATTATTCTCAATTTGTTTGAGTTAGTGGTCGAAATAAAAGTTGTTTAATCAGGTTTCTGTTGTTCTACAGTTTTAATAAGGTTAACCTTTAGAAGTTGTTGTTCACGCTTATTTAATTGTGGGAGATGGATCAGAATAAGTTAGGAAAGTGTGGCAGAACCATGCTTCGGCACGAATGGGCCGGCTCGACCGGAGTGATACCACGGCCTTTTTTTATGGGACAAGCCCGCCACAACCTCCCAAAACTACGGCCTCACAGAAAATCGACGTGAAACAACGCTGGCGCTGTGTCTATGTGTTTCGTCGTGTAAGTTATGTTACCAGACGCCCAATCGCCGCCCCTCCCCCTCCTTCCCCAATTCTAGAATTTCCAAAAATCCTCAAATTCCTAATCCCCACAAGGCCGGTAACGCAGTTGCGTCCATGTAGGCGAAGCAAATTGCTAACTATCAGGTGATCCGTCTGCTCGCTCACCGGCTTATTCCATAAAAAAAGATGATGTTCGTTTGAATAAAGCAATATTAGGCATAGAAAATTGTATTTCATTAAACTTTGCACGGCGTGAGCCATAATGAGAAGGACTATTTATATAAATTACCGACAACATTATGTACATATTGTGCTAATAAATAAAGTTGAATTTATAATAATTAATGATATACATACTTACTAATATTTATTTATATATTGTTTTGATCTCTACTGTAGGTGAAAAAGATACTCATTATGAACACATAATTAATTTTATCTGCGTAAACATACCTTATGTACCGGTAAATAATAAATCAGTTTATGTACCTTTATTCCGTATATTCTAAATTATGAAATGCAGTCATCGGGTTAAAGAGTTCATACCAATAATAAAATTAATTATAATTTAATGTAACTAACAACACCGCATTATGGGCTATTAGAGACAGACAATTTTAATATTGAGTCACCGATAATAATTATTAAGGAAATAATTCCCCCAACAGTACGACTTATGACGTCACTGTGCACGCATAATGAAATGTCACATATTTCTCCAGTCTTGATCATTACTCACTACTCAGACTAGCGATATAATTTCCTACTGACGCCGAAGTGTTCCAATTAAAATACAAACTTCCAGTAATCGACCTTACAATCATAACTTTCAAAAAGCCATTTTGAACTTTAATATAAGTGTGTTGATAATCAAAATTGCATCCTTCACGTCATGTCATAAAGAAAAACTTTTCAAATTTTCTTGTCAAAGTTCTGAGTGACGACAAGATTGATCGTCCTGTCGACACGGAAGAAAAATAGCAATGAAGAGTTTTCATGTTGAAATAGAAGGAAATCGTATAAAGTTGAACATTTTAATATCCTGAAACCTGTTTTAGATTATAAGTTTCAGATCGCCAATACGCCTTAAGCGAGTGTGGTAAATATTGCTCATACGTTTTTCGTGTGAGAAGAGGCCCTTGCTTAGAAAACGCCTCATTGCTGAGCCGTCATCATAACCAACCTAGCCTATCATGATGATATTAATATCTTTATCACAGAATATTCCCTCCTCCTGCCCCACCCAGGTGGAAGAGGCCATTCGATGATTTCTCCCATTAAAAAAAATCACAGAATATTAAAAAATATATGATCAACTTAATTTTAGTATTTTAGCACTTATTTAACAAACAGGTAGGGTTTTTGTCGCTAAAAAACCGTGACGTCACAATACAAAATCTCGTACAAAATTCATAGAAAACTGTCGTTGTTGACAGTTCGAAAAAAGTATTGAATTTGACTAGTTGGCAAGAACTCAATTAAATAATTTAAAAAAAAATAATAAAAATTTATAGAATGAGTTTGCTAGATGAGTTTTCTAAGCTAACAAAATGTAATAAAAGCTGCCTATCCATGTTTGTCCGAATATTTAATAATTTGCCTAGTACATTAACCTCTGGTATGTCGGAGCGCAGATCTAGGTACACAAGACATAGTTCGTTTTCTATTGTCTTAAATACCGACATACAAGAGTTTGAAAATACTTAACCTCAGACTGTTTACAATTAAATTATATGTATGGTTGAATGAAAACAACTTTTATAGCATTAAAGAATTTCTTGAACATAAATAATAATACATAACATAACATCACGCCTTTTATCCATGAAGGGGTAGGCAGAGGTGCACATTACGGCACTTAATGCCACTGTACAATGTAACACCCACTTTTCACTAATAATGTTATTAGTCCAATGTAATAGGGGGTGAGCCTATTGCATTATACCGAGCACAATTTCAGACTCCGTGCTACTACTAAGATTTTTTTAAACCCAGTAATACCTTGCCTGACTAGGGAATTTAACCCGAAACCCATTGCCCACCAGTCACACTTGCGGGCACTCGGCCAACGAGGCAGACATAAATAATATAGAACCTATAACTACGAGTTTATGTTCAAAAAATTTATAAGTTAAAATTAGCATGCTTTATTTATTAAGCAAAACATGATGATCTATAATTATAATCTTAACACTTTTGTATACCATGTTTTACGCAAATAAATGTATTTATCTTTGTCTACTTATAAGAGCATTACCATTCCATATCATACCACATATAACCAAGGTATTTGGTATGCATTATATAGGTTAAAAAATAAAAATTGATTCAGTGCAAATACAGTAATTTCAATTCATGCATTCCAGTAAAAAAAAAATGTATTGTTATAGGTACCTATATTAATGGTACCTACGACAATTTTTTCACCACTCATTTCGCCTAGAGCTAAAACAAAGGCTGCCTGGCCCTTACTTACCGTCAGGTGACTGTAATGCTCATTTGCATATTATTAAAAACATAACCTGACATACATTACAACTTTTACCTATCTCGTGGATGTGTATAGATCTACAACTTCACATACAAATCACATGCAGACCTGGAACACCAACAGCTTTATATTACACAAAGAATTATTCGGCGCGGAAGGTGAATCCGCGAAAAATCCGTTGTCCAGAAACTGGTTAAGCCTCTAGGCTAACCAACTCAGACACACTTCTTAGAATCTACCAATATTAAAACTCCCTACATTGTAATAACATCAAAGCCATATTTTTACATCTACTATTAAGGTATAGTCTACCAGGAGTAGGTCTACATACCTAATTATAATATTTACTTAGCGCATTCCTTCTAGAGGTATTTAAAGTCAACTTTCACTACAATTGCTATTTAAGTAATTGTTCTCATTACTCTAAATCGAACCTATTATATTAAGTACCTTTATTAAAACAACATCACAATATTTAAACTAGAATATCATTGTTAAAATAACGCGTAAATGACTATTATATCGCCGTATTTCATTAATCACCGATGGTTATTATTAATCAAGGCCTCCGAAATGAATCCTAAAAATAAATAAATCATTTTTAAACCATCAACATTAACATACCGAGCAGAGAAAACAATAAGCAGCTATTGTTTCGATATGAAAACTACGGTTTTGTAAACAAAATGATCGAAAGGTAATCGCTAATAGTTCGTTAGTTAAACATCATTTCGGAACGAGTTCACTCATTAACATGCCAGAGGACGTCACTTTAGCAAAACGTGTAAATTAGAAACGGAGTGAAGTTGTTATTGTGTGGACGTTTATCGACTGCGAGAGGTTATCTCATTCGTCGCCGCACAGTCGCTTAAGCTATACTTACTTGTGCAACTATGTGAAATAAAACCGAAATGCGTTTTGTATTCTTGTTATTATTAGTTTTGTGTTTGTTGTGCGTGAGTGTACCTGTGCTGTGCTCCGACATGATCGTCGGCGACACTGTCCATCGGAAAATGATTTTCCATCAGAGGATCAAAGATTTTGCAATACCCTTCAAAAAGAGAGTAAAGACTTTAACGTTTAGTGATCCAGAAAAACGAATGATAAAGGTGAGTTTTATTTTAATATTTAATTTTTTATATTAACAGTTTTTATCTTATAGTAACAGTTTTAAATTCCTTTTTCATACCTTATTTATACAAGTGTTAATAAAGACTGTTGATATTTTACTTTTATAATACGGTAAATTGCCACTGAACTATAACTATACACTTTAATATTTAAGAAAATTAATTCTATACACCTAGTATTAAACAACAATTTGCTATTTCGACGTGTCGAAAATTTTAATAAAACTAGCTTATTGGGTATAAGTTATTTAAACAAACAAAACAAGATTTTATAAAATGCAGTTCTAGATGATTCGCATTTTTTAGTGATGTCGTAAGTCGTTTTGTTTCTTGACCAGATTATTTTTCCTTATTTCAAAGTACAATGTTCAATATCAACGTCAGCATTCTTTACAAAAAAACTGCTGCACACAAAAATGAATCGTAACACAAACACAAAAAGTATGTTATTACGAAACCTAATCGCTAATGTAACATGTTTTGCGCTAGAATTTTCTTTCACAATTGCTTCCTAATTTACAGACTTTTATAACGACCTATTCGGTCAAGGGTGACAACATAATCTGAGTTAGATAATATTGTTTTGTAAATATCCTAAGATCGAATTTGTTAATAACTAATTTGAATTTTATACGTTAGGCTGTTATGTTCTATTTGCATTGGCAATCACTATCTAGTTTGCATTTCTAAAGGACAAATGTCATTTCCTGTATGAAGATAGAATGGGTCATTAAATTGATATGAATTTATGTGAATACCCTTTACTTAAGTACTTTGAAGCAAATACATAAGCAGATATAGTGAAGAATAAATTATGAGTGGTATTTAAAATCCTCAAAAGAAATGGTTTTATTTTTTTTAATTAAAAATGTGCCTTTGTCTATACAGATGAAGAAAATTGGAGTGTCAGTTTGTAATATTAAAATAACCGCTTTTTGCTACGTGCATATGAATATACATACATCAAAATACACACACATCGAAATAATATTTTTTACAATTTTTGTCTGTATGTCTGTTTGTACCGGCTAATCTCTGGAATGGCTGTACCGATTTTGCAAAACTTTTATTGGCAGGTAGCTAATGTACTAAGGAGTAACTTAGACTACTTTTATTTTGGAAAATTGAAACAAAACAAAAAGTTATGCCCTAAAATTCATATTCTACGCGAACAACAGATAATAAGACGGTTTATTAAACAAAAAGAACCGTTATTACAAAGATAATGCATATCTAATAAAGGAATATAAGAATTGTTATCAAAACAAACGTATGACCTGTGTCTAGTTCGTAAGCAAAACACGAACAAAGCGATGGAATGGTCAAAACAACACAGATTAATCGAAACGTATTAACTTTTCATTATGACTGAATTCGAGTTCTATGCAACAAAAAGCGAGCTTGTAATGCACATGAAGTACAATAATTCTAGATTTCTGAAAACTTCCCTAATAAAATCTTCAATAATTAATGACCTATACCTTACTTTGTTATATTGGTATTGAAGTTAAGAATACCAGTCGATCGATGGTCTGAGTGGTCTCCGGACTTTAGTATATTATTTCTATGTAATAATTTTTTAATAATATACATATTTGAGCGCACTTACCTAAACAACAAACAGTAGGTACACATATGCGACCTTTGTTTATACTTAGTATTGTGGTTTTAAATATTGAATTTTAATATACACATGCCAAACTTAGAATTTTGCGGTTTACTTTGTGAAGTCAGCGCTAAGTATAGAAATAAAAATAGCATAAAGTAAATACACCATTTGTTATTCCCCGAAAAAGTAGACTTAAATAATTCTAGAGTACATCAATTTAACTCGTCGAGTACCGGTTTTATAGACACAATTAAAGAACAATAGGTCGCGGTCACCGGTGACCGCTTGGTGTTTGACAGATTAAATAAAAAACGAAAAATATCTTGATTTTTCGTTTTTTATTTAAATCGATGTCCCACACCCTAGTGTGGTTTGGAGAAAATCCTAATTTTCTCCTGTTTACAAATGTACAATTTTACATACACATGACACCCAGACCCGGAATAACAATATGTGGATCGCACAAAGAGTTGTTCTGTACGGGAATCGAACCCGCGACACGTTGCTCGCTACCCAGTTGCCTAGTTACCGCGCCAACCGTGTCGTCCCGCTTTTGACCTGACAAAGATATTATACGTAGGCAGTTTTAATTCGTTAGACCAAAAAGTTACTTTCTAATTCCTAAACATAGATTCCTATGGATACGATAGAACTTAATTTATATTTTCTTGTTTACAGGGTGTAGCAGTGGTGGATAATGACTTCTCCCATGCAAGTGCCAATATAACTGAAGGTGGAGTAGGATATTCTTACGTCACAGTTCGAATGAAAAGCCAGAGGCATCACCCTCTAAACTTCGAAATGGAAATATACGTCTAGTCAGAGACGGGATCTGATCACAAAGGACTGTACAAACAGCTTTAAAATCTAACACGGTGAAGTGACGGGACACTGATGTGCTAAATGATGCAATACTTTTAGCAATAGTTATAGAAATAAGTGTTAATAAGGATCATATTAGCTTAACTGTTTTCCTTTGTAATTTTATTGATCTGCCACCAAATATAATTAGCATCTTATTAGTCATTTCAAAACAAGGATTGGTAATCTTTTGTGAATATAGTCTCTCTATTAGGTAAGAATGCCAAAAGTTAATGTAATGTTTAGTTTAGTAAGAACTATTGTGTATTTGTATACAGCAAGGTACTGATGCCAAAGGAGAAGGGTATCCCTATAGCGGGATGACTAAGCGACAACGCCGTCTCGCCTAATGTCACTATTAGTAGCAGACGACAATATTGTCATTTAGTTTGTAGGCTAACACCATTAGTTGATACCATTCAGTAAATGTATAAATGAACTATGTATGATTCACTATACAAACTATAAATAGATTTAAAACGTTTGGCACATTTTTGTTTAGATTTGGGGTAATCTGAATGCTTCTCATTGTTAATGATCTTGTACCTATTGTTCAGAGATCTAAAGAATCAAAACAGAATAATCAGGCTAAATATATGCTTCTATACAATAGTACAAAGTAAATAGATCTATCAACAATGAATTGTTCTCAAAAGAGAAACAAAACATTTTATAGAAAGCTATACTAAAACACTTTTAGTCTTCAATTCCAATAATGAATAATATAAATATTTTAAACATTCAGTGTAGTTGTAGAAACCTATCGTCCGCTCAATCAGTTGGTTCCATTAACAGGTAGGCACTTGTTGGTTTATTATGGTTTAATGGGACAAGTGCCAAAGTAATACCAAGTCACTTCGTCCATATTTGGCTTTAGGAAAACGATTGTTTCAAAACAATAGATCGCCATATAGTGATTGATGATAGTTCTAATAAACAAATGCACATTACCCACGTACTATTGTTGATGTTTAATTACATTGGAATGTGTTCTTGAGATGTTTAGTACTACATTGAGAGCTTGTCTTGTCAGTTTATTTGTAAGCGAGTGAACAGGCGTACTAATAAACTAACATTTTCATACAACACAATGTCTTCTGATAGTAAAGACGTTTTGATATCTATGAGTTCGACTTAGTAAGAACATAAGACAGTAACTTTCAAAGCGAAGAATATTTTCATTTACGTTTTGATAAAAGTGGCTCAGACAACAAGATTAACTAGCGTTTCAATTAAAAGCATAGATATTTTTCTAAACGACAACCTTTCGTTTAACAGGTAGCCTTAATTATATCGAGGTTTTTCCTTAAACAGCTGAGCAAATATTAGACATTTTACAGACGTATTTCATGACGTGATTGGTTTAATGCAGTAATTTGTCCTGATTTTATAAGTTGGAAATAGGTAAGTAGGTATCGAATCCTGGCATCATTCGGTCAAAGAGCTAGACTGTAAATTGAAAGGCTATTTAAACTAGTTGACTGACACGTACCTGCATACTTCACTCCTTATAATTTGTCGATCTTCCCGTATAAACGTTTTTCTGACCAAAATTTTAATCGTATTGTAATATTTTAGGGATTTATTTTAGGTATGCATAAATAAGCTATCATTTTTATATGAAATAACAATCAGTCTCTTTCCCTACGTGATACAATTCACTAAACATACTTGTTTATGTAACTTCTAACTACTCGGAGTACATTCTGGAATGTTTGCTGTTTATATTTACATTGTCTTAGATGATAAACATTGAGATGCGTTCATGGTCATGTTTACAACTAGAACATAGCAAGATCACCCATCTAACTATGATCTTATTCCGGTGCCATAGAGGCTGTTTTAGTGTGAATTTTGTATATGAGTGAATCAATAGTATTGTCTTGTCAATAACTGTTTCGTATTTACTAATAACAAAATAGATTATAGTATAAGATTTTACATTAAATTGAAATAGGAATAATTATTTAACGAATGTTTAACCTTCCTTACGCTCGTTCGTAAGTTAGTGGCTAACAGTTCGTTATTAGGAACTATTTTAGTAATAAGTATTTTTAAGTTAGTATATTATCATTGGTCGCAAGTGCAACTAGCTAGCGTAAGGGTTGAATTCTCAAATCAGGCTATTAAATTAATTAATGGGTAGGTATCCTCTTCAAAATTCTCACTTACAACTGAGTCTGTAATTGTAATAGATTCGTTCAATATTAAAATCTAATTATTGCATAACATAATTGGAGAAAAGGTATTTTAATGTAATAATGTTTGTTTGGTTTCAAAGGTTATAAAAAATGTTATCAAGGGTTTAGATTACGTAGTATCAAATTGTTAATAACTAAAAGCTGTTTTTTGGAACAAACTGGCTAGGTAGGGTATGGGCTAGGTGCTAAAAATAAGATCTATAATTAGGCAATACCAATAATGTTCTGTTTAAGGAATATTATATAAACAAAATTGGTGTCTAGAACTGTTATATCATGCATAATTTTATCATAGATATTATAATATATTGCCTTATTTATTAGGTAATACGTTCAAAAGATATAATCTTATTGAAATAAGAATGTTATATGAATTATTAATAGTTCCTTGAGTTATGTTTATTATGTCAAACTGTATAAATAAATATTATAATAATGTTGTGTAATCTAAATACAGAAGTTGTTTGAATATGAAATAAATGTTTAATTGGAATGTTATATTTTATTATTCAACAATTCGGCCTACTTCGTTATATTAAAATTTATATTTGATTTTATATGTTTATACATGGTTTTGTCACATACGAGGTTTCAAATTTGCTTATAGCTCGCGTGTTGGAAAGTTATTACTGTATTATAAGTATGTTTGCCAGAGTCTGTATTTCCTGAAGGGTGTCTTCAAGGCCCAATTGAAGGCCCGAGTGAATAGGTTGCTTATGGGATGATGTGTTCCATCGTAAACCACATCATCGCTCACCACCAGGCGAGATAGTGGTCAAACATTGGACCATCAAATTATATAAAAAAACTTAGTATTCCACCAAAATTTTGCTACATGTTATTGATTTCTTAGTTAAACACAATAGCAATTGAATTGGTACTTGATTATATACAAATTAGAGCACACGAAAATATGCTTTATTATTCATCCAGTAAAATTACACTCACTTTCGTTAGGCAAATAGAATTCAATTTCATATGCTTGTGCCCTTTTAAAAGTGACTTCTAACTACTGAAAAGGTGGTATTACATCATGGACTAGTTGTTTTTTCCTCTGCTATGTCTGGCTGTCGTGGATTTAAAAAAAAACGATGTTTTTAAAACATCAACTTTTTAAACCATCATGTTCACATAGTGGCGGACAGCTGGCCCATTGCCAAACCGTTGTTAATAACCAATTTCCCGCCATTCACTCTTTCAATATGCATTGGGTGTCAGACTGCATTCTGAGCAGATTTTTAACAATTCATAAATATTTGCATTATTGATTTATGATGATCGAGCTGAGAGGAAAATTATATTATAGGTAGGCTTGTTTAAGGTAAATTGGTTTATTAAATTATTGACTGTCCTGGAATTTGCTCACATGGAAAGTACCAATTTCCTTCTTCGAACTTCTAATTATGTACCCATGCTTATATCGCGATGTCATCTCTAAAAACGCAGTCTTAAATGATATGTAATCTATACTAATATTATAAAGCTGAAGAGTCCGTTTTTTTGTTTGAACGCGCTAATCTCCGAAACTACTGATTCGAATTGAATAATTATTTTTGTGTTGGATAGTCCATTTATGAAGGAAGGCTAAAGGCTATAAAACATCTCGCTACGACCAATAGGAGCCGAGCAGAGCGGGTGAAACCGCGAGCAAGTAGCTAGTATATAATATCTACTAAAAATATTATATTACATTACAAAATTATACTTTAAGATACCCAGTTACATGTCTATACCATTATTGATATTTACTATTTGACTGCACGGTTGGCGCGGTGGCTGGGCAACTGGCTGCCGCGCAACGTGTCGCGGGTTCGATTCCCGCACGGAACAATTTTTTATGTGATCCACAGCTCGTTGTTCCGAGTCCTGGGTGTCATGTACCTACATGTGAACTTGTATGTTTATAAACGCACCCACGACACAGGAGAAAATCCTAGTGTGGGTCGACGTTTAAATAAAAAAAATATACAATCTTTAGGAACAAAATTCCAAATACGAACCAACAATATTTTTAGATTTAATTTCTTTTTTCGCCTCTTGCTACTCATACACCATTCCATATTATTTTCTTTACGTAGAACCATAGCAGTACCTACATGTTCACCATAATACACCATAGTTGATAAGCTACATATCCTGCATAATTCCATAACATATGATAAGCCAATTCCCATCACGTAGCCCGTCCTTTTCGTTGATGTTAATTTCACGCCCGTCAATCCTGGTACACATTGTCGTTTACTGGTGAACAGGAATTTTCTTTATTATACGTATTATAATAAACCAAAATACTCCATATTATCCTGTCACTTTGGTGAAGAATTTTAATCTAAATTGGCCGTTTGAAAACCTTTGTTTTGGTTGAGAATTTACAAACATTTGAATATACTATCTACTTTATTGTATCATACACTTCATTCATGTAAGTATTATTAGCGTTCAGTCGCGTCAAGGTAACTCAACTACTTTCGAGCCACAATTGGGGTCCATATTGATGGCAGAACTGCATGAAAAAAAGTGGCGAACGGCGAGGGACACTAACAAAGAGATGGCGCAACTCTAAGCGCGTCAATCAGTCAGTCAATAGTCAATTAATTGGTTTCTCTGTAATTACATGGACACAATGAGCAGTACTAGTCATCGCAACTCTGACTTCGTCTACGGATAAAAAAACCACATCTATGTTAATAAATGGCCACAACCATAGAAAATAAGTGCTACAAAAGAAAATAACATGGTAAGCGTTTTATCCAAAAGTATCAATAAAAACTGTTTGATACCTCGAAACGTGTGGAAAATACATGAGGACTTATGAAACGGAAGGATCTGGACGGTCGCTGGTTTTTGTGTCCCGTCCATAAATCAGAGTAGCCATTGCTACTTGGTTACTGGACATGGAGCTGTGAAGCAAAAACTGAAAGGTAGATATCTCATTGTTGTAATACTTCGATCAACAATAACATTGTAATATGTTCTAACTGATGAACTGTCATTGTAGGAGGGCTTGAGCTGTAGCCAAATGCCATTTAGCGCTCGTCTACATGTAGAATAGAAAACCAAAGTATATGGAATTACGTAAATTTTGACACTTGCCTGGTCATCCCCATACATTTTGATTTCTACTACAGACGTTAGCGCTTATCTACAGATAGCTATAAACAAGCGATAAAGCGGCGTTTGGCTAAAGGCCCTGAAGAACATATACTTATTTTGAGCTGTCATGTAAACAAGGTGCTGTGTATTTAAGTTGTTCACACATTTTTAGATAAGTATTACGTATATAGTACCAACTTACAAGGAGTTCATAATTTACGGAAAAAATAGAAACATGAAATTCCTAATTGTATTATATTAACAACGTTTTATTTCATGATTTCGTAGTATTTGGCTTTTGCTCCAGGTTTTGTGATATAAATTAGGCACATAAACAACGTCATTATTTGAATTCACAGCAGCTATTGTGATTTAGGTAACCATTATTTACCGTACCTATAAATCAGTAGTAACAGTTTAAATGTTTTGTTCGAATGTTTAGTTCCAATGCAATCTGTTGTGTTTGTTGTTAGTTGTCCACGACTTGTTCCGAATTTCAACTTTAGAAAACATTTGTTCGAAACAGCAAACATTTGCTGTTTAAAGAACTCTACAAATACCACAAGACCGAATTTCTCTTACAAAATCAAGCTAGAAAACTTTTTAAAATATTCTATGTAGAATTATAAACAAAATAGGTGTGTCTAAATTGGATACCACACTACAAAAAAACCTGCCAGACTTTCATCAAAAAAATTACACGTTCAAAAAAAGAAGCAACGTTCCACATTCATACATTTGTAAACAGGCATTACGACAAACATGGCGCGAAATAAAAAGCATAGACAACGCCCGGAATATTTACGTTTATATATTTCATCAAAGAGACAAAGGAGGAAGTTGGCGCGAGGGATAAACAAAAAGGGTAGGGTTTTTGCCCTCCCTTATTAATGTAATAACTGACACTTTGTTTTATGCGAGTTTCTACTTAGCTATAGTTCGTTTGTGGACCACGATCCCTGAGACGGTTGCCGCGTTTTGAATTTTTAATTACTTTATTAGCGGAAACGGTGAGGTGCTGAGAATTTGTTTGTAAAGGAATCATTATGCTCGCTTTACTAAATATTAAGAAGTTGCCCTAATTTCTTGAAAGTTTAAATGGATTTTGAGATTTAATGAATACTAAAATGACTCTTTTGAATAAGTTATAATTTTCGTTTCATTTCCTATTTCATATTTAAACGTAACTTTTTTATTCCTTTTGTCTATTTATATGTACTATTTAGAAAACAATATCTTCTGACGCATTTCACAACATGGACGTACGAACTGTTCCGTAAGCTCAACTTAATTGGTTTTCTGTCGAATTACTTTCATTTTTAGTAGCGAAGTGGAAATGCACCCACCCAGCCGATCGCGATAAGACTTACCCTATCGCATTTGGATTAAGTACTTCAACGTGATCGATGGTATTACAGTATTTGTACGTAACTATGTACCTATAACATACATAGAACAAGGAGCTTTTGTTGGCTTTATTTTGTTCAAACAATCGTGATAACCGAAGTATCAAATCGACAGTTTCACAAATAAAATAGCAGAAAATTCCAGTCGTAAGCAGTTCTCTATTCCTTTCAATGTTATTTGAATGAAAAGCTCTAAGATTTTCTTGATACACTTTATTTTGTGAAACAAAACAAAGTGCATCGTCACGCAGCTGGAAGCCCTCACGTCCGAGACAGGAGTTCCCTCCAATCGCAGTCCAACTATCGTCTACGTTCCATATCAGTCCAACGTTCCGAATGTTCAGGAATTTCCAATAATACCTTCCCACTACCATGCACTTACCACCCAATAAAAACAATTCACAAAAATACACACTTTATCACAAAGCCTTAAAGACAAAAATCGCTTGTATCAGAATATCGGAGAAGCAAATAGAATTTTGCGAAAGGACTTTCGCGATACTAAAGGTAAATTCGAAAGAGTTTCCAGCTCTCTAAGCTATGTTGTTACCAACATTACGTACTTCGCGACGGTAAGGTTAAATCGTTGGCAGTAAAAGGAAATTGCTTCAGTAATGGAATTATTTTCTTAGGACGCTCTGTAAAAAATTAAATTACGCTAAGAAACGCGAATAATTTTTCATTTTTCTTCAAACGGGACTGACTTAACGACTTTCATAGGAAACGTTCTTTCGATCCGACTTAGTAAAACATTATTGCTTTTAGAGCTTGACAGATTAATTGGTAGGTTTTAATTATCTCTACTTGAAGTTGTATGAACGTTTCATAAATTAATGGTTTCTTGCGTAAGTTCCCATAAGGAAGCTTCTTCTAGTTGCGAAACGCTAAAAAGAGGCGTAAAAT
Source organism: Spodoptera littoralis (assembly GCA_902850265.1). Taxonomy (NCBI): domain Eukaryota; kingdom Metazoa; phylum Arthropoda; class Insecta; order Lepidoptera; family Noctuidae; genus Spodoptera; species Spodoptera littoralis. The sequence goes on along the minus strand of LR824542.2, from coordinate 8,688,685 downwards.
ATTTTATACATTTTAAATTCAAGTAAAGAGCGTCCGGGTCTTCATTCAACGTTCATAAAAAATGTTTACACTACCTACGTCCTTCTTTGGGGCTGGCTTTATAAAGACGTTCAAACGAGGGCCGATTGTATTGAAAAAGAGTCATTAACCTATTTCTTTGTGGATATTTTTAGCTCATTCACGGCTTTGTTATTGAACTGGGCTATCAGAACATTGAACTTCCTGCTTCGAGTCTAAGTAATAGATGAGTAGTGGTCTTTACAGTTTATAGTATCGTTTTATGATGATTTTGCCGCAGAAGTAATGATAGTGTACTCATGTAGATGTTTAATGATCAAAATGATCAATGGCTTTGTTTGTTTTATAGTTTTCTTACTGATTTGGATATAGTTGGTTACAGATATTTGGTACTCGAATACTTGATTCATTCATTTAATTTTTTAAGTACAAAACTAAAATGTTACGTGTACAAATCGAATACGTATTTTCGTAAGAAACCTGCTCATTTCAAAATAAATATATATATACTTTTTTCTATATAAAAATATTTCGCCCAACTTATATACTTTGATAAATCAGCCCCAACACTCTAACCAGACGACAAGCGGTAACACCAAGCTAAAAATCTTACTTATAAACACGTCACCAAGAAACTAACCAAACGAAATTTTAAGTAGCAAGACCAGAACTTTGTCCATACTTCGGTACGTAGGTACCAAGTTACCAACTACAAACTTCAACTGACTGCAAATCAAATCAAATCAAATCAAATCATGTTTATTTGCTCAAACACATGTGTACATACAATAAACAATAGCATGCAAGATAGCGGGTAACAGTGAAAAAAGTTCGAGACATGTTTGCCGTATACAATGGCGTGCAAATATAGTAGTCACTCATAGTCATTGCGAACTAACCGACATTTTTCGAATGTGGAAACCTTATTCAATATTAGACATCGATGGAATATTGATAATAATATGTCAGAGTAACCATCATTTTACATTTAAAAACAATATAATAAATAATAAGAAGATGATGTCTACTTATTACTGTTACAACTACAGTAAAGGTATAATATACATATAATAATGTCAATCAGTAAAAACTAATAAAAATAAATATGTCAAATCTGTTATGTCAAAATTATATAAATCAATTGCATTTTATTAATTTTTTATTAGTCAAGTATATCTTTTAGAAATTCGTCGACATTATAATAGGCCTTTCCAACGAGAAATGATTTTACTTTCTTTTTGAATAATTCACCATTAAATTCTTTCCAACTGTGTGGAATCTTGTTAAAAATTATAGGAGCCATGCATATAACACTTTTGCGCATAAATGCCGTACTTGACGAATGTAAACAAAGTTTATTATTATCGCGTCGATTTCGAGGAAACATTTCAGCCATACGTGGGAAAAGATTAGGATTATTTTTGACAAATAAAGCCACCTCTAATATGTAGATTGATGGTAATGTCAGTATTTTATAACGTATGAAATATGGCTTACACGAATCTCTGACGCTCAATCCGAACATAGACCTTATACATCGTTTCTGAGCTTTAAAAACTATATCTTTATCAGTCGCGTTGCCCCAGAAAATGACCCCGTATCTTAAAACGGATTCAGTTAGTCCATAATAAGCGGTCAATAGAGCATCCTCATTGACAGTCCAAGATAACCTGTACAGAGCAAATGCACTACTACTAATTCGTTTACAAGTAATTTCAATATGATTCTTCCAATTCAAGTTACGGTCAATCGTTAAACCTAGAAATTTTGTAGTATTCACAACGTTAATAGTATTATTATTATATTCAATGTCAAATTTAGGAAATGTCAATGCCCGTTGGTTAAAATGTATAATTACTGTTTTATTAATATTAATTTTCAAATTATTGCTATCTAGCCATTCTATTGACCTATTTAAGGTATCATTCACATCTTTTTCATACATATTTCTATTGCTGCAAGGTATTGTGATAGTACTATCATCTGCGAATAGTGTCATGGGATAACTAATAGATCTGGGAAAGTCGTTTATATACAACGTAAAGAGAGAAGGTCCTAGTACACTTCCCTGCGGTACGCCATACTTGACAATGCGTTCGTCAGATACAAATATTTCTTCCCTTTTGGTTTTACTATTTATTCGATTGATTTCCGTAACCTGAATTCTATCACATAAATAAGATTGGAACAGATGTAAAATGTTTCCTCGAATACCGTAAGTTTCCAGCTTTTTTAACAGTGTATCATGATGCACGTAATCAAACGCCTGCGTCATGTCACAAAAAATAGCACAAACTGGATTATTTCTATCTATATTTGTCATAACTATGTATAAGAAGTCATAGATAGCCATATTAATGGTTTTATGTTTTCGAAATCCCTTTTGTTCATTGCAGAGTATGTCATACTTTTCTAGATATTTATTTAGTTCTGTATAGATATACGATTCAAAAATTTTAGCAAATATTGATATCAAGGAAATGGGTCTGTAATTTTTTCAACTCTTTATCAGATTTTTTGTGTAAAGGTTTAACTACTGACTTTTTTAATGCTTCAGGAAATGTGCCATTAAAAATGCTGAGGTTAATTATATGAGCCAACGGCACACAGATTTCTTTGGCTACTGCTTTGATTATTTTTGTTTGTATACCATCATGGCCAGTGCTATGCGTATTGTTAAGTTTTGAAATAATTTTTAAAACATCCTGCGATAAACACGGAGCCATGAACATCGAATCTTTTTTATTGAAAATTTTGTTTGTATCTTTGGTCTTACAATAAGTGTCTGGAAGAATCTTATCAATAAAGAAGTTATTAAACAAATTTGCGATGTGTTGAGGGTCTGTAATTTCTGTCCCATTTTCGTGTATTGTGTTAATGTAGTTCTTTGGAATGTTCTGTTTATTTTGATTTATTATTTGCCAAGTTGCTTTCGACTTGTTTTTTGATGTCTTTATTTTGTGACTGTTTTGTGCACGTTGAGTTAGTTGGATAATTTTTCTGTAGAGCTTAGAATATTTCTTAAATCGGTCCTTATTTTCTTGAGTTGGTTTTAATCGGGCCTGCCATAGTAATTGGCGTTTCTTTTTACTACAGTTTTTTATGCCTCGAGATATCCATTTCTGTTGTTTACATAATTTTACAGAAATCAGCGTTCTTGGAAAACACTGCTTATATAAAAACGAAAACATGTCAATAAATGCATTATAGGCTTCATTAGCGTCTTTAGCACTGCAAATTTCTGAAAATGTCAAGCTACTTAAATACGATTTAAATTTATCAATATGTTCACTGCTATAGTCCCGTTTTAATGTACGAAATTGATTCAAGGTATTTTGTCGCTTAATAGGACATTTAAGTATCTGTGCAGTGTGGTCAGATAGTGCCAACTCCAGCACCATCGCGGTACATGACTTGTTAAAGTTATGCGCAAAGTTGTCAATGCAAGTCTGACTTTTCAGCCTAGTCGGCTGATGTATTGCAAGATTTAAATTGTAATTTAACAACAAATTTTCAAATTCAATAGAGTAATTATTTCTTTTAAAATGTTAATATTAAAATCTCCCGCTAGAAGTATGTTCTGGTAGCCTTTTTGTGCTAAAATACGTAATATCATTTCTAGTTTCTCCAAACATTCGTAAAAATTTTTAGGATTTGGCACTCTGTATATACAAACAAGCCCTATCCTATAACTAGTGAGCTCGATGGCGCAGCATTCGAACACACCAGTCACCGACATCATAGCTATTTTCGGCAGTTCTTTCCATTGAAGTCCGTTCCTAACTAGAATACATGATCCACCCCTCTTGCTCTGTTCCCGACAGAAGCTAGTGGCCAGACAATAATTTTGAATGTCAAGATAATGTTCATAATTTACCATCATGAAGTGCTCCGTAATAAACAAAACATCTACCTGCATATTTTTTTCTATTAGCTCTTGAAGGCAAACTGTAAGTATGTTTGATTTAGTCAACAAACCTGCAATGTTTTGGTGCATGACATGTAAATACTTAGTTACGAAAAAGATTTTTGTTTGTTGCGTTCTCGGCTTGTTCTTTATTCTGGTTATATTCCATGTCAATGTTATATATAATGTCGGTTATTAGATCCAATAAGTCTTTAAAAATAGTACGCAATCCATGATTATTTAAAGAGCCCGAATAATGAGTTTTGAACATAGTAGAATCGTAGTTTAAATTGAGATTACTGTCTAAAATATATGCATGTCCATGAGTAAGTGTATCTAGGTTAAGAAGATTATTAAATGTCTCTACTCGACAGTTGAATAAACTAGTGTCAAAAGGGTATTTATATGTTGGCAAACATATAATAATGTTGGTATGCTGCACAGTTTCTAATTTATTTCTGAGATGAAAAATTATATTGTAATAATTGCTTGTTCTTTTAAAGTCCTCCTCTCCAAGAAATATGACACAGAAGTCTCTCATGGTATAGTTCTTTAGTTTTGTATCCAATCCGTAAATAAGGTCTTCGGTACTTCCATGGGGCTTTAGGTAGTGGCATAGATTATACTGATGTTGAAACGTGTATTCAGCGATAGTCAGCAATTTGTTAGTTTTATTACTGCTCAACATACATATTTTAGGTTTTTCCACAACTTTTTTTTTGGGTAGTGGTTGATCAATACTTTGATTACTTTCCTTATTGTATTCATTTGAGTCCTGGGTGTTTGGAATCGAGCTCTTATTTAGACAGTCTATTATTTCTATGGATTGACGATTACCCTGTTCAATAATTTTTATATCGCTTTTGTTTGTGTTCGATGTTTTCACTGGATGTTTCTTCCTCCCTGATTTTGGTGTCATTGCGTTCTCAGTTATACCGACTTTTTTATAAATTTCTATTATTTGTTTACATTTGTCTAGTTCTCGCTTCAAGTCAGTGTTTTCTATATTTAAATTTTCGATTTCATTATTTGCACTTAATATTTCCTGTTGCAATCGTTTAATAATTTCGTCTTTGCCATTTTGTGTTTCATTTATTGAGGTGTTTGGCAAACTTAACATTGTCGTATCAAGGAGCGATTCATCCGATATTACGTCATCACAAAGTGAACTTGCTCGCTGTGGTCTTCTATAGGTAATATTACTATCTACCCTCTGGCTTTGCTCCATTGCAATTGAGTTATATTATAAATGCTGTTTCAATTAAAAGTGTAACAAACATTCACAAAAAGAGAACTCGTCGAATGTGGGGTTCGAACTCAGTTGTCCGTATTCATAAAATATTTCAATCCAGTCGTTATGCCACCAGACCAGATCATCGTTGGTAAGATTAGTTGAAATTTTAGATAGTATTGTGTGTCAATACAATTTAAATAAGATGGGCGGTTAATTATGACTCATCGTGCAAATATTTTTGTATGTATATTTCTCTGATTTGTTATAAACAAGTTCACTGTTTATTTTTATCTGTTGCACTGTAATATTTCATTGGTTTGTGTAAATCACTGTTGTATTATTAGCTACTTGAGGCGCAAATAATGAATTTTTGGTTTCACTTTCTTGTTTATATTGTTTATAACATTGCGTCAAAACCACTGAATTTACAAGATAAATAACACTTGAGCTTATGTATTAGTCCGTTATAATCACTTAGCTAACAATATTACTTAAATATTTCAACTTTGTCTAATAAATTATTTAAAAATTCTAAGGAGCACTTTTTTCTTTGTCTTTGCTAGACAGCGCCATCTAGCGGCACTGTGACAAAGTTCTAAATGTTCTTACAGCATGTCGTATCAAACTCCCATCTTGCCTTCAACAAGGCCATTTTAATCTTCGTATAAAACGTTGACAGGGCCGGGGGATTTGTTGAGAAGCTAATTGTATAAGACTTGCGGACCATCGATCAATCAGGATCTGTCGGGGACCGGGTACAGACTAATTTGCTCGTTTGTTTTGCCTGTGAGCTTGCGGCTTGCTGCATGATAGATGTTTGATTACCGGCGGTCCAGCTTCGTGGTATTAGTAGATGGATTTGTGATTGTTCATGTCGGTTTTTAGATGCCTAATTAGATTTTTTGTTAGAGGTAGTTGTTTGAATAGATGACTACTAAGTACCAGTATAACCAATGATCAATTGCTTATATTTTAGTAGAACTCTTTTAATGATTAGAGATAATGATGTTTGCTTTAAGGCTTAATTAAAGTGTTTACGAAATTTGCATAACATCACATCACGCCTTTTATCCCCAAAGGGGTAGGCAAGGTGCACATTACAGCACTTAATGCCACTGTACAATGTAACACCCACTTTTCATTATTTATGTTATGAGTCCCATGTAATCATATTTTTGCATAGTTTCCAGCTACATTAAGCTCTTGTTTTTAATGTTATATAGAGCAAAGGATACTAGAGTTGTGTTCTTATCGAAACCTTATAGCATATGCGTATATGCGTAAGGCAATAAATCTTTAAAACAGCAAGTCGTAAATGTAACACGATTCCTAAATTACAAATATGTTATAGATTAACGCTCAAAAAACTTTACAAATATCACTAAAGGCTTGTGTCTATCTCCCTTATCATAAAACCGTTGTTAGCCGTATCGGTGCACCTATGTGGCTTTACGTAGTAAAACACAATGAAACAAAGAGTAACTTTATAACTGCAGGGTATCCAGGCAGGGAGGCGTCAGCCTTCGGAATAGCGCCCATAAAATAGTTACAACCGAAAAGGGACTTTAGGGTGTGTAGGTGAATACGGAAAATGGCAAATATCTGCAGCGTGGAGTAATGCAGGATTAATTATTCGGGATAGCATTGGGAATGGATTTAGAGGTGGATCGTTATTTTGCGTTTACTTCAGTTCTAGTAATTTTAGAATTAATATTCTCAAAATGAATGTTGATTTTCTAAAATTGTTAACGATTTTATATATGGGGCCTTAAAATCCTGTAGATACCTCCTTACTTTATAATTAATACACTATTATTTATTTCAAATTTATATTCAAACGAGGATAAATATAATCAAGGTTTTCGATTCACAATGGAAGTTTTGTCGCAGAATCACATATGAACTCCATAGGCATGTATACTTTTGCGCGTCAACTTTTATTGCAAATAATACTTCACTCTGATGCCAAAGGGGATTTTTAATGGATGTACACCTGGAATTTTTCAGTAGCCATCCCCTGTAACGTACGCTTCGTTTCAACGAAATGGTGTACAATATAAATTCCGATTGAAACATGTTTTAAACGAAGGCGCTTTATTGGATTTTATTACTAAAAATGAATTGTTTACTTTCATATGGAATAAAATTTAAACATTTTTGTCACGTTATTTTAAATAACATGATGTCTTTTCATTAAAGTACCAATTAAAGAATTTCGCATCACCTATTTGATACATATAAGAATTTATGGAATCCAAGAATGTAACAATTGCAATACCATATTTGTAATTATTTAAATTATGCTATACAAACGAACATTGTGTTTGTTTAAGTACTATGCAACAATAAGAAAACGTTCAACAAGAGTGTAGTCAATTACAAGAACGAAGAAGAACAGACTTCATCCCTTCCTCTTATTCTTAACCAAAGAAAAACTTTGAAACACACCCCAATTTTCTTTGTCTTCTCAAAACAATTCACAGAACGAGCCTAGGAAGTTTTGTGTAAAGCAATATAATGAAACTTTGGTTATATTAGAGGCTCTGCCGCATTGGTAACACAATCACGAACCACTTTGAGAAACTTGACGAAGGCTTTTTGGTAAAGGAAAGTTGGCTAGGAACGGGTGTGTTCCGCACATACAAATGACTCGAAATGGAGTGGCAAATGTAAGGGAGAATTATAATCTAACGACATTGGCTGAAAGGAGTCGTTTTTTGTTCCGCTTCCTTGCAATTTTTATTATGTTCTTTGCAGACTCGGCGCCTTGTTGCAGCAAATTAGGTCAGTTGAGTAAACGTGTTGTTTAGTTTGTTTTTTGGTGATAAAATCTGTTTATCAGCTTCTGGTACTGATGCAGTTTCGTGTATCAAAATACCTTTATAATATTTACGTACTAATGTAGGCTACAAACCTAACGATGTACATACCTAACTGTGTAGTAGTAACTGCATATGAAACAAAATGTTTAACTGTTGCAAACTGATAGTAAAGTTAATCGTTCGATATATGTCGCGGAGAACCTAACGGGTAACCGGGGCTCCGGCTCGACGTGCAGAAGAAGGAACGGGGTGGTTTTTAGTCAGTAAGAGTCTGACACTGCCTTCCGCCTCACCCAGGCGGGAGCAGTCATTCGATGATTCTCCCCACATAAAAAAAAAAAATCGTACGATATATAGACCAAACAACTGAACCGTACAGATTTACTTGAAGATGTGTAGGCTGTATGGACCTACGATTTACCTATAGTTAAATAAGAAGGTGTGTAGCGTGCATTAGAATTTCAAATAGAACTTTAATCTAACTGAATCCGAGGCGTTTTAAAAACCACAACTGCAGTAAGGTAATCATATTCGTCTTTGATTGGAGTATAAAGAGCTTAATCACAGTATAAACATATACAGTAGGTTGTCTAAGGCCGCCCGCCGAGTTATTAGCCTACTCTTGCGTTGATCCCCAGGGTTGTCACTTTTACTTTTAGTTAATATTTTCGAACAAGCAGCACTTGATCTAAATTTATGAAATGAAAAGCATATTATGATTGAATATTTTATCAATTTATAAATTTAGTAAAAATAAAAAGCTTATAAAAAGATTATTAACTTCTTAAAATAAACTTTAGCTCTATACATAGTATTCAGAAAGTAAATTTGGGAATACATTTATATGGAAAAATGCGACTCGGCTACGTTCTTAACAAATCAGATAAACTGTGAAATAAACAATACAATACCACATTTTCTTATAATATTTAAGTATAGTAGGTAATTACATTTCTGGTTGAGTAGGAACTATGAAGAATGATAAGAGTAAGAATAAGTAAGTAGGTATCTCATCATCAAGTACCTACAAATTATATTATGCTAGAAAAAGTGACTAGCTTACCTTTCCTGTTCAATAGGTAATCTGAACAGAGACAGTTCTGGAATCGATTAATTATTAAGACACCCAAACACACAGCAATACGTTCTTCTACGATTATCAGACATTTTTTATTTCATTGAACAGTGCCGAAAAGCCGTGAAGCGCGCGCGAACCCCGTGCAGTGTTAGCCCTGCCTGGCGCACTGAGAAACGGGTCGAGATTTTGTTAAAGTGTGCGTGCGTCGACGCATAGATACTATGGCGCACACATATAAGCCGCGCGCGGAGCATTTGTATGAAGATAACCTACTTTGTTCTTTATACTATGGCTTAATAGTAGTATTACTTTGTAACACTATACGATTAATGGCATTTTCTTAGATCATTATAAAGGCCTTAAGATACCAACCTGTTGATATTCACATCCGCGTTTCTAATTAGTAAGCAGTTTCCAAGTTCGTTTCCATCCAAGTAATTAGCTAGTGGTATTCATAGTTCATTAGTGGTCAATTAAAACAATTGTGAATTTCACTTTTTTTTCGAATGAAATGCTCATTTGCTAAGAACAACATAGTAACTAACTTTGTAAGTAATGCAAAACTCAATGTTTCGAAAACTATAAAGCTTTATGAAGTACTGGTATAATTCAATGACTTTTTTTTAAGGGAGGAAAAGCATCGAATGGCTTCTGCTGCCTGGATGAGGCGGGAGGGAGAATCAGACTCTTACTAACTAAAAACCGACCCGTTCCTACTCCTGCACTTCGAGCCGGAGCCCCGGTAATCCGTTAAGTTCTCCGCGGCTCCGAATCGGCATCAACTCTATTGGGCCTCATCTGTGGTAGTCTGATGGCTGTTTGAGGCGCAAAGGGTCGGTAACGCATTTGTAACACCTCTGGTGTTTTGGGTGTCCATGGGCGGCGCCGATTGCTTAATATCAGGTGATACGTCTACTCTAGTATCGGGTTATTCAATAAAACATATATATGACATTGTAATATTCCTAGTGAAAATATGTTATCTTTCTGGTTAGTTACATGAATAGTAGGTTTTGTTTTATCTTTTGTTTCTTGACGTGCCTAGTTTAATGAATTTCGTAATGACCAGGTTTATTGCACTTTGAATTTCACCATCACAATTTGTGGGGTCGTAAAACGTTGGCATGTACCAGGATCGCATAGACGGTGGTAGTTCTTCGGCCACTAAAACAAGGTCCTTAACACTTAGCGCGCTGTAGCATCTTTTTTGTATGGCAACATAAATCATTGTAACGAGCGGTCTTTTCCTGAAATGTTTTCTCGCGTTTTCCTTGTACGGATACTCCTTGATGATAAACTACTTATGGGCTTAGAAAAAGTTGGTTTTATGTGCCAAACTTTTTGGTCGTGTTTGTTTCTTTTATTTGTTTTTGGTTGAGCGTTTATTTGTCTTTTTTGGAATGGTTTATAGCATGTCGGGGTAAGTATTGGGGTTTGGGAATACATTTATGACATTTTAACCCCAAATTATTTCATGGTCATCATTTTAATAACATGTTTACTTTTTATAATACTCGTCCATTTGCGTTGTACAACAAACCTCATTTCTACGCTGCGCTCATCAAAATAAACCAGTTGTGCCTATTCAAAAAATGTATAAATAAAAAAGCTTATGGAAATTAATAGTCCTTAAAAATACAAAAAGAAATGTTTAGAGATACAAAACGTGTGCTCCAAATACGGAACAGAGACGCCGACACAACCGTTTATAATTAAAAATGACACTTTTATAATTATTTGAATGTGAACAGCAGACTATGAAGCGAAGAGGTGGCTACGGGCCTATTAAATACTTTTTATACATCTCGACAACATGATGTGGGCAAAAAAAAACATGCCAGTGTGAAAGAAACCCACAAACGTCAGAATAGTTTAAATTTATGTCAAAAATTATTTAGAATACGGAAATCTGTGAGATTTTATTCCACTATAGCACTATTAATATCGCCCACTGCGCTTGCATTCCATGTCGTTGTGAAATAATGTCGTTATTTTCTATAGTCGATATAGATGCTATTCTTATATTGTATTTATAATGTATTTACATTGTTTCCATGTAAGTTTTCTACTTACTTCTAACTACTATTTATAAAATACCTGTCTCGTAGAGGAATAACAAAGATATACATACATATTATGTGTAATGTGTAACTTAAACTGTATAATAATATGTTGGTTCAAACTGGAAAATAAGGCATGTTTTTATTAAATAATAAATAAAATGTGAGCTGAACGTGATATAAGAGTTACGTTGCATCACTCTGTTATCACTGAAGCAAATTGTGAGGTTTTGGAGAGCGCTACAGTCTAGAATAATTATTTATGTTAGTTCTGGGATTGAGTGTGACGAGTTCATGATGTCATGAGGTTATAGACACACCTACTGAACAGAAGAATATTCTGATAAACATTTTGTGATTGTAATAACTTAAAAATTGTTTAATTGGTGATTGAAGTCTAATTGGTGGCTTGTTCGTCCGCGAGTCAATTTAAGGGGCCAGTTGAATACCAGCGCTAGGCCCTGTCTTGGGCATGCTGAACTGGTTCCATTTCACCGCAGACTTGGGACTTGAACTCATCAGTACTTATAAACGTACCTACACTATAATCTGTACATGTCACTTGTCTTCAGTGTGTGAAATAAATTTATTCTAGCTTCTTTCTTTCTGAATCTAGAATTAAACGTAATTAACGAACGAATAAGAGGTTCATGTAAAAATATAGCAATTACGTAAATTATTTATAGTGAGCATAAATTCTTCTTGTATGACACTGGAATATAATCGTAACGGTCTCTGTTTTAATTTACTGGTCAATGCAAAATATCGTGTTATTATCGGGCAATGACGCATAACTGCTATCTTGAAGGTCGAATAAAAAGCTTATTTATTTAATAAGCAGTTTGCTGATAAATAAATGTATTCATTCAACTTTAGTAGTCATGTTAAAAATATGCGTAAGTATAATTATATTATGATATCGCTATTCTAGGATATATTGAAATAGCTTATGAGTCTAGAGATTTATCAGAAATTAAAAAATACAAGTTCAGCGTAAAATCTATTTCGTTTTCGTCCCTAAGTAATATGGTTATGTCTTAGTAATACAATAGTTTTACAAAGAAATAAAACTGGTAAACAAAAGCTAATTTCGAAAGCGAACTTCGAAAGCGCATACAAACTCATACATAGTACATTATCAAAACATCACACCATGTAATTCTCGACGAAGTATTTCTTGTCGGGTGGCACGTGTGATGCGAATACTGCCTACATTTTTTTTTAAATTGAAATAAATTACAAGTTTATTTTTTATTATTTTTACTTTATAAATACATTGAAAGTGTATGGCAAGTCGTTTTGTCGAGAGACGAAAACGAAATAGATTTCACGATGTATAAACTGCCTTGTATAATTTCGTTATACAAATTATAATTTGTCGTCAGTTTGTAGATCACAAACTCAGAGTTTGAATACTGAATCTTACTCAGGCTAGCAAGTCTAAAAACGAAGTTAATATGTAACAATTTTATAATACCTAGGTATTGCTTCACATCAAACAAAACCTAGAAACTTTTCGAAGATGGAGGTCATAAAAAAACGATTCCAGTTTATAATTCAAACGCCTACGACCTTATCACTTCACTATTATCATTTTAATTACGAAACTAAAACTTGTGTGCTATGAGACAAAATGCATAAAAAATAATAAAATAAAGAAATGATTATCTCGTTCAAACTATGAATAAATTAAAAACTTAATACCTTTATGGAATGCGTTTCTTAATAGTTATCATTAACAACTGATTATTTTAGATTATTACCAACTAATCATTGTTTAATTATCTGTTCATTCAACTCTTATTTCATTGATATAGAAGTTGTCTGCTTTATAATAAAATAGCAGTTTTTATAAATGTATACGAATTTAAGAATAGACAACTTCGTTGATCCAAATATCCCAGGAGGTAGAAGGACTTTAAATTAATCCTTGACAAAGTCTTGAATAATAGTGTTATTAAGTATTTCGTCTCAATATTAAAATCCTAAATAAGCCTTAATCTTGATCTCATGGCGAAAAATCCTCAAGAAACCCCTTTGTCTTCCTTAGATGAAGGGAACTGCCAGTTGCTTCGAGCAAAAAACAAATTAGGTACATCACCATCAACGATTACAAGAAAATTAAAACACATGATGATGTGTTATTTAAAAACAAAATTGATGGCATCTTAAACGTTATCTTATCTGGATAACAATTAAACGTATATTAGCTTTTAAAATACTTATTAACGCGTATCCATTAAATACAAATCTTGGCTAATTACTGCGTCGGTGTTATTAAACAACGGTGCTTCGTTCTGATCAACTTCGTGCCAACGAGTTTTAGGCTTCGGATGCACTGGAGAGGTAATTTTTTATTCAAATTTTTTCATAACATCTTTATAATTGGGCAGAAGTTTAATTTCAATACTAAGATCAGGAAGCACTTTATTACCTTTCTTTTTTACAGAAGATACGTATTGTAACTTGCAAGGACTCTTTTATTTCCCCCCAGCTTCTGCCCGCAATCCCGTTTTCTCCCATTCCCATAAGATTTTCAGGATTTTTTCTCTATAATAAGATCCATACTAAGAAGAAAATTCTCCTGACAATAACAAATACAACAAAAAAAAAAAATCAGCCAAATCGGTCCAGCCATTCTCAAGTTACGGCGTGACAACGGGAAACGGGTTTCATTTTATGTATTTAGATAGGAGATAGACGATCAGATATGAACATTAGGTGTCTATAAGTAAATAGTTTATACATACATACTTCCATTTTTCATGTGACATTATATAAATTCGACACTAACACAGGGTGCGCCTTTCTCCAAAACCAAATATGCATCTATAGGTAATAATTTCAATTAAAATTCACTATCACCCATAAAAAGGTTTTTTGTATTTTCCTGTGTTAGAGCTTATACTTTCCCAACACCGCCATTAATATACAAACATTTTTGTAAATGCATTGAGCAATCCCTCCTCAAGTGAGTACGAGGCTTTAGACGGTAGATCGAAGAAGACTGTCCACTTCATTAGAGACGAACCTATAAAACACCAGAATTCAAACCATATAATTACGCCGCATATACAGTATGTGATTATTTTGTGTAATAACGATCTTGTGTACCACATCCACTTATTGCACCTGATCAGAGTCACCACTTATCATAGTTATTTTACCCAATTATCATCGTTTAAGACGCCCAAGATGGCGTCGGATCGAATCAAATTCTCTATTAACGAAACCCGTTCTGAACTAATACTACTGTTATGACTAAGAACAGTTTCGCTTATAATAGATATTGACTTACTTACGCCATTAATTATTTTATTAATTTATGTAATTAATATGAAAATAGCTCGGGGTTATCTCTTAACATTCAGACTGTTTAGTATTATTGCTTTCTATTATTACTTGACTTTATGATTTTCATTTCGTATTGTATTTTATCGATGTTTTAGTGCTTGTTTTGTTGAGTTTATTGTTACTGTGTGTAATTAACAACTGTTGTGTAATATCGCAAGATATCCATTACCTAAGGTAACAGCTTGTTGTGACGCTCCATGGAAATTAACTGCCGTGTCACTGCTTCCACCGTAAATTAAATCTATGACATGAATTAATTGTTTGTCTAGGTGTTTCCATACACATTATATACATATTGTAGTAAACTATAGAACTGAGTTTACAAATCATAGATAAATAATAATTGTACAATATTAAATAATGACAAAAGGGTAACGATTTGTAAATATGTAGGTAAGTACTTACCTACATATACTCATTAGTCGGCACAGTTTATCAAGAAGGCAAGTAGGTTATTTATTTATATAAATTAAAACAGTACAACAAAAAGTTTTACTGGGTTATTAAAAAAATCTCAGTAGTAGCACGGAGTCTGGAATTGTGCCCAGTAAATGGCAATAGGCTCACCCCCTATTACATGGAAGTCATAGCACAAATAGTGAAAAGTTGGTGTTACATTGTACAGTGACATAATGTGCACCTCAGCCTACCCCTTTCGGGAAGTCGCAGAGAACCTAACGGGTAACCGGGGCTCCGGCTCGACGTGCAGGAGAAGGAACGGGGTGGTTTTTAGTCAGTAAGAGTCTGACACTCCCTCCCGCCCCACCTAGGCGGGAGCAGTCATTCGATGATTTTCCCCCCTTAAAAAAAACCCCCTTCCGGGATAACAAAGGCGTGATGTTATGTTATGTTATGTAAAACAGTACAACATTTAGTTATTAAACCAAAGCGATATAAAGTGTCTTATATCTCATCTCTTATAATCCTTAGATACTACTTACTTCAGCACCTAAAGTTTATACAACTAACCATAATCGACATACATATTAAAAAAAGGTCCGCACCTTTATTAAAAAAAATATCCATTGTGTTGCAACAGTGGTTAAAAACATCAAGCCACTTTAGTTCACGTAAACATTGGCCAATTAACTGTAATTTCAGTTCCCTGAAAATTACGAGGCTGGTCTCGAGGGAAATTTTTCATTGAAATAGGAGCAGGCAAAAAGTCGGTACCACATTAATCAGAGAAGCGGAAAAATGAATTGTTTGTTCCTACCTTTCATATTATGTAATTTCAGACGGAATTGTGACATAAAAATGAATATAATGCCACTTAAGTAGATGCAATACAGTTTAGTTTGTACGTGTTCAATTCATTCAGCTCATTTCATCAACAGCCTATAAATGCCCATTGCTGAGCAAAGCCTCTTCTCACACAGAGAAGGTTTGAGTATTAATCATCACGCGTTCTCAATGCGGGTTGGCGATTACAAACTTATAATTAGAAATTACAAGCCCAGGTTTATTTAATTCATTCATTCATTCAGCTATTATAGAAGAAACGTCTGAATTAGGTATTATTTTATGAGTGATTTTTTGTAGGAATCAAATTTCAAAAAAGAACAGTTCGTGTTTCTCTAAAATAACTATTCTTCAACAAACAATGTAATAATTATTTCTTTACACTTTCATTATTGGTTTAATTACACTTGAATGCGAAGAAATATTACAATGTGTAACGCTTCTATCAGATTAGGATATATTGTATGTAGGCCATGAGTTGAATTTTACACACATAACATCACGCCTTTTATTCCCGAAACAGCAGTAGGCAGAGGTGCACATTATGTCACTGCACAATGTAACACCCACTTTGCACTATTTGTGTTATGAGTCCCATGTAATAGGGGGTGAGCCTACTGTTGTATAACGGGCACAATTCCAGACTCCGTGCTACAACTGAGAATTTTACAAAAACCCAGTAATATTTTGCTCGACCTGGGAATCAAACCCGAAACCGCTTGCCCGTCAGTCGCACTTGCGACCACTTACCCAATGAGACAGACATTCGAATTGAATTTTAAAGGAACACAATTTTATTTTGCAAGTTACCGTTTACGAAGCAAACATACGATATCTTCTATTTCCCTGTGCTGATACAAACGGAACTTGCACGGAAAGGAGCCAGCTGATACATTTAAGTTTTCTTTTTACGATAGAAAATTCGCAACACAGCAATATTTCGTAACAGCTGTGGCTTTTACACCTACCACGCTTGGATTTCTGTGAAGTTTGCCTCTAGTGCCCTTATAGACAATTGTTTTTGACTTTAGAGAGGCAAATGAAGGGATAAACTGGTCGGTGTAAGTTTAGGGCAAATATCAAAGTTTAAAATTTTCCTTTTCAATTGAAGTGTGTGCAGAAAGTGAATGGTGTCGCAGCATACAACCTCACAATGTTAGGGGAAGTAGTTTTATGACCCTGGCACCCCCGCGCGCCGTAAGTCCGGGTTGATTCCTTGATCACATAGTATATGTAGCAATTTCAGAGATTTTTTATGAATCTTCCTGTCTGTCCTGTACTATAATGCAGGTCTAACATTGTTTGTTTGAGTACCTTTTTCAAGTTATTAAAATGAATTGGTTTATTTAAAATTAAAATGAATTATTATAAAATTAAAATAAATATTTAAGTGAAATAGGTGTAGTTCTCACAATCACAAACTTTATTTAATAAAATGTGATGAAACCTGCTGCAACTAAAATAAAGAAGACTATCCTCTGAATATCCAAATCGGTTATCCGTTACAGTTACTGAATTTTATTTCTTTCAAATTGCAATCAAAGACGCTAATCCATACTTCTAAATTTCTTCCGTTTACTGTAAAGCTAAGAATGCACGAGCGTCTTGAGACGTCTCCCCCAAGTCGGTTGCAATTTTACGAGTGGTCGCCCCAAGCCGGTGCCTTGGAGCCCCTACGTTGCACGCAGACTTCGATGGAAAGTAATGGAAACAAACAACAATATTTTGTAGATGGAATATCGCTGGAGGCTTGCCGTCGTACGGGGAGAAATTTGAACTGAAGTTTTTAATCTCTTACGAAGTATACGAAGTAAGCACTTGAGTCGGAGCAATAGATATAAAACGGAGTTTAATGTCGTGTTTCGGTGATCGATCTAGTGTATTTTATCCTGGTATTTAATGCGTAAAAAGTGTTGGTTATAGTATATAATAATAACTTGATTAGGTCGACAAAATTACTACTCAATCCACGAATTTTTAGAAAAAACAACGAATGTAAATCTTTTGGTTTTAAAGAAAGAAATAAATAAAAGCAGTAAGTGTAGTTTATGTACCAAAATTGTAGCTTTCATATATTTTATTTTAATCTACAGTAAAGATTAACTGTAACCAATTTGCATGCCAATAATGGTAAATGTGCTGATCTCATATTGTATGTAACATCTATATCATGTACCACGTTGAGCCAACAAAGAATTAGTTTTATTATTATTATCATACTTCACTTTTCTATGCAGCAATCATGTAACAGGGAGAAAAATCAGCTTCAACCAATCTAATTAAAAGTATGGAACATTAAACACCGATGTATCCACGCACGCAATTCCCAATTTATCGATGTGTAAGATCGGTTATCGGCGCCGCATCTTGACGATGATTTATTACCGGCAACTTAATAACTATAAAAATGAAACTATAGTCCCAATTATGAGTCATTTATAAAGAACTCATGCATATAAATCAATGTAATCACGGTGCAGCGGTAATAACAGGGCGCGACACCGACTTGCCTATGCGTCGCTCATACTGAATATGTCACTCATGTCGGCTTAACTGTTGAATATTGAAATATATAATAAAGATACCATGCTACTTACACAATTTTTGCTAACGTAATTATTAGAATATTGATCGCAAGTCCTCAGGATGGCCGCTAAGAACAAGACTGCTAAGAGCCAATAGCGATAATAAAACATTATCAGTAGAAATAAAATGCCTCAAATTTTGTACTAACATGCTGCAGTGTACCTACCTAGGAATTCGTTGTATATAGTATCTGTATGTAAAAATGCTTTCGACAGCATTGCTGAAATTCATTATAATTGTACAAAAATTTTCAAACCTCTCTGCTCTGCGTTCAAGAAGCAAATAGCAAGCTTCTGAAGCACTATCAAATCCCACCGTTAAATTCAGTAGAACCTTTTCCACTATACCCAAAACCTGTTCCACACATCCGCGCCATTTAAAAGATTTACGCGTTCAAAAGTATCCATTAGGTTCAAAAGCAAGTCGAGTGTACGTCAACGATGTTTGTGTCCTTGCTAAAGCATGAAAGCAAAATGCAGCGGGACAAAATGCACGCCGTTTATTCCCGGCCACCCAGGGAATGGACAGGACTGCGAATTTAAAATTCCATTTCCAGACACTACGAAAAGTTCAAATTGCTTTCAGTTAAATATAACTGTGTGGTACATATCTATGTATGTAAGTTGGTCGGTGGATATTGAAAAGATGTAGTGAACCTGCTTTTAAAGTATTTTTAGGCAAAATTGTTGGTTGGTTTATATAAATACTGTATATTGTCTTGCAGAAGTAGTTAATGTTTATTTTTCGTAGAAAAGTGCGATATTTCATATGACTTTTTAACTCGGATCCACAGGACAGTCACATTAAAATAATCATTGTAACACTTTGTAAGTAGTACACCATTATCACATAACATCCATCACAGCTTATATCCCCGATGGGATAGGCAGAGCTGCACATTACGGCACTTAAGGTTATTGTACAATATAACACTCACTTTTTACTATTTATGTTATGAGTGTGATAGAAGTGAACCTATTGTCATATACCGGGCACAATTCCAGACGCGTGCTACTATTTTTTTTTAAAACCCAGTAAGGAGTATGTTATTTATGACATTGGGTTCAATTTCCTGATTGGATCAAATATTTACATATGATAATGGTAGGTAGGACTGCTTCGATCGAGTGGTCGCCAGAGTAACTACCGGGCAAGAGGTCTCGGGTTCGATTCCCGGGTCAGGCAAAGTATTACTGGGTTTTTAAAAATTCTCAGTAGTAGCACGGAGTCTGGAATCGTGCCCGGTATATGACAATAGGCTCACCCCCTATTACATGGGGCTCATAACATAAATAGTGAAAAGTGGGTGTTATACTTCTGTGTGCACCTCTGCCTACCCCTTCGGGGATAAAAGGCGTGATGTTATGTTATGTTATTTTGCCCGACCCGGGAATCGAACCCGAGACCCCTTGCCCGGTAGTTACTCTGGCGACCACTCGATCGAAGCAGTCCTACCTACCATTATCATATGTAAATATTTGATCCAATCAGGAAATCGAACCCAATGTCATAAATAACATACTCCATTAACCACCTCGATCTCATCAGACCCATGAAAACTAACTATATTAATTTAAAATTACTAGTGCCATCTACAATTTAACCCGAAAGCTTGTACTAGAAGCAAGGTTTGGAACTTACCCTTCGTTTACCAGTGTGTTACGAAGTGACGTCATGAAAATAATTTTAAGAGGGTCGACTAGATGGCGCTGGTTTCAGGTATGTCATATTATAGCTACCTACTCTATCCAACACTGAAAATTGTTGAAAATCATCCCCTAAATTTGTTCTTACAAAAGTAATCTCTAAACATTGGAAATAAGGCCTATAATGTACTTACATAGTTAGTGGAGAGCGGTCACCGATGACCGCTTGGGGATATACCGCTTCTTATCTTTTTGATATAATGCATGATATTATTAAAAAAGAAAACGTAAAAATTGAAACAATGTTAAGTACTTTAATCATTTTTCATTTGCACAATTTTTGTCATATTAGACAGACATATTTTTGTCTATTTTTATTTTTAGATATACCTAGTGTTTATTTATTGGAAATGCAGATTTAAACTAGTTTACTGTATGTTCTTGATTTCGTTAGTAGGTAAGTACTTGCTCCTGAAATTTCTGTCTCCATAATGTTACCCATCGTTGATAGGAAACCCATAAGTCAGTATTAGGTAGGGATAAATAACTTAACAGGATAATAGGTAAATGCCTTTGTCCAGCAGTGGACGTCTTCCTGATGTTTATGATGATGATGTAATAACTTAACACAAATTATAAGTCAGAAATATGCAGAAAAAATATATTCAACACGGACAATAGGGCAGATGCCTAATTTTTACTTTAATGTCCGTCTGGTAGATTATGTTAAATCATTAGACACGTATTTTTTATTTTCTTAAAGAAATGAATACTTGCGACCTTAAATTGATTTGAAATATCGCGTGACGTCACTTCTATGTACATTTTATACGTAGAAATGACGTATCAGCCCCCACTCCTAAACTTTGATTCGTTTTATCTAAGTGTTGTTTTACTATACCTATAACAAAATAAAAAAATAAGTGTCTAATATTTTTTCATTACCTAACTTACGGACTAATTATATTTTTTATTTTCATACCCTGTCATCATCCCAATTATAAAATGCATGCATGCGTTCAGTGGGTAAGACAGTCTAAAATGAAAAAAAAAAACAACAACGTTACGTTTTTTAAATATTTACTAATACCAAATCAATCTTAGACACACATCAAAACATACATAATATGCACAATCTCACTTAACTAAACTGATTTATTTTCTATATTATATTGTTTTTCGAAAACAATTTTAGATTTTGTTATTCTCCGCTATATTAATACTTTAATGAAAGATAATAATAAATATGTACAAGTTCTTTTAAGGCACTCGATTAGTATCTGCCTTAACAATAAGTACAAATTAATATAAAAAAAACATGTCATTACATGTAAAAGCCCGTCTGCTGATGGCACTAAGCATGTTTCAAGAAACAAAATTACTAATGTTATTGCTTATGAAACACAGTATTACTAGTTATTTGCAGACAATTATAATATTTGTACGTTAAACACATCTATTTCATCACATATTTTCACATTTAAATGAAACGGATTCTTCGAGTTGTTATGGCATTTTGCATTTTATGATTATATCTTTAAATGCTTTTTTTGTATTAGTATGATTTGTACGAACTATGTATAGATGCATAATGAAGGATGAACAGTTTTGAAGAACTGCTTCATACCTATAAACCTTATGTCTGTAATTCATCTATGATCTCGAAAGGATAACAATAAAATATTTTAACCATTGTTCTTCAAATTATGAACAAGCAACTTTAGACTTAACGGTGAGGAAATAAAAACAAAATTTACGTGTACGATTATATGAGATGATTTTATGGGAGATGTAACCAAGACATAAAATGAATTTTGCCCTAATTATATGAATGTGGATAATTTATATTTCTAGATGAATATTTTCAAGTGTTAACACACGATGCAAATGGATTGGCATCTCAAATTAATCGCACTTAACTATGCATGAGGGGAGACCAACAAAATTAAGTACTTTATTTATGAAATAATCATGGACGGAGTGTTAACAACTTCGATGATATTTTTCACAGATTTACGAGGATTATCTACATATTTTTGTAGTTATTCGACATAATTTTATTTATTTTGGAAACAAAAAAATATTTATTTCATATAATTTTAGAAATTTCTTTTCCCAAAACTCTCGACGAAGCACCTAATTTAATGCAAAACGATAAAAATATTACCAACTAATTAGCTCTTTTACTCTAATAACTTATAAACAATTTAATTTTAAAGAAAATATGTATCTTTACAGATAACAATCGTGATAATATAGTTTCACCTACCGCATTAATCTCAATATCAGATCTCTATATAATATTGTAAAAATATTCTCCCAACTTTATCAAGCCGAGATTACTTTAATAATAAAATATTATTTAGTATTATAACATCTCTATTGCACTAATCGTGTTCCGTTATTGTTATTATATTGCTTTTACATTACATTATGTAAGCTAACACATAACAAAGCATGACAAACTGCCCTTGTTACAATAACACGCGAACATTTGTGTAATCTTTGAGATTATTAATGGGTAATATACTTTTCACTGTATTAACATACTGCAGATCTCTGACAATTATATAAAATAGAACGAATCTAGAGATTCCCGAAGAGATTGTAACGAAGGCACTTATAAACGTTAACAATGTTCCACAACTAACGTAAATCTACTAGACACTAAAACATTTGGGTATTACTATTTATATTCTTATACAAATAATATTTTAAAACTGACGACGATAAATGTATAAAAATTAACATTTAGAAAAGTTAACAATAATTTAATCTCTTCTAACTTAGCTATTAATTAGCATTATAACAATTTCTATAGAACCAAAAAAGGTAAGAACATTGTACATTTAATTAAGGCACATGGGATGTACACATATTCAAAGTTAACTATAAATATTAAGCACTAAGAGTAAAATACAATGCTATAAATATTAATTATTCCGTATGAGAATCCATACACTCATCGACCAATATAACACCATTATATTTTTCAAGGAAGACATTGAATAATTTTGAATTTGATCAGAGAACGTAGTCAAATATTACTATAATTTATTTAGTCTTTGGTTTTAAAGTAATGTAAAATGTTTGCCAAAGGTTTGTTGGGTCCATGAGTATATGAAGAAACAACCTATATTAGACTATAATCCAATGTCAGTCCAATTATTTTTATGAAAAGCAATTTTAAAATATTTTAGCATCGTAGGTACTTACTTGACCTCTTGCATGACGCCATCTTGTTCTCGCGCCGCGCCACAGACTATCCATGTAGCGCCAAACGATCAGTGTACGTATGTACGTATATAAATTGCGTGCGTAGTATAATAATATACTACATATTAAGGTACATACATAGAACTTTGATAGACTTTCCATCTAACATTAGGTGGATAGTTACTTAGTTGAAAAATCATGACGTTGTTTTACAAAGCTTAATTCATACTAGTTGCAAGCTAACGAAGAAATGTTTACAGTTTCTGGGAAGATCAAAAAGCAAGAAGTGTTAGCAAAAGTCATTTCCAGTGTCAAATTAACTCTAGCTACAGCATGAATTAAGCTTTCGTTAGAAGTAAAAATTTTACTCAAACCATCTTTTTTATAGGGACGGCGCTAAAGGTGCAAATTTTAAAAAATATACTCTATTTAAATAACTTTAAATAAAAAACTATAAATAACTATTCAATGAAATATATAGGTAGCACATTTAACGCCGTGATTCATCCGGGTAACCTAACAACACTCGTGCTTCAACAACAACACGTTCAAGCGACAACAGAAGTACAATAAGATACAATATAGTAAATATAGTCGATGGCGTGTGCCATTTCATAAAAATTATATAAAATGTTAATAAAGTTCATCATGTTATAAACATAACAGGCATATAAATGTTAATAGTTAGACTATTATAATACATAGTATAATGTTAAACGTGAAAGGCCCAACAGCTAATAGCTACATGGTGGTCGATGTTCCGATGAGTATGTTACGCGGCGACATAGGGGGCCGGCGTGGAGCGGCCGGCCGCGACTCCTGTTAGTTCCTCGGCGCCGTTAGCACTCACCTAGCCGGGTTAACGAGAAGAGAGAAAAACAGAATGTTAGTATCGATCAAAATGTCATGGTCCGACTACACGAGTACCCCCAATCGCGAGCTGGCACGCTTTAACGCTTGCGTTGCGCTGCCGGAGCCGACCTGCTGACGTCACGGGTTAGGGGACTGGCAAATGTAAGACGTGGACTCAATGGACTCAACATGAGATAGACACGACAGTCGGGACCGGCAACATGCAGCTATTCAACAAAAGCGATAAATCGTGGTCTCGGATTGACATGACTAGTGTACGGAATTTCTCATAAAAATAGAAATTTGAATAAAAATGAGGGGGAGGCTATCAGGCATTCGCGCCGCGACACTTGTTCTGTTTGTGGCCCAGTTAATACTATACGGGTACTTAATTAGTTTACGCAGTTAATGGTTGAAAAATGTTAAGTCAATTTAGTATGTAAATGATAAATCTACAAATATAGGATTAAATGCCCAATAGTTCCCAAAAGAGCAATGCTTGAGACACACAGGCGCATGTGACGAGCATTGCTCAGACAAACAAGCATAATAAATTTATCACTTATGTATAACCATAGCACCCAGATGCAAGTATGTAAGTTATTCAACACATTGCTGCAACATCTCAATACTGTATATGGCGGCATTCTCATAAAAGTTGTTAATTAGTTTGTGATAACGAATCAATGTCATTACATATTTGCATGTTAGTGACTCATATAATATAAATACATAGTTACAGATAATCTGCAAGTTGTGACAATAGCAGTTATGATAGTGCACTTAATAATTATTATTATGTAAACAAACGGGAACTTGGCCTTGTGGAGTTGCATGTTAGTTGTGTGAGGCTACAATTGACCAAATGACTGCACGTCATCAACTTTATCGACATATATACTCTTGTAACACATAGAACATTTAACTTTAGTACCGCGGACCTAACGAGACTAAAGAAAGAAAACGCTTAATTTAAATTTCAGACAATTTATTGCGTGTATATTCTCAGAAAATGCATTTATTTACAATCAACAACGGAAACAATACTTTACAAAACATTATCGCATATTATCATTCATTTTATAAAATTACGAATAGCATTTCGACTTAAATCATTTCATATAAAGAAGCGTGAAAATACGTAACCGGCATAATGGATGCCGGTTTTAAATCCACAAGGACACAAGTGCAAATTATCTTAATAATAAACCACTTTCAAATAAGAAAGTAAATATAATAATACCTAAGGCAAAAATAAAAACAACTAGCTTAAAAAATTTCATATAAAAATCTTATATTGACTAATAGAAAGTTGTGATGATTATGAAAAACATATCAAGTCAAAGGAGGGGCATTACGTTTAATACTGGATTGATGGCACAAATTCTGAGAATGCTCTTTCCTTTGACTAATACTGGGCGAGACTCAGGAAAGAAGGACCTCACAACCGGCTTGTAGCACCTCCGTGGATTCATTTGGCAATATTGAACACTACTGTCTAAGCGAACTACTTATGTCAAATTTTGCAATAAAAGAATAATGTAACATCAATCCTTCTTCCCTCAATATATAATTTATACCTGAAAATATTACGACTGTCCGTAGACATGTTGTGATTTCAATTGTTGCAACAACAGCATTGAAAACAACTACAGACAAATAATTTGGTAACGCTGATGTTCAACTTTGAATTAATATAGAGCTCTAATAATGCCTCGCATCACAACATGTAACAGATCTAAATATCTATAAAAGAAATATAAAAATCACAGTTTTCAAATTATGCAGTGTCACCTCAGATCCGGTTTGAAGAGCGATAAAGCGTCTTATCCTCATACAAACTATTCAAGAACGTAACTAATAAGTACACAATATAATAAATATAAATAGTGACACAGAGAGACAGTAAAGCAAAGGTACCCACGCATACTCGAGACGAATAAGGTTGCTCGGAAGGATAAAAACAATAAATTTAAATTTACATAATCTATAAGAAAATCAGAACTTGCAAACATGTATACTGAGATGCATTCAAGTGAGATTCGATAAAAACGCAAGTTCCAATCAATGATACGACATCAAAAAGACACAAGCAAACGTATTCATCTAGCTGCATGCGCGCGCACGCGCTTCTCACCTTGTGAACAAAATGGCGGCGTGAGAGCGTTTTGGCGGGAATTAAGGCGCCGGTAAGGCAGTGCGCTGGTAAGGGTGCTCCCTGACCTGCGCGAGCCGTTGCGCCCTCCTCACCACACCTAGCGGCATATACACATTTAACATCTGCGTCGTAGCTCAACATTAAAAGCTTCCAACACCGAGTCGGTGAACCCAGACCTTTGCTATTAAAGATTATAGAAATTCACTGGAAAACCAATTTGAAATACAAATACATTTAAAGCTGATAGACTATATAGAACTGGGTGTGGTTTTACATCTAAATGCTGCAAAGAATTTAATCTCATCGATAAAATAGAAATAGAAAAAAATGATTTCGTTTTCTACACTTAACGATCGCAAGTACCAAAATATCACTGCCAAATACTCGTCATTGTCGTTCGGTAATACTAAGATATAATTTTATTATTAAATCTTCATTTGGCAGTAACACTAAAGTCTATTATTATGCTTAGACCTATACTCTATCATCTATTTTATTGCTTTGGAAAATATAACAAAATAAAATATTTAAACGAACGGGTCTACGAACGCCCGATCAAGGTACAGGTAATGGCTGGCATCGATAATTTCATGTTTTCATTAAAATTGACTACAGTGTTAACTGCGATATAATAAACCTAAACAATAATATACGGGTGTATAATATTTTCATAAAGCTCACTCTTTTCTAACCTAACTAGAAATCTTTTAAAGATAATAATAATAATAATACTTAGCCTATGGTATGTTTATAAATATAATAATATGGCTAATAAATTAATAAGTTACGATATAATATTTGTAACAATAACAGTGTGCACTATACTGGTGCCAAAGTTATTCTTACACGTTAAACGTATATAAACATTTAAAACCGCCTAGAATGTTCCACGTTTTGTTCGTATGTGAGTGTGTATCGCGTTATTAATTTTGTCAGTTTTGTTAAAATATAGTTAAATATGTAAAATGTGTTCCTTTCGTAAATCAATTTGTATTTGGTCCCTTTTGCTTGTAATTGCTGAATTAACTATTCAACTCATTGCGTCATTCAGATATAGGTACTATTGTTAATACGAAAAATTCAATTTGTTATTCACAAGTATTTAACTGGAAATATAGACAAAAGATGGAAAAAAACCACATGCATATATGGTGGAATTTTAAAATATATGATAATACTTTAAAGTAAGATATATCTTAGTCCAAAATTCAATGGAGTTTGATTCTACATTAACATAATGTTAATAAATTAGTTGTGTTACAAGCAAGGGTTATCACAAGAACTAAGTGATGGGATCTATTCGTATCTATCATCATTCGAGTGAAGTGTAACGAAACCAGTAAATAAATATATAAAAACTCTACGTCTTTGTATAAAACATCGGTAACTTATATAGAGTTCTATTGGCAGTTTATATTCAACTAAAGTATATCTAATTTAAAAACAATAATTAACTGCCATCAACCCTAACACGAAACAACTGCTATAAAAGAAAATATATTCTCAATAAATACTTTGATAATAATCATCATTATATTAATTTGAATAAATAGTAAATTATTTCTGTTATATAATAAATAATATATCTTTGACTGTCAAGTAAAAACAAAAGTTATAATTTGTATGAAACTGTACAAAACAGCTGTAGAAGAAAAAAAAAACAATGTTCGTAAATATTAAAGACGATAACATCGTAGGTACAAAATAATGAGTCGTTAAGCTAAACGTACTTAAAACAATAATTCTTAAACTATAAATTGATCATGGCGTTTTATTATGACTGTAAAGAGGACGTCCTGTGAGGCGTTTAGAAGGAGGATTATGATATCAAGGACGGCAATAATGATGCGTAGTGCGATACGGCGCTTGCAGTCTGCCATATCTTATTGTGGGCTGTTGCGGCCAATGTCAAAAGCCAGCTAGCAGATATCTCGACGCTGCAAACCCCATTAAAATATTTATATCACACACAGTTCAACAAAAGCTCGACACCATACGTTAGAATAGTGTACATTAGTTTGTTAGTGCTGTGTAATCACGAGCCTGATTGGTTCTTTTGTTATATTAATTTAAATAAATAGCTGTTTTAGTGATCTAGCAGCGTCTGTAACCGTTAACCGATTTTTGTGTATCATTTACTTTGTTTCGGGGCTATAAAGTCTAATATCGCGCAGCAGGATAATCCCTCCATATAACGCTCCAGATGCAATCGGTCAAATCACGTGCTATGGACAAGAAACAATGGAGTTAAAATTCTGGTCGAGCTCTTTGGTTGGTTACTATTAGTACTGCAAGGTTGCTCATTACCTATGACGCTTAAAACCGGCTATAATATACTATGTTAAAGTTGCCGTCTGTATACACTCCTAATTCAAAAGTCCCTCGTGAAATAAATGATGTCGCTACTAACACATGAATTGACCAACTAGGAAGCATTACATGGAGATTATCCGCTCCTATTTAACCAAGTCGCTGGGAACAAGCTTGTATGGAAGCTCAAAAGAAGAAAGGCATGCGACATCGGATAGAGCATTAGAATACTCAAAAAGATATTTGGGACATTGGGACTTGAGAAGGTTTCTTACCGGCAAAGACCGTTTTTGGCTAAAACTGACCCTTATGTTTCTAATATCTATGTATATGGAATTGCTAATTTATTTTGTACGTCCATTTTTCCCACCGACCACGTATTAACATGCAGTTATTTTGTTCGATACTTACATGATCAGTAGTGGAACTGTATAATTATTTTGTTTTTAATACTAATTTTATCTAACGTTCATTTTCCGTCTGCTACGAGTAGATACTAATCGACGATTTAAAACCCGGTACCGTGTGTATGTAGCGTTAGTATGTAATAAACGATGTTTGATAACGAAAATTATTTTATTTTTAAGTCCAGCTTTCGAATTTTTTAGTTTGAGATCAAACCTATGTCCAGCAACAGGTACAATAAAGGGGTTATTTATTATTTAGTAAGTTTATTAATTACGTAGTCTCAGTCGACATGGTGAATTTCGTTTTAGCTACATCAGACTTTCAAATTACTAGCAGCATAGCAACCGTCCTCAAAATGTTCTAACTGCCCTATGACGCGTAACCCGTGGTTATCAAACATCGTTCGTAAAGATCAACGGGCGAACAACCCACCCGTATGGTCAGCGGCGGCGTACTCGGTGGTGAGCAGCGGGTTGGCGGCGGCGGTCAGCGCGGCGTAGTTGGCGTAGTCGTAAGGAGAGGCGTAGATGAGCTGGTGCGCGGGCTCTCCGGGAGACAGCAAACCAGCGGCGGCCTGTGCGCCTGAACCGTTGAGCAGGCCGGCCTGCGCGCCTTGCGACATGCGCGGTGACAGGATGAGTGGCGCGCCAAGCGGGGCCTGTGTCCTGAGCGCTACGCCTCCCACACCTCCCACGCCGCCGCCTGGTGCCAGCAGACGCTGAGTCTCCGCTGCGGCCGCTGCCACACGCCGCCACTCCTCGTCCGCTGTGGGATCGTCTGCGTTGTATCAATGGTACTTATATCAGCCACACGTCGCCTTCTCGCCTCGACCTCATATAACCCATTAGCACAGTTTCCAATTGAATGCGACTTTCAATTTTGTTAGTAATAATCGACGTGCACATTTACTTTTCAGGCAATTTTTCCCAAATCCCATAAAACAAAGCTCACAAAAAATTGAGACACCAGAGGAGTTGAAATGATCGTGCACGATTCTATTCTGATAGTGAAGTGAAACAAATAGCATGTGTAACCAGAATTCATAAGGAATCATTCGGTTGCCAATAACAAATACCACTTAGGCTTTAACGGTTTTCAATCGTCCTTAATTAACGATAAGAGATCTTGGTGCTGTGAAATCACCCATGTTAATAGTTAACAACCGTAACATGCCACAAATCAATTAAGTTAGTCATCTTAGCAGTCGCCTCGATGACTCACATCCGCAAACAAAAGACACAGTTTATGCTCACTTCAACAATAGGAAATGTAATGAAAACAGAGCAGAATATGTACAGTTGTCAGAAAACAATTCAATGAAAAAAAATAATCCCACGATTATTATGTAATTTTTCATGCAAAATGATGTGTCCCACAACATTGTGTTTAATCCAGGAAACAATCACAATTACTTTACAATGTCATTATTATCCTGCATCTCAAAGATGAAGTCTCTTCTGAAGTATGAATTTGAAATGGCACAGTATAAGAACCCGTAAATGCGTTTTAACGCAAGCACCCATGAAAATCTGACTCAGACCTTTGAAGCTAATGTCTATCTCTTCCATACAGCAGTTCACGTTTGTACATTGCAAAATGTCTATCTTCATCCATAAAGACCCAGTGCAGAACATAGGACTCAAGAACAATTTTGCATACTGACTGCGTGGATTAAGATAGATTATCGCTATGGAAAGATAAGAAATAGAAGAAATGGAGGGAATATAAAATCATTGAAAATTTTACAATATACAATATTAGTGAATCGATTCTATTTCTTATTTCTCCATAGGAGTGTTAGTAAGTCTTAGTGGGTAGTTTTAGTGACAAAACATGAATGCGACCATACTTATGAGGCACTGACCGTTGACGGGTACCACCGCCTTGGTGCTGGAGTCGCGGTATGTGCCGTTTATGATCGCCAACTCCATCAACTGACGCTTCTTGAGCTCATCTTCGCCATCAGCTTGCTGTAAAGGAAAGAAAATAATTTGAAGGTTTAGGACCATTTCACCCCAAAATCTGATGAAAATTGTAACGTCATAAAAAACCTTTTGTATAGAGATAAAAAGACATGCTCACACATTTTTTATTGAACTTCAAGAGGAAGCATTCCAGTCTAGTAAGAATTTTAATAGATAAGAAAAGATTAAGCATGTCATTGTTATCGCTAATAACAATTTCTTTTAGACAAAAATTTACAGAGGCTTGTTGTGTTGAACATTTTATAGGTACCAGAAGTTTAACCAGAAAGCTAAATGACACTAAGACCAAAAATACTAAGATGAATGAAACAAAATAATATGATAACAATTTCTTACAAACAAAAAACAATTTGGTTGGCAAATAGTAGAAAGGTCAAGTTAATGAAAAATTAAATAATGAAAAATTGTTAACTAAAATAGGGTCAGTGTCGGTGAAACACTATATTTGTTCAGCTGCTAATGTATATTTAGATGTACGAACTCGTATATCATTTATGACTTTGATGGTAATTTCGTAGCCAAGAAAATAAATTGGCAGCAATATTTGAAAAATCCAGACATTCAGAGAAATGAAGGAAATGACTCAGAATACTAGTATTAGTTAGCAGACTTGTCTATCTTGTTTCAAAATATATTTTAGGTGTTTATTTGGGCTGACTGAACCACAAGGTATCTTGAAATATGTATTTACTCAACAGAGATTGGAGAACCCTTTGATGACACCTGAATTGCCTATGTGCCAAGCCAGTCTTTCGAGAGACAACGAATTTGATACTTGTGACATATACATTCAACTATTTTCCTCAAAATTTTGTTTGTTAATAGAAGCCAGCTAACATTAAATCTGGTAGCAGAATAGTTGTTTTTTATCTCACTAAGAAAAGTGCAGGTCTGGGCAAACATGACCATTTCGTAAAAGTAGAACGCACAACCAAAACAAAATTATTAAGGTATCTAGGTAGAAGGTAACCAGTGTCCGTTAATTAGTAGTAATGAGTCCGAGCCTTGCGGTTCAACACAATTGCTAATGACGTCATCGCGCCTTAAATGCACGGCAATGAACGTAACACTGAATGAGATCTTCATACAGATAGTAAAAAACAATGAGAAATTGTTTCCAGTATAGATTTTACTGATATTTACTGGACGAGAAAATATTTTTCTATCTTTTGAGGAAGATAGGTAATTAAGGTTCCGACATGTTGGGTTCCATATTAAAACGGTTTGGGAAATGGTCAGTTTAACAAAATG
This sequence comes from Spodoptera littoralis, assembly GCA_902850265.1. NCBI lineage: Eukaryota > Metazoa > Arthropoda > Insecta > Lepidoptera > Noctuidae > Spodoptera > Spodoptera littoralis. The sequence continues at coordinate 8,656,558 of LR824542.2, read as the reverse complement.
TACCGTATTGGAGTAAAAAATGACATCACAGGATTTTAAACCCAATTTGATTTTTAACCGACTATAAAAAAGGGGGACTTGCAATTGGTTTTTTATACGTAGTTTATAAAAGAGTAATATATTTTTAAGGTAAAAAGTCAAATAACAAATGTTTCATGTACGAGACAGGTATTAGTATTACACACATAGGTTCTATCTTTAACGTTAAAACCCTAAAAACGACACCGTTGTCTGTGACATTCGAGGCTACCGAACACTGGAGAGTGTGCCAAAATTTCTATTTGGCATAACTGTTTGCTGGTATGTTAGAGTTTATCTAAAACAGATAATATTCGCAGTCAGTCGAAATATTCGACGTTTGCGTGTTAACCAACAGTAACTGTTAAGTTAGTCATAGTTTACTATTACGGAACAATAAAATGCTACGGGCTGCATAAAAGAAAGATCAGAGATTACTTCAGTCATACTACGAACCCAAACCAAATTCAACGACATCACGTGAACACGAAGCTATTTTAAAGTTTACTTCTATTTTTGTAGCGTGATACGTTCGTAGGATTGTGAATGTGGAATGTTGAGGGATTTAAAATGAATTAAACCATTTTAAAATTAATATTGGATCATTATGCAATGTCATTAATAATAGTTGTGCAATAAAACTAGTTTTTAACCTTCATTAAGCCTTCATAAGTCACGTCGAAGTACCTAATATCCGTCACCACAATGAGCAACTGAGTACAAATGTGACCGCAACCTGGGCCACTCTGATTGATGACTACTCCACTACTAATTCTGACTAGCACAATATTTGCTACACAATCTTATGTGTCGTTTGACATCGACAAATTAGGTACTTTTGCTTTTTCATAATTGGATATCAAGAAGTTGAGAATTGATCTTCCCGATTATACTATTAAAAAGTATTCATCGATAAACACATAATAAAACGTTTATAAACTTTATCTGATATCATAAAATAAGAGTAAATAACGAACTGTAGCGCAATTTCGACGTCCGTACAAAATTTGCAGTGAGATTGGTTAATATGGGAAATTTTGCAGGGCAAAAGTCCACATCTGGGAAATTAAAAAAACCCAGTATCTTTTATACGTCTAAAATTAAGAACTCATGATGTCAGAACAAAATTGTATTGAATACTTACAGGTACAAGCAGGCGTTTGACTTCATCGACAGCTCTGGCCAACTTTATCTTCGCCCTGTTCTCAGTGTCCTCAACTGTGAGTAAGACGTGGAGGTCGTCAGCCAAATGCTCCCAATTGGGTTTTCCTCTGTTTGCGTCCTCCTGAAATTCATTAAAATCACCCAGTTTAGCATCCTGCTATTGGAAATTGGAACATTTTCGACCGTTTATGATGCTCTCAATTTAGCACGGTAATTATGGCGTTGTATGAGAAATCAAATATAGCGGGAAAATGGAATGACGTACAGCTAGATCCAATGTTTACGTTATTGGGGATTTCTTGTTTTAGTCATGGCCTCATGTTTTAGCTATTACAGTTTTATATATCTCCTGATTGGTTGTTGGACTAGATTTGTGTTTAAGTATTGAAACGAGGATTTTAAAAACCAACAAAATCAATGTACGCGTCAATATTTTTTGAACTAACAAAACAGTCAAGTACACATTACAATATTACATTTTACTATTGATAGTTGAAGTATGGTTGTGAATATAAATAGCCACATACATTGGTATAGTCTCAAGGACGCTGCTGAACGTTAATGGCTTGAGCACTTCAAACAAGCCCATACAAATCTAAACGGAAGATCCATATACGTTTCTAAATGTTTGGGTATTACTATTCGTAGAAATTGAATCGGTAAGTTATGCCACGATTGCTGAGCAAAACAACACTCAACAGATACATACGTATATTAAACCCAAATTAAGCAATAGAAGGGTTTTCAAGCGCAATGCAAATAGATGGTAAATAATAATTTTAAACGCAAATCATTGATGAGTCGTGAGTTTTCTCTTCATGGACAAAGGCCGGCTAATCTTTATGTAAGGATTGTAGTAAATTATTTATATTTATAAAACCTGATAATATGCAAATTAAAACATAAGTGACAGATAAATTGGACTTGCTTGAACAAAGTGATTGGTGCAAATAATATAAAAAACGAGCCAACATCTTGCAAAAACGTTTAGTACATCATATTATGCATACTCACATCTAGTATAGTAAGAAAATAAACTCCGTTTGCTTTTCGTGATTAAGTACTCACTTCCCACTTGAATTTAGTAGCTTACGAAGTAAATTGTATTAGGAAACTACCATATTGACCTAAACAAATCTAATTCATAGGTACGTTTGAAAATGACCTTGGTACTGAAAATATCATAAAAATGGTAACTATAAAAATATCGATAAATGATTATAACCTGCATCGATTTCCAGTTGTTAGCTGCGTGGAAAATATAAAAGTTGGTCATTACGATTATATTTTTATAGCATAGATTGTGAACATTAAATACTTTTTACTTATTACCTTTTTCTTATCCCTCATTGAACCTTTTCCTCTGACCATAATTTTGCATCCTGTCTCTTGTTCTAGCTGCTTAGCTGTCATACCCCTGGGCCCTAGAATCCTTCCAACGAAGTTGAACTGGAAAAAAGAAAGACATAACATTATTAATCAAGATAATAAATATCACATATCAACACATCATGAATTTAAAATCTTCAACTAGTAAACACGAATTTCTATTTCCAAAAACTAATTGCTTTCGTATTTTAAAAAGCTTTTTATTTAGTTTTGAATTTCATTCATCAGCTGTTTGGTAATTCATTCAAAGTTTAAGATTACGAAATGTCTTAACGATGCGGCCGCCACATGCTAAGACCTAATTCAAATGTGACTTCATTTAATGCCATTAGCTGTTGGATTAATTACTCGCTTCGTTACACATAAACCATATTTCCCGAATATACATACAAGCTGTACATACGTTTAACCTCAATACGAAAGCTTCAAAGCATCGGTTAGCTCAACGTATATGAACTGTGAACCAGTATCATTCTGCCGTCCACGAGCATAGCTGAGAAATGGACCAGTTGGCACGCCGCCAACAGCCGAAGTTCACACTAACTATTTTTTTTCTAAAAGGATATTTCAAGCAGCCAAAAGATAGTTCAAAATACACAATAAATAGGCGTAGTAAATAAAATTCGAGGTTAGAAACTCGTCACACGTCTTACGCTAAATTGTTTTGCATGACAGCGTGCAAATTGCTCGATGTTGTTATTATATTCCGCTGAAAAGTCAGGTGACGTTGACTAGCAAACTAACATTCATTTAGCAAAGACAGTCCGGCCATGTTGGACGTCGTAAATCTAGACGCTAGTGTCCTTTATTGTGACAATAGGTTCATTAGATATATTTCATTGCAGCGATATATTTCAAAGTGGAAATATGAGATGCGGAAATAGGCACCCCAAACGAGCTGGGACAGCATTCGTTAGCCGTCACGGTCCAGCGCCTGCTACGACGACAGGCGACAAATTGTAAATCACTCAAAGAACAGACGGACCGAAGTTTCGCATACCGATACATATCTTTATCGTATAAATAAATCTTTTAAAACCAGCCAACCGCACCGACCTAGACAAGTATTGAACTAATAATGTTATCTAAAGTACAAATAAAATAAATATTGTACCCTGATAGTACGCGGTGCAGCACTAAAATACTTAGAATAGAATCTTATGTAGGTAAGGCACTCCAATGATTTCAACGCGTTGCTTTTAAAATTTCATAAATAAATCAAAACGAAAACATTTCAAACCGCACCATTCGAATGATGGAAAATATCATTTAACCACAGGTTTTGAAAGCTTCTTTGATGTACACACGTAAGCTGCGGGCAAAATTTCCTTCTATCCCGTTTATATGAGCGTGGTTTCTAAGCAACATAAAACCCTAGCCGTAATCTTGTAGTGATCATAATTTCAAAGTGGAGGGCAGGTCCGATGCTATTTAGTGGTTGGCCACAAACTGCTCGGTTGAGAACACTTCCCTTGCTTGTCAACCATTATGTTACATTTCCTATTATTGTGTCGCAAGGACCACGTAAAATATTGCATCAGGAGCGAGAACACGTGTGTTATTGTTGTGTAAATTAACTGCAACATAATATAAAGTTTATACCAGTTTCTAAAACAGATTTTCTAGTCAGGAAGATTTAAGTTCTTTTTATTCAAAATCGCGTAACCGCTTGATAGTCATATGATCATAACGCCTGCACATTTCTCGGTAGGCGGCGACCTTACTGTTTCTTGGAAATGTATGATCTGACTGAAATTTTAGATCTCATCATAATAGTAGCAAATTCCAGAGTAGATAATGAATTCCCAGTATTAAGACGGGATTGTTCGTAAAATATTTTGGTGTCATGATATCGTTACAGTTTCGCCACGTGATAGGAAACAAAGTTCGCTCGCAGGCGTTTGGTCGCCGGTCGCCGGACGTCGGGCCACGTCGAAATAGCGACACGATACTTGGCTACGCGCCCGTGTTTACTTTATTGCATTTTTTCACTGTTAGTAATATTTTTATGAGAAAAGTAATTATTTTATTTTCTACATTACAGAAATACCTGTAAACGTGCCTGGATGTAGTAGCGTGTTTGTCACTAGAACGATACGACTTTCACTCGGAATTTCATACATGATGTTACCGAATATTCAAACATTGAAAAGTGGTAGCACAAAAAATATTTAAGGTAGGTAAATTGATATTAAAATGATTTAAACAAATCCGTTTAAATAATACAAGGAAATCGGATAGTACAACAGTAAACAAAAGCTATGGGAAACGTATGGCGCACCGCCGCCGGCGCATCTAATCGATAAACATTAACCAATTGCATTCCAGCCCGCGGCGCATACGCCCTTTACCTATACTTATATACAAGTCCACGATTACAAGAATTAATGCAAATACTACTTTATCTGTCTGAGTATCGGCTGCTATCGGTATTAATGCAAATAAAGTTATTTGTTTGAGAAACAATAAATCAGTGAACGCTACTTGTGTTAGCGGATTATAAGGTCTGTAAATAGCAGTTAATGATAAAGATATCGTTGTTACAAACGTATATTATGTAATTTAATTCATGTTTTTATACACAAGCCGACAGATAGGACAATTTACGTCCATAATAATTGTTGTTGTGTAAATATTTTAATGATTCGTATATTAAGACTGATGTTACAGTTACAAGGAATATTAAACTGTTTTATGTGTAGTTGATAACATTATTAATTGTATTAATGAGTAGCATATATAACATACACTACACAGTAATGAAATGAGGAAGGATAAATCGGACGCTACTTCTATTGTAACATAACATAACATAACAATACAGGGAACCATCGATAAATATTTGCAATGGATAATACATGTCATCGAGATAAACGAGCGACGCCCATTTGATGTAAAACCTAATTTTGAACCGTAACGTTATATATGCTTCTGGGTAAAGACATTTATCCACCTTATAGGTGATAATTTTGGAACTGAATGAAACCCTGTACTATTTTTCCCCACCTAGGATCTAGGATATTACTTTTTAACCTTGTTCAGTCATCAGCCATTTTTTTTATTGGACAATGCGCAGATGATCAAACATATCACTTGATGGTAAGTGATCGGCACCGTTCATGTATCTTTTCACAACCACGCGGTCAAACGTAATAAAAAAGTAACGAGCAATTATCTCTTTAAAATAACTTTAAAGTCTGATACCGGTACATTTTGATGTAACGCATTATACACCGTAATGCGTAATGAGAACATACAGGTTATAATGCATCGCACTGTCCCCTAACTGAAGCACAATAGTGTTTATATAGAAATGTGCAAGGTTTCCGTTCGTAATTGGCAGTGGTTTGTGCCCTAATGATAGCGTTCCGATAGTACCGCAAACCACGTGCAGTGGGAACCACAATCGCGTTGGGCAAGGTCGCTTTGTTAGCGGAGATAAAGACAATATATTTAGTTTATATATTGTAAAGTATTTTAAATGTTCCTCTTCCGTAACTTAAAGCTATTCTAGTGATCATTCGATTACAATGTTTTGTAAAAAATGTACAATCCTCATTTTAATGCTGGCCCTCATTTTCATTTATTGCCACTATTTCTGAGCATTCACTTGTATTTCAGTAACTAAAATCCGAAGTTGGAACTTAAACACAAATAAATATAACTTTACAACCACGCCAGCCAGTAAATTTAATCTTAAAATTATTCTTGTACATGTTTCTCTAATGACAAAAAGGTAATAAATTTATTTTACCAAGTACTTAGCTATTTGACACATTACTAGTAACAAATATGTTTACAGTATCCATAAAGGTTTGTTTTGTTTTAATTAGTTGTTTCGAAATCGGTGTTAGAACGGAGGATCAGTTACCGCGCGCTAGGCAATAGCATACCTTCCAAATTTTGGGTAACCTAACTAAGGTCCTAAATTTGCTTATCAAACATTAGAATTAGAAGAGAAAATTAGCTATAATCTTCTCTAAATAGTGGTATTTTTAGCCATAGATGTGTGTCAGCTAATGGTGTTGCAGAAGAATAGGTAACATCGTGTTTGTTCAACCATGTAGGGCATAGTAAAAATATATAAATGTCATATTTGAAGAGGATAAACGCATAATAAACCACAAACGAAAGATTCTAATGGATTGATGTGATAGTACAAAATCAAAATACTAGATTATAATAAGTACAGGTAGAAGGCATAATGATTCCCATAGTAGATTCACATACGTGATTTATTTGATATTCTATAATTAATTATACAATTCATTTTGCACTAACAAGGCTGTTCGGTAGTATGCAGTGCGTTGCACAATGATATATTGAACAATTAGTGTTAATGGCTATGGATATTAAGTTCCAGTTATGAACTTTAGGTATAATTATTTTTGTTCATAATATTATAAACAGTAGTCCCCCAGGTTCCAGTTCTTATGCTTTGAAAATAGTCTCAAAAATATTTGAAGTAATGAACTAATTAAACCCTCAATAAATTCTGTGCATAATAAATGTATAATTAATTTAAACACTATAAACCTGTGTCAGCAAAACCACTTAGCAGTGTTTGCGAAAATTTGATTTTTTTATTTAGACGCAAGTTTATCCTTTGCTTTAGAATTTTTCTTTAGACCCTGATAGTGTAGTTTCTTATCCCGCTTCTCGCTACAATGCAAACCGCAACTTTACCGATAACAAGTCAAATGCCGTTTCATCGTTTTAAAATATTCATTATTATCATTACAACTTTACGTGGTTTGCTGATTCTAGTTATTGTTTAGGAATACCGTTGTAAAAGCTACTGCACATCGAACGTTTTCTTTAGAAATCTCGCGCTAATTCTCTTTTACTACGAATACATAAATTGTGTGGTAATATTTTGGTCAGCAAATACGTAAAATCACCACTACGTCTAATAAAGTTGGCTGTCTGAAGTTAATCTAAAGAAGAGTGACCAATTATAAACTTATGAGCATTTTCTCTCAGGATGGTTTGCTTTGTCCTGTCTTACAAACCAAGTATCAATTATGATTTTTTTATGGCATAAGCCGGTAAACGAGCAGATGGATCACCTGATGGAAAGCAATCGGCGTCGCCCATGGACACCTGGAACACCAGAGGCGTTACAAGTGCGTTACCGGCCATTTGGGGATTAGGAGTTTGAGGATCGTTGGGGATTCAGGGATTGGAGGGTAATTGGGCCTCCAATTACCCTCCCCTTCCCCATGAATAGACTCATAATTGGCACTTTTATGCTTTTAATACAGTACCTAGGTATTTGATACCTAACTTAGGTACAGTACCTAGTTTTCGTAAGTATCAAAGCATAAAAGTGCAAATTATGAATCTATTTACACTCAAATTTGAACTCAACCAAATTGGTAAAGGGCCAGGAAAACAAGCACAGGTAAGTACTGTTCTTAGATTTTATCGTCGAATTTAGATCAGAGAATATGTATCACACGTCTTTATGTGACCTGAATGCTAAGAGGTGTTTCTTGGTAGGATGACTTATGCCCTACTGAATCTACTACTTATTGCGTAATAAACGAAAACGTGATATAACTGTGTAATGTGTATTAGCCACGTAACTAACACTCAAAGGCTTGGTGTTCTTTTAAAAGTACACATTTTTTTTTAAATGGGTTTTCCAGAAACCAATGCGTGACAATTTTTATACTTATTATCCTGTTCCATAATGCATTTAATGACCAATATTCTTATTAGTAATTCAAGGTTATTGACGAAAAACGTATAAGAATTTTATATTAAAGGCACCTAGTGCATCTAATGGCAGACAAATAATTGCTCGTAATTTTAAAGAGTTTCCTTAAAAATGGGAGTCGACATCTGGTGCAGATATAATCTTTCACAGATTATTCAAAAGACCAGTGAATCCAATCCAGGGCAAGATTTCTTGATTTTTGTTGTAATACTAGGAAGTTAGTATATCCGCATAAGTAGATTTCACAAGAAAATATTAATACAATACGTAAGACAATTTATATAATTTTATAACATTAACATCTATTATTAATTATTGTTTATGTACTGTTGATTTGCACATAACATTGATCGTCCAGTCATAATACTGTATTTTATAGCATATAATTAATAAGTAAATAAATCTTTAAGAAATCGTTAAAGATTTAATGTGTAGCAGAATTACGATTCAAATTATATTACTGAGCCGATGTAGCCTTAGGTAATAACCTAAGATCTAACAATAAAAACAAACATAATACACTAAAAATTACAAAAAGGATAAATTTTATTGTTTGAATGAAATTGACTACGACATTAAAATCTACCATTAAAAATGTATTTTTCAGTGAGTGACGTGATTATGATGCTTAAGTATGTATTTAACTCGTATAATCCTACAGAATCGAGACTTATTAGAAAACCAGTTAAATTACACACAAGGGACGACGCTGCAGTCAAAAACTGATGTTTGCATAATTTCAACAAAAATATCTCCCCTAATAAACAGTAACAAAGGAAACTACAATAGAGCAACAATAACAAAACCAGTGAACTATTGACCGCTTCTGATTGGCCATCATTAGTGCGACTATAACCGGATGAGTGCAGGTGGGAGTGTACGTAGACCTACCATATTGCAATTGATTGATAGTATAATTCTAACATAATTGTCGTATAGCGATTGGTCACGACGTGATCCGAAGTTGCCTCGGGGCTGACTGCTGTGTCAGTTAAGCTTAGTACATATTAGTGAACGGATAAAATGTCCAATATTAATTTAGGTATATTGGATTGTGCTAAAGACTAAGGCACAATTCTAGACTTTAGGCTTTAATATTTCAAAAATATTTATTTGCTTTAAAAGAAGATTGCACCAAGGCAAGTTTGCGAACATCAGAATTTCGACCACCAAGGCAGATTAAGTTAATAATCTTCAATTAACCAGTGACTCATCACTCCAGTATCTAAAGGGAACTCTTATTTAACCAAGTCTAACTACTAACTAATCGTAGTTGAATAATAATATCAGTATTCTACGCATCACTGCCGAATCAGACCCAACCCAAAATGGTGGACATTGGTATCTATCCGAGTCATTGTTGCGTGTAACCCTTTTAACCTATTCCCGTAGTTGGAAAGTCGTAATGGTCCGTCCCGATTACAAAACAAGGGGATTCTCATCATGTTTCCTAGTTCGCTAACCTATAGGATAGTGAACAAGTCAACATCTTGACCTCTCTGAAATTAGGCATTGTAGTGAATGTTGGAAACAGAAACAATAGTGGACTGACTGAGACAGAAATATTTTTGTTGCGCACTTCAGATAGGTCAAGTTATACTGTTCGTGGTTTATCCAAATCCAAAAAAAGATAATCAATTTACTTCTTACATGTTTCAAAACTTCAATAATATGCGGACAGAATGGAATTTTTGGCTACCAACCGAGAGAAACATGTCAATCGTTACACATATTTTCCATTTTCTTATTTTGTAATATTTTATGTGAGTTATCTCGGCGCACTGCCAAGACAGGCTAGATGCATATTAATAAATATGTAACAATATTAATAAATCCTTAGTTTGCATTTGTACGATGGGAGCATAAAAATACTAAAGAAGTATCGGTCGCTATGTTCCCACGCAAAGCGTAAACTAAACATAAACAATTTTGAGTCACTATGTGATTGTAGACGAGGGAAGAACGCTCTTATAACTTTTACATGGGTATACAAGTGAAAATATTTATACTTCGTCAAACAATAATATTTTATAACCACCTAATCTTACTCCTACGAGAATAATATTTATTATTATGGTTCGCAGTGTCCAAATTCATATTCGTTTATCTTATAACAAATATAAAAATTTACTATGTCAAATATAAATGATGGATCGTGAAGTATATTCATACCTTTATAAATGGTGACGCCATTTTCGTAGAAAGATAAAATGATCAATTCACAAGTAGAAGTTAAGCATAAATATAGTTTTAGTTTGATTTACAGAGCAGACATCAAATAATTTTATACCTACAATATACAAAATACTTCTTCCTCGATTGATTAATAAATCATTGCATATTTTAATGGTTAATTATAATAAGCGTTACCCATGATTAGTCACGAAGCCGTGTTTACCCATAAAACCGTGTATTTTCTATAGAAATATGACGTATATACATATTTACGGTAAATCGTAACAATATTTTCATTACGATTTAAGGAACTCCGTTGTAACAATAAAAAGTATATGTAATAATGACTAATTTATTTAACCAGATGTGCTAAGAGCGAGTGATTTCAGTGCCATTAATATGTCGACAATCTTAATTGAAGTCTGTTCTGAAACCGTGATTGAAGCTAAATTACTAGCCGAATGTTTACGGAAGCCCATTGTATATTTGTTGATGATGAAAGATTAGTAACATATTAGTAAACACTGAACTAAAACGATGATTTAATAAACAAAACAATTGATTGAATTGGTGAAGATGCTGATGAGGAAGTATTAGGCGCAGTTATTTCTAAAAACAACATGGAAGACAATGTACTAATGGATAGTGATGTTAGACAAAGTCTAGCGTAGGCCACGACCCGTGACCGGGTCGACGGAGCGCGACCAATCCGATCAACTTCGTTACCGAATGCACTGCTGCAGTTAGTCGTACATGAAGGTACTAATTAAACTTCCGACCCAACAGTAAAAACCATTCGGATGATTTTAAAACGAAAGAATGTTGAGGTCGCGTGATCCATGACAATTTGATGTGCTCGAGGTGTTGATAAAGCTCTTCATTATTTGTCTTTCAACATAACTTTGGAAAGTATTTGAAAATTTTATCCAACACAAGCCTGATTTACGTTTATTGCGTTTTTGTTTAAATAGTTAGGAGGAAAAAGTGCAGCGTGAAACGAAAATACATCGCTTTAAGATATTCTAAATTTAATTCTGAATCGGTTCTGTTGGTTGAATACGCAGCTTCCAAGATTTTTAGAAATAAATAACGTTTGATTATTTGTTACGTTTCCAAGCGTACATTCTCCTTATAGTGTAGTAATTTCATTCACAATGGAAAATGTTCATTCATTAAATATGTCCAGCTGTTCCCGAGCATTTAAAGTTAAATTTTTCCTTGTCTTACTGTGTGAAAATGTCAGCTGAAGTCATTAATCTCTATCATGTAATTTGCATTCAAGTGTTTGTTTTCGTGTATAAAATATTGTGGGAGTAAGATTGTAATACTGTCTTATTGCAATTTGGTGTTTTTGTACGAGTTGCACATTACTGTGTGGTCTTAATCATAATTTGTTAGTTCACGGTTGCATTAATTGCAAAATTTTGGCTTTGAATTTTCAGAGCTTATTTATTTATCAGTATTTAATTTTTAACTTAGTCTTTGTGTTCGCACAGATTCCTGATTTGTGACAGGTTCTGACAATTAGTCTTGACCTTATTCTATGAACTTTTTCCTTACCTATTATATGGAATTCAATTCGATATAATCAAAATGCGGATGTGTCATAACTCGATCCTCTACCGGGTAGTTTAAATGACGAGTATCATGACACCTTTATTTTGTTCAAATCAAAATATCCCACAGGAATTTAGCTACTGGACAGTCACATTCTTATATTATGACGTAAGTTTATTTTGTGTAGAACTTCATCGTCACCCATTGTTCCTTTGAAATGTGATTGAGTAACAATCATTAGGAAGTTGTAACGTTGACTAACGTTGATAATAACTTCGTTATAAAATAACTGCTAGCTGTTGCAGAAGTTTCGTAATGGTAAAGTTAAGATAAACACAAACGCTTTTGTACCCTGATGAGGAAGATAGATATGTTTATATTTAGCGTAACTCCAATTTTTACCAGTTATGTTGGCAATCTAATGTGATAAATATACAAAAAAAAATCTGTATCAAAAATGATCAAACACTGAAATTCCCAATGAAGCTATAGCAAACTAAGAGATCGAAGTCACTACGGCGACTCAATCAATAAACGAGACAGTAATTGATGATAACATAATAATAAAATAGTTGCTTACTGAAGTAGCAACAGTTTGCAATGATAAAGGTTTACCTAAATAACTGCTGTTAGCATACCATTCGCATAGTGTCACTATGCAAGTACACTAGATAACGATACAAGATAATCTGCTAGTGGTTACCCGTGGCTCGCTAGACAAAAGCGTCCGTTATGAGGTAGTGTCGAAGGGGACTGCACTATGACCCAACGTGAAGTAGGTCCGATCCAATCAACCTCATTATACACCACTCCTTGTTTTCTGCCGACTAATAATCTTTTATGTTTACAACATTTATTAGTATTAACTTAATTTCTATGTTGCCTATCAATAAAACCTCAAAAATACATCATTTTGGCTCGTGTATGTTTTGGCGTGTGTAAGTTGCAAGAGAATAATTTTGAATAAGTATTTTGTTACAAAAATAGACATTTTATCCAGATTATTTTCAAAAAATTGTCATCTGCCAAACCTAGGCTTAATCTAAGACCTCGAGTTAAACACTGAAGCATTTCATTTGAATCTATCGTTGATAGATTGAACTATTTAGTTCAGAAGAACATTGACGATACCAACAGATTACATTTAGAATATGAAACTGCCACGATGAAAATAGTGACTATAAAAGAGTTCAATGAATCCATTCTTCATTTGTCCAGATTTACAGTGTTGGAGATAAATGGAGCGGATATTAGCGGCACACCCACACGTGCGTTTACTGCATATGTTATAGCTTAATATTACAGACTTAAAGCCATAAGAAAACTTCATTAAATTATACAAAGCAACGTTGTTAGAGGAAAACACAGGGTGGTAGACGCCCACATATGCAACAAATTTAGAAAATATACTTCTCGTGCAAAATTTTAAGACCGTGAGACAAATTTAAAGTCAGGTTTTGTCAAAAATATGTTCCAAAAGCCTGCAAGCAGTATAAGAAACATAAATTAAGGTGAATTTATAACTTTTTTATAGAGACATATTATGTGGGGTCGTATTTTTTAGCAAAGGGCATTGACTAAAATTGGTGTCTTTCTTTTTTCTGGCGGCAGTCGATGATTTATGGAAAATATTATCTAGAATGTCATTACAAACGAAATTGTCTATGGGCTCATATATGGAAATCTCAGTCTGGACTGAGTTATGAGCGTTGAAAGGAGCTGGAATAAAACATTTTACTTTTGTTGTTTTATTCAAATTATTCATATTTTTGTCACAATTCCTAACTTCAAATTGCGCGCCACTGTACGCCGGGCACAGAAACACCAAATCACACCACAATATATCCATATTGCCAGTCGATAATTTTTATTAGCTATTTTCTCTCAGTCGATAACTTGTGGGATGCTTCTAGGAGTTGTGTCATGAAGCTTCATGAGTGTCAGCTGCGGTACCGTTGGTGGGTTGAGTAGTAGTAGCCGTCCAAACATCTAATAAAGTATTTTTTTGCCGTTGACTACTGGTGGGAGACTCATCTACTTTATAGTTAGCATAATTTTTTGAAAAAAGCAAACCGTCGACTTTGTAAAGTGATGGACTATACGTCAGATGAGCGCATAATTTTTTCATATAATGTGATCATTCGAAATGCATCACTTTGTGACTGAATGACGACGTCTTTGTACAGAATCTTATGCTAGATGTAGATTAAAGTATTAACTGTAGTTAGATTAGTTACTAATCGGAAGTAAGTCAGGAGAAGTAGACATAAAAATGATTTTTTCGTGTTTTGATGACTGTTACTACTCAATCCGCTACCGACGCCGCAGCTGACAAACATAGCATTTCATGATAGGGCTCAGTAAAGTATTTTGCGGGTTTTTGACTGAGAGGAAATTGATCATGAAAATCTGTCATAGGCCATAAACCGTATACATATAAATTGAACATGCTAGTCAATCAAACGAAATGTTTTTTTTTCTTCAGCAATGGTCAGTTAATGGATCACTCTGTTCTGAATCCGTGTCCGAAGTCCGATTCCGCCTTATAACAAAAAATAGAAATAAACAAAAAAAAAATAATTATAAATTCCATAATAAGTTTTATTATATTCCTTAAAATCGTCTATAAACATTTATTACAAAATATTTCTGACAATTAAATAAAGAAATATGCGATGTGTACGGTCACCATCAACAAAATCAAAGGAATTATATAGCACTATTTTCACATCTTTGAACTGATTTAACTCGGTTTGGACTGTGTTTTTGATATAAGACCCCATACATTTTTTTATTTGTAATGTTATTCTGCATCTATTTTTCCACATCCGATCAACTGCCGCGAAAAAATGAAAAGGCACCACGCTCCATACAAATTTGGTCATTGTCATTTGTCGTTATTATGATCGCCCAATCGGTGTGTGTCCAACTATATTACTGCGACCAACTGCGATTCAAGGTCGCTGAACTACAAGAAAAAAACTGAAAATCTAGCATTTAATTTACGTTCTGTACACATCTTTGAAGCTTTCGCCAACAAAAAATAGAAAGAATCTTAGACACATGCTCGAGGCATGAAGATTTTGAAAGCCATTCATTTGTGTTTGGTTTTTCACTAGACAGTATAAAATCTAAGTATTTCAATCGATTTATTGATAGATCGATATATCGTTAATCTAACATTCGATTTGGAATTCCTGACTGGTCGTAACCTAAACAAGTTTCTCGATGGTGCAGTAGCGAGAACTGTTTAATCTTTTTGAAACACATTCGCGAGCTTTTACTGATGTTTGCACTCGCGAATGATAAAGCACACACTGCTTGTGCCAGACATGTTTCCACTAAAACAATTCAGCCGTCCGGCCAGTGCGTCGAGTATAATTCTATTTTACGCTCTTTCCTACAATAGCTGATTTATAGATTTGTGTACTGACTATCGCGATGAGATAACAATTTTTTATTACTACATAATTAAATTACGATATTTGATTATTAACAACAATTATTTTTAATAACCCTGCCATTTAATTCAGAACAATACCGTTCAGATTACGACATGAGCCTAAAAATATATATACTTCGTTTTTTTTTATTTAAGTTATCGACTAAGTCGGTCTCCTGTTACTAAGCCCAGGAATCATATACTGAGACACTAAATACTCAAATCATGATTTTTAATTTCAACTTAAGTTTGAATCTTGTAATAATAATAAAATTTAAGATTGTCCGAAGGAATGGACTTTAACATTAAGCTTTTCGTAGCTGATGAAACGCTGTGGTCTCTACATGCTGCATGAATTGTGAAATGTGCCGATTAAAGTATTTTAGAGAATTTAAAAACGTGATTAAAACTTCAACACCACACTTTAAAACCGTTAGGCGAGCTGTTAACATTTTAGTCACCAGAAAGAACAAATTTAACTGCTAGTAAAGTGGGGTTTATAGTGATGCTATACTGAATTTTACTATCGAATCGTCTCCAATGTTTCAAAACACGTCAAGTGTCCATTGGTTGTTAAAATGAACCGTATATTTTTATTTATCAGCCATTCATTCACGTCCTTATACCCCATTTATAAAGGCAAAGCGACAAGAGCTAGGCCTCGACGCAACAAGTTTTATGTAGAAACTAATATCTATTGTAGTGCTCCGAACAATACAAAGACTTATATCGTCTTACGTATTCTCTGCGCGTATAGAATAAGTAGCTAAGCTCTTCAGAATCTTAATGAACTTGAGGCTTTCCTCTTTTACGAAAGTAATCAAGCGTCTACTTCAAAGTACAGATAAGGATAATTGTGTTCAAGATATTCAACTATATCCACCTTTATATTTCCTTGAATAAAATAACAGATGTTTGGCTTTCTCCCAGCGTGTGCCGCTCTAAGATGCTCCATTAAGACACGCATCAACTGGTACTTCTTGAGCAGCAAAAAGCCAAGTAACGGTCTCCACCGATATGGCAGGATTTAATAACTCCTCCGGCCGTAAATGGAATGAAGCAGATTTCGAGGCACGGACCTCTTACTGTATCGATGTCGATTCTTTTATGATACGATCGTGACTTCTGCTGTTTTGATGTAAAGCACATCTGTTTTATTAGGCAGCGTCTAATGTTGAAATCGTGGGAGAGGAAATTCTAAATTAACCTATTTTTATTTCTAAACTTAGCAATCACGAAGATGCAATGTTTATAATGAATTTAGATGTTAGTACAAGGTATGTAGATGCTAGTTACAGGAATAGCGCAAGATGACCAAAACAGATACCTACACCGACTTGTTGAGCGCTAAACGTGTTTGCGATTTGTAGTAGGTAATAGAATATAAATATAATTTCATACAAAATCAATGAGATTATACAGATGTATTTATTTATTGCTATTCAAATGCAAGGGATATCGATATTAATATTCGTGCTTGGAATCGCGCGTATTTTATCGATGTGTTAACATCTCTATGCGGTGCCAGCGGGAACCTGTAGGACCAAAATGAGGTTGGAGCTCTCCATCTAGTGGGCTATGATCGAGCAGCTTCGAGCGCACTCGTATGTGCTCAGCATATCATTTGCAACCCCAACAATGCGGAACACGACATGTTCCGCGTTTGGTTCGCATTTTTTTCTATAAAGGACTAGGAAAAGAATTAATTAGGTAGCTATCTATCCTGCATTTCTATATGTGCAAAACGTTTTAATCGTAGCAGTAAATTTATTACTATAAATAAAACGTAATACGTGATTTGTTTATGGTTCATTGAATGAATATAATTTGTGGGAAAATATTGTGGTTTGTTTTATTTTTTCTTGGAGTTCTGACACGGAGTCGTCTGCACGGCTGCAGCTCTGAGAAGTTCACATTGTATATCAGTGTGAATTTCAAATATGAATTACAATATACCTATTTGCATAGCCAAGTGGAATCGTAAAATAAACTGACTTGAGACTGGGGTAAATAAAATAGAGCAGAATAATAAACGTGTTGAAATGCGTGTTTAAATCCGGGTGTGTGCAAACAATGGTGTAGAAAAGAATTAAAACGTTGCTATTTGTTTGCGCTATAAAGATGGACGGTACAGTTACAAAAATAAAACATTTTAAGATATTAGTCACAGCAGTCGGTACCGGTGTACCAAAACTATTGTTTCGACAATGTGTTCAACATACGAAACGCATTCAAACTGTTAGTTCTATTTCTGTTAGAGTTAACGTTTAGTTTACGGCGCAGTTTTTGCGAGCGAATAAAACATTGATAGCATGATTACCAATTGAGAAAACAGTATTTTAAGGTTTGGTAAAACAACTATTTGTTTTGGATAGCAGAACATCAGTAGGTAATCTTTACTTCAAGCGGAAAACATAACTAACAAAGATTAAGGAGTAGACCTATCAACATGGATAGACGTAGTGCACAATTTCAAATACAGTAGCTACTATTAAAAATTTGTTCGCAGACTTAATGATGTGCTTTACATGCGCTAACTAAAACGATTTATATCGTTGAAAGTCAATAATTTGCCAACAAATATTAAAAACAATTTACAAGCTTTCTACATCAAGAAAATTGGTTTTTCATCCTCTAACTGTGGAGTTGAGCGTCTAAACTAGCCTAGCAAAGTCGTTTAAGATCAATCAAATTATTCTAAGTGTTAGAAACAGCTCACGAAGGATTCTCAGAACTGGCCTCATGTGACAACCATCTGCATCGTTAAGGGCTTCCATCATTATTTCTGTGTACGTGACCAATGTCTCGGAACGGTTCTTTTGATCGCCAATCAATATCATTCAAAGATCAATTTATCTTAAGATTTACGTCTACATTGTTGGATTCCACGCAATTATTCCGATGATCTATGATAACTTATTTATCTAACATGGATATTCAGTGTTTGGTTAAGTGAAGTCTATGTACATTGCACTGGTGGAAACATTCTACCTACTAAAATGAGGACGCAGTTTATGAAACGCAATAAATAGTCTAAGAACGCAATACTTACAAGATTTTGTTTTTCGAAAAAGTCAGTTTCTGTACGTCACCATATTTATTTGTTGTTCATCTTAAATTAAATAATTTCTTGGTCAATTTCATATGACACCCCAAATACAGATGTAATTTATAAATCGAAGACTACAGCTACATGCTGAGCAGCATTGTTCGCTACCACTACCAAAGAAGTCATCAAATGTATTTTAAAATCTCAGTGCTGCATTAAAACATTTGATTAGATGATGCCAGCTTAATTGGGTTTAATGTTCCTATTTTCTCACATTATCACGTGATAAATTCAGTAATTGTTATTCAACCACTCAAAATTGTAATAAAATTCAACTAAATTAATTCAGTGGCTGTGGTTCGTTAGATGACACCGTATAAGGAGTCGCAGACGAGTTAATGGCGCCAACAATATATTACCTCTATGAGTCAATACACATCCCACTAATATTGATTAGTTTCTTAAACACACTTCAAATGGATTATAGGAATTACTTTTTTTATTATTTAAAACGAAAATGATTTCTAAAATGGTGTGAATAAATATAACATTTACCTTGTCTTATAAAGTAAGATTGTTGAGCAATATTGTGTAAAGGTTTGAATTACAATTGATGAAACTACGGTTCTAAGTTAAGATCCCTAACAAAGCAAAGAAGAGTAAAGGAGTTTGAATTTGTATTACGTCAAAGAAAAACAGGCTTTTCACATGACGTCGATACAGATACACATTTTCAACAGTCTCAATATGGTTATACCTAAAACATATGCGGGTAACATCATACTTATAGGGACCGATATGTTTAAATTAATGAAACCAACCCAAATAGAGTATGGTGAACTTATCGGTCTACATGTACAAAATGTAACTTCTATATAAATAAACTAAGTAGTAAGTACATTGGAAGCCAAATAGCGCGACATGTGAACTGATGCATTGACAATATTTTCATCAGCTGCATTCGTACTTGGCACGAATACGAAGAATGCTTATGTTATCCGATTTTAATAGTGAATCATTCAGTTCAATGAACCCGATGCCGAAAAAGGCGTTCTATTCGTGTTCATTTTTAAATGACTAAGAATCTGTTAGTAACAATGAATGGGAGGTATCGGCGAGGGTCGTGCGAGAAACCACAATCATATCAAAGACGAGATAGCCCTGACATCAGTCACCAAATGCAGCAGCCTGTCAACCTTGTATTTCTATATATATGACTAAGGTAACTATTGCAGTAACTCGCTGTTCCTAACAATTAGCTTGGTACATGAAGAAATTATTAGAATTCTTATCCGTTTAAAAAACTTTAGAAAACTGTGATGGCTGCTGGAGATAGTTAACGTATGTTGCAACGTAATTGACAAGCAGCTTCCTTTATTACCTTTTTGCAATTCAATAGGACATAACAAACCGGTGGGATACTACAACGATTTTGCAATGAGTCTTAATTAGGATAACATTTGCAGCGGTGAATTAATTACTCGGGTATTTGTCAAGCAATACAAATTCATTATGGTTATAATTGCTTGAGCACATCTTACCGATCATGTGCATACAAGTTTCATCAGTAAATGAGAAGAAGTGTTTACATTCACTTATAACAAACAAGGCACTGCATAAAAGACTTGACAGTCAAATAATTAATGACTGAACAACTATGGCATTGTGTACACTAAGAAAGTATTCATTCATTATATTCAGATACTTCGGCTGTGAATGAGGCATAAGTTGTATGAATACGACTGATTAGCTTGTAAACAATGACATTTGGCATGTGTGTCACCTATCCGCTAAAGGTATGAAAACATTGTACGAAAGTATTGTGAAACAACCACGTACCTTGATCAAATGTGCAAAATATGGCATTGAAACGTATTGACAAAATATAATCGTGCAAATGCACACACGCTCTAATAGTAATGAAAGCAAGAAAGCATAAGTCTAGGTTGACGCCCCGACGTTGAAAAGTTAAGCTTAAAGAACCAGAAATAAAATTCTTATCTTATTTTTATATCTATCTGGCATCAACAGAGAATTTATACTGCAGCATGCATGACCTAATAACGTCGCGTAGGTATTGCCAATTCAAGAAGTGGGATGTTTTCTGTAAATCCATAAAGTTTGAACGATACTGCTTTAATTAGAATTCTCGGAGTTGTAAGTAATAAAGCAAATTGGTCTAACGTTGTTACGGAGAGAATTGGTGGTTTAATTTTCCAGTACAATGGGAATTTCTCCAAAAAGTTTACTAGTAATTCTAAGACTTCCTGACTGTTGTTCGTGTGATTGTAATTATGCATCACGTTTTAAATACAGCATTGTAATCATCGTTTTCATTCCCTTGACCTGTGCTAGTAGGCATCACAGATAAACCCTAGAATCAAACGCAAGCATATTAATAACGTAATTACTTACATCTGGATGTTCTTTTACTGGCACGTAAACTTTTTCTGTGAGTGTGGTGACCACGCCTTCAGGCTCTGGTAGTACGAGTGGTTCTTTCTTAACTCCATTTATTTGGAATAAACTTGCTCGAACTTTTGCTATTTCTGTAAAGAAAAAAATACTTTTGTTAGTTACGTGGATAACATCTGTTCTAATAAATTTTACTCATGAAACATGTCATATTGACTCGTTAATTTTAAAATACCGTCCCAAACGTTTACTAGTAAATATGAAGTTTTATGTCCCGTGGAAAATTCCTGTTTTTACGAGTACTTATTTTAGTTTTTGGAAAACTTACAATACCTAATTACGTTGTTATGTGTTTGCCGAAACACATTGTTTTAATGGTTATAGCTATCTGGAAACGTTGTTATTCTTAGTGGCTTCATCGCGTGTGTAATCAATATTTTTAGTAAGTATTGGATCTGTAATAAGTTTGAAGGTTACGACAATAGTTGATGACTGCTATGACATCATCTGACAGATATATTGATGGATCCGATACTGCACCTCTAATTATATGGTTGGTAATATAACGTACAGAGGCCACCACCCCAAACAGTGACGTCATTATTTCAAGACATATTTTTATTAAGGCGTGAATGACTCACCTCTTGTCATCATCACTAATTGTTACTAAACTTAACCCTATAAGTACTTAATATTATACTTTATGGCCGTGTTAAATGAAGGGAATTGAAAGGATAATTATATAGGCACAGCAATTACTAACAGATAAATAACAAAATTTGAATAACTTATTTATTAATGCTGTTATTCGCTGTATCAATGCAAAGTAGACCGTAGACCATATGGCTTGTTAGTGCAAAAGTATTATAACTCGAGCTTGCGATTTCCCCACCGTATGTGAAGCATCGTTGTGCAAACATAGGGTCTCGTTTTATCTTCCTTATCCAGATAAAGAGGTGATGCGTCATCGTCATCGGCTTATTTCCGTACGCAATATCCGATGACCATCTGTTTTACAATATCCGAGCTATGAAGCAAGTAAGTCACTTATCTGTTAAGGCACGTGCTCAATACTTTACACAGAAGTAACTTTAGTATCTTTAGGCAATCAATCAATTTCGAAGCTATTACTTGTTAACTCAAGTCGTAGCTTAGTATCTTATCAATGTACATAATATCTATTTGCTAAAAGTAGGAGACTTTAAAACTTTCTTGTTTTCCATATCTTATCTTGCAAAAATGTAAGTGCCTAATGGCAAAAAATGAAATAAATATTCTCATTTTCATTTTTATCTGTAAAACATGTCCAGTACAGTTATGCGGGTTGTCTTCAATTTGTTAATCTCTCACGCTATCAAATGGCTCATATGCTCAGACGCACGTATCCGCCTGACCATACTGAGTCCACTGAGGGGCTGGCGACAATGCGGAGGAGCTTTCACGCCATATAAGGGCGGCAGAGTGAGTAAACAAGCCATTAACCCGCCACGGGACTTGTGTGATAGCCGATGGATTATATATTTAATTGCCACCTTTTCTTGCATATTGATGGTGGACGCATTTAGGATGATATGTTTATGCCTCATATTAGCGGCAGCTTTTTTATTCCAAACAACTTAATTGGCACCCAGTCGATCGCGATGCCTGCTACTGGAATTTATATTTACGACCACCTACTTATTTTGTAATTTAAAATGTAATTGCCATGTCGATTTAAGTTTCTTCTAAAATCTTCAAGCTAATATTATCATTTGACTAAACTACATTGAATTAGTTGATTAATTTGACAGTCATCATTGACAGGGCTCTCAGTTTGACAAGTTGAATCGTTTGATGGTCAACACAAGGTTGCATCAAGATCAGAATCGTATAAAAACTCCTTTTGTAACGTGTCACAAACGGACGTTGACAGGTGTCGAAACACTTGTAATAGTTGTTGAACAATGCAGCAGTCTTTGTACTGGTAAATGAGAGTTTAAAACAAAAACAATTGCGGGATAATGGAGGCTGCTTTGTACCAGCTTGTTTTAGGGGCTGTCTGTCTGTCACTTCACGTCTATGCGCCTGAGTTTGATTAATGTACTCAGATTTGACGTGGACGAGGTTCGAAATATGTCGTCTGTTTGAGGTCGTTCTTGCGCAAGCCACTAAACTTGTGTGTACCTACTTGAAGGCTCGTGTGAACTATGGATGACTTTAGTGATGGACAGCTATTTACGCATTCTTGTTCAGGGTTTTATATTTTCATCTTTGTTTATACCTTACCTTTCTCACTAAAAGATTTAGGTTTTAGCATCATTATAACGTATAATGGAACCGTTTAAAGTAACGTACGAGAGTAATTTATGAGACTTGCAGATGTAACAGAAATGTTTAATGACTGCTTGCATGCTCATCGCCTACGAGCATCACATTAACCCATTTCTTAGTTATAATTCTTTCCACTTGCGAGGAAAGCTCACGGTGTATTAATGTTTTCCACAAACGCGGAACGTGTAACATTTAAACATGCAATCAATCTTACAAACCACAAATTTAAATATGAATTGATGTTCCGATCGATTTTAATTAAATTGGTAGCGATAATGTCATTTTTATTACCTGTTTTTGGTGTCACAAAACTAAGTTACATCAAAGTAGAGCTATCCACAAACAGGTTGCAAAGCCGCATAATATACCTAGTTGTATTCGTATTAACAAGGTTTAATTTTACCATTTACTCGGATTACTCTAACCGCAATCGCGATCATTCTATGTACGTAATTCTAGCCTTGCAACTCCCTTTAGGAGCCAGTAAGCAAAATCTATCTTTGAGTACAGGAGTTAAGATTGAAAGTTAGTTGGACATATATTGATAACTCTATAACATAATGATGTTTGAACGCCAGCGTAGGAAGAGCATTCACTATAATAGGCGCGCAAGCAACTTGTATGTCACTGAGTGACAAATGTCAATTGCCGCTTCGATCTTTGAGACCACCTACGGAAAAGTAAGTACAGTTAGTTTTAGGTTGGATTTGTAACCAAAATTAATGGTAGACTTTCAATTTAAAATTACTATGAAATTAATTCTTCTTAATGAATAGGTATGGTCAAGAAAACATGTTTCGCATGGCTCATAGCTATTACTGAATATAAAGTACATCGTTCGTTAAATAAATATATTTTCATGATCGTGTATTCTTAAATTAAATAACTATTGCGCTCTAGATGGAGGTCACTGACCCGTGGCCGTTTTACTAGATCATAATTACAGCCTTCTGTGAAGGATTAAAAACTATTTATTACAAGTCTAATTCAATTTAATTCATAAATATTAAATAGTAGTGTACAATTTTCTCCCTGGAGTATTGCGACACTGACACACACATGTACGCTTACTGGTTCCAGATAATGCAATGCAATCTCTCTTGCATTGTCACCGTCCACAATGGCGGACCGCGGCGCGTTCACTCTGTAATTCCTCTCCCTCATTCTATTCTAATACGCATTTAATAAGCTGTAACTTCAAGCGCAAGAACGGTATTATCACACGGAATTGGACATTGCTACGTGATTAGATTTTACGCTCCACCAAGACCTACCGCCTACAAAGTTTTATAGTTTCTATTAAAAACATTAAACTCAATTTTATTACTCATGGTGCGATCTTTTAAATTATTTATTGAATAAACATGCAGTATTAAAACAGAATTGAACTCGACCCCTGGACAGTTTTATATTATATTCGAAATATATCAAGATAAATGTGTTTATTGAGAAAGATCAGCTATATGTTAAACTATCAATTTTGGTATATTTCTAAAATAAAGTTCAAGTTGAGCAATTTTACGATTAAATTGTTGAGCAACTCTTGCTTTAACTGTAGCATGTTTAAATGAAGTTTTTAAGGTTAACGTAACGTTTAAAGGTTAAGTTTAGTAAGATCTCCAAATAACAATGACTGTTTGGCACAAAAAATAGATTTTTGAAGGACTGAACAAATATAATAATATCATCAGCAAATGAACACATAATGGGGTATAACATAATGACCTTTAAGTGATTCACTTAAAACAAACAAGGCCTAATCTGTGCACGCCATAAAGGCACGAAGCACGAAATGTTTCAATTAAATATGGAATCAAAATCACACAAGATGAGGAAGTGTAACTAAATCACGAAAAAAAGGATTTTCTTGCAACACCGCAAGAGTATTTTACGTAAGTGTAAAAAAATAATATTCTGCAGTTTTCTTAACAAAGTCATTAACTGGCAATCTACACGCAGGCTGTTACGCGCTGCAGTTCCAGTGAAATAAATGGTATAATTGGTTCCATGAATAGACTAAGTCACAAAATCACTTTCGTTACTAGCATCGGTCGGCGGAAACAATTAATTTCTTTCATCACCAAGAACAGTGGTGGTATTTTGTAATTTAACGACGACGCCATTGCAACGGCGGTCTTAATAACAAACTAAGTAAACGGACGCACGGTCTAGACAGTGAAATTATAAGGTGCATTCATTAAACTTCACTGACACAACTGGAGCATAAATGAAGAATATCCATTTTATTATGCGAAGGACTATACATTCTTGCGATGCAAATATTTGAGCACACTCTAAAATTAAAGAAATTTCCAGAAAGGCTCAACTCTAGGATTGGCGGTAATACAAAGCAGTAGACAGGTAGACTCTAGCTACTAATAGCTTTGTTTTTTCGATAGTGCTGAGATTAATGTTCCCTGAATAAAACGTATGAGGGCAAATTAAGAACAATGTGGATTGAAGGGGAATTTTCACACGATGAGCGACGATGCGTAAACGCAGTACCACGGTCAGTAGCGACCGGCTTCACTTGCGTCGGCCAACCACGAAGACTTGAATCACGCGAATAATTATGTAGATATATTAAAATGTATGGGTAATTACCCGGTACATAAGTGACAATACAAAAATAACTTCTATGGGAATGATTCGAAAGCATTCTTAGTTACGAAACCGACAAACCTTAAATTAACTGTAATCTATAGTTGGACGTATAACGAAACGAAACTGAAATATGATTTCACATCAATACTGACAAGACTAGTAATCCAACATGACACTTGTAGGCTCGTAAATGAAATAAACTTAGTAGATGCCAAAGTAGCAAAACAACAAATGTCTAATAAAATTAACAAAGTTTATGAGCTGCACCTTCCCCCGGCACAGTTACATAGGTTAACAACGAAAATCAAAACTAGTGATGTCATATAGCTGTAAATTATTCAAATAACTGTAAATAAACAAGAAATACCTTTGCTAAATCTATTACCAACTAAGCCAAGTATAATTATCGTATGTCTCACATTTTGGTGATTTGAAACAAATGCAATCCTAACCAAAGTGACATTGAAAAACAAAGAACTCATGTACCTACTGTTTCCTATAATTATTACAGCATTGTGTTCGTGGACGGCCCATTTGTAATCAAGCTTGATAAATTTGATTATTGAGCAATCAAACCGGATTTTACTAATTTTGAACAAGGTAACGAACTTAATGATATTGGACATCAAAAGGAAATTAAAGATAGAATATGAATAACTTAGCCCTCTTCATATATCATACAGTAACAAAGTAGTTTGTATATTAATAGAAAGCGATGCACTTGAGAATGATGAATGGGAACAAGATAATCAAAAGGCAGTAGTGAGTTAAGTTCCCGGTACGGTAGCTTCAGACAATGTACAGCGTCGAACAGATGTACTTGCATCATGGCGGCACGGCCTCTGGAAACGATAGTTCCTACCAATAAACCTTTTCAAAATGATATTGTAGAGAGTTTTGCATATCGCATAAGAAGTTTTACATTCCGATAAGATTCAACGAACCGATTGGAAATATTATGAATAAATTTGCATAAGCCATTACCCAACTTTAATTTGTAGTACACATAAATATTGTACGATTTCACGAGTTAAACTTAATTTTAGCATAGGTTTCACACGCACCAACACTTCAGGTCGTGTGGAAATCGGAAAGTTCGAACTAACTGGAATGATACTAGATAAAGAAATAGTAGTATTGGCTTTAGAACTTAGTTTTAATACTTTGCCTAGAAGACAAGATAAGAGCGTGACGGTACATAAATATATTTTTACAGCTTATTTAACAAGCGTACAGAGCTGCTGCAGTAATATCCGACTTCCTGTCCTCGATACCAAGTACCATAGGCTAATGTCTAGTCATGCACATGCATTATGCAAACATAGAGAAATTTTAATCCAAGTGCTGCAGCTGTTAACTCAGAGGATTCAAATAGAAATAGGCTCAAGCCTAGGATAATTTTGAACTTGATGATTTCTGAGCAAAAAACTGCTAAACATTTTTTATGCAGCCAATATTCAATCTATGTTACAAACCTCATTGGATCTAAGATTGAATAACTTTAAGGTTTTTGGTGTGTCAAATGGGTATAATTATAGAATACTACCAACATAATAGATGGTTCTTCCAAGATCTTCATTAGTCATTCCTGCGCGTGGGACGATGACAATAATTATACTTAGAAAAGTGACGAAATGAGATTGAAGGTGATTCATTAATGAATGAAAACAATAATGTTCTAAAGATACAAGTTAATTCCAACGTTATATAAAACAACTTAAATACTAAATTGCAAAAGAATGTGAGCATAAATCACACCAGGAGGGAAACTGACATTGGACATTACGAAAGGGACTCAAAATGGAAACTAGTTGGAAATGCCAGCGCAAGTTGTCTTTACAATTGTGATTGAAGTGCTTTTATCTTGATATCTTTATCTTTACGTTCGAAGAGTCGCACAACCTCATTATTTGGATACTGATGAGACATTTAGAGATCTACTAAAACCCCCATTAGAATAAACAAGCTTATAGTGGAGACACAAGATGAAATACCGTTACAAATAAAAGCAAGCATAAATATTTGAGCTGCATACCAGTACTCGATTGGACTGCAGCTAATTGTGTGAAGTGTGACTGAGAAATATGAATATCGACGACAAAACACGTTATGATAATTTCAGAGAACGTGCACATAAACAGGTGGTGAAGCGTAAATGCGGCGAAGAAAAATAATGCTTATATTTTATGAATGGTAGTTAGCAGACATTGGGTGTGAATGAAAAAATAAACTATTATTTG
The DNA here is from genome assembly GCA_902850265.1 of Spodoptera littoralis. NCBI lineage: Eukaryota > Metazoa > Arthropoda > Insecta > Lepidoptera > Noctuidae > Spodoptera > Spodoptera littoralis. Next base: position 8,628,473 of record LR824542.2, on the reverse strand, counting down.
CATACCACTCCACAAGGGTAGAAGAAAGACGATCTGTTTGTGTGACATTCTTAAGTAAATGAAAAAGACACACAACATTCACTGATATCGCTGATACTGAGGGAGCGTAGACGGAAGTGAAAACCAATTTGTTTGCTCTGTACAAACATGTTTTCTTTTAAATATTCTTTCGTTAGCTGTATTTACACTTCGAAACTAGGTAATCATAACACATGATTTGTTAAAACTCATCATCATATTTTCTAAAAGTAATTTATGTTAAAAATGAACCAACAACAGCAATAATTTCACAAAAATATAATGGTTTTTAAAGTGCGGTCTTGTGCTAGAAGCATAAGAGGATGCTGTTAAAATAATATTGTTAGAGTATAACGTGCGGTCGACTAACGAAAGGAGAATTATATCTCAATAAATTGTCTTAGTGCGAAGGAATACGCATGTTTTCATACAAAGCAGCTACAGATTTACGGTCCTATTCGTTAGGATTTACGCAGGTTCGACACGTGTAAATAAGCTCACTAGTTAACATCGCCTAAATGTGTCAAAGCTGAACCAATGGGCACTGTTACGTGTTCGAGTTTCCAGAATACTGGCCGCGATCTGTACTATTTATTCCCCGAACACTATCCACAGTTGACGGTTCTTTTATTATAGCTATAAAAGCATTGGAGTAAACCGGAGATTTTCGCTGATTTATCGCCTAATATTTATTTTTCACGGTTTACTTGTGGGGCCCATTTGTAAATATAGGACGAGTTTACAGTAGGGAAATTCGGGTTTCCTTTTTATGTGTTATGTCGGTGCCAAAGACGTGAGCCGATGCGACGCGGACATTAATATAATATGGAACATTATCGTAAAACAACGAGCTGTGGATGTTTCTGTTTGTCGTGTCAGTTTGCGACTTTAATGCACCATTATGTTAGTTCAATAGAAAAGTTTATAACGTCCGGTGGCTATGTTATAACGCTGTTCACGCAAAAATCGGTGTCAGTAGGAAGCTATAAACTTCTTAGTGTTATCATGATGTATCATATCAATATTAATTAGAGACAAACTGACATGTATGAATCACTATGGGCGGAGTGTTAAATAATATTGTATTGACATTTTTTTCTTACAACAATAAAAACGAAGAGTATCAAATGTCGACACCTACCATTCTGGAATAGGCTTCATATTCAATGGAAGTTTCGTGGGCGTAGCTTATAAACATTGAATGACAGAATTATACCAATGACAAACTATTGAATAAACAATGTAAAAACAATTTTAAACAGATTTAATGGCGTCATTGAATGACACATTGTGTTATTTTACAACATCAATATTGTTGAAGTCGAGCACAAATGAAAATATAATTCAACAGCACAGCTGAAAAACTTAAAAAAATATTATGGATCTGATGTTGTCTCTTTTACTCCAAGGAGTATCATAGCGACAGAAATAGTTAAGCAGTGTTTGAGTGTTTGGGCAATGAAGTGGTTGAAGTACTTATAGAAAAGCGGTTCTCAGTTGCAAGCAAGGCGGATTGTTTGAGGCAAATATTTGACAATAGCAATCCAGTAGAAGTACTTGGTTGAGCTAGACAAACGCGTCTCAACCTTGCCATTCATAACATATTGTTAACGCGATTGGTAGCGACGCCTACTGAACGACACGTGTCAATTTTGGTTCAGAAAAACCTATTGTAATGAGCCGTCTCACTCAATCACTCGTACGACGCTTCATATGTGTAAACCACCTACGCCAACAGTATTTCAAGTAAACATATACATACATATGTCAATGTTTAATGTCCCACAAACCATGATCATTATTACTAACATTTTATTGACTGGCTAGAATGATGTATTCCTTTTCCAAGGATACGTTAACAATTACAGATGTACAATGATTGAAATCAATTCAATTGCAATTCTTGTAATAATCGTAGGTGTAATCAAATACACGTAAGGCCAGCTGGTGATGTCGTTGCAAAGCTAATTTTGCTAATTAATTCTGTGTCCCTAACCTAATATGAAGCAATGTGCAGACACAGATATTTTCTTGATTAGGTAATAAAATCATAACCCTCGTTTTGGCTTCGCCGTAGTCGGGTAAAAACTATAACAGATACTGTTACAAAGGAACTTAAAAATCATTATGTTTTTTTATGAAGAATCTAGTAACAAACATAGTTAATGTATTGGATTAGTGTAAATGATAACCTAACTTATACATACAACACACAAGATAATTAACCATACAAACTTAACACTAAAATATAAGCTTTAAATAATAATTTTTTTTTTTTTTTTTTTAAGGGGGGAAAATCATCGAATGACTGCTCCCGCCTGGGTGAGGCGGAAGGGAGTGTCAGACTCTTACTGACTAAAAACCACCCCGTTCCTTCTCCTGCACGTCGAGCCGGAGCCCCGGTTACCCGTTAGGTTCTCCGCGACTCCGAATCGGCATCGGCCCTATTGGGCCCCATCTGTGGTGGTCTGATGGCTCTTTGAGGCGCACGCGGAACGCGACGCGCCGTACGCTCGGGTCTGTTTCTGGTCGGACGGGGAGCCACCCATGCTCGCCGTCCGCAGGCCCGCGCTTACGGTGGCCGGAGATCGTCCCGCGATCCCCGACGCCCGGTGTGTCCTTCGCGATGGCTGGGTTGCGAGGAGGCAGCGCTTCGCTGCCTCACGCGTCCCGCCTCCTCCTTAGCCAGCATGACTGCTTCGCAAAAGGAGGAGACGGCATCCCAGTCCCCCTCGCTCCGCATCATGGCCTGAACTAGGCCCGGACGCGAGAGGTCTCCATCGCCGATCACTTCCCTGAGGGCACGGCGGTGCTCAGCCCACGCAGGGCATTCCGCAACAGTGTGTTCCACCGTGTCCTCAGGGTGGTCCTCGCAGTGATGACACCCGGGCGTTTCCTCCCGCCTTTAAATAATAATAGTCAATAAACATTACTCCATTATTTAAATTCAATATAAAATAGAAAATTTTCATATAAAAGGCAGGTGGTGAAAGAAAGCAGTGTTTCTATAAATACGACAGTAAAGTAAAAAGCGTGTTGAAAATTTTTATGACTTTTCAAGTCGCGGGCTTCTATAGAATTTCTCACGTCTCAACACTAGCCGCGAACAAAGCTTGGTTGAAATATAAAATATAAACATACTTTATGTTATTTTAGTTAATGACACATGAACTTAATGTTTATTAGCTTATGTAATTACTGCTGCCTTGTACAACAATGAGCTATTCATTCCTACAGATACCATTCGTTGTTGCCATAAGGATACTGGGTGAGCTGTTAAGAAATAGGTAGCGTAGTTGATAGAACAAATTATACGAACATGTGGACTGGGTTATTTTAACATTATTAAAGAGATCTTACAACAACTTAAAAGTTTGTTGAATGTTAATCTTAATTTTATTGAGGCATCCAAAAAATCAAGGACTCGTAGACACAAAGCGAAATATGACAGAAAATTAAACACTGATGGAAAATTACGTTTCATTGCCAATTTTTGAAGTACTAGACAAATACAACATACTTTAGGCTGTAGGTACCTAGCAGATTTGTTTGCGCAACTCATGCGCATCACAAGCACAAAAGCATGTACAAAAATATTCTAACAATAGTTTTCAGTGCGTTGTGCAATCCAAAGTGCTATCATATGTTGCAAGTGCACGTTCAGCTTTTAAAATCATTTAGTACTTCTTAGACATTACAAGGCGCATGCTATTTAGATGTTTAAAGATTTTGTAACACGATTTGCGAAATAAAAAATTCAGCAAACCAATTTTGTCATTTTGATTTTACTACCTATATTCTGCATTTAATTCCTTCATAAATCTTGGTCTAGTCAGAATGGATTGTGATTTGATTATTTCGAAGGTTGATGAGGCACAAATAGGTACAGCTCAATAGAAAGGCAGTTGACAACACGTATCACGAAAATAGCAATGACATAATATGCACATAGAATAATGTATGTTAATTTAATACCAATAGAAAACCAATAACCAGCATTGTTAGGCATGAGCACGTTTCAGAGGTATCTCACTCATTGAGTGGTGGTAAGCATATGGCTTAAGCATATGAGGACTCATTCCTGGATTAGAAAAAGTATATTTCGATGTTAAAAACATGGAGTCTGGAATTTTGCACGGATTTTGGCCCATTATAATGAGGCGATAACTGGCTAAAAGTAACAACAAACATGATGTGATGTTTATTTAGGGAAGTTGGACAAACAATGTCACTCAGTCTTCGAAGTAAAACGTTATATGATATGACAGTTGAAATTATTTTGTTTATACATTAATAAAGAACTCATTCATAGCTTCGATACTCGTGTCGCGGTCACACGCAACTAGAGGTGATCGTCAGAAATAACCGTTTCTATTTCTTTGTGGATGTTCACGTGTGAGGCTCTTGGCACAGAGTTCAAGCACATGCACGCAAAAAGAAAACAGTGCCATTAAAAATACTAAAAAGAAAAATACTCTCAATAATCGCTTCAATTTTTTTTAAATCCGCTAGTGACGAGGCGCTAGAGCGATGACACGCACGTGTTTTTAAGCCGCCTGTACACCGTAAAAACGTGATTATGTACCAATATGTTTGGCTGTATTTAACGGAATTCTTCGAATATGCTTGTCTAATACCACATTATTTTCTACTTGGCACTCTAATACTCTTGTATTTTAGAATAACGTTCAGTAGGTGCTTATTTTATTCGGATGGCATTCTGATTTATATTGTGGTCACAGTGAATTTATGCACTTATGCAAGATGTAAGTGATATAATTAATGCATCTAATTCTAAAGTACTTAAAATCGCTGTCATGATTTGTGTCCGTTTTCTACTTGATGATGATATCCTGACAAGAAATATTTTTCTTAAGAAATGACCGGGAGAGACAGAGACATTGTATGTAGCAATCACGTAATTTATAATAAGTCGTTAAACTCTTGGCTACAGTTGGGAGTGGTGTCGAGACGAGACTACTGTACTAGTTGGAAGTGTCAAGATATTTGTTAATCGCATGTGACTGGTTGAAGATAAAACTTTATTTATTTTGGCTGTTTAACAGAGGTAGATGAACGCTGGTTAGAATTGGCCATCATCCCAATCGCTATTATAATTTCTAGTGGTCAATTCTGTATGTGTTTCCATCATATAATTTTGTATTTTATTCATTAAATAATATTTGTACTGGGCATTTATTAAATAATTAGTTTTGATGCTAAATTTTGCACAACTGTTGCCATTAATTAAATTAACAGGTGTGTAATTTGAAGCTGTTTAAATGAGCCTGTGTTTGCATTTATTTATTCAACGACACTTTTTGAAATTCCTAACAGGATTTCCTATGTACTAAGCAAATAATCAATTAAAACGTGATTAACGACAAAATATTATATTAGCGGTTCAAGTTAATTGATCCGCAGTAATGTCATGGGCAAATCACTTTTTCTCATAACGGTTGTATTCCGAAAAAGGAATAAAAAAATGAAAGTAAATTTTTACAATGTATAATGTATATAGATTAAAAAAAATACCAGTTCGGTGGTATAATATCGCAATATGTAGTCAACTTTATCGCCACAATAAGTCTATGAAACAAAGTTTACATCATTGACGATAAAATTATAGGTATATCGGGAACATCAAAGTATTTGGTCTTAGCTTTAATGCTGCATTGTCAAGAGGTCGCGGCTCAGCAGTCAGTTAATAATACGACTTCAACGAGCAAATGTCACAAATAATGTGTTTTGACGCAAAACTGCGTTTAATTGCACTCACGGAGTTAGCAATTTGTAATTGTTCACGGTTGATTTTCAATTAATATACTGCATAATTAGTTAATTTTAATTTTACATGTCGATTTCTTATTACCCGTCGATTGTAAAAATCGATACATACCTTAATTGTTTAAAATAATTTTTATCAATTCCTAGATTTTTCAGAGGAAATTTTTAGTGATGAACACGAAATGGTGTTTGAATGTCGACAGTGAATTAGGTCTTCTATACATTTCCGTTTCAACATGAAAAAAGCAGGAGAGCTGTTATGTTTTTATCAACACCATTAATTTTAAGTCACTAGAACATTAAAATATTTCAACCTGAACAGCACATTCCTGTTTTAAAAAATGTTGTGTTGATCAGGAAGAGCAGAGAAACGTGCTGAACAATTCGGTCAACGCTGAAATTAATTGACATGGTCGACGACAATTTATCGATAACCAAATATTTGAAGATTGTTCGAAGCTACATCTCTAGTATTTAAGAAATTGCTGTCTATAGACATAACATAATGTCTTTTGTTTGTATTATTTTTGCTTTTGTTTTTAAAATCAAAAAGAGAAAATTGAAGCCAGAAGGTTAAAATGTGAAAATAGGGGTTTTGTAGCAAAAAAAAAACGTATGCTTTGTCGAAGAAATATTTTTACAGCAAGATATATAGCTAATACAGTCCAGAATCCAATGACTAGAGGTAAACATTTTACTGTCTTTAATCAATACTTAACTTTATTTTTTTTAATTTTAAACTTAAGTAATATACTTCAATCGACATTACGATATATCTTTATACACATTATTAGTATACGGTAACATAAAACCCAGGTATTATCTTACAATAAATGTCCGTCGCGGATGAATGAACAAAAATATACTCGTGCATTCGTAAATATTTTACAAAGGCATTTTTTGCTTAGTTACATAATTACTGATTTCATTTGTAGGAATTATAAGATACTATTTTGCGTAAAAAAATATTATTTTTCGACTCTAAAGACAATTAATGTATTTTAAAACACAGCCATCTTAAAATGTGATAAGTTTTAGAAAGATATAGTACTTAGGTAACTAAAATACTTCTTTTTAATGGTTGCACAAATTCTAACTTACAATCTCAAGCCATTGTACAATTGTGACTATGTTGCAACATTACTCCATAAGTCACAGTTCGCCTCATAAAAGGTAACACCGGGACAATACATTCATAATAACCCCATATATAAAAGAATGTGATCTCAACATTGCATCCGAACCGCAGAGAATGGGCACAATGTAAGTTTAGCGCCGGTTTCTGTTACAAAACCAGTACCGGCTAACACCAACTCCGTCAAAACGTCACTAAACCTGACAAGTACACTAAAGGCGCATTTTTATTGATTATAGGGCGAAAGGAACATATTATACTATCGGACCACCCACAGAGGCCTAACGGCTAATTGAGTACGGCCCATTGTCCACACGACAGAAAGTTCAAAGGTCCATAGATGAAATATCAATCAATGAGGTTTTTTTATACAAAATTCGTCATCTCTTGTCGGAAGAACACTTTGATATGACCAGGTTTTATTATCTGTTTTATAAATATTATATTACATTTGAATTTGAAATAAGTATAGTGAGAATTGAATTACACGGCCAACTTCAGTACTGAGTTATATGCCATTCATTCTAGTGAGTTCTCAAAAGTATTATAACAAGGTGCTCTTAATATTTAGAGCAAGTTTTCATTCTTTATTTGTCTCAAAGAAATTATAAATTTATTCGATGAGAATTTCAGGCAATAAAAGCCTAATAATGCTTTGTTCATGCCGTCTTTAAGGTCGACAATCACATCAGCAATCACTTCGAAAGTCTATTTAAAATATTTACTTATCAATTCAAAATACATATATTTGAATCACCATACAGGTTGCGTTTATGATAAATGGTTACCATTAACTTAATGATCATAGAAACGAGACTAAATAATATTTAATTGGAATGAAATATAACATCTACAACTCTTGATGTTTGACAAGACAAGTGCAGTTAAATAATTACACCTTAAGGGACGCTGATGACCCTTTAATATATTGACTAATCAACTTAATAAAGTACATAATTACATCTCTTGGTTTAACCACTAATATTATACGACTAAATATCAATCACATAAGCTCTCAACATCATACTTCACTTGTCAAGCTCTCTCAGTTGGTTGTGTTATGTTAAAATGAATGTGTAATTTTTTAAACACTGATTGATTGGTCAGTTTCTTGCATTATTATGTCACGTAGTTATAAATAGCTCGTAGACAATTCACTTCATCTCTTGAAGGTACACATAAACCTCTAGAGGCGTACTTTAAATCTAAATTAATAGTCATTAAAATAGCTGAGAAGCCTATTACGGAACGACAAGAATAGGGTTGGTCTACACTTGAACTATTGCCACCATGAAATAGCATTCTAAGAAAATTACGTCAAATCGTGACATTACAGCAATCAATCAGATACTAATTAATAATATTGATACGTGTTATATAAATGTAAATATATTTTATTACATTAATTCCCCATCACGACATATTCATTGTTCTTAGAATAAACTAACAAGCGTATCGATAAATTTAATACTGAGTGTTATATTACCGACAGATGTTTTTAATACAAAGAAGTATTGTGTAACAGCCCTAATGTAAAACAAAATCCATTACTTTGAGAAGTCTTTATCTTAAAGCGGTAGCAGAGATAAAACAAACCGAAGAACGGTGAACCAAAATGAAAGGTTACAAACAAGATGAAAACATACATAATTCTATGCGTTTAATATTTTCAAAACGTTCTAGTCATTACTCTGCTTGATCTCTGATATTAGGCACTAACATTGTTTAATGGTGTTATTTTTGTAAACAGTATAAAAAGCTAGATTAAACACATATTGCTGGGGATTATTTTAGCTTTGAACGTGTAGCAACAACAGAAAAAGTAGACCCAAAATATTAGTTGCGTTCTACGCTTTTTTCACTGTTGATGGTTTGATTTTAAAGTAAAGATACAAGTTTCAGTGAGACTTTAATTCTATTCAATCACCACTAACAAATAATTACATGTTTAGTCTACGAGAAAACTGAATCGCGTGTACCTATAAATAATTGCAATTCAACAAAAAAGGTTTTATACTTATTTTATTTATTTGTTTCTGTATTGTCTAATTAATATGAAGCAAAACTACATTCGACTTGGATGAGTAGTTCGTTGCAGTCATTAATATACTAATTTGTATAATTCAAGCATTTGCCCATTTAACTGGAGCTATTCATTCACTGACCAAAAGAAGGTCATTTAGATGTCGCAACAACTGTAACTTATGCAATAAGGTTAAATAAATATGTAATTTGTAGATTAGTTTGCTCCGACATTAAGCTGCCCACGTTATATCGGAACTATTATTACGAAATCGAATCATCAGTGAACTTCCTAAGCATTCAAGTATAAGATGTACTTACTCCTACATAGTATAAAGATAATCTTTATATCGAAGGTGAATTGGCCGCCCACTGCAGCAAAAAGTATAGTCATCAGCTTACATCTAACAAAGGTAGCCGATTCGCCGACCGTCTTAGTCAGAACGCCCATAATGACGAATATGGACATTTGTACAGCTCTGTGTTATGTGTAGGTGGCACTTAGAACCCGGCCCCTGCCCTTATTAGGTGCTATGAAAAGTTCTATCGATACACGTAAAGGCGACTGCTTGAGACACCAATTTGGGATATAGAGATAGTCGTCAGTCGTATGACAAATTAAAAAAAACCAACTTGGATGACATGTTTCTTAATACGGAACTTCCTATCAAAGATCACAAAAAAGGAATGACTTTACGACAAATTAAACCTTCAATTTTGAAAATGACAAGAACTTGGGAAAGAAGAAATCCTAAACAAAACAATGAAAAGATGAAAACAATCATCTGTCAACGTCTAATTTACAAGGATCCTCCGAGATTGAAAGAAAAGAAAAATAAGACGAATGTAAAGCAAATGTTACGTAGTGTTAATACGATTTTATATTCGCATCTTATTGAATTAATCCGAGAATAATGGTGGAACGGACATTTGATAAAGGCAGACTGGCTGCATAGGCAGTCACGGGTAAGTGAGTAAAACAAATCGTTTTGGAACAGTTTCAGTAAACGTTACACGAACAAATGTACCTACAGATGATATCGCATTTAAATAGGCTTGTATGCGTTGAGCGATGTTTGAGCCGGTCAAATTGCTTGCTGGACTATTGCCGAAGCAAATAATGTCAGCACATATAAACAGCTGAAATGAAATGTTCTAGCCGAACACATTGGAAGCCGTAGATGTAAGTCTTTTACAGAGATCGCTTCAAGTAATGTTGACAAACAAAAACAATTAAAAGAAAAAAAAGCCTATTAAAATAATAACTTTCATTATGTCAGAAAACTTCTTCAATAAATCTAGACATGTGATGAAGAATCTATCGATTGACTAGCACAGGTTAAACTTGCCCAACAAATCACAGCTGAACAAATACGAATTAGGCCACGGCTTACCTCTCAAATTGACACTTCCATTAAAATTCCCAATTTGGTTCGATAATGAAGGTTGAAATATTAGATTGGATTACATGAAATATCGATGGCAAGCAACGATTCTGATAGATGTGGTTTCAAGTAGAACCATATTTCATGTAGTCTACGACCTATTGTACTGCCCTGTGACAAATTACGCCTGCTAGGTGTACGATTTTAGATGACAATATTGTGTATTGCGGTATAATATGATTTTGTACTGGAGATCTTGCAATAAGGTTTCAGGTCACAGAAAACCAATGAATATGCAATTGCGTGTTTTTTAAATGTAACAATTACGTCGGTATAATTTTCAAATAAAAGAATGATTTTTAACATTAGATGAATACGTCAGGAATCTTTTTATTTCTGTAGAATAATTAATATCTGGTTCGGTAGTTTTTGTTTAAATTATTGAAATTTTGAATCTATATACAAAATTGGAAATCACGAATCTCAGCTTACTATAGCAAAATGAACTATCATTTTGAACTATTGAACAGATTCAATCGCAGAACAAACATCTATAAGAGACTGCTATCCATCACTGTTAGATTCACAATTACCATTTTCATTGTATTCCGAAGATTACATTGATAGAAATGTCAATAGAATAAATAGGTCTTTCGGATAAGTTACATTAAATTTTTCCTTCAATTATTAATCACTGGGCGCCATGATTCTTGTCTTAACGGTCCCGTTAACCTTAAGACCCGCCTTTGTAACAAGCTTTATTGTATTATGTTCAAAACAAAATGCTTAATAAATGGCGTCAGAACCAAATATCATAGTGGAGATAAAAGGATCAGTAGCTACACAAGGTCGCATGTTGTCAACGTTACGCACAATGTTAGCCACGAAACTACTAGCCACGCTTTTAATTTCAATAGCTATTTATATTTCTCTGCAAGCATTCATGTTAAACAACATACGTGAAGTGTGGACAATGTTGAAAGTAAACTGTAACCTCAAACGCGCCCAGAACTTGTCACGAAATTATGGAGTGATTTTATCCTAATGGCCGCCAGTCTACGGTCCTTAGATAATAATAAATTTTTCATTAGCATAATAAATGAATTTGAAGGAATGTGTTAACAAGATTGACATCGGCTACTGGAACTATAATTTCGAAGTAAGTAACAACTAAAACTATTCATTGCTCAAGCAATAAGTTTAACTTCGCTATATTTAGATGCATTTATACTGTAGTTACGAGAACGACAACAAAACACTAGTTCGTCCTATTTAACTTTACAAATGGCATCCATAATCCTAAGTAAACAAATATGCAAAATTGTAGTCGCACCACATTTCGAAATTATGAATACAAATAGGGCTAATAACAATGGTCAATGGTTGACGTCTCTGGCAAATTGCAGCTGTTGGAACAAAGAGGAGTATCATTGACGCTAACACCGACCATGCTTCTGTAACACGAGAAGTCTGCAACCACTCCGACGGCCGACACACTTAACTTACTATTCGCTGCTATAAACAATCGAATACCTAAAATAGATTTTATTGCCACAGCAATTGAATTCAATGTTGGTGCCAATGATAGTACACTGTTCATTGTGGCATGTTTTATATCATATGAGATTCTAAAAGCAGCTCGCTTAGGTTTATTGTTGATTGATAATGCGTTGCGAGAACGAAGGGCTTGTATTCTACTCGTACGGGACTTGCGGTTAAGTCATAATATAACAGTTATTTTATTGTCATTGAATTAGTTTTTAGGTCATGCATTGCTCTTAATAAAGTTTCCATGCATGTGGCACTTATGTTTGAATCAATTACAGGCCAGATGACTGCCATACCACTAGTGGCCTCTAATTCACACGTATTGTGTCAAAGGTCCGGCCGTATAAATTGAAGATCAATACTATACGAAGTTTTAAATGGACGTTTGTCACTGTGGAGTTGTTTTAACATGTTTCTTAGACCAACCCATTGTCATTAAAATTCTTCAATGTGCAACAATAGGCAGTACATTAGAAGCAAATGTGGAACAACGACAGGAAACAAGAGAAACGTTTGTTAAGACTACGCATCGCATAGCGGACAAAAAAGGGGAAAAAAGTTACTAACGGTCATCCCTTTGTCTTTGCGAGTACAAGAAATCATTGAGCAACGTGACGATTGTTTTGCAAGATAACTACGAGATAATGTAATGAAAACTGCCTACACTTATTTGTATGCTAATACATACCTGTTCATTCAATCATTACATGCATATGCATTTTGTTCAACGTTTGTCAGGAAATGAATTTTATTATAGGGCGTGGGCTTTGTTAATGTATTTTTACAAAAGACGTCAATAAAATATGCTTAATATTCTTTTGTGGAGGCGTTAATATCTTAATTTTTTAATAGTACAATAAACAGTGTTAATAAAGCTATGATAAAATCAGGCAACACAAATGAGGATAGTTAAAATAATAAAGATGAGGACATAGCGGAAGATTATTGTCGTACTATCGACAATAATGTGTATGATAAAAAATAAACACCACACAAATCCAAATTGCATTGATGAAAAGGATAAAACAGTACAGCTGTTGCGTGTTTTTACGGTAACGGGCTTTTAACCTAATAAAGACAAGTTCTCATGATCAGCTGATTCTAGGTCGGCTACCGTTAAGTGGACATTTTCCTGGATTCATTGGTTTCCGAGTTATTGCTCAGTAGGACAAAATAATTGTATTTTAATGGAAGATTTACCACGGTATTTACGTATGTGTGTACCGCTTCTCGAAACGTTTATAAATAAATCAATCGTCATCGGTACGTCAAGGCGGACTAAACACTAATGACTCGCCCAATACGATGCGGCTGTTGTTTATTTTGCCGTAAGCTATGACCTTATTAGGATATAATGTTGAAGAAAATCAAAATCTTTCTTTTATAATTCAGTACAAACATCTAGGTACTAAAATAAGTTTTGAGAGTTGTTAGAAATTTACAAGAAAATAATCTAAAAAAAATGTCATTTTCTTATTAATTACATGAATTTTTCTCCACCCAATTTATGCAGTGTTCACACCAATTTTACGATCAACGTGGTGTAGTATCGCTAACAGTGGCATACAAATTGAATATTCTGTGTACACGCAAACGCCGTCTACATCGTTAATCAGAATTTCAATTAATAGATTTACGGCTAGGGTTGGAATGATCGTAAAACAGTGACATCAGAGTATTTTAGAATCGACGTTAACCGAATTTAAAGAATCCAATGACTAATGTTATTCCGCAATCTTAGATCTAACAAGACAAAAAAAATGTTACTAACCTAACACTTTTTATAAGGACGTTTGAAGATTACCTCATACATACAAGACGGCGCGGGCGCCCCTCGCAATACCTGACGTCATCAACAAAGGAACTGCGATTGAATAATAGGGGTCCCTTTGATAAACACAAAAGAGAACCTGCGTACAGGTACGGTTATGATTCAACAGGTGCAACATGTTCTATATAAATTAAATCTTAGAATTTCCATTCCCATTTGTATAGTTTATTACGATTTTTTATTGAATTAACATAATCAGTCAATTTTTGATGAACATTTTTGAAATTATAATGGTGAATCTTGCTAACGATATTCATTTCGGAGAAACTATGCATAATGAGAACACAGCACATTGATGAGTTCGAACACCTTATCTGCGTTCTCTCTGCAATACGAGGTTTATCCAGACAGTCTTCGCATTGGTTTCCGGTCATAGATTATTTAAATTTATTACTCGCTAGATATTTTGGATCTCCTTTCGATATAGTTAAATAAACATGGTCTAATATAACACTGCTTATAAAACGTAAGACACACTGTGTTTGTTTACATTATTACTAATCTTTTTAGCGTCCGAAAAGTGATATCATCGTCCAAGTAAAGCAGGCTCCTACTCGTCCGAGATTTAGCAACAAGATGACGTAGAAGCAGAAATACTCACGAGAATTTAAGAAACATCATAACTTTACTCATCGTTAGCGGCATCTATCGTTTGAGACAAATATTATAAGGAAGCATATTATGCAGGGGTTATCGTTAATCGAATTCCTATTCTACTACGGAATCTTTGATTGTATATAAAGAATTTGGCTCGCTTTAAAAACATATAATTTAAATGTCTTGTTGTCGATTTTTGTCAAAAACGTAGGTACCTATTTTTTCTTTCTTGACTGGCTATTATCGACTATACTGCCCTCAAATAAGTATATAATTAGTCAGTCAACACTTGACGTTGGTTGCAATTTTAATTTTCTGCATTCTTACACAATATTAGTCTAATTGGGTACTTTAAAAGTATTTTCTTGTCAGTATGAAGTCGTGATAGTAAATAATTTCTCAATGCCTAAAGTGAACGAACCATTGTTTTCCCTCCTAATTTAGAAGTCAGCGATGAGTAACATGTAGCTAACAAACCTAGATCCTTAACCGCGCCGTACAACTACGTCACGTTTAGAAAATGCAACGGACAATGTGACAATCAAACGTGACAGCCGAGTTAACATTTCAACTGACACCAATTTACATAAATTAATTAAATAAACAAAGTCTTCAGTAACCCACATGGGTGAACATATTTAATATAATAAATTTCTTCCTTTATACACATTAGCATCTTAGCTTAACGCGGCCCAAAAAGTCTTAAATTAACATTATCAATATATGCAAACGACGTCCGTACAATCGGCAAGTTCAAGGTTTTTGGAAGCGGACACAAACAGCTACTGCGTTCTTATATCAAGGCAATAGAGTTTACATCGGTCGCAATTGTTACGAATCGCTTACGATGAACGTTTCAAAACTGCAATCACATTGTTACGTGTCGACGGACGGCAACAACCTGATTGTACCGTTAAGCGAGCCGCGCAAAACTGACCTAGTGCCGGGAAAGTTATCAGGGACGACCGTGTTCCGTTTCACGACCCAAGCCGAGCCCAGCATTCAGATCAATCAAGAATACCTCGTATTACCTCAAGTTTTTAACCAATTCTCGGAAGGAACACTAGGTCATGAGATTGAAAGATAATATCGTCAGAAATAAAATCGCTGATGTCATACAACAGGACGTCCTAATGGTAATATTAGTAGAATCAACTCAAGACACTAGTTTCGTTATTATAAAACGGCCAGGCGTGTCATATCATTCTCTGTTAATGAACATTAATTCGTTGCAAGTGGAACTGATTCAATTGCTATCACCCATATAGAGATGGCATTGAACTTTGTCGAAACAATTTGTATCAGCCATATTTTAAGTGTGGCATGTGCAGACGGTGAGTTCAGCCAGTTTTTGATTCCTAACGGAAAAGTTAAAAACCGGAACATTTTAGCAGTCTCCAAAATGTACTGGGTCGTTGTTCCTATTCGTACAACCATCTCATGATAACTGAACATAAGTACATACAAACAAAAATTATCTTAGGGTACAAACACGCTCAAAATATTAAAGGTTCAGTATTCGTTACTACAAATCTTAAACTTGAGGTCCATACGATACAAATGATTTAAATTATTTCTGAAAACTGAACCTATCTCATCTAGAGGTGTATCAAGGATGTTCTGATGCATGGATAAGGAGTGTGTTGTATATTTATAGTTGCACGCGGGGTCGACGTTCCTCGTGCGTCTCCCACGCCGCGCTTGCCCGGTTCGATGGGATCTTACAAATCATTTACACGATAAAACACTCTTCACACGCGAATTAAAAAATAAATAAATATAAAATTATATCTGCACTTAATACCACCGAAAAGTAAATAAAAATAAATATTGCAGACTCTTCTTGCGGTAATCGCCAACATCAGTGAGGCCAAACAATTAATTAAGCCTATTTGGGTTTCAATTTGTCAGCGCAATTAAGCTCAAGATTTGTCCAAATAAACCAGATTTGATTGATAGCTAAATATGGATTCGAAAACAAATAGGTCGGTTGTGTACGTAAAGGCTTATTTGGAATATCAGCTAACAATGATATATCTTATTGTATTGATCCGAGAAAATGCAAATTATTCCGACACAGGGTTTATGATACCAGTTGCGCACAAAATGGAGCACATAACTTGTAGCTGTCAGAGTAAAGTAAAAGATATTTGTTATTATAAACAAGAAAATTTGTTTGACAGTTACTAAAATGCGAAACCAATGACTTAAAGATGATGAATTAAAGTAGATTTAAAAAAATAATATGTCCCGAATGTTTAGTGTTTTTGAACAAGATTTATAAATTAAACGTTCTCATGATTCAGACACGTTCTAACTGGGTCGTTTTACGTACTTGCATCAAATCTTGACCACTCTTAGCTAAACATCAGTCGGTTTCTGTTTAATTTTGAACACAATATTAACTAGCATATATTTGAGATAAAAATCGATTCGGGTGTGTAAACAGTACATGTGTTGATGGTGCAAAACTTGAAATCCGTAAGAAGGTAAGTGGGTTCGTTAATGCAACTACAGTTCGTTCGTGATTCGCCTATTACGGTGTCCAGTACGTGGAGGCACGTTATGACCCTTATGTCCAATAGCCCCAAAATGTAGATTACATCATTGTACGGACAGCGTTGACGATCAAACACTGAGTCATAACATAAAAAATAAATATGCAAATTACAATGTTTCGAAGACAAAATTGGTGGAATAATGCCGTACTTAGAACGAAATAGCAAGAGCAATTAAACCCAAACACATAAGTAATTTCGAACAAGTTGTTCACACGAAACTTACTTTTGCGTGCTAGTGAATTAATTGGCGGAATTTAGTTGAACCTACAAACAGACACATATTGCACAAACAAGAATTTTCCGATAACTCTCCAGACGAACTCGACAGTGAATAGATTTATTTATGAATTTAAATATATTTAAAACGATAGAATGCGGATCCAGTGTCATTTGTAGCTGCTCATTCATAATTTTAGAGCGAAGATTAAAATAGCGATCGTTTACGTCTACGACGATAGTGAAAAATGAAACAGGTGATGCGAGGAGTTGTGAAGACACGATGTGGGATGACAAACAAACCTCGGTCATTCAACTCCGCAGGAAGAATATGTTTTCTGGCGGCTGGATTTAATATGTTCATGTTTATGTTACAGCTCCGAATTCTCGAAAAAGAAGGCAACAGTTTGGATGTCTGCGTGTTTTCTCATCGTGATTTAATTTTACAAATAATGAGTATATACCGACAACTTTGACATCAACGCTACGTTGTGGGTAAAAGTCACGTTTTTCTGTTCCAAAATTTTCGTGAACAGCGAAAATAAAGTTACACTGACTAATTACTGCTTGGACAGAGTCCCAACCAGATAAACACCTAAACCTCAGCCAAAAATACACAAGATGGCGTCGAGTTCATAATAAAACAATTTAATGGGCCAGCGCGCTTTCCGCGGTGACGAAATCTGCGCCGACGCATTCTCGTTGCGTAACTTGAAACGCGATCTGTGCAAGAGAAAACTGTTTAAGGTCAAAATAATTGCATTTCATCTGCCTGGGTCACAGTCTAAAGCGAGGTCAAAGTCTGACTTGATCAAAGCATTTTAACCATAGCTGAGTAACTGTTTCTGCTCAGTTCACAAAAAGAAACCTACGTCATCAACGAAACAATAAGTATTTAGGTCAAAATCATGAGTCAATCATCTATGGAACAACTGCCAGTGCATTTGCTTCCAAAATATAATTTGGTCTAGTTACTAGGAATACATAAATCAGTCGGGGTGATGGACAACAAACGAATCTGATGATTGTTTACGCGCGAGTGCGACGGGACGGGCGCGGCGGAAGCTTGGCGGAACCTCGCGTCATTGGCTCGCGTCTACCGGCCCAAAACTTGGCCACCATCGCCACGCCACGTTTCATTCATGGCACATATCATCCGCTAGTCATACGTCACATACAAGATAACAGTCATAATGGAAATAACAGCATCCATGTATTATTTTTTGCAAATAACTGAAACGTTCTGATAAAACCGCAATCAATCAACGATAAATATTTTAATTCCTGATGTCTAAAACGTTTTTCTTGTTAAATAATAGACTTAAAACAAATTCCATTCTTTTGTCAAATACTTTAGATTTAATGAGTCGACTAGATTTATCGTGACCGGAGACAAGTAAGGAACCATTTAGGCACTCCCATCCTGAGCGTCTTGTAATTTTTATTACGCAGGCAACCCCGCCCTGCATTGTTGTGGGGTTTAATGAGCGTACGCTCGTGCCGGTTCTGTTCCTGTTGTGTGTTATCGAGTATACAAATATACTGGATACGGCACGCATTATTTATCTTACAAAGTTTTTTTAGATCTCCTTCTGTACAAATTTTAGCTCCATTGTTGGAAGATTCACTTTTCTTGCTATTTGCTAAAGGACATTGAGAAAGTTGATACACCATATAAAAGCTTATGTCTTCTTGCGCACACATACGCACTTTGATAATACGCCAGTGACTGATAAGATATCAGAGTGGTTGGATAAAGGGACAACTATAATCTTATTGCCTAGTAGTACTGAGAAAAACGGAATTCTTACAGTATATTACTTATGATCTTAGTCGGTCAGTATAGATTCAAACACAGCAACATACCTGAAACAAGAACACCAAAATTATTACCACATGGATAGCAACAGTACTAATACAGTCCCAAATAACGCATCCATGAACCAATCCGCCTCCAGATGGTTTATAAATACACAACGCCATGACATTAAAAATATCCAATTAATTCGTATTAAGTCCTATTTGAAGACTGCTTACAAACAGATTTAATCTCTAATAGCTAGGCGATAAGGTTCATGAACGGCGTCTGTTGGATGCTTTTAGAGATATCAAGAAGACGGCTGTGTAAGTCGTTACAGGGTTCCGGCTAGCGTTTGATATTTTTGCTCTAAGAATATTTTTATTTGGAGCATGAAAAACATTTAGTTTAAGATTCATAAGCCTAATTATTTTGTAGACTGAAAATTTTACTAGAAATTGTGTTATTTGATATTTTCTTACTGCACATTTTAACGGGACAGCAACAGTGCATCATTAAAATAGAATAACATGGATGTGGCAGAGAATAATAACCAGCAATTGTGTCATTTGCTATTCAAAGGGGAGAGTTTTATCACAAAGCACAAATTATAAAGTCACCGTTAAAACATAATGAAATGCAGGATAGATCGATGCGGATGCATGCGGGTAGGAAGCAAAAATTAATAGCTTGTTACTAACAGTTAGATTTGTTATTATTCAATGACAATTTCTATTGTATTGCTGAGAAATATTATGTTACTTTACACTTGGAATCTAAAAAAAATCCATGACTTAACTTTTAAAACCATTTTTATAAATGATGTCAGATAATATCACGAAGGGAGTAGGCAAAAATTTTACATATTTTTTGGAGCAATAAAACCGAGATTTAGAGGTATAATTTAGTTTTATCTTCAGCCAGATAATCCCTCATAATTTATATTTTAAGTCTACAGAAAATATTTGAGTAATTCTGTAATGCATATAAATGACCCAATTAGATGAAGTTGGCTAGCATCCAGATAAGACTGGATGCAGTTCCTTCTATTTAAATTACCAGTTTACTTACATAATATGCCTACTTCTCCATTTTGTATTTCTCACTTTGAATCATAGTCACAGAGTACTTTAATATTAATAGTAAGTGTCTTAACGAGCCGTTGTCCGGGACTCGACGAATCGACTTTATGAACAGGACTATTATCATCATTAGTACAGAATTACGTAAATGACGACATTACTCGGAGTCTACCGACTGACCTTAGATTAACACCACAATCTTCTCATCTATAAGCAGGTTCGTTAATAAGATAAACAGTAACTTTATATTCATAATACAAGTGTCATTACGATCATCCTAACCTACATCGAATGTCGCTCAAGGAATTCTTTGTACTTGGTGACTAGTGTTGTTAAAAGACTCGAGTCTCCCGAGTCTTCGACTCATTCAAGGCTCGAGCCTCCTATGAAGGCTCGAGCTGCAGCCTCGAGCTTTACTTCGAAGGCTCAAGCCCAGTCTCGAACCCTAGTTCCGAGGCTCGAGTCGCGACTCGAGCTCTGTTTTAAAGTCTCACTACACAACATTGCTCCAAAATAAATGTAATAAATACGTAATTAAAATTAATAATAATAATAATAACCCCCCTAAGGGGCCACCTTGACGTGGTGGGGGGGCTTACGGAAGGCATGAACTACAATTAGGTCACCAAGAGCTAGACCCACCCTTTAACGGAGATACAAATATTATAGCCACTAACACCTCGGCGATACCCTTCCAACTAACGGCCTCAATCACCAATGCATTTGATCCAGTCACAGGCCAAATGTATTATTTTCCTAATTTTCCCTGTCATTTCCTCAGTCTATGTTTTCTCCCTTGACTTTAACTCTTTCTTCTTTTTACTTATTTTGTCGCGATATCTACCCTTGCCCATACCTCATTAAAAAAAAAAAACCCTCTCATATATATGCGATGCGACTAAGAAGTAGAGTAATACCCCAGGCGGGTACCGGAGTTAGCAACGATGGAGAATCCCGCCCCGGGCCTTCCAGCCCGGGCTGCCCTTCGTACTCTGGGGAGGGCACCGTATCGCAAGCTGCCCAGTCACAAGCTGTTGCAGCACAACATGCTCAATCGTCAACATGTTCTTCACCAACATCATCATTATTTTCATCCGTCCCCTCATCACCAGCATCATATCTTAACAATCAACAATCCAGCTCAAAATTCATCCCCATTATCATTTCATTCCGCCAGGGACGTTGTGCAGGAGGCTACCTCAGCTGAAATTACTGCACCCGCCCAAGGTGGACGGCGCACACGTAAAACGTGGACGAAAGAAATGAACATTTTCATCATGCGCCACTATTACATCCTCACTAACCTCGAACTTAACACTAAAACTTATCTAACACCATTACACGCACGTTTCACAGCAGAATTCCCCGACATGAATGCTTCTAAACAAAGAGTAGGTGATCAGCGCCGTGCTATCGTTCGTCGCAACTTACTCACAAAACAAGAAATCATAAATATAAAGGACCAAGTTAAAATTGTATTACAACATCAACCAACCGCATCTCTAATTACAACAGACACTGATCAAACCCATTCTCGTAGAATGAGATGGACTGACGACTTAAATGAAACCATTATGAGAAGCTATTACCGACTAACAAATCTTGAAGCAGATCTTACCTCATACAGACCATTATTACACCAAGACGTCATTTCAAAATGCCCCTCTATTGCACATCTTTCTGCACAACGAATTTCGGATCAACGCAGATCCATTGTCAATAATCAACTCTTATCCACAGATCGATTAAATCAAATTAGAGAAGAAGTTAGAAATGAAATAGCTTCCTCTAACACTGATAATCTTGACCACACAATAACACATCAAAGAGTACACGAACCAGTAACACAGACAACAATTACCACTGATGAGCAAACTGAAAGCACAGCGATAACAAACACCAACGAGCAAAATATACCAATAGCACAAAACACCATACACTTTCCAAATGAATTAATTGAACAATTAGAAGAAATGTACATAGACCACTTTAGTAAATTTAAAGACTCCGACCCAACAAATAGACCATACATCCCTAAATTAAAACCTTCCAAGAAACTTGCAGCAATTATTAGTTACCTTAATAATAATATACTTCCAAAGACACTGACCCCGGATACAGATTTCCGTACACTACAGACTTCAATTTACTGTGCAGCATACACTGCAGCTAAGTTCAATGGTGCCAGAGTCAAAGAAATAAATAATAGACCTATTAGTCAATCTGAAAAAGTACCGTGGTGGCAAAAACGATTAGAAAGTAGGATTAGGGATCTCAGAGCCAATATAGGGAGACTTTCAGAATATGCAAAAGGTGTTCGGTCGGAAGCCCTAGAAAAGCATGTAACCAACATAAAACAAATATACAAAATACACACTCGACATGAAACTGAAAACACTGATATAGCACATTACTTAGACACTTTGAAACAAAAACTTAATACTCTAGCAAGCAGATTAAGAAGGTATAAGGAGACGACGAATAGAAAAACACAAAACAAACAGTTCTCTAATAATGAAAAATTATTTTATAGAAAATTAACCCAGCAAAACAATAATCCACAAGAGAATAACATACCACTACCAAGCCCCGAATCACTACACACATTTTGGTCTACCATATGGTCAAATCCAAAACAACATCAGCTAAACAATTGGATTGAGGACGACAAACAAAACTGGACAGATATACCAGAAATGACATTTGAGCAGATTCATTTACACCTCTTACAAAGAGTTATAGCTAGGACACACAACTGGAAAGCTGCGGGCTCCGACAACATTCACAACTTCTGGTATAAGAAGTTAACATGCACACACACACTATTACTCAAACACATCACACGTTCATACAATCACCTGACACAATGCCACCATACATCACGCAAGGCACCACATATATGTTACCAAAAGATCTGACAGACACTGCTAACCCCGCTAAATACCGACCTATTACTTGCCTCCAGAACATTTACAAAATTATTACATCATGCCTAAGTGAAACAATATACAAACATACACAAGAACATAGTATACTAGCAGAGGAACAAAAAGGGTGCCGTAAGAATAGCATGGGATGCAAAGAACAACTGACTATAGACGCCGTAGCTTCCAATCAAGCATTGAAACAAAAACGCGACATACACACCATGTACATAGATTACAAAAAAGCCTTCGACTCCGTACCGCACTCTTGGTTGATACATATTCTCAAACATTATAAAATTCATCCTGTAATTATCCAATTTCTAGAAAAAATTATGCCCTCCTGGAATACCAAACTAAAACTGTGTAACTCAAATCAAAGCATTGAAACAGACTTCATTTCTATAAAAAGAGGTATCTTTCAAGGTGATGCGTTGAGCCCCTTATGGTTCTGCCTAGCCCTTAACCCACTCTCTAACATGTTAAACAAACACAATATTGGATTCATAATTAAACACAACTCAGAAAGTACAAACCTCACTCATCTCATGTACATGGATGATATAAAACTATTCGCTAGCACTCTCAATGAAATACACACCCTCGCTGACATCACACAAACATTTTCAAATGACATCTGCATGGAATTCGGAATAGATAAGTGTAAAATTCAATCAGTCATCGGTGGAATAGCTGAACCTACAATGTACGAACTAGGAAATCAAGAAATCATAGAATCAGTAGACCCTGACGAGGGATATAAATACCTAGGTTATTACCAGTCAAAAGAAATTCACCATAAAAACACCAAAAAGATACTACAACAAAATTTTCGAAACAGACTTCATAAAATACTACACACCCATCTTAATGCAAAAAATACCATTAAAGCAATAAACACTTTCGCTATTCCTATACTGACTTACTCTTTTGGTATCATTCGATGGACACAAACAGACCTCACCACACTTCAAAGAATTATCAACACCACAATGACAAAACATAGGAAACATCACCCCAGGGCATGCATTCAAAGGCTAACGCTGCCTAAAATTGAAGGTGGTAGAGGTCTTATCGACATAACAAATCTTCACAATAACCAAATAACACTACTTAGATCATTCTTCTTCAAGCGCTCACAACACTCACCACTACATAAAGCCATATGTCAGGCAGACTCATTCACGCCACTTTATCTAGCAAACCACACAAAACAAATGACCATAATCAGCAAAGAGCAGAAGATACAGACATGGACGCAAAAATCGCTCCATGGCCGTCATCGTCTCGACTTAACCAACCCTATTGTTGACAAGATAGCGTCAAACGCATGGTTAAAGCGAGGCGAGCTGTTTCCAGAAACAGAAGGCTTTATGTTAGCGATCCAAGATCAAGTCATAGACACCAAAAATTATAGGAAATATATAATCCGAGACAGTACCCTTGGCAGTGACCATTGCAGGCACTGCCACAGACAACCAGAAACAATTCAACACATTACAGGCGCATGCTCATCCATCACACAAACAGACTACAAACACAGACACGACCAGGTTGCAGCTATCATACACCAAGCACTTGCACACAAACACAAACTCATCGCAGAAAAAGCACCATACTACAAGTATACACCCCAAATCATCCTAGATTCACCTGAATTTAAAATGTACTGGGACAGAACCATACTCACCGATAAGACCATTCATCACAACCGGCCTGACATCACGCTTCACGACAAGAAAAACAAAACAGTATACCTAATAGACATAGCGATCCCCAACACACATAATCTCAGTTCCACCCATACTAACAAACTTTCCAAATATGCAGACTTGACTATTGAACTTAAAACCCAGTGGCAAGTCCACACAGTCAAAACAGTTCCTATTATTATATCTAGTACAGGCGTCATCCCCAAAACACTTCATACAAGTCTAAAGTCCCTTGACTTACATCCACTTACATTCACACTTCTACAAAAAGCTGTCATACTTAACACATGCCGAATTGTCAGGAAGTTTTTATCTATTGATTAATTATTATAAAATCATCATCTCCAAGGTTGCTTTGGCCACAAGCCCGCAACTCTGGTGTATTTCCCCAGAAATGGGTGAGGTTCTTACCTAAAACACAAAAATAATAATAATAATAAATAATCTTTATTGTACACCAATTTGAGACAGTACATCAAGGAACAAATAAAGAAAATAGGGTACAAAGGCGGCCTTATCGCTAAAAGCGATATCTACCAGGCAACCTTTGGGTGGATAGAATAATAAAGTAGGATATTAAATGAGGTAGTTATAGCTTGGCGTACTCAGTGCTTATTTATATAATGTAAAAGAGTAAACATTAAAAAAACAAATTTATTTACTTTTAATATAGAATTATATACATACATACACACACATACATACATACATACATACATACATACATACATACATACATACCTACATACATTCATACATATATACATATACTAATACATACATAAGTACATTTAGAAACAAGATACAATGACAGATAGGTGACACTAGGTGAAGAAACAACAATGAACTACAGTGTGGAGAGATAATGCTCCCTCACGCGTGCCTTGAACGTGACCAGTGACTTTGCTTGTTTTATGGAAGGGGGAAGTGCATTCCACAGTCGAATAGCTCGAACTGTAAACGATTTGTCGTAGGATTTACTCTCATGCTGGGGCATCTCAAGTCTCAGATCTCCCGACGACCGTACTTAACTAATTTCATTAACTAATTTCATTGTATAAAACTAAATTATAACACAAATTTTTATTACAATAACGCGATAATTCAGCTAGCGATATTACGCTAGTTATTAAAACTACCCACGTAACTATTAATATTATTGTAATAATTACTTCTATACGTCATTCGCGTCAAAATCAGTGTGCAGTTTGCTTGGTTTATAATTAATAATATAGTTTTTATAATAGTTGTCACTGGTGAAAGATCGTTAGATCTACAAAATGAACGAAGAAGATAATATAACATCGGAAGATATCGAGTTTGATACTACTGATACTTCGCTTACAGAAAATAATGCTTTCATATCTTCTATGTTGTTGAAAAAGCCGCGTATTAGTTGGAAATGGTGTCATTTTAAGAAAGAATCCAACAAATTGTTGTGCAAGGTATGCCGTCATACATTTTCTATAAAAACATCGCACTCCATTTTGAAAAGGCATCAATCGCACCATGGTGATGTTGATTTTATACAGAGTGAACAAAACGAAAAGGCTGGGTCCTTAAAACATAAAAATCAACAAGTGGACATTAATGACCTTTTGATAAAGTTTATTATACAAGGCCAGCATCCTTTCCGAATAGTAGAAGAACAGGAGTTTCAATCATTTTTATCAGCACTTAATAATACGTATCGTTTACCAAGTAGATTTCAAATTACATCTTCCATACAAGAATTATACAAAGAGAAAAAGCAACAAATAATAAATATGTTCAAAAACTTGAAGCAGAAGATCGCTTTGACATTTGATTTTTGGACATCTATAACCAACAAACCATATATAGTTGTAACTGCCCACTACACATCTAATATTGGGGGATTCTATGACTTTGGAATTTGATCTCATACTGTTTCCTCACAAAAGCGAGCAAATTGTTTTTAACTCGTCGAGTACCGGTTTTATAGACACAATTAAAGAACAATAGGTCGCGGTCACCGGTGACTGCTTGGTGTTTGACAGATAGTAAAAAGCATTGTTCAGGAATTTGGCTTGCAAGGTAAATTAATTTCAATTACAACAGATAACGATGCAACAAATATTAAAACGCTTCAACTGCTAACTTTGTTTAATGAAGAATTTAAGGATATTACTCATTTAAGATGCATGGCTCATGTATTAAATCTGGTAGTAAAGAAAGGTGTAGAAGAAGCGAAAGAAATTATTGTGCCGGTACAAAAAATAGTAAAATTTATAACTTTTTCTGCTAAGAAAAAACAATTATATGAGGAATGTTGTACCGCCTTAAGCATTTCTCATCTCAACTTGATAAAAGAAATGCCTATCCGGTGGAACTCTACTTATATGATGTTGGAAAGAGCTTTAAAAATGAAAAGAGTACTTAATTATATGTGTTTGGAATACACAGAATTTTCTCCATACACTATAGAAAATTGGGAGATCGTAGAAGCATTGGTAGATTTTCTTCAACCATTTTACGAAGCTACTGTTATGCTTTCAAAACACAATTATCCAAGTTTGTACTATGTGGTGCCGATACTTGATGTTTTAACAGAGCATCTTAACAAACAAGAAGATGGAACAATGAAAAATTGTGCGACAGCCATGATCGAAAAATTGAATGAGTACTCTGAGATTTTAAACAATGATTTGGCACAACTTGCCGTTCTATTAGACCCGCGACTTAATAACAATTATTTTATAGCAAAGAACAATACTCAACCATTACTCAACTTAAAAACCCTCAGCTCAAAGATCAAAATATACAAGAACTAGCTGTTGCCCGCGACTTCGTCCGCGTAGATTAATGACTTCTGACAGAATTCATCAGAATCAATTGTCCAATCAGTGCCCAAGTAAGATTTACCTATTGTGAAATGGGTATGAGTTATCGTAGTTTCAATAAATCAATAATCCCGCAGGGATCTTACCAGTACAGTGCCCGATCACGTAAGTTTTGAGTAATAAAAACTATTCTATCAACTATAAGTTCAGTGGTTAAGAGATAGAGAGTCCTGAGGCATTGACGCATAGTTCCCGTTCCCGTGGGATTTCTGTGATAAAAACTATCATACGTTACCCAGGTCCCAAATCATCGTTTTACCGAATGTAATCCAAAAAGATTCAATGATTCTAGATTCAATAGCTAAGAAGATTTATACAAACTCTCATTCCCTATTTTATCCGCATTAGGGTGGAATTTATCAAAATTATTTCTAAGGAAATACCTATGTCATAGTAACTTTATGCATGCAAAGTCTCAGCCCGATCGGTTCAAAACTGGCAAAGTATCATACAAACTTTCACCCCCTATTTTACCCACTTTGGGGTGGAAATGATCAAAATCCTTACTTGGGGATGCCTACGTCATAATATCTACCGGCACGCCTAATTTCAACCTGATCAGTTTAAAATTGACAAAGTTTCATACAAATTTTCACCCCCTATTTTACCCCCTCAGGGGTGAAAATGATCAAATTCTTTCTTAAAAGATGCTTACGTCATAATATCTACCGGCACGCCGAATTTCAACCCGATTGGTTTAAAATTGACAAAGTTTCATACAAACTTTCACCCCCTATTTTACCCCCTTGGGGGTGAAAATGATCAAAATCTTTTCTTAAAAGATGTTTACGTCATAATATCTACCGGCACTCCGAATTTCAACCCGATTGGTATAAAATTGACAAAGTTTCATACAAACTTTCACCCCCTATTTTACCCCCTTGGGGATGAAAATGATCAAAATTCTTTCTTAGGAGATGTTTAAGTCATAATATCTACCGACACGCTAAATTTCAACCCGATCGGTTTAAAATTGACAAAGTTTCATATAAACTTTCACCCCCTATTTTACCCCCTTGGGGGTGAAATGATCAAAATCCTTTCTTAGCGGATGCCTACGTCATAATATCTATCTGCATGCCAAATTTCAGCCTGATCCGTCCAATGGTTTGGGCTGTGCGTTGATAGATCACTATGTCAGTCAGTCAGTCAGTCAGTCACCTTTGAATTTTATATATATAGAAGATTGAGAGGAGACAATTTGTCAACACATAATTATGAACGAGGTAGCTCTAGTGAAGTTAACCCAGTTAAAAAAAGTTTATTTGCATCTGTGTACAAGCAACCGGAGACTAGAAATATCGCAGTTGAAGTGGATAGATACATAAATATGCCTATTGAGCCTGAAAACACAAATGTATTAATGTGGTGGAAAAAACAAAAAGAATTGTCGTTGTCAACCTTAGCTGATATAGCATTCGAAGTTTTATCTATACCAGCGACAAGCGTTCCTAGTGAGCAAGCCTTTTCAAAATCTGGTAATTTAATAACAAAAAAAAGAAACAGTCTGAACAACAAAAACATCCAGGCATCAATGTGCTTATCGTCATGGTTAAAAATCAAATAATAATTCATTGTTTAATATAGTTTTCTTTTTTCTGTCTTTTTATTTTATTTATATGTACTTACCGCATTAAAACAAAAATATTTCATTTTAATATTACCTGGCATATAAATAAAGCTCGAGCTTCGACTCGAGTCCTTCATATAAGGCTAGTGAGCCTTCAAGGTTCGAGCCTTTAGAGCTCGAGCCTTTAAGGCTTACGAGCCCTCAAAGCTCGAGTCTTGAAGACTTGGTAGCTTCGACTCGGAACTCGAGTTTCGGCCTCGGAGCTCATTTCTAACAACACTATTGGTGACACATTCCACAAGGCAAATATCTATGAATTAAAACGTTCTCATGTTTAAAGTATTCAATTCAGATAACATTTCGTCGGGTAACAGCATGGTCTATATCTATTAATACATTCAGAACGGTGCTTAACACAAACGTCTTTCTAGGAATTTAAAATTTACCTCTGTGGGGGTCTTATTCCCTTCATGAAGGGGAATCTTTTTACATGACATAAAAAAACCCGCATCATAGGTAGTTATGAGAGTGAAAACGAGCATTATGAAGAAATAAGAACATTTGTAAGTAAATGGTATAAAGTAGAAGTAATTAAATTAACAGATGACGTCGTGTAGGCGAGCCAGCAAACACGTGAAGTGTTAGTTGAGCTAGAGAGTGACAGATATATCTATAATAGGCGAGTAGGAGAGAGATCGTTATAATCTATCAGCATCTGAAAGTAGGTAAAGACATAAGCAGACGACTTCTCGTCGCTGAGTCATGGCATCACGATCGTTTTAAATACATACATCTAAAACAGGACATTTAATAAATTCAGTCGATATCTGTGTTTCCTGTGGATTCTAATTATAATGCAATATTATCGTAGGTATCTAAATACGATTCGGTGTGAATTTCCTTTAACCTTGTATCAATAAGCCGAAATCGGCCCAGCATGTTGTCAGCGGTACAGCCAAAATAAAAACCACAGTATCCACAGTAATCGGATATTTGTGCGGCAACCGTCAGTGTTTAATGTGTGCAGTAGGTATAAATCACGTATCAACAATTGCACAATCGCATGAATGAACCGGTAAACACTGTGCGTTCACCAAATTGCTTAATGCGAAATGAATGGGACCCTTAAGCCGTCTACACTAGAACCGACGGCAGAACGGCGCCTGCGCATCCCACACGTGTGGCGCAACGGAGGCACTTTCGTCATGTTTGTGTTGCTTGTTAGTAGTGCCTTGCCTATCGATGATAGAAAGCGAATCCCAGGACTCTGTGTGAAAAAAAAAACAATAGCAATGCTCAGTGCTGATGTCATAACCTTTTTTTAGGTTTTGACTAACAAATAGTCATTAGCATTGCTTTGAATACATTACTGTTTGGACATTCGCAAAGTTTATATCTCAAAGTATAGGAAGCTATCTGTTATACCATTAAGCTGTCGCCGATCAACAAGTCTCTAAATGTCGACTGTCGGGCGCCACCTACGTACTTCTGTAGAAAGTTGAAGAACTAGACCAGCCCAGTTTCCATTGAACAAATTACGAAGTTTACCTATAAGAAATTACGCAGTGTTACTACGTTCACTAGTCAATTTAAATAGAGATATTCTGCTAAGCCCTTTATGCTTCAAATAGAATTTTCTGTCCAAACAATGACTAATCTATTCCCTCTCTCTTTCTTTCCTACATTCGCTACTTTTTACATTTGTTACGTGACTACGTACTTTGTTTCATTATATTATTTGCATTAATTACAATAAAAATGTACACTAACGACGATAAAAAGAACTAATTATAATTGGAAACTGTCGTCAATGTAAACATTAAATAACAGGTCAGACAGCGTGCGCCCGCGCTGCATGGATCGCGATTAGTGTGGAGCGTGAAGGCCGGGCAAGCGTTATCGTAACCACTGTAATAGGATAAACAATAAATTTCACATTTTTAATAAAACTCTAAATTAATATTATCAACATTTGAATTGGCCCCGCTACTTGTGGATTTGGTATCTTACTCATAAAAATACATTATCTAGTCATGAATTTGAATGAATTTTGCTTTCATATCAAACCAGTTTAGTGTACCTTGTAATTAATCAGAATTTCACTATAGTATAAGGTACCTATTTTTATTTTAACTCACTTAAAACGAATGACATTATTTTTTAAAATTTAATTACTTCAAAAAACCGTGTTCCAAAACGTCGAGAATTATCCGTAACATTTTACATAAATTAAGATAAAAGTCAAAAACTATAATTATTCACATCTGAATTTAAAACGTGGAATGATTTGACGCGTGCCAACCAAGATGTAAGTGCACGTAGCTACTATAAATTAATCGCATCAAATGACCTGACATGGCTGACATGCCTTTGTACTTTGTCAGAGAAAATTTATCGTTGTTATAAATATATTATTTTTATTGCCTTATTCAATAGGATTCATAAGCATTACATAAGATTTACATTTAGCCGTTGTATTTAATAAACCTACTAAGTACCTAACGGGTGCCCGAACGACATTTCTTACAACAATCCCATTTCATGGACCAGATATCGAATGGGATTTTCCAGATTATGCAAACGATTTGTGTAGTTTACTTGTCTTTGTTTCATTAACCTTGAGTTCTAATCTCATTTGATGGAGAGAGGAAATGTTATGTTTTATGTTCGGATCGTTGGTACAGAAAGTAATTTTTATTAACAGATTTTATCATCATCCGCCGGGTGTGTGTTCAATCATTTGGAATCTATGCATGATGTCAACTTTACGTATTCAACCTTAGCATGCTTATAGAAAAATGTCTCGCTAAATTAGACACGTGAGTAATAACAATTGAAGTTTACTACTATACTTAAGTCATAAGTTAGGTGTGACTACGACATAAATTATTGTAAGCAGGAAATAAACCTATTCCTAATCCGAAACAATGTTTCTCTAAGGAAAAAAAATTATAGCAAGTGGTCACAAACATAATACTTTTAGATACTCAGTAGTTAAATGAAACAAAACAGGGCGACATAAAATGAAAATGGAATAAATACTAGTAAAATATTCAATAAAACTGAATGCCTACTGTTCACGTTACGCCAATAGGAATTGTATGTGGACCAAAGGTGTACTTAACTGAGAATCAATAGTCAAGTCGGCTCACCTACAACAAAAACCTTTTTTGTCAAAACAAGAAGATTTATTGGCCTATTGTACTAAGTGGGTCAACGATTTTCCGTCTGTCCACGCAGTATTTACGTTTCCCACTGACAAAGTAAGTACGTTGTAACTGCTAATGCATAAAACCAGTAAACGCTTCTAAAGTCTAATCAAACAACTGGACAGTTTCGGTTAGTTTCACACAGGAAAGTTTGCGTTTTGACATTTCTTTGTATTGTTCATGTATTCAGCTACCACCATAAATGTCCAGCTGTACCCGGAGTTCAACGTCCTTATTAATGCTTCACACAAGTGGTAGTTTGTGACTTTTCTGGATAATGATTGGAAAATGTTTTTTTCATGCAAGTCTTGTCCAGACAATAGCGAACCAACAAAAATAGATTTATTCTATCGTACGGAAGTGGATTCAGTTTAGTGGTTAGTTTCTCTCCACACAAGATCCATGCTTTGATCTCTTAAATTTTTACGCTATTAAAACATAAAAACAAAGCTGCTACTTAGTAAAATGCTGCACAAAGGAACTTTGTAAGGTCACGCAAATCAGTATATCATTTGGCTTTTGTACTTTGACAAGTAACATGGCCAGACACGTCAAAATTTAGCATTTAGGTAGTTATGTTATCTGACAAGGAAGTAAACTAAAATATTTTGTTAAATAAATAATCAAGAATCTGACATTTGATGAGGACTTGTTTGCATATTTTGAGAGTTCAATAGACATGATAGCCTGTTTTTGTTTACATAACACCTAAGTGTTGCATTCTCATAACATCTTCTCACTTCCTTTTTTCAATAAATCTGCTAGGCAGATAGTCGTATCTGTAGCAATTGCTAAAATATAATATCTTTAATAAATCTCCGTCTTGAACAATGAGTTCCAGTTCTCATAACACACCCACATTTTTATGTTTGAAAGAGATAAAAAGACATCCGCCGGATTGTGTGAAGGTTCGGGGGAAGTTATTTTTGCTCAATAACTAGTATTTATTTTAACTAATGATATTTAAGTTGGACTAAGGAACCAGTCCGAAATTGTGCAAATCTGTCTGCAAAATCTAGTTACTTTGTCAGAATCGCGTCACGTTTTCAAATACTCGATATGTTATATAACGCTGAATTGTCAAGTATCTGGTGATATCGTAGGCGTTGAGGGCCACAATTAAACAAAGCAGGTCCACCCAAGTTACCTCTGTCCGTGGGCTGTCAGCTCCCACGCTTTGACTCCGACCTTTTTGTTTAGGTACCTACCAGTTAGCAATCCGTCTTATTTCTATTCGTGTTACAGAGTTGCTGAATATTCACGTATGCTAAGTGGTTGCTTAGAGAGAGCACATAAACTTGAATTATGTTTAGATTGAGTTGTCGCACATCTCAGGTGTGCCAGAATCGAGACTCGAAGTGATACAGAACTAGTATCTAATTGTAGCCAAATTAATCGATTTATAGTAAACGATGATGCCAATTTTGATTTATGGCCATAATTCTTGCTAAGTAGAGCTACTTTCTATTTTGAAATTATGAAAACAACATTTCTAAACGTAGATTCCATAAATCATGTGACCTGCGTAGGAGAATGAATGGTGTAATGGTTATATTATGGAGTCCGAATGTAAAAGTAATATTTGAAGGACTGTTCGAAGTTCCACGTAGGCCTCGATGTCTTCCGCCCACAGAACTGGTTCTCTCAGCATTCTGAAGCGATCGATTTTCATTTCAAATTACAGTACTCACGCATAGCCCACACATTCTTCTCTTTGTGCATCAAATAGTATTAACTAAGTATGATAGCCCTACAATTTTTATTAACATTCCTAAGAGATGTCATAGTTGATTCCAAAGTGCCGCCCTTTTAAAACTATCATTCAAAATGAATCAAACATTCCCGGTTTACGGGAAAAGAATTTTGTAGTGTCTACAAAAAATAATGACACAGCTGCGGCACGTATGTAGCGGTTATGTAGTACTTACTAGTAGTACCTACATAAGTACAGTGTATTGTAGGTACATTGTCACGGCCTTAGAAAAATATCTCTCATTAGCAGAACGATCACGTTGGTTTAGATATTATAGCGTAGATACGCAGCGGCAGTGTCGTGGGAACGAACGAAGAATAGACGTCTCGTATGATCCAGTTTTCTACAGAGATGCAGTGTAGCCTTATCGAGGTCGACGCGATAATGAGTCGCGTGTCAATATTTGCTTTCTGTAACATATTCTAAAGTACCTCATACAAAGGAAGCAAGAAAGCAAGCGTTGCCACATTTTTCATTATAGATAGTTCTTGTCATATATAGGTTTTCCTTTTATGCTGTTATCCAAATGAATGAGAAATGACAATTAAAACAATACATATTAGTAATCATATCAATAGTTATTCGATAGTTTGATATATTGGAATAATGATATACTCATAATAATCATTAAATAAGGCGAGGAGGATCGTGATATTAACTTTTATCATGCAAAAATAATTGTTTTGCATCCCAATTTGGTGCCTTCGGGTAAGGTCGGTTGACAGTCAAAATTGATTGTATGGCATAACATTGAGGACTGCTTTGAATCTCTGCAATTAAGCAACCCACAACAAGTTATAACGTGTCAGAAAGCGACTGGAACAACCTTGGCTTCTACACCTCCACGCTACCCACGGCTACCCTCATTTGGTCATCGACGTAGGCGCAGCCGCCTAATCGCATACTAAGCAACCTTATAATGACCCAACTAAGACTCACTTTTGCTATAGGGTTGCGGAACCAAGCAGCGGCTTCATAGCTAGGTGGCGCCTACGCATCTAAACGCAATAATTGCATTATTAAGTGTGTACCAGGTATTACTCGTTCGATGTAATTCGATTTCATTTAAACAGGGTCAGTGGAACTTGTATTGAATAATTCTGCGGCAGCTACATCAGATAATTATAACATGTAGGTACCTTCGTTTAGTACGCATAAATTTATCTTTTTTTCACAAAGAACGCTCTGCTGATATTTTCTCCGATAAGAACAATGCTTGAGGCTATTAAACTTGTTTTTATCTTTTATCGTAGTTTAATCTGTAAATCAAGTGTGTGTAACATATTTGATAAAATTTTATCTATAAATCTGCTGTTTTTATTATCCACTTATATTGTTCCTATCAGGTTAGGTATGATAAAAATGAAGCGATGTTTCATTGATGTCCCTTTATCTATCAATACATGTCCAATCTATATGTTTATATCTGTTTAATGTTTTGATTGACGAATTTGTATGTTTACTTTGGTTAGCGCATTGTTATCTAGTGATGCTTACTGTTCTTCATGGAATGCAAACAGCCAAATAGTTTATTCAATATGTAAACATTGAATGGTCGAAAGGTATTGTTTGTGACTATCAAATATTCCGTGTTATAAAATGTCAGCCATTACATCTTGATAAATCATGTCTTATTATTATTGATGAACTTTAAATTCAAACAGATGGAACACGGTCTTTAATGGCGTTTAACATTCTGAACATGCTAAACATGGCATTATTTTACACTGTCATTTTACAGGTACCCATTAGCGAATGTAACATGTTGTCAGTCATCATTGTGATCGTCACTCTTTCGGAGACGTTAAAAACTTTTATATTTTTTTGTTTCATAAATGTTGAAATTGTATTTTTCTCATTTGCCTAATATTCCAGCGTCTAACGAAAATAGCCGTCGTAATTTCTTAGTTCGGCGTAACGCGATACGCCACGCCTGTCGGCTGTCAGCTTGCCGTCGATATTTTCGTCAAGTCGTATGTGCCCACCGTAGTCCAGCGTGACATGTCAAATAAACCATAAAATTTAAACAATATTGATATAGTGGACCATGTAGCTTGTTACTTATTTGGGACACAAAGATGTAAAAACTTGCTAATATCCATGAATAAGACTCGGAATTTCCCAATCTGTTACGGGTGACTCAATTCTCACCAATGTTATCAAAACGAAATTAAAGAGTCAGCCCTCGAGTTGAGAGTTCTTACTTTTTAAGGCAAATGTTAAATCAACAAGTTTTCGAGAATGATGCAAGCAGAATAACGTCAGGCACGTGTTTTTAAATTACATCCACGCAATTTAAGTACAATACCGTTGTTGGCATTTTTAATAAAAACGTGTTAGCACAAAGCATTGGACATGGGACATTTCAATCCACTTGGGCCATACCGAGACCAATCTTATTAGATTCATGCGCTACTGACATTATTTCGTAAGTGCTCGTTTAAATGCGAGTAAACATTGGACAATATAAGACCAACAAGAACATGAGGACATCTGCTGACGATTCAGTATAACAGAAACTGTTTGTCTACTTTATATTTTGCGTCTATATTCAGAACATTACCTCTTCAAAATAGAACTGTTAGTTTGTGCCAGTTCGTTGGTTAGCTAAGCATTTTGTGTATATTTCTTGTACAGAATATCTTAGTACAGAACGGAAAGATTTAAGAAATTTTTATGATTGATCTGTGAGTTTCAATATAGGAAGCAATACGTTCAGTTGCAAAATTAATTTAATAAATAATCTTAATGTAATTCTTGTATAGATCCGTTTAGGAGAATGAACATCTTCCGTTTCAATATTATCTAATGGTAAAGCATATGATTTTACCCTTTTCAAAAACTTATTCATTACCATATTTTATCCATGCAAAAAGGCTTCTTCAACAGATTGCTACCGGATTCTATTTATCATCACACCAGATACAAACAGTCTACCACAACAAAGATTAAGTCTCGTAGTTGTCACTGTAGCTGACCCTTCAGCTTCCCAGTCTTTTGGTATACATCAACATGTCATTAAATTTAAATCATGCACAATTTCCAAAGTCTAGAATTGATATTAATTCATATCACAGCAATGAAGGGAGTACTAGTTTATATGAGTAGTAGATTGCGTACTGCTTACTATGTATTCATACCCTTTAATCCCAGAGGGCAACGCTAACAGTAAATCGTTATGGCTACGACATTATGACATGTAGAGGTATCGGTCGAATAGACCTTGCTTTGCAGTAAGACGTGACTCGGGTATGTAATGTGTTTTAAAGTAACACATCGTCTTTTCAATGAATTCTGTCGCTGCCTTTACCTGTCTTAGTATGTTTATTGGTTGAATAACGATTTGTTTTACTTCGAAATATATCTCATTATATGTGTTCAACGTTTTGGAGACTATATTTCGAAGTCAGAAGATTATTCTGGAGATTTCATATATAATTTGGTTTGATATTCCTTTGTACAACAGCTGTAGGTAGTGTTGTCTTACAATACGTTTTCTGGACTCATTTAGACTTTACATTTCTTTCTATTCATTACTCCAATGTAGACTAGCGAAAGATTTCTGCTATCAATACAACATAGACAACTTAACATGCTCTGCCGATGAGCCGGCTCTTAATATCAATTAGGGTCTTATGTTAGTGACCGGGCTCAACTACAAGTACCAGTACTCAGTTGTAGCGTTTTAAACCAGTTTGTTATTAAATTTGTTTCATTTCATAGTGGAACGCAGACATTCATTTGCAATAGATCCAGTCTAATCAAATTCAGGAAAACAGAAACTAATTCTTAGAACAAACGGTGACTAAATTATATACCTAGGAGGCACATGTCAGTAGTATTTTGTTAGATACTTGTATTTACACATATACCTAATTCATGTAAAAAGCAAACTAAACTTGTAGCAATTTTAAACAATTTGAGTAGGTATCCACAAAAAACATGTCATGACTTTATTTATCATAATTCTTACTTTATTCAAGTGAGTCAGAAACATACCAACACTAATATACCATCATTAAAATACAGTACATATTCAAATCGCTACGGGACTTATTTGCAAACGTCAAGTGAGTGTAGTCGGCAGGCGCTCAGTAGCAAAGATAAGGGCTACATAGTATCCATGGACTGGTTACGTGTAGTAATAAAACGAGGCTATACATCGCACAAGGAGCGGTGCGCCTGCGCCGCGCTACGTACAAATCTCGTATGACTGAGAATGGTGGACGTACGGTACCTACACAGAGTGGCGACATTCCACCAACTCGCGCGGAATGCAAGAATACGGCCCTGCGAACAGGTTACCCCCAGGGCTTGTGATCCTTCATCTCGCGCGTCCCCATTTAAAATATAACCTCAAAATCATAACTCAGCTAATTGAAGATTTATTTACAACAGCTGCGTGGACAGTGAAATGAAACACATAAGCGTAGTCACCAAACTCGTTTAGTACATGTACATTTCACCGATCTCTTTCGTCGGCGACAATCTAACGACCGCTGACCGCAAATCGGCACAGACGGTCTGCTTTACTTCGCTTTTCGAAATGTAGGATCGCATTACAAACACCACTGGACCATAACTCGGCGGGGCGAAGACAAAAATAAACTTAATATCGTTTGCGTTGTAACATTTGTCGACGCATCCGATTTATGATCGCCTCGGTGACAAGCATCGACGATAGGAACTAGTACTCTCGGCTGCCGATGTATTATAAATAGTTCAACACGATTTTGACCTACCTTCATCCAGAAGTCGCTCCATGTGCATGAAAACATTCGGGAACGCAGCCAGTTGCTTCCTGTCTTTGAGCAACTGAGCTAAGTAGTCCGCTATACTTTGCGTCGAAGGACTGTTATTATCACACATCATGAATACTATTTATATAACTAACGACACGTTAAATGTTTATTCCAACACGATCAAATAAGATAATTGTACTTTAGTTACTGATTATTGTTATTTTTGTGAGATTATGTTAGAAAAGTTAAATTCACTTCCACACACATCGAAGTTTCGATCACCACTAGTCGAAGTTGACCGAAGTGAAGTTGTGGGTGAATACAGCGCTGCGCCTGCGCTCTTGTCGAATGGATTTTTTGTGAGCGCGTGCGACTTCTGTCCACAGTGTAGGCGTAATAATAACATACGGTTCTCTCGCTCACACTAACTCCTGAGCGCTGTATGTTTGTCTCGCTCTAGCACCACAGAAAATAAATGCGAATCAGTCGCCATCTAGCCAACCCAGTTACAACTATAATGATATGAGTTGACATGACCGTAACTATTCACTATGTTATTTCAATTTACGTATGACGAAGCAGCACAAGTATTGTTTTAGTAATTTTAAATGAATTTATCGATGAATTTAAAGAAAAAAGCATATTCTGCTTAGATTATTTTATAGAAAAAATTAAACGTATGCCTCGTATTGTTCATTTGTATCTGTATAACTATAATTATTTATAAGTACCTACTTACAGATTGTTATTTAATTGAATTGCATATTTATAAATTTAACCAAATGAGCTATCGTAGATGTGATGCATTCACAAGAACGATAACCGAAAATAAGGGCAGAGGGCGTGACAGAATGCATATTTTTTAGCTTGCCACAAACATGGGCTACATGGGATATTTTAGTAACGCACACCTAGTAGCGTTTTGAGCATCATTTTAAAACTAACATTTAGTAAAAATATTTTTTTACTATACTACCATGGTTACAATGGGACTGTGGGTGCGTAAAACTACAGTCGTCATTCATTATTTTTCAATCGTAGCTCCGGTAGTTGATTTGTCACGACTAATTAAGCTCAAGGACTTATTAAACCTATTACAAATCAAGACTGAAGGTAGTCTATTATTTCACAAAGAATATTTTCTTTTCAATATGATAAATGCCCATGAAATCTTTTTTGGTTAGAAAAATATCTATTTTATAATGGGTGTGGCTATTAATGTGCAACAAATGTGAGTTTTGGTTTAGGTAGGTATATCAATGCAATTTGACCTTTATTCAATAAAACAAACAAGATAAATATTTTTTTTATTTACTTTATGCACCTCAATGACGTACTGAAGTAATAATAGCTCCTCCTTATAACACCTACACTCCACATTAATTTCATCAAGTTAGAGATGAGTTTTTTCTCTTTTTACATAAAAGGAAACAGTGGGCGAATGGCAAATTGTTTTTCATATTATTTAAGACTAAAGTTGCGCAATGTGCTAAGAACATAAACGGACTGTGATTGCTCAATAAATATCTTTTTTGGTATAATTTTATGGCCTTTAACTGTATCTGCGATCATGATGTTTGTACATGTGAGGAAGCAAGTAGATAAGTAAGAGAAACTTCAATTGCTTTTGAAATTAATAGAAAGTAAACTTCTCTAGTCAATGTTTACAGAATTTACTATTGTGAGATGAACGAAAAGTTTGTTAGAAAAAGGTTCAAGTATTAAAATACCTCTACACTGCAGAAATCAGTTGTCTGAAGTACCTACTTTGAATTAGTCTTACTTTGTCTACCATCATCAAGGAATAGGTAGATTTGCAATTACCTACTTCATAACTATTCCTGATTGATATTTTTGTACGGTTCAGAATTTTGAATGCATCTTTAGAATATGTTCCGTTCCAAATATTCACATTCACCATCTCTTCTTGTTTCCATGTCAACCACCGAATTATAAAAGTTTGTGCATTACCCAAAACATTCATTTTCTATTTATCTTGCGCAGTCTTTTGTTACTAATGGTGACTTTAAGATTATTTAAATACCTACTAAGACATTTTAGTTTGTAGAGAACATACATAAATAAAACACACAAGAATGAAAGTACCTACTAATATGAACATATATGACATTAGCTAACGTCATCATACCATGGAAAATAAAAAGCATTTAGCCACGTTTCAGAGTTGTTTATTAGTAACTTTTAAAATGGTCCTTTC
This sequence comes from Spodoptera littoralis, assembly GCA_902850265.1. Taxonomy (NCBI): domain Eukaryota; kingdom Metazoa; phylum Arthropoda; class Insecta; order Lepidoptera; family Noctuidae; genus Spodoptera; species Spodoptera littoralis. The sequence continues at coordinate 8,587,504 of LR824542.2, read as the reverse complement.
AGCCTTCTTCTTCTATAGTATCTATGTATTTTTGCTTGAAGTGTTCACCCAACTTTGCTAATAAAATCAATTTTTCTTATCCAGTTCATCCAACTTAGGAGCATTGCAGACAACATCTGAGAAGAAGCAGTCAGTTTTTGGTAACCTCTAATTATCTTCTTAAACACCAATTGTCCTGATAAAATTTAACTTTATATCACCGTTCAAATTCGTTTTTAACAATGCCAGCACATTCAATCAATTAAAATCACCCAAGTTAGTTACGTTTTATCAATTCTGTTAAAAGGATAAATGGATAATTGACCCCTATTCGATGTTCTTGTGGATCTATCGAATTAAACGGATTAAGCACACAAGTTCCACGCTCCATATTCCACTATTATGTCTGAATTGAAAGGTTTATTACATACATATATATATCTTAAATGAAGGGTCCTAGTTTTATCTTCGTGCTAAATAAATGTGTTAGCAATTATTGCCTCATTCAAAGTTATTGCTTCATAACACACATTAAAGCGGACTTATTAAAAGATAAATAACACTTATAACCATAAATCCAACATAGTAATCTATTGTTTTCCATAAAATCATTCGCCAAAGCTCATATACTAGTTAGGTGTATTTATTATTAAGCCTCAACGATTAATTACGCTTAGCCCATTGCAGCAACATTTATACCTTTACTGAAGATGGTTGCATCTTCGTCTTTAAAGCTAATTTTCCTTAAATAATTAATACCTACCACAGAACAAACTAACTAGGAGGCTGCTTAGAGTGAATTAAATGTACTGGAAAATGCTAAAAGTATTTAAAATCGTTTTATGACAACATTTTTCACCGATACACGGGCTTGACTACCATAAAAGCATCGTGATTATGCGGTCGCTCCGGCTATGGCAGCTCGTTCGGACTCTAATTATCTAGGCACTATAGAACATGGATATACGAAGATACTAAGTATTTCAACTGAGATCATGTTTCTGACTCTCCGCCAATAATAAAAACATTACATTGCAAATGCTACAAGCAATTCCGAGTTCTTGCATATTCTAATAGAAACTTGGCAAATCATTGTGTCTTAACGGCTTACTTTAGTATTAACGTAATTTAACACAAATTCAGAGTGACTTTTTTATCGTATCGACATAAAAATTCAATCAAAACAGCAGTCTAAAACAGTAAACATAAGTCGTTAGCATTAACGCACATAAAAAGACTAGCAATAAATATATTTGAAGTTAATTATTGATCGACAACGCATCGTTAACGTCTGTGTTGCCTATGTTGTGTTTTCTTCAAAAAACAGCATGTGCACAATATTAAATTAAAACAACGTCAAGTCCGCAACAATTTTTATGTTCATGTATGTAGGTTGGAGTGCCGTGCGCACAGCTTTGCGTCTTGGATATCTACATGTCCGGCTTTCGGCCTACGATTTGTGCGCCGAGGAAAACATTGCGTCACCCTACCATCGTGTGACCATTTGCTACAAGCTTCCCATCTTTGATCTTAACCATCGATGACACAAAAATGCCTTGTCGGAATACTAAGTTCCTCATATTTTTATTATTTGTTGTTGGTAACTAAACTTTCTTTCCCCTTCCTGTTTTCTTCGTAAATCAACGTCACTATTAAAATTAATGCTATGGGATAGAAATGCCTACTAGTTTATTTTGACTTTTGAAGCCATCTAGACGATAAAATATATTTTATTTTGACACATAAAATTTTAAATTGTGATTCGGTGACTTGAAATCATTCTGATGACAAAATTTCAGCCGAAGCAATTTATCTGTGAATAAATAAACATATCTCGTGGATTTAAAATGTGTAAGTTCCTCATTTCATTTTGCTTATAGGTATACCAACATATTTGCCCTTTGCAGAACTACTGTATTGAATATGCTTTCTTATTTTTACAGCTGACGACGACTCAAGTCAGGATCGTTTTGATATTTACAAGTTCAGACGTAGAGCAACGCAAAGTGACATTCGCCAAATATCAGGCATTCCTACAAGTGCAGCTCCTAATGTGCGCTTTGAGATTGACAAGAACAAAAACCAGAAAACTTATGCAATATTGCAAGAAACACGATCTGAATTTAGCACTAACAGCAAACTACGAACACTTCTGTTAATATATTCTAACCCTGCGTGGAAATTATTCATACTTACAACACTATTCATTGCATACATTCTAGATACTTGTGTTTATACATTTTATAAATCAAACGAAAGACCGTTTTGTGCCATAGTCATTTTATTGTGTTTCAATTTAATTTTTACTTTCGACGTTGTGATTATTGTTGGATTGAAGTTCTTTAGGAAATGGAGAAAAACTTTGAATCTTGTCGAACCAGAAACATTTAAAGTAGCTCTTAATATTATTTTGGCAGTTCCGTATTCCTTTTTGTATTTATTAGACGATAAAAACGTCCAGTTCAACTTTCATGCGGTAGCACCTTTGGTAGCAACCGTGCGGGTGTATAGAATTTTAGAATACTTCTACAATAGATCATCCCAAGCAGGCAGCAATCAATGGACAACGTTTCTGTCGCAGTATTTGATACTTTTCTTTCTTTCTGTACATACTTGGACATGTGTATGGTTTTTATTTGCCAATAGATGTTTTAATTTACACAAAATTCGTACTTCGTGGTCTTTAGCAGCGATATATTTACCGACTGAGGTGACACTAGATTGGTATTATGTCTGCACATATTGGTCAGTCATGTTTCTTACTACTAATGCCCTGGGAGATTTATACCCGGTGACTACCGCTGAGAGAGTCATTGCCATATTAGCAACTTTACTCGGATTTCTGCTAACGACAGTTGTTTTTGTGGGTTCTTTAACTTCACAATTCATTACCATTACAACAAGGCGTTCGAAGTATGTACGACAATTGAAGAAAATAAAGAACCACCTGAGGCTTATTAAAATGGATCCGGACACTACGAAACGTATTATCGGGTAAGCCACTTCTGTTCCCAACTCAATGCTAATTCATTATTTGATGGTGGTCTTACAAAATACTTTGATTTCTTGTAGGTATTATGAAGATCTTTGGTACCAAAAATCCGGGGTTTTCAAACCTAAACTACTGAAACTTCTTCCTTATCCTTTACAAATGGAAATCTGCTACGACTTAAATGCCGTTCCGCTATATAGCTCGTTGATATTTAGGAAACTACCGGAAGCATTCCTTAGGAGGCTATCTTTAGACATGAGTCACCAGTTTTATTTACCGGGAGATGTTGTATACAGCCATAACCAGAACAAGACTATTATGGTAAGGTTGCATGTATATTATCTATTTAAAATATTAATTAGATAGCTGTTTATCATAAAGGTCTTTTATTTATTTCTACATAACTGTTGCAGGTATGCGTCACTAGTGGCGTATTAGAACTATTGTCTGACGAAGATGATGAAAGTCCAATGATTTCATTTGCCACAGGGACCTGCTTCGGGGAAATATCCCTAGTTTACAACATACCTGGTAAATATAATTCTGTATTATTTACGTCATTTAAATTAAGAACTATAAAAGGCAATTTTTATATTCACAGCACGATGTACAGTAAAAGCAGCGACATACGTCGAATGTCAGGTTCTAGAGAAGACCAATTTCATAAAACTAATGATCACTTATCCAGACCTCGTTGAATCAATACGCCACGAAATTCAAGAGCGGATCAGCAGGAGTCGAATGAAGAAAATGAAGCAAGGGGAACATGCTGAGTTCTCATTAAATATCTACGCATCTAAAGATCGGAAGAAGAGCAGCATTAAATGTTTAAAAGATAAATTGAGATATATTCAAGGTTGGCAGTACGATACGAACAATGTTTTTATGAATATTTTAATCCAAAATATCAAACAAATTTTTATTTTTATAACACCAACAGGAATATCAGACGTCGACACTTTGACAAAGGACGACGAACTTGATGAAAATTGCTTGGAATTGTACATTATATCGGAACATGTTAAGAAAAAAATGACTATGTTCACTTGTATCAAGTCCAAATTTCCATGGATATTAGAAGCTGACTGTCCTCTAGTCAAATATTGGGAATTGTATATGCTCAGCATAGTCTTTTGCATAAGTATTATTTATCCTTACTTTATTGGATTTAAGAGAACGTTTCCAGCTGGAATTTATTTCTACACCCAGATAATTATAACATTGTCGTTGATACTCAATCTTTTCATAACTTCTGTAACTGCGGTTAAGACTAAGAAGAGGCATATAAAAGATTTCAGAAGTATATTAAATTATAGAATGAATACTCTTGGCTTTTATCTTGACATTGTAGCAATAATTCCGTTCGAATACATAGTCACCATTCATCAATCTGTGAAATATCACGATAACTATAGAGACCATTTATTTTACCTGTGCAAAGGTATTAAACTATGTTTAGTATGGAGACTGTCCAGTTTTTTTGAGAACTTGGAAAGAAAATTATTATTGAACTCGCTACTTGTGAAGGTGTGTATTATGTTTAACTATTTGTAGGCACTAAATCGAATATTAAAGATGAGCTATTTTGTTGAAAACACATTATGTACAAATTATTTTTTCTTTCAGATAATGAAGTATTGCGTGTACATCTGCTTATTATGTTACTGGTCTGGCGTTATTTTATACATGGAGTCATGCTTCGTGAACCGATGTTCAGAAAACTCATGGTTTAGTAGAGCACTGATTTGGGATGACGAACAACGCGGTGCTAGAATCTCAAAGCAAGTTTCTCTATACTTTACTCATCCTTTTATTCCAAATTTTACCTGGATTCGTGTTCCAAGTTCATCTTTTACTAGTTAAGAATTCCATTGTAATATATACAAGTCTACCGCTAACACCGGACATGAAATCTTGTCTCCGGCAATCGCACTTGTCGAAGCAATGAAGCAGTTTGTCGAAAGTAGCGTCGGGAGCTTATACGGTAAAAGTGTAGTAGGTGTGAAGATTAACGTGTGAGGTAATATCTAAACGGAAACTTTCACTATTTCTACTAATATTAAAAATTATCAAAACAACATTAATTTTCTAAACTTTTGTGAACCATACAAATGTACTGTGTGAAACAGAAATGGTACATATGTAATGTATTATTTTAAATCAAGGATTAATGATTCATGGACTTTATTCTCTAATAAACTTTTCCGCTGAATGATTTATTTTAATGACTCATTTAATTTCAAACACAACAGTAATTACAATTTCAGATGGTCTCTTGGTACATAGAGTATCCATGTTTTCTGTTACCAACTGCATTTAGATCCCTCGTTTGTATGGCACCCAGGCTCAAAAATAAATCATATTTTGCGGTGGAAAATGATTAAATTTTCCATCATCTGAGTGTTTAAAGTGATTGCCTGATTTTTTTTTTCAGGACTAAGTATCCCCTTATAACTTCTGTATATTTTGCAACTACTATCTTTCTTTCTGTGGGTTATGGGGACTACACTCCAGGAGATATCTACGACATGGCTTTCATAGCCTTTCTTAGTCTCTACGGTGTTCTATTATCCGGATACTGTATTTCTGAGTTCTCTGCTGTTGTCACACATTGGTCAAGGTAACAACCCACATACGATTCTAATACATCATCGCAAACACTTAACAAAAAATTGTTTTGAATCAATTCGTTGTGGCAAATTAATGTCCCTAACATTAGTTCAGACAGCAATTGACACACAATTCCTTAGAAGTAATCAAATGATTAATTTATAGAACGAAAACAGCCTTCTTGGAAGTTATCATAACGATAGACAAATTCATGAATGAAAACAATATGCACCCAGCAATCAAATCTCGAATCATGGCTTTCTACGAATTGCAGTGGCAATATAATTCGGTAAATATTTGATTTCGTCAAACTGCCTAGGTACCGACGGATCCATAATTAATTCCATTCTAAAATTCTAAATCAACGAAACAGTTATTATAGCCAAGCGACTTATTTACCAGGGAGTCGAATTAACAGATGATAATTGGTTAGAGAAGACAGTAGTTCCATCAGAACTGAGGAAAAAAGTCTTGCATCAAGCAAGATTCAAAGCACTCACATCTATCAAGTTCTTTCAAGTGAAAAATAAAGCTTACATTCACACGTTGACTGAGGGTAAAAACTTTATTATTATTATATTAAGGTTACATCACAATGATTTTAAGTAGACCATGCGCCTATACTAAATGCATACGGTGGAACCATATTTCATTCGTGAATGAGTATCAAACTATATTTTTAACTGAGAGCAATCATCTAAACTACTAATGGCGCGGAAGGAAAGAGGCGACATAAAAGTTAATCAGTTCAGAAGTCAAGGATAAAACATTTTTCCGAATCGCAAAGACTAAAGTAGTAATATGGCCCCCTCATATTAAGATTACATAAGAGACGACTTAAAACATTTTTACAGCTGCCAGAGACATCATTTTACCACCTGGCGAAATCGTATGTTACGGAGGGACAGTGACAAGAGAGCTGTACATAATAGAGAGCGGTTATTGTTTAGTGACATCAAATGAACTGAGAGAGTCCAACTCTGAGCGCGTGATAGGCCCTGGCAATCACGTGGGGTTACTGGTACTATTGTACGGAATCCCCACTCTCAGCACCGTCGTTACATTGACTCACTGTAAGGTAAGTTAGGGTCCCCGCGACCTTTTACAGGTGGGCTGTGCAGTGGGAAGTCCTCCCACGCTCGCTTTCTGCCATCCGACCTTATTTAAGGTTATACGACCAGAGCTTTGTCGCAACGAAGGTGACCGTTATAAAGTAGAAAAAAGAATGTACACATGTCATGATAATTTTGAATATAAAAGAATAAATTATGAAATATTTTCTAACAAAAATGAAAAAAAAAGCACTACGATGAACCCAAGTTACCTATGGTATTAGACAGCGATGTAAATTTTGTCTTGTTTTTCTAATACCGTGATGCTTAAAGGATTAGTCAGTTTACATAAAGAAACCTATCTGTCGTGGCGGTTGGAACAGTAATTCATTTTCCTGAATCGCCTTTTACAACATCCACATGTCTTATAAATAGTAGGAGACCAAATAAAAATGGAAATGAAGGAAATACTGGTTGATTAATATCTGTACCAAGTTAATCAAATCAGGTGTATAAATTTCTTCCCACACGTTGTTTTTATCTTTGAATCGAATAAAAACATATTAGGACAATAAATTAAAACTTTAATGTGTAAAATAATCCATGGTTCAACGACCAGTGACAAATTATAAGGATTACATTTGGGTTCGTGTTTTCAGCTCGTTAGTGTGAACCATTACGCTTACACATCGGCATTAAGTCTATTCCCAGACATGAAAGAGCATGAAGGAATATTAAAACCAGAAGAGCTACAACATGTAGAAGAACAGGCTAAAACGCAAACCACGGACTCCTACTTACAACATTACAACCGACTGACAGAGAAAAAACAGAAAGTAAAAATCACTAGTATACTACAAGAATTTTTCAACAGTAAGTACTCATAAAATCTTTCGAAATAAAGTCATATTTTGAGACTGTTAATTGCTTTTGGTATGATGCCAGTTTTGAAAATTTCATCTTCTTATTGCAGACTCCTTCATAGACCTCATTGCGGAATATAAGAAATCGAAGCAAAAATATTCGAAATCTTTCAAACAGTTTAATGTACTGAACAATATAGCAGCATACTTATTGATGCCTATCGCTATAAGACCAGACGGAATATTCTTGAAAGTGTGGGCGACCATTCGAATGACCACTGCATTTTTACTATGTCTACTCATACCTGTAAGATTCTGTTTTGTTTATGACACCTTAAAAATTGCAGTGTCTAGTTAAGGACTGTCTAGACGAGTTTTTGTATTCCATTTTAATTTTTTCTCCCGTACATATGGAGTTGTTTAAATACGGCAGTTTTGTTATGAACAATATGAATATATTCTAGCTTTAATCATAATGGCTATTTACGGTTTGACTCACCCTATTCTAAAATGCGCTTAATTTGCATTAGTACCTAGGTGAAAAACCGCACATGATAAATTGGGCTGACTGACAAGGAGTGTGTTTGAAATACTTTCTAATATTCTTCGCTATGCTAATGGTACACCTCTATTTAAAATATACATAATTATGTCAACGAGGTAACAACCACTGAGGTAAAATACAACTGAATATCTACTGCCTAATTGTGTAATATTACACTTCCATCAATTAAACAAACTAGCCTCAGCCTACATAATCTGAACAGAACATCCACTTACAATCTTAGGTGGGTGTCTATTTCGACACTGTAATACATTACAGTATACTTATACTACAACCAACTTCCTTTTTCTTAAAACTTCAAGGTGATTGTGTGTATGGCGCCACTGTTTGGAACATTTAACGTGACACTTATAATTTTGGAAACCATCTGCTACATAGATATGTATTTGATGTTACACGTTGCATATTATGGATCTAAAAACCAATTGATATACCATCCCTATATGACCGCTAAACACTACCTACAGGTAAACAATTCATTTTTAGAACCGTACTGGTACTTAAGTTACCGCTCTCGTTTCTCCCATAAAGAGTGCAAGGTGCAAAATACAAAAATGGCTGGCCCGATTTCGTGAATTATTTTTTATTTGAAAACAGAAAATTGTATCAGTAAAAGCCAGAGCCAACCGGTAGTAGTGCTTAATTAACTATTATATAAGTACTAGCTTTTACCCGCGGCTTCGCTCGCGGAAAGGATAAAAAGTAGCCTATGTGACATATACCAATACATACAGCGCCAGGTTTAGTAGTTACGGCGTGAAATCGGAACAAACAAAGAAACTTTCCGATTTATAATATTAGTAAGGATTAACTTTTAACTAATTTACAGGGCCAATTTACAGTGGACTTTATAACCTGCTTTCCTTGGTATGCTATTTGGAAACTGTTTGTTCCCAAGCATAATGAAAATCATTCTGAAGAAGACCACATGGTCAATGCACATATGTTCCATTGTGCGTTGAGAATGATCAACATACTACAGATTGTCAAACTGTATGCTGCTTCTTGGGCCGAATCTATTGGTGCTTTGAGGAGGGTAATAATAGCTCTTCTGTTTTACATAAAAATAAGTAGTCCTCTCCTAACCCAAGGCGGGAGAAGCCATTGGATGATTTTCCCCCGTCAAAAAAAAGTAGTGCATACATTAAATGCACATTTATTACTTTTTCTTCGTAGTTGATAGTCTTTAAACATTTATGAATCACTTTAATCCATCTTAGGTTTATAATAATAATTTTGGCGTCTGATGTCAGTGTCGTAGTGAATGGCAGGTACTTAATGAAATTCTTGACCTTCATTTTGAAGGGCCTATTTGCGGTGTCCAGTATACGTCACAGTGACACAACGCTGTAGGAAAATCGGCATCTGTCGACATCTTAGCGGTATAGTTTATTGCTTATGCTTCCATTAGCCTCAAAGGTTTAAAGAAAGTTAGTAATATTAGGTACTAGACCCCAGAAATTTTAACGATTCATTATATTTCTTTTCAGGCATACTTCATGAGCGTGGTCCACTTCCTCCTTATAACGTTATTCTTTCTAAATTTGTACACTTGCCTTTTAATCACTTTATCCTGTAGATACGTTAAGGCTGATGATGCGGAAGATTTTGAATATAAACTCAAAAGAATATCAGGACCAATACCTTATTTAAACACCACGTTTCATCCTGACGGCAATATGGTTTGTTTAGAAGGTTAGACTCTTATATTGATATTGTTAATAATCTAAATACAAAATATGAATAATACGTGTATCCGAAAAACAGTTGCAATTATTATGCAAAAAGTACTCAACTTTTTTGTACAATTAATACAGGATCTTGGATAGACGGAATACTAATTATACAAAAAGATCATATGTCACCATCTAGAGTGCTCCTACTGGCTTATTATTGGACAGCGTCTAGTTTTGGAGGAGCTGGTTTCGGCGATATCATTCCTCAGAACATAGAACATATGGTACTGTGTATTTGCGTGAACATACATGGCGTCTTATTTTTTGGGTGAGCTGATCAGTTTTGTGTGATACCTACTGACAAATTGTTTTGCTTTTTTTTATATTTTTTAAGGGGGGGAAAATCATCGAATGACTGCTCCCGCCTGGGTGAGGCGGGAGGGAGTGTCAGACTCTTACTGACTAAAAACCACCCCGTTCGTTCTCCTGCACGTCGAGCCGGAGCCCCGGTTACCCGTTAGGTTCTCCGCGACAAATTGTTTAGCTTAGATATTATTCTAAATATCAATAATGATGATGAATAGACATACCTACATAGAGAACAAAATGTTTTTATTAGATACGTATACGCAAGAATAGCATCATTGAAAGCTATGGCAGATCAAGTTGTTACAAAGTTTCAAGAGAATCTGAAACATTTGGAAATGTTCTTAAATAGGGAGAAAGTACCGTTTTTACTTAAAAAGACTGTTTTAGAATTCTGGAAGTACCAATGGAAAAGGACAGGTGGTTGGTCGGTAAGTATTTTTATAACATTGAGATAAAGACTATATACTATATATGAATGTCGTGGTGGCCCGGAGGTTTAAGACGCCCGCTTCTCATGCATGAGGGTGCGGGTTCGAAACCTACCAACGGCAAGTACCAATGTGACTTTTCCGAGTTATATGTACTTTCTAAGATTTTTCAGACACCACTGACAAACGGTGAAGGAAAACATTGTGAGGAAACCTGGGCTTATAATTTCTAATTATAAGTTTATGATCGCAAACCCGCATTGAGCAAGCGTGGTGAATAATGCTCAAACCTTCTTCGTGTGAGAAGAGGCTTTGCTCAGCAGTGGGCATTTATAGGCTGTTGATGATGATGATGAGATAAAGACTTCCAACTACTTTCTCTGTCTATTGGTAAATTATTTTTATACAATACCCAGTGCCTGAATTAGCAGATATGTAGAAGCTTTGAAAGAACTATCCAAAAAGTTAATAAAACAATTCTTTAATCATGCAGCATCAATCAATACTGGGGAAACTTCATGCGAATTTAAACGAAGATGCTGTACTATACATGTACGAAAAAACATTAAGAGAAATCCCATTATTTGAAAACGTCGAGTATTCCTTCTTTAGAGCTTTCGCAAAGAAACTGAAAGAATCATACTTCCAGAAAGGATATATGGTTATGAGATCGAATGAAGTGATAGACACTATGTATATTATTTATAGAGGAAAGGTGTGTTCATTTAAAAGTTCAATTAACATTTTAGATTCGAATTACACTAATTATTAATAGAACATTATACACAGAACATTAATTATTAATGTAATGAAAGAGAAGTCGTAATCGGAGATTATTAATACACATAATTATCTGAACAGTGAGAGATCATAATATATGGGTAACACGGAGTGCCATTGAATGTTATAAAATGTATAGATTTCTCTCCCTCCATTTGACACAGGATCCAGCTTCAATCGCACTTGACCTCTTGAATCGTGTTTTATTAGTAAAACGACGCTAGAGTGCCATATTTAGTTATTTGAACTTCTCCAGAGTTACATCCACTCTGATTGCAATGTTCTTAAATATTACATTACATTGTAAGCTTTATTGGAATCGGCCAACGTGGCAAGGGTTAAGGCGTCATGCACACATAAATGTCCTACAGTCGGTGGCGCTGTGTGTTAGGTTGTTCCGTTCCCAATAAAAAAATATTACATTAACAGATGAACTGAAATTTAATCGTAAACAGGTTGACATCATGTCGAATATAAATGAAGTGGAAGCATGTATGGGTCCTGGAGGAATATTTGGTAATATAAGAGGAGCAACAAAGTATATGACAATGTCAAATGTGATCGCAAGTCGAAACATTGATTTGCTTTGTATTCAAGGGCGAGACTTCTACGCACTGTTGAAGGTACTTGCTAGTACCACAACGATGATGTAATCATTTTCGGTAGATATACATAGAATTAAGCGATTATGGAGTGAACTTTATGTTTACAGAGCTATCCTTCAGTACTACAAAAGGTGAAGGAATCTGTTGAATCAGCAGTGAAAGACTATGTTTTGCCAACAATAATGTCTGCAAGGAACAGCAGCACTGATGTAAATATGATTCCAACAATGTTTGTCATAGATATACAAGGTGGATCTTGTAAGGTATCAACCCGCCACTAGCTGGCAGCAGGGCTCCATACGTATCGATTTAACCCCCATGTATGTTCTACGATTTTTTGTAGTTTTCGAGATATTCGTTGTTTTTTTAAGATTACGTGACCACGTGGCTTTAAATAATTACGACGACCATACAAGAAACACCCTGTATATATAGGAATAGAACTTCTGCCAATACTTAGAGTTTACTGTTCAGCAGATAACGAACTTTCCTTTGTCGTACGAAACTGGAGAAGAGCAAGAAGATGAATGTGAGGTCGATCCTGAACTTTATGTAGAGGTAAATATTTATTTTATATTTCGGATGTAAAACTAGGAGGTACATATGATACTCAGCCACAAGTAACTCGAGTATGAACTGTAATACATCGTCGATATAAATATTTACCTTTATAACATACTTATTCAACTTTTCAGAGTCCAGAAAAGAGTATTGCAGAATCGCACGGTTCCAAATCCATCACATCAGCAAACATAAATTACGTTCCAGCTTCACTATTATTTTTCAAGCCACATAGGTTAATACCTAATGAAATTTAGTACTTGCCTTAGGCATAATGGGTATCAACAGATTTTTTACTAGCATAGGCTCATAAGGGATTTTTTCTATCCTTGTTTTGTAGGTTTTCGTAGGTACCTACTTAGACCAGATTTGTTTCCAATATTCGGTTACATATTACAGACAAGACGTGGTTGTATCTTTATGTTTTTACCTTTATTCCTATAAAGAATAGGTAGAAATCGATATAGGTATTTCTACATAAGATTTTTTTCTTCAAAATCACTTAATCATTACTTTGTACAGATGGTTTCGTAGCAGCATCGTCCCGGACAGCGCATTGGTCACTTTTATGGGTAAGTGATAAATGGTTTTGCTTACCCAAAATAAAATATAATACTGATCAAAATATATTTATTTCCAGAATATCTCATTCTCTTCTTGGCGTACGTGGATTTTATGTTGCTGGTATACCAAATGGCGTTCCTCTCAGTACCATATTTTTTCCACGTTTGCGTCATATTCGACATCCTGTTTCTATTTAAACTTTTTCTGGACATCCATTCTGGTTACATGAATAGATACGGAGATTATGTTTTGAGCCCGAAGAAAGTTAGGAAAATGTAAGGACTTTTGAATAACAATTACTCTTTTTATTTGTTTTACGTATGTCTTTCTACATTCATTCACATTGTACTAAAGTAAGAGAGTCTATGAATTATAATTTGTATATACACATGTTTTACAGGTATTTCTCCAAAATATACCTTCGAAGAAGAGACTTTCTAGCAAACTTCTTAATATGCTACTTAGTATTCGCTTTATCACTGTCCCCGAAAATGAAAATGGCTTTGTTCTGCTATTCACGATCGCCTCAGCTAACTAGAATTTCGTATTTATTTACGTCCAGAACACATAGAAAAACGAGCATTGGTTCAGCGAATTTATTGTTTAAACTGACGTAAGTATCATGTTTTATTTTTAATTCAGCTATTCTTCCTGCAATACAAACCAACTGGTGGACGGGATTAGTGTTATAAACTCTGTAATTCTAGCTAGCATATTAATCTAGGTACAAAGTATAGCGCGAAAAATGATTCGGTTGCTGGGCTGACTAAAATATAATTAATGAGGTCTTTAGTAAGCCAATTGGATTGAAATAAAAGAAAGTGTAGCCTAACGTCATTTCATAAATTTTAACAATTTCAGAACCATCGCTATATGGGCATCAATACTATCGCACGTCAACGCTTGCCTGTTTTTCAAACTATCCTGTCTAACTCCTGTGCACTGCACATCGGCTAACTGGATGTCAAAGGAAGCTCTCAATTTGCGAGCGAAATATTCCGAGGTTAGTCTGTTGTATTAGACGATAAAAGGTAGTCGATTCTCTTCGTAGATAATTTATAGACTCGTTACGAGAGGGGATGAAAATCATGAGATATAGCGAATTGACTTTTTTGGGTATCGAGGCATCACTATCATGACGAGTATGTACTCTTTTCTTAAATGAAAAAACCAAACTTAGATATAAAATGTTCATAGATGTACACCTAAGTATATTAATGTTCTAATTTTTCACTTATTTTAACATAAGCGGTAACAAAGTCGCTATCCGCCGTCTGTCTGTCCCTATGTAGGTATGCTTAGACCTTTAAAACTACGCAATGGATTTTGATGCGGTTTTTCTAAATAGATAGATTCTTAAGGAAGCTTTATAATGTAGGTATAATACAAGCATATTGCACCCATGCGAAGCTGGAACAGGCCGCTAGTTTCTTATAATCCTTTTCTATTTTCTGCCTTTGTATTCTCAGGGCAATTTCTTTGCACTATACGTAGCTGCTTTATGGTACATGATAAACTTGCTAACAATAACAGGCACAGGAGACGTGTCATCACAAAACAGTTTTGAAGTCATCGAAACTATTATTGTGATCATTGTTATAAAGTTCTGTACGGGTACGTAACTTATTCTCGAGAAACAGAATATTTTTTATCTATTTTCCTCAAGATTTTTATGAAACCACATGATACTTTTATCTTATTCGTTTGGAGGAGTTTTCATTACCTACTCTATCTTTTCTCTTTTTTATTGCCAACTACTCTGTTAAAAGAGAATTTTTGATAATTTCCTGTGAAATATTCAAGCTGGTAAATAAACAATAATAACCAATCGTAACCATGGGAGACTGGCGTGTAGTATGTATGTAACAATAATAATCACCCTTAATTTTATACATCCCTCAAAAAGAGGGAAGACTATCTATACCTATAACTTTCTCAAACCATATTTCAGGGCTTCTCATATCAGAAATGTCGGCAATGATCACAGCTCATTCGTCATCACGCATAGCATATGATTACGATATAAACGAACTGAGAGACGGTTTGCGAGATATGGATCTAAGTGTTCACCAAATGAGCAAAATGTGGGACTACGTGCGCGAGCTATGGAACAGACAACAAGGAAAACAGGTCAATTTTCACTTTTTATAAGAATCATTTTCCAATGGCAATGTAAAACATATTTTTATATAATGCTAGCTTCTGCCCGCGACTTCGTACGCGTAATCCCATTTTTTCCCGTCCCCGATTTTCGGTAAAAAGTAAAAAAAAAAATCGGTCTCCTGGCTCTAAGCTACCTCCCTACCAATTTTCAGCCAAATCTATTCCGCCGTTCTTGAGTTATAAGTGGTGTAACTAACACGACTTTCTTTTATATATAGATAAGAATAAGGTACAGTTCCCATATAGCGCTTTTTGGTCGCAGATATGTTAGAGATGTAACAAGTCGCAACAGTTTCGTAATTGTTACGAAACATGGTGACTGTGTGGGGTGTGGTCTCTATGTGTAGTAATAGTTCGTACACAATTTGACCGAAAAACATTTCAGTAAGTTGAAGTAGTCTTTGTGTTCACATGTAACGTAAACATTTGTGTAGACTTATTTTTAAACACTTCGTGTTAAGTTTGTAACATGTGTACAATCGAGTAAAAATGTGTGGTAGCGGCGTGGTCACCATGCTACTAGAATAATTACTTAAAATTTAAATTTACACGAAGTGTCGTAATGTTACGTCATTATTACTGAACAATATATTACTGAAATGTGAATTAAAAGTCACTGTTTCTAAAACTGATTCGAGAAGTGGTCAAATGATTGCAGTTGAAAATGAGTAAAGAACCGAAAAGATTCCGTCTCACATCGACTTTCTACAGAAAAGTTAACAAATTATTGGTTCCAAAATATCAATCTCCAAGTAAGTACATAATTTTTGTTTTAAAATTAAATTGTTTGAAATAAAATTTTGGTGGGCATGTTAATTAATAACTTTTACTTAAGTTGAGGTCAGCCTTAAAATTCAAAATTAATATTTTTCAGACCATATACCTAATGCAACGTTTTCATCATATAAAATTCAAGAAAATCGTTCTGTAATGCCTGATGCTGTACAGTTTAGTTCCAAACAGCCTAGTGCCGGTGGACCAACTTCCGAAGTGTCAAACGTGAAATTAGATGCAGTTGTGACCTCTCATAATATATGTGATGTCAGTGAGGGGCTGGATACCATAGTTCTGCAGCAGAAATTGAAGAATCGTCTGATTCTGACAGCGAAATACATTCAATAAATGTAAAAGACCAAATTCAGCAATGGGCATTAAGGTACCAGATTCCTCAAAATGCCTTAAAGGAATTACTTACTATATTGAGAGACAATTCAAACATGGATTTAAAAAAAATCTTACCAAAAGACAGTAGAAGTTTATTAAAAACGCCAAAATTTAATAACATAATACCAATGGGAAATGGAAAATATTGGTATAATGGCATAGAGAATTGTTTGAAAGAAGTTTTCTCTCAAATGATCTCAGAGTTACCGACGTGCATATTTTTGTCTTTTAACATAGACGGCTTGCCAGTAGCCAATAGCACAAAAAATGAATTTTGGCCAATTTTGTGTAAAATAGACGGTATGGATGTTGCTCCATTAGTTATAGCAATATTTTTCGGAAGCACAAAACCGTGTTTGGAATTATTTTTGCGTCCATTTGTAAACGAGCTCATCAAGTTACTTCAAGGTGGATTACTCATTCAAAGGCAAATCGTTCCGATCAGAATTCGTTGCTTCATATGTGACACCCCTGCGAGATGCTTTATAAAAGGTGAGTGCTAAATTAAATATGGATATACATTTATAAATAATATCTATTTAATAAAACTACCTACACCTACTTACATAATGTTCTTCTGCTGTACACAATAATGCCAAATAACTAAATAAATGAGAAAAGGTAGGTAACTGAGAAAGACAGAGCTACTTTCGCATTTATACTATTAATATGGATTTTGGTAATGTAAGTAGTTTACCGTACCTCCGTGCAATTCGAATATAATGTATATTATTTCGTGATATTTTTTCATTTTAGGTACTGTGGGGTTTAATAGTTACCACGGATGCATGAAATGTACAGTAATCGGAGAATACGATAGAAAAGGTCGGCATATGAGTTTTCCCAGAACGGACATGGCTTTGCGTACTGACCATTCATTTAGAAATCGATTAGATCCTGATCACCATAAAGAAAAAAGTCCAATCGAAGATTTACCTATAGATCTTGTTAACGATTTTACGATCGCAGATGCTCTTCATTTGTTAGATTTGGGTGTTATGAAGAGATGTTTACTAGGATGGACTAACGGCAGTTTTAATTTCCGAACAAAGTGGTCGGCAAGGGAAATACAGGACGTTTCAAGAAAACTTATGGAAATAAAATCAACTACTCCATCTGAAATACATCAAGGAAGACTGAGAGAATTAGATACCCTTCACTTTTGGAAAGGTGCTGAATTTAAAAACTTCTTGTTATACTTTGGTCCAGTAGTGCTAAAAGAACACTTATCATGTGAAGTATATCAACATTTTTTAACATTGTTCTGTGCCACCACTATTTGTTATTCTGACGTTTATGTATCTTACCGTCACATAGCTGAAAAACTTTTTGTTGACTACATCGAAAAATTCGCAGAAATTTACGGTCATGATTCTGTGAGCAGTAATATTCATAATCTTTGTCATATTGTACATGATGTCTCAAGGTTCGGCTCTACCTTCTTTAAGTGCATATCCATTTGAAAGTATGTTGTTTCGAATTAAAAACCTTTTACGAAAAGGCAACCAACCCTTGGAGCAAGTAGCAAATCGCATACAGGAATTGTCAAAGCTAAACATCAAGGGCCACAAATCCAAACGGATGAATGCTCATGTCAAATATGAAAGTTTGTTGGATACGGGTGAAAAAGTATTTACAACTGTAAAAATGAGTGAGAATTACCAGCTTTCAAAATACATTAAAGATAAATGGTTTTTAACTGTCAACAATAATATCGTAGAAATGAAATTTGCAACTTTTGATCAAGGAAACATACAAATCGTTGGAAGGAATATAAAAAACAAATGTAATTTTTTTGAGCGACCATTTAATTCTTCCCATATAAATATTTATGCAACATTACTTCCTTACGAACTTGAAGAATTAAAGAAATACAATCTAAATGATGTGAAATGTAAACTTACATCTATGGTTTCCAACTCTCAAATGGTGTTTATTCCAGTATTGACAACATTTGGAGAGAAAATAAACAAATAAAAACAATATTTGTATTGTAACTTTCGTGAGGCATACTAAATAAATTATTATGTTTTCGGCTTACTCACGTAATTATTTGACGAGGAACTCGACTAGAGCAGCATTTTGTGACCGACGCGGCGACTGTCGCGCTGCTACTCGACTCGCTACTCAGTAGCAGCGCGACAGGCGCCGCGCCGCTCATGAATATGAGCCTCTAGCATGGCTTGAAACTAGTCGAGTTCCTCGTCAAATTATTACGTAAGTAAGCCGAAAACATAATAATTTAAATAAAAACAATAAAACCAATAATAATAATATGACTCTCAAACAATCAGATAAATCTTTTTAAAAAATTAACACAAATTATCAAAAATATAAAAAAAAAACGTCAATTAAAACTTTTCAAAACAATTACAAACTGTCAGATAAATAGGTACATTTCACCATTTAAACTTTAACTGATCTACTTATAAATTATATCAATAAAATTTTAAACAAATAATTAGTTTAATCACTGTTCGTAATTTTGTTGCACTCCTCATTTTGTTCGAAAACTTGACGTAGATCGTAAGAACTTACATTCATCATTTTAGTCTCATGTTTTGAATCGGTCGTCTTGTTGCTTATTTTTACATCAGAGAGTACTGTCACTGTTTTCGGTGCTTTAATAGAACGATTTTTTGTGTCTGGCGTATCATCTGTTGAAATGTACAATGACTAGAGTTAATTTATGTTCATTAAAGATAATTAAATGAAATTAATGGCGTTATTCTCTAAGTAACATACCGATTTTGTTTTCCTTATCATCTAACCCACGAAACCCATCCCGCAATAATTCATTTGCCTCTTCTTCATGAATTTCTTTATCTGGAGTATTTATTATTATAGTTTCTAAATTGTTTGATGAAGGATCCTCATTCTCAGTAGAAGTCTTCTTTTCAATTTCAATTTTGTTTTTTTTTGGGTTGATTATTTTCATTGCAGAGCTAAAAGCAAAACAGGACGTTTTAAAACATTATTTTATGCTGTGTAATTTATAAAGATACCAATATACAGTGTGTAAACCCAGTAGCCACCACTTAAACACTCCTTTGTAGGAGTAACATAATGCAGATGTAAATAAAAAGAAAATAAGTAGTTGTTTGCACTTACGAATTTCGCTTCATGCGCTGGCCACTATGTTTTATCGCACTGTTCTGCAAAAATACGTCAGAATCCTTTGCAGAGCAACACTTATCAGCCAAATGTATAATTTTAAAAAACAGATTTCTTGTTTTGATGAAGTTCATAAAGGGTACTTTAGTACAGCCTTTAATTCCTTTCCAGGTTAACTGGTTAAGGAGTTCGTCGGTGAATAAACATCTTGTTAACTGTAACCCAATCTTTGATATTTTTAACATTCCACTCGTACCGCATATTCTAGAAAATTTTTTGACCTGAAATATTAATAAGAACAAATATTATACCCATTGTAACCGTGATAAATATTTTATAGTATTAAAATAATAATATCTTTACCAAAACTTTTTCGAAATTCGTGTCAATGAGTTGATCTTCTAGTAATTCTAAGTTTTTTATAGAATTAATTGGAAATTGAATGTTCCTCTGAGCTATTTCCTCATCAAAATTTGTTGATACGGAAGTACCAGCAGTACTAATAGTATCAATATAAGATTGTTTATGTTTCAGAATATCATATAATTTGTCCAGTTGTACTTGTAATGCCTTAAAGCCTCTGTCAGTTTCTTCTTTAACTAAAAAATATAATATATTAATATTTTTTTTCTAAACGCACCCACAAGCAAAAAAAACCGGTGAAGTACGTCGAATGGGATCACTTACGATTTTGGAACTTTAGATTAGATTCTTTGAGAATTTTGTTTTCTGCTTGTAGCCCACTGTTTTCTGTTATGATTTGATTGAATTCAATCAACCTCAAACTGATTAAAGTTTCACCAGTCTGACTCTCAGTTTCGGGTATTGTTGTTAAATTCTCATTCGTTGCTATTATTTTTGAAGCACCAGTTTCAATCGCTACGGTATCATCAATAGTGTTATAACTGGTACTGGCGTGATTGAAATATTATTTGAGTTGTATTCATTATAGTTTGTTTTGTTCATATCGTTCATTGTAACATTATCATTATCTTTTTTAGTTTCTTTATTGTCCATCATTTCAAAATCAATATTATAATTTTGTAAATCTTCCACAATTGACTTTTCAGCCGGATGTTTTCTTTTGTTTTCACGATTTTTATGGTATCTGTAAAATAATAATAATTTAATGATATTTCATGAGATAGCCAAACGAAAAAAAAAAACAGATATGGATATATAATCCTTTACATGTCGCATGGCACTTCATAGGTACATAATAATAACATTTCTATAGTGTCTGCTAAGGGTCCATACACACAGACCGGCTCGGAGAGCTACTTTTGTCATTAAGAATGCTTGAAAGCGCAGTGCACGTACAAAAATAAACCTTAAACCAAATACTTAAAAAGCTGTTTTCAACGAGTTATGAGCTCTTCCAGTCTATACTTCTGAAGTGACGCGCCCCACTACTGCATTGTACGTACACAGGACAGTGGATTTTAAAATGCGGTAGTGGGGCGCGTCACTTCGTCGATTTATTGTCGAATAAAACACGTCGTAAAACTTACCTCTCCTCATCTTCAGTATCCTCAAAATTTGAATACAGTTCCTCTAATTTAATTCCTTCAGCAAAAGTAGCTATGCCTTGTAGTTTCACGACACATTTTAATTTTCTCCAATTCTCTGAAGGTACACTATTTTCATCTCTCCTTAATAGTTCAGGTCGCTGTTTTTTCTCGTCCTTGGCCAAAACAGGATAGTATCTTTGTTGTTCCCCAGTACCCATGTACTAGGCACAACCGATATAAGGTGGGACGAGCCCTCTTTAGTTAGTACTATACTAAACATAATTTGATATTATGCAGGCCTGTCCAAACGTTTGAGAATCACTGGAAGCAATAAACCATTTTGTTAATTCGGTAACTTTGTAACTACTTCTGGTTTCACGTCGACATATGTCGACATAGTCTAGTAACTTCCAAACCAGTTGTGTCTAGAATATTTTCTCTAAATAAAATTAGGGTTTTTAATTATTGAACTATTTTGTAGTTCATTTTTGGTTCCATAATATATAGTTACTATTAAATATATTACAGCAAAAGCTTCCAAGCTTTGGGAATGTAAAAACTTGTAAGTAAAACTATTAATAGTTTATAAAAACTATGATGTTTATATCATACTAACAGGTTAAATTACAATTTTATGGTGGCGCATTAAAAATTTCAAACTATATGAACAAATAACATAATGAAATTCATTTCCCATGTAGATTTTAAGTAAATAAGCTAATTAAAATATGAATAAAAACTTACCTTCATAAACAGTGATGGCTGATGTTTTCTTCTTATTATTTTTTAACTTGTCAATAACAGAACATAGACTAGAACGAAAACGAATGAACGAACGAATGATTTCTGAGAAGTGGTTGCAGACTAAGAACAATGTTACCACACAACAACGTAACTTTAAAACCAAATGTTACTGTGTCGACTGTTCCCCATTTTTAGTCGTAGCGACGGAACTAAGTACACTCAGCGACCAAAAAGTGTTACTAGAATGAATAAGTGTGGAAACATAGTGTCGAATTATTTCGTAACGGCTACCAAAAAGCGCTATATGGGTTCCCGGATTGTACCTACTAGAGTACCCAGAGTACTTACGTATTTGTGGATTTTCCGTTTTCATTTCAAAGTCTCAATGCTTATGTAACAATTGAATCACATTTATAATCGACTCATATGTCACATGAAACGAGCATCGAAGCTGTCTGTTTCGAAGAATAAAAATTATGATGTAAACTTACTCATTAGTAACTTTCGAGTAGGAAAAAATATTGTAGGTGAAATACCTACATATCAATTAAATGGGAAGGGCCTACAATAGCCAATACTAAAACAGATTGTTTGGCAACGACGTTCATTTGTTTAAAGGTGACATACGCCCAACAGTTTTGGTGCCAATTTGGCGAACAACGTAAGCTGTGACATCTCTTTTATTGATTGTGAATAGCTCTGTATTGGAAATTGATAACATGTATTGTACAATGGGCAGTAGGTCGACATACCTACTGTTTTTCGTCAAATTTGCTTAATCGATTTTCAACATTATACTTTTGACACAAAGTCGAAATTTCAATCAGGTAAATTGGCACATTGCAACACACAACTTCTACATTTATTTAGAGGTAGTATTCTTTAAGTTCAGTTGCAGGAAAACTGTTATTATAATTGAAATTTTTACTTATACCTACACGTATATGTATTTGCGTTAAGGTATAAATAAAATGAAACAGTCAACTCTTACGACATCGCAGGATGAGCAAGGATGCCGTGACCAAACAGTCCACAAATTTAATATTGCTAAGTGCAAAACAACGGTAATATTTATTGATACACAATCAAAATTATAATACTTAACAAACGCAAAAGAATAACAGATACTCTCTGTTACAATAAGTTAAAGGAACACTAAAAAGAATTGTGACTAACTAGAAAAAAGTATTTCAATACTAGAAACTGAAGCGAGATATTTTTACTCTCGGACTTGCGTTTACATTAACATGCAGTAGAATGATCATATATTACTCAGTTCAATGTACCGAAGAAGGAACCTACGCAAAAATATCTTTATATTTAGTACTAAGACCTAACTGATGAACCCAGAATATCTTCAGCTGTTCCTTGGAAAACTTTACAACTTCCTCATAAAATGTTTGCGTCAAAGCCATTATTTTTTAATCTATTTGGTCTCATTACCGAAATTCGCATTCATTGACCCGTTGCAACCTCTCATTCTTTAATTGGTCATATAGCTATTTTCTGAGACGAACGCCTACTTCCAACGATTGCTAATCGTGTAAATCAGAATCTATAGTAGGGTGAACTCATCTAATTCTGTGACTCGCCTAATAATTCGGTTTAGTAAATTTGGTAGAACTCTTAGGTTTCTAGAAAATAAATCTGATTATTTGTGCTAATATTCCTCATAAAAGACTGATTAAAACTCATGCGGAGACTGAATTCAATTAATAAATAATTTAATGGTATTTTATTACTCAAATGCCTTTGTCACGAAGTTAGATGAGTTCACCCTAGTGCTAATTAGAAAATTTGTTTAAATAAAGATACCCAAAAGATTCTAGAGACTTTTTTGGATACATAGTAGTGACTATAGCGAATCACATTGTATAATGGTTTAAACAGCGACATTATCGCTATAAGCCGAACGTTATTCCGAAACTACATTAAATAGGGACCCTTGCCAGAGACAACTCTAGTCTATCCGCAATCGCGTCGGGAAGCTCATGTTCAGCAGTTGTGTTTATAAGGGGTTCTAAAAGGAGCGCCGCGGCTATACTATACAACTATACCAATGATCAACGAAGCCGTTTATAACTAACTCAAGGGTTTCAGGAGCCACAAACTATAGGTTACTTATAGCTATGACCTCTAATTAGGCGATTAAGACCCCACGCTCCCAGCAGTATCGACAACTAACGACCGAAAGCAAAAACCTATGTCGATTCAGTCCGAGTTAAGTTTCCAAAAAAATTCCATCGATACAGAGATTTTTGGTCATTAAAAAAACATTATCGCACTACAGATGCCAGCTCTAGTCTACAAGCTACCATTCCGACTCCGTTGTCAAGTAATGCAAGCAGTCTACGGATCCCACATACGAGAATCAGTCATATTTAGCAAAACTGATGACGATTTTCGACGTATGCTTGTCATGTGGATGAAACATTGTGTCTTCTTTCCTGGTAACTATATCGTGCAGTGCGGTGACTCAGACCAATGCATCTACTTCATACACAGAGGACAGGTAAGCTTATGACGTCATTCTTAGGACTAGATCTCATAAGCGATGAGTAAACTTAAAGACACGACAGTAGCTAACTTAGTTTAAGTACTCAATATGGCATTTTGAAGGCATGAACTACATTAAAAAAATGTTCTATGAAATGTCAAAATGTTAATCTATTATTAGTATTTCTTTTCCATATAACTTTAAAAATCGAAAGTATACAAATCGAAGTATTGTAAGCAATTGTACCTTTTTAACAAACCCATCAGCAAAAGAAAACAGTCTCAGTAACCTAATCTATCTTAACTTGATTAGGCAGATTTATCTATTAGAGACAGAATTTGTATATTAACTCCAAGCAAAATATACCACAATTCAAACTTCTAAAACTCCAATGCCCGAATACTGAGACGTTACTCAATTTTAAATCCCACTTAAGTATAGTTCTGTCATATTTTTAAAATATGTAGTCATATTTTTTGTAAAATGAAACAGATGGCACGATATAGTACAACTTAAAATTGAGTAGCTTTTCAGTATTAGGGCGTTTTTTTTAATATTAGATGGGATTGACGTTTGACCACTATCTCGCCTGGTGGTAAGCGATGATTTGGTCTACGATGTAGCACGTCGATCCATAAGCAACTTATTCACTCGGGCCTTGAAAACGCCCAGGTTATCCCCTTCATGAAATACAGACTCTGGCAAAGCAGTACGCACAAGGAAGTTTGATGCGAAGCGCTTCGTGCATGTGTATGGGGCATTTACATAATAGGAGTAACTTATTAAGACTGACCGCAAGTTGTATCAACATGAACTGACCATTACATTTATGATATCACCGCCAATATGTCACTTACATTAATCATTATTATGCAGCCGAATAGATCACGATGTTACTATTTCAATGAATCATTTGTTATTGTCATCCTCAGGTCGAAGTGCTCACAGTGCACCCGAACTTGACCGAGTCAATTTATGATGTTTTGGGTCCAGAAGACAGTTTTGGGATTGCTCAGGTAACAAAATAGATTAACTAAAAAAACTCCTACGCTGCTCATGAAGAAGAGCCTCTCTGTGGCTCGATACTAATCGAGCTTTTCTCAATATATTCACGTGTGTCACCCGCAGTTTTTTAGATAATTTGGTAAGTATCACGATAGTTATTGTAAAAAATTGATGTTCAAGATTTAAAACGAGACATAGGCTAGTCTTAACTAGAATCAATTGGTGGCAGATGAATATAACGAACTGCTAAAATCTTTAAAATCACATGAAAGTACCATTAAAAACTCAAATAAATAGTAAGATGGAATGTCCATCCATACCAATATAGTTGATTTGATAACGAAAAAGTCGGCCAGAATAAAAACTCTTTCAAACAAAGTACAACCTTTGATATGGCTGGAAACATCAGCTTTTCTATTATACTGTTTAATTTTATTTTTAGGGTTTATTTGTGGGCGTGGTCCACCATTTTTCCTTCAGAGCTCGAACTGTCGTCGACATCGTGTATCTCAAGTTGGACCAATGGAAGTACCTCCTCGATTACTATCCAAAATCAGCCAAAATAGTTCAAAGGAAGGTCCAAAACGTATATTTAGCTATTTAGTTTAGAAATATACTTGTTTTAATTGTTAGTTTTATGCGAACTTGAAACGTTTACCGTAAGGTCGATAATTGTTTGCATACTTCTGTTCTATAAGTAGTACATTATGATATGTTATATTAATACAAATATTTTAGGTTCGGTATATCTATGTTTAGGTATTTACATAGAAATAAATAAAATAAATTACTTATAATGGAAAATATTATGTTTATTTTACTTAATTACAAAAATCATACGTAGCAACATTTGTTCATACAAAATTAGTCTCTAAAGATCGGACATAAGTTCTATAATGTAATAAGTCGAGAGCGGTCACCTGTGACCGCTGGGGTACTGGGAAGTGTGGATAATACATAGATAATATGTAATTACTTATTTACTTAAATATCACTTGTGAGTCTTTGGAATAGATACAAAAATACCTAAATTTATCACATCTGTCTCCCAGTAGGATAATCAGAAATAACGGAACGTATCAATCACGCTCGCTGAATTAGAAGGATTTTAATTGGTCTTTTTTTAATACAAATTCAATACAACTAAAGATATTAGACATACAATATTATAAAATATGTATAAAGAGTACTTGTTTGCATTTCTAACTCGATATTATTCAATTATCTACATCATATCAATCATGATGTAACAAAAACAATAATTACATTGTCCATAAACTTAACTCCAAACTTAATTCTTAGTGTAACAAGGACCTACCTTAAGCTGTCCAATTCTCAGTATTGTTTATCGAGATATAACTAAGATACAAATCAATGAAAAAACAAATAATTACTCTAAAAATATTATTACAATTACAAAAAAATAAGTAAGTAATCTAAATTACATATATACTAAAAACCAACCAGAAATATAAAAACTTATTTGTATTGAGCCTTCTTCATTAGTGACATCAGATGCCGAGGCATTTTATGGGACAAATAAAAATATAACTTTAAAACTGTAACAATACAGTAGAAAATTCAATAACAAGCACACAGACCCTAAAATTGTACATGGCAACTAACACAAATACAAGAAATTTTATTTTTCTGGTTAATAACAACAAAACTACCAAACTACAGAACAAAAAGATAACCTTACCAAATTAAAACGTCATTGAAATGTTCAATTTAGTCGCTTTCTCTTTCTAGTTACTCTTTGTGATATCTCTGGAATAACTTCCTGTGTTATGTCTAACTCCATGCTTTCTGACTGCTGCGTTTGGGTGGGTTGTACCTCGATGCTTTGTTCCTCTGTGTCTTGTGTTGTATTCGCTTGCGACTGCGATAATAATCTGGAACTGTTGAAGGATTAGTATTAGAATGATAGTGAACGTTTTTGCCTTATCGTGTAATTTTTGGATTAACCCCTTGAGTATATGAGAGAAGACACAATAGAAAATACATTTGTCTCGCATAGATCTATGTCCCGGCATATCCGGCATATCACAGGTTAAAGGGGTGGAACTTATCTGGTAACTGCCTCGCTGGCTGAGTGGTCGTAAGTGCGATTGCCGAGCAAAGGATCTCGGTTGATTTCCGGGTCGAGCAAAGTATTCATGGTTTTTGTTTTTTAATTCTAAGTAACTATTAGCACGGAGTCTAGAAATGTGCCCAGTACACACCAGGCAAATTTCCGGTATATTCCGTTACATTTTCTACATTGTAATAGGCTCACCCCCTATACTATAACACGACACTCAAAACATAAATAGTAAAAAGTGGGTGTTGCATTGTACAGTGGCATTAAGAGCCGTAAATGTGCACCTCTGCCAACCCCTTCGGGGATAAAAGGCGTGAAGTTATGTGTTTTACTGTTGATTAATTGAATAATTAACAAAGACACCATGATTATGTAGGTTCACATTTTCACTAGCTGTTTATAGTTTTGAATAACTGGATGTTTCGCAACATAATATGTTTGAAATAATTCTTTATGTTATGTATGTGAAAGTATATGTAAATACACTTACCATAAAAGATAAAATCCTTGGGTAGTGTTTAATTAAAAAAAACAATACAAGAGCATTAATAAAACTTAACATTTACCATATCATATCAATAGTTAAACTTAAGAACAAAAACTTTGCATTGCATGATTTGAAAAATCCCATAGCATATGGAAGAATAATAATAATTATGCCGCAGACCAAAATAACTGCAGTTGGCGCGGTGACTGGCAACTGACTGCCACGCAACGTGTAACGGATACGATTCCGCACGGGACGACTCTGTGTGAGATCCACAATTTGTTGTTTCGGGGTGTCATGTGCGTGTGAAATTGAATGTTTGTAACGGCACCCATGATAGAGGAGAATAGACTAGTATGGGGCAAAATTTAAAAAACAAATGTTTCAATAACAATAATTTTAAAGTACTACTAAGTTGTTTATGTCATTTAAAAAAGGTTTATAATCAAAATACTTACCCAGCGCTAGTGAGTCGATCAAGCTGGGATTGGTCGAAATCAACCTTGCAGCAGGGCCATTTTTGTATCTTCTCTAGGTAACCCATCAGACATCGGTTGTGAATGGCCAATGCACACGCTGGACAATTGTAACCCTGGAATCATACCATTCAATTTTGTTAATAACAATAACTACACACGGAGCCTGGAAATGTGCCCAGTATATAGCAATAGGCTCATCCCCTATTATATGGGACTCATACCATAAATAGTGATAAGTGGGTTTTACATTGTACAGTGACATTAACCCTTTGAGTACCGTCATTATAGACACAATTAAAGAACAATAGGTTGCGGTCACTGGTGACCTCGCGGTGTTAGACAGTTTAAATGCCGAACTTGCAGCTCTGCCTACCCCTTCAAACAACGGCAACCTGTGACAATCTACACTGTAAGCTAGGTTATGGGCCTCCTTTTATTAACACTTGTTTCACTACCTCTATACAGGGTAAACGGAACGCTCTCAAAAACGTCGACAGCTAATGGTGAAAAACTAGTTCTTATTCATAAAAGTAAGGAATCAAATATTTCTTTTATGTATTTAATCAAGGCTAATCTTGCATGAATAACACAAAAACAAAAAATGATAAAATCATAAAAGGTATTTTTTGACAGTTTTTCGGGAACATTTCGTTTACACCGTGTATAAGTACCTACCTGATAAACTTATCTAGCAGATAGTCCATTTAAATTACATTATCAATTCTTTATGTACCAGACATAGCAGATATATCTAGATTCTAGGCGTTGTTAAAACAGACAGGTGCTAAATAACAATATATAATAACACTTCTGGTAAATTCTGTAACATAACAATATCAACATCCAACATTGAAATTATGGTTAACTATCAAACTTGATTGTGAAATCAAGTTAGAAGCAATAGTTGTAATTGAACTATTTATTAAATGAGTTACACATGTATTACACAGTTTTACAAGAAAAAATTTAATTATTCTGCTGTTGAATTTGTACTGAATATATGTATTGTAAGATTTAGTCAAAGTCAAAATCATTTCTTTTAATTAGACCAGTAAGGCACTTTTGAATGTCAACAAAAAATAATTAAAACTCATGCTCATTCCAAAGTGTACATTCCTATGTAGAAGAACGAGCAAGAAACTTCATAGGTTGCTCTTATTCATTCATGTTCACAACACAATTCTTTAGTTACATAATTTTGTGGGTTTGATTGTGTGAAAACAATGTAACAATGGACAATAAAAAATGCAGCCTGGAGTTGACCAATTTCAGTAGTTATGGCTGTACGAAACTAAGGGTAACAAACTTTGGGTAATTAGTAAGAGCAGATGGCTGGACACCCATTCTTTTCCGCTGGCTCTTCCAGAATAATCTCTCTAAGTGTGGGAGAGCCATGCTTCGGCACGAATGGGCCGGCACGACCGGAGTGATACCACGGCCTCACAGAAAACCGACGTGAAGCAACGCATGCGTTGTGTTTCTTCGTATGAGTCAGGTTACCGGAGGCCCAATTACCCTCCCCTTCCCCAATCTCCTCAATTCCTGAATCTCCAACGATCCTCAAACTACTAATTCCCCAAAAGGCTGGTAAAGCACTTGTAACGCCTCTGGAGTTCCAGGTGTCCATGGGCGACGCAGATTGCTTAACATCACGTGATCCGTCTGTACGTTTACCGGCTTATGCCATAAAAAAAATGCAATGTAACCAAGACATGCTTCTCTCCTATGTCTTTAATTAAGGCGGACATCAAATGACGTGTTTTTTGCCTAAACTTAATCAATATAGGATTTAGTTAGGCCCTGGCACAATTAAAAATGATCAAGATATAGCTACACTAGGAACTTACTCTAAAAACTGTCTGTTTGCACAGACAACATTGTTCAACAGCATCTGGCATGTTCGTACGAATATAACCTTCAAACTCGTGCACTGCTCTCACACCTAAAGCATAGTTGTTTTGATCCTTGTCCAAGTACTTCATTCTATGCCAAATATTCAGCATTCTCTGAAATAGTTATAATGTAAAATTAATGAACAAATTCTATTGGATCCCTGAACCTGTGAATAATGTTTCCTTCATTCTTAGCTGAAATTCAAATTATTATGTTCAACTGGATAGCTGAGTAATAAAACGGAGTCAGGCAACTTTGTGTAACTATAGCAGTAGGAGTACTTAACCTTTATTACCAAAGGCTCTTAACATACCTGACTTACTTTTAAATGTTATTAATCTGCATTCATATTATGAAAATTCATACTCTTGTGTCCATTGTGCATCTGTATTGGATGAATATTGAATGAACTACATGGTTATGAGCTTGGCTTTATATACCATAGTATCATAGTATGGAGTAGTTAATAAGATTAGGGTTGTAGTGTTGATATTGACATTTAATTGGGATTAGCTTCAAGGATAAGCACTCATGTCAGAACTAGGTGGTAGGTACAATTATGTGCCCACTGCCATAGTTTCCGGAATCAAAAAGAAGTTTATTTAAAAATAAATACTCACTTGTGCATCAGATTTAGTAAAAGTTGATTTCATACTACTTGCTAAATTAATAGCATTCATTCCTGTAATCTGTCTTGATTCTGTGGTCATAATCTGTTCAAGGAGAACTCTGAAATATTCTAATTCATTTGCAGAAAATATATTCTGGGCTTTGGTTGCTTCATCGTAGCCCAGAGACAAGAAAACAATAACTTTTTCATTTGTGACCTCATCGCTAGTTATTTTTATCTCTTGTTGAAATTGTCTAATTTCATCATTGATTGATTTTACCACATCCTGCACTGATGTTTCTTCTTCATCTGGAATATTTACAAAATATATTAATATTGATTATGACTAGTCATGAAATAAATTAAATAAGCGCACTTCTACATATTTTGAGTAATAAACAGAAGTTTATTATGCTAAATTTAAGATGCCGATGACACACAATGATGTTACTTATAAGTGCTTTTATCACTTACAGATAACCGAAGTTAATAATTCAATGTTAATAGAGAAGATTGTAGTAGTTAGAGTATTGAAGTGCATCTTCTGAAGTCTTCAAAATGTATACTTAAAGGTATGAGTATATGCTATAAAGATATGAACCTTTATAAGTAAAATGCAGAATACAGTATGCTGTGATTAATACAAATTATATTTTAATTAGAACATGCAAATAGTGGCTGCTTGGGCAGTGAGCATCCTTGCGTAGCCTTACCAAGAAGTATTGCTTCAATTGCTTGGTCAACACAAAAGATAAGTATGGTTATACCAATGAACGTTTTAGCCTGGGACACTGAAAAATACGTAGTTTTAATTACTCACCGTTGAATTTCTGTACGATTTCTTGAGCATCGCTCATTGATACAGCACCTTGACTCGCCACTGTTCTTAAAAAGAACCTATGAAATTTACCGTACGTCATGGCGAATACTCTAATGTACCCTTTGGATTTTAATAAAATCAGCTATATGATTATTGACAATCGGATAAGATACGAAAGAGGAATTCCCGGCACAATCACACAACATAACCTGCCGCCCAAACAGTAAAGACAAACGTCATTAATTTTTAAGCTGTCAGTTGTCAAAAAACTGCCAACGTCAAATTACAACTTTAATTTGCAACCTGGGCGTTTTATCATTTATATTTTAGACATTTTTAATTTCAGGAATTAAGAGATAAAGCGCTATAATATAATTCTAAGCATTGGTGTATTAACGAACATTTTCGATAATTCTGAATTTTAATAATAATTATGTTGCAACATTAATATTTACAAAACCAGGAAAGATCTCTTTGCAGATGCAATTTTTTTATTGATTATATTACTGTGTTATTTTGTACTAGCTTTTACCCGCGGCTTCGCTCGCGTCACAAAAGCATGAAAAATAACCTAAGTATGTGACATATCAATACACACAGCGCTATCTGTACCAACACTTTTGTTTTCTCTCGGGAATATCAAATTTTTCCGATATAAAAAGTACCCTATTATTTAATCCGGATTTCTAACTTTACGTTTGCAAAAATTCAAAGCAATCGATTTAGTATTTACGGCGTGAAAACGGAACAAACAAACAAACTCACTTTCCGATTTATAATATTAGTAAGGAACCCAATTCTGCAAAAGTACCTGACAAACTTAATACAAAAAAAAAATTGTGAGAAGCCCAGTTTGCAGTCATACTATTTTCTTTATTTATTACCCCGATATTACTCTAAATAACCTGAAAAACATGTACCTATTGACAAAAATTACAATTCATTGTAACATGCACCTAAGCTTACATATTTATAACTCACTGATTGCGACTAGCGAGTAGGTTGTATAATGTTAAATTTAATATTTGTAATTTTTTTATGCAATAAGAGGCAAAAGAGCAGACGGATCACATACTATAAATTCTTTTAATTTATGTATTTCGAAGCAGTGATTAATATCATTAATTTATGGTATCATTACTGTTTCTTATCGGTCGAAGAACGGACTTACTTATAAGAAGATCTACTTACCTAGGCACCTAAGGTACAAAATTAAAAAGCAGTGTGCCACTGGATTTCGTTACTTTATTCAACCGGGGTAGTGTTATTTGCATAGCGTAAAGCCATAGCGATGGAGCTTTGGCTTTGTAAATATGCGCTGCTGTGGGTCACAGCGTCAGGTACATATTTGGATATTTTTAGACTATAAAATAACCTGTAAAGAAACTAGGTAGATTTGAAAAAAATAGTTCTCAGTTTCCTTAGTTTTAACTAAAATAAGTTAAACTTTAGTTTATTTCATAGCAAACTGTCCCGTTTAACCGAGCAGGGCTAAGCCACAGCTGTTCAAATGTCACTCGCGATCGAGTGCGCCGTTCAATTACAGTAGTTAATTGCCATC
This sequence comes from Spodoptera littoralis, assembly GCA_902850265.1. NCBI lineage: Eukaryota > Metazoa > Arthropoda > Insecta > Lepidoptera > Noctuidae > Spodoptera > Spodoptera littoralis. Next base: position 8,554,329 of record LR824542.2, on the reverse strand, counting down.
GTGTTCCTGATCGCTTCTTTTACTTGGTCACCAGAACCCTCTATCCAGTTTTTATGCAGCTTTTAAGAAGTATACAAAGAGCTTACTTACAACGCTTGAACTCGGTTAAGCGTCATTGTTATAAAGTATCTAACTATCAGTGTGTTACAAAAATCTTTAAATAAGTATGTAAGACAGTTAACTTCATAACATTATGCCTTACATACTATCCGAAGTATAATGTAGAAAATATTACTTACCTACCGGAGTTACAGTTTTATTTACCTATTTATTTTTTTAAGGGGGGAATATCATCGAATGGCTCTTCCCGCCTGGGTGAGGCGGGAGGGAGTGTCAGACTCTTACTGACTAAAAACCACCCTGTTCCTTCTCCCGCACGTCGAGTCGGAGCCCTGGTAACTCATTAGGTTCTCTGCGATAGTTACAGTTTTATTGTGACTTCTGCGTAGTATGGGGCGAGTCTGTTGCTTACCTATGCTATAAACTGTGCAAAAGTCTAGATTATCTATTAGCACCGAATGAAAATTATGAAAATAGAAAGTTCCAATTGTCTCCAGCCCGCTCCTTTTCCTAATATTCACACTTACATAATGTACAAGCAATCAAAGAGTAACAATCATACCCATCAATTGTACATAACGTAGTAGGTAAATGAACTTCAAAATATGCATAGCCCGACGCATAAACAATAGAACTGATTGTTCGATTGTATCAAATTTAACGTTCAACAAAGCAACATATAACAGTATTAAGGAGCAAACGTAGTCTACGAGCATCGTACCTACTCCTATTAAAGTCATAATTGCTTCCCCGCTCCCTAATTACTGCGTCCTGTGTCCCTATACTCTCTTATCAATTATGGGGTCTCGTCCCCTGTGAGATCACCACAATTTCAAAGGAAAAGTTTGTTCACGATAAAATATAAATACATGTAGATAGAAACCTACGTGTAGATATTATGAAGACCAATCTTGATAAACCTTTCAGCATTTTGACTGTTTTACTAAGTTTGTCACAATGTCATTCGAAATTAGAGAAAGAAAGTAAGAGGCAAAAATGACTGTATATAAAGCAAAATTTGATAGATTTGGAATACTTTAGGATATCTCTTTAATATTGGGATAAAGCGAACAAGCAATCTAGTGTACCATACTTTTCACTTAGCTTTGAGAAATATCATTAAGTTTCAAATCTCTATAGGTAGGTTTATAGGAAGAACCTATTATACTATATTCTCCAGCAATATCCTCTCTTAAGCAGATATTCGTTGAGTGGAGACACAAACGCCATTTAAGCGATTGGATATAAAGTTTGAGTACCCATAAGCTTCCTCTACGACAATCATTCGAGTAGGTAGATTATTTTAAGTTGTATCTGCACTTATGATATTTATTAGGCAGTATTTAATAGGTTAAAAGTATTAAAAGTACCCTTAAACGACGAGCATGCATGAAAAGATTGATGACTGTTGATGAAGTGAAAGAGGTGTGAGGAATCGTAATAATTGGCGTTGCATAGTCTCTGCCTAACCCCATGGGAGACAGGCGTGAAGTTATGTATGTATGTATTTAACAGGTTAATTTTCAAACAAATATGAAACTGACAGGTAGAGGTACGTAAGTAGCTGTTACTTTGCCTATTATACATAAAACATTAAGCTTCGACTTAACAAAGTTAAGTACCGTCGAAAATATAAACACAAACATAAATTCATTAGTTTTCAGTACCCACGTATGCTTTTATAGACGGCATAACTCTCACAGTAAATTATCTAAGCTACGAGCGCTTTCAAAACTTTTAATGGAGTCAATTTGGCCTCGCATTCAAAACACCTAACGTTCTGGATGCCGAGGCAGCCCAGGTAGGTAAGTACGATTTATACAAACATTAGTGCTGAGCCTTTTATATGTGAGCCAACTTTTCTTAGAATTTTTATGCTCTTTGAATAGCGAAATGATACAGTCAAAGAGTTTCATTTCCGAACACCAATACTGCACTGCATCGAGCATGCAACAAAATTCAGGTTTACACTTTCATTATTTCCTCCGCTGTAGTTTCTGTTTTATTGAACAGTCTCCTTGGAACTGCAGCCGATATTTACGATAGGTAGTATTCTTCTATTTTAAGCACGATGACGTTCGCTCCCGGGTGCTGTTTACCACACACCTTCCTGTGAAATTCGTTCAAGTGCATCGCATACATGAATAGAGGTGGAATGGAAAGAGCGACTGCATGTTTTAATCGGAATACAAAAAGTGGAAAACAGACACAGCGCGTGGCAGACAGTGCAAGTTTGAAAGTATGCCAAATACTGGTTTAACTTTACCACTTGTACGTGTAGAGTATGATTATACAGCTTTAAGAAGTTTTCTTGGGTTCTTGTAAAAATATGGAGCTATTTTGTATTGCATACAGCCGAGAGCACCGCGGTGCACGAACAAAAACTATTAAATTAATCGGTTTTGTTTATATGTAAGTGATCATATTATCATAATTATTACTCATACCATACTGAAACCTTTTACTAAAAGAATAAATTGTTTTTTCCTTAAAATAAAATGTCATCGAAAAAGTAACACTCCACGTCGTCGCCGTCTCAAAGGCTTTTTGAAGATACAATAATGCGATATTCATTGACTATATTCCTGTCATTGTCCAACATTCAGTATTAGGCGAAGCGTTAACGATTCGGTTTGAAGGCAGTTAGAAAAGTTTTAATGGAGCAATTTGGAGGTATATTGAAAACAGCCGAGCTTCGGAAGCGACAGGCTTGAAGCGAGCGAGGCTCCCACCTCAGCCGATTAAGAAAACCAATTCTAATTTCAACCAGTTTCGCTTTGCTACTAGCTTGTGTAAATTTTGCATTGTTGCTTCATATACCGAGCTGGTAGGATTAAATGTTAGGTACTCCACTCTCTACGTAATACAGTCTACTTAGGCTATATAATTTTATTAGTTTTTGCCTATTATGATTCAGTACAATGCATGTCATAACAATGTAATTTAATCAACAACTACATCAATTCATTGTACATCAGTAAATAATTTAAGCTTTGCAATTTCCATTTGTGTAATTACATTTTTAGATCCCAGTCAAACGAAACACATTTCAGAATTTAAATTAAAATAATTACCTACCAACTAAATATTCAGTCAAAACATATCTACGTAATTGAAACATGGGGCTTAGTGAAACGAGGGTGAAAAGTTTAATAAACTAAATACCTGTTTAAACTTAAATGCTCGGTAGATACACTGAATATAAATCCGACCAGTCTAATAGATAAAACTGGCAATACTGCGGGGAATTTTCACTAACAACTTCCAGTAACTTCCTAAATTATAACATTTCAAAATTACTTCACATAATTCCCTAGATAAACGCAAACTGCGAATGCGATGTGTGCTAAGATTTAATATTGTATTTCTGCATGAAATGACGCAGTTTTGCATAGAACTAACTGAATGCAGTCCATTAAAAGTTCTGGTAACATTTCATAACTCGACTCTCGAAATTTGGTCTTAGCTAACAGTTTACCTTTAGATATTAATGATATACCTAAAGCAACAGTTTCATAAACTAGTTAACTGTCCGTTTTACATAAACTGAGTTTTAACGTTTAAATTTTGCGTCACAAAGTATAAAAATCAATTTTACCGATAGAATATACAAGTATATACCGAAGTTCCACCTCTGTATTAGTTTTTATTTATATAAATTTCAACGTTAATAGTTGATGCTTACATTATTTTTAAGGGCTAGTAGTCCTTTCAGTTTTTCATGAGGATTAGTTCATATAAGACACAATAGATGGAGTGACTTGTCCCTGACACTGACTGAGTTTAAGTGGTTTTGTTCAATGTTTTTTTGCAGTTTGTTTCTCCTTTTTTAGAGGACATTAGTGTGATTTTGTTGATAGATTATCTTAATGAAACATATCGGGAACTCTGAACAGGCCAGTAAACACAGCCAGTAGGCCTCATCGAGATAAAAAGGACGCATTTCGATATTAACATTTACCTATCTACTAAAACGGCAATAGGCTCACCCCCATTACATGGGACCCATACATAACACAGTGAAAAGTGGGTGTTACATTGTGCAGTGGCATTAAGTGCCGTAATATGCACCTATGCCTACCCCTTCGGAGATAATAGCCGTGATGTTATGTTATTATGTTATGTATTCTATTAAAATCGAAATAAAATAAAAATTTTATCAAATAAACTAAGCATACTTTTTAAAAACTTTTTATTAAGTAGGTAAGTATAGACATTGAGTCTCATCCTGGTTTGCTGTGCAATCATTCACGAATAGTTAAAAACTTAATCAATCTGCACGTTATTGTGATTAACTACAATGCTTACCCACTAAACTGATCATCGTTATTGATTGAATCTTAAATTAATTGACTTAATCAATTATGATAACTTGTATGTGGACTCTAGCGGTAGTTACTATTAGGCTACTCAGCAGCTGTAGCCAAACGTCATTTAGCATTTAGTAGAATATAGGTAGAGTAGAAAACCAAATTATATTATGAAATTGACGTAAATTTTGATAATTGTCAGTGTCATCGCCTTATATTGAGTTTTCTACTCTCTCGGTAGACAAACGCTAAAGTGGCGTTTGGCTAAAGGCACAGATTTGCCAAGGAACGCATAAAGTAGATATACCTACTAGATAATTTGTACAGGAAACGTTTGGTATTACATTTAAACGTTGAAATTGCAGCCAATATAATGATGGAAGTGACGACATACCTTTTTCTAGTCGCAGAGAACCTAACGGGTTACCGGGGCTCCGGCTCGAAGCGCAGGAGAAGGAACGGGTTGGTACTTATTTAGTCAGTAAGAGTCTCACCCAGACGGGAGAAGTCATTCGATGATTTTCCCCTCTATAAAAAATACCTTTTTCTAAATTTTATAATCATTCAACGACTTGTAAATGTAGACATTTGCAAATAGCTACACCAGCAAAGACCATACCTACATAAAAGATCATTCCCAAAAGAGGTTTCAGTGCGACATCTCGAAAAACCACAAAACAAACCTCCAGTAATGAACAATCTAGCTTCAAATCAATTCAGTACGAAGTGGTTTCTTTGTTTACCTTCCAAGTGGAAACAACTGATTTGGTAATTTCATGGTTGCGAACAACGACACACCTTAGTCTTTTTTCCAAGAGAACCGAATGAAATGCGTAGTTAGGACAGACTACAGACCCCATTTTAGGGGTTCAAACGTACTACCTTTTTTGTAAGAATGGAAAATGTTTTATCATAACTATCGTGAGACATACTAAATTAACTAAAAAACCGCGGGTTACTCACGTGAATATACTGAGAAAAGCTCTACTAGTTTCGAACCGGAAACCGTGCGCGGTCATGGCGATGTCGCGCAGCCTATGTAGGCTGGAAATCACTAAATAAGTCTGTGTTTCCTGAAGGGTATAACCCGGGTGTCTTCAAGGCCCAAGTGAATAGGTTGCTTATGGGTCGGCGAGTTCCAACGTAGACCACATCATCGCTTACCACCAGGCGAGATAGTGGTCAAACGTCGGCCCATCAAATATAAAAAACAAGAGACAGTGTGGCACTCTTACTGACTAAATACCACCCTATTCCAACTTCTGTATTATACCAGGGCCACAATATATGGCCATAGCTATATAGCCTCGCCTGCAACCCTAGTTAGGGTCCAATCGTGCCCTCGTGTACCACCAATTTACCTCATATTTGATCTACATTCAGTAGTCACGAATTCACCGATTGAATACATTACGGATTCTGTTTCAGAATCGGAACGTTGGCTGCAATGTTTTAAAGGGAAAATTGTACTTATGTTTATTTTTGGGAATGTCAACAATAAACACGGCTGATGGAAATAAAAAAAATACACGTATCTAGGCATGCTACGTATGCTTTCATATTTATTTATTTAGTGAATACAGTTTTATGAATACCTTTTATAAATAAACGGGTGGGGGTATATTCTCATATTGTAATGTGTTTCAATCGAATAGCACAGCGTGTTTAAACGAACAAGCTTTTTCATTATGATTATTTCCATGTGTTATGCATTTATTATGGTGAAATGTGTAAAAACATACACCCTGAGTTGACGTGACTTCAACGTGTTTATCAAATAAAAGTAACGTGCTCTTCATAATTCATCAACAGCCTATAAATGCCCACTGCTGAGCAAAGCCTCTTCTCACACGGAGAAGGATAGAGCATTAATCACCACGCTTCCTCAATGCGGGTTGGCGATTTCAAACTTATAATTAGAAATTATAAGCCGAGGTTTCCTCACGATGTTTTTCCTTCACCGTTTGTCAGTGGTGTCTAAATAATTTTAGAAAGTACATATAACTCGGAAAAAGTCACATTGGTACTTGCCGTTGGTAGGTTTCGAACCAGCACCCTCATGCATGAGAAGCAGGCGTCTTAAACCTCCGGGCCATCACGACAGCTCTTCGACACTTCATAATTGAGTGCATTAAAATGTCGTGGAGAACCTAACGGGTTACCGGGGCTCCGGCTCCGGCTCGAAGCGCAGGAGAAGGAACGGGGTGATTTTTAGTCAGTACGAGTCTGACATTCCTTCCCGCCTCGCCCACGCGGGAGGAGTCATTCGATGATTTTCCCCTTAAAAAAAAAATATTCGCATAATTATCGCCAATGCTATTTACTTTACATAATGGAAAAAATATACCCTTTTCCCTCAAGAGACGAATATTTATGCATACCCACCTATCTAAGTATTTGTAACTTTATTTATAAATTTATTTTGGAACAATGGCTTTGTGTTATAATAAAAGTGTTGTAACTTAGTATAAAAAAAATGTTTGAAAACTTGCCGCGAACTGCTCGACCGAAAGTAATTCAAACAAAGTAGATAAAAGTTGTGGCGCTAAAGAAGCGATTAAAAGAAAAATTAGCATTCTTTCAAATTAATTACTTCCATAATAAAAGTTTTTTATAGGAAAATATAATCTGAACATTCGTTGCTCATGTTAGATTGTACCTATCTGCTTTATAGATTTCATAATTTTGTTATTTCTAAAATTTTTTTGCTACATGACCTTTTTTGTTTAGTTGGAGTCGAGAAATTATTAGGAAACATTGGTTGAATGGTCACAAGTGCTTTAAAACTCCCCAACGATCCTCAAACTCCTAATCCCCAAAAGGCTAGTAACGCACTTGTAACGCCGCCTATGACTATGGGCGAAGCCGAATGCTTACCATCAGGTGATTCGTCTGCTCGTTTACCGGCTTATGCCATAAAAAAAATAACTTGGGAGACTTGAGAGGCAATTTGTAAAACGTATCTAATCACATTGAAAAAAGTATGAGTAAGAGTTCTAAGTACATACAAACGTACGTGTTTGTTTACCCATTTGAAAATCACTGGTACTGTAATTATAATTAGTACCTGTAGTCCGGTTTACAACTATACACAATTAAAGCCCTTATGTAATAATTAAACTTGCAAAACACCGAGATACATGAAATACCTACATAATATGTATACCTACACTAGCAAAAAAGCACTTTTAATTAAATTCTTTCATTTGAAAACGTGTTAAAAGGTAGCGTTAAAAAAGAGTAAATGTTCGCCTGGATAAAATAAAGTATGAATTTAAATCGGCTGAACATTGGCGCGTAGTTTTGAACGGTTCCCCTAACTGCTCTATTAATTCGCAGTTAGTTTCTTTCAGGCTCGATGCAGGGTTTTGCTTTTCCTATCGGTTTCTCGTTATGTCGGATTTTGCTGGTTTTTCTCGTAGTTTTGGTCGGATGTGACGCCCCGTGGTCGGGTCTAGTTTTTGGCTGTTTATATTAACTTTGTCCCAAATCTGACGTTGTTATGTTTTGTGATTTTCGAAGTTGAATATTGTTAGGCCGATATTAAATATACGTTTCTTCTTTCTGGCTAGTAAATCTACAACAATTGAATTCACAATTAGAATACTAGATTTCATTAAGCGTAAATTATTTGCGCTTTGGAAGCATTCGCAGTAGCAAGCGTAATTGCAAGTTGGATATTCTTACTAATTTAATGCTGGTACTATTTTTAACGCAGTAATTAATCATATTACCTAGTACCTATGTATATGTATGTTCAAATACATGGGTACAATCCAAAATACGTACCTATAGCGTTGGCGTACAAATATTTCCATGCTAGTGCAGTCTATATGTATTACGTAGGTACCTACGCAATAAATATAAAGATAATTGGATTCAACCGAGGCTTTTAACTTCTCCATGTAAGTATTAGCTTAGTTTACCCGAACCGGACATGCTTCGTCGATGTTGACTTACTGTTTAGTTTTTCTTTAATTTTGTTTGTGTTTTTCACATGCTCCGCTCTCTTCAGTGGTCTCAACCTATTGTTTTATTTGTTCTACTCTAGAAATTGTTTCATGTAGATCTTACGTCTTTTATCTTTAGTTTCCATCGTAAAAGGTTTTGAATTTAATTAATTGCATTTTTAAATTGCGTTCTCTAAAGAATTTAGGTGTGGGAGAGCCATGCTTCGGCACGAATGGGCCGGCTCGACCAGAGTGATATCACGGACTCACAGAAAACTGACGTGAAGCAACGCTTGCGTTGTGTTTCGTCGTGTGAGTGAGGTTACCGGTGGCCCAATTACCCTCCCCTTCCCCAATCTCCCCTGAATCCCCAACGATATCCTCAAACTCTTAATCCCCAAAAAGCCGGTAACGCACTTGTAACGTCTCTGGTGTTCTAGGTGTCCATGGGCGACGCCGATTACTTACCATTGGGTGATCCGTCTGCTGGTATAGCGGTTTATGCCATAAAAAAAGTCATCTTTGAAATCTTCTTAGATTTGTTTATTTACCAACGAAACTATGTTCGTTTCTGCCTTTAAGCCTTTAATTAGTGAAATGTATTTCACTATACTCCGTTTCAAATTTTATTCATATAACTTCGTTTATAGTACCATATTTTTAACCACAACATTTGTTAAAAAAATTCAGAACTTATCTGAATGCTTTCTTGTAAAAGTTGCGTTTCCAAAACAGTCAATTTAGACAATTGGCTTTTAGCATCGATTCAATTAGGTACTTTATTTTTGTTTGAAAGTTACCTACAAATCGGAAATTATGCTGTCCAATTTAATTTAAACTTTTGCGAGTGACAGTGGCATTATAAATGTGATGGTAAAATGAACAATGTTTTATTATCAAAAGTTAATCATTATGTTCAGCTTGCTCCGAATGGTTTTTGGCTTGAGATATTTGCATGGATAGTGAAGATTCATAGGAATTACACAAGACCAGAATATGTGATACAGATATTTAATAAAATAATGAGTGTAATTAATGAATGAAGTGACTGCCTCGTTGGCCGAGTGGTCTCAAGTGCGACTGCCGGGCAAGGTGTCTCGGGTTTGATTCCCGGTTCGATTCCCAGCAAAGTACTTATTACTGGGTTTTTTATATATTCTCAGTAATAGCACAAAGTCTGGAATTGTGCTCGATATATGGCAATAGATTCACTCCCTATTACATGGGACTAATAACGTAAATACCTAGTTAAAAGTGGGTGTTACATTGTACAGTGGCATTAAGTGCCGTAATGTGCACCACTGCCTGCCCCTTCGGGGTTAAAAGGCGTAATGTTATGTTATGTTAATGAGTGTAATGAATGAATGAATAAATAATGGCATGTCATTCTATTACAACTAATAGGTTCCATACTTAAGTGCTATCTTCAGGTCCAATAAATACAAATTCAGGCATAAATGTAGTTCTAATTTTGTCAAATACCATGGACACTCGATAGTGTGTATGCCAAAGTTATTGTGTGGTAATTTAAGGCGATATCAACACGAGGCCATTCGTCAATCATACGAGTCAGTGGCGCCTTGACAGCTGCTGTCAAGAGGTCTCGAGGCGTGAGCTCCAATATGTTATGAACTTGGTAGATACTGTTCCTTGCTGCAAATATGTTGTTATGAATACAATGATAAATTGTGTTTCGTTCCGCATCCATGATCCATCAATAAATGATTATTTTTAACTATTATTCGACTTTTTAAATCATAGTCTGATTGACCTGGAGGTTCTAAATCTAGCTCTTTGATCTATAAGACAAACTATAGTGATTTCTGATAGGTGAATTTCTTAGCACAAAACTGGGCTTGAGTCCAGTCACTCAATACTCGAGTTATTGTTGTTATTTTAATATAAATAAATATCTACACTCTAAAATTGTTTTTACAGTCTTTTCTGTAGTATCAAATTGGTTATGTAGAAAATCAATGTAAATTTTCTCGTTCTTGGCAAACAAGACCTTTGTATTCAATATCATTTCCATTCCTAGTCAGGGTATAATGCAAAAACAGTGGTATCAGCTGTTTCCTAGCCGGCGCAATTTGTCAACTGACGGTGAAGTATGTGTTCCTAGCGCTAGTGTTGTTTTTGAGGCTAATAAGTACTTGTTTACTTTATGTAACACATTTTTATCTATTTTGGGTTAACGTTTTATTTTTATTCTAATCGACATGATTTTTATAACATGTTTATTATATTTCAGTGTGGGAGAGTCATGTTTCGGTACGGATGGGCCGGCTTGGCCGGAGTGATACCACGGCCTCACAGATATCTGACGTGAAACAACATTTGCGTTGTATTTCGTCTTGTGAGTAAGGTTACCGGGGGCCTAATAACTCATCTCGCCAATCTCTCCAATACCTGAATTCTGAAATTCCTAATCCCCAAAAGGCCGGTAACACACTTGTAACGCGGCGCTGATTGCTTACCATCAGGCGATCCATCTGCTCGTTTACCGGCTTATCCCATAAAAGAAAGATAAAAGACCAATATTTATATATGTGATGCAGCACATTACTTTGTTTATGGTTTTATTTAGAAGGTTTTCTATATTTTATATCAAAAATATGAGTTTGGTTTAAAAACTTTCGTCACAACCTATTAACCCAGTTACTCATAAAACTTTAATTTTTTAGCAAAATACTATGTCTTAAAATATTTTCATTTAAAGAAACTATTCCACATTTACAGTAGTGGTGGGAAACCGTAATTCTCTCCACGATTTTATTTTCCACTTCTTGCAGACGCTGCATAATATGCATGATTAAGTTATCGGATCGTAAAGTCCACGGTAATTTGAAGCGTCCACACTGAATGCTGCTTAATTAGTTAGTAAATGAAATGAAAGACCTTTTCTTGATTCAGTGTTGACCTAGTATCCTGTTTCTGGATCAGTTTATTTGTTTTTGCTTATGTTTTATATGACTCTTATGTTATGTTTACAAGAACTGCCGTTGAGTTTGAGGTCTCGATTTGAAATTAGTGATTACATGGTCATATTTTGGATATTAAATTAACTGCTTTTGATTATATGCACAGTATATATACACAATACACATACCAAAATAATATTTTTTTTTTTGTCTGTCTGGAATAGCTGGACCGATTTTGACGGGACTTTTATTTGCAATTAGCTGATGTACTAAGAAGTAACATACATAATTATTTATTTTGGAAAATTTAAACAAAAAATAAAGTGTCCTAAAATTCATATTCTAAGCGGACGAAGTCGCGGAAAACAGCTTGTTTAGGAATATAAATATTCGAATAACATGTTTGACAAAGGCAGGCAGTCTTTAATGTTTCAGGTACATTTTAACCTCCAAGCCATCTGCCAACTGCCAACTGCCAAGTGTGACGTGACGCGGCGTGAAGAGTTTATTACTTAGCCCTTATGAAGAGAAGATCTACGTATAGTGTAGCAGTGGACTGGTATGGACTGATCATATACCACTGCCAAGTCAGGCTACATTTTTTTTATTTTTCTTACATAATACGAGATAACCTTCTCAAATCTCAACAACAAAACACAAGACAACTTTACAAGACGTAATAAACTCATTGATATTACGTTTGACAACGGTAATCGACTACCCAAGCTAATGTGAGCGCAACCCCAATAGTCAGTAACGTTAATTGAAACTGAGTAAACCCACAGAGGCAATTTATGACGGCTAATAAATGCCACAGTGTAGGATGTGTACAACAGTATGCCAAGCTGTTTATTTAGCTATAATGGATTATGAGAATGTGGTCGTTTCGAAAAATTTTTGGACGTAACAAAATTAATGATAATTTTTTTGTGATGTGCGTCTTGTTTGCAAGGGATGATTTGATTTTGGTGTTAGTATATTAATAATGTGTTTGTGATTTTCACTGTTTAGTGGATACTGTAGCCTATTTATTCAGTAAGGCAAAGATTAATGTTGCACAATAGGGTAGTTGCCAGGATATGAAAATTAAAAACCTAATTTGTCCGTTAAAATGAAATTTAGGAATTTATAGTTTTTATCGTTGACATAACAAACTTCCGAGATGACGTGGATAGATACTAACATATAACTATAGAATAACAATGGCAACAATGCATCCTACTCGTCTATCTTCAGGAAGAGTAACACATAAATATAAACTCCACATAATAATACCCACATAATGAAAGCAAAATATATACTAAGTACCTACTTAATTGTTAAATCTAATCTAATTTGAATTAAATCTAATTTTATTGCAACGTACTTACGTTGCAATCAAATTAGATTTATCAACGTTAATTATACAAAACTATAAACTAAAATGTTACACCATTTCTATATGATATTGTAACTTAGAATAATATACTAAAGCATCTCTACGAGTCCTTATTGGAAATCTATTACGGATAAATGTAACAGCACATTGTGAACCAAAATGACACCATCTGCTACTGACTAAAAATATGTCTATCGGTTGTGGGTAGATGTGTAGATAAGTGGAACACAAACGTTGGCTCTTTGCCATTCAGCCGTTTAAAACCTGTGGGAAACTGCCTTTTCATTATTTAATTCAACAACCATCGTATTTGCGCCAATGCCAAAATATATTGAGCGAATTCAATAAAAGTTTGTATACGTGCTATTAAAAGCCACTGTGAGCGACGATATTTATGATACTGCATAAATGCAAGGCCCCGTCGCCTGATACTATGAAATTTTATTAAAATCAAATTCCTTTTTGTAATGTATGAGCTAAAGTCCATTAAGTCAGTGATTACGTTAAAATTTTTAATAACTTTATCAAGATCTTGTATAGTGAAGCTTGGATGCTCGTTGGTAATTCATTAGAGGTATTTTCTATCAAGATAGTGCTCTGGGGGTTTTGAGCGTCGGATATGATAGATATTATAGTTTTCAATGACATTAAAGGTTTAGTAGTATTCCTAGTAACATTAAAGGTTTTCAATAATAATTTTAAACTAGGCTCAGATTGACTTCCGAATTTATTATGTTTTTGCACAGCGTACTCGATAGCAACGCGACGTGTTGTGTGTCGCGGAATGCTGCTCGTAAATGTGAGCCTCGAGTCGAGTCGTTGTCGAGTTCCTAGTCAAACACTTACATAAGTAAGCCGGAAAACATAATAATTAATTTAGTACTTATGACTTACGCAAGTTATAATACAATTTATAGGCCCAGGTTTTTTATTCTACTTCAACTATTTGTTATAGCCGCGGAGAAGTTAACGGGTTACCGGTCTCGAAGGGCAGGAGTAAGAACGAGGTGGTTTTTAGTCAGTAAGAATCTGACTCTCCCCCCCGCTTCACCCAGGCGGGAGAAGTCATTCGATGATATTCCCCCTTATTGTTGTATTGTTATACATATACATAATTAGTAAGAATGCCACTAGAATAACCGTCTTTTGCGTTTAATCATGATCTTACCTACCCATTAGTAAAATAAATTATTTAGCGAACCACACCATAATTATTCCGCAAACAAAGTCACAATTTTGACACCAACAAAAACAGCTCATGTCAAACAAATAATAAAAGATAGCTCACGCTTCTTTTCCCACAGAACTGAGCGTCCCTCCCTAAGGTACTATTAGACATCTTGTAACCCCCCCCTTTGCTTTTTACAGGCTGAGCGCCTTAAGTGCTTGCCTGCTTAAGCCCACTGATGCTATAAAGGCCGGAACAGACCAACAGCATCTGTCCATTCGAAAAAAGGAAGACAATAGACGGGAATGCTAATGTACCCTGTACAGTGCATTAAACGGGGTACGGCTTTACCACTAAGTGCTGAGGATTTTTTTGGTGAAATGTCAAATTTCGTTTTGCGGCCAACCCTTTCGTTAAAAAGACATTGTTGACGTCTAAGATTTGAGGCGTGAAATTTTTTTAAGGAAGGAAATAATTCCGGATTTATTTATTTTTAAATCACAATAAATAATCTCTGTTAATTGTGGAGTACCTGCTTACTGTTACCTCCTACTAGTTTAACATACCTATTGCTACGTGTATTAATGCGTACCTAATAGTTCCGTACTAAATCAAAAATATATTTTGAACTCGTTTCAAATTCAGAACCGAATACAACGCGGCCTTACTTATCACAATACAATCAATTTAAAACGAACCTTCACACACACACACACACACAACTCAGAGCCATAAAATATCTATTGATAAAATTAAAACAATGCCGCTCATAATATACGCGACAATGACAACGCGACAAATAGTTCCGCTGATCCGACACGTTCCGTCGAATTCCTCTCATACAAGTGGTGTCAATAAATTCACCTCCATAGTCGTGGTTTAAGGATAATTCACATAGTCTGAATGTCAGCGCAAGACTAACATTGTCAACTCGGAGCCTGCGGTTACCGTGTCGGGGTATAGGCTATGGAAGCTATGCAACTATTCGTAGGCAGTCTCTGGTAGGCATTAACCACCTTTCTGTGCGTTTGGGTTGAACTATGACGTATTTTAGTAATTGTTACTGATTGCCCGATTGTGTGTTAAGTGGCGAGAAAACTAGATATAAATAAAAAAGTACCGATGAATTATTTGACTTTCTCATTTTTTTAAGTAAGTGTTATCTGTGTACTTAGTTTTGGTTACATGTTAAAAACCAAGGTTTTATGTTTGCTCCTAAGCCATATAAAATAAATAAGTTTATTACATTTTTTGTCTGGACATTGGAAACTAGCCTAAAGCCTTGAGTTTATCGTGTCAACGTAACTAACAAGGCAGTTGAAAGCACAATTAATATTAAAAAAATAGCAACACAATCAACGTCAACACCAAATCCGCTAACACACAACCTCACAAATGATAAGTGACAAGTTCGAAGCCAATTCAAAGTGAAAGATAAATATTCAGACAAAACAGACTTCTGACAAATTGTTCGTGTTAGCAACTCCATTGGTTCTTAAAGAAAAAAATATTGCTAAGGAAAATCATCAGGAAGTTTCCGGAGGGAATGTCGGTGTTGGGACTCGTGGCCCTTCGCTTTCATCGCATCATTAAACGCTTGATTTGATTAACGATATAAATAATAATAAAATAATAATAAAATAATAAAATTTATTCATAATTCAAAAATGCAAAATACAAAATATGTTTCAAGTAAGTAAAATTGATCTCATAAAGTTAGATGCCTGCACTAGGACAATCCTGTATCGCAGGCGAAAGGAGCTCTATACATTACAATTATAGGAAGACATCTTATTTCTAAAAACGTAACTACATACTTATCATTATGCAACAGTAAACAATATCATTATTTTAATATACATACATACATACAAAATAAAACCTCATACTCTACATTCTCATAAGAGATAGGCAGAGGTGCATAATACATAAAATATACCTACTTACATAAACAATAAATCCCGTCATAAAATATTTGAGACAAGGTGCATGTTGTGTCTTGTTTTGTTTTGGCTACTGAAATGGTAAATGTCAACAGAGTCTGTTGATAATTAGAATGTTTTCAAATTGTCTGTCAGTCTGTAATAATAACTGACTCATGAGGCTTAATATGAATGCATTGTTGGCCGAAGGAATGTAAGTGTGACTCTCAATAATAGGTCTCGGAATTTATTATCGAGTTGAGCAAAGTATACAATTTTTCGAAAGTTGTACATGTAGTCTGAAATTAAGTCCACTTTTTTATGGTATAAGCCGATAAACGAGGAGACAGATCACCTGATGGTAAGCAATGGGCGCCGCCCATGGACACCCGAAACACCAGACGCGTTACAAGTGCGTTACCGGACTTCAGGATTAGGAATTTGAGGATTATTGGGGATTCAGGGATTGTGGAGAGGGATAATTGGGCCTCCGATAACCGGTAACGGCCACACGACGAAACACAACGCATGCATTGTTACACGTCGGTTTTCTGTGAGACCGTGATATCACTTCGGTCAAGCCAGCTCATTCGTGCCGAACCGTGGCACTTCTACACTTTATGACAGACTCGTAGTACCTATAGCTGGCAAAAAGTGGGTGTTACATTGAATATGCGTATTCTGCTTAGCCTGTTTGCGGTCAGTAATAATAATGGAGTCTGCTGTTGTGCACATTTCCTCTGTCAATAGAACTGCTAACAATCTTGATTGGCAGCAAATAGGCTCAATGTTTGTGATACGTATCTGCCTAACCTCTATTAGGAATAGGTAATAGTTATATTATACTAGCGGACCCGACAGACGTTGCCCTGCATTTAATATAATAATAATATAATAATAGGTACAGATAAATAACCGAGTTGCCGACTGCAGTGCTATCTGTCGGGCTGAATTGTGAATCCGAACCATCCAGGGCGCCACTCAAACGCATACAGAAAAAATCATTTAAATCGGTTAAGCCGTTTAGGAGGTGTTTAATAACATACACACGTACAGTAGAATTATATTTATAAGTATATAGAGGTAGTATACTAGCAGCCCGTCCCAGCTTCGCACGGGGTAGACAATTATTTATTTTTGGAAATTTGGATTGATGTAGTGACATAACTACAATAGTTGGACATATGCTACCGCGGAGTTTTTTGTAGACATTATGATGTTCTTCAATATTGTCGTACATTATTTTGTTCTATCGCTAATAGTTTCGGCAGCGCATTCGACGAAAGACATTTTAAGACTCATTTTTCTACACCTTCGGTTACATTGTTCAAATTTTACCAAGGATCCCTAATTTTTTTCAGAATGAAATGTAGCCTATGTCAAATTGGAAGAATGTAGCATTCTATTGGTGAAAGATTTTTTTAAATTGGCCCAATAATTTTTGAGCCTATTCATTACAATCATACAAAAATAGGTACAAATCTTTCCTCTTTATAATATTAGTATAGATATATAAAGATAAGTATGATACATAAGCAGTTTTTAATGGGAAAATTGAATTCTCATGAAGTTACTTGTACACGAAAATTGAAGAGCTACTCAATTTTATGTTGCACTTAAGTTTCGCACTGTCAGTTCCTGTCAATTTAATGTGTATCGCTGCGACAGAAATACTTTTCAGCACATTTTTAAGTTGAGTGTCTTTTTTACGTTGTTATTATCTACTTTGGTGTGTATGGATAAATCTTGGCAAAATATTTAAGTCATTTGCGATATGTATATGTTATGTTCCAAAAAAAAAACTACAACTTTTTTAAAGGTATCCTTATAATTGGGATGATGACGGGGTATGAAAATTTAAAATCTAATTAGTCCGTTAGTTAGGCAATAAAAAAATATTAGACACGTATTTTTTTATTTTGTCGTATAATATAACAATACTTAAATAAAACGAATCAAAGTTTAGGAGTGGGGGCTAAAACGTCATTTCTACGTATAAAATGTATGTACATAGAAGTGACGTCACGCGACATTTCAAATCAACATATCGGCGAAAATATTCGTTTCTGTAAGAAAATAAACAATACGTGTCTAATGATTTAAAATAATCTATCAGACGAACATTAAAATAAAAATTAGACATTTACCCTATTATGTTATGTAGAGTGTGACTAATATCTTTCCTAATAAATTTGTTCCAAATAAAACCATAAATTATCCAACAATATTTACTCAACATCAAACTACAATCTGTTTTTTTTATTCATACTTAAGGCATAATGAGACGCTTCTTTTAATAAAAATCCTAGTCTTTGTCGTTCCGAGCATAACCATCCTTGCTTTCTGCACAATAGAAAGGTCATGTACACCTTTGTCACAATTTCCTCGCTGAGGAATGCAAATTCCACGTAGAATATTCTAGAACAAGCCACTCTAATTTAAATCCAACTTTTCGTATACAAAACTACGCCCTGTGCAATGTAAGCGCGCTTGTGCAGAACATAGCGTTATATGCTCTTCAAATAATACAAAGGGAATCGTTAGAAAGTTCTGGAAACCCAAAAAGGATTAGAATAGCTGTTAGCTTCTCATTATGTTGGAATTGTATAAAGTGATATCGAACTATTAAATTAGTAACTAGTTGAAATAGTTTACTAAAATATCTAAATTTAGATAATGCTCTAAATTAGAGTTAGATTTTTTTATGGAATAAGCCAGTAATCTAGCAGCAGAAACATCTGATGGTAAGCAATCAGCCCCACTCATAGGACCCTCGAAACACTTAAAGGCGTTACAAGTGAGTTACCGGCCTTTTGGGGATTAGGAATTTGAGGAATGTTGGGGATTCAGGGATTGGGGAGATTGGGGAGGTGGGTAACGGGTAACCTTACTCATACGACGAAACACAACGCAAGGTCATCAATATTTGCCTATAATATTCTACTAACATAAAATTACGTTACTCAAAAACTAGTACAGCAAACTGCTTAAGTGTTGTCTCGTTTTTAGTGCAATTTATTTTTGCAAGTTTTTATATCAAGCGAACGAGCCATTCATGACAGGAAAGCCGGCCTTATCTATAAAACAAACTTCGCTAAACGGATCGCCTGTAAAGTTTTCGAGTCGCGAAGACTTCGCCACATCAAAGATCTTAGGATGACCTAAAAACTGGAAAGCTAATGTAGTTTTTATAGTTTATATTTTCCACTGGAAACTGTTGTAACTGACTTATTCAATTTCACTGTTCTGAAATGGTATGTTTATGTAACATCAGGGATTACGAGCATCGGCACCATGATTGTACCTAATGTATTTTTATGTAAATAACTTTTTAACATTTTTAACAGTGGGTAATGCAACGTAGGCTATGTTATATTTTTAATACAATATGTATATTTCACACAAGAAATGTACAATATATGATACTTGAAAATTTACCTGATTTTAAAATTGATTGATTGGTGAAAAGTGGGTGTTATATTGTACAGTGGCCTTATGTGTCTGTGTATATTATGTGAAAATTAACTATTTTCAATTTCCTTTTAATTAATAGGTATTACTTGACTTCATGTAATTAAGTAACCCATTTATTACTTATATTGTACTATAGAATATCTACTTAAAATTATTCCTATAATGTTGTTATTAACGTTAAAGCCATTACTTTATATTTTGTAAAAAAAATATATTTTTGTCACAAAATAATGGAATATGTAGTTACGTTATAAAAATTTTTTACATTTATTTAGGGATAAAATCTAACGACACTATTGTAAATATCGATAAAATAATTTGTTCGTAGAAATGAATGGAAATTCGTTAACATTTTCCTCTTTGTTCTAACACGAATGCAGAGCTACCTCGTCTATTATTTTGTGTGACAAAACTAAGCGAACATTGCATTTTACGTTGAGTATTTTATCCTTCATAATATCTGTAAGTTTCTATAAGCACCTCAACGAAAAATACCTCTGTTATGAAAAGATATTTTTAAATTGAAGGTTACTGATGGGAATGATTATTTTAAAGGTGACCACGTGTTTTGTTCCCCTAAGTGGTAATGCAAATTATTATGAAGATAAGGATTATGATTGAATGAAATATATAAGCTCGCGTCGCTCGCTCGCTCGCGGACGTCGCCGCGACCACGCACGCTGCCCATGAGGAAGAACCCCTCTATGGTTCGAAACTAGTAAAGCTTTTCTCAGTATATTCACGTGAGTAACCCGCGATTTTACTTAATATTAAGAAGATTAATGTAGGTATGTAACACGTTGCATTCTCGACAACAGGGCACCGAAATCATGTTATAACTGAAACGGGCTGTATAAGCGCATAAATTGGCGATCAGCCATCGTGCGGTTCAAAAACGGCTGTAATTGGCGCTACCATAATTTAATTCTGCTAACGTAGTGTTTGAGCTGATGCCAGCGAGCTCAAATTCAATAAAAATTCAAGCCAGCTCCGACCGAATCATCCCATCAATTTTGCTTCGATCTGAAATCGTATCGATATCTCGTATACAATCGATGAAGACTCCACAACTTATGATACTGCTTATGTTAGATAAGAGTAGAGAAGTTGGTTTATTTTGAAATGGTTTTCATGGATATTGTATAGTTACATAATATAAAATCACACCTGTTAGCATTCATACTACCTAAAGTTTTTTTCAGATACTGACATTATAATTGAGAGATTTACATATTAAAAAAACCCTAATAACTTTACTTAATCTTGGGATGAAGTCTTCTAACTCATACTTAGCCACTCGATCGAAACAAGGTAGTATGTGTACGACGATTTAACTATTTACGATGAATAAAGACCGGTATCAAAAGCAATGAGAAATTCTAATTAATTAACAAGTAACATAATTAATTAAAAACCCACACAAAAATATAATTTAATTACGACACATTAAAGAATATTATTAAATGACCGTGTAAAGTCAATTTTACTGTCAAGCCGCCTTTGACTCATTATTACGTCCTACTTATACCGGTTTCCGGGAACTCACGAGTATTTAATTATTTGGGAACAAGAATTTATAAGGCGAGAAGAGTATGCATGTCATTAAAAAGTTCGACCGCACATTCTGAAGTTACAATGTCAAGTCTCAAAGCGATGACGTGTTTCGAAATTTCGACATGACATACCTACTGATCTATAATTACGATTACGTAATGTACGATACATACATGATACAAAATGAATGTCATAAAAATATAGGTACTAATTAATATTCTTAAATAACTATAAAAATCGTACAACTATTTTTAAAAGTGATTCAAGTGGATCCCTACAAGCAACATTTTTTTAATTGTTACTTTTACTATGATTTTTTGTAGAATAGGAGGCAAACAAGCATACGGATCACCTGATGGTAAGCGATCAGCGACGCCCATGGACACCCGCAACACCAGAAAAGTATCAGGTGCGTTCTCGGCCTTTTAAAAAGGAATACGCTCTTTTCTTGAGGGTTCGAAGGTCGTATCGGTTCGAAAATACCGCCGACGACAGATCTATTCACAGTTTTGCTGTGCAAGGCAGGAAAATACGAGAGAAACACACTTGTTACTTAGTTAATAACCTGACCTAAGTTGAACATGTACCGACATTTTTCTTTGCTTCTATCAATCATAAAGTGGTGAAACTGCAAAATCAATAGTATAATCATCATGTGTAAACAAAATTAACATATTCATACCTCAAAATAAAAAAACAGAAAAAGTAAAAAGTCCCGTAACATACAAAAGATACATAATAACTATCAGAAGTGACGAAACTCCTTACAAAACTTAAACATTTGCAGCAAATAAAGCGAAACATTTGTTTTGTGTACAATAAAATGTAACCTTTATTTTCGTACCGAAGTTTGGACGTACTTTCTGTAAACTTCAACGTCGTTCCCACATCAAACACCGACGAAGTTTGTTAAGTTTTTAACACAACTCTTCTGACTGTTGAAGTATCTTTAAGTTAACATTGACATTTATTCAAAGTGAATCTAAAGGCAGAAAGTATTAAGTTCGAAAATTCTGGATCACTGTTCGTGTAAGAAATTATCTGTGAAACGAAATCTTGTTTGTTTATTTAAGGAGTAAATATGTGAGTTGATTTTTCGTAGGCGATTTAAACACAATTGTACGTGATTCACCATAGTTTTCATTTGTATAATTTGTCAATTGAAATAAACGTTAGTTATTACAGCTCTGGTAGAAAGACGGTGACGTCATTTCTTGGACTTTTGCGCTTGCCTCGAAAGAATATGAGCCTGGCATGACTTGAACCTATTCGAGTAACTTCGTCTAATATTTAGGTAGTACCTACAACACAGTTTAGCTAAGCGATCTTCAAAAAACTTCAAAGGTGTATCATTAGAAAAAATGAACTAAAAACCTTAATGAGTGTGTCAAATAAATATATTATTTGTATTTCTTATCATCGCAGTACTTGCTAGCTATAATGAAAATTCGCAGACTTTAATTAAGTATGGAATGCTCTAAATAAAATTCTAGACTGAGAAGATATTAAACTAGTACTAGATACTAAACTATTACAATAATCGAATTTTAGAACTACGTAAATTAATTTTACATACGTTCTAATACAATTTCTTATTCATGGACATATTCTAGGCAACTGTGAAGATGATAGTACTTTATATAAAGCAAACCATGTCAGTTGAACATTAAAAAAAGAACAAGTAATAAAACAAAGATTTTACCTTCAACGTTTCCCACAAAACGTTTCCCGTCATTACCGCGTAGTAAACGGTAATGAACGATTTAAAAGATATTGCGACACCATTAAAAATATTCGTGCTATCACAGATAATGTTCATACTTTCAGAAGCGCGATAGTTTTCCGAGCTAAGGCGTGGGACACACGGCCCGATCTGGCCACAATTCATTTCTCATTTCCGTAACGTGCGCTCGTCGCTGATCCCTGCTCGGTCACAAACTCTCATCTTGTAACAGGTAATTTATTTTACTTAAAACGCCTTCCATTCCAACAAATAACGGTTTGGAGAATGGAATGAGCTGGATAGTTGCAGTTTTAACTAAGGTTCTCCAGTAAAATATGGCTCGATTATACTTACGCGCTAGAGTTCTAAGTCTGTCTGATTTTCCGAAGAGATTTTTAAAGTTAGTTCTGTTTCCTTCTATTGGTTTTCTGTATAGTATATCGCTAGACTGCCTCAAATGATACCTAGTGCAAATGTTGAGTATTATTGATTTTTTCCAATTTGTTTGATTGCACTGCCGCTGATTTCCAGGAACCTCCTCTTTTCGAACACAAACTTAGGCGACATAGTTATTTCCCAATTAGAATACCTAGTATGAAATTCTGACCATGCATGTGAAGCTCATGTTCTATTACAGATTACAGATACAGATTTTATCGGAATGCCTGAAGTACTGCGAAAGGAACTTCAAATGCTACCGTTTTTTAAATAAGTTTTACTCTTCTGGTTCGTTGTGTATGTTTTGTTCTAGTTTTATTATTTCATCGTTTGTTTTATTAATGTGTCCAGCTACTTTAATTGGTTTTTGTTTTTAACCGTTGTGACTGTACCTCTAATAAATAAATAAATAAAATAAAATAAAAATAAGCACTGAACTCTTATTCATCATCATCGACATATTGGAACTCTGAATGCATCTAATTGATGAGAAGTGATTGTTACTTTTACCTTAGGTACATGTGTTCTTATGCCAAGGTGTACTTTTGTCTACTTCTATGATTTTATTTTCATCGTTTGTTTTTCTGTATGGCTAGTCTAGTGTTGTCTGGTACAACGAATAAAACACTTTACTTTATGAACGGCTCAAAAAGCAGAGCTGTGAAGTGTTAAGCCGTATGAATCGACTCTCGTACCTATCGATTCACACTCGAGTTTCGTTCACTTGAAGAACTCATGAACTGTGCTTTTTATTTACCCATGATTTTTGTTTAAATCCAAATCTATTTTGGTTTTGTATCTGTCTTCATTCGGTAAAGGTCAATGTACTTGTACCTATGATATATTTTTATTGGATAGGGAACAAATGAACAGCTGGGTCACCTAATGGTAATTCAAACAGGTAAGTTATGATATTATAGTTTTTTTGAAAATTTCTAGTCGAACCTGAAAGTGTGAGTGTAACTGCTGAAAAAATATTGACTATGGTCAAAATAAGCCTTTTCTTAATTATTACCTAAACATATAGAGATATGTACTTAATTGATTCATCAATTTATTTTTACGCAATTGTAGACCGTGTTCCTATTTTACCACAGTTCATTTTATACGGATTTGGAGCGAATGTGGCGAGACTAATTTCACACGGACATTGAAAGAGAGCCAACCAAAATCAAAGCTCGGTTTGCTCGTAAAATATATAGCTCTAGACTATATTTTCTTTTTATATTTTCGGTGAGTTGTTCGCTATTCCAGTATCCGTGAAATATAGCACTCGCTTCGGGCAAAAAATATACTTTATCAATTTGATAAGTCGACAACTTGTAAATATGTAAGCTGGATTAGTTCGTAGAAAAGTGTTCTATTTCTGTAATGGACAAACGTTCCCATATTTTCGTCGTTTATTTATACAGCTGTTTTTTCAGCCAAGTAAATATCAATTAGTTAGTTGTACTGGACTATTCGAGTATCGATTAACCAATAGGAACATGTTTTTGGATTATTGTGTAAAAAATGTTGTATATGATTTGTGCCCCGGACTTATCTCTTATCACATGGTGCGTATAGATGATAAAATATTAAAATATATCAGTCTATATCAAACCGGTTACAGACAAGGCATCGTGTTACGTTGTATATGATTAAATTTCAATTTCATCTACGAAAAGTAATTAAAAAAGGTTAAGTAATTACTTAGGTCGTGATAAAATTATTACAATTAGGTTACTACCAGTAATTCTTTAATGAAACACAGAACTTACAGCAACACAATAAATTGCAAAGAAAGTAACATATTTTTTTGTATTTTTTGTACCTGAACGCCAATCGCTCGGATATTTATTACCGTCCTCATTTTATTGGCTCCAGTTATTGTCAATTAAAGGTACGATTTTTAATTGAAGCTAGTATCTCGTTGCAAAGTAAATCAATTAGTGTGGGGTTGTAGGCGGTCGTTCGCAAATTGATTCAGTTTGCCCAACCTCTATGGGCTGTGTCACACTCATTTAGTCGTTGTATAGGTAGCTAAACATTTTTTTCAATTACGGAGTGAAAATTTAAAACAGGTCGGCTTTTTGTAGCCGAGTTTTTAATAGGACCTGGTATAAATAGGTGTTTTTTTTGTTCATGAATTTAATACTGAATCTTTTAATACTGATTTGATTAGAAAATTAATGAAAAATAAATACGATTTAAGAGGTCAGACATTGAGGTCGAAGTAATATGTATTAATTCAGAGCTCACAATAGCTCGCGTATAGTGGTTTTGTATTGCTGAATCCTTTATTATAATATGTCTGTGGTTATAAAACTAGCATAAAAAGATTAAAAGATATACCACAAACTCATTAAATGTATATGAAGGTCTGAAAATATAAAAGCAATATAAGTTTTATTTCATCTGTGAACAACGTATTTAAAGGTTTAATAGACATAGTCAGAACAGCTTACATTGACTTCACTCTCTATCATATAGTTCTTAAAAGAACCGAATATTATTTAACATTTATTTCTCTTAAAAAAAAATCTGATTTAAGAAGAATGCAATTTTATTTCTTATTCTACTTATTTAAGAATCTAATTTTCTTATCGATGAAAGCAACGATCTCACCATCTATTGCATAACATAGACTATATTTAAAAACGTTGTGCAATTTTTGTAGTTAAACACAACAATTGATGACAACTTACAACACACATTTCATGGTAAACAGCCCAGAAATATCGTATTAACGTAAACAAAACAATACATTCCGGAATTTATATTGTGTAAAATGCCTATATAAATAAACAAAATACCGTCAGCCACATTCGAGTTCCACTGGAGGTGTACAATAGTCGTGTCACTACGATCATTTATGTTAAACTGTGGTTCCTTTAATAAATTAATCAACGGTACATTTATGGCCGAGTGGAACAAATTGTTCAATAATGATTTTCATGGCACAGCTTGCGCAAATTTATAATTGCCTCACACGATATATAAGCTAATTACGAACAGTTGAGTGGTGCACGAAAAATTGTTGGTATCAGTCATCAACGACTTGCGTGCGGATCACGATTTTCATTTAACTTAATTGTGTGACAATCATTTGTAATTGTTTTAATTTATTTACGCTATTGACGTTCATTTGGGTTCTATAAACTCGAAATATTTACGACGAGATTTTTACAAGTCTTATGTTTTACATAACATAACATCACGCCTTTTATCCCCGAAGGTTTAGGCAGAGGTGTACATTACGGCACTTAATGCCACTGTACAATGTAACACCCACTTTTCACTATTTATGTTATGAGTCCCAAGTAATAGTGGGTGCGCCTATTGCCATATACCGGGCACAATTCCAGACTCCGTGCTACTACTGAGATTTTTTGAAAACACCTACTAATACTTTGCCCGACCCGGGAATCGAACCCGAGACCGTTTTCCGGCCTAAGAGTATCTAATTCCGGCCGGTAGATTTGTAAATAATACAGAACTTTATGTACAGAAGTTTTACCCGATTTTCTGTAAGGACAGCCACGTCTTAAAATTACGATTTGTGAATTAAGATATCCTTGCAACAGAGCACCTAAACATTTCAACCAACAAACAAACAAAATATATTGCAAAGGTTTGATAAAACAAACTAAGATTGGAGATATCTTAACCGCACACTTTAAAAGCCTATAACGAAGATACAAACAGACAAACAGACACTAAGTATTCGAACTTGGTATATTGCTATCATTGTTCTGCGGTCTATGGGCGCTATACCCTTGTAATGCAAAACACGTATTTGTGGTTATCAAAGTGTCCTGGGCCGCCATCTTTGAAACGCTTACGATGTGACGACATTATTGTTTTAACTGAATGAACTAGGCTCCAGTCTGGCCACAGCTTTGTGTGTATAAAAGATATTTAGGAAAATTTAGCGGTTAGTATGTACTTTTTGCAGTTCATTCGCAAGGTTGACAGATGACCTGATTAAGGTCGCAGAGAAACACTGGATAGTCTGGATACAGGTTGCTTCCAACGGGCCTATCTGGAAGTCTTTGGGGGAAGCCTATGCTCAGCAGTGGACGTCTTATGGCTGATATAATGATGCTGATAAACTTCTTAGTAAAACACATAGAAGGCGCTACAAATTAATAGTACTAGAACACCAATACCGAAGTACTACTGGGTTTTTATAAATTCTCAGTAGTAGCACGGAGTCTGGAATTGTGCCCGGTATATGGCAATAGGCTCACCCCCTATTACATGGGACTCGTAACATAAATAGTGAAAAGTGGGTGTTACATTGTACAGTGGCATAATGTACACCTCTGCCTACCCCTTCGGGGATAAAAGGCGTGATGTTATGTAGAACACCAATGGAGTTCGAAAAATGGGTATTACTCAGTTCGTGAACTTACAACACATAAAGACATACTTCGTGAACAACATAAAGAGTTTTAATTCTAAAGGTTCATTTTTTATTTATATTATTTCGTGAGGCATACTAAATGATTTATTATGTTTTTCGGCTTACTCATGTAATTATTTGACGAGGAACTCGACTAGTTTCAAGCGATGCTAGAGGCATAGCTTTAGATTGGCACGGCAAAAGATTTATCTACAGCATTCCGCGACCCGTGGCGTGGTGACTGTCACGCTGCTATTGGATATACAGTGATGCACATAATACTGTACCATATATTTTACTAACAAGTAATAAACAAGGATCCTATTATAGGAGCCTTGTCAGGGGACGAGTTCATAAATTGTACATCGGTGCACTATTCTGGACTTCATGTTAAAATCAATAAAATATTTTGACATATCAGTATAGAGATATGCAAGAATCGTAGCAATTGGCGTTCCATAGTCTCTGCCTGCTCCCAAGATGGAAGACAGGCGTGGGGAATGTGTATGTGCAAATCAGCATGCGACCTTAAAAGCAAAATTTTGGATGATTTTTAATTAGAAGTTATTAATAGGTAAATATAAACTGCAGCAATATTTATTAGTACTATCTGTAATTAATTATAAAGGTTTGATTTATTCAAAATGAAGCATAATTAGAATTCTTTATAGTTAAACGTTGTATATTAATTAAAAATCTTTGCGCATGTTTGCTAAGTATTTTAATATCAAATTAGTCTTGCGTTAATAATAAGTGTCTATTACATTTTCTGTTAATATTTAACTGACATTACAGTAATTTGATTACAAAGAAATAGGTACTCTTTAAGTCCATAGAGAAATTATGAGTTAACCTTTTGAGTACCGTCATTATAGACATAATTAAACTGTCAAACACCAAGCGGTCACCGGTGACCGCGACCTATTGTTCTTTAATTGTGTCTATAAAACCGGTACTCGACGAGTTAAAGAACAATAAGTTGCGGTCACCGGTGTCCTCGAGACAGTTTAAGAAGGACGTTTGTTGTAAAACTTTTGCTGTTGGAAAACTGCAGTAAAATTTTTAAAGATCCAACAACGCACGTCTAACTGCAATTTAACCGTTTTCTATAAGCAATTTTTCCTATTAGTGGCCACTGTTAACCAAAGGCCTCTAAGGAAAAGGTTTGAGTTGTTCAATAAGGGTTGGTAATTTTAAACTTATAATTAGAAAATATAAGCCCAGGTTTCCTCACGATGTTTTTCTTTGAGACATTGTATGATAAAAATTCTAATGAAATCTTCTTACCAAAATCCATTATTATTAAAATCGGTACCTATCGTTACCTATTCAGTATTCGATAAATATATGATGATATTATCAATTCTGGTTAGAATTGAAATACTAATGATATTTACAAACAAACATTATATTGGAAACATTTGATATTATAAGTTTTCAATTCTGTGTAAGCTTAACTACATTGAGAAGAAAAATTGCATTGAAATTGATATTGTAATTGTGTACAATGGTTAGATACATGTATATACGTAACTACAATGGTAATCATTTACTTGAGTATTACATTTGACCTATTTATTTTTACTCTCCTCAACATTTTCACTTCTTCTAGAAGTTTTGTAGTTCAGTTCACATAAACTATAACCGTTATTGAATTACGAGCAAGTGAGCTCAGTAGCAAAGTCAATGCTTCGCATGCACTTGAAAACTATTTTCTGTATCAAACAAAAAATAAAAATATAAGATAAAAAGAAACAACAAGCCCATAATCAAAAACTACGTAAATAAGCACATAATAAAAAACTTTATCACCCAACTTTCACCCTTAAACAACATAACTATTAAAACTAATTTCGTCTGTCCACTCGACACACAATAATATCAGTGCTACCTATCTTTTGTC
Source organism: Spodoptera littoralis (assembly GCA_902850265.1). Taxonomy (NCBI): domain Eukaryota; kingdom Metazoa; phylum Arthropoda; class Insecta; order Lepidoptera; family Noctuidae; genus Spodoptera; species Spodoptera littoralis. The sequence goes on along the minus strand of LR824542.2, from coordinate 8,525,141 downwards.
AATGGTCATTTTCCGTCGAATGAACGACAAAAGAGTACGAATACAATGTGACGAAAAGAATTACTGTTGAATCAAGCGTTATTATGGTAACAGTAATATAATAGATGGTAACATTAACTGGCTGTAATATCAGTATCTTCTGTATCTTATTGTCCTGGATAACTGAGGTTTTCTCTTATATATTTTCTAGTTTTGTTATGTCACTGTGTGTTATAGATGTTTAATGTTAGATAGTGTATAATAATGTTGGAGACGTTTTAGTTGAACTTTTAAGTTAGCATCTCTATTATTTTGGTTTTTTGTGGGATAAGCCCGTAAACGAGCAGATGGATCACTTGATGGTAAGCGATCGGCACAGTCCATGGACACCTGCAACACCCGCGACATAACAAGTGCGATTCGAGGATTGGGGTGACTGGGGAGGGGGGAGGGGTAACTGGGCCTCCTATAACTTCACTCACACGACGAAACACAACGCAAGCGTAGTTTCACGTCGAATTTCTGTGAGGCCATGGTATCGCTCCAGTAAACACGGCCCATTCGTGCCGAAGTATGGCTCTCCTACACTTAAATCTATTCTCCTGATCTCCTGCTATTGTTTCATCTACACTTTTTATATTTACTTGCTGCTAGTGCTGTATGATGATGCAAAATTATAACACGTTTGTCATACCCCTAGTTTACCTGCAGGTATTGCAACTAACTCTTTGAAAGAAACGAGCAGTTGAAAAGTGCGATGTTCAACTCGTCCGTCTAGCATATTAATAAGTTCCTACATGTGACTAGAACTATCTGCGTGCATTATAAAAATGCTAAAAATATGTAAGTAGGTACCAAAATAGGTCATGGTAATTCTTTGAAGATTATCTCTATCTACAAAATATCCTCTTTTAAGTTCCTATTAATATTTTAGCCTAGCTTTGAAGATACGTAACTTAATATATAACAATGATTAGTTACTATTACATAAATACACTGTTATAACTGATTGATGGCATCATTACTGTGTTTCGTGTGTAATGTCTATTCTTTTGCTAATTGGCCATTGTAAGGAACACTTTCTTCCTCTTTGAAGATAAGTTTACTGTTAGAGTTGATAGTAGGTAGGATCGACTCCACATATTCCTATTTTGTTTAGTTTTACTGTATTTGTTACCAAAAAAAAAGGAGGTTTTCAATTCAACCGGTATATTGTTTTATAGCAAAACTTATTACTAACGTCTACATTCGTAAATTAATCTTTGTTTAAATAAATAGATATTTTACCCCACAATTTTGAAATTGTATCAAATATCTAGCAATTGGCTACTGTTAACTCTATGAAACGGGTTTTATATTAAGTACTGAAATGCATTTGTAAACACAAACTGCTACCAAATTATTTACTGAAAATATAAAGTGTAGTGTACATAGTTTACTATACAATAAATAGGTTAATAAAGTGTATGAACATATAAAGTTTAGTAGCATGGTTGAAAACGATTCGGTCTGTAACTAAAATGGTGCGCTTAACCAAAAACAAAATTAAAGAAAAAATAATGATCTATTTTGGAAGGTAATAAATTATTAGTACTATAATATATCTAATATATACATGTATATTATAAATATTTACAACTTAAATTTAACTACAACTTAAAATACAAATAACAAACAACTAAAATATTTACACCTTAAAAAAATAATAAAAGAAAAAATGATTTAGGTTTTCACCAAATGAAATGATTTTAAAATGTTACACATCCTAACAATCCGTGGTGATGAAGATGATAAGCTATAATCTCTAATTGGGGATTGGGGATCTAAATGTGTAATTCATTCTTACGACATCCACGTCAGACTAGGGCACACACGAATTCATTTAACTTAAACTAATAACACCACTAAAATAGAAATAAACAAAAGAATCCATCACACTAATCATTTATTCACACTAACACAAAAATAATAACTACAACCACTCGAAATAATCGGGCTGTATAAATACAGGAGTGGGGAGTGGGGACCGACGATACGACGGTAACTCGGGGCTCGTGGCTCATGGCTAATCCTTCAGAACCATTCGACGCCGCGTACAATACAGATAACATCGTGATTGTAATCAAGATTTGACAGTTTCGTGATTAATTGTAATTAGTATTTTGCCATTTATGTTTGTATTAAAGATAGAGAGAATAATGTCTTATTATTGCTCATTAAGGTCTCATTATTGTAGTCTACGTAGAAATAAATTAGGTCTATATTGCTAAAACTAATTCAAATTTTCTGCTAGCTTTTGCAGTGACCAACCAACTTGACGCAACCCTATTAAAATGCATCTGTAAGGAAGATCGTAGTCATAGAACAATGGTAGAATGAAAAAAAAAATACATGGTAATTGTTTTCCTTTAGTTTTACCATAACTATTCATGAAATAATGGTACACAAAATTTAAATTAAACAACTAACCCACACATATCACATATAATTAAACTTTGCCACCGAATAATCACGAAATATATGTATTTGGAAGGCATTTGTACCTTCACTCTTCTTAAAACCAATTTAGGGTCGATTTTTCCAAAGCCAGATAAATTTTTAACTGAGGTATAACTTTAAAAATTTGACAATTGTTCCATACTAAAAAATGACAAATTTATTTTACAATTAAGGATTAACTGATAATTGAAAAATCAGCCCTTAAATTGGCAAACACCGCGACGACACTGATGAACCGCAACCTATTGTTCTTTAATTGTGTCTATAATGACGGTACTCAAAGGGTTAAACCACCAGTTTTTCCTCGAATAGAATCTTATCACATACATAATATATGCTTATACAGATACTACAGAGTAGGCTCCTAGTTCAGAGACTATTTGATACTATTACAGTGACGTCACGACTCTTCTAATACTCTCTTGATTCACTTACAACTTATTCCTGTCCACTTTTATTGTATTAACACTTCTTACGAACTTTGATACTGGCTCGTAGACTTACCTAATTCTATTATTTCACAGTTAGACACGTAAATAATATAAACTAGTTTATGCTAATATATATTTAGTATTCAAATTGAGCTTCATTGCGAAATATTTAGTGTAAATCATTTTTTTAAATTTAAAATTAACAATCCATTGAAATTTTCTTTGCATTTTTTATTGAAAAATTCTAGTACCTACCTAAATCAAATGAAACGTGGTTTCAGAATAATTCTTTTGATTTCATAAGATTTTATTTTAAATAATTTACTAAATGTCAATAGAAATCTTGCCTCGTGATATCTGATGTAGACACAAAACCTTTATAAAATATTTTTCGTTAGCGTCTCCTCTATTAATTAGAATACGAAGTAAATACTTAAATTATATATTTGAATATGAAAATATTTATTAATTAGTTTAATTGCGTAGTTCAATCTTGTAAGAAGTTTCGACAAAAAGGAAAATGGTTGACATGCGTAAAGAAGTATAGAAACTTGTGTTTTCTCGACCCCTTTTGCAATACCTAGGCTATTCCGAACACAAGAATAATAACACTAGCTAACAATAAAACGATTCAGACAAAGAAATAAAGCAAAACCTCTATCGAATACATTTATTCGTATTCCGTGCAGTCATTTGCTAGTCCTTCAATATTTTGTAGTCACATAGAAAAACGATTGCTCTTTCATCCCGCACTGAGTATCGGCACTGTGATCTATTTGTTGGGCCCGAAACCCAGGCACTTGGAAAATGGTACGCAGTCACGACACATCTTGACGTTTGACTGATGGTGACTCGCGTCGGTTGCTTTCACGCTTCGATTGTACCGAAACTCGTATACAACTGTAGCTATTTATTGCAGGGCTGGGAAATGATTTGCGGGAATCGACTGCCGCTTCATCTGGTATAGAAAGAAAGAATTTAAGATATGAAATATGTTTTGCGAATATTTTTTTGGTAGATTTGTGGATACTGGATGGTACTGGTATGTCGTGGATGTATTGTTGCTTTACAATTGAATTGGGATGTTTTTGTAAACTGAGCTTTAGTTGCAAATATAATTTACATTTACCATAATGTTAGCGATGCAAGAACAGACTTTTATTATTCGAAATATCAGCAATATAAAGTTAAATTTACAGTTTGAAACAATGTTATAAATACAAATTGTATTACTTTCTTACGTATTTACAAATTTTTTACAGGTACCTGCAAAACTAATACTCATATTGATACATCTAGAATAATACTTCATACTCCACAATATTCCATGCAATACAAACATGTATTTCATTAGGGAATTCACAGAACTACAAGCGTCTCAATATGTCATACATTTAAACATGATATTATTGGATAGTTACTTAGTACATGATATTATTGGTACCTAGTTAAACCATATGTAAATTACACGTCGCAACGTACTAACAGACAGGTATTTTATTACTTACTTCATTAAATGAGTTAACTACTTTCATGAAAGTATAAAAATGCAAAAAATGTAAAAATGCAAAAAACTTTTTTATTTTTTTCTGACACCTAGGTAAGCAGTTTGCTCTTGATTCGACCAACAAATAATATTTTTTTTATAAAACTTAAAAATAAATTAATATAAATGTTATATTTATATTAAAACTTTCGTGATACATACTAAATGAATTATTACGCGGAATTTTGCTCATGAATATGAGCCTCTAGCATGGCTTAAAACTAGTCGAGTTAAACAGTTACGTGTGTAAGCCGAAAACATAATTAAAAATCTTATACACAAAGAATTGACCAATCGGGAAAGTGATTTATCCACCCTTTCATCAAATCAATATTATAAGTGAACCCATCAAACTCCGCAGTCGTGCTCTTATGGCGAATCAATGCGGCAAATTACATTCAATATTAAAATATTAATTTTCATTTGTCGTACAACGGGGGAGTGTGACGGGCCTACTAATAATGTAATTTTAATCCTCCACCGTAAATACGACCACGTGAAAATTCATCCATCCATAATTTTATTTGTATTGACACAACTTGATTGAAATTGATTGAATGTGGCCTGAGTACTGTTGTATGGCATTTGTATGAGTTTGTGGTTTTTATTTTTCAGAGAAAAATTGCAACTAAAATTACTATTGCCTTTGAGAGATCGTTGATAATGTGAAGAGTTGTTCAGTTTTGCTGAAAAATTGTAAAATAAGTTTTTTATTTGATTGAAATGTAAATAAATGATTTTGCAACGTAATTTTATTTCGCTTGTTTGAAAAAACAACAGTAAATGTTGTTTTTTCAGATTTGAGTAGATTTTTGTTTGTATAATTTTGTAGTTGTATCCATTAATGTGCTTTATCATTGTAATAACATAATTCATAAAAATGTGTATTATTTATATAGAAAGAAAGAAAGAAAAAAAAGCCATTTATTTTGGTACGACACTATATAATATATAATAAACTAGCTTCTGCCCGCGACTTCGTACGCGCAATCCCATTTCCCCCCGTTCCTGTTCGTGATTTTCAGTAAAAAGTAAAAAAAAGTATTCTATAAAAAGTATCCTATGTCCGTCTCCTGGTTCTAAGCTACCTCCCTGCCAATTTTCATCTAAATCGATTGAGGCGTTCTTGAGTTATAAATAGTGTAACTAACACGACTTTCTTTTATACCTATATATAGATTAATTATGGCCCGCTCTATTCACCAACTCGTTTAGACGTGGTAATGAATTTAACACTTATGAGAAAGCCTTTAAAATTCAAGCTCCACCTCAACAGGTTACCATCATAAAGATCGGACGTCCCAACAAGCGGATCATTTTCTGATCCATCATTTTTGAGCAGCAAAGGCTCTCAAATTAAGCTGGCCGCCGACGTAAGTGCCTACTTTGGCACGAAGAAGTTTTAATATTTCCAACGACTAGGTAATGATGAGGATTTTACCTTTGACGAATATTTCAGTAAAGCGATTATTTTTAGGAGACATATTTTAGTAGTAGCGATAATGTCACTGAGTAATATTTAACTAGTCGATTTTTAATATTTAAGTAGTTGTAGCAAAATTAGTAGTCTTATTAGTAGTAATAAGTAGACTGCCTCGTTGCCCGTGTGGTCGCAAGTGCGACTGCCAGTCAAGGGGTCTCGGGTTCGATTCCCGGGTCGAGCAAAAATGTTACTGATTTTTTATAAAAATCTCCGTAGCAGCACGGAGTCTGGAATTGTGCCCGGTATATGGCAATAGGCTCACCCCCAATTACATGGGACTCATAACATAAATAGTGAAAAGTGGGTGTTACATTGTACAGTGGCATTAAATGCCGTAATGTGCACCTCTGCCTACCCTTTCGGAGATAAAAGGCGTGATGTTATGTTATGTTATGTTGTTGTAGCAAAATTAAAAATGGTCTTGGGTTGTATCTAGTAGGTATGCAATTAAAATTTAGCACACAACTTGTCAACAAAAATGTTTCATACAATACAAGCACAAAGAAGTAGTAACACTGCGAAGCTGTGAAAAACGAAACGGCCAAACACGATTGAGAGCACAAAGCGTACACACGTCACTAGACAAGGACTGAGTGGTACAAGATAAAGTTATATAAAACGAGTCAATCTCACTGTCTCCATATACGGATGATAAGTAGAAGATACAATGTACTGCACACAACAATAAATCTACTCGAACACTCCACATAAATTACGAGGCGTTCTTAATAAATCGCATCGTTTTGATATTTTTGTGTACACGATATTCTGCTATAGAGGCTAGTAAAGGGAAAAGAAAAACAAAAATTTGCTTGGGCCAAGAGTGATGGACAAATTTCCTGGTAAACGGCTTCTTCCGCGCCGGGACTATTTGTCTGAATTTGAATCGCATTTGTTTCCAGGGAAATTTGTCTCCTAAGCCTCGAGAGTATATCCTGGGAATGGTTGCGGTACTTCGTCTCTTTTAATTGAATAAAGACCTTTTTATTCGTTTCTTATTGTGTAATTATCTACATACATTGTATCCGTATTTCTGCGAGACGCTGGCTTGATTTTATTTTTCCCATAAAGCTTTGCTGTAAAATCACTGTGTAGGAAGTCAGTGTTTACTTTCTAATTTTCCGGTTGTCTTCACGAGGTCTGAAGGCAGACGGGGCGATGCCTGGCATGTTATATGTGACAGGAGTATTACAAAACCCTGCTGATAGATGGTATTTGTGCAAAGAGGGAAAATTCATTGCAGATTACGTTTTGTTTTATATCTTGTTCTTATTAGGCGAGCAAGTACTTAAATTAGTAGAGAATTTCCTTAAGTTATCTAAACGACTGGCTGATCCTATAATGGGTCATATAAATTGCTTATTATCGGTACGAGTGGTCATTAAGACGAGATACGAGATCCTCTACTTAATGGTGGAATAACGTTTGATATTACGCTCCATAGAATTGAGTGTTCAATGTTCTTGTGGTAATTTTTTTATTGTTAACCAACATTACAATATCATTTCTTTTACAGAACTGTGAGAAGAATGCTTTTTAATGAAAACATAAAATTTAGTAACAGGTGTACCTAAAACTAAAACGATACAAATAGATTTCTAATCGGATACATTACAAAGAAATATTATGCAGCCAATTTAACGTCACAGCAAACTCTACAACAAACTGATCCTCAATTTAAATCAAGGATGGTAGATTAAAAAAAATACTTGAACGGGTCCATTCGGAAATAAATTACTGGTACAGAAAAGGATTACTCGCCAATTTTAGATGCCTTTCAAAAAGCTCGGATAGCGCGAAGCGATGATTAAGTTCGCTAAAAGTTTGCCTAATTTCTTGAATTTATTTTCATTTTATTCTTTTACAGACTCTTTACTGTGCCCAATGAGTATGAAAATGTTTGAATCGTAATAATCAAAGTAATTTCCAAGAATTCGAAATGTTACGCTTACAGTTTGGGTTTATTGGAGTTTAAAACTGTTAAGACTGTTTTGCTAGTGAATCGGTTGTAAGAGTGATTGTTTAAAAAACATCCTGAATTCGGGTAAAGCAAAGTATATACTGAGGAAAACTCTACTATTTTCGAGCCACAAAGGGGTTTTCCTCATGAGCAGCGTGCGCGGTCGCGGCGTTGTCGCGCAGCCTACTGACATCGCCAAAGAACCCTCTTTGTAGCTCGAAACTAGTAGAGCTTTCCTTAGTATATTCATTTTTCCTCAGTATATTCACATCTATCATAATGTATTATGTCTTACGATAGGTATTACAAAAAAGCAAAAGGATGATAAAAATGTTCACTTGTACAAGTTTCAATTACGAAGGACTAATTTGTCTCTAAACTTGTTATATCAAGCTCATATCCTGTAGCAATGTGATGACACGGTTGGTGCGATGGTGGCTGGGCAACCGGCTGCCGCGCAACGTGTCGCGTGACGCGCAACTCTTTGAGTGATCCACAAATTGTTGTTCTTTGTCTGGGTGTCTGGGTTTCTTTCTTCTTTCATACAGGAGAAAATCCTAGTGTGGGGTAATGTTTACTTAAAAATATTTATTTAGAGTAATTAGATAAACCTATGCCTTTTATAGGAATACCTACCTTTTTTGATGACGGGGGAAACCTTCTAAAGTCACTTAGCTTTTGGGAAGGAAGACTAGGGAGTGTGGGATTCGTATCTACTCAAACCACCCCGGTGGCCACCCTCAGCACCTGTAAAGGGCACCTGGTTCTTTGAAGAGACCTGCTCCGGAGCCCCCACGGTGCAACGCCTGCTACAGCAAATCTCTTGAGCGGAATACCTACCAATCATAAACTTAAATAATGTTTCTTTTTCATTCCATATAGCTATATTTATTAGTCTAATTTAAAACAAAATGAGCCTATTAACGGTGCTGTAAATTCAACAGAACAATATTCATTTTCTATTTAAGTTATTAATCAAAATCATTTTATGTTTAACAAAACGATTAAATTTGTTCTCTATTACAGTTCCTGCTTTGTAGTTTACGATCAAAATGGATGAATTGTATATAATATGCAATTCCAATACTTGTGTTAGGTACCGTAACAAGTTTAAAAATGAAAATAAAGAGAACAAAACTTGTTCCGCTTCGAGCAAGTTGTAAAAGCCAACGGGAACTATAATATTACAATCTTTAAACAGTACGAACAAAAGCGTTTTCTCATAAGCAGTACAAAATAAACAATTTATGAAGTATTAAAAAATATAAAGAAAAGAAATAGAATGTATACACTTATTACTGTGTAGTTTAATACTGAACAGTTGTTGAGATTTTCTTGGAAAAAGGTAGTTTGTACAAAATGTACAGATAATATTAAGGTTGGGTTGCACCAACTTACTTTACCAATAACAAACGTCAAAATTTCTGTTAAAGTATCGGTTAGGTCAAAAATATGTTGTACCAATTGACAAATTGTTAAATGACGTCATAACTTTTACTATATCTGTAACCACTCACTTTTCTCAATGTCAAAATATATGCGGCTATTCTTAAATGCGAATGCGAATATTCATTATACTGATATATCACTAATACATACATAATTACAGTAGGTACATCATTTATTAGTAATAGGTCCTAAAAAAATTATGGCAGCTCCTCTGCTACAATCCAAGTGACAATGATGATATGCCAAAAACATATTTTTTAAATAATCTTTATTCATCAAATCAAATATTTTTTATATTAAAAAAAAAAATTACGATTATCTTTAGGATTTTCATGTTCAAAAATTATACTCACATTAAATTGGGGAAAATACCACCTCATATGATTTGCAACACTTTTAACTTTGACAAAGCTACTGAATTCGCTAGTGCAACACATTTTACTGTAACTGTTAAAGTCAGCGTTATAGTTACTGTTTTTAACATTCACTAATATTATAACTACTTTCTGTGGTGCAAACTAAGCCTAAGTCTCCATCAAACCATAAAACAGACCCTTTCAAGGTTCTAAAGCATGACGTGATAATGTTAGGTATACCGACCTACCTTTTCCTTTGCCCGAAAACCAAACGCGACATTTTAACAAACGTACTCAACAATTTACCCAACGAGGCAGACAACCTCATTTAATAGATAAAATAGTAATATTCTCTTAAATAAGGAAGTGATTTCGAGAATTATTATTCTCATTCCGCAATAGAGAACTTTTAACAAGAAAACTTTTCAATGTTCTTCGGCAACAATGTTCCCGGGAAGTTATTGTCGGTACCGGCGAATAAATTTTGATCACTCTATTAAATCGATCAAGAGACACCGCTTAAATATCTACTTTCACCTGTTACCTTATTTAATTCTTTTGTCCTTTCACAATTAAATGCTAATGGGAAATTTTAGAGGACTTTTGAGGCATTATTAACGTAATACAGATCGCTTTATAAGTTCGTATAGCTATTTTCTAACATAACATCAAGCCTTTTATCCCCAAAGGGCTAGGCAGAGGTGCGCCTTATGCCACTGTATAATGTAACACCCACTTTTCACTATTAATGTTACGAGTCCCATGTAATAGGGGGTGAGCCTATTGCCATATACCGGGCACAATTCCAGGCTCCGTGCTACTACTGAGATTTTTTTATAAACCCAGTAATACTTTGCCCGACCCGGGAATCGAACCCGAGACCCCTTGCCCGGCAGTCACATTTGCCACCACTCGGGCTATTTGCTTAATATTATCTAATAAGATTAGTTTATGTATCAGCAATAAGTGATGTAATAAGCAGTAATTGTTCTGTACAAGCATAGTGACTAAAACCTTAGGAGATCTCAGAATTATTCTTTGGTTTCGGTGTCATTAGGGTTTGTTACATAAACAATACGGTAGTTGATAGGTAGTCAAATTAAATACTTTTATTAAAATGTCAAAAACAATTCTTTTCTATGAATTTTGTATTGGATCGCTACTTATGACGTCATCATAATAATATTTTAGCGTCAAATAGCATACTTATTTCCTTAAAATTTCCGAGAAATAATCCAAAAGTAGGTAAATTGTCAATGGATGAGAGTATGATTATTTTTTAATTATTTATTGCATTAAAAAGTTGAAACAAATTATTTTAAAACCTAGAAAACTAGCCAATTATTTAATTTTTTTACAACCCGCCTTTTACAAGGTGTGTGTATTAAAACTAAATGCGAAACAATGTCACTTACGTCATTTTAACCATACGTGACCTAAATTGTAAGCAATTAGATATTCAAAATTCATTGCAACCACCAGTGCAGAACGTTGTAAGGTGCAAAGTTGGTCAATATAACTTAGTTCCGACTTCCTTTGTTTAGTTTATATCGTTCGCCTTGTTTTGTTGTGAATTTACGAATGTATGTATGTAAATTGTGAAGTTTCTCTGCTCCATATAGTGATCTGTGAATGTAGATTACTCAGTTGTAAAACTAACTACATTACTATATAACACGTTTGTGAAAGTGTACTGAGGTATCGAGTCATGCATACAATTTATTACTAGGGAAATTCGTAAACAAGGAGATTCTACATTCTTTATCGATACAGCATGTTTCGAATACTTTGTGAGCGTAACAAGGAAACTGGTTTGATCTATATGTGGTTGTTATATGCAGTCCGTTTAAGTAGCTAAGATACCTCTTTTCGAAACAACTTTTTGGAGGGCAACGCACCTGTGACTCCTCTGGTGTTGCGAGTGTCCATGGGCGGCGCTAATCGCTTTACTATCAGGTGATCTGTCTGCTCGTTTGCCTCCTATTCCATAAAAACAGGTCTAAGATGCGATTAAAATGAGGAATTGAAAGATAGACCTTAAATATTATTTATCAGTTAATATATCCTTGGACGGTTTTCAGCTGTTGATGATGATGATTATGAACACATCTTTAAACTGAGACTTATTCCTTAATATTATAATTTTTCGTAAAAACGAGTCATACAACCAAGACAGTACAATACGCTAACAGTCAGTATTATTAAAGTAACACGCCAATACACTGGGTCATAATTAGAGATAACATATTCCGACGAGGATTGTACCGATCTTTATCATAAGAACAGTTAATAAGGAAACGCGTGACTGCTATAAACGACCCTTTGTTAACGATCCCCAAACGGTATAGTAACCAATTCGTGATATCATATCCTTTTAATATTATTACACTAGTGTATTCGATGAAATGGAATCGAATTATTAGCCAAAATAATGTACGAACAAATTATTACTCGAGATTTGTGAAGTTTTTTTTATGGGATAAGTTGGTAAACAAGCAGTCGTATTACCTGATGGTAAGCAATCGGCGTCGCCCATGGACACTAATGGCGATACAAGTGCGTTACCGGCCCTTTATAGATTAGAAATTAAAGGATTGTTGGAGATTTAGTGATTGGGGATGGAGTGATAACCTCACTCATACAACGAAATACAACAGAAACGTTGTTTCAAGTTGGTTTTCTGTGAGACCGTTGTATTTTGACCTTTTTAATACATTATACATATTTTTTTAATGAGTAAAAGTAGTTTTATCGTCAATGCATCAGGAGACGTAAATTTTGACATATTTTCGTCTAAAATAATCCATTCAACTCTTGTCGAATTCCCAGTCTAATTTTCTGAACAACCACGTATTTCACAAGACACTGGACATTGACGGAACACGTTGTTCAACCATCAAAAACGGGTATCGACGCCACAAGACGTCGGCTTGCTTGCAGCCACTAGGAAATGACTAGGAAATTGCCCCATTATGCTTGCAAGTCGTGAGCTGCATTCGAATTACTTCTTCGCCTGTAGTTTTGCATAGTATGAGCAACGATTGCGCTTAAAAGCATCTACGCACGATGGGGATCTTCTGAGACATAATGGCATGCATTTGTCGGTTATAGCCACATATTTTAGAATGAAGATTTGCGAGACATTTATGTTGAGTACGTATTTAGATGTTGAATATTTTTTAAATGGTTTATGATGTAAGCACTTACATAGGTATTAAATATTTACATACAATGTATGTGCGAGATAATTATGTAAATAATGTTTTACACTGCTTTCTCCGATTTCCATCAGTTTTTACGCACAAGATTTATTTTTAAGTATTCTTTTTCTCGTGAAGCTTTACATTTTAATATAGAACATAATACTTACCTTCTCCAGCTTATACTCACAAACATTTCATTTAATAAAGAGAGTTCCCATTTCGTTTTGTATAAAAATATATGTATGTTTTTAAAAAGAAAAACACAATATCGCTCGCAATATTAAAATGCAATAAGATAATGCATATCGAAGTAATTAATTCCATTCACAAAATGCATTCGGAAACCATATAATCCGCTGCGTTTTCAATAGCTTTTTCAGGCCAAATAAAACTTTATGGAACAATAATATGGTGATATTATTACTCATTGATTTTTAATTAAAACACCATGCAAATATATTGGCTGTACGGTGGACATATCGCCACCAATGCCGTGAACTTTAAATTTTGCGTTATCTGCAAATAGGGTTGGCGCGTATGTTATTGTTGAATATTGTTACTTTTGTCATCAGATTTGGTTATCATAGAACGTCTTGAATAGTATACTTTGATTAAACTTACAGTTAGTAAAAATCTCTTGACTATTAGTCAAGAGTTTTTTTTAAAAACCTTCTAACATCGATTCTCTTATAAAGCATCAAATGGGTGTGATGCGCATGTGGATTTGTATGTTTATAAATGCAGCTACGACACAGGAGAAAATCCTAGTGTGGGGGCTACGTTTTATTTTAGAAAAAAAATGTGATTTATAAGATGCACTTGATAACCATTAAGAAATTTTATTATTTAATATATATCAAACTGTCCTCAAATATGACTATAATATACTTTGTACTTAATTCAGAACCTTCGTTTTTAATACGAATAAGGCAGTCAATTAACGGTTCAATCAATAAATTATTCATAACGCGATTCGGCTTCGGTTTTGATCATAGTAACTATGATCAAAACCGAAGCCGACTGTTGGCATCCCTATTATGAAGTATAATAGGTAATTAGGAAAAGTACCGAAATGTCAAGGGATGAGGCATTTTTATCAACAACAATCGTGGAATATTTTATAGTAGTTACAAAGGTATAATATACGGTATAATAAACGTACCTAACCTTTATAGCATACACCGGTAAACGAGCATACGGATCACCTGATGGTAAGCAATGGGTATCGCCCATAGACATCTGAAACACCAGAGGTATTACAAATGCGTTGACGGCCTATTCTGGATTAGGAATTTGAGGATTGTTGAGGATACGGGGATTGAGGAGATTGGTTTCACTATATTAATAGTCTTTTATACTCTTTTGTAGATAAGAAACGTATCGTAAACAGTTTTTTTTTATAATTATGTACGCAACCTTTTCATATGAATAGTGATCTCTGTGTCAGTAAATATAAGGTTTGCGATAAAATAGCATATTTACACGTTATTATTTTAAAAGCAAATTAAAGTGTATTTTTCTGTGTGTGTATTTAATTTGTGTTTGTTTTCTGTATTGTTTTGTCTGTTTAATGTACTTACTAATATATTTGTCAAGTTGTTTCGTATTTTTGATTTTGTTACTAGCACAGTGGACCTTTGATGTCTTAAATAAATAAATGATTTAAGTAGAAATGATTTAAAGTACCTATACTTCATCTAAAATGCACATAATTATATTTTTTAATACTAGTGTTGATGGTGTAGAGAATATAAAAAAAAAAAAACCTTTAACCGTAGCAACCCTATTTAATGCAACGTATAAAATCGTGCCGGTTCATTCGGCTCCCGCATCCATGCCGACCCGTGTCGCAACTGTACAAATTACATCGTTTAATGAGACTCACATCTGACTGCCAGGTTAAATGATGTTTTATCAACAGCCACATAGTTATTACTTCGAATATTATACGTAAAAATTGTGGGAAATTAATTAAAATGTAACTGTATTATATTTTGGTGTTTCTCTTTTTTGATTAAAGTTCTGAGGGAGAAGCGTAGCAGCTACTAACAGAATGGTTACTTTTTACCTCCCATTTACTACTCAAGAAATGTGAGTGCATATTCATATTATATAGAAAATTCTGCGTAGTGGAATACGTTTTACTTACATCACTTAAGATTCAATGTAACATAAACAAGTTTCCTAGCAAATGTCCTGCTCAAACTTGTTTTAATTACACAACTTCAAGCAATAATAAGATTAAATGGGTTAAAGATCGTAGTCTCGAGATCAGAAACCACGTCTTATAACAAACAAAGTTTGGTGATTATGGATTACGTTTGTAGCTGCACTGCGGAGCTTTGTGTATTGACGTAGTCTTGTCGTAGCGGTCCAGTTGTAGCCATCGTACTACGTCGTAGCACGTCGTAGCAAAGCGTACCACTCACTGTTCTCTAAATCCTATCGAAAATTTGAGTATTGTTTGTTATCTCGTCGTACGAAGTTTTGATCTTGACTGTTATTTAATCATTGTTTGACTTCTTTGTATCTATAGTCAGAATTTTAATTAGATTCCAGATTTGACAATAGCTACTGTCATTTTGTGAAATAATGATACCACATTTAATAGTGTAGTGATGCACACAAAAATCGATAAACAATCAGTGTGTGTGTTTTATAATAAATGTTACAGAAAGTGTCAGAGTAGCGATAGCGATGACGGCGACAATTTATAAAATAACTTATTACCATAAATATCTATCTGTT
Organism: Spodoptera littoralis; assembly: GCA_902850265.1. Taxonomy (NCBI): domain Eukaryota; kingdom Metazoa; phylum Arthropoda; class Insecta; order Lepidoptera; family Noctuidae; genus Spodoptera; species Spodoptera littoralis. The sequence goes on along the minus strand of LR824542.2, from coordinate 8,509,487 downwards.
TTATTTGTCATGTTCCTTCATGATTACAATTTTTTATTTATTTCACACACAATTATATAAAGAAACGTCTCAAATCGTTAATTAATCGTCAAAACTAAATTATCGGTTCAGAAATATTTAATTTCCTGATATACTTAGTTCACGAGAGTAAAATTATAATTCTTATAAACGAGAAGAGTCGATCCAGAAATATTGCATTTCCATATCGAATAATTTCGCAACGTCACTATTTAGTACTTGTCATAACGTTGCCACACTGAAATTGTCAAATCTGGAATCGAATTAAAATTCCGAGTATAGTAGTCTTTTTGACAAGTTATAGATGAGAAAAATTGAAAGGAAATCGTCATGTTTCGTTGTCTGTTATTATCTGTAATGAAACTGAAAGTTGAGAAATTAAAATTGAAATATTACTTCCGTAATAGTCATCACGTAATAATAAACACAATACTCAAAGGCAAACTAACCGAAACCTGTAATCTAATGAAAATACTTTAAACACATACCTACCAATTTTATAACCGCCCCCAATCAGTTTAATCATATAAATTAATACCACGAATCCAATAATCTGATTATTATTTCCTAATACATCCTATAAATAGTATATTAATTGAGACAGGGTTCGTTCCATTAATAGGCTTCGAACAGTCAGTTAAAATTATGAATAGTAACTACGTCATACTTGAGAAATTCAGAGATTCATCAAGTAAATGGGTTTTGTTAGCAAATCTAATGAAGCTGGAATCAGTTCTTAGGTATATTAATTTATAATAAGATTGCTACATCTATTTTGAGTTGGTGTGGCGGCTATTGATGGGCTGACTGGTTTTATGACCTTTATATTCTAGGTACTTATCATTAAATTTAATTGCCTTTCTGATTGAGTGTTTCCACAAGATAAGGACAATAAATACAGGTTGGGTAAAGTTTTATTGAATATTTTCAGTCACTTTATTTTATTTTAGTAAGTACGTAAGTAAGTTTTCTCACATATATGTACAATATTGGACAATGTATCAGAGAGACTGTAAAACATAGTTTTTAAAGAATAACGATTGTAGTTTCGTGCACTATTCTCACAGATACAGACAGACTAACAGACAGTTATTATTCATTTTGTATTTGTTAACGTTTCAAAATTGTGGTTTAATTGAAATAAATGCTTTGACTTTGATGGTAATAGATTTATTTACCCCTGTTACATAGAATTATTTTTTTTTTTTTTTTTGGTTGAGTTCTGCTACATGGCAATCTGTTTTTCAACAATGAGCCACTTCTTTGTCTGATTTCTCAGTTTATGTTTTCTTCAAGAGCCATATTTGTGTGAAAATTCCTTTCACACGACTCTCTTGTCGTCAAGTGGGACATAGAATTATTAACTAAATTATTATGTTTTCGGCTTATTCACGTAATAATTTGACGAGGAATGACGCGGCGACTGTCGTGCTGCTACAGTAGCAGCGCGATCGCAGCGTCGCGGGTCGTGAAATGCTGCTCATGAATATGAGCCTCTAGCATGGCTTGAAACTAGTCGAGTTCCTCGTCAAATTATTACGTGAGTAAGCCGAAAACATAATAATTTATTCAGTATGTCCCACGAAAGTTACAATACGAATTATTAACTAATAAAAGTTCATAATAAAACAAGTAGTGGTTTGTTATCATTTCATTCGATTTACGTCTCACTGAAGTTCCAATAAAGGTGTGTCTAGGTCCAATGTGAGAGAACATAGTTACTTGAGTAACTAATAGAGAAATATTACAGCTCTGATTGCCACTTCAGAGAATAATATGATTATCTTATTTCGTAGAGTTATCTTATATTGTACGAATAAGAAACGTAGCTCTTATGTATTCAATAATATACATATGGTATTGCATGATTTTATTCATACATGATGTATGACTGTTTTTGCTATGTAATGCTCTTCAACCACATGTAGATAACTTACCTTTTATTTCATACTCTGTGAAAATGTCCAAAATATGTAAAAAGAAACCCAAACACCAAACACAACTCTTGAATATCCAACCTAATTAAAAATAACCCACCAACAATCAAAGGAACACGAACTAAAACGATCCGTCGAACACAAAAGAAAGACGACCTCTTCCATCCCTATTCATAATCGCGATCTAAAAGCAAATGTAATAACTCCCTGTTACCAGCCAATAATACACTAGGAATCGAGGGTACGCACGAACAAAGAGTGGGACTAAACCGACATAGCCCGCACTAGGGGGGTTAAGTGTGCTACAGCACTAATCGCCTACAAGTGGCTCTTTAGAAGATTCCAAGGGTTCTTTCGACGGATCACTATTGCCGGAGAAACACGTCCCGATGTTGGATAATGAATTTTCCCTAATTGGATTAGCGTATTGAGTCCAAGTGCTGCTTTTATAAACGTTTGTCTACGTAATCTAGAATGCATATAATTTCCAGTTTCGAGTGTAATTGGGTACTTTCTAATGTACTCATCAAATTCAGAACGATATACTATAATTTTTTTGCTAGATTTGTATGTTAGGGGGCGTCCACTTCTGGCGATTATGCCGCTCGCGAGCCTTTTGCGGGCAGCCTGCAGACAGCCCGCGGGCTGCGCGCGTGCAGCCACGGCCATGGTTTAGTGCTCGATTCATACAATGTTCGTATAAATAATAAGATACGCGTGCGGCTCGTGAGCGGCTCGCGAGCCGCACGCGCATTCGCCAGATGTGGAAATGCTATCATGGGTTTGGTGCATCAAATAGTACTTTCATTAAAAAAATACAAGGAAATTACAAAAATCACGTGTACTATAGAATCAAATAAACAAAGTGTGATTATTTTTTAATATTTTAATGTAGGTATTAAAAAGTTGAGACAGTATAATTTTGACCAATGAATGTACCCAATTACGGGCTGACGTCATTATGCTCGCTTTGTAATATTATGTTTTGTGGTTTCGTACATTCGGATGTAAATGATTACTCCATTGGGCTTTCTTTATTGTTTGTGTTAGGAAAATGAGTTTGAGATTTTGTGTTTGCAATATACAATTCAAATCTTTGTGTTTTGGTCCCAAATGTAACATAGTTTATGCTTATTACACGTGTACCCATAAATACTCAAAAGTAAAGATATCTTAAGTGAGTAATTTGTACAGATTTTTCACATAAAAAAATGACTTGCCACACAGTCAAATAACCTTTTTTATATTTACGAAAATATGAATACGTTATTAACACTGTGTTGAACATCATATGAGGTTTATTAACATACACATGAATATTCACCACAACAACATAAACGCCATTAAGTCGTTTAAAAAGTCGCTTGTCTTTCCTTGCATAGATAAAAGAGATAAAGAAAAAAAAACCTAAACAAAACACGTGCCAAAGCAATATGCATCTTATTTACAGAGACAAAAGCTTATATCTCAATGTTTGTAGATCTTGACATGTCTTTAAATACGTCTTTTGAACTTTGAATAATAATAGGCGAAAAAATTTTCATACGTTTGAAGTGTTTCTTTGAGAACGTTGCTTTCGTATGGAGCAAAATAAATGAATATTCGTATTATGTTTCTTTATAACACCAGTATCATTTGTCGAGCGTAAATAAAGAAGAAAAAATCTTTAATTTCTTTTATAACTACATCAAAGATACCGTTTCCATTTGAATTTGAATAGAATTGCAATAAATAAAAATTTATTATTTATTTTAGTACAATTTGAAGCTCTATTCAATGGGTATTTCGTGACGTGAATATATTAGTGAACCCCTTTATAAATGTTTGAATGTAATTAGACCTAAATAAACAACTAATTTGTAAATACATGTGTTTATCTTTAAATGCACACTACTGCATATTTCGAGCGTTAGTTCATTTAAATAATCTCACACATATCAGTTAATTCTCATACTTTCTATAGATTTATTTTCTCGTGGGTCAATGTTTTTTAAAGTGTGTGGATATGCACGTAAATATACCTGAAAGTACTTATTATTTTCTGACCTTATACTTAGACTAAGTCATCTTGATAAGAAGTTGTTACTTTTTTACATAAAACAAAACAAAAAGCTTTTGTTATTTAAAGCTGCTAACTGTCAGAAATTATGAATCAAATTATGGTATACTTAGAAAAAAAAACAAAAATTAAAACACCTTCAGCAAAAATTTATTATTATTATTTCCACTAAAAATCCACCAACAAATTTTTCATTCATATTAACATCCAATTAATTCATAAACTCTTCTAATAAACACGTTGTATAATAATTAGCTGCCTAATTACCATGACAAAAGATAAATTTTCGTGCGCAAAACACTTCAAACGATATTTTGCACCTTTAAATCAGGCGGAGTATACCCCTGCTTTTAATTTCAATTATGTGTAACAAAACAATATAAGAGACAGTGTTGTAAGCCCCATAATGTTGTCTTTAGTCGACTAATGATATCTTTGAACGGCAGACGCGTGGCATACAAAATGTTCACCACCCCTCTAAATTTGCTAAAGCTTAATGAAACCGAGAAACGCACTGTCGAAGTCTCCAGATTTGATTAGACCAGTAAGCGGAGCACGTACCTGTTATGTTCATTTGATTAAATAAATGCTTGATTCCGAATAGTTTACTTAACACGTCTAGCACTGTCAAGAAATTAGATGCGCTAAGAATTAGTAATTCGAGACTAGATGTAGTTTTAGTTTCTCAATTGTTTTGCTTGCAGACAAGGTTAAATAAGGCTAACATCTGTCACCAGTTGTCCTCTTTGACATTTGTATACACAGCACGTTCTGTTCCATATGTCTTGGAGTTGTTGTCGCGGCTCGAGTTACGTCTGATGTTGAATGCCAATTTCTCTCCTGGTTTCTCTTCAGCCAAAAGATATTTTTCGTTAATGAAGTCCTTATTGTGCGTTTTACACATGAAAACCAAATACTTTTGTCCAACCAAATTCTGGATCCAGTTATCGAGAGTCGAAGGCAACTTCTGACTTCAAACATAGAAAAATATATTCTTGATCAAAATCGGGAAGTTTTCTTGGAAAACTGGAATTACTTTTGCGATATTTTGTCACACAATACTGGAAGCTAGCAGTTATACTTTATTCGCAAGATGACGTCGTATACCAGCACTAAAAATATAACTGTTAGGAAATTCTCAAATTGAATGCAACATTTCATGGCTCCAAGAATGTCCGGGCACAAGGAATTCTATTTGTATCCTTTAAGAATTTTTGAATGGATCGCTCCAGTTGTGTAATTCATGCTAAATTGAATCTTATGTACGAAGTACTATAAGATAAGATATATTATAACCAACCTACACTTGGTCAATTGCAAAAAAAATATGTTTAAAAAGTATAGTGACAGAACAAATTTGAACGTATGCTAATTGATTACAAATGCATAAACTAAGCATCAACTGAACTCTAACTAACCGCTCATGCAAGTATAGAATCAGATAATTAACTTTTAATCTCAGATAAAATCCTTCTATTTGCTTAGCAAGACGGCAAGTCTAGCGAAGCTGTCGAAAATCCCCTGAAACACTATATAATTCACGTTTAATAAACATTTATTCATAGCTTGGAAATTTGCGTGAACGATTAGTTTTCAAAAGTTTCCCTCTATTCAGGATTTACGCTAGAGTTTCGTCCAAGCCTAAAAACTAGCTCGTAGAACGAGATTAAGCCAGCTATTGCAAACGCATTCTGCTTTGTTTCTTTTCCGAAGGCTTTATCCGGATAACACCGATCGAATCTACATGAAACTCCTAGTGAAAATTGTTAGAACATTGGTTTTAAAATGTTAAAGGTAAAAAGTTGATCACTTAGAGCTGGATTTTTGGCCCTCAAAATGGTTATTAAATACATAAACTTTGCGTTGTGGTGAATGACTCACGTTTATTTTATTAGATCGATAAAATAGAACCAAAATTAAAACGATTTGTTATAAATGCAAGAGGTATGTAAAATGTACCTACCTTATACACGACATTTACACAGAGTATCTCTTCATCATGAATACAATATAAATTTGACTTCCAGGTAAATCAGTAGATATTACAAAATTGGAAAATCCGATAACAGTGACCGTATCAAAAACATTTTCGTACTGACATACGAAATGTATTCTCGCATACCAGTGTGTAAACCCACAATATGTTATCTGTCGCAGGGCCGCGGGCGCAGTCACCACCGTCAGCAATATAAAATACGCCGTCATCAAAAATGCAACGAAACAGACTGCATGAATTATGGCTACAACGCTTCAATGGAAAATAAATATGGAATGTCTGACTTTACCGTCATTCCATATTTGTCGCTGCGGTCATTTTAACGAAATGATTTCAATTTAACCAGTGAACGTTAATAATATGTATGTCATTTATTTTCTGACATAACTTTTTCTCGAAGCAAGGAAACATATCGTTCAAAGCTTTAAACTTTTGTTTTTTTGTAACACGTTAAGAACAAATTGTAATGAAACTCAGAACAATATTGAAATGTGATTACCCTGAGTTTACCTAGAGAAGCAATTTGTTTTTAGGTTTTTACTGATACTGTCGATCAGAATATACATTTTTGGAGTGTTGAACAGTCTAAAATATCAAGATTTTATCGGAGAAATCTCATTGAAAAGCTTAAAGATTTTGACTTTCTTTAATTAGCAGAATGTGCTGTTTTTTCTATTTCTTCAATCGTAGGTTTTACTAGTAATCAGGCTAAAAGCAGAAAACTTGGTTAGTAAACTGTAGTACCTAATTTCAGAGGATTCTTAGAATCAAAACGTTTCATTATTCAAAAATCGTTCAGAAATTGTATTTAAAACCCGAAATAGATTTTCGAGCATCTTTGATTAAAGGATTCCAAGAAACTTTTCATTTGTCATTAAGTTATAACGAAATCTTTTGTTTAACTCATAGATTAACCATTCTGAGAAAAAAATTGTGTAAAGTAATTTATTTTCGTTGCCACGAAATCTGTTAACCAATTACTTGAAAAATAAATCAAAGCTGTCGTAAAAATCGAAGTGATTCATTATTTATGGACGTTAAATCGACAGTACGTGTCGGGAGCGTGTAGAGTGCACACGCCTTCTCTCGCGTCATATTAATTCTGACAATGAATGTCTCATTAATGCATTTATACTGTCATGATTTATTTGCTCTTACAATATATGTTTTTGAGCACATCATTTATGTCAAAGAATATTTTAAAATCTCAAAAATCTGACTGTAAATACAACAACTCAGTTGACTTTAAAATGTCATATTAATATATTATTTTGCTTTGTCATGCAAGTTTTGTGTTGTTAACTTCGAAGTCGAATTATCTACAGGCCTTTTCAAGTCTTGAATGTAAAGAATGATGTTTGCTTTATAGAAAATATTTAGTCTTTTATAGTTAATAGTGCTACTTACATTCTGAATGGTAGATAAAAAGGACTTAAAATATTTGAAAAGACTGATAAGTGTAGACGTACAAGTAAGAAAACATGAAATAAGATTTTAATTTCTTTATGACTTTACTAGACTTTGTCGTCGGCTTCGACCAAAATAAAAGTAGACTTTACTGAATCGAATTTCGTTAAAATACGTTCAGTAGTTTTTGATGTCGTGGTGGTCTGGAGGTTTAAGACGCGAGTTCAAACTCTATCAACGGCAAGTACCAATGTGACTTTTTCCAAGATATATGTACTTTCTAAGATTATTTAGGTACCAGTGACAGACGGTGAAGGAAAACATCGTGAGGAAACATGGAGCTTATATTTGCTCAAACCTTCTCCTTGTGAGAAAAAACCTTTGGTTAGCATTGGCCTTATAGGCTGTTGATGTGTGATGTGACATTCAGAAGATTGTATATAGTATAAAGAGTAGTAAACATTTATAAGTCCGCGTAAACTTGTACACAAGTATTTTAAATTAATAGGATAGGATTAGATAAAGATAGCAAATTTTTTGATAGGAGGCAAACTATCAGACGGATCACCTGATGGTAAGCAATCAGCGCCGCCCATGGACACCCGCAACACCAGGAGGAGTCATAGGTGCGTTGCCGGCCTTTTAAAAAGGAGTACGCTCTTTTCTTGAAGGTTTGAAGGTCGTATTGGTTCGGAAATATCGCTGACGACAGATCATTCCACAGTTTTGCTGTGCGAGATAGAAAGCTAAATTAGTATTAGCACGATAGAATTCCTATAAATGGTATACAATGTATATGCTACGTAACTTAATTATATGTTATCATGCATATACTACATACAATTGTTTATTATGAGGTTCAACGACTTATGTGAAAATACACAGACATTATTCAATTATAAATCGCGCTTTAGTATAGTTTCGTCCCCTCAAAAACTTTGTAATATGACAGAGTTGGCACAATATTTAGGTACAACTTAATGTACAAGTATTACTGGATTTGTAAAAACCTCAGTAGTAGGACGGAGTGTGGAAATGTGTCCGGTGTATGGCAATAGGCTCAACCCCTATTACATAGGACTCATAACATAAATAGTGAAAAGTGGGTTTTACATTGTACAGTGGCATTAAGTGCCGTAATATGCACTTCTGCCTAGCCCACACCTACCATAAAAGGTGTTGTAACTTTGTTGTTTTTGTTTTTTTTTTGTTTTATTTGTACAATGGCATAAGTGTGGAAAATCATCTCATGACTTCTCCTGCCTGGGTGAGGCGGGACGGAGTGTCAGACTCTTACTGACTAAGGCGCGGTGGCGCGCGCGGAACGCGACGCGCCGTACGCTCGAGATTGTACAATGACATTAAGTGCCTTAATGTGCACCTCTGCCTACCCCTTCAGGGATAAAGGCGTGATGTTATGTAACTTAAAATTTAGTAGCCTTTCAGTGTTCGGGCTTTCATGTAATAACTCATGTCTAAATATGGTAAGTCCGGAGTCGCGGTGAACCTAACGGGTTACCGGGGCTCCGGCTCGACGTGCAGGAGAAGGAACGAGGCGGTTTTTAGTCAGTAAAAGTCTGAAACTCCCTTCCGCCTCACCTAGGCAGTCATTCGATGATTCCCCCCCCCCCCCCCCCCCCCCCTTAAAAAAGAAATGGTAAGTTTCACATAATTTGGATTGGTCACGTCTTTCATGGCTAATCAACTAGTAGTTTCATGTTCTTAATGTGATCATTACGAATCAATTGGAGATACGCTTTAGAAGCTTTACGAAATATGAATGCGTATTTCATTAACTCATTAGTATTTGAGGACAGACATGGTTATACATAAACAAATTATGTTCTTTGTAACACAACAAAGTCGTATGAATAATATTTTGTGCTTTAATCTAGTAAAATGTGTACTGTTCGCAAAGAAATATAATTTTAAATTTTCCCACTCACTAAAGTTCCTGAACAATAATATTTAAGTAGAAAACACCAAACTGTGGAACTTAGGAAATAGAAACAAACGGAGGTGGTTCTAAGAAATGGCTGTTTTTGCAATAACAGTAAAGCATAATATTTATTAGAAAGTAGGTAGGTAAAATTCTAACTATAATATTTGGAACTAATTCGTAATGATTATGAACTGTACTTTCAATGAATCTACAAACATTTTCAATTTTATAATTATTATCCATGCCGGTTTCTGCTACGGCGACCGTTTCGTAACTACTGACGTCTATCATGGGCTTTCATGTGGCTGGAATTTTTTTTTATAAATTTTCTTCCACAGAGTGGACACATGAGAACACCATACCTAAACATAGTTATAATCAATTGCCGCTGGTGGTCGGGTTTTTTTTAGTCATGTTCAGCATCTAACTTTGCAAGCCGAGGAGTCTCAAAGTCTGATATTTTCTGTCGCACCAATGACCCCCACTCTTTGCGGTTCGATGCAAGCTCTTCCCTCTGAGATGTATCTACGTCAAACGTCTTCATGTGTCGCCAATTTTATAAGGTTTACACAAAAAAGAACAGATGTGTCACACTAGCATTAATGGAAGCAAATGTTTTAAATGGCACATTTTGCATAAATCTCCCGGAATCACAACTAAAACCTATAGGCATGTCGCGGAGAACCTAACGGGTTACCGGGGCTCTGGCTCGACGTGCAGGAGAAGGAACGTGGTGGATTTTAGTCAGTACGAGTCTGACACTCCCTCCCGCCCCACCCAGGCGGGAGCAGTCATTCGATGATTTTCCGCCCTTGACCCTTTGAGTACCGTCATTATAGACACAATTAAAGAACAATAGGTGAGCGGACACCGGTGTCCTCGCGGTGTTTGACAGTTTAAAAAAAAAACCTATAGGCGTATACGTTACATATACATAGATGTTTTTTGTGCAATATTTATCTTCACAGTTTAACAGCATTTTCGGCCAATTTTTTTAGGATGTTATTTATAACTGTTTCAGTCACGCAAAACCGTGGGTCTGATAGGGTCATAAATCTTTACATCGTCTGGTAATAAATAAAGTAAATAAGACTTTTAATAATCAAACTTTGTATGAGAGTACATAATATACATTTCTTTGCAAATAATAAACCCGTAAATGAGGTACTTATTGTAAGTAGTTCTGAAAGTACTTTCATCTTGGTTTAACTCTCTCGTTTGAGTAGTAGTAAAGTTATATTAAAAGTACTTATACAAAATATATACTTTTATATGTATACTTAGTTCTTGATTTCATATATTTTAGTGAGCTTTTATTTGCAATTACTTGGTTTCTTAAATGAAGTTCCATTAATTAGAAATTATTGACATTCATTGAGTAAATGGACCACATGAAAATTATAAGGATATCGACTTAAGAGTAGAATTTATACTGGGAGTTTCTCCTGAATCGAGGCTGCTTATACTTACTAAGGTTTGATTTTTCAATCAGCAGTTAATTCTTAACTGTGGATTAAAATTGACACTTGACAGTTTTTAGTATGCAAGAATTGTCAAATATTGAACGTTATTCCTCAGTTAAAAGTGATCTGCCATCGGAAAAATCGGCCGTTTGTAGCATTACGTCGTCTCCCATTAGATTAATTTAGTACGAGGCAATTCTATCAGACATTGTGTACTTAGCACTACAACTAGTAAAATCAAATCGAAATTTCCAATATTACCATCCGAGAACCAAGTCCAGGGAACTAATTTTAATAAAAATGTATTCTGCAATTTTTAATTAATCACAACTTTATGTTGAAACAGTGAACTTATTTTTTCGCTACGACCTTTGGCGTATCAGCATTATCAAAGCAACAAACGGTTTATATTTATACAATGTACAAACGTGCTGTTTACATAAACGTTGTGTGTAGGTAGCGCCTTAAAATTAATTAAATGTGTCCCAAGCAGACATTTGCATGTGGTGGAAACGTGTCTCTTCAAGGGCTATCACACTTAATCTCCATACAACACATACTTACGCGGCTTTTCATATGAAACCGCGACATACGCCTCGTAATTCACTTCTGTACGTAGATAATTTTGGCTTTTTTGAACAAAATAATTACCTACGACTTCAATTACAAAGTGAATAAGAAAAAGAATTTTCACGACAAAGGAAAATATTATGAGTTAAACTATTTTCCTTGACAATTAATTAATTTAACAACGAGAAGCTTCACAAAGAGATTTGCTGGCTAAAAGGATATTTTTTGCCCTATTTAAAAGTAAAACGACAAATAAGGATGTGCATCAGAAAAACATTACTCTCTGTACATTTTTACTAGAGTTAAGCAAAAAAGTTATTTTACTTACAATCCAACTTTTATCCTTCAGTGTGCGAGTATCTTCTCAAACGCAGACCGTTTATATTTATGATTTGTTTCCATTATACAATGCCTTTGGGATATAACCTACTTATACATACATATACCGTATCGAATTACAGCGAAATACCTTATTTCAGTACATTAGACAATGTTATTGTAGACCATATGACCTGTAGACACCACTTGGAAGACATGAATAGTATTTCAAGTATCAATCGTGGAATTTAACTCGTTTGTTCCGACATTTGCAATCACCAGGACATTTGCATCGGATCTAATCAAACCTCCAAAATCTATTAGCCATCAACGGAATACCGCACAGCAACATCGTCGTCCTGCAATGCGGACGTCGGCATCGGTCAGACATTAGATGTCACGTGCGTTAAGTACTACCTACCATGTGGGATTGTAGGTAGGTATGTAGGACGCTAGGTAGATAGGTCCATCTTCGACTTGTCAGGCAGCAGGTGGGACAGTTCACAGTCCGTCACTAATGCATAATTAGTGGGACGTTGTCAAATTGAAATGTATGAGTTGTTAACACGTTCGAGGACAGAACGAGATTATACGTCATCGTTCGAGATTTTAATATCGCACAACGTACGATGACGTTCAAATAACATTTAAATTATACGGCAGAACGTTCATTTCCGATGAAAGTTCAAGTAAAAATCCTTTTAAATGTATCTTGTGTCACAACATATAAAATACCCAACTCTGTACTGTCACGTAGGGTAAGTTTAGAACTATTTAAAATAAGTGTCGTTGATAGTGTGCGGTTACGGTATTCACATACGCACAACGTGTTTATACGTCCCGCGCTCCTACATTCAGCGCGGCTGTGTCACTGTGTACATTACTTTAATGCAAATTAATGATTTTATAGTGTGAAATTGATGTTTAATGGGTTATTGTGTGTTTTAGATGGATATAAGCGCAAAATAAGACACAAGATAAGCATGTTTGATGATTCCGACATCTCCAACGAGGCGGATCCTTACCTAGATGCATATACACGTTGACGTGATAAAACGATTGTGTCATGATATGTTTAAAACGATATTTCTTCATGGGACACTACGTACTGATACGTCGTATAATTTTGTATAGACATGTACTGTGTCATTTTGAAAACCCGACTCAAGTGGTAGCGTCCTCGAACGTGTTAATGAAGGTAGTGTGTTACAGTTGAGACTCATGTTTTGATTAGCTGTTATAAAAGGATTTTGATTTTGAGGTTAATGATAGATAATTTACTATTTTATAAAGCTAAAGAGTTTGATTGTTTGTTTGAAAGCGCAAATCTCAACAATTGAAAAATGAAAGGTCCGATTTGAAAAATTCTTTTTATGTTGGTTAGTCCATTTATTGAGGAAGGCTGTAGGCTAATAAACATCACGCTAGGATCAAAAGGAGTCGAGCAGAGCGAGTGAAACTACGCGGAAGTAGTTAGTAATAGATAAGTGTCATTATGTAGCTTTGTATGCCAAAAAGTGTAATTTTTGGTTACTTATTCAACAAATGCGTTTGTTGCGTCTCAAAACAGCTGATGAGCCTGGAACGTACCAAATCACATAGTATTTTCTTAATGTTGACGTTCTACCTCTAGTTAGAATAAACAAGCAAAAATGATGTCATCACAATTAGCTTGATTCAATTTTGAACACGATGACCAGTGACTTAATTAGCCCGATGTATATGAGATGTGGGTAGTGCAAAACTATGATAAACACGTATGCACTCTCTGTTCGCGTACTCTAGTGATCAAAGAACAAATTGTCGTTAAACAATGGACACAAGAAATCAATTGTCGTGCCGTACCGAGCGCCACCTAGCGGCACCTGAGTCGGCGCCATTAATCCGTGCCCCATCGCAACTGGATCCTTTCAAACTTTATTCATTGTTTCAGTTTCGCTGCATTGCACCCCTCCCTCTACCCTGCTTTGGTTTACTTAGATTGGATTTGTGTTTCATATACTTACTTTCTAATTCCTCACTTTTCTTTGATATAATTTTGTATTATTGTCTTAAAATTTTTGAATAATTTTAATTAAGTATGTACGTCATGGGGTGTTGTTGAGAACTGTTGAGGCTATTGATTAATGTAAGAAATTATCATTCAGAGTTCTACTTACTTCAGTTACAAGTTACACTGCTGACTCCACGGTTGGCGCGGTGGCTGGGCAACTGGCTGCCGCGCAACGTGTCGCGGGTTCGATTCCCGCACGGAACAACTCTCTGTGTGATCCACATATTGTTGTTCCGGGTCTGGGTTTTACGTGTATGTGATATTGTATGTTTGTAAACGCACCCACGACACAGGAGAAAATCCTAGTGTGAGGCAACGTTTTCTATTTAAAATAATAAAAAAAAATGTCAGTAATTTTAAATCTCATGCCTTTAACAACAAATTGCTAAAAATAAACATTTTGTACCTAGACGGCAACCTGATATACCTGGAGTGAGGTCAGACGCGGGATCAACAACACCACGTGGTTTTGAAATAAAACCAACCGTCTAGATTTTAATGTAGGTACTACTTAATTATAATTTTCAGTACAAAAACTCTTTAGTACATCTAAGCAAAGTGGTAACGTTGATGCATAGACTATACAATCATATAAACTGAATACTACAGTCCATTAGCAGTAGTACCAAATGACTAGTCTTAAAACTATTGGCAAATGTACTAAAAACGATATTGTTATGAGTTCTGTATGACTTTCAACTTAAGTTGGCTTTCATTGGCAAACGATTCGACTAATAGAGCATTGTGTTCACGTCTCTAATATGAATCGATGCGATGCCATTCGAATTTGCTTAGTTCTTGTCATTATTGCATAGGTGTGAATTGTTATTGCATTTTCTTGTTTGACTTTGATTATTTTGATTGTTGAGTGTCATTGGATTAACGAGATCTAGGTTTGCCTTCATAAAAAAAGAATAGTTAAGTTTTTGGTGGAAAAATTGTTAATACTTGATTGAACATAAAACATAGGAAAAGAAGAGAGTACAGTCATGATATTCAGGTTTTTTTTTAATCGTTGCCCCACTCTAGAGTTTTCTCCTGTGTCGTGGGTGCGTTTACAAATATACAAGTTCACATACACATGACACTCAGACCCGGAACAACAATCTGTGGATCACACAAAGATTTGTTCCGTACGGGAATCGAACCCGCGACACGCAGCATGGCAGGCAGTTGCCAACCGTGCAATCGAAAGTCATTTAAATTGTTCGAACTGATCATCTTAGGATGATAGGTTAGCCTATTCAACTTCAAAAATACGATGTCATATAGTCGTGTTGGGAAACGGTGAAATGTTTGTGTATTTTTTTATGGCGTAAGCTGGTAAACGAGCAGACGGATCACCTGATGGTAAGCAATCGGCGTCACCCTTGACCACCTGGAACACCAGAGGCGTTACAAGTGCGTTACCGGTCTTTTGGGTATTAGGAGTTTGAGGATCGTTGGGGATTCAGGAGTTGGGGAGATTGGGGAAGGGGAGGGTAATTGGGCCTCCGGTAACCTCACTCACACGACGATACACAACGCAAGCGTTGCTTCACGTCGGTTTTCTGTGAGGCCGTGGTATCACTCCGGTCGAGCCGGCCCATTCGTGCCGAAGCATGGCTCTCCCACACTTGCCTTACTTGTGTGTAGAAATTAACTAATACGTTTTAGTTCTATAACTAACAACCAATAAATTCTAAAAGCAAATCCTCCTCTAGCGGCAGTTATGCGATGCGACGGCAGTCGAGCGTTAATTAACCTAGTACGACAAAACTTTCTTGTTTCATAGGTTATAAACGAGTGAAATCTAAGTGTGGTTAAAAAGTTTTTTAATTAACATTAACATCACGTCTTTTCACTCTCATTTTGTTATAAGCTCTAAGCAATACTGCAATTGAAATAAATATTACAAGTGATCTATATAAAGATAAAAATTCTTTACTTATATACTACTATACTACGATACGATAAACACTCATATATTTTCTTTTTTGTTTCGTGTTCCTACACTAGGATTTTTTCCTGTATCGTGGGTGTATTTACAAACATACAAGTTCACATACACATGACACCCAGACCCGGAACAAGAATCTGTAGATCGTTACGTGCGGGAATCGAACCCGCGACACTGCGTGGCAGTCAGTTGCCTAGTCACCGCGCCTATCGTGCAGTTAATTAAATTAAACGGTCCTCGGTATTTTTCTAACTAACCATTCTAAAACCTAAATCGTTTTTAAATAGAGTTCTAGGTTATACAGCAGTGACACGACCATTGAACATTTCAATAATATCCGCTGTCAGTAGTAGGTTACACTGCCAAACTTGCCATTTTTATGGCGACAATACCTTATGTCTATGTTGTAAAAATGAAAAATGTATATTGCCTGCCAGAATATATATTTATCGTGGCAGTAAAGCTGAAAACATCAGATTTAGAAATTCAATTCTAGATTTGTTAGACACTCGAAAATGCTCTTGAATGTATTTTAGACGTAGGTACTATTAATAGCATACAGGTTGTTTTAGATCAAAACCGATATGTTTAAATAAAATATTTGCATAAATGGGATTGAAATTTTATTTTACGCAAAGTAACATTTTAGGCACGATTTGATAGACATATGTATTTGAATCAAAATGAACAGCAAAATAAATAATCTAAGTAAAATGGGTATCAAAACCTGCAAGCAAAATTATTTAAATTTTAAAGTAAACACGAGTATTTTTTCACGTGATTCATGTCATAAATTGCTTGTACAAGACTTTCAATCGATCTTAAATTCAGTTGGCAGTCTTAAACTCACTCGGCATTTAAAATCAGCTTACCTTTAAATGATATTGACGCCTGTAAATCAAACCCTCTGTGGGTACGACAGTACTCTTTTGAGCAAATTCCATGTAAAAATGCTATTGGAAAGCAATTAATTTGGAAATTGGCCGACTTCGTGGCTGCGATGCGGCAACGCGCGTGAATCCCCGACAAATGGTTCGCGTCATTTAATTCCGCCGATCTCATGTTTGTGCTCCGCGCCCATCATATTCAAATTGAATTTTGGAATACGTAGAAATTCAAACAAACGTGGATTATTACAGGAACGTTTAAATGTTTAAATGTAAATATGTTCATTAAATGTTCATATTTTGTAATTAATTTAGATATTTATCGTTTATTTTATTTTGTTGGTTGTTAGTATACAGTATATGTGATACAGATCAAATGGTTTTTGATCTTGTTTACTAACATCGTCTTATTGCATATTTCCAGTATTTTTGATGATTGTTTGTTTCCATGTTACATTCTTTCTGTAATCCATTTTGCTCATGTACAGCTTTTACAGAAAAAATAAAAAAAATCGAATCTAGAAAATTAGTGAAATAGGAATGAAGTTAGTAAAATAATATAAACAGTTCATGATACTATTTTAAGTACAACGTACCAACATATGTTTTTGGCACTGCGTTTTATAATAAAATTTATCTCAGGGTTTACAGCAAAAATATGTACGTCCTTAATTTTATAGTAATGCTAATTTAAAGTGACTGCGCCAGCTTAACTCTGTACTTAAAATATAACACTGAATATAAAGGTTCACTTGTTTGCAACACAACTAGTTTTGCATGTGTCTTTACTTATGGTTTAAATCATATTTAATG
This sequence comes from Spodoptera littoralis, assembly GCA_902850265.1. Classification (NCBI taxonomy): domain Eukaryota; kingdom Metazoa; phylum Arthropoda; class Insecta; order Lepidoptera; family Noctuidae; genus Spodoptera; species Spodoptera littoralis. Next base: position 8,492,085 of record LR824542.2, on the reverse strand, counting down.
TACCTCAATTTAATTTTACCTAAATTATTATTAGAGCTACTCAGTAGCAGCGCGACAGTTACCGCGTTGTGTGTTTCGGAATGCTGCTCATGAATATGAGCCTCTAGCATGGCTTGAAACTAGTCGAGTTCCTCGTCAAGCAGTTGCGTGAGTATGCCGAAAACATAATAATTAATTTAGTATGTCACATGAAAGTTATAATATAAATATTTTGTTTCTACTTTGTATTGTAATCTTTGTGATTAATTATACTAATATTGCTAGTTAGTGTCATGTTGTTCTAATACATTTCATCTCGAACCAGAAATATAAATGTATGGAAAGTCAAGTGTTGAAGAGCCATGCTTTGGCACGAATGGGCCGGTTCGACCGGAATGACACCACGGCCTCACAGAAAACCGACGTGAAACAACACTTGCGTTGTATTTCGTCGTGTGAGTGAGGATACCGGAAGCCTAATTTCCCTAATCCCCAACAATCGTCAAATTCTTAATCCCCAAAAGGCTGGTAACGCACTTATAACACTTATTGGTATTTCGGATGCCCATGAGCGACGTAGTTTGGTTACTATAAGGTGATCTGTCCACTCGTTTACCGGCTAATTCCATAAAAAATAATAACTTGAAGCTGCTTCAAGTACATAAGACCTTGTATCAAATAACATTGAATTTTAAACCTACAAGTAATAAAGTCTTTGTATCTTTGTTAGAAAGAATTAAAATCATTTCAGTGATTCAAGGGTGGAGATGTAGGTAATAAACAGACCGACAAACTTTATTATTTTTATGTATATAGGATTTTGTAGGGATTTAATAGAACTTGGATTAGAAACTTAATGGCAACATATAATACAACTTAATAAAGACGAATGATAACTTTTGTTTGCAAAACAAAATATCAAAGTGTTCTTTAAACTTAAGTACACTTTATCATCTGTTTTGTGAATTGTGTCTTTAAAATATAATATTTATGCATCTCTACATCTTGCTACACAAGTATACATTTATTATTTAACATTACAGTTTTAATAAAATATGTTTCATTTTATAAATGTGTAGAATAAGCTTTTATAATTTGACTGCCTTTTTTGACATTCGAGTGAAGTATTTTTTGTTTGGATGTTTTATCGATAATAAATGAGATTTTTGAGATATAGTACTCATACATCTACGTGGATATCAACATATTATACCTTCTTTGATTTTGGTTGAATTTCTATGCCTTCAAGGATTAAAAAAGTTATAAGTTCCATTTTTAAAACTTTAAATATTCAAAAATTGTTCAATACATTTTTAGTACCTACATAAATTTAATCCCCATGTGGCATATTTTATCTATTTAACATTTTAAATTTATTTGCGGTATGGTCGAGCCAAAAATGGAATTCCGAATTTAAACGCGTGAATAATTAATAAAATTATGACACAAAATACATGTTACATTATTCGTATATTATAAGAATGTAACATAACGTAGATACTACCTCTATAAATAGAGAAAAATATTATTAAAGAGCCGAAAGAAGATGGGAAAGAAAGAAAAGTTAGAAAGAGAAGACTCATAGTCTGTCGAAGGAATAATTAATATTTTCCTCAAATTTTTGGATGTCAGTGTCAACACTCCATTCAAAATAATCGCATTATTCTAGTAAGTAAGGAAGGTTAGGGTAAGTTTACCTACACATACATTACCTATCATTAGATGATACTTTTTTTTTTTTTTTTTACCTGCGTATCCATCTCCATCATACAGATGTTTGTCACGCCACAACTATGCGCTTCTCTTGTTGCTTTCTGCCTTGCAGAGCAAATTTGTGGAATGATCTATCATCGGCGGTATTTCCGAACCAATACCACCAACAAACTTTCAAGAAAAGACAGTATTCCTTTTTAAAAAGCCGGCAACGCATCTGTGACTCCTCTCTTGTTGCAGGTAATTTTTAATTTTAATTTAATTAATTTTTAATTTAATTTTTTTTTAAAACGTTGGCCTACACTAGTATTTTCTCCTGTATCTTGGGTGCATTTACAAACATACAATATCACATACACATGACACCCAGACCCGAAACAACAATCTGTGGATCATACAAAGAGTTGTTCCGTGCGGGAATCGAACCCGCGACACGTTACGCGGCAGTCAGTTACCCAGCCACCGCGCCAACCGTTCAGTCGAGTGTCCATAGGCGGCGCTGATCGTTTACCATCAAGTGGTATACCTGCTCGTTTGCTTCCTATTCCACAATAAAAAACATTGCATTTAACGAAAACTTCTCACACGAAAACTCGAAATCCACCCCACATAAACGACCTACACACATTTTCGTCGAGTTTCTTATAAAAATGTTTGCAAAAATTTTAACATAATAATCTGGTGAGATTCATGAGTAGCCGGGCTTGTCATTACATGCAGGATGTCGTGATGCTAACGAGTAGCGAGCAAATAACTCGTCATAATACAAGTGAGAGGACGTACCAGAGGAAGGTTCGTTGAAAATATTCAGTCGCTTGAGCAAGTACTGTTTTGTGGTGAACTGTTTGCTGAATTTTATATATTATGTGGTGCATGTGGTATCTTATCTGAGTGATATGAATACGAGTATAAATCCATGATATTTATTTTAAGACTTGATTAAAAACAAATATAATCATTTATTCAAAGGAACATTTTATAGGTATTTTTTCTTATTAGCATGCAATTTTTTTTTCATGCTGGGTTTGTATTGCGTATATATATTACCTGTGATACATATGCTAGTATCTCATGTCAGTTTTTCTTTTCGCGGTTAAAGTAATTACTGCTTAAAATTTTATTTTACAAAAATAATATTGTTTGATGATTACTCAGGATCAATAAATAATTACAAACAGATCAACAGTACAAATAAACAAATTCAGGAACAGAAAGACGCTGATGTCTTTTGCTGCTAGCCTTTAGAACAGGGTGGTTTTTAGTCAGTAAGAGTCTGATAGTCCCTCTCGCTCTGTCCCGGGCGGGAGAAGTCATTGCATGATTTTCCCCCCTCAAAAAATAGCAATAAGTTGTCAATGGTTGCCTATGTTTGCTATTTATAGTTATTATTGCTTACATCCTTGTTAGTTTGCAAGCAGCTATAGAGTGAGTCATTTGTACTATTGGCCAATTTGTGCATCCTTCTGATCATAGTTACGTAAGGCATTGTGACATTATACATGATTGTATTGTGTCTGTAACATGTACGATTGTACGATTGTTGTTGTGTTAAAAATACATACTGGAGTACACATTTACTCTAACTTTTTTCGATAATCTATTCATAGTACATATTTTTGTCAGTTCAATAACTGCGTAATATTTCCTTCAATAATTTATTTTTAGTGCAGTCACTACCAAAAGTAAGAATAATTTTCAAAAGCACGATATTTTCATATTAATTTAAAATGTAACTTTTTGAACAAAATCGAACAACTTCATTAGTACCTATAAAACCAAACATTATTGTCTTCTTCCTACGTCTAAGACAAACACGATATATACCATAAACCCCGCTATTTATTAACCTTACATTAATGATCGTAGACAAGTAATTAAGACAGTAATATTTTCCACTAGTAGGTAAGTGTAAACGAGCGCACACTGCCATGAAGTGTGGTTGCCTACACTGGCAACATGCTCGCTCTTATTAATAAACCTGCTTAGATTAAAACTAGCGTTATAAATTAACTTACAAGGCTTATCTGACAGATTTTGGATTCCGTTTGAATCCGGTTTCGGTAATACCTTATTATACATGTGTACGTTGGTATGTATCTTTGTCGTTCATTATAAATTTTTACAAATTTCACTGAATTATTAACGGTATTTAAACGTTTTAACTGTGGGAGAGCCATGCTTCGGCACGAATGGGCCGTCTCGACCGGAGTGATATCACAGGTTGAGGCAGAAAACCGACGTGAAACGACGTTTGCGCTTAATTTCGTTGTGTGAGTGAGGTCACAGGACACCCAATGCTCTCCTATCAAATCTCCCTAATAGGGTAGATGCCTATTTTTATAAAAGATATTAATTTTAATAAATATCAAAATTCAATCCTTTATGTACATATTAGACTTCTTGTTTTTTTTAAAAGCTTAATTTTTTATATAGTAACTTATAGAAATAAAGAAAAAATAATTGTACTACTTAAAATACATCAAAACTAATAAAGAAAATTAAATAAACTAATAATGACTATTTACAGAGAGCATCAAAGAATTCATCCGCATCGACGTCAATACTTTATCTTATCTTAACTGGATTGAATGACAGAAGTAAGACTATATAGACTGCAGAGCAATATTTAATATCACAAACCATAGAAAACCATACGAACATTCAATCAAAAATGAAAAACGTAATTCCATTACACGAGCCACAACAACGAACTCAATCGAGAAATTTATTATTTACCTTCGTTCCGTTTAAACGTGCTGAACTATCTCATAAACTAGAGTACGGACGAACATCTAAACTAAAACATTTACTAAGCAAATTGTATCGACCGCCATGGCTCAGTAGTCGTCGGGAACTTGGTTCAGGCACAGTCCAAGACTAACCGCAAGGAGTTCGTCATTACTGAAGTGCCTTTAATTGGAACTGAAGAGCAAGCAATTATTATGCATAACTTTACAAGAGCCATCGTCTCCCCCGACTTAATAGAGGTTATATTAATTGACAAGAATTGATTTACCAATGCAAATTTTAATTGTAAATTTCCATGCCCTTTCACCAATTATATTCAATAAAAACATATTTCATATTCAATAGATGAAGTTAATTAAAAACGACGCACAAAAAATCGTAGACAAAAAGCTTCACTTGTATGTGAGTTCGCTGTCTTAATTAAATTTCTTTTTGTATATCGTGTTGTGAAAGGACAGTGACTGGCCATCAAATAATGTTTGATATTAAAGCAACAAAGTTACTTATTATCTGAATATTTATATAAAGCATTACAAAAGAGGGAAGTCACTTTTCACGAAGCAATGAATACCTCGTGAAGAGGGAAAAGAATTAGTTTCCGCTTTCAAAGTGAGTCCCTTAGATTTTAATATTTATAAAATCCCGTTGAGGACCGGAGTTGTGGAACTGTCTTCAGTGTTTTTTGTGAGGACCCCAAAGTTGGCGTTTTCATAACTCTTTCTTTGGTAGGAGTATAACAAGTTTTCTGCTGACACAACATCCCTTCCAGTCGTTTTGGGGGACGATAAATAGAATGTAAACGGTTTAGTAAACCTTATATTTAAGAAATATGTTCGGAATATCGAGATTTTCTAGCTTACCAAGTACGTTTTTGATTTATGAGCTTTGAACGTAAAAAAGTGTAATGGCCAAAAATAGAGTTAGTGCATTTTTATTATTGTCTGCACTGACACTGCTGTCGCGAACATTGAATTTATTTTAGTGCTTGCTAGACTGATAATATTGCAATTTGATTTATTATGTCCATTCTCTGACATAAAATTGTAACTTCAATTGTTTTGTAAAATTGAATGAATAATATTGTTTGCTTTGTACAACTGATAAAATCGATACTAAAAGTTCTTGGAAGTATTCATACATAGTTAAACAATATTTTCAAGCCATGTTAAAGTAAAAAGATATTCAAACCAAGGTTAAATAAATAATTTACAATACCGAAACAGTATCAAAAATAGATAAACCAAAAAAATAACTCAATAAAATCACTCACATCACACACCCCGCTCCGTCTCAACGCCAAAACAATTTCTCACCATCAAATTCTTTCACCTTTCCCTCATACTTTAACCCTACAACATATTGGACAGAGTTTCGTGGCGACACTTCGTAAACAAAATAATATTTAGATATGAAGTCGTTATCTGGGGTTGAACTCGTGAGTGTGACAAAGTGACATCTATAAACGCGGTTGAAGCGGCAAAACACTTGAATGTCAACCCCAACGAGCTACGAAATACGCAAATTGAATAAGGAGATACGGCATTGTAGGGTTAAGATGTTTATTGATGTAAGAGCACTGGAGAATGGCCTATTCAATTTGTGTGAAGGTATTATACATAATTTCCTTACCTGGTGACTTTGTGGTCTTGTGGTCTCGTTAATTTGACTATTAAACTAACGCTATAGGGTTTAATTATTATTGTCATGCTTGCTACAGCTAATCTTTAATGGTGATCCGTCGATTTTTGTATCAGTTATCATATATTTTTAAGGATTTTTATATTTGATAGGCTGACGTTTGACCACTATCTTGCCTGGTGGTAAGCGATGACGCGATCTACGATGGAGCACATCGTCCAATAAGCAACGTTTTCACCTTGAAGACACTTAGGTTGTGTAACAAAATATAGTATTTCCTGAAGAGTATCCTCCAGGAAATATTATATTTTTTTCGACTGTATTTTAATCGACTCTTATTAACTTACTATTTACTCAACTTTAGAACAAAGAGGGCAATAGCAAACACTTCAAAAACTAGAACTAAATGTACGTACATATACGTTACATTTTTTAACAAAAAATTACGCAATCGATTTATCGAAAAATTAAAACCATTCATCATGTATCTGACAGCCATTTTAAAAACACATTCCATTGCGATTACTTTTCAATTATTACAAAAAAACAAAAAATAAGGTTTTAATATATCGATATGTGATATTACAATGTTCCAACGTTGAGAATATGGGTGTATAAAGTTCCAGCCGTTTGAACAAAGGACTTCTCGCGTAAAACACCCGCCGGGTATAACACGATAGGTGCACAGGATATCTTAGATTTACAATATTTGAATCGAATATATAAAATTTTCAATTCTATAGAAAATGGCAGAGATAGAGTGTATGTCGGTTACAAAGTTAAGTTGCATGATATGTTTGTTTGTGTATCAAAATATGGTTTACGTATTTAAAGTAATTGCTTGCCTAAATAAAAGTCTGTTTTTTTCGTATACTATTATTAATGTTATCCCATTGTGAAGTTCGAACGTGTAGAATCTTTATTTGCTAACGCTTAACCTCCATTAATAAAGTAAATAATATAAGTGAAAAATACGCAATGCATACTCTTTCAGGGTTTAATTTGCGGTAACATGAACTAGAGTTAGTTACTAACAAGAAAAATACATTTTATGGAGGTAGATAGTTCTTTTTACGGCTCAAATAAATCCTTTTATCATTCCGATATTCGAGTTAAGTGTTCCTGCTTTACCCCAGAAAGGTAATCAACTAAAAACACTATATAGGTACCTAAACAAAGAAAGCACTATAAAAAATCAACGGCTACCGTGGAAGTGGCAACGTTTCATTACATTCGGTTTAATTCGTCATTCGTAGCTCGTCGTGCCGGCATTGTTCGTGAGTTTGGGCACTTCGAAACAAACTTCTACGCTCAAGTGTTTGCGTTCCTGGCTCTTTAGTAAATTGTTATTCATAGCTTTGTATAAACGCCGCCCTCTCGGAAAGAGTACTTCACTCATACTCTTACGCTCTTATCTCCCAGTTAATATCATCCCCAGTTGTAAGGAAATTATTTTTCCTTCGTCCTTTGTTTCCTTTGTAACTAGTTCGAGATTGGGCGTTGGTGGCACATACTTTGATTCCCAAAATATGTTTCTATATAGATAACAATAATGTACTCATAAAGTTTTATACGTTTTTGTTAATGCATTGTTACGCTAGTGCGGTACCCGTATTATCGACGATATACTACTTAAGTGTTCATTGCTGAAGTGGCTATAAACCACCTCTTCAATATATTCAGCGTAAAATGTTATGAAATAAACACACCTGATCTTAGAATTTAATTCATACTTTATTTATAAGTTGCTCTGCTCTTATTAAGGTACCCGACTTTATGGCTCGTAAAATATACCTGTGCTAACCCAAAGAAAAATAAACAAAGAAAATCTAGTATCAACTTGATACAGAGCTTATGACCAAACAGTTTCATTAATTACAAAAAATCTAAAAGATATGATCCATTCAAAATAGTAACTTTCATACAAAGCGTAACTTAAAGAAAAATAAGGATAGCAATAGTTTTCGTAGTTTCACGATCACAAGATTGATAACGGACATGCGCAATTCTGCTTTAGCGGTGTCTCTGAATGAACGCGATTTCTTTCAAACGTGCAAAAACCGACCTTACACCATTTCATTATGTTACATATTCCACTAGTTAACCTAATATTGTGTGCACCAACGCATTGGCACGTAACCGTGAAGATGCATCTTGAACGAGTAACACTCACATGTTTAGTATAGGTGCACACACTCTTAGAATGTACAGAACTCAACTACTAGAAGTTAGTTGTCGTCCGTGTGTGTAGGTACATACATTTCTGTGTGTATATAAATTTTCGCGAAAGCAAGATAGGGCAAAAGAGGAAAAGCGCCCGTAGTAAAAGCGAGCAAAACGGCGGCGGCCGGGTGGCCGGTGACAGTTGTCAGTATGTTGTGGAGCACGGTAAGGGATGGTGGTCTCGGGGGAGATCGGTTTTGGCGCTAAATACTTCGACTTCCCGCGCTTTCTCGGCCACGTGAACTGTTAAACTAACTAACGTTATAATGATTTACTGTTATAGAAGACTTTGAAAATTATATTTGAATACAGTGCCGCCGAAATGAACTCGTGTAGTATTATAAAAAAAGTTATTTTGAACTCATGATTGTGTCGTGCCATATTGGTAGTTGTCTTCGATCGAGTGAAAAAGTAAGTGTTTGAATATTATTTTTCATTTATACTATTTTATTGTAACACTCTTATAAAACAAATTACATTTGTTTGAAAGAACAAGCTGTCGAATAGTCATATCTACGTACCAAATATAATTTTTGTTTTGAAAAAGTTGAACAGATTTCAATATTGTGTTTTCAAAATGTTTATATTGTTTAATAGAGCTTCATAAATTGGAAATATTACAACTAATAATTCAATTGCAATTAATACAAAACATTTTATTCTTTATTATTCTGTTAATATGTTGAAATAATTTTTAAATTCCAAAGAATGGAAAAAGAAACAAAAGCGAAATAAGCACTTCATAAATGTTTTACACAACATTTCCGATTAAAATTGATTCTTTAAAAATACTTTGAAAAGGTTTCAAAAAGAAGAGTTTGTAAGGAATTTTGTTTTGTAAATGAAATGTTGTAATTTGTTTTACGACTTTCTCGGAACTTTACCAATAAACATAATTAACTTAACTTTTAGTACGAACAGAAAGCGTCACGCACAACACCCTTTGGGACATCTTCATTATAAAATTATGTCTTATTGTACTCCATTCACAATCCTCGCTTTTGGAAACTTTCCTTCCGTCATTTTGTTGTGTTACCTTTTTCATAAGACGTTTGCTGTGTACCTATAGTTTATAAACATTACGGTATAAGTATTTATTATTTTAGGTATAAAATATTAACGCCATTAAGTATTTTATAATTGTTATAAAACTGTGTTATTTTTGATGATTTTAAAATTGTTATTTTTTTATTTGGTTAATTAATAAAAATAATACTTTCTTTCGTTGACGATAATTTAATATTAGTTTTTACTGTTTATTTCATTATTTAACGGTGTCATTTATTAACTCACAGTACTCTTTATGCATATAAAAAACTATCAATAAATAATCACTATGTTTAAAAAAAATAAAGACAAGCAATAAAATTTATTTAAAGTTAAACGTTTAATATGAGATTGCTTTATTATTATTGAATTCGAAGAATAATTATACTTTTCTTTATACAACGAACTAGAGTTTCATATAAAAATAAAAGATTATATTTCGAACAAAAAACTAAGTCATTATAAAAGGAAAATTCTTAGAACTGACACAATAGTGTTTGACGATGAAAATAAAAAGTAATAAACAAGACAGACCATTGCACTCTGACTCTTTGATGACCTTCAATTATTTATCTGTGGTCTTGCTAAATGAGCTAGATACTACCGTAAAGAGAACTGATACAGGTTGTTGTAGTTTTTGGTGAAGCAAGTCAAATTTGGAACGTTGATAACTATTTTTTTTTAATTACCAGACCGAGTTGCAGCGTCATATTTTGTGTCAATTGCCATTTATTGGTTAAATAAAGTAGGAGTTTAATTATATTTCATTAATTTAATACATTTTCGAGTTCAGTTGTAGGCAACATTCCAATTAATGATACATTAGGATTTCAACATCTACATTGTGCGCTAGATGAAGCTTCAAACTTCGTAGACTGATGCGATCTGGGCATTAATTTTAAATGTTTAAGTGTTCAGTTATGATTAGATTTTGGCAGACATCGTTCTTTGATTAATAAATAGGTGTATGAATATTGTAACGAATTGAAAAATAATTAAACTGGAATGTTTTATGTAGATATTCTATGAAAGTTATTAGCTCGAAACGTAACTGGGAAACATGGTGGTGTTATAAAATTAGATAATATTTACTCTTCTACGTACTCATTCACGGAACAAAATATTATCATTATTTATTTTCATAGCCAACACACACACACCTATACGGCAAAAACAATTTAAATATAAATTAAAATTCAGAAACACCTACTTTACTTTTAAAATTTCAAATATCGAATTAAGAATCAACAATCAAGACTAAACATCGATTATAAAATAATGTGCATAAAGTACGTTTATTGCTATTCCTATCTTATTTCAAAGGCAATAAGTATGAAAATTAAATGTGATTTCATAGTTAGCTATTGGCAGCAGTAGTAACTTCCATATTTGAAGTCAAATGAGCCAGACTTCACCCGAGGGGTTACACGTCAATAGATATGAGGATTTACATATATCTACTTCGAGATAGATGAAGCTTGAAACATTGGTGTCGCTTGAATTCCATATTTTGAATATTTGTAAGAGATTTATTAAATTTAATGCATTGGTCTGTTGTGTATTTTATTTTGAAGTGTTCTGTTAATCGGAGGGTCTATTTTATTAGTATCGTACAACAATTTTTTTTTTCATAAAATTAACCTAAAATTTTACAAATACAAAGGATTTTTGTTGAACACACCGGTTGCTATTTAATTTAATGTGAACGAATTCCAAATAAAGTGTAACATTATACCTTTTATAATTTTTGGTGAAGCCCAATTAGCAACTAATATGTTCTTATTTACATTTTTAATAAGTGAAGGACTATATAATATAACAATACAATCTAGTTTAATACACTAATTAACATCTCTATTAAAAGAAAAGAATTACTATATCAAAATAGTGAACACTAAACCTAAAATTATTTAGCTAAAATAACAGAGCATGAATTGTAAGCGTGGGTTGACTAACAAACACGATAATTATCGTTAACATAAACCATTTCAAATTCTACTTATACCTACTATTTTTTAGTTTGACTATCTGACTTATCAAAGGTGGGCGTATAGTAATTACAGTTGAAGGTTGTCCGATAAGAGACTAACAAGATGCTGAAGTCCAAAAAATCATTAATCTGGCAGATGTAATATCACTATTCCCACGCATGTTTGTTCCCACATCCCTTAAATGTGGGAGTGCCATGCTTCGGCACGGAAGGGCCACTTCGACCGGACTGATACAACGTCCTGACAAAAAACCGACGTGAAACAACGCTTGCGTTGTGTTTCGTTGTGTGATTGAGGTTACTGGAGGCCCAATTATCCTGCTCTCCCCTTCCCCAATCTTCCCAATCCCTGAACCTCCACAGTCGTCAATTTCCTTATCCCCAAAAGGCCGGTAACGCACTTGTAACGCAACAGTGGTGTTCCGGGTGTTCAGGCGATGCCGATTGCCACCATCAAATGATCAAACGGGTAGGCAGAGGTGGCACATTACGGCAATGCTACTCTCTAATGTAACACCCACTTTTCATTATTTAATTTTATGTTATGAGTCCCATCTAATAGGGGATGAGCCTATTGCCATATACCAGACTTATAAGAATCCATGCTACTACTGAGTTTTTTAAAAACCCGACCCGGGAATCGAATCCCTAGCCCAGCAGTTGCACTTGTGACCAATCGGCCAATGAGGCAGTGACTTAGGTAAACTAATCAAAAGTTAACAGTAAATGATACATATAAATCGGTTATCCAAAAAATCTCCTTCCTACCTATTTCCTACCTGTATTATTACATTAATTTTACAAACATACTACCCCTATGTAGAACACACACGAGGTGTTTGATATTATCATTAAGGGATTTAAATAACTACGCCCGCCCTTGGCAACAGACGGAAATGCTCGAAGTTTACTGTCGCACCAAATTATTAATATGTAATAGTTTTGTAACTAATTTTGAAGTAATTAATGGTAATCTCGCAGACTGTATTTAACATCTGGCTTTCGAAATAAATGTTAATAAGTTTAATGTCATTATTATTCTAATGATGAGACTGAATTTTGTTAAGGTTTTGTTGGTAGGTAATATTATTTAAATGTGGCTCATAATCGAATCTAGTACTTTTTCAAGTTGTGTTCTGAAATTAATTTGATGGACTGTAAGATTTGTGATTGATTTTGTAATACAAATTTAAATGAAATAATGTTGTTAAATCATATTTTTATACAAGTCTTTTTTTAGAGTAAACTAAACCTACATCTACATTTTCCATCACATTTATAAACAAATATTTTAACGTCAGTCCTCTCTTTTTATGAAACCCGTTAATTAATATACTAAAACCTTCTCCTAAGTGTAGCAAACCCCGTCCGACCAGAAACAGACCCGAGCGTACAGACAGCCATCAGCCAGCCAGTACAAAGAGCCATCAGACCACCACAGATGGGGCCCATTAAGGTCGATGCCGATTCGGAGTCGCGGAGAACCTAACGGGTAACCGGTGCTCTGGCTCGATGTGCAGGAGAAGGAACGGGATGGTTTTTAGTCAGTAAGAGTCTGACACTCCCTCCGCCTCACCCAGGCGGGAGCAGTAATTCGATGATTTTCCCCCCTTAAAAAAAAGTGTAGCAAACACTTTTCTGAAAACTGCATCAAATTCGGTTCACCCTATCGCGAGATAATCGCGCACAAACATGATATACAAGACAAATTTAGAATCTTCATTTTTGAAGTGTGCTAAAAAGACATTATACCGAATTAATATTTAAAGAACATAAACTAAAATTTTAAATTATTAAAAGCAATTTTTAGTTCTCTGAGTGTAAGCGTAGTCACCGCAGTGAATGAAGCCATGCAATATTTCAATCCAGTGCAAGCTAATCTTCTTTAAAAATCCTTTCTTCACAATTCTTTTGCAGACTTTTTAACATAGCTATTACCTTTACGTTATATAACTTAAAACCTGTTATTCTTCAAAGGAAGAGACATAAGTGTTATAGGTAATTATCTAATACAGATTATGTCTTGTATTCTTCTTGAATCTAGATTTATTAGAGCTAATTTCGTATTTCATAAAATAGAAAATATTAACACTATAAAGCCATTTATAAACTTATTCATTTAACATAAGATTACATCATGCTTTTTATCCCCGAAGGAGTAGGTAGAGGTGCACATGACGGCGCTTAATGCCACTTTACAATATAACACGCACTTTTCAATATTAATGTTGTGAGTCCCATGTAATAGGGAGTGCGCCTATTGCCATATACTGGGCATATTTTCAGACTTCGTTCTACGGCTGAGATTTTTTTCAAAAAACCCAGTAATGCTTTACCCGACCCGAGAATCGAACCTGAGACCCCTTGCGACCACTCGGCCAACGAGGCAGTTATTCATGTAAATTAACAAAAAAAAACTAGGACGTATTCTTACCAGACATATTTAGATTCAACTTTTTCCACACAAACCAACATTATCATATGAGTCCCTTATATTTTTCTTAATTTATGTTTTAGGTAATATTCTTGATATTACGTAATATACTACGTAGGGGGACCAACCCACCTACTGATTAAATCCATACATCACATAGGAAGCGATGGAGTGACATAAGCGTGGCACCATACGGAGATTTGCATACATTATTACTAATTATATTCAATTAATTAATGGATAATATATTCACTATCGAATGGATATTAAATATTTATATAACGTGTTTACTGAAAATATACACAATCAAGTTATTATATTAATAACGTAAATGTATAGTTACATGGTAATTGAAATAAAAAGTTACGATGTTCGTGGCCCGTCACGTAGCGACCGCTACGCCGTAGCACGTAGATATGATTGCGTCCGCAGTACAAATAAAGATTAGATATTTACTAAGTTCATTATAATACCGCAGTTATTATTTTAGTGGAAGCATATCAAGTAGAAAATAATAGTTGAACCAATGCTGTATTAAATATAAATACTATATTTTAAAAATGTGATCGTGTTCCAAATATGAATTTTGTTCGATATTAAAATTTAACTAACCCAAGCAGCTGTTAAAGTATTTCATGTGATGAAGTATTTATTTAAATGTGTTCCCTTTTCTATATTAATATATTAAACACAAGATACAATTCAATATAATAGAAATGCTGGTCAGCAATATATCTTTTCAACTGTCTTCATTCATAAATCGAAAATAGTACCGACGAACTTCATGAACCGTAGTTCAAGGACCTTTATATCTGTCTATCGTTTATCGGGAACCTTCTAATGAGTAACATTAGATAAGTTCACGATTGATAGTGGCGTATATTTCGTTAGTCACAGCGAACAGTTTTTATCTTCCAATCGTAAATGGTTTTACTGGGACAACTTCTAGGAAACAGTCATTTGTTTCACGGAGACAACGACTGGCCAGTAATTTCGTTTTGTTTTTTAGAGTGAGATTTGAAATTTGAATTTAGAATTTTAATAGATATAACGTTACTTAAATAAATAATGACGAATTCAAATAACAAGAAAATAAATAAATATGTAGTTACAACAGCTTAAAACAAACTAAAACTCAAACAGAGAATTAAATACAATAAAATTATTTTCATCGTCGTTCAATTATTATTTTTAAACGGTCAATTGATACAATACAATACAAATCACAGTAACTGCGTTTGTAAACAAAGATAATTATTCCATTTAAAATATGTTCAAACAGTAGTAACATAATAAATAAGGTATAAGAGACAGTTATTACAAATTAGAGCTTGTTCTCTCGTTATAAAATATACATTCGTATGTATTTAAATTGGCTAGTACAGAGGCCCAAAAAGGGTGTTCTTTTTGGCCTTTTGTAGTAGTTATTACATTGCACTCGCTTTTCATTCGCCGATGAAAATATGACCCGCAACAACAGTTCTGTACGATCATATTTTTAGTTTACATGCATCTTCATTTTATGTTAGGTGTAAAATTTAAAGATTTATCGGCTTTCAGTGGGAAATAGTGATGTATGAGCAGTGTTTAAGTGATATGTATGTTTGAATATTTTAGTCAATGTCTAACAAAATTTATTTGGTGTCACATAAAATGCTAAATTTATAACATAACATAACATCACGCCTTTTATCCCCGAAGGGGTAGGCAGAGGTGCACATTATACCACTGTACAATGTAACACCCACTTTTCACTATTTATGTTATGAGTCCCATGTAATAGGGGGTGAGCCTATTGCCATATACCGGGCACAATTCCAGACTCCGTGCTACTACTGGGAATATTTAAAAACCCAGTAATACTTTGCCCGACCCGGGAATCGAACCCGAGACCCCTTGCCCGGCAGTCGCACTTACGACCACTCGGCCAAAGAGGCAGTCTAAAATTATGTTTGTACTTTTTATCATATTACTAAAAATATGCAAACTTTTCGATAATATCTAATACTAGCTTCTGCCTGCTTTGCCCGCGTTCTTGTAGGATAGACAATAACCTATGTGCTATTCCACACCAAAACCTATCTCTATTCCAAGCCGCGGAGGGCTTAACGGGTTGCCGGGGCTCCGGCTCGAAGTGCAGGAGTAGGAACGGGGTGGTTTTTAGTCAGTAAAAGTCTGACACTCTTTCTCGCCTCATCCGGGTGGGAGAAGTCAGTAGATGATTTTCGCTTCTCAAAAAAAATCCTGTTCCTAATTTCATGCCGATTACTTCAGCCGTATTGACGCGATCGAGTAACAAACACACACACACACATACATCCTGACAAACTTTCATATTTATAACATTATAGTAAGATCTAGTGTCTATCATTATGTGTGTGAATCTCAAATCAGCTCAAATATTAATATTTCTTTTTATCAAATCAATAGGTTATTTATAAGTAAGTGAACATGCTCCATCGCCGGTCACATCATCACTTACAAAGCAAAATAGTGACCAAATGCTGACTGATTATACAAGGTGTTGTTTTAAAGCCGCGTCATTTTCTAGGAGGTAACTCGCGTACCGATTCTGAGTCCGAATCAACAAAAAAAAATGTAGATAAATATTTCTCATTTTTCTGTAAATTACGGAAATCCGTAAGTGCGAACTACACGCCGCCGTCTTGTAACTAGCTTTATAACACGTCTTAACACCCACAAACTCAAACACGTAATTGATATTATTCCTAATTCCATAAAACTCCAATAGGAAACATTACTGTCGCTTATTCTGAAATACTGTCGAACTTAAACGATTTATCATAGCTGCTTTTTTAACTATTGAACTTTTTACATTAAACCTTTATGACTTCTATGACATGCCCCCGAGAAATGAAAACTACACCTTGTATATTAAAAGAAAACAAAAATGTTCGAATTATTTAAAAACGGAACAAATTATCAACACCTTTTATAAAACTATAGACACACGTCTAATAAAAACTACACGCTTTTATTAGAAAAAAAAAACAAAACAACATAATGCCTTTATTGGTACATTATTGAATTGGTGCAACAACACAGAGAATAGACTCGCTAATGTCCGCCAGCGACTGTTTACATGCGTAGATTACGTGTTAACGCAACGGTAACAACAGAGATCGCAAACAATTAGCTCATTATGGACAGTAGCCTGGAGGTTTCTGTTGAACGCATTGGTCGTTGCAATAGAGTTGCTTTTTGTTTAGCAGATTTTGTAGTTTTAAGTTTTTCTTTGTAATTTTAACGTTAAGATTTGTTAATGTGTTAAGTTTTTTGGATTAATTACTTATAATGTATTTTTTGAAATTAATGTCTACTATGTAGTTACTAGTCGATTAGAAGTATATTGTAGTGTTTAGAGCAAAATACATAAAAATGGTTTTTAAAATAATTGAACTTGATCATTTTCCAAAAGCAACTCTCTAATGTCCTCGTACTCATCATCACGCCTTTTATCCTCGAAGGGGTAGACAGAAGTGCACATTACGGCACTTAATGATACTGTCCAATGTAACACCAACTTTAAACTATTTATGTTACGAGTCCCATGTAAAAGGGGGTGAGCCTATTGCCATATAGCGGGTACAATTCCAGACCCCATACTACTACTAAGATTTTTTTTTAAACCCAGATATGCTTTGCCCGACCTGGGAATCGAAACCGAGCCCCTTACATGGCGAGGCAGTCAACTAGGCAACGAAGTAGTCACTAAATATTAACACATGTTAATCAAGCGTTATCGGAGTTACAATTACAATAACATTCAATTCCTTGAACCTGAAGTTTACATTATCACGCTAACTTGAATAGAACAACACACAAGTGAACAACAATAAAATACAGATGTTATGACCAGAGAAACTTATGCATAATGTATACATAACACATACACACACACACACACACACACACACCTAAACATACATACGTACGTATTACCCAGGTGTAGCCCGCAATTCAAACATGACGTGTCCCGGTAGCAATATTTTGACCGTGACATATCTTTACGAGTACACAGTACAGAGATATACACACATACATAGATACTGGCAATAATGTCATTCTACACATTTCAGGTAATAATATACACCGCAGAATCTCATATTTCGTAGTCTACGCCGACACCACACGCTGGGCCAAATGTCAAATAAATATTGTAAAATCTCTGTACTGTACTCTCATAAACGTGTAATCGTTAGATATAGTATTATATTTTCGTATTATTTTCGTTCAAGTGGAGGTCGAGTTCAAGATTCGGGAAATTGGATTTTGTTCTACCTTCTACTTCAAATTTCTTCTAACTAAAACCAAATAAACTGTTATTATGATTCTATTTAAATTCAATTGTTCTCTAAACAAAAGTAACTAACGTCGAAAACAGTTCCGTTTCATTCAAACGTAATTCAAGCTATAGGGAAAATTGTTAAATGATATTTAAAACATCTTATACGCACAGCATAATAAGAATAGAAAAAAATATTTCCTTTAGTGCTACGTACAGTTGTAAACAGCCAGATCCTAAATGGATAATAGCTAATTATTATGAACCTAATTTATTATTTTAGTAATAACTAGCAAAGCCGGCGAACTCCGTTTCGCCACCAGATTGGCTTCATTTTATGTAACATTTCGTTTGGTGATTTTTTTTAATTTTCTTTGCTATCAAACCTCACGGAGCCCGAGACCTTTCCAACGAATGCAAAACCGTGAAAATCGGTTCGTGCGTTCTGGAGTTATAACGTCAGGAAGGAAAACCTGACTTATTTTTATATAGTAGATTATAGATGTAGTTAATTGTAGTGTGTAACTAGGTACGTAATTTACTTTAGAAATATTAATTAGACATATTGTTATAAAAAATTGTATGACAAGGGCACGGACCAAGAGTCCGTGGACAATTAATGTGTAACATTACCTCTATAAAAAAAGCGGCTAGATCCAGTATATTTATGTTTTTTAATTTTGGTTAACTACTATCAGTTCAATATTGAAAAATATATATTTTTTTATTGGGACAAGCCCGCTACAACCTCCCGAAGTTCCCAAGTTACGTATTCATAACTTGCAAAAACGTATAAAACTACATATTTTATATAACTTCCTAAACAACCATTAACCAAAGGCATTCTGTGGTTGACTCAGTCAAAATGATAGCTAAACCCATGTTTCAACTGCACTGTGCACGTAGGTTGCAATTAATACCTTGCCTGGAGCACATTTAGATAATAGTTTGTTCCAGGGGATCTAAGCTGTGGTATACGAATTGTTGCTATTTGTGTTACAGGGATTTTGATGCATAGCTGTTACTGACAGTAACTCAGTGTTTGTGTTGTGATAACAAAATTTTGAATAATGAACTGTTTTAGAGTTGGTTATAGGTACTTCAATATTAATTATAAAGCTCAAATTAAAATGGCTAATACTATCATTAATATTGTTAAATGCTTAATCTATATATATATATATATAAGAAAGTCGTGTTAGTTACACTATTTATAACTCAAGACCGACTAAATCGATTTAGATGAAAATTGGCAGGGAGGTAGCTTACAACCAGGAGACGGACATAGGATACTTTTTATCTAAAATTATTATTTTTTACTTTTACCGAAAATCACGAACGGGGACGGGGAGAAATGGGATTGCGCGTACGAAGTCGCGGGCAGAAGCTAGTATAAAATACTCTTGAAAAATATACATTTATTTTTGTTGATGGGGGAAACCTTCAAAAGGCGCCTAGCTTTTTGAGAAAAAAAGACTAGGCAGTGTGGGATTTTTACCTCACTAAAACCTTCCTGGTGGTCACCATCCGCACCTGAAGGGGGCACCGGGTCCTCTTAGATGACCAACCCCGGAGCCCCCACGGAGCAACGCCTGTTATGACACCTCCCTATGGAGACCTATGTGGCTACCTAGAGCCTCTCTGTGCAGTGCACCGCGGCATGTGACCACTGTGCCGCCGTCATCCTTGAGGTCATTATGTGGACGCCTAGATTCCCCACTCTATACGCCCATAACCCCAAAGTGAAAAATATAGGTACCTAGATACCTTTTCTCCAACTACTGAAGAATAAGTAATTAGTTGAAGTAAAGGTTGTTAGACCAACACAAGAAAAGAAAGCATTTAGGATTACAGAAATTTTGGTTATATAAAAAGAAATTGACTGCCTCGTTGGCCGAGTGGTCGCAAGTTCTACTGTTTTTAAAAAACCCAGAAATACTTTGCCCGACCCAGGAATCGAACTAAGGACCACTCGGCCAACGAGGCAGTCAAGGGCCAACGAGCGTAACTAAAATAAATCAGTTTTACCCAAAGCTTAGCTAACATTTAAAGCTTTACAAAAACCCACGCAATTAATGCGAACTTATTTACCGGGAAACATAAAGAAGCGACACTTTCAAATAGCAAGATTGAATTTAATAAGGGAAAATATACAGAATTTCACGCCCAATAAAACAGACGCCCACTGATTTTTTCTTATCTTTTTTCCTAATATAAAAACGATTACCAAATTTGAATTAACAAAAGGTTCCATTCTAAAAATGTTACACCTATTTGGTTTCTATTATGTCTTACAGTATTGTGTGGATTCTTACTAAGATTTCTTTGACCTCAATGTAAATTTTTGATAAAAGCAGTATCAATTAGATATTTGTTTTATTATTTTCTTTTCGATAACTTTTACATAGACCAAAACAGTCAGTTTTTTGTATGTTTCCTTTCCTTGATATTTCCTATGTTTTTTTTAATATTTAAATATTTATTTTTAAGTATTTTTAAGTATTACTGGGTTTGTAAAAACCTCAGTAGTAGCTCGGAGTCTGGAAATGTGCCCGGTATATGGCAATAAGCTCACCCCCTTTTACATGGGACTCGTAACATAAACAGTGAAAAGTGGGTGTTACATTGTACAGTGGCATTAAGTGCCGTAATGTGCACCTCTCTATCCCTTCGGGGATAAAAGGCGTGATGTTATGTTATTTTTAAGTTATTTAACTTCCTAGATATAGTCAAAGTCAAAAGTCAAAGTTGGTTTGTGTTCTAAACTCAATTTTAGGTTTATTATTTAAACGATACTGATTCTCCTACTTTACATACCTACGTTTACCCTTTACGATCCTCCGACTCCTAGTTTTAAAGGGCAATTTTAGTTTGTACCATTCATGGTATTTCAGACTTCTTAACAAATAATTATGAAAGATTTTTATCTTAGACCTTACACTGTTTAACGTATGTTAAAATAGTTACTTTATAAATATTGATATTACTGTAAAAAAAATGTATGACAAGAGCACGAACCAAAACTGTATGGAGAACTAATATGAAGATTGAAAAAACAATGATCATGGATAGCATTATCTTCATATTTTAAAAGACCTTATTAGTAAATTATTCAGTACTTTTAAAATAAAACTCATAGCAGTATCTTCGTCACCTCCACAAGTTTCCTTTGTTTGTCTAGTACTAAATATAAGCGGCTTCCATAGAGCTAGTTACAAGCTATCTATGCAAATCACACCCAGTACTGAATTCAAACTAAATTCATACTGTGTATTATAGCAACGAAAGGAACAAGATGGACTACTTTGTTGATCAAAGATTCATAATAAGTAAAGTCAGGTAAATTTCTGGAGCTATACATGGTTTATGAGTAAACCATTCAATGACAAACGTAATAGAGAAGGATTTGAGCTTCAAAGAGTCTTGACACAATATAGTGGTTCTCGTTTAGCAATAGATTCGTTAACGACTACAAATCATTCATATTAATGAAGAATAGGGAAACAAAAGATAATCTATATATATAAAAGAAAGTCGT
Organism: Spodoptera littoralis; assembly: GCA_902850265.1. Lineage (NCBI taxonomy): Eukaryota > Metazoa > Arthropoda > Insecta > Lepidoptera > Noctuidae > Spodoptera > Spodoptera littoralis. The sequence goes on along the minus strand of LR824542.2, from coordinate 8,470,469 downwards.
GTTGGTTACACCACTTATAACTCAATAATGGCAGAATAGATTTGGCTGAAAATTGGTAGAGAGGTAGCTTAGAGCCAGGAGACCGACATAGGATACTTTTAAACCAAAATTTTTTTTTACTTTTTACTGAAAATCACGAACGGTGACGGGGAAAAATGGGATTACGCGTACGAAGTCGCGGGCAGAAGCTAGTTTTCAATAAACTACGTTTAAGAGAACAGATTTCTTTAGTGTGACAAATACTTTTCTGAAAACCGTACCAAAATCGGTTTAGCCACTTGCGAGATAATCGCGGACAAACGTACATACAGGTCAAACAGAAAACCTTCTATTTAGAAAAATAAATGTTTGTCTTCGAATCCCTTTAACAAATAGTAGATTAGATATAACATAACATAACATAACATCACGCCTTTTTATCCCCGAAGGGGTAGGCAGAGGTGCACACAGAAGTAACACCCACTTTTCACTATTTATGTTATGAGTCCCATGTACTAGGGGGTGAGCCTATTGCCATATACCGGGCATATTTCCAGAATCCATGCTACTACTGAATTTTTTTTTAAAAACACAGTAATACTTTGCCCGTGCCGGGAATTTAACCCAAGGGCTTGCCCGGCAGTCGCACTTGCGACCACTCGGCCAATGAGGCAGTCACTTAGGCAGATTAGATATATTGATGTAAAAGCAAGTTTTTTTTTTCTTTGGCAACCGAGTCTCCAATAAAAGCAAGTTAAATTTAAGTCACGACCTTTATTACAGGACCAATCATCTTTGTCAATAAAACGTCACTATTCATACAGCTCGTGTATTTGAAAATTTGAGCTGCATTTGAACATGAATGCTTTTGTCTGTGAACTGGAATGGGAACAAAGAAGTACCTACACACGCCTTCCACGGCTGGAGTAACGTTCAATAAAGTTCTATTGCCTTCAAAACTTGCAACTAACTGTAATACATGTAATATGACGTCATATTTAAACGACATACCATTACACCTTTTATCCTCAAAGGGGTAGCCAGCGGTGCACACACGACACTTAATGCCACTATACAATGTAACACCTACTTTTCACTATTTATGTTACGAGTCCCATGTAATAGCCTATTGCTATATACCGGGCACATTTCTCACAATCAGTAGTAACTGAGATTTAAAAAAACCAGTAATACTTCGCCTGACCCGGGAATCGAACACGCAACCCATTACTCGGCAGTCGCATTTGCGACCACTCGGCCAATGAATGTCTTTAAGTAGTCGATTTACCAAAAGTAATAACTTAGTTTTCGAGATTACTAAATAACCAACGTTCTTTTTTTTAAATTAGATATAAATAAACTTGTTTTTGTCAAAATTCTATCACTTTCATAATGTAACCTACATTTTAGGCAAAAATTCCTCCAGACACACATAAAACCTTACACACACCTACACGCTCGCAGCTCACAATTATGAAAAGCGTAGGAAAACCAATAACAAAATTTAATACACAATAAGAATCCGTCGAGAAACGAAAAACAAACTTGATCACTTATGTATAACATCGAGTTAGTTGAAGACAGTCACAATAGAAATAAAAGGAAAGATTCTAACGATACTTTTCCGAAGAAAAGAGTCGCAATCAGCTGGTAGATAAAGTTCCAGTTTGTGGAGCGCGCAATCTAGAATTGGCGAACAGTTTTAAAACTGTATCCACGTGTTTTACTTTGAGAAAGGTTGAACTTTTTCAAAATATTCAACTATGTATGTTAGTGTGTGTGGAACTATGATATTGTTAATGTTATACCAATTTTCATATTTATTTAAGTACCAATATCTTTTACTATTGATATAAAAATAACGTATATCATGTCAAATTAATTCGAAGAATTTATTTTCCACAGAATGCTCATCGTATGAATGTTAAATATTTAAACTATGTTTTTTCAGTACAATTCACATTTATATGAAATTACAAACTCCCAATTTTTATAATTGTTTCTGGATAAGGCATTATTATAGAAAAAGGTTCCAAAAATAGGGAATTGAGTGTTATTACCTACCTTACCCTCAGCAGCGTTTAAGAGTAATTTATCCAATTTAAAAACAAAATGGTAGCAAACAAAACTTTCACACAATCAAATGAAATAATACTTGGAATGACCTACAACAACCCCAAACATTCACGAACTGAATAATTCAATATTCGAAAATGCTTCTAAATTATGCATACGTAATAGAAGGCACGAATTTAATTCACGTGTACCAGACGTAGTGTTCAAATTAATCCCTATGTGAATTTGGTTCGAGTCAGTGGTTGGGAGCGACAGTGCTTACTCTGAAGTTTGTAACTTTGTCTCTGCACCCCATCCACCCCCCGATGCCCTAAGGATACGTCCAGCTAATATGTGGCCGAATTTTGGGGGATTCCAATTTAGTCCTATTTATGCAGCACCTTAGCTTTAGCTTCGCACGGGATTGGGAGCAAATGAAATGTGCGCGGTATTGATTATTTGGTATTTAAGTCAGTGTATTTCAAATATTCCGGTATTGTTGTTGTTTTGTTATAATATCTGCGCATGTTTTTATGTTTTTACTTAATCAAACTAAATAGACTAGACTGATCAGTCAATAGGCTGCACGACGTCGCCGCGACTGCGCATGCAATGAGGAAGAACCCCTCTGTGGCTCGAAACTAGTAGAGCATTTCTCAGTATATTCACGAGAGTAATCAGCATTTATAGTTAATTTAATACGTCTCACGATAGTTATTATAAATAATTGTTATCAGAAGTTCTAGTCTTTTTATCTAGAAATGTCAATATTGTTGGTATATTTTTTTGCGATTTGAAGGACTCTTTTAAAGATGGGTCACATATAATGACCATTAGTAAAAAGAAAGAAATGAACATAATGATGTTGTTGTTCTTCACTATTTCTCCGTAAAATATTAAACTAGCAGAATTTTTATAACAGACAGCAATAACAGCATTTACTCAATTCCAAATCACATCACATGAAACACAATCTTCTCTAAACACAAAATATCGTGATAAATAATTCTAGCGAAAACTCATACCGAATTCATTCCGCCAGATGCCTGCCAATCAACGAATCCCATTTTATTTTGAACATTCAGTCTTCATTAGACCGTAACTGTCTAGATTTTTCTGTTTTGTGGCTTAATTAACAAGTACAGGCTTACAGTATTTTTTGCAATTGGTACGGAGGAAAATTTTTGCTATACCAAAAATACCCAGATTTTTTAGTGCAGCTATTTAAATAGGATATGCTATAATGTTGAAACTAGGTCATGAAATCAGTGTCATTCAGTTGTAATAAATTATGGGTGGTATTTAATATTTTAACTGTAAATTCCCTTTTTTCAACCAAAATGTTCGAAATTACCACCAAAAATACTGAATTGAACAATAAATTTGCTCATCAAATAAATCAATTATACTATACTGTTAGATCTTTAAAGCTTAACTGTTTACTGAATGACTATCTTTTTAACTAAAAGTAAATCTAATAATTTTAATCTAACCTATAAAGGTCGTGAAAAAAAAACAAAACCTAACCTAACATAATATTCAACAATTTGTGTGCAAATTAGTATTTTTGTTTAACGGTATATTAATTTAATGGTTAATAATAAATAGACAACGACGACATGGTAACTTTTAAATTTATTTCCAGTTTCTTCCCATTAACTTTGTTCTGTGATAAAACCCGGCATTATGGTTTCCTCACATTATTCTACAGTACACTGAAAAGCCTAATTAAACATGAAACAGTCTACAATACACATTCCCGCCCAAACAACTGTCAGTCAAGAAACGTCGTCGCGACAACCGCAGTGCAATCGCGCGCATGCAGCAATCATGGCGCGCATTGTTGCCATTCCGTGCAGTGCTTATTGTGCGATGTTGCACCTGAGCCACCACCGTTCCACTTGTTTGGAACTAGAGCACACGGCGCGAGCGTCTTTTCACTGCAATTGTATTACGCGCCATTGTCCCGTTTCATTTATTCATAGCTATTCACGGAGGACAGCTTTCCCTTTCTAGATTACAGCCGAATATGTAACGTGTTGGGTTTTATACGTTTGTGAGCGACTAATGTTTTGTTGATTTGAATAAACCGTCTTTGTTTATTTTCGTTGAAGGATTTCAACGAGAACATTCTACACTGCTTACTTATGTATAGTGCATCTTGTTATGATAATTAATAAATTCTAAAGTCACCTATTACTTAGTTGTAAAACAGTTATGGCAGACAAAACCACAGGATATCATAAACTCATAACCTAAACTAACCATTGCATATATTTAATTTTGTATACCGTGTCGGACTTGTCGATATTTTTTTTCTTTTTTATATCGATGATACAGGGTCAATCTAAAAATTTATTTCTTTAGATTGATATCTTTGATTGATTTTTGATAGATTTACATCTTTATATTGATAGACGGTTTCTAACATAGCTTCTAACAGAAGGTTCTCATATCGTATGGCTCTTCAATGGATTCAATCGCAAACTCCTTGGTACCACGTTACCAAACTCTTTGTCTACACCAAAAAATCTTTCTTTCGACCTTGTGTCTGGTTATATATACATAGCTACATTAAAAAGACCTAAACATTTATATCACCACGACCTCAACCCAGTCTTCATGTCGTTACACTCCTGACCACTAAGGGCACATCGGGCTTTTAAAGTTCCTGAATTGTTTATGAATCTAGGTAACTTTCATGAAGAAACTACCTTAACTATGTGTCTGCTATTAAGTATTTATTTCAACGTCTCGAAAGCGTTTTCTCCAATTTTCGGGCTTACTATTTTTTTTTTTTTTTTTTTTTTTTTTTTTTTTTTTTTTTTTTTTTTTTTTTTGAAAACTTTGCCCCACACTAGGATTTTCTCCTGTGTCGTGGGTGCGTTTACAAACATACAAGTTCACATACACAATGACACCCAGACCCGAAACAACAATTTGTGGATCACACAAAGTGTTGTTCGGTGCGGGAATCGAACCCGCGACACGTTGCACGGCAGCCGGTTGCCCAGCCACCGCACCAACCGTGCAGTCAAAACATATTAACACAGTATTTAAACGTATTAACACAGTATTATCTGTTATTACGAACATAGAGGTAGTTTGGGGTAAAAATTGGAATAGGTGTTTGTTGTAGACATTTTGAATATGACAAAAGTGTAATATAATGGTGGTGGTGTAATATAACTTATAAACATGAACTGGCTGGAGACTGGTTGGAAAATGGTATTTAAATAAAATTATGAGACAATTTTATTATGTCTAATATTTTGGGTTTATCGCAACTTCTTTACCGAATAAATTCGCAATCATAACATCATAAAGTAAATTCCGCATGGTCAAATTTTGTATTGATTGTCTCTAAAAGCGTTCAGTTACAGCTTGAGAAGAACAGTAGGTATAATTAGATCTACAGTTAATTAATATAACTTAGACATTTTTAAAAGAATCCACAAAAACATTGACAAGTCTAACGTTTCATTGTTCAAACTACTAAAACCAACGAAACCACTATCACAATGTCCCATTTTTTCACGTCAGTAAAACGTCAGATATGTGTAAATGCAAGTGTTCCAACGGCTGCGTGGTTGGGGCATCTGCCCATCTATCACTCAGATATTACGTATGCATGACAGATAGGACATAACGTTTTGCTTTTTAGGATTCCGTCAAAACTGAATCCCTGTTAACGAAGTTCTTTTATCTGTGACCAATGTCAGTTTCAGCAAAATACAATTTATAATAAAAGTAAACAAAATCTTTGATTTGTGTATTTTCCTTTGTTTTGTAAATAAAGTTTTATTTTTGATCAAAATTGTCCGATTGAAAATATTTAACGTAATTTTTATTAATGTACATGAGCTGATATAGATAATAATTCTTCTATTACAAATGCTGCCAAAGAACAATAAAAATACTACCCGTTCAAATTCTTCTATTCTTCAGAGAAGAAAAAAATCAATATTCATGTATTTTATTTGCGAAAATTGATTATTTTAATAGAAGAACCACGTGCATAGACCGTTCCGCCATTTTATTCCCAGAAATTATGACATTTTTATTAAATGGTACACGTGGTCTTTGGTATAAGATTTTGATCTATTTTATCGTGAATAATATAATGAAAATACACGTTTATTTCCAAAGCTGGTTGGGATATCTTTGTGTTCTAATCAACGTCATTATCTGTTCCGTATTATGAACAGATTCGACGTGTATTGATTACATAGACTGCAATGTTTTAACTGTATCGTATATTTTAATAATGGGAAATGTTTTTTTGATTAAAATCACACACGACTGGAGAGTGTAGGAACTGTAAGTGAATGTTTCTTGTTTTAAAAGAGCGTAATCGTAATTTTTTTTCCAATTTTTTAAACAATATTCTTATTCATCGAAGTGGATTTTTTGACATACATATACATTGTATATGGTAGTTTTGCATTGACAAAGCTTAAGTCACACAAACTTCTGTATGCACGTCTTAAACACATTAACTACCCTTTTTCGCGCAACACATTTACGAAAAGTCCATAGGCACAAAAAGAAAGAAAATAAAATAAGATACATCATAGAGGTTAGCGTTCATTTTTTCAGACGACTGGTCACTCACAAACTAATTCAGGGCGTAAACAGACTGTATGATACGGGCACAAAGCTGTGGTCATCCGGGACTTGGGTACGACTGCCGTCATCAATCATGGTGATATTGCGTGACGCATCAACTTGCGAGCCGACCGAAGCGACGACATTTCTCTTTACGTGTTTATTCGGATTTGTGTCGTTTTGTACCTAGTTTTCGAGCTAATTAGGTAGGTTTTAGTTTGATGCGGTATACTAACGATTTGTATAAGGAGGAGGAGGAGACAATTCTATAACTGGTCCAATGTCCTTTTCAGGAACTTCCTTCAAATTACTATAAAATGTAGCTCACTTTGGTAATTTTAAATTAAAGTCATTTGCAAATACAATTTTATTGTGATAGAGGCTGTGGGTGTAGATAATCATTATACAAAACTTTTAAGTTATATTAAAAAATATAAATTTACTAATCGTTCACGTAAAAATCAAGCTTGAAACCACCATCCCAATGAGGTAGTCGAAGTATACCGACAAGCAAATTAAACGATCAATAACAACCTGTTTAACAACTTACTTAATTCAGGAGCTAATTTTGAATCTCTTAAACCACACGAACATCGTTGTGAGCGAGTGGGCGAGAATTTGTCGTTTAGAAACGATGACATTTAAAGGGAACACGTCAAGTTGAGGCTGACTCCCACATTCCATTTAAAGGTAAAGGAGATGTTCGCAGTTTGATTCGGTATCTATACTTTGTTTGAGGTGCCCTTCAGCTAGGTCCTAGGACATCCGCAAGATGGCTGGTAGTAGTTGGATGCGTACAGCTTAAGAACGAGCTTAGTGGCTTGCCATGAGAGGTTTATGTCCCGCAGTGGACGAGAAACGGCTGCTGGTGATGTCTTTGTTATCATAACCTTAAGTTATTGAGGCGGGATTTTGCGAATAGATTAATGTATTATCAAGATTTCTTTTCTTAATTAGCAGTATGTTGTAAGTTGTTTTTCTTATAATTCCAGTGCTACCTACAAAAAGCCAGATGTAATGAAAATAACTATGATATCCGAGAAGTTAAAATTAAAAAATCCCGTTAATCACTTTAGGGATCAAACTCTAGATTTGATAATTAAGTACAATGTTATCTAAAAAATAAAAGTTTAAAATGTACTATTAAAATTCCGACATTAGGTATGACTGACATACCAATAGAACTTGAAATCATACTTCAAAACTGCAAGGAATATCAATATCTATACATACATAAATTATATACTGTGTATGTTCTATCTTTACATAATAAAACGTAAACACAAATACACATTTCATGTATCAGCTTGGAAAGCTCGTATCGAGTCGCGAATAATAAATATTTGCACGATCCAACTACCGACCGACACGTGATGCCAAATGTACTGCATTTGAAACTTGAAATGCATTTGGGAAGTAACTAGTAAGTATAGTACTTAATGCATATATATGGAGCCACTTTTGAACTCTGTTATTAAGTTGGGCTCATGTATTTTTGTAATAGTAGTTGCAAAATTCAGTAATACTAGGCAGATACTTGTATATCAAACATATCTTGTGACACATTTAACTAATAGAGTTTATACGTCCCGGGCGTGGCTTGAAACTAGTCGAGTTAACCCGTCTAACAGTTATGTTTCTTTTTTCTATCACGATGGAAATCTTCTTCAACAATTCGACTTCCCACGTCGTGCGGACAATGAGAGGCGTGCTGGACTCTTACCAGCTAAAACCAATGCAGTATTCCTCCACTACGTGTGATTGTGACTCGGGATATCCCTACGGAATTACCACACTCAGCAGGCCTTGATCTACGGCTATGTTTGGGGCAGGTCTAACCAAGTTAGCAGCTCTGGGAGGCTGCTTCCTTTCCTCGAGTGGCGTGCGTGGGTCCAGTAATTATGTGTGTGTTAGCCATATATATATTATTATATAAGATATGATTATCTTGATAATTTCGTTTCTATTGGAATAGGATAGTTGCCAGGGAATGAAAATTAAAAATCTAATTAGTCCGTCAGTTAGATAATGAAAAAATATTAGACACGTATTTTTTATTTTCTCGTATAAAGTTGCAATAGTTAGATAAATTGGAGTTAAGTTTAGGAGTGGGAGGTCGTTACGTCACACGATGTTTCCGATTAATATATCGTCGAAAGTATTAATTTTTTTGAGAAAAAAAAATACGTGGCTAAAGATTTAGGCAAGTACCCTTATGTATAAAAATCTCAAAGAAACTTCATATATAAACTTGCTGAAAAACCAAAACATCACTTCACTGGTAATTAATACTCGATAATTAAGCATCCCTTATTGGCGATATGGCCATCAAAATTAGGATAAGTGACCTGTAACTCAATGGCGACCAAAAATAGCTTCGACAAATAACCAGGTACAGTTTTAGTGTGGGTAAAGGATACTCAATTAAGTGTCAAAGGGTTGTGGTCAACAGCTGGTGCACCTACGCTATAAACTAGTCGTGCTTGAAGATATATTCAATTGATCAATCGTTTCGTGATCAACCATCTCAGTTACAAGGAAGTTAATGCTTGGTTTCTCACAGAATGTTATTAGTTTTGGTTGTCATTGTCTATTAGTCACAATAAGACATAATACAGCTAAAAAATGAAATAAGAGGTTTTGTAAAAACATTTAACTTTATTTCATACTTTTGCGTTTTTGGAAACCGTAATTTTAGAAAATTTAAATAAATTGGAGTCAATCTAAGGGAACGATTGGTTTATTGTAATCAACCTCTTTGTCCTGCCTACGCGCTTTGGTAAGTAGAATTACGGTTAGGTACATAGTTATAAAGTTTATTAATTTTTATGAAAGTATATTATTATAATCAACTAGCTGTTGCCCTTCGACTTTTCGACTTTGACTTCGTCAGCATGGAATATGATTCATGTTTTATCCTATGGGAGCATTTAATCGGGATAAAAAGTCCTATCACCTAAGTCAGCCCATACCCTGCCTGTATACCGAATTTCACGCTTGTAGAACCAGACCTAGTATCGTAGAACCAGACCTAGTAATAGGTGACCGGGGCTCCGGCTAGAAGTGCAGAAGTACAAATGGGATGATTTTTATTCAGTAAGATTCTGACACTCCCTCCTGCCTCACCCAGGAGGGAGAAGTCGATGATTCTCCCCTATTAAAAGAAAAACCAAATTTCTTCACAATCCGTTCATTACTTTTAGCGTGTTTGACGGACAAACATCCAAACTAAGAAACTTTCACATTTATAATAATAGTGTGATAAGTACCTCAAAATATAACTCGCACCGAAGTACAACATAAAGTATTAACTAATACAATATTGGATATGAAAAAAATATTCGGTACGTACTATTTTTACCAACCTGAAACAGCTTTATCAAATACCGTTATTACTCCACCTGAAAAGAAAGACGTTTGCCTAACAAATCACTTAGTCTTGGGTCTATTTGTACTCCTTGATTGAATTACTTGGTACGCCAGACTTAATATTAATATATCAAAAACTCCATTAATACTTACTTCTTTAGAACTCAGGGAAGAGTTGTTCGAAGTACTGTATAATTGGGTGTGTCATTTACATTTACTGTTGGTATTTGTGTTTAAGTAAAATACCTATTGGATAAATACAATCTTTTAAAATTAAAAACTTTGTATCATGGGTGTCGTTTTCTGATGAGATGTACAAAGGGCTATTATTATATTATTACCTAGTAAAATAAGTTCTATGAAAACTAAAAGAAAAACTAATTCTGTAACTTTGTCATATTTTGAGTTACAAAGTGGGTACCTATTCGTACCAACCGTTTCTTGTAACGATTGTTCTACCAGATGTAGCAATTCATGTTTTAAAGAAATACAATGTCATAATTAACTAGCTACTCGTGAGCGATTTCACGCGCTGCTCGACTTCTATTGGTCATAACGTTATGTTTATAGCCTATAGCCGTCCTCGACAAATCTACTATCTGAAGGAATTATTCAAATCGGGCCTATAGTTTCAGAGATTATCACGCACAAGTAAACAAACTGCAGCTTCTTATAATATAAAAGCATAAGATAAATGAAATACGTAATCCATGAAATAACTGGAAAATACTAAATTCTTAAGCGAAACTAACCTTTTTTTTATAGGCAAATAATCCAATGACTTTTCCCGCCTGGGTGAGGCGAGAGAGAGTGTCAGACTCATATCAAAAAATCAATTTCACCTTAAAATCAATGTAACATAGAAAAACGGTCAGTTATATTGGCACGAAGCTGGAATAACACCAACATAAAAGGTGGAAAAGTGAACACTGAACAGGGCGGGTCAATATTTGCTTCTCGTCAGGTGAAATTGTGGGAAAGCACACTTGACACCTGGCTAGTGGAATTCAAATAGATTCGTGGAATATTTTCGTCTCCTTACAACCTTTTGTTAACAACTGGTTATACGTTAACCAAATGGTTGTTGAAATGACCTAGCATTTGAAAAAAACCTAGAAAAGTAAAAAAAGGTACCTACACCCTAATTTTTTTTTGTATTCTTTTACTGTCGTGGTGCGTTTATGTATAGAGGTACAAGTTCACATACATAATATATGACACCCAGACCCGAAATAACTAAACAGAACACATTCAATAAACAAATTCACACAAGTGTTGCTTCTTGTGAAAATCGAAACCACTACACGTTGCGCGGCAGTCGCTTGCGTAGCCACCGTGCCAACTGTAGAAGTCCTAAAATAGAGGATGTCTTCATCTATATATTTTGTAGATACGAGTTTTCTTTTCAAATTAGAGGAAGCTAACTGATAAAATGTCATACACGTTGAATGTGTCTTTTATATTTCATTTTCGCCTTGTGGTGGCTTTCATAAAAATTCTAATAACATGGTTTTATTTGAAGCAAAATTAAGTAGATGTTCTAAAAGTAGTAGCTATTCAAACGTTTTACGCTTTGATAAAACGGTTCCTTATACTGCCTTTTCTACGAGAGTAAACAAAGACGATGAGTTTTATTAGGTAAATTTCTACTTGACATTTACTTCGGTTTTTTGATGCGAAAGTAAAATAATGAGGGCGTAATTAATATTTACATACTGTGTTGTAAATTACCTGTCTATAATTTTTATTAGGTTGTCAATTTTGTTTTCTGACAAAAATATTGAGTAGGTACTAATTAAATAAAACAAATATTAGCAAGAGTACTTTATGGTATGTAATGTGAATTACGATTATAAAAACAATCAAAACACAAATAGATAGAAACATTTAAATTCATGTTTTTATTTTTCCTTTTTTACTAGACTAATCCCAGAGTGGCAAATTTTATTGTGGTCATGACAGTTTCTTTTTTATTTTTCTGACCCAAGTGTAAGCTCTTGGACTCGTGACATAATTTCAGTCAATTACTTTAAACATTACAAAAAAAAATCCACCAAATTTTGTACAGACTATAACATCATAACATCACGCCTTTTTATCCCCGAAGGGGTAGACAGAGGTGCACATTACGGCACTTAATGCCACTGTACAATATAACACCCACTTTTCACTATAAGTTATGAGTCCCATGTAATAGGGGGTGAGCCTATTGCCATATACTGGGCACATTTCGAGACTTCGTGCTATTACTGAGATTTTAAAAACCCAGTAATACTTTGCCCAACCCGGGAATCGAACCCGAGACCCCTTGCCCGGCAGTCACACTTGCGACCACTCCGCCAACGAAGCAGTCCAGTATACAGACCAAATTAACAAAAACTGGAAATGCCTACTACATCAACGCCCCTATCCCCCTTCGGATATTAACAAGTATGATATATTATGTAGAAGTATGTTGTGTCATCACATCCCGCATGCACCCTCACTGACACATAAATCCATCAATATTAAGTTTGACAGAAGCAATTAGTCACATGCAGAAAACTTTTAATTTCTCCTATTAACGTTAATTATGGAGATACGTGATAGCGAGACCAAAAGTTTAAATTGGGTACGGCAAGGAAGCGTTGGCGTTGATCACAGAAAGAACGTTTTGAAATATATATAAAAGAAAGATCGAGAGAGTGGAACAATTTACTTTTTCCCTTTGTCGCTTTTAATGTCTTTAAAATAAATAATTTAATACATCTTTAATATATGTACATTCGGAGTCGCGGAGAACCTAACGGGTAACTGGAGCTCCGGCTCGACGTGCAGGAGACGGAACAGGGTGGTTTTTAGTCAGTAAGAGTCTGACACACCCTCCCGCCTCACCCAGGCGGGAACAGCCATTCGATGATCTTCCCCCTAAAAAAAAAAAATTGTATATGTACATGTAATTAATGTAATGAACTTCCCAGTGATTTACCATTGTAAATAACTTTGACGAGTTCAAAATTATTAAAACAGATATTTTAGTCCCCTTTTGGTTTTGTACATGACTTCAACGGCATCTAAGTGCCTAGTGGCACAAGTTTGTAAACTCGAATCCCTTCTCCTTAGAAGGGATTCGAGTTTGACATCATAGTTCCTTAACTATGATGTCAAAAATCTTAAAATCAATGCTTTTTGGGTGATGATATACTTAGTGGCTTCTTCTATTAACTATTAACACAACGATCGATAGTATTGTGGTAATATCCCTTGTTCCAATACAAGTATAAATTAAAGCAATTTTTAAAATGTCTACCAACAACATATTTTTGCGGATATTTTAATAATTGGGAATAAGGCCAATAAACCTCGTTGACCTTAAGAGTTTTACTGCCAATTTTAAATATATTTCGGCAAGCGAAGTTTTAAACGTAATTAGAATCCTTTTGATTACGGCTAAGTGACCACTACTCGCTGATTGGATTAAAATATGGACGATGATTTCTTCTTAGTTTTTTCCTATATATTTTTAAAATTAGTGACGGTCTTTTTTTATTAATATTAGTGCTTCATTTTGATTTTATTTTTGATTTCTAATTTCCATAAAGTATAAGGTTTTTTTATTCCGCATTGAGGTTCATGCATGCACAATTTTCTACTTCATATTTACGATAGAACCTTGATCAGATTTTAACCGGTTTTAAAAAAGGAGGAATTTCTCAATTTGCATGTATGTTTTATTTTGAACTTTTTCTTTTGTACGCATTGACATATTATTATCTCCGAGTTAATTATTATGTTTCTGGGCTTACTACTGCAGTAGTAGTAGCGCGACAGTTGCCGCGTCGCGGGTCGCGAAATACTCATTAATATGAGCCTCTTGCATGGCTTGATACTAGTCGATGTCCTCGTCAAATAATAATGTGAGTAGGCCGAAAAACATAATACTTAATTTAGTATGTCTTACGAAAGTTATAACATAAACATTTTCGAGGTCTTAAGAATCATTAAATTTCAAATCAAACAAGACAGAAATAACCATTTATTTCACTACACCATGTGCTACAAAAAAAATTGAGCTCTGTTCACCATTTCACGAACTGGTTTACAAGATCAGTATGCCAGTCAAGCCAGAGATGTTTCGAGAATTCTTCTCTTGTGAGTGCAAGCGTTGACAGTTGAAACACCAACATGAACAACAAATGTGTGTCTGTCTGCGAACGTGAGTTTTGTAAAGGCATTCTTTCATCGTACAGTGTGGGAGAAAAAAAAAGTGTTTTCTATTGTGATTTCATACACGCTATTCTAACACTAAGAGTTTTGACCCGACTAAACACTTGAGTTGCTTCGCGGAACTGTTTTTTGTTAGAATATTAGCTAATTGAGGTTAAGTTTTGTAAGTGTTGCTTTTTTATAAAACAAATTGCACGACTGGCGTGTGTCGCCGCCAAAAATATCATAAGTTATGAACAAACAACGAAATGAATAATTCAAACTTTACATCTTGATGTTCAAATATACATTATATTGTACACAGACAATATTTATTACTTATTATTTTTATAAGTAACACTACGTTCATTTTACGGAACTTCACATACATTTATTTTCATTACCGTTTAGTTCGTTGCAACTGCGAGCTGCAATTTCTGATAACTCTGCAGTAAACTGCGGTCAAGCGTTCTGTTATCTGTGATGCTGTGTTTGGATTGTCTCGAGCAATGTTACGAACCAATCAACAGGGAACACAGGAACTGTAAACCAGGGAAAATTTGGTACAGATCGCGATTAGCTGCATAATAAATATTGATGATTATTGCAGACAAATTCATCATCATCACTGCTGCTGTCCGTTCTCTTAGAACCCTAATAACAATTTCGCAACAACCCTTTATAACTACATCGCTGAGTTGCATTCTTGCCGTATTGCAAATTGCAAACCTGCCTGTATATTAAAACTGCACCAATTGATGCCAAACACAAAATTCTATAAACAACAAATACTTGCTATAAATATTTTATTATTTTTCCGAATTCAGTGCAGTTTTAGTCTAAACTCAGGTGCTGATATTATTGTGATCTTCGGATCTAGCCAAAGTTGTCGGTTTTCAGCCCAAATTCTTGATCTAGACCGGGTCAACATAGCCTTTCATTAGGGCAACCGTGCAGCTGTGAGTGTAATTCAGGAGACTTAATTCTGTATTATTTGTCCATAGACTAAGTTAAGATTATAACTAAAATAAACTCTTGTGCAATTCAAATGTGGTTTTTCTCATAACTGCCGCCCGCCAGTTCAGTTACTGCTGGGGAAAAAACCCTTTCAGTAATACAATGAACTCACTCTTCACATCGAACTACTGCCAGCCAGTTTGCTGATATCGTCGACCGGCTTTTTTTTAAGGGAGGAAAATCATCGAATGACTGCTCCCGCCTGGGTGAGGCGGGAGGAAGTGTCAGACTCTTACTGACTAAAAACCCCCCGTTCCTTCTCCTGCACGTCGAGCCGGAGCTCCGGTTACCCGTTAAGTACTCCGCGACATCGTCGACCGGCTTAACTCGAGAGCTTCCTCTGCCACGCTCACCTTGGCGCAGTCTGCACACCAAACGACAAACTATGACCAAATTATAATCTACTAAACAAAGAAAAAAAAATGTATTTCGGTTTAATTTCTAAGATTATAGTCACAGGAATTTTATTTAGAACCAGACAAAGAGATTTATCGAATATTTATTAATATCAATAGTGGTTCAAAGAAGATGTAGATTGTAAGGTATAATAGGTATAATAAAACAATTAAATACTTCCATTATGTTTATGTAAATGATTTAAACTTTGTTCGATAGTGTTTTAGATTAATAGAATTAGTTTAGAGATTTGCATTAAATACGATTTAGTTGTGGTCAGTTTTCACAGATTTCAAACTGTTTGCTGAGTAGTAATTTATGCGGCATCCGAAATTGATTGGCGATTACAGGATTACAATAAATTATATATGTATCAAATACACGATTAGCCTGCTTTGTGGGTTAGTAATTACCTACTAGACTACAAATTAATGTCACGTGAATATATCAATGGTATTGATAGGCATTTAAATACCTATAAAGACTAATTCATTTACATAGAACAAAAGCTCTACTAGTTTCATGTCACGGAGGGATTCTTCCTCATGAGCAGTGTATGCGAGCCTACTTATAATTTTCTCAGTACCTTTATTTCCGTGAGCATTCCGTTATTTTACTTACTTTTACTGTAGTTATTATAATAATAGTATGTATGCATATGTGAGCACTATGTTAGACTATCGTATTTTTTTATTTAGGTAAGGTTTGTAATTAGTACCTATAATGCGTCAAGCGTGTCTTTGCACTGTTCTCACATATACGTAAAGTATTGGAATATGAATCAGAGACATTGTAGAACATACTTTTTTAAATAGAGTAACGAATGGAGTTTCTTGCTCGTTCTTCTAGATTCGAATCTACATTTTGCAATGAGCTAGCTTCACCTAGCTTCGCTGACGGACTGACTGACAGACTATTATTTATTTTGTTTTTGTTGACGTTTCAAAAGTACCCAATAAGAGTTTAATTGAAATAAATGCTTTGACTTTGAATATAACAATTTACCTGTTATTTGGTAGCATTACGAAACGATACATTAAAGAAAAGAACAATATTAAGTTTAATTCAAGAATTTCTACGCGTACCTACATAAGTTCGTACACTCCAGTTAATACCCATCAAACCGCGCTCTGAGACTGCAATTACGAATCTTCATTTTCATTAAAGCGCTCAAATGTTCAAGATTTGGTTTGGATATCACCACTATGGTGCTGTAAGACGATTATGTAAACTATAATACTATTACAGAGCTAGGTATGGTGACTTTGCGTAAAACGATAAGCCTAAGGTGATGCCGCAAATATTCTGATTCCTCGCAGAAAGTAAATTTTGTAGGAAAATTCAAATAAACGGTGAGAGCGTATTCGGATGTGTTTAACGAGGGTAAATAAAAGTTTTCGTACAACATAGCAAGGAAAATATGTATAATTGAGTACCAGAATTATTAATTCTTAACAAATGACAGACGTGCCCCTTTTCTGAGTTTGTCAATAGAATGAGTGCCGTGCATAAGTAATCACTGGGAACATGTCACCTGTTTCATTTCGTAATTAGAAAAATGAAAACAATATTTTAAATGCGTTTAAAATAATAAATAAAAAGAACTAGTAACAATAATTTGTAGTTAAATATATAATGATACATTATAAGGCATTTAGTGTGGAAATATTTATTCTAGTTTAGTATGTATAATAAATCATTATTTATTTATTGCTCTGCTTGCCTCTGCCTCGTTGGCCGAGTGTTCGTGTGGAACTGCCGGTCAAAGGGTCTCGGGTTCAATTCCCGGGTAGGGCAAAGTATTATTGGGTTTTTTTAAATCTCAGTAGTAGCACGGAGTCTGGAATTGTGCCCGGGATATAACAATAGGCTCACCCCCTATTACATGGGACTCATAACATAACTAGTGATAAGTGGGTGTTACATTATACAGTGGCATAATATGCAACTCGCCCTATCCCTTCGGGGATAAAAGGCATGATGTTATGTTGGGATATGTTATTTATTTATTGAAAAAATTCAAAACATTTATTATATGAACTATCATACGAAGAAAGTGAGTGGCTTGGATATTTATTTTGTAATCGTGCGATTCCTCTATTTCAATGTGATTTAGCTGGGGAGCAATGATAATTATATTGTTTATCTCAATTTTTATATTTGATAAAATATAAAAGTGGAAATCTTTACACTATAATAAATATCCTAAAACATTATTCATTAATCGGTTGACATTTTACTCGTCCATTAATCCAAGTCATGTTGTATCAAAGATAATTTAAATTCATTTAGAAGGGATCGCCACGGACAGAGACAAGATTTCCCAATAAACAAACTTTTTAAAATACACAGTCACTTCTGGTTGGCAAAAGGGTAGGGTTCGCAATGACAGTATTAATGTCCAATGTGATAAAGGGTTGGGCTATCACCATTTATCGGACACCGCTCCAAGCTCAGGTCAATTGAGAATTTTCCAACAGGAAAATCACATTATCACTTTGTCCGAATGAGGGATCGAACCCAGAACTTTGGCGGCTTTTGTATTTTGTTACCACTTGAGACAAGTTTCTTGTTTGAACTGTTTTGTATTATTTAATTCGATACGGTAAAAGTTGGTACAATTAAACGGTTTTATAATATAACTTGTTAGTGTAATAGATGCCAGCTCCAGTGCGATATACTGATTTATCCAAAAATCTCTGGTTCCTCACGTGAATATGCTAAGAAAATCTCTGGCATGTCATCCTTGCGCAGGGGTCATGCTAATCTACTCTGTATCGTTCTAATTTTAGTACATGTACTGCCGAAGCAAGTACCATACCGTAAGTACATAATGATTTTTTTATGAAAATGTGGCAACAATAGAATTTTCTCCCGTGCCGTGGGTGCGTTTACAAACATACAAGTTCACATACACATCACACCCACACCCGAAACAACAATGTGTCACACAAAGAGTTGCTCCGAGCGACAATCAAACCCGCTACACGTTGCGCGGCATCCAGTTGCCCAGTCGCCGCAGCAGTCCTAGTCCTACTAGTTCCGTGTCACAGAGGGACTCTTCTTCATAAGAAGCGTACGCGGTCACAGCGACGTCGTGCACCCTACTGATAAATAATAGTTAACTAGTAAAGTTTTCTCAGTATATTCACATGAGTAAACCATTATTTTTAATTAAGCTAATTCCAGTGTAAACTGCTAGGTCGAAAAATGTTCACTTGAACAGAAGAATATACGTAGGTACCTACTAACTTATTCTAAATATTTCTGTTGAAGGAAAACATTGTAGATCTACCTCTAGATTTAAAATTTTCTTCAAATCTCTTATTCACGCAATTCAGGTTCAAGGCCGATGTATTGCATAACGTAAATGAACACATTAATATAAAGTAACATTCTAAATATAATATGTCGCCTATTCTTCCACGGATACGTGGGTAGCGAGTGACACTTTATTACTTTCCAGTAATTATTATATTTCATGTAGTAAAGTAACAGAAGTACAAGTACTAACTTATTGAAGTTATTTAGAAGAATATTTATAGGCAAAAGTGAATTTTCCAGTCACATTCGAGAGTCCAAGATGGACGCCAGTTGTCATGAAATGATCGCCGTAGCCGAAACCGTGATGAATGGATTATTATATTACGTTTCATTTAGGTAACAGAAGTACAAGTATTCTTATAGAAGTTAACATACATTTTGTTCTGAGGGATGCACAAATTAGCACTGAACACATTTCCAAACATCGTAATGTAAGGATGATGTATAACTGAGATTTAAAAAAAAAACTTAGTCACGCACGCACGGAGCCTGGAAAGCACGGAGTCTGGAATTGTGTCCGGTATATGGCAATAGGCTCACTCCCTATTAAATAGGACTCATAACATAAATAGTGAAAAGTGGGTATTGCATTGTTCAGTGGCATTAAGTGCCGTGATGTGTACCTCTGGATAAAAAGGCGTCATGAATGTCATGTTTTATGTAATATTAGGATTCGAATTCTTTCTCTAAATAAAATGAAACCGAAAACTACTCCATATGTACCTACTCTCTATCAATGAGAAAGCTTAAGTACCCATCAAACAATTTAAACTAAATATATTTTCGTTCACCACAATTGGCACATAAGTAGTTCATACCGGTATCGTTAAGTGCCGTGCCCAAAAAGCCGATTTGCGTTTGACGGAAACTACTCATATAAACGCAAACAGGTAAATGTTTACTCAATGTAATAGCTTTTGATCCTATTTTATGGACCCTCTTGTGAATCAACACGAAAAACTAATTACGTCTGAGAAATACCTATGTACTGCGCGTTGTTAAGCCCAGTTACATATGAGTGACTAAAAATCATGTGATGTATCGCCTGACTAAGGAGTGGTAGCCTTTATTCGACTGTAGTTGCCATTGAACTATTTTATTGTTATTTTATTTCCTCAGAGAATTTCCGCTTCCAAAGGCATGCAGAATTTTTCTATGAGTAACATTGCTTATTTTAGGCATTATTTATATCCTAAATTTATATTTACATATTTATTTTTAATGACACGACCAAAAATAAAGCCGAAATGGCTCAAGTTTGTCAACATTTCAAAAATACCTTCGTCTAATGTGAACTGACCCTAAATCGGGGTATTTTCAACAATTGTTAGTATTTCAAGGTCGTGGCAGTGGGTAGATTAATTAATTCTTTAATGAAGATACAGGTACCGGGTACATTTTCAATCCTCGTTAATGTTTCGGGAGTAAACTTTTCTAATTATTTCATTAGTGTGCGGTTTTGTTCTAGAAGTTTTATTTATATTATCGAAATAATTTGTTGATTTGCTCACCTACATAAAAACAAACTTTAGTAAATAGAAAAGGAAAATAAACCTTATAACCACATCATTAAAGTATACTATGTTCCATGTCGCGGAGAACCTAACGGATTACCGGGGCTCCGGCTCGATGTGCAGGAGAAGGAACGGGGTGGATTTTAGTCAGTAAGAGTCCGACACTCCCTCCCGCCTCACCCAGGCGGGAGCAGTCATTAGATGATTTTCCCCCCTTAAAAAAAATACTATGTTCCATGTTTAAACAAAAATTCAACTCCACGAAAAAGCAGACAACGTAGCAACAAAACTCATTACCCCTGCATCAAAGTCAAACAAAAGACAACCACTATGTGTCTTTTAAAAAGGTCGGCAACAAAATTATCTCACGCACATTCAAATGAAACAGTCATAGAACCCAAGGAATTGGCAGTTTGAGGGTGAAACCGAACAAAAAGGATGTGTGAATGTGACAGTGGACTGTGGGGTAAAAGAGGCCCATTCTCGTCACCTGTCGCGCCGTGAATTGCAGCGTCCACGAAGTTTTGCACGCAAACAATCCTGCGTCGCGTTGTGGCGTGTTGGTTGCGTCGCTTCGCACCGTTAATAGAAATGCTTTATTTCAAATATTAGAACGTTGCTTGGCGGTTTATTTTTTTTGTTTTATAGCATCTGAGTATTGATTAACGGTTGAAATTAATACGGGTATCAATTCAAAATCTTTGAATTGATGTCGATTTTTGACATAATTGTAGAGATCGATCCTTTTCTGATTGTTTTAATTGAGACTGAATGCTACCAATATTCTGTCGGCAGTTTAAAGTTAAGAGTTACATTAAGTATATTGTTTCATTAATAATTGTAATAGAAGCAAAACTTATTCACAAAAATCATTTTTTAAAATAATTGGAATCGAAACAAAATAAGCTGTCATTCACCTTTCATTAAACACACCAACCACCAACATAATTGAATTACATTTTTGCTAACATAAATTCAATTTAACAAAAAATACGTACGCAGATATTTTGTCGAAGAATAATCCAGGTCTACAAATCAACAGTGTTGAATTTACAAACCAAAATTTTCCACTAGCAATGACAGATAATAATCACGTGTGTGCCGACGTAGCCACAATTCCCTCAGACCACATACTGGTGTATTATTGTGTTCTCAAATAAGCTTCTATAAACCTTTGAGTTCTATTAATAGTTGTATTATAAATCGATACATGTAAGTGTCACGACGAATAGATACTATCAACAGTGATTTTGTCTAGGATATTATTATTTTTTGATGAAATAATTGTATTATTTTGTTTTAAAACAAAAAAAAATAAGTGTTTGACTGCCGACATAGGCTGTTGAAGGCAAATCCTTCGCTAATGCTGGTCATCGATGACCTAAGCGATGGGTATGGTGTTTTATTCAATTATCTTGAAATTATTTTCATGATTAACCATTCATAGAATCATAACTACTGACCTGGAATGTATACAAATAACAAAAATCATTTCATTTAGACAAAAAAGTGTAGCTTCCGTTGCTTAATGCAAAACTGTGGGATCAATTTATTTCACCAGCCCAATTTGTTTATAAAATATTTCCAGAAATATCTTTTGAAGAAGTCTATACCTATTAATAATCGAATCTAAACCTTATAATGTATTATGGGCGATATAAAACAAAACAATATTAATTACAATATTATTAAAAATACATTACTTCATGCCTGTCTCCCATGTGGGTTAGGCAGAGACTATTGCTACGATCAAAAAATGATAAAAAAAATGCTAACAAACTATTTAGCTTTTAATATAAACGTATAAGATAATTATATTATATTATATCTCTTCACCATGAAAAATGAAATTCTAACTTAATAAATGAGTAGGAGGTGCTATACACCCAAGTTTAATATAAACCTTCCAGATAAAGCAGGGATACACCGATACTTAATCAAGTATCTGAACGCTCGATTTATCACGTCACATCACCCTATTAGATGGCTGCTTTAAAAATATATTAAACTCGTTAAAAAAGCTAGCACAGAAACCACAACAGTTACTTAAAATTTGTACTGTTTAAAAGAAAATGGGTATGCTGTAATGTCAAATTGCTTTCATTTAAATTTTCCGGAGTAAATTCCTAGTAGTGTTTCAATTTCTGTCTTCTTTCTTTATTCTCAGACTAAAAATTAAGGTCAGGATTGCTGCATCACCCACAAACACTAATAAGCGAGACCAAACCCTTTACTTTTACTGTAAAAACTATCTATCTGGCTTCTTTTTGTATTAAGGTCTCCAATTATTTTAAGCAATAACTTATAGTTTATAATACAATCAGCATACTCACATATTCTTAACTATAACTAGACCCTCAAAGCCTCTTTTACAAATACCTCTCATAAACCAGCTCTCATCCCTCACTCGACAGAACAGTAAAATATTAACAGCAATTAATAACACAATAAACCTTTTTCACAAAATATTTTGTGGCATGTAGCGAACGTTCCTATCGACACATGCCTTCGGTTTGAAAAATTGATGATGTTAACTCTGAGTGAAACGTTCTGCAATAACGTTTGTGACCAATGAGATAGCTAAGCATTCGTCATCATCACGTGACGTGACCCACACACGTCACACATACGTGCTTGCAAAACAGGAAACTTTACGATCCCACTGCCATTTATAAATGACCCTATTTTTGTGATTAATTGAAGTATTAATAATGAAGACTGGTCTGTAAGTCTAGTGGTTGTATGTGCGACTGTAAGCTGAGTTAACTTCCATTGAAAGTTTTGTAGCTCTGTATTCGTAATAATTATTATTAGTATTTTTTTGTTTTGTATATAGCGAGGTCTTAAAAAGATGTGTGTCACACCCATAATACCTTTAGGTATTTATCTAGGTACTCGTAGAAGTCACCATAAAATCATTTGAATAGACGGTATCTTAATGATGAGCATCTTTAGAAATGCTATCAACACAGTTCAATAACAATCAACTGAAATTCAGAAATGTATTCCCACAAAATTAATATTATTATAATTACCAATTCAGGGATACTTCAAACCCGATAACCAATAGAAAAGGGAAGCCAACATCACTAAGGAAACCAACCCTTCAATAGCGAATAACTCAATACTTCAAATCGGTCAAAATTATCTAATCTCCTTCATAGCCCAATAAGCAGCTGTAATTTCATCAAGAGTATTCATCATTTCACCTTCATCACAGATTAGCAGTTCTTCCAATATCCTGTAGCTTTGAGAGTTAACGGTGAGATACAAAGTACGACCAAATAAAGGTAAAAGAATCTAGTTACCTAGAAGTCCAAATGGACATCAAACGTGCTTTACATGCCCATCAGTGAATGAAATAGTCTGAACATGTCTTTTTTAATTCCAAATAAAAAATGTCAGGAACCTTTTTTCGTCGCTTTTATTGCACGCTATGAGCTATGCTGCGAATTTGATTCGTTTGCACTTTGCAATCGACAGGTACTCGGAAAAAAAAGAAATCGTATTTCGGATTGCTATTCATAAAAATGTATGGTGTATGTATATTCATAGCGTTACATTTTTATCGTTTATTTTTATACATGGTGATAAAATTAAACACGTTTTTCGTTTTTAGTTCAAATATGGATAATTTAGATAAAAATTAACTATATTATTTAACCAAGTAGGTATATGAATGTTAGCGAGTTTTTAAAGAATAGAATGTATGCGACCTAAAAATAAAAAAATCTAGCTAGTACGTATGTAGCATTAATAAGAAATAGACCGAAAAGACTATTTTGTTAATATTTACATTAACCATTTTTTTCGTGAATACAAATAGGACTTCACACGAAAATCAACCTAAATGCCCTCCAAATATGTATGCCAACCGTTGTAACTGTGTGTCCGATATCCAGTGGACGCATTAGCGACTCTGACAGTTCATTTATCTTATTTGCAGCTCGGTTAATTAAGTCCTACCCACAGAGGTGTCGGGTAGATTTGTTAATTTTCGAAAATATGTCAAGAATAACACATTTGATTTCGAGTATGAGACGAAAAACGTAAGTGATTGCTATGAATACATAAAAAACACTTTTTAATTACGATAGCAATAAAACTTGCGAACCATCTGATAATACCAGTAGCATATACAGTTCGAAAATTTATAGAACGATTTTATGAACCAATGCTATCCTTGCGAATCTATATTCGCAAAAGAATTATTTTATGTATCATAGGGTATCAAAGGATACTTAAACTGTCAAACACCTCGAGGACACCTGTGACCGCAACCTATTGTTATTTAATTGTGTCTATAATGACGGTACTCAAAGGGTTAAAATAATTCTAATAACAAAATAACCCACAAAAAGGCTCACTTTTTTAAAACAAACACCTAGGTTAATGAAGATCGCTGGTGCTAGCGCACGGGAGGTCGCACCAGGCGGCGGCCGACTTAATGGCGACAGCGGTTGCGACAGACAGCGTTGAAAGAATCCGGCAGTTGGGACTCGAGGTGGCGCTCCACAAGTCCGAGGCCATGTGTTTTCATGGCCGCGGGAACGCGCCACCTCCGGGTGGGTCCCAAATAACGGCGGGAGGGGTTACCATCGGCGTCGAGACGGCGATGAAGTACCTAGGACTCGTCCTCGACAGTCGGTGGAACTTCATAGAGCATTTCCGACGTTTGGCTCCAAAGTTGGAGAGGACGGGGGCTGCGTTCAAACGCATCCTCCCCAACCTCGGGGGGCCAAACGCCTCCTGCCGGAGGTTATACGCCGGGGTCGTGCGGTCCATGGCCCTCTACGGCGCCCCTGTTTGGGCGCCGAACTTGTTGCGGCGTCCTGCTCGGACGCTGCTCATGTCACAGAGGGTCATGGCGATCCGAATGATCCGCGGATACCGCACGATCTCTGGGGAGTCGGCGAACCTCCTTGCCGGATTACCGCCGTGGGATCTGGAGGCGAAGGTGCTCGCGCGCGTGTATAACATGCGCGCGGAGGCACGTCGCCGGGGCGAAACTCCGCTGCCGCGCCAGATAAGTGCGTGGCGGGATGAGCTCCGGCGCGATCTCATGGCGGAATGGCAGCAACGACTGTCGCAACCGAGGGCTGGGCTCGCTGCCATTGCAGCGGTAAGTCCCCTCTTTGAGGAGTGGCTTGAGAGACGCTACGGCGTCCTCACCTACCGCCTGACGCAGGTCCTCACCGGACATGGAAGTTTCGGGAGGTACCTGTGTCTGATGGGGCGGGAGGAAACGCCCGGGTGTCATCACTGCGAGGACCGCCCTGAGGACACGGTGGAACACACAGTGGGAGAATGCCCTGCGTGGGCTGAGCACCGCCGTGCCCTCAGGGAAGTGATCGGCGATGGCGACCTCTCGCGTCCGGGCCTAGTGCAGGCCATGATGCGGAGCGAGGGGGACTGGGATGCCGTCTCCTCCTTTTGCGAAGCAGTCATGCTAGCTAAGGAGGAGGCGGGACGCGTGAGGCAGCGAAGCGCTGCCTCCTCGCAACCCAGTCATCGCGAAGGACACACCGGGCGTCGGGGATCGCGGGACGATCTCCGGCCACCGTAAGCGCGGGCCTGCGGACGGCGAGCATGGGTGGCTCCCCGTCCGACCAGAAACAGACCCGAGCGTACGGCGCGTCGCGTTCCGCGCGCGCCTCAAAGAGCCATCAGACCACCACAGATGGGGCCCAATAGGGCCGATGCCGATTCGGAGTCGCGGAGAACCTAACGGGTAACCGGGGCTCCGGCTCGACGTGCAGGAGAAGGAACGGGGTGGTTTTTAGTCAGTAAGAGTCTGACACTCCCTTCCGCCTCACCCAGGCG
Organism: Spodoptera littoralis; assembly: GCA_902850265.1. NCBI lineage: Eukaryota > Metazoa > Arthropoda > Insecta > Lepidoptera > Noctuidae > Spodoptera > Spodoptera littoralis. Next base: position 8,444,199 of record LR824542.2, on the reverse strand, counting down.
GGAGCAGTCATTCGATGATTTTCCCCCTTAAAAAAAAAAAAAAAAAGGTTAATGAAGATAGATTTTATGTAGACTTTTATTTGTATTTCTAATTAAAGTTAACAGTACACATTAAAGAAGATAGTTAATCTTTTTGTTTACACAAAACACTGTTTTGCTTTTACTACATAATACACATTTTCAAATATTGTCCAGAGATGCCTATTAAAGTTAAAATATGAAATTACAACATTTTTGAAAAAAGAACCATAAAAGAAATGGGTTGTAATAACTATGAAAACTATACGAAAAATTTTTCATACAGACCTGTAGAAATAAGCCAGTATTTTTATTTTATTTTGCTTTTTCGTCCATACGATTTAAGTAGTAAATTCATATCGGTGTATATAGGGTTGAAACCTGCCAACGGCAAGTACCACAGTTCTGTGGCAAGTACTAATGTGACTTTTTCCGAGTTAGATATACTTTCTAAGGTTATTTAGACACCACTGACAAACGGTGAAGGCATCGTGAGGAAACCTGGGCTTATAATTTCTAATTATAAATTTGTAATCACCAACCCGCATTGAGCAAGCGTGGTGATTAATGCTCAAACCTTCTCCGTGTGAGAAGAGGCTTTGCTCAGCAGTGGACTTATATAGGCTGTTGATGATGTGATGTATGATTTAAAACATGATTAAAAAGCACCCAATAATGTTATTATACTATTTACTAAACAATGATATTTAGTATACTTATAAAATAACGAAACTAATCTACCACATAGGTATGTAATACATAGTCAAACATTTTATTATGAGATTAATTTGTTTTGTACTTTGTTTTGTCATAAATTATCGTATATGTATTTAGAAAAGAGAACAAATAATAAGTTTCTATACAACTATTAACAGAACGTATAACGTATAGAGAAACACATATTTGAATCTTTGGACCAACCACAAGAGCGACCTCAGATTAAATACAAATTAATTAGGGTTAGTAATTACGTTGGTATTTGATAATTAGTATATCAACATTTATAGAGTGGCTCAGAATCGAATAGAAAAGAACAAGAATAAGCAGAATAGCTTATTTATTTCGTAACACACACACACACACACACACACACACACATATATCATCCCAAACTTTCGTATATATAATACTAGCTTCTGCCCGCGACTTCGTACGCGCAATCCCGATATTTCCCGTTCCCGTTCTTGACTTTCGGTAAAAAGTAAAAAAAAAGAATTGGGTAAAAAGTATCCTATGTCCGTCGCCGGGTTCTAAGCTACCTTCCCACTAATTTTCATCCAAATCGATTTAGCCATTCTTGAGTTATAAATAGTGTAACTAACACGACTTCCTTTTACATATATAGATTAGTAGGATTGTATTCTAGATATGGACTAACTAGTTATTCTATTTTCGGATCTGGTGAAGAGTGTCATTGAAACTAACAGGTATATGGCAACATGTTTACTTCCTCACTCAACATAGAATTCATTACATAACATAATATTTTTGTATATGTATATATAAAATAAGAAATAAATAATATTAAGCACATCTACTCTTTACAAACAATTAATTGGCATCGCATTTAACCGAAGAATTATTGAGCATAAAGAATGAACTTTTAAATTCATTTCAGGTCCTTGGAAAGTATCAAAAGTTCTTCTTAAGTAATCTCGATCCATGTCGAAACTTTGTAATAAAGTAACAACGCCCACGGGAATAACATTTTTTGTTCATAAAACGATACATTTTGAGTTGTGTATACAATTTTTAGAATATGGAGCATTCCTGGATCATTACAAGAATTGGGTATTGTGTAAGTCATTAATGAAAAAAAAAAATTTTTTGTTTTTAGTAAACAGTATTTTTAGATGGACATTTGATACCCAATACCTTATAGACGTAAGCGTAGGAGAACTTTGCTTCGGCACGAATGGGCCGGCTCGACTGGAATGATACCACGGCTTCACAAAATACCGTCGTGAAACAACGCTGGCGTTGTGTTTTATCGTATGAGTGAGGTTACCAGAGGCCCAAGCCCCCATTACTCCAATATTTATAATCCCTGAATCCCCAACAATAGTCAAATTCCTAATCCCCAAAAGGCTGGTAACGCCTCTGGTGTTCCAGGTGTTCATGTGCTACGCCGATTGCTTACCATCTAGTGATCCGTCAGCTCGGCCAGTATAAGCTTATACCATAAAAAAAACTTTGATTATGTAACAGAGATCTGATTCGAACTCCATACAAGTGTACCTAATCACAAAATCTTACATTAAGCATTACAGAATAGAAATCGAAGAGAAATGCCAATAAAACCTTCATTTCTATGGCATTTATTCGGTATAGATTTTCTGAGTGACACAATAGGCGAAGCCGAACTGTGCGGTGTGTAATAATAGGGAGTGTCCATGCAGAATTGTGGCTTATTCAATAGAAGGCTAGACAGATTTATGTTCCAGATCAACGCACAATATAATGCACGCACTTTATTCGCTTGTATTTTTTTTGGAATATTTCTTTCATCTTTATACGCACAGGTGGGTTTTACCACGAAACGATAAGCCAAGAAGCTAAAACTTGTGCGATCTTTGCACACCGTATAATAGAAGCAATTTCCAATTTAGCTCCATGTATTGAAGTTTGTTTTTCATCTATCGTGATATAGAGTAGTCGGATGAGCTCCATATTGAAGCTTCTACAAATATATTTTGGTTCGAGGCAAGCTGGTGTATACAGGGTACAGGGTGTGTCAAGCGACTCCATTGTTCTAGCCGTGTTTATTTGCCAGAGTGGCTTGTTAATAACTAGAACCCGCGTCGGACTGATTTTATAGGTCATTTCATTCTATGAAAATATTATGTTTGAATATCCTGAATCCTACCTCAAGTCGGATATTGCAAATAAGGAGACGGTGAGCGAGTAATAATACGATATTATAGCTGCCATTTATACTGAACGGAACAGACGGCGGTCTACCAAGGAAGTGCTAAACACGGAAATTCAATTTTCATTTCTATTGAGTTTTTCTTGGTAAAATAAATTAATGATATTAAGAAGGTTCCGTTGTATTCTGTAACGACCTGTAAATTGCTGTGATTATTATCTTTAATAGTATTAAGCATTTTGGTGAGTAAATAAAAAATAATTGTTTAATAAGGAATCTTTGGAGATTTTCCGTGTGTAATAAGCATCAATAAGTTTTTTCACTTAGAACCTCTATTGTAATAGACCTTGCGACTTGAAGCTGTGTATTTATGGTCATATATTAGTTTTTAAACTATGTTGACCGTTGACCACTATATGAAGTACTAGCTTCTGCCCGCGACTTCGTACGCGCAATCCCATTTTCCCCCCGTTGCCGTTCGTGATTTTAGGTAAAAAGTAAAAGAAAGTATTGTATAAAAAGTATCCTATGTCCGTCTCCTGGTTCTAAGCTACCTCCCTGCCAATTTTCATCGAAATCGATTGAGGCGTTCTTGAGTTATAAATAGTGTAACTAACACGACTTTCTTTTATATATATAGATAATAAAAAAGTAAATCTTTATTTAGCACTATTTAGTACGCCATATCAAATGTTAATTAAGAGCTACATAGAGAAGTTCAGCATTTCGTAACTGACTGTCCTGTAATACAACTTACCTGCTTCCCATCTTAAACTTGTGCCGTTTGAATCCAAGTATCAGGGTAGCAGAAACGCGAACAAATCTTAAGTGCTGCGTCACCAAACAAAGTTGAATGACACGTCACTACTAAGTTGATCAAAGCAGAGCCTGTGTAACTGTCTAGGTTAAATTACAGTTTGCAACTCTAAGTACGAGTAGTGTGAATCCAACTTGCACTGTACGTACATGTGTTATTAAGAACTTAAGTTGTTTCGGAATTTCGTTTGTAATGACACACCTTTAGTTTAGTTTAATTCCAGTGTGTTATGTTGGGTTTTAAATGTTCTGAGTCTCAGTTAATTGGCTAGTTTAATAAATTGTATTAATTTTTCAATACAATAAATATTTAAAAAAATAATCGTACTCTCGTAATCCATTAATTTGAAAATTAACCTACTTTTGATGTTTTCTCGCAAATTTTAAGGAAATAAGTATTCAATTTGACGTAGAAATGTGATGACGTCATAAGTTGCGATCCAATACAAAATTCATAGAAAACTATCATTTTTGAAATTTCAATAAAAGTGTTGAATTTGAACCTATAAACAGTTTTGTTAGTTGTATTGTGTTCACATTGAACACGCGGGCGCGGGCGCGGGTGCAGGTGCGGTGGATCTTTCGGGTTAGTGTTCACGTTGACTGCCAGGCATTTGCGCGGGTGATATATTAAAATCGTTTGAATTTGGTTGTGGACGCGATTGAATCAGGCGCTCCACCGCTAGTTCGACGTGAACACACCCTATGTCTTTATGCGTTTAATACTACCGCGAGCCAGCCACGCGCGCAGTCACTTTTTTTTTCTATCGCGATGGAAATCTTCATGACTTCCCGCGTCGTGGGGATGACGAGGAGGCGTGCCGGACTCTTACCGGCTTAAACCACCGCGGTGTTCCTTCACTGCCTGTTACCGTGACCCGGGTTGCCCTTACGGAATCACCACACCCGGCAGGCCTCGACCTACCGCTATGTTTACGGCAGGTCCCGCCACCTTAGCGGCCCTAGGAGGCTGCTTTCTTTCTACGAGTAGCGCGCGTGGAATACTAAGCTACCGCCTCCTCCACGCGCGCAGTCACTAGGCTGCCCGCTATAACTTACACCGTACCTGCGTTTTGTGCGTGAACACTTGCATGTTATGTCATATATCTATACTAATATTATAAAGCTAAAGCGTTTGTTTTTTTTTTGAACTTTATAATCTCCGAAACTACTGGTCCGATTCGAAAAATTCTTTCCGTGTTGGATAGCCCAATTATCGAGGAAGGGTACAATTAATAGGCGCCGAGCAGAGCGAGTGAAAACGCGCGGAAGTAGCTAGTGTTTTATACATATTTCGCGACACTTCAAGCACTACAGAATGAGCTCTTGTGGTTGATCTTCTTTCTTCCTTTATTATCCTCACTGCCGAAGGTTGGAACTTCTGACTTGTTCGATGATCCCTTTCCAACATAAAGTATAAATTGTTCTTTAAATAATTTTAGCTTGTTTTTAACTTTATGATAGCGCAAGGCACAAAAATATGTGCTACAAGGTACAATGAACTTTCTCCAAATAATAATAAATACGTGTAATTATGATTTGATATGTTAAGTATATAACATATACTAAACAAATTTACATACAATTTGTAAAACAAATAAGTACCTATATAACGTAATTATCGTACATTTATTTTCCTGAATGGTAGGTGGTGTATAACACGCCCACGTCTTGACAGTTATAATATTTGTATGAAATATGAAACTGACGTTTTACCTTTTATTAAAAATCTGTTAATAATGGCGTCAACCACAAAATCTTCAAGTCACGCTAGTAACTAGTGGACTTACTATAACATAAGTAAGTATAAATAATATCATGACCTTTTTTCGGAAGGAGTACGCAACATACACGTAAAGCATTTTGTTAGTCTGATGTAATTGAAGTTTATAGATAAAAACCTGATTGACTCCACGGCAGGAGTGATGGCTGGGCCATGTTTAAAAAAAATAGGCTGAGAATTTCGAAACAAAAATAGTTTAAGATTACTTTTCATAATTCAAAAATCGATTTTTGTACCTAGTCATTTTCTAAGACTGCCTCGTTGACCGAGTGGTCGCAAATGATACTGCCGGGCAAGTGGTCTCGGGTTCGATTCCCGGGCCGGGCAAAGTATTACTGGATTTAAAAGAAAATCTTGGTTGTAGCACAGAGTCTGGAATTATGCCCGATATATGGCAATAGGCTCACCCCCTATTACATGGGACTCATAAAATAAATAGTGAAAATTGGGTGTTACATTGTACAACAGCATAATGTGCACCTCTGCCTACCTCTTCGGGGATAAAAGGCGTGATGTTACGTTGTTTCATTTTCTAAATTCATGTTATTTTATTTTATATTTTTTTGAAACTTATAAATTCATTTCACATTAAATCAAAATTTTTGTAACAGCATTTCAGTAACTAGACCACCAAAGCTGACAGCGAAAATACTAAAAACAAAAATTAATAACAGACTGTTTGTCTAAAAGCTTTTGCTAAAACAAAAAAGTATTTATCATTTATGGTAGGCTGTCGGTGACAGGTGGAAAATTGTCATCATGAATAATGGTTCCCGACGACTTGTCAACGGAGTGTTGGGATGAGCTTTACTGACCCGACACTACGTGTCAATGTGTGCTACTAAGTACCTACTAACTATACCTATGAGATCTGTAAATGTGTGTATGAGATTTGGATGTTAATATAACAAATGAAATAAGTTACATTTTGCCTGTTATTCATATGTGTAGTATACGCTTTTTTTTAATATAGGCAAATCATCGAATGACTGCTCCCGCGTGGGTGAGGCGGGAGGGAGTGTCAGACTCTTACTCACTAAAAACCACCCCGTTCCTTCTCCTGCACGTCGAGCCGGAGCCCCGGTAAGCCGTTAGGTTATCCGCGACGTGTAGTATATGATACGAATTTTTTTTAAAAAATTGTTAAACATAACTTTCATAACTAACTAGTAGCATTTATCGTATACTGTATAATTATAACTTCGAAAACCGGTCTTTAGTAGATGCCTTTAATGCCAGTTTCTTTTGACTAAAAACAACAAACAAATTGAAAACTTCAATCTTCTTATGAATTCTAAGATAAACTAAAGTACGTAAAATCTTTTTAATACATTACTTTTCTGATAAAACCGTTTTCTCTAAAAGATTACAAACTAAACGCTCTTTTGGTATGTCTTTTAGGCAATTATGTGGCAGAATACGATAACCACTTCCCGCAAACCCCGAAGGACATATAGCATTCATGCGTTGTTATTATTAATTCTTTCTATCTACGCTACAGGATTTCAGTGTTAGAAAAGTATAGAGACTGCCTCGTTGGCCGATTGGTTGCAAGTGCGATTACCGGTCAAGGGGTCTCGGGTTCGATTCCCGGGTCGGGCAAAGTATTACTGGGTTTTAAAAAAATCTCAGTAGTAGTACGGAGTCTGGGATTCCGGTATACGGCAATAGGCTCACCCCCTATTACATGGGAGTCATAACATAAATAGTGAAAAGTGGGTGTTACATTGTACAGTGGTATAATGTGCACCTCTGCCTACCCCTTCGGGGATAAAAGGCGTAATGTTATGTTATGTTATTATTTGACCATGAAGTATCTACTGCCACTGTACAGTGATATAACAATATGCTAATAATAATAATCACATCGAGAAAAACCTCTATGTCTACTTCAACATTCCACTTACCAAACTAGAGATAACAAAACGACATAAAATGTCCCATTCAGAACATCACCGTCAAAATCTTTTACAACAGCTTCATCCGTATTTTTACTCAGAATTTTCATTCAAGCCTCATTAAACCTTATTTAAAAGTACTTGGACGTTAAAATTGGTCCCCAAATTACAACTTGATACCGTCCACAGGCGATCCGTTCCGTGTTGTTCGAACGATTTATTTAACAATTTATGGCGGCTAGAGAATCTGAGTCGAACTGGATTTATTAAGGTAAGCCTCGCAAGAATTTATTACGCCGTTATGCTCTTAAACATAGAATGAAAGAAACCGTGTTTGACCAACAAATTTAATAGACTCGTTAAAACGGCTCGTTGGTTCCAACAAACTGTTTTATAATGTACTTATAAATATACTTTATAAGATTTTTTCGGAGATTTTCTTTTTTTAGAGTTTCGTATGTGTTACTATGAAGGTTAGTAGCTAGGGTGGTTTGTGTAGCTAACTTTGTGTGTACTATAGGAGTAATTGCTTTGTTTTGTGGCTGAGAGTATTTACATAAAGGAGGTTTAGAGTCGATTAGAAAAAAAAATGTAACTCTTACAATTTTAAAATAGAAACCATTCTTCCAATACACTAGTACCCAACATTATAGGAAAACTTTTTTTAATTAATTCATAATTTTCCATTATGACCGAAAATATTCATTCATTTAACAAAGGAGAAAGCATAACATAATTATCTATTAAATTAAACCCATAAACGTAAAAACAAAAAATAAATTTTTCACTCATCTCCCTTTAAGGAAAACCAGAGTAACCCACTTTCATTCACCCTGGCTACTAAGCTAAAAGAAAATGTAAGAAAACATGAAGAGATAACATTATAACAGGACAATTTACCTTCAACCCCTAATAATACATTACACCCGAACAATATAAAACGATGAAGTTCGAAGTCATAAGTTCCGAATAAAAAAAAATAAAAAAAAAGTTTCGTACGCGAACCCTTGGAGTTTTTAATCATAGTTTATGGAAGAAAGTTTTAATTACAGTTCTGTTCCCGCGTGGCGATCGCTTCCAAGGCTTAAATCCTTTAATTGGAGACCTTCGTTAGCTATAATAATTCTCAGCTTTTTTCCCTTACAATTATTGTAAGATCCCTTTCGTATTCTGTTTTGTAATCCTTTGTAAGATTTCGGTAACAATTTAGTAATGATTAAAGAGGGTAAATGCCCTTTTTTGTTCGTCTGATACAAAACGATTTTCCTTAAAGGATATTTATAACTTGTTGATTGTCTGTCGCTATGTAGGATTTGTTTCAAAATTTTATTTCGTTTAGTTTTCGATTTATGTTCATTAGGATTTTATAATTTGTAGTTTTAGTTTTCGTTGAGAATGTTGTAAAAGCATATCATTAAAAAATAAATTATACAGGTAATTAACTCGTCGAGTACCGGTTTTATAGACACAATTAAAGAACAATAGGTCGCGGTCACCGGTGACCGCTTGGTGTTTGACAGTTTAAACCTATAAAATGAACAGCTGTACCTATAGTTTTAATATTAACAACCATACTAAAAGCGTATGAAAACGAAAGTAATATATAATCACTTAAACCCCGCACTCCCTAATCATTAAATTATTAATGAAAGCAAATTACTTCACTGCATTACATTAAATATGCTTAACATAATGCAAAGGTAACGAAATAAAACAGGAATGACGAACGGTAATCGCATTTTGTGGATCCGGGATAGATAATTTACATTGATCCCGGGGCATAGGTAGTGTGCCATCAATACGAGTAGGGCTGCAATTAGTTCCCCCGGGATTCTCTCCCGGGATATTTATTTCTTAGCCCAAGTTTACTGATTGCTGTACAGATCAATTGAAACTACAACCCTGCGGGTTGCGGTTGAAAGAAATTAATCGAGTTGGATATTTTTTGAAGCGTGACATTTCGACTTGGAGAAATATATATTTCTGTTTGAAATAATTCTGTGTTGACTCTTAGGTGATTTTTATTCGTGGTGGAAGTGGTTTTGTATTATTTCTTACGCTTGCTTTACTTGCTATACTTGTGACCTTAATAGGAAGTTTGACCTTAATAAGAACCTTGTTAATAGGAAGATGCAGCATAAAACACTATAGTTGAGCCATTACAAACGTGCGAACCTTCACGTCAATGGAATGTGACAATGCTGCACAACTCGCATAAGTGTGAGTGAGAGATCCGATACAAATGACTGATGACAGTTCGAACGTTTGTAATAGCCTAACTATAATGAAATGAAGACTCGGTTGTCATTCTAGAGAGAGAAAAAAAAAATGAAATGTACCGATACTTCTAATAACGGGAGAGATTACATACACAGACATATGTTTGCATGACATTATAAACCATACGTATCTGAGTGGAAAGGAACTCGAAGCGAGCAATACGCGATGCGGTAGTCGTGAAACGGCTTCAAGCTGCATATAGACAGACAGTAATTGCAAAACTTTCAACGTCACATGCTAGTATTTAATATACTGAAGCTACTATTTGTATGTATTTGTAATATAGATCATTACTTCATTAGATCAGCTATATCTAGGTAAAGAAAAATATTGAATTTTGCAACTCGATATTTCATTTCATAAAGTGACCGATGCTTGTTACAATTTTCTTGTATCTTTCTACGTTCTTAGTTATCATATTGAAAATAATTTGACATCGAATTAAAAAGATTAACGTGTGGAATTAAATAATGAACTTCTACTGTCCATTCCGGCAGACAAAACATAAAATTTTTTCTACCTTCTTACACGTTACACAATGACATACACAGAAAACAAATGACAAATCGAATCTCCCATCAAGTTCCCACCTGGCCCATATTACAGACTGGCCATCCTTATTCTATAAGTCCCGGGTCGTATTTCTCTTCGATTGCAGGCGCGGACGGCCGCTGGTTAAACTTTTGACACTCCGCCCGCTACGTCAGCGCCCGCGTAATTGAATCTTGTGGGTCCGAACGACCCAACGCGTCGATTGCTTATGAAAACTGCTCGCGCCAACTTTATCGTGGAGATGAATAGGATTATTGGTTAGTGCGTGATTTTTTTTGAGTTAATTTTGATTTGTGTAGTGTTTAAGGGTAAACTTGAGTACCTAATTAACTATAATCTAAAACAGGGTTCGAAAAGTTCATCAAACTTGAATACCTATTTTGTGTTGAAATATAGAGCCTTTATCATCTGAAGGTAAATATCATATCGGCAGAATATTGTAAGGTGTGAAGACTAAAGGTTCTCCTTTAGTCTCCACCATTATATAACTTCTATTCTTATTATATATATATGTAACCGGGGCTCCGGCTCGACGTGCAGGAGAAGGAACGGGGTGGTTTTTAGTCAGTAAGAGTCTGACACCACCCTCCGCCTCACCCAGGCGGGAGCAGTCATTCGATGATTCTCCCACTTAAAAAAAAAAAAAATTATATATATATATATATTTCTTCATATTAACCAAATCCGAATTAAATAACTAAACTTCTAGAGCTTATAATTAGCAGCCTCAATCAAGACTACTTGAACTACGCACAATAGATATTATGACTAAAAAACGAGCGATACAAATGTACACCAAAATCATAACAATAACCCAACTTCTACTATAAATTCGAATAATCACACCACACACAAGTACTGACTGACACTCAAATATTTACTTTATAACCATTGATTACGTCACTAAAATGAATTAAAAACATCATCAATCATCCTTGTTTGTTTGTAAGTCATCTATTTTTCGAACAACCAGTTATCACTGATATCGAGGTATGAAGTTAAGTAACTTTTTAATTCAAGCAAGTTTTGTACACAATAAACGTCAATGTTACAATTGTCCCATATATCTAACAGGAACACAAGTCTATTGCCATACAAGAGATGCCAGTTCAGACTTCGCGCTGTGAATGAAAATATAAAAAATAATCTAAAAAGGGTACAGTAGCTCTTTTTCCAAAATGGTATACTTGATAAACAAGGCAATAAAATTTGCTACTCAATACATTAATTTGACAGTATTTACTGTTATTAATTAGGCAATAGAACTCAGGTCTTCTTAATTCACAGTCGCACTCGAGTTGCACTCTTCCAGTATCAATCTGCACCTAGATTTATTCATGTCAGTCTGAAAAATCACCTTAAAACTGTATATAAACAACAGAGTAAAAGTTGAAGGAAAACACCAGTTATTTAGAACTCTGTAGTCACGTACACAAACATTAGTGGGTTTAAAATGAGCAGTAAACCGCAAGGCTAGAAGAATAATTACGTATACTTGGCCTAGAATGCACTTTCATGTTTGTTTTGAAGACAGTTGTTATTATTACTGTAAATGCTAGAATGCTGTTTACAAATTACGTAATATTTATTACTATCTACATCTTCAAAAATGTAATGTGTTTAATAGCGTAGTTTCCTAAATTTTATTTTAATGTCCGTCTGGTGCATTAATTTAAAACTTAGGCACGTTTTTTTTTTTTCTCACAAATTTGAAATATCGTATGACGTCACAGTGTGTCAAATTTTGTAGCACGTTATGACGTAACAACCTCCCACTCCTAAACTTAGCATCATTTTATCTAAGTATTGCAAGTTAATACGAGATAATAAAAAATACGTGTCTAATATTTTTTCGTTATCTAACTGACGGACTAATTAGATTTTTAATTTTGATACCCTGGAAACTAGTTTTGCTTGCTCTTGATTGGCAGTCGTGGTTGTTTTCAATACATCTACCTATTAAATTTTGTTATTGCACAATTATTATAAAAATTATATAATTAAATGTACAATACACTCATAATTCCTAAGTTGTTGTATTTTCGAAATCTAATACTAATTATTACTAACACCATCAACACCATTATCGTGAATCAATTGAACTAAATCAAACCATTATCTTTAATTGTCATCGTTGTTTCAAGTCGTCTTGAAAATTAATTGATCAACAAAGTACATAGACAGTACAACTAAACGGTCGTTTACGCTAAACGTGTTTTAAGCGGATTTTTTTTTAAATATAAGAAGACCAAATAAAAACTCCTTCTCACATAATTGTTTAGAATAGAATAGAATAGAATAGAATGAATAGAATGTCATTTATTTCCAAGTATATGGTACATTGAGGTTTTACATTAAATATTGTTTCACATACACTACCATTGCTGGTGTAGAAATATTATGTTAATCATGCTTTATAAAATAAATTTATAAAAAACTAGTAATTACAATAATGCCAAGTAAATTGATTGAATCACACATCTAAGATTTTGCTCGGTACATGACAGTAAATAGAAGTATCAGTGTTATTTCCATCAAAGTGTTAAAATATTTCTTATAATGTTTAAATGCTAAATACAATGTCAATATGTCAAAACGTATATTGTCAAAATACTAAACTAAAATACTAAATACAATGTCAGTCAATGTAAAAAAAAAAAAATAACTAAATAAATTAAATTCAATGTCAAAATACTAAATACAATATCATAACATTAGATATTATAATGTCGAAATATTAAATAATGTCAAAACTTGTGATTTAAAAATTCATTAACAGAATAGAAGCACATCTCGAGAAGCCAAGTGAACATTCGATATTTAAATTTACTTATTGGTAACATTTTCAGGTCAGGTGATAATTTATTATAAATTTTAATTGCCATACAATGTACATTATTACTGTATAAATGCAATCTTTGTCTAGGTGCCAGTAGTTTTATAGGATTTTTATTATTTAATCTGACAGAGACCTGTTCGTTTAATGGAAATAAATGTGGGTACTTTTTTACAAAAACACAAATTTCATAAATGTAAAGGCATGGCAGAGGAAGTACTTTTAGTTCCTTGAATAATGGTCTGCAATGATCCAAATATTCAGCGCCACCTAAGGCTCTGATACATTTTTTTTGCACTATAAAAGCTCTTTGCACATCTACTGAGTTACCCCATATCACTAAACCGTAACGCAACACCGATGAAACATAACCGTGATAGGCTTTTAGACTTGTTTCTTTACTGGATACTAACCTAAGTTTTCTTAGGGCATACACAAATTTATCTAACTTGTTGCACACTCTTTCTATATGTTGTTTCCAATCGAGTTTGTTGTCAATTACAATACCTAAAAATAAAGCCGACTGTACTGGTTGTAAAATTGTATTTTTGTGTTGTATGGCTGTCGGTATTATTGTTGAGTTACATGTTTGAAATTTAACTAATTTTGTTTTATTAATATTTACTTGGAGATTATTGTCTTCTAACCATTTCATTACATTTGTTAATTCAGTATTAGTTTCAGTTTCTTGTTTGACGAAGCACTCGATTAGTTTAAATGTTGTCGACTAGTTTCGGTAACAGTCGCCACGTCGCGTTGTCTGTCGCGGAATGCTGTGCGAATATGAGCCTTTATCATGGCTTGAAACTAGTCGAATTGCTCGTCAAACAGTTACGTGGGTAATTCCAAAACATAATTGTTAGTTAAGTATGTCTCACGAAAGTCATAATATAAAAACTCTTTTATGAACATAAATTCAATTGGACAGGCTAGTCTAGAGAAACATCACTGTAACCTACATCTGTCGATCGACACACACGTAACACAGTATGCACCTGCTACAATCTATATTGTCTTTCATTCGACGGTACAATATTGAAACAGCGAGATTAAACTTTCTCTGTTCAACAATTGATTTTTGAATTGAGTGTATGTACTGGATTTATTAATGTTTATAGGTTACCTATATGTTATGAGTTGGTTGTGATTGTATGAGGCTGTGTAGTTTGGTTTGCTTCTTGAACATGGCAAATAATGAGGACTGAAGACCGATTCGCAGGTTAGACAAAGCCGCCATGACCATCATCATCAGTTAGAATTCGTCCACTTCTGAACGCTCCTTCTTCCTTTGAAAATGTTCAATTAACTCGTCGAATACCGGTTTTATAGACACAATTAAAGAACAATAGGTCGCGGTCACCGGTGACCGCTTGGTATTTGACAGATTAAGTTGCCACAACCACAAAAACCGCAATTTTGCGTTTGGTAGACGACTAATTTGTTCTGAGAGAGCTTAAAGATTTCTCCTATCGTGTCTCTATAGTTATTTGCAGTTTACTATTGCAATAATGTTTATTTTTGATGCTAAAATATGTTTTGTTTAAATTTAAAAATTGTATTTAATAATTTTATTTAACTAATTCAATAATTTTGCATGCCGTAAGGCAAAATGTACTGAGATTCTCCATAAGCTATAAAACAACATATTTATTACCTACATTTTTGGCAAATAAATTATTTCTGATTTCTGATTTCTGATTTCTGACTATAATTAGCGATAGGTCGGTGAACTTCTCGATTTCTTTACAAGATATAATTAAAAGTCAAGTCAAGTCAAGTCAAAATCATTTATTTCAATTAGACCAGGATGGCACTTTTAACCGTCAAATAACAAAAAAATATAATTAAATAGGCTATAATATAAACTGCCATAATTTGCTTGTGAGTATTTGATCTCATTATGTAAACAAAAAAAAATCACATTCAGCTAAAAACTTACCAAACTCCATAGTATTCAAAGATTGCATCAGTACCCATTACATCAGTTGCAGTCTCTGTAACTATCCTTCTATTACACCATTAACGTGTCCGCAATGAATTGATAGCAATAAGAGAGAACAGTTGACACCACAACCACGGCACTGCAGTGTTCAGTGTTCCTTCAAGACAAACGTTACGACTAGTGTTACCAAAGAGCAATAGCCTCCATGAACATGTTGAGGAGAGAATCTTTTGATCCTTTCCATTAATATTCTTTGTCTGATATCGAATTGATTCGTTGGTCAAATGCCTTCTGCTAAATACAAAATGTAAAACCATGGGACAAGCATAATTATGTTTGAGTTTTTGGTTTTGAGTAAAAACATTTTAAAAATTTTAATGAGACTAATTAATTGTGTCTGGGTATACTTAAGCTATGAGAATAAAAGATAAAATCTGTGAAAAAAAAGGTCAATTAATAAATAATGTATATCTAAATAAATAAACTAGTAACTGCCTCGTTGGTCGAGTGGTAGGAAGTACGATAGCTGGGCATTAAAAAAAATCTCAGTAGTAGCACGGGGTCTGTAATTGTGCCTCGTATGTGGCAATAGGCTCAACCCCTACTACATGAAAAAAGTGAAAAGTGGATTTTACATTGTACATACATTGGCATTAAGTGTCGTAATGTGCACCTCTGCCTACCCCTTCGGGGATAAAAGGCGTGATATTATGTTACTTTAAAACGTTAATACAACAAAGCAACATGATTCCGAAACATGAATGAATTTATGAAGTTAACATGCCTTCAGGCAACACTAGTGCTTGTTGCTTGCCTACTACTAGCATGCATTCTGTCAATCAAAATCTAGCAATATGATACTGGCACTACGCTGTTGTAATAAATCAATGCCGTGTAATGTTTTAAAGATAATTATTTTGAGGGCCTTGAGAGACTTTTTGTACCCACTTTTTTGTTTTTTTTTTATTTTTTTCACGGGAAGTATTTCTATCCGATATTTAGTTACCGCACAAAGTCTAGTAGTTCATCAACAGCCTATAAATGCCCACTGCTGAGCAAAGCCTCTTCTCACCCCGAGAAGGTTTAAGCATTAATCACCACTCTTGCTGAATGCGGGTTGGTGATTTCAAACTTATAATTAGAAATTATAAGGCCAGGTTTCCTTACGATGTTTTCCTTCACCGTTTGTCAGTGGTGTCTGAATAATCTTAGAAAGTACATATAACTCGGAAAAAGTCACATTGGTACTTGCTGTTGGTAAGGTTTTGAACCCGCACCCTCATGCATGCGAAGTGGGTGTCTTAAAAGTAGTTATAAATAAACTATTTTATGAACAAAAATATTTTGAAATTTAACAAAGCAAATACCACGCACTCATGTCACGCAAGTAGGTTTTAAAAGAAAATGTAGGTGTGTGGACAAGAATGCCTTAAAAAGAAATATTTACAAAGACTTAGTTCCAGGTTTACTCGTCAAAGGAACAGAGAATGTATCATAGATAGCGCTGATCTCGTTTATAGAAGGATGAATAACCTTAGCATTCGTGGGCGGTTTATTCACATTGCAAAGAATGATATACTCTAATGTAAAAAAAACACGTTTATAAATATTTGATATCAAGGATAAACTACTTTTTTAGATCAAGATTCTTCCTATACAGGGTGTAAGTGGGACGCTTCCAAAAAAACGAAAACAGTTAATGGAAGAACCGAATTCTATTTTAAATTTTACATTGTCCTTACATATATGTACAGTATTTTTTTAAGGGGGGGAAATCATCGAATTACTTCTCCCACCTGGGTGAGGCGGGGGGGAGTGTCACACTCTTACTGACTATAAACCAACCCGTTCCTTCTCCTGCTCGTTGAGGCGGAGCCCCGGTAACCCGTTAGGTTCTCCGCGACATATGTATAGTATTGGAATATGTATAAGGGACATTGTAGAACATACTTTTTTAAAAAGAGTAGGTAACTAATGGAGTTTCTTGCTCGTTCTCTTCTCCATTCGAATCTACATTTTGTAATGAGCACCTAGCACCTAGCTTCACCTAGCTTCACTGACATAGTAATATTATTTTGTATTTGTTGACGTTACAAAAGTATCAAAATATGGTTTACTTGAAATAAATGCTTTGACTTTGACTATGACTTTAAAAAAAGTAAGGAATTAAATGTTTATGTTATGAAATTTAATAGTTATAATAATCAACTGCTCACGGTTGATGTTTCATGAATAACACAAAAACCATTAAAATTGTAAAAACTAAATTATTTAGTCTGCACTTTCGAAACTGTTTCGATTATAGCCTGTAATTTTAATGGAGAAATAAAAATGGTAGCGTTGAAATCAAACTGTATCCTACGCTGAGGTCTCGGATCCACGTTCAAGTTCAGTCAGATCCAATATTCTTCATAATAGTCCATTAAACTGTCAAACACCAAGCGGTCACCGTTGACCGCGACCTATTGTTCTTTAATTGTGTCTATAAAACCGGTACTCGACGAGTTAACTAAATATAAACACTACGTTTGAAAGTGATTAATATATGTATTATACTAAACACGATAAAATCTTATCAAAACCAATATGACATTTGACATGTTCTTTTCAAAGTTGAAAGGTATTTTTATAGTTTTCCATCTACCTACTACCATCACCTTTAAATACCAAAAGGTGAAATTCCCTACAACTTCGATACAACCAATTACATTAGTGTATCTATCAAATTTCCACACAAATCAAACCCACGCTTGACTGCCTGATAAATGTAGGGAACCAAACTAAATCATTCATTTACGTAGATAAATCTTAACACATAGAAATGATACTGTGAATTTATGTAAAAGTTTCTTTTCAAAATTGCTTTAATTTATGGTTTTGAGACATGATTTCATCGCATCTATTATCCGTTACAAGAAATTGTTATTCATATTACTATAACATTAATTAAAATTAATGGCTAAATGTGTTGCTAAGCGCAAAATTCGAGATAAACTATGAAACACTAATCAAATTATGACTATTAAATGGTAAATTCGTATCGCCAAATTGGTAACTTACATGGTAACTACAACGTTTTTTTTTTCAAAAAACTGTTCCGACTGAAAGGTCGATTTGCAACACAGTCATAGATAAGTACGAACATTTGTCAGCTGTTAATTCCAGTTCATAAACTCTCAACATGACAAATAAAAGTTATGAATATATTATTGTTGTATACATTTCTGGGCTTCCGCGAAAATAGCTATTTTTCAAACGAGTAACTTCTCTACTCGTTAACCCTAAGTACCGGTTAAAACATTGTCTCTACGACTGTAATAAAAACGATTTAATGAATTCCTCCGAATAGCTTTTAAACACGACTTTTTCCACAGAATGTAAACTATAAAATTCAACTCCCTACTGTTTAAGGAAAGCGTCGAACTTTTGAAGTTTTAATTCTATTAGTCTCGGACTCAATGTCTTAAAAGCTAGTAGTTGTTATTTAAACACTTTGTATTCACTTAATACAGTTTTAACGACACCATTAAAGAGTAACGAGATACGAAAATACAAAAAGTATTTCTCAGGTGCATCAGTAAATTTCTTTAGGATGTACAATTTTCTGGCAAAGAACTTACTATCCGATTTATATTACATATGTCAAATTTGTTCCGATGAAAAGTACTCATCACATTCGATATGCAACTCTAACAACTCAACTCTAATCTTTACTTTACTCTGCTTCTTTATATTTAGTACCAAGGTTATTTTAGATGGGTCTAAGTAATAAATTAGTAGACCCAGTTTGTCTAAAGATAAAATAATAATACAACCTAGTTTGTACAGTTGTAACAGTTAATTTTATTTAGCAATAAACTATTTTCTTTGTAAATACTGTTTCTCAGGCCATCTGTTTCAATAAAATACAAATTATATCAACGCCGCTACCGACTCATCTCCTTTGAGGGCTGTTGATCCGTTTCCTATTATTTCTCTGAATATTCTGCGTGATAAGATTTACTAGAACATTGTAATATCTTCAGATCTCCGTCGATGAAGATTGGAAGTAATTACTGCGTAATTTGTTTCGCTACTGTTTTATTAAAGACAACCGTAGATAGTTCTGTTTTTAATACTATATTTCTCTGAAATAAAATATTATTTTGATAAAATATTCCAGTAAAATTCATTACGAAAAACATTTAGTAAAATAATGAGAAACGACAAATCAAGAGGAGACAAACTGTTGAATTTAAGTTCTTGCTTATTAAAATCACTTCAAAATTGTCTTGTAAAAACACAGCGAACTAAATAATTTGGAGTAATATGAAATGATCAATATTCAGGATTAATTTATGTATAATCCAGTCATGATTATTATTATGTTCAGTGTACGTATAAAAAATGTAAACAAATTATAACTATCTTAACGCAATTTCTGCATCTACTGCACCAATGCCTTACCTATTTACTTATTTAAATATACTGCTACCTCACCTTTTCCTTATCCAATGCATCCTTATTAACTTACCTTACTTATCGAGCTTCTAGCATACTTATCGAGCTGTAAGCTCAATTTATCTCATTGGATATCCGCGCGAACTGGACGTAAGATTTCCAGGAACAGAGTAAAGTCACGTCTTGCACTAACTTGCTTTCGACCGCTTTTCTTGCACATATAATTTTGAAACAAGCGCTGTCCAAGTCTTAAGGTATTTTCTTCCATGAATCGAGATATCTTGAGGTTAGAATCGTTTCGCGTTGAAAGTACTTAGTCAATTTGGAAAGTAGTCAATGAAACCTAGGTTGGTGATGTAAATGTGCTTCTATTTTTACGGCTTCTAAAATAAAACTGTTAGGTACTCGGTTACATTTCACCAAACCTAATTTTATCTTGATATTTAAATTTCATAAATAAAATGAACGTTTACTATTTTTTCAATGATAAATAAAACCGCTAGAAACAAAACAGACTTAAAATAAACGCAAGATCAAACAATATTATGCGTCTTTCTATCTTCAAAGTTTACTTTTTAGATAACTTGTGACGTCACGAAAATAAATTGTTGAACACATTTCCACAATCGACTTACGCGTTTGAATGACAAATTCGTAAGCTCTGTTTTCATTCCATTCAGAGATCAGTATGGTAATATAAGTAAACATGGGTACAAAAATAAATCAACATCTGTGTAAGGCGCTAAGTACATATGTAGTCATGTGGCTGAAATATTCTTTGTAGCTCCGTAATGTCGAGAACACACGAACAAGATATTTGTGGGTTACGATGCTTTAATTTACGTCTTTTGTTTTTCAGCTCTAGACTTTTTCCTGTATCGTGTAGAGACATTTACATACACGTGTACACATATATGTACATAAGAAAATCACCTGTAGATCATACAAACAATTCATCAACAGCCTATAAATGCCCACTGTTGAGCAAAGCCTCTTCTCACACAGAGAAGGTTTAAGCATTGATCACCACGCTTGCTCAATGCGGGTTGGCGATTACAAATTTATAATTAGAAATTATAAGCCCAGGTTTCCTCACGATGTTTTCCTTCGCCGTTTGTCAGTGGTGTCTAGATAATCTTAGAAAGTACATATAACTCGGAAAAAGTCACATTGGTACTTGCCGTTGGTAGGTTTCGGACTCGCACCCACATGCATGAGAAGTGGGCGTCTTAAACCTCCGAGACACCACGACATTTACACATACAAATAATTAACGTGTAGCAATGAAAGGTGATTTTGCGCTCACGAGAGGACGCCAGTGATACGTATTAGTCAGATTAGTCCAATCAGTTATCGGTTTAACTGTCACAAATTGTTTGACTAATGCTCTAATGTTAACTTATACCAACATCTGAAGCGGTGCAAAAAACAACATTTCACCAATTTCGTATAATTCAGTACCACATCCAGCTATTAATCAACTCAAATCTTATATAACACATACTACATTATTGGCTTTGTTTTAGTTTTAGTTTTATAATTTACCTGTTATCTTTTAATTTTTCTGTTTTTATACTTTTTTATATTTATATGTCTTTTCTGGTGTGCATGTCTTATGCCGAATAAACGTATTTCATTTCATTTCATTCATTCATTTCATTTCATTTCATTTGCATACATAATACCACAAATTATTTTGTTTTCTGTGATTAACGTTATTGGAAGAGCTCAACTAGTTTCAAGCGATTTTAGAATCTCTTATTCATGAGCTGCATTCCGCTATATAAGATGCAGTGACTGTCGCTCTGCACATGACCTTTAACACTTACGTTATACACATTGACTTACCCGTATTTATGTCTTGTTTCAGAATAATCATCGGCAGACACATGTTTTCACCGTCATCCACGAAAGCGGCCTGGTGGCTGGCCACGTTTTTTAGTGTATTTGTAACAGGTATATATGATTTTTTTTTTATAGCATAAGCCGGTAAACGAGCTGTCGGATCACCTGATGGTAAGCAATCGGCGCCGCCCATGGACACTCGAAACACCAAGGCGTTACAAGTGCGTTACCGGCCTTTTGGGAATTGGGAATTTGAGGATTGTGGAGGATTCGGGGATTCGAGAGACACAACGCAAGCGTTGTTTCACGTCGGTTTTCTGTAAGGCTGTGGAATCACTCCGGTCGAGCCAGCCCATTCGTGCCGAAGCATGGCTCTCCCACACATTTCACTTTCTTTGCGAAGAAAACGAAAATTTTACGACTGACTGTTTCTGTCCCATATTTCATGATGATAAAATAGCCATTTATTTCGAATCCAAGACCTAACCTGTACTCGATAGATAAAAAATAATACTGGTAATTTCACGAAACAAAAAGGACTGGTAGTGTATAGAAATATTGTGTGTAATTGAGGGATAAGTTTATCAAGCACCTCCAAAAGAAAGAGAAACAAAAGCCTTATGTTTCAATCACTTCTAAATAGGACTAGACAAAGATAACAATATCGTCGTGGTGGCCCGAAGGTTAAGACACCCACTTCTCATGCATAAGGGTGCGGGTTCGAAACCTACCAACGGCAAGTACCAAGGTGACTTTTTCCGAGTTATATGTACTTTCTAAGATTATCTAGACACCACTGACAAACGGCGAAGGAAAACATCGTGAGGAAACCTGGGCTTATAATTTCTAATTATAAGTCTGAGCAAGCGTGGTGATCAATGCTCAACCCTTCTCAGTGTGAGAAGAGGCTTTGCTCGACAGTGGGCATTTATAGACTGTTGATGAAAGATAACAAAGACACAGAAAAAAAAACTCGAAAACAGCTTAATGACCTCATAAACCACATAAACAAATTTAACACTAAACCACTAGTTCTACTTAGTATCAATGTAATAGACCTGTATCGCCTTCTAGTTCCACAGGACCAGAGGCCAGTAACTCGCGTACAAGCTGCCCATAGCCCGGGAGTACTATACAAATAAATTCCACTCAGTCGACCTTTACAGCATGTAAGGAACCTAAGCTCACTGGCACATAATATATTTCTTTTTAGTCACTCTTTACAGAACTCTTTAGTTTTTCTAGTGTTGGGAAATGTGGCTAGGGAGTATCTAGTCTTAATGTAGTCTCCTAGTCTAGATATTTGAACTAAAAATGCTAAAAAATAATGAAGAGTTCTTGATATTATGCCCAATTTAAAAAAAATAAATACTTTCCATTTGCAAAGCTCATACATTATCAAAACAGAATTTTCAATTTTTCAATCACATTTTCTACCTAACAATAAAAGAAAGAATATACATAAAAATTATAAAAAAGGTTCGATTGTTGCAATTTAAAATTATACTAAATTATTATCATGTTCATGCGTTTGATCAGATTTAAAAAATAATTGGTGCGATAAAATATACCGCACGTTACAGTTTACAAAGCGATGAAGAACTATCAGAAAACTTATTTTTAGTACGTGACAGGAAAAAACTTAAACTGATCAATTTCACAAACTTTTTATTATTTGAATTCAAAAACTAGTCAAATCCCACTTATTAACCCAGGGACATCAATAAACCTCAAAACTTATTTAGAACTGTTTATTCATACACCTTATCAAGTTTTCATACTCTTGTATTCAACCACCAAAAATCACATCTCGTCTCCGAAATCACGGAGTATGCTAATGGCAGTTTAGTAAGAAACCTTTCTCGACCCGCACCTGTTTCGCACAACACTTAAGTATTAACCCCTATTAGCAGAGTTTACTTGTTCCACTAAAACCGGTCCCGGTGCTACGTTACATTTTATCCAGTCCCGGTAAACCCACCCTTATTTAGAGTACGCGACTAATACGGTGACTGTACCTGTGCGCTTAGATATGACCGTGGTAATGGATTTTATATTACGTAATTGAATTTTTGGGGATTAATTTGTTTTGTGAATGTAAAAATAATAATTAATATTGTACATTTTTATTTTAAAACTCAACAGCGATTTTTTAACGCTGGCCTTTATAGATTTTAAACGATATTTCATTCAGACTTTTTGTAAATCACTACATAGTATAAAACAAAGTCCGTATCCGCCGTCTGTCTGTCCCTATATATGCTTAGATCTTTGAAAATACGTAACCGATTTTGATACGGTTTTTTTATTAGATAGAGTGATTTTTAAGGAAGGTTTATATATGTATAATATATGCATATTGCACCCGTGCGAAGCCGGGGCGGGTCGCTAGTTGTTTTATAAATTACTAGATTCTACCAGCGGCTTTGCCCGCGTTACCGTGGAATAATAAATGGTTTATATGTTATTTCATACCATTATCTACTGTTCCTAATTTTATCGCGATCCCTTCAGCTGTTTTGACGTGAAAGAGTAACAAACACACACACACACACACATACATCGTTACAAACTTTCGCATTTATAATATTAGTAGGATAGTAGGATTATCAATGCAAAACTTAAAAGTGATCCCATAACTCCCCATAATCCAGTCTACAAACTAGGTCCGAGCATTAAAGTACTAAAAAATACAACAGCCAGATTTAGATCGTCGTTTATTTTAAGACTAAGGAAGATAATAAAAAAGTTGTTAACAAGTTGCTAATTAAAGTATACAAGGTACTTAAAAAGTTGTCAACACTTAAACTTTGCACTATCTTCTTGATAATCCTTGAACTTGTATAAGGAAAGATTAAGGATAAAAATACACCTTTTTCAACCTGTAAACTGTTACGTGTGGTTTTATAATAGCACTTATTTTTTATAAATCTCATCAAACGCATGAACGTAATAATAATTTAGGATAATTTTAAATTACTTATAATAGAACCCTTTTTTTAATTTTTATGTGTTTTCTTCTTATTGTTAGGCAGAAAAAGTGATCAAAATTCTGTTTGGATAATTAATGAGCTTTGCATATAAAAAGCCAATTGAAATATTTTTTTTACTATTGGGCATAAAATCTTATCTTGCAGCTGCCAAGAATTTCAAAATCGATCGCCACTTACTAGTTGTAGAGAATATAATTTCAGATAATTTCAGTATACTCACAAAATATACATTTAATTAACAATTTCAACTTGGTGCCTCTGAACTTATTGAAAAATTAACTTTTAAACGAAATATTAATTAAAGACCTAATCTTAGTATCAAACTGATATAACTTATGTTGTGACCGCTAGAGGACGCTTAAGACAATTTGCGAAAATAATTTTTCATTTCGTGACATCGACAGGTTAATACTCGTGCCTGAATAAATTGAATATTAATTTATTAGAAAAGTGTTTGAAGTAGTCTAAGTAGTTCTAACAGGGACCTTGATGAAATTAAATTAATTGATAATTAAGTACGGTCGGGAGGTAACTTTCACTGTAAAAATATTAGCAAATATTGTCAGGCATATTTAATAAGTTATTACACTTCAATAATGTAATTTTGTGGTTTCTTGTCATTTTGTTATTAATTATGGTAAATATTTTATTAAAATATTATGTTGAGTTATAATTTTAATCTTTGAAAGACAAAGACATTTTGTGCTTACTTACTGCAACTGGATTTTGTATGACTTCATTATTTTTATATTATTAATAACTCTTTTAGTTAGTTACTTAATAAAAATAAAATATTAGAACCCATATAGGTACAGTACGTCCTAAACCTGGGACTTAGTCCTAGAAACGGGTAACAGCATCCTCTAAACCTCCGATAACTTAACTACCGGGTTTACTTATGTATGGAGTTACATCGGAGTGTCACTGTTCAGCTGTGAACATATTAGCTGAGTATGATGAAAAATATTACTATCATCCTTATTATTTCAGGGGAAATGCCGATTCAAGCGGAACTGGAACCTGAATTTCTCCAAGCTCTGGAGAACCACACAGTCACACAAGGAAGGGACGTACACTTCACATGTGTCGTCAACCATCTATCTAATTATAGGGTAAGAAATATTTGTTATTTTAAATATATATTTTAGAACTTGGCCGAGAGGTCGCAAGTTCGACTGCCGGGCTAGGGGTCTCGGGTTCGATTCCCGGATAAGGCAAAATATTACTGGGTTTTAAAAAAATTCTCAGTAGTAGCACGGAGTCTGGAATTGTGCCCGGTATATGGCAATAGGCTCACCCCCTATTACATGGGACTCATAACATAAATAGTGAAAAGTGGGTGTTACATTGTACAGTGGTATAATGTGCACCTCTGCCTACCACTTCAGGGATAAAAGGCGTGATGTTATGTTATGTTGTTTGTACCTAGAAATTACCCTCGAAGCCATAACGCTACATAACAAAGACGTAAGGTGCACTGTGCTCCGATACGCTCCCGCAACATAATTATAAATAAAATATGTACTCATTTGATGTTTAATACGCTTAAAAGGTTTTAAACAATGGTTAAGTACTGCAGATAGATCTATAAGAAAAGTTTTGTTCAGTAAAAGAAAAACGTCCTATCTGATAGTTTGATTAGCTTCACACTAAAAATAATAGTACATAATATACACTTTTATTTCTTGGATACAATAGAATGAATTTCGAACAGTGCATTGTGGTATATTGTTGGTTGAAAGGATTTGACACGGATTCAGAGGGGAAACTGGAATATCTTATAAAATCTCTGAAGGATTATCCTGAAAGAAAACTGGGGTACAAGACAATTGTTTGGTGAAATTGTTACCAAACTTTGAGGCACACTTTCCTGTTGAGTTTTCTTTATGAAAATGTTACTTTTTTATATTGCCGTTTTATAGCATTTACGGAAAGTTATTTTGAGTGTGCATGCAATATTTCAGAGTGGAAAGAGATTTTATAATGTAAATAAAATATTTAGGATATTTTTGACTCAAAAATCTATTTTTTTTTGACAAATATTGAAGTAGGTCTTCTGGTTCTTTGACTCACACATGTAATCCACCCAAGATTTGTACTGTTAAAATTCAAATTCAAATTCAAAATTCGAATTCAAATCACTTTAATGCATCTATAGTGTGTACAGGGTGGTATACAATTTTTGATAAAATATGTTCCAACTATAGGTCCTTTGGGCACCGCAAAAGTACTTACTCTACTTACAAAAAATTAGAAATCATGAATATTATTTAATTAACATTAATTTAAGTTTTATGTATTTGTTTCCATTTATCACTCATCAATTCTCATCAAACACCTATGCTCTTTAATAAAGCTACTCTGCACCAATTACGTTAGCAGAAACATTACATTCTAACTACCTAAGCACGTATGTACCTCTGCAATAAAAAAAGCTGACGATAAACATGTGTGAGCTTGATGAGAGACAACAGGCTCTTGTGAAGCATATCTGTAACAAAAACCAACGTGCACCAGTTGTTTAGCGGAGCATGAAATAAGTGGTCCACACTCCGCTGCATCCAACTGAAACGTAAACCATCCATCATAAAGTTTGTAATCTATGAAGGATTTTACACATCTACACTTGAAGATATTCAAGCGTTCATGTTATAACAAGGCATTGAAAGATAGTAGATGTAAATAATGTGACTGCAAAAATCGTATCAATTTTAATTGGCATTCCATAGTTTCTGCCTACCCCTTTTTTTTAAGGGGGGAAAATCATCGAATGACTGCTCCCGCCTGGGTGAGGCGGAAGGGAGTGTCAAACTCTTACTGACTAAAAACCACCCCGTTCCTTCTCCTGCACGTCGAGCCGGAGCCCCGATTACCCGTTAGGTTCTCCGCGACTCCGAATCGGCATCGGCCCTATTGGGCCCCATCTGTGGTGGTCTGATGGCTCTTTGAGGCACGCGCGGTACGCGACGCGCCGTACTATGGATACTATACTATGGATTACAGGAGTGAGATTATATATTTACCTTTAAACTTTAAAAAAAAGAACATAAACTTTTTTAAAGGGCTGGTAATACACTTGTATCACTGTTAGTGGTACGGGTTGTCATGACCGATGGACACCTGCCCTAATAACAATGATACTGTTTCAGTACAGATTTGTACTCATTCTACTTTTACTTTATTGCAATGTTACTAATCTTACTGTAGAATAAGAAATACAAAATAAGTACCAAATATCTAACAAAATTTCGCACTCAGTCATATTACTTATTCTAGCTATCCACACTAGACTTCATTATTCATAATAAATCATTTTCAGTATAATAAAATTCACTTCCATTCACTTTACTCCTAAGTTGCAGTGAAATGTTAACTATATTCTAACGTTTCTCAAGAATAAAGATTAACATAAATAGGTTTTAGAGAAACTCATTTCTACCTACTCCTTCGAAGCTTAAAGTGACGGTAAGTTTTCCATTTTTTTTTAATTCTTTCTATTTCTTTTTTAAAAAAATCTTATCTACCCCATTCTAGAATTTTATCGTGGGTGCGTTTATAAACATACAAGTTGACATATACACGACACCCAGACACAAAACAAAAATTTGTGGATCACACAAACAGTTGTTTCGAGCGAGAATCGAACCCGCGATACATTGCGAGGCAGCCGGTTGCCTAGCCACCGCACCAGCTGTGCAGACGAAATACTTTTTTGCAAGGTCATGAAAATGATTCATTTAATAAGAAAAAAATCTATTTTCGACGATAAATTGCAATCAATAAACAACCATACAAATGAAACTCCGTTAACAAGCTAGTCACCTAATTAAATCGTAATTGTAATACAGTGTCATATGACGTCATCTGTCACATTGAACAGAACGTAATCTATTGGGGCAACTTGAGCGCACAGAATGCCAACATTCATCTTAATAGACGAATGATTAAGTACCTCTGTTAACTGCTCCAGACGTTTAGTTACCTGTAAAATGGTTACATTAAATGTTATAAATGGTCATTCTTTACTGATCTAGTGAATGGAACATATTGTTAATATGGTATCATATATGTTTTATACTGATTTTGTTCTTGTATTCTTGTTTATTTTTATTTAATTGAGTATCGTCGTGCAACGTGAGACATGCTGAATTAACTAAAAATTACGAGTTATTATAAGATACTGAGATAAGGTCTACTAATTTAGAGTCACATAGGAACTCTTCCTCATGAGCAACGTGTGCGGTCGCGGCCATGTCGCGCAGCCTACTAGTGCCAGTAAATCGTATTGTTGATCATAATTACCATTTTATGTACCAACTCACATATCTGTTTTACTGCTCAAATTGTGATCAGATTTTCAAAACTAAGTTCGGTCTGGCCAGTCACATCAGGGCATACGACAGGAGATAGCTAATAAGGGTCGCCGTTAAAGAAATCGGTAAGGTATATCTGTTTTAGTAACTTTGGTTACTGTAACTCATGTACTTACTCCGTTGGTTCAGCACAGCGCAGCACATCAACCCAGAAATATTTTTCTCCGATAAGAGAATTCTTGAAACTTGTCAAAGCCAGCTCCATCACACTTTAACTTTCTTTAAACTCCTGCAAATATATAATTTTTCATGCCACGCATGAAAACCCTAATTAGTCATTATGCCAGCAAAGCGTTTCATGTAAAACGAACTAAAATCACACGAAAGCCACTTAAAATTGTAACAAGTTCCTTGAATTTTCACCCTAATATGTTAAAGGAACTGACAAAGAATATAATATGAGGAAAATCAAAGTTAACCTTAATATTTTCTCTCATAATTAAGACTTACAGTTCGTTAGTAACGCTTTGAGCTATGAAATTCAAATGTTAGTAAAATAAAGCGTAATTCTGCAGTTCCTATTGTGCTGGTTTAAGGCTTATGGAACGTTAAGTGTTGAGCAATAAGGTTCTTATTGCAGAGGCTGTAATAGTTTGGATCAGTACTGCAATTGAATTATTTTTTAAGATTCTTTGGTGTTATCGTCTGTTATTTGCGGATTGTAAGTCTGCCAATTGTAATATGTAAATTGCATGCAATAACAAAACAAGTGTTACAGAGATATCTACTACAGTAAATATTTAATTTATACAGTAAGAAACACCATTTTAAAAATAAATATTGGCGAGAAGCAGCAATATCTACTTACATACATTAAAAGCTGTAACAAGTAGCCTTTAAATACAAAAACTGAAAACAAATAATTCCACAGCTAATTAATGCGCTCATTAACTTTTAAACTAGCAAACCGCGGAACATAAATCATGTCTATAACTCAAATGGAACAGTATGTAAACATCTAACTATGAAAGCTTGTACTCACAACAAAAAGTGGTAGTTGCGACAAGTGCTCGCATTCAGCCGGCAGCACTAGCCGCGCTTACGCTGAAACTCGACGGAAATAATTCTCACAAACAATGAAATTGTTACTAATTTATTTTCCAACCACAACAAAGCGAGATGTCACATGAAAAATGCTCGGGTGCGACGCGGATGAGACACCGCGCATTCCTCCCGCGAAACTCTCCACAATTTCACGTGTCGTACCCTCACTTTTACATTTGCTACAGCGTTTAAGTCACATTAAGTTTCGTCTTCACTGTGAACAATACAAACGATTTAAAACTCGCGAAAGCTCCGGGGAAATGCGAGCGATTTATGACATTAATCCTAGATATAAAATGAAATTTCACGCTTGTATGCAACCGTACAGAACCGTTTTGTTTCGCAGACACCCGCTCTAATTGCATTGTTAAATTTAGCTTCCGAGCATTTCAAATGTTCTTGACTTTGATTATAAACTTCATAATAGCGTTTCTGTTATAAAAATATGTACTTACAGTAGGTATATATACTGTCTCTGTGTCAACATGGAGCCAATTCTGTCTGTATTGTCTCGTCGTCAATATTTATATTGTCGCTACCGATTATAAGGAATCCAATAAGGCTTTGATCGAACTGTGAAATAATGACAATATTATTTTTAGGTGGCGTGGATTAAGTCAGACTCGAAGGCGATTCTGGCTATACACACGAACATGGTGGCGCTGAATCCTCGGTTGAGCGTCACTTACAACAACCACAATACGTGGAAGTTGCACGTAAGCAACGTGCAGGCCAACGACTCTGGCACCTACATGTGCCAAGTCAACACAGACCCTATGAAGAGTCAGGTAAGCTACACTTTGTCGCACACAGACGTCTGACTTTACAAAGTAAGAAGTTATTTCGTAGAGAACGCTCCAAAACTTAAATGTTACATTTCAAGATAGCATTTGTTTCGTTTAAATGAGAACGCTACCGCTGTGAACATAACGATAGTTGTGAAGTATTGTAACAACAAGGAGTGTTCAATCAAGCAGCGAGTGCAACAAGCACTTATTTCATTTTCCAATAAATTATAATGGAATTCTCAGTAAGGGCGAGTGAACGCCTGATTAAGTGTTTCGCAGAAATCAATAACAGTGAACTTACAACAGAACATAGTAGATCTTTGTAGAAATAAGACTGCACGTACTTCTGCACGTACTGTTTCTTCGAGAATTTGCAATAAGTATTAATGTATTCGTAATAAGTGTTCGTGGTATTGAACATTATTTCCTTAATCACTCTAAACTGTTCTAGTTGCATGACCATAGTTCTATGAAATAAGAGTGAGTATCCTGACAAAATAAATAGTGTATTTGACAACGAAGTAAAGTAAACCAAGAGAGGGTATTACATGTAACTAGTTACGGCGATGGCGTCAAGGATTATACAGCGGTTTATTTTACTTTTCAAAGCGCCCCGGCTAGGTTTATTCATTTTACATTAAATACATGATGTAATCCTCTCCAAATATTTAAGCACGTAATTACCTCAAAACGCGAGCGATGAATTTAGGTGTTTATCAAATTAGGGCGAAATTAATTTTCACCGCAAACTCAATATCAATTGAATTTATGAAATTAGTCTTTGTGTTTGTATAGATGGATAAGTATAATTTGTTGTGAATAATTAAAATTACGATTGATTTGATTAAATATAGCGGTTATGCGGTCTAAACTGCAAATACCACTTTAGGTTGCTATTATATGTGGTCTCACCTATTTTTTGAATCAGTTTTCAAACAATGTTTAGCTTAACCCCTGAATCACAAAATAAAATAAAATTTCTATAGCTTTTTCTAAGAAATATCATGCAAAATAAAAAGATTACTTAAAACCAACTAACACAAAGTCCAATTTTGTACTATCCCTAATCTCACGACGCCATTGCCAACAAAACAAAAGACTCCACTAATAAAGTGTAACAAGGACAATTATTTTTGTCAGATGGGTCATTTATCCGTGGTGATCCCGCCGGACATAGTGGACAGTGTGACAGAGGGTAGCTCGGCACAAGAGGGCGGGAGTATAAGATTGACGTGCACCGCAACAGGGGTGCCGCCGCCGACCGTGTTGTGGCGACGGGAGCACAACCGACCCATAGTGTTTAGACACGACGGTGGCAGGGAGCGAAAAGGTGAGCTCATGTCATGTTTTAGTTTTTACTTTTTATTTTCAGGTTGACATTTTTCAAAGCATGTTTTTAAATATTTTTTATGTTATAGTATTGTTATGGTTGAAATATTCTGTGAAGGTTACGTTGTATTTTATTCTGAGATAATTGGGTGATGAAGCTGCAGGCATTGACTGAATAATTTAGAGCGTTCCTTCTCAATGTTTGAGTGCTCAAACATTATAGTTCTAGTGTTCTTATTTATTCTTCTTATATTTTACTTAAACGTTAAGAAAAATAAGTGTTTTTCTAACAAATCATTGAGGCGACGTTATATAGGCTACCTACTATACAAAAATAGAAAAATAAATACCTACCATAAATAAAGAAATTACTTATAGTCACCATTAAATCTTACCGAAATATCAAATGATTTTAACATGGTTACTACAAAAAGTAACGGTCCTTCGTAATAATAATGTGACAGCGCTATTTATAATTATTTTCTCTTTTATTTTCTGTGTGAGCACTGTGGGCATGGCTGTTAATCCGACGGCCGAAACTACATTAAAATAATATTTACGTGTGAAATTGGAAACGTTGAGTGAGGATAATGCCATTCAGTGTCCATATCGTAATTAGGTACGAGGCGAGAAGTAATTCATATTGATATTGGTTTATTAATATTTTATATTTATTTACACTTCTTGTATACAATGGCGGATTTAATGCCCAGTGGCATTCTCTAACAGTCAACCTTAGGTTGATGCAGAGAGACACAATAGTAGGTGTAAAAGTTTAACACTGTTGTGAGTTTTGATCATACATTGACATGTAGATATATATAATTATACATATCACACAATATGTACTAATTAAATATAATGAATAATGAGATATGTGCATAATGAGGTAATCAGCTCAACCTCTATTACTTGGGACTTAAAATAATGTAGTCATTAAGTGCCGTAATGTGCATCTCTACCTACCCCTTCAGAGGCAAAAGGCGTGATGATTTTTAAGTTTTACTATTAAATTTACATCACGTACTGTTCCATTCAGATGATATTTTCTATATTTTCCAACATTGAGTTTTTGTGTGAAAATCAAAAATATAAAAAAAACAACATGCACACTTGAATTTTCAAATAAAATATTAATTTCGGTATACCACCATCTCGAGAAGATATGAAATACACTCAATCAGAACGAACACAAGTTTAATGTTATTAAAGACAGTGCAAGTGTCATGGCGACCGTGGCTGCGGTCGGAAGTAATCAACAGTCTGTATTGTGGTGCATAATGAACTCCAACTTCATGGTTGCTCTTACTCAATATCATATTTGCATACTACTCGACTAATTACTTGCGGATACTATTATTAAATTTTGAGAATTTACATTATTATGTATAGTTGGTTACTTGTAGGTAAGTTATTTGTGTTATTAGATATTATGTCGTGGTGACCCGGAGGTTTAAGACGCCCGCTTCTCATTAATTTATTTATAATTTACAACAATATAGGCTAACAGTATTATATCTAACAAATCGTCTACATGTGGTTACATGATGAAATACACAATTGACAATCACACACAATATTTATCTACAATTATAACTAAAATTAGGAACAACAATGAGATCAAATTCAGTTAAATAGTAAGTAATAAAATAATAAAAAATCGACCAAACAATAAAAACCGACAAAACAATTCAAAAACAACCTATTTCCTCTAAAATAATGAGGGCGCCGTTTCGAAACCTACCAACGGCTAGTACTAATGTGACTTTTTCCGAGTTATATGTACCTACTTTCTAAGATTATTTAGACACCACTGACAAACGATGAAGGAAAAAATCTTGGAATTATAATTTTTAATTACAAGTTTGAAATTGCCAACCCGTAATGAGCAAGTGTGGTGATTAATGCTCAAACCTTCTCCGTGTGAGAAGAGGCTTCGCTCAGCAGTGGGCATTTAATGGCTGTTAATGATGATGATGAAGTTATTTGTGTTATGTCGCATGTAGGTGTGATGGTAAAAGCGCTGATTTTGAAATTTGGATGTTAAGTTCAGTATATCATTATTCTGTACTTCGGTGTCCGAATGTTCTTTCGTAGAATATGAAGCGTCATGTCGCATTATATCCATAAATGTAGGAATTTGTGTTATTTCCAATTTTTTACTTTCTTATACAGTAATTCGTAATACCTACAGGTCAAGTTATTGGCTTAAAACAAACAGAAAAAAGGATCGAAATGAAATTAAAACAACGGACAAAACAAATTTATTTAATATAAGCGACTCTATTAGTTAAACGAAGAAGACAGTGGAAATTACTTCGAAGTTTGTCGCCCCTTTTGTATAAAGGCAAACACGGACTTTTAAGTCTTAGATTAAATTACCAGGTCGACTAAAAGTGTTAATAGTTTTGTCTGGAATTTTATACAGTAAAAGCGTGACGACCGTATCAGAACGATCCTTGCTTCTTGCTTAAATATTCATAATGATACCTAACAGCACCAATGTAGCAATTAGAATACAGACACGCCATTTTTAGTATTGGTAGTCTACGAATAATGGGTATAAAAATCGAAAACAACAGTAGCGATTTTGGCATCATCAGTAATGTTTACTTCCAATACTTTAGTAAAAGTAAATAGTTTCTAATGTTATCTTTATTGTACTCAGAAACATGCTTGCAAGCACGCAATCGATATGTTCCTTTAAGTCAATGAAAATCAGTGATATTTTACTCTAGCCTAGAACCAAAAAAAGGATTCGTGTTTAGTATGACGTGCCCAGATGTCCCACCTTGAACGGGACTGCCCCTTTTCTAATAACGAGTCCCCAAAATGAACTCTGAGACGCAAAATGGTCCTGTATTCGGCAATATTCAAATAATACACAATTATTTTCGGCATTAATAACTAACTAATGACATAACTCACTAATTTTTGACGAAGTGAAGTCGAAAAAATTAGAAGTACCTAAATTTTTGTGCAGTTAGTAATATTAATCTTATTTTTGCGAGGCACAAAGTAGAGGTAGTATTTCCAATGTCTATATTAGGATATAGCTAACAGATGCCTGACTGAATCTGAATGTTGAATCAAAAAGGTCACCTCAGTTTAGTAGCAAATATTGTTGTATTATATTGTGTCTATAAGACCACCTCATGCGGCTCGAAATTAGTAGAGATTTTGTCAGTATATTCACGTGAGTAGCCCGCGTATTTTGAGTTAATTTAGTATGTCGCAAGATAGTTATTAAAAAAGCAGGGCTATATTTATAATCAACGAGGAAGTGAATTAAATAATCGCGCTAGCAAACAGTTTTATGATAGAAACTCTTTCACAAAGTTTGCTTCGTTTACATTAATTTATAATAGCCGTGCTTTGAAAATACAAACTCTTTTTTGATTTTTATTATACAAAACTTCTGTTTGAACGCATCAACGATTCGCATTTATGCTCACATTTTAAACTGCAATAACTTTTTATGAAGTAAATAATATAATAGTATTAACAAAAATACGTTTAATGAAATGGTTGTAATAGAGTTTCTGTTCAAATGTAACAAGGTTCATTGTTGAGTGGTGAGTTGCAGACGAGTGCATCGAATGACTGTAATAGCTCGGAAAATATCGTGATTTGTACGTTTCCTATTTCCTTACTTGCTGGTAATTTCAAATCGGATTCACGTTTAAGTAGACACGTCTTGAAACCAACGAACAATTTGTTTAATAGTTGTTGAACACATTTTTTACTTTAAATTTTATTCTTGTTGGAGGGTTGATAATTGCCTGCTGAGCCTGAGCATTTCACGAACCATGAAATACATTAGTATTATTTACTTGCATTACTTATTTAAGAGACATATTTTATAGAATATATGGACTGTTACATGGTACCACCAATTTAGATAGGTAGGTACTTTTCTATCGCTAATGTACAAAAATGTTTTACAAATGCGATTTTAAAAAGCTCGTTGTCATAAAGATTGCCGCGTTGGCCGAGTGGTCGCAAGTGCGACTGTCGATCAAGAGGTTTCCAGTTCGATTCTCGGGTCAGGGAAAGTATTGCTGGTTTTTTTTCTAGAAAATGCTTGGTTTTTTTAAAAAATCCCAGTAAGGCAATAAGCTGACACCCTATTACATGGGACTCATAACGTAAATAGTGAAAAGTAAGTATTATATTGTAGTGGCATTAAGTACCATAATGAGCTCTGCCTTCCCCTTCGGGAATAAAAGGTGTGATATTATGTTACAATTTTAAAGAAACATTGACTACAACACCAGGTCAGTCAGTCCAGTCTCATGTAGGTTAAGCATTTCGTGGAGAACTTAAGCAGCTTACTTTCTTCTGTTGAAATATTTTCTTAAATGTGATGGTCTAAAGCTAAAATTCAGTAATGT
Organism: Spodoptera littoralis; assembly: GCA_902850265.1. NCBI lineage: Eukaryota > Metazoa > Arthropoda > Insecta > Lepidoptera > Noctuidae > Spodoptera > Spodoptera littoralis. The sequence goes on along the minus strand of LR824542.2, from coordinate 8,407,999 downwards.
TGAATGTCTGTAGTACAATGATAGAATATTGTTAGATTGATATGGCCATTCTGTACATTTCTATTAACCTTTGGCCTAATATTGCCTGAAATAATAACAGTTATTTTTTTTCCATTGTTCAAAACTATATTCCAATTAAAATATACAAAATATTACTGGGATTTAAAAAAAAATCTCAGTAGTAGCACGGAGTCTGGAAATGTGCCCGGTATATGGCAATAGGCTCTCCCCCTATTACATGGGACTCATAACATAAATAGTGAAAAGTGGTTGTTACTTCTGTGTGCACCTCTGCCTACCCCTTCGGGGATAAAAAGCGTGATGTTATGTTATGTATTCCAATTAATTACTAGGTTTCGAAGAAAATTTACAATTCTACGCTACATATCAATAAGGACTTTCTTAATAAAATGCAACTGACTAAAGGTTGGCAAGATATGAGAAATAAAAATATACCTTCACCTATTTTTAAAAGGAAATAAAAAGAGGTACAAAGTACATGTTTCAATATTAAGATTATGTTATTGTTTACTCGTTGACTCGACTGCCTCGATGGCCGAGTGGTGGCAAGTGCGACTGCCGGGCAAAGGGTCTCGGGTTCGATTCCCGGGTCGGGCAAAATATTACTGGGTTTTTTTAAATATTCTCAGTAGTAGCATGGACTCTGGAATTGTACGCGGTATATGGCAATAAGCTCACCCCCTATTACATGGGACTCATAACATAAATAGTGAAAAGTGGGTGTTACATTGTACAGTGGTATAATGTGTACCTCTGCCTACCCCTTCGGAGATAAAAGGCGTGATGTTATGATGTGTTATTGTTTACAACCACTATCATAGCCCACAATGTATTGTAGGTGTGATAACAAACATTCCTACATGACTACCTTAGACATATCATACTAAAATTGTTTTATAAATTATGTTTTCGTGTAGGAATCGAGCCCACGAAACTACGTTAGAAAGCAAACCTACGCTGTGCCATACTTTCTTCATCGATATCACTCAAGGGATTTCAAATATATTTTTACTCAATGTACCTATAATACTGACCAATGAAATAGTACCGTTGGTTGTACGTACAGAGTTGTCACGATTGCATGGTGCAACAATTATGAGTTCTTGGATTTATTTCCAGAGTCGGTCAAAGTGCAATTTGGTAATACATTCATTTTCGAAGATCTCTCTCTCTCTCTCTTTCTCTCTTCTCCGTTTTTGCCAATACCATCGTCTTCTACAATAATATAAAATAAAAAACAAAAGAAAAATAATAAATTGTAGGGCCATCATCATATCAACAACATTCATTTATTTATTTTTATTTTATTTATTTAATGTGCTTCACGCACAAAATGTACTGTAAATAGGTGGACTTAATGCCGCAGAAATTTTCTACCAGTCTGACCTTTGGGTGATGCAGGGAAAAGTAAATGGTAATGCTAGATGTCAAGCAATGATTTTATTTAACAAATGAATGATAAACAAGTATATTAAACAAATAATATATATATATCATCAACATCAACAGCCTATAAGTGACCACTGCTGATCAAAAACCTCTTCTCACACGCAGAAGGTTTGTGCATAAAGCCGTAACAATTTCTTAGGGGAACTACAGACGTAGTAGTGTGTGTACATGACTCTGACCTAAACCTGATAAAGTAAAGACCTGATAAAGTACCTAGGTAATATAAATATTAAAAAAAAAACAGTTTATTGCAAAACATTTATTGGCATTTACAGTGTATTGCAAATAAAACTGCGCACTGTGAAACCCAGCAACGGTAACTAAATACTTCAAGTATCTCTCATAGATAGTTCTGTATTGCTCTTAGATATTTAAAGTAAAGAATTTCTCATTTACTCTCATTCTATTCGAACGTTTTTCTACAAGTAATGAGCCAGGTTAAGTACATTCAACAATACTATGAGAAATAGGGCGTATAAAAAGTTAGTAATTTGTATATAAGTATATTATTATTTTTATAATAACTATCGTGAGACATACTAAATTAACTAAAAATCGCGGGATACTCACGTAAATATACTGAGAAAAGCTCTACTACTTTCGAACCACAGAGGGGTTCGCACGGTCGCGGCGATGTCACGGTTCGACACGAGTTTTAGATAATATATTATTATTATTAAGTCTATTGAACTATTGAGGTTTATTCAAAATAGGTAGGTAGGTCGATAGGTCCAAATACTCAAACGACACTTAATTTTAATTCGCGCTTAAATATAGTTTTGTCACTAGGTACAATATTTTCTTATAAATAAATGTGATGGCACGATATTTAAGTACAACTTAATAAACGAGTAACCTTTTAGTATTCAAGCGTTAGATAGGTACACAGATAACATAATTTATATAATGCAATGTGATTTCTTTGGGATTCTAAAAACTATATCAACAATCAATCAAAGAGACATTCAAATTGAGCAACAGTTTTATACAAATATAATTTTTAACAAAACCAGTACAACAATACGTACTATGTATAGTATGCAGCTTAAATTGATTAGTTAAATTAAATTATGGTAATGCAATGCAAAATGGCTGTTGTCCGATTAACGGGCGGCTGCCAATATGAAAATGAATACTGCGTCCACGAAAATAAATCTGCACGAAAAACCGTCCGTAATGTTAAAAATACGAGTATACACGTAGCGACCTTTGTTCTTTAAGCAAAAGTTCGAGTGCTGTGCGATGTTTAAAACTTTTATTTTAGACGAAAATTTTAAGCAAAATTTTCCTCAATACACTCCCTTTTCCTTGATAGGAAAATGAATCCAAAACTGTACTTTATAACACTGCAAAACGGTAACATCTATGGACATCGCTCTCATTGTTAACCCTTCGGAGCGAGTTCCCTTTTCCCCCGGGTACCGAAAGCCGCCATTCCGTTCAAGTCTTTTTTCCAATTCAATCTACTTTGCATTGTCCCCGACACTCGCATGAGGCATTACACCTAGACCCCCACCCTTGCACTTGCTCCCAAGCACTTCTCTTTCCAATGGATTTTATTTACGCAAGAGAAAGCAAGCTTTAATACATATACCACTGAAGACAATAAGGCGCCTCCAAACGAGATATAAAAGCTTTGAGTTAGTCTCGCGTTCCTTTTAGTAGGATTCCTTTGAAATGAATCGAATAATTCGCGGAGTTTATGCTTATGGTCGCTTTTTTATGTGAGGAGTACTTTGTTAAGTGTGAAAATAATGATTGTCGCTTGCGGACTGGGATCGTTGTTATGATAATAATAGGGTCTCAAATTTCAATGGAATCGATATTGTATTCGTAATTTGATATAGGTACCTACTTCCCGGGTACGCATGTAACCGGGGCGTCTCGTATTTACTAATCACTGGAGCGAAAGTTGATAAGGCGTCTGAAGTTTTGTTTGTCTTGGAACCCCGAACTTTGGCAAAGGCATTTTGTAGTTCCTTACCTGACCAAACAACGGACTTTATTTATTCACCATTCTTACTATAAGTAAATGTATTATTATTGACTGCTATTTACTGAACGTATATAATGTACTTACAGTTCAGTAATTTGATCAAAACGTTCCCAGTTGTACGTCTAATAATTTAATGCATAATATTTTTTATTGTTTTATGAAAATTTGTGATAAAATGTAATTTAGGTGCTCTCCTTTCGTAACTTAAATCGACTTCTTCAAACAAGTTTCTGTCGGACTCTTTTACATCGTCCCGTTGGCGGAGCGGCGGGCGACCAAAAAAGGACAACCACCTCCTCGACTGAATTTTTATGAACTTTTTTGTTTGCCTTTTCCAAGACGAAATGTAAAGTAACATCACCGCGGGCCGGTTTTTGAAAGGGCACTGCATCTTAAAGGAAACTGTAAATTAAGTTTCTTTTTGAATCTCCGCTTTTGCCGTTTCGTTTGCGTTATGTTATGATGACTTTTATTCTGACGTTATTTATTAAAGATGCATAGCGTATTATGTATGATAAGGTATACAAAACAGTATGTATATGTGTTATATCAACGCGTACTTAATGTTTATGTATAAATAGTTAATTGACTCCAATGTATGAAAATAACTAGTCGATTGCTTAGTAATAATCGCTCTTCAGACATTTTCTATCACAAACATTTCAAGACATAAACAAGTCATTATGTAATGTCTATACAAAGATTACGTCGTTAATACTAAACGTCGTAAGTGCCTCAGCCCAAACGTAGGACATACAAAAGTCGTTCACAGACAATGAACACAAACGTTACGTTTATACTGTAACAATAGCGCGGTATTCAAACAATTGACTAATAATTCCGCTCGACAAACTGTTACATACCAAATGGAAATTTCGCGTAACGTTCGCTGCAGCTATTGGCTCTCTTAATGTAAATGTGTTGTTCCACGATCGGCGGCACCGCGCGAATCGTAACAATTATTTATGTTATTATGATGAACAATACCTACATTACACGCAAAACTATTCTGCGAAACACGAATATTTCAGAGAACCACATTACTCTGTCAGACGTTATTATGCGAGTTATTTTTGATATATTACTCGTATACAACATTATTGTTTTACGTAATAATAACACAGTTTCGGCCCATCTCCTCCCAACTCCATTTCCCTACAATTGGTACTTAAGGACGCAATATCAATATCTCTTCCAAGTACTTACGCATTGTACTTCACGAGATAACGAGAAAACTTTATTATCAAGTATTTTTACTTCGCGAAAAGTAGTTGATATACACTGGTATTTCATAAGCTTCATCAACCTGGGTCAGCCCCCGCTAATGTAAGACAACGATAAAAGGCCACGTACAAATACTAAAACAGAGAGAAATAAAAGAAATAAAAAGCAAAAAATGAGTCGGAACAACGTTAAACAATATCGGCGTAGGACCGAAATAATCCTTAGTACATCGTAGGTAATACTTTATCGGGTACCCAAGAAGGGTGGCTATTGCGTAGGGGATTACCAATTTTATAAGTTAGGTATTCGTGCGAATGTCACCGCAGTAACCATAACGTTTTAGTGGCAGTTTGCCCCTCGTTGGAACACTTCGTATTTTTAATAAAAAAAGCAATATAGTTTTTCACAGCCAAGAGCAAGGAAAATGGGAAGGCTTGGAATTTTCAATTTTAAAAATTAAATTGCTTTAAACAATTGTTTTGTTGATGGTTCTCTCTGAGTTATTGCGTTGTCTTATCGCGCAGAAGCACTTAGCCACGAACTATAATAAATAATAGGTATGCTTCGTTTAGTTTTTCTCGTGGCTTGTATTCCTCAAGCTGTTTAACAAACAAAGATATGAATAAGATATACATGTACCTATGTGTAAAAATAGTACACTATTGATAAATATATTGAATTGAACAATGCGCCAATAGTGACGGATTACAACTGAGAGCATCGTTAATTCTCCAATTCCCTCGACACTGTTACACAATCCAACGCGAGCGAATCACAATGAAATAAAATATTTACTCTACTATCTCTATTGCATGAAAAATGCAAGGAAATGGAATCCAAATTATTTTATTTTAAAAAATCAATTTATTGTTCGCGCAGCTTTAAATTATACGAAATCCGTGGCACTTGGATAATAAAAATACTTGAAACGTTAGCTCATATATCCTAATATACTTACTCAATTCTCACTATAAAACGTAAATCATCTCACGATATCCAGAAGGGGGTTGTTGTAATAAATATTCCACTGTCCTCATGGACTAAACCGGCGGCAAAAGGCAATATAAATCTGCGAATGTCACATATATTATTGAACAGACTTGCACTTTTCTAATACATTCTGACGTAGTTTATATATTTTATTATGCCATAAGCAGGTAAACGAGCAGTCGAATCACCTGATGGTATGCAATCGGCGTCGCCCATGGACACCTGGAACACCAGAGGCGTTACAAGTGCGTTACCCGCCTTTTGGGGATTAGGAGTTTGAGGATTGTTGAGGATTCAGGGATTGGGGAGATTGCGGAAGGGGAGGGTAATTGGGCCTCCGGTAACCTCACTCACACGACGAAACACAATGCAAGTGTTGCTTCACGTCGGTTTTCTGTAAGGCTGTGGTATCACTCCGATCGAGCCGGCCTATTCGTGCTGAAGCATGGCTCACCTACCCTGAAATAAAATAATAATGTGAGATAAGACTGAAGAGTTGGCGATGAATCTAAATCTTACCTGGTTTTATTGCCACTGGAGGTTCAGCTATTCGATCCGACTACTTTGTCTACCTTCATACAATAAACAAGTCCAGAGATAGTACCTGGACTGATAAATACAGGGTGGAAAGGACAAGGTGTCGTAAAGTCAAGCCATATGTATGAGTATCTTCTAGTACATGATCATAGACCCTCAGTAATTAAATTTTATTGCGGTATGTCCATGCTACTTTGTTGCGTGCTATTATTTTTGACGACTTCTTATAGATATATTTATAAACTTGATCATCCTGATCATCATCAACAGCCTACAAATGCCCACTGCTGAACAGAGTCTCTTCTCACACGAGAAAGAGGGTTTGAGCATCACCGCGCTTGGTCAATGCGGGTTGGTAATTACAAAATTGTAATTCGAAATTATAAGCCCAGGTTTCCTCACGAAGTTAACTTGATCATTAGGTATTATTTGAACTTATATTTCGTTTTCCTTTAGAACTAAATAATTTTATATGGGACGATAATTATTATATAGTTTTAAAACCAACAAAAGAATGTCGGAGATGATAAAACACTAATTGCAATAGCCAATTCACCAATTCCAATCGCCTTAGGTGTAAAGAAATCGTCAAACAAAGAAGTATGTTTTATAAGGAGTTATGCGACTAAAAAGGAAGAAGAACGAACAGTAAACACTTCCTAGAACGCATCTGCCAGTATCTAACAAAGGAAAGAGTAGAGTGACGTTTTAACAAAACATATCACGAACAGTACTCTTGATTGTAACTACTACAAAGGATATAAAATGGGGCATAAACTGGCTCATATAACAATAAAAATAAATTAGATAAAAGCTCGCAATGAAACTTTACCCATTACTCGGCTCGCGTAAAACAACTTCATGGGTTTGTAAGATTTAATTATTACAAAATACTTCTCAGAAAATGTGTAATGTAAAACCTTTCGGTACACAAATGAACTTTTCCGAGTTAACATGTTATTTTCTTGTCTTAGAAATGTTGTTACAGTACATTGTATTAATAATGTATGTGTAGTAAGATATGGGGACACGTTTTGTACTCACTTAAGTTAATTGTATCGACGTGATCGTTTATTAGACACTAGCTACTTCCGCGCGGTTTCACACGCTCTGCTCAGCTTCTATTGATCGTAGCGTGATGTTTTATAGCCTATAGCCATCCTCGATAAATGCGCTATCCAACACAAAAATAATTATTCAAATCAGACTTGTAGTTACGGAGATTAGCGCGTTCAAACAAACAAACAAAAAACAAACTCTTCCGCTTTATGTAATAGTGTAAGATTATAAATTTAATTGATATCATCATCACCCTAGAACTACTTAAAAATATTTGCTACACTATTTCAAATTAATTAAAGCATGGCCCATTCATTCAAATTCTGATAAATCAAAATGAAAGTATATTTTTTAATCGAAGTCCCGTTTAAAAACTTTCATGTACACTGGTAGTCATTATTACACAGACCCTGTATGTAATTGATATATGGAACTAATGGAGCCAACCGTCGTTACTGCAATTAATATAGCTTTAAATATAACAGACATTATATTGGTTAAACATTTTAATAAGAAAGGTGAAATATCATTTTGTAGGCAAATATTAATTTTGTAAGATGATGAACTCAATAAAACAAATGACGTAAACAATGTTGTTTATCGGCGAACGTGCTCCTCCGTAGGACGAATCATCGCTTACCACCAGGCGGGATAATGGCCAATCAAATAAATAAAAAAAAATACCACTCAGATCTGAAAGATACTAAATGACCCCTCCGAGAATGAAATTGCTATTAAAACACACTTCCCATCTACGTACAACATAACATACTTCACAATATGCAAATCAGAACACAGCATAATATTCTCCTTTAAAAAGCATTGCATTTAATATAGCTATAGTGCTAAAGTGAACGGCAATGCTCTATTATAAATTGTAAGCGGTAACTGTTCCAAGATGTTAGTAGTTTTGCACCGCGCCGGGCTGGTCTCGGGGCCTCCAAATTACCGCAATAACGGTAATTGCAATTTGCTGCTGAAACTACCCACTGTCTTCATTCCCTTCCGTTCTAATGTTGATATAGGAGCATTGCTTTGTATTGCAGATACTGTTGAGTTAAAACGTGCAATAGTTGCCTTTTACCTGACTCGCGGTAGAATATTTTTTCGCATGAGCGCTTGCGAAAGAATGTGCAGTTTCTACGGCTTACTGGTTCAAAGTTCGCTTGCTTAGGTTAGAAGTATAGTCTGAATGTCTATTTATGGCATTTGAGATTCTAAGGTGTGTTATAAAAGTAGAAGAGAATAGGTATATTTATCATTTCTCTTCTTGTAGGTAGGTGTAAGAACGGGTAGGTAACCTCTGACAAACATGGTCCTTTGTTCTTATGTAGAATAAGCTCATAGACCTGTTGATGTTGAAACTTGTATTTTTTTCTTACTAGAGAACGATCATCGATATTTGATTCATTCAAAAATAATATCTATTTATTGTTGCTTCATTTATTAAACTGTCAATAGATTCTGGTAAAGAATATTTGTACGAAACACCTAGTGTATTATTTCCAAAGATAAATCTGCCTAGTTATCAGAATGGGCGTTCCCAAGCGTCCCACATTAAGTTGCATTGCATGCAAATCGTGGTATATCTGATATGAGAATCTCAATGCACTGTGTCGAACGCTTAGAAAACAAAGGTTGGAATAGTTTCATAGCAACTACGCTTTATAAAAAGTCTCAAACAAACAAGATTTCCGCCTTAATAAATTCGCCTGATAAGGTAAGGTTATAAAAAACAACATAATTAAACAATCAAATATCTCATCATGTTTTACGATATTAATACCGATAGGTTTATGTTTTTCATCTTTATTTAATAGTCTAAAGTACGTAAAAGTATGAACATTTATAATCTTAAGGACGATATAAAATACCAATCCCGACACTATTTTTCGGGAACTTTATTCTTAATCCGCACCTCTGTTGAATAAACTTCGTGGAGTTAACCTAATAAAAGATACTTTAGTTTTTTTATGGGACAATCTGGTAAACGAGCAGACGGATCACCTGATGGTAAGCAATCGGCGTCGTCCATAGATATCTGGAACACCAGAGGCGTTACAAGTGCGTTACCGGCCTTTTGGGGATTAGGAATTTGAGGATTGTTGGGAATATATGTAATGGGAAGATTGGCGAAGGGGGAATTGGGCCTTCGGTAACCTCACTCTCACAATGCAAGCATTGTTTCACATCGGTTTCCTGTGAGGCCGTGATATTACTCCAAAGCATGGCTCTCCCACACTTGAAATAATCTTCTTGTTGAAATAGTTTTCTGAATAAATTCAAGATTATTTCTGACGTACTTACAAAACTATAAAAACATTACTACATTTTTACTAGGGAACTATTCTAAATAAAAATACACTGAAAGATTCTAGTTAACCAATCATTCGAACTGAAACAAAATTACTAGTGATGTGAACTACGTAAATCGTTTGAGTGCACCGAAGAACGAGAAATCTTCAAGTAAAATAGATACGCCGAAGAAAATAGAAGTTGATTTTTATATTAAATTCAAATTGAAGATAAAAACTTTTAGTTTGTGAAGTAAAACGTCTCAGTCACAGATAACAAGCTCCAAGTCTTTCTTGGAGTTGCTTATCGATGTTATGGTATTATGTCTCGAAGTTGCTATCATGCGAAAAAAGCTTTAATACTTTTTTTAAGTGAAGTAGGTAATGAGGGAATTAGAAAACATTTGCAACTGAATGTTTTTACTTCAATTACTGTTGTCGCGTCTGATGAGATTCTGCACTATACAGAAATCAGTATCAATAAAAACTTTAAAATGTTAACTTTAAGACCTTGTCTATTAAAAATTGTAATTTAATCATGTAGATCCTTTATAAAGCACTAAGATAGGGCTTCAGAAATTCCTACGAGAACAGGAAAATCTAGCAATTTTATCCGTACGAGGATTCGCGGGTTAAAGCTATAATAACAGCGATAGTAGTACGTCTGCACGCTGATTGGGCATAAAAATAATAATACAATATTTCTATTGGTCGTTTATTATTCCGTACATGTCTCAGAGTGGGTAATAACTGACGGCTGCTTTTCTTATACAGAATTAGGATATTCTGCGTTAAGAATAATACTGTATTGTATATCAATTCTCAAATGTTTTATTGGTTTTCGGAATCAGAATTCTATAGACTGTATTTTATTGTGAATAACATACTTACTTTGAAACTATGGATCTCCTCATTGGATGGAACAAGATGGACTGTCTCGTTGGCCAAGTGGTCGCAAGTGCGACTGCCAGGCTTAGTTCGATTCCCGGGTCGAGCAAAGTATTATTGGGGTTTTAAAGAAAAATCTCAGTAGTAGCACGGAGTCTGGATATGTGCCCAGTATATGGCAATAGGCTCACCGCCTGTTACATGGGACTCATAACATTAATAATGAAAACCGGGTGTTACCTCTGTGTACACCTCTGCCTAACTCTTCGGGGATAAAAGGTGTGATGTTATATTATGTTATAAAACTATGGATGAAACTAGTGATTACAATAGCAAGTGATGTTGTTGAAAGTCAGTACAATTTTATATCAAACACTTAACCAAATTCTGAGCTTAGGTACTAATGAGAATACCGAATGATTTTCATCCAAGTAAATCATGCAGAATTATCCTATTTTTATCCTCCTCTATAATATGATTTGATTATTATTTATTGTACTTTCATTAACTCAATAATGCCAAAAGAAACATAAATAACTCCTTTACTATTGTGTGCTCAAATAAAACAATAAATTATATAAGTAGCGCCGTCTAGTTTTTCCTTGGAAAGGTAACCGTGCAGTTTCATTGTCATTTGTTAATCTGTGTTTGTTTTCTCCCTGCTTCCTTGTCTCTGCATCGCATCATCGCATGGCGCCGAAATGTGCTTTCTAAGTTTCTATAATAGATTACGTATATAAAGTGTCTATCATTTATTTAAATGAAAACCAACCACTTTAACAAAAGTACTATTCACATAAAAATAAGATGTAAATTACAGCTTCAATGAAAGTTATAAAGATATATACAAAAGCTATAAGACTTAATGGTAGCTAACATGAGTTGCTTACATCGCCTGTGGTCGTCGGTTAGCCAAGTATTACTACTAAAGTAGTGCGACATTTGTCAGAAGCAACACTTTGTTCCTGTAGGAGTCAGCAGCACCGCTATGTATCATGTTCTCTCTTCTCTTTGTACGAGTAAACGTGATACTCATACATTGATGCTTCGAAAGAAATAGGTTCTTGTACTGATTTTCATGTTTTGAATTGCCGTATTTGTATATTAAATAATTAAATAAATAAATAAATAAATAAATAAATTTTTATTCATAAGAACACTGGTCAACATAGGTACAAAAATATCTTAATTAAGCGACAAGATCTTAAAAATAATATGCCTATACTAGGAATATTCCTGTGTCACATGCGACAGGAGCTCTAGAAATATGTTACTGATAAGACTACTTATTTATAGTATATTTAAAATATTTAACACAATTTTCAGAAGTAAGGTAGGATTGTTTAATATACTACATTACATACATACATACATACATACATATAATAACATCACGCTTTTTATTCCCTGAAGGAGAATAAAAAGTTGAACTTACATTAATACATTAATATAAAATTAAATAAAATATCGTATAAGCTATATTCATATATAAACTAGATAATATTACATGTTACAAGGCTATCAATTATTTTAGATCGTCTGCAGAAACACAAAAAAACTAGGTCAGAGTCCATACGGTCACTCACTTGTTACAGTTAGATCAAATGTGCTTGGACAGCAATAAATTGCTGAGTAAGCCAACCTGTTAATGTGCAATTGTTATACAAGTGAACTAAACAAAACGAAATGAATAATCGAATTGGAATTCCGACTTCGAGCATTTTCTCTTTATGCGCCTTCATAATCGATGGAATTGATATATCTGTGTTCGGCTATCTTCCTGGCTGGGCACTCTGCGTCTCCTGTCTTGTGACTGTTGGGCTTGTTAAAGCGAGAGCATGTGGTACATTTTGGGAAGTCGATTGTCTTCGTGCACACGGATGTCATGTGTCCTGTTTCTCCACAATGGCCACACACTGAGTGGAGCTCCCGGCATGTCTTTGCCGCGTGGCCATACTGCTGACATTTATAGCAACGCGTTACTAAGGTGAAGTCTCTGACAGGGCAAGACGTCCAGTTTATATAGAGTCTCTCTTGCGATATAAGCGCTTTACGAATGTTGGCTGGAACTTCGATGATGTAATTACAAGTCGGCGCCTCTTTTCTGCCAGATTTGTGACTTAACTTCACACTTGTTAGGAAAGACTCTATAGTCAACTCTTGGAACTTACCAGCTATGTTTTGTTCAAATATGCACCTGAGGACATCAGCATCGGATAAAACAGACGGCACTCCTAGAACTGTGATTCTTGGTTTTCGTTTTTTTGCTTCATCGGCAATAAGTCCAGACGATGATAGGGCTAGTGCGTCTTTAACTTTCTTAGCATCTTCTTTAGACTCAGTGCTGATTATAACGCCTCCGTTATGGATTTTACGCACACCACGCACATGTAGCTGCAATTGGTCAGGGCGTATGATTTTTTGCACGAGAGATTTTGTTTCATCGCTAGATTTTGACTTATTTGCTGGGTAAATTGCAATAGAAGTCAGATTTGTAGGTCGCACGAAGTCAGTTCCCTTCTTTACCATGTCAGCAAATGAAACATTTCCCGTTGATGCTGAATCCTTGATAGTCTGCTTGATGTCCGAAATTTGTTCCACAAGGTCCTGCTTTTCTCTCATCTCATCTATAATGTTGACGGCGATGCGGGCTTGCTGCTTAAGAGCTTGGTATAAGACAGCCATTTGCGAGACATCAGCACCAATTTTTCGGCTCAGGTTGGATATTTTAAGTTTTTGGTCCGAATTAAGTTTGCCCTCTGTGGAAATAGTGCAAACTTCATGTAACAGGTCTTCAATGTTTGACATCCAATTTTGAATATCGGGCGTCGACACAGCTTGTATCGAGAAGTCAGAATTACGGCTGCTCTTTAATGGTGAAGTACAGGAAGCCAGCTTGCTCGGGTTTAAATCCATCTTCGAAACAACTAAGTTTGTATTTCCATTATTTATAACTAAGTATCACAATAAGCAGAATAATAATGTAGGTCACTATTATTGCTTTGATTCAATATTTCTAGTATGCACGTCTGTTCACATCGAACGTCAAGAATCGTAATTATGTAATTAGTAAGAGCCTGGTGGTCGTAGTGGCCCGGAGGTTTAAGACGCCCGCTTCTCATGCGTTGGGGTTCGAAACCTAACAACGGCAAGTATCAATGTGACTTTACCAGAGTTATATGTACTATCTACAAACATTGTCGGTGTCACTGACAAACGGTGAAGGAAAACATCGTGAGGAAACCTGAGCTTATAATTTCTAATTATGAGTTTGTAATTCCCAACCCGTATTGAACCAGCGTGGTGATTAATGCTCAAACCTTCTGCGTGTGAGAAGAGGTTTTGCTCAGCAGTGGGTATTTATACGCAGCTGATGATATAAAGTCTGGTAACGGCAAAGTAGAAGACTTTTTTGTCGTCACCACCTCTATTCTTCTTCTTCTCTTCTATTCTACACATTTCAAAGAGAACGAGGGAAACGAAAATAAAATTTTACATTTGTTTTTTTAAACTGCTATCGCCATTTTAATCTTAACACGTTAACCGCCGCATAGGTCACCGGTGACCTACATTAGCGGAAGATTTGCCATCAGCAGATTTCTGTCGGCAGTCAAAGGCTTAACTTAGAAAATCCATAATATAACGTTATCATTCTTAACGGGCACAAATATGGTATAAATCTTCCACAAAATTATTTTTTCCAAATATTAACATCAGACGATTGTAATATTAATAATCTTCTTGGAACCCTCAAAGATATAGGAAATTCAAGAATTCACGTAATGAAATTTTGTATTAAGCAATAGTGTGGGATATAATGAAAAGCACTTCCTTGAATAAAACCCGTCTAAATTAAATTTATTGCTAAAAGTATCACATTCAAAGTTTACAGTAGTACCTAATTTTCCTGCGTAGGAGTTTCGAAGCCTATATTGTGGTTACCGCATATGAAACGTCGTTTTACACAGTTTCGAGATAATAACTTTAGTTTTACTTCATAGTGAGTCGCTACATTGTCCCTATTCACGTTTCGATATCATTAATTTTATTTATCTGGCAACACTTAAATAATTCTAAACTGCTTGTGTGATTATTGTAACCGGGCAATCCGTCTGCTCGCATGTCTTATTAAACAAAAGTGCCGTGGTTACAAATTCGTTCAATTAAACATTAGGAAAAAGAATTGCATAGTGAGTAATGAAATCAGCTGTGTCTGAGTCTGCCAAACGTAACGTAGGTAACATCAAACCATAAATGAAATATAAATATTTTTTAAAGTAATACTGTGGAATGATCTGTCGTCGGCGGTATTCCCGAACCGATATAACCTTCAAACCTTCAAGAAAAGAGTGTATTCCTTTTTAAACGGCCGGCAACGCACCTGTGACTCCTCTGGTGTTGCGGGTGTCCATGGGCGGCGCTGATCGCTTACCATCAGGTGATCCGTCTGCTCGTTTGCCTCCTATTCCATAAAAAAAATACTATAGTCTCAGAATCTGCTTAGTTATGCTAAGTAAAACCGTATGTAGACTTAATAAGTTGGTAAAATATAAAATAACCTTAGAGACTTGATAATTGTTCAGTGTGTAATGGTAACTCCTTTCGGTATTCATTAAGATTATTACGATCCGTCTGCTAAGTGAATGTAGCGTCTTAAAATGCCAGAATGTTTATTACTTTCGTACATAATCTTATTTAACCTGCCAGTGCCTATATAATATATGTACATATATCATATGTACATCTCTCTAAATGTTGTTAAGTTTATTTTATATCTTACAATAGTCAATAAAAGAAAAAGTAATTATTATGGTAATGTGACTTACTGTTGTTGCGTTGGTACTCGGCAGGCGACGCGTCGCGGGTAGCGGAATGCTGCTCATGAAAAAGAGCCTCTAGCATGGCTTGAATCTAGTTGAGTTCCTCGTTAAATAGTTACGTGAAAAACATAATAATTAATCTAATATGTCTGACGAAAGTTATAATATAAAAAAATAAAACGTTAGTTAAAATTTCAGTAATTTGTATAAATGGTATAAAACTCCAACTCTAGACTAATAAACAGTATCAGAAGTTTTGATGCATTCAAAAATATACTTCTTGAAAAATATCTATATCTTTTTCCACGTGAATTCTCTTTTTATTTGAAACTTTTGCTTAAAGTAATTTTAAGGGTTTATTTCTTAACTTATTTTCATTTGTAACAGCATTCAAGTCGAAATGTAAGTACAAACACTGGGGCGCCTTCAAAGGCCGAAGTTTTTTATGGGCATGCGTGCTCCATCAGACCGCATCATCATCGTTTACCAGCAAACGAAAAAAAAATATTACTTGACACGTGAACATAGGTAAATAAGTTCAAACATTCGACTTAGGTACTTTCTTCATTATAATTTGTCTATACATCAAAAAAGTTCCAACAAACACACACACACACACGAACACCAAAAAAAAACAAATCATACACATGATCGAGATCTCTCAACCAATATTGATACGCAATAATACAAAGAAACTAATAATGCCAACCTTCCATAATACTTGTAAACGTTTGGAGAGCCACTTGTTTGTCTTCAAAGCAAATAATAAAAGGGGTAGACAAAGTCATAGCAATAATTGCGGGAATAATGTGAAAGTTAGCTGACACAGCCTTCTATTACTTCAGACAGAAACATATCGCTATTTATTAAAGACAGCTGAACCGTTTACACGCGGATGGGCGATAATATGTCGATGTTTTGTTAACAATATATCGATACAAGAATGAAGAAAGTAATTTTCTCGATTGAAAAAAAAAATATTAGGTAATGTGATTACATCTTGGGCTATGTACTGAGGTACAGAGGGCCAAGCACGAATAACTATCGCATTCGTAACTTAATAGTATCGAGTACGTTCGGCGCTCTGATTGGCCGGTTCCAGTGAACCAACCAATCAAAACGCCGAATATGCTCGATACTGCTACAATACGAATGCGATAATTATTCGTGCTTGGAACTCAGATTGTGTAGTAATTTATATTCGTTATGCAAAAGATATGTACCTGCTTTTAGCTAGCATATCCGAGAGATGTAATGATGTAGCATTATACATTCCGAATTATAATCAAACCAATACTTTTCCTAACTATATACCTGTTATAACTTTCTATGTTTACTGACTCAATCATATAATTTTCCTTATGAATTTATGTACCCCAATTTTTCCTTAAAATGTAAGTAGACTCGTGCTACCCTTTTCATGTATATTTAATCGAAAACGCAACCTCTTTCTATCGGAGCTCGTCTAATTTGCTGCTTCATTTAAAAACCGCTGATCGGGTCATTCGAGACCAAAGGCCACGGATTAGCCCCACTTAGGGCACTTAAGGATTAAACCCTTGTAAGCACTAAGTAATGCTACATGCTTTACAGAAAGGTATAGAATTGAAGACCTTTTGACCACAAGTCACCTTCACCTTTCGTTTTCTTACAAGACCATGTAGGTCGTGGTCTGTAGTGTTACATATAATATCATAATGCATTTTCGGTGTAAGTTGTGTCCGAAATAATATTTGGGTGTTTAAATTAATGTGACTGGCAAAATTAGATGCTATTACAAACGGGTTTTTTTTTAATATTAGATAAAATGAAACAACGGGACAGGCTTAAAACTCCTTTTGACTGAAAAGTTTAACTGAATTTCATTTATTTTCGATAACAAACGAAAAACGGAATATAACAAACTATTCAAATAAACCGGTGGTATAATTTTTAAAGCCATTCAAGACGTTAAAGGCTAGAATTTATCTAACTACTACCACTCGAGCTCCATCTCCGCGCTTTACACATTTTTTCCAGACAGATGACCTTTCCATTTAATTAGGTTTTAGAAGATTCATCGTAATACTTGGTCCCATTAATTAATTAATTATGTTTAATGAAGCGTTATTCCAAGCCAATTTGATTAACATTACACTGATACCATTTAGATAAATTGGTTTTCAGGTGTCTTTGTTTACACATAATTTAATTAACCCTAAATCAGTTATTTCTTCATTTGAAAAGTACAAATGTATTTAGTTAGAGTAAGTGCTTTTAATTATAATCAACGTCACAGCATGAATAACAAACCCCAGTTTAGTAGGTAATTCCCAAAGGGCAGACAGAAACGTACATACGCTTGCCAATACAGTATTAGGTCAGTCCCAATCTGATATTGGGAGAGCTTATCGCCATTTACCGGGCACGGTTCCAATCCCGAGCAATAATGGAGAAATTTCCAACAGAAAACCGCAACGTTTAATTTTAATTTCAATTTTAAATATCGATACAACGGCAACGTCAAGATGTCACATCCCTCGGCTTGACCGGCGCTTTAAGCTTCACCAAGTACAAATAGAGAATAGTGGTTGCAGTAATAATGGGTTGGCGTATAACTACCGCTGGCAGAGCGTTAAATTTATATTAAAAATGTACTGACGCAGTATTACACAACACGTGCGCTTTGTTGTCAATGTCCATTGTATTTACTTCACAAACGTTATTTATTTGTTCATGTGTACGTCAAATTAATTACAAAGGGTGCGCAGTTGCATATTGACAGTTTCTAGTTCCATACTGTTAGAATAAAATTACAGGTGGCTTTGGTTCGTGATTTTTTGTTCGTTTTAGTCGAGTTTAATAATTGTAGTGACTGGCTCTGTTTTGAAACTCTAAACTGCGTTGGGCAGTCGTTTTGTTTATTTGAATATACAACTTTAAACCTTCTAGGTATAGGTATCATACGATAGATATACATACTGTAGTAGATACGGAATAAACAATAAACTGCACAATCTGTGGTTGGTTTAAAAATCCCAGAAAATCAAACATTTTTTTTATGAGATAAACTGGTAAACGAGCTGACGGATCACCTGATGGCAAGCAATCAGCGTCGCCCATGGACACCTGGAACACCAGAGGCGTTACAAGTGCGTTACCGGCCTTTTGGGATTAGGAATTTGAGGATTGTTGGGGATTCAGGGATTGGGGAAAGGGGGGAGGGTAATTGGGCATCCGGTAACCTCACTCACACGACGAAACACAACACAACGTTGTTTCACGTCGGTAATTGTAACCCAAAGTCAAAAGTCCACGATACTGACAACAGGTTGTAGAAGAAAGTCACTTCAAGCCCAAATAAATATTTCATTCATTTGAAACTGGTTTAAACTTAACACTACAACAAAGTTGAAAAGAGCAAGGGAAAAAAAGTAAACATAAATATAGATTGAAGTTACATTGTAAGGTGGCCAGCAGGTCAAGCTATCCTTTTCTGTCATATTTGTCTATTACATTTACAACTTTATTGTATAGACATAAAGTCGAAAATAAAATGAATAAATTTGACAGATTTGGGGAGGTTGATCTGCTGGCTTCTGTACCCTTCCATTCGTTATATTATTAATAGCATACAACAGGGTGAATCAATTTCCATAAGCTGGGACACACGCCACTACTGAGAACCCTGAAATCGAAAATCCTAATAATTCTTTGCTCTATTTCCCGGAATGTTTAAGATCCCTTGGTCAGCAGATGAATTTTTATTCATACTTGACTGGCCATCGTCGATCAGCTGATGGCAAATGTGACTTGAGCAAAGGATTTCACAGTCAATTTTGAAGTGTAGACAAATGTCGTAGCTCTGTCGGGTTATTTTAAAGTAAAACAGAAGACTGCACATTCAGTAGGTTTATTCACGAAGTGGAAACTGTCGTTTTTTTTCTTCTTCTCTTATAATATCTTATGATTCACTTCGTCGCGGGAACCACGACAGTTATTTATGTCCCTGGGACGCGCCGGACTTCAGTGTTCCGGTGTTTTCATGGTTGTATCTACTGTAGATCCTGGCTTACAGGAGTTGCAGCGGTTTAGCGAGGTTGTGGCGGGATTGTCCTTTAAAAAAAAGGATTATTCACAAATTAGAATCAAGACCGGCGGCGCACCGGCACAAAGAAATGCCCGAAAGATATGGCGTGAGTTAGCGGAGTGTGTGGATGAAGAAGCGCGGCCGTGGGTTTTTATACCCTCGTCCCGCCTCTATGGTCGATGGCCATACTAATGCGCCGACAACAAATATTAATGGGCTTTGTTAATTTTAAAAAAACCTTGTCATAGTCAAGTCATTGCACGTAATAGGGTAGATGACTAATTTTTATTTTAATGTCCGTCTAGTATATTATATTAAAAATATTAGACGCGTATTTTTTATTTTCTTACAAAACCAAATACTTTCGACGATAAATTGATTTTAAATATCGCATGACGATGGTGCGTTTTATATTAAAAAATTACGTAGCTAGTTCCCACTCCTAAAATTTCTTTCGTTTTATCTAAGTACTACTTCCTTATAAGAGAAAATAAAGAAATACGTATATGGTATTTATTCATTATCTAACTGACGGACTAAATATTTTTTTGATTTTCATGTCGTATTTTTTCTATCATCCTACTTCCTACTAATATCATAAATACAAAACTTTTTAAAAATGCATGTGTGTGTGTGTGTATGTGTTTGTTTGTTACTCTTTCACGTCAAAACGACTGAAGGGATCAAGATGAAATTTGGAAGAGGGGTAGATTATGGTAACGAAAATACATAGATAGGCTACCTTTTATCCAATGGAAATGCAGGCGAAGCCGCTGGCAGAATTATTCATAAGTAACTAATGGATTCGTTCCTAATCATTTGATCAACAAAATATGTGCGTCTCTGCCTACCCTTTTTATGCTATCAAACGAATTACTTAATTGTAAGTACGTAGTTGAAACTTGAACACAAGTTATCTAAGCGTATGTCTAAAAGTTCCAAGCTAGTTCAGAAGAAAAAGAAGATTAATTATATTAATTAGTCGGTACTGCTTTGCCCTGTAGGTTTTCCTTCTTAAGAATTGGGGAATTTTTTGATAAATTGTTCGTTCCTCGTATTCTAAATGAAGTGACATTTATAAGATATTTATAGGTTTTCAAAGAAATGGACTGAGAGGCTGAAACGATTCATAAATAAATAAATATTTATTAAAAAAATAAATTATTATTGAATGATAATTATGTTTTTAAAGAAAAATTATTATTAAAGATTCATCACCATAATCTTTCAACCTGGTTTCACGCCGTAGTTATATTAAGGTACCTAAATCACCTCATAATAAAACTAAAATAATACCACAAACAATTTTAAACACAGACCGAACTCGACACACACTCAGAACAAAATCCGAATATCTATCCTAAATCAAAACAACACACAACTTTAGCAAATCCAAACAATATTCCAATCGCCAATACAATTTCAATGAACTTAGCAAAAATACAATTTAAAACAATATCGAAGCAATCCACAGCATCTGGCTCAACAAACGGACGGAATAATATATTTATTGTGATAGGGTTGTTTTGATCTTTGATTGAACCATTAACTTGATTGCCGTACTTTAGAAATTCAGTACTAAAAGTTTGCCAAAGTGTTTTAATTATCGTCTTACTCGGTGCCAGAGAGTTGAGTAGTATGAAGTTTACGAATTAACTGGAATATCCGCTTCAAACCCTACAGTTGACTTTTTAAATATTTTGCACGCTTTTTAATTTTGCATACTAATTTTGTGTTGGAGTTTGTAACTATTAAGTAAGTGGCGTTTTGTTCGCGCCGCCGTCCCTTTGTGTGATTATAGCAATTATGTTTTGTATGTTAGAAACGTTCACAGCTTAATTTGTTAGGAAATTAAGCTGTGAACAATAGGTTTTATTTTTCTGTATTTTTTTACGTACTGTGTAATTTAGAACACTGAAAAATTGTGATGTTTATTTTATTTGTAAACATGTCGGCAAATATTTAAAATAGACTGTAAAAATCTCTGCGTACTACCTACGTGTTTCCTATTTTATCAGTTCCTATATTTTTTTAAGCTGACGGCAAACCTTCAGGAATGAATTAGCACCACAAGAAGAAGAAGAATATAGTTTCTAAGTTACCTTTACGTTACATTAAAAGTGACCCATCTTTCTTTTGTCTACGATGATCAACACCTAAATATATTTCTACATTTTCTCTACTTCAACTAAAGTAATAATTCGTCCCTACAAAAATTGTTACTAAATTACAAGAAAAGTTTACACTTTTACTCCTATTAAGTGAAAGCTAGACAAAATTAAACCATAAAATTTAAAGTCCCCAATAAAACATAGAATAGAAAAAACTATGGGTGTTACTTTATACCGCGGCATTAAGAGCACCTCTGCCTTCCCCTTTTGGGGATAAAACGAGTGATGTTATGTTATACATAGAAAATACTAGTTTTCTATTGCATGCACTAAACCAACAACCGTTTAATTGGGTACACATTTAAATATTTACTTACTTACGTATACTCACAGAGAGACAAATATCAATAGCATTTAATTTAGATACATGTTATATTTGCCAATAAAACCGCTATACTAGGACATATAATTTAGACAAATACTGTATCGGGCAATACCAGAGCCGCACACAAGTGCGTTTGCCAACGTGACCGCAGCGAGGTCGTTATTAGTTAATCCGACAAGCCTACGGCACTTAACTGCGTTTAGGATTAGTTTCAATCGCAATTGCGGCTTAACAGTTTGTTATCTTTAATAAATAATTACGTTTTAATGATTCGTAGGTACTAAGTAATCAGATATTAATAGTTGTAGCTTTGGGAACAGATTTGAATTATTCTTAGGTTCTGATTAAAATTGAAACTTTATACGTATTAAGTATTCATTGTCTGTTACTAGTTGTTCAATTAAGTAAGTATTGCAATTTGAATTTTGATATTCGACTGAGATCCAAAGATTAAAATGCCAGAATTTCATGAAATATGTAAAAAAAAGTTAAGCAAGTAATTATTTCTTTGAAATAGCAACCACCTTTGATTATTATTTAACAAGGAATGTAATGTAATAATAATCTTGTATAGGAAACATGTAATTGAAATCAGAAAGTTAGATTCTTTAGTAATTTACAAAACAGCAACTCAATAAAACCAAAAGAATTCACCATACCAATCAACTGCCATAAAACAAACAACAACATTATCATTCTATTACAAGTTTATATATCAAAACATATTTTCACAAATCCCATCGAATTCCTACCAACGTAAAGGTCGGAAGGGTTGAAAGATTCACGCTGAATTTGTTACTAAAATAGCTGAGTCAAACCAAAGCCCTGTCAGGCCCAAATTGGATGAATCACGTGACATTACGAATGTATCGTACACATTTATTTGATAAAAGCGTGCGGTGAACGTGTCGCGAATGTAATAATATAGGTATAATGGCTCCGCCAATCACGGCGGTACATTTAATATATGCTGTGCTAAGGCGACTGTCACCGAATTAACATCATGTTACAATGTTTAATCATGTCGGCTCAGGACTTCCTAAATTAGTTCCTTATTCTACGCCATGTCAGATTTGGAAGCTTCAGTGTTATCTCACAAGTTTCATGTTAATGTTTGTGAATCGCTAAATTGTGCGAATTCCTACGATGAAGTGTGTCGTATTTGTATTATTATGGATGCTCTGAGACAATATTCAAGTAAATCGTATGACGAAATCAGTTATTTGGGTATTTATGTAGGTGTATTATTATACCATTCGATGTATTTGACAGTAAACAACATGGAAATGTTTCCTTATAACTAACAGTCACATAATTATATTCCGATTAAAAGGTACGACACAATCAATGTGATATTACAATTGGGATGATGATAGGGTATGAAAATTTAAAATAATTAAAATAATAGTAAGTAAATAATTAGTCCGTAAGTTAGGTAATTAAAAAATACCGGGACACGTATTTTTTTAATTTGTCGTATAATAAAACAATACTTAGATAAAACGAATCAAAGTTTAGGAGTGGGGGCTTTTTTTAAGTAGGGGAGATTCATCGAATGAATGCTCCCGCCTGGGTGAAGCGGGAGGGAGTGTCAGACTCTTACTGACTAAAAACCACCCCGTTCCTTATCCTGCACGTCGAGCCGGAGCGGAGCCCCGTTAGGTTCTCCGCGACAGGAGTGGGGGCTAAAACGTCATTTCTACGTATAAAATGTACATAGAAGTGACGTCACGCGACATTTCAAATCAATATACCGTTGAAAGTATTTGTTTCTATAAAAAAAATAAAAATACGTGTCTATTGATTTAAAACAATCTACCAGACGGACATTAAAATAAAAATTAGGCATCTACCCTATTATACTGATTTTAAAAGTAATACCACAAAATGGAATCAATCTATACAGGATTCAATGCATTTTAAAACAGAATATCGTTACAATATTCAAACTATAACAAATCGAACATTATTATAAATTGCATACAACTCGAATTTATATTAACTTTCGTTCATTTCTCACTGTTTAAAACTTTTCTGCTCCAAATCAAAATGAAGTTAGTTTTATCTCTATTAAAGTATAGTTTAGTTTGACCACGAAATTTGGTTATGAAAGAGAGATTTATCAGGTGCTATTCTGTTCTTACGATATAATATACATCTTCGTTGCTTATTAGAAGAAAAATTAGGATAGTATCATCAAAAGTTTTTATTACCAACCACTATACCAATGACTGCCTCGTTGGCCGAGTGGTCGCAAGTGTGACTGCCGGGCAAGGGGTCTCGAGTTCCATTCCCGGGTCAGGCAAAGTATTACTGGATTTTTTTTAAATTCTCAGTAGCAGTAGTAGCACGTAGTCTGGAATTGTGCCCGGTATATGGCAATAGGCTACTATTTGGGACTCATAACATAAATAGTGAAAAGTGAGTGTTACATTGTACAGTGGCATAATGTGCACCTCTGCCTACCCCGTCGGGCATAAAAGGCGTGATATTATGTATGCACTATACCAATAACTTTAATTATATGCATTTTTCAATCGAATATCAACGTAAAGCAGATTTTATTTCGCCCGCAATACACTTAAATTATAAAACCAAATATGTGTGTACACGTATTCTTATAAAAACAAACAATTTATTTGAATAGTACACTACATATTATGAACACTTTTACTCTAATTGCCCCAGAAATATGAATTAGTATTGTACTTCTTATTATTATTTATATTTCCTATTCCTTTCCACTTTACAATTACTTAGTTTTATTGTATTTTAAGGTGTACATAATTCGTTCTTATTTCTAAATATAATAGCCTACTATTAGTATTTATTTTATAATCGACTAATGTAATAAAATATTAAACTTTAAAAAAAAATTTAGTCAATATTTTCGTACATCTAAATTATAAAAATAACATCAGAAATCTCAGTATTTTAATACTTATTTTGTTAAAGATATTATCATAACAAGATTACGTTCCGTCTAAAACTTTCCTAGGCATCACAATTACGTACATACGAGAACATGATATGTAAAACTTGAGACGTTGAGTGGAGAATATTCACTTTATTTATCACAAACGAGTTCATAGCTATACTTCAATTTCTAAGGAACATATAACGTAATAATCCTATATACATACATATAACGTAATAATCCTAATAAACATATAACGTAATAATCCTAATAAACGTTTTCATAAAGCTCGCAACGCATCCGCGTTGCGAGCTTTATGAAAACGTTTATAAATCGGCTCTATGGGCTCTGTATACAATTTAATTTCCTACAACGTACACTTACTAAATAAACTGTTATTTTTACTCAGCCACACTCGCCGAGTACAATACAAATATAAGCCTAATGGATTTAGCGTGTAAGTTTCATTTAGGGGACTTAGTTCATGCAAAATAATCGTTGTAGTTCCCCCACAAACACGTTACTTATCGCGGTACGGGCTTAAACTTCTTTTTTCTTCATTTTATTTCCTTCATGAAAGCAAATGAACTGCTAGATGTCTTAATTAACTCCGTAGTATACACGAAACTCGCCTTAACTTGATTCAACAAGTAGCAGTGGGTATAACTAACTAAATTAATTTGATTACGCTGTGGCTGGATCAACGGCCTCATACAACTAATGATTCTATTCATGATGATCAAGAGCAAAAGTTTCCATGCTCGTGTTTTGTGAAGAAATAGTGGAATTATAGTTCCCTTCTGTTTTATATGGAAACAGACATTAACCCCATTACGAGACAGTTTCTAGTTTTAGTTCTGGGTAAGTTGCTGAGTAATGCAAGTAACTATCGGTTGCGGTTGCATGCGACCGCTGCGCCGTACCTCCGCCTGGTTATTATGTAAATTAAAGAAAAAGCCCCTGCCCAATCGGCCGAATCAACGAATGCGCTTCCAAAGTGTTCATTAACATAATTTATTCGCGCCTGTCAGTGCCGGTCTTAAATTTGTGGAAGGTTATTTTTCAACGTGGAAAAATTGTGTAAAGCGGTCACGTATTTTTTAGCGTCAGAGGATCCGTACGGTGTAGTTTAATAATGTCATAACCAGGGACGAGTGAGAGCCTCGCGATAACATCGAAGATACATCGCGGACGCTCGGATTTCCAACAATAATTTATTTTATGCGTGAGGTCTCGGTTACCGGGATGGATGTTTTATGCACAGACGTTGAACGAATAATAATAATATTATTAAAATAATTTCAATATTGCTGCTCTAGTTTTTAATGTGTCAATGTTTCTCTTCTGGGTATCGTAGCAAAAATGTTATTTTCCTAAGTAGTAAACGCGTAACAGTAGATGTTACACTGTACAGCATATGGCTACTATAACACAGCATAACACAATCGTGAGCAAAATTAACTAAACTTGATTTAGATAGTGAACTCAATATGCAGTAGAACATTCTAGACCAAAAATGGTGCCTAAACACGTTTTCCTTTACAACTAACGTAATATTTCAAGGGATTACGAGATCCTTAAGTATTAATAGCCGAACTGTCCCCGGTTTAGCGGAACGGTTATTCGGGAACCGCTTTAAGTTGTCACTTTAATCTCTTTTGGCGTCGAGCACAACTATTGCATCTGGCAGAGCTATCGTTTAGATTTCTATTACGCCTCGTAATGTGAATGTGGAAAATAAACGTTTATTTTGTCTAAAAACTAGTGCATTCTCATTCCAAGCTACTGCAGAGTCAGATAGGACACAGTGAACGACATTTCTGACTTTTCTGTCTTTAAACAGTCGCAAATGGAACTGTCGAACTTTGACCAGGGTGCTGCAAGTTCGTTTCTAAAGTCAGGCAACGTGGTATGGCAATAGACTCGCCTTCTGCTATAATAACCAGCGAATGGTGAGTGACACATAACATGCATATCTGCTTTCATCTTTGGCGAATAAAGGGTGTAAAAGCAAACAAAATGTTATGCTAACTTGAAGTTTTTAAGTTATGGGGAACTTTAAGCAAATTCCAAATAAAAATCACGTATTTCTGTCGAATTTTTTTCTCTAAATCCAGAGATACATAGACGAACATGTCAATCAATTTTATGACCACGTGGGTATGATACACGCCAGTGAATGCCAATCCATTGGCGTTTTCGCAGCTCAACTTAGCGAATACCCATTTTCCGGTAACAGTTTAATTAATTAATGTTGTAAGCGTTAAAATAAACAATCTAACAAATTGGAAATTGCGTACTGACTGAAACGATGAAATGATACTATCAATTTTCCTTGTATAATCCTTCAGAATATTCTTATGATGTTTGTGAAATATTCAATTTGTAAAGTAGCCAATTAATTTGATAATTTATTTCAAATTAGAATTTCAGTAAAGTCGCCAGCACGTGGTTTAGTGACGTAAGCTTTACACTGATACCATGTAAACCAACTATCAGAACATTTCGCGAAATTTTAAAAGTATTTCATACCCGATCAGTAATAAACATCAAAATATTCACAGAATTTTCAGAAAACCAATAAATAAAATTATATTGCGAATATTATTATTATACCTATACTTCGAATTTGATATCAGTCTAACGGGGCTCCGTGACACAAATACCGTAATACCTCAAATATTTTCACAACAACACACGAACTACCTTGCTTTCCATAATGAGTCAAACAATGTGACAAGAATTATTTACCTTTGTGTCAAAGGTATTCTTGGTCCCTTATTCCATGAACAGGTCCGGTCGTTTACTTGTTACTTATTAGTAAAACGTCGCTATATTTCAAGCAAAAACCTTCATTAAGGTAACGTCGAAAGATTAAAAATAATAATTAGGAACTTATTTAAGTCATGTTAATTCCAATTTTGGATTTATGTTGAATTACATGAATCTTGTACCATGTTCGTTGAACTATTAATGTTGTGTTGTAAAATTTTGTACGTTACCTATGAGTTAATTTTTGGAGCTATCATACGCATGTACCGGAGCTTATAACAGCAAGCCTATTATTACTGCAAAAGTTATTTAGAAAGTTATACTTAAATCACACTCAAGTGAAAGTTATGAAGCGGTTAATTGCAATAGGTGTCGCCCATTTCACACACCGACCTTTTACGGAAATACGGTACAAAGTACCGGGAAACTACAACAGGCACGAGATCTTTTCCTCGACAAATTTTCGGTAAGCAAAACAGTCAAATTGCAAAAAGGTAGTAACAAAAAAGATTAATTTAATTCACAATCAACATACAGACGATCTCATTCAAGATAAGTGCTCGCATTCAATTTTCATTTCTGGTCAAGGGTAAAATGTTCATAGATATTTCATGCTAATGTCATAGAGGGTAGAAGTGATCGGATATCCTCGGTCATAATACTTAAGTACCCATACAAAACCTGACGATATTTGATATGGGGGGTGAAAAATAAAAATTAGCAATAAAACGCGACGAGAATAAGGATCACCTTTTTATTGCTTTGCTCTTATCCAAGGGTTGGGATGCAAAAGAATATTACTGGCGAATATTTACCGGTAATATTTGGGAGAATCATGGCTGTGGTAATAACTAGTAATGAACTGGAAATGGAAAAATATAAATATACATCACGCCTTTTATCCCCGAAGGGGTAGGCAGAGGTGCACACTACGGCACTTAATGCCACTGTACAATGTAACACCTACTTTTCACTATTTATGTTATCAGTCCCATGTAATAGTGGGTGAGCCTATTGACATATACCGGGCACAACTCCAGACTCCAGACTCAGTAATAGTTTGCCCGACTCGGGAATCAAACCAGAAACCCCTTGCACAGCAGACGCACTTGCGACCACTCGGGCAACGAGGCAGTCAATTGAAAAATTGAAAACATGATTTGTTGAGGATCAAACTACGTTATTACAAATCTTTGACATTCAAACAACATAATTCTTATTATAAACCCTATACCCCTATAGATATATCTTTATATATATAACCCTATAGATATATCTTTATTATAAACCCACTTCACTATACTAGAACATTGTTTTTTTATAACTTCTAAATACAAAATCACAACAAACTAAGAACGTTCTTTTTTTGAAGTTAGTTTAAAAAACTAACAACGATTAAACCAGAAATCTCTTTCAACCAACCTACTCGCAGGTTAACGAGATTCACCTAACATGGACAAGTCAAGAGAATATAACAAATTCACTAAATATTTTACACCGTTCATGTGCCTCCTGCCTTACATAAACATAATGTAATATAATATCGTGTCATGTATATATGTGTGTGTTAACCAAACAGTGAATTCGTAATAAGTGACATTAGCAAATAGACACCGGTTTTAATTAATATTAGATAACAAGCCATTTCCATTGTGTCACTACGATTTATTTGTGTCCAACAAAATGGTTTTAATTACTTTTTTTGTTTGGACTCTTTTGATGGAAGAAGCCTGTTTTGTAGGACAAATAAATATAATTAGTTTTCATTTATTGTCCAAAGATTTTTTTCTTGGATAGTTATGCCGTGAAAAATTTTTACTTTTATAAAAGACTCCTTTTTAGTATTCCTGTAATCACCTATGAATTTCAACAAAGACAATTAATTCTTATAGTTGCATTAGTTATTAAGATCTCAGGAATAGAACATTGCACCACAACACGACGACACGGCAACCTTGCCGTGTCCATCCATTGCGGTACATAAACATATATGCGGCACCGTAGTTTTGTTTCCTAAAAGAACAGAATTCATACCGTACCTACTCTTGTTTTCGTCCACAGCAAAAAATAAACATGTCAACAGTACTTTGAATCATTCTATTTCTATCCTAGCCGTTATACTCGCAAATTCAACAAAAATTAAAAGTAGACGAAAAATTTCTTTTTTTTAATGAAAAATAGACGTTTTGCATTATCTCACTGTCTGATTTTTTATGAGAATTACAGGATTAAGTTAATATAACATTTTTATTTCGGTCACGTACAGAATTTTATAGTCGACAGAGGCTGCCTCCTTTTTCGGATTAAAACGTCACTTGCAGATGAATTCCAACGAGACTGACAAAATGTTATAAAGTTAAAAAATCTAGGTTCTTAGTGAAGTTAGAGAAAACATTCACAATTATTATTGTTCGCTCAAAACTTAAATTTTGAAGCATGTAAAGGGACTACTGACTGTATAGTCAGCAGTCCCTTACTACTTACTTACTTGAACTATTACACGCTATGGATATTTTTAAACAGTAAATATGACGAAATATTTTGTTTGGTATTTCTTACTTGGTACTTCGCCTACGCAACTACGGCGTAGCATGCCTCTACGCTCGCTACGTAGCTACGGGCGGCGTAGCAAAACACTACATTACGTATATCTACAAGATACTAAGGAATTGGTTGCACATACTTTTAAATTAATTTCTATCAATATGTAATTTAAGAATAGCTCTTTAAGGTTGTACTTTTCTTACCTTACCTTAAAATCTAAGAAATAATGCATTTAAGCCTGACACATGATATCAGAATATAATCCTACCACAAAGAGAATAAGCCAACACTTTATGTTGTTAATTACATAATAGGTTTTTAACTACCACAAATTCATGTGAAGTTAATTCCCACAATACGCTTTTATTGCACAATGTGATAGTTTTAATTACCAACAATAATACTTTGATTTCAACAACAATTATTGTGGTACGATTTACTTTAAACTAAAAATCGATAATACCTGCATTGAAATAAACGACTTTCATTTAAAATTGTACGTAAATTATTTTAATGAAGCCAATTAAATTATTTACCTTTTGTGGTGATTGGATAAGCAGGACAGTGTTGGTATTTGATACTATCTCAGTACCTTTTTTTTTCAGTATTAAATCTCCTCCTCGGCATTTGGACTTAACCAATGATTCTCAACTTTATGGTGCAATAAATATATTAAAAAAAATGTCTGCCACTAAACCCTTTATCTTGGAGTAACAATTTCATAATAATAAAACCCAACATTTTACTTAGTCCAAAAATATTTAGGAACCCCAATTTATATCAATTAACCGTTAATGCAAACACTACATAAAATTGAATAGTCAACCCACACACGAACAAAATAGTCCACCAATATTTCTACGGACAGAAATTTGCAAAATCACCAAAAGTATCATCGCGTTCCAATCAACTATATTATGTCGGTACATATTTTTCGAGCCACTAATGATGATGTGTGCCTAATGAATGGATGCTCGTCATTAATACCGTGCTGCTCGCTAATGTCCGGTTTCACGCATCGACTACTACTAATTCACCCCCCGCCACCTCTCCCTCTTCCCCTTTTATACGTCACGTCACGTCCACCATAACGCACAGTTCATTACTGTCCGATTTTGCTGTACAATCTCTTAATTACACTGACTTGTTGGCCCACCGCGAATTAAACGAAATAGTTTTTGATCCCGTTTAGCAAACATTCTCTGAAATCCAAACAGAACTCGTGCATAAGCGCCATTATATTATATTCAAAGTTAATCGGTCTGTTCATTAAAACTGCAATGTTGATTTACTATTCGTTTTATGAGACTGTTGTTTGCAACGAAGAGCTTTTCCGTGAAATGCTTCACTGGGCAAATATTCATTACTTTTCACTTTATTGTGTTCACTTTTGAAAAGGAACTTTATGAATAAACACTGTAAATGTACGTTCGATTAAATATGAATTTCATTCGAATGGACTTTTAAGTAATTGTAGAGTCTATCTTATTATTTCGTGTTTTCACACTGTTAGGTACGGCAGGTTTGCACATTGTAGTTCCCGCAATAAACGGAGGCTTAATAAATCATCGGTAAACTGCGCTAAAAGGAACTTAAGCACAATACCTCGGCACCGACTCGTAATTTCCCTCCTTCCCCCCACTACGTCCATATTTTACAGCTCTTTTACCCGTTCATTTTTAAAATACGATGTTCGACAAATTCACTTAATGCCGCGTTAAATGAACCGTGTTCGCATAATAAAAGATTTTATACTCAAAAGCGATTTCAGAATGGACGATATTTCCGTGAAACGAGAAAATGCCGCACTCCACGTCGACGCTTCATCTCGTCTCTAGTAACGTCGGAATATTTTTTTCGCGCTCGAACGACTCCGAATTCCGGGCGAATAAAGTTAAGAAAACACCACATACAAATAACGCTCAGATTACTTTAAATACTCTGGTAAAGTGAGCTCCGAGCTCTTTTCCGGATAATTTATTCGTTTATTAAACAGCCCCGTGAAAAATTATTTTTGTTTAGTTTTTTTTTACTTTTGCTAAGGAAAGTAGGCCTAACTCAGAGCGGAACATTTCATAATCCACGATAACCAACCAAAGTTAATAAAGAAAACACGAAATAAACATTCCCCTTTCCTAGATTACAGCGGGTTATTTAAAAGTGGCTAATTACTGTCCAAAAGCTATGCGAAAAAGTCTCCTTCATTTTATGGGCATGTCATGCTAGGCTCATCATCAAAGGATCGCATAGTTCGGCTTTCATAACGGTTCCGTTGATAAAAGAGAATCCTGGGCTCATTCAAAAATTGTTTTACCTTTTACTCACTGGATATGATTCATAGAAATCCCTCATACTTATTAAATTCCAACTTTTGTTCGAAATAAAATTCAATGAAAGCTTGTAATAGCAATGTTTGGTTTTTTTATTCAACTGTACTTTCATGTTTATTTTTAGTAACTGGGATACAAATACGGCAACTATTTCCGCCTTCAAATAAATGTGTTTATTTAAAAACACGAACAGCCCTCCTCTACATCTTAAAATAAATCCGTATAAGTGAATTCTTCTGTAGATCCCTATCGCAATCCTAAAAGCTTTTTAGCGCATAAAATATTCCCATGTGTGATTTATTTTTGTTGGTGTGTTTTAACCTTTTGCATTGATTACGTATACAATTCAGTGTAAGATCCTAAATTTGTTTACTGGAGCTGAAATAAAAAGGATTTTTAAAGTGTTCTACTTAACCACGTTTTTTCTCGTTTTTACGTGGAAATGAGATAAATGTATAAAATGCATTAGCCGGTTATTTTTCTGGCTCGGCTTCGCGCGAGAACGTTTTACGCGATGAGCTATCCCATAACATTATAACCCCTTTACACATAAATGTACTAAAGAGATAATTTAACTAAAAGGTTCTATAATTATATTGTTGTCTCTTTTGGTTTTGATGAAAATGAAGGGGATGGCATGCTGTTTAGATATTGTGAATTAATGTACAGTTTGTTTTCAGTGGTGGACAGTCACAGAGGTGAGACCCTGGAGTTGGCTCACGTGCAGAGGACTGACATGGGTGCCTACTACTGCATCGCCAGCAATGGGATACCGCCCACAGTCAGCCGACGGTACCACGTGGAAGTGCATTGTAAGCATATACTTTAGATATTTCTGAAACTGCTACGTTTAAATGATCACTGCAGACAACAAGATAGTTACAAAACTATAATCCATTTATTAATTATCCATTTCAATAAATAAAATATATATATTGAAATGAATAAGAATTAATGCATTATATGTAAAATATACCATCTGAGCTCTAAAAAATAAATTAAATCAAGTCAAACTCAGGCACACAAGCATAAACGACAATTTGGACAAAAATACGTTCATGAGATCCGAATTTGAGCCTTCATCATCATAACAAAATTCAGTTTACAGCAACAATCAAGAATTTAAAGAACGTATTAAATGTTATGAATACTTTACTCCTTCTTTCTTCAAAATGAAGTACACTTTATGAATGTCAAAAGATCCGCCCGTTCGATTACTTCGCTCTCCCAAGAAGGGCAAGAACTCAGCCCACAAACTTTACTAAAGTTATTATTCCGTCCGAATATTTTACTTTGGACTTAAACGTCTTTATTTACCGCGGTTTGAATTCACGAAATAAAAAAATGGTAGAATATTCTTGTTTTGTAAAGATCTGGCTACATGCAGTTACTTATTGTGCTAACAGTTTATGCAGACTCAGAGATTAAATACAAAGATTATAACTATATATGGTTTATGAATCACATTCGTATATCGAGGTTCTTGGTGTGATCTCCATCATATCCTGGTTGAGTGTAACACTCTTGGAGAGTTTTTAGAAATCCCGTTTTGCAAAATAATCAGGATTTAGGGTGTACGATGTTGGTTGGATGTTTAGGATTGCTGGGGCTCCGACTCGAATAGCAGAAGTAGGAACGGGGTGGTTTTTAATCAGTAAGACTCTGACACTCTCTCTCGTCTCATGCAAGGCGGGAGAAACCATTTGATGATTTTTGTCCATCAAAACAAGGTTATACGATGTGACGAAACAATGGTCACTTTTTGATACCAAAAAGAGGTGATTTAAGTATGAGTCACAACAAACAAAACAAACAAACACAACAATAAAGAAATTCAAATTAATACTTAACAAAATAAAATATTATCTAGTGAACAAAAACGATCGTGTAACCAGACCCTAAGTTAGCGTGATTGAAAGGCTAAACAGCTACCAAAAAGAACTTTAATTAAAGTTAATGATCGTCTAGGAAATAAGAAACGCTGAAGACATTACAGGAATGAATGAAGGATGCTAAAGAGTTACTTGCAGTTTTGCTTGTCTTCTCTGACTAGTTTCATTTGCTTTTAAATATTATGCAAAACTTTATGGAAATTTTGTAACGGTAACTGAACTCTTTGACTTGAAGTTTTTACCGTTTTATATGAGTGTGTATTAATTTAAGTTTTTTAAAATTCGAAGTTTAATTTTATGTTGCTCTGATTCGTTTTTTGTTTGAGTGTATTCTGTATTAAATTATTAATTCGCGTCGTGAATGATAGATTAATTGTTTTACATAATATGATTCTTATTTATTCGCAATTGTTGTTATGATTATGAAATTCTGGATTGTTCGACGCAATGCCTAACCGAGTATTTACCTACAAAGTACAATAAATTATTATAATTGTAATACCTCAATATTAGTATGTCACGCATAGTCCCCAACTATAGTCAATTAAAAAATATGATAGATTTCTAATACTTAGTTCACCATAAAATATAAAACACGGTTCATTCCATTCAACATGACCTATATATTTTTACCTTTTGCGTACTTAAGTAAAATATGCATCGAATTTTATTTCACAATTTGTTAAAAGA
This sequence comes from Spodoptera littoralis, assembly GCA_902850265.1. Classification (NCBI taxonomy): domain Eukaryota; kingdom Metazoa; phylum Arthropoda; class Insecta; order Lepidoptera; family Noctuidae; genus Spodoptera; species Spodoptera littoralis. The sequence continues at coordinate 8,373,011 of LR824542.2, read as the reverse complement.
AATACATTTCGATAAACATTCCTAATGGAATTGACTGCTCATCGTTTTCAACGTATCTTTAAGTCCACATTCGCAACTCTGTTAAATTGAACTAAAAGCTTATTTATCTAGCACACACGTTCAACAAATGAAATTTCTTTTTTATCAATAAAGTATGTGAGTTTAAAACAAAAGTATTTGAAAAACCAATTTTCGTTGGAAATGTACCTAATAAAAACCTAATCGCTTTTACTAAACTTTATTCTTTGGTCGTTTTGTTCGTCGTAAATCGTAATGAGAATTGTTGAAATATTATCAATTTCGAGTTTGAACAGCTACCTATAATGACTTTTGTTATGGCAATAATTAAAAATGAACTGTATTAGTATCGAGTTAAATGTGAATTTTCTTTATTTTTCAATCTTTGTAAATAGTAGAGTGCTAATTAAACTATCATCGCTTCTTAAGGTTTTCCTTTCTTTTATTCAATGGCAATGATATTGAATTACCTTTTTTCTCCTCCAGTCATACCGCAAGTCAAAGTCACCAATCAACTAGTAGGAGCTCCACTCGGCAGCGACGTAGAACTCCAGTGTTTCATCGAAGCCTCTCCTAAAGCTATGAACTCCTGGTACCGAGAAGACGGTAACTGTAATTATTCCAAGTTTATATTTTACTTGACATTTTTAATATTTAATCCCGTACGAAACCTTTTACAAAAACATCCCTTAATAAATTATAATCCGGTTGAAGTGCTGTATTTATGAGGAACCGGGAATATAAATAAACGCAATTTTCTTAAAATTCCAAAATAATGTAGTAGACGTTTTTCGTTTTAAGATACAACATACTTCTTGTAAAGTATTATAAGGTAACTTTATGTTCGTGCCTGAAAAATTAGGAGAACACGTGCAAAAATTTGTCTTTAACAAAATTCAAAAATTCTTTCTGAGACGCTATATCCATATATTATCTTGTTACCTTATTATATACACATATATTATATTTTTACCTGACGTACGTCTCAAGGATCTTTTTATAGCATAACTAGTGTTTTGATATGGCTCCACTCATTTTGAAATCTGTAATATTATAATTGGCCTCTTTCTTTTTTCTCACTTTACTTTCTGAAACTTTCGACTAAATCATTGGAAACTAAACCACGATTTGGACGAAAGTTTATCCCCCCTGAACAAAGACTCATATAAGACACAGGGTGAGTTTTTTACGGAAAATTAAAACCTCTATCAGCTTGGATAATTATAAAAATGAGTCAGGAAATATAGTTATACCTCCTTTAGTCATAAATGCATTTTACACAAGTTCCTCCACTAACAAAACCTTAATTCCACAGCACTATTAAGCGACAAATTGACCGAGAACCCGAAACTTCGTGTATCAGAAACTATAATGAACGAGTACTCACTTTGGATAAACTTGACTATAAAGTCCTTGGCTCTCGCAGACTACGGAACTTATGTGTGCGCCTCTGTCAATGCACTGGGAAAGATGGAGAGCCAAGTCAGTTTGCATAGTAAGTGGCCAATATCATTAAACGACTTAGTTCGATGTAGATAGCAGAACTTAGAACACGCGTTGTTAGTCACAATGTAAGATGGGAACTATAATAATGAGTTGAGAGATTCGAGTTCTTTGTTCAGTATTGAATTGTGTAACATCTTCCTTCTAACCCATTTTCACTCCTGCATAAAAACATGGTTTCTAGTTCATTGAAAATCCATGTTTAAGAAGACCAATGACAAGCTTTTGGCCAAAACCAATATCTATTAAACTTGAATGCAAGACTGCTACGTTAACTGAGCAGTTTGCTAATGGTGTAATTCAGTTAATGCAGGCCTGTGGCTCATACAGGAAAAAAATCACTACTAGTAAACTTACAAAATTAATAAATTTTATTGTATTCAATATATTAATTTTATTAGTAACTCTACATTATTATGTACAATGAAAATATTTGCGAATTGTGTTACCTACAATTATCTATAACAAAAATATATTTCACAGGACTAGAACTAAGCATGAACGGTTTCGGTGCCGAGGAGCCGATGGTCTCGGGCGCAGCGTGGCAGCGCGCACGCAACTCTCCGTCCCACCGCGCGCAGCCGGCCGCGTCGCATGCGCATCAATACTTCCTCGCGCAACACCTACCCCCGCAGTTATACGCTTTACTACTAACTGTGCTGCGATATATACATACCTTCTAAACGTTTGTAAAATGTTCTGTGATCTAAGTTTATGTTGAATAGATGTTGATTAAAAACCTCTTTCAAATTCTTTATCTTCTGTAATCCCAAAACACTGTACTTGAAACTTTTTGTTCAATTACCATCTAATAGAAATTTTCATATTTATTAATACTTACTTGAGTAGATGGCTTATTTTCATATCCGATATAATTTCGACGGCAAACCTTCCTAGAAGGTCGATAATTTGTTGAACAACAATTCTGAATTTGAAAGTTATATCTATTCAACATAAGTTTAGTACGACGAGCAGTATGTGCCACAATATTGTACAGATATTCATGGATATGGCGTGTTAATTGTTGAAATGTTTTAAAAGAACAAAAGAAATTACCCTTCAATTTTATACCTATGGTTAAAGACATAAGGGCTACCGCGAATGAGTTTACCACCAGAATCACTAGTGTAAGGATATTTTATTGGATGAACTATTCGCTAATACTCAGTAATTGGCCAATCAATTTTTGACAGCAACAGTGATTGAACAAAATGTCACTACGCGTTACATTAGTGACATCTGGTGGCTAGAACGGGGTAGCCCTCATTTTTTCTACTGGGTACTTACATACGCAACGCAAAGGATGGATTCAACATTACAATGATTTTCTAAATGATGTATTCAATACTCATAAGATAGATTTCTTAGAATTCTATATAATTTGATTATTTTATTGTATATTTTATTTGAGACATATATGTTATATTTAAAATGAATAATGTCCGTGTATTATGTTATTTTATTCATTTTTTTGCTTTATTTTGTACTGTAAATTTTATGTAAAAGACTATGTTTTGCCTCGATGAAGATTCAACCTTTTTTAAAATGAGTAAAACGTAACCAACAATGTTAAAACTACGACTTGTATAATAAAACCATAGAAATATGAAATTTCAAGTATAATAGCCTGGTTCGGTGTAAAACTAATATTATGTAACTAATAAATATCGATAAAAATATTTAACTGACTAGTGTAAGTTAATATAAGACATTAGTTATATCGTTAGGAACATTTCAAATTTATCAATCGATAATATTCATATTGTTTTCAAACCTATCTTGATACCTTATGCTAATATTACGTTGACTTTGACAATAAATGTGTAATTTATGAAATATAATATTGAAATAAATGTCCTTATGAAACCCTACTTGAATGTGTTGATTTTATATTGAAACTTTTTTGTATGCAAACTCCGACATCAAAAGGTTGCGCTGAATAAATGAGGTTCGTGATGACTAAAGGGAAATAATATACGCATTCATGAGTTCATTTGTATTTAAAAAATACTTAATTTTCTCAGTATTTTTAAATATGGTGAAACTACACGGTTAACTGTGTGGTTGGGCAAACGACTATTATGCCACGTGTTGCGAGTTCAATGTCCGCACAAATTGTAGTCATTCTAGGTCTGATTGAAAAAGGCCCGATTAATTAAGATATAACTACGGGATACAAAAAACGAAACCGACGACACAGATTAAAAGAATATTAAAATTGTTTTCATATACAAGAGTTTCTATAAGATTACCCTAACACCTGATCTTGAAAAGTGTCTTCATTGATCCAATTTAAATAAAATCTTCGAGTCTATCGAAAGAAACTTCTTAAACAGTTCAGCTACACTACATTAATCCAATAAAAAACCAATCTGAAATTCGTCTCACGTACCTTTTTAAATCGAAATCTTTAATCTCCTTAAAGCACCGATTAAAACAAAAAAGCAAACTGATGCAAACCGCGTTTAAAGAATCAATCTGCATTCAAAAAGCAATCTTCTGTATTTTAAAGCTAATTCAATATCGAGCGGAGATTCCATTGACCTATCCCAAACGAGATACGTGGTGCAGGACAATGACGAATGGTCGATCCGACCCGCTAATGCATTTTTCGTGTTGCACTTGAATTAATGTGTCTCCAGTTTCATTTCATGGGGCGCGCCGCCAATGGGCGGGTTTAATAACCGTGAAAAGGTCGTATAAAGTTAATCATTTTATTCGACGTGAAGTTTACTGGCCGTTCGGTTATCTCGGCCCGATACGTGATTCAACCCGTCACTGCACTCGAATACTCGACTTTACGACGGGGCACAAGTATATGTGAATTTTAAGAGGTGACGTCATGCTGTTGACTTGAAGATATTTTACTGTCAAAGTAAATCTTAAGAAATAGCGTAATATCTTAAACATTAATAATTTAAGATTCTTCAAAGTTTACTTCAATTTCTTACCGCTAAAATTATAAATGACTCGCTCTGATCCGAAAATCCATTTAAAATGGTTTCCAAATTACGTGAAAATATTGTTCAGTTCCTTTTAAACGTCTAATAGACCCTGAATCCCTGTTCCCGGTTGTACAAGTTGAAAACTTATTAAAATTCTTTCGGTATCCTCCGGCTCTTGCTTTTTGAGAAAACCTTTTAGTCTATTTTTAAAGTATTTTTAACATACATAATTATTCGTTGGTATAATATTAAGATATCAGTCGTTTATAAATGTTAAAAATGATAATTTTACTTCAGTAGCAATGAGTATGTTAACTAACTAACATAACTTGTGTGGACGCACACAGGAAGTAACTCCGAGGCATATTAACCACAATTAACGTGTCAACGAACCACAAAACTTTGAGATTCATATCTAATGATTATTAAAACAAATAGCAGAGCGCGGCATAACGGTCAAACTAAAAGTTTCATCAAGATAATTTATTCGGGACAGTCGGCCGAGTGGCCCACGCGGACCCCGCAGCTATTTTTTTCTTTATTCGTTCAGGATACGCTCTGAATTTTGGGCAGACGATTTTTCAGAGGGAACTTCAATTGTACAACGCGGTCACGTAGTTTTTTAGCGTCACTCGAGCAGACATGCGCCTGAGTTTAATAATGTCATAGGCAGCCAGCGTGCTTATGTGCACTCAGATTTTGATAGCCACCAACAACGTGATTTTATATAATACACCGCGTTTAGAATAAGTCTCCATTCGTTTCTTATTACTGACTGTTCAAGTATGTATTCCTATTAAGTGTCCTTAATATTGTTATAAGTATCTGCCCTGTTTTTTAAGGGTGTATTTGACAGGCTTTTGCATTAGTTATTTGGCTCCACATATATAGTACGGTAAGTAGTATTGGTCTTGCATCGGCGGGACATGTCAATTCTAGCTTCTGAAATAACTAGCATCGTTTGCGCTCTGCATTCCTCGTAACACTTACCCAAGGAATCAATAAATATTCACAAAACTGCACAGAGTCACGATCGTTTGCACAGCTACCAATAAATCGCATAGACCGCTGATAAACAAACGCGGCCATTGTGATTTGCGGCATTTTGTTACATTCGTCCGCGCGGGCAATGCTGTCATGCGACAATAATTCTTTGAAAACGCTCCTGACAGTTTTGCCGCAAGCGACGCCTCTGCACTAGAATGGGATTTACTATGTCATACGAAACGTTAGCGGTCGACGAGAAATTTTTCACAAAAGCCATTCAAACAAAACCAATGTTAGCTAGCTAAACGGACATTTATAGCTCAATATTGTATACCGGCTTGTCGCCGTTCTTTGCAGGCAAAACAAGATCGAGGCTTTTTGTCACTCGCAATTTACAAACCAAACAATAAACATCAAAAATAATCTTAAAATCCAGATGAATAGCGAAGGCGGGCGTCACGACGGAATAAAAACAAAAACAAACTCAAGGTAAGTCGTCGTGTTATCTTGATCTTAAATAAAACCGATTTCTTTAACCAAAACGTCTATATGAAAAAGAATCTTATCCGGGGTTGGATTCATTAGGATACTTTTTACTCAAGTCAAACAACAAGATATAAACTCGGTAATTACTGTCAAAGTAAGAGGTTTAGCCGATAAATTCATTACTAGATATTGCTTCGTAAGTTACGGAGTTAAAAATAGAGCAAGTTCGTAATTGCAACAGGGTTATTAGATTAAAAAGCTCTCCAAGAAGCAGGAAGTAAATAAGTTACCTACTAAGCTCCTACTTTAAGTTTTTATGTTTCAATAGAGAAAAACTGTTCAGTATTCATGTGGCACAAAGAAAGCTAATTCACTAACGCGACAGAAATCGCTCGAAACCCCTTTTACTTGAATATATAGTGCCTGCTTTAGTTTACATAAAAATAATGTTTTCAATCCTAGAAACGGGCTGTGCTGTGCTTGTACAAAATATATAAAGTGCGCAAAATAGTACCTAATTAAGTTTTATAACATATTTCACAGATAGAAGGTTTTATCATAATCCACCAAAAAGGTTAAAATATTCACATTTGTATGAGATATATTATATATAAAATGGTTGCCGGACCCTGGGAACAGTGGGCCGGAATGAGGACGTCATTCAGTGCGGTGATCAATCTATCGGTCTCGCCGAAGTGACGCATCGATGGACAGCGAAATATATCGATACCGAGACCGGCGCAACCCTACGCAAAAACACGTAAGTATAGACGCGTACATATTTTAGTATCGCTCAATTACTTAGATTGGTACAGTCGAGTAGAGATCCGTTTTACATACTCCCCTCTAGTACATATTGTACGATTTTTCTATTCGCTCTGAGTGTTATTGAGAGTTTCTTCGCCAAGTAGTTTTAGGCTTTGAGATTGGTAGCTTTAACACATAGTGGATAGTGTTTTCGATTCTCATTGAAAACCGAAGATTGATAAAGAGAACGTTCTAAGTAATTGATGTTTGAAAGATTGAAAGTCAGAGAGTGATGTTACATTTTGCTACGTTGTCAATTACACGAAACATAAACCACCCCTATTTTTTCGAACGAAAGGGTAGTTGAAGGAAAATGACTTTGTATTCTTGGCCAGTTATGTTTTGGTGGACGAAAGAATTATAACAGATACATCGTTGAAACAATACTAGACTTCGTGTTGGAAGTCCTATTAATACTTTAACTGATCTGAAGAGAACGAAACACCTCAAAAATCTTACTTAAGTACACAAGATCAATAGGTACGTCTCAAGTCATTTGCAGGGCTTACTGGAATACGGCTTAATTTACATATACATAATATCACGCCTTTTATCCTCGAATACAGGCAGAGATGCACATTATGCCACTGTACAATGTAACACCCACTTTTCACTACTTATGTTATGAGTCCCAAGTAATAGCCTATTTCCATGTACCGGGCACAATTCCAGACTACGGGGTACTACTCAGATTTTTTTTAATACCCAGTAATACTTTGTCCGACCCGGAAATCGAACCCGAGGCCCCTTGCCCAGCAGTCGCACTTGCGACCACTCGGCCAACGAGGCAGTCTTAATTTAATCCAGATAAATTGATATTTGTTACACAGTTGAAATTATGCCTTTTGCACGAGACAACCCTACGGGCTAGCGATCACTTCGCGAAGAACACAGTCAATCAGCCGAACCTAGTTAAGTATTCCCAACTAATTCTAGAAAAGAAAACAGAAAGTAATATAGAACTATGTACATTCACTTATTAATTTAGATTGTATTAATATAAAATTTAAAGCCTAGTTCTAAAGCAAAACTTTGATTAACGAATCCCGACGAACATTAAAGAACAAAACCAAACATTTTTTAGAGTAAAAAGTTTAAAAGTATAAAACCAGTCACCAATTGTGCGGGGGCTAAACGCAAACGGCTCAATAAAAGCCAGCGTGTCCCGCTGGTAAACAAAACTGCCAGTCATTAGACTGAGCGAACGAAAACATTCGGTCCAATTATCCGGGCTGAACGGTCCCGGACGAAAAACGCCGGGTCAGACCGGGACCTAATGACGACGTCAAACGGACTCATCAATCTATTTCGGAGACCTGAAGACCTAATGGGAAACTTTTAGTGTTTACGAATTAACTCCCACAAGTGTGAACAATAAAAGTTAATTAAACAGTACCTAAGTAATTACGTTATTTTCTTCTCGAAGCCGTACGTTTTCGTATTGGCGAAGTTATGCGCTTTATATACATCGGAAATCAGATTCCTGATCATATATCACTCTATTCTCTTGTTATAGTAGTCGCCACAATCTAAGCATGACTAAGATTTGAAATAATCTCTAGATGATGACGAAAACAAATAGAGGTACATATATATTTTATTTAACGTTGCCCCACATTAGGAATTTCCCTCGTACCGTGGGTGCATTAACAAACATACAAGTTCACATACATAATGACACCCAAATCCAAAACAACAATTTGTAAATTACACAATGAGTTGCTCCGTGCTGCATCGAACCCACTACATATTGCGCGGCAGCCAGTTGCCCAGCGACCGCGCCAACCGCGCAGTTCAGCAGTAAATAATTTGGTGCAATTTAACATACATAAATAATTACATGTTTAATACTGAACACGTAGTAATAACATTAATTAATTAAACAATAATGGATCGTCACTTACAGAGAAGCAATAATTGTAATAATTACATGCTAATTACAAACCAATAAGCATATTAGTTCAAGTGAGCCTATTAGTATGTAATTGCGATTTGTAATTAATTGATGTGATACTGTAACGTTGTGGTCCAGTGACCGCTAGCTTGATAGTTAAAAAGCTTAACTGAGTCGAGCAAAGAGGTATAATAAGACCTTCAGTTACCAAATCAAAGAATCATGAATTTTGGTCTAAAGTTTGGTACAACCAAATAATACCTCAACTCGGTATTAGTTTTCAAATCTGCGTGGTTATTCTGTAACTTTTAATTCAAATAATCGAAGTGAATCTCAACCAATGGCGGACGAGAATGCGATCGAGATCACTTTGAGAGTTCGAATTGAGAGTTTGCACAATAGCCGAGCTATTATCAATTACGGAAATGATGATGAATATGATCCTAGTCATTCTTTAAATTCTCCTAATTGGCTATTTGTTCTGGCAAGCAATCCACCAATTACAACGAGGTTATTAGTTATCTAGCAGTATATCTATGTTTTATTAAAGAATATTGAACCTCTTTTCCATTTAAATACTATTCTCATTTACGACACCCATAAGATTTTAGTTATTTGCATAGAATGACAGCCAGCTGATAGCCACTAAATTTCGCCGTCACCCAGTCATTAGCATGGAAATTTAAACGTTATGAAGTATCAGGGGAACTCAGAAGAGTCCCATCTCATCAAAAGAAGCACGAACTACAAAACTGCAGGGACTTCTAGTTTTATGAGTGACAAATTACTAAGAAAATACTCATTTACAAGTCTATTATATTCCTTTAGCAAAAGAGAATTCTTAATGGACAATATTTCTGTAAGCCAGTGCACCCGACCCGCGTACTTCGCTTTACTCTTTAACTTGCAACTTCAGATGAGAAAATTATTTTTCATTAACGCTCGGTTGCGTTTCAACGTACTGCCAGTGGAATTAAAATCAATTACTTACTTCCGTTAGAACAAAACAAAGTTCTAGAAAATTCTCGGCGTCGCGTCGCTCCAGTTTGTTGCGATTTCCACGAAATTCATTTAACGACTCCTATGGTTTAACTGTTCGTCTAAATTCATTCGATTTGCTAAGCGAATAATGCACTTGTTCAATATTCGGAGTACATTTCGCAAAAGTCAAAACGTTTTTGCACTTTTTAAGCTCGATTAACTGCTCCGTTGATTTATAACACGATAATAAAACTTAAGTTTAATATCTCTCTACGTAATACGCAAGTATTTTTACTGCATATCATATGGGGACAAAGGGAACAAAGTGATTCTCATGTAAATTTGTATTTTAAGAGATCGTAAAAAGTCGATTACAAGGAAAGTCGCAATGAATCTGAGAATTTAAGATCATTGAACCCTTTTCACTGAGAGATTCAATAAGCCGGTGCGCGGGCCCTCGATGTTCTTTACCCTGGTTATGATATTGTTAAGGATCAAGTCCTACCGAAGCCACTGACACTAAAAAATACGTGACTGTTTTATACGATCCTTACCCACGTTCGTGAAAAATCGGGGTACTTCCATAGTCTCCCGATATAAAGAGATCCGAATAGGCGTTCACCGGATCACGCCACTTACAGGATAATGCAAGTCTTTTGTCTATGCCGCTCAATCAGGGCAATACTTTCATTCATTCTGAACTGAATGAATGTAAGGAACAAGAGACTCGATTGTAGGAAATCTAGCTTCGAGGGTAGAAAATTTAAACGTTTTTGTATTTTTTACGGTTTTATAGAAACGATCTGAAAAGCTGGAAAGTAAACTGGATTAGGTGCTATTGCTGGTAGACGTGAGTGCGGACATGGGAGCTTTTAAATGTGAATTGCTGAGAACGTTCGGCATCGGGATTAGTCTGACTCGACTGAGTCGACTCCTGGCATGCAGAGTAGACGGCATTCAAGAAAAGGTACTCTATGTAAAGTATTCACACCGAGCTAGGAAGTGAATGGAATATTATTGTATGTTTTATCACCACTGCATACTTTGGCAACGAACCCGAAATAAATGTTACTATATAACTTAACCTGTTTGAAATTATACATTAAAATAAATATATCTCATAACACAAACCACTGTTAGCGCAGTCAACTAATTGATAGTAAAAAATCACAGATTTAATTTTAGTTCCAACCTACGTCTAGACACGAAACTTAAACACCTCCTAGATGTAACATTTACAAAATAAATACGAATATAGAAGTAACATATAAGTGAATCTCAGTGAATATTCGGTGCGATTGGGGCGGTATCGCTTGATACATTTTTGCGGTTTCAACGGCAGGTGTTGGCCAGCCATTATCAAACACACCAACGATCGCGTGTTATCGCCCCACATTGTCACTTTAACAGATTTATAGCCCGTTCCATTTGACCTAACGCACTCCTATTCTATATAAAAACGTTTACAGAAAATGCCATTCCATACTTCTCTAGTATCGAAAGACTTATGACGTAATTTATAGAATTGGAACGCGTTTACTGAATTAGTAATGAATTTTTACATCACATATTTCTTTCCGATTTCAACGGTATGATTGATTTTCTTAAGCGTGAAAGGATTTATAGAAAGTAACGTAAAATCTAGCAGGTTATTTTAAAAGATTAGTTGTAGAGTAGTTCGCTTATTGGACTTTGAACATTTTTCACAAGTAGTGATAATGGCCTTTCCGTAGTGACATTGTAACTAAGTAAAAGTTTGAAAACACTATAATAACGCGGCACGGCACGGCTTAAAATACAAACCAGACCAAGCGCTCGGTATTGTTACACAAGCTAATATTTAATGTATTATGATTTTTATATTTAAAAACGATATTGAAATTAATATTCGACAAGGAAATCTATTTCAATTAACTTCAAGGTCAGGGGCCAATTTCAATAGCAGCGAATCAGTCGCTTGTCCACTTCCCTGTCCATGCCAGCTGGCTCTTAGCTGGAAGGTCCTCTGACAATAAATCTCCATCTCAATCTATTGAACCATATAAAAATACTCAAGACTACCTATACATTTAATTGCTTCGTAAAACAAATTACATCCACCTCGGTGCTCGTAAATGTCTATACAAATGTTTTATTATCTTTACAAATTATTCCGCAAAAGGTTTCTTTTTTCGCTCCGCTGTTCACCTTTTCATCGCATTGTTTGGTTCGGTTACCGATTTATTAATTTCTTTAAAAGCAACAAGCCGAAGGAAAATATTTTTTCCGCATATCGGCACCTAAATATCTGTTATAAGGAAACGGCATGCCTAAAGATATGACAGTAAAAATGTAATATTATACGATTTATGAAGCGTTTAAAGGCCCTGAAAACCATTGGGGCACGAATAAAGGCGTTCACAAAAAAATATCAATTCCCATATATTTAAAGAAAGTATTCGACGTTTAGAGATGTCATACGAAATCAAATTGTTCAAATTCGTTTTATGTTTGATATATCAGCTTTAAAATAACCCGTCCGAAAGAGTATGCCTCTATTTTTAGAATTGTTCACCGTTGGTCATGCATATCTACCGTGTTCGGGATTCACACAATGAATTCTCCCTCTGTCGGTGCGCTGAACAGTAAGCGTTAAAATTATTGGAATTTTATTTAAATAAAAAAACTATTGAACTGCTCGGAAAATACGTTCGACGAGCGAGTCCCCGTCGCTGAGATGTGTCGCTTAAATGGCAGGGTGCGATGTATTCGAGGGCACGTTTATATCGCATGTTATTAAATTCTTTTCCTCGCGACTGGTGATGGCAATCGTCTTATTCAATTACACGCCAAACAAGGCATGAGAATAGCTGACAATGACTACACGAAGAAAATGCCGCTATTGAAAATGCGAAGCTTATTTCATTTAATTCTGTTGTGATGTGACAACTCTGACAAGCGATTTCAAGTGTTTTACATAAAGAAAACGCAAAAAATATATATTCTTTTCAAATTACAAGGTAAAATGTGTTTTATTGTTTCAATATTAAATGGTGCGTTGAAAAAACTTGAATGTTAACCACAATAATCCTAGGGATTATGAAACAAAAGAACTTAATGGTTTAAAAATATAAAGATTAGGTACATTTGCGTATCTCGTGTGTATTTAAGGCTGAGATAATTTGTAATTTTAACGCAAATTGGCAATTCAAAACGTAATAAAAATACAATAAATATATGAGGATATGGTTCAGTATTGTATAGAGTATTTTATGAGGGATATATTTCGTCCATACTGGTCGTAACTATAAAACAAACGGTACAAGAATTCCAAATATTTGAATGGTATTTCCTCAACCAATTTATATTGAATAACTTCGGTTTTATTGATATTTATTCAATATACTCTTAAACTGTCAAACACCAAGCGGTCACCGGTGACCGCGACCTATTGTTCTTTAATTGTGTCTATAAAACCGGTACTCGACGAGTTAATATGTTTTTAAGACTTAATTCAACCTGAATTCAAGATGAGAGATTTAAATAGAAAGTAATACTTTGTGAGTTAATAGGAACTGAAGATTAAAAATATTGTAAAAGCGGAAAGAACTTGAGATGGATTTTTAGTGGATTAGCCAAATACCACCTAAAATGTAAGCTGGAGAAAACTGGTATGCAATAATAATTCTTCTATAAACTACATTTAAAAACCGGCTTCAACACCGTCTTTTTTGTAAGTCCGTTAATGAGTATACTAAAATCTTCTCTTAAGTTTAATAAACACACATGCCCTGCGTGGGCTGGGCACCGCCGTGTCCTCAGCGACGGCGACCTCTCCGATGTCCGGGCTATGATACGGAGCGAAGAGGCCTGGTTTGCCGTCCCCTCCTTTTGCGAAGCAGTCGTGCTAACTAAGGAGGAGGCGGGGCGCGTGAGCAGGGACGCGGCACGATCTCCGGCCACCGTAAGCACGGGCCTGCGGACGGCGAGCATAGGTAACTCGCCGCCTGACCAGAACTAGACCCGAGCGTACGACGCGTCGCGTTCCGCGCGCGCCTCAAAGAGCTATCAGGCCAACACGGATGGAGCCCAATAGGGCTGATGCCGATACGGAGCCGCGGAGAACTTAACGGGTTACTATGGCTCCAGCTCGAAGGGCAGGAGTAGGAACGGGGAGGTTTTTATTCAGTATAAGTCTGACACTCCTTCCCACCTCCCCCAGGCGAGAGAAGTCATTCCTCCCTTAATAAAAGAGTAACAAACACTTTTCTGATAACAACATCAAAATCAGTTCAGGCAATCGCGAAATAATCGCGCACAAACAAACATACTTACATATCTACGGGTCCAACTGAGACCTCCTTTTTTTGAAGTTGGTTAAAAATAAGTGACAGTCACCAAGTCTATACAGCCGAGTGACAATCGTCTACATCTGTTTAACTAAAAATATAGTTATTATCATTCCAATACATATTTTATGGATTTGTTTCTTCGTTCAAAATTATAACTATTTTCATAATCCCCAGGAAGTTGAATAAGCATTTCGTACCGACACACATTTTAACCGCAAATATTATTTATCTAAGCAACCTTTTCGCATGAATCCTTATACATAAACGAATGCATAAAATGGTAGCCTTCTCTTCTCTCGAGTGTTTTAATAGGGCAGGGGTATTCAATTTATGTAGCTTTCAAATTATGTTAAGTAAATGTTCTGTATCGGGGTCGGTGCAGAAGCTGGCTATTTAGCTGGTGTGAATTAGATACCTTCCTCTATTTAGATGTATTATATGGTGTTAGGTGTTGGGCTTCACCAAATCATCCTCATCACATTACTGCAGGACATTGGCGTTACGTCGAGTTCATCAGTTTTTTTCTCTTATTAGATGATTCAAACTTTCACGTGTATTCGAAATGGTAGAAATATGTTTTATCATTTTTGTTATAGAATAACTCAAAATGTACTATTAGTAATTGGTCATATAAAAAAATACGTTGGAAAAGTGTGGATGGAAAGTCTGCATCTAGTGTTTTCTGACAAGCATGAGCCTGCAGACGTTGACCATGGGTGCGCGCCGCCCGATGCCCGCCCGAGCGTACGGTGCGTCGCGATCTGTGCGTGCCTCAAAGAACCATTAGACCGCGGATGGGGCCCAAAAGAGGAGCCGCAGCGAACATTGAGTAAGATGGGACTATTGCCCGGCTGCATTCTTTTGTAGGAATTCTAAACGTGGTGGTACTTGCATTCTCGTTAGAGCAGGGTTGCACTTTAAGGAAATATCATATGCAGCAAGACAATCTGTTTCGGGCGTCATTGAGTTCTGCGCAGTAGAAATACCAGCTCATAATATTATTATTATTTGTTTATATAGGGTTCCGAAATATAATTACTCAATATTTTATGAAAAATTAGACTTAATACTAACTTACTTTTATCGTTCATTTAACAAAAAAATAATTTTGTGCGGAGATTTTAATATTGACATTTGAAAAAATAATAAAACTACTTCGGAATTTAAAAATTTTCTAAACCAATACAATCTGCAGCTAACACTTTTTACACCAACTAGATTAAGCAGTCAGACTTGCATCGATAATTTCGCCCATAATATCATGAAAGGATGCAAAACTGAAGTTTTAGATCTCATTTTGTCGGATCATGCATCCATTATACTTAAAGTCCCTGTCAATAAGGTATGTAAACTTAAGTTTTGGAAAATTAAAAAACGGGATCAGTCTATTGAAAATTTAACAAATTTTAAATACCATCTAAGCTGTTTATCTTTTACTGAAATATATAATGCCAAGAATGCCAATGAAGCCTTTGACTTCTTTTTTGACGATTTTTTACTACTTTATAATTTATGTTTTCCAGAAAAAATTGTAACTATTAAGACCAACAAAGCAACTAAATGGCTATCTTATGGAATAAAACTATGCAGTAAGAAACAAAGGAAACTACTTTGGACTTACAGATTAAATCCTAACCACAGTAATAGAATAGCTTTAAAAACATATACAAAACTATATAAAAAAATTATCAAACTTACCCAAAAAGCACAAAATAACCACTTTATACATACCTCTCAAAACAAATCGAAGGCTACTTGGCAAATAATAAATAAGTCAAAGCTGTGCATGCCACGAGAGTCAATAATATGCTTAGAAAAAGGTGATGATGTGGTAACGCACCCAGAAGATATTGCTAATGAATTTAATAATTATTTTGTTGATGAAATTGAAAATAATATTAATAATGATATTAATTCTTACAATAATAATTCTATAAAATGGACATCTAATTCACTATTTATGCAATCAGTAACAGATAAAGACATAATTAATATAATATGTAATCTTAAAAATACTAATACGGTAGGCTATGACGGAACGTCGACAAAAGCTATTAAACACTTAAAAGAAATAATAGCCCCACATCTAGCACACATAATTAACATGTGTATAACAGATGGAATATTTCCAATAAAACTAAAAAATACAATTATAAAACCACTACATAAAAGGGATAGTAAAACATGTTTAAAAAATTATAGGCCAATTGCTAAGATACCTATACTCTCAAAGATTATAGAGAAAGTTATATATAACTCCCTGTATGACTATTTTGATAAATACCACTTATTTTGTGACGAGCAGAAGGGATTTCGGAAAAACACTACAGTAAACATGGCGGTATTTGACTTCCTAGACGATATTGTAACATGTGTAGATAAAAGAAATCCAGTTTGCGCAATATACACGGATATGACTAAAGCCTTTGATTATGTGGATCACAATATCTTGTTAAATAAATTACACAGTTATGGTGTCCGAGGAAACGTCCTTCAACTTTTGAAATCGTACCTCAGCGACAGAACTCAGTATACGGAGATCAGTGGGCTATGTCCGAGGAGTAAGCTAGAAACGACATATTTATCAAAACGAAGACATATTAAATATGGCGTCCCTCAGGGCAGCGTTCTTGGGCCGTTACTTTTTCTGATATATATTAATGATTTACCGAAAACTACATCACACAAAATGGTCCTATTTGCAGACGACAGTACAGTCATCATAAAATGTAAAAATGAACTCGACTATGAAAATGAGATCAATAAATGCTTATATGATATCATCAATTGGCTTAACAAAAATAATTTAGTAATTAACTTAAACAAAACAAAGGTTATGCACTTTCATCAGCGTCGTCATCAAGAAAATATTAAAATCGCGTATGAAAACCGTTGTATTGAGCAAGCAGATAAAGCCAAGTTCTTGGGTATAGTCATTGACGACGTCCTCAGTTGGAAGCCTCATGTTGAGGAGTTATGTAAAAGGTTAAGTAAATCCGCATACGCGCTTTTCCAACTTTCAAAAAAAGTAAACCTTCAGGCTCTTCTTGCAGCATACCATGGATTCGTTGCCTCGGTATTACGCTATGGCATTATATTTTGGGGGCAGTCTACAGATAGAGAGCTTGTGTTTAGAATGCAAAAAAGATGTTTAAGGTCAATGTGTGGTCTGAAGACCACAGACAGCTGTATTGCACACTTCAAATCACTAAAAATATTAACATTGCCCTCCATGTATATACTGGAAACAGCTGTATTTGTAAAACAAAATCCTCACTTATTTCCAAAATTGAGCTCAGGCAGAAATGTTCCCTTACGCACCCAATATGTTAATAAATTAAGCCAAGTAAAATGTAAAACAGCACTTATGTACAAAAGTTTGTTTGGTAATGCCCCTAGAATTTATAATAAGATTCCCAATGAAATAAAAATACAACAGTAATTAGATTTAAAAGTATTCTCAATAAACTATTATTAAACAAATGCTATTACTCAATTGAAGAATTCCTTAATGATAATATTTTTTGACAAATTTAATTTATTTCTTGACAATTTCAATTTTTTCTTGACAATTTTAATGTATTTCTTGATAAATTTGATAATTTTAATTGACATAATTTTGACATACCTTATTTTTATTATTTTATTATTATTATACAAAATTTAACTGAAATTGTAATAATGTTTTAAATGCATGTACCTAATATATTTGTATCTCTATCACGGCAAAACATAGTGGACTATCTTTATATTTAAGACCTTATTATGTAAACTACCTATGTTTAACAAATAAATGATGATTCTGATTCTGATTCTGATTCTGATTCTGATGGGAGACGACATTCGATAATTTTATCCTTTGAAAAAAGTGATTTCGGGCGATGCTGATAATTGAACCACCATTAAAAAAGTTACAGTTACAAACGGTTTAGTCTTTCAATCGTTTGTTTAACCAACCAATGTCTTCGTACCCTTCACTGAACAGAATCGTCGACATTCATCAAAATAATTTTAATATTAAATAGAGTTCCACATTTGTTTGCGTCTGTGCAACCATTCACTTGTTCACATATTATGATCGTATTTCGGTTAGTAACGGATATTGCTCGCTTGTCCAACTCCTTTCCGAAGCAATCTGTGTTTGACAGATCTCACAGTTTTGATCACTCGAGCGAACCTATACCCTAGCCTTTCAGAAACCACTGCTCCGTTTTATTTATATTTTCTTTACATAACTACACTCGATCTCGACAAATAAATGGTATAAAGAATTCAAGCGAATTTTTTTTGGAAGGAATGTATGTATTTTTTCCATGCCGCATTTCAGTCGTTGACATAGTGTGAGGAGGAGGAGCTTGTGGGCAATAGGTTCAAGTAAAAAGTCACTTACTTTAGAATGTGTGCCTGATCTCTTGCCTATAAGAATCATGATTATGAAATCAAGATTTTGATCTAAGGGTAAATATGTTTATTATTACTTCAATCTTTGCTAGTTAATTCCAAAATTTCCAAACAAGTAAACCACAGAATTTACCAAACATTTTAGTCTAAAATATTAAGTCTAAATCGTCTATAAAATGTCAAAAATATAGACGAAATATAATCCGATAGTTGTTTTACCTGAGATAGAAGCCAGAATGGTCGACACGCTATTTCCAGGGACACAAATACGGACTAGAAACAGACAGAGGTGCTTTTAATGTCACCCACAACGTTATCTGAACAAATTTATAATATCGTCAGTCACAGCCGCCGCTATTTATTTAGGTTTTTATAAGCCTTCTTTATTTATATGCTCCCCACATCAGTGTTAACTACATCGTTTCAAGCGAAGCATTTGATGTACGACGGATAATAAAATGTTGAGCGCCTCTGGAAAATCGGGGCTTTCTGAATTAGTTCGTATTACTGTTGTAGGTTTTATTCTTCGGCTTTGTGCTGTTCAGTTTTAGTATCGGTATTTAAACATAGTCTTACTCATATTGTTGACTAAAAATCCAGCGAAATATGCTTACCAGACCGATTTGATGGCTATTCTGAATTTTATAGTCCAGTTCTTAAAGGTCATTTAACACAAAATTGGCACTTAGGTTATACTTGAAAGTGAAAAGTGGGGAAATGGAATGAGTTTGAGAGAAGTGATTATAATACTGTGAATGAAATTTATTTTTTAGATAATACTTTCTTCAAGTCATTTCATTAGGGTATGCTAGCTATCTTAAAAGACAAAAAATTATCTTACCTTTCTTTCATGACTTTTCTGCGTATTGGTCACACAATAACATTAAATATTTTTATTATATACTAACCGTTACCCACGAACGTGTCCGCGTAGAATATGAGTTTAAGTATATAACTGTTTTTTTAAAAATTATAAGTACGCTCAACCGAAATATATACCTATCAGAGACTCACCAAGTTTAAATAGTTTTAAATATAATCTTAAAATGTTTATTTTGACTTCGCAAAAAGACAAGGCAGCAATTAATGTTGATCTGTCTATCATTTAACTCTAGCCAGTTTAGTGTATGAATGATGCAGAACGCAGACATACTGGCTGTCCTATGTCCTTCATTCTGTCATGTGACTATTTATTAACATTTTTCTTTTTTATTATTTTATTATACATTACTTTCTATATTTATAAGATTGATAAGTATACCATTGTTGTATCTGCATACTTATTGCATATATATGTGTGTATGTATGTGTATATGTATGTATATGTATATATGTGTGTATGTATATGTGTGTGTGGTGGGTGTGTAGATGCATCAATATATATATGTATATATATATAATTTTTTTTGTCTTTGTCTAACCATACAACGTTGCTACCATCCGTGCTTCACTGCATGGGTGCCCACTGAAAATCAGTGCTGGGTAACCTGTATGCCTGGCTTACACTGAGTGGGTGACCCTTTTAGCATAGGCATGTTGTTAGCGTCTCTTTTCTAATTCTTCTGTTTCCATTTTTTTACTCTTATATTTTTATTACTTCCACTGTCACATCTTGATTGTCTTTTTTTATTTTTTATTTATGCTGCATCGTGCCTGGTGCTGAATAAATATTTTTTCTTTCTTTCTTTCTTTCTAGATATGTGGGAATTGGAGTTGTAGTTTCTGCCTACTCTCATGGGAAATAGGCGTGAAGTTATGTATTAATGTATGTATTTTCCTAAAAAAAATAGCCTATGTTACTCCTTAGTACATCAGCTACCTGCCAGTAAAAGTCCCATCACAATCGGTCCAATCATTTCAGAGATTAGCCAGGCAAAAATTAAAAAATATATACATATATTTCGGTATAAGTACCGCATGTTGTAAATAGCGGTTTTTTAAATAATACAGTCACTCTAATTTAATTTATCTCTATAGATTCGTCGAACAATTTTTAACAAAATTCTTCAGCCAATTAACAACAAAAACCATGCCTAAACCTACAACTAATCCTCGATTGAATCCGCAATAAATCTGTGTAAAGACTTTTTGAAGCATTAGTTATAAAAGTCATCTTATGATTTATTTATTCAAGATGAAGATAAATTAAATCGTCTAAATTAAATGGCTATAATAAATGAAAACTTCATTACTCATTGTCACGAACATGCTGGCATTTACTCGCTGGATTCTGTGGATCATCATAATATTGTGAGATAAATACTAACATGTAACTATGTTTAAATAAATAAAGATATGAAGACGTTGTTTTATAGTTAGACATGAGACTTTGTAAACTTCATACCCACATTTATTGACAGCACGATTGGCTGGGTAGCTGGGCAACTGGCTGCAACGCAACGTGTCGCGGGTTCGATTTCTGCATGGAACAACTCTTTGTGTGATCACAGATTGTTGTTCTGAGTCTAGGTGTCATGTGTGTGTGAAATTGTACGTTTGTAAAACGCACCCACGACACCGGAGAAAATGCTAGTGTGAATCATTTAAAAAAAAATAGTAAACAAAGTTGAGTTAATCCATTACTTAGTGTCTTATATACATTTATAGAAATACTTAGTAAATGTAATTTGTCAAAAAAAATCTGTGCGAAAATCTGAATCGGCGATATAGTAGCTATTGCACTACAGATGGTCGCACATCATCCACGTGGTCAAGAACATAAGTTAGTAATTTTAACGAACATCATCTATTCACTATCATCTTGTTGGTATGCACAATACTTTCACACGAATAAGCAATTCAGAACCGTATCCAGGGGTGCGGTGCCAGAAGACCTCCCCGTGGTGCACCCTGGGTACAGGTGATAGTTTCCCTAACGGGAGTGATAGGGTTGGAGTGGCTATTGCCTGTAGCTAACTTCTGGACGGGGCGGACGAACCCAGGATGGGTTCTGGAGGCGGCGGGCTGTGTGCTGATATATAGCCTGTGCTTCCGAGGGGATGTTTTTCCGCCCGTCTCTCTGAACTTAGCAGAGAACGTGGCGGAGAGGCAAGGGCGGTGCTCGTTGCGCACTCACCCTGCCAACGAGCAGCATCGGGGCACATGAGTCCTCGACTGCAACCGTCGAAATCGTAACCCGAGAAGAGATCATGGATGTCTCATGACTCAGAACGGGACGAGGGTCTTGGCTTGGTTGCCCGGACCGCGAGGAAGATAACCTCTATAAAAAATTCCTCCAATACCAAGTTCTGGTGCGCGGCGAGGGTATGCATGGCTGAGGAGTAGTGTCAGTCGTGAGCGCACCCCCAGCTAGAGCACCGGTGGACCCTCTAGTTGGGAAACAAATATACACTTACCCAGGTACAGGGGGCACTGCCTGGGCGGACCGTTTATTTCCCCCATACTCGTGGGAATTGTATGGAGTCTAATAATAAAAATAAAAATAAAACACCGGAGGAGGAGAGGGCAAGCGAGCTTAGTTCGCTTGCTGTTGGCGGGGAGAGCCAGGGTGGCTCTGGAACCCGTGGGGAAGCGTTGGAGTCGTCCAGCAAATCCCTCACACGGGCATTAAGTCGGAGGATGTCGGAAGCAGAGTCTGACTACTCTTCCGCATCTGGCGCTTACTCATTGCGTAGCTTGAGTTCACAGCGCCAAAAAAAGGGGACGTTTAAACGTCCCAGGTTGAAGGAGGGCCGGGATCCGTCCTCCAACGAGCAGGAGGCTCCAGCCCCTAAGATCCCTACGGCTGCGCGGGGTAGGGGTCGAAGAAAGGGCTGCGAGAGGCCGATGGCCGCTACTCGGGCCGAGTCAGCTGAAGCTGACTCATCAGAATCTGGCGGCGAGGGCTCGGTAGGCGACCTTGGTGCCATAAATGGTGAACTTTCCAAGGTGGTCAAAGAAACACTCCGGACGGTGGCTGGGCAGAAGTCCGAGAAGGGCCGAAACGGAGTGTTAAGGCAAGCGAAGGCAGCCATTATGAAAGCAGCTCGACAGTGTGGGCTGCCTTCAGCGGCAGGGCAGCAGATGGCCGCCTTGCAAAAAGAGCTGGGGGAGATGCGCCGAGAAATGATCCGGCTGACAGCCTCCAATGCGGCTATGGAGGCCGAGCTTCGATCAGCCAAGGCCGAGCTCGCCGCTGCTCGTGAGGGTCGACCCCGAGCCTCGCAGCCAGTGGAGGCCGACATAATCGGCCTGGTGCGGCGGGAGATGGCTGCGTTCCAGCAGCGTTTTGACGTGCTGGAGAGCAGGATCCTCCGCCCCCCACTCGCAGGGAGTCAAGCAGCACCGCGCACATTTGCGGCTGCGGCAGCTATGCCGACTACTCCTGGTCGGTCCAGCCGCGGTGTCCGGGCCCAACCGCCGGCGGCTTCGCCGGCGCAGGCTCCAGCTGAACCGGTGGTGAGGGCGTCAACAGTTCGTAGGCGAGGGAGCGCCGTGGCTGGGCCGTCTACTGCCCCAGCTGTGGAGCCTACCCGAACTTCGGGTGTCCCTGCCAGCGACGGCGGATGGCAGGTGGTCGGAGAGGCGAGGAGGGTCGCCAAGCAAGGGCGAAAGCGCCGAAAAAAGGAGCAGCGGCAGAGGCAGCGGCAGCGGCGCAAGGAAAAGCGCGCTGCGGCAATGCTTGTCGCCCCTAAAACCGCGGCTGTAGTGATAACTCTACAGCCGGACGCGGTCAAAAGAGGCGTGACATATGGCGACATCCTCGCCAAACTGAAGCGGGCGGTAACTCCCGCGGAGTACGGGGCCCCTAACGGGTTCTCTTTGAAAGTGACGGCGACTGGAGCCCGTTTACTAGAGGTCCCCGGCGCGACCAGCGGTCCAACCGCTGACGCTCTAGCCGAAAGGCTCAGAGTGTGCCTTGGTGCAGACGAGGCTCGCGTGTCAAGGCCAACCAAGTGCCTGGAGTTACGTATAATGGGCCTGGACGACTCCGTGACGGAGGAGGAGGTCGTGGCCGCGGTGGCCAGGACGGGTGAGTGTCCTGCCGAGCAAGTTAAGGCCGGCACCATCCGTGCAGATAATTCGGGGTTGCGAACGGTTGTAGTGAGCTGCCCCGTCTCAGCGGCCAAGAAAATAAAGGAGGGTCGAAGGCTCCTGGTAGGCTGGGTCTCGGCGCAGGTCAAACTGCTCGAGGTCCGACCTATAAGGTGCTACCGCTGCCACGTAGGTGACCACGTGAGCGCTAGGTGCACCTCGGAGGTTGACCGCAGTGACTGCTGCTTCCGTTGCGGTCAGCCCGGTCACAGAGCCGGCTCGTGCTCTGCCCCGCTGCACTGTCACGCATGTGCGGCGGTTGGTAAGCCGGCCAATCACCGGGTCGGGAGCAAGGCCTGCTCCCCTCCTGCCAAATCCAGGGGCAAGAGTAGGCCCTCCGCTGCCCCCGTCAGTCCCGCCGCCGCCGCTGCAGTCGCCACTGCTACCGTCGCCGCGGCCACCACTGGCTGTAATGCCGTCAGGGAAGAGGCTGGGATGGATTGCCAATAATAGCTCCATTCCGCCTCCTTCAGGCGAACATCAACCACTGCGCCGCCGCTCAGGATCTCCTGCTTCAGAGCATGGCGCAGTGGTCAATAAATGTCGCTGTGGTCTCCGAGCCGTATTTTGTCCCGCCCAGGGATCACTGGGTGGCAGACTTGGACGGCTCGGTGACCATCATCTCGTCAGCCGCCGCCGGAACCCCGACTCTCGAGGCCGTTCAGAGAGGCCGGGGTTGTGTCGCAGCACGGTTCGGAGAGATCGCTGTGGTGGGCGTGTATTTCTCTCCGAACCGAACTCTCGCCGAGTTCCACAACTCCCTGAGGGAGTTGGTCGCCGTCGTTGTCGGGTTCCGTTCCCTCCCCGTGCTCGTCCTCGGGGACTTCAATGCCAAGAACTTGGCTTGGGGTTCCCGGTTTACTGACGTTCGGGGTAGGATGGTGGAAGACTGGGCCCTTGAGGCAGGCCTAGTCGTCCTGAACCGGGGTTCTGTCCCCACGTGCGTGCGGATGCAGGGCGAGTCGGTGGTGGACATTTCGTTCGCTAGCCCTGCTCTGTCACCGCGTGTTGTTGACTGGCGCGTCATGGAGGAGGTGGAAACGTACTCCGACCACCGGTATATCCGGTTTAACGTCTCCACCGAGTCCGCGGACCCGCTGGTCAGACAGGCCCCATGTGGCCCGCGTTGGGCGCTGAGACAGCTGGACCGGGAGCTATTCCTTGAAGCCGCAATCGTGCAGGCCTGGGTGATACCACCGGACAGGCCTGCCGACATCGATGAGGAGGCGAGGTGGCTCCAGGACGCCATGTCCAGAATCTGTGACGTGGCGATGCCCCGGGTCCGGCCAGGTCAGCGCAAGCGCCAGACGTACTGGTGGTCGCAAGAGCTGGCTGCTCTACGCAGTGCATGCACTGCTGCGCGACGCCGGTACACCAGGCACCGCAGGCTTCGCATCCGTCCTCAGGACGCAGAGGTCAGAGAGGCGGAGTTGTACGAGGGGTACAAGGCGGCGAAGGCCGCCCTGAAAGCGGAGATACGGCGGGCCAAAGAGAATGCCCTCCAGGAGTTCTTGGAGACTCTGAACAGAGACCCGTGGGGACGCCCCTATCGGATGGTGCGGGATAAGCTCCGCACATGGGCTCCCCCGCTGACTCAGAGTCTCCGGCCAGAGGTAGTGGAGGAGGTGGTCGGCACCTTGTTCCCCCGACTACAGAGGGGTTTCACCCCTCCGTCCATGACTCCGCCCCCTGCGGTGCCCTATGTGGGCCACAGCGAAGACGACGACGACACAGTTTCGGAGGTGACCGAGGCCGAGTTGAGAGCGGCGGTGCGCCGGATGGGCGCCAAAAACACCGCCCCGGGACCCGACGGACTGCACGGCAAGGCGTGGGTCCTGGCCTCGGAGGCTCTCGAGCCTCGATTAATTGGTCTCTACAGCGCATGCTTGGAGAGGGGCCAGTTCCCGCTATTGTGGAAGGCGGGTAAATTGGT
Source organism: Spodoptera littoralis (assembly GCA_902850265.1). Classification (NCBI taxonomy): domain Eukaryota; kingdom Metazoa; phylum Arthropoda; class Insecta; order Lepidoptera; family Noctuidae; genus Spodoptera; species Spodoptera littoralis. The sequence goes on along the minus strand of LR824542.2, from coordinate 8,347,691 downwards.
CCTAGTGAAGAAGCCGGGGCGCCCTGCGGACTCTCCGTCCGCGTACCGGCCCATCGTGTTGCTCGACGAGGTGGGAAAAGTTTTCGAAAGGATCATTTCGAACCGCCTCGTCGCGCACCTGTCGGATGTTGGGCCGGACCTGTCGGACGGCCAGTTCGGCTTTCGCAGAGGGCGTTCCACGGTGGACGCCATCATGCGTGTAAGAGACCTCACGACGGGGACTGCAGTGTCCAGAGGTAAGGTCGTAGTGGCGGTGTCCTTGGACATCGCCAATGCCTTCAACTCCCTGCCCTGGAGCTGCATTTTGGAGGCACTTCGATATCATCGGGTGCCCACCTATCTCCGTCGTGTAATCGAGGCATACCTGACGGAACGGTCCGTCATTTACCCCGGTCACCGAGGTGAGTGGAACCGGCGAGAGACGTCGCGCGGTGTTCCACAGGGTTCGGTTTTGGGGCCGCTCCTGTGGAACATCGGCTATGACTGGGTGCTGCGCACCGACCTCCCGAACAACGTCAGCGTGGTCTGTTACGCTGACGACACACTAGTGTTAGCACACGGGAGGTCGCATCAGGCGGCGGCTAATTTAACGGCGAGAGCGGTTACGACAGTCGTTGAAAGAATCCGGCAACTGGGACTCGAGGTGGCGCTCCACAAATCCGAAGCCATGTGTTTTCATGGCCGCGGGAACGCGCCACCTCCGGGTGAGTCCCAATTAACGGCGGGAGGAGTTACCATCGGCGTCGAGACGACGATGAAGTATCTAGGACTCGTCCTCGACAGTCGGTGGAACTTCGTGGAGCATTTCCGACGTTTGGCTCCTAAGTTGGAAAGGACGGGGGCGGCGCTTAAGCGCCTCCTACCCAACCTCGGGGGGCCAAACGCCTCCTGCCGGAGGTTATACGCCGGGGTCGTGCGGTCCATGGCCCTCTACGGCGCCCCTGTGTGGGCGCCGAACCTGATGCGGCGGCCCGCTCGGGCGCTGCTCACATCACAGAGGGTCATGGCGATCCGATTGATACGCGGATATCGCACGATCTCCGGGGAGGCGGCGAACCTCCTTGCCGGATTACCGCCGTGGGATCTGGAGGCGAAGGTGCTCGCGCGCGTGTTTTGTTTGCGCGCGGAGGCACGTCGCCGGGGCGAAACTCCGCTGCCGCGCCAGATTAATGCGTGGCGGGATGAGCTCCGGCGTGATCTCATGGCGGAATGGCAGCAACGACTGTCGCAACCGAAGGCTGGGCTCGCTGTCATTGCAGCGGTAAGTCCCCTCTTTGAGGAGTGGCTTGAGAGACGCTACGGCGTCCTCACCTACCGCCTGACGCAGGTGCTTACCGGACACGGAAGTTTCGGTAGGTTCCTGTTTCGGATTGGGCGGGAGGAAACGCCCGGGTGTCATCACTGCGAGGATCGCCCGGAGGACACGGTGGAGCATACGGTGGCGGTGTGTCCTGCGTGGACTGAGCACCGCCGTGTCCTCAGGAATGTGATCGGCGACGGCGACCTCTCGCGTCCGGCTCTGGTTCAGACCATGGTACGGAGCGAGGGGGACTGGGATGCCGTCTCCTCCTTCTGCGAAGCAGTCATGCTAGCTAAGGAGGAGGCGGAGCGCGTGAGGGAACGAACCTCCTCACGACCCGGCCGTCGCGAGAGACACTCCGGGCGTCGGGGATCGCGAGACGATCTCCGGCCACCGTAAGCACGGGTCTGCGGACGGCGAGCATGGGTGACTCGCCGCCCGACCAGAACCAGGCCCGTGCGTACGGCGCGTCGCGTTCCGCGCGCGCCTCAAGGAGCCATCAGACCACCACAGATGGGGCCTAACAAGGCTGATGCCGATACGGAGCCGCGGAAGACTTAACGGGTTGCCGGGGCTCCGGTTCGAAGTGCAGGTGTAGGAACGGGGTGGTTTTTAGTCAGTAAGAGTCTGACACTCCCTCCCGCCTCAAAAGAACCGTATCCAAAAAAATCCTATCGCAAAAAACTACAAAAGTGGCAACAATAACAAAAAGTATCGGCTTCCATTTCGACACAAATACCATGGCATAGGTGACGCGAAAATATCAAGTTTTAGGATTTTTCTCTTCCCTATAATGATATGATAATTCGATTGCCCATTGTGTATTATTGCGGTCGGCGGCGGTCTTGAACCCAATGGGAATATAAATTTTCAAAGGTAAATACGAAAAAGGCAGTGCCGTGAATCTTTTTATGGCGCTATTGTATGGAAAAATGATATGCTCTCGTTATTGAAGAGAATCGTAAGCGTAAATTTTCACCTGTACTGTTGTATTCGCAATATATTCCTAAAGCCATTACGGTTTCGATTTTGTCGTAAAATCTGGTTATGTGCACTTAATTTGAAACAAAGGGTTACCATTGTGATAGAACGTACTAAGTGGGTCAGGTCTGTACATCAATGAAAACTTTCGCAATTTGCTATACACGGCGTACTTGCCGTGACGACCAAATAATGTTTCATTCGCAGTAATGAGATTTTGCGTTAGCGTTATTGTGAACCTCTTGAGACTTGTTCTCAATAGGTAAATCCAGTGGAGAATGTAGGTGAATGGAGAAAGTTCCTTGTAAATCATATAAGAACTTAGTACAGTGTTTATTTTTAGCAACAAATGAGAACAAACTTCAGTTATAAATGTACTTTATACTTATTACGAGGAATGTTGAAATACGAAACTGGACTAATTATTTTAGCTAGCGTGAGATAAACCAGCAATCTAGCAAACGGTTCCACCATTAGAAGTCTGAGTTAATCCAAGCTTGCTACACTGTATGTAGCGCGTCATGAGTACTTTATCTTAGTTTTCCTTTAATTTAACCTCGCTTAGAAACAGGAAATGATGGAAATTTAAACTTAAATTTCAAACCTTTCAAGCATAAATATTTTAGTGGTTGTAATGACAGCTTCAATAGTTAGCAACACTAGCACAAATCTGTCAATTCTAATGTCACATACAAACAAATAACAATTTAAAAATGTTTATAATACCTCTATTGTCGTTAACTGCAATAATAAACGAAATCACTATAATATTTTATGCGCCGTGGTTAAAATAAACGATAAATTGTGAACAATATTCGAAGGATATAAAAATAAACCACAGTCAAAAATCGAGGGACAAAAATCAGAGGTGTAAATCGCATCACTTCATAATTTGATAAATGATCAAACGAATCTTTAAATAGCCCGATCTTTTAATAAAATTTTCCTCAAAGAAGATTAAGGGATCACTAACATAATTTTTACCGGCATAAAAAATCTTACCGAACTCACTGGCTAGTCATGGTGACTTTATCGAGAGCTGAGATTTTTCCGCCGCACTGAATCCAGTAGTGACGTAGCCCTCAATTCCAACGCTACGATTGGTCCAAAGCAAGTAACGTAATAACGGAATAACCAATATTTTTTGCGAGCAAATATAGGTAGCTTTGATTTAAGAATATTTTCTCCAGGCAATATACAACTCGCGTGTATTTAACAACATCGCCCTCTATTAAAATTTCTTTGAACTAAAATCTCACTGAAACCCCGGAGGCACACATAGCTATTACGTCCTCATTTTTTTAAGTTTTATTAAGTAGTATGTAATCCTGAGACCCTTTGGCTTAACTGACAACACGGTTGGGTAATGAAGATCCATCCCTCGTGAGCCGCCCATCACTTTTTGGAACGAAGCGTTTTTGCTAAAGAGGGATTAGTGTACCCTCCTCGGGCTCGATTTTCCTGAGATGCTTTATCATTGGGGTTTCCGACTAACATGAGGTTAACTTGTAATCTTAGCTTTATTTGGTCGTTGTAGCGACGTAATACCTTCAAGCTCGGTAATGAAGCGGTTTTTATGAAGGCCTTTCCTTATTTGATTTTCATCATATAATGTTCGCTCAATGGACGCTTTGTTACTCCTTTTATTTCAATTGTTTACGGATGGGCTTGACCACTCATTTCAATATAGTGGAAGCCTTTCATTACTACCCAGAACCGTGCCAGAGCGAATGGATGTTACACAAAATTAGGCAACGAGGTGGATTTCATATTTTTAATATTACACCAAAAAGGGCATTCATATGAAAGTGTTTTGTATTTTATTAATAAAATTTAATTAACGTTAGCAAACATCGAATGTTTTTTAATTATCTTTGGCCTTTCGTTCTGACGTTTCAGCAACTACGTAGATGCTCTCCTTGCGTAAAAAATATGGTATACAGTGAAAAACGTCGAGTCAATTTGCGAGCATTTGTCTGGTCGCCTTTATTTGCCGGTCGAGCGGGCACAAGAGGCCCCTGGCCAGCCACGGTAAATCAGCTTACATTTTTTTCAAAGGTTTTCTGTGTTTGGCGATCTTCGCATCACTGGCGTAAAAACCTTTTCATTTGTACTTTAACATGTTCACTAATTCCGTGTAAGTAGATAAGGCGAGTCTGGCAACATATCTTTACACTTGAGTCAATGTAAACAATAGTTGGATTTAGTTCCAATAAGAGTTGAGTAACAGTTGGCTAACTTTGGAATTTTAGTACAATCGCGCGCAAAATTGTTACGACTTTTATTTTTATATTTGATATTATTAATTCATATGTGTGCATAATAATAGTTGAATACCTATATTAAACAGGATACGCCTTAAGATGTTAATTTTGGATAGTTTCGAGTATATTTAGTAGCTGTCGTACCTTAATCTTATATTACCCCACTTACGACGTCCTACGACGAACAATTAAGCCATGTCAATACAAGACCTCTATAAAATTGATGATTTTGATGGAACGGGTAGCTTCGGACAAAACAATATACAGGGTGAGTTTTTCAAGTGGCGTGGATCGGCAAATCCGAAACAATAATAACGACCATCGATGCAATATTGGCTGATTGCAGCACTTTGTTTTTTCAGCTTTTATCAATCCTGGTCCCGATGGCCTTTTATGTACTTAGTTTTTAACGTCAACATAACATATAACATAATTAACATAAATCCCTGTCACTTCTTGCTCGACTCCCATAGAACTAAGTAATTACAGTTATCGACGACTCAATCGGTATAATTATCTTTTACAGTTTTATTAGTTACGATTTAGCTGTCTACGACTATATCGAAAATGCCTCCGAAGTAAATTCATGTTTATAATTCCGTAAGAGACAGTACCTACACAGTAGGTATAAGACAAACCGATTCCGATTGTGTTCATTTCACTAGCTTTCAGTTCAGTTAGTTTTCGCCTCACTGGTTGATCTAATTGCGTTAATACAGATAAGTACTTGGCAGTGTAATTGCATTGTAACGGTTCTACGCAAAATGAAGAACCAGACGTGACTACAATGTAACAAAGTAACATTACGCCACCAACTGTAACATTTCTAATATAATACCTATAAAGTCTGCACCTATTTCTAAATGGGAGGCTAATAGCGGATTCGAGGCACGTCGGGGCCGACTCTATCGCAGTTTTCAATCCGAAGTCGAAACTAGAAGATTTGTCACGTACATTGCAACTTTTACAAAGGAACCGTATCATTTCCTCACCTTTTGTCCAAACTTTGTAGCCGCAATTACGACTTAATCAGCTATGAATAAATACCACTATAATTAGGCACATGTAAACAGACTGGTTTTGTGATTTCAGTTAATATTGGCGTTACGTACGGTGGCGAGGTGTCACCGTCGCGTCGGTGAGCCGGTGATAACGGGTTAGAGACTCGCATGGGTCAACTACTTATTTGTTACTCTACTATACAATCAATTAGCGTATTACAAAACAACACACGAAGAAGTAAGCAGTGCATTATTATATTTCACTTTTAAGTTTGTAAGATAAGTCCATATTTTTGTCTAGGCACGTCTCAAGACCGCAGTGCAAATAAAAAGATAAATAGTCTTTTTCAATCTTCTGACCACGCCGATATATCGCAACATTAAATGACCAAGTACGTGCAATATGATCAACGAGGCTCTCGATCACAATCCATCAAGTTGAGTCGCTGAACAGAGCGCCGCAATAGTCTAGGTCCCGGCAATCCGACGAAAAGCTCGCCTTTTAAGTGGCTGGATTTTACATTACCTCGTGACAATGGAGGAAAACCTGACGGAAAAAATAAGAAGGTCAGAGTACCCTACTCTCAGACAAAGGTTCTTTCTGTGTAAGCCACTCAAGGTGACACTTTACCCGGATTAAAGTTATCGTAGTCTGCCAAACTGAATACAAATGCAGGGGCGCCGAGCCCGTGTTGTTCGCCCCTATGTGCCTTGTTAAGATGATTAGCTGCTGTTAAGAATGGGACTGTGAGGACTTATTTTACGGCGACGGCTTTTACTGGCTTTTGTGTTGAAGTGATTGATTTTTGATTGGACTATATTTTTGCATGAAGGTTTTCTTTTCAGGGTTTCTTTTAAATATAGTTTTCTGTTGCGAGACAACTAGCAAAATAATTTGAAATATTACTCGATGTTTTCGTATTTAAATAAACCGAGCTAGCAGTTAATTATTAAAAGAGGAAGTCGTAAAATCCATTCTTCGCAAGAAAATGAAACGCACAAAAACGAATGCGGATGTCTCCCGTCGAGAGCGTTCCCCCGAGAGCCGCCGGGTTCCTTACACATTTCGCAAATTCACGTTCGGTTTTTAAAGTGACCGGATAATTTTCTTATCCTTTCACTTCTTTGAGGAAAACTCTGCAAAAAGCGACAGCGCTCTTTGTATTACGGTGGTCGTTAAACAACTTGCGGAGGATGCCCGCCAGCCAAATATAACAAACTCACTCATTCGATATTTCTTCATCGTCTGTCAAATAAACGAGCACAATAAATGTTTATTGTCCTCGAATTACTCAAGTGAGAAACGGTATAAAGAGAAAAGAATGGGGCGCGCGGAAGGGACCACGACAAAAGCGATCCTTCTTCGGACCACCAGCCGTGACGGCGCTTACATTAAGGTTATCGTCATCCGCCAAACTGAATACAAAGACTCGCCTGGGAAGAGCCCTGTGATTCATGTGACCGACTCGCTGTATTATCATACCATAATACTATATTGAGGAAATACGACATGGATACTCTCGAGTTTATGAGTTGTTCTTATGGAAAAAAGAAGGATTCCGCAGTAGCACTTAAAAGAATATACGAACCTTGAATGGAGCGCCGCTCGTACGATTCAAGAGGATCCTTATGTTATATGTTATGAGTATCGTAATATGCTGTGCAGTTACGAAAATTTAAACAAACGGGTAGTATCTTTGTAATCGCAACATAACCAAAAAGGTTCAACCCAAAAATTATAAGTACACACAAACATCTCATTTAGTTTGCTTATGTCGAAATACTCAAACGCTACTCAATTTTAAAATGTCGTGGTGGCCCGCAGGTTTAAGACGCCCGGGGTCGAAACCTACCAACGGCAAGTACCAATGTGACTTTTTCCAAGTTATATGTACTTTCTAAGATCTAGACACCACTGACAAACGGTGAAGGAAAACCTCGTGAGGAAACCTGGGCTTATAATTTCTAATTATTAGTTTGTAATCGCCAACCCACATTGAGCAAGCGTGGTGATTGATGCAACCTTGATTGAACCTTGATTGATTAAACCTTCTCCGTGTGAGAAGAGGCTTTGCTCAGCAGTGGGCATTTATAGGCTGTTGATGATGATGATGACTCAATTTTAAATCGCGCTTAAATATAGTTCTGTCACAACAAATTCTTTGTAAAATGACAAAGACGGCGCGATATTTAAGTACAGTTTAAAATTGAGTGGCCTTTCAGTATATGGGCGTTATACTTCTACTAAACATTATCTTTAAAACCAACAAACTTTAAATAACAACAAATAAAAAGCGCCACATAACTCAACAAATACAAAATTCACAACCACCATAAATCAAGGTACCAGGACAGCATAAACTACAACAATCTCGATGTGTAAACATCATAGCATTCGACGTCACGGTGGTAGACAAAGGTCTAAATAACCGCTCGTAATATTATTACGGAGCGTAACAAAGACAGACAAATCCGAGGTCGTAGTCGAGGGCAGTGTTATCTGTGACCGTGGGATTCCTCCGGGGAGGAAACATTATCTAACGCCCTGTAATACTGCCACCCGATCTGATTCTCTAACGTACAACAACTGTATTTGTAACACAATAACATTTTAGTTTCATTTCGCCGTTTGGGCATTTGTTGTTCGGTTAGTTGAGACTGTGGAAGTCCGAAGTTTTTTTTATTTATTTTGTCTATTTTGTGTATTTTCTTTCGTTGAACTTTTCATTTAGGTTGCTGTTGCATAGATCACTGAGAGAATGGCATCAATATTTTTTTTATATATTTTTGATGGGCTGACATCCGACCACTATCTCGCCTGGTAACCAATAGCAAATTATAAACCACCAGTCGCCACGTCCGATATATCTTATTCTGCCTTGAAATACCTACTATTAAGCGAAAAATTCTTAAAAAGATCGATGATTGCCGTGCATGTAACCACTGGGCGTATCAGACAGTCATAAATATATATCACTATAAATTCTAAACGCTTTTGTTTTAAAATTTAAACAACGATTAGATAAACCCGAATGATTGATGATTTACCCTGACACTGTGAACCTCAAGTGCATGAAAACTATTTATTTATTTATCTAAAGGTAATGTCAGTCACATCAGAGTCTACAAGCGTAATAAAAGAAGCTTTTAGTTTAAATTATGTCATAAAATATGGTTTACTGTAACTTTAAAATACATTGTTATTTACCTACATTACAAATGTAAAGTAGACTTGTTTAAAATAATACATTCTGTTTGGGAACTTATTTGAACTGTAGGAGAAGTGACTTTTGAATAAAAATACAATAAATTTTGAAAATTATTAACTTCTCCTGCTAGACTATGAGCCTCTTTGGTAGATGGATAAGAGATAACATAGTGTCGCGGAGAACCTAACGGGTAACCGGGGCTCCGGCTCGACGTTCAGGAGAAGGAACGGGGTGGTTTTTAGTCAGTAAGAGTCTGAAACTCCCTCCCGCCTCACTCAGGCGGGAGCAGTCATTCGATGATTATCCCCCCTTAAAAAAAAAAGAGATAACATAGTACTAATAATATAGTATAACTGCAATTTAGGAATATATAGGAGAATTATTAATTTAGGAATATATAGATGTAAATATAAATTAACCCTGAACGTAACTCTACAAAAAAAGATAATTTTGAAACATTAACACATACACTTACATAGAAACACAATAATAACAACCCATATCCGACCTCAGAAGTAAAACCGTAACCCAGTGGGCAAAGTAAACAAAGGCTGGGGATAAGTCATAAAATAAGCATCGCTCTAATTGAAGCTTATTATGCGACACTTAATTAGCTTCATAAAGCACGACTTTTGCACTCTAGAGCCGAAGTGAATTACTTTGAGAGGAAACTTTGGAGTTGAGTTTATTTTACAGAGCTGTGTGACTTGGGAGCGCATGTGAACACTTCGTGAGTGCATATGTTTGTTTATATGTGGGGAGCGAGAGGTGGTCTTTTCAAAATATGTTTTTTTACTTTACCATACTTTTATTTCTACTATCGTTTTTTTTTTAACAAAGCCTCGTAACCAAGACAGTTATTCATGGCCCTGTGACGCGTCGGACTTCAGTGTTCCAGTGTTTTCATGGTTGTATCTGCTATAGATGCTGGCTTACAGGAATTGCAACGGTTTGGGAGGTTGTAGAGTACTTGTCCCAAAAAAAACCATACTTTTTTAAATTAATAATAAATAATTATAATAATAAATACCCAGTTCTGGAAAATGGCCATATCACGTTGTACTGGGACCGGTCTATCATCACTGACAGGACTATTATAGCCAACAAACCTGATATAGTGGTGATAGACCGACAACTGCGCCGCACGATGATAATCGATATCACTATTCCTCATGATGAGAACCTCGTGAAAGCTGAAAAAGATAAACAAATCAAATATCTTGATTTGGCTCACGAGGTTGTCGACATGTGGAATGTAGATTCGGCTATCATTGTGCCGATAGTCGTATCGGCCAATGGGTTAATCCCTAATAGCCTCGACAACCACCTTAGGAGGCTAGCGTTAGGTAGTTGGGTCAAGGGCCTGATACAGAAGGCAGTGCTCCTTGAAACGGCACGTATCGTGAGGAGGTTTCTGTCTCTGGAGCCCTAACCACCGGTAGCTTGGACCATGCTCCCGCTACTGGTCGGCTCCTATTTTTTATATTTTTAAATATTATTTTTATGTTTTTGTAAATAGTATTTAAAAATGTATTTTATAGAGAATTTAAAATAAATATATGGAAATTATAATAATATCTTTATTTCAGGCACAATAATATTAACCCATATACATTTTATTCAAACGAAATAGGTACATAATGAGAAACGAAATACAAATACACAGTTTTACTAACACCAGTATGAAGGCTCACCCAATACTGAGTTAATTTGGAGTTCCATTGGTCGGTCCGTACGTTTTATGAAGTCGTTTTTCTAATAATAGTCTTCTTCTCCTTTTTCACTAGTCTGAAACCATTTAGGGGCCCATTGTAATAAGATACTGTCCTTTTCCGTACAATCGAAGGTCTTTTATCATTTCTATGTAGTTAGGAATAAGATTAATATAGTATCAGTAAAATTGTAGGTACACAATTTCTGAACAAGTCTTTCTTTGTTTTCTGTCTTCCTTTATTTTGCTCAGTGTAGCAATCAAAGCTACCAAAGTAAAGGATCTCAGAGTAAATCTACCTTTACAACATAATACAAAATAATACCTCACTTTATAAATATCCATTTAAGTATTAAATCACAAACACGAGCTTCATAATAACGACTTTGTTATTCGAAGCGCGTAGGGGAAATCGAAAATGGGCCAGCATAAGTACATGAATTATTAGTACGCTACACATTTTTCTTAGTTAGCAATCTATTTCTATACTAGCACATAGGTTGCAATAAATTTTCATATTGCAAGAGAACGCAATATTACGAGGTACGGTAAGTGCGTTATATTTCATGCCCGCGGTCGCTCGTTCTGCCTACTTGATAATACTGTTATAACGTGTACTTATTGAGATATTGTCTCTGTTGAAATTGTGTCATTATTAACTATGTTGAATAAAAATTTATTAGGAAGATTATGGTTGTCATTTTGAATGCATGCATCCTTTACAAACAATAGGCGAGCTACAAATGACAAATGCTTGCATCTCTTTAGAAATAATGAAAACTGTCCACGAAGCTGCAACGTTAAGTTAAATCCGCCTATCGTTTTTGGCGAAAGCATGCATTCGTCAAATGACGCAACGTGGACAGTTTTTTTTAATGACTTCTCTCGCCTGGGTGAGGCGGGAGGGAGTGCTGCACTTCGAGCCAGAGCCCCGGTAACCCATTATTATTAGGTATTAGGTTCTCCGCGACTCTGAATCGGTATCAGCCATATTGGGCCCCATCCCATCATGGTGGTCTAATAGCTCTTTGAGGCACGCGCGGAATGCGACGCGCCGTACGTTCGGATGCAACGTGGACAGTAGGCCTAAGTTTTACCGAACGCAACAATTTACCCCTCATAGTAATAAGCGGTACAGCTGAAATACAATTAACATAGTGTCTTGTTTAAACAAGACCATTAGGTTAACCTAATAAGTATAAATGGTTACAGAAACAAATAAAACCTTTAACAAAAAGTTACTTTTTGACCTGACTACAAGCCAATTAAACCTTAATCCATCATTAAAAATATCTCCATCTATTTCAGTACAAGAATAAATCTCAACCAATTAAGCGCCCAACAGATTTGTAGGTTTATAGAGGGCTTAAAGCCCGTAAATGTAGCATCAGATTGAATTTAAGGTGACACGTGGATTAAGCCGTCCCTTATAAACATCACAGTGACTTGTGTTCCTAACTTGAGGTCCGATTAGTAGGGGAAGATAAACTGCCCCAATCCTCTGTTGTGTTTCACTTCCTGATTCTGATCACAAACTATTATTTATAGTGTATGCACGTGGTACCGTTTCAAATAAATTGTTCAGGAAATTGTGCTGATGCTAGAATAGAGGCAAAGTAAATGTTTGTTTATGTAGTTATTTATGAAGCTAAGTTAATATTCATTTAAAAATAGGTAGCCTTAATTTAATCTGCCATTCCAATATCAATCTTCAATTTCATGAAATTTGAATACGACACAATACCTATTTTCCATATTCATATCAAACGGCTAACCATTTCAGCAATTATTCACGAGCCCATTACAAATCCTTTAAACAAAACAATATTGATATAACAACATAATAGACCAACACTGAACAAATCCAAAGTGAATTAGACCGTAAATGATAACTTCAATAAATTGAGGGGTCATTTGATATTCCGTCGTATTTACGTGCAAAGTTGATAAAATAGGCCACAAAAGAACTAGTTTTGATGCGAGCCAAAACTAACACACGATATTTGTAAAGGGACAAGTAATTGTTTAAGAAACTTTGCCTTCTAGTTACGACCTTTAATTAATAGAGACGGCTATAAATTTCGCGCATGTGACATGTGTCATGCGACTCCGAACTATTATACCTTTGACTCATAACGTATGCAGTGGCATGACATTTCTGAGATATCAAATCGCGAACTTGTACTTGTAAATTGTTGACTGTCGCTTGTTTATGTTTTGTTTGGTAGCCTGCAGCTGTAGCCAAATGCCATTTAGCGCTTGTCTACATGTGGAATAGAAAACCAAATTATATGGAATTGACGTAAATATTTACATATAACATAACATAACATCACGGCTTTTATCCCCGAAGGGGGTAGGCAGAGGTGCACATTACGGCACTTAATGCCACTGTACAATGTAACACCCACTTTTCACTATTTATGTTATGAGTCCCATGTAATAGGGGGTGAGCCTATTGTATTACGTACGTACGTTGTATAATATACGTAAATTTTTATTTATTTATTTATTTATTTAGACATTTTTTGATACTTGTCAGTGTCATCCCCATACATTTTGATTTCTACTCTCTCTGTAGATAAGCGCTAAATGGCATTTGGCTACAGCTGCTTCTTCGTTAGTTAAAACGTTTCTAATTTGATTGTGAAACAACATCAATAATAAGATCGAGATTTTCGACTTCCGAAATATAAAAATAGACTCGCAGCTAATCACTTGGAACTCTTAAATAGGGTGGCATAAAGTCTATATGCATTTAATATGCACAACACAAAATAAAAGGAACTTTTTTTACTCTACTCACACTAGAATTTTCTCCTGTATCGTGGGTGCGTTTACAAACATACAAGTTCACATATACATGACACCCAGACCCGGAACAACAATCTGTGGATTACACAAAGAGTTGCTCCGTGCGGGAATCGAACCCGCGACACGTTGCGCGGCTACCGGTTGACCAAACGTGCATTCATTCTCAGCTCGCTTTCAATTATGTACGAAGTATATTTAAGGTCGAAGGGCGGAACTCGGGAAGATAATTTGATAAGGGCCCTGCACGTAATCTTAGTCCGACTAACTGCATTATATCGTTGCAAGCCGTCGGGTTAAGTGTAAGAGGTCGGGCTTGTTATAATATCGTTTTAACTTAGTTAAATAACGTTTGAGGCTCGTTCCGATTAATAGTAACCTGTTTGAATTTAGGTGGTGCTTCCCTTTAAGTTAATTTCGTGCCTTCGTGAAAATATTTTGGGGTCTTTTGGTGAGAAAAGAAGGAAAAAGGGAAGCGTGTTGAGTTTGTTTATTGATGCCATCATCATCATCATCAACAGCCTATAAATGCCCACTGCTGAGCAAAGCCTCTTCTCACACGGAGAAGGTTTGAGCATTAATCACCACGCTTGCTCAATACGGGTTGGCGATTACAGACTTATAATTAGAAATTATAAGCCCAGATTTCTTCACTATGTTTTCCTTCATCGTTTGTCAGTGGCGTCTAGATAATCTTAGAAAGTACATATAACTCGGAAACAGTCACATTGGTACTTGCCCTTAGTAAGTTTCGAACCCGCACCCTTTTGCATTTGAAGCGGGCCTCTCAAACCTCCGAGCCACCACGACACGTTTATTGATGTATTGTCTTCAAATAGTGATTCTGCTCTCAATGTAGGGTGTTAGTTGAGGCATTTATCTAACGGTAAATCCTCTAAAAAGCCTAGAAATAGCCCGTAACATCACAATACAATGGAATGAGATTCACAAACGCAGTATCATCGATTTATTCGATGCATTTCTATTGAAATCTGTAAGTTTTATGACTTTGTTTTAAAGTGTTGGACTAAAAAACGTCACATATGAGACGGTTTTTTCCAGTTTTATAGAACGGCACGTAAAATAACCTCGTGTATCGCACAAAAAGCCGTGTTTAATTTAACAGCCATTTCTCAACTTAGGTTAATATTTTATAGGTATAATAAAGCGAGCAATAAAAATCTCCCATCTAATTCCAAATTCATTTTAACCCGAACCGCTTCAGATTTGGTACGCATCGATTTCAAATTTATCATCCGTCCGTACGTTCCATAATACAGTCCGCTTACAAATAACTTGCATTCGGATTGAGAGACTGACATATTTCTCAGTTCTTCGGCACGACTTCCAGAATATTGATCAGCTGAATCTCTCATACCGAGCTGCCAGATGCTCACTGAAAATTACTTTCAAATAAATCTGGTGAACTTGTAACAGACGTGACGTGGTCGATGTACTGCCTTCCACGATAACGTGTTGAATCACAATGGAAATTATAATTGAGTTATAAGTTGAGACGTCTCTAGTCCTTGTTTGTTGTGATAACGGCGTCTTATTATAATTCTACCATCCAATTGCGTGCTAGCTACGTTAAAATGATTAAGTGTATCGATTTATCTGCGAGTTGCTGAGCAGATGGGTTGTGTTTAATATGTTTCGGTTAGATATTTTAGATTTATTATTTTGTAGATTGTAACTTAAAATACAAGGAAACATAACATAACATCCCGCCTTTTATCTTCGAAGGGGTAGGCAGAGAGTTGCACGTTACGGTATAATGCCAACGTACAATGTAACACCCAGTTTTCACTATTTAGGTATGTTATTATTCCCATGTAGGGGGTGAGCCTATTGCCTATTATACAATTCCAGACTCCATGCTACCACTGAGTATTTTTTAAAACCAGTAGTATTTTATCCGACCCGGGAATCAAACCCGAGGACCCCTTGCCTGGCAATCGCATTTGCAGCTACTCGGCCAATGAAGCAGTCAGTTGTAGATTGTGACTTAAAATAAAACTGAATGTATTTGAAACTCCTTAGCGTAATATTTCCTTCATGTTATGGGATCCTTAGAACGACTAGATTATAAACTGAATCAAAGAGTCTGTGCTTTACTTGTTTGCAGTCATATATTTAATTGTGGGAGAGCCATGCTTCGGCACAGGGCAGGCTCGACCGGAGTGATGATACCACGGTCTCACAGAAATCCGACGTGAAACAACGCTTGCGTTGTTTTTCATCGTGTGAGTGACGTTATCGGAGGCCCAATTATCCCCCCGTCCCCAATCTCCCCAATTCTCAAATTTGTAATCTACAAAAGGCTGCTAACGCACTTGTAACACCTCTGGTGTTCCAAGTATCCATGGGCGACGCCGATTGCTTACCATCAGGTATCCCGTCTGCTCGTTTACCGGTTTATCCCATAAAAAAGGAAACAAAGATATCACATTACTAGCTACTACCAGAGGCTCTTCCAGCATTCTCGTGGTATAGAAAGAGGACTCGTTGTTCTAGACCATAATCTATGTTCCTGTTCCAAATTTCATTTCGATCCTTTCAGTTATTTTGATGTAAACGTGTCACAGACACACACACACATACACATATATCCATACAAACTTTCGCATTTATAATATTAGTAGGATTATCTAATTTACTCTCTATAAAAGAGTGCGACAGACAAACTATTAAATCTTTAATTCGAAGCGACCCTCAGTCGAAAGATCGAAAGATTTCTAATAAAACAACCAAGTTAAATTAAAGCAATAAATATTAAAGAAACGTGTTCAGTACTTGTTGAATAAATTCTATTCTAAGAAAAAGGCCATCTCTTGACAAACCGTTCCTTGCGGGCGAGATGTTTTTACTTCATTTTATTAACTAGCATAATTCTGAGAATTATTAAAGAACTCTGTGATGGCAGTTTACTTACAACTTTTTTACAAACATACACGTTATATTTTATTTGTATAGACAATATAAATATTGATCAAATTCTGAAAATGCTTCAACCTATTGGATACAATCATTAGAATTGTATTCAGCGTGTTGATTTAAGAAAAAATAAAGCCCAGGCTTTAGTAATAATTCGTATTTCAAATAAGACTAAAAAATCCTCCGTATAATCAAGCAAGTCGTAGTATCATTAGCGAATTATTGAGAGCAGACGGCGGATAATAAGCTCATATAAAATTCTAATGTTCAACTTATTTATGCCGTTGCAATAAAGACTTTTTTACACCAATAGAAAACTAATACCCGTTTTCACCAACCACCAAGGTAGGTGGCATTTAACGTCATTTTTGGTTAAACCTAACTATAGGTGACACCTAATCGTAAAAGTAAGGGGTTGTTTAGGTGCTACGCCACGCTAAGTGACTTTTAGTTGGTGGTAAGTAAAAACGGTCATAAGTGGTAGATATCTCTGTTTCAATCCTACTAATATTATAAACTAGCCTCTGCCCGCGACTTCGTACGCGTAATCCCATTTTTCCCGTCCCCGTTCGTGATTTTCGGTAAAAAGTAAAAAAAAAATATTTTGGTTAGAAAGTATCATAGGTCGGTCTCCTGGCTCTAAGCTACCTCCTTACTAATTGTCAGCCAAATCTATTCTGCCATTCTTGAGTTATAAGTGGTGTAACTAACACGACTTTCTTTTATATATATAGATTCGAAAGTTCGTATGTTTATTTGTAACTCCTCCACGTCTAAACGGTTTTAAGGGGTTTGAATGAAATTTGTAACAATAATAGATTACGGTAAAGCTTATGGTATAACACATAGACTGCCCACAGAAACGCAGGTGAAGTCGTTGGCAGAAGCAAGTTAATTATAATATAAAAGACTGAAACAAAATAATTCAAAACATGATTACGAGTCAAACGAAAATGATATCTATCTCGATGGTATTAGTTTATATGCTTGCTAAATATGTTGGGCCGTCAGTATTAAGGATAAGTGGTGTTATAAGAAATAAATTGCTTCTACTAGGCTGTACAATGATCCATACATAATAGGGTGTCCATCAATTTGATAAATGCCTTATACAAAGGGATCCATGATTTCATATCGGTTATGCGTTATAGAAACATAGTAAATCGACTTCGATAAGTAGATTTCTCATAGCTCACCGGCCGAGCAGAACCAGATACGAGAATACGGCGGCGGCGCGTCGCGTTCAGCGCGCGAACTCAAAGAACCATCAGACCACCACGAATGGGGCCGAATAGGGCTGATGCGATACAGAGCCGCAGAGAACATCAAAGGTTACCGGGGCTCCGGCTCGAAATGCAGGAGTTGGAACGGAGTGGTTTTCAGTCAGTAAAAGTCTGACACTTCGTCCCGCTTCACCTAGGCGGAAGAAGTCATTCAATGATTTTCCCCATATCAGCGTACACCACAAATTCTCCATAATAAATGAGATTCTTCAGACATGCTCATCGACGAACCTATACTCGAAAAATTTTACTATGATATCTTATAGGTAAAAACTTGAATGATTACGATATATTCACTTACTAACTTTAACGTATAAACAGATATATTTCACAACACATCATTGTGCGAGTATAACTAAATGTTAAGTGTTTAAAAGAACATTATTATCTACTCTCGTTGGCCGAGTGGTCGCAATTGCGACTGCCGAGCAAGGGGTCTCGGGTTCGATTCCCGGGTCGGGCAAAGTATTACTGGGTTTTTAAAAAATTCTCAGTAGTAGCACGGAGTCTGGAACTGTGCCCGGTATATGGCAATAGGCTCACCCCCTATTACATGGGACTCATAACATAAATAGTGAAAAGTGGGTGTTACATTGTACAGTGGTATAATGTGCACCTCTGCCTACCCCTTTGAGGATAAAAGGCGTGATGTTATGTTATGTTATTATTATCTACTTAATCAAAAAACAATGAAAACGAAATAAACTTTATATAAGTCATATTCTTATTTGATATATTAGTTATACGTAATTATGTCCAGAAACCATATTCCTTCTTATACCTAGGTACAGACTTTCCTGAAATACATAGGTGTTTGTGTCACGTGAGTCAGTCTTGATAAGTCTTGATTTCAGTGTCAATGACCGATTCTACACCTTTATACTTCTACCTTTAATATCAAAAAGACTATTACTTCTATCTCATGGTCAGAAAATAGGTACATGACGTTATTGTCCCCATTTAAAGACCAACAATGACACTTTATTTTTTCTTACTACAATATTAAGAAGAAATACAGAATAAAGTTTTTTACTCTTTTTGTTAGTGCTATTGTGTTGTTCAACAATGATCTACTTTACATTCTGTACTATTGTGGCTCTTCTATAGCATTATTTCGTACAAATCCCGCGCTTTATCTAGGATTTTAAAGCGTTTCAAAGGAGAATTATTTATTTATAAGTTGTGGAGTGTTTCGGTGGCAACGTACAATATATTGAGCTCTTGAGTGAGTGAAAATCTTTCTTTTTCTCTATTTTGTTATGGAATTTCTACTACGGGAATACGTTGTTTTTATATGAAAAATGTAAAACAGATTTCACATTTTTCAGAAAAGAGATTTCATAGATTTTTCAAGTCACGCATAGGATTAATTAGTGGATATCATAACATCAAGCCTTTTATCCCCGAAGAGTGGTAGGTCCACATTTACGGCACTTAGGTAATGCCACTGTACAATGTAACACCCACTTTTCACTATTTATGTTATGAGTCCCATGTAATAGTGGGTGAGCCTATTGCTATACACCGGGCACAATTCCAGCCTCGCACAGAGTCTGGAATTGTGCCCGCACTTCTGAGATTTTTTTTTGAAATACCTATTAATCCTTTGCCTGGCCCGAGAACCGAACCTGAGACCTCTTGCCCCTTGAAATATTTATTTAAAATACAGCACATCATTGAAATTAACATTTAAGATCACATATTAAACCGTATCTATTCGCTAAAGAAATAATACGATTTCAAATCTTTAAAACTTCAAACGAAGTACATTATTTTGGTCACAAGCTCACAAGTGAACTGTAAATTCACAGCATAGTTTCCAGGTCATATGTACTTTCTTACAAACCCAGTCCAATTCCTGGATAGTAAACATAGGATCAATTTATTCCTAAAACATGTACTTACGTACCCAACGGGAACGAATAGTAAGGCATGTAACACACAAAGTAAGTTTGCGGCAAAAAGCTGGGAAAAGTAAACTCATGTCAATGTATTTGTGTCAAATTGTGATGGATTGACACAAATGTTTGAAATGGTAGATTACGTCTCTTGAGATAACTCTGTGTGTATACTAGCTTTGCATAGTATTACTTACGGAATATTACTTAAGGTTTCCCATAATGGTGATGGATATACGAAGTCTTCTTTATATGATTGCAAACCAGAAAAGTACTTTAGCAAAATAGAAATGATGATTGACAAAAAGGTTTAGAAAAAAAACAATAAGGAATAACATTCATGGTATTCTCATTTCCTTTTAATTTATTCGTAACAAATAAACAATCTTATACTCACTTAGTTACCATAGATCTTACCACTAGTGTGATGTTGATTTTTTCTTTTGATGGGCCGACTTTTGGCGTCTATCTCGCCTGGTGGTAAGCGGTGATGCAGTCTACGATGGAGCACGTGGTCCCATAAGCAACCTATTCAGTCGGGCCATGAAGACACCCAGGTTATATACCCTTTAGGTAATACAGACTCTGGCAAAGAATTCCACTCCTTAGCTGTATGCACAAGTTGGTGTTAACATAGTAAAATTTTTAGTATGTTGAACGCAATGACTAGACCCTATGTCTTAACTCGTCGAGTACCGGTTTTATAAACACAATTAAAGAACAATAGGTCGCGGTCACCGGTGACCGCTTGGTGCTTGACAGTTTAAACAAAACTGTACTGCTTCACGTTCATCTTGACATCCACTAATAAATAATATTTTTATTTTCATATTTTATATACATTTGTGACTATTGTAATAATTTATGTGAATGAAATTAATGTTATTGACGTTATTTATTACTCAAACGGAATTTTTAACTAAATTTGTATGTGATATATCACAAAACATAGATGGACAATATTATACCATGAAATGTGACATACCATTATAACTATGTTTACAAATAAATATTTCCATTTTCATTTTTAACTTTTACTAACGCCAGGCATCTTGGGTTGGACTTGTTATAGTATTTGGATTGAAATCTTTTTAGTCCTGTTAGTATCTTAACTATTGATTATCTTATATTTTCTTTTTAAAAACGTCCCACTCTTAGATTTTCTCTTGCGTCGCAGGTGCGTTTACAAACATAGAATTTCACATATACATAAGTCTAGGTACTTATGCTTAAGCATACAGACTGGCTTTCAGGTCTCCGTTACCTTTGGCCAGATTATAACAACGCCATCATGCATTTACAATAAATGCTTGCCGTTGTTTGGACAACAACAACAGAGATAATTACTCCTTCACCCCTGCATTCGATATTGTATGTAAATACTTAACTGATTCAGAAGAATAGCACCCAGTATTTATTATCTCAGGATTTATTAATTCTATCAAAGTAACGGCAATTACTCTCCTAACTATTTCTACAGCTCAGGAGCATTCCTCAACAATGTATCAGAGATATATTATGACGTAGTCAGTACGACTATTTCATAATATATATTTATTCAACTTTTTGTTCAATTGGCATATACAGTCATCGTATTACATTATACAAATCTGCTGTTAGCATATCTTAAACTATAGACCTAAAATGTCATCCACCTAGCTTCACTGACAGACAGATTCACAGACTATTATTTATTTTGTATTTACTGACGTTTCAAAATTCCAAATTATGGTTTAATTGAATTAAATGCTTTGAGTATGACTTTGACAATTAAACGCATAGAGACACCGAGTACCTCACGCCGCTGCTACTCTCTTAACTTCACAGCTCGTACTTGTTGAACTTGTGATTTGGATCTAAACAGTTTAATCACAAGGTTCAAAATATACAGCAATGAGGCAAATAAATCTAAATAAGCAATTAGGTACTTGCAGTACCAATTCGTGGTACGTACGGCTTAGCTCAAGTGTCACCACAGCAGGAAAAACTTCATTTGTTTTATACATAGAATTAGGTACTACAGTATTATAGGGTATGAACCTAAAGTAATTGCTTCTGAAGCACTGTTCTGTTCACATGGTTCGTTTTTAACTCTTTGGCTGCCGGTAAATACCGATGCACGATGATGTCGCACGAAAAACACTTGAAGGGTTAAACTTTAAAAAAGTAAAACAGGGATAAATAAATAAGTAACATTGTTCAGTATGATTACTTTGATTATATTTTTTATTTTAAAATGTCATAAAATGATATCAACATCTTAAAGTTAACATTGATAAATAGTCGCATTTCATACTAATAAATTGGTTTAACATGAATTCCAATATTTACAATGATTGTCGTATTTATTGTCATTTATTATTTGAGAAATTATTTTTCATTAGTCAATTTTATACTTAAAAAATACAGATACGTTAAAATAAAATGTATTTACAATAAAAACTGAATATTAATTATACAAAATATTATTTACTATTTAAAAGTGAAATTGATTATGGAAGTACGTTTATTGTCATCCGATATTGTTTTAGTAAGATGATTAATACCTATATTGTAAAATGTTTAAAAATAAATATGATATAATTATGATATCCATATATTTACGATAAATAATAATATTAAGTAAATTGATTGTATAAATAGTATGCAGTATAAGTATACATATTCGTATTGTATTATATTATTAGATAGAAGTAGCCAGAATGTAATAGTCGATTAGTAAAATTAATACACAAATTAGTTACAATAATACTAAAACTAAATCGTGATACAATTTTAAATATTCTATAATAATTATTACTAAATACACGTTCATTCATTTTTACAGTAGAATCGATTCTTATCAAAATTCATGTTTTATATTCATTTTAACACTATCCCTACAATAAATTCTTTCTCGTCACTTACATAAGACTACGTTACGTCTGAAGTCCAAAAGGAACTTCGTCTAATATTTTATATAACTCATAAACACGAATGAGCCGAATACATTACGTTAATATACTATCCGGAAGACATAAATTTATTATTATCGAATATCAAATTTTATCATCTAACACGTTTTTTTTATTTATAAAATAACCAACCTATTTTTAGGCCTTAATTTAAACATAAGAATGATATTATAGAAAATTAAATAATAAAGTGAGTAATAAAAACAATTTTAACGTAATTTATATAAAGCATGTAGTATTTACGTATAAAAATTCAAAAATGAAATAATGATATACAAAGTTTAGCATTTTTATATTGTAAATGAAGTTTGACATAATTTAGGTACTTTAGAACTTACAAACACACGGATATTTTGTAATGTTGGTCTTATACTTCGTTGTTCTGGGTACCTTTTATACAGGATACCCTTTTTTATTATTTATACAAAAATTGTATAATTCTAGAACTATTAAGGGCAAATTATATATAAATCGACTATTGTTTACAATAAACTGGTCTCTACCTTACAACTACCTACTATTGTCTTTACAAACGTATTGTCTTATACAAATTAATACGCACTAAATTTATTCACTAATTTTCATTATTATTATCATCATATTTTTATTATAAATACAAGTTACTATATTAGTTTATTATGCCATTATTATTGTATAATAAGAATTGTATAGAATAATAATACGAGAATAATAAAATGTTAGCTAAACGGAGTTTTTAAATCTTTCTCAGATATTCCTTCGATCTGTTTCAAGTCTATCATTTTTTAATCCATATTTCATTATTCAATAGCCGCCTGATATGATAATAATGATATATTATTTTTATGTAAAATACATAATTATTTATTTTCAACAGCAATTTTAGGAATAATTGCCCGTTTGTTATTTTGATGAATGCGAGTGAATATTAAAGACTTCTTGTGTATTTATCAAGCTAATTAAATGCGTATGCTACCTCTAGGCTGGCTCAATATATGTAGGATTGTAGGTACTTGCAATTAATCACTGGCATTTATCAATTATGTTTAAACAGGCCAAAGACAGTCGAGCCTTACTATTAAGAACTTCGTATTTATTGTCTCAATTTACAATTAAGGCCGTAACTCATTATTTTTATCAAACAACTGCCGATAATGTTTATACATAACAATATTAACATCAAGATCCACTAAAACGTTTACAACAACCTCAAAATACGTACTTACACATATAAAATTCAACAGCCATGTTTTTATCACTACCTACATGTTAATGCTATATTTTTAAAATAAATCAGAAATCTAATTTCTGTCTATACAAAAACTTTTAGTAGTAATATGAACATGGTAAATATAATGGTATTTTGGATTTTGTTGGTTTTGTTGTATACGATGTATTGTCGTGTTGAGCCAGTGGGGCGTAGTTTCTGGCGCTCGGTTCTTTGGGCGTACTCGTTGACGGAGTTGTTGGGTGGTGTGAAGGCGCTGTTGTAGAAGTTGAAGGCGTTGTTGAGCTCTGCTTGGCGCATGTCAGCGTCGAGTGCATTCTGGTTGCCGCGGTCATGTTGTTTCTTGAGGTGACGCTTCGGGGGTCGCGTTGTCGCAAGCGTTGTTGTTGTCGGACGCGGAGTTGTTGTTGTCGTCGTAGTTGTAGTCGTTGTCGTCGTCGTAGTCCTTTGCGGCGTTTCTGTTGAGAGACAGAAGTGTTTGATTAGTATTGAATACGAAATTACATACATAAAATAAAATTATAAAAAGTTAGCTATCGGAAGATACATGTACATACTAGTCTCTAGAACACGGATTCTCTAACAAAGTTTTAGTTCCTTGAAACAAAGTAATGTTACCGATCTAAAATTCACATTAAAGCAAGTCCCAACCGTGTTTCACTTCCCTTTATACCCGAGTTCATGTGACCTGCAAAACCTATTACGGGTTTTAACTATTCATGACTTTAATATGACCGTACTAGAAAATGAATTTACCTTTCAAAGTGATGATGCCTTCAGCTTTGCCGTACCCGTTGGCCGCCGAACATGTGTATTCACCAAAATCTCCCTTCTTCAGTCGATTTATTGTCAGGTTCATTCGCAAAGCATACTCGTTTAGTATTTCCTCTGATATGACGTATTTTGAGCTGTTCAGCAGTTTTCCACCTAAGGAGAAAAATGATTTTATTAAGAGAGTTGAATCAATCTAACTTTTTGATGTATTAAACTGTCAAACACCAAGCGGTCACCGGTGACCGCGACCTATTGTTCTTTAATTGTGTCTATAAAACCGGTACTCGACGAGTTAAAATTATTGGCGCCCAGCATGGGTCTCTTTAATCGATCTTATAAACAAAAATACTTAAAAGCCTTTAAAGTATTATTATTTTAATGGATATCTTTTAATGATAGAAATCTCCTAAACTTCAATTTACACCACAAAATAAACGACTATCAAGAGTTCATCTAAACTGGCGCCCAACATGGGACTGATATTGAACATTCTTTTATAACTTACCGGCTTGTGATTTTCCTCGCTGCCAGGTATTAAGTGATTTAGGCGAAGCTTCAACGTAGCATTGGAGAGTGACTTGCATATCTGCCGCTCGGAGTACTACTGGACTCCCCACACGTACGATCGGCTCGACTGGACACAAATAATGGAGGGGTTAGAGTGAAAGGACGAGAATATACGGGAGTGTTCCATAAGTGATAAAATAAATTCTAAGTTGCACATTAGTCATTTTGACAAGGTTCTAAGTGACATTGATATTATATTGCAAATGGAACGTAAAGCAAGCAAGTCACTTCAGTTATGATGGTTAAAATAAGAATCAAATGCGGGTAGTAATTATAGTACACCGTAAAGGTTAATGTTTTCGACTTCCGAACCTTTCAATAGCATTGAATACACAACAAAATTACCTCGAAACAGTATCACTACTAAATAAACCTAATTATCCATACAAAAGAAATGATCAACCAAGTTAAACTAGGCTGAAATTAAGTCCACTCAATTAGGTTTACGCAAGCCTTTAAAGTCGGCCAATTCTGTTAAAGAGATAACTTGCATACTTTATATTCCAGAATGTCTGTATTTTCACATAAGTTTGTTCTTGTACTTTGTTCATACAAACTTATTTAAATGTCACACCAAGAAATTGCTTAAACTTTTGCGTTGGGAAATATATCTACTATTACGCCTTTTAATCCCCGACGGGGCAGATAGAATTACCTCTAACATATTATATAGAATGTAGGTATACAATGTAAATACATATACATATATATTTTAAAATCTTAAGTTAAATTTAAATAAAGTTTAATGTTTACTAAATTGCTGTTGCTTATTCAAATGCTTACGCATTCTAAAAACTGAGACCCAATAGAATCATTATTAGGATCATTCCAATCAGAAGTATGTACGTAAGCACTAAAAACTCCATTGCATCCAATTTCTTTAACAGATATCCTACATCGCTTTGCTTCATAGAATAAAACAACGTAAATACAAATTTATTTTCATTTAAAAACATATCATACTTACATAACACTGAGACTTCATATCGCCTGCTCTTAGTTGGCGGGACGCCATTAGCTGCGATGCACAAATACGTCCCCATGTCGGAACGCTGAAGTCCTTTTAGCGCCAAAGTCGAGCCAACGAAACTCTCTACCACTGGATAACAAAATTAAATTGATTAATATTTACATACATTTATTTAAAGTTCTCTACAAATTACATTTTTAAATACTACTTATAAAAAAACTAAAAAATAATATTTAAAAATATAAAACATAGGAGCCGACCGAAGCGGGAGCATGGACCAAGCTACCGGTGGTTAGGGCTCCAGAGACAGAAACCTCCTCACGATACGTGCCGTTTCTAGGAGAACTGCCTTCTGTATCAGGCCCTTGATCCATCCACCTAACGCCAGCCTCCTAAGATGGATGTCGATTAATATTATGTTTAACATAAAAATTACTTCTTAATTGTGGATGATACTCCAGACGACTGTCCAGGACAGGAGATTCAGGATATTTACAATTTTTTAAAACAATTATAATGTATTTTATTAGGTACTACTTCGTCTAACCCCATCTTATCGATTATTTATCAAAATTAAACGCACATTTAGTTTCCAAAAGTTAACAATAATCTATTAGTCTATTAGTCCTAACTATAAAAGTTAGCATGTAAACTAAAGTTTGAGGTCACATTGACCCACGTGAAACCGACTAAACTAGGTGTTTATTACAATGACCTTTAGTTCAGTATCAGAAAGCACCTTTAACAGGATCTAGGCCCTATATCAAGTTAAAAGACGGCGTCTTTATTGCTTATCATAAATCAGAGTAACAAGCGCATCGAACGGCCGTTTAAAAAACTTGTAGTCGTAAAATTTGTAATGTCCCAGTAAGTGAAGATAAAATATTTTACATAAAAATTGCCTTAAGAATTCAAATTTTTATCTAACAAAAAGTTATCAACTAAATTATTTGATATAACTTTTCACAAGACGTTTCAATAAACTTGAAAGATAGTCATTTTTTGTTGTCTGGCTAAACAGAGTTGTTTGCCATCAATAAAGCTTACTTAATATTGAATGTGTTTAATTTAGAGTGCCTAGGTATACAAACGCAAACATTTCGATAACACTAAAAGTAACTGTCATTTACAGGCCGAGGGCATTTGCATTTTATGTTATTTCGACATGGCGTTGAGAAAACGTGACATCTCCACGTCCACATTACGAGACATCAAACAAACTAGCAACTTCACCAGTTATGAATAAAGCGAAACGCCGTCTTACATGAACAAATTTGCTAAAGCGGCAAAATCTTGGTCCATATTTATTACAACAATTTCGTAACTGAGTGCGCAACACCCAGGAGATACATTTTGGCCTGAAAAATTACGCCTTACTTTAACAATGAGATATACGTACGTACCCAATTGTTTGGTGTCAACCATAATCAGGAAACAACTTATTTATTGTCCTAAATAAAATGTAATACTCAAAGAACTTTGTACGTTAATTGGATAGTTTGTAGGTTCATTATGTAATGTTGAATAGGTCAGAAGTGTTCAGAACTGCTTTTTATTGACACTATTGACTGGATTAATACAACCAAACATTAGCTCACAATTAAAATAAAAAAGAAGTGCGAGTAGAAAAAACGATTCATTAAACAGATCCTTAAAAAGCGAATGAATGTTACCAATGCAATTGTTTCCTTGCTTCTAGAGTGTCAATGTCGTAATAAGAATTGCAAAGGAGCTGAGAATGAGGTGGAAAGGTATAATAACTTGAGCTCAACTATGATCTTTATTGCCCGTGTTAAACAAAGCGGCATCAAGTTCAGTTTTCATTAGTGCTAATAAAAATTCCATGTTGAAAAGAGAACTCGAGGACAACTACACTGCTGGGTGTAAATAATTCTACGTACTTTTCTTACGAATTGAACGTAGGTACTAAGTGATTGCTTTTTAGGAGCTATCATGATTGGTAAGATCAGGGTATGGTCGTACTTATTAAATTCTAGATACGAGTTTTATTATTGGATTATTCCTTTACAAAAATACTTATTCTAGAATTACTTTTATAATGTTTACTAAAGCCGAGTGCAGGCTACCCTAAAGGAAAAATATTGACCGAACTATACTGAAAGATGAGGTAAAGCTGTATACTGCTACTTTATCTTTCAAACAATAATATACTGAAAGTATACCTCTACCCACACATCCTACTTTTAGAATATTTACATAACATCACGCCTTTTACCCCTGAAGGGGTAGGCAGAGGTGCACATTATACCACTTACTGCCACTATACAATGTAACGCCCACATTTCACTATTTATGTTATGAGTCCCATGTAATAGGGGCTAAGCCTATTGTCATATACTGTGTACATTTCCAGACTCCGTACTACTGCTGAGATTTTTAAAAACCCAGTAATACTTTGCTCGACCCGGGAATCGAACCCGGCAGTAACACTTACGACCACTCGGCCAACGAGGCAGTCGAATATTTACCTTCATAAAAATTGTAGTATGTCATGGAAAATAAACATTACTTGAACTTCATCTTTGTCCTTAAAAACATGAAAAGACCTCTCAAAGTATACTTATCCCAAATCTTCACATTTTAATCAAAACATAAACAGCTAAAGCTATTCGTTCACGATGGCTGTCAAATTAAATTTAAATGGAAATAATTTATTGCTTTATTATAGCATACGACCCCCGGTACTAGGGGCACATAAAATACTGTTACTACGTAATGCGTACAATATCAAAAGCGGGCGTTTGTATGAAATTGTATTTTATTAACGGGTTATAAACTTGGTTTGCGAGTTGCGACATGTCGTAGCCAACTTGTTACTTTAGACGTCGACTCTGATTCAGCAATTCCCTGTTATTATTGCTCCAAGACTAATTGTTTTCCGATTTCATTTCTTGCTTGAAATATTTTCTGCAAGTGAACGTATTTTAAATGATGATATTGCTCCATTAGTGAGCTTGAAGGACATTAATTGTGTGGTTTATGTTACATATATGATATATGAATCTCAATTAGGATTTCTAAACAGATACGAATCATTATCTGTTGGTTTTATTACTTTGAGGCTGTAGTTCAGAAGGTCAGGTTTGCTATAGAGCGCTACTGCCTCTATCAACTGTTTGAAGTACAACTAAACACTATCAAGCATTCGATTGCCCTCTGCAATCTCTCAGTCTCCAATAAAATAATCCTTAAAACAATTATGGCGACTTAAATACTTAGTTAATCTTAGTTCGTTAATCAAAATATACATTTCCGTTGTTTCGCTTTATTAATACTAATTAAGTGTATTACTGTCGCTTTCATAAATATAAAGATCTTTGCTAATATTGCAACTCAAAAAGTTGTATATCTGATTGCCAAATACTTAAAAACGGCTTTATCAATTCTAATAGGACATGGTCGCAGATTTACCTATACTTTGCTGCAGAGTTCATTCATTCACTTTTCCTGATTCAGCGCTATTACTGATAAAATAAAAAGCCTTTATAATACCCAGTTTAACTGACATGCTACACAGTTATTCTTTCAATTACTGAATCACTATACAAATAGTTTGTTCAAAAAGATAATAAAAAATTATAAACTTCACAATTCCTCGCAGTATTATTAAGCTGCATTGCGAGCTCTCAGATTTGTTCGGGTTTTTACTTTACTTTATGAAAACAAGCAATTAAGTATGAAATTAAAATTTATTCAGTAATTTCTGCTGTTGTAAGTACGTAACTGAGATATAAAAGAGTTATATTTAGTTTTGAGATAGCTTTGTTCCCTGTATGAGACGTGCATTCGAAAAATCAATGTCAAAACTTATATCATAAGTACCCATACATTTTTCTACTCACTTGTTCAACATAATATCACACCTGTTATCCTAGAAAGGGTAGGCAGAGGAGCACATTACGGCACTTAATGCCACTGTACAATCTAACACACAAATTTCACTATTTATAAATGAGTCCCATGTAATAAGGGGTAAGCCTATTGCCACTACCGGGCGCAATTCCAAACAGGGTTTTTTTTCAAAAAAGCCCTTTTTACTACTTTGCCCGACCCGGGAATCGAACCCGAGACCCCTTTGCCCTGCAGTCGCACTTGCGACCACTCGGCCAACGAGGCAGTCACTTGTTCAACTAACGTGTAAATGCCGTTTTGTCTAGCGTAGCTGACTTTATAACCATTTGTCAACCTTTAAACCCTACGTATAAATAATTTAATCGGTGCTCAGGTATTTTCACAACAAATTCAACAACAAATGATTACTTTGAAAATAAATATTTACACTATTTAATAAAAGTTTCTTCATTTTATCATTCTGCAAAAAAAATTGCAACAAAATAATTTTGTATCGTCTTGTTCTGTACGGAAAACAACTAATGACAAATTGCCTTATCTTGTACACCCAAAAGCTGACATAAATACAGACAAAAATACAATTAATTAACATCTAATAGAGTCTCAGTTTCCTTCTTACATATGTTGTTAATTCAATGACACGTATCGGCTTCCGGCTTATGTTCTATTTAGCCAAAAGGGCCAAATTTCCTCGTATTGTTCTCAGATTTCGTAGAAGATTTCAAATAGATTACGAACGAGAGAAATGGCAGCTTACTTAAAACTAATTGTTTTCATCAATTAGTGTAACAACAAAATAATACGATTTAGGCAATTATAGAAAGAAAGTTGAGAATTAATCTCACTTGTAATGCTTTACTTCTAAATTAATAAAGCTCTCAAGTTCTTAATTAACAGCACATGTGATAGAATCAATGATTTACAATTTCTACGCTCAGAAACAAATTGTCAATAATCCAATCCCGGCTCGCGTTCACCGCAGGGAGGGAAACGAAAAATGTGGAAAAAGGAAGACGTGAATAGCAACAACGAAGGCAATTCTTACATATTTAGTGAAGCGTGTTTAACATGTCCAATTAATACAAAGGCAGAGCCGGTTCCACCACTCTGTTAACTATTACAACCGCCCTCCGTTTACAGAGGGACGCCAGTCTTTTGTTTACGCTTAATGGCTTAAATAAAACGGGTCAAATTCGTAAAACACCGCACCGAAAAGGTTTTAAATAGCCCAACAGAGACCGGCAATTTTGGGTCTAATGCATTTAGATTAAGGTATAAATTAGAATAAGGGATTACACGCCATTAGAAATACAACGATGCGTATGTGTTAAAATGACTAGCCCTATAATTGCTTTAACTCCTATGTCTTTTCACCTAGTGTCGCGTTGCGCTATAAAGGGTATGTCATTATAACTATAAGAGATAACTACCTTTTGTCAGGCCGGTCACTAAGCCGTTCGTTTAATTTCCTGACTGAAACCCGGATTGCTACAATATTTTGTTTAAGTAGTAATTGAGTTCTTTGAACACGTTTTTTCCGCGGAAATGAATTCCGGCCGTGAGCATCAGACGTCGCTTTCTTTTGTTTAATGTTGACAGCCCTGTATTTTTTTATCGTAGAAAAAATACTCTCATTGAATTTAAATATTACGTGAACATTTCGTTTAAATGATTTATTTATTGTGTAAAATCATAGGTTTTAATTAAAACTGAGAACAAAAGACGTTTATTTTTATTGAGGGCATAAAGTAAATCGGTTTAATCGGATCAATTTGTGTGGGAGTTTCTTATATAACGCGAGCTCGGTTCGTCTCGGCTGTTGATATGGATAATTTGTTTATCTACTCACAGAAGATAAATAAACGTTGCATGATTATATGTGCGCGATCATCTCGTTCCATCATTATTTAGATGTCATTCTGCGAGCTCGTTGTACATTTATATCGAATTGGAATTTTCTTTCCAATATCCTTAGGCAATATCTTAATAAATCCCATAAAACTCCAATGTTTTAACCGCTCTAGCACCTGCGCCCGCTCCGGGCGGGCTTTGAATGCAAAATTAGTCTTGTTTCTTTTTTACCACTTAGCCGGATCTCAGTGATGCGAATAAAATTCAACGGAAAATTGACGTTTTATTTTTTGCCTTTAAATGGTACGTTGATAATTATCTTTTACTTCAAACAATTGGTACATGGAAGAGAGGAGAGTATTTCCAATTCTACTTGATTACGCCTTAAGTACCTAATTTTGTTCAATGTAAAAGTTTCGCGAGATCATCTGTCGTTATAACAATACATTGTTTTTGAAGCATAATCACTTACCTACGCTGTGAAAATGCAAGGGGACGCCCGTTTTTATTTTCACTCAAAAAATAAGGAATTTCCTCAATCAATCACTGTCGCAAGAAAGCCTATCAAGAAATTAAAACTCTCTCAATTGGAAGGATTTAGATCATATATCTAAATTCTTCTCCCCAAGTCAATAGGACATTAATCTTTTCAAGTTTGCATTTAATGCAGATTCCATATATTATGTGTAAAAAACGACGAACCTTTTTAGTCGGCTAAAAGAAAAAAATGGAGTTTAACATAGTTGTAATCGGGTTGACTCTTTGCCAGAATTCCATTTACATAATATTCTCAGGGACATAATCCCAGTGTTTAGCAAGAAAACCTTGGTATTCTTTTGTAAAATCTACGTAGATTTCAGCGATTAAATTCAGCTGATTTGGCACTAGCGTTTCTCTAACAATGTTAATAGGAAAAACATTGTGAAGTTTTATATTTGAAATATTAGGATTAAGTTTCCTTAAAGTGTAGACAGAGATGTGTATTTGTTCGTGTAATCAAGTATTTACAAGACACGTTAAGTCCCTCGTTATGAGGATTATTACTGTCAACCCACCGAGCACAATTTTAGACTCCAAGCATGCTATTGTTAAGAATTTTAGCTTTTCTCAGTATATTCGCGTGACTAACCAGGATTTTTAGTTAATTTAGTATGTCTCACGATAGTTTAATAACTATCTAACTATTACATAAATGTATGATTGATGTAATACTTTTTAACCCACATCTGACTTCTATTATAGCTCCATCCAATGGTTGTCTGTAAAAAATCGCCTTAAGCGATAAGACCCATTGTTCACTCTATTTTTGTAAATATGTAGTCTGCAATTAAGTATAGTGCTAGCAACCACAAAACAATGAACCAATCAGAAGCTGTGACGCAGCTAGTCCAAAAAATAACCCCACCTTTGACTTCCTTTCCATTGTCATCACGAAACACAATGTTCCGTCCTCCAGTCCGCTTCCAGGATATGATAGGTGCTGGTACTCCAGCCGCTGTGCAGCGAAGCTCCACTGAACCTCCTTCTGGAGCACTGGCTTCGGAGCCGTCGTCATCAGCAATGTCTGGTGGTATCACCACTGAGAGGTGTCCCATCTGTGAAAGAGATGTATAGTTAGTAGACTAAGCAGATATTCACATAATACTTTATTTAAAGTACAAGAAGATGTTTCAGTTAAGTCAATAGACAAGACAAAAATCACACCACAATGAAATAACTGATAAAATGTTTTCCATCAGGACTTAGTCATTTTTGTCAACATAAACAATAAATAACGTTTTGAAAACTTACTTATGAGTCAATAAAATTATTGATCAAAGGACCCAATGAACCATAAAAACAACTATTTCGATAAAGAAATAAAAATACACAAAGAATACTAAACCAAGTCTAAAGTTACCTTTATATCCCGGTTAACGTTTCGTTCACTAAAACCCAATAACTAAAAATTTACGACCAAACGAAAACGGTAACGTCAAAAAAAATAACGTTTTAGGTACGTTATGTTACATATGGAAGTGAACTATAAAAGTATTGTAATCAAATAACCTCATCGGTGCCTTTTGAACCGTACCCCTTACCTAACCTACAACTAAGGGATCTTAATTACAAACGTGACAGATATTAAATATAACTTGTAATGTCGCTCTCTCTATAATTAATAACGGTTAGAAGTTACATATACAAACTATGTACACATATGTAGATACTTTGAGGCTGAGATGTGAATAGGCTTCATTTAGAGATCTGAAGAACGGATTATGTACTAAAGCGGTTGTCACTAGGCTGGAGTTTATTAAATATAAATATTGTAGTGGATTACTTATTGACTACTTAGGTATAAAGCTGACTAGCATTTGTATTAGTTATTAATCACTAAACTTGTTATCTGTGCATAAAACTGACTGCATGGTTGGTGCGGTGACTAGGGAACCAGGCGCCGCACAACATGTAACGGTTTCAATTCCTGCACGCAGCAACTTTTTGTGTGATCCACAAATTGCTGTTTCGGATTTGGGTGTGTGTATGTAAACTTGGAGGTTGGAGGTTTGTAAAAGCACCCACGACACAGGAGAAAATCTTACTGTGGAGCAGCGGCCGCCATATAGTAACAAATTAAGCACAATTCTAGTGCTGTGTGCTGTTATTTAAAGCCCAAATGTTTATTTCCAATCCAAGAATCAAACATAAAAACTATTTTTACAATAATACTAGCATCAACTAATGACAACCACAACTTACAACGACCAAATCAAGAAAAGACAGACAGACACACAAACGTTGTATAATTGTTATAACAATTCTGCTCACCCCAGCATACAACCAAATAATTCCCAAACAAATACGCTGTACCCTCAATAAATACTCGAACCCACAATCTTGTACACAAATGGCTAACTTTAGGTTAACTGCGCTGTTTGCCAAGAGTAAACGATTTTATTTCGGACTGTACATTTTAGGAGTTGCACTTTTCAAGTTGAAGTTTTATGCTGTCTTTAATGTAAAACATGAGGCTAAGTATAATTGTTTATTAAATAGCAATCCTGTTATTCTTCAGAAGAAATGGTAAGGTACATAAAGGAGATAAAAGACTACAAAACCGCCTCGACCGAAGTGGTACCACGGCCTCAAAGAAAACCGAAGCGACAACTCCCCCTCCCTCCATCACCAATATCTGAATCCCAGAAATATCTCAAATTCCTAATCCCCAAAAGGCCGGTAACTCACTTGTGTTCCAGGTGTCCATGGGCGATGCCGATTGCTTACCATCAGGTGATACGTCAGCTCATATACCGGGTTATCCCATAAAAAAACAATCGTTTGCCCAAACCTGAATCGTCTCTGAGACCTCTTGCTTAAGAATAGGCTTTTACACATATATTAAGACAATTTACGTTCATTTCGATTAAAAGTCTCAGTTTCTCAATAAAAAATGAAATAACTATACCTACGTTTTCTATTAATTTTACTCAGACAGCAACCCTTATCTCCTTTTCACATCCAAATAATATATTTACTATCTACCAAAATATATGAACAACATAAACAAAGCTCACTAATTCAGTTAGAAAATTTATTCAAACACATTTCATATTGTTATCGAATAACTGAACCTATTTCATTAGTTGTATTCTGACAGTAGAATGAAAACAAACAAATGAAATGGCATTCGAATTGTGATGTGATTTGACGTCACAGTACAAAAACCGTTATTTCAAAATTTTTTTGTTTAGTTTGTGTAGATGTAAGTTTATTTGATAGGAATAAAAATCATGTCAAGTAGAGTAAATTGTAGTAGGGGTTGAATCTTTTAACAAACATTTAATATAAATAAAAACTATTGTGCTAAAAAATAGGTGTGGGAGCGCTGGGCCGCCTCGACCAGAGTGATACCACAGCCTCACAGAAAACCAACGTGAAACAACGCGTGCGTTGTGTTTCGCCGTGTGAGTGAGGTTACTGGTGGCCTAATTACCCCCCTCCCCCCCTTTGAATCTCTCCAATCCTTGAATTCCCAAAAATCCTCAAAAAAGGCCGGTAACGCACGTATAACGCCTCTAGTGTTACAGATATCCATGGACGATGCCGATTGCTTACCATCAGGTTATCCGTCTGGTCGTTTACCGGCTTATCTCATAAATGAAAAAAATACTAATAATTAGCTCAATCCCAAATCACATTTGTTTAACCTTTTATTAAAATAGAAGGTGTGATGATACACGTCAACCCGAGAATCGAACTCAATACCTAATTTACTCAGTGACTACCAACGAAACAGCTTTATTTTGTCTTGTAAATAATTAATTTTATTGTTGTACTCCCTCTTTTGATTCATTAATTTCTAATCACACTTGGAAAGATTACTTTAACAGCCCATCACTTTACGCTTTAATTATACTAAAATATAAATTGACGGAGCAAAATATACTCGTTAATTTTGCTGTGAGAATAATAATTAATTACCATAATAAAGCACACGTGTCTTTGTAAAATTCATCAAAGCCTTTTTTCTTTATCACGCACGTGGAGCGAAAAATTGAATTATTTATTTTATAAAATATCCATTCTATTCTATTAGATTGTTGATTTACTTTAAACATACGATAAACGTCTTTGTACAAATGGATAAATAAAACGCCTTCTCATACAATTAATTCTCCTCATAGCTCTGAATCATGAATTCACTCATTTAATCAACGACATAGCCCCATTTAAAACTAGTGAACACCCATAACATTTCAACCCGTACGAATAAAATGTGTTGGTAATGGAATGAGATGAAGTAAAACTCGTTAAACTGAATTAAATGTTCCGTAGCGTAGCCGTAGCAAGACGGACCGAGCTAAACGATGGCAGCGTAGCGGCCCCGCTACGAACTGCTACGAACACGTAGCACTACTACAAGCTACAAATTGGTACATGCTAGCTATTTGTTGAAGTCAATTAAGTTAGGCACTGGCCTATAAAAACTTGAACGTATTCGAGCCGCACGCAACACACACAGATATTAATCGGGGACATTACTGACATACTCTTAGTTGGTTCGCGTTGCAGACAAAGGAAAACACAGTCATTACGGCGCTCGCTCCCACGAGAAAACAACTAACTTAACGTAGAACGTCGCTGCTGGAGGAAAATCGACTATTATACTAGTTTCATACACGAAATGTTATTGTTTAATTGCTCTGCTCTGGTAAAAATGAACGTAGGTACGTTGTGTAACTATACTGTTTTCTGTCTAGATTAGTGTAATTTGTTAATCTTTTTGCTTTATAGTGCACTTTACTCTTCATAAACTAAGAACAGATGTTTGCTTAAGTGGTTATATCTGTAGACGTTAGTTGATATAGAATGCCATTGTGTAACATTATACTGCATCGTTTATCTCCGACACTAAGTACAATAGCACCTAAGATACCGTTTACACAAGTCCTTTGTGTAACAGATTATCTGTACTGGCTCAACCTGAACTCTGGAGTGAAAGTTAGTGTCGGGATTTGTATTGAAAAGATGTTCGGAATCTCATAGTTTGTATTCCTATAGTTATTCTCCCGTTTCTAATAATGTAAGGTCAGAGGTCCGTGAATGTTGCATGAAGACGTATTGTGCCCATTCCTGGGCTCGACGGAGTGACTTTGACAAAATTCCCCGCGTAACACCCGACCTCGGTATTCGAGGGCCAGGTAGACGCCGAAAATTGCCACTTGGATATTTTTGTACCTTAAACAACACCCCTTTGATGGTGAAAGACAAAGAGCAATTTCACTTTTTATATTTTCTCTGTTTATTTTTCACGGAACTCTGGACTTTTGTGTTTATGTGTGAATGGTGGTGAGTTCCGTGTTCACGTGTTCATGATTTAAAACAATAAAATATTATAATTATTAAGTACCCATTCATTAATTCATTAAATACATAACCTAGTTATATGTACAATTTTACGAAATATTTTTATTGGTAAACCAGTTGACATAGCAATAACGTTTGTGTAAGAATGCGATACACAGCACGTATTGTCTGCGATTCCGATTTCTGAAGGAAGCCAGCGACACACGGACTTTGACAGAATTCCTCGCGAGTTGCACGACTGAGCGCCACTGAATGACACGCATTCCGCCGGCAAATATTCACAGATATAATTTCAACGTCCTACAATTTAAACTCACTGCGAATAGATAAAGTTCTTGTTACATTTTTCTTTATATTTCAACAATTTTGATGTTTTAAATATTTTATAAAATGTTTAGTATATTTTCTGTCTCTTTTCTCTGCAGTGTAAATTCTTGGAGATAGTTCCGTGTCACATGAATTATGTAAATTCGTGGTGCAGGCCGCGAACCGAGTAGCTCCGAGATTTACATCCGGGAAGCGCGCGACCTCACATTATAAATAAATATAAGTATGTGTAATACTATTGTCGCTGAATATACAATGTGTTAGGTATGACGTATGGCTGTGGGCTGCGGGCTGTGGCCGCATTTACTATATTCACTTTTACTCTACTTTATGACACTGCAATCCTTTGTCTCATTTTAAAAATTTAGAACATTGCAGTCCTTAACTAAATCACAGTATAATTTCAATAAAGGTAACTACATACCTTTGTCAAACTGAAAGTTGTAATAAAAAGTAATCGGTGTACATATAGCCTAATTAGTACAAAACTTTCAATATTACTAAAACAAAGCAGACTATTCTGTAACTATTCAGAATTAGTCTTAAACTGTGTTCTGAATATTGATTACCGAACTTGAATCGCTGTGACGTAATTTCAAAGCTGAGCGTATTCTATTGTTATCGCAGCTAACAGCACTATTTATTAGCAGATTAACTGGAATATGTAAATTTGAAAGCGCTAAACGTTATCTAAAAGTACTTCCATTCTATTCTTATCACGGTAGTGAATAACAATAAAAATACATTGTCACTAGAGCAACGCAAGTCACGTAGTCGTTTCAACTTATAGATTCAAAGACTTGTGCCGCTTCGTTGGTTCGCATCAACAGGTAAGTGGGTCATTTGTTTTCAGTGAAACATCTCAGCTGAGTGAGGTCCTGACGTGTGCCGCGACCGTACGATTGGGAGACGGACAAGTAACTACCACGTGTTCGAACAGTTAACCATTTTTACACGTCAGCGGTAGTGTACGGCGTAACTCATTATTCTACTGGTATTTGCTTGTTGAACGAGGATATTTCTTTTGTTTGTGTACTGAGTTGGACTAGTATTTGCTAGCGTTATATTAGGTTTCATTTCCCATTTCAAACAATGTATTTCGTTGTAATTAAGCTTATACAAAACGCGCTTGCACGCGATTGGTGACAAGTAAAAAGCTATCTTCTGTCTATCTATGGTAAACAGTGGTGTAATGTTTTATTCAATGTTCTTTGCACGTCGTCGCATCGTGCACAGACAAAGGCATTGATTTATGCAGGTACACTGTGAATACGGCTGATTGATTATCATTATAATTTGGTTAGTTAATTGAAGCTTAATTGGTATGCAGAGCGTTTGACAGCAATTGAAAGCTGCTGACCTATTTAGATCTGTGGGAACCATGTACTAGGATTCAGGTCTTGGCTCCAAAGTAATTAGGTGAACAGCGGATTAATCTTACGTATGGTAGCCATAAACTGAGCTCTAGTAACTTGCACAAATAGTGTCATAAAACTCCAAGTTCATAAAAGCCGACCACACGTTCTTTATCGTTCTCCCGGATTAAGGTTTACACGAGATTGCCAGTGCAAACATTCGCACGTGAAGGCTTGCGTCGGACGTACACCGTTTTTCCGGCCAACGTCGATTACCTCGCGGAAACTCGATGCGTCCAACCAATTATTTGAAGCTAAAGCTGCCTCGACTGACACTCGCCATGATGGACGACAGCCGTCACTTTATCGCCTATTTTTTCACCCCCTTTTGACCCGAACCCCTGGCTTTTATAACGCTGCATTTACGACTCAACGCGTAAGTAGCTACCGCAAATATAAATCTCCTGACGAAATAAAAAAACTTTTCGCATATTGTGTAACCAAATCCACAACGTTAGAATAAACTTGAAAAGGAAAACTTTGTATAATAAGAGAAAAATCTCTTCAGACACTATAAATATTGATGTATTCTCGAGACGGCTTTCACCATATTCAGTTGTGGAGTAGCAAACCCTTATGAAAAAGCAAATACTTTGGCTGAGCTCGCACCTGTAGCCCGACACAATAAAAGAATGCTGAGTAACGCCTGCCGATTTTTCGGCTAAGAAATAATTCACTTGTTGATTCTACTCTCTAGCTTTCTACTTACTTTCTTTTTATGTATTATTTATTTTACTTCCAACGAGCTTTGGCACGTTATCCGGTTACCGAAAGTACATAGTTCGCGCGCCAGGATCCGGGCGGCACAACAATATCTGTGTACGGGAAGTATCGCAATCCATAACAACTATGACTATTCTAGTAAACATGGCTCGAGATAATATTTCAACGAGCTTACATATAATCCTGTAAGCATCGTAAATCCTGCATAGGAAGCTAAGCTTTGCCACAATATATAGAAGCGCTTGAATTTTAGGCGGTCGCTCCAAAGCCTCGGCTTTATATTGAAGGTGAAATAATTGTATAACATGCACAATAGGTTCACATTTTACAAGGAAGGATTCCTCGGAGCGTCTCAAATTCCTCCGTCGGCGTATTACTAAGTGTTTGTTACGGCGGGCCTTAGTTGCGACATCACGAGGCAACTATGTGTCGAAGAATGTGTTTATGGTGCCAAGAATGAAGCTCCTTAGCAGCGGCGGGATTCTGTGCTGTCGCCGAGTTACACTTATCGAGGTAACGGCTTCATTTAGGTATTACTATACACATATTTTATGTTTATATGAAAGGCTCAAAAGATAATAATATTTGTGAGATTTCCTTGAAGATTATATTTGTATTTTGCCTTAGCACAATGTATAATGTAACTCAAATAAAACAACGTTAGCACACAACAAACCACACACAAACCTCTTTTATACCTGTTGTAGCGTGATACCTTTTTTCCTGATTTACAAAACTAATCCATCGTAATTCCGGCGCTGACCTTTACAAATACCAAAAGGCCTTTTGCCTACCTGTTAAATTGCAAAGCTTTCGTTATGAAAATTCCTTAAATATTATCCTATGAGGTGGAGGAACGATTTATTATAAACTTTATAATTGTGAAGATTCTTCTACTTCACGAATTTCATTATTATTTTGCATCGTCCGAAACTCTTTGCCGTTTTGAAAACCTCAAAGGATTCCTTGATATTTTATACCGGTCGTTTTAAAATCGTCGACCATACTGAGAGAGCATCTATCGTCCGACTGAGCACTGAGTTGAACGCTGTAAACATTTCGCAAACGGGACTTTAATCCCGGTCATAAAAGTAATCCGCTCATAAAGTTACGCGACGATGGACAACATAAGGGTAGGGATTTACTCTCACAAAGATTTCTAAGTAATTAAGATAAAATACCAGGAGTTTTTGTATGTTACTGGAAGCCAGAATCTCTCGTTTTTCAGCGCTCATATACCGAGTTAATCCTCGAGTATGCAATAAAGCTGCTAAAGTATTTGTGTTCCAGGCGAAATTACCCATATTGAAAATACCCTTCGTCGCTAACAGCCGGCTGAAGGCTTATTTATACGCTCGTGTGTAGGACTTCCCCTCGAAGTAGGTACGTAACAGCCTAGGTACCCACATTAAATTTAGAGCCTCTCCGATCGTTAAATACTCACAATTTAATACAATTCGGACTTATGAACTGCTGCCGTATTGATTTGTAATTACGAAATTGCTTTGTTTAAGTTATGCAAAGTATTTGCTATCAAAACGGATTTAAATTGCGACTGAGTTTTATTTGAACGGCAAAGTTTGGAAGTTTGTAATTTGTTTGATTGATAGGAAAGCGGTTTATTATTATTACATAGTGGCCACTTGACTGCGTTGAAATGTGATCTTTGTGAGAGGAGATAAAGGGGTTGGATTGGATTACAAAAAACCGGTCGTCCATCACAACCTTTGTCAACACAGCTTCCCATCAATGCCGCAAAAACAATTAGTAGGTCAATATTTATTTAATTGCCTGAAACCGACCGGCCGTGAATGATGACCGTTGAAACCGGGCGTGTATTTGTTGTGCTGATGAAAATAAAATAATTACACGTCAAATTAATCTTAATGGACACACGCATAAGTGTTAAAATCGATGAGCATTAAAATGTTGCTAGAGACTGTGATACGACTGCTAATGTGACGTCTGTATCGCGAAGAGTGGCTAATAAAATATTTATGGCTGCAATAAACGAGGTGGCTAATATGAGCTGGTGCTTAAGATATAAAATTATCATAATGCGCGTATTTATGGCACTATTTCGTTTATGTTTTCTCGCTAATTGATAGTCGACTGGGGCTGTTTATTTAAGTGTTGGAACGATAATAGTGTCAACATTTTGAGCGCTAAGATGCACTTGTAACTTGATTCTTTACCTTAACTCTTAGAAGGTGTTAGTAGCGGTTTGTGTAAATAAAAAGCCTTTTCGCTTGCGCCGGGTAATAGCGGCCCTAAGCAAATACAAGGCGTAAACTGAGCAGTCTCTTTTGTACGAAGATATCAACATATAATAATGATGAAAAGAATTCTTAAAATTCTACGCTTGTTGCTGTCGTAAATAAAGAGAAGTTTTCAACTGGCTGCAGAAAGCATTTTCAAACTATTGTGCTTTAACTTAAGGTTTCTTTTCAAAAAGCTTTTTGATTCTAATTTTATGGCATAAATATACTAGATATCTATTGTTGAAATGCAAGCTATTTTTCGAGTAAAGCAATATGCAGTTCTCCTATTACATAACATTAATAACATAACTGGAGAAACCTGTAAAATAACAGTACCGGACACTTTTCTTTTCATTTATTCAACCAAACATTTTGTTTTATTAAGTTCATATACGCGATGACTAAAGAATTTCAACGCATTTAGTGCTATTTAGTCGAAAATTATCTATGAAACGCATTATTTACACTTAGATCTTCTAAAATCTTTTAGTGTGAGAGAATCATGCTTCGGCTTCACAAAAAACCGACATAAAAACAAAGTTTGCGTTGTTTTTGCGGGTGAGTGAAGTTATCGGAGTCCCAATTCCCAATCTCCCCAATCCCTGAATTCCCAACAATCTTCAATTTCAAATCCCCAAAATGCCGGTAACGCACTCGAAACGCCTCTGGAGTTCCGGGTGTCCATGGGCGACGCCGATTGCTTACCACCAGGTGATCCGACTAATCCAATAAAAAAGGTCATAACGATTATGAGTGTAATTAATGTGGAATAAATATCAAGCAACACAATATTGAAATTTCGAACGACAACGCTCAGAATTCTGCAGCAACAACTATGTAGTTGTAGAACGCTTTGCACTAACATAAACAGTAACGTTCCACGTTTCAAAGTTGTCTCATGAAGATGTCGCGGTGACATTCCGCGCCTCCCTTTGGCAAGCGCGTGCATTCCGCGCACGACTTGACAAAATTCCACCGGTACCCTGCGTCGACGACGCCGTTGTACCCACTAAAGGTAAATAACTTAATAAGTGTCGGCTTCTATGTTTGTTTGTTGTACCTATCTGTTGCTTAATTTTTTTGTTGGGTTTCTGCCCAATTTTGCGGTTCAATTGTTTTAGTTTCTAAATATTTTTTAGTAATTTAAGCCGATTTTCCCAACGCCGGAATAATTTTGAATATTTGACAATCCCTATTAAATTAATATTTTCATATTAAAAACTGTCAACTGTCAGTTTTATTCTACAGTTTAGAATTAACTGATGATTGAAACATTGGCCCCTATAATATCAATTGTGATAGAATACAAACACGAACTAGAGATTTCCAATTGGGATAATGACAGGGTATGAAAATAAAAAATATAATTAGTCCGTAAGGTAGGTAATAAAAAAATATTAGACACATATTTTTTTTTATTTAGTCGTACAATAAAACAATATATGAGTGGGGGTTAAAACGTCATTTCTACGTACATAGAAGTGACGTCATGCGACATTTCAAATTAATATATCGTCGAAAGAATTCGTTTCTGTGAGAAAATCAAAAATACGTGTCTAATGATTTAAAATAATCTACCAGACGGACATTAAAATAAAAAGTAGGCATCTACCCTATTCTAATGTTACTGTACTGTTTTTCCAAAGATTAAATCTATATCAGTCAATATTTGACACACTTTTTCTGACTTCTCACAGTTTATAACAGCTTTGCTTGATACATACAAACCTCTTTCGTACTAAAACACTATCATTAAACTATCAACAGATTATAAATAGCATCGATTTCTAAATATACATTTCTAAGATACGTTCTAGGTTACCTACGCTATCTGTAGCCTCAATTTATATCTAGCCTTATTCTATAACAGATTGTAAAGGGCAACAAAGGAATGTCACTAAACTCAATTAAGGCGGGAAAGATGACGCTTCTATAAATCGAACTTTGATGGATGTAGCGGCTTGTGAGGCTAGTTTTGTGGAGAGAAATTGAATAGAATAGAAATCTTTGCTAGGAAAAAAGTAATTGAAGCTGCTTTTCTATGTTATATCTAAGTTAAATTATTATTTAATCATTGTTCTTTGCTTGATGACTGCCTCGTTGGCCGAGTGGTTGCAAATGCGACTGCCTGGCAAGAGGACTCGGGTTCAATTTCCAGGTCGGGCAAAGTATTGCTGGATTTTTAATAATTCTCAGTTGTAACACGGAGTCTGAAATTGTGCCCGGTATATGGCAATAGGCTCACGCCCTATTGCATGGGACGCATAACAAAAATAGTGAAAAGTGGGTGTTACATTGGACAGTGGCATGAAGTGCTGTAATGTGAACCTCTGTCTACCACTTCGGGGATA
The DNA here is from genome assembly GCA_902850265.1 of Spodoptera littoralis. Taxonomy (NCBI): domain Eukaryota; kingdom Metazoa; phylum Arthropoda; class Insecta; order Lepidoptera; family Noctuidae; genus Spodoptera; species Spodoptera littoralis. Next base: position 8,303,173 of record LR824542.2, on the reverse strand, counting down.
AGAGGCGTGATGTTATATTACATTTATGTTATGTTCTTCGCTGAATTTTTTGTTTGTCTTTTGCTGCACTGAACTGTACATACACACTTACATTTTTATGTCTATTATATGGAAACCTGACCATACTATCCAATAATAACCTCTAGTGCACATCTACACAAAACAGAAATACAACTAAAAGCTTAACCCACAAAACAAATACATCTACACGAGTATAATCAAAAACCAATTTGCACAACAGAACGCAATAACAAACGAATCAATACAGAGTACCTAATACGAATATTTCCAAATAATAGGTACATTTGAACTTTTCCTCAACAAGATCCAACTAGATATAAATTTTGGTACAACCCTGTTACGTGTAGTACATGTAGGTACTTGTTTATCTCATCGTGAAGATAACGAGAGCAAACAAAACGAAACTACGCCAAGGGTTACCTCGTACAACAAAAGTTTTCTGCTACAACTTATAAGCGTAATAAATTCGGAGTACCTATCTACTCCACATCGCTTATCGCGGCCAAAAGAAATAACATAATATTGTGAGATCACGACTTTTTTTGCAGAATGTTAAGCAAATGTATATTGTCACACTAGCTTTGCGTCAGTTGTGTAATTTATTTTAAGTTATAATGAGACGCATGTAATGCCCCAAGTGTTGCAAGCGTACATAGGCCACGGTAACCGCTTAACATCGGGTGGGCCGTATGTTTCTTTTTTAAACCGTCGTGGTATAAAAAAAATTAAAGCAACCGCATATAGATACCAAAGTTATTCGACACTCCTTACCTTATTTTTGACGGGGGAAAATCAGCAAATGCATTCTCCCGCCTTGGACGAAGCGAGAGAGAGTATGTCAGACTCTCGTTTCTACTCCTACCTTGAACCTTACATTTCGTAAATCTAAACACTCAATACTTTAGGTGATTTCAGTTTTTAAGATTTTACCACAAAGTAATAGTTAAATTTAAATTTTGCATGCCTTTACGGTAGAATATGGTTAATGGACACTATTTTGTATAAAACCTTTTCCTTTGTACCTATGTTCGCAAATGAATAAATGATTATGATTATGATTATAATAATACCTAATGGAACAGAGTAGAAACGTTGCTCATCTTGCAATCAAACCGCAAACTCCCAGCTCGAGAGTATTACTTGAATCTATTCATAACACGAGAAAGTCAAAGAAAATGTTTACGTTTAATGCCCGCATGACTATGAAAGACATGTTGTTCCGCCCAAAATAACACACAGCTTTTGGACTCGAAATGTATTGCTATTTACATAACCAGAGGATTCTCCGAAGTGAGGGAAATGGTCCAATGATAACGGGGTAAGGACTTGAGTCGACCAACGAATGCCACTCAAATGTTTTCCTGTTAGTAAATTCAGCGTCGTTTTTTAACTAAAATACCTCCAGTCGAGTTGGTTGCAAGCGTGCTTAGGTCTGACGCGACGTCCATTTCTTAATCTGGGCAAGTGTTACTTAGATTTTGATTCTCAGAAATACTGAGGAGTTAGAATAGAACATAACATGCGTGATGTTACGCCTTTCACGCCAATAAGGTAGGCAGAAGTGCACATTACGGCACTTAATGCTAGTTTACAATGTAACACCCACATTTCACTATTTATGTTATGAGTTCCATGTAATAGTGGGTGTGCCTATTGCCATAATTATACCGGATACATTTATAGACTCCGTGCTACTACTGAGAATAATTTAAAAACCCAATAATACTTGACCCGACCCGGGAATCGAACCCGAGACCCCTTGCTCGGCAGTCGCATTTGAGACCACTCGGCCAAAGAAGCAATCAAGAAGTAAGAATAAACTTGGAAAATGAGAGCGGTGTATAGTAATATAATACATTCGCCTATTACGTCAGACTCGTGACGAAAACACATAATACATTAAATTAATTTTGTAAAGACACGTGATAGTTATTGCTTGTGTTTTTTTTTTCTAAAATAATTAGACTTCTTGCTTTGACTTCCTTTTTCAACCATTGGAATAGTTGTTATAGTAAGTAAGACGTTTCTTTCTTCCACCTATGGAAACTTCTATACAAAATGTATATAAGAAAAACGAGTTTCTAAGTTTAAAAGAATCTTCGTTCTTGCTTTCTCTGAACTAAGTAGAACCATTCAGTGAGATCTGACAGCATTATGTACTAAAAAGCTGAGTTTGTTTGTTTGGTTGAACGAACTGGAACTCGCCGATTTATAAAATGAATTTTATCTTGTAATAGATCCAATTCTTAAAGAAATTTCTGTGTGGAAGTAAAAAAAACATACGTAACAATGTTTTTATCACTTTTGCCTTTTATGTTTTGAATCGTTTACAATACGAGACGAGCTCATTACCTTCTACTAATCTATACAATGTTATAGTAATAGGGTAGATGACTAATTTTTATTTTAATATCCGTCTGCTAGATTATTTAAAAACATTAGAGACGTATTTTTTATTTTCTTTTGGAAACGAATAGTTTCGAAGATATATTGATTTGAAATATCGCATGACGTCACTTTTGAGTACGATTTATACTCTTAAATGACGTAGCTACCTTCCACCCCTAAAATAAAAAAATACGTGTCTAACATTTCATTACTTAACTGATGGACTACTTCCAATTTTAATTTTTGTTCCCTATTCTTAGAGATGTGATTAAGTGGACCACGATTAGTTTTTAACCGACTTCACAAAACGAAGGAGATTCTCAGTTCGACCTTTATGTATGTTTGTTTGTGCGCTATTAACTATCTCGTGATTGACTGAACCGATTTCGATGCGGTTCTCAGAAAAGTATTTTTTTTATAATTCGGAGAAGGTTTAAGTACATCAATCAACTTCCAAAAAGAGGGGGTTGAAGTCGGTTTTTATTAACGTAGTTTTTACAAGAATTATTGTGTAATTTTTACTGAACCAACTAGTAGTCTACTGTTGGGCTACCTCATCCTTAACTTTTTTGATGACTTAACTGCCAAACCATTTGACAACCGTGGGGATTATGGCAAAGAGTCCATACAATGGAGAAGACTTACTCAGCAGTAAACATCGTTTGGCTAATTATAACGATAACCTAAGAAACGAGGCAGTATTTGTTTTAAGAAAAATCTACCAATATTCATAATAACGCGTTACCTAACATACAAATTATATCATTTCTGATATCCTGTTACCAGATAGGGTCGATAAACGCCTTGAGAGCACTCGTTAAGTGATTGGGTCAAGCACTTAATGTAGAGAACAGTACTCCATGACACCTTATTGTTAGGATTTCCTTATACCGTAACAAGATATTTGGGGTTTTCTATAGAATACAAACAGAATGTGTGATGTAGAATAATGTAACGCCTTTGTCCCTCCAAATCCCTGACCAAAAGACAAACTGGGTGAAAAACCCAACTTGTGTATGTAGAATTATATGTTTGTAAACGCATCCACGACATAAGAGAATCCAAGTGTAGAATAAAGTTTAAAAAAATGCCAGTTAGATAATTATGTCATAATAGTACTATATTATTATATAGTCAATAATAATCACTCCCATTTAAGTGATTAATTTAATGTACTGAAATTGAAAAGATTGCAATATGGTTTTCATTTCTTGAAAATCGAAGCGAGCTCTTATATGTATAAGTACGGGTAGGTACCCAGAAATTACTTTTCTAAAGTCAGCGATTTGATCCATTTTTACAACAATTCATAGGACACTTTTATTACAATTTCGAATAGCCGTTTTAATAACACTAACGCAACATCAAGAAGAAAATTTACAATTGAAATTCATAAACACAGTATCCAATACAACCCTTTGCAGTAAATAAGAGCGACGTATAACCGTACAACTGTTCACATATGCTAGTCTACACGTTTTCTCTTTGTAATAATACAGGGGATTCTGTTAGCATATTATACATTCCAGCTAGATTTTTACTTCTTTTCTAAAACAAACTTCGCATAGAAAAACATTTTCGTGTTTTCAACTTGATTTTTTCTTTGCATCTAATGATTTGATCGTTATTGATAATGAATGATTCGATAGGCTCACCCCCTATTACATGGGACTCATAACATAAATAGTGAAAAGTGGGTGTTACATTGTACAGTGGCATAACGTGCACCTCTGCCTACCCCTTCGGGAATAAAAGGCGTGATGTTATGTTGATCTAATGATTTGACAAAAACAAGAAAGCATTCTGTGTGTAGATTTCTTCTGGAATGCTAATTAACTACACACTACACTAATTAAATACTTACAGAAGTTACAAATTTATTCAAATGAATTATAATAATTATTCGTTCTTTATTAATTGTATAATTTACTCATAGAAAGCAGAAATAGAATATATTACTATTTTATTTCTACTTACTACCTTTCAAACCAGCATTCGTTTAAAATCTCTTAGATTAGCAGTTTTGAGAGTAATATTATTAGTAAAAGGTTACGCCTACGTTTTCTCTGAAATTGAAATTAGACGTATACGTATTCTCACTAGCCAGAATATTCCACCAAATTCTAATGAATTTAAATTCATTACAAATGTGTGATTTCAATTTTCATAGTTCTATAGTAAAAGATACCTTGTATAAAAATATATATCCAAAAAGCTTTAAACACAACATTCGATGGAGGTTTTCGCAGTAAAATATCACGTGGTATTGCCTGGCTTAGGAAAGCTAGTGCCTTGGTTATAATAATATTGTACGAAAGTTACTCCATCACCGGCGCGCCAGGAATGATGCCTCGCCGTAACAATTTTGTCTACACTTTGACACACCGTGTTTAGGAATGTAGCCTTTATGATGATGTAGTTAAGGAACATGAGAGCATGCATAGTGATTAAAAATGTTTTAGTTATTTGGAATATCTACTATATTTTGGTGTACAAAGGAGTTTGTTTACAGAAACTATGAAGTACTAAGTTTGATGTTGAATATATCAATAGTTATTGTTATTTTTACAAGATCAAATTACAGAACATTTTCCAGAATATCGACAACCCATTATTATTTGTTCTCCTATTCAAACATACAATCCTTAATCTAACAAAACAAAACTTATCTTCCATCAACTCGAACCATATCTTTACAATTCACTACTCAATATGAATTTCCTTCGAAACTGTGTAACCTTCATACGAGTATAATCGAGTCGTGTAGGTATCGATGTCTCATCGAGATACATCGGCGTGTCTAGCCAAGCAGAACCGTCCGAGATTCTTATCTTAGAATTGATAGATCATTAATCTGTCAATTTAGTCAATATTTCCGATACACTAGCCCTAAAGCGATATAACGTTATTGAAAATGCTATTTTATACGCCATGACGCTTTTAATAGTTTGATAAACGATGCGCACTTACTTTACTAAATCGTTTGATGAATATGTGCTAATGACAAAAGTATTTTGTAGAACTAACATAATCTTATTGTTAAACTTAATATTACGTGTAAAACAAATATTTTTTATCGTAGTACAAATAAGTTCCTTTGTAACGCAAGACGTGTCAAATATATGCCAAGTTTTTCTGCAATAGACTCGCGACAATAGATTGGCGTCAATCAATCCAACAAAAGGGGAACAGGAAAATCAAAGTGAACACGAAATGGGGGATATTTCCCCCTTCGAAAATGTCTGTAAACGTCTGCAAAGTTCTCATGTCTATCTGCAGCGAAATTTCGGAAGTAACTTGACTTCTAGTTGTTATTATCTTTAAAAACGATTTATCTACCAACTCGAAACCACGAAATAAATCCGTCGATATTAGTAAAAAAAAGTTTTACTCAAACATTTTCATTCTAACAAACTGTGGCTAAAAACCAGATAGTATAACACAAAACCACACCCAGTTAGCTAATCACAGAATTGGATAACATTTCAGTGCAACGCTGAAGCGTATCTAGGATTAGCACAACGAATATATTTCATTCCGGAAAATGCGGTCATAGCTGAGGGCAGCGTGCAGCAAAAAATATCCATAGTACAAAAGCCAGCTTACGCCATTTGTTAAATCACTAAAAAGTCAGCCAAAATAACATGCAACAGACGCTTCCCGTGCTTGTACAGAATATTTATAAAATGTACAATCGTTTTACAAAGAATACGAATTTAATTTATCAGATGAAACGTTCGGCACGTGACATAGACTCGGAGCTCGCTGCAAGCTGACGATCTGCATCGATTGCATAGATTTTAATATAAACCGTCTGCTCTCACATATAAACGGTAATTACTATCCATTATTGATAAGTAACGATGCACTAATTAAACTATGACTTAATGTACCTAAATGATGAAATGCTATATGACAAAGGTATTATATTCAAAACAATTATTTACTCATGACTTAACAATGGCTGTAATAATATTATTACACAATTCAATGATTTGCTTTTACTCTATAATGAATGCTTGGTTTAGTCTAATTATTTCCGGTAAAGCCGGGAAATTATGTATTGTTTGCTGAATAGGCGTATACCTTATTAGTTAGTACATACGTGTGAAAATCGCGTATTACAAATAATACACGATTTGCAAACACCATGTCTAATAAATATGTTTCTATTTATATGCAGACCTAGTATTATGTGTATGGAAATCACAAGCCAGCCAAACTGCAACATTGTTTTAATTAGAAATGGTCTCGTACTGTGGGTTTACGAAAACAGACTAACAATGTACAAACATAAAGTTCAAATTCAAATCCTACAACCAAAGCTTTGTATTATTATGTTCAACGTCATGTTTTGTAACTGAAAACTTTGTAATCATTTATTTTATGGGATTTTGGTGAGATACGTAAATACTGCATTTGTTTTATTGCATACATAACATTACTTATTTTATCCCCGAAGGGTAGGCAGAGGTGTACATTATGCCACAGTATAATGTAACACCCACTGTTCACTATTTATGTTATGAGTCCCATGTAATCGGGGGTGAGCCTATTGCCATATACCGGACACAATTCCAGAATCTGTACTACTCCTGAGATTTTTAAAAAATCCCAATGTTACTTTCCCCGACCCGGGAATCGAACCCGAGACCCCTTGCCCGGCTTGCTTTATTTTCTCATGCTTTATTGCATGTATAGCATAATATGTAATTGTGATGATTCTGTTGGCGTTTACGAAAATATGTTATAGGGAGCACTGAGTCTAAATATCTTAACTAGATTCGGCTGAATATCACATATGTACGTATTTTAGTAGAACAACTGTCATTTCCCATCTGCAACTAGCAAAGTGAGACACTGCCAACGAGGGTTTCCAACGAGCCAAACAACCGCTATAGACGTCCATATAACAATTAATTGTGATGTACGATGTAATTAAAAACTTTTAGAAACATTAACAAAAACGAACGATTAAAGGATTTTGTAACTTACCTGACTCATCATAGGGTCTGTATTTATCTGGCACATGTAGGTGCCAGAGTCCTTAGGCTCCACATTACTGATGTAAAGTTTCCAAGTGTTGTGGCCATTATGGGTGACTGACAGACGAGGATTCAACGTCACCATGTGTGTGTGGATCGCTAGGATCGTCTTCGTATCTGATTTTATCCAGGCCACCTGCGAAAAAAAGAAAATAAAATTAGTACTAAGTTTGATTAAGTTGTTGCTTACAAATAATAAAAATTAGTTCAATCCTCAGGTTGTGACTGCCTCGTTGGCCGAGTTCGATTCCCGGGTCGGGCAAACTATTAGGTACTGGGTTTTTTTAAAAAATTCTAAGTAGCACGGAGACTGGAATTGTGCCCGGTATATCGCAATAGGCTCACCCCCAATTACATGGGACTCATAACATAAATAGTGAAAATTGGGTGTTACATTTGTACAGTGGCATAATGTGCACCTTTGCCTACGCCTTCGGGGATAAAAGGCGTGATGTTATGTTATGTTTCAATCCTCAGGTCTGACTGTATTTATACTCCAAAATTCGCAGTAAAGGATGAACATCGAATTCAGTGGTCTGCTATTGGAAAAGCCTTTGTCTAGCGGAGGACACAAATAGATTAATAATGGATTCATCCATATTTCGTCAAACAGACTAGTGACACAACTGGTCATAAGCAAGACAAAAGTCTATTTTTTGGTATTTCGAAAATTCTCAGTAGCAGCACCAGATCTGAATAATACCAATACATTAAAATATTCCTTATTTATGAACATAATTCTATGTAAGTTCGATGCAAGCTATGCAGTCTAGTTTCGCAGTAATTTTCCATATTTACATATTTCCAATACAGCATCATCTATTCCCAATGGTACGGCGAAGCGAGAAAAAAATAATCGATCGAAATGGAAATAGTTCAACGACTACTTTTTTAATAGAAATGCGCGCTTTGAAACGAGCAACTAAATTCACTATATGGCATTTTAACTCCCCGTGCAGATAAGTTTCTCAGTATTATAAAACAAAAATAAAAACAAAAATAAAGGCCGTAGTGTTGTTCGAATATGTACTAAGAAATCGACGTGGGACAGACAATTGTAATCGCGTTGTAAAAGGTCAATGCACTTGTAAAATAGCAAAGTAATCAACTGAACTCTAATAAAACATAATTACAGTTGGATGTTATTCTTGCATAAATTTAACTACTCAAAACCCACACCTACACGCGTCCCAGCCAGCTATGGTTAATGTCTCATGTTCTAAGAAGTAAGTTTAATTTTTTTTTTATTGAAGACCCATCTAATTCATTAGTAAAAACGTTTTTCTAAGAATTTACATTAACACCTATATAATATGTATAGTTTAAAATTGTTTTTATAATAACTATTGTAAGACATAGGTACTAAATTAACTAAAAATCGCGGGTTACTCACATGAATATATTACGAAAAGCTCTACTAGTTTCAAGCCATAAAGGGGCTCTTCCTCATGAGCAGTATGTCCAGACGTGGCGAGGTCGCGTAGCCTACTGACATTGCCGCGACTGCGCGATTAGTTAACTTTAAATTACGCTTAATATGTTTGATAACTAATACCTAATAGAGTTGTCAGTACGATTGAGAATTTTCGAATTTGCAAAGCACTAGAATACATAACATTATAACTATGGTTCACTAAACACGCTAACATCTATAGAGGTAATATCAAAAACCTTTCCCAATTTTCTACGGAAAGAAATAACCGAACTTCCTCTTTCTAAAGAATCAATAACAATACATTTATTCAACACCCTCTGTATGAGTGTGACAAGAATTTTGTCCCACAAAATATTGAGTCAACATTAAATAGGGCAAACTACTTTAAACTATAAGTTGGTAAATACATATTTAGTTCTCAGTTCACGGCTCCAGTTATTAAACTTTGTGGCTTGATAAACAGCAATGACAATTCACATTAACACAATACTTTAATATGTGTGTATTATAATACACATGTACTTATATGTATGTAAGATTGTTCAAATGGAGTAAACTTTCTTGATAACTAGATATTATAAGTTTGCATATAAAGATTGTTACTCATTGCTTAGTAGATTAATGTTAAAGATACTGTTACACTTTTTTTTATAGCATAAGCCGGTAAACGATCAGACGCATCACCTGATGGTAAGCAATTGGCGCCGCCCATGGACACTCGAAACACCAAAGCGTTACAAGTGTGTTACCGGCCTTTTGGGATTTGGGAATTTGAAGATTATGGAGGATTGGGGGATTCGGGAGATGGGGACTAGCGAGGGGCGTAAGACGTAAGGACCTAAGGCGGGCCTCCGGTAACCTCACTCACATGACGAAACACAACGCAAGCGTTGTTTCACGTCGGTTTTCTGTCAAACCGGCCCATTCGTGCCGAAGCATGGCTCTCCCATACTGGAAACAGCGTGCTCGTCGCTCGCCAAAAAGTATGTATTATGCATTACTATAGTTTCTACAATAAAGGTTTTACACTATTTCACATCTGTGACTGAATTGTAGAAATCAGGTAAATTCTTTTGGAAAAACCGACAAGAGACTATTTTAATACTTAGCGTGGTGCGCGTATTAGCACCTTCAATTACTTACACAGTATCGAGTCTTCGATTATAATATCGATCGTAGATGCGATCATACATCGATTGTTGTTGTTGTTGTTGCGATTGTTGTTGTCTTATTATTATAAAAACCAACAAATTAAAGAAAAAGTATCTCACCTTATAAGTGCCAAGATGGTTGACAGTACACGTGAAGTGTACATCTCTGCCCTGTGCCACTGTCAGGTTCTCTAGTGGCGACAGAAACTCAGGCTCTTGCTCACTGTAGCCCGATCCTTGCAGTTGACCTGTTAACAAACAATATTCACAATAAAATTACTATTATAAACACTAAAAACTTTGACAAAAATCTGTTAAGAAGAAAGAAAGAAACACGTGTACCTCCTAGGTACTTATCAACAACATTAAATGGCTCTTCACCTTTTAAACAAAGGCCATCCACCCAGTTCACAATTACTAGAATAAATTAACTGACACTTTGCAAGGGCTCTTGATAAACAATACAGCGAACAGTTGAATCAGCTTTATATTCAACGATAGCCAAATACAATCAGAAGAAATAGGTACAGGTCGAATTGGCCTTTCAAATTGGTTTAAATTGGGTCAGGCTTGCACAAACAAAAGTGGTGAAATTGCTGATGCTACTAAATTCTATAGCAATTGATCTACTTTCATTAAATAAATCTCTGCGTCCGTATCAAAAATCGCTGTGAACTACTTTGTTTGCAGTAAGTAATAGGTATTTCATTTTGATCTTGATGTAAACATAACTAATGTATAAGCATTTTCAAATATTCACAAGAAATACTCTGAAAAGCTGACAATAATAAATGCTTGTAAATACATTTGACGTTCTAGAGGTAGTAAATAGCAGGCATACGTACGATAACAAACAAAAATACACCTACTAAGAGGGTCGAGTCTAAATCTGCAAAAGCATAGAAGTGGCGAAATGGCGATTTGTAAAACAAATACAGTAGCTCATGTTCCAAAACATCATTTGTATAATCCTTCACAATGAACTGGCACCGCTTTAACGCGACCAACATATGAACGCCTGAGTTTCAGTTTTCGGCGTTCGGTATTCGGCGATTAGGGACGTAAATCGGGAAAGGTTGGCGCATAAAAAGGGTCACACTAAATGTCCCATACTGTGACATCAAAACGATTAATGGCTTCGTGCGGGATTTCGGAACGCCGAATATTTTCGTTCAATTCGGCTAATGCGGGGCTGAGATTAAATAAATTTTTCACTTTTTAGCCCGTACCACAAAACGATTCAATTAAAAAAATGGAGGCGCTTCCATTATTTTTCCCCATTCATTTGTAATGACAGAGATATCTGTGAAAAGTCAAATCAAATGGTTTTCTGCAGTAGAATTTGTAAAGGCCGTGAGTTTGCTGGCATTCATGTAGAGGAAAAGTAATGCTCACCCGTTCGGCATTTTCCTTGCTTACACAGCGTTCTCTGTATTCGTCGATTTGCCGCAATAAAATGGCGGCTGTCTACTTTCCACTTTAACTTACTTTCCTATATCATCTCCCGAGACAATTGATCGGCTACATAATCAACTTGTGCTGTAAGATTGAATTTATGTTTTCTCACTGAAGAAAAAAGTCTTTACATTCGGGTACCCGCAATTGGGGATCGAGAGATCGTGAATTTCAGCCTTGCCCGTTGTTTTATTGAACCCATTCTCATTACAAGCATTTGATTGTTACTTCGGTTTACCCGAAAATTAGGAAAGAGCCTTTCCGTCCTTCCTTCCTTTACATAACAGTTTGAAAATAAAAAGAGAAATATTCCGTTTCATTGACACCAAAATATGTACTGCAGGTAATTAAATTGTATTACTTTAATATAAGCGAATGAAGCCTACAAGTTTTATTAACAAAATTACATTAATTAATCGAGTGCTCGTTCAGGTGTGAATGTTTCATAGAACTAACGCGAAAAATATAATTAACTCTAGGGTAAACACATAAATATTTTACGAGTTAAATTAATTGGAAACTGAAAATGTAATTTACTTATAAATAAGTTCTGGATTGTTCGAATGATTTGTTTAATTTGATGAGGATAACGTTTCATTTGAATTAAGACTTAATTAATTCCTCATATAGGTAAATATTTATAACGTTACAAATTCTATTTCTAATTTTAATTGGTTCTGAATAGCATAAATCAACTAACTAAAAATAAATCAACTAAAAAAATCAATCTTTTATTTATTTATTTTTTTAATTTCTTTTTTATGGACGGTTTTGTATAAGACGGTAAACGAGCAGACGGATCTCCTGGTGGTAAGCAACCGACGTCGCCCATGGACACCTGGAACACCAAGGGGTTACAAGTGCGTTACCGGCATTTTAGGGATTAGGAATTTAAGGATTGTTGCGGATTCAGGGATTGAGGAAATTGGGAATGTAGGGGTGTTATTGAGCGTCCGGTAACCTCACTCACATGACGAAACACAACATAAGCGTTGTTTCACGTCGGTTTTCTGTGAGGTCGTGTTATCACTCTGGTCGAGCCGGCCTATTTGTGCTGAAGTATGGCCGCCCCACACTTAAATTGCATTAGAGTAGAAAATTACTGTTCGTTTCAAAGGTTTTGTTTGCAATATTAAACTCCAAGTAATTTAGAAATAAGGATAGGTAATCCTGATTAATATTAACAATTCGACAAATAAAGTTGATGGTATCATGTTCATATCTATACAGTAGTCAAAAAGAAGCCAAAAAAGTAGGTATGTTACTAACTGTTACCTAGCTTCTGAAAATTTTGCATATATTGTGCTAACTTATACAACATGTAACGTAATTAACGCACACCCTCAAACATCCCTATTAGAATATTATGTTATAATCATAATACATACACTAAATTTTTAACTAAACATATATATGCATCCTTACTGGTCTTGTCATAAGGTTTTTTCTTCTTTATTTTGAATTGAATGATAGAATTTGTATAAATGCAAATAAAATTGCGATTTTAAAAGTCTTATTGCTTTGACTACGGTCCATTTCGATTTGTTTTAACTATACAGGGTTAAAATTACCTATACTAAAAATTATATAAATCGATTCAGTTAACGATTCTGAACAAACTATTTTCAGGATTTGCGTTATTTAAGTTACATGTTGTATATGTAATATAGAATAGAAGAAGGACATACATAAGTACTAATAGCTAGGCTATCAATAGAAATTCACGGGAGTAAAACCACTGATGAAAGCTAGTATCCTAATATTTATTAATAAATGAAACAATACTATGACGAAGTATTTGAACAGACTATCTTTAAATAAAGCCTAATTATAACTGAAGCAAAGTGAGCGAATCACGAAAGAGAATTAAATATAGTAAAGCTCGTCAAAGCTCTCTAAATATTTGCGAGATAGAAATAATTACTATTATCGTTTTGTTATTAAGAAAGTTAAGTGTGAGTTGGACTCGCCCACTGAAGGTTCCGTACTCAATAAAATAATTTTTATTTTATTTTAGTAAGTCGGTTAGTAAGTTCCAAGTGGTCGCAAGTGCGACTGCCGGGCACGGGGTCTCGGGTTCGATTCCTGGGTCGGGCAAAGTATTACTGGGTTTATAAAAAAATCTCAGTAGTAGCACGGAGTCTGCAATTGTGCCCGGTGTATGGTAATAGGCTCACCCCCTATTACATGGGACTCATAACATAAATAGTGAAAAGTGGGTGTTACATTGTACAGTGGCATAATGTGCACCTCTGCCTACCCCTTCGGGGATAAAAGGCGTGATGTTATGTTATGGTGTTATGTTGAAGGATTTACTGCATGTGTACCTATTGTCTTTTTCCAGTAACAAACTTAGCTACTGCGTGTTGTGTGCAAAAATTTTCCCGGAAAAAGTTAGATTCCGAAAAATAAAAAGAGTTTAATATTATTTGCCGAGTGAATCCTCACCAAACAAACATCGCTTTCATTGTGCAATAATTATAATATATGGGTTTTGTTATTGTATATCTATTAGTTTAGTGATGTTTTCATTTTTGGTATCTGTTTCAATTTTGTATTGTATTTTTATATTTGTGTATTATATTTTATATGGGCCACAGTTGCCTGAAATAAAGGAACAATAAAAAAAATAGCGTACGTACTATTAATTAGAGAAGTATGCAGAAGAATAATATTCTTGCAAATTTTTAAGTAAACCCACGCTACTTTCTTAATTTAGCTCGAACGTACATACAGACAAAATGACAAAAATACTTTGAACCATATTTTTGGCTTCAATATCGATTATCGCTCACGCTCCAAGCATTCTTTAAAATAATATTGAATGTAGGTACAATTTTCACTTTCCTACGATTTTATTAGATTTCGAACTAAAAAGGTGTTATTTATTTATTTATTTTCAGCCATGATCGTCCCACTACAAGGCAAAGGCAAAGCTTTTTGGCAGCGGCCAATCCTTGTCATAGATGTCTAATTTAAAATAGTAATAAAAAGGTGTTACATCATTTATTAAAAACAAATGTTCGAGCATTATATTAGCCTCCCCTACAAACACTGCGGTTAGAAATACGTCGGCTTTATAAACTGCAGTGTAAGGTTAACAGTTCAAAGCTTAAGCTCAAAGAATTAGCATAAGTAGTGTGCGCAGAATATAAAACGTTTTGTTTCCAGGTCAGAAAGTTTTGTAAAGGAAAATATAGTAAACTTTGTTTTTGAAAACATTTACCGTTATAACTTCTCCGAAAATTTTCACATCGACACCTTCACCTGTATAGGTGCAATAGGGTAGATGCCTAATTTTTATTTTATGTCCGTCTGGTAGATTAAATTATTAGACACATTTAAATTATTTTTCTTACAGGAACGAATACTTTCGACGATATATTGATTTGAAATGGCGCGTGACGTCACTTCTATGTACGTTTTATACCTACGTAGAAATGACGTTTTAACCCCCACTCCTAAATTTTGATGCGTTTTATGTAAGTATTGTTTTATTATACAACAAAATAAAAAAATATGTGTCTAATATTTTTTTATTAACTTACGGACTAATTAGATTTTTAATTTTCATACCCTGTCATTATCCCAATTGTCGCTGCTAATTGTTCCGTGAATATTATATGTTACTCCACTTTGTATTTACAGTATGCTTGACTTGTAATTTATCTTATACTAACTGTTGCGAGTTTGTTAGCGTAGAATATGATTCCTGTTTTATCCCTTGGGATTATTTAATCGGGACAAACACTCTCTCCTAAGTCAGCCCATACCCTGCCTGTATACCAAATTTCATCAAAATCAGTTCAGTATTTCAGCGTGATTGATGGACAAACATTCTACCATCCCAACAACCCAATCCTAACTCTCACATTTATAATATTAATAAATAGCATTAAATATATTTTTTAACTACTACTAAACTTAACCTATACCTACGTTTTCTTTTTTTCTCTAGAATAAAACAAAAAAGCGGCAATAATAATAATTACCTATATCTATCAAAAAGTATCATCATCGCTATTCTGCATTTTAAACCTAAGAACACAATTTTATGTTTAGTCATATACAAACGAACGTTTACTTGTCACCAATTGTTCGAGTTATCAGTACAACCCACATTCGCATTAGTCGTTTCCCCAAATTTCGGGGGACGGAATCGAATGGAATCGTCTGAATATCGAACGATGCATCGGCAAACATAATCGAGTCAACCGTAGGCGGAAAGTCTTTGGGCGATATTATTGTGAAAGGAAAAGGCTTACAGTCGTGTCCGTGTTTTGAACTGAGTTAGGAAATAGGGGTGTTTTTATTTAGCTTTTGAAGTTTTGTCACAGAAAAAATTAAGTAGATACACGTATAGAGGTAGTATTATAGTAAATAATTTTTTTATTATAGTAAATAATTTTTTTCAAAGCTATATCTTGGCCGAATGATGTTTTTGTGGTGAAATAAAAAGTAATAGAATAATTATGGGGTTAGTTCCGTCATGATATAAGATAAACCTTTTCGCTGCCCCACTACAAGGCACGAGAAGGGACCGTTTTTTAAATACCAGATGTGGCATTCTCATCCTAGTATCGAACGTATATAGACAAAAAGTATTAAACCCGATATATACGTACTCAAAATGTTTTGCACAAAACCAAGTGTATCGAAAAGATAAATCGTGGAAAAATATAAAATTAATTCATTGTTCGACCTAGAAATGGATTTCCTTATCAATGCTGGTTATATGACCCTTGTAAATTAAACGAGACTAGATTTGATTCACCAGATCCTTGGATCCTTTAGTAATACGCTCTTAACTTAGCTGTTTACGTGTTCACTCACTTAGTACTTAAGATTTTCGATCTCACCGCGTACA
The DNA here is from genome assembly GCA_902850265.1 of Spodoptera littoralis. NCBI lineage: Eukaryota > Metazoa > Arthropoda > Insecta > Lepidoptera > Noctuidae > Spodoptera > Spodoptera littoralis. Next base: position 8,286,811 of record LR824542.2, on the reverse strand, counting down.
GTTCGCCCGTAGTGAGTTCTGGTGTGAAACTTTATCTGTTGTGAAGTTAGTTAAGTAATATAGTGAGGGAGCCATTGGCTTGATTACTGTATTGACTGGATTTGTTCTATGTTTAAATTGTGATGATGTGATACTTGTATCTTTATTTTATTGGAACATGAAACTCTTTGCTGGTATTTTTGATAAAACTGTCCTATTGTAGTTCTCAATAAATTCCCAAACTCAGAGTCCAGTAAAACGGAAAAATGCTTTACACTATCCACAAATCAAATTGAACCACACATACAAACAATAGATCAAAAAAGCATTCCAAAGTTATACTTCGCAATATGCCTAAAATTCCGCAATGTATTCGTATTCTATTTCCCAGTTACAAGTGCTACACTATACTCCGAAACAGTCCACAGTGAGCCGATAATGGAACAAAACGAGACTGTGTTTATAGTAGAGAAGCGGCTTTTGTCACGTCGCGTCGCAGCCTGCCTTTCTGAGCAGCGCCGCCGTAGCTGTCAAATGAAAATTAATAACACCCCGATACAGAACATTCGTCACCCGTCTCCAGTCACATATCATGCCTTTATCGAGTTAAAAGTAAATATTTTATATCCCCAAAAATTAAAATGGAAATTGAAACTCACAAACGATTTTGCGCAATATTCCGCCAGGCCTGATCCGTCTGGATTATGTCAATAAGTAATATTGCGGATGTAGCTTCAATTTAACGAAAAAATAATGAGATTTTAGTTTAAAACGCCTATGTAAGGGCTTTACGCAAAGATGTCACAAAACAAATTACTCAAAGACGTTTAATAGCAATAAGTAAGGCTTTTATCCGAGTCAAATGAAAATTAATAACTCGGGGCCAGTAGCCGGCAGCTACGCGACGAACTTTGTCGACCGACGACCCCTTTATCTTGATATCCACCACCCGAGCGATGGATAAAATTATATCTACAGTAATAAATCACCTACGCGCTGTACCACATAAAATATCATTAACATCACTTAGTAAATCAGAAAAATATTAACTTACTAGGATGTGTTCCGAATACTTTAATAAGTTATCAGTGAATATGAACGGATTTAATTATTATATCAATTATAACGAACTTCACCGGTCGAGCCCTCCATATTCGATTACGTGTTCCAATTATTCAGTATTTCACGCTCATCGACGTCTATAATTACATTCTGATAGAATTGCGTTAAATTCACCACGCGAACGATCACTAATTTCCATACAATTAATCCAATGATTAGCTGTAATCCAATGTGGGTTTAACGCATATCGTTCGCATTGCACACAAACATCATTATTTATATTGTACGTGTTTATTTGAATTGTGGACTTTTCATTAGGAACTATAATTAAACATTTCACAGAGCACGGGCCGGGGATGAAGTGAAAGCTTTAAACAATTAAAAGAAAAGGTTATATAAAGCGTTTTCAATTAAACTTGGAATCCAGTAGGGCAGCGTTCAGTGCGGGTTCCTTACGTCTGGCGCGTTGGAGGCGCGTCGGCGGTACGTGAGGGAATCTGGGTCGGTATTGCTTCTAAACTGCAACCCGCCACTGTAGACAGTCGTTAAAGTGCAACAATTTGCTACATCACGTGAACTGCGGTCTAGTTTTAACTCACGTACCGACTAACACGTATATAAAGAAACAAAGATGAACTTGCACGAGAATGTGACTTTGTTTTTCTATGTAACCTATTCCGATTTACATACTACATACTGTTAAATATTAAAATTTTGTAGATAGCCTTTTCACACCAACGATCCTAAATATTTTTACATTACCCAGAATACATTTACCGCATGAATCGGCTAACCATAAACATCTTAAGTAAGCACTTTTATAAAACTTGACACATATTTAACAGGAATGTCTTCTCTCGTCACTAAAAAAATATATAATATTTTGAACATTACGTCTGTAATAGCTATTAAACTAAATAATATATTTAGAAAAATAACAAGAACTGACTAAAATGTCCAAAAACTTAAGATTATTATTTCGTAGAATAGTCCGGACGAACTAATGGCGTAGTCTTACCGGAGAACCGGTTTTAACATTACTTTAATGTAAGGACTAGGAAGGGAAAATTAATGTTTTCAAAGCGCAAAGAGATAGTCGACACGATATTAAGCTTTTCATCAGGTCTTCCATTTGTATGTGAGTAGTTCAATATTTGCAAAATTAGACCGAGTAACATCTGTTTCCGAAATATAAATGAAAACATTTACAGAAAAATAGTTCTTAGTTGAGTCACTTAGGTACTAAACTTACTTTGTTCCTTAGGGTATAGTCATTGTGATCAAAATCCTTTGAGTTGGTTCCTACTAGTTAATTAATTGTTTACAACTCTAAGCTACACGTGTCACGATTGATTTTCACGCAACACGTTTTAAAGCCCTTTTATAGGCAAGAAGAAAATTGTAAATTAGACATGTTCTGCGTCTCAATGTTGTAGAAATTGCTAGGTTTATTAACTACTAGGTTATTCTTAAATTTACCGCAATTCGTTTTTAGAAAATCGAAATATAATAATTCCTTTAAACCCATAATATTGTACCAAACATCAATGTCAATAAAAAAAACAAGAGAAAAACGAGAAAACAATACATATTACCACGTTCTAGTTGCGTGAATAAATTACAAAACAAGACATGTGACTTTGACGCTTCAGTCACAAAGGACAATACAAAAGAAAACGTTGTTCCATAAATATACATAAAACAGCAATATTAAATGATACTGTCAACACTTTGATCAATTTCTGAGCACAATGAAATAACTACAAGAACATTTACCAAGACTTGACGTACACTGAACATCGAATATCATTAACATCGTCATCAACATCAATATCCTACTAGAGGGTTCCTCTATAAAAGTTGGGTTTGTCGTAATCTCCAAACTTGACAAGAAGGTTGGAGATCGCAGTTCAAATGTGTTCCTTAAGGGTTATATTTCACCCAAACACCGTGGCGGCGCAACCAGTCACACCACCATGGCCGCCGGACTAGCGGTTGATTGAGTAGCATAGCACACCATACAGCGCTATAGCAAATAGTGGTGGCGGGACCGGTAACATTCTGTGCTGGCGTCCGAACTGGTCGCGCCACCATTTCGGTGAAACAAGTGAATTTATTTCTGCAAATAGGCTACAAGACAGCACTTTTACACGTCAATTTTATCAAGTGAACGATGAGGCCGACATTTCCTAACTGACTACGCAGAGAAGAAATGCCGAAACAAAGAGATCAGATCAGATCAGAGGTCTGTCTCTTTTAAAGTCCAGACAAATGTGTATAAAAGATTATGTGTGAGAACCGTGCAAGTTCTTTCTGTAGTGGCCTTTTGAGGAAAGAACCACATTGGTTGCACAACCAAACGCATACCAGGTGACTAAAGGCTATCGCACAGCTAACGCACGGCTCCAACCCAGCAACGTCATTGTCATTTAAATATGAACTTTAATTTCTATGTCGTAGGATATATTTCATAACGCCGATATAAAAAACCCTGGAAGCGAAGCGCACTTACAACCTTTTTTTAAATTTCGTATTATTTCCATAGCCAAAACGCCGTGTCGGAGCCGTGCCGGAGCCATGCTTGAGCTTACTTTACGCGGTGCGTTAGATAGCAGACGCGTTAGAAGACTCTTACAATACCCACGGGAAGAATAGACGTGATGACCAACATAGTATTTTGTTCTGACGTCACACAGCCCTCGGAAGTGCTTAGAACAAACCCATTATGCTGTCTACTAGGATAATTGGCATAATATAACCATGTAACAAGATTCGTTAGGTACATTAAGGTAATTTTATTCAAAATGGGCGTTAACTCTCCGCCTTGAAGTTGAGCAATGTTTATTACCAATTAAAGTCAGAGTCTGAATATAAAGGAATACCTTTGTGTAACAGTCAAATGCGAGCTTCTCTACATCCTTGGTTACTGAGAACTGAGAATTGTGAATTGAAAAAAGTATCTGGATTTGTTGTAAGTTTGATGACATTATTCAAGTTTTTATATAACTTTTATTGAAGTGTTATTATGAAATATAATTTTTCTATATTTATTACTGCATCCAGCAGCTGTAGCCAAATGCCATTTGTCGTCTCATCCAGGCGGGAGCAGTCAATCGATGATTTTCCCCACTTAAAAAAAAAAGTCAAATGCCATTTAGCGCTTGTCTACATGTAGAATAGAAAACTAAATTATATGGAATGGACGTAAATTTTGACACTTGTCTGTGTCATCCCCTTACATTTAGTTTTCTACACACTCTGTAGACAAGCGTTTGGCTAAAGGCCCAGGTTACAATTTACAGAAACAAATACGATTTAATATTATCATTTTATTTCTCGGTTAGCTCGTAAATAACAGATCAGTACAAAGAAATGTGTTGGAATTATTGTACTATATTCTTTATACGGAAGATTAGTTCATAGTAACATAGAACTAACTACAAACAATAAAGTTGGCAATTTCAAATTGTAGAAACATTAATGTACTGTGATAGTGTGTTCTCTCTGAATTGTTTACACGCTCAATGATGAGTGAGGCTTCCAACTTCTTGGAATGAGTAACTTGTTTCAGTTCAATTACAGACTATCATGAACACAATATTATAAGTACCTTCATATATACTAATATACGCGACTGTTTGTTACCACTTTACGCTTTGTCGGCTTAACAAATCTCCTTAAAATTTTGCATATACTTGAGAGTCCAAAGAATTTTTTATTTGTATGGATAATGCCACGGGTATTTTTATGTCAGCTTTATATGTGCAATAGGGATGATGACAGGATATGAAAATTAAAAATTTTATTAGTCCGCCAGTTAGGTAATGAAAAAACATTAGACACGTATTTTTTTATTTTGTCATATAAGAAAACAATACTCAGATAAAACGAATCAAAATTTTAAGAGTGGGAGCTAGCTACGTCATTTTAGAGTATAAATCTTACTCAAAAGTGACGTCATGCCTTATTTCAAATCAATACATCTTCGAAACTATTTGTTTGTAAGAAAATAAAAAATACGTGTCTAATGTTTTTAAATAATATACCAGACGGACATAAAATTAGTAATCTACTCTATTCCACGATTAAACGCGAGTATTCTACTATAATATCAATAATATTTGATTACCAAAAGTATCTCAAAAGGTTTAATTAAAAGAATACTTTGACTTTAACTTCAATATGACTTTGAATTATCGGAGATTGTCAACTTGATAGGCGATATTTTATATGACAAGCAGACTGGTTATTTTTAGCATTAACAATTGGAGATTATTACAGCGATAGTAACTTTCAAATAGCATAACATCGATTTAAAAATAGCTTAGTTAAATCCATTTTAATACCTACCTGTTATATATTTTCATTGTTGCAATAATAATTTTGCGTGTGAATTATAAAAGCTAATCAAAAGCACACTGCAAATATTTCATAAACAAAATAAGAACATAAATAGGTTTCCTCTTTTGAAAGTGGCCAGCTTGCCACAGATAATATAAACATAATATAACAATAGCCTTTGTATTGTCGGTAAATTTGGCTGACATAGAAATAAACGTTAGAAGAATTGAAACTAGAATTTAATTTAAAAAAGACGATTCATGTTCGATTTTTTAATTTAAATTGTATGCCCCTTACACAATGTGCATTGATTGAGCTTTAGTACAACACAATCCTTACCTGCGACAATAGTGAGCAAAGCAAACGTCGAAACCAATGGTAGACCTCCGGTTTCCATGGAAACGGATCTTGAGCGTCGCGATGATTCCGACGCCATGATGCCAAAAGACATTTGATACCAACAACTTCCTTGGTATTGTATCACATCGCGTTATTGTCATAACAATCCTCCTTCTGAGGTTAAATCATCTCAAAATTATGAATTTATAATACATATATATAATTCATCATAAATCCTAGGTTGAGTAAATTTAAAACAGTTATTTATTGTCGTTGAATTACAATGTTATTATGGTTTCATTCCGGCCACGCTCGGTAAATCTGGAACAAAAAAGACGAATCAAATGAGTGTACAGGATATTTATTTTTCTTTTTCGAGAGTACAGGATTCAAAGCGTTGTGAATATGAAGTACGTGGGGACAATGAGAACGGATTTTTCCGGTAATAAGCAGAGTGGAACGTTCTTCTTAATTTTTTTATTTAGGTACTACCGACTTCCGAATTGTATTGGATTGATTACTCTACAGAAAAAGAGTTTTAACTTAGTTTTGACGATTAAGTAAATTTTAATTTCGGATTTCACATTTCATCAACTAAGCCCCTCATCTTAAGGAAATTCGGTTTGGTATAACGTACTTTCTTCCTATCAAATGTCATTTTATTAAATTCTTTACTTCAAACTTTTCTTTGGTCTTTTTAGCCTTCAATATATTTAAATTCATTATTCCCTAAAAATTATAGCTCTTCCTGCAGAATATACTATAGCTAACCATTTGCTTTTTACCTTCTGTATTGGGTAAGTATACCAAAACGAAACAGCTTTTATCGATTAAAGGCGAATAATTTGTTCGTTGGAAACCAACAGTCTTAGAAAGTATGAGTATAAGTAGAAGAAAATTAATTTCACCAATCTTACGCTAAAATACATTTGAACAAAAAATACACTGTAAAACTAGAAAAACAATATCTTTAAACAATACTAATATTATAATGAGCAAACATTTGGGTTTTTATATATGTATGTAATGGTTTATGTTATGGTTTTGCACAAAAATGAATGTATTTAAAAAATCTTTCACTATTAACAAGGTGCATTATTTCTGTGTAACACAGACAAATACTTGTCTAAGTCAATATTCTACACGGACGAAACTGTAGGCAGAAGCTTTTAAATAAATAAACCAATATGACATATTACACACATAATAAAACAGTCCCTTACTAGCGTACATCATAACTTAGTAGATAGTTACGTCGTACTATTTCATTAAGAGCCATCTGGCCAATTTCTTGCCATCACTGACCCCCCTCCCCCTACGAGTTGAGTCTCGACTTAGTAAAGTTGTAAAACATAACTTATATAATATACCACTCTTGACCGTGAAAAAGTTTGTAAGTAAACTAACTTGAAATCTTTTTAAAGGTTAAGCGACTTTATTGTTGACTATAGAAATATACTAAATCGACTGCCTCGTTGGCCGAGTTGTCGCAAGTGCGACTGCCGGGCAAGGGGTCTCGGGTTCGATTCCCGGGTCGGGCAAAGTATTACTGGGTTTTTTAAAAATCTCAGTAGTAGCACGGAGTCTGGAAATGTGCCCGGTATATGGCAATAGGCTCACCCCCTATTACATGGGACTCATAACATAAATAGTGAAAAGTGGGTGTTACTTCTATGTGCACCTCTGCCTACCCCTTCGGGGATAAAAGGCGTGATGTTATGTGTATAGAAATATACTGTCAATAGAAAACTGTTGAAGGCAAACGGCAGTCCGCAGCTAACGTCAGTCACGGTGACCCAAAAAGTATAATAAGTATAGGGGAACGGTGACCCCCATAGCGTTTAACATGTTAAATCACATATCTATTTTTCTTGGGTGAAAAAATGTGGCTTAGAATCGAATAGTTCTCAAGAACACAGTAGGTATGTAAGAACATAATGTATATTTGTAAATGCACACACGACACAGGAGAAAATCCTAGTGTAGGGGGCAACGTTAAAAAAGGAGATAAAGAAAGAAAGAGAGCAAAACTATTTTATTGTCATGTTAAAAATTATATCGACTTATCACCTGTTAATTTAATGAGTCTTATGTAACTCCGCAATTCTAGCGTCATCTATAATAATGTATCTTCCATTGTTTAAGTATAAATAAAAATTAATAAATTACTATTTGTTAGTCTCGTTAAAACTTAAAGGCAGCTGGACCGATTTAACCAGAGAAGGTTTAAAAAGTGAGAAAAATGTTTGAGACGGTACGAAAATGTTGGCCGCATTAATTAGTTACTGATAATTTTCACTCAAGGATACTGAATCTAGACATTGTTCTTAAGGCCTATAGTTCCGTAGTCGCACTGCCAACCAATGAGGTCACGCCAGAAAAAGTTTTTATGAAACTAGACCATGCACTTTATTGCCTGCAAAAATAGTACAGTTCAAATTAAAAGATGCACTCTACCTTATAGACAAACAAGTTTTTAATTAATAAATAACTTGATATTTTTATAGAACAACTAGCAACGCTGCAGGCTTTCATACTACAGTATGAAAAACTTTTACGAGTTGTAATTTGAAAATATTACTTCAAAACAACTGAGTGAATGTAAGTAATCGTTTAAATAATAATACTGTTCACTTATTTTGAGCAAAATATAATTGTGTATTCATTTATTTCTGTTTCAGTTCGATTGGTTTCAAATACCAACCCTGTATAAAAAATGAGAATTGCTCTTGCACAAACTAAATAAAATAAATTGAAATTAAAATCTGAATGGAGAAAATAAAATTAAAAAAGAGATTATAACTACATGTATTTGAAATGAATACTTTGTTTTGTCTTTTATTTCAAATCGAAAATCTGTAGCCATTATCACTAAATTATAATGTCATTTCAAAATAATTTTCGTAGCATATAAGGAAAACAAAATTTTTCGTACACAGTATTCTGTATTCCCTTAAAGAAAATTCAGACTTTCGAATTTATAAATCGGAAAATAAAACTAAACATTGAGAACTCAATACTTGTTCTTACAACCAAAATGAAACCAACAAAATAGTGTTGCAGGTACCTGTTACAAAATAAAATCGTTCAAAATCCATAAAAATGAAAGAATAATATTTTTTACTTCATATCTGCAAGGAACAACGCAGGTGCAACACTGCAGTAACCTATACGTGCACTTTATGTATAGTGCGCACGTATGTATGTACGTAGAAACACATGGTAGTTTTTTATTAGAGCAGTTTCCGCGGCGCAACGTGCACAAACTGAGATAAAACAGGAATGATTGCCGCTCTGTCGCGATATTGTTTCAAGTGTTTTGTTCCATTCTGCTGGCTCTTCAGTGCTTTTTATTCATCCACACCCGAACGCCGAACTGTCGCATAAAACTGGACGGCTGACGAAGCGTTTCTTCGCAAATATACTCGCTGATAAAAGCTGTAACTCCATGCATATACAGGCCGATCAAATATAAAAATTTGTAAAATATGTATGTAGCATTTACATCCATTTCCTTTACATACTTGTTTTACACAAAACGTCGTAGAACTTAAGAAACTGTTGCCTATTCGAAATACTATGAAGATTCTTGAGATTTCAAAGTAAGGTAGAGAAGACATTAAGTGAGGATAAGTATCGTTCGTGGGCAGGAATATAATAGTTCACTCCGGGGACTGTTCGGCTCCATCAATTGAAACATGCTCTCCCGTGCCGGCGACGGCGTCGGCGTCTTTGCCGTACGAACGAGCGTCGCGACAATAAACAATACAAACAACCCTGGCCTGCGTTTGACACCAGCCCGTTCGGAGTGGATTAGAGCGCTCTACAGGGAGTTCGGCAGCATTTAGGGAACGTAATAGCCTTCCGCCGTGACCTGTTTTAGTTGCGACAAATAGAGATTTACGGGATTGCTACCGAGGGATTTTCAAAGAAGACTATTCTCCGTAATAAAATTGAATGGTGTTTACTTTGCGGCTGCTTTATTCTCGTTGCCAATTCGACATTGACGCCGTTTAAAAACGATCGACTTTCAATGTCTGCGAGGTTTCATAACGACAGAATCATCCGGCTGTCAATCGATTCCAGCCTTCTCGCATTCGACAGACTGTCCGACAAAGTTTGAAACAATTTAATCCCGCTTGAAATATGCACGAAAAAATTTGTCTGAGCTAAAAGTGAGCGAGGGGAAACCATCTCACAGCCGCCGTTGAAATACATTATAATTTTCGGCGGATAAGGAAAAAAATGACAGTATCGGGGCCACTACGTAGCTCGCTGGCCACCGACATCATGGCACACAATTATGTAGCTACACCCGGAATTCGATAAACTTAATCGTATGAAAGCCCATATTGGGAGCGACTCGCCTCTAACCCTTGATATTACAGAGGCAAACCCCATTTACAGCATTCCGTTGCTTAATAATTTTACATCCGTCCACAAAGACGGCGCGTTGTGTTATCTCACGAGTGGCACGCCACCGATACGAGTGCTAACCAGCCCCTTACTCCTGGTCCTATTGTCATGTTTACATTGTCTATGCTCATTCCCGAATTCCGATTAACGCAAAGCTAAAATCGCTTTCACAATAATGTATGTATAATACTGTTACATCGGGCCGACACAAGTTACGTAGATAACAAACACAATTAGATAATTCCGCCTGCGCTTTGACTACACAATGAAGCTTTTCTGTTTTTATTTAAGTTTGCTCAAACTTTAAACTTTCTTTATGAATTCAAGTTTCGAAAAGTTTCCCTCTGCTTGGTACGGACACTAAGAAAAACTAGGATTATGGGTGAAAACAAAGAGCCCGATAAAAACTACTCGGTAAAACTTTCAAAACTGTGGTGTTAAGCAACCTTGGAAATATATATTAAACAAATGCTAGTTCTTTGTTCGTTACATAACTTAGATTATTGAGTAAATTATTTTTGTTATTTTCTCTTCCAGATTGTTCTTTCAGGGCAATGTGTGAGGATATTATGTAGAATACGGCCGGCGGCGGACAGTAAAACCTTTCTTGACAATTAATTTCACGGGCCATGTTCAACCTTTGCACTCCCCAGTTTCTTAATTCGCAATTAAAAAGTTAAATTGTCCGGTTAATTGCTGCCATTGTGGTGGACGACGTCTACTTATTATTCAGAATTGCTCTCTGAAAATTTGACGAAAAATTTGTCGAGAACCGGTTGCTAAATCACAATAAGTAATTAGCTTATCTGTCGGCGTCACGCGGGGTGCCGGGGTCTCACAGGGCGCGGGGTGCGGGGCGCCGAGTTCACGTCTTACGTTAAGCTCTCAGTATTAATCTCGACTCTGCTTAATAAACGAAGTGAATAACTTGGATTAAATAAATCACAGTATCCGAATTCTTGGTTGACTTTGTAACCGATGTTTGACTTGACTTGCTCGCCTTGAGGTGATCCTATATTGTATGAGAATGTATACAATCTGCTATCGTTAATTGTTGTAATTTTGTTGTTGAGTGGAACTTTTATGTGAAATTCCGTCCTTGAACCAAATTATTGTCAAATACTTCGGTGTAAACCTCTTCTATTCGACAAAACCTCATATTATGTCTCAAACCACACACAAATATTCCCTTTGTACATATATAGAGGTATATAAGTAACTAAAGACAGACATCCGAGCACTCAAGGTATTTGCGGGAGATGCATCTGTTCGAAGCCAACCCGTTCGACCGTATAGCAATTAATGTTTTGCGTGCCTCTCTACAACAGCTACCAACATGTTTCGAAAGCCTAATCCTTATTCTCCTGTGAAATATGTTATTGAATGCCTGGATTAACATTTGCTTCCAAATATACAATGTAATGTTTACATAACATAACGAAAGGTTATTAAATACCGGAAGAGATAGGTAACGAGAAGATATGAGAGAAGACTTTTCGTCAGTTATATTTTGAATCTGTGTATTACGTGTCGCCGATTACAACTCTAAACTCGTAGGGGCTTATTATTGAAAAATAAAAAAAACAATAATGTAACTTCAATCTTTTGCTCTGTAGTTTCGCTTGTGACGACTCGATCACCGAGCCTGTCCTAATGGCCTTAATTAAATAATATGTCTTTAACTGACAGGTATTTATTGAAGACAGATCTAACTAACTGGTTCTTAGAGGTATATCTTCTAAGTAAACATATGAATCAAGTGCTACTGCTGAACAAAGCCTCTTCTCACACTCTTAATCTTAGAAAGTACTTATAACTCGGAAAAGTCACATTAGTACTTGCCATTGGTAAGTTTCGAACCTGCACCCTCATTTATGAGAAGCGAGCGTCTTAACCTCCGGGCCACCACGACTTGATCTAGTTATTACAATGAAACTAATGACTAGGCTTTTTTTAAGGGAGGAAAATCATCCGATGACTTCTCCCGCCCGGGTGAGGCGAGAGGGAGTGTCAAATTGACTAAAAACCACCCCGTTATCATCTACCTCTAAATAAGAGATAAGTAACAAAAATTCTGAATCTACCTAAATTGCATTTTGTATTCGCAATCAATTTAGTATCAGCCGAAAATGTTATTATGGAAAAATTTAACTTAAATATAATTTTATTGAATTGAACTCAATGAGCACCGATTTCCATATTACATGGGTAAATGGATAATTTGCAAATTGAATTAAATCAGTTCTTACTTATTTAATGAAAGAGTTCTAAGGCAATATCAACATGTTAAACCCTATCAGACACAAAATAGTTTAAAATTGACGTTAAAAATATAAAATTACGCTTACAAAATGTGCCATGAAATTGTAACGTAGCTTTAATTTTTTAATAATAATAATGATAAAACGATACATTTCAATAGACCGGATATTACAGTTCATGACAAAATTACCAAAACAGTATATTTGATAGATATTGCCATCCCAAACACACATAACATACAATCTACTATTTCTGAAAAGTTAAGTAAGTATCAAGATCTCGCCATAGAAATCAAAACGCAGTGGAGAGCACAAACCGTTCACATAGTCCCCATCGTCCTCTCAACCACCGGTATTGTACCTAAGTCCCTCACACAAAGCCTCAACACTCTCCACATGCCTACCTACACTCTCCACACACTCCAAAAAGCAACCATCCTCAACACTTGCCGCATCACAAGAAAATTCTTAACTTCATCCACTCTATCATCCACCTATTCTATATAAACTTTCCCTTATACACTTGGCTCCGGCCCGTGTATAAGGTTCTTAAACTCTCTTAGGAGAAGGAAAAATAAAATATCTTTGAAATAATAATAATAATTCTTTATTTGCATAAAACATGGTATAAATGGTGTTACAATAATTATTATAAAGAGCTTACATGTTTTGCCAAAATTGTACTTAGCATGCAAATCTTTCACTTATAAAATATGTAGTATTAAAATTTTCTGTCCATAAATTCTTTAAGACAATAGAAATTATTCGTATTCAACCAAGCAAACAGTTTATTCTTAAATAATCTAAAATTTAATTTTTTTAAATCACTCGGTATCTTATTATATATACGAACACAATTACATAAGCAGCTTTTACTATACTTATTAAGCCTGGCAGTATCATCTAGAACTAGTCTATGTGGGTCACGCCGGTTCCTAGGATTAACATCATTGACTGATTTAAACAAAGTTTTATGTTTATTAACGAACATGCATATTTCATAAATATAGAGGGATGGCAATGGTAACAAATTTAGTTTTTTAAATATGGGTTGACACGAGTCCTCCGGTTGCATCCCGAACATTGCTCTAATGCATTTTTTTTGAGCAACAAAAGCTCGGTGCATATCTGTGCTATTTCCCCATATTATAAGCCCATATCGCAGTAGCGATTCCACGTATGCACGATAGGTCATAATGGCTGTTTTAAGTTGGTTACATTTTTTACTTGTTTGAGAGCATATACAAATTTATTTATTCTCTTTGAAACATTATCTACATGCTCTTTCCAGTTTATATTCTCATCTATTATTACGCCTAAAAACTTTGTCTGTACCACTTCTTTAATTTTGGATATGTTAAGTTTAATATTGTATTTTGAATTATTACATTTATTAAAGTTGATATATACGGATTTATTAAGATTTTTTTAAGATTATTAGTGTCGAGCCATTGTATTAATTTTCCTATAGTGTTATTAATTTCATTCTCGTGATTATTTATACCATTATTACATTTTTCTGTTGTTATAATAATACTAATGTCATCAGCGAACAATATACAATGGTGATTGGTTATATTAATAATGTCATTTATATACAATAAGAACAGGATAGGGCCCAGTACACTTCCCTGTGGTACACCATATTTATTGTGCTTGTATTCTGAAGAAAAAGGCACCTTATTCTGACTGTCGTCTATTCTATCAATGATGACACGTTGTAGTCTGTTACTAAGATATGAGGCTATCCACTGAAGTGTAGGACCCCTAATGCCAACTAATTCAAGTTTTTCGAGTAACAAATTATGGGAAACTAAGTCAAAGGCTTTTGAAATGTCAAAAAATAGCCCAGTGGTCAGATTATTTTTATTGATGTTGGTAACTATAGCCTTTACAAGAGAAAATATTGCCAATGTAGTAGACTTATTTTCCTGAAAGCCATACTGCTCTTTGCTAATTATATGAAATTTGTCGCAATAGTCTATTAGTCTTTTATACATACACTTTTCATATACTTTGGACAATATGGGAATTAACGTTATTGGACGGTAGTTATTGATGTCAGATTTTTCGCCCTTTTTATATAAAGGTTTGACTATTGAGTATTTCAGGGCATCAGGAAAAGATCCCGATGCAAAAGACATATTAACTAAATGTGTCAAAATAGGAGTTAATTGGATTGCACACTCTTTAATAATTTTGGTATTAATGTCATCATATCCCACAGAATTGGAATTTAGAAAAATCCCTACAGTAAACAGCTTATTTTTCCACAGAAATCCAATTCACTCAAAAAATATTTCTTAGGAAGAGGGATTTTTCATAAATTATATTGATCAGATTAAATTACGTTAATTTTCAAAAGTGGCTCCATCGTGTTCTACTGCCATTTTGAACCTTAAAGACTACTGTTGTAGAGGAACGTAGACATAAGGATGTCCATCAACAAAATTTAATTACAAATCCGAAAGTTTTTCAAAAACAAATTGTTTGAAGCCCTGCCACCAAGACAAGCACTATCACCAAAGAAGATAAAGTTAAAAATTTAAATTTTCGATTAATTACATTCATTGTGGCCAAAAACTTCGCTCGTTACCGGCGATTCTCTTAAATTCAGGTTTAACTTAGTACTAAATCCCTTTTGGAAGTTTTCAAAAGATGTATTGATCTGTCAGTGGCAGAGAGAAACGGTCCGGTGTGCTACCTTCAAGTCAATTGAAACTTTTTATCATTGACTTTCAAATAAGTGAGTTGCAAGTGAAATAAGATTCGACTAACTAAATAGTAAGAATATCTGAGTGGCTTTTAAACTAAACTTTATAAATATAGTTTCGGCTTAATAAACATTGTATTTGAAATACACCACAAAGTTTCTGAATAAGTTTGCGAAATTTACTCGTTGTGTTTCGCTTCGAGAGCGTTTAAAAACTTTTGACTAATCTCATTCAAAATATAGTATTGTTCAAGTGCTCTGTTTCGTACTAAAATTAGTTTTTATCTTAATACTTCTAGACCACTTCACGCCTATTTTTAATTGAATAGACAACCAATTTATAGAACATTTTATAAGTATTGAAGGTGACTATTATAGGCGTGGTTTTAAAGAGGTAAAAATTTCACTCATCAGACCTTCTTATAGTAAGTATCTTTTGTTTTATGGCAGCCGGTAAACGAGCAGACGGATCACCTGATGGTAAGCAATCGGCGTCGCCCATGGACACCTGGAACACCAGAGGCGTTACAAGTGCGTCACCGGCTTTTTGGGAATTAGCAGTTTGAGGATCGTTGGGGATTCAGGGATTGGGGAAATTGGGGAAGGGGAAGGTAATTGGGCCTCCGGTAACCTCACTCACACGACGAAATACAACGCAAGCGTTGCTTCACGTCGGTTTTCTGTGAGGCCGTGGTATCACTCTGGTCGAACCGGCCCATTCGTGCCGAAGCATGGCTCTCCCACACTTAATCTCTATTACACAGTGATAAATCGAATAATAAAGGTTAGAACGTTATAGATAAGCATTGTCTATTAAGTCTACTTCTGTTTATGTAATAATTTACATAATTCTCAAACATTTTATGTTTAAAATGCAAAGGTATCGTTAGTAGTCATGAAAGGAAGATTTTTCACCGAGTCTTATCATAAATTAAGATTCTTAAGCTGATTTTCATTATCTCTTTATTAATACTAAATAGGGTACCATGATAATGAACATGGAATATTAATATTTTCCTCTTAATCAAGATTTCGGTGAAAATTTTAATAAAATAATCGTATCTACTTCCGTTTGCGTTTGTTCGGTTGTGATAAGGTTTATTTACATTTCCTTGTATAAATTATGGTTCGTTGGGTTAGATATTTGTTTAGAGGTATAAGGTTCATATTCTTTTGCACCTAGATACGTAATATAATGTCTTGCACCGCGATTGTTTTTATAATTTCATCGTTTGTTTGCTTTGCTTCATTGATCTGTGGACAAAACGAAGGTGAGACTAATTTAGGCCAGAGTTAGAAGCTATATAATAGCTATAATATATATATATATAACAGCTGTTTGTATTTCTTGTGAAAAAAATTTAAGATGCATTCAAAGCTTTGACTAGGTGGTAGAGCGTAGTGTAGGCGTGTTCATATTTTTGAATAAAACAAATCACTATTAGATACATTTTCACAAAAACACAAAACAATATTTAACGCATGTTAACAATTTACGGTACAAATCGGAACCGATAAAGGTATTACCAGATTCCATTTATCGAAATGTTTGGTCCGCCAGACCAAGTGCATCCCAAATATTGGAGCGGCACTTGAACCGAGCCATGTGATCTGTATTCCAAGTAAAACTGTTACTAGATACATAAACAATGATTTTTAAAAGACCATGATCATCATTTAAATATAAACTCTATTACTATTGCCACAAAATAAAAGGTCATTTAGGTTATTCAGATACCTTATGAGCTTAATTTTGAAAGGTTTAATAGTTAGACAGAAAATGATATAGTTATGTATAAGTACTATGCACTAGGACTTTCACAATTTTACATATGTATGACACCAGACCCGAAACAACAATTTTTGGATCACACAATGAGTTGCTCTGTGCAGAAATCGACCCCATTACACGTTGCACCGCAGCCAGTTACCTAGCCAATAGTGCAATTAACCCGTCGAGCGTCCGCGTTCCTTATGATCCAACGGGTGCACACGTGACATTTGGAGCATTTTTTCTTATGATCCACCGGGATAAGGACGCTCGAGGGGTTAATGTAATTGTAACAGGGTCTTTAATAAGAAGGAACTTTTTAAATACCTAATACTTAGTCCATTTCTAATCCAAGACTTTTCTCTAAGTATTTGCTCTGGTGACAACTACATAAGTACATGAAATGAAGTTAGAAGACATTGAAACTCAATGACACACGAAATAAAGTTCATTCTAAATAAATTAAGAGAACATTTTAATCCAAAAAATCAATATATCGAAATAATAAGACGGATCAACTTCACTACTTAGAAAAAGAAAGAATCTTCAAAGTAAATTAAAATAACTTTTAGTGAACGAAGTAACTCCAAGTTTTGTTTAATTGTTCGAAAAATGTTAAGTCATTTGTTTTTGTTTGTAGGTCCAATAACATGACCTTTAGTACATACCTACATAGCATAGTAAGCACGATTAAGGCTTCGTCTAGACTAATTTCTTTTGTAACACTTACAACTAAATCAATATAAGCAATCAGTCCGTTCATTGATTTGCTAAATTTAAATTTTAATGTAGGATTATCGAGGCAAATAGAGTCGAAATTATTATTATTTGACGTACCCACGTCAAATCGGGTATTAGTAGATTGGGTATATTGATTAAGTTTTTTAAGTGCCTATTCACAAGTATGACTATTAGTATGGAATTAACCCTATGTAGTTAAGCTTGTTGCATGGGCCTTGTATACATTCATCATAACATTATTTTCAAAAAATGAAGACAATAGTGAACATATTAAATGTTTATATGCACGTTTAGCCAGTCACTGCTTCGTTGGCCGAGTGGTCGTAAGTGTGACTCTGGACTAGGGGTCTCGGGTTCGATTCCCGCTTTGGAGCAAAGAATTACCGGGTTTTTTTAAGAAATTCTCAGTTGTAGCACGGAGGAAATATGCCCGGTATATGACAATAAGCTCACCCCCTATTAAATGGGACTCATACCATAAATAGTGAAAAGTGGGTGTTACATTGTACAGTGGCATTAAGTGCTATAATGTGCACCTCTACCTACCACTTCGGGGATAAAAGGCGTGATGTTATGTTAGGTTTATGTTTCGGTAGTCCCATGAAATAGACAATAATGAACCACATACTATGATAGACTGGGCAGCATCTAGTCTACGCATGACCTCCATCAAATCCTAAACCATCTTCCTTAGACATTTTAAACAAAATTCAAAACCATTGTACTTTACACTTTATATTTACATTAAGTGCGAAATGATGATTAGGTATATCGCTAATTTCGGCCATTAATAGCATCGAAAACCAGGGTGTTATTGGCTAAAGGGTTTTACAAGTACCCAGTATCTATAGCAAATCGAACCCGTTGTCTATAAGAACCCTCGTTTCATTTATCTGTCAGTTCAATATTACGGTTAAACTTGATTAAGGAATCCTTGAATATTTAGACGTACCCAACCAATCTTGGTACATTTTATTAAATTCATATTATTACGTAATTTAATTACGTTCTTATGGAGTTCTTATGTTATGGGAAGATTATTAACTTTGTCGGGGTATGGGATTTGGATACTTAACTATATAAAAAAAGAATTTGTCATCATTATGACCATGACCAAGTTTGGTTTTGGGTAGAGTACTCAATTTAATTAAATAAAAGAAACGTAATAGTCGTTCATATGTTTAATTTGTTTAACATTTTTATTATTTCTAGTATAGAATCAATCTAAAAATAAGTTGTCTATACAAATAAGACTGACATTAATTACCGTTTTCATTTATATCGAATTAAAAATGTAAGTGTTCTTCGTAATTTAATAGAATTGAATAATGAAACTCATATCAGTAAATAAAATTTAGACAAAAACAAAAAAATGTATATACCTAAATAAAAAGCCCTAGTTATAAATCATGTTAATTCTAAATCTTATTCATTGTCAGATAAACGTAATGTGCGTAATAAAAATAATGAGTGTAATCTTTGGAAATTGCGAAGAATATACTTTCCAGTCTACACAGGTTGTCAGTATTTACATTAAACCTTTGTATTTTTTCTTTTGTTTTTCATAAAAGTTCAGAAAATGTTTTAAGAATTCCACTATATTATTTGTTTGTGCTCGACGGCACGACATCACGACGGGCCCCAGTGATTTCCTCGGAGACAGCGTCAATGAGATTTACCAAATTTTCCTCTCAAGTTATTTTTATTCTCAGTGCGAGATCGACGTTATTTCACATTCAAATATGGTTATTCGGTAAATGTGAAGTCAATAATGTTTGCGGCGGCGAACAAACGACTAGAGAGGTTTACATAATATAAACATATTTACTCCGTATCTTATACTATGTAACTTCGTGCCATCTGTTACTTACACCTTCTTATTTTTTTTTAACAGATTGATAGGGATTTAATAATTACTTTAAACATATATCCTAGTAAAACTATGTTACGAAATAATGAGTTAATTTGAGTGAGGTTACAGTGGAATCCCGAGAATCTCTGAAAGGGATTCAAGTATGTACCGAACCGTTAGCTAGTCGGCAACTAAGACAAATTCCTAAGTCCTTGAATACAGCTGTTAGGAGTGCCGATTTTCACAGTTGATTAACTATTACCGACTTCCATCCCAATTTTATTTAGTTTTAGTAGCGGTCTGCGATAGAACATCTCAATATTATTTTCAATAAACGAGCTTGTTTACCCATATTTTGGCTTTCGATATTTCATATGAACGCATTCGGCTCAAATCTGGTCGGTCCCAAGTTTGTAGCAATAAGTACAGCGGCGACATCCTTTCCTTATACAGGTTCGTTGTATATAGGTTCGTATACGTTCGGTGGCTCTATGTTATTGGGTTCGCGGCGGGGACCGGCCAGCTCTGCCTTTATTATCTGTTGACACTGTATTTGTTCTCCGACACGACCGACTAAATTATTGTTCTCTCGTTTGTCGAGACCTTATTTTATTATTTCCATTCTTTAATATCGCCGGCGAAACCGAATATACTTTAAACAACTTCTCGTTGTTCTAATAATATTTTATATTTTATGCTGGTTGTTACGGTTTCCTTTGTACGAGGAATTTCTTTGTATTTATTATCGCTAATATAAAAAGTAAATACGAGTTTTATATTTATTAAGAAAGTTTCGAATTCCTGTATTTCTTCCTAAAGAAAGAATGTTAACAATGTTTAAAATATCAGCCGAGGCTGGTGTTTATACTCATCAAGTTAAGAATCAAGGGAGAACAAAGATAAAGAATACAAGTTTGGTAAATTATGATTATCTTTACAGGCAACTTCCCGGACAAACACGGGGTGTATCAGCGACAGTTTGCTAATGCGCGGAGGGTGGAGCGACACGGCACGGTAGCGGCAGCGGCGAGCTTCCTATTGGGACATGTATTGGAAAATCTTTATGTTATTATTTACGCGCCAAGGAATTTCGCGGCGCTAATACCCGTCGCGTTGTACATTTTATTGAAGTTTTTATTAGAAAATACCATTCATACTTGGTGTCGTACGCATAAGAATTTGACTTATTAGTACTTAATAGGTAGTCTTGTTCCATGCAAACGAAGACATTGGTATTCGGAAATCTCATCATAATATCATGTTCGTGTCGCACAGAATTTAATATAATGAAATCGATCAGGACAAATATTTATCCATTAATTCTAGAACTCTGATGGTTTTGAATTCCGGCGGCCGGCGAACTTTCGGAACGTGTTGACCTTTAGACAATTCGCGGACTGTTCCGAGGTAGAAATTATCCCTTTATTTTAATAAGTAAACATTGTCTAAATTAATAGTGAGCACAATTGGATTATAGTTTATTGGTCGTATTTTACCGTAGCGGAAGGAAACCCGTATTATGCAACGTTTTATCAAAATGACCGCGCCTGGCGATACCGATGTTTGCATCTGTGCACTTTACCGCAACCGCTTGCTATTATAACTAGATCCTGCTTCGTGGCCACATGAGTGAGGGGAGAAGGTGTTCAATGACCTGAAGCTTGTACGGCAAACATTCGAAAGTGCCTTTGACAAGTCAGCGAAAGATTTTTATAAGCCCAGTTATTGAGGGGCTCAATATATTACATGTCTGTCGGGCCGGTACCTTTTAGTTTATTACTTATCTACACTGATGTAATAAAGCCGAAGGGTATGTTTGTTTGGTTGAACGCGTTTGGGAGCTACTTGTGTTTGATATATTCGTTTTTGGCAGTAGTATGATAATTCTTATAGAATATTTTTGGGCTTGAGTGACGTCAAAGCTGTTACTATTGTGGTTCTGAAATAGAGTTGTGTTAGCGTAATGTTATGCAATACAAATTAGTTAAAGTATTCTAACATTCTGATAAAAATCCAAAGATCTAATCATTATTTATTGAGATATAAAACACATCGTTTTAATAAAGTGTAACATGAAGCTTTATTAATAGGTTCGATTGACCCCGTTTGATACTGAACCTTAGGACTTCCAATTAAAAAGTTTTATAGACGTTTTATACTAACTGAAGACTTCTAAAACTAGTTCTAATACTTTTCTAACTACAGTCGCCTGTCATTCACGTTTCTCAAGTGCGTGATAATTTGAAATTGCAATATTAAAAGACAAACTTTTATAAATTATATTAGACACAGATTGGGACCATCTAAAATTGAGCAACTCCCCTCTGGTCGCAAATCAAAAGCTCGTCGGGGCAATTATTGGATTTTTAAAAATTATTTCATGAAAACCATTTACGCTTGCGGTCCGTACATAATATTTTATTGGTTTCATAAAATGATTTTTGTTTAGCTAAAATTCGATCGCATTGATAAAAATATTGAATAAACTATAGATTTAGTTCTTAGATCACAGAAATATTGAGGAACAAAACTAAACTAAATTACGTTCAAATATAAAACTAAATAATAGTAATACAAAGACGAATTACTAATGTGTTTCAAAAGCGTACAAAGGAAATCTTACGAACATTCGTAGCAAGTGCTACGCCGTAGCTAGTGGCGTAGCAAAGGATGAAATATAAACCACAATTCACTATTTGCATCTGTAAAATATTTGTATAGCGATACTAAATATTTTTATCCAAGATAATATATTGATAGCATCAATCCACACATCCATTACATCAATTGAATTCTCTAAAAAACAATTATTTTAACTATTTCTAGGACTACATGTAATAGCTAAAACAATTGACTAAATTGTTCTGAGCTAAGTGAATATTGATACCTGAACGAATTTCATTTGCTGAAACGAAACCAATTTTACTGATTGTGTTGTGGTTTGTTTAACAATTTCCAAAGCGTTTTGTTTATTCTGTTCGTTAGAATTCAGATGTGTTAAACATGAAAAAGATTTTTTTCTGTAATATGTGTGCTTTAATTATACCTACTATAGTTTCTGTCTTATATAAATGCAATAAATCTCAAAATTGGAAATGAAATGAAATGAAATGAAATGAAATCGTTTATTTGTAAACATAGGTTATATAAAGTTGTTTGAAAGATTGACATACAATGCAATACAGCGAGTCCGTCTATGTTTTGCCTTAAAGCATACAAATTCATATGAGTTTTAGTAAATAGATTAATTTAAATTAGAAAACAGAAATACATTAATAGTCATTTAAGTATCTACACAGGAATAAGACATTTATTATGGGGGTTAAACCACTGAGCCATCGTCATCAGTCATATCATAAGCTTTAATCCCTAATGCGAAATGTCATAATTTAATTAAGGAATATAATAATATGGGATGTCATGATAAGCACAAAATTACATAGAATCCAATGTCAGTATGTATCAAAATTTAAGTGGTCAAATTAAAAGGAAAATTAAGAGTATAGAATGTCATATGTACGTTCGACATAGCCAAATCTATGGTTAATCTGATTAGAATCACCCAAGATAGTCAGGGTTGGTTACATTTTTTGAAAAAACCAAAAATTTACATATATTGCAAATCGGATATAGCAGGTCTAGCATCTTTCATCTAAATAGTCATTTTTATAATAGCACTTAGTTACCAAAAATTCATGTAGTCGTTTTTTAAATATATTAATATTGTCAATTTCTATTATGTCTTTAGGTAACTTATTAAAGATTTTGGGTGCCATACCTAAAATGTTTTTGTTGAAGATGGCTTTCTTATGTTGTGTAGCGCAGATCCTATATTTATGACGTTTACTTTTTGGGTGGGTGTACAAGTGGATGTTAGTTTTTACGTAGCTGGCAACCTCAAATATGTAAAGGGAGGGCAGAGTTAATAGTTTTAATTCTTTAAAATATGGTTTGCAGCTGACTGTGCTTTGTATACCACATATTGCCCTGATGCATTTCTTCTGTGATTTGAACGCCATTTCTCTATCCGGCGAATTTCCCCAGAACAGAAGCCCGTATCGCAATGTTGACGAAACATAGCCGTGGTACGCCGTGATTAATGTTTCCTGATTTGCCACTTTTTTTAAGTTGTATAGCGCGAAGGAGGATTGGCTAAGTTTTTTGCAAACACTATCAATGTGGGATTTCCAATTTAGGTTCCTATCGATCCAGATACCCAAGAATTTAGCATGGTCAGTCTCTTCAATATTTTTCCCGTCATATCCTACGTGAATCCTGTTACCACTAATTCTTTGTGCAAATGATATGTAAGTTGTTTTCTCTAGATTAATTTTCAATTTATTTGCAGTTAGCCAGGTTATGATGTCGTTTAAGTTATCATTAATTTCTTTTTCAAAGGTTTCGTCATTATTATTTTTAAAACAGTATAGTGCTATCGTCGCGAATAAGATCATGGGATTGGTGATTATTCTAGGCATGTCATTTAGTAAATTATAAATAGTAGTGGTGCGAGGACACTACCCTGTGGCACCGCGCATAAACATTTCCGATATTTAGAAGTGTGCGTTATTTCAGTTTTTGTGTAGGGACAGATTTTTTTAATACATGTGTATTGTTGCCTGTTTGTAAGATAGGACTTAATAAGCTCATGAGTGTTGCCTCTAATGCCATATTTTTCTAACTTCATCAGTAGGATTTCATGACTAACATGATCGAAGGCCTTAGTCATATCCATAAGCAATGCAACCATGGGAATTTTCTTGTCCATGTTCGTAAGGGCGCACTCCACTAGCTCATAGATAGCTGAATTTATGCTTTTATTTTTTCTGAAACCATATTGTTCTCTTATTATAAGTTTGTTAGCTTCTAGAAAGTAATATATGTTTTTTGAATTATTTTTTCAAATATTTTAGAGAATACTGGGATAAGTGCTATTGGTCTATAATTATTAGGGTCGAGTTTGTCACCTTTCTTAAATATTGGTATAATTACTGAGGTTTTCAGTTTTTCTGGGAATATGCCTTTCTCGATGCAAGTATTGATGATGTGACTGAGTACCGGTGCAATAATAGCAGCGGTAGCTTTAATTACCTTGGTGGATATATCATCATATCCAACACTATTGGTATTTTTCAATGAATTTATTGTTTTTATAATGTCATCAGGTATTGTGGGTATCATGAATATAGAATTAGAATTCGTGTCAAATGTCAATATATTTTTATAGTTAATGTCATTGTGAGAATCATTTTGATTCTGAAAATGTTGGTTAAACGATTCTGATATTTGTCCTGGATTAGTAATAACTTTATTGTCAATTTTTATCTGGTTAATTCCTACATTTGGATTATTTTCCTTCTGTTTATTAATAATGTTCCACGTAGCCTTACTCTTGTTTTCGGAAAGATTTATAAAGTGATTATTTTGTACTTTTTGTGTTTGTTTAATTATCAGCTTCAATCTCTTTGTATATAGTTTTAGTTTAGTTTTGTTGTTTAAGCTAGGTGATTTTCGATATTCCCACAGCATGTCTCTTTTTCGCTTAGAGCATTTTTTGATTCCCGCTGTTATCCACTTTGGTTTTTTTGTTACTGAGATCCTTATTTTATTGATCGGAAAGCACAAATTATAAAATAGTTTATATATGTCGTAGAACTCATTAAATGCATCATTAGGTTCGTGGCTCATAAATGCTTCGCAAAAAGTTATATTTTGAATGCATTCGTAGAATTTTTTCATATTTTCGTCACTAAAGTCGCGTTTATATATAAACCAGTGTGATAGTACGCATGTTTTTTTGACCCTACACGTTAAGAGTTGAGCTGTGTGGTCAGATATAGCTAATTCCTTGATCTCACATCTGCTCCCCCTCACATTATGGATAATGTTGTCGATGCAGGTTCCGCTACATAGGCGTGTCGGTGATCGAGTGCCCAGAATGAGGTTATAGCTTCGCAATACATTTAGGAAGGTGCTAGAGGTTCTATTTGTTCTAGAAATATCAATATTAAAGTCTCCGCAGAGTACTATCCTATTATTCCGCTTATGCAAAATTTCGTTTAACATTGTATCAAGATTAATTAAAAACGTATCAAACTTATTTTGTTGTTGCTTGGAGGTCTATAAATGCATATAACTGTGATCAAGTGGGAAATAAGTTTTATCGCACAGCATTCTATTACATGGGGTATAGTCCATTTTTTTAAGTTGACTACCTCAAAATTTTGTGAGTTTTTGACTAAAATGCACGAGCCTCCGTTTCTATCGTTTCTGTCGTAGGAAGTTGCCAGTGTGTAATTGGGGATGTGTAAGTGTTGATGGTCACCTGTCTTCATGTTGTGCTCTGTAATACATATGACATCAATTGACTTACCCTCTTCCGACAGTTCATTTAGATGTACACCCAGTAGATCCGACTTACTTATTAGGCCGTTAACATTTTGATGCATTATAAATATGTGGTTATACACGAAAAAAGTCAGTTTTGTTAGTATTGTTAAAATTGTTGTCTTCAGATCTATTAATTATTATTGTTTCTTCCTGGTCAAATTGGTCTAGATCAATAATTATGTTGTCTAAAATTCGATCGTGTATGCATTTCATCCCGTAGTTAGTAACTTTACCTGTTCTGTAAGAGAACATGTCAAGCGATAGGTCACGATTACTATCGAAGAAGTACGCATATTTATTGTTCAAAATATCTAGGTGCAGTAGATTATTAAACATCTCTACTTTAAAGTTATAAATTGGAGCACCAGTAATATAGGTAGCTGCACAGATAATTATATTTGTGTGGTTTACTTTTTGTAAGATTGCTCTTATTTCATTAATCATTTGTATATAGGATTTTTCCCCTTTTATGTCATTTTCTCCGATATGAAGAATACAGTAGTCCCTTAAGTTGAAATCTTTAATTTTGAGTTTCATATCACGTATCAGTTCAATCGCATTACTATTGGTCTTTATGTAATGGCAGTAGTGTGAGTTATTTGAGTATACCTCTTGAATTGTGGATAGGAATCTTCTTTTTGTATTGCTGCTTAGGATACATATTTTATTTTTTCGCCTAGACTGCGTGATTTCTGTTATTGTTTCTTTATTAATATTATTATGTACAGTGCTTTTAGTTTGGGGCCGAATAGTGTGTTCTTCAATTTTGCTGGGAGTTGTTTGTGTACTCTTATTGTGCGTAGCGGTTGTAGTCAGATCCATTGTTTGGCTTTCATTGTTGAGTACTTTTGTTTTTTTCTGAGGAGTATCTTTAATTTTTGGCGCAATCGGTGATAATGTTTTGCTTTGATGCAAGGAGTTTTTTTTGCGAGTTGATATTGGTGGCGTATTCTTCCTATTGGGCGTGAGGCATATTTTTTTACAAGTCTCAATATTTTTTAAGGATTTTTGTAGATCCGTCTTTAATCGAAAGTTTTCGTTATTTAAGTTGTCAATTTCTTGGTGAGCACTCATTAGCTGCATATTTAGTGTTTTTATTTGTTCATTCAGTTCATTGATTCTGTCATTGTCACCTTGATTATGTAGGCTGTCGGGTATACTTAACATTGTAGTGTCAAATAATGTTTCTTCGTCGTCATTTGTTATCAGTCAAGTTATTTAGAGATCCAGTCTTTTGTAATTTCCGATGTGTTATGTTGTTATGTGGATCCATGCTTATTGTGAATCTCACAGCGCCCTCTTTTAGCACTGGTATGTAACTGTTGTATTTGTGAGAATTATTCGTAGTTTCTTTTATTGACTACTATGTACTTGGTAGCAGTAGAAACTTTTGCTTATTTTATTTATTTCTGTCGATCAATTTACAAACATTCACAAAAAGAGAGTAATGAATTTAGTGGGTTCCGAACTCGAGATCCCTTGCACGGAAAGCGGCCGATGTCGTAGACTTGCTAAGCGAGCATTAATATAAGGTATGAAATAGCGACTTGTTTTCTTAATACAAATATGATAAACATTTATTTATTGAAGGGTATTTAGATAGTTCATTGAGTATTTTAATTATCACTTTTAATTTGTTTCAGTTTATCAGCTGTTTTAGCGTATAAAAAGTTATTAGTTATTTATCTCAGTTGCACACACTTGTTGTCAGTCCTTTATTACGTTCCGTTTGATATTTGTTTGCTGTTTTGGAGTAAAACAATTATTTGTTGCATTAACAAGGTGCAGTGGCCAAGGTAACGGAAATTTGGATTTTAAGCTGTTGTTCAGTTGTATTTCGGTTTGATAACACTTTCACTATCGTCTTACACTGTTGTTTTTTTATTTAGCACTGTATATAATTGGATTGTATATACACTGGAAATAAAAAAAATAATAATACCGAACTGTAACTTAAAGGTTATCTACTAGACAAACAAAGGTTGCTATGATATATTTTTTCAAAATACATTGAACTACATAACATTGAATGTATAGGTAATAGAATACGGAAGATAAGAACTTAATGGGGTGTACAGAGTTCGTAAACGACCATCCTTACTTGTTTCTACGACTACGCACTGCGCTAGAAATGGCACTTTTAGCTATTTTCGTCTACTTAAGCCAGAACAAATTGTACACGTCTATGTACTAAGATGATGAAAAACTTCTACAATATACTATTATGTTTCTATAACTACTTCTTTATATTACTTAGTATTTCATTAACTTATTTACACTTTAAGTGTGGGAGAGTCATGCTTCGGCACGAATGTGACACTTCGACCGGAGTGATACTACGGCCGATCAGAAAATCGACGTGAAACAACGCTTGCGTTGTGTTTCGTAATGTGGGTGAGGTTGCCGGAGGTCCAATTAGCCCCCCCCCCCTTCCTAATCTCCCCATCAACTCTCAAATTCCTAGTCCCAAAAAGGTCGGTTACGTACTTGTAACGCCTCTGGCGTTCCGTGTGTCCATAGGCGACGCAGATTGCTTACCATGAGGTCATCCGTCTGCTCGTATACCATAAAAGAAAGTTTAACATTTAACTGTCACTTCAAATAATATTGGCTTTTAGAAAAAAAGGTGCTATTTAAAATGACCGGGAGACAATTGCATTCTCCAACCCACCGACCGAGTGTAAAGGGTAAGACAAACCCTCTTATGTACTTCAGTACTAGACTGTCACCGCTAGTTATGGTACTTATAGAATCAGATGTGACACATTATTTAAGTCGCAATTATGTGACTTCCAAGCGCGAGGGTTTTAATCCCTCCCCCTTACATGAGTCATGGGTTATTGAAGCTCGCTGTTCTGAATTGAATTTTCAGTAATAGGTAATAGTCATATAGTGCCCACTATACGGCGTGTAAAAAGAATGCTTCCGAGAACGCAGACCGATAAAGTTTTGTTCCTACAATTTTTAACCGACTTCAATAAAAAAGAGGTTCTCAGTTTGACCTGTATGTATGTTTATGCGCGATTATCTCACGATTAGTTGAAACGATTTTGAGCGGTTAAAACTGTTATTTACACTTAGGATAAGATTCTAGTAGTAGTATTAACCGACTTCAGAAAAGGAGGGATAGTCGGTTTTTTCAAACGTAGTTTATAAAAGAATTATAATCGTTTTGATTTTTGTGTTATTCATGTAAAATCATCTTTAAACAGTTGATTACTACTATTATTACATACAAGAAACATATCATCACTTTCTTTTTTTAAATAAAACTTGTTTTTAACCTTCACCTGACTTTGCTTTTTAGAAGCGTTCTCTTTTCACCCCACATAGACATAGTGTCATATGGCATTAGACTCTCTCCTTGTTACGTGTAAGAAGTAGCAAAAAGTATCTTTTCTAGTATTCTACGCGGAACAACAGCCATTCTGACCTTTATAATACGCTACTACATTATTTATTAAACCCTTTGTCAGACTTCCAGACTTCACACTACGTAATAACTGTCATAAATGTCTGTATCACAATTATATCCTAACTTATATCATAGTAAAGAAATGGGATTTTTGTTACTTATTGTGCTTGCGTAACTAAAATTATTGTATTTTACGGAAATTTATTTGAAACTTATTAACTCTTTGAGTATCTAGAACTGTAAGCAAAAATGAGTATACATTTTGGTACAGGAACTAACTACTACATTTTTAGACATAGTAAAAAGTCACTGCGTGATTAAGCAGGCAATTATCACCTTAAAGTATTTAACAAACAAAATAATGCTCTAAGATTACCACGCACCCTGTTCATAATTATGAGTCCCGTTCGAGACTTGAGACCAGTTGAGTATCGTTGGAAAATGTATATTTTATGTATAAGCCGTAAATACTATTTAAACATATTAAATATATACATATTGAAAACTACTTAACACCCAAATAACCATTAATATAATAATAATAAAACCAGTAAAACACGTTTCAAAATGACGATAAAGGTTTAATCATTGAAAACGATGCCCAAATTTATCATTATTGCTGTACCAATTCATTTTTGCGGTATTAAAAGTCATCTGTGCGTAAAACCATCGCTGACCGTATCGCAAGCGAAGCATTTCCAAGTTATTTCTGTAGTGCAATTTCAATTACTGCAGATGCATAAATTTTATTTGTATCGTGGCAACTACCCACCACGTAGTTATCCGTCTATAATGGGATTGTAACTTCGTTTCGTATTCGGGGATTAATTAAAAAACAAGTTACAAAGGTATAATGGCGTATCTCATAACGTGTAAACGTCTATTTGTTCTCAGTAGTTAGTTATTTATTTTCTGACTGCCTCGTTGGCGGAGTGGTCGCAAGTGCGACTGCCGGGCAAGGGGTCTCGGGTTCGATTCCAGGGTCGGGCAAAATATTACTGGGTTTAAAAAAAAAATCTCACCCCCTATTACATGGGACACATAACGTAAATAGTGAAAAGTGGGTGTTACTTTGTACAGTGGCATAATGTGCACCTCTGCCTACCCCTTTGGGGATAAAAGGCGTGATATTATATCATGTTATATTTTCTGAAGATGTGAGTACATTAACCTACATAAAAACAAAAAACCTTTTTGATTATCACTTTATCATTTCCAAAATTTTCAAACGTCTAAATGATTTGTACTAGTATACCAATTAATTATCTATTACAGCTCCACTAAAAACTACTTTGAAATGTAAAAAGTAAATATATCGCCAAAAAATTAGAAAGTAAATCGTAGGGCGACACAAACGCATTATGTTTATCTTCTATCTATGTTATTTTTTAGTGTTACGTGAAGTGACTGCCGACTGACCTCTAGAGCCTTTGGAAACCCAATACGATGTTATCGGGGAAGGCGTGCGTGCTTCTACACTCAAACTGATATAATGTCTTCTTATTTTTATATACAGGGTGGCCTTATTCTGCATGGCAACCAAATAGGTATTAGATATCTGCCCAATATTGATCTGCTTGAGACTACTTGAGTATTTTTGGTAAAATGTTTGATTGCTATTTTTGGATGTTAATGATTTTAGTAAAATCTGAGGTTGACAGCCTCGTCAAAAAGAATGTCGTAAATGTTTTAAAAATACGCTTGCGTATAGTGGTTGAAACGATTCCAAATTTAAGTTTTACTAAAGCAAAAATTTGAATTGCTATCTTGACACTGGCTTATAACAATACAAGATCGCAAATAACACTATTTTACGACCAATTTTATCCGAATCCTTATGTTTTGTTCAGATACAACTTTATATAATACACTTATCCTCTAAACCTACCAGTTTATTAGTGTCGCAGACGGCACCTTAAAATCACATATTGGATTCGCAGGTCGAACAAAAAGTACTCGTATAATTGAATTTTCCCGTTAGAAAGATGCCCAGTTATAGCGGGATTGGAACTGTGCCCGATAAATGGCGATAAGTTCGCCGCCTATTACATGGCACCTAATAACGTCATCGGTGAACTAGGGGTGTGCCACAACCCTCTGCAACATATTTTAGGGGTCACAAACAACTCGGGTGCCGGGCGCAATGATGTTATTTTGATTGAATATTTTGCACAACACCGGAAAGTTTCCGACGCTGTTTTTGTTCGCTTACAAATTATGATTAGCCACGTAAAGCGTTGTAGCTATCAATCTAGGTCGTGATAGTGTAAACTATTTTATTAAAAATCTTTGTAAGAAAAGTAGCGTAGGAGTGACTTTGAAAGTCGACGTTCGTAGTAGCAAGTATAATGAAAATATGGTAGCCGCGCTGGCTAAGCTATGATCGATTGCCGTCATGCAGGGCCGGTATTGCATGGATCATGCTAACATCGTCGGTTACATTAGATTGCGTTTGATACAGCTATATTGATAGCAGATTGATGCTGGGAGGATAATGCGGTAATAAGTATTGAGTTTTTGTATTGTATTCTTATTCGGATGAAGAAGTTATACGCGATATTACACGCATTATCTGATATGAGACGTGGTCACGCGTGTATGTTGATACCTGTATGATATGATATTATTTAATTAGTACCTAAAGCCTACCTTTAAAAGTCTGACAACTATGAACTGTGATCAGTAACTACTCAATAATAAACCAAGTGTCTATCTAGACATCTAATGCCTAGATTAAATAAAACAATGAACCAGAAAACCAAAACAAATAAATCAGAACAGTAGTAGTTACCTGGTAAGGTACTAGAACTAACTTCATTACTCAGACAACACATAATGTGAGTAAGAGGAGAGAGGAATCGCAATAAAAATCGTAATGATACCGCAATAACGAACTCACGATAACTGCCGAAAAGGAATTGATAAGGAAAATATATGGAGAGAGTTACATATGGGTACCACATGCTACGTACGAACCCTTATTGGATGGGGCGTGTAGCCTTAAAAGATTCATGGATTCCTATAGAATGGAATGTTTCTGTATTTAAATATTCCCGAGTACAATGAAGAATTGGAATTTAGAGGCCGTGCCACGAACGTGTAGAATGCGATATCTCCGTGAATGTGAGAGTAGAGAGTGAACAATGTACTAAGTCGACCTAAGCGTTTAGTATTCCCTGCCAAACCCGAAAGCTAATAAATAAGGTGTCTACGTAGGGTTGGTCTAATACTTAGACGAAGAGTTTTTTGTTGAGAAAATCTGTTTTAAGGTTCTCTTTATGTATGATCGATACCTACAGAACGTTCAATATAATTGTTAGCTTGTTTCTATGACCTAAAATGACTGCCTGACTAATAGGTATGCGCTTATGTAAATTTCAATTATAATTAATTTAAGACCCATTAATTCATTGAACAAATTCAATTATTATTTAATGTATTTATTGCATTTACGAGTTGGTACATTTGTTACGTACTTAAATGTATTTAATTTAATTAAAATTTAGAACGGAATGTTTCTGCATTCTTTTACCATAATAACCGTGAGTTTTGTGGTCTGTACGGATGTTTGGTACTCTTTTATACAAAAACTGCTTAACGTATTTTGATAAAATATTGTTACTTTAAAATGAAAACACGTATCATAATAGGTATTATAAATATCAAAGTGTTTAGTTATAAATAACAAGAACAGGCCACTAGACCTAAATGTTTAAAGTTTAAATCTAAAATGTCAGAGAAAATGGCAAAGCGTCATTTTTGTTATTCATCGACAGTTCATTCATCTCCAGTGAAACATTGACAGATCCATTATAACTACGAACAATGGTAGCGGCACCATACAAATTTGTAAGGAACGTTTTTCATAATGCGCTGTTAAAGTGGCGAATAGCTCCGATAATACAACGTTTTGTTGTTAACGAAATGTATTCAATCTTTCATAACATTTCACGCAGAAAATCTTTATAAACGCCCCGTTATTTAAAATACTCATCTTTATCATCTATTAAAATCTAAAATTAAAACGGTTTTAATTAAAATTCAAGAACTGAAAACGATCACGTGTCCAAATTATAAATAATGCGAGCGTATATAAAGCTGTTTTTATCAAATACTTATTGCGTAAATAACAGTGTATCCGATATAATAACGAAATATACAACGACGCGGTTTAATATCGTCACGAGACCGACCTCTTTTGACCCTTCCGTTATTTACATCCCAGATTAAATCAAAGCATAAACGTTGTTCATAATATTGTTCACTTCTAAAAATACTTATAATATTATCTAACTAGTTACATAAACATACAATGTAATATTAACAGTTTAATACAATTGCTATCATTCGAAGATATTGTTATAAACTTTCAAAGTGTGCACAAAAAAGTAAAAGAACAAAAATAAAATACACAAAACTTGCAACGTAAAACATTGAAACAAAAAAGTAAAGTTGTGCGGTGTCGTTTAGTTTGGTTAAACTAATAAAAAGTTTGTATAAAACAAAAGTGTATTTAAGCATGATTGCATGCATTACCTCTTGACGGTTGCAGCCTCGGAAGCCACCACCCGCGGATATTATTTTGTTGCAACACGAGAGGGCGCGAGGGAGACGGCGAGAAAAGCGCCTTAACAACTTTTTAAAGGGAGCACTCTGATGGAGCGAGCGCAGCGCGAGCCGCGGGTACCGGCGATTCATTAAGAGCGAGCGTGGAGGCTGCGATGGGCCACCACACCCCGCGCCCCGGCGCTCGCGGCCGCACCGCGCATGCGCCCGCCCGCCATCCAATCGCGGCCCTGTTGCTTCTGACGGCCGCACAACGTCAAAACGTAAACGCTATGAATACGTTTAATCGCCGCTGAATCTTCCGACAATCGCGATGATCTACGCTAAGATTAGGACAACTTTTGCGGGAAGCGACAGATGCATTGTGTTCACGAGACGCTACTCCGCTCGACTGGCTAAGACGTTTGGCGTACAATTGAGATGATAATATGTCTCTTTGTAGATTTATTCAGACTAAAAAAGTTTAGCTTTAGTGGATATCGAAGACTTAAATGTTGGTACTAACTTTGATAAATTGATAAACGTTTTATTTTAAATTATTCATACAATACTCATTCATGCAAAAAGTTTAAACAACCGTAATTAAACCGATTTAAAAGGAAAGTGAATCTAATCTCGGGCCACTTAAAAAACATAAAACGCGCTCTGTGGTAGGCTGTAACCCGCTGAACCTCCATCAGGGCCGTACAAGCTAAATCTAAATCCCTTAAATACGTTACCCTGATATTTATGGTACGGCTAATAGCACCAGTTAAGCCAAAGACCAGGCATACAAACGATATTTTTGAAGATAAATACAAAATTGCTGTTTCTTCAAAAGTACATAATCCCGCATAATTACGAGTAATTGACAAATGAAACGACAGATCTCAGGACCAAAAACTTTTACTCAAACAAGTTCAAATTTACAAAAATATATTTATTTAAATACAAACGGTGTATTAGTCAAATAATTTTTTGATCATTTTCTTAGTTCGTCTTAATTATAAGCTCTCAGCTGTCTTTTCTTAAAGAAAAATAATAAGATGAATGAATACCCTTGAGCATTCCAGACTCGTCCTTTGAGAAAAGATTTCTCAGATAAAGAAAAATGTGTACCTTCGTAAAAAGTATAACGCCGAATAAAACGATTCAAAAGAATTCTTTAAACATCACTTACAATACAAAACAAGAAATAAATATTATAATAAAATATGGATCTCTATTATAATAAATTGTAAGAAATAAATCTTTTTATTACCTTTTCTATTTAAGCGCCCCTCGTGAACTGTTTTATAATAGAAAAGAGAGTTATTGCATAAACACTGGGTTGAACATTGAACAAACATTATTCCTAGTATACACCCACGATATTATTTAAATATTCATAGAAGAATTTCTTTTGACAATAATATAATACTTAGACATTTTACTATAAACATTATTAAGATTTAGTTTGAAGAAAGTAAAGTATGTAGATATAAGTTTATTACAAATTGTTCAATGGTAATGTAGGCTACTATGATTTTGATCACAAGGTGGCGCTAGTGCAAACCTCTTGTTTTTCATCAAATAGGGAATTAATTAGTGTAACATCATTGGACGTTTAATACTTGACAGCTGCAGTGATTGGACAAAAAAGGCTCTTACTACATTTGCGCCTGGAGACCAGAAATACTTTATTACTTCTCTATTACATTAAAATAACCATGATTGGTAGGTCCAATATATTGTAAAACAAACATTGATAAAAAAGATCAAGAAAATGCAATGTTTTTAGTGATGTCATTTGTGTTATTTTTCATTATTTTGAATAGAAATTAAAAATTATTCATGTTCATAAAGACCTCAAATATAAAACTATAACCGCCCGAAGCCAGTTTTCAGCAATCTTCGTTTTCCAACTGATG
This sequence comes from Spodoptera littoralis, assembly GCA_902850265.1. NCBI lineage: Eukaryota > Metazoa > Arthropoda > Insecta > Lepidoptera > Noctuidae > Spodoptera > Spodoptera littoralis. The sequence goes on along the minus strand of LR824542.2, from coordinate 8,251,076 downwards.
ATGGAAAAGTGATTCTTATAGAAACATGCTATTTTTACATATCTTTTAAATTAAATACTGGATTAGATAAAATCACACTTACAAATAATTTAATAATTTTTTCGTTATTTACACATGAAACAGAACAAATTTACAATGTATGTAAATCACATTTAACTTTTCGCTGTACATGTCTATCATATGGACGTAACATCCGTACCTGTGTCAGTTATTTGTAATTAGTTCAAAATTCCTGTTACAACGAGCCGATGTCATTCCAACATTGTTCAGTCGTTCAGAAATGTAACATGCTTGTAGTACATACGGGTACATATAAAACTATGCAAAACCAGTATAAATTGATCGTCGCATGTGCGGAAAGATCATACAAAGCGGTCATAATAAACTTTTTTTTGTATTGTAACTTTTGTGAGACATACTAAATAAATTATTATGATTTCGGCTTACTCACGTAATAATATGAAGAGGCTCATATTATACGCGGCGACTGTAGGGTCGCGAAATGCTGCTCATGAATATGAGCCTCTAGCATGACTTGAAACTAGTCGAGTTCCTCGTCAAATGATTACGTGAGTAAGCTGAAAACGTAATAATAAACTTTTTGTCTAGCTCGATGCGAAGCAGTGTCATCAAATAGTGTACAGAAAACTTGTTCTTATTTTTTTTTAAAAAAACTTTACTGGTTTATTTTAATTTTATATACGTAATTAGTATCGCGGCGCATGTCAGCAGCAGCAAAAATTGTAATGTATTTAAACATTTAGTGTGGAAGAGCTATGCTGCAGCCGGCACGAATAGATTGGCTCAACCGGAGTGATACAACGGCCTCACAGGAAACCGACGAGAAACAACGTTTGCGTTGTGATTCGTCGTGTGAGTGAGGTTACCAGAGGCCCAATTACCTCCCCCTCCCCAGTCTCCCCAATCCCCAAATCCTCCAAAATGTTCAAATTCCCAATTCCTAAAAGGCCGGTAACGCACTTGTATCGCCTTGGTGTTCCAAGTGGCCATAGGCGACGCCGATTGCTTACCATCAGGTGATCCATCTGCACGTTTATCGGCTTATATCATTAAAAAAATGTGCTGAAAGATCATACAAAGCGGTCACAGACAACTGTACAGGTTTATTTTAATTTTATATACATAATTAATATCGCGGTGCATGTCAGCAAAAATTGTAATATATTTAAACTGTAACTTAAGCATTATTTATCACTGTACTTTTATCGTTTCTATCAATTAAACACTAATAGCAGAAGGTTGTGCCGTTTATCATTATTTTCTCTCACAATATTTCTGTCCAAAATAGTTTACATCGTCGGGTGCAGTCAAATATCATTCATCATCAAGTGTAGGCGTGATAAAAAACCTCTACAAATAAGCTTCTATGAAAATTGGTTCGTCCTGTTTCTGGTGCGTTTTTTTTTTAATTTTTCAAATTCTATAATAATTTTCCTAATACATTTAAAACTAGAAACTGATTGATCACCGGTTCCTCATGCGAACCGCTAAGGAATGGAATTCCTTGCCAGAGTCTGTGTTTCCCGTCTAATATGACTTGAGTGTCTTCAAGTCCCGAGTGAACAGGTTGCTCATAGGTAGGCGTACTCCATCATCGGCCACATCATCGCTTACTATCAGGCGAGATGGTGGTCAAACGTCGACCAATAAAGTATAAAAAAACTGAAACTTTGAAACTAGAAATTAATTGTGATTTGATATACGTTTGGGATTTCGGATAAAAATTAAACAGTTGAAAAGTAATAAAAATACTGACAAAAGATGAATTTTTGTGTTCATCATCATCATCAACAGCCTATAAATGCCCACTGTTGAACAAAGCCTCTTCTTACACGGAGAAGGTTTAAGCATTAAACGGTTGCTCAATACGGGTTGGCGATTACAAACTTAAAATTAGAAATTATAAACCCAGGTTTCTTCACGATGTTTTTCCTTCACCGTTTAGCAATGGTGTCTAGATAATCTTAGAAAGTACATATAACTCGGAAGAAGTCACATTGGTACTTACCGTTAGTAAGTTTAGAACCCACACCCTCATGCATGAGAAGCGAGGGTTTTAATCCGGGCCACTATGACATATTTATGTGTTACTAAGTATTAAATATTTTTATTTATTTAGTAAGGTATACTCGTCTTAATTATTGTAAACCTAATATAGATAAAGATTTATTGGCCATAACATATAAGCCTACGCTTCATCATTAATCTTTGTCAAAACTTTACAAATTGGAAACCATTACCTTTACGAAATTATTTCCAGTGTCTTCAGAATTGATTAATTAATCAAAATCATGTACTGGTGATAGCTGGTTGTTACGCTTTCCTAGTACTTTGATTACATAAGTGACTAATAAAAACCATGGTTACGTCCTATTATTTAATCATACATCACATCACGCCTTTTATCCCTGAAGGGATATTATTCCCCCCCCCCCCCCTGAGGGGTAGATAGAGGTGCACATTACGGCACTTAATGCCACTGTACCCACTTTTCACTGTTTATGTTATGAGTCCCATGTAATAGGGGGTAAGCCTATTGTTATATATACCGGGCATAATTCCAGACTCCGTACTAACACTGAGATTTTTTTCGAAACCCAGTAGTACTTTGCCCGACCTAGGAATCGAACCCGAGACCCCTACGCGGCATTTTCACTAGGGACCACTAGGCCAACAAGACAGTCTTTAATCATTTAATTTGTATATAAGCAAGCAGATGTTCTTTACTTTTTAATATCATCCATATTATTTTTTGTATACTATCGTGAGATATTAAATTAATTGAGTTTACGCGATGCTTGTAGTGTCATGATTATGGACTCTTGGTGTGGCTTGTAATTAGTAGAGTGACCTCAACAGATGTGAGTAAACTGTGTAACCTTTTAAACAATTTTAAGTCTATGCCCGATTATAATTGTGGTCACCATGTATCTACTGAATAGAAAACTTAATTAATTATTATACTAGGTTAGATCAGAGACTCAGTTGTAGAAGAATCGTACGATGAAGAGGTTTTTTTAATAAAAAATATTTCAAATATATTCTTGCAGTGTTCGAGATATTCATAATATCTACACGCATGCAGTCGCGATGATGTAGGACAAAAATTGTTAAGGTTTTCCCACTTATACTATTCTAATGACCTTTCCTTGTCAATTTGTTTCTAATTAGGTCACTGGTTTATGTGAAAGCAACGCCCATCTGCCCTCAACTATCAACTGGGGTGATACGATATTCTTCAATAGTTTCGGGATTCTGACTTCCCTAACAACTGTCATGGGTCTTTGTTCTACGTGAGTCCCGAGTCATGGGGTTGAAACAACGCAAACTTACAAGTTTTAGTTCATACTGGTAAGGAATTTCTATAAAAAAATTTTGGGAACCGATTTGTTGTTATAATTGGCCAACTAGAGTAAGAAGGCTATTTTAACTACTTTATATTTATTTTTGGAAACTTAATTTATAAAAGGAGTGTTTCATTAGTGGGCGGGCAACTCATATCTTAAATACGGTATCTTTGACTACTCCTCAAAGTCAAAGTCAAAGTCAAAGCATTTATTTCAATAAAACCATAGTTTGGTGCTTTTGAAACGTCAACAAATACAAAATAAATAATAGTCTGTCAGTCAGTCCGTCAGTGAAACTAGGTGAAGCTAGGTGCTCATTCCAAAAAGTAGATTCGAATGGAGAAGAACGAGCAAGAAACTCCATTCGTTACTCTTCCTCCCACATCTTATAGACGTGATATTGTTATAAACCGCAATATTTAATACCTTTTTATGAGTATCACATTGCATACGGAAATACAAACATCACATAAACCTACATCCTACAACACGTAATTCACACAAACATATCTTCAGTATCTTGGTTTTCTTGAAAAGCAATTTTCGTGTTCAATATAATATTTACCAAACATTATATCAATAAGGTACCAATGTGGTTACCCGCATACTACGCGAAATGAAATCACGTAACCGTGAACGACACGCTATATTCAGTTTGCGATACATACGATTCCGAACCAGACACGTGTATGCAAAAACAAATAAACACTCCTCCTACTTAGCACCAAATTATTCTCGAACATAAATATTTGTTACTACTTTCCCTCTTGAATGAATGAACCGAACTAAACACATTAAAAGGGTCGACCGTAAGCACAGGTGTGTAAAATCAAATGTATCTAAATAACTATTGGGTCGAAACACATTTAGTAAATCCTCTACGGTATATTTGCCACGCATATAAACATACTTAGGTAATTAAACTAATCTTATAATCACATACAGATCATGCAGAGTACCCAAAATTCCGCAGAGTACATTTTAGCCTTTTCTAAAACAAAGATACTGTTCGAAGTCTCGCTGTATTGTGGAAATACGAGGCTGGAACTCGTAAACGTAAATTTGTTCGTAAGCCAGCGAATGCTTTAAACGAAGGCCGTCAAATATTTAGAACAGCGCCGAGCTCGCGACTCCATTCAGAAACAAAGGCTCATCACTAGTCCCAGTGAAGCAGTTCACCTGTACTTGCGGTAATTTGTAGTTTGACTTTAGGAACTGAAGCAAATCTCTCAGCAAATAGTCAAACACTGTGGAGAAATTAATTCACCTCACCGTGATTGTACAAGAAACAGTTCGATGAGGTTTCCGTAAACGACTTTGACTTTACAAAGACACCATTCCTGAATACAAACTAAAGCGATTAAGAATCGTTCAACGTGTTGGAAGTCGTTTGAACGCGATATCGGACTTACGTTTAGATATAATTTTTACTGGAATGTGAGAGCGGACATCGAAAAGGGACCAATAAAATATGCAGATTTGACTGCGGCCGTATTTTTCTCAGTGTAATCTGCATTATTCAGGCTTTGTCACGAACTTCGACAGTTTAACAGCGTTTATCTCTCGCCTTGCAAATTGAGCTACGACTTTAAGACAAACGGGAGTCGCTTTCATTATCATAATGGACCTCGGCCGATTTTTTGTTGGTGAGCCGAGGATGGATTCTAGTTGACATTTTACTAGACGTTCTTTTATCTTGATACCTGCTTTTGTTTATTCCTTTTTGGGCATTCTTTGGCTAATATAGAACTTGATGTCAAACTTTCTTTTAAAGATAACATTGAAAAGATACTCTTTGTAATATTCCACCAAATACTTGCAGCGCTATTTTCTTTCTGTTTGTTCAACTTCTTTCGATGCATTTTTCTCTTTATACGTTTTAAACTAGCTATTGAGATCGTTTTAACTTCAGAATCGTTTCCGACAGTTTAAAAACATGTTGTTATACTCTTTCTTATTTTTTAATACTCACTCCCTTATTAAAAATTTTAATAATAGTTGAATTAAATCCAGTAAGTAAACAGCTTACAGTCCTCCAGGGTGCATACTAAACAAGAAAATCTAATTATCACTTCAATTCGAATACAAATAAATTAATCAGAGACCAGCAAAGAAGTAACGAGGAACATGTTTCACGGTAAAAGCTTTATCGACGTAAGTAGTAATTTACCCATGGACAAGCTCCCAGTTCCGACGGCAAGGAACGGCCGAGTGTCCACTAGACCAAAACTAATCGCTGATAGAGTACGCGCTTGCCAGCGATTGGACTATTGATTCGCTACCATCTACAGGCCGGCGTAAATATGTAGGTAGCGTATGGTATGGCATTACGCCATAAATTGATGGCTTAATTTGTATACTTGGATGTTTATGGAATATGTTATGGTAAAGTTTTGTGATGATTAGGGTGATAATTTTCAGTGTTTGCTATGGCATTTTAATGATAAGTATGATATATTTTTTTGGAATATGTTTATTTGCTTTGGTCGACTTTACATATTTCTTCAGAATTACACTAATTGTTAAAAAAACCCATGAACTCTCCAGATCATATCCACTACAAACTTATTTAACCCCTACAAACATTTCACCCCAACCAATTCATCGCACATCCATCTAAAACATACAACCTTTATTCACATCAAAACACAATTGCAACACAAGCCGCCCTCGGCCAATATTTCATAAGTTCCCTCTCAAGGTTCGTTATATTGGAAGGGCTAGTCGGAGGTCACACTAATCGCCGATGACTCGTGCAGCGGCACGACACGAAGCGATTTATGACGACTGTAGACACCCTTCGCATCGCTAAACCCATGTGCACACATACATATCTCCCTTATAATTTTTTCTTCGCTGTTTTGTGTGCGTTACTTCTTAAGGCGCCTTTATTGAAGTGAGTTTTGTGAACTCGCCTTTTTGCTGAAGGTTAATCTTCTTTGGGTGGCGTAAAAAAATTCAGCTTTCAGTTCGGTCGGTGTTGGGTCTCCGGAAGATTCTTTTGAAGGTTCCGGAGCTATGTCAAGTATATGTAGCTACTGAAGGTAAATGTCATAAATATTTTGTGGGAAAGACTTTTCCTACCTTAGGATTTTCCCTGTATGAGTGATAAGTTATTCTGTTAACCGAAAGGAGTTAATCTACAGCATTCTATACTTCTGAAACCAAACATTGAATACTAGCCCAGCTTACAGGATTCACAATCCAACAAGTCTAACTCACAAATAACAATAAAGATCTCCGTTCAAAGATCCAAAGTCTCTCGAACAAGCACGTTATAAATCTTTGCCAATCCTATACGTTTTGTTAGGCAATTTATAGTGCGAACTCTTAACTAACAACGTAGGTATTTTTACAGTCGCAGATTGCTAAATTGATCCATCAATCAGACTGAGAAATGGTCCACAATGAATCGAGTTTATTCTAGATTGTAAAACGACGTCGCCTGGCCTTGCACGTGGTTTGCAAATAGCACACGACACTAATAGGATAAATGATCGCGTCTGACAATATGAATAGCAGCAAAGGTAATTGAGTGATCTATGTCCTGTTTACATGTATATTTCTTCATAATAAACAAATGGAAGGCTACTAAATACGGAGTTTATGCTGAAATAGGAAATTCCCGAAATCCATCAATATCTTAAAGTATATTCTTACGCTCCTCTTTATGTTATAAAATAATTAAATATGGCATTCTTCGCTTCAAGGAATATGTTATTATACAAAAAAAGACTTTACATAATAAGGACAAAAGGTTGAAAATAGAGTAAACCAAAATTCTATACTCGAATTTGTGTAAGGAAGTAAACAAACACGAGAGTAACAAGACAACGCGTAGTCGTAGCATCGTAGGCATTAGCTACGAAATCTCGTAGGTCAAGATAGTGTAGGCCGTAGCCGCGCTACGCCAGTAACTAATCACAGGCTTAGTTATCTAAACCGTAGCCATGTTCTTGTGGCTAGAGTATTCAGATACTCATATTGGACATGAAAAGTCCATTAACAGATTTCTTTGTTATTAAAAAAGTCTAAATGCGTAAAATAATTAAAAAGGAATTTACAACTTCCCATGTTAAATAATTCATAAAGAATCGGAACTCATAAAACTGCAAGTATCACTCGTCATCAAGTTCCATAATACTTCATTTAAAAAGAATATTAGAAACGCTCGGAAATGCTTGTGAGTTAATTAAAAGTGAAGAATCGAGTTCAACGACACATCCTCGATGATAAAGATTAAGTACCCCAATTCCACATTATTAAAGTCTTAATGAAAAGAACCGAAGGGTCTGGTAAAGTGACTAAAAAACTTTGAATCTCAGATTTGTAACAAAAAATGTGACAAGTCATCAAATCTACATATTTTATTAGAGTCTCCCTCGTCGACTGCGACCCTCTGTCGGTTGGGACCGCTCTGTACTAGTGATGCACTCACTTGCCTTTGAAGACATATCGATATTTTGAATGTCTTAGGATATAAACAACATTTTTTTGTTCCTTACTGAATGAAATGTGTGATAAACTGATTAATAATTAATGCAAAAACAAAATCTCGCTATCCACAAAATTTCATACAGACACCATGTAAAAAATGTTTCAACCACATGTGATGGGTGCAAAACTAAAAAAATATTCCGCAAGCCTAAACGATACGGCCTATTTTGGAATATGCTGTCGTTACTCTCTGTGGAAAAAATAACACCAAAAACGATGGTGCCTATGGAATGGAATGAGTATAAGGATATAAAATACAGTTTTTAGCTTAAAATCCTTTTCCATAACACTTCTTTTTTCAAAGTTTTATGAAAGCAAAAACTGAATCGAATTTCAATTCAATTTTGATAAACGTAGTTTTGTTTAAAGCTAAAAGATTGAATGCTTAATCCGAATATTCAATTATAAAAACGTATATGAAATTCAAATGTTCCGTATGACACAAATCAAAGCATAAAATTATGTTTTGTGATAGTACAATAGTAATAATAAAGGTAACAAGAATACCTTCAACATGTCGGCCACATTTTACGGGTCCTTTTTATGGGATTAAGATGTAGTGTTTACATTATGTATACAGAAAATATTTACGACAATCGCGTCCTATATTTATACTAAGCGAGGGTTACCCAATAAAATATTTATATCCAACAATCTTTATTGTGTTTTGTTACTGAATAATGGCAACATTATACTTTCGTTATTTGTCACTTGTTTAGGTTTTAGTAGCAGAATTACCACAATTTGAACGTTATTATTTTCTTATGGATTTACAAAATAAAATCTTATATACCTCTATACCTACCTAATTGAACTTTTTGTTGTAAATAGTTAGTTTTTTTTAATATTTTGGAGTCTTAATATGTTATGTAAGAATTTAAGATGTCATGCACGAAAATTGTCAATGTTCTGTATTTCATTGTTGTTAAACCTTCTCTTTTTTGATAAATTCTTAATGACCTTGTAAATCATAAATGTACATTTTTCACATAAAACCGCAATATATAAACCATAATATAATATATTGAACATTCTTAATTAAAGTATCGATAATAATAGATGTAAGAAAGTCACGGCCGAGTTAATATTACAGGACTTTCAAATAGGTATCAACGACAGCCGGCCGGGTGGCTCGGCTCGGCTTGTGCCCACCACTCCACTGCGGCGACACTTCATAAAGAACACTTTTATACTCAAGCCTTTTATTTATGATGCCCTTTCACATCTTTGGCTTCGTTTTATTATCAGATATAGTAGACGTATTATTGAATTTCCAATTTAATCATCCGATTGTATTTTGAGACGCAAACGTTATGAATACGAATAATGAATTTATTGTATCTCCATACAATCTAGTTATTGAATCTCGTTATGCGATATTGGAATTCGAAATCGTAAATAAATTAATGAGATAAGAGATACTTTAATATTAAAGCGTTTCACGAGTTTTTCATTGAACGTGTTGTGACGGTATTTTTTATGTAAAAAATAATTATAACTACATTTCGTGATCATCAATGTGCAACCACGTATATATACGTCCAGGGAGTAAAACAAAAGACGAAATGTTACGACATGTTCTAGACTATTGAAACTTTTTTGACTATTGAAATATATGATGCTATTAAAAGCAGGTCCGTATCGTACATTCAGACAATATAGAACGTCGAATCAAAGAGTTGCTATATATTATTTAAATGGAGAATGGCGCGGGACTTTTTACTGTGGAGTGGCGGTTCGCGGTACATCGGTCCGCACTTCGGGACGTGACCGAGCGACGCTGCTCGGAATCACATTGACCTGAGACCAGCTGGATGTGACACTTTTTTAATGCACTTTATAATCTGTGCAAGTTATAAGTAGGTTGTATATGTTTACTTTTGTGATAAGTCACTTTTAGAATGATAGTAATAATTCGCAATTTGGACACAATTTCTATATCGAATTTGTTTTCTTACAAATTTGCAGAGCGTTTCTAATTTTTATATTATTAACCCTTAGAGCGCCACGTCAGTCACCGGTGCCTGACGCTAGTGGAGGTTTGACTTTCACCATTTTAAACTTGGCAGTTAAAGTATTAAATGTGTTAGACGAATAGTTAGAAACCTCAAAAATGAATGCAGAGATCTATGTTTTTTACATGTATTTGTTTCTTAATATTTTGGGTAGACACAAAAAACATCTAGTTTTAACAAATACATTTTGCAAACTGGTGCCAAGTAAACTACGGTATTATAATAATAGCATTACAAATACCTTTTCGAAATTCAAAGTTACGAGCTCTTTCGGTTCCTTCCACTCGCTTTAAATCGAAATCGAAATGTTTTATTCCAGCCAGCGAAAATGCCACGAATCGCTCGAGGCCGAATTACTTGTTCACGAAATTTTTTAAGCTGACTGTAGATAATGGTCAGTAGATATTTTCAAAAGTAAGTAGATACATATATCTTTATATTAAAAGAAATATCGTTAAGATTCCGAAAAGATGGCATCCCATTTTCATTTATTCCATGTAGCAATAGACTTGTACTTACAGGCACTTTTCGTTGGAATACAAGTTTACATTCGATACTACCTACTAACATGAGATAGAGAAATCAATGTATGAGCTTGACATAATTTGTCGAATGCCAATGTTAATTTTGGCTAGTACTTTCTACTCAACTATCGAAACAGTCAAGGTTATATTGTTATTCATATTCATTTCTTAATTATAGTAATTCTAAATACTACAACTACAGTAATTAATATCGTCTATTGATTTTTTCACACTTCAAATCTTTATTTACTAAATTAAACTTCCATTGTACGCAACTTCGTTCAGTTATTGCAAATAATTCAAGTTACGCTTAACTTAATGTGAATTCTAAAAGTTATCAATTTTCCAAATTACTTACTAGGCCTTAATAAAGAATTATTTGCGTGAGAGTGAAATACAATTTATTGTTTAATTGGTTTGACTTAGAACTTGTTCGCTGTTAAAATTCTCCTTTTAATTCAAAACGTGCTACTAAAACCACGGATACCTATACAAAATTAAAACTGTTAGCAAGGAATTCGATTAAGGAATTACCACTGTTGTTATAAATACAAAACTGTAAATGAATGAACATTTATTACACTGAATTGATTACTGTTTCACAAAAAATACTGAATAAGAATAATATTATTAATACCTAGTTATATACACATGCTATTTGCCTTCGTATATAAATTTAACCAGGTTAAAAAATACAAATAATAAAATACATCAGTGGTTTCGAAAAGACAACAACAAATTTGATTCACACTCCATTACCTATTCCACATTTTTGCAGACAAAAACCCAATGTAAGTTGATAGAGAATTATTCGATTATATTTGAAACGCCGTGTTACCCTTCATACCCTTCTCAGTAAAACGAGCGGCCGCGAATCTGTGTTTATGCTCTTACGATATTCACTGACTTGGTTTGTTATATAATAACAGTGTTAGGTGTGTTATTTATGAGCTTCTTATTTATCGTAACACAACCGATTTAGCAAAAAACCTTTTTCTTCTTATTCTTTAAAACACTTTTGGGGTCGACCCTTTGTTCTTCTGTTTCCAATAATGGAATTAACAATACCAACCGAATGTTATCGGAAATATTTAAGTTGACCTTGCTCCGAGCTGTAAACAGCGGTTTGTAACTTCACCAGCGCAAGTTCACAAGTTGGAGTACCCCATTGCGGGAACTAAGATGAACCCCAGGGCGATACCAAGTTTCGGCACGTATATTGAGACTAGAATGGATGTTTGATGAATACGAAATGCGATCTCAGTAACATGTCGAAAACTTGGTACACGACTCGTGGACAGTTTAGCGAAGTTTTGTGAAATAAGCATCCGTTTTGTTACCCTAACACAATCCCGACCCGAAGCGGGTGTTATACTGACATTTAATTTTGAACACATCAAATAACTAGTTACATAGAGTTTTCTCTATGCGAATTCATTAACACTGCACCGGAATAGAGTTCTGAATTCCATTGAACTGTGGACGAGTTCGCTTCGTTGGAAGTCTAGCTGAAAAGTTCAATGAAAATGGTTTTTTGCTTGTTAGATCAGAACAGCACCGCGCTGCGAAGGATTCCTGATTTGTTTTATAAAATTCAAAAAGTTTATCAGTTCATCATCGGGTCTGTGTTACGACGTACGAAAATGCATGAAGGTAAGATTAACTTTAATTTCTATGAATTGAAAATCGGTATGAATTAAATAAATGAAGAAACAAACAAAATTAACAGTGAATAAGTTAGTTTCCATGTAAATCCTGAAGACAAATCTAATTAAAAGCTACAAAGTCTGGACAAAGTAACAATGACGTTTGTCCTACACAAACAACAAACAAGACTCGAAATAGTGCATAGCACGAACATCAAACATGTGCCATCGTGATTGACACTCGATTTTCTGTTCCCTTGCAAATGAATTGGCTTGAATAACTTCATTGTGTTTGTGTCGTAGAGGAGAACAATAGATTTATTCCGAAAAAAAACAAAAGACTATACAATGTATTGGTGAAGTTATCCTTATAGGACTATCTATCATATTTATTGAGACGCGCACCTGTGTTTATGAGTATATAAATAGTGATCAATATATTACTACATTCTTTGCCGCAAGCGGGTTATTAGACTTCTTTAGAGAATATTATTGAAAATTTCAAGACTGTTGTGTGTCTGTATCATGTTTGGACGTCACTTTAACAATTTTACTGGAATAAAAGTAGTAAAACATACCTAACATAACTACCCAGTCCAAATTCCTTTCAAAACATACTTAAAACTGTGAACGCATTCCACCAAATAACATTGCCATCAGTAAGTCTGGTAACCCTTTCAGCTCCCGTCAAAGACTGAAACAGCTGTGGAAACTTTAGTGTCCGTATCTGAAGCAGGCGCAGTGTGACAGTCATCTGACAGGTGGCAAGCGAAGGACCCATTAACGCGCTTTCCGCGCCGCCTGCGTTTACACGACGGCGACGTGACACGACATCACTACCCCCCCCCCCTCTCGCACCTACCCTTCGCAAATGGACAGCTCAATGAAACACTTTCATTGTCACCCGATGAACAGGCCGTTAACGCCCGATTGTCTAAACTCAGTTCACTGTTAAACCGTTTATTAGGATTCGTTCGTTGATGGGAATGTTTTGATTAATTTTCTTATTCCGTGTTTGAGGCTGAGTTTTGTCTGGTGTGTTGAGTTGACTATTTGAGTTGGTTTGCTTGTTTAAACAATTTTTTTTTTACATTTCCATCACATTACATTATATTACTTCATTAATTACAAAGTCTGTTTATTGGTATTTGATTTAGTTTAAAAAACAAGACTTTATGCTCAGTCGTCGCGCTTGACACATTACAAGACAGCGTAATTATAAACACTTATGCCTTATTAAGTTAGAACCTCATAATCCTTACCATCTATACGTGTTAAACTTAAGTTTTAGAATTTAAAAGTTAACATATTCATGTGTTATTCAAAATGCTATGCTGCGAACAATTGGGCACAAAGCTTGATGGAAATAGTTGCAGCGTTGAATGTTTGCGAAACTACAAACCTAAAAACAGGACTAACTGAGGCAATATCTACATGGCCTGCGGCATTTGTCAACATTAATAAAGTATTTTTTTTTCATATAAAATGTACGAAATACAGTACGTGCTCAAAATGGTTTGTTAGTGTGACGTGACGTCACGTTACATATTCTTCTAACCACGTCATTCTGGATGTGCAATGTATTATTGAGTGTAGTGTTCACAAGTCACAATAATGGTTTTAATAACACCAGACACGAACATAATACGAACGAAGATAATACGAAATTCCATCGAATTTGATACATGTAATTATATCAGAAATAAGAAAAAGAAAATTGTGCGGTGGTACACGTAAAGCCGGTCATCGATCCTACGCCTGCGCCTGACCCCTTTCAATAGATGATAACTTCGAATTATGAAAGTTAGGGAAAAGAAAGCATCTCTTTTTGCACACACTTGTGCATTATATTATTTCTTATTTCGTTTTATAAATTTTTACAGAAAATCATAAAATCTGATGTTGCAATCAACTTCTCGATTATGTTTGTCAGTAAAAATATATTTTGTATAATAAATATTAATACACCGAGTGAAATTAAAGGGAACATGGAAAGCAATTTTGTTGAATAAATAAAACGCATCTCATGCCCGTTCTTTAATAAAAAACGGGTTATATGACTTTTTCGTCTGGTGCAATTGCCTACTCATTAATAATCATCTCAAAAGCAGTCGTTCCGCTTTTAAGGTCTTAATTAAAATATACTTACCTACTACTAATACAAAATATATGACAATGTTTTATTATTAGTTATAAATAAGTTTGTAATTTAGCTATCTAAATGACTAATTAATCTAAGTCCTTAATTAGTTTTTAACAGCAGCCGAGGACTAAGAAAGTCAATAGACTTTATAAATCATATTTAAAGACAGTTAAGCCAGGTAGCTTAACTACTTACCTACGAGGTCTTCTCTCAAAAAATTGGCAATATTTGCTTGTGGGAATTGTTTGATAGTAAACACTGTTTCGATTGAAACTAACAGCTTCGCAGTTTTGAGTTTACATTGATGAATGAATACTCCACTGCAAAACATGGAGGATCTATGGAGACGCGGCGCGCGGCTGTTCTCACACCTCAGGAAATTGAAACAAACATTGCAATCCCTTCGATCGAACACTCCATGTGTACACATTAAAAGCTGGGCGGTATTTTCCAGATACGAATCGCGATATTTTTTAAATCATTTGCAGACTCGTTTCGAATTCGATTACACTCAAATCGATTGAATATTTTATAGAATATAAATTGACTTTTAATATAATCTTTTATAGTACGAGCTTAATATTTAAATAAGTTTTTCCTGACGTTGTCTATTGCGAAGTTAATTTTAATCGTTCGCGATAAGAGTTGATATAACCAGTGCTCGGGGAGATGCGTTGCTGCACCGCAAAACTTTCGAGATATATCGGCGACACTCGCAAACAAAGCGGCACTGCCACAATAGGTACCACTTGTACAACAACAGCCACGTTATCAATGCAACTGGGCATATGGAAATGAAGCATTTTATGCCTTATGCAGAAGTAATACGGCATAAGAAGACGGAAAAACAAAGTTTCGAGTGGCAAACTTAACGTTGTAACTCCACACTCGCACCACACGCGCCGTTCCCGGGAGATAAGAACACGTCATAAAAGAGGCACCCGCCGAAACTTTGCCTTAATTTCTGTATTTTCCATTCCATAATCACTAAGAGACGTTTTAAACAGAATATGGTTAAGATAAAATGTATTCCAGGAATTAACTGTACTAATCCCCGCAGTATCCTAGGATGTTAGCTCGCGTGAATTGTGACCTTCCAACTATAAATTCGGGTATTAAAATATTCTCTCGTAAAAACAGAACGGGTCTTAGCCATCTGAAGCCAACTGAATGAAGGATTGTGAGCGTACTTTCAAACGTTGTTTGTAAAAGATTTATGAGGCATCGTTTTGAGAGAATTCCTTGCTTAGTTTGTTTTCTTTCTAACTTATAAATGTATATAACATGATATTGAATTTGTTAGTAAATTAATGAAATGAAATGATGAAATGATATTTATTTCTGCTAATAGGTTACAAAGTAACACTTTTACACGTAAATCTTTAAATTATAGACGAGGCCCGACATTTCCTGACTACTCTGAGAAGAAACGCCGAAACAAACTCAGAGGTCGTTGTCTCTTTTAAAGTCCAGACAGATTATAACTATAATATGCGAAGGACTGCCTCGTTGGCCGAGTGGTCGCAAGTGCGACTGCCGGACAAGGGGTCTCGGGTTCGATTTTGGGGTCGGGCAAAGTATTACAGGGTTTTTAAAAAATCTCTGTAGTAGCACGGAGTCTGGAAATATGCCGGGTATATGGCAATAGGCTCACCCCCTATTACATGGGACTAATAAAATAAATAGTGAAAAGTGGGTGTTACATTGTACAGTGGCATTAAGTGCCGTAATGTGCACCTCTGCTTACCCCTTCGAGAATAAAAAGGCGTGATGTTATGTTAGTTGCGAAAATCGTGCAAGTTGATTCTGCAGTGGTATTTTGAGGAAAAATCCACAACAGTTTAAGCGGACCTGTTCTGATGATCTGATAAACCTATACATATAATCAACGTAACTTTAGAATAACAATTATAAACTGTTCTAATCACAAGTTCCTAATCCTAACAAGTGATTACATACAGCACATAATTGTACAATTGGTACAAGACCAAAAATACAAAAAATCTAACGATAGGACGATTGTACCACGCGGATGCGTACACGAGCATACAATACAAGACAATTTAACCACCACTGGTTAAATACGAAAGAGCGAATTGCTGTACGTTGGGAAATTTAACCACGAACGCTCGACGCGGATAAGTATTGCTTCCTAACGTATAGCAAGTGTTTGCGAACGGAGATTGCAATATTATGTACCAATCTCTTGCCTTTTCCGACGCGCACACCGCTCACTGCACTTTTTAGTATTGGAAATATTACCCCATTGAACCAAAACGTCTATGATGATACGAATATTTTGTGCAAGGTAAGCGTCGTGTAAATATCCTCAACGTTCTGGGATCTAAATATGACTTTTAAATAAGTTCTCTTCAATTTTCTATTGGATTGTAATATTTTTATGATAATCCTTCTCAATATCGACTTAGCAAGTAATTATTTTTTTAAAAACCTGTTGTTAAGAGATTATGATATTTTTCTAAGGGTTCCCTTACATTTTTATTGTTATTATTTCTATTAGTTTAACTCTTATTAGTCCGTGAAGACAACTGTTTTTTTTAGAATAAAAATAATAGTGATACAGTTTCGTGTTGCTACGCTCGATAAGTATCACGGTATATTTAGGTGTGGGAGAGCATGCTTCGGCACGAAAGGGCCGGCTTGACCGGAGTAATACCACGGCCTCACATACGTACGTGAAACAACGCTTCTGTTGTGTTACGTCGAGTGATGAGATAACCGGAGGCCCTATTACACCCCCCCCCTCTCTCCAATAATCCCTAAAATTCCTAATCCCCAAAAGGCCGGTAACGCACTTCTAACGCCTCTGGTGTTCCGGGTACCATGGCCGATTGTTTTCCATCAGATGTTCCATGTGTTTACTAGTGTATTCCATAAAAAAATGTTAGAAGGTCGAAATTCTTCAACATCAATAAATGTATAAATAAAATTAATGTATTGATGAATCAAACTTAAATAAAAAAACATCTTCGTGGAATAATGGACGGTCCTTTAACATCGTTTAATGCGGATTTATAATATTGTTCGAACCCTCAGGCGTTTTTCCAAGAAATTTCATCCAAAATTTCTGAAGGTTCTATAACGGACCAAGATTTAGCTTAGACTCTGACAAAAATCGGTTTCAAGGAAACCGGAATTATGAATAGAAGACATTTTTTTTAACCCAACGTAGATATTCCTCATAAGGTCCATCTAGTGAAGACGAAAAAAAAAATTGGATCTGATTCTTAGATTTTTTTTTATTATACCCAACACTACACGAATGTTTTGATAGTTCACACCGATTCATCTAACTAATCGTATTGTAATTTGCCTTTCACATACCTTAGTTAATACATCATCAGTCAATGCGACCCGTCAATCGAAACTCCCCTTAATACGCCAATCATTAAAAAGTCGTCGATCGGCCACTAAACATCAGTTGGTTGTTACATAAAACCGTTTTACAGAATTCCGTTTCAAACTGGCATAAAATATTAGAAAAAAAAGAAGTAAAAAATTTCGTTTAAAAATGGAACTGACATTAGCTTACTCCTATGTCATGCTGCTTGCGTAATGGACCCAGATATGTCCTAAAACTGTGACCAAACATCGATGGATGTCCAGTAATGGCGATTAATGTCCCAATCCCCATGTCACTTGCCAAGGGCGGGGATTATTGCCAAACCCCTTCGTAATTTAACTTTAATCGGCAGTGGACTTATTCCAGATAATAGTAAAAGTGATTTGTAAAATTAAATTCGATTTTCTTTTAGTTTGAGGTCACTGACCTTAAATTAATAAGTTTTAAACATTTTTGATTAGAAATGAAAGGTGTTGATGGTTATGAATGCAAGTTTAATTAGTGAGTCTTTAAATGAATGAACGTTATCTAAAGTAATTTTTAAATAGAAAGTAATTTTTCATGTATGATCGTAATGACTAATCTCTGAAACTATGTATCCTTGTTCAACTATATTTATGAGAGGCTTTTTTTAAGGTGATTATGAATGCAACTTGCAAATTTCAATTTCATTCGCATTATAAGACCTGACAACTAAATTACAACATAATATAACATCACGCCTTTTACCCCCGAAGGCAGAGGTGCAAATAATGCACCGTAATCAGCACTTAATGCCACTGTACAATGTAACACCCACTTTTCACAATCTATGTTATGAGTCCCATGTAATAGGGGGTAAGTGTATTGCCATACACTGGGCACAATTCCATGCTACCACTGAGATTTTTTTTAAAAACCCTATATTACTTTGCCCGAGTTCTATGACTCGACGACTGCCTCGATGGCCGAGTGGTCGCAAGTGCGACTGCCGGGCAAGAGGTCTCGGGTTCGATTCCCGGGTCGGGCAAAGTAATATTGGGTTTAAAAAAATCTCAGTAGTAGCACGGAGTCTGGAAATATGCCCGGTATATGACAATAGGCTCACCCCCTATTACATGGGACTCATAACATAAATAGTGAAAAGTGGGTGTTAGTTCTGTGTTCACCTCTGCCTGATAAAAAGTGTGATGTTATGTATGTTATGTTACGTTGCCCGACCCGGGAATCGAACCTGAGACCCTTGCCCACCAATCGCACATGCGACCACTCGACCAAAGAGGCAGGCGAAAAACTAAACTAATCATAAAAAACTGGATATGTTCTCAACTTCACACCAATCAATTCTAGTTGTCGATTGTATACAAACGCCCTTGTAAAATTGTTACCGTTTTATTTTGGAAAGCGATGCAATATCGCGGCAATATTTGCTTTTAGATCAGCTTTCCTTTGTTCAAAGCGATCCCTTTACGTAACGCACGAAACATTACACGATTGAATTTGCACATTTCAAAAACTATGGATATACGTTTTTCAATCAAATCGTAATTGATTGCGGGGAGTGGATGTATGAAAATATTACTCTGTACCTACAAAAAAGTTTGGGAATATTTTATTAATCGTTGAACTGTTCAGTTTTTACTTTGGTATGATAGGAGTTCAATTTGCATTTGTTACACTCACCGAGGCGATTAGTTAGCTGGCATTAGTAAGTAGGTCGAAAATCCCGGACATCTACAAATCTAAATTCTGTGTAAGTTATTAAAGCAGCAAAACACCGGTATTGACACTGCAATAGGGTAGATGCCTAATTTTTATTTTAATGTCCGTCTGGCAGATTATTTTAAATCATTAGACACGTATTTTTTATTTTCGCACAGAAACTAATACTTTCTACGATATATTGATTTGAAATGTAGCGTGACGTCACTTCTATGTACATTTTACACGTAGAAATGACGTTTTAGCCCCCCCTCCTAAACTTTGATTCGTTTTATCTAAGTATTGTTTTATGGCAAGCGAAAAAAATAAGTGTGTAATATTTTTTCATTACCTTACTTATAGATTAATTATATTTTTAAATTTTCATACCCTGTCATCATCCGATCCCTAAATTATCACTACTGAAACTATACCCACCGTATTGCAAAAGACTCATTACTTACTACACTGTCGATATTTAAAAACAAAACTGATGAACATAGAAGAATTTAAGTGTGGGAAAGCCATGCTTCTGCACGAATGGTCCGCCCCGACCGGAGTGATACCACGGCCTCATAGAAGACCGACGTAAACAACGCTTGCATTGTGTTGTATTTCGTCGTGTGAGTGAGGTAACCGGACATTTGTAACGTCTCTGGTGTTCTAAGTGTCCATTGGCGACGCCGATTACTTACCATCAAGTGATCCGCCTGCTCGTTTACCGGTTTATCCTATAAAAAAGTGGTTATGTATGTATACCAGTTAATTTTGCGTTTCAACAGTGTGCGTATAAATGAACTATACACACATTTTAGCAGTATCCAAACATCTGTATTCGTACTTTACTCTAGTTTGTAATTGATAAATGGTCATCATAATCACGCGAGCACAGTATACCGTGAGCGACGGTAGGCGACATGACAAACGGGCGCGCTTGCCCGGCAGCGCGGCGGTAGCACAAGATTTAGTGGCGCGCGGTAGCGATAACTACCTCTGTTTACACTACATTTAACTTGTGCCAAGTGCCGCGACTGCGAACTAAACCCGATCGGTTCGTAATGTGGATAAATATTAGTTATGGTACCCTTGTACCGTAATGGCAGTTTACAGAAAGAAGTTAAGGGTATACTAAATATGGCTTAAGCAAAGCTATCGACTTCTAAGTGCATTGCTGCTTTGACACTAGTCAATTAACTTTTGTGGAGAGCGTAGAGCGATACATAAAGAAAACGATAACATCATGTAACTTTAAATATGAACACTAAGCGCATGTCTCAAGTTCAAACCTCAGATTGTATAAGTTTCTACGTACGGTAAAGGAATGCATTTATCTTCTGAGTACATACCTGCCTGTTGTATGTTTTTGTTATCTGTGGCAAGCTGGCCACTTTCAATAAGGAAACTTATTTACTATATGTTCGTCTTTTGTTTCGGAAAAATATAGAAAGTGTGTTTCTGATTAGCTTGTTTAATTCACACGATAAATAATGATTGCATTATAAGTATATAACACTACCCAATTAATGATATAGAATCTACGTACACGGCTAAATTAAGTAAGTATTGGTTAGGCACTGTACTCACTGTATTGGCCTGGAGGTTTAAGACGCTCGCTTCTCATGGACGAGGGTGCGAGTTCGAAACCTACCAATACGGCAAGTACCAATGTGACATTTTTCGAGTTATATGTACTTTCTAAGATTATTTAGACACCACTGACAAACGGTGAAGGAAAACGCCGTGAGGAAACCTGGACTTGTAATTTCTAATTATAAGTTTGAAATCACCAACCCGCATGGAACAAGCGTTATAATTATATTTCAAACCTTCTCCGTGTGAGAAGAGGCCTTTGGTCAGTAGTGACCACTTATAGGCTAAAGATGATGATAATGATGACTGCTCACTCAATTGAAATTCAGAATCAGATAAATAAATACACAACATTTTTTTTAAACGTTGCCCCACACTAGGGTTTTCTCCTGTGTCGTGGATGCGTTTACAAACATACAAGCTCACATTCACATGACACCCAGTGTCAGAACAATAATTTGTGGATCACACAAAGTGTTGTCCCGTGCGGGAATCGAACCCGCGACACGTTGCACGGCAGCCGTTTGCCCAGCCACCGCACCAACCGTGCAGTCAATGTCAATGTCAAAAAAAATGACTAAAATATGAAATACTAAGTCAGATACGTAATGCAAAACTCATATCACAGTTTGAGAACCGTGCAGAAGTGGTTACTAAGTCGAATATCTGGGCTTATGATTCCCCAATACTCGGAGTAACACCGAGTACCGCATAAGCATAGAAACCACTCGAGCGTCCTTTATCCGGTTGACTCAAGTTCTGTGCAGCAAGCGGCTTTCTCGGAAACTCCACACTAGTAACTAAACATTTCTAGAAACTTGTCAAGTAACTAAAAAGAACATTTCCTAAGAAATATCCTTATAACTTATTTAAGGTACGTACTGAATAATCCTACTTGAATTAAACCGATCAGATCGAGTAATCGATAAACAAGACTGTTGAACTTCGTATCGTGTTCAATCCAAATCTCTACTAAGTATTTTAATTTCATAATTTACAAACATTGAAAACAAACAAAACACAATAATACAAAAATAAAACGAAGAATGCTAAAAGTGAGAAAAATGTAGGGGTATTTTTTTTTTGTTAAGGGGGGAAAATCATCGAATGACTGCTCCCGCCTGGGTGAGGCGGGAGGGAGTGTCAGGCTCTTACTGACTAAAAACCACCCCGTTCCTTCTACTGCACGTCGAACCGGAGCCCCGGTTACCCGTTAGGTTCTCTGCGACGAAATGTAGGGGTATAGAATAGAAATTCTTGCAGTAAACATTAAGACACTGGAGTAGGACGAATCTTTTAGTCACAAGAAGTAAATTATCAGACATTTTCTTGAACCTACAAGTTACATTGCATGTATATTTACAAATATCACGGTTCAATATTGTTCCATAGTAAACATTTGGTAAAGAAAAGTACATTTCAAAGAACTTGTTACAACAGTATATTAGGTGCTTGTCAAGTAGCAACTAGCAACTAACTTGAAATACCCAACGTAGAGTATTTCGCTTGTAAATATTTGATGTCTATTAAAAGTGCTCATTTATATTGTAATTACTTGCATGCTTCCTTCTGTATTTTCAGTTAAAATTGAGCGAAAAAGAGGAAAGTTAAGATTATTATCACTACCTGACAGCGTGCTATATTAACGTCTCTGTACATACGGATTTCATATTCTGTTGCTGCATTCGGATTACATTAAAACCGGGACAAACCACGAATTACGTCATTAATTACCCGACAGAAAATTGCATCTGTTGCATCAACAATTGCGGGTTACAAAGCGGCAGCGAAACGTCATTATTTTGCGACATTTATTTGATTGTGGGCGCACCTTGTAGCTTACAAAGCTTTGACCGTCCAAACAAACAAGCCGTGGACGCAATAAGCTCGCAATTTCGGACGGACGCTCGACAAATTTACCAACTGAAATGAAGTCTCAACTATGGTGCAACGGACCGTTGTCAACAGGCCACGTTTTATTACTCACGCGCGCTATTGAATTTCGCTGTTCCGTTTCCGTGTCCGACACTGCACTTCATAGTTCATACATCCAACATTTGTCCTGTATAATGTCCAGTGTTTGTAAATGCAACCAACATTGGCTGGTATGTTACAAGTTACACAACGGTATCATATTCGCCAAACTGTTAGTGAATTTTCCAGACCAACTTTGGCTTAACACAAATAATAGTATTTCATTAAAAATATACGTTGAATATTTTATAATTGCGCAACTTTCGACGGGTGAGAGCGTAGTCAGTAAAAGTGGGTTCGAGTAATTTGGTGGGTACCTATTTAGTTACTGAAGTATCTGGTAGGTACAGAAGCTATGAATAGTATTAATGTCATTATAATGTGAAGTATCATTGCAGCCCTGAAGGTTACATTATCTTACAGACGACTTAAAAACTAGGGTCTTTTTTCTAGAAACTCTCATTTGGTGCCATACTATCCTTAATTGTGTACTTCAATTTAAACAGCAACCCAAATGGAACATCTTGAAGAATATGGCGGACGGGGCATTCAATTAGGAACGAGGAACGATTCCGTTTTTCTATTAACTTTTTACAAACCATTAAAATGAGAGCTGTGTATCTATTGGAGACAGAAACTTTTAATTAGAGATTCGTAAACAATTATATGTCGTCAATGTCGTCATCATTCCATGACCATAACAGCAGATCGCTCTTCTCCTGTAGATGAAGAGCGCGGCGAGAGGGCAGGAGAAAGAAGGAGACTTTACCAAAGACGGCACTGTACTTAAAAAAACTACAAACCCCGAATGCCAGTACCCACAAATTGAGTTTGCATGGAGCGACTGGACAATGTAAAGTCACATTCCAAAAGTTATGTAAAACAAATCTTAACACAATTACCAAACATGGCGGCCGACGAGAACGTTCACTGTTATTGCAACAGCATGATAGTCGGGAATTTTACCATACCCGGGCCGGGTGCATCCGGATATTCGGGGCAGTCGTTTGGCGGGACATTAATTACCCGGCCACTTAACCGGGTGTGCCATGCGGCCCGACTGTTTTATGATAAGTATGTATTACAGGCAACGATAGTCGTCATTCCTTTTTATCGTTCTTGTAAATTAACTATCCATTTTTAGTGTTTGTAGGGAGTGTTGTGCCAAAGGTAATTTATGAATTAATCATTGTGCTAAACGGTAAACAATATGAATTGTCTGTAAAGCCACAGAATCCGCAGTTATTAATGAAAAATGAGTTTCAATTTAGGTTTTGAGAGAATCGTAGTAACATAACATAAAGCAATAATGTCGAGTCGGGTCATCGTCATCGAGTAGCGACGACGCGGGTCGCGGAATGCTGCTAATGTATATGAACCTCTAGCATTGCTTGAAACTAATCGAGTTCCTCGTCAAATAATTACGTGAGACGAAAAACATAATAATCAATTTAGTATGTCTCACGAAAGTTATAACATAAACATAAAGCACGTCAGCTAAAGCCAGAAGTAATGTACTTTAACACGACAAAGAGTCAGTGTAAATAAAAAGCAATACATTTCGTAAAATACAGAACACATAAATAAAACGCCGTACTAAAACACAACATGTACAAAATAGCTACGTACAACAATTGCCGGCAACAAACAAAAATTAGGTCCACATCGCAGACGAGAACAGCAAAACATTTACCAGCATCATTACAAATTAAGGCAACTTTTACGTACACATATTAATAAGTAGAAAGCGACATAAAGCTGTGCACACACCTAACTTTTATTAACTAACCACATTACGCACACTCGCGACAGTATCGTGTCGCGTCATTTGTGAAATAAATCGTTTATAATCAAGTGCTGTGACGTCATCAACAACTGTCTGTGGCCCGACATGTAATTTCCCGGGCGTCAATTATCAGAGACGCGCCTCGGTCGAGGGCTTCTGTCAAGACATTTGATAACACCTTATTATAAACTCGGCTACGTAATAACGCAGTTGTTGACGTTTTTGAAATTCAGATATTATGTGGAATTAATTAATTTTTGAATGACAGTAAGCAATACCGTACTTGAATTCCTCCTACATCTAAATACGTAATTATGAACACACATTAACTCTTAAGGTCGTTTCATTGTAGGATTCTATTTAAAAAGAAGTAGCACGATCTACCTTTCCTGTAATATCTTTTTTTTTTTTTAATCTTTATTTATTAACGAGGGTTTGATCACGCAGTGAACATGTCACCCTCATAGTTACCCTTAATTGTAATAAACTATACAAAAAAGCTTACATCAAATACATAATGAAATTAAATTAACATCTACGCTTAATTCCTATATTAACTAATTTGTATAATAATCTAGCAGCTTTAGCTGTCGGAAAAGCCAAGATAATGTTACAAATTCCTAAATCTTTAATATTAATCGAATGTTCAACATTAATCATGCATCTCTCGGCTTCGTTTCGGACACATTCCAACATAATGTGTAATACGTCTTCAATTTTATTACATTCCGTACAGTTTGGAGATGAAACTTTACCCACCAATGCTGCAAAACAGTTCAATGGAATATGTCCGGAGCGAAGTCTGAAGGCTGTCACGATCTCTTGCCTGTTCATTTCGGTGTTGTCAAACCAAGGATGGTTGTTAATGGTCGGTTGAACTGTCCGATACCAAATACCTTTGGATAGTGACTTTTCATCAAAAT
The DNA here is from genome assembly GCA_902850265.1 of Spodoptera littoralis. Taxonomy (NCBI): domain Eukaryota; kingdom Metazoa; phylum Arthropoda; class Insecta; order Lepidoptera; family Noctuidae; genus Spodoptera; species Spodoptera littoralis. The sequence goes on along the minus strand of LR824542.2, from coordinate 8,225,566 downwards.
ATTCCTTCCACATATCGTTGCCTCTTGCCTTAATGTCACATAAAACGTCAGACAAATGAGGTTCATATTCCACTGGCACACCTTCCAAACATGCATCCTTGGCTAGCTGGTCTACTTTTTCATTTTCCTCAATACCGATATGTGAAGGCACCCATTGTAATACCACATTTTTATGTTGCTCCTTTAATTTTATAATTAAATTTATTATTTTGTAAGCCACCGGATTACCCTGGAAATTGCCCGTACATCTTATCAAGTGTTGAAGTGCGCTTTTACAATCAGTATAAATTACATAATTCTCAAAGTTTATTGATTCTAAATATGCAATGGCTTCAGCAATAGCAATTAATTCAGCATACATGATCGAAATTTTTAAATGTAACTGTAATTTAATAGTTATGTTATTTTGAGGGTCAAAAATCGCCGCTCCAACATTGTCTTGGTATTTAGAACCATCCGTATAAACCCTATAGTATGTAGAATAGTTATTTGTAAAGTAATTATTGCATAAATTCCGAAGTTCAAAATGATTATAAGATTTCTTTGACTTAATGACGTTTTTAATGAATGGCCTAACTATACAAGACAAGTTCACTCGACTTATCCATGTATCAAGCGAATATCTACCTAACTGGTTGTTTGAAAACATTACTGTGTCATTTAGCGACTCGAATACGCTAACTATCAGTGGTATCTTTTTGTGTCTCCAGAACGCACGTTGACAAACTTGCTTGAGCTTTAATATTATTTCACAAGTATAATTGTCTGTTTGTGACTTGAGTTTCAAAAAATACTTACCAGCCAAATAATATCTACGAATGTACAAGGGCTGCAAATGTAGTTCACATTCCATTACATGAATGGCCGTACTTTTAATGAAACCACCTATTACCCTCAAACATTGATTTTGCATTTTAGTTAATTTATTTAAATGAGTTTGACAACTATTATCATATAAAAAACTGGCGTAATCAATTCTGCTTCGAATGATTGCTATGTACAGTCGCCGTAAGTGAGAAGGATGAATACCCCAACCTGATCCCCTTAGCATCTTAAATGCATTTATAAATTTTGAAATTTTTTCCCTAATTTCGTTTATATGTTTCGCCCACCTCAGGGACCGATCTAACCATAATCCTAAGTATTTATAATTATCGACTGTTTGCAGAGATCTATTATTTATCTTTATATCGATTACATCTTTCTTATAGCCATTCTTAAATATACATACTTTGCTGTTTTCTCTGTCATATCTTCATTATTTTAATATTAATTCAATAAGGTGTGAAACGACGTAAGTAATAATTAAAAGTTTCTACAGTTAAAATTTTCATATCTCTAAATACGCGAACTAACTTATAAGCTGCCTGATACAAGATCACACAAGACACACCACAGCTATTAAAAAAAATCTTCTAAAGATAGAAGACCTCTTAAAGGTATACCTTTGGAAAATTAAAAGCATCATATTACGTAGATACGTGTAATTACACCAAAAACACAAACAGTTTAACAACAATACACTTGAAACACAAACTACGTCTAATTCCACAATTACGTCTGAACGACTTTACGCTTATTTAGCTAATCGCTCGTAATTTGAACAATAGCTTCTATTACAAATAGTTCTAGTAATACAAATCAAACGAAACGATCCTCTTTGTTGGTATTCTATTTCTATTTGAGCGAGGATTCTCAGTTTATTAGCTTGAATTGACTTTGGTACTTGCTTAGGTAAACAAACTTGTCTAGAACCTAAGACCGTCTGTGGTGTTTATATGTACTTGTACAGCGTGGTACAGAAAGCTTTGTACATTTTCTTAGTCGATTGTAAAACTACTTCTATCAAATTAAGTGAAAATAATTGTTAAGAGTACATAGATTTTTTATGCTTATATAAATGCTTGTTACAAATACCTATAAAACAGTGTGTCGAAACTAATCAAATACATAATACTTTTTTTTAAGGGGGGAAAATCATCGAATGACTACTCCCGCCTGGGTGAGGCGGAAGGGAGTGTCAGACTCTTACTGAATAAAAACCACCCCGTTCCTTCTCCTGCACGTCGAGCCGGAGCCCCGGTTACCCGTTTGGTTCTCCGCGACAAATACATAATACTAGACGCAATATGAGACCAAAATTTATGTCTAAAATCGTTTCACCAAATTAGCTTAGCATCAAACCCAATAAAACATTCACGTTTATGAGATTATCAAATCATTAATTCAGTACAAAAAACACCTTAAAAATGCATAAAACAAAAGCCTACCTACAACCAAAATTACCGTCCGTTGAAGGCAATTTTACTAGGGCGTAACAAGTTTAAATAATTTGCATTCAGCTTTACAAACATAACCGTATTTGATGTGTAAAAGGCAGCGCTTTACCCGGTTAACTACCGGGTAATCAATTAACCGTTGACCGCCTGCATCCGGCTGCAACGGAACTATGATGAGACACCAGATAAATGAACCGGAAATCTGGCCTCACTTAGTTACACAGCTTCTGTGCAGTGGCAGGTTAAGATATTATTATAATACTGTTTGTTATCTTGTAATATGCATTATGAAAACGTATGTTAAGATTGTGTTGGTAACAAAATATTTGTAACAAAAGTGTTATTTTGACACGAATATAGAAAAATAGAGGGAAACGAATGAATTTTATTCATATTTTCTTCTTGGTATATTATGTTAAATTTTATGATAGTAAATGATCGATGATCGCCAATCTATTCAACCTAACTTGCTTCCTTATTATGTTTTTATAATGATGAATATACATTTGTCTCATTGCATAAATTTTTGATAAACAATATATCCATTTTAGATAGCAGAACCGTACCTGCAGTCGTACCTATTTAATAACTTGTAATTTAATTCTATAAATATTTCATTTTATGTCTCAAAACGTAAAATATACCAGTTTCATTACATACATACATACATACATACATACATTACCTAAATGTTTCCTAGTGTACTCTTCAATAATTTTGTGAGAAACAATTAGCAAGTTTGCATTCATAAATCTCTTCTGAAACTTTGGATGGTGTTAATCTACTTTAGTTGTTGACTATAAACAAAGTCTTGAAGCTACTACACAAGATACACAACTATTTGTAGTACACCATTCGAACTAATCTGTTTATAATTTACCTAAAACTATTTTCTCTCCTTGACCCCTCTTGTGATTTTAATTTATTAGATAAAGGCCTGCTGCTATTAATTACCGTCACCTTCAAAGCTCAGCACTGTTATTGACAAACCTAATACCACAGAATCAAACGAATTATAAACTATTCCCCCAATAATATCGGTTTCACACCAAAACCTATTTGTTTCGACCACAATGTTGTTAATCAAACAATAGAATATCTAAACTCGGCAACCAGGTTCGAACACTTACACAGATTACTGGCAATTTGTGAGACAAACTTTATTCGATTACGAAAAAGAAAATAAAAGTCAAATTGAAGGTCAATGTTTCGAAATGTTCCGCTGAATCCTGATGCGCGACGCGACACTAACAAATCTGTTGGTCCCTTATCTTCCAATCCGTTCCCAAAGGAACTTAACCCGAATGATTTCCGAGTCATTAACCCACTCCCACCCGTCCTAAGCTAGATAGACAACGTCTGACTTAGATGTGTATCGTGTGAACCTCGGCTTACAGATTAACTGTTACTGATCCAGCTGTAACACAGAATGCGAGTTATCAACCACGGACGCGAAGAAATCGTGCTATCTCCAAGTAATGCAGACTTAGGCGGCTCCAATCAAACTAAACAAACCCAACTAATCGTAATTCTATTCTCTATCTGGATCTGCGGAGTTTCGTGAGTGGCGGGATTACTCCGTATCCAAGACAAGACGGAGTTATGGTCTCGTTACCTCGAATGACTCTAAGTAAAGTGGCGTTTTAAGATTACAGAGTCTGTAGTAGTGCGACGAAGCAATATTGAACGCTCATTACAATGTTCTGATAATGGCAAAGGGCGTCCCGAATAACCATTTCGGTAAAATCAATGATATTCTGGAATTTTCCAGTTTAATGAAAATGAAGTGAGTCTAATAATGCTTTGAATTTAATCGACTTGCTGTTGGGAAGATTAATATTAAACATAACGTAACTCTACGATCTCGATAGTGTCTCTAGTTTTCCGAAGAGACAGGTAAAGGAGCAGATTAATAGTAACATTTCTCTTTCGTCAGTTGTGTTATGAGTTCCAGTGTAACAGGGAACTAGCCTATTTTTCAATAACTATCGTGAGACGTACTAAATAAACTAAAATTCGCGGGTTACTTACTTGAATATACCGAGAAAAGCTTTACTAGTTTCGAACCACAGAGGGGTTCTTCCTCATGAGTAGCGTGCGCAGTTGCGGTTATGTCACGGAGCCTACTAGTACTGGTAGCCTATTGCCACACGCCGAAGAATTGATTGACTAAAGTATCATAAAAATTTGAACTCACAGACAGTCTAACATTTTTTTTATTTATATAGATGACTGGGTAGCATGTTGGTGTAAACTATTCATCTTATATGTATGTTATCACTGCTGCAGCTGGGCGCATTCCTTAGAAGCAATTAATTGTACCGCCCTCCTCCATTTATTATGTCATCTTGATGGCGTAAGCGGGCAAGCGCATCCGTTACTAAACCTCTTAACAATGTCAATCTCAATGCGGTGCTTTGTACACTTCTGAAGCACGTGGAACAACGTTTAGCCTAAATATTAAAAAAATCACATATTTTCTTTTTATGAACATTTCATCTTCATGTGTGTCTGATGCCATGGAATACTGAAACGTTACTCAATTTTAAGTCGTGCTTAAATATCGTGCCATCTCTGTTATTTTACAAAGAATTTGTAGAGACAGAACTATACTTAGCATGACTTAAAATTGAGTAGCGTTTGAGTATTCCGACATGAGTCTCTTCTATTTCTTCTTGAAATGCCATTCCTGTCAGAGGTTGGGCAGTGTCATATTATTATCATAGCTGTCTCCTATATCCCTTTTTTGCGGAGGGAATTATCATAGCTGTCTCCTATATCCCTTTTTTCATCCAATGACTTCTGCCGCCTTGGGTTAGGCGAGCGGGAGTGTCAGACTCTTACTGACTAAAAACCACCCCGTTCTTACTCATGCTCTTCGAGCCGGAGCCCCGGCCACCAGTTAGGCCTTCCGCGGCCCTCTTTCCACCCTTGAGGCTGCAACTGAGCATGCATGTAATACTGCGTCTAACCACTCTCGCAGATTTTTAAGCCAAGAGTGTCGCCATCTTCTTTGTTATTTCGTTTCATTTGTAATCAAATATGTCTTAAGAACCTCAGATATCAGGGGATAACTTTAAAAGTTCTCAAAGTCGCTTTTAGTCAAAAACACACACGAAAAATTAATGGCATAATGTGCACCTCTGCCTACCCCTTCGGGGTTAAAAGGTGTGATGTTATGTTATGAAAAATTAATCTAACAATAACTAGAATCCACTAGAGTCAATTTCAAGATGCCATTTAAGAAAGTAAATCTGTCATAAATCGATTACAGCACACGTCATTAGTTTCAATGAGCGACAGGAATTTATTTCATCCCACAAGAAGCCAGTAACACGCAGAATGAATTCAAAATCGTGACACGTTTAGAAATCATTTCTTAATGTGGCCTGCCTCGTTGGCCGAGTGGTCGCAAGTGCGACTGCCGGACAGGGGTCTCGGGTTCGATTCCTGGGTCGGGGAAAGTATTACTGAGTTTTAAAAAAATTCTCAGTAGTAGCACGGAGTTTGGAATTGTGCCCGGTATATGGCAATAGGCTCACCCCCTATTACATGGGACTCATAACATAAATAGTGAAAAGTGGGTGTTACATTGTACAGTGTCATTAAGTGCCGTAATGTGCACCTCTGCCTATCACTTCGAGGATAAATGGCGTGATGTTATGTTATGTGTAACGTTATTTTTTTAATTTTCTTATTGAATATTTTGTTAACTTATTTTATTTCTTATGATTAAAGGGTGGCAAGAATGACTAATACTAAGTCCGCCCGAGTCCGTCAGATTTTTAAAACATTGATCGTTTCAAGGCGTGTTAGCGTAGGTTGTGTCTGAGACCAAAAAGATGCAATTGAAATTACAAAAAAATATCTACAGGAGGGCTAAAAGTATGAAAACAATACCGATATAAACAGTAATTATAATTATACACACCTACTATAACGTAACAGGACAAAGGTTGTTAAGTTTTATTCAATTAGAAGTTGTTAAATTACTAAGAAGGGCTTTACGAGGCTTCACATTAATTATCTCAAGCTGGCATCTTGTAAAACCGACACGGGCTTAACAAATATCGGAAGCGGCCAAACAAGGCTTCTTAACTTTGAAAATGCTTAGTCACCAGCTCGTGCGAAGAGATTGTTTTGAGAAACAACGCCAGTCTCCGACTACATAAACAATTTTGTTGTACTTACGAAATATGAAGGTTAATATGAAATATTTTTATATTAATTACATTTACCTATTACTTGTAGTTATTGATTAGGCTCATTTATTGAGTGTGAGTGCCAAGTATCGGGTTAGGCTTCATTAAAAGTAACAAGTTAATAAAATTTTTAGGATTTGGCTTTTTGTAATTCTTGGTTTTAGCATAACGTTTCCTACTAGTAGTGGTTTATTGCGTCAGCCATACTGCTTTTATCCTCTTAATGGCATTGTTAGTAGGTGCACTTTTGACATACCTACATAAACAGATGTGAATAAAAATATTACTTAACCTCTTACCTGTCGCTATGTGTGATACAATAGAAAATACATACCAGGGGTTAATCAACGTTTAGAGCATATAAAATACTTTTTTCTTTAAAATATGAATGTAAAGTAGGTGATGTTATAGGAACAGTAACATCAATAATGGTGTCGACCCCATTAAAGTACAGAGATCCGAGACTGAGAGCCCCACAGTCACAGTTGTAAGCTCGTCGTTCGTCTCGAAACTTGAACCGCGGATCAAACTTTCCTCGCGAGACATGAAACTTGACTCGAATGATAAGATTAAAATATTACATCGGCTTCGCAAACTCGCTCAGACATTATTCCAGTGTTCAGTAACAGCAGTCGTTATAATTATAATGTTAACACCGCACTCAACTTAAGCGATAACATAAAGAGGTTAAAGCCTATTAGATCCGTGAACCGTATATCCTATAATGGGTCCTAACTAAAACTTTATCGTAAGATATAACTTCAGTATGAACACTTTCCATTTCAGTTGCTCGTTTCAGCCTTATCAGAACGTCGTTGGAAAGGATCTCGAAATTTATATTATTGGTGCAGCGGACGGAAAAAGTAGGCCACCGAGACACCAATTTGTAGCTTCTGGCAAACGGTTAATGTTAGGGAGGGTGAAAAGTAAAACTAATTAGAATACGAAGTGCACCGGCAGGCATGCGGAGCAGTGTATCTGGAGGTAGGCACTAAGCGAGTACGCGGCGCGGGCGGCGGCCCGGGGCGCTCATCTAATGAGCATCCTGCCTCTCACAATGTACCGAGATGATATTCCGCGGTGGCCCGACGACTATTATTATATTCCGCCAAGCGAACCGCCCCGGGCACGGCGTGCAAGCCTTTTCAAAATAACTATGTTGCGCTATATTTACGACGACTTAAAGCGAACCTCTAATTCTAAATGTGCGGATTATTCCGTTCAAATTGCGCGCCACTCACTATCATGGCGCGTGAATATTTTAGTACACCTCACCTAGTAATTTTCACGCTAGCGAACATTATTCATGTTACGTTTACAATGCACTAGCTCAGCTACAATAACAATTTGGATTCTATAAAAAATAATTTTGTGGAACCCAAGCAGAAGGAATACTTCAAGAAATAATGGTTAACTTTAGTTTGCCGCAGTATAATTAGAGCCTCTCTATTTAGTACCGTTTCAATAAAGTTTGTAAAGGTCACTTAGAATGAGGAGACCACTTCTCCGTTCTGTTCTCACTGTTCGTCAAATAATCAGTGGAATATTCTAGTTAGTGAAGTTGGTAAGTTAATAGGAATTAGGAGTGTGTACAGAAGCTCCACATGCGTCTTCAATATAACCAGTTCGGTGGCACGGTTCTACTCAATCCGACCTAATCTCGGCTTACGGGAGATCACAGGAAACGTTACCGGCGCCGAGATAACGTTTTCCATTTGTTACAATACGAAAATTATATGTGGAAATGTAGCAAAAGGTAAAAACTTAAAAGAAAATAGTATTTCAAAAGAAAAGGACAAATTCTTTGTAAATATTCTCAGACCGTTTTTACAAGTTTCTCGTTTTTGTTACTTTCGGACCGAAATATTTAAGAATTTGTAATAGGTCATACTCGAATGATATAACGGACTGCATACGATAAGTCTTGGATCTAAATAGAGCCTGTTCCTAAACATTACACTTCATAAGCATTTACTAAATACAAAATAGCCTATTCGTTAATATTTTAACAAAAGAAGTTATACAGGGCTGGACTTAGTAACTGAGATATTATATTGTATTTATTTATGTATGACGTAGTAGATGAAGGTACACTGTACACAAACAATCCTAGTTCAGGTTAAATCAGAGTTCTTCCTTATAATCCGTGCACGTTGTTACGACAATCCTGGCTTAAAAGATCACTCATCCCTTATTTTCTCTTCCTTCGCACTAAAGCTTTATTTATCGTCGGTACGAGCACCTAGTTTAAAGTTTCATAAAGGAAAATTCGAGACATTTTGGCGCTGATCCGCTAACTAATCTTGACAAAAAAATACTGTCTTTTATGAGCATTTGAAAGGGAGTGAAATGGAAGAGCTTGGCCTAAGGATTGCCAATTGACGTTTTACTCACATACAACTGCTTAGCTCTTAAACCATTCCTTGTTGTTTGAGTGCCCACAAATGACACTATTGACTACGGGGTTTCAAGTTTTTAAATGAAGACAAAATGAGAAAACAAATATATAGGAAAATCAATTTTTTATGGCATAAGCCGGTAAACGAGCAGACGGGTCACCTGATGGTAAGCAATCGGCGTCGCCCATGGATACCTGGAACACCAGAGGCGTTACAAGTGCGTTACCGGCCTTTTAGGGATTACGAGTTTGAGGATCGTTGGGGATTCAGGAATTGGGGAGATTGGGGAAGGGGAGAGTAATTGGGCCTCCCGTAACCTCACACGACGAAACACAACGCAAACGTTGCTTCACGTCGGTTTTCTGTGAGGCCGTGGTATCACTCCGGTCGAACCGGCCCATTCGTTCCGAAGCATAGCTCTCCCACACTTCAAAATCAAAATTTCTATATTCTCTATAACAGTACTCTAAGGCTTAGACAAAAGCTGTTATTTAGAATTTGGAGTAGTGTTCAGTACTTAGCGATACACTTGTATTGCTAAGTACTGAACACCTATGTCCCAACTTACTCTTAATTATTTAGTCGTAAATGAATCAAATGAGCAGACGATAAAACCTAAATCTATATATTAATTATGTACATGTATCAATGAAAGTCAACAAGAAGAAGTTGAAACTTTCTATTATAGTTAGCACACTACAACGAAATAAATAACAACGAAGTTAAAAACAAAGCTGTTTTTATGCTTTATTTTTCTTTAAACAAAACACAATTTCTTGTTAGAAGGACCAAATGGAAAAGATGGACCTATTTCATGGTAACCTTTATATAAACAATGCAATTTTCCATTCAACCGGCGCTGAGAACAAACTAAACGGATGCAACTTTCTACTCGATAGCTCGAAGCGAGATGCTTTGCGAGTTTTATGAATAATAAACATCGTTTAATGTACTATCCTTAACAACCTAAGTTCTGTAATAAATAATCGTTTTATTTCACATTTATTTTTATGTCAATGTGTATGTGTAGGTACCTGTAATTTACTGTTTCGGTATTTCCATTCCATAGTCTTTATTAGCCCGACGCGGTAGGACTTTAATTATACCTTCAGTTATTGTAGGTACCTTACGTTTTCCTAACGTTTATTAGGTTATTCCAAAAAGTTCCTAAAATCAAAAGTTAAGACTTTTTAACAAAACCAAGTTTAGCCCTAATAAGGTAAGTGTCAAATCATGAGTAATCGGAATATGTCCACTGTTGCACAAAACAAAAACCTTTCTCTTTAGGCTACTTAATTATCATAATTAGACTCAGTAGTTAGCTCACCGAAAATTTAGATTCCACACACGGTGATTGATGGAATTCTTGAATATAACTGGGATTAAATATAATATGTACGTGTGTAAAACACCTAAATAATACAAAACTGAAATATTAACCAATATTTATTTTACAGTAAGTATTTCTCCGCCAAACTAAAAAGCTTAACTTGAAATAAAACAAAACATAAAATTAAGATTTTAACATTTCCTATTTGAGAAAGTTGAAGAAATCCAAAGAGAAACAAAAGGTAATTGCAGCGCGCCAAACAAATCCAGGCTTTGCAGTCACCCCGCCTGTATCTAACGACTAGATGAAGAAATAAGCTTTCCCTAAGCAAAACTAGAGGTATATTTTATAAAGGAAACGAACAAAAGCAAACAACTTTATCTGGGTAAAGTCAATGGAAAGGGCGATTCGTTTTTTACGCAATAAAGAATAAATAAACAAAAACCCGTGTGAAATATAGGTACAGGGACATTTCCTGTTGAGCCGTTACGTACCGGGGTTTTGTTTTGGATTTATTGATCCTTTATTGCAGTAAAGACGGCTTGGGTGTGTCTAACTGTGCAATGGAACGGGAACTTGAATATCTTAAAAGCACAGAATTTATATTTGGGTTTCGTGGTCGTTGGGTCTTTAGTTGCAAATGGACTGGACTTTTTGTTTACCTTCAGTTTGTTATTTAAACTCTGAATTTCAGACACTGAAACACATTCTTACTTTGTGACGGAAAAACGTAAGTTTTTACGCTTTTGGTTTCATCACTGACGCATTCTGCTACTTATTTATATCTTCGTAGATTCAATAATAAACAAAAACTAGAAACCAAACTCTTCGTCTGTAGCAAATAAGAACAAGAATATCTACCATTTTTTCGTTTTTCAACTTGTCAATAAAACTCGTGAAGTAACAGTAACTCGCTGACAAGTTTCATCTGTTTTAAATCAATGTTGGTTTCCATTGCCACTAGACAAAGTTTCACTGAAGGAAGCCAATAGAGGGAGGGAAAATAAAAAGTTTCTTTCGAACTTTTCCAAGTGTCAACTGAAGTTCAACAATCGACGTGCGAGAGGGTAAGGAAATGTTTCCAAGAGGAGTCTCTGGTACCTTGGTAAATAGAAGACAATTACCCTAATTGGTTGTTGAAGTATAGTTATGTAGATTAGAATTGTATTCGAGTCGATTTAAGTACCAAATTTGTAAAAATCTCACTTGATGTGGGCGTAAGCCATGTCTGCTTTCTCAATTTTATGGGTTTAAAACATGGGTAAATTTGTCAAATTATGCTTAAAAACTGAAGAGCAATATATGTAACAGATGACGGCAGTCGCTCCGCGGAAAATGTCAGTTTTCAACCGAATCCGGCAAAGACTCAATACTGACCCCTACCTAGTCGGAAAAAGGAAAAGAGTACAATAAACATAATGTAGTTTAGGGTAGCCACTATAATTTGCATGAAAGGTTGCTGGCCCCTCGGGAACTCGTGGATATACCCGCTTGTAGATATCCGTTGACGTCAATAGTAACATCACTCTCCCGTACAAATGATCCCTTCTAGTGTTATCTACACGATATTGTTTTTTGCAAAGCTATTTTACCGGCGTTTAAATTTGTAGGTTATTAGATAGTACGAATGTATTCGTGGAGCGGTATCTTTTGACTGACACTTGGTTGTATTGTGAAGTGGGTGGCGCAAACAGATCGCCAGGCAGCTTTCACGCTGGAGTGGCGCTAAGCGCGACCATTTCATGAAGTAATCCGCACTCTGAGAGGCATTAGCGGCTCTCCCCGCCCAGCTTCCTCCAACACCCTGACTATGCATTTTCATACTTTTACTGTAACTTTATCTCTCTGAGCTTTGTTTAAAAATTAAAATACACTAAAATATTTATTAGCTACTATAACTGAAAGCTAGGGATAATAAATATGACACAATTTTGAATTGCAGTATAAGTCAGTAGGGAACTATCTGGGCGCTGTTTACTTGGCAGTGCAGCGGCAGAGTCGGTAGGCGACGATAAGTAGAATCGTTTCACGGCATAATCCTCTCACTGAAGAGGTATTATCGTACTGTGGACTCCGCCTGACTAGGGATAAGCACTGTATTGTGTTGTAAGTGTTGGCGTTTTGACGTACGCCGTCTTGTGCCTGTCTTAGTGCTAGAAGAGCATAGAGCATGCTTGAGGGTGTGTGTGAACTACGTACAAGATAGAGGTACCGTGTTTATATGTTGTTATCCTTAACTGTACTCTTTGAGATCTTTTATTGGATTCTCTATGACTGAAAATTATGATCATCGTTCTTAAAGTCACTGGTCACGTTCAAGGCACGCGTGAGGGAGCATTATCTCTCCACACTGTAGTTCATTGTTGTTTCTTCACCTAGTGTCACCTATCTGTCATTGTATCTTGTTTCTAAATGTACTTATGTATGTATTAGTGTATGTATATATGTATGAATGTATGTATGTATGTATGTATGTATGTATGTATGTATGTATGTATGTATGTATGTATGTATGTATGTATGTATGTATGTATGTATGTATGTATGTATGTATGTATGTATGTATGTATGTATGTATGTATGTATGTATGTATGTATGTATGTATGTATGTATGTATGTATGTATGTGTGTGTATGTATGTATATAATTCTATATTAAAAGTAAATAAATTTGTTTTTTAATGTTTACTCTTTTACATTATATAAATAAGCACCTCAGTACGCCAAGCTATAACTACCTCATTTAATATCCTACTTTATTATTCTATCCACCCAAAGGTTGCCTGGTAGATATCGCTTTTAGCGATAAGGCCGCCTTTGTACCCTATTTTCTTTATTTGTTTCTTGATGTACTGTCTCAAATTGGTGTACAATAAAGATTATTTATTATTATTATTATTATTAACCCAGACAACTTTACAGATCTGATTTATCTACGTAACATCACGTCATTTAATCCCCGGAGTAGAAGGCATATCCGATTAGGTATATCTTCATGGATAATTACCCCAACTTGGGGAACCGAACTCAGGACTTCAGGTATACTTATATCTAACACAGTCTTGCAAAGCCACATACGTAATAAATCCACCACAGCTCAATTAATGAAATGGTTTCTTAAGAATAATTCCCAGCAATCAAAGATGGCGTAATTCACACATTTTCACAAAATATTTACAAAGCTTTGTACCTAAATAGCATGTTGTTGTGACATCTGTTTTCCGGTCATTGCACCCTGTAACTTTTAGTAAGAGATTTTCCGGGACGAGCCTTTTGCCTAAAACCTCTTTAGAGATGTCCAACACAGACAGACGCGTTATTTAAGAATCCGGTCAGATCACAAAGCAGTTTACACTGGGAAAATTATGATATTACGAAACAGATTAGGATGTCTATGTACCTATACGTTTTGTGTCGCTAAGTACTAAGCAGCATGTATGTAAATAAAACATGGTATCTCGCATGTTTTTACTACATATATTAAGGGGGAAATAATATTTCAGACATTTTTTATAACAATTTTCAATATGTTACAATTCACCTGTTATAACTTACCTAAGCATATCGAGACGTTATAACTAAAGCGGAATAAAATAAAAACTGCGTTTAAAAAAACCGACTTCAAAAAACCACAAACTAATAACAAGCAAAAATTCAAAACTATAAAGCAAAAAATAACTAGTATTAGTACTGATACCTGATACCCACCCAAAGTTACCCTCGGTTTCCCTAAGATTCCATCATCAGATCCTGACCTCATGGAAATGGGACCATCTCGCGAGAATACCCTTTCAAACACAACAAGAATCGGTTCACAAATGGCGGAGTAATCGGCGAACAAACAAAAAAAAACAATCAGCCGAACATTAGTACCTCCTCCTTTTTTGAAGTCAGTATAAACAGCATGACATATCCAGCCACTTTTTTATCTTTTATCCAGCATACATTATGTCCTTTATGTAGATACGTGGCAATCAGTAAAAAGATACCAAAACTGGCCACTGACGGTTTCAAAGTCATTCCAGTAAAAGCTAACCATTGTCTCTTTAGATCTTTCCCAAATACCATGCGGTTCGGCCGATACGAGGACAAAAACACTGATGATATGGACTTCTATATTGAAAACAAATGCACCCATAAGCGCCAGCTCTTTTATATTTCAGAATGCAAACAGAAAATGCGAACAAAAATATCTTCGAACAAAAGATTCATAACACGAGTGCAGTAGAAAGGTACTCTCGATAAGTAGCCAGCCTAATGATTGAGCCCGCACCACGTACACGGAGAACCAATTCATATTCCCAAACGTGACCAGAAAGCAAAGTTACTAAACTAAGTACCTAATTCATAAAAAAACTGCTTCATGAAAGGATCAAATCTATATTATAATTGTCAGCTGTTATTCTAAGTATTAAATTTAAAGCAAGAGATTTATTTTAAGTAGGTTAGTCAGAGCCTTAATTGAGGTCCATTCAACTGAGATATTGGTAAACGGTCAGCCGACAGCGGCGGGCGCGGCCGACTGATTGAAATCTCTTTTGTGTTATTGTAGGGGTAATCACGGGTACTGGCTGATTCAATAATCTATTTCGATTTTTTAATATTAAAAAACCCTTCTAAATTCAAATTTAATTGAAAATTGTTTTGAGTTCTATCTTTGATGCGTCGTGGAAGTGAATTTAATAATAATGTTTCATTTTAGCTCGGAAATAAAAATGAAATGTTCATTATTTAAGTAGAGTATTTAATGGTTTTAAATACTGTAAGACTGTATACTATTTATAACAGTGTGTTATACTATTTTTGATTAAAATTTCTTTTAAAAAATTCATTACATTGTATTTGAAGTCGCACACAAAGCACTAAATTAGCTGTGACCTAAAAAATCTTACTGATAAGTCGAAATTATCACGACGGATGAAGCATGAAACGGTTCAGTTAGCGGTCTGAAGACGGACTATTGAGGTTTAACAATGGGGCCAATCACGCGCCAACTTCCAAGCCCTCTGGAGAGCACGTCCTCGCACTTCCGACTTATACGGATACTTCGCGAACTAACTCAGCCACCGACGAAAAATCCCCAATCAATTGAAGAATCATGATAAAGTTAATGATATCGACTGACATCAATTTATTCGAAGCGTGCGCCCTGAATAATTTTCCCCACTAATTTTATTTGCCAACTAATCTGATTGTGTTATCGATGGCGACGTGTAAAAAAGTTATCGATGAAAATTTAAAAGTTTGACTGTTATTTCACTAAAATTATTTTAGTATTGTAAGTACATCAAGTGAGATACTTACATAGATTCATTATCTAATACTAGTTTATCATTAGTCTCATCTCATTTATGATGTATCTAGAGTTGTTAACCAGGAACAATTCCAAATTATTTTTTAGTATATAGGAAACGGAAAATAATGTTACCTAATAGGGAAATTGGTGTCGGTAAATGATTATGATACGTATATCAACCTATACCCTACCTATAAACAATATGAATTCGAAATCAAGAAGTAATTTAATTTGTGACTATAAAACCGTGCCAAACACCACAGCTTCCGTAGTCCGTACCGATGCATGCCTACAAAACTTCGCGGCACACACGCAAGATTGTCAACCTACATCAGCTGAATCCATCAGATACGGCTTTCAAAGTTACAGGTACCGCAGTACAAGTCCAATCCGGTGTTGTGCAGTAAATAGGTCGGCTAAAAGTTGTCCCATCTCTCGCGCGTGCCGAACTGAACTTACAGACGTCCAACGCAGCTGCCGTCGCGATGCTTCCAGATATCTACGAGTCTACAATACAAGAAACTAGTCTACATTCTACACAACAGTTTTTATTATATCTGAACAAAGGAATCCGTGTATACGTAGGTACCTACATATATGCAAACTTTGTAACTTTTGAAATACTCGCGATTATGATGCACTCTTAGGTGCATCGGTTTTAGCAAACTTCTGCATCCCACAAACTAGAGGTAGAAGCGTTAATAAGCCTTCAACGTGGCTTGATATTGTGTTCAGTTTGTATAAACT
The DNA here is from genome assembly GCA_902850265.1 of Spodoptera littoralis. Lineage (NCBI taxonomy): Eukaryota > Metazoa > Arthropoda > Insecta > Lepidoptera > Noctuidae > Spodoptera > Spodoptera littoralis. The sequence goes on along the minus strand of LR824542.2, from coordinate 8,209,313 downwards.
TCGAGTTAGCAACGAAATTTTGATCGTAGTGAGGATTAAACTTGCAGTTTTAATTATTAATTAAACCAAAAGGAGCATTATTTACTGCCACATGTGTACTAAGGTTTGAATACCCCGAAGCTATATTACGATACATACTTTAGTAGACTTAATGAGACCAAACTATCCCAAATATCTATAGGTACATATAATCGTGAAGCGTTAACGCCAGTTTCCGTAATTGAAATGTTAAATTGTCATTTCCCCAAAAGGATTAAGAATCCCAAGTATTTCCATATACCCAACAACTATCTGAAACACGAACAGGTAAGTATCCAAGTTTCCCGCACGTTATTAAACGCGCAGTCATATCGGAATTGCTATAATCGAATACGCTCCGATTCATAATCGTATTAAACCGGGGGTCTGTATCGATTATATCGAGTAGATACACATGCTGAGAGCGGAACCGATAGCCAAATAAACTAGCAAACCGCATCGATTACCTGTCAATGGCAGCCTCCATTGGAGTGACCGCGTCGCCGGACCAACCGAGACCGTCCTAGCTGGAGGTACAACCGACATTTTAATGACGCAATACTTTAACTTCAGATATTAATTAAAACGGTGCTGTACCTACCCTCAAGCAGCATACACCGATTTTAGTTCAAAAGTCTCTTCAAGTTCCTGTAACTCTTTTAACAATTACAACGGGAAGGTTCTGAGAAACTGACATTAAAAACAAAATTCAAAATTAATATAACACCGTAAAAAGACAGAAGAATTTGCACAGCAATTTTATTATATTATGGTGTTAACAACACAATAGAGAGAACTTTGTCTTGACGAAACTTTTCTACACTTTTAATAAGAAGCCCATTCATCGCATACTTTTCATTACTGGAGAACTGGTGAAGAAGGGGGATGGCTTTATCGCTGTAACTCGTGACACCAGAAAATTAAAAGTGCAGAGTCATGGTTGGGCTATCTTAGAAAATAGGGTGACTGGCTCTTACAGAACTTAATTAATCGACGCTTAAGCCGCTCGTTGGACATGTCCTACAATCGATATCTAGAGGGAGACACTGGCCTCGTGTACTTCAGAACATAAATAAAATGTAACTACAACGTTTGAAATTACAGAACGAACAAAGTTTAGTGGACACTCTGAAATAACTACCTACTTGTGAATGAGTAAAATATTTTAACTCCTAATAGAAAGTTTCAAAATGGTTTTATTTAAAAAAAAATTGCTAGTACATGTTATTTATCCCTCTACTCTCAAAAATATCAATAAATAGTATTTACGACTGGCTGCCACCATTAAACTGTAGACAGGCCCTTTAGATGCTCAAGTATTGGTGGTGCGCCCTCTCATGACTGTTTCTGACACATAATCGATAGTGCACGGGATGTGTGGCTTTAGCACTGCTGTAATGGAATTGATAAATCAATACCACGCACAAATATAAAGCGAAATCTTTACAGACGAAATTAATTTATTTTACCTAAGTATAAAACTTTAGTACTAAGTTTAAATAATAGTTTACAAAGGGTACCTAAGCTCGAGTCTGTAGAGTGAAGTTGAAGGGGATAAGTAGGCCGACTAGATAGTTATTTAGGTATTTACTTAGGTTCACAATAATATTTTGAAATAGCTTTACAACAACTTTTATTTCAATAGACCACTTGTGGGTACATAGTTATAAACTTATGTGAGTTTAAAAAATAAATTTTTGGATTAAAGTTACTGAATAAAGTACTAACTTACGCCACTCCATTTTAGGTTGTTAGAAAATAGAGGTAGTCACCATTAGATACCTAATGGCCATTACTCTCAATTATTCATATACTGTTTTAGTTTTTAGATAACAGTTGGAGTTACTATAACTTTTTATTTAGTTTAGTATTACCATACATTGCTATGGATACAGCAACTTTCGATGAACTAAGTCCTTACTAAGTACTTCCCAGTTAAATTATCATGTTCACTGTTATACCTCAGTAAGTGTGTCTTATAGAGTCTGACTGAGAATAGAATACTAGACTGCAACTTCAACTACATACGAGTTCATTAGCTTTTACGTGAGAAGACTATTTGTGTTTTACTTTGGCGCAAAGGTTTCGGGCTGGCTTTGACTCTGATTATAAGTGCAACCTGAACGCCTGGCTATAAAATACAGGCAGGCACATTCCTAATTAAATTTGTTATTTTAAAAAATATGGACATTGTTGTCTTTTTTGCTTATGTAGCTAATACACCAACCCTTAGGTAATTAAGTTGGCATTTGAGTAGGTACATACGTAGGGTAGGTATGTGTACATTTCCTAAGGATGTGCTATAACAGGTGTTGCACCGTGGGTGCTCTAGAGCAGGTCTCTTCAGAGGATGCGGTGCCCCTTACAGGTGCTGAGGTTGGCCACTGGGGAGGTTTTAGTGAGGTACGAATCTCATATTCCCTAGTCTTTCTCCACAATAAGCTGGACCCCTTTTGAAGGTTTCCCCCCGTCATCAAAAAAAGATGACGTATGTGTACACTTACCTACCTACTTAAGCAACGTTAAACAAAATATATAAATTAGCACAACAAACTTGGTCAGTGTAACTAACGTCTTCGTTGGGATTCCACTGCGTCGACAAACTCCTAAAAGTTTGGTTGAAACTTAATTTAGCTGGACTAGTCCACGACCACTGATGGAAAGTTTTAGCAAAGCTCTGTACTAATGGAAGCCGAACTAAATAACTGCAAGCCATCTAACAACTGAGCGAATCCTGACGCTTGGTGTAAGTACATAAGTACTACTTATATGTTAGAGAGCGCAGAAAAATATGTTCTTCCACTTAAGCTTACCTTTACACGCTACTTAAAAGTTCGCATTTTACTTTAAAGTCGCAAATCTTTAGATAAGAACTTACAAAACATACATTTGCCTGTTGATGTGCCCGCCTTCAGGTTGATAATAAACAGTCGACGCAATAATATATGAAAACATTAATATGTCTCGTAAACTTTACAAGTTATAACCCATTTTCTCTTTACTCCTGTTCCTGTCTCATTGAAGCAACGTGAACAAAACTTTCAAGTCAGACGTCGTTAAAATTTGGTGAAACTCGTATAATGTTGGTACGTGCTTCATAGGAATTCAAATTACCTGAGTGCCCATTGTCGTAATTAGGTAGGTATACCGAACTAGTAATTCGTTATTATTATTTTATATTTCAGCTTAATCATCAAATAATCTACAGTTTCCGACCTTAATTTGTGCATTTTCTCCTGCCTTGTTGAGGTGTGCCACGATCACAACGAAGGGCAATTGCCGAGCAAGGAGGTATCGAAGATTTCGATGGTTTTTTGATTTTTCGAAAAGCAATGAGTTTGGAAGATCATCATTTCCGGGGATCAAAAGACATGACGATTATTTTCTATCTATTACGCCGAAAAGATATATCACAGTTGTATTAGAGTATATTCATAAACATATTCCAAATATTGTCCTTTAGGCGATTCGCGGATATGACATTAGTAAGAAACGACCACGACGCCACAGACTAACCATAGCCTACAGAGTGTAAATAAAATCACTAAAAGCACAGCACAACACTACGCGTACGCGACGCGCCGTTCACATCTGTCACGTTTCTCACACAAAATATTTATCAATTTATTTTCACCAAATACAGCTGTAAATTGTTAGTTACACTTTCTCTAGACATCAATTAGTATAACACCAATAAATACAATAATTGGCCAGCTATTTCCTTTCCAGATGTATCTGTACAGTGTTTAGAAATGGACCAACAATTCTCATTGTCCTGGAATAATTTTCACGGGAATCTCACTAAAGGATTCGCCGGTTTATTAGGAAATGGCGAATTCGTCGATGTTACTATAGCTGTCGAAGGTCATTTGTTGCAAGCACACAAAGTAATACTGTCAATATGTTCACCTTATTTCAAGAAAATGTTTCAATTAAATCCATGTCAACATCCAATTGGTAATTATTAGCTGATTGATTGGAATCTCATTATGCTTGTAAATTGGCTCCTTTGTATTTTATCTAGCTATACATGTAACATGTACCTTTCTTATATTTCAGTTGTACTGAGGGATGTGACTCACAAAGCAATGAAAGACTTGCTACAGTTTATGTATCATGGAGAAGTTAGTGTGAAACGTGAAGATCTCACTAGTTTTATAGGAACAGCTGAAGTATTACAAATAAAAGGATTGACAAATAAAGAGGTCAGTTTCTATAAGAGTATTGCATAGTATTCAGTTTTTATAGACACAATTAAAGAACAATAGGTTGCGGTCACCGGTGACCGCTTGGTGTTTGACAGTTTAATACTGTTTTTAAAGCTTGTGTATGTTAGATCTCTATTATTATAAATGTATTGTGACTATTTCAGACTGAAGAAGATGAAGACAGTGAAAGAGAGCAAGATTTACCTAAACACAGAACAGAAACTCAAAACAACACTCCTGATGCAGAGTCATGTGTGTCAGACACCTACGACACAGCTCTAAATGATGAGACAACACAAAACAATGAACTAGAGCTGTTAAAACAAAGGCAACTTATAGAAAAACTGCACAGAATCAGTAACCTTAAGAGGAAATCCACTGAATTCCTTCAAAAGAATTACTTCTCAGACATACTCAACCCTGAAAAGAGGTCAAAAACAAAAGAGAAAATTATCTATACTCAAAATAATCAGATGTACCAATCAAATAATTACGAGAACATTAAAAACTTGTATGAAGATAACCCAGTGGACATTTCTGCGTCATACAACACACATATATCAAAAACCAATTCACAAGATTTTAATGAGAAAAGTAAAGATCAATCTCTATCAGATAATGGCTTGGAAATGAAGACAGAATGTGATGATAGTGATATCATAGTAACAGACCCAGCAGTATGTTCTACGCCTAAGAATTATGAATCATCTAGAGAAGGAAAGAAAGATCTGTCTGTACCCATAGACTATCCATCCCCACAAGACAGTAAGTATATTTTATCACCATAATTTTATAAAACAATCTCTAAAATACAGCACTCTGACGTAATCTCTACCACCCCAATAAAATAGTTTAAAAACATTTTCTATGCTTATTAATGCTTCTTCATAGTACTTATCAACAAAATCAGAGATTGTGTTGAAAATGCAATCATTTTTATTATTTTCCACTAAGAAATTTTCCTGTTTTCTTTTGCATAAAGCTTAGAATTATGAAAACACGATGGCATTTTCAACAATTTACAATCTTTTATAAACAGTATATTATGTGCCTTTATTATGCAAACAGTGCAATGAAAATGCCCATCGTGATTTCAGATACCAGCTTGAGTTCGTTATTCATCGACCTTAAAAACTTAGTGAATGGTAAGGTAACTAACAATACACTGAGAACTAACTCAAGTGAAGAATACCCTAGACCAACGTTGGAGCACCGACTGGTAACTATCCCGCAAAAGGAAGACGGGAAGAAGAAATACCCACAGCGTTCATGTCGTCTTTGTTGGAAAATAGGACGCAGACGAGACACTCGATTTATGTGTAGCGCATGTGAACTGCCATTTTGCAAAACACCTTGCTTTGGAATTCATTTTAATGATGTACTAAGAGTATCTCAATTGCAAGGAGATTATTACGCAAATTAACATTTTATTTATACAAGCTTAACTCTCTAAAGGGAGTTATTTATAAGTGAAAATAATTGAAGTAGTAGATAAAGATCCACTAAAGGCTTGTAGTGATTACTACATATTTATAGAATTTTATTGCACACAAAGCTGAATCATAGATTCGAATGAGATTTGGGACCAAATCTATAAACTGGATTGTGACAAAAACATCTTAAAAAGTTGCATAAGAATAGCCTGGTCGAAATAAACATAGAAAGTTACAAAATTTGTATACAGCATATAGAACAAAGTTAGTTTAAAGTTTGCATTTGAAAAAGTTAATATTATTTAAACTGAACTGACTATAAAGATTTCAAAACCAAAATTTGGTTGAGCTGGAACTATCATTGTTTTGTAGGTAACATAGATACAAGACCTACATTTTCTTCATTAAACTGTCGAACACCAAGCAGTCACCAGTGACCGCAACCTATTGTTCTTTAATTGTGTCTATAATGACGGTACTCAACGAGTTAATACAATGTAAATATATAACATTGTACTGAAATAAAGAAATGGCATACCTATCTGGGGTACCATACTTTTCATTCATTACATTATGATGTCATGGACATTAGTATCAATCTTTAGCTATATTCGAATTATTGTAACTTGCCCCTATTTTTGGCTTACTTGACCGGGCTAATATAGTATAGGTTTATTTGTAAGTACCAGTTACATTTTGGAGTAATAAAGATCATAAAGCACAATAATTAATTAACTGTGATAATGGGACAATGCTCTCAAGTGCCAATTTATCATTAAAAACAAAGCTATTTTTATAAAACTTGCATTCAATTAGGGAGTACACTTATTTTTCACACTTTAATAAGTGCCATTATATTTCGCCATAAAATTTTATAAAGACTTTATTGCTCATTTTCTAGTCTATTTATTGTACTAATTTAAGATATGCAACAATAAATTCAGATACATTTTTTGTTACAATTAATGTAATTATTAGTTTTGAACAAGTATTTTACATAAAAATTTTGATATCAAATTGATCTCTATTACACGTATTTTACATCATTTTTACATTTATTGTATAAGAAACATATTGAGATTTACATTCCTGATTTTTATATTTGTAATTTTATAATATGTAAGGCCTCTGTGTGGAACAATTACTTAATTTTTTATTCTGAAGAACAAGTGCTATTTTAATGTGTGATGTTACTTAAAACTATGTTTTGAATGATTTATAATAAGCGAATGTATTTTTGTATCCATATTTGATTAAATGCTATATAAACAGATGGGCATTTTTTATTATAAACGTAAAATATGTTTTATTTTCCTTAATTTCTTCACTTGAATGAAAATGTCATTAAATTAACTTATTTTTTACAGGTGCTCTATCACTAGTTGTGAATGGATCTAATGAAAACCCGCAGCTACCGGTTCGTTACAAATACATCTACAGTAGAAAAGGCCACAAACAATTAGTGCATATGAACTTTGTTTATACCAAACATTCAACTACTCATGGCAAGACCTCGTGGCGATGTGTACAATATTTCTCGTTAAATCGATGCCCCGCCACTGTGGAAACTATAGAATCTATGATCTACGCCATCAACCATCAGCACAACCATGAAGATTGTTACGAGAAATTATCAAGAAATAACATCTACGAAATGTGCGTATCGCCTAAATAGAAACTAAGTTTCATGTACATAGTATTATTAATATAAGTTGAATCCTCCAATGTAAGCGTCATGAAGTTTTTCTAGCTAAGCTGGATGCATACAGCTAGGCTACGAATGTACTTCGACCTTATAAAGAGCCTCAGTGAGGTCTAAAAAGTTCCTATGTTTACTTTAACAGTTATTTGGTCTACAACTCTCATGTAACATTGTATGTATAAATTTCGGAATGGTTTTTATACGTAATTATACCTTTAGACTTATCTAGTCAGAAGATAGATTATTTTCATCTTGTAAAAACATATTTCTGTCCCTGTAAGGAATAATAATAATATAAAAACGTTTATTTACTTCTTACTCGTTTTATTTAACATTAAAAATATTTTAATATAGTACATTTTTCTAATAATTATTTATTCAACAGTAAAGTTGACAGTGTATTAACACAGTTAAGGAGCATTGCCTGTACTATTTGCATAACGCATAGCACCATCTGTACTTAGTTAAACATCCACTTTTTACATAAGTACCTACTAAGTACTTTGTTTTCATTGTTTATTTTGTTCGTTTGGTATTCCCACCTGACTGTTCTGCAAGCAAAGCTGCCATTCTTTTTCTGGGTCTATGTTTTTTACTGAATCCTATTCCTGAAATAATGAAAAATAAAAGTATAAAATAACACGAAAAATTATTAGGAATTCGAAAAAAAGTTATTTATAAATTGTAACTTACGAACGTCAACATCTGGTCGTTCTTTTAGACCGAAAGATCTGGCTACGGCATCAACATCCATTGTTATTAAATTAAATATATGTTTTAGTTTCTTTACTTCAAACGCCCTCATGTAGCCTTGAAAAGCTTCCACAGCTAACTCGTGAAACTGTGGGTCTGACATAGCAGCATCAAGCTGGAATTTGCAAACAACCTTATTAGGTAAATACTTAAATTTTTTGTATAATAAGATGACTTTAGTGATCAGATGATCAGTGAAGTGTATAAATATCGTACCTTAGGCTGTAAATTAGCAAACTTATCCCACGACTCATATTTATCTAAATATATTTTAGATTCTTTCAAATACGAAACAAATTCAATTTCGTCTGGTCGCAACAAAATAACAGCATTTCCTTCTGCTCCCATGCCTCTAGCAGTTCTGCCTACCCTATGAATGTACTCCTGTAATCATTGAAATACAGTTTTAGATGATCTTAATAAAATTAGAACATAAACATTCATATCACACTCATACAATCATTATTTTACTTAGAACAATAAAAAATATAATGTGGGTAAGTATCATAATAGATGGCGCTCTGTAGTTTTCTGCCTACCAACATGGGACAAAGACAGGAGTTTCTGGATGTACGTAAATTCTATGTAAAATATGTATAAATATTGTCCCCGTAATATAATATCCTATTATACGATAAAAATTTAATAATAGCTATGTTAAACGCAACTTACATTTGCGTCAGATGGTGGATCGAATTGTACTATCCAATCAACGGCCGGTATATCCAACCCTCTAGCTGCTAAATCTGTGCAAAATAATGCTACTTTTTCAGCATTGTAGAAATTCGTTATTACATCTGTTCTATCTGCTTGACTCATTTTACCCTGCAAGATAAATCAGAAGTTTATAATCTTACTAATATCTATACCTACATATAATAAAATTGTAGAAAAGTGCTGTCTGTACATTGAAAATAAAAATAAAAAAAATAGCAGGGGTTATTGTTATGTCGATGTCGAACCCAAAAATGTAATTAACTTTTTTTTTGTCTGTTTGTCTGTTCACGCTAATCTCAGAAACGGCTGATCCGAGTTGGATGCGGTTTTCACGAATATATTGTGGTATGCTTCAGTTATGCTTTAGTGTTTGTTTCATGTCAATCGGTTCATAAATAAAAAAGTTATGTCAAATTAAAGAATCACGTCGAACACTATTCTATGCTTATACATACAAAATGACTGTGATTATGATCCAAAATAAAAATAAGTATATATTAAAAAAAACGCTGCTCATAGTCACTGTTCCACGCGAACGAAGTCGCGGGCACAGCTAGTATTATAAATATAAACGTTTGTGTGTAGGTGTGTCACTCGATCACGTCATAACGATTGAAGGGATTGGGATGAAGTTTGGAACCAGGACCGATTATGGTCTGGATTATTAACATAGAAACTATTACAGCATAAAAGTACACACAGATATGCATGTATATTTTCCAATAGCATAGATTAGTGTCTGTGATTCATGATTACAAGTTGCATTGATATTTTCAAATATAATTCTAATGCATACTTTCGTATACTTACATGAATACACGAAACGGAAGCTTCACAGTACTTGCTGAAAAATTCATGGTGAAACTCAACTGACTTGCAGCTTGAAAAGAACACCATTACTTTAAAGTTGCGAGTTTTCTTCAGTAATTTATGTAACCACCATAGTCTATACTCTGTTTCACATACAGCATACCTGAAATTATACAAATCAACATAATGTAATACCATAAAATACGCCTTTTAACACTAAAGGGATGTAAATATTCTAACATTAGATACACTTACCCTTGCTTCAGCCCTTCAACAGTAGCCATGAGATTATCCTCATCGGTATTTATATTGTGAACCTTTTCCTTCATCGCAGATTTAATTAAAGCATCGGTTCTTTCTGATTGGGTAGCACTAAATAACATGGTCTGTCTGTGTTCTGAAAATAGAGGTAAATTTTATCTTTATTGTAACATAAACCAAGACTACATTAACCTGTTAAAAATCAAAAAATTGGAAATAAGGTCTAAAATGTAGTAAGTGGAGAGCGGTCACCGATGACCACTTGGGGATAAAAGGGTTAAATATGAATACAACACAAAACAAACAAACAAACAAAATGTTTGCAAGCAACACATTCACCATTTCACATTTACATATAAAACATACTTGGCAATCGGTCAATAATTTGCTTCAAATCCTCTTCAAAACCATACTGAAATATTTTGTCTGCTTCATCCAGTACTAGGCAACATACATTTCTATAATCAAACTCTTTTGTTCTCATATGATCAAATAACCGGCCAGGTGTCGCCACCACAATGTGTACTCCTAAAAGAAATAATTACAATATTATTGCCGTCATCACACCTATTTTATTGTGGTTAGATAATAACTATGTAACACTAGCATTGGTAATTTAGGACCTAATAAGTTTAAAAAAATGTTATAATTTCATAAACCGCATATTGCTATTACAAACCTGTAGCTAGCTCTGCACTTTGTTTCTTTCTACTTTCTCCCCCAATAACTAGAGCTGATGTGATAGTTTCATGGTGTAACAGAATTTCTTGCAACACAGTGTAGGTCTGTATAGCCAGTTCCCTAGTTGGTGATATGACTATACAGCATGTACCTGTAATGAAAACTTATCAATCACAATTGGCAGACTGGTAGGAGATTGTACGTAAATAGGTTCCGATTTATCAGAGTGATTTGACTACCTCGTTGGCCATGTGATGACAAGTGACTGCCAGGCAAGGTCCCAGGTTTGATTTTTTTTTAAATCTCCGTAGTAAAACGGAGTGTGGAATTGTGCCAAGTATATGGCACACCCCCTATTACATGAGACTTATAACATAAATATTGAAAAGTGGGTGTTACATTGTACAGTGGCAATAAGTGCTGTAATGTGCACCTCTGCTTACCCTTTCTGGGAAAAAAGGCGTGATGTTATGCTGCTGCCTGGTCTGTGACATGTGTAGTCAGATTTTACGTCAGACGCAGAAAGTGGAGTGGTAAGACAAATTAATTCTACTCTCCCACCAGCTTTAAAATAAACTTATTATATTATTCAATGAATTGTTGAAAACAATCGTACCCATTTATTTATTTGATTTATTTATTTGAAACTACCATTAATGATTACCTTGAATCTGTTTTTCCTTACACTTGATAACAGTTTCTACAGCTGGAATTAAAAAGGCCAATGTTTTTCCGGAGCCTGTCTTAGCTGTGGCTACTACATCTGCCCCATCTAAAGCTTCAGGTAAAACCTCAGCTTGAATATCAGTCATTATTTTAAAGCCCATCGCTTTTACTGCTTGCAGGGTTGCTGCAGAGACTTGATCTTTCAAATACTTGAATTTCTTTCTTGGATTCACTTTTTCCTCTGAATCCATGGCTGATTCCAAAAACGTGCCTTAAATTTTTAAATGAATGTAAATAAGAGTGTTGAATAATTCATAACAAAACTCTTTCAGCTTCAAAACAACAAAATATTCAGTACAAATTACTACAACATGTGAGAGAAAATGTCAAACTTTGATATCATACATATGTCAAAAGCCAAAAGAACCAACCCACTGATATGATAGAACCACAGCCACAGACACAGATACTTTAAAAAAAATCATAGAGTAATACAGTATGGTGATCTATGGCTATCGTTTTTGACGTTTGTCAACTTATAGGGATGGGCAAATAAAAATTATCGATCATCATCGTCTTTATAACACGGTCGCATCGTTATCCCAGTTGTTTCCTTTTGGCTACCGGGGACAATGTTACTGCTGTTGTTTCTCCTCTACAACTAATTATTATTATTGAACGACAATTCAAGATCCAAATGATATTTTTTGTATTTGTATGATACGATTAAAAAACAATCGATATTTAATATATCAATACTTGTTTTCTCAACCCTATTACCTCAACAAAATTATCAACAAAACATTCTTCTGTCAGTGTCACCACCACATGGCATGGTACAAAGCAAGGTGCGGAACGTAACCCAACAACCCTCTGCGTTGATTTATTTTCTGTTTCTCTCCATTCGTTGACGGAACTCTGTAGGAGTGTAACCTGTGTGTATGTTTGTAAAGTCAATTTTAACTAATAGTTAAAATAAACCGTGTTCAATATGCCTACACCCGACCAAATTTTAATGAGGAAGATAAAAAAGCGAGAGAAGAAGAAGTTACAGCTTATTAATGCGAAAATTAACGGGGATACTGAAGACCATGCAGGTATTTACTAATATTTATGTTCTGTCTTATGCAGCATGTAACGTAATTAACGCACACCCTCAAACACCCCAATTAGAATATTATGTTATAATCATAATAGGTACATACATACTAAAATTTTTAATTTAACATGTATATGCATCCTTACTGGTCTTGTCATAAGGTTTATTTTTCTTTATTTTGTATTGAATGATAGAATTTGTATGAATACAAATAAAACTAATATTAGAAGTCTTATTGCTTTGAATTACGGTCCATTTCGATTTGTTTTAACAATACAGGGTTAATATGACAATAATTTCCGTAGTTTTAATTATTTTTGGGATAAAAAATTACCTAAACTAAAAATTATATAAATTGATTCAGTTAACGATTCTGAACAAACTATTTTCAGGATATGCGTAATTTAAGTTACATGTTGTATTTAAATATATTTGTGTTATTCTACTTTTATACCAGATCCATAAACCAACAAGTAACTTCTAAACAACCTAATTTATGAAAGTGTGTTATTGTTTTTAATATCATTTCAGAACCTGAACCAACCATAGAAAGGGAAGCAATAAAAAGACCAAACAATGAAAATGAAAATGCAGTACCCAAAAGTAAGTGTTTTATGTGACAACTTCACAAAAATATATCATGAATCTTTAGATTGTGCCTGAAAATTTAAAATGTAATGTGTATCAACTTGTATGTTTGTAAACATACCCACGACACAGGAGAAAATCCTAGTATGAGGCAACATTTTTTTTCAAAAAAGAAAAGATTAGCTTATTTTGCCTTTCATATACAACTTGGTTGTATAAACTTAACATAACTTCGTCACGCCTTTTATCCCCGAAGGCCGAAGGGGTAAGCATAGGTGTTCATTACACCACTGTACAATGTAACACCCACTTTTCACTATTTATGTCATGAGTCCCATGTAATAGGGGGTGAGTCTATTGCCATATACCGGGCACAACTCCAGACTCCGTGCTACTACTGAGAATTTAAAAATTGTATAAACTTACAAGATCTTAATCTGTCAAACACCAAGCGGTCACCGGTGACCGCGACCTATTGTTCTTTAATTGTGTCTATAAAACCGGTACTCGACGAGTTAATATAGTATCAGGCTCAACCTAACTGCAATATGTGACAGTTTCTTTAAAAATACCCTTTATTTTTCAGAGAAGAAAAAGAAGGTGAAACAAGAAATACAACCAGAACAACCAGACAACAATGAAGCTGAAGATGAGGAAAGGGGCAGTAGTGACGAAAGTAACGCAGACAGTCAACACAGCATTGAAAATGATGCTGGTAAAGAAAATCAATGTAAGTATGATGATTAAATAACATAACATAACATCACGCCTTTTATCCCCGAAGGAAGAAATTTTTTATTACCGAGTCTGCCTATTGGCAAGGCAGTGTTATGATGATTAATATCAACATTGTTCTTATCTTATTGATTTCTAAACCTATTTAGTGTTGAATTATAAAAAAATGCATTTTCATTGTTACCCACTACTGAAATAAAATAAATTAGCTATTTTTCATTGTTGTTTTTTATGGTTCAGTTACTCAGTTGGCTTAGAAACTCAAACATTACAAGGCAACTCTACATTCTCTGGCTCTTAAATTTAATTTACATCTATATCTATACTAATATTATAAAGAGGAAAGATTTGTATTTTTGTATGTTTGTAATGAATAAACTCAAAAACTACTGAACCGATTGCAATAATTTTTTCACCATTCGAAAGCTGCATTATTCAGAAGTAACATAGGCTATATAATATCACGCTAGGTCCTATAGTTGTGGAGCAGTAACCAAAAATGTTTTAAAAACGGGGGAAAAGTATCGTTTCTGAGGCCTTCCGTGGCGTGCGCTGAGCATATAGTTAAAGTTATACAAAAATGTTCTATAGATGAATTTTTTATCTTAACATTATTTTTAAAAAAGTCCGCGAGAGCATATGTCTACCTTTTATAGTTTACCCATAACAATCGTTTTAATGAATGGTTCAATCCTTATAAAAGTTTGCTCTAGATAACTTTTGAATTGTTCAATCGGTTACCTTAAGACGCGACATCGACAACGGAGGGCAGGTCGCTAAAAAAAAACTGAGAATAAATATAAATAAAACGTAAAACTATGTAAAAAATCTTAAGTCCCCCCGTGCGAAGCCAGGACGGGCCGCTAGTACTTTATATTTATATTATGTTAACCCATTTTACTAAGATTAAATATTGTTTTTTTTTTCTTTTTACAGTGCCAATTTCCAGCCTAAGGCCCGGTATATTATCCAATAAAAAATTCTCTGACTTAGAAGGCAAGATTAGTGAACAAACTCTCAAGAGCCTTAAAGACATGGGATTCACTACTATGACAGAGGTTCAAGCCAAAACTATCCCTCTACTACTTGATTTACATGATGTTGTGTGTTCTGCGAGGACAGGATCGGGCAAAACTCTAGCTTTCTTAATCCCAGTTGTAGAACTTCTCTATAAACTTAAATTTAAACCTAGAAATTCTACTGGTGCAATTATTCTTTCACCAACGAGAGAATTGGCTATGCAGACATATGGACAGTTAATGGGACTGATGAAATATCATAGTCAGACTTATGGTTTGGTGATGGGAGGTGCTAACAGAAAGAAAGAGGCGAGAAAACTATTTGGTATTAACATATTGGTGGCAACACCGGGTCGATTGTTAGATCATATGAAAAACACACCCAACTTTTACTACAACAAAGCATTTTGTGTTGTGGTTGATGAAGTTGACAGAATGTTGGAGATGGGCTTTGCAGCAGAAATTACACAAATCCTCAGTCGTCTACCATCGGAACACCAAACAATTTTTGTGAGCGCCACTCAAAGTAAGCAATTAGAGGTCATATACCGTACCATACCATCTGCCTTTCCAAAGACCACGCCACTTTATATAGGAGTTGATGACCATAAAGAACAAGCAACTGTAGAGTCTTTACAACAAGGTTTTGTAATATGCCCGTTAGAAAAACGCTTGTTGATACTATACTCATTTCTAAAGAGAACCCCAGAGAAGAAAATCATGGTGTTTTTCTCCACATGTAGTTCTGTCGAATATCATTATAAGCTGTTTAACTATATAGATCTACCAGTTATGTCTATACATGTAAGTATCTGAAAAAATTCATTTAAAATTTACTTTTAATATTAATTATTAGAGTTTATTTTTGTTTATTTCTATTTGTATTTCTTAGGGAAAACAAGAGCAAGCAATACGTACAACAACTTTCTTCCAATTCTGTAATGCTGAATCCGGAATACTGCTATGTACAGACGTGGCTGCTAGAGGAATAGATATACCCGCCGTCGACTGGATTGTGCAGTATGATCCTCCAGATGACCCTAAGGTATGGTGACCTCTTTATTGTATTTAAAAATATTGACTTTGCCTAGGGATATTATTCTAGTTTGTAATTAATTTTATTTCAATAATAATTTGGCAAAGTACAGTTGCATATAGAGTTAGAAGGAGAGTGTAGACACATGCGTGGTATACCTATCATCGCAAAAACAAGTTCTGCAAGTTTTCTAGGATATTTATAAATTGGTGGTTCTTGTTATCTTCCGATGACATATCTATACTGTCATTATATTAAGCACTGAGTAAATTATCTTTTTTTTTCAGGACTACATTCATCGCGTAGGTAGAACGGCACGTGGCCTCAGAGCAAATGGGCATGCGTTGTTGTTGCTCCGTCCTGAAGAGTTTAACTTCCTCTACCATTTGAAACGGGCCAAAGTTGTATTGAATGAATTTGTATTTTCTTTGGACAAAGTTTTCGATATTCAAGAGCCGGTTAGTAACTTACAAGAATTATTAAACTTACTTAGTATATCTGTTAGATTTTTACCACATGAACAGTCAATGTCGCATAAAAATAATGCGAAATTAACCCGAGTCCGTACTTTGTTTTACGTTAAAAATTATCGAAACAAGACATTATTCGCCGCTCTGGTTGGTTAATTTTTTTTGAGCCGGCCATTCAGAGCGTCGAATGCATATTTGTTTCGAATACTTTAAACACACCTAAACTAACTCGAACTTTTTACTTTCCGAAGGTACCTACAAATATTGAAAACTAGCTTCTGCCCGCGACTTCGTACGCGTAATCCCATTTTTTCCCGTCCCCGTTCGTGATTTTCGGTAAAAAGTAAAAAAAAAATGTTGGTTAAAAAGTATCCTATGTCGGTCTCCTGGCTCTAAGCTACCTCCCTACCAATTTTCAGCCAAATCTATTCTGCCGTTCTTGAGTTATAAGTGGTGTAACTAACACAACTTTCTTTTATATATATAGATAACTCCTGTATTTATCACTATGCATATTTATCTAATTTTTTTTTCATGTTTCAGCTAGAGAAACTGATATTAAGAAACGCTACCCTAAACCGGTTAGCCAAAGACGCGTACACGACTTATGTAAGGGCATATGATTCTCATCATTTGAAGAATATATTCGATATCCAGTCTTTGGATTTAAACGCGGCCGCAAAATCCTTTGGTTTCGCAGTTCGACCATATGTTGACCTAAAAGTCGCTAGCCTAAAACCTAAAAAACAAAAACAAGACCGTAAACATGGACACTCCAAATCCCGCAATGCACAATCAAACTTTAAACAGAGAGCAGAAAATCAGTCAAGCAGAAATAAATTTAAGAGACAACAAAATAAAAGTCAATAATAGAAAAATATTAGGATATGTAAATAAAATAAATTTATTTTAATATCATTTTATTTTGTTTTACTATTTTAATTTCCTCCCCCCCCCCCCCTCCCTTTTAAACCCTAGTACAGGTATGTATGTTGATAATGTTTAAAAAAATGTTTGTGTAACGGAGTGGTGGTTTTTAGTCAGTAATGCCTAAAATAATAGCGCAGTCAGTTGTGTGAACTGGGAATACATATGAGTGAGACTCCAACTCGCCACGCCCAGAGCGGGAGAAGCAGTTTGATGATATACGCCAGTAAAAAAAGGGGGTTGCAAACAAATCACACATATGACATCATTAGCCTATAAGTACCCACTGCTGAGCAAAGACGTCTTTTCATATACGGGCCCGTATATCCCCAAGCGGTCACCGATGACCGCTCTCCACTAACTACATTATAGACCTTATTTCCAATGTTTAGAGACTACTTTTGTATGAATATAAAGTATAAAGTTTAAATCGAATTAACTTGAGACCCTTGAGACTATCTACCTGCAAGATTCAAGGTGAAGTGAGACATTAGTTTTATCATATCCGCCACAAGACTTCCACTGCTAAATGTAGGCCTTCTACCCAATGACAGTCGCTTACATTATGAATTTGCATTTTCGTAGGCACCTAAGAAATGAAAAAGATTGTGAGGCATACTCTTTAAAACTCTATAGGTGCATCATGCTTGCTGAATTAACAGGATCATTCCTAATTGCCTTTTGCGCTGCGACGCACCATAGGTTATTTTTTGGGTTTCTAAATTCTTGTTGTGTGTCGTAGCAAAATAAATGGTTTTTCTTTCTTTCTTTCTTTCTAATAATACAAAGTGTAATAGTCACTTGAGTAGCGAGCAGTATTTTTAGATTTTTGTTTTTTGTAAATAAACAACCACATGAGAGCACATTGACATTTTTCAGTTAACTGTCATCTGTCATTTGTAATAGATATTTTGCTTACGGTGGCTCTACACTTGACGTTGCGTATTTGTTGTGTTCGGCCAAAAAAGAACATGTTTGGAGGATTTATTCTTCTTTGTTTGCTATATATTTGCACGCCATTACATATAGAGATACTATTTGGACGCCATTTGTACGAAGTCTACAAATATTTGGACAAATGAAGCGACTACGCAATGTCAAGTGTGGTACCACCTTAACATACCTTTTGCACATTTTCAAAGTGAAATAACTTTTGAACCCCAAGTTCTAAAAATATGTAATTTTTTTCTAAACTTCATAATAAAAATATCTATCGTTCAGACTATTCACTTGGTTAAAACAATGACTAATACAAAATTTTATAGCGGTACAAAACTTCCATACAAACCTGCCATTCTCCTAGGGGATGATTTTCAACGGGTTAACTATCAAATTATGAATCGAGCCGTACACTACACATTATAACAATTATTGACAACTAACTTCGGCCAACGGCTTCGCCCGCGATCCCGGAGTAAAATGCCTATGTATTACTTCAGACCATAGGTATTTTACCTCTGTTCCGAATTTATTCTGGTCCCTATTATAATCGTTTCAATATGACTGAATTATTAGAGTATTTCTTGTATAAGTTTGGTGTTTCTATACAGATTTCAATGATTCTTTTTTATTGAATAGCTAGTAATGATAACTTTTTATGGATGAGTGAGAATATTATGAACTTAAGAGTAAACAAATATAATCAGAGAGCTCCGAACTTTGAATGAACTCGAGTTACACGTGTTATTGTGAGTAAACCATAAAAGATAGACATATGCGTTGCAGGATATTTTATACATAATTTTATGTAGGATATTTTCGTTGTACATGATTTCTATGCAGCTTTAACCATTAAGGCTGTACACGCGACGAAAGCTTAAAAAATGGAAAAGTTTTCCGTTTTCCCAACATTTCCCTTCACTGCTCTGCTACTATTGATTGTAGCGTGATGGAATGTATACTATAACACCTCTCCAGGAGTATAAAGGATAATTGTACCTTATATCATTAAAATCCGTCGAGTAGTTTTTGTTTCTATAAGGAAAATACAGACAGGCAAACAAAATTTCACTGATTGAAATTTTGGCATTAGTATCGATCAATAGTAGTTATTTTGGAAATATATTTCATGTACAGAATTGACCTCTAAAGATTTATTATAAGTACCTTTACGATGGAATATGTATCAAGTTATTTCAAGAATGTTAATTCTGCTATTCATGAATGCTTTTTAAATATTTTTTAAATTTAGCGCTCTTTTTATACCGATTCTTCTCTTAATAATTTCACATGAGTAACCCTTTTTACCCGACTGCCAAAGAAGGAGGGTAATGTTTTTCGAGTGTATGTAAGTATGTATGTATGTCTTTTCCTTTGTGACCACCTGTAGCCTAAACGGCTTGATGGATTTTGATGTATGAGGTATCGTTAGATTTGTCTTGATTACGGGAGTGTCATAGGATACATTTTATCCTAAAAGTCCCACGGGATAAAGACATAATAATATTTTTTCTAAATTTCCCTTTAAAAAAATATGTATGCGGTATCATTAGATTCATTTCAATCACGGGAGTAATTAATATAGGATACGTTTTTTCTCAAAATTCCCACGGGAACATGTTAATTCTGCGTCAACGCAAAGCAACTCATGCGTTAGCAAGCAAAAAGATAGGGCGTGGCCTGGCATGCGGCGCGCGGCGCGGTGTGGAGGGGGATATGCTCGAGTATACAGCCCGATTGCGGGCACACGCATGAGGGCACACGTCGTTGACGGTCGTCTCTAAATAGCGATTTTTTCGATATATCCCTATTTGTATATATCGAAATAAAAACAGCTAAAAAGTTATAAATAAAAAAATTATTATTAAAAAAACAAAATACCCGACTGCACACTAAAAAAAGAGTAAAACAAGCCCCACAATAATATTGATCAATCAAATGCTAAAAACTAATTATGTAATACCGTTTTTCGTGTAGGACCGTTTTGAGAGCACGCGCGGCGGATCGATCGACACGAACACTCGCTGCCTCTCGCGCGCTCCTGCGTCGACTCTCTCAAGTAACGGTCGTTCCGTCGTTCGGCACCGCGCCGCCGAATGTCATGGCGCGTTTTCTCTATACTTCTGTCCCGCTCTTACGCCTCCAGTGCGTAGTCTCGGAAACGAGCGGGAATGCAGGCGTGGCGGCGTCCGGAAGCCCGTGGGCCAATTCGGCTTGCGACACGTTTAAACAATACCTATATTAAAATACACTACAATATGTGTTCGTAATCGATAGTTAAATAAACAGAAACTTATTTTGAATACAAATTTACTGAATATAATTTATAAATGTTGATGGAAAGCATCGCAGGCGGGGACCACCTTGACCGCCACCAACGAAAAATCTGCTAAATGGTGCACAACCGAAATGACTATAAATAAGCCTCTGTTGGTCCCCGCCTGCGATGCATTCCATCAACATTTATAAATTATATTCAGTAAATTTGTATTCAAAATAAGTTTCTGTTTATTTAACTATCGATTACGAACACATATTGTAGTGTATTTTAATATAGGTATTGTTTAAACGGTATTACATAATTAGTTTTTAGCATTTGATTGATCAATATTATTGTGGGGCTTGTTTTACTCTTTTTTTAGTGTGCAGTCGGGTATTTTTAATTTAGTACGTCTCACGATAGTTATTAGTAAGACATACCTACTGATTCTTATTTTAGTACTTCGTTTAATAGACTATACGTAATTTAATAAATAATCATTCTAGGAGGTACATATTTATTAATAATAGCCACATATTAATTTATTTTTTTATTAAATAACAGAAAAGTATCAAACCAGCCTATCGAACAAGGTATAAGCAACTAAAACTTTTTTACTGACAGAACGTGACAACTAAAGTATTTATACTCTGTGGCCTGCAAACGAAGTTGACATTTCATTGATTTGACGTTGACGTATTGACGTATTTCAAAACGTGCGTGCGGTTCGTGTGTCTTGTATTTATGTGAATTTATGAAATCAATTACTAATTGATACAAATCGTGTTCAATATGCCTACACCTGAACAAGTTCTTAAGAAAAAGAATAAAAAGCGTGAAAAGAAAAAATTAAAGCTAAATAATAAGAACCAAAATGGTATTACGGAAGACAAAGCAGGTAACATAACCTCTTTAAACTCACATACTCACATTGAAATGTTATTTTCCCATACTTTTTATCATTATCTTATTTTTGAGCCTAATCTATTATATATTAATGTCCTAATTATACTTACTGCCTATTTATATTATTTGCAATGTTTCTGTAAAGATAATTAATATGAAATCTGTAAAATAATAAAATAACATGTGTTACAATTTTTTATGCAATGGTGCTATATGTAATAATTATTCGGTGAAGGATCCAGATTACATCGGCTATCAAATCCATAATCCCTAAAATAAATCTAGTGCTTTACATGTGTAATTTTTTCTTTTGTAGTTTATTAATTTTACAGAATTTTTACTATGGTGAAATGTGGTGAATAGAATTCGAAATAGATACTGGAGTGGGGTGCATAATTGCATTAAAATTTTCTAACATGTATTCACCCTTCTTTTTTCTCTATTCACCCTGCTTTACCCTGCATCACGTTTCTTTATCATTTCTGGATTTGCAGATATTTGAATACCTTATTTTGGGTAATCTAGTACCTCTAGATTACCAGTATTTTTATGTAGATAGACTTTTCTTATTTGAGTTTGTTACTTCCATTTCAGAAGCTGAAACTAACACAGAAAAGACAGTAAAGAAAAGGCCACATGATGATGAAAACGAAAAAACAATACCCAAAAGTAAGTGTTCATTGTGGAATATAACATAATATCACACGGTCCCCAACTGGGACAGGGGTGCACAATATACAGCATTTTATGTCACTATACAATATAACGTAACCCACTTTATTATGTTATGTGTCCCATGTAATAGGGGGTGAGTTTATTGCCAAATACTGGGGACAATTCCAGACATTGTGCTACTTTTGAGAAATTTTTGAAATAAAAATTTTTACTTTGCCCAACTTGGTAATAGAACCCGAGACTCCTTGCCTGGCAGTCGCAAATGCGACCACTCGGGCAATAAGGCAGTGGTTGACTGAGTGAATTCATGGTTATTTAACATTTTTTTTAATTACATTGCAATGTATTTACAGTAGTGTAGTCTGTGTTCCTATTCTAATTAAAAAAAACAACTGCTATAATATCAACTAAGTAGTTTTAAGGTGTTATGACTTTTTAATTTTAAGTAATTGTCATTAATGTTGTAGAAAAGAAAAAGAAGGTGAAGCAAGAAGCAAAACCGGAACCAAAACCTGAACCTGTGGAAGAAGAAAGTGACGAAGATAACAGTGACACCGAAAATGTAGAGGATAAAATTGAGAACAGTGCTGAAAGTAAGAATCATGCATTATCTACTCCTACTACCTACACTAGCTACTCCCGTGATCTCCTCCTATTGATCCTAGCATGATGTTTTTTGACCTATAGCATTCCTCAATAAATGCACTGGGGTTACTTTTGAAACCAATCTCAATGTCAATGGTATTTCAATCCAATAAAATCTCAATAGTTATTCAATATCAAAACTATACAACCCCAATTTTAGCTGATAAAATAGCATCATCTGTGTTTTATGGGCTGCTGTGCATTTGTTTCTTTCCACTTGCTTTCTTCTAATCCATATGCAAGCATCATTTGATGGGTGTTGTGTAACTGTACAACATTATGTTTGACAATGCACAAATTAGTTATATTGGAGTTGTTGTTGACATCTTTAGGTATTCTATCACATATAAAATCTACTATTATATAAAAAAATATTTACTTGTGTAACATTTTATTAACTATTTATTTCACATATTACAGTGCCAGGTTCCAGTCTATGCCTTGGTATATTATCGGAACAAAAATTCTCTGCGCTAGAAGAAAAAGTTTGTGAAGCAACTCTCATGGGTGTCAAAGAAATGGGCTTCACTACAATGACAGAGATTCAAGCTAAGGCAATCCCCCCACTACTTGAAGGCAGGGACCTAGTGGGTGCTGCTAAGACGGGATCTGGCAAAACCTTAGCCTTTTTAATACCAGCTATAGAACTTATCTATAAGTTGAAATTCAAGCCTAGAAATGGTAAGTTATTTCGACATAATAAATTATTACTCATACTCTATTTCATTTGGGAATGATGAAAACATTTATACTTAGTTTTAACACAAATTCATCATCATTGCAACTTAGTAACTTTAAATAATAAAAGTCCCAGTACCCTCCCTAAGATTGAATATAATACTAGTTTTATCACCCTTTCTCATGTAATTTAATGATGATACAAAGGCGAATGTGAAAACTGACTGCCATAACTCTAAGACATTTGTAAACATCAACACAAGAGTAGTGTGAGTCTCCGGTGAATAACTGTCGAGGCACCTTTTGTGTTGTTGTCCATCATTTGCTGCGGAGTTCGATAACAGTTGTTTTATGAACACAGAATGGATATCTGACCTTTTAAGTACTATGTGTTCTAAGTGAAATTTACTTGCAAAAAAGCTAAAAACTTTTTGTTTCCTTTAGGTACTGGTGTGATCATTCTATCACCAACAAGAGAATTGGCGATGCAGACATTTGGAGTGTTAATGGAATTGATGAAGTATCATCATCATACTTATGGTTTGGTGATGGGAGGTGCTAATAGAAGTACAGAAGCCCAAAAACTGTCTAAAGGTAAGATTGACCCTCATTGTCTTATTATCTTTTGTGTAATTTATTGGTGGTTGTTACAGATTTATTTAATTTTTGTTAACAATGTTTGTTATGTTAGTGGATTAATGGTTAAACAATATAGTGTTGGAGCCATTCCTTAATAAATTAGTGATGTTCATACATGTAACAATGTTCACATATTTATATTTTAGGTATCAACATATTAGTAGCAACACCTGGCCGATTATTGGATCATTTGCAGAACACACCAGACTTTTTGTACAAAAACCTGCAATGCCTTGTGATTGATGAAGCTGACAGGATACTGGAGATTGGTTTCGAAGAAGAAGTTAAACAGATCATTAGACTGTTGCCAAGTAAGTAATAGAGAAGATTGTTGAATAATGCTTTTTCTGTTTTCATGTTTCTATTATGCTAATAAATGTTGTTAGTTGGTTTATAGTAAAATTGTTTTCTATATCGTTTTTAGCTTTAAATGAAGTAAACTAATAAGTAAAGAAGAACTTCTGCCCGCGACTTCGTACGCGCAATCCCGTTTTCTCCCGTTCCCTTAAGTCAGCATTTTTTTCTACCATAAGAACCTTCTGACAATAACAAACACAACAAAAAGAAAATCAGCCAAATCGGTCCAGCCATCCATTTTTATATATATAGATAATTAAAGTTCTGTTCTTGACGAAAATTATATAATTGCAAACTAATATGAAATGTTTTCTTTTCAGAACGTCGCCAAACAATGTTGTTTAGCGCTACGCAAACTAAAAAAACAGAATCTTTAACAGCATTAGCAGTGAAACAAGAACCAGTTTACGTTGGAGTTGATGACCACAAAGAACAAGCCACTGTTGAATCTTTAGAACAAGGGTATGTTAAGTATATGTGTGTAATAATAATAACAGAAATTACCGTTTCTGTTATTAGTCTAACTAACTTTATACATCTTTTTTCACAGGTACATAGTATGCCCGTCAGATAAACGCATGATGGTTCTATTTACATTCTTAAAGAAGAACAGAAAGAAGAAAGTAATGGTGTTCTTTTCTACATGTATGTCTGTGAAATATCATCATGAGCTCTTCAACTATATTGATTTGCCTGTCTTGTCTATACATGTAAGTATCTACTATGGCTATAACACTAGTTTAAGATAACCATAAAAATACATTAAACTGTCAAACACCG
This sequence comes from Spodoptera littoralis, assembly GCA_902850265.1. Taxonomy (NCBI): domain Eukaryota; kingdom Metazoa; phylum Arthropoda; class Insecta; order Lepidoptera; family Noctuidae; genus Spodoptera; species Spodoptera littoralis. The sequence continues at coordinate 8,184,311 of LR824542.2, read as the reverse complement.
CGAGGACACCGGTGACCGCAATCTATTGTTCTTTAATTGTGTCTATAATGCCGGTACTCAATGGGTTAAGGGGTGATTTTTAAATAAACCTATATTTCTAACCTAGTTGAAATTTATCTGGCGTTGGAGAAATCGACCCTTAATATAGAACAGTAGCATTTAGAGTAAACTAGTAAAACTCGATTGGATCACAGACAAAGTCTCTTAGCATGACTACATATTTTTTGACACATAAGAAAATAGTACATCAAAAGTTATGCAGTCATGGAAACAGCTAACGAAACAGGCTTTTGATAATATTTTGCTAGTTCTATGTTTAATACACTAGCTAGCCTACTCTCAACTTTTTTTTACTAATTTAATTAATTTCTATCAATATTCGTTTCCCAGGGAAAACAACAGCAAACAAAACGTACGACGACTTTCTTCCAATTCTGTAATGCTGAGTCCGGAATACTGCTATGTACAGACGTGGCTGCTAGAGGATTAGATATACCCGCCGTCGACTGGATTGTGCAGTATGATCCTCCAGATGACCCTAAGGTACAATTGCTTCTATTTATTACCATATATCAATTGCTCGGTGCAGTAGCCCAGATTTTGACTGTGACAATATTGTAATGATTTTGTAAGTGCTGTAGTGATAGTGCTAGAAATAGAACTAAATAAACTGACAAATATGAGAAACTATCTTAACTAAAAATCGCGGGTTACTCACGTGAATATACTGAGAAAAGCTCTACTAGTTTCGGACCACAGAGGGGTTCTTGCTCAAAAGCAGCGCACGTGGTCTTGGCGGTGTAGGCTCCGCGACATGGCCGCGACCGCGCACGTTGCTTTAGTTAATGTCTGTCAATAATTATTATAAAATCTATCTTCTCCTCTACTGCTAGACATCCGTTTTGACTGTACGGTTGGGGCTGTAACTGGGCAACCAACTACTGCGAAAAGTGTCTGTTGGTTAAATTCCAACACGTAACAACATGTTTTGGATATTGGTCTGATAATATGTTTGAAAAAAACCAATTTTCGGATTATGACAAACCTCTTAACATAAGCAAACTGAAAACCAGGGCCAACCAGTTTATTTCTGTGATTACTAATCTAATAAAAAACCTTTTTCCAGGAATACATTCATCGTGTAGGTAGAACGGCGCGAGGACTTGGAACGAGCGGTCATGCATTGTTGTTCCTCCGCCCCGAAGAGCTTGGCTTCCTCCGGTACTTGAAGCAGTCAAGAGTCACACTCAACGAGTTTGAGTTTTCTTGGAGTAAGGTCGCCGATATTCAATTGCAGGTTAGTAATCTACGACGATAAAAAATTCAACACTGAAATAATAATAAAAATATGTAAAGTATTATAAACATCATCCTCCATTGCCATTGATGAGTCGCGGAGAACCTCCGTTAGGTTCCGGTAACCGGGGCTCCGGCTCGACGAGCAAGAGAAGGAACGGGGTGGTTTTTACTCAGTAAGAGTCTGACACTCCCTCCCGCCTCACCTTGGTGGGAGCAGTAATTCGATGATTTTCCCCCCTTAAAAAAAAATTGCCATTGATGAATGTAAAAGATGATAAAGCGAAATGGTTTTTGTCAGAATCGAGTCATTTGGCTTTCCAATGTCTCTGCTCTAACGGCAGACATCCGTGACGATAACATGTATCAGTATCTGAAAAACCTATCTGTTAGTATTGAATTCATATCTTTTTGTATTGTTTCAGCTGGAAAAACTAATATCTAAAAACTATTTCCTGAACCAGTCCGCTAAGGAAGCATTCAAGAGCTATCTGAGAGCATACGATTCTCATCACTTGAAGACTATATTCGACATTGACACTATCGATTTGGCAAAGGTCTCCAAATCCTTCGGTTTTACAGTGCCACCTGCAGTTGAGCTGAAGGTGGCCAACAAAGGACCTCCTCAAAAGAGGAAAGGAGGTGGTGGATACGGATACTTCAAGTCTTTGAATGCCCCATCAAACTTCAAACAAAAAGCGGACAAAACTAAAATATACAGGCAAAAAGGAAATAATAGAAAAAACGTAGGATAAGTTATTAAATAAATCGATTTTATTTATACATTTGTTTTATTGTAATAAATTACATAATCTAAACATGTAGTCAACAATGTTGTAAACAGTTATCACATTTCGATGCTCTATTTACAATAACCCTACACATATACCTATATGTAGGTACACAAAGTATATCTAGACGTGGATAGAATTTGTAATCTTAAAAGATTACAAATTGTTGATAAACCATTTGTTAGGTAAAAAATCTTGAGAGCTACGTGATTTCTTGATGTGGCTTCTTCCATTCTTCAAAACTTGCGACTTCATTTCTTTTTCGGTACTGGGAAGATACAGTTAAGAAAACAATTATATGTATGTAATTTCTGTTATTACCTTGTTAAATGTTTTGGCGGGAATTTATCTAGAATGTTATCATTTTGGGTGCATTGAGATTAATCTTGAGAGCTACGTGTTTACAAACACATAAAATAATGCAACTCATGTTTACGAGTAAACCACCACGCGATATGCATTGTGTGAATACGTGTCGATTTTTTATTAATATATACACTATAATAAAATACTATAAAGCTGAAGTTTGTTTTTTTGTTTGAACGCGCTAATCTCGGAAACTACCAGTCCGATTATAATAATTATTTTTGTGTTGGATAGAACATTTATCGAGGAAGGTTATAGGTTACAAAACACCAAGCTACGATCATTAGGAGCCGCGGAGAGCGGGTGCAACCGCGCGGAAGTACCTACCTAGTAAGTGTAATAAACGTAGTCTTAACACGTTAACATATCGGTTTGAGATGAGTCTGAGCAAATACGTATTTATTTACAGACTTAACAACTTTTAGATTTATATTATAACTTTCGTGGAGAAATACTAAAATTAATTATTATGTTTTTCGGCTCTTACAAGTTTCAAGCCATGGTAGAACACAGGCTCATAACTATGAGCAGCATTCCGCGACCCGCGACGCGGCCACTGTCGCGCGTGTACGTTTTAGTACGTGAGTTAGTACGTATGTCAGGCTGTTACGTGAGTAAGCCGAATAACAATAATTAACTTTTTGATTACATTCATTCATTTAGTTAGGTACGACTATATACATAGGTCGATGTGGGTATCTGTACTGTAGTTTCGTGATCATTGAATCACAAACAGCACCTATACAATCTACTTCTTTTTGGAAAGGATACAAAAGTCCACGTGAGGCTGTTCCTGAAACCCAAAGGCCTTTGCAGCTAATTTTAAATCCAAAGAGTTGATATCGAATATCTTCTTCAGCGGATGCTTCTTATAACACCTGAGAAATGACAGGTACGCCTTCCTTGCTGATGTCTTCATTACTCCATTATTAGCTATTAAATCTTCTAGCTAAAAAGCAGAAAAAAGATTAATATACCTAGACAAAATTATTAGGGTCAGTAATTCATATTAGCATATTCATAATCAAATGTGACAGCAAATTCACCCGTATCTCCTCAAGATAAAGTACACATTCCTATTTAGATAAAAACAAGACGCACGAATTTATATTCGACAGGATTCGTGTGTCCCCTTACCGACTCGTAGTCACACCAGATTATCACACCAGTATGACAAACAGGATTTTTTTTTCTCGTTTGTCACACCACTTATTTTTCTACACTACCATTTCTATCTACCATTTATTCTTAACTAGTGCTGTCCTAGAGCTAAATTAAAAATCATCAAATTATCAAGTTTTTATTAAATTGATGCCTTTATTTAATTAAATGTGTAACATAAAGTAATAATAAACTAACTATGTATAGTAATAATATGTACAAACAGGTAGTAAAAAAAAACTCATAGGGCGTCAATTATTATAATTAAGTTTATGGCGAAAAGAGAAATCAATTGGTTTGAAAAGTAAACTACATAAAAGAATCCATCCCTATCTATATCAATGGGAAAGGTGCCCAGAACGCTGGCAGCATTGCCACGTTGGATGGCAATGCTGATTCGTTGACAAAAGAAAAGCCCGGCCCTGTGGTCACGCGAAGTCGACGTTTACTGATATCTCGAACAACACGATGAGCGCATGTAATTTCCGATAAGGTTATTATATTTGTGCCGCTGAGGGTTTCTGCACTTGCGGCAGCCGCACCAGCACAACCTGCCGTAGTCAGAAGATGAGATGGCGAAGGGTATCGACACATGTTGCAAACCTTTAAATTAAATTAACTATCGAGTGTCCTCGAAATCTATCACTTTCGGGCGTCCTCGAAATCTATCGAGCGTCCTCGATCACTTTCGAGCGTCCTCGAAATCTATCGGGCGTCCTCGATCACTTTCGAGCGTCCTCGATCACTTTTGAGCGTCTTCGATCACTTTCGAGCGTCCTTGATCACTTTCGAGCGTCCTCGATCACTTTCGAGCGTCCTCGATCACTTTCGAGCGTCCTCGAAATCTATCGAGCGTCCTCGATCACTTTCGAGCGTCCTCAATCACTTTCGAGTATCCTCGAAAACTATCGAGCGTCTTCGATCACTTTCGAGCGTCCTCGAAATCTATCGAGCGTCCTCGAAATCTATCGGGCGTCCTCGATCACTTTCAAGTATCCTCGAAAACTATCGGGCGTCCTCGATCACTTTCGAGCGTCCTCGAAATCTATCGGGCGTCCTCGATCACTTTCGAGCGTCCTCGATCACTTTTGAGCGTCCTCGATTACTTTCGAGCGTCCTCAATCACTTTCGAGTATCCTCGAAAAGTATCGAGCGTCCTCGAAATCTATCGAGCGTCCTCGAAATCGATCGAGCGTCCTCGAAATCTATCGGGCGTCCTCGATCACTTTCGAGCGTCCTCGAAATCGATCGAGCGTCCTCGATCACTTTCGAGCGTCCTCGAAATCTATCGAGCGTCCTCGAAATCGATCGAGCGTCCTCGATCACTTTCGAGCGTCCTCGAAATCTATCGGGCGTCCTCGATCACTTTCGAGCGTCCTCGAAATCGATCGAGCGTCCTCGATCACTTTCGAGCGTCCTCGAAATCTATCGAGCGTCCTCGAAATCGATCGAGCGTCCTCGATCACTTTCGAGCGTCCTCGAAATCTATCGGGCGTCCTCGATCACTTTCGAGCGTCCTCGAAATCTATCGAGCGTCCTCGATCACTTTCGAGCGTCCTCAATCACTTTCGAGTATCCTCGAAAACTATCGAGTATCCTCGAAAACTATCGAGCGTCCTCGATCACTTTCGAGCGTGCTCGAAATCTATCGGGCGTCCTCGATCACTTTCGAGTATCCTCGAAAACTATCGGGCGTCCTCGATCACTTTCGAGCGTCCTCGAAATCGATCGAGCGTCCTCGATCACTTTCGAGCGTCCTCGAAATCTATCGAGCGTCCTCGATCACTTTCGAGCGTCCTCGAAATCTATCGAGCGTCCTCGATCACTTTCGAGCGACCTCGATCACTTTCGAGTATCCTCGAAATCTATCGGGCATCCTCGATCACTTTCGAGCGTCCTCGAAATCTATCGACCGTCCTCGATCACTTTTGAGCGTCCTCGAAATCCATCGAGCGTCCTCGAAATCTATCGAGCGTCCTCGAAATCGATCGAGCGTCCTCGATCACTTTCGAGCGTCCTCGAAATCTATCGAGCATCCTTGATCACTATCGAGCGTCCTCGATCACTTTCGAGTATCCTCTAAAACTATCGAGCGTCCTCGATCACTTCCGAGCGTCCTCGAAATCTATCGAGCGTCCTCGAAATCTATCGAGCGTCCTCAAAAACTATCGAGCGTCCTCGATCATTAACTCAAGCATTGCATTTACAACCGGCCAGTACCTACTAGATAAGGTTGCATTATCATATGAACCACTGGACATCCACATAGAGCTTTAGTACCTATTTATTTAGACGGCCTCGTTGGCCGAGTGGTCGCAAGTGCGACGGGCAAGGGGTCTCGGGTTCGATTCCCGGGTCGGGCAAAGTAGTATGGGGTTTTTAAAAATCTCAGTAGTAGCACGGAGTCTGGACATGTGTCCGGTATATAGCAATAGGCTCACCCCCTATTACATGGGACTCATAATATAAATAGTGAACAAGTAGGTGTTACATTGTATAGTGAGTGCCGCAATGGGCACCTCTGCATACCCCTTTGGGATAAAAGGCGTGATGTTACCTATTTATTAATTAAAAGTAGAAAATATTAAAAACTCGCCAAAGAACGAAAGACGGCAAACGCCGATCGACTTTATTGGAATGTAAAGGTACTGCACTAGTAATTATCGTATACATAGTGTAGAAAAATAAGTGGTGTGACAAACGAGAAAAAAAATCCTGTTTGTCATACTGGTGTGATAATCTGGTGTGACTACGAGTCGGTAAGGGTGTGTCCATCGCTGATGTGTATTTAGGAAGCAATATATGCATTACTCCGTCATATGTCGTCTAAATGCGACGTATAGTAGCAAAATGTGAACATTCTAGATCCCTTATAGATATGACCGAATATTGGAAACGTTACTTAATCTTAGAAGTCGCGCTTAAGTATAGATCTATGTCTATCACTATAAATTCTTTGTAAAATGAATTAAAGAGGTGGCATGATATTTAACTACAACTTGTAGCCTTTCAGTATTCGGGCGTTAGTAGTTCCGAGGCAGACATCTGATATTATGACAAAGGCTTACCATTCCTTGAACTTCATTAGGAGGTTCTCCAAAAGTGTATTTATCTAAAAACACCTTTTCTTTTTCCAAAAATTTGATAAAACTCTCTTCTTCTGGTCTTAATAATATGACTGCATTTCCTTTGTTATTGAGTCCTCTGGCCGTGCGACCAACTCGATGAATATATTCCTAAAAGATAAGATAATGCCGAAATAGTAAACATGCCAATCTAGGCTTGTAAGATAAATAAATAAAGTTACCTAAATGTCAATCATTCTGAAGTGTGAAATGACCCATGCCTACAATGTCGCCAATTCGTGTTCGACTGTTTATATACGTAATCAGTCGCAGTTTTATTGTGTTGCTGATAATTCAAAGTCTACTAATAACCACTGATAGGCCTTGTACATACCGTTGTATCGTAAAACAGGTTTCCAGTTAAAAAGCTATTTTTATTTGTTTTATCAAGATACAACATTGAAGAATTAAGCAGAAAAAAAATATGAGACCTAACCGAGATAGAATGGTTTAAGTAGGTACATACATCGAAGTCGTACGAAGGATAATTTTCTTCCTGGAAATTTTGGTGAAAATAGTAAGTATGTGGACTACATACAGTTGCGTTGTGTACAATCGCATTTATTGGCGTTCAAATGTGGGAGAGGGCAGGAGAGTATCTTGTCTTACGGGTAATGATAATTGAAAAAAGATTTCCTTGAATGTGTCATTCAAAAATAGGTACCTTAGGATCTGAAGGTGGGTCATACTGCACAATCCAATCAACACTAGGAATATCCAAACCGCGTGCAGCCACGTCAGTACAAAATAAAACTCCATTTTGCGCTTCAATAAAATTATGATACGCTTCTTTCCTCCTAGCTTGACTTTGCTGACCCTGAAAAGGAATAACATTGAATTAAAATAATACTGACATAAAGTAAATATAGGTAGGTTTTATTAAAGGGACTGCCTCGTTGGCCGAGTGGTCGCAAGTGCGACTGCCGGGCAAGGGGTCTCGGGTTCGATTCCCGGGTCGGGCAAAGTATTACTGGTTTTTTTTTAAACATCAGTAGTAGCACGGAGTCTACGAAATGTGCCCGGTATATGGCAATAGGCTCACCCCCTATTACGCGGGACACATAACATAAATAGTGAAAAGTGGGTGTTACTTCTGTGTGCACCTCTGCCTACCCCTTCGGTGATAAAAGGCGTGATGTTATGTTATGTTTTATTAAGGATTACAATGTAAGTACGTTTACCTGCCACTTCGCAGTAAAAATAAGGTAAATATGAATTAAATAAATACTCACATGTATACTTAAAACAGAAGCTTTGCAATGTTCTTGGAAAAATTCGTGATGAAAATCCACAGACCGACACGACGAGAAGAATACCATAACTTTAAGCTTTTTACTTTTCTTCAGCATTTTGTACAACCATGCTATCCTTTTTTCTACTGGACAAATGTAATACCTGCAAAAAACATCATCCGTTAAGTCATTTATAAGACAAGCCACACATAATTATTACAACAACAACATACACAGGAGAAAATCCTAGCGTGGGGCAAGGTATTTAAAAAAAAAAAAAGAAAATGAAAAATCAATGACCTACTCTGAATTTTTCATACTCAATAAATAGGTATCTATAACAGATGTGGAAAGAGCAACGGGTAATCTACCGCTTCGCTTTGGGCAATCAGTGAATATAAATAAACATAAAAATCCCACATGTTGACCACATGTGACTTCGTTTTAGTGTAGCATACGGAACTGTTAATAAATGTGTTATATGTCGCGGTAAACTTGTTGCGTGTCAGTGGAAGACCGATGCCTGACTGCATAACAATGTCAGTCAGTCGGTCGTCCGACACTCTGCCAATCCACTAACAGAAATTATTCATTTCTTCTTTCATGTAGACTGAACACCACACTGCGTTCCACAACTAAAATTTGCCGTTGGCCATAAAGCCGCAGGCTTGAAGTGGAACTAGGCTGGTCATGTCTGCCGCATGTCCGACGAGCAGTGGGCAAAACTTCCTACTGAGTGGAGCCCACTCAACGTCAGTAGACGTCGCGGCAGGCCCAAAAGGAGATGGCGGGACGAATTAGACATCTATGACAAGGATTGGCCGCAAAAAGCTTTACATAGAGAGGAGTGGAAGAAGGGTAGGGAGGCCTTTGCCCTGCAGTGGGACGATCATGGCTGAAAATAATAAATAAAATAATGTAGACTGATGGTTGTGAGTCAACATGACGATGAGGCTTTATGGAAATTGGATTTAGCAAGCAAATATTACCTTGACAGCATTGTGCATAGTCATATTTGAAACACAGGTTTAATTATATTACAACTTCCTTCTGCCAGCAGCAAATCGCGTTTTCAGGATAAAAATAACCCCATGTTAATCCAAACTATAATCGCTCTCTATAAAATTTCATCATAATTATCCAGAAGTTTATCCTAACAATTTTACGTCCATCTATTTATCGTTACAAACTTTCGCATTTATAAAATTACTAGCTGAGCCTGCGAATTTGTCCGCGTGGAATAGTGATTCATAGCTCTTCCCTCGTAATATTCATGCAAAATTTGAAGAAAATCCATGCAGCACTTTTTGAGTTCATCCCAGACATACATACAGACAAACAAACAGACAGACAAAAATTTTAAAAACCATATTTTTTGTTTCAGTTTCGACAGTAGATCACACGCAAAGAATTCTTTAAAAAAATATTCGATGTACAATTTTCGCTTTCCTACAATTTTATTATATATGTATAATAGTTATAGTAGGGTATAAATAGGTCTGTATATTTACCCCTGTTGCAATCCCGTCACTGTGGATGTTTTGTTATCATTTACAGATACTAAAACTGGATCAGTTCTCAATGCCAACCTGGCGAGATTCTTGACATTTTCGCCCATAGTAGCACTGAATAAAACTGTTTGTCTTTTTGCTGTAATAAAACAATTATATTTTACATTTAAATAATAAAAAAAATATAAAGTACAACTTAGGCAATGTACTCGGGAAGGTGTTTGAACAGTTGCCTGAAAATATTGTTAACTTATGTTAATAATAAATAATTTATGATAAAACTTTTATTTGTTTCGTTTGATAATAGATATTATTAATTACGTCATCATACCTTTATACTTTAAGAGACTAGATAGGTACAAGTAAGATGTATTGTATTAACAATCAGCCGAACATAGTACCTCCTCCTTTTTTTGAAGTCGGTAACAATAGACGTATTATCAACTACATAAAATGTATTATGCAGATTGACTACTAATTACATGTCATGTTATTACAAAGTTATTTTATTTTTAATCATATTGTAACTATTAAATCAAATCTGAAATGTAACTTTTTCTCATTTATTTATTTTTATACTAGTGATATGATAATAAATCCTTACTATAATATTATAAATTGGAAAGTGAGTTTGTTTGTTTGTTCTGCTTTCACGCCGTAACTACTAAACCGATTGCTTTGAAATTTTGCAAACGTAAAGTTTGAAGTCCAGATTAAAACATAGGCTACTTTTTATCTTTTTGTAACGCGAGCGAAGCCGCAGGTAAAAGCTAGTATTATATAGTATAGCCTTACTTACTTGGTAACAAATTAACAATGCCAGTTATGTGCTTCTGAAAGCCTGCTTCTAAAAGTTTATCAGCCTCATCTAACACTAAACACTGCAGCTTGTTACAATTAAACTTTTCAGTACTTTGCAAATGGTCTAAAAACCGACCGGGAGTTCCGACTATGATATTTGCACCTGCAACATAGAATGGGGGTATAATCATGCCTAGAAGGGACAGAGAATGTCACTGTGGTCCTATTATCCTTATTTACATTTAATTGAAATACGCCTTTATGCACTTGGTTTATGTACGTTATAGCAAACCAAACCCATTTTCAATGTGAAGAACATTTTACATTAGCCAACCAGACCGAGAAAGCAAAATGCGGAACATGATAAATTTTCAAAACAGTTTTTATATTAATTGTTCAAAATGATATATAAAAAATAATTATCTGAATCTACTACCTCCTATTTTTTTGCACATTAGATATTGCTATCAATAAATTAGCAAAACATGTTTCATGCATTTTAAAATAAATTCTAATTTATGAACAAAATGAGACTTACCTTTCTTCAATTTTATAATGTCTTTAGCTCTTTTCTCACCTCCCACAATAAGGCAATGTGATAAAGGAATGTTCATTAGAAGTTTCTTCAATACATCAGATGTTTGTAATGCTAGTTCTCTTGTAGGTGATAAAATTATACATCCAGTACCTGGTCATGGAAAGTGGTAAGTATTTGTTAATCTTAAACTAAATTAGTCTACAGTTATTTCAACTGTTCTTTTCAAAGATTTCTCATTCCTTAGAGACAATAGTATTTACAGAGGTGCATACCATATATAGGGTTACAGGGTAAGTCGACCTAAATCCTTCAAGAGGTGATAGTATCTATTATTCCTGACCGATTTGACTAAGGAACCCACTAAGGAAGTGAATTACTTTTATGAAAATACAAGATTTTGGTCAATTGAACCCTTTTTTATGTTTTGTGTCTTAGTTGCTTTATTATATGAAACCATAAAACTGCAGGTGACTATACCAACAGTGGTGTAGTAGACGAAAAAATTAACATGAATAAATTTGTGATAAGGTTTGTTTTATTATGAAGATATTTAAAAAAAAGTACATTTTAAATAGCAGCGCGACAGTCGCTGCGTCGCGGGCCGCGGAATTCTGCTCATGAATATGAGCCTAGCATGGCTTGAAACTAGTAGAGTTTCTTTCCTCAAATAATTTCGCGAGTAAGCCGACAAACATAATATTTACAATATTAATGGTAATTCAAAATAAAGAAAAATCTTACCTCCCTTAGCAGACCATCCTAACTTGAGCAAATTTTCAACAACTGGTATTAAAAATGCCAAGGTCTTTCCACTGCCTGTTTTGGCCGCACCAATAAGATCTTTCCCTTGAAGTAAATGTGGTAAAGCTTCAGCTTGAATACGAGTTGGTTTCTCCATACCCATAGAATTCAATGCTTTCAAGATTCTGCTGTCCACTTTTCCTTCTAACATGGAAAAAGAAGATTGTGATACTATTTGATCTACTTCCATCTTTGATTCATTGTCAGACCTCTCGTATGTTTAATTAATGTAGAAATTTAATAAAAACTAATATTTATCACAGTTTTCTGTCACAAATTACAATTATATGGTTGTATTATTAGGCTTTGTGCCATTGCCATGTGTATTTGTTTACTTTTTTTAGATCGCAATGACAGTGACATTGACAGCAAGTTGACTTATGAAATGAACCATCGATTGCGTCGAAAGTCAACAGGGATCGATTACTACATTTTATATTTTTGGAGTAATTTGAAAAAAAGAGGATACGTAAGTATGGCAATACTGTACAAAGATACTACAAGTTATTTCAATTCAGTAGCTAAACCAAATTAAAATAGCTCAAGGTCAAGTTATGACGAGTCAAATTTGAAAATCGATTGCCATATCGAATCGGTACCTAACAAGTTTTACGCTGTACCTGAGGTGCTATCCTTGTCTACTTAAGTACCTATTAAAAATTTAGGGCAACATTCATTCAATAATGTGCTTCTGCATACAATTTTGTATTTGATGTTATTGAAGTATAAAAAAAATATAAGTACCCCAAAGTACCTAATTTTTTCCTGTAAGTTGAATACATTTATGATATCAATTAATGAAAAACATGATCAATAAAACACAAGGTAATATTAAAACAATAATTTTATTGATCACTCACAATGTTTTGTTCACTTTATTTAAAATTTATTCTTTCTACTTGAACTAAAACAGCCTTGCATTTGAGGAATGTGAGAGAAAATAAAGTAGGTATGATGTTGTATATTTCAGTCTTTACATCAAAACACTGATGAATAAATGTTCCAAATAATTGCCACTTCCACTTAAACAAAAATAATTTTACTACTTGATACTCGTCTACTTTATCATGATATATATTAATTTAATTGATTTCCAGTACATTTATGTTTACTATATATACTCATGTCTATTCGGAGTGTGATTTGAGACTTGTCCTTAAAGAAACATGATAATGGATGACTGATTTATATTTGTAACTTAGTGTTAAACACATCACATACAAGTGCGAAAATTTAGACACTAAAATTATTAAAGTTCATCGTGTGATGAATGCTGTGCAGAAGGACTGGACTCATCACAGGCTGCAGGTGTGCTAAACTCCATCTTGTACTCACAACGGAAAGGTTCTGTGACAGATAAGAGTTTTGTTTCCAAGCCACAACTGATATGTACTGTTGTCATTCGGCTAGGCCCATTCCAGCAGGATACACCATTGGTATATTTCATAATAGCATATTTATTTTGATCTCCACCAGCCCATTCTCCCCAGTTTCCAAGACCAACTTCTGCACCACCATTCTTGGATTTTTGTGTTACTTTCTGGAAAACACACAATTTGTACACATACTCCTTATCCTCATATTCCCAACATTCACCATCCAGTGTGGCAAACTCTTGTTGCAAGCCATAATCTTTCTCCAGATTTTGTTGAATTTTCCTAATGTTAGCTTCTATTTCCCTAACCGTGCGTTCAGCATCTGTGTGTTGACGACGTGCTTCAGTGGCTTCATCGACTAACTTTTGAGTTTCCTCATCATAAACATTTCCATGTTCTGCTTCAGCTTCTTGTTCATGCTCTTCAGTATCATCCTGAGGAAGGTCCAAATCACTGGCTTCATCATCCTGGCCAGTATATTCAGTGTCAAGATCACCAGCAGCCTCATCAGCATCCTCTTGTTCTAGTTCCTCATGTTCTTCAACTGGCTTGAACAATCCATCTTTGACCATCAACAAAGGTTTCAACAATGACCAAGTTGTAGTTACAAATGTTTCCTTGTCTACACTCTCATTTTCTCCAAAGAAGTAGGTAAGTTCTTCTGATGCAAGGTTACCATCATGGTCTTTGTCAAAGACTTGGGCTGCAATTATTTCATCCATAGTCAACACTTCATCATGATTGGTGTCATATTTGTTGAAGTGTTCTAATGCTTCTTTAATAGCCTTTTGCTTCTCTTCCTCTGCTTTTCTTTGTTTTTCCTGCTCTTCAGCTTCTCTGTAAACTTTTAGTGCTTCATTCTCTTTAGACTCCAGCATATTTTTAAGGTTTTCTTTTTCATCCTTTAACTGTACAGCCTCAGCTTTGTCTTTTTCTAGTTGTTGCAACTGTTCTGCCATTTCATTTCGCTTAGCATTTCCTTTTTCTATAAGCTCTAATCTTAGATGACTACCTGCCTTGTACAACTCAGCCATGCGTTGAGCTTCAGCTCTTGCCTCTCGGCCTAGTTCTTCGCAAGAGTTCACACATGTTTCACCAGATGCGTACTCGTCGGTACCGTCACAACAGTCGCAAACACCATCGTTAACTCTAGAACTTGGTATGTTTAGCGGTCGATGACCGGCGTTTGTACAATGGAAGAAGCCATTCAGACAAGCTGAGGTGCCAGGCTCATCACTGCCATCAAAACAATCGCAGTAGTCATCGTTTACATAGCTGAAAGGTATAGTAATTGTTCCGTCGAAACAGGTGAAATCTTTTGTCGGCGAATATAGCGGTGCTTTCGAAAGGGAGACACCGCGGGGTCTCGGCACATCAGACTGCACGTAAGTGATAAAAGAACCAACTATAAAAAATACTGAATAAAACTGATTGATCCATGTAGGATAGATCATGATTAATTTAAAATTACACTTTTATTGCTAAACACCGGTCACTTACTAAAGTAAAATTGCAATAGATAAATAGAGAACGTGTAGAAGAATGACATGACAGCGCTGACGTTAGCCGACCAATCAAAACTCGCCACAGCCTGCCATAAACAAAAAGTGAAAGATAAAAAATGTTGTAAAACGGCTATGATTTTTGAGAAAATCAATATAATTAGAGTAAAATACCAACCCACATTTTTTCAGTCGAGATTAGAATGTAACCTAACATGATTTCTCGGTTCTCATATAATTTCTAATAAGAAAAGAAATCAAGCCCATTCATTGAAACCTTTATTTTCATTGAAATTAAGATATTAAAGAAAGACCATACTACTATAAATAACTTTATAGACAGCTTTGGGTTCCCGTCTGTGTTCCTTAACCTTTTGAAAAACTTTTTTTATCGAGTAAGAGGCTAACGATTAGACGGACCACTTCTGGTAAGCTATCAGCGCTCATGGACACCCGCAACACAAGAGGAGGCACAGGTGCGTTAGCGGCTCGGCTTTCTAAAAAGGAATACGGGTTTTTTCATTTTTCAACACATTAATATCTGTATTTAGGTCAAGGGTTGCGAATAGATTTAGGTCATTATTTCTGGTTTTAGATTTTATCTATGCAGTTTCCAAATGTCAATTATCTTACGTCAATGATTGTGAACGTCAAATACGTCAAACAAAAACGCTTGGCAAAGTTTGGCTATTGGTGGCTTCTGTTTTTGTGGTTATAATTTTCAATAATAGAGTCTATTTCTTACAAAAATTGCATATTTGTTGTGTTTGTTGCTGAGACCGAACGTATGGTGAAGATATTGCTAATTTATTTTAAACAATAATAGTTTAGCAACATGGAAACTATACTCGAACAGCAAAGAAGTTACCATGAAGAGAGGGAACGGACGATGGACGCAATGGTCAAAGAAATTCTTCATAAAAAGACTGGGGTGAGTCAATAATTTCAAATTATACACATATTTTTATTATACTAACATAGTGTAAAAATATGTTTCACAAAATAACCTTTGTATTTGTCTGGCTTTTAAATAGCTGTTTTCATTAGTGAATAAGAAAATTGTATTGTTTTCAGCACCGTGAAACTATAAATGCTGACCATCGATTGAAGAATCTGCACGACGTAAGTACTGAACATGTATTGCTATACTTTTAATCTCAAAAAACTTATAACAGCATTTTCTATGACAAAAAATGGTGGGGAATATCACTCAAAAGGCTATGTTCTTATTACAGAGATATGTTGAGTCAACTATAAGGTTGAAGGAGTTGTATGAGGATAAAGATGGTCTTCGTAAAGAGGAAATAGCAGCATTGTCTGGTCCCAGCGAATTTAATGAGTTCTATGCGAGACTTAAGCAAATCAAAGAGTTTCACAGAAAACATCCTAATGAGGTAATTATTTTTAGTTTTAAACTAATTAGTTTAAATGTAAAGAATTTTATTTATGATTTCAAACTCAATTCACATAATAATAGTTGAATGTTTTGTTATTTCTAAAATATCTAGTTACTTTGGCATACTTTTTATGAATATAATTAATATTTTATATTTATGTTACAGATTTGTGTGCCAATGTCAGTGGAGTTTGAAGAGCTGGCAAAATTGCGAGAGAATCCAGCTGAAGATTTTACAAGTGAGTTGTTTACTGAGCATGCTACTGTTTAAATGTAACAAATACATAATCAGGTTCTGAAATAAGTCTCTTGTTAAGAATGTGTATAATAAAAAGTTACAAGCTGTATTTATTTCATTTCAGCTCCTGTGGAGTTTACCGATGAAGAAGGCTATGGAAAATATTTAGATTTGCATGAATGCTACGAGAAGTATATCAATTTGAAAGGCATAGAAGTAAGTTTTTATACACTCAACGATTTTAGATTATAATAACTTTTGAACCAGTTATTTATTTATTTTTCTTTTACAGAAAGTGGATTACATCACATACTTGAGCATCTTTGACCATCTCTTCGATATTCCCCGTGAGCGTAAGAACAGTGAATACAGAAATTATATCAGAGTTCTTTTGACTTACTTGAAAGACTTTGTGAATAGAGTAAAACCTCTGCAGGACCAAGCTCAAGAGATGGCAGCTGCTCACCAGGAGTTCACTAAGCAATGGGAAGCTGGAACCTTTCCTGGATGGCCTGTAAGATATATTTCCGATATCTATTGACAGAATTAGATTTATTTTAAACCTACATATTTATAAGTGTAACAATAGTCTTCCTTTCTCTGCTATGAGACACACCCTACACATCACATGACAAAGTTCTTTTTGTTACTTCATATCTTCATATTTTTTTAAATTCTATATCATTGCTAATACAGTTATCTATTCTTTATATTTTTTATGGTTCTCTTTATTTCGATCTCTCCTTATTTAAATTGAGCACTCTGTCATTTCTTTCATCACATAATCGGACTAGATATTGTTCAGTTATTTTATTCATGTTTTTATTTTTGAATAACATTATTTTTTTCGAAATAGAAAGAAACTGGTGGTGCCCTGACGAATGTGGGAGCTCATTTAGATCTATCAGCTTTCTCCTCATGGGAAGAACTGGCCTCACTTGGTTTGGATAGATTAAAGTCTGCCCTCATGGCTCTCGGGTTGAAATGCGGTGGTACTTTGGAAGAAAGGGCACAAAGGTATGTAATAGCCCAACACTAGGATTTTCTCCTGTGTTGTGGGTGAGTTCACAAACATACAAGTTCACATAATCTGGAATTAAGTTTTAATTTAATATTCTAGAATTTACTCATTGAATTTATTTGTTTTAGATTGTTCAGTACAAAAGGCCAGACTTCATTGGATAAGTCTCTAGTTGCTAAGAAAGGTGGCAACAAAGCAAAAGCATCAACCCAACAAAGGCACAAAGATATTGCTGCTATTGAAGCTCAAGTTTACAGGTATTTGTTTTAACAATATCTTGTATACTGAAACATATTTCTAAGTTATGATTTCCAATTTCCAATTCTTAGTAAAAGCATAGTCAAGAAACATGATAAATCTTTTTGTGAAATAAAACTTATGTTGTTAATATTTTATGTCTGTACTTTTAAAGAGCCATGGTTGAAATGGTTTTCATTGTTTTAGATTTGCCAACATCGTAAGTAGTACAAGAGCTGCAACTATTGAGAATGTGACACGTCGCGCAGCTCGTGCGGCCGGTGAGCGTCGTGATGACAGTGGTGATGAGAGTGATGCCTCCGCCGCTCCGGATGTCGATTCTGATGATGATGAAGTGCCATACAATCCTAAGAACTTACCTCTTGGATGGGATGGCAAGGTTTGTTCTAATTATATAGCGCTGTTAGTGTTGTAAAATTATGTACGACGGTTATAAGTTAATCTACGTCGTACGTGTTTCGTAAATAAGTTTCAAACTTTATTTCCTTGTAGTAAAGTTGAAAATCTATAATATTTTGCTATTATTGATGTTAATTAATACTTAAACTTACATTTGGTACTATTTTTGTAATAATAATTATATTTTTGCAGCCTATCCCATACTGGCTGTACAAGTTGCATGGTCTGAACATCAGCTATACTTGCGAGATTTGTGGTAACTACACATACAAGGGACCGAAGGCGTTCCAACGGCACTTCGCTGAGTGGCGTCACGCTCACGGCATGAGGTGTCTTGGTATACCGAACACTGCTCACTTTGCAAACGTTACACAGATCGAAGACGCACTAGCATGTGAGTATCTTAGATCGTTTATGGTAAAGAAGAAGAGGGCAAAAAATGCTAATTAATTTTCTTACTTGATTTTCATTTTTGTTTCAGTATGGGAGAAAATCAAACATCAAAAGGAGAATGAAAGATTTGTTGCTGAAAATGACGAGGAATTTGAAGACTCGCAAGGAAATGTCGTCAATCGTAAGACCTACGAAGATTTGAAACGTCAAGGACTACTATAAGTTTAATGTGACATACTAATACTACTTTATTTCTTAGATAATAAAATAAAACCAGATTTAATATATATCCTTTTTTTTAAACCGTAGCCCCACATTAGGATTTTCTCCTGAGTCTTGAGTGCGTTTACAAACATACATGTACGTACAATATCACACACATGACCCCCAGACTCGAAAGAACAGTTTGTGGATCATAAAATAGTTGCTCTATACGGGAATCGAACCCGCTACACGTTGCGCGGGAGCCAGTTGCGCAGCCACCTCCCCATGCTAAAGTTAAACTGATTTACTTTATTCCTCGTCGAGTAATAAAATCTCTTAGAGTAATAATGCAAAAGTAAAGCATAAAATAAATGCTATTCTTTCAAAAAAGAACAATTGAAAATTATGCTTGTTATGCCCTCGTTTTATTGGACGTGTCGTGTTGATAATAGACCTATCAAATTGCCATTTTGTATGAAGAATTTTAAACAAATTCATGTATTTTTTATTTTTATAAATCGAAATAATCACCCATGCAATCAATGCATCGTTGCCAACGCAGTGGCAGTTTATTGATGTCCTTCTTAAAGAAATCATGGTCGGGAGGGAACAAATTCTTCAAAGGCATTTTGTACTGCCTTTCGGGCTTTGAATTTTTTTCCCGCCTAGAAGTTATCCAAATTCAGGAAAAAGTAGTAGTCTAGGCTACGCCTAGGAAAAGTTTTTTTTTATTAAAAAAAAAAACGTTGCCCCACACTAGGATTTTCTCCTGTGTCGTGGGTGCGTTTACAAACATACAAGTTCACATACACAAAGACACCCAGACCCGAAACAACAATTTGTGGATCACACAAAGTGTTGTCCCGTGCGGGAATCGAACCCGCGACACGTTGCACGGCAGCCGGTTGCCCAGCCACCGCACCAACCGTGCAGTCAAAGTAGTAGTGAGTAGGGCGGATGACGGAGAATTTCCAAGTTCTTGCAACTTGGAGAATTGAAGATTGTCTGTTGTGCAGTATAAGGTGGCGCTTTGTCGTGGAGGAGCAGCGGAGAAGAGCGATTGACTAATGCTACTTAGAAATGTGCCAGCTTCTCTATCATTGTGCTCAGTTCTTCGCAGATCACATTTGCAGTAATGCTCACCGTATTTCGTAAGAAGCTGTGATGAATCACACTGGCGCTAGTCCACTAAACAGTAACCATCACTTTTCTAGGGGTACATTTTTGACGCTTATGATCTAAATTCATGTGGAGTTCGTGCTCTATTTATTATCTGTGGAGCACTTTGACTTGCTTTGACAAGACAAGATGATAAGTCAGTTTGACAGTTGGACAACAACAATCGCACGCGTGTTGTTTTGTGAGATAGTTTAAAGAGAAATGGTAATTTCTCTGTGAATAATTATAATTTATCAGTGAAACTAAATAAATCATTGTTAGAGCAGTGTACAAAAATGACAGAGCTTTCAGGAAGTCGGATATTCACCGGCTCCAGGGTTTTAGGTTATGTCAGTACACATGTGCCATTTGTGGCTAGATTTATTAAAAGACGAGGAGAAACACTGCTATGTACAAGTGTGGGAAAGTGGTTTCATACATATGGATGTGATAAGTTTCGTTTACTGAGCGTCAGCGGTGAGCATCCCGGGCCAATCACGTATATGAGTGGAGACAGTTATCATGTCTATACAGCAAGTGAAAATAACATTTATGCGTGGCGACGAGGTTGTGAGCTTAAACACGTATATAAAGGCCACAATGCCCCTATACATTTAATGCTACCATTCGGTATTCATCTTATATCCATAGATGAAGACAATGTTCTAAAGATATTTGATATTAAAGATGAATCTGAATTCCTTGAGCTTGGATTTGATGAGCAAACCTTCAAAGTGACTACTCTATGTCATCCTCCAACTTATCTGAACAAGATACTCCTTGGAAGTCAACAAGGGCAGTTGCAGATATGGAATGTCCGTACATCAAAGTTGGTGTTTACATTCCAAGGATGGGACTCAGCAATAACTGTTACGGAGCCAGCTCCAGCCGTAGATGTGGTGGCGGTGGGATTAGCCAATGGGAAGATAATCCTACACAACTTAAAGTTCAACCAGTCAGTAATGGAGTTTATTCATGATTGGGGAATGGTCAGCTCATTATCCTTTAGACTTGACGGAGTCCCTGTTATGGTAACTGGGAGTTCCGCAGGTCACATAGTTATGTGGGATTTAGAAGAGCGAAGAGTGTTATCTCAAGTACAATCTGCTCATTATGGAAAAATATCTGGATTGAAGTGTTTGATGTCCGAACCTTTGATGGTGACAAATTCTGCAGACAATTCATTGAAGCTGTGGATATTTGATATGCCTGATGGTGGTGCAAGGCTTTTGAGAAGAAGGTAAAATATATTATTACTAATCAAAAAATGTCTTACAAAACTATGCCATTTTAATCTGGGTATAAAGATTAAAACGCTATGTCACAGCAAAAAATTAATGCACCTTATATATTTTAGGGAGGGGCATGCTAAACCACCAACCATGGTGTGTCACTGTGAGCCAAGCGGTAACAACATCCTCGCTGCTGGCAGTGACAGTAGCCTCCATATAATGAACACAGTGTCAGAAACATTCAACAAAAGCCTTGGAAAAGCATCACATAGCAGAAAGGCTTCAAAGAAGAAAAGTAAGTGCATTCTTACTAGTTAACTTGTATTATTTAAATAAGTACATTAGTTTATAATTTTGTTTGAATGCATTAGTTAAACTTTACAAATATTGTGTGTTATTTGCCATCATACTTGTCATTGCTCATTTGCTCTGTAATATTGAAGAATAATACTTAATATACTTAATACTTGAATAGACCAAATACAGAAAGCTAAATACTTTACGAAGACACCCATGAACCATTTACAGAATATTTAAAAAATTTGAAGTTCTAACAATTTTTTCTTGACTTCTTATGTTTTCAGAGAGATTGCAGTTTGATAATTTAGTACTACCACCAATTACTAAGATTAGTTCTTGTATGCAAAGAGACAAGCAGTGGGACAGTATAGCCTCTCTTCACCAAGGATTCTTTGTGGCTACGACATGGTCTTACAATAAAATGCGAATGGGAGATCATAAGTTGAAACCTCCAGAAATGGACAAAGGAGTTGTAGCTACTTGTTTAACTGTTACACACTGTGGAAACTTTGTAATTATTGGTAAGTAATTTTTTTGGTAAAAGTAGTAAACAAAATAATCACTCAGATTTGTGATTTGTGACCTTAAACATGTTAATAAAAGTGGTTGTTTATCATCATCATCATTAACAGCCTATAAATGCCCACTGCTGAGCATAGCCTCTTCTCACACGGATAAGGTTTGAGCATTAATCACCACGCTTACTCAATGCGGGTTGGTGATTTCAAACTGATAATTAGAAATTATAAGCCCAAGTTTCCTCACCGTGTTTTCCTTCATCGTTTGTCAGTGGTGTCTAAATATTATCTGTTAATATTTATATATTAACAGTTATATTATATCTTGTTGGTTAGTAGGTTGTTTATAAGTACTACCTAATTACTGCATTATTAATTTAATTTAATAGATCTTTATTCTATGGTCTTCCAAAATATTATACTGTTATATAAAACTGAAGACTTCATTTGGTTGTTTAAACGCACCAATTTCTGGAATTACTGGTTCAATTGGAAAAATTTTTTTTGTATTGGATAGTC
The DNA here is from genome assembly GCA_902850265.1 of Spodoptera littoralis. Classification (NCBI taxonomy): domain Eukaryota; kingdom Metazoa; phylum Arthropoda; class Insecta; order Lepidoptera; family Noctuidae; genus Spodoptera; species Spodoptera littoralis. The sequence continues at coordinate 8,162,175 of LR824542.2, read as the reverse complement.
CATTTATTGCAGAAGGCTATAGGCTATAAAACATCACGCTACAATCAAAGGAGACTAGCAGAGCCAGTCATTAAATTTTATTCTATCCTAACATTAGTTATTATAGTGTGAAAAGTATTTTTTTAATCCAATCCTTCTTCACAATAAATTCCTGTACACACATAAAGCACTTATGTATGGAGACAAAGTCTGCCTCGTTGGCAGAGTGGTTGCAAGTGCGTCTGCTGGGCAAGGGGTCTTGAGTTCGTCTTCCGAGTTGGGCAAAGCATTGTTGGTTTCTTAAAAAAAATCTCAGTAGTAGCATGGTGTCTGAAAATTTGCCGGGTATGTTACAATAGGGGGTGAGCCTATATTGTGGGACTCATAACATAAATAGTTAAAAGTAGGTGTTATATCGTACAGTGGTATTAAATAATGTGCACCTCTGCATACCCCTTTGGGGATAAAAGGCCAAGGTACGAATTTGTTTTACGTTTAAAGTAATCATAACGAGTACGCGTTAGGCGCTGTGATTGGTTGCTTCATTGGCCAATCAGAGTGCCGAACGCATACTCGTTTCGAATACTTTACACGTAAATTAAACTCGTACGAAGGCCTCTGATGTTATGTTGAGAAAACAAACTAATTTACATTGTCTTTTTTAAAACAGGCTACTCCAATGGTCAAGTTCACAAATTCAACATGCAATCTGGTATACACCGTGGCTGCTATGGCAAAGACAAGAAGTTGGCACATAAGGGTGCTCTCAGAGGTGTTGAAACTGATCTTTGTAACCAGAGGGTGATCACTGTTGGAGCTGATGATAAACTGAAGCTATGGCACTTTAAACGAAGTAAGTAACTGTTTCGTATCAAAATCTATATGGCTTTGTGGTAAAAATGGTATTATAACTTTCGTGAGACATACTTAATAAATTATTATGTTTTCGGCTTACTCACGTAATTATTTGACGAGGAACTCGACTAGTTTTAAGCCATGCTAGAGGGTCATATTCATGAGCAGCATTTCGCGACCCGCGACGCGGCGATTGTCACGCTGCTACTGGCAACCAGGCTGAGGACCCAGCGCGCCCTCTGCCGTGATTCACGCGCACTTTCTTCCATTCTACTAGTCGAGTTTCTCGTCAAATAATTACGTGGGTAAGCCGAAGACATAATAATTTAAATTAATGGTAATGATAAGTTTGCATATATTTGTATATATCTATATGTAAAAATTCTCCTATGTGAATTCAAAGAACAATTAAATTTTATTTTATGTGACGAAAATTAAATTATCGAACAAAGAAAATAAAAATATTCTTTAACATGTTATTTAAACAGAATATTACGGCCCATTTCGCACACATTTAATGTTGATCAAGAAATTGTTTTAAAAATTACTCACCAATTCAATCATTGATTAAATTATTATTTGCAATGTAAATATTATATTTTACAATATTACTAATTTATACAAACAGGTTGTATATGCAGGAATCACACAACTGAATATTATAATTAATCTTATATTACTATTATTCCATATTATTACTATTATTTATTATTATAACGCGGTAATGGTTCAATTTGAATAATTATTTTCCCGATAATTGTGCATCCGGTAACCGCACTCACACGGCGAAACACAACACAAGCGGTGTTTCACGTCGGTCTTCTGTGAGGCCGTGGTATCACTCCGGTCGAGCCGGCCCATTCGCGCCGAAGCATGGCTCTCCCACACTTAATTTTTTTACAGTTCAGGCAATAATAACTTAATAAGTACGTAAAATTAATAGAAATATTGACATATAGTTACAAATTGGACATGAACAATGATATACAAAAATTAAAACTATGCTCAGGTATATTTTTCGACTGTCTAAAACAACAGAAGCTCTTATTTCTAAAATAACAGACAATTGTGGCTTCTAGTCTTGGTTCATTTGATTTATTGTTTTTAGTTAATTCGTTTATCCGATCTATGCAACTCTTTTGGTAAACTTAATTAAATAGAGTAAGCTTAAAAAAGAATCGGGAATAACTAGAAAGTTCATTTAAAACTGGTTTGTGTGGGTTTGCTTGTGTTACTGATTAAAATAGTGATTATCTACCGATGCGATAGAGAAGTGGGTGTTATAATCACAGTAAACACAACACACTTATTTGAAACTGTTCGGCACGAATGGGGCGGCTCGACCCGAGTGATACCGCGGCCTCACAGAAAACCGACGTGAAGCAACGCTTGCGTTGTGTTTTGTCGTGTGAGTGAGGTTACCGGAGGCCCAATTACCCTCCCCTTTCCCAATCTCCCAAATCCGTGAATCTCCAACAATCCTCAAACTCCTAATCCCCAAAAGGCCGGTAACGCACTTGTAATGCCTCTGGTGTTCCACCAGGTGTCCGTGGGCGACGCCTATTGCTTACTAGCAGATGATCCGTTTACCGGCTTATGCCATTAAAAAGAATATATATAAATTTAATCCTTCCAAAACGTTCACATGTCTATAATATTAGTAGCGATGTTATCGAAATGATGTTTGGTGTATAAGGAAAGTGAAAAAATATCACGCACGATATTTTTTATTAAACTGTCAAGCGATCACCGGTGACCGCAACCTATTGTTCTTTAATTGTGTCTATAAATACGGTACTCGACGAGTTAATTTTGAAACTGTTAGTTTTTGCAGTTTTATTATTTTCTAATTGGCACTATTGATTGGTAGTAGAATAATTTATCATTTGCGAAGTTACACAACCATTATACGGCTCTACTAAACTCGTTTGATTTACTTCAGATAGTATATTCTATAATCTATAGTGGCTACTCTCTCTGTATTGAGTCAATATTTATTTTCTTACATGCATACGAATTAACTGTGCAGACATTAACTAGAAATAGTATATTCTATACTATTTAACTAGTATTTAACATATACTATAGAATATACTAATTCAACTGAATTAAACGAGTTTAGTAGCACAGTACAATCGTTGTGTTAATTTCGTAATTACAAATTCTTCTACTATCAATCAATAGTGCCAATTAAAATTTTTGCGTCTATAATTATTTGATAAAACTGCGAATATCAATAGTTTCTATCTTAATAAAAATATTTTTTAACATTTTTTAACTTTCTTTTTACACCAAAAATAATTTCGATTACATACCTACCACTACTATTACAACTTCACAGCACTTGCTTAACGTTACACTTTCTTTCAGCAAAAACAACCCCGTACCACGTAATGAGGTTAGAAGAATCTGTGTCTAGCACAAAATGCCACCGAGACAGCGGTTTATTAGCTCTGGCAAACGAAGACTTTTCCATTACCCTTATTGATATTGACACCATGAATATTGTAAGGAAGTTCGACGGTCACGACGGAAGGATAACCGATATCGAATTTGATACTCAAAGCCGGTAAGACATTAGAGTTGAAATTACCCTTGAATATTTTTTTTTCTTAAATGAGTTTCTTGTTAGTGTAACGTAGTGATTGTAAAGGCCTAGTGCCTATGAATTTTAGACTTAATTCTTAGTTTAGATAGTACTAGCTTTTACCCGCGACTTCGCTCGCGTCACAAAATAATAAAAAGTAGCCTATGTGACATATACCAATACACACAGCGCCATCTATACCAATACTTTTGTTTTTCCTCGGGAATATCAATTTTTTCCGGGTTAAAAAGTACCCTATTATTAATTCCGGACTTCTTACAAAAAAATTCAAAGCAATCGGTTGAGTAGTGACGGCGTGAAGGTGGAACAAACAAACAAACAAACTCACTTTCAGATTTATAATATTAGTAAGATTAGTAAGAAGTAAGAATAGTAAGAATTAGTAAGAATAGTAAGAATAAGAATTATTTCTATATTTGAACACGATAGTACTCATAGATCTTCCAATGAATAAAACCTTTTTTATTTGTTCCTCGAGAATTCATAATTATGTTTTTTTTGTAGATGGCTGATCAGCTCATCAATGGATTGCACCATTTGTACCTGGGATATTCCAAGTGCCAAATTAGTTGATATCTTTTCGGTAAGTGATATTCAGCGTATTGAACATTCTAAACAACAGGCTGTAGTTCGGCTAGAGAGCGAACAATATTGTTTTATCTTATTTTTCTAATGGCACTTTTTAAAGTCAAACCAAAAACCATTAAAATTAAAAAAGAACACTTAAATATCTGCCTGTCGAGCAGTCCTTTAGCGAGACCATCTCGTACCAAATTGTAGATTTCTATGAAGAAGAACAAGAACAAAAAAATATTGTTTTCTAATTTTCTATTAGTTTTACAATTCTGAGTTATAACTAGAGTCAACTGGGATATTTAACAAATTAAAATATTAACTAAAAATCCCGGGTTACTCACGTGAATATACTGAGAAAAGCTCTACTAGTTTCGAACCACAGAGAGGTTCTTCCTTATGAGCAGCATGCGCAGTCGGCTAGTAAATTGAATTATGTGTGGTCAATATTCTTATTCGTTCTTTTCTCTTCATAGGTTGAAAAACCATGTACCTCACTCAGTATGTCGCCTACTGGAGATTTCTTAGCGACAACTCACGTGGGAGAAGTCGGCGTCTTCCTATGGGCCAACAGATTGTTGTACGAGAGAATATTCCTTAAGCCGATAGACAAGAAAGAAGTTCGTGTGCCTAAATTAAGTAAGTGGCTTTTTATTTATGTTTGGTATGATTTATGTGCATAGCCCACGATTTAGCATGTATAGCCCTCGATGCTAAATTTGGATTTACTGGAGCGTCGTTGGGCCCTACTGGATTTTAAAGATATGCTGATAGAAAGAAAAAAATGGTTTTGTGACAATTTCTTCCACCGGTTGGGGAAGGGGGAATCTACAAATCTTTGAAATTGTTACGCGTACCTTTTGTTCTAGTGGTCGAGCGTATCAGATATTGATAGTGTACATGCTCTGTGTTTTTGATGCTGAAAAAATCTTAATCTGCCAGTTTGCATGGTGCAGTTTGCATTCAAAATCCCCCCACTCTTGCAAATCAAACTCGAATGCGCAGATTAAAACACACTTCTATTAGCATGCTATCTACCTCTCTTCCGTTAATCTTACGAAACTGACCTTCTAGTTAGATCGGATATATGGTTATGCACCAATTTCACCAAAATATTCAATATGACACTAGGTTTTCCCCATATGTCAATTTGACGCGCTCGAGTAACTACCGAAATCCCTTTATAGGCTCCTGTTATAATATATTTGTAATAGGGCAGGTCTATAAACTAGACACAATTACCTCGGATATCTGTGAGACGATGACCATTCTTTGGTTTCTATTTATATGTATACTGTTTTTTTAGGATTACCAAGCACAGCTCCAGAGAAACCCGAAATAGACGACTTAGGAAGAATAGACTTGGGCGAAGAACCAGAATATATATCTCCGATACAAATTAGTGAAGAACTTATAACCTTATCCGACCAGCCTACTTCCAGATGGTTGAATTTGTTACATCTTGATGTCGTTAAGAAAAGGAATAAGCCTAAAACTCCCTTCACTGTCCCAAAATCAGCACCGTTCTTCTTACCGACTATAGCGAGTCTCGACTTAGAGTTCGACCTAGAGAAAGACAAGGACGGAAATAAAGAGACCAAGTTGTTAATGCCCGATTCTTTATCAACACTGACGGCATTCGCAAAGAAATTAATCGTTTGCGAGACAGTCGAGAATTACGAGAAGTGTATAGAGAAATTGAAAACGTTGCCGCCCGCGGCCATCGAGGCAGAAGTGACAAGTATGGCGCCCGACGCTGGCGGCAATATTGACGTTATGAAACAATTCCTCAAAATGTTAGATGTCATGTTAAAAAGTAATAGAGATTTCGAGTTAGCTCAATCATATTTGAGCTTGTTCCTCAAGATGCACACGAAAATCATTTCGCAGAACGAGGAAATGCGAAATTCTTTGGGATCAGTTGAGGAATCCGCGACCAAGGCGTGGGCTAAATTACAAAATGAATTATTGTATAACATATGTGTTGTAAAGGCGTTGAAAGATATGTAATATATTATGTTAAGATGTTTATACTGTTTTAATTAATACCACTGTAATGAAACTATCATAAATTTTAACTCCGAACGTTATAATTCATTAACGTAACATACATTGTGCAGCCGCATGATATATGAGGGTAGGTTAACCTAACCTACCTAAAAATATAAAAAAGATGAAAAAAAAATACAAACTAAAGCTGCTCGTCCATACAAAGAGAAAAACCGAAACGTACTAGTGCGGGAGCACAGCCAACAATGGAACGTAATAGATGATTCTTTCTTATTGTGAACATTGAAAAAGTGGGCTTTTATAAAAGTCGATGCGAATAATCTTGTTGCTGTATTAGGCACCACTTATAAAATAGAACCTTTTAGTAATGATACCCTAACTACAAGTATTACGTAAATAGGTAATATGTCCACTCCCAAGTACCCAAGTAATATGATACTACAAACCATTTTTCTCCAATGTAATTTAAAGCTGTTCTGAGCAACAACCATTCAATAGCAACGAAAGATTTATGAGGATTATTCTCTTTTGATAAAATATGAATTTTCCCCTGTCTATGCAATTTTTCTACTCCATTGGATTCCGCCTGTTTGCGGATGATCCCGCGCGAGGGTCTTTGCGGCGTTTATTGAATATTTTTCGAAGGGAATTAAATCGCGGCCGATCGGTTCACCGGAGCCGGCGTTCATTAATGGCCCGCTTCATTTTCGCAATAAGTATTCATTTCTCCGCCCTCCTCGCCGCCGCGGCCCACTGCCGCTGCCGTGAATCTCCAATGAAAATCTGATTGTGCTTCCTTTCCTTTGCATTATGAATATCTATCAAATTCCTCCGCATCTTAAAGATTCCTTTATTGAGCCAGATCGAGTGTTAAGTAAATACCGCGAACGTTTCATTAATGTGTTTAATTTTTTTTTTACTATTCACACTGGAGCTGAATTTACGAGGAATGTGTAGATGTAACAAAGGCTTTGAAAAGTCATTTCGATGTGTATGCGCCTTCATTTGCAAGCGCTTTAGAAAATGTTAATTTCCGGAGGGCGTTCGGAGCGTGTGGCTTCTACATGTGTTATAAGGTACGGTTTCAAACAAACCATAGGGTACAATTATTACGGAAGTACACGTATTCCGTTTGAGGAGTGTTCTTTATTAATTACAAAGATCTCCGCAAGAATTGCTCATTACATTTGAAGCTCGTTACACACACCTGACCTTCATAGTAGTAAATTGGAAGAAATCTGGCATTTCTCGTGTCCATGTTTTACATACCGATTTGTTCCGTGTCATAGGTCGCGTTAGTTCAAATTATATATAACTATGAACCTATAAGTGGGTATCTACCTACTTACTATCTTTGGCTATGGTTACCACGGACCTATCGCATCGTCACCTGCACCATTATGCACGAGTAGCGACCCACTAACCTAATACTTCTTAACCTCGTATTCTTAGCTACGGTGTGCATAAAATTCTGCTTAGCTATAGTTAAAGATAAGGAAGTGGACATTATTTATTACTTAAGTATTTCTAATAAGTATGTATGTATCAGGTATCTTAGGCGTGCTCTTAGATACTTGGCTTCTGGATCTAAATATGAATTGGTAGTTACCTACCAACAGAGACCTATAGATAGAGTTTTTTTTTAAGTGGGGAAAATCATTGAATGACTGCTCCCGCCTGGGTGAGGCGGGAGGGAGTGTCAGAATCTTACTGACTAAAAACCACCCCGTTCCTTGTCCTGCACGTCGAGCCGGAGCCCCGGATACCCGTTAGGTTCTCCCTGACACCTATAGATAGAGTATACTTAATTTTTTAAAACTACATTTAAAAAAACCGACTTTAATCCCCTATTTTTTTTGGAGTCTGTTAATTAATACCTATACTAAAACATTTTCCTTGGTGTAAAAAACATTGATGTGAAAACTGTATCCAAATCGGTTACCAATCACGAGATAATTACACACTCACACAAACATACATACATACATACATACAAGTCTAAATGAGAACCTTCTTTTTTTGAAGTCGTGTAAAAAGATGCCAGTCATGTTTATTGAAAGTGACTACACAGTGTTTATTACATGAGAATCTGCTAAGTCTAACCTATTTATTGCTTTTAGAAACTAGATACAAGCTAGAGAGAATTAGACAGCAAATTCACCACGGCTATGGACGGATTGAACACGGTGACTGCACTATGAGCGCAGTAGATAGACCACCGATTGTTGCGCACCGTGTCTTCTGCTCGAATTTCGCACTGAACAATTCATTGTGTTATTTTTCACCGAAAAATGCATTCATTGCACAGGGAAAAATATTAAGTAGGTAGATTTTTTTTATGGCATATGCCGTAAACGAGCTGCCGGATCACCTGATGGTAAGCAATCGGCGTCGCCCATGGACACCTGGAACACCTAAAGCGTTACAAGTGCGTTACCGGCCTTTTGGGGATTAGGAGTTTGAGGATTGTTGGGGATTCGGGGATTGGGGAAGGGGGAGGGAGCTGGGCCTCCGGTAACCTCACTCACACGAAGAAACACAACGCAAGCGTTGCTTCACGTCGGTTTTCTGTGAGACCGTGGTATCACTTTGGTCGAGCCGGTCCATTCGTGCCGAAGCATGGCACTCCCACACTTGAAACCCAAAAGCGCTCAATGGTATCTTGAAAAACTCTTATAGGTATAGGTAACACAAAGCACCTACTAAAAGAAGCAGACACATAATTCTCGAAGAGGTATTTTATCACAATTCTTTAATCAGAATATAGAACAAGGAAATGAGGATTGTCGTCCATTTTCTATTACCAATGCTTTATTCCGCGCCATTTAACTTTTTCAGTTGAAAGTTGAATCTTCATAATGCGGCGACGGTGGGCGGAGCAGCGACCTCTTGACAGCGTCCACTGGGTATAAAACTCAATATCTAGTAAATTAACTATTGAAGCAGATTATACATTTCAATGGGTCCGTATATTAAAAGTTTCATTCTGAAAAGGACACCTCATTTTCTTGTGATTGAATTGAATTGTGCAATGTGCAAACCTGTTCTTTTGTCATTGCAGTTCCTAATTCATGCTATTTCGTACTCCAAAGAGATTATTTTTCACAACTGTTCTATGTAGATTTACTACGCCTAATTACTATTTCCGTGTACCAACATTGCTAAGCTATATAATCGTAGGCAGGTACTCTCTTAGTCCCTGTCTAATATTTCTTCGGGGATGCCCTTCGACGGTATATTCATAAACTTCCATGTTAATAATTTTGGGAATGAAAGGAAAGTCATAAAGTATGTACAAGGAAGTGGAAGAAAAACCTGCGCAAGTCGTAAAACTTTGAACGGTTCGCGTGATGGGCTAGGAACTATTATTACGCACGCACTTTTTACACCCCGCATTGTACGTATTTAGCTCGAGATAGATACATTCAAACCTCCGTCTACGAGTTCATAAATAAATGTCTACATTTATGTGTAAAGTGCTACTATAAAGATAAAACATGTAGTGGTAAACGTATTTATTATAAAGGTTCAAAAAGACTCCAAGGAAAATAGACCCTTTCATGTCTTTTAAAAAATAAACATTCGCTTTTCCCAGTCTCTGTGAAGGACTTGTGCAAACATTGTATAGAGATGCGAACCTACGCATTCATTAAACGGAGCAATCTTATTAAGCTTAATGAGTTCAAGAACGTGTACGCTTCTTACTTACCTGTTACGAGTAATTACATTAAAGCGCTTCCAATAGGCCTTTTGGAAATGTAATAAAATCGATTCATCATTCGCTGTGAATCGAATTGATTGAAGAAGCAATTATTATTGTCCGTCAAACGCCCTTTGCTGTATCATCGATATCGAGTAAACGAGGGTTTAAATCGATACTTTCAGACTTTAAAGTATCGTAACTAATTTACGTGTGTTACATAAAGCAAACAGCCGTTATAAAGTGCAGCAAAATTGTTTCATGAAAAGTGTATGGGGCAAACCGGCTGTTGACTATTGGTTAATTAAAAGTAAACAGAGTGAGAGAGTTTACTTTGTCCATGGTGGGTGTACCACTCCGATATCCGTTTTCTGAACTGCCTACGAGATATCGTTCGGTCGCGGGCACTCGTAACTTTTATTGTGCCGTTGTGCGGGTTACAGGGTTGAACGAACGACTTTGAATAAGTGCTAATGCAAATATTATGTTCAGGATTCTTTTTGGTTTCGTTCCTTATCAGGGTTCCGCTTTGTTGTTTGGGTGTCAGTATCTATTCGATCGGATTTTATATTTATTATAAGTCAATTCAACTTAGTTTTGTGGACAGTAAAATGCTTTTTTATGTTTTTCGTTAATTTTTCTCGCAGTTATCCAATTTATGAAATAGCATTTTCATTTTAAAGTTGGGTGTTTTTCGTATAACTTTGTTATCGTATTAATGTTAGCGAAAATCTCGTGTCACCTATCTGGTAGTATTACTCTACGTATTTAATTGAGTTCTATATTAATAGGCTTGTGTACAAACGAGTGGATCGCAACCAATTTATTTGTAAATACTGATTTCTAATGTCAAAGGCCCATACGATTAAAACCTTACCAAAGGTTGTTTGTAGGAGGACGACTAGACGTGTATGAAATCTTGCATGTAGTAACCTCTTCGAGTTATTTATTTGTGCAGGATTAATATTAGCAAAACTAAACTTTATGTTAATATTATATTACACAGAACGAACCTTTTTATTACTGTTTCACAGACGTCAGACTCGAAGCGATTAAAAAGTATTAAAATAAATTATCTTGTACGTAACTCTATGGGCTCCAGACATTGCATTACTTAGGTAAAACTAATCGAGACATCTCGTCAAGCCGCTACATAACTGCTTAATTATATAGGAATGTTTAGAAAACTGACTGGCTCGTTGGCCGAGTGGTCGCAAGTGCGACTGCCGGACACGGGGTCTCGGGTTCGATTCTTGGGCCAAGCAAAGTATTAAAGTAGCACAGAGTCTGGAATTGTGCTCGGTATATGGCAATAGGCTCACCCCCTATTACATGGGACTCATAACATAAATAGTGAAAAGTGAGTGTTACATTGTACAGTGGCATAATGTGCACCTCTGCCTACCCCTTCGGGGATAAAAGGCGTGATATTATGTTATGTTATGATTAGAAAATTATAAAATCACGGTAACTTACAATTCAATAACAATACTAAGATGAACATTTCAGTCTGAATTCAACCATGAACCACGGTGATTAGGTGACAAATCAAACGACAGTCCACGAATTTTCGATAGCAAAATGCAATTTAAATTTCAACTGCTATAAAATTTCTAGATTTGAATCTGAATTGAAAAAGTAAATGCTATTTGAAAACTATTGGTTTGTTAAAATAATTTTGTATGTTGTTTGTATGTGAATATGTAATTGATATTTTGTAATAGAAAAGCATTAATTAACTTGCTATTGCGCAAAATTATACGTAGGTAGCCGTTATTTAGCAATTATTTTTTTAAATACAAACGTTGCCTCTCTTTGCTTTTTCCTGTGTCCACACCCAGACCCGATACAACAATTTGTGGATCACACAAAGAGTTACTCTATGCGGGAATCGAAGCCGCTACACGTTAGGCGGCAGCCGTTACCCAGCCATCGCAGAACCTAACGGGTTACTGGGGCTCCAGCTCGACGTGCAGGAGAAGGAACGGGGAGGTTTTTAGTCAGTAAGAGTCTGACACTCCCTTCCGCCTCACCTAGGCGATCATAAAATCATCAGTCAGTTTAAAATTGCCTAGTTTGTTTTCCAGGTAAAAATTGCAGTGGATATATACCATAGTAATTAAAATGTATGTGGTTTTTTATATAACTATACTTACGTTATCAATTGTCGGATTTCTAATTGTGAGTTTGCTGCTTAGCGTATTTTTTTTTCTTTTTCTCCCCTTATAAAATGGCATTTACCTAAGTCTATGTTCACATGGTAAGCGCGCGTTTTGCAACTATATGCACTTTACATAGACTTGTCTTTGAATTTTTTTTTTATAAAAGATGTGTACAACATATATGTGACATTTATATGTGTAATACGTACGTATGTACACAAAATGTATATCAAAACGCGCATAACACTTCCCATGTGAACGTGGCCTAAAAGTGAAGATGTGTGATTGCCATTCCTGATCTCAAAAATTAATACCTATACAAAAGTCGGTGGCTTTTTAAAGGGGGGAAAATCATCGAATGACTTCTCCCGCTTGGATGAGGCGGGAAAGAGTGTCAGATTTTTACTGGCTAAAAACACGGCAAAGTTGGTGGCTCGAAACATTTTTTATGGAAAATAGTATCTATGTTATCTACTAGCTTTTGCCCGCGACTTTGTACGCGCAATCTCGTTTTCTGCCGTTCCCATAAGATTTTCAGGTTTTTTTCTATCATAAGAAGGTTCTTATTTTTATTGTCAGGAGAAGATTCTACTGACAACTGACAATAACAAACACAACAAAAAAAAAATCAGCCAAATCAGTCCAGCCATTCTCAAGTTAGGTATGGCGTGACAAAGGGAAACGGGTTTCATTTTTATATATATATTGATATATAGATAAGTAAATTTTATTTCAACCTAATTATATCGACGTGACATGACCACAAGTTAATACGATGCTAGTTAATTCCAAACTAAATTATCGGTTACTATGTGAAATTGGAGGCAACGCACGTCATTGTCCATACAATAGGTTAAGTTACCGTATTATAGACACAAGTACATTATACATAGCCAGCAATTAATCACTATAGGCCTTGTAATTGATGCTTAATACATTTATTATCATGTAACAATGCGTATTACAGTACAGGTACTGGAATAAAAATCAATTAGTCGCAGAGACAAATCTTCTACTTAATTGAGTGTATTGGGAGATATGGAATTGATATTATTTTGATACATATTAGATTTGAGTATTATATTGTATAGATTTTTATAGATTGTTCAATTCTCTGACTAGTATTATGTATTACTATATGTTTTTGTTATGGGATAAGTCGGTAAACGAGCAGACGGATCTCCTGATGGTAAGCAATCGGTGTCGCTCATGGACATCTGGAACACCAAAGGCGATACAAGTGCTTTACCAGTCTTTTGGGGATAAGGAATTTGAGGATTGTTGGAGATTCAGGGATTGGGGAGATTGGAGAAGGGGGGGGGGTATAATTGGGCCTCCGATAACCTCACTCACACGATGAAACACAACGGAAGCGTTGTCACGTCGGTTTTCGGTGAGACCATTCGTGCCGATGACTCTCCCACATTTAAACTGATATGTGATAGCGGACACCCGTAACACCAGAGAAGTTTTAAGTGTGTTGCTGGCTGGTTTTTCATTTTATGAAATTAATAGTAGTAGCATGAAGTCAGTACTTATATGGGCAATAGGGTCAAACCGTCTTAATTCTCATTAGGGTTTACGATCTCTTATGAGAGAATCCGAATACCGCCTGCTTAATCATACAGCGGTTGCTGTAAATTTTACACCTTGTATTAGTTCTAACTTTAAACTACCAATAACTTAAGCTATAATGTTTAATTTAGTCTTGTTACCGTGGTCATAATACAAGCGTTTGGCGCCTTGGATATAGCAGTTAGGTTATTGAAAAAAAGTAAAGAGTGCTTACCCGTCGGTATTCACAAGTCTTAGGTAAAAAAAATTGGTTGCCTGTAAAGTCGGTATACGGGCGAAAGTTTTACGTGACAACGACTTTGAGTGGTAAAATAATTTTAATGTGAATATTCATTCGTATAGTAGGAAGAAGAATGAAATAATTCACTTTTTATGTCTGTCTCTCTCGCTCTTAGGCGGGCCAACCATGCCCGAGTGGAAGGGACGCGTGCCTCTCATTCGCTCTCATTGTGAGCGCATAACGTGAGCGGAGCGTAACGCAGTTTCTTGAAGTGTCACCAATTTATAAGACGTTGTCACGTCAAAAAACCTACCCAAGAAGTAAAATTTTGAATAAAGTATAGAAAAAGAATGAACCATCTCGGTGCAATCATTCGGGAGTTACATAATTATAGAACATTGTTTTGTTTATATTAAAACTTTCGTGTTTCTTGTCACACAGTTACGTGAGCAAGCCGAAAACATAATAATTAATTTTGTTATATATTGATGAATGACAAAGCAACGAACGACGTGATGTACGTTAAGGTACTAAATGCTAGTAGATAGTTAGCGCGGACTTACCCACCTAATCTACTCTATCTTGGATACTAGGAAATGAGAAAATGTAACAGCTGGCTCGGAGAATCGAGGGTTGTGATAGTCCAATAGTGATTATATGGAAATGCGATCATGCTTGAAAGGCGATTTCACACTTGTCGCTTTTTACTGAACCATTGTAAGTTTAGTTTTGTGTGGTCACATGAGTGTGAAGGGGTTTTTATAACGAAATAGTTACGTACGAGAGGTATATTTGTTCTTAAGATAGAATTGAATTGAAAAGAAGAAAAAATATCAAAGTACTTCGAAGCTCATTCCCATTGTTAGGTTAGGTTAGTATCCATGTATGGGATACATGTCATATCTAACTGGTGAAAATGGGTTTTTGGTACATTGTATGTACATTCATGTGGTGTGCGCCTCTGTCTACTTTTTCAAGGTTTTAAAGGCATCACGTTGATTCCTCAAAATAGGTAATAAAGATGTAATTTTTTACTTCTATTTCTCGAAAAACTAAATATACCTATATAACTTTTTTGGGAGCTTGAACACCAAATCTCACGATACACAGTCATTCTTACAGTCAGTGTGCTATCAATGCAGTCATACAATAGCCAATCATTTGTCCAAGAGTTTTACTTTAAACTTTAGCAGCAGAAATTCTTGTACCCGGGGAAATATCTCTTAGAACTTTAGTTAGCACTAGAGCCGGTTTTACCCAGTTAAATTGTTAGTACTTGCTTGCAACGAATTATTGAATTACATAATGTATTTCATGTTGGCAATGTAAGTTAGAAAAATAAGAATGGTTTCAGATAATTATGTCCATAATTGTACATAGTAGCCGGGAAATTAGTTGCCACATGAAAAATGAAAGTGAAAGTGAAACAAAATACGATAGAAGTATAATGATTCCGTAAATGTTTAATAACATAAAAACCAAGCTCTCAATCTGATACTCAAGTTCCCAAATGTTAGGCACTCAGTGACATTAAAATTGATCAAACTTTTTCTCATTATCGCGATTGCTAAAATATCCGTAAAAAGACAATTTAGAGTGGTCCCGTCGAATTGTTCTAGACGAGGCCTTTGAAAATCTTTATTAAAAACGTTTCTCGAATTTAATCCCATCTCGTCAATCGAAAAGAATAGGGTTTTCGTCAGCGGTATGTTAATTACAGAAACCAGAATACACCCTTTTAACGTCCATTTCTGTATGTCATGTAGCTATTGCGTTCCTATATGTATATAAGTGTATAAGTACCTATGTATTCCCCGTGTTCGTGATTTGTTGAAAGGATTATTTTAATTCGTGTAAACGAGGCTCTTTGGTACCGGTGTACGTAATTCCCGTAATAAGTACGTGTGTATGCACGTGTGTCATTCCCGTTCCTTTATCGCCAGCCTCTTTGCCGAGCAAAGTTTTAAGCGGTGAAATTATAACATGGAGAGAGTAAGCGGTAACGTCATTCATTCTCCCAGGATTAGTACAAATAGTAAAAATATTTTAAATAGAAATAGCTGGTTTGCCGTGAATTCGTTATTAGAGCACAGTTTATATCTTTGAATAAAAATATAGGAGTTGTAATCTGGCGTAATGAAAGCATTCTAATTGTACCTCTATTTTAAAAAAGTTTATGTTAATAAAAATATTGTTTCTACGTGCCAATGTATTTCAAAGATACTGTAACAACGATTATGAAATGTAATTAGCCAAGAAACAAAAAATAATCAGCCATTTTACATTCGACATTCGTAGCTATTACTACGCGTGACCGCTACACTGCGCTACGGGTCTACGCCGTAGCACTATATCGTAGGAGAATCGTCCTAAATGCCGTTTGTATATCATTCAAGTACTCAGTTATACAGAAGTGGAGCGTTTGTATGGCTTACAGGACGGATATGTAATTTGCATAGCTATAAATTATTAAGATGACCAAACGGTCCGCTGACCTTCCCTTGTTTACAAATTAGGTGCAAATCTGACTGACTCAATGTTGTAATGCTAATGGCTCGAGTAAGGTTGCCATTTGACTGCTTAACCATAATTTGTCAAGTCTTTAATGTCATTATAGGAGGTTGTTATTAATTGAATTTAAATTAGATTTGTTACGTAAAGTGTCTGTTTGGAAATTAATACATTTATTTGAACTATAGTGGTGGGATCAAAGGATTAAAATTAATTAGCGTTAAGGAAGAAATAATATTAAAAATGTATTTATCATGATTAAATTTTATCATTCCTCTATTTCAAGACAACAGAGTAAAGGAAATTACATTTTAAATTGAAGATTCCTTGTTATATTTGTAAACAAAATTAAGCTAGTTACATTTTGATGGACCTTCAACAACTCCCACAATTTAATAGTAACACAAAGGCTACCACGAAATTTAATTAGAACAATAATAGTCTAAAACAGTACAGGCCTAACAAGGCTAACAAACAATAGGAGAAACTGAATAACTTAAACTTTTTCTTAATTAAGGCCTAGGTGGGTACTGAATTCGGGAACTTGTACCAACTTCGGTGGGCGTCGAAATGGAAAACAAAATACGGACGTTTAACTTACTTTAATAGAGTAATAGACAAAGGTTTGAAACAAATGCGCAACTTAAGCCCCATTCCGTTCATTCTCCAGTTTGACATTTTTGTCTGATTACCGTAATAATTAAATTAAACTAATAATTATAAGTTTTCTGCCTCGTTGGCCGAAACGTCGCAAGTGCGACTGCCGAGCAAGGGATCTCAGGCGGGGCAAAGTACCTACTACTTTTTTTTGGGTTTTTAAAAAATTCTCAGTTTTAGCACAGAGGTTAGAACTGAGCCCGGTATATGGCAATAGGCTCACCTCCTATTACATGGGACTCATAACATAAATAGTGAAAATCGGGTGTTACATTGTAGAGTGGCATTAAGTGCCGTAATGTGCACCTCTGCCTAATCCCTTCGGGGATAAAAGGCGTGATGTTATATTAGTAGTTTTCAAAACACATTATGGAATTATCAGATAATCAATTAATTTCACCCAGATTGCGAATATTCGTTTGAAATAATTACATTATGTTTTGCATTTAAATTTAAACAGACCTATCTTGGATATAACAATGACGATTAAAAATATAATGAGAAGGATTATAAAACGTAATCCTGTTAACATGTTCGTTCAGGCGGTTGATATTATTGGATAAATATGAACGCATGCCATATTATCAATACAGGGTGTAATGACTTTTTTATTAAGGCCCAATTACCCTCCCCTTCCCCAATCTCCCCAATTCCTGAATCCCCAACGATCCTCAAACTCTTAATCCCCAAAAAGCCGGTAACGCACTTCTAACGCCTCTGGTGTTCCATGTGTCCATGGGCGACGCCGATTGCTTGCCATCAGGTGATCCGTCTGATCGATTACCCGCATATGGCATAAAAAAATATGAATAACATTATACATATACCTAGGGCACGAAAGTTTTGGATTGAAGTAAACGATAATTATGACAAACATAACTTAATTTTATGTATACATATAGAACTTTTTTTAAATAACAGTATTTTAAAACATGAACTCAAACTCCATGCGAGATGGTGATCTATCTATTCGTTTGCTCCTGATTGGCACTATGTCTGCTGATTGGCGTTAATGCTAATATAATCATTAGAGAAATCTAACTAGATCAGAGTATCAACTCAAGTAAAGTTTTCACTTTACTTGAGTTGATACTCTGTGTAGTGGTTTTATGCGGATTGTCCTTACATACATATTATATACATATATAACATCACGCCTTATATCACCGAAGGTGTAGGTAGCGGTGCATATTATGCCACTGTACAATGTAACACCTACTTTTCACTATTTATGTTACGAGTCCCATGTAATAGAGGGTGGGCCTATTGCCATATACCGGGCACAATTCCAGACTCCGTGCTACTACTGAAATTTTTTTTTTAAAACCCAGAGTTACTTTGCCTGACTCGAACCCGAGACCCCTTGCCCGACAGTCGCACTTGCGACCACTCGGCCAACGAGGCAGCAGAGGCGTCTGTCCTCTTTAGTGCTTAAGGATGTAGACAGAAACTGTAAGGTTTTAGTAACATCCTGTTTGGATCCAATGTGGTTAGCGTATGTGGTTGTGAAAGGATTAATTAAGTTCATCGTACGTTTCGTTTATTATACTATGACGAATGTTGTAATTGACATTAATAGGTATTTTTCTCTCGTTCATCAAGTGATCGCTGGTGCTTTTTGGTTCAATAGGGTAGATGCCTAATTTTTATTTCAATGTCCGTCTGGTAGATTATTTTAAATCATTAGACACGTATTTTTTATTTTCTTACAGAGACTAATACTTTCGGCGATATATTGATTTCAAATGTCGCGTGACGTCACTTCTATGTATGTACATTTTAAACGTAGAAATGACGTTTTAGCCCTCATTGCTAAACTTTTATTCGTTTTATCTAAGTATTGTTTTATTATATGACAAAATAAAAAATACGTGTCTAATATTTTTTTATTATCTAACTTACGGACTAATTATATTTTTAATTTTCATACCCTGTCATCATTCCAATTTCTGAGATGGGCAAAGTCGATGTTGTAAAAGTAATATAGATATTCCGTATTTCGAAAATTTCTCAAATGATAGCAAGGAGTTTCGAATTATGACCTCCAATGCTGGTTTATGTTTTGTTAGTAATCATCAGTAACAATTCTAAATTAAAATATGGTTTGGTGAAATTACTTTAGATACATTATAAATAATGTCGTTATGACAACAAAATGAAGTGCCGAAGGAACTGTCGTACACTAACCATGGCATCTACAACTATAGGTAAAAAACACAAAGTTTGTTATTTGGAAACTAACTAGTAGCGGTTGAAACACAATTAGCATACAGACGTTATTACGTATAGGCATTAATTGCCCGCAGTCATAGTCGGGCCGCGATCTGCAAGTCGTTTCGTACTACGTCGGAATTAGAATGTAATCGGGTACCGGCGCGGTAGAACGGAACAACAAAGATTTATAACCACCGTCGGCTTCCGCACCATACACCCCAAACACTGAAAAACTACACCCCTTACCTTTTTGTACCTCTATGTTGAATACTTTTTTATGATAAGTGGAACAAATTGCGGACGTCCAACCAATTTGTCCAGTCGCGTTGGTTTTTCTTCGTCGCGTCCCACTCGCATATGTATCGTCCCTGTAGCCTGTATGCAAAGCATTCCGCCTAGCCCGCCTACCCGTGATTTACCTGTTTCATGTAATTTTCAAATTCTTCCTTCTATAGTTAAGCTCGTAAACGTAATTAAGTGTTTCTTGATTTATTCATGTCCAATTAAAGTCGGAGCGTTTGGTTATGATTTATGAATGGACTGTAAAGGATTTACGATTTATTTGATGCGAACATTCCGTCGTTTGCCGTATATTTGTTGCGTTTTTATGGGTTATGTGGCCCGATGTTGTGGAGTGGTTTCGTTTATAACTTATTTGTCTTTGAAATAACAACTTTATTATACTTGTTGTTAAGTTCACATCGACTTAAAGTTCCTTAACGAAGTTTGCGAGTCCAATTTATGCAAACAGCAAAGAGCGAAACAGAAGTCAACAAAAAATTAAGCTCCACAGTGAGCTGAGCCGTAGTCTTTGTTCTTCTAATCCCGACTTTCCTTTCAGATAGCGTTCAGTCAGCTCTTAAATTAAGAATTTATTTCAGAACTTCATACTTTCCTGTTCCCCTTTGTGTTGCATCACAATGGAAATTATTATCAATTGGAAAACTTTCCGTTTCCACAACTTCTATAAAGGCTCACGTTTTATTTTCCACTTTTGACTTTCTTTTTGTTTTGTAAGGCGATATCACAGCGGGATATTTCACTGGACCCATCTTGATTACCAAACAAATTATAAAGTGGGCGATGCCCTCTTCGCAACTTTTAATATGACCGGTGTGATCGTAAACTACCCATTATCAAATTCCTCTGTAGCATTAATTATTTAGAAATATTTTTTAAAAGCGGTTCGTAGAAGGCTATCTCGTAAAAGGGTTTCCAATGGAATATTCATGATTACCCTGAGTAACATTAATGGTTGTTTTGAATTCCCTCACGTGAAAAGAAACATAGTAACGTGGGTATGTTTTCCACGAGTTTATCTCCAAAATAGGCTTCGAGCATTGCTTAAAAATTTGCATTTTATATAGATGTGATGAATAATGTATATCGCGATGCCTCTGAAAATTAAGTAGGATTTAATCAAAAAACTAATACATACCTACGTAATGTATGGAAGGTACGTGGGGTCATGATATTTGTATCTTTGTGAATGTACGAGCAATATATACTCAAACAAAAAGAGAGGGTGCGGAAACTGAAGGGAAATGAATTTCCGTGAGACAAAGAACTTTTGTCGGCATTTACTTCATCCTTGGTATAAAGATAATTTAAGTATATTAACTTTAATTATTTATATAATAAATGCATAGTTACTGCATATTTTACATAAATACATCAAGTGATGAAAAGAAATGTATTCGATTGAACGTTATTAATACCGGTATAAAATATGGCTTGCCCATTCCCAGTGGATTATTCATTTAACATCCCAAATAAAAATAACAATAAAACAATACTTTCACGACTCCAACGGGAATTTTATTCCGTACGAATAAAATACGTAAATTGAAATAGTCTAACAAAAAAATATAGGACACATTGAGATGACATGTTGGCGCAGTTTATGACAATGAAAGCCGACGAGCCACTTCGGCTGAATTTAATCCGCAGCGGTTAAAGTTCCCTTCAGAAACAATAACAATTCGTTCAACGATATAATGTGACCGCACAGTTTTCCCCGGAGAAAGTTTTAAGTGCAAAAGGCCTCACAAGTTTATGTGTTGAATGAATCTAGAAACCAGCCGCGTAATGTAAAAGTTGTAATTTGATTTGCAACCGTAACCACTAGCTGCCATTGTTTTCATTTACCTACAAAACGGCTTTTTGTTCCTTGTTTAAACAAGTTATGACTTTGAGTGTTATGAATAAATGAATAGCTTTTCATTATACGCCCCTAACTACTTAAGGTTTTTACTGTCGAGAGTCGTGATCAAACTGCGAGTACCCAAGTACTGGAGTACCCGCGCACCCGCGCTCCCACGCATTAATCTCAGTGAGCAAACTGTATGGATTCCGTCAATATTTTATCTTATTTCCGTATATTCAGTTTCATTTATCACAGCTCCACCAACGCTTAAACGTATTTAATTTAACTTTGTCTTAATTCTAATTTTATGTCATTTTATTTATCAGGCTCTATTATACGTAGGTACTTTTGCTCAGGTCCACTGGTACCCTTGGGCACAAAATAATTCGGGGTCCCTTTGGAATGTATTTTTTTAAACGTTTCCCCACACTACGATTTTCTCCTGTATCGTGGTTGCATTTATAAACATACAAGACACCCGGACACGGAATAATAATTTGTGGAGCACACAAACACGCAAACAATTTGCTCCGTGCTGCAATCAAACCCACTACAAGTTGCTTGGCAACCGATTGCCGTGTCTGTCCTAGAAATTGTCGGTCTTTCGGGGCCCTCTGCAAATGAGGGCCCTGCGCACAGGCCCTGAGTGCCCTTATGGTAAGATGGTACTGCTCCGGCTTGTAACCACATTGAGTTGTAGGTTAAATAAATTATCCGATTTAACCTCTTTATATTCAATATTTAAAATTATAATAACGTAAAATATTAAAATAATTAAGAACGGCGAGTTTACGATGTCAAAATGTTCATTAAATTAAAGTTGCACTTGCAACGCCATGCCATAAATTGATTTGAGTACCGCTATAAAATACTTGGCACTTTCTCAATTACTTAACTGCACGTAATAACTACGAGAAAAAACTTTTAGTTAAACTTTAAATTCCCCATACAAAGTATTCCAAAATTATCTAGAGGTACATGTACAAATGTAGTAAGTATATTTTCCTACACACATTTTAATTGCAACTCAACAGTATTTGATATCATTACGATAAATATCTAATATTTTATCATAAAATGGAAGCCGATTCCTGGTCTGATGTTATTACAGATAAAAACTGTTATTATTTAACGTAATGTAGGTCATAACCGTAGTCGACTGTGTGGCGAGGCAAAGCTTCGGAAATATCGGTTACATATTGCACACTGGTCCCATTACCCATGCACTGATGTTGCTAATGAAAGGAATATAAGAGAAAATTAGAAAAAACTGTAACAAAGAGGCATTAATGAAAGTGTTCGTTAAGAAACTGTTTACGTTGAAAGTATAGTATCTTTTCTGTGTATTCAATATGCTTGTAGACAACATTATTTATAGTGTCGCAGTAAATTTTCAAATGTAGGCCTTGAAATCAGTTATTTTAAGCCCACATTACATAAATGCTACATAATATTGTCAAACACCTATATATGTTTTACTCAAATTATTAAATAAGTCCACTTCTGAAGATGCCTTCGGGGTATAAAAGGTCACGTCACGTCAAGTAAGCAATACCTAATTTAGGTCTAGTCAATAAATACCTCCTAGAATAAAAAAATACAGTTCAGACGTATTGACTCGTACTAGTAACATACTTTGTAAAGATGCCCTCTATGTAGGTATCTACTATTTTTAGAGCCCCAATCAAAACATGTTAAATAAAATGTATACTAGGGTACTCCCTAGTCGTTGCGGACACGCTGCGATTCCGCTACGAGTCATGTAAAATGTACTGTAATTGGTCACACTATCTCTTATTATATAGAGGTAGGTACTACTATGTAATAGGGGAATGTAATAAGGGATAGTAGTTGGGCCTATATCACACACGAGACTTCGTGTTACTGACTTAAATAATGTCGAGAATCAAAAAATAAAAAGGAAACAGCGTCATACTGTCCAATCTACGAATCCAAACTATTTTGTTTTAACCTTAAACCTCTGGAATTACAATTTAAAATCTATCAAACAAAGATTGGGGAACCTTGATGTACTTTTATCACATTGTAATAAGCATTATATTCTCTGAAGTACCAATACAATAAGTACCTATGTATGTTACTTAAGTTTCATTACACCTAGTATTTGATTAACAACCGCAGTTAATACTACAAGATGTGACTACCCAAACTACGTAAAGCAATGTGGTTGCATAGTTAATTGGATAACACGATTGTTTGTGTACACCAACTTCGCAGTTAACACTCGTATCTATGTACAGAATTAGCGACTCACTGCTATAATCAGTCATCGGTAGCGATTTCAGAACCAATAGAACTAAACAATTAAAATGGGATTGAATGGGACCGTCGATAGAGGGCGCCTTAGATATGTCGACCAGATTGACGATATATTAAAGAAGGGCCAAATTAAAAGTACTCTTATCCGACGAGCAAGCATGAAAAGACTGATGACTGTTGAGGAAACAAAAGAGGTATGATTCTTTCATAGCAATTGGCATTCCATTGTCTCTGCCTACCCCATGGGAGACATAGCGTGAAATTATGTATGCATGTAGTTGGAGTAGGTCCTATCTAAAAATTTAAATTTACATGCCAGGCTTGATATTGCGACAATAGCAATAAGTTTATGTCTTTTTATTTGGGACTCACAATTGGTGAAATATGGTCGTTGCATTATAAATATGTATCTCTGTATCCTTTGAAATAGTCGCGGAGAACCTAACGGGTTACCGGGGCTCCGGCTCGACGTGCAAGAGAAGGAACGGGGTGGATTTTAGTCAGTAAGAGTCTGACACTCCCTCCCGCCTTAGCCAGGCGTGAGCAGTTATTCGATGATTTTACCCCCTTAAAAAAATCCTTTGAAATAAAAGCTAAGCTAAATGAGCACATCATTATGTGCATACCGAAATGTAAAGAGGTAGAAGTGTGTCCAAGCACTAAATATTGGTAATAATTATACTCAAACTTTGTACTGTTGTTGAATGTTTTGGAATCTTAAATCAGTGCAAGAGGGGTAGTAAAAGACAAGGATTGTTTTAGTTCATCACTATTAAACATAGCAGAATTTCATTACTATTAAACAGCAATCTATTTTGATGGGTCTTCATAGTTTGAAAGTAAATAGGTTACTTCATATAAAATCGGAAGTCATTTGCATATCGTACCCATTTTGAGTTGTTTGCCCGGGATTTTGTCGTGTAACCTTCATCGATTCATTGATGAATATTTCTCAGAATTCATTACCAAAAGATAAAACTTTAAACTTTAAAATATTCTCCAGTGAAATAAGTAAATACGACACTGATGAAGCAATCAATTAAGGACCTACCTAGGTTGCTCGTAGGGTAATCTAGGCTGCTTTTTATGTCTAATGAAATCCTGAGCCTAACAGACTTTCAACGCTAAAACGATATAAGAGTTAATTGACTGTATCTATATACAGGCTGCGTAAATGGAAAATTAAAAATTCGTTTACTGATCTCCCGTAATAGGATACATTCAAATAAGCCTCAATTTGCTTTCAAGCTTTATAATAGCATAGATTAACTTCGCTATGTTATACGGTACAACATAGTAAGCACGAATTTAGTAAAACAACAAAGGTACCTATTTGTTGTTGTACTTATACACTCGGGATGTACGCCGGGTACCGTAATAGGTGCTTACAACCTTAATAAGTATTTTGAACTCTTTGCACTAACCTAAAGTGGGCCAATTCTCCGTAAATGTTACTTAGATGCTATTTACGTTTTGAATTTAACCGCGGTTATGTAAGGCAATGTGTTATACAAAAGCGAATATACTGCGAAATATTCGAATTTTCTTTTTGGAATTAAGCGTCGCGTAATTAGTACGCGCATAAGGAGCTTAAATCAAATACATTCAGAGTCTGTAAAAGGTTTTTCAGATCGTACATTTCCAAGTCTCTCTCTCTAATTGGAAATCAAATATAATCACGTCCATTTTCGAGTTTAATTCCATTTACGAAGCACAAAAAGGCTAGCTGTACATGAACTACATTCACGAGGATGCCTTTAGCAGGATGGCAGTGCAAACGTCAGTCTTGTCGGACGGCCGCGCCGCAAAGTAATAACAGTCGCTGCTAATGGATTGTGGTATTTAGGGAGCTGCCTTCCTACATACATGTTTAGGCATTAGCCTTATTTTATCTATGACTTCGTAAAGCTCTTACACAATTGTGGGTTCCTGGTACATTAACGCTGTATTTTGAGAGTGCTTTTTTAAATTCGTGATCTATATTTGGGATGCTCGTTAAATCTGACATTCATGTTTATTAACCTTTTTATCCGGGCCATTTATGGTTTTTTGGGTAACTTTACATGTTTTTGTTACTTTTTTCTTACATTACATGTTATATGCCTCATCTTATTGTTGTTTCCATCGCCGACTTTGTTTGTAGCTTAAGATTATTACCTAAATTTGTTTTGTTTTTTTCCATATCTCCTATAGTAGTAGTTTGACCAATGATTAGTGAACAGTATCAACATATTTGTACGTAGTTAAAGTTTGGACAATATTATTGCATATTATTTTAAGTTTAGCCAATTAACAAAACATACCTTATTTCATTCCAGTAGCGTAATTTGGCATAAATTGTGCCATAATCGGTATTACATTATATCTTCCTTCAAATATTTTGTATCACAACAGTTGGTGTAAGTGCTCTATTTTCCGAATTTCTGTCAAAGTAAGTATTTCCCATTAATGACTCGTGTGGGCGTTCCTAATAGACAGTAATAATAGGTACAAATGGGATTTGCTGGCGTTTCATGACTCTTGTTTATTTCTTTAGTATTCCAAGGAAAAGTACTTCGTGTAAACCTGGGCTCCTGGTACATAAAGGCTAATTCATAAAGATTAGTTTTGAAATATTTAAAAATTAAAATTCACAAAATAATCCGACCACTTAATAAAAGTTTCAATTATTTTAGAAACGTTGAAAGATAAACGTTTTAAAAGCTTTCATTTTACAATGCTTGGGGACTATCTGGTTAAATACTGTGAATATAGAAAATAATAATTAACAGAATTAATAGCCTAATTTGTCGAGGTAACGACCTACCTTTTCTACAGACTTAAAATTTTCATTACATTTATTTAAAAAGACAAGTGAATAATTAATTGAAAGCGGCCCGAAAGGGATGAAAAACCCCAAAAAATAACATTGCCATCTATGTAGGTAACGGGGTTGAAGTAAATTTTAAAATTCACATTGAATTAGGTTTTCCAATGGAATGGTCGCGAGTACTTGACTCACGACACAATACAACAGTGACAAAGAACCCCTAACGACCCCGAATTTATCGTGAACTTTCCACTAATACCGTCATTAAACAACCCTTTGTTTTCTTCTTTGATAAAAACGCCTCGAAGCACCTCTGAGTTCGTAATTTTTATCTTTCCCTGCTTGAATAGTCACCTTAGGAACAAAAGCAAATACTTTTGCGACAATGACAACAGCTGTCTCCATTGTCTGAAATGAGCCTATGCTTATTAATTTAGAGTTCAAATCTCAACGACTTTTTAGTTATATTTCACAATCTTTTGGTCAAAACATTTGCTGTTATGATTTTGTTATGGAGACTTTTATGGGTAATTTATTTGAGAGTTGTTGCGATAGTATTTATGTTTATACAAAATTAAAAAAAAATGCACATCTTGTCAATGAAAATATCGTTTAATTAAATGAATAATAAATCGAATTTTTATCATAAAAACAAATAAACATAATTATTTGCAATTCCCCACATTGCATTGGAAATATCGTGCGACTTTATTGAAACTTATATAATAAATCGAAACACGATAAACATTTTCAATATTAATTCTACCTACAGGCCTTGAATTCTTTAGCACAAAATTTTAATTACAAGCTATGAATTCCACGCCAGTTTGTGTGAAGTTTCATACGAGAAAATTACATTATGCTCTGAGTAAAATCCGTCGGCTTTTGTACCCAGTAGGGTGCATACAATTGAATTATTTAAGGTATTATGACGTTAAATTGCCCGGTGGAGGCGAGTATACCGTAATCAGGTAAGAAAGCGGCGGGCGGCCCGTCTGAGACAGCCCTAAGATAACCCTTATAATAAGCTTGAGAATGATTAAAGTGGTTTATATTAACTTGTATTAGTAAACACGTATCGCTAATACGTAAGTCAAAAGAAACATTGATATATGTGGACAATGTTCATAGGAGTGTGAATAGATATGCGCCCTATACATTCGTATATCGATAGGTATTATTTTAAATGACCTAAGTTCTAAATATATAGTTGAATATTACGTTCAAAATCTGGTAAGCACCCATGTGATACTTTCTAAGTTTATTTAGATATCAATGGCACAGAATACAGTAAAAGAGGTAACATAGATTGTATAAGTTTGAAATGTCTAATTTATGTCAGTGGTAACCACTGACAGCCGGCTGACCATTTCTTCTGGACATGTCTCTGTTGGCAGTCGTAGTGGAACTGTCACTGGCTGGTAGGTAACGAAATTGTATCAACAAACTCTTACATTAGGTATTCAATACATACATACATATTTAAATTGGTCAATGTAGCCACCATTTATTTTTTGTGTTTCGTCTCAAATTACTTCACCCAAGAGTATTGCTAAGTTACGGCAGCCTCTTTATCCCTTCTTCATATGAAAATATAAAGTATAAGTGACTAGCCAATAAAGTTTATCGGATGTGTGTTCCTCAAGAGAATATGTCAGGACATTATTCCAAGGGTTCTCCCTGCGGTGGAAACTTTATGCTCAACTCTTCAAACTCATTGATAGGCACTTTCCCTCTAATTTTGCCCGTAAACAACTGTCAGGAACAAATGTTTTAGTTATTTTACTATTGTATAATTTATGTCAGGTGTGTTACGAGTTATTGATGTTAGTTTTATATGCCTTCAAAGGAGTTTGACAAGGGACTATAGTTTCCTTTAGTTCTGATATTTATTTGCATTTTCTGATATACCCACCTATATAAATAATGTGATTTTTTAAGGGGGAAAATCATCTAATGACTGCTCCCGCCTGGGTGAGGCGTGAGGGAGTGTCAGACTCTTACTCAACAAAAACCACCCCGTTCTTTCTCCTGCACGTCGAGCCGGAGCACCGGTAACCCGTTAGGCTATCCGCGACAATATAAATAATGTTATAAGACAGTGTCATTATTAGCTAGAATGCTTAACTTTCACAATCCATATCGACAAGGACCACAAATGAATACCTAGAATTCTTGATTATGTCAGTCCATAGAAAAACAAAAATATGATATCCTTAATATTATCAAGTTTCAATGACAATCCCGAAGTGTTTTCCATCTGTTCTAAAACTTTAATCCTATACAGGATCTCCGCTCATGTTCTTACTAGTAAGTAGTTCTAGCTACTCCAATATCATATTATTCAGCTCCATTTTTATTTCACAAAATTCTTGGTAAATCTTTCTAGTTTGAAACCATATTTATAGCGCTATTTGCATTTCAAATAAAGAGGTTTGTAATCTGCATAAGGGGATTTGATTAACAAAGGGTTGATTAAAATTATTTGCCATAAAATAAAGTACAATTTGAGTAGATGCTTGGTATTTTTTTGAAGCAAAAAAAGTTGATGACCTTTTTGGTTAGATTTTAAAAGAAAAATATTACAAGGATTTAACAAGTAACAACTCCTCTTTTGTTCTTCATCGATGGAAAATGAAGACAAGTAGGGTCCGTGTTCCTTATTCAAAATTCCTTCTATAAGTACTCAATTATATTATTAGCGGCAAACAATGCCAATTCAATATTTGAAATTAGAATATCAAGCAATGTTTAAATTATTTCGCTTCCATTTTGTAAAATCAGTTTGTTTTGTCCAATCAGGAGCCTTCATTGAGCATGTTATGAGACATGTGTCAAAGTATTTTCCCGAATTTTCCAAAATATGCATCTCATGTAATTAAGTAGGTATATTATTATACATTTAAGTGATAATGGGACGAAGTATAAAATGTAGGTACGAGTAAATTAAGAATGAAATGAGAAAAAAAATAAGAACGCATAATAAGATTCAAATCCGCTAGGCGCCTTTGAAGGTTTCGCCCCGTCATCAAAAAATAGTTCACATCCGTAGTACTTTTTCATTTGCTTTGGTTGTGTTAAGTAAAACATTAATTGAAAGACGGATAAACAAAATTTAAAAGAAAAAATTGCACTTACTTTGTTGTTTCCAACTTTATAACACAAGAACCAAAGAAACAAAAATAAAACCATGAACGAAACTAAAAAATAAAAAAATAAATTCGATCCAACCACAGGCAGTCAATCCTGGCTGACAATATTCTCTCACGCGCCATATACGACACCCGCCCCGTGGGTTCCCAACTCTACTATACGGCACGACAAAAAAAAAAAAACAGCAATCCAGCCAGCACTGTTCTTTTATATTATTTAAGGAAGTTTGCACCGTACAGCACATAGCAGTTCATCTTTGTAGTGTGAATTAACTTTATCCAGGATGTAAGTACAAGTATACGTTCAAACCCAATCATAATAAAACCTGGATCCAGACAAACCTGTGGCGCTTCACTTGCATTCAGGTTGATTGTATACAAAGTCGGTTTAATTTAGTGAAGCACCGAGCTAACCCAGTTACCCCAGCATAAGTGCAGTTAATTTTCGAGATTAGCATTTGTGTGAGACAATTAGTCGTGAGTAAACTTTAAATAGAGCCTTTGAATAGACTTATTGCCTTGCTTGGGCGCTTAGCTGGGGACTGACTAAAAACTGGGGGCAAAAACTTAAGCTGGTAAGTACACTTCTATTGAACGGAGTGAAGCGGTGCAATTACGTTAGTCCTCTCCCGGTAGTCGCGCCCCGACGGGCACAAAGACTCGCCCTTGCTTTCATTTTCAATCATCATTTTGTTGAGATTTCTTGCTTATTGCATTCATTGTGCGGAAGTCTTAATATCGCGCCTCTTTTAAATGAAGCACGCCACAATGGTTCACTTAATTTGAGTTGCTGTTGGAGTATTACGTTTATTCTTTTACTTTTTCAGTATAATAAAAGTGAAGGGTGACTCCCACGAATTTGTACCGCTGCCAGGTTTTGTTTGGTCTGGTAACATGACTCTTGGAATTGTTCGTAGAATGTAACCTGAACATGTTAACAATGCTTTAAAAATGTTTTTATTATTTTCCTCATTTCCATCACATTCTAAACATGGTCAGGGTGGGGTTTCATATCCTCACACTGCTGTGTATGCATTAGATTAGCGGTTACACCAATGTTAATTAGTGACACTTTCTGGCTTATGTTGTAAATCAAATGACAAACTGTGTCCATTGCATAGTTGGTTTGGAATTTATTCGGTCTCGTTCGACAATTTGAATGTATTTTACTTTGGTAAACCGGCGTCGGGAAGGAATTGCAGCTGTAAGTGCAATCTATATCTTTTTGTATTCCGTCCGCGTACTGTGCGCGCAAATACTGCAATGTAAGAGTTTTGTCGCAGCGTAATCTAACTAGGCATTAGGTTCTCACGTGTATTACATATGTAGGGAATTTGTGTAATTGGAACCGAATGTGCAACGTATGTACTGAATTGAAAATAAGTGAAAATGTTATTAAAACAAAATATTTCGTAACAGTTTTGTCATAATGTTGTTGTTTTCATATAATGCAGTTTGATTTTATATCTTAGATATTTTTCAAGTTTAGAGAGATTTGAAAGCAGGGCCAGTTTTATATTATAACGATTATGAATCAAAATCGTACCTGATTTTGATTCTTCTATCTTGAGTCTTCATACGCATACCAATCCATTTACAGTGCTGTTTCTTTGCAATGAGGCAGACGGATTACAGTATTCCTGTTTACTAGAAATGTAAACTTAACTCAGTAATCATAGTAACCACAAAGTGGTAGAACGTTCATTAAAGACGCTATACGATGTGTAACAACCTCTGATCATAGACTGAACAAATACAACACATGATATGTACTGTCTGCTCCTTCTATTTGTGTATTCCTAGTAGGTAAGCTAAGTAGGCTTTGAAATATCACCGGGAACATATTCCCTATGTTGACGTCAACGTCGGCGTCGGCCCGTCACTATACGTCTCCCCTCTATTCGCGACGTATGCAAGTGCCGCCGTGACACTAACGACACTTGAGAGACAGATCGTTGCTCATTCACAAAATATTAGCTCCCCTTAATTGGCTAACTTTCCACGAATTATCTTACGTAACTAGCAATTAGCTAGCTCCAGTTAGTTTATCTCTTAGTAATAAGGATTTATGAACGTTCGTGCAACTTTCACGAAAGTGTATTATTAATTTATTTATAATTAAATTAAACTAGCTGTACCTAACGCTGACCGAGCCATTTTAAAGGTACTCGTTTCTAAATAACACTTAATTAAATATCTCCGTACCTACATAAAGTTCAGTGCAAACAAATGACCTACATTATTTGGGTTGCTAAGAGCGGGAACTTTGTAAACTCCAGCAAGATTCTAATTACGTTGCCAATCCTTGATGTAGGTATTAAATGTAGAGGATTTAGTTTTAATACACAAGTCTTAAAAGAACAAGTAGATAAATAAAGTATCTTGTTGACCAGCGTTAATGAAACACAAACAATCCCGGAGTAAATTCTGCGATGCAAACCCGCTACAAGTTGTTGTACTCGTGTACTGAGCACACCACTCTTTGATGTGCTTCTTTTGTATGGTTGCTATGCGGAATTACAAGTGAACGAATTAATTACTTAGCTCTGCATTTTGCAGACGTATCTTGTTTACTTTCGTTAAGATGTATTTCCAGACGATTTAAGTTAGTGCCGCTTTTGTGTGCAATCGAAAATTTTGCAGCTTAGTTTATGGACTGTGGTATTCTTTGTGTATTTTATTGTTAATTAGGATTTCAAATCAGATTCACATATTGGTGGTTGAAGCTTATGTTTTGATTTGGTGTATTTCATAATGAATTCCATGTTGAAACGCAGAAATTGAGGAAACTAGATTCATGTAGCAGTCAGTTATTCGAATAAAATATCTACATTTATAAAACTACAATTACATTTTTTCAATGCAACAAAAAACAAATATTTTTATTGCTTTTATTTACTACCGTACAATTCGAAAACAGTAAATGGTCAATGCCTATCAGTTAACAAGCACTTAAAACGTGCAATCGGAATGACGTAAACGGTTACATTGTTAGTGGTTGTCGGCATAACACAACACAACACAAATTCGTTTCTGCAATCACGGACGTGGACGTTCGAAATCTGATTTACCGCTGATTTGTGGTCAGGTGCGGCCGCGTACATGTACCTACCGAGTAGTACCGAGCACCACCCTCACCCCTGTCATACTCAACTACCATAGAACCATGAATGCATATAGAACCGGTGTTTTCAAGCACCATGCACATCGTACAACCCTACCCTTCGCAACCAGGATTCAAGTCAGCCTCAAATCCAAAACAGGGTTGTCAAACATGCCAATTTTGTCATACAAGCTCAACCGATACAGCGCCGAGCGTAACGAGCGCCACAAGCGACGTGCCGTGGTACATCCCTGATAATTGAACGTACAAAACTTTCTGAAACAATAAACTAATATAGTATTCCACCTCTGTAGTATTTTTTATTCTTTGCCACAAAAACCAAGTTATGCCCGAAATATAACTCACATCACCTGTCGTTTCGCTTGAAATATCGTCGCGAAACGATTTTATCACTCACGATGATGTATCCTTTATTGTTGAATACATTAACCAAAGTTTGTCCTTTAAAACTCTGAAAATTGTCAAGCTTCGTTTAACGACTTTCACATTCTCTGTTAGAATTTCGATGATAAAAATAACAGGCAAGAGAATATTTGGTTTCAAAGCCACGTATAGGTTTTCCATTTTATTTTTTGTGAAGTTCAGTCCGTGTTCATATTACGTGCGCCTGTTAGAAAGGTCATGGAACTGAATCACGATCACAGAAACATACTAACCTAATTGTAACTGTGAATTAATTCTACAAAACACGTTTCCAAACCGCGTTAGATTTGATCGCTTTATTTCTAAATAGATTTAACGATAATCTTTGTTGAACCCAGACTAATCCATGTTTCGTATGCCGCTAATCTATTCTTATGCTAATATCTGCCTACATCTGTGAAATAAATTCATTATAATAAATAAATCTCAAGAAAAATATGAAACCCCTAACTTTGTCTGGGGTTAAAGACCTGATCGCTTTAAAATTGTACAAATTGTAGTTTACAAGAAAAAGGGAAGGTAGCGGTTGCCAAGTCAGATCCAGTTACTCGCATCCGTCTGGATCGTGTTGTAGACAGAAATGAGAACGTCGAAGTTGGGTTGAATCTTTGCAAACTGTCAAACCTGTTTCATTTACGACAAGCACCTACTTATTTATGTCTAAATTTGCCGACGAGGGAGACAGATACCGGTGCAGTACATATTATGGACTTTTAAAGACTTTTCAGTCACATCGCTCTAACTTCACTCGTAAATCATATTAGAGTACTTTGTATTGTAAAGTTGTAGCAAATGTACCCTTAACATGCCTACTTAATGTTCTCGAACTGCGATGAATAATACAGTAACATTTTGTAAAATGAAAAAATCACTTTGACAATAAATTATGGAAAAATCTTTGTCCAACGGTGAACTGAGGTGAAAATAATGATCGAACTTGGAAAACATTTACGCGAAAGATATTAAGGAACGATTATTGGTTATTGCGCAAAACTTTCTTTGTTCGACTCATGATAATAGGCGAGGGAATTATTATGAACAGACTTTTATTGTATTTCGATGAATGAGCGTTCCTTACAGATGTTCTTTTTATTGGAGACGAAATTGCTTTAAACTATCAGAAGTGGGACACGTGTTATGGAGTGCTTTGGGAAGTATCACGGGAATATCCTTGTAGAGAATTCGAGCTACCCGTCAAACTAGAGCCGGTACACAACAAAGCCATTACCAGTAGACGCGGGACCCAATCTTATTTTCTAAGTTTAGGAATCGAAAAGTTGTTCCCAAACCTCGAGGTATGAGAATGGAACAATCCAACACATCGCATACTTATCGTTAATGCTATTTCGGTTCCTTAGTAAATAAGTATGTTCTCATTGAATTAATTTTACGTGCCTATACGTTTGTGTACACTCGCAGCGTGGAGCGTAAACCGCATGTTTATAGTCGCGTTTTGTTTTACGATATTTGGACAAGTTCCAACTTTAAAATATTTATTTTAATTTCGTTATAAGGTCTTTATTAAAAAAAGGTTTTATGTAAATATGTTTATGAGGTAATATTTACGTTTTACACGTGGGTAATAAAGTTGGATGCAATAAAAGTTGATGGTGAGAAGCGTTTAAGGGTCAGATGAGTTAACGTGCGGATTTTCATTTTGATTGCTATCACAAATGTATTGGCAATGGATGGTCAAATGTGATTTGCGTCTGATTTGCGGCGGCCCGCGCCTCGCACGTGTAAACATCCGTGTTATATTAAGTGTAGGCCACTATTGTTTACCTTACATTACGTTCCTATTTGGTGCGACGACAAATGCTTCATACTTTGAATTTTAATAACGCCTCTTTACGACGTGTAAATAAGTATTTCTGAGTAGTGTAATTCGAAGCTCACAAGAGTTGACTCAGATTTTACACGAGTTCTTAAATACAGTTCTAAAGTTAATAGGTACCTGCATACGTAAATAAAAGTAAATTAAATTTAAATTAAATCGAACTTTGTAACAAAAAATACTTTTGTTATTACATTAACTGCTGGCCATCTTGTTTCCACCCTGTTAAGGAGAAGGACCGTATATCGTGCGTCTGCGTATAATGAGGTGTAAATATTTATTTGAGTTCAATTTACATTCTATAATAACTACGTAAAATTCCAAATCAAAATAGACTCATTTCATTCCCAAAACAATTAACAACTGCAATCATCTCAGCTAAAATTACGAGGTTCAAGTTGGAACAAAGACTTAATAATCCGGCTAAATAAAGTGTCAAACGTATAAATCAATGAATTGAACAGAGATTCAGCCGAGGCGATTGAATATATTATCTGTTGCCGTGAATGCGCTAATGTTGGAGAATTTAATCGGGGAACGGGCGTGGGAGCGGAAGCACCGCGTTCGTTGGATTTACGAGCGAAAAAGCTTCCGCCGCTTTCGAACGCGCGGAACTAAATTTTTGTATATAATTTAAATAACTAGTAATATTCAATTATAGTGATAGTGTGTGTACTAGGTGTTGTATGCACTTAATGCTGATGTTAGCAGGCTGTTGTAATTTTTTTAAAATGCTACGCGGTGCTGATTTATATTCTTTGGAAGTACCTGAGTGGTTAGGAAGAGACTATTATTATCTAATGTTTAACAAAAATATTTCAGTAGTCCATATCTTGAAGACACTTACAACACTAGTTTAAAATGCTTTTTAAAATCCATTCTGACTACAATTGAAAAGCGCAATTCCGAGTACAGTCAAGTCAGCTTAGATTCAGATGTTGTAAAAAGTCAGCAAATGAAGGGTTCCTGCTGTTAACAATATATTTTTATTGTTTGCCAAACGGCTGACTTACTTCCTCGACATTTATCTAGAACAAGTTATTTAACAACCGGAGCACAAAATTTCGTCGAGTATAATTTATAAATAGCCCTTGAAAGCGCGATCGCCTAATTTGCTTTTCAGATATTTAGACGTCTCCCCGCTTAAGGGATTACGCTTCATAATGCCCAAGGACCATTGTTGTAGCTTGATAAAATTTAATTTGTCACAAGGAACGAGTCCTCCATCGAGCCGCGAGGCCAGCCAAACGAACCGAGGAAAGTAATGATCACATGAAATCCCAGATCAAGAATTAAGAGCACTTTTGTTTTAGTAAACCGACCGGAATAATAGCTGAAGTTTGGCGTCGCTATGCCGACAAATGATTTGATGGGCTTCATCAGCACTCGACAACGCTCGGATAATGTTTCGCTCCGCGATCTATAAATGAAAAAGTTCCCCGAAACAGTACGTCCGATGATGTACGATAGAAATTGATTTTAACAGTGTTTTTGCGAGGCGAGTCAGAAACAGCGTTGCAATCTTCGTATACCCTTTATGTGTTACATTTTGTCGGGTGAAGCCCTGAATAGGCGGCCAGTCTCTTTGATGGTATTGAAAGAGAAAATGCTTATCGCACCATCGCCCGTAAATAGCCGAGTGGGTGTCGAATTTCTCTACACATGCTACGAAAACACACTTATCCTTTTTACTTAAACTGTTTTCACATCCCTTCTCAATACGCTGAAACTATTCGTCTGAGTCTTGCCCTTTTGAATCTATTGGCAGGTATTTTTATTGGGTATGAGACCTATATGTATTATTTGACGTAATTTATGTAGGTCATTTTTATACGTCTATTTATTTTCGTTTTATTGAGTACTCTTTTGTATCTGTTGACAGTGGAAACACTTCAATTGGATGAGAGCTTTTCTTTTGCATTATTTATTTATTGAATCGAAAATGTTTAAAATGATGTATTTCGATATTTGCTGAATGATCGTCCATTTGTGTTTGAGATCGTTTATAAATGATCTCTTTGGGTATTATAGTGAGTAATGGAAATAAATAAAATTATGTGTAAGATTGAATGTGTTTGAACAAGGCTCCGTTACAATAACATTCGATTAATCAAAGTATGATAAGTCTTTTAGATGTTATTAATTAATATTATTAAATAATGTCGAAAGGATGACAGGTATCTAGCAAATAATTCTCATGTTATCATAACCACTTTACACTCATCTTTGGATTGAAAAAGCTAATGGTTTGGAACAAGTCGAGGTGGTTAAAATAAATCGGCGACATTCCATTTCCTGCAGTAAGTAATGCGACCTCATGATTCCGTTTTAAAAATTGAATTTCACGTTATCAACTTCATCAGAGTCTTGACCGGCTATTAGCGCTTCAGACTAAAAAGGTATAATAAAATTTGAACAAAGAAATCTCAATGATTAAGTACTCAGTAAATAATATTCTCGATTGATAAATATTCTTATCTCATAAGAAAGTCTAATAAGGTATTCCGTTTGATAACAATTAACATTTAACAAGCAAAGTTGGATGGCAAGTTTAAATCTCGTGTTTCGACGTTATTTGGCAAATTAATTCAGAAACTTTATCTTGAGGCACGCGAGTGAAAGATGTTTTTGCAGACAGACTTTGTTAGGTACTTAATAATTCCTTGATTGTAGTCTGAGCTCTGGAGATTTTAAGCCTATAAGTGATTTCCGTGTTCACAACTTTAACTCAGTTTATGTGTCAAAGAGTTGTTTTTTTTAATGTTCATGCTGTTGTTTTTGCTATAAAAGGGTTGTGGTAGTAATATATAGAATCACATTGAATTAATGACTTGTATCATACTTGCTTTAAAAATATTAAAACCGTTAGAGAACAAAAGACTAGACCGCTTTTTTAAGTATCATCGATTAATTAGGGAACGGGTACAAGTTCTTTAAATATCAGCGCTCAAAAAGGTTCTTTGAATTCAATGATCTATAAAAAAGGTCAAGGAAAAGTCTGTGTCCTACGGTTAACTGTGGAAAGTTGAATTGATTGACTGAAACACTGCCTTATTTTAAAAGGGGTTATTTCTAGAACTTTCCATCTAGCGTGAAAAGGAGTTTTGTGATCTCCATACGATAGGGATTTTAAATCAAACGTAAGCTGTATTCAAAAGTGAGGTATCGTTTCCAAAATCTCGGTTTCGATGAAAAACGGTTAAATGAAATGTTATCCTCATTACCAAAAGTGAGTTTTTCAAGTTTCAATTTCGTTCCCCGTGGCTGGTTCAACTTGAAAACATTTTCACTCGAGTA
Source organism: Spodoptera littoralis (assembly GCA_902850265.1). Lineage (NCBI taxonomy): Eukaryota > Metazoa > Arthropoda > Insecta > Lepidoptera > Noctuidae > Spodoptera > Spodoptera littoralis. The sequence goes on along the minus strand of LR824542.2, from coordinate 8,124,046 downwards.
TTTTAGCCGGAGTAACATCTCTTTAGATTTCGTGTTCAGTTACAAACCTATAAAGTTGTGGCGAACTAAAAGATTTTATTTAAAAACCCAACTTTTACTAGCGACTTCGGAGTTGCGTGAAAAGATAAGTTTGGTATAAATGCAGTGTACGGTTACTTTATTAGTAGGTTGTGTAAGGCAGGACTTTAATAACAACTTCATAATCATCTTGCTGGCCATCGTATCGCAACTACTGAGCTTGGGGTCCTAGGTCCTATCGGTTCCACCGGAGGACACGGTAGAGCATACATACGGCGGCGGTGTGCCCTGCCGTATGCTTAGGGATGTGTTTGGCGACGGCGATCTCTTGCGTCCGGCTCTAGTTTAGACAGTACGGAACAGGCTGGTTTTTAGTCAGTCAGAGTATGACGTATGACACACTTAGAAGTCATTAGCTGATTTTCAAGAAAAAAAGGTCCTATCGGTTCGACCTCATTGTGTAAAAGATTAGACTCTTGAGTTTCAGAGAAGATGGAGAAGTTCAAGCAAGGAATGCCATTGTAACTCGAATTATTATCCTACAGAATAACATTATTAAAAAAAGTTCCAAGTACAACAAAAATCACAGATAACGAGCGTGAATCAGAAGTACTTGAAGTGCCCATGTTTCGCGAATTGCGCAATAGGGCTTTAAACCAGACGATATAAATTTCAAGTTCGCTGACTACGCTCAATAGCTAATAGGATTAGTCAGTTCTAAGATTCTTCATATGTAGAATTCACTACGAAGTCCCAATACAATTGTATCAGCTTTGTACAACGATCTAGTTGTATGCAAATACGAGAAATTCTGACTTATTCTGAAGTCAATACAATTTATTCATCTCAATATAACAGACATACTATATTTATATCTATGTAGATAAGTGGTATTTGCAAATTAGAAGCTTTGCAAGTTAAATGTGGGTGTGCGAGATTACATATTTTTCTAAAAGCAACAACTTTTTAGCATACAAGTAACGAATATTATAAATTTTTTGCATGAATCAAAATATAAAATGTTATACTAACGAATTATAATATTTTGGCTAACGTTATTAATCTTGCTATTATGCTCCACGCCACGAATTACAGTCTTTTGAAAGTAAAAATGATAAATATAGATATTTAAGTTGATTCAGCAAGAAAAATAAATGATTACACTTTGGCCACGCATTGACATCAAAATACCTTTAATATTATTACGCCATTGATAAATTAAACCAGACTAATCGTAAGTCGTACAAAATGAGGGATTTTAGCATATTTGTTTTGCACATAAATGTATATTTAAATTCATTTCTTAAATTAGAAATGACTCCTCATTAAAAGTCGTACGATACGTACCTTATTCGAAACGAGTACCAGTATAATACTACTGTAACGAACAGAAAAAAGGCAATATTTAAACGGCAAAACACCAAGTTCGGTATACATATAACGGGTATAATGTTACGTCTTTCTACTAGACACATAATTTTCATTTTGTTAATAGTAATATCGTTTCACACTTAAGCCACATTTCTCATTTACTAGCAATGTAAAACATTTGACTACCCATTATACTTGCAACATTGTTTTAAAGTAGTTGCAAGTTGCCTGTAACGATCTCTTTATTCGACTGTATTATAAGGCAAATTGAGGATGTAAAACTTTAATGTACATTTTCAAACCTCATGTTTAAATATCAAGGCTATATAAAGCTATATTCAGTGTCAGTTGAGCAAAATGATCCTGTGTTATCAGCTTTATGTCTGAATACTCAAACGGCACTCAATTTTATAACGCGCTTAGGTATAGTTCTGTCACTACAAATTCTTTGTACAATGACAGTTTTTTTAAGAGGGGAAAATCATCGAATGACTTCTCCCGCCTGGGTGAGACAGGAGGGAGTGTCAGACTCTTACTGGCAAAAAACCCCCGTTCTTACTCCCGCACTTCGAGCCGGAGCCCCGGTAACCCGTTAGGTTCTCCGCGGCTCCGTATCGGCATCAGCCCTATTGGACCCAATCCGCGGTGGTCTGATGGCCCTTTGAGGCGCGCGTGCAACGCCACGCCATACGCTCTGGTCTGGTTCTGGTCGGGCGGTGAGCCACCCATGCTCGCCGTCCGCAGGCCTGCGTTTACGGTGGCCGGAGATCGTAAAATGACAGAGATGGCACGATATTTAAATACAACTTGACATTGAGTAGCCTTTCAGTATTCGGGCGTTATTGTATCTCTCGATCCCCATTGCATTCAGCCATAGCCATCCATGGGGCATTTATACGTGACTAGGAACCGCACTCCGAAAGGGTAATTAGGTACATTTAGGTACTAAATGAAAACAAACACTATCAGGTCGAACTGGCTTCCATTGTAAGCCTATCTCTAATATTGAATGTGGCAGAAACAAATAGTGCAGCTTCATTAAACGTCATTGTGATATTCTCGATAATGTGGGAGTAAAATGTGAACAGTTTATTAATACGTAGCCATAAGTTGTGATATATTTGCACGGTAATTAATCGGTTTTAAATTCAACAGGACATTGTTGTAAAATTGATGTAGAGCCCGTAATTAACGGTATTTGTATTGTATTTTTATAGCCGGCTGAGGTGGCAAATTTATTGCCTGTTTGTTTATATTTAGTGATTTTGTTTGTAAGCACGTCTACGGGTTTGGTGTTTTATGGAATTTATGTCATTTCTAGAGTAGTATTAGATAGTCGAATTAAGCCTATACTTTTTATACTTTTGTTTCATTAATTCATGCGTTTACTGTTCTGTGACTATGTCAATATACATTCCTTCTAAGTATTTTATTAATTACGAAACTTGAGTCAGTATGTATGTATGCGTATATACATATATGTACGTGGTTGGACGACAAACAGTTTCGTATTACACATTAAATATAATACTTTCACATGCGTGTGAACAGGGTATGTACTATGTATATTATATTTCTTCTAGTAATGAAATTGTCATCATCTTAGCAAATTAATGTATTGTGTAATGTATTTATATACTATGTATTTATGGGAATCGATCGCACACAAACAGCCGAATACAGACTTTTGAAAGTCAAAATAGAATTGTCAGTCAGCTTATTAGTAAAGCTATTTCAAAGTAAAGATTGGTATGGAGAAAACTGAGATAGAAAATCGTTACTAATCTAAACATCATGTTATGAATTCTATTTACATGAGAATATGTGTACAAATGGTCGTCTTTGCAATTTTGTGTGGTATTTTTGTAAGAACTTGTAAAAATATAACAGAAAAAACACAAAAAATAGAACGTTTTCCTAAAAACTCATCGTTAGCACAGTTTTATTGAATAGAGTCAAAGTCCATTACAGTGGAAAAAAGCACTGCACGCTTTTGGGTTTAGGCAAAAATATGTAAATATGACTAGGAACGACGGACCTGTATGTATGTATGTATTGATAAAAACCTCGACAAGTTTCGCTGTTTCTATCGACAAACTCAAATAAAGAATAGTGAATAGTGCCCCGCTTTAAAATATTTTTCATACAATTTTTCAACCGATATACAATTTTTAGTAATACAAGGTATTTTTGCTTCGGGACGGGCACCGGGCCATATAGTTCTATGGTCTATATTGCTCATTCAATAAGAACTATTGTGGATTTGTAACTCCCAGTATTACAATATACTCACAATTACTTTATACTAGCTCCATCCGCGCGGTTTCACACACTCCGCTCTGCTCCTATTGGTCGTAGCGTAATGTTTTATAGCCTATAGGCATCCTCGATAAATGCACTATCTAACACAAAAAAAATTATTCAAATCAGACTTGTAGTTACGGAGATTAGAGCGTTCAAACAAACAAACAAACAAAAAAACAAACTCTTCCGCTTTATATAACAGTATCATCATCATCAACAGCTTATAAATGCCCACTGCTGAGCAAAGCCTCTTCTCACACGGAGAAGGTTAGAGCAATAATCACCATGCTTGCTCATGCGGGTTGGCGATTTCAAACTTATAATTAGAAATTATAAACCCAGGTTTCCTCACGATGTTTTCCTTCACCGTTGGTCAGTGGTGTCTAAATAATCTTAGAAAGTACATTTAACTCGGAAAAAGTCACATTGGTACTTGCCGTTGGTAAGTTTCGAACCTGCACCCTCGTGCATGAGAAGCAGGTGTCTTCAACCTCCGGGCCACCACGACACTATATAACAGTATAAATAAGGTATAAGATTATACTATGTGGGTATTATACTTACTTCGCTTCACAACGAAACTGCAGCAGTTACGTGATTTTGTGATTGTGATGTTTTACGTTTATCGAGACATTACTCCAGCGGCGGCTGAAGGCGTTCCCTAGTTTACCTAATTGTAATGGGGAATCGCTATCTACTGCGACATCGAAAACGATACACATAATTATACATACATACATAACATAACATCACGCCTTTTATCCCCAAAGGGGTAGTCAGAGGTGTACATTATGCCACTGTACAATGTAACACCCACTTTTCACTATTTATGTTATGATTCCCATGTAATAGGGGGTGAGCCTATTGCCATATACCGGGCACAATTCCAGACACCGTGCTACTACTGTGAATTTTATGAAAAACCCAGTAATACTTTGCCGGGGAATCGAACCCGAGACCCCTTGCCCTGTAGTCGCACTTGCGACCACTCGGCCAATGAGGCAACATAATTATATAGTTCTAATAATGAGTACTAAAATTAAAAATAGACATAGGAAACCTTACCTACTTTTTGTTTCAGTTTTTTCTTAAATATTTTTATTAGCTCAATGATTAACTGCTTAACCTTATCTCCTAGTACCCGTCCACCGAATGGAATAATTTAGGTGTACTTATCAAATATGACACTAATTATTCTCAGTTATATCCTAAAATAGCCTAACAACATTTTTATGTAAATCGTAACGAATAAATGAATATAATTATACCACAAATAAATATTACAAAGGTTATATATAAGTACCGGATTGGATTGGCAAGTTCCCAATAACTTGAATTGCGTTAAACTAAAATATACGTTTTTGTAAACAAGGAATCATTTGAAAGTTCCATCTGGTTGAGTGCGGTATTATATATGTGTAGTATTATATATTATATGTGTAGTATTATATATGTGTAGTATTATTTATGTGTAGTATTATATATATGCAGTATTATATAGTGTATGGAATTGCCCAAAATCGTGCATTTACTTAGTAACAAAAGATAGTAAAATTAATTAAGACATGTATTGTGTTTGTGTTATTATCAGGATGATTTACTGTTGTAGTGTTTAAATTAGTGATGTTATTACTAACTACATCACTTAGGTACTTGTATTACAAAGTGAGATTAACAACAGGTTTATTTTTTAATGTTATGATTACTCATTACTACTAAACTTTCTACGAATACTATGAGAGCTCACAATGTGATGTAAAACCGAACTTGCTTTGATATCCTCAAAGTCGCATTTTATATAACGTTGTGTACTTTGTATTTAACCAACTTTAGACAAAGAAAGAGGTTCTCAGTTTGACCTGTATGTATGTTTGTACGCAATTATCTCGATTTTCATGTGGTTGTCAGAAAAGTGTTGGTTACACTTAGGAGAAGGTTTTAGTATATTAACAAATCGACCTCAAAAAGAGGAATTAAAAAGTAATAAATCGTTTTTTTAAACATAGTCTATAAAACTATTGTTTCTTTATTATTTATACCACAAAGGTGTCATAGGTGCATTTAAAACCGGTATTTTTTGTATAAAATAGTGCATTTTACGTAAATTAAAATGTATAAGTAGCTAATAGATAATTAGTAATAGTGAGAATTATTGCACAATTACATTCAGTACGGAGACTTCATATTATTTTGTTTGTTAATGTGGTGACTTTTGTACCTGTACCTGTAACAAATATTGTACCTGTTATACACATATCAAAACATTACTAGTTAGTAAATTTTAGTTTGTGTTGTTTATTATCTAGGTATTACAAACAAGCATTGAAATAAAAGTGTAGAACAACAGTTATTTTTTAATTGAAATGTAAAACAGTACCTGAATATGTCTATCAGATTTTAGAAAATAACTATTATTTCTTATTCTAAATTTATATGAATAATAGTATAATGTCTGGAAACCATTACACTGGTGTCAAATCAGTGGATGAGGAAGTTGAAGAAGTTACTGAAAACGTTAAGATTTCATGGACGCCATTTTTAAGACAGGTGAGTTAATTATTTATTTTTACTTATTTATTTCATAGCCAGATAGAAGTGCAAGCATTTCGCTTGGAAACGAAGCAGGATTATCGTAAAATCCTGAATAATGGTGCAGCAATTATTATGGTCCATTGTACACCTTATTTGTATGTTACTATACTACTATTATTATGATATATATAACATCTATTGTCAACACGTGTAACAAACCATAAATGAATTTGAATTTGGTTAGTGGTAGTCTCCACGTCTTCTTGCTATATCATCTATACTAATATTATAAAGCTGAAGAGTTTGTTTTTTTGTTTGTTTGTTTGAACGCGCTAATCTCCAAAACTACTGATCCGATTTGAAAAAATATTTTTGTGTTGGTTAGCCCATTTATCGAGGAAGGCTACAAAATATTACGCTACGATTAATAGGCGCCGAGCAGAGCGAGTGAAACCGCGCGGAAGTAGCTAGTAGACAATATTTGTCTTTTATTATTTTTTATAGACAAAAGCATAAGAAACGTTAGGATTAAGCTACTTAATTTAAAAATAAACACACATAATTCGTCCATCCGTCCGTAAAACACAACCGTTTAGTTTTATTAAAGTGTGTAAAGTTCGTAAAATACATTCATTATTGTTATGTTTATTCCTTTTCTCAGATTGTGTATGGTAGCATAAAGTTTTGTAATATAAAGCTTATTAACTCCTGCAGATGTTGACAGAAGTGTAATGACAATTTGGCGGTCTACCAAAAGATACATTGACCTAAATTAATTGTTTTTCACCATTAGGTAATTTAACAACAACACTTGAACCAAAATAAACTTTAGTAGGGTACCAAAATGTTCTTTCTATTATTACTCTAAGTATTTTGTAATATAATGCGCTTTCTAGTTTTAATTGTCTTCGTTTATAAGTCCTATCAAATAACCCCTGTTTATAAAATAACATTAAGTTTGTTAAATCCTTAAAACACAGGCAATGGGGATGATGACAGGGTATGAAAATTAAAAATATAATTAGTCCGTAAGTTAGGTAATAAAAAAATATTAGACACGTATTTTTTTATTTTGTTGTATAATAAAACAATACTTAGATAAAACAAATCAAAGTTTAAGAGTGGGGGCTAAAACGTCATTTCTTAGTATAAAATGTACTGAGAAGTGACGTCACGCGACATTTCAAATAAATATATTTTCGAAACTATTCGTTTCTGTGAGAAAATAAAAAATACGTGTCTAATGTTTTTAAATAATCTATCAGACGGACATTAAAATAAAAATTAGTCGTCTACCCTATTGTAAGTATTTACACCGAGTGTCAGTAGTTTTTTATTTACACATCATATACAATGGATATTTTTTTATGTATCTGCCGACAAACTCGCTACATTATTATTATTATCACTATTTTTTTAAAATATTCACCTACACCAAGAATTAATCCCTATTTTTATACTTATTATGGTTCATTTTAATTCGTTGTTTTGTTTTATCTATTTGTGGATTTAATGGCGGTGTTACATTTCGTCCATTGTGTAACATGGTCCTATAAATAGCGGTGTAATTTAGTACCTACACTGGATTTTAATAGTGAAATCCTATGTATTATTGAGTTCGTATCTGCATCACTGAATTCTGGGGCTAACTATTCTAATTTTGGATGACCCAGTTACTTTATAAATATAGCAAAATATATTCTACTTTCGTCAGTTATGTTTTGAGTGTCTTCTAATAATATAGTCAATGTGTTGCAAGATACTTGTTATTTCAAGCTTGGTATTTTTGACTAGTGTGAATTACGTAAATCGATAATCTATATAGTACTTTACTCGATGCTACGAAGACTGATTCCATAACTCGGTCATTAATACGACTACCAACAGAAAATTTACATAATAAGACGTCACGCTTTTTCCTAATTATGTGAAAATCACTTTTTGTCAGATATGTTCTGAGTTCAAAGTAAAAAGACCAAGTCTATTGTTTTAAAATTTAGAGTTTTATCTTTGGATAAAAATTGCGACCTTCATAACTGTAATTCCAACAAAATACCTGCCCGAATTATCGGAATTTTGATAGCCATGGTCCCCATAAACTGACCCTCGATGACAATAGGTTGGTAATTTTTACAGGGTCGACATGGGACATTCAGATTCAAAAGTGTAGGTACGTAGGAAAATTCAGAAGAAAAATATTGATACAAAGTAATTGTGTGCAGCAGTCTATACGTAGATTAATAAGTGCAAGGGCAATGACCTCACAACGTCATGTGTTTGACGTTTATGTATTACTATTTTTTTGAGGTTTGAGGTCGTTTTCGAGTTTACCATTGGACAATTTTTTTTCGTTAATGTAAAATTACATCTATTTTAACAATATTAGCCGAGGTAAAACTCACTCTGTATGTATTTACGATTTCTTTCTATAACCATGTCTTATATCTTATACTAAAACGGAAGAGTTTGTTTTTTTGTTTGTTTGTTTGAACGCGCTTATCTCCGTAACTACAAGTCTGATTTGAATAATTCTTTTTGTGTTGGATAGCGCAATTATCGGGGATGACTATAGGATATAAAACATCAAGCTACGACCAATAGGAGCTGAGCAGAGCGAGTGAAACCGCGTGGAAGTAGCTAGTCATTATATATGTCATTAAAATATATGAAATATGTATTAAAAATAGGTACTATAACTTTTTGTTATATATATGTTACAGTTATTCGTGGTCGGTGGAGTATGGACAATATATTTCGTGCTTGGTTTATGTTATGGAGCTCCCAACGTCATCATACCACAAATACGGAGGGATGTGAACTCTACTGAAGCTGTCAGTGAAGATATGGCTTCCTGGTTATGTAAGTATTTCACTAAAGGCTCATCATTCCTTTCTTACCCTGATAAAGAAGGTATAAGCGACGCTCGTTTTCTCATCAGTAATGTTATAAAATTAATGTAATGAGAGGTTAAACTTATCGCCATTCACTAATAACAAACTCAATATAACTGAGAGTGTTCAATAACTGGAAAACTCAATAACAATTTGCCTGATTCCAAAATCAAATTCAAAAGTTTTTGTATCGACATATACAATTGTATGTACATACTTAACCAAAAAAACCTGCCTAGGGGCCGATTTTTCAATGCTCACTTAAAATTTATAAGAGGAATATCTATAAATACCGTAAAATGGGGTGAATAGGGATTGAGAAGTGAATAGGGGCAGAAGAGGGATGAATAGATATAAGGAAATTCTTCATAGTATCGATTCACCCCTCTTCTGTCCCTTTTCGCTGCTCAAACCCTATTCACCCCATTTTACCGTTATTTGACAATTCTTCACTACTAACAACTGTCATATGTCAATTTTATTCTACTGTTTAGAATTATCAGATGATTTAAAAATTGACTCTAAAAGGTTTTAATTCCTTTCGAAATCAGTCTAAATTGACGCTTTTGTTTGTTGTAAGTGGTACAAAATACCCTATTGTAATCTCAATATGAAATGTCTGGAAATCAAAATGCCAAGACGGTACAATAAGCATTACAAATAGATTTCAAATCTGATGAGGTAATAGACTTGAATATTATATTATTTTATATCAACAAGTGGGTTAGATGTTGAATACTATATAAGCTGTAACTTTATATTGTATTTTATCTTTTATGTTACACAACAAAGCAAAAATTCATTGAATTATAAAATAATAATTTCCTTTCAGCATCAATCCACGGTTACGCAGCGTTGCCATGGATACTCATACTACCGATACTCTCGCGGAGGTTCGGAAGAAAAGTACCGTTCGTTATATTGTGTATCAACACACTAATTGGATACGTCGTGTTTTATTTCAGCACTTCAACTATTATACTATTAATTAGTGAAATAATGCAAGGCATGCTTATCAGCAGCAATATGACACTGTTGATACTTGTTGTCACCGAATACACTTCGCCGCGATACCGAGGCATCTTTATGACGGTTAAATCAACTATCTTCTTTTGGGGAGTGTGGATTGCCAATGCTACTGGCACCTTCAGCCATTGGAAGAATATTGCTATCATAGCCTTCGTTTGTGCTACATTATCCTTGACTTCTTTCTTCTGGCCTGAATCTCCATCCTGGTTGGCAATGAATGGTCGTTTCGAAGAATGCGCAGAATCCCATCATTGGTTGAAAGGCTATGACAAAGATTCTGAAAAAGAACTAGAAAATTTAATACAATCACAAAAAGAATACATAGCTCGTTGTAAAAAGAAAGAAGTATCGTCGAAGCGGCTTAAAAATATCATAGAAACGATATCGACAAAGGCATTTTACAAGCCCCTTTTGTTGTCAATGACAGTCATGTCGCTATATAATTTCTCTGGAAAGTTTGTTTGTAGCATGTATTCTATCGAGTTAATTAAGAAAATAACTAAAAGCGAGTCCACAGCATATACAGGCATGCTTATTTTAGAAGCCGTCACTATATTTAGTATGCAAATTGGTTGTGTTCTGTCAAAGTACCTTAAAAGAAGAACGTTATTACTATCTTCATCGTCAATTGGTATTATGTTTTTGTTTATAATTTCACTATATTTATACCTCATAAAATTATGTATAGTGTCGGAAAATAAGATTGTATCGTTGTTCTTGTTAACTTCATTTTCTATGACGATAAGTTGTGGGCCAATGATATTGGCTTGTTCTGTGTATGGAGAATTAACACCTCTGAGGTATCGAAGTTCATCCCTGCCAACTCTAGCTATATTCTCAGAAATATTAATGGCTTCTATATTAAAAGTGTCACCGTATATTTTTAAGTATTTTGAATTACATGGTGCATTCCTCTTTTATGGAGTTACTGCGTCTGTTTTTGCATTTTTATTGTATAAGTATTTACCAGAGAGCAAAGACAAGACTTTGCAGGAAATTGAATGTTACTTCTTAGAATCTAAAAAGTCTGAAGAAGTTTCAGAAGAATTAGTGGAGGAGAGAGAGAAAAGATGATATTGTGATGAAATTGTTTACATATCTATTAAAATTATTTTTAAAAATTGTTTTATTGTCTTAAATTATTTTCTCAATTCATATCTGCCTTTAAACTGTCAAACACCAAGCGGTCACCGATGACCGCGACCTATTGTTCTTTAATTGTGTCTATAAAACCGGTACTCGACGAGTTAAATGAACATTAACATTAACATAACATCACGTCTTTTAGTCCCGGAGGGGTAGGCAGAGGTGCACATTACGGCACTTAATGCCACTATACAATATAACACCCACTTTTCACTATTTATGTTATGAGTCCCATGTAATAGGGGCATATTGCCATATACCAGGCACATTTTCAGACTCCGTGCAAATACTGCGATTTTTAAAAATTCAGTAATACTTTGCCCGATCCGGGAATCGAACCCGAGACCCCTTGCCCGGCACTTGTGACCACTCGACCAACGACGTAGTCTTTTAAATAAATTAAGTCTATTAATAGAATATGTCTAGTTTTATAATCTAAAAATACACTTACTCGGGCTACTTGTTTCTAATCTAGAACTAGTTTTTCAGCCAAAACAGGTTAGTAGGCTTGACGTTGATAGTAATTAGATAGGCTACATACATACGTACCTCCATTACGAAAGATTACTAGAAACCTAATTTACGTACGGGGGTACGTAGTTTAGTACGGGGTCTCTGGGTCATAGAAAGAATTAGTATTTACTTTTTAATTTCAAAACCCCGATTTATCGCATAGATTTAAAAACGTGCCTATCACAGGCTCCACCCTATACGGAATGAAGATATAAAGTCGTGAAATCCTTACAAATATGATAAACGCGAAAGTAAGTTTTTTATGATATATGCCGTAAACGAGCAGACGGATCACCTGATGGTAAGCAATCGGCGTCGTCCATGGACACCTGGAACACCAGAAGCGTTAGAAGTGTGTTACCGGCCTTTTATGGATTAGGAGTTTTAGGATTGTTGGGGATTCGGAGATTGGGGAGATTGGGGAAGGGGGGAGGGAGCTGTGCCTCCGGTAGCCTCACTCACACGTCGAAACACAATGCAAGCATTGCTTCACGTCGGTTGTCTGTGAGGCCGTGGTATCACTCCGGTCGAGCCGGCCCATTTAGTTTATTTAAGTTTATTTAATTCAGGCACTTTACTTTTGTGTGGTGGTGGCCCGGAGGTTTAAGACGCCCGCTTCTCATGCATGAGGGTGCAGGTTCGAAACCTACCAACGGCAAGTACCAATGTGACTTTTTCCGAGTTATATGTACTTTCTAAGATTATTTAGACACCACTGGCAAACGGTGAAGGAAAAACATCTTGAGGAAACCTGGACTTATAATTTCTAATTATAAGTTTGAAATCACCAACCCGCATTGAGCTAGCGTGGTGATTAATGCTCAAACCTTCTCCGTGTGAGAAGAGGCTTTGCTCAGCAGTGGGCATTTATAGGCTGTTGATGATGAAGACTTTACTTTTAGGTATATTGGGGAGAGGTACAGACTATCTTTAATGGAAAATTCACGCAGGTGAAGCTGATGGAAAAGGTTAGAGAAACTTAGTTATCATACAGATTATTGTATACGTCATCGTGAGTTTATTGAAGATCGTTATATTAGAAACTCGTATGTGTGATATCTAGTAATGATAGTACACGTATTACATAACATGACATCGCGCCTTATCCCTGAATGGGTAGGCAGAGGTGCGCATTACGGCACCTGATGCCACTGTACAATGTAACACCCACTTTTCATTATTTATGTTATGAGTCCCATATAATAGGGAGTGAGACTGTTGGCATATATCGGGGACAATTTCAGACTCGGTGCTACTACTGAGGATTTTAACAATACCCATTAGTACTTTGCTCGATCCGGGAATCGAATCCGAGACCTCTTTCCTGGCAGTCGCACTTGCGACCACTCGGCCAACGAGCCAGTCTACACTTATTAATAAATAAAAAATCCTTTTGTGTCAATCAAGTTTTGCTACCGAAATTATTACAGGTACACAAAAAATCTATATATAGGTACCAACCGCTACGAAAACTGATATCAAAGTTGTTCCTAAGTTAAATTGTTAAAATTTATTTAACGTATGTACCTGAATCAGAGTTTGCCTATACTCATATATGCTTAGGACAGGTTTGTTCTCAATTTTGTTATCAAACAAAAAGAATTAATTAATGTTATTGACAGTTCTCGTTTACATCGCTGAGAAGAAATTTAACTTTGTACATGAAACTGATATAATATTGTGTCACTGATATTAAATGATATAATGAACACCATGCTATATTAATAGGGTAGTTCCTAAATTTTATTTTAATGTCCGCCTGATAGATTTATTTGAAACTAGCTTTTACTCGCGGCTTCGCTCGCGTCACAAAAGAATAAAAAGTAGCCTATGTGATATATACCAATATACACAGCGCCATCTATACCAATTCTTTTGTTTTTCCTCGGGAATATCAATTTTTTCCGGGTTAAAAAGTACCCTATTATTTAATCCGGACTTCTAACTAAACGTCTACAAAAATTCAAAGCAATCGGTTGAGTAGTTACGGCGTGAAGGTGGAACAAACAAACAAACTCACTTTCAGATTTATTATATTAGGAAGGATATTAGACACGTATTTTTTCTTTTATCACAAAATTAAATACTTTCGACGATATGATAACCTGCAATATCGTGTGACGTCAGAATACGCTACATTTTGTAGCACTTAGTGACGTAACGACCTCCCACTCCTAAACTTGTCTAAGTATTAAATGTAACTATATACGAGAAAATAAAAAAATACGTGTCTAATATGTTTTCATTATCTAACTGACGGACTAATTAGATTTTTAATTTTCATTCCCTGCTAACTACCCTATTCTAGAAAGGGTAATCATTATTTCAACTAGTCACTGGGGCTTGGGTTCGAAAAGCAGGAGAAGGAACGGCTTGGTCTTTAGGCAATAAGAGTATGAGGCACGCTGTGACGTCACTCGATATTTCAAATTAATATATCGTCGAAAGTAATTAATTTTGTGAGAAAAGAAAAAATACGTGTCTAAAGTTTTAAATAAATGTACCAGACGGACATTACCATAAAATTTAGGAAACTACCCTATTGCTGCAACCTTGGAGTAATATCTATGGTAATCCTAACTTCCTTCGTGGTTACATTATCAATAGATAGGTTATTTATAAATGTTTCACCTGTACCTGTTACAGTTCACTAGCATTAGACCATATAGCATGTATACTCCACTTTATTGACGTTTATTGCGTTTAAATCCGTTTTATTAAACTTCTTATTGTGATTGACAACAAGAATATTTCAAGACATAACGTGTTACAAAAGATTGTAAGGGAATATGTAAGTATTACCTAAATTTAAGAGAACCCAAAGTCTCTAGATATATAGCCATATACATAATAAATATATGCAACTATAAACGATTCCATTTTGGTTTTGAAATTCAAGAATTATTGAATTTAAATAACCTAGAATTAAAATAGATATCGCCTCGTTTTTTACTCGACAAATGAAATGCAACTGTCTGGTATATACGTTTTAAAACTATATTTTCTTTTTTATCTGAATGTATACCTATCTGATTATGTTTACAAATAAGGCCAATGAACCGGTGAAATGCAATATAAAACCAAATTCTTAAAGATATATTTATACTTATGTAACTTAAAGTTCTTCCAAAAAGACAAATGAAACAATGTGGATATTAAGTCGAGTTTTAATATAATTGCTTTTTCTAAGGATTCTTCCTTGGAACGACAGCAAACTGAGGTTTATTCAGGTCACGATTTTAAATTGATATTCTCGGAAAACTCTATTAACGTCTTCTATAGTTTTTTATTTACCAGTTTATAGTTTTATAAGTAGAAACGTTTTAAAATGTAACATTTAGATGGTTAACTAAACCAAAATAAAAAGTTAGTAAAACAAATATTTCTGTTCTAATAAAGATTTATATCATTCGAGTTTACCCGATGTTGTTGCTGGATTTGCTTATGTATGAAACCCAATTAATATTGTTACACCCTGTGTCTTATTATTGTAACACGTTAAAGCAGATAATCTTCAATCAAGGTGTAACTTTATATCGTATTAAGATAAAGTCGAAAATCATTTAAAAAAGTTTGATACTTTCAGCTTTATGCGCAGTCTATCTCATACAGTTTACTTCCCGGACAAATGAGTGTTTCAGTACAACTGGTGCTTCTACTAGGATCAGGCTTTCCGTGGTTGTTCTTTCCGTATTCGGAAGTGGTCCGAGTGGCTGTCATCGTAGACTTCCTACTAGTTAGGGCACCTACATCTTTTTTGTGCGTCCTAATACCAAACACCACCTTCTTGGTGAAACTACTGCATAATTCTGCATCTTTTGTTTAATTATATATAGTACTTACAATTTTAAATATTAATACCACCTCAGTATTGCTGCAAACGATAACAAATTGTATGCAATACAAATGATGGAATTTACGAAAAAGTACTTTTGAAAATGCTAACCTCTTTTTTAGTCCATTTAAAAAGCACTCCGTACTATAATATTTGTTAACAGCCAAGTATTTTCTTTTCAATACCAGTGTGGTAACAATGCATAAGTACAACAGGCTTTCGCAATACCCATGGTAACAAGTTTTTATGGACGAAAAGTACCCTTAATAATCATTTGCATAAATACATTGGCCGGTTTATTGTTTTCTATTGCAGCACTATCGCAGTCCAACTATTAATTAGGGAAATATAGCCGGGAATGTTACTGGCAACACAGTAATGATAGCCAATAGATATGTAATGAATATCCTGCAACTACCCTGTATTCGACCTAAACTTTAAGCCGAGTATTCAGTGTGATTTAATATCAGATTGGCAATATTTCTCGTTACAAATATACCTATAAAACCGTCAGTCAACATTAAACTTATTTGAACATAGATTTGATATCTTTTGAATTGTACGGTGGCTCGAATATAAACGTATTTTGCGAAGCACTTAGCCGAATATTCGATAATAATACTCGGCATTACCTACTTACGTTATTCGTAACGAATTAATAGTTAATTCGTTTTTACGATGAAAAATTTCATCCAATGGATTGATAATAATAATAAAAAGATGTGTTTTTCATTGAATAAACATTTCTATAGAGTTGTGACACTGGTGTAGAATGTCATTTGTCTCTTTGTACGACAGTGACCCGAAAGGCTTAAAGAATGTGCCGCGTCATACCTTTGCTTGCACAAATAGAACTGGAAAATCTCCACAAAAAGAGTCTTTGAAACTGATTTTTCAAAGAAAATGTATATGGTACTCGTAAAAACAAAGGATTGTACTGGACACCTCATGTTAAGGTAGCAACGAACGATGTGCAATTACTATCTACTATATTTTACGTAGATGTAATGGAATTCGTTACCCGATAGACTTTTTAAACAGAAATATATTTAATGCAGTTGTTCCAAGTTATTATTTATGTGTTCTCATTTTCTCTGATTCTTATTTAAAATTGAAGATTAGAAAAATAATTAACAGTGAAAATAGTTGCCTCGTTGGCCCAGTGGTTGCAAGTGCGTGCGAAAGGGGTCTCGGGTTCGATTCCCGGGTCGGGCAGAGTGTTACTGGATGTAAAAAAATCTCAGTAGTAGCACGGAATCTGGAAAAGTGACCGGTATATGGCAATACGGGAGTATTACATGGGAGTCATAACATAAGTAGTGGAAAGTGGGTGTTACATTGTACAGTGGAATTAAGTGCCATAATGTGCACCTCTACCTAATCTCGTCGAGGATAAAAAGCGTGATGTTATGTTATGTGCAAAATACTATTTAACTGTGCATTTTCAAAACCAGAAAGAGGCAAACTTTGTTTTTTTTTTACAGAATTAAAACTATATTTATATGCAAATGCAAAAAACTGCTTTGACTTTGAATATTATCAAAGCAAATACAAGTTGAATGTAGAAATAATCAAAATGCACGTGTATAGGTACAGTATACAATTTATTTAAAAATGTAAATTACTTGGAAACAACAACCTTTGTATATTTTGTGCATAAAACAAAAACATTAAAAGTGAAACAGAATATTTGGATACATATTGTGCTGTTTTAATAAATGATATATATATCATCGCATATATAGCAATATAGGTAGAAGTAGGATAATTTCGACCAGATATTTAATGACTGCCTTATTAACTAAAAATCGCGGGTTACTCACGTGAAAATATTAAAAAAGCTCTACTAGTTTCGAACCACAGAGGGGTTGTTCCTCATGAGCAGCATGCGCAGTCGCGGCGATGTCGCGCAGCCTACTCTTTTTTAGTTAATTTAGTATGTCTCACGATAGTTATTATAAAAACACTGCCTTGTTGGCCAAGACGTCGCAAGTGCGACTGCACGGGGTTTGGAATTGTGCCCGGTATATAGTAATAAACTGACCCCCTATTACATTAGTGAAAAGCGAGTGTTACAGTAATGTGCCTAACCTCTTCGGGGATAAAAGATTGATGTCATATTATATTTAATAAATTCTATATGATAAGTGACGCTATTCCTATCTGCCTTCCTAGTACGAATTCCTTAATACCGAAAAACGTAGTAATTCGACTAAGGAATTAAACCCTTTCTTTTACAGCTATATACGCTAGCGACCACTTGGTTAGTGAAGCGGTTCGACATTACATTTTAAAGTATGACTTCATTTTATTGATTGTAGAATTCGTACCTTAATCTATCTCGATAATTCCACCCTGTCTATTGACTATTATGACTTATAAAGTCATAATACATTGAAACAATAAGATCATTATAACAATGTTCATTGTGGGGAATGTATTGTCACTAATTACTATTTTCCTACCAAAACATTCGATGCAGCACAAGCATCTATGGGACCGATCTTGATCTGCATATAATTTCATTTCCAGAATAATTTGGAGTTTAAACTGTTAAACACCGCGAGGACACCGGTGACCGCAACCTATTGT
Organism: Spodoptera littoralis; assembly: GCA_902850265.1. Classification (NCBI taxonomy): domain Eukaryota; kingdom Metazoa; phylum Arthropoda; class Insecta; order Lepidoptera; family Noctuidae; genus Spodoptera; species Spodoptera littoralis. The sequence continues at coordinate 8,105,815 of LR824542.2, read as the reverse complement.
TCTTTAATTGTGTCTATAATGACGATACTCAATATAGTATACTCAATTTAGTATACTCAATTTAGTATACTCAATTTAGTATACTCAATTTAGTATACTCAATTTAGTATACTCAATTTAGTATACTTATAGTCATAATCAACACATTCATTAGTTCCTTCAAACTTTAAAGAAAGAGCGTATTCCATTTTAGATGGCCGACAACGTACCTGTGACTCCTCTCGTGTTGCGGGTGTACATGCGCGGCGCTGATCGCTTACCATCAGGTGATTCGTCTGTTGGTGTGCCTCCTATTCCATAAAAAAGTGAATGGCTAATAGATAACAAAACAGACATACAATACACTATCTTCTAGACCGTTGTGATTTTAGTCTAACCTTGGTATGAGTATAAACAACTGGTCTGTTATCTAATATAGTTCAATAGTCAATGCATGCAATTTAAAACCTCGTGTTTGGCATTTGCTACCATTATCTGAAGAAGCCAAATCATATAAAAAACGAATATAATTCTTAGTACTAGGTACTAACTAAAATAAGTTTCTAAAGATGTACTGTAAACTATACATTATTTTCAATGGTAAAAAATCTATTATCATCAGGCAAACTAAAACGTTTGTTATTCTATATTCTCCTAAAAATGAATACATACGTACATAAAAAATACCTTTTGCATTAACATGAATAATAAACAAAAAAGAAATTGACACTGTTTTTTTTAAGGGGGTAATATTAGCCAATGACTTCTCCCACCCGGGTGAGTTGAGAGGGAGTGTCAGACTCTTACTGAATAAAAACCACCTCGTTCCTACTCTTGCACTTCGAACCGGAGCCCCTGCAATCCGTTAAGGTCTTCGCGGCTAAATTGACACTGCAGTACGTAACTTCATGTCGCGGAGAACCTAACGGGTTACCGGGGCTCCGGCTCGACGGGCAGGAGAAGGAATGAGGTGGTTTTTAGTCAGTAAGAGTCTGACACTCCGTCCCGCCTCCCCCAGGCGGGGGCAGTCACTCGATGATTTTCCCCCTTAAAAAAAGTACGTAACTTCTTGTCATAGATTTTATGACATACTTACTTAGAAAAAAATAAAGTTACCCACATAAGGTAAACATTGATTTCTCAGAGCGTAACTAATTTATTTATTTCTGAAATTTTCACTTGTTTGTGTTTTTTTATCACAAAAGTCGGCCTAAATCATTTTTAATCGGTTAACACGTGAGATTAGCATGTCGTATCTTCTATTACGAATGTATAAATAGCTGGAGTCCAATTGTATTTATAGAATAGTTTGAAGACGAAACGAAAGTTTATAAAGAATGTCTCAGTGTTGTTACGTCACTGGCCATTCGCACGGCGTCTGATAGTTTCGAATTAAATTAAAAAACATTGAGTGTTCCAAAAAAAAAAATTCACTTTGAAATAACCTTTTTTAATAAGACTTTCATTGTCCAAACAAGAAGTGATTGAGTTAAACAACGCCCCATTCATGAATTTATTATCGTAATTTTTTGAGTTTTTTCTTATCAAGTGCATTATAATGTAACATTCTTTTAACCTATCGACCTGTACTTTTACATAAACTGTGATTTAGTGGAAATCAGTGTTAAATTCAATCGTCTGTTAAATAAGTCCCATATGTTTTGCAGTCGTCAGTTCACTCACATGGTCGTACAATATCCGTGGATTGAACAAGTGTTTCTAGTGTGTAAACAGTTTTCTAGTTGGATTTTAAAAGAAAATTCATATAAAAAGGTGAGAGTAAATTTTTATATTGATATTAAATTATATAATAGTAATACTCACTTTATAATTGACACATTATTAGGAGCGATAAAATATTATGTATCTCCTATTTATTCTAAGCTACTTAAACATAGGTATATGTATTACATTAGTGAATTGTGACATTTTAAATATACAATTATAGGTATACAAATAGTAACTGATTGCCTACTATTAAGTCATTTGTTCTGACTGTCAAACACCAAGCGGTCACCGGTGACCGCAACCTATTGTTCTTTAATTGTGTCTATATATACGGTACTCGACGAGCTAAATTCTAATGTTACAAAGATGTTAGTGTATTTATCAATTAGCTCTGGTCACATGGATTACCTACCCTGTGTCTATATACCACCTTACAATACTAATTTTATAAAGTTTCGCGTTTATAATATTAGTATTATAAACGTATTATCTCATCGTATCTCACCACCTATTACATGGGATTCATAACATAAATACTGAAAACTGGGTATTACATTGTACAGTGGGATAATGTACACTTCTGCCTATCCCTTCGGGGATGAAAAGGCGTGATGTTTTGTTATTATAAACGTGAAACTTTGTGTGTACCTATGTTTGTTATTCAATCCCATCAACACGGCTAAAGGGATCGGTATGAAATTTGGGACTGGGGTAGATTATGGTGTGGAATAACACATAGGCTATATCCCACGAGAACATGGGCGAAGCCGCTGGCAGAAGCTAGTATGGTGATAAAAGTTATGTTAGCTCGCGAAAATATGTAAGTTTTGCAGCTAGATGAAATTACTTTAACATCTTGCGTGGAGTTTCGGAGCCTATTCGATTCGAAATATCACATCGAGAATAGATGAATGCATCGAATAAGTTACGGTTTTTAAACATTAGTTTCGATCGATATATTAAGCATAAACGATGTGTCTAATGGCTGATTTATGATTATGTAGTTCTATGTTAAAAACTCGATAGTATACGATACGAAGTACCATAACAATTTAATTTACTCTTGTACACAAAAATGGGCATGTTAGCGAAACTAAAGAACTAGGTATAACCTTTTTTTATGAGGGGGAAATCATCCTATGAGATTATCCCGCCCCGGTGAGGCGAGAGGGAGTGTCAGAATCTTACTAACTAAAAACCACCCCGTTTCTACTCTTGCACTTCGAGCCGGGACCCCGGTAACCCGTTAAATCTTCCATGGAAAGAACTATAATCTAAGAACTATTGTCCAATTTGTTATATTGCAATTTTTGTAACATATTATTACTATCTGTCGCGCGGTGTCACTCGCTGCTCGGCTCCTATTAGTAATAGTATGATATTTTATAGCCTATAGACTTCCTCGATATAATGGACTATTCAAAATAAAAATATTTTTCCAAATCGGACTAGTCGTTCCGTCGATTATTAGCCGCGTTCAAACAAACAAACACACATACAAACAAACTCTTCAGCTTTTGTATATTAGTAGATGTTAAATAAATAGCAACATGTTATTATGAAATGTGTATTTATTCAATTGAAATAAAAGCCAATTTGTTTGTTAATTGTTATTTTTTGTTATGCAAATATTTAGTATCTGTACTATGAGAATAATAATATTATTATAAACTAGCTACTTACACGCGGTTTCACCCACTCGACTCGACTCCCATTGATCGTAGCATAATGTTTCATAGCCATAGCCATGGGCTATTCAATACAAAAATATTTTTTCTAAACCGACCTGAGATTAGCGCGTTCAGACAAACAAACAAACAAACAGACAAGCTCTTCAGCTTTATATTATAGAAATTATAAGATAAGATTAGATGTAGTTGTGCTGTAGGTTTATGAGGCCAAACTTATAGGCCGTTCAAAGTCTACAGTAATATAATATTTAGACTTTAGATCGCCTTAGTGTTTAAGTAATCTAGGTATCTCTTCCTGTTGATATTAAACTTCCTGCTTTATCTAAATTTATTCTTGTTATCAGCTCTGTTGATATTAGCATGTTGTATTAATCTGTTTTGACAAGATAAGCTGATTCGTTGGCAATTAAATCTAATTAGTTGCAATGGTTATAGTGAGTCATATATTGGTTTTTGTTCTTCGACATCGGAGACTAATAGGGTAGATGCCTAATTTTTACTTTAATGTCCGTCTGGTAGATTATTTTAAATGACACGTATTTTTTATTTTCTTTTACACGACGACGATATATTGATTTGAAATTTCGCGTGACGTCACTTCTATGTACATTTTATACGTAGTACGTACATCCAATGACGTTTTAGCCGCATTGTTAACCATTGTTTATATTCCTTTTCCTGTCACAGGACATCCCTAAAGGGATATGCAGTACCTATGTACCTCATGCTTGTAATGTGTTGTCCTCTGTAATATTGTCTGCAGTATGGTGTACATGAAATGATAAATAAATAAATGGACGCGAACTAGTGGGTGGACCCGAACTTACCCTGTACAAGTTGGTGTTGTGGTCTATCAGTATCTAGGTCTTCAAAAAGAATCGTATTGTCCTTTCTCATACATTTTATAAAAAATACCTAAGTAATAATGGGAATCAAGGTCAAATGATTTTCAGCAAAATTTTCCAAACTCTCATTCTATTTCGACATGCTACTCGTGAGGTTAATGACCGAAGATTGAATTTGTGCAGAGCATAAATAGTTCTGAAAATATAAATAAACTTCATCTACTCATATTACAATTTCCCTATATTATTTCTGATTCTGAGTTCAACGAAACACGATTGACACTTTCATGCATACTTTATTATTATATTTATTTCATACGCAATAAAAAACATTTCGTAATAACACAGTGGGTTCACGAAGTATATACCTAGTGTTGTCATCAATTAAGTGTATTGTAAGATTCCTAGTAATAAATCAGCGCAAAGAGGAACGCTGATAAAGCTGATTATAATATTATTTTTGCTTGTACACACTTGCACAGTACAGGCGCTCACAGTCAATCGTCGCGGTATCGTCGCGTCAATGTGTTCGAACCTCAATTAGTACGAGCGTCAGATTCAGTCCGCGAGACATAAAGACATCATAACAGTCTACCCGTGATCAGTGCATACATTATTCCACTAATCATGACCTTTAAACTCCACTTTTCAATCAATTTATTCACGTGATTTTATGCGAAAAACATGGTGAGAATATATTCGTGTGTTGTGTCACAAAGTGCTTTATTTAGACTGTTCATTTCCAAATATTATGTCAGGTTTCGAACTTTGATCTGAAAAAACCCAGTGGAAATTATAACACAAAATTTTACTTGCAACAACAATGCGAAAGAAACAAACACAGTTATTAAAATGAACAAATAAAAACAACAAATATCAAATTCGTTCATTAAACGGAGTTAAAAAAATATAAACAACTGTATTTGTTCGATATTGGATACACAATTCAACAAATGTTGTTCTTTTAAAATATGAATTAAATATAAATTATTTGTTGTTTTAAAAATATTGTTATTTAATTTCAGAAGTCACTTCGTGATTGCTGACGTGCTGTGTAATTTAAAAAGTGTGTGGAATTATTAAAAATGGAGAAAGGTAGCCGAGGCGTTGTGGAAACGGACGACAATGAAGAATGTCCGAAACACCCGAAATTTTTATGGCAGCCGTTCTTAAGGCAGGTTAGTACTTGAGAGCATGTTTTACACTAGAAATTATAGTTTCCGTGTAACGTGGGTGGAACATGTACTGTATGATTGATTAGGTAATCTAGTACACAACTTACATAGTGGAAGGAATTGTACACTTACAGCTAATACTTTTTTCATGGTAGTAATAATACGGTAGTGAATTGTGCTATGCTATAGAAACGAAAAGTTTTAAGTGAAAATTGTTTTATCTTTGACAACCTGTACGTTAAACCTTTCCCATTCTTTAAAAAAAGCATATACGGTCGAATTGAGAAGTTCCTCCTTTTTTTGAAGTTGGTTTAAAACGTAAATATATTTTATAATCTCCAATAGTTAAATAAAATGTATTCAAATTAAAACTATCTTTTCTAAACAACGTTTTTTCTTTTCAGTTGTACGTCTGCACTGTATGTACGTCGATATATTTCGTGTTGGGATTATGTTTCGGAGCACCCACCGTCTACATACCGCAGCTGAGGAAAGAAATGCAAGCAAACGCCACTGGGTCCCAGCTTACAGACGATATGGCATCTTGGTTGTGTAAATAATATTTATATTATTACTTAGAAACTTATAATAATAGGAAATTATTTATTGATTTTAGTTATTTTATGAAAAAGGTTCATTATTAGAAGTTTAATATATGCACTTATATTGAAACCAAGCCAGCAAGATTAGAGAAAGATTTAAATCGCATTCGCTATCGGAATGAATTGTACTTGAGAATGGGTATTGTTTTGTAAAGTGTCCATACAACACTCGTCACTAGCGTGGGAAGTTAAGCAAGAAGAACGGATGTACGCTTCTAATCATCCGTAGATTAATTAAATAATGTCCATTGAACGATGTTCTTTGTTCGAGACTAAAGTCTACAAGTCTAACGTTATTTTCTTTTATTTCCAGCTTCTATTCTCGGCTATTGCTCCATGCCATGGGTGATTATCCTACCAATACTCACGCATTACATAGGAAGGAAGATCCCCTTTCTTATTGTAACTGTGATGACACTAGTCAGCTTCATCGTGTACTACTGCAGCACCAGCCCCGTACACTTGTTAGTCAGTGAGATACTACAAGGCATTACTCTTGCGAGTAACATGACTGTTCTCATAGTCATCATTGTTGAGTACTCCACACCTCGTTATCGAGGAGTGTTCATGATGATCGAGTCGTCTATATTCTTCTGGGGAGTATGGATAGCAAATGTGACTGGCACCTTCAGTCATTGGAAGAACATTGCTATCATAGCTTTCGTGTGTTGCATATACGCAATGACAGCCATCATAATGCCCGAATCTCCATCATGGCTTGCAATGCGAGGACGTTTTGAGGAATGCGCCAGAGCACATCATTGGCTAAAAGGATACGATCAGGAATCAGAAGAGGAACTCGAGAATCTCATAAAATCTCAAAAGGAATATCGCAGAAAATGCGCAGCGCGTGTAAATTCGACTTCCTGGTATAAGCTAAGAATCATCAAAGAAACAGTTACTGCGAAAGGGTTCTATCAGCCTCTACTGCTATCTATGGCTGTAATGTCATTGTACCACTTCTCAGGAAAATTAGTTTGTTCAATGTACGCCGTAGATTTGATCAGTCAAATAACTTCTAGCGAGTCTGCTGCTTACACTGGAATGCTTATTCTGGACGCAGTAACAATACTTGGCATGCAGGTTGGTTGTGTTTTATCAAAGTTAGTAAATAGACGAACATTGTTGTTATCTTCGTCAGCTCTAGGAATCACGTTTTTGTTTATAATTTCATTGTATCTGCATTTAGTTAGTATAAAAACCATCGCAGAGAATAAGATAATATCCATTGTGTTGTTGACATCGTTCTCAGTGGCCATTACTTGTGGACCGATGATAATGCCGTCCACTATCTTCGGTGAGCTAATATTTTTGAGGTACAAAAGTTCATCGTTGCTTATACTTACATTGTTTTCTGAACTACTAATGGCAACGGTACTTAAACTGTCACCGCATATATTTAAAGCGCTCACATTGCAAGGCGCTTTCTTGTTCTACGGCATATCAGCTTCCATTTTTGCATTTATTTTGTACAAATATTTACCTGAAACCAAAGATAAAACCCTGCAAGAAATTGAGAATTATTTCAGAGAGTCCCATGAAATGGCTGAGGATTCCGCTAAAGCGTTTATTAATGAGAAACCGGATAATTATGACACTCAGAAATGTTAGAAGATTTTTATGTTTTCGTAATTATATTTAATGGCATTTACTGTGTAAATAATAAAATGTAATTTAAGTAGGTATAATTAAAATGTTTACATTGTTTCCTTGTTTTGATAATTTCTTATGTTCCAAAAAGTTAATTCTATTGCTGAACTTCTTTCATGTGTTTTGTCAAGTTGACTCGACATTAATTATGTATTATGTCATTTATATTTCATTTTCCTCATTTTCTATTGAGTTCTATAAAGAATTAAACAAGAAAAAAAATTGTTACAAAATTTTCTTAAAGATAACTGTAATAGACTTGGAATTACTTTATCAGTAGCAGTTTAAATGTCTATTACGCGTGGTTCTACAATTTTGAATTGTCCAATAAACAGTTGGAGAAGTTCTGTCTCTTGTAAAATGGGTCAAACTGGTACTGAGCTGGAGTTTTAAGTTGGAGTACAGCGAAGATAACTGATTCACCAAAGCCACAATTAAGTACCTTTTGCCGCGGAGCCCCTTGTCGACAGCACGGGTTAACTGAACAATGACCAAAATTCCGAGATTCACTGGCGCTGAATACTCAATTGCGTCTTTGCCTGTACTGTGATCAAGCCGTTGTCAGCTTTGATCCGAATTAACTGTACATTGTTTTGCACTTTCATACTTTAGAAAATGCAAAATAAAAGTGCACTAGCAGACTTCAGTTTTTCAAAGTCGGATAACTTCAGTTACAAGAATTCCAAGCATTTTGTTACTAAAGAGAATTCAGGAAGTGTATAAGTAGGTAACTAAAAGTACGATTCAAAATGGCGGCTTTACCTATAAATAGTAAGTGATAGTTGGCAAGTCCGTCGACTGTTCAGCTCACTCTTTGCTGGAGATGTGTTTTTCTTTTATTTGCAAATCTGTGGTATTTCTGACGGGTTTCCGGGAGTAGTTTTACAACGATTTTATCTTTTGAGTTGGTAATGATTAAAGTTAGTTGATTTTAATATATCAAAGTGAATATTAATTAGTATAATTCCCAGTCTAATGATAATTCTTTAACATATTGTAGTTTTTTGCTGCAAAATATGCTTCGACAAAATTCAGATGTTACTGTTTATTCACTTTTTAACGCATATTTTTTATGGGATAAACCGGTAAACGAGCGGATCACCTGATCGTAAGTAATTGGCGTTGCCCATGGACACCCGGAACACCAGAGCCGTTGCAAATACGTTACCGGCTTCTTGGGGATAAGGAATTTGAGGATTGTTGGGGGTTAGTTGGGCCTATGGTAACCTCATTCTCACAACGAAACACAATGCAAGCGTTGTTTGACGTCGGTTTTCTGTGAGGCCGTGATATCACTGCGGTCGAGCCGGCCCATTCGTGCTGAAGCATGGCTCTCTCACACTTGAAATAATTATTATGATGATATTTGATGCAAAGTTATTTTTAATTTGCAACCGTCTTATAAAATGTATCATTTATCAAGATATTCATGACCTTTAATACTACCATTATTGGAATTATGCCCGGTATATGGCAATAGGCTCACCCCCTATTACATGGGACTCATAACATAAATAGTGAAAAGTGGGTGTGACATTGTACAGTGGCATAATGTGCACTTCTGCCTACCCCTTCGGGGATAAAAGGCGTGATGTTATGTTATGTAATACTACCATTACTCTCAGTCAAAGTACCAATGAAGTCAAAGAACAAAGAGATTAACAAATAATAAAGCAAACTGTTGTTAGCTAGTTTAGCGTGACTTTGTTATCAAAATTGCACGTAGCGTGTAATCGTATCAGTATTTTAATCTGAAACGATGCCGTATCGCAGTGCATAATTAAATTATTTTAAACTATATTTACTAAGGGAAAAGGTTGATATTTATTTTTACTTTTTTGTTTTTGTATATCAACTATTAAATACTTGTTATAGAAAAAAATACAAGCAACCTTTTTAGTAAAGTGACAGCTGACATAAATGTGGAGAAATAATATTGTATGAATTAAAATTTTAGCTCATTATTTCCTACTTATGTTAACAGTGATATAACCCTTGTTTTTATGACAGAACAAAGATAAGTTAAATTGGGCCAAGCGGTTTGTTAAATATAAACATTACATTTCCTCATATTATTTTATTAATCTTATTATCAACATGACATACCTGTATTTTATAATATACTAGCTCCTGCTAGCGGTTTTGCCCGCGTTCCCGAGATAAAAAGTAGCCTATGTGTTAATCCAGACCATAATCTATAAATGTTTCAAATTTCATCTCGATCCCTTCAGCCGTTTTGACGTGAAAGAGTAACAAACACACACACATACAAACATCTTCACATACACACTAATATTAGATATAAACGTAAAAGTTTTTTTTTTTTTAACTTTGCCCCACACTAGGATTTTCTCCTGTGTCGTGGGTGCATTTACAAACACACAATATCACATACACATGACACCCAGACCCGGAACAACAATCTGTGGATCACACAAAGAGTTGTTCCTTGCGGGAATCGAACCCGCGACACGTTGCGCGGCAGCCAGTTGCCCAGCCACCGCGCCAACCGTGCAGTCATGTGTGTGTCTTTGTTTCGATGTTTGTCCGTCAATCACGCAGAAAGTAAAGAACGAATGGGCTGACTTAGGTGATAGGTTACTTTTATCCCTGATTCGATTAAATACTCCCATGGGATAAAACAGGAATCATGTTATATGCTGACGAAGTCGCGTTCAACAGCTAATTATATTTATAAATAGATTTTCTATAATTCATAGTAATGTGCACACCTTTTCAAAATGTATAAGGCAATATTAAGTTAATAGTCTTTAAGCAGTTAAGCCCACTTTCCCGTACATTTCAGCTCCATTGCTAATCTTGAATGATTAGCTTCACTTTCAGCCAAAAAACTTTCTTATCCGTTCAATCAGTGAGCCGACTTTAATTTACGGATAAATCGAAATCAGCGATTTTTTTAAAATACTTCTTTGTAGGTAGTTGTGGGATTTTCTATCTATATTGTTACCGTTATAGATGTGTTGATTATGATAGAATTTTTTTTTATGAGAGGGGAATATTAAATATCATCCTATGACTTCTCCCACCTGGGTGAGGCGAGAGGGGAGTGTTAGACTCTTGATTGACTGGCAACCCGTTAATTCCTCCGCGGCTCCGTATTGATATCAGCCCTATTGAGTGTCTGGATCTGTGGTGGTGCGATGGATCATTGAGGCACGCGCGGAACGCGACGCGCCGTACGCTCGGGTCTGGTTCTGATTGGGCGGCGAATCACCCGGGCTCGCCGTCTGTAGGCTCGTGCTTACGGTGGCAGGAGATCGTCCCGCGATCCCCTACACCCGGAGTGTGTCGATTATGATAGAATTGGATGGGTCTATTATTACAGAATTTGTTAGCTTGACTGTTGATACGAGTAAGTAGGTATTACCTCGTGTGTTCATAAGTTTTGAGACAAATTAAAAGTTGCATATCTTTTTAAATAATAAACTTATATTTATAAAAACAATAACAAACATTAAGTAAATAGTAAGTAAATATTAAATATAATTATTATTCAAAATGACCACCCCTGTTTTTAATACATGCCCTTAGACGATTTGGCCAGTCATCAATGGCGGCACGAATCTTTTCCAGAGGAATTCGCTTCGCTTCTCGGACAAGAGCTCGCTTAAGTGACTCCAAGTTTGGGTGGGACTTTCGGCAGGCTCTGAGCTCTAATTCGGTCCATAGAGAATAATCCAGCGGGTTGAGGTCGGGGCTGGAGGAGGGCCATTCGTTCGCCGCAATGAAGGCATTTTCCTTCAGCCAAGCTTGGAGGTTTTAGCCTTATGGGATGGCGCCGAGTCTTGCTGGAAAACCCAATACTTTTTATGGAATAGGGTATTAGACAGGGGTTCCACAACAGTCTCTAGAATGTCACTTTGATAATTTTTGGCTTTCACCTTGACGCCTTATTGGCAGAAATGAAGCTGAGTGACACCTTCGTACGAAACTCCCCACCATACCATGACACTAGCCGGATGATGAGTACGCGAGGCATTCCGTGCTGAAGGTGGGACATCCTTGCTACTTTTGGCATACACTTTATTGTTTTGTCGATTGAACTTTTCTTCGACGGTAAAGAGTATCTTCCTCGCATCGTGTCTCCTAAGCAGTATTGGACAACGTTCGCGTCGCAATTGACGAAGGCGATCGTTTAAAAAGTGTACTTTTCTACGGCTATACGCCTTAACCTTGAGATCATATTTCAGTATTCTGTTGACTGAAACGCGCGAAATATACCAATATTTCGCGCGTTTCTTCTTCTGCAGAGCGAGTTTCTTCTGAGTGCGACATGGATTTTGGCGAAGTCGCTCTCGGATGATTTTAATGTTCGCAGGCGTCCTCACAGAGCGTGGACGACCACTTCTTTGCCGATCATGTAAAGAACTTGTCTCCTGGTATCGTTTAATAGTGTAATACACGAAGTTACGGCTCACACCAAAACTTTTCAGTTCTCGGAAAATGTCCATAGGTTTTCTTCCCACCTTAAATAATGAAATGACGGTCGCACGTAATTCTTTTGTTCCCTCCATTACGAGAAAATTTAAATAAAATAATCCGAAATCATAGATATTAAAAGTTAACATTCCAAATTCAAAATTAGAAAAAGAAATATACAGCAGCCAGTAATTTTTATTTTATTTTTATAAGCAAAAAGTTTGTCTCAAAACTTATGAACACACGAGGTAAATGTTAATTATCTGAATTTCGACTTTCGTGTACGATTTTAAGTATCTAAGCATAGACATGATGTTTTTAGATGTTAATTTGTTAAAGGCTACTCTTTCTGTAGTAGCAGTTGACTGGGGAACTACCCATTAAACATATATGTAGATGGGCAGCAGATCTTTTTCATAAACCTGAACCTTTGAAACTTGGATTCTAAAAACGCCAGCCGCGTGTGGAGGTTACAGTAACTAATATTTTTTAACTTTCCTTTTATTTTTCTTAAAAAGTATTGTTACTAGGATTTTCTCCTGTGTCATGAGTGCGTTTATAAACATACAAGTTCACATACACACGACACCCCGACCCGAAACAACAATTTATGGGTCACACAGATTTGCTCTACGGGAATCGAACCCACTACAAGTTGCGCGGCAGCCGGTCGTTCAGCCACTGCACCAATCGTGCACTCAATTGTTTTGTAAAGGTCCTCCGCAGTGCAGTTGGGGATTGTCCTAATACACATCATTCATGTTTTATTTATCAATCTAGACACAGAAGAACTATGTTCATTGAAATCTCCCTCAGCAAAGTGTTTACTAAAACAAATGCTCTGGTATTTGTTATTAACTCTCAATACAAACAATATTAGTGGCACTGTTTACAAAATAAAACTGATGCACATGATGTACTGTAACAAATATTCATCAACGTAGTCCAATTTGTCTTACGTGATTTTGGACTTTATTTCAAATCTGATTAGGTGGATTAAAGATTGATAGTTATTCAGTAGACGGAAAGTAAAACAAGTGAATAACAATGTTTAAAAATTGTGAGAGCCATTTTATGTCGGGTCCAGTGAAATGTAGTTGTTGAAGTGAAACATTTCCTTTACGGCTTCAGTTTCAATAATTCTGTTGTTGTCTTTATATATTTTATGATTTTTAGTACGTATTTTGTCATGGACGTTTCTCAAAACTGAAAGTTTTATGGTATTTATTTACTTTGTTAGTTATGTTTTGAGAGATGGGCTTCCCAATATGATAAAATTATTGAAAGATTAGAAACCGTGAAAAATTTCGAAGCATAAGTAAAAGAGGTTTTGTGGTAAAAGAAAACAATTTAGTTAGATACTTCTTAATAGCCAAGACTTGTATATGTATTGGAAAACGAAACCCGCTGCTGCCGCTATTTCAAAAATAGATATTTAAATACTTTTTAGTAGAATTACGGACAAATTAAAATATTACGGACCAGATTTTTATGATTATCTGTACAGTGTAAATTTCATTATTAGGTGTTTATAAATTTATAGTCATTTACATTCAGCATGAGTACAAATATTAATGAGATTGTAATATTGATGACTGTTGATGAAGCGAAAGAGGTATATAAGAATCGTAGCAATTGGCATTCCTTAATCTCTACCTACCGCCAAGCCATGGGAGACAGGCGTGAAGTTATGTATGTATGTAATATCAAATAATAATTTGATTGCATGAGTATAATACTGGCGTGGCATTGTAGTATAAAGCAAAGTTGATGAAGCTGACGAACGGAACAATGAATCTTCGTGGAAACCCCTAATGAGATAGGTTTGGTAGCTACTAAATACCAAGATAGTAAGCAAGTTTATACTTTAATGCAATTCCTTTTAAAGTCTTAATTTGAAAAGCATTTGTGTACCTAAATAAAAGTAAGAATATTCGGAATATATATCTTTTTAGTGCAGAACATAGGAACAAAGAAAGGGAGGATTAGGTAAAGTTGTTAATTTATGCATCACGCTGCATACACTAAAGCCATTGTAAACATGTAATATCTACATCACTCAGTTTATAGGAATTGAAAACTCAAAAAACAGTGCATTCTACCTGGATATCTATTCGAGACTTCATGCACGACAGCCATATTTCCTACCAACGTCATTTGAGCGGCCTTAACAAGAAAAAAATGTTAAAGAAAAAATAACTGTACAGTAACACCATAGGGAATAAATTGTATTGCATTGTTTCTACAGATAAGGGGGGATTTCACACTTTAATATCGTAATGCAAAAGTTTTATCAGTGACCCCCTTTTTATCACCACCGGCGTAACGTTTGCGGTAGGTAACGTAGGTAGTGTATGTACATTTGTGTATGTATCTATGTACGCAACATTCAATGCTACTGTAATGAAAGAAAAGTATCATGAATTGTGGTACTGTGTGTTGTGGTTTTCCAGGCCGCATTTCGGTTTGGATTGGTTCATTATAATTAGTGGCGTTGATAGGGTTGTACAAATATTTAAATATGAATATGGAGTGGAGTTAAGCTTCTATGCAACCTGTTACAGGTTCATTTGTTTCTCGAATTCAGGTTATGTGTGATTCACAAATTGTTGTTCATAATCTAGGTCTGATGAGTGTATGAAAAATGTTAATACACTCGGCACATGATCAAACTTCAACAGAGAAAAATGATTGTTTGTTTGCTTAGGTATATTTACGTTAGTCTTTGGATTCATTCCTAAACATAAGATCTGAACCACAACCTTATTAATTTCAGCATTAAAAATTGTGTCCTTAGCAACAGTTTGCTCTGTTTAAAATGTAATCCATAACTAAGCGATCAAATGTGGGTGTAACTGTAAGTACTTTAAATACCGATTACTGCTAACTTCTCCTACACATTCGAGGAAAAACTGTCGACGTATTAAGGTTTCAGTTTTGTTTTTTGAATTTTCCTTAAAGTCGTACCAAAGATGTCAATAATATTGTGGGGGATTATATCAGACATGGAAAAACCCTTAAAAGGATTTTTACCCGTAGGTATGCTTACTTCTCACGACTTCGTTGGAATTTGTTTAAGCCTTTCTACTGAATACCTTTACTTGTATGACATGGCTATATTATGATGCCGGGTCCACAGGCTTGGCAAACAATAGCAAACAGCAAACACGAACATGTGAATGGTTGTATGTATGTGTTTGCCTGTTCTTGTTTGTGTTCGTTGCTGTTCGGCATCGATGTCGAACAGTGGTGAACACAAACACAGTTTCCACGCGCTCGCCACACACTGATGTTTGGGACTTTATTTGTTGTGTTTGGTATTTGTGGCAAATCTTAAGTGACTGTGAAATAGATGTAACAAAATAAACAATTATAGTTACTGCTAACGCCATCCGGTATCATTTATGTTAAACTTATAACTACTACTATTAGAAAGAACAACTGAACGGCTGAGTGATTTTCAAATTATATTTAAATAAAAGTTCAGTTGATTACAAACTAGCATAGCGTTTTATTATGGACAGGGCTTTAAGGTTTTTGCTCGTGTAAATCTATATTTTGGACCAATTTTCTTTGTTTTGGGAGGAAACCTTTAAAAAGCATAAAAAGCAAAGCTTTTGGTGAGGGAGACTGAAGAAGTGTAAGATTCCTACCTCACAAAAAAGCCACCCCGATGGCTACCATCAGCACCTATAAAGGACGGTCCACTGGATAGCACCCAGACCCAGATGCACTGATGAACCGAACAATGGACAATTATTTCTACAAACTTTTTGACATTTCAAAATTATGTGTGTGGATTGAGTTGAACTATTTCGTATTTGTTATACACATTTTCGAAACAACTGGTACCGATAACTATTGTTTCAGAAAATTCTTGTATGATCCATCTGTAACAGATGTATTTGGGAAACATATAGTCTATATATATATATATATATATATATATATAAATGATAGATTAAAGAAATGTTAATAAACCTGTATAAACATGATATTATGTGATCTAAAACACTAATAATGAACATTAAGATCACCAAACGTTACTTACACTGGCGCTTATATTTCGATTGTTATTAATGAATTGATATTTATTTATAGAAGATGATAAATCTTAATAGACCGCTAAGAATATCTGGTCGGTATAAGCACCGTACTATAAAATTATGTGGGTGGTCTTTTCTTAGCACTGGTGTGTTATTTACTGTTACAACAAAACTCTAATGCGAATTGTAAATAGTCCAACTTTAATTTTATTGGACATAATTATTAACATAATATATCATCACGCCTTTTATTCCCGAAGGGGTAGGCAGAGGTGCACATTATGCCACTGTACAATGTAACACCCACTTTTCACTATATATGTTATGAGTCCCATGTAATAGGGGGTGAGTTTATTGTCATATATCGGGCACAATTCCATACTCCGTGCTACTACTGAGATTTTTTTTAAAACCCAGTTATACTTTGCCCGACCCGGGAATCGAACCCGAGACCCCTTGCCCGGCAGTCGCACTTGCGATCATTCGGCCAACGAGGCAGTCACATAATTATTATTTTATACAAAAGCATATAACCCACATATTTCATTACCCACAATCTCGTTATCATACCAACTAAGTAAAGATCATTGAAATATCCCTAACTGATTGGAACAAGACCTTAAAACCGCCCAATAAGTCTTCATCGATATTTTAATAATTGGATCAAAAATCCTTTTGATTGACTAGTAAATAGCTTTTCTTATTTAGATATTAGAAGCCTCTAATTATTTTAGTCAAGTGGTTTATTTAAGCGTTCAGTGATTTTCCTTTGTTGTATATTGTCTATTGTTGTGTGTTCTTAATATTTAGAGGTGTATTCCTTCGAAGCACATGCGACGTCCTAATTATACGTAGTTCTATTTATGTTTGGCTTGTGGCTATTCGTGTGCAGTGGCGTGGTGGCGTCTGCTCAATATATTTCGTGCTTGGATTATGTTTTGGTGCGCCTACAATGTTCATTCCGCAAATTAGGAGGGAAGCGAATATTACGGTTGACCTCAACCAAGATACGGCTTCATGGTTATGATTTTTGCTACCATTATTACGTAATTGTTACATAGAAGATTTGATCACCTCACGGTGCGTCGAGATCTAGCGAAAAATGCCTTATCCACTATGAATTACTGCAACGTGGATGTTAATACATATTGTTATTACACAGATTGAAAATTTTAATTATAGTGATTACCTGACCGTATTTTAGTAATGAAGTGAATGGAATGGGTGGCTGATAATTCGTCCCTCGGCTTAGTAAAGAGACACAATTACTGAAAATAATAACAACAAGAAAACCTTAGTGCATTTACTTAAAGTAACAACTCTAGTATACAGTTTGCTCAGCACACACAGGCAAGTCAAGGTAAACAAAATACAAATTGTACTTAAATAAACTTATTTCCCTCCTAGTTTCCGTGCGCTACGGCTTTGCGTTGGGACCTTATTATGTGCAGAACTATTTCCGCGGCTTACGAGCAGAAAAATATCGTTTTAATCGTCTATTTACGCCCTTATAGTAACTATTTACAACTGTTAATAAGCGAAACAGAATTACAACTTTCCATCGATATTACCCGTTATCGTTACTGGAACACATCACTGCAGTATCGACAAGTGTCTGGAGGTATCGACCATTTCGCTTTAGAGGTGAACGCGTTGCAAATGTTATCGATACTTTCTTACAGTGGAAGAGCAGCGGCATTATCGTGTCTGTGTGACAGCAGTTGTTTGGCCTGAATCACCTTCCTGGTTCGCTATGAAAGGACGTTTCGATGAGTGCGTCGCGTCAATGGTTGAAAGGATCCGACAAAGACTTGGAGAATGAACTCGTAAATCTTATAAATTCACAAAAGAAATATTCTCAGATACGGTACGAAAAGAAAGTTC
The DNA here is from genome assembly GCA_902850265.1 of Spodoptera littoralis. NCBI lineage: Eukaryota > Metazoa > Arthropoda > Insecta > Lepidoptera > Noctuidae > Spodoptera > Spodoptera littoralis. The sequence goes on along the minus strand of LR824542.2, from coordinate 8,087,775 downwards.
ATTCTGATTCCTGCTAAGGAGTGTCTCGGAAACAATATTGTCGAGTGCGTTTTTCAAGTTTTTCCTGTTCCGTACATTCATATCTGTGGGGTAACAATAAATACGCACCTTTTATTTAACATTTTTACGGAAAATTGTGTGACAAATATTGTCGGTGTGAACTTGATGAAGAACATTATTAATTTTCATTTCTTATTTGTTGTTTATTAAGAAAATATATTTTTTTAAATCCTTTGGAACTCGACCTAAAAGTAAACGTTTTTTTCTAAGGATCTTTTAAATCAGATCATGCTTCAAAGATGTTGATAGATGACTACAAAAATATTGATGAGGAAAACTTCCGTTTATCAGAGTGACTGTGCTAAAATTAATAAAACAGAATTTAACAAATTCAGTGCTGACTAGGTACTAACTTTGAGATAAATAGATCTAGTTTAGTTCTTGCTGTACGCTGATCTTGGCTGTTTCGTTTCTCTATTTAGAGTATTTGATAAATGCGAGGAAAATTTTAGGTATGTAGTAGGTATGTGTGATTTAAGTCTATTCCTTATTACAACTAATATTTATACATATATCTACTTAGCAAAATCTTCAACGAATCATAGTATCATAATCAGACCTTTATTAACTAAAAATCGCGGGTTACTAACGTAAATAAACTGAGAAATGGTGTATTAGTTTCGAACCACAGAGGGGTTCTTCCCTATGAGCAACGTGCGCAGTCGCGGCCATGTCGCGCAAGCTGCTCATGAGATTCATTACAGAATTCCACCCTGTATCTGCTCAAAGCTGATGATGCATGAATAACAGAAAAACAACAACGATTAAAATTGTAATAACAATTTCTTTTTGTCAGCGTTTCGGGAGCGTCCGATTACACCCTGTATTACGTTTCATGGACGTATAATGTATATACATATATATGTAGTTATAATATTGTTGTTCTATTCCATACTACAAAGGCGTCAGAAGTGTGAGAAAACTATGTCAAGTGTTGTCTAAGGTCATATCTGATTAATAATGATATACTTACTAATACGGTCAGTGGTTCCTATAACAAGTATTTATTGACAGTATCCACCAAGGATCTGTTCGTTTTTACGACATTTATGCAACAAGACTTATTGTTAAGAAATATCTACTTGCTTAATACTGAGGTTTTTTTTAAAGGGGGAACATCATCGAATGACTACTCCCGCCAGGGTGAGGCGAGAGGGAGTGTCCGACTCTTACTGATTAAAAACCACCCCGTTCCTACTCCTGCACTTCCAGCCAGAGCCCCGGTAACCCCTTAAGTTCTCCACGGCTCCGTATCGGCATCAGCCCTATTGGACCCCATTCGTGGTGATCTGATGGGTCTTTGAGGCGCGCGCGGAACGCGACGGGTCTGGTTCTGGTCGGGCAGCGAGCCATCCATGCTCGCCGTCCGCACGCCCGCGCTACTACTTAGGCTATTAATACCATATTTCGACGAAAAGAATCAATAGAGATGTGAAAAACAAGATAAATCATATCGAAACAAACAAAAATGTTGCAATGTTGTTTATCAATACATCATAGTGAAAGAAAAAAGAAAATAACTAAACACGTAACATAACATCACGCCTTTTATACCCGAAAGGATAGGCAAAGGTGCTCATTATGGTACTTAATGCCACTGTATAATGTAACACCCACTTTTCACTATTTATGTTAAGAGTTCCATGTAATAGGACGTGAGCCTATTGCCAAATACCGGGCACAATTCCAAACTCCGTGTTACTAAAGAGATTTTTTTTAAATCGTGTCATTCTTTGCCGAACCGAACCGGGACTGGAACCCTAGATCCCTTGAGCAGTAGTCGCACTTGCTATCACTCGGCCAACGAGGTAGTCTAAAATAATTTAACTCTATTGTGTACAATAACCCGCATTGAGTAAGCATAGTGATTAATGTTCAAACCTTCTCCGTGTGAGAAGAGGCTTTGCTCAGTAGTGGGCATTTATAGGCTGTTAATGATGATGATGATGATGATGATGTGTACAATAACATAAAGATTCAATCGTAATTTGTCACTAACTTCTTCGTAATCATAATCTTAGTAAAATATTGTATTTCTAGAAGTAAACACGAGCTGTGAAAGATTGTGAAGTTGTTGGATAAATGTAGGAAGCGACATAAACACTACATAACTTGGGCGGAAGACACTCGTTGCTACTCAAGTTTCCTTTCACAGTCCGTTCAACACAGAAACATTTTTGTATCCAATTTTCGTGGATGTTTCTGGATTTTTACTCTTTATACTGTCCATTTTTAAAGGGGTTTCAACATTTTATGGCTCTTGGGTCGAATGTCGTCAGCCATTTTGAAAAAGAGCGGTTTAACAACACCTACACGTATATGTACTACAATGTATTGAGTTGTTTAACATAGGTATTATTATACTATATTTATTTTATGCTTGCTGTTCATCATGGCACAGAGATATAGTAAAAATATTTATACTAGATCTACTTTTAACCAGATGTTTGTCGTATCGTAATGCCTAGAGGCTACCTTTTACCTACATTGCTAATTAAGAGGCCCTTTTTTGAGGGGGAAAATCATATAAAGACTTCTCTCGGCTGGGTGAGGCTAGAGGGAGTGTCAGACTCTTACTGACTAAAAATAACCCTGTTCTTACTCCTGTACTTCGAGCCGGAGCCCCGGCAACTCGTTAAGTCCTCCGCGGCTTCGTATCGGCATCAGCCCTCTGGTCTGGTTCTGTTTGGGCGGCGAGTTACCCTTGCTCACCATCCGCAGGTCCGTGCTTCCCGCGACGGCTATACTAACAATTACAGTTCTGATGTAATCGTTAACAATAAGTTTGTAATACTTAAAATAGGTTCTAAAGCTTATTTCACAGAAATACAAAATCAATATAAAAACGATCCTGAAGCTACAAACACGATGTTGTAACAACGATTACAAAATGTAGTTACATTTAAACTCACTAACGATGCGCCAGGGAATCCGTTATCATCAATTTGTCGAGCTAGTCGACTGTGACAAGTGACAGATAAAATGCAGTCGCTCAGTTTAAGGGGTCCCAGTGATTTATTGATGAGATCTCGTCGACCCCGCGACTCCCGCCCGCTGGCTTGACAAACTAAACCACGAAACCACGAACACAGGCTTAGCTAGATAGTTGCTTATCGATCTCTTTACCCGAATGTCGCCGACTTCAAATGAGGAATAACATTAGCAATTTCAGTGCCCACTCACAGTATTAAGGAAAAAACATTGGGAAATTTCCACGGGAAAATTACCTACAAACATTTGTAAACATTTAAACACTATCAGGTTACTAATTGCGAGCCTATTCTAAATATTATAGTCATCAGTAATACCAAATTAATTAACTAATATTTCTATCAAAATCATGTTACACTTGTCTATTAAACAACAAGTATCTTCCTGGTACAATTATGTTAACAGAATTCAATTGGGGATTGAATTAATCGCAGCTAATCGCGTGTAGTTTTATTACTTGTAACATAGAAATAATTTGACTGGATTTGACTGGTTTGACTGGACCGGGCAACCGGCTACCGTGCAACGTGTCGGGGGTTCGATTCCCACACGGACAACTCTTTGCGTCACCCACAGATTGTTGTTCCAGGTCTGGGTGTAATGTGTATGTGAAAAATGTACCCACGATATAGGAGAAAATCATAATGTGGGGCTACGTTAAAAACAATTGAACCATGCTAATATTTCTGGAATCTGAAGTGTAGATTGCGAACCACCGAGGTTACCACCTGAGCTTATCTTTCTGCATATTGCAGATTAGACGATGCGTATGTCGTGATAAAGTCATCAGCCCCAGTTATCAGATTGCAGCACAAAGCGAAGTCCCCGGTCTGGACACAATCATTGTGAAACCAATTCATCAGCATGCCATAACAAATTTAAATTCTCAATCATGGAAAATTGCACATTCACTCGATTCTCCCCACTTTATAGGTCGAAAGGCAGAGTAAACAACTGGCTGGCTGGAATACGCAAATAAAAAAAAATGCTCCCATTAATGAAAACACAACGTAATCATTTTACGAAAGTAGGTATTTGTATTTTGGAACATTACAATACCTGATATTTTATTGTGCAATACTGGTACTTCTCGATATCAATACAGTAAATTTTTATTAGTCATAGCGACTTGTACCTATTTGTACCTAGTAAACGTACCTGGCACATATATTCCAATATTTTCAGGTGCACATATTGAAATATGTGTTTTATATCGCACGGAACATACTATGTTTGGTGCAATATGAAATATTTGCTAGCCAGAACTGTTTCATAGCTGTGTGAATAAACGGCGTTTAGGACATCGAAGTACTAAACGTTGGCAACTGTAAACATTTTATAACGCATAAATATTATACACATATAAACAAACAAATACTACAATTTTAAAGAAAATGAAAATTATTTTAAAAACTGATGCATTTATTTATTGCCCATCAATATTTAAGCACTCTCGTATTCACAAAGGTGTATCGCAGGCATACGTTTATTTTTTCGCAAAATTTTCGTATGTGACTTTTATTTTTTAATATTTATTAACTTTAAGGATCCTTTGTAGGCATCAAATAACAAAATTATAGTCAGAAAAAGAATATTTTAACTCTAAAAATAGTTAAAAAATAAAAACATACGGTACTATGACATAGGTATAATTAAAGCGAATACAGCAATAAATAATATTGGCCATTTATATCAGAGTTATAGGCGTTACAGTCACATTTACATGTGGCGTGGCGTTATCGAGAGACTTATCAGTTTATAACGTCTAAATAAGCGGCGGGGGCCGACACCATGTTATTTACAACTATGCAAATGGCCGAGGAAAATTCACCACTAAATTTTCCTCAGAGACAATGGGCCTATTAGCACCCGATTCCGAGTAGTGCACACACGAACGCTGATTAGAAATGTAAAAGGATCTTTGTTGCTTGCAGAGCTAATGGAATATTCCGGTATGGGTTTCCAATCGATTTGCCGTATGATAATAAGAGAAATCGTTTGAGGATAGGGTACTGCGTTTGTGGTAGGTCGTTTGAAACATTTTATGCAGTTAATTAGGTATGTGTGGCGATTTTATGGACACACTATTAATATTTTATGTTATTTATTTACCCACTTTATTGTACACCATAAAAATATATATAGAAAAATAAACATAAAAAGAATGTGTACAATGGGCGGTCTTATCGCAGAATGCGATTTCTTACAGACAACTTTTGCATGGGCTCCATGCAAAGGTTGCCTGTAAGAAATAAGTAATCAGGAGTTGGAAAAAAGGGGGTCGCCTAGTGTACAATAATAATCAAACCAATACTTATTGAATTGCTTATATATAGAAGTAACGATACTTACTTTCTCGCTAAAGTATTTTGTGTGTAGTTTTGTAACATATAAACAAATTCTATACAGTCGTCATAATCTGACTTTGGTTTAAATGTTTCATGTTACTTATGTGGATGTTAATTAATGTTTCCTTATTAAAACTTCTGTTTCTAAGTACCTACACCGGAAAAATCACAAGTCTTACGTTTCTCAGAAAGTCTTGTATTATATTTAGACTTCAAATGAAAGATATTTTAATTGAACAAATCATTATACTTATACAGAAATAAACCAAGAAATATTAGTCAGAAATTAAACGACGAGTAATTTAGTTTCCGAGGGTTTAAGGAAATATTTTCTTAATTATAATTATATGGAATTTGTCGTAAATGTAAGACGCGACGCTAATGTAAGAAGTCAAGTTAAAATATTTCTTGCAATCTATATATACCTATAAAAATTAAACCCGTTTCCCGTTGTCACACCATAACTTGAGAACGGCTAGACCGATTTGGCTGATTTTTTTTTTGATATCGACAGGAGAAGGTTCTTATGACAGAAAAAGTTCCTGAAAATCCTACGGGAATGGGAGAAACGGGATTGTGCGTACGAAGTCGCGGGCAGAAGTTAGTTTCAAATAGATACTGTTTCTGGTATTTAGACCGGTTCTTACTATGATTTCAGTTGAAGATTTCAACTTCATGGTAGTAGTTTATTGATTAAATGATTTACTAAATAAAGAATTCGGTTACGGTGTGAAATAATTTGATTATACTAACCGACTGCGCGCTCATATTACGAATAACTGCTAATATTTTAGCATAGAGATTCTTTTAAACTGAAATATGTGGTAGTAGTTATTTGTCAAATGACTTTGAACTGGAGGCAAATTTGATAAGTACATTAATTAGAAAGTCGCAAATAATAATCATTATTTATCTATGTCAAAACAAAAAACACGCAGTAGGTACGCCTACGTTAAAAAACCGACTTCAAAAACCAAAAAATAGATACAAACATAAAGTAAAAAGCAAAAAATAACCATTATTAGTACTGAATATTTTGAAAATCAGTACAAAAATGGCGGAGTAATCGGTGTACATCGATGATTTTGAAGTCGGTAAAAATACAGATATATGCACTGATACTTTAAATAAAAATAAGCTTTTCATATTGCTCACTTCCACAAACTACCACCGATATTTTGCTTATAAACAATGTAAAGTAATTGAAAAATAAAATAAAGATTAACACTGAATTTACTTGGAAATATTCCCTCAAAGTCCTTTAATAAAATGAAAAACTTGTTTCTTGTTCCGTACCTTCTTTAATATCTTTACAATAGCCTCTGATTAATAACTAATAAGATTTTCCCAGACCTGTATTACTTGTAAACGGAAAATTATTAAATTAACAAGATAACGTGTACAGACTTTTTAAGAAACTGATTAGACAGAATAAAAAAAGAAATAGGTTACAAATAAATGTACCTCTTTGGTACCTTAAATTTTAATCTATTTCTTGTATTGGTGGTTTATAATACATACTGTTTTGATCACAAAGGATAGTTATTTATGCTCTTTTTTTTAAAGGACTTTGAAACAGTGTTGGCTTACTACCTAGCTTATACTGAGTTGTACCTCTTTTGTCATTTATTTATTTTTAACAGTCACAACGGCAGAAAATCCAATTACAGTAACTGACAAAGTTTTTTTTTCTTATTTCTGACAAATAGTTGACCTTCTTTATAATAGGTTAGTTTTGTTCATAGATCGCAGTTTAAAGCGGTTTTTATAGATTCGTTTTAATACCAGGTGTTGACATTTAAAAGCGAAAGACGTTGGTTAAGGCGTGGGTTGTTCAGTCTATTTAATTGTTTGCCGAAAAACGTGTGACCTTATCTTTCCTATCTTGGTTTAAAGTATTTATACTTACTAACAAAAGACTTATTTTCCCGATCAATCTTCTGGTTTCCATTTATTTTCTTCCTGACTTTTATGTCCTACCAAATTTGACCGTAACTTGTTTCTATATCTGTATATATAAAAGAAAGTCGTGTTAGTTACACTATTTATAACTTAAGAACGGCACAATCGATTTCAATGAAAATTGGTGGAGAGGTATCATATAAAAATAAATAAAATAAAATAAAATAAATTTATTTCAGACATATTGGGTCCATACATTTACAGTTTATTATTATATATTCCTAATTAATTTAATTTAATTTATTTACATTATAACACCGCATTATCAATTATTCGTTCTATTATATTGTCAATTTAATCAATGTCAATTTAGGTAAAAAAAATAAAAAAAATATCATCACATCCACACAAATATAAATAAGACATGAAAAACAACATTATTTCATTTCTTTTCTTTTAACCATATAACCAGGAGATATAGGATGCTTTTTTTTACTTTTTTATCGAAAATCACGAACGGGAACGGGAGAAAACGGGATTGCGCGTACGAAGTCGCGGGCAGATGCTAGTATAATATATAACTGGGTGAGTGAAAAAGGCTCATGTAGAATTAGCAGTGATTGCCACTATTGCTGAAGAAATTTATCTATCAGAAAAAAGAATATCAGAATCATTTCAGTTGTTTTAGAGATTAGCGCTTCGTAACACATTTAATAATGTATCATAACATATGTGTGAAAATATACACAATATCGCTTCCGTTTCTTTGTATTTTAGTCTAAAAAGTATTTTTAGGTTAACCGCAGGACAATATAGTAACAGTCATTGTATTGTAGTCGTGTTGGTACATGGCTTAATATTGAAGCTTTGATCAGTATCTATGGATCTTCTACTCAACGGTCGGATTAAGAGCTAACTGATAGCGAATATTCTAGACACGACACGATGGACACTGGGCGGTAGGTATTGGTGATAAGATATTCAGTGTAACCAGGTCATACCTTCACCTATAAAGTTGTTTTTTTTTATTAATAAATACATAATATTTATTATCGCTAGCCATCAGGCGAAATAATGGACAAACGCTAACACATCATCATTAAAAATCTAATGTCGTGCTACTACAGTCGCCGCGTCGCGGGTCGCGAAATGCTGCTCATGAATATGAGCCTCTAGCATGGCTTGAAACTAGTTGAGTTCCTTGTCAAATTATTATGTGAGTAAGCATAATAATTTATTTAGTATGTCTCACGAAAGTTACAATACAAATTAAAAAATCTGTTTACCAAAAATGGATTGGTTTTGATTGGAAATGATAGTTATTTGTGATTTTGCCGTTGAATAGACTACCTTTTTTAAGGCTCAATAAAGTTTAGTTCATCCTCCATAATTTTTCATCAAAACGGATTGTAGGGAAACGGTGTTGGAGATTATCGCACCGAAGATTAAATCATTGTTGAGCATGATATTTTAAATCCCGAATTAATCCTTTCACAACAATCAACACGCCATGTTTTGCATATTTCAGGTACCTAAAAAGATATTTATTATACATACGCATCAACATACACTCTATTATTAAATTTCCAACGTAAATTATTTATTGCATGTTGTTGAATTTATACAATAAAGCGGGAATTTGTTTATTTATTGAAGCACACCTCACTTTGGGAGAGGCCGGGAAATGAGACCCGGGTCGTATTATGACCTGTTAGAGTCATCATTGCTTTGAATGTGTGAGAGAGATGGACCTATATATTTTAACCTAGTGCCGTCCCTTTTTAACGATTGATAGATACACCAAAGTATGTGTTATGTTTTTAGTTTTTGGTGACCAGTGGTTTAAAAAAAGGCAAGATATGGCGATGAGTTCGGTATGAGGGAACTAAACTTTACTAAAGAACTGACATTACATACATATATTATTGTGATGTTTAAATTCAAATAAATAACTTAAATCTTAACTATTATTACTGCTAAAAAAACTGGACAAACGGTACCTAACGGATTACCGGGGCTCCGGCTCGACGTGCAGGAGAAGGAACGGAGTGGTGTTTTTAGTCAGTAAGAGTCTGACACTCCCTCCCGCCTCACTCAGGCGGGAGCAGTCATTCGATGATTTTCCCCTCTTAAAAAAAAACGGTACCATCTTTTATTAAAAGCTTAAAAACGTTCAAATTGAAGGGCGGGTGTTTACAATGCAGGTAAAAGATATCTATGGCAAACCCTTTTGGCTTCGAATTCGCACTGGAGAAGTGTTTGGGGTATTTTGTTACGGCACTATCATGTATTCAAGTGGCTGCTGACCACATGTTCCGTCATCAGGCATCCGATAAACCAATAAACTGAAAAGGATGGGCCTCGTGTGCTTAATAGTCTTTGTAAGGTTATATACAGAACAAAGTCGTCTTTTGTGTTAAATAATAGAGTTTTAAATAGTATCTCTTAATAGGAAAATTAAAATAAAACTTTTCTCTTTCAGCTGTAATTTAATTAAAACCTTATTCTAGTTGATGTATTCACAAGAAATAATTACATTTTCTACAACATCCGACACCGATCATGCGTGGTTTTTCGTAGAGAAAACGCTTGATTATATCATATACAGTCCACGTATTACCAACAATTAAGTTCGTATCATATATCTGCCCACAACATTTCATTGATTAGGTTCAAGGAAAACGATGTTATTATTAATTGAGTACAGAAGGACAAGTTTTACTTAATGCTATGAATCACTAAACTTATTGATTATACACATGTGATAACTCACACTCACGTGACAAAGTAATGTCCCTTAATGTGATCATGTAATATGAATAGTACACACAGTTTAAAGTGATAGAATTTACATCAACAAAATTTATTTCATACACCGAGATGGACTCCCGGTAAAAATCGAAAAGCCCAACCCGCTGGCGGTAAATTAAAATTTTTCACTTAATATTTTTATATTAAACTGTGAAGTGAAACCTACGCGCAGTTTATGTACCGTGCACCTACAACGCCGGCTTGTTTCCACTGCGAAACTTAATTTTCACGTGGTCGTACCGGAACACTGCATATGTTTGTAAACACGCAATAAAAGAAAGGTTTTTATTGCTGGGAACACGGAAAAGTGCATTAGTTTGGTGTTCTATGAGAAATAAATTGGTAAATTGCTCGCCCATTCTGCCTTCACAAGGTAAACATTTTAGACAAGTTTGTAGGGAACATTAATACTTATTACTTTCTCACAAGTCAGTGAGCTGGCGTCAGAGTTGCTATCTCATAAATATTATTTTAAGCGTGATTACTGTAAAAGCTAGCGAGCAGTCGGCTTCAATTCATAATTTGTGGTACGGTGTAATGTTAATAAAAGCCGATATTTCCTGGGATGCAGCAGCTGGGAGTTGCGCGTATCCAAATGAAAGAGAGCTTTGATACATGTATTCCTGTAACTGCAGTGCGGCATCGGTCTAAAGCAAAAAAATCTAGCAACGTGAGAGCCCACTGTTTTCCATTACCGTAATGGAGTTACTTTTCTGTTACATTTTAGTCACAAATTTTAGATGGGCATGCGGCTTTTTGGTAAGCAATACGAATAAAATTCGGCCAGCAATAGTTTATTCTAAAATAAATTGCACTAGGTATTCGTGCACAAAGCGTTATCTGTTCGGAAACGTATATTTCAAACGGGGTGAAATTAAATTTTCATAAAATACACGTTGCCACTCCACTGTCAGAGAACTAACGAAAATGATTTATATTGTGTGACGACGGAAGGTGTAGGGAAAAGCAATAAATTTGAACCTAATTACTGCCAGGTGTCAGAGGCAAGCCGCAATGCCTGAACAACTTTACCCCATAAGTCAGCCACGATCGAGATGAACGAACCACGTAATTATTCACACAAGTGCGCAATTAAACCAGATGCGTCTTATTATTACTGTGTTTAAGCATAGTTTGCAACAAACTACTTCAATTTGTTACATTAATCAACACGTTAGTCTTTTCGCACGGAATAAAACAACAAAATACGCTTTCGTTAAAAACAGTTAATTAAAAAACAGAAATCGGGGTCTCGGCATTTTCATTGATAGCTCGACGAATGGGAAAGGTGACGTTAATCATGCTGTCAGACTTGATTAAATCTGAAATACGAGCCGCGGCGGCATCTATTGAGACAAGTAAATAAATAGCCGGCTTCAAAGTTGTCGCAATGTGCTAACGGGCCAAATATATCTTTAACTGGGACCAAAAGCGTCCCCACCTTGAAAACAAAAGAAATACAAACGACCGCCCTGGCGTGAAATTAATTCAAAGCGATGGGTCGACGAAATTGTATACAAAGGTAAGCGAAAAATAAAAGCGAAAGAGCCGAACCAATTTCCAAGGACTTCTTTACCATCCATTGTAGTTTTTATCTGAGTAAAGACCGCAATTGTTGTCATCGACTAGTATGCGTCCACTCGCGAGCGTAAGACCCCGTGAAGCGATCAAGCTACAAACTTTTACATTATGGGGGCGCCCCGTTTATCAATTATATTTTCAATATACACCATTATTAAAGTGGAACGGTAGGAAATGAAATTGCTGAGCTTTGTAGATAACAAGCTGAACAATATTTCGTTAAAAAATGGGCGACTTAGTTCGTCGATAAAATTTTATCGCAGGTACATCAATAACGTACGCAGCTTAATATATGGAGAGTAAAAATATTATAGATATTGTCTTTTGACTGACACGTTAAACTCGTGAGGGATGCGCGAGTATTTACTGTTCTGGACGTCTGCTGGTGACATAAATGTTGATAACGGCAGTTAAATCGGGATGATAAAGAAATAAAAGTAAAAAGTAATGGGTCATTACCTGTGCGCTGTAGTGGAGACCTGTGTCCTCGTCGTGTGCACCTTGTTACGTTCTCACGGACATTGCTCTGACCGAACGTATTTCGAGAAGCACAACGTTACTTTCGTAGAACCCTTTTAAGACAATTAGCGGGGAAAGTGTAACGAGATATCCTCGGAACAGGAAACAACATTAAAATTAAGTAATTGTTGTGTAAGCTTTTGTGTCTGAACTACCAACTGTTACAAACATTTTTGTGTTAGTAATTTGATTAATGTAGTTTCAATGTTGCGTTAATAGCGCTTTCGTAATATAAGTTTCAAATAAAATGTCATCAGTTAACCCATTTGTTGAGGATATAATGCAAAATCTTATAATTTTGTCGTAAATCAGAAATTAAAACACAGGACTTTGCGCTTAAAAGTACACAAAAACAACCCCATACAATAAATACCGCTGTGATTAATGTTGTTTAATGAAAAAGTGATAAAACTAACAATATGCGTCGCCGACTGTATTTTATTGGCACATAAATCGTAATATTTTCTCAAACAAAATAAAATCAGTTATCGAATCGTTTGTTTATCTGTCAGCAGGTGTAGGCTTGCAGGTAAATGATGTGGAAGGTGGAACGTACGTGTATAGCCTGCTGAAGTTTATCGGCACACACTTTCACCAGTATCGATTACTCAGTTTGCTTAGATTTAAAGGCATTTTGATCTAATAATTCTATTTACTGGAACCAAACAACACAAACTCGAGTAAATTAGTTAAGTTAATACAGAAGAGGCTGACAGAATTTATTATTGAGTTGTTTGTTCTCAAAGGCAAAAATAGTACTTTATTATCGCCCTATCATAATAATTTAGAGGTTTCGTAAGGGTACCTTCATTTCACACTCCCGTAAATCACGTTTTTGTTTGTCGGTGGCAGTCCTTTGTTTTGGACGAGAAATAGCCGGAGCCGGTCTATGTAGATATTTGTCTATTATTTGGTACACATACGTTCATGAAGTTCCGTTTGCTTTGTGTGTTTGTGATTACATATAGCCAGTTAATGAGACTGTGGGTATCAATGGTGGCCATAACGAGTCATATGATTACAGTTCCCGTAGTGTAAATATGAAGAATGTAAGCTCGCCAGTATTGTTTCATTTTCCGTTGAAATTAGATGGTATTTTACTTTAAAACGACTACGGAGAAGTCGGAATGGTGTCACTTTTCATGTACGTACGTAATTTTATTTATTCGTTTTACTTTGTACGATGTGTTTTGAGTTGTTTGGGGATTTCGTACGTTTTATTTCTATCGTTTATTTTATGAGTAGGAGGTGAATAAGTATTCCCTTAAGCTCGTTTGTTGTAGCACTTTATGAGTGAGTTCCTTAATATTTTAGCAGTCTAGTTAACTGTTCCCATAGGGTTTGTTTTTTGGATAAAAGCAATAATGATATTGGTGTTTATTGGTCCAGAACTTTTTTCTGTTGAATGGCCTATTTTGTGACATCACGTTTTTTCAGATGATGTAGGTAGAGGCGTAGGTTGTACTTATGTACTAACATTTAGTTTATTCTGAAGTTGTTTCATTTAGTGTTCGTTCCTACTTATTCGGCAATCGCCAAATGCTGTGACCTCTCTCTATGTAAGAGGTGCAAAATAATAAAAAGATACATCAGTCAGAAAAATCAATGGCTGCGAAAATGCTAGTATTAAGTTTTATAGCATAATATACTTTTACTTAGGTTTTGTAACGAACTAAAACTTAATGTCCTGAAAATCGTATTTTTGTGTGATGTGAGCTTTGTGAAACAGCATCCATATTTTATTTGATTTTTAATTTGTGTTCTTTTTTATATTTGATGGGGCGACGTTTGACCACTATCTCGCCTGGTGGTAAGCGATGATGCGGTCTACGATGGAGCACGTCATCCCATAAGCAACTTATTCACTTAATAGATGTAATAATTTGTTCTTTTAACACAGTCATGTTTATCAAATGCTTTATCTATTATTAACATTATTTACTTTAAAACATTAAAGAATTTGGGCATCTTCAATTGCTGGAACAAAATACTAAAAACAAAACTAAATGCTTTTTCCCAAAATATCTACCTGACCTACACGAAACCCATTAGTCAGAAGTACCGCGACACGGGTGAAGGTACTTCAAATTACAACACAGCACATTTAAAGGGACTTTATGCAGGAGTTAATATAAACAGTCTACCTTCTTCAGGATTTTTCATCGCCCACACATGCCACCGCTAAAAGCCATTAATCATGTTGATAGCAAAATTAAGATTTAATCCGCAAATTCGAATTTGTCCGACACAGCTGTCGGATGATAATCCTGAATTACGCAAGTCTCTCGGCAAATTTATTTTTAATGCAAATAAATACAGATTCGTCGCACCTGCCTGTCTAGATGTAGCGAATAATTAAGCAAAACATGAAGCGAAATAATACAAATTACTTTGAGACTTAACTCGACTTTATTTTACGAGAATACATTATCTACTCTAAGCGGATTATTTGACAATCTTGACATACTATATTACTCAGGCGTAAATTAATACTTGGGTTGTGTTTTGTATTTCTTGAGCGAGTGGGGAATTTTGCAGTTATTAAAGTCGGAGTCTTTTCTACCTGTTTGTTTGTTTATGTGGGTTTCCTGTGACAAGGGTTTGATTGAGTGCTTAGTGTTAGAATGTAAATCTTCTTCATACTAGTCTCTGTTATTAAGCCAAGAAGGCTAAGAGCTGGGTGTAAATCTTGTAAGCTTGTAGTCGCGTCGCTGGAGGAAGGCCCGGGATAAGTGGCAGCAACATTTGGCTATCGTGTAGCGAATAACGTGTACATTATGTAGGTTAACTTGTAAGAGCTGCATCTATAGCTTTTTGAGGTACAATGCTTTAAGAACATGGTTTAATGTTGACAACTTTTATGAAATATTGTGTAGACAATAAGTTTGAGAATAAACATGAGATAATTATTGAAGTACAAAAAACAGTTCGGAAAGGAAACGGTTTTAAAACAACCAACTGGATTGTGTTTCGATTTTGTCGACATTTACAACCATTGGAGAGTTTCGTGTAATAATTCTAGGCGTGTGAAGCCACTGGCAGACTAGTATACTGTTTTTTATTTGTTATCTAACGGGAATTGAGTCCTCTACATCAGACAAAAATAAAATGGCTGCTGTATAACAAGTTTCGATAGAGAATTATTTCTCCAGGCCTATACATTAATGCGATCGCGATGAGGTAACAGATGATTGAAGCCTAGGATTGCGTAGGAACCATTGTATAGCTAATAATAGTTTTTATTGTACCTATCTCTCTTCGCCCGGGCATTTTATCGTTTGTTCACAAAACAGTATAAGATAACAGATTTTCTTTCTTGGAGCGGGAGATACCGCAATAATATTCAGAAGAAATATAATCTTGGAATTGTCTGGAAGCGGTGTTGTTTTCTCAGAAATATCACGACGTGATTGCAAACGGCTCGAGGTCGTAATTGCTTCTTCCGCCTCTTGACATCATTATCTTTGCCATTATGCACCAAGCTAAGCTGCGACGGTGCCTCCGCCTCCACAAACCTTCCATAAATTTATTATTGTACTTAAAATTTAATCTTGCGCCTTCTGCTACCAATATTCTGGTCAATTCTTTTGATGTATGACGTAAAACGTTGATGTCTGGTTTCTTCAATTCAATTTGTTTTACTTAACATTTACGTTTAACATAGCATCTCGCGTTTTATTCCCTGTTGATGGAGATAGACACCCACTTTTTAAGATTTCTAGATTGGATATTTGATACGGGCCTTTGTGTATAAATCGATAAGTAATCATAAAAAGAGTTTTACCTCTATTGTATGAAGTCTCAAAACTACAAAAGCTTTAATAAATTTTCCGCGAAATGTGGCTTTGATTTCCCGTCAACGCCTGTCCCCTCAGACAGTATAACGACATTTAAATCGGACATTATCTTGCCGAAGCCAGCTTGTCAATTAGTGTAAGTCTACAACGTTCAAGAAATAATTGGCTAAATAATAACACAGAATGAAAATACATCAATCGCTTAATTATCCGTCCATTTTATCTGACAATGAATTTTTATACCTCCATCGTTTGAATAGTATTCATTAATATTTATGACTAAAACGTTTCTATTTCTAACTTCATTGACTGTTACAATATCCACGTCGGCAATGTTAGTAAAAGCTTTTTTGACGCGGCTCGATTTATCACAAAACCACTGATTAATCACCGAACGTTCGATTTTTTATTCAGCTCCTGTATAACATTAGAAAATTGAATAAATCGTTTGAACGAAGATTTCCCTCTTATTCCTAACAATAC
Source organism: Spodoptera littoralis (assembly GCA_902850265.1). Taxonomy (NCBI): domain Eukaryota; kingdom Metazoa; phylum Arthropoda; class Insecta; order Lepidoptera; family Noctuidae; genus Spodoptera; species Spodoptera littoralis. The sequence continues at coordinate 8,071,283 of LR824542.2, read as the reverse complement.
AAAATAAAGAAAGATATTAATAGGGGTTTCATATCATAGGCTGATCGGGTAGGAATGCAGAGGGCGTACGCACATGTATTATTACCAATACGTGTAGCTTGGGAACTGTTAGATATGGGAGAAAGCCCCATGGACTTGAGAAGAGTGAGTAGTCACTTTCCATTTCGTATAAACTCAATTACTGTTCATTTTATGAGTCGATTGCAAGTAAAGAGCTCAAGGTAAGTTACTTGTATTTAATAACATTTTAAGAAACTATCCTCCTCGGTTTTCTAGCAAGCGTGACTGTTGGACAAGAAGTTTTAAAGTTTTTTAATCTCCGTTTTTGAGTTATGCATAAGGTATAAAGTTTGGTTTATGAAATACTACTTTGTCTACTTACTAGAAGAATTTAGGTACAGTTTACGAAGTGGCATGATTTCCATAGAATTCATCTACCTCTAGAACAAGCAAAACAAGGATTCCAATAATAGTTTTCTGAAAACCCTAGATGTTATCTTACCCAGGTCGGTAATCCGGATGCTTGAGCAAAAAGGAATGCTCTTCATTAATAATATAGTAAACCAAGCCGTAGCTGATACGTACTCACTAAATAATGGTCCTACGTTGTCAAATTATATAAATAAATTAAATTACTTGTAGAGCTCGCGTGATTTGTTCAAGCGCTGTTAGATTAATAAAGCCATTGTGAGGACGAAAAGCTTTATCATTTTCAACGAGTTATGTCAGATACCGAGTGTAGCCGAGCGCCTTTCGGAGTTTAACGACAAAAATTAGAGCATGCCATGAGATGAAAATGTGCATCTGTTTGTGGAATTGATCGTAAAAAATGTGCGCAGTATCAGATTGGAATAAAATTGGTGCGATTCGAAGCGGTAATAAATATCTGGCGCAGGCGTCGCGATACCGATGTAACGTGGGACAAAACTCGCTGCTTTCCTATAGATAAATCACCACAATATTTGCCTTTATCGCGTTTCATCTAGAAATCTGTTGTTGAAAAGAAAATGCAATTTCAAATGCCCTCTGTTGCTCAAGCAGGGTTTTAAGTCGTTTTTTTAATAAATATTTGCTTTAAGAAGCAGCCTAGTCTGTTTAATCACCTGACTTTACCGGTTGTTGCCTGTAGCGGTAACCTAACCTTGCATGATTGCTGGTCCAAAAAAGATGTCTCCATGTATAAGACTTTGAGTACTTTGAGTTCACTGTACGGTTGTTGCTGTGGCTGGGCAACCGTGTCGCGGGTTCAATTCCCGCACGGAACAATACTTTGTGTGACCCACAAATTGTTGTTTCGGGTCTGGGTGTCATTGTGTATGTGAACTTGTATGTTTGTAAACGCACCCACGTTTTTTTTAAAGTACCTATTTCTATCCTGGAGCTGTAGCCAAATGCCATTTAGCGCTTGTCTACATGTAGAATAGAAAACCAAATTATATGGAATTGACGTAAATTTTGATACTTGTCAGTGTCATCCCCATACATTTAGTTTTCTACTCTCTTTGTAGACAAGCGCTAAAGTGGCGTTTGGCTAAAGGCACTGAGTGGAGTGAACCTACTTTTAAAGTAGTTGATACGTAAATAATCTTATACCTAATTAAAATAAATGCATGTAAATTATAAATTAAATATCGCATACAATGTAACACTGTTTAACAAACATTATCCGAAAATACAAACAAAACCTGCACTGATGTAACAAAAAAAAAATAAACATAAAATTCACTATTGAACGTTCTACGAGATAAAATATAAATCAATAAATGAGTTATGACTTGACTGATAACTTTTTAACCCTAGTGCACAACAATGTAGTTGTTGCTGGTACGTTATCGACTGATTGATGACTCGTTATAGTGTTTACGTTGTGTGCAAAGTCATGATGAAGGTGAATTGATAATTCTATTATTAAGTTTACATAATGTGTATTACGCCTTATTTTTGATGGTGAAGATGTTTTGTAATACATTTATGTTTGATGTTCATAGCACAATATTTTGTTATTGTTATGAATCCCATGTAACGATGATGTATTCGGACGAACTACAATTCCAATAGATCAATTTTCTTGCTGAAAATATTAAACGAAATAATATCTTCTTTCCCTGAAATGAAATCTTTATAGGTATAATTGTTTTGTTCGATAGGTAATAGCAGTTACAACCGTTCGCCGAATGAGGTAATATGTAATATATATATATATGTATATATTTTAATGAGTAAGAAGTATAGGTAAAACACATTTCTTTATAAACATTTGTCACTAAATTACTCCACCCCTTTCATAAAATCTGCACTTCCCCGACCAGATTCATATTACCTAATCATTTATAAATCTCACCCCAACCTTTAAGGTAACTTGAAATAGCAAAGTTAAGCTATTGACTTTATTATTAAACGTTCTGAATTTCGGAGCGAGTCCAAGCTTGGTAGCAGTTACACCTCATCCATAAAGAATATACATACATACATAACATCATGCCTTTTATCCCCGAAAGGGTAGGCAGAGGGGCACATTACGGCACTTAATGCCACTGTAATGTAACACACACTTTTCACTATTTATATTACGAGTCCCATGTAATAGGGGGTGAGCCTATTGCTATATACCGGGCACAGTTCCAGACTTCGTGCTACCACTGAGAAAAACCCAGTAATACTTTGCCCGACCCGGGATTCGAACCACTCGGCCAATGAGGCAGCATAAAGAATATATAAAAGTTAAAATAGTAATTTAGTAATAGGAAGTAAAATGTACAGCGGTAAGAGTGTAGTATTAATGAAGCTAGGAAGTTTCAAGCGAGCCACGAGAAAATGTTGGAAAACTAGGAACGTATCCGCTCACCAAGTTTGTACAGACTCGGTGCTATTGCACTAATATGCTGAGCGATATAAATCCAGTCATGAAAACTCCCTCAACTTTAAACGCATAAATTATGAATCTGATTCCTTGAGAATAAAAGTCTTCGCTCAATGTTTGCAATGGAACTTAATGGTTTTATTCTGATTCAAGTGTGGCAATGAAAGTATTGCAAAGAGCAAACCTCGATTCATTTGTATTTAAAGTATTGGTTTGTAGAAGTGTAACTTTATTATTTGCTAAAAGCATACATACCGCCGTGAAATCTAAAATATATATTCGTTTTTCAAACTAATAGCAAGCACTTAAGCTTAGCTAATAAAAGTAATTCAAATGAAAATAGATTCTCATATTTACCACAATAAGACACTATTTTGATCACAATAAAATTCGGAACTGACTGCCTCGTTGGCCGAGTGGTCGCGAGTCCGAATGCCGAGCAAGGGGTCTCGGGTTCGATTCCCGGGTCGGCCAAAGTATTACTGGGTTTTTAAAATAATTCTCAGTAGTAGCACGGAGTCTGGAAATGTGCCCGGTATATGGCAATAGGCTCACCCCCTATTACATGGCACTCGTAACATAAATAGAGAAAAGTGGGTGTTACATTGCACAGTGGCATTATTTGCCGTAATGTGCACCTCTGCCTACCCCTTCGGGGATAAAAAAGGCGTGATGTTATGTGAAAATTCGGAATTGACAACCGAAAACTAAAAGACATAAAAGTTATTATGACATTTAGGTTTTATGAAAAATTTCAAACCTTTTCCTAAAGTACTAGCAGGTGGCTTTTAAATGTAAAAAGTTGATTGTTTTATGAATAACGTCCAGCCATTTGGTTCTGCCTAAAAGCAAAGTTACGGTCGATGTAGTCGGCACAAATGTTTAGACAAAATTAGCGGGAAGTTCGATACAATCGATGTGGTCTACAAATATATCGTAACCTGCCGAGCTCACTCATTCAAAAATATCGAAGAGATTTCATTAGGCTTTTTTTTTTTTTTTAAGGGGGACAATCATGGAATGACTGCTCCCGCCTGGGTGAGGCGGAAGGGAGTGTCAGACTCGTACTGACTAAAATCCACCCCGTTCCTTCTCCTGCACGTCGAGCCGGAGCCCCGGTTACTCATTAGGTTCTCCGCGACATTTCATTAGGCTAGTCGCAAACGAACTGTTTTATTGACTTTGATCAACATAAATATCTGCAACAATAACGATGTTAATTAAGCAACACAGTGTACACACGGAAATTAGTAGCAATATTAAAACCTGACTAAAATTGCATGTGTGGGTTAGGCCTTAAATAAATCCCGGTATTATTCGATTCTGTGTTATTTCCACTGAATTAAAATGAGCATTTGTTAGTAGTTACTTAATGTTGACGTAATTATCGAGTTCGTAATATTCGATTCGGTTTTGTTTAATCGATAGTATTATGTTGGCACACAATGAACGTCAGCTGTTTAAATAGAGTGTTTCAGTTCATTTTTACACAAAAGCCGGTTATTGTTGAAGAATGTAGGTGAAGGGGATACTTGTCAAGGATAATTTACGTAATCACCATTATGTGATAAACAAATTGTTGAATGGGTTATCTGATTACTATATAATAATAATATACACGTCGAATAACTCTGTGATTTAAATATTCAAGATATCTAATTCTTGTTTATTTAAAATGGTATCCAGGGTATGCTAATTGCAATACATAGATAACTAACGGCGTGGTCGCAAGTATGACTGCTTATCAAGGGGTCTTTGGTTCGATTTCCGGGTCGGGCAAGTGCTACTGGGTTTTAAAAAGAAATTCACTACTAGTACGGAGTCTAGAAATGTGCCCGGTATATAGCAATAGGCTCACCTCCTATTACATGGGACTCATAACATAAATAGTGAAAAGTGGGTGTTACATTGTCTAGCCCTTCGGGGATAAAAGGCGTGAAGTTATGTATGTAATAACTAACGAAATTAAGTTTACTTTTACATGTTATACTTACGCTAAATTAGAACTGATTTTTTTTCGAATAAGAGTACCTATTTTTGCTATACAGACGTATTAGCACAACGACTATTTGTGCCACAAGCAGTAAAACGATAATACCTAACTTCTGATAGCACTCAAGTTACTATACAATGCTTTATCAATGTTTTCGAAATTCAAATCTAACTACTGCAAAATCTATATAATATCTCACGCTTCGCAAAACAGTAAAACTATTCAGTGACAAAAATGGATTCACATTTATATACTCAGAGTACAAACTAGTTGATTAAACCAAAAAAGAATAACTCAATACAAAATTGGATATAAATAATATCAATGTGAAACAGACAGAAAGAAATTACCTAGATATATCGTACATGAAAAATAAATAGGATTATTTATATACACATTTCTTTTAGATTTATTGGACCGTGTAATGACGTAGCTTCTGTTGACCATACACTGAAATATATTAAAAAAAGTGATTGAATACATCGTAAACTTAAGACTGTGTTAACAGCGGTACTGGTCGGCTGGCCAGTAGGCTGCGCGACATCGACAGCTGCTCATGAGGACGAACCCCTCTGTGGTTCGAAACTAGTAGAGCTTTTCTCATTATATTCTCGTGAGTAACCCGCGTTTTTTAGTTAATTTAGTATATCTCACGATAGTTTTTATAAAAAAATTTGATAATTTGAATCACCTCTAAAACAGGATCTAGGATGCTTACGATGTAAAGTTGTCGTATTGTCAAATCCATAAAAAATGCGCTGCGAAGAGGAACTTTTATTAAATAATTTTAATGTATATAACATATGATCTATATCTTAACCTATGTCGATGGAGAAGTTTAGTCGAATCCAGTATCGATTCGGTTCCCGAATTAATGTCTGAGTACCTGTATGGAAAGCTGATGCATTTTTAACTCTACAGACCAAACAATATACATATGGATACCAAATGGTTCGGTTATAAACTATAAAATATGTATGTATAAATCGATAATCCCATGTTTACTTAGTGTTCCTCGTGTTTTTTTTTCATCCATATTTTTATTTTATGTTTTTTTTGCTCCGTAGTTACCATTTATTTGAGGTGGTATCTGTTACGTTGATGCAGCTTTAGTTTTCAAGTTATAAAGAAATGTTTCCTTAGACAAGCAGCAAGAGTCATGTTATGCGACGTGACGTCATGTAAAGGAACTATATTCAAAACGGCACGAGTGTAACGCCAAAAGTTTTGCTCGCCGAACTCGCGGCAGCAGGTAATTAAGATATTTAGAACTTGCACATGCTCCACATTCAAAACTTCTTTATGAATATTAAATACTTAGCCAAAAATCCCATTATTACTAAGAAGCCTTTTAGCGGAAAATCTATTTAACAAGTATAGTTGGAAACTCTGTTTAAGAACACTTTTCACACAAGTAAATATGATAGGAACACAAAGAAAATGACGGCATACATTACAACGACACGACCGACGCCTGAACTTTCAACAAAGTGATTTACCTTCAATATAAAGTGAACCACTGATTTACAACGACATGGTTCAACAAGACCACCCCTATTATTACCAACAGCCCTTTAAAAGTTCAACAATTGACATTTGCGACGAAGACACTATTATGGGGGCAATTCAAGTTTATTATTGAGCTATCAGCTTGGATGTCAAGATAGTGGATGATTGATTGTTACATATTAATATAAATCAGTAGCAAGGGTTCCGTCGGCCAGTTGTGTCTACAAAAACGGGGTAATAAGGAGGATTGGTGGTCTGTAAGGCGAGATGCTAGTTTGTAAGTAATCTGTTGATCGCGGGTGGAGGCGGGCAGCGGGTAGCGTGTGGCGGCCGCGTTGCGGGGGTTCGTGATTGCTGACATTTATCTTGTGGCTGGCTAATTAGCAGCGTGCGCCACTGAACTGACTCTAACCACAATGGGCCACTTCGCCCTGCTGATAACACTGTACGCATATTTTATTACATTTACCCGAATTTTACAACAATAGCAATTGTAGAATTAATTGTGTATTATATTCCATATTTGAAAATGCGACAAGTAAACCGAAATGGATTTAAATTCCATGAAATATTTATTCAAATAAAATTGTATTCAAACAACACAATAATGTTTGCTTTATTATGTTCATTTTGTATCTAGCAACAAAGTGTTAAAGTTCAATGAATGCATGAAAACAATATATTTTTTGTCCAGAGCGTGTGCTAATGAAGCCCACTGGGCGGATGTACTGCTCGTAAATACTAGTCCGTTTCGTTTTTCCGCTTCCGGGCTAGTGTTGCCATTACTTCAACGTTACATGTCTTATTTAAACTATAGGTATACTTGCTTAATTTAGAGTTATGCATATGTGTTTAAAAACCTTATTTATTGGCTATAAAAAGGCCTGCATGTTGTTAGCTTATCGTCTTATCAATATGAAATATAGCCGCCTGGGGTGTAACTTCTTGTGTATTTTTTACTGCTTAATTCTACATGACGTTTACGAGGTTACTTATAAGTTGAACAATACAATATGATGTTTTGACCACAAACTTTTATTGGGTAGCAGCTATATTTAAAAAAATGTTTATTTTGGTTGATTTTTATCCAATTAATTAAATGTAACTTCCACTGTGTCAATCGAGTTTGCTACGAGAAAAGCATACACTATCGATACTCGAGCTGATATTACGATTCTCTAAAAGCGAATTGCGGTAAATTGAGGAATTACGTAGTTGCAATTTCTGTAGAAGTGGTTTGATGGTATCGGAGTGCGGGTTCTTACGCCGGCCACTGAGTACTGATACCTTAGGGGAGTCTCCCCTTACCCAGCCACTTTACTAATGTCGATTATTAACTGCCTGCTACACTCAGAACAGAGAATTATATTGCGTACTTCTGGAAATTAGTTCGGTACTTAGGGAGCGATTCGCCAAGTATATTTAATTAGATGTCCGTGTTGTTAGGTTGGATTATGTTAAGAGGATTTGTTCGACGTAAGCTTGGTTTGCTTTTAATAATATTGTAAAAGTGGAATATGATATGTTACTTAATTATAACAATATTAATATTTCTGATTAATCTGCGAATTAACTTGAAGCAAATCTTACTAAAGCGGAGTCACTAATAAGTCGGAATAAGCCGACTGCTGAACTTTGGCTTTACCTAACGACAAGTTTTTTTAAGGGGGGAAAAATCATCAAATTACCACTCCCGCCTGGGTGAGGAGATCCTCATTGTTGGTTTGGAGATCACAAGTACCGAAAACAAGCCAATTGTTTGGTAATTTTGCTATCATAAAATCAATTTAAACTTCTATGTAATAAAACACAATAATATATAACAACATTATATGGTTGAAGACATAATATACAGGGTGTATATTTTTTGAACCCCTTTAGTCAGATCCCTTTAAGAATGGTCTCGGAAGAAATCGCTCCCAATAAACGCTTCGGTTGTCTTCAATATATTTTTTTATTAGTCAAGGAATAAAATCCGTAACCCAATAGTTTAAGGGAAAGGTCTAACGATTTACTGTTATTTAAACTGACTGGGTTTTGTCTCAATCCTTTATATTGTTACTGTTCGTATCAAAGTTATGTTTTTATATATGATGTACCTAACATAATGTAAGTAACAGTTTTATTTAAAGTAAAAGCGTTGGTATTACTGTTGCAGATGTTAATGAAACTCGACGCATAATATCAATCAGTGAAGATACTGGCAACAATGACTAACTTAATGTACCTCCCTACTATTAGATATTATGTGATTTCCGATAAAAACTAAAAAAGTTTAAGCTATGGATAGGTAGGTACTATATTATCACTAAAAGCCACATCAAAGAACAATGCTTTACAGTAATCAACCAAATAATATGCGATTCGTATCATATTAATTCCCTGTAATTACGAACAAGTTGTACGAGTGTACGAGTACGAACATTGTACAGTTTAATGTTCAAATTACCTATTTGTTCATTAAAACATCGAGAATTAATGGAAAAACGGTTTCAACTCGAACATTTTACGTAGTTACATTTAAATTATAGTAATTTGTTCAGTTCTGTGGTGCGAATCCTCTTGTACACATAATGAGCTTAATTTAAACTATCTCTGTCTTCTTCTAATAACTTTTTGCAAGAAAGAGAGAAACATATTTTAATGGTGTCACATGAGGGTCTAGAATCTAGTTCTCTATGTACGTAATTGCAAAATTTTAGTCTGGTTTAACAGACAAATGCCCTCTTAGAGACCTCCCTACGTGATGACATTGCTAGAAAAAGTAATTAGAAAAGTACTAACTTGAACTTATTTGACAGTTAGAAAGAACATATTAGTCGCTATCTTGCTTTCGTAACCGTTGTTTGAATCGTACATTGGAAGGTCAAATTGTAGTAAGTGACTTTTTTTTTAAGGTGAAAAATCATCGAATGACTGCTGCGGCCTGGGTGAGGCGGGAGGGAGTGTCAGACTCTTACTGACTAAAAACCACCCCGTTCCTTCTCCTGCACGTCGAGTCGGAGCCCCGGTAACCCGTTAAAGTGACTACCATGTAAATTGTCTCGGACATAATTTTATGGATTGTGGAATTGTATCTCCTTGTGTCTACGTGTGAGACTAGACAGAGGATGATTTTAAGTTATAAAAAACCAGCCTCCCTCGTTGGCCAAGTGGTTGCAAGTGCAACTGCCGGGCAAGGGGTCTCGGTTTCGATTCCCGAGTCGGGCAAAGTACTGGGTTAAAAAATCTTATACTGTTACTCCCTTTCTTTTTAGCTCGAGATAACAAAGGCTTAACTCGGTTATGCTTAGGTATATGATATGCGATTTGTTGCATAATGCATATACATACATAACTTCACGCGTATCTCCCATGGGGGTCCATAGGCAGAGACTATAGAACGCTAATTGCTACAATTCTTATATACCTCTTTCGCTTCATCAGTATTTTCATGCATGCTCATCGGTTAAGCGTCCTATTAATTGTTGCATAATGTTGTGACAAATATGAGTGTTACATTTAATCAAAGCGGTAGGCGCTTTATTGAACAGCAAAACCCGTCATAATGTCAGATTCAACACTCTACAAACCACAATAAACAAAGCTAAGGCTTGTATCATGTATTCAAATTCAATGATCGTTGGACATAGTAAGGAGAGCAGTCAACTGCCTATGTATATACAACATGTATATGTTAGTGATATTGTCGTTGTGCACAAGTGTTTGCTAACACAGGTGCATCCTGTATTCACTCTCACATATTGCTGTATAGCAAAATGATACATACATAGGAAAACCAGGATTTTAAGTTAGCATTAATTATTCGGTTTGTTTTCGACAGTAGTCTTCATAAACTTCTGTGCTGACACAAATATAATGATGCACTAAAATTTTTGTTAAAATTGAAACTTTAACGTGTGATGCAAAAGAACAAAATCATGTGGCAGAGCGAGAGTAGAATTAAATGTGGAAGGATGAATAAACAATAAATAGGGTAGATTATGAAAAAGACAAAATGAAAGAGAAAATAGTTTATAATATAAAGATGTTTGATAGAGGAGAGTGGAAGAGGTTAGCATCAGACCAGACTCCTAGTAGGATAAAGGCACCAAGAAGAAGCAGTTATTTTATAATCAGGATTTTTCACAGTTTGGATGAGAAAGCTACCTAAAAAGAAAATGACCTAAAAAGTAAGACTTTAAATCCTACTAATATTATAAGTGCGAAAGTTTGTATGTTTGTTTGTTTATTTGTTTGTTACTCCTTCATGTCAAAACGGCTGTAGGGATTGGAATGAAATTTGGACCAGAGGTAGATTATGGTCTGAAATAACCCATGGATTACTCTTTATTCAACGAAAACACGGGCGAAGCCGCTGACAGAGGCTAGTATAAAAATAATTCTTGGTAAATCACAATTAATCACTATATTGGAAATAACAATGTTCGACTAAGATTAATATCGAAACCGTATTACTTAAACCAGTGCTAACTTACACCGAAACGAAAAAGAGATTGAATAAGTTTACAAGTTAAGCTAACAACTTAGTTGACATGTTAAACTTGAGCGTATTTAAAGTGGCTTAACCTGAGGTAACATTAAACCTGTTTACAACATTTTCTACAACGTTATTTGACTTTAATTACTTTCCATCTCTTTCTTGTTACATTGAAATGACAAGAATGATGTTATATTTTCTTTTGATGGAGTTTAATGTGTGTTGTTTTAATAAAAGGTTTGATAGGTTCTTTTGTTTAGAAATTCAGAGGTACTTAATGGGCTATTAATGTCTGGACACGTGTCTGGTGTTTCGTAATAGAAAACACGGTTGGCGCGGTGGCTGGGCAGCTGACTGCCGCGCAACGTGTAGTCTGATCCATAGATTGTTGTTCCGGGTCTGGGTGTCATTTGTATGTGAACTTGTATGTTTGTAAACGCACACACGGCACGGTAGAAAATCCCGTTTATGAAAAAAAAAATGTATTTGTAGGTTAGTACCTAAATAATAGGTGCCAATTAAATAAGAGATGAAGTTTCAGAATATTCTATAACGGTATAGATAGCACAGTACAAATTGTGCTGTACAGACAGTACTGTATCTACAGAATAATCTGTCTATATTTTTGGGCAATATTATGTCATAGGTATAAGTGTGTGTGAAAGAATTAGTTAGTTCAGAGACAAAAAATATTTTGTGAATTCATCCGTAAGTAGTCTCATTTGTAAGATAATTACAAAACAATTTTCTAGCGAAGACAATTACTATACTAGTGTATTGTCGAAGTAGTTTCAGGGATTATAATAATGGCTTATAATGCAAGCGATTATGTTCAAATGTGATTGATTGTACCTATAAGTTTGATGGATAATCAGCAATTAGTAGTAAAGTACGGTTGTCAATTGGACCCATTCTCAATGGTAGCTACATTGTCAAATACACGCCTATTCAGTATGTTGACGGTACGGTAATACCTTGGCATATCAAGTGTAGAACACTAGTACGTGACGTACAATAAACCAACAAACATACATAATATACTATATCAAACACTTGTATTGTTATTAAATTGAAAAAGAAATATGATTAATTGTATTCATTTGTGAAAAACGCCGAGGAAACCACTCAAAAGTATTCGATGATTGAAAAGCAAAATTTTCCTGCATCATTCCTTCGAGAAAATACGTCGATACAAGATTGTTTGTAAGTTATAAGTATATGATGGATGTTCAAATGTCTTTGCAGTAACGATGGAAAATATGAGATATTTACGATCATTCTTACTTTGTCGTAATAAATAAGAATCGTTCATCTAGAAAAGAGTCGAAAACATTACGGTTTGCTTGATAATCAAAATTATTTCCTGCTTTAGGGAGCCTCGATTGAAGTGGTCTTGCGTTGTCATGTCAAACTGTTATTCCAGTGCGCCGTTGGTCCTTGTCGTGACCAAACACAACTACAAGACTAACCCGAACTAATGAATCTCGTCGCAGCTCGGACGATGTGAGGAAAGTAAACACGCGGGGTAAGTAATAAATCTAAATTCGTCCATCAGTGAGTGCAGGCAAGCGTTCAGTGCGCTAGTTGGCGCGGAGCGTTAGTAGTTTGTCACTAGGAGGACACGTTCGGACGTGATGCCCAGTTTATTGCTTCCCCGGCACCGACTGATTGGATAACTCAGAGTAACTACCATAAAAGCCAAACTCGTTTTACTTTTCACTTTAAAGATCTCCCTCATTTTTATAACCTACGTGCCGGGTGACATCGGGGAGCGTTTGTAGTCCGTGGTAGCTGTCCACGTAACGCACGAGTGGGCTAGGATATACAATGCGAGAAACATTATTTAATGCCGCAGGACATTATTCGATTTTTATTTTTTTTCTTTGTTTTTTTTTTCGGATATATTGTGTCTATAAATAACGACAATAAAATTTTGGTAATCTATATGTGACATGCAGTCGTATAGTATCATGAATGTTAATGGTTTGTTTTAAGCTACTTAGCTTGGATTTTTCTTTCAGACTTTGAAATAAATGGAATCGGAATCAGCAATATTTACCATTAAAAACATTTCTCTCTAGAAATAGTAAAGAGCGTCCGACTTAAGAGTGGTGCAATCCTCTTTAAACAATATTGCTGTATCTCGGCAGATATCTGTATTATAAAATATTTTTTCAAATGAACTTTCAAGAAGTACACCATTTTCTACAATGAAATATTTAAGCTCTGAGAGTAGTAAAATAACTCTCTAGAGGAATGTGATAATGTAAATTTTCTTTCCGTTTTTTAAACGTCCCAGTTTGCTCGGTGGCTGAGCTTCATGCACAAATAAGGAGTTAGCACGTACTCCTCGTCTTATCGTAAGGCACGTAGCTCGGTTGATGCCTACTTTATTGCCGACTAGGGTCCTTGTGGATGCCGGTGCATCACACCAATGCACTCCACATTCCTTTTTTAATTGGGAGATACCAATAAAACGTGTGAACGATTTTTCTGCGGATCAATGAAATAACATTGCTCTCATGCTCTTCAGCCCGGCAAATATATCGCGTTTCAATTCATGCTGATATTAATCAACGCGTATGAAAATGTAGATATAGTTGTTAGGTTTATATGTAGCTGTACCGGCTTTGAACATAATTGTCTATCTACTATCTGACGTAACAAATTAATTGGACGCTGATCAAATTTGATCTAGCTCCGTAATTCACACGGAGGTGATTAAACTTTGCTAAACAAACAAATATTTAAGCGTGTACATTGAAAAGTATTTTTAAATAACGGAAGGAAATGAAGAAGTTTGTTCAAGTGCCTCTCGGAAACAAAGGGAATAAATACTTGATAATTATTTTCTACATGCTTCCTTTACCACTTACTGTTTATTTTTAGCACAAAACAATTAATTGGCTGTAGCTCTGGCCGTATCTCTTGTCGTGTTAATTGGTTTCTCAAATAAACAATGTCGAATAAAACTGATATTCACCTGCATAGTAATTTTAGATGGGAAAATATTACTTATAAATCAGATGTGTCGACAAATTGGACTATGAATTTAATAACGTCATAGTTTAATTTTTAGCTCACTTACCGACTACATACGGTTAGTAAGCCAGAATCTGGACCTTTATTATTTCGATTTGTCGTGTTTAAATAATAATATGCTAAATACCGTACGTATATGTGAGTATACAAATCTTGTTTCATTTTAATTTTGAAGTGCTATTATTTAAGTAGCACCACGTATCATCTATCCAAAATCGGTGGCAAGCAAAGAATCGGTAGCTCATATTTCAATGGCCCAATATCCCTTTATATCTGAATGCGTATCACGTGCTCCAGTACAGTTTACCCCAAGACCAGCTGATTGAAGATGAAGAAACTGGCTTATGTTATTATTCACTCTAAGACCCTTTCGTGTTTCGGTTAATTCAATAGAATAAAATATTTGTTTCTAAAACAAAAGTGCGATAAAAATAGGGTAAGCGTTTCTTTGGTTGGGGACTACAAGAGTGAGCAAGGGTTTTTTAGGTTGGTTTCTGTGTCGAGCAAAGTGTTATTGGATTTTTGACAATTGGACGTTTCTGGAGCAGCTTTTTTTAAGAGGGGAAAATCATCGAATGACTTCTCCCACCTGGGTGAGGCGGGAGGGAGTGTCAGACTCTTACTGACTAAAAACCACCCTGTTCCTTCTCCTGCACGTCGAGCCAGAGCCCCGGTTACCCGTTAGGTTCTCCGCGACTCCGGAGCAGCTTAAAGTAAGGGATTGTGTATGGCGACTTATAATAACGTAACATGTGAACCCCTGTCCACTCCTTCTGAAGATAAAACGCGTGATGTTCTATAATATCTAAGCAAATATGTGCCGGCAATTAATTTAACATGTGTTGTTGTAATTATAATTTTTATTTTCGGTATTTAAGTCCGGCAATCCGCTTTAGCCCCGTGTGGTGGATTACGGCCATATCCTCGCTCAAAGGGAACGTTTAAAGACTGATTATGCTATGTTTATTGTACCTAAACGTATAATAAAAATAGCTTTCTGCCCGTGGCGTCGTCTGTTTTAGACTTGAAAATGCCGATAGGTGATAAAATGTCGCCAAGCTCTTGCTGTCAAACTTCATAAATTTGGTATAATTATTTTGACGTGAAAGCGCAAGTGACAGAGTTTAATCCCAATATTAGTAGGGATATAGGGATCGTAATATGCTGTGGGTTTGCTATGATCTCTACGCATGGAAGGTGGACAGGAGATCACTGTTTATAAGGTTCATTTTTATCAGATTTTGGCCAATCTGTGTATGGCTCACTTGCGGGAATAGTAGGAGTGGTGGCAATGTATTTTAACTCTACTGCCACGCAGTTTAAGCTAAACACATATAACATAACATAACATAACATCACGTCTTTTATCCCCGAAGGGGTAGGCAGAGGTGCACACAGAAGTTACACCCACTTTTCACTAATTATGTTACGAGTCCCATGTAATAGGGGGTGAGCCTATTGCCATATACCGGGCAAAATTCCAGACTGCGTGCTACTACTGAGATTAAAAAAAACCCAGTAATACTATGCCACTATGCCTTATAATCTTCATAATAATACGTGTGTAATCTATAATAATTTCTCTCGTAGCCTCAATTAATTACTGAAACAATATCATCACTCCTATAGCAATTATAATGTACAGGAAACTAAACAGCGACTCGTGAATTTATTTTCTTGATGAAACATTAATATCCTTAGCTTGAATATGGGTAGTTGAAATTTTCACATGATTTATTTGTCTTCTGTCGTGTGTAAATTACTTCATAGATCATAAAGTGTGCAGAGGTACACATAATTACATGCATATGTGCATTTAATTTGATTCCTAAATACAGAAACTTCACGCCTTTTATCTCTGGAGGGGTAGACACAGAGGGGTGCACATTATGCCTTTGTACAATGTAATACCCACTTTTCACTATTTATGTTATGAGTCCCATGTAGTAGTGAGCCTATTGCCAAATACCGGGCACAATGCCAGACTCCGTGCTACTACTGGGATTTTTTTTTAAAAACCCAGTAATACCTTACCGGACCCGGGAATTGAACCCGAGACCCCTTGCCCGGCAGTCGCAGTTGCGACCACTCGGCCAACGAGGCAGCCTTAAAAACTATGAAGCTAAATAATTTTTTTCTTAATCCGAAAGTCCAACCTGAGACTCTTTAAAGTTGAAACCAATGAAGCAGTTTAATAGTGTGAGGGCCATACTAAGCTAAGGTAGAAATGTAAACAAACATAAACATTTTTGAATTAAAAGATAAACGTGTTGGTTTCTATAATAACTATCGTGAGACATAATAAATTAACTAAAAATCGCGGGTTACTCACGTGAATATACTAAGAAAAGCTCTACTAGTTTCGAACCACAGGGGGGTTCTTCCTCATGAGCAGCGTGCGCGGTCACCGCGGTCAGTAGGCTGCGCGACATCGCCGTTAATATAAACGTGTTTGGAACGATTTAGCTACGGTATTGGACAACATTGTAACTAAACAAAAATAATACATGATTGTGTTTTGCTTATGTTTTTATGACAAGTGAACAAACAATAGACGGACAGAGACAAAAACTGTTTAATAATAATAAGATGATCATATCATAAATGAGATTTAATCATGAATAACGCAATTTTTGAAGTATCTAAGACATCATTTCACTGTATAAAGATGTCTAAACCCTGTTAGGTGAATATCGAAGTTTATCACAAATTAACTGAAGATACCTCATATCCTACTAAACTATCTCGCTGATACAAACTTCTTTGCGGAAACTTTCTCAAACTGAACCAAATACACATGATGGCAATA
This sequence comes from Spodoptera littoralis, assembly GCA_902850265.1. Taxonomy (NCBI): domain Eukaryota; kingdom Metazoa; phylum Arthropoda; class Insecta; order Lepidoptera; family Noctuidae; genus Spodoptera; species Spodoptera littoralis. Next base: position 8,054,590 of record LR824542.2, on the reverse strand, counting down.
TAGTTGTTGGAAAAAATAAACTACCTATGTACATAGTTATAACATATCAAATAACGTTTACTAAGGAATTGATGATGAATATTTAAGTATTTATTTAACAAAATAAATATTGAGATGGAAAACATTATTAAAATTGAAAGTAGTGCAATTTGAATTTCAAGTTATTAAGACGAGATTTACTTAAATACTCATACCCATATCATATCTCCTAGTGATAAAAATATTCATAAAGTTTATTTTTAATGAACGTCAAATATTTACAATACCGCATAATATGAAAGATTATTATTTCTAAAAGTTTACTCAAAAGGCAAGAATAAATATTTTTCCTTTATCAGGCTTCCCTTCTTCGTTTTAATTGCGTAAATCCTCTTTAAGGGGATCGTTTTCGATAAAATCTTTCTTTTTTTCTGTTACGATACGGAGATGATGTAATTAAAGATTCTGAATCAGCTTACCTGTCTGTTTGTGGTTGTTTTTGTCATTAGAGAACTCATCAGTAACGTGTTTGGGGTCTCGTGTTCCTCCTATGTTTTGTGATGTAATTACTGTTTCAATTTCTGGTATAATGTAATCCTCTCCTAACTTCACTAATAACTGGTACTGGTGGCTCTATTTGCTCCTAATAATATTTGTCATATGATAAATTACAAAACTACACTATTATTTAGAATTTAACCATATTATACTAGGCATTATAATTGAATTGCAAGTGGTTTGTGCCAAAGGGTGTGTCTACATCTGGCGTATGTTCTGCAAATGTGCAGTTCGCGAGCCGTTTGCGAGCTGCCGCGAGCATTTAAAATTATTTTTATACGCCACTTGCACGAGTACTACTAAAGAGACGCTCCAAACCATTCCAGTAACTTCAAGCGCACAACTCACCGGCAGCTCGCAAGCGGCTCGCGAGCACATTCGCGGAACATTTGCCAGATGTGGACGCACCCTTATATCAAGAGTTAGTCAAGTTCGCGTATAAATATCTACCAATCAGTCAATTCAATGTATCATAACATCCCAGAGGTTCATGAACATGCAGCATAAGTACCTACGTAGTATCAAATTCTTGTAAGCAATAATCTACTTCGAAGTAACCATTTGTTTTCCAGCCGACGACAGTCTGACTTGCGTTTTATTACTCAACTACACAACGACACTGCATGAGTTTGCGACCAGCACAAGTAAAGGTTACATATATTACCCAAATAAAAGAACAAAGTGATGGTATCAATGTAAGGTTGGAACATCAAGTTTATTTATTTATAGTCTGCAAGATAAGGTTTCACTTTTGGCTAGACAGTATAAAGGGTCTACCATAAAAGTCGCCGTTTGGAATTCGTTTTTTGTACAGCTGTGTTGGCGATAGCGTGGTAAGATTAGCCAGCTGTCTCCTATAAATCAGACCGGTGCATAATATTTGAAAATGTTTCATGTCTGCAGGGAGAATGGCTAGACTGAGTTTTACTGGCGTCGATGAGTAGTGAACGCCATGTTTTTGAACCGACTTCGAAAAAGGAGGAGGATCAGATTTTTGTCTTAGATAACATTGCCCTACTATTGGATTTTCCCCTGTGTCGACCCAGGATAATAATTTGTGGATTACACAAAGAGTTGCTCCGTGCGGGACCTGGGTGCTTACTCTTGAAACCAATCTCAATGTCAATGCAACTTCAATCCAATAAAAGCTCAATAGTTATTCAATGTCAAAACGATACAACCACAAGCGTAGCTGTTAATATAGCATTTAGAGTACGGGATATAAAGCCATACTCAATACCATTTAGTTCATTCAATATCCACGCAATACGGATGCAATGGGCGCTGGTGTTGCAACTCAAGAGTACGAAATTTCGCAATACCAATGTCGATCGATCGGAAATGGATTCAAGAGTAAGCCACCTGAACTCGCGACACGTTGCGCGGCAGCCGGTTGCTGTTGCTGTTGCTGATATAATATGTAGAATATTGTAAATCTTAAGACAAATTTGATAAAATGTGCCTAATAAAATTAAAGGTTCACACAAAATTAGTTACTTACTTTGTAAACAATTCAAACTTTTCATCGCGGTTCGAAGTTTGACGTCATACTGGTACAGAAACCTAAAGTACTAGAAAAGTACACAGTAACTTACTGTTTGCCGTCTGTCTAACGTTGCTTGTAAACTGAAGAAAAAGTATTTCGATACGCCAAATTAAATTAATATTGCTTATACAATCTTTTATAACAAGTTCATTTAAAAAAAGACACACACATACACGTCTCACTCAGATTCGAAACAAGAATTTGTGGACCACAAAGACAAAGTGTTGCTCCGTGCCGGAATCGAACTCGCTACACGTTGTTCAGTAGCCGGTTGCCCAGTCACTGCGCTAAACGTGCAGTCAATTAGTCCAGAAACGTCAGTTCAACTTATTGGTTTGATTATTAACTTGCAAAGTAAATTCATAGCTCTGTTTCAATGAGTTTTAGTGTCGATTTGTTACTACAAGAATTTGATACTTACTACCGATAGGGCTAACGTTTTTTTGGCGCAAATGTAGGAAGGGGTACTTTTGTTCAATCACAGCAGCTGTCAAATATTGAACATCCAATGGTGTAACACTTGCTAATTCCCTATTGGACTAAGAACGAGAGTGTCACACTAGTGCTACCTGGTGAGAAAAAGTACGGTAGGCCTCTTTAAGCAACGTCCTTAGGATTCGAGAGATGTCACTGGTACAAAGACTGTTTTAGCATAGGTAAGACAAATGCTTACGTAACTAAGTATGTAAGTAAGTACTTATATTTAGATCAGGATGTTAACTTTTGTTGACTGTACAAAATCTAAAAATAGATTTCCTTGTCATGGTGACGTTATACAAAATTAAAGAAACGTATTCATATAAAAACGTTCTAGTTTGTACTTACAATATGAATAAGTTTGCACAAAGAGGTGCTATTTATGGGATCAGCAGAGGTCTTTGAAGTTAAATGCTGTATTCTGTACGTATACGTAAGTTCATACACTATTGAAATGGTAGACGGAACTGATATAAATAGAAGCATAGGTAAATTGTTACAATTTTAATAAGACTTTTGTCAGTGTTTACACGAAATGTTATTGAAGGTAGGTATGTAGGTGATTTTTATCAACATTTCGTATTGTTTTGTCTTTAAAAAGTGAACTTCGAAACAGAACTTCCACCCACTTAACTTATAAAACAAAAAGTCGAAGCTAATCCATTTATAAACACACAATTAAATAAAGTAGTTACAAAGTAAAATTAGTACTTTAACAGGCGACTATTAAAATGGAATGGTAGAATAGTATTCATAAAGATTAAGCCTTAAGGCGCCTACGTTCTCTCTAGATACGGCACATATTTATGTTAGCTAAACGTGGAGCCTCATTTAGTTCGTCTACTGCACGCGAACTAGCCGTATAGGTAAATAAGTTTTAATTACTTGTTTATTGTTGTTTCTTCTTCACTATTTCTATGGCTGTATAAGAAAGTTTCGTTTCCTATAGCGTTGTTTATTACATGGTTCCTTCGTAAATAGGTTTCATCGGTGGAGTTCTGATAGGCAACTACTCATAATTGAATTGAAACCAAAGTTCTCGTCTTCATTGTTCGCTGTAGCCTTTCATGGTTCGTGGATACACCTATTTATGGGTGGCCTATTTATAAACATGTCATTGTGACGTTTTTAATTCTTGACGTCTACGTTTTCTAGATATAATTAATTGTACTACGTACAGTCTTTTCTATTTTCATTTATAATCATAGGATTTGGGCACTTCTTTACCTTTCAAATGGAACTTCATTTATTCATTCTTCCATGTATTTAATTTTTTTTCCTGTCAATTCATTGTTCTAACTTCCAAATCTTCAGATGCGTTTAGTGTAAGGTGACATTATAACATTAGCTCCAGCTCCAGCTCCAATTGTTTATTTAACCTCGTCTTTCAGAAAGTTGACATAAGGAGGAAAAAGTATAAATTATTCGTATGTTCAAAGCTAATTAAATATTTTGTAACTCAAATCAGTTTCACTTCGTTCCATATCGCACACCTCTGAAAATAAAACGATCGTCTTTTGTATGTAAACGTGGCTGGTTGCTCGGCGACTAAAACACAAAAATAGAGTTACAATGGTAAAACTTTTTCTACGTGAAAACACAACAATATAAGGTGAATAAAAAAGGTCATAGTCTCAAATATAACATAATAAAACGTATGTGTTTTCTACTCGCAATGGCGCCCCGTTGTCATGAGAAATTCTATGGAGATTCACGGCTTTCCATTTTTTAATATCTTGTCCCATCCGAACAAACAAAAGGTTTGAATTCTTTTCCGCTGGCTTTAATTTATTTCCAATAAAGATTGCGCGGGTACTTAGTAAGGTGGAATCGGACATTTTCTACGATCGTTTTTACGGAGCATTCATAAAGGCTGATCAGCGGAAAAGTCGTGAAAAAGCGATTTCATCTAATTGGAAATTGAGTTTATTAGCTAAATAGGTACTAACGACTTATTCGCTGACTTCTCACAATATCTGCTGTAAGGAGGCAATAAACCGTTTTATCTTATTACACGTTGAACCGTGTTATGAAACAGACGTCATGCGAGTTTATTAAAACTTGTATTTTTCCGTGTCGGTGCCTTGCCGTAGGAAGTACTCGTTGCTCTTTCGTAATGTTCGTAAGTTAATAAGACTTGTATTAGCACTAACTAAAACCATTCTCTTAATTTTTATAAGTCATTTAGAGGTTTTTTACTGTGTTAGGTTTCCATATTCCTTAAGTTAATTGGATTTTTATACTAGGTATATAAAATTTATGTAATGACAAAAAATGAACATCTTTATACCTTGAAAGAATTAAGCAGGGGCAAACTAAACTGACTTCAATTGTTTACGGCAATTTTTTTTTTAGCTTCTATGAAGTAGGTTTCATATTTTTTTGGAAGTAATAAACCAATACAAAAAGAGTTATTTTTACTTAATCATAAAGTTCTGGAAAAGTAAGGGGCTTCTCAAAACTTTATTAATTTTATGTCGTAAGATTAATTTGGTTCAAACTACCTATAGGTATTTATTACACCACTTATGCAAACTAGTTTAAAAGTTATTATAAGCGAACGAGTGAGGTTTATGAGATGACCTTACAACACCGTGGTATGACTTACTGACCTAATTGATAAGTCAAATAAGTCAGAAATAATTACAACTATACATAATTATTACTTTTACATCTATATTTAGTGGCCAGAGGTAGACATTGGATATATTTTATTCAGTATTTTTTAAAAGACAGACAGTACTGTCAAGGTTGGTCAACTTGATCAAGTAGTCGCCAACGTGACTGCTAATTAAGTCAGGATTTTTAATAGTATAGAGGTCCAGCTCAACGAGCAATTATAAGTGATCAGAGGGCTTAGTACAAGTTTAAGGTTTTATCATCATCATCAACAGCCTATAAGAGCCACTACTGAGCAAAGCCTCTTCTCACACGGAGAAGGTTTAAGCATTATTCACCACGCTTGCTCATTGCGGGTTGGTGATTTCTCAAACTGATAATAAGAAATTGTAAGTTCAGGTTTCCTCACGATATTGTTCTCCATTTGTCAGTGGTGTCTAAATAATCTTAAGAAGTACATATAACTCGGAAAAAGTCACATTGGCACTTGTCACAGCATGAGAAGCAGGCGTCTTAATCTCCGGGCCACCGGGACATTTATCACGACACGATACTTCTGGAATTCTTTGCCAGAGTCTGTATTTCCTGAAGGGTATAACCTGGGAGTCTGCAAGGCCCGAGTGAATAGGTTGCTTATGGGACGACGTGCTCCATCGTAGACCGCATCATCGCTTACCACCAGAGGAGATAGTGGTCAAACGTCGCCCCATCAAATATATATAAAAAAAACTTTAACGTTTAACAAGTTTGTTTATTGAAACGTTATTAGGTGCCCTGGTTGGCTTGCTCTAATAACTCACCGATTAGAAAGCTCTCAGTACCTCCCTAAAACACTCGAAATATTAGGGCTCCTCCCCCGTAGATGATTGCGTGATAATATGTGGCCTATATGTTGACTTGACTTGTTAGCAATATTCATGCAAAATTTTAAGTAAATCCATGCAGTACTTTTTTTGATCATCCCGAACATATATACAGACAAAAAGACAAGCAGACAAAAATTCTAAAAACCATATTTTTGGCTTCGGTATCAATGGTAAACCACTGTCCAAAATTCTTTTTTAAAAATATTCAATGTACAGTTTTGACTTTCTACTATTTTATTATATGTAAATATAGAAATGTAGTTCTCTGGGACGGATTAAACACAAATTATAACTTGGTTTATTATTTTCATACTTCTCAGTAAATAACAGTTAGTACTTAATCTGGAGTTGTGATTAGTACCGATGGTAGTATTATAGAAATATATTAACGTTATATAACTTTAGAGACTGATTTGTTTTTAAACAAATTATAACAAAAGTTGTATTGCCATATACCGGACACAATTCCAGAGTCCGTCCTTCTACTAAGAGTTTTACAAAACCCAGTAGTCTTTTGCCCGACTCAGGAATCGAACCCGAGAACCCTACACTTCCGACCACTCGACCAACGAGGCAGTAAATATATTTGGTTTTATCATTGGTCAAGGAAGTAAAGATATGATAATCAGTGTTTTTATTTACATCAAAATTAGTAATTACATTTTCTGTAACAAGTCTGTACTAGCCATAAATTACAGCGTCGCATTTGATTATAATCCCGGTTCGGGAGGCAGGCTACTTATGCAAACTGGCACTTATGCAAAATGTAAGAATCTTCATGCCTTGTATTACATAATGGTGTAAGCCTACCTTTTAGGACAGGTTTTAGATTTTAGTCATAGTTATATCGTAGTCATTGCATTTGTAACGTTGATATAATACGAACATACGAATGTCATACCTTTTAAGCCGAAAAGGAGTAGCCAGAGTTTCAGAACGTCTTTAAGCAATGTAACATCTACTTTGTTACCAGTAACCATAGTTCTATATAATAGGGATGAACCTGTTCAAAGTCACTTAAATTATAAACAAGGCTTTAAACATCATACTGTAAAATTATGATATATAAAAATTATATACACATACGAAACATAACATAACATCACGTCTTTTATCCCCGATAGGGTAGGCAGAGGTGCACACTACGGCATTTAATGCCACTGTATAATATAACACCTACTTTTCACTATTTATGTTATGAGTCCCATGTAATAGGGGGTGAGCCTATTACCACATACCGGGCACAATTCCAGACTGAATTTCTGAATCTCACTGAGATTTTTTTATAAAACGCAGTAATACTTTGCTCGACCTGGGAATCGAACCCGAGACCCCTTGGTTGGCAGTCGCACTGGCGACCACTAAGCCAACGAGGCAGTCCCTACATACGAAAGTATTTATTATAATACTTTAAGAATTTGAACAGCAACGTAAAGTTGTCGGTACTTTATGGCGCTTAGAGGTGTTTGTGTTAACTCTTTACCGATTACAACGAGATTATATTTAGGGTAAACATTTTTGTTTACGTTTAGAAAATGTTCGTAATTTTTCTTTTGTTATGTTTTATTGTGTTTTAATTTGGCTTGTTTATTATACTTAATTCTAATTTATTCGTTTGCTTTGTTAGATTGGTTGAGAAATGGCTCGTGTTTATTTAACGTAAGTTGTCGGATTCGATCCTGAATATCGTTTTATTTACTTTACCACACAAGTCCCAGGCATCAATTTTGACAATAGACTCGTCTTCCAAAAATACAGTGTTAAAATCATTAAAACAGAGATTAAAACAATATTAGCTGTTCCATATCTTTTCAAAAATAGCAGTCAGTTCCACTGATTTCTTACTCAACAGTTAATGCCCGAATACTGAAACGTTACTTAATTTTTGTAATAAGAGAAGATATCTAAAAATAATCAAAGTATTAACAATATAAAATATTAAGAACATTATCTTCGTTCAACTATAATCATTAACAAGAAGAAGCTTGTAATATTTATAACCTATTTAACGATTTACCAGGAAATTCATAAGACGATATCGTCCCAACAAATGCGCAAGTTCCGAGTAAGATATCGAACTGTACACCGCTTTATAAAGAGAATTATATAACTTGAACAGGTTTCTTTGTTTTTCGTGAAGTTCCTAAAGTCAATAATAGAATAACATAACATAACATAACGTCACGCGTTTTTATCGCCGAAGGAGTAGGCAGAGGTGCACATTACGCCATGTAATACCACTGTACAATGTAAGACCCACTTTTCACTATTTATGTTATGAGTCCCATGTAATAGGAGTTGAGCCTATTGCAAATTACCGGGCACGATTCCAGACTTCGTGCTACTACTGACTTGTTTTTAAAAATCCAGTAATATCTTGCCCGGGAATTGAACCCGAGAACCCTTGCCCAGCAGTCGCACTAGCGACAACTCTGCCAACAAGACAGTAATATAATAGTATTAAGAGAAATAATACTCTCTTTTCTTATTTATTATACATGTATCTGTATGTGTCCTATCTTAAAAAATCCTGATAGGTAAATTCCACTTATGAAAAAGTTGTAGGGCAATTAGGAGATCCTAGTTTAAACTGTTCAAGTTCAGCAGATAAAGCTGCCCAGTCGACATCTTTCTAGTCCCTTAGTCCCTAAGTCTTACAACACCCACGGCAAGAATAGTGTTGGTAACGAATGTAATTCGGCTTATCAAATCTAATTATAGTTCATTATCACTACAACTAGAGACTATCTCCATAATCAGTAATCATATTTATGGGTTTCTATCTGTACGATTCCACTAACTGTCAAAATGAATGGACTGATATAATCTGCCGCAGTAATCCCTAACAGTGAAGCTCTAGATACTGATTGGCATGCATTGTTGCACTTACGTACTTGCGTACCTTACGATAACATTGATTACATCAGTCTATTATGACATACAATTGTTTAAATAGTATAATATTGACACCATTCCTTTTTGATTCTTTAATATAGATAAAGATATCTCCTTCATATGACCAGTATTTGTTTTTTACTCCTTTTTGTCTAAAAGTGTGGGAGAGCCATACTTTGGCACGAATGGGCCGGCTCGACCGGAGTGATACCACAGCCTCACAGAAAACTGACGTGAAGCAACGCTTGCGTTGTGTTTCGTCGGGCCCTTCCCCAATCTCCCCAATCCCCGAATCCCCAACAATCCTCAAATTCCTAATCCCCAAAAGGCCGGTAATGCACTTGTAGCGCTTCTGGTGTCCCAGGTGTCCATGGGCGACGCCGATTGCTTAACATCAGGTGATTCGTCTACTCGTTTACCGGCTTATGTCATAAAAAAAGTATTTTGTTTCTGTCCAAGATTGTTCTTATGACAATGGAAATACAAGGTAGGTATCTAGACTTTAATTAGCACTAATACATTTCTGCTTTGGATAGCATATAAATAACTCATTTATGTGACTCAAATAAATCTATAAACATTTTCATTTTTGAACGTTACCGTCGCCATTGCTGTGTGTGCGTGTCCAATATAATTCCGTAAAGTGTTCGGGGGTTCATTTCGTCCACAAATTGTAACGATTTAGTGAAATTAAGCAACGTGTTGCCTTCATTTTCACACTGCTTGTGGTTGTATGAAATTGAAATCGTGTTGTTAACGAGTACGAAAATATCGTGGACTGTGACGTAATCTTAGCATCGAGTAGCTAGTAATTATTTAGTTACGGGTCTATTGTTTATTTGGCATTTTTGTTTAATCGACTTCTTTTTGGATAGATTTTGTTATATGACGGTTAAAAATTTTGATGTGTCACTCAAAGTAGATAAGTTATGTATGGGGAGGTCGATACCTACTACAAATGGCTAACCATACAGTACCACGGTATTATACCACCTAGCCAAAGATGTTCTTGCTTCTGAATCAAAAAGAGATTAATGTATCAAGCTGAATACTTCCTCCAAGTTTTTCGGGTTATTCCAAACTTCAGGGAAGCGAAAACTTAGTTTAAGGTTATAGAACTTAATGCTCTAAAGCGATGAACTTTGACGCAACTACGCTAAAATTTTAAGGTTATAATTTTATCCTTAACTCACTTATCATAGAGGCTAAAATCCCTTATCTATCAATAACAATGCATTGGTTATCAGCATACAATATAGGTAGGGAAAGGTCGTATCCCAATTTCAATGGTCAAGGAAAAGGGTAATCAAAGCAGGTATATTAAAGTTTTATAGGTCTATTTAACAGTTGTATCTAGTAGAGGTTTCAGATCACGATCGGCGTAATCCTGTATCTGATTCAAAGTGAATAGATCCATTTGTGCCCTCCTGAATGCATCCGGACCCTTCGGAATCGTGACAATCGTCGTTGGAGCTCTCTTACCTGACCTCCCAATTTGGACTGGTGACGACGTGATGGAAAACCTTAAACGAATTCAAATAAAAGTTTCCTGCAGACGTGAGTAAGGGTTGCGGCACACTGAGGTGTAACAAAACAAGGCTTAGCGATTAATCTCCGCGCACAATGTTATTGCTGCATAATGTGCGCGCTAATTAATTCTTGGAATTAATATGAGTTGTTTTACTTGGGACTGAAACTGTAGATAGTGTGTTAGGGAAATATTATTATGATGTAAGTAGGACCTAGTAATAGTAATTGAATATAGAAGAATTAAAGTAGATCTTTTTTTAACTAAAGATCGCAGGTGAAAACACTGACAAACACCCTATTTTTACGTGTGTAACTTGCGATTTTTTATTAATTTAGGTAGTATGTCTCACGATAGTTATTATAAAGACATAGACATATATTATATTCTATGTTTATCAGATTTTTAATCTTTATTACATAACATCACGCCTTTAATCCCCGAAGGGGTAGGCAGAAGTCCACATTACGGCACTTAATGCCAGTGTACATTGTAAAACACACTTTTCACAATTTATCTTATGAGTCTCATGTAATAGGGGGTGAGCCTTCTGCCATATACCGGGCACATTTCCAAACTCCGTGCTAATACTGCGAATTTTTAAAAAAGTCGGTTGTACTTCTCCGACCCTGGAATCGAACCCGAGACCCCTTACCCGGCAGTCACACTTGCGATCACTCGGCCAACGAGGTAGTCTAGCTTTACTAGGTTAGCATTAACATAAAGTTTAACTTGACACATTTATATTCCACTAGAAATGGTACCATTTCTTGATTGGACCTGTTGTAAGACTTCCTCAGACTATTCAAACTTAGAAGGTTCTAGTATGTCAAACGCGATGGCATACAATTCAATGGACTAGATTGCTATCACTTAATAGTGATACTTATTTTATTGAGTTGTGAAGTGTGTGGGATTTCGCAATAAACCTCTTCAAGTTAAACACACAGAGCAGATAAATGTAAGAGAGAATTTCTGTACGAAAGGCGTTTTTATCAAATAGGTTCTATGCAAATTTGCTGCTTCTACCTCTATAGTTGAATAGTCGTATGTGTTACTGCCAAGCAATGGACTCGGGTTATGTTATCCGGGTTGGGTAATGTATTATAGAGTTTGTTTTCAGTGTTTCGAAAATTCTCAATCTTTATTAGATGGGATCACAGAAATATTAAATTATATCTATGTAAGGGACCTTGTCTTACCTGGAGAAAACTGGATGTTAGGAAAAAATCAAATGGTTACATAGTAAAGTTTCTTAAGTTAAATTACGCTAAAGTTTGACCGTTTAATATAATCGATAGGGAAAATTCAAATACAGGGAACATAATATTTCTATAGCTTCCTTTAAGCCAGGAAGCCAAAAAGAGTAAAACTTGGAAAGTAATCTCAATCTATTCCAAATTACGTAATGTACCGACAAATATTTATTTCAGATGTTGAAACTCGATATGCTGTATTGGTTTGTACAGACGGCTGCACATCAACCTACTCGTTTCTGTTCAATTCCTTTATTCGATATCCAACTTTATCGGTTTGATATACAATCGAAAATCCAATGAAACATTTACAGATTGGTATAGTTGGACGTGCTGGCATCTGTATATATAAATCAAGTTTGTCGTGGTAGCATTTCGGTTATTACGTTTATATTTTATGTTGCATGTTAGGTAACTAGTTAATGTTTGAGTAATCAGTCCGTTGTAGATTGCATTTCAATGTCTTAAGTGCTGAATAACTATTTGTGAATCAATTAAATTATTTATTTTGTATACATCTCACTTTTACACTCTATGTGTAATGGTAATAAGTTTATTTATTTATTTACACTTTAATGCACACAAAATAAGGTACATAAGGCGGACTTAATGCCATATGGCATTTTCTCCCAGTCAACCTTTGGTTTATCAGAAAACATGTGAAATCACTGTAAAACGCTAGTGTTTAAGCACTCACTGTCACTATAAATTAAATGTCAAATGACAGAGATGGCACGATATTTAAGTACAACTTAAAATTGAGTGACCTTTAATAATTTCATAAATAACACATCACGCCTTTTATCCCCGAAAAGGTGCACTTAATGCCATTGTACAATGTAAAACCCACTTTTTACTAATTATGTTATGAGTCCCATGTAATAGTGAGCCTATTGCCATATACCGGGCACAATTTCAGACTCCGTGTAATTACTGAGATTTTTTTTTTAAAAACCCATTTGTACTTTGCCCGACCCGGAATCGAACCCGAGACCCCTTACCCGACTCGTACTTGCGATCACTCGGCCAACGAGGCAGTAATAATTTAACCTTCATAATTTTAGCTAACCCTTTATTAGAAATAGCAAATAGGTACTGTAACGAAACCTTTTTGAAGTACGAGTAATTTAAAATGTATCAAAATTTAAGTATTCATTGATATTACTAACAGTATTTGAATATTATAATTTGTTTAAATTAATTTATTGAGTTCTGGTTACTGGTTAATTAATTATGTATTTCTACTGATTTTCTAACTTGTATAATATTTTAGCTTGTAGCTTATTTACAAGTAAAAATATTGCGTAGAAGGTCAAGTATTCTTTTGAAAATGGGTTAGATAAAATACTTCAAATTTTAGAATCCATTTTAGTGTTAATAAACTATCCATAAATTAAGTATTATAATAATTAATTGTTTTCTAGGTATTTTGAGTTTAAGTGAAGATTACAAATCATATCATCTTTCATTGATTTATGTAGATTTGTCTAAGGATGGTGTTAAGTCAATCAGCAATAGGTTCACTTCTTGATACGACAAGATGAGAGAGAGCGAAGACATAACTGGTGAGAGGTGTATTAAAAATAGGCCAGTCTGTCTGAACAGTTAACGTTGTTAAACACTTAACCCTGTCTTCCACATGCTGAACTGGTCCCATTTCACCGCAGACTTGGGTCATGAGCATGTATCCATCAGTACCTACTAATAGAATAACACATCTGGAAATATCACTTGTTTTTTAGCGTAATAAATAAAATATTTTTCTTTCTTTTTAATTAACAAGAGCTTAAAATAAACTATGAGACACTTTGTATCAGGCTAACATTATATTATGATACTGCAATAACCTCCTTCCTTGCAGTCTAATAAAAAAGAAACCTATAAAACGTGAATAGTTGGAAAATTCATTTTTTAAAAGTGTACCAGATCGCGTGCACTCACCGTTTCAGTTTTAATGAGCCCCACAAGCAACAGTGAAGGTGACATAAAAATTATTGAAAGCTATTAAGTACGTGTTGTACATTTTTGTGGCCACTTTCTATTATACATAACGGTCTATTAGTCCAGTCAAATTAAACATAGTTTTAGGTAAAAATGTTTGTTAAATTACCAATGTTTTTTGATATTTTTCAATTTTCTAATTGATATTTAAAGTTCAATTTCTTTCCAAAAATCTTAATCAAACATTTACACGATACACATTAGATACACAGACCTTTTCCCGTCGTTAACAATTCATATCGGCAGCACAGCACTTCACTAGAACGGCCCTTATAAGGTTAATGACCAACCGAAAAGGGAAGACGAAATAAAAAATTACGGTTACGAGAGCTATCATTAAAATCCCTTACCCAGGAATTCGCTAACCTCGGAATATGTTAGTAGCAACTTATTTTATGTTCGACTTAAACACCCGAAAGTTGCCCACTTCTTAAACCAAGATAAATTCAAGACCAAAAGTGCTCGAACTTTAATAAATAATGCTTTAATATCCATGATATTGATCATAGCGTTACAGAGGTACATGAATCCACGTAGTTACATAAACAAAGGAGGTACACCACACACAACAGCGATAAGTATCGTGTATGCGAAATGAATTCTAATGATACCTATTTGCGGCGGTGTAAAGGTACTTCGTGCTCGAGAAAATTGTTCGTTCGTCAGATAACAGTCGTCGTGCGACACTTTCGGACGTCTCCGGTGACAAATTTACATTCGTGTCGCGAAGTACCCCGAAACTACCTGTAGTAGTGAGATGTCGGCGCTAGTACCGTGGCCTGAGAGCGCCGCGCGCCGCCTCGCCACCGCCCGCCCGGAGCGCAGGTGTCGTCAGCCTCTCTGGGCTCGGACCGACGACAAACATGAAATATAGAACTTCCAGGACACCTCGTGCATGATATATGACGCTAGTGACGGCTACCGCTCAAACAATTCCTAAACATGCTTTGCAATTCTTTTCACAATTTTTATTTATTTCAATCTTGAATTTTGAATATTGGTGTTAAAATGCACCAGTTTTGTACTGTATGTCTACAATGGCATTAATAATAAAACACAAAATAAAATATTATTGTAACAATATATTTTATATACAAAGTAGCTTTATAATACAAGGTAAATAACTACGAAGAGCCCCACCGCGGGGTGCGAGCGAACTCCGGCGCTTCGCTTGAGCGCCTCGAGTTCGCTGACGTCCGGACTCTCATCAGAGTCGCCCACCTCGTTGTACTGCATCTCCTCAAACTTACCGGACAAAGCTGAAACAGAACACTCGCTCAGAAACACTCCCAAAATCCCTCGAGGGCAGGTCGGACGCCATTTTCGAAAATATCAAGTTACTCGACATAACCATTAACTTCTGCCTCTAAACGATTTCTAAGTATTTCTTATCACGACAACAGAAACAAAACTCCCAACTTCGTACTTTCGTCCTTAGATACTTACAATACAATTTTATTGTCCCGTCCGTGTCTCCGAGGGAATTCTTTGATATGCAACTGTATGTGCCAAAAGTGTTTCTACCAACTTTTTTAATCTTCAGCCTCATATCCACTTCGTATCCTCTCTCTATGGCTGTGATCTCGAACCTTTTGTCCGCTAAAAATATCCAATCATATTTTAATATATTTGATATTAATAGGAAAGAACTCATCAATCTCCAATTATGTATGATACTTACACTGTGATATGATTTGGTCATTTATCGTCCAATAATTAATAGATCTAGGGAAAGCTTCTGAATGGCAGTCCAAATGTACAGTATCGCCTTCTTTCGCTCCCACTAATTGATTTTGTATAGTCATAATCGGCGGAACTGTAACACAAAAGAAATAATTCCATTAACTTACAAAATGGAGCGGTGCCATATCCTCGAAGAGTGAACAAGTTAATATAGGGTCCCGCGTAAGTCGGTTGACGTAATTTAGTTCAAATTAGCTTAGTTGCGGTTTAGGATTCAGCTCTAATGCTGGCGACACACGTTTCCGCTCTTTGGGAGGCAACCGCACGTGTGTGTCTAGCCTACAGATTTATCTACATTTAGTATTTAATCTCTTTAAAGTCCAGTCTTTAGAGTACTCTACGAAATGATGTAGATTTTGGTTGCGGTCGTAATATCAAGTTTTCCAATCTCAAAGGCATTTTAAAAGCGATTGAAGTTGGCTTAAACCGTGCGACAGACAAAAGCCCGCCGACGGCGATATGGACCGGCAGCGGTCCTGAACTATTTATGTCAATGAATTTTGTAAAAAAATAGAACGTTTTGTCGGCACTGGAACAGCTTTCTGTGTTCCAGCGAAATAATAATTACTACACAGAACAGAATTACTACGTGCTGCTAATGCGAATCTTCTAATTAAATTAAAACGACTTTTAACGAAATGTAGAAAGTTCGTACCTTCGACATTTTAGAAACTTGGGAAGTTAGAACTTGGGGCATAGTCGTGTATGAACGAAGCCAATCAGAGCTATATGTATGTTGTAATTTCTATAGCGAATTAAATCATGTAGAACCATTGGATACATATACAAATAAGAATTACATAAGCTACGTTTAAGCTATTGGGTACGAAGGTATAATATAATAGAAAACTCACAATGCACAACGAGCATGACTCGTTTACTGACAGACGGCGGAACTCCATTGCTAGCTATACATAAGTAGGCTCCCATATGTAGTCTTGATACCTTGACCAGCTGTAGCACTGCGCCATTTACTGACGAATCTAGACAATACAAATAAAACATTATAAGTACAACGATGACATAGTAGCACAAAAATTAACGAACTTCTTGTAAAATAGAAGGCTAGGCGTCATAATGGCACTACTTTTACTGAGTTTAGGAGATATCTTACAAATATCTTTAAATATTTTTATGTCATATCGACATCGATATTGTTATGAGCTACCTCCCTCACTACCTGTCGTTCTCTCTAGAGATTTATTAGTTATGTAGATATTCTTTTACTGAATCGCTATTTATCAATAGGCAACCGTTTTCCTTTTTACCCGTAAGGTAAGCTCAAATGTCTGTTATTTGCCAAATATTTTATTGATTTATTGATATAGAGGAAGAGGATGATTTAAAGCTACACACAGAATAAGAAATTTCAGATCGAAATGAATTACTAATTTTGGTTTAGTTTAGAAGCCATGTGACCTCTCGTGTTATATAGTAAGTATACCTCTATAATATGAATTGACCAAACATTCGTTCTTTTTTGGGGTAAGTAATCAGAGAATGGTTAAAGACTTATTTAGCCAGCATCTTTATTACAGACTGACCAAAAAGTACAAATGCAATATAACCCAATGCGTCAACCAAAAAAAAATTGGCAGATACCTCAATAATACTTTACCCAACTTGAAACAAGAACCAAAGATGAATACAACGAGTTTAAACCTTCCCAACAAACTCTACATCTCTGACAAGTTAAGATTATGATCCGTAACATTTCCGCAGGAGAATACATACATACATACATTGTTTACAACAGTTCTGTGGATGGATAAACGTATTTACTTTGTCTTAGTTAGATTATTATCTTGATACAACGTATGTACCATGACTTATGCTAAACTTTCTGTTACATTGAACTTTGTAATGTAGTCATCTTACTACGTAATTTGATAGGTTTTACGTCCTTATGCACTGAAAATTTCATCATTCAGTTTGATTGAATTTTTACAAGGAAACTTATAGTTCAACATAACATCACATCTTTTACCCCCGAAGTGGTAGGCAGAGGTGAACATTACGGCGCTTAATGCCACTGTACAATGCAACACCCACTTTTCACTGTTTATGTTGTGAGTCCCATGTAATAGAGGGTGAGCCTATTGACGTATACCGGGCACAATTCCAGACTCCGTGCTACTACTGAGATTTAAGACTTATAGTTCAAATTTTCTTGTATTCAAGATAGCTCTGGTAATCGGAAAATGTATTGAACATTGTTTAATACAAATTTTCAGTCTTATTTTTATTAAGTTTTCAAATAGTTTCTCTTCAAATTTTTCTTCTTTTTTTAACCCATATCTCACATTATTTGGGTTTAGCACTATTTTCTTCTTTTACCAATTTCTTTCTTTCAGATTACGTCTAAAACTATTCTAAATGTTTATTGCCTTTTTGTAATTAATAGTGCTTAGAAGATCCGAGTTCCTAGTTCCGATTTAACAATCAAAGTATTGTTTTATCTGTTTTCAAATTATTATTAGTTGCATGCGTGGTTGCACGTAATTTGGTTTACACCAGGTGTTTGACAATAATAATATTTTCCTTCACTATAATTCTACAAGTGGGTGTAACTTACCTAATATTATTTAAACTTGATCTCTATGCAAAGTTACAAAAACTAACGAATTTACACATTATTTTGTAATTTTTGGAAATATACCTAAACTGTCAGTGAACTTTTTAATGTCATTGTATTTTTACCATCACTATGTCAAAGATTACTTTTTAATTCTGAAAGGGACAATGCTAAAATATGTAGCATTCAGTAATGAGGGCGTTATCCTCATAGTTGTTTTGATGCCCAGTGATGACTTAAGATGATACTATGTTATGCACAACCACGCTAACGACCTTATGTCCTATGAGGTCTTATTATTTAAAATTAAAATAACTATCTTCTTTATCAAGTGCTGGCTCACACTCCATCATATGAGACTCATACTCATAGTCATAACATAAACAGTATTGGGTTCTAAATTTAAAACCAATGCTAAGTAACTCGTCAGTTTAGTAAGTCAAGATGTTAAAGAGTATTTATTAATAACTTACTGTGTGTGTCACTGAAGTTGCTGGTGGGCAATAAATCACCAGCTTCTTTCCTCCAGACGACGGTTGGAGTGGGGACTCCATGCGCTGCACACCGCAGCGTCACGTTGGCTCCCTCCCTGGCCACCTGGTCACTACTCGTCGGGTAGTCCAAAATGTCCGGAGGAACTGCGCAAATCCGTAGCGGTTTTTCATATCTAAGCGAATAGTTTTCATAAATAGAATCTAGTATTCGAGAATTCAGTACTATTTCGATGGTTTTGTCTTTAAGTTTTATGAAATAGATCTGAATCGTGAACATTATATAATATTATGTATATTGAAGTCGGTTAAAAATATGAAATTGTTGAATAAGATTATTTCTCAATGATTTATTTGATGAAGAATTTAAAATGATTATAGGTACTAAGGATAGAAATATCCCGTTTTATCCTCAGTACCTAGTAAACTGCTCATAAGGAAAGTAATTTATGAAAATGTAACATTGTACATAGAAATAATTCACGAGAAATACACTGAAATAGCAATCAACAGTAACAAATTCCCATTTCTAAAATTATTCTTATTGTGGGATGAAATTAAGGAACATAAATGAATTGTTAAGTGGACATTAAATAAACTTTATTTCAAATTCACCTTACGATATGAATTCATTATTTTATTATGAAGTAAGCATACGGTTTGATACACAAATTGGTTATACTACACGCTCAAATGCCTGTGTAAACTAACAAATTAACTTCAAATAAATTACCATCGGCATTCGAATAGCCTCGTTGTTTATTTCATGAGAAAAATGTAGCTGAAGGTTTGTTTTGGAAATGAACTTATCAGCTGTATTTTTAGTTTTTACGTTTGTATTAAATATTAATTGAAGATGAATTAGAGTTATTTGGTTCTTGTTGAAGAATAGCATTGTATTGTTGTTATTTCATGGGAATTTATTCTTTGTTTATTAGTTTATTACCTTTATTAGTTTATTATTTCATCACATTAACATCCACAGCCTATAAGTGGCCATTGCTGATCAAAGGCCTCTTCTCACACGGAGAAGGTTTGAGCATTAATCATCACACTTGCTCAATGCGGGTTGGCGATTTCAAACTTATAAATAGAAATTATAAGTTCAGGTTTCCTCACGATGTTTTTTTTTACCGTTTGTCAGTGGTATCTAAATAATCTTAGAAAGTAGATATAACTCGGAAAACGTCACATAGATTAGGTTTTGAGCCCGCATTCTCGTGCATGAGAAGCGGGCATCTTAGACCTCCGGGCCACCATGACAATATTATTTCATATTTTGTTTAAATTTTAGTTTGTTGTTTTAACCTACCACACGAGTCATAAAGAAACCGCATGTCTAGTGATTATTTTAAATAACTGCATAAACTCCTATGTATTTTTATGTTAACTTGATGGTTTGGTTAATGTCTATGGCAAGAGTAGAGTAGATACTACGGACGATTTGTCAGACATACACATCTATTGTGTACCCTACGATAAATATCGTCGTTCGCAATGTTCCCAGCTATCGTTATATGTAAAATATTGATATTCAATCAGAACTGAATTGTGTCCGAGATGTAAATACATATTTATTACATGTTAGGAGTAACAAATAATACATAGATGTAGTACTAATGGACAAAGCAAGTATGCAAGTGTAGGCAATCATTAGTGGAGCTGAGCTAACTCTATCAAAGCAGAGAACATCCAGTTGTTCTGTAGCTTTGTTGCAGGTAATACAAATTAGCCGGTTATATACATACTAGTGCCAGTACTATTGTAATAGGACTCGATTACAGGCATATGATTAAGCGAAGACTGAATTTAAATATGATTAGAGGCATAAAGGAAGACTAAACATAACAATGGATCGTTTATAGAAAAAAATGGCTATTTTTCAAATAATATATTAATTTAAACTGATCTTAAGCATACATACATATATGTAGGATTAATTACAAATTTGCTTTAAATAAACGTTGTAATAAATCCATTTTTCACCATAAAATATAATAGGATTTTTTTTTAAGGGGGGAAAATCATCGAATGACTGCTCCCGCCTGGGTGAGGCGGAAGGGAGTGTCAGACTCTTACTGACTAAAAACCACCCCGTTCCTTCTCCTGCACGTCGAGCCGGTGCCCCGGTTACCCGTTAGGTTCTCCGCGACTCCGACATCAAATAAATAAAAATAAAATAAAATAGGATAGGATAGGATACTGCAAAGGGATGGTAGTCTGATACAAATTAAACTAAGAACAGTTAAGATACCTTACCTACTACATCTAAATAGGCTGTTTGGCTCTTCATGGGGTCGGTGTTGAGCTGGCACATGTACCAGCCTCTGTCCGACTGTCGGACGTCGTGTATGTGTAGGAACCACACCCGCCGGTCACTGTGGTTCACGGCGATCCGGTGGTTCTTTGTGATCACGTGGGTTGCTATCGTCAAGATAGTCTGCGTGTCCACGCGTAGCCACGCCACCTTCGGAAAAATGATCATTTTACATACATAGTGCATATAGTGTACGTTTGAGCGTCACGTTAATATATAACCAAAAAAAGACAAATGCATATTGAGGGTTTAAAAACAGAGTAAGAGGGTTGTTTAAGTATCAAAGTGTAATACAATTTTGTGCTATAAGATACGGAGACATTTAATAGGGGTGAAGATACAAATCCAAAATATATGTAGGTATAATTACATTAACCTTAAATGACTTGAGATAAAGATAGGTAAAGAAGAGATATTTTGGTATCCTCCCAAAAGAATGTTGATAAAAATAGATATTACAAAGAAAATGTAGGCTGAGATATTTATACTCATGGTTTGTCATTTACTGGTATTGTCATAATAAGTTCCATTGTAGCATGGGAAAGCCGATTGTCAATTCTTAGTATTTATGGAAGTTCCAAAATTGGAAGTCCCGTTATTAAAGTCTCTAAGACCCAGGATTCGAAATTGACTTCCTGTTATCAACAGTTCCTGGTATCAATAAGTGTGGGAGAGCCATGCTTCGGCACGAATGGGCCGGCTCGACCGGAGTGATACCACGGCCTCACAGAAAACCGACGTGAAGCAACGCTTGCGTTATGTTTCGTCGTGTAAGTGAGGTTACCGGAGGCCCAATTATCCTCCCTTTCCCCAATCTTCTCAATCCCTGAATCCCCATAGATCCTCAAACTCCTAATCCCCAAAAAGCCGGTAACGCACTTGTAACGCCTCTGGTGTTCCAGGTGTCCATGGGCGACGCCAATTGCTAACCATAAGGTTATCCGTCTGCTCGTTTACCGGCTTATGCCATAAAATAAACAGGTAACGACTGTAGTTGTGACTAATGAAGCAAATGAGTTTTATTGAAGTAAATGGGTTTTATTTGATTTTAATGTTTAACGTTTCAAATCGACACTCAAATTGTAAAATATTAAAATATAACACACCTTGCAGGAAATATTGATTTAAATTAATTTCAATACATATTTAAAATAATTGAACCAGAAATTGGTTAATTAAAATGTGAATCAGAAATTATGAAACTGTAAATTTTAAAATTACAGTACAATGAAACTTTTTTAAATGTTAATGCCGAACTGAATTCGGGAAGTGCATACAGTAACTTACAATGATACAGTGCAATTCGTGAAATTTGCATTAACTTCATACTTTGAATTGAATAATTAATATTCAGTCCATAAATATCTTAATATTGACAATCGTTTGACGATTTAAGGAACTATTTTACTCAAAAAGTATTTTTAAGTTTGTATATGTAATGAGTGTCAGACTCTTACTGACTCAAAACCACCCCGTTCCTTCTCCTGCACGTCGAGCCGGAGCCCCGGTAATCCGTTAGGTTCTCTGCGACTAGTATATGTATATTGATCGAGCGATGCGATTCAGAATCGTATCTGAGGGATACGATCGATCTCGCAACAAAAAGTCTCCTACAATCCAAATGCAACAATTACGTATAGAGTTGAGTACTTAAAGATGAAATGTTTAAAACATGGATTTATGTAAGTAGAAACTAGGAATGGCTTCTATTGCAATAAGTGTAGTAAATATAAATTAAAAGACAAGTAACATCAACAAACAAAAGGATATAGGGACTTATAATGGTTGCATTATTTATTTATTGTTTCAACATCAACAGCCTATCAGTGATCACTGCTGACCAAAGGACTCTTCTAACACTTATTGTTGTTTGATTTCATCTCTTATTTGTCTTTTTTTTTGGGTAATCAGAAACATGTAAAATGATAACATTTGAATATGAGAAAGCACAAGGTTGTTTGATTTTAGGTTAGGTCTTGATTTCATATTTTATTTGTCTCTTGTTTTTGGTAATCAGACACATGTAAAATGATAAGGTCTGAGTATGACAAAGCACAAGGTTGTTTGATTTTAGGTTAGGTCATTCAGGTTCTTGATTATGAAGTACAGTTGGTAATCAGAAACATGTGAAATATAAGATCTGAGTATGAGAAAGCGATTATAGGTAATCGGGCTTAAATATCATTCAGATTATTGATTACGAAGTTCTACAGGGTTCGAGTCTACAAAGTCATCACAACTGACAATAAATCGTTTTGATACTATTTTAAATTAATTTTACTTCATAAATTCTTTTAACACTTTGAATAGAAAGGTCATCTTTCTTACTTTTCGATTTTTTTTTTACTTTTTTTAATTTTTTTACGACAGAGTACATATTTGAAATATAGTTTATCTACACATTCGTTTTAACTCGTATTGATGGATAGAATAAGAAATACTTACCCTGTAAGAGCCGAGGTCATTGACGACACAAGTGAACACTGCTTCCCTGCCCAAAGATACAGTCAAGTTGTTAAGGCTATCTTCGAATCTTGGAACTTCTGGAACAACACAATTATTTCATTCTAATATTATTGTTTCATTTACCTTTACAGTGAAGGAAAGTGCTATTATTTTTTCATTACTAAATTTATTGTATTACGTACATATTACATAAGTATAAGTAGTATTATGTATTACTAAATATTTTTTTTATTTCTGTTTCTTTCTCACGGTCAGTAATGTTTATATTAAAATAATACTCTTAATAGAAGTTTTATTTTCGAAAACGTGAGTAGGTCTTCCATTAAGTTCCTTTTTCTTACTTCTCTTCTTTTTCAATTTATTTTTGTGTCATTCAATAGTAACAAAGAAGACGTGATTATTCTAGCCCATATTATTATTAAAAAATCAGTTGCTAATTTCAATTTGTACGATTTGAAGAGTAATTCGTGTGTTTTATAAAATACTGTAAAAATGTAGGTACTTATGACACACTGACTTTTTAAAGGGGGAAACTCATTGAATGACTTCTCCCGCCCGGCGCGGCGAGGCGAGGTGAAAGGGAGTATCAGACTCTTACTGACAAAAATCCATCCCGGTCCTACTCCTGCACTTGGAGTTGGAGCCCCGGTAACCTTTTATGTACTTCGCGGCAATGACACACTGACTGTCCACATCCTTTTTGGAAATATTATGTCGGTATGTATTCGTATAATAACATTAATAGTACCTACCTACTAAGCTCTTAACGGAATCCCTAACAATTCAGGTTTATACAGAAACTACTTAAGTACTACCAATCTCATGTATGTAGAGAAATCTTGGTAATAGTACTTCGTTCATTTATTTAGTAATAACTAATACTGTATAAAAATGTATTCTGTGTTAATATTATGTAGAATTGGATACATTTTTTTATTGTTATAATAATAACATTGTTTATATTAAAACTTTCGTGAGACATACTGAATTAATTATTTTGTTTTCGGCTTACACACGAAACTGATTGACGAGGAACTTGACAAGTTTCAAGCCAAGCTAGAGGCTCATATTCATGAGCATCATTCCGCGACACGCGACGCGGTGACTATCGCGCTGCTACTGTAGCAACAGTAATATGAGCCTCTAACCTGGCTTGAAACTAGTCGAGTTCCTCGGCAAACAGTTATGTGAGTAAGCCAAAAACATAAGTTAAGGTTTTGACCGCCAATAGAAAACTTTTCCGCTTACGTTGGTCACCGGTGACCCCCATGGCGTTAAATGTGTTAATAATAATAACGTTGTTTTCTTTTCCTCGATGCAAGAAACCATCTCTAACTCATGTTATGTTGACGATACTGTTCAATATTTACCGAAAAAAAAACAATAATCAAAACAATATTTTTTTTAGGACTGAGGACGAGTCTCCTTATTGTGAGTGATTGTCCCTAATCAGAACCTAACGGGTTAACGGGGTGGTTTTTAGTCAGTAAGAGTCTGACACTCCCTCCCGCCTCACCCAGGCGGGAGCAGTCATTCGATGTGAGTGATTCATGCCATCCATAGACATTTAAAACATCAGAGGAGTTAGGTTTGCCAGTCTTTTGTAAAAAGAGTACTATTTCTTCTTTCAGGCTTAGATAGATAAGTGTCGTATACATATAAATAAAATGAGGACAATTAATTTCCAGATGTATGTAATTAATCTTGCTTTACACACACACTAATACGGAATCGTTTCCTTTGTATGACACTAAATAGATAGGTTCAGGAACAATACTCCGAATATTGTTACCACATACATACATATCTAGGTAGGCACAGTATATGTAGACAATTGTAATCTCATTGAACATCAATAGCAAATTAGGAGTGCTTGTAGATTTGCAGCTTCAAATTGGTCAACTGTTGAAATGCGAGTTGACTCCACTTGACTGGGGCCTTTATCCACTCTGACGTCCATGGATATCCAAAAAAAGTAGCGTCATACGACTACGGATACTGTAGTATCCAAAGCGACGAGTGTTATTTTACTCCATCTAGTTTAAAATACGGTATTGTTTGGTGAGTTTTGACAGATTATCTATACAGCTGTTGAAATAGGTAGTTCGTAGAAATTTTTTTTTTCTTTATCCTAGCCTAATGGCTTTGTTGATTACGGTTCTACGCCGAAGTTGTGACGTCGCACGCGGTTCTGATGCCGCGTGCGGCTGGACGTAAGACAAACAAATGGTCGCGCGGGCCGGACGTTAGAGTATCTACTACGTTTTTAGAAAATCGAATCATTTACAGCAATTCACAATGTGATAATGATTGTAACAGGCTTTTGATCTACAACAAAATGTTGTTCGGGGTTTGTTGGTAAGTTTACTTTTCTAAAATATGATTAAGGCTTATTATCCAAGTGACCAGACATAATAAGCACACTTTCATAAATTGGGTACTTGCCTTCATCAAAAATAAATTATTGCGACTGTTCAATACAATAAAATATTAAGAAATTATCACACTTCCATAAATTGGTTTTAATATTCATCCAGCAATTTTTTAAGAAATAAGTATGCTGTTGGGCGCACAAAGAATGTGACGTCACAAAGTCACAATACAGAATCTCGTACAAAATTCATAGAAAACTGTCGTTTTTGACAGTTCGAAAAAAGTATTGAATTGGACTAGTGTACCTACCCAATTGACGAATACAAGACGAGAGCTCGCATCTTTCTTAAAAGCAATTATAACTGTGTGCACGGAACGGCAACGTTGCATTACTCACTACTTATACAAATCCGCTAATCTTTATTTGTAGGCTGCATGCATTCGTCAAATGATGCGTCGTGGACAGTAATTTATTGTATACTTATAACGAAAAATTGTCCCTATTTTTCTGCGTATGCTGTTAAGGAATAATATTCCTTGTTACATTATAACTAAACTTGTAAGTCTGTAGGTACTTTAACAGTTGAATAGCTGAACTACATAGCTTGCGAGAGCATCTAATTGTTCTAATAATGAATAGATCGGTTTCAATTCATATCCAATATCAATTGACTAATTGCTATTGTTTTCATAACATGAAATTATGTCATAATGTCATGCTTGTTTTTTCCTGGAAATGACATTGTTGTACTACACTACTACATATTGTATACTACTAGCTGTTCCTGCGACTTCGTTTACGTGAAATTATTCATATTTCTTGTTAATTTTATACTTTTTTGAGGCGACAACGTGTTGATTGGCGAGGCGAATTTGAGAGCTAGGTAGTATGAAACGGAACGTTTATTGTCTACTTAAGATGGCGACTGCGCTTTGTCTGTCAGTGTCATTAAAATGAATTAATAAAACGAAATAATCTCCGTAATCCGAATTTTGCGGATATATGTTGTCGACTCGAAATCGATATTTTTTTTATGTTTTGTTATTCAGATAATGTTTCGATCGAGTCTACCGTACCCCTTGACGAAATTATTAATATACTTAGATATCTATATCTACTGATGAGACACGACTACTCTCTACTATACTAAATAGTTTGCTCGTTTGTCTGAAAGCGCATCTCTGAAACCATGGGTTCGAGCTTAAAAAACATTTTATTCTATATCATTTATCAATACGATACGTTATAAAACTTCATGCTATGATCAAGGGCTTATCAAACCACACAACAGGTATATCCACATTATCATTAAAGCGAGATTATCCCCAAACATTTCCTTGTTTCAAAATCAATATATAAATATAGAAAGGCTCAGTCCCTATTACACGGGTCTCGTATGACATGACTGACGATAGTGGGTGTAACTACTGTGAAAACTATAGATAGATGCGGTCCTCTTTGAAGTATTTAAGTAGGTACCCGTTCAATAGATATTTAAGCCGTGTTACTGGGGATTGATCTAATTCTAGGAACTCTCTAGTACTTATCTATGTTACCTAGTGATTATAAGATTTTAAAAGTATCATGGTTTTGAATAATTTTATTTGTAAGTAACGAGTGAAATTTGATGCGTTACCTACGTTTAAAAGAAATAAGAAAAATGAAATAATAATATCTACTGTTTGCATCGATTCCACCCTTGCGCTTTCATTTGTAGTAACTAAATAAATGAATTAACAAACAATAAAAATAAAACGTAAAATTTACTTAAAAGTAACATAATTTACGGATATAACGACACCTGCATATTTTGGAAACCAGCCTCACTTATGAGGATAAAATTCTGAGAAAATTAATTTCGTATTGAACTGAACAGAATATGAATGAAAAAATGATAAATTCGCAAAAAGCGCTACTCAAAATAAAATAAAATGCATAATAAATTAATTACATCATTGGAATGAAATCATAAAGTTACAGGAAGACTGGCCAGTAATGTAACAAAGAAGAAAACGGATAATAGTCGGTTATTCACTAATTACTAAGTGAAAAAAGTATGTATTTACTGAACAGTTATTTTTAACCAGTATCGATGGTTTAGCTGACCTCGGCAACATGGCATGGTCGGACTAATGAATCTACTTTTATAAAAACAGATTATTTACTGCCTTCAAACTGGTTCAAATAGTCGTGGTAGTCGTATAAAGAACAACTTAATTATGAAGTGCCTGGTCTGTGTGTACGTATTTATGTGTGCCTCTGACTACTCATTTAGATTTTCGACTTTTACGGACAAAGGGCATCATTTTAAGTATAGCTATTTGACATTTTTCGAACGAAAATTAAAATACAGTATGCCCAACTCGATATCGAACCATTTAACTATGAATGCTCTCATTCCACTAATATCTTTAATTTATAACTTTAAAATTTTATTATCAACGATTAGTATCACAGCAGTTTTCACTTTTAACCTATTAATAAATTTCTGAAGAATCTCGAATACCTAAATGCTAAAGTTATTAAAGGCGCTACTTTGAAATACCTTCGCATGTTTAAAATTATTCTGAGATTAAGATTGTAATCTTGTCAAAATTCCGATCTCAAACACAACCTGCCCGAGTTTATTAGAATTCTATTGATGTACTCGCAAAGTTATCGTAATTATTTCGTCAGAATCTTATATTATTATCTCTTAACAGAGCATTTAATTAAACTCAATTTATGTTATGAGATTGAAGTAATGATCAATTAGATATTTGCTTTATACTTAGCTAAGATAATGAGAAACGTTGAATGTCTTTTGCTTGAAGCCATTTGTTGCTGATAAAGTGATCAAGTGATCAATTCGAGCAAAATAGTTGTTAGTTAATATGAAGACGACATGTTTATGTGGGTCCATATATCACTGAGCTTTATCTCAATACTAATGTATCAGAGTGTGTATATATAAATGTTATTGTTGCCGGCAGTGTGTTCCCCACGTACAGACCTAAGCATTTATTGTGCCTAGAGCAAATTTGCTTGCGGGACGCAATATCCAAGTGAACGGGCCCTGGGGTGCTATCTTGTTTTATTTGTGCGCCAGAGCCGATAATGAACGTTTTTCTCCGTATCTATTCTGGGCATTCAATATACTAAAGGTGTAATAAAGGGTAACATATTAGAGACCTCCCCTTCCTTTTGCCACCAGAATTTTATTGTCACATTAAATTATCAAATCGTAGTATTTGTGAAGTTAAGGATTAAACTGATCTTTAACTTTAATGAATTAAGGTTTAAAATGTTTTAAGTTGTAAATAATACTTATAATATAAAATAAATAAAACTAGTATAATAAAAATAATAAAAGAAACAATGGTTTTTATTTACCCGTTAGTACAAGTAAATAAAAACAATAGTTGTACCTGATCGGTAGTAAAATGGGTATGGTTTATGGGTTTGCCTATTTTGTGGCTAGTATCGTCATATAACTTCTATGTTGTTCATGAATTGTTATGAATGGTATCTGTACCTATACAATAACAATTTACGATGTTACTACAAAATATATACATACATACATACATTATTACAAGTTCTTCTAGAACCTAGGAAGAAACTTCTTATGCGGATTAAATATTGGAGATACATTTCACATACAAGTAAAGTCTCATTTGTCATACACGAAGATTTATGATAGACGTTACAGATAGTTAGAGGCTGTAACTAGATCTAATTTATACATTTATATAGCGTACTTTACGTAGTTCAGACTCGTTTGATAAGATATTCAAAAACATGAATTTCATTCTGACGTCAACGTTTTAAGTATTTACTTTGTACAGTGTAAGTTACTTACATACTGATTTTATTCCTTATTGAGAGCAAGTTAATGAAAATAATTGGCACCGTACACTCATAATGTAACGTAATTGAATTTTATTAGGCGGAACGCTTCGTGAAACCTGGATCTTCCACCGTCCCCATCTTATAAAATACATGTGAATATTGTGTTAAACATTGTTTAATTTTATTTAGCAACTAGACTATAAATAGATCCACAATTTGAATGAAAATAACAAATATTATACACAATTCCATTCTCAATATCTGTCTGATAATTTTACAATGTAAAGAATTCGAATTATTGTCCTGTTCCTCTGCTGAATAGATATTTCATAAAATTCTTCATACCAGCCTGATATCTAAAAGGGTATCTGTTTATAACTTATGAGACGGGCCCCTTCAAATACCTCTATACATTTTAGACAATTCCCAGATAACAAACTCGAGACAAAGTTTAAACTCCGCATAATAATGAGTGGATTTGTCTCAATGTATTTCTTCAAAATGAACGAATTGTTTAAGACACAAGGAGGTACGTAACTGTTCCCTTTAGAAGCTACAAAAGATGATCTTTATCGTTTTATGGGTTCAAGGAGTGGGGTGAACCCCGGGGGAGAATTTATGTCAGAATATTACCCCTCCTTAGAGACTCTAAAAGAAAGTTTTAAATGCTTTATGCCTGTACTTACACATACGATGTTGTGGATGTTAAATTCTGTAATGTTCTATGTATTTTTACATCGTAAACTGTCATTCACGTTTGCCGATGTCTGCGGGCGACTGTTTTATCGCTCAGGAAGAATACCATTGTGTTCCGCATGACAGAAAGGCGAGCATACCCCATTGTTTTTTTATCGGACGGCAATTGGCTCTATTCGCCCGGAGTCCGTATACAATTTGTCGAAGCTTGCTTGATATTGTATTGTAGACGTGACGATTGTCAATTTTATATGTTTGATTTTGTGATTTTATTTTTGTTGTGTACCTACTATGTAGTTGTTACTTTGTTAGTGATTAGGAATGTTATTATTAAACAATAAAGGACGTTTGTTATGTGATAGGAGCGCGGACCCAAGTATGTTCGGATAAGGCAAGAAGAAAAAAGGTTTTAAACTCTAAGCTTTTGAATTACTTGATACATACTTAGTCGTCTTACTGGTATTTGCGGCTCTAAACTGGACATTATACCTTTACTACAGCGTAAACTTATATTTATTTTCGAAGTAATTGTAGTTACACTAACACAGTACACTACAGAATATAATAATAGTAACATACATAGCTATGTTCGATTAGCTTAGTGTCCGTTGTCCAGTGTCTAGTGTCTCACAGCTGCAGTTAAGTTTGCGTTGTCCCCCTGTTGAATTAATAGCGATAGTGCTGAGCAAATACTCATTGCAGCTTCATACTCGTTGGTATAATTGGTTCATTTCTAAAATAACTGTGTTAGACACATATGCATAGTTATATTATAGTAATTTAATATTATGAGAAGGGGTTCCAGATCGTGTTAAAAATATAATTAGGCATTTTATAATTGCCAAATTCTTGATAATATCGAAGTGTGAAAATGTGGTCAGCTTATGGTAATAGACTTGATAAGTTTACACGAGGATCCCAATATAACTGGTTAGAAGTGGGAAGTTGGTGTTACATCTAAAAGTGGGGTTTAACCTATCTCTTTAGCAATATAAAGCTTCATGTTTCTATTTAAGTAATACAAACAAGATATAAATACAAGAAGACATCTAATAACATGTTTTAATGGAATATTTTTCTGCGATGTTGGTTACATTTATTGAGCACAAATTAAAGAAACCAGTACAGTTGGAGGGCACGCACAGAAAATATCTACGACCTACGCGGAATTCGAAATTAGTATCCGTGACGTAACGGCCAGTCCAACTGGGCGAAGTAACCGTCATGTAATGTATTTATCCGTACAACAAGCATTGCGGACTAAAATTTAAATAAATAAAATTAAAAAGTGATAATTATTAAAGCGAGGGTAATTGGGCCTGCGGTAACCTCACTCATATGAAAAAACACAACGCAAGCGTTGCTTCACGTCGGTTTTCTGTGAGGCCGTGGTATCACTCCGATCGAACCGGCCATTCGTGCCGAAGCATGGCTCTCCCACAGTTAGTATCGTTTCGATTGGGGCAATGATGCGATAAAAAATTAAATTGCACAAAAAATGATTGTAGCGCTATGGGTGGGAAGAACAACATAAACTTATTTTAATGTTTACTATATCATTCGTGATATGGTGACCACAATCACACACCCAAGAGAGTGAGAACAAGTATGTATCACCAATGAGATCAATTGGTCCAATGAGTTCTCATTGAGGCATAGAAGTGTTCCAACATGAGGATAGGTCACCAATCCACAAACTAACCTTAGTCAGCTGGTTAAAAGTAGAGTTGGTTTGTATGTTTTACCTAAACCGTAACTTCTTTTACTGTTTATGTATACCTGTGCAGAAAAGAAATAAAGTTCAAGTAAATATTTAAGTGAATCACTGTCAAATATAAATAGTAAATATTAACGTTGTGAAGCTAGTCTTTTATTCACGAACAGTTCGTTGCCTTGGCTGGCTTGTAAAGCAAATGTCACGAACAACCATGCATAAAATCCATTGTAGCGTAGTACAAAGGAAATAATATTTTATCACGTTTGCCCAGTTTTTACTTTTTAAAACTTCAATCCATGCATTCATATCAGCACGTTCGTCTCGCCGAGGGGATTCAAAGCCTGGTTGAAGCATAGCCTTTATGTATAACACCTTTAAAGTTATATTATAAAAGGGTACATAGTATTAAAGAAGGATTTTATAGCTGGAAGCTTTTGCGACACGACATATGAGACGTGTGAACATGTATTACAGAATACTGCGGATTAAGACCGCGCGGGCATCACGTATCAGTTTTTATTTTTCGAAATACACGCTTCAGATGTTAAGATCTGAAACGTTGAATGCGAAAAATTGAAAAGCGTGAATTGAAGCGAAGTGGAATTAGCCTGTTTGTTTATATCGTGTGTGTGTGTGTGTACGTGTGTTACAAAGTATTACATGTTTTTTGAAGTAGTATTACTTGTTTAAATGTGAGAGCCATGCTTTGATGCTTTGGCACCAATGGGACGGCTCGATTGGAGTGATACTGCGGCCTCATAGAAAACCGACGTAAATAACGCTTGCGTTTCGGGTGTCCATGGGCAGCGCTGATTGTTCACCATCCATCTGCTCGTATACGGGCTTATCCCATAAAGAATATAAAGTAAAATTAAATAAAACATAGGTAATGTTGTGCTTAATTAATCGATAAAATAACTTTTCACATCGTATAATTCTCAGTACCTGGATCACCGAACTTGGTTTGGTGTTTTTTATAGTACAAAATGAAAATTAAAATACACAAATGAAATAGAACAAAATATAAAATAGAAAATATATAAAAAATAAAAGAAGCATTCGGGCCGAGGACTGAACGCGCATTGTTCTGCGTGGAAGGCACCTGTTTTCCCGACTAAGCTATTTAAACGTAATACATCAGGCGAAATTTGAATTCGTATAGTAACAAGGATTTGTATTCAATGAAAACATGAACATAACGATATTTTCTGAAAATTATACCTAGCTAAATCGATTTATCGCCCCCGAAACCCAGTACAAAATTTAAAGAAAACTGATGGAGACGTTTCCGAGATCTTTGATATTTACAATATACAATTACATATACTAGAAATGCTCGCTTAAAGTTTGTTATATATTTTTATACTGCATATGGTGAAATTCCAGCAACATTACAGACTTCGTATTGCTTAGCTATGGATGTGTTCTATGACGGTAGCAAGAGTGTATCACAAAAAAAAATGTTTTACCCAAACTGGAGTTTAAATCTGAAACTACTTTGACAGTTGCGATAACGATCAGAGTAAACAGTGGAGCTGGCAAAAATATAAAAATATTTCCATCCGATAGCAAACATTCGCTTTTTAGTCACGGATCAAATAAAAATTTTAAATTCATACGCTTCACATGTAAAGTGTGAAAACGTTGTTATAAGGGGATTTTTCAAGCACAACCTTTATACCTACATATACAATGAAAAAAAAAGTTAACAAGACCTAAGTTATGTTAGAACCTTTCCAAATTAAATGTTATTTTAAACGCCTATGTTAGAGTATTTTCGTTGTACTGAAGCCTTAACTAATTAAATTTATATTGTTAAGGCTAGTTAAATAGCCATAATAGTTAATATTTTATATATTTAGGCCTAGATA
Organism: Spodoptera littoralis; assembly: GCA_902850265.1. Classification (NCBI taxonomy): domain Eukaryota; kingdom Metazoa; phylum Arthropoda; class Insecta; order Lepidoptera; family Noctuidae; genus Spodoptera; species Spodoptera littoralis. The sequence goes on along the minus strand of LR824542.2, from coordinate 8,020,784 downwards.
TTATTAGATATTGGTATTTATTTTAGCTCCACGGCAAGATTTGGTTAGGTAGTATTCTGTTATATTCAAGGATTAAGTTATTAGTAAGTTATAAAGTAGCTTTTGACTTCAACTATGTTAGTGTATAAAGCTATATAGTAACTATTTCAGATTGTAATAATGTTCCGTGCGTAAAATGTGCGTATTTTTCAACATTGTAATATTTTTCGGATCTTTAAGATCATGCGGTTTCGAAACCTACCAACGGCAAGTGCAATGTGACTTTTTCCGAATTATAATTACTATCCAAGATTATCTAGACACCACTAATATAGAGGTACAGTGAAGGAAAATATCGTAAGGATAATCTGGGCTTATAATTTCTAATTGTAGGTTTGTAATTGCCAACCCGCATTGCACAAGTGTAGTGATTAATGCCTTCTCTGTGTTTTAAGAGGCTTTGTTCAGCTGTTCATGATGATGATGATGATTACACATAGACCTGAAACAGCAGTATAAGAGATCGCACGTGTTATGCCGGAGCATTGAAGTAGAAATTCGTACAAAAACATGGAGACAAAACTCTTACAAGACGCCAGTATTACAACTATAGTTTCACAAAAATAAAAAACCAACGGAAATATCCGAAGTGTTAATAGAATATTCAATTTACAATTAGAAAACTGAATTTCATTTAAAACTTACGATGAAATGATAAGTTTCGTGAAAATAGTTTTCATTCGTTGAATTTTTTCGCTTCGTTTTAATTCATTATGCATAAGTCTTATTTTGGAACAGTTTTATAACTATAGTAGGTAAGTAAAGTTCAGTATATCCAAAGTCTATAAAAAAATAATTAAGTTACACGTGAAAAGAAAGATGCTTGAATATGATGCAAGTCAAATAATTATGTAGGTCAGGAAGATTCGTGCTAGGCGGCGGTGCTCTGTGGTTTCTGCCTTCGCGCAAGGAACATATGAACGAGTTCATAAACGAATGTAAAAGTAAAAATCAACGTTCGTATACCTTTTTATAATAGCTATCGTAAGTCATACTAAATTAACTGAAAAAGTAGGCTGTAAGCTGCGCGACATCCCCTCAAAAGCGTACGCTGTTCACGAGGAAGAGCCCCTCTGTGGCTCGAAACTAGTAGAGCTTTTCTCAGTATTTTCACGAGAGTAACCCGCGATTTTTTAGTTAACATTCGTATACGTATATTTGTCTTCTATGCGTTCCGAGATCATAGATTAGATTTGATGATACTTGAAGACGTTAGGAAGATTCTGATATTAAAAATGAACATCCATATAAGTCTATGTAAATAACATCAAGTGGAACAGACAGTTGTTCAATACTGTGTACTAAAAAAAGTTTCTTTTTTAATTTACCAAAATGAAATACATTAAAACTTCGTAATTAGTACCTTATCTTCTTATAAATATTATGAATAGAATGAATGGATATCTTTTAAATATAACTTGTTAAATATAAAAATTCTCTCCCTATACCTATGCTCGGCCAAGTGGTCGCAAGTGCGACTGCCGGGCAAGGGTTCTCGGGTTCGATTCCCGGGTCGGGCAAAGTATTACTGGGTTTTAAAAAAATCTTAGTAGTAGCACGGAGTCTAGAATTGTGCCCGGTATATAGCAATAGGCTCATCCGTGTACGTGGGACTCATAACATATATAGTGAAAAGTGGGTGTTACTTCTGTGTGCACCTCTGCCTACCTCTTCGAGGATAATAGGCGTGATGTTATGTTATGTTATCTCCCTATATCTGTTTGCTTGTAAACATGAAATTGTAATTCTATCTAATGAATAGTATACCTAGAATTCTAGATTTCATTAATTACGTTCAAATTGGCTTAACATAGTTAAACAGTATGGTTGGTTAGTTAGTTATTGATGTATGTATATCGTGACCAGACGTCCCGTTTAGAACGGGACTGTCCCTTATGTTAAACGAGTCCTGTTGTCCTCGAAATGAATTCTGAGACTTAAAATTGTCTCGTTCTCGAAAACCACGCGAAAAGAATAATCAAACCTATGCGACAACCGTTCGGACGGCTCGAATGGTGTGCGAGAGTGATACAGCGTTATACATAACTCGCGAATTTTTAACGAAGTGCAGTCGAAAAAACGGAAAATACGTACATTTTTGTGCAGTTAGTAATGTTAACCTTTTTATTGTGAGCACAAAGTTGTGTTTACAGGTTCTGTAAAGGATGTTTTTTTTAGGAGGGGAAAATTATCGAATGACTGCTCCCGCCTGGGTGAGGCGGGATACGGTGCTATTTCCTATGACATTAAATATTATCAATTCTTTTAAATTTTCCAAGAAAATTTCATAGATACGAAATCACCTGGTTAATATTTTTATTTTCTATTGTTAAAAACTCATCCTTTCAAGTTGCCACCAAATTGAAAACCCTAAAATGAACGTATGTTGGTATGTAATAGGAAACATTATGTGATTACAACACATGTTGTTTTTGGTTATGGGCTCCTAGAGTAGCTAGAAACTGGTCGAGTATCCTCGACGAACAGTATAGTCTATAGTGGCCGTGTAACCTAATTAATTTGAAAAACCTACGCTTCTTTCCAAACTTCTGGCTATTGAAATCAGATTTCATTACTGTGTTCTAAAGATGAAACAAAAGCCAGTCAGATAAATATCAAGTAACAAACGGGAACAATGTAACAAGGTGTACTCATTCTATTCACGTATAAGATTGACTTTGTAAAAACATTTTGTAATATCGAGTTTTACGATTGTTTTTAATTGTGAATGGCTCATCTGTATATCGCATAGTTGGTTGACAACTAACTGCCATCCGAGACTCGAGGATATTTATACTCGTTGACGTCTATTTGTGAGACATGCTGGTAGTGCTTACCAGGAAAACCTTTTATGCAGATTTCTTTGTTAAAGAGACAAAAGAGAAAATTATTCATTAGGTATTTATATTCTGCGACGTCGCTTTGTTTGGCAGCCTCTATAAATATGATATTCTAGCTTACCTTTAAGGCATTGTCGATATTACGTAATCAAAACGATTCTTCAATCGTCGGTTGAAATTAAAAGGCACGTTTTCGCCCTTAATGCGTATAGAGTGATCACGCACACTAGTCATTTTTCGGTTCTTTACGATCACGTCTCATATTACGTAAAACAATCAGACTTTCTGCTCGGGCGTTTCAAAAACCCAACAAACTAATAAAAATGGTATCATTTGCGTATAACGCCATTTTACAAGACTTTTCCATTTGTTTGAAAGAAGTATAAGTACTGAATTTTATTAACAAGTCCTCATTAAGCCTAGACATGAATGCAAACAATAAAACCGTCTAGCCACATTTCAACGTAGTGGCATTTTATCTAAAAGATTGTCTGGAACCTACATTTTTAATGTCAATGTTTACGTTGTATCATATTACACTGAATAATAAATGAGACCGGGTCCTTTTAAAGTTCGAACATAAAAAAGGTATTGCCGATAAATCATGATATTGTGTAAAACCTCACTTAATCTTAATTTGGGGCGATGCCTTTGAATGGGCGTTATGCAACGCGACTTATTTGTGCCGTGACTTAGTTGTGAATAGCATCGACAGGCAATATTTTCTCTTTACAACGAGCTCGGTACAAGACAACGCTTTCAGGCAATGACTTGTGCCGTGGGGGCCGATATAAATATTTGCGTATCGCATCGCCGCCTGGCGGCTGCCGGCTGCCGCTGGCGTGCCGAGCGTGGCGCCCGCGCCCGCTCCCTGCTCCCTGCCCGCTCTTCCAAACGTGGCTCGTCACGCGACCACCGCTGCCTCAATGTAAGAAGTTTATTCCACTTTAAATATCCTACGTGAATCGATATGTTCTACAAATTAACCTTTATTATTGCGTAGGTACCGTCTGGAACTACTTTTGCCAAACGAAATGTGAAAACTTGTCCTTACCCAAGAGAGAAGTTACTATGAATTATTTCAGCCACAGAAAACTAAAACTTACTGGTTAGATTTTTAAACTAAGATATATCGTAGTAGTATAAAGATTTAACGACAAAATAAAGTTTTTATTGCCTTTAAATAAGTGATTATTCCCACAAAACAAATAGCTTTAGTTCTACGCTTTTACGTTAGTAGCTTACGCAAAGGAAATTACAAACGTAATAAATGTACTCACAAGAATTAATTAACAAAATTAAGTAAGTTAGTGTTACTCAGGTAAATTATTATCACTACGTAATCAAATTGAGTTAAAGGGAGTGAAAACTTTGGAGATAAGAAGTGTTGCAAAGAAGATTATTTAAAATATTGAGTAAGTAACAAATTTTCGAACGATCGGCGTGATTCGATAACTTTTCGCCGAAGTTAGCTGTAAGTTTGTAGAAGTTTCCAGCCGTGTTTCTGAACCTTATCGTCCGTGGAAGTAACAAGCCGAGATAAATGAAGTTTAGTTGCTCTTAATTTAATGGCTGGCCGGAAGTTTGGACGACGTGACCGGCAGGGTGGGAGCCTCTTTCCTACCAATTATTCGACTAATTAATAAGACATTGTATTGATAGGATTGTCGGCCCCTTCATAACTCGGAAACTTTATTTACCAAATTCACTGAAACAATTAGGTTAGAACAAACTAAGAGTGACTTATCCCATCAAAATAGCCGAAACAAACAAGGTCGTTGTTTGTTGAAGAAAAATACGGAGCTAGCAATTAAAGTTGTGAACGAGTAGCAGATCGAAGTAACTACAGTAAATGTCTTTCAAGTCTTTCGAACACCGCAACTGAGCAAATGGCGAACGATTTAAACGCTTTCTTAAAGGATTTATCGGAGATGACACAAGAACAAGGGGTGCGGAGGAACTGGGGAGGCAAAGTCCTACCGGGGTAGGACAGGCTAAAGCGAGGAACAAAGATTTATAGAGGGACAAATTGTAACAGAATCACTGCTACAGTTAAATTCGTAATTAGTTTATCAGTTATAAATTATACATAACTTGCTGGTTTTTTATTAAGAAGTGATTAAGGTTTTGTTTAGACGTTCATTGTGATACATGAGAAAAGTTATTTTCTTTAGACATTGGATTGTTTTGTTAGAAAGTTTACGTCTTTATGATGTCTTATATTAAAGTAAAATAGCAATGGGTTCAGGGAAAGCGTTATCTAATAAGAATAATTATTATTTTACGATGGTATTATGAATTCATGGTTTAAATAGCCAAAAACACCGTTCTAATTATGTGTCCTCATCATTAGTAGAAATTGACATACTAGTGAGCCCAATCTAAATAAAAACAAATGACACGTCAATGACGTCAGAACAAAAATGACAAACGCAAAAATATGTATATCGTGGTCTCTTACTAAATCCAGATTGTTGCCGCCTTTAGAACAACGCGAAATAAAAACAAATGACATGTCAATGACGTCAGACCGAAAATGAAGAGAGCAGAAATATATCGAGTTCTCTTTCTAAATCCAAATTATTGCCGCCTTTAGAAAAAGACAAATTAAAAAAACAAATGACTGAAACAAATCACATTCTCTTTCTAAATTCAAACATTACCCGCCTTTAGTTAATACAAACTCGTGTTTCTTGTTTGTACTTAACAAAAGTTAAATGATTTTTTTTATATTAATAAAACATTCTTTGAGATAAAATAACATAACATCACGCCTTATATCTCCGAAGGGTTAGGTAGAGGTGAACATTATGCCACTGTACAATGTAACACCCAGTTTTCACTATTTATGTTATGAGTCCCATGTAATAGGGGGTGAGCCTATTGCCATATACCAGGCACAATTCCTGAATCCATGCTAATACTGGGAATTAAAAAAAATATAATTTAAAATTAAATTTATTCTAATACGCTTTTGGTAAGAAATTGGCGTCAACTATGCACAATCGGAACACCAGAAGAGTAATAAATAAAAATATACAAAAATGTATCCGTCAAATAAAATAGAACCATTTTATTAATATTACTTTGAACACTGTGATTCGTATAATCTAATAAAGTTTTACTATAATTTACGTTGAATTTCAAATCAAAACTGAGCTTTAATGCAAATGTGAATAAACCATTAATGTCGGGTCTGACGTGAATATCAAAATACAATCATTGCGATTGAATATTCCTGCTTAGTGTTAAACGCTTTTTACTGAAGTTAATAGTAATAATGATATATTAAACATTTAGCCTGGTTATTTGATTGGTGTTGATATGTACATGATATCAGTTACATTATGCACCCATAAAATTACTTGTAATATTGACTTTCATAATTACCCACAGCTCAATCATTACAACCGGTTGAATTTCATACTAGTAGTTTAATTTACATAAGTTAAAACTATGCGATTTTTGAGGGGGAAAATCATCCAATGACTTCTCTCGCCAGGGTGAGGCTCCAGGGAGTGTCAGACTCTTACTGACAAAAAACCACCCCGTTCCTACTCCTGCACTTCGAGCCGGAGCCCCGGTAACCCGTTAAACCCTCCGTGGCTAAAACTTTTCGATACCATTTTAAATGTCATAGAAATAGTCCATTGCCTAACAAATCATATACCTACACAAAATTTTATCCCCATAAACCCATTCGGGAACACAAACGCGATAAATACTCGCCGACGAAGCTAATAATTATTAACATGTCACCGGCAATATTTTCAAACAAACATTAATTTTTATAAACTCCGACCGGCCTTGTCAGCCGGGGAATTCAACCACTTAAACGTCATTTTAATAATTCACAGGCACACGTCTATCAATTACCCTGGAGGAAAGTTTACGTGTAAATTCAACCCTATCGTGGGTTTATAATAAAAAGGGAGAAACTAGGAAAATTAACTGAATAATAAATGTGTGCGACCCTTGATTATGTTCACACGACAGTCGAGAGCCTCGGGGGCATTTAACCTTTATACGTATCTCCCGTACGTACGATGTTGCGTTGCGCTTCATGCCGCTAAGCCGGCTTTCACCGAAGCCTAGCTGTTGCTACATCTCTTCGGTTGTAAAATAAACACTGAACTAAACCTGTCTGTTAGTTCAAATTTTGGTCAGTGAGAATGAGAAATTGAAAGTAGGAATAGTAATTATTGCGTTTAATATTTTTCTTTTGGTACCTATCTGTAAAGTATACGCTTATCTTGGTTCGTCTTGGACGACGGCGCGCTCTTCCGCACCCTCAGATTCTCTGTATCACAACTATTATAATATTAATTTACTATTGTTCAATATGATTAATTTTAAGTGTAAATACGGTTTATATTATTACGAGTATAATCGGTTTACGAGATATTTAATTAAATTTTTCCGAGAATTATTGATATGGAATTTAACTCCTTATTTTGCTTTAATATACCTATCACGATTCTGTGGAAGTAATTTGTAATTGACCGACAGGCTTCACATTATACGTATTGTGCCAATCAAGCGTGTTAATTAAGTTGTGGCTAATAGTGGCAAATAGTGGCAAACTACCAATATCATACTGATTTTATAATTACATAATACATATTAATACATAGTTCACAATATTGTTTGTATGATAACGCTGCTCGAATGGTCATATACACTACCTTCCGAACGTGGGATTTAAAGCTTAGTCTTTGGTCAAGCTACTACGTTTTAGTTTTTTTTTATTTACAGTAGTAGCACTGAGTTTCAATGGTATAAACGTTAGTGGAACAAGCAAATATAAAACTTAGTGTGGAAGCCAGTGGCGTAACTATTAAGTGTGGGAGAACCATGCTTCGGCACGGATGGGCCGGCTCGACCGTAGTGATACTGATACCACGACCTCACAGAAACCGACGTGAAACAACGCTTGCGTTGTGTTTCGTCGTGTAAGTGAGGTCACCGGACGCCCAATCACACCCCAAATCCCAATCTCTCCACTCTCTGAATCCCAACGATACTCAAATTCCTAATCCTCAAAAGTCCGCTAATGCACTTGTAATACCTCTCTAGGATGGGCCCCTGTTCCCAATAAAAAACAGAGAAGGTTAGATCAGAGAAGATCAGAAAACCTTTGAACGAGTTCAGCTGGGGGCCCGTGGCATTCTGCCGACGAGACACTCTGTAGTCGTGCCACTGATGGGGCTCGATTACAATTTTTTGAATGACAGTATCAACCCCATACATTGAAATTTATATTTACTCGTTCAATTAGCGGTTAAATATTATACTACTTATCCAAATGGTATAAAGTTACCCCCGATGTATGGCGTTAAGTGACAATTTAGAACTTGCAAAAGTGGCCATTGAATCTAATATGTGAAACTATGATTACCCTTTTCGAGAATAAAAAGTTATTATATTGTTAGAGCTAGTATAATACGGACTATAGCAATATTATTAGTCCTCTGTCCATTGAAAAAGGGAACGTATAATTAGATGACTTCTAACATACAACCTAGAATTACAGGGACAGGGTTTAAAGGGTATAACGGATTAACATATGAAAAAAATTAAGAACGATTTATGGATACAATCATCCAATTTGCTTTAGCGGAAAGAGGATGGTAAAATAAAAAAAAACATGAGAAGACTGTTATGATAGAAGAAACAATTGGTGTGAGCAGATGACGTTTAATAGAGAAGAATCAAATAAAAACAAACATCCCAATAAAGTTTCAAAATTAAGGTGGGCTCCAAGATACAACAAAAATGTATATACCGGACGAAAATCTCTGTTACTATTTCCTCAGTGATCTCATATAAAGAAAAAATGTAGTTGTCCCTTTTTTTCGTATAAGAAATTTGATTAAATTTAAAAAAGCGGGCTGTAACAGCTGGTAGCAGTTTCGCGCAAGTTTCCACTAAGGCAAACCCAGTTACCTAATAATATTCTAGGCGAAGGGCAAGTTACATATTATTTGTGGACTTGCCCAATCTAATCTTCCTATATAATATTTGCTGTAGGCAAGGTAAAGGAGGACATTTTTTATTTTAGCACATTGATTAAAAGTTGAATGTACGAGGTGGACTCCCAGGTTGAGGATGTTATTAGATTTTTTGTTTAGACATAGTGTCCTAAGCATATGTATATCCGCTTTTAACCAGTGATGGTTATTTCACACATTGGACGGAGCTAAAACCTTCGAACTTTCTTTGCCCGACATGGGTAAGCAAATCTAAGCAGTTGTCTCTTACAACTTTACCAATGAGATAGCTCAGTTTAAGATCCTGAAATTATAAGAAACGCGATTTATTATATCATAGCAGCGTTTATATAACACAACATTTTTCCCTAGTATTATAGAATTTCTCATTAAATAGTCTTAGAAGGATTAAAAATTGCAATTTATACTGGAATGCTTTTAAATTGCATTTACTTTATGATCGTGATATAAGGTGGTTTCTAGACTAGTAATTATACTGCGTAGTATGGCGTAGAATAATGAATTGTGCAATTGTGTTGACTGTTCAGGGTTAATATTGAAATGGTTGTACAAAAGTCTTAGCGAGCTTAGCTAAGTATTTAGCAATACTTTTTCGTGGACTGAGTTAGCCATATTGTGCAATATCAATATTTTTATAGTTGCTTGCTCAAAAATATTCATCAGACTGGTTTGCACATTTTGTTTTATTGAACATTTAGATTCAATGGGATTCTAAGTGTGTATTGTGTAAAGTACCTTGGTTTGTTTTTGTATTTATTTATTTACCGACTTCAAAATTCTTACGTATAATTATATGTATGTATGTTTATGCGTGATTATCTCACGATTTGCGTGGTATCACTCCGGTCGAGCCGGCCCAGTCGTGCCGAAGCATGGCTCTCCCACACTTGAAATGAACACACTTATGAACAATCGAATCGACGCTCAATACTAATTAAAGGTAACAATTTTAGGACATCCATTATGTATCTTGTTTTGGTTTCTAAGTCTGTACGAGACGGATCCCTCTTCCATTTAAATTTAGTTCAGCTACATCGGTAATTTACGTTTTGAAGCGCAGTGTAGAGTTTCTAACCCTATTAGATAGTTTTGAATGTAGCGTAGTGGAGTTAATGGGTCGATCCTTGAGCTTGGACCGACTGGAACACTGGACTGTGCTTAGAATCGCAAAAAATATACGAGTATGAATCACTAACAATTTGGAGTTTGTCATTCTACGGGGTGTATATCTGTTTGGTACCTATATGTGTTTTAGATATTTGGTTTTTGTGAGTTTGATAAATATTTTGTGAACGGTACTCCATGTGTTGGTTTTTCAAATTTATCATTCAAGTGATTTGAAGTATGTAGCGATAGTAACAGTGGACGTCTTTTAGCTGCTGATTAGGATGACGATGATTGATTACAAATATTTATTACATGGCATCAAAATACATGGTGTCAACAATTTGTTAAAACAATAGGTACGTGCCTGAAGGTAAAAAATGTTGGCGCTTGTTGTTCTCTATACCATATAGTTTTGAGTTATTTTACAAGACATACATTATTGATTACTGGCTGTATGAAAAACAGAATATTATTCGACCTGACTCACTGGTCAAGAGCTTGTAATAGCACTTCAAAAATAGACTTAAGTATAATAATTTTAAGCACTACAATTATTGAGGTATAGCTCTAGACGTGCTTAGTAATTAGTTGGTATTAATTTGTTATCATTATATATTCAAATAGGACAAGAATGGCTAGAAATAGAATAGCTATTGTTTTCTAAAGGATTTTACAAAGGGCCTTCCAATCGAATTGTCTTAATAACTACTATTGTTATTTATATCAATTACAAATTTTTTTTGGCTTCTTGGTCGAGTCGGTGCGACTGTTGAGCTAGAGGTAACTAGTTCAACACTCAGGGTAAGAAAAGTTTTATTCTGTTTTTTTCTTTTTTCTAAATGTCTCGCAGTAATAGCTTAAAATTGTGCCTAAAATATGGCCAATAGTCCCTCACTGGTGGAAAATTGGTGTTATATTTTAACTATATTTTTATCTCCGCCTACTAGTTCAGGAATCAAAACATATGAGGTCAACGTTCCGATGATGACTTATTGATTTAATTGATTTTCACATTAAAAAACCAAGCGCTAATGGTGTACTGTCCAAAATTGAGTATCATTTTTCTATTCAACGTGAATCGAACAATAATTATACACTAACACGTTTCTAATTAAGGAAAGTAATTGTGTAAAATCCATAGCATTTAATATTGTATACAAAATAATTATATTATAAAAGCACTGACAGAATTATGATGTCATAATAATAATTATTATTATTATATTTGAATACGTTTTGGCGGGTAACCTCAAACGGAGGCTTGCAAATTAATTTTGAATTCTAAATAATCGAACAAAGCACTTGATTGTTAGTGAATAACACATAGGATGTTTATTTACTAGTTATGAAAACACACAAATTTGCAAAGTATTTTAAATGCAATATGGTTTAATTTTCAATAATACCTAAGGTACCTAGAATTGCGGCTAGTATAGGACTAAACCCTATTAGACTAGACTAAAGAGCTTACCGATATAATAGCAAATTGGATCTCATATATTTTCTATTAATTTTGGTCCTAAATACCTCTTGAATAGTAGTATCTATTGTCATGTTAAATTGAACTTTAACATCAAAACAATAAAGATAATTGTTACATGTCGGTTATGTGTCAATAGATTATAGTATTGTTTTTAATTATACACGTAGGTTTAATTTGCGAGTGTATTTACACATAGTTAACATCTGTAACTCTCGTCTGAATTAGGCGAAACAGCTATGTTAATATGATTCCTCTTTTAATTAATAAACATAAAAAATATACATTTGTCTCATTCTTCGTACTCAATCAGAAAGAAAATGAATCGTAGCTAATTTATCTATGTATCTAGAGAACAGATAACAAATCATCTCAATTAAAAGCTACCAGGAAACACTGTTTACATTTTGTAAAAATCCCCAGAGCCTTAATCACCGCAGTGTATCGACGACATTAATTTAAATTAATAATACTTGTATAACTTTTAGTAGATTTTTATTTAAATTAACAAGGTTGTACGGCACTTAATCATAATAATTTGAATATATCCCGTACTAGATCGACTGAAAGACAAGGTCTGAATATTAAAAAAAAATATTTTATATCTTGTTGTCACGACAAGTTAAGATCAAGTTTCACTGACTTGTTTTATTGACACTAACCTGTAACTGCTTCTATGTTCTCTTATTATTCGTCATTTGACGTCAAGGAACTTTTAATGACAGTATTTTTCATATGACCAACGTAAACCATTACCTGCCGTAATAAAACCAACATTACACGAATGTATTTTTTTCATACCGAAGTACATTTTGTTGTTCAGTATATTAAAATTAATTTGTTTAATCTTATAGAGTATGCAATGGTAATGGTATGGTGTTTTTAGATTTATGTGTTTTTACATTTCTGCTTGATTTTTTAAAATTATTTAGTAACTTACCAACTGAATCCTTAAAACAAATCACAACATGGAAGACTAGTCCGAAGTGTATATAGAACAAGAGTTTTCCCAACAACATCATTCAAAACACATTGTATGTTAGCAAAAAAAACTTCACTGTTTATGCGGCATACTACGCGAGATCGACGATGTAGAAGTTCGTAGCCCGTAGCGGCGTAGGCGTGCTACGTGCGTCCGCGTAGCGAGTCGAGGCGCGACTGTAGGCCCGCTACGTGCGGCTTTGCTCGCTAAGTTCGTCGCTCCGGTGCACATGCGCTACCAAACGCATTCCACACGAGCTGAACCAAACTTAATAATAATTCCTTCCTTTCCACTTCACTTATCAATTGGCAGGGAAAGAGTTGGATTTGATTTTCGTGTACAGAACTGCTCCTAGCTTAATGCAAACGAGATTTTCTTTACCTTACATTTTAAAATTTGATTTATTAAACATTTTACTGGCATTATTTGTTAGAGAAATAAGACAAATGAAATTTTCACAGCTTATGACTTTCATTTCCGAATTTTATTCTTATCGAGTAAACAACAAACATATTATTTATTTCGAAGGAAAAATACAGCTCTCCTTTAAAACAAGGCTGCGTAAAATGTCACTTTTATTTTGTCGTAATTGTGTTTCGTACGCTTTCTGTCTATTATTACATTACGTACTTACCGGAAATTCAAAGACGGGCTGTATAAACAATGATATAGCTACTGAGGCCCGTTTTTAAAAGAACACGGCGAGGTATTATTAGGTTTTATTTATTACGCACCACTTAGCATGCAACCGGAATGTGTTGGTATGCAATGAGGCAAGACTTGAACCACTATAATTACTTCGAGAACTTATTCAACACCAATTCACATGTGAATGAATTAAAAGGTATAGTTATTCATAGTTAAGACTTTTAGAAAACCTAACATTAGAGTCGTTAAGTTAAATGTTTAAACGAACCAAATTTAAAACCCATTTTTTATTCAGTGCTAACAGTTGCATGTTGATTTTATTATTTTTTATACGCGAATAATAATATTACGACGCCAATCACGTGGAAAAATGACCAGTACTGAAAAATGTTATTTAAATAAAGTTCTTTTTACGCTTTTACGTGGTAATGAATTATAACAAAGCTAGTGAAAAAAACTTAGTTTTGGTGTAGTATCTGAGTACTAACATTGTTTGGTGACCACAACTAGTCTAAGAAGACCGAGGAACTTAACTAGCTCAGCCTGCATTTGATTAATCAGTGAAGGAAACATTTCTCAGTTAACCACCAACTGCGGTTTCATAGTTGCAGAAATTACTCTCGAATAGTCATAATCTTCGCTAAATTATTCAAATGCTCGCCAAATCTTGCAGCTCTGCATATACCAAAATTCTAGATTTGGAATTGCAGCTTATCATAGGTATTCGATTTACCTTGTTTTAGAATTAATCACATTCCTTCTATTTTTCTGTCTTAATGAAGGTTAATTGTGGGAGAGCCATGCTTCGGCACAAATGGGCCGGCTCGACCGGAGTGGTACCACGGCCACACAGAAAACCGACGTGACGTGAAACAACGCTTGCATTGTGTTTCGTCGTATGAGTGAGGTTATCGGAGGCATAATTAACCCCCCCCCCCCTTCTAGTTTCCCCATCCCAGAATCCTCTACAATCCTCAAATCCCCAATTCTCAAAAGGCCGGTAACGCACTTGTAACGTCTTGGTGTTTCAGGTGTCCATGGGCGGCGCCGATTACTTACCATCAGGTATCTGTCTACTCGTTTACCGGATTATGCCACAAAAAAATATGAAGTTTATTTCAAATATGTTTCAGTATTTAAAAAGATCTAAGATAAAATATACTTCTTTTGTACATAAACATAGTGAGTGTTCAAATTTGGACTAAGCGTTTGGCGACAGTTCAGTACTTGAGTTGCGGTAAGTGCTGATTGTTTGAAACCAAAGACGCAGACCGTCAGCTGCTTTGTTTCAAGTTACAGTTTCAGGACACAGCGGCCAGCGACCACCCGACTTTGACGTCAATACTTGTTATTTTAAACTAAAATTCACCATCAGTAGGGTTACGAAACCGAATATTTAACCATAGTTAAAAATAACACCAACATCACCATATCTTCTACCTAGAATTACTTAGAAATAAAACTTGACTAAATATTTTCCTTACGTTATAACCGAATAAGAACCGCAATTTTTTATTTGTAAGAAAATCTCTGTTATTTTTATTGTATCAATGAAAGAGAAATTAAGGTAATGGATTCAGTTGCAAAGATAAATTGGAATTGCTCAACGTAATTTGTAACGTTACATGTTGTTTGTGCTTACTTAGGGTTCTCTTTTGTGTTTTGTCGAAAACAAACTAAGTCCTTTGTCTGAGAGGTCGTAGGGGCCTACGGCGGTTTTCTTATCTGTGGCGGGTCCCTTGTGCTCCGCGTGTATGAAGGATGTAGTCAGATGCTCGACTCCACTCATCACAATGATTAGATACTTTCGGATACTAAATTCTTTATGAAACTCTTCTAAAACTTTCTGCACGGAGCACTTGTATACGAATATTTTATTTCCACTGTCGGTGCAGCATCCTTTCAGAGGCACTTTTTTCAAATATTACTCGCGGAAACAGCGCACTGTTTACACAACGCTCGCCTCTCTGCTCATATCCAATGTAGTTTTCAGTTTAAAATTCATAGCGTAGCTTTTAAACTCGGTTAGATTCTGAATATGCTCGTGGTGAACATGTTTCTAAATGAGCGTTTAGCCATTTTAATATTGCGGTTGGCTGTACTTGATATGTGAGACAAAACATGTTCGAGAAAAGAGGTTCTTATCTAAAATGATTGTTAGGAAAGTTTTTATAGAAGTCAAAAGGGACGGTGGAAACCTGTACCTCAATCACAAATTAAGTGTTGTATGGCGTAACGTTACACCCAAAAGGTTTCTCTCATTTTCTCTTTTTCCTTACTCCTAATGATCTAGGGAAGGTTGTACTTTTTACGTCGTAATAACTGCGTACACATAAATAATTGAGAAGCGGAAAAACATTCCGGCGCCAAGATTGTAACATTATGAAGCACCTGCTATTCTACGTAAGGACCTTTTATGTACATTTTTTAGTTTAACTCTAGTTTTTTAGCTTTTGAAGTTGGTCCTAAATACACAGAGTTTTCATAAAAACCTTCGTAAACAATGCTTTTTATGTTCTATTTTAGACTATATCTAAATATAAAAGAAGGCCAGACGTAAAAGTACAAAACGATGTAAAATTTAATTTTCCTCTTATGTTTTCCATTGTCCTTTGGCATTGTTAATTGTCAAAAACCACATTGTATTATTCACAATATACCTACTTGTAACCGGGTTTCTGTGCGAGTTAATAAAACACTTTTTGAAATATTTTCTTCAAATATATTTTAAAATCAGTGTCATCAATTATTAATACGGATCATAAAAAATATACTGACACAGATATAACGTCTACTATTCTCTGAAACACAGACTAAAAAGTATCACTATAAAAAAGAAAATTTAAACTTCGAATAGCTAAAATAGAAGTTTACCTTCCCAATATAACGCGACTTGCTTAATAGTTCACACATGTGTATGTATATAGAGGAGTTTGTATAGAGTTAATGTCAGTTCCTGTGTGTGGGATCTAATAAGTAGTGAGGTCGACGGCAAGTGGTGACAATGTGCTGTTAGCCATAACGGTAACCCGTCTATAGCAGCCAGAGTGCCAAATGCTCATTTAATTAAGTGTCACGGTGCCAACGGAGATGCACTTCGGAGTAGGTCGTTTATTGTCCATTTTCTACGCTGTATTATTATTGTATTTACTGGGGTGAGTTCGAAATTTCTAGGGTAATTTGAGTGGTTTTCTAAGCTCGTGTTTTAAATGAATGTTAAATAATACTCTGCCTCGTGTTTCCAAAAGATTGTTAATCAAGAATAAATATTGTATTCATGTCTTTTGAACCTTCGAAGCTGAATGTAGCTGTTAAACTATAATACTACAGAAACCATTAAGAGATTCTACTAAATAAAATATCACAAACTAAATGAAAAAATCGTCACATATGTCTTAATTCATTTGAGGTAGGTAACCCGCCAGGAAATCATAATGCAATCCACAGATATTATTCCCCGACATATCGAATATTCGCTTACAAAAATCTAATAAATGAAATCGATTTCGGGTCACGGCAGATATCGAAAATAAACTTAACTATCTGGATCGCCCGTGGACACGACAGTTTGTTTGCGTTTAATTATTCTACGTGATGGGAGCTCCGGCCGAACCCAACTTCGTACCTATACTCTGATATACTCTCTGTTC
This sequence comes from Spodoptera littoralis, assembly GCA_902850265.1. Lineage (NCBI taxonomy): Eukaryota > Metazoa > Arthropoda > Insecta > Lepidoptera > Noctuidae > Spodoptera > Spodoptera littoralis. Next base: position 8,004,027 of record LR824542.2, on the reverse strand, counting down.
CAGGATTGAGCTGCATAATTATATTTACACTGACCATAAGTGTACAATGTACTACGAAGGAGGCTGAATCACGCTTGGCGTTTTAATTAACTTTTATTAAAATGTCACGATACATTCGATGAATTTTGAATATTTGTATTTTAACCGATGATTGTACTGTTGGTCTGTTGCATATTGATCAAAGTTTTGACGTGGCGTTAATGTTGAAGATACATTGACACATGTAAATGTAGCTATATTTTTATAAAGTCACACATTATGCCAATCAGTATAGGATAACAGATTAATAACGTTATAGAACACTGTGTTTCAAATCGTATCAAACCTCTATAAAATAATAAAACTTCTTATCCACAATGAAGTACTAAAACCAACTGATTTACTTCTAAAACAATTCAAAAACACCAAACTGTTAGCACTAGCCAAACTTCCACCGTTGTAGTCACAATGATCATTGGGCCCAGTCTTTAACATGCTCTATCCGGATCCCAGTCACATTACCAAGTGCCTAATTCTCCCGATAATAATCTCGTAAGTAGCTGTAATGACTACTTTCAGTATCTCACTGTACCCCAAGACATTATACGCAGTAATTATTTAATCTTCGCAAAGATAATTGAATGGAATAATTCGTTTCTTGTACTCTTGCTCGTATTTATTCCGGTTTACGGGCAAAGATCAGGATGATATGATTTTATGTTTATTGCCGTAAGATATTATGTGTGATTTTGTACTTGGATCTTTGTTCGTTGGTTTAGATTTTACAGGACTGGTTCTCCTTGAAGACGTAGGCAAATGATACTTGCAATGTACTCTCAAACCAGTATTTTATTTAGTACTGTTTCGTTGTAACTCAAGTATGTCTACAATTTACGAGAATGTAGAAATATTTAGAATTCAATAAACGTTTTAATCAGCTTGCTAAACATATGGAGATGCGGTGACAAACTGCTACGATTTTATGAGTTAATAACATTCCGTTTTCTGGACTCTCATTTGATTCTGATTCTAATTCTGGAATCTGATTGATACTGTATTTTTATAAAAGTAACTGTTAATTATTTTGAAAATTATATATATTGAAAGTCATAGGGTATGTATAATTATATATGTTTTTAAATTAGATAATAAGTTGCGATGAGGTTGACGTATTCATATGGACAAAAACCCCATAAAAATAATAACAAGAAAAGAAAGAAAAAAACATTAAAATCATTTTTATTGTTATAAGTCAAAGATTTAAATTCCAACGAATCAATCTATCCGGTTTCGATAATAGTAAACGAAAACGCTTATTATTCCGAGCTACTTTTTTAATTTCATTTTTATTGTGTTTGTAATGATGAAATTAAATAAAAAAAACAGTTAAACGTAGGCATATAAAATTAACCAAAGCTTTAAAACGTCAGTATAAATTTTATAAATAGGCACAATGCTATTAATGTACATTTTATTTGATGAGCCGGCGGCCATTGATTGTTTTGTCTTGTTTCGTGAGATCAAACATCGTAATATTATATAACTGTTTTGCAAAGTAAAGATGTTCTAAACAATGTGAACTTCTATTTGTAGCCCGTATTTCTGTTGCCCATTTTGTTGAAGTAACTTTGAATATACCCAACTGATTTTACAGTCAAGCCTTTGTTTTTAATATTGTACTTTATTCTATTACAAATACATTTCTTTTTCCTTTGGTCATATTACCCGTTGACAGCTTTGTAATCAAAGTATTTTATTTAGGGTTTTTTTCTTTTAGTTATTGTTAGGAGTATTTTGTTTGGATTATATTTATTTTGTTACTGACTCCTACTTTTTTAGGTTACATATTTTGACTTCATTCAATACCTAGTCAAGATTTAGAAATAAATAAATAAAAAATACGCCAAAGAATAGTAAAATAAATATTCATACACTCATAAACTCTCCTCAGTATTGTTTTAAGATAGCATATAAAACTAGAAGATTCCTTTCGCTCACAACAGCACATTTCTTAATAGAAATAACAAAATCATTTTTGTTGTGTCCAAAAACTCATAAACAATTTGTTATCATTACATTCTACTCCATTTCAGAATCACTTTTTGCAATTCAATATCCATAATACACAATTTACTTATCGATATACGAGCGTAACTCAATAAATGTTGATGTATTAAACACTTGAAAGGTTCAATTCAGCGGAAGGTGGATTTACCCGGGTAGCGGTACGAGCAAGTACCTACCGCTCCCGAACCTATTCGTTTTGCCTGACCAGTTCAATATCTCCGCTCAGCTGGCCTCTGGGGCACACGATATCCCATTTTGTTCATATTCTGTCAAAAATTACTTGCTTTGTGATCCAATGCCACGATAGCACAAATGTTACGACTTTATCGCGATATTTCTTCTTGATTCCTGATATAACATAAAAACTTTTACCCGTATTTAAACGAACTGCTTATCGTCAACGTATTTTTTGATTGTAGAATTAAGAAAAAAGTTACAGAAAAAATTCATTTCAGAAAAAGAGGTTTACGTAAATATTTTTGTTATTAAGAAAGTATTTAAAAGTTACTCGTTGAAAGTCGTCTTTTGTTTCAATTGCTCTAATGGACAGCTCAATGAAAATGTAGATTTAACGAAACCAAAGTAGATGTTATTTCGTTTTATAAAATAAATAAGTTGTACTTGAAAAAGATCCATGTGATTAAACTAAACAACCGAACTGTGAAGTTTATTGGAATCAGTCTGCGTTTACTTTCGTCTCTTTGAGGTGAAGACATATCTTATCTAGATGCGAATAAGTACAAAGATCACTCGCCAGATACGAAACATCAGAAATTAGCTAAAATGTTGTCGTAAAATCAAATAGTTCATCCTTATTGGAGAGTTTCACAGCAGATGTTCCTAACAACACACATAGATATACTACAGACATTAACGGGCACTAAAAGCCAATAACGTTCCGGGGCACTTGTTTATAATATCCACTATTGATAAGGGTCGAAAGCTCAACATCTTCAAATTAATTTGTAAAAGGAAAACAATGAAAATATAACAAGCTGGTTTTATTAGATATTTTTCTTGTGCTTAGTGGTATTATCGCAAGTCCCAGGTCGAAATTAAAGCCATAGATTAAATAAGATCGCAGCTATCTCGTGCGTGTACCCATATTAGATTGGCCTGAGTAAATTTACTCCATGTCCAAATGAACTAATCCTGTGGGACGCTAGCGACTGAACTTTCATTAAAAAGACAAGGAACGTTTGTCGTGCGTGCGTGTCGTGTCGGTGTAACGGCGGTCGGCGCCGAGGATATTAATAATTGCAGTGGAACCGTTTGAAATCACTTTTTCGATAGCGATGCAGTAGCATATGACGTGCAACTAAGTGGCGCCCATAAATCCAGCTCGTGACATGTTCTGTCCGGTGGAGTGTCGCATGTCCATTCATCGTATGCATGTTGCTGCCTTACGCACCAATGAACCGCTGTTATATTATGTTTAATTTATTATTAATGAGTTGTTCGATAGCTTACTATTTCTTTATCACCCAAACCTAATTGATGTTCGTTGTCAAATTAAAAAAATGCTTATTTAACGAAAAGTTCATCATTTTTAAAACAATGTTTCATAAAAATCTTTTGCATGTTATTGAGATTGCATGACCAGACAAATGATCAAAATGCCATCAAAAATTAATGGTTAAAAATGGTAAGTTGAAAGCCAATAACAAGGGTACGACAAAGTCACCTCTTGCTCGGTCGGGTGAAACTAAAACGTATTAGAAACAATTCTGATGAATAAAGCTTGAATACATGCGTATATTAATGGGAGCAATCAACGAAATTCACCAACAAAATCAGGCTCATGAAAGGATGACGTGGAACAAGCATTACCTGCCACTATAAATTCATCTCTCATTGTCAACCGCCGCTATCAGCGAAATATCGAATATCCACATCGCGGTACGCTTTACGCATACGAAAACACGTTTAAATCGTATTATGATTGCTTTTAACTACAACAGCGAAGCGATTGTGTATAAATTATTGATTTGCAATCTACATAGATTGGGATTACAATGAACCGAAGTGCGGGCGTCTAGGGACTAGGTAGAGATTATAATTAGAACTAAAATGGTGGCAATGATTGCCTTTAGCGTTCTATTGCTTTTCAATTTAACTTGCTTTGATAAAAGTTTGCTGTGTTCTTCAAATAAAGGTTGTCAATATAGCCTCGGGTGTTGTAGTGAAGGTGTAATTAAAGTTGTGATCATTAGATACTATTTTTCCAAAGTGTCGTGGTATTTACTTATTTGGCAATTAAGTCGAGTCACCGTAAAGGCGATTGACGAGCGAGGATCAGGATTTTATTAAGTACGAAATAGTAAAGAGTCCAGATTTGTGTTTAATGTACGTTAATAGATTAATTATCTATTACACTGGATTTAAGACATAAGTAGACAAAGCTACCCTTTCATGATTTGACTCAATAAGTGATAAGAACCTAAATTTTTTTTTTAGGTAGGTATGTCTATACAGAAACAATGTGGCGAACTACCATCTATTGTAACATATCTACATTGACAAAATAAATTTAATAATATTTGTACTTAGTGTAATGTTTTATCATATTGTTTTTTCATGGTAAGACAACTACCCAATGAACTTTAGCCTTTTTTTAGGTAGTTATAAAAATAAATCAATGTAATCGAAACATAATACTGTATAGTTGGGAATTAAGTGGTCTGTGGGCGACTGAGAGCGAGTGTGACCTTTGCCTGCCGGTGAAACTTTACAAACCCCGAAAAGAGAACATATTACGTAAACATTAAGTTTATTCTTTACATCACGAATGTTAGAGGCTTTACAGTATAGATGTTTTGTTCTGGTAATTATAGATTATTTTGTAGATAGGTACATAAGAATTAACACTGGTTCAGGTCGGGATCAGTATAATATGAATGGTTGAAATGTTATGCGAAATTGAGAGAAAATGAAATTCATACACGTAACTGATTTCTTATTTTTGTTTCTATTTTTTGTCATGGCAATTTCATGCAACGTTAATTGCCATAACAATAAAGCATAAAAAATAATAACATAACATAACATCACGCCTTTTTATTCCCGAAAGGGTAGGCAGAGGTGCACATTACAGCACTTAATGCCACTGTACAGTGTAACACCCACTTTTCAATATTTATGTTATGAGTCCCATATTTAAGGGGTGAGCCTATTGCCATATACCAGGCACATTTCCAGAATCCGTGCTACTACTGAGATTTTAAAAACCCTGTAATAACTTGCCCGACCCGGGAATCGAACCCTTGCCCGGCAGTCGCACTTGCGACCACTAGGCCAACGAGGCAGTCCAAGAAAATGATAATTCAAAGTAAAACGGTTTTTCATTTCATTTGCAAAGAATTAGAAAAATTAAATTATTTTTTAACGTGACTAGTGACTACTTTAAACTAATACCATGTTGTAGACTTTCCAGTGATTTGGATTTAAATACAAGTCTTGGTAGCTGTACAATCAATCTTGCAACACGCTTTGCAGTTAACTGCTGCACGATGGACTGACACTTGTAATTGTTTTCCTAATGAAAAAGTATGAAGAATGGGGATACCATAAGACATTTATACACAAACTTATATGATATCCCTTTATCTATATTTTTACATCATATATCCCAAAACTCGGGAATCAAAAGTCAAAAGATGAAAGTCAAATTTATTAATTTCAATTAGACCACAATAAAAGTCAAACAAAATATAAAAGTGTTAGTCTGTCGGTCAGTTCTCTAGTGAAGATATTTGTTATTCGCTCCCGATACTCCTATCTCAGTAGTAGAACTTCCTTTAATTCAGTCTAAAGGTTCGTACACAAAACTGTGCGAGCTCCCTCTACGCATCGCAAGAACTTGCGAAATGATTCGCATCGCGCATCAAAATCTTATCTTCCCATAATCTTCTTTGTATCTTTTTCCTATATCTCCTAAGCAATAACAGAAGTGTTCTTTTGTCACTTAGTTTTTAATTTCAAATACGTTTAATACGGTGACAGTCGTCGAAGGAATGGTCACCCTGGGAGACGCCTTGTTGCACGCAATCGCATCACAGCAATTAGCATCGTAATTTTTTGCGTTGTGAATTCGCACCGCATAGCATCGCAGTTTTGTGTACGAGCCCTATCTGCGGGCCGTTGAGAAAGTATGACAGATATTAAACTGTCAAACACCAAGCGGTCACCGGTGACCGCAACCTATTGTTCTTTAAATGTGTCTGTAATGACGGTACTCAACGAGTTAATATAAGTTCTTGACAAATATCTGTTACTTACCTATGACCTACAAATGAAGTACTAAAATGTTTTCATATTCATTTTAGTCACACACACACACAAAGCAACAACTTAAAACGGAAAATTCCGAGACCCGTAAACGAGACCAAAAAATATCACACAATATTCTATTCTCAAATTAATTACAGCTAATACTCCTAAAGCTAAAACGAGAGGTGTTGGGTTAACATAAAGATCGTCCATGGTGACAGTAAGTCCAATTTGATAAGGGCCAAACTTACCCACATGTATCGGGTCCAATTCCAATTTGGTCCTATAATCCGAGAAGCTGTCCTTCCGAATTTCACTCCACTTTTAAATTCAACCAAATAACAACGTTTCATTTTACCAGACACTTTATGAAGGTAATTAAAGTTAGGTACCTCATTGATTAAGTGATGATAAGTGTGGCTGCTGAACAAGGGGTTTCAGATTCGATTTCCGGATCATGTAAAGGTATTTTAGGGGTTTCTTTGTCTTTCAAATTTTTTGAGTACTAGTACGGACTCTGAATCATACCTCTGTATATACAGCCCGGTATACGGCAATAGGGTATCAGCACCTATTTACATATGACTCATAACACAATTGGTAGAATGTGTTGCGTTTTATAATTATATAGTTACATCTCTATCTACTGCTTAGGAACTAAACGTTGCTGTATTTTATTGATCTACGGTTCAAAAAGATTTCACATAGTACCCTAGTCTGATACAACTTGAATGTGAAAGGTATTGAGAGCAAAATGTTGTCTCTAAGGAACAATTTGTAAAGTCAGTAAGTACCAAAAGCTAGATGGAGTGATGTAAACCCTATTAGACCCTGAATAGAACTTAAAATTTATTGGTACCTATAATTGTCTTCATGAATAGTCCATTACACTTGGTCAACAAACACTTATATTTTTTATTTATTTAATAAATAAAAATAATTAATGGGTTAAGATAATTTTACCCACATCTACATACAATATATACTATTTAATATAGATCAAAGACAATATAATATAGTTTATATTTATTTGCATGTAAAAGTTATTTAACATTTAAATTCATTCACAAATATACTACATGCATCGTGTATGTTTTACAAGAGTAGCCAATCGTTCATAATTTTATTACAGCATTTCGAATAGGTAGTTACTTTTGTATGCAGTTTTAAATTTACATTTTACGAATGGCGTGTCGTAACACAACAAGTAAGTTATATATACATTGTGTTGTGACGTTTATTACAGCGATCGTGGTCGCAAACATTTATCAACCTCTGTGACCACAAACATTTGTTACAAAACAACATTTCTTAAGAATTTTAAATATGTTAATACCAGAACCACGATCGCTACTTTGCAATTTGTCAACAGAAAAAGTAAAGTGATTAATAACAGTTTTAAATGCAAAAACTTGCATCATTTACACCTCAGCGGGAAATTATTCAAATTTATTCATGAGCCGCGGGAGTAGGTAATCGTCTCTAGAAACTGCATGAATAAATAGGAAACAGTGTACAAATCACGGGGACGGCCACCTCGCGATATAGTCGTACGTCGAGATTGTTCCGTGAGGGGTTGCTAACTCACTACCGATTCCATTCCTTCACCTGTTTGCCAAAACACGTACAATCAACTCGCATATTGCGTACATTGCTAGACTACAATCTATCCGACTTAAGCTCTTGTAATGTTCATGTTCTAGTTGAGAACAAATCAAAGAAGGTTTGTTATTATGTAGAGTAATAAACATTGATATAGTAATACAAGTAATTTGTAGTAGGTAAGTACATCACACTTTTTTTTCTATGTTTAGATGTTTGTCCGTCAATCACGCTGAAACTACTAAACCGATTGTGATAAAATTCGATATACAGGCAGGGTAATCTACTATAATTTCTAATTATAGAGGTAAGTTTGAGTAATCGCCAACCCGCAATGATCAAGTGTGGTAGTTAATGGTCAAACGTTCTCAGTGTGAGAAGAGGCTTTGCTCAGCAGTGGGCACTTATAGGCTGTCGATGATAATGATGATGATGATGATGTACGGGTTTAGTTTGCCCGTACACTACCATTAGTTGATTTCAGTTGGTTGAGTTGAGTTGATTGTTGAGTGTGGAATGAATACCCTTCACTTAGTTATGGAAGGTTTATAATACGCCAGTTACAATTTAGTAATAGTTTTAATGATTCTCACAGATACGCTTACGTTGGCTGTTGTACACACACTGAAGTTAGTTTTAATAATTATTACGATCTAAGTAAATCGACCGATATGCTTACTTAGCTTGATGTCGCGACGCGAATGTACGTAATCCGTACAGATGAAGATGAATTTTTTTTAAGGGGGTAAAATCATCGAATTACTGCTCCCGCCTGGGTGAGGCGGGAGGGAGTGTCAGACTTTTACTGACTAAAAACCACCCCGTTCCTTCTCCTGCACGTCGAGCCGGAGCCCCGGTTACCCGTTAGGTTCTCCGCGACTCAGATAAAGATGAATAGGACCAATTAATTCACTATTTCCTATCTACTTATAAAGCTGTGTAAATTCAACATAGTAGATAATATAATAAGGACGAGATACCGTCACATTTTCAACTCGCTACCATCATTTCTAAATTTAATTTTTCTTATGCTAATTTAGGAAATAGAAGTTCCAACTGTGGACGTTAAATTTTAAAAAGATATTCAGTGACCCGAAAGCTGCGTCATTGTACGAGTTAACATTTTCTAAAATACGGACGAACTTGGGTTACTTAAATTGAATTTATTATTATTTTTATTACAGTTCCAGTATGGTTTATATGGGACTATACATGTATAGCTGGTGGAAGGATTTGTTATGTTCTTATCTATTGAGGAAAAAAGTATAATTAAGTGACATTTTGTCAAACCTGGTAGGTATTCCCTAAAGGTAAAATTAGAGGTGTACAAACAGCAGTCATGTTATTAGCCACACGTAATTAGGGGTGACTTTATTGCCACATACCGGCTAAAACACTAGATTGTCTAGTACTATGAAATTCTGCAAAGTAAAAATTGGTTATGTTATTCAGATTTTCTAATCTATTAGTATGTTATTGTAGTTTGTATACCAGATGCGTAGTCGAGGTACAATAACCAAGCGTAAATATAATTAAAATTCTGAAAGTAAACAAAACCTTTTTCGTGGAATGTATCTACTGGCATCTGTAATTAGTGATCCATTAGTAGCATTCATGCTTTAAAAAGCATTAATATTATTTCGACTCAATATCTTTTAATAACGGCAATTAAGAAGACAGCGGTAATGGAAAAATAAAATTATGCTTTCAGGTAACTAAGAAAAAATAAATCGTTTGTGTCGGCCTCTTAATTAAATAAAAATATATCAATAGGTAGGTATAGCACATTTTTGTAATTTATTGAATCGAGAATTTATAGGCCGAGAGATAACAGGAATTTTATTTAAAAACAAATTATTTTTAATTCGCAGCACCTATATAGAGAGGGAAGGACTAAAACATTACGATATTGTATAAGGTCGTAAAAACAGTTGGTTGGTCGGCTTTATTACACAAACTCTAAACGAAATATAATTGAAGTTGGCCGCTTAGTGAGTGTTCTGAGCCACCCTATCATTTTCAGTGTAGACCCGCAGTAGTAAATGACAATTGGCGGACATCAAAAATTATTTCGATAACCTTTTTATTTTCCTTCGGCCGCAGCCTTGGGCGGAATGGCGGTCATACGGGTTAACAACGCGGTCCACCAGAACGCATTAACCCTTTCTTTGCCCCACGAGGATATGGCGAGCTAACGTACACCAAGGAATATACTGGATACACAATAATATTCGGATATTCTCGCTTAGGCTAGCATGTTACCCGCGAAAATATGCATACTAATTGAACATTAAGCTTCTCATTAAAGAGTGAAGCTTAATACACACCGCGTTTTAATTAATATTACAGTCGTGTACAGAACACGGGATTCGGATCGGGTAAATCGTTCGGCTTAAACAAAAATTAAGTTTGAAAATGTTCAAAGGCACAAGATGACGAGTCTGCAACCTCATAAAATTGGCTAATTTCGTCTTTCTTTCTCATTCGTCGGTTGGCACTCGTTGTGCTACTGTAGGCAAATTTTAATAACGCTTACTGCGCCAACCGCGCCGCCCGCTATTTCGCACCATTGAATCCTTGAGCACTTTTTACCCCCGATAGAAGTGAGTGGGTCTATGTGTTTTGGCGCGATTTTCCTTTGAATATAATTAGGTCCAATGACTACGATTGTATTTATATAAGAACCTTATGTTTCTGCTTGTTATTGTCGCTATCCCAACATTTTATATTAATAATATGCTCTGTTTATGTGTGGGCTTGTAAAATAAAGTGAGTCATGTATCATCATATTATTAAAATACCGAGGAAATATCTATTACAAGTTTATATAATATATTATAAATTTTGAGTTGGCGATACCGAGAACTAAAGATTTCTATTTTAAGCGTGAATTGAAGATGGGTCTTGGTCTGGCTTAAAGTGCGGATTAGATGTGACGATATTGTAGGGCTGTGGGTATCCTGAATATAGATTGGAGTAATAATTTATTTGAATCGATCACCCAACTCTAAGTTCCTCCAGCATTCGCAGATTCATATCTACTATTTCGCTAAGATCTTAAAACATTTTGATTAAAATTGTAAAGGTACTCTAATCTATCAACTTGCATTTTTTTGAACTCTCACTGTGATTGAACTATGAAAATAGAAAAATAAATGAGAATCTCACTCAACCGTTTCATCACTTAGACAAATTGTATTTTGGGATTTGGAACATTTTCATTTCGAATAAGTGACACTAGCTGGCGTGAACTTGCGGATTGGTCAGCGTAGTTAATGATTTCGTCCCTTTTTTGACCTTTTCGAAGTTTTTTGTAGCAAAACTGAGAATGATTTTGTTAAAAGTTAAACGTTCAGCTGACGTTCGAACGTAAACAAAGTCTGCAAGTGGAGAAGTAGAAGATTTGTATTGCATAATTTTGTACACAGATATCTCCTTCGGCAAGTTTGTGTGTGACAACAGCACTATGCGAGTAAAATGTTTTCCTTGTTCGCAATGCACGCCTTTGATTTTACACTGGCGTCGCGTCGATATTTGAAAGCTAATATTGAACGTACCGTGTTCGTGAAGTACCATGAGGTTGCAAACAAAGAAAGATTGTACTCTTACTGTTTAGTGAGTGGTGTGACTAAGTGTTTCATACGGTAGTATCGTAGGGATACCTTGGTATATTTTACGTAACCAATAATCGGTCACCTAAATTGTACCATCTCAGTTGTCATTCCTTTATTGATCATGTGGTCACAATCTTCAACAACAATTTTAAGTTGTAATTCGCGAGTTGAATTAAGATTCTTACTTTCTGGTCGTCACTACCAGAGTAGAAAGAGTCTTTCGGAAAATATTATAATTTAAAACTTAGTTGAGGGAACTAATCAATTTTTGTGTCAAATTTTCTATGTATTAATAAACGAATTAAATACAAACTCATCGGTATACCTACTTGATACAGAACTACAGATTACTACGAACCTCAGATCGGATATACTGATTTACTTCCATAATAGAAGTAAATGTATCGCGTGACTCAATTTGTCTATCTATACTATAAATAATCCCTACTACTACGAATTAAGTCTCGCCTCCATTAGACAAAACAATTAATAAATAAAAGACTTATTTTGTATCATTTTTGTGTCGTAAATAAAACGATTGATGAGACATCAATGATTGCTTAATGTAGCTTTTGATTATTTCATACTATATGTATTTATTATAATTATAGTAAAACCAGCTTTTACCTACAGTTTTACTCGTTTATATTCGTCTCCGTACTTCCAAATACGTAAAATAACGAATTTAAAGATAGACAGAAAGGATAAAAAGTAAAGATGTCACTTATAAACAAATGTACATACCTTATCTCACATTTTGATACGAATTGGGATTAATGTAGTAGGTTCATAATGTTCATTATACTCATATTTTAAAAGATATATGTACTTTTGTCTATTTCCAAAACTGGTCTCGTAACTCGTACCAAGACCCGTTTACCCGTAACTAAGACAAGAACCAACCATATCGGCTAAAATTAATGCTTTTATCGTACTATATTAGTTCCTTGCTTGCATATCCAAGTACGAGGATGATAAAACACCTTCGTTACGAAGTCGACTCCAGTAAATTCACCCGTTGAGCGATCTAAGAGCGTTGATAACGCGACGCGAAACCGTCACGCGAAGACAAGGACGCAAAATTATCAGTATTCATAAGTCATTGATAGATACACTCTGTATAAAGTAAAGGTTACCGAATACCTCGAGGTAAGAACTATAAAGTACATATACGAAAGTGCTCCTATACGTCATAAACGAGAAAACGGTTCGCACAAAACGGCTAGTTTATTTACAAAATTATTCAACTTGCGGTATAGCGATCAATAACGATATTTCGATAAAATATTTGCCTTTCAGGGCGCAAGGGCTTTCACCGCTAATTTCATCAAAATCAGCTTAATTTTAATTAAGTTTGTGTTTATACTAAACGAAATAGCGGACTCTCAAAGGATATTATTATTTTAGTGTCGACGTGGCCGTCTATTCGTTTCTTCCGCCTTTAGGTGGTCCCGCAAATTCCAATAATGCCGACAGCACCACTCGTAGCTCCGAATATAGCGTTTCGGCTGCAAATATTGTTCGTACCACACTTAGACGACCCAAGCAAAAATGGTTTTTGACTAAATTGATTTTCTGAAGCCAAATAACGGCAGTGTGACCTCATTTGCTATTTGTATATTCGTATATATTTCATAGAATCGGGAATTAAAAACCGTAAGAAGTCAGTCGACGCTATTAAGAAACTGTTCATCAATTTTATGGACCCTAAATTTCTGGTGGTAGGAAACTGCCTCGAGGCATGCGACAATAAACCTGGCTGTCTGGTGACACCGCGACAATGAAGGACAATACTGATAGCTACACACCTAATAGAAATAAATGAAGAAAACTACAATGGAATTATCTATTCATTTGTTTACCTTTTGTTTGGCGTATTTCATTATATTGGTCCGTTATTTTGTTAACTAAACACAAAATTCTTATTAATCGTAAATAGATTCGTAATTTCATTTGTTCTTACGTATAACATTGTTGCACAAACATAGCCGAAAATTAACTCAGAGATAAACAGGATTAGCATACTTTTCAAGAGATAATTTTATTTTACTTCCGTGTAACTTTAAACCAGGTTAATGTAACTCTAGATCTATATACTTTGCAAACATTAGCCACGGAAGGTTTGCTCCAATTTCGTGTTAAGAGAATCGTCCCAATTAGACGCGGACTTTTTCTTCGCGTAATTGTTAAGAAAACTTGTGTTACAATGGGACATTGGTTGGAGCCTTAACAAAACGTTCACCTCGTTGGCCCATTCTTATGGTAATTCGACCTCACTGTCACGCGACCTTCTGTCCACACCCCGATAATATGCAAATTAGTCCCCTCTATAAAGTGACCTGAAAACGCTTCCTCATTAACTTCATTTTGGATTCAGATGAATTCAAAAGTCAGATCATTCGCAAAGATTACTTAATTCATAACGTAACATAACCTAGCGCGTTGTACAGAACAAAACATTACGTAAGAACTTTATGAGTTAAATTTATATCATCCGCGGTAAAATATCAAATTTCATAGATACCCAAATGTTCGGTGAAAAAAGTCGGTTTTAATGGGTGAAACTTCAAGGGCCATTAGTGTAAAGCCTCGCGTCATTCTCCTCGTACAAACTCAAGCTTTTTACTGCAATAAACTTTCTGACAAGCCATTTGTGGCCGGAAAGTGTTCGCTGAAATTAATCACATGACCCACAACAGGCCTTGTTTACTCCTACCCCCGCGACTCTTGATAACTTCTTTATTTCACTTGTGAATTAATGGCTGTCGTTGGCGCTCACTGTTATAAAAGTACAATCCTGGAACATGTCTATGAAGTTTAAAAGTTTCCGTCGCCTTACCCAGGGCAATTTAAACGTGCTAATTAAGATTCTCAAATTGAAGTTTTCATTGTTCTTTGTAGCTGAATCTCACAGTTAATTCAGCGAGACGTAAAATTAGTTCAATGAAAGCAACGCGTGTCAGGCGCACAGCGTTTTAGAAGCATCATGGATCAGATTGAGACTTTAACTCAGACCGAGAATTTACTCTTTGATATTTTGTTTGCAGTTCTAAAGTCACGTATTTAATTCTGAGTTGTCGTCGAGATGCATATCAGAGTAAATGAACAAGATACAAAGCAAAAAGTGAGACGACGAGAAACTATAATAAATAGACGGCTCACTAAAAAGTTCAACTGTGAAATCTCTCTAGAAGTTAGGTAGTCTGTGGCCGAGGTGAGGGTAGAATGGCATGCCTGAGGGTAGTTGGTGCGCTAACTTAATCGGTTGAATTAATACAAAGTGGCTGTGAGTTCCCATATCTGACATTATTCTTACAAATTGGTAAAGAAGGCTGAAGTCAGGAACCCAAATCAAATAAACCGGATTAGGTCATCGCTTTACGGCGAGTGGAAGTGGCGGGTCATCTCGGAGGAAGCAATTCTCGTGGTCGTAGATTGAATGCAAAATTGGATGAGATCCCACTGTTTTTACTGTATGGATCCCGGGATTGTTACGTACCCAGTTCCCCGCGTTTTATTTTGTCGAGGGCACACATTGTTTGAATGGTTTGATTGAATGTGACAATAGTTATTGTAACTGACGCTTCGACTGCTTTTGGGTTTCTTATTCAACCGTTTTCTCAAGAGATAAATTTATTCTTTCATATTGGATGTTTGACCGCTTTTTGGGCTTTGTAGTTAAAGATTGTAGGGCGAGAATTTTTATATTGAATCATGGACATTGTTACGATATATTTCATCGATACTTGAATCTTTATACATATTTTATACTTTATTGACATTGAATCTTTATACATATTTTATACTTTATTGACAGTTCAGTGAAGTGTGATTTAATGCTCACATATATTAGTATAAAAGATAGGTAGATCGTCAGTTTTTATTTTGAGTGAGGTTTGTGTTTTAGGTATAGTAAAGTCTATACAATAAAAAATATCTAAATTCCATATTTTAATGGGCCAAATAAACACATCTAACATACCAAAAATAATATAATAACCCAAGAACATTAGGACCCTATTAAATAAAACTCAAAACTCTTAAAGTTCTTTAGACCCCGCTGTCAATATTTCCTACAATACGCGAACCACAATACAACTGAGAAAAATGTGTTCCGAACATTTGTTTTGCTTCGAACAGCAAAAGCTGTTCTTATACTGGCTGTAAAGAGGACTTGAAAACCGCTTTTCCATTTTCAAAGTTTACGAAAAATATTTATACATTCTTGTGACAAAAGAACGCGTACTTCAAAGCTCAGGTGAACTTGTACCGCTAACTGAGCCACAGAGCCAATCATGTACCGCATAGTGCCTGCGAGAGGTCAAGTGGTGCACTTGCATAGGCCAATCGCAATGTTGCTTTCTATTCGCTGCTAACGAATTCTATTCACTTAAAATTTTATAGGATGCTTCACGTTTTTTACGCGATATACTTTTAGTGCTTCAAAAAGGTTGTCCGCAAAATGTAGGTTGCATTTATTATACTACAAAAAAATCTATGAAAATTGTGTGTATGTAATATTTAAAGTGTTAAAGCTAAAGTCTATTCTCAAATCACATTATATTAATGATGATATTATGCCAATATAGACATTTTTGACCATTACCATTTCAACTTTATTTCAATATTAATTATGAAAATAATGTTGCTAAAAAGGTTTTAATACTCAAATTAATTTAAATGAAAGTAAACACAGTGCAATCGTTACTCGAACCGTGCAGGATTGCTCGTATTCCTGTTTACACAATATATTCCCTGTGATTTTTATTGTATCCATTCCCTTCCACGTTCATGCTTTGGCATTGAGATTGAAAACTGTACAATTCTTCATACGGTAACGTTACAAAAGAGAGCTTAGTCAAAGACGGGAGTTGTTTTGTGTAGCGTGACGTCACACCGTGCCTCGCCACTTGCAGTCTATCGACACGGGGCCCACGCTCAAAACTTTGTCAAAAATGTCTACCAGACGACAGGGTTTTAAAACTTTTGTTTCTATTTTAAAATCTGCTTTTGTAAAAGAATGAATGTGCTCGCGTTTTGTCACAGTCAGCTCAAAAGGCGACGACTGCGATATATTTCTACAAAATAT
Organism: Spodoptera littoralis; assembly: GCA_902850265.1. Lineage (NCBI taxonomy): Eukaryota > Metazoa > Arthropoda > Insecta > Lepidoptera > Noctuidae > Spodoptera > Spodoptera littoralis. Next base: position 7,987,407 of record LR824542.2, on the reverse strand, counting down.
TCAATCTTCTAAAATAAGATGTGGATATTTTTTATACTTTCTTTCGTACATGAATAAATTCTACATTTTTCACGTTGTTCTACACTATTAGTAAAGAACACCAAGTCCTTTGTAAGGTTCTAAAACGATCAGTGTTTAAAAAAATACGATTGGTAAAATGTGAAAACTATAACAAACGTACCTTCTTGATGTTATCTAAATGGCGGTAATTTGTAATGGATTCAATTTATATTTCCATCGAATACATTACATGCATTATATTACAATTGAAAAATGAACCGCTACTTATATCTGTATCTTTATAAATGAAAAGCAAAAAGCGACTAATAAATATCCAAGAGAGTAAATCCGCTGACTGTCCATAATAACATTTAGTGAACCTAAAAGAGCAAGCAATTCATGAGAACTAGTTACCGTGGACTGGAGTTGGTACAAGTACTTACGAAAATGAAACCACTGAGCAGTAAATATTAAATGACTTATAAAAATAGACATTTAAGAAAAAAATTAAACCACTTCTGTTGCCGACCGCTCAACATTCTGTTTTAAATTAATTTCGAGTATTTTGAAGTAAAGCAGCACCCCGGATTTTAGTTTCGACCTCAATCGACTGCGGTCACCGACAACCACGACCGCCACAAATTACAGCAGAAAAATATTTTTAAATTTACATTATATTATTTGTGAAAAGCTTAATATTACAATACCTGTTCACTTTTGCGCGAACGCTATTGAAATAAAATAACCAACGTTTTACTAATCTACAATACATTTTATTAAAAAACAGGTTTCACAGGTAATTCACTTTTAGCATTCACCTAAGAACTCACGCAATTTTTGGAGGCTATCATAAAGCTTTTTATAAAACAAAAGGAACAATTAACGTCAACGTTAACTTCATTATAATTCTGAATAAAAACCTTTGTTTCAGCCGAGCAGAGAGCAAAGTTTATCCTATAGAGAGCTGCATCTATTAATTTTTGTTAACTGAAATTCTATTCGCAACTTTGCACTCGAAATAATTTTTCTACGTTGAAGTTGGCGGCTATTATTTGCCCAGTTTATTTTTCTCCAAGTATGAGAGCCCTAGAGTTGAACACACAACTGTGTTCAAGAGAGCCGCTTCGCTGCGCAGCCCCCGCGCACCAAAGCTAATATAAACTGTATGTGACGGACTGTATTCTTTCAACCATAACGCTAGCAATAACTGCACAGCTTTACTTTAAATGTAAAAGGATTTAGGCTGGATAAAACATTAAATTGAACCAATATATCTTTACTTTATTGCTTCATTCTTAGAAGCTTACGTCCGATGTAATATTAATCTAATACGTACAAGATTATTCAAGTAACCTATGTCATAATTCTAATAGAGGCTTTTAGGGATGCGCCGCTATTTTTTCATAAAAACGTCATGACGCATGGCCGCCATAAGTTTGCCCAGAAAAGAGCCGAGAGAGCTGGATCCATGTAATTAGACGCTAAGAAGATTTATGTTACGGAAATTCCCAAATTCTTTTAAATTTTTGGCTGCGACACGTGCTCCTTCTTGAGATACTTTTCCCTTGCAAAAACTTATCGCTTTAATAAGTTTAAGTAGCCCATAACGTTTAACTTTTGAATGTCTTTACATGTTGTTGGGTTTAATTAAGTGAATTATAAATTAAGTTAATTTTGGGGTGGCCAATGAACTTCTTTTCTGAATAACTTTTAAAGTATGAAGGTTTAAATAATAGTAGAATCGTATAACATCTACAAACTAGGCTGAAACATCTGTCTAAGCTTCTATATAACCGACAACTTACTTAAGACAACTTCTGATACAAATACGAACATTATCTCCGTCCAATTTCGTTAAGCGAGGGGAAAAAGGTAAGAAAATGTATGAACTCCGTGTTTATTCGGGTCCGCTTTATTTCCATCGTCCTTTGGGGCTCGCTTCATGTATCACTGCAGACGTCAGCCCTGGGTTAATTGTCTACGTGCGTTTTCAGCTGAATTCGTCACGTTCACCCGTTCACATCCCTATAGCAGTTTGGCCTCGTACTAATAAACGTTTTCTAAATCGAGCGCCCGATGTAACATCTACGAATACCACTGTATCAATATTTGTCTTTATCTCTTTGTATCGTATCACTTATGAGGCTCATGAATCTAGATTTATATTCATGACAACGGTGTGTAGCAGTTTAATTTCACATTTCGAGACAAATTGTCAAGCTTATTACGTATTTTTGTGATGCTTAAGTTTGTGTGGGATTCACTAACTAACTACATGGCACTGGGACAAGTTTGAAGTGTGAAGCTTTTAGTTATTTATGTTTCGGATTTCCAGTGGACATTCGGCAAGTGAAATAACATTTTAGATGAATGGCTTAGTTCATTTCAAAGTATATACTAACCAATGTTTGAAGTAAAATCTAGGCTGTCTTCGTTTGTTTAAATTACATTTTCGTTCATTTTTATCATGTCGCGCCTACGCAGCAATAAAATTGTGATGTACAAATTTAGAAGACTTTGTGTATTTTGTTTGGGAAGAGGATAAGTTAGCTTGAGTAAAAATAAGTGTTAAATTAAAGTTTAAAAATAGTTAGGTTTACGTAGTATGTTTAGTTTATTTTATGAAAGTAATCGTGTTGATTAGTTGACGTTCCATTATCTTGGCTTACTATCCATATACATATATGTATGTATCACAAAGTAAAAAACTATAAGCATTTGCACCTCTCCTCACCATTGAGGAATAACAAGCTTGATGTTGTGTAGAACATCGAAGCCGTGCGTTAATCCGATTGGCCAAAATCCTGTCAAAACAGATTACATACTATGACCGAGCACACAGCAGGTCACGTCAATCAAATTTCATATCTCAAAGCTACGGTCAACATTCCTAACCAAACTAAAGCAAAACTAAGAGCGAGGCTTATTTATAACAAAGTAACTATATGGAAATTGTTTGGACTGGATTTTCTCTAGCTATTAAAGAGAACAGACTTAATTGTTTGTTGACAGATAGAATTGATTATTTATTTTTATGAATATTACGTCTCATCGCTTTCATTTGCAATTCAATTAGCGTTTGCACCTTTTTTCTAGGGCGCATCAGAAACTTTAATGATTAAGAGTAGTACAATATTTTAAAACAGACAATATATCACTTGTATACCTGCATAACAAGAACAGACGTCATCATACAATTTTTTCAACCAATTAATTTATAATATGTAATTAAAACTAATATAAATAATAAAAAAATATTTTTATCGACCAATCCGGCCTATCTGGACATCACTAGACGTCAATTGTTGGTTAGCCAAATCAATTAATTAAAAAATAAATAAATATAATAAATTAGGGGAGGCCCATATACAGCAGTGGACGTCCTATGGCTGATATGATAATGATGATAAACCAAACCTTTTCTAGAACCACGAATACTCCAACACCACGGCTTCACCGAAAACTTGCGTGAAACAGCGTTTGAGTTGTGCATCGTCGTATGAGTGAGGTTACCGGAGGCCCAATTATCCCCCTTTTTCAAATCTCCCCAATCCCTGAATACCCAACAATTCTCAAATTCCTAATCCCAGAAGACCGGTAACACACTTGGAACGCCTCTGGTGTTCCGGGTGTCCATGGGCGATGCCGATTGATAACCATCATGTGATCCGTCAGCTCGTTTACCGGCTTATCTCATAAAAAATACATCCAGCAACTTGTTAGAACCTAGTTTCATAAACGGGGTAATTCCTGGAACGACTATAATTATTGACTAGGGTAATAAATGACAAATGTCGGTGTACAATGTTTGTAGAGTAGTGTATGTGCGGATATTAAAGTCTTTATTTGTTTAGTGACATTCATTAGTTTGTGCAAGTGAATATGAAGTGGTCTTTAATGGCTTTTCCTTTAATGAATTGATATTAATATCTTGATGCAATTTTCATGTGTATTATAGTTGTTGCTGTTAAAGTGTCGTATGTAGGTGAGAATGTTTTGTTTGTAGATATGCTGTTGGCTGATTGAGTAACTGCAAACATGCTTTTTGAGCGTGTGGACTTAACTTTCTTTTTTATTGACACTATGGTAAGATTTTATTTCGTACTGCATTATTCCTTACGTACTATATTCTGCCAGCGGCTTCGCTTCTCGTGGGATAAAAAGTAGCATATGTTTTATTCTGGACCGTAGTCTATTGCAGTTCCAAATTTCATCCCGATCCCTTTAGCCGTTGTTGCGTGAAAGAGTAACAAACAAACACACACACACTCACACACACAGACACACAAGCATACACACGATGCATATTCACCTTGCAATAATTTATAGTATTTTATTTTTAAAGGATTACAATATAGGTAGCTCTCTTTGGAAAGCAGACGATACAATGTTATGTTAATTTAAATATTATCATACCCAATTTACATGTTTTATTATAACACAGTTATCGTTTCTTTAGTACTAAAGTCACATAAGGTACTATGAATTAATTCAACAAATTCAAAATCTCTTTTCCATCATTTTAAACATGAAGTAGAAATTTTATCTGACACTTTAATTTATCGGTCGCCCGGACGTCGAGCCTGCTTGAAATTTCCCATTTAGTTTCAGGTATATGGGAACCGATACCTATCTTGTTTTCAAACACGGTACAAATATTTAACTTCGGATACCGCTTTGAATTTAGCGGGCGTGGAAATACACACGGTATTTTTAACTAGACGACCGGTTCGTTTGTGTTAGAAACCAATCTCGTTGATATATCCATTAGCCAAATAGAGAGCCGAGGCCCGCACGCCGCCCTTAACAAAACATCTGTGGGTAAGTATTCGTGGTACGAAGAAACAAACATTATTTTCCTTTCATTTCTATGGTACGTAACCCATGACCGCGCTACAAATACAATATCATAAAAGGGGTAGCAATCACACAAAGAATTGCTTTGACTCTGAATATTTTACATTTACACTCGGCGTTTCTATTGTGAAAATGTTTAATTAATTAAAACAATATTATTCTCGAATATTGAAATCTGTCAATTTCAGTTGCGATTGCCAATTTTGGAATTAAATAGTGAACAAAACTAAATTTGTTTATAGCTTCAAATTAATTTTCGAATTGAAAATATGTTGACCACAAATTCACTTACAAGAACACTTTGTGAGTATGAGACTCCGTTCGAAATAAAACGTCGTGAATATGGTGGGAACGTGAGAAAAGGTAACTACATCGTATCCTGTCCGCACCTGTTATTTATGGTCACTCGCAATATGCATTCTTTTACTATCATTTTATGTAAATATAGCCATATTCCTTCAGGAAAGATAGCAAATAATAATAAACGTCGCAGAATAAAGTTCAGCTGCACTTTTTTGCTTTTCCTAATTGCCTGCTTTCTTGTAAATAATGCGAGGGTGAATTAATATTGAAATATAATTGCATGCAGCTAACCTCGGGCTGGTCGGCGTTGCCGGCAACGTGTTATTATGTTAATAGTTTTCAAACTTGAACGGGTCAGTGTTCTTTGTTTCGTTGCAAGTACCGTTCAAATGGTCACAAAAGTGGCCATTTAATAAAGCAAATCTGCTATCAAAACTTTGTTTTCTTTTATCGCGTTTGCGTGTATAATATCGGTTCATTTCAAACTATCAAACTTATCCTTTGCTATTTATAGCTTTGAAATGCAAAAACGAGAATGTAGACGCAATTGTTGTTTCCCACTCTGTAATTACGAATACATAGACATAGCTTATATTCACAAGTATCTTCTTCCTAGAAAGAGGGTTCGTAAATGAAAACATTGTTCTAACCACTATCATTATAAAGAAGAGTTGGTAAACATAGTGAGCAAGCAGCCGCGACGTTTCGTTTCTCTTCACAAAATAAAGAGGCCAATAAAATTCTGTTCAGTGCAACAGCTATCGTTCAGTGGAGCGGCTATCTGCATTTTATACTTTCGACGCCATCACTGAGGCACTTTATTTCTTTACTTTGTACATACGTAGGTATGAGGTATATGTATGTGTATGCAGTGTGCTTGTTCGTTGTTTATTTAACGGATCGTGCCCGATGAACGGTTCTATTCAATTGGACGGAGCTACTGCCAGTCGAAACGTGCTCACAGAGTTTTAATTTCACAAAGGTTGTTAAGCATGCTCGTAAGTGAATCTGGACAGTAACGAAGCTCCCTTTAAACACAATCTAGTGTCAGTAGGCGAGCGTACTGCTTGCGTACGTACAAAGTAAAGATAGAACATCCGGAAACGTCAACGTCAAAACAAATCGTATGCCGTCCACAACGTCGAATCCTAAACAGGATTGAAACTTGGACGGGAAGCAATCTAACAGGAACAACAGTACATACAGCGGTCTACCGCCGTAGAGCCCTACGTAATTTAAAGAACAAACAAGCCTCGCAACTGGGTTTACCTCGACTGCAACAAACTCTGCGACGTCGCTTTAACTTACTCATTTGTTGCTTACTATCCACTTACTTAAACGTACATATATCGCTACCTACAAGGGTTTTGTATCACGGTTGAAGTCTTAAGGTTTTATTCCTCGTGGAAATTAAGTAGTAATTTATAAAACAAACACAAAATTTGATATAAAACAGATTTAGAAGCCAATCGACGTGGTAAGTCTGTGTGTATTATGAAATTCAGAGGCTCAAAAATGCTATAGCGCCGCAGATGAGTTCGGCTCAAGCGAAGCGTTATCAAGCCCAGTTAATCCTGTCTTCTGTATTATTGAATAAATTTTCTCTCGTGACGTACTCTTGCCATTTTATATCGATTTAATGTATTGGAAAAATCAGGCTATCGCTATTATTGGAACGTAAAATATTTTGCAACAGAAGTCGAGAGTTATAAAGCTGAGGTTTTATAATTAGAATGTTTTGAAGAATTAGGAAGTGTTCATATTAGGTAATCCTACTAGCCGTGGCCTGAACGTTATATTACGGCAGGCGGAGGGCGGTAAAGCGGTACAATCTTATTGTTATGATGGCATAAAGCGAGCCATGTATCTCGTACAACGCAGGTGGCGCTAACTACCGGCAGTGTAGTGGAAACTGTCGACACTACGACAACTCGAGATACGGATGTATCTACATACGAATACACGATACAATGTAATGTTTCACGGTTTGCTGATGCGCAACTTAGAAGCTTGCTTGAGGAAACTGAATTTTAAGTTGACACTGTGAGACAGTCTCATTTTCACATACGTGCAGTATTTTATAAGTGGGTAATAATAGTATAGTATAATAATAGTTTTCAACGTCAGAGTAACACATGTAGCTACATAAATTCTCCAAGTTTATCCTGTCTTCGCAAGTCATGTGTAATGCTTTGTGGTTTGAGTATGCCGTCTACGATCTTCCCTTAAGTGCCGTAGCAAGCGATTAAGGGATTGAGCAAGTGAATGGGACACTTCCACCTGTAGGTACACTTGATAACATCGCACTCAAAGCCTGGCCGGCTTTTGGGTTACAAGTGTTACACAAAACCATCTAGATTGTTGTGAAATTGTTAAATATTGTTCAATGACTGTGGAGTCATGTCCTTTAAATCTAAAATTGCAATACTGTTATAAATGTGATTGAATTTTCTAACACCTTATTTTCTAAATTAAGATTGTTGTCAGTGTTATCATTAAAATATTGTGTTATGATATAGTTCGTTTAAAATTTATTGGGTACTATAGTTATCGGTTAAAGTTTTAACAAATAGGTACAATTGCCTTCAAAGAGAAATAAGCACGACCTCATATTTGCAATTTGGTGCAAAAAATTCCAGAAAATCTAAAATGCTACCAGCAGTTTGGTATAATTTCGTTTCCGTTGTTTACATTTCGCATGTCGCCACGTCCAATAGCTAGCCGTTTCTACCTCATTCTTAGGCTTTTTCGTGTCACGACTAAATGATTTATAGCCCACTGAGATACGTGTCCTCATTCTAACCTAAACTCCCTATAATATAGTACAAGGCACATTAATAATAAATCGCAGTTTTGTAATATGATTCTCAAACCAATGTTTTACTTTCGTACAATGAATGGCCCCTTATTTCACTAAGTTTGTTAGGTTTTATTGTTACTCGTGTTATACCGGATTTCATAGAAATTTACAACGATATTGTGGTGTGATACGATCGCTGTGGTGGCGCCAAGTAATTCTATTAGCTGAAATACAGCTGTGCATAATTTGACGTGAATTACCTATTAAAATTGTTGTTGAATTTATAATGATATTGTTTTATAGAAAGAAGTATTTGTGAAGGTGTTCATATAAAGTATACAAGGCTATCACAACCTGTAAGGTCGTTGGTCGCACAGACTTACAGTTGGTCGGGCAGTTGGCTAGAGTTACTGTTTTCTAGTTAATACTCGCCAGCTGTTGCACGGATTTGTCTCGGTGTGAATGTTAACACGATGCCAACGGGTACGCTTTATTTATGACACACCACAGAACATCGACATATGAAACTTGATTTAAGTGTTCTTGTGCAAATATCACAATTCATGTCTTTTACTTTAAAAAGGAAAAATACTAGGCTAATCTTCAATAAACTGGTTTTTTGCTGATAATCCAGACTTGACTAAAGCAGCTGCAATTCTGCACCGCAGCCGGCTCAGTGTAATTCCTTTAAAGCCAGCGTTCCACCGCGTTCCAGTTACACCTGCCGCTGCGGACTCAAAATACGTCGTTTATGAAATAATTTTGTGTAAGAGTATTTCTTTTTTGTATGTAACTTTGTTCGTTATTTTAAGTAGGCACCAGGTGGCGCTAACAGGCGGCGTTGCAACGGAAATTGCCGTCGGTCGGTCTCGTCGCCGCTGTGGCAGGAGGGAAACTTGGCTCGGTTGAACCGCACCGCCCACACTAGAATAGGCCCTTGTTAATTGTAGGCCAACACAGAAAACAATTAGCAGCACTCGCGACCACCACTGCCTCGGAATATTTCATTCATTACTTAGATAAAATCACGGACCTACTTACATAACATGTTCAATTAGATCTAACTCAAACGTGGAGATTATTCTGTTAGAACTTGTTGTGTGTTCACTAAACTTTGAGTAGGTTCATTGCTCGGCCTTACACTGTAACGACGTCACGTTTCCAGTGTAAGACGCATTTTATATCCAAGAAATTTTAATTTTCATCTATACATAAAAAGAGAGCATGTAGCGCTCGGCATTGTTTTTTAAGCAAAAGATGACTTTCAACTTTGTTCTTAAGAAACGAGCATAACATGCTTTTGTACTTATAACACCAATTGTTGTGGCAACAATACTTCGTAAAACAAAAGAAAGTCGCACATCAATTTATATCAACAGGGAAAAGCTAAACAAATGGATATCACGCGTACAAACGAAATGAGAAGGGGCGGCTCCCTGACTTTACATCGTTTAATGACCTTTGAGGAAGGTGGTGAGTTTTGACGTTGCATTAGTGAACAATGGACGCTGAAACTAAAACTAGATCCGCCTTTATCTTCACAATTGTTATAAAACACAAAGCGGTTAACTAGTTGAAAGCTTTCGGCAGGCCGTTTACACCGGCGGTTTGCGGCCAAGCCCCTACAGCTTACGAACGTAACGATGTCGATGCGCCAATGATACTGGCATTCGTAATTCGTACTGAAATATGGCCAGTGCATTGTATGATTTCGAGGGATTTGTGTTGAATCTTGTTTGCATTTAACGAGATTTGCGAATGAATTGGATAAGACTTATAAGAAAGAAAATATGCTTTTTATTTCAAGACTGTTTTAAGAACTCATTTAGTATTGTGGTACCTATTACTATTTCTTTAACAATATTTCCTTCAATTCCTTTGTGGTGTTCTGTGTTGTTACGTCAAATTAGAGCTTATAACTTAGATTACTAACGCAGTGAACTTCCAACTGAGCATACGTAGTTGTAAACAGCGCTTAAGATTTAGTTTGCAACTCAAACGAAGATATTTCGAGCCGAATCCATACCTTGCAACTTGCAGAACAGAATAGAGTAATTGCTTCGGAACCAAACTTGGGAATCAAGTGCATACCCAAGTTTAGTTTGAAGTAATTAATCTATGAGGTGGGAGAAACGGTTGGAGTCATCCGTCAGTCTCAAGCTGTGTATTGAGCTCGACGGTTGGAGCCGAGGCGTCATGTAATTCTGTTACTCTCCCACTCCCGGTTAATTGAATACGTCTACCACACGGCTGAGGAGTCAGAAAATTCGATTCACGGCTCTAATATATCAGACATTCTTAAAGCGAAATGTTCCAGTATTAAATAATGCCTAAAGGGAAAGCACGACACGTTAATGGAACTGCGCTAATAAGATAATGCTGCTTTGCTACATCTTTAATTGCACGTTGTTTAGCCCGTTGTTCCAGTTAGGAAAATAAAGGCAGATAGAATTAAAGGAAATTGAGGAACAACGTTTGTGTGGAGGCAATGTAATGTAGCGTTTGTTTTTTATCCGAGAGAGGTGAACGAGGTAAATTAACGTATTTAAAATACAATATTAAACTTAATATTAAATTCATAGATGTGTTGTAATCGCACTCATTCCGAAAACTATATGGATGTACCATCGTTACCTTAGAAAGAAAAGAAAGTACCTTTGACAAGATTACATGAAATATAATTTTCTTTATCCTTTGTTTCCTAGCGTCTCGCTATATTACATGTACCATGGTGTAATCCATTAGTAGCTGGTACTTCTCTTTTTACCGTTGAACTTTAACTTGCCACTCGCTGCCAAACGTGATGGTACCCTAAAATTCCCCCCTTTAAGGAAAAAAGTTGTGTCCCAAACACATGGTGTAAAAATTCAAAAGCATGATGAATTTTGTACACAGATATAAAGTTAAGCTAGAGAGTGTCTGATTGTGTACGTATGTATATTATACTAACTGCCTCGCTAGTCGTGGGATCATAATTAACAAATGTTCAGTATTCTTAAAGAGCGCTACTATCTAAGTCTCTGTCAAATATTTCCTTTCGGCTAATAGGACAGCCGAAAGAAGAGTATGGAGCGTACACAGGGTGTATTTTACTCTGCCTTTACCAACACTTTCAGTTTTGGTTACTTGTTAGTGATCCATATCACGTGATAACACTTACAAATCCTAATTCATACCATTATTAATTACTATTATGCTTTATATGTGATACGTTATCCAATCCAGTATGTAATTACAATTTAGTGTTCACTAGACGCTCTTCCAACTATTGTACAAAATAGTGGAGAATGAAATCTAGCTTTTATTCCGTATCTAGGCCACTTTATATCTTTGGCTTTGCATATTTTTGACCTAAATAAAACAAGTGGTTAACGCTATGTGGTTTATGTTCGCACACAAATTCTGTGAGCTCGTTAAAAACTATTTTGTTTCAATACATTTTTACGGGTTATGGGTGATGCTTGTTGAGTTTTTTTTTTTATATTTTTTTAACACTTTATGCACAAATATTCATGCTAGAGTTAACGTTATACTGAATAGTTCAGGCAGGGAAGTGTTAAAGTAGGTTTAAAATAAAACTGAAATCAAGCAACATTATAATATGTATTGTCTATGCATGGTCATTGTAGACTGCCGCTACGAGTAATTCATAGCAATGATAACGTAGCAAGTCGTAGCGCCGTAGCAGCTCGTAGCAAGTATAGAATGTTATCGTTTTGTAGCCACATCAAACAGTAATATTAGCAGACGTAGTAGATTTTAGATATCTTTGTACTATACAAAGATATCTAAAATTGTCCTTTAAAGAGAATATAAGTACAACAGGATTACGTTATGTTATATAATGTTAATTATTATTTATTTGTTTACCAGTGTTGTTATATTACATGTACCATGGTGTAACCCTAGTCGCTGGTTCTTCTCTTTCTACCGTTGAACTTAACTATAAGAAATTGTTGAATGTCTACTACAAATGATCATTGCGGACTGTGGTTACGAATAATTCGTAGCAATAATAACGTAGCAAGTCGTAGAGGCGTAGCACGTCGTAGCAGTGCTACAGCATTTGAGCGATAATCGAACAAGGGAATAAAAATCTTAATACTATGGGCTGAACGTAAATTTTGACTTACGTAATGGTTAATCTCACATCTAGAAGTTTCTATTCTCTCGGTCATAGTGTAGTATGTTATCGTTTCGTTGCTACGTCAAACATCAATGTTAGCAGAAACGGACAAAGATATCCATGAAAGGTCAATTTATACACTTCATGCTTCTGAATTTGATACCTTTGATTACATTAGGGTCAAAACGAAGAACCCTTTATTTAAATAGGTATGATCTTTTTATATCAAAGTCACCACGCAAAGCCCGTAGATAAATATTATTTTAGAGTAAATAAATATTCGCTTTCTGAAAGTCAAGTCGTGAAATATTTTATATGTTCTGAATATTGACGCATAGGTCTCATCTGAAAACCATTTTTTGCGCAGATTATGTATGTAACATAATTTATTTAATCTATGTGTATTATTTTCTTATTTCTTATTTAATCATACCAAACAATAAAAATAATGAAATATATTATGATTTGATTCAATTACACATAACATCACACCTTTTATCCCCGAAGGGGTAGGCAGAGGTGCATATTATGCCACTGTACAATGTAACACCCACTTTTCACTATTTATGTTATGAGTCTCATGTAATAGGGGGTGAGCCTATTGCCATATACCGGGCACATTACCCGACTCCGTGCTACTACTGAGGTTTTTTACAAACCCAGTAATACTTTGCCCGACCCGGGAATCGAACCCGAGACCCCTTGCCCGGCAGTTGCACTTGCGACCACATAGCCAATGAGGCAGTCAATTGTTGGTTCAATTACTGTTGAAGTATTTGTTGTTATTGATAATGACTCATAAATACTATACAGCCTAAGTGTAAATAAATTCCACAATAAATCTTGTATGCGACATAACCTCACTTTTCCACACGCAATAATAAATTGAAAATAATAATGAACCACAGAATAGACATTACAGTTCCACAGCGAATTGAAAATACATATTTTAGTAGCTACTTAGCGAGCAATGAACGTTGAACGTTAATATTTGTCCGATACGGTGCAATTCAATTTAAACCAGAAATTTCCACCAACCAGAAATTGGTGAATTATGTTCCTGTAAGAAGGAAATTAGGTGATTGGGTATTTTCTTGTTAAAGATTTGTAGACTATTATTGTTACATTAATAGGGGAGATGCCTAATTTTCATTTTAATGTCCGTCTGGTAGATTATTTTAAATCATTAGACACGTATTTTTTATTTTCTTACAGAAACAAATATCAAAAAATATCAAATTTCAAAAACTGTTCTATTTCCCTCTCTAACAAACTACAAGACAAATTACACGACTATAAATCACAATCAAAATGATGGAATAGTTATTTACACAAAAGATGAATTAGATTGCTCTGTGGAGGAGGTGTTGTTGGTTGACGCAACGTGCATGATAGTAAAGCTGAGCAATGATACTATAGTGATAGGTATATATAGATCACCTTCCCATAAGAATGTAGACAACTTTATTAAATCTTTGGATGAATTATTAAGCAATTATAAAAATCACCATAACATAATTATCATGGGAGACCTGAATATAGACATTAAACTACACACTGACGATGAGAATTCTATTGATTACTTAGATTTATTGGCTTCGAATGAATTATTGGCAGGTCATCTATATAAAACCAGGGAAAATAAGTGCTATGATCATGCAATGATCAAATCCAAATTTCAATCACTCACAATGGTTTTTCAGTGTCCTGTCACTGACCACCTACCCGTAATGACATGCATAACACTAAAAACTAAAATTAAAACCACCCCAACTACTACCGTACAAAAAATAAATTTTAAAAACGTTGTTACTGAATTAGAACTAATAAACTTTAAACCTATTCTTGACTCACCTGATGTTGACTGGTCCGCCGAGCAATTGGTATCGATTCTTAATACAGCAATCATGAGAAATTCTCTTAATGTTTTAGTACCAAAAAGAATACGTTGTATTAAACCGTGGATTACGCCTGGATTAGTGAGATGTATTAATAATCGCGACAGAATGCATTTAAAATGTAGGAAAGATCCTAATAATGACATCTTACACATAACTTACAGCAGATATAAGAACTTTTGTAATGACTTACTAAAACGATTAAAGCGTAACTATGAAAAACATCAAATTACTAAGTATGCCAATAATCCAAAAATGAAATGGAAAGTAATAAATAATATCACAAACAGAGTAAACAAACAAAATCCATCATCTGAATTGTTGAAAATCTGCCCTACGCCTGAAGCATCTTTAGAAACCATAAACAATTACTTTACCACGATAGCACAAAAATTAGCTGACAATATTAAAATTAACTGCACTTCGGCGGATGAATTCAAATCCACACCATCTAATTCAATGGTCATGTTACAAGTAACAGAGCATGAAATTGAATCAGTGATTATGAACTTAAAAACAGACAGTGCTGTGGGATGGGACGGGATTTCCACGAAACTCATAAAAATGGTTAGGCATGTGGTTGTTTCCCCTCTAACACATATTGTTAATCAGTCAATTATTACTGGTAAATTTCCCAGAGTATTTAAAATATCCATAATCCATCCAATTCATAAATCTGGTACCAGAGACTGTGTCGAAAATTATCGACCAATCTCAGTTTTGCCTGCGCTTTCCAAAATTCTGGAAAAAATAATGAATAAAAGCCTAATCTCATATTTGGAAAAGCAAAAAATTTTATCAAGTAACCAGTATGGCTTTAGGGCGGGAAGGTCGACGGCTCATGCAGTTTCTGAATTATCAAATTTTGTGGGTACTCACATCGACCATAGAGACAAATGTGTAGGTGTTTTTCTAGACCTAGCAAAGGCATTCGACACAGTATCTATTCCTATATTGCTTAACAAAATGGAAAAAATTGGTGTTAGAGGGGTAACCTTACATCTATTTAAGGATTACCTGAGTAATCGCACCCAAAGGGTAAAAATAAACCAGTTTTGCAGTAAAGACACACCTATAACAATTGGCGTGCCCCAAGGAAGTGTACTCGGACCGACCTTATTCCTTTATATATAAATAACCTTTGTAATATACAACTACAAAATTGTCAAATATTTGCTTTTGCTGATGACACAGCTCTAATTTTCCACGGTAAAAGTTGGGAAGACGTTCAGAACCATGTAGAAGTAGGGCTACAGACTGTATTGGCTTATCTTAATCAAAATCGCCTTTCCCTGAACGTGGCTAAAACAAAATTTATGATTTTTGCCAATTCCAAAAGAGTGTTAACTTCTGTTAAAAACTTTACAATACAATTACATTCATGTGACAAGCATGATAAAAAATGTAAATGTACTAATTTAGAGCGTACTGAAACCATAAAATATCTTGGCATACTTCTTGATGAAACACTCACATGGCGTCCATACATAGAATTATTAGAACAAAGAACCAGAAAACTCATGTATGTTTTTAAAATTCTAAGACACGTGGCGGATCATGCGCTATTGAAAACGGTATATTTTGCTCTGGCACAATCTATTTTAACATACTGTATTACTTCTTGGGGAGGTGCACGTAAAACCCACCTTATTAAAGTAGAACGAGCACAACGGTCCTTACTTAAAGTCATAACCTCTAAACCTTTCAGATATCCCACATTTGATTTGTACACTGAATGCGATGTTTTAACTGTCCGGCAGTTGTTTGTTAGGCAAAGCATATTGTCACAACATCAGAACCTTACCTTTAAAGGAACAATAACGTCAAGGCGAAACCATAAAGTATGTATAACCGAATCATACAACACTTACTTTATTAGGAAATTTCAGTGCTATATTGGCCCCATGCTTTACAATAAGTTAAATAAAAAACTTAACCTATATCCATTAACATGCTATTGCTGCAAAAAAGTTGTAACAGTCTGGTTAAAAAAACAAAACTATGAAGATATTGAAAACTTGTTTGTTGTTTTACAGTAACCATGTTAAAAATACATATATAACAGTAATAATAACTGGATACACTAGTTGTGAAGGATAAAAGGAATCTGGTGTGTTGTTGTTTCCAATTTTGGTCTACTGTGCATGTTTGTATTACTAGTTATAATAAAGTATGTAGATTAATACTAAATAAATAAATAACACACTCTAATTACTAAGTAAATTTAACCAATATCCAATTTGGGGAAAAAGAAACAATCTTCAATAATCACTATTTATAATATGATAATAAAACTTAATATCTTATCAACATTAATCACACTAATGCATACACCACCTTACACTACACTTTACACATAAATAAATAAAACAATAAAGTTATAAAAATATATACTTAATATTATTATTTTTATCTAAGTTCATTGTCTTAGTGGTTTAACTATACTTAAGTGAATTCATTCTGTGCGGGTAATTCATAAAAAGTTTGATATTGTGTACAGTACCTATGTTTTTATTAGGTACCCTCCTGTCTCTCAAGGTTGTTTTATTGTATTGTCATACTCGTGCATTAGATATCAATGTAATTATAAAACATTTACAAACTTTAAATTGTAAATAATATACTGTATCAATTGGAAGGAACTAACATCTAAGGTACAGGCTCGGCCTAGTTTAGATGTTAGTATTCATAAACTGTGTGTCTAATGTTTTTGTTGCAATAAACACTTTTTATTTATTTATTATTTAAATACTTTCGACGATATATTGATTTGAAATGTCGCGTGACGTCACTTCTATGAACATTTTATACGTAGAAATGACGTTTTACCCCACTCCTAAGCTTTGATTCGTTTTATCTAAGTATTGTTTTATTTATTATACGATAAAATAAAAAAAATCGTGTCTAATATTTTTTCATTACCTAACTTATGGACTAATTAGATTTTTTATTTTCATACCCTGTTATCATCCCAATTGCAATAATCAGGTAGGTGCACAGTGTATTCAATACTTTTTTTGAAATATGAAACGATAGTTTTGTTTATGAATATTTTACCAGATTTTATGTTGTGACGTCATGTTTTTGCGTAAAATAAATTAGCTGTAAAAATACGACAATATAGTTTTTTGTTTCATTTATCAGTAATTAACATAATGTAAAACACATCACATACATTATATTTATCTCATCTCAATAGATAAGATAAATAGATGATATAAATATAATGTAACAGACTTACCAATTTTATTTATCTGCATAGATTGTTATACAGATAAATAAAATTGGTAAGTCCGTTTGTAATATTGAAATAACCGCTTTTTACTACATGTATAATGTATATGAATATTCATATAACATACGATACCTATACCAAAATAATATTTTTTTAAATATCTGTCTGTCTGTTTCTTTGTCTGTTTGTACCGGCTAATGTCTGAAATGGCTAGACCAATTTTGACGGGACTTTTACTGATAGGTAGCTGATGTACTAAGGAGTAACATAATTAGGCTTTTTCATATTGGAAAATTAAACCGAAAAAAAAACGTTATATCCTAAACCTCATATTATACGCGAAAAAAGGCGCAGGCAACAGCTAATTGTGAATGTAAATCTACAAACATTAATATAAAATTATTATCATTGTTTAAAAAAAAACATAGAACAACGTATCTATACTAAGAACAGCCAATTATCTACTACAACCACAGTCCCAAATGCGCTAAATCTTTCCATCAGCTACAAAGTGCCGGTGAAAGGAGCATTAGGGAACTGTTCAGGCGTAATGAGGTTAAGCTTTAAATGATATAAAACGTGATACTAATGCTGGTGGCAAGTACACTAACTAGTATTAGAATGGAAGTAGTGGAACGTCAGTCAGGTAATTTGGAGGCGGTTCCGATTATTTGGTGCAAGTTGTAGGATAGTTGCTGTTGATAAGAAAAAAAATCAACTGAATGTTTAGTAGACCTGTTTTAACCTTTTACTAATGTAGCACGTCAGATTTTTGTAACAATTAATTTTGACTGTAAAATAAAAGAAAATGTAATTGAATGACAAGGGCACGGACAAGAGTCCGTGGAGAAAAAGAAACCTAATATAGTAAAAAAAAACAAAAAACCTTCTGCTAATGATAGTCTCCAAATTGATATTGATAACAAACTGATATATCGTCGGTTCATTTATATCGTCTTCTTTCTGTTTCTTTACTTTTGTGATCTAAAGTTCATCGGATATCTAATAAGTACGGCTCCGTCACGACTCTGGGACAGCGTTTTTTGCTTTGGGTACAATACAGGGTTGTAAGCGCGCCGTCGCGTCGGCACGCGGGCGGTGCGCTTACAGATTTTTTATTATGCCGTTATGAAATATGTGTGTCATACGACATACGATTTAAAGTTCATATTTAAATGACAATGACTTTGCTGGGATAGAGCCGCGCCGGAGCTATGCTTGCTTGGTGCGATGACCTTCATTGGTATGGTCGTTGTGTATGTGAAGTGCCAGTTAGATGAGAAACAAAAGACGCTTGTTAGTACCTCTTCTAAGGGCACTTTTACACACACACCAAAACGTCTTTTACTTGTAGTTTTTGTAATGGGATTCGGCCACGACACTATCAATAATGAAACTACGACTTTTTTCTTAAGAATATATCTTTATTCTTTCTTGGACTTTGCGATTTAATTCGGGACCATTAGGTCTGTAGACTTACTCAAAAAGCAATTTAAATAAAATAAATAAATACTACGAAAACTTAGTTCTTCAACGGTCTGTACATTCCCATTTCCGAGAATCACTCGTAACTTCAGAATTAAACAAAATTGTTTGTTCCTAATTAGTTTTATTTCATATAATTTTAGAAATGAACGGTCGGTTCTGACAAGGTAAATAAAGTTTGTAACTGTTGACCTTACCGAAGTATTTCTCTGATTAATTAAATCACGTTTGAATTAAAATTTAACACCACAGAATTAGGAATTGGTAAGTAATACGTTTACAGAATTCTGAAAGCAAAATCTAAACGCTTAGGACTCATGGCGCGATTTTCTCCAGCGCCCGCCGCGGTTTCGGGCCCGCAGCCTTTGTAGAATACAGATATGTATGTAGAAAATCAAAGCAATTTTCACGGCGCGTTTTACGCCCGCAGTAGTTGCGATTGTTTGCGGTTCCCGCTACACCGGCGGGCGCGCCCGCGAACCCTCAACCGCGCGCTCTGCGAACAGAGGCCTTAGTACGAGTTTGATTTACGCTTAAAGTAATGGTAACGAGTACGCGTTCGGCGCTCTAATTGGTTGCTTCATTGGTGCCAGCCAATTACAGTGGCGAATGCGTACTCGTTTCGAATATTTCAAACGTAAATCAAACTCGTAATAAGCCCTCAGTTGGCGGGCTAACGCAATGGAACGGTCTAGAACTCAACTGATAGTTTGTCTTGCGATTACGATATCACCACTAAGTTTGCGGGTGATAATGGCAACCGCGGCAGCTGCGGGATGGCAGAATATTACGGTATCGTGATTTTTGAGAATTCCGCCTTCATTTCGCCACCGCGGTTGGCGCAGGAGACGAACACGCCATGAGTCCTTGGCCTAATTGTAGAAGAAAGAAAATAAAGAATATTGTGCTAAGACTGTTGCATTTAAAGTTTATTTATTTATTGACATATTGTAAACATTTATATTATATACTTTGATATCATTTCTAATCTGAAAAAAATACAGGAAACACGAATTTATTTTAAGTTATTCCCTGAAATACCTATTTACTTGAATATCCAACGAAAACTTAGATGATAATAAATATAGAAATATTTATTTTTTTAATTTTTAAAACACAATATTACAAGTAATTTCAAAGAACAGAATACTAAACATTTGTATTAAAATTATGTATAAAGTACACACATTATGAGATACATAAACAAATTGCAATATGATTTGAATAAATATTGATCATATCATCATCATCCAGCCACTGCTGATCAAAAGCCTCTTCTCACACGGAGAAGGTTTGAGCATTAATCACCACGCTTGCTCAATGCGGGTTGGAGATTTCAAACTTATAATGAGAAATTATAAGCCCAGCTTTTCTCTTCATCGATCATATAATAAGCTTAAAATATTAATTGGCTTCTACCAAAAGATCTTTGATTGACTTGCTGATTAAAGGAACAAAATAGCAATTAAAATTAATTGAATTGAATTGAAACCTCTTATCTTATCGAAGAAATAATATTCTTCGATTGCGCGTAGTATTCACGTGTGAAGGATTTTATTATTAATACATATAGAAAATTTAATTAGACCAAAGACTGCCTCATTGGCTATGTGGTCGCAAGTGTAACTGCCGGGCAAGGGGTCTCGGGTTCGATTCCCGGGTCGGGCAAAGTATTACTGGGTTTGTAAAAAACCTCAGTAGTAGCACGGAGTCGGGTAATGTGCCCGGTATATGGCAATAGGCTCACCCCCTATTACATGGGACTCATAACATAAATAGTGAAAAGTGGGTGTTACATTGTAGTGGCATAATGTGCACCTCTGCCTACTCCTTCGGGGATATAAGGCGTGATGGTATGTTAATTAGACCAAAATATTGGGTAAAAAGAAATAAACGAAAATAGCAATAAAATTCACTTTCAATTTCATATATCTTAAAAACAATATAAAATCTGTAAGTTAAGAGAATAAGGACAGTTAAGTCGTTTGTTTGTGTCTCAATTTATTAGACTGATTGGAAATAAATTTTTAAATATTGAAATATCAACGATTTCATTTTGAGTTGCAAACGTGCAATAGGATATTCAAGAAAATATTTATTAGTGAACCTCATGTCTTCACCAAAGACGATTAACAAATCGCCTTCGCCTGTAGTTTACACTGACGCGTCCTAAGTGCTGTGGGTGCAGGAAGCCGCAGGCGCTTCGGCACGACATCATGTAGCGTAGCGTGTTACATGCTGCGCACACCTCCGCGGTAATTGAATCCGTGTCTACTGCGATGTGGCGCCGTGCAACCTTCACCTACTCACTATCTCGTGTAGGCTAGATAACTAGCCTGACCTCCACTGAAGACGAATGAGATGTATGTCTAATATGTCTATGTATGTACCTCTAGTTCATGAAGTCAGCATGAATTTTTCCAGTATGTATTTGTAGGCAAAGTTTGTTTTGCATAAGTCGTTTGGACAGTTTTGTGTTTGGTATTATTTTCGACCATTAAACATAAAGTGATACAATGTTAGTTTACAGTTTGCTTATTATATTTGTTTGAACAATAAATACCTAGTTTGTAAAGTATGGCATTAGCGAACAATACGTGAAAATCTGTTCGATAAATAATGTTTATCTCACAATATAAGAATGTTTACACAATTTGTAGTGACAAAGGCGATCGGTATAAACAAATAGCTATTCAACCGAGAAACAGACAATAGAAAAATGTGTAACAGTATAATACTTTGTTACACTAAGAACTACAGAAAGGAAATCAGCGCAGGACGGGCCGTGGAACGACGATGACGCAATCGGATCTCTGTGTATCCAATTATTTACCTGTACGAGAACACAGATGGAGTGTTTGCGACTCGCAATGTAATCAAAATGTTCTCAACCACATTCACCGAATTGAATTTTCTGTTCATCTCGTAATGGGTGGCTTTTATTCCATTCCCACCAGCAATGAGAACGTTGCCGAGGTTAACATTGAAAGTCCCGATGAATACATTATCGGTATTGATTAAACCGTCTAATCTACACTATCAAATTCATTACTCACGTTCCAATTGAGCCAGAGGAACCGAATCAAGAGTATTTATCATTTGTCTAAATACTTCACTGTATTCACCCTCAATTAATTTATCAAGCGACAGTTAAATTATTTACTTGAGTTGAGAGTTAATGTATTGTTTCTTATAATAAATGCATTTTGAATCAACTTTTGTATCTCGTAAATTGATAGTTTGGAGCTAGAAGAGTAGTATTGGATAAGATGGCATAATGACAGCTAGTAAATATACGTAAAATTTGTATTTAAAAACTTGGCTGTAAAAATAATCGTAAATTTATTACTATACATTATAAATCACACTATGTCCTTCCAAGAGCAGCAATAAATAAATGTGTAACCACGTCGCGTCCTAACTGCATACGAAGGGCACACGAAATTACACACAAGAAAATAATGAGCGATTGATTTTCCATTGAAATGCTTGGACGTGCTGGTCATATCTATAATCATTTGAGAACTGTAAACTTAATATTTTTCCACAAGCTGCCACAAAGGCCCCATAACGAAGTGAAATAGCCAAATAAGAAGGTCTTAATGTCGCAGTTAGCTGAGAATTCTCCCTTGTGAATGCTGGGTCATTAGCGCTATGTTATTGCGAATTACCCGTAAGACTCGGCGCCCGGGACTCTGGCAGTCACGTTTAATCTGAATTTTCCTTATACTATAGACACTTTGTAGACTACATGCGAGATTTCACGGAATGCTCTAAAGCGGCTTACATATGCAGAATTAAATTGCTCTAATAAATTTAAAATGTTTTCGAGCTATGGTCCAATGTGAAAGCAGCGTCTCTTTGATCCACGTAAAATATTTCCTTTACAATTTTATGTCTAGAATGTTATATCAATAATAATATATAGAGTGGTGTAATAAAACTGAAATGTTGGTGGTATATTGGAACAGGTATGATGGTAAAGCTTGACAACTGACTGGCTGGTGGATATTGTTCATTGTTTCACACGTCGATCGTTACTGGCGTGAAACGTGTCGGTATTTAAATCACGTTAAAATGTTTTAAGCTCTGCGAACGTTTTGGAAGCGAAAGCTGATTTTAAATTACTAAACGGTGGCAGGCAAGTGGGACGAGGGTCTTAAAATCCATCACGCACGACGCCGATCTTATTTAGATAAGTAGCAGTCAGCTGTCGGAAGGCCACCCTGCTTAGTTCACTTGACTGATTGCTGCTAATGAATGTCACACTTTAATCTAACACTTAAATCCACGTTTTTTTCAATAAAGTTTTGACTTTATCACTTGAACTTTGGATAAACAATGCTGTGTTAGATTTTAATTGGATTCTTGGTATTTAAAATTAAAACCTACCGACAAATAAATAAATCACAGAATGCTGTCAGCCGCACAAAATTGCATTTAATTAGGTATTATTCGCCACTCAAACCACAGCTTGTTTAACAAGCCTACATAAATAAAGAGAGGTCTACATATGGACGATCTAACTGAGTGCGCTCTGATGTCACCACACTGAATAACACGTTTCGCTGGTCGCATTTAATTTTACACCGCCAATTTATTTGAGCTTCGTTTTCATTAACATCGCTTGAACACAAACTTATTTCTTTGATCCCGTAACTTTTCTGATTTAGTTTTAGGTGTACGCAACACTTCGGACTGAATAGTGAATAACATTCAGCAAATTATATTCGAAAATTTCCATCTGAAACCTTTGTTTTTGATTGCAAAATCCAACTATTGTTGTTCAAATCACCGTATAGTTGTCAAAGTAGAATATCTCTATGCGGTTGACGTCTCGGTTAAGTAAATGCATAACGCTTTAGCTTACGTCCCAGCAATAACGGTATTAACTAACGTCTCGACATGTCTGCGGAGACCATTGCTAATTCCCCCTTTATACCGAACATGTTCTACGTTAAATTGTGAATCAACGTTGAAGCTAGGTATTATATTTCTTTTCAAAGACGAAGACTATGTTTTATTCATATTATCCAAGGTCTTTGTGAAAAGCCAAGTATAGTAACAGATTTCGTCTTACAATATGTATTTTGCGTGCAGAAGAAGCATGAATCCACATTATTCTTTCATATTTATTAAGGTTCTCATGTATTTGTGTTGTGGGAAGATTCCTCGTATGTTGTGTGAATGCGACCCACCAATGCATGAAGAGAATGCGCGTCTTGGGAAGCACTTATGTTACCCAGATGAACTGCAACAAATCTTCGCTAAGAAATCCGAGAGCTCTTAAGAGATATGGAGATTTCTAAACAGTGGTACAAGAATACGACTACAATAGTCATTGTTAGAAAGTTATACGTGAGATCGGTTCGTACGAGTAAAGTACTTGGTCGGTACATATGTGCATTTTAAGATTCATGTTCATGATGAATAAATTTGTGATATGTAAGCCAAGCCGATTGATTCAGATTTTTTTGTGTGATCTTGTTTATATATTGAAAAAGTTTGATGTGGTCCGATCATTATACTAATCCGTAGATGATAATACAAATGAATGCAATGTATATTAAAAGTAGAAGATAATCATCATCATTATCAACAGCCTATAAATGTCCACAGCCCACGCAGAAGGTTTGAGCATTAATCACCACGCTTGCTCAATGCGTGAGCAGGTTTACAAACTTATATTTAGAAATAATAAGCCCAGATTTCCTCACGGTGTTTACCTTCACCGTTCGTCAGTGGTGTCTAGATAATCTTAGAAAATACATGTAACTCGAAAAAAGTCACATTGGTACTTACCGTTGGTAGGTTTCGAACCTGTACCCTCATGCATGAGAAGCGGGCGTCTTAAACTTTCGGGCCACCACGGACGGACGAAGAAGAGGAAGGAGGAGAAGGAGGAGGAGGAGGGACAAGAAGAAGATACGTATCCTTAATTTGCCTTATTTAATTAATGTTAATCTGTAAACGAATAAAAAATGCTAAAATAACAGAATAAATTATATCATGACATAAACGAAATTTCGAAACATAATTCTGATTTCAAATACAAACCTTGTACCACATTTAGTTAAACTTTCAGAACGGAGGATATGAAGTTTTTAAAAAAATATGGAAATGGTACAACATTGTTTGAAACGAAAATGGAGATACAAAACCTAGGCTTTTTAGTATTAACCATCACATCAGCTGGTGTATGTCGTAGGCATTTAGGTCCAGTAAGTATTTGAGCTAAAGGACTAAGTACCTATAAAAAGTTATTATTAGAGACAAGACTTCAGTCCCTAAACGGCATTGTTGGGTTGAAAATTTCATACGAAGTATGTATGTTACGTTATTCTATTTTATTTTATTTTGAAATTATTTTGTCATACTTACTCTTTGAAATCTAAAATTACAAAATAATGTAGGTGTGTAAGTTACTTTTGTTAAACAGGTTAAAATTCCAAAGAATCTGTATGATTTCGTATTCTTAATTGTAGGAGAGTCATGCTTCGGCACAAATGGGCCAGGTCGACCGGAGTCATATCACGGCCTCACAGAAAACCGACGTGAAACAACACTTGCGTTATTTTTCGTCGTGTGAGTTAGGTTACCTAAGGCCCAATTACCTCCCTCCTTAATCTCCCGAATCCCCGAATCACCAACAATCCTCAAAATCGGTAACGCACTTGTAACGCCTCTAGTATTTCATGTGTCTATGAGCGGCACCGATTGCTTACCATCAGGTGATTCGTCTGCTCGTTTACTGGTTTTATCCATAAAAAAGTAAACATCATAATACAGATATTAGATCTAAGTACTCTCGCCAGTGACACAGGATTATCCTAGTACAGGCACCTAATCATGGGAGATCTATTTTACTTACCCAAGAAATATTTTTGTATATGTGTCCATTTACATGTCTAAATAAAGATTTATTTTATTTAGTTTTTATTTATTTATTTGAAAGACCACAAATAAGCTTTGAAAGACCTAGTTCTGGACTTCTTCTAATACCTATCGATTTCAGTAATAGGCGAATAGTTTTCGAAAACCATTTTATTAGTCAAAAATTATTATAAACACATAAACATTACAAACTTATTATAATAAACAAGTGGAAATAAACAATAAATAAAGTTAAAAACAGACTTGCTATAGTTAAACCTGAACGTTTTATCTCGACTCGCGTATTTATTTATTTTGCTTGGAGAGTTATTTTTTACTGTTCCGAAAACAAAAAAAGGAATCAAGCGTCACATAAGGCTGTGTCAGTCTGCATACAGCTTTATACTGT
Source organism: Spodoptera littoralis (assembly GCA_902850265.1). Classification (NCBI taxonomy): domain Eukaryota; kingdom Metazoa; phylum Arthropoda; class Insecta; order Lepidoptera; family Noctuidae; genus Spodoptera; species Spodoptera littoralis. Next base: position 7,961,421 of record LR824542.2, on the reverse strand, counting down.
TTTATTTATGTTTCAGTTCACATCAACCGGTTTTAAACGTTTACGTAAACACCGCTATTTTTGTTGACTTAAAAAAATATTGCTTTATTTTATTAGGTAATCAATAATTTTATTGTAAATGTAAATGTAATATTTTCTTACTGGTATTTTAAAATACGAATATCCTATTCGGATGTTTCATTTGAACTATTCTCTTTTTTATTTATATTATTTGTGAATTAATTATTTATGACTTAATCACGTAACTTTTAGACGAGGTACGAGGTAGCTCAACTAATTTCAAGCCACGATAGGGGCTCATATTCAAGAGCTGAATTGCGCGACACGCGTAAAGCTACGTATTGCTGCAATAACTTTAATTTTTGCTGCTTTTAGACGAAGCGACAATGTTTTCTTGATATTGCAACAATGGGTACATAAGAATCTATACTCTAGAAGTTGGGGCAGACTAAAGCCTCTTTGCGGTGAAAATAGAGAAACATTGTAGCGTCACAGATGCAGTGTCCCCAAATACAAAGCGTTCAAACAATACCTACCTAAAATACTGAAGTTTTATAATAACCTCAATTCACGGATAGATTTGAATTTCTCAGTTCTCTCATGCTATAGTATAGAATATTAACAATGTAAAGTTGTACACTACATTTTTTATTAAACCAGTTGTTAGCTACTTTTCGCCAGTTATGAGTTTCATTATCAGGATAAAAATATGCCAGACCTCGTTCTTGCATATAGGTAGAGTAGTATTTCGATACTTTTTCCGAAAAAAATAAATCTTGTTCTGTAATTTTTAGGTCGGGCAAAGTATTGATAGGAACTGTTAGACACCTGAGAATCCTTACTCGGCAAACACACCTTCATTTGACCAACAACAACAATAAAAAACAATGTTTGCGTGTGTAAGTTATTTCTAGCAAGTAGAGTAAAATTCCAATCAACCTGTATGATTTTGCAGCTGTAAGATTCGGAAGATTCGGAAGACCATAAAATAATAAGATTTCAAAGACCTCTTTTGGAATTTTTAATTTTAATACTTATCAATATCAGAGTGCCAATCACGAATAACTTTCGCATTCGAACGAAATAGTATCGAGCGCATTCGGCATTCGCCATGCCAAGCGGCACTCGTATAAGCAGTTTTCGAAATTATTAGTCAAAAATTATAAATACTAAACATTGCTAAGTTACGATAGAGATCCTAAAAATATAACAGATATAACATTTCGTACTGAACTACAAAAGTAGGTTATTACAATCCATATATCAGTATTAAGTCTTAGCTATTAAATTGGAGCTGCCCGCATCAACTGCCTTGCATAACACACTGGCTACCTGTTTGCTATTCACCAGATATATTAATGGCTTGCAGCTAGGCTTATCCCGAACTGATAAAAGCGTCAGTCATGCGAAAATGTATATCCCATGCAAACATTGTCTGTTATATGTCTTGGTATAGCTAAAATGTTATGACTTATAGCTTAGAACCGTTTTCTTGTAACACTACTGATAAGTTAATAAAATTTGAAGAAAAGTTCCGAGCAGTGTTCTGTTGATACTTAAATGATTTTCATTAATTGTGATAATTGGTAACCAGTTACATGTCTATATTAAAGTTAGATGATATTAGCGTATGAGTAAAAATAATGTGAATAATAAAATATACTGGATGTCGAACTTCCCAGGAAGAATGCGTCCAAATGCACCACCGACAACAAAAAAGAAAAAAAAAACATTAACAAATTAATTCGAATATCGCACAAATTTGTTGTATTTTCTCAATGTTTAATAAAAAAATAATAATATAATGTTAAAAAACATTACACCTACCTATTTCGATTTTCGACTGTTTTCGCAACATCGAACTATTCAAATCATGTACAAAATTCTCGTAACTAACGTTAACAAACTGTTTAACAAAAAAAGAAAAAATAACATCAATTTGTTAAATGTTTAAATGAATCGCCTACGTTGCTTCCCACGTAGCCGTTTTAAAAGCTTTTTAGTTTACTTTGAAACATATTGCCCTGAAACCATAATTTTCCATGTAACGGCTATGTCCATAAAATTAAAGTAAAAAGTAATACATAATTAGAATAATCTGTCTGATAGTCAAACGGTCACTTTATAAAAATGTGTTATTCTTTTAAATCTACTTTTCCAGCTAACGTGAATAACGTAACATGTCCTACAGTTTTTCTTCCGTTTCTGAATCAAATCATCTATATGATAAAATAAACCTGCATTGATAACTATGATTGTGTTTATTAACTTATAATTGTAAATGCTTATGAACACTGGATGTTACCAAAATCTGTTTTATACACAAAGCAAACGGATATCTAAGTACTTTGTTTTAACTTATTTCATGCAAAGATGCCCATTACTATGTTAATAGTGTTATTCCCAACAGCTCAATAGAATTCACATCAAGTCTAAAATTCTCAATAAGTAAGGTACAAATATATACAAAGTGCTTCATGTTCAGACTTCGTCGAGTCACACTAGTGATGTAACCGTACACACGTCGCTACGCAACTCTGAATCCGACTAGTGTTAATTTGGGACCCAAATGAAAGGCAATGGTTTGGTTTTCGATGTAGGTACATCTGATCCCTTTGGGAGTTGCCAGCTTTGTTAATTACTAGGCACCATACGCCCGAGCTTGGATAAAACAGACACGGTTCCAACATTACGTAGGCTACGTACAATGTTACTTGAGACATCTTCCACTGTGCTCCGAATTAAACCAATAATGTTTGCGGGAAGGAAAATGTGATTGTTCGATTTTATTACAAGTATAAAAGATTCCCTCGCGACTTTTTATTTACTTCTTATACGTATTTTATTCTAGTATCCAGTATCACATCATTTTATATTTTATTCAGTAGCTTTGGTCCGTTCGTCCGCTGAAAGTTTTGCTTCTATACTCATTAGTTATCAAGTTAATTTTAACCAAATTGTGTTATTAGCGCCTAATAAAATATTCATTTCTCCATCAGTGAATGCAACTAACTCCCCAATTATACGATAAACAGCACGCAAAACTAATCAACACTCCCCAGTAATTACGCTAGTAAACTTTGCATAATAGCTAATAAATTTCGACACAACATCCGCGAACCTGCATTTCCTAGAATTTAGGCATAGCACGCGGTTAGTGCGGTTACATATCTAGTCAAATAATTTACACCCCTAATAACTCGAAAAGTCTTTTTAAAACTTCGCCCGGAGAAACAATGAAAGCCAACGGAGTTCCACTTAAAATTTCCCCCAAAGAAATATGTAGAGTTCTGTCGTCTCAAAAGGCGAATTCGTCGTAGGAATCTCGACGGCTGGTTTAATTAGCCGTTTTAATGAATGTCGAGGCACGTACGCTGTAAATGCGGCCCATTACCTGCGTAATTCACGCAATGATAACAAAGACTCGGGTCTCGGAGGCGCCTTCTCCACGACACCGAACATCACGACAATGAGCGCTCTTCCGTATTTTTCTGAAATAACTTCTATTCAAATTAAATGACATCTGTTTAGAGTATATATTTGTATTAAAAGTACAACAGACGCTCTTGTATTCCAATAGTTACGTAGATTACATTGATGAACTTTGCGAAACAAAAAAACGGAAATAAAAACTAAATACCACTTTACAAATTGCCTTTTAACAGTCATTGAGAGAATTCTAGGGTGATCACAGATGTGTGCTAATGGGTCGTTTTTCCTTATGTATATTTATACAATACATGAACCCTCTTTTCACGATACACGAACGGATCTATGAATTTTACTTGCATTTAAATTACCATAGTTACGAGTGCCAAAACAACCGGCTATAAAAAATGTTTCCAATCCATTGGCCATAAAATGTGGGCTGGAATAAAATTGTATATTTTAATACATCTTCACAAAGTTGGTAAACACGTAATGAATGACAATGAGCGAAACAAAAGACGCGAATCGGCGCTAAAAGCCGATTATTTCTTCGAATAAAAAAACTAAATTAAATTATGTACCAAAAATAAGATTGCTTTACATAGATAGCGGAAACGGGAATAGCGATTATCGCATTTACGTCTTAATGTTTCTTTAAAAGCTTTTTATATTTTCGCTTATTTATGCTAATCTGAAAGTCGGGAGCAATAATATGGAAAAAATACTGCCGGCGGAGACACGGGTCTCCATAAAATGGCATAAGTGGGGCAAACTTGGAGACATAATTTAACTGTTTGAGAACTTGTCCGCTCTTAGTTGATATTTTTATTGTTAGCCTTTGCCGTATGTATCATGCATGGGTCTAAGAATAATAATATATTGGTGGTATACTTTTGAGTAATGCGTCAGCAATTTGTATACAATGCGCACACAGGCTTTTTCATCCTTTTTTATTTATGTTCATATCGTAGGTTATGGGTTTTTGATTTTATTGTCTCTTTGACTTTTAAATTTTGGGATTCATATACAAAGTGGTGAACAGCGGACTCTCACAAACTTAAGCCGTTTCAACTGCCATCTACGATTCACCTGCCAAGCTTGGAGATCACAGCAAACCCTCTCTTGTAAAGGTAGATCATAGTCCAATATTAGACTGTTACGGATTGTTGATGATCATGCCTGTCTTTTTATAGGTATACCTCGAGTAGATGCCATATAATTTACATTACGAACAAATAGCAGAATATCATAAACCACCAAATACTTTTACAACTCTTTTCTACTTAGAGAAACAAACTCATGCTCCAAAGTAATGCTCTGTAAATTACAGTACTCGTTAAGTACTTGTTGTAAGAATTAAGTGAGCAATAACACATTGCTAACGAGTGCTCAGTCTCAACTTGACGAACTAAACGTGACAAAGGGCTGTGTTGCCACTGCGCGCACTCGAGAAGGCACTGCGTAATCCCTATATCATTGTTGTTTTAAATTTCTGTATCATTTTGTGTTTTCCAATTGGTTTCTTTGCTATTTTTCTCATTATTGTTATTTATACGTAGCGTGTAAGCTTAAACTAAATTATTAAAATATAGAGTAGGTAACAAAATTTCATGAAATGAGTATTTGCTTTACTCTTCATTTTTAGTTTTACTCGTAGTTAAGTAATTTTATTAATCTAACCTTTTATATAATTTATTCGTAAATACTTGAACATTTAATTTTAAATAGTATTGCTTTGTTGTTCGATAACAGGATTGGCAAATGCTAGTGCAATTTGGAACCTACATACCATGAATTCCATTCCTAGGTACAACAACTATGAAGTTAGTTGACGAACAATATGTATTACTCTCTCAAGTCTCTCTTTAGCTAGATTGTAAGGAAAAAATAGAAACCATCTACGACACACATATCTATACATATTTCTTTGTACCTAGTACCTACACATCAACTACATAGGTTACTTGTTCCATCTAAATTTATGTTCAGAGACAAAGTTTTCTAAGTAGAGGTTTGTTCTAAGTAAGTAAGAGTACCTACAGACTTGTTCTTTGTAGGTACTCGTCGAGTGTAATTTCAGCAAAATTACTTTTAAACACGGCAATTACCTTCACATGAAGTTTGAAGTTGTTTCATCCTTAAACTTTGCACAACATACTGCGTAGTCAAATTCATTTTTATAACGATTTTAATTAAAGTTTGGAGTAATTATTGATTGCGCAATTGTGTTGGAGTGTGTATAAAAGTTATAGGGTATAATCAGGTTAGTAATTAAAACCTTATTAGTTTATCTGATATAGACGAAAAGATATAGACGAAAATTTATATCGGCTATTGGCTACGTACTAATATATGGCAACAGGCTTTTTAGTATTTATTTTTGCCAGAATTTATATTTTCTGAAAGGTATAACCTGGGTGTCTTCAAGGCCCGAGTGAATAGGTTGCTTATGGGACGACGTGGTCCATCGTAGACAGCATCGTCGCTTATCACTAGGCGAGATAGTGGTCAAACGTCGGCCTATCTAGTATAAAAAAGAGCTTCGTACTCATATTTAAACCACAAAACACATAAAAATTAACACATTAATAAGCATTACTAAATTAACATGAGAATTAAATTACTTACTCAACATTAAGTATTTAAAACTTACACAGTGCTTGCCAAATATTTATTTATAAACGCTGCTTCAAGCGGTCTTAGGACTTTGGGAGTTCTTAAACGAAAAGTTTCGAGTAACCACGCCGGCTCGAGACACAAATTAATAGTTGTTCAACGTATTGTTGTTTCAAAATTGGTACTTTAATCAATAATCTTCCATTCCCTTAGACTTAAATAAATGATTCGATCAAATTGTAATGAATGCGGTTAATTATCCAGCGACGTTTGTAGGAAATACTATTATTTGTGCTAACAGGATAATTCTGTTTTAGGACCAATTTTTCAATGCTCAATAGGAATTTTAACTGAGGAACAACTTTGAATATTTGACAATTCTTCCGTACTACATCTGTCAAATGTCGATTTTATTCTACAGTACAGTACCAACGATCCTCAAACTCCTAATCCCCAAAAGGCCGGTAACGCGCTTGTAACGCCTCTGGTGTTCCAGGTGTCAATGGGCGACGCCGATTGCTTACCATCAGGTGATCCGTGTGCTCGTTTACCGGCTTATGCCATAAAAAAAGTTAAGAATTAACTGATGATTGAAAAATCGGCACTTAGTTGGGTATTTGTATAAGACGTAGTTTATTTAATGTTGTGATTAGAGTTTAATTGAGCAAAAATGTGCGAAGATTTGTTAATATTGCCCGTACCTATTATGTGGTTTCTTTGAATTGACTTTATGTGCATAACCATACGTATTAAAATACAATAAATTTGGCTCATATATTACTTTTACGAGCCTTGAGCAATGAATACACTATTTAACACGCACATTAAGAATTAAAGAAAATACAACGTGCTAAAGTAATTACAACATAATTACTTTTTAAAATTAGTTTATCTATTAACAAAAAATATATGTAGAGAAAGAAAAATACCAGTCAACTATACGGCCAGAATATAAAGTGAATATTTACGATACTAAAATATTTCCACTGGCAACTCAAACACAATATTGTCTAGTTAATAATTAATATATAATTTACCACCCAACAATGGGTTGACTGTTTACTTAAATTATAATTTACGAATACTCTATCAAGAATTAAACGACGCTGGATATGAAATTGAAAATTATTAATATTTTTACTTTTTATTGAGTTAAAAATGACAAAGGTGTTTTTTAATCTGCAATCTTCAACACGCCTGTCAGACGTTGAGATTGTGGTAAACTGTTTCATGTAGAGTCGGCTGATAGAACAGCAGTTGGACTAGTAAGAGATGTAGATCTATGTGAAAAAAATGTCATGATGAATGATCACTCAGATTTGTCTATTTTTTTCTATTTGAAATAGTGTTTTTTAACTCTAGTTAAAGTAAGTAATTTTATTAATCTAACCTTTTATATATTTATTCTTAAATGCTTGACCATTTAATCTATACTTTCTTATAATAAATTTTAAATAGTATTGCTTTGAAAAAATCTATTTTTTAGGGAATACACCGGTAAACGAGCATACGGATCACCTGATGGTAAGCAATCGGCGCCGCCCATAGACACCTGAGACACTAGAGGCTTAAGTGCGTAAGGAATTAGAGGATTGGTGGGTAAATGCCATTATCCTTTTTTTGAGAAGGAAAATCATCCATGACATCTCCCGCCTTGAGTTAGGCGAGAGGGAGTATCAGACTCTAACTGACTAAAAACCACCCTGTTCCTACCTGCTCTTCGAGCTGGAGCCCTGGCAACCCTTAGGCCTTCCGCGGCTCCGTATCGGGCATCAGCCCTACTAGGCTCCATCTGTGGTGGTCTGTGAAACGAACAGCATTATTGTGGTAGGTTCTTGTCTGACGTGTTAAACAAGGATCGTTACTGAATGCAAATCCATGGATATCCAACCTACCTTGAATGAGGAAAAATCTAAATAAACGTAATTATAATAAAAAGTTTACGATGGGATTCTAATTCTTTCTGTTTACGGTTTTTTGCTTTTTGTATTTAACTTACTTTGATTGAATTTTGACGTAATTTAAGGGAAAAAACTTTTAAATTCCAAGGTATATTTTGTTATTAATTAAGTCGATGGCATCATTACCTACCTGTAAATCGACCAAACAGTTTTAGTTTTATGTTTTGACTGTAAGTAGGTAAATACAATCTCAGAAAGATATTTTTAAAGTCTACTGCTACTATTTACGTAAAACAAAGTTCCGTTCTTTGTTTTATTAATCTTGGACTATCAAGCTGTCCGAATTTAATTACACCGTAGAGGTGTCAACGTAAAACAATCTGTAATTAACAAACTATAGGTTCTGATAACTAATAAATAATAATTACACATTTCAATTCCTTGAAGCCTTTTATCTTATAAATATTTAAACAATACAAAGACTACATAAGACGCTGAGAATTGTTGGTTAATATGATTAGATTGTTCGATTAAGCAACATGGAAGATAAGCTAGCATATATGGGAGTAAAACCACATTTGAAGAACCTAAACTTTTGTGGTTTCTATCAATTAGATCCGAATTCAGCGAAAACGAAAAGAATCCTGCACACCGCCTTTATGAGGCTAATATTCTTTCTAATTTTGCTGTATACGGGTCAACAAATTATTAAAGTTTACCAAGTAAGTACCTACCGGCTGGGATATTACTACGTATTTTCAGTTTTTCGGGCTCACAAAACTAGGTAGGTATCTATTATAGAGGTCAAGTCTCCTGGTTGTGGTCCTCCGTGTATAATCAACTCAAGGTCACATTTTTCCGAAGGACTGTGGGTTACATAAGGTACCTAGATAAGTACATTACTGGACCGTGGATTAAAATTGTTCTGTGCTCATCTAGTACTATTTTTAGTGTTTCATAACCCTAAAAGTGCTAAAGGAATTTTGTTACTAATGAGTATCCGTTGTCTGACTATCTGTCTATTACAAACACAATATACGGGAGTGAATTGACGTTCAAGCGTAAAATTTAGATACTTTATGATGAGGAGTATTCAAATCGCCCCCATGTATGTTCTATGTACAATTTTGCGTGAGTAATTTTCGAGTGATATTTTTTTAATAACATTAGTTTTTGGCTATTTTTCGCATTCTTTTGGTTGTTTCTGGTCCAGTTGTTTTGTGATAATTCACTAACATAGTCTAACCTAGCATCTTAAAAGCTATGCTATGGTTTGCAGAATTTACTTAGAATTTGTTAGAAAGTTCAAAATTACGATTTAAGCTCAGTACACATAAATATTAGGGACAGGAAAATTTGCATTTTTTTTTAATACTTTGTAAATTTTACACTTAAACGTCAACTCCCCGGCCACCCGATATTATAGGTATTTTGATTTTTATTGTATTAGTTCTTAATAATTCAGTATCTAATTTTCTACAATACAAAGAAGCATTGTTTGTAATACTAGGCAAAGCCTTCATTAAAATCTTTTTTATTTTCTATTCAGAAAATAATGTTGTTAAGTTTTTTCTCCTAAGAAGTAGACTAATTAGTAGCATGTAGAGGCACCTATTGACAAACACGTGTCTAGTCTCCGTCATGAAATATTCTTAAAGTTAGAAACCACAAACTCGCTTCAGCATCTTCTTCAGCGTCTTCTTTATAACCATTCGTTTTAAAGGGTACTATTAAACATATGACTTCTAGACTGGCTCGTTAGACCTGAACGTACGCCGCGTCACGTTCCGCGTGCGCCTCAAGAAGCTATCAGATCACCACCGATGAGGCCCAATAGGGCTTATACCGATACGGAACCGCGGAGGACTTAACGGGTTGCCGGGGCTTTGGCTCGAAATGCAGGAGTAGGAACGGGGTGGTTTTTAGAGTCTGACTCCCTTTCGCCTCACCCGGGCGGGAGAAATCATTGGATGTTTCCCCCCCTCAAAAAATAAGACAGGCCCGTTAGAAATACTATGAGTCTATTAATCACACAGCTATGGAAACAACTAAGTATTCTCAGTATTTCTTAGCGTGATCGAATCAAAAATTAAGTTGCTGTCATAGCCCAATGGACTAGCAAGCTAAAGCCTAGTTAGCCCACTCACTTATATTACAAAAATAAATCTTTACACATTTTTTCCAGGATAGAGATGATCTAAATAAAGTAATGGATACGATGTTCTTGTTACTCACTAATTCTGATTCCATCTACAAACAAATTGTCCTTTGGAAGAAAGCTAATCGCATTGAAATACTTTTAAATATAATGAAAGGTAATGCTTTCATATTTTATTTAGTACAACTTCGTGTTATTAAATAGCTTCTCGTTATCTTGTTTTTCTTTATATCCGTGAGCTTTAGATTCTGTTTTGTTTTACACGACATATTTATTTATGTGTAGGGTACGAACTCTGTTTTAAGATTGAACTTTGAGATAAAAATTGTTTCCATATAAAGTGGTAAAACCATGATCTTTATAATAAATAGTTATCACTGAAATTTTAAATTTTTAAAAGTTTAATAACCTACCAATATTTCCTACAGGTCCAATATTTAATCAGAAAAAGTCGGAGCATCGAGAGTATCTGTTAGCGACCGCCAGGCAGGCAAGATTACTGCTACGGGTATTCAATACCGTGGCACTATCCACCTGCTTGTTGTGGGTTCTATATCCAGTCATACTATATGTGCAGAGAAAACCCGTCGAGTTCGCAATATGGTTACCCTTTGACGCTAACCTAAGTCCGCAGTAAGTTCAAATTTGCACGTAAAACGTACATTTTGTACCCTATACCTACTCATTATGTAATACGTAGCGTATCTAGCGTCGGATGGTAAAACTACGCGGCCTTCTACATTAATATTATCATAATTTTGTCCACCTAGGATTATATTGGGTTACATTACATTTTTTACTTCGTTCTATAGGTACTTATTATGAAACTAATTGATTCTGTGGTTCGGTGTCTAGAGAATATTATGAACAAGTTGTTAGTCTTTTAAAAATGATCTTTCTTGGGCTTCAGATTACTAATAACTCGTAGGTTATCAAATATTAATTTTATTAGTAACTAGCTTCTGCCCGCGACTTCGTATGCGTAATCCCATTTTTTCCCGTCCCCGTTCGTGATTTTAGGAAAAAAGTAAAAAAATAAATTTTTGGTTAAAAAGTATCCTATGTCGGTCTCCTGGCTCTAAGCTACCTCCCTAAAAATTTTCAGCCAAATCTATTCTGCCATTCCTGAGTTATAAGTAGTGTAACTAACACAACTTTCTTTTATATAGAGGTATATAGATAAGTAATTATCTCATAACTGATGAAGAAACACCAAAGGAAGGTAAGTTAAGAAGGAAGATTATGCCTACATTATTATTTGAATCGACAATCACAATAGGTACCTACTACATTTTACATTATTAATAGATTACCGATTTATTCTCTACAGTAGGTACTAATCGTTCAATTCGATTCGAGCACATACCTAAATAGATTTCATGATTGAATCAATTGTTACACTACTATTAGGTACCTAGATGTCAAATTATTTGATACAGTTCAACTATTTATGGTCACAAATGTCTATAAAAACGACTTTCTAGAATAAATCGTAGTCTGTGGCATCATTTAAAAAAAGTATGAGCCAATAATCAATTTACGAAGGTGCAGCAACGGTGAGAACCGTTATCGTCCAAATGCGATCAACAAAGTGCTTTTCAATGAAGGTTTCAGTGTTATGGCCGTTCATTGAGGCGGTCTAAAGAGGCTAATGTCCTGCTTCAAGCCTTCATTGGCTAATAAGCTTACACTATGAAGTGTCTAAAGCTTAAGTATTTTATTCAAAAAATATTTTTTTATTTTTGAAAAGTCGACGTTTGACCACTATCTCGCCTGGTGGTAAGCGATGATGCGGTCTACGATGGAGCACGTCCTCCCATAAGCAACCTATTCACTCGAGCCCTGAAGACTTTGCACTCTGGCAAAGAATTCCACTCCCTGTGGTGTGGTGGGACATCTATCATGAATCGGTGACGTTTCGCCAATTGTCTTGTGGTACGATAATGGAAAGGACTAGGGGGAATCAAATTATGCAATCCCCCGCATACTCACCGAAATGTATCTGGTAGAATACCGAAAGACTTGCAACCTTACGCCTGTGTTCAAAGATCGGCTTTGAAGCCGGGCCTCCAGAAGCGCATCATCGTTAATGAGCCTCTTAGCACACCTCTCGATGTATTCTAACGCGTCCAGCTGATATTTAGCCGACCAGTCCCAAAGATGAGAACAGTACTTCATACAAGACCGAACCCGTGCTTGGTACAGGCTCAGTAATTGTTTCGGTGTGAAGTATCGTGTCAGCCTCCATATGACACTCAACTTCCTACCAGCCAGTTGCGCTTTCGACTCTATTTAGGAGCTAAAGTTGAGTAGGAATCAACGGAAATTGACTCCGTTTGGACATTGGCCTGTACTTGTATTTCTATACATCTAAAGGAACCAAAATAAATAATAACGGGTATAAATACTAAATAGTACGTCACTACAGTGCTAATAGAATCCTAGTCCAGTTTATACAATTGTAAAGATGAAGTTAATGTAGTGATAATTTATTCATCAACCGAAAACTCATAAAATTGTCCTCGATAATTATTTACGAAGGTATTCAAAGTGAGACATAATTCTTGGTATCAGACATCCAATTGTGAATAACAATCTACATAGACACCATAATCGTTTAAAATCTTCTTGTCAACAGATTCTACTTCGTAGCATTTTACGTGTGGGTACAAACTTCTTGGCTTGCGTTCAGCAACACAACAATGGATGTTTTTATCACATTTTTTCTCACTCAGTGCAAGACACAGCTCTCTATTCTCAGGTGAACGATTCTCTAGATGTAGTTTATAGGCAACCGTCAGAAATAAAAGGTTAACACCGAATGTTTATGCGTTCACTTTGCAGGTTAGATTTAGAAAACATTGTTCTGAAGAGTAAGGAGGAAGCATTGGAGTCGGGGAAAGATTTAAACGTTGTTTTGGAGCGAAGATTTCGAATTGTTTTGTTACATTACGATGAAATTATTAAGTAAGTTATGATTTACATTAGTTAGGTAGCACATTTCACCTCTTATCTATAAAACGTAGGTACACTGAAAAAAATGAACACCAACTAAGATGCATTTTCTCTTAGTTGGCATAAAAATGTTTAGAATAATTATTTATTTTGTTACTTTAAACAATAAAGCTTAGTTGCCAGAACAAATTCATTTTATTTAAGTCGACAATTTTGCACATGAACAGTATATTGAACTGACTTTGTTACATCACACATGCTTTGTTCGATTTTACTACTCCACTTTTATAAATCAAATAATAATTTTAGTTCACGATAACAAGCAACTTGTTAGCAATATATATAAAATATCGTAGGTTTTAACAACGAGCTTAGTTGATTAGACAGCCTGCATAGTTAAATCAAACAAGAGAAGTGGTTGCATCTAATAACGCTTTGTTGTGTCAACAAAACGCAGCGGCCGGCCGCCCCGCCAAAAACTTGTCAAACTTGTCATTCTCAACTCATTATTATAATTCATTTGAATTGAACGCGTACCGACATGTAGAGGAAGACTACCGTGAATTGCATTTGATTAACTAATTCTAGTGAGTGAAAAGTATGGACGAAGTGGCAGAGTTATTAAAAACGTGGGAACTGTCCGATCTCATCCCAAAATTTGCAGGTAAGATAAATCTTGTAAAATATATTATAGTATAGTTGCAAATAAATTATAATTATACATAAGTACACACTGATTATTGTAAGTATTAAACTCCATGAAACTATTTTGTATAGCTTCAAGGTATACATTCTTTTACCTTTGTTTTAATGGTAAATAATACTTACATTGATCACTTTTAAAAAATGTTTAGCATTTAACAACAAAACACTTCAATAAGATGCTTTATGTTGTATTAGTACCTATAATTATAAGTAGATATTATGTTAGTTATTTAGTAGTTAGTTAATATTATGTAAGTAAATTACCTACTCCAGACTTTAGAAAATATTTTGTTTTACCCAGTGACTTACTTGTAAGAACTCAATCTCAACTCAGAAATAAAACGATGATTATTTTGATATTCTTCGATATAATTTTCACAATAAAAATATGAACGTTCCGTTCAACGGTTCAAATTCAAGTGTGTTCAAAATCATATTTTCCAACTAAACCAGTTGAGGGTAACTCTTCATTCATTCATCTACCTTAACATTCGATTTGTCAATTATTACTTTATAGTGGCGGGTATCTGTTAATGTTACCATTACAAGAATTTAGGACTGTTTACATGGTTATGACAACTGACAGATACCTGCCACTTTACAAACAACAACAGTTGGGTATTGAGTGAATAATACTGTTAGCTTTACAATTCGGCCATCCTTCAACAAGTGAGTCCTCTCACTTCAAGAAAAAAAAAAAAAAAAATATTCTAAAGTAAACATCTTTAACATTTATACAATAATAAATCTCTATATTAATTTAGTTACATGAACATGAATTTATACATTTTTATATACAATCACAGACAACTATATTTTAATTTGTAATTCTCATCACGTATGGTCCACTATGATAGACAATCGTTTGTGTGATTTCTGTACTCGATATCATTCGTTTCTGCACCGATTGCTCATAGTCTATGCTGACAGTGAAACTATCTTAAATACATTCGTCTTGCACGATCTGCTATGGTCTACAATCATTCGTACGATACCAATTACTAGATATCATTCATTTCTGTACTGACTGTTCATAGCCTGTGCTCATAATAAATCTATCTTAAACTTAAACACATCTTGCACGGTCTGCTATGGTTTACAATCATCTGTACGATACCAATTACTTGGTAACATTCGTTTCTGTACTGATTGTTCATAGCCTATGCTCATAATAAATTTAACTTAAACATACACACATCTTGCACGGTCTGCTATGGTTTACAATCATCTGTACGATACCAATTACTTGGTAACATTCGTTTCTGTACTGATTGCTCCATAGCCTGTGCTCATAATAAATTTAACTTAAACATACACACATCTTGCACGGTCTGCTATGGTTTACAATCATCTGTACGATACCATTTACTTGGTAACATTCGTTTCTGTACTGATTGCTCCATAGCCTGTGCTCACAATGAATATTCATAATCCTTACGAAACTATAACACGGTTTCATTCATTATTAGCACTAACCATTTAATCTCAATCTGAATAAATTCCATATCGATAATCAAGTTCATCATAATCATAATTATGTGTAATACTGTTAATCAACTCAATAATTCATACTTCGTTTATTTAATATCATTACATTATTATTACAAGAACAACGTAATAAATAGTTAAACCACTATAAAAGAATATTATAGAATTCATCAACTAATTCACTACCTAGATAAATCTCATTATTCCATTACTCATTGTCATTTTCACTATCATTGTTATCATTCTCATCGCCATCGTCACTGGAGTAATCATTAAAATTTAACCAGGGATGAATCTTATCAATTGCTATAATGTTTTCGTATCGTTTGTTTCCTTTCCTAGTTAGTGGGGTGTCCTCGACTACAAACCTATCATTGGGTAAAATTTTGACGATTCGGTACGGGCCCTGAAGTTTTGGCATAAGCTTTTTAGATTTACCCTGATGCTCTTTATCAATGACCGTCCTTTCAATTCTAACTAAATCTCCTACACTATACGATTTTGGTTGCTTTCTATTTTTGTCAAACCTGACCTTCGCTTTTTCCTGAGCCTTATCGATTTTCTCTTTGGCATCGGATCTCAATTGTATCAAGTCGTCGCCACTAACTAACTGAGTCGTTTCAGAAATTGCGTCTCCCAATATGTTTTCTGATGTCGAAATTAATTTAAATCCGAATAATAATTCTGAGGGACTTTTTCCTGTCGCTTTACTGACAGTGGTATTCATTCCTAATTGAATGTCTCCTACATAATTGTCCCATGTATTTTCATTGTTGCCATGGCATTTAGTACTCAACGCATCGCATATGGTACGATTATACCTCTCGACCTGCCCATTTGCTCTAGGTGTGGCTACCGCGTTCAATATGTGTTTTATGTTTAGTTTGTCTATAAACTCCTTAAACTTCCCACTAGTAAAACATGAACCTCGATCTGTAATTAGTCTAGATGGAGTACCAAAATAACTAAAATACTCATGAAATACTTTGATTGCAGTTGAGGTTTTCGTATCTCTTACTGCGCGTATATTAACAAATTTTGTGAATGCATCTACGATCACTAAAATATACATGTTTCCCCTTCTAGAACGAATAAACGGGCCAAGATGATCCGCATGCAATGTATGGAACGGGATTTCTATCTTTGGGATAGGGTGTAATAACCCTTCTTTTTGGCCTGATGGTACTTTGTGGTGTGCACATTGTAGGCAAGACGATACATATTTCTTTGTAAATCGACGCATCTTTGGGAACCAAAACGTTGCTTTTAACCTACTCAACGTTTTGTCAAAACCAAAATGCCCTACATGGTCGTGATTCATACGCAAAACTTGCCACCTAACACCCCTCGGTACCACCCAACGAATTCCCTCATCTAAGATACGGTATACGTAACCACTTTTCAGTTGATAATTATTACGTACATCGGCAACGAATTTCGTCTCATCGTCGAGAAGAATTTCTCGAATTCGCTTTATTTCTTCGTCGTTACTTTGTACAGTCGCAATCCAATCGGTTGTTTCTGTTTGTAAAACGTCAATTACATGTGTGTCAGTATCGTCGGTGTGTTCAGTTACCGGAGCACGACTCAAGGCATCCACATGAGCCATACGTGATCCTGCTCTATATTCAATGGTACAGTCGTACTCCTGCAACTGTAGCCACCATCGTGCAATTCTGGGTATGAGATCTCGCTTGGTCAAAGTCGTTCTTAACGCATTACAATCGGTTACTATTTTAAATTGTAGACCCAACAAATACACACGGAATCGACTTAAGGAGGCAACGACAGCCAATGTCTCGAGATCGAAAGAGTGAAGCTTTTGTTCCTCTTCTGAATTTTTCCGACTATAGTAGGCTACAGTCCTCAACTGGCCATCACTACCTCGCTGCATAAGTATGCCTGCGATGCCTATCTTTGATGCATCGGTATGTAATTCAGTCTCTAACCGTGCATCAAACAAAGCTATTATTGGTCGTTCTACGAGTTTTTCCTTGAGGATATTAAAGGCAGATGTACATTCCGCGGTCCATTTCCACTCAAACTTAGATTTTAAAAGATTCGTTAACGGGCACGCTATTAATGCAAAGTTTTTGACGAATCGACGAAAAAAACTTGCAAGTCCTATAAATCGTCTCACGTCATGTACGTTTTTGGGTACAGGAAAATTGGAAATTGCATTTGTTTTTCGTGGTCCGGGACGTATGCCATCTCCAGATATACAAAATCCTAGGAAATCTATCTCCGTTTGGAAGAAATAGCACTTCTTTAATTTGAGAGTCAGCCCTGCGTTAGCTAAATGCTGGAGAACTTCTTCTAAGCGTGCCAAACCATCGTCAAACGTTTTAGCGGGAATCAGAATGTCATCCATATAAATAACAACGTATTTTAAATCAGAAAAAACTTTATTCATCACTCTTTGGAAAATTGAAGGTGCATTAGCTAATCCAAAGGGCATTCTTTTGTACTGATACTGACCATCAGGTGTTACAAAAGCCGTAGCTTCTTGTGAACTCTCTGCAATAGGAATTTGATAATACCCAGACGCAAGATCAAGACTGATGAAGAGAGAATTGCCCGATAATCTATCTAATTGATCGTCGATCAGAGGCAAAGGGTAATGTTCTTTATGAGTCTTGTTATTTAGCGCTCGGTAATCGACGCAGAGCCTTTTCTCACCCGTTTTCTTCTTTACAAGAAGTATCGGGCTCGCATAGGGTGAGTTAGACTCACAAACGATATCGGCGTCGATCATTTCCTTTACCATTGTTCGAACCAATTCACGTTCTGGATATGAGAGCCTATAAGGTCGATAAACCACCGGATTTGCGTCGTTCAATTTTATCTCCATCTGTATTATGTTAGTATACCCTAAATCAGCTAAACAAGAGGAAAAACAGCACTCATACTTCTCTAGTAGAGACTGCAACTTCAATATCTCATCATTGGATAGGTGACTACCATAATTCAGATCGGAACTCGTGTCATGACTACTAAAATCTAGCATGTTAATCTCAAAGCTTTTTTCAGATCTGTAAACTCGACTGACTAATGTATCTTTATTTAGTAAGAGTGAGTGGTCGCTAAAATTTTGTATTAGGAGTGCCCCTAAGCTATCTTCAAGAAAATATTCACCCGGTAATAAGTAAAATTCATTACCAGACTGACCTCGTAATGAACCCCGGACATAAATATATCCAGAGAAGCTTCTATCGGAATATACAGGAACCGCAGTCATTTGTTTCGGTTGAATCTCAACGTCCACTTTAAGTAACAGCCGCAATTTGTTAACCTCTTCTTTGTTAAAGATTAAAGAATTTGTAGTTTTTGTGATAATTATTCCGGGTTTTTCTGTAAAACTGTGACCAACTAATACGGGATATTTAATAATGCCGTCTTCAACTATATAAACGTCGACTGTCTCTACGATATCATTAATGTCTATTTTCACGCGTGCCGTTCCCATTGGTACGACTATATTATTGCCTAATCCTCTCATAACGGGTAACTTGTCTACTGACCAAGTAATTCCTAATGATTTTGCTACGCTATATTGTATTAATGTGCACTGACTGCCTAAATCTACGTACCCTCTAACCAAAATACCGTTAACTTTTAATAAGACCATGTATTTCTCATTACTAGTATCATCAACATCGACCTTCATAACCTTCTTTTCTGTACTAGTATCCTTACTCTTTTCGTTGGGCAGTTGCGAGCAATCGGTCGTTACGTGGCCAAGCCTCTTACAAATGTTACATCTCAGTAGCTTTCGAGGACACCTATTACTGAAATGGCCTACTTCTTTGCAGTTAAAACAAGTTATTGACGTACTAGATTGTGGCCTAGATGTCTTAGAGTCATTTGCAATTAACTGCTTCGTGTTGGAGTTTGAGTTATTTGTTGGTAAGATCTTTTTGTCTTGGCTAATTTTAAACTTATCGAATTCGCGACTTTGTTTAATCGATTGAAAGTAATTAAGAACCTCTTCAGGCTCTTGGCACTTGGCTGCTTTAGCACCAAGTCTTAAGGAACGATCCTCAATGCCATAGAGTAGGCAATCAACTGCGCGTTTTCCGAAAATCTCGCATCGATTCAGTAGGTTTAATTTTTCAAAATAATATAATTCTAACGATTCACTGTACTTCACGCGTTTATTCAACATTTCGGTAAGTAGTTCTGCGTAATCGTCACTACTAGGAAAGGAATCAATTAATTTACTTTTCCACTCGGACCACGAAAATGACATTGAAGGCAACGCTTGGTACCATGTGCGAGCGACACCCGAAAGTCTAGGCAGTGCGTAATGAATGACCTGATCATCACCCCAACGGTACAACTTTGCACATTCGTCAACTTTATTAAGCCACATATGGATTGTCTGACCTTTGACCATTGGATCAAATTCAGGGATAACATTGCCTAGCAATGGAAATTTATTGCCTTCTGGCTTCGTAGCTGACAAAGATTTTAATAATTCGTTCAAAAATAATTGAGTCTCGCTATTAGCAAACATAGATTTGCTTACCTGGGTATTTCCGCGTGATTCATTACTTACTGTGGTGTTCGATGAGCTGCTTCGGCGGGGTGGCCCCCTCCGACTTCTGCTTCGTTGCGCGCGCCGCTCAGCCTCGTAGCTACCTTTTAGACTCCGCCGACGACGACTATCAGTCCGTGTTCGGGATCTACTTCTCTCGTCCTGTTCACTCTCACTCCGCTCCATCAACAGGTTTCGGCACGAACGACGCTCAGCTTCGCAGCTACGTTTCCGGTTTCGTTGACGCCGTCTATCAGTTCGTCTTCGAGGTCGACTCCTCCTACCCTGATCACTTGAATCGCTAGGCTTGCTTCTATGGTGTCTGCGACGTTTCTTCTTGCTCAAGCATTTCGCACTGGCTTCATTATCGTGGCGACGTTTGCGTTTCTCACTCAAAATAGGTGGAGTAAAACAGGACCGGCTCCTATGAGATTGGTTACAATCACGGTCCATAGCAATATTTTCCAAAACACGCGGGTTTCTTGTATTTTTCGAAACTCGTGGGCGTTTTGTATATATCCCACTTCTGAGTTGTAAGAACTCAATCTCAACTCAGAAATAAAACGATGATTATTTTGATATTCTTCGATATAATTTTCACAATAAAAATATGAACGTTCCGTTCAACGGTTCAAATTCAAGTGTGTTCAAAATCATATTTTCCAACTAAACCAGTTGAGGGTAACTCTTCATTCATTCATCTACCTTAACATTCGATTTGTCAATTATTACTTTATAGTGGCGGGTATCTGTTAATGTTACCATTACAAGAATTTAGGACTGTTTACATGGTTATGACAACTGACAGATACCTGCCACTTTACAAACAACAACAGTTGGGTATTGAGTGAATAATACTGTTAGCTTTACATACTGATCTTATTTTTGCTTGCAGAATCTAGATTTATCAGAATTGGAATTTGGACGGGACCCAGCTATTAACGTTTCTCTTGCGGAAGAGAAAGAAAATGTGCCCACAAATAATATTGAAAATCACATAACTGTAAACGAAAATGTGCCCCCGAATAGTGGTGAAATTGAACAAGAAATGCAGAGTGGGGTATGTTTCTTTAAAACATTTATGTAAAGTCACTAAATTGTTTTCTTTAAAAAAAATAAATTAAGTGGAAAGAGTGACATTTAACAGTGTTTTTAAAAAGTTTTCAAAATAAATGTAGCTAAACCAAAGTTACATAAATATTAAATGTTTACTAATTATGTAACTCATCAAATAGGAATACCTAAATAATCTATACTAACTATTATCCTTTTGTTGGGCCTTTGGTGTTGATTTGTAAGTACTTCACTCTCTGGTACTTACATATCAACATAATAATAATATCCTCTTAATTTATTTTGAACCATTTTTATTTCTACTGTTTATTTCTCCAAACGCACTAGATTCAAATAGTTATATTTCATATCATTTTTTTTTCAGTTACTTGAAAGTATATTACTAAAATCACTCATGATGATCAGTCTTTCATATCAGACTTTGGAATCATATTATATCAACGAGTACCTAGCACTAAGAAAACCGCTAGCTTATACTCTGGTAAGGTTTGCCATATAATTAAATATATGTAATTTAAGCTACATTTTGTAAATTTTATGTTAATAATTGTATTGTGGTTTCTGATTTTTAGTTGAACATTGACTTTGAGGTGGCCTATGGAGACCAAACAAAAAATTTATTTGAATATTTTCCCGTGGCAAAAATTAAAATCTTAGAGTTGTTAAGAAAGAGAAAATCAAAAGATAACATCACCCAGGAACTAATTTCTGTAGCTGACTGTAAGTATATTTTCTTTACTTATTTAGCCTATAAATTATACATCCAACCGTTGGGCATTAACCTTCTTACATGGGTTTTGAGCCAGAAAACAGGCATATATCTCTATAAATGTGTTCTCCGGTATACAGAAGTGTACCTATACTATGGTTTTTGCCACTTAAACCAAATAATAATTTTAAAATTCTACACCACACATAAGTTTGTAGAAACACATTGGTGTGAACCCTAGGTCTATTGAAATCCCTATCGAATACGACCCTCTGTTTGATAGGCGAAAGTTACGTGTTCTGCCAAACTACTGAAGCTATTTATCTATATTAAAGTCTCTCATAAAAAATGAATTGGAAAATGGATTATCTAAATTTTATTTTTTATTTCAGCACCTAAAGAAGAAGATAAAAATCTTGCAGCATTTTTGGCAATTCCCCATCTTTTGAACACTACACCTATTAACCGGAAGAGGAAACAAAAACAATCTAGCTGTAGCTGGAAACCATCTAAGGTAGAAACGCGGGATGCTTTCATCAAACGTTTAAGATCTGACGCTGGTCAATCGGTCAGTCTATTGAACTTCGGCTAAAAATAAGTCTTAAGTAATAAGTTTTTTTTTATGTTATGTAGGAAATATTATTATATCATATTAATAAAATTCTAATAAAGTATGGTTGTGATACATAAGTAATTTGTGAAGTCATTAATACACTTTTAATAAAATATAGTTGTTTGATTGCTATACTATTTGTACCTATTTGCTAAGTTTAAGCCTTTGTACTAAACCGTTGTCATATGAACTACCTTTATTCGTCAATCCAAGTCGGTGTCTATTGCGCATCCACAAAATAACTACCTAATTTATTGTAATGTTTATTATTTACAATAATTTACTTGTGGATGTACAACATACAGTGACTTGCATTGACGAATACTGGTAGTTCGTATGACAAAGGCTTATGTCTACGACGAATATGAGGTTAGTTGAAGTAATTAGTTTATCACGGTTACTTCATGCAAGATCGTAGTTGAAACAACTTATGGATTTCATTGATTTTATAATGTCGCATAGACGTATCATGCAACATCTTAGTTGAAACAACCTATGAACTTGATTGATTTTATAATTTCGCACAGACGTATCATGCAAGATCTTAGTTGAAACAACTTATGAACTTGATTGATTTTATAATGTCGCACAGACGTATCATGCAACATCTTAGTTGAATCGACAAGTTAATATTGTTGGTGAGACAATGTCTCATTCTTAAACTAACCAACATTTGAGCTAAATTGAATAACTACCCGTAATTACGGCAATTCATTACTTAGTACATGGAACTATGATAATTTAACAAAGGTTTCATAGCTGCAGAAAGCAAGATCTTGGTAGGCTCGTATGGAATCAAGATGCGTTATCAAATTAAACAAGATGTTTATTATAGCAAACAAATTTTTTTTTCAGTGAGTACATCAGCAATAAGCATAAAGTTTAGTCTTCCCTTAGTTCTGTTTTGTTGCATAAGTTAAAATAGTATATTATTATCTACCAAATAGGTACTAAACATTTCTGTCTCTAATTCTCGATGTCTTAGACTCGAGTTACTTATTTCTTTCGAAATTATTGCACTTAATAAATAATGGATGTTCATAAGTTAAATAACGTTTTTGAAGTTCTAAGATCGTAGCTTATAGAAATGGTAATGAGATTACTAATTTGCAAATAGGTACCCTGTACCTTCACTTTCTTGGGGGAGCTAACCTCATGACTTTTAATTGCACTGCTGCGCGTTGTACGTAGGTTATAAAATGTCTTATGAGGCTTATGCTCTGTGTATGGCAATTTCCCTATAGACGTGATTCTACCACTTGGACTTCCACATCCACATAGATAACTGGCGAAAAGTGTGGACATCACATTTTACATTATGCCTCGTTGGCCAAGTGGTCGCAAGTGCGACTGCCAGGCATGGGGTCTCCGGTTCGATTCCCGAGTCGGGCAAAGTACTACTGGGTTTTAAATAAAATCTCAGTAGTAGCACTGAGTATGGAATTGTGCCCGACATGCATGCATATGGCAATAGGCTCACCCCCTATTACATAGGACTCATAACATAAATAGTGAAAAGTGGGTGTTACATTGTACAGTGGCATAATGTGCACCTCTGTCTACCCCTTCGGGGATAAAAGGTGTGATTTTATACTATGTTATGTTTAGTTGTCTACTCAACATATTACCTAATTCAGGGAATGGAAGCCTCAAGGGAAAACGTAGAAAATAGTGGAATAAAGAGAACGTTCGTTTAGATTTTCAGGTGTAATTCAAGAGGTATTTAGCGGCGCTGTGTTGTATCAATTTTTAGTGAGCGGTTGGATAATCTGCACTACAGCTTACAGGACGGTCAATGTAAGTTGCGCCTGAATACTGAAAGGCTATGCAATTTTAAGTTGTGGTTTAGTTTCTGTATGTCTTTGTATGTTAAATTTTAATCTTAATGAGCTACTAGTCTTTATAGGTATGTATAGCCAACGAAAATAAAGTTTTACTACCTTGATGTTGGAGTTTAGAGTTCATTTTATACATTAGTAAATAATATTAGGATAAAAATGGAATGGACTGCCTCGTTGGCCGAGTAGTCGCAAGTGCGATTGCCGGACAAGGGGTCTCGGGTTCGATTCCCAGGTCGGGCAAAGTATTACGGGGTTTTTGAAAATCTCAGTAGTAGCACGGAGTCTGGAAATGTGCCCGGTATATGGCAATAGGCTCACCCCCTATTACATGGGACTCATAACATAAATTGTGAAAAGCGGGTGTTCCATTGTGGCATTAAGTGCCGTACTGTGCACCTCTGCCTACCCCTTCGGGGATAAAAAGGCGTGATGTTATGTGTGTTATGTGTAAAAATAGAATTCCCCACCTGGGGATAGCTAAAGAAAGTATGGAACTGTTGTATGTTCTCTTGCAGATAGACCCCATGTCAGTGGAATTTGTATCAATGTTGATGTACATGTGCTGCATTCTCACAGAATTATTCATATTTTGTTTTTATGGGAATGAAGTTACACATGAGGTGAGTGCCTACCTACCCATATACCTAACCTGTTTTTTTTTGAGGTGGGAACTTCATCCAATTACTTCTCCGCCTTGGGTGTGCGAGACAGAATATCTGACTGTTCATTTGATTAAGGTTGTGATTTGATTATAGGACTTCTTAGAAATTAACACACGTCTTTGCAGTATGATGGTTTATTCGGTACTACTCTAATGAACAAGACAGATGATCAACGATTTATAGCAAACATACCGCCCACCAAAAGGGATTTAATTCCTTTTACAATATAATAATAACCAATATTCACTAACAATAAATCATGCAGACATTATGTTCATCAAATAATAATTAAACAAGTAACTAACAGATAAACAATATGCCGTTCAACAATAGACTACAACATAAGTTTTACATCACAAAACAAATTGAGTGTCTTTCTTACGACTATAACTATGCCTGCATTTATCTATTACAGTAATAATGTGAAGTTAACAAAACCTTGATTGAAATAATTAACATTATACATACAATTATGTATTACACTAACTTGAATAAATTATAAAATATTATCTTTAACAAAATTAGACCCTACCAATTTGTCTATTACTCGTATGAGTCGAAATTAAGAGAAAAACAACATTAAAACATTAAACAAAATGATTACTTATAATGTACTACACATGCAATTAATTACTACTATCGATTGGTAGAAAACATAATTTGGAAATTGATCTTCTTACAGTATTCGTACCAGTTTTAACGCTATAGACCCTAGTGATTCCATCCGGTCCTGGGTGT
Organism: Spodoptera littoralis; assembly: GCA_902850265.1. NCBI lineage: Eukaryota > Metazoa > Arthropoda > Insecta > Lepidoptera > Noctuidae > Spodoptera > Spodoptera littoralis. The sequence continues at coordinate 7,935,995 of LR824542.2, read as the reverse complement.
TTGTCCACAATCCGTCCTAACGGCCACTTGCCAGGTGGTAATCCTTTGTTTTGATAAGAACAATCTGGCCTCTGTCAAATTCTTCTTGTATTTTTTGCCACTTTGGTCTTTGCTGAAGCCTGGAGAGGTACTCGCTCTGCCAGCGATCCCAAAAGTTCGACAATATCCGTTGACAATGTTGCCACCGTGATAAACTTGATTGGGAGACATCCTTTAGGCTCGGTGAGGGTATAGTAATTGGAGATTCTCCAATGAGGAAATGGCCAGGTGTAAGTACATCCAAGTTGTTCAAGTCTGACTCAATAATTGGGCAAAGAGGACGGGAATTAAGGCATGCTTCCACTTGACATAAAACGGTAGTCATCTCTTCGAATGTCAAACTCGTATTCATTATGCGTTTGAGGTGGAATTTCATAGATTTCACACCCGCCTCCCACAGGCCTCCAAAATTTGGGCTATAGGCAGGTATGAAATGCCACTGAGTGCCGTCAGCCCAGCAGACTGGATATCTGATCTCCAAATTCAAAGTTTGCCTCCTTGAACGCCTCAGCAAGTAATTTATTCGCTCCTACGAAATTTCTTCCCTGGTCACTCCATAAATCACTACATCTTCCGCGACGTGATACAAAGCGCCGATAGGCTGCGATGAAGGCTTCCGAAGACAGATCTCCTACCAGCTCTAAATGAACTGCCCTTGTCGACATGCATATGAAGATGGAGATGTACGACTTCTTGGTTTTTGCACCTCTACCTTTGGACATAAGAACATCATAAGGCCCGGCAAAATCAACACCACTGTGTAGAAATGGCCGTGCTGGGGTCACTCGCACCTTGGGTAACTCGCCCATTTGTTGTGTCCGAGATCTTGCATTCAGTTTGGCACAGACAAAGCATTTATGAATGTATGTCTTTACTAAACCCTTCACTTTCAGAATCCAGTATCTTGACCTCAGGTAATTTAGCATTAAATGTACTCCTCCGTGCAGCGTCTTTTTGTGAGCATCAGCTACTAGCAAGAAGGTAAGTGGATTTTTGTCATCTAAGACTATAGGATGCAGACGGTCGAGATCTAAATAGTTGGCGTTTTGTAATCGACCGCCCACCCTGAGTATCATTTTAGTATCCAGGTAAGGGTTTAGGGTCTTCAAACGACTTGTATTTCTTACTTTGTTCTTCTCTTTCAAGTCTCTGATGTCTTCGTGGAATTTAACATCTTGTACTATTTTTATGCAGGTCTGTAGCGAGTTTTCGAGTTCTTCCGTGGTGACCGGTATATCTACAGATTGATTTTGTCTTAGGTTCAGAAATCTTTTAGCGTACGTGATAGTTTCCAGTAATTCAGGTAAGTTTTTGAAACATTCCATTTTTTGGTACACGGAATTTTCTTCGCTTTCTCTTGTAAGGTAAGTATTAATAGTTTTTTTACTTTCTAGGTCTGTTTCTTCGTCAATTAATGTTTCCATGTGTATTTTTTCTTGTTTCAGATGTTCCGGACCGTGCCACCAGAGTGCGTATTTTCTCAATTCAAAGGCCAACATTCCTCGCGATGCGACATCAGCTGGATTTTGTTGTGACGGTATATGGTACCATTTGTTTCCAATATTGTCTAGAATGGTTATTACTCTATTTCTTACGAATATGTGCCATCTATTTGGATCTCCTCGTAGCCATGACAACACTATCGTAGAATCAGTCCAACAAAATATCTGACTCTTTGGGATGCGTGTCGCTTCACTTATTTGTTTTAGTAACTTAGACAGGAGGACTGCACCACATAGTTCCAGCCGTGGGAGGGACAGTGCTTTGATAGGAGCCACCTTAGTCTTAGCAGCGATGATTCCGGTCTGATAGTCTCCGTTGACTCCTTGAACCCTCAGGTAAGCAACGGCTCCATACGCTTTAGTTGAAGCATCACAATAACCATGAATAGTAACATCTTTCATCGTTTCTTGTGTCGTAAATAGCCATCTCTCTAATTTGATAGATTTGATATCTTCAAAACTGTGTCTAATATTTAACCATTCATTTTTTGTTTCAGGTGACAGTTCTTCATCCCAGTGGACCCGTAGAAGCCATAATTTCTGAATCATTATTTTTGCAGGTACCAGAGCTGGAGCCAACCATCCCAGAGGATCAAAAAGACGTTGAACGTCGGCCAATATTTTTCTCTTTGTGACTGTTTCTGATAAGGGTGGTAGCTTGAGGTTGTATTTAAGTACATCTTCTCCCATATTCCAGGATATGCCCAGTGTTTTTATCAAGCCGTCTAACTTGATATCGATATTAACATGAGAGCTGAGCTCAGCTGGATGAAATTCTCTTAGGAAATCTGAGTTGTTTGACGCCCATTTTTGTAAGATAAAACCACCTCTGCCCAGAATTGCCTTCACGTCCTTAGCTATAGCAACTGCCTCGGATACAGTATCTTGACCGGACATGAGATCGTCCATGTAAAAGTCCTGTTTGATAGTGGCTGCTGCTTGAGGATGATTCTTGCCTTCATCCTTTGCGACCTGGTGCAGAGTCTTGACAGCAAGGTAGGGTGCGCATGCCGTGCCAAAGGTGAGTCGTAGTAACCGGTATTCCTTTATACGTTCATCAGAGTTGTCGCGCCAGACAATCCTTTGATAATCGGCATCCTCTCTCGACACGAATATCTGTCGATACATTTTCTGAATGTCGGCTACAAATGCTATTCTTTTCAGGCGCCATCTCATGACGAGTGATCTCATATCATCCTGTAGTTGCGGTCCTACCAGTAGCTCATCGTTAAGTGCTATATTATTTGAGCCTTTGTGAGAGGCATCAAATACAGGTCTGACCTTTGTAGTCTCGCTTTCTTTTTTCACCACTGCATGGTGAGGTAGATATACAGCTGGCTTATTACTTTCAGCACTCGGCACTTCTTCCATGTGTTTCATCTCTTTGTATTCATTAATTGCTTTAGTATATTCCCTTTTCAGGTCCTCACTTTTCATGAAACGTCTTTCCAAGTGACATAATCTACTCAGAGCCCCTTCCTTTGTATTGCCATGTGGTGCTTGTGGGTTATTCGTTTTAAATGGCAGTTTGACTATGTAACGCCCTTCACTATTTCGCGTGTATGTATCTTCATAAATTCTCTCGCAGTCTTCTTCTTCTTTGCTAAGTCTTCCTTGTGTATCTGTTTCAACCTCCCACATAGATTTCAACAGTTCATCGATATCAAGCTTATGATGCATCACGAGTATTGAGTTTTCTGATGTTTGTGCTTGTATTCTTCCAAATAAGATCCAACCTAAGCTTGTATTTTGGGCACATGGAGAGCCAGGTGGACCTTTGATTATTTCAGCTTTTAAAATCTGAGCACAAACCTCTACGCCTAGCAGCATGTCTACTCGCCCTGGTGAATGAAAACTCGGGTCTGCCAGGGTGAGTCCTTTTAAGTGCGGCCAGGTGTTCGTTGAACCATTAAACCTTTCTGATGGCAAATGTGATGTCAGTCGTGTCGGCATCACATAAGCATTGATGCTAAGCTGGAAGTTACTCTGACACGTCGAACGAAGCTCGACCCTTATGACGTGATTGACAGTTGTTTGCGCTGCTCCGACGCCAGTAATAGTTCCCTTTATTCGAGTTCTCTTAGCCTTTAATAACTGTGCAGCTCGCTCACTTATAAAGTTTGCTTGAGAGCCCTGATCAACTAGCGCTCGCAGCACCGTATTGTGTCCGTCTTCACCGGTCACTTGCACTAATGCAGTTGCAAGCAACACTGTCGATCTCTCTGACACAAAGTGCGTAGTTAGTGCTACCTCAGGATTGTCACTGTCAGCCTTCTTCTTTGGTACGACCTCTATTTGACATTGATTCATTTCCACATTGTTTGACTGACCGCTGTTGGGTTGATGTAGCAATGTATGATGGCGGCGGTTGCATCTTCGGCAGGACATTCGATTCCGGCATTTTTTCACAGAATGTCCTGATGTCAAACAATTGAAGCATAACCTGTTTTTCTTAACAAACTCATTGCGTTCCTGAGGTTGTAACTTACTAAATTCTTTGCAATGAAACAAGGGGTGCTCCGCGTTACACATACTGCATGACCTTGTCGGTGATTTATCCGTCTTCTCTTCCGGTGATGTGGAATGGAATGACTTCGCCTTAATAGTTGTCTGCTCCTTTTTAGTTGTAGGGTTAACCATCTCCAGTGTCCGATATTTTGTTTCCAGGAAAGTTTTAAGTTCTTCCCAAGTTGAGAGTTTGTCTGAGTTTTCCTTGTAAGAATCTTCTTCCCATGCTGTGTGCGTATCAACATCTAACTTTTGTACAACTGTGTAAATTATTATCTGATCCCAGTACTCGACAGGTATTTCTTGATTTTTCAGATTATTTAAGCACTGAGAGGTGGTATCTAACAAATTCTTGATTTGCACAGCTGATGGAGAGGTCATTTTCTTTTGAGTAAATAATTTATTGAGTAGAGTATAAACTATTAAACGTTTGTTTCCATACCTTTGGACAAGTGCATTCCATGCCTGTTCATAATTATCCTCGGTGATAGTGATATGTTTCAATAATTCTTTAGGTTCACCAACAAGGCTCAACTTCAGGTAATGTAACCTCTCAACTTTACATAAAGACGTGTTGTTATGTACCAGCGATGTGAACATATCTCGAAACATAGGCCAATTATCATAGCTTCCGTTAAATGTAGGTAACTCGATGCGTGGTAATTTAACACGTGGTGGCGTCAAACCATCAAAAGATTGACTCTGACTCTGAGTGTCTGATGACTTCGAAGATATCGAAAGCATATCCCTTAAATCGCCTATTAAACAAGAGTATAAATCTTCAACCACAAAGTAATCTTCGTTTTCAAAATATTGAAGTTCATTTCGTTTGGTCTTAGGTGTACATTTCACTAAATCTTGATGTGTCTTATTAAACGTTCGCCAATATTCTTCAATAGTTTGTAGTTTGGTTTCAATATAACCTCTTGTTAATCTTTGCTTTGGACATTTCTTCAAATTTCCTTGCGTCTTTTGTAATAGTAAAAAAATATCTTCTAACGAGTTTATTAATTTTTGTTGTTCACTGGTTAACGTAACACTCATTGTTATGTTTTTCAATTCAAATGTTCTGATGATATTTTATAGCACTCACAATAAGGTTAATGCCTAATGTTTATTTTAATGTCCGTCTATTGAGATGTAGCTTCTAATATGTTCTTGATACCATAGTTTTAAAACACACACGTTTTTAACTTCAATCACTTGTTTACTATAAATTACTGTGATGACTTGCGAAAAAAATGCACATAAAAAACCAGCTCAGGCAAGCGGCTTTTGTTCTCCGATCGCCGGGTCGTCCTTATCTATTTTTCTAGTAATCCGGCTCGTTTGGACCATATGTTCATTTGATTAAGGTTGTGATTTGATTATAGGACTTCTTAGAAATTAACACACGTCTTTGCAGTATGATGGTTTATTCGGTACTACTCTAATGAACAAGACAGATGATCAACGATTTATAGCAAACACTGACTCTTACAAACTAAAAATTACGCCGTCCCAGTAAACCGTTGGGTTGTCTGGCTCCTAGTATGGATGCTCATGACAATATTAACTTTTCAAATGAAGGAAAAAAAATATTAAAATATCGTTCCAGGTGCGACATCACTGGACTCAAGATGGTTTTAAGTCATCTATTTGCAGAAAAGGCGCTATAAGGATTTTTTTTATCACGGCACAATAATTTACTTACTTATAAATTTAAACTTAGCTACACAGACTTAAATTTGACTTCTCCTGCTTTTAAAGGAACCTTCAATCCTAAAAGTAGGTACATACCAACCTACATTCCTTCCTACTGCATCATGTAACTTGCTATATTTTTCTTTTTAGAGTGAAAAACTCATAGAATCCGTATACGCTATGGACTGGCTGGAAATACCAACTGAGTATAGACGTGCTATTATTATTTTTATGGAGAGAATAAAGCGTTCCATAAACCTCGTGGCGGGTGACCTAATACCGCTTTCTAACAGCACTTTTGTTTCGGTAAGTAAAGGAAAATATCTAGGAAATCTTACTACCGTAAGGAAATCCTGTATCTAGGTAGGTGGCTAGAACTATTCCGAGAGAAGTCATTCGATGTTTTTCCCCCTTAAAAGAAAAACTGCTCCAAATGACTTCAAGAGAGAAACAATGATAAAAAAAGCAGTGCTTAAGTTGAAGTTTTATAGTGTAACTTACTTACATTAATCTCCTCCAATCTGCTTTGTTAGTCTGGTAGTCTGTTTACTTTTTATCTTATTATCTTGTTATTTACTGTACCTACCAAGGTACAAATTTCATTTAAATTAGGTATGTACTTACTTACCTGAGTATTTGCAAATTTTTTATTTTTTTATTTTAGGTGCTGAGAAGTTCGTACACGTTTTATGCGTTTTTGAAAAACACAAATTAAAATAACACAAGGACCTAACTAGGTACTTATTATTAGCGAATAATACTAATTATTCGCTAATAATAAGTACAATTAACTAAGTTTAAATCAAAAGTCACAATAATATTAGAATTATATTTTTTTTTCCTATTAATAGTCGTAAAAATAATACTGAATAGATTCTTATCTAATGTAAGTATAATTTAGATTGTAATATTTTAATAGCAGAGACGTTGATTGAATACTAAACTTCGCATCGTTACAAAATCATTTCTATTTTTTTTTAAACTCAAAAGCCACATATTCAAAAACAAAAAAGTTAATTTTGACGTTTAATTCGTGACGTCACATACTAGGACTGTGAAGTTCGAACGCATTGGTGCAAAACTGATATCGATAGTTTTTTAATTTACTTTAATTACCTAACGTATGTACCTTTAGATTGGCAACTTTGGCAAGTCCTTAAAAGTTTAACAATCTACAATAATGAAGTTAGATCAGAGACTCACCCGTGTGTTATGTAGTAGCGTGGCACTGTGGTACCAATCAACCGCAAATATACAAAATGCGACTTTAACCATGGACTGCAAAACGATAGGATTCTGGTCTATACTTATGAGAATATTATTATATTTTCGCTAATAGTCATACAAAAATATTTACAACATTACTCTTACCTCCCATTACAGTAAAGATAATGGAACGCTAAATGAAAATAAATTAGGATTGAAAACTGCATTTGCCTGATCCGACAGAGAACTAAAGTTATTGACATAGCCCAAAGAATTAGTTTCTAGTAATTACTCTCTAGTGGCAGTGGGCCAATCACATTTGTTGAACAACCGATAAATAACAGTTGGATAGGTAACCGTTCTAGAGTGGAGCCCGCATCTAGGCAAACGTAGTATAGGGCGCCCTCCAGCTTGGGAAGTGACGGAATCCGCAAGATAACTGGCAGAGGATGGATGAGAAGAACTGAACACCGAGCTCAATGGCGTGCCATTGGAGAGGCCTATCGAGTGTCATGCCCATTCTTGTCCATAAGACTACACCTTGGAATGAGCAAAAACTTTAGGTGACTTTCAGAAGTGTCTTTTTGGTCTAATTGAAGTAAAAGATTTTGACTTTTTTGATTTTTTATGGCCACGATGAGCTGATGATGATGATAATGACCTCATTTGCCTTACCTATGTGAATATGGTTTTGGATATATATAAATATTTATTTTTACAATAAATAGATAATGTATTATCGATATTTATGTTATCAACTGTAGACTATGGCAATCCCTATTAGATTTGGATGACAGGTATGGTATGACAGTTGACAGTACTCCATTTTGACAATTCATTCTTACTTATTGACGTTGTTGATTGTCTTCTCTCTTCTGACGAAAGCGTGTTGTGCTAAAATAATAGGATTCTTATTAGTGCAAAAATACAGGACCATTAAGTAAAAATGTTTCGTCATTTTCTTGCATTTCTGTTAATAAATTCGTGTTATCAAAGTTTGGGTAACCCGATCGATCCCGTTGTTTCTACAAAACAGTTATTATCAAGTTCACTCGCGACGCTAGCATCCAAATGCGAAAATACTATTCTAAGCAATCAAATAGCAAGCAAAATAAAAGATTGTAATATAATCGTGCCGCCTTATAAGAAAAAACAATTTCAATGTTTAATATTCCTTGACATAAGTACGCAATTATGCTCAGCAAAAGTAGTGGTAAACGAAGAATCTCTAGCCAAAGTGAATGAGAAACAGGATGTAAACGCTGTTTGCGCACTGGCTAAAGAGTGGGTTTTTACAAATGTGTCAGAGTTTGTGAACTACAAGGAATCTGCTGAGAAGTACTTCAAGCTCCCTGCTACTTGTGGAGAGGTATGTGGGGAAGAGGACACAATGAACGATGCCAACTACTATTGTAAATATTACAAATGGGGCTTGGAACAGTTGAAGGTTCAAGTTGAGTCTACAGTGGCAAATAATGCAAACAATAATGCAGTTGCACCACCAGCTGTTTCAGAGCAAGATGTGAGTGCAAAGGCTGATGTGCCTGCACCTGCTAGTAACCCAATTAACCAGGAAGTGGAAACGAAAACATGGAATGGACAGATAAAGCAGACTGACCCAGCAGTAAGTAAGTCAACTCAAAAGATTGAAGTTGCAAGCTCTGACATTGAGGTTGTGAAGCCTGAGACTGTAGCTAGTAATGATCCTTCTAAGCAATCATTGAACAGTGAGATTGCAGACAGTGTACCAAAGAATGAAGAATCAGATCCCAATGTGGACAGAATGGAGGATCCTGTTATAGCCCCACCAGAGAATATCATTCCCAGTAACAACAGTTCCACCAAAACAGTTGTAGTTAGTGAAGAGAAACCTGTCCTCGCAAATGATCCGTCCCTTCCCGATACTAGTAAAAATCTGCCTGTCAGCGATAAGAAACCTGATGCTGTACTTGAAAACCCAAAAGCAAAACCTGTGCCTGATACGGATGAGTATGCAGGTTAGTCCATGTTTACTTTTAAATTTTTGTCTACTGGCCAATGTCAACACCTCTGTTTCTAGATTTAGCTGCTAATGGTTAAATATTGATGAAAATTCTGAAGAAAATATGTTTAATTTTGTTAAAGCTTGCACAATTTGTTGTGGTCCAGAGGTTTAACACGCCAGCTTCGGGGTTCGAAACTAACCAACAGCTTTGCGAAGGCAACCAAATGTGACTTTTTCCGAGTCATATGTACTTTATAAGGTTATGTAGATACCACTGACAAACAGTGATGGGATATATTGTGATAGAACCTGGACTTCTAATTTCTTTTTATAAGTTTGAAATTGCCATCCCGCATTGAGCAAGCATGGTGATGAATGTTCAAACATTCTCCGAGCAGGAAAGAAGAGTATTTTGCTTAGTAGTGGGTTACTTAATAGGTATGTTGTTGAAACTGGCCGAAAGTAATAGTTGTACTTTGTGGGTAGGTAGTTATAGGTTAGTGAATTAGGTAGTTAACTAAGTATGTTGATTGAAATTATTTTATTGCTGTTTTAATTAGCTATGGTGTAATAAGAAACAACTACATACATAAAATTTAATTATTTTTCATGAAGGCCACGAATTTGATTGTTATCAATTAAAAAGAATTCATTTTTGTCAAATGATTGATCTTTGATGTTTATCACTTTTGTACGAATTTTAATTTAACAATATGTATAGATAAACACATACTCGGCTTGTTCTGAAATATTTTTGGCGGGAATTAAAATTATTTTCAGTTCGTTATCTGAAATATTTAGAGAAGGGTGGTTGGATGGATACATTTTAGTGAAAGTGAAAGATAGAAAAAAAAATTCTTGTTGTATATTGTTTTATCAAACCTATAAACTAATGTAATGCTTCATTAGATACAAATCTTTAAAAAATATTCAGAACATATTTATTTGTGAAGATAACAATCATTATTTTAGGATAATCTTGTATTAATCATCAAATAATTAATTAATTTTTATAAAGATAAGGTTGTCTACCTATTCTTTACACTGAATATATGTCAGTGAGTAATAGATTATGCTAATACTTAATTTAGTGTACATTTTACAGCCCAAAATTATCTTTAAAATTTTCTTTACTTATTTTTACTTTACTTTAGTTTTTCTGTAATAGCAAGATGTATTCTTCTTATAAAAAATGAAGTTATCTATTCAATGTTTAGTACTCAATATAATACATGTTTTATAATTCTACAGACTCAGATGGCAATGACAATGTGGGCGATGAGGAAGCCGAAGATCCTGGTTTGGATATCAAGTCAGAACAAGACACAGGAAACCAGCAAACATTTATCAGAAACAAGATATTAGTGCCTGCTCATGAAGCTGAAAATTCACAAAAAGGTAACCAAAGTTTGGCTTAATTTGTTGATATATTGTACTGAATGAACCCATAGATGTTCATACAAAATTAGTCTCTACACATCGGAAATAAGGTCTATAATGGAGTTTGGGAAGAGCGGTCTTGGGTATATTTTTTATATGGATATAGAGACTGTCTGTGTTGTTTCTCTAAATGGCAACTTTACAAAGTGCCTTTTGAAATGAGTCAGGAAAATTTCAAACTGAGTCAGGATTTGTTATTTTTTCGTCGTTTTATAAATTTGTAATTACCTTAATAACGCGCAAAAACACCACTCAATTTTAAGTTGTAATTACATTGATACTCAAAAAAGTTATGATCTTATTTAACTCATTTTTAAAAATTACGAAACAAATTGCTATCATCATCTCAGGTGTAGGTATGTCGATGATCTCATGTCACGATACATTGAATCGTTGAATGGATTAGAACTTAGAAGTATTTATAAATAATTGGGATGAACCAAAACACAAGTGAAGGTAAAATCTACTAATAGAGTACATGATGATAACAACTGCCTAATAACTGTATAAATAATTCGTAACTTTAAACCTTGTACAAAATTTTGTAGAGGTCAAATGTGAAGGCTTTTTACATAGCTTTGTAGGTAGTAAACTAGAATTCAAAATAGAGGTTTATAGTTTTACACTTAAAACAATTGGCTGAGTAGCAAAAATACTAGTTAAGGTATTTTTTGTTCTGTGGCAGTGAGTTAACTAAAATTCATTTTAGGGTGACTCATTGCGAATAACATTGTGCAACTTAAATACAAGAAAACTTGTTCCACTTAATTTTTACTGCTTATGAGTCCCATGACCCATGTAAGAGGGGCTACATCCATTTTTATTACCATACAAGTTCATTACCGAGAATTAAAAAAACCCAATAGTTAATACCTACTTACTAATGATTAAATCTAGGTCTAGGAATAAACCTGACCTTTCGCTCCAGTTGCACTTTCATCTATTTGATATTCACAAAAACGATATTTCAATCTTTTAAATATTTATACAGTAAATTGCTACCGAGATAAGATTATTCATGTTTGTAGAACTATGTTTTTTAGTTGTGCAATCGACCACGCAGTGTCTATTATTTGTATAGATGGAATGGAAATCAATTCAATGATTATCATCTTGGCACAGAATTGTATTTGCAATTGAATTTGCATGTTTAATGATACTATTTTTTATTCATGTTAGTGCCTCTTTTGAGTGGTCTTAAGTATGCCAGTAAAGTATGAGCACATTTTTTTACATCCAATCTTTATAAGTTCAGTTAGTAAGTTATCTGTCAGTACTACTATAGAGGTAGATAGAATTATAAACTCATACTACATACAAAATGTATGCAGAATTCTATCTCTAGCAGCCAAAACTGCCGAGCGTACGGGGCGCATCGCGTACCGCGCGCGCCTCAAAGAGCCATCAGACCACCACAGATTGGGCCTAATAGGGCTGATGCCGATACAGAGCCGCGGAAGACTTAACGGGTTACCGGGGCTCCGGCTCGAAGGGCAACAGCAGGATCAGGGTGGTTTTTAGTCAATAAGAGTAACACCGCCGCACCTAGGCGGGAGAACTGATTCGATGATTTTTTCCCCTTAAAAAAAGTAGTCAAAACTACCAACTATGGAATGCAATACCGAGACCGAAACCGGGATCTCGCAGGCCATGTTCAGGATCAATCCCGTTCTTAAAATGGACGGGATGAAAATTATCAATCAGCCGGTATTACTGAGAATGTCAGTATTGACTGACATTCTCAGTAATACCGGCCAGACCATAACCCATTGTAATTTTGTAAATATTTGTGTCGTAGTTTAGTTAAGCAATTTAAAAACTAAACTATTCTACAATAGGTTTTGTTTTTTGAAAAGTCTTAAATAGTGCATTGTTATGGTGAGTCAACTATCTAATGATGTTATTGTAGTCTGCTTCGCATTTTTTGAATGCACAAAAAGATTCACATTTCATAGGTATTGTGATTTTCTTCGTATCCAACTAATAAATAACTTTATAAAATGCGAATGCTTGAGATGTTATATGGATGTGTGTACGTTTATAAGTTACTAGCAAACCCGGCGAACTCCGTTTCGCCACCAGATGGCTTCGTTTTATGTAACATTTCGTTTAGTGATTAGTCAATTTTCTTTGCTATAAACTTGATGGAGCCCGAGACTTTTCCAATGAATGCAAAACCGTGGATATCGGTTCGTGCGTTCTGGAGTTATAGCGTCAGGAAGGAAAACCCGGCTTATTTTTATATAGTAGATAACCATTTTATGCAAAACTACTGAATGAAGTTGGTTCAACTACAATCTATCTCGATTAAACTGAAATAATCCACAGGCAGCATTTTTCACCCTGATTCCTGCCAAGTTGTTGGCAGTTTTTTTTTTATAAAAAGTAACGTTTTATTTTATCTGTTCATTGTACTTACTAAATGTTTATTATTTCACTCTATGCTGAACTCCATGCACGACTCTACCCGTACATGTTTATTCAGGTGTTAATAATATAGTTGCGCAAATAGATTTATTTGTATGTTCTTACCTAGTCTATAGAGTTCTTTGCGTCGTTGAATATTATAAAATGTCTTTCATAACGGAAAGTCAGTTGAAAATTGTACACGGTGATATTAATGACTTTGAACTTGTTATTATTTTTTTAACCATATGGCCGCCCCTATTTGTATTTGTAGTTATTTTCTTTACATCACATGAACTATTGCATAACATTATAGACTTAACTTACCTACTACCTACGTATTGTTCAATTAGGTTTGGTTTTATATGACATGGCGATTTTATTCTAACAATCCATGATCTTTTTTTACTCTAGCGCCTTTACACAAAGCATTATGTTTCTCATTAGCTTAAAGGTCATTTGCAAACTTTCATCATCATTTTGTCAGTCTCAAGACTTCCACTGCTAAAAGTCAAAGTCAAAGCATTTTTTTTTGTTGTTACACACTGTGTCGTATGATGTATTTATTTCTCCTATCGCAGGGCAGGAAGGAATATCCTATAAGGGATATGCAGTACCTATGTACCTCTGTATTGTTATATCTATATATATATATATATATAAATGAAACCCGTTTCCCGTTGTCACGCCATAATTTGAGAACGGCTAGACCGATATGGCTCATATTTGTTTGTTGTGTTTCTTATTGTCCGGGGAAGGTTCTTATGATAGAAAACTGAAAATCCTACGGGAACGGGAGAAAACAGGATTCCGCGTACGAAGACGCGGGAGGAAGCTATACCTCTATATATATTTTTCTGTGTATTGTCTGTGTTGTGTACGTGATTAAATAAATAAATTTATTTTAATTATTTAAAGTCAAAGATTGAATTGCCCGTCCGTCTGTCTTTCAGTGAAGCTAGGCTAGTTAGGCTGAACTTGGTCTTTCCCAATATCTTCCAGATCATCTGCATCCTTACAAATATCTAAAATGTTTTTATTTCATTCGCCTGCCCCAATGTTTATTAGCTTGTTCCGATGATGATTAATTACAGACCGCATTTTGCAAATCATTTTAATACGTGTATTATTATGATTTTTCAGATTTCTTCCCTAATTCGATGCCCGATGGTTTCTCAGAAGAGGACAACGACCATTTCTTCCCGTTCTTCATGACGTCTGTTGTACTCATGGTCTTGCTGTACGTCCTGTACCATAACAAGAGCAAAGTTAGCAAAGTGGTAAGTTTGAACAGTTTTATTCAAAATTCAAGTAAAAATTATGCTTATATCTCGATCGAGTAATTTTTTTTTTGTAAAGGTGTATAAACTTAACAATAGTGAGCTAGTTTACTTTCTTGAGTATAATAATAGTCTGAGAATTACGGTCAGACTGCGGCTAAATTAGGATGAATTATAATTCAAGTAACGTAGGATCATGTGCGAAATATGCTTATAGGTTTTGGTTGACTAGTTTACTTCAGAGTGGTTCAGTTTTGTGCTTTATAGAATTGCTAATATAGGTACTCTACTATTTTGAGCAGGCATAAAACCCTTTTTCCTAAAGGGTTACCATTAACTTACAAATAATTTTTACATGTTGATTGATTGTGCTATTTGCAATTGTGCATGTGTAATACTTTAACCTCTTGTATGTCGGTATTTAAGACACTAGAAAACGCATTGTGTCTCGCGTAGATCTATGCTCCCACACACCGGAGGTTAATTTAGACAGAATATCTTACAAGTTTATTTTTTTGTTTTTCGAAATAGCCATGATTCAGTATTATTTAAGATATCTACATAATAGATATAGATTTATGCGGGGCACACCGCGATACTGGCCTCGCAATGTTCGCTCGGCTCAGCTGTTCATAATGAGTCACATCCTTATCTAGAGTATTAAAATTAACTGTCTGGTCTAACTTTACATGGAGACTGCACGTTATTGATTGTAAAGGTACATAGACATTTTAGCCAGAATAAATTTATAGGGTCAACTAATTAACAATGTGAATAACATTGCAGCGGTATTTAATTGTCCCAATAACATCAGTTGCCTCCCATTTACCTAATTTCTTATCAGTAGGTAAACGTGACAGTTACCGTCATATTTAAACAATAACAGTTTATATAATGGCTTAGGTATATAGAAATATTTGAACGGAAACAGTGTCTTTTCATTGCCAATCAAAAGTATTTTTTATTTTTTCCAGTTCTTCGGCTTAATACTGGAAGGACGACAAAGCAGTCGCCGTCGCAACAGCCGAGGTCATGCTTACCGCCGCTTGGACACCCTGGAACAAGCTATGAGCGCCAACACCGCTGCACCGCCCAGCAAGATCATATACTAAAACGCTTAACACTTAGGTAAATCAATCTTTCAGTACATCTACTCAAGGAGAGGTCTGACTGCAAACAAGCAAACAGTTTATTGCGTTTAAAAAAATTGGCGCGAAATTCAGTTGCTTGTGGCGGTGTTTAGTGGCGCCATGTTGAATTTTATTTAAACATGGAACGCGTGGATGCCTATGAAGTGGAAGCGAGTATGTGATATGCACCGTTATTTCCTTCTCGAAAGGGCATTGACTAAAATTGGTGCCTTTCTTTTTTCTGGCGGCAGTCGATGATTTATGGAAAATATTATCTAGAATGACATTACAAACGAAATTGTCTATGGGCTCATATATGGATTTCTCAGTCTGGACTGAGTTATGAGGGTTGAAAGGAGCTGGAGTCAAACATTTTACTTTGGTTTTTTTATTCAAATTATTCATATTTTTGTCACAATTCCTAACTTCAAATTGCGCGCCACTGTACACCTGGCATAGGCATACCATATCACACCACAATATATACATATTCCCAGGCACTAATTTTTATTAGCTATTTTCTCTCAGTCGATAACTTGTGAGATGCTTCTAAGAGTTGTGTCATGAAGCTTCATGAGTGTCAGCTGTGGTACCAGTGGTGGGTTGAGTAGTGGTAGCCGTCCAAACATCTAATAAAGTATTATTTTTTTTTGCCGTTGACTCCTGGTGGGAGACTCATCTACTTTATATTTAGCATAATCTTTGAAAAAAGGAAACCGTCGACTTTGTAAAGTGATGGACTATACGTCAGATGAGCGCATAATTTTTTCATATAATGTGATCAGTCGTAATATAATCCATCACTTTGTGACTGAATGCAGATAAGTGTATTCCCTGTAGTTGGATTAGTTACTAATCGGGAGTAAGTCGAGAGAAGTAGACAAAAAAATGATTTTTTTTTGTGTTTTGACGACTACCGCTACTCAACTAGCATACGCATCCGCTAACATAGCATTTCATGATAGGGCTCAGTAAAGTATTTTGCGGGTTTTCGACTGAGAGGAAATTGATCATGAAATCTGCCATAGGTCATAAGTCATAACTCATAAACCATAACATATAAAGTGAACACGTTAGCCAATTAAGCGAAATGTTTTTCTATTTACTTCAGCAGTGACCAATAAATGGTTCACTCTGATGGTCTGTAATTCTGAATCAATGGTTCTGATTCCTTGGCCTTATAACAAAAAAAAATATTAAAACAAAAAAAAAATAAGTAAAAAAGTCCACAACAAGCTTTAATAAATTCCTTGAAATCGTTTATAAACATTTATTTCAAAATATTTCTGACAAGTAAATGAAGAAAAATATATGTTGTGGACGGTCACCATGAACATTATATAGTACTATTTTCACATCTTTGAACTGATTTAACTCGGTTTGGACTGTGTTTTTGATATAAGACCCCATATATTTTTTTGTTTGTAATGTTATTCTGCATCAGTTTTTCCACATCCGATCAACTGCCGCGAAAAAATGAAAAGGCACCACGCTCCATACAAATTTGGTCATTGTCATTTCGAGCCAGTAAATTATTTAAATTAAATAAGTTTCTTTTAAAGAGCTTCTTTCATAATTATTTTCCATTTTAAAAAGTGGTGTAGTTAATTATTCGTTAATGTATGTATGTATATATTTAAATAAAGTTATCTAGTCTTGGTATTACCTTATTTAAATCCATTACTTCAGTTATATTTTTATTTTGCGCATTATTTTAGTTTATAAATGGCCAGTGCTATACTATCTGACTCCAAAGAGGAGTAGGAATAAGGTGCAATGCTTGGCCCATTAGGAGACGTGTCAAAATCTTAATATTGTTTTTATTATTTTTTAATTCATAGTTCATCTTCGTTATATTTTATGGATAATACAGGTTATATTTTTATTGACACGATTTATTTAAAGCTATATTTTATTCAAAGCAGTACAATAGAGAGCAGTTTGATTTGACAATTTAAATTGTTATTAGGAAATGAGACACGGGTTAGAATGTTTAGTTCATTATTATTATTATCGATAAACATTTTCACCTTTTTTATTTATGTTCCCATAAATTCAATAAGGTCGTTTCGTTTTTTGGCTTTATTTTGTCTTTGAAAGTTGTATTATAATGCGTTGTAACTACACCACATAATATATTTTTCCTTCACTCACATTCTTACGTCATGATACGAACGTCTGTCACGACTAAAAGCTATTGCAAAGTTGGAAAACCGCTCTTGTAACGAAGAAATAAACACTTTTTTAGATTGAGTTGCTATTATGGTACGAAAAACATTAAAGAAACCTCATAATAAGATCGTTGGCACAACTGTAAGTAGTAGCTCTTTCCTTGTCGGACATGTGTTTTATCTAAGAGTAGGACAGAGACAGATAGAAGGACTCCATAATACTTAAAAACCAGTGATTTTATTATTATATAGTAATACAGTCGTGACGTCATAATCATAATTATCGTTCCATTATTAATATTTATTTGCTTTTAAAACATGCACCAAGTGCCTGTCCTATATAAAGGCATTACCTTCTAAGCAGCTTCATAAGGGTGACAAGTACAACTCTAGGTTAATAGAAAACAACAATATAAAACAAACGAAAAAAAATGCTAAGACATCTCGTAAAAGCCTTATAACTTAAACGCCAATCAAAAATGAACTCAAAAGGTCTTCATTTCGTTGTTTTTTAGATGCTCTATGTTGTAGGGTCACAGAGCTTAAAGTCACAGAGAAAGCGTGAGATTAAGAACTCTATTTCATTAGGATAGATATCAATGTTGTACGAGCAGGATGCGCAACCAATAAAAATAAGTCATTCAGTTGTATGAAGGGTATTTCACCTAGTGTCAACTTACGGCTGAAATTCATCGACATTCGACAATAAGTTGGTTGCGTAATATGAATTATCATCATTATCATTTTGTATGGGAATAGAATTACTATTCCCATACAAAATCTGTAGATTAAGATCGATTTTGATAGAAACTTCATATAGCTAATTATTGTCAAACATCGATCCTTTTTGCGCACAGAGTTGTGCAACCAACTTGTTCCCGACGGCCAAATCTTTTTTTGTCTGGTGTCTACCAGACCAAACACTAGGACTGTCTCTGTAGATGCCATAGTTGTGGAATGAATCGTACAATAGTGGTGTCTTAATACCCACACTAGAAATTGTAAAAAATATTACTCGCCAAAGTATAAAT
Source organism: Spodoptera littoralis (assembly GCA_902850265.1). Taxonomy (NCBI): domain Eukaryota; kingdom Metazoa; phylum Arthropoda; class Insecta; order Lepidoptera; family Noctuidae; genus Spodoptera; species Spodoptera littoralis. The sequence continues at coordinate 7,917,615 of LR824542.2, read as the reverse complement.
ACCGTCATACACTTTGTTATTTCTTGACCTTTTTGTTAATACAACCATCATACAGATTTATTGTACCTTTACATGTTATTTCAGGAACTATTTCATTTAAAATAATGAAATAGTTCCTGAAATGACATGTTTTTGATTGGTGTTTTAGTTTTTTGGTAAAACATTTAATTACTTAATTAATTATTCCTTTTTTGACGTAAATGATAGTAAAACTGTTGAGATTTAAATATTATTTCATTTTTTACTTAATTTAATTTAGTTCCTATGTTTAGGTTCGGTTTTGGACGTAAATTCAAACATTGCTTAATGCATGTTAGTGGTTATAGTATTAGATCTCTCGTATGTTTAAATTGATAGTAACGTTGAGGCTGTTTGTTTAGGCATGTGTTTGCGCATTCAGAATTATTAAATTCAAGAAAATTTTGCCATTAGAAATACCACAGACCACAAAACGTAAATTCGTTTTATTGAAAACTGAAACAATATTTAGTGAAAGACTGCAATTTGATAATCCAGTATGATATAAGACTTGATAATTCCAGTACCAATTAATTTGAATGGAAATTCTGAACATGCGCATAATACATAGGTGACATGCAATGTTAGAGTAATCCAGGAATAGCGACCTACACGCTGAGATTTTAATAGTGGTTTTTGTGTAGCAGTTTTTTTCTGTAAGAAAAAGAAAATAAAGAACAGAATGAAGTAAACTGTGTTAACACTGAGCATGAATGTATTTTATTTTAAACTTTGTTCTTATTCTAGACAGGGTGCTGTTTAGTTAGAATCGATAGTAAGTTACTGTTTTAAAATTGGTTTTACGCTAAAACTAACATTAAAATATCAGCCTGTATTATGTCTGATTGTTCGATCTTTAATATCATGCGAAGTTTTAATGCTAAATAGTAATCTTGATAAAATTCTAGTTTAGATAGCATTTTCTTTGCCTTTAACCATCTTCGTTATTTAGTATCAATAATTTCCAATATTCTCGTGTATTCGGCATTTCAATTGTTAATTATTATCAGTAGTACCTACGTAGTTTAATTTTTAACAAATTAATGTTATTATGAGCGTTTAGTAATTATGTCATGAAAACTATACTTATGCTACTTGCACTGCTCGTTAACAAAAGTGTAAATTGTGTACATAATATCATATTGTAACTACCCATAAACACGTCTATACTAATAATGTTATAAAAATATTTGTTTGTTTGCATTTTTTGGCTCCGAATCAGTTGAACCGACCTCATTTTGTTTTTTGTCATTAAAACTCACCTTTCGGGCAGTAGAGCCTTTTATCGCAATATGTTGGGGTCTGTTTTAAAACAAATCTTACGGGTGAAATTTCAGGAAAAAGCTAGTTATAAAATACTTGTGATAGAGTAGTTATGTCACTGTTTACATTTCAATTTGCGTTTGGGTTCCGGTTGTGACTCGTAGCAATATAGAAATTAAGTATTATCTTACTATTATTATTATAAAGTTCAATTTTACGTAGTTACATTTATGTATATCGAAGCAACACGATTTCACTTTTATTTTATGATGTAATTAATGTTCTAACAAAATGGTGTCCTTTAAGGACTAGTTTAAGATTAGATTTAATTTATTTCACTTTGTATTTATAAATAAAGTTGGAAAAATACAATATTCTATTTTACTGTACCTACTTACCTACTAATGTGTCTGTCCCTAACCTTCCTGTTTGTTATTTACAGTAAGATGTCACAGGATTTCAACGTAATGTCACTGTTCACTCTTGGACTATCCATAAACGTCCTTCGGTAACCTCACTCACACGACAAAACACAACGCATGAGTTGTTTTTCTATGTCGTCGTCGGTTTTCTATTAGGCCGTAGTACGGCTCCGGTCGAGCCGGCCCATTTGTGCCTAAGCATGGCTCTCTCACATTTAAATTTTTATGAGATGAACCGGTAAACGAGCAAACGGATCACCTGATGGTAAGCAATCGGCGCCGCCCATGGACACCTGAAACACCAAGGCGTTACAAGTGCGTTACCGGCCTTTTGGGGATTAGAAATTTGAGGATTGTTGGGGCATAATTGGGCCTCCGGTAACGTCACTCACATGATGAAACAACGCAAGCGTTGTTTTACGTCGGTTTGCTGTGAGGCCGTGGTATCACTCCGGTCGAGCGGGCCCATTCGTGCAGAAGCATGGTTCTCCCACACTTACACTCCTCTCTATAGAACTGATTTACTATAGGTGAGCTCCACGTTTTTAGGACTTTTGTGTCAGGAGTTTGGAGGCTAGTGAGTGAAACAGGACAGTTTTTCCTATTTCGTGAATCTCGACATTGTGGTGCGTCATATTCGTGATTTTTGTATTTGTCCCTGATACGCCCTCTGGATTACAGTTAACGTATTATAATTAAAACGATTTTGTCAATGGTCCCGTCTGCGTTTTAATATGTAACCCCTAAATAGGGGATGTAATGATACGAAGACGATCAAGTAGATGGCGCTATCATGATGTTTTTATCAAATTGTTCTACATGGCGTAAAAATACCCCAACTCCTTGTTCCGATCATTCATCAGTTGTTATTATTTACTAAATTATTACACTGTTATCCGGCACTCTGAAGTCTAAATTTATTGCGTTTATAAAGAAAAACTTGTTTAGTCACCTTGTTTAATACAAAAACCTATCTTTCATGCATCTACGGTTAAATTTAAATTCGTGACACCATAATCGTATACGTATGCATCATGTTCGTACCCCTGTTACGTCAAAGTTGTAGAAAGTTTGTCTTTGTGAGCCACATCTTGGAATCTCCTTGAGAATTCTTAATGGAAGTATGGAGCTAACTCTGTTCTGTTAATTATCTACGTACCATTGACGATAAGAGGCTTAATGCATGATATGCAATTATTTAATCCGTGTTTTAGTGAACCAAAGTAAGTTTGTGGATATATTTTGAATGAGCAGGTAACTAATGCGTGCGTGATAAAAAATTACTCGTCTCAGAAGTGCTCTATCGTGGTTATATAATACGTTTAGTATTTTAATATATTCTTAGGACGCAAATCGTCAAAATTGTTAAGCTACCCCCTTTCCCCTTGAGGGCCGCATTTTTTCAACTCCAGATACATTTTAAACTGTCAAACACCAAGCGGTCACCGGTGACCGCGACCTATTGTTCTTAAATTGTGTCTATAAAACCGGTACTCGACGAGTTAAGTGAGGGATAACTTTGAATATTTGTCTTTTTACCGACTTCAAAAAAAGGAGGAGGTACTATGTTCGGCTGATTGTTTTTTTTTTTTTTTTTTTGTTCGCGCAGTACTCCGCCGTTTGTGGACCGATTTCGAAAATTTTTGTTTTGTTTGAAAAGGTATACTCCCGAGATGGTCCCATTTCCATGAAGTCAGGATCTGATGATGGGATCCTTGGGAAACCGAGGGGAACTTTCGAAAATTCTATGGGGGAGTAATGCGTCTATTATGTTTTTCAATTACGAATTTTAAACACTACAATTTGATGGGGGTCTGAAGTCGACCTGATGATGGAGTCGACAGACAGTCGAGGGAACTCCTCAGCGGTTTATATTAACTACCTTGTGTTCGGGCTTGATTAATTTGTATTGATGAGGACTTTACACCTAGATAGAGTGGGGCTGTCATTAAGGGTCTGATGATGAAGAAGTGTAATTGTTAAGGGAACTCCTCAACGGTATACAGTAACTACCTTGAGTTTGGGCTTGATTAATTTGTATTGATGAGGACTTGGCACCTATGTATATTATAAGTAACAAAACAGGTATATGTAGCTTTACACTGACAATGGTAAAATAATAAAATAAAAACTGCGTTTAAAAAACCGACTTCAAAAACCAAAAACTAATAACAAACAAAAAGTCAATACTAAAAAGCAAAAAATAACTATTATTAGTACTGATAGGTTACCCACCCACTGATAGGTTAGAAGTCATCATTCATCATTTAATTGTTAACTGTAGAGTAAAATTGTTTACTCTACAGTTAACAATTAAATGATGATTGAAGAATCGGCCCTAAGTCTGATAGGTACTTAGATAATCCTTAAAATAATAACTAGATGCAAACCACAGAAATATAATTTCTTATATCGTAACCAATTAAAAAAGTCGAAAGTTGCCGAAGATTGATCTTGTTCCATACGATTTAAACTAACGGCGAAATACGATTTAAAATTTAATATAAAGCGACCGACGAGAGGTTATAACAGAATCAATTTTGTCTCTTACCTACTATAGATACTTAGTTCGGTGGTATTTTCATATCCGACCCAAATTGGGTCATCAGAACCATTTATCAACGTGATTGTTATGAAGTGTCGAGCTATTAATTATTTGTGTAGTGGGTATTTAAAGAAAATGTTGACGTGACGCTGTCATTGTGTTTTTAATGATGTAGAACGAAGTATTTTAGGGAAGAAAATTTAAAATTAATTTACCCGACTGTGGTGAAGTTATGATAATGTTGTTACTGTGTAACTATAGATATTTGTTTGTTTAGTGTGTTTTCTTGTTTGTATAGAATTAATACTAGATCTTGTCGATAATACTTGATAGGAATTGGGTGAAAAAATTAACAGATTTTTTTATAGTGTTGTTTGGAAAAGTGTCTATAGAAGATAATAGAAGTATGTAATGGAAAAAACTAGAATACAATTCAGATAAGAAGGACCTAGGTACATATGTGACGACATTTGTTTTACAGTTGCTAAATAATGTGGAAATATGCTGAAAATATAAACTTGCATTTTGTGGCTATCGAAATCCAGTGACTATAAAGTTAGATCTCGTTTAAATGTCAATTAAACCGGATAATGTTACAGTTGATCACCAATGCGCGTCGTTTTTGACCACGAAACTTGAACTACTTAAATACCTAGGTACCTATTTATTTATTTACACTTTTTGTATAATATATACAATGGCGGACTTAACTCATCGAGCACCGTATATATAGACACAATTAAAGAACAATAGGTTGCGGTCACCGGTGACCGCCTGGTGTTTGACAGTTTAATGCATAGTGGCATTCTCTAACAGTCAACCTTAGGGTGATGCAGAGAGACACAACAGTAGTATTTACACGATAATCTAAATACTAACGCGATATCTGTAATACATTATTATATCGTATCATATCATTTACTAGAGAGCGCCCTTTCCTGATCTCGGTCTAATAATATGTAGTCCCTTAGCCGACTCGACGACACAGGCGATATGAGTAAGGGTTTTATTAGTTCTATGATCACGTTCACACCATTGTGCAATTAGTTGTCACTCTTATCCCATACAAAACATTTTTTTAAATGTTGCCCCACAAAACCTAACGGGTTAACCTAAACTACCACGGCTCCAGCTCGAAGTGCAGGAGAAGGAACGGGGTGGTTTTTAGTAAGTAAGATTCTGACACTCTCCCGCCTCACCCAGGCGCGGGCAGTAATTCAATGATTTTCCCCCCTTAAAAAAATACTAGGATTTTTTCCTGTGTCGTAGGTGGGTTTATAAACATAAATTCCATATACACATCCATCACACACAGACCCGAAACAATCATTTCTGGATCACACAAAGAGTTTATGCTGAGGCGGGGGTCGAATCCGCCTTGCGCAGCAGCACTTGCCTAGCCACCGCACCCACCGTGCAGTCAAGATAATTGCAGGTTTAACTGAGTTTATGGGATTCAATTAAGGGATACTTGATAACCCGTCTTTAAATACAACCAGCACACAAAATTTTCACATCACTTGAGTTGATTTTCAACCTTCAAATTACCTAATATTAAAGTCTAAAATCCTTCGAAAATGGGTAACTTGATGAGCGACCCATTGTGCAGATGATTATATAGAATTCAGCGTAGTCATGCTTTTACGCAGTACCTACGAATCGAGGAAGGTATGTGTCGCCCTCTAGTCTTTGTTTACTATCAATTAAGTAACCGAAACATTGTGGTTATGCAGTCATGTTGTTTGTCGTTTTTTGGGTAGACCTCGTCTCACGGACATATCATTCATTAAAATTTGCACCACGTAGGTATTGTTGTGATAATTTTTCACTTTTAATTAACAAAAAGTTCCTTTGTTCTTTATGAACGCTAATGCCTAATACATACTTATATTACACTATTTAGTACCTTGATTGATCGATGATTGATGAAATTATCAAAGGATAAGAAGAGCTGATTTTTCAATCTTAAGTTAATTCTTATCTGTAGAATAAATTTACATTAGATAGCAATGAGTATGGAAGAATTGTCAAATATTAAAATTTATCTGGCTTTGTTAAAAATCAGCCCTGAATGGATTTTAGTGGAAATGTTCTAAAAGTAGGCCATGCAAGGATATACTGACGTCATTAGTGACGTGTTTCAAAAAGGTCAGATGCGTGTGCTCGTGACCGCGGCGAGTGTGTGACTGAGAGACTATTAATGAGTAGATTTATAGACGGTGAGGAAGCTAAAGGAGAGCGCACGTGACTCTGTTTTTCCGCCTACCCTCATACTAAAATAATATAGTGTTCGTGTGGTTTGTCTGGGTATTGTTGGTTCTTTGTGTTTGAGTTGATCACCTCTTAAAGGAGCATTTTATAAAAAATCTGATAGGTTTTGCTATCTACATTGTAAGGGTTTTGGGTACCTAACTATTTTCTTTAATCAAAAATAAATTACTTCGACTGTTCAATACAATATAATATGAAAAAATAATTGCACTTTCAATAATTGGTTTTATGACCAACCTAATTTTAGTATTTTACCAGTAAATTTTTAAGAAATAAATATGCTGGTTTCACCCACACTAAGATATGCAGGATAATGGATGCATTAGATGATTACGTAAATGAAAAAGTAGAATTTTATTGCATTTCGGACTGGTTCGATTTGTTTTCTAGGAGATTGACTGTCGAAATTAGTCTTGAAGGTAATGTGGGTGCTTTTGTACTTAGTCATCTCACAAAAGCATTTTCATGTAAAATATTGGTAAGACTAAAAGTAATCAGTTCTCATGTAAAGCCAAGGTTAACTTACCTCTACATTACTTGCTCAACCTAATATAGCCTAATTTTACAGTTAGGTTGCGGTAAAATACTACATCGGTAGCTGACACCGCGTAGTTCGTAGTGCATAGTTCGTAGCCCGTAGTTCGTAGCGCGTAGTACGTAGGGCGTAGTGCGCACCACAAAGTTTGTTTAGGTAGTGTCCTTGTACTTCGCACAAATTATTAATGTGTAACATTTTAATATTATTAGTAAACATTTGCTTATAAGCAGAACAATATTTCGGGATACATAATCACAAATCAAGATCAAGAATTAATTAGCCAAATCCTCATATAAATAGCTCGATAATTTTATTTATTTTTCGTGATATTTACGAATGCAAAGCAACGAAATTATGATAATCCATTTGCGTCTGTTGTTTTACTTTTAGGTAGAAAATAAGTACGTACTTCTCATTATTGGCTCCTTTCAGTTTATTAGGAAGGTAGGGACTACTTACGTTTTCCTCTTAGTTTCATTTCCATTTCGTACCTTCTGTATTGAACCTTAACCTTCCTCAACAATTATCGTTTAATTTACGACAAGTAAGTTCGTATTGTTGTTGTAGTAGGTTAGTTCTTTTAAGTTATTGATGATTAACTTAAGGGAAATCAACTTATTGTGTATCTAAAGCATTCAACACTAAGCATGTAGTGCCAAAAATAATTTTCATTGACATTATCAACTTGTGAAATCGTGGTTGGAGAGTAATTCATCAATACTGTCAAAACCTGCGACATTTCACTGCTAGACTTCTCCGTCTTCATTCATTCATTTAAACTCTTTTATGTAGAGTAGGGGAGAATCAATATTCATTATTTTCTAATTACGAAGATATATTTTTATAACAAACCTGCTTTTTAATGTTCCTAAAGTATTACTATACTCATTTCACTCATATTTTTCAAGCACGCTACTTAGTTAATAGGCATCGTAAAATTAGGCTTTTTGCCTGCCTACTGCACATTAAGGTTTTACTATCATGTATCCTGAAACAGTTACATTTAGGTTAAAAGCCATTTCAGTTGTTCTGGTTAACCGCAGAACAATGCCACAGACAAACACGTTATGGGTCTCGTAAATACTTGGTCTGGTGGTCATTTGTACAGCTTACATTACCTGTATAAAATAGACATAGGGTATGTGTTAAGAAAGTTATAAGCAAACGAAATATAAGTAAAAAGAGAGAAGGCTATCGACACACACATTTATTACGTTTTCAATTGTTTTACCAATTCGCGGGCTCTGTCACGCACATAGATAATCTATCACCATAGACTATATATACTATGACCATAAAGTATACCACAGATACACAACAGTATGTTTATAATATTAGGTATTCAGTGGCAATATTAGTAGGATCGATTAACATGATTTAAGTGTGTGACAGCCATGCTTCAGCACGAATGGGCAGGCTCGACCGGAATAATACTACGGCGTCGCAGAAAACCGTAAACAACGCTTGCGTTGCGTTTCGTCATGTGAGTGAGGTTATCAAAGCCTCAGTTACCCCCTTCCCTAATCTTCCCAATCTCCGAGTCCCCAATAATCCTCAAATTCCTAGTCCCCAAAAGATTGGTATAGCACTTGTAACACCTCTGATGTTTCGGGTGTTCATGGGCGGCGCTGATTGCTTACCATGAGGTGATCCGCCTAGTATGGTCAGACGAATGTGCTCGTTATGATATTCGGGGTCAGTCTAACAAATATTTTGTTTAAAGGTACCTTAGTTTTATAATCTAGGCATAGTATCTAGGCACACAAGTGGATACTAAAACCAAAATACTTCTTACATATTATATTTTAGCGTAATGTTTCCACGAGTATTAAATTAAGACCTTAAATTAAAATACCTAAATAGGTAAACATAACAAGATAAAAATAAAACACAAATTAAATAACAACCGATGCAAAACACCAGAGTCCTTGATCTGGAAATGTCATTTTATACCTTAGGGACTTTGACATTGGGTACAATTGCGTTTGTATACACAGCTACATATGGAACTATACAAATCCAGTATAAATTGACCGTCGAATATGTGGATGGAAAATACAAAATAAGACCATGAAACACTGGTTTTGTATAGGTCGACTACTTTTGCACTAATAACATGACGAGTGATGAGTAAACTTTGAGGGAGGGTCACTTTCATTACGACCTGTCCTTCCGTCATACTGTGACTTTGGTTTATAGATGATGGATTGACCCTTGGAATGGGACCTCGTTCGTTTTATAGGGATTCGTTATCATGACAACATTTTGTATATTGCGGCTAATTATTCCAAACTTAAAGTTACAGCCAGTTTAAGTAGCCCTATTTGCGTTTTATAGTTGTAATGCGAGTACCTATGAGTACTTAAACTTCTAAAACATCGTTAATTATTTTTATCTTACAGAGACTCGGGTTTTTTATGGAATAGGAGACAAACGAGCAGGATTACCTGACTGAATTGATTGAACGGGTTGAATTAGATTTACAGTTCAATCTGGAATACTCGACAACATTAACCTGTCGAGCGTCCGTGTTCCTTATGATCCAACGGGTGCACACGTGACATTTGGAGAAAGTAAGAAATAATGAAAGAAAATGCATTTATTTGGCCATTGGCACACGAAAACAAGGATCATTACAATAGAAATAAAAAATACAGTCAAAATAAAAACAAAACATTAATAATAGATTTTATAAAAGAGAAAGCAGCATGGAGCATTTTTTCTTATGATCCACCGGGTGCTCATAAGGACGCTCGAGGGGTTAAAATAAATAAACTTCGTGGTGTTTTTACAAAATCAATATAAGATCGTACTATGTATCACTTTAGAAAATTTTGTATTAAGATAAAAATCTTAATACAAAATCTTCTACGACGGTATAACTGACCTACTCCTCCAACAAAAGGGAATTATTTTTAAAGTATCATGCTTAGCTGTCTTGTGGTTACAAGAGAGGTACGATGTTTAGTTATAGATTAAAGCAAAACTAACCCTCTACCGTAGCTGGCAAATAGTACTCACTTCCGTGAGTTGCAGGCGAGAATGGAGTCCAAGAATTTCCATTCTCGCCTAGTGAATATTAGAAGTGGTTTACTCATTTTCTCTGAATTTAAGAGAAAATCTACACAGGTATAGACATCTGGGTGGTCATAATGTCGTGGTGGCCCGGAGGTTTAAGACGCCTACTTCTCATGCATGAGGGTGCGGGTTCGAAACCTACCAACGGCAAGTACCAATGTGACTTTTTCCGAGTTATATGTACTTTCTAAGATTATTTAGACACCACTGACTAACGGTGAAGGAAAACATCGTGAGGAAACCTGGACTTATAATCTCTAATTATAAGTTTGAAATCGCCAACCCGCATTGAGCAAGCGTGGTGATTAATGCTCTAACCTTCTCCGTGTGAGAAGAGGCTTTGCTCAGCAGTGGGCATTTATAGGCTGTTGATGATGATGATGATGGACATCTGGGTGCTGCGTCCAATTGTTTATCTGTTGTCTAGCTGTCTGTCAGTCTCTAATACAATAAAAAAAAAATAAAGAAAGCTGTACTAGCTACTAATGACTCGAGAAAGCTTTTTCTGTCACATAGGCAGTGCAAACGTTCTCCGGATACATAGAGTTGTTCCTATAAAACTTATTGGTTCGAAAAAATAAAATCACAGGACTTATGTTGGGTCAATATAAATCCTAGATACATACACGTGCTCATTTATTAAACTTTCTATCCTTGGTAAAGGTTACACGTGCTGTGGGCTTGACTACTAATGGCGAAAAACGTTTGTGAACATTCCGAAACAGGGAGAATTTCTATTAACATAACATTAAGTTCCTACGCTATATCCCCTAAAGAAATTAGAAAAAGACCCATTTTTCTCCAGATATACTACTTATATTTATTTTAATAAGTTGAGCTAAGCCGCCTAGGGTAGTTTGCGCCAACGTTTTTTTTTATGGCATAAGCCGGTAAACGAGCAGACGGATCACCTGATGGTAAGCAATCGGCATCGCCCATGGACACCTGGAACACCAGAGGCGTTATAAGTGCGTTACCGGCCTTTTAGGGATTAGGAGTTTGAGGATCGTTGGGGATTCAGGAATTGGGAAGATTGGAGAAGGGGAGGGTAATTGGGCCTCCGATAACCTCACTCATACGACGAAACCCAACGCAAGCGTTGCTTCACGTCGGTTTTCTGTGAGTTTTCGTCGGTTTTCAACCTTTTTAAAATATAATATTCCGATAGCTTCCTTAACCCATATTGGACTGTAACTGTGGGAATTAAAACACATAATCACTTCGTGGCCACTAGTCATAATATTAGGTAGTCTTTTTTCTATTTTTAGTAGTTCATTTATATTAGAATGGTTAGTTTAAACATACAGATATTGTTGATACGTAATCTTTATGAATGGTAATAGCAGACTTGTACAAAAGGTATGTTATTACGGAAGCCTTATCAGCCACAATCAGGACATTGTTTGTATTTCTGGTCAATTTTCTATTCACAAAATTATTTTTAGTAACATTTTATGTGTCTGTTAAGCTATAGGTTTGGTCCGGCTAATGTGATAGAGCTAGGGGCTTTTAGAATTTCATAGCGATGATTTATTATAGAGTGATAATGACCCACATTTTAGACCCACATTGGGTCTAAAATGACGACCCAATGTGGGTGTTAATATTGAAATGAACATGTGTTGTTATGATGACATATTTTTATTTTGAAGGTTATAATGTCCTGTACAATTGACTAAATCTAGGTAACATGTTTTAGTATTATTCATAACGTAAGACAAATTCACACGGTTTACTTTCAACATTTCACTAGTTTTGAACTTAACCGGATTCTTAGTCAATGAGATGTGGTATGCGGCGTTTGTTTCGAAACTAGTAGGACTTTGTTGGAATAGAATGAACTTTATCACCCAAAGGATAAGACAGATAAAGACGTGAATAAGATTGTTGAAGAACAATTGACAAGATCTGACGAAAGCACAAGGTCTGTTTTTGTTCCCATATTAGATAGTAGAGGTCGAACTTAGTAACAGATACACACAAAAATAAATTACCTTATTCAGGTGCCTATTTAAATCTAAATGAAAAGAACAAAGCCAGATAATTCTCAGAAACAATAATACGACAGCCGTGAAAATAGTATTTCCAAAATATTTCCATTCGTACAACAAAGACGTAATAATTACCTTTGGAAAGATTTCTTCTAAGTTTCAACTTGAGTAATTTTTACGTGGAAACGTCTGCTTGTACTTGTCTTATTACTGTTTAAGTACAGATTTATCAGTCAAACGGCCTTTAAGAGGTATTTTATTGCTTTGTTTCTCTCTATTCGATTGCCTCGTATCCACCAGTTTCTCGGCGGTCTCTCTAGTTCGGGCAAAGTAATATTTTGTTATATTTGTCCATTTTTTTTAAGGGGGGAAAATCATCGGATGACTGCTCCCGCCTGGGTGAGGCGGGAGAGAGTGTCAGACTCTTACTGACTAAAAACCACCCCGTTCCTTCTCCTGCACGTCGAGCCGGAGCCCCGGATATTTGTCCATTTATCAATTCGATGTTGTTTTACGTATACGTATACATATCTACCTACTTACATGGTACTGATTTAAGATCAATAATTGAAGAGTATAAATGTCGAACAGTTAAACATTGTATCATGAACAATGGTTGAAAATTGTTTGATGATTCATCAGATTTCATTCAGTTCCCTAGAGAACTTTAAAGCCGATTAAATTAGAATAACAGAAGAAGGTGGTATCTTGAATAATAATTCAGTAGTTAGCAACGTTTAATATACAAGAATGAGCCTTCATTTAAATTACATTTAGTTTAAGAAACTACCGTATAAATAGACCTAAATGAAATATTTTGTTCGTAAAATCCACTTTCGGCAAATTGCTATCAATTTCTATCATGAAACCTTCTCGGGTCAGCCATTGTGGCTAAGGGAAGGCCATTACCATTCACCCGGATTATAACTAGATTTATAAACTTTAATGACTTCCATATGATATGTAGGGGTTACCTATGTCATTTTGGAACTTGCACAAGTATTTCCTCACTGGGTTCCCATTTGTGGATAATTAGTTTGGGAAAGGCGATAAAGTATACTTAGGACCTGTTAGGAACTTAGTATCTAGGAAACTTGGACGTTTTTGGTGAAAGACGAAGTATATTTATGAGAGTGTGCCCTACTATAAGATTTAAACCAAAAAAAATAATTTCTAAAACACAATTATTTCATGCAAGCGTAAGTCTGCGGTATGTGTTAGAAAAATTACCTCCAAAAAAAAATAATTATTTAAGCTCTTTTTGGAATTCTGCTCTGAAAACCGACCGTTTGCATTGTCGTTGAAGTCTATAATATACTTTTCTGATAATATTATTCTAAAGCTAAAGCTGCATAATAATTACAACATGACTAATATTTTCAAACACAATTATTTTTCTATAACAGCAATAAAAATTACATTAGCCTGATCTGACCTGTAATTACAGCATCATCGGCTTTTCGTGTTTTCTTTTTCATGATACAGTCTTCCTTTCTGAGATAGGATAGGGGTCGATCCATCACACTTCAGAACGGATTGATGGGAACGGATATCAAGACCTTAAGATTTTTTCCTTCAAAATAACCCACTTTTGTTCTACTACATACTTTAGTCCTTAAGGATAAATCCATAAATATATGACATATTTGGCTTCGAAAAATATCTTATTTTTCTAGTTCCAATAAATATAGAGGACTAGTTTTCGTAGCTAAGTTCTAAGTCTGTTGTCTACGTGACTTACTGTTTCATTTTCTTGGGATCTAGGTAGCCTAGATATATTTTAGCAGTTTTACTTTCATCCAAATCCGTTAAGCCCTTTTGTCCTGATTGAGTAACAACATTAATTCTGATTTTGTTATTTTTATAAAGTTTGTTAGCTTTAGTAGTATTATTGATCGATGTATTAACCATGCATGAAGATTAAATTGACGAAGAAAACATTATGCCACAGGAGTCTATTTCAAATTATAATAAATATATACATAGTAAAAGAGGTGAACTTGAGCAAAGTATTACGAATTTTAGTTTTCAAATTATCAGTGACTGCACAAAGTTTCTTTTTTTGGAATAGGAGCTACACGAGCAGACGGATCACCTGATGGTAAGCGATCAGCGCCGCCTATGGGCACCCGCAACACTAGAGGAGTCACTGGTGCGTTGCCGGCCTTTTAAAAAGGAATGCGTTTTTTTCTTGAAGGTTTGAAGGTCGTATCAGTTCGGAAATACCGCCGACGACAGATCATTCCACAGTTTTGCTGTGCGAGGTAGAAAGCTACGGGAGAAGCGTACAGTTGTGGCCTGCCAACCATCTATATGATGGGGATGCATATGCTGTCGTGAGGGTCGATGGAGTAAAGATGCGGCAGGTATCAAGTCAAACGATTCCTCAGAGCACTCCCCGTGGTATAAGCGATAGAAAATGCACAACGAAGCTACATCTCTACGCATTGCCAAAGTATCTAGCTGGTTTGAAACATCCCGACATTCAACAATCCGGACGGCACGCCGCTGAACGCTGAATATAGTGTCCCATTTCTGACAATTCTTCTCCAACATGGAAGTCTAGGTAATAAGGGCCCGTTGATACAGTACTTAGGTACTATGGCTTCCTATTTCCTTATTCAAAGGAATTTCTTATATGTTTCCCTTGTCGTATTTTCATGTTCCAGTGCTTCTTAAGAATGTTTACCTTAACGGATCACTTGCTCAATAATGAGGCTTGAAATTGAGAGAAGTGTTCATTCAAATTATGAATATTGGCTACTGTTGAGTAAAGCGTGACATTGACTTTAGAATGAAGAAATGTTCAGGAAGATAGGAAATGCGTTTCAGGAACGGTGTGATTGAACCTTGAACTTGTCCTTGCTTTATACTGCGCAGCGTCCATAAACTATAGGAAACGTTCCTTATTGTATTCATTGGTCACTGAAATGAAAGAATACTTAGCTATACTTAGCTGTAGATAGATATTAAAGTGGGAATTTAAAATGAAAGACTGTAGCACATTTAGTCCTTCACAAACATACGTACTAACCATTTCTAATCTTTCCTTGTTTTAAGTTTTATTCTATCCTATTTGTACTTATTTCTAACCATAAAATATGTCTTAGAAAAATAACGAATCAAATACAATGTCCATTTCACCAGATCAGGCCTGAACAAGCAAAAATTTTACGTTGGAAACATCAGGCGCGTGCCTTGGCATGCCTTAATCAATTTCCGTATTTTATTATGCAATTATTTATTCCTAAAATGACTTTGGATTTATGACTAAACATAAACGTCCGAAGCATCTGAAATCCTTATACCCTGTTTAATATAAAGTAGGTAAGTTGAACATAGGTACTTTATCAAGTCAAGAGATGTATAAGCCTATAATAAAATTGACTGTGTACTTTCCTTTCAATCTCCGGCTTGGTTTCAAGTGTAGCTGTAAAATGAAGCTGATGCTGATGAGATGAATTGATGTCGTTTATCAATATGTTCTTAGTAATTTTGGTTATTTTCTTTTCTGCGTGTAAATATGTGAGGTATAGTCGTATGAGTGAATGGAAAAATATTTGTTATATTAAGCTTTATTTATCATTCATATCTACTATTACTTGTCAAGGTGGTCCGAAGGTTTAAGATGTCCGCTTCTCACACATGAGGGTGCGGGTTTGAAACCTACCAACGGCAAGTACCAATGTGACTAATTTCGAGTTATATGCACTATCTAAGATTATTTAGACGCCACTGACAAACGGTGAAGGAAAACATCGTGAGGAAACCTAGGCTTATAATTTCTAATAATAAGTTTGAAATTGCCAATCCGCATTGAGCAAGCGTGTTGATTAATGCTTAAACTTTCTCCGTGCGAGAAAAGGCTTTACTGTTATCACTTATTGGCTGTTGATGATGATGATGATGATAAATTAGGGATAATAAATAGCGTCTTCTTGTAATAATTCCCACTGATTTACAAGATAAAATATACGATATGATAAGGATCAAACGCACTGAGATTTCAATGGAATTGTGCTTTCAACTGTAACGTGCAAACCGACTCGGTAATGTAAGTAACTCCTGAACTATGAGGTCTATTATAATTGATGTACATCTCTACTACCCTTCCGGGGTTTCTATAGTGTATATCCGTGTTAACAATGCTTCATTTAAGCTTGGAAACTCTCCAGCTTATCTTAATTTAATGACCAAAACTAGAACTTTGGCGAAGTAATCAATATTTAGAGAGAACTTCCACCTTGTCTTAGTTTTGGAAATGTGTTCCTCTTGACATGTGTTTACTGTTAATACAAAGACACTTATCAGCATGGCCGGCTAATTCAAACTGTCAAACATCTTTCCAATTTCATTGGTTTGTAATAAAATTGAATAATGTATTGAAGAAAGACTGTTTAAAATAGCTTGATGAGCCGTGTCATACTAACATTTGTATATTTTTGTTTTTAGGAGTACCTAGGCAATACAGGTTTTCCGTTTTCTCTACCGAATAAGTAACAAAATGTAAGGATATTATTTTATACAAGGATCATTAACCACAAGAATACTACATACTAGCGTACTACAGACAACAAATAGAAACAAATAACAGACTTAGGTAATAACACTGGTAGAAAATAACCCAATTTGTAGGTAAATTTACGACCATTTCATTTTCTCACCTAGATACGTAATGTTGTTAACATAGATAGCTGTGAATTATTCAGTTTCATGTTATTAGGCACTCCTCGACAAGGACAGGTTTCCTAATTAAGTCCTGGCTTCATCAGAATCGAGACGAGATGAGTACAAGTTCATTAAACAACTCATAGAGTTAAAACATTTTTTTTTTATTCGAATAGGAGGCAAACGACCGGACGGATCATCTGATGGTAAGCGATAATCGCCGCCCATGAACACTTGCAACACCAGACGAGTCATAGGTGTGTTGCCAGCCTTTTAATAAGGAATATGCTCTTTTCTTGAATGTTTGAATGTCGTATCGGTTCGGAAATACAATGTTCGCCGACAACAGATCATTCCACAGTTAAACTGTGCGAGGCAAGAAGTTCTGGGAAAAGCGCACAGTTGCGGCCTGTTAGAAGTGAGTAACTCCTAAATCAGGCTATTCTGTTAGATGTCAATTGAAGTCTTGAAGTGACCTCGATCGTAGTTTTGCCCGTCACTGATCGAGATTATTCTCACAACGAATGATCCGATCGAGCTCAATTCGAGAGTTCGAATTAATATCTTACAGAATAAATAGCCTACCTAGTGTAACTTCCATATAACTTCTCAGATGTTGATACTCTATCTGGTACTTGTATATTAAATCCACAGCACACTGCACACGGCATGCTGGTTACATCTCCACCTCGGTAGTTAGAAAATAATCTTCTTATACCGGCTTGTGTGGAGTCCAGCCCTAATAGTTGTTAGAAACTAGACATAAACACCATTAGACATTAGGCATCATGATGCCTAATGTCTAATGGTGTTACATGTAATTAGAAGGTAGATATAGTAAAGCAGTCTACCTAATGATGATACATACGCATGATTGCTATGTGACATAATGAGCGAGAAATAAATATAGGTTTGGATGGTACATTAAATCTATATTATCGTTACGTTACGCGTATACCTATTCTACGAAAAGCTTGGCTGTATTATAGAAATGTGAGATATCTAATAATATATCCATAATCCACGTCAATTAGACTAGATTATGAATATTACTAGTTCAACTTCTGTTTATCTAGGTCGAGAAAGGTTAATAGGGCTTGTTCCATTTGTGGAAGTTCTCAGCAATACCTTAAAATCTATAGAAGATCTGTCTTTAGGATTCATTTATTGAGCAACCTTCGATTTCTTTAAACTGCACGGTTAGCGCAGTGGTTGGGTGACTAATGTGCAACGTGCTAATGGCAGTTTCTGAGTAAAATTACCCTTGTAGCCCAATTTCAGGAAGTTCGGCGGTGTTTCACCCCTGTATCTTGGAAAGCACGTAAAGCCGTTGGTTCTGCGCCTGACTTCTTTCCGTCGTGGTGGTCTGCCGTCCAATCGGGTTCAGATAAAGAGGGAACAGAGTGCATCTGTGTTTGAGCACACACTTGTGCACTATCATATCTCCTACGTAGTGGGCTAGTCTATTTAGACAGACTAGATAAGATAAGATAGATAAGATAATTTTTATTGCAGCTAAAGTTACACATTGTACATTACAGTTACAGATGTTACTTAACATACATAGTTGACGTGAGTACAAAATACATGATCAATGACCCCCATGCTAGGAAAACCTGTGTTACAGGGGTCATCCATCCGTCCAGTGAGAACAGTTAGGTAACTTATCTATACTTATAATAAATCTGTAGAGAGGTCAATTCTGTACATACAATATATTTAAAAAATAACTATCAAGGGGTGGTTAGGGATCGCTACTGATGCCAAAAATGCAATCAGTAAAATTTTTGTCTGTCTGTCTGTCTGTCTGTCTGTATGTTCGTTATGGAAACAAAAACTACTCGATGGATTTTAACGAAATTTGGCACAATTATTCTTCATACTCTTGGGCAGGTTATAGTATACTTTTCATTACGCTACGATCAAAAGGAGCAGAGCAGTGAAGGGAAATATTGGGAAAACGGGAGAAGTTACTCCATTTTTTAAGCTTCCGTCGCGTGTGCAAGCTTATAGGTTAACGCTGCATAGAAATCATATATGACGGAAATATTCTCCTTAAAATTATATAAAAAATATTCCTCGACAGCATATGTCTATCTTTTATGGTTGACTCACAATAACACGTGAAACTCCCGATAGCTTAGCAATTCGGTGATTTCTGATTGTATTTGTCTACTCTAACGTTTACAATACTCATTCATAGACATTACGCTGTAACTGAAAGGCCAATGGTTGAAATTAGCTTGACTCGATATTATAAATGAAAATATGTGAGTTTATGTGTATGTTTGTTACTCGGGCATATTAAAACCACTGAAGGGACCGGAATGAAATTCGGAACAGAGGTAGATTATGGTTTGAAGTGATACATAGGCATTTTACCCCTGAGATCGCGGGCGAAGCCGCTGGCAGAAGCTAGTTGTAAATAAAAGTAGCCTAGTACAATTTTAAAATTAAACAATAGAAAAATAAGCAAAGTTTATTAAATTTATGTGTGTTGTGTGAATGATGTGTGTGAATGGGTGTGCAGTGTGACCGCAGGAGAGTGTGATGTATGTGTGTGGGTGTGGGGAGTATTTGTATGGGTATGAGGTGCGTCTATGTGCGTGCTTGTGAATCTTATAATCTTATGTTTTGACTAGATCTTCCGTTTTCTCGTAATTTAGGGTAAGCAGAAAGTCCTTGGCTTTGGATTTGCATTGAAACTGGGCGCCATGATCTAAATCGATCGCGAGATTAATATATTTATTTCATTAAAATAAAAATAAAATCTTCACAAAAATATATTACAAGACATAATAAAGAAAGTGTTACAAAATCCGAACACCATTTTACAGCGCGGCTTTTGTCCGCAATAACAACAAATATATAAACTTGGCTTAAATAATCAAAGTTTAATAAAAAAGTTAGGGGAATGACGAACAATGCGAAAGGATATTTGGGAAACATTTACCCAGTTGTGAGATTCTTCGAGAAAGTTCGAGGAAAGACCAAGTGAGTCGTTACGAGTTTGTCCGACTATTTGTGAAACGAATTGAATTTTATTCTATCAATCAGAATTCTGGGCGAATCGATTGTTGATGATGGCGACTATTCTATCAAAGACAATGGGAAAGAGTAATTGAGGTAGAGAGAGAAACGAACAGGAAAAGATATTCATGCACCATTTTTATCCTTATTCAACTTGAATTTTATTTATTGAGTAAGTCAGAGTCAATAAATTTTAATTTGCATTTGACCTATTTTATAAGGCTACTGCATTTTTATAGCTTGTAAAGATTGCGGTTCTCTGAATGACTGAGATGTGGTAGGTACATAGCTGTATTACGTATATCATCTGCAAAAATACTTGATGAATGACTGCCTCGTTGGCCGAGGGGTCGCAAGTGCGACTGCCGGGTACTGCTGGGTTTTTAAAATAAATCTCATTCTATTACATGAGACGTGTGACATTGTACATTGGCATTTAGTGTCGTAATGTGCACCTATATTATTATTATTTACAAAAAAATATTTTAAAGTTCACTATACAAAGAGTAGTCCGAACGCATAATTTCCTTTGTTGCAAAGGTGTTCTTACTTTTACGCTATTTAGTACCTACGTACTAAAAAACCTGAAGATTTTTTAACCTACATAGATGTGTTGTTTCTGTTAACAAAGTAAACAAGGTGAGCCGCTTTAGCAGTCAGCTTACGCGACTGTGCATAACTACCATAAATCCAAAGAAATTACACTTTGAAACGGTGCAGGAAAATGGAATTTAAAACAGGAAAATTTGGCGAAAAATGTCACACACGTCAGCTTATACTACATGAGAGACTATCAGAGGCCTTAGTACGAGTTTGTTTTACGTTTAAAGTAATCGTAACGAGTACGCATTCGGCGCTGTGATTGGTTGGTTCATTGGCGCTGGCCAATGAGTGCGCCGAACGCGTACTCGTTACGAATACTTTAAACGTAAAATAAACTTGTACTAAGGCCTCAGGTAGGTTCTATCATGACTCTAAAAAAATCCATAATTAAATATTTTGTGCACGCCGTGAGACGATGAGTACTAACAGTAGATCATTAAAGGATTTGGTGTTACAGGTCGTGTTTTATCACTGCTAAAATGTTTATTTATATACGATATGTTTACTATATGTTGTCCTAGAAACACCAACGCGAAACCTTACGATAGTTTTTGCCGAGTACTTAGGTACTTCAAGTTATTATTATTATTTATTTCTTACTACTCTATATAGATCACAATTACTACGTGGAAACAAGGACCACTGTTGACACAAAACAAGTTATGTTATGATCCACCCAATTCATTAGAAACACAACTTTAACCTTATCTACAAAGAAAATATTATTGTTTGTCAATTCGTAAATAGTTTCAGGAAGTTATGTAATATTCAAAAGAGAATTTTGTTGAAAACCAACAATTGAATGTCAAGTTACTCGATACCTGACGTGAATTATGAACTTCGATTTATTTTCTTTGGAACTGTAATATTAATAATTCAGGTTGATAAAACGTTTATCGAGTTATAGACGTTTCGATGAAACTGTCATAGGTTACGTTGATTGACGGGTTAAATAACTAATAGAAGTTAGTAAGTTACATCAAATCGTTGCTGTATAATTTACGTGCGACGAAAATAAAATACCAAAGTTTGGTTTACGAATTTTGTGGTTTCTCCTTCATATTTTTTTCTTTATTCAAGACAGAGGCGAATTAATCTAGAGAGCGCCCCTTAAGCAAGCTACGCATAGGCGCTCATAATTGTTTTGGCGCCGCCGACACTCTATGGGCAATTGGGCATGCGCGTCTCGTGGCGCCTCTCTGCTAGCTGGCGCCCTTGGCACTTGCCTAGTACGGCCCTGATTGAGTAGACCTTTTTCGTTGTAACTACGTATGTTTATTTTGCTTAGCACTATGTATTTAAAAAATGAGGACCATTAATCACGGGTACATAGGGTGTTATTTCGTTTACTTCCTGGTCTAAATCCTAAATAATGGTTCGGTAGTAGCGCCGTGTAAGTTATTAATGAGCATTGTTTGTCGTTAATATTTCAAACAATTTTATTATTATTTTTATTTAAGACTTAGTACAATAACAAATGTACAGGCGGACTTAATGCCTTGGGCATTGTCTCACAGTCGACCTTAAGGTGGTGCAGAGATGAAAGTGGCAGGTGACTAAGCAAATGTTATATACAGTTTATAGATACTTTTATATAATAATATAGTCATACATATACATGTACACATACATCCAATACTTATATCATATAATAGTACTATATACATACATACACACATACATACGTACCCAGGTAAATTTTATATGTACTTACCTTTGTTAATAGACCTATGTCTTGTTAGGTAAAGTTGCTATGTGTGAGTGTTAATTTGAGACAAATCACGGTTTGGATACCAATTACCTAATTGCTATCCAGCACCTATCAAACCGTGTAGGAAATGAATTGGATACTTAAAAAGATTTATCTAAATTGAATCTAAATATTGAAGCATGTTCCTGTTCTTGATCAAACAGCCACATCATCATAAACTCTTATACGTATCTCAATGCGATGTGATGTGACGTAAAATGTAGGTAAGCATGTTTTTCTAACATAAACAACGTGTTTTAATTAAAAATGTCTACTTATTTAGGGTTGCGTAGTAACAAGGAACCCTTTTTTGCAATTACAGAGGCATTTAAAAACGTATTCTTTTAATTGTCGACTTGTTCGTTCTGTTTTAATTAGGTAAATACACATAAATTCACATACAAACTCGCCTTAATCTTATGGTTAGAGAAAACACAAAATAAATAAATGTTGAGCCACTACAGTTTATTGATAGATCAAACATAGTTTGTTATATCAAGTAGATAAAGTAGAAAGAGAATAATAGTAATTTATTTGTTTTGATGCCCACGGTCCCTGGACCGTACAGTAGTGATCAGTTGTTGATGATGATGATGTTTATCAGAATAAACATAATGCTTTAAAACCACGATCTCCAACTGCAAAATATGGAAAACCTCTTTTTGTAAAAGAAGCCGGTAACTCCGGTAGCAGACTCTCACTAGACAGGAGTAGGAACGCGGTGGGTTCCACTAAAAAAAAACAGACTCTCACATGCTCTTGACGATGACGAAAAAAGGTCGAAAACCAACAACTATATCGAATAGGAATGTTTTACATTATGATAACACAATAGTAGTCACTTTCCTCGTGGTTCTATTTGAAATAATAGATTTTACTAAATTGCTGACCACAACACAGTTGGATACTTGAAGCATTCATATTTTAATGAACAGGGCTATGTACGAGTTCGCGAATAAATTTAAACGATGTTCTTTGCTCGACGTCCATCTTTCGCAAGTGTAATTCACACTAAACATCAAGCAACCAAACCAATATAACAGGATCTCGCTTTGTATGACCTATGAGCACATACAACGGTCAGTTTACACTAGTTTTTTATAGCTTTATGTGAAGCCGTATGCCTAATTAATGCAAGGGTTACCTATGTTAGTAAATCTGTCTCGAAAATATACTTAAAATCTACATGAATCAGGTATCTCTTTTATGTTAGACCATTATTTTAATTACTCTAAGGTACCAACGTTAATTTCAACGGTATGATAATGATATGCAAAAACACGTTCTATTCATGTTTTGTTTAGACATGGTTAGTATTAAAATTACATCTATTTTAATCTTAAAGGTCTCGTTAGAATTTATTTATTTACTCACTAGCTTTTACCCGCGGCTTCGATCGCGTCACAAAAGGAAAAAAAGCCAATGTGACATATACCAATACACACAGCGCCATCTATACCAATACTTTTGTTTTCCCTCGGGAATATCAATTTTTTCCGGGATAAAAAGTACCCTATTATTTAATCCGGACTTCTAACTATACATCTGCAAAAAGTCAAAGCAATCAGTTTAGTAGTTGTGACGTGAAAGAGGAACAAACAAACTCACTTTCCGATTTAAGTAAGGATTGTCTATACTTGATAATATTTTAACGTTGTATATAAAGGAAACTGGTTTAGATTATATTAATCTGATGGGATAAGGTACAGTGTCCGCTCTATTCACGCGCTGTCCATGCTAGGCACATTAGAAAAGACTAATTTAGTTAAATCTTTGGTTAGGTAATATTACTAGGTTTGCTAAGACACCTATGTTTCCTATGTGTATGACACTATCTTCGAAATATTTGCCTAGAATTCTATACCATACGCGTGAATATTTGCTTTATAGCCACTGATCACATCTATGGGTCTCGGTCAACAAAGGTCAAGCCATAAAATTACCATATATCTTCCTAAAGGTAATAGGGATCATTAAGAATATAATAAAATCAAGGAAATGGATGCTCTAGGGTCAAAGACACAAAGATTGGATTCAAATGGATTATATGTAAGGTTTTGCGTTGAATGGTGTTTGGCATTAGGCTTGGCCCCTGTTACACGAGACTCATAATATAATTGGAAAAAGGTGAATGTACTTTAAATACGCTTCTGTCTATTCCATTAGAGTTTTTTGTTTAATTCATAGAATTAGAAATGACTTCATGGTTGGCACGGTGACTGTGCAACCGGCTGCTGCACAACGTGTCGCGGGTTTAATTCGATTCCCGCACGGGACAACTCTTTGTGTGATCTACAGATTGTTGTTCTGGGGCTGGGTGTCATGTGTATGTAAAATTGTATGTTTGTAAACGCACCCCAGTGTGGGGCAATGTTATTTTTTTAAGTATCACTTCCAGAAAGGATTACTTATGTATTAAAACATTTTGTACAATTTAGTGATTATGGAGTGTTGGTTTTGGTCTATCGGGCTTCGCTACATAATATAGGTGTTACGTATCGGTGCCGACACATGTACCTACACCGTGATCAACGCCGTGCCACGAGGACCATATCTGCTGAATCAGGACATTAGACCTACTTTGATGCAACGAAGTATTGCAACACCTAAACTGCTGAGTCGTCTCCTCATGTCACCGCCTCGTGCCCAGCTGCGAATCGCTGCATCATCAATCACCCCACTAAATTTAACCTCAATAGATTTTATTGAAAACCTTCTTTCGAAATAATTTTAAAAGAAGAAAGCAGTGTTGTTCCAACTTCGAACGCATTCGCTCTTAGGTTAGTTAGATTTTAGGAGTTACCATGTAATTTTAATTATAATAAACTTAGTTTAATGATTATAGTTTTGATTTGCACCTTCTGTCGGTGGCAGAAACTTTACTTGGGAGCTTGTTACAATTTCCATGCTTGGCAAACAATCGACCCTACCGTCACTATCATTTATTTATTTATTTATTATTACTTCTTCACCAAAGATAACAGTAAATGGCGAACTTAATGCCTTAAGGTATTCGGCATTCATTTCGCTCTTATATAATAAGGTAAAGATATCCCAGGTAGTGTGAGTCAAGCCATATTAGTATGTTGAATGTTTGGTACCTGTTGCTCTCTAAAATAGATATTAGACAAGTCTATACAGGCTCAGAGACACTCCATCCCACCTGAGAAAGGTCTAGACTTTTCTCTCTTCTTCTTTTACTTAGGCAAACAACTGTATTATTGTAGCTTTATATTGCAAAATTTTATTTAAGTTCAAAGTGTACAATAATAGCGACTGTCCTGTATTTCATTTTGCCACTTAGAATGGCAAATGCCCCTTCGGAGAAACGATATTTATCGCATTCAAGGAAGCATATTTCAAAGAGAAAGACTAAAAATGTCCGTACAGTTCCCGGCTCGTCCTAGTAGCCAAATCGGCCAACATGTTACAAACGATTATAAATTTTACCGCTTTAAAAATAGAGTACAAAATAAAATTTTACTGTATGATGCAGATTAATTTGCTGGTGTCTGTGTTTCGAATTGAAAGATGTTATATTGGTACTTGTAAGGTACTAGAAGTGGAGTGATGGTTCCTGTTAAGAGATCTGATATCATATTTCTATTTGATAATTTATTGTGTTTTATCTTTGGCACTTAGAGCACTGATCAAATAAAATAGATATAATTGATTTCCTTTATCGTTCTAACAACTAAACAATAGGTAATAATAATTTAGTATTGCATTTCTTAAACAACTGTGGATGGCGAGTCTATTCTTTAAAAGAACTGTAGGTATAAATGTTTATCACGTTAAAGGATCCTTCTAAATAGGTAGAAATATCTTGCCATTTCAAATTTGGGTCACTGATCAAAGCTAGTAATCAGTAGATAAGTAAGTCAAATGTAAACAAAAACTAAAAAGCCAATCAATACTACTATTTCATTAAAAATGATACCCGCAAATGACCATCCAGTATCCGTCCACAAGGTAATTGAGATTCGTCATAACAAAGCGTGTCATATCAAAAGGAATTGGGACCCACAACGAATCTAGTCCAATACTGTTCCCTTGAGTGCCTTTATAAACTGCGTAATACATATTTTGCCCTTTTTCTAAGTCGACAAGGGAACTCGCATCAAACGAATTTATATTTGTGTATGTCTTTGCTGGTACTTCGCATACTCGAGGAGACTTATCTGTATACGTCGTTAAATAAATACATAGATAAATAATAGCTGTATATCTATTAAAAGTTTTTATTAAGGTACTATTGTAGCTTATGTTCTTCATAAAGTTTCTTTAAATATAAACTTAATTTTTAAATGACAATGACCAAATTTGTATGGAGCGTGGTGCCTTTTCATTTTTTCGCGGCAGTTGATCGGATGTGGAAAAACTGATGCAGAATAACATTACAAACAATAAAATATATGGGGTCTTATATCAAAAACACAGTCCAAACCGAGTTAAATCAGTTCAAAGATGTGAAAATAGTGCTGTATTATTCCTGTGATTTTGTTGATGGTGACCGTACACAATGCACAATTCTTCATTTACTTGTCAGAAATATTTTGTAATAAATGTTTGTAAACGATTTTAAGGAATATAATAAAGCTTATTGTGGACATTTTTACTTATTTTTTTTTAATTGTTATTTCTTTTTGTATTTTTTTTTTTTTTTGTTATAAGGCTACGGAATCAGAACAGAGGGAACCATTAACTGACCACTGCTGAAGTAAAAAAAAACATTTCGCTTGATTGGCTAGCATGTTCGATTTACATGTAGACGGTTTATGGCCTAGGACAGATTTTCATGATCAATTTCCTCTCAGTCAAAAACCCGCAAAATACTTTACTGAGCCCTATCATGAAATGCTATGTTTATCAGCTGCGGTGTCGGTAGCGGATTGAGTAGTGGCAGTCGTCAAAACACGAAAAAAACATTTTTCTGTATACTTCTCCCGACTTACTTCCGATTAGTAACTAATCTAACTACGGTTAATACTTTAATCAACATCTTCGTCGTTCATCATTCAGTCATAAAGTGATTGAATTTCGACTGATCACATTAAGTATATAAAAAAATAATGAGCTCATCCGACGTATAGTCCATCACTTTACAAAGTCGACGGTTTCTTTTCTTCAAAAGATTATGGCTAACTATAAAGTAGTCTGAGTATGAGTCCCCCACCAGGAGCCAACGGCAAAAAAAAATACTTTATGAGGTGTTTGGATGGCTACAGCTACTCAATCCACTACTGGTACCACAGCTAACACTCATGAAGCTTCATGACACAACTCCTAGAAGCATCCCACAAGTTATCGACTGAGAGAAAATAGGTAATAAAAATTATCGACTGGCAATATGGTGTGATTTGGTATTTTTGTGCCCGGCGTACAGTGGCGCGCAATTTGAAGTTAGGAATTGTGACAAAAATATGAATAATTTGAATAAAAAAATGAAAGTAAAATGTTTGATTCCAGCTCCTTTCAACGCTCATAACTCAGTCCAGACTGAGATTTCCATATATGAGCCCATAGACAATTTCGTTTGTAATGTCATTCTAGATAATATTTTCCATAAATCATCGACTGCCGCCAGAAAAAAGAAAGGCACCAATTTTAGTCAATGCCCTTTGTCATATTTATTCGTTATGCAGAGGCTTCCAAGCTTTGAAAAAATTGAATTGGTTGATGGATATTTCCGAATGACGGGTAATAACATATTATTATATGTAGGTATGTTACCAAATAATTATTGAATTGGTAGAATATTTAACAGAATATTTCGATAATAAAAAACCTTATCTGTATTTTTTTTCTTCCACATTTACTCTCTACTCGCTGTTATTACTACGCCATCAAACTCAAAAGGACGTAAAACTCAAGAGCGTTTATGCACTCTTTCTAGAAAAATATTCAACCATTCTTTGAGATATTACATACATGTTTTGAAAAGCATAGAAGCTCTCAATATTGGATTGAAGACCGTCATAAAACATACACAGGCACATACATACATACATATGTGCCTATATTAGATATGTTTGTCGAGAGGCAACGAAGAAGATATGCTTTCATCTTATTTAGGTTTAGAAGCTTTTGCAAAGAAAGCCTGACAATGACGAAGTCGTAGGAAAACACTAACTTGGTATGAACAATTAAACAAAGAAATTACATCAACGTTCCAGTTCAACAGTCGGTTAAATAGAGATAAGTATCTACTTGATGGATGAATCTATAGGTGTAATAGGTATAATGGTTTATGTGACACAGAATTACTATATAAATAAATTCATGATTATGCATAACTGTAAATACATACACATATCCGTATATATAGGTATAATATAAATTACATAAGATAGATTACATAAGATATATAGTTTAGCTTTTATTAGCTTGGCATTCGTTGCTAAACCTATAGGTGTTCTCATAGAAATTTCATCTTTTTTGTCGAAAATAGAAGGTGTTGTTGCTAATAGGTTGTATTGCTGCAAGAAAACCGTGCTGAAGGCCCTAACCGAACATTGATGTAATGTAAGTGGTCCTAAAAATGTTTAAATAACAGCAAGGTTTGTCCAACGTAAACAAAAAAATCCTCATAACCCCATTTAGGTGTCGCGCAGAACCTAACGGGTTACCGGGGCTCTGGCTCGACGTGCAGGAGAAGGAACAGGGTAGTTTTTAGTCAGTAAGAGTCTGACACTCCCTCCCGCCTCACCCAGGCGGGAGCAGTCATTCGATGATTTACCCCCCTTAAAAAAAACTCCATTTAGGTAAACACTTCAAAAAGACTGTTGACGACGTTGAGCCACCAAAATTCTTCTAAGAAAAACACACGTGATATGAATTACGAACCTTGTTTACTGGTACAGAGTTATGTGAATCTATTAGTATTACAAATATGATAGGTGACGGCAAAATACGCCACATTTAGCAGCCTGATTATATTCCACGTTATAACAGGGGAAAATTACTGAAAGAGGTGACTACTTTGTTACTAGATAAACATGTTTTTGGTCTTGGTTTCGTAGTAGTTCTAGAACTTTCGTTTTATTATTGTTTCTTGTAATTTTGGTCGAATTGTTTTAATACTTTTAAATATATATTAGACTAAATGACTCGGCACAGTTCGTACCGCCTTAAAAAGAAAATTTTTCCTTTTAAATCATCCTTGGACTTCCCCGAACATTTGAGGACCAAAATTAGCGAAATTGGTTTAGCCATTCCCGAGTTTTAGCGAGACTAACGAATAGATATTTTTTTTTTAATTTAAGTCTATAGATACTTAGACATGCCAAGTGGTAAGTATGAAATACGTAGGCGTTATTTTATTTCGAATTTAAAATGACGTCGATTAAAAATAATCATATCTAATTTTTATTCATTTATTAACCACATGACGTCCACTATTGTACATTGTTCTCCCCTGAAAAGTCTTGTATTTTGTTCAAATATTTCTGAAGATAAATGTAATATGCTATAATATTATTATATCTATAATGAATTACTATTTAACGAGTGTTATTAAATTAGTAGCAGATTGCTAATGTATTTAAGTTTTAAATGATTACGCTGGACTGTATACTGCACCTGCTTCTTTCAATCTTATTCAAGTCTAATAACATAGTTGGTATAGACGTAACTAAAATAAATATAAAGAAATGTATCTAATAGTATGTAGTTTTTGACAATGACTTAATAAGTAGCCCATAGTTGGTAAGTTCACTAATGGATAGTACCAAACTTATTTTAATAAATTGAAAAAATTGGTAATACTTGGGTTAACTCAAAAATTTTACAATTACAATAATTATCTCTATTCTACCACTAATCGACAAGGTTAATCAAGAAAAAATCCAAATAACTGATCGCTTACCATCAGGTAATCCGTCTGCTCGTATGAAAAAGAGACTTGAGAATCAATAATACAAGTTAAGACTAAAATACTTTTATTAAATAGGTACAATATGGCAATAGGCTCACCCCCTATTACATGGGACTCATAACATAAATAGTGAAAAGTGGGTGTTACATTGTACAGTGGTATAATGTGCACCTCTGCCTACCCCTTCGGGGATAAAAAGGCGTGATGTTATGTTATGTTATGTAAATAGGTACAATTTAAAACTAGAATACTTTTATTTAAAGGTATTTTTAACATTAATCACGAAGGGATATTCAATACTTACTTCGTTGCGTAAACTTTTAATTATGTCTCAGAAAAAGAAATCATTGCTAATTCTATTAAGCCTTTCACTGAAAACCAGAGTTTTGGTACGAGATCAGATTATTTAATAGATTCAACAGTACATTGACTCTAAGTTGCTGCTCTCTCGGTTCTCTGGAGTATTCTAACTTTTTTTAGTTTTTGAGCTTATATCTTGTGATAAACGATTTATCTCAAACTGAGATCAGATAAATTGATTACCTATAAAATTTTCATTAAATTCACACGTGTTAATTTATTTTCATTACCTGTTTTATTTAAATAACAGGAAAATAAAAGAATTGAAAGGAAAGGATAAAAATAAAAAGACAGGAATAAGAGGAAGAAGGATGCGTATATTTATAATTCCAAATTTATGTAGGGTCATCCCCTATTATAGGGACTCATAACATAAATAGTGAAAATTGGGTGTTACATAGTACAGTGACATAATGTGCACCTCTGCCTACCCCTTCGGGGATAAAAGGCGTGATGTTATGTTATGTTATGTTATATATGAAATAAGTAGATAAAGAAAAAACATCGAGGAATCTACCGCAAATATTAGTTTCTGAAAATAACAACTTGCTTTGAAAGCTATTTCATAGAAACTTAATTAAGAGCGTGTCAGAAAACAATGAGAGAACGTCAAAATTGTCTAATACAAAAGCGGGATTTATTCAATAAAATTCTAGATATTATTTGGATTAAACTGTTTACGGTATCTGTTTGAAACTAGTTCAAGGTACTAAGCTACTAAAGGATTGTAACCGTACGCGATTACGTAAAATCAAAACACCAATAAAATGAGAATCACTAAATACATACAATTCAATTTTTTCACACAAAGATACATGTTTGACAGACTTTTACAACATAAGTGGCTGGCACCAGCGGCATCTTTGAAACAGATAATCTGCAAACACAAACAAATAAACAACAAACAAAAGTCATCTAACTTACAGGACTTTCCTTTGTGCCGAAAGTAAAATAAATGACAGCACTGAGGTTTAATCCTATACAGCTGAAGCAAACAGATTGCAAGACAAGCACCGCATTTGATATGATATAACGTAATTAGTCAAAAGCCCACGACTCTGGAAAACATCGCGGACTAAGCTTTTCCTTGTTTAGAGTTGAGCAAAGCATTGTAATAAAGCCCCCATCGCAAGACTACGGGACCACCGAACTGAACTAAGTGTAGGGATAAGAATAATTTGTTGAGCTAAAACGTGCCAAGATATTTTCCATTTGGCGAGCACTTCCTTTAAAACATTACCACCAGACCACAGAACAATTGCAGTAAATTCAAAACTTTCCAAATAACTCGTTTCTCGACGCTTGAATAGTTCCTAATTTAGATTTTATACTCGCATCTCGGGTTCGTAGCCCTTCCGCGGGAAATTGCAGACTTATATTCTGAATAAATATTTGTCTTTTTATACAAAGCCGGGTGAGGCGTGCCCGCACATACGCCGCGAATATTGCGGCGAGTTTGTTAGACTGTGTGTAAATAATGTGTATTGCAGGGGTCACACAAATCTGATATCTAATCAAACAATAAAAGGTTTGACAATTTCATCGGTCCGGTTTAAGGTCTTTTCCGTAATACCCCGATTTTCATACTATTATTGGCTTGAATAAAAAGAGGTACCCGACCAAAGCTGATTACAAATTGGGAATTTTTTCATCCAAATAAAACGGTTTACGTACAAAGGGAAATTGGATAATTCACAAAGCATTGCTGGGCTAATTTTGTGGTCTCTAATTTCTAATGAACGATGTACTTACGTTACAGTATAAGGTTGATGTCTGCCTGTGATGTGGTAGGTATAAAGTTTAGGCAGTATGGCTTTCAATCAAAATATTAATCTGTATTAATTGTTAAGTGAACTACGCACATTAATCTCGATGTATATGCTCCCATTGTTTCATTAATTTAACGACGAGATTATGTTTCCATTCACTCTGTTTCGGATTGGAGTTGAATTGTTGAATCATAGTATCTTAGTGCTGCAAATGGGCTATTTGGATATAACAATGTAACAATATTAATTAATCAGGCGTTTTATAATATAAAATCAATTGATGAATGAATTAAGACAGTTAGATCCAGTACAGTCATAACTTAAGGCATGGCAAACACAAATAACATACCAAGATCATAACAAAAAGTTATATTAATCAAATTGTCTTACTAATAATGTTGATCAATTCGAATTTTAAAACTTAAAATGTGTTATAAATTAATAATGAAACTGCAAAATAAGAGAACAAAAGTTTTTAAATGAATTAGAGATCGAAGTTTGAATGCAATCCAGTCAAAATGATATTTCTTTATTTTCAACACAATAACTTGAAAATCATATGGAAAATTATCGTTACAAACATATTTCTTAAACAAATTGTGGGCTTATTATCCATATGACCTAATATTACAAAACCTTAGGACGATTTTATCATGACGAGCAAGATCACAAAGATTTACATAATCAAAAGAGGTCTCATTATGACCCAAGAAAAGACGTACCAAAGAAAATCCGTCAAAGTTGTTTGTGCATGCTTATTATAATAATAAACAGGAGTATTATTAAATTTCTTTTGTGTGTATTTATATATCTTTTTCTATATTTATGCGGTGTAATAATACACGGGATTCATGACACGGTGTAATGAAACATTATTTATATTTTGCGAGTTATGTTAAGGAGATTGAGTGACGTTAATTTGGGAGAAATAATACATAATATGTTATAGAAATATGACGAATCTTATGACGTCACAGCGTTTTATTCTTAGTGTAGAGAATGTGTGTAGTATCTAGTTCCGAATGTACTTAATCTTGGGAAAAAGGGACGGGATTATAAACAGGTGCAGTTCC
Source organism: Spodoptera littoralis (assembly GCA_902850265.1). Classification (NCBI taxonomy): domain Eukaryota; kingdom Metazoa; phylum Arthropoda; class Insecta; order Lepidoptera; family Noctuidae; genus Spodoptera; species Spodoptera littoralis. The sequence goes on along the minus strand of LR824542.2, from coordinate 7,884,360 downwards.
AAAGTTATTCGTCTAGACTTTTCAAGTAGCCACAAGTGTGATTGCCAGAAGGTGCTTAAGGTTCGATGCTCCGGATGCGGCAGTGTCAGTATTGGCTTTTTAAATATTTTTTTGGTTTTTAAAATGAGTGAGGACTGGTGTTCGGTATGGCTCCATGGTATATTTAATAAGGTGTAGTGTAAACTCATCATCGTGCTACTGAAGATTTAATGTGTTTTTCATAATATAATTTTTTGCATTGGTACGTTTAGGATGATGTTTAGTAAAAAAAACTTAAAAACAGTGCCTGAATGTAGCATCAAAAGCAAATGAATTAGAACTACACCCACATATAAATAACACTTTTTTTAGGGGGGAAAATCACCGAATGATTCCTCCCGCCTGGAGGGAGTGTCAGACTCTTACTGACTAAAAACCACCCCGTTCCTTCTCCTGCACGTCGAGCCGGAGCCCCGGTTACCCGTTAGGTTGTCCGCGACTCCGAACATATAAATAACACTACACTAATATGTCTAACCGAATGCCTGCCCACTTTGGCAATTTCACAAAGATATATAACTGAGCAAGAATATTCGAGAACCCTTACCCGACTCAATTAGAAGAATTGTTCTTATATTTGATACATCCGCTGTTTGGACGGTTGGCACTGATACGCAATGCGTGCGGTTCAATTTTGTATACATTTAGTGCTCTTAATATAATGCTGTTTAGAAATAATACATTAACTAATTAAACTGTCAAACACCAAGCGGTCACCGGTGACCGCAACCTATTGTTCTTTAATTGTGTCTATAAATACGGTACTCGACGAGTTAATAAAAAACTGCCTCGTTGGCCGAGTTGTCGCAAGTATGACTGCCGGGCAAGGGGTCTCGGGTTCGATTCCCGGGTCGGGCAATGTATTACTGGTTAAAAAAATCTCAGTAGTAGCACGGAGTCTGGAATTGAGACCGGTATATGGCAAAAAGCTCACCCCTTAATACATGGAACTCGTAACATAAATAGTGGAAAGTGGGTGTTACATTGTACAGTGGCATTAAGTGCTGTAATGTGTACCTCTGAATAACCCTTCGGGGATAGAAGGCGTGATATTATGTTATGTTAATTGATTATATGTTGTACTCTATTAGTTATAGATGATCAACAGAAAGTGTGTGTAAACCTAGTAACTAACTTTAATGAAGAAACATAAGCGGTGTTTCCACCTTTCTATATTATGATTTCCGAAAACTCAAATTATTATTTGTACTGTCTACGTTCATATTGTTTACTGCTAATAGTCAGATTAAAAGAAAAATATCTACTTCTATATTATTAGCAACTTACTGTTGCCCGCGACTTTGACCGCGTAGAATATGAATTTTACGACATAATATTTTTTTGTTTCAATCTTTCAAAAATAAAAGTAGCATATGTTACTCCTATTCCTATTGTAGACTACTACTGTTGTGGCAGTTAGCTGATGAGTTAACTGGCAATACAAGACCAGACCAGATAAACAGTATGTGGTATGTGTATCGTATGTATATTGATATGCAAGTAGTAAGAAGCGGTTATTTTAATATTACAAACAGACACTCTAATTTTATTTATCTGCATAGATAACAATTTATTACAATTAGTAGAATTCTAATGAAACTGAAGGGCATGTGAATTACCTATCTCATAATCATGTTGTATGATACAACACATGTCATGTAGGATTATAGGAATACGACCAACTCAGGACTTGAATACCAATCGATTTAACACCCTATGCATGCTCTGCAATATTCAACAGTAATTTACGATTGTCGCCTGTAAGGCTAGTATTGAACTAGTTGTCGTTCAAACAGTGTTTATGTAAATTCGAACTTAAGAACTACATCTTAAGATTTGATTTTGGTAAAATACTGTGGAGGAAGTGTTGTATACAACGTGATTTTGACAAGTAAACATATTTGTCGAAAGCGTTTAAAGGTCACTGCCGATTGAACTGTGCTTGAAATTGCTTGAAGAACTAAACAAATATTTATTTAGCTTACATTCACTTAGAAAGGCTAATCTATATATATATAAAAGAAACCCGTTTCCCGTTGTCACGCCATAACTTGAGAATGGCTGGGCCGATTTGGCTGATTTTTTTCTATTGTGTTTGTTATTGTCAAGAGAAGGTTTGTATGATAGAAATAAACCTGAAAATCTTATGGGAACGGGAGAAAACGGGATTGCGTGTACGAAGTCGCGGGCAGAAGCTAATTGTAAATATAAAATAGCCTCATTAATAATAATTTTATGAATATTATGATTTTTTATTATCAATTCTCTAATAATAATAGTTTATGTACGTATGTATGTTTACGTACACTTTCAAATCTGGGACATTGTGTGAAACCCCAACCAAACAGCGTTGCTACCAAAACTCTTTATTAAGAATATCATACACTGGTAAAGTCTAAATATATTACAAAATTATATAGGTTCAGTATATTGTTAAATAATTGCTTCACAATTATTAATTCACTTTTATATCATCAAACAAACCCATAATGCTAAATTAGGGTCATTAAAATAGTATGCTAGAATACACACAACGTAACACCATACAGGAAACATTGCGTGCTACCAAAAACTATTTATTTATTTCGTTAAAATATAATATAAATCAACTTACGAAACACACTTGATATTCCACTAAAACATCTATACTAAACACCAAAATTCACCTCTAAATATTTCACAAGAAAAAACCAATAGATTTATGGCTTCACAGATAAACCTCCTTTCATTGAAGAAAAAAAAGTATCGCTTTACACGGCTTTGAAAAAAAGTTATCGACTCGAACAGTCGTAAATTAAAAACGAGATCTCGATTCCTTGAAAGATTTCCATCCATCGTTAGTACGTGACCTCGAAGGCTGTATAATCAACAGATCTTAGGACTTAACACCTGTCTGATGCAGTTTGCTGGAAAACACGCTTTAACTTTTAAGGGTGGTGGAGTTCAGTCGTGTCCCGACCGCGGTTCCGTTAGCACGCGCCCTCCGACGCGAGTGATAATGCAGCCTACCTAAACCAAAACCCCAAGTGACAATACGAATAAAATACATAAAATAAATTATCAAACAATTAATTAAAACTAAAATAATCCATCAAATATTAATATCAAAAAAATCGTGTTAGAGAAAAAAGTTTTAAAAGTTTTGCAAAAGTTTTTTTTTCTGGTATTTTTTTTTATTTGAGCGTTTGATGTATTTTGTATAAAGCCGATCACGTTTGTTTGATGAAGATGATTGAAGCGAAATCTTTCAATTTCTTTTGTGCTCATTTCTAATCAGGAACGGTAAGGCAATATCGATATAAGGAAAAAACGAGAAAAGAAAGAGTTTTTATTCCGTGGCTTTGAAAGGGATGTAAGAAATGTGTAATAATAGGCTTATAGCGATCAAGGAAATTAATCAAGTTTTCTTTTGAGTGCTCTCTGGACATCATATTCCAGTAGACGATTTTAAACAAAACTTTTTGAAGCAGTTGCTGAAATATTTAATTAATTTGGAGTGATATTTTTCTATGACAAAATAAATTAAAAAAAAATCGAATGTAAGTAAATAGTAAATGGTAAGTAAATGCCTAATATATGTTTTGTAACTTTTTAAGTCCAATTACTGGCGTTGATCTTTAGATCCTATACAAATACTAATTGATTTATTTGCGCTCGTTCTAAATGTCGATTTTACTTTCTTTCTTTTGCACCTTTTTTATAGGCGTGTGAAGTCAATCAGTTGCCTTTATCTCATTTTAAAGTGGTGTTGAATAAATTCAACACCAGTTACAACAGTTTTTAGCAATGGTTTTAAAATTAGTAATTTTAAATTAATACCTAGATATTAATTTTCCCGGTAAAAATAGTGCCGACTCTTTTCAGTTACTAGAGGTAAGAATATGAAGTAATTTTTCCAACATCCCTTATATGTATATCGATAAGATAGAACTAAAACGTTAAACACATTTTTTGCGAACGTAGTCTTAGAAAGAAGCTCTATAAAAATTAAATATCATATCACATTGAAATCAAACCGTTATCAGCTAAAATAATATTTAAAGATACTCCAAAAAATTATCATCGTAATAGTAATCTTTCCGCAACCAAGTGTAAAACGCCGTTGGATTAAAATACCCCAACAAATATTTTTGTTATCATCGAACACGTTTTACGTGGATTAAATTTGAATTAGGCAATCCCATCCCGGATGTTGGCCATACTAATATATATAAAATACTACAGTATGTTAGTTGCTATACAATTCCGTCCCTACGAAATCCATTTGCCTCCTTTTCACGCCCTTGCGGTATCTAATTTAATAGCATTTTGTTGGGCGTGATTGCGTTAGGGTTGTATTGTTTCTTTCTCGCTTATTATAATATATTTTATAATTTTTTATATTTATTTTATATTTTATACAATTTTTTTCTCACACACCTACTCACTTTTCTTTTCTTATGACGTTATTAACTATTAGAAAAGTCTTATGGAAATCGCTGTATTTTGACAGTCACGACACAGGCTGTGCCTAGTGCGGTTGTCATTGTATATTGCACTAACATGTATGCTTTGGGCTGGTAATAATTCTATTTATTTATTTTATGTTATTATTTTATATTTTTATATATTTTTCAATCCACAACTGGCATACAAGCTACACTCATACAAAATTCAAAACCACACGCAGACTGTAAGTAGTTAAGTAGTCAGCAGAAGAGGAAGAGGGAGATTTAGAATTCAGATTTAGAAGGGGGTTATGAACATCGTTTTTCCTGTGGATTGCGGGACGCGGTGCCCATTTTCACCGCGTCAACCCCGAGAACGAGAGACCTCCACATATTTTTTATGTTGTAAATTAATAATTAGTCCATTCTTGTAAATGTAATCAACAATTCATCGACAGCCTGTGACAGTTAATATGTGACTGCGCGCCCTTCTACATTAGAGGACTGCGAGACTTCTTGGAAAGCAGGTTGAATAGGTTATTTTGTAAGCGGGCTTGACTGCATTCACGGTCGTCATTGGTCAAGATGATCCTCTCAACCATTGACATGGCAGACCGCGATTAGGCTCACTTTGAGAATTCGAATTGACATCTTACAGAATAACCTAGCAGGTTTTTAGAGGACATTGCTGCCTAGTCTCTTAAATAAATATTTAGTCTCTTACGACCGATTTCGATCCGAAATTTTTAGATTAAAATCCTTTTCGACATTAATTCAATAGAGTTTCTGTTAAAAATCAAGATCGATGCAACGATTTCGTTCCAAAATCAGAATCATATTGATAGTTAGTCAACTGATACGATCCTTTGGGGGAAGTAGTGATATTGACAATCAAATATGTACTTACTCTAATAAATATATCTAATGGATTTTCATAGGTCAGTTTCATATGGTCAGTTTTATACGTCGGAATACTGTAAGACTACTCAATTTCAAGTTGGACCTAAGTATCGTGCCGTCTCTGTCATTTTACAAAGAATTTATAGTGACAGAACTACCTATACGTAAGCGCATACTTAAAATTTAGTGACGTTTGAGTATTTAAGCGTAACTAAGTCTCCTATTCCTGCTTTAATACACATTTTTAGCCACAGCTGCTAGTTAAGAATTACAAGTTAAGTAATTTTATTTCAATATCTTTTCATTAATTCAATTTACAAATAATTTTACGTAAGCATATGTATATTCTTTTACCTTTTTTGTGGAATTTATTTAACGAATTCACTTTGTTCTTTTTTGTTTTTCAAACAGTAGCCATATCGGTAAGATATTTGAGAAAAAGCTAACGAACTTAGGTTCGTCTTATCTACACAATTTCACTAATTGAAATCAATTGTTCGTTGATGTAAATGTTCGGTAGTTCTTTTATTTTGTATTTTTTGTTTAGTTCTTAGTTCAATGTCAATCGGTTTTGTTAATTGATTCCTTTTAGGTACATCTTTAATAGTATTTTCTTTTAGTGAAATGAATCTCTTTTCGTAGTTATCAATCTTTATAGAATGGATATTCACTATTCAGTCTATGTTTTAACTAATTAAACGTAGTTTGTTAAAAAGTTTTTAATTTTATGATTTCATGAGACTACTATTAGGATTTAAAGTTAATGAAAATTTATTTCTTTAATATTTGAAAAATTAAAGTTATACGATACGGAATACGATACTTTCGTGCAAATCACGATGAAAAAATCAACTCCCTTTCCTATGATACTATTAAGTCGTGTGTTAACAACACACACAATTTTGTCAGGACCCTTATTTTTCTCCTGGGAGTTGAAATAGCCGATTAAAGAACTACATACTTGACAGCAACAGAACAGCAGCCAGGGCATTAGTGTTCTCTAACAACCCTAAAAATAAAAAATAGTGCTCTAGAACACAATTGCCAAGTCTCTAAAATATGGCAAACCCTCTTATGCAAAAGAGACTTAAAGTCCGGCAGTCAAATAGTATTATAGAACGTACGGACTGTTAATGTTGTTGATGATGATTAGCAGATTTATGCTAATCATCATGATGATGATGATGTTTATGGGTTTGTATAGGTTTCATTCATTACATATTTATGTATAGGTTTGTATATAAACTATATACTATAATATATATAAGTATAATAAACCTATAAACTATATAATAAACATCATCATCATCATCATCATCAACAGCCTATAAATGCCAACTGCTGAGCAAAGCTTCTTCCCACACGGAGAAGGTTTGAGCATTAATCACCACGCTTGCTCAATGCGGGTTGATAGACCCATATACAACTTATGTCCTATCCCTAAAATATCACCTAAAACTGCAAAAAGAGTATTGACTGACAAAGCAATCTTTTCGCATTAAGGTCAGCCTATCGGTCCAGTGGTTACCGATAGAACACCCAACAAACCAACATACTCGTAGTAATATCTCATAGCAAGCGGCCATAATGCAATTCCATCCAATACCACATCATACGATGTCAAGTTTCATCACTCTCGCTATGAATTTTTATTTTACTTTCAATGAAATAAAATAGATATGAAAACCTGCTTACATGACCAAAATTACTTATCGAGTTATTATTCAAAATAAACTAGTTTTACGATGTTGTGGTTGCTCGCAACTTGAAAAATATTGGAATCATAAAAAGTTAATATTATTTACTTTTTGGATATAAATTCAGCTATAATTTGTGCGAATGTGTGTCTGTAAAAGAATATTTTTTATGTTTTGTATCTGTTATTGTTGTTAGTAATTCCAATTTTATTTCTAGTTATTGATAGTGATATTTTGAAGTGATTTCTAAGTCATGTTTTATAAGGTATAGATTTGAACAAAGTTGCCTTTAGAGTTAAATGTGGAAATGACGATTCGGTCCCAAAAGAATCACAATAAGTTAAAATACTGTCTTGTATTACATCTCGGTCTCCAAGGACCGACGCTTTAACCAAAACTTACCGGAAATTCTCCAATAATACCTTTCTTTATCACAATTTGAGAAGCGCTTTGTGATAGTAAAAGATCGCTTGAAATACAGTATTTTTCTTTCTTTATTCTCGACCTTAATTTTATGAACTTTCTTCGTTCCACCCTTAACTTTTCCAGAACTTTAAAGATAGGGCACAAGATTTTTCTAAGAATATTCATTACGTATTCAAAAAGAAGTGGTCAATCAAGTCCCTTCGTAATAATGGCTGCCTAAATTACAAGTTTCATTGTTGTCTGTGCCATAAAATGGGGGTGACAAAGAGATCTTAATTACCAGAAATTATGGAGTGTAGGAAAAGTTTTGGGCAACACCTAATTGATATTAATATTTGGTGTCGAGTAATAAAGTCGCAAATATGTGATTTATTTCCAGTGGAAGGTTTTTCGTTGGCCTAATTTTGTTGGTGAACCTAACATATATGGTGATGTAACGAGTGCGTGGTGTACAGATAATTGAACCTCCCAAAAGGGGAGACGTGCGTAAGAACAATTGACTTGAGTACTTAAGTGACATTCAATTTGAACTGATTGACGGTGTTGTTTGTTTTCGGAAGTGTTCGTAACGAAATGTGTTGTTGTGGTGTGTAAGTGAATTATGTTGCCATGGATTCCGAAATAGATATCCTATTGTTTATCAACTGCACCCAGCAGATTCTGGGTCGGCAGCAGTCTTGGGATCATCTCAATGTGACTCAGATCCTGGACCTGCTACCAACGAAGATCCTTGAAGACATCAATCTTAAGTGAGTAGTATTTTCATAGTTATAGGTTTATTTTTCTATTCTAGTATTAATCTTCCTAAAGTTTTTGCCAGTGTGTAATCAAACTATTTGGTTTTTATCTTAAACTATTCCAGATCACAGCTAGGCAGGGTTTGAGTAAAGCCTACCAGTCAGTCAGCAATATAAAACCTTATCTCTATCTAGTGATAGTACGTTTTTTTCTAAATGTAGAGACATTTTTAAAAAGAGAGTTTACAATCTCTTCTAAAATAAAAAGATATCGACAGTGATCAATGACATCTTTCAACAGAGTGTCTACAAATAAGTCATGTTTCTGTGACAATGTGTGTTTTCTTCACCTGGAAATATCGAAAGAAGTCGACAGTTGGTTTAACTAGGAAATCGGAAAAAGCCGAAGTGAAAATCTAGTTTACCCAACAGACGTCTTGAAAAGAGCTAGGCAAACTGTTGATACAACAAATTCGGGTTATAAGTTTGTTGTAAGCAATTTTGTATACTATTTTTTTGTAGTAAACTATTTTTTTTAATGAGTTACAGTTTGAAAAGTTTTTAATACAATTGTGTAATGTCTAAACAGATAATATAATTAGTAGTTCTCGAGTCATGTAAGACGTTAACAAAAACTTTTGAAATTGTTTTTTATTATTCTCGTAATAAATTTATTTATATGAATTTTTATTTGTATTAAATTGGGTCACTCAATAATAGAGAAACCACAAAAAGTTGTTATCGACCAAATTATTATACATGACGTTCAACATTGTGTTTCTTCAGAAATATTCGGCTGTAGGTAAGTCAAAGTTCATGCATGATCGAATATCTGATCCCTTCTTATTGGAGTGGGTTTACAACCGCACGAGTTTGGAACTTCGGGTTTTTGGGTCCAGTAGATTTTTTTTTTTAATATTATGACTTTATGTCACTTCCTTAGTTATAGAACCACGTCTTGAGACTAAGATGGTTAAAAAGTGATTGGTAGAAACGATAGAATAGAATAGACATTGACCCACACAAAAAAACAATCAGCCGAACATAGTACCTCCTCCTTTTTTTGAAATCGGTAAAAATACGAATGATCCTTTATAGGGAACACATTTTTTCAACGCTACGGAACTTGATCGTAGGCGAATTCGTCTCGCAGTTCACCGGTTTTTATTATTCTTTAAGCCTACTCAAAAAAATTGTTCGGCAAACCCTCAAAATTGTTGGACCTTAAAGAGGAAAACACTTAAACCGGCGCCCTCTTGTTTTTGAACAAAACCCGTTGTTTCCAGTTGTATTTGATCGGGGTTAACCGGATCCCAGACAGTAGAAATTTCTTCAACTTACCCCTTTATGTCTGTCTTTTGTAAAATAAACCAGAGTAAATTATACAACATTTTGTACAATTTACTTTTGAAGTTAGTACCGCAACAAGCTTAATTCGCTAAACAAATTCAACAAGTGTTACAATGAAATATTATGTTCTTATGCGTTTTAATATTTAAGTAGCCACAGATTATATAACTGAGCCGGTATGACGCGATGAGATAGAAATAGCCGTATTTTAAGCTCTTGTTACAAATGGAAAACATATTTTTATTTTTAGGCCTTTGACTGCCGACATAAAACTGCTGAAGGCAAATCCTCCGCTAACATAGGTCACAGGTGACCTACGCGGCGGTTAACGTGTTAATTACCAGTAAATTAATTATATTATGTTCATAGTATACGTGCAAGCAAAGAGCAGCACTACGCCAGTATTGATTGAAGCAATTCATAAATTTTATGTACTGCAAACTTCTCCTTACAACGTCAAACTTTATTACTGTGTAGTTTTCCACTAGGTTGGTTCAAGTGCAATCGCATGAGAATGCAAGTTGAATTTCGGTTGAGTTGCCAGACGAACAGATTAATGAAAGTATATGCAACTGGTGTCTTGTTCATTTCAATGCACAATCCATTTATATTTGGTTGAACATGGCAAAACGTGAAAAAAGATTTTGTGTTCTCAAACTTAAAAAAAAATGAATGATATCCTTACTATTATAAATGGGAAAGTGAGTTTGTTTGTTTGTTTCGCTTTCACGCCGTAACTACTAAACCGATTGCTTTGAATTTTTGCAGACGTAAAATTAGAAGTACGGATTAAATAATAGGGTACTTTTTATCCCGGAAAATTTTGATATTTCCGAGGGAAAACAAAAGAATTGGTATAGATGGCGCTGTGTGTATTGGTATAGGCTACTTTTATCCTTTTGTGACGCGAGCGAAGCTGCGGGTAAAAGCTAGTATGAAATAAGATTAAAAATAAAGTCTTGCAAAATCGTATCATAACGCATCTACCCTTCTAAGAAAACCGAATACTCTAGCTAGAGGAAAGGGTTCAATAATTCAATATAATACACATTATTCTATATAACGATTTCAATTCAATTACATGCTCACATGACAAATATTAAGTAGGTAAGCCAGCATAATTCATCTCCCGTTACTAGAGAATAAAGGGTCATGATCAAACTAGATAGAATTAATACCAATATACTATCCTAATATAGCCTAGATTCAATATAATCCTTGTTCGTACTCGTATGAATCTCTAGTGCCATTTATTAACATATTATCTGTAGTTTATTGGAGCGATGCCAAAAGCCTATAGTAATCGGGTAGTATTAAAGTTGGTCTATGGATAAAGAGGTGGTCCTAGGACCTAGGTATAATAGATTTTAAAATGTCAGCAATCGGTTTGTTATCCTTCGTGGTTAAAATTTTGATAAGATAATCTTTATATGCTTATAATTATGCTCATGCATTATGCTTATAGACTACATAGGTATAACTTTGAGTAGGTAGTCTTATTATTGACCTTTTACATTGAGGAATAATTACCAAGGACTTCAGAGTCCTTGATTGGAAGGATTTACGTTGAGTGTAGATAGAAGCTCGTCGCATGTTAGAGTCGTATGTGTTCTTTTACATCGGTTTCTCCATATTCATTTCATACGTATAGATAATCATACCCATTTTGTTTAGAATCGAAACATCAACCAAACAAGCAATTCAAACAAATGTGATTGGTCAATTACTACATACATACCCATTCTTCGTGCCTCTCATCTCTGGCACAATGGAAACGCACAGTAATGGTAGGATCTGTCAATTGCCATTATGCCATCCTCCGCTTGACCTCTACTCGGATTTATTTGGGGTCATTGCATTTAGGATGGTAGATGGCGCAACTCGCTTTGTATGTTTGAGTGGTCAGTAAGCTCACTCAATACTTAGCTTCACTTAAGTCGGCCGTACCTGCTCTTAACTCCTACACATATTTGATAGACTTCTATGTAAATTGATAATCAAGGTCTATATTATCTTCAAGAATCCTGTAAAATAAAAATTGTGCACATTTTAAATTATTATTTTTAATAAAATTTTATCGAATGTTTCCTTCCCCATGATATTCAATTTTACCATCAAGAAATTTTGTATGCGTATACATTTATGTAGATATATTTTTATTGTTTAACCGCCATGAGAGTTTTAGATAAATATCACAAAAGACGTCGGTTCGCGAGCTCTCAGAAACACGGAGGGTTCTTGATACGAAACGAGGGTTATATATATACTTCTGTTTGTATAGACAAGTCCATTATTGTCTTTCTATTTTTAACTCGAAAAAATAATATTGGAAACCTTTTTCATGCAATGAATTCTATTGTTAGCGGTTCAAAAACCTAAGTCCAATATTCATTGACTTTCATTATTAAGCATAGGAATTAGGAGGTATGCAGGCAAATATAGTCTTTCGTTGTCCTTAAACTTTCATATTATTCGACGTACAAGCTAAACAATACTATTAGGTATATTTCGTTTGACACAAACCTGATGACCTGACAAAAGCCATGTCGTAAAAATGTGTCTACTTTGCTGCTAACAAGACAACAATGCCCAATGTCAAATAATTGAAGGAACCAATGTCAAATAACTGAATATTGTTGTCTGTATTTTATTTGGAAGAGGGAGTAGATAGACTTATATGTATGTACTGTAAGTATTACAATGGCATTTAATATTTGTCAAAGAAATGTTAATATGTAATCGAGTCTGCCACTAAAAATATCAGAACTGAAATCAGTACATAATTGTCAAATTTTAGTCTAACTCTGTTAGGTACTTTTCCGAGACCAATTGTTCTAAACTAAATTATATATTTTCCAATTTTACTATTCTTCGAATTGAATCTCGCATTCAACTTTACGATATAAGGTAAAATTAACAACAACCTTTACATGAATGCATATTAATTCATTTATTGAACATCAAACGAATATACACCATTCCTAGAAATAATGTCGGAAACTCAAGTGAGATGTTAAATTGTTACGATTACGTCGATACTGAGAATAGCGATTAATATCAGATAATTTTATTCGATTCATTGCATTTGTATAATGCGGTACTTCTCTAGTATACCTACGTATTCTATATTGAAAACTTTCCTTGATATTCCGTATTAATATTGTTTTTGGTTACACTTAACATAAGGTTATTTCTAGTACTTTATAATTTTGTTTTTCAATAGATTGCGATTACTGTTAGTATCTCCGCTTCATTGGTTTAAAATGTCGCTAGCATTGTTCTTGGACTTGTTTTGAGTTTTTGGACCCAGATTTAGAAATTATACAATTGAATCTACCTTTATCGATAGTGGCAAGATTCTAGATTTGTTAGCAATTTAAGTGAATTCGGTGTGAAACGGATTTTGTAGATATGCAGGCTTACGCACGTTATACGTCTGATGTAATTAGAAGTTGTACTTACCTGTATTACTATCATTTGTTTGTGAAATTAATCTCGTAGTGGGTCAAATACCTTTCTTACCGTTTCCTAAATTTCATTTGAATGTCCGTCTGGTACAATAATTTAAAACTTTAAACACGTATTTTTTCTTTTGTCATAAAATTAAATACTTTCGATGATATATTAATTTGTAATATCGTGTGACGTCACAGCGTGCCACATTTTGTAGCACGTTATGACGAAATCTTCCACTCCTAAACTTAGCGCCATTTTATCTTAGTATTGCAACGTGATACGAGAAAATAAAAAAATACATGTCTTATATTTTTTCATTATATAACTGACGGACTAATTAGGTTTTTTAATTTTGATTCCCTGGAAACTACACAACTGGAATTGGATTTTCTAGTACTAAATAAAGGTTGGTTTGTTGGAGTCGGCCAATCAGAGCGTCGAATGCGGTCTCATTTCGATCACTCTCAACGTAAAACAAATTCGTCCTAAGACCTAAGATCTCACGAAATAAAGTTACTTACTCAATATACGTATCCCCTCTTAACGTCTGATTACACACGCAGTAGAAGTTTGCGTTACGAAGTGCCCAACAACGGTAAGGATTATAAAGTAAGCGAACTGTTAAATATTTGTTTGAGATAATAAAAAAAACTCGAACAAACTTTTATTTATTTTCTTTTACCGCATTCTGTTACGAGCTCGCCCTTAAATAAATTCCAGGTAGTGGAATTTGTTTTGTACGCTTTTCGCGGCTAAACTTCGGCGTATAATTTTTATGATTGCTGAGTGAATATAAAATAAATGGTACTGAAGGTTGAAGTAGAACTTGAAATAGTAATAGAAAGATTTGTGGAATGAAAATCGAAGTGAAATTCATGCTCTGAATTTTAAAATAAGTTTTGGGGTCCATGGTTTGATCCTCGGTTCAGTAGAAATGTTACTGATAGTGAACAGATTTGTAAAACATCTGTAATGGTACGGTGTTTCAATAAAAATACATGTCTTTAATTAAAAAAAATGACATAACTTGGAATGGTCTTAGAAATCTAATCTTTTAACAATCACACTTAGGAAAATTGCCAAGTATTATGAAAACGCCTTGAAATATACCAGGCACACGAACGTATCTAGACATTCCTATATAGGACATAAAGCTTACGTAGATCTCGATGGAAGCCCAAGGATGTGTGTTAATTATAAATTCTACTTTGTGTGTTCCTTCGAAGGGTAAATTTTGATTAACATATTTTAATTAAAAATGTGTTAAGAATACCTTACACCTTCAAATATAGGACAGGGATCATTTTAAGAGGAATGTAAGGTATCAATCTTGCTCGTGTCACTAACTCGTGAAATGAGTAGCTCCTTTCTTTTATGGGATCGGGGAGGGGGAATTGAGCTTCCTTTAGTTTAATCTCACTCATACGGCGAATCATAACGCAAGCGTTGTTTCACTACGGTTTTTTATGAGTACGTGATATCTATCGCTATATCCTAGATTTATCCTATCGCTTCGATCCATTCATAGATTTTTCAAGTGAACAACTTTGTTATTTCAACTATAACATATTTCATGTATATTTGTATCTAGTACAAGGTTTTGTTTTGACACTGAAACGCAACCCACAATACAGACACACCCCTTTAGCAAACAACATTAGCTCTATAACGTGGACATGATGTGTACACAAATAGTCACATGTGAAAAAATACGTATATAATAACTCATATGTTGTAGGCGAAGGAGTCATTGAGTGACTGTCAGTCAGTGTCCAGAGCTGGTCATACTAAACTGATATGAAATTTCTGCAAGGAGGTTTTTTTTAAATGCAAAGAGATAAAATTATAAATAGAACCGATCATCCGAAATCCAACGGCAACAGGAAAATGTTACATTCATAATTTTTTGCGTGTAAAATAACGCCTTTTTATTTTAATCTATAAATGGATAGAAAACCTGCACGTATTGTATCACACAATTTGCAGTAGTTACATGGGTCCTTTGTTATAGAGGATTAGACTTTTACCTGCATATAGTACATATATACCTATAGGCATATAAGTACATCGAGCCATTACCTACTAACTTGATATTTTGAAAATACTTTTCGTTACCTTGGCTTCACACTTGAGACATCTAGTCAGCGTATTATCAAAATACTGTATTAAAACCACTAAGTGACTGGTAATAACGTATTTTTTTGAAGTATCCCAATATATACGTATCAGTCATCAGGAGATCTTGATGACGAATAAGTTAAGGGTTTATGCTTAACCTTCGGTTTTCATCTTTATTTATTCAGAAACTCAACATATTAAAAGAAAGTTTTGTATGTTGAGTTTTTCAGAAACGAAACATATAAAACTTATTTCATACTTAGTAATATAAGATTAAAATACAGAATGCATCGGAATAATATTATGTAGAGTGGATATTGGCTACATTTAATACATGCAGATTAAAGTGCAAAGTGCACCTGATGTTTCTTTGTAAAAGAGATGGAAACATTGAAGAGTTACACAAAGAAACAAGACCTTATAAGCATGCAGTACACATTTTCGAACTCTTTGCAAACTTTTTGGTTACAAAATTCACAGTAAGATATTGTATTTACACAAAATTGATTACAAGTATGGCTTACTCAGACACGTGCATTATTCTTTTTTTATGACATAAGCCGGTAAACGAGCAAATGCATCACCTGATGGTAAACAATCGGCGTGGCCTATGGACACCTGGAACACCAGAGGCGTTACAAGTGCGTTACCGGCCTTTTGGGGATTAGGAGTTTGAGGATCGTTGGGGATTGAGGGATTGGGGAGATTGGAGGCAAGCAAGGTTTCAAGTCACACCGGGAATCTTAGGTGCGCGGTCAAAAAAGACTACGTAAAAGAACTAGAAATTTTCTTAAATAATTAAATCTTCAGTTCTTACAATCGACGAGAGTTATTACAAAAACGCTTAACTAAAAATTCTACAAAGACACATTCTATTTATTCTGTTTTGAAACAAACATTAACAAAAATAATGACTACCTATGCAAAGTTTTAACTCTTCTGCAAGTTAAGCAAACTTGGTAACAAAATTCATCCCCCAAAAGTTTGGTCCTCCATTTTCACATCGACTGTACTCCCATCCCTTAGAACGGGGGCTTAGATAAATAAATGTCAACATAAATTAATGGCCTTAATTAAAAAGGGGCCTTATTTATTTGGATTTAAAGATAGGATTACCATGAAAATGCTGGTTTTGTTTTTGAGACGTGCGTATAACCTAGTGTGTTTATGCAAATGTAATTTTAATTTAATTTATACTCTCGCATGTTTTCTTAATCTTCAAATTAATTACTAAAGACTAGGTACCTAACCTAATAAAAATAGCAGATCTTTGTGACTGGTATTAATTCTTCCATCTTGTTAGGTTCTTAAGAAGTAAGATCCTTCGTCGAACTGCAACGAATCGGAAAATTGAAAGAAAATAATCAGCCGAATCCGTTCAGCGGTTCTCGTGATTTTTCGCTTAAAAACACAATCAGTAAAATATTAGTTTTATACAAATTGTTGGAGGATTTAACATTACAATTTAATAAAATGCTAGCTTATATAGGAAAATATAAACGAAAAAGCAACTGCAAAGCAGACGATACATCTATTGAGTAGAGAACCTATTAACCACGTTTTCAAATTGCAGTACATTGCCCCTCCTACAGAGTTAGTACCTAATTTATATCGTTGACGTTAGCACTAACTTAAGCTAAGTATATTAAGACTATGGTAGGACTAATTTGTTTTACAACTTAACGAGTTTCTGAAGTACTCCTAACAGATTACATGTAATGATTATGCTTGTACTTGCGTAGTTTGTTACCACAGAAGAGAATCAAGGGAATATTTATGATATTAAGACTGGCTTGTTACAATGTTTGTGCCAAAAGCGTTTATAATTGTTAAGTTCTAGCCATGATTTATTAAAAGTTATGTCTCGTATAGCATTTTCTATTTGGTTTCAATAACAACACACACTATATGAATATACTAAACATCTCCAGACGTCTTAAAGAATATAAAGTAAATAATACTGCTGCACTCAAAACTAGCCATTTAACTAAGGAAACAAACAAACAGACAGACAGACAAAATTAAAACTTATTACAAGTTATTTGTTTGATTTTACCTTGTCAGTTGACGGCCATTCTATAACGGAGATTGCTCTTATCCTCTCCAACTATTGCTGCATGAAGTCACAACAGGACGAACTTTCACTGACACTTTTTTCTCCAAAGTAAAATTCCTTTGACTTTAATGGGGTCGCGGCGTCCATCTTTGAAATGGAAATGGTCGGAGGTCAACCACCTATTTTTCACGAAGTCGAATGTAACAATAAACTACAATGGATTGCCGGACTATCTTCGAAATGTCCAATAAACCTCGCAGTCCGCTTTTTGTTGCTTTCCTGAGGATACAATTATTTCCCTACCTACTTCATCTTTCATTTTTATTCTCTATTGTGATTTTCTTCTATCTCGATTTTGATAGGACGTAAGTTTCAATTTGCGTGTCTTGTCAAAAACTTTTTCTGGACCTAAAAATTCTGGCATTTTCTTTTATGAAAAGAAGATAATTATGACCTCAATTTCTCCGATAGAAAAGGGAGCCTACTTTTAAAAAGTTCCACTAATTATACGATGATTATCACAGAGTAATAGTCATTTGCCCTTTGCGCATAATAACGTGCAATCAAGACCTTCAGATCCTCTGAGGCATGGTCAAACAATTACAAATTAAGAGCTATCAAAGGCCATCCCTAGGTCGAGATTTGCCTTTAAGAATCATTATTAACTCGTTAGGGACGAACTTAGCAGTTTACACTAACAATTATTACATTGTTGTAAACAGGGGTTCAAACAGAATTTGATAGAGTTTCCACTTGATTAATTTACGTAAACAATCATGAATCGGATGTGATACTAATTTTGTAATAACGAACGGTAATATAAGTAATGGAAGTCGGTGTAATAATATACGATATAGGTTATACCAACATTGTTAAAGAGGGTGATAATTTAATTAATTTACCACCGACATTAATTCGTAACCATTATTCGGGTTATTTAGGCATCTACTTGAAATAAATTGGTGCTATAATAATTACGAAATTGTAAACCAAGAATTCAACGTTGTTGATCGGCCTGGTTGATTTAATGTTCGCTATTTCAAGGAATTGTTTTCCGAGTAGTATTCAATTTATTGCTTTATATAAAAGTTAGACAGAGTCTAAATTCCCATACAAAGTGGTAAATAAAATAACATTCATAACAATAACATTTACAGCATAGTTGAGTAGAAACTTTAATACTAGAAACAAAATATCATCTAGCCAACTATAGGACAATAAAATTATTACTAGACTATAAAAGCATTGTTAGGAAGCGAGCGAAGTTTGTTCATAGCAAAACACCAATGAAAAGGTCAACAAAAAGTTCCAAACAGCAAAATAGTTGATGATTTACAAATAAGACAAAATACCTTTCTGAATCCCTTTCGTCTTTTAATAATATCGGGCAGATATTGCACTTCCCAAGGGATTGTCACGTTTTTTCTACAAATAACGAATAAAATATATTACTCGAAACCCTTCAATGCTGGTATACCATCTTTTCGGTGTTATAGCAGTCCCAATGCGATTTCGATATGTGTTTTTCGATGGCAAACTCTGTAAGAGGTTCCATTTTGTTCTATTTTTATGGGATGAATACCAGTGTTTGTAAGTATAAATTGTGAATTGAGAGTCCTGTGCGAAAGATAAGATCTGAGAATGTTTTCCTGACTCGCAGTTTTATAAAAATGTGCATTGTGTGTATAAAGCTAAATTATCTTCATTTATTGTAATGATTTACACTGATTTAGATAAGTTGTAGCGGTAATGTATGCCAATATCTTTTTCTTTATTTGAAAGAGCTGAAACCTGAATCTTATTCAATGTTTGCACATCACTCACTCGCGCTCACATTACTACATAAAATTTAGAAACACGGTAGTTTGAATTTAAACCAATCAGATTCTACATCTTCTACAACATTCTGCGACAACCACCATTCCAATAACATATTTTACGCAGTACGTCTAATTTTATTGGCATTTCACAACCGTACAAAGTGTACATAAGCTTCAAAAACAAACTAATAGGGTCACACTACGTTCCCTGTTTGGCTAATGAAGCACAAACTACCATGTTAACTTGTTTCAAACGAATCGACCTCTAACAGGCTTTTAACTTGATCAAACATGTGTCTGGGAGCAGATGCCTGATTATGGTAAAAGCCCCTTATTTTATGTTCTATATACGCTGTAGTGTTTCACGATGTACCACTTCCATATTCTTTTGCTTTTAAAACGTAGAAGAATCCTTTAGGTTAGAAACCGTATAATCTTAAACATGTTCACTATATTTATGTTATAACTTTCGAGTGAGGTGTGACATACTAAATTAATCATTACGTTGTTCGGCTTACTCACGTAATTATTTGATGAGGAACTCGACTAGTTTCAAGCCATGCTATAGGCTCATAGTCGTAAGCAGTCGCGCTGCTATCTCGAGTTCCTCTTCGAATAATTACGTGATTAAGCCTAAAAACATAATAATTAACATGTTCACTATTTTATCTCACGTTTTGATGAGATATACCTAACACCTATTAGCTACATTAAGGAGCTGGCTTGAGTATAGGAATACATTGTGAAAAAGTATTTAGTTTATTAATGATTTTTTTATGTGTCTTTGACTTGGTGGTTTTCGTCTATCTATGATGTTGCAGGTGAGCATGGGTTACGGTGACCGCTTACCATACCATAGGCTTTGTTGCTACCGTAGGAAAAAAGCAGTGATTAATTTTATCACATCAGCAAGTTATGATCTTTCCGTCATTTTCGGTTCCATCGATATCGTTAATCTGCATGTTTAGTGTATGCCCTTGAAACAATGCCCATAAAATACATATAATAAATAACTATCTGTTTGGTACTATACACAGGAGCCAAAACAATAATCCTTTATTGAACCTACTTATAAAGTAGGTCGCTTCTTTAGATTTTTGCTTTTAATATCATATATGGTAAAGTGTATTATTATGAACTTCATGTAGGTATAGCCAATCACGCGATGGATATTCATTTGACGTATATGTAGATTAGAGCTTAAATTGCTGATTTTTGACAGAGTGGACTTATACATTTGTTTCTATGCATCAGACTAATGATTTTTGCTATAAAGATATATCTATAAAGATATAAACTAATGACAGCCCTATTGGCCGAGTGGTGGCAAGTGCGACAGCCGGGCAAGAGGTTTCGGGTTCGATTTCTGAGTTGGGCAAAGTATTACTGGGATTTAAAAAAATCTCAGTTGTAGCACGGTGTTTAGAATTGTGCCTGGTATATGCTACTAAGCTCACCCCCTATTACATGGGGATCATAAAATAAAAACTGAAATGTGGGTGTTACATTGTACATTAGCATTAAGTTTCATAATGTGTACTTCTGCCTACTCCTTCGGGGATGTTAGGCATGTTGCCTAGGAAGTAACGGATAGCCGTAAGTCCCGTTATCGAACTGACTACATCTAATATTATGCTATGAAACTGAAGAATAGAAAATGCTAGTTCAACTAGCAAGGCATTATATTGAAGACATTTTTATTGGGTATCTTAGTCTAAAGACTCACGCCGCGAATTTTACCCGCGCCCGCCGCGGTTGCGGGCCCGCAGCACCGGTGGGTGCGGCCGCGGTCCCCGCGTCGGTCACCCGCGCGCTCTGTGATCGGTTAGCGGGCCAATCGCAATGGGACAGCCGGTCTGGAACTCAACTGATTGTTTAACCGCACGCCCGTGTAACGATATTGGTCTTGACTGCGGGATGGCATAAAACTGTGGTCTCGTGAGTTTTGATAATTCCGCCACTGCAGCGGGCGCGGAAGAAGATCGCGCCGTGATCCGTTTTTTTATTTTTATTTTAGTAAGTTTTGTAATTAGTATAATGCGTCAAGCGTGTCTTTGCATTGTTCTCACATATACCTACGTACAGTATTGGAATATGTATCAGAGACATTGTAGAACATACTTTTTTAAAAAGAGTAACGAATGGAGTTCCTTGCTCGTTCTTCTCCATTCGAATCTATATTTTTGAATGAGCTAGCTTCATCTAGCTTCACTGACGGGCTGACTGACAGACTAGGTATTATTTACTTTGTATTTGTTGACGTTTCAAAAGTACCAAATTATGGTTTAATTGAAATAAATGCTTTGACTTTGACTTTGAAGTCCTTGGGGATGCAAGTGGAAAAGCGAAGAAAAGTCACAGAACTATTGTTTATTTGAGTAACTACAATAGATAACGTTAAGTACATATATGTACAATAAACATATCCATTACGATACATTTTCCAGATAATAAAGAGCATTTACCTTCGAAAGAATTATAAGGACATTAGCAAATCTTATATTTACATTAAGGAGGTCGAATGTTTTACTTGCCAAAAACAGCTATAAATTATACCAATATTTAGGTTGCGTTTTAATTATAAATGTAATGTTTTAAAAACACAGTTGAATGTTTTAGGGTTGGGTGTCTACTCCAAGCGAGCGTGGTAACGAAATAGGATTCTTTGGTATTTATATAAGGTTAAAATTAGAATGTTAGGACATGTAAATTATGTATAACATAAACATAAACACATTTATTGCTTTATAATATCATTATAAAGCAATAAAGATAATATTCAAAATATTCTATCTTGTTCTTTAAAATTGTGATCAGTTTTCTAGATCAGTAGTACCAGTAAGTAACAGTATAGTACTAAAATGTAGTCTAAAAATGGATTGAACTAAGATATCTAAGTAGGTAGCTATTGTACTATATTTTTAATATAGTACCTTTCATATTTTATTGTTTTAGGAACTACAGGTTTGCATGTGTCAAACTATATTGTAATCATTTATTTGTAAGAGACTGTTTGTTTCTTGGATAAAGATTAAATAAAAAAAATAACCTTTCACCCTATATCTTAAAATCTTTATTTTATTTTGGCACTTATCAATTACAGGATGCCATGTATAGATAATCGCCAATACTAAAAATAGAAAAGTCCACTAGCAGTTTACGCATTTTGTCCATCACTGTACAATTTTATATATTTAAGAAAAAGCTGACATACATAAACAATGAAAACCTCTTTACTGACTAGTAAACCAATTACGTAATAGTCTTGTACTTTTTATTATTCTCAAATCTAGTGAGAAAATAAAAAAAGGTTCATAAAACTAAGGTTGGGATAAAGACCGGTGATCCATCTGATACACCTGAGTAACGAAGGCTGACCTACGGCTTTACCACCTCGGAAAGCTAGCTGACGGGAATTTACGATACACAATTTACTTCTAAACGTTTTAACAAAGCCTTTGTGTAAAGAGTTAGTCATGAAAGAACTAAACAAAGGTATGTTGCTGTTCGACTGTGAAGGGTTTTGGTACTATTGTTTCAATCGTTGCAACATTTTAGGGTTTACTTCTATGTAGGCAACTCTATGTAAAAACTTCCTTTGTAGGGCGATAAGAAAAATTGTGGTAACTGATAACGTAGTGTGTTCGCATTCGCGGTAAAATTCAAAATTCGAAGCCCCGCCCACGCTTCGCTCGAGCGGGCTCCGCGCTCGCCGACAGTCGCTACCGAAACGTTGAGTGAGTGATGCTGGAATACTGAAATTTTACTCAATTTTAAGCCGTGCTTAAATATTGTGCTGTCTCTGTCATTTTACAAAGAACTTGTAGAGACAGAACTATTCTTAAGCGCGACTTAAAATTGAGTAACGTTTCAGTATTCGGGCATGAGCGTGTTTGATCGCTCCGCGTTCCCGCCAATTTTCTTAGTTTCTTGAATTCATTGTGGAAACATCAAACCCTAATCTGTAACATTATATGTTATGCTTTTAAAACAGCAGTAATACATTTTACAAATAATTACCACTCGCTAGAAGACATGTAGGTAATGTTTGACACGGGTCTATATTTTAAGAGTTTTACTATCATCGCTAAACGATTATCTCTGAAGTCGTTCGGTAGGCATATGGGAATGGCACTTAGGTGGCTGCCTAAAAGTTTCTGCTGTCCGGCAATCAGTATGCTGATTCAAAACCTGTAATTGATAAAATTATGGCTATAGCTATGTTATAAACTTATGAGGACGAAATTATTATTCTTAAGTTATAAACAAAATTGTATTGTGTTCCATTTTGTTTACGTGACTGTACCTAATTTACTTTTGCAGTAATTTGTCGAAATCTCTTGAGAATCGCTTGACATTAAGTAGATTGTTATCCCTGGATAATCAGTTTATACCCGTCGTCGCTGATACCAAACTTGATCCAGGCTTAACCTGCAAATTTGTTTAAAATACAATTATGAATTGTCAACGTATTTTTGTATAACTTTAGCATAATTAATTCGAACGAAATCTCGAAACTTTATGATTGTTCACGATGGTGTTATGAACTTGAACACTGTACTTATTAAGAGAGTATTTTAAAAGTTTAATTAGTTTTGTTTTGCCTCGTATTTCCTGGTTGGCAAGTTTTTGTTTTGAATTTGAAACTGAAGATAGAGAAGTATTTTATGTTTTCATTGAACATTTATATCTATGCATATAATAAAGTCGTAGAAAAGTGAAAAATGTATATTGAATGTATAGTCATCAAGGTCAACATCTACAATCGATACCGAAGCCAAAAATATGGTTTTTATAATTTTTGTCTGTTTGTCTTTATGTATGTCTGGGCTAAACTTAAAAAGTATAGCATAGATTTACTTCAAATTTTGCATTAATATTACTAACAGGTCGGGGCAACATATAGGCTACATATTATCACGCTATCACCTAAGGGGGAGAAGATGTGAATCACTACACGACAAAGTCGCGAGCACAGTTGTAGTTTATGCAATAAAATTGTTGGAGTATGAAATTTAAACTGACAGCATGTTTACATAACAAATTTAAATAACATTTTAACGTTTAAAGAATGTATTTTATCTTTCATAGGTAGAAATTGAATGAAGATATTTGGAGCTTAGACTACGGGATTTTCCAAATATTTGTGGAGACACCTTGAAGGTAGATATAGTTGACAAGATTCTAACAAATATTAGCATAATCCGCCAGTAGAGAGCTGTTAGAACATAACTTTGGATCGTACCAACTAGTATTTTACTACTGGTATTAACATAATATTGAACAAAATCTTGTATAATTACGTACTTAAAACTTGTGATAGTAAAAACTTATATAAAACTTGTTCAACATCAACATGAGTAGTTGAATATTATTTAAATATTTGGTAACATTTTTAAAGCGATACTATAATAATAATTAATAATAATGTCCCTGGACGTTGCTGCAAAAGGTCTATTTATTCTGTTTAGCATACAGCCTAATATACCCGCCTACTCGATTAGACAAATTAATGTATAACAATAGGAAGTTCCATATATTTATTAAGTTAACAATCAAGTTCTCGAATAAGACTGAAGATACATACTTTTTAATAAAGCTAGGTGTGATGACTAAATATTATATTTTTATTTGCAAATCTGCGAACGCTACAGAAAACTATTTGTTTATTTAAGTAATATCTATTTTTTTCTATCAATAAACTTTATTAATACGAATTTAAATAAAATAAATATATACAACTTAAAATATAACTAACTAAAAACTAAAATATTTACACCTTAAAAAAGTAATAATAATATGAATGCTATCTTAAGGTATCAAAATAATAATAAAAAAAGGAAAAACTTCATAAACTATGAAAATAGGTATATCGTTTTTTTGTAATACCCCAGGGTAACAATACGGCAGGTGTCCTACCAAAATGTATTCATAATATGCTACATTTGTACAAAACTATTCGTACTAAATGTAATAAGAAATGCTCTCAGAACTACCGGGTATTTTTAATATAAACTGTATACTAAATTCCACTACAACAATATCCTTTGGTTTCTCGAAAAGAAACCGTATTATAAATTCTTATGAACTATTTTCGTAGTAGGTATCTGTAATCTCGCATTCACGTGATCTCTACCACTGAATGTGATACTTGCACCTCTATAGATAATGGTAGAGATATTATGAAATAATAGTTTATTTTCCTTGAACTTGATGTTTTTCTTCGTATCTGTTTATAAGTATTCGTATTATTATACATACGTCATTTTTATTGAGGGTTTGCACCGTTGATGCTTTGGCAAAGCGATTTATGGCTCTGCTATGTACCCAAATCCTGAAGGGAGCAAAATTGAGTATTTGTATGGTCTGCAAATATATGGACCAGGGCTTCGAGTGATTTTTAGTCAGTAAGAGTCTGACAGTCCCTTTCGTCCTCCCCAGGCGAGGGGGCTCCATGAGGATTTCCCACCTTGGGGTTAAAAAAGGGCTTCGAATTATAAGCAATAATTAAACTAACACATTAAAGTAATATTTTTTCGCTAAAGTCTTTGTGCTCACGTTAAATCAACTCCATAAAGCAATAGCAAGCAAACATTAGGTACTGACAAAGTACACACCCTATGAAAATTAATGATTTCGTCATATGACTAAAACTTAGTGTTTACACATGTAACTATAGAACATGGAATGTATGATTTATTGTCCAATGTACTTACTAGGAATTTACATATTCAATGTTATTTTGATGTCGTTATATGGCTTTTTAATTGTCACTGAGTCATGTTGCGACAAAATAAATGATAGGTTTTCAGTATGGAGTGATGTTGTTATGGGACAGACATAATAATTTGTACGCCTTTTATTCCTACCATTTTTTGCTAGATAGTTTTATGATTTCATGTCTACCTAATATGGTCATTTTTTAAGTGGGAGAAATTATCAAATGGCTTGGCCTGGGTGAAGCAGGAGGGAGTGTCAGACTCTTACTGACTAAAAACTACCCCGTTCCTACTCTTGCACTTTGAGCCCGATCCTCTCGGCCTTTTTCTCACTCTAATTAGGTTACGGACGATACTAACTGATAGTAATGGTTAACCCAATGACTTCTATTCCTTTACAACCCTATAAGAGTTTCAGTATTCCACATCTTAGTAAAAACGGTAGTTTGGTCTTCTGTCAACTATGTAGACTGTCATAATTATGTGTTTTATGGTGACAATAATACATTCTGAAATTAAATTAAATCTTTCTTTCCTTCTTTCCAGAATCACTCTTGGCAACTGTATGGGTTTGGGTGAAAGGCCATTCAGTCCACCATGGTGGGTGCAACTGGCTTGGTTCATGGTATTCGCAATCATGCTACTGCTCGCTGTCTTGGGGAATACCTTAGTCATTTGGATAGTTTTGGGTGAGTAACAATCTGTTTAAATTTTGATTTGTAGAATATAGAGGATACCAGTATCTATTAAGTCCATTGTAAGTAGCACAAATTAGTATGAAAACCACAGTCACATTTATTAAAGAAAAAAATTATGATGTTGGAAATTACATAATGAAGAACTGGGAGTTTGCGATAAAATGCCGTATAATATTATGTATAATACGGCACAGAATGGAATAATCAAACATGTAACTTAAAATAGAGGCCTATCCTTTCCTGGCATAATTGAAATAAATGGTTTTGACTTTGAGGCAGAAGCAAAAAAGAACTTCAAATCCCTACATGAGAAATGTTTCAACAGTATTTAAAAATACCTTGTTCAAATCCAACTAAAATATCCTGAACAACTTTTGCTCTTACCTCTAAGAACGTGCTCATTATTAATAGTGGGAGAGTAAATTTAATTATTTTAGAAGGAAACAATGAAGCGCCCGGTGAGCCAAAAGATAGCTCAACAGAGTAATTAATATTCTTGACAATATTCTACCTTGTAATGATTCATTGAACGTTCTCCCTTTAATCTGGGTAAAAGTAAACAAAACTGTGGGAAACATTGTAGACGACAGTGACTGACTTACTCCTTTGGCTCAACAATTTATTTAATGTTTACCTCTTTAGAAAATTGGTTCGCGAACTTTTAATTTCAGTCATTATTGTTAAGGGCATAGATGCTACTTAGATTTGACCGCATTGTTACTCTCGGTACCTATTATTACTCTGACCTAATTTTCTATCAATGGCACAACCTTCTTCAAAAATGTTGTTTTAGATCTGATAGATATTTACATTTAAATACTCTCCACATTTTTCTTGTTCAATGACAGATCGATTCGTTTTTTTTTCAGTTTATTTTTTTCTAGTAATCATAAGAATACATACTTTATTTTACCTAAATCTATTTGCAGAATCTATAAGTGAAACCATTTATGGGAGTTTATATTCAGTAACTTTATCATAGCCTTTAGCATCGACATAGGTCTATATATAACATAATACTTATTATTCTTTGAAGAGGAATAAAGTAAATCCAGCAAATCCCTTAAAAAGAGAGTACAGGCGTTCTCTAATACCAAAAATGTTTCAAGGAAAATCGTTTTGTTCGGCATTTTAGCCAGATTGTTGCAGCAACTGAGAATAATGTAGCCAACTTGTATAATGCATATCGTTAAGAATACATTAAGGCTACTTCCTCATTCGTCAAAATGTAAATCGAATTTGCAAACGAGAAAAGAATATATATTATTTAAAATCCCTTTTCGTAAATTTACGATTTCGAAACGACTTTGATTATAAACGTTCGTTTCGATTAATCGATGAATCGATATGAGATTAGCTTCAGTTTGAAGATATGTTTGTTTAACAATATTAATAGCGATAAATTTAATGGAGATTCCGAGAAGTTCCATTGTCATGATTAGGGACATTGTTTATGAACCTATTCGAACACCCTGCCTGTTTTTCTTTGAAGCTTCAGCACTCACGACTCATATGTATATTACATTTATAGGTAATGTTTTATTGATGACCTATATACATACTATAAACGAGATATATAAATAAGTGTTGTTTGTTCTGTAGAAGACAAGTATTGTTAAATAGCTTCAGATTCAATCGTGACGAATAAGGTCCCTTTTCACCAACGAAACTGATCACGATTACACCTAACAAAACTGATTTAAAGCGTCTAATCGAATTTAAAGCGTTTAAACGAAGTTACAACTTCATTTTACATTTCACCGCTACAAACAGAAACTAGTTTACACGGAACTCAGTACAGAAAACACAGAACACAGAACTTAGGTTACTTTAAACTTAGGTTACGTGTAACTGAGTTTTTACAGAGCTTGGTGAAAAGGGACCTAAATGTGACTTAAAATTGTTGATAGTGACTACTTGTGCGTACTGCTAAGGAGTGGAATCCTTTGCCAATGTCTGTGTTTCCAGAAGAGTCTAGGTCCAGAAAGTCCAGAGTCTGTATTTCATGGGTATCTTCAAGGTCCGAGTGAATAGGTTGCTTATGAACAGACGTGCTTCATCATTGGCTGCATCATCGCTTACCAACAGGCAAAATAGTGGCTAAACGTCGGCCAATCAACAGGCAAAAAAACTAACCCTTACAAGACTTAAAAATATAAAATTATTTCCTTTCATTTACTCAACTAAAATTTAAGCAAGTCATGAACGTTAGACTACAATAAATAAGTTTTAAAACTTTGAATTTTAGGAAAAATAAAGCGACACGTACCTACTCGGACGTGAACCACATAAAATGCAGGGCACAACAACGTGTTACGTGACATCCCTAGCTATGGGGTCTCGTTTCACCCAACATCATAAAGCTATCAGGGTTACCCCAAAAAACACCATTAGACTTAAAATTTCAGTTTACCGGACTGAAGTGACTAAGGTGAGTAGCTTCGATGTCGTGGTAGCTCGGAGATTTAAGATGGCCCGCTTCTCATGCAAGTAGAAACCTAATAACGGCAAGTACCAATATGACAGGGCCGATGCCGATTCGGAGTCGCGGAGAACCTAACGGGTAACCGGGGCTCCGGCTCGACGTGCAGGAGAAGGAACGGGGTGGTTTTTAGTCAGTAAGAGTCTGAAACTCCCTTCCGCCTCACCCAGGCGGGAGCAGTCATTCGATGATTTTCCCCCATTAAAAAAAAAGTACCAATGCGACTTTTTCCAAGTTATGTGTACAGTCTAAGATTATTTAGATACAACTGACAAACAGTAAAGGAATTCATCGTAACAAAACCTGGACTTAACGATTTCAAACGTTTAACTAATTTTTAGCAACCGTAGTGATTAAAGTTCAAACCTTCTCTGAGCAGGAAGAGGCCTTAGGGCCACGACATTTTCCCCCCATAAAAAAAATGGCCACGACATCACTCAATGACATATTTTGAAAAACTTTGAATGTTCCTCTAATGTCGTCTGGACATAGAATGAAAGATAAATGAAACATTAACTGGGGGAGTATTTATTGGAGAGAACCGTCTGATATTGTTATCACCTATACCTATAGTATAAAGCAACTTAGTTGTTCAGTAGCAGTATTAGTTCAATCTATGTGTGTAAGTACTCTACGCCTGGAGGTCTATAAGTATGTTTTCTTAGTTTTACGTAGTCTGACTAAGATTTCTTGCCAAAAATAACAAGCTTTCTAATATTGTAATTTGTATAATATTGTTTTGAGAGATTAAGTTTGTTTAGTAAATGGGTCTGAGTCAGTCTGTCTCTGACTTCATGATGTTATGCGCTATTTATTTGCTTATGTATTTATTAATTTAATGTTGTGTGTCTATATAGTCAAATAGACATGCTATTTATTTAACCTCTGCCTCGTTGGCCGAGTAGTCGCAAGTGCGGCAAGGGGTCTTAGGTTCGATTCCTGAGTCAGGCAAAGTATTACTAGGTTTTTAATTCTCAGTAGTAGCACGTACTCTGGAATTGTGCCCGGTATATGGCAATAGGCTCACCCCCTATTACATGGGACTCATAACATAATAGTGAAAAGTGGGTGTTACATTGTACAACGGCAAAATGTGCACCTCTGCCTACCCCTTCGGGGATAAAGGGCGTGATATTATTTATTTAACCCGTGGTATGCCAGAACGCAGATCTACACGAACGAAGTATGGATGAAATTGTCAGCACCTACTTACGATGTATAAAATAGAGTCTGCAATGATAGATACATAAACATAGTGGTTCACATCTAGAACATAAATCATAATGAATATAGAATCCAAAAAGATAAATCTAAGTGTGACTACAGTTTTTCACTGAATCCTAGTATTACAAGTCCATCATTATTTTCTGAACCCTATTTTTTCTAGAGAGCTACAAGAGGCACAATTCTCTCCTGATTACAATTACATTCACACACTACTTGCCTTTTATTATCATCTGACCCTCTTGTTGACACATTCGCATTCGGCTCGCATTCTACAACCTTAGCTTATCCCTATGTACTTTTGTACTTATAGATAGATAGTGGCTTAGTAAACGACGTACTCTGACGTTATTGTACTTCTCGAAGATAGCGTATAACTATTTCAGTTGCTCATTTCTGATGTAGATGTGATTCTGCCTCGTCGGTCGCAAGTGCGACTGCCAGCTAGGGGTCTCGGGTTCAATTCCCGGCAAAGTATTACTGGGTTTCTAAAAAAAATCTCACTAGTCGTATGGAGTCTGGAATTGTGCCCGGTATATGGGAAAAGGCTCGCCCCCTATTACATGGGGCTCGTA
Organism: Spodoptera littoralis; assembly: GCA_902850265.1. NCBI lineage: Eukaryota > Metazoa > Arthropoda > Insecta > Lepidoptera > Noctuidae > Spodoptera > Spodoptera littoralis. The sequence goes on along the minus strand of LR824542.2, from coordinate 7,853,636 downwards.
ACATACATAGTGAAAAGTGGGTGTAACATTGTACAGTGGCATTAAGTGCCATAAATGTACACCTCTGTGTAGACAGAGGTGCACATTTAAGGAAGGAGGAGGAGTAGTCCTTGGGGGATAAAGGGTGACGTTATGATGGAATAAGATTTGGTTAATTGTTAAATGGGACCGAGGTGATTGATTCAATTTCACTACTTTTCTGCCCTTTTAGTCATATCATAAGTTTATACATATTTTATTGTCTAATATCAAATACTGGGTATCACTTTGTATGAGTATGAAAGAAAAATACCTTAAAGTTGGTTAAAAGATATTAAAAATCACGATTGTCTTTCGTTAAGTAACGATAAACATTAATGTCAATTGTGTTTCTTATATCATATTATGTAGGTACGAAAGAATAAAATATGACGTGTACATATGTATGTGTGATGAAATACAAGTAAGAAAATGTATGAATGTTATACCTGATGGATATCTAATTATAATTTACTTCGTGCGTGGGCATTTACTCATGAGGAAATTGTGGGTAAATGTACTGGGAATAGTGAGGACCTTTTTATAGTAATACGTCAACAGAAATATTAACGGTCAATTACATCATTGGGCAATTGATTTCACGTTGAATTACATATTCAGATTGTTGCTAAGGGAATTTCCAGAGACCTTGCTGAAAATGTTTATTGACCTTGTATGAAAATGACACATCATCAACAGCCTATAAATGCCCACTGCTGAGCAAAGCCTCATCTCACACGGCGAAGGTTTGAGCATCAATCACCTCGCTTGCTCAATGCGGGTTGGCGATTACAAAGTTATAATTAGAAATTATAAGTCCAGGTTTCCTCACAATGTTTTCCTTCACCGTTTATCAGTGGTGTCTGAATAATCTTAGAAAGTACATATAACTCGGAAAAAGTCACTTTGGTACTTGCCGTTGGTAGGTATCGAACCCGCACCCTCATGCATGAGAAGCGGGCGTCTTAAACCTCCGGGCCACCACGACACGAAAATGACACAGTTGCGAGCTAATGTGTTTTGCTTCAACACACTTCTTCAGATGAAATAGGTCAGGTCTTTAATCAACATTAGGTGTTAAATTTTATAATAAACCTTGAATTTATTTCAATTTTTGTAAAAGTATTAATTTTAATTCTTTGTCCACAGCACATCGTCGCATGAGGACAGTAACAAATTGCTTCCTCGTGAATCTAGCGTTCGCAGACTTGTTGATGGCTACCCTGAACGGAGCACCAAACTTCATATTTCTGGTGACCGCTGACTGGCCCTTCGGGTCAGTGACCTGTACTGCAAGCAACTTCACTGCCAATTTGACTGTATCTGCTGGAGTGTTCACACTAGTCGCCATCACTGTTGATAGGTAAGTCTTTTTCTTAAAATAATGGTACTTTACGATGTCATGTTTTATATTCTTTCTAAGCTTGCTAACTTACGATGATGCAGAAAATATTGTAATATCGTATGCTGATTTTAATTATGTTATAAAATCATGTCCTCGCCGTATTAAACACTTAGAGTGGCATGTCAATCAGAAGTATTGGAGAATTGGTGAGAGTGAGAAGTGGAGGTTTGAGTTTCACCAATTTAAAACTTGGAAGCTAAAGTGTTAATATAATCTCTAACTCTGAAAATGATAATAATATGGTAAAAAATTGAGGCGCATATTTCCATGCGACTATCAGCGATGAATATAGGTGGAACCTTATCGTTGAATTTAGCCAGCTACAAGTTTGTTTCTTACCAACAATTTACTAAAAGCATTAGATATTCGTGTATATTTCAAAGAATTCCTAGAACAAGTTAAATTGGATCATTCCAAATTATATTACGTAAGAAGGTGTAACATAATATTATGATGTTCTGATTTAGTTTATCTCAGATCCTTTCGCATCAAACTTACTTAATCACACTTAGCGTTCGAAACCAGGTTATATTATCTATACTAATATTATAAAGAGGAAAGATTTGTATTTTTGTATTTTTGTATGTTTGTAATGAATAAACTCAAAAACTACTGAACCGATTGCAATAATTTTTTCACCATTCGAAAGCTGCGTTATTCAGAAGTAACATAGGCTATATAATATCACGCTAGGTCCTATAGTTGTGGAGCAGTAACCAAAAATGTTTTAAAAACGGGGGAAAAGTATCGTTTCTGAGGCCTTCCGTAGCGTGCGCTGAGCATATAGTTAAAGTTATACAAAAATGTTCTATAGATGAATTGTTTATCTTAACATTATTTTTAAAAAAGTCCGCGAGAGCATATGTCTACCTTTTATAGTTTACCCATAACAATCGTTTTAATGAATGGTTCAATCCTTATAAAAGTTTGCTCTAGATAACTTTTGAATTGTTCAATCGGTTACCTTAAGACGCGACATCGACAACGGAGGGCAGGTCGCTAAAAAAAAACTGAGAATAAATATAAATAAAACGTAAAACTATGTAAAAAATCTTAAGTCCCCCCGTGCGAAGCCGGGACGGGCCGCTAGTAATTTATAATTATAATAAGATTATTGTAGGTAATTAACTTTTCATGTACCGTCAAGTTACCAGTTGCGTAACAAGAAGTCTTGGGTTTGGGGTCCTTCGATTTTTGTATTTCTCACAATGCGCTGTAGCAAAATTATAAGCATACTATCTACCTTCCCTATGGCTCATTTAATATTAGCGAGTCCACGTAGGTACACATTCGGAAAAAGAACCGTCATACTCATACCCTAAAATACATTTTTATCTTCATTCCAATGACATTTCGACCTTCCTTCATTATTAACCAACTTAAATGCCATATACCCAAATTAGAAAAATTTGGTGTGAAATATTAATTTTCGTAAGTGGAAAAGTGAAAATATTTGTACATTTCCAATTAACTTAAGAATAAACCGAGCAGTGAGCCAGTGATTAAGTTGTAGTACCTACCTTCATTAGGCCGAGAGCCCGCTACAGTAGTACCTACCGCATGAATAAAATTCTGATTTTATTCGCCATCTAATTTTTTAATGTTCATGAACTCTTGTACTAAGATATTCTTGATAATTAATTTATAGGTAGTTGTTGCTGTGATTTTACACTATAAGTCGCATATTATAATGAATGTGATAATTCACATTGTAATAATTTACAATCGATAGTTAAAAAAAATCTCACTACGTGTTTTCATAATTCTGATATACCTATTACTGAATTATCGAATGCACATATACCTCCATATAACAATAAAAACGATAAAGTACCTAATAATTAAAAACAGCAAAAATTAAAAACATCATTTTTTATTCTGACTACTCTAAATATAGAGTCCTAGTCGATTTAGTTCTATAAAATATAAGCACAGGTTTTATAAATATTTACACAAATGCATACGTTTTATAGTTTAACCCTCTTAATTGTTCGTCACCACAAAAATTCGAACTAATTTATACACAGTGGCCAACCGTAATTAACTTTCAGGTTTACTGAGAACGAACGAATAAAAAAATGGAATATAACGCGATAATATAGACACAGTATAAACATATACAGTAGGTTGTCTAAGGCCGCCCGCCGAGTTATTAGCCTACTCTTGCGTTGATCCCCAGGGTTGTCACTTTTACTTTTAGTTAATATTTTCGAACAAGCAGCACTTGATCCAAATTTATGAAATGAAAAGCATATTATGATTGAATATTTTATCAATTTATAAATTTAGTAAAAATAAAAAGCTTATAAAAAGATTATAAACTTCTTAAAATAAACTTTAGCTCTATACATAGTATTCAGAAAGTAAATTTGGGAATACATTTATATGGAAAAATGCGACTCGGCTACGTTCTTAACAAATCAGATAAACTGTAAATTAACAATACAATACCACATTTTCTTATAATATTTAAGTATAGTAGGTAATTACATTTCTGGTTGAGTAGGAACTATGAAGAATGATAAGAGTAAGAATAAGTAAGTAGGTATCTCATCATCAAGTACCTACAAATTATATTATGCTAGAAAAAGTGACTAGCTTACCTTTCCTGTTCAATAGGTACCTAATCTGAACAGAGACAGTTCTGGAATCAATTAATTATTAAGACACCCAAACACACAGCAATACGTTCTTCTACGATTATCAGACATTTTTTATTTCATTGAACAGTGCCGAAAAGCCGTGAAGCGCGCGCGAACCCCGTGCAGTGTTAGCCCTGCCTGGCGCACTGAGAAACGGGTCGAGATTTTGTTAAAGTGTGCGTGCGTCGACGCATAGATACTATGGCGCACACATATAAGCCGCGCGCGGAGCATTTGTATGAAGATAACCTACTTTGTTCTTTATACTATGATATAGAGGTAGAAAGGACACGTCAATTTTGATAAATCGAATTCCGATATTCTTTTTTGCTAGAGGACATTCAATACCTAGTGAATGAAATCTGTGAATTGACAAGGTATTATTTTTAGTACACAAAAGCACATACGGTAATTATAAGTTATGTTCACAGTTATTTATTAATTTTAAAGAGCAAAAAGCGTCTTTATTCCCATTATAAAACTTAAAAATATTACTGAATACATTTTATTTTTATGGAATAGGGGCAAACGAGCTGTCTTAGTTTTTTATTTCTCCAAATTCATGGGACCCATTTTCAGAATCTGAAAACAATCAGACTACAAACAGGTCGAAGTCATACTCAATGTATATTGACCAACTTGGATAATAAGAACTAGAAAATAATAGAACGGCGACCCAATTATTCCCTTGCTAATCCTTCAACAATCAAAAGTAATGGACTTTGGTGTTTCGTGTGTCCATGCGCGGCACCGATTGCTTACCATCAGGTTATCCGTATGCTCGTTTACTGGCTCATCCATAAAAAAACGACCCTTTTATAATTGATTCAATACCATCTCATCGTGTATAAATTCGGTACCCTTGACCCGATTCAGTACCCTCAGTGTCATATTTACAAAAGACAACCTAATTATGACCGAACTTCTAACAGTTACAACCTACGTTCGAATACCTAGCACTTACTCCAAACTAGCTGTGACCACTATAAGGTTAGTCTAGATCAACTTAGTCTAGGACAAAGTAGTTTAGACTAGTTGTCGGATAAGTGTCTGTGCAAATATTATCTATGCTCAATATTAGGAGTGGTTATTGGGATGGGCGAACGAACTTAAGCGATCATAGCACGATAATTATATTGAGTTAACATTTTACTTCTTGAAAAATGTAACGCGTAACATAACGTCATGAATTTTAATCTTCAATGAGGTAATCAGAAATAATTCAGAAATCGAACCTGAGACCCTTATACGGAACTCGTGGCCATAATATATTCTTTTATTAATAGCGCAAATATTTTTCACAAAGTATAATCATTTTAAAACATTATAAAATTGATATTACCAACTCTTTAAACTGTCAAACACCAAGCGGTCACCGGTGACCGCGACCTATTGTTCTTTAATTGTGTCTATAAAACCGGTACTCGACGAGTTAATATAATTTAATCTATAAACGCTTCAGGTAAGTACATTTTACAAAAATAAAGTTGTTTACAAATGCCTTGTTCTGACATACAGATGAAAATTCCTTTCGAAACCTTCAAAAACAAAAAAGAGGTTTTATTTGTTAACGTTACTTTGCTTTAAATCAAATTCCTAAACAAAAAGAATGTTCACAAAATAAAACTTAATACTAGCCTTTTTTAAAATACGAATTAAGTCTAAAAACACAATAACGTTACGCGAATATCCTAATTTTTACAGTTTCTTGTTTTTTTTTTATTACAACTCCGATACAAGGCGATGTCTTCTCAAACCCGTACTTTAGCAGTCGTAAATTCGGACCCACTATCCCTTATTTTATTTCCCAAACAGCCGGAGACAAATTTCGCTAACAAGATACTTTCTTGGCGTTTTATGTTCTAATAACTTCCTTATTTACTTTAACTTTGCTTACTACTTAGTGTGAACAAACTTTGGGCCAGTATCTTCAAAAGTTCCTTTGGGGTCCTTTTTCATCAATCAAGTTGTCTCTAATCTCTATCTCTTGCAATGTAAATAATAAATAAAACATACACGTACTGCATACTAACAACCAATGATCGGTTACTTAAGAAACCATTCTTCGTCCTAAGTAAATATTTTTATATGTGAGTTAATTGAAAAACTGCAATTTCTTACTTTTTTTATTATCTTCTAAAATAGTGAAAGTTTGGAAAAGGTTTTAATTCTATTCTGAAATGAAGATAAGGGTAGGTATTTACTACCTTTAATAAATAATGCAAAGTAAATAAAAAGCCGCTTTGAAAATAGAACCAGTCATTAAACTTGCTCTTATGAGCACACAACCAACTAAGTAGACACAATATTGAAACTCATTTCATATCGTATTTTAATAAAGAGACAGTTTCCACTTTATCTCTGAAGCTAGCAACACCTCTGTAAACTCCTAGGTGTGAATCTACATTCCACACACGACAGTAATCACTTTCTATGTTAGGTGTCAGACTATTTGCTAACTTAAGGGTACCTGTGTAAGATATAATATTAAAACATGAACTACAAATCACCTACAAGCTTTAATAAAATTGTAAATCATATAAAACTTACCTCTGCCTCGTTGACCGAGTGGTCGCAAGTGCGACTGGTGGGCAAGGGGTCTTGGGTTCGATTCCCGGGTTAGGCAAAGCAAAACTGGTTTTTTTAATCTCAATAGTAGCACGGAGTCTGGAATTGTGCCCGGTATAAGGCAATAGGCTCACCCCCTATTACATGGGACTCATAACATAAATAGTGAAAAGTGGGTGTTATATTGTACACTAGCATAATGTACACCTCTGCTTACCCCTCCAAGGATAAAACGCGTGATGATACGTATGTACTACTCAAATAAGTTCGAATGTCAATTTCATCAATAAGTATCTCACCCTTACAAACGTGCCTTCTTCAAACAGTGCTTTGTTAGTCTAATTGTTATAAATGACGACTATGACTTTGACTTTCGATAGATAGAAAAAAAATGTGCTGCAAAATTATCTAAAACTTGTCTATCTTGACAAAAATACCTTCCTTTAACAATGATTTCTTATTACGTGCACTTCAGAATCGGAACTTCTCAGCTCACAATAGATATGAAGTAGTCATAACGCAGATCTTATTTCGTAAAATAGCGAATCGTGAGAAATAACCTAAAGACATAAAAACTAACCGAGTGTGTTTCAATGATATTGTGTTACGAGCCCTGTGTCTAAGGAAATTTGTAGCTAAGCAGGAATATGGATCTTGTGACAATGGACATAGAATGCTGTTTCGCTAACGTCTTATTGGATATTAGTGATAATATTAATGGCTATTGCTAGGACACTTAGGTCAATGTGTAGTAAAAGTAGTTTCACACTTCGACCTTTCTGCAAATAATAAAATGGTTCGAATGGTACCTAATAGATTGATAATAATTACTTTACAAGACCTTGGCAAAAATATTTCCATAATGTCTGCCATCAAACAGAGTAGCATTTTAGTTTTAAGACTGAGAGTGCTTCGGTAATTAAACAGGTACAAGAAAAGTACTAAAAGCATTTTCCGCTGTCTTGCGGTAGTGACAAGGGATTTTAGATTCTTTTAATAATATCATAATGTATATATTAAGTATTAAATGCGTGGTGCTTTTTACTGTTTGTTTTTTTTTGATAAATTTTCATTTTTTTTAAATCTCTTATGCTCCGTTTGTCTGCGAAATGCTTCCGTCAATATTAACAGTTACTCTATTATTCACATTCTCGCAATCTTCTTACATTTTCATTATACAGGAATGTCTGTGGTTTTGTAAATGAAAGTTATCTACGTTTGGCAGATAGCTATTAGATATTCCAAATTTTATACCTATATGACTTTTGAACGAGTAGGTAAAACGATGTGTTTTAGTAGCAGTGTGGTTTTTGGCACGATTGACTTTTATTCAATTTCCGAAGCTGCTAATTTTATACGTATTATTTTGTTGGCAAATGTAGGCATACTGAAACCCCTGTCTAGTAGTTAATACTCGTAAATATTCCTCCCAGGGAGGTGTTCACGTTACGAACGAGAACTATTCTACATTCTACACGAAATGTAGTGAATAGAAATTACGTAATGGGTCTACTAGTTTAGGAAATTTAGGAGCTATTCAGTTACCTTACGTTCGTAAATTACTTCACATGTTCGCCTCAGTAAACGAGATGTCATTATTTTAATTAACTGTCAAAAGCAAAGGACTTATTGTTTTCATAGTCACTTATTTATTTAATTGTTAAGACATTATTATGTAATTACTTTCATTTAGCTAGACAATGTAGTGGCTGAATGCCTTTTTGTTACGTAACTTTTTATATAATTTTTAGGTTAGTTTGCCAAGTTTTTGATAAAATTTATTTTGTTTTATCTGCCAACTTGGCATTTTACTTGCATATATAATAAATGTGTGTGTTACTTTTACAAAATGGTGGTCGGTGACCGAAAATTTCTTTGGAAATGGCCTGTCATGGCTGACATGTCGTGAGGAAAATTTTGAATAAGTGCGTGCAAGATGACGTGGCCAGTAAGGGAGAGGATATTGGAATGACGGTTGACAGAGATATATTAAGAAAGGTAGCTTTTGAGTTGATACAAATTCAATTTGTAAAAAGGTGACAGCACAAAAGTTGGTGTGTACGTGTCTTGAGATTATTTGGGAATTGTAGACCGTTTGATCATTTGTTTAGCCTACTTTAACACAAGCCCTCTTTAGTGTTAAGAAAATTGAAGCACATAAAATACATATTTATGAAGTTTAATATCGAATGTTATATTATTTTTGCAGGCACAAAAAGCTATTTTTCGTTTCTATTTTTTGTCAAAGCCCTTGAATATGAAGTCTAAGACGTGAACCCTATATGCATAAATATATTGTCATATCCCCGAAATCCCAAATTCTGTGAAGATGAGATTTTTCCAAATGTTTGAGCAATAAGGCCGAAGTATGTTCTCGAAATCCTATGTACACAGTCCTTGAAATACTTTTTGGTCGAATACTTTACATTGTCAAGCCTTGAAATGTTTGGGGTCTTATTGTTATGTATCTATGATGTGTTAGTGAAAGCATTGGAGCCGTTGTTTGCGGTAGGTCGAGGAAGGTCAGGGAGTGACAAATATGATGTAAGTTTGTTTAATGATCGATAGTTCTAAAAGGAAATATATTTTGTAATAAAGAAAAAATATTTATTACAGTAAATTATTGTCTTTGAATAAAACTAAAATTATGTGATAGATTACATTAATTCTATCTCCGTAATTTGAATAGTGCACAAATCCAGAAGTGTGCGTGTTTTAAAAAATCGCCCTCGAACCACTTACAAAACTGTTAAACGAACTATCTCCTGTGGAATTTTTGATCCAATACGACCTTCAACCCTTTAAGAAAGGCTTTCCCTTTTAAAAGGCCTTTAACGCACGTACCTATAACTCTTTTGGTGTTGCGGTTAGGCGTTTGCCCTAAGTAAGCAATCACTACTGCCCTTAAAAACATAACAGTTTATTTGGTCTAATAAGCCTCTTTACTTTATTGGACTTGGCGGTTAACTACCCTCCCCACCATGTTGAAAGATTGAGAATTAACGTTTTTCCTTTTGTTTTTGATTTGGCAGTCAGCTGTTTCTTTAGTTTCCAGTTCATCTCTAGATTTATCAATCATTTTGTGATTTCCCATTCATCACTTAGCGACGAAAGACGTAGTTAATATTTTACGTTCAGAGTTGGCAGTATTGTTCAAGTATAAAGATGAATGATGTGCACTTAATCATTCAAATTAATATTTTTGTCAGATATACCTCTATATACATATACCTTCTATTAAAGTTGAAAATCAAATGGATTTGGTAATAGTAAAATGACTAGAATCATTCGACATTCAAATACAAGCAAATTGAAAAAAATAAATGTAATTTTTTTTTAATAAAGTCATTCACTAGGCCGTTTATAATTCCTCTGTTATAAAACGTAGCCTATTCTCAAGAACCGGCTTTAATTCCAGACTTATACTGGGACATATTCTGTGAGTCGTATCCTAATGAAAATAAATGTTTCCGCGTGTCTAAGCGAAGTGAAAGAGCTTTATCATTTAGGGTCCGTTTGTGTTTACGCATCCTGATCGTGTTAGCGTGTTAAACACATAAATTGGCTACAAAGTTAGGTCCCATAATAGGCCTGTCGATAAGTCTTTTGAATTTGTTCTGAAAAACATTAAATAATTTGGTGGTGATAATATTTTAATGCGACAACACAAGACGATTTTTTATGTATTTTAAACAAAGTTTTTGTTTCTTTTTTATTTAAGCAAATACGATATCAAAAGCATTGGCAATCTACTACTAGCATATGGACCACCTTTTTATATTACAAGGAGGTTTGCCATAATTGCGACACTTAGCAACTGGTTTAGATTATGGCAATATTTTATGGTTTTCCGATGCTTTCATTCTATACATACTTCTTTCTCTTCTTCTTCTTCTTGGTAAATATTAACATAATATCACGCCTGTTATCTCCAAAGACGTAGGCAGAGGTACAATTCCAGACTCCGTGCTACTACTAAGATTTAAAAAAAAAACCAGTAACACTTTGTCCTACCCGGGAATCGAACCCGAGATCCGTTGCCCGGCAATCGCATTTGCGAACACTCGGCCAACGAGGCAGTTATGGTTATTATATTTGTTTAATATTCGTTTTCTTTAGTCACAAATAATCTGAATAATTTAAGAAAGAAAATGTGTTCTCTAAACCCTCATTATTATGTAGGTACCAGGATCGCATACACGTGCTAAAGCCATGCATAATGTTACGTACTTTGCAATGTTTATGCCGTAGCATTCATATCGACAGGTTGACAGGCTTACTGTGTGCATGACATGCACTACGGATTACTTTATTTTATACCTTTTTTATTTCCACGTTTGTTGTTGCTGGGTTTTACAGTGGATTTTGTTCCAAAGTTTATTAATGTAAAATATTAAAGTACTGTTATACATACTCTAAAATAACACGCTAAAAGCCGTTACATTTAGGCATGCTCAAAAATATTCAAAAATCGAACGCCTATCGATTCACAAACATGCTAGGGCCTTATGCCAAACGCCACTTTAGCGCTTGTCTACAGAGAAAGTAGAAAACTAAATGTATGGGGATGACACTGACAAGTGTCAAAATTTATGTCAATTCCATATAATTTCGTTTTCTATTCTACAAGTAGACAAGCGCTAAGTGGCATTTGGCTATAGCTGCTGATGTGAGTAAGCTAATTTTTTGGAAAAATATTTCGAATACTACGCACTTCGTAGTATTCGAAATATTTTTCCAATTGAAGCAAGCTTTCGTGTTTGAAATAAACCTTTAGAGATTAGTTATTTTAGCAAGATAATTCGACATTTTATTGCATTCAATTTTGGAAGCAAGAAGTATTATTGCATGCAGATAGAGATTAGTGAATATTTTCTTGTATTATAATATCAATAAATAATCCCTGTATCAGTATGAAAATCCCGTTTATGCTAATGTCAGTTGCATTAGAATTCCAATCGAGATGTCGATCAAAAATCCATGACGCTCTTAAATCTGATATGGGAGCTGACACGGAAATGTCATGTCCAATATGCCAACGCCTACTGTATTAGTGTCCAAAGTTTCAACTAGTGACCGAAACGAAATATCAGAACATCATTATACTAAATAAGATGCGAATAACTCGGCTGGTGCTGAAAATCAGTGCCGCGGACTTGAGCCTTCGTGCGCGGGCCACCGCATTAAGCCTTTTGCGTTGCGACGCACCATGAACTTCATTTTGTTGTATGTCTGTGTTTTTGCTTTCATTCATCGTGGCATAGTCAACGGTTTTTCTTTTTTTTCTTTTTCTGATGCTGTGAGTTGTATTTAGGAAAGATCCAACCAACTAAATCCAGAATTTTTGACTGCGACATAATAAAACCCGATGCCTGCCAAAAATATTAACATTAAATAGGTCATTAATAATTCTTTCATAAACTTCGTTTAAAGAAACTGACTTAAACCCACTCTTATTTTTTGAAGTCGGATAATTAATGTAATGAAACCTTCTCCTAAGTGTAACAAACACTTCTCTGAAAACCGCATCAATATCGGTTCCGCTAATCGCGAAATAATCGCGCATTTACATAAATACAGGTTAAAGTAAGAACCTCCATTTTTGAAGACTGTTAAAAATTGTAGGATAAAACATTGTTGTCGTCCTCCAAATTAAAGGATCATGTTAAAAAAATACACCAGTTGAGGGTACTCAACTCGTGGCCTTTTGCTAGAACTTTTCCATTGACACGACAAACACTCACACAATAGCTCTTTCATTAATTGATTCCATAACCCTAATTCAATTATCTCTCTCAAGAATGTTACGTCAAATCAATTTTTATAGAAGTTATTGTGTCTAATGTCTTATGACTGTTGACGAATCGAAAGAGGTATGTAAGAATCTTAGCATATGGCCATTCCATAGTCTCTGTCTACAAGACAAGACATAGACAAGCATTAGGTTATACGTATATGTTATTGTGTCTAAGATAAATAAAGTTAGTATTTATTATAATCATCAGGAGATTAGCCCTTTATCATTCACTGCTGAACATAAACCACTCTAACTGTAACGATTTTTAACTCTTTCTATAGGTATTTTTTTTTGAGTGGAATAATCATACTATGACTTCTCCCGCCTTGAGTTAGGCGAGAGGGTATGTCAGACTCTTACTGACTAAAAATCACCCCTACTCCTGCTCTTTGAGTTGGAGCCCCGGTTCTATAGGTATCTAGGAATAAGTTTAAGGCCTACTAATCTAAATTAAGATTAGGTCAGAAGTCAATTTGAATGTGTAGATCGACCTGCTTTTACAATGTAGTTAATTATCAACACGTGTAGGAAAGCTAAACATTGTGATCTATTAACATTGTTAATAGCAAATGAGTGGCACGTGTAACATTAATTTATTTTGTAACAAATTATAGTAATTAATATTATGAAATCCCTTGTATGCTATGCTTTCCTCTGTACCTACAGTCGCTAACAGATGAACCTACTTCAATCTGTGAAATTTATTCAATGGATTTTCGATTTTATGTCAATACAATAAAGTTGAAGATGTAACAGAGACATTTATCAGAAAAGAACAGGTTTACCTGTAATGATAGTAATATGAAGAAAAAAAGTTTGTGTATTGCAAAATTATTTTTCGACATAAAATAATTCTCAAATCGGATATATCCGAAATACATCAACGAAAATAAGCATGAGGAAAATAGTAACAATGTTATAGCATAGTAAGTCGTGAAGCTATTGCCACCCAGGTGCAAATGGCGTCGTCTCCCGCCTCTCTATTTTGTTTGCATATTTGCCAAAGCTGCAATATGTCTCAACCGAAGACAGATGGTGTATCAACAAGCTTTACTTGATACATGACAATGCTACTTTATTAGTTTGGTCTTCGATAGTACCATACTATTATACATACATTCCAAAATAGAAACTAACTGTCTTTTTCTCCACAATGTACGAATCTACATTTTTTAATGAGCAATCACCTTTACAAATAAACTGGCTGAGGAACAAGTTTTATTTTGACGTTGCAAAAGGAAATTGATTTATTGTAATAAATATAATACTTTTGAAAAATAAAGTATATTTTTTCAACAAAATTCAATCAAATCTTCATACAGTTCTAATTATTTTTGCCTTAATTTTAACCGTACATCAAATCTTGACTAATCATCAATTAGATCATCATTGATTAAGCGAAGCTCTAGTTAAGCCAATCCCCTCTTTGGACTAACTAAATTCCGTTCTTATTCCCCAAAGAGGTAGGTAGCATAATACTCTCACTTATCGTCGATTATGTTGTTAGTCTTCGTGTTATGGAGCCATATTCTGGTATCAGACTTAATACATGATTCCTCTCGTGCCTTTAGGCTTAACTCATTCTGTCTCCTAAATTAAATTCGCCAAAGGAAATAGAAATTATCGTATAACTATATCTTCCGATTGATTTCGTTGCTAGATCCAAGACTTCATGTCCCTGGGACCAGTGTTTTCATGGTTGTATCTACTGTAGATTCTGGCTGGAGTTGCATTGGTTTTAGGAGGTTGTGGCGGGCTTGTCCCATATATATTAGTCATTTTTCCATGACTAAGATTAGTATAAATAATTGCTTTTGCCTAGTGCTCAGTTTAATGTTGAAAGTGGATAATAAGATTGTAAGCGATAAATAGTAGGTTGAAAATTATTGTGGTATTACATATTATTAAATATAGTAGTTATAACTACAAAATAAATAGCGCATTATACCATTTGCAACCTAAACACTTGTACTATTTATTCAGTGCTTTAAATCTTAAGGCATCCCCTAGAATTGACACTTATTATGCTTTATATAGGTAAATTAACAACATAACATAACATCACGCCTTTTATCCCCGAAGGGGTAGGCAGAGGTGTAAATTATGCCACTGTACAATGTAACGCCCACTTTTCACTATTTACGTTATGAGTCCCATGTAATAGGGGTGAACCTATTGCCATATACCAGGCACAATTCCAGACTCCGTACTACTACTAAGATTTTTTTTAAAACCCAGTAATACTTTGCCCGACCCGGGAATCGAACCCGAGACCCCTTGCCCGGCAGTCGCACTTGCGACCACTCGGCGAACGAGGCAGTCATAGGTAAATTAAAGGTAATATAACAAAGTGAACGATAAGTGGGACATTATGGACCGATTTATGAACGTAGATTCTTAGTAGGTATATTTCAATTCAATTTATTTTATTACGGCCGAGTGGTCGTAAGTGCGACTGCCGGGCAAGGGGTCTCGGGTTCGATTCCCGGGTCGGGCAAAGTGGCATAATGTGCACCTCTGCCTACCCCTTCGGAGATAAAAGGCGTGATGTTATGATGATGATTATTTTATTATATATTAAACGCTTCATGCACAATCGTACATAAAGTGGACTTAATGCCGTGGACATAGAATAGAATATTGTATGGAATAGAAAAAAATGCGATTTTAGACAATAACTTTTAAGTTCTAGGGTTGGTCGCCTAATGATAATTGTCATGTAAGATGATGGATTGTGGCGTCATTATGGTTCCTTCTACAGTGATAAATCTTACAACACAAAAAAATCTACTTCGAAAAAACCGAAGTGGAATAGCTATGTGTATGTTTTGACTTATAAGTATACTGTCAATACCATAACTGACAAAAATGAATGATTTATATTCTCTGGCTTGTTTGTCAAGAAACGGTAGACGCTTTCAAGCATCATTTCAATAACATAACATAACATCACGCCTTTTTATTCCCCGTAGGAGTAGGCAGAGGTGCACATTACGGCACTATTAATGCCACTGTACAATGTAACCACCCACTTATGTCAGTAACAGTAGTAGCACGGAGTCTGGAATTGTGCCCGGTATATGGCAATATTCTCACCCCCTATTACATGGGACTCATAACATCAATAGTGAAAAGTAGGTGTTCTATTGTACACTGGCATAATGTGCACCCCTGCCTACCCCTTCGGGGATAAAAGGCGTGATGTTATGTATGTATTCATAGACAAAATCATTTAGGTACGTGTTTTCCTTGCATATGGCAAATCTCTCGGCAAGTACAATAGTTAGATTCAGAATAGAAAATGATCATTTCGATATTTCTAACATATTCTTAGTTTATCTCAAAAGCAGTTTGAAGTTAAATTCAGCACTGTAAGCGTCCGTTTGCAGTCGATCGACTTGTAAATTTGGCCAATATGAAGACCGTGTAAAAGAAGGATTCGGAAGACGATTTATATTTTATCTTCCCTCGGATGGAAGTCTATAATGTTATTTATATTGATATCATAACTTAAGTCCTTAAGCGTAAGGTTTAGTTTTGAAGTTGAGCATTACCTATTTTTTGTCTAAGACTCTACTAAGTTGCTGAATAACAGTGTCTTAGAACGGACTAAGGATTTATGGAACGATTTTACCCTATACATTGCGTATGGTGTGAAAAATTTAAATTTGCTTCAATCTAATTAAAAAAAAGAGTACCGTTGTGTTATACATTGTACTAGCTATCATAAAAAGTATGTGATCAAGTATCAGTGAGCTGCGCGACGTTGCCGCGACCGCGCACGCTGCTCATGAGGAAGAACCCCTCTGTGGTTCGAAACTAGTAGAGCTTTTCTCAGTATATTTACGTGAGATACCCGCGATTTTAGTCAATTTAGTATGTCTTACGATAGTTATTATAAAAACAAAAAGTATGTACCTTTTTAGAACACTTAGCCCTTTAAGAAAAAAACGGCTTAACAATAAGAAATATTCAATATTGAATAGTTTATCATTAGGGCGTAACTGAATACAAGCCTATCGGAATGATTGATATGATTTGAAAATACGCAACATTACAATTTTCATGTGTGTAGTATACCTTAGTAGATATCTGTATTTAATGGACCAATCAATCATTGTAATCCTTATTATGTTATATATTATTTGCAATGGATTTATCAATAAGTACTATAAGCTGGTACTTAGTGGTATATAAGTATGGCACTTAAACCAAAATAATTGAGCGATGAGCATAATTTAAAACCTTCACTGATAATGCCAAAATCTCTGTTGGCCAGTATACAAATACAAACAGTAACAGGTACTTACCTATATCCCCTATCGACGTCCATATCAAATAAGAACTATTTTATTTTAATTATAAATACATATCATCTGCTTTATCATTTTGATAACAAAATTACATTACTTTTACTCATACTTCAAAGCCAAAACTAACTTAAGAATAATGACATTGATAAAACGATATGTTCGTATATTCATGGTCCTATTCTAAGGTCAATGATTTCATAAGTACATTTTTAATATTCAAGAAAAGTGCAGTGAAAATATCTTCGCACTTTTATCTTTCTGCAAACAAATCGTTTTAGAGCGATTCAAGTTCTTAAAACTAGTGTAGGTACCTAATTTAATACGTGATACGATTCCCAAGAGATGCTTAAGTACGTACTCACATTAGGCCTTCAGATGTGTGATTGATCTTGACGTAAAATCTCCAGTTTTCTCTGCGAATTCACTTGTAACTCAAACCAGTAATATGATTCGCACTTTCGTGTTTATTTTCGTAATATCTCAGTGTTTCATGTGTTGTAGTGATGTGGCATTTATTTCTTTTTATTTTTACTTGAACTTTTATATACGTGATACGTGGTATCTAAGAGAAACGTTTTAGGGTTACATAGCTAAATGGGGTAAAGGGGAAAAGAATCACATCCTTGTCCATCACTGTCAAGATCCTTTTTTTACTCAAGAACGTGCAGAAGTATTATGCAAAAATAGTATCAAATAAGTAGGTATTTGTTCACCTTAAGGTACTCAGCTTTGATATTATTTGTCCTTCTAAAAATAGTACGCATGATTTTAGTACATATTTTAATCCATACTCTTAACTCCATACGTGCATCGTTAACTTCTGAGTGACTTTCAACAGTTTGCTGTTGGCAGTCAAATAATTAAAGTTAAATTTTTATATCTTTTTTATACACAACTTTTAAAAAAACCTACCTCAACCCACTCTTTTCTTAAGTCGGTTAATTAATACCTAAATTCAAATCTTCTCCTAAGTGTAACAAACACGTCTACAAAATCGGTTCAGCCGATCTCGAGATAATCGAGCATAAACGTACATATATACATACACACAGGTCAAATAGAGAATCTCCTTTTTTGAAGTCGTTTAACAATGATCAGGTTTTCAGTATTTAAGAAAAAATTATGTACTTATTATTATTTCAGTCTCTTTAAAGCATTTCAAAGGTCTTTAGTAAGTGAAACCCAAGTAAAGTCAATTTCAAAGTCTTTACTTGAAACTATTCATTTCAAAGCGTAGATTCCTAAGAAAGGAAAATATTTATAATAAAAGTTTCCATTGTTGGTTATTCATTGTTTTTATTGCAGTTATTTACGTTGCCAACCATATAACTGATGGGGTACGCAGTAGTACCTACGTTTTTAATTGACATAAAATACTGTATTTTACTGGACTAACATATTGCTGGGACAGCCACATAAAATGTTTTACAATTAAAATAATATTAATCGCGTCAACTGTTCGGTGTTATCCATTTTCCAAGCTTTTATTTAACCTTTCCTATATAATAATATACTCAAACTCTATTATACAGGTAACAGTAAGTGGCAATACAAATACAAAGTAACTTTACAAATAAAAAAAAAATCTTAGTAATATTTCAAATTCAAATATTCAATCGTGACCTCTTTGGTTCGTTCGGAGCCTAAGCAAATTATGACCTGCGTTGACCTCGCTTGTTATTGAATTGATTGATTTCTTCCTGTCGTCAGCTCTGCATTGATGACAACGAATGATGAATATGAAATTGATGCTCTAAGCTTGGATGTGCTATGGTTTATTGTATGCTATGCTCAAATTAATAATAAATCATCATGAACATCTCGTGATTGTGTTCACTATTGGACTATGAGCGTCTTCATCATAACATCACGCCTTTTATCGTCGAAGGGGTAGGCAGAGGTGCACATTATGCCACTGTACAATGTAACACCCACTTTTCACTATTTATTTATGAGTCCTATGTAATAGGGGGTGAGCCTATTGCCATATACCGGGCACATTTCCAGTCTCCGTGCTATTACTGAATTTTTTACAAAACCCAGTATCGAATCCCGACCCGGGAATCGAACCCGAGACCCCTTGCCTTGCATTCGCACTTGCGACCACTCGGCCAACTAAGCAGTTAATATATGAGCGTCCTCTATAATAAAATTTACTATAATCGTAATTGGGCAAAGCGGCTTCTAAGATCGCTGATTAAAAGGTTCGGGCTAATCAGAAAACGTACCTCCAAAACAGTTAAATGTATTTAAAGTACTTTAAGATATTTAATAACTTAAACATTCGTTTTAAATAAACTCTATTTTCTTACACACACATTTGCACACACTTGCACACACATACATACCTATTAACACCAATTTAACTCATTCATTCTTTATTCTTTTTTTATGCTTGATGCGCCGACGTTTGACCACTATCTCGCCTGGTGGTAAGCGATGATGCGGTCTACAATGGAGCACGTCGTCTCATAAGAAACCTATGCAAATGCTACAGGTTTAGATGTTAACTTGTCCAGTTGCGGGGGGGGGGGATACAAATCTCTATGTCTAAATGTTCACTAAAAAATTGTTTAATAATTGTATCTAAGTTGGAAGCAAAGAGAAACAAATTTCATAGTCCAAAGTCGTCTAGTCTAGTCCCTATGTCGTATCTTATGATACCCGTGGGAAGAATATAGGTGGTGCCAAGTATTTGAAATGCTATCTGTTACATATTATGTATTATATGTGAATAATTAAAATGTGACTAATAGCTTACAAGATACAATATACCTCTAATATGCATAAACATACGAATATAATTGAAAGAGGACCATTCAGAAGAATTTCATTAGAGTGCACTGAAATTCTTACTCAAATGAAAACGTATGAATAATTTTGTCGGTTTATGCTATGTATGTATTTTGATTACTTTTGTTATGAATTTGGTGTTGGGAAAATGCACAAATGTTATTCTAGGATTACAGCTGTGGTAAAATGAAAGCCGTGCATGAAATCAATATGAAAAATGACAAAAAAGAACTGAAATTTTCAATGTAATAAAATATTACTGTCTCTTTAAAAGAGTGGTTTGAAGTATGACTCAGTGTCCCTTTTTTGTGTGAGGCGGAAGGGAGTGTCAGACTCTTACTGACTAAAAACCACCCCGTTCCTTCTCCTGCACGTCGAGCCGGAGCCCCGGTTACCCGTTAGGTTCTCTGCGACGTTACCCGTTAGGTTCTCCGCGACGACTCAGTGTCTCTAATGTCTAATTTCCTAGTTTGGCCAAAGTTTTATTAGAATTTTCTGTAGGTACCTACATGAAATCCTTTTTTTGAGGGGGAATATCATCTGATTACTTCTTCCACCCGTAGACGCGAAGAGGAAGTGTCAGACTCTTACTGACTAAAAACCACCCTGTTCCTGCTCCTGCACTTCGAACCGAAGCCCTGGCAATCCGTTAAGCACTCCACAGCTTCGTATCGGTATCAGCCCTATCGGGCCCCATCTGTGGTGGTCTGACAAAGCCTTGACGCGCCGTACGTTCGGGCCTGGTTCTGGTCGGTTACCCGTGCCCACCGTCCGCAGGCCCGTGCCCGGTGGCCGGAGATCATCTCGCGATTCCCGACACCCGGAGTGTCTCTCGCGACGGCTAGGGTTTGAGGAGGCTTGTTCCCTCATGTATTTTGCCTCCTCTTTAACTAGCATGCCTGCCTCGCAGGAGTAGATGGCATCCCAGTCCCAGGTACAGTAAATCCTTGCAAACTATGAACCGTGTGTGATAATATGTTCTTATTGTACGAGTCCGAGTCTCATAAAGCAAGCTAATAAATAAACATTTACAGTGGCTAATTGCTACACATTTGCATAGCGCAATTATTCCTAATGGACTAATGAGTACTTTACAGTTCAGTACTATGTATGTACATAAATATTATTAAGTTTTATGAATAGTATGTATGGGTTTCCGTCTAGACGTAATAAAACAAGTTATGTCACTGCTTCATAAATGTAAACTATTGTTTTTTATTGCGGCTGTACATTACCTTGTTACCATCATGGGAGTGGTACTACTTTACATAATTTTTAAGGCCTTTTAGATATTTTTTCTTTTACACGATTTTAAGACTTTGACTGCCAATAAAAACTGTTGAAGGTAAATCCTTCGTTAACGCTGGTCACCGGTGACCCCCATGGCGTTTAACGTGTTAAATGGGTAGTGAAATTTTTTATGTATTTTATGATTGTGCTTGTAGCTAATGAAGTCTTAAAAGTAGGTAAGTAGGTTCAAATTAGATAAATAAAAGTCGGAGGGTAGCCTACTCTGCGTAGGCTGCGCGACATCACCGCGATCGCGCACGCTGCTCATGAAGTAGAGCCCATCTGTGCCTCGAAAGTTACAAAAATTTTCGGTACATTCATGTCAGTAACCTGCAATTTTTAGTTAAATCAGTATGTCTCACGATAGTTATTATAAAAAACATCAAATATCGTGTTGTAGGGACAAGCATTTAAAGGATTTATGTGGGTACTCATCCTTTCAAAATGAGGTTAAAAAATGATTGTTAAATGCCTTATCTACACTTAATTTATTGCTTTTGAGTATCAATAAATTGCAATCCGGTCATATGTGGGTCATTGCACTTATTCTATTCAGATTCCTAGCTCAATATAGCTGTTGTTGTTGTATGCGCCCGCCGTACTCAGTCGTTTAATCAAATACTTAGCAATTGATTTCGGCCCAAAATCATTACGAAGGAATCGTTTAAGTAATCAAATGTGTTTGAGTACGCCAGTTAGTATATTGCTTAAGTACTTGTCATGTTTTGTACCAACATAATAATAAGTAATATAACACCTTAGTAGCCTTTTTTTTTTTTTTTTTTTTTTAAGGGGGGAAAATCATCGAATGACTGCCCCCGCCTGGGTGAGGCGGGAGGGAGTGTCAGACTCTTACTGACTAAAAACCACCCCGTTCCTTCTCCTGCACGTCGAGCCGGAGCCCCGGTTACCCGTTAGGTTCTCCGCGACTCCGAATCGGCATCGGCCCTATTGGACCCCATCTGTGGTGGTCTGATGGCTCTTTGAGGCGCGCGCGGAACGCGACGCGCCGTACGCTCGGGTCTGTTTCTGGTCGGACGGGGAGCCACCCATGCTCGCCGTCCGCAGGCCCGCGCTTACGGTGGCCGGAGATCGTCCCGCGATCCCCGACGCCCGGTGTGTCCTTCGCGATGGCTGGGTTGCGAGGAGGCAGCGCTTCGCTGCCTCACGCGTCCCGCCTCCTCCTTAGCTAGCATGACTGCTTCGCAAAAGGAGGAGACGGCATCCCAATCCCCCTCGCTCCGCATCATGGCCTGCACTAGGCCCGGACGCGAGAGGTCGCCATCGCCGATCACTTCCCTGAGGACACGGCGGTGCTCAGCCCACGAAGGGCATTCTCCCACCGTGTGTTCCACCGTGTCCTCAGGGCGGTCCTCGCAGTGATGACACCCGGGCGTTTCCTCCCGCCCCATCAGACACAGGTACCTCCCGAAACTGCCATGTCCGGTGAGGACCTGCGTCAGGCGGTAGGTGAGGACGCCGTAGCGTCTCTCAAGCCACTCCTCAAAGAGGGGACTTACCGCTGCGATGGCAGCGAGCCCAGTCCTCGGTTGCGACAGTCGTTGCTGCCATTCCGCCATGAGATCGCGCCGGAGCTCATCCCGCCACGCACTTATCTGGCGCGGCAGCGGAGTTTCGCCCCGGCGACGTGCCTCCGCGCGCATGCTGTGCACGCGCGCGAGCACCTTCGCCTCCAGATCCCACGGCGGTAATCCGGCAAGGAGGGTTCGCCGACTCCCCAGAGATCGTGCGGTATCCGCGGATCATTCGGATCGCCATGACCCTCTGTGCCATGAGCAGCGTCCGAGCGGGACGCCGCAACAGGTTAGGCGCCCAAGCAGGGGCGCCGTAGAGGGCCATGGACCGCACGACCCCGGCGTATAACCTCCGGCAGGAGGCGTTTGGCCCCCCGAGGTTGGGGAGGATGCGTTTAAACGCAGCCCCCGTCCTCTCCAACTTTGGAGCCAAACGTCGGAAGTGTTCTATGAAGTTCCACCGACTGTCGAGGACGAGTCCTAGGTACTTCATCGTCGTCTCGACGCCGATGGTGACTCCTCCCGCCGTTATTTGGGACCCACCCGGAGGTGGCGCGTTCCCGCGGCCATGAAAACACATGGCCTCGGACTTGTGGAGCGCCACCTCGAGTCCCAACTGCCGGATTCTCTCAACGACTGTCGCAACCGCTGTCGCCATTAAGTCGGCCGCCGCCTGGTGTGACCTCCCGTGCGCCAGCACCAGCGTATCGTCGGCGTAGCATATAGTGCTAACGCCGTTCGGGAGGTCGGTGCGCAGCACCCAGTCATAGCCGATGTTCCACAGGAGCGGCCCCAGAACCGAACCCTGTGGAACACCGCGTGACATCTCTCGCCGGTTCCACTCGCCCCGGTGACCGGGGTAGCTGACGGACCTGTCCGTCAGGTAAGCCTCGATTACACGACGGAGGTAGGTAGGCACCCGATGATATCGGAGTGCCTCCAAGATGCAGCTCCAGGGCAGGGAGTTGAAGGCGTTGGCGATGTCCAGAGACACCGCCACTACGACCTTACCCCTGGACACTGCAGTCCCCGTCGTGAGGTCTCTAACGCGCATGATGGCGTCCACCGTGGAGCGCCCTCTGCGGAAGCCGAACTGGCCGTCCGACAAGTCCGGCCCAATGTCCGTCAGGTGCGCGACGAGGCGGTTCGAAATGATTCTTTCGAAGACTTTCCCCACCTCGTCGAGCAACACTATGGGCCGGTACGCGGACGGAGAGTCCGCAGGGCGCCCCGTCTTCCGCACGAGGACCAGTTTGCCCGCTTTCCAGAGAAGCGGGAACTGGCCTCTCTCCAGACATGCGCTGTAGAGACCAATCAATCGAGGCCCGAGAGCCTCTGAGGCCAGGACCCATGCCTTGCCATGCAGGCCGTCGGGTCCCGGGGCGGTGTTCTTGGCGCCCATCCGGCGCACCGCCGCTCTCAATTCTGCCTCGGTCACCTCTGGGACGATGTCGTCGTCGTCGTCGCTGTAGCCCGCGTCGGGCACCGCAGGGGGCGGAGTCATATACGGAGGGGTGAACCCCCTCCACAGTCGAGGGAACAGGGTGCCAATCACCTCCTCCAAGACTTCTTGCCGGAGACTCTGGGTGAGCGGGGGAGCCCAGGCGCGGAGTTTGTCGCGTACCATCCGGTACGGGCGTCCCCACGGATCTCTGTCCAGAGTCCCCAGCATCTCTCGGCGGGCCTCCTCCTTGGCCCGTAATATCTCCACCTTGAGGAGGGCCTTGGCCGCCCTGTATCCCTCGTACATCTCCGCCTCTCTCGCCTCCGCATTAGGAGGACGGATGCGGCGCCTGCGGTGCCTAGTGTACTGGCGTCGCGCAGCAGTGCACGCCTTGCGTAGAGCTGCTAGCTCTTGCGACCACCAGTACACCTGGCGCTTTTGTTGCCTCGACCGGATCCGGGGCATCGCCACGTCACAGATCCTGGACATGGCGTCCTGGAGCCACTTGGCCTCATCGTCTATGTCGGCAGGCCTGACCGGTGGTATCACCCAGGCCTGCACGATGGCGGCTTCCAGGAGCAGCTCCCGGTCCAGCTGTTTCAGCGCCCAACGCGGGCCACATGGGGCCTGTCTGACCGGCGGGTCTGCGGACTCGGCGGAGACGTCGAACCGGATATACCGGTGGTCGGAGTACGTCTCCACCTCCTCCATGACGCGCCAGCCAACAATACGCGGTGACAGAGCAGGGCTGGCGAACGATATGTCCACCACCGACTCGCCCTGCATCCGCACACACGTGGGGACAGAACCCCGGTTCAGGACGACTAGGCCTGTCTCAAGGGCCCAGTCTTCCACCATCCTACCCCGGACGTCGGTGAACCGGGAACCCCAAGCCACGTTCCTTTCTCTGGAGCCCTGACTGCCAATAGCTTGGATTTCTGCCGTTATTGGTGGACTACTGCTTTTACTTTTTTATTAACAAATATTTAAAAATGTATAAATTGACTGCACGTTTGGTGCGGTGGCTGGGCAAGCGGCTGCCGTGCAACGTGTCGCGGGTTCGATTCCCGCACGGGACAACACTTTGTGTGATCCACAAATTGTTGTTTCGGGTCTGGGTGTCATTGAGTATGTGAACTTTTATGTTTGTAAACGCACCCACGAAACAGGAGAAAATCATAGTGTGGGGCAACGTTTATTTAATAAGAAAAAAAAACAAAAAAAATTCAAGTTTAAAAATAAATGAAGGAAATAGTTATATCTAACATTCCCTTTTAATTAAACATTCTACAGACAACAATTTTATTGACGATTCAATTGAATTCAATGTAAAAGTGATACGAACATAAAATTGTATGAGATCAAACATTTTCATGGACATATGCCACACAAAGTTTTATCTCACGCGTCTGTAATTTCAGGGGCCCGGTTTCCCTTTACATGCTGAAACAAATATCAAGGTTTTCCTCAAATGATTGATGGTCAATTGATAAAATATGTTTGCGCTATAAAAATATTACTATGTTTATTATGTTTGTTTATGTGAGATACTTCATTTTATCAACAACAACAAGTTTCCTTTGATAAGACAGAGGTGTCTATATATTATTTTCGTCAGTTATAGAATAAAGCGCAAAGTTAGTAGTAATTTTAAAAGTCCCAGTAGTTTTGGCTCAGCTGAGGGTCGTACTAGACTACTTTTTTTTTTTTAAGTGGGGAAAATCATCGAATTACTGCTCCCGCCTGGGTGAGGCGGAAGGGAGTGGCAGATTCTTACTGACTAAAAACCACCCCGTTCCTACTCCTGCACGTCGAGCCGGAGCCCCGGTTACCTGTTAGGTTCTCCGCAACTCCGAACTCAAGACTCCTTACGAGACGAACAAAATTAATTAGATATTATAGAATCCCAATGTTTTGCTGAAGCAGTTGATTAAACGCAATAAATCATACAATAGGCACTAGATCAACTAATTGCCAATTTCCATGAATATCGATTGATTTTTAACCGATTTCAAAAAAGAAAGAGGTTCTCTTTTTGACCTGTATGTATGTTTATATTCTATTTTCTCGTGATTGGTTGAACGGATTTTGATGCGTTCAGAAATGTGTTTGTTACACTTAGGAGAAGGTTTTAGTACATTAACAGACCCACCTCAAAAAAGAGATGTTTTTAAACTTAGTTTATAAGTAGTATTATTGACATTAGTTGTATAAATAGACACATAACATAACATCACGCCTTTTATCCCCGATTGGGTAGGCAGGAGTGCACATTATGCCACTATACAATGTAACACCCACTTTTCACTATTTATGTTATGAGTCCCATGTAATAGGGGGTGACTCTGTGCTACCACTGAGAATTTATAAAAAACTCACTAATACTTTGCCCAATCCGGGAATCGAACCCGAGATCCCTTGTCCAGCAGTCGCACTTGCGACTACTAGTCCAACGAGGCAGGCAGCAAGATAGTTGCATAGAGTTTCGGTCAAAAATCGACCCCAATCCACATCGTTATTTTAGACTTATATAGGTTATTGAAATAGGTAGTAAATACTGTGGATATAGTATTATTTGAACCCTATTAAGCCCACCTTTTATTACTTTTGTCAAATGTACTGTGTCATAGGATTTTTTTATTATCTGCTCAACATTCAACTTGATTTACTCAAAAGTAATAAAATGTGGGTTGGATCTTTTCTGCTTAACAGGGTCCTTTTGTTAATAGGTATTTAGTACCGTAATAATCTAGAATATATCATTGCATAAACTATACTTATACCTACAACATGCTTGTATTAAAGCATTTAGGTTATGGTTTCTGTGAGTTATAGTCACTACACAAAAAATCACTTTGCCCCCATAACTCGAATAATGCGTTAAAAGGAAAAGGCGATAGGAATAATATACCTAATGATGATTATTTCCTCGATTCCTGCTTTAGGGACTGCATTCTATGGCTCTATTCACAGGGGTCAAGACATTTAATGGTATGTTTTTGTGTGACTGTGTGTGTGATTTTTCCAAAATAATTTCGTGTTACATTTCATTTTTTGTAGGATAACATATTACATTCTCCGTGATTACATTGACTATGATTGTCTCCTGTGTCGTGGGTTCGGTTACAAACATACAAGGTACACACCACACCCAGACCTGGAACAACAATCTATGGATCTCACAAAGAGTTGTTCCATGCGGAAATCTAACCCGCGACACGATGCGCGGCAGCCAGTTGCCTAGCCACCGCGCCAATCGTGCAGTCGAATTCGAGTTAATACATAAAATAAAACAATATCAATAGTGTATGTTATAGTCAGATATGGTCTATCTATATCTGTGGTCAAGAATCACGTTTGTATAAAGACTTTCATTTACCGTTTTTTTTAAGAAATTGGGATTTTTATGTACGTGGTTTTAGGTCTGATTTTTCTGTTACTCTAGAAGTAGGTTGCTTTATTTATGACAACTAATTAATTGCCGTAGATATAGTATTATTTATTAAACTGTCAAACATCGCGAGGATACTGGTGACCCCAACCTATTGTTCTTTAATTATATCTATAATGACGGTACTCAAATGGTTAATAGTCAATACCTTAATAACCTAGAATATTATATTGTCTAAACTAAACATGACTACTATGCAATGTCACGTCAGAGACAAAGCTAAAATTACTCGTGTGTAATTTACACGTGACTTAAACCCTAGCCTTTAACCCTAGAAACATACGTAACAAAGGAACTTAGCAGTAAACATTAGTAGTATTTAGGTCTAGTAGGTTTGTCCCTTTATACAAAATGACTATGTTATTAATTGTTCACACACATTGTTTGCCCATTGGACATTTGTGACGAGTGCGACTGCCGGGGAAGGGGTCTCGGGTTCGAGTCCCGGATCGGGCACAGTATTACTGGGTTTTTAAAAATCTCAGTAGTAGCACGGAGTCTGGAAAAGTGCCCGGTATATCAATAGGCTCACCCCCTATTACATCGGACTAATAACATAAATAGTGAAAAGTGGATGTTACATTGTACAGTGGCATTAAGATCCATAATGTGCACCTCTGCCTACCCCTCCGGGGATAAAAGGCGTGATGTTATGTTACATTGTTTGCTCATTGGAAATTAGTGACGTAATTATTGTTTACTTTTGACCCATTCGTTACATTGATTCGCATATAGGTGGGTATTTCCATTTTTTGTATACTTGATAGGTTGACGTTAACTATAAATTAAAATGAATTAGGTATACAACGTTCGCCGAACTTATAAAAGAATATGCCATTCACTGGAATGGATAATGTCTGCGTTTTATTAGGATAAAGTTTGTTCGAACGAAACGCCTGCGAATATACAGGAATAAGACAACACAGAATAAGAATCATTATGTTATACATCGTAGTTTTTTGACTAGTAAAACAATACCACTGTCACATTCTAGGCAAGTTCTTCAAGTCATCAACATCAGCATACCAGTCGACAAAATTACTTCTGCGATATATGGTACATAATGATAATCCAAGATATACTACTGCTATAAAGCTTAATACAGTATAGTGACGTCATTCCTCATGACTTCCTGCTTATCTATGCTCACTTCGTCTTAGTTCCTTAACCGTCTATATCTGTCATTGACAATATAACCATCTATCAGGGTGAGCCGATATAATCGATGTCATCCTTCTTTTGACACACTAATCTCGCTTCTTTGTGGACTCTATGGGGTAAAATATGGCCCACTATTACGGTCCCGAGTGACCCATCGCTTTAGTTAAGAGAGAAGAGCATTTTGTGTCTTGTAGCTATTTGTATTGAGTTGTTTTTTTGTTTCTTCGTGTTGTTTTGTAGCTATTATACTTGTTGCTGTTTGGCCATTAGCTCGGTTTTAAACGGATTTTGCCACAGTCGTCACGCTTGACAAGCTCGTAGCTAGGTTAATTAAAGAAAACCCGTCTTTCAGTAGCTAGTCGTAGTCGTGGTCGTAGTCGTAACTTTCAGTATAATAATAATTTCTTTTTTCTTCCATCTCCTTAACCAAATATTGGTATTACATTGTCCTCACATTATTGAACTTAACGAAAGAATGTAACCAAAAATTGTATTGTGAACATGATTGAAAAAGAGTATGGACTTTCTTGACTATGGAGTTTCTTGCTCGTTCTTCTCCATAGGAATCTACACTTTGGAACGAGCAAATAGCTTCACTAGAGGACTGACCTACAGACTGTCATTTTTTCTTATTATTTAATATTTAAATATTTTATTTCACGTTCGTTCGTTCAAAACTGTCTTCCTGGTCTAATTGAAATAAATGATTTTGACTTTTGACTTTTTAATACATTACTAAGCGCCAAACCAAAATACTTCAACATCGATTATTGTAACAAACAAAGGTTTACTGAAACGATCCAATATCGATTTATTAAACCTAGATAAAACTTTCTCGACCAGTCTATGCCCATTTCTAGACCAGACTTAAAATAATATAATGTGTGTGTTTTTCTGTGAGCTTAGTTTTTGCAAGTCACAATTAGCACTTTCTTCTAGTGGTTCGCTGACAGAGATTAATTAAAACTAAGAATAAAAGCATTAACACTATTGCTGAATATGTTTTGAAATCTAAGTTTTTTGGACCCTAGCCAGTTCTATTGACCTAGAAGATTATTTGGTTTGCCGGGAAATAACGGGGGCATATAAATATATTAAAGAAGTTCAAATAAGTAGATTACTTGCGATATACTGCCACGTGACGTCTGCTTCCATAGGGAGCTTAGTTTATTCTAATTTTAAAAGTAGGTACCTAATATTTTTATTCTGCAAAATAATATCAAAGGTACTGCTTTCTTTTATTTTATTTCTAGGGCATTTCGATGAAACTAGTGATAACCTATGTTTTTTTCTTACGTTATTTTTCTTATTTCCTTTCCTCTATCATAAAAAGTTAAATTAGGTCAAAGTCATCCGCACATTATTTTGAAGTATTAGACCTGGATGTCCTAAAATCTATATATGTATAAATAAAAGTATACTATTAATCAAGTCGAGCTTATTTTTGGGAATAAGACTGATCACCTCATGGTAACTGATGCAGCGCCGTCCATGGACAATTGAACATCCATAACACTATAGGATTTATAATTATATTCAGTGCATTGCGGGTATTTAATTACTATTACTTATGATTTTATCTAATTAAATATTTTTATTGTTTATACAGATACGTGGCGATAGTGAAACCTCTGCAACACAGACTGAGTCGTCGTGTAGCGCGCGCGGCGCTCTTCACCGTCTGGTGCGCCAGCGCTCTGCTTGCACTGCCCAGTCTACTCTACTCTGATACTTATAAGAAACAGTAAGTTTGTTAATTTTATACATCTTTACCCAGTAATAATATAATACTTCACTTTATAGTCTTTGTGCGACTATAGTGTGAAATGTGTGCATGAAACCATGCGTACATTTTCGTACAATTTCAGAACGAAATTATTTAAAAATTTAGTTTTATTTTAGAGTAACTAATATCATTTCATTTCGTCGTCAAATAATTTTGTATTATTATTGTAGCTTTTATCTTAATATGGTAAAGTAGTAATGCTCAAAAATAATGTAGGTAAATAAAAAAATAATACGTAACATTAAACAGTAGGCCTTTGCCCCACAGTGGAACGATTATGGCTGAAAATAAATAAAAATAATAAATATAATAACATTAAACGTCAAAGTCGAAATTCTCTCGAAGTCCTCAATATTAAATTCAGATCAGAAGAGGATTTTCTGTGGAACTAAAGATAGACGCTCTTTGTAGTCCGTACCTATATTCTTAGGCTACACGATATTACCAACTAGCACAAAGTATAAATAGGAAAGGTCACTGGATGTTCAAATAACTAAAACTTTATTTGTAGACAACCTTTGAAAACTGAAATAACAGGTAGACTTTATTACATTATACAATTTTCGTGGCTATTGTTAAACAGCTAATATAAAAGTTTATCTGCCACAGTCAGTCTAAAAGTGTAAAGATTTTAAAGTCTAAAATTTAGGCAAAAGTTCAAACGCTAACTTCAAAGCAGAATTTCAAAATAAACGTCTAAAACTGTGAAACTCTTTAAACGGATTTATATAATTCTTGCCTTTTTGTTTAATACTTAAAACATTCTTAGATTAATGGATCGTTTAACAAATAACAACTCATTTATAGGTATAATAGAGTTTCCCTAAATGGTTTGTTTACGAAATAAAAGATAGCACAAATGTAAGAATTTCCTACAATTGCGCTATCTCGCTGATTGGACAAAACACCCCATTTCCTAGTAGGAATTACAATAACACAAAGCAAAAAACAAAACACACACATTAACAGCCTATTTTTTTTTTTTTTTTTTTTTAAGGGGGGAAAATCATCGAATGACTGCCCCCGCCTGGGTGAGGCGGGAGGGAGTGTCAGACTCTTACTGACTAAAAACCACCCCGTTCCTTCTCCTGCACGTCGAGCCGGAGCCCTGGTTACCCGTTAGGTTCTCCGCGACTCCGAATCGGCATCGGCCCTATTGGGCCCCATCTGTGGTGGTCTGATGGCTCTTTGAGGCGCGCGCGGAACGCGACGCGCCGTACGCTCGGGTCTGTTTCTGGTCGGACGGGGAGCCACCCATGCTCGCCGTCCGCAGGCCCGCGCTTACGGTGGCCGGAGATCGTCCCGCGATCCCCGACGCCCGGTGTGTCCTTCGCGATGGCTGGGTTGCGAGGAGGCAGCGCTTCGCTGCCTCACGCGTCCCGCCTCCTCCTTAGCTAGCATGACTGCTTCGCAAAAGGAGGAGACGGCATCCCAATCCCCCTCGCTCCGCATCATGGCCTGCACTAGGCCCGGACGCGAGAGGTCGCCATCGCCGATCACTTCCCTGAGGACACGGCGGTGCTCAGCCCACGAAGGGCATTCTCCCACCGTGTGTTCCACCGTGTCCTCAGGGCGGTCCTCGCAGTGATGACACTCGGGCGTTTCCTCCCGCCCCATCAGACACAGGTACCTCCCGAAACTGCCATGTCCGGTGAGGACCTGCGTCAGGCGGTAGGTGAGGACGCCGTAGCGTCTCTCAAGCCACTCCTCAAAGAGGGGACTTACCGCTGCGATGGCAGCGAGCCCAATTAACAGCCTATAAGTGCCCACTGCTGAGCAAATCCTCTTCTCACAAGGAAAAGGTTTGAGCATTAATCACCACGCTGACTCACTTGGCGATTTCAAACTTATACTTAGAAATTATAAGTCCAGGTTTCCTCACGATGTTTTTCTTGACCGCTTGTCAGTGGTGTCTGAATAATCTTAGAAAGTACATATAACTCGCAAAAAAGATTGTCCAAGTCACAGCAGCTGTCAAATATTGAACGTCAAATGGTGTGATACTAGCTAATTTCCTATTGATCGAAGGAAAGTTTTACACTAGCACCACATGTTAAGCAAAAATACGGTAGGCCCCATTAGGTAATAATATACTTATCTAACGAGTTTTTAGAATATACTATAAACTTATACTTTATAAAAGTTAAAGCGAGGATGGCGTCCATTAAAATTAGCACACCGGGGAATAATCTTTCGTAGTGGGACATAATAAACTAACTTTACCCTTCTTAATTATTAAACTACAGTTACATTAACTCAGGTTTTCGGAGCTGGGAACTGATGATCGCTATTAACTTTCCTTTGCCTCTTTTGTGAAATAAATTACGCATATACTAATCTGATCAGGTTAGCAACTTACAGTAATAATACAGTTTTTTTTATGAATTTTGTTCCTTTATACAATATCTATAGTAGTCTTCTTGACATTTTTAATAATAATCTGTATATATATATACATGTCATAGGTCACGCCATAACTTGAAAACGGCTAAACCGATTTGGCTGATTTTTTTTGTTGTGTTTGTTATCGTCAGGAGAATGTTCTTACGACAGAAATCAGAACGGGAGAAAATGGGATTGCGCGTACGAAGTCGCGGGAAAAAGCTAGTAAACATATGTACAATTACGTAAGAAGTGTGAACGAATAAGACGACTTAGGATGATTAAGAACTCGAAACCAATAATTTATTGGTGAACTATTCAGTACAGTGCAAAGAAGGCTTATTTATAGTTCATTTATTATTTCAAACATTTTTTATGCATCAACTGTGGACACAATATTACCGCATTATCCCAGCAAACTCTAACTTTACTGTCCTAGAAACGTGCTAAGTTAATTTTGTAGATATAATCTTATATTTATGTCGCTATATTACCTATATTATACAGAGTGTACTGAATATTTAAGAAACTCCTGGCCTACAAAAGCTGCGTGTAGTCTAGGAGCCTTAAATATAATTTTATTTTATCTAGCGGTCTATTTTCTCGAGGGCCGGCTAACTGCCACTATATTCATCACAGTTATGGTTTATTATCCTAACCTGAAGGTTTAAAATATAGTCCGTGTAATGTAGGTAGGATTAAACTTCATCTTCATGAGATTTAATATTATGATAAGGTTTCATAATGGTTTTTATCTGTATGAAGTTTTAAGTATCGGATTCATTGATTTGGGTAGTTTAAATTGTTTTTTACTGCTGTGTAAAAGTTTTTCTGTAAACACACCCTTATTTTCTATCCTTCATTAAAATGATGACGTCAATTCTGTCTTAATTGAATTAACCTGTGACAAGAAACAAAGAAATAGTGTGAGTGAGAGAAAAATGTAACTTTGTTAAATCTTAAACATATTTTACTACAAGTGAAATGTTTTAAAGCATTTAAGAACCGATCAAAAGATCGTTGAGTTGTTTGAAGTAACAGCGAAATTGCTCTCTAAATGCGAACAACATTTTATTTCATTGCACCACTCGCCAGCGGCATCAAAAGTAAATACGTGTCTTAGTAAAAGCCGTACAAGAATGAAGGCCTTTAAAATAAATAGTGAATTCAATAAAACTGGTTTCAAATTTCTCAACTTGCTTATTAATGATGACGTTATATAGAAGAATGATGATCAACTTCATCAACTGTAAAAGTCTGTAATAGGTTTATTCAAGTAAATATACTGAGAAAACTCTACTAGTTTGGAGTCAATAACGAAGAGTTCCTCTGTGACTCGAAACTGGTAGTTTAGGGAACAGAGAGTATAGTTCCCTAAGATCGGAAAAGGAGGATCCTCCGACCAGGCGAGGTGATCGTGCCTGGCGGGCTTTCTGCCCAACAGTTGTTCGTTGGGATTTTCTATCCGTGTTTATTTGCTTGTAAACTTTGCATGTGCGATGTAGGATTCTTGTGACGTCATCGGTTTACATGTGGCATGTGTCGCCACAGTAGACCTTTTTTTAAGGGGGGAAAACTCATCGAATGACCCGCCTGGGTGAGGCGATAGGCAGTGTCAGACTCTTACTGACTTAAAACCACCCCTTTCCTACTCCTGCACTTCAAGCCGGAGCCCCGGCAACCCGTTAAGTTACCCGCGGCTTCGTATCGGCATCAGCCCTATTAGTACATCTTTAGGTCACGATAGTTATTATGAAAATAATATTCTGTATCACGTAATAACAAAGTTGATTCGAAAGATATTAATCGTTCGGAACGATTATGTTTCTACTTAAACGAATAATAATATTTCCGTATTAGGTACTCGCACAGTCTGTCCCTATACAATTATTGTGACTTTTCGTAGCTTTAAACTTCCTTTTTGATTAATGTTTAAAAATAGATTTGATTATAACAATAAAAAAAAGTCTTTAACATTTACTTAGAGAGTATAATTAGAATAACATATGTGACAGATTTATAAGCCAGTTAATACCCACAGCAAAATTATCACGTACACATACAAAACAGCTAATTATAGCTCACGAAAAACTGGCGTGTCAACCCTTGGAGACTTGGTACAAAATTAGAGATTTATAATTAAATATAATTATATCTTTCATTTACTGTCGCCAGGCAACAGTGTGATGATGCTGTGGCGTTGATCTACTGTGTGTATTTTATATACTGTGCTATTATATTTACGAAGTGGGTACTCTTTCTTTCTTTATTTTTTTATGGCATAAGCCGGTAAACGAGCAGACAGACCATCTGATGGTAAGCAATCGGCGTCGCCCATGGACACCTGGACCACCAGAGGTGTTACAAGTGCGTTACCGACCTTTTGGGGATTAGGAGTTTGAGGGTC
Organism: Spodoptera littoralis; assembly: GCA_902850265.1. Taxonomy (NCBI): domain Eukaryota; kingdom Metazoa; phylum Arthropoda; class Insecta; order Lepidoptera; family Noctuidae; genus Spodoptera; species Spodoptera littoralis. The sequence continues at coordinate 7,818,644 of LR824542.2, read as the reverse complement.
GTTGGGGATTCAGGGATTGGGGAGATTTGGGAAAGGGAGGGTAATTGGGCCTCCGGTTACCTCAATCACACGACGAAACACAACGCAAGCGTTGCTTTACGTCGGTTTTCTATGAAGCCGTGGTATCACTCCGGTCGAGCCGGCCCAATCGTGCCGAAGCATGTCTCTCCAACAATTATACACACTTCTTTCAACTAACAACGGTGTAATTGGTACTTACATACCTCATTTGCTTTTCGCCCCATAATAATTATGTTAAATGCTTAAATGTGTGGGCAAGCCAATGCTCCGGTACGAATGGGCCGGCTCGACTGGGACGACACCACGGCCGACACGTCACGACAGAAAATCGACGTGAAGCAACGCTTACGTTGTGTTTCGTAGTGTCAGTGAGGTTGCCGAAGGCCTATTTACCCCCCTCCCTAATCTCTCCAATCCCTGAATCCCTAACAATCCTCAAATTCCTAACCGTTAAAATGCCGGTAGCGCCCATGTAACGCCTTTGGTGTTTTGGGTGTTCAGCGGCACCGATTATTTACCATCAGGTGATCCGTCAGCTCGTTTACCGGTTTATCCCATAAAAAAAAAATCATAACAGATACCTATAATTTTAGTCATTTTCTATTGTGCATCATAGTCATATGATAGGGATCGCAACCCTATTTCCCCTGATGTAAACATGGTTGCACAAAGAACTTTATTATCAGCGTCAATCCTTCGTATTTTTTTCTGGTATCTCTTTGTTCTTACTGTACTTCTAATGTATGTTGTACTTCTAATGATAAATGGTGCACTTAAAAAATTCAAAGCCTTTGATTAAAATTAAAGGTTCATTCTTAATATTGTTTTCTAGAAGTACAATGAACTGGTAAAGTCTATTTTCTTCTACTGCCGTCTATTTTTGACTTTGTATTTATTATCTTTCTAGAGGAATTGATACTGTTTAGCTAATTGCCTCTACCACGAAAGTGAAGTCAACATCACGTACAGATTCCAAATGAAAGATATATTTATTTTATCGCTTTGGTTTTTGTGGGTTTTCCTGAATTGTTTCAAATTCATACTGGTGTATTTAATTTAGCAATTTTGATTGATTCAACAAATCGGTGCCTGTTGTCAATAGGCTTATAGCCCAATCAACCATCTGTAAAAATATTTTATGGAACTCTTACCATAATTGATTGAAAGTGAGTGTTACATTGCACCTATTCTATAGGTTGTATACTATATGACTGCGCATATGCACAAAAAGGTATAGGGCACTTACACACACCAAATACCAACAAGCAAATACCTACTTCTAGCGAAAGTGCTTAATTATATTTTTTCGGCTCTTTCACGCCGGCTAACAATGTGAAAATCATAAATTATATAGTTTATTTGGTATATCGACCAGTTTAAACTCGTTGTGGTCACAAGTACTCCTTGTAATCAAAATTGTTATTCCTTAATGTTCATGTTTTAAACCTAAAGTGTAGAAGCTAAAGCGCAAAAGTTAAAACTGTAAAGTTTCAGGTTACTTTACATAAGAAAATTACTTGCAGACGAACTATTTACACAGAAAAGTTTTTCAGTTGAGACTTTAATACAATTATTATTTAAACTTTGTCATGTGACGACAGAGTAGTATATACCACTTCTCTTCGTTTGTGTGCAGTCAGAAGCGACTGAGGGCTACATATGTAAACCTGATCTTTTGAAACTACGGTCTTCAACTCGCCAAATGTGGAGATAAGCAAACCTAAAGAGCAAACCCCTTTCATATCGCCAAGTGTGGACATAGGCAAACCCCTCTCATATAAGGTAGTTCCAAAATCCAGCAGTAAGCTCTTCGGAGCTGCGAAGCGAACGATCTAGTGGGTTATAAGGTCACCAGCTTGACTCGAAGCAGAAGTAAGGACGGAGCAATTTTTAGTCAATAAGAGTCTGACACTCCTTCTTGCGTCATGCAAGGCCGGAGAAGTCATTGAATAATTTTACCCCTTAGAAAAAACAACACTAACGGGCGTTGATATCAATTAAATTTTACATTAGGTACATTATGTATTTTGCTGAATAAGTGTAGTTTCTTATACGCAAAGCTCTAGTCATTAATCAGACTTTGAATATTGATCTGAGACCCTATTGAGAGTTATGAAATAGGGTCTCGATAACGCTTTGCGTCAGGATTAGTAGTTAGTGACAGGGGACCATCCCTCGCTCAGCAGTTGTGCTTTATTTATAAGCTAATGTGTCTCATAGGTAACAATTTTAGTGAATAAAGTAGTCTTAAATATTATTATTAAACCTTATTGTACTTATAATTTCGGCGAAGGAAAACATCGTGAAGAAACTGGGCTTATCATAATTATCAGTTTGAAATTGACTACCTGCATTGATCAAGCGTGGTGATTACTGGTCATACCTTCTCCGTGTAAGAAGATACCTTATTTCTGTTTTTATAAAATGTTGCCCTACATTAGGGTTTTCTCGAGTGTCGTGACTGCGTTTTCAAAAGTTCACGTACACATGACACCCAGACTAGAAACTAAAATTTGTGGATCACACAGAGAGTTGTTCCGTACGGGAATAGAACCCGCTACACGTTGCGCGGCAGCCGGTTACCCAGCCCAGCTAGTTACCGTGCTTGGTGCGATGTTAGGTCTTATAGGCTATTGATGATAATGATTATTGTGCTTATTCAATTTATTCTTGTTATAAATCAATATCTATACAAAAATTCAAGCAGTAAAAAATATCAGTTTATATTATTACCCCTACTGCCACTCAAAAGAATTTAATAGGTTCATATTACACTTGGTTCAAAATTGTAAAATATTAGAATTCAGTTTTAACGATGTTCAAATACCTTGTTAAAAGTTTTAATTGCTGTTTAAGCAACAAACACTAGTTGAAATTGTGAGTAATTTTCAATTTAATACATCAAAAACCAGTGAATGTTTCTTTCGATTCTTTGAAAGTTTCTTGTTTCAAAGAAAGTGAATGAAAACGTAGGTATGGGACTTTGGAAAAAGTTTTCTTTGTAAATAAACACCGTCACTCGTATCTCCCAAAGTCAGCAAACTCGTTATCCGAAGAATAAAACTATAATAGCTTCTATTGTCGTTAACATAGAATTTATTTTTTATGTCTACGCTTTTACTCTCGACATAAAGTAATGACCTGATTATTTGTTGTAGTGTTGCAGATGCATTTATCAATACATTGATGAAATTACAGATAACTAAACTAGTACATACGAGTATATATTTTATTCGAAAACCAATAATCCATAAACCGAATCTGATATGTCATAAAAAAGTCGGTCTTATGAAAACAACACAGACGATTTTATTATATCTGAATCTGAACTAACAAAAATGGTACGCAGACTAAATTGGATCTAACGAAGAGTATATAGAGAGCTACGTATTTTCGAAATTGAGGTCTAGTTTTCTAGAGGTCAGAGGATAAATAAATCTACGCAAACTACTGACAATCAAGTGAAACCCGAATAAGTAGACAGCTACACATACATAACCCGAAAACATTTGTAAAAGGCCAGGACAAAGCATAAAATAATTCTAATTTTATTTGGGAACCAGCAACCCCATAATTTTCCCTTTAGTTGAACACCTGTCAGTAAAGGATATAAAATAAAGTAAAATAGTTGAAGTTGTACCGTAAAGCAGGGTAAATGGTACATTTGTGCGCCGCAGGGCGTACCGATGCGTTTAAAAGTTTTGATTGTAAACAAACCTGGGGATTTGCTGAGGTCGTTGCTCGTGACATTTAACATTTTACTAGCTATTACAGCTTTATAGCTTTTCCATAGATGTTTGATGTGCTGACCACAGAATTCAAATTGATTTTGAAGTTTGTTATTTTTGTTCTGTTTTCCTCGATATAAATCAAGTCTGCCATTTTATTTACTTTGTTCAGTACTTGTTTGATTCTTGGATCACTAGTTTTGAATTTAATGGTCTTTCTGTTCAGACTGAAGTATGCGGTTGAAATAGTATGGCCAGGTATAAAATTTTAGCTAGAAACTCAACGCTTGAATATACCTCGATGTAGAGGAGATGAGAATGATTGAGTTTACTACCAACTAGTTAAGAGAAATTAATGGGAATTTGAAGTCATTGCAATAATATTATCTTTTTGTTACAGATATGTGAACGGTGACAGAGAAATATGTTTTATTAAATGGCCCGACGGCAGTTATCCATCATCGAGAACTGATTATGTGTGAGTAGAAATCTATGTCATAATATTATGTAACTTTTTAAGTGGGTCACAAGATCGTTATCATTGTTTTTCCATTCTCGTTGAAGACATTAATGTAGGAAGAAGGAAAGTTTGTTACATTAATGAAGTAATTTACATACTGAGGGAAAAAGTTCCTGATCTTTATATTAATAAGGAAAAATCAAGAGACCATCATTTGTTTTAGCTGTTCAATTTTCCTATTGAAAACAAACAAAGTTTTGTGTACTAGATGTAAAGTTAGGAACATTGTGGATATCAGCTAGCCAATTTTCAGACCATTATAACTAAGTTTCGTTGCCCACTGTATCCAATTTAAATTGGTTACGTACTAACAATAAATAAACATTTTATTAGGGTTCAGAGGCCGCGATAATATCCCTTTAACAGTAGAAAAAGTACCTGCGTCAGTACATTGAATCTTTTTGTCGTAAATAAAAAGACCTTTTATAAACCCAGGGCAGATACGCAAGGAAAGATATTCAGTGAATTAAAGAATCGTGCCTTATAACCTAGCCACAGTCGAATCCAAAATGGCGCTGGGATTTTTGATTCTAAGCACACGATTCTCTTTTATCGAAAAAATGTTGACAGAATCGAACTGTATATTGATTTTGAGACTCGGACCTCTTTTCAAGGACTTTTATCTAGTAAGAAAATAGCCTTTTTCTAGTCTCCGTAAATTGAATCTGGTCTGAGAATGTGTGTTCAAGACAAGAGAAGGTTAAAAGAAAATGATTTTGAATTAAAGTGAAATATGTATTGTTGACACTGAAGTTATGATAAGTACATATAAGGATTTATCATTATCTTAGAATTTATAAAATTTTAAGGCTAGTTAGTTACAATGTAAATACACAAACAGTACCTAACTTAATATTCACCAATTATGAAATTAATTGGGCAAACCTACACATACTGCTATAAACTGAAAACTAACACAGATTATATTACTAATGAGGTTTTCTAAATTGAATTATTAAACTATTCAACTACACTCGACCAGTAAAATAGACTTTAATAGCATGCAGTTTAATAATAAATGAAAGTATTCAATTACTCATTCTCTAGTTCAGATTTTAAGAATATTTTTGAAGAAATTATTAGAAGCTGATTCTGGGATTCTTATTCATTATTTAATGAAAGAATTAGGTACTTATTCAAGTACCTAAAAGACAATAAGGTTTATCCTTAAAACCTTAGTTTCGAATGTGTTAATATTAAAACTAATAAACCGATAAAATTAATCTACAGAACTTTTAAATTTACTCATAGCAAACTGGTTTGCGTCCTATTATGAAATGTGCTTGATATTTGATTAGCAAGTCTAACAATTCAGGGGCGCATCAACAAAGTTTTAATCGATTTTGTTCATAAATAGCATTTCATGAAACTCTGTGGTTCCTGCCAGTCTTGTTATTGTTTTAAAAAAGATTAATCCTCCCACGTTGCTTCTATTACGCGGTAAAATTGGTTTTACCGACTATTACGTTGTTCGGTTCGGTAGAAATATTGTTTTACTGTTTTTATTTTCTTGTCGATGCATTTTTGTTAGCAATTTTGTCTGACGAGAATTCAATCGGGATAATCATAATGAAAATGTTTAATACAGCAGTTATAAGTCACATAACGTGATTCTAACCATGGTATTTCGCACAGATAAAAAACTAATGTTTTTTTTTTATTTGTATAGTAGCTTTCATGTATAAATCTCTGGACTTAGGTTGATTGATAATTTGCGTGTGCGGTATTGGATTGATATCAATTTATCACTTTTTGTGCATTTAGTCCCCATTACATTACATTTTATGACTTGTGTAATCAATAGGAGTCCTTTTTGCAGGTATAACCTATTATTTCTGGCTGTGACGTACGTGGTGCCTATGTCAGTGATGGTTTGGGCGTACGCTCGAATGAGTGCCGCTTTGAGAGGCCGAGCAATCGGCGAGTGTACTCATCATCAGATGCAAGTCGTTAGAGCTAAGAGAAAGGTCAGTACTACATCAAACAGTTCTTTTATACCACGACGGTGGCAAAAAAGCACACGGTCCACCGGATGGTAAGCGGTTATCGTGGCCTATGTACCTACGCTTGCAACACTTGGGGTATTAGGTACATGCGTCTAAATAGCTTAACAATAGTAACGTTTGTTCAATATTTCTTCAAAAGTAATGTCAATGATTTTTTTAGGCACCCTACATTTGTTACGCATACTGTGTAATTTAAGCCTATGTATATTTTTTATTTTCCCCTATCAAACGTTACCTTTCCACAAACACGGTTGTCCCTTCATTTTTTAACCATCTTAATTTGAATTCAGTCACATGACTCATTAAATAATACTCAACAAATAAACAAACTATATCATTTTATAGCCAATTTCTAGTAGATACAATCAGTTCGATTGTAACTTTGTATTTATCCATAGCAGTTCCCTATCAAATACGCCACTATTAACATCGGCAACCGGAGATTTATTGCTTTCAGTAGCAATATCGATACAAACCCTGGGTTGTACAGTTTTGAACGCAAGAAATTTCCAGAACGTTTTGTTGCAGCGATTGTTTCAAAACATTGAATCTGGTTTCAGGCTGAATGTCTACTGAAATTAATTAATTCGGATACACAACACAGTTATAATTATAAATAACCAAGACGTTTATGAATTAAAATAACATAAAATATCTGAGTTCTGAGACATGATACTTAATCTATGTCTCATTCCAAAGTCAAAACGGCGTAATTATTTTGAATGGCACTTGCATGATTTTGAGGAAGCAAATCGTTGAATCCAAAAAAGCCAAAACAACTTTTTCACTACGTTCTAAAACTGTGAAATCAATTTAGCTTTACTTGCCTATTCTTTTATGATCTTCATTCTACTCACGTTCGTACGTGGGACGAGTAAAGTGAACGTGCGTACTACATAATCGGGACCTAAAAGTCGTTAAATGTGTTCCTAGGCTATTACTTTTTTAGATAGACTTTTTGTCACCAAACTTTTACGGAGATATTCTGTTTTAACGGTATTACGTCCAGCGGCTTAAAATGGATGAAAAAATTCACAGAATTCGAAAATTCACACTTTAACAGGAGAAAAACGTGGGTCTATACTTATATATAGTACATCTCTTTTGAAATTTTGAGTCTCAAATAACTTCACGTGTGGACGAGAGGGAATGCGAACGATGTTTAGTTTAGTCGTATTCCACGAAAGGCTGTTTAAGCGAAAATTTGTGGAAAATGTAAATAAATTACATCAGTGTGTTTTTGTTAAATTAGTCTACTCCCACATTACATGGCTGAGTAAGAGTTCACATAAAATATACAAAAGAGGAAGACGAAAACATGAAATCGGAGACTTTTGTTAATTTACCTAATTGTGGGTTCAACCTTTTGGAATTAAATAGTCAACCCAGAACTGAGCAAACATGTTTTATACTTAATTTCTTATACATATTTAGCTGTGAATTTAAGTAGGGTTTCTAAACCTTTGGCAGGAATATACCCTATCCTTTTAGCATGTAACATTTTGCTTTTAAAATGTTAGTTTGGTGTGCATAATATATGTATGTGGTCTCAACTTAATTACTGGGGCGAGAATGTAAAAAGGGATGTGATTAGTAGTCCGGGATTTCTTGATTAACATAATAATTTGGTATCTATGTTAATTAGATGCTTTAGACTCAGTCACATCAATCTGTATAAAAATATAAAAATAGATAAAAATGTAAACGATTTTTAGAATCTATTTTTATTCATAATTTTGATGCTTGTAACAACGTGCTGAAGTTCATTATACCTACGTACAATCCAAAACAAACCATTGAAATATATGGCCTCTGTGGTTGACCGAAGAGCTAATTATTTCAATTTATACTGTATCAATTAAGCAACTTTTATAACGATAGCAACTTGATACTCAAAACAATATCTACGAAGAACGACTCCCAATTAATGTTGCCCAGCTTCATCCCTGCCTCCCTCATAATTTCCTTTTAATGGGAATTTCATTATATTAAAAAACAAACGCCAAGTGGGGACATGTTGGCCGTAAATAAATTCCGCATTAAATATTTATAGCTCTGGGCATTTTGAAAGAAATTTCGCCTTGAAATTTTTGGACGGGAGATCACAATTAAGGGCACCAATGAAAAGAAATGGTGGCCGAACAAATTAGTCTGGGAAGCAATTAAAATAAATTAGCGTCTCCAACAAACAAGTCTGAAGGACTACTTAATTTCACAGTCTTCGTGCAAGCCTGATCTCAGTTAGTGAGCCCAGAATTTCAATAACTGAACCTTACGCCATGATGGCGACTTCTGGAAACATAATAATCCTACGAAACTAGCGAATAATTTTGGTTTCACTTGAGGCTAAACTATTAACAATTGTTATTACTGTTTGTTTGTTAGCAGAGTTCTTAGTAATAGTAGAGGATGATGCTTTGCCCACAGCTGAATTTGATTTTATTTGAGCATCGCAGGGACCTACTAAATTTTGAAGATAAGGTGATAGAAAGAACAAAGGGTTCATTGACTTTTCCTCCACTAGTGGAGGAAGGGTGAATCCACAGATATTTAATATTGTCACTAGTACTATTTTTGGTTTAGTATCCCTGATATTGAAAAAACCTAAATCTGCCAATTTTTTGGTCCCCACCAATAAATTGAATGTTTGGGAAGTTTAAGGTCAGGTACAAACGAGAATCCTTTAAAACCCTTCCACTTTTACAAATCACGCTCATTTGAGCGTGTAAAATTATATGATAGTAGAGTAGATTTTTTAAATGCATTTCATTAAGTATGCGGTGGATCTCTCATCCCTTAATCTGGCGAAACTGGCTGTATTAAGTTTGTTTTTTTTTAATTTTTTTATCCTCCCATCTAATCCGATTGGGTTAATGGTGGGTATATCCAACAGGATGTTCGATATTCCCCATACGTTAATTTGACGCACTCGAGTAACTACCGAAATCCTATCAGGAGCTTCCCAACTATAAATATTTCAATATTATATATTAAAGTGAATTGATAACATAAGTTTGTTTTCTATTTAGCTTTAGTAAACATAGTATGAATATTAATTTATATTAATTGTTTCTACATAGTTCGACAAAGGTCACCTTCAGTTGTTAGGCATACCTACGTATAGACAGCTACGGTTAGGTAGAGCTTTTTCAAATACGATATTACTGGTTTTCTAAGTGTAACTATGCAGCCGCTTCAGTTTCTGGGATTTTCTATATTTTTTTTGCATATTTTTTTATAGATACCTGGTAGGCATGGCAGTGTAAAGGTACTTGAGTATGCTTTATATACCTACTTAGAAAAACTTGGGGATGCCATGATACTCTTTAGTACTCTTTTTATATATGTATGTTAACACTACGACGCCTATTAGGGTAACCAATTACCTATTAACACAACATAATAACATAACATCACGCCTTTCATCCTCGAAGGGGTAGGCAGAGGTGTACATTATGTTACTATATAATGTACCTAACACCCACTTTTCACTATTTGTGTTATGATTATCCCATGTAATAGGGGGTGAGCCTATTGCCATATACCGGGTACAATTCCAGACTCCGTGCTACTGCTGAGATTTTTTTAAAACCCAGTAGTACTTTGCACAACCCGGGAATCGAACCCGAGACCCATTGCCCGGCAGTCGCACTTGTACATAAATATAAGTAGGTAAAGTTTTACCTAAAAGATTTATGACGAAAATTTTACCACGAGTACGTTAAATATTTTGTACTTATTCATATTATGCCGTACCCTGTTGAATGGCATCACAATAGGCAGCACAGGTATTGTTGATCGATTTATGATAGCCCGTATGCCAATAATAATAGAGTCCATACATAGCTATCCATGTGGCAATTATGTAAACGGGTGTACCACTTTCAGTCGTGTATTGTGAATTAATATAAATGGAAGTACTTTTCAATGCGTCGTACTCGTAATATGAGAACAGTTCTTAGCATTTATTCGTTGTGAACATGTTATACAAATACATTTTCTATTCAAAATCTTCGTGTGATATAGTATCGTTAGTTACTATCCAAAGGTACCTAGATGAAGGGTATTTTTACCGACTTCAAAAAAGGAGGAGGTACTATGGCGCCGACTTCCAACCTATCAGTAGGTGAGTAACCTATCAGTACTAATGGTAGTTATTTTTTTCTTTTTAGCTTTGACTTTTAGTATTTGGTTTTTTTAAAAGTCGGTTTTTTAAACGCAGTTTTTATTTTTATCTGATAATGTCTTCGGCTTCATGTAATAGTCATAGTCACTATTACTATAAACTTGACCTGAGATTTCTAACTAATATTTATGGTTTACATTACTTCCGTGAATATACTGAGAAAACCTCTACTTGTTTCGAGTCATAGAGGGACTCTTCCTCGTGAGTAGCGTGCGAAGTCGCGGCGATGTCGCGCAAACGTCTGTCAACTATATCTTAGCTTTTGCATAGCAGTACGTCTCACGGTAGTACCTACCCACGACACAGGGCCCACTTAGTTTTTAGTCAAGTTTCCATGGTGCTTGACGACTGGTCTTCACCCAGTTGTACAGTCTCTATTTTGTGCCCTTGGTTTAATTCATTCTGTCTATTTTAGTAAATCACCGAGGAAAGTGGAAACGATCGTTTCTTTTCCTCTTATAACATCTTCTGATTCACTTTGTTGCAAAAACCAAGACAGTTATTCATATCCCTGGGATGCGCCGGACTTCAGTGTTCTGATGTTTTCGTGGTTGTATCTACTATAGATAGTGACTTATCGGAGCAGCAGCAGTTTTGGGGGTCCCATTAAAAAGATATCTCAAGAAAGTTATTATTAAAATTAATATTTATTTAAAATGTGTTAAGTTTTGAAATAAGTCTTTATCATTGACCCTATATACCTACACGATTCTGATCATACTTAATTATAATCATTTGCAACCTTAAAAATGTATACATTCATGCAATAGAAATAACCACTGTTATATTTATTTACATATGTACTGACCATTAAAACTATTTGCTTACAAACTGATAAATTCATACGATAAATAAACAAAATATTATTCACCTCTACTGGCAAACATGTTTTTCATTAACGTGAGTTTCATTGAAAAATAGTGTAGAAATATGAATTCAAACTGCAATAAATGAAAGTATTATTCAAATGTTATTTATTCATAAGTAAAGTGAAACTGTCGAAAAGTGAAAATACATATTATTACATTATTTTTTTGCTAGTCATACATACATACATACATAACTTCACGCCTGTCTCCCATGGGGGTAGGCAGAGACTAAGGAACGCTAATTACCACGATTCTTACATACCTCTTTCGCTTCATTAACAGTCATCAATCTTTTCATGCATGCTCGTCGGTTAAGGGTACTTTTAATTTGGCCCTTCTTTAATATATCGCCAATCTGGTCACTATATGTCCGTCTAGGGCGCCCTCTACCGACGGCTCCATTCATATCCGCTCTGTATACTTCTTTCGTTACTCTACTTTCATCCATCCTTTCTATATGTCCAAACCAGCGTAACATTCCCTTCTCAATCCTTGTCACTACATCGTCTTTCAATCCACACCTCTCTCTAATAACACTATTTTGCTAGTCATGCAGTTCACAATTTTCTGCTCAACAGCTATATTGGCAAATAAGTTCTAACTTATCCACCTAAACTAATTTATGACAATGAAGATGCCTAATTTTCATTCAATTTTTATTTTCTTACAGAAACGAATGTTTCTGTAAGTAAACTTTTGACGATATATTGATTTTAAATGTCGCGTGACGTCATTTCTATGTATATTTTATACGTAGAAATGACTTTTTAGCCCCCACTCCTAAACTTTGATTTGTTTTATGAAAGTATTGTTTTATTATACGACAAAATAAAAAAAATACGTGTCTAATATTTTTTCATTACCTAACTTACGGACTAATTACATTTTTAATTTTCATACCCTGTCATCATCCCAATTCGATATTATAATGAACACAAATCAAAATAAACTGAACATAAAATTAGTTTGTATTTCGGAATTGAATAAAGGATTGTACAGGCGACAAACTGGTGTAATTAATCAAGAGATTAATTGTAAACTTCACTATGATTGATGCCCCCAATCAGTACTTCCGACAGACTAGTAAATCTATTAGGTACTAATGAATTGTCACAGTTGGTCGGTATTGTTTTAGCTATTAACTATACGTCAACTTATGACAGTGTTTGATATTTGGTGATTATAATTATATGACTCTTCTTTAAGACATAGAAAGGGGTAAACGGGGAAAGGGAAAGGTACATAGAGTTCAGGCAGGAAGGCTCTTTCTTAACCCTAAGCCTTTTTAATTACAATCTCCTATGCGTCTTAAAAAACGTGGCGTTATTAGCTTACCCTTTTATTTAGACCTGGCTCATAGTTTAACAGAGGACTGTCATTTGCGGTTGATGTTTTCATCTATTACATTAAGTTACAGCGCTAAATATAAGTGCGGGAAAGCCATGCTTCGGCTCGAATGAGCCGGCTCAACCGGAGTGGTATCTCACAAAAAAAACCGACGTGAAACAACGCTTGTATTTCGTCGTGTTGTGTTTCATCGTTTGACTGAAGTTGCGGGAGGCCCAACTGCCTCCCGCCTACCCAATCTCCCTTAACCACGAATCCCCAACAATACTCAAATTCCTAATACCAAAAGGCCGGTAACGCATTTGTAACGCCTCTGGTGTTCAGGGTTTCCATGGATGACGCCGATTGCTTACCATCAGATGATTCGTCTGCTCGTTTACCGGCTTATCCCATAAAAAAATCTGACTTAATTTCACTTCTACACAGGACTACGTAACCATGGGACTATGTAGTCTGAAAAGTGTCATTTTCCGACAAATAAAGATCTTTCCTGCTGCTTTTGAAATCTCCAGACCTAAATCAAACAACCCAATTAAGCGATTGTTTACATTGTATTAAGTTTTATGGCCGACCGCAAGGAGAATACACAAAACGCTTACCTACGTGTTAATAATTTGGCCTTTTGGTCACCGACCCTTCGGAGAATATCCTCTAATTTCCTTTCTGAATTTTCTATAGTTTATTCGACGATAGAACAGTTTCCGAAGGCCGGGTTTTGTCCGCTATTTATAGAGGAAAAAACTGTTGGAACAAAATAGAAATCCACTCGCATGGATGTAGCGTGTCAGTGATTTGGTCACGATTCCCTTTGAGTCTTTGAACTTTGTTATTTATTCTTTACTCTGTGCAACAGATACTGGTTTACTTTTTGTTATTCTGTACATAGCAGTGTGTATTCGTTTGACAACAATAAAGTACCGTTTCTTGTTTATTGCGAGTGTAGACTATAGAAAGCGAAAATATGTAACTTGGCAATTTAAAAGGTAGGTCTTACCCAGAGCTAGATTAAAAAAGGGTGTAAATCTGTTCTTGTCATCTAGAGACAAAAATGCATGATAATAATGATAGCAAAGAAAAAGAATAACACACAGAATAAATAATAATTTGAGCATCACATCACTCTGTCCATATAGATAGGTATCCTTTCATCCTTCATTGGTATTGGGTTCCAAATCTATTCAATTAATCAACGTTGCACTAACTGATATCCGTACTCGTCTAATAGTATCAACCGGTAACAAATATCAGTTGCTAGGAATGTTACTCGGGTTCATAGAGGCCATTGCACTTTCTCTCCAATCTTAAAGTACTTTGCTACACTTAGGGTTGAATTTCGCTTGCACAAAACGACATAAAGTTGCACAGCACGTGTAAAGTTTCATTAACAATCGGTTCATTCTTTTCGAAGTCTTTCAATTCATAACTTTGTAAGACAATGGTAGAAAATTTAATTTACTTTGAAGAATTATTTTGCACATGTGACTTTTGTGGATTGAAGTATTATTTTTACACGATTGTTGTATGCGCTACGAGTCTGATTTGGCAGTTTTCCAACCCTGTGTCTCCGATAGCACATGTAAGTCTTGGTCATACCATAAACCTAATTCAAGTTATCTTGGAAATCAATCGATATTTTGTTGTACCGTTTGGTTTTAAATTAATGAGTTATCGTAGATATCGTCAACATCAACAGCCTATAACGAATCACTGACCAAAGACCTCTTCTCATAAGGAGAAAGTTTGAGCATTAATCGCCACGCTTGCCCAATGCAGGTTGACAATTTCAAACTTATATCTGGAAATTATTTGCGGCAAGCTAGTGGATGCTAATGGCAAGTTGCCGTACTACGACGTGAAGGACTAAGGGGGAGGCCTTTGTCCAGCAGTAGACGTCTTTCGGCTGTTGATGATTATAATGATGATGATGAACTAGAAATTATAAGCTTAGGTTTCCTTACGATATTTTGCTTCACCGTTTGTCAGCTGTGTCTAAATATTCTTAGAAAGTGCATATTACTAGGAAAAATGATATTGGTACTTGCTTTTAGTAGGTTTCCAATGCACCCACATGCACCCACATGCATGAGAAGCTGGCATCGTACATAATACTAGAGTTTAATTAAACTTTCAAGTTTTCATTTAAAATACAGCGTCAAAAAAGTTACTTGAAACAACACAGAGTATTTATTTAACAGTCAAACCATTGCAACGGTTTTGTGGGGCTTAAATTATAACATACTTACCTGTGTGATTTAATGATAAATATAAATCATAATAATGATAACTATGTGTTCATTAACTTCGGTATTATTAATACAATACTTTGTCGATACAACAAGTTTACATCAAAATAAGTTAAATGCCCTAAAGTACTGAACTAAAATGTCTTCTTTGTCAGTAGTAACAACTTCTAGGTTAATTAAATAGTACCAGTAGATTCAATTCAAATCCAAATAAGTAAAGAAATCTTTTTTCACTGCTCATTTGATCTTTCAACGTTCGTACAGTTAGGACTAATGTATTTTCTCTGTAAGACAATATGAATCCTTAACCTAATACGAGACGTTATTGGACTAAAACCACTATTATTTCTTCAGTCAAAAATAGACCGTATTGAATCCAATTATGTCCAGTTGAATATATTTAAACAATCACCAATTTTATCAATTGTTTTTAAGATAGAATTAGATAAAAATAAATTGGTATGTAAGTGCTTTTTTCTATTAATCAATGAAAGAATTGAAATATGCGTAATGGTCAGGTTATTTGATTCATAAAATGATGAACGCATTTTGATTTTTATTTCATAAAAGGTTTTTGGAACAAATGCTGTTTTGTATTTGTTAAAAGCATATCGATTACATTTTAAACATTTCCAATCTGTAAAATCGTTGCATTAATTTGAAAGTGAATTCTTGGTATTTTAAATATACAACCAGTTCAGGTATTTTCAAGAACAAATATTACGAACAATCGTTGTAAACAGGCTATTCAACATGACACCCAGTGATTTTATTTTGAACCTTAATCACAAGCACTAATCTCGTTCTCCTTAAATGTCTCTGAGGCAATTTCATAGAATTTATTTTTAAGGACATTTTACCAACTTCTTTTTCATTCAAACTTCGAATTAGTTGTGAAGGCATAGATAAGATTTTTATCCGTAAATCTTCATGGCAGACGAGCAACTTTATTTAGAACTTAATACATTTAAAAAAAGAACTATAAAACTGTGTTTTAAGCAGAAATATTCTTTATTGCTAACATAATAAAAACGTTTTTAATAATTAACAAAACTTTATATGACAGCCATTTAGTGTTACTACTGTTATCGAGCATAATTAATACAGATTATAAACAAGTTTAAAACATAATTTTGTAAATGACATCAGTCTATTTATCTATTTATTGCATAAAAGAAAATAGTTATTTTATGAAACTGTAATTAGTTATTTTCATAACATAACATAACAACACGTCTTCTATCCCCGAAGGGGTAGGCAGAGGTGCACATTACGGCATTTAATGCCACTGTACAAATGTAACACCCACTTTTCACTATTTATATAATGAGTCCCATGTAATAGGGGATGAGCCTATTGGCATATACCGGACACAATTCCAGACTCGGTGCTGCTACTGAGATTTTTTTTAAAACCCAGTAATACTTTGCCCTGCCCGGGATCGAACCCGAGACCAGACAGTCGCAATTGCAACTACTCGGCCAACGAGGCAGTCTTATTTTCTTAAAAGGAAATTAAAGCAAGTAGTACAGCTTATAAAAACAGACTACCTCCGTACTCGCATTGTAAAACGTACCCCTAGTACTTGCTCGTGCCAGCATATAATTTAAGAGTCCCTTAATTAATTAAAAATCTGGTCCGGTCCAACCGTCTTTTACTCTCACAGTGACGTCCTAAGCCCAAGTTCCTTCCCCTTACATTTTCAGATGCTTTTATTCTGTAAAAATGTCTAGTTAGTATTCTTAAAAATTCTGAAGAAGAATTTAATTATTACTAAATTGTTTTCCAAATATCAACGTTTGTTTACGTAACTAAGAAAACGTGTTCCCATTTGGGCATTCAATATAATATAATAGTAAAAAATGCTACCTCTAGAGCCGTAACATAATATTATTTATCTATCTTTATTGTTCAGCTGTTTACTTATAAAGATACTAATGATACTAGGTAATTACTAAGTGGTCAACCGTATGTAGTTCTACAGAGGATATCCGTTTGACTGTGTGATGTGTATCGCGAGTGTAATTTCCGCACTGAATCGTTGAAAGGCTGACCAGTGTCCAGTACTACTGTTAGCTGTCATTTGCAATAGCCAATCACATCAAACTTTCATTGATAAACGTATTGACTATTTAGTCAAGAAATTAATGAATAGGTTTAGAAGAAATTATTCTACGATATAAACAATTATCTAAAACTTACTCTAAGGATCGTCAAATATATTTTAAGTAACGAGTACAACGTTTAAATGAAACGATTATGCATAGTTTTTGTTAAAATACGGAGATCTGATGTCCTTATGGACAAGACTATATCTATAAATCCAGTCCCTAGACAATGCTAACCCTATAAACTTTTAATAAAAAACTCAGTCCACTGCAAATTAGCCGAATGTCAGACCGTAATAGGATACTGAGCCCTAAATCTTATTTCATTACTCCTGTGGGCGTAGAACAAAAAATACAAACGTAGGTTTTTATTTTAATAAAGAACATGAGGAATATTGACGCAGAAATATTTGTTCTTTTTTATTTATTACCGAGTTCAATAGATTCCTAAAGACACCTAGCATATTTTGTTAAATGGAAAAATTTTATTGCACACATCTGCACAAATTGTACACCTGAAACTAAAAAATCAAGACTTACACTCCTCATAGTAACTTGACTGCCGTCTATTCCTTTTAAGAATCAGCAAGAAACACTTTTCCTCATAATTTATTGACCATAATTTTCATCTGCATCACCATCATCACTCAGACACCCACTCATTCTGTGTACCTTTACCTTACCTCCACTTAACTACAGTTACATTGAATGGCTCCACACATATCCCAATCTTATCATAATTTTTTTTTTACACAGGTGGTGAGGATGTTCGTCCTGGTGGTGATGGTGTTTGCTCTCTGCTGGCTGCCCTACCACGCGTACTTCGTCCTGACCTACCATTATCAATCCTTAGCGTCTGCGCCCTTTGCCCAGCATATTTATCTCTTCTTCTACTGGTTGGCCATGGCGAATTCTATGTTCAATCCTTTAATTTATTACTGGATGAGTAATAAGTAAGTATTAATTATATTTTTAATAATTTTATTTGGTATCATAAATAATAGTCATAGTGAACACTCAGGCTTATCGAAAAGTAATCAATTCTTTAATTGCTTGTACCAGTACTCACCCCTTCGTAAACAAAATAAGGTTACCATTATTTTATAGCAAGTCTAATAATAAATCGGATTTGTGAAATCGATTTCTAAATCCAAGTCTAGCCATTGAAACCGAAGAACAGTTTAAATACGATTCAAATGAAATTAAGGTCCTTATCGTCTGGCTCGTGGCGTCACAAGCGCGGCTGTCGTGCGTAATAAAAGAAGGGGTTATTGGATTTTCCGGTTTGAGAATTTCCAGTACGTCGTGACCTTGGATTGGGGGATTTTGGCCAATAAATAACGTAGGTAACCGTTTTCTCTGTGGAATTTGATACTGCCATCCGCAAACCGTGTAGGTGAATACATTTGAGCTCTCCTGAGATACATTTGCCAATGGTCTATGGGGAAATAGGAGTGTGGAGTTGCAAAACGAAATTATTTGGTTGTATACGTATTTCCAATTTCCGGAATAAATAAATGTTTATTGAGCTTTCGGTGTTGCTAAAGACGTTTTCTCGGTGAGTAAAAGTTTGGGGATTTGATCCTCTTGAATAGGCAGCGAGTGCTTTGAAAAGCGAGTTCGCGCTACATATTTTACAAATCGGTGCGCTAACCTCAATCCCAAAGCTGTTACCTAGTGTAGCGCTCTTTTAGAAATATGTTGGATTTATACGGAAAGGTTAGTAGTAAAAGAATATTTTCTAACAAGATAGAAGATTTTACTAGAGTTTACGTTTAAGCTGAAAAAATATTTTATGTTAACAGGTTGCATTTAAAAATAAGCAAATCAAGGAGTAAGCAAATCGGTGCATAAACGACTTTTATATTGTCAGAACATTAACTTAATTTGTAAAGGCAAACTCAAACACAAGTTCTCAGGATCTCATGAACTGCGGCAATCATTAGCAAAAACAATTCAACAAAACGTTTTGAATTCTCAAAATAACAGAATAAACCGAACGTATAAATAGCTAGGTGCGTACACAAAGTTGATTTTCGTACAGATGTTACGAAGTAAGAAACTCATTTATCTGTTCTCTCAAATGAATGACGCACTGATTGCTTCCCTAACGCGTCATTGGCTTGGAGCGAATGTGAAGTTAATGCCGAAGCTGTTCCTGTTCAAGTTATTCCATAACTTAATATCATGGCTTTTATTCCTGGAATAGATAATAATTCAGGACGTGTTCCGGATTTTTGAGTAATAGTTATGATTATTTTATCAATAGCGAAATTCTCGGTAAAGATAAAATGGGTGTAGATACAAAATCAAATTTTTGTATTGAATTGTTTTATGTTGTAGAAAACAAAAACTAAACATGTTAAACCACACGCAACTTGAGATTTAACTTGGATTTGAAGTTAGTATTCCAGTCAGTTGTGGCTAGAGTGTAAAGACAAGAGGGTGAAGCTCTACGATCCACCGCATGCCATGATTAGCGGTTACCGCACTGTTACCTTAACATACCTACACGAATCTTCGTATGACATGCACTGTAATGTATTCCCAGCCTACTTTTTGAAGAATAGTAGGCAAAAATGTTATGCTGTTTTTAATACTAGTATTCAAAGGTGACTTATCAACGTGACTTCAAAATCCTAATTTACTTTTAAAACAAAAGACGGTGGTTTCGTGGCTAATTACTACGCAATTATGAAGTTTAAACAAAGCGGTGTAGTTTGTAAGAAGATGTTTAGTTATAATAAGGGCCTATTATGTTCTTAGCTATGATACCTCTTAAGTCGCATGCGAGCTTAGTACTTGAATAGACGATAAAGAAAATTAACTTTCTAGTTCTTTCTCAAAGTCTTTTACCGATAGCAGCTTTTGTAAAGTCACGGCATTAACTTTATAGATTCCCTGTGATAATGTGGATAAAATAGTAATTTAAGGAATGAAAAAGTCGCTGAAGTATAAATAGGGCAGAGAAACTTTGGAGCATTACAGCTAAAGGAACTCAATGAAATCTAGCTGAAACAAGAGCAAAGTCTATATCAAACAATTTAAAGTATCGACAGTGATGGATCGGACCATTAAGATCGTGTGCTATTTCATCATTTTCTTATAAGAAATTTAGGTCATTTATGAACTTTCAAATTAACTTAACATGTTCTATAATATTAACTTTAAGTCCCTAACAGAGTTGGAAAAAGTTAACTTTTATGGCGATACTACCAATAGCAAAACCAAAGTTGTTTTGAGCACAGAATAAATGATTAATATTTCCATTATTCAAATGTATACCTTATGCACTCGTTACGTGAGTGTAATGGCTTAGAATACGCACAAGCTAGTTCTCAATTCATGAATAGCTTTGTAAGGTTGCCAAAAATAGCGTTCTACCCAAATTCAGTGAAGAAATAGGTATTTTATTAAGTTCCCTCTTTTTGTAGTGACTTAGGGAATACAAACAGACAGTTGTGTAGAATTTATTTACTGTAATGAGGGCATTTAGGTACGCTTTGTAGCTTTGTACAGATCTTTTAAATTGGAATTTACGTTTATGTACTTTGAACGAATATTTCTCTTGGTACCTTGTTTGTTGCACGATATTTGCCTTTTAAACCAGTGAAAAGTTATGCTAAAATAGAAACGGTTCAGTCAGAGAACTACTACAAAAGATTTAGGTTCGAGCACTTTCGAAGAATAGATTGATTCTTTGAAATGACCTTGAATGCCATGATACCTTATTTTTATTCCATTCGCCTAGTCATAAGACCGCAATAACAATAAAAACACTAGATGGGTCACTGGTTTTGTGACTATTAGATTAGAGGGAGCTGTATGACAAACGTTCATAAAGGGTGCCGTTTGTCATAAAATAGTGATGTAGGTATTTGTGCATAATAGTTCGTATAACGAAGGACTGACGGTCCCTAATTCTCGGCCAGTTTTCCTTTTGTTGCCATGTCCAGTTTTGAAAGCAGGGTACGAAGCGTTTTGAGCTCGGAAATGATGAAAGTCACAAATATTTTATTAATCTTAAATGTTGGATGAAATTTTAGGATGATATTTTGTTGTGTGTAAATCTATTATGGTTAATACATACGTAATTACTAAATCCTGTATGGTCAATCTATGTGTTTATTTCAATGAAAGCATCATAAACTGTTTTAGGCATTTGCATGTATTAATAGTATCAAAAAATCTGATGTGTGCAACGCAGTTGATGTATGATTTCAGCTTCCCCGTTAAAATGTAGACCTTTACGAAATAATTCTTGCCTTTTTCTTTCATTTTGAACATCTATTTTTAGTAAAATGGAATAAGAAAAATTGTTACAATATCAATTAATTTTTCGGTCACCTAAAAATATCCCACTGTGGGCGAAACCGTAGTTAGGACTAGGTCAAATGTTATTCAGTTAACGAGTGATTGACGTGTTATTCCTGGTGTTTGCGCAGAAAACAAACCCGGTCCTCTAAGTGGGTGTCAGCTAAAATGTCAATTTGAAAATGGTAATTAACGCTAACGATCTGAGGTCAAAACTTCAATGCCATTTTTAAATTAATTGATTTTCCATTTTGTGTAACCAAATATTGAAGTAGCAGTTTGATTGAGAGCTTTTAAATGCTGAAATATAATGAACATTATTTTTTATTTAACGTTTCTTACACAACAGTTGAAAGTAGATCTTAATTTGTCTTATGGCATTTTCTAATAATGGACCTTAGGATAATACGTATACAGTATAATCTTGTACAGTAATATCGTGCATTTGTGACATCTCAGTCGACAATGCAGGCTATTCTTTATTCTATTCTATTTCGTACTATTTTCACAGTTCCATATTATTTATTGCCATATCCTTTCTCAGACATTTGTCGGTAATAAATTGTGTTGGGAATCTAAAACATATTTGTCATAGTTCTGGACACATAACTTTTGGAGCCTTGGGAAACTTAGGATCTAAATTCTACGACCTAGATTAAGACAAGGACTTAGTGCCTACAAAGTGGTGCTTATTATTAATGCATTGGAAATTTTGCTTGAAGGATAACAGTATACCATTTGTATCTGAAAGTTATTACTTAGGAGTTGTTTTAGGCAAATTAATCGCAACAGTCTGCTAATATCTTGTTAGAGTATTTGAAGAAGATGAGAATGTTGAAAAACAATTTTGTTATCTACTCCAAAAATGATATGTATAATCTATCACTTGAAATAAAAATGATGTCAAACCAGCACCATCACATGTAAACAATTTTTGTTCAATATTCGTTCCAATATTCGGAATTCAAAATTGAATATATTCTTTACTAACAATGTTAATTGAGTGGCTTTATACGCGTGTGCACATGGCCAGTGTCATATTGAAATTTATTGCGGTTCTATTATTGACTGTAATATCAGTTTTTTGTACGCACAATATTGGTTAACATTTGTTTATTTTCTGTTATAATAAGTGTAAAAATATCCCGAATGACAGTGAATAGTAAGTTTAAAGCCTTAATAATATTTTATGATCAGTCTATATACTGAATTAGTACTGAATTACTATATTTTTTTTATATTTGATGGGGCGACGTTTGACCACTATCTCACCTGATGGTAAGCGATGATGATATACTAAATTACATTTTATAGGAAATATTGAAAATCTGGTTTCTTTGTTACAAAATTAGGATTTTGTAAAGACAAATCATGTCATGACTATGACGAATAGTGGTAAATTATACGTATATGCGACACCACTCGATGACTTTGCATTTCAAAAACAAAAAAGCAAAGAAAAATCTCAAGAAGCAATCACGTTATTGTAGTTGCAAATACCAAAACATCGAAGTGCACCCTTGAGCCGAGTAAAACTAGATACGAACTTAAAAAGTGCTCGCGGTTGTGTTTTGTTTATGTGACCTTTTATTTCTCACTCACACGACGAAACACAACTCCAGGCCTCCAAATTTACATCTAGTGTCTCATGAAAGTTGTCTAATATTATTTTTTTTTTAATTAATAAAATTGTCATTTTTTTTTTTTTACTTTATGCATCGACAGTGCTCTTCGTATTAAGTTGTTTTGTTCCGAGACGAAAACGATATAAATTTCACTGTATAGTGCACTGAATGTTCAAAAGTCTAGACTTTGGACCTATAGTCTAGACTCGAGACGATTCAGTCATCATTATCATCAACAGTCGAAAGACATTTATTACACACAACGAGCTCTTTATTATAGAGGTG
This sequence comes from Spodoptera littoralis, assembly GCA_902850265.1. NCBI lineage: Eukaryota > Metazoa > Arthropoda > Insecta > Lepidoptera > Noctuidae > Spodoptera > Spodoptera littoralis. Next base: position 7,795,392 of record LR824542.2, on the reverse strand, counting down.
TCATAATTCCCACGCTAGCCAGGCAGCTTGGAGATTGTAGTTAACTTAAGTAAACGAATGCACTGAAAATGTTAAAGATGCTGCTACCCGCCTCTCACTAGCTGCTTCCAGTACATATCTAGGTCAATATAATGCAGTACTAATTGTAACCGATTTAAATTTTAAAACGATTTCGTTCGTATTTTGCAACTGTAGAATAAGTGACAGAATAATTTCAAATAAATTCATCCAGTAGAATGTCACTATTTTCTCTTTCACATTTTACAATTGGATTTTCTTTGGCTTGCTTTTGTAAACATAGCTTTTGGATAGTTTCCAATCTGAGATATGTTTTTATCTTAAACAAAGTAAATAAACCGTATGATTAATGTTCAAAAACAAATGCACGTGACTTGTGAAATAATTGATGACCAGAAAATTTGGGTGGAACTATTTGACTACAATAGGTATTATAATTGGTCAAGATATACACCGGTATGTCTAATACTCACCGATCTATAATAATACGTATATATTACTTTATGGTATAAACTATTTCAGGTGATATAAGAATATAGGGTAAAACCGGGATAGATGCCCCACTTTTTGAAATATGCTTCTAATTTAAAAAATATTGGTATTACATAAATAATACCTATGAATGTAACTAGTTTAATCCTTTATGTTTTACTGTGATTGGTCTATTTGGACCTATAAACTACCCATTTTGCAGATTTTAGCTTTTTGTAGACCTCCATTTTTGGGGATAGATGCCTACCCCTATGGATAGTTGCCCCACCTTGAAAATACTAACAAGGATAGATGCCTACGGTGCAGGATAGATGCCCTTCATACTATATAAGTATTTTATGTTAATATTATTTATCTATTTTTTGGCTTTATTTTATTTGAAATGAAAAGTATTTTGCAGTTTTTAAAATCTTTTTATTGTCATTGTCATTATAAATAAGATAAATAAGATAAATTTTAATTAAAACTATAACAATTAAATTCTAAAAGTATTTGTTCAACAGTAATATGTATTTTAAATCCTTATTATTAAATATTAATACCTAATTAAGTTTCAACAAGCAAAATCATAAAAGTCATTCTTTCTTAAAAATTAAAATAACTAAATAAATATCATCATAATATTTAACCGGACAGTGCTTTAATATTTCCACATCTCGAGCAACTATTTCTGAAAAGTGTACAGGTTTCATGTAACCAGTACTGACACATTACACATTGAATCCAGTCGGATTTAGACTTCGTTTGTTCATAGTTTTCAAAGCATTCTATGCAGTTAATTTATTTATATTTTAGGCCCATCCTGCCCATCAATTTTAGTGTTCTTTACCAGCAAACTTTTATCCCCATGATTTTTCTGTCCATTTTCTCCATAGCTGGCTGCAATTGTTCTGTAGTCCAAGAACATACTCGAGCTCGCACTCCTTCTTTTATTTTGTATTTTCTTGGCATAGTTCTGCTATAATCAGTAAAAAGACCAAAAACTTAGTCAAAAGTAAATCAATATAAAGTATAAATACCTATACATAAACACATGAAAAATATATTAAAAATATACAAGGTGTTGTTTTAAAGCCGCGTCATTTTCTAGGAGGTAACTCGGCTATCGATTATGAGTCTGAATCAATAAAAAAATTTGTTGGTAAATATTTTTCATTTTTCTGTAATTTACGGAAATCCGTAATTATATATAGCGCGTAATTATAATAGCTTTATAACGCGGCTTAACACACACAAACTCAAACATGTAATTGATATTATTCCTAATTCCATAAAACTCGAATAAGAAGAATTGCTGCCACTTTTTCTGAAATATTGTCCAACTTAAACGATTTATTATAGCCGTATTTTTAACTATTGACCTGAAATTTTCTCTTACATTGAACCTATATGACTTCTGTGACATGCCCCCGAGAAATGACACGACTTCAAAACTACACCTTGTAGATTCAAAGCACTTATAATACAATCAGGATATACATGGTGTATGGAGGGATAGACGCCCCTAGGGGCATCTATCCCGTTAAAAATCAGGGCAACTATCCTTTTTGACAGGGATAGTTGCACAAGTATTTTTTAAATAAATAAAAAAGAAAAAAGCGATTATTTACATCAAAATGTATACTTCATGAAACAATATATTGACGTAATAAAAAATATGGCGGAATTAATATCTACTTAAAAAGTTATACAACATCAAATACTCACCTTTAAAATTTTTACGCATTTGGTAATTTCGCCGCGGAGATGAATTCATATACGAACGAAACGCATCCTCACCGCTTGACGGTGTGTGGCTAACTTAGGTGCGGGATGCTTGCGGTTTTTAGTTATACGGTTGTTTCTTAATCGCGAGCTTAGGAAGTTAGGTTTTTAAGAAATGGGGCATCTATCCTACTGAGGCATCCATCCCGGTTTTACCCTAAAGATTTGTAATAATAACTGTTATTTTTTGTGCTCTTCTGTTTTGCTATATCCTAGCTAGAGTTGAATTAAATTTGCTATTTTTCTTCAATTTTCCACTATCAGATATTATCAGATTATATTACTTACATAAATTATTTAATACGGCTTTTTTACTCCTATAGAGAAAATTATACGAAAAAAATTCAAACAAATTCGTTCAAAGTGTACCTATAATATCAAAGAATGCCATTTGCATACACCATCGCATGTCCCTGAATAGGCCATTCAAAAATATTATGGAATGTCGTAAACATTTTTTTCGATAAAGGGAAATATTATGGTTCTAAGTGGCCGTTTCACTTGAGTTATTACCAACAAGCTTACTTTACGAGGCTGACCAGTATTTTCCTTAACATCAAATAAAACGTATTTTTGAGTTATTTTTACTTGTGTATAAGTCATGCTTTATAAATAAACTAGTTTTTACCTGGTCTTTAATTATAGTCTTTTCATAGTAGACTCACTAGACGATAACTAATTTAATTTTATAGGAGGTAGATTAGAACGTACTTAGAACTAACTGACGAAATTAGGTATGTAGGTGTATTTGAAAATATAAATTACCTAACTAAAAACGACGAGTTACTCACGTTAATATACTGAGAAAAGCTCTACTAGTTTCGGGTCACTGAGGGACTCTTACTCATGAGCAGCGTGCTCGGTTGCGGTTGTTGCGCAGCCTACTCAAATAATATTCGATTTTTTTTTTGGAAAATTATCGAATATTTTTTTTGATAATATTGTAACGTTTTGTTACTTGGGAACATAATGACGCTACAATGTCGTATAGGTAGACAAAAGTGACATTAGAAAACTATAAAGGACTCCATAAATATGACGAAAAAAACAAAACACTAACGGTATAGTTCAAATCCTTTGCCCTTATTATAATGACTAGTAAACATTGCCCTATAGATTGAGGAAGCCAAAACGTAATAGACAAACACTGTCAAATGCTTGTGACAATACAAACACGTACTCAGGAAGTTTATTTAATAGGTATGGCAAACAAGGGTCTGTTGTGATGCAGAAGCTCCATGTTTGACCTTGACTTCGTATCAATTTGAGTGTTTGAAGAGTTGCTAGATTATTCTGTAATTGTCAATTCGAACTTTCGAAGTGAGCTCCATCGCATTCTAGCCTGTCATTGGTCGACATTATTCTCACAACCAATGACATGGAGGACCGTGATCGAGTTCATTTCGATCTTTCGATTTGAAAATTACAGAATAACATAGAAGATTTTGAAAATGAGGTTTTAGATTTTGGATCTTGCAAATTCAAGAAAGTATTATTGTTTGCAGTATTTTGAAAACACCAGGCATTTAATAGATCTAGTTAAACTTTAAAGAGGTATATCTATCATACTTAAACTAACCATCTTGCTGTAACAATGAAAACTAAGAAATTTTATATTCAGAGGCTTATTGTTACTAAAAGTATGTACCTAAAATAAATAATAAATTTTAAAATTGATGATCGAAACAAAAAAAATGGACAGAAAAATAAAATCAACACCAAACTCCAATTAAAATTAAATGTTGATGAAAAAATACGCACTTGAACAGATTAAAAAACTGAATCTGCTACGATTCACCTTGACTGCAAAAATTAACAAAAATATTGATGACGTGGATATTTTAAGAGTTCAATAACCCACCCTGAAAGTATACTTCAAAAAATAAATTTAACCTCTACATTAGAAATTGTAAGAGCAATTACTCTTAAATGTAAATAATTTACTTTTAAATTAAACCTTTTCTGTAGCTAAACGATCAAAACATTGCAAATGAACTATTTATTTTAATTTGAACGTTCTAATTACGCGGTTTCTAAGTTAAGTAAATGAATGCATTCATTTACTTCACTAATTACTTATCTTAATTGACATTTTGCAAAAACATGTGAAGGAGAGGTGACGTTTAGTTCTATTGAAAAATCAACTAGGTATGGTGACTGCGAATTTTGACGATTCCATCTATTGTTATGAATTACTAAGCTTTGAATAAAATATAATACATGATAATTATTTGTTTTAAAAAAATATTTAATATCTATAAAATTCCCTTCTTTCTCCAAGTAATTTTTGAAGTGTATTTATTGCTCTTTAAAACTACATAAAAACTAACATGTAAAACTATTTCATCTTATTAATTATTTATTATTTGTTCACAGATTTCGCATCTACTTTCGTATGGTGTTATGTTGGTGTTGGACACCAAAAACATCATCATCTACTGATATGAAGAAATTAGAAATGAATAAATCATTCTCAGGTAAGTTCTTTCAGCAAGATCTTCGTTGCAAACACAATTCACACTCATAATCATAATTATCTATTTTAAACTATTTATTATGCTGTAGCCCTCGAATACTGTAATAGGCTTCTGTACTACAATTGGAATTATAACCCAATTGCCAAAGCGTTGGCTTACTATAAATGCACCTCTGTTTACCCTTTCGTGCAATAACATTCTCAATTACCGTCAGAGTATGTTTAAGAACAGCACAGGTAGGTACTAATCCTATCTTACAAGACAATAATAATAAAACTGAATGCACAATACACCCTCTACAACGATCCTATGAATAAAACAAACGTAATATTATGTGTTTTAAATTACTCTACGCATCTACGTTCATGGTAAACAATTACGGAGCCAAATTAATTTCGGTAGCGTTTCCACTCCGTCAAGGGCACAAGACCACGACGGCATAAGTGTACAATGATTACGGTATAATTAGTTCCCTGGTAAATGTGAGAGGATTTTAAGCTTAGCATTTCAAAGACAGACTTCAACTTCACACGACAATCTGAAGGCACATTATTTATTATTTGGCTGCACGGTTGGCACAGAAAGGCGACGAGCCTGCTACACAGTCACAAAAAATTTTTGCTTGGAGTTAACTTAAATACCATATTCCGTTGCATGCCATAATTATACCATCAATCGCTTAACCATGAGTGTCTACGAAAGAGTACTAAAGAAACAGTAGGTTTAATTTTGTCTCCATTCAACTTTAGCTTAGGTTTATTTCTTTGCGTTTGATTGTAAAACCCCAATACTCCTAATAGAATAGGGCTCTGAGTGAGATGTTTAATTGTTGAAACTTTCACGATACAGAAAAAAAATCCAGAGTAGGAAACGTTTCTGAAATGTAAAAGAAAGACCCATTTTTCCTATTATTGGTATTTTTGTATGCATTACTTCAGTGTACTTCGTTCGAGAGTGCTTTGTTTTTTTTTGCAATGCAAATGACAGCGAATGCTTGAGTTCAGTATTGGAATAATTCTTTTCTGCATTCAAAATGGGGTTGTTTTTTTAAGAGTATAATTGAAAGGGGTATTGAAATACATTAGCGGTGGAGTGTTGAACCTGTACATTTACTTTCATTATGTAAATAAAATCTTCATGTTAATCTCTTCAAAAATTCCGGTTTTTAACTGAAGATTTGTCTGAATGAAGAGAAGAGTGAAAAGCCAGGCAGTGATGGCCCCAATTAATTACGGAAATAACTACAAACTCCGTTTTATAATATCGCGTAAATAAATCAAAAGCGTATAAATCATTTTATCACACCAATATAGGTCTTATTCATAAAAAATATGACACGAACACTGAAATTCAAACTGATGCAATAAATCTGGAATGTTATCGCTTTAGGGATTTACCAGATCCCGCGATTCTCATCGATTAAAAGTTAATCTGGATGCTGATAGCCTTCGAAAGTAATCTTAATTTATTAACGTTATGGCCTAATTTCCATTGTAAGTGTTTATGTTAATACGATATTATTCTGTGTCTGTGGTTAGGCTGTAGGAAATGCGTTTGTGGATGAATTAGAATTCGATATTTAAATTTAGAATTAGCTGTTGCTGTATTTATTCGTAAAAACATATTATAAAGTAAAATATTTTAAAAGTTTACCATTTAAAAGGTAACAACAAATGTTTTGACTTAAAGAAAAACCACTAAGGGGCTCATATTTCATAATCGTTTCGTATCCAAATTATTTCCAATAAATCACGTAAAATTATGACGACATCACTCAGAACCGAAACGAGCAGTTCTTATTTTGACATCTAAGTAACAAAAATGTACAAAATTTTTATCAGTAGGTAAAAAAGACGGAGCAAATTGCCGAGTAAATGTTTTTAGCGTAATAATTATTCAGTTCAAACAACCGAGAAATAGCTTGATAGCTTTAATATGATTTAATCTTTAGACAAGACCCTTTTTCGATAGGACTTTTAGGTACAAATTTTTTTCGAAGAACCACTTAATTGTCTATTCTGTTTTTATTCTGCTTGGTCTTAAAACTTTCCCAATTTTTGCAGCAATTTATCTTCGGTTTTTTGGGTAAAACAACAAAGTCATTATGGAGGATCTAGCCTAAGTCTAACTAATAAGACACCAGCTTACAATAGACTAGGGTTTTGAGGGTGGATAAAATAAATAAAAGATAACATCATGGTTATTTTTTTATAATTGGCAGAATTACCTCGGCGCTATCAAATGTGTTCATAATTTCATGTTTCAAATATAACTTGGGTGTCTTCAAGCCCCGAGGGAACAGGTTGTTCATAGGGAGGCGCGCTCTATCGTCGGCCACATGATCGCTTACCACCAGGCGAGATGGTGGCAAACGTCAACCTATCAAGTACTAAAAAAATGTGTTACATTATATACTTTCTACTACACAATTAACATCCTTATGCATCTATGTATGTAAGTATATATTCTAATGACCTAAAAAGATATTGGAAATCCGTCTATTTTCATAATCAGATGCTGCAAATTGCCCTAAAATATGTTTAGTATTGCGTCTATCAAACTATTTACACAATGGCATTTATTGAACTTACGTGGATCGACGTAGATTATTAAATGAGCAATATAATATAAAACATATACTTTTGTACCAACAAGATTTTTCCCTCTATTGCCAATTTATCACAAAATAATCATGGAACACTCAATCCAGCTTCACTTTCAATAATAACGTAGAAATATTTTCTTCTAATGTTTTTCATTCTATATTAGTTGTTCTTTAGAACGGGTATCTGTGAAAACGACTCCTTAATATGAACCTTTTTACAAAGACAAAAAGTAGAACATTTATCATTGTTATAATGTCGTTTTTATTTTGCTTTAACAACTCGTAATATTTAAATGTCAGAATTTTTGCTTGTTTATTTATTTAACCAAAATACTTAGTTCATAAAAAAGAAAGAAGAGATTTCTCTGGAACATATTCTTTGTAATTTAATATGTTTTATGATAATTAACATAATTGTTCGTTGGTTTGTAATACTTCACATAATAAAATAGTATGAGCAACGTATGTAATAGCCTCGAGGGCTCAGTAAAATGAGTTAATTGTACACCCACATTTCGACTTGTACCTACGTCATTTAAGGGGTAGGATCATGAACTTGCTACACATATTTTAATATCCAATTATTATTAATTATAGTGCAATTCCTCTTCGTTAAAATAAGGTTGTTTCATTAACTGACAACAATAAAAATAAATTATTTCATTATAAAGGGTGTGTCCTCTAGCAAATTTGCCGTTTGCGAGCTGCCTATCTGTGTAAATAAAATTGTTATTCGTACGAGTCATCATGCATCAGTTGCACTAAAGAGGTGCAACCGCAATCCGCAAACGGCTCGCGAGCTTCGCATTTGCGACACATTCACCAGATGTGGACGCAACCAAAAATTTCTATGTTTCCCTGTGAATTAATCGATGGGAACATTAAGGAGAAAAACGAGGAATTTATTCGTACTTATCGTCACCAATAAGTCACGTGGTCCTCGTACGAAACCCCATACATTTGTTTCGTTTTCTGTAGAGGTAACGATTATAGATAGTCAACGTGAATAAGGTAGCAAAGCTTTTAAGGGGTAATTTAAGTTGAATTCTTTTTTTTTGTCTTAGGAACTAAAAATAAAACAGAGAAAGAATAGTCGTTTATAATCGACTTGGTGAATTGAAAATTAATAAAAGGCTCATTTGCGTTAATGTTGAGACAAATATTTTTAAGAGTTTGTATGTATTTATGTGGGATGTAGGCATTGTGTGCCACATGATGTATTGTAAAGTTTTCATTGTATACAATTATACTAAAACAAACTCATGAGTTCCTACCAAAGCTTAATATTTTGCCTGCGACTGTGATTAATTTTGTTTGAAAGTTAAATTCGAAATGAAAACGACAGAAACAAAACGTTAATCATTCTCAGTCGTAACATATGTTACGATTGGAGCATTTTACTTCTAATTAATTACTTGCTATTAAATCGCAACTTTTATCGCATGGTGTTGCCCGAAATCGTTAAATTTTAGTAGAATGAGCGATGATATTTAAGTGTTAAGAATTATTTTCTATAAATACTTAAATAGTGCGTATTTTCATTTTATAAATTACACATAATGATTCATTTAATATCTAACTTGACTTTGTACTATTTATAGACTTTTATAATTTATTAAAGATATAAAACTTTAAAAAAATACGGATAATTAAAAAAGACGATTCCATTTAAAGAAGAGTGATATAAAAAGCATTGTAATCTCATTGCTTAGTAACGTCATAATAGAAACGAATAGATATTATTAATAACAAAACTGTCTATCGCACTGTCACCTTTATGAGAATCACAATGGCTTGATTTATGCTTTACCGATATCTTGCATCTGATTTTAAATAAAGATGGCATACATTTTCATTGCATTTGCTATGGGGAAACTTAAATTTCAAAATGGTTCTCATTTCTATTGTATTTTTGAAGACATCATAAAATCTACAGAGACACTTGGAAATTGTCAGTTATTGAAACAACTATCTCTAATAATAGCAATACTTTTCATAAACATAATGTAGAAAGGACCCAACTCACTATCGTCTGATGAAAAATACTTTATATCATTATTACGAACTACAAGTAAGTTAGTAGATATGTTATTAACTTTGTTTATTTGTTACAGTGAGTCAAAGAAACTATCGGGACATATCGTCCTTTAGCAGAGCATGACATTCAAAGAGACGGAGTAACACTTCGCGGTCTACGCCACAGCATGGTACGTATCATCAATAAGGAAGTTTACTCAAGGGGAAATTATTGGGCATTTTTTGAGGGGTCAATTTATTTCTCTAGCTCTGGATGAGGCAAACGGGAGTATCAGACTCTAACAAATTAAAAAGCAACCCGTTCCAACTCCTGCTCTGACTCAACAATCCCAACCGGTAACCAATGTGAAAAGATGACGAGAATTTTTAGTCTTTGATGCTATTTAAAATGGACTGTCCATTGATTTGACATTAGAAAGTTGGTTTGGAGAATCAGGGTCTCATCGTTACACTGTTTGATGAGCACAAAATCTGTTGCCCTTAATATTCAAGCAAAATATTTTTTTTATGGCATAAGCCGGTATACGAGCAGACGGATCACCTGATGGTAATCAATCGGCGTCGCACATGGATACCTGGAATACCAGAGGCGTTACAAGTGCGTTACCGGCCTTTTGGGGATTAAGAGTTTGAGGATCATTGGGGATTCAGGAATTGGGGAGATTGGGGAGGGGGGCCTCCGGTGACCTCATTAACACGACGAAACACAACGCAAGCTTTGCTTCACGTCGGTTTGACTTACATACGTGAAATGTACTTATACAACTTCATCATACATCGTAAAACGTCAAAGTATATCATGTATCTTGATAAATTAAAGGTTTGGGCACAAACATCACAATAGTTTCCTTTGCTTTTCTTTACATAATACATTTTCGTCTGAGAATGGATTATTATCACAATTATGTTCTAAACACTTTCCTTTAATTTGTATACTTCACATTGATATATTATAAACACAAAAAGCGTTACAATGCCTAAAGAGTACACAATATAGAAGAATGAGAGAAGTCTTTGACTCATAGAACAAAAGGCTCTAAATAATAAACTTTGTTCAATTCAGTGACTTCAGGCACTAATGTTAAGATTCAATACTAATTTCAAAATATTCATTAGTTAACAATACTTAATTAACGTAGGGTAAAGGGCACGTTTCTATTCACTTTCATAACATTTATATTATCCAAAAGGCCTCTGTACAAAACCATTAGTTTCAGGGTCTTTTGAAGTGCCTGTACTGTGTAATTAATCACTTTGTTTAATTGTTGGTATCAATAAACAATGACAGTACACTCAATAAGTCCGATATGTAGAATCATTTTCCGCTATAATGACACACATGATAAAGTTTTAGGTCTGTTAAATATATGTGGTCACTTGATAAGTTTACTTCTGCACATTTAATTAAAAACTTCATTCAATCATTCGTCAAATTATGCAAGCGTGGAAGAGCCATGCTTCGGCATGAATTGGCCGGCTCCACCGGAATGATACCACGGCCTCACAGAAAACCGACGTGAAACAACGCTTGCGTTGTGTTTCGTCGTGTGAGTGAGGTTACCGGATGTACGATTATGCCCCCCCCCCTTCCTCCCCAATCTATCCCTGAGTTCCCAACGTACTTGTAACGCTTCTAATGTTCCTTGTGTCCATGGGTGACACCGATTGCTTACCACCAGGTGGTCCGTCTGCTTATACGATAAAAAAATATTAACAAATAAAGAAACTCCTCTTTGAAATAGGTTCCTCATAAGTAAGGAATCACAGTTAGGTCACCAAAAATTTGGAGTAATGTAATGCTCGCATTCTGGTATCGTATCAAAGTTTCAGAATGTACCGAATCCGAACAAGATTAGAACTTGGAATGGCGTTGTTGACCCCAATTTTTATGATGTCTTTACTTTAAAGTTCATTTAATGATATCCTGCGACCTAACATCGTAATATCATTTATGGTTTTGCGTGGGAGTAACTGTCAAGAAAGCGAAAAAATATACGCTACGTAGATTACCTATGACGTCATTGTTATTAAAGACCACGCGTGCGGGAAATATTTCGAGATATTGTCGTAGCATCCCACGCATTTTAATAAATACTTACGTATATATATGTTGATATGTTGTAAAATGAAGATAATTTAATCAGACGAAACTGCATTTAAGTTTAGTTTTCACTACTGAACTATTTGCCTCATCTATTTAAGAGTTTGGCATAAACTTTACGTCCGGCAGTCGGGGTTTTTTTTTAAGGGGAATAATCATCGAATGACTTCTCCCGCCTAGGTGAGGCGGGAGGGAGTGTCAACTCTTACTGACTAAAAACCACCCCGTTCCTACTCCTGCACTTCAAGCCGGAGCCCCAGTAACCCGTTAGGTTCTCCGCGGATCCGTATCGGCATCACCCCTATTGATTTAATAGATTACATTTCAGTAAAGAGTATTGATGTCTAGTCTCAGTCAAAAGTCAAGTTCAGGTAAAAGTTCTTCAGTAATTTTTTACAATACCCGTGGGAATAAAAACGGTGGTGACCAATGCATAAATAGATGTTGTAATATTTTTTAATGTTTTGTTGTAATAAAACGTAGTTTACGTTTAAAATAACCTACATCAATCTCGTCATCTGAAAAGTCAACATAATCAGAATTTGGTTACCTAATTGGATTTGGTTACCTAAACGTGAACAAAATCTGAATTTGGTTACCTAATTAATATACTAAGTGTAATAAACACTTTTCTAAAAACTGCGTCAATTTCGGTTCAACCAATCGCGAAGTATTCGTGCATAAACGTACATACATACATACATACAGATCAAATTTAGAACCTCATTCTTTTTTTGAAGTCGATTAAAAATAAATATAATATAATAAGATTACATTTGACTTACTTTTAAATACTTTATTACCTCAACAATATTATGATAGGCACGTGAAGACGTCTCATTTAACCTGAACACGTCAAACTGCCAAAGAAAAGTTTCTACGAGTATATGAAAACACAAATAATATGTCTTTTATTTTATTTTCCAACAAATATAACTTGGAATGTTCTTGTTTCTAATTAACTTTACTCGGCAGAAGGCATTATCTTTATGGCCACATTGCCAAAACATATATCGGCGGTTGTCACACAAACCGATACATTTTTGTATCGTAACGACACTTTCTTTTTTGTTTGGAATAAATAGTTTTCCACGACAACAATCACGAGTGATTTGTTAAACCCATTGATCTGCCAAAGGCAATGAGATTTTTCCCACACAAAACCTCTTATCTACATACCGAAGTCAGAAATACCAGCCAAGCTATTTTCTACCTTAGCGTCAAATACCATTTCATAGAAAGAATGGGAGAATATTGATCACAATGCGTGTTAGCGATTACATGCCATTAAGTTCAGGTTCCTTCGCGATGTTTGCCGTCGTAAATTAGCTTAGAAGATAAACTACGTAATTCCAGATGAACCTGTATCTACTTATTAGACAAACGTAATTGAATGAGATTAGTAAGATTTATTTGAGTTAAGTGAATAAATAGAAACAAAGATAATAAAAATAAAAGTGCTTTTAACTCGAATACTTAAAAATTCTAAGTAACTTAAGTTTCTTTCCACGTTCAATAAAAAATGTTGCATCATTCCCATTATTCTCTTTGTTGCGAACGAAAAAAATAGAATAGAATACGCCTATCTACTTTATTCCCGGAATATCAAACATAACGTATTGTATTGCTTTAACGGTTATTCAAGTAAACGTTATTGATAACGCCATTGTGTGTTAATGTACCTATTCAGCAAAAGATATTCATAAAATATTAGGTACTTGAAATAATTTTAATGTTCTCATGGTATAATAATGCGATTAAGTAGTGAACAAAGGTCTAGATTTTACGCTAAGAGCTAAGACTGATCCTGGGCCCTGTTCTAGCGAACGCGTGCTTTGAAATCCTAATTTGCAAGTCAATTTGGCGCCTAACTAGGCTTGAATATCTATAATGGAGCATGTGGCTCGTACATTCTGTTCTATAAATCGTTAAAAGCTTTTTTACCAATTTGAAGAATTGTTTTGGAAAAACATTATAATTATTTCACGTTGAAGAGTGGTGCTTCGGAAGAATGAGTCGGCTTGATCGGAATAATATAAGCACACAGAAAACCAGCGTTATGTTTCGCCGTATAATTGACATTACTGGGGGCCCATCGCCACTTTTCAAACAAATGTTGCAAATAAGAATATTCTATGAATTCTATTGAAATAAGGTTTACAATATTCATATTTTGAAGGGCATATTCCAGCGAACTGATATCTGGGTTTCAATTAGTTAAGCGATTTTCATTAGCTCGAGTGTTATCTAGGAAAATGCGCGGGATTTTCCGCTAGCACTCATTTATTATTTTTAATTAATATAAATATAAAGTATTAAATTATTTATGATTTTTATATGAGAGTGATGTATGTCTATATTTTTTTCGTATTGTAAATATTTATTTGAAGCGTTGCGATAAAATCAAAACTCTAAAATGTTTATTCAATAGAATGACGTCTTTGTTACATTGGTGTAAAGTTGTAATCACATTAAAGCTACATTAGGTGGTAAAAAACAGACGAATATAGCCCTTATGATACCAAAGCAATAGATGCTATAACAGTATCCAACATTTGTTAAACTTTATAAATAGAATCTCCATGTTTCTATTTTCTGTTTAAAAGTTATATAATTCATGTTGATAAAGGTTAATACGATCTTGATTACTTTTTAAACAAATCAACCTACGCACCAATGTAAACAACTCATAAATTAAATTTCGATTTATTAATTTAAAATTTGAACATGACAACATTAAAAATTCTTCGATTCCAAAAAGTTTCTTAATGTAAATAATCATTTATTTATTTCACACTGTACTGTGCACTTACCTATAGGTATGGTTGCCGTTGAAAATTGAATCTAATTTAAAAGCAGTAATGTAAGAATTTGAATGTCTCTTCTATCTAATTCAAATGAGATTAAGTACAAAGTTGGACATCGAAAAGTCTATGCTAAAGTGTGTGAAAGTACGAGCTTACCAGTAATTTATACCTAGTACAGTTATTACACGATCTCCGGCCACCGTAAGCGCGGACCTGCGGACGGCTAGTATAGGTGGCTCGCCGCCCGACCAGAACCAGACCCGAGCGAACGGCGCGCCGTGCGCACCTCAAAGAGCCATCAGACCACCACGCATGGGACCCAATAGGGCTGATGCCGATTCGGAATCGCGGAGAACCTAACGGATTACGAACGGACGAGAACTTAACGGAGCCCCGGTGGCTCCGGCTCGACATGTAGGAGAAGAAACGGGGTGGTTTTTAGTCAGTAAGAGTCTGACACTCCCTCCCGCCTCACCCAGGCGGGAGCAGTCATTCGATGACTGCTCCCGCCTGGGTTGTCTCCGTCTTTAAAAAAAAAGTACAGTTATTATATCATAAAGCCGGGTCTACACTAGACAAATCGACAAGCGAAGCCGTTCCCAAGTTCCCAACTTCGTGTTAGTTCGTGGCATCAAGTGTCGACGTACAACGAACCTACAACGATCGCTGTCGTCAAACGTAGTTTTCTGTAGTGAGCACTGATCCTCTTGTGTTTGTAATAAAACCGACAACAGGCGGAACGCAGACGAGCTCGAACGAAATGCTCACAGTGCGCTCGTTCGAGGCTTGTAAGTTGGTCCACACTAGACCCATTGTGTTCGGCTCATGCTCCGCTCCTACTCACTCTCCTTGCGTAGGCGCAGCTTCAGCGTTTTACTCAATATAATATTGCTTACACGAACTTTATACGTATTTTACTATTATGTTATATTTAACATATAATACATATATAATATATCTCAATGGTTTATACATACAAAGTTTCTCTTTAGAAATGTCGAGACATTTCGATTAACTTGTAGGTGAGTCTTCAATTTTCTATTCAGACTTAATCGTGTAAGAAATCTCTTGTTCAAAACTTTTGAATAGTGAGACTAGTTACAAGGTATGTGACACCTACGTATTTAAACTGTCAAACACCTAGCGGTCACCGGTGACCGCGACCTATTGTTCTTTAATTGTGTCTATAAAACCGGTACTCGACGAGTTAAATCCTAAAAGTCAAAAAATGAGTATGTAACAGAACTCTTATAAAAGGTCTTGGAATAAAAAATCACTACATATTATAAAACTAAGCCGCCGTCTGTCTGTCCCTATGTATGCTTAGATCTTTAAAACTACGCAACGAATTTTGATTTGTTTTTTTTTTAATAGATATAGTGATTCTTAAGGTGCACATTGCACCCGTGCGAAGCCGGAGTGGGTCGCTAGTACATATATATATTGCACTTGTATTGGTCAAATCTTCTGTAGAAGTATTTAGTTTGGGGTCACAACGCATTAGTTTCATATCATTGAGATTAAAGGATTTTAGACTAAAATATAACCTTTGAACAAAGTAAACTAGGGTATCTAACTAAATAAATTTAAATAAAAAATAAAGGCCTAACGAGTTTTCACGTTATCTAGCTTGATCAAATTTAAAAAAGCAGACTGCATATTTTTTTGTCTCTTACCGTAAAAGTTTCATGAATATAATTTTTTTTTGTGTTCAAAGCCAACATAAAGCAATTTATTTTGAACTAGTTCTTTATGGCTACGTCGACATATTTTTAGTCTAAAAAAACATCCTATATATTAATCCAGACTGTTGTCAATCGAATTGTGTAGCAATTCAACCAATTCAATCCATCTCGAAATGCAGTCATCAGAGAATGTCGCGGAGGATTTAACGGGTTGCCCGGGCTCCGCTTTGAAGGGCAGGCGTAGGAACGGGGTGGTTTTTAGTCAGTAACAGGCTGACACTCCCTTCCGCCTCACCCTGGCTGAAGAAGGCATTCCAAGATTTTCCTAAATAAAAAGTCCTCAGACAATCTTTTCATTTCGATCTAAATGAAAGTTGTCATAAGTATCAACATTTATAACAGTCGTCACCACTATAGAAGTACTCCAAAATAGGAAAATTTGTTCCATGAAAAATATTGGCATTCAGTGGGATCTGATTGACCTGTTTAATCTTTCTATAGCTTTTCGATCCTACTTAATCAAGGTAAAGGCAAATCAGTTATTTATATAGGAAAGAAAAATGTGTTTTTTACCTTGCCTTAAGCATTCTCACTTGTCAATCTTTCGGTGGTGTTCTCCATTAAAACAATGACAAAAAACATTCTAAAAAACAAATGACAAATCGCTTTCTATTAGAACTGTTGTCAGTTTATCGATCATTTTATAATAGCTATGCCTACAAAATTGATGAAGTGTATTGAAGCATGACGGTATAACAATGAAAGGCTTAAAAGTCAAGCTCTCGTTTGTTCCAAGTCATCCAATTTCCAAACAAAGGGCCAGCGAGCAGTGAGCTGGGGTAATAGGAATTGCTCGCAATCTGATCTACGAGCTACCTACGCTTATATCCAATATACTATATTTTATATTGATACTAAATCTATCCTGTGATTTTACTCGTACGCTATAGGTATTCTTGTGTGGTAGTGATAAACAGAGTGCTTTATTTTGAAGCCATGATTTTAATTCTTACTTTGTAATAGAAGAAAAGTAAAAACACTGTCTCCTTGAATCAAAATCGACACTCGTCTTTGCTGTATACTTATTCCATTATAAAAAAACACGTAGCAAAAAGTTACTGAACTGTGCCTACTTACTTGGTCCTCGTGTGTAATGACTTTGGTAATTACATAAATGTGACCATGACGACGATTCAATTTCTGCTTTTGTTGACAGATCATTCGAATGCAACAGAACTGATAACGAATGGCAACGCAGTGCGTATGAACCCGCGAGGTGAACCCGACGACAGACATTATCACATGTGTGACGATAAATTATAAAGTAAGTGTAAATAATAATTATAGTTTTCTACTCAAAATCGATTGTAAATTATGTAAATGATATGTGTAAATAACGATCTCGATTAATTAACATGAGAATTTTCGCAAGGAATCTAGTTTTTATATCGAATAATAGGTATCTAAGTAAGAATTTGATTATAAAGTTTTTTCAAAATTTTAATATCTGTATCGAGTTTCCTAATTAACGCTGTAATTGATACATCGAAAATTAATCATGTTTTCTTGGAACTCATTTCGGTGCCTATTGTACAAAAAAGGTTCCATTGTCCGCGATTATTTTTTGTCTGTGGTTATTTAGCATTTCCAAAGAGGTCTGTAGCTTGCCTGTTTATTAATCTAAAACCTTTTTGTTGTTCTTTTTTCATGTTTATGAATGTAGAGCACTAATTGTGTTCCTAATCAAGTTAAAACTTTTGTTTAGTAATATAAAATGAAGCAATATGTTTATCTTACATTTTAATGTGGTTTATTAAATTTTTTATAATGTATGTCAATGGTAAATAATTCACATCGAGCTAAAGAAATTGATTATAGTTTTAAATCGTTCTCACAACTTTTTACTAGATACTAAGTTAGGTAATGGTGCTTTGTGCGAAAAAACGCTGTTCGACAAAGTCGATTTTGTCTCTTTGGCTTGATGAGCATTATTTATTCACAATATCTGTATTTCATAATGGTTGTACCAAAATTCTGGTAATATGAAATTTAAAAGATTTCCGTTAAACCTGTTTATACCATCTCAGTTTCTTGAATTGTACCTGAAATGCTTCACATAAGAAAACATGTTCATAAACTCGAAAACAAACAGTCATTTGAATGAAAACACGAGTTTCAATCACATTGTATGGAAATGTCATGCAAATGAAAACAAATATGTGCAGCATCCTATTAATAGAAATTCTATTCCATTGCAGATCCTCTTAGTATCTCTTTATTAAAAAACTAGCTTCTGCCCGCGACTTCGTACGCGTAATCCCATTTTTTCCCGTCCCCGTTCGTGATTTTCGGTAAAAAGTAAAAAAAAAAATTTTTGGTCAAAAAGTATCCTATGTCGGTTTCCAGGCTCTAAGCTACCTCCCTATCAATTTTCAGCCAAATCTATTCTGCCGTTCTTGAGTTATAAGTGGTGTAACTAACACGACTTTCTTTTATATATATAGATAATAACATGAATATGTTCGATTAGAAACTGTATCTTCTAAGTTACTTTCAGCTTGAATTTTGGGACACCCTTTATCAGAAACAGCCAGGGTCATTCATAAACCTCATTTCCTATAAGGTCATTTTATAATAGAATAAGGTCAAATTACCTATTTATTAATATAGAACACTATAGACTACAATTTTGTAGAAAACTGTTGCTAATAACAAAAACACGAAATTATGTAAGTGAGGTCATATTAGTTTTATCAAGAACTGCACTAATTTAATGATGTTGACAGTACTTTTGTTGTACAGTAGCTTTTCTTCATATAAGATGGATTTGATAAGTACAATCATTGGGACAGGCGTCAACACTAAGTTATTCCTAAGTCTTTAATATAATAATAATAATAGTCGTTTATTTCAGGCAATTAGGTACTCATACTTAGTCAAATAGATTATTATCTTTTTTATTTTGTAATACAATCGAAAATTAGTTGGTGGAAATTAATTTCTATTCATTCATCTACACACCATCAGTTACGTCAATTTGCTCCACGTAATATATTGTTGGTTTTTTTACTAAATATCGAATGCCTGCTACTCTAGAACTGCTCAAAAGTATTTGAGCAATTAAATATTAGATGATGAGTACATCATCTAATATTTAATTCCATTTATCTAACTCATCATTGTTACCATATTAGGTATCCGGTAATTGCAGACCAACTAAGCTATAATATTAAAAAATGCCTTTTTCCAAGAATATTTTCATCAATATTATATAATAATATATACAAAATTGTAGGAAATATTATGTTTACAGTTTCTGTGTATGAATTTCATTATTATTACACTAACTTACCTATTCTATCGTGAAATTCGTATTAGTTGCTTCGTTAAAGTTTAAAACTTTGGTAAACCAGAAAGTATAATAAATATGAATTTACCTTGAGTACTATGTAATAATCTGAATTTTATACATTGATTTTGTTAGACTAGGGATATTTATTGTGTGCGTCACTCTTTTTGAGGCTAGAAGTCAACATAGACCATGATTTGATTTAGAAAAAAAAACCATAATTTGTTTTTTTTTCTCTTTTTTGAAACTAGAAGTTGTTTTTTTTTCTTTTTTCCTTTTTTAAATATTACGTTAATCAGTTTATTACTAAACTGAAAAATAAACATGGTGTTACTAACGTAACTAACTGCACATTTTTTTTAAATAGCAATTTAAAATACTGCAGTAGCTATATTTTAATTAACATCAAAAATATGACTAGAAAATAAGCAGTTTTCTTATAAAAATAGTGCAGAATGCAGATGTAGACTAATTGAATTAAAACATGTTCTTAAAATTAAAAGGATATTTCACAGGCATTATTGTAATTAGAAAAAGATTAACACCTCGCCTGTAAATAGTATTCTTTCTTATGAATAATTTGAATTATGAATAAACTAAAAAATGTATCAAACTCATAAAGAACGTGATATTTTTCGTATAAAGTACTGTCAACACCATTAAGGCTGCGTTTCTACCAGAAATATGCGATGGAAATGTGTTGTACGACTGTGCTATCAAAATGTGTGATTCACGTTTTGCACCATAGCTGTCCTATGAGGTAAATAATGCGATTCTATTGGTTATTTACAAACACATCCCTCGCTGCGCATTCTCGCACATCGCAGATGGAAACACAGCTTTATTGTATATACAGAGATAATTTTATTTTCATACAGATTTTATCCACAGAATCATTGACAATACTGTACAACATAGATACTAATATTGTTTCCTTTTGAACCCTATTTTGGAAATAATTTATTGTAACAATTAAAATATCTATTCTTCTATAGAAATTAGTGCATTATTTCTTTTTTCAATAAACATGTTGTTGTTGAATTGATTAGTATTATTTCAAATCATATTTAATAAGGTTATTTAAAAAGCTAAAATGATTGCAAATATCTTAGTTTTGACAAGAAAACTCATTATAAAATACTGTTTGACTGAAATTCGAAGCTGTCGAAGCTATTCGAAAAATCTTTGTTCATTGAGTAAAGTGCAATTTTAGGTGACTTTGTTTTACCGGGCGGATATTTTATATGTAGACTGATTCAATTTTGCAACTTTAAAAATTAACTTCTTCGGCTGTGTTCATCAAGAAACTAAACTACCACCGGGTAAGTAAGAACTCAAATCGAGTAAAGTATTATTGAGTATAAAGTTCTAGCAGTCAAGTTTTTGTCAATCATTTCCCAATAAACTTTATTGGCTAAGACTAAGTAACAAGAGAATAAGAGTTGACCTATTATTTTGACTACCCAAAAGAAATAAAGCCGTTTTATTACGACAAATAAAAGGGAAAGTTAGTTACATGAACTTTTCCGCTATTTACTGAACGATTCATCGGCAAAAACAATTCAAAGAAGCTGACGAATTCGACCTATAGGTACCTACAATGGGAGTAAGGAGTCGGTAATACGTAGTAATATTCTATATATATATTCATTTGGACTCCCAACGAAAAATACACTTACATGTTAAAAAATAATCCACCAGACAACAATAACCTTGTGATTCTTCAATTAAAGGGAATCACAACATAATACAAATGTAATACATGAATATGGGCCCCGTTGCCTGATATAATAGAATAAATAAAAAAAATTACAATAAGTAGATAGATATTTAAAGACGTAACATAACATCACGCCTTTTATCTCCGAAGATGTAGGCAGAGATGCACATTACGGCACTTAGTGCCACTGTAGAGGTACAATGTAACACTTACTTTTCACTTTTTATGTTATGAGTCCCATGTAAAAGGGGGGATCCTATTGCCATATACCGGGCACAATTGCAGACTCCTTGAATCTCTACTACTGAGAATTAAAAAAAAAAACCAGTAATATTTTTCCCGACCCGGGAATCGAACCCGAGACCCTTTGCTCGGCTGTCGCACTTGCGACCACTCGGCCAACGAGGCATCATATATTTAAAGATATATAGTGAATCTAATGAAAGTCTTCTGGTGACTGATTAACTTCTATCTTAGGTACTAAGCACCCGTCAGATTGATAACAAACTATTTACTAGTTGAAGAAAGCTGTGGCATGTTGGCTCCTTAGGGAGTACATGAAAGTATTAAGTGAGGACTTCCTAACATTCCTACACCGAAACAGAAATAAAACCTTGTAAAAACGGGAGATTTATGATCGTAAAAAGTCGCGGGCAAAAGCTAGCTAATACACAAAAGGAAAATTTGGACAGACATACCTACTCGAAGGTCAACGGGAATTTTCCGGGTTTCGTTACAGTACCGTTTGAAGCAATTACTTGGGACAATTTGGGGACAACCGTAAACCAAATTAAAGCTTAGTAAATACCTTCTTGATCAGTACAACAAAAGTCAGAGATTTATTCGTTTCTTAATCAACAAGGTTAAATCAATTTGTTATCTGGGCAAGGACGTCTGGGGCCTGGGGTAAGTCAATTACTGTGTGCATGCAGATACAAGTTTAAGATTTGTGGTGGCATAAACCTTAGGCACTAACAACTTGCGAATTTACAAAGAATAAAATTTATTGGAAGCAAGTATAACAGTTCACACATAGGACCCACTTAGTTTTTAGTCAAATTTCCGTGGTGCTTGGGCTGGGCTTCACCCAGTTGTACAGTCTCTTTTTTGTGCCTTTATGCTTTATTCATTCTGTTTTCTGCAGTAATTCACCGAGGGAAGTGGAAACTATAGTTTTTTTTCCTCTCTTATAATATCTTCGTATTCACTTCGTTGCGGGAACAAAGACAGTTATTCATGTCCCTGGGACGCGCCGGATTTCAGTATTCCGGTGTTTTCATGGTTGCATCTATTGTAGATTATAGCTTATAGGAGTTGCAGTGGTTTTGGGAGGTTATGGCAGGCTTGTCTTATAAATAAACAATAAAAATGTGTCCACTAAGTACATTCTGTAGGTAAATATGACATCTGAGTAGGAGCCTAGGTTCCATACCTAATAATATTATATTGGTTTATTCAAATAATTGAGTTTCTATATCCAAAATATTAAGTAGCATCATGTAGTTTAGGAAGGAGGACACCTATCATTGATAGATAACCTCCGAGAAGCGCTTAATTGCAAGCTGCTGGTAGAAGACATCACAAGACCGACCAGGATGGAGATCTCTTGTTGCGGAGCCCTTCCTTACTTCGCTGGACCACAGCTGCATAGATTCAAGTAAGTTACATATTGTTTTAATATATGTATGTCTTAGGTACTATATGAGTTTGCCAAATGTAAAAGGTACAGGTAAACAGAGAATTTTTATTTAGTTTTGTAATGTAAGTTAAAAGTTACTTTTTAATGCACTCTCAAATTAAAAAAATATATCTTAATTTATATTTGTCTTTTGAGGCACAGTATCCATGACAATATTCTTATGACAAATGGCTTTACATTTCATACATCAAGGAGGAAGAACTGCCTCGATGGCCGAGTGGTCGCAAGTGCGACTGCCGGGCAAGGCGTCTCGGATGCGATTCCCAGGTCGAGCAAAGTAGGTATTAATGGGTTCTTAAAAAAATCTCAGTAGTAGCACGGAGTCTGGAATTGTGCCCGGTATATGGCAATAGGCTCACCCCCTATTACATGGGACTCAAAACATAAATAGTGAAAAGTGGGTGTTACATTGTACATAGGCATAATGTGCACCTCTTCAGGTTTAAAAGGCGTGATGTTATGTTATGTTATGTTACATCAAGGATATGATAAATTTATCCATTTCAAAATACATGACAGTTTTATATTTATCACATAAAACTATCAAAAAAATGAATATACCATATACGACATCGCCTTACGATTGATGGTATCATAAAAATAGAAATTCTATTTATTGGTTTGAAATCCATCGGCATCACTGTCAGCGGAAAATGTACCCTAATGGCCCTCGGCTTGTCTTGTTCCGATCGAAACGCTGACTCTTAGAATCCCGACCTTCTATCACTTGAGAACATTCCATATCAATCCTTTTATTTTCGTCTATGTACGAAATATAGAGATACCTTCAACTTAAGTTCAATAATTGTTTTTTTAAGAAAAGGTTATAAGGATATGTTTGTCATTTAACATATCAATGAGACTGTAAAAAACATTTTTTAAGAGAATAACAATGAAGTTTTTTTGCACGTTCTTCTCTACTCAAAACTACACTTAGGAACAAGCACCTAGCTTTTTGACGTTTGTGTAGTAAAAGTGCAGTAAATGATTTAACTTTGACTAAAAAATTTGTTTTCGTTTTAATTCCTCAATCGCTATAATGAACACTTTGTTACGATAAATATAAATATATTAACAATGTCATCAAGTTTAGTATCCATAAAATATGTATTTACCAACGCGTACGTGTGTATTACGTAACAACATACGAAAGTACCTACGTAAAATAAAGTTCCTGTTAAACCTTACCCAATTTATCAGTAATTTAGCCGACCCAGATTCATGGCCTATTGGTCCCTTGTAGTCCCCTTGTTGTGTACTTAACCGTGCTACCATTAAGCTTAAAACAAAAGTAAAATATTGACCTATAATTTCCCCAAAGGCCTATTCCTCAGAACCGAAATATTTTAGAGTTATTAAGTTTTGTTTGAGACAAATTATTCGCTAGAGAGTCAGTCACTTCAAATAAATAGACGTGTATAAAGTAACTTCGGCGTTTTCTTAGAAATTCTGGGTAATTTAATATCCAGGTTCTCAATATCGCTGTATGGAATATGAGTTGAATCTGAGGCATTATGGTAACCCAATAAACGGCTTATATTTTTGTCAGCGAAACGTAATATTGAATATACTTTGATGAAATAATATGTAGCACCGTTTTAAATCTTGGTTCATAAACATAAAACGTCAAATCGTGATTGCATAATATCAGGTTTTGGGTTCATATTTTTATATTAGATTTTTTTTTAGACTCGATTTTCCAGATGTAGATAACTTCATAAATATCTATTACTACCAATATTACATTATATCTTCACTCCATTTCAACGAAAAAATATATATTTTGCGTACTAATTTAGAGGGAAAATCATACTTAAACGGCGTTATCATAATTTTCGCATTATTTATTTATTTCAATTAAATAGTATAACATTACAATCATAAAACCAAGGCGTAATGCATGAACATAAATACGTCAGATACTACCTATTACAAAATCACACCTATATCGATGTTACCATGTTAAAGGCTTTCCACATCAGTGCGTCAAAGTGCGGCGGGATTATATTGCCAACATGTTCTTTACGGATCAACAAACAAAACAAATGCCTGCTAACACGTCGCTCAATGTTCGAAGCCCTGAAAAAAGAGGGAACAAACCTTACGATCGGTCTGGCATAGGGCCAATAATTTAGGTGAACTTTTTATGTGAAAAATTCTACTACATTACGCTTATTTTTAGACTCGTTGTTTTAGTACTGAATTGAAATATAATTTAAGGTATAGTAAAAATATATAATGAATATTGTTATCCAAGAAACAAAATCATTACTTAAACAGATCACAAAAGTGAAAGGTTTTTCGAAATGCGAAATATAGACCGCATTTATAATGTCTAGTCAACTTCGCAAAGGTTCCAAACGAATCAATCGATACTTGTAGCAGTTTGCCTCGATTTATTAATCATGATCATTGATTTTCTTAAGAACTGTAGTTTCATAAATGCATGCTTTCAGGTGGTGCCATTTTAGCTAAAGAAATTTTATAATTCAATAAATTCTTTTTCGATAGTCTTCAATAGAATGTATTGATGCAGATACTTGAGAAAAATCAATAATATAATATGGTAAATTAATTATTATGTTATTGGCTTACTCACGTAACTCTTTGACAAGGAACTCGACCACTTTCAAGCCATGCTAACATGGCTAAGTGTGTCTCGAAAGTTTTAATACAAATATATGATAATAGATATGATAAAATATAATTGAATGAATAACTCATGAAATCTTATTTTGGAAAATAAATTATAGGTACATTGATTCCGACTAGATTTAGTATTTATTATTTTACTACAGATTTTAATAATATTCTACAATATCAAAATCTGTATATCAGTCCTTTCAAGTTGTTTCAAGCAGCCTTAAAACATAATAAAATTAGCCCAAATTTATTTTTGTTAGTACAGTACCTACCTACGCCTATTTCATAAAATGAATATTTAAATGATTTCATGTTTTGTCTCACATTGTTGTTGAAGTTATATTTAAACTCCAAAATAATTTAAATTTATGCGAAAACTTTTTAACAATTGCTATTTGTGGATGTCAAAATATTTTACAAATTTAATGTTAGGCTTTTCACACTTTCACCTGTTACTGCCATTATATTATTATCAGCTTTAAAGTAAGCTTTAATTTAAGCAATAAAATGATAATAAGAACAAACTAAAATGCACTGGTTAATAAAAGGATATCTTCATAAAATAACAAAATATGAGATTAACGAGTACGTTATTTATAGTACGTCATACGTCGGCCTATCAAATATAAAAAAAAACGTTAGATAAACGAGACCATACTCTTGAAACGGAATTTCCCGTGCTTTGAGCATTCTTGTTTATCACTTTTATAGGAAAATAACGCGACATGTATTTTGTCCTTTCCGTCTCAGGCATGATGTCATTAACATGTCAATTCTTTTTATGCTGACATCGCAGCAGGAGAAAATAGTGACATCATAAAAAAAATGCGATATACATATATCTGTCCTTTTCATTTAGGGCGTGACGTCATTAACGTGTCATTTGTTTATAAATTGGTGATGTCAAGTCACGTTGTGAGTTCGGTAATGATACAACTTAAACACATTTTATGTGCGTGAAAATATATAATTGTCTTTTAATTCATCTAAACTTTGAGATCTGATACATAGTCTAATTTTACAACTGCTTTTAATGTAAGCATCTATCATATATATCAAAGCTTAGAATGATTTAAATTAATTCAATATAGGATTATATAATAGGATATTTATAAAACTTTCCAACAATATTAATTATTAAAATATTTGTACTTTGAAAGCGTCCGGACATTCTTGCTCTTATAATTGAATTTCGTGTTTTCTAGAAACATCTCGAATCTTAATGAAACCAATGAGTTTTTCACTTCAAAGAAATTGTGACGAAATAAATACTAAGTTGTTGTAAGTAATCCTTTAAGATTAAGTTAGGTAGTTAAGTTTCATTTGGTTTCCAATATTTGTTTATTCTCGTGCCAACAACCTAGCTTAAACTATTTACAAGAATTTAAATTAGTTTTCAAATCCCTTCAATTAGTTGAAGTTGATTGCCCTTCGTTAGTCATCGGTTCTTCTAGATTTCTGATCAGACCGCTAAAGAACACTAAGTTGATTGTATCATACATTTTCTCGCCTAACAAGATATATTATAATAATCACAGAACATATAAAGAAGTATTTACTCTCGTAAATATACTGAGAAAAGTTCTATTAGTTGTGCATCTGCTCGTGAATAAAAGTCCTTCTGTGATTCGAAACTAGCAGAACTATTCTCAGTATCCTACATATAATAAAATCGTAGGAAAGTGAAAACTGTACATTGAATTTTTTTTAAAAGAATGCTAGCGGCGTGATTTACATTATCTTGATATCGAAGCCAAAAATATGATTTTTGGATTTTTTGTCTGCTTGTCTATTTGTCTTTATGGATGTCCGAGCTTAACTCAAAAAGTACTGTATAGATTTACCTCAAATTTTGCATGAATATTACAAACAGGTCGGGTCCACATATAGGCTATATTTTCACGCTATCACCTACGGGGGAGGAGCTGTGAATCACTATTCCACGCGGACGTAGTCGCAGGTACAGATAGTAGTATAAATTAATGTGAGAGTTTGTGAGTTAATATGTATGTTTGAATGGATCGGGATGAAATTTGGAACAGGGGTAGGTTATGGTCTAGAGTAGAACATAGGCTACTTTTTATTCCACGAAAACGCGGGCGAAGCCGCCGGTGGAAGTTTGTATTTCCATATGTAATGTAACTCGTAATTGTTAGTAAAGATATATTTAATATTGAAAGTCAGCAAATTTATCAAACATTTAATTATGTATTTCGAACGAACTTTTTATTATTTATTGTGTATTCTTCATTAATTTATGTAACGAAAAGCTTTAACGTTTTAGTTGTATCATTTTAAAGCAATAATGCTTAAAATTTTCAATATACAAAATATTAAAACTTTAAATTGATCACAAATGTAAGTTTAAATTAAAATATTAAAACATTTTAATTTCAACACCACAGTCGGTTGATGCGGGTTGCCTTTTGCACTATTATCGGCCAATTCGGCCCAAAATATTTTACTGATACACCGCTCAATATAAGACGAGTATCTCGTTAGGGTAGGGTTCCTAATTCTATTAGGAACACATTAATGAAGAGCCCAAGGCCGAAACGTTATCATGATTTGGCCTAGGGAACAGAAATGGGCCGCATTTGTATCTTCCTTATTGTCAATTTCTGAAGATGTTTCATTTACGTTAGATTGTTAATAAAGTATGTCACAGCTGTGTTTTGTTGATTCCATTCTCTTTATTTAGGAATGGGCGAGTCTGTTTAGGCTTCCTTGATCTGGAAGTTACAAATTAAAGTATCTTTGTAACAAAAAGTTTTAAGGTTAACTCGAAAAGACAACATTTTAATTAGTAAGTAATTGCTAAAGTTGTTCTGTGATCCGTACAACAGATTTTAGAAAAGTTGAAGATTATTCTTAATACTTTATTATAAAAAAGAAAAAATACACATAAATATAAGTAAAGTAGCAAAATAATCATGCAACGTATGAGTTGAGTACACACGGCCACACATAAATCTATACAAAACCAATTTATCCTGGTGTCGCGTCGCATCATCTTCCCGCACATTTAACGTTCAGTTTATACTGGTTATGTAAAGCTCGATGTGTAGACGTGTGTATATCACAATGATTGTGTTGTGACCTTTCGATTGTCGCAAATCTACGCCGAAAAGTATAACAACAGAGCATGTTCATGGTGTAAGGGCATGGTATCAAACTGGTCCTCTACTAAACTGTTAAGTGACTTATTTGCATTTTAGATACAATTTAATCAGAAATTAAGTCCATAATAGTCTGCAGGAGATTTTGCATTTATAGCACTCGTACCTCCTAATTTATTTTTAGATGTCTATTTGAGGTCCCATCAGGTAAACCTGTTTGCCATTCAATTACAACATAACATAAATATGCAAAGTAATTTCTACTTTAATCTCCATACCTTCAGGGTTCTTTTTCCGTTTCATAATCTGGAGCTCGACAGCCATTTGTGGAGGCGGTACTTGTCTTATTTCATTCCATAATTAAGTTTCAGACATTTTGACACGCTGAATGGGAAATTCCATTTAATGTTATCTCTTGATTTTTTGTTCACCTCGCGTCTTTTAGGTAATGCTCTGTGATTTAGGTCAGAGAATTATGTAGAAATAATTTTTATTTATAATATTATCAAAAGTAAGTAAAGCTGTTTGTTCGGCGTTACACCCACTATTAAACTACTACAAGTTGTTACTAAAAGTTTGTGGTTGTATTTTATGAAAAAAAGTTTAGTATATTTTTAAAACACTATCGCCCGAATACTGAAAGGGTACTACTAATGTATCTCTATCGTGCCATCTCTGTCAATTTATAAAAAAATATAGTGACAGAACTATATTTAAAGGCGACTTAAAATTGAGTAACGTTTGAGTATTCAGGTGTATGCGTAATACATAGATATACAATGGCAATGCATACAATGGCATCAAGTAATATGAATTATAAGAAAGAATCCAATAATTTAACATCAGTTTTTTATATTTACTGTAGAAATCCAAACAAAAAATTACATCAAATATAAACCATATGAATAAGACTTAAAGTCCAGTCCATGTAACAAAACTTGCTTCTACATCGAGAATGTTCGACTGCAATCCTGGTTCAGAAACTAGTTCCACGTTGTACAAGCTAGGTAAGTACTCGAAGTAACACGAAGTCACACAACTTTACAATGTTCCTCGTTCCAACTCTAGAGAGAGGTTATTTGACGTCCAATTGATTTTACATTGGATTGACAATTGTTTGAATGAATGAATGAATGAATGAAGGAATGAATGAATGAATGAATGAATGTCCTTTATTTCTCAGTAGGTACATGGTGCACACAGATCTTAAAATTAACAGAGTTCCACACATACTACCGTTACCGGTGTAGAAATATAAAATTGTATTAACAATATTAATTTATGTCGCATTAATGAACAATTATATTGAAATTATTATTATTATTATTGGAAACAATTCAAATACATTAAAACAGGTAAAGTCAGAAAATAAATTAGAGATGTCATAAAATTAAGATGTCATTATGTATCAGTAGTCAAATTGTAATATACTAAAAAGTCAATAAATTAATAGTCACAACAAATCAGGAAGTCAGGTTAGCAATTTATAATTAATTTTGGTCAAAAAACATGGAGGCAACTGATTAGCACGATGATACAATGATTTAAAAAGCTGCATACCGACAGCTACTGTTACTTAGGAAATCTCGGGTAGAATAAAAACTCTCCTGAACCAACCACTTTTGTAAGGCACGACAAAACGGTTTATATGGCAGCTCGCTAATTCCTCGGGGCAGACAGTTAAATATGAGCGGCGCCATATATGCACAACTTTTTCTGTAAAGCTCCAGTTTAGGTATGGGCATTTTCAGGGGCAGCTGAGTGATCAAGCGTCTGTTAGCATTATCGTTAGCAACGAACAAATAACTATGATATTTCACAAACTTAGCCACGTCGTAAATATAAATGCTAGGAACAGTCAACAGTCCTTTAGATTTAAATACGGGTTTGCAAGAATCCGACCATCCCATGCCAAACAATGCACGAACGCACTTTTTTTGGGCCACAAAGACCCTAGTAATTTCAGAGGAGTTTCCCCATATGACGATACCATAACGTATTATGGAACAAATATATGCATGATACACCATAATGGAACTTTGAATTGATGTTACGTCCTTTATTTTCCGAAGTGCAAAGACAAACTTGTTAATTTTCTTGCATAAGTTGTTAATATGTTCCTTCCACGTGAAATGAGAGTCAAGAGTTACACCCAAAAATTTGGCATTATGAATCTGCTGAATAAGCGTATTATTATAACTTAAATTTAGTTCGATAGTTTTGCTTTTAAATGTTTTAAAATTAATAATTTTAGTTTTTTCTATGTTTATTTTTAATTTGTTGATACTAAGCCACCTAATAACATCATCTAATGTTTTATTTATGTCAGCTTCATATGTAGCCCTATTTTTGCAATCCAAAATAATTGTAGTGTCGTCCGCAAATAAGACACAATCGTGTATAAGCGCACGTGAGAGATCATTGACAAAGATAAGGAATAACAAAGGCCCCAAAATACTACCTTGAGGTACACCAAAATAGTTGACTCTTGCTTGAGAATCGAATTTTACTACGCTATTACTTTTTTTGTCAAATTTAGTTATTCTAGTAAGCTGTTTTCTATTTTGCAAATATGATCGAAACCATGACAGTGATGAACCTCTAATTCCACAATTATCTAATTTTAAAAGGAGTAAAGAATGATCTACAAAGTCAAATGCTTTACTCAAATCTAATAGTAAGGCGGATGTGGGAATTCCATTGTTAATATTATTAATAATGCTGTTTACTAATGTGTAGGTGGCCAACTGTGTAGATCTGCATCTTCTGAAACCAAACTGTTCCTTTGCTAAAATGTCATATTTATCCAAGAAATTTAAGACTCTTTTGTACATAATCCGTTCAAATACCTTGGATATAACAGGGGTAAGTGCAATAGGTCTGTAATTGTTTCTATCGAGTTTTGATCCTTTTTTGTGTAGCGGTTTTATTATTGCCAATTTTAGTTTCTCTGGAAAACATCCCTGTTCTAGGGAAAGATTAATTATATGTGCCAACGGTTCAGCTATAGACCTAGCCACAGTTTTCAACAAGATTGAATTAATATCGTCATATCCTGCGGACTTAGAATTCTTCAAAGAATTAATTGTATTAAAAACTTCATTTGGATTCGTGGGACTTAAAAAAATACTATTTGGATTTGTTTCAACATTATATAGGTATAGTTTGTTAGACTTTCTGATCATAGTTTTTAACCGACTTCATTCATTGAAACGTGTATAACTTTTATAGAATAATAGCTATTTCCCGCGACTTCGTCCGCGTATATGAACTTCTAACAGAAGTTGGGTTTTTAAATTAGTCGTTTGCAGCAGCAACGAGCAGACGGATCACCTGATGGTAAGCAATCGGCGTCGCTCATGGACACCTGGAACATCAGAGGCGTTACAAGTGCGTTATCGGCCTTTTGGGGATTAGGAGTTTGAGGATCGTTGGGGATTCAGGAATTGGGGAGATTGGAGAAGGGGAGGGTAATTGAGCCTCCGGTAACCTCACTCACACGACGAAACACAACGCAAGCGTTGCTTCTCGTCGGTTTTCTGTGAGGCCGTGGTATCACTCCGGTCAAGCCGGCCCATTCGTGCCGAAGCATGGCTCTCCCACACTTGTTTTAGATGATAAATTAGTTATTATGGCATAACTGTTATAGTTTTGGACATATGCTGTCACCGACTTTAACGTTTATATTATTGTCCTCTATAAAACCCTATAAGGAGATTTTTGGTACATTTCAAACATCCGATTACATTATCGAAATTTTCATACGGTCCCCTTTATTTCTCCTATCAAAATTATAGCCTATGTTAATGAAGGGTAGGTAATCTAGAAAGCTTTGGGATATACCTTATTCGAGATTTAAACTCTTTATAGAGCTCTACCTTTCCATTCGGTCCCAAGACGATAATTACTACCATTAGTATAAAATATTACAAAAACTCCGTACCATATTATTACAAAATCGTGTTCGTTTTAAAAATACCTCCAGGAATGCTATAAAATCACCCACGGAGTCAATAAAAGTATTATCAGAATCTGATCTGATTCGAGTCAATGAAAATTTTCTCTGAATTTACGACGAACTTCGTTTTTTCCTTATTTGACCCAGTTTCGGTATATTTCCTTTATCTTTATGACCCTTGCATTGTTGCTATTTTTGTCGTTCAATATGGCATTTTTACCCCTCTTGCGTTAAAGTTCAAGAAACATTTTTTTTTGTATAAAGCTGGCGAATGACTTAATAAAATACTACATGATAATACTTAGCAAGATATTATGTTACAAGAAACACAGAGGGCGCTTTGTTTACTTATGTTTCTTAGTGGATGACTTGTCTTGTTCATCAAACTCCTAGCAATATCCACAGCATAAGTAGAATTTATAGAGTAATTATTAGCCTGCCATTATATAAATTAACTAAGCTATATAAATATATTAAGTATGCCTTATTAGCCTAGACTACGAATAAAAATGTTAGCGACAGAATGTTAGATTACCATAACTTAGTAATTAGTTTATCTTTTCTTTGTAAGCTTAATAATAATAAGTACTTTATTACCGACTTGATTTAGTTATGTAATCTCAAGAAAAAAGCGTTTTTTATTAGAGAAATTATGTTATGTGTTATCAAAGGAAGTCTATTACGTAATATTATTATGACGAATGCTGTGGCCGTAACAGTAATAAATTATATCATCACTAACGACTCCCGAGGGATAATGTAGGCAGGTGGACAATTGATGGAGTTGACTTGAGACTTTTTTCTGCGCATTTTTATTTTCTACTCTATAGACAAAAATCAATATTGACAATGGTATGACTGTTCTTTTATTATAACTAATTATAAGGCATAAGACGGCTCCTGCTTAACATAGACCTCCCCCTATGATATCCAGATCAGCTGGTTAGAAGCAACCTGCAACCAGCAGCTTACTGCGACCCTTATCAGGCCGTCTGTCCTTGTGGGAGACGTTCTCTTTTAGACCATTTTTTATTAATAAAGATACTTCTAGTATGTGCTCATAATAGTCCACAGAACTTCATTTCATCTTTCTAATACCATTTCTTTAGAAGTGAACTTCCAGTTTCATTAATCTCTGACTAGATCTAAATACATTAACTAATCCAACAAGATTGACAGCAAAGCTTAAAAACTTTTTAATAACATTATCAAAACGTTTACAAGATATTTTAAATTATATTTCTAATCCATTTTCGTTGTTAAACTCCTTTAATAAATACGAATTAATATCCAAGTCATCCAACTTTTCATTCAATCGATATGAAGACGGTTTATTTTGGACTCGATTTCATTACGAGATGTCGATTCCTTTTGGTTTAAATTTTGTAAATATTTTAGCGAAGTCTTGTTAGTGTGGTTTTAACAGTATTTGTTGGTTAGAATTATAATTATTGTTATTCCAAAAAGGGTTCTATTCTTTCCCATTGCGTTATATTTTATTAATTTGAATTTAAGTGAAACCCCTGCAATCTCAAAAATTGCCACAAAAACACTAAAATATAAATCTTCTATATTGAAAACACAGATTTCCTAACTTTACATCCACATTAAAACCTAAATTAAAATAATATCAGCAGTTGATAAAGTTACTGTTACCTTAATAATATAAGTTTGACAATTAAACTTGTTATAATGGTGTTTTAAGGAGTTAATGCGGGGTCACCGTATCCCTTTAAGTGCTAGAGAATATTTAATACTTCCTAATGGGCAGTCATTTAGGTGACTATTAAAACCCTTCCTCTATGTTTTTGGTAGATTTTGTTTTAACAAAATATGTTATAAACCCAAGAAAATCACATTTGATATCTACAAATTGTTATCTTGGAATAATAAAGTTGGGGAGATCTTTTTGCATGTTTGTTCCTCCGCTCCACAATCCTGCATCCGACGTATTTTTTTCTTATCAAAAAGCATTTATGTCTACAAATGTATGTAGGTACATTACAAATGTACATTTCGGTATCGCATCGTATAGGTACCTACCTACCTATAATAATATTTTGTATGTCTTTTACTTGAATATTTTCCAATGCATATTGCATTGGTATATTTTAGAGTACCTGAGCCATTATCTTATGATCGAATTAGTGTTAGAATTTTTTATTCTAAAGAGCACAACCTTATTCCCCTTAGTCCGTTTCACCACCGCACTACCAGGGCTGGTGCCCTGTGGTGCTCTTATATGGTGGATATTCCACTCATTTGCACAGTCAAGCTCCCTAGTGCGAACAGCTCAAGTATGGAACTCCTTGTCGGAATCTGTGTTTCCCGACAAATATAACTTGGGTGTCTTCAAGTCCCGAGTGAACAGGTTGCTCATAGGGAGGCGTGCTCTATCGTCGGCGACATCATCGCCTGTCCAGGATAAAAAAAACTTAAATCAAAACCAATACAAAAAAATACGTAGATCATAATTCTTACTTTCTGAATATTTGTATTCAAATACAATTCACAGTGGTTGCTTATTGAATTTCTTGATGTAATATGATAATCCAGACACGGAAAGTGTTCATTAGTAAAAAGGAAAAGTAAAACCCTTTGAGATGCCCAAGTTATTATTGTTATTTTAGACACGTACATCAACAGGGTTTCTTGCCCTTTGGATTTCTAGTGTCCATTTTGAACGAAGAAGTTACATCATTTTTTTTCTAGTAACCAATTTTTTTATGAAATACAAAAAATTGTTGAAGAAATTAGTAGTTGTGATTTTGATTTCCTCGTCAGTGGAGGCAATATTTTCAGCAGATCACACATTACAATCCGTCTTTTGCTTATGTTTGCATTGTATCAATCAATCAACAATATTATTATTAATATTTCTAAATGTTCCAATTGAGTCTCTTAAAATAAAATTTATTTCAGTCAATAAATATTGACTACAAAATAATTAAATAATGACGTGAATAAAAATAAGAACGTCACAATACTGTACCTAATATCCAATACTCTCTACAAAGTTATTATAACTGTCACATAGCCAGAAGATAAATATTGTTATTATCTCTGATATCAATGACCCTCAAACAATTTCATTGAAATAAATAATAGAAAATTCTAGAAAGTAATTAATTCACTTTATTTGAAAAGACACAATCAGATTCTTTGTCTTAACACAACAATACAATAAGCTCAACGATTTACATTCAGACCCTGGTTAGCAAATAAATCTTGCAAAATACAGATTTTATCCAACCGATTTTATCCCACCGTTGATAATAAAATTCGAAGTTTCGCTTGGAACATCAATAGGTTTGATTCAATATAAATAATTTAGATATTTGAACTGAAAAATGACGACTTTGGCTCTGAAATAGATGAGTCTAGATTTGTGAGTATTTTTCCATTTACAGATGGGTTGTAAGGCTCTCAGGAGGAGCTAAGTTGAATTCCAAAGCAAAAACTTTATACCGACAAGGAAAGGTCAACCTACTTTACTTTTTTGGTATTGTTCGATATTTTACATCAGGCATCATTTAAGATTTGCCGAATAAGTGGAAATTTAAAAGAGAATGAATATGATTGCCAATCCAAAATAAAGTTAACTTTAGACTCGATTCTGATATTTACAACTGTTCAACCAACCATGCAATAACTTAAAAGAGTTAACCAAGACAAAGAGGAAACAAAAATAAAAGCAAAAACGTTTGCAAACAATAAAACGGATACTTCTTAACAAGTCTTCTCAAAACCCACAATGAAAACCTTTTGAGACACTGAGTCCGAGATTAAAAATGAAACAACTTCAAAGAAAAATAAAAACGTCAAAAACAGGGTAGGTTAACTAAGAAATTCTGATACTTTAGACTAAACGCTGTATGAATAATATTGTGGTTAGGCTAAGAAGTAAGGTTCTTAGCTTCTGCGAAACGGGGTCAACATTTCAACATTTTCTTTGCTCTTCATTATGGCAGAACTTTAACGATATGAAGAATTTTACCATACAAATTAGGTCTATACAAACTCTTGTTAGACTCAGCATAATGTGACTGCTTTTTTATCTACAAATAATCTAGATTTAATAAAAATCTGTACCAGACAGTCAGACAAATAAAAAGGTAAAGTACACAAGTAATAAAAAGGTTGACCATTTTTTGTGAACTCCTGAATTAGTTTCCGTTCGCAAACCTGGGACGAAGGTGACAATTTTCGAGTGAACCTACATGGTTTAGGCGACGTCTTCCACGAAGTACAAGACATTGGTATGTACTTGTTCCTGTGGTACGCCTACTTTTTTCTGCTCCAATTTTATTAGTGGCCTTTGAAAAAAGGATCGAAATTTTATACGACGAGAATTTAAAATATACATTGAAATTATGGTAAAGGGATAAAACGTTGTATATTAAATTACTTTTTCTTTAAAATGACATTGCCATCTGTTCAAGTATCGGCAATAAGTAGCTCACAAATCGGTCATGTCATGTGAACGTTTGTAAAGATATTGATAAATGGATGAAGCTATTACAAAGAGATTTATGAGTAGGTATGTTAGCTTGAGCAAGGGGCTCATGTAATCCATCACTTGTCGCAATTACTCGATACACTCGTATGTCTTTCAAATCATTTTCTATCCTATATATTTTGAAAAGTACCTACATACCTGATAGCTATGTTAAGGAAAATCTTTTTTTCAGATATGTGCCTTAAATGTCTCAGTAGTAGCATGGAGCCTGGAATTGTGCCCGGTATATGGCAATAGGCTCACCCTCTATTACATGGGACTCATAGCATAAATACTGAATAGTGGGTGCTACATTGTACAGTGGCATTAAGTGCAGTAATGCGCAGCTCTACCTACCCCCTTCAGGGATAAAAGGCGTGATGTTATGTTATGTATGTGCCTTAAAACGTAAATCTTAAAGCTTATTGTAGATTAGTCGTGATATTGCTCTGGAATCAGAAAAGCAAACGTCTTTATTTCAATTATTTCTTGAACTACACGGATTAGTTAAGATTAAATATGTTAACTTTATTATGCTATGTAGATAAATTAATCTTAGATAATATGTTTAGGGTGAAGCTTCAATTACTTACTAAAATTTCGGTTACTATTACACCTACGTATTAAAACTTCTTGCTAATTTGTAATTACAGCCACTTGGATTTAGTTATGTACTGTATATGCTGTACTATAACATAATATCTGATTTTAATGATGATTTGTTCTGCTGACTCGTTAGCCGAGTGGTTGCAAATGCGACTGCCGGGCAAGGGGCATATGGCGTATGCGGACATATAACATGGGACTCACAACATAAATAGTGAAAGGTGGGTGTTACATTGCACAGTGGCATTAAGTGCCGTAATGTACACCTCTGCCTAACCCTTCGGGGATAAAAAGGCGCGAAGTTATGTTCTTCTAGTATGATGATGATATTTCACTCATAACTTGCATTAAACTTTTAACGTAAAATCTTTTCAAAGTTTCAGGGTTATAATAAACACATTTAATGCTTGAACAATTCTTCTGCATTAAACGCAAACGTAGGCAGAAAACTAGAGCATAAAACCTTTGTGGTTCACAAACTTTAAATGAGGAATAACTAAGGCTGCAAGCAACGACTAAAGTTGGTGTTAAGGCACATCCTTAGTAATTCAAGTTGAAAATGGATTCTGTAAGGGAAGTCTTTTAAAAATATCGAATGACACAAAGTTAATGTAGTGAAAAACGATGTAGGGTTGTAAAAGACCCTTCTCAGAATAGCTGTTTAGATGTATCGTTTACCTATTATAGTTTGTAAGGTCACTGTCAGCACTAATATTTTATCGTTTGCGAGATAAAGCTGAATCCCTATGGGTTATATTTCGAACAGCCGATGATAACCACGTACTTTCGAAGTTTGTTTATAGGTATGTATTTTCGGTCAATGACTTCGAAATCTTCTGAGACAGATGAGATATTGTGATCATATTTCAAGTCATTCTAACAGAGCTTGGCTAAGGTCCTGTGAAGGGTTCTAAGTTTTTCTATTATTCAATTATTTCATTGTGATTAAATAAGTGTCGTTTTTGTAGGTCTAGCCTGGAGGAGACACGCTAAATTATGATACTATAAATATACTGTCAATTCAAATGCTTTTCTTAAATATTAGTGGAAAAAATAATATGGCATTCCAGTGTACGAAAATAAAATTATAATATTTTAAGCTTATTTTCCCAAAAGGACTACAGATGTCATTATATATGTATTCTTAGTCAGGTGAGTGGTTACTAAACTGAACTCCTTGCATGAAAACTATGTATTTTTCACTAGAACAACGTAACAACACCGTGAGATACATAAAATCACATAGAGTCATTCATTCATTTCATTCTTGATATAAGCCTCGAAGTAGTTTGTAGTCGTGGTTAAGGTTTTCTCATCAAGGTATTTTTCGTGGAAAATGCTCTCGTTTTGTGTCTGATTTAGGCCTAATGTTAGATTAAAAGTATTTTTTAGTATAGTTTACCATGAAATTAAAATTAATTAGTACATATATCTAAGTACAGAATTGTTTAAAAACTAATAAAAAAGTAGCATCATTTCTGGGCTGTAAAGAACAGATGGCAATAATTCTGCGAGCAATACCCTCATCTGGACGAATTTGATCAAAACAGGCTCTGATCAAAATCGCCAGCAAACTCAAAAGGTAAAGAAAAAATTAACTCAAGGTATTGACCTTTACTTTGTTCTTGGATCTCAATGTAATATGAACTAAGTTCTTATCAAACACCAATCACAGCTGTCGTCTGTCCAATTTCACTTGAAACAAATGCAAATATATGCGAAAAGGCAGAAAACGAAGGGTCTGAAGAAAAATATTAGAAAAACTCGTATTCAAAGTTGTAGATGCCAAGTTAGGCTTACGGCAGGTTTTGTGCTCCGTAAAATTAATTTCCAATATCGGGAGAACCGTTCTCTGACGGATTTGACTAAAACCATACAGTTAAAGGACTATTATTGTTCAAGAGATTTTTTTAAAATAGATAACTGATGATGTGGTCTGTAAAATTATGCTCAAAATTGTAACGGAATGTTCCGCAAGCCGATACAAAACCATACGTTTAATCTTAATTCACCTTCAATTTTACTTTTTATCACCACGATTTGTAGTCATATCTACAGATGTAGTGTGTTCCTTTTTTATTACATACAGTTGTATAACTAACTATATAGTACATTAAAAACTTTTATCTATTGACTAAAATAAATGTTATGAATTGGCTTTATCAGTGACATTTCTATGTAGGTTAAGTACAGTTTAAACAATTATTTTATCATGCCAGTATTCACTTGAAATAAAACAAAATTATCTTACGTAAAATTATTTAAATCTGTATTTTAAAAATGTATTCAAGCTTGCGAATCCCTCATGTCTGGCAAACGTCCTTAACAAAGATGGCCATTTGCTTTTTTTTTCAAATGTTTTATTTATGTTAGTGGCCAGGCTTTGAGTTGATAATGTATAAACAGAACAACCTTATTGCGTTTGGAACAAAGGCGAAAGTTAAATAAAAAATGTTGTGTTAAAAATTGCGACGATTGTTTTGTTTAGAAAGGTTTACGTTTGTACGTCGTGACCACAAGCTGCGACTGTGTAATAATATACAACAGGTCTGTACATTAATTTAAGTTTACCTGAATTTCGGTACTAGGTTTTTGTCTCAACAGTTTTCTCCTAACTTTATAATTATTTTGGTAAAGTAAAATATCTGACTTGATAGTTAAAGAAGTGATAAATGTGACTTGTCCCAAACGTAATAACTATATTAAAAGTTATTTTAAAAGTTAAATATTTTGCGGATATTGTTTTGTTTGGACCTCTGATTGGCAATGGGCGACAAGCTCTATCATAATTTCACGGATTCATTTCCCACAAAAGTATTAAGTGGTGTAATATTGTGGTTAGTATGGTAGTTGGATAAGTGATATTGACAAAATAATGTTATGACTATTATGACTATAACGTTTAAACAAAATCACAACGTAAAAAAAAAACAAAACAAAAAATACCTATTTATAGAAGCAAAATTAAGACAAAATGTAGAATTTTTTCCACTATATTACTTTTTACGAAATACCTCAAATGCAATACGGAAGTGTCAGTATTTTGACACGATATCCTTATAAAAATGTATCCATAAACTTCTTCGCAGGAAGGCAGCGTCGGCAATACGTGACTTCTAATGAAGCATACATGATATATGACGTATCACAGTCGCTTTGAAACCATTTCACCGAATGATTTGCTTTGGTTTTAAGGAAAACCAGCTGCAGATAGTATCTTGAGAACGTTGTAGTTGATCATATTTTGCTGTAGCATGGTGTAATGGTAGACTTATTTTCTACTGCTATTTCATTGAATTAAAAGCGAAAGTATAGATAGTATAGAAATTATTTTATATAATTTTAAAAAAATCTTATTCCCAGTCTATGTATGGCCTGTCTATCCATCACTCCCTGTCACAAAGGGTTTTTTAATATAACAAATAGATGATGAGTGCCTTGTTGGCCGTGTGGTCGCAAGCCCCGGCGGCAAGAGGTCTCGGGTTCGATTCCTCGGGCAAAGAAAAAATCTCAGTAGTAGCACGAAGATTGGAAATGTGTCCGGTATACGGCAATAGACTCCCCCCCTATTTATGTTATGAGTCCCATGTAATCATGGTACTCATAACATAAATAGTGAAAAGTGAGTGTTACATTGTACAATGGCATTAAGAGCCGTAATGTGCACCTCTGCCTATTCCTTCTGGGATAAAATGTTGATGTTATGTAATGTAGTCTCAGTTTATATATTGTGTTAAAATCTACACAAGAAGAAGTTTTGCTGAACTAGTAGAGCAGTGCTATCAAGGAATCGAAATGCAATAGAAGTAGGTAACCAAAACTTCACTCTCAAGTATCTACTGCGTAGAATAATTTAGAGAAGCTCATCTGGGGACGTAAACTCCCTGTTTTGGTTTCACTTTGTAAAGTTTCAGAACTGGTTTAGTTACAAGAACATGAGTTATATAATAACTTTGTCCCAAGTATAACACAGCTATCTATTTCTCAAACCGTGTTAAAACATCAATCAATGTGATGATACTTTACAAAGTGCAGAAATTAGAAGGATTTACGGAGCCCAAATATAATAATGATAATTAAAAACTGTTTATAAAAATATGTTCTTCTTCGACTTTGGAAAATTCACACGTAAAAGATCAAACGAATCGAAGAAAATAGAACCCAATTTAAAATCATATTTATTTCCAATCCACTTCTATCTAAAAACAAAAGAAGATCTGGGGATTAGCTCCGTATAAAAATATCATCGGCTGAAGCTATGCAAAAATCTTTTAAGGGTATTCGACACTTCTTTGTAAAGTAAATGACGTGAACTCTCAAACAATCTGTGAGCTTTTTTTGACGGGGGAAAAACATCCAATGACCTCTCCCGCCCGGGTGAGGCGAGAGGGAGACTCTTACTGACTAAAAACCACCGCGTTCCTATTGCTGCACTTCGAACCGGAGCCCCGGAAACCCATTAAGTCCTCCGCGGCTCCGTATGGGTATCAGCCCTATTGGGCCCCATCTGTGATGGTCTGATGGATCTTTGAGGCGCGCGCGGAAGGCGACGCGTCGCGTCGTATGCTCAGGTTTGGTTCTGGTCGGGCGGCGAGTCACCCGAGCTGGCGTGCTATTGTGAAAACGATAATTCGTCTCACATCACCTTGCAAATTAACTATTTGAATTATTATTATTTTTTACTAAAAAAAAAATGCCAAAACATAATATGTCAAGTTATTCACCTGACTTAATGCTTTTCACTTTCAGCGTCGCGTATCGCCTAAGCATCTTATCACTCATTTTATGATTACGGATCTTTAATCTCACTTTCTTCGTATGAAAAGCGGCGTTAGCTCAGCAGTGGGCACAAAATATGATATTGATGTCGCGCGGAATCAAAGTGATATTTCAAAATGTTCTTATAGAATAGGACGGCTGTTGGTTTTACGTTTCTATATTTGATTTAGCGTGGGAGTTCATTGTTACAGTGGGAGTCGGTTACCTCTGTTTATTCTTTTGCTTACAGGATACGTCTGAGTGGGGTTACGATTTACGACATTCTTGAACATTATGAGTTTACACATTTTATTTATGTGTACGACGTATCTACCTGAAGATTTTGGACTTAGAAGCTTGGAAGAATCAAGAGAATTGCGGATAAGTTAGTAAATTAAGACTTTTGATTTCACAGTCAATTATAAAGTGGAGTAGGTGGTTTTGGTTCAATAGAATTGAAGTCAAACCAATATAGCAATTGAACTCACTTCGCGTGGTAATATAAATATTTGGTTGTAAGTTTGCGATAGCCTTATTTTCGGATTCCTTATTCGTAACCGATTATACTAATAATAAAAAAGATATTAAGCACAATGCCACTCCCTTTCCCAGTACTATTTACTTGTTATTAGCATTTTGAAATTTGAGTATACCTTTGTTAGATTTAAGGGTCTGCGTCGTAGATTTTAGCTTAAACATGAAATATCTAAAACCTTAAGGGTTCAACCAAAGGCATTGACTTTCAACGAGCAAATAATTTATTTATAAGATCAGACGTACTAGAAGTTAGGGCTAAAAATACAACTTGTTGAATTTGTGTACCAGCCCCATACGTCACTAGCCTTTAAATAAGAAAAATCACCCTTGCTACTTATAAAATAAAGTTGTTATTGCTCTAAGGTTACGTAGATACACAACAAGTATAAAGTTAATGTAACAAAATTAGAAACTTAGAGCCCCAAGATCCAAAGTTTCCAAACATTGTTACACTTTCGAAATATTACTGTAACATAAATCAAGCGCGTTTAAATAGGAGAAACTAAGCCCATATTTTATAATAATGCTATAAAAGGATCACTGGACGTCCTTAGAATTTGTTTCTGGGAAGTTGTGTATAAAGGTGAGTAAATATTATATTTATAACATAACGTTTTACGTTCCTTTTTTGAGGGGGAAAATCATCCAATGACTTCTCCAGCCCGGGTGAGGCTAGAAGGAGTGTCAGAGTCTATTGGGCCTCATCTGTGGTGGTCTGATGGCTCGTTAAGGCACGCGCGGAACGCGATGCGCTGTACGCTCGGGCCTGGTTCTGGTCGGACGGGGAGCCACCTGTGCTCGCTGTCCACAGGCCAGTGCTTACGGTGAGCGGAGATCGTTTCGCAATCCTTAACGCCCGCAGTGTCTCTCGCGACGGCCGGGGCGTGAGGTGTTTCGTTCCCTCGTGCGGTCTGCCTCCTCCTTAGCTAGCATGACTGCTTCGCAGAAGGAGAAGACGGCATCCCAGTCCCCCAACTCCGTACCATGGTCTGAACCAGAGCCGGACGCGAGAGGTCGTCATCGCCGATCACATCCCTGAGGCGGTGCTCAGTCCACACAGGGCACACTGCCACTGT
Organism: Spodoptera littoralis; assembly: GCA_902850265.1. Lineage (NCBI taxonomy): Eukaryota > Metazoa > Arthropoda > Insecta > Lepidoptera > Noctuidae > Spodoptera > Spodoptera littoralis. The sequence goes on along the minus strand of LR824542.2, from coordinate 7,751,443 downwards.
ATGCTCCACCGTATCCACGTTTTACGTTCTTGGAAGGGAATTATATTGAAAAATGTAACACACACTTGTCTTAGACATGTTAGGTTTAGAATCCTACTAATATTATAAACGCGAAAGTTTGTTTGTTTGTTTGTTTGTTACTCTTTCACGTCAAAGAGGCTAAAGGGATCAAGATACAATTTAGAACAGGGGCAGATTATGGTCTAGAATAACAAATGGGCCAATCGGAACGCGGACGAAGCCTCTGGCAGAAGCTAATTCCATATAAAGAAAAAAAACTTATTCTATTCTAATCCTGTGTTTTCATGCTTTCATAAATATAATGAGCAATTTAGCAATTTTTGAGATTCGCATTTTTTTATTTTTTTAGCTTTGCCTCACACTAGGATTTTCTCCTGTGTCGTAGGTGTGTTTACAAACATACAAGTTCACAAACACATGATACTCACATGACACCAGAACAATACTCTGTGGCTACACGGAAACAACTCTTAGTGTACTCTTTGTGTACAAAGAGTTGTTCCGTGCGGGAATCCAAGCTGCGACACGTTGCGTGGTAGCCGATTACCCAGCCCTCGCGCCAACCGTGCTGTCTATGTGCCACCATAAGTCTTTGTGATGTCTTTGTGTGTTCGAGCTATTATAACGTAAGATTTTAAAAATTCATTTATAATTGTAATATAATGAATTCAATGACTACTAAGGTTTTCTCAGAGGTTAGTTAGACAACTTTCAAATTAAAGACGAATCTTGAAAGTTAATTAAGTAAAATTGTAATATTATACCTAGATATAAACATTAAAATATGAACAAATAAGTAATTCTCTAAAATGTCTAGACGTTCTATTATTTACAGGTAGGCAGGTAGTTGAGATTGTCTCTTTACGTTTTCATTATCATTATGTATATTATTAATTTACATCTTGTAAAATAATTATATAAGGTAGTGAAATAGTTCCTATTTCTACTTAACCTTTTCGTCATTGTCATAATCATGTTAGCTCCAAAACTTCAATTGTTGATCGTAGGCCTTTCCTGATAATCTCTAAATCGTCTGGATAGAAGCAACCTGCATCCACCTGCTCTGCATCCACCTCAATAAACACGCAGGCAAGAATGTCATCGAGAATTCTGATATATTTTATTGCACCATATTACCTATATTAGATGAAAAGAGATTAAGAACATCGGATTGACGTGGAGCACGGTGAAGCGAGATCGTGATAGAGAATCTCTGTAGATGCTCTTTGTCACATCTAGGAGACATAGGACTATAAGTCAAGTACCTAAGTCAAAATGAAAAGAGCTAAGCAGGAATAACACTTTCAGTACACCTCAATTGACTTTCTCATGATTATTATGTCATGTCAAATTCTGAGCACTCAAGTGAGCAAAGACGAACAACTTGTTAGTAATTATGAAGGACACATGTTCGAGAAGTTTCATTTCCTGTTAGTCCCTTGAGTGTGTTGTTTAATGCAGTAGTAAGCACTTTACTTTGACACATAAAATGTCCTCTAGTTTGTTTCTCAGATAAAGTAATGTTGATGGTATAAAGAGGTTTTTTTATATTTGATAGGCCGACGTCTGACCACTATCTCGCCTGGTGGTAAGCGATGATGCGGTCTACGATGGAGCTCGTCGTCCCATAAGCAACTTATTCACACGGGCCTTAAAGACGCCCAGTATACCCTTCAGGAAATACAGACTGGCAAAGAATGGTTGTTGAATATAAACTCCCAAAGCAAATGACAACATATATGTAACCACGTTTTAACCTTTGATTGATCAAGCTCATAAAATCAAATTTGAAAATTCAACTCAATTTTCACAATTTTATAGAGCAGCTTTTTGATTCTGCCCTAGAGAACTTAACCGCATTATTAAAATTTCATAACGTATCATAATAATTTCTCATTTTTGACACTTCAACATCCATTTTGAAGTTCACTCAATATTGATGACGGGGCACAAATCCGAGCATGTCACGTCGTTTTTGGAAGGCTATAAGTTAAAGCTACGAAACGAGTAATGGAACACATTATATCGTACCCAGAATACGTTAATCGTACATTCCAACATGTCAGTTTTAGACCCACTTTTACGATAGACATGTTTCTAAACGTAATGGTAACATTCCCGTTTATGTACCTTATTTGCGTGGTACTTGTAAAGGAAAAATGGTGTTTGGTTTCGGTAATGATAAGGTAAACGAACTCGTTTTGTTTGTATGAGGTAATCAAGTTGAAAGCGTGTACGTTTTATTATGATACTACTTGTATATTGTACTTTAGTATTTGTTTAGTAACAAAGTTGATTAGTTTGATGTTCTTCTGTTGGTATTTATTATAATAATGGGAAATGAATATCGTACTCAATAACTTCTGCTAACGAATTTGTCTATATTAAATCAAAACAAAAGTTTCTCTTTAAGGTTTTGACTACCAATATAAAACTGTTGGCAAATCCTCCACAACCGTCAGTCACCAGTGACTCACATGGCGTTTAATATGTTACCATAGTAATGTCAAAGGCTATCATTATTTATTAAGATATACCAGAAAAATATTGACAGAATAACTTACTTTACTTACTTTTTAAACTACATAAATAAGAACGAATATTAATCATTATAAATACCAAAATACATTAATAAACCCATGATATTAATATCCTCCACCCACAGGCAAAGCCGAAAACAAAAAGAGAGTGTAGGTGTTACCGTCAGCACTTTAGAAAAAAAGCAGACTTCAATGTCATTGAAAACTTTAGAGACATTCTACAACTGAAACAAATGTGACATAATAACAGAATTAACTAATTTTGTGTTATTTACATCAACGGCGGGTGCCAGTTTATGAAAGGAGACCGAACGTGACCAGTTTGTGGAATTTGTCCAAAATAATTTAACGTACTTTGTATAACTAGATTATTTCACTAATCAACATTGTATTCATTCGTGTTGCGAAATGCTAGTTATAGCGAGCATTGAAAAATTACTTTTGCATTCTGGTAATTAAAATCTCATCCAAATGGATAGTATCCTGGGTATCAAAATTAAAAATCTAATTAGTCCGTCAGTTAGATAATTAAAAAATACTATGTAGATACGTATTTTTTTTCTCGTATTAAGTTGCAATACTTAGATAAAATGGCGCTAAGTTTAGGAGTGGTCATAACATGCAACAAAATGTGGCAAGCTGTGATGTCACACGATATTTTAAATTAATATACCTATCGTCGAAAGTATTTAAAATTTTGTGAGAAAAGAAAAAGTACGTGCCTCATGTTTTAAATTAATGTACCAGACGGACATTAAAATAAAATTTAGGAAACTACCTTATTAAAGGATTGGTAAAAGTGCTCCCTAGGAAAAAGAGTGGTAATTCGATCAAAATTACATCCTCGAAGTTTAGTTTATCTGGTAATACCTAGCGGATACACGCTACACAAAAAACCGATATCAATTTGAGTGCATCTTGTTCAAAATGATCAGAACAATTTTATTCTGCTATTTTAAAATATGAAAAAATAAACAAAGAATAACCGGGAAAGTTAAGAACCCGCTTCAAGCCAGGGCACACACTAGTATAAACATATAAAGGGATTATCCAGTATTTACAGTGATAAGAAAATGGCAAATGCAATTAGTACAGTTAATGAATTTTTAAGCTGCAGCTGTAGGAAAATAGGATTGTACGTAATTAAAGTCTTTTGCACACAATCCGGAGAATACTTTCTAACGGCACTTCTTAGAATCTTTTATATATTGAGGAGATTTCATTTCTTAGAAATTAAATTTTACAAATTTCAACCTTTATACAAATGCTTCCAATTATACTAATATTATAAATGTGAAAGTTTATTTGTTAGGAAGTTTGGATGTTTGAATGTTTGACCGTCAATCACGCTGAAACTACTGAACGGATTTTGATGAAATGAACTTTTTATACCGATTAAAAGTTCTCATGGGATAAAACAGTCATATTCATCATCATCGCCAACCTGCATTGAGCAAGCGTGGTGATTAATGCTCAAACCTTCTCTGTGTGAGAAGAGGCTTTGCTCAGCAGTGGGCATTTATAGGCTGTTGATGATTCGTCATCATATTCTACGCGGACGAAGACGCGGTCAACAGCTAGTTTAAAATAATAACTCCCGAACACCTGTCATCAAGAGTGGGCAGAGGTGTATAAATTGTACTCATTTGTTTTACCACTTTCTAAATCCCTTTGTATTTAACGGACAAGCTTGTTATTAAACACTATGCATTTTTTCGGTGATTAATAGAGAATTTCTAGTGGAAAAGTCAACAAAATTTGGTTAAACTTAATCTTAAAACTAAACTCAGTAACTAATCAAGAAGATAGAGACGCAGGTATATTAGTACCTATAATAACTCAAGGAATGCAAGACAATAACTTAACGTAACAAACCAATTACAATAATAATATTTGTGTTACAGAGAAACTATTTGGAGAATATTAACGTTCTCATAATAATGGTACGGCAACGTCGGGAAATGCCTTTATTGGCTTCGGATTGCGGACAATATACCGCATAACTGTGAGTGTACCTACTAAATACATAACCGTACAAGGCATACTCTAAGTTAATTGTATTAGAAACCAGATTACTTGTAAAAGGAGCAAAGACCTGAAGTTTGTTCTTTTATTTGTTATTTTTCTTTAGAATTACTATTGCGTGTAGTGGTTTGATAACCGCAGAATGTATCCTAATACAATCCTGTAATTACTTATGTCTAGTTTTCAGTAGTAGAATAAATGCGGGTTTAACAAGCTCAACCCCAAATTACGTTTCTGTAGAAAAATGGGTTTGTTCTGGAAATATTTTATTTTAAATGTTTAAAGGAAAAACTATAAGGGATTATGGACATTATGTGTCATTTATTTACCCATTACCTTCATCATTGATTTCATTACGTATGATGTTTTATAGAGCCTACCTCAGATAATCAGTAGGAAAAAAGCAATCAGAACCAGAAGTCGCTTTATTAACTTTTATTTTATTATAGTTATTATCCCAAAACAAATAATCGGATCTCTTTGAGTGGCCAATAAAACATGTTGTAAAAATATTTTATGGATATAATGACTCTTATATTGTTTCTGGAGGTCGTTTATGAAGACTAGGAAGCAATGTCAACCACGATGAAATTGGATACTCCTGATCGTACTAGTCGGTGTATCAAAGTCTTTGGAGTTCATCTAAAACGATGATGGAAAAGGATTGGCTTAATAAATTGTGATACGTAATTTATTTATGGTGTGAGACCTTATAATGCCAATGAGGTAGTCTATATACGATAGGAGTGCATCAAAATGTTCATAGGTGCAGCAGGTTAATTCACATCTTCAAGCATCGTGAAGTAAGAAAAGAGTGAGTTTGAAGTTTTAAGATAAAAAAGAGAGATGGCTCTTTTGTATCCCTTATAACATTTAACAAAATAATTACAATTGCGACATGAATAAATGAATTACAAAATGAGGTTCTTGGTCTAAACCTTCATGGTCTAAGCAGTTACAGCATACGTCACAAAACTTCGAAATTAATTTGAACTATACACGCAAATGTGTTGAGATACAAACTTCGTCTAAATTCACATTGTATGTTTGAAGTAGTTTGCGAATATCTTCATTATGTTCATACATAACAGCAGTACTATATTTATATGACAACACTTCCGTACATATTATAGAGATAAATCTACAAAGGATTGATAGATGGAATAAATTCCTTTGACATAATGTACATGAACAAACTCGTGTATTCTGTATAATGGTGTTAATATCGAAATATAGTTGGTAACACAAAACCTCATAGCTTCTCAAACATTTTCCTCATTACCAAACGATTACTAGTTAATAAAGTATTAAAATTTATTAATGTTGATGACGTCATTAAAACATTTAAACCCATGATTCAATTTTAAATCTAATTTCATGGCCCTTGTTTTACGACATCTTTACGCTTTATAACTCACAATAACACAATATATTATGTTCTTTCATTGCTGATTGCGTGTACTGAATATGAAACTATTTCTGTATTTTACAAGTAAGTTAAAAATATTAATAATACAACTTACAATCTAATATCCTAATCAACATGTTTCTTTTCAGCTGGCTTGTTAACTCTTTTGACAATCAATGGTAAGAAGATAAAAATACAAATAGAATCAGAAGATGTGTTAAGAATATTCGATGGAGTTGTCAATTCAGAAACGTTAAGGAACTTTGCCCAACAACTTGTTCAACGAGGTATATCGAAACAAAATGGAGTTAAAAACCCATATCACCCAGAAGATGACCTCGTCAATAAATATGACGCAGTAGTTGACAAAGAACAACAATCTCCACTACCACCAGGAAAGCATCCATTTGTCATAGATTTGAAAAATCCGCTTCGAGGTGTACAAAATATAAAAAGAGAAATCGATGTATCCGACCAAAACCAAAATTCTGTTATTGATACATATCCTGGACCGACAAAAGATCCGTTGGATCAAGAAAATGAACAATTTCTAAATGGGAATGAAGTTCCTAACGATGACATTTTAACTGAAGTTGAATTACCGGTGTCGTTGAATAACATAGAAGTTAAGTCAAAAAATGATACATTAATTGAAAAAGATGTGACAAAAAAGCGGATTAAAGTTAAAAAGGAAAAGAAGAAGACGGTTGATACTAAAAGAATTATATTAACAAGAAAAGACGATAATGCTAACGAAAAAGGTTTAGAATTACTCGATGATAGATACAATTATAAACCTCTACAAAAGAGATTTGTTTTAAAAAAATCGGCTTCAACTGGTAGTCCCCCAAATCTATAATAAATCACGGAATATAAAATCCTTTTGTGTCTAATAAATGACTTTTTCTTTTCCTTACTTCGTTTGTCTCCTATCACACTACCCATGTAGATACACCAGATATTTATGATTACTGTACAAATTCAAACATCATAGAAATGAATATAGGCCGGACAACGTAAAAGTTTCATCTCGAAATGAATAATCCAGAGAAAAATGTACCTCTAATAATTATAAAATATTATCAACAGTTCAAGATTTATATTTTAATTAATATTGAGAATTTATTTTGAGCTCATTTTTAACATTTTTGCTTATAGGTATTTAGGCTAAGTAGATTTCTTGATTCTCAACAGACTCAAGAAACCTACCTAAAGAAAATTATAGGTCCTAAGATAAACCTATATTATGTAATTTTCATTACAAAAAGTACTATTCACACAACATTTTGTTTAACCCTAAGATATTGTTTACCACAGAAAATGTGCTATAACACGTACTTATTGGAGCTATAAACGTTTAGTACATAACATAAATTGTTCAATAAGGTGTAAACGACTTCGCAGGTCTGTGGAAAGATATTTTATTGTAATATACTCACAAAATTTATGGTAATCATTTTGTCGTTACCGTGAGGCGAATGTACAGGCAATGAAGTAAACACAGGACCTAGTGCGAGTTATTTTTTAAGAAACGTTACCTTTTTAGATCTGTGATTGGTTGGTCAACTTGAAGCAGCCAATCAGAGCGCCTAACGACATATACGTAAGGATTTCGCTAACTTAAAAGACGCACTAGACCCCTCTGTATACAGGTAGGTTCTAAATTTGAAAATACTTTTAAGAATGTCGTGAATTTCAATGAATAGAAAATCTTGGTGAAATAAGCATTATCAAGTGTTGATTTGCATATGTTTACAGTAAAGTGATTTCTCGTGGAAAATAAATGCTTTCGTGTCCTTGAAACCCCTCTTTAGAGGTGGTTTGAGCTCCACTATCGAATAAAAAACTTATTAAAATAATTTACAGTTGCAACAGGTTCATAACATCAAAAAATCTAAATCTTTGTTGCGTTTTTGTACAAATATATTTATTTAAAATTCTGTACAAATTACATTTCTAAATAGTTACCACTGAAAAAATATAAAAAACAGGTTGACGGGAGCATGGTTTAAGGTACCGGTGGTTAGGGCTCCAGAGACAGAAACCTCCTCACGATACGTGCCGTTTCTAGAAGATATGCCTTCTGTATCAGACCCAGGAGGCTGGCGTTAGGTGGATGGATCAACATCCACCTAACTAATCCTCCTTAGATGGATGTCGATAGGGTTTTAGTACACGTTATTATTAGAGCAATATTTTACTGAAATACCATAAAGATATTTCTCCTTGTAATGTCGTGTTGTAATATCGAGTTGTGGTAAAACACGTGTAAATAGATTGGCGAAACAAGATTTGAAACTTGAGAAACATCCAAGATTTCTGTATCAGAGTAGAGAAAATTCTTTATCTAATTTCGAGTTGCATTAGGTAGCCCTTTCACGTCTCTATACTAAAAGCTTCTTGTTGCACTTCCAAACATTTTATAAAGAGGTTTTATATTATTTACAAGAATATGTACCTGTCTACTGAATATAATGTGATGCGATTGCTCAATGAAATAAGAAATTGTTTCATCAGTCGATAACTTTCTGGAATTAACGGTCATTGCCCTCACGCAATATCCAATAAAACACAAAATCGATATTCATAACAATATAATTTATATTCATTGAATAATGATGAGCAAATAAACTAATAAATGAACTAGTTCTGTTTGATCTTCAATCATATTGGGGGATAGATTAGCGATAAAGCTTCGCTTGCAAATAGAATGTGCAAATATTTAAACCTCTCAGTATTTTGGCTAAAGGCAGAAACGTAAAGCTCAGTAAAGTGCCTCCATAAACATTGTGACAAATCCCACAAACAGGGAACGAGGTACCCTGAAAATTGTTTCACCTCAGCGTGTGTAAATAAGTCCATATAAAATAATGTTTTCACGAGCTTATATTAAAGTAGGTCCAGAAAGGTAGGAAAAATATACCAGGGATAAAAAAAAACTCGCAAAGGGTTAATTATATTACACTGATGGTTTAAATTGTACAACATTTCTGTATTTTTCTTAATATAATGTTTTTTATTGTTTTTGTCATTCACAAAGTCCATATAACAATGCAATGATTATTCATTACTAGGAAGTCGTATAATAACAGATTTGTGCTTGTTGGTCATTTCAACTTTTGACATAATATGAAAAGGAACTTTGAAATTAGTAGTTCATAGGATAATAGTTTAAATCTTATAAACGTATATACACTTAGATATTAGGTAACCGGCATGTTTACTCACTGCCTGAACTACAACTAACAAAATATTTCCCAAAATCTAGTACCGTACATGTTTTTGTCTAATTAATTTACTTTACTAAAGGCCTTTAGGCAACTCTGTTCATACCTTTTATAAGCCCGTATCGTTCTCACTGAGAGGCGAGAGCCAGTGAACTCATGCGGACTAAATTGAAAACAATTTTGCCCTACGTGAATTTACAGACGAACCTTAACAAGAGGAAAACGTGACGGAAAAATCGAGTGCAATCGAGAATATTAGAATTTGTATGTGTACATTTATAACACGAAATAGGTAGCCATATTGTTCATTGTGCAAATAAACAAGTTTTGTTACAGAGATTCTGATTATAGGTACTATTTCTTGCACTATTCAGATCTACTTTAAACACGTTAAACGCCAATGGGGTTACCGGTGACCAACATCAGTGGAAGATTTGCGTTTCATCATCATCGTCATCAACAGCCTATAAATGCCCACTGCTGAGCAAAGCCTCTTCTCACATACAGAAGGTTAGAGCATTAGGAATCACCACGCTGAAATTCTGTGTGTCGTGGTGGTCCGGAGGTTTAAGACGCTTGCTTCTCATGCATGAACGTGCGGGTTAGAAACCTACCAACGGCAAGTACCAATGTGACTTTTTCCGAGTTATATGTACTTTCTAAGATTATTTAGACACCATTGACAAACGGTGAAGGAAAAACATTGTGAGGAAACCTTGGCTTATGATTGTAATTATTAGTTTGAAATCGCCAACCCGCATTGTGCTCATTATGCTCACGGACTCCGGACCACCACGACACACAGAATATGCGTTTAACAGTTTTCAATTACCAGTTACAGACTTAATGACCAATACGATCATTACTATAAATTAGACAGTTATCACTGAACACACAGCTCAGTTTCAGACAATACCCGACCGATCTAATATTAAACACCTAACACAGGAAATATTTTCAAACAAAACACGGTGAACTCAGCACAAAATTCAATTATAAGACATACATTATATTATATCATATAATATTAAATAAAGCCTAAGTAAGCCCAGAACTGACGGGGCAAGTTAGGGAACTTTATCTATTCTTGTGAACTTGCTCGTATGATAACGGTTTATTATGGGCAGGCTATAGCATCTGTATGGCCCAATTGACCTTACAGCTGAACTTTTCATGTCATTTTATGTAAGTTCACGAACCTCTAACTTATGGCGTTTGGTGAATGAGGCTGGATTTTGATGGCGGACAATCTTTTACGCGTTTAATGAGCGTGTTATCTTCCGTCTGTTTGTGTGGTTTGATAATATTATTTGTTTGAGTGTATTTTTGTAGTGGGGCTTTGGATTATTGTTGTATCAGGGATGTGTACACAGACACACATGTTTCTGTTTTTTTTATAACATTTTAGTGTATCGTCCGTGCCTCATGAGTGAGCAGCGATGATGCCGGTTACCAGTTAACTCTGTCGCATTTGTACTTATGTAAACTGAACATCGCTTACATAAAATTAAAAACAAATATATGTAAATAATAAATACGACGCGACGCGACGTCCACTGTAGAACATAGAACTCGCTCAATGACTATCGGATCTGCTAGTTTGAACCGACCTACATCTAAACTCATTTCATATTATAAATGTAAATAACATTACCATCATACATTGAAATTATGTTAAGAATCAGTACCAGCCTTATTATTCTGGTACAAATTCATCTCTTATGACTACAAGAAAAACAATATTGCTCCAATCTACCCTTCTCTTCAGGAAATTACAAACGATTTTAGACTAAATATAATTTCTGCTACAATCATTAAAGCTTAAGAAAATGAATAAATATTGAAATCGTTACGATTTGGTTGTAAATATTTAATGGTGTTAAATGAGGTAGAATAAATATTAGCCGTCGGATCGCAATTTACCTTTTGATGTTAACGATGCATATAATTTAAATCAAGATGGTGTTTTCCTGATCAAAGTTAGTACTTGTTTACGTCTTTCTCGAATTTAACTGAGGTAATCTGACTAATTGATGTACATTAATATTTTTTTTTTGTATATTTATTTGCATCAGGCAACGAAGGCCCATATAATATTTTCACTGTGTATTTGAATTCCTAAATTAGCAGTCACGTATCTTGGAATATTTGGGATTCTAAGCCGTTACGAAGTCGATAGTTCTAGTACCAATAACTAATACCTATTTGACGGCTTGAAATATTTGGTACGTTGTTTCAAATTGGATAGACTTCACAACATGTTGCGGCAATTTATTTACTTGTCATGAAAAATTGGCTACATGAGTAGTATACAAAATGATAATAGAAGGAACGCCTCTACTATGGAATGTGCGGTACACACTACAAATGGTATACGTAGTCAATTTATTTATTGTTTTAAATTAAAATGTAATATTTATTTAAAAGTTTTAAATAATAAAATATTGATATTATCGATATCAATACCTCACTGGTCAAATAGTCACAGGTACGATTGTCAAGTAAAGGGTACGGGGTAAAGGATTCTGAGACCCGACGCATAATATTAGGATTTTTTTAGTGTGGTTCTATTAGCACAGAATGTAGAATCGTATCCGGAATATGGCAATTTTATACCCTATACTGCATAAAATAGTCATCGAGCTTTGAACTATGAATGAGTGTAGAATTATATCAAAAAGCATCTAAAATATCTTCATGATCTTTTAAAAAAGTTTCACCTCTTTCGCTTTGAAATTGCAAGAACATTTTGTCAAAGACTCAAAACACAAACCTAACTTGCTCCTGCATAAAAGTTTATACTAAGTGGATTAAAATGAAGCAAACTTTGATAACATAGCGACTTTCATAATATATTTTGCAAAGCAAAGAATATGAAAACATGTTAAAATTAAAATTCGAAAAGTACTGGATTGAATTTTCTTCTAAGTCGTCTTATACAGTTAAGTCGATAAGGAAATATTATATAGGTATATGTAACGTATTATTAGATCCAAGATCATGTCTGTAATTTTCAATCTTTATCATAGAATATGCGCGGTATTCATCCACACAAGTTTAGTCAAAGGGTTTGACGTAATAATTTGTGGTAGCCTCGGTGCAGTAAGATAAATGTGTAAATTGATTTAATTATCTGCTTTTATTGACGACTTTAAAAAATGAGGTTTAACTATACGTATATTTTAGGCACAATACTATAGACGTTGATGAAGAAGATGTAAATATACCTGACTGTGAAAACACCATAAAAATATAAGGTCATTTTTTTTCTCTGGCAACCTAGACTGTCATCCGTTATTTAATTTTGTTTTATAACTTGTGATGCAAATGACAGAGAACAACGCAGGCTGCAGCATAAATCTATACGTCCTAGTAGAAATTATATAGAACTGAACATCAGATATTTTACAGCAGCACAAAGTAAATAAACAATGACACCACTTCGCATGAACTGACTCACAGATTGAACAGGCATTTAGATATTAATAACAGTTCGTGTATCGACATCTCTTGAGAGATACTCGTAGCGATGTGTAACGAATAGAAAACTAGACTTGCTCTCAATACCCCGTCCCTTGTCGAATGAATAATGATGAAAGTTTGTTGTGTGAATGCGAATATTGTCTTGTACCATTTCATATCTGTTGTATGGTGTAGTTCTATCTATCACTTTGTTCTCACTACCATAAGTTCATGTTTAATTGAAAAAGGATATTTTCGTAAAGTGTTCTCTAATTTTTTTTTTCATAATCTTTGTACCTATTTATCCGAATAAATGCTTTTTCTTTCTTTCTTGTTATTTTTGTCCTTCTACCCAACATGTAGTGTACTTAATAGGATTGAATTTAGAGTACTTATTTTGATAGCATACTTTCCATCCAATTCAAAAGAACGATGATAGTGATACGTCACACAATCCTGTATTGTGTGCGTAAAAGGGATATAACATTGTAAAGGTGTCTACAAAATTGTGTACCTCTGGTTTAAATAGTATAAAATATGTAGAAGCTATAATCGAAATTGTGTTCAAAATATATGATCAACCTTTTAATTTATAACTCAGTGTACATCAAAAGCTTGGCAACGATTCAAATTAAAATTGTTTAGTCACGCAGTATCCTTTATTATCATATGAAGCGTTTGTCACAAAGAAGTTGCTTACATTTTGTAACACGCGCGAGAAAAGTACAATTATATTGAACGACATCGAATAGGAACTAGTCAAGCAGAAAGCAATTTGGCCCGACGCTGACGATTCATAAAGTTGACAATCTCATGTTTTTAAGCAGGGCATTTAATCGAGAAGGAGTGTCAAAATTGGCCGAGCCAAGTCAAGTAAATGCTTCTGTTTGACACATGAATAAAATCATAGACTACAGATAAAACTGTAATCTTTTTTCAAATAATCATGTTTTTTTTTAAGAGGGGAAAATGATCGAATGATTGCTCCCGCCTGGGTAAGGCGGGAGGTATCAGACTCTTACTGACTAAAAACCACCCCGTTCCTTCTCCTGCACGTCGAGCCGAAGCCCCGGTTACCCGTTACGTTCTCCGCGACAATTATTTATGTATACGTTAGATATTTACTATAGTATATTGGTATTTGGCAAGTCGTAGATTACGCCTGTACATAGTTACATCAAGTCCCAGACGAAAGTTTGTTATCCTTATAGCTATTACCTAGAATTACAACATTTCTAAAAATTCATGGCGTGATAGGAAATAGAACAAAATAATTCCTTCTTTATCTACCAACCAGAGGATAGCCCAAATATTTCTGTAAATTCATAATGCATGATGATGACTTGGCAAATTAATTAAAAGTCGAAAATTAATTATGTTATCAATTCACCTGATGTCATGTGCAGAATAAATTTCTTTTATACATCAACCTGCAAGTATATGTGAACAGAAAGTGTTATAAATTGTGTACATTATTTCTAGAGAGAAATTCTTAAACCTACGTAAGAGAAGCGGAAAAGCGACGACTTATTCCAGTTTTCCTTGAGACCTAGCTGAATAGAAAAACTAAAGGTATTAAATGCTTAAGTGGATTATGTTATAGTAGGCTTTCCATAATCAAGCTGCTCTGTTAAAGAAAGTACAAAAGGTTAGTAGCAAGTACAAAAATTAGGTACCATATCTTTGATCTTTTGGTATCATTGCTTTGAGGGTTAGGCTAAGTTCATATAGCAAGCGCGTTAGCATGAGAACGTTATGTCGTATTAACTAAAAATTGCAGGTTGCTCACGGGAATATACTGAGAAAAGCTCTACTAGTTTCGAACCACAGAGGGGTTCTTCCTCATGAGCAGCGTGTGCGGTCGCGGAGATGTCACGCATCCTACGAAACTAGTAGAGCTTTTTTCAGTATATTCACGTGAGTAACCCGCAATTTTTAGTTAATTCAGTATGACTCACGATAGTTATTGTAATGTCGTATGTTAAAAGTAAGTAGAAACGCGCGCTTAACGCTTGCCATCTGAACATATTAAGCTTAAAGCCTTATGTACAGGACTTCTAAACTCGGTGGTATTACAGAACCTCTCCAAATCTTTAGGGGACTCAGAATTAGAACTACATCACTTGTTTATTTGTTTAATTTATTGCCGATAGTAGTAAATATTTATACAGCCTTACGATGGAAGATAAAGGATCTATATGACCTCCAAAGTGAAGATAAAAATAACCTTAGTCCCGTGATAATGATGACAAACAATGCAGCACACAATATAAAAGAGTGACTCATGGTTTCAGGAAGGACACTTTGTGATTGTCAGGGAGTTTGTACTTTTTTGTGACAGTGATGGAATTAATGTAAAGTCGAAAGATTGCTCCTTCCCTCTTGGTTGGTCAGTCTTAACAGAATGTGTCAAATAAAACTTTCGAATTTAGAATAGAAGGATTATCATTGAGTACTAGAGGTAGATTTGAGCGCCCACATTACTCAAACTTAAGAATACTTTTCCTCAAGAATCAATCTTTCTTTTGATAAAAACTGCATAAAATCTATTCAGTATTTTTTGAATATGTCACAAACAGACAATATTAGGTACCTACAGTGCAGAACAAATATCTTAAGCTATGTGCAATATTTGACAATTGTTAGTAGATTATACAAGGTGTAGTTTTGAAACCGTGTCATTACTTGAGGGCACAGAAGTCATAAAGGTTCAATGTAAGAGAAAAATTATGAATGCCAGTTTAATTAGTGAGTCTTTAAATTAATGATCGTTATCTAAAGAAATATTTAAATAGAAAGTAATTTTTCATGTATGATCGTAATGACTAATCTCTGAAACTATGTATCATTGTTCAACTACATATATTTTTGGGAGGCTTTTTTTAAGGTAATTATGAAAGCAACTTCAATTTCATTCGCATTATAAGACCTGACAACTAAATTACAACATAACAGAACATCACGCCTTTTACCCCCGAAGGCAGAGGTGCAAATAATGCACCGTAATCAGCACTTAATGCCACTGTACAATGTAACACCCACTTTTCACAATCTATGTTATGAGTCCCATGTAATAGGGGGTAAGCGTATTGCCATATACTGGGCACAATTCCATGTTACCACTGAGATTTTTTTTAAAAACCCTATAGTACTTTGCCCGACCTCGATGACTCGATGACTGCCTCGATGGCTGAGTGGTCGGATGTGCGACTGCCGGGCAAGGGGTCTCGGGTTCGATTCCCGGGTCGGACAAAGTATTACTGGGTTTTTTAAAAATCTCAGTAGTAGCACGGAGTCTGGAAATGTGCCCGGTATATGGCAATAGGCTCACCCCCTATTACATGGGACTCGTAACATAAACAGTGAAAAGTGGGTGTTACTTCTATGTGCACCTCTGCCTACCCCTTCAGGGATAAAAGGCGTGATGTTATGTTATGTGTAAGAGAAAATTTCGGACCAATAGTTAAAAATACGGCTATAATAAATCGTTTAAGTTCGACAGCATTTTAGAATAAGCGACAGAAATATTTTTTATTGAAGTTTTATGGAATTAGGAATAATACCAATTACGTGTTTTAGTTTGTGTGTGTTAAGCCGCGTTATAAAACTACTAACAAGTACTTCGCACTTACGGATTTCCGTAATTTCAGAAAAATGAAAAATATTTATCTACAATTTTTTTATTGATTCGGATTTAGAATCAATATCCGAGTTACCTCCTAGAAAATGACGTGGCTTTAAAACAATACCTTGTATATGTACCCATATTACGGACAAAAAACAACGAATATTGATGTGACATAGTCGGCTGTTTCTATAAACGAATACAATTAATACGATGTTACGTTTTGTTCTTCACAAAACACTACAAATCTTTTTCGTGCCCGTGACGCGATCCAAACAAAGTAAGCTAGAAGTACTTACCAACTTTAATTACTTTGAGAATTAACGTTATCTAGGCCTTTTCATTTTGAATTTGTGAACAGGTTTAAGCTTCTGCCAACAAATGAAAATTATCTTAATTCACAATCTCTTTGGTCCTTCTGTTGTGCTCTTTGGCTTTATTTTTATTGTTTTATATTTTTAGAGCACTTTAATAGAACTCTCTCGATAAGTGATTTTATTCTTTGTTGCTTTTAATTTCGTTAAGTTGATTTTAAGTATATGTACCTAAGTGCCTAAATTTATTGCAGTTTAATATACTTTAGATAATGATTTTAAGATGCATAAATAGATTCGTAGTTCATTCATTATTCCGTGGTTTAATCTCAAATATTTAAAGAAATAACAATAGAACTGTCTCCTTAAAAAAACTACAACGACCTCTTTGTTGCAGTTGTTTTCAATTTCAATCACTGGGTAAGGTCTCAACAATTTGTAATTATGACAAAATTTAGATTTTTGCATTCTGTTGGCTCCTACCTAAGACTAATCAGTCCAAATTAGACGTTACATGATATTCACCTAGCCATTCGAAGAATATATTCATGTATGTATTTAATTATCTAGTTTACATAGAAACTATAATATAGTCGCAATAGACCATAATACTCCCACAAAACAGTAGCAACTACTTACTTCGTGTGTTAGAGAGAACATGGAAACACGATCGCAAACCATAAAGACATTCGCTCACATTCCCAACTAACTTTATAATACAGTATATACCTACTGTCATTTAAACTACACGTGTGTATAAAATAGGAATTGAAAACTAATATAGGATCTGATATTAGAAAACGTATTTCTCTTGATAACTATAAGATAAGACAATAAGAATAATCTTTTTTACCGACAAATAATGAAAATATTATATTTTTAGTTTTCCGCGGGCAGATTCGTCTATATTATTTTCACAAATTAAAATTTCAAATAATTAAAGTCCATGATAAATACTGCAAACTGTAAAAAATTGTTTTTGAGATTATCTAGTCTTTGGGGAAGACTTAGTTCAGCAAAGGACGTCATGAGACTGATATTATGATGATAATGAGTTTATCCATTATCATATAACAGCAACAGGTGACGACATAAGGGGTTTTACTATTTAAAAAATACGATATTATTAATAATGATCATGAAGATAGCCTTGGTCCATTTGCAAGAGATGAAAACATTTCATCGTGATATCATACAATAAGAAATTGCTAAGATAATTTCAGAATCACACAAATAATAAAAACTTTGTTATATTAGAAGTTTTAACATTAAGCGTTAAGATAATTGTAGTTCTATCTTATTACTCAATTAGCCAAGTAATTACATTTCTTAGTCTCGACTTAAGAGTTTATGAGATCACTATTTTGAAGTTTGTGTCAGGGTTTTATATTATAGAGGTACAAGCTAGGTTAAGATAAGTGCTTCTCTTTAGTACTATTATAACAATATTGTTAAGACTACTTTTCTTATTCCAGCGTTTTATGAAACTGGTTGTAAGTACAACAATATTTTTCCGCGTAATCTGTTAGCGTAGGATCTATAAGTAGTTCTGTATATTTTGCATGACTAAGATTTTGTTTTATTTCAAAACTAGCTTTTACCCACGGCTTCGCTCGCGTCACAAAAGAATAAAAAGTAGCCTATGTGACATATACCTATACACACAGCGCCATATATACCAATACTTTTGTTTTCCCTCGGGAACATCAATTTTTTCCGGGATAAAAAGTGCCCTATTATTTAATCCAGACTTCTAACTTTACGTCTGCAAAAATTCAAAGCAATCGGTTTAGTAGTTACGGCGTGAAAGCGGAACAAACAAACAAACTCACTTTCCAATTTATAATATTAGTAAGGATGTATTTTTTTATTCATCCGCTGACCGATGTTAACGGATTTGCCTTCAACAGTTCTCTGTCGGCAGTCAAAGGCTTTAGTATTTATTTCGTAGGTTACTAATGGATCTATCTCTGATTATCGTGGTGTTAGAATAAATAATAAAAATAAGTTTTCGGCGCTCTACATCCAAAACTTATTTTTACTATTTTTTATTTAACCTTATATCACAAAGGTAAGTATTTTATAATCTAAGCCCCACAAAACCGTTGCAAGGGTTTGAGCAAGAAGTCGCCATGTTTAGCGAAATATAGGTTTAACATTATTTGTATGACTACCTACATAATTTTAATATCTCCATCATTGTTTATTGTCTTTTAATAATAATCTAATATTCTAAAATAAGTTGAACATACTTTAAACAGTAGAATCTTCTTTAATAAGTTTGAAACAACTGTGGAACTTAAAGTAAGTTGAAGTGGTAATCAATTTTAAACTTGTTTGCGATGAAAACAAGGTGCGAAATAGTTTAAACTTTGTCGACGATAAACTTGCTTGAACACTGCACACTATTATCTCGTGCATACAAAATGGGATAGATGAGAGAGTCATAGTAAAGAAGTGAATATTTTGAACAAGCTTTTGTCAAAGTTTATAACTATAAGATAGAATAGAATCTAAGTTTCTGATATATTAAAGTGATTAATTAATCAACAGAAAAAAATAGAAGCGACGTACGTTATCAATAAAAACCCGTGAACCCATCTTCTAGATACTCAATCCTAATTCAATACACATATGTAATTATAAATACTGTATTACCTATTAAGGCAAGAAAATAATATTATATAAACATATATACATATATACAAGGTGTTGTTTTAAAGCCGCATCATTTTCTAGGAGGTAACTAGGCTATCGATTCTGAGTCCGAATAAATACTTTTAATTTTTCTGTAAATTACTGAAATCCGTAAGTGCGAACTACACACCACCGTCTTGAAACTAGTTTTATAACGCGGCTTAACACAAACAAACTCAAACACGTAATTGGCATTATTCCTAATTCCATAAAACTCCAATAAGAAACATTGATGTCGCTTATTCTGAAATACTGTCGAATTTAAACGATTTATTATAGCCTATTTATGACTTCTGTGACATGCCCTCGAGAAATGACACGGCTTCAAAACTACACCTTGTATATGTCGAAGGCAGCAACACTCATCCTTCTTCTGACGTCGAAGGAAGCATGATTATGTTTCGGTTGCTCATACATAATGTGGGCGAATATGAGTATCGTGTAAATAGGAAAAGCATTTAGAATTCATAGCTGAGTTTCTTATAATCACAAAGTGCTGTAACTGGGCACTAAGCGAAACGTAGGGTTTTCCGTGACATTCGGTGGTGACCCGAA
This sequence comes from Spodoptera littoralis, assembly GCA_902850265.1. Lineage (NCBI taxonomy): Eukaryota > Metazoa > Arthropoda > Insecta > Lepidoptera > Noctuidae > Spodoptera > Spodoptera littoralis. The sequence continues at coordinate 7,731,569 of LR824542.2, read as the reverse complement.
CTGAAGTGAGCTCCGCCGAGTGCAACTCTGACGCCACGACTCTGCCTAGGCGCACCAAAATTCCGCTAGGTGGCGCGCTTGCGTTCCATTTAGCGTCCAAATTTATGACCGGCTCCGACATATATATAACTAAATAGAAAAATAAATATACATAATCCCAATAAAATTCTGCATGTTCATGGAAAATAATGTTGACACAAAATTCATAAACGTATTCTGTTTTGATAGTTGTACAAACTTTAAACGTAATAAAGCTCAAGGGAATTAACACAATTACACAGTCGAAATGATATTTAATCGAGCGTATAAAGTATAAAGGTTTATACGATAAGCATTTATAATCTCAGTCATATCATATTCCTAGAACATACCATCATGCTTTTTATGGGTATGGATAGGCAGAGGTGCATATTATGGCACTTAATGCCCCTGTACAATGTAACACCCCCTTTTCACTATTTATTTTATGATTTCCAAGTAATAGGGGGTGAGTCTATTGCCATATACCGGGCACAATTCCAGAATCCGTGCTACCACTGAGATTTTTTTTTAAAAACCCATTAATACTTTGCTGACCAGGAAATCGAACCTGAGACCCCTTGACTGGTAGTCGCACTTGCGACCACTCGGCCAACGAGTCATCATATTCGTGCCTATATCTTCGGGGATAAAAAGCGTCATGTTATGTAGATGACATAAATTAATATCAGACGTGGCAAATGCCATGACACTCCCACTCCCCACTGTGCGATGTAAGTGACAGGTCTAAATTATGCCATATCTTCAAAGACATTAGGCTATTATGACGTCATACACAATGACTACTGGACACTAGCCTACCGTTCACATGATTGTATCGTAAATGAATACTGCAAATTTTCATTGTAAAGGCCTCAACGGACAAAAGTTAAGTGTTTTCAAGGACTAATATTAGTAGGAGGAGCCACGGTCATTATCGTGTGCTTGTACTTATTGTTCACTTTTTGTTCTTTTATGAGGTGGAGACTTGGAGGTTTTTAATACAGCCATTTAGGTCTGACCCAGACTCCAGAAGTGATCCGACAGAGGGACTATCAATGTGTTCCGACAGAGAAAAAGAATTATCGACAAAGCCGAAATAATTAGTAAGCTGAAGTGGCAGTAGGCCGATCACTCTTGTCGAAGAACAACCGTTAGTTAGGAGATCGCGTCCAGACAAACGTAGTGTAGGGCACCCTCCAGCTAGGTGGAGTGACAACATCCGCAAGATGATAAGACCTGAAGACTGACCTCAGTGGCGTGCCATTGGAAAGGCCTATGATGATAATGCAAACTCTAGCTCCTCACATTGCTATAAAAGTAAGAAAGTTTATAGCAATGTGGATTAGTGGCAAACAAATACCGCTGAAGTTTGCTTTGCGTACCAAAAGACTGCAACTAATAGTCCCTTCGAATTTACATTTTGTCTAGAGACGTTGTTCGAGAAACAGATCAGAATGCACAAAATATACGGGTCGTTCGCATTATTTGACGTATCGGTCATGTCCGTTGTGTCTGTCGCATTTGTTGTCGGTCGTATCGGTCGTGTTTATCGTATTTATCACGTCGGTTGTATTTGTCGTGTCCGTCGTATTTGTCGTGGTCTCGGTCGTATCTGTCGTGCCGGTCTCATTAGTCGTGTCGGTCGTATTTGTCGTGTTTGTCGTATTTGTCGTGTCGGTCGTATCGGTCGTGTTGGTCGTATTTGTCGTGTTTGTCATATTTGTCGTGTCGGTCGCATTTGTCGTGTCGGTCGTATTTGTCGTATTTTTCGTATCGGCCGTGTTTGTCGTTTCTGTCGTGTCGGTCGTATCTGTCGTGTCGGTGGCATTTGTCGTGTCGGTCGTATTTGTCGTATCGGTTGCGTTTGTCGTATCTGTCGTGTCGGTCGCATTTGTCGTGTCGGTCGTGTCGGTCGCATTTGTCGTGTCGGTCGTAAGTGTTGTATTTGTCGTATCGGTCGTGTTTGTCGTATTTGTCGTGTCGGTCGTAAGTGTCGTATTTGTCGTATCGGTCGTGTCGGTCGCATTTGTAGTGTCGGTCGTATTTGTCGTGTCGGCCGTATCTGTCGCGTCGGTCGCATTTTTCGTGTCGGTCGTATTTGTGGTGTCGGATGCATTTGTCGTGTCGGTCGTATTTGTCGTGTTTGTCGTATTTGTCGTGTCGGTCGTATCGGTCGTGTTGGTCGTATTTGTCGTGTTTGTCATATTTGTCGTGTCGGTCGCATTTGTCGTGTCGGTCGTATTTGTCGTATTTTTCGTATCGGCCGTGTTTGTCGTTTCTGTCGTGTCGGTCGTATCTGTCGTGTCGGTGGCATTTGTCGTGTCGGTCGTATTTGTCGTATCGGTTGCGTTTGTCGTATCTGTCGTGTCGGTCGCATTTGTCGTGTCGGTCGTGTCGGTCGCATTTGTCGTGTCGGTCGTAAGTGTTGTATTTGTCGTATCGGTCGTGTTTGTCGTATTTGTCGTGTCGGTCGTAAGTGTCGTATTTGTCGTATCGGTCGTGTCGGTCGCATTTGTAGTGTCGGTCGTATTTGTCGTGTCGGCCGTATCTGTCGCGTCGGTCGCATTTTTCGTGTCGGTCATATTTGTGGTGTCGGATGCATTTGTCGTGTCGGTCGTATCTGTCGTGTCGGTCGCATTTGTCGTGTCAGTCGTGTCTGTCATGTCGGACGTATTTGTCGTGTTTGTCGTATTTGTGGTGTCGGTCGTATCTATCGTGTTGGTCGCATTTGTCGTATTTGTCGTGTCGGTCGTGTCTGTCGTGTCGGACGTATTTGTCGTATTTGTCGTGTCGGTCGTATTTGTCGTGTCGGTACACATACGTGTAATCCGCATATGCCAAATTTTAATTTTATGGGTTCTAGGTGAAATGTTCAGTCCAGATAAAAAAGAGATAGATAATGAAAATATTACCGAAATATAATTAAAATAGTGCAGTACTAAATAAATAATTGAGCTGCAAACTGATAGATTCATCGATTAGCGTGTATTTTAAATCGTATGCTACTAAACTCTCATATATATACAACTTCAGTTTGAGAATGTCTGTGGAGAAATATGCGGACTGAAACTGCTAGGCTGTTTTTTTTTTCACGATTAATGTGGAGATAAATATTTACACAATTCTTATAACATTATACTTTTCACCAGTCACTCCAGTCGTCCGTATCACATGTAAGAGTTCTGTGTCGTGGGTGCATTCACAAAAACATGTTGGTTTTCAGTGAAGAAATAAAATGGAAATACCCTACTGCTAGTTGACTATCCACTAGGCTAACGGTGCAGTAAAAATGTAGTTATAATAGTTCCATTTAATAAAATCAAGACGAAAGGATCAAAGAGTACGGTCAAATATCTTGTGCAACTGCACTTTCAACAATCAAATAACAAGAAATTCTATAAAAAGTTTAGAAAGATAATGTAAGCCAATAAAAATAGAGGTACATAGATAGATAATTTTGCCTTTAATATGCATAGTGTTTTCAGAAAAAATCTGCCGTGAGATTATCACATAAATTAATCACAAGTCATAGAGCTGTTATAATGCGACGGGAAATTGTATATCTTTAAGTATTGAATCAAAGAAGTGAATACATAGACATGCCTAAATAATAGAGTGTGCGTACCTAAGTGAGTATCAATCTATACTAATATTATAAAGAGGAAAGATTTGTATTTTTGTATTTTTGTATGTTTGTAATGAATAAACTCAAAAACTACTGAACCGATTGCAATAATTTTTTCACCATTCGAAAGCTGCATTATTCAGAAGTAACATAGGCTATATAATATCACGCTAGGTCCTATAGTTGTGGAGCAGTAACCAAAAATGTTTTAAAAACGGGGGAAAAGTATCGTTTCTGAGGCCTTCCGTGGCGTGCGCTGAGCATATAGTTAAAGTTATACAAAAATGTTCTATAGATGAATTGTTTATCTTAACATTATTTTTAAAAAAGTCCGCGAGAGCATATGTCTACCTTTTATAGTTTACCCATAACAATCGTTTTAATGAATGGTTCAATCCTTATAAAAGTTTGCTCTAGATAACTTTTGAATTGTTCAATCGGTTACCTTAAGACGCGACATCGACAACGGAGGGCAGGTCGCTAAAAAAAAACAGAATAAATATGAATAAAACGTAAAACTATGTAAAAAATCTTAAGTCCCCCCGTGCGAAGCCGGGACGGGCCGCTAGTAGTTTATAATTATCATCCTTTTAAATGGGTAGACAGGGTATGAAAATAAAAATCTAATTAGTCTGTTAGTTAGATAATCAAAAATATACTATAATAGATCAAAGGCGTCGTCCTACTGTATATTTTTTATACTGTGGTTCTGTCTTATGATTTAGTTTGGCAATACAATAAAATTACCGGGTAGGGACCGCGATTCTGCTTACATACCCAGTATGCGTACTGGTAAGCTCATACTAGGTTTTAATACCTGTACCAGTAAATACGTATCATCCCTTAAGTAGAAGTATTTACTTCTGAGTTTGAATAGTACCAATCGTTACAGTAAGTGTAGCCAATTCGTTAAGTCGTGGCCACGAACAGACGATTCGCTACCATACGAGACTGTTCGACGCACCGCTCTTTAAAATTTTGTCGCTTTTGTATATTGCTTTGATATTTTCCTTGAAAATGCATCAAAGAAAAAACAACAAGCTTTTTATATATGCTCCGGGTAATTCTACCGCTAATATAGAATATAGGGAAGCATTAACGTAATCAACTATACCAATATTACCAAATAAAAATAAAATACAGTCAAGATATTTATTGGCATAAAAAATACTATATCACCTTCTTGAGTGGAGTTTATATGTATATAGCCTACTATTATCTAAACGATGTTGTTTTGTTTTCGACAACCACGCGACCGAAGTCACGGGCACAGCTAGTATAAAAATATTTCTTTATTAGTTCAGCATTACAAACACACAACTTTCTTACGTTCTATTCATATCTTTAGTATTGATAAATATATTATTATCCATTCCATTATAATTACATAATATCAACACTATACATAGTACTAAACTATGATATTTACTTGTACTATGACAATTGTAAATTTAAACAAAGCAATATGTAATAAAATGTATACAATTATTTATTTTAACTATTATTATAATAAATATTCGTTTAAAACAAAATGTAAACGATTCAACAGTCAAACTATTTGTGTATAGGTAGTTTTGTTGGACTTGGCGTTAGGTTGTAAGGCATACCATGTACCGTTTATTATTAAATAAATAATAATAAATTAGGTTTCATATAAAACGTATACTTATTTACGTATTCTAAAATAGCACAAACATAAAGATGGCAATGTTCACACATTATTATACAACTTAGTGTCAAAATCTGTACAAATAAATAAAAAATGTATACATTTGAAAATAAAAAAATCAAATTTGATAGTTCTAGATGACATTTTCATTTAGTTTCTTAGTTATTTAACACTAATTATTACATTCTAAAAATTGCCTTATACGTCTTGCCATAAGGTTAGATTAATAGCTGGCAGCGTATCACATGGTACAAGTTCGTTCCTGGAAAAAATACACCGTAATGAGTATAAATCCAAGATTACTTTTTTTATACAGGTGGATCCACTAACATAGTGACGATCTTGTAAACAAATAATGGGAATAATCCTCATTAAAGGCTCCAAGTTACTTAAAATATTATTCACACGCTGTAACTACAACGATGTACGCACAATATAGTCACTACATTAAGATCGTCACAACAACTCTAAACTCCCCGAAATGGACATCAATAGGAACATATTCCATATCTATGGGTTAAGGTACTTAAGGAAGCCACGATACAAAAAAATATACAGCAGTAGTTTTCTACGACATTTTTCCACAATTTAATTTCAATGACCACAAAAACACACAATATGCTATTAAAATGTGTGCATCACTTTTAAAATAAAAGAAACTTACAACTTTGCATAATATTTCTAAGGACAGTACCATAACACCGTTTTATATTGGCTCTACAAGTACATTTATTTTAATATTTGGTCATATAAGAATCTGCGGTAAAACTAAGTCAAGTGCCATACTTCGGCACGAATGGACCGGCTCGACCGGAGTTATACCACGACCTCACAGAAAACCGACGTGAAGCAACGCTTGCGTTGTGTTTCGTTTACCCTCCCCCCTCCCTTCCCCAAACTCCCCAATCCGTGAATCCCCAACGATCCTAAAACTCCTAATCCCCAAAAGGCCGGTAACGCACTTGTAACGCCTCTGGTGTTCCAGGTGTCCATGGGCGACGCCGATTGCTTACCATCAGGTGATCTGACTACTCGTTTACCGGCTTATGCCACAAAAAAAAATATTTTGGACAGATGCCCCTTTTACCGCAGAATCCTTAGCAAACTTCTGAATTCTTTACACTGCGACATAGTCGTAAAAGTCGGGACTGTAAGTAATAGCCATACTTACGTGTGCGATATCTGTTCAAAGGCTCTGGGCTGCATAGACTGTATTCCGTCACTGTTATCACACAGCAGCCGCGCCATTGATGCTCCCTTGCGTATCGAGTCGAGCTGGCCTGTTTAATAAAGCATTATATTTATCAAAGGAACCTTGTAGTTTTCCGTCATTTATCGCATTATGGAGAGACCCTGTAGTTTGAGTAACGTACAAAAAGGTATCCTAATATAATTCAGTTTGATCCTTTTCGGTGCTAAATAAACTTTCACTAACATATTTTTTTACGCATAGTTCTTGAAATCACCTGCTTGTATCATTCATTAACACACATTGGGACAGTTATTCGTCTGTCGAAAATAAGTACACAATATAACCAAAAAGTGATCATATCTTTAGACACACACAACAATATCTTTGGGTATGTCAACATAAACCCCTATGATATTTCCTGTATGACACAATCAAGAAATGGTTAGCCATATGTGACGTGCTATTTGTTCTCTAATGCACAGGACATATCTACGGTTAACAAGATTTGTTGAATAAAATAATTAAGTAACGCCATGTGAAGTGCAAGACTTGTTTTGATAATACCGGCACACTCGCACGTGGCCACGAATCTTGTGAATCATTGCCTATTTTATGCCTATTGTATCCTTTAGTAAACCCAACGCACCTACATTGGTAAAAAATAGGACGAGGACACATCTTTTTGATGCTAATAAAATAATTGTATTATAACTCACTTGGTGTAAAAGCAATGTCAGGATCAGCTCCATTTTCATAGAAGTATCTGTCTCCAACACGTGTCCTGTAGAACTGCTCCGTGATGATGAAGACGAAGGTCGGTCCAGCTTGAGCTCCTGGCGCGTTGCGCTCCAAAGAACCAGCAACCATCAGTTCTACGTCTTCGACAGATGCGTAATGGTTTTGGAGAGCAGCCACGTTCTATTGGGAAAACAGGAAAATGGTTGACAGTAGGTGATACATTTGTATTATTTTTTTTAGGAAGTTGGGACAGTTAGTGCTTTTATTAAATACTTTGCTCCATGTGTTCATAAGTCTTATCATATGCCAAGGTACATTTTCAAAATTGATGCTGCAGAATCAGTGAAATCGAAAAATCCAACACTATGTTCCTCAACCAAGGAATCAGATCCAGTTCAAGAATCGACACAGTTACAGTTGATGTTTACATTAATACAACTATTTTGAATTCATATAAAGCTATTGATATCTCTAATTCCTCTTATTCTAAACTTAATATTACCTCATATGAGACTAATACCGCAGTAACTTACTATAGGGTACTAAAAATAACACAATTTACTATCGATTGCGAAAATCAAAGAGGCGTATTGTTTACCTACTAAAATTGTGGTTACACCCACAATGAACCATTTTACTACGAATACCTAATTATAGTAAACAACATTTAGGCTAATAATTCATTAGTACAAATTTCTGTTCAAATTTCAGTTAGTATCATGTGTTGAAATTATTAAAGCTAAACCTGAGTGTGGATAATAATTATCAAAACAGGTTTTGCTATTAACTCTCTATTTTATTTTGCGTTATGAAATATAAGAGTGTGTGTTCTATTCGTGTGACAATTAATATTGATTTTAGTCCCAATTTCCACCTCTACCTGTGTGTAGTCGTTGTCCTAAACTTTTATAATTCATTAGTTACGTCATGTTACTTTTCTTCCATAGGAAAAACAAATGTTATACACAGTAACTAAAACCAAATACCCAAAACAAATACATGAACAAAGCGAAATCCCAATGATTACATCGGATTTCTCCTCTAAAGATCTTAACAACGTGATCAAAGTAGGTACTGCCTAGTGGTTGCCATCGAACATTTCTATTTAATAGGTTTCCGTCAAAACCATCAAGTCGGGCCTTAATTGTTATCAGCCACAGTAAACTGGATTTATAATAGAAGATAACACTTAACGAGTTCACGACGTTAATCTTTGTGACGCCAACGGGCGATGGGATTATAATAGATCAGGTAGTGCTAACAACTAAGAGCGCAAACCATCCACTAAATTATAAATTGAAAGTTGTCAGAAATTTTGAATTGTTTATTTTAGAGAATGATAATGCTCTTATGAGCGAATTTATTAAAAATGCTTAGGTACGTTTACCGACATTTTTAAAATGATATCGTCTGTGATAGGGAGGGGTGTACATACGTACACCCCTCCCTTATTCATGTATATTAGTGGGCCACATTGCCGGCTAGCAAGACAGTCGAAACATATATGTATATTTCCAATTACAGTAAAATTTGTGTAATACAAAATAGTTAAGTAATATCCACGTAAAAGTACGTAATTACCTCTATAGTAGTTAATCATTCTCGGCAACCTATTATCACATGATTGAATCTCCCTGAAGTTCTTGTCTCGTTAATTTTTGAATTGAGTGGCCCCAAAAATAGTCCTCAAGTAAATAATTCCTTCATCTACATTCCTGTTTACGAATCCACACAAATAAAAAAGTGTCAGACCTCTTAAGCGAAGACTTTTCCACGAGTAGGCAAGGTAAATGTAAAGGGACTCAGGTGTTATGCATAAATAAACGCTCTTATTTTTGTTGTAGAGAAATAGACATAGAAATAGTCTACTTAGTACACTGGCGTCAAGTTTTTGAAATACAGACTAAGCATGAGTGCTTGGTTTCATTCATGAGTCTGGCATATATATATATATATATCGAAATTCACAAAATTATTTCTTATAAATTATTGTATATTCATAGCTTATTCTCTGTTAGTAGTATTACACAAGATTCAAATGTACTACATGTAGTACTTATATACAATTATTCTAAGCTTAATACTCAACTACTCAGACACTCATTTTTATTCAACATCTGTTGCTTACGACTTCTCTGAATAAAATAAACCATACTATTTTACTATCTTTGTTTACCGTATTTTCAATAAAGTTATCTTTCTAGGTACTTATTTAAGAGAACTCACAGATGCCTAACTCAAAATTTATTGTGATAATTCGTAATTTATTGTTGTTAGTTCTTTTTATTTGTCTAGATATGAGAACCTAGGACACTGTTTGATAAAAGTTGATACAAAGTTTTGGGTACCGTCTGGAATCACGTACCTTCGTACATGTTTTGTTCCACATGTTGTGAACAGATTCATACTCGTAATAAATTGGAATAATTACCTAAACATGCTACGTGTTTGCATGAAACTTCATAACTTTCATTTGGGTCTAATATAATAGCTTGTTTGGTACGATTTTTTTAAGGGGGGAAAATCATCGAATGACTGCTCCCGCCTGAGTGAGGCGGAAGGGAGTGTCAGACTCTTACTGACTAAAAACCACCCCGTTCCTTCTCCTGCACTTCGAGCTGGAGCCCCGGCAACCCGTTAGGCTCTCCGCGACTCTTTGGTACGATTAGATACATAAAAGTAGATAGTAATTATCGTGTAACATGTAAGCATTTTCTAACTGATTTTGGTTACGGCGACATCTTAGCAGGGACTACGCGGAGGTTACGTTGTACACTCTATTCTTTTACTTTGATTTTAGCAAAACCCGATAAACTGACAATCCTATCAACATTATAATAAAGGCAAAAATACACTTTTCTTAGCAAAATATTGATATAAATATTAATACATCTGGTTTAGTCCACTAACGTATATTCTGAATTTGGCCCTAGTGGCAACTATATATTTGATAAACGATCATTCGGTCATACCTCTCATCATAACTGTACATACCTCTTGAGATATGTATTCCAACATGTCAGAGAAGTTTTTAGGGGCAGGAAGACCCAAAGCAGTTCTAGTATTGATGTACGAAGCCAAACCGTGGTCACGACCTCTTTGGATGTCTCTCGCTCGCAGGTCACTTCCATAAGTATAGTTACGCCTGTTAGAAATAAACACATATTTAGTTATATCGATGTTAAGGTTAACCCTGATATGACAAAAACTTTTTGAATTTTTCAATATTATTGATGAAACGAACTAGAGTGAATACATGAGTTTGTAAGGTGGTTCTTATATTTTAGGGAGGAATGGATGGTTGTTACTTAACCCCTCGAGCGTCCTTATGAGCACCCGGTAGATCATAAGAAAAAATGCTCCATGCTGCTTTCTCTTTTATAAAATCTATTATTCATGTTTTGTTTTTATTTTGACTGTATTTTTTATTTCTATTGTAATGATCCTTGTTTTCGTGTGCCAATGGCCAAATAAATGCATTTTCTTTCTTAATTTCTCTAAATGTCACGTGTGCACCCGTTGGATCGTAAGGAACGCGGACGCTCGACGGGTTAATATATCGAAATGGCTAAACTAATCTTGACGAATCGTAATAATTCATATAAAAATACAGATTTAAATTACAGTCTCAATATATATTATCTAATTTATATCTCTATCTGTATATATAAACTACTATTTTATTAGTCTTTTTCCGAATAGCATACAGACAAAACCACTGACTGAAGCTAGTTTTTCAATATAATTTAATTAACGACCTTTAATGTTTATATTCATTCTTAGTGATCCTTAAAATGCGATGGAAAGGCAAACTTTGGTCTGTGGAAACGAATAGGCGCATTTACCTTATATTATTTCAATCTGTCTGAAGTCTGGAAATGTGCCCGGTATATTGCAATAAGCTCACCTATTACATAGGACTCATAACATAAATAGTGGAAAGTGGGTGTTACATTGTACAGCATTAAGTGCCGTAATGTGAACCTCTGCCTATCCCTTCGGGGATAAAAGGCGTGATGTTATGTGTGTTATTTTTAAGCTGCTGAATCAAAAAACTTAATAGTATTTTTCCAATCCAGTGAACCATAATAATACCAAAATACGATAAATTAAAAATGCAAACATTAATAAAAAGTGAACTGTTTTATAACTCCTTATTCGATAAAATGCGAAAATTTTAATTAATTCGTGAGTGTTTAACGCAAACATGGTTTAAAATCGCTTGGGGTGGGAACAATGTTGTGATTGACCATTCATTTGTTATCACAACATGTATCTACGTGAGCAATAATAATTGCCTAACAACGTTTGATCCCTTATTCCATATTCCATGTTTTGAATCTCCGAAAAGGTAAGCTGTGTTTGTTTTCCCATTAAAAATGTAAAACCCTAGTTTTCATCAGTTTGGTTGTAAATTTCATGTAATAGAAAACAAACCTATTGCTGTAAACCATAACTACAGAATTTTTGAAATAAATTACAACACGTCTGCAATTCTTTGATTTTACAAAAGTTTGATTGCGATCCAAAAATTAAACCCGTCACTTTCTTATGGTATTCCTTATAACATCAAACACTAAGTATTTAATCCTATACAAACTTGTTCCTTTTTGTATTTAATTGACGAAACCAACCAACATCAAATTGAGTCTACAGTGAAAGTATTTCCTGGAATTGTGACGTCAAAATCATAATCATAGGAACTTTGAAGTTATTTTGTTGTAAATAAAAATGAATACCTTTTAGAAACTGTTTTATTAGAAAATAACTTTTATGTTAACAGTGATGTCAACAGTCAACAGACCCTTCGAGAACAGAACAGAAAAAATTCAAATCATTCTTTTTAATAGACTTATGACAACAGCGTTGCCAACTTACTAAAATGCATTTACATTGCACCAACATTTCAACACCCCTTCTCAATGTAAATACATTTAAAAAAAATATACTAACTTATACACCTAATACACATCAACAGCTGTGTTCACAATACAACATTTCTTTAAATGTCTGGCAATTAATTCTTTACTCAAGGGTTTTGTTAAAATATCAGCTGGTTGTTCACTAGTAGGAATATAATGAATACAAATCTGTTTACTTTTAATCAAATCCTTAACAAAATGGTAGCGAATGTCTACATGTTTCAATCTTTTAACACTATCTGTTTTTGCATTAACAATGGCTGACTGATTATCAGAATATATATTTATTGGAGACACAATTTCAATATCAATTTAATAAGCCAAATGGCCTCGCTTGCAGCCATACTCATTGAAACATACTCTGCTTCTGTGGAGGAAAGACTTACAGAAGTTTGTTTTCGTGATTTCCATAACACTAAACAATTAAAAATTAAGAACAAGTATCCTGAAGTGGACTTTCTGTCCTTTAAGTCCCCACCCCAGTCTGCATCACAATAACCTTCCAAACCCCCTTCACACTTATAAATTAGTTTGTAATTTAAGCTATATTTTACATATCTTAATACTCTTTTTAATGCACTTAACAGTTCAGTATTTGCACTGACTTGATATCTGCTAAGCAAAGAGATAGGAAAAGACAAATCAGGTCTAGTGCCCATTGCAGCATACATTAAACAGCCAATGATTTGTCGACACAACTTTTCTATTTGCTTATCTATAGGTTTGTTACAGTTTTCAAATATTCTAGTATTAATATTAGGATCCATAGGAGTTAACATATCTTTACAACTTTCCATGTTAAACCTTTTGAGAATACTTTGTAAGTAACTACTTTGATCAAGTTCAGTAACACCAGTTTCAATATTCTGCTTTACATTTATACCTAAAAAGGTTGATATTAACCCCATGTCTTTCATTTGAAATTCCCTGTTTAAACTAGTCTTAAGTTGCGAAATATCACGTTCATTTGTGCCAAAATACAATAATAATAATAATAATAATAATAAACACTTTATTGTACACCACTTACAAAAGACACGAACAAGAAAATAGTAGGTAGGTAAAAAAAAAAAAAAAATAGTTTTGGCATGTTGCACAATGGGCGGCCTTATCGCTTACAGCAATCTCTTCCAGGCAACCTTAGGATGGATAAATAACCGTGAGAGCAGATACCATGTGGGTAGTTCATAGTGTTGAATTAAATACAATGGATATGACAGAACAGTTTAGATACATACATACAATATGTACACACATACATACATGCCTACATACTCATATATACATATATATATACATACACATACATACACAAAATCAGATACATACATACATACATACGGATATGCGGTAGCAGTTACTCTATTGAATCTGTGTTAGATAATGATCTTTTACTTGTCTTTTAAACGAATCCAAAGATTGCGCCCGTCTTATTGATAATGGAAGTGCGTTCCACAGTCGAATGGCTCCTACAACAAAGGATTTGTCATAAAAGGCAGTCGTATGTGTTGGCATCTCCAATCTCAAATTCGCAGTAGACCTCAAGTGTCTTGAATGTGCGTCATGAAGGAACTTAAAACGTTCTTTGAGATAAGAGGGCGTAGCAGGATTGTACAGAATACTGTAAAGAAGTGACAGGATATGCGTATTCCGGCGAAGACGGATAGGAAGCCACTTGAGCCTGTTACGGAAATCCGAGACATGGTCATATTTGCGCAAGCCAAATATGAATCTTATACAGAAATTTTGGAGACGCTCAAGTTTGTCCAGTTGTGCCTCTGTTAGATCAAGGTAGCAGGCATCAGCGTAGTCCAAGATGGGAAGAAGGAGAGATTGAGCAAGCGCAGTTTTAGTGGCGATTGGTAAAAAATTGCGAAGTCTTCTTAAGGACGCCGCCGATGCAAAGATTTTGCGACTCAGTTCTTGAATCTGTGGAGCCCAGGACAAAGTGCTGTCAAAGAGAATACCCAGATTTTTGACAAATTTACTGTACGGGATGTAGTTCCATCCATCAAACGTGACCGGTGGAATATGCGTCCAGTTAATTCTAGCTATCTGTCTGGGGCTGCCGATAACAATGAGCTGAGTCTTTGCTGGATTCACTTTTAACCCGTAAGTCGAGCTCCAGTTGGATATTGAAGTCAGGTCGGCATTTATCATTTTGACTGCTTCCAAGAGTTCTTCGAGCGGTGCCTGCGCGTAAATCTGCAAATCATCTGCATAAAGGTGTAGGAAGATAGAAGTTGGTCAGAGATGGAATTAATAAAAGTTGCGAAAAGAAGAGGAGATAAGACGCCACCCTGCGGCACGCCAGCAGCAGTACTACGCCAAGTCGAGAAATTTGTGTCCACTCGGACACGCTGTCGACGGCCACACAGGTAACTCTGAAGCCAATCGTTTACCGCTGGAGATATGTTAAGGGAGCGCAGAATACCGAGAAGGACATCGAAATCGACAGTGTTGAATGCGTTACTGAAATCAAGTAGGGAGAGCACTGTCAGATTTCCATTCTCCATGCCGAGTCTTATGTCATCAGCAATATGTACAAGTGCTGTTGTAGTGCTATGGCCTCGACGAAAACCGGATTGGAATGGATTTAGGAGTTGATGACGGAGAAGGTAGGAGTTTAACTGGTTATGTACAAGACGTTCTAGGACCTTTGAGAGGAATGGTAGGATGGAGATAGGACGGTACTCTGAGTAGCATTTGGGATTAGGTTTTTTGGGCAGTGGCGTAATCTGTGCATCTTTCCACTGTGATGGAAAAACTGCGGAGGAAATGGAATAATTTAGGATGTGGGTGATGACGGGAGAATCTCGTCGAGTATAGGTAGCACCATTTTACGGCTAATGTTATCCGCACCTACAGCATTAGATGTAATTGATTCTACACTCTTCCTAACATCACAGACGGTAAAACGACTAAATACGAAAGGAGAGTTTTCAGGGGTTGGTAAAGAAGAAAGATGTTTTAGTGTGTTCCCTTTAACAGTAGAGTTTAAAGGAAGAAGAACATGAGAAATGCTGGTTTAGCGACTCAATATTTAAATTATTTGGAAAAGGTTCGTCATGATTTTTACCAACTCCCATTGACTTCAGAAATTTCCAAATCTTCGCTGGGTCCTCATCACTGACGGATTTATGAAAGTAGTGGCGTTGCGCCTCCCTACACATCCTACTACAGTGATTGCGAACGCCCACATATTTCGCTCGATTCTCTGCACTGGGCTGACATTTAAATCTGGCTTTTGCTGCAGCTTTCTTATTGATCATCTTTCTGATGTCGTCTGTCAACCAAGGAGCTGGGAGATGCTTGATCTTTACAGGGCGCATGGCATGTTTGTCGTACAATTCAATAATTTTCCCAGTGAAAACATCAACCTTGGCATCAACACTCTCCGCCTCGATTAGATCAGTCCAGTCGATGCCACCAGCGTCCTCACGGAGTACATCAATGTTTATACCACAAAAATTGCGCTGCAGAAGGATTTTAGGCTTAATTTTAGGAGGGCGAATTCTATATGAAAGGAATATTAGGTCATGATAAGAGAAGGAGTCTGCTAAACATTGACCATGTTTAGCGACATGTGTAGGTGAAGAGACAAGGATTAAATCAAGAAGAGAAGGTGTGGAATTTGGAAAATGATGAGTTGTAGCTAGTGGTAGGATAGTAGGTTGCATGATTGGATTATGGAACGAAAAGATGATGCTCGAGTATCTTGCTTGGCAAGACACGTGTTAAAATCGCCCATTATAATAGAATGGTTGTAATTAGGAGTAAGATTTTCTAAAATATGCTCGAAGGATGAGAAGAAATTTATGCGGGAAGAGGGACAGTAATAAACACCGAGTAGTATCTTCGTGTGCTGAAGATCAACCTCCAGGAACAGATGTTCGCCGGCATGTGCCGGAGGCGGCTGTGAAGACACACCAATGATTGAAAACACAATGTTCGCACGAAGGTATATGGCCACACCTCCACCAGCACCAGCCCTGCGGTCGTTCCTTATAAGCTGGAAACCAGGAAGAGAATATAAGGAGGAAGGTAGACATGGTTTCAGCCATGACTCCGAAACAAGGATAGCATGGATATTTTTACGGTCGAAGCTGGCCAGCATGTCTGGAAAGTGAGCAGGAATACTTTGCGCATTGATATGGACTACATTAAAACACTTGGGTACGCTAGAGAAGTGAGTCTCAAGAGATTCGGAGAGAGAGGGTATGCTAGAAAAACTATCATTATCAGATTCCGTAGACAAAAAACTATCAGAGTCAGCATAAATGTTAGACATATAGCTACACTACCTGATCGATAAATTATAATAAATAAATAAATAATAAAATAAATAGAATGAAAATAATAATCGAAACAAAACAACTAATAAAAAGGTCATCCACCCGCCAGCTGAGCGTCAGTAAGAATTAAGGAATAAAAAAAAAAAAAAAAAAAAAATACAAAATAAGGAATACATATAAAAAAAAAAAAACATAAAAATGTACAATGCAACAAAGACAGCAAATTCATAAAACAACACATAAATTGATTGCAGCCCAGGCAATGTACCCGCAACCATGCCTTTTCATGTACAAAAAATAACATTAAAAAACAAATAAAATATATTTATATAAATATTTAAGTAGGTGAAATACCACCCTAGTGCTGAAAAGGCTAATACTCGAAATAAAAATATCACTATCGAGAATTTATTCTTTACAACTTGACATATGACATTAGAGGTGAAGTGAATTTGACGTTTGTGGACTGTTACTTGACTTTACTGCTGTCACTCAGGAGCGAATACGTTGTAAATATTGTAAATAGATAAAATTAAAATCACCGTCATAGTTGAAGAAACTAAATATTAATTAGAAAAAGGTAGAACTAACAGTGCGATAGTGGAAGAGAGAATTAAGAAATTAAACAATGAGTAGTTTCAAAGGAAGCACAGTACTATTACCCGGACGGGGAGGCATCAATGATGCTACTTTTTGGCTGTTGTTGCTGCACGCCGCGCCGTTTTCTTTGCTACCGCCGGAGCCCTGACAGGCACCACCTCGGGATCTGCTATAGCACCCAGGTCTCCTAAGGTAACCACCCGATGCCTTGTCCCATCGGGACCCAAGACGAATACATCACCTCGTCTCGTCCAGCAGCTGTTTACGCCAAATCTTGCACGGGCCGCCAAAAAAGTCCGATGTCTGATTTTTGTTAAAAATTCCGACATCGTAATGCCAGAACCTTTCAGTTTTTTTTTAGCAAGCCATAGTGCATCATGCATCTTTTGCCCCTGCAGCTTGACTAATATGGGTCTAGGCTTGCCCGCGTCCTGCTGACGCCCCATTCTATGACACCGCTTAATCTCTGTTGCAGCAAAATCAACGATGCCCAGTTTGCCCCGTACAATTGATGTCACCACCTCCGCCACAATATATCATCAACATACAATAAAACATAAGTTTTATCCTTACCACAGGACTTAATATACAAGCATGAATCACTTTTAGATGTTACATAACCTTGTTTAGTCATTACTGAATTAAATTTTACATTCCAACACTTAGGTGAGCTCTTTAATCCATATAATGATTTATTTAATTTAACAATATTTTTATCCCCAGAATAGGCCCCTTCTGGCAATCTAATTAGTACCTTTTTATCTATGTCCCCATACAGAAACGCTCCAGTTACATCCATTTGGTATACGGGAAGATTCAACTTAGTCGCTACTGCTATGAACACTCTAAAGGTTGAAAGCATTGCTACAGGAGCATAAATATCCCCAAGATCATAATGACTATTTTGTTCAAAGCCCCTCGCTACTAACCTAGCTTTATATACCTTTTTATCCCCGTTCTTTTTAACTTTAAAAACCCATTTAGTGCTAACAACATCTTCACCCTCCCTTGTATCATAAAATTCCCAAGTATTGTTATCTTTTAAGGTTTGTAACTCCCTATTAATAGCGTCAACCCACTTACTTGCATCTTTCCTACTCATTGCCTCCTTGTAGGTAACGGGCTCACTTTCACTACTCACCACATTGTGACACTGGTAGAATGAAGTTTGTTTCCTTGTTCGCTTGCTTCTTTCTCGCAGTTGCAAAGTGTCACCAATCTCAGATTCTTCACTTGAGGGTTCATACTCACTCACATACTCACTTTCAGTAGATGTGTCAATATCAGGACCATTTTGAGTTTCATTTATATCATCTTCCAACTGTCCTAAAGATTTATCCTTATCATTTCCATTCTCAGTTTCTTGAGCACCTTGTTGTGTGGATTGCTCACCTAAATCCAACACAATTTGTGGTTCAGTCTCTGTATCTTTTAAGAACGCAACATCTCGCTTTGTGTCAACACAATTTGTCTCAGGAAAATATATACGGTATCCTTTAACATGCTCACCGTAGCCAACCATCATTCCTTTCACACCTTTTTGATCCCACTTTCTTCGTTTTTCTTTAGGGATGTGCACGTATACTTGACAACCAAAAGTCCTCAGTTGACGGATATCATAACTTTTGTTTGTCCACACTTCGTATGGTGATCTGTCATCAACACCCTTTCCAGTTCTGTTGAGAACGAATGCAGCTGTGTTTACCGCCTCTGCCCAGAATTTCTTGGGTAGATTTTTAGCATATAGCATTGTCCGTGCTGCTTCAACAAGAATTCTATTCTCTCGTTCAGCTTTTCCGTTTTGTTGAGGTGTATACGTAACGGTTGTTTCATGAATTATACCACGTTTGGAACACATGGCATGTACTTCTTTGTTGAGAAATTCCAAACCGTTATCGCTTCTGAACGTCATAACTTTGTTTCCAGTAATGTTTTCGGCTTTGTTAATGAAATCTTCCAGGCAACGTTTGACCTCGTGCTTCGCTTTGACGAAGTATACAGTCCTGAAACTTGAATAATCGTCTTTCAGAACCAAGAAGTATCTCGACCCCCGATGGATTCTTCTTCCATGGGACCACAGGTGTCACCATGTATTATTTGACACGTTCTGGTGCTTATTGTTACACTATTCTTGAAAAGTAATCGGTGTATTTTACCTTTCAAACAACTTTCACACTGAGGTGAGGTGTGTGTTTGCTTAACCTCAATGTTATTTTTCTTCAACACCTTTTTCACGTAGTCAAAATTCTGATGGGCTAATTTTTCATGCCATTCAATAAAATCGTTTGTTACTACGTTTGCAACGCTTGCAGTTTCACATTTGAAACGTAAATCCATATAATACGAGTTTTCAATTCTGTTTGCAATTGCACAGATAACGCCATTTTTATAGAATGAACAAGAATTGACATCGGTAATTATAGTGTATCCTCGGTCGGCAATGCGATTCATAGACAACAAATTTGTTTTTAGTTCCGGAACGAACAACACATTATCTATTGTCGTATCAATCCATTCACTCCCATTGGTGACTTGTACCGTCATCTGTCCGTGTCCGAGTACACTAATGACATTGCCGTTTCCAACAACTACGGATTTTTGTGACACGCTTACAAATGTTGAAAATAATGATCGATCACGACACATATGCTCGCTCGCTCCGGAGTCAACCAACCACTTGGTTTCTTCGTATTGCTTACATACAGAATTAGTTATCACGAACGCATTGTTCATTTTCTTTCCTTCTTTTAACTTTCTGAATCTACACACCGCCTTAAAGTGTCCGGGTTTACCACAGTAATAGCACTTGTTATCGTTCATTCACCTTCTTTGCACTGTCTTTATTGTACTGCACTCAGTTTGATGATGACCAGATTTACCACACTTATAACATGATACGTTTCTTTTTGCCACTAACGCCGATGACATAGTATCCTGCTTTTCATCAGTTTTAACCTTCAACCTGTCCTCTTCGACCAATAATCGCGCTACTAAATTGTCGAATGTTTGTTTGTTATCCGGGGCAGACTCCCATGCAGAAATAAAATGTTTATATTCATCTGGCAAGCTCATTAATACCTTGGTTATTATGAACTTATCGGAAATTTCTTCACCCATTTGTTTCAGTTGACACTGCATTTCTTGTATTTTGGATAAAAACACCGACATCTCAATATCTTTTTCGTATTTGTATTGAAAGAATTTTTGTTGCAAAATGTGTATACTAGTTTCCGTTTTATGTTCATAGACGCTCAAGAGCTTTTTCCACATGTCTGCTGAGGTTGAGCACGTTATAAGGTGTAACATAACATCCTCTGTCATCCGTGTGACCAATAAAGTCTGAGCCTTCGCGTCTTTAGACTCCCATGTGACCCGTGCAGCTTCATCTTCCGGTTTTATTGACTGTCCTTCCACGATTTCAAGCCAACCCTGTCCTCGCAGTAATACCATCGTCTGGAACTTCCAGACGTTCCAGTTTCTCGCTCCTTCCAGTTTCATCACATGACTTATATTACCAATATTTCCTTCCATCTTGCTTTTCTGTCTTGTTGTATTACTACAGCAATTATTCAACCTTCTCGACAATGACGATGTAAGTTTTTCAAGCGACCATTCACGTGTTTTTCCTAACCTTACTTTTTGCCGATATTCTTTATTTCGCACGATGTTTTTTTTTTATTTTGTATTTACAAACAGGGTAGGCGTTCTGGGCCCATAACCTGTTGTAAATAAAAATGAATACCTTTTAGAAACTGTTTTATTAGAAAATAACTTTTATGTTAACAGTGATGTCAACAGTCAACAGACCCTTCGAGAACAGAACAGAAAAAATTCAAATCACTCTTTTTAATAGACTTATGACAACAGCGTTGCCAACTTACTAAAATGCATTTACATTGCACCAACATTTCAACATATTTACTGGCAATCTTGTCATCCTTTGTAAATTGTACCACGGACCAAATACCTTTGATATAATATTCACTTTGATTGTGACGAAGAAACTTTAAACTTTAAAAATACACTTTATTTACAAATAAGTAAATGACTGTTTAGACGATTTAAGTAGCATTTCATAAACTAAATTGTTGTATGGTTTATGTATATATTAATTTATTTCGTCTTCATACAAAAATTAAAGTGAATGGCGGAATTAGTGCCTTAAAGCATTTTCTAACAGTTACTCTATTTCATAAAAACATTTAGGTAGAAGTTTTCATATCAACGTAATTTATTAGCATGCGTTTCATAACAATTAACTACATCTGAACTTATTAAGGATGTCGAAATACGACACTGATATACTTCATACGATTCAATAATTATTCACATTACTTTAAAATCTTGACAGTTCATCTCAAACCAATAGCGCTTCGCTAAGTTGATGTTAGCATCAACTTTATAGACATTTCAATTTGATGGTGTAATATCAGCCCGTATTGGTTTTAATATTAATGAGGCAATACATTTCCCTCGTATCTTCCATACAGTACTAAAAACTTCAGCACAATTTCGGCGACTGTTTTCGTCGTAAATCATCGGCATTTACGGACCGACGTTAACCCTTCTTTTCTGATTGCAGTACCTTAATTTGAATATTTATTCATAAACTCTGAAACCTCTGAATTCATTCTTTTTTATACGTTGGTTTATATGCAGCACAAAAGATGAGTAGTGGATTATGAGGAACGATAAAGTGCTTACGACATTTCAACATATATCGGTAATAAAAAAATATTTTTAAAATTCTACGTAGGTAAGCATGGTGTCTTGTGTGACAGATAACATAACTAGCAAACGTGGCCCAAGATATTAACGCATGTGTCATCACTCAAGCAATAAAAGTAGGTTTAACTTACTTGAACAGGAACTGAGTGATTTCACTATCAAGGGACTGGTCACTGAAGTCTTGTCCCTGTGTTGTAAGTCCTCGAACCAAGTGATCGAAGGCATTGTCAAGTTCCAACAGCATAGGCCGTGTGTACCAGTCACTCAGGCGCACGGCTCCAATGGTGCGACGGCTTTCTGAAACTAACCTGTGAAAAAACATTTACAATATGTAAAAATAAAAATTTTAAGCATTCGGAAACAAAATATTTTAATCGATAGTAAGCGATGAGGATAACTCAAAGGGCAAAATAATAAAAGAAACGAATAATTATACGGTATTTAAAAGTGGCTAACGTAGATATTTTATTGAAATCCTTTGGCGATTATCTGATATTAACTTCAAAGCAAACTTTAAGATGGATTCCAAAAAATGTCATACACATGTAATGCTACGTTAGTAAAATGAAAATAACAAATCAATAAAACTTTTCAATGCAAAATTATCGAAAAGACCTAATTACATTGTATGTTTAACCTCTATAATGAACCTGAATAGATCGGCCATTGCAATTTCCTACCTCATTAATATTGATAGTCAATAAATGTACACCGTGATTGCATTGGCGCCAATTTAATAAAAACATGATAATGAAGTTTGACTCCTAATCGCGAAACAATGGCTATAATTAGTGCAGTCAAAATAAATTTGATGGGTAGAGAAGACATATAATATAAGCTGAAATTTAAGTCAGAATAAATAATATTAACGTCACAAGAAAAATCTTATTTGCACAATTAGTTATAACTTGTTGTCAGAAGTAATAACAATTTAAAAGAAATTAGTGGAGACCACATCTAGTCAAACGTACAGTAACCTACCTACCTACATTTAACTATAAAGTAAAGTGACTGAAAGAATTTGGATACATAAAAGAACAATAACCAAAATATAGAGTTCGATAAGAAGGAGACAAAAATGAACTAATGAACGTTATAATGATATAATTAAAGGTAAAAATACTGATGATATTATATATACGAAAATAAATAAAGAGAAATATACATACTCCAAATAACCTCTGATCAAGGAGTGGAAGTGACGGAAGGCAGCTGTGTTGTATTCATTGATGATAGAAGGATCCACTCCAGGGTCGTAGTCGTTAACGTAGCCATGAGTATCAGGGTAGATGAGCTTATTCTTCACCATATTTTCAAAACCTGCATACAAGATACATATAGTTCATGATAAAATAAAACTATTTTAGTCACGACACAATGTACACACGGCCACACATCAATCTATACAAAACCAGTTTATCCGGGTGTCGCGTCGCATCATCTTTCCGCACATTTAACGTTCAGTTTATACTGGTTATGTAAAGCTCGATGTGTAGCCGTGTGTACGAACAACTTGTACAGTAGGAAGATGTTATAAAAACTGACATAATTCGAAGGAAATTCATAGACGATTCAGAATATGTAACTGCGTATTTTTTGTGTTAATGAAGTAACACGACGACGTTAATAAAGCCTTTGTGAAAACCTAACTTTTTAATTCAAAAAACAAAATATAAACGAAAATTTTTCGGGACTTCACTTAAGTAAAGTCGAAAAATGCTTACAAATATTTTTAAATATCTAAATTGAGGTTAAGATGGCAGTTTTCTCTTTTATTTTTTGTCACCCCGGTCTTAATTAATAATCTTACAAAACAAAAACTTCTGGTTGCTTGGTAACTCTCATTTAACACACCTCAGAGACCTCAGACCTGAGACCTTAGAGTTTGTTTTAGCATTTCTTCTCAGAGTAGTCAGTAGAAAATACCAGCCCTATCAGTAGCTTAATTGAAGTAAAAGTGCAATGTGTAGAAATAAACAATGATTTCATATCGAAGACTTTATTATTTAATTGGCTACCTACGTCATAACGCACATGACATTCCTGACATCACAACTGATATTCTCTATTCACTGACATCGAATGTAAGATATCTCCCATTTCCAAAGTATATATCACAGAAAAATATAGTAAAAATGGGTAAACACACATTTTCTGTTATTGATACCTAAGACAATCATACAGTTCACATTCATACATTTTCTGATTCACCCAACAAGTGGTTAGAATGCCTAGGCATTAAGACCGCCTATGTAATTTTGTTACATAAAGAACTACATAAATAACTTACCTAACAGAATAGGAAGGTATTCATAATAGTTGATGTGCTGTGTCTCAGCAATGTGGATACGTCTGGCTTCTTGAAAGATAGTCTCGTCGTCCCAGTGAGGGTTGAGTAGAGCCAGCGTGTCAGCGATGCGGTTATGTTCCCTCAGCAGCACCACTTGGAGCGTCGCCAACTGAGGGTTTTGGTTCACACGGGCGTCACCTGATAATTAAAAGATATAGAACGTAAAAATCATAGACAAGATTTTTTTTCTTTTTTAATGTTACCCCCACTAAAATTTTGATGCATTGGTGCACTTTGATGTCCAAGGTTCTCTTAACATTTCCCTCCAACACCACATTTCTAAAGCATCTATCCTCTGTCTCTCTCGCGCTAGTATAGCCAATCTGATCTTGGTTTTGATACCTATTCCTTCCAGATTTTATTTAGACGGGTCATAGCATCCTTGACCATCCCAATTTGTT
Source organism: Spodoptera littoralis (assembly GCA_902850265.1). Lineage (NCBI taxonomy): Eukaryota > Metazoa > Arthropoda > Insecta > Lepidoptera > Noctuidae > Spodoptera > Spodoptera littoralis. The sequence continues at coordinate 7,707,028 of LR824542.2, read as the reverse complement.
TTTTATTTCAGAAACACCATTGTCGTCATTGCAGATTTGGGAGACCACGTATATATAACGGTCGATGATATCAATACCAGGAACGCCGCATATGACATGCTCCAATTTACCGGATCGATCGACCATCAACTTATTAGTCTTCGCTCTATTCACTTCGAGACCCATATTGCGACTTTCCACTTCAAGTCTTTGGAACAGCTCGCACATGTCTTCCATAGATAAAGCGAGAAGAACAGTGTCATCAGCATATCACAAGTTCGACAGTCTTTTTCCACCTATCGGAAAACCCCTCTCCCAATTCTCGACGACCCTCCGAATGATATATTCTTCATATATGTTAAAGAGTCCATGGGATAGAACGTAGCCCTGTCTCACATCTTTTTTTTATTTGGAACATATTGGAGCATTCAGTGCCTATCCTAATGAAAAAGCGGTTCTCTGCGTATATATTCTGGATTAAAGCAACGATGTGAATAGGAGTTCCCATTTCGAAAAGCACATTACACAGTTAGTCCCATTGCACGCAGTCAAACGCTATGTATAGATATGTAAGGAGCCGCTAACCTAGTCCTGTTTTTGAAGTCTGCTATTTTAAGTATTTTGTCATTCTTGTGGTATTTGAACGGAAATGAAATATGTTCGTCCTAGAATAAACACCTTCACACCGATAGTAAAACTATTGTGGTTCGGTGGAAATTGAACTGAGTAATAATAATGGACAGACTTCATGTCATTTTCTTTTCGACAATTTATGGTGTTCCATCAATGGTTATTCGCGACTTTGATATGAAATACCTGTTTTATATAAGATGGAATATGAAAGTAAAGATCATTTGATATCTTACCAGCTAAATAGCAAGGTTCATTAGGTAACTTCGCAGTTTCACAGTTGACAGTTGGTTTAGGATTGTTTGGTAGCCATTCCCGGCCTCCTCTCACAGTGGTCAATAAACGACCTCCTCGTCGAGCTCTGACGGCACTGGCCTGACTTTGGCTGCTGCCGTAGACAGTGGAGAGATCCATGAAGGTTGTGACTGACGTTAGCTGGTGGCAAATAAACACATGTAGGGTTAAAAGTGAGGAAATGACAAAAAATATTATGTTTGATCTTAATTAACGATTTATTGGATAAAGATTAAAATCGACTTGAATTCATTTGGATGGCAGTAAAAAGTAGAAAAAGGCATAAATCTTAATCAGAATAATAATTATGAATAACTATTTTGTTGCCAATTACTAAAGTAGAAGTCATATTATTATCAAACTTCGGAACAGAAATTCCAGGTCAATCAACCTTCGACCTATTTATGTTATCTACTTATTACTTCAAACTTTCTATACAGGTCTTCTTTTCTTTAAATAGTGTAATGGCAATTGACCCTAAGTTTTTTATTAGCTATCCTTATAACTTTAACTTATGGTAGTGAAATATTACGCTGTTATCGGAGAAATAAAAATGAGACGATATGCGTCTCTAAGGACCTATTTGCAATGATTTAATAAATACGATTGCCTTTTAAACGAAATATTGGTTTTAATATTCAGGCTTTTTGAAAATATAAAACCGAAACCAAATAATACTTTAATATTTATATTAAGACTTTCGTGAGACATACTAAATTAATTTTAAATTATATTTTCGGCTTATTTACGTAATTGTTTGACGAGGAACTCGACTAGTTTCAAAGCTATGCTAGAGGCTCATATTAATGAGCAGCATTTCGCAACCCGCGACGCGGCGACTGTCGCGCTGCTACTCGCGCCCCTGTCTGTGCGGCAGTCGCGGGAACCCATATATCCCTAAGCGGTCACCGCTAACCGTTTTTCACTAACTACATTATAGACCTTATTTTGGATATTACGGACCAGTTTTACGAAATATTCTAACTAAATCATTTACTTTTTCTCATTTCCGAATACAAGTACAACACGCGTTAGTAATTCTCTAGTCGAACATTAATTATCCGAGGACAATGTTCCACTAGGGAAGAAGTAAAAATATAATTTATTTCGTGCTTAGAAAGACGTAGATTTTAATATTCTCATTTAAAATTTTTGACCTTTTACATGATGAGAGATGATATCAATACATGGATACGTAAGATAACCATTTGCCACCTCGGTTTAAATAGGTACTATTAATCATTTTTTGAAAGAAACATTTCTCCAAATAAATCAAGAATCTATATAACATCCTTACCTGTTGAGCAGCAACATTAGCTGGAGTACATCCTCTATCTCTAGTCGTTTCCGTCCTTACAAAATTCATACACTCTGTTCCTCGTGGATAAACAGGGTCATTAAGAGGTATCAGTATGGGAGCACAAAACGGGACCGTTTGGGCAAGACTCGTCAGTCTCCCGTTGTCATCGCAGCAGTTCGTCAACCCTTTGTCTGGTAGCATAGGATTCAGTATTAAATAGGGTCATTTTACTATGGTCAACTGCACTGTAGACTTTGTATCTTAATTTTCGATGATAAATACATTGTTCTGATTAACATAATAATATGACTAATGAACTGAGCTTGTGATTTTGTTAGGAAAGTCAAATTGTAAGCTTTCGTGTAGTTGACCATTTAAGAGATGAAAACACAAGCCAAACAGTTTGAACGAAAGTTGAAACGTGTAGTAAGCGATACAAACAATGAGGCGTATCTAATTGAAAGTAAATTCATAAGTACCTACTGAAAAATCTGTAATACAAATGAATGTGACGGCTCGACCAGACTGATACTACGGCCTAACAGAAAACAGACGTGAAACAACATTGTGTTTTGTCGTGTGAGTGAGGTTAATCGAGGCCCAATCACCCCCCCTTCCCCCCCAATCTCTTGTATTCCTCTATCTGTACAGTTCTAATAATTAGACTTTCTTTTTCTTTTTTCATTCTTTATGTGACATCTTTCTTTATGTCACATAAAGAAATTATCAATTATTTTACGAGAAATAGTTTTGAAATTTCTAAATGAGATATTGTTTTTTTTTTAATTTAATAGCAATAAATAAATTATATATTTAAATGGTATGATTGACAAACTGTTCACATAGCAGCAGATAGGAGACTGAAGAGAGATAGATTAACTACATACATGATCATACCTACATACTCATCTAAAAGAAAATTCTACTGTACATGATTTTACGAATAAATGCTGTGATGAAGAATATTTAAACACACATAGTATAAGATGTTAATGATACCTACACATAAATGTTATAGACTAGTGATGTAACACAACAATGGTTTTAGTTACAAATACACATTCAAACTTACTCCGTGGATTGAAATCCGCTGTAGGAAAAAAAGCGTACAATTTAGTAACACATTAAAAAACTAACGTCTCCGAATATCACATCTCGTGTAAACAGAGACACTACAGAAAGTAAAATTTATTAAATATGAGAAAAACGTCTAGATACAAGTTAATTCAGCTAACTTACTATATCTATCAAAAAAAAAGAAATACCTACTGGACTAATATTGCAAAAATAAACGAGCAAATGTACAATGAACAAAACATCTTAAGTCTCAGTAATTTTCAAATAGAGTAAAATGGTTGAGGATATTTTATCCATGTACTTATACAGATCCATATACTTGTACAATAAACAACAATATTCAGCCTAAACACCAAAACTTTAGTTGATTATACAAATGTGTAGGACCACATTATATAGTTTTGGTCTTGTTTCGAAACAAAAACTAAGGAAACTGGGAACTTACGAGCTTCTACATCGTTAGCTGATAGTGACATGTCGTGGGCTACAATTTGTCCCCATTGTTGCGTATTTAGGGTCCATACGGGGTCAATGACCTGCAGGTCAGGGTATAGCTGTAGACTAAGTTCACGAGTATTCGGCAGAGGTCGGCCCGTGTTCGAATGGGTCTTTATGGCACTCACACCTGCAAATCAAAACAATACAACTACGATAAACACCAAACTCCTCGAAATCTAAACATAATATTTTCTTTTTCTACAATAAATCAATAAAAAGTCAGAAAAAAAAATCATAGAATACATCAATTGAGAATGAATATATTAAATATTGGTGAATCAATTACATTCGACACAAAATTAGAAATATTATTTCTCGAACCTCATACAAATATATACACACACCTCTCGTTATCATATGGGAATATTTTACCGCCATAAATCCCATCTTTATGAATAGATATGCGCGCAAAACATTAGTTGCTGAGCGTCACAATCATTTCTCAAAACGACACCTTCTTAAGGAAAATGACGCCAATTTCCATTGATTGAATATAAGATAGATCTTGTTGGTAATGAACTATCAAACTATCTATATCTACGTCTACATTAATAGTATAAAGAGGAAAGATTTAATATTTTGTTTGTTTCTTTGCATTGAATATGCTTCGAAAGTACAAATGCAGATATGCAAAATTCTTTTACTGTTGGAATCCTACATTATCTGTGATGAACACAGGCTATATTTAATAAGAGAGGAAAAAGGGAACCGAGGCTGAATACTAATATTATTAACCACTCAACAATCTATTTAATTGAAATTCGATTCAACGAGAGTTTGAGACTCTGGCATTGGAAAGGACGTATGATTATTCTATCCCGGAAATACCACGGGACAGGAACTGTGTTAAATTTCTGGGTCTCGCTATCTTTTAAACCATTGATCTTATTGGAGAAGAATTCAGCACGACGATAGTTTGACACTCGGATAATGACGCCCGAGAGTTTTTAACTTCTGTACCACCGCCAAAACTGCTTATATTCATACCAGCTCTCTAGACCTAAATTGTTGAAAACAGTTTAATATTGTAGTCAAAGTTTTTCTTCTTAAATGCACAGAAAAAGAGATATTGCAAAAAACTGTTTTAAGTCGCCATTTTTTCAAGATAGCGGCGCGAGCGGCGCTCCTATGAGGTTGCAAAACGGAAATCAGAAAGAGCACATCAAAAACTATAAAATTGCCTATGTTTAAAACTCCCGGAAATATTTACCTCCCCCATACTACCTCCGAACTGTTACAAACACAGGTAAGATTCTTCCCATAGAAAATAATTCAGAACCTCTTTACGTACCAACTACAAAATCTATGAAATAATTAATTATTAAATTGGATATCGATTACATACAACGCTAATTAATATCAGGCATCCAATTTCATCTATTAAAACCAAACTGTTGTTTTACATAAACATCGTGACTCTTAAATTTCATAAATGAAATTCTATTTATCTGATTTACATAACTTGTCAAATATTAGTAATGAAATGGTATGTTCGGTATTATATTGCTAATAGTGATAAATGTGATACTAATACAATTTAAAGTTCATTTATCTGCCAACAGTAGACCAGTTGGAAATTAAATAATATACCTCTGATAAGTTGAAAAACACAGTACAGTAAATATACAGTGGCATAATGTACACCTCTGCCTACCCCTTCAGGAATAAAAGGCGTGATGTTATGTAAGATGAAGAAAACTGTAATCAATATTGTAATGTCCTCATCAAGATCGATTACTTTTCTGTGCTTCTATACTTCTATTGAATATTATGGTACCAAAAAGATCGAAGTCACCTTCTGTGAGACTGTTATGTTTCAGAAGGAAACTGCACTGCTTATTATCAGGTGGTCCGTTTTAGCGTTTATCGGCTTTTCGTATAAAAAAAACATCTTTAAATTGCCAAAAGATAAAATTTTGATACGTACCATCATCGTAGTTAGCAGGCGCGAGACGACTCAAAGGCGTGTTAGGTAAACCCCAATCTGGCCTTTCAAGGTTGTTGCAGGAACCATCAAAGCTTCTGTAACGTGACTTCGTGCAGGATGAAGGTGCAAGTCCACAGGTTTTAGAAGGTGAGTCCTGGTCTGCATCAGATGGAGGAGTTGTTTTGCTACAACTGTGTAGAGAAAAACGTATTAAGTTGTGGCGACACATCATGTCAAATGACAGCTCACGCACAAAAATTAAAACAAATCAACGGATTACGTCACGAAATCCTACATCGGACATGTAAAGTTCACATGTGAATTATACAACTGTTTGGCAGAAAGCTTGCCAGGCACGATCACCTCGCCTGGTCGGAGGATCCTCCTTTTCCGATCTTAGAGAACTATACTCTCTGTTCCCTAAAACGTTTTTGTTAAGTAGGTAGTATTAGTGTAGAAGTACAGTCATGTCTATTCCAAATCAGTCAATGTTTTTTTAGGTTCTTATTATTGCCAAACTATAAAGTTGTAAATCTAAATACAATATTTGAGAGAGAGGTGAAAGTTGACCTGTTGCCCACTGTACGTACTATAACTATATACGTCAATTATAATGTTAACAAAAACAAAATGTGAGAAAAATCATGCAAAATACGTGAAAGGCTATCAATCAATGAATGTATATTTACAAGTAAATAAATAACAAACTTTATTACATGAACCTTTGAACAAATTACGTAAAAAGTAGAACAGGAACGTGTATTAGTATTTTTACATTTGCAGTTCCAGGAAAATATTTATAGGCTATAAGACATGTCTTCGACTTTACTTACTATTAGATACGGATACATATTACATGCGCGATACATTAGTAGAAAAGAAAATATTCTTTGATGATTAGGATTTATGCATTTACATACTCCTCTATTTAATACTTTTCAGTTATAAAGACAATAAAATTATTTCTATACATTAACTACTTTAAAAAGGATAAAATGTCTAATGATTGCAAGCATGAGTACTAAGAACGTAAGAAGTAAGAAATTTGGGTAATAAAAAAAAATCCCTGTAGTAATTTACTTGAAGTGTATACGGGTCGTTATTAAATAATTGTTATTTAACTATTTTTCGATCTAATAATTATTATTTTATATTTCATAAATAGTTGTAAAATAATTTATGGAATGGTTAACTGAGTGATATTCTAACCGAAAAACCAAATAAAAACCAGAAAAGAAAAATAAAGAAAAAAATATCAGCATTATAAATTTTATCTAAAACGTTTCCGCGTAAGCAAGGGTTGTGCCCATATTTCAAATAGCAAATGTTAGGAGCGTATTTTAATAGCGTGTGATGCAACCCTACCATAGGGTTGTCACATTTAAAGCAATTCCCTTTTTATTAGGACGTTAAAAAGGGGTGTTTTTATTATGCCATTATATTAGTCCTATCACGGATGTATAAAGTTTTATGACTTTTAGAGACTAAGTTAGTAAAAAGGTAAGTATAAATAACTGGTAGTCGTGTAAGATGTGTTGGAAGTTTTCCGTTATCGGCCCTACTCACCAGACCTTGCCTACAAACTACTACTTTATCCAAAATTTGGATAACTCCTTGGCAGGATAAAAAATCATTACGCGAGATGCAGTACCAAATGCCTCTGAAGAATTTTTTGCAACCCGTCCATCTGATTTCTCTAAGAAGGGCCACAATAAACTGCCACTGCACTGGTGATTGCTTCGATTAATAATACAAATAAAAATTCCTATTATAAGTACACATCGCCAATACTATTTTTACGTGTTTAGATTCGTTTCTACAGAGAATCAAACTGTACTTATATACACAAAAATATACGGTACTTACATTCGTTATGTCATTTTTAATCAGGAGAAAATACACTCAACATAGTGGAAAATAGACTTACGTAATTAGTTTATTTTTACAACTGTACTAAGCGGTTGAGCGATAATGAAATTATTCTTAACTAACGACTGGGTGGGTTAAGGCTCCTCACGGGTTCAATATTCATGTATATAAACCTTCCTTAAGAATTACTCTATCTATTAAAAAAACCCCATCAAAATCCGTTGCGTAGTTTAAAAGATCTAAGCATGTATGCTTAGATCTATACGTATAGGGACAGACAGAGGCAGATAGCGACTTTGTTTTATACTATGTAGTCAAATACACGTAAGTAACAACGGAGGAATCTAACTAAATATAATGAGATGATTATTTTTATTCATGGTTCTTATTTTCATAGGTAGTTTAGAATAGAAAATTTCAATTACACTGTGCAGTGCAATTAGTTTATTTTTACAACACTGTTTACTTGGAATAATTTCATAAAATACATCTCAGTAACAACGTAGGAATCTAGCTAAATATTGCGGAATGAAAATTATAAATTCATGCTTGGTACTTTCATAGTTTAGAATAGAGAATTTGAAATACACTGTACAGGCAAATAATTTAACACATTTCGAGCAGGCAGGTTTAACTTAAATCTTAATATAGCTTACTTGGTATTTTTCTAGACAAAGCCTGTTTTAGCGAACAAGCTAGCTAACAATTAAGAATAAATCTTTTTAGCACTATTAATAATTTTCTCTGTACACTCTGTCAGTTTTAATTCTTCACTATGCATTTGCGGTATAATAATGAAATATTTTTCATCTATATATATAAAAGAAAGTCGTGTTAGTTACACTATTTATAACTCAAGAACGCCTCAATTGATTTAGATGAAAATTGGCAGGGAGGTAGCTCAGAACCAGGAGACGGACATAGGATACTTTTTATGGAATACTTTTTTTTACCGTTTACCGAAAATCACGAACGGGGACGGGAAAAAATGGGATTACGCGTACGAAGTCGCGGGCAGAAGCTAGTACAATATAAAGTAATGGATAATCTCATAGAAGCCAGAGGCTTGGTTTAACATTAAACACGTCATATTAAATGTGGTATAAAGTTTCAAACTTCACTAAATCAGTCTGAACGTTTCCGTTGTCCCTCAGAACAATGAAGGAAAATAATTTACGGGTCATTCGTATTCAACATAACCCTGTAATGTCCCTTGTAAAATTCAAACTATTTCTTAGTCTCAGGAAATGGTACTTATAAAATACTCTAGAACATTTTATGAAGTCAGTATCCACACTACCACAGAATCAACTACAAATCTTTCGACTGAACAAATTGTCGTGTCTTTTTAGACATGAAAGAGCAATTTTAACATAAACCTCTATTAAAGTCTCCCAATTCCTAAAAGATTTGATTAACTGCTTTATAAACTACCATAATGAAACTGTTAGAAAATACTGATGATCATAACATCCTCTATTTAAGTAATAGTAAGACGAATAGGCTCAAGCTACTAAACACGTACTACAAATAGCTTTTCAATGGGAAAGTTTTGGAACATCGCTTTTGTCTACTAACCCGTCGACGTGTGTCTAAACGTGGATCCACGCGAGACACAATTTTTTTTCTATAGTGATATAGTATAGTATAGTGATAGTGATAGAAATATAAGGGCATTCAATCGGTTAAACGTACCCAGATCCAGTGACACGCCGTCCTTCAGTTTGTGAACCAATTGCTACAACCGTCGCTAAAGTAGCTGCAAGTCCAGTAATGTGCAAACTCGGTCGGTAGCTAAGGTGAATGCCCTCGGCAGCATAACATAGCGCTAACGCCAGTAAAATTTTTACTGTCGCCATTTTATCTGAAAAGAAAGAAAAAAAGTTAATAATAATGTCGTTCAATTGATGTTGATGAATGTTGATAAAAGATATTAATGTTTTTATGAAAATAAACCTAGACGAGAAGCAAATTAGAGGGATGACATTAATTGACTGAATCTGAAAGCCTTGCAGATTTATTTTAGTCACTTAGGCAATCAAAACCTAGTGGTGCGCTTATAATTATACTACCAAATACAGTTAGAACGAATTAAAATCTATCTCATTCGCAATCCGGAAGAATTTCGTTTCAATATTTGTTTTTTTCTGCATCGGTTTATCTAAATCTGCCGATTTCAATCCCAAATCGAATTTAAGTAAATGAGGCGGACACAAAGAAGCATTTAGATGCGGAGAGCCCTTACGAATATCGAGGACCTAAAATCATTATTATTGGACGTGATGCTGATTTCGTAACGATCATTCCTTCCTGGGTGGGTAGCAAAAATTTAAATTAGCTTCCTCATTGATCCAGCGGTCGGTATTGCATTTTTGGATAGCTTGTGGACCTTCTAGTGACTATATAGGACTAAATTTTTAGGTTGAATGAAAATGGCAATCGATAGATTCCTTTTTATTTTACACACATTTTTTTATTAATTGACGTGAATTGCAATAAGTATCTCTATCAGTTTCAACAATTTACAATAGAAAATACCTATAAAGTAGTCTCAATGTCACTGTTAACGAAATTAGGCCACTTTGTCTGTCTTTCTGATAGTGATAAACTCATAGAATACTGTAATGTATTTTTCAAACGGTTCTTTTTAAATTTATTTATTCATTCATTTATTTACGTATTGAATGAATACTCATGCCAGTAATTGCTTTATATAAGCTTGTAAAGAAAAACATTAACAGCAATAAATTGTGAATTAATGGTTCTTAAAACACTAGATATGTACTATAGCCGCAATTACTGCACGAATAGCTAATTTTAACATTTATAATAAAGGGCTGATATAGAAATAGATTTTATTCAAAAAAACGGCCGGCTATCACTATCGACTATAACAAAAATTGGTATGTTATTTTACAGACAACACCACAATAAAATGTTAAAAATAAACAGGCGCATAGCGTAACGAATAAATATATTTTCCAAGTATATTTCAAGATTCTATCTTATCATCTTAATAAAAATCTCAAGAAGTGGTTTACCGACGAACGTCTGCAATATTTACATTTCTGAAATAATATTTCGTGTTATTTATGCGACATGTTGTTATGATATTCTTGTTAGGCGCTAGTTACTGCTAACTTTAAAGTTTGTTGGAGTTTTTGTATCCTTCAGTTACATTGCCGAGGAGAATGTTGAAACTCTTCTAATATTGACTTGTAAACCACAAGTACCTATTTGGTCTTGTAGAAGATTAAAAACTTCACTGGCGCCTTCTAGTATACAATGGGCACCAATCTGAAACCACATTTCACTAAATACTATAACATGAGCCCTACTGGGCCCCATGTGTGGTGGTCTGATGACTCTTTAGGTCGCACGCGGAACGCGACGGGCCGTACGCTCGGGTCTGGTTCTGGTCGGGCGGCGAGTCAGCGGTGCTTGCCGTCAGCTAGCCGGTTCTTACAGTGGCCGGAGATCGGAGACCTCGAGATTCCCGACGCCCGGAGTGTCTTTGACAACGGCTGGGCTTGCGAGGAGGTTTGTTTAATCATGTGCTCCACGTCCTCCTTAGCTAGCATACTAAGCTCAGCTGCGTGTAATGTTCGTGTACGGGAAAGTTATGGGAACTTTGTTCTCCCAGGAAGCGAGGGTACGGCGTTCTTATGGCGTGCTATACGTGTGAATGATTTGCAAATTCTTCAAATGGATATTTTTCTCAACAAAGAAATTACTTTACGTCACTTTTCTATCCAAAGATGGGTGATATTTCATCCAATAACTCGAGTCCTATCGTTAAAAACCCAGTAATACTTTGGCGGACCCGGGAATCGAACCCGAGCCCCTTGCCCGGTAGTCGGACTTGCGACCACTCGGCCAAAGAGGCAGTGTATACCTTTTCAGTTTATAACAATATACTACACCACAGAACATTATAACTTTATATGTTCTGTGACTAACACAATACTATTTTCGGGGACCCAATTAGTAAGCCCTGCCCTTTACACTTGAAAACGGAATTCGATTAACAATAATTTGTCCAACAAAACAACAAAAACCTCGTTTATTTTTTATTGTCTCCCACAATCTAACCTTTGCCGTTGATTAGTTATTCCCATTCATAAAATTTAAACGAGTTCAATATACAGATTAGCCTGATTTATGACTTTTACGTTTAGCCTCAATTATTAAAGAAAGAAAATGACTGGTGTTTATCACGCGAGGTAATAAAATACATACACGTGTATATACATAGGAGTTTGTGTATATAACTTGCCTATTGGTTAATTGACTCAAAGTGTACGTTCCAAATGAAGCTCTATTAACTATTTAATACGTTTTTTATTCATGAATTTCCTTATTGCATTCTTATCAGCCCTTTAGTTGTTGATTGAGTCATTGTTATTGCGTGTAAAAATTCGGAAACAAAAAATGTTATAACTACTAGACGGAGGATTTTCTTAAGTTTGATAATCTCTTATAAAGGACACTCAATTATTTTTTTTTTACTGCCGAGACATCGAGATATGCGTTCCTGGTACGCAGACGACTGCATCTTATATGATCTTAAAGTCCACAGAACAAGATAAATAAGTATAAAAGATATTTGCTTACCCATTTAATTATTGTACTTATAATCACTTAAACACAACAATATTTCACGGTACATACTCTCTGTGTTGACACAAAATGACAATGTTTGTACACATTTATATAGTGTGGCTACTGAAGAAGTCGCACCATTAATGATGAGACCTACTAGAAGCATCTCAATGCCTCAGTTTTTTAAAAAAATAAACCAATACATTTTGGAGGTTACCGTTAGATAATGAATTTAAGTTATTTGTTTTATGTAAATTAGAGGCGCTTAAATGTAATTTAGCTAATTATTTTATAGGTCTTATGATAGAGGATGAGTTTTTGCCACATTCTTCAGGCTTCACTTTCTTCATTCTACATTGTACCTATTTAAATATCTGTAGGAAGAAACTTAAAACTATAGGTCCAAACTTAAATAGACTACGACACAAATTCAGACATAAATGTAAGACAGTATATATGTCTGTACTGTTCACATTTATTTTATCTGGAATTCTGGAGTTGGTACATTTGCCAACTCCAGATAAATTTTAATTGAAGAATAACTTTGACAGTTCATACATACTAAGAGCCGATTTTTCAGTCATCAGTTAATTCTTAACTGTATAAGAAAATTGACAATTGACAGGTTTTAGTATGGAAGAATTGTGAAATATTTAAACTTATTCCTTTGAAAAAATTTAACAGAGCATTGAAAAATTGAAACTAAAATTGTCAAATGTCAATTTTATTCTACAGGTTAAGAATTAACTGATGGTTAAGTGAGAGTGCGGATGATGTGACACTTATTATTGTGTTACAATAAATTGTCGGGCAAAGTATTACAGGGTTTTAAAAAAAAATCACAGTAGTAGCACGGAGTCTGGAAATGTGCCCGGTATATGGCAATAGGCTCACCCCCTATTACATGAGACTCGTAACATAAATAGTGAATAGTGGGTGTTACATTGTACAGTGGCATAATGTACACCTCTGTCTACCCCTTCGGGGATAAAAGGCGTGATGTTATGTTATGTTAAATTTTCCAATTACAGACACTCGTGTTCACATAAGACATTCGATTTATACACGAGTGTATAGTGTTGTGGTCTATTCATACCTTTACGATTTTAGAAGATCATAACTCAAATTAGTCGATTCATCATCATCATCAACAGCCTATAAATGCCCATTGCTGAGCAAAGCCTCTTCTCACACGGAGAAGGTTAGAGCATTAATCACCACGCTTGCTCAATGCGGGTTGGCGATTTCAAACTTATAATTAGAAATTATAAGTCCAGGTTTCCTCACGATGTTTTTCCTTCACCGTTTGTCAGTGGTGTCTAGATAATCTTAGAAAGTACATATAACTCGGAAAAAGTCACATTGGTACTTGCCGTTGGTAGGTTTCGAACCCGCACCCTCATGCATGAGAAGTGGGCGTCTTAAACCTCCGGGCCACCACAACATTATTCGACATTATTAGTCGATTACACATGTCAGTTTATCATAAAATATCCAGTTACAAGAAACTGAATATTAATAAACTATATTCAGATATTCCATTTTTCTGAAGTATCTTGTTCACACATCAACGCTTCAAGAGATTAAACTAAAATGTGCAGTCATGCCTAAAGTTGAATTAAATTGAATAATTTATTCTGACGTGTTAAAGAACTATTATAAATGATCATTTCAACCTGTCAGCTTGCTTTTTATAAATATTTACTTTATTATATAAACTTGAATGGTTTAATACAAAAGTACAATTTTCATTTTTTGTATGTAGTCAGTGGCGTTCGATAGAAGCTGAGTCTTAAGATCATAAGACACCCATCTATAAACCAACCTCGATAATCCTTACTTAACTTAAATAAGTATAAATAACTAAACCGCATTCACGAAAATACTACCTCCTGAATAATCTGTTGCCCATGAAAATGAAAGAACAGCCTCACAGAATTTACCAAATAAATGATATAAGCCACGCTAATAATCCAATTTAAAATTTAAATTTTAGCCCAATTACCCAGATAATTTATTTGAGGTAACACAAACACAACATGAATGTAAACTATATAAGGTCTAGTTGTATTGAAGAATGTTTTGAGTGTAGATAACCAAGTAAAAAAGAGTGTCTAGTTAATGAAAAAAAAAATTGGCTGAAATTTCTGATATAACCAGACATTATCAATTAGAACCATAATAACCAAATAATAGTTTCTCTTATAATATATAATAGTTTTTCTTCTTATCTAATAGAATATTTAAAATAGTTAGTCATAATTGGGTACTTGCCAACAAGTCAAATTCAATACTTTTTTCGATCTGTCAAAAACGATAGTTTTCTTTGATTTTTGTACGTAATTGTGTATTGTGACGTCAACTCTTTTAGCATCAAACACCATACTTATTTCTTAAACATATGCTTGCAAAATACTAAAATTAAGTTGGTCATAAAATCAGTTGATGAAAGTATGATTATTTTTTCATATCTTATTGAATTATTCTATTGAACTGTCGAAATAATTAATTTTTGATCAAATAAAGTACCCAATTGGTACCAACTCAGTAGATTTTCTAATACCATAAAAAATACAAGAATTGGATGTTACATTTGACATAATAATGTACACTACTTTCATATTTCTACACAGTATATGTGCAACACTACCCGTATCGTAGACAAAGACGCTATATATAATTTCTTAATTAACAATAAATAAAGATAATATATTGATAACACTGACTGTTGTTACTAAAACCTCGTTATGCATCAAAAACTATCGCTTTTTATTTCGGTGTAAATCTAGAATGTTATACTAGATTTATACCGAATTATACTTACTTCTTTACACAATTAAAATACCAGTTTCGACAATGAGTGTTTATCAAGAACAAAATAGTCACCTAATTGATAAACTTACTGAATCAAATCGACTCATTCGTTACTGAGTCATGACTATGTCAAAATACAATAATAAATTACATAACTACATCAACATAACGTCACGCATTTTATCCCCGAAGGGTTAGGCACTGTACATTATAACACTCACTTTTCACTATGTCATGAGTTTCATGTAATAGGAGGTGAACCTATTGCCATACCGTTTTACCCGGCACAATGCCAGACTCCGTGCTACTACTGAGAATTTTAAAAAACCCAGTAATACTTTACCCGACCCGGGAATCGAACTCATGACCCCTTGCCCGGCAGTCGCACTTGCGACCACTTGGGCAACAAGGCAGTAAATAATAAATTACTTATTCATAAATACGTGATGGCCGAATTTTTGCTATTAAGAAACATTTTTGTGTATATTAACGAAAAAAGAGTTATCTCTACATGTTGTGTTCTGGTATTCATTTAATAAATATACATAAAATGTTGCGATATTATATGCAGAACCAACAATTATTTTTAACCAAAACTAATTGTGTTTACGAAATATCATGTCACATCTTAAAATAATTGACAAACATTTGCGTTATAACTAGCATCTTGATTGAATGTTTAAAACACTAACTAGTTACTCTTAGCTCTTTTATTCAATAATGGTATAGAATCGAAAATCCCAAGACGCAAGGCTTTTTAAAAACTTTTTTAATCTACCCCCGAATGTCCGCACAGATCAGTTCTAGTTCGAAAAGTTTCTTTTAGTTCTAAACTTATCCAGTGATCTGTCTTTTGCCTACAGATTTTCCTCTATCTTTTTCATTTGATTAAAATTCTTAGAATTATTAATATATTAGAACACTATTGACTAACCAATAAAAATAAGTTTATTATATTATTATTAACCTTGGTTGGCGTATATGCCCGTGAGAGATAGGTATTTGTTTCTACCGTCAACAAAATAAAATAGTCCTCAATATTTCCTTCAAAATAACAAAATTTTGTAAACTAATTTGCCATATAGTGATTATTATTTTATATTAAAGATAACGTAGATACTAGCAAAGTACTTAACAGGCTCATAAACGAACCAAAAACAGTACCTACATAATGTATTACTCCATCTGAAGACCCTTTACTGTGAACTGGGTCATAAATGGAATCGGGATATACGATAATACTCAGCATACGGATAATGTTTACTTATTTAAATTGGAACCTTATGGCTCTTGATTGTGTGTTTATTTTTAATCACTCCTATTATCTCAAGCTCAAATTTTCATCAATTTCTTCCTGTTCTAATGATTGGTTTTATTGTTTAGAAGGTATTAAGACCACCTGGTCTTTAATCATTATTGAATAGCTAAGAAATTTTTTATCCATTGTCATATACCTATGCATACTTTCGCAATTCTCATTTCCACTTCATTCAAGCAACATGTGTTCCGTTTTATAAAGAAACTTTATGTGTTGACTAATATAATTTTAGTAAATATAGCGGACTAGATACTATATATGTACACCGTTCATATAAAAAGACATCTATGTACAAGGTAAGCGAATTCGGAACGTCTATCAGAAAGAACACATCTATGACGTAAACATCAATTTTCTTGTAGAAACATTGATATCGATAAAGTGACGTGTATTTTTCTTTTTCCAGACTTTCTTCTTCATAAAGCTTTTTCTAGATACACTTTTTCATTGAATGGTTCCAAAAATATTGTATTTGTGTTGCGTAAATATATTTCTGTTTCAAATCTAGGTTCTATTACTACCACACACGTTGTACACATGATTACACTGATATTTTATTTTAGCTACAAACGAAAACGACGCTTCTAGATCTGTATCTGTTTTAGGACAATTACGGTTTTTTGCTCTTAGTAGATGGCGGTAGCGTCGTGTTAAATCGCCTTAAGGTAGATACTTAGCTCGATGTTTCTTGATAGTTAGGGTTTTAAGATTAATATTTTTATATATATTCAAGCATTCCAAAAAACTGTGGGTGATTTGTAATATTGGCAACATGTAGGTCTTAAAAATTTATCTCATTACTTTCTGTATCATTATTATTAGTGAGTTTTTTCTCCAAGTGCCTACAAATGGGACTTAAAATATTTTTTCTCTAGACCGCAATGCGCAAACCTAGCGGATGGTGGAAACATATTTTTACGATAATTTCATTCTTTCTGGTTTTATTCGTACAAGTGAACTTTATAGGCGACCTAAAATAATATTCGGTCATTTTCTAAGCCTAAATTTAACGATGATGGTACTTATCTCAGGCTAACCGTAAAACCTAGGTCTCATAAATTTTATCAAGTTTTGTGGAAAGTCCTAAAATCCGGTTCAATGGAGAAGTTTAGTGTTAACACTACTTCAGCTCAGATTTTTTATTACATGTTTATGAATGGACGCGCAGTGTGGAATGCTATCAAAGATTTATTGTAGCTATAGAGGTATAAGAAATAAATCAGTAATCTGACTGTTCTAGTTTGGCGTAATATTTTTTATACAGTAGAAAATGTTACGGCTTACGATAGTACAGAGATGACCAGCCCGATCCGTTGCTGCTGCAGATCATGAAAAAGTAGTCATATTAAAACTGTAGGTACCTACTGAAGTAAGAACGTATATTTACGTATTTGATTAAAAAAATAACCACACATGTCACATGCATGATGGATAGCCTTGAGTTTTAAACAATTCTTGGATCAGTGTGAACTCAATCAAAACATATTAAAATTGGCTTGTAACAAAAATAACTTCGAATATAAACTAAAATAAATGGAATGCTAACAGCTAACAAAAAGCAATTCGTGAAAGAGCACATTTCATCACAGTTTAATCCTATCCAATTATGTATGATACATACCAGTCAATAACTCATGTCATTGCGACGACATCTCTTAAAACATTAAGGACCTCAGATGGTGAACCATAAAATTCAAATTACTTTGACACGCTTCGAAATATTACGCCTCAATGTTAAAATATGAAGTTGGTAAGGGAATTTGGTAGAGCAATAAGTAGAGACCAAAATAGCTTGGAGCTAACAAGAATTCCCAAACCTAGACACCAGGTGTGTAGAATTGTCAACAATTTAAGTTTGTTTATGGACTTTTTATAACAATGAGGGTTTTGCTTGGAAGGAAACACCGCTACACGTGTATATTTCCTTCTTCATTGAAACTTATTTAAATATATTTTCCATTAAATTATGGTAAGCCTATTTTTCGCCGGCGGCCCAAAAAACGAAAACAAGTGCGTTCTCTTTATTGTTGGTCTCGTGGAATGGGCAATTAAGTGTAAAATCTGTTTTTAGAACACCAAAAACAAAACGTAGTCCAACCCGGAAACCGCACTAAAATCTCATTCCTGAGCCCGTCGATAAATGCAACAATCACTTCGTATCCTGATTCATTGAATCCTTGCAAAAAAAACGATGTGAAAGGCAAAATAAAACAATAAAAGAGATGGCGTATAAAGGTTGCCTACTATTTACGGGACCAACAATGAATAATGCATTTTATGTAACAGCGCGATTTTCCGTTATTGTTATTCATAGCAAACTTTTACTGGCTTCGAAATAGAAAAACTACTCCCAAGTTCTTTAAAATGCAGTCGAAACTTTGTAACAGAGAATAACGGACCGAGAAATAGCAAATTCTATGTAAATCGTGTTTTATTTATAGTCAAAATGTATTGGTATGTGTTGATCTCATTTTGAATTCAGGTCGACGAATTTTATATTTGGGTTCATCGATCTTAGAGGTTCTTAGCAGCTTGAGAATATTTGTAACACATCAGGAGTGTCCTCAATATATGGTAAAATAAACATAATGATATTATATTTTGAATCTTCAAACGTGTTGTATCTAGGTATAACTTTCCCTGTCTACGCAAAATTTTCCTCGGTTATATTATTTGTTCCGTGTGATAGGACCAAAACTAAATTGCTAAAACAACAGTCACAATTCAGACTAAACGCTTATTCCTTACAAATAGCAAAAAACTAAACAATTTATTTGGCATTTATTTGTTTACCTTGGCCTTTTTGGCTTGTATGGCTTAATCTTGTGAATTTATTTTAAATGCTTGTATGTTTTTCTTTTATTTTTTTATTATTCGTCTGTATATTTTTATTTTTCTAGTATTTATTTATTTTCCTTCATATTTTTTTTATTTCATTTTATTTTTATTCCATATTCACCAAATACATAGAATTAAGTGTCTATTCCTATTTAAGATAACAGAATATCTATCTGTAAGTAGAATTAGCTGCCAGTGATAGTCCTCATACCATACACATGATAAATTTTACTTTAGTTGCTCGAATCTACATTTAAACAAATTAATCAGAATAAACGTTATTAGTAATAATCCAATATAGCTGACAACTATTCAAATTCAGCACTTTTATTGAAATGACAAAAACTATACTTTTCTATGAATTTTGTATTGTATCGCAACCTGTGACGTCATCAGATTTCTGCGTAGAATACTTATTCCCTTAAAATTAGCAAGAAAAACATCTAAAAGTAAGTAAATCGTCAAATCAATGTAGTATTGAGACGTAGACGAGAGTATGATTATCTTTGAATTATTTATTATTGCATTGAAAAGTCGAAATAATTTATTTCAAACCTAGGAAACTACCCAATATAGCATGCTTCTTTGAAAGTATTACTTTCACTTCCTCACACTAAATGTCTATCTATGCTATCGGGGGTAAATTCCTTCCTATTGCATTTACATTCTATTTTGAGTTGTTTTATTGAAGATAGTTATTACAATGGGTTCTTAGTGGTAACACCATTAGAGTGATGACGTCAAATAGACGATACTAAAGACATTTACTCGTAAACTTCACATTTATAACCTGCTACTTTAATAGTTCTATTACTAAAAGTTCAAGTTCACAGTGGCATTACATTCGAGTTACTTGAACTAGGTGACTTTATGTAACGAACACATTAATATGAGTCATATGAACGACGAATGGAGTGAAATAATTTCTTTTAAAACGAATTATTAAATCTTCTATGACACTGACAGTTTAACCCGTCGAGCGTCCGCGTTCCTTATGATCCAATGGGTGCACACGTGACATTTGGAGAAAGAAAGAAAGAAAATGCATTTAGTTAGCCATTGGCACACGAAAACAAGGATCATTACAATAGAAATAAAAAAAACAGTCAAAATAAAAACAAAACATCCATAATAGATTTTATAAAAGAGAAAGCAGCATGGAGCATTTTTTCTTATGATCTTCCGGGTGCACATAAGGACGCTCGAGGGGTTAATAAGTTTTTGAGTCTATTAATGAGTCAGATGTGGTTTGTTGACAAAGAGATAATGATGATTATACCTACTAGGTCTAGCTTTGTAGTCATATATCCTAAGTAATATATTATAGAACTTCTTCTAAGTAGAACAGATTCTAAGTAATATATTATACTTACAATGTCAAACGATATTATTAAACTTCTGCCTGCTGCTTCGCCCGCGTTTCCGTGGAATAAAAAGTAGCCTATGTGGTATTACAGAACATAATTTAACCCCATTGCAAATTTTATCATAACCCCTTCAGTCTTTTCGTCGTGAAGGAGTGACAAATAAACATACAAACTTTCACATTTATAGTATGCGTAAAAATATGGGTATATAGGGTAAAGAGTTTCATCTTTAATTAGGTTTTTGGGCTTAAAAAATGAGATGAGGATTATTGTCAATAATGGTGATGTATTTACTAGAATAGTGATATGTCATCATATATTGTCATTGTTTTTGAAGATAACATAACATCACGCCTTTTGTCCTCGAAGGGATAGGCAGAGGTGCACATTATGACACTGTACAATGTAACACCCACTCTTCACTATATATATGTAATGAGTCCCGTGTAATAGGAGGTGAGCCTATTGCCATATACCGGGCACATTTCCAGACTTCGTGCTACTACTGATATTTTTTTTTAAACCAATTAATTCTTTGCCCGACCCAGGTATAGAACCCGATACCCCATGCTCGGCAGACTTGCAAGTCAGCACTTGCGACCAATCAATAGTCTTGATGTATTTACTAGAATGGTGGTAATACCATGTCATCATTTATTGTCATTGTTTTTGAAGATATATATAATTATAAGTTATCTACAACACAAAACAATACATTATATAAATTAGGAGTCCGACAAAGCGACCGAAAACAATTTTAATTTAAATATTTGTCAACTCATTCAATTGAGTATGACCGTCACAATGGTTTTGCAAATATTCAGGGATGCAAACAATCCAATCCGGAAATATTTGTAACCCATATGAATATAGCTATATTTTGTACGGGTAATGTTTGGGGTTGTATACAAAGTTACCATTGTATAAATCTTGAGCCCATTTTTAGGTTTATCGGTAATCTATAAATTGCGTTTAATTAATACACCTAATCAGTGGAAAATGTGACGAAATGAAAATGTATTGTAATTGTTAAACAGTCCTTAACTTTATTTTTAGATACACTTGGACCTTGCTTGCTATTTATCTGAAAATACATCTCGGGCAAGGTTGTGTTGTAGGTAGCATTTCGCTTACTTTAATAGTATTACTTTTCTAGAATTGAGTCTCTTATGAAACAAGAGGTTTTGAACTGTGTCCATACTATAACAATAACTTCTCCGTATCACAATAACCTCACCAACAATACCAATGAGTTTGATTTCAGGCTGCATGATCATCAAACAATGAAAATTTTAAGATTATTAAATAATTAAAATAGCTCTTTTCCGGACCAGGAAATTAATCAGCTCAGCTGCAGCACTTGGGACTCTTTCAATTACTCCGTCAAAAGATTACCTCATATACCTACATAAAGGTAGGCACAAGGAGTTTTGTCTATAATATTTTCCCTTCAGACAGGTTCATTGTTCACTCTTATTCTATTTACCATCACTTCCCGTTAACGTCAGGCATTGTACTCAGTGCACGTCAGGCATTGTACTCGACCCTCATCACTTTCAATTTTTAATAATATCCGCGGAACATTGACTTCAATATGGCGGCCATAAATGTCACGTGACTGCGTAACCGGGTATTGGATATCAAACAATATAACAACACATGAGGACGTCATAATATGATTTTGTTAGAGGTGTCAGCAGAGGTTTTCGGTAGGTAAATGAGCTACCTTCTCGCTTTTTGTTTAGAAATAAATTGGATTCGACACATTTAGAAAGCTAGCTTGGTGCATGTACAATTTTTGTTCTATTAATATAGACATACTCGTTAAAGTAAAAGTTTTTTTTATCATATAATAAGCCGTAAACAAGCAGACGGATCACTTGATGGTAAAAGCAATCGGCGCCTACCGCGGACACCCGAAACACCAGATGTGTTACAAGTGCGTTACCGGCTTTTTGGGCATTAGGAATTTGAGGTTGTTGGGATTCAGGGATTGGGTAGATTGGGGAGGGGAGTAATTGGGTCTCCAGTAATGTTACTGGTCACTCACACGAGGAAAGACAGCACGACTCGGCGAACAGACGGACAGACATACATCATGAAGATTATTAAGAGGTTAAAAGATGACAAGGGATCTGATTTTTGCCATTTGGCTACGGAACTCAAGAGGAGGGTGAAATACAGGAGAAACAAAAGAATAAAGGTCATTCAACTAAGTATACGTCCAATAAACTATATAGATTTAGGTAACATGTGTAATATATACTTGAAAAGCAATATGTTGTTTGCGAAGTTGTGTAGTTGTTTCCTATATCGATACCGATATTAATACAAAGCTGCACGTGTTTCATGCAGTTAGGTATTAACGTAACGTTACCTAACTAAATCTGAACAACTTAGAGAAGTTTCCTTACTATAATGGCTGTAATCGTTGTATTAATTGTGATTGTCACAATGCCATTCATAATCACTAAGTCGAGTTGTAAACAAATACGCGTAGTTTCCGGCAGAGGGCGCAATGGGCGCGCAACGCAAGCACCAACACCAACGCGGACACCAACCACAGCCAGAAGGCTGCCAATAGCCAGCCCGCGACATCGCCGCGACTGCACACGCTGCTCATAAGGAAGAGTCCCTCTGTTACTAGAAACTAGGAAACTTTTTATAAAATAAAAACATAGAATTAATCAATTTTTAAACATTTTTAATCAAAAATGTGTGGAAAATAGATTCGTTTGATGAAAGTTATTGAATGTGGTCTTTTGAAGTCAGAACTGAGCCTGAAAATCTTATATTACGTCTACCATTATTTGAGTTGAGACAAAGAAAGCGGTAAAACACTATCTTTGATAAATTATTATTATCATTACAACCATGTAAAAGGGGTGAATCCTATACAGACACTTGTGCTTCTCGGAATCCAAAAGGTCTCAATAATATTTTTCTGATAAACTAAATTAAACCGCTTCCTGAACTTCTGTTGTGTTACAATATCATAAACTACTTTAATCAAGTAGAAACTGAGTGAGCTCTAAACTGATTAGTAACTAAGTACGCACTGAAAATGTTTAAGCGTCCTCGAAATTGATGGAGCGTCTTCGACTATTTTCGTGCGTTACTCGATTGCTTTTAAATGCTACTCGAAATTAATCGAGAGTTCTGAGAGAAGATCTAGCGTTCTTAATTACTTTTGAGTGACCTCGATTACTATCGAACGGTCTTGAAATCGATTGAGTGCATACGGTCACCATCGTACACTCATTTCAGCATTGCCTCTCGTCTTTGGCAACGTGACATCAAGGAACCGCGGCGATACCGTTACGAGTCGCCGCGGAATCGCCGCGATACCGTAACGACTCGCGACGATACGCGGCGGAATTATCGCTCGTTCGTGGAGATTATCCGACGATATAAGGGCGGACTCGTCGCGATTCTCTCACTCGTGGAGGCAGCCCCTAAGTGGCAAACAAATATCGCTGAGGTTTGCTTTGCATAACAAAAGACTGCAACTAATAGTCCCTTCGAGTTTACACGTTGTCTAGAAACGTTGTTCAAGAAACAGATTAGAATGCAAAATATGCTGACATCACAAAAATACAACATTCTTATGAAGTTTTACAAAAATTTATAAGTTGTTGTATAATGCCGAAGTCTACTTTTAACACCTTCTTATATTCAAAAGTAAGAAAAAAAACAATGTGTTGTCATTCTTATTAAAAAATGTAAACAAATAAATATAATAATACTTAGAATCAGCCCCTAAGCATAATGTAACCAACTTTTGATCGAAGAAAAAATATTTTAAATTGTTAACTTGTAAACATATTCGTTTCTTTGATCATTTGCCAAAGAAAGCTCCACTTTGAATATTTTATATTTTTATTGATATTGATATTACAAAACTTGAACCCGGAAAAAGGTTCCAAATATTTTGATGTATCAAAGATATTTCCGTACATTTCCTATAAAAATAAAACACTTTTCATACATAAAAATAATTCTTTATTAGTTCAGCATTACAAACACACAACTTTCTTACGTTCCATTCATATCTTCAGTATATGAAAAAAATATATTATTATCCATTCAGGTTTTGTTAAAACATGTACTTACGTATTCTAAAATAGCACAAACATAAAAATGGCAATGTTCACACATTATTATACAACTTAGTGTCAAAATCTGTACAAATAAATAAAAAAATGTATACATTTGATAATAAAATTGAAAAATTGGTTGATGAACAGATAAACTTATATCAAAAAGTATTGTTTGCTTGCTCATGTCGATAAAACTTGTTAAAGAAGCAAAAATTGTTAAGTGTTAAGCTATTACGTCACTAAGCTTAATAAACTATTATCCCAGCATAGTATAATAGTTTTGTGCAATTGTTATTCCAGAAGTTTCGTTTTGCAAAAGTTTTTAACAAAAAAACTTTGTTAGTCCTAGGTGACATTTTAATTTGTTTTCTTAGTTATTTAATACTATTTCTTATGTATTAAAAATGGCCTCTCGCGTCTTGCCATAAGGTTAGATCAATAGCTGGCAGCGATTCGCATGGTACAAGTTCGTTCCTGGAAAAAATACAAGATAATTAGTACAAATCCAAGATTACTTTTCAATTATTTACTGTGTTAAGTTACAGGTGGATCCACTAACATCCTTGACAACCTTGTAGATAATATACAAGAAATAATCCTCAAGTTGCTTAAAATATTATTCACACGCTGTCACTACAACTATGTACGCACAATATAGAGGTAGTCACTACATTACGATCGTCACAATAACTTTTAACTCCCCAAAATGGACATCAATAGGAACATATTCCATATCTATGGGTTAAGGTACTTAAAGAAGCCACGATACAAAAATATACAGCAGAATAATAATAAATTGTACTGCATAATTGGTGGGTTCTGGTTATGTATATTTTTTTTGAACACATGACACATTTTGATAATACTACTAAAATATGTGCGTCACTATTAAAATAAAAGAATCATAAAATGGTATAGTTTTAAACTGTCAAACACCAAGCGGTCACCGGTGACCGCGACCTATTGTTCTTTAATTGTGTCTATAATGACGGTACTCAAAGGGTTAAGAACAGATACCGTAGCACCATTTTTGTATCTACAAGTACATATTTTCTTTTAAGACCAAAACAACTGCCCTTTTACCGCAGAATCCTCATCGAACTTCTGAATTCTTTACACTGCGACATAGTCGTAAAAGTCGGGACTGTAAGTAATAGCCATACTTACGTGTGCGATATCTGTTGGAAGGCTCTGGGCTGCATAGACTGTATTCCGTCACTGTTATCACACAGCAGCCGCGCCATTGATGCTCCCTTGCGTATCGAGTCGAGCTGGCCTGTTTAATAAAGCATAATATTTATCAAATGAACCTCATAGTTTTCCGTCATTTATCATACTATAGCCGACCCTGTAGTTTGAGGAACGTACAAAATGATACCCTAATATAATTGAGTTTGATCCTTTTTGATGCTAAATAAATTTTCTCTAATATAGATATTTTTTTACTTATAGTTCTGGAAATCACTGCTCATGTCTTTCGTGAATACAATAAATATTTGACACAGTTATATCAGTTACGTTTATCGGAAATGAACTAAGTATACAATATAAACAAAACGTGATTATATCTTCAGACAAATACAACAATATCTTTGTGTATGTCAACACGAATCCCTATGATATTTCCTGTATGACACAATCAAGAAATGGTTAGCCATATATTACGCTAATTTATGTGACGTGCCATTTGTTCTCTAATGCACAGGACATACCTTCGGTTAACAAGATTTGTTGAGGAAAATAATTAAATAAGGCCATGTGTAGGGGAAGACTTGTTTTGATAACATCGGCACACTCGCACGTGGCCACGAATCTTGTGAATAATTGCCTTTATCCTTTAGTTAATGGATGCTTTAGTGAAAAATACGATGAGGGAGGCTTTTGATTTATAATTTTTATTATTATCTTTGCTGTTTGCCTTGTTGATTGACTGTAGAAAGAAATTGATGGGTAATTCAAATACACTTTTTTTGTGTAAAATAAGCGCATGTGCCACAGATGCGTTTCTGGCACATTGGGAAAAATAACATATTGCATAGACCCTTTTTTGAAATGGCTATCTTTGAAAAAAATACTTTTTATTCACATTCCATCTTTTATGAGTGAGGCACTTCGTGGTTGAAGAAACTGTCATATGGAATGATCGTAAATGGTTGGACGGCTCTTACGTATCGACACTTGAATTACACCTAATCATATTTCAGCAGTTTTATTGACATTAAGACATATCAATTCGTAGTTATGCTTACAAGGACCTTGTATTTTTAGCGCCGATGGTTATATAAAATAACAATTTAGTTCAGTATGTGGCCTGCATAAAATAAAATTAAAAAATAATAAACAACATCAAAAAACGTACAATTCCATAATGTAAAAGTAAAATAACGATATTATAACGTTTCATTATTTAGTAATAAGACGATGAAGGCATTGTTTGCCAGGAATTCACATAAACAACATATCTGACAGGCCGGATCCATCAAGTATCGAATAACCTATTTCGTGAGACTGCCATAGGAAAAAAAAATAGGAGAGCAATAAATTCTAGCTAACATTTTTACCTAGAATATTTATTTATTCGGCCTCGTTCTAGATACAAATTATATATTATACTGTTGTCAGAAGTCGCTTTCAGGATAATATTTGAGCAACGAAGATAATTCCTTGATTTATTCGTACAGGAAACAAAACAGAAAACAAAAGTGTTTTATGGCAGATAAGTAAATAGGTAATAACTTTCCTAGTGATAATTTATAAAGTAAAATTATGTATATTCTTGAAGTTAGGTAAGGATCATATCACATAAAACATCATGTAAAATAACAATAATTTGTTAAACATGGAACATGTAAAGGTGTACAAGCTTAATTAACATAGCCTACATGGCTTAGGGCCGATTTTTCCAACACCATTAATATCAGATGAATATTTGACAATTCTTCTATATTAAAAACAGTCAAATGTCAATTTTATTTTACAGTTAAGAATTATCTGTTGACTGAAAAAGTTATGTTATGTAAATATTATGTTTCCCCAAACATAATATTTTTTTTTGCGTACATACTCCTATTTTTGGTAATATTGATTTTTAGATAACTAATATATTTTTATTTGTGTAAGCCAAGAGAGGGACTCTTGGCTCTTTACCAACTAGGTTAGGATCAGGACCAAGTCTTAGTCAAATTCGTCTGGATGTCAAAACATCATTATCATAGATCAACGGGCATCTGGCTATATTCTTGGTTAGACTAGTTATCACAGTTTTGAATTAGGTATTTATTACTACTCCTGCTGGGTGAACCAATGGCATCGTCAGAGACACGAGTAGGATACATAATCACTACAGTCTTGAATGTCATCGGGCTAAATTGACGCAGCGATCTCAGGTGAGGTTTTCATCTCGCACACATCCTCTTGATGCTAATAAAATAATTTTATTACAACTTACTTGGTGTAAAAGCAATGTCAGGATCAGCTCCATTTTCATAGAAGTATCTGTCTCCAACACGTGTCCTGTAGAACTGCTCCGTGATGATGCAGAGGAAGGTCGGTCCAGCTTGAGCTCCTGGCACATTGCGCTCCAAAGAACCAGCTACCACCAGGTCTACGTCTTCGGGAGTTGCGTAAAGGTTTTGGAGAGCAGCCACGTTCTGTTGGAAACACAGAAAAATTGTTGACAATGAGATTTGCCTAACTAAAGTAATATATAAGTAGGTGACACATTTGTGTTTATTATTTAAGGCAAGTGAGGGAAAATAAAGAAAATAAAATATATCTATCAAATTAATACTTTTTTCCAGATATGTTTGTTTATAAGTCTCATCATGTAACAAGGCACATTTTCAGAATTTATACTGCAGAATCACTTAAATCGAAAACCCCAACATCAGATTCCTCAGCGAAGGATTTGATCACAGTTCCAGATATGAAACGTTTAAATTAAAATTTATGTTATTAATTGTATACTTATGTTATATTATTTTTACAAACTTTTATTATATTATTGAATCTTAATAAACGCGTTTGTAAATTTTATGTATGTTATTTATTCACAAAATGTATGAGGTAGGCGAAGCGTATTTGCCTGTATGGACTGCACGCCATTGGTTATTACACAACCTTATTCTATTTTGACATCATATAAAGCTATGGATACTTCTAATTACTCTTATTTAAACTTCATATTAACTCATATGATACTTAAACCTGGTAACTTACAAGTGGGTACTAAAAATAACACAATTTAATATCGGTTGCGCAAATCTAAGTCGCGTATTGTTTACCTACTAAAATTGTGATTACACCCACAACGAACCATTTTACTACGAATACCTAGTTATAGTAAATAACATTCAGGCTAATTATAATAGTCATTTGTACAAACTTCTGTTCAAATTTTAGTTAAGGATCGTGTGTTGAAATTATTAAAGCTAAGCCTGGATCCACAACGGTTAATAAATAATAAATGGTGAAACAGGTTTGTCAATAATTCTCTATTTTAATTTTGCCTTATGATATCCAAAATTGTGTTATATGTGGTTAGTATTGGTATTGATAACCAGTTGTCGCCTCTACCCGTGTGTACATACTTTGCTTCCATAATAATTAATTAGGATTATGTAATTACGTCAGGTAAGTTTTCCACCAGAAAGAAAACAAACGTAAACCAAGTACACAAAACCAACATATGAACAAAGCGAAATTCCAATGATTACATCGGATTCCTCCTCTAATATCTTAACAACGTGATCGAAGTAGTTGTTACCATCAAACATTTCTATTTAACCGTAATATCTAGCAGGACTGGCCTTAATAGTTATCAGCCACAGTAAACCAACAATCCCACACGACTTTATTAAAGGCAAAAGGACACTTTAATTGTATAAACTTGATGTAAATATTAATACATCTGCTTTTATCTACTTATATTCTGAATTTGGCTTTCGTGACAATTACATACTTGGTAAATGATCAAAGTCAAAGCCAAAGTCAAAGCCAACGCCAAAGTCATTTATTTCAATTAGACCAGGAAGGCACTTTTGAACGTCAAAAAAATTAAAGTGATCATTCCGACAAACTTTTTATCATAATTGTACATACCTCTTGAGAAATGAAGTCCAACATGTCAGCGAAGGTCTTAGGAGCAGGAAGACCGCAAGCAGCTCTAGTAGTGATGTACGAAGCCAAACCGTGGTCACGACCTCTTTGGATGTCTCTTGCACGCAGGTCACCTCCAAAAGTATTGTTACGCCTGTTAGAACAAAGATGTCATATTAATAAGGATGTTGAAACCTACCATCTCTGATGATGAAGTTTTTAATATTTCGATATTATTACTGATTCGAACTAAAGCTGATACAGGAGTTTGTATGGTGCTACTTACATTTTAGGGAGGAATGGATGCTTGTTACGCAATTACACCGAAATTGCTAAACTAATCTCGATGAAATGTAATAATTAATATACAGACACAAAATATAAATTACAGTCTGAAATTATACATAACCTACCTATCTTATCTAGTTTTATCGAAAAGCATACAGACATACAGACGAAACCACTAACTTAAGGTAGTTTTTCAATAGAATTTAATAGTTCTAAGTACTGTTACTAACGACCTTTCAGGTTTGAAGGATTTAAGCTCTTTAGTCAAACAAAGATAATTTCAAACGTAGAGTACCTACCTAAGTTTTCTTATTAAGGTTGTAGCGCAAACAATTAAGTCTAGTAACTGGTTGTAACTGGATTTGTAATTAATAATACCAGCTGTTGATTTTACGATGATTATATATATATAAGCTAGTGAGGGAATGAAGAAAATTATGTTTACTAAATTTCGCTACGCTTTCAATCAAGGAACATGAGATATTATCTTTGTAGAAAGAATTTGAGTTTTTTAAATTGGAAATGGTCTGTATTAACTGAATCTAGTATTGTGTGAAATTGAGTTGATAGGAATTGTTATCGTCAACATACATTTTTTTTAAATAAACGTTGCGCCACAATAGGATTTTCTCCTGTGTCATGGGTGCGTTTATAAACATACAAGTTCACATACACATGACACCTAGACCCGAGATAACAATGTGTTAATGACACAAAGAGTTGTTCCGTGCGGGAATCGAAACCGCGACACGTTGTGCGGCAGCCAGTTGCCCAGTCATGGCGCTAAACGTGTAGTCAAATATATTTATGAAAATGGAAAATTTAAGTCAATAACACAGTCATTATCCATTTGAGGAATAACCAAAAATACCTAATTATTATATTCCTGCAGGCTATTTGGTACATGGCAGTTTTATTATGACTCCTAACTACATCTAAAATTTTTATGATACCATGTCAGATCTAACGAACAAACATTAATTAAAATAACATAATAAATTCAAATGCAAACATACTCTATTTTAAAAGTGTACTTTTTAATAGCTTTACTGATATGAAAGCATGCGAAAATTTAAATTAATTCGTGGGTGTTTAACGCAAACATGGTTTAAAATCGCTTGGGGTGGGATCAATGTTGTGATTGACCATTCATTTGTTATCACAACATGTATCTACGTGAGCAATAATAATTACCTAACAACGTTTGATCCCTTATTCAATATTCAATTCAATATTCCGTGCTTTTATTTCCCGAAGAGGTAAGCAGAGAACAAAATTTTAGTACTCCTGCCATGGTTCGGAGTGATGCCACGGCCTATTAGAAAGGCGGCGTGATACAACGATCGCGTTGTGTTTAGTCGTGTGAATGAGGTTACCGGAGGCCATTGGGCCTAAGACATTGGGGATCAGGGATTAGGGATTAGAGATTGGGGATTGGGGATTGGAGATTGGTGTTTGGTGATTGGGATTGGGGATTGGGATTGGGGATGGTGGTGATAATATCGCCTTCCCCAATCTCCCCAATCCCTGAATCCCCAACAATCCTTAAATTTCTAATCCCTAAAATGCCGATAACGCACTTGTGTTCGAGTATCCATGGGTGACGCCGATTGCTTACCATCAGATGATCCCCGTGTATCCCGTAAAAAAATCTAACACCCTAATTTTCATCATATTTGTAGTAAATCAATTTTAATACATAGAAAACGAATCTTTTACTGTACCTCTACATCCAGCACAACTACATATTTCGTGTGAGTACTGGCTAAAAAGTAAAAATAAAATTTAAACACATCAACAATATGAATTTATATTTCTTAACTTTGCGATCCAGAAATCAAAACCCGTCACACCTTTCTTATGGCGTTCCTAATAATCAAAATTACCAAGTATTTAATCCTACACAAACTTGTTCCTTTTTGTATTTAATTGATGAAACCAACCAACATCAAATTGAGTCTACAATGAAAAGATTTCTTGGAACTGTGACGTCCAAATTATAATGACAGGAACTTTGAAGTCACTAACTGGCAATCCTGTCACCCTTTGTAAATTGTACTACGGACCAAATCCCTTTGATATCACATCACAATATTTAATTTTCAATTTACTATTATTACTTCATTATTATTAACTTCAGACACTCATTTATTTTCCAAAGGATGAGATAGAAATATTGTGTTTAATCTTAGGAATTTTTTGTACAACGTCTAATATAATATGGGACCCTCTGGTAGGGTCCATAATCAGATGTAGATAATGAAGATATCCTGGATCTCACAAAACAAAATACAAGCCCGTTACCATATGAATTAAAGACAGGTCAAAGTTCTGTGTATGTATGTCGAGAATGGTTAAATCCAAACATTCAATAATTACCTACTTAGTAGACAAGATCGTTTTGGAGACTCGTTTGCCAAAGAAGAGAAAAAAAAACCTATTTGATGTTTCGATCGACTACGGTATTAAAACCCATAATACCATTCATTGTGTGACAAACGCTTTATACGATTCAATAATTATTCACATTACTTTAAAACCTTGACAGTTCATCTCAAACTAAATAGCGCTTCGCTAAGTTGATGTTAGCATCAACTTTATAGACATTTTAATTTGACGGTGTAATTTCAGCCCGGATTGGTTTTAATATTAATGAGGCAATAAATTTCCCTCGTATCTTCCATACAGTACTAAAAACTTCAGCACAATTTCAGCGACTGTTTTCATCGTAAATCATCGGCATTTACGGACCGACGTTAACCCTTCTTTTCTGATTGCAGTACCTTAATTTGAATATTCATTCATCAACTTTGAATACATTGAGAGCATTCTAATTTTTTACGTTTGGTCTATATGCACCGCACAAAGATGGGTAGAGGATTATGAGTTTACGATATTTCAACATCCATCGACAGTGAAAAAATATTTTTAAAATTCTCAGTAGGTGTCAACCACTCCAAGAATAAAAGTAGGTTTAACTTACTTGAATAGGAACTGAGTGATTTCACTATCGAAGGACTGGTCGCTGAAGTCTTGTGCCTGGGTTGTAAGTCCTCGAACCAAGTGATCGAAGGCGTTGTCAAGTTCCAAAAGTTGTGGCCGGGTGAACCAGTCACTCATGCGCACGGCACCGATGGCGCGACGGCTTTCTGAAATTAACCTGTGAAAAACCTTTCTACATGTAGTAAATATATATTTTTAGGTATTTGACCACAATCTCAATCGGTGGTAAGCGATAAAGCGATTAATCCGAACTAAAATAATAAAAGAAATGAATAAGTATGCAGTATTTGAAAGTAGCTAATGTAGGTTATCTTGAAATCCTTTGGCGGCTATTGGATACTGATTTCAAAGCCAATTGTAAGATAGATTCCAAAAATTGTCATAGGCGTGTAATGCGTTAATAAAATAAAAACAACAAATTAATAAAACTTTTAAATTAATTTCATTGCGTGTCACCTCTATACTGAACGTGAATAGATCGGATTATAAAGAGTTTGGATACGAAAAAGAATAAGAATAGAATGAATATTGAAGGGGAGAAGTGGATATAAATGAACCAATGAACGTTATAATGATATAGAAGAAAGAAAATGCTGATGATATATATGAAAATAAAGGAAGAGTATACGTACTTCAAATAACCTCTGATCAAGGAGTGGAAGTGACGGAAGGCAGCTGTGGTGTGTTCATTGAGAATGGAGGGATCCACTCCAGGGTTGTAGTCGTTCACGTAGCCGTGAGCACCAGGGTAGATGAGCTTATTCTTCACCATATTCTCAAAACCTGAATATAAGATACACATGTAACAAACAATGTCCGAACAATTTGTCCAACAGTGAAGATGTTTATTTTACTTATATTATTTTACTAATTCATCTACTGCCTCATTGGCCGAGTGGTCACAAATGCGACTGCCGGGCAAGGTCTCGGGTTCGATTTCCGAGTCGGGCAAAGTATTACTGGGTTTTTCAAAAATTCACGGTAGTAGCACGGAGTCTGGAATTGTGCCCGGTATATGGCAATAGGCTCACCCCTATTGCATGGGACTCATAACATAAATAGTGAAAAGTGGGTTTTATACATAAACATTGTACAGTGGCATAATGTACACCTCTGCCTACCCCTTCGGGGATAAAAGGCGTGATGTTATGTTATGTTATGTGTTATTAATTCAATAGTTATACAAAACAGAAACTCCAAGGGCACAGTAACAGTAGCTCCCAAGGGTTGCAATTTGACTCCGGTTCACTATGTACGTTTCCAGGTATCGCAAAAGGCTACAATGAATCCCTCAACAAGCATTCAATTTAGAAAGCAATACCTATTTTGTGATTGACTCGGTCAAAGGCCTTTCAAAAGAGATAGGTAGCTCGTATATGCAAGTAGATTGCTGACAGATATTATAAAGCTGACATAATTCGAAGGAAGTCTATAAACATTTTAGATTATAACTGCGTATTTTTTGCACAAATGAAGTAACACGGCGTTAATAAACTCTTTGTGAAAACCTAAGTTTTTAATACATAAAACAAAATAATGGGAGACTCATAATAACATAATAACTGGGACATTCTTTGAAACTTCACTTAAGTTCAAAAATGCTAAAAATATTAGGGAATTTTTCCCTATTCTCATGCGAAGTAAGTTAAGGTTAAGATGCCTTCAGTTTTATTTTTTGATTTTCAGTCATCTTAGTTTCAATAAATAATATTACAAACAGTGGACTTCTGATTGTTTAGTAACTCTTATATAAAACTATCCAAAGTATTATTATATGTATATCACTGAAAAATATAGTAAGAATAGGTTTTCCCTAAGAAAATCATACAGTTCCCATTCATAAATCTTCTGATTCACCCAACAACTGATTAGAATACCTTAGGCATTAAGACCACCTATATAATTTTATTGCATGAAGAACAACTAAATAAACAACTTACCTAACAGAATAGGAAGGTATTCATAATAGTTGATGTGTTGTATCTCAGCAATGTGGATACGTCTGGCTTCTTGGAAGATGGTCTCGTCGTTCCAATGAGGGTTGAGTTGAGCTAGCGCGTCAGCGATGCGGTTATGTTCCCTCATCAGCACGACTTGGAGAGTCGTCAACTGAGGGTTTTGGTTAACACGGATGTCACCTAATAATAAAAAGGGAAAGAACGTAAAAATCATAATAAGATTATTTTATTTTTTTTAAAGAAAACGTTGTTCCACACTATGATCTTCACCTGTATCGTGGGTGCGTTTACAAACATACAAGTTCACATACACTTGCTCAATAATAGTGCACGCTTGTCCAATTTTGGATATAGTTATTCGCAACGACAATGCGGTAGTACCGAAGCGAAACTGTTTTACGTGCTGTCTGAAGCCCGGAGGAACTTGTTACTGAGTTCTCAAGCTCTAGGCTACTGAAAGTAAGTTCAATAATTAGGAAAATTCATCAATACTTTTGCTCCGCGCGGATATCCGTCACAAATAATAGCTACTCTGCGTAGTTAACAATCACCTAATTGCACTAGTCTCTTAAAACGTGAAGAAATAATTCTACGACACGTGTGTGTCCGTATACGAAAAACAATAAGAATGTATACATTTATTGGTCACTTCAGGAAAAGTTGATTATACGATTACTTCTCAAGAGTAGGAACTTCTGTGGTATATTTATGGAGGCCAACTTTAATTGGACCAACCTCTACAGGCGCACTCGACGCAGTAATTGCCCTCAAGGGAGTTATAAGTAAAGATCAAGTGGATCTTCCGTCAGTATCCAAAAGGCTTATGGTTATGTAAGGAGTCGCTAACCTTGTCCTGTTTCCGAAGTCTGCTATTTTAAGTCATTTGTCATTCTTGTGATATGTACTTAAACGATAATAAAATAGGTATGTCCTAGAATAAATTTATACAAATATATTGTATTTTTTCTTTAGACCTTCACACCGATAATAAAACTATTGTGGTTTGGTGAAAACTGTACTTGTGAAACCTTATTAAAATAGTCCAATAATGTACTGCTCTATATTTTAATAAAGCAATAATAAAGGACAAAGTTCATGTCATTTTGTTTTCTTTAGGCAATTTATGTTAGGTTAATACAGTGTTACATCAGTGTTTATTCGCGAGTTTGATATGAAATACCTATTTTATATAAAATGGAATATGAAAGTAAAGATCATTTGATATCTTACCAGTCAAATAGCACGGTTCATTAGGTGACTGCGCAGTTTCACAGATGACGGTTGAGTTAGGATCCTGTGGTGGCCATTCCCGGCCTCCTCTCACAATAGTCAATAAACGACCTCCTCGACGAGCTCTGATAGGACTAGCCTGAGTTTGGCTGCTGCCGTAGACAATGGAGAGATCCATGAAGGCTGTGACTGACGTTAGCTGGTGGCAAAATGAACTTTATAATTAACAGTTTTACGAAATATTTTAATTAAATCTTTCTATTTTTTATTTCGCCAGATTATCTACCCACTTCTGCAGATTCATTACAAGCATTTTCGTTTAAAAATAACGACTACGACATATTGATGGTTAACCAAGAAGAACACGTAATTTTTACAGAAATATTACTCTCAATAAGTCAATCTTAATCTAGAACATTCTTACCTGTTCAGCAGGAATATTGGGTGGAGTGCATCCTCTATCCCTGGTTGTTCCCGTTCTTACAAAGTTCATGCACTGTGTTCCTCGTGGTGCATGCACAGGGTCATTACGAGGTATCAATATGGGAGCACAAGACGGGTTCGTTTGGGCAGTGAACGTCAGTCTCCCGTTGTCATCGCAGCAGTCCGTTAATTCCTTATCTGGTAAAAAGGATTCAGTATTAAATACGGCCATTTTACTATGGTCAACTGCACGGTAGTCTAGTATTTGACTTTGTGTCGTAATTATAGATAAATCCACTTTTCTTTTTCTTCTATGTACTACGATTATAAAATAATAATTATAAAATATGATTAACGAACTGAGTTTGTGATTTCTTTAGTAAAGTCAAATTGTTAGCTTTATCCTGTAGTTGACCATAGAAGAGATGTAAACACAAGCCAAAGAAATTGAAAAAAAAACAAAACGTATAGTAAGCGACACAAAAAATGAGGCGCATCTTATTGAAAGTAAATTTATAACTACCTACTGGAAAAGCTGTAAATGAAAGTACATAAAGTTGTAATGAAAATAAAAATCAAGTAATGTTTAAAAAGGTCATTTTATGTGTATGTATTTTCACAAAACCGAAATATTTATTTCCATGAAACCTTATAAAGATTCTCTTAAAATGTCAATATCGAATTCTGCACTACTCTGTTGTAATCAAAATATCTATCGACAACTATCGCCTAATACAAATGAATTATATTTCTGTCATCACCATCGCGTGTTTACGAAAAAAATCTCGTCGATTAACTACGCCACGGAACAAGGAAATGGTCCAAAATATTTTTATGAAAACATTTTCCTTTCCGGAAATTGCTGATTCACCATTCACTATGCTATAGATAAGGTTTTATTAAGTCGCCTCTATCGTTGTCAACAACTACTATTTGAGCATTCAATCGTAAAGGAACGTTTTAATTGAAACAGAAAACTGTCTCTTAAAATCGTATAAATAAGGGTAGGTATTTGAACATTTCATCGATATTCTTATAGCTTTAATTTTTTTTTTTGCTTCAGTATCAAGAAACTTTTTATTAAATTTGTAGAGTTCATCTACTCTACTGATACAAATCTACATTGAACTTTAATTTAGTGTAGTATTTATTTAAACTGTCAAACACCAAGCGGTCACCGGTGACGGCGACCTATTGTTCTTTAATTGTGTCTATAAAACCGGTACTCGACGAGTTAATATACCACATAAATAAATAAGTAATTTACGAGAAACACACATTATGGCTTCAAGATTTCTGAATGAGATAGAGGACAGTTTTGGTTTTTTTTTAGATTTAATAACAATAAAATAAATATTTAAATGGCATGGTTGACAAAATTTTAGCATAGCTTGGATAGGAGCAGCAGATAAGAAAAGAAAAAGAAATAGAGTAACTACCTACTCGATCTATTATCTACTGGTCTAGAAGAAAATTCTACTTCTAATGATTTTACGAACACATGCTATAATGAAGAATATTCAAACACACATAATTTGAGATGTTAATGATACATATAAATGTTATAGACTGGTGATGTAACACAACAATGGTTTTAGTTACACATACACATTCAAACTTACTCGGTGGATTGAAATCCGCTGTAGGAAAAAAAACGTACAATTTAGTAACACAGAGATTAAAAAATTAAGCGTCTCTGAATATCACGTATCGAGTAAAACAGAGACAATACAGAGTGTAATTCATACTTTCTTAAAATATGAGAAAAACGTCTACAAACGAGTTAATTTAACTAAGATTTTCTATATCTGTCAAAAAAAAATACCTACTGCACGAATACAAGTACTCAATACTACTACTTTATTAACGTAAACTAGTACTTGAGCAAATGTACAATCAACAAAACATCTTGACTCTCAGTCATTTACAATTATAATAGAAGAAAATTAGAGTATAATGGTAGAGAATATTAATTTCATCCATGTACCTCTATAGCAAGCAATAATATTCAGCTTAAACACCAGAACTTTAGTTGATTGTACAAATGTGTAGGACCTCAGTACATAGTTTTGGTCTTGTTCCGTAACAAAAACTTAGGAAACTGGAAACTTACGAGCTTGTACTTCGCCAGCTGATAGTGCCATGTCGTGGGTTACAATTTGTCCCCATTGTTGTGTGTTTAGGGTCCATACGGGGTCAATGACTTGCAGGTCAGGGAACAGCTGTAGACTAAGTTCACGGGAATTCGGCAGAGGTCGGCCGGTCTTCGAAAGGGTCTTTATGGCACTCACACCTGCAAACCAAAACAAAATAACTACAATAAATAATAAACTTCTCGAGACCTAAATAGAATGTTTTCTTCTTCGTCAAAACATAATAAATCATTGAAAAGTAAGAGAAAAAACCCATAGAATACATCAATTGAGAATCAATACATTAGATATTGGTGAAGATAGGAATGTTAACCTTAATCAATTACATTCGACATGAAATTAGGAATATTATTTCTCGAACTTCTCATACAAATATATAGCACACCCGCTCGCTACCTTATGGGAATATTTTACCTCCATAAATCCCATCCCTTCACCCTGTTCGCATCCTGCGCCATTAGGCCTACATTAACATATTATCTTTATGTATAGATAAGCGCGCAAAACATTAATTGCTGAGCGTCACAATCATTTATCAAAACGTCACCTTCTTAAGGAAAATGGCGCCAATTTCCATTGACTGAATATAATAATAAATATAAGAAATTTATCTTATTAGAATGAAGTAGGAAAAATAATAACCATTTATTTATACTAGAAGATCTAGCGGTAGAAACAAAATATGCTAGTCTTACGCTTACAAAGACAATAATTGTAATATTACTGCAACAAATACTTAACAAATAACTCATAATGTTAAGGAAAATAATATAATAAAATACACAGACAATGTTTGACCTAATCATTGAATAACTCGCGATGCGTAGTAGATTTACTACGCTCGTAGTATATATACTACGCTCGTAGCGCACGCATTACGTCGTAGGACACGTACTACGAGCGTAGCAAACGTACTACACACAAAGTTACTCCCGTATTTTGAGATATCAATCTCTAAAGCTATTTTGTATGTATATGTAATGTCAGTATACAAACAACCTCCAATACTACTAATATAGAGGTACATGTAATATAGAATAGCAGATATGCATAAATAGTGAGAATTCAAATTACGTATTATCTCAGAGCAACTTGATCAATTTGAATGTATTGTATACATATCTACATAAATTATTACTGTTTGTAATTATTTGCTTCATTGTGTCTTTAATAACCTTCAACGTTATCTCGATTTTAATCAGTGCCGTTATTGTTTTCTAACATAATATCGATATTAATATAATTTGCAAATTATTAAAGCTTTGTACGCGTAATGAATTCTTAATAAAAATATTTAGGCCAATAATATTTTCTCAGAATACTTTTTTTATGGAATAGAAGGCAAATGGAGCAGACGGATCACCTTATGGTAAATGATCAGCGCCGCCCATTGACACCCGCAACACCGGAGGAGTAACAGGTGCGTTGCCAGCCTTTTAAAAAGAGATACGCTCTTTCTTGAAAAAGGTCGTATCGGTTTGGAAACACAACCGACGACAGAACAGTTGAATTGAATGTAGATTGCTAATTTTGTCCTACTCAAGGATTTTTTCTAGGCATAAGTATAAGAAGCAGCAGATAATACTTATATTTATTACGAGCGGGAACCATACTCAAACAAACCACGCATTAACAGTATAATAAATCATTATAATCCGTGACTAATATAAAATTACCAAAAAAAAAGAAAAAGTCCTTAAAAGCCTTAAAGGCTATAATAAAAAATGTCTAGTCTCTGAAAAGCTGACAATAATCGTAGGATCAATTCTCTTCAAAATTGCTCTTGAGATAAATTTGTAGATTAAGTGGGCAGATGCAACTATGTTAGTG
Organism: Spodoptera littoralis; assembly: GCA_902850265.1. NCBI lineage: Eukaryota > Metazoa > Arthropoda > Insecta > Lepidoptera > Noctuidae > Spodoptera > Spodoptera littoralis. The sequence continues at coordinate 7,666,433 of LR824542.2, read as the reverse complement.
ACGAATTAGGTATTATGTAAATGTGGGGAACGTGAGCAATTTAGGCAATTTACATGTTCCGAGCACCGACCTGGTGACTTTTCACTCACTCGTATATCAGACGTAACATGAGTTTAGTCAGACAATTGATGTTATGGAAATAACCATAAATGACTGCTTCTTTGATTAAGTGGTCTTAAACGCAACAGCTGAGGAAGAAGATTAAGGCTCGGTTTCTTAGTCAGGTCAAGTATATCACCTTTATTGATCTGTTTGACGACGCAAGGAGTGATAAAAATAAGTGTTTCGTTGTAAGTTGTGCCTCTACTTCCTTGGGGATTAAAAACTTAAAAATTATTGAAATATAATAAGTAATATAACTTCCTTACAGATACGAATACAATTAATTTTATGTATGTGCCAATATTAGAACAGTTGAACATTAAATAAAATACTTGACTCTCTTTTTCTACCGAATTTTACGGTACCAAAATCGGATCATGGGCTATTCAAATTATTAAAGCTCAAGAATTCGTTTGTTTCGATGATTAATTCAACGTCTGAACTACTGGTTTAAATTGCTAATTATTTGTGTCCGATTAGTCATTACGGTACGCCAAATAGGAGCTGCAGGGAAGTAGCTAAATGAGAAAAGTTTGAGTTCGTGCATATGATACGTACCATCATCGTAGTTAACAGGCGCGATTCGACCAAAAGGCGTGTTAGGTATACCCCAATGAGGTCTTTCGAGGTTGTTGCAGGTACCATCAATGCTTCTGTAACGCGACTTCGTGCAGAATGGAGGTGCAAGTCCACAGGTTTGAGAAGCTGGGTCCTGGTCCGCTCCAGGTGGAGCAGGAGGGTTGCTAAAACTGTGTAGAAAATAACGTATAAGTTTTTGTTTTAGATAGGTCGACATATTCCAAGTCTGCCAACGTTTTCATTAGATTCTCAACGTTATTTTCATATTATAAAGTTAAAAATCTAATAAATATATTTGAGAGAGAGAAGGTTTACCTGTCGCCCACTGTACGTACTTATACCTATTAAATCAATTATACTGTAAATAAAAAAAACGTGAGAAAAATCATGCAAAATACGTGAAAGGCTATCAATCAATGAATGTCTATTTACAAGTAAATAAATAATAAGTTTTATTACATGAACCTTTGAACAAATTACGTAAAAAGTAGAGCAGGAACGTGTATTGGTATTTTTACATTTGCAGTTCCAGGAAAATATGAATAGGCTACAAAACATCTCTTCGAAGAAAAGTCACGCCTAAATGTATAAAAGAAAATATTCTTCAATGAGTATACATTTTCCGGACGTACATACACGTGCATAATAAAAATAAAGAAGAATCCTCTATTTAAGACTTTTAAGTTGTAAAGATATTGTAATAAAAACACATATTTTCATATATCACGCTACTTTAAAAAGGATAAAAGTCACACATACAAACACACACAAATAAATCACACTCATTATCTTTTAAAGGAAGAGTTGAAAATATACTTACTGTACGCTTACTTTTCCTAATCTAATCAAAAGAAATATGAAAATCGGAAAACCCAATCACATTTTTCTGAACCTAGGAATCGAACCCAAGCCCAAAGTCCAAAGGCTTTATTTGTGATAATGATAACATAATTAAATAGTATTCTAAAATATAATTAAGTACATATAAAATAAAACCTATAATTAAAAAACCAAGTGCATAAAAGTTATTTGTCAGTTTAACAATCGGTTAGTTTGAAGCATCACACATTAGTAGTTATTAGTTAAGTTAATCAAAAACATAAACAACAATTTAACCTTGTAGTTGGTCCGAAGAAGTCTGCATCAGGTGTCGGGCTGTAGACAGAATCAGTGAAAGTATTTTATAAGGTGCAACACATAGATCTTTAGCCTACTGTGCAGGTGCAAACATAGACGCCAACAGCAGTTCAAGCTATTTAAGAGGTCAATGTTCTTTAACACGTGTCGGTCACTGATGACAGATGCTTAACGAAAGATTTGCGTTCAACAGTTATCTGTCGGCAGTTAGTGTAATACATTTTGGACTTTAAAGCAAGTCTTTTTATTTCCACACTAGGATGGCAAAGGTACATATTACATGAATCATTTTTATAGATAAGATATATAGACGTTCTCAATAATCAGCTATATACTGGCTCTAATCCAAGCTCCATGTTATTACTGAGTGTTTTCGTACAACTAAAAAATCCCAGTATAATACTTTGCCCGACCATGCTACGGAATAAAATCCCTTTACACCAAAGGAATCAAAATTGAAAATCTAATAAAGAAAATTGACAATTTAGAATAACTTGATGAGCTGTTGTCTGTACATAAATCGGACTAAATTGTTCAGTCGTCCGTTAGCAATAATAGAGAAGATAGAAAATTATTCACAACTGCTTATGTTCAGAGCAGATAAGAATATCACTTAGGTTCACCAAACATGAATTAGGCATAGTTTTACTAAGTATGTATGTACATTATATACAAGGACTATGTCTATGTAAGTTACCCTACGGACTTATGAATTACCCTAGAAGTCTGGTGTTGAATTTTCTTTATTTATTTTTATTTTTTTATTTACACTTCTTGCAATTGTATACAATGGCGGACTTAATGCCTAGTGGCATTCTCTAACAGTCAACCTTAGGGTGATGCAGAGAGACACAATAGTAGGTGTAAAAGTTTACCACTGTTGTGAGTTTCTTTTACAGCTACACTTCTCCATGAGGATTTTTATGCGTTTAGAGTTTCTGCAGAGAACAAAACTCCAAAATGCAAAAATATAAGGTACTTACATAAAATATGTAATTTTTAATTGAGAGAAAAATAATCAAATACTACCTCTATACATAGTTACAAATAAACATTCGTAATCAGTTTATTTTTATAACACAATTTACTTGCGGACACAGTGCTATAAAATACACCTAAGTGACAACGAAGGATTCTAATTAAATATTGCTAAATGAAAATTATAAGTTCATGCTTGGTACTTTCATAGTTTTGTTGGCGCATTAGTATGGCCATCGACCATAGAGGCGGCGACGCGCGGGACGGGGTATAAAAACGCACGGCCGCGCGAGCGCCGCGCTTCTTCTTCATCGACACACGCCAGCCATAGCATTCGGGCATTTCTTTGTATCGGTGTGAGCCGGTCTTGATTCTGATATATGTAGAAATTAAACCTATTAATTGTGCAGTCTTCTGTTTTAATTTAAAATAACCCGACAGAGCTACGACAATTGGTCCTTCGAGCTATTAAGTTGCCCAGTAAAATTTTGCAAATCATTATCAACGTCATCGGTCATCGTGTGCGCGTCGAGTGAACTTTGTACCCCGCGCACCACGTCGCCGAAAGCACAAAGAAGTCGTCCCCGAAGCAGACTACGTGGTCACCGTGGAAGCCGATGTCATTCTTGGGAGTATAATACTGTATTTGAGTGAGTCGTTCCAATTAGTTACTTTCCAAAACTTTCATCTTGCCAAAAAATCGTTTCCCAGCTTCCCATAACTTTCTTTAACGAGTAGCCCGTATCTCATTTCAAATAGTGCTTGTAATACTGCAGTTATTTGCTTACGTATCAATAACTCACGTATAAATATTCCATAATTACAAAAACTAGTTTGCTAACGCAGTGCGAACACGTGTCACATCGTGAATCTCGGTACCTTTTCTTATCGCACAGCTGTTTTTGCATACATTCCTTTAACTCATTAGTACTTGTTTAACCAGTTTATATTTAATCCTATAATATTTTATCATGGCAGACAGTTTAAAGACTTTAATTAAGAAACGCAGTTCTGTAAAATCGAAGCTTACGATTTACAACAATTATTTAACATTAATTAAAAGTAGTGCCGCTATTTCACAGTTGCAGCGTCTAGATTTGGAAGAACGCTTTATTAAATTCCAAAGCTTACACGCCGAATTTGATGATTTACAGACTCAAATTGAAGTGCTTGCCGACGATGCCGAGTCTACGTTTACTGAGCGTGAGGACTTTGACCGCCAGTTCTTCAGTCTGATGGCACTCACGCGCAGCCTGCTCGGTGCTTCGAACAACGGTGTCGGGTCGGAGGCTGGCTTCAAGGATGCTGACTCAGGTGCACATATTTCCTCACGGAATAATTTTGTTCGTTTGCCAAAAATAGAATTGCCACATTTTGATGGAAACTACCAATCCTGGCTTGAGTTTCGAGATACTTTTAGTTCATTGGTTCACGACAATGCTAGCATCAACGCCATAAACAAGTTCCACTACTTGCGAGCTTCACTCCAGAGCAAAGCGGCCTTAATAATTAAAAACATTGATTTTAAGGCCGAACATTATCAACTTGCATGGGACCTGCTATGTGAAAGGTTCAATAATAACCGTCTTCTTGTGGACAACCATTTGCGAGCTTTATTTGATGATGTGGAACCAATACTTATGGAATCAAGTGTTGGTATAAGAAATTTAGTTGATCTAATCAATAAAAATATTAGGGCACTGACAACATTAAAAAAGCCTACACAACATTGGGATTTAATTATAATTTATTTTATGGTAAAAAAATTAGATAGCATTACTCGTCGTGACTGGGAAGAAAATAGGAATACTGCTTTGAACAACGATGATCCTACTTTACAACAATTTTGTTCATTTTTAGGCAAGCGAGCCGACTGGTTGGAATCTGTTGAATCGAATAATTGTTCTTCAAAACATAATTCTATTGTAGCCTTAAACAATAGTCACATAAATAAAATTAATTCTAAAACTAATACTCAAATAAAAAATAAAAAATCAAACTATAATCATAAAAACAACAAATGTCCGCTTTGCTCCCAGGCACATACTTTATACAGATGTGACTCATTTAGAAGCTTATCTATTGAGGCTCGCATACAAAAGGCCCGCGAATACAATGTTTGCTTTAATTGTTTACGCTTCGGGCATTCTGCTAATAAATGTACCTTTTCACATTGCAAATATTGCAAATCGAAGCATAATACGCTTTTACACTTAGACTCACATGAGCCTAAATCCTACACAAACCCATTGCCTGCAGCTTTGCCTTCTGAATTGCCTTCTGCTCCAAACGTTGTGCTTTCCGCCAATTCTATGCAGCTTGCTACTTCTTCGCATGTTTTACTGTCCACAGCCCTGGTGAACGTGACCAGCGTGACGGGTAAGAAGTACACTGCGCGCTTGTTGCTGGACAACGGCAGTACAGCGAACTTTATTACGCAGAGTTTAACTGAGAAGTTGGGTTTGTTACGACGCGGTACGAGCACTAAGGTAACGGGTATAAATAATCATGTCTCCACCAGCACACAGTCTTGTCACCTCACAATAGAATCCTTATGCTGTGCCTTTACTGTAGATATAGATTGTCATATTTTACCTGAAATTACCAAAGTTCTACCGTCTTCATTCGTGCATATTAGTCATGTCCCTATTCCTTCAGGTCTTATGCTAGCAGACCCGAACTTCAACGTTCCGTCGGTCGTAGATATCCTGGTAGGGGCTGATGTCTTTTGGAATGTCATAGGCAATAAAACTATTGATTTAGGAAAGCACTTACCTACATTGTGTGAGACCAAGCTCGGGTGGCTTGTATCCGGTAGTGTTTCACATTCAACAAGCTTATCTTCAAATCATTGTTGCCATCATTCTAGTGTCACTCCCGATCTTACTTACTTTTGGGAGCTTGACAATGTTTCCTCTAAACATTCGAACTCACTTGAAGAGCGAATGTGTGAGCAGCTTTTCGCTCAAAACACGTTTCGTAACAATGATGGAAAATTTGTCGTTACTATGCCTTTAAAGGGAGATCCAAGTTCATTAGGTCATTCTTACCTAAATGCAAGGAATCGTTTTTTATCCCTTGAACGACGATTTGAACGTGATCCTTCATTCAAACGTAAATACATTGAGTTCATCAAAGAATATGAACACTTAGGTCACATGACATTAGACCTCGACTGTACTCCATCACCTGAAAACTCCATTACTAAATATTACATTCCGCATCATGGAGTCATACGTAGTTCCAGTACCACAACACAACTGCGCGTAGTCTTCGACGCATCGGCCCCTACTAGTACCGGGGTGTCTCTTAACGACATTCAGATGGTCGGGCCCGTAGTACAAGACGAACTGTTTTCTATTATAACACGTTTTCGTCAGCATAGGTACGTGGTCTCAGGTGACGTGGAAAAAATGTACAGGGCCATTGAGTTGAATCCTATTCAACGACCTCTTCAAAAAATAATTTTCAGGTTTGATCCCTCAGAACCCCTTAGGACGTACACTTTGAACACCGTCACTTACGGTACTGCTTCAGCTCCCTACTTAGCCACTAAGTGTCTAGTATCTTTGGCTGATAACATTGAGGACGAGCGTGTCCAATCTGCCATACGACGTGACTTCTACGTTGATGACTTTCTTAGTGGAGGGGAAACTATAGCTGAGACAATTGAAATCGCAAAAAAGGTACAAACGGTTCTATCTTCTGCTAAATTAATTTACGTAAATGGCGATCAAATCATCCTGAAATTCATAATCAAATTACTGATAGTAACGTGTTACATAATAGATTGCATTTTTCGGAGCAAGGTACGTATCCTACTCCATCAAAAACCCTAGGGCTTATCTGGGTATGTGACTCAGATACTCTAACATATTCAATTAATATCACTTCTACTACAAAAGTCACCAAGCGTCATGTCCTCTCTGTTATCAGTCAAATCTTTGACCCATTAGGCCTCGTTGGTCCATGCGTCGTCGAAGCAAAGCTAATCATGCAGCGTCTATGGCTAGAAAAATATGACTGGGACGACGTAGTTTCGCTCGACATTCAAAATATTTGGTCTACATTTGTGAGTAGCATAATATCATTAAATAGGTTAAAAGTTCCTCGTTGGGTTTTGCGTGAAGATTCCGTTATTCATGAAGTACACATTTTCACCGATGCATCTGAGAAGGCGTATGGCGCTTGTGTGTACATTCGGTCTTGCAGTAGTGATGGATCTATGGGCGTCCAGCTTCTAGTCTCTAGAAACCGTGTAGCGCCTATCAAACCTACAACGATACCGCGACTTGAGCTTTGCGGAGCTTTGTTAGGTGCAAGGCTGTGTGCTAAGGTTCAGGAATCGCTTACCATACCCATTCACAAATGTAGATTCTGGTGTGACTCAACCATAGTTCTAGCTTGGCTTTCTACTAACTCTAGTCAATTGAAACCTTTTGTTAAAAACCGAGTCAATGAAATTCAAGAAATCACGTTTGGTCATACCTGGAGCTACGTACCGTCGAAGGACAACCCGGCGGATCTTGTTTCCCGTGGTCTTAGGGCAGACGTCATTAACGACACACCCCTCTGGTGGTCTGGGCCCTCCTTTTTGAAGCATGATGAAACCGAGTGGCCCAAAATACCCAACACAGGGAGAGATAATATGCCGGAAGTAGTGACTCATCTCATTAAAAATGATAGTAATGTGAATCATTCTAATATTAATAATCATTCTGATACAACCATTCATACATCAATTATACATACAGTATTAACAAGATATTCTAGTCTAACAAAAATACAAAAAATATTAGCTTATGTACTAAGATTTACTTATAATCTAAAAAATAAAAATAAATTGTGTGGCAATCTTTCTGTTTCAGAACTTGAAAATTCATTACATGTAATTATACACTTTTCACAGCTTGAAGTGTTTCATGAAGAGTATATTTTTTTAGAATCTGGTCAGAAATTGCCGCGCAAAAGTAGGCTGTTGCCCTTGTCTCCCTTTATAGACGATAATAACCTCATCCGCGTGGGCGGAAGGCTTGATAATTCTCCCTATGATTTTAATATTAAGCACCCAATAGTATTATGCAGTAAACATGTTCTAACTAAGCTTATATTCCACATGCAACATTTAGAGCTTGCACATGCTGGTCCACAATTATTACTGTCGCACATTCGACAGACTTATTGGCCGTTAGGTGGCAGAAACTTGTCTAGACTTGTGGTGAATCAATGTCTCAGGTGTTGCAGACACAAGGCTCAAAGCATACAGCCAATTATGGGTCACTTACCCCATTCTAGAACTCAGCTTGAGTTTCCATTTTTGTATAGTTACGTTGATTACGCGGGACCAGTATTGGTGGCCAATCGTAAAGGCCGTGGTTGCAAACTAACAAAATCTTATATGTGCATCTTTGTTTGCTCAGCAGTGAAAGCCGTTCATTTGGAGCTCGTCAGCGACCTCACCACCGAGGCTTACATGGCCGCTTTAAATCGGTTCGTGGCGCGTCGAGGCAAGCCTCGAAGTATCACGTCCGATAACGGGACAAACTTTGTAGGTGCATCGAACGAGATGCGTAGGTTCTTGGAATCGTCTGATGTTGCAACTGAAATAGCGCAGCTGGGCATTGAATTCGTTTTCACGCCTGCATACAGCCCACACTTTAATTCACTGGCTGAAGCTGCTGTAAAATCGTGTAAGCACCACTTAAAAAGATTGCTGCATATTACTCATTTAACCTTTGAGGAAATGACTACTTGTCTAACACATATAGAGGCGGTGTTAAACTCACGTCCTCTCACTCCTCTTTCTTCGGACCCTAACGATTTTTCGGCACTTACTCCTTCCCACTTCCTAATTGGACGACCACTCTTATCGGTGCCTTCTCCTCAGGTGACTGAAACCAACATCACGCGGCTGGATCGATGGAAGAGGATCCAGTTCATTAGACAGCATTTTTGGAACAGGTTTCATATAGAGTACATTTCTCTGCTGCAGGCGAAATCCAAGTGGTTCCATTCAAGAGGTGAAGTGAAACCAGGGTCCTTAGTCCTGATCAAGGACAAAACTGCACCACCTCTGCTCTGGTCCCTGGGTCGGGTCACCATGACCTATCCCGGCGTCGACGGGGTCACGAGAGTGGCAGAAATCAGGACGAAGAAGGGCACCATTCGTCGTGGTTTCAACAGCATCTGCCCACTTCCAATCCAAGATTGAAGAAAACTCTTCAACCCGGGGAATATGTTGGCGCATTAGTATGGCCATCGACCATAGAGGCGGCGACGCGCGGGACGGGGTGTAAAAACGCACGGCCGCGCGAGCGCCGCGCTTCTTCTTCATCGACACACGCCAGCCATAGCATTCGGGCATTTCTTTGTATCGGTGTGAGCCGGTCTTGATTCTGATATATGTAGAAATTAAACCTATTAATTGTGCAGTCTTCTGTTTTAATTTAAAATAACCCGACAGAGTTACGACAGTTTAGATTAGAGAATTTCTATTACACTGTACAGGAAAATAATTTAACACATTTCGAGTAAGTTTAACTTAAAGCTAGCTTTTTTTAGCTTACTTCGTATTTTTCTAGACAAAGCCTGTTTTAGCAAACAAGCTAGCTAACAATGGAAATCGTGAAGAAAATGTTTAAATTGCTTGTGTCTGATTAAATCAATTAAGCTAAAAACCTTCTATATACATTCTGTCAGTTTTAATTCTTCATTATACATTTACAGCATAATCTTCTATATATATAGGTATAAAAATGAACGTTTCCCGTTTCCCGTTGTCACACCATAACTTGGGAACAGTTAGACCAATTTGACCGATTTGTCAGGAAAAGGTTCTTATGATAAAAAAAACAGAAAATCCTATTGATTGCGCTTACAAAGTCGCGGGCAGAAGTTAGTAATGAAATATTTTTCATATAATATAAGGATTTCATATAAAATACAATAATCTCATAGATCTTACTGGCTTAGTTTAATATGATACATGAATGTATATAGAAGGTGGTATAACGTTTCAAACTTCACTAATAAATCAGTTTGAACTTTTGCGTTGTTCTAGACAACAATGGAAGAAAACTATTTAAGGCCTACTCGTATTCACCATAACCCTGTAATGTCCCTTGTAAGATCCAAAATACTTATTAGTCTCAGGAAATGGTACTTCCAAACTACTCTCCTTTAAGTAAACAAATTGTCTTGCCTCTTTAAACATGAAACAGCAATTTAAACATAAACCTCTATTAGTGTCTCCCAGTTCCTAAAAGATTAGATTAACTGCTTTATAATCTACCACTAACGAAACTGTCAGCAAAATACTGATGTTCATAACTTCCTCTATTTACTTTAGTTATAGAGGTAGCTTATCTAGTTTATTTAAATAGCCTTTATTATGATAAGTCCTTCGGAAACTGGTAGTAATACTATCGATTTCTCATGCCACCTCTTAGTGCCTTTTCACACGTTTCAGTTGCCGGGTAGCCGGCGCCGGTTATCCAGCGATGTGATAGCTACAGTAAATGGCCATACACTGCCCAGCCGGGTACCCGGCGCCGGCTACCCGGCAATCGGAACGTGTGAAAAGGCACTTACTGCCACACTCAGAAACTTTTATGATTACGTAAACTATATTTTATTAACGATTTTTTCCGAAAACAATGCTAAATACTAGTTTAAGTAACAAATAAATGTCTCTGAGTGTGGTGGTAAGACGAACACGAATACTCAATCTAATATACACATAATATAAATGACTTCCTATAAGTAAAGTCTTGGGGCATCGCTTTTGTCTTTTAAACATACCCAAATCCAGTGACACGCCGTCTTTCAGTTTGGGGGCCAAATGCTGCAACCCTGGCGAAAGTGGCTGCAGGTCCAGTGATATGCAAACTTGGTGTGGCTTGCAAGAACAGTTGCGATGTTGATGGTCGGTAGCTAAGGTGAATGCCCTCCGCAGCATAACATAGCGCTAACGCCAGTAAAATTGTTACCGTCGCCATTTTATCTGAAAAGAAAAAAAAAGTTAATAATAGTGTTGTTTAATTGATGTTGATGAATGTTGATAAAAGAGATTGTTTTTTTTTTATGAAAATGAAACTAGAAGAGAATCATATTGGAGGGATGAACTTAATTGATTGAATCTGAAAGCCTTGCAAACACATGTTGTTATTCAGGGGAGGATCCAGACTCCATACGTTTTCCTCACAACGAATTGAAAGTAGCCCCCATAATAACAAATAATAGTCTTGAGAAGAGTTTTCTAACGACATACGTCTGGTCGTTATTGGTCCGTAGGTACATTTCCCATATATGTTTGCCCGTCATCCTTTATAGGTTAAATGAAAATGGAAATTGATACACACATATTTACATTAATTAACATGAATTTTAAATAAATGATTCTATCATTTTCAGCAATATACAGTGGAAAACACCTTTTATCTAGAGTCTCAATGGCACTGGTAATAAAAATTGGGCCACTAGGTATAACCATGATACATTAGTCTGTCTAATAGTGATAAACTCATAGAATACGGTAATGCACTATTCAAATGGTTCTTTTAAAATTAATTTAATTATTATATACACAAATTACTTGATCAGAGCTTAAAAAACCTTTGATGAGTCGGCACTTTGTGATCAACTCACACTCAATTAATTTTAGAACGTGAACAAACAACGCTTGTTAACCACATTTCTATAATAGGGATGATGACAGGGTATGAAAATTAAAAATGTGTTTAGTCCGTCAATGAGGTAATGAAAAAATATTAGACACGTATTTTTTTAATTTTGTCGTATAAGGAAACAATACTTAGATAAAACGAATCAAAGTTTAGAAGTGGGAGGTAGCTACGTCATTTTAGAGTATAAATCGGACTCAAAAGTGACGTCATGCGATATTTCAAATCAATATATCTTCGAAACTATTCATTTTCGTAAAAAAATAAAAAATGCAACCGTAATTCATTCATAAAGATTTGGCATTTATAACAAAGATTAATTAACTTTAAAATATACAACAATGTCTACCGATATCGAAGTAGATGTTCTTCGAAAAAGCGGTCGGCTATCAATAATAAACATTGCAATGTTGTTTTACAGACAACACCACAATAAAATGTTAAAATGAACAGGCGCATAGCGGGACGAATAAATATATTATCCAAGTGTATTTCAAGATTCTACCTATCTTATTATCTTAATGAGATTCTCAAGAAGTGGTTTCCCGACGAACGTTTGCAATATTCTCCTTTTCTCAAATAATATTTTTTGTTATTTATGCGACATGTTGTTATGATATTCTTGTTAGGCGCTAGTTAGTGCAATATAACTTTAGTTTGGTGCGAAATGTAAACATTGAAACTTCGGTTTGTTGGAGTTTTTTGCGTCCCTCAGTTTCACTGCTGAGATAGATGTTGAAACTTTTGTAATATAGAATTATAAACCGGAATTATTTGGCATTACAAAACTACAAAGTCTTTTTTCAAACGATTAAAAACATCACTGACGCCATCTAGCATATAATGAAAACCTTAAGAAACCACATTTCACTAAACATTATAATCGTTTATGTAAACAACTACTTAAAACATGTAAACAGTTGGACAAACTTTTATATTCAACTTTAGGGTGAATCAGTAGAAATGTTAGGAAACAAAGGACTGGGGATGGGATAATTACCCTTCCCTACATTCAGTGCACTTGGTACCCCAATTCTGACCTTGACCTGACATCTCCAAAGCGGCCGTACTAAGCTCTGCTGCGTGTAATAGTCACGTTTCATCGTGTACGGGGAAGTTATGGGAACTTTGTTGTCCCAGGAAGCGAGGGTACGGCGTTCCTATGACGTGCTATACGTGTGAATGATTTGCAAATTCTTCAAATAGTTGATGTTTTTGCTTGAGACATTTTTCTCAACAAAAATATTAGGTACTTTACGTCTCTTTTCTATACAAAAATATGTGACATTTTAGAATCCTATGACTCTACGCGTCCTATCGTTATGGTAAAGAAACTATTGCCCAATTAATATGAAGCAAATTTAAAAAAAACTTTTAATAATTGAACTTCAGAAAATAGAAAATCATTATATTCTATCAACTTCATCATCAAACTGCGGTACATACTTGTATGTGTGTGTATACCTTTTCAGTTCATAACAATAGATTAATACAATACTATTTTCGGGGACCCAATTAGTAAGCCCTGCCCTTTACACTTCAAAAAGGAATTCGATTAACAGTAATTTGTCCAACAAAGCAACAAAAACCTCGTTTACTTTTTATTGTCTCCCACAATCTAACCTTTGCCGTTGATTAACCGTTCCCATTCATAAAATTTAAACATTTCAATATACAGATTAGCCTGATTAATGACTTTTACTTGTAGCCTCAATTATTAAAGAAAGAAAATGACTGGTGTTTATCACGCGAGGTAATAAAATACATACACGTGTACATCAAAGATGTTTATGTATATTCGTTTTTTAACATGAATTTCCTAATTGTATTCTTATCAGCCTTTTGGATTTTGATTGAGTCATTTGTTATCGCCTTAAAAAGTGCAAAACTACATAATAATGTTAAACATCTACTGTAAAGGTGGTGTTGAAGTTAGTTAAAAATGGACTGTCATAGTTTTTATTTCTTATTTCATATTATTTCAATCATAGTCGTCCACTCCTTATCCTTCTTCCACTCCTCTCCATGTAAAGCTCTTTATCATAATTTAAAGCCATAATACTGAACACTGAATACCATTTTTTTTACTGCCGAGATAATTAGATATTTGGAAATGCGTTCTTGATCAAAGTATACAAAATAAATAACTATAAAACAAATCTGCTTACCTATGTAATTATTGTACTTATAATCACTTAAAGACAGTAAATATTTCACGGTACATACTCTTTGTGTCGATACTTAATAGCAATGTTTGGAGATATTTATATATATAGTGTGCCTTCTGGAGGAGTCGAAACTGTAATGATCATACGCACAAGGAGGACCTCAATGCCTCATTTTTCTCTAAATTGATACCAATACATTTTGAGGGTTACTGCTAGATAATGAATTTAAGTTATTGGTCTTATGGAAATTCGAGTAGTTTAAAGGTAATTTATCCAACTATTAGGTCCCCTGATAAAGGGACGAGCTTTTTGCCACGTTCTATAGGTATGGACATTGAACCAATTTCAATATCTGTAGGAGAAACTGAAACCCTAAAGTCCAAATAGACTACGACACAAATTCTGACACAAATGTCAGACATGAATGTCCATACTGTTTACACTTAAGGCCTTTGCACATCTAATAAGTACAGCTCCAACCCAGCAATTAAGTTGTCATTTAAATCATATGTCGTATGACGAGCCGGCAGCGCGTCGACGGCGCGCCGACGGCGACTTGATGGTGAGCCGCCCGCCACGCGCAAGCGAAACAAGATCGTATCGTCTGTAGGTATTCGTAACCCGCGCACACGGTGCACTAAGTATTGGTATTGTTGACTATACTCTTGGTGACAGAAAGCTTCTAGCCAACCTAGCGGTGGGAGCCAGCTACGCACCGCCCGCGAGGTGGAAGCGCGCGGTCCAGTCCAGTTCCAAGTCCAGTTGCAATAAACTGAATATTAAATTATATTAAGATTTTCCATTTTTATGAAGTATCTTCTTCACACATCAATGCTTCAAGAGATTAAACTAAAACGTACAGTCATGCCCAAAGTTGAATTAAATTAAATAATTTATTCTGACGTTTTAAAAAACTATTATAAATGATCATTTCAACCTGGCAGCTTTCTTTTTACAAATATTATTATTTGAAGAACTTCAATGTTGTTTTTATTATTTTTATTGTAAAGGCTTTGAACTTTATTAGTTTAATGAAAAACTATTTTTTTAGATCATAAGACACCCAATCTATAAGCTAACCTCGATAAACCTTACTTAACTTAAATTAGTCTAAATGACTAAACCGCATTCACGAAAATGCTACTGAATAATCTGTTGCCCATGAAAATGAAAGAACAGCCTCACAGAATTTACCAAATAAATGATATAAGCCATGCTAATGATCTAATTTAAAATTTAAATTTTAGCCCAATTACCCAGATAATCTGTTTGAGGTAACACAAACACAAGATGAATGTACTTAAACTATATAAGGAAGGTCTAGTTGTATTGAAGGAGAACGTTTTGAGTGTGGATAATCAAGTAAGGAGTAATGTAGGATTTCAACGATAAAATATTTTTATAATCGGTCCCGTAGTTTTGGAGCCTATTCAAACAAACAATCAAATCTTTCCTCTTTAGAATATTTGAGTACATTATTTAAACAATTATAACTAATTATTGGCTCATGTTTATGGCTACTGTTTTATAATCTTCGATTAATAATATTGTTGTTTATAATGAACTAATAACATGATTATATTGTTACTTCAATGGCATTAAGTCCGCCTTATGTACCTTATTTTGTGTACATTTGTAAATATATAAATAAATAAAATTATAATTTAATGTTTGTAGTAAGATATCATTCAATGTTTTTTTTTTAAGGGGGGAAAATCATCGGATGGCTGCTCCCGCCTAGGTGAGGCGGAAGGGAGTGTCAGACTCTTACTGACTAAAAACCACACCGTTCCTTCTCCTGCACGTCGAGCCGGAGCCCCGGTTACCCGTTAGGTCTCCGCGACTCCGAATCGGCATCGGCCCTATTGGGCCCCATCCGTGGTGGTCCGATGGCTCTTTGAGGCGCGCGCGGAACGCGACGCGCCGTACCCTCGGGTCCGTTTCTGGTTGGACGGGCAGCCACCCATCATTCAATGTTTAGAGACTACTTTTGTATGAACAAATTTAGGGGCTGATTTTCAATAATTTCAACGGGTTAAGGTCAAAAATACTCTTATTATCATTTCCTAAGTCTAGTCAGTAGGACACTACAACGGCCTTCAAATAGTGTCACAATACAATTACTGCACAAATAGATACGCTACATTATTTCTGTTATAAAACATACCATTGTGACCACATTGTGTCACAGAATACGTGCACATACTTACACATCGAAGTATACAGAACCAGTATAAACTGGCCTTTGAATATACAGAACGATCATATATAGCAAGACCATGATAACCTGGTTTTGTATAGGTTAATGTGAACCCATACAATTTAGTAATATAGTGTCAATGTGAAGTGGTCCGAAATAAATCCATTGTTGTTTCAAATGAAAATGGACGCTTTTTATTGTAATTCGGTTAGCAAATATTATGTTTTAAGGTTTTGTTATTTATTATGTGGGAATTTATCTTAATTAGATGTATTGTAGGGCTAACTATAATAAGGGCAATTGCGAAGTACTTAAAATAAACGAAATATTATCACATCACACCATCGATGCCTTTCAGACTGGCCATGGAAATCCTACTGAGTTCATAGGATATAACCAATTGCCTTTATAATAGTAACACGATCCTAGGAAACAAGGAATATAATAAGTAACTAATAAATCAATTTATTTTACAACTTTACGTAATTTCTCATTCAAACATTTCATAAGATTTATCACGGCGATTTTATTGCGATGCCTTTAAATTAGTTGTTCACTTTTCTGAGTTAAAACTACAAAAATATCTAGATTCTCGTGAACTAAATTTGAACCAATATGTAGGTATGTCTGATATGGTCAGTATTAGTTACAAACATTCAACAAATGTTGGTTAAAATACCATAGTCATTGATACGGTGTACCGCGTTAATTATAGATTGCCGTGTAATTACCGGCATGGTACCTACCGACGACAGTATCCTTTTATTAGTGATTTAATGAGCACTCTATCTATCTATATGATATTTAGCGTGCATTTTGTGAACAAATTTTTGAATATTTTTTTTTAGGGGGGAAAATCATCCAATGACTTCTCCCGCCCAGGTGAGACGGGAGTGATTGTCAGACTCTTACTGACTAAAATCCACCCCGTTCCTACTCTTGCGCTTCAGACCGGAGCCCCGGCAACCCGTTAAATCTTCCGGGGCTCCGTATCGGACTAATATACAACCAACATTTAATAGGGCGTAAGTATGTTTAATTTTATAACTTTATCTATTAATGTCACTATGAAATTTTGAAATTCATACTCGACTTGGGAAATATTGAAAAGCAATGAGAACCTTGTTAAAAAGTAAGAATCTTTGTGGCCACAAACGTATCAACCGCTTAATACGGGTGTAGAGGCTATTTTCAGCTTTAAAGCGTTGTAAAGCTGAAAGCAGCGTGCCTTTGATACTAAAAATAGACATATTTTTTTTTTTTTTTTTTTAAGGGGGGAAAATCATCGAATGACTGCTCCCGCCTGGGTGAGGCGGAAGGGAGTGTCAGACTCTTACTGACTAAAAACCACCCCGTTCCTTCTCCTGCACGTCGAGCCGGAGCCCCGGTTACCCGTTAGGTTCTCCGCGACTCCGAATCGGCATCGGCCCTATTGGGCCCCATCTGTGGTGGTCTGATGGCTCTTTGAGGCGCGCGCGGAACGCGACGCGCCGTACGCTCGGGTCTGTTTCTGGTCGGACGGGGAGCCACCCATGCTCGCCGTCCGCAGGCCCGCGCTTACGGTGGCCGGAGATCGTCCCGCGATCCCCGACGCCCGGTGTGTCCTTCGCGATGGCTGGGTTGCGAGGAGGCAGCGCTTCGCTGCCTCACGCGTCCCGCCTCCTCCTTAGCTAGCATGACTGCTTCGCAAAAGGAGGAGACGGCATCCCAGTCCCCCTCGCTCCGCATCATGGCCTGCACTAGGCCCGGACGCGAGAGGTCGCCATCGCCGATCACTTCCCTGAGGGCACGGCGGTGCTCAGCCCACGCAGGGCATTCCGCTACGGTGTGTTCCACCGTGTCCTCAAGGCGGTCCTCGCAGTGATGACACCCGGGCGTTTCCTCCCGCCCCATCAGACACAGGTACCTCCCGAAACTTCCATGTCCGGTGAGGACCTGCGTCAGGCGGTAGGTGAGGACGCCGTAGCGTCTCTCAAGCCACTCCTCAAAGAGGGGACTTACCGCTGCAATGGCAGCGAGCCCAGCCCTCGGTTGCGACAGTCGTTGCTGCCATTCCGCCATGAGATCGCGCCGGAGCTCATCCCGCCACGCACTTATCTGGCGCGGCAGCGGAGTTTCGCCCCGGCGACGTGCCTCCGCGCGCATGAAAAATAGACATATACCCAAACAATACGCAATGGGAGATTGTCATGTTTCGGCACGAATGTACGACCAGATGCCCTCGCAGAAAAACCGGGGCGAAACAATACGTGCCTTGTATTTCAGCAGGTAAGCAAGGTTCTCGGAGGCTCATATAAGCATAGGCGAAATCATTGACAAAATACAATAAATACATAAGCAAAACTGTACCGATTCTTAGTTAATAATTGACTTATTATATTTTATGTACCTACTTTATATTTGTGTCTTTGTTTCATAAGATATCTTTCTTTTTGTCTTCTACCTATTGTCATATTGCATATTGCAAGTCAATGCGCTAGAACAAACTCTCTGATTTATGTATGGGAGTTTCTATAGTTTGTATCAATAAATAATCTTTTTATTGTTCAAATATAATTAATTATACGTCAGACGAATAATAACTATCATTAGTCACCTGCCAGCTAATTCTCTTAATTAATTTAAGCTCTAAGTATCTTGAATGTAACGAAACTAGATTTTGTATTGACTAGATTTAATTAATTTGTCAACATTTCTAATAATCAAAACTGTGTGGGTAGTGGATTTGTTTGGTTAAAGTTATTCAATGTGATCTTTTGAAGTCAGAAGTGAGCTTGAAAATCTTATATTACGTCCACCATTCCTTAAAGGGGTTGAGACAAAAAGCCGTAAAACACCTAGCCTTTACAGACACTTGTAGTTCTCGTGATCCAAAAGGTCTCAATAATATTTTTTGTGACTCAGATATCAAAATGAAGACGACTTACTCAACAACTGCTGTGTTCCATTATCATTAAGTACCTTTTACTAATCGTTGTTTTCGTGTTACCTGATTGTAAAAAAGTCTATGTACTTATTATTTTAGACTGTTAAGGCACTGTCAAAGCAGGCATATATATATGATACCTATTAAAATTGGTTGTTATGAAAGACTAATGACCATCCATACATTGTAATTAAAGATATTGTCTGTTCCGTCAGTGTGAACACCGCTTAGCATTTGTTCAATTCTTGGTATAATGCTCGCGTTCTCCACTTCTCACGGCGCTTCGTTTACAAGCCACACTTCGATTTTCACACAAAATAATAATTTGCCATGTAATTAAGACAAAGCGTAAACCCTATAATAGGTTAGGAAACTCTTATAACACATCGCACGCAATAATAAAATTAACGAGCTGCTGTAATAAAAATCATTGTTTAAAATGTAACTTTTGCAATACTTATTTAATGAGAACTAATTGCATTAAAGTGAATCTCTTTTTTCTGTTCGTCACTTGAAATTATGAGTATAATTGAGTAGTATATTGAAATAGTGCAATATCATAGGTTAATTATGATACGAAGCTTTTTAATATACGACATATAGTTCGTGAAAAAAGTTCCTTAAAAACTCGCCTGTCAATCGCATTAAATCTCAACTTAACAACGATCGATGACCTAGAGATCGTTAGAGTGGAAGTCACTGCGATTAATAAACACGCCTACACTAATTTCCATGATGTCAATGACCTACGTGTGAAGAGTAATAAGAGTAGTAAGAGTTGAATAAATGAAGCATCACTGTGTTCATGTAAAGCGCTTTTTGACTTTAAGACTATAGGGATAAAGTACAATTTTCCTTCTTTCACACATTGCACATATAGCGTTTTACGATACATAGTACTAATGTTTTTTTAGCAAAAATAAGAAGAAAAAGTTCAATATAAAAAGAAACTTTAACCTTGACCACTTAAGGAAAAACATACAATCCAACATTTATAACTCTACGCAGAAATATGTGTATTACTTCACTAAAAACAGATCTACGAAAACCTTTCAATAACACAACTAGAATAACGGATAAGGTATAAAACATTCACCCGCATAAAACAAATAAGACCATAAAAGTCAAAATTGATCTACTCGTAATCCACACGGTAAACGATTTTATTCAGCTTCATATCCGGAACTCTGACACTCGATTAGTGCTACCGATTTTTCGTTCATATATTGCAAAATCGATTCGATAGAAATATTGGTTCTTTACTCTATAACTTATAGTAGGTAGTTTAATAGCTGGTAACTAATTGAAAAACTTAGTAAGTTTTGTTAGTGGTATTTTGTGTATAACCATTTCTTTTTTTTCTTTTTTTATTTAGGGACTTGAATAATCTTCTCAAGAATTAACTTAGCGTATTCTTGAGAGAAGGTAATAAGCACTAATGAAAGAAAAAGACTAGATGTTTATTTTTAAACTACTTACAGATCATAAGTGCACGTATCATATTGTTGCAGGCAAAAAAGAGAGTGAAAGCTAACTCTATTAACTATAAAACAAATATACAATACTAGCAAACCCGGCGAACTCCGTTTCGCCACCAGATGGCTTCGTTTTATATTATAAACCTCACAGAGCCCGAGACCTTTCCAACGAATGCAAAACAGTGGAAATCGGTTCGTGCGTTCTGGAGTTAGGAAGGAAAACCTGACTCATTTTTATATAGTAGATTACACAATCCATAGTTACCATAACAAGTACGTAACAACGGCGGAGACCAACTATGTAGAACTAGTTCTCTTAAACTGTCAAACACCAAGCGGTCACCGGTGACCGCAACCTATTGTTCTTTAATTGTGTCTATAAATACGGTACTCGACGAGTTAAGAACCCAAAAAGTAATAAGACTCAAAGTATAAAAAGTAGTTTAACCACGTACTAATCACGGAAAAAGAATATTAATTTGATAAAGCTTTACTACAACAATTATGTTTTTATGTTACCTAAATTCGCTACACTGATAGTAGAAATTATCCCTAACTCAAACGTAAAATTAACATGAAGAATCGATTTGAGAACTATTTAAAAGTATATTATGGTAATTTATTAAACATAAGATTGCCTCGTTGGCCGAGTGGTCGCATGTGCGACTGCCAGGCAAGGGGTCTCTGGTTCAATTTCCGGGTCGGGCAAAGTATTACTGGGTTTTCTAAAAAAATCTCAGTAGTAGCACGGAGGCTGGAATTGTGCCCCGTATATGGCAATAGGCTCACCCCTATTACATAGGAATTGTACCTAACATAAATAGTGATAAGTGGGTGTTACAGTGTACAGTGGTATTAAGTGCCGTAATGTGCACCTCTGCCTGCTTTCGCGGGTAAAAAGGCGCAATGTTATGTATTAAACATAATATCAAGTGTACTTTGAGTATCTATTACAACTAGTAAACACTTCAAAATAGATGTTCATAAATATAAATGACTATATTTTTGTCATTAAAATACATTCATAGTCCGGGAGTTTACACGAAAATGTAAACTCCCACATATAAAAATATTAACAAGATAAACATTAATTTAACACTCTCAATCCTACCTGTTACTGTCCAATTTCCGATAAATATGAGTATTGAGTATTTTCAACAGCTTTGATATTTAAATACCCATCCAATGAAATGGCATTGGAAGCTTCCCAGATATGGGCCAGTAAAAATTTGCATACGGTCATAATTCCCTGTGAAAGGGACAACTCGACTATAGATTTGTATCTTGGAGCTACTTGTATTGCACACTGTCGCTGACAAGTGGAGTTAGTACTCTAGGTATTGCTAAAGAACTGTTTAACATTTACAATATATAATTGATAATTTATTTGTAATAAGGTTGTTATTTGTTAATATAAGGGATTATGAATAAGGAATATTTATCAAATTAAAGTTTTTTTGTTTTTGTTGGCTTTGAGTTCTTTTTGATAACCTTACCATTAGAATAAGTGGTCGGCTGGTGTTTAGAACGAAACTGTATGGATAGTTATTAAGTAAAAAATTAAAATAGAGATAATAAAATTAAGAATACGAGCAAAGCATCGGAATGTCAACCATCAGACCACCAAAGATGGGGCCCAATAGCGGAAGAACTAACGGGTTGCCGGGGCTCAGGCTCGAAGTGCAGGAGTAGGAACGGCGTGGTTTTTAGTCAGCAAGAGTCCGACACTCCCTCCCGCTTTACCCGGGCGGGAGAAGTCATTGGATGATTTTCCCCATCAAAAAACAAAAGGCATCGCAATGTCGATTTCATTTGAAGAATAATAATAAACCTACCTATGTACTTCGTTTTATACATGTGTTGTATGTGTAGACATAAATGATAAATAAATAAATAAAAATATTTCCTATTCGCATCTTACATCTAAACGCATAATAGAATATCCGCCATAACTATGCAACAGTGCGCAAACAAAGTCATAGTCATAACGTAACACTTATAAACTATCATTTGATTGCATTCTATGAATAAAGTAACTGAGTTTTATGCATTTATTTATTGGACACTATAATGGTTTTATACCAAGTTGTGCAACAACTATATAATTGTTGTTGTTTAGTTGCAACACTTTTCCTACTACGCTATTGATCGGCGAGATCGGAAATGTTCCTTAGTAAAATTTTGTCACCGATTTTATTGTGGTAGGTATTGTTTTAGGAAATGAATTATCATTTGTCAAAACACAAGTAGCTCCATTTGCGTCCTGAATAAGTATAAATACCAATCTTCATAACCTAGTCCTTATGGTGACAATGAAACGATTCACTTATCTATTATTTGCAGTCCAGTTTTTATTTCATCATCATCATCATCAACAGCCTATGAGTGGCCATTGCTGATCATAGGCCTCTTATCACACGGAGAAGGCTTGAGCATCAATCACCACGCTTGCTCAATTGCAAGTTGATTTCAAACTTATTATTAGAAATTATAAGCTCAGGTTTCCTCATGATGTTTTCCTTCACCGTTTGTCAGTGGTGTCTAAATAATCTTGGAAAGTACATATCAACAACTCGGAAAAAGTCACATTGGTTCTTGCCGTTGATAGGTTTCGAAACCGCACCCTCATCCATGAGAAGCTAGTCTCAAGCCTCCAGGCCACCACGACATTTTATTTATGATGATATTATGAGCAATGTGGCATATGACCACGGTTATCCTCTAAGAAAATGTTCTTGTTTAATACTTTTTAGATAACAGTAAAATATATCTTCGTGAACTTGTGCTCTCTTCTTCACGGTTTCACTTCCAAATCTAATTTTAGACTCTATTTATTATGCATAAAGACCAGCAATGAACTCAAATATTTGCTGTACTAAAAATACACAGCCAAAACATTAATTTATCATCTGACTTTTGCCAGCGGTTATCCGAAAGATTTCAAATTAAAATAATAATAACTTGTGAACCAAATGTTAACTTAAAGTTATTTCGTTATATGTTTATCTGCGAGGAACGCGTATAAGTAGGGGATAGTTATATGTATAGAAAATGTAAATAGGTATCTAATAGATAACGAAAAAACTAAAGCGATTATTAGAAGTCCCCATATATTTTTCTGAATTGGTCCGAAATCGACTGTATTTGTAACAATCGCGAATCCTCTTGAACCTGTTACAACAACTACACTATCGAGTACCGCGTAGATTATAGATATAGAAACAATGTAGACGCATTATTATGACTCAATAGTTCAATTTACATAACTTAGTTTCAATTTAAGAGAACACGCCTATTATAAAATGATCTCCAAAAGATAACTTTCATCGTAAGATATTACCAAGTTCAGTTAATCGCATTAAAATACAGGTAGGCACTTAATTTAGGCCCAAAAAGCCGACACCAAAATAACGCGAAGAGATTCCAGGTTTAACGGAGTTAAAAAATAAAATATTTTCGAAGATTTATTCATCGACAGTAAGCTTAGGTAATCTGCGTTGAAGGATTTATTAATCCATCATTTTTGCTTGTTAATTTCCTTTGATATTGTCGTAATTTATCGACTGTTTAAGATTGACGTAGTACAATATTGTAATTGTTTTTAACCCTGTGGCGTTTGGCTATCAACTCGCCTAGTGGCAAGCGACGATGTAGCCTACAATGTGTTAAAATGTAATCAATAAACCTATGAGCTAACATAAATTTAGACATTATTTGTCGAATGTGAGTGTCAATTCCACAATCCCTTTCACACACATTCTAAGTGTGGGAGAGTCATGCTTCGGCACGAAAGGGCCGGCTCGACCTGAGTGATACCACGGCCTCACAGAAAACCGACGTGAAGCAACGCTTGCGTTGTCTTTCGTCGTGTGTGTGAGTGAGGTTACCGGAGGCCCAATTACCCTCCCCTTCCCCAATCTCCCCAATTTCTAAATCCCCAACGATCCTCAAACTCCTAATACTCAAAAGGCCGGTAACGCACTTGTAACGCCTCTAATGTTCCAGGTGTCCATGGGCGACGCTGATTGCTTACAATCACGTGATCCGTCTGCTCGTTTACCGGCTTATGCCATAAAAAAATCCCATACACTGGGTCTTGTCTTCACTTGTTCCGCTAACATTGATACCTATGCTATTTATTTATGGGTTACAATACATTCCAAGCAAATTCCCCAATAAAATTATAAGATTATAGACCACAATCCAATGAATATAGTGCATAAAGTTTGTAGTAGCTAGGTCAGTATGTCATTCTGGTATTTCCCACAGTTCACTAAAGGTCAAAATGATTGACTAACCTTTTACGTATCATGGCGAAAATACTTGAACATTAAATGTTATTACTTCCATTTCAAATTCAGAGCATTTTAGTCGTTATGTAAGTTATGTGTACGTCCGAATTTTCTATGCATGCCGCTGTCTTACATGTTACCGCGAATTTAATGAAACTTATTTAAGACTCGATTTACTTTATACAAACAAACTTTAAAAGTGATAGATGCTTATGCGATTATGCATAATTCCATAAATATAATAAAATTATAAAAAAATAATAAATTCAAAGTAAAAAGAGTAATAAAGACTCTACACTAATGATGACGCTGTAAGAAATTTAATTTAATTTGTACACATACTAAACTAAATGTGTTGAATGCACCTTAATTGAAACTATAAACTTTCTGATTTAGAATATTAATATTTTAATTTAAAAATGTTAATGAAGTTTCTTAAGCTAAAAGAATTAATATACCTACCTATGCAAATTAAGGATGCTATTAATAGAACTAGCTTTTATAATATGTAACTGTACTTACATCAATGTAGATTTCATCAATTAAATTAAAACTGATTATTACCATTCAATTCTTCTTTTAGTAGACAATAATAAAATGATCCTTATCTGCCTTGAAATAAAGTATTTTATATTATATCTATAACCTACTGTAGAATTGAATTAATTTTGATATTTTTAAGACATAATATAATGTTTGTAACGAAATAAATAGCATAAGAAACTATATTTTATAGAAAAGCAACTCAAAATGTCATCCAAATAATATGATTTTAGAAAATAAATGAAAAGTCGACAACCCTAAAAATATTTATTCGAAGAAGCGATATGATCTGGACTCAGTGGTAAATGGTGTTGAAAATGCGACCGTAATTTATACTTACTTCAAGTTCAGACCCTTGGGTACTTTGCATTGCAATTTTTAAAGCTATTTAAGTTGAATATCGTACTGTCGATAAGGGTAAGTAAAGAATGATAATAACTCAATAAATCAGTCTAACACAAATTGAAACTTAAGCTTAGTATGAAAGCTAGGGGTACTTTCGTCTGATAGTCTCCATCTGCTGTCTTTTGCTCGGATACTTTGACTGCTTTTTCATATCTGATGATTCTAAGTTATTGGATCTAGAATATGTTTAGCGATTACTGGTTTTCTTTTTCTTATTAGATTCGTCATTTTTCTTGCACCGTATTGCGGGTGTCCATGTCGGCGCTGATCGCTTACCAGAAGGTGATCCGTCTGCTCGTTTGCAAAAGTCAAGGCTTGGCAATTTTACTACACTGAACATAATATTGATTTTAGGTATAGGCATGCTTCACCCCTATAACAATAAGGCTAATGTCATGACAACAAGCTGAGCTACAAGTTCTTTTACTTTCGAGGAAAAATGGATTATGTTATTTATTTATTTATGTCATCAACGAGGTTATAATTCTATGTAACTACTCTTAAGAAGTATTACATACATGCTCAGGCACAAAAAACAGATCGTGTATAGTTTTGCAAGCACAACCAGAACCATGATTAAGTTATTTGAAAACCAAAAAAAGTCATTACTAGTACGTGCCTATGTCTTTATTACTCAGTAAGGTAATAAAATAAACAATCACTCTTCATCACTTTGATTACACCTTCGCTTCCTATATCAGCATGCTAATTTTGACTTGCATTCACTTTCTAAGTGATCTATTGAGCAAAGTACCTAGGTACAATCCACGACAAAAGTATTAACGAAGTTACATTTCATAAATAAAATTAATGTACAGATCAGACACTTTGATACTTTGAATTAACTCACGAATCGGAAGTTTCCAGTTTCTGATTAATTGGATAACTTTGAGACTTTTCTTAATTTTGTTTTCTACAACAATTTTATCATTTAATTTTTTATTTTATTCAAAAGTTTCTCAATTCAGACGAAGTTTTTAAGATAAATTACGGTTTCAATGCACGTAGACGCTCATTTAGAAACTTATGGACGAAGTAGGAGTCGTACGAATCGATATTTTGGTTAAGCTTTGCTTGCCAAGGTCAGTTCAGAGCTCGAAAACCATTCCATTAATGGTTAGATTCTTTCATACTCTGGGGGATATTTAGGTACCTTAAGTCCTTCCGTGTGTGAGATAAACATATTATAATTACAATCTGTTAAAATATGAAATCTAAAGAACATTTTCACTTCTTTTGCCCTATTTTGCTAAACACTGATCACAACACAACATTTTCTAGTTTTTAGAAGTCTATATAAACATCTCCGAGTCAACAAGTATTGTCAGAAACTTTCATTAGCGCCTGTACTTTATGATTGGTGTTCATATTATGCAAGATCAGTACAATAATCAGGGTTGCACACTGGATCTATTTAAAGTAACGTAGTATGTTCAGGTCCTACACGAACATACACACATTTTACATAACGATACATAATTAAACATTTTGTAATCGAATGATATTATTATGGAGTTAAATGGTGTGTATCGGTATAACTGTTATCGATAATTACGTTGATCAATTATGAAGTAGTACTTGGTAATTAGTAATAATATGTATGTTTCTGCGAAATGTGTTCAACATTATTTCAATTGTTTTTTATTGTTGCTTCATATCTGTCATTTCTGTCAGAGACGTTGATAGTTTTTCTATTTCCATCGACAAGTTATGGCTCTCATATTAAGTGAGTTATACTGTAATACGTGAATTACACATACATTACATACAGACTGCATGGTTGGTGCGGTGGCTGGGCAACTGGCTGCCGCGTAACGTGTCAGGGGTTCGATTCCCGCATGGAGCAACTCAAATTATTTCACATTTGTGTGATCCACAAATAGTTGTTCCGGGTCTGGGTGTCATGTGTATGTGAACTTGTATGTTTGCAAACGCACCCACGACACATGAGAAAATGCTAGTGTGGGGCAACGTTTTATTAAAAAAATACCTATTTATAAAAAAAGACAATCAATTTTTAGAAAGCTGTTCTTACATAATACATTCACACACTTCATAGCTATAATTTAAGAATCGAAACTGTAACATAATCTGTTTCAAATTGTAAACAGATTCAATATCAATCAACCAAGCATATAACTACAGAAACTTCAAGCTTCAGTACACAAAATTAATATTCATATAATTTTTAATTAAGCTGAAAGTCGTAAAGTACAGTAGTACCGATTAAAAGCTTTCAACCAATAAAACATCTGACATTTTGCACATGACTGCTCCATAATTTTAATTAATGTATTGACACGTGGACATCACCGAATTCATTCATAATAATTACACACGGTTACAGCACAAGCTAGTAACCAGTATAAACTGATCTCCAAATAGACGGAAAGATCATTCAAAGCCATAGCATGTTAGAGTGGTATTGTATAGCTCGATACGTGGTCGTATTTACCTATTTATGAATGCCGTTGCATTATATTAATAGAGAAAATAGGGGTCAGTTTTATATGTATTTTATTGACAATATATTTGGATATCGGAAATCGATGTACTCGAAAAATGAAGTGAAATTACAAAGAGGTCAATGACGTAGCACTACGTTGTTTTTCCGGAAATTAACGCCAAGAATACACTAGGGGACAAAATGTCATATCAGACAGTCGACCGACGTCCAGCAACGTCGTGCAGCAATGTCCCTGGCGATACGTGTTGCGCGACATTTATCCCCTTGTAATCCTTGGCTTTATACTCAATTCTATAACATCACGTTTAGCTAGAAGCACAATATTATTTTGTTTCTCAAAACGTTAGACAGAAGTGCCCTTGTACAGACCAAATATCAACTTATCGTTTAAACTTATCGTTTATCGTTTAAATCTATATCATTAATGACAATTTGCTGTAAATTATATTTCCCTTAATACTGAAAGAACTTCGTCCAAATCTAAGAGATACTTAATAATTATTTGCTACATTTAAACGGCAAAATCACAATTTGTATTTCACAAGAGTACTAGACGTACGTACGGTAATCATAAAAATACAGGTCGTATTTTTACCGTAGGCACTCATCACTCAAGAACGAAGTAGTTCACTTACTAATATCATATTACCTACCACTTACAACCACTCCTCTTTACTGTCACACAGAGTATAAAACCTTCATCTAACTGGCCATCTTTTTTTTAGTTTTATTACAAAGAGTTTTTATATAAAAAAAAATAAAAGCAACTTTTGTGTGACTTCATGTCACTGTCTATGCTATTTACTCGGTTTGGTGAAATAACAATGCAAAGTTTAGAGATTTTCTAAATAAATACTAATGAGATTATTTTTTATTTTAAATCCCCATTTAAATAGAACAATACGTCAAACTTTTACAAATTCTAAAAACTAAACTTGAAACTTGCACATGCCTTTAGAATACCTTCATCTAACCTCATAGTTGAAAATTCTAGGTTTACGAATGAAAATATCCCCAATTAGGTACCTAGGGTTCGGTTTTCTAGTTTGTTAGTCGTTTAAAAGTTCTTGATGAAATACTAGGTAAGTAAATATACTTACTTACCTTTGGATTAGGTAATAACATAATCCCAATTTTGAACTTGTATAGGTAGCATAAATAATCTTTGAAATTACCTTCATTTTTCAAAAAAAAATCAAAAGCATTTGTAGAAAGCCAAACGAAGTGCGTACTGCTAAGGAGTGAAATTCTTTGGCAGACTCTGTAATTCCTGAATTACCTGGGTTTCTTCAAGGCCCGAGTGAATAGGTTGCTTATGAGAGGACGTGATACATCGTAGACCGCATCATCGCTTACTACTAGACGAGATAGTGGTGAAATGTCGGCCCATCAAATATAAAAAACAAGTCAACTACTAAAACAATCAGATAGCTTTATTATTAAATTGATATTAATTAATACATCGATGGTATATTATCCAAATAGATAAAGTTTTTTTTATTGCAGTATTTTAAGCGTTAAGATTGGTTATGGCTACCATTACAAAAAGGTCCCATTCAGTTTACCTTGACTGTTCAATACTCCCATATATGGCCTTCGCTCTCTTTACAACAAAAAATAAGTATTATTCTCACCAACGAAAAAGGGAAGTAATGGACAATAAACTTCTCAAGCATAAGGTTCTTTTTATAGGTATAATATGGTGGAAAGAATAAAATATTTTGGAAACATCCTTCCGTTAGATATGTTGGAAACTGTAAATAAATATATCTTTATATTATCTTATCTCGATGCAAAATATGGTGGTCCCTGAGTTTTATATGACATAAATCTTGAGAGCATGCACGGGTTCATTGAATCTTAAACAAATATATAGGTACAATATACATATATAATAGGTACTATATATTTTACGTTATCGGAGACCGATCTGATTGAATGTTCTATATCTATATCAAATACTTTTGAAGAAAACCTTCTTGAAGCTTGTATTTGAACTATTCAGTACTATTTTATTTTGAAACTAAATTTCTTTACTTCCTAAGATGGGAGAAGTGAAGTTTGGTACAGATAAACCAAAACAAAGTCCTGACATTAGATCAGGTAGTTATCAAAACCACAATAATAAATAGTGAAAAATTTTTGTTGTTGGATACACTCTACAATGACAAATGACAATAATTTATGTCAATAAATTGTAATGCCCTCAAAATAGTACATCATTACAGTTTTCATAAATAAATAACACATGATACTTAAAAACATATGTATATTCTGGTAAGTAAATGAGCAACTGATTGCTTTATAATTGCTAACCTATATATAACTGTTGGATACAACTGGGCGTGCCGGATCATTGTCGTGACAAACAAAGGTTGCCCCTAACTGAACCCTAACACCGACCTACGTACAACTCTGAACTCAAGCGTTGTTACGCCATAATCTACCTAAAAACTCCTAACAACTGTCTCGCCTTTTAATTAACGAATAAATACCGGTTAATTAACTTTTAAAGAGTACTTAAAAACAGTTTTTTTAACGTCAAAGAGTATTTTTATTTTATATACGGTCATAGTTGTTTTTGGGAAATGTGGAAAATAACTTCATTTTGCTTTGTACATTTTTTTGAAAGGACAATGCTTGGCATTTTTTGGTTTTAATAACTGATAGATATTAAAATATCTTAGAAGACCTTAACAACCTTTTAATTTCCGAAATATGTTAATAGGTCCACTATAATCAGACGAGCCAATCATCGATCATCAAATGACCAAGTATTTGTTTAAATGAATGTACTACTATTGCCCAGTACTCAGTGCTTTACTTCTTAATGTGCGTGTCATTTAAATTTCTTCTTTATTTCTATCTTTACAAAACTCACACTCTGTTGTTTCATTTTACGAACACTCAATCAACGTCACAAACTATAAAATTTTATAAAATTTTTATTCATAAGAACACTGGTCAACATAGGTACAAAAATATCTTAATTAAGCGACAAGATCTTAAAAATAATATGCCTATACTAGGAATATTCCTGTGTCACAGGCGACAGGAGCTCTAGAAATATGTTACTGATAAGACAACTTATTTATAGTATATGTAAAATATTTAACACAATTTTCAGAAGTAAGGTAGGATTGTTTAATACATTACATACATACATACATACATATAATAACATCACGCTTTTTATTCCCTGAAGGAGAATAAAAAGTTGAACTTACATAATACATTAATATAACATTAAATAAAATATCGTATAAGCTATATTCATATATAAACTAGATAATATTACATGTTACAAGGCTATCAATTATTTTAGATCGTCTGCAGAAACACAAAAAACTAGGTCAGAGTCCATACGGTCACTCACTTGTTACAGTTAGATCAAATGTGCTTGGACAGCAATAAATTGCTGAGTAAGCCAACCTGTTAATGTGCAATTGTTATACAAGTGACCCAAACTAAACGAAATGAATAATCGAATTGGAATTCCGACTTCGAGCATTTTTTCTTTATGCGCCTTCATAATCAATGGAATTTATATATCTGTGTTCGGCTATCTTCCTGGCTGGGCACTCTGCGTCTCCTGTCTTGTGACTGTTGGGCTTGTTAAAGCGAGAGCATGTGGTACATTTTGGGAAGTCGATTGTCTTCGTGCACATGGATGTCATGTGTCCTGTTTCTCCACAATGGCCACACATTGAGTGGAGCTCCCGGCATGTCTTTGCCGCGTGGCCATACTGCTGACATTTATAGCAACGCGTTACTAACGTGAAGTCTCTGACAGGGCAAGACGTCCAGTTTATATAGAGTCTCTCTTGCGATATAAGCGCTTTACGGATGTTGGCTGGAACTTCAATGATGTAATTACAAGTCGGCGCGTCTTTTCTGCCAGATTTGTGACTTAACTTCACACTTGTTAGGAAAGACTCTATAGTCAACTCTTGGAACTTACCAGCTATGTTTTGTTCAAATATGCACCTGAGGACATCAGCATCGGATAAAACAGACGGCACTCCTAGAACTGTGATTCTTGGTTTTCGTTTTTTTGCTTCATCGGCAATAAGTCCAGACGATGATAGGGCTAGTGCGTCTTTAACTTTCTTAGCATCTTCTTTAGACTCAGTGCTGATTATAACGCCTCCGTTATGGATTTTACGCACACCACGCACATGTAGCTGCAATTGGTCAGGGCGTATGATTTTTTGCACGAGAGATTTTGTTTCATCGCTAGATTTTGACTTATTTGCTGGGTAAATTGCAATAGAAGTCAGATTTGTAGGTCGCACGAAGTCAGTTCCCTTCTTTACCATGTCAGCAAATGAAACATTTCCCGTTGATGCTGAATCCTTGATAGTCTGCTTGATGTCCGAAATTTGTTCCACAAGGTCCTGCTTTTCTCTCATCTCATCTATAATGTTGACGGCTATGCGGGCTTGCTGCTTAAGAGCTTGGTATAAGACAGCCATTTGCGAGACATCAGCACCAATTTTTCGACCAACTATATTACTGTTACAATTTCTTTTACCTAATAAAAAAATCACGCGAACTTAGCACCTAAATACAAGCCAATAGGTATTGTTTACAAACATTTAAACGCCAACCTTCAGGTCAGACGGGAAGCCTTTCAATTGGACGCGGCTTTTGTTGTACTTTATTCAAAAAATGACTGGACCATTCAATGAACTAATTACACGGTGACTTTTTATCGCTCAGGGCATTCGGTTTAATGAGGTGCTGGCATAGAATTTGCAAATGATACACATAGTTTTCTTTAAAAATTACTTGATAATAAGATATGTCATGTCTATGATGATGACGCCATCTTGTTACGGTTATACATACTTATTAAGTCATTAAAAAATGTATAGGAGCAGATCTTAATGTACAGTTTACAGTTTATACGTTTTCTAAACAGTATTATGATAATTAAACTACTCACGAAATAGGTTTAATACCTTTAACTAAATATTCTTACTTATAACTTTTATTGCTTTTTGACCCGATAATATTATCATGCCTCTGTATCGCCCAAAGGTTGTCTGGTACAAATTCGCCTACGTAACTACTTAAGTTAAGCAAAAAAACAAAATACTTCAATATATTTTAGCCAATACCTCTGTAGTTTGTCGGTTGAAAACAACAAAATTAATAAAAACATATCTTATGCAAGTTGTCATTAGACGGAAATTGGCCAATCAAGTGTCGGAGCGGTAATTATGTGATTTGTCACACGTGGGGCCTATAATCAATGTTATACAACTTAATTTTAGTGGGAGTAAGCACGTGATTGCTTCGGTCTAGTGAACACATACACAACGGTTTTAAAAGTATAATAAACAGAATAAAACAAGAAATAACGTTCCAATTTAGTCTGGCCTGAATATTTCGAAAAAATATTTCCTACAATGATCTCCGTACATAATTATGTATGCACGAGAATTCGTACACCGATCTTTCAGTAAGCATCCCTTTCCTCTCACTGTTCCCTGTTGGCATAAAGACTCGAGGATTAAACAGGGTCCAGTTGGACAGAGAAGAATAATAATTCGTAAAAACAAATTTTAATAATGCCTAGGTATTTAACATAAAGTCAACTACGACAGAAGCCCTGAAAAATGTTACTAAGCAATTCATTTCATTAGGCTGTCACACTTTTTCAAAGTTATAATGTACTTTCTAAGATTATTTAGACACCACTGACAAACGATGAAGGAAAACATCGTGAGGAAACTTAGGCTTATAATTTCTAATTATAAGTTTGTAATCACCAACCCGCATTGAGCAAGCGTTGTGATTAGTGGTCAAACCTTCTCCGTGTGAGAAGAGGCTTTGCTCAGCAGTGGGCGTTTATAGGCTGTTGATGAGGCTGTCACACACAGGTAATGAAAATATTTTTAATCCGTCATTATAGGCCTTCATTAATCGGATAATCTGGCAGCTTGTTAAGGGTTTCTGATTTAATGATCACAAATTATAATTGGGGAAAGTTATGAAATATTTTTAATCGCTGTTCTAGTTGCCATGACAAGCTCAACTTTAACTTTTGCTACAAAATTTTTGTTCGATGTTTTGTAATCGTTATGTATTAACTCCCACGCAATACTGAACAACTTTGTATCTTTTAAATATGGTAAAACATATTTTATTTTTCGTCCTTGGTACCTACTAGGTATCTTTATTAGCGAGAAGTTAAAGTACGTTCTATTTAACTTCTAACCATAATTATGTTACTCCCTTAATATTAAAACAACCGTAACATCACAATGCTACATATTCTAACACCCAAAACTATAAAAAATGAACTAAAAATTCACCAACAAACAACACCATAATCAACAAATTTCACTATAAATAAAATAAAAACATTCCAATATCAGGGTCACAATAAAGGAGAATGACCTTGGTGACGTCATAACTATAACCGTTACGTTCAAAATTTGCATCTTGTTCTAGTGCGCAGGCGCACGCGACCGCGGTTACGACAACCGACGATTGCTCGATCAACGATAATGAGATAGTTTTATGCAACAGAATAACGATTGAAATTATGTTCTTTTGTAGTTACGTAACGATCGTTATAATTAAATTAAAATTGTAACGTTATGTAATACAAAATCACGCCTTTTGATCCCCAGCGGGATAGACAGAGATCATCATTATAATTTCTATGATATCATTATTATGTAAAACTCACTTTTTGCTAGTTTCGTTATTAGTCTCACAGAATAAAAGGTAAACCATAAATCTGTCGCAATTCCAAACTTCATGCTGCTGAGAAATTTTAGAAAAACAAATAATATGCCTATTCCACTAATTGAAACTGAGACCCTATACTCGGCAGTCGCAAATCAATGCGGCAATCGCCTAATTATTAATCAATGAATGAAACTAATAATGATGATTATAATTAAATCAAAATTACAATAAAACGCGTGTTGAATATTGTAATTAATTTGTAGGTATGTAGAGGTATAAAGTTTGTAATTATATTCGTGTAATTAATTGTTATTATTTTAGAAGAACTCGTGTATATTATTAGTGTATAATTAATTGCTGGTTCGATATCTAGACTAGGCCACCCGTAATGTATAATTATTTATTTATTTATTTATTTATTTATTTATTTTATTTATTTATTTACACATAACATACAAATATCCTTACAGGCTAGACCCAATGCGATATTGCAGCAAATATTAAAATAACAATAATAAACAAAATATACAAACAAGAAATATCCATATACTCTATAGAATATATAATAAGTTCAAGAATATATAATAAGCTTTTACTACATATTTTATTTTTATTTTAATTATGATTTGTTATATATTTTATAAGTTGTCGATACTATAAACATAATTATGGTCATTCTCAACCTGCTTTATCTATTACAATATAAGCATTTTTTTGGTAGTATTTTCACACATCGGGTTACATTTATATCGAAATTTTCAGACGTTTCCCCATTTTTATCTCTAATTAAATATAGCCTATGTTTGTCATCGATAATATAGGATTCCAACGGTAAAAATATTTTATAATTCGGTCCAGTAGTTTCGGAGGAGATGACATTCAAACAAACAAATAAACAAAACATCAAATCTTTCCCCTTTATACTATTTTTCAATGGTTTAACACGGGTTATATTTTTTTCCATTCATATCAATTTTTATACGCTACCTAAACAAACATTTTGGATCGTAGCATAAGGAGCTCTACAAAAAAGAATTTAATAAAATAAATGTGAACCGTGCAACTTGAAAATTTTCGACATTTTATTACAAGTGGAGTTACTTTCTCTTTAACTGCATTTTGCAGCTGTTGCAGGAAGAAACGACCCAAGTCAAGGTTACTCGCTCCCTTTATGACCTTGAGCTACTTGATCTGTCACAGACTGTACGCTCTCCTCTCATGCGTAATTGTAACCGTAAAAATCCTTTCGAAAATACGTATTAATATTTTAATTATGTTAATTGCTTTCGTAGTCGTTGTTTTTAATTTATTATTGAGGTCTGTTTTTAATAATTTCATCTACTTTCGATTCACTTTCATTATCAATTAACTAGATTCAGCCTATGGATTTGCCCACGTTCCTTTGGGATAAAAGTACCCTCTGTTATTCTAGCCCGTTGAAAATTGTTGAAAATCATCCCTAAATTTGTTCATACAAAAGTAGTCTCTAAATATTGGAAATAAGGTCTATAATGTGTGTTATTGGAGAGCGGTCACCGGTGACTGCTTGGGGGGGGATATATACGGGCTACATCTATTCCTGTTCTAAATCGCATCCCGGTCCCTTTAGTCGTTTTGACGTCATTGAATAACAAACATATACACAAACACACACAAAGTCAAATTTCTTCTATCATTTTAGTAAATAGATGGCAAACTTATTGTTTATTGATAGGTATGCGCCAATCACTGCAGACTCATATTACGTGAACCTTTTCTGTTGATAAAAAATCTCATTTATATTTTATTTAGTAGTCTTACTTGTAGTCGGTTAATGAGACTCTATTTTTATCTTAATAGGGTCTAAATTCTGTAAAACAATTTTTATAGTTGGTTTAGAAAAACCCATTTCGTAGACAGGTACTCAAGACCACTTTTTTAAGCACTTAAACGGTTTCTCAAAGTCTTAATTTTAGGATCAAAGTTATTTTAAAGTTGATTGTTAACACCTGAAAAGCCACAAAACTTCTTTTATGTACTTTCAAAAACAGATGATATCTTCCCAGTTAAAAATGTATAGGAACTGACTTTTTAAATTCTTTTCTTTTGAAGGTGACGTCTAGACTAAGAACTATTTCCATTCAACCTTGGAATTTTTAAGTTTTTAAAAAATGTTGGAAAATCGCTCAGACGACTTACATTAAAGAAAAAAAACGTGAAACGATTTATTCCTCTAGGGATATTCAATTTTTGTCTTTGCTTGACAAAAGACGTCAAAATGAGAGAACTAACAATGGGGAATAAAAATAAGCATAAAACTCAATGTTGGTGGTCTTTGCATTTTGTCTTTTTATTAATCTTATTTTTTATGTCTGCTTATTTTTTTTATCTCGTGGTTTGATTTTCTTTTTAAGGCTCTGAGTAAATATTGTTTCGTATATTATTTCTTAAAATAAGGTAACTACTAAGCAGGAGTAAATAACCGACATTTTGTTTAAAAAAAAGTTGCCCCACACTTTTTTTAAGAGGGGCAAATCATCGAATCACTGCTCCCGCCTGAGTGAGGCTAGAGGGAGTGTCAGACTTTAACTGACTAAAAACCACTTCGTTCCTTCTCCAGCACGTCGAGGATTTTCTTCTGTGTAGAGGGTGCATTTACAAACATACACATTGTCATATGTGCCAGACCCGGAACAACAATTTGTGGATCACACAAAGTGTTGCCGGTTGTCCAGCCACCGCACCAACTGTGCCGTCGAATAGATCTTTTATTGTTATAATTAATCGACAGTACAAAGTAGCCATAAACAATTGTATCTATTTTGCTTTAACTGGGCATTAAAATGGACCGCTGCAGTTACAAATTCGCCCACTATTGGTTAGTTGGTACTAACGAACACCTAAACAGTGAAATTTATTGCCCTGAGGGCAGTTGGAGCTTACTGCTGGTAAGTCACAGTCTTTGAGTGACCATTCCTGGAGTATTATTCGAATTTCTGTTTTGTACTACAATATATTGGACTATGTACTACATTGACATTCTATACATAGAAAAAATGAAAGACTTTTATTATAAAGATACATACTCACGTATTCACAAAATTTCATAGCTCACTTTACAACATTTAGGAAAATATCATGAAATTTCACTTAGCCAATACATATTTTAGCACGTGACTACCAAGCAAAAACAGCTAGTGA
The DNA here is from genome assembly GCA_902850265.1 of Spodoptera littoralis. NCBI lineage: Eukaryota > Metazoa > Arthropoda > Insecta > Lepidoptera > Noctuidae > Spodoptera > Spodoptera littoralis. Next base: position 7,628,592 of record LR824542.2, on the reverse strand, counting down.
TATCATTTTGTTACTATGACACATATTCTTTTATGATTTCAGTTTCCAAGTAAATGGGCCACGTAGCTCCACAGTATCACAGACACCTTACGATCCTAATAAAAAATAGGCAGGTAGAAAAGTTTTCAGGCAAATGATTCTGAATTTCAGATGCTACGTGACTTGATTCAGATTTTTGTAATCACAGGTACCCTCGTCATTGCCTGACTGTCCTGAGCCCAAATATTACGGATTCGAATATTAAGGATTTACCTAACAACGCGAACATGACAAGCAAGTTTGATGAGAGAATTTAATTGAGAACAGAATAAAGATCATCGTTTTTAATAAAAGTGTTTTTGGTAGCAAAGATACGTCGTTTGATTAGTAGATTTTATAGGAGTCAGTGGTGTTTTTTAAGCAGAAAATCTTTATTGATTCTCGTAAAACTCAAAGTAAACGCTGACAGAGTCACAACCAAATAAAACGTGCTTTGTAACTTTGTGCTTATTTCAAAAAAATGCTAACGTTTCTAAAACATTACTTACAGGCATACCAACCGCCTTTTATAGAAAAAACTACATCCAATTAGTAAAAAACGCACTGAAAACTAGTTTACATAGATACGACCACTTTTTCTTCAGTAACCTCAGACTGGAACTCTTCATTGAGGTCGTCTCACATGACCAGTTGGCTAGGCGTGGTCATTTGATAACTTCTAGCCTCCGAACTAAGGCATTTGGCGTTACAATCGTACCAGCTACGCCAACTTTTTGCCCTATTGTTATGTAGCATAGGAGGTCGGCTATGAAGCAATGATTCAATGGATAATAGAATATTCTTAGTCTTGTTCCTATTTTTTCCTCATGTTAGGTAACTTTACCGGTATTGTTACTAATTTAATATATTGTACGTTTGTTCGGTGGGGTTTATTGTTTCTATATCACACCTTTGTGTCTATCTAACCGGTAAGAAAATGCGAACGTTTAAGTGCACCTACTTTTTAATAGCTTTTAGTAAAATTCTACTAGCGACAAGCCTAGTCTAAGACTGAGAATAGACTAAGTGATGCAACTAGTACCTGTGCTATACCTACTCATAAAATGCAAAATTGAACCTTAAAATATAAATGAATAGAATCAATGTTATCACCAAATGTCTCCGGAGTCTATGATTGATCATTCGAAAGTAAACTTTACACTGAAGTAATTAGTGTGAAATCACACTTCGTTCGAGTACGTAGAGAGATAGTCATTACGGGTTTAACGTTGACATGTTGACTTATTTTCGCATATCAGTGACAGTAATTAAGTAACACATACATAGCAAGTTTTTAACATTTGTTACATAATAAGATTAACGAACTTTATATATTGATCAACTGTTAAATTGCAGGAAGTGATGCGTTCTTCTTGCTTTCTTTTCTTATGTATGTTGATTTCACTGAGGTGGTTTAGGCGTGGTTTCCAGGTTATTTTTTTTATCTATTAAATCATGCGTCTAATTATGAGATGTTGATTAGTAAACGCATTATATTTATACATGACCTACTATAAGTTTAAATTTCCTAAATGGATGTTTTAAATATTTTCAACCACAATTAAACATATAGTTATATTTTTGAAGCGATAGTCGTACCTAAGTCATATTTACACGAGTATCGACTTATGTTTTGAATTTAGAATTTATAAGATGTGTTTTTCACAAGTTCGTATCTTCTGCATGATATTTGTAGTTTGCAAAGCCCGTCAAAGATACTTCATGTATAATTCTGTACTAAGCTATAAACAATACTGCACTACAATGTCATAGGTAAGTATTTGAATTACGCAAATCGTAACAATGCTTTGTAAAAAACAATTACTGCATAAGGAAACCGTTGCATTTACAAGGACTTTACCGGCAATTGAGAAAACAATTTTATTATAATGTAAATGTCATTCACTAGTACCTTATGGGTACTTTTTATATAATGGGTATTATACATAACGTTATGTTAGTATTCCTTAAAAAAGTCAGTAGAAATGTAGGTACCTATCAAATGCAACACACATCGATATATTCAGATCATATACTTACATAGGTACTGAGAATTTTGATATCTACCAAAATATACCTAATACTCAGTTTTAACTATCCTATCAGGTCTTATCAGGCACTGAATGAAGTAATTCAGTATAGATTTGGACTAGGTTTTGAAATAAAATTAAATTGTTGCCAAAGATTTTGTTGCATTCGCTGCAATAGATAGGTATGATGAGTTCAATGGAACCCACACACATCACAGAAAAAATACTAGCGTAAAACAAGATACCTCATAATTAACCACAGAGTCATTGAGACACATCAACTACTAAAGTGAGGTAAAATGCGTTCAGAGAAGATGAAAGGGGAAATTAAAGCGCAGCTATGAAAGCGCTTTAGAAAAACTAATACAGTGATGTAGCACTCGCGATATTGGTTTTAAGCGCTACTTTTAAATTTACAAAGTCAAAAGAGTTCTGAATAGTCATGTGTAGAAAAATGTACGATCTGTTCGAGCGTTTATGTATCTTATATATTTTTAATGCTATGAAGTGGTACATTAAAGAAAAATGTGTCGTAATATGTCGAAGTTTTTTGTAACATGTAGGTACGTCACACATGTTTCCTGCAAAATTATAACTTTATAATTTTTATACAATACTGACGTGTTCATTTGGGTGAATCTCATTTCGTAAAATTCATTAGGTAATTATTTTTTTTCGTTCGTCATACTATGTTCTAAGCCAATAAAGTCGTAGGTATATTTTTTGTTTCCAGGTGAAATACCAACACACAAAAGCATTGTGTATTTTAAGCAGCCAGCTGTACGCTCCACTTTACGAATACAAAAAACACCATAAATATTGTATTTCAGTACAAATTGTACAATTCATAAATCAAGTGGAGAGCATCCTATTTCTAAGTTCCCCTTTCTACGTTGAGACATGCCGTCTGGCCACTGCGTCGTGATTTATGCAAATGGCGAAGATTTTGTTCTGAACCCGTTGTAATACTTTAATATTGGGTAGGTAGCCAAAATAATATAATTTTACAAGGACATCTTGTCGGAACAAGACAGGAAGACATTAAAATGTTTAATTTGTTGGTTTTGTTTTCGTAATTGCAATATTGCAGTTATATTTTGAGGTAAGAACTTTGTTTTTTCTGCGAAATGACACTGGGTTTTAATCTAAAAACGATTTTTAAATTATTATACCTATGCTTATTATTTTCAAGCATATATTCAGCAGACCTTTGAACAGTCGTGTGACACGGCTCATTACAGTTCAGCTTTACATTTTTTAAACATTTCTTATGAAAACTTAACTATCCTTGCTAACATGATTTGCATCAAAACATACATAGAGTAAATAAAACCTACCTTTTGATAGAAAACATGCGTAATATGTATAAAGAGTGTTATGTTACAATTTTCACGTAAACAATCGTGGGAACATATCGTGCGATCTTGCTGACTTCCCGTTCCGACAGCCGACTATTAATCTATTCAGTAAACTCCTACTCAATGAGTATTACTCGTATATACTTCGATAAATACATTACATTATGTCCGGTGTTCGGTAACATTATAATCGCTATAGATTCACTTGGAATGTTAATTGATGTAGTTAGATCACAAAATGTTGCAACTGATTTGTATTTCGGTCTAAACGAAGTTAGCAGGACTGGGCGTTTAAGGTTTTAATTTATTACCTGCTTGATTGAGTTCTGATAACTATGTACTAGTGACGAAAATGTGAATTACAACGTTTTAAAAAGCAGTCAGGTGAATCATTTTAATTACCTTTTTAAATTCAGAATGAAATATTTAGATAACCCTAGAATGTTGATAGATACTTAAGTGCATAAGATATACATACCTATCAGGATGAACACTAAACTACAGTTAGTTGGGTCAATACCCCAAGGTGTTAGCTCAGTCTATGTTTGAGTAATCTTTGGCTCATTCAGTATTTTTATGTTGAATATTCCAGAAATCTGTATTTTATAAGCAAATCTAGAAAATTCCACGCGTATGGAAATATTTTCTCGAGTAACTACTTAAGTAAGTAGTACCTAATAAATAGTAGGTGTACTTAATTAATCGGATTATATTAATCCATACTTTAATCTCTCTTTATAAAATATTATTTAATAGTCGATAAAGGGATTAACGAAACAAATTCATCCATGTTTTTTAGTTTAGGATTTAGGACCGATATGCAAGTGCGACTGCCGGGCAAGGGGTCTCGGGTTCGATTTCCGGGTCGGGCAAAGTATTATTGCATTTTGAAAAATCTCAGTAGTAAGTAGCACGGAGTCTGTAAATGTGCCCGGTATATGGCAATAGGCTCACCCCCTGTTACATTGGACTCATAACATAAATAGTGAAAAGTGGGTGGTTCCATTGTACAGTGGCATTAAGTGCCGTAATGTGCACCTCTGCCCAACCCTTCGGAGATAAAAAACAATACTGTCAAATGTCGATTCTATTCAACAGTTAAGAATTAACTGATGATTGAAAAATCGGCCCTTAGCAATTGGACATTAAGTGATTAATTTTGTTTTTGTTACGTAACGTATTTTTTTAACTTTCTACTCCCTAAGAAATCGCTTAAAACCTGTTCAAGAAGTTTTATTTCCTGACACAAATACCGCACTAATTGTTGATCTTAAATGCTGTCGCAAGATTAAGTGAGTTGATGCACTTTTTTAAACGAGTTGAAGAAAGATTTAGTATTTCGATACGCAGAACGTCAAATACAGAGTACTTACCTATGTATTTAACTGGTATTATAAACTTCAGTATGTATTTCACTGGTATTATAAAAAATGTGTAATTTTATTATAAAATTATTAACGCATGTATTTCACTTTTTAATGTATTTATCAAATAAGGTAAGTATTAAATGTTGATCTTTTGTAAGGTTCAAGTGATTATCAATTTTATAATCGTTTTAAAATTGTTGCAAATATTTTATGAACACGTTCCAAAAATATAAGTATGGTACAAGACACAGAGAGTAACAGAATCACCATCCGTCTGTTCATTTACGGAAATGAATGAATTAAATTATAAAGCAAGAGCTACTTTACAATCAAAGGAATTAAATGGAAACATTAATCCCTCATCCCATATTTAGTAATGAGACATTTCCAAAAGGATTTTCCATTCAAACAAATTACACCAAAATGGTATAATTAGGAGCATTGCTATTAATAAAGTCATTAAAAGACTTGAGAAGAATTTATTTTTAGTATCAATTTGCGATATTATTGTACCATTTACAAGATTCGGGTTTGATACTTGGGTATAAGCACTCAAATGATGTAATTAAAATGTAGGCAATTGTGTAATGAGCGAACTTTTCCTTAACATTCTAGTCATTTCCATCAATAAGATGTCTTTAAGCCAATTTTTGAAGGAATTATACCAAGAAAAACACATTTTGACAGACTAACAGAAAAAAAAGAAAGTAATTTACTAACTAATCTCATATAAGGGTGAATGAAATAGCTTGTGGCTGGGAATTTCCATTGAAAACTGATTGTATCATATCAAAGGTGCATAGATACAATTCCTGTCCATTTCATAGAACTTCAACAATCGAAACATAGGTGGTCACGGGGTCACCGAAGCTTGATAGATTAAAATAACAACCAGATACATGGAATTTTTATTTCTACGAATGAATTTGATGGCTTCTTTTTTAGATTACAACAGAGACTAATAGGATTTAGTTTAACTATATTTAGACTATACTATGTTTGTTTAGGGTCAAAAAATAGAATAACAGATAATAGTTGATATCTTACCAAACAGTAAAAAAGCATATTTACGGTCGAATTGAGAACCTCCTCCTTTTTTTGAAGTCGGTTAAAAATAGCTATTTCGCGAAAAAGTCCTTGCATTTCATCAAATTTAACGTAATTTATTCTTAGCCAGCTGACCCGGCAAACTTTGTATCGCCTATTTTTTTCTCACCATTTAAACCTGCCGTAACCTTCCACGAACATTTTAAGACCAAAATTAGCCAAATTGGTTCAGCCATTCTCGAGTTTTAGCAAGACTAACGAACGGAAATTCATTTTTGTTTATATACATAGATAGATGTAATTAGCTTTCATTAATATTAAAATACATACGTAAAAGTATTTAGGTATGTACGCAAATACATACGCTTTCATAGTACCTAAGTTAACGGCCATTTTTTATGAAAAATAATGAACGTATTCACGGACATGACTAAAAATAACAGAAGACATTAATTAATTTTAAACCGGAATGCCATAAAACAAAGCTCTTTGTTAAGTCAAAAAAAGTTTCATTCATGAAGGCTTCACAATTCCAGTGAGAATTTATTATCTATCTCTTTCGTTGACACCTCCTTGTCATTTATATTCGTTACTGTATCTTGTGGGTGTGAGATTGTAAGAGTAATTGTACGTATGTAAGTGCAGCTGTTGAGATATCAAAGGATTAGTTTGTCGATATATAATGCAACAACTTAAGCGCTGAATTTACTTACGCTTCTTCTGCAATACGTTTAAGATCCGAAGTTATAGGTAGGGCCGTCAACTAAATCTTTTTTGTAATTAACAAACTCAACCTCAACATCAGTCATTCTGATGAACGTAAATTATTGTACAATTCTTATTAAATTGTCAAACCATTATTAACACGTTAAACGCCATGGGGGTCACCGGTGACCGGCGTTAGCGGAGGATTTACCTTCAACAGTTTTTTATTGGCAGTCAAAGTCTTAATTGATTTTTTTTTGACATTTGAAAAACGATGTCTTAGAAATATGAGGTCAACAACTTCGTCATTACTATTCATTCAATATCTTAAAACTCCGTAATTTATAAGAGAAAGTGAAAAAGTTTGAAAGTCCAAGGTGCAACAAAGTTATGAACTAAAATCCTGTACAGGCTGCAAAAGCAATACTTCTTAATTACTTATAACAGATGCTCGACTCGTACTTTCACTGAATCAAGTTTAGTGCAAGTGGCTAATTAAGCGAATGCCAAGTGGAAAATCATATTTACATTGATAGTGTGTTACTGAATGTGGCTAGGAAATAAACTCAATGTTACCAGAAAATTTTAAATTCAATAGTTAATACGTAAGTACTTTTCCGTATATCCAGAAACTAGTATTACTTGGAAATAAATACATAGTGTGTAAAAATGTTAAAGTTTTTGGAAATAATTCATAAAACTTGTTTATGAGAACACTCGCACTTGACTTTGACACACATGGCAACTGTGAAAGTTAACTGTTACTCGCAATAAATAAGTTGCAAAACTTTTTATTATTAATGACAAAATATAATAAGTAGGCCTACGAGCAACCACTTAACGGATAAGGTAAACTTGAACTACAAAATACCTATACGTATGTATTATTATGAAAAAATATTAATAACAAAAAATCATAACAGAAATTACAGAGAATGTTGTTTGTTCTACAAAACTGGACGATATCAAATCAAGCCCATGGCCCTTGATCAGTCGCGCTTAAGAATTCCTAAGCACTTTTTACGTATAGTTGTCGCAACGACACATCTAGTAGTATTACATCTTTGTGGAAAATAGTACGAACAAGTTGTCGGAAGCGGCGGTGCGGCAAAGCGAGGTACAAGTGAGCAAAACATCGCGCAACCGTCCGCGTCTACGATGATATGAAATGATTAAACGCAGTACTACACTTAATTACAACTCTTTGGACAAACTATGATTGAAATTGTTATCAGATTAAACGTTTTGATAAAAAAAATAGATTTTAAACACGTGATACAAATACTCCAAAAAATCTGATATGTCAATGTAAATAATGATGTCTTTTACTTCAAGAGAGGCGTTTACAAGTTCGTCATTATCTGAAAAAACGTTCAATTCAATATTTCGCAACAAACACTACTACTTGTAATATTCACGCTTGTAAGCACTAAACTAACAAGGCAATAAAAAGTCTATAAACAAATAATACAGCAACAAAAGTCTATTTTAAGTACAATAACACTTGTAACCTTAACGTGCAAAATTGAATAAAATTCGGTATGTAATCGTATTTAACAAAATACGTCATGTACAAGTTAATACCATGTTTATTTACTTAGGCACGATGACGTGTTAAATGTTCAATAGAATTAATTAGAATTTATTATCTGTGCTTAAACACATGAGCCGACATTTTGTCTGCCAAACAGCCGTAATTAACATGTTGATTGAATGATTGATTGTATACAATTTGAGAGCTGACTGACTTGACTAACTTCTATCGGTATTTGTTTTAGATTAAATTAAGCAAGACTTTCCTTTGAATGAGCGTTTTCTGTCCGTCCATTATAATTTGTTAGCCAATACACGTTATTTAGGTATTAATTTATTTATTTCTGTTTAAGTTATTGTTATATTTGTCATACAATGTCAATAATTGTTAAAGCTTCTGACTGACTGACTTAATCATCTTTTTATCTAAATATTTCCTGCTGACTATGAATGGAAGGATTTCATTGAATACGTCAGTTCCATTTCTATCAAAGAAATAAACACAAAAGATACCAAATAAATACAAAAACAATTTCGCCTAACTAATCCGGACAGGTCGATTCAGAAGGCTCGCAGCAGAACGGAAAAGTTTAATTAAATTGGACCGTTCGACTCGGTACAACTAAACTGTTAAATCTATATTTAAATTAAATGTATCAAGTAATAATATTATATACTCTGTTGTTCATATGAACATAACAAAATATTGATATTCTATTTTTAATTTTAAAAACAATTTATATTCACAAACATTTGTTTTAGACCGTAAAAATTCGCAAGTCATGATTTCGGTTTCATTTGTCTTTTTACTCTGTGCATTTTTCCACAGACTACCTATGTCAAATGAGATAGGATTTTATATTAAAAAATAATTGAACTATAGAACTTGTTATTTTCCAATGGACAGTGAAAGTTTATTGTATTGGTTTGACCTAAGCTGTGACCTCGCACAGCAAACTCGTGTTTTATTAAACACGATGTCTCTGTTGCGATTGTGACTATGCAGTTGTTTGTTGGTGACATATAAATAAACAAAATTGGCGCCAATATTGGTGGCGTCCTCAATCATTGATGAAAATGTATTGATTTGAATATGGAAGTCAAAAATTGCTAATTTTATTTGTTTGACAGAATGCATAAAATGTTACCTTAGTGATAGTGCAACAAGTTTCAATTTCAACTGGAACTTACCTGTAACAAAATGCAATAAAATATAAACAAATGTAGGTCAAAAGTTCATTAAATTTTATTACCTATGCCCTAAAAATAAAATACCTATGACAATCCTTCTTTATTTCAAATTCCATTAACAATCGGTCTAGCTTAAAGATAATCGTAACATTATTTACGTTCGATAATTTTTATGAAGTAACATTATTTAAGTTTAGAATGGATAGTTCTAGAACAAATGGGAAAACAATTGAATTGTAAAGATAAGAGATCAACGGACCTTTTTGTGCGTGTCTCTGCAACAATCTACGATATCCCACGACAAACAAAGACCTACTCATTTGTTTTCGTTTGCTCAAACATTTTGAATTTAAATTTCGAATGATTTTAAGTAAAGAGTATAACAGGGCAGCTACATTCTTATCGTTGAGCATTGAAAATAGTTTTTAATCTGTATTTAATATCAAATTGTCAAATTACGTCTATATAAATTACCTACCTATTCAATTCATTTTACTTTGCCCAAATATAAATTTTTAATCGCGTTTTTACAAAAAATGTTACGAAGTAACGAAAATGAGAGAGTAGTAAATGGATGAGCAAATATTGAAGTTTTACACAGGCAGTGGCCACAGACCACTTTACAAACAGCCAAGTGATATCATAGACCAACCCAGTATTTTTATTGATCTTGAAACCCATGAAGTTTGGAGCTAGGAAATATTTTTCAGTTTCTATATTCACAGTGCAATTCAAGTAAGTAGTCACATCGAAGTTTAAAATATTTACAAATGCTATATGCTATTCAAAAATATATCTATAAAAAATAGCAGATAATATTTAGTGTCCATTATTAGTCAAATGTAGGTAGGTACAGAAGATACATTTTGCTACTAACCTTAAGGTTCATTTTTGACTAAACAGATATAATTTACGAATAAATCAAATTGTAGGTACTTCGTAATTAAGCCACAAGTACATTATGAATTTTAATATGAATAAGTATGTAAGTGCCACGCGCCACTCACGCCGTCAAGAAACGCTTTATCACCTTTTCCTACGACTCAAATACAGTAATATATCAAGTATCTCAATGAAATATCACGCACGAGTAATGAACTCATTTCTAATTCTAAAACCATCAAAATAAAATCGCAACGACAACAATTTTACAATACAATGCGCTATTTCTAAGACGCTAAATCCACTTCCTCCACAAAAATCCTTCAATGGAACTTGCACAAATGTTTTTACTCGATTCAATTACTACGATTTGCAGGAGTCTATGTGAGGGTTAAGGATTCCAATCACGCGCTTCTCATTTCATTAAGCCAGATCGTAAATTAAGTTTTAACGAACTAAGCAGGTTGTGCTGTACTGTTGTCCCTTATTTGCAAGGAAATATTTCAGTTGCTGGCTTTTCGTTTTAGTAAAAACCTAGTGTTCAGATGGTTTATAGATGAAACTCCATTCCGCATCTTGAACTGTTGAATAAAAAAAATCTACTATAGAGGCGAGTAAGATAAATACAGGTTTTCTTCACTCATTAGACACAGAAGACTATATAAGTAAGAACCTCATGAAGTAGACATAATTATAAATAGTTTCATCGTTTTTGATTTTACAATTTCTTCGAAGCAGTGTATCCTAATCAACAACATTGACTTAACATTTCAACACAAAAATAAATAAATACTTACTCGAAATAAATGAGTATTCGTTCATTGAACCATCGAGGTACGAAACCAGACAAAACTACGTTTAGTTTACGAGTTTGTTCATATATCTAGGATCTAGAAACAGGGACGTTTTAATTAATTCAAGGCGAACACGTTTGTATTTGCTGATGCAAAAATTGCTGCCCATCCAATTTGTACGTGTTACTTGTAAACGTAGGCGTTGGGTGAAATTAAAAATAAACCTAACCGTAGACTAAACGATGAACAAGTTTTATGTAAATTGAATCTGTAATGGAAAAATTTAGAACAAATATAAATCTACAATCGTCTATAAGAACGGTAAAAAAAAACAAAACAAATAGTCAACTTACAATTTTCAATTAAAAACTATTATAAAACAGATATAATTGATAAATATTCTGCGTGTTTCACTCCTATCGGTGATGATGGTGGCTAACGAGGTGGTTTCAATGATGTAGGAATCCTACACTCCTTAATTTTTTCTCCCCTAAAAGGCCCTATTTCACATTATCTGAATAGCCACTATGTATGTATTAGATAAACAAGAAAAAAACATATTTGTTTGAACGATCTCACATAACTTTACCAACGTATCTACTTACTTACTTGTATCAAGGTGATAAAACAGGCGCTTAATATTGGATTCAGAAATTTACACAATGTACTGAAAAAAACCTATACCTATACCTATAGTACAAATATGTAATTTTAAAATAAATGATATTAAAAAACACAAAGTTGTTTTCAGATAACCAGTTTTTTATCGAAATTAGGTATTAAGACCTCGCACTCATTAATTTGCTTTGAAAAAGGCACAAAGATAAAAGGGTATTCATTAGCCTACATAAATGAAATTACTTTTTTATATGCTCAAATGAAGAATAAAATTATTTTCTTATCTAAACTATTCTTTTTAATTTAATTTAAATGTCATAATACCTACCGACAGATGCCCTAATGTCGTGGTGGCACGGAGGTTTAAGACGCCCGCTCCTCATGCATGAGGGTGCGAACTCGGAACCTTCCAACGGCATGTACCAATGTGACGTTTTCCTGTTATATGTAGGTACTTTCTAAGATTATCTAGACACCACTGACAAACGATGAAGGAAAACATCGTGAGGAAACCTGGGCTTATAATTTCTGATTATAAGTTTGTAATCGCCAACCCGCATTGAGCAAGCGTAGTGATTAATGCTCAAACCTTCTCCGTGTGAGAAGAGGCTTTGCTCAGCAGTTGCATTTACAGGCTGTTGATGATGATGCATTGGCAATATACAAGTAATTTAATCGAGGTGCGAGTATTTACCCAATGGCTTTCTCTTTCACTTCGATTTGGAACAAGAACAATTGAGAGAGACAGTCATATATAGTCATCACTACAAATACTCTTTTCCTGGTTCGCGGCTGCGCGACATCGCCGCGATTGCGCACACTGCTCATGAGGAACCCTTCTGAGGTTCGAAACTAGTAGAGCTTTTCTCAGTATATTCATGTGAGTAGCCCGCAATTTTTAGTTAGTATGTCTCACGATAGTCATTATAAAAACAGAGTGTTTCCTCATTTGAAAGTGCTTATTTTATTCTTTCTCTTAAAAATACACATAATCCATTAACACTAAGCTCAGTGTTAATGCATAAGCTAAGTGTCTTAACGGTAATTTTTGTTAAAAGGTTGAAACACAAAGGTTACATCATCAAATGTGTCAGACAAGGAAAATATTTAGAAAAAAAGCCTGTTTTGATTTTTTTTAATAAAAAAGGGTATTGTTATCAGTAAAAATATTATTTACAGTTAGTAAAGGCAAAGTGTTAATAATTAAAACCAGTACTTTAAATTTTTGTATGTTTTAACGTTTAGAATTCAAAAACAACTGAAGAGATAATCATGTGTTTTTACATTTTGAATTTATTGTTGCCTCGGTAATAGGAAGAGGAAGAATTAAAAGATTAAGTTTCCTTTTTCTTCTAATACCATCACTTCATCAATTCTGATGCAGTGTCTAGGACTCTCGAAAAACAGCTTTTTTTAATATAATTATAAGTATGTATTTAAGATACTTTAAGATTTTAGCTTTTTTAAGCGGAGCCGGAGCCCCGGTAACCCTTTAAGTTCTTCGCAGCTCAAGACTTTGGCTGAGAACTGAATTTCCCTAAAACTCTTAAAATACGGTAGGAAGAACCTTAATTAGAACTTTCTGATGCCCTTCACATGTAGGACATAGGTAACCTCTCATTAAAAAGTTTGTGATTAGAGCATGCATAAACAAAATGCGCACCTAACTACGAGTACCAAAGTATAATTTTGTTATGCATTAGTTAAACGCAGGTATAAAAGTGTACGGAGCCGCGAATTACTTAACGGGTTGCCGGAGCTCCGGCTCAAAGTGCAAGAGTAGGAACGGGGAGGTTTTTAGTCAGTAAAAGTCTAACACTCACCCGCCTTTCCCGGGTGGAAGAACTCATTTTGATGAAAATGTACCTATCGTTGACAATAAAAAAAGGTATAAAGGTAAATACTTTTTTATAAACTATGAATACAATTAGTAGCATCACATTAGGTAAATATCACACTGTTTTTCAAGAATGTTAGCAGCCGCTTCTACTTACCGTTTAATTTGCTTTGTTATGTTATAATTATTTATTATTATATGTATTCAATTTTATTATAATATAATAAATATTTCGTTGTCAATTTTGACTGCATGTGTACCCGTCGTAGTATTGTGAATTGACCAATACATTTTAATAATGTATTGTGACGTGACCCATAAAATGTGTTCAAAGTATAAAAAATAGAAATATGTCTCAAAAAATACATATTATGATGACACAAAATACATTCCACAATGGGCTTCGTTAGATACAATAAGTCCTAAAGTATACACCTTCAATAAAATCATTATTGACACGCACTCAACGAGACCATTACTAAAATAAATTACTGGACTGGAATGTTCAAGTAAGTAATCAAAACATCATTTTGAAGTAACTCACATACACACATACACCCATACATAAACTCAAATGATAGGGAACTTGATTTATGCCACTTATCACTTCGATCTATGTCACTTGATGCCCTTCTTAATTCTTTTGTAATGTACCTACTCCGGAATCGATCATCATCATCCCACCCCTGGTCCCAATTTTTGGATTCGATATTTTTTGGATACATGCCCCCTTTGGTTGACTCAATGTTCATTGTTCATTATCGTTAATTACGTCACATTTCACACATCAATTTATGTGTTTGTAGTCTATTTCTAACTTAGCTAAATGAATTTAATACTATATAGATACATACGGAGCACGAAGTAATATAGTATTGGTCTATAGACAATAGGGGCCTGTTTCAGAATGTCTGATCAAGTTCCTGTTTAGCTTAGATGACCCACATTTGGAGGCAGTTATTTCTTAGGAAAGTTATTAACATAACCATTAGCTGAAACTATGTAAATATAAAAGAGTACTATAAGCTTTGTAAGCAAATCTTTTCTGGATAGATGGCACAGAAAATCCAGACTACATACACCTGGTCTATGGATTCCTATGTCTATGCTTTTGGGCAAGTATGAAACCCAATCCATATTTAATTTTGTAAAGGTAAGATATATATTTATATATTATCATACCGAACTTAAACGATTTTAAAACCATAATTTCTTTCACATTTAATTTTAAATGTACAATATACAAGCAGAAAATATTTTCTATTATAGCGAATTTATTAAAAATACTGCTTCAATATCCAGGAAAGGCGATTTCGTTGAGAAATTAAAGTTTTGTACTTTTGTTAAATCAGCTGTCGATTTAATAAGACCGTCCTATAATTCTCTGTCGCCCCATTAATTTTCACTCCCTTCTGGGAAATCAATGTTTAAAATGAGCTCTAAAATCAGCGACTTAACTTTGATGAAAAACGTTTTACAGTAATGATATTTATTACTGTACTTACACTTAAGCTGATGGCTTCAGCTTTTAAAACCCTGTTGACAACGGGATCTATATAAAAAGGTGTGCAATATTGTCAATTGTTCCATGACCTTTATATTTCTACTAAATATTCAAACCTTGACGCTAAGTGTTGTCTAGAAACTGTTTAATAAGTATTCTGTTTCATTTCACATCCTACAAAAGCAATATAAATGATTGGCAAGTATATATTTACTCCACAATCCTCCACTTACGCAACAAGGAAAATTATAAGTCCCATTTGATGGGATTAGAAGCAATACAAAGTGCCTTCAATGACTCCATTTAAATAAAACATTTCTATGAAAGAAGTCTTGCGTAAGGACAAGTCGTAAGAATTTTATAAGCTACAAAGCTAAACACAATTTCCTTAAAAACTTCAAGTGTGAGATAGTGAACGGAAATCGTAAAATATCCTCGTACGTAATGCAATTTGTATGCACATATTGCAAAAGTAAACTTTCCACGAGTTATTACACAACTGTACTAGATACATTGTACGAACACAGTGTGGTGAAAAAGAAGATTGTTATCTCTCTAGTGCTATGTTGCCCTAGTAGCCGCTGGGCCTATAGTCTCTAAGATTTTATTCGATAAGAAACTACTATCTTCAAAATTAAATCTAATGGCTAAGCCGTGTGGTGACAATAGAGACAATTATATAAAACTAGATTTTACCCGTGTTTTGTCCGCGTATTCCCGTTTTATCCCATGGGAGTATATAATTTAGCAGCTCTCACCTAAGTCAGCCAATACCCCTGTATACCAAATTTCATCAATAATAAATTTTCTGAAAATCTTCTCAATTATAATTTTCAACAATAAATTTCAGTTGTTTCAGCGTAATTGACGGACAAACATTCAAACAAAGAAGTAACTTCTTCAGGGCTGGTCTTTTTCTCGGTCAAAGGTTAAGCATTGCCATTCAACGTGGCAATGCTGCCAGCCTTCTGGGTACTTTTCCTATTGACGTCGATGCTGACGAATTTTTCGATGCTCTGTGTAAATGGTTATTTTTAGTTTTCTTTTATTAATTTTTTATCTTATACTTAATATTTTTAACTCGTCGAGTACCGGTTTTATAGACACAATTAAAGAACAATAGGTCGCGGTCACCGGTGACCGCTTGGTGTTTGACAGTTTAAATTAGTTTTAGTGTTTCCACTTCTTTATCTGAAGAACTATGAAAGTTTGTGCCTGTAAACTGCCTCAAAACTGCCTCTTTTGCCAAGTGGTCGCAAGAGCGACTACCGGGCAAGGGGTCTCAGGTTCGATTCCCGGGTCGGGCAAAGTACTACCGGGTTTTAAAAAAAATCTCAATAGTAGCACGGCGTCTATAATTTTGCCCGGTATATGGCAATAGGCTTAATAGGATTCATAACAGAAATAGTAATAATAAAAAGTGGCTGTTACATTGTACAGTGGCATTAGGTGCCGTATTGTGCACCTCTGCCTACACCTTCGAGGTTAAAAGGCGTAATATTGTTATATAATACGTATATGTTATACTACAAAAGTTTGTGCTCACGTTCCATCATATAGTACTTCGTTAGTTCTACTTATATAATCAAAATGTCTATACCATGCTTCCATCTTGATTAGGTAACAACTATATCGTGCAGATTAACTTTGATTTATGAACAACAAAATGAGTATTGAATACTATTAACAACTAGCTTCTGCCCGCGACTTCGTACGCGCAATCCCGATATTTCCCGTTCCCGTTCTTGATTTTCGGTAAAAAGTAAAAAAAAAAGAATTGGGTAAAAAGTATCCTATGTATGTCTCCTGGTTCTAAGCTACCTCCCCACCAATTTTCATCCAAATCAATTTAGCCATTCTTGAGTTATAAATAGTGTAACTAACACGACTTTCTTTTATATACATAGATTTGACGAATGGCCTATTGTAGTACCAAGGACAAACAATTTGGAGTACGGTTAACAAATGGACACGTGCCTGAACATGTGGGGGCCAAGGTAGAAGGGGTCAACCGTCAAAGTAAGTCACTCATGTGACTAGGAGTCGCGTGCCTGCATACCAGTTGTTCTGCAAGAATTGGATCCCTTTTACCAATACTGTCATGTGATTGAATTAAAATGTCAATACTAGTTATTAAAGAATGGCCAAATTAAAAGCACACTTAACCGACGAGCGTGCATGAAAAGATTGATGACTGTTGTGTGTATGTGTTAATCGTAGCAATTGGCGTTCCGTAGTCTCTGTCTGCCCCCTTGGGAGATAGGCGTGAAGTTATGCATGTGTGTATGTATGAATTTTTATCATCCTTTGACAACTTTTTGTCCATTGCATCTGAACAGCCATTGAGTTATTTGACTGGTTCGATAGTCAAGTACTACCTAGTAAGTGAGAGTAGAATGATCGAAAGAGTCGAAGTTTATTAAGCTTTTAAATTTTTAATCTGTGTAATAACAATAACAAAGAGTCTATTTATGTACTTAATATTTGACAACTTTACGGCAATTGATACTCAGCTATTACAAAAGACGTAAAAAAGCTAGTGAAAATATATCAATGTTTTCAAGAAACACTTCCTAACACTTTGGTAAAGGTGTGTAATATACAATTGTATGTATGTTAGTGGGCACCAACAATAATTTTTAGTAGGTACTTACTACTCAAATTGATCACTATGACCTTTTGAATTCTTATGCTTTCCTGGTACTCAAAGTCTAGTGAAATCATATCGAGGCTAGCTGACTAATACTCTACGTCCTTAGGTCAGTTCGTGACACAAGGCCAGTGGGTAATGTTCGGTATTATAACGCCTACTTCTTATGCAACCCTGGTACTTAAGATTAATAAAGCTTGACAGCTAATTAGTAGGTATGTATGAAACAATAGAATGTGCAATTATTGGGTTACGTAAAAATGTGTGTATTGTGTGTCTGTGTATGTGGTTGGGCGTGTACTTCTTTGGATAAGTATATTATACAGATAGTAGTTAGATTTGATTCGATAAGTACTGACCAGAATTGTTTATCTCATTACTTTTAATTTGCGTATTTATGAATGGTAATAGTTGGTTACGTACCATAATTGATTTGTGTTCCACAACAAGCGATTTGAAGAAAACTGCTATAATCATTCAAATTAGACCATCCAATTTTAAAAAAAATACCTATTCGAAAATTGCTTATGGCAGTCATTATAAGTACCTACAATAGTTGAAGGACATCATTATTGATAGGGTAGATGCCTAATTTTTATTTTAATGTCTGTCTGGTAGATTAATTTAAATCATTAGACACGTATTTTTTTATTTTCTTACAGAAACAAATACTTTTGACAATATTATATTGATTTGAAATGCCACGTGACGTCACTTCTATGTACATTTTATACGTAGCAATGACGTTTTAGCCCCCCTCCTAAACTTTGATTCGTTTTATCTAAGTATTATTTTATTATACAACAAAATAAAAATATACGTGTCTAATATTTTTCATTACCTAACTCACGGACTAATTAGATTTTTAATTTTCATACCCTGTCATCATCTTAATTACTCATATTTTACAACACATAACATCACACTTTTTAAACCCGAAGGGGTAGGCAGAGGTGCACACAGAAGTAACACCCACTTTTCACTATTTATGTAATGAGTCCCATGTAATAGGGAGTGAGCCTATTGCCATATACCGGGCACATTTCCAAACTCCGTGCTACTACTGATAATTTTTTTTAAAACCCAGTAATACTTTGCCCGACCCAGGAATCGAACCCGAGACACTTGCCACTCGGCCATCGAGGCAGTCAGCATTTTACAAGTATACACATTATTTCCCACAAAAGTAGCAAAGTCGGTAAGTACTTAACTCAGCTAAAATCGTTCCATCCACATCCCTCCAAACAAGCTAACTCACAAACTCGTTTAACTACCCAGTTAACCAGTTTGCATAAAAGAATTGTTTTGTTAACTCTTTGACTTATATTCTCGAAGCAAAGGTCTCATTATAAAGGGTTGAAATATGTACTTATTCCTAAGATTTTACGTCAACATCAGCACCATAATATCTTGGACGGAAGTATTGTTAAATGATTCCAGTTTTATCTGGTTACAACTTAAGTCTTAACTTACAGTTATATACTACTAGCTTCTGCCCGCGACTTCGTACGCGTAATCCCATTTTTTCCCGTCCCCGTTCGTGATTTTCGGTAAAAAGTAAAAAAAAAGTATTGGTTAAAAAGTATCCTATGTCGGTCTCCTGGCTCTAAGCTACCTCCCTACCAATTTTCAGCCAAATCTATTCTGCCGTTCTTGAGTTATAGTGGTGTAACTAACACGACTTTCTTTTATATATATATAGATAACTATTAGGTACAAGTTATTTTCATTTAGTTATGATATGAGTTCCATGCATCCAAACCAAAATATATCAGACTAGCTTTTTCCAGCGGCTTCGCCCGCTTTGCCTTGGGATAAAATGTGGCCTATGTGTTATTCCAGGTCATAATATACCCCAGTTTAAAATTTCATATCGATCCCTTCAGCCATTTTTGCATGAAAGAGTAACAAACAGTCACACACATACACATACATCTTCACAAACTTTCGCATTTATAATATTAATAGGATACTAGTAGCTACGTATCAAGTTGTTACCTCTAAGAATAATATTAAGCACCAATAGAAGACTACATGGAAAGTATACGTACCACATTACCCGATTATGAACCTATCTCTTTAAGTTAAATCTCGTTACTATAATTAACACTACATACAGTAACATAACATAACATCACGCCTTTTTATCCCCGAAGGAGTAGGCAGAGGTGCACATTACGGCACTTAATGTCAATAGGTATACAATGTAATACCCACTTTTCACTATTTATGTATGATTATGTATGATTGCCACATTTCCAGCCTCTATGCTACTACCTACTGAGATTTTTAAAAAACCTAATAATACTTTGCCCGACCCGGGAATCGAGCCTGAGACCCCTTGCCCAACAGTCGCACTTTCGACAACTCAGCCAATGAGGCAGTCAGACCAGACTACCTACAGTCAACAGTAAAAATAACTAAGAAAAAAGTTTAAGTACCGATTGCTTTATCAAAACAAGTTATAGGTATATTACAAATCAATATTCGGAAACTACAGTCTACAAGAGCCTTAAGTTGCGCTTATTCGAATTGAATCAGATCGTTGCATAACTGCGACCGCATTTTATACCAAAGCCTGTCCAATGTCCATATAAATGTTACTCCGATGGCAATAAAAGTAAGTATAAGCAATCAATGAGATTGTTATGTTAGCATTAAACTAATTTCAGTTTTGTGTGTTTGTCCAATCTCATTGCTATGCGGATATCATTTTTTAATTCAGTTATTTGGTCACTGAAGTAGTGTCAGTATTATTCAACGTTATAATTGTTTGATAAGTCAATATTACCTACTACATATACGTGTATAAATTCTTCAAAGGCCTTTGTAGAATTTGTTGCCTTCCGTCCAGTTAATTTCTTTAAGAAGGGCATCAATAAACAACCACAGCGTTGGCAAAGATGCATTGATTACATGGGTTACTTTGAATAATACAAATAAAAAATACATGAAAAATGTTTCATTTATTTCATAGATACCAAACAGCAATTTCATAGGTAATTTCATATATGACAATAATTATGATTATGATATTCTCTGTATTACTTAATTTGTCACTTAATTTCGATAACAAAATATAACATAACATCATAACGTAAAATCACGCCTTTTATCCTCGAAGGGGTAGGCAGAGGTATACATTATGCCACTGTACAATGTAACACCCATTTTTCACTATTTTTGGTATGAGTCCCATGTAATAGGGGGTGAGTCTATTGCCATATACCAGGCAGAATTCCAGACTCCGTGCTACTACTCAGAATTTTTAAAAATACTTCGCCCGACCCGGGAATCAAACCTGAGACCCCTTGCCGCACGCAGTCGCACTTGCGACCACTCGGCCAACGAGGCAGTCAGATAACAATACAGCAGATAACAAAATATTATTAAAATAAATTTCCGAGATCATAATAAACACTTACAGACCCACACAATTTATTCAATGGGTACCCAACACTATAGTTGAATTTGCGAAATTCGTTTCATTGTTATAATTAAAGCAAAACAAATCTGTGATTTTTGCACTATTATGAACAAAACCATGTTTGAACAACTGCAGTTAGTGAATACATTCATAATTATTACATTTAAGTCATAAGTATTTATACAAATGTTTAATGACATCGATGTTTAAGAAGTATTGTTTCTATTTACAATAAACGTCTTAATTTAAGAGGTCGCAAAGGTGATAGTACATTTAGCTATTGGTAAATAAATCAGTATGTGCATACTTTGTAAACAACATTGAACTATTGTTAGTAGTAGGTAGTGTGATTACTGCATACGGTCTGGTAAGAAAATACTGTGAGAATACACTTTCCAGAGTCCCTGCGAACATAAGCGGCTTTTTTTTATATTGGGTCGACGTTTGGTCACTATCTCGTCTGATGGTAAGTGATGATGTGTTCAACGATGGAGCACGTCAGCTCATAAGTGTTGCTTAAGGCAGATGATTTTTACATGCATTTGAGCATGCTAGTAAAAGCTATCTAGTTTAAAATGTACAGCAGTACCGCAAACACAACTGCAATTGCAAGTACTATTAAAATAATGAGTAAATATCTCTCATTTCAATATTTAACGAGATTTTATTTCGTCAAACGGATAGGAACAGAAATATAATAATTATTTTTTGTCATAATATCACCAACGTAAAGCCTTGGCCTGCAATTATTGTGGATTTCTGAAAGCGAGTTGCAAAATCGAGTGTCGCAGATATTTTAATTGCTTTTAATATCAAAACTACACGTGACTGGACTTTCTACCTATACAACCGTTAATGTCTAAAGAATAATATGAAACCATAACATAACATTACATCATGCCTTTTATCCCCGAAGGGGTAGGCAGAGGTGCACATTATGCCACTGTACAATGTAGGTAACACCCATTTTTCACTATTTATGTTATGAGTCCCATGTAATAGGGGGTGAGCTTATTGCCATATACCGGACACAATTCCAGACTCCGGGCTACTACTGAGATTTTTTTTAAAACCCAGTAATACTTTGCCAATACCCGGGAATCGAACCCGAGACCCCTTGCCCGGCAGTCGCATTTGCGATCACTCGGCCAACGAGGCAGTCGTCAATATGAAATCATAATACTTATACGTATGTATGTATCTCAGTTCTGCCCTTCGATGCCAATTGTTGACTTATTTGGTAGAAAAGAACAAAATAGAATGGTCCACACAAATGTCATATCAAAATCTACAGCAGTCCATGTAAGTCAAGTCTTGTAAAAAGAAACAACTATATTTTTTACTTATGTGAAAACTTACACAAAGTTATTAAAAGGCATAAATGTTAAGTCTAAGGTTAGAAATGGGCTAAAATCGAATAAAAAGTTTCATAAACTCCAATACTCCATATTGTTATCTAAACGTTATTTAGCTTACGGTTGGTGCGGTGGTTGGAAACTGGCTGCCACGCAACGTGTCCCGGGTTCTTTGAATAATTATTTATGCTATCCACATTGTTGTTTCAAATCTGGGTGTGACGTGTACGTTTGTAAACACACCCACGACACAGGAGAAAATCCTAGTGTGGAGATTTCTTCACACTTTTCTAAGCATAGAAAAATTTATTTTTTAAGCATTGGCTTAAAAAGGACTTTTTCAAATAATAGGTGTATTGTATGTAAATGACAATTATAATAATATAATGATATCTTCGAATTTACAACTTTGCGCTCTGAAATCGATTTCCTGATTGAGCTGTGATCTGAACTAGTTCCAAAGGCTAAAAGGCTTTTTTACCTCTATATTTCATGGGCTAACGTTTGACCACTATCTCAAGCTAATACCTATATCTATTGTAACTACATACACCACAGAGAAAAAAGAATGAAATTTAAAAATATATTTTTTTAAGTTTATTCACATTTAAAGCTATGGTCAGCTATTTACAGTGTAAATTAAAAACATGTTAAATGTTTATTATACCTGACAGCTAAAACTGATAGAGTTTAAAACATTATGATAACATAATAACAGCTTGAGGCTAAATAAAACAATAAAGTTTAAGTTCTCTAACCGTAAACAAATCAAATTGTGAAATAGATAACCTATTGGTTGCTAACTGATTTTAGTAGATATTTAGTTTGTGATTTATATTATAATTTTCGTGGGACATACTAAATTAATCGTGTTCCTCATTAAATAATTAAGTTAGTAAGTCGAAAATGATAATCATTATTATTTTGTGATATTCAAAAGTGTACCCTTTTGGTACACTTTTGAATGAATAAACCGTGATGTAATTATAATTTTTAGTGGCAACATAATTATTGCATTTGTTATCTGTATTGTTTTTGTCTGTTTAATGTGCTTACTAACATATTTGTTAAGAGATTTTTTGATATTGCTACTAACACAGTGGACCTTTGATGTCTTAAAAATGATTATTATTATAATAGTCAAATACTTAAATAATGTTAACAGTTAGAATAAACAAAACAAACAATGTAATAATTGACTTAAGCTATCTAATGTAATTCAGTCAGACGTTGTCTCACTGCATAAAACATAAAACCTATCATGACTACGCTAATTTCTTGTTAGAAGACAGAACGATAGCCACATGACACCGTACGCAAATAGAGGATTCTGAAAACAAGATATACAGAAAGAACGAAAAAGCTTTATTCCAATATACAAAAAATATAAATAAAAGCAAGAAAATAAAAAAATCGTCAACGAGGCACAAAAAGACCAGAGGCCCTAGTACAAGGTTGTCTTACGTTTCAAGTAATCGACACGAGTTCTCGTTCGGCACTCTGATTGGTTGGTTTATTGGCGCCGGCCAATCAGAGTGCCGAACGCGGACTCGTTTCGAATACTTTAAACGTAAAACAAACTCGTACTAACGTCTCATTGCTTAGTTAAAATGCCGTAGCCTGAGAACGATGGAGTCATGACGCTAATTTTCCTCACTAGCCTAGTGGCTTCCAAGCAGCAATATCAAAAACCAAAGCAAGGACTACACACTAATCTTAGTGTCACCTTCACACGCCCTTCTAAACTAAATAAACTTAGGTATCTACCTACGTAACATTTTCTTCTCTATATTTACTTAATACCACATAGTACGAGATCCGGCTGCAGAATCAGTGTACCCATCGAGTGTTTGCTGAAAACCAAATTTTTACACATATTCATGATTAGGAGAATTTATATCCACCAGGTTGCCTATCAAAATGTGGCCGCTAGTATTTTTAATTAAATTATTAATAATTCATAATCCGTAAGAAATTTCACTGACTTTTTTTTTCAATGAAATGTCGTCTACTTCACGGCAACATCTATAAAGACTCTGAAAAATTATGGTTGCCGTTGCGCACCTGGCCGCACCTCTTCGCAGCCAGGTATACACAGGTATGAATTTGTTACATTTATACACCCACAACGTACATTTATAATTTATATATCAAATTAAAGCAAATTTTTTTCTGTATATTATTATATACGGTTGCTTAATTAAATCTGGCCGCCAATAAGGGTTGCTGGCTAATAAATATAGTAAATATTAAAAGTAGAGTGAAAGAGAGCTAGCGCGTAACACCACTAGTCAGACGAGGATAGCGATTGCCAGCTGTCAGACGGTTTAAAGCCATTGCGCATGCGTCAGATGTTAGTGTTGTCAACGGATCAAAAAAAAATTGCTGTTTTATTTGTGCATCGAAAAATTATCAATCTCATTTAAGTGAAATAAAATTTATAAGGATGAAGGCGTGTTTCCTGTGCGACAAAAAATGCAATGTACTAGACTTTGATAATGCTTCATTCAAAAAGTGTTCTCTAATGTTATTGTTTCGTCGCAAGAAAAAATATAAATATCATGACATTTTATTAACACTTGAATCTACCGATGATTTTGGATATCATACAAAATGTTTGAAAAAAATTACAGTTTTAAAGCAAAAAGATAAAGAAGACTTCGAAAGTTTTTGCAAGACACAAACCGTAAGTAAAATTTTAATCGAACTTAAAAAATATAGGTAATAATGGTAGGTATTTCTGATGAAAGTGATATCTGCGATGATAGTGTGACTGAGAGCTCCGATGATTCAGATTTTTAAAAAAGAGTCATGGAAGTATAATACAAATATAATACATTTTAAAAATTTATAATTTAAAAAAAACCAAACCAAAGTTAATTATTATTAGTATTCATAATTTTTAATTTTTGTTATTAGATAAGGTATATAAACTAGTCTTAGATATATAAAAAGGGGTTTGTGTTCCTAATTTTTGATTTGATTTGTATAATGTTTGAGTTATGTTAATTAATCTAATAATTGTTTGTTTTTCATGAAAATAATTACTTTTTTTGACAAATTACGATTTAAAGACAATGATAATAAATCTGAGTACAAATAAATAAATAAATATTGAATAATTAGTGCTTTATTTCTCTTATTAATCCCATAGGTCTTTTCGGTTACCCGCGCCTGCTCCCGTTATAAATGACTACGCGCCCGCTTGAAGGTAAAACTGATGATTGATGAATATGTAAAATAAATGTAATACTTGAATAAAATTAAATCTTTTTTCATACAGTACTTGTACAACACAATTTTTTTACATAAGTAACCTTGATTTTATTTATCATCAATATTCATTTTTTTTTGTAATTTTTAAATTTGTCGTTGACTTTTTAATTTTTTATTTTAGAAAAGAAAGACGTTTCTTTTGGAGTATTTATTATTTTGAGTCGTACCTAGTGACTAGTGGTGTTACGCGCTAGCTCTCTTTCACTCTACTTTTAATATTTACTATATTTATTAGCCAGCAACCCTTATTGGCGGCCAGATTTAATTAAGCAACCGTATATAATAATATACAGAAAAAAATTTGCTTTAATTTGATATATAAATTATAAATGTACGTTGTGGGTGTATAAATGTAACAAATTCATACCTGTGTATACCTGGCTGCGAAGAGGTGCGGCCAGGTGCGCAACGGCAACCATAATTTTTCAGAGTCTTTATAGATGTTGCCGTGAAGTAGACGACATTTCATTGAAAAAAAAAGTCAGTGAAATTTCTTACGGATTATGAATTATTAATAATTTAATTAAAAATACTAGCGGCCACATTTTGATAGGCAACCTGGTGGATATAAATTCTCCTAATCATGAATATGTGTAAAAATTTGGTTTTCAGCAAACACTCGATGGGTACACTGATTCTGCAGCCGGATCTTAGACTAACATATTTAGTCTTTATAAAGTTTCCCTAATAACTTCAAATTTCAGTCTAATAGTTGAAAATTATAAAGCAAAAGTACACGTGTACAGTAATTGTTTTAATTGAAATAAATGATTCGACTTTCACAAATTGTTATTCTTGTTAAAAGTGTATGTAAATTGGAAGACTTTGGTATAAATTTGATCGATAATTGTGAAACAATTAGTACCGATTTATACTTTAAATTGGAAGGCCAAGGACGATGTTCTGTTAAGTGTAATAGATAGTCTGGTTAATTCTTTAATGACAGTTTCTAGATAAATAATTCCATACACATAACTACTTGACTTATACTGACGTCACTTTTAAGTCTGCTATAGAAAATGTTACATAAATAAAGTAAGAGAGAAACAAAGACGATTTTTAATTGTAGGACATTTTATTATTCTTCGTTAAAGCGTAACCGACCATCCGATGTAGTAAGTAACTTCTAGTTTGTCCTAGAATATTCACAAAAACAGCAATAAAGCTCATAATTCTATGTATTTGTCTCTCTACGGGAAACCTCACAAATCTAGGTTGGCTAAATCTCTTTCTTTTATATTCTGAACTATAAAGAACAGAGATGTTTTCGGTGGAACATTTCCGCAAATGTCCATTGTAAATCATAATGGAATAACTGACCATAAACGTAACTACGGACCATATCTTTGAGCCATAAATGCGTATAAATATTTATTATTGTTAGAACAATGTTATCTACACCATACAATAAAATACATGTAGGTAAGATCGAATAAAATCTTAAAGAAGATATGAAAATAAAACATCTACGTACCTAATGTTAAAAATATATCTTGCAGCAAATTTAACAAATGTGAGTTGCTATTTAAGTTACAACTTTATTCATTCTCTACTAAAGTTGCAAAAATTCTAAATTGTGCACCCCGCAAAAGTGTTAAACATCTCCCATTAACAATATTTCTATCGTTTAAATTCTTATTCTGTATTATAAAAGTCATTAAATTTTTAAAGGACAAAAATATAAAGATTGTCTTAGGGACCAAATCAGAGTAATCCTCAAGCTAACTCGTTTCGTAAAAAGAATCGTCCTGGGTTATTTGATGAACATAACTATTTTGACGATATATTTGTATCACTAACTCAAATCTACTCAATTTCAAAACTATTGCGTGTTTAATGTACCAAAAAGCGTAACACTCGCTACAAACGAGAGTGTGACATCACTTGATTTAAGGTCGTGCAACAGTCACAATGAATGACTTACATTTATAACAAACATGGTAACTGATGATGTACATTGGGTTTGTACCTACGAGTTTTATGTTTAATCGAAATGAGACCGCAATCGGCGCTCTGATTGGCCGGTTTAAATGAACCAGCCAATTAGAGGGCCGAACGCGGTCTCGTTTCAATCACTTTTAACGTAAAACTAACTCGTACTTAATCCTCAGATCCCGCAGTGATTCGAAACTTTTGTGTGAAACATCTATCACAGTAGACTTTTAAAAATTAAAAGTAAAAAAGTCAAGCATTATAATGACTAAAATATTGCGAAGATATTTATGGAATGCTGTAGGTGCAAGATATGTACACGTACATCCCACGTTTGCAAGTGCGACTGCCGGGCAAGGGGTTCGATTCCCGGGTCGGGCAAAGTATTACGGGCTTTTTAAAAAATCTCTGTGGTAGCACGAAGTCTGGAAATGGGCCCGGTATGCGGCAATGAGCTCACCCCCTATTACATGAGACCCATAACATAAATAGTAATAAAAAGTGTGTTTTGTACCCAATGTACAGTGGCATTAAGTGCCGTAACGTGCACCTCTGCTTACCCTTTCAGGGATAAAAGTCGTGACGTTATGATAATAATAACAAAACAAGAAATTTAGAGACATCATCTAATGTATCAATAAAAAAAAAAGTTTCATAATGCATCACGATAATAAATTGGTACAATAATGTTTCATGGTCTAACCACTTAAACATATTTTTCCAACGCAAAATGTTAGAGGAAATGTTATAAAAATATTCTACAAATTGTGGTCCTTTTATATGACCGCCAAAAATGGTGGTAATAAAAAGCTGCCAGCACGGATTTCCTTTTTATTTTGGAAAAAAATTACATGCATGTGTTGACGCATAACTGGTGCGTTTTTGTGATGCATTGCCATACATTTATAATAACTTTTTGCACAAATCTGGGAAATAATAAACGTGTGTGTGCTTTTTATAATTATACTAGCGACCCGCCCCGGCTTCACAGGGGTGTAATATGCATGAGTTATACATATAAATCTACCTTAAGAATCGCATCAAAATCCGTTGCGTAGTTTTAAAGATCTAAGCATACATAAGGACAGACGGCGGATAGCGACTTTTTTTATACTATGTAGTGATGAAGTATACAAAATTAAGGAAACTATTAAATAATTACACTACAAACAATTACGTGGTAAGTAAGTACCTCTACAAGATGAAGTGTATTATAATTTATTATGACAAGTTAATATCAGGTTTTACCTGATTTGTAGAAGCCATAAAAAAATGATGACCCTAGATTTTATATAGATCAGAAAGGCTGCTTGTATAATCTATAAATAGTCAGTCAAATGAATAAACCCTTAATCAGATCTTAGAACCACCGCGAGAAGAGCAGAAGTAGCGACAAAATTACATCAGAGTGCCAAGCACGAATATCTATCGCTTTCGTAACGTAATAGTATCGAGTGCGTTCGGCGCTCTGATTGGCCGGCTAAAGAGAACCAACCAATCAGAACGCTTAACTCGCTCGATACTGTTACGATACGAATGCGATAGTTGTTCGTGCTTGGCCCTTTGAGTGCCAAGCACGAATAACTAATCGCATTCGTAACGTAATAGTATCGAGCGCGTTGCGAATGAGTTGTCCAAACGAGACCGCGTTCGGCGCTCTGATTGGTTGGTTCCTTGGAGCCAGCCAATCAGCGCGCCGAACGTATTCTGATTTCGATTACTTTAGGCGTAAAATAAACTCGTACAAAGCCCTCTGCTCTACGGTCACAACAACATCACGACACAGTTTTTTTATCATTATCAAACTGTGTGTGAAATTCGTTACTTAAAATTTGAATAATTAAAACCTTTTTATTCTTTGATTAGGTTAGGTTAAAGTAATGAAAGTACTGGAAGAGGTATCATGCAACACGCAAGTGTTGTTCCCACGATTTTGCACCCAATAGAGAGTAATCATTAATTAAATAGTAGGCAGGTAAATACTTTTTTGTGTGTATGTAAATTATGTGAAAACTTCAAGTGAAATTTTCCTCATACGCTCACGAAGCATGAGACAATTTTGATTACAATCTTTTAACTTAAGTAAATAAATCTTGCAGTTTGCTTTTATTTTGGGTTTTTTCTCCTTGCTACATCCTTAAACAAATCTTTTATAACGGTACATTAGGTTTTGAAATTGCTTTATACACATTATTTTTTTTCTGGCTGTGATATAAATTTGCAGGAACATGTTATTATGGTGAAAAGATTATTTTTTGAGAATTTAATGTGGAATATGGGAATAATAACATATTTTATGCATAATACCTATTTTGAATATTCATCATATGAAAACCTTACTTGTAATCAGTGGTAATATTCTTCACGCGTAAATTTTTCTCGTTAATTAAACATTTACAGGCTGATGTTAAAAGCGATTTGATCGATTGACTGCAAAAATACTAAGAAGAAACAACACTTGCGTTGTGTTTCGTCATGTGAATGAGGTCACTGGAGGCCCAATTACCTCTCTCCCCACAATCTCCGAATCCTCAACAATCCTCAAATTCCTAACCCCCAAAAGGTTGGCAACGGACTTGTAACACCTCTAGTGTTTCGGGTGTACATTGGCTACGGCGCCGATTTCTTACCATCAGGTGATCCGTTTACTCGTTTACCGGCTTATCTTATATACATATAGGTATATGTCATTATTATTATATACTTATAATTACTAACAGGTCAGGTTAACATATAGGCTACATATTATCACGCTATGATCTACGGGGGAGGAGCTGTGAATCACAATTCCACGCGGACGTAGTCACGGGCAACAGCTAGTACCGTAAATAAAAACAAATAAAGAAATACGCAAGATAACAGAATAACACAAACATTATAATAGCAACAATAATACAATTTGTTTGCATGCCACTCGCTTATGTGTAAATACCGTTTCGAAATCATATTTTCCGGGATAAAAGTGACTTATACACTTCCTCACAAAAAATCCTTATGAATTTGAACCGCATCCATCATGGGACTCCCGGAGCGTGAAAATGTTCAAAGTTACGAATACAACGCTACTTGTTTTCTATAACTTATTTATACTTCATGTAGGTAAATAATTTTGTTGATATAGATCGTGATGTTTATTTTTGCTATACCTCTAATAAAATATGATATAATTTATGTTGATCAATCACCTCAGATACGTACCTATATTAACCAGAATGCTATCTTATCTTATCCGTCTAATATTATAAATGCGAAAGTTGGTGTGTGTTTTTTATTAAATAAACAATGACCCACACTAGGATTTTCTCCTGTGTCGTGGGTGCGTTTACAAACATACAAGGAACAAGAACTTGTGTAGGTGCTTAAATATTAGACTTGATTCAAATCCATTATTCCATCTTTGTGCAATCAATGAACTATTGTGGCAATTTAGCAACTTTTCTAGCGCGATAATGACATCATTCAGTATTTTTTTGTTTATTTTCTTTATAAAATAACACAAGAAGGATATTATATAGGTAATCTAACTGACATTTCTAAGGACATGGAAGAACCCTTATACAAAAAAGCCACTCCTACGCATTTATTGAGGAAATAAATAACCACATATTATTGTTATTCATTTAAAGTTCAAACAACAACGGTGTTATGTTACTTTTATTTTATACGATTATCTTACCTTTAGTTTTATTATGTACGAAAAGTACGTAAGTATTACAATTGCAATATAAGTTCGACAGTTGTGATCAAAGTTAAGTAATATCATAATGTTAAGACATATTAATGACCAATCATTTCCTAATTTAAAATCACTTTCATAGCGGAAGATCAGTCCGTACTTTTACTGAGGCTGAATCAATATGAGTCAGACTCACTTGTGGTTCTGTACACATGAGTCAAAGTAACTAACTTCTTTTTTTATGGTATAAGCCGGTAAACGACCAGACGGATCACCTGATGGTAAGCAATCGGCGTCGCTCATGGATAACCGAAGCACCAGAGGCGTTACAAGTGCGTTACCGGCCTTTTGAAGATTATAAATTTGAGAATTGTTGGGGATTCAAGGATTGGGGAGATTGGGGAAGGAGATGGGGTGATTGGGCCTCCGGTAACCTCACTCACACGACGAAACATAAAAAAAACATTGTATCAAGTCAGTTTTCTGTGAGGCCGTGGTATCACTATGGTCGAGCCGGCCCATTTGTGCCAGGCAGAGTATGTTTCTAATAGATAATCTATGGCATTCTAACGAACATTGGTCTATGGTTTTTCTTTTGCGTGTAACGAACCCTAAATATAGTTTTAAAATGTAATTTACAATCACCATTCCTAATTGAAACACAATTGCTAGTTGCTTTTTTGACCACAAACAAGCATGTGATTCTAATGTAAGGCTATTATGGATGTTTGCAATACCATATGTAACACAAATACTACATACTAGCTGTTACCCGCGACTTCGTCCGCTTAGAATATACATTTTAGGACATAACTATTTTACAGCCTATGATACTAATTAGTACATTAGCTACCTGCCAATAAAAGTCATGCAAAATCGGTCCAGCCATTCCAGAGATTAACCCGTACAAGCAAATAGACAGAAAAAATGTAAAAAAAAATATTTTGGTATGGTTATCGATCGTAGGTAAGAAAGAGCTCTTAGGGCACCCTTTAAATTATTAAAAATGTAACACGTCAACAATAAAGCAATTGGTCGTGATCTAAACTACCTGTGACCAAACTATTTTACATTTATTTATTCAGCCTATCTATTAATTGCATAAATCACCATTCACTTTTTTTTTTTTTTGAGGGGGGAAAATCATCTAATGACTTCTCCCGCCTGGGTGAGGCGGGAGGGAGTGTCAGACTCTTACTGACTAAAAACCACCCCGTTCCTACTCCTGCACTTCGAGCCGGAGCCCCGGCAACCCGTTAAGTCTTCCGCGGCTCCGTATCGGCATCAGCCTTGTTAGGCCCCATCTGTGGTGGTCTGATGGCTCCTTGAGGCGCGCGCGGAACGCGACGCGCCGTACGCTCGGGCCTGGTTCTGGTCGGGCGGCGAGTCACCACTGCTCGCCGTCCGCAGGCCCGTGCTTACGGTGGCCGGAGATCGTCTCGCAATCCCCGACGCCCTGAGTGTCTCTCGCGACGGCCGGATCGTGAGGAGGTTCGTTCCCTCACGCGCTCCGCCTCCTCCTTAGCTAGCATGACTGCTTCGCAGAAGGAGGAGACGGCATCCCAGTCCCCCTCGCTCCGTACCATGGTCTGAACCAGAGCCGGACGCGAGAGGTCGCCGTCGCCGATCACATTCCTGAGGACACGGCGGTGCTCAGTCCACGCAGGACACACCGCCACCGTATGCTCCACCGTGTCCTCCGGGCGATCCTCACAGTGATGACACCCGGGCGTTTCCTCCCGCCCAATCCGAAACAGGAACCTACCGAAACTTCCGTGTCCGGTAAGCACCTGCGTCAGGCGGTAGGTGAGGACGCCGTAGCGTCTCTCAAGCCACTCCTCAAAGAGGGGACTTACCGCTGCAATGACAGCGAGCCCAGCCTTCGGTTGCGACAGTCGTTGCTGCCATTCCGCCATGAGATCACGCCGGAGCTCATCCCGCCACGCATTAATCTGGCGCGGCAGCGGAGTTTCGCCCCGGCGACGTGCCTCCGCGCGCAAACAAAACACGCGCGCGAGCACCTTCGCCTCCAGATCCCACGGCGGTAATCCGGCAAGGAGGTTCGCCGCCTCCCCGGAGATCGTGCGATATCCGCGTATCAATCGGATCGCCATGACCCTCTGTGATGTGAGCAGCGCCCGAGAGGGCCGCCGCATCAGGTTCGGCGCCCACACAGGGGCGCCGTAGATAGGAATTTCATACTTTATTTGTAACTAGCTGTTACCCGCGACTTCGTCCGCATGAAATAACGACTTCTGTATAAATTGGGTTTTTTAAATTAGTCTTTGTCAAGGTATATTCTACGGCTGTACAACTGGAACAAATATCATCACAATCGATTCAGTACCTAGGTTATATTTATTGAGAAATGAATTTATTTTCGTGGTTTCTAAAATAAACAATCCCATGGAGGTTTTACCCGTACAGTGCCCGTCTCGTGAGGTTTCACTATTCTATGTTTGCAAATCAATGTTGTATCGCATTTCAATCAAATAGATATAGTGATTTTAACAGCACAGTTCCCGGTTTCGTGGGTTTTTCGAGTTAAAAACTTTTAGATGTCCTTCCCGGGTCTCAAACTATCGCTGTACCGAATTTCACCAAATAGGTTCAATGGTTTAAAAGGTAAGAGCCCCTCTTTATTTCAACGTCCTTGGTCCCGGTTTTTTAGCGCATAGTTTCCGTCATTTTGGGATTTCCTCTCTCCTATAATGTGACCTGATATGTACCGGTGCGACGTGCGTTACTATCGCAAACATTTAAATGAAAAAATAGGTATTCTGATATTAGGTTAGTTACATATGATACATGTACTTTAATGTTGATATTAATGTCCTCTATAAGACTTAATACATCCCTTGGCTCTATTGTCCATAATTTCCACAGCGTAATCAATACCAATAATATAAGGAGTTTTTTTGGTAGTTTTTCACACATCGGGTTGTCATTACCTAAAGGAGATTTTTTTTGAGGTCGGAAAATCATCCAATCACTTCTCCCGCCTTGGGTTAGGTGAGAGGGAGTGACAGATTCTTACTGACTAAAATCCACTCCGTTCCTACTCCTGCTCGTCGAGCCGGAGCCCCGTCAACTCGTTAGGCCTCCCGCGGCACCGTATC
Source organism: Spodoptera littoralis (assembly GCA_902850265.1). Classification (NCBI taxonomy): domain Eukaryota; kingdom Metazoa; phylum Arthropoda; class Insecta; order Lepidoptera; family Noctuidae; genus Spodoptera; species Spodoptera littoralis. Next base: position 7,594,273 of record LR824542.2, on the reverse strand, counting down.
GAGCATCAGCCCTACTGGGCTCCATCTATGATGGTGTCATGGCTCTGTAAGGCGCGCGCCGTATGCACGGGACTGGTTCTGGTCGGGTGGCGAGCTACCCTTGCTCTTCGTCTACAGACCCGCACTTACGGTAGCTGGTGGCCGGACGATCTCCGACGCCCAGAGTGTCTCCCGCGACGGCTGGGGCGTGAGGAAGTTCATTCCCTCACGCGCTCCGCTTTCTCCTTGGCAAGCATAACTGCTTCGCAGAAGGATGCGACTGCATCCCAATCCCCCTCGCTCCATGGCCTGAACCAGAGCCGAACGCGAGAGGTCACCGATTCCTACATCCCTGAGAACACGGCGGTGCTCAGCCCATGCAAGGTACACCGCCACGGTATGCTCCACCGTGTTCTCCGGGCGGTCCTTGCATTGATGGCCTCGTGAAAGCCACTTTTAAAGAGGGGACTTTCCGCTGCAATGACAGCGAGCCCAGCCCTCGGTTACCTAAAGGAGTGTTTCGCTGTGTAAGTGAGGTTATCGGAGGCCCAATTACCCCTCCCCCAGCCCCCCAATCCCTGACAATCCTCAAATTACCAATTCCCAAAAGACCGGTAACGCACTTCTAGCACTTCTGGTGTTACAGATGTCCATGGGCGGCGTAGTGATCCGTCTGCTCGTTTACCGGCTTATGCCATAAACAAACAGCAAACTATCATAGTGAATTTGGCCTTGACGGTCTAAAATGAAAAGGACTAATATTATTAGCTATTGCATTTAGCTAGTTTTTTTGATATACATATAAAAAATACTAAAATTAAAGACTAATACTGAAAATATTTTATTCGTGGTTTTATCTCCTTAGACTGCTGTCAACCTCTTTGCATACCTTAATATTAATACCATAGTATAAAAAAAATCTATGACACATTGACTTTGTAAACTCACTTGTCACACAAATGTCAGATGACTTAAGAAATGTATACTAATAATATAAATTTGTATGTGCTTGTTTGTTTGTTTGTTCGTATTTCACGACAGAACGGAGTCAGGAAGGTTTTTGATTTGAGATAGTTGAAAAGATGGAGAGTATCATAGGCTACTTTTTGTCTTTTTCTAACTCCCTTCCACTTCCGTGAAACAGAGGTGAAAGTTTGTATGGGGTATTTTGCAATTTTCAATGTGGAAAGCTAACAATTGGTATGCGGGTTATTTGTGACCAGCATAGAATCGTGCATCATTTCATTTTTTTATTGTAAATCCTTCCCTCACCCCATTAAAAGAACGCGAGAGAAGCCGCAGACAGAGGCTAGTCTATGAATAAATTGTATTCAGTCAATTGAATTCGTATTTTGTCTTTAAAATCCCTGATCCCTGATGCAGTAACAAAGACAGACGACATCCGATCGACATCCGATGCGACGACACAGTGGTGGCATGCGCGTGAGCTGCGCGCGGAACTGGACAGTACTTGAACATTTCAACATAACTTTATTTTTCTAAAATAAAAGATTTTTTTCTAAAATAAAAGTAGCCTAAGTTACTCCTTATTACATAAGCTATCTGCCAGTGGAAGTCCCGTCCAAATCGGTCCAGGCGTTCCAGAGATTAGCCGGAACAAACAGACAGACAGACAGACAGACAGACAAAAATTGTAAAAAAATATATTTTAGTATGTGTACCGTATATACATTCATATGCATGTAGTAGGAAGCAGTTATTTTAATATTACAAACAGACACTCCAATTTTATTTATTTGTATAGATTGTAAATATCTGTTTATCCTTCATCGTAATTCATTGTCTTATTAATATACGATTTATTGGCCCCTTTGTTAATCCATACATCTCATTTGGTCCTTTAAAGTTAAAAGGATATTAAATAAAATGACTGCCTCGTAAGCCGAGTGGTCGCAAGTGCGACTGCCGGGCAAGGGGTCTCGGGTTCGATTCCCGAGTCGGGCAAAGTATTGCTGGGTTTTTAAAAATCTTAGTAGTAGCACGGAGCCTGGAAATGTGCCCGGTATATGGCAATAGGCTCACCCCTATTACATGGGACTCATAACATAAATAGTGAAAAGTGGGTGTTACATTGTACAGTGGCATTAAGTGCCGTATTGTTCACTTCTGCCTACCCCTTCGGGGATAAAAAGGCGTGATGTTATATTTTTTATTAAATAAAATTACTGTAAGTGTAGTTGACTTCTAATTTGTTCAAAATTCCAAAAAAATCTCAAATATTTAACAGACACAGAAACAGAAATTTTACTGCTAAGGAGTGGAATTCTTTGCCAGACTATATTTCCTGAAGGGTATTATAACCTGGGTGTCTTCAAAGTGAATAGGTGCTTATGGGACAACATGCTCCATCGTAGACCGCATCATAGCTTACCACCAGGCGAGATAGTGATCAAATGTCGGCCCATCAAATATTAAAAAAAAACCAAAACGAAATAAACTAAATTATTAAATTAAGTACTAACACTTTGCCAGACTCAGGAACCGTACCCGAACGTCTAGTCTAACAGTCGCTTGTGTAACAAACTGTTGCAAAACTATTATTTATATTTTGTCACAGTTTGCCCTTGCTATTTACCTTTAGTGACGGTGTACTGCACTCTATGGGGTCATAGACCTCTCAAGGACTAGATATATGATTTGATTATAATCTATTGTTATAAAGAAACATACAAATAAACAAAGACAGTAATCAACTCTACTTATGTTTAAATCTAATTCAGTTTATTGTATTTAATCACAATTATTATGGTAACATTTGTTGATTTGTTTTTGCATAGTAATGTCAAGCTTTTTACATACTGAAAGACTGAAGCCTAACAATACCGAGTAAATTAATTGTTATTTATGTTATGAGTTAATTACCTTATGGACATTTTAATCAATAAATTTGCGCAAACAAGACAATAGAAAATAGTCAACTATATAACTAAAAAAAACAGCGAAAAAAATGCCTTTTTTAAATGGATGATCGAAATGGAAACCTCGTGATTGACAATAAACTACTAGACCAATGAGGTAGACTAATTACTAATTAAGGTTAAGGTTTTAAAATATTTTGTAGGTCAATTTATACACCACATCTATAATAAAATAAAACAGTACGATACTAATTAGGTAGGTACACCCTATAGATTGTAGATAAGAATAACATTTACTGACATCTTCTTTATTTATTTTAAAGGGTTTTCATTTCGCAATTAATTTTGTATTATTCAAATTTATACAACTAGGTATGTGTTTATATGTTTAATTGCATATATTTTGTATACACGCCTTCACATGAAGCTATGGGACACCAGTATAAACTGACCATCAAATATGCGTAAAGATCTTTCAAATTCCGACCATGATAAATTGGTTTTGTATAGCTGGATGTGTCGTGTTAATTACGTTATGAAGATAGACGCGCATGAAAGTGAGTGTTGTTTGTTTGACAAACTCCAGGCACAGTTCTATAAATACATATATTGGTGTTTTGAAAGGTTATCTGTATGCATTTTCACGATATTCACCTTCATCACGGATCATTGGAACTAAATACAATTGGTTATATAAAAAGATGTCTAGGCATTTGTGTATAACCTCGTGTTAAGTCAACTAAAACTTTAGGATAATTGTTAAAAACGTTACTAATCGATTTTTATCAATAATGTACCCAAAAATCTTATTTAAAGCTCGTTTTTAAAATTAATATTTAAGAAAACATTTTTCACAAATTATCAATTGATAAAAACAGCTGCGCTAAAAAGAAAGTCGTCTATAAAATTTAAAAAACACAGCTGTTCCATACTAAATATATATTGTATTCACTGGAAAATACATTTACAAATAAAAATAAGCATTTTATATTATTTTTTAAAGTATCGCGTTTTACAAGGGACCTTATATTATTATATTACTATTATACTAGCTTCTTCGTCCGCGTAGAATAAACATTGACTATTATAGGCAGAATTTTTATATACATATGTTGCCCAGTCCTATTTATATACCGAAAATACTTTAAATCTAATCCGTTGCTAAGTTACGCCGATAAGAGTGCAAATAGATAAACATTTAAACATTTTTTTTAATATTATATTTTTATATTAAAAAAATATGTATGTACTTAATGTGAACACTTTTCTATTTTATTATATTCATAGATCAACGACCAATATACCAAACACGCTGTATCTTAAATGAAAATCGAACCAATAGTTAACAACGTCTTTCACAACGCTCAGTTGTTTTTAACCGTAACCGTGTCGAGGAAAAACGTGCGACGAAGAAATATAATAAGTCATTGTGGCCAGTCATAATAGGTAGTAGTTTTAGTGACATTGTCTTATTTGAACCTAGTGTATGTACTTACTGTAGTGGGTTTTAAGCCTGGGTTAGTATCCGAGGGCATACTGCGTCAGGCAATAACATAATGAGGAACAGAAAGATCGTAAAAGTTTAAAATCTTTTATGTTATCACAGCGTTCTTTTGAAACGATAACAATTTTTACAGAGGATAACTATAAAAAGAAATCTAAAAAAAATTATAATTCATTATAAATGAATAACTTTTGATAATTCTAGACAAATGCCATTAATATTTAATGCATAAACGTTCAGAAATTTCATTGATGACACTGAATTAAATATATAAATGTTTTATATAATGAACCTAATATAATAAAATTTTACTAACTTAATATATTAATAACAATCTTGTTAGTTGAAACCGAAATCGACCATTTCAGTAGCAATAAGTAATTGAATAATAATTAAAAATACGTATTAAACAATGAACAAATTATTAAAAGCAAAACAAGTACACTCATATCATTTCACTCACTATACGTAACAATTATCTCAGTTCAGTTAAGACTACTTATACGAAAGTTCTGCATCACGAACCGGTCCTTACCTTCATATGTTTCATAACATTGTCGTTATGGTGTTACAATTGCCTTACTAGGTTAAATATCAATGAAAGATGAAAGTAAGCCAACTAAAAAAATGGTTCACACTGAACTCATTTTTAATGTATATTTAGTGAATAAAAGCATAAAAATAAAAGAGTAGTTCAAATTTAATTCATTTTAAAGTTATTGTTACTGAATAAAAGTGATTATTAAAAGGAACTAATATAGTTTAATATCAAAAACTGCAATTGAAATTTTTTACTTAAACGTGTGTACAAGATCTACTTTTATAATTATAGTACCAAATCAATCTCAATTATTTAATCAAAAATATTTTTCGAATGCTATCCATCTCAACAATTCTTACATATCTGTCACCTACAAAAAATCCAAACAATAAAACAAAATATCAAACGAAACTATGTATAATAGATTACATTCAATCATCACCTTTAAAATTTTATCATAAGTACCGATTCAATAATACAATGAAAAAAACAATAACAAACTTGAGTAAAATACTTCTCACAAACCTAAATAACTTATCAATCAGATGTGAGTTAAACCTACTTACTTAATAATTTCATTATACTAACATATATATATAGGTATGTGTGAATATGTAAATATTTTCCCACATTAAGATAAAAATCTTATACTGCATAATACTTAACGAACTAATTAATTATTGTGTGCAATGTTTACGTGTGGACGTCAGCTTTGTAATTCTCACTTATTGTTTTTCCCGATGATTAGGCAAATGAAACCTAATCATTTTTAATTATACAGTAATCGCAAAAATGGATCTTTTAAGTTTTAATCAATGAATAGTAGATAACTAAACGTAAATCATCACAAAATAAGGAATACTTTTTCGCACCCTTAATTATTTAAATATGCTAATACAGATATTAAAATAAAACTCACCTTTTCACAATAAACAATGTAGATGTAGTATCAAAACAGCACTTATCACTTTCAATTGAATCGTAACAGCTTTTCGAACAAACTGTTTACCGTGCTCTTGCGCATGCAGCCGACGGTGCTGCCACTGCGCCTACAAACAACTAAGCCACTGGAAGGGCGCACTTGTTAATATATACAGCCAACAAGCGGGGATACAATAAGATATAAGATTATATTATTGAAATCTTATACAACTTGTAATTAATATGCCTAAATTAATGAAGCGAATTATTAATAAGTTTATTTCCTTTTTCATTCTTTTAACTTAAATCACTTTGGTGTAAAGGAGGTGATGGAATGGTCATTTTTGACAGTAGATACTTAAGTATGGGGATTTTTGGAAATTGGATTTGAAATCATATTCTATTGAATAAGCACAAGCTATATGCATTGTATTGGAAGTTTGAAAATTGATAAACGCATCTAACTTAACTGCACGTTTGGCGCAGTCATTGATCAATCGGTCGATTGGCTGCTACACAACGTGTTGCGAGTTAGGTTGGTGCCGTCTAAATTTCTTTTTTTTGTTAATGGTATCGCTTTTGGCCACCAACTCGCCTGGTGGAGACCTACATCCACTATGCCAGGTCTGAAGGAGAATTCATGTAAAATCATATAGGTACCTACTGGCATCTGTCAGCGGCTACGCCGTGCTAATGACGTTCACGTGTTCCAAACATCTCAAACCCTTCAGCCATTTTAAAGTGAAGGAGTAACAAACTAACATACAAAGTTTCGGATTTATAATAATATTAGTAGGGTTTGTAAACGCTCCACGATACATGCGATGAATATGAAAACGATGGTGTAACGCTTTACAGAAAAAATACTGAATACGATTATGTCCTAAATCCTCAACCATCGACCGGAGTGGAGAGCAGTTTTATAATATCCGTAACCTAACTGAGATGTCGCGGAGAACCTAACGGGTTACCGGGACTCCGGCTCGAAGTGCAGGAGTAGGAACAGAGTGGTTTTTAGTCAGTAATAGGCTGACACTCCCTCCCGCCTACAAAAAAAAACCTAACTGAGATCTCTTGCCACCTGTCAAGATTGAGGCCTTTATTCAGAAGAGGACTAATTATATTCGGGATATTGAAACGTTACTCAATTTTAAGTCGCGCTTAAATATAGTTTATACTAAAATTGAGTAGCCTTTCTGTATTCGGCCATAAGTACTCTAGCTGATGTATAGTGACGACGATAATGTTATATAACACCTATATATTTCATTACTTTCAAACGCAACAAACAAGGTTTAAAAGTATACTAACATTATAATAACTCAAAAAATAAATAATCAATCTACAAGCTTCATTATAAATAGTTTAGTAAAAAAATAAAAATAATAGCCAATAAATTATGTAAACCTGATATTTTATACACTTACTGTAACAGTATACGTATTATGCCTAAATTTTAAATATCGTTAGTAAAAATGTTTTTTCGCAACCTAATCTGGGTTACGAAAACAAGTGAAATATTATACGATATACTTACATTCAAATTGTTTCTTTTTTAGTCCACTTACTGCGTTATTGGATTACTAATAGATCATTTTGCGGAAGAAACTGTATTTGTCAAACGCAATAGCCTAGGATGAGTGATAGTACAATGATTTGGGTCTGAATCCCTTATCGACACAAAAAATAACTAAAATCTGACAACAAAAAACTCAAATTGATAAATTATTAATATGTTTTCATTTTAACCTGGTGAGATTTTCTTCTTAATTCCTGAGCCTCAAACTCGCGTCAATAAGGTTTATATCCTGTAGAAAAAACAAAAGTTTTTCTTTCCGAATTAAATTTAAGTTAGCAATATATAAATTTTTTTAAGGGGGAAAATCATCGAATGACTGCTCCCACCCGGGTGAGGCGGGAGAGAGTGTCAGACTCTTACTGACTAAAAACCACCCCGTTCCTTCTCCTGCGCTTCGAGCCGGAGCCCCGGGGACGACTTTCAATAGTTTTTGTGATAAACACACCATAATAAAATGCTTTGCATATATTGAGGATAAATCATATTTTAGGATACGTATATGCATACTTTTATCATATCTTATGAGACAAAAATATGTTTTTTGAGAATCGAACACTGCTCAAAGCCTCAGGAAATAATTCAGCATACTTATATATCGGATGGTGCGATCAGGAGAATGTTGTTAGAGAAAAAAATATAACTATAGTACTTAAATATAAAGATGACTGCAAGACCCTCGTGGCAAGTGAAAAACCCGGACGGAATATAATGTTCTGTATCACAAATGGTTGTTCAGTTTTTGGGGGTCTAAGTGTGCTGAATATAAGAAATAATGTTTGTGAAGGCTTTACTGGTAGCAAAAAGGATTATTCCTAAGATACTTTTAGAAGTCTATTATGAATATATAGTATGAACATATATTAGTTTAAATAAAAAGTCGTTTTTAATTACTGATTTGATTTTATAGAGGTATAATACTCCTTATTTCAAGTGCTCCGGAAAAAGACAAAATATGATTTAAATATAGAACTAATTGATAGACGAAAAATAACAGAACCTTTGTCAGAGAAACTCTCACTCTCAGTACAAACAGAACCCCAAAAATAATCTTATTTATTCAAACGGATCATTTGCAAATGAAACATGATAAATTCTAATTCGATATTCATTTTTTCCGAGAACATAACGCATCAATATTAAATAATCTTGAGAAAGAGCTTGTTTCGGAATTTGTTATACCGAATCGTGAATATATCGATTTGTGAATAATCGGAATATCCCGAGTAAGATTTATAAGGCCCGATTTCAGATAATTTGTTCAATGACAAGACAACACTGCGTAATATTTAGACTCGAAAATGAGGCTTTACAAATAAAGCAACGTTAATTCCTAATAAATTAGGAAACAAAAATGAGTGATTGGTACTGTTATTTGGGCACTAATATCATCAATCCGGACTTAATTTTAGCATTTGACAATATTTTTTCTACGCCGCTCTTCCATTCACGATTTATATTACATCATGAAATGTACACGAGGAAGTACTAGAAACAAAAAAATAAAATAAAAAGGAATTTGTCTGACCGTAGAAATGTCAAAAACCCGGGACCCGTTTTGCAGTTCGTAAACCACAAACGAAGACATTAAAGGCGGTATTTCCTAAAATTATCATAATCATCACATATGGAACTTTTGAAAATAACAACATTCTTGTTATACAAATGCAAACAAGAGCATAATAAAATTAAATCATTTATTAAGTAAGTGTCTCAGGAACTGTGACTAACCATTCAGACAATCACTTTTTTGCTAAGAAATAACAATTAAGTACCAATATCTTACTTACATGGCATATTTTATCAAACTTAACTAAGTATTTCCAGTTTTCACATCATCAGGAGACCACTGCTGGACTACTATAGGGTCCTACTCCCTATACTTAAGAGGATTTGCCATGATCTCGTTTGGCAAGTTGGAGATAGCAATGTAAAAGGCTCAGGTATGCGTTACTGTATGCTAGTTAGTCTCCTAGTCGGTTCTTACGAAACCCGGGCATACACGGCTAAGAGCTACTACATAGATTATACATACATCCTCACACCTGTCTTGTCTCCCATGGGGGTAGGCAGAGACTACGGAACGCCACTTGCCAATTATAACAAAGATAGAAAAGTCTCCATATTATAGCGAAGTTTTTTTGCGTGTAGCCAATTTTTAACGTATTTTTTTTATTTTCTTCATAATTCATGTAAAAATTTCGCACTAAAAGATTTCAGGAAAAGGTTTATAGCAGGATAAAATCAATCTTAATAGAGGAGTCACTACAATCTTTTTCACTACGTAAAGCATAGAAGCTTCATAAACTGATTTATTATATTTTTTCCTCATAAAAACCCAGAATGCCTTAAAAATTGGAAGAGGCATTAATCATTATATTTAGGTCCACTAAATTATACTGATAAATTTGTGGTAAGAGGTATTATAATACCTATGGTACAACGTTTAATTAAAATGAGAAGATCCACAAATTATCTTTGGCTACAAAAAAAAAATATACCGTTATACTTGTGGTTATTATACCGACAACCACATGACTCAATCGACCCTTAACTAAAGCAGACGTACGTGTTTCTAATAGGAATTACCAGGAATTACCAATCAGAGACATAAAGTCTAGAAAGTCACAGTTCTACTGGAAGAAAAATGTTATATCTTTGTCCAAATTGTTTTAAGTGTAGGAGAGCCATGCTTCGGCACGAATGGGTCGGCTCGACCGGAGTGATACCACGGCCTCACAGAAAACCGACGTGAAGCAACGCTTGCTTTGTGTTTCGTCGTGTGAGTGATGATACTGGAGGCCTAATTACCCTCCCCTTCTCCCAATCTCCCCAATCCCTGAATCTCCAACGATCCTCAAACGCCTAATCCCCAAAAGGCCGGTAACGCACTTGTAACGCCTCTGGTGTTCCAGGTGTCCATGGGCGACGCCGATTGCTTACCATCAGGTGATCCGTCTGCTCGTTTATCGACTTATGCCATAAAAAAAATAAAGATTTGAGGGCTAGATGTTTATCCTATGACCAGGTGTCAAAATCTTACTGACTAAAAACCACTCTGTCTACCCCTTCGAGGAGCGTTATGCAAATTTCATCCTAAGCGTAGACGGAGAACTAGTTTAATATTTGAACAGAATATTTTCACTTGCAGTGCTATCGTGAGTAACATTACATATAGCTTAGACACTCCATCTCTTATGTAGAAAGGTAAATACGAATAAGTATGTACCTATGTACATACGTTTATGTATTTTGTGAGACTAAATCCGATACTACTCAGACTCTCTTGGATTCAAATCTCAAATAACAAAGATCTCTCAACAATTTGGTTTTATTTGTCACTAGACATTCGGTTTAGAATGCAGTGCTACCAAAGACATATAGATATATACAGATTATATAGTTTTTACCCAAACTATATAATCTGTTTTTTCGCAAAAATAGGGCCGTTTTATAAAATAAGTACTTTTATTTAAATATTATAATTTATATAACTACATAAATATTTACAACTTAAAATTAACTACAACTAAACTATTAAATAAAAAGAAAGTAAAAGAAAAAAACAAAAATTATACCCTTAATTTAGGCGTCAAAGTATTCGTCCGCATCACTATCACAGGGGAAAGTTCCCAGAAGACTGGCAGCATTGCCACGTTGAATGGCAATGCTTATTTTCTGTCCGAAGAAAAAGCCAGCCCTCTGGTCACATGTAGAGTCGATAAGCCTACGGGCGATGTCTTTAAACACAGAGTGTGCACTGGGACCCCATGGCCCAAGTGTTTCGACCCCAAACGGCTCAAAACAGTAGTTACCCACTAGATTTGAATATTTACGCCGTTTGAGGGCCTCTGCCGCGGAAGCAGCTGCACCAACGCATGCAGCGGTGCTTAAAAGATGTGATGGCGCAAGGGTGTCTACACACGTCGCGTCCCACACCAAAGGCCTACCCATCTTCCAAGGCAGCAACGACATACCATCTGGTCTTTTGCCGTCATCACGTACCAAACCATTAGGTTCTAATACGGCTGGTACACCGGCTGAGGCAAGAGCACGACGAATGATGTCGTTGATGCTGGCATGGCGAGCTATGCGGCCTGCACTTCTGCAACAAGAAAGACCATGGTGTCCCAAGCCATCGACTCTTTCTCCACAGTGACAATAATGCGGAGAAACACAAGGAGCACCTAAACGTAGGCATACAGCTAGGCGGAACGTTATGTCATCCAACATAGTACCTATGAAGGGTGACGGGAGTGCCTGAAGCCACAATCCTGATTCCCATTCTCCCACAGCCAATAAGCGAGCTCGCTCTGCAGTATTAGGAGACGAGTTGATTAAAGACTCACGAATAACACTGCACAGCGGCACGTCCCACTGTCTCTGAGAAGATGGGTGAACAGGTAAATCCGTAAGTGGGCAAGCCATTTTCCGTTTTAAGTTTAGCTGAGTGGCGAATTATTATGGAACTTGTAACAATTCTGTTGTTGCAGATGTCCGTGGATCTATGATCAGTTCCCCCGCCTCCCCTTCTATCTCATAAAAACATACCTACTAAACTTAGATACATTTTTTTTATTGCATAAGCCGGTAAACGAGCAGACGTATCACCTGATGGTAAGCCATCGGCGTCGCCCATGGACACCTGGAACACCAGAGGCGTTACAAGTGCGTTACCGGCTTTTTGGGGATTAGGAGTTTGAGGATCGTTGGGGATTCAGGGATTGGGGAGATTGGGGAAGGGGAGGGTAATTGGGCCTCCGGTAACCTCACTCACACGACGAAACACAACGCAAGCGTTGCATCACGTCGGTTTTCTGTGAGGCCGTGGTATCACTCCGGTCGAGCCGCCCACGAGCCCATTCGTGCTAAAGCATGGCTCTCCCACACTTAAATACGTGTTCCTGGTTCAACATCTTTGAGGATTGAATATTCAATAACTCATCTCTTCATTATCTGATAGACATAAATTAAGTTATCTTTTAATTAATTTATTACAAAATTTCAAGTTAATCAGTGCGTGTTCAGATCAAACATATTTTATCGCGAAGAGTATCTCTTAATTTATAGCATACCAGCTGGGTGGGCGTTAATGCAAAAATAATGTTCAAAATAAGTTAGGTACGTTGTTGGTAGAATCTATACATATAACATAATCGTAGAAAAGTCAATACTGTACATTGAATATTTCTTTAAAAGAATACTTAGGGCGTGATCTACATTCGATACTGAAGCCAAAAATATGTTTTTTAAAAGTTTTGTTTGTTTGTCTGTTTGTATGTCCGGGATGATCTCAAAAAGTGCTGCATGGATTTACTTCAAACTTTGTATGATTATTACTAACGGGTCGGGTCAACATATAGGCTACATATTATCACGCTATCATCTACGGGGTATGCGCAGTAAATCACTATTTCACGGTAACGAAGTCGCGGGCACAGCTAGTATTAAATAAAAATGCACATAATTAATAAACTAATACTTTATTTTTACTTAATACATTATACACCGGTAACCGACGTTGACGAAGGGTTTGCCATTAACAGTTTTCTATGGGCAGGCAAAACCTTAACTAACCTTCTTTATTATCCACTATACGAAAATACACATTTAAACCTTCCAGAAGGACCACTCTGTCTACTGACGAAAGCTGCCGAAAACTCCGTGTAACTTAAAATTAAAAAAAAACATTATGTAGACAGTACACTAATGCACAGTGCACAGTAGATGGTTTACGGTTTGCCAGAACCAATTCAACACACCACATAACCGGTGGTTTCGTACCCACAACCCACAAGCTATCAACTAAAGGAAATTAGTTTCTACGTTTATCTTTATACTAGTGTTGCACGCAACTCTGCTCGCGTGAGGTGTAAGAGAACGTATTGTAAATACAATCAAACAGAGATGCAAATGATAAAATATAAACTATGTATGTACATATGTATTTTAAGTGGTGAAATGTATGAAAACATAGCCTCTCTAGAAGACTGATCAACAGACTGACATTTTCAATATTATTTTTGTGTTTTGACGTTCAAAAGTGGTCTAATCGAAATAAATTATTTTGACTTTTAACACTTCAGGTAATCAATCGGAGGGGTGGCTACTACTACCTTGGGCAAAGGTTAAGAATTCATCGTGGCAATGCTGCCAGTCTTTTGGGCACCCTACCTCACAATAATGATGAGGAAAACTTTTATTGTTTTTGATGCCTTAAACCGAAGTTAACATTTTTATTATTATTTTTTACGTGTAAATATTTTAGTTTTTAGTTATTTCTATTTTAAGTTTTATATATTTATTCATAATTAAGTTATTTAAGTTTAAATAATGTAAGTAATATTTCTTAAGATTTGAGAAGTGGCTAATAATACATTTTGATTTTGACATTGTAATGGCTACTTTGTCTCAGTTATGTTGGTCCCATATAATAAATAAAAAACGTGCTACAATTCTTTAAGAAGATGAATAAATATCAGACTAGTTGCTTAACTGGCAAAAAGTGGATAATAACATTAGTATGAGCTCCTCTACCAAACCTCGTGAAAATAAATTGCGTGAATCTCATCTAAAAACTTTATGAGAATCTCTTTAGACTCACAAAGAAGGCACGCGTGATATTATCATTAGCAATGTTCGTAAAAGAATTCGGTATTTAGAGTGAGAGGATGTAATTATGTCAGTGTGCACACTTTGTCTTGACATACGATTTGTATCTGTGACTGTGTTGCTAACGACAGGAAACGTATATTTGTACTGTGGTACATTTTATGTATTACAGAACATTAGATTGTGCGTCTGATTTGTGTCTTGATTTTAGTGGATAATTGAGTGAATGAAACTGTATTACATTTGATGAACAATATTAAAAAAAGATCTAGTTAAATCCTTATTCATCCACTAGCCACTTAAGGGACAGTAGAATACCAAGGCAAGGCTCTGTCTTGCACGCTGAACTGGTCCCATTTCGCCACAAACTTGGGATATGAACATGTACCATGCATGTACATATAATCGATGTAACAAAGTACAATACAATATAACAAAGTACTTATCGTCTAACAGGTTTAAACGTATATGTTACTGGTTTTTAGCGTGTAAAATAAAAGGCTTTTATTTATTTATTTTTTTATTTTATTTATTTTCTTCTTCACAAAATAAAACAGTGAATGGCGGACTTAATGCCTTAAAGCATTCTCTTACAGTCAACCATAGGGAAGTGCAGAGAAATGAAGTGGTTGATGCGAAGCCAGAACACAATTGAAAAAATATATTTTAATTTGAATGTATGATTTTGGAACTCCAGCTGAAACTCAAGAAATCAGATAAACAAGAAATATAAATCCAGTATCCAGTGTGTCTCACTCCTCTACGAAGCAAATTGTAAACAAACAACAAATGGACCCTCGTAACAGTCGGACATCATTCGTTACTCTCAGTTGTAACCGCAGGGACCCGTAACTAAAACTTAATGAAGTTACTCATACTAGAATGACACTGACCTTGAACTTTTGAATATTGAGGTCTATTGATGTGTTAAGACTGCCTCGTTGGCCTAGTAGTCGCAAGAGCGACTGCCGGGCAAGGGGTCTCGGGTTCGATTACCAAGTCGGGCTAAGTATTACTGGGTTTTAAAAAAAATCTCAGTAGTAGCTCGTAGTCTGGAATTGTGCCCGGTATATGGCAATAGGCTTACCGCCTATTGCATGGGACTCATGACATAAATAGTGAGTAGTGGGTGTTACATTGTACAGTGGTATAATGTGCACCTCTGCCTACCTCTTCGGGGATAAAAGGCGTGATGTTATGTTATGTGATGTGTTAGATTTTAAGTGTGAGAGAGCCATGCTTCAGCACGAATGAGATGTCTTGACCGGAGTGATACCACGGCCTCACAGAAAACCGACATGAAACAACATTTGCTTTGTGTTTCGGCGTGTCAGTGAGGTTACTGGAGGTCCAATACCCCCACCCCAATCTCCCCAGTCCACGAATCCCCAATAATTCGTCGCGTCCATGGGCGGCGCCGATTGCTTACCATCAGGTGATCCATCTGTTCGTTTACCTGCTTATCGCATAATACCAGCTCTACTCTTTTCTATAAATGTTTGGTGGCTTAGGGCAGTTCAAAAGAAAATTTAAGAGAAAATACTTGTCTGTTGCCCCCAAACAAACTTTGCGTTAAACAAATTCGAAGAAACTTAGTTTTCTGGGATACTGATTTGGAAATAAGGTAATCGCTGAAACATTTCTGAAAGATTACTATCTTGGCTTGAGAAATGCTTCTATTTTCAGTGAAAATATTCAGGCTATGTGGAAATATTTAGTTTCCTAAAGAGATCTGTTTCAGTCAAATTCCAAGAAGATTTTATAATTTCTTGTTTGAGTACACGCTTTGATATAGTTTTCTTTTATTTTTTCTTGTAATTTTCATCAATTTTTATTAAAATCCTTAGTCTTTAAGTATTGTAGGTACACTTGATTTGAAACTGATGAAGTAGAAGAACTGTAATTTACCACGACTATTAATGAAATGTGTATTTTTTGCTATATTATGTTTATAATAAGTGCTAGTAGAGTGTCTAAACATTGATATTTTTTTTGTTTACTAATATTAATTAAGCAAGTTATTATTACGTTATTTTCCTAAAATTCTATATGCTCCCTTTATCCTTTTACGGCCCACTGCATGGGGTCCCCTTATTACGGTATTTTCCATGGGTTGTCACAACAAACTTACTTAATAATAACTAAACATGTAGAGATTTAACACATACAACTTATACATATATTAGGGATTTTTGCAGCCCAGAACCTCTCGAAATCGCTGTAACTCCTGTAAACCAGGATCTATAGTAGCTCATCATTATCATCAAGGGCCTATTAAGGGCCCACTGCTAAGCAAAGGCCTCTCTTACGGAGAAGGTTTAAGCACTAAGAAACATGCTTGCTCAATGTGGGTATAGTAATAGTAGTTCTTGCAAACATCCCTGTCTATTTACCATCACAATAAATAACAGACGTGAAACTATTATGATCATATTCTATCTCATTAATTTGACCCTTACATTAAGGGCTCGTACACAAAACTGCAATGCGACACGACGTCATCACGATCGCAAGAACTTGCGATCTTCCCAAAATCATTTTTGTTTTTTTTTCCTATATCTCCTAAGCAAAATTGTACACTCCTTTTTACGATCCATGTCACGACCTAGTTTTCAATTTAAAATACGTTTACTACGGTTGACGGTCGTCGAAGGAATGGTCACCCTGGCTGGTCGCACGAAATCGCATCGCAGCAATTCGCATAGTAATTTTCTACCTTGTGAATTCGCATCGCAGCGCATTGCAGTTTTGTGTACGAGCCTTAAATCTAATATAACGTAAATGCTATCCAAACCAAGATTTATCAGATAAAGAGAATTACACAGATACTGATGCGCCATGCAATTAGAAGACACTTAGATTAAGCTAAATTAATTACATTAATCTACTAAGTAAGTCTGTGACTAACCTGAATTTAATGTGACCTAAACGGTGCCTGCCATTGATACCTAGATGTCTATGTCATCTGTTCTTAGTGTTATATTGATTATTATCGCCCTTGATTGTGTAAAATAATTATTCAATTAAGTATATTTTGTCATTAGTAACTGTCTCTTAGGACGAGTGGTCGCAAGTGCCACTGACGGGCAAGGGGGCTCAGGTTCGATTCGTGGTTAGGGTAAAGTACTTAATGTTGGTATTCTTAAAAAAAATTAGTAGTAGCACGAAGTCTGGAATTGTGCCCAGTATACGACAATAGGCTCACCCCCTATTACATGGTACTCGTAAGATAAATAGTGAAAAGTGGGTGTTACATGTTACATTGTACAGTGGCATAAGTGCCCCTTAACTACCTCTTATCTGGTTTCTTATAAATATTTCCATCCAAAGGTACAAAATAATAATGTGTACCGAGGTACAAATACCTCGGTACACATTATTATTTTGCCACTAAATTACTTAGATGACATTATCACATACCTCGTCTGTCGAATACCCAACAGTGATGTCACACGTGCAATACTCTTGAAGCGTAAATCCTCTTTATAGACAAATAGCGACCCGCCCTGTCACTCTATCTATTAAAAAATTCGGATTCGGAGTCGCAGAGAACCTAACGGGTTACCGGGGCTCCGGCTCGACGTGCAGGAGAAGGAACTGGGTGGTTTTTAGTCAGTAAGAGTCTGACACTCCCTCTCGCCTCACCCAGGCGGGAGCAGTCATTCGATGAATTTCTCACCTTAAAAAAACACCTATTTCCGTACAACATAGTAATGTTGGTACAAAATTGTACCTCGGTACACATTATTATGTTGCCACTAAATGACTTAGATGACATTATCACATACCTCGTCTGTCGAATACCTGTCAGTGATTTCACTCGTGCAATAGGTACTCTTAAGCCTAAATCCTCTTTAAAGACAATGACTTAAGCATAACATGTTACAAGCCTAAGTAACATTAGTACAACTCAGCATTTATAGTGTTCAAGATTAATTATCTGTCTACAAATGTTGCAATACATTGCGGGATTAAAACTGCAATATAATACATTGTTCTTCGTTAAGGCGGTAAACGAAAGTAAATGCATTGTATGGTTTAGTTAAATAATAATTACTCGTTCTATGCCAGGATTACTGACTGAGCAACTGGTGTCTTTGCAATTTATCATTATTTTGTATGATGCGTCAAACGAATCAATAATAATTGTTAATCTATGATCTATATAATTATAATAAAATCGTAGGAAAGTGCAAACTGTACATTGATTATTTTTTTAAATAAAAGTATGCTTGGGGTGTAATCTACAAACGGCACCGAAGCTAAAAATATGGTTTATGGAATTTTTGTCTGTTTGTCTGTATGTATATCCGGGCTAAACTCAAAAAGTACTACATGGATTTACTTCAAATTTTGCATGGATATTACTAACAGGTCGGGTTAACATATATGCTACATATTATCACGCTATCACTTACGGGGGAGGAGCTGTAAGTCACTATTCCACGCGAACGAAGTCGCGGGCAAAATCTAGTACCTATGTAATAAATCTCAAAATAAATACAGTGTTCCTAAATGTTATGTCTGGCTTTCAAAGCAAACATAAACCCACTCATACTCTAGATTTTCCTGTAAAAGTATCCTTTATACTTCTCCGTGTGTGGGTTTACAGATAAATACGGAAAAATTTTAAAAAAAATCGTGGAAGAAAAGTTTATAAGCGTCATACAAACACCGAACAAATTATTAGATTGAGACCTTATAAAATTACATCGGTAATGCATACTCAACAGTCAGAGAGTGTATAAAATGTTACTTTTGTATTCGTTGTATAGTGCCAAACAATTTTCCTACATACCTAATACATTCATAAACAACTGAATTTATGAAGTAGTAGGTGTTTTTTTGATGTTAAAGTGAACCTTTTGTGGAAAAAGATTAGGGCGAGTGAGATTCTTACTTCACTAAAATAAGCAACTAAAGACTGCTATAACACATCCACCAGATTTCAAATTCTTCACCAAATCAATACGTTTACATAAATAACATAACATAACATCACGCCTTTTAGCCCCGGAGAGGTGCATATTTTGGCACTTAATGCCACTGTAAAATGTACCTAACAATCACTTTTCACTATTTATATTATGAGCCCCATGTAATTGGGGGTGAGCCTATCGCCATATATGTATATATACCGGACATTTCCAGACTCCATGCTTTAACTGGGATTTTTTTTAAACCATGTATCACTTTGCCCAACCCGGGAATCGAACCCGAAACCCCTTGCTCGACAGTCGCACTTGCCTCGTTGGCCGAGTGACTACTCGGCCAACGAGGCATTCATACATAAATATACCTACGTAAACCATAACCATACCAAATATAAGAATAAGGTAATTATACCATCTTAATCTTCCCCAAGCATTAACGTCATCTGCATGTAGGTATGAGGAGAAAATTGTAACCAAATGACGACACTATGACGAGTGTAAGGTGGAGGAAAAGTGAAGAGTCAAGGTCTAAGGTCCTACCAGAGAATATCTGACTTCGTTGTGACTAAATGTGATAAACCCTCTTTAACTTTTTAATAACTATATCATCAACCGTTTCTTCATAAGTTTTTCTTCAGCGTGATTAATTCTGGTAGGGATACCATTTTATGTATATAACTCTTAAGACATCTTTTATCTTTGTTCGATTGTTGACTGTACCAAGCTCAGATAAGAGCGGTTTTGTTTTTACAATTTTAAATTGTGATTCTTTACATACAAATATCTATACATCTTTACAGATAAATCGAATTGAAGTGTCTGTTTGTAATTTGTATTAAAATAACCATTTTTTGCTACATGCATATGAATGTAATACCTCCGATACACACACCGAAATAACAATTTTTATCTGTCTATCTTTTATGATACTTTAGGTGTTGTTAGTTAATCCTAGTCTCCGTGTCTACCACGATTAGCTAAATCTAAAGTAATTATATTCTAGCAACGCATTGTTTAAACTGGTTTACACCAAACAAGTACCTACGTTTTCAATTAGTACTGGTATTAACGGTATTGTAATTTCCGATCCGATCCGACTCAGGTTTTACCATACCTTTGTGGTGAGTAGGTACCAGGATGAAAAGGAAACGGAGAGGGAAATTGTATTTGTAGGTACACCCCCGACGTGACGTGCCATTTCACAATATTGCAATAGCCATTTTCTACCCCATCTGCTTTGAAATAAAAACGAATTAATTGCTTATACTAACAAGATTTTTATTTACTGGTGTTTATTGCGAACTCACACTATTATGCAATTTGAGCCTAAAAGTTATTTAATTAAAAGGCGAGAAAAACGCGCGCGAATACTTATTACGAGAGAATTATTCCTCATCAGTATCATGGAACACAGAAACAGTATCAAATATCTGCTGAATGAAAGACAATGCATAGTGCTATAGAAACAAAATTCCTTATAACAACAATTCGCACTCGTGAACACAGCGCCCTTCAATGACCACCACAGTCACTTCATGTTACCGTTTCCACATGCTTACAAGTCAATAACTCCGGTTAAGCAATGTCTAAGATACACTTATTGATTAATTGACCAAACAAAACACGTTGCACCAATTAATTCCATTCAATAGAATAATAAATCTATGTTTAGAAACGGAAGCCATGGTGTTTTGGTATGAAGCTTGGGATTCACTTGAGGGATTTGATATTTTTAGATACAAAATAAGGTGATATAGGTAGCATCTATAATTACATAGCATGCTATCGTGTTGATTGATAGTTGATACACAAATAAATACATTTCAAAAAAATCATTAAACTCTTTATAAATTTCGATTTTGTTTCGTGGGGGTAACCAAAAACGCTCATAGCGCCACCTACAATCATGTTAGGTTATGTCAATTTTTGTTCTTTAACTCTCTCAGTATTGTTATAAAACGATAAGCTTTGAATTACTTATTATATAACTAATACTTTATTATTTCTCGCACCTCTATTGTTACTTTTTTTGCTATATAGTTCATAGACTAGTAATAGTAAAAATGCTATACTCTAACGACTGGTAAGTAATTCAGTGTACACATGAGCGCAAACTACTTTTCAAGACATGTTTTTCAATTTGCCCTCCAGTGAATCCTCGACTTAAGATAATGTCCGCTTCTATGGTGATTGAAAGGTATAAACTCTTTTGTTTCGGCTCGTTTCGACTTGCCATAAAAACTCGCCTTGAACAATTCGTGTATTGGATCGGGGAGCGAAATGACCTTACTTAAGTTGCGTAAGTAAACCAATTTATTGAAACAAGTGCGTAGGTTAACGTACCAAAAATACAAGTTAATTTTGTAACTTGTTAACTCGTGAGAAATTCCTATAGGCTGTTATTAAGTAGGTAGGTAATAGGATATCCTTAGAGAAATTTTGTAAGACATCACAAACCTGTACCTACTGTGATAATAATTAGAGGTATAATAAAGACTGAGAAATCGATGACGAAGAAATTTTAATCGCACTAAAATAAGTAAGTCCGAAATATATAAGCTTGATATTTTCTTTGACCGTTTTATAGGGTGTTGTTTCAAATACTTTAACATGGAAAAGTGATCAAAACTTTTTAATTTATTATGGCGAAACGAAGTGGGTGAGCAGGTATGTTAAGACCGCAAAATAATGTCATACATTATTTTGATATTATTGTCATATAATTATACCAACACGTTGACGCTCTCTTTTAAATGTTGTTTTGTTTCCGTCCAAACCAGAAGTAAACACGTTTAACATTTAAAAAACATGCATCACAGTAGGTATCCACAGTTTAAAAAGTCGTTATACCAATGTAATACCATTTACGAGATAAATAAATATCATAGTGTCGTGGTGGCCCGGAAGGTTTAAAACGCCCGCTTCTCATGTATGCACCCACATGCGGGTTCGAAACCTACCAACGGCAAGTACCAATGTGACTTTTTCCGAGTTAGACTAACAACCGGTGAAGGAAAACATCGTGAGGAAACCTAAATGTGTTTGTAATTGGTAGATACACAATTTGCATCAATTACATTCGCAACCAATTTCTTAATCCTACCTAAGACTGACAACTATGTATATATTGACACTGAGTTTGGTCGATGGGTTTTACCTATAGACGGCACAAGTCGGTGCTATAAAATATCTTAAATGCCGTAAACCATAGCCAGATACAGATTTCCAAAACTGGACTGATGGAACTTTTGTCATCATCATCGTCTTCCCCCGGCAGACGCCCACCATTTAACAGAGAGCTCTCTGCTTGCCTCTTCTTGAAGGTTGCTATAAACCGCTAAATAGGCGACTTGGGAATCGTAGACAGATGACAAAAATAAAATAGAATTAAATGAGGCTGCTAACCCTCGGTCCCTAGTCACAGTTTTAGAATATATGCCTACCCGAGACCTGTATTAATGGAATACAATAAACTCAGACTCAGATGCATTTCTCTCAAAACGACTTCACAGATTTTAGTAAGAATAAAATTATATGAATATGAATAAAATTGCAGAGGTGAAACTGTGTTTCATTACCTCTGCATTTTCGAGACAAAAATGTGGATATTATATCCCAGAAACATGCACGTGAAACGTGATTTATGACTTGATAACATAACATCCCGTCCACCCAACTAAAGTAGTAGGTAGTATTTACAATTTTCATTAAAATACAACATGTTTTGCATTAACATTTTACTCAATTAATTTTATATTACTCTCGACTTTAACTAAGGTCAAAACTATCATTTTATGTATTGTTGTTTTCTGGCAGCTGTTTTTATATTTCATTTTTAAAGGTGTTAATACTGGCTGTTTGTCCCTAAAGCAATGGAGAATAGTACCTTTATTATTTTAAAAAAAGTCATCAACGTTAAGGCACCATTTATTTTACACAATTATAGATTCATACTTATTTTCTATTTCAGCTTTAGAATTCATCTTTAAATTCATATTGCTTTAATAAATAGAGTTCGTGTATTTTAGTTGTACCTATTTAGTTGTTGTACCTTACATTATTTTAGGATTGGTAAAGAGGATTCCAGTAAAAGTCATAAATACATGGTAAATAAATTTATTGACGTATAAAAAGAACTTAGGTATAGGCGAATCCTTTTTACGACAATTCACAATATACAAGGATCTAATAAAACTAATCTCCAAATAAAGGTAGACGATGCGATGCTGAAAATGTGAATTGTCGTAATAATTAAACAAATAATCCGATTTATAATAGTAATTAAATTAATTTCAATTTGTTCGCAAAAATAGTATAGTTAACATTTCTTTAAATCATTACACATTCATTAAAAGTAAGTATAGATATTATCAATATATATTTTGGCAGTTATCGTAACATAATGCGATTGAATTTGTGACAAAAACATCCACGTCAAAACAGAGTTGAAAATCAAAGTACTTCTTTTAAATAGGGCACTTACACTTTGATTTAATAACTCTATTAGTAAAGAATGTCAATAAATCCTTTATAATTAATTGTCTTTATCCAAACCCAATTATTACTATTTACATGAAATATTGTGCAATCATTTCATAAGTACACTTAATTTGAACGATGATTTTAATTACAGTAATGTAGCGTAATAAACGAAAAAATATTCTAAATTGCATGTTTTCGAGAGCAGGAGTGGTAATATTAATTACCAAATTAACATAAGTTTAACATGTTTTTTTATAAGTTCAATACCTAAACAATACATAAAAATAACTTTTGAAAAAATATCAAACCAATTTTACAAGTCCGTGTAAAAGATTGTAACTATAAGATAACTAGCCGCTATCAGTTATATTCCAGTCTTTGGCATTAATTTCGCCATCACTCCAAAATTTCGTTGTAAACAAAAAAGAGAAATAATTTGAACCTTAAAACTATCAAATAAGTAATTCACAAGAGTAAAGAATGAGCTCGAAAACAAGACGAGATAACAACAGAAAACAAGTTAGGAGCTGAAACTGAGATGCAATAAATACTGGGACCAATATGGAAGAATATGAGTGCGAACATCTAAAAAGACCGCACATGGATGCACCACAACTCACGACGGACGATAACGATCAAAATAATGACCATGTTACTCAAGCCATCATAAATTTCAGTGAAAACTGGTTAGCCTCGTTATGTCACCAAGAGCCAAAAAATCCTTATTTGGATCGCATCGTGCGTCACTCAAATGACAAACTTTTTTCACTATCACGAGTATTTCCTTATTAACCGTATCGAGAAGTTGAAAGATGTTTGTAAGAAGCTTTAAATAAACTGGGTGTTGATTTTAACTGTTACAATACAACCCACGACTTCACCAGGGCAAACTGAAACCTAAGTAATTCTCCCAAAGCTGTTCAAAATTCTATAGAAATTACCCTGGCTTGTTTTAAAATCTAAGTACTTTAAACTTACACGAAACAATCGTGCTCAAATTCTGTTTCAGATGTTAAAGTTCCGTTTTTGTTATCAGGAACAATTCTCGGATCTTTTAACATATGGATCACGAGAATCATAAACTCACGTCTCGGACTCGAGACTTCTTCCTCTATGCAGTAGACTTAACGTCCACATATCACAGCCACTGTACGACACGGTACAATCACACGACAGACACACGACCAAACCTGTCTTCATTGCAGATACAAATCTTAAAACATTACCCTCCTTCTTTGGCAGTCGGGTAAAAAGACATCCGAATGGTCGACACACTTAAGCTTGACTTAAAGTTCACTTTCGACTTAGTATCGAGGAACGTGGTTCTATCTACGACTAACCAAATAAACACACTGTCACAATTAAACAAAATACTGTAACGCTCGACTACAATATACTTAAATTCTACAATGCAAGCTAGAACAGTCTTAATACATTCTCTACCTCTATACTACGCACTCGTTTAAATTCATAGACAGAACTTCGTGGTATTCTTACTACAACTATGTATCAAACATCAAGCAGTTCGTTAAGTACTTGATGGTTTAAATTACCTATAACAAAATGCTAAATCTAAATTATATGGGCCTAACTTGCACTGCAGATAAATAAAATATACTTATTCTAAGGGCGAGAATCTACTTGGTGGAGTTTCCCGAGCTGCCGACTTTGTTTTTGAGCCAATTGTTAGTGCGAGTGAGAATGTCAGGTTGTTCTGTTGAGGCCTGCCACGCTTCCAGGTTGACTTTTTTGATTTCTTCGCATGGGACGATAGGATTACTGCAAAGATAAAATTAAATGAGTCACGAAAAATATCAACTTAAGAAACTACTTTTAAATATTTTAAAGAGACAAATGTCAGATTGAGAAGGAAAACCGCTTTCAATAATATGGTGATGATAAAAAAATATTTGTAAATAAACAACATAACCAGGAAACATGCATCAGAAGGTCGTATTTTATTTTATTCTGCATCCTTAAATTATTATATTGCATTAAAAGCAACCTACTTTCTTATCTAAATCTTCAAAAATCGTTTAACCTTGACAAAAATCTAGCCAAGTAGGTAATTGTGTTAATTTTATTTTATCAAAAGAGTCTTGTGGGTCACATATTTGTACCTTATGGCATCCCTTAGATTTGTTACCCAAAATTTGAAAATCTGCCTATACAAAACAGAATTTATATAATTATTTTAACTTTTAAAATATCTTGATTGATCAAGAATATAAAATATTTTATGTTACCTACTTTAATTATTTAATTAAGACAAGATTATCATTGAACATTACCTAATCAAATGCTTTAGTAACGTCCATAATTACAATGAAATTAGACTATAATGATATTTACCTTTCAGAAACCGGTTTGAAGGCATCCTTCTGAATTCTATCAAAAGGTGTGTTGTCACAAAGTAGTCTTGCGAGAGATGAGCGCTTTATTTCAGCAAGCTGTCTCTTGGTGAACTTGCCGGCTTCATCTTGGTGACTGTAGAAGTATCTGTCTCCTGCCTTTGTGCGCCAAAGTTGTTCCTCTGTAAGAAAAAAAAAACGATTGTTTTAGTAAAAGCATTGACTAATAAATAATAATGTACCTACAATATTTTATTTATTGTTTTTGTTTCTTTACTCATAAATATTTTTAGTTTTAAAAGGAGGTATGATAATTTTTGCACTGGGATTCACATTAGAGTTATGGTTTTTGTTTTTTAGAAGTTTTGCCTCTTTCTTGATGATGATGATGATAATAAATGAATACTTACTAATGATGCAAATTGCTGTCGGTCCCAAAAGAGATCCAGGAACAGGTGACTCTGCCATCAGACCAATGACCAGGTCGATGTCACCAGGATGCTCGTACAGTTTTGCCAGTTTTTCAATTGTCTGTGAACAACAATCGAGTATATTATTACCAGAATTTATTTTAAAACATGGCATTACCTACGGTTAGTCTCGAGAACACTCTGCGACTTCCTATCGAGAACGTTTATATGTATACCTTTTTATACGGTATGGACATTTAATAAAAAATATTATTTTTATTTTTCATTGGTTTTTAGTTGTATTTTAAGACTTTTCTCGGTTACTCGTAAGCAAAAGCCAAAAAGATTAAAGCCAAGGTCCAGTAAAGGATCTTACCTCTTCTGGCATAACATCACTGAGTTGTTGGAAGCTGGAGACGGCAGGTAAACCACAGAGAGTGCGGTATTGGATGTATCCAGGTAGACCATGGTCACGACCGCGTTGGATGTCCACAGCCAACACATCAAGACCACCCAACCATTGCTGACGAAGCTGTTGACAAAGAAAATAAGACATTAATACCTTTATAATAAAGCAATTTAAGACTTTGATATTTAATAAGAATGATGAAGGTAATAGATGCTTTTATAAACTTTTCTTCAGAACCATGTGGTAAAGGATGCCACAGGTACGGTGTTCAGTCTGCCTTATTTGTCGGACTACTTATTTAGTATGCAGGTAAGTAATACAAATTGATTCAGTAGCATTTCTTTTATCATTTTCAAAGTGAGACAAGTAAGTACTCAATAAACTGTAAATACAAGGGTACCTCATTTATTTTCTAACGGGTTTCGTAGTTAGACAGTAAAAATCTTGTAGTCTATGACTAAACCAAACCGATTAACATAAAAAATGATTTTAAATATTTATAATTCGTTTTAAAGGCCAGGCATTTTAGAATTAAAAATGAGATGGTCTAAGAAAACACTGTACAAGTTCATAATGAAAAAGTCTACTCCTTAATACACACGTAGTCATATCACACAATACAGATAATTTGTCTTCGTTGATGTCTCATTGTACTATAAGTACATTTAAGCTAAAGGTAAATACATTCAAAGTGACATTCAAATTATAAGACCATTGTTCAACACATGAACAAAATATTGAAATAAAAATCGTGAACAATTATTCTTTATCGATTTGTTTTTCTTATCAAGAATCAATGCTCTACTCGGAAGGCGTTTCAAATGCTTAACTGCAAACATTGAATCGATTTTTATGGTTTTTACAACACTGCTTATTTCATTTTGCCGGCTTTTGATTTGCTTATACCATAAGTACATTCGCTTAGCTATTTTAAAGAGACGTTTATCTATCTGCGTTGTCTTAATGAAATCGGTTCAGCAATTTTCAATAAGTTCAAACACAAAGAGAATTCCTTTATCTTCAATCCTCTCAGATTTATGTTTTGTCAAGGTACCTAAGTAAATACGCATTCATTATTAACTAACGAACTTTGTAAACATACTGATATGAAGGTGTCGTTGCTGCTGCAGATATGTAAAGTAAATATTTTTGCGCTTCATTAGCATAAATATGTAAAGATTTAGTGCCTACTCTCCAGTTGAGACTGATTTTGCGTCACAACATTCGTCTTACTAAACACTGACTTTGTTGATAATCACTTCAAGCTACAAGTAAGTAAAGGTTTCTAGTCATCATCTCCAATGTTAATGCCATTTTGGCATGTTATTTGACCTCATCTATAGTATCTTCTATAAAGATACTATAAACGACCTTGTGTTTGCTAAATGAAATAACCTTACATCTTTACTTAGAATAACAACAAGACAAATTCAATGTCATTGCAATGTTAAGGTCATATCACTGATTACATCGCCGTCAAAACTATTCCATAAGTATTTTATATTTTTGTCTCCCTGTCCAAGTCTATTACCTTCATCTTTTCATTCAATCATCCCTTATAACAAATCTTAAAGACACTTACGTCATCATCATAGTTGAAGTCCAATCCCTGACTCTTCTGGCTAATCATTCCTCTTAAGATCTTCTCCAATCCTCCCTTCTTTGACACCAGCTCTGGCTTGAAGTAGTTGTTCAGAAGGCGGTGAGGCGTCACACTGTTGTCTTTGTCAACGAGTTCAATGTCCTGGTCAAGAATGCTGTTGACGAAGTGGAAGGCGGCGGTGGCGAAAGAGTTTGTAATTGTGGGATCAATCTCTGAGACGTATCCTGGGTCATAACTCTCATATAACTCATCGAAGGATTTTCCTGTAACATGAAAAGTTTAACCTTACTAACAGTTAAGGAAGACTGGTTGTTTTTGGTACGATTCCAAAGTTTTTATTTGTATTTTTGCAATCCTATTCTTTTGTCTCTTTATAGCATAAACGATGTCATCTTTTGTTTTTTAGTTATTGTTTAGTGAACACAATACAAGATAATGAAGCGAGATTATAATTTATGTACTTTTAGTAAATTACTTCTAAACTTACCGGTAAGTGCAGGCAACCAGGTTTTGTAGGTGATGTGTTGGAGTTCAGCGATAACAATCCTTCTTGCTTCATGGTACAGACGGTCGGAGTTCCAGCCAGGATTCAGAGTAGCCAGACTACGAGCGATGCGATTATGTTCTCTCACCCAAATGGAGTACATACTCGCTAGCCATGGATGGGTGTTGGCACGGGCGTCACCTGTTGGTAAAAGAAAATATTGAGAAAGATACTCTAATGAGGTAAACCCGGATAATTGGTATTTTACATGCTACTTTATGGGCCCCTGGCTTAGCTTGAAATTAGTTGAGTTACCTTGCCAAACAGTAACACATGTTAAATAATTCGAAATAGACTTTTCATAAGTGAAATCTTTCTGATTCATGACTTCAAATTATAACGAAAGCCAACACTGAAATAGAGATAGTCTATTTTAATTCAGCAAAGGTCGATGATACTGAAATCAGTCACCAGTATGCTAACAAGAGTTATTCATGTACCTAATGTGACGTCTTGAATTCTAAATGTGGGCAATTTGCCCTCCAATGTAGAGTGACAAATCGATTATGAAACTGGGTTACAGCTGTTTAAAGATGTAATTATATAAGATAATGCTAATGAACCTATTAATTAAGATTAGTACTATTTGGAGCACTTGGACTATGTAGGTTTTGATCGCGCTTCAGAATAGCGAAACATTTTTTGTCTTTGACACTACTTTTTCTTTAGATCTTTATAAAGCAATTGGCGTTCAATAGCCTCTGCCTAACCCCATGGGAGACAGGCAGGTTATATATGTATATCTAAAGCTAAAGGAGACTATGTACCACAACAATCTGTCGATACACGGTCACATAGCAAAAAGTAGCATTTCACTAGTCTCGATTCGAAGACAGAATGATAGAATTATTTACAGTTCTTTTATCTTATCGTAATAATGATAGGTACAACCATTAAAGGAAACGTAATCTTAATAACATAATCTCGCTATCTCTTATTGTTATCAAAATTATCGTACTCTCACATGGCACGTTTAACTTTGTAAACAATAGATGAATACCTATAGTTCTCGTGTTTATTTGGAAATTAGTTTCACTTAGTAAGTAAGATCCTTTTAATATGTTATGTCTAATTTGCGAAATGCATTAACTTATGACGTAAATTGAGTGTTGATCCTTCAATTTGCATTCAAAAGTTAAACGCGTAAAGTCCAAAATCAATTTGGTTATTCCAACGATGTCAATAAAATGACACTTTTGGTATTTGAGACATGATTGGGCATGATAATCATAATGACGCTAATTTTCTTTCGTCTACGTCTTCATTTTAAAGCTGTTGCAATGCATTAATACTTATATTACATAACATAACATCACGCCTTTTATGCCCGAAGGGGTAAGCAGAGGTGCACATTACGGCACTTAATGAAACTGTAAAATTGTTACATTTTTATGTTATGAGTCCCATGTAATAGGTGGTGAGCCTATTGCCATATATCGGGCACAATTCCAGATTCCGTGCTACTATTGAGAACGAGTTCCCTTGCCCGGCCAACGATGCAGTCTATATAAGTTACTATGTAATAAAATAGTTAGCTATTTTTATCTTTAGGGCATCGTCCCTATATTACTATGTAACCAACCAACTGCATCAGCTATTCCAACAAAAAGTGAACCAACCAGTTCTTAAACCTTATTTTATTTTATTCTATTTTCAAACTTACCAGTGTTGAAGCAAGTTCCAGTTTTGCTGTCCACAAGGCACTGCTCAGTAGGGTTGGCAACTAATGGCAGATGTTCTTCGTCTTCAATTTGAGCGGTCTTTAGAAGTCCACCGGTTCTCTCACGTAGGGCTGCTGCATCGTAACTGTTTGCGCCGTAAATGTTTGACCCATCCAGGAAATGTGTAGCCTGGTTCATCTAGAAAAAAAGAAAAAAATGCTGTATTGCGGGATTGTGTCACATTTCTGTTGATTACGAAATTCTTGCGTGTTTGCAATTATAATTACCATTGTTATTCCATTCAATTAATTAGCTTTACGTCTTTATGACCGTTCTAAAGCCTTGAACCTAGCTTTACGAGTATTTTTCATACGCACACCTAACAAAGATATGCACGTATTAGAAAATCGCGAAAATCGCGCCGCGACTCGAGCACACTCTGGCCTTTTTGCGCCGTCTTTATTGTATTGTTTTTTATTTTATTTTTTGTGTCGTTGTACCTTGTGACGGTGTGCAAATAAACGCTTTTTCTTTCTTTCTTCTTTCTTTCAAAATACATTCATTTAGACTACCTAACTAACTGATATAATTTTGACGAAATCGAAAAAGAGATCTTAATTAGAAGACTTGTAAGTCAAACAAAACGCTTTTATGTGAGTAGTACTATCTCATGGTATCACTAACAATAATATTAGTGTTTTCACAAAGCAAATTTTAAATCCAGTGTCAATTACCTACTGGCTTAAATCGTTTGTGTAAACATTCTCAGTTAGACACAAGGAAGTTAAGGAAATTTACCACAGCATTGATAAAACAAAGCACGCTTGCTTTCTTAGGCAGAACTTTTCCATAACAGTTCGATAATAAGAAGCAATGAATCACGTACTAATATATACAGTTGTTAAATTAATATCTGATTTGATTTATTGGTTTTAAAGTTGTGTTTTGATTGTCTAAAGAGACATTTTTATTATTGTTCACGTCACACATCACACATCAACAGCCTATAAATGCCCACAGCTGGGTTAACGCCTTATCTCAGACGAAGAAGATTTGAGTATGAATTACCACACTTGCTTAATGCACGGTAGCATTATCAAATTTAATTAAACTGTAAGCCCAGGTTTCCCCACAATGTTTTCCTTCATCGTCACTGCTATCTAAATATTTATTGTTCATGTTCATTAATGAAATCCGTCCTACCTAGCTATCAGTCGTAGCCGTAGTCACAGCTACTTAACCAGGAAAGTACGGGTAAACAAAATGAAATATATAGCATAAACAATCCTCAACGTTGCGTTGAATAATGGGAATATTATAAATTACAAATCATTGTGAACTACTTAGTTAGATACCTATGTTGTAAATAAAGTTAAATAGCTTGTCGTGGTATATGTATAAATTACTTTTAGGCTTCGCAAATGCTTAACTTAGTATACAAATAGGTATAATTACAAAACCTAAACTCGTACTTAACATAAACAAACCACAACGACACAAGTACATAAGTACCTACTTACATATTTATATCGCAACATGGTTGAACTAAACTGCACAAAATCAGCATAATAACTAGGTAGGTTAACACGCAACGTTTATTTAATGCAATCAACAAATATGTACATCGGGCCATATCATAGGTACCTATCTACCTAACTATTGTTCTATCGTACTCATAGGCAGATAGAAAAATATGTAGTAACGGTAAACAGTAAATTAATCAATCAAGTTTTTAACAGGAAGTAGTTATTAATCAATGAATAGGATACATAATAAGGTAATACTTTAACGTATCAATGTTTTAAAACTAAATAAAACTAGAAAAAAAAACATCGAAATAAACTCATAGACAAGTGTGGGAGAGCCATGCTTCGACACGAATGGGCCGGCTCGACCGGAGTGATACCACGGCCTCACACAAAACTGACGTGAAACAACGCTTTTCGTTGTGTTTCGTGGTGTGAGGTTACCGGAAGCCCAATAAAACCCATCCCCCTAAGCTCCACAATCCCCGAATCAACCCCAATCCTAAAATGCCCAATTCCCAAAATGCAACGCACTTGTAACGCCGACTCTGGTAATTCGGGTGTCTATTGCCGGCGCTGATTGCTTACCATCAGGTGATCCGTCTGATCGTTTACCGGCTTGTCCTATAGAAAAGCCAAAAAAGACTAACCTCTTCTAGAGGTAAATTGCAGATACACACAATATAGAAAAACGGTGCAAGTCTTACCAAATCTATCAAATAGATATCTATTGCAATGAGTAGCTAAGTAGTTAGGTAGGTACGTACGTATGTATGTCACAAAAACATGTTATTGTCCATCTCTTATCAACAGCATAGAAGTTAATCCGGATATTACCAATATGACTCGAGCGCATTACGTTTATCATCTGACCTTATGTAACACTACTCGATAGAAGCAACTAGACTGCACTCTGCACTATATTTAGCCTTCATATAAACACACTAGTTACCTAGACCGATCAATTGAAACCTCTCAGTTTAATAGTCAAGAACAAATCGATAACGCGAATCGATTAGCATTCGGAATATTTGGACTTTTGAACCGATCAATGACTTGAGTAGTTTACAAATTGCGTCTTCATTTATTCACATTCTAAAGACTGCAATTGATAGTCCTCGTGTCAATTTGTTTTGCTTATTGGACTACTTATACAATATATTGTTGAGATGTATAATATTATATTTATATATATAAAATTCTTAATAATTATGTTATGTTATGATAATAAATAAGCACATAAAGCTTTTCTCTGTAATCGCGAAAATATATTGCTGTTCATATTTTTATTAAACTCGCGTTTGACGTCAAAGAGATATTAAAACTGCTATTATTATTTACAATGTAATAAGTACATCACAATCCCTGGATATTGTTGTCATCAAATCATACGTTTAATTTGACTTTTATTAAATAATACATAACGTTAAATAAGAATAGAAAGACAAAAAAAATACTACTGGGACTCTCATGTTTCTTTTATTTATTATCAAGACTTTTGTTAGATGGTTTAGAAGTGGTTCGTATACACAAAACTAAAGCATGAAGGAATACTTTACAAAATAACAAATAAACTGACGCATTAAAAATTCTGGCACACTAACATGTGAATCAATATTATACCATTTAATAAACAAAGAACACCGAATAAGACATAGGTACTGTACTCGTTCAATGTACCTCTACAACCAGTCACGTCGCCCATACATGATCGAAGTCGCGTCATTGTATGTCATAAACAAATAGAATACGATCTTATGTATCAATGCAATTGTTTTGCCTTTCTTGATATAACTACTGCCATCTCAATGCGCAAGAGTTCAAGGAACCAAGTTGTTGATATAGGTATACTATTCAAAACAAGATTGTTAGCGTTTTTGGCTCAGAATTGTATGAAAAAATGCTAACTCTAAAAAACCTACCTGATATGGAAATTTGCACCAGTTTCACTTTACTTTTTGAGGTTGAATAATGGCGTAATACAAACTTCTACAAAGTACTCAAAAATTAATGAACCAGTTTCTTACCTGCTCAGCAGCTCCAAAAGTGCAGTCTCCTCTGTAAGTAGTAACGGATCGTGTGTACTCCATGCAGGTGACATACTTCTCCTTGTAGAAAGGATCATCATGAGGCACAGAGATAGGCATACAGCTTGGATGGATGTATCTTGGACTAAGAGGGAACCCATCGTTTCCACAGCACCGAATAGCTTGGTTCGTATGAACTGTTGATCAAACAAATATTTTTGTAAATATAGTGACAATTATAATTCAAATTAAAACATGAAACGTGGACTGTAGGTATCATGAGCTGTACAGCTTTAAATTACAATTGCAAATTACAACTGGAACGTGTCGCTGCGATTCAATCAACCAGACTTATTGTTACTCAAGGATCCTGTTTAATAAGTTATGTCACATGACTGATTCATCTTCATGAACTTACTTGTTTTGCGAACCGGAGTATGGACCAGATCATGGTAGACAAACTGACTCCAGATAGCCAATGCCATTGTCTTGCCATTGTTTGGCACGTCCAGGTTACTTGTAAGCTTAGTACTGACAGCACGAGGAGACGGCAACGCATTGTGACTCAAAGCACGACGAGGCTGCAAGAATATACAAAAAATAAGACAAAATACCACAAGCTCGGTTCACAAACAAAATTGTTACTCAATGAATATTGTAAGTACAAATAATCTCAATAAAACCTGATTTCAATCAAGTTGTTTATTTAACAAACTATAACACATGCCTAAGGTCATTCTGTTTGTGTGACCTTATCTGATATTTGAATGAGTAATGTTCGGGAAAAATATATCCATTCAACATTTTTAAAACCAACCTCTTCAATGCCATCGGCATATCTGGGATGCAGAAGACGTTTGTAGCCGGTGAGTGCCTGACCCCAGGAAGACCGCACGGGGTTGTTGCAGGAACCATCAAAAGTACGATACTTCGACGACATCTTATTTGTATGACAAGTGAAACGCTCTAGAGCCGCACACTCGCCACCAAACTCACTCTCACGCAAATTCAACGTGCTGATGAAACTCGCACACTCATCATTAGGCAAA
Organism: Spodoptera littoralis; assembly: GCA_902850265.1. Classification (NCBI taxonomy): domain Eukaryota; kingdom Metazoa; phylum Arthropoda; class Insecta; order Lepidoptera; family Noctuidae; genus Spodoptera; species Spodoptera littoralis. Next base: position 7,559,265 of record LR824542.2, on the reverse strand, counting down.
CCATATCTGAATGTGGACAAATAAAGTGTGTAAACCTAAATGTTCCGATACGAATTCTACATTAAATAAAGGCATGGACCATCTTTAGAAACTTACCTTCGGCATCTCGTATAGACTAGATTCTGAGACGCTTTGGTGATCGTCATCGATGACTTCTCATAGTGCATGGCATTTTCGGAGACCGAACCGTCGATCGCCAGACCAAGGGCAGCAGAGCCCGCTTTAGGGGTGATCCCAGCGGACTGCAGGTTTATTTCCAACCTTTCTAACATGGATACTTCTAGCTTGCTGATCCTTATCGACCTGTTTGTATGTAGCGCTGTGACAGGCGGTAACCTTCTCAACATTTCAGCACTCGGAAACGGATAATCATACATAGGTGGTGGATGACTAATGTCTGCAAAAGTATAAAACTGTCAAGAACTGAACTCTGTTTGAAATAATTTTGGACGAATATAAAGTAGAACTTACCAGTAGATAAAATAAGGTTTAGAGGATAAGGAGCCACATGACTCCCGAAGGTGACTCCCGCCCAGAGCACCACACCAAGCAACACCATCTTCATCATTTCTTCCAATATACTGGAACAAAGGAGTAACCAGCTATGAGTCACAATACTCACAATGCACTATACGAATAATAATCGAATTTAAATGCCAAGAGACCGACCGATGAAAAATTTTAACTATTAACATACTTCGTTCTTATATCTGAGACGTTTGGAGTCCAACTGATCAACGAGCGACTGGATAAACAGTTTTATGAGTACCTATTTACGAGAAGAGTATCATTACGACCCTTGATAACCTGTTTGCGTCCCCGCAGATAATGTTGAAGTACCCGCCTCGCGCATGTTTCGTCACTACTATCTGCAATTTTCAGTAATAACACGATAAATTGACGAGCCCCCTGAACTACGCGATACAGTAAACAGTTCCGGCTAAAGATAGAACTAATCAGGTGGCATGTGCAATCATTAATGTACCTAATTATAATAATTTATCAAGTGGGCTCGTCTTGTTTAGTTCAGAGAATCCGTGTTTTTGTCGGAAAACAACTGACGAATCAATGTTTGGTCTTGGAATACTAGTTAACTAATCAGTTTATTGTTGTTTTTCAGATTAATTACGCACCAACTACTGAGCAGTTGGATCGTAATAACAGATTTCATTCATGGAATCGAGTCAGAAGATTATTTTTTAAGATCATACAAAATGACTTGAGCAGCGAAATTGGCGTTAAACAAGGTAGGGAAGACATCCCAGTTCCCTTTTTGTTTGGTTATTTTTTGGCAACTTAGTTTTGCATTCAGCTTTTATGTTTGGCTTTTGTTTAACCATGTGTATATTAATTTAAATGAAAGAATCAATTACTGTTTGTGCACTTAAAAGATATTTTTTTAGATCTGCAATCTACACTACTTTTACCTAGGTGCAAAGTTGCAGTGTTAAAAAGGTAAGTGGAAGCTTCAGTTGATTCTACTTCTGTTGATTGTTCGCATTATATTTCATAACTATGGTCACTTATTGCTTTTTATATGTAACGATTATACATAAAGATTGATTAATTCAATTTTAGTGAATTTTGTTGATACCTTTGCCCGATTTAGTTATCTCTTACTTAAAAAAACATTTCTAAGGGAATTGCCGGGGAGTGATTTCAACTGGTCATAATTTTATGATGTCAATTAGTAGATGTTCAATGTACTTATATCAATTAATTGCGTTACTAAACTAGCCAGTGAGTATTGGTTTCTTTGTTTTTTCTCAACTCTTGTGACACTTTAAAGGTAATTGACGTGATATCAACAAGTAATCACAGGTCTGACGTCAAATGAGTCAACGAGATTTTTTTAATGTTTATAGGATAAAGAATCGTTCAAGGATTCGGATAAATGTTTTTACTTTACGAATCTTCCTGTATTATGTACAACGAACCTTAAGTCAAGAAAGTACCTATACACAGTATATTTTTTCGATGCACCTATGTTAATTACTTAGCTTGAATTAATACCTATGAAAACAATTTGATTATACCAAAATAACCAAAAATAGTTTACAGGCAAACGCAGATCCAATTAAATTATTGTACTTAGTCAATTATAGTTGTTTATACAACGATATGCGGATTCTGATTAATGTATTAATTAATTGCGTAATTAAAACTAAATCCTGAACATATACACTAGTCTAAACAAAAATATTGATAAAACATTTGTTTATATATAAAACTTTACGGATGCAATTTTCTAGTTGAAATTAGATAAGTGTAATATTATATTTTCTTAGATAATTAGTCTCTTAGTTCGAGTTCTGATTAGTTCACTATCTACGTATCTAAACGGAGTGAAGACGCTATTAGAAGAGTTCTGTTTGCTGATAAAAATAACTGTATCCATAGATAAGAAGTTTAAACTGTCAAACACCAAGCGGTCACCGGTGACCGCGACCTATTGTTCTTTAATTGTGTCTATAAAACCGGTACTCGACGAGTTAAATAAACAATTACGTAAGTAAAAAAGTTTTGATCGGTGCATCAACACGTCGACATGTTTTGTGGTGTGACAACGACGATGATGAGGATGAATAAAATATTAGTAAGTAATAATTGACTAGTTGTCATAATGTTTCAATTAACTTATACCGTTAAAGATAACTATTTACCTATTTGTATATTGTTTCGAAATAGTTCTAACCGTTAATTAAACAAAAATCTACCGTAAAGATCGAGTGCTTTTTCTTTAAGCAATTAAATAAACTGTTCATTCAAATGCACTATGTCATGTACTGATACCGATACCGAGTACAATGACATTGTCCAAGGAATTCTTTATCAGTTACTAAGTCATAGAAAAATCGAGACCGCCCATTGTGACCTACATCTTATTACTCTCTGGACGCAACGACCTAAATAACGTACCTAGCGTATGTTTTTAAACTGTTTTTATAATTTAAGAAAACCGGTTACTTATTCATATTTCTGTTATAAATAACCAACTACTTTAAACATTCTGCCGTTATAAGGAAGGCATCTAAATTAGCTACTTACCAAATTAAAAACAAACACTAACCTACCTCAACCGACGTGGACGAGGTTATGTGCGAAAAATAAACATGCGATGTTTTATAACATCGAGACGAATATGAAATCAATCATTTGTTGACATGACATGGGCCATTTATTAAATCCTTTATGCGAAATCAGGTAACTTGTTTTTCTAAGTTCAATGACCTCGGGAAACCTTTTATGTCCCTAAGTACTTATTTGAATAAAGAATCCTTTTTCGATAGCTGTTAGAGCAAAAGGAAAACAAACAAGTGCGCGTTAACTGCAAGTTGCAACAGTTTTGTACCTATAAGTCGGCCGTGAGTGCATACTGTGCATAGCGGTGGCATTGATGTTAACTGGCATTAAAAATAACTGACCAGTTTTTGCGCTTAGCTTTGTAACGTTTTGTTTCTTTCTTATATAGTTTAACTAAAAAAGTTAAAGTTCAATGCTATGTGCGATTACTAGGGAAGCGTTTTGAATGATTAGTAAACCAGTAAGTCCTTATAAACTACAACCAAGTTAATATATACCCAGGCTCCAGACTTACGTGGAATGTTCACTACATCCATCACATTCCGACCTCCTTCTAGAACATTTCTCCGACGAAATGTTCTTGGCATCCGCGTTCAACATGGACTTTCCTTCAATGATCCGTTTAAACAACATAATAGCAGGAGCAGGATTTGTTGTTTACGGCAATTGTCGCGTCTAAGACGAATGTTTGATTTGTTTAACACGATTGCAGATGACACTTTCTCAAAGGAGCGATTTTCCATTAGATTGGCAGAGGAGCCAATTTCACCTCTACTGCCAAGCTCGCACTGGACCGGGTAAACTTGCAGCAAGCCAGCGCAGCGGGCGTCCGATCGAATCAACAATGTACGCCCCTCCCCGCACCTCAACCGTGTGATGTCATGAAAGAAACCTTTGCCACAGCCTAAAATAATGTTTACAAGAAATTGTGACACTTTTGTTTAATTTTATCAATTTTTCTAATTCAATAAGTCGTGATGAAAGAAAATCTTAATAAAAATATAAAAACCTCAGTATTGTTTCATTTAATTTTTTGGGAAACGCTATTTATTCACATAAAGGTATGCGTTGAGTAACTGATTACGTTAGGCTGTGGTATCTTAGCCTTTATTAGTGTGCCAAAAGAAATTTAAAATATTTCTAGTATTTTAGTTCTGAAAACAATACATTACCAAACTCAGTTTGAAACAAATGAATGCTACAACCACTATTAAAAACGACGTGACTAAACAAAATTCCTAGTTTTTAATTTTCCTGTAAATAGCACAATACAACGGCGTGAAAATAATAAACCACTTTCCTGTAGGTAAAATTATACTAAACCACACATGTAATGCATTGAACAATGGTATTTTAGAAGAAAACGAGTTATATCAGTAAATAAAATTATTATTATTTTAGTTGACGCACAGTAATAAAGACCCACTAGCACGTGGAGTGCGCATGTTCACAGCGTGGTCGTGCCCCCCTTCTCCGCTTACCGCCCCAATCCCCTCTCTAACCACATTCCCCTCTGCATCAGCTGATCACGCAGCAACAGCGTGCACCAAGCCGGTTCGCGTGAATCGCATAATATGACTACGTATACAAACAAACCAAGGTAATAAGTAGGTAAGTATCTATATGCACCTAGTAGTTTCGATTCCGTGCGACATATGAGTATGATTCAATGTAATAATGGATAGGTAAATGAGTAAATAAATATAGATAAAATAGTGTTGGACCCAGTACGCTGCCCTGGGGTACTCTTCACATTTATATAGGAATTCACACAGGATAAATACTTAACGTAAACACCTAGTAATCGGACGACGACTGGCATACCAAGCTTTGAAAAGTTAATAAGTAGGTTTAGTTTCACTTTAAAAGTCACTGTATTGTTTTCTAATGGTTTAGGACTCTGTTATAAAATTTCATGAACCTGGGAAATTGTATGACTTACAATACAACTTCGCTCAGAGAAAGCCAATTAAATAATTGCCCTAAAGTACTTACATACGTCTTTATTATAAAAAATATTTACCGCAAGTGCTCATGCTTATAAATATTATATAATATTTATTATTCAGATGCAATTGAACAAACACATTAATACGTTAATTTAATAAAATTATCGTACCGAAAATTCCAAAAATTTGTTCATACAAAAGTATTCTCTAAACATCAGAAATAGCGGTTATAATGGAGTTAGTGGAGAGCGGTCACCGCTGACCGCTTGGGGGATTAAACAGAAAGATATTATTATTTATATAATATTATACAATTATTTTAGGTTTGTAGTTTTAATGCATTGTGATTATCATGATACGATACGACGCAAATTGGCATTGGCAAACTAACATTTTCAAAATTTTTATCCAGTCTATTTAATTATTTAGTTTCACTTTTATGTCTACTTTTTAAGTTCCTATGTATAGGAAGATTATGTACTTATGTATAAAATAAAATTTAATCACACATAAACGCCGATAATCGCGTAACACAGGTAAAAACAAAATAAACATACAGGCAAATTGAGAACCACCAAATTTTTTGGACGGTTAAAAATAAATCGATTGAGTTATAAGTGGTTTGCCAGGTTAAAAATATGTACCTAGTAGGTATGTTGGTCTAAATAAAACCAAATTCAAATAAAATCCAAATTCTACAAGACATTATCGACAACAATTACTTGCTACAAAATAATCTCATGTTCTTTTTTGGACTACGGATATTACACTTTTTAAATTGTTAGCATATATTTTACCTGACAACCCTTTAGTCTGACAGTGGCAATCAACTGTCATTCATAACCTAGTGTCAAACTCATTGATAAATGCTGTGCTGTGTGGACGCAGTCTGATCGTTTCTAAAACAAAACAATCGTACCGAAAACAATCCTATCTTTGTGTTGACTAAAATAACATTTAAGTGAAATACCATGGCATCTCATCTGAGTACTAAAGACCGACTCCTGGCGCTGATTGATGATATCGAGTTGATTTCAAAGTAAGTGCCTAAGACCTAGTAGTGGTAAATAAAATGAACATGAAAGTAGATATCATTGTAACTATTACTTGTTCTTTCAGAGAAATGATTGAAGTGTCAATAGCTCCAAAACCACAAAAGCTTTCTGCCGCAGACCATGCTCAGTTAACAGAATTGTTGCTGTCAAAAGATTCAGAACTGAAGAAAGCTTTGGAGTTAGCTGATGAACAGGCTAAGATTCAACAAAAAATGAATGACTTGAAAGCTGAAGTTGAAAATAAGGTTAAGTAAATCTACAATCATCTTATAGATTTCATTAAAAACTTCTCAACACATTTTTAAAATATTGTTTTATCTATGTAGGATCAAGACATCTTTCAATTACAAAGGCAGCTAAAAGATGCGGAACAAATTCTCGCAACGTCATTATACCAAGCTAGGCAGAAGCTTGCATCAATAGTTAAGTCTAGGAAACGGCCGGTACCATCAGAAGAATTGATTAAGTTTGCACACAGGTAAGTTCAAGTCAAACTTTCATTTAAAAACTAATATATTTTATAGTATATGGTTTTCCTCTTTTTCCCTCATCTTCAATTATAATTTATTCAATGTACTTACTGTTATGTCTTCCTAAATTGATGAATTAATTCACAGAATTAGTGCATCAAATGCAGTGAGTGCACCTCTTTCCTGGCAGCCTGGAGATCCTCGCCGTCCATACCCCACAGACCTGGAGATGCGGTTAGGTATGCTCGGCCGGCTCTGTGACTTGCCACTGAATGGACACACTCCATCCACACTAAATGAACTGCACAGAATGACCACAGGCGGAGGTGAGTCACGCTACTTATTAATTTACTTAGAAATGTATTCTCATTTGTATATTGAAATCTTTTTAATTGCAATTATGGGTATTTCCATGCTTGAATAAACTTTATGTATTATTTTATGTTATGGCAAATGCCACAGTGCACAGTGCATTTCCTCATTTAGTCATACATATAATAAGTAACTATGTTGTGAAACATCTCATAAATCTGGTTTATTGCAGGTTTTCTTTGTTGATATACAAAGATTCATAAAACTAATGCCTTTGTCTTATGAAGGTAGACAAAAGTCATATAAATAATTATGATTAGTTTCGAATCAATCACATTCAGCATTTAGATATCTGGTCATACATACACATGTCCTACCACAATGATATCTTGGCAATTCCTTAATTTATTAACTGTTTTATGTTTAGTGCCAGCATCAGCAACAAACCAGTTCACATGGCATCCATCAGGCGAGCTCCACATGTCAGTTGGTGGTGGAAACTCCGTGTCCATCGACAGCCGTGGCAAGGACGCGCCAAACCAGGAAGATGTTGAAGTGATGTCCACCGATTCGAGTTCAAGTTCAAGCAGTGACTCTCAATGAATAAGGAAGAAATTGTGTTTACAACACAAATAATATGTTAATAACTTGGAAAAGTTTTGTTGAAGTTCAAAAACTGTGTGGACTAATAGTGAAAGATTTTTGTTGGACATTGCAATATCAGATTTAAAGACTGTTTTTATATTATAATCTGTAATGTAATTTATGTACTATGGTTTTAGGCATAATTTACTGATTAAAAATAGTATTCAAACTCTTTACATTTTATATCTGTTTTATTTGTAGTTTAAGATAAGTTTAGAGTAATTTAAAGATGTAAATAAGATGGTAGTTAGTACTTTTGATATGGAACTGTAGAGAAAACATTATTATACAATATTGTATAATATTTCTTTATTAACTATGTAATGTAATGATTACATCATTAATCAACAAATATGCTGTATACTTTTTTCGATGTACACTTTTGTGTGAGCTGTAACCTTACTGGTGCTAGTGGCAAAATGGAAGTGTCGGATTCGAACCGACTAAAACCACTGTACATATGCACATTCGCCTGAACAACGGAACCAGGTGTGCCGCATAATGCTCGTAACCTACTATTCATATTGTTAATTCTGTTAGTTACTATTATTCGAATATTTATATCACATTGCTTTTGAAAAAGCTAACACCGATAAACTTGCTAAAACACCCTGGTAGAAGTTAGTATACATGAAAAGACTGATGACTGTTGATGAAGCGAAAGAGGTGTGTAAGAATCGTAGCAATTGGCGTTCCGTAGTCTTTGCCTACCCCCCTGGGAGACAGGCGTGAAGTTATTATGTAGAAGTTAGTCACTGGCTGTATGGGTAATGCATACTGTTTTTTTTTAAGGGGGGAAAATCTTCGAATGACTGCTCCCACCTGGGTGAGGCGGGAGGGAGTGTCAGACTCTTACTGACTAAAAACCACCCCGTTCCTTCTCCTGCACGTCGAGCCGGAGCCCCGGTTACCCGTTAGGTTCTCCGAGGGTAATGTCCAAAGAGTATAATAAGTATAGGGGTTGTAATGTCATTGTACGACGTTGTCGGCTATTGCTATGCAACAGGCAGTTACTATGGAAACGAAACTTTGTTTACAATACAAGTATTCGACGTTGACATTTCTAGTCAAAAATAAATAAAATTGTTAGGTACTTATCACCTATTATAATAATTTCTAAAAATGGCTGAAAGAGCACCTGTCTCCACGGAAGAAACTTTAGTTCGTTATGACAATCCTGTACTAGTGGTTACCAAGAGGACTGAAAAAGTAAGCAGTTCTTGACAAGGTTCTTTGGAATAACAACCCATAGGTCTTTTTTATGGAATAAACCGTCAAACGAGCAGATGGGTCACCTGATGGTAAGCAATCGACGCCGCTCATAGACACCTAAAACACCAGAGGTGTTACAAATGCGTCGCCGGCCTCTTGGGGATTAGGAATTTGAGTATTGTTGGGGATTAGAGTGATTGGGGAGAGGGGTAATTGGGCCTCCGGTAACCTCAGTCGCACGACGCAAGTGATGTGTCACGTCGGTTTTCTGTGAGGCCGTGGTATCACTCTGGTCGAGCTGGCCCATTCGTGCCGAAGCATGGCTCTCCCATACTTGCGTTCTAACCTCGTTCTGCACACTCTTACAGGTAACTTTAGCTGGTTCCTCTATACAACCCTGTGTCCCTACAGAAGCCAAGAAAGAAACTGAAGAGATCCTAAATGCTATTTTGCCGCCAAAGGAATGGGAGGAAGATGGACAAATATGGACTCAAAAGGTGCTGTGTTTGTGATTACTTATTGTATAAAATTACAAATTAAGACTGGCAGTTTCTCATTTACCACTACAGTTTGTCGTTAGGAGGATGAGAAGTCTCAATATAAATATTCTACTAGGTATCATGTTTCACGCTGAAATACTCAAACGTTACTCAATTTTAAGTCGGACTAAATTAGGTATCTATAGTTCTGTCACTACACATTCTTTGTAAAATGAAAGGGAATGCACGATATTTACTTAGGTATGTACTTACACCTTAAGGTTACACTAGTCGATATTTTTTCCATAGAAAGTTCGGGGTGGTATTACTCGACAGTGTGAATGTGTACCTACAAAATTAAACACGATATCGTTTTATCTTGTAATTACATTTGTCGGTACGGAAACAAAAAAAATAAAAAAAAAACTACTAAAAAGTTATGAGCCAACAAAGTTTTGTTTTTCTTTACAATTTTAACGCAACTTTGGGTGTTAAAAAATACCACTAATCGTGTAAAATCTCCAAACCGAAGACCGTACCGACTCAGCACAATTACCATAGAGTTCTATAAAATTTATTTGAAATTGATCTAAGCAGTGGTTTTTTCAAAAAACGCTATTTTCTAAAGCACTAAATCGTACTTTTTTACGCACTCGTTTTGTGATGGATTATCGTGCATTTCACTGGATAAAACTCCCCCGGCAGTGGCGCGGGGCGGAGGGAAGACGCACACGCGTTTTTGCACAATTTTTTGCACAATTATTATTTGCACGACACGCGCTGTCGTGCAATTGTCGTGATTTAGTGAAGTTGTTTTGGTTGATTGCATGACACTTGGAATTTCCAAGTGTCATTGGAAAATACATAATAAACAATGGGTAAGTCGTCCCTACAATTTATTATACCTTATCTAATTAGATACAGTTATCGGTGCGGATCCCAGCAGCAACCCAGCCATCGTGAAGGACACACTGGGCGTCGGGGATCGCGGGACGATATCCGGCCACTGTAAGCGCGGGCCTGCGGACGGCGAACATGGGTGGCTCCCCGTCCGACCAGAAACAAACCCGAGCGTCCGGCGCGTCGCGTTCCACGCGTGCCTCAAAGAGCCAACAGACCACCACAGATGGGGCCCAATAGGGCCGATGCCGATTCGGAGTCGCGGAGAACCTAACGGGTAACCGGGGCTCCGGCTCGACGTGCAGGAGAAGGAACGGGGTGGTTTTTAGTCAGTAAGAGTCTGACACTCCCTCCCGCCTCACCTAGGCAGGAGCAATCAATCGATGATTTTCCCACATAAAAAAAAAATTCTACTTGTTTATAATATCAATTAGTATCTTTACTTCGGACTTCAAACCAATGACCAAACGAAAAAAAATTTCCAAAGATATAATTTCGAGTACTATACTGAATTGCGTGTTGTAACATTTTACTTGAACTCACAAAATTAATCATATCTTCTGATAGAGTGAACCGATTTCGATGAAACAAAAACTAAGTTACACCTCGAGTTGCGTAGAATTTTTATATAGTCTGCATTGAATTCGTAGATTTTACGCGCGCACAAACAAACAGACAAACAGACAAAAATTTCAAAAATGATGGAAATGGGTTCTGTTGGTTATCTTTTAACACACTGGCTATTTTTTTTGTCAATTTCTTCAATGTACAAAAATTACTTTTCTACAGATTTATTATATGTATAGAATAGATATAGATAAATATTACGATTACCAATAAAGATTTTTCAGGTTCATTGTTTTTTTTTGTCTATAAATAAAAGCATAATAAATAAGCAAGTAACTAAAAGGGTGAACCCTTAGCAATTATACCCAGCCTTGCGGCGCTCTCCTGTGCTGCTAATACAGATACTATACCGGCATGAATATTGAGCGTTGACTCAGATTGCGCAGAAATCAAGTCTCTTTAGTAGTAGGTATTGTGAGAAGGATTGTTGCTACCTACAATTCTTCTCCCAAAAATCCTTTTACAGTGATTAGCTCGCCAATGTATACCTACCCACTTTGATGCCGAGCGCTCAAGATTCGAGCCGGTATCTCTACTTATGTTTGTGTCAGGGAGGTACCTAGTGCGCAGCTTTATGTTACGTTCCGAGCTGCCAAAAAGTCTGTAGGTACCTAACACGAAGTTGGAGTTAGGGACCTACCTACACGATGTAGGTATGAAGTCCACAAGTTTTGTTACGGACGAAATGACGAAAATCTAATTATGTGGTATTATCACTACTTCTAGTAATCTTAGGTAGTCACCGACGTACCTAACTAGGTAAGTATATATTTAATTTTATGAAAACATAATGACAGATCAATTGTCTCGAAATTCAGGAAATAATTCAGACCAGTAAGTACCTACCTAAATAGGTAGGTAGTTCCTGAGATTATTATGTTCAACCAAACAAACTATAATATTAGTTAAACATTATAACCTGATGAAAATATGACATTTGAACTGTATTATTTAGATAAAAGATGCATCTAGCTAGTTTGTAGTAGGTACATAAAGTTATTGGTACTTAGAAAAAAAATATTATATAAAATTATATCCCTAGCCTTTCGTGGATTCTTCGGATCGGATGATAAGTTGATATCATAAAAAATTGTCAGTAATTACAATGCCCTGTGACAATAATTATTAAATTCATGCGAGCATCATAAAATCGTAGCAGCGTGTACGACTTTACTACGAGTAAACACACACAGCACAGATATATGCACCGTTCAGTGACGTTTTGCTGTGTTTGTGTGCGTGCGAACAATACGTCGTGCAAATAGATAGCGTCTAACTGCTCATCACTGGTACTATTTCTGTCACACACGATGTTAGATGAGACAGCGCGCTTTTTGGCCACGCCCTTGATTGAGTTCGAGCCCGCGACTAGTTTAACCTTAAAGTTGAGTAGCTTTCTGTGTTCGGGCGTTACTTATATAAATGTCACTTCTCCTTCTCCATCAGATATCGTCGACTCCTGCAACTCGGTTGGATGTGATAAATCTGCAAGAAATGTTGGACACGCGCTTGCAACAGAGGCAAGCCAGAGAGACAGGCATTTGTCCTGTGCGCAGACAACTATACACGCAGTGCTTCGATGAACTTATACGACAGGTTAAACATTTATCCAATAGCTTAGTGAAACTTACTAGCCAATTAATTACACACTGCTAATATGTTTGATGGTAAAAGGTTTCTGAACCGAGATTGGTATATATATATATTTTTTATACCACGACGGTGGCGAAAAAGCAAACGGCCCACCTGATGGTAAGCTGCTACTGTGGTCTATGTACGCCTGCAACACTTGGGGCATTACATGTGTCTTGCCGACCCTTAAGAAACCTATCCCTCCCCTCTTGAGGAACCCCATGTTATAGCCCACTGGGAAAACCACGGCAGGGAGTTCATTCCACAACTGGAGGGTCCTTAGGAGAAAATCTCCCACGGACATAGTCCTCTGAAACCGAACTATATAATTTGCGCCTAGCCGCATTCTTCAAGAGTTACTTCAAAAGTTTTCCGGTAATAACTGCGAATTCCAAATCACCAGTTCAGAATCTAAAGTAATAATTATGGCTACTTACCTACAGAGGAGGTCTAACGAGTAAAAAATAAGCCTTGTCGGCTTATTTTAGTATTGTATGTCTCCCAACTGATGCTGATAAAAGATGGTTACCTTTTAGACAGCAAGCCTTTTTTGCAGGTAACAATAAATTGTGGCGAAAGGGGTCTCCTGCTACTAAGAGTGAGAGATGAAGCAAGGATCACGATGGAAGCGTACCAAACGCTCTATTGTAGTTCTATTGCCTTCGGCATGAGGAAAGCTTTACAGGTATGTGGACCCTATACTTATAGAAAGTCATCGACCTTTGGTTAAACTTAGTATTTTATGCGATAATTACTTGTCTACAGTTTGCAGTCATAAGCTGAATACCAATATTTTACACGAAGCAGTTGCCGTCTGATTTCAACGACCCACGTCAGTACATCATTTAATAGACCTGTTGTAAGCTTTTTATAAATTCCTTTTTGTTCGCAGTCTGAACAAGGAAAATCAGACTTAATGGACCAAGTGGCAAAGTTGGAAACTGAACGTTCAGCTTTGGAGAAGCAATGTATGGAGTTGAAACAAAAGACTGAGCAACTGGAAAGACGCGCGGCTGAGCTTCGAGCTGCTGAGGAAAAACGTCACCAAGAAGAGTTGCTTGCTTTGAAGAAGACTAACGCTCAGCTCAAGGTGAGAACAATTCAACTTATTTAGCCACATCCAGGATGGGTATGCTTAGTTTCCCAGGTGCCTTAACGTCTAGTATATTGGAGGGTAGATCCACGCGAGACACAATGCGTTTTCTATTGTCTTAAATACCGACATACAAGAGGTTAAAATGAGGCCAAGAAGTCTTGTTGAAATGGTTCCTTATTCGTCAAAATTATTTTCATCAATTTACTTTTCTTGTAAATTATAGCATGACTGGGTCAGGATCTGGCATTGTCATTTTGTTACTCAAGCTATAGAAGCTATAGAAACTGTTCTGACTACCTCGTTGGCCGAGTGGTCGCAAGTGCGACTGCCGGCCAAGGGTTCTCGGGTTCGATTCCCGGGTCGAGCAAAGTATAATTGATAAAAGGCGTGATGTTGTTATGGAAACTGTCCTATCTCGAAATATAATATGCCGCTGGGCGAAAGACCAGAGATTCTTTGAGATTGATTAACCCATGTCTAACATCTAATATTTTATTTCAGGCTCAACTGGAAGGCATCATTGCACCAAAGAAGTAAAAGTATTCAACTAGTTATATTTTTAAGATATTTTTGTTGTTCTTAATAGATTATGAACATTTTAATTGTGTTTCTTAGATATATTATAGACTAAATAAAGTTACAGTTAATCTATGTGTAGTTTTAAATTAAAACAAACCGATAATTTTATTAAAATATATATTAAAACATTTAATTGGGACAAACATACAATGTTTTCAATAGTTTACAATGCACATATCACTAGAAAGGTATAAAGGACACACATTCTTCCATTCAACTCATCCATTTTATTTACCGTGATACATAATTTTCTTCATATAAACTCAAATAATACATTTCATACAGTCGGAAATGTACACTTTGTAGTAACATCGGGACATTTACAGCAATACTAACTTAATCATAAACTCTACCGTCAAACTGATGCAAATGCGTTCATCACGTTCTGTAGGATAAAATCATTGTATTCTAACTTAATGTAAAATTTCCAAAACAAAATTACAAGAATAATAAAATTAAAACATTATGAAGTCTGAAAGATAAAATCATATTATAATTATATAAAAATTGATTCAATGAAATCAAGGCACCACATAAAATAATTAAATTATTATAATATTACATTAAATTAAAATATTAATACATCATCAAACACAAAATACTGAACGAAACAACAATGCGCAAATAAAATAAGTAATTGTATAATGCAAGTACAGGGCGATATAATTATGTTATATCGTCAAATGTGATGCCACTGTGGTACACTTGCGTCGCATTCCATTGCGTGTTGTTGGTGGTATGTACACGTACTACGTTTAATATCTTACACTCGCCTACATTCACAGTCCGATCGAGCAACCAGTCACATTCCTCAGCAGGTACAGCATCAACATTCAGTCACAAGACTTGCACGGAATGAAAATCATTTAAAATTAAATACGTAAAGTATCCAAAGAATAATAACTATTAATATTTCCAAAAATATATAGTAACACCTATAATTATTCTAAAATCTCCGTCGCAAAACTAAAATAAAAAAATAAAAATTGTGATAAAAATGCCACATCTCGCTAGTGGATTTCTTCAAGCGCCTTTAAGTAACATAACAAGTCGGTGGAATCTAAATTTATTATCACAGTTACAATACAAAATTAAGATGGAAACTCGTTTCACAAACGTTCGTTTCGTTGAAGAAATCTACAATCGAGTCCGATGCTCGACTGGGGTCGAGTCGTGTCTATTAGAGGTGTGGATCTAGCCGATATGTTGTCATGGGATAGTTTCTTCAGGTAGGTAAGGGAGCGGAGATTGAGGCGTGGTAGGATAGAGATCTAGAGTGAGTGTGGTCTACTGAGGTTGTTCTGTGTAGGCGGTGACGCGGTGGGTGGGTCCCACGGGGATGGCGGTGACGCGGCCCGCGCCGCCGTCCAGCAAGGGGTTCACCACCTGCACGATGTCGGGCTGCAGCGAGTTGTCGCCGCCTTCCATGTCCGCCTCTCCTAAGCTAATACCGGCCTCTTCCAGGTCGGTAGGAGCTGTTTCACTACTCGGGCTAGTTGTTAATTCCAGAGAAATTATCTTTTCTTGCGTCGTTTCCACCTGTATTTTAATAACAACGGTTAATTTTGATGTCGTTGATTATCGGCGCTTGTGTTACAAACAAATGAGATGGTATGACTGTAACTCGAGTATATTACAAACCATGAAGTGATATACTGGCTTTGAAGGAATTTATTGAATCAAATTATGATGTTCTTGAAGTATATCGTAGAACAATATTATGAATGTCGAATTGATGAAGTCGGTAAGAATAAGATATAATGTTTCTTTTTGATTTTAGTGCGCAAAATTGTGACTAAATAATATAATACAACACAACACAACATCAAAAGCAAAATAATTATAACAAGGTCACAACTTTGGGCACTTTGTTGGTAAATATGTGAAGTGGACGTGCACTATATACTTTGTTATTATTCTAATATACAGGCTTTAGTGAGTTAGTATTGCTTATGCTGCTAAAGCAATGAACTAAGCTTTAGTATATATTTCTGAAGAGTAATAAACGCAACAAACCATTGTTTTCGTCGAAGCTTGCCGTGTCTAGAATCCAGGTATCGTCTGACAAATTACACAATAAATTAAGTTAGCATGCCATGCCAAATATCATGCAACACTCGTGACAACATTAAACAGATAATAAATAAGAAGAAATAAAAGAAATTATAAGAGGAAACCTTGGGAATGGGGGTACCGTCAAATGGGGCAAATAAATTGTATATAACATGGGATTTATAACAATATAGGTGTTCAATACATCGAGTCCTGTTATTGCCACGTCGATTTTAGTTCTACTTAACGTGAGTGTAAGGTACTACGTGAATATCTACATCTCGTATTCATTTTTATAGAAAGTTGTATAATCACTTATTAAACTACATCATTCATAGTTATTTATCCAAATTCTACTTGCGCGCTACCATCGGCCATTGGTATTTACATACATAGCCTTACGCCCGTCTTCTATGGGGGCAGGCAGAGATTATGGAACGTCAATTGCTACGATTAAGAATCGCAAACTTATAAAAACGATATTTACTGAAAACAAAACCAAGTTTACAAGAGAAAAATAATGACTATAATTTATTAAAAAATATTTTGTAGAATTTGGTAAAATAAATACAAATAGACGTTTTTAATAAATGATTAAACAATTTTCATTAAATATCTACTGCAGTTGTGGTGTTTCAAGTTTAATTTGTGCTGAATAGTGTGTATCGTTATGTGCACTAGGCCCCGTTAACATTTTAGTGTTTATACACACATAGTTGATCTTTGTCAGTCGGTTTATTCATTGTCTTGATACAAGTATCATTTCATTGGTCAGTCTCGAGTAAAGTCGAATCTATTGTCTGTCGTCATAGTTGCACGTTGAAAGCTAAGCGTAGTTGTAAAAGATATACAAAAAGATAATAAAAAACCACACGATACGGCATTGCTTGTGTACAGCGTCTTACGTAGCAGAATGTACAATCGCGGCGTCATACGCGTACCTCTTTCTCAATGACTTTCTCAATGTACTCGACGGTTCGCACTTTAGTCTCGCCGGTTGCGGGGCACACGAACTCCTCGGTGCGGAGAGTAATGCGCTCGTCTAACAACTTTTCTTTCTCCTTGACGGCCAGTATAGGGCCGGGTTTTGTACGTAACGCGATACGTGGTAGGGGCCATTTCTATAATTTGTAAAGCCAATTTTGACATACGCAGCCCATGGTGAACGTACAATAATATGCCAACCAAGCGACATTGATCCCCACCCATAAGACAAACATTTACCACAATGTGTTAGTTCAACATAAGTACTGTTACTGGTACAGGTACTTGCAACAAGACATCGGTTCCAATATAATGCAAATTGAATAGACGGAACTAGGACAGACTTTATAATTGCTTACTGGACAAAGACAAATATTGTATCAGGGTTAATCACAATGTTAACAGTTACGGACAGACAAACAAATGGAATATTATTGGATTATGACAAAACATTCTCAACCTGAAATGGAAAAAAGTGTACCTGTTAATTGAACCTCTATTTTTAAAGCCTTGGTCAAATTCTTTTTTCCATTTACAGAACCGGTTGCTTAGTGTTATAATTTGGACAACATTCGTTTATTCAAGACACAAGAGTAATGTTCAGAATAATTACCTCATTGGACGAGTTTTCCCTCGGTGGATCTTCGAGGATGTCACTCGCTGGCCCCACCATGCTTTTAATTACTTTCTGTGATTCGAGGGCCTCCTAAATATTCAAAATTATAATTTATTGTACAGATACAGGTCGACATATTCCCATAAGAGCAACGAATTTCTTTTCTACTAGTGTTAAAGAATCTCCAAAAAGTTTTTCATTTGCTTTTTTTCTAAAACAGGCCGTAACATACGAAACAAAAAATGCTATTTATAACGCAGAAGAAACATAAATAAAAAAGAAAACATTAATGGCATCCACCTTTTGTTTCACGAATTACAGCCATGTCTATTCATTAACTTTTATGAATGGAACCTCTTTACTCGCGAATCACAATCACGCAAAGAGTTTGAATCTTTTGTACGAACTATTTAGTAAAATTCGTTAGCAATAATGACATTTCTATAACAGGCCTTTTTATGCTGGCTCATTCGAAGACTTTCTTTGTGTCGTAGATGCGTTTACATTAATATATTAATAATTGCACATACACACCTCGCAAGTAATTTTTCCGAACCAGAATAGAACTCGCGATGCATTTTACAGTAGCCGGATACCCAGTTTAATTACCAGGCTAAAGTTAGATGTTATTATGTAATCTTGATCCCTAACTAACCTGTTCAAGTGATCGTAGTCGTGCGGCGCGCCACGCAGCCCGCCTTGCAGCGCGCGTGGCCGCGTCCTCTACCTCACCGTCGCGGGCAGCGCGCCGTCTTTGTGATTTCGCTGACGGACTCACGCCTCCAGACACACTGAAATCATTATTAATTGTAACTATTTTAAAAAGTTACGTAACTATATATTTAAGTTTCAAAACATAATATTTTAAGGTTTAAAGGCTAGAGCAGACTGGTGCGGTCATTGACGTAAGCGCGCTTACGCAATCGATATAAGATACACATCTTATATCATCGTAGATTTTCATATTATATGTATTATACAACTCAGTGGTACGTGCACGTCTACGTATACGCTTTCGGTTGCTCGAGCCTCAAATATTCCTGTACTAAAACGTCAAAATAGTATGACAGCGTTGTCAAGTTACAATAAAAAAATTAGGTGTGTTATAGGTACCTATGGCCATTCTCGTAAGGTTCGTCGTCGGAATGCGAGCTATATCCACTCTGTCGGTCCTCCCCTGGGGACCACGAGCCGAGCTCTGATCGCGACAGAGAGGCCATCTTCCTTTCCTCTTCTTGCTTCAATTTCTCCACCTCATCCGCTGATAGGAATGTGAAAACTTTCTCTGTAAATATCAATTACATCCAATTAGTTCTTGTTGTAAGATCATTTCGGATATATGAACCAGTTGCAGTTGCATTTAAAGTTCAAATTCCGTAAATCTGTATGATGCTTACCTGGTTTGGGCGAAGGTTTGTGACTTTCTTCCATAGCATTTTCGAAGAACTTCTTCTTATCGCTGACAGAGGCTTTCACAAAATTACCAGAATGAGGTGGGGAAGCCTGAAAACATTTTGACAATTTGATTAGCTACGCTTACTAAAAATTACACACTGATCAAATAAATAATGAGTTAAAAAAAGCTCATGATATTTACAAGCATTGAAATACCCTTCTCCAGGCTTCACACCCATGCAGTCAATGTTTTAATAAATAATAAAAATAAAGTTATTGCGGTTAGTAAATTAAAACATGCAAAATATAAGTAATTGCAAGTTAAAAACAACAATTCAATGGGGGTAAGTAACATAATGGGATATGGAGGGATGATAGACTAGACTATGTGGTTTTTAGTCAAAACTCCAGGTTGGGTTGTCGACGAACACAATCAAAAGAAGCTGAGTGTGTGTGTGCGAGGATAAGATTCCGTACATTGATGTTTACCTCGCCGATGGCGAAGGATTTGATTTTGCTGCTCCATGCGGGTTTCAAGGCGGATGCGGGCGTGGGGCTCCCTTCCCTCAAGGGATCCGAACTGTTCGACATTCTATCGGTTTCGGGCACTGTAGTCACCTCACCGAAACGGACTCTTCTCTCTGATTGAACACTTTTAGGCGCATCATCGTAATTAGTGGGGACAGATGAAGTGATGTTTGCATTTATGTCTTGTCCTAAGGTACTGACTAGAGCGGTCTGTGATTTATGACTTGTATTGCCAATTTGATTGGAAGAACATACGGGGACTGTGCAAGTGTATGGATTGTAAGTTCCAGCGACTGTCGTTAGAGATGGGTAGGGATTGATTGGAGGGTACGTGTTAGAATGAACCATACCCGGTGAAATATTATCTGTCCTCAGGTCACGTAATGAACGGTGCGTCGGTACATACATTGGTCGCTGATCAACATAAGTTTGATCAGGATGTAAATTACATGGAGAATTAGGGACATGTGACACAGTAGGGAGAGTTTTGTACTGAGCGTGTAGCAACTCGGGGGGATCTGGTTCTCCGATTGGACTGACAGAAAGTTCTTTATAAAACTCAGGTTCTGCTACAGGATAATCTGGAGTACGGAAGACTTGGTTTGCAGGCACTGCTGACACTATAACTGAGCGGACCGGCGTGTCAAGGACGGCCTGTTCGGATACTAAAAGTGGAAACGCGGTGTAATTTACAGGAGGAGGAACTTCGGCTTCGGGTGAATTTGTAGAATTTGAGGACTGCATGGATGTTTCGGCCACCGCAGGTTCCGGCAGCACAATCCGCTCGGGAATAACAGTGATAGGTGGCAGGATTGCCTCGTTATCTTCATCGTCAACTAATTCACTATCACTTACGTAAGTGTCGAACAAAGGCGGAGGAGGGATGATGAGGTCGGCGTGAAGTACTCGACTCGCTTTAGGGACCGGTCTCGAGACTTCCAATTCGGTAGACGTTTGGTTTCGGATTAGTAAAGAGCTGAACCCTTCGCATGCATCGTTAGTGTCAATGGTCATGGGCCCCGCTTGCTCGTCATCATGCACGTCATGCAATGAGGGTCGGAAATTCGTATTCGTATCGTTCGTCGACAAGAAGTATTCAGGTTCATCCATCGATTCTTGTGTAAAACTAACTCGCTTCGTTTGTGGTTTGCGAGGCACTTGAGGCTTTTGTGTGGCGGAAGGCGCAGGGGGCGCGGGTGGTGGTCTGGTGGGGCGCTGCAGGCGCGCGGGCCCCGGGCTGACCGGGCTGGCCGGGCTCGCCGGGGGCCCGCCGGGGGGAGGCTGGGCGGAGGGGGGCGGCGTCCGAACCTTCTGCTGCGTAAACACCGCGAGCGGCGAGGGGGGCGCCGCTTGCGAACTAGACGACTAACCAAACCAACAAAATATACTGCACCACTCTGTACTTACGCAACTCATTACTTTAGCTAAATACGGCTAAAAGAAAGACCAAAACAAAGTGCTAAATACTCGAGCGTATTCACGAAATGAGCCAAACATAATTCTTTATCATTTCTTACATCGAACAATAGCAAAGCTACTTGCACGAAAATATGAATACGAAAATCAATAAACAATATCATTATTTAGCATAAAACCAAAAGCCTATTTCAGCGGCGAACAAAAATCTTCCAAAATAAATGTTATCGAAAAAATGCTAACATAATAAAAAAAAACAAAAGAAAACGTCATGTGAAACATCATGTATTTTAATGCAACACTAAACATAACGTCAATTAGAACAATTTTTTGTACAATAAAAAGTAAACAAGTAAATTTAAACGCACAATAGTTTATCAAATGTAAAATAATTGGCAGTTGAGAAGTTAATTTGGCCAAACATCTTAATGTTAAGTCTTACATAAATGTAAATTAATTGATAACATTTCAACGAATGTTGGTGTCCAACATTGGCACCAATTTAACTAACAAATTAATTTATAAACACTGTCAAAAAGTTGGAAGCGAAGTATAAACATTCAAAAATTTCGACGTTACTATATCGTGTACGGATAAATAGAAATAGAATTGATCTATTCAGACAAAAGGGGATAAACAGGTATATAAAATTGGTCTTTTGGATAGAAGATTACATAGAATACAACATGTTACAAATATAGGTAAGTATTTTGGAGTTTTATAGAATGCTGACTACACATTATAATTATTATAAATTGGTCATAACGGACTGAGTAATAATTTCAAAATGTTATTGTGACATCAATGGAGTAAATGCGATATATAGGTAAATTCGGAACTATTATTTCAAATACACGGATTGAAGCTAATATAGGTTATGTAAGTTGTATAATTGGTATAATATGATATCAAATAGGTAAAGGCAATATCACAAACTATGAAATATAATAATGGATTCACATGTTAAGGTTGAATACTATCTAATGCTTGAATGTATTGATAAATGCTAAACCAGTACCTAGTTCGAACTAAAATATAGTCAAGACGTACATCATGTTAATTTAACTACATATACCCTTCTCCTTACATGCTAGATACAATGATAAATTTCGCTATTATATACATTTACCATTTCATTTATATTTGATACTGAACGTTTTCATGTCTTACATGTAGTGAATTACTGGATTACATAATGCTTAACGAAAACGCGAAGCTAAAACGACATTTAGACGAAGTATACTTGGATATAACGGACATTATTCATAACATAATTATAACAAGACGGACATACAAGTCGATCAGTGCAACTAAACAACACTGCCGTGGTACATATAATGTTTCTGCATTCAAACATTCAATTTATTTTAACATTCATTTATAATATCAATTAACTAAAATATTAAATGGATTATTAATATTATATTTCATTATAATGTATATTTACGGTCGATAACACAGTTCACAGATAGTTTAACACAGATATAAGTTTACTGGACATATTAGTATCCGTTAGTTTACTAAACGTTACTTATGTACAGTGTATGGACAGAAGTTAACATTGCCGTACTATGTGTTTTCTTCCTTTTCCTCAATGGATGCATTCTGCAATGGACGTAATACGCTTTGTCATTATTTTATAACCAATATGGGCCGTCCTCTAGGCAGAACCCGTATACAAGCTAACACATGACGACATTGAACTAAGCTACATTAAATTAAAATAAGAACTGAACAACATCGTCTCGCTATAAGGTACTAATAGTACTAGGGTACACTTAGAAGTTCTATTACAATTCCATTATGTAGACGTCCCAACAGAAAGAACTTAAAGAAACTGAGGATACATGCAAACAGTCCATAGAGGTCAATATCAATACTGCATAAGTTGTTACATTTACAGACATAACACAGAAAGTTCGGCTTAAAAGATGGTGTACTGAAATTGCCTGTAAAGTGCCACCCTTCCTTCATACAACCAGCTACGTATTAAAGGCTCATGGAGATATACTAAACAACATTTATTTTGGAAGACAAGAGTTAAATATACGAATAGTATACTTAAAGTACTTGATACAGATATTTATTGTACGTATATTTTCATGCAAGCAATATTTATACTACAAAATATACATAGTGCATGCTAACTCAGTCAGGAAGATGCTAACCGTGCAATAAAGTTATACAGCAGAGTTGTTTCGGCCTTCATAGTAATATTAAGTTAATTATAGGTATAATACAAAGCTATACTTTATTTATCATGCTAACTTTCCAATGATATCAAAATATAAAGCTTATTTAAGAGTATATTGTTAATATCAAATTGGAAAATATAGTATAAGATAAACTACATGCAATAAAGTTCAAATTATTTACAGTTAGACACAGAATAACGTAATAAGGATAGAACTTTATTAAAAAATAGATATTAACACTGTTTGAGTTATTCTATGTCCATCTGTGAAGATTAAAATTTAGAGAGACGAAAAGAAAAATGCGACTAAATAGTATGAGACATTCTCTACCAAATAATCACATTTTTATTTAATCATTTCAATTGGAGAGTTATTTGTCTAGCATTTTAGGGAAAATCTTTATCTAGCTTTTTAATTTAGCTTGTTATACTCTAAATGGAGTATTTTATATACAGGGTGCCACTAACCTGAGGTTGAAGTGTGTGTTTGGACATAACGACGGTGGTCGTCTTGTGTTGCAGTTCTGGAGATATCGGAGGTGCGGGCTCAAGAGCCATGCTCTCTACGGCGTGAACTATGTCTAGCACCTGGAACGTTGTTGAGGAATATTAGTCGCTATAAACTTGGTACTAAGTTACATAATTATTTACAAACATTCAAGACAACAAAGTTTGGCCAATATAACATAGTTCGTCAACTTTTAATATTTAAGCTGATTGGTCAACACAATTGTAATAAATTACTTGGAAGTTCAGATTCACAAATACAGAAAAAAACGAACCTTTTCAGGTGTAGACTTTTCCCTCATTTCTGCGACTTGTTTCTCGTGTTCAAACTCAACAAGGTCCTGTTGGAACTGTTGCTCCTGAAATAAATAATATACACAATTTAATACAATAATTCAGAACCAGATATATATTATGTAAAATAATCCTGATATTATGATAATTTATAGAATCACAAAGTATGTACCTTTCTTAGAAAATAATTAAGATTATTTACTACAGTTGAAGTAACAAATGAAGAAGAAGGTAAGTACATAAAGATATGAACCGCTAACCTATTTTCATTAAATCGAACAGAAATCGGAAGAGTACAATATTATTTAAAATTCAAAGCTTACAGTAGGTAATTGTGTGCGAGCTGTACAGCTGAAGAACATAGATAATAATAAAACATGCGAAAACAATATATGCAAAGGAAAAACAAAGCATAAATAATACTGACCGGTTGATGTTGGTGCAACGGTTCGTCTCTGTCCAGGCTTGACGTTGAGTGCGACAGAGAGCCGCCCGTATCTGCCGTCCCGCTCTCGCTACCAGTCTGTGCAAACATTTCGTTCGTCTATCTCTTTCTAACAAGCTTGCCCTTACATAAAAGGGCGTGGAAAAACGCACTCGGGAGCGTGCTTAGTCAAAATAAAAGTTAAAAAGTGATTGGAAAGCGTGGATACAAGCATTATTAAAATCTTTCGTGTTGTATAGAATGGATATTATTGCAAAACATACAAACAACACTCCACAGTTATCTGTAACGGGTTGATTTATATGAAAAATAAAGGTTTTAGAGAATAAATAATGAAATAATGATCTTACAGTGATCTTCTCCGGCCTAGTGTATCCGTAGCACACGACGAGATGTAGAGGAGCGTTAGTAGCTGAACGCAGCGCATTCACTGCTTCGTTATGAGTAGCGCCCAGCAGTGATACACCATTCACTTCTAACAGACGCATCCCAACCTAGAACAAAAGATTATAAATAAAGTTTTAGTTCAGTTCTAAATGTCTATATTTTACGATTATAAACTTGTATCAAAGTAAAAGACTTGCCTTCAAAAATCATAAAAAAAGAAATTGATATAAAGAAGTTTTGAATGGATCATCACAAGTTTGCTATAACTCAGATTAAAGCGCGAATACTTATTACATGGTATACATACCTTCAGTCTGCCGTCTCTCCTCGCGGCTCCACCGCTATTTATCTTCGATATGAAGACTCCCTCGTCATTCGGATCGTTAGGGTTGCCACGCTGACCGTTCAAACCGCCCTTTATGTGCATTCCAAGCTTCTCACCTTCTTGTTTGATTATGGTTAGGTCCTAAAGAACAAATACAGTTGAAATCGTGGAAAAACAATAAAAAATACTATAGGCATTTAATTATTAAATCTATAAAAAAATTAAGAATGTATGTCATTTCAAAGTATAACTAAATCAAATCAATCTGGTCACTTAGACAACTACATTCACAAACACTTGTTACATGCAAAGCCACAACAAAAATTCATGCATTCAAGGTAACATAAGCTTTCATTCTAAGTATTTACAAACGCAATCTAGATAAATAAAACCTAGCACATGACAGACAAAATTGTAAAGGGTAAGATTCAGTGTAATTGGCATGACAGTAGAAAGAGCTATAAGCAATATGGTATCTTATAAGATGTAAAGACGCGTTCTAAGTAGGAAAAGCTGTATTAGGAAATAACCATTCCGAATACGACGATAGCTGGGCACACGGACTGACTGGATGAGGGGTTGGAGACTGACATATATATTTGGTAAAGTAACACACATAAGTTCGAGATCGTCGAGCGACGTTCACACTTACAGTTGCGTCAACAATCTCAACTTGTATGAGACCCTGAACGTGGGGCGGTGGCCGTGTTGCGAACGTGTGGAACAAAACAATTCATTGCGTTTTATAACGACAAATAAATCAAACTCGTATCAACACATTTGTCACTGAACATGAAATACGCTAGTAGATAAGCGACAGAATTCTTAGCAGAGACATACTAGTTGCTTTTGTCAGTATAAATGTTGAACAATCATGTGCATCAATGCATAAGCGTTATGCATACTTTTTATTATTGTATACCGCCAAATGACTACTGTAAGCGACATTACTCAAATCATTCTACTCGTGAATTCACATTATGCGTTCAACTTCTCACCATTATAATCCACAAATTCGGTTACTTGCATAACATGCAAAACATTGCGCGGCTTACGTATGTGTTTGTATTTTACACACAGATTACGAATATTCATAACAAGATATATCTTGTTATGCCCAATAGTGGGGACTGTATTTGATTAAATTGTGAGTATTTGTCACAGTTAGATAGATCACATTATTGTATTTCATTACTGTAGTGAGTTTGTGACACAGGATTGTACAATAACTATTGACAAACGCTCTATCATTATGATGAGAATTAATTGTTAATTGATATTGTAAATTGATATTGTAAATGCTTCATTAAAAAATAACGTGAATTAAATTATTCAGTGGTAGTCAAAATCGTCGAAGGAAAATTGTTAATTGCAGATATTAAAAGAGTCAATACATGACGTATTTTATAAGCAAAAATCAATCAATCCCATGTCACGGTGAGCGATGTAGTGTAGGGACGTCACGAACCTGGAATCCGTTGGGCAGAGGGTCGTGTCGTACAGTGAGAGTGAGTGTAGCGCCGGGTTGTAGTAACAGTTGCACGGCGTCGCGGTGCGTTGCTCCTGTGAGCTCTACGCCGTTGACCTTCAGCAGTCGGTCACCCATTCGCAACTTGCCTGAACGAGCCGCTACTCCACCGGGTACCACCTGATTACAAATACGTAAGTATTTTATTATATGTTACACAAAGGATGGGAGGGAGGGGAGGGAGGTAATGTTTTCAACTTAATCGTTTCGTGGTTAAGTTAAAAATCTATTGCAGAATGAGTTTTGCATGCATGCATTTGTTTTATTTTAATTTCTTTTTGATCATGACCCGCTTTGATAATAAGTAGTAAAAACGTCATTCTAATAAAGATGGAACTTTTTGTAGCATATTCTGCATTTAGGACATTGTATTACTAAGACATGACAAGATCAGAGATCAACTCTAAACGTTTGCTATTGTAAATTCCAAGTTTTTGGAATTGACTACAACTCATACTGTTCACAAGTCTAGTACTTACATGTGAAATAAATATTCCCGGTTCTTTACCACCGAATGGCACACACGAATGGTCAGTGCCGCCAATAATACTAAATCCAAGAGATCCTCCTTCTTTGACTAAGATGACATCCTGTAACAAAAAGAAATTGTATTGTAACATTAATTAGTACAGTTACTTACCATTTATATTTAAAATTATTATTGTTATACAAAATAACTTCGCCGGATAGTAGCTCTCTACCCGAGAAGTTATGTTTGTTTTTGAACCGGGTTTTATAATTATTGTCGAATTTTAGGGTGGTTTTAGAGTCATATGAAATTCATTAAAATGAGCTTACTTGTCTCTTGCAATAATTTGTTTACAATACATAGATAAGTTAATTACCGATGCCACGAAGTATATTCACATAAAACTCTACAACCACTTTGAACTATTATTCATCATCTAAATTTTGATTGGTGATCCCTAGTTGAAAAGTGAAACCTTTCTAAATGTCAAGAATGTTGCGTATTGATTGTGATCTAGCTACGGAGATTGAAAGGTGTTATGCAATGATTTATCATGCAGTGGCTGCCCAGTTTTGGATCTAGATAGTATAATGATTCTGCTATTTAATTTCTGTATTAAAATAATAATTTTTATTTAATTAATTTTGTATAATTATTTGTATTGTTTACTGAGAATAAATAGGAATTTGCATCCAAATTCATTTTTAGTTTTTAAAAACTAGCATAATATTATAATGTTATATTCATGTGCACAAGCAACAAAGCGTAATAATATTTTATATACTCATGTGCACTACAATTTAAAGGTTTAATTTTGTTGTTTTTGTTGTATTTGTTTTAATATTTAAATAATGTAGACGCCGGGAATAATACATTTCCTTCCTGATCACAAAAATTAAATAGAAAATCTGTTACAATGAAGTCCTAGCCAAACAAAAAATAAATATGAAAGGAAAGTCGATCGATCTGGTAGACGCTAAAATATTTAAGAGAATATATGAGAATGGTAATTGTAAACTTAAGTAATGGTTAACCATTACTTAGTTTACAATTCAAAAGAACTAGATAATTTGGATATATTGGATGGCGTGCGTATTACCTTTCACCTGTTTCTAAAATATACCTACAATAAAGAGTGGTTAATGCCACCACTTTCCTAACGGGTCAGAAGAGAGGATCGACTTCGTAAAACCTCAAAACTCGGGATTTAAACATTTTATTATCATTGCGAAACTTTAGTATCGCAGTGTTTACGTAGTAGTGAAGTCGTCGATCGTCGTTCTTACTTCGATGATGAGCGGCGCGACGAGTTGGTTGTCGGTGATGCGTGTGACGGTGGTCTCGGTGAAGGTGGACTTGGTGATGGTCTCGGTGACGCGGCCGAGCGCGGCGGGCGGCGGCGGCAGCACGACGGGCGGCGCGCGCTCCACCGTCACCCGCACGCCGCGCTCGGGCGGCGCGCTGGCGGCGCTGGCCGGCCGCGCCCCGCCCAGGAAGTGCGCCGGGATCATCGCTTGGAACTCCTCGTTGGTAATCGGCCGCGACGGCTGCGCGTTTAACACGTTCACATCGAATCAGTCTAATGTACCAGTACCACGACGCAAGTGGTTACAACTTACAATCAACCAATTTGAATCATGATCCACCACAAGTTATTTTTTTACAGACATACAAATAATGTTTCAATACTAATCCATACAAAACACACACAACAAAGTAGCGATAAAATAGACTTTAATCAAGATAATAAATAATAAATTTTGTAGGTGGGTCATAATTCCAATTTGGCGATTGTGTTACCTGTGCATGTTACATGCACGAATAAGCTGCCCTGTAAAATTATATGTATCAACGCCTTATGGATTTATTAAATTGCCTGTAAATGAATGTAGCTCATACTTTAAGATTTGGATCAGATAAAGTTGTACACTTTACGTGGGTACAGTAGCGTATCACTTTTACCCCCAACTACTTATTATCAGATTTCTAAACTAGTTTTGTACATGTGCAAAGTAATACAAGCCTCGAAGATAAATCTTAAATGTTCTCATTCAAGGTTTTGTTTGCCAAAACTACAGGACAACAAATTTCTAACATCCTCTTGCTTTATAGTTCTGAACATTCTGATTCTAAAAACTTATTCTGGAATTTCTTTATTTAATCATACTGTCTAATCATTTATTACTCGTTGTAGATTAGTTGAAACAATCAATTATAGCAAAATGCTAAATTAAGACCTACGACTTGAATAACACATTACGGACACTTATTAAGCCCATGTTTACATATTAGATCATATTATCGTATTGTTGATGGTAGCAATAGCAAGGCCGTTGTAGACATTCATTACAAAATTGTTATGAATATATTATTATATTGATATTCTGTAAGGTCAGGTTGTGTAATATTAACATAATGGCTTGCCCTGTATGCTCATGGAAAGTAACAATGGTAATTTGTCATAAATCATAATGAAATAAAAATTGCATGGGGCCGATGACTCCTTTATTGCTATTTGTTCACGCTTATTACTCCTCAAAGCGATAGATACTGACTTAGACACTTAGGAGGGGCAAGACCTAACGTTTAATTTTATTACATGTTGAAAAGAAATAACAATCAATATGCCAATATTTTTATATCCACTGCAAGATTTATGTATCTAAGTTCCTCACATGGATCAATCTATATTTAAACTTGAATACTTGATATTGAGTAGGTGCAAGTGTCGGATGGTTTTTGTTTAATCTTCACATTAAGTGCAAGAGTAGACATAACTGACAAAAGTAGGTCTAATATTTTTTTGGTACGGTTTATGAAAATGCCTGGCCTGCCTGAGTAACTGACGTGTGGGAGAGCCATGCTTCGGCACGAACGGGCCGCCTCGACCGGAGTGATACCACGGCCTTAGGAAAAACTGGCGTGAAACAATACTTGCGTTGTGTTTCGTTGTGTGATTAAGGTTACCGGGGGCCTTATTGACCCCCTCCTAATACCCGAATCCCCAACAATCCTCAAATTCCTAATCCCCAAAAGGCCGGTAACACACTTGTAACACCTCTGGTTTTTCGAGTGCCCATGGGCGGCGCCGATTGCTTACCATCAGGTATTCCGTCTGCTCGTTTACCGGCTATTATGCCATAAAAAAATGTGGAACGGATCTCTCTAATATACGGAATAATAAATAGCAGGGAGCTGTTAGTTGCAAAATGCATTAGGAGAGGTCTAACCAGCCTTGTAGTTGAAATGATAATTAATCGTAAAACTTTCTTTAGACGTTTTTTTAAGGTTTATCTTGCCTTTTTATCTTTATTCAATTACTATAAATAACAATCAAAACCAATTTATAATAAATACTATCGTCAAAAGCAAATACTCAAAATGTTGCACGCATATAGTTAGGCGAGACTTCCACTTATTTCTTGAAATTAAGTGATAATTATTTTTCTGATCAAATTTGAAGCAAATAGCGATCATTAGCTTTGCGGTCGGTATATATTAAAAGGCTTGTATTTCTTTGACACCAAACACTATTTGAAACGATACTATAAAATAAAATGTTTTACAGATAATTTACTTTAATACCCCCGGAGCTTTCCATCTTTAAAATCTGAAAAATTAAAAAAATGTGCTGTTGTGAAATATTTAAAACAATTTTCTACCATAACTCATTCATAAACTGATATTTGTGACAAAAAAGTACTTGACAAAATATTTCTTCTACTTTCTAGCATTAAGTACATTTGTAACTATGTATTACCTACGTTTATAAAATACATACCTTTTATACATAAATATTTTATAATAATTTCTTATACATTCATACAAACAATAGTTATTACTCGTGTATATGGCATAGTTATAAACAATGTTGCGTCGACATGTTTATGGCAAAAGTGCGATCATATGTATAAGGTCAAGCTAGAAGCCTTTATTATTTTCAAAACTAGTAAATACAATAATATAATGTGCAATAATTACTGAATACATAATGATAAAATACACCATACGAGTTTATTATAAATGTAATGATTCGTTAGGATGTAGTTCACTAAAAATATTTCGGACCAGGTTTTAATACATGTGACTTAATACTACCCGTTATGATTTATTAACAGTATCTAATGTCTGAAATGTTGATATCCAGCATAATGAAGCAGATAAAGGCATAAATATAAAGTTTGGAGATCGCATTCAACTCAGAACATTAATAGTTGTGACCAATATTACAACCGAACATCATGAAATATGAGCTCTATATTTCAGAATGCATCGGATATAATACCTTTCGCAACTATTGCGAGCTAAATGTCATCGCCAACTTTCGACTAATCTACATAGTGAAGTGAACATATAAGGCGTCGCACACATTTGTGGTGAAGCTAATGTCTCAAAGCTCTGATGTGAACGTGTTAAACCAATACCATCACCTGCGAAACTGAATACGTTAAGTAATGACTGAGTGGGTCGTACCTGTATATCGTCGAAGACATCGTCGTTAGATCCGTGCACGTTATTGGCGCCGGGAGTTAGGGGCGTGCTCGTACTGTTAGTTGTCGGTTTGGCCTGAAGTGAACGAGTTTTTATATTGAATTTAATTGCATTACCAGCGTGAGGATCAGAAGCGTAACAACTATTTTGTGAAAGCATTTTCTAAGACTATTTTTATGTATCAAAAATTGTTTTTAACACAGAAGTTTCTTAATTTATCTAAGTTATAGTTGTGCTGAAATGGACAGTTAGACTAACCAACAAATATGTTAATGATCCTTAACCGTACATATAAAGCGACACTAAGCCTCACCTGTCCGTTCGGCTGACTCAGTTTTCGTGGTGCAGGTTGCGGTGGGACTGAAGTGGGTGCGAATGTGGCCTGCTTCTGTAGTGGCGGCTGAGGTGACGGGGCCGGGTGGCTATGGGGGCCGGGTGGCCTGTGGGGGCCGGTGGCCTATGAGGGTGGTGTGTGCCGAGGGCGTGTGTGTGCCGTGTGCGCGGAGTGGGTGACGTGGTCAGAGTGCGCGGGTGGCGCGGGCGGGAGCGAGGCGCGCGTGCTGTGTGTGTGGTTCAAGGGTGCGCTAACGTGATTGGTGGTGGGTTTCTGTGTCGGAATGATGTTCACATTCTGCAGGCTGGACTTATGTTCTCTCACTTCTTCTGATGTCGACTTCCGCGGGTTGAACTCGCCTATGAGGGAAATACATTTTAATAAAGAGTAAAGCTAAGCGGTTTTTTCTCCTATACTTAAATAGCACTGTTTTAAAAACATCTGCAGAATTTATGCGTAAAATTGCTAATACAAAAGCAATAACTGGACAAGCATTATATGCTTGGTTATCTACTTAATGGTAATTGAACAGTATATTTACCTTGTTCCGTAGTAATCGTTCGCTGTAGAACGAGCCTAACAAATCTCTCGTGTCCAGTGAGAAGGGATACGGCTGCTTCGTGAGGAGCGCTCTCCATATCTACGCCGTTTATCTAAGGAAATAAATCTATATTAAGTCTTTAGCAGCGGCTAGTCTAGGCTTTAGCAGTTATATAAACTGTGTCGATATAATTAATGTCAACAAATTCCTTTCTCTTGTAACGGCTAATAGAAACTGCTTTTCCAGTAAATAATGTATTTTAGGAAACAATTTTCCAGGATAACAATTATCACGTATACGAAGTCTCAACCGTCGTGTTTTTATGATTTGGTAAAGAAGTTTGTTAAATATCACAATATCTGCCCTCATAAGACATGTATTTGTAAATATATGTTTATAAGATTGCTTATGTTAAATTGTATGTGACCAGAACTTACGGAAACAACTTTATCTCCGACCATCATCTTGCCGTCCTTAGCGGCAGCACCTTGCGGGGAGATCCGTGAGATGTATATGGCGTCGCTGTCATCTCGGTACGGCGGAGAACCCTTGCCACCGGCTATACTGAACCCGAGACCCGCACCATCGCGGATCAGTGTTGTATGGACTAGCACCTTTTGTTGATACACTGGAAAGTAAAGAAAATGATTCGTTAATTTAGACATTACGGAATTAGGAAAAGGGCATATTAATAATTTGAAATGACCTATTAGTCTGTCAATAGAGTTCAATTATTTTCTCAGTCACAAAATAGAAATTCACTTAAAATTTTGTTATTATTTCTATCTAAGCAATACAGGTTACAAACTGCAAGCAATACTAAGTACGGATTAAATTCAAATATCTATTGGAGCCGATTACGTAGCTACATTGATCTTTGAGCAAACAAGAAGGGCCTTTTCCCACGAGCATCGTATTCAACTTCCAGTCTAACCAGATGCTAAACTATCTATATTTTAGACGGTGCTCCAACTGACGTCTGACCTCCACAACCACACTGA
Source organism: Spodoptera littoralis (assembly GCA_902850265.1). Taxonomy (NCBI): domain Eukaryota; kingdom Metazoa; phylum Arthropoda; class Insecta; order Lepidoptera; family Noctuidae; genus Spodoptera; species Spodoptera littoralis. Next base: position 7,525,718 of record LR824542.2, on the reverse strand, counting down.
GGAAATACCTGTATCTAAAGGTTAGACCGGTAATCAGATTTTATTAGGCCTTTCGATTGCATGTGACGACTTTCATAGAATAATTTACGACACGCAAGATTGACAGATTGACGTTTTCAAAGGTCTTTTAGTATACATTAAAGATTCAGCTTTTGTTTGCAGATTATTGTGGGAAAGTCGTTAAATATAGTGTTGGTTCTCACCGGGTGGTATGTACGGCTCAGTGACGGGTGGAGGAGATGCTTGCAGTCGCTGGTAGGTCTCCGCAGTGACTTGTCCCGTAGGAGACGGACTGTAACTCGTTACAGGAGGAACCACAGTCGGTACTGTTTGGTTCACCACCTGCTCTTTGTACTCCGGCTCAAACTCCTGCGCGTACTGATTGCTGATGATAAGCGGCTTGTTGGGTATACCACGACCTGTCGGGACCTGTAAAAGCAACTTCCATGTTTATCGATACATTATACATTATAATGGCGCCAGTGAAGCTGTACTTGTGAAATTTGAGTAGTTTAGATTATTATCTATCGATATTCACCACTATGGAAACAAAGTGTTATTATACAGTTGTTGCAATAAAAACATTTCAAGCTCTTTTGCATGTGATTGCTTCGCGATTTACATTTACGTAGAACATGATGTGCATATTGAATGAGATGTTTACCTGTCCATTTTCCAGTGTAGATATTGTATCGGTAGTGCTAGATATGGAATGATGGCTCGCTCCGCTCGGCGCTCGGCTGTGGGTTCTGAAATGATTTCCTTATTATTGCATTTTGCGTACAACATGACTAAGTTAATTAAATATTTATTTTTGTTAAACAAAGAGCCTGATTTAATATCATAAGATCATCTGTAAATATTGAACAAAAAGTTAAGAAGTAAAACCAACAAGAGGCACTTATCTAAGCTTGCATGATCTGTTCTAAATAATTTAGGTAGTCGCAATGATTGCAACAGTGGTGATAAAACAATAAGATAAGGAATAAACGGTACTTACCTGGTCGAATTGGGTGAATCTCTGGTCACGACAAGTGTGAGCGTGGGCCCGCTCGCTTTAAGTACTTCCACTGCATAATAATGATCCACTTCTACGACAGACGTACCGTTCACCGAGAGCACCTTGTCGCCGACCTGAAACAATTGAAACGAGCATTAAAACCCTTACGACTTTAAAAATAAAATTTACAATGCTATATTGTTTATGTCTACACTTAAATGAAACAAAAGACAAGATAGTAGATACATAATTCAGTTTGTGTAATAACAATTTAACGACGACATTAATAACTTCCCGCAGTGATTCATTTGATTAGAAAGGCAATACTATCTAACACTTGATAAGTCTTTATTGTTCATTTGAATATGGACTTACTCTAAGTCCAGCATTGTAGGCTGGTCCGTTCGGTGTGACTCGGGATATAAAGATGCCGTCGTCGTCACCGACGTAAGGTGTGGAGCCTCTTCCTCCAGCTATGCTGAGCCCGAGCCCGCCGGCAGTGCGCGCTATACGGACCTCGATACATCGCTGGTCGTTCACTACCCGCGCTTCGCTCTCAGCTCGTTCCGAAACAGATTCACCTGCAAAATTAAAACCGTGTCAAGTCTTATCATATGACACATACCACACTTGCCCTATAAAACCCTAAATAACCTCGCCGTACTCTTATCAGCGCACAGATGCTACTGATACTATTCGCTGTAACCGCATTACCGCACCCTATTCCCTTAATAAACCAAGGTTATAAAGATTATGTTTTCATTTGATAATATTTATAAAAATCATTGTTCAAAATATTTATTGTAAGGATTGCATCCATTATGTAATCCATCAACACTGTTATCGTTAAAACCCCTTATTTATTTATCTGGAGTTTATGTCACTGCTGAATTTAGTCTTGATAAGAGAATAGAATGTTCAGTTCAATAAGTGTTATTCAGTAATTAATCTACACTGTCTAGGTAAACACATGATTTGTTATCTGAACTGGTCATTATGTAAAGCGTATTGTTTCGGACTACTGACTTCCGCCACTTGCGCAATACTCACAGGTATCTATTGTCAACAAGTGTAAGGTCAAGCATAAATATGAAAATGGATATTCGTGTGAATAATACACCGAGATATGTATAGAGCAATTAACCTAGTTATCAGGTTACACAGACAATAAAAGAAGAGTAGGTAGGGACTTCCCTATATGCTAGAAAACAAATTAACTTAAAACAAGGTCTTCTGCAGTTAATAGGACAGTGGGCGTTCAAAGCGCCGGCACTGAACTAATTATTGACCCCCCAGTGAATAGACACAATGAGCTGTATGCAATACGGTGCATACATGTGCTAGCAAGGTCGGAATGATCATGAGCTCGAAAATATATCGTCACGATGTAGACATTATGACTGTGTGACGTATCACCTGCGCTTGTTGTTGTCACGATTGTGAACTATCAGCGTCGAAATGTTAAGTCTGAGAACGGTATCTCTAAGAGAAATGCTTTGTTCTGCAATGACAAATGATGCGCTGCGACAATTATTGATGATTCGTTTCTACGCAACCGGATTTCTAATTCCACAGTTGTTGAATACAAACAGTACGGAATTGAATAACAAATGATCGCGCGTCACTCCGTTACGTTCGCACGACAATCTACATGTCGAGAGGAATGAATGGACCACAGAGAAATCATGATCCAGAACGGTCGGGCCCGCGTCCTGTCTTCTGCATTACAATAGCCAATCAGTTGCGATACTTTCACCCCCAGATAAGCTTAATAGAATAACGACCTACACAACTATTGTACTCCAGAATGAGTCGTGATGGTTTACACAGGGATTCGTGACTCTCATCTTACAGTAGTCTTATTGGAAAATTCTCTTTTCTAGGAATGATGGTAATTTACTTCCAATCTAAATGTAACGGACACGTGAAAGTCAATGTTGTGAAATGATTCAGTGAGTAATTTAACGAAAAAACATGCAACTAATAAATAATTGCTGAAGGTACTTTATGAAAGTAATTTAAGTAAAAGCAGTGAAGCAATTTTCATCTTGTATGAAGTGAATGTCGTTTTTGTAGGCGATTGCGCTTAAACGCGGCAAAAACTTAGAAGCAATGTAAGAAATTGCAGCTTTGATGACAGGAATAAACCCTGAGCTTGATAGCGGTCCGTTAATGTTAAATTAAGAGTGGCAATTTGATTTAATGGCTGTAGTGGGCTTTGCGCACTTAGTAGTAAACTCTGGGGAACGTAGATGTCTAGTGTTTGCTGGCTGCGAAACCGGTGCGGCCCCGTGACCATTACGCCATAAATACACTAAACGTATGACTTCATACATACATCATTCACAACGGTACAGTACTATCATGTAAAGTTCATGAATGTACTTCAAAACCTATATTCGTTGCATTTGACACTTTCAAATATTATTTTATAGCCACATTATGCATGCAATATTGATAAATTAAATTTCCTATTTTATTTTATTTCTATTTCATTTACCAATGCAATGAATAATTATGTAAAACAGGTACATGGATATTAAATACCCGAAGCACCTACGTATTTTCGCAGTTAAAGTATTAGAAACTGCATAGCTGCATACATACACTGATAATATTAGAATACTCATTTGCATTTTATATTAAAAATATGTCAATCATTAAATAAAAACGGGTCCTGGGATTATTCAGCACCGAGTAAGGTACAGAAAGGTTCACTTGTTTTCAAAAATCAGAAGTGAATGGATGTAATATGTAAGGGGTGATCTGGTTTTGAAAGCTGTTTGGTGTTGCAGACTGCAGATACGGTACTATGCACGTTCAACTACGAGTTGTAAGCACTAATCACAGTTATGAAAGATAATTCCAACGGAGGCTAGCAATTTACACGAAAAACACATAATCACGATGTAAAAGCTCTATGGAAGGTAAGAGAACAGAAATTGTTCATAAAATGATTTATGGAACTGGTGTTGTTGGCCGCAGTAAAATGTATGACTACTTTGTTCTGAAGAAACACTAGCTTGCACTTGCAAACAGTACTCAACAATGAATTTACACAAAACAATGACTACAATAAAAATTTCAAGTTAAACCAAGTATTGAGGACTGTCAAATATGTACATGAATTTGATTATATGAATCATCAAAACCTTTTTATGAGACAGCCTAAAAAGGCAGTTTTGACGGTACTTCAAACAAACAAAACACAAACATTACTTCTAAAGAAGTTATTTTAGAAGATGACAAACTTTAAGGTCAATTTTAAAAGGGCAAAGCACAAGGTACTAGCATTTCAATGACAAGTGATACTTCAACGATAATGTCCAAAACATCTTGTCGATACTTTTAACTGCGCAATTACGAAATATAGGTAGATAGGTACCTAGTATAACAGTGTGAAGTTAGGGGTCCCACCCGAATACGTGAGCGATGACCGCATAACGTAACCGTTGGTGTTTCACCTTCACACTAGAGTATTTACGAAGCACGTAAAATATGTTACGTATGACCTATTGAACAGAAGCCGCAAGCGATTAAATGTTATTGAGTGCAAGTGCGCTGTAATATGCACATTGTTCTGCGGTTTCTATGAGCAAGAACATGTTCAGTACATTTATAGTATTTATACACGGCGATAAAACTTGAAGATGTACATTTTAAACAAATTATTACCATTGAATATTAATGTAGCTATCGATGTTATTTTATTAACAACGATGACCTATACATATTGGAATTCTAACTTACGGTATATGAGAACATATATTTTGAAGAAACGTGCCATACGTCGGTTATAAATCATTGTTTTTAACTTAACATTGCTTAGAAATTCAGCATAGTAGAGTCCAATTATTTTCTGTAAGATCTTAATTACAATCTGATATTCGTGTAACAATAATTTAGATTTGCTCTAATTCATATTTGCTTTTAAAAGCCGTGTTGTTTATAAAATTTAAGCTAAACAAATCGAGTCGATACCGGTTAGATGAGCATTACTTCGACACATATGTCGAGTCCTTATATGGGTGCAGTCTTTAAGCAGGGTTAGTGAGCTTGGCAAACTGCTGAACCACTTCTAAAGCAGGCAGTTACAAGTATTGTTAGAATAAAACAAGAAACTATTTATAGATACAAAGCATACTACTTTATTGGACGATCCATAATAAGGTCTAATAACTTCAATAAAAGCCAAAAATAGAGTTAAGTAATAACATTTGTACTGATTGCACTAATACAATTTTGTTGGTAGAAAATTAAACTGTAGTTTTGTGCTGTTATGATGAAATGGAAAACAGAGACTATCTCTCACATAAACTGTTTAGCTAATTAGAACCACGTCTAAAATAATAAAGGTAATTATAAAAAAAACAATGTGAAGTTAATATAAAAGTTCCCATAGAATGTGAATGTGGTTTTCTAGATAAAAACAATAATGAACCTTGACTCGCCTGTCGCAGAATATTATAGAGTTATAGAGCACGATATCCGTTCCCCGGCCGTATTCCATAACAAAGTTAACAGTCCATAGAATATTGTTGCAGAATGTTATTTTTGTTCAAAACATCACATTCAACAATACGAAATGCTAATTTGGGTGAATTGCATCAGAGGTTTCGCAAACGAAAAAAAGTTACATTGTGTCACATGCAGGTTACTGTCAAATCGAAAGTGGACTTGCAAAATGTTGCCTTATAATAATAACAACAAAAGATCAAGTATTTAATGCAAGGATATACCTAATTTGGAAAATAAAGTACAGCACTCTCATCCGCCTATTTATATATTATCTAATCGAAGAGAAAGTACACTTACGCTTTTTTCTCCTGATCACGCCCATTTCCTTGTCACAAACTAGTCCTGGACTATTACTTCCTGAATAGAGGCAGCTATGTCCGTAGGCGGAGGTTGATCTACCGGCTCTCGTTACAATACTATCTGGTTAGTATCGTACGTCAATCAAACCGAAGCACCGACCGGCTATTCGCCCTAATGCATTCCGACTAGGTCATTGTCCAATTTGATTATAAATAAAATTGTCCATAATTTTATAGCCCGCTAAGTTTATCTTAATGTTGATCAAGCGTTATTTACAGATACGGTAAGTGTAACCGGCTTCGGATTTGCTACGGCAAATCAAAACAAACAAATCGTGAACACCGAACTGGGTATAGAACGCGTGTAGTGCGCGCAGCCCGGGGCGCATGCGCTGACGGAATGCGCGCGCAACCACCACAAGTTCTGGCGGAGGCTGTGGCGCCGGCGCCCGCGCCCGCGACCTCTCCGCCCGATTAAAAATAGAAAGTCTCAACCTGGCGCATACCAATTCCTTTATTTTTACCCTAACGTTACCTACCCATTATCTGTACCGATCGATCGCATCTACATCGATCTCGTTACCGACACTTTCGATTCTTTATGAGTGAGGTGGGAAGGTATCGATGTGATCGATTGCATACCCAGTTATTATTTCGTTATCACTTCCGTATTGTTAGATGATAAATTCCATATCGAAAAATAGAACTCAACATTACTAGCATAGATAATAGTCGAAACATAGGAGGAAGTAGTTTTGCACTTTAATTGCGCTGTTTTAACAAATTCAAGTTAATTGGAAAAAGATAACTATAAATATCTACTTCAGTAATCAAATTTGACAACACGATTGGTGCAGTGGCTGGGCGATCAGCTGCCGCGCAATGTTTCGCGGGTTTGATTCCCGTACGGAGCAACTCTTTGTGTGATTCACAAATTGTTGTTTCGGATCTGGGTGTCATGTGTATGTGAACTTGTATGTTTGTAAACGCACCCACGACACAGGAGAAAATCTTAGTGTGGGGCTTTACTTAAAAAAACCCACTAGATATTTTTCTAACGCAGGCGATCTTCTAAATAATTAAAGAAGTTGATATGACTGAAAAGCCTAAATACCTAAATAAATTGATAAAATCTTTTATAAAAAAAAATTAAATTCGTTTAAAAACTAATTTCACTTTTCACTTACTTACGAAATACAGTTTTCACATCTTAAACGAAACTTATTTTGAACTTGAAATATTGTTTGTATTTAAACTAAAATTTCCATAAATATCTTAAAGTTCACTTCTGTAAACACTATCGGTACCTTTTTACTAATTAATTATGTACACATTATAAGTTACATCACCGCAATTTTTGAAAATTACGTAATCATTCTGCCCTCAATGTTCTAAAGGTGTTAATTGTTCAATACAGATGTTTATGTAATTATTTTGTACAACTGTATTGACCATTGTATGCTGTACCCACCTGGTAAGGTAAAAAAAATGTGATAAATATATCAAGTACAATCTAAAAAAATAAAACGAAACGTTTGCGATTCGACTCAGAACGGCTGTGGTTATTTTAATTTACAATTACAACTTACTTTTTATACTTAATTTTAGGAATTTAAGATATAAGTATGATGAAACTTTTGGAAAATCTTGCACCGATATGGAAGATTTGTACAAAGATCAATGTATATCCTCATAAACTTATTTCATACAAATAAAAATTGTTTACCTTGGCTGAGTCAGCTGAGTGCACTACCGTGCCCCCTAATTTTTACTAAAATTATGTAACTATAAAATGACATACTCAATGAAACTATAATCCTTTCACTTCGCGAAAAAAAATCCTACCAAAAAAACAGTGATAGGTAGGACAGAATAAAAGAAACATTAAAAGCAAAAATAATTTGCAATTACATCTCCCTTACATTTTCCGGTAAAAACAGGTAACAAAACAAACGATAAATACGACATTGAATTTATAAAATCAAGGTGAAGAACGCAATCTGCATAAGTAAATATTAAAATATTCATAGACAAATCACAAAAATCAACCATGTTATGGCACAAACTAAAACCTATCAATGCGGCAACGCTGCGATGCATTATTACATAAATTAAGTTAAATCGACAGTTAATTACACTATGAAACGATATAATATTACCAGCAGCTAACGGAGAAATTAGAAATCGCGTTGCAGCCGGGATATGGCTTTCAGCTAACTGTAGGTTATTGAACAGGACTTCAGCTTTCGAAAAGCAGTCCAACCGGTGATCTACATACAGGCAATGCACACCTTGCAGGGTGATTAATGTATGCAAGGATGCCAATTAGATACAGCACGCGTCACAGCAGTAATGGATGTTCAGACCTACTTAATATAACACTAACAAACTCGTTCTGGAAAGGACACTTTTCTCGCCGAACATTTTATGCGTCTACGTTTCGAGTAACGGTCACGGTGACATAGCTCTGTAAGAATTTCAAACTGTTTCTCCGTAGGTGGATTTGACGATAAAACTTGTAATCCGTGAAAAGTATTGCACCGACTTCTCCTTAAAAATGTTGTTTTGCTTGATACAGAATTTAGAAACAAATGAATTCGTTTCAGTTATAAAATTGTTATGACCAAATGAAATATATTACATACTCACATTGGCAGTATTTTTAGCACCATGTGGAAAAGCGAGCGAAATGTAGCGATACTAATGATAAGTAAATATAAGTGACTGGAGATCATGTTCTCAGGGTATCATGTTTTAGATGCGCTTCAATAACTCATTTCACAGGTTCACTTTCGAGATCTGCCCGCAGCACGGATGTAAGCCGCAACAAACCGCAACGCACGGTTTCCTGTGCACATTGCCGATTTTATACGACGATATACAACAAGTACTGTCTACTGCGGTCAAATATGATAGTGGAGAAACTACGACAGGTATTATAAACATGCACGTGTGCTACAATTCAATGTTTCAAACATACATACGTCCTTTACCACAAAAGATAACGATTGAGTCACTCACAACATCGATAAAATTCCAACGTCAAGTGGCGATGGCGAACGTGATCATTTCATGCACGAGATTAATAGTGAGTGAAATCGGTAAGGGTTATGTATCTCTTGTAAACGCCATTGTAACAACAATAACAATTAATAAGTTCATGGGGCCAGAATACACAATAACAAGGACTTTCACGGCGTTGAATAAGACGCGATGCACGAAGATTGATAATGAAAAAAAAAATGAGTGCACTACCTATAGTAATTACTGCTACAGAGAAAGGTGTTTTGTATCCAACATTATAATAACATGTACCAAATTACAATCTATGACATTTATTTATTAAGATTCGAAAGTAAAACACGGTAATTTACGTTCGTGTGACGTGACTGATGGATCCCTAGATAAGTAACAGTTAATAATATATTTTCGTTATTGCTTAATTCCATTCCTAGATTCTTATCCGAATGATCGCAACATTCCAAAATTACTCACTATTTATTTACTTGCGTAGATAATGTTCAGTAGTGGCACTGGTATTCCCATTGTAAGCACTTGTTATAAAACGTCATGTTAGATTATCGTTGCTTTTATGAATGGGTTTTCTTTTTTTTGTTTTCACTATTGTGTAAGCAAAACTAACTAGGTAGTAAAATCGAAATGCTGTGTTATTTGAGTGAAGCTCAAACTGTGAGTTCACGAGTGTCAATCGTGCTCGTCTCCTTTTCTATCAGGCATCGGTGCACGAACTCGGTTCAGGCACGCGCACCCTGGTACCACATCGCCTTCTCCACTGTACTCGCCACGAAAGCTCATCCGTTATTATTTGTTAAGGTCAAATAACCTCCAACTTTATATACTGTCTTGTATTGTACTTTCTATCCGATATCGCCAACCATTACACAACTTTTAAGATATAGATTATGGTTTACGAACCATTTATTATTAGATTTTATACCGTAACTGACTGTTACATAAACCCCGTATCGAACCTAACTACACAAAACGAACTCAAAAGATTTGAACGTTAACTTTCAAATAAGGCTATCCTACATAAATTCAAAACATAAAAGAAGCTTTGTGAGTCACAAGATGTATAATGAGAAGATAATACGGCGACTAATCATATTCTTTATCTCCTTTTTGTGTTGTATAAAAATTAGAAACGCGGCTCTAAAGCTATATATGGTTTAACTTTAGTAAACATAAACGACAATAAATAGTCGGCGACCTTCTAACCGAGCTAGTCTATTGCTCCTTTTGTGCAAAATGCAAAAATGGTGACACGCGAATATCAAAACGTACCGATCATAACGGAACCGAGTGTTATTCTATTGATGCGATCAAGATTAAAAGCAATTCAAAATAAAACATTTAACATAATCTCTTTATATATTGTTCGAAGAATTTCTAATTTATTGGGAATAGTTGATCAATTCCATTTAATCACATGAGGGGATTAACTTGGAAGTATTTTACAATGACACAAATAAAGCGCAGCCAATAAACAATTCAATTTCGCTTGGTATTCTTACTTGCTTTAAAAGTGAACTCCATTAGGGAACACATAATGCCTCGAACCGCCGACTTTGTGACCGCCATCACAAAGAATTTTATTTCACTGTTCAAAAACAAATACAACAACACCACTGAATTTCAATATGGGTAGTTATCGTAGAGGCATATGAAGTACTGAGAGAGCCAGCTAACACAACGGTCTGGCTCATTAGAGCGCACCAGTAAACGCGGGGAGAGTGCCCTGCTGCAGCTATTGTTGTCCGTCCCTCGGGAGGGTTGGCCCAGATGTCGTCCTATATACGCACACACGCATAATAAACCTTTTGTTTATATTTAGATGTGACGAGAAAATATTATTTGACATTTAGATATAACAATAAAGTCTGCAGTTAAACTGTTATGCGAAAGCCTTAGTATGGTAAATAAGTATTTTCACTTTATAAATTCTATCATTGGTAGAAATCTGTAGCATGTTATAAATAGCTCCGCTGAATTTAATTGTCGGTCTAGTTAAGATAAACAGGTTCCCAGTGAGCTTAATGGGTAGTTAGAATATCGATACTAAGTAAGTATTCAAACACTACGGTGGTTAAGCTGAAAGCAGAATATTTTATGGTAGTTATACCTTGATACAACGTGATATATTGCAGGTTAACGACTAGATTAGTTTCTATTCAAAACGACTTTCTACTGTGGATTTCTCTCCTGACTTACTCACAAAATGTTTATTATCGCTAATAAAACATTTGTTTCATACTTTGTGGAGTACGACAAAACTTTACATACAGAACAAATATGTTGATGTGCTGAAAATAAATTTACCATTCAATAAATAACAACTAAATAATAAATCTCACGTCGAGATACTGTTTCTTAGTCTGACCATCCTTAGACATTACCAAACACGTCCAAAACTCCCGACAGTCGACAAGGAAGCTATTGTTATGCATTTCAGGACGTACGCTTTGTTGCGGAGTTTTGATCAGATATACATACAAACCCTTCGGGTTGCGAACATAGCTGCTTTTATGTAAGTGTACGTTTTGGTCAGATACCTACGATACATACAATCGACAACTCTAACTTGAAATATTATTGCAACTCACCATATCCATGTACTATTGGCCCCAGTTCACTTATTCGTACTCGTCTTGGTCCGTACTTTGAAGGCAACGAATTATGAGTATTCGGATAAATTGGAGTTCCCCGTTGTGGCTCCTGACGATTGGCTGATCTAGGTACAGTACTATATAACTGACCGGATGGATCATACATATTTTGATTACCTCTTTGGTCATCAAATCGGGCTGATCGAGGCAAAGATCCATGTCGACTGGAGACTTCATTATAAAAATTGTTTCTTTCTGGTTCATTACGGCTGATTGATCGTGGTAAAGAACCCTGCATCTGGATCGGCTCATTGTTATAAATCCGATTATCTCTCGGCTGATCTAGGCGACTCACTGATCGAGGTAGCGTGGAGCGAAAGGAATCGTCACTACTCAAAGGGTTGCCCCTCGATTGGTCTACACGACTGACTGATCGTGGCAACGTTCCGGGCAGTCGAATTGATGGATCATTGTAGACAGGCTGATATTGATACTGGTTTGCGTTTGGCAGCTGTTGTGACTGGTGGAAATATGGCTTCGTCGAGTCTGTATAATCGATAAACGGGTTGTTTCTATCCCTAACAGTGTATCCATTATTTTCGGATTGTTGGTAATGATTTAATGCTTGCAAGCTTTGTGCTGGATATCCATATTGATTCGGTTGCCTGCGGTACTTGTCGAGTATATCAAATGATCTGTTGTACGGCGCAGAGAAACGATCAGTGGCGAATATATCGCTCACGGGCAGCGCGCTGCTATTGTTGCTTGCATTGCTGCGGTTACTCCTGGTACTACTCCGGAGATTGTTTCGACTCAGTGAACCATCACCGCGAACACTTAACTTCACTTCCAGTCTCTTTTTGTCTTTCATTATGTCCTCTTTTTACACTGTGGCGAGAATCCCCTTGATATCACCATTTGTTACTCAGTATGTTCAAATTAGAAACGATGTCAGACTAAACAACAAATTAATTATAGTTTAAAGTGTTATACAATGTAGCAACATATCACGGCGAAGAAAGTAAATTGCATTACAACGGTGTAGGTACCTACAACATGAACGATGAGTAATGATGATCGTCGATGTATAAGTAAATGACCACAAGCTCGAGAACAAGACCGTCGTTGTTAAAGTTAATTGAGGTTAAAATAGTTTGAACGAAACATCGACACGACTTTTGGACAAAGGCTCTGTCAATTTCGTGCCAGCCAATTTGACGTATAGATAGAAGAGAGAGAACAATATAAATACTTGCAAAGAGAAAATTCAAAGAAACTTAAACGATTAACAATAACATCTATCAATTACAAAGACCTTAGGTTCAGATAGGATGTTATTCTATGTCAGATTTATATCCTGCACACTGTATAAATACTTGCAAATTACAGGTAAACAATGGACTTATTCACATTTAAGTATATTTTTATAAAACACAATGTTGTGTAAATACACGTTTACTTACTTCGAAGAGATAATCAAAACAAAATCTATCAAACAAATACGAAACCGTGATTGAGAATGTAAATAATTGCTAAATTAGATATACGAACGATGTTGCTTGATGAACAACTGTTTGACATGCAATATCCACGCAGACGGAGTAGATCCGTTTTAATAATTTCAAAGAAAACGTTTTTATTTAACGAGAAGGCACTAACGAAACGTGACCAATTAAGAGAGATGTCTCGACCACTGTTTAAGTGAACTGATTTGTATGATGATATTAATTAAAAAAAATAAAACGATATTTATTTAAACACAATTAGCAACTAGCCCTCTATTAGAGTGCAATGTTCAGCTTCGACTGACAATGAGTTTCGATCGAATAATTTATTGTCATAGCTGATAAGATAACAACGTCAGTTCAATAACTCGTATCAACAAACATGTAGATATTATACCCTAGAGGCACATAACACCTTCTGTATAACCTTAGGCAAGTTATTGTTTGCTAATTTACAACCTATTTCTTTAACTTGGTATTCCGACCACGTGAATCATATGAAGTACATTTACTGATACTTGAGGCGGAAAAATATAGCTTGAGTACAAGCACGGAAAATATGAATACTGGGTCAAGGTCGCAGGTGCCCTCTATGCATTGTTTTACGAAAAATGAACAAGTTATTTTGATTATAAGTATTTTTTCGTAGTATGTAATGTAAATGTTAAAAGTCCCAAGCCGAAGTGTTAGGAAACAAGTAACTGTATGTTTGTGTATCAAACAACCAAACAAACAAGTATTATCAACAACACTGTGTACGGGTCGGCGGGCAACCGTGCTTAATTCAACAACTTGTTAATTGTTTACTTAGGACCAGTAAAATTAACGAATCTGTTACTAAGGAACATACAATTCAATTATATCTTAACATGGTAAAGCAACGGAATTTGCTTAGTTTGGACAGTATGTCACAGGGAAAGTTGTACGTGTGCAACTGTGCACGTAAGTGCAGGGTATAAAACCAGCAATTTTCAAGTAAATGGAGCAAAGCGTATTACCGCGAAGTTCCGTAGAACATTGAGATATTTTCGAAACAAAAACATAGAAACATGGAGTAAGTGACGCATTTATAGTAACGATGTAACAATAACCGAGCTTGACCTTCATACACTACTTGAGCACTCGCTTCTAGAATATCAGAGGTGCTTTACAATAGATAATATTATTTACTTATGATGGAATCAATATACACTATCGCATTAAGCCATTAAATAAAAACACCGTTATTAAATTATGTTATCACTAAATCACTTATTCCGGCACTGAAATCTTTGACAACTTAATAACACACATTAAGAAACTGGGATATGAAGGGGATTGCGTCAACACAAACGATTTTAAAAGTAGAATATATCAACTTGTGATTCTGACTCATACAATGCCTAACACAGGTATCACACGGATTTGGCACTGATCACGTATTTCTGTATCGGTTAGTTTCAAGTGTGTCACACAACTAGAACACTGTTATTAATTTTCACTGAAGAAGGAGGTGGAATTAGTGGCAAACTCGGCAGAAGCAAGCGAAACACTGCGGGGCTTCGTTCAACGGAACGAAATGGCACGCCGAGTGTAGGAGATAAGCTGATAACGTAGCGATACCCATTTTATACAATGCTAACATTGCGTATTAAAGGTATGTTGTTTCTTGTACATACAAGGAAGAGGTCATGCAACTCAATAATTAAAATGTTCAGAATAACGAACGCATTATCGTTAGCATACTATGGCTTGTATCGAGCCTTCATTTTCGCATGATCTCTACTTAGACATCTAACAATTAACGGGTACATTTTCAAGTTGGAAAGTTATTAGACAGTTAGATGTTTCCCACATAAAAATGAAGGCGAGACGGTGCGTTTGTGTGTGACGCGAGAGTGACAGACGGGCTCCGCTTGGTTCATGTTCGTGATCGCAAAACGACAGACTATGGTCACGAACGTGTGAAATAATGTCGCAACTATCGAATATCTCAGAGGAAGATCGTGCACCACCACGATGTTTGCCGTAATAACAACTAATCAAACGCTTAATTTCCTAGTAAAAGTATATATTTAATGTGACACTCACCATCATGGGCGTCTTCAGCGGTCTCTTCGTCATCAGTCTTCGGTTCTTCTTGCTGTTCTCGTTTTTTAATTGCCTGTAAAAGAAAGTATACTTTATATGGCAGAATTTAATATCTACAATGCAATCACGGAAGAACGTCATCAGGCAATAACAAAAGACAAGCCACACTGATAACAGCTAGTAGGGAAGTAACTTAAATGTCGCATTACACTACATGCCAGTGAAATGGTATGATCGTGACACGACAATACACAAGCAAAGCAAGCCAAACAAAATGCAGTCGAATCTAAATTGAAATCTTTCGCTAAATGTCTTTCTATCTTGCATACGCATCTCACCCGGGCGAGCCATCCTCCTGCCGCTTTCAAGCACCTCATTTTAATTTATACAGATAAGGAGCACTTTGGAAATTGGCCGGTGTTTGTTAGTGATTTATTTAGCACTACACTTGTATTGAGAAAGCGGCACTTCACTTATCGATTAATCGCGGTACACGATGCATTGTTCCAAGCGGCGCGGTGGAAGGCACTCATTTCTGCGAGCCTCGCGGAGGGTCTACCGAGAGCGTTGTGGTCGAGGGCCCGCGCGCATCAGCCCGTAACAGCCGCGGTATTCCAACAATTACCCACGGTTGGGTCGTGCTTACAGAAACGGACCGATTCACCGGCAGATTTATTACTTATTTACACACTCATTACGAATTTACCAGATTCTTGTCTAAGATTGAAGATGGTCTTGTACTAGAATTTTGTAATTATTAAACAGTACATATGTGAGTGAAGTGTGAATACTCGCCCCGATGATCGTTTTATGGTGTACGTTCACAGAGTACAGGTGCGCTGCGAAAGAGATCTCACGACGCTATTGTTTCTGCTATTCTCTGGTGAACAAGAAATTTCGACGCGGACCGTGCGTCAGCTTTTACCCTTTCGCGTTATTGTATAGTCCGCAATTTAGATGCCATTGTGATGCGCAGCACGATTGCACGATATCAGTTTATTTAATTGATGAGCGAACGAGTATAATACCAACCGTCTGCACAACAGTATTACTTGTTGCTGGTTGCTAATATTTGTACGGAAGTAGAAAAACATACTTAAAAAAATTATGCTGTGTACACTCCAATAATTTCATTTATCAAGGCTTTCACTTACATTATACTTTTAAATTATTATCTTTGAAAACGTCAGATAACACAAAAATAAATGATAAGGAAGTAATCTCAATGGAAGATACATGTAGTTTACGTAAATGTTTAGACAGCATCTTGCAAATATTATCATTGTAACACAAGTACCCCGAATTTGTTTTCTATACTGAATTTAATTATTTATAAACCCTACTTTAAAATGGTAATATTGAGGCATGGGCTTTATTTATTCTTTAAAAATAGGATTTTCGCTTCAGGTACAAAATCAGAGTTTCAGGGAGGCTGCGTCCAATATGAACTCATTTATATGAGCCTAAAATAACTTTTATCGAGACGTAAAATATATGCCCTACCTTTAACGTATTTTACTTTAAAAAAGTATGTATTATATAGTTGTTCACAAACAAGGCTCTTAAACATGGAGGATCTACAAGGATGACCAAATGAAATACATAATCCAGGAATATGACTTTATACTGAACACAGTAAACAACATGCATTAATGAATGAACTTACACAGCATTGTGGATCTAATTAGAAAAGCTATAAAATGACCGAACATCGATATAAATACTAAAAAAGGAACGTCATAATAATTTAAGAATACACACATGATAGACTATTTGCTATAAAGTAGTAGTTACTACATTATGTAGTAGTTACTATAAAATACTTAAGCCTTGTCCGCATAGTCTAAAGTTTTCTATATTGTCAATCATATTTTTGGTGGTTCATTTGTATTTAAAACCTAATTTCAAATCCTACTGGAAGGTAAAAGAGTTCTTGAATTACATGTCTATGGAAGCGCTTTGTTTGGCTTTACTAGAATCATAAAATTGATTGTAATTTCTAATGACTAGCGCCATCTCGTTTAATCTTTTAGTACTTTTATATATTATGGTGCGGAAAAGGCTTTATAATCGTGCGTACAAACAAATGATATATATTTGAAGAGACAGTACACACACTATATCTATAAAAAACATTTCGTTCCAAATGCCCCATCAAAGTCATTGCGGAAGACATAATTATATTTAGTAAACATGCAGTTTTGTGATAAAATAGTGATAGAATTCCCACTATAATGCGAATAGAGTGGACTTAAAAAATCGTATCATAACACTCAAAAAGCAAGGAAGACGATGAGATAATTCACTTCATTCTAGCAAAACATTAGCTATAAACTACATAATTCATTTCTTACAATTTTTATAGTCCAAAAAAGACCTTATAACAACAACTGAGCGCATTAAATACCTTCCTGATTAAAACAGTTCGTGTGTAAGTTAGACGGAACTGAGGGCGTGAATTGTTTATGCTCACAGTTGCGTTTAGGCCATAAGTATGAGTTTACAGTGACATAACTATAGAGTTGGTAGTAGAACAAAGGCCTTGACAGAAAGAAGAATAAACTGTTACAAAGAAGATATCTAAGGCTTTAGAAACTTGTAAAGAAGAACTGCTTTTGCCACTACCCAAAGGCTGTAGTTAGTTCACTGTGATTAGAGCTAGCACCATTAGACCAAGCGATATAATACTACAGAGTTAACAAACAGGCTGTACATATATTGGATTAGGAAGACGGTAGCAGCACCTGCGCGATAAGGTCTCGTGCGCGTCGTGCGTCGATCTGATTGACGCGTTTGTTCTTGAGGTGGTGGGGAGTGTCGCGGCGGTGCAGGCGGCCGGCCTGCACGGGGGCGCCGCGGTCCTCCACCGTGGCGCGCCACGCCACCCGCCGCGGGCGCTACCCGCACCACCACCGGGAGACACCCGTGTATACATATACCAAACAGTCATACCCCGAATCTTTCCTACTCCACATAAATTCCCTTTCCATAATAATATGATCATCGCCTTAGGGACTTATCCTGAAAGCGGAGCGGCCGTGCATCGAGTGCGTCACGGACGTACAACTAAGACGCCGCAGATGCGCAGCGAATGCGTCGCCAATACGCCGCCGTTGCGCAGTGAGGAGGTTGCGGACTCGTGGCAAATATACGTAAGGTGTCTTGCGTACAACAAATCTTATTCTGAATTCGTAATATGTTCGTGACACAGCCGTGAAGTCCTCGTTGTGCAACCGCGGCGTTTTCGCAACGTATTCGCTGCACGCTCGCCCCGCCCCACAGTCGCTCCTCATGATAAGCTCTTACGGTCATGCCAGTCTCAACAATTTATCCATCGATAGATTTGCCTCCTAGAGATAGAATTTTAACATAATAAATCTTGTATGGATTACTATGTCAAATATGTATCGTTAGTAATCAAATCTATAAGCAGATAAATTATTTAAAATGACATCACAGCGTGTGTTTTAGAGATTGATGGATGTTCAACTTGTCGATCAGTAGGCGTAAACACCCCAATGAAATATTATGATCCTCTCCATATTCCACCACCCTGATTTTACCAGAACAAATTCCAAAAATAAAGTCCTTCGAGGTATGACTGTTACCAAATATTCCGAGTAAATGTAAGAATATGATAGAATATGCATTATGAGAATAATAATACGGAAACTAATATTTATAGTATGGATATCATTCGCATATTTACATAATTTCACATTACTCTCATAAATGTATAAAATCAATAAATATACCAAATTCCAAAGTAGTTAATTTGTTATTATATTTTATATTGAAAATTAAGATAAAGTTAATATAAATATGTAGTAGGAAGTCCTCTTCTATGTTATTTGCCATTCTAAATTTTTAGGAAATCAAAAATGCTACTATACTGGGCTTGTAATGACTAAATAGTAGAGGTTAATTTATTTTAGGTACTGTATTATTCCCAAAGCAGCCTAATAGTATTCATCATCCCATATATAGACCTGATTTGACATAAAGAAGCATCTTATAACAATCCATATGAAAAAGGATATTATTTCAATCAAGCTCACAAGTTATTTTCCAATAATAATATTTTAATGCGATCTGTAACAACACCAGAAGCATCACTAGTGCGTTACCGACAATGTAAGAAAATATCGAATGAATTGTTTTATTGGTCTACTGATATGCCTGCCTACATATGGGATGGACTGGATTCCTCAGGTCATATTTAGTTAGTTTTCACTATCAGAATTGATTTTCAGCTCTCTTACTTTGCTATAAAGTTGAAAACTCTTGCTGGTAAGCTATTAGTCTAGTTCAGACTTACCTCCAGTTCGTCAGAGTCCTCGTTCTCGTCGTTTTCACCTTCAGACGACTCTCGATCGGCTGCCGTCTGGGTGTCGCTGTCCTCCTCTTTCGTCAGTTCGGGCGCAGCTTGCGTTGTATGTTCCGGCTGTCAATAAAGCTCTATTTAGTTTTTGTATACTAATAATTAATATACGATGTAACAGCTTAAACTGTCAAACACCAAGCGGTCACCGGTGACCGCGACCTATTGTTCTTTAATTGTGTCTATAAAACCGGTACTCGACGAGTTAATTGGAGTTTTATGCCCGTTGTCACCAACCTATAAGGGACACCTAACAGTACAAATACGGGGTTAGTTTAGGTGCTACGTCACGCTAAGTTACTTTTAGATAAGAGATAGTTTAGGGAATATTTGGTGAAAATTACCGTCTCTTATTTTGACCATAAATGTAAAATTTTAGCTTAACCTAACAAAAAAAATGTCCATTGGACCGCTGAAAAGATGCATAATACTATTGTCTTAACATCTTGCTCCACGTCAATAAAAGTAAACGACTTGTGTATCAACTAACATTGCATTCTAGAAACTTCCTTAACAGTGTTGACATTAACATATAAATATTATATACTCTACACCTGTCACCTGTTGCATGTTAAAAGCATCGCATTAGCCCACTCAAGTAAGCGTAATACTCATCATAAATGTAAAATGAGAAAATTCTCTTTCATGAATACTCTAAGCTGTCAATAAATGTGCGACCATAAAATGTAATGGCTGCCAAGATAGAGAAGCTATAAATTTTAATCCGTATCGCGCTTTGATCGAAAGTACGACGGAAGCTCAAGAATATTGCCCGATAAATATTAAAGTTTAATAATAAACGAATTTAATCTATTGCAAGAAACAGAGGCGGATTTATGTTAACTAGGCCGCAATGTAGTCTCAACTGCAAGATGGAAATTATTTTGGTGTATTTATTTTATTTCAAATAATATTTCATACACAATACATTGGTAGGTAGAGACAGGGACGTAATTAGCATGTCTAGGGTCTGTAGCAAATTATATGAAGCCTTCCTAAAAGATTACTCTAAAATGGAGGTGAGTTTGACATGGTTACACAGGGCTTTATGTAGTGTGGTTTCTATTAAAGAAATATTCGAATGAACTTACTTCAGTTTCAGCCGGCCCAAGAACGTGTTCGGGTGGTGACATCGATATGCCGTTTGTAGTCGGTTGCTCCTGTTTCGCTGCTTGAAGCGCCGCGACCTCTGGCGACCGTCCCGCCAACAGTTTTTGTGCCTTCGCCTTCAAATCCTTCGGGTGAGGTGTATTTTGTCGGACAAATGGAGTCTGGGGAAAAATTAATATATTAATAATAGCATTAGATACATTCATCTTTATAAGTAAATGCATTGTAGAATTTAAAAAATTGAATAGGTAAGTACATTGGCATGCTCATGCTTAATATTAAAAAAGTGCCCTAGCTGAATAAAAGCACGTAACGACAAGACTTTGTAAACTAGTCATAAGAAAAATATGCTGTAGGTAATAATAAAAATATTTGATAAGCAAAATTTGATCTTAAATTAATGCTTAAGTTTTAAAAAATGTAAAATATATTTTGAAAACTTGCATCATTCAGTCGTTATTATATTGTGCAGAAGTGCATTAGTAATTAATTAAGGTGTAAATTATCGAATTAATGTCTAAGAAGCAAGCATAAGTGTGTGATTTAATACAGTAATATGTTATTTTAAAAATATAAAATTGGAATACATGTTTTAGTACTCCTAAACGTTTGCGGCATAGCAAGAAATTCGCACACAACAATCAAAATATAAGAACAGATGTTTCGAATCCATACATGACGTGTGGAACTCAGTGTCTTATCCCAGTTATGTTCATAACCCTATGTACCGAAATATTATAATTGTCACTTAACCTATTAACCGAATAATGTCGCAACATGTGAGACAGATGATTCACAGGATATGATATCACACGTAGTCTCTCCTTCGTGACATTACGACGTCTGTTACTGGTTTAAAGCTAATCTACATTAAGTGCAGTTCAAACATTGTGCGCAATGTGGTATTACTTCGAGGAATATTTTAGTATGGATGGTACGGTTCAAACGTTCAGTGCGTTTTACAAAATTTTTGGTAGTGTCTTTGAATTAATGAAATATTTTGAGTGTCTTATCGTGCCGGGTCAGGTGTGGTTAGTGTTGCGTAACTTTGTTGTCTGTGAGTAAGAATTCGTTGAAAAAAAATTGTCAATGCGTTCGCAAAAACAACACTAATTTATCTATGCATTAGTCTACTTCCAAAGAAAACAAACTAATATCTAAATACTGATAGAGCTAGAGGCTTAGTGGCGGACAGCGCATACAGAACTCTTTGGTAGTGCATTCACAATATTTGTTACAATATCAAGTGTTATTAGTAAGTTGCAGGTTGGCCTGCGAGTTTCAACAAAATGGTGATATCTGTGTTTACAGTTAAATGTACTTACACTGTTGATAACAACCGTTTCTCTTGTATTTCAGAAACATTTTATTAAGACGTAAAGGAATGACATCATGGTATTTTATCCTTCAATGCTTCATGAACCACGATTTATATTATAACCAATAATTTTGTTCACAGGTTCTTAGAATGTGTTGGAAACTTGGTAATATTAATATATTACATAAATGTACGTAAATTGAAAAAGGTAAATGTAATAAATAGGAATGTTTATTTGTGAATGCACCCCGCGAGACGCTTTGCCGCATACCTCCGCGAGGTTAGTTATAGAGGAGGAGAGTCGTTGCAGGGAACTCCTCCGTTGTGTAGTGACTAGCTTGCGAACTACGTTTATAGGCCGCTTGAAGGAAAGCATCGACTGTTGTGCGAAGGAATCGGAAGGCGTCACGTCCTCATTCTCCTCCTGAATCGTTGAAACCTTTAACATCAAAATTTCTGTTCCAGGCACACTTCACGACCATTGACGTTCTACGTTTTTTAATATGTCAACATATTTTCTCTTGTTTATGTATAAAATAATATAGTGAATATATATTCAAACAATTTAATAAAGCAGTCATTAGAATGTGTACAAATATTCAATTTTCCTGTCGCCCTTGACCTAATTTTAAGGAGAAAAACTTTAAATTGCAAACGCGGTCATGTCTTGTAATTGGTTTTATGCGAAAATATCTCTTGATATTCATATCACTTGAAATTACTCATAATTTCATGTCTAAAAAATACAAAGCGAAATAAAACCATAATATATTTAACATACCATTGATATTTATGAGATTGTGGTGTTTAAGAATAAAATGAAAGTAATATAAGTTTTTATGGACATATTTAGTTCATTGTATGCAAGAGTAGTAAAGAATGTGCAATAATACTGTACACATCGACATCAATTTACATATTATATGACTTCGAAAATGGTTCGCCATTTCAATTAATTTCATTCAACTGTTATTCTTGTTTCAGTCATAATAACAGAGGTATAAACAAAACATGCAAATAAAAGATAAATAATAATACAAATTAAAAGTTTATTACATAAATAAACATAAAATATTAGTACCAGCTTACACTAAATAATACTGTAAAGATGTAATTCATAGCCAACTAAATATAAAGATCGTTTATCAGTCGACCGTTCCTGTACATTTATACAAGTCGAGACGTAAGTATATTCGACAAATAACAAAAACATGCTATATATAAGCGTTAATAACATTTATACATGTATGTTTAGTATATCGTTGAATACTGAGATTATTCTAAGGCTACAAGTATTGTACTGAGTGCTAGATAAGCTCTGTGCCTTGAAAACATTTCGCGTACGTGTATTCTGTACCAAGAGCCTACATTCCTCCACCTTTCTCTAAGCGTGTCACCAGCTTTGTGGAAGCAAGAAGATACATTATATCGAAAATGCTTATAACCGTATCCAGACGACATAAGGTTCATTTTCCTTTTACGTTTATACCGTCCCTTAGTAGTGATGGTTAAATGACAACAGCAAAATCTCACCTCTTTGACTTCATGCATTTCTTCAGTGAACTTGACAGAGTGTGTTCTTGAGTTCTCTTTCTGTTCCCAATTCTCGTCGTCGGAGTCCCGGTCGCGAGATACGCTCGATTCTGTTGAACCAGTTTAGTTAATGGAATGTTGAAATACACGTTGAAATGTTGTGCACATGGCAAATTAAATAGGTATGTGATGTGCAATCAATTATCATGTGACAACTGCGCAGGTAACTGTCATTATTATGGAGTCCACAAGGCAGTCAACTGATGCGAAAATCTTACCAGATCAGAAATAAGTATTTATATCCACATCTAGTAAATAGCATTAAATTATATTATAATCCAAGGATTTTCTTTACTTTCATAGTAACAAAAAATGCTCCAACTTTGTTAAGAATAAAAACCAAAGGACAAACACAAGACAAATACAAGTAGACAGATACGTCACAAAACAAACAAACATTAAAAGCCATAATGATATAACATTATCATACTTGTGTTGCGCAAATTTATATCGATGATAAATTAGGTAATGATTGTATGATGTTCCTAGCAACAGACTGGAATCAATTTAATAAAAAATCAAACAAGTAAAATAGTTAATAAGTAGATACTAAACAACACTACAGTTCTATTCAGTGCTAGTAGCATGATGACCATGAATTGCGTTGTGCCGTAAAAATAATAACAGTGCAAAATTGTCATAATAATAGAGTATCTTCATTTCAACCTTGATAAAGTCGCGCGTCCATCTGATAGTAAAACTGGCTCGAGGTTTTTTTATTTGTTCAATATAAACAATAAAACTCTAACGCAGGTTTGTTTAGATAGATATTTCATGGTGAAAAATCTATTATATTTTGCAGATGCTTGCTTCACTCGGACTTTCATCAAGGATGATTTACATCAGTCCTGTTTTCATCTCAGGTTTTATTTGTGAGTTTTCAAGCAAAATTTGAGTAATAGTTTTATTCTAGAATGCTGTTTACAATCAGATGGACGTTGGATATTCTCGCAGCAGATTTAGCAAAAGTTTCAATTCATGATATTAAAGTGATACTTTTGTGAACCTTACCTCTTCTATCTAGCTCTTGCGATTGTGAATTAAATCTGTGATCCCTGAACCAGTGTCCACTGCCGACCTCTGACGTGTGTTCCAGCTCTATTCGTGTGTGACAAGTGCATTTAGTATATTTACACAGCAAAAACAAAACAAGAACAGCACGGAGACAGTTCACAATACTTTAATATACAAAAACTGCAAAGTTACTTTTACAAGAAACCGAATCATGAATCATTCAATAACTGGAAGAATTGGCCAATAAATCCGCAATTCGATATGTGATTAAATATTTTCGTGTTACGTAATAGGATGCTTGCCATTCATTTACAATGGCCCATTATTTTATTGAAAAACGATTCATTGGTTTCTGGCCACACCGGCACTTGAGTCAGGTCATGTGTTCAAATTAATGTACTTGACACCCAAAACAAACGGCGGTTTGTATGGAGACCAGTGTCAATTCACACTGATATAAAAGGAATAACGAAAGTATTACGATTCTTAATCGAATACATATGCACATACAGCAGATAAATACCAAACCAGTTTTGTGAACTGTCCCCGATTTTGCATAATTAAATAAAAGCACGAGAAGCATGGCCAAAACAACATTTACGTACATTTACATACCAAAATGCTCACATAAAAGCAAACGGTACTATGTAACTTGTAATAATATTTACTATGCTATATTGATAGCAATGTATTACAATTATAAATTCCACCATCAACTTGTGATAGTGTCAAAAAACTGAATTAATTAAAAAAGTATTAAAAAGTGTCAAAACAAAACAACGGTAAATTCAATAGTTTACAAAATAGTCTAACACAATCACATGAATCAAAAAGCTTATGAAATTGACAAAACCCGTGTAGATAGGTAAGATGAAGAAGTATGAACCAACTAAATACTGCTCTACGAACAGGACACCAAAAGCGTTACCGTGAAAAAAGGGTTCTCCCATACCTGGTTGTTGAGTATAACTAAGCTGAGGTAGCAAAAAGCAAGTAAGAACATTCTCTCCAGTGGTCTCATCCCTGTCCGTTTGGAAGGTGAGCAGTGGCTGCGCCTGGTTCTCCGATAACCAAACCGCTTTGAGCTCCAGGTTCACTAACGTATAAGGTAAGTACTGTAACCTGGAATATCAAATTAAAACATTATTGTCAAATCGGCGGTTTTTGAAGACAAGAGCCGAATGCACTTTTGCTATTGGAGTTAAGGTGGTCTCTCTAGCTAATTCATTAAAGAATCCACTATAATTGAAATTTTTAGAATACAACACCAAAGTCTCTCTCAACGTGGTTATAAAAGTAACATTGGATGGTGTTTTATTTACTTTATTTTACGTCTTACGTCATTACATTTGAAAGCAACAAAACCAGAAATCATGTAAGTTATAGTTCAAAAATATCTGTTAAGATACGAAACGTAAGCCAATAATATCGTAATTACTTGTAAAGATAGAGGTGATATTTGTGTAAATAATCACCGTAATTATATAAACACTCAAAGATAAAAGCAAATAAATGCCGTTATCAGCAACAAAAATCAACTCGGGATGTCTAAACCGTGTTTATAATATGTTATTTTACTGAAATGCATCAGTGAGATATACATAGGTTATCAATGAAATAAACATTTATTTTATCTCCGTAACATAACTCACCTATTGCCGCTTACATCCAACACATGTAGTGATTTACAATTTCCCAGCTCATTCGGTAATTTCGTTAATTTGTTATCTCTCAGGCACAATACACCCAGTAAAGTCATATTACCGATCTCTAACGGTATCTCAGCCAAGGTATTCCTATCTACATTCAGTACAGTCAGCTCATTGAGATTCCCTATAGACTTAGGCAGCTCCATTAAAAAATTCTCCGTTAATATAAGCTCTTGTAGATTTGTACACCTGGAAGAGTAATACGGAATCATTAGCGATATAAATAGCTCAAGATAAACTAACAAAATGAAATATATGTTAAACAGTGCGATATACTAACCTTCCTACATTTTCGTTTAATGTATGTAATCTATTTTGGTCCAACTTCAGTATAGCTAACTTGGATAAATCGCCGATACCATCAGGTACAGTTTCCAGCATATTTTGTGAAAGATGTAAGTCTGTTAACGAGGTCAGGCCTCCGATTTCTTCAGGAATTTTCTCTAGTTTGTTCTCACTCACATCTAGACATATTAGTGCCTTTAAATTGCCGATTTCTGGTGGCAAATACTGGAGTTTGTTGTGGTCCAACCACAATTCTTCCAGAGCGGGCAGCTCTCCGATGAAACCCGGCTGAAATTGGTCACGAGTCAAGATTAAATTATTATTGTCATGAAATACACCACAATGAGACAAGAGAGTGATGTAACAGTAACGTACCAGTTCTTCAATGTCATTATCACCAAGATCCAGCCTTTGTAATCGGGTTAGATTTTTCAGCGACTCCGGCAGTGATTTTAGTAGATTTTCTCTCAGCTCAAGTGACTGGAGGGAGACCAAACTGGAACGATACAAATTCTAACATTAAAACAGTTCTAGACAGCAAATAAAAGTAGAGGCATTCATTTAATAGCATTTAACCTTCGCAAACCAACAATTGTGACATAATAATAATTTGATGAGACAAGTCAGCGAGGTGGAAACACAATGGAACGACTAGTCTCACAGTAACAACATCTTAACAACTCCCACTGCATCGTTGCAAGGTTAATTTAACACTAATATTTTCTTTTTATCTTTGACAAAACAGATCAGTTTTTTTTAAAGATTCTCGTAAGATTTCTCGTTATTCCCAGAGATTTTTTTATCTGTTCATTAGTCTAGTTGAATGTAACAGTTTCCATAAAATATCTTACAAATAAACAAAAAACTGAAGTGTTGAACATTGTTATGATTTAATATGGAAAAGATAGCATGAAATTCAAAGAACTGTTAAACGAATCGTGAGAAACTAATACGGAAATGTTTAAACTATCAACCATTTCATTTTACGACGAGAACTGAAATGATTTTCATAACAAAATGAAATAGCATTAGGGAAGTAATTATTCTGTAATATCCGTAGGAATTCTTTAGCACAAGAAAATGAAATTTACTTTGCCAAAAAGTCTTCGTGATAGCAATAAAAGATAATGAAATGAAGACTGTGAATATTTCTCGGAGTATTTGGAAGTAGAAAATAAGAATTCATATTTTCGTCATCCTAAACTCCAGACCAGATAACAACTTATTCAAATTACCTAATGAGTAGTCATTTCTATTCAATTAATATAGATTAATTCTAGTCTCATTTGGACAAAGCTGATTGTTAAAACAAGACATTCACATAAGATTAAGATATTTAAAATGAAGAAACTGTATTTATATCGGAGGCGGCACGTAGGATCCCGACAGGGTAACTGGCTAGACAGGCACGTATAAGTTAAGCAGATAAGTCTAGCAGGTTTAAGTGCATTTAACACATACGTTTCATAAGTTCAAGTCGCACAAACTGACAGAAAATTATCCTGTTAGGAATGTGGAAGAAAACCTTTAGCGGAGAGACATGTTATTAAAGTTTAAAACAGGTTTTAAATTACATTCAATCCGCCAATACGACGCGTGTTTATTTTAAAAGTAAACTTGAGTGTTTGAATAAATAAACAACAACGGCCAGAGTTTAGATCTTTCTCTGCGAAGGGTGAATTGATGTAAACGAGCTAGGCAATTAAAATTGTATAGTTTTTTTTTAAGAACTCTTTCCCAATATATTTTCTTGCTTGTATAATTTTACGAGGTGGTCTTTATAATTTAAGTACTTATGTATTTTGCGAACAGTAAAAACCCTGTATAGAAAAAACATTGAATAATAATTACCACCGCCACTACGTCCTTCTACATTAAAATGTACAACACGGACATATTTTGTATTCTGCTAACTGTGACGGATTTCCAGAAAACTGTTGCAATGTGCCGACAGATATGTTACTGGGAAATTAACAATCTCATAAATGTGAAGCCAGTTTCAAATATAAAATAACAAGTAGCCAAAAGCGTTTTAAATATTAATTGTCTTCCTTTGAGAATGCTGGCAAAGATTAAGTAATTGTCTGAGAGTTATGGTGTTATGAAAAAGCCCTATTGTTTACTGATAATACGTGAGCACACGTCATGTTTGTTTAGAGCCTTGAGGCCACATTCCGTAGTCGATGTCAAAGTACTTAGCGTCGGTTTTGTACAACAACGTAGTTCTGACTCACACTAAGTCCGCTTATGAACTCAAGTAATTAGAATATGGAGTAATCATACCTATGTACGTATTCCAGTAAGCATGGTACGATGTTCGTGACCCGGATCCCTAAATAGAACGTTAATAAACTTATATTCTTGTTAATTAATGCTATGTTTAACCGCAACAATCACAAAAATGTTTTATGAAGTCTGAAAATTAGGTTTATTATTATAATAAAAACGAGACGCCTCTCGTCTTATAAACGGCTCCGTCTTAAGGAGGTGTAATGTGTCAATTAAATCGTAAAGGAAAACATTAATCAGTGTAATATAAAGAAATAAGTTATAGCAACGATGCAGCGTGTAACGTTAATACACGTCTTCAATAACGGATCTTTGCAACTAAGATGAGAGCAGAACTTTATGGTTAGAACATAATATTCTTGGCTTAGCTATTCTATTATGAAAAGTAATTCTGAATTATGAGAGCGGAGAATACCTAGTCTTTGAAAATATTAAAGCAGATAATATAATACCTAGGTACTATCTAGGTACTGAAACATTTCGAGTACAGTTTTATTACCTGGTTTTATACTTCTTGATAAGATATTTTGGTCACGCCCTATCACACAACCAATGCAACGCGCTCAGTATCCCTGTCACAAACATATTCAAAAACTCGAGGTTACCTACATCAACCAATCCCTTCATAATATTTAATTCGTATTCAAATGAGACGCGGAAATATTCGATACTCTAAGGATAAATCGAACGACGATTTGATTTGGGCTCAAACGCCTGAAAATTGCGTTCTCGAGAAAATAATTAACTTTTCCCGGAAAAATCATTTCGATGAAGCTGGTGGGTTCATAATGTAATAAATCCTTAAAATAGATGGCTTTGGATTTATTTTTGAAATCTTTTATATGGATATCTCATATTGTAGGTTACTAGCGAATGGATATAAACCTTTAGACAAAATTCAGAAAACAAATTAGATTACTACCATCACTCCTAGATATACGTTTATATATTTAAGTATCGATGTTTATAGAACATTGATGACAAGTAACTCCATCGTTAAGTTGGTATATCAATCCATCAGTAAGCAATTACTTTCTGTTAGCAAAGTAACTTAACTTGGTTAATTGATAGTATTGATACGCAATGGCACGGGTTGCCGGGGCTCTGGTTCGAAGTGCAGGTGTAGGAACGGGGTGGTTTTTAGTCAGTAAGAGTCTGACACTCCCTCCCGCCTCACCCAGGCGGGAGAAGTCATTGGATGATTTTCCCCCCTCAAAAAAAAAAAAAAAAAAAAAGCTGCATACACATGTAATGTGCAAGACACGGTATTAGTCATCGACATCACGCGAGTACTACGGTCACTAGACAATGACGCTCATATTAATCTAGCTAGTAGATAATACTACACAGGGGTATAAATAGGTACAATTACATTAACCTTGGTAGTTGCGAAATCAGATCACATTAGTCATACAGGAATTGTCATAGGCATTTCTTTAAAAGGTACAGAACATTTTAAATTGGTCCAAAGATTCTTGAAACAACATAGGACGTTTCCATTACTTAATTAAAATCCTCCAACTATACATTAAATTTTCATCATTGCTGTTTAAAGACAAGCGTAGTAGATAAAGTATTGTGCTTCATAAACGTTTCTAGGCTCAGAACAGTTACTAAGAAATTTGAAATTGACAAAACAAAAAACCAAACTTGGACCCAGTTTAATATGTACTTAACTACCCAGTATTCAGAAGAAATACTTGTAGTTTAAAAATGTACTACGCAAAAAACCAATTGTAACGATATAAAAAAATAAATAAATAGCAAAGCTTTTCTCCGTGATCTCTATACAAGTCTAAACGTTACACAATAGAAGGTATATATGAATAAGATTGTACTTCTGACAAAAAGAATGTGTAAATAACAAGTTAACAAAGGTATTATTTATTTGTTTGTACGGTCGTCAATAAGAGGTTATTTCTAAGAGCCGACCATAGCTTTCCAGTTCAACTTTCGCTTTCGCCTTGAGCTCAAACAAAGCTTGGTCAGACAATTTGTTAGTCGTGCCTTCTTACATCAATTTTATCAACTTTCACGTCTACAATAGAGATAAATTAGAAGTAGCAAGTTATTTCGACAATAAAAATAAATACAAGTCAAGATCTTGTTGAGTTCTTATGAGATTATACTACGTTTCAGAACATGACTACTTACAGAGAGAATAATTTATTTGAAGAGTAATTCGTTACTTCGTACCTTTATTAGGTGACTAGATAAATCTCGTTCGGTAGCAATGAGTTTACGTCACGAACTTCACTCTCATAAATGTTTAATAGAGATACACATACAGTTAAAATAATACGAATTCTATGCCTTTAGGATTCATTCATTATTTAAACTTTTTCTGGAGTTTTGGCTTGCCCGAAGACTCTAAACCAACAGTTATTTAGGTACAGAATAAAGTTAGCAAATCATGATCTGTGTATGCTATGTCAAAATTAAGCTAAAATCAAGAACGTTCATTTGTCCATATTTAATACTGTTATACATATATGAATAAATTATTTCTATAGTAATAAGGGTCACTAATAAGTATCCCGAAATCATTTCTCTCCAGTGTACTTCGTCCGTCCATTTTGCGAAGGACGTCACGTGTCGCTGAAATCTACTGAATAATTTAGGTCCACTACAACCTTATAAATTTTTAAACAGCACTCATAACCTACAGCTTTATGTAACTCAACAATTGAGATTTAAAATGTTATCGTTTTATTTATATTGTTGTATCCAAGTTAATATCGGACAAGTACTCGATTATCGCCCGGATAAATTTTGACAGCCGATGGATTAGTCAGGTTTCATACACATCAGATATTCGATTATTACGGAACTAAATTCAATTTCCCACAGGAAATGAGTACTAAGCCGAGCAGAAAAGTAGGAACCATCTAATACAAGCAAGCGATGAAGAAAAATAATCTTCGTTTTATTACTTTGGTTGGTAACATTGAGCTACTATATTGGAAGGCTAATATTTAATCTAAGAAATTGATTTCGCCATATGTACTTTTAGCAAGCTACCCCTCTGTTACAAAGCAAGTCTAGACATTAGATAAACACGAACGTAGTGTTCTTGATTGTAAAAGTATGTGCTGTACATTAACAATGAAATAAAGATCCCGAATGAGTAAATATTGTTAAACATTGTTAAACTTTAAGTTGATAACAGAAGATAACGATCGCAGCGATTCTTAATTCTTATCAAAGTACACTCCTAACATGCATTCCATAGAATTATTTCAAACTTATCTACCAGCTTAATAAAAACAAAATACTAGATAGGTTTTTAACAAAGATACTTTATATATCATTTCACATCATAGCATGGTTACTATTACTAACCTACTTATCATTTACATAGAGCGAAATATCACATGAAAACACGTAATAAACGTGTACAATCTGTTTTCATTTCGTGACAAACGTCTATTTTTTATGAATAAAAATCTTTTGTCATGTTTGTCCCACAAAACTGACAAAAGCTCGTCGGTTACGACAGAATTTTTATTAGCTAGAGGTAGTTAACTAGGTACACCTAGTCGTCTAGCTAATGAACGTCAAAGTCAAACATTGAATTAACTCCGCGGATTTATTCATTACCTTGCCATCCTTGAACAATTTGAGCATTATTGACACGCTGGGTAATGGAATATTGCGTTATAATTTAATTTTTTATATAAATTTATAAAGAGTCCGATCTGCTCTGTACGGCTCGTCAAACGACTCCTGTATTCTTGAAGTTCCCAGAGGTATATCTCACCTGCCAAAGTCGCTAGGTAAGCTGGTGAGCGACATGTCATTGAGGCCGAGCACGGTGAGCGCTCGCAGCTGGCTGAATCCAGCTGGCAGCCGCGGGATCGGGTTGCTGCTAAAGTCCGCAATCTGCAGCGCCCGCAGCTTCTTGATATCCTCAGGGATATCGGGAATGTCTGCGAAATAAAAAACAATTTAGCGTTATGTTGATAATTAAGAATTTACACACAAATGTTTACAGAGTGACCGGTTTGTATCGTACGGTACCCAGCTGTTTTCCAAGTTTAGATTGCTATGTTAGTACTATGAAAATAAAATCGGATAAATGAGGTAGCTGACATAATGAATGTTTTTAATTACGTTGCGTCGTACTGAAGATATTCTCTGTGGTTTTAAACTGAAAATTCTTGTAGGAGGAAACTATACGAATGGACTGAAAGTTTTAGTAACAACCTTATAAACAATAAACAATAATCATGTTGTAAAGAAAATTAATTGTCAATGTAACACGTAGTGTAACTGTGCGACTGTTAATTTGACATTGTAAGTACCTACACAGTACATTGTTTATTTTCGTAACCTTTTAAGAAAGTTCTTCAAGTAACCTACACTACACGATACCTTGCTACATTGAACATCCAAATACGGTACTGGCAACATCGCAGTTTCGGCATATAGCACAGTTATCGCCACACAAGGACCTATTGCATCGCACGCATTCTGTGAGCTAAGGGCCGTCGAAGGTCAACATGAGAGTAATTGGCACATGGGCATAAACATTGCGGTCATCAAAATAATTTGCGATTGTTCCACGTTTCCAGACGTTAAACAAAACATTGTAAAACACCGAGACAAGGTCGAACCCAGATATTTTGTATACGAATTACATTTTTAAATCAAATCATTTTTATTTAATTGAACATCATCGTCAATATTGAACACGAAATGAAATGTTAGTAAATTTGATAGCTAGAAGCAAGGTCTGCGCAAACCTAGGACGTCAAAATTTAGAAATAGCTATGAACAATTGTTTGATTTCACTTTCAATTAAATCTCTAGTCTCGAGACGAACTTTTCTGTTACCGAGAATGTCTGAGAACTTGTTGTTTCTACAGTAATAGAAGGCCCCCGGGCTTTAATTCTCCTCACAGATTTTGATCAAAGGTCTAGGTTTATACTTGTGATTATTATAACAGTCGTTTCTATTACAGAATATTATAAGTAGAGTCGCAATCTACTCTATTCGCCTTCATTACAATTCTCATCTCTTTTAAGTTGTCAAAGTGAACCTCTCTAAGTGCTCAATTTTAAACCATTTGACAATGTAATTTGTACGTGATCGTCATCATTTAAGATGAATGAAAGACGTTTTATTAAACAATGCCTGGTACTGATTTAAATGATGACATTGTAAATTTTCGTATAATGACGACTTAAATATTTTAATTTTATGGCTTCATTTATTCTTAGCATTTTATTCTTTAAAGTGTGTCATTAACTACCTACAAGTTTAAATATGATTTCGGAATGAGTTGTTATTTAGAGTTACCATAAACAAAAAACAAATAGGACAAAATCTGAGCCTGATAAAAAATTGGTCGAACTGATTACAATTTATTGGCTTCAATTGAACAACATGTCGAAGACAAAAATAAAGTAGTTAGATACATACACCATGCGTCACTCATGTGTTAAACGTTTCATTATTTTTATGTTAATAGTACCTACACATAGGTACTTTGAAAGAATTCCGTATCATTACTATTTGACAATCAAGCCCAATGTTTTCATCCATTACTTCCTCTCTTCGGTTCATTAAAAGGTAAATTAATTTATCCTTCCGTTCTTTGGTCAGAATAATTAAACAGCCCCGGAGAGTACCAAACTTACGAAATTTGAACAACATTTCAACAAAATCAACAGTATTGTACTTGGAAATAAGGATTTAAGGACCCATTTAGAACGACCCTGCGCCTTAATTATTTACGTATTCTACTAAATTATTTCTTGACGATGCAGTACCTTATGAGAGCATCTTCGTTACCTTTTAATAATGAACAAACATGTCTAAGAAAGCGTGTCTATTATTTACGCAGTGCTATCAAACGAAATATCTACAAAACGTGTTTAATAGAGCAGGTAAATT
The DNA here is from genome assembly GCA_902850265.1 of Spodoptera littoralis. Classification (NCBI taxonomy): domain Eukaryota; kingdom Metazoa; phylum Arthropoda; class Insecta; order Lepidoptera; family Noctuidae; genus Spodoptera; species Spodoptera littoralis. The sequence goes on along the minus strand of LR824542.2, from coordinate 7,491,101 downwards.
GTAACAGTCCCGTAACCCGTAGTTAATCGACCGACGGATACTGGAGTACCGCCATAGGTAGATAGATACCGGAGTTGCGAATATCGCGCTAAACTGATATGCATATCGAGAACTTTAACAGTACTTCTACATTCCACCGTTTTATTACAAAAGCCCTGTTGTATAATAGAGAAGTTATGTAATTGTGAAGTAATTCTTCGAGACCTATGATACGACGTGAATCAATTAATCACCAAACTCTATCAACAAACCTTTCAGATGTCAGTCTCGAGACAAGCTCGTATAAAATTAATTCCAAACTTTGAATAGATTTTAATTTAGCAAAATAAACATTATTACAAAGGCAGTTCCAAACTGGTTTTCTAATTTCACGATGTTAACGGTAGTGCGCCCCGGTTTCCGGTTTGCGGGCGGGCATTCCAACGGGCGTGTCGTCATCAATTATTTGTCAAGCCAAGCCACGTCCAGTGCTTAGTTTATGGATGAACCCGAACGATAACACGAGCCCATCACTTTTAACCAGATGTCCTGATTTGTATCTAGTATATAGATACAGTTTGTTTTAAGTTAATGCCGGATACCTATTAGAGGAACTTTATTAGACTTAAACGTGGGAGAGCCATGCTTTCGCACGAATGGCCGGCTCGACCGGAGTTATACCACGGCCTCTCAGAAAACCGACGTGAAACAACGGTTGCGTTGCGTATCTTCGTGTGAGATTACACCCCCTCCCCTCCTTCCTCAATCTCCCCAATTCCTGAAACCCCAACAATCCTCAAATTCCTAATCCCCAAAAGGCCGGTAACGAACTTGTGCCTCTGGTATTCCGGGTGTCCATGGGCGACGCCGATTGCTTGCCATCAAGTGCCCCGTCTGCTCGTTTACCGGCTTATCCCATAAGAAAATTACTTTTGAGTTACTTCTGGTCCATTTTTGTTTTTTACAATAAAGTACCATTAATTACTACTACATAACACAAAATTAACTTTGTTCTCTGTTGAACAGAGAAAGTATTTCTCCTGAAAACCACTCTTTCCCTGTAAGTATCTACTTAGTTTCACTACACTATGCAACTTTAAACTTCCTCTGCATTCTATAAAAATAACATAAATATGTAACAGGTGTTCCGAGCTGCAATAAATCATTCATTGAACAATGTTTAAGTCAGGCATATTTTTAAAAGGAAGGCAGGGGAAATGCTCTTTTTAAGTGCGAGCGAGCTATTTTAAGAAAGGTATGTTATGTGGATTCTAAGTGTGTGCCTCTTTGTTTATCTGAAGGGTGCGGGAAGATAAATTCAGTGATGCTCTGAGGTAATAGCACTTCCGTTGTAATTTGAAAACCATTCTAAAGATATTTATTTACATGGTAAGTACTACGAACTCTTGAGTGTTCCTGCATGCCAGTGCTCTCAATAAGATTGAAGTTATCTCCAATTAATTGCAGTATTGTAAAGGTACGAATGCCTCCGAATAATTTAGAGCGAGAATCAGTTAGACTAGCGACTATTGTAAGACTAGGTCAAATGGAAAGTATAACAAGACAAACAATTAACAAAGTGACGTTTAATTTGAGCAGAATCATTTCGTACTGTATCTAGGTGCCACTACCACCTACTGTATTTTATTCGTATCGTACATCGTATATTGTCTTTATTACTTTCATTATGTTCGTGAACTAGACATGATTCTAGTTGCTATCCATGTCACAATTTTCCAATGGAAACGTACGAGATAACACCACATGAGTTTTAATAAAATAGTAAGGTAGTTTGATTACAGCAACGCTATAACCAAACTCAATATCAGATCACAAGAGCTAAGGTAGAGGCGGCATATGGTCTGGATCACGTAATATCCGTAATCTGTAGCAAAGCACAAACCAACGGTGAATCGAATGGGAGACCTAGAAACGGCAACTGGAAGGAAATTAATCTTCGCGTTGCGGCGGAATCTCGGTTATAGGTACTGTGATTGTCTTATCATTTATAGAGATTTACTAACGTTGTTGTATACAAACATTTGATATTCATAACAATTTCAGAAAGGTAAGGTATTTATTTGATAACGAAAAGTTTTTTCTTTTGTAAAGATGGAATCATTGATATCTATACGCCAAATTCGATAAGTCATTCCAAAGGAGTCGAAACAAAAACATGTCACGTCAAATAAGTAAGCAAGTGAATGAATCAGACTCATTTCGAATTCTATTTGCGCATTGTTTTCGAGATAACATGAATGTGTCGTCGCGAAACAGCTCAAGTGCGCGTTAACAGTTAGGTATAAATCATTTTTAGGTATATACATACACACATATTAGATTCTTGTATTTGTGGAAAAAACTAGCATAATAATGTGAAAATCTATAAGAGTATTTTTTTTAATTAAGTTGGTACAGGTACCTTACTACGAATACCTAATATTATTGCATGTAAATAATGATTTATCTAGATAATTTAATCTTATAGCAATGGAAGAAATATTGATGTATCACGTGATAGAAAATGAAGCAACTAGCACATATCTACATGATTTTTGAAAAATAAAATCTACATTGGAATCAAAATATCACAGTAATTAGTCTCGTTAGCCTCCTTGTTAAATGCGCAGACGATCAGTGTATTAATTGAACAGGCAACCAATTTATTTTTAAGAGATGATGTAACAAGTATTCGGCAGACAACCACAGATTTTCATTGGGTCTCGAACGCACCCATTTCTCATCCCGCATAATCTGTTTAGCAGATGTTTGATTCACGTGCAACATTAACAATAATGTCAGCTGACCTCGCTGAACACCTTTATGGAGAGCAAAAAATAAAACATACAGTGAAGTTTTATAGGTCGAGTCTACATAAACAATACAGGTTCGATAAATGAACAGTAAAAGTTATAGTCGCCGGTCGAGTGGCGGTCTCGCGTGGCTTACCACCACTGGAATCCCATTAGAACGTTATTGAGTTGTTCGTTGTACAAAGCAATGAACGAGTAGTCTATTTGACCCAACGCTGCGTTGGGTAGATATAGTAGTTGATGTCGATTCAACCGGTAGGACACAGGCAAACAACACAATGCACCCCGAAGGTGAAACCTTATTTGTTTCATTCGGATCGCATCATCGACCCTACTGATAACTGAAATGAACACAGAATTACTTCGAAGTAAATTATTAATTAGTGTTGCCTATACGAGGAAAACGATACAGGTGTTTGTAAGTATAGTATTGTGCAAGTACATAACATCAATAATAAATAGTTAGTTATTGTTAGTTTAGCAACAAAGATGCAACATTCAAATCGAAAGTAATATTAGAAGCTTTTTATGCAATTGATTTTAAGCAAGATTTTGTAACGTATTTTAATTGTTTGCATAAACAAATACATGCAGATTGTTAACGTTATGCAGCATGACCAACTAACGCACACATTTCTAAGTCAAACATTACAATATTTCATGTAAACTTGCTTTTGCAAGGAGTTTCTGAGAGAAACGTTTGAAACTGAGCAAAGATGTTAAACAAAGGTTTGATATATTAATATAATATGTGTATATTATGTAACCGATTTCATAACTGATCGATCTGATAGACTGGGTATATGTAAAGAAATTTCCTGGAAATTGCAGACATTGTACTAAATCCACATAAAAATATTTTGTCGTTCTTTAATATTGGATTAATAAAAGCTGTTACACAAATCTAAACCAGTTGTAAAACGAGGACAATTAATGTCTGCAAGTCTTACAAATAGTCACTGTTATGACATAGTTGTGATATGAAACACATCCACAGACATCGCTGTTGCATGCGGATCAGTGTTCATGTTCAAAGCTTCCCAACAAATAAGAGCGTGGGAATGAACATGTTACGTATCTTACATCACACATATTCACAATAGTATAAGATTTAGCATGCACACTTCAATTATTTTAAACGTATCTTTATATTAAACAACGTGTTTTAAGTACTTGCTCACACGCAAGAATTAGTCACACCTGCGACAGTAAACGTGCCATTGCTCCCAACTTGGATATTTTCTGACGCTTTGATTTTATTACTGTGCAGTTGAATATTTAATGTAACCAGTGTCGTTATGTTTCGAGTTCCAGAGGTTGCAAGATAACAATTATAGCTCGGGAACGATCTTCCAAATTACAGACGATTTGATTCGCAAAACTCATCAAATTTTGTATTGTGTCGATTCCTATCCGATGACTTTAATCTAACTCAGTCACTGTCGTCTGTATTATGATAGACGTACTTATTATTGTTTACGTATCGTGATCAGATTAAAATGAAATATTTATGATAATTATTTAGATCATATCAAGGACTGAATTTTAAACATCAACACAACATAACAAGCATTCATCTTATGAACTTTTTCTGATACAATGCTGTATTTGATTATTTCTATAAAAAATAGCTTATAGAATTATTATCCCATTGATATTTCGATGGTAATTTATAATCGCAACGAAACCAAACCGGTTCAAAAATGACCTCACTGTGGTGATATAATACTTGAATAACGAAAAACCGCCTTTTAATAACCAGCATGCGACTATGTTTGCGTCATAAAATAACCTTATGAATGGGTTTTATACATAGAATTTTTGATATGGGAGGGAGAGTGATGGGATTTGTAATGACTTTGGTGCTGTGGAGCGCTGCCGTATGCCGTGTGTGAGTGTGGAGGACAATACCTTGTTGGACAATACGCTCGGTCGGTTCAATAGCCCCTGAGCAGTCATTGAAACATTACACCGCTGCACCTCTGACCCTTTCACCGAAAACAAATAAAATCGTCTAGACACTTCGAGATTAAACTTTGCCAAGCGAATACTCGTCAATGAAATATCTGCTACTAGCAATCTTCGTACGTATAAAGTAAAAACATTGTGAAAATCTCAACTGACGCAAAAGATAATTTGGAACCATTCCTTGCTTAGCTCGCATCCAATTATTTTCAGAATTAATATCTCACAATTTGACCTTTTAACTTTGTATCTGGGTTGAGTATTAAGTAATTGGCAATTAAAATGAAATTAATTACATCTAAGTACGGTATAATCGGATTAATTCGCAACGATAACCCCAGGAGAAGTTTTAAATATTCAATTCAGTAGTGAAGGGTCAGTAAGTTGCTATCTATTCAAGTATCCTTCAAATTATGGATTTATTATCTGTGTTTACTATCCGATCTCACAATTCGGTACGTAATCACAGTGGAAAATATAGCGCGCCAAAGTTTTTATTTGGCATAATGAAACATTATTTTATAATAGCTGTAGATAAGATTGATTAAGAAACATTTATCCAGTGAAATAGAAAAAGAAACGCAAACTCAGAACGATAAATAACATAGCTTCATAGCAACAGATTGACCATGTCATATTTTAAATGAAAATGGATTAAGCAGTTTGTGACCTAGGCCTACTTTGAATGTTAGAAATATAGTACGATAGTTTACGGAAACAGAGCGAACATTGTTATAAAACATTTATCTAGCGTATGCAGAACAATAGAGAAATCCAACACAGTAGGTAGTCCGGTAGTCGTGCTGAAGTTACTAACAATTTTAGATTAAGCTTTTATCTAGTTCTACTTGCAAACTTAGTATAGAGAAGCATCAACGTCACGTAGTTGGTAAGTCATGCTAAGATTGAATAAAGATAGTGCAAGCGGGGAGCCGAGGGAACAAGGAAAGCATATTTTATGCAAAGTAGACTAGACTTGAAGAAATAACTCAAACAGATTTGCATCTAGCTTCAATATAGTCTAACTGAATTAATGTAGAAAAAGGACGACCATTGGTTGTTAAAGAACAACTAGGAATAAAGGTAGATTAAGCATAAGTAGTAGGTACTTAAAAAAATCGAAATCCCGTATTCCCAAAAATCCATTTAATGGGGGAAAACACTGAACCGAGATCGTTGCAGTTAGCATTAGCGCTCATAAGTCTCATGCATGACTGAATGTTATTTCTTAAAATTATTAATTATTTATTTAAATCTAATTTAGCTTTATACCAACCAAAATATCACCTTTGATAAATAAATAACACCCAGGCTTCCATTTTCAAAAGATTTACCCGTAAACTGGGGCTGTACAAGAGACTTAAATAGATCTATGATATGGATTGTTGAGCAAAGGATAGGGACCCATGGGGCTCCTTTTTCTAAATCCGGTTATAGTAAAAATTACAATGTAATCAACCCTCCTTGATTGTTTATTTTATAGCCATGTTTAAAATTAAAGTAAGTAACTAAAATTTTCGAGAAATTCAACAAGAATCCTTTGGTACTAACACAGAAAATGTGTTTCAGGTTTATTATGAAACTTTAAATTACGCATCTCGCGAAAGTAATTGCTGGTCTGAAGTTAATGTTATTATTACAAAGGTAATTTAATTACAGCTGTCAGGATCGACTTAATTAAGTACGCAGATTCACAATGTCATCAACAGACACGGGTCTCTTTGCAATAACAAACAAATTGCTAATTAAAGCCTATTAGCATTGGTGCGTACTGGAATTATTTATAAAGCTGGAAAGTAGGCACTAGGTAGTATGTACCTACATAGTGCAGTGTGATAATATGGTACACAACATCAAGTAGCAATAGTTACTTCGTTGCTTTGTTTTAAATTTAGAGCGGAGCAGTTAACTGTGAATAATACAGAGGTTGGTATAGTACAACACAACATAGCACTAACCGCTTGATGGCGAGTTTTAACAGGAAATCTAGTTCATCTACACGGGTCGTTGGAAACGTACTCGAATCACTCACCGCGAACTTGCCATCCTATGCACATGTTAGTGAAAATATTATACTTGTACATACTTATTGAGGTACCAGCCATACGATGCATATAACTAGTCATTTTCATTAATGTGACATATTACTATACCAATTATTAATCACTAAATTACTTATACCATAACATAATCTAGTTATTTTTTGCGATCAGAAAACCTTATTTGTGTGGTGTGAAAAACTACCCCTATTTTCGAATTTCTACGAATTAATGTATCTAGCGTAGTATCTAGTTGGTCAATCTCATTTTAATTACATTTAAGTCAATTATATAAATTCGAACTCATAGCCTGAAATAATTTTGCAACAGGGAACATCGTCTTCACTACTCACAGCCATTATTTTATCGTTATTCTTTATTAACATATTAACATGCATTACAAGAATCAATTGCGTAAAATGAGTCTTGAGGTGTGACTTTGTAACCGCCTACATTGCTAATTTGAATAACAAAGATTGCCCTATTCCAAGGTGTCAATATTTTGCACAACAAAGTATGTGTATTGTGGAACCCTCGTCAAATAAGTTTAATGAAGTGAAACACTAAAGGCTAACAAAGCATTAGATAACCGCTACCGGGAAAAATTTTGGACAGCATAATTTGAAAATACATTGTTATGGCCTGTGGCTCGTCAAGTAGATAATTCGGTACTTAATTCAAAAAGCCTAGAAATAAGTAGTACTTGAAATGATAAGACATGAGATGACGTAGGACTATTATAGAGAGAGACATAAAAGTTCAGAAATTAATAAAGAATGTAGATAATATTCGTTCCCGCTTCTCAATCGTTCCACATGCCTTTTTTTTTTTTTTTTTAAGGGGGGAAAATCATCGAATGACTGCCCCCGCCTGGGTGAGGCGGGAGGGAGTGTCAGACTCTTACTGACTAAAAACCACCCCGTTCCTTCTCCTGCACGTCGAGCCGGAGCCCCGGTTACCCGTTAGGTTCTCCGCGACTCCGAATCGGCATCGGCCCTATTGGGCCCCATCTGTGGTGGTCTGATGGCTCTTTGAGGCGCGCGCGGAACGCGACGCGCCGCACGCTCGGGTCTGTTTCTGGTCGGACGGGGAGCCACCCATGCTCGCCGTCCGCAGGCCCGCGCTTACGGTGGCCGGAGATCGTCCCGCGATCCCCGACGCCCGGTGTGTCCTTCGCGATGGCTGGGTTGCGAGGAGGCAGCGCTTCGCTGCCTCACGCGTCCCGCCTCCTCCTTAGCTAGCATGACTGCTTCGCAAAAGGAGGAGACGGCATCCCAATCCCCCTCGCTCCGCATCATGGCCTGCACTAGGCCCGGACGCGGTTCCACATGCCTAGGGCGCGGCCAACTAGTTTCTCAGAGCATAGTTAACTAGTCGTCAATAAAATTATGCAAGTAAGTTATAGAGCTTATATTGTAACTGATATTTTTCAACGATAACTCTTGATACAATCAAAGAACAATTACAGTTTCTGATATAGTAAGTACCTGTTACGAAAGACTGAAAGTACATATTTATAAGTAACAAAAATCGTTGCTCTATGGATAAAAAGCAGTTGTAGAGGTGTTGGCCGAAAACATTCACGACTGATGAGATGAACATCTCCAAGCACAGTTCCGAGTAACTAACAGTGTCTACTTGGATGGGCAAGATTATGTTCACAAAGCCAAATAGATACCGAAAACCTGAAATCTTCGTGATATCCCGTAGGAAAATAATACTGTGAAATAGCAATCTCAAATGTCTTTCCAATAAAAAGACACTGAATAAGCAAGGAATACAAAAATAAACCAACGGCATCACAAAAGCAACTCATACGTCAAATGTTAAATTAGTTCACAAATGGCACATACTTGGTGTCCGTCTAATGTGGGAACGCATTTTGTTTAATAACAAAGACTATGCTAGGTGACGTCAAGTTAGCGGTAAAAATAATTAATAATGTAGTTGTGCGGTTCAATTGTAGAGTTTGAGCAAGGCCGATTTATACAAGGAAAAGTGTTTAAAAACATCACATTAATCGTGTTTATTACCTTTAAGTAATTAAAAAGAATAAAATTCATTATCTTCTTACCGACCAGTATTAAGTAATTTCTCATTAACTTAAGACAATACTTTTTGTGTGGTTCTCTATCTTGGAGTCTTTATTTTTTTCTCCTATTAATTTTCCTATAGGTTCGTAACAATGAGGGAAGTTCTCTCGTTGTTTTCCTGACATTTATTCCAGTAGTAAATTAGGAACTTTACTAGAGAGAAGGTGTCACCACGCCTAGTCAGCTGTCCTATTATCAACCTTACTTGAGCGGATACTGTCACTAAACTTTAGCCTTTTTGCCCCAGTTCGCACATCGATAGCAAGAGTAACTAAAGTGAAGTTTCCTCCATACGCGATTTAATATGGAAGTTAAGTTTAACGATATTAATTGGCCTACGATAAAATCGATACAGCTATCCTTACTATCCTTACTAATCTTTATCCTTACTAATATTATAAATCTGAAAGTGAGTTTGTTTGTTTGTTCCACCATCACGCCGTAACTACTCAACCGATTGCTTTGAATTTTTGCAGACGTAAAGTTAGAAGTCCGGATTAAATAATAGGGTACTTTTTAACCCGGAAAAAATTTATATTCCCCAGGAAAAACAAAAGTATTGGTATAGATGGCGCTCTGTGTATTGGTATATATGTCACATAGGCTACTTTTTATTCTTTTGTGACGCGAGCGAAGCCGCGGGTAATAGGTAAATATAAATGAAACTCTGTAATCTATATGCATTACTCGTGAACATCTGCACCAAATTGTATAGATAGAACAAGTTAATTCATTTTTGCAGTCTGGACAATGTTTGAAATTGACAAATAAATCGGGAAAAGTCAGGGAATAACTAACTACTAAGAAATTGTTGTTTCATTCAATAACTGTATTTACGTACGTCTATTAAACTGCACAAGGGTATTGTACACACTGCAAACGTTTAATAAAACGAGCAAAGCACTCGCAATTCTACCAAGATTGCCGTTACTTATGCAGATATAATTTAATGCTACTGATGTGAAGTCAACAAAGCAAATGGCACATTATTTAATACTTGAACCAGTCCCGTTTGAGAGACCTTGCCGCCGTCAACATTGAAACGGTATCCGTACCGTAAACATTTTATAATAGTACACAGCTTTAACGCATTGGCTTAAATTAAATGAGAATGATGTCAATTTGATGCAAATATAATACAGAACTTGGTCGGTAGTTAAGATAACTACTTTCAAAATAGAGATTCAAGATGTTCACATATTATAGTAGGTAGGTAATATAATTTGTACGGAGCCATTTCTTTATTTGGCCAATTTAGTTAGAGATGTGCTTAAGTAGTAACAAAACGAGTAGTTACTAAATAAATAGAATAACTAGGTGTAACAATTGCTAGTTTTGTGGTAGTTAGTGATTTAGTGACCTTTTGCACATCCTCTTTTCACGTAGCGATGCTAGATACAGTGCAGCAGATAGTAAAATATCAGGGCTGTGTGAGTACGTGCGAATAACTAGGAGTGTGTGAGTGAATTCGGTTTTACAGAAGAGGTCCGTGATTAAATTGTTATTATCACTAGTTAGTATAAAGAGGATAAAAATTGGTAATAAAACCTAGTCCGTCAGTACAGTGTGCTGTGTAAAATTTAGCACAAATGGATAGGAGATGGACGTAAAGGGATAGGAAAAAGATGATAGACAGGTGGAAGGTTATCTTGTCTACTTAAAAGATTGACATTTATGTAGACTGGGGAATCTTGGCACTTAAATCTGGGGTTTAAGAAAAGAACAACCAGAATGTCGGGCTGGCTTATATGTTACATCTTCTTTGTCGGTTACGAATAAAGCTTTAAATCGACTCCCACGTTCCCACCTGATACAGTACGATCTAGAATAAGTATTTTCCCATTAAATACACAATAGGGAAAGACGCTTAGTGCAGATTTGCAGCCGCGCGTGGCATTTGTGCAAGGCGAGGTCAATAGAAACCTCATGTGAGCAAGTCGACGTAATACTTTACTATTTATTTTATTATCAACACACAACGCAGTGATTTTTTTAAATTATATTTTTCGTAATATTGTAATTGTTTAAAAGCAAACAAATAACTATAATTGGATAGTTTGTCTAAGTAAAAAGTTCATTAAATACGGATACTTTCGGTATCCAAACAGGTCGGTCGGTGAATCATCGCACATCAACTTAATGTTAGCTAAACAAGACATTTATTGCTGCTATTACGCGGAACGACCATAACGACGATAGTTTCGATAATAAGACCCTAATTATGTACCGAAAGATTATTTTGCTAATCGATATCAATTTGGAACATTTCACGTTATTATATCAGGTGACGAAATTGCACCTATTTATCTACCTACCTAGTTGATTTTTATATAAGCATGGCTCTTTGTCAGGAAGCCCATCCGTTTCGGTAGACATTACTTTCAAATAATATGATTTGTTGGTTTTTAAATTATATTTCTTTGACGTGTGTTTCGCACCTGCTTCGAACGTGAAGGCATGCGCTTGATGGATACCACGTTCGTTACACACGTACAGAATAATGATAACTGCAGGTATGCTAAATGTTTTAAGTATAGATTTTTGGCGACATCGCTAATACTTCTTTCGAAAGTTCTGTGAATATCATAAAGTAAAATAACTACACTAAGGAATGAATTCTAATACCCGATGTAGAGGTACCTACTCACTATGAATTTGAAGAATTAACGACAGTCTATTCAGAAACACAATGAGGATAAAAAGTAAGTGGTCTCTCAAACGTTCGAACATTCCACTTTCTCAGAGGTAAATTGAACAGTCTTATAACCAAGAACATGACGTAATCTGATGCAAAAAGCATTAAACTTCCTTTCTTTAAACTGTCAAACACCAAGCGGTCACCGGTGACCGCGACCCATTGTTCTTTAATTGTGTCTATAAAACCGGTACTCGACGAGTTAAACGACGAAAGTATAATCAGAATTTTATTTTCGACTGCAGGAATTGATATTTTGAGACATTGTTATTTTCACATAAAATATAGGTACTAAATACCTATTTATCATTAGTACGATAAACAGTAGATACTAGGTACATAGGTAAGTGCTTAAGTATCAATATTTTTGCCGAGAGTCAATCAAAATGGTCAGAGTATTACCATAATGACCGAATGTAATTAGTTCTGACTAACATAATTAACATAATGATGTTTAACCAAGTTTTTTAAAGAAGTGATATAAATTCACGATCATTCTAAAATAAATACTCACCATTTCGAGATACATCTAGTTCAACTAGGTTTTCAAAATTCTGAATGTCAGCTGGAAGTTTATGGATTTCATTGTCACTGAGACCTAGTCTTCTTAGTCTATGAAGTCTGAAGAAATTCTGAAACAAGCAAATAATATGTTATGATATGTTGATCATCATCATTCTTAAGTTTATTTACTATAGCTAGCGGTTGGCCTCTCCATGTGTATGTATATAATTTCTAGTTGGTATTGTATTAATTCAATGTGCAAAAAATAACCCATTAAACTGTCAAACACCAAGCGGTCACCGGTGACCGCGACCTATTGTTCTTTAATTGTGTCTATAAAACCGGTACTCGACGAGTTAAATAAAATTAACTTTTTAATACCAATATTGATACTTAACTAAAATAAATAAATGGAGAGGATTAATTTTAAGTTTCATGAAGAACAGTATGATTGATTTTAATTTTAGTACAACAAATTTAGTATTGTATTACATTAGCTCTATTGTACTTATTTACAATAACCATTATTGTGCACAAATACAATAATGTACGAAGTTGAAAACAAACATAATAGGTAGGTACATGATCATATAATTTTATAGAAATCAACAAAGGAATTGAGAATATCCTATTATTTATTATCAAATGAACCGAAATGCTATGATGATGACACTTATACATAAAAACAATTTAGATTTAGCACTTAAAATATAATAATTACAGTACAATAGATAGATCGACAAATAGTATCATCTTATACTGCCTATTATACTTCATACTATTAATATTTTATTTATATGAATAGAATGGTACAAAAACCACATCACACTCTAGCATTGAATTTAGGAATTGGTTTAAAAGTTTCATTATATGTGGTTATGGGGATTTAGCAAGATGGTATAACAAATAACTGGTGCTTTCTGTTGCAACAGGAACTGTCAGGAGCAGAATTATATGAAGCTGAAGAGTTGGTTGAATCCACTTATACACACTCAGCAAATACTAGTTCGATTGGAAAAAATATTTTTGTAAATAATAATGCTTAATAAAACATAATGCTACAACCAATAGGAGCAGCTAGTCCATAATATGGGGAACATTAATCTTACAGAAACTCGAAATAGTTTTAGTGTATTAAAAATTCAATGACTGTCACAAACAAATGATAAATCTTATATTCAAATAATGGTTAATCACTAGACAATTTTAAATAACTTAAAATGCATACCTGACTACTATCTCTGTAATTAATTGTTTATTTAATATTTATATTTATTTAATGGCACACTGATTAACATTATCTAAGATATGAAATAATAGACATTGTAATGATTGGATATTTTTATAAAACTATTTTCTCAACATATGAAAGTAGTTTTCAAAATTCTACAGTACTAGTACTATAACACAGACTTTTAACTTAAGAACTGAATAGTAATGATTCATTCCCTATTTGTCTTTGAATATTTACCTTATGGAATTTCAATATTCATTACTTTATACAATTTGTATAAAGCATATAAAACAGAGCCCGATCCATAAAATTATAATTACCTACTTATTTTCTGATGCAAAAACCAGTTCTCATAGAGATGTTTTTTTTTTCTGAAAGTTGGTCAACTAAAGAATCATTTTTGGCATATTATTACGAATAAGTATGTGCAACAAGCAATATAAACTTCAAAGGTTTGTGTAACGAAATGAACTCGTTATATTGACAGCAGTATAATGTTTGTACATCTTTAACACTTAAACACATGATTTATTCAGAGACGTGACTTCACTACATTTACCTACAAAAGTTAAAAAATATTATGAGAAGAACTTAACATCATCAGAACAAGCAATTTCCATTATTCTAAAGCATGGGAATCGTTACACTTACGTGCCAATAACATAGCTTGAGACGCATTGATATTATTTACACATAATCAGTGATAAGGTAAACGCCCACGAGTGTAACGAATCCTCCTATTTAGGTTACACATTCACTCACCTTCGGCAAATCTCGTATATGGTTGGCATCCAAAAAGAGTTCCTCTAAACTCCTGGAATATCGTAAAATGTCTTCGGGTATTGTTGGCAACGAGCAATGCCGCTTGTCTACACATTCCACTTGGCGATTACATTTGAACAAAGGTATACATCGAAACATGTTGGACACTACACTTCATACAAACTATTACTGAATGAATCACTACAACGACACATATTTGAGCACTTTCAAGAGTTTAACACTATTTCAGCATTGTAAAATTGATAACGATATCAAAATAATCCAAAAAACACAATTTACACCTCACCCTACAAAATGAAGCCACTAACTGTCAGAGTTGCCAGACAGACATAATAGTTAAAACTTCAGGCTTGTCATTGAAAAAAAGGTATAAATCTTTTTGGTAGTTTATTTTTACCTCATCGAATATTTTAATAAATGAATTGTAAATATCCTTATAATAAGGTCATTTTCAAAGCTTTAAATGTGTTAAAGAATCTTAGAATCGAAGTTAATGGCATATTGTAGCGCTAGCACCGTGGCAACACGAATTGGCTGTAAGCATTATTTTGTCAATACATTCGACAAAATACGACTATATAGAGATATATGTATTTCTGCCATAAATGTTAACTCTGTTCTCTAAATATATCAGTGTTGATTGTATTGGAAAAATTAAGTATTTCATAATAAATATTATGATATGCCATAATAATATTGTGTTCATTTTATTTAAAATTCGCACAGACTTATACATCAGATAAGCAGACTAAACATTAATTCCTAGCTATACCTATATGATATCCATCATTCTTTGTCCTTGTTCTGTCCAGCAACAACCTAATAATGGTGTCTCGTTCTTTTACCTGTAGCCACTTTGCTCCACACATAGACAAATTTTACCATTTAGCCAGGTTTTCCCTGCCGCCATATTGATAAGTTTTTACCTACAACTCTGTCGCTCTCGATTTATAAGATAACATTATTTGTTTAGACCATTAAACGTATAAAAAATATAAAATAAAATGGTAAAGTGCGTACCCATGTGACAGGTATATAGCTCTAAAAACATATCTGGGACAACCTTTCATCGGTAAATTTTTATTTACATTGTTATAAACTAAAACAAATAGTCTATTTTTTAAAATTAATCAACTATTTTGATGATGTGTAATCGTTGATAACGAAGCCTTATCAACTATCACACCATTTTCCCACAAGTTTACTTAGAATACAATGAAGAAAAATAATAATCAAATAAAATCAAATTAATTTTTCTATCATGATAGCTCAAGTATTTGTAAAACCAACAGAGGACGGATTTAGAATTTCGAAAGGTTAAAAACTAATAAATGTAAGTATTGTTTTCATATTGAGTAATAGTTATTACAAAATTGAATAATCTAACAGACCTTTTTTTTCAATAGTAGTTATTATACTTGTAATGGGTACCACGACTGTATACCTACTATGTATCAATTTTATCACGATTGCCTATTATCATCATAGAATATGATAATATACCTGAAATGTTTAGGAATGTGTAACAAAATTTAACATGGCGCTCGCTTCACTCCCTCGGACAGAAGTACAGGACAAAGAAAGAACTTGTCTTGGAAGTGGTCAGTGGTATTAAGGGGAGGGAGATGACTATTACCTGATATTTATTTACGTTAACCATAACGAGTGCCTTAACTCGTCGAGTACCGGTTTTATAGACACAATTAAAGAACAATAGGTCGCGGTCACCGGTGACCGCTTGGTGTTTGACAGTTTAATTAAAATTATTATTCTTCCTTTGATGTGTTACACTCGAAAAACCAATCTTTTATATATTTTCTATATTATGAGGATATTAACATTATTTAATACATACCTACGTATAAAAAAAACTATATTTTATAGAGTTCCTAAATTTCGAAATAATATAAATTTCCTAGGATTCCCGGTATCGGTTCTTCCGGTAACATATACAAACAAAAATATAGTAAAATTGGATATTTATTCAGTGTTTATAATTATTGACTATTTATGTGTTTTTTTTTTGGTTTCACAAATACGTAACATTTGGTCTGCTTCTCCTTATATGTCTGTGAAAATTCGGAACACATTTTAGTCTTTTAGTCCGTCTGCTAGCGCCATCTAGAAGATTCGATGTCACTTTATGTGTGACATCTGACATGACATGTGACAATTCTTGACAAGTTGCGCAGAGCGCACCGCGCAAGTCGAAATTTTTTCTGGCTATTCAGTCAGAAAAATCGGAAAATCAAGAGACTGACGTTCGAAGGAAAAGAAAAACATTGTATTTCCATTTAGTTTGGAAAGAGAGTTTCTCTAATATATCAGTCTAGTATTTTAATATCAGTTCCTAGTCGCTTTTAAACTTCGGTCCTTCTTTCTTTGCATACTTTTTATGGTTAAACGTCGACTGTCTTCTGCCGTGTAGTCACTAGTCCCCAAAAAGTTTTTCAGTAAAAATGGATTTCAAATTAGGATTTATCGGTGGGGGTAACATGTCCACAGCCATCGTTAAAGGAATCCTCAAGAGTGGTACTTATTATGTGTATAAATAGATTAGGTACTAAATAAAAAAATCACGATATTGTGTAGTTTCCGTGTCGAATTTGAATAACTAGTGAAGACTTTATGGATAAGTTAATATACTGCCTAAATAAAGATTTTACTTATTGAATATTATATTTCAGGTGTCCACTCTGCATCTAATATATGGGTGTCAGGGCCCCATATAGAAAATCTAAAACATTGGAGTGAAATGGGAGCTAATGTTACTACAAGTAACAGAGAAGTATTTAAAAACTGTGATATGATATTTTTGGGCATAAAAGTTACTAAATTGAACGAGGCTCTTCATGATATTCAAAGAAGTGTGAGCTCGAAAAAAGATGTATTGTTTGTGTCTATGTTACCAGGAATTGTTATAAGTGAACTTCATAAGGTATATTTTATCTCTCCTTTATGGTGATTAATATAGTATACCAGCTTTGCTTCATTTTAAACCAGAAAAAATATATGTACTACATGTTAAATTGACTAATAAAATCTGTGATCTATAATATCAATGCTATACTTATTGTGTACTCTTACTACTAAAAATGATTATCTTAAATTTTCAGACAATAAAATCATATCTACCACTTGTGAATGCCACTGTGATACGTATAATGCCCAACACGCCAATGACAATTGGTGAAGGTGTTTGTCTTTACACTCCAGATAATGAAGTATCAGATTCACAATGTTCAAAATTAGAGAAACTTCTTAGCAGTTCTGCGTTGTGTGAGAAAATTCCTGAATACTTAATGGATGCGTTGGGTGCATTGACTGCGTGTGCTCCAGCTTATGTAAGTTCTACAGTATAAAGTCTAACCATTTATTTTAATTAAATCTTAATTAGGCACTGTTGTCAAAAATTTTATTGTCCGTCCATCTGTCTGTCAGAGACGCGAGGCGCTCTTTCCAAAGTGTAGTTTCAAATGGAGAAGAACGAGCACGAAACTCCATCGTTACTCTTTAAAACCAAAATGTTTTTTACAGTCTCATTGATACATTATTTGATTCTTTACCTAATGTATATATATGTGAGAACAATGTAACAACAATTCAATGTCAAAATTTAATGAATCTACTCCTGAAATAAAATAAAAATCTATGAATGATTGTTTCAAACATGGTGCCCACTTATGTACACTTACCATTTGAAATAATGATACTACACAAATAAAAATCCTTGATGAAGTCTTTCAAATGAAAACAATAACAAATGTTTGATGCCACAAGATATCTGGATTACATTAGAAACTAATTCTTAGAGTATAAGCAACTACTACTACAACTTTTTACTCAGATTTTTACGTTTAGTAATCAAATATTTCATACTAGCTTTTACCCGCGGCTTCACTCGCGTCACAAAAGAATATAAAGAAGCCTATGTGACATTACCAATACACACAGCGCCATCTAAATCAATACTTGTTTTTCCTCAGGAATATCAATTTTTTCCGGGTTAAAAAGTACCCTATTATTTAGAGAGAGCGGTCACTGGTAACTGCTTGGGGATTTAGCTGTTAAGTAACAGAGAGTATAGTATTAATAATGTTCTGAATGTGACATGAATTTTATAAAATTACAGATGTATGTAGTGATTGAAGCATTGGCTGATGGTGCTGTGAAGCAAGGCGTGCCAAGGGCTACTGCAATGCGTCTCGCAGCCCAGATGGTAGTAGGCAGTGGTCAAATGGTGCTGCACTCTGGAAAACATCCTGGATTATTGAAGGATGAAGTATGTTCGCCTGGTGGGTCAACTATTGCTGGAATTGCTGCACTTGAGAATGGTAAACTAAGGTGAGTGGTCTCTGCTAACTGTACAGAGAGAGGGCCAAGTGCTATTTTGTTTTACGTAGGAATATTGCCGCGTGGCGTTCTGAGGGCTTAGTACGAGTTTATTTTACGTTTAAAGTAATCGAAGCGAGTACGCGTTCAGCTCTCTGATTGGCTGGCTCCCATGAACCAACCAATCAGAGCGTCAAACACAGTCTCGTTTCGATTACTTTTAACGTAAAACAAACTCGTACTAAGGCCACAGATTGGTAGGTTTATTAGAGCAGGCCAATCAGACTGCGTTCGGCGCTGTGATTGGTTGCTTCATTGGCGCCAGCCAATCAGAGCGCCGAACGCAGTTTCGTTTCGATTACTTTCAAAGTAAAACAAACCCGTACTAAAGCCCTCTTGTTTGAAGCAACAGCTCAATAAAAAGGTTAGCTACAAATGGTACTTAATTTAATGAATTAGAATTCAATGGACTATTACAACCATGTAATAGCGTTTTTATTTGAGGGGGAAATGATTGTGAATGATTGATTGTGACCAATGATTTGTCCTACCTGAGTGAGAGGAATGAACAAAAAAATTGCACTAAAGTGGCGTTTGGTTAGAGGTACATGGTTTGTTTTTAAAACAAAAAACCTATACTACAATTAAATTGTTGTCGAAAAGTGATAGCTCTGTTAAGTGCTTCAACATTTCTAAAATTTTGTAGTAATGTGTAAAATTCCACTTGTTTCAGGGCAACATTGATCAACGCAATTGAAGCATCAACTATTAGAAATAAGGAGTTGGGAAACAAATAAGTGCATGACAATTTATAATGCTTTACACATTAGTATTAAGGAAAATGCTTCAAATCTGGACACGTTATATACATAGTTTATTTTAGAAGCTTAAAAACACATTGGCGCCATGCGATTATACGAAGCAAAGACAAGTAAACAGGGGGAAAACAAACACAGATTAACAAATGGCATCCTGCACGGTTACCTTCCCAAGGAAAAACTAGATGGCGCTACTTGTATTACTGCACTTCAATGTGCTTTGAATGTTTAGTAAAGTTACCATACTTTGCGATCGCAATTGCACCTGAGTTGTCTTCATACAATTTTATTGGATTACAAAAGTTAATATCAAATGACTCACTTAACAAATTTCTTATAAAAAGTACTTCAGTTACAGCCTCTGACATTGCAACATACTCTTCAAAAGTTGAACATTTAGTTACTGTATTTTGTTTACGTGTTTTCCAAAATATAAAGTTTCCAAACAATCTTATACTAAAACCAGCAGCTGTAGCCAAATGCCATTTAGCGCTTGTCTACTTGTAGAATAGAAAAACAAATTATATGGATTTCACGTAAATTTTGACACTTGTCAGTGTCATCCCCGTACATTTAGTTTTCTACTCTCTCTCTAGACAAGCGCTAAAGTGGCGTTTGGCTAAAGGCCCTGATGTAGACTTCCCTTCTACATTATCTCCTGCATAGTCTGAATCTACCATAAAATCTAAAATATCAGCATCTGCATTATCATACTATGTTAACTTTAGATCCTTAGTTTTGTACAGATAATTTAACACTCTCATTGCATATTTGTAATGTGTTCGGTTATAACAACTTTGATATCTACTCAAATAATTAACACTATGTAACATCTGGCCATGTGCCTGTACTCATATACAATAATTCACCTATATATTTCTGTACTTAATACTTTCATCTACCTCATTAGTTAGTTCTAATTTTAAATTTGTTTCATAGGAGTATCATATAGCTTAGTATTTTCCAAATTATATTTTGCAGCCAAAGATGCAATATATTTTGTGTGACTTAATGTCATCATATTTTTATCGTCATTATATTCAATATTTATGCCAATATAGCTTTTAATTTTTCCTAAATCTTTCATTGCAAAACTTTTCATTAAACTTGCTTTTACCTCATATATTTTATTTTTATCTTTACAACATATTTAAAAATCATCAACATACATATATTAATATATATTATATTGGATCTTTGCTTGATCTAATAGATCAAGCAATATACATATTAACAGTAATCATAGTTACATCTGACCTAATGGGTTACCTGGGCTCCGGCTCGACGTGCAGGAGAAGGAATGGGGTGGTTTTTACTTGAACCCAGGCGGGAGCAGTCATTCGATGATTTTCCCCCTTAAAAAAATCATAGTTACTTCTAACAAAAGTCTTTTTAAATCAAAACAGTCATACCAGACTCTAGGGCTTTCTTTTAGACCATAAAGAGTCTTTTGCAATTTATTGTCCCCCGTTTTATAACCTTCTGGTCTTTATATAGAAAAGATAAAAGATTCTTATAATCAGACGCGTTTTCACCATCAACTTTTTCATATCCTCAATCGGCAATCAGATTTTTTTTTATTTATTTTTTTAAGTTTTACACAATTGAGAAGGAGGACTTAATTCTAACAGCATTCTCTGCCAGTCATCCTTTGGGTAGTGCAGATATGTATGTGCTAGGTGGTACATCATATTCGTCATTTATTGTAGAAACTTAGAAAACACATTTCGGCGCCATGCGATGATACGAAGCAAAGACAAGGAAGCAGGGGGAAACATACTGCACGGTTACCTTCCCAAGGAAAAACTAGATGGCGCTACTTGTATATATAATTTAGATGTTAATGATTATAAAATTTACCTTATTACAACAGATATGAATCTCAATTCAATACTCGTTGAATAATTAGCTGAGTTTGTTGATACTTAATTATTTTATTTAAAGAAACATACCTACCTACCTTATATTCAGAATCTCAGAACCTTATTGCTCTTCTTATTGCCATATAATTATGTAACAGAGTTTGGGCTGTAAACACACATGTTTAAGCAACTATGAATGTATTACTGTATCGTAAGTTCATAGCATTGAATTCATAGCAGGGAATGCCCCTGATTTTTGATACTACTCATATAAGCATAGTTTAAACAGAGCATTTTAAGCTTCCTATGTTAACTCTCTATTTTTTCTGTTTTATAGTATTGATATTCCAGCCAATTTTTTGTTCCTACTCTTTTAACTATAAGTGACACCTACCATACAGTATAACTGTATAGTATTTTAAGTTTTTGTTTGTATTTTTGTTTGTTTTATTTTCTTTAATCTTTTTAAGTGCTTATTTAGGCTTTTTTGTGTAATTGCTGTGATCAAAACTTTTTATTTATTTGTCGTGTGAAAAATGTTATAAATAATATTTATTGAGTTGTATAGACCTGGCACATTCCTAAAGATGATATTGTAAAAAGTATAACCGAATCTCTATTTACATTTTAAGATCTGATTGGATACTGAATCTCATATATGTTTAGTATTTTGTTTTGTAGCCGAATTTGTTAATAAATATACATTAATAATTTTAAAAATGTGAGTGAGGAGAGCTCATTATCGCACTTAGCCTAGGGTCGGTACATATTTATTTAACGTAAAACGTGGTACTTGACGTCACAATCATAATAGACAAATCTATGTATAATTAAATTTAATCTCTACTTGAGAGTATGGAACCTTTTCTGTGTTTGTGTGTCTCGTGGTACAAGTATGATAGGTACGCTTAGCACTTTTTTGTTAAATGTGAACCGACCGTTAACCCCTCAAGTGTATGTATGGCTTATGTGCAGTTTTAGTAAGAGATTTACCTTTAAAACTATAAAGTTTTAAACTATAAAGTTTCAAAGGCAAATCTCTGATATAATGTTATTAAGTCTAACTGCTGGTAGATTTAAATCTACCAACTCAACTTAATAACATTATATTATAGAGATTGAGAACGTGAGTGCGTTTCGCAAAAACTATAGACTGTCACCTCTGCACACTATTATAATTTCCACAGAAATCAGTATTATTACAGTATTGTACTGTTATATTTAACACATTATTCCATGATTTCTTTACTAATAAACACAAGCACTGTAAACACAATGTCTAGTTTTATTTTGCAACCATCATGATTTTAATTATGCGCGTAACTTATGGCGTGATGCGCGGAATATGTTGCGTGGCTTGTGTCAATGCAACATGCAGTTGAGCATCAAATGTTCAGTGGAGACGTGGTAACGCGCAACAAACAAGTGCCGTTTCAGTCAATACATGATTGTCAAAAAATGGAGCCAACACAAATACAGTACCAGATACACAGCAAAACTGTGGAATGATCGTCGTCGGCGGTATTTCCGAACCGATAAGACCTTCAAACTTTCAAGAGAAAAGCGTATTCCTTTTTGAAAGGCCAGTAACGAACCTGTGGCTCCTCTGGTATTGCGGGTTGTCCATGGGCGGCGCTGATCGCTTACCATCAGGTGTTCCGTCTGATTGTTTGCCTCCTATGCCATAAAAAAACCTAGCTACTTATTTATAGGTAATTAATGGGAAGATCAAAACAAAAAACATTGTATCAATAACCCAATTTTATTTAGCAATGTTCAGATTAAACAAATAATGCAAATAGGAAAAAAAATATGAAAAAGTAAACTATTTTGAAATTTGTTCAGAAAAGACACTATCACTAGTATCTACTTACTAAGGTTATGAATATACATAAGTAAAGGTTTTCACAAAAAAACCTAACAGTGAAGGTTGGGTAGGTTTCTTCCCTTGCATTTGTTCACCCATCCGACCCAGGCGTTGAATCCGTGGACACCGAAAATGGTCTTACTGCACTGAGACGCTATTGTGATGTCATCCAGCAACAGATCTAGAACGAACAAATAATATTTAAGTGAGTAGCTGTAAGTAGCCCCTGAGGTAGAAGCCCTAAAATAATAATACTTAGTTATAATGAAGGCACCAAGACTATGGCATACGAAAAAATATCCCCGGAGACATTTATTGGGAAAGCTGTTGAGGTAACGATCCCAATACCACATCCTCACTCACTCCGCAATCCCCACATATCCCCAAAAGGCTGATATCGCTCTTGTAAGTCCTCTGGTGTTACGGGTGGTTTATTTTTTATTTAAGTTTTATACAATTGCATAAGGAGGACTTAATGCTAACAGCATTCTCTACCAGTCATCCTTTGGTTAGTGCAGAAATGTATGTGGTAGGCGGTAAACTGAAAAAAGTGGTCATGGGCGGTATGAGTTGTTTATGATCGAGTAATTCGTCAGCTCATGTGCCGATTATGGAAAGCCTAGGCAATTATCTGCCTTCACTTAGCAGGCAGGTAGACTAGTCAAGCCAGGCTCGAGTAGCCAGTAGCAGCCCGCATCGCGGGTCGCGGAATGCTGCTCATGAATATGAGCCTCAAGCATAGCTTGAAACTAGTCGAGTTCCTCGTCAAATAAATAAGTGAGTAACCCGAAAAACAATATCTAATTAATTTATACTAGTCAGCTATATCTTAATATTTAGTCATGTACTAGGTCTCTAACAACTAGGACCTTAGGAATTAATAATTACCCATGTTTATAATTACTAAGTACCTAAGTAGAGGTAATTAGGTACTCAGATTTTAATTGTGTAATTACTAATTACTTATCCGACAATGAACCGGTTTTCTGACAAGTACCTAGTTAGGTTTTCAGTGTTTAATTGGTTAGATAGAGATGCGAAATCGTATCACTTTTAAAGAACGGGTAATCATCAAATGTATCCTTGTACCCTCGGTGAGCCGGTAGAGAATGTCACACACTTGTCACTTACTGACGACCCAGTTCCAACACCAGCTCCGCCTGTGGTGTACGGTGACGTTACCGAAACAGGGCAGGAGAATCGTGTTATTTAGTGTTCCATATTGTCCCTGATTATTTTAATGGGTGACGTGAAGATACCTTCATAAGTATGTATGTGTGTGTGTATGAGACACAAGTAGATATTTTACCTTTGCAGCGAATGTTGCATCCCTTGCCCGGGTGGTCACCATCGTTGCACCAGTAGCGGTTATTAATTTGGAATAAGCCATAGTCGTGCGAACCATCAGCATTGTTGCCACCAACGACGTGGGTTCGTTTGGAACTCTCCGCTTCGACCAGACACACCCCTAGAAAGGAAAGTCATTGTCATGTTACAAATTACTCTAATTTATTTATCGATCAATTGAAAATCATGGTCTTTGAGGTCATGAACTTAAGTAATCAAAAGCTTAAGAACTGTTTTATCAGGCCCTGCCTTACCTACTTAAAGTATTTCTCAGGTAGGTGGATTAGATTTGATGATAGATGGTCAATTACGTAACGTATTTATTAATCGAGTTAATCAGTTGCTACTTACGACATAATACGAAAGCCTTTCTGAAAGCTTTTTAAAAATAAAATGACGAAGTGAAAAATTTAAATAGATATCAATTAACTAAGTAGGTACTTACAATCCTTAAGTTGATGTTCGGGAAATCCTTGCCTTCTTAACTCCTGGACTAATTCACATTCCGTGAATGTTTTCCCATAGCTTTTTGCAATAAAGCATAAAGCAACAATAAACAGAACGGCGCGCGTCATTTCGGCACTTTACCTCTTCAAGATTTAACCAAGTAACCAATTATTGCGTGTCAAGGGTAACAATATTCGGCTAATTGATAGGCGAAACCTGTTCAAGAAATAACCAAGATTTTTATTCTCTGGTTATTTTTGTACCAAGCTTAAGACAATGCACTTGGGATGAAGGCACCACACTGATGAAAGAAAGTGGACCAGTGCGTTTTTATATGGTTCAGTATTCAACCTATATCCTTATGACACACAGGGAAAGCTAAAATTCTCAAAGAGCAAAATTCCATAGTAGGTACCAATTAGTTTGCCGTTAGGTCTAAAAAACATAAAAAAAACCAGTTGTGTGAGTCTGTTTGTTTGTTTCAACCACAATTATCTTTAATTGAAAACTTAATTGGACTTATGTGATACAATTATTGATTCTTATATTGTAACTCAATGATTTCCTTCACGTGATGTTGTTCAACTTATCGAGAATCTATTGATGTGAAGTCTTTCTTTTAATTATGTTAGAAATTACTATACCTAACAAGAAACCTTATAACGAATGAAGGAAACAAAATGTTGTTCATTTTATTCATTTATTTAGGACATATTCTTAGTAAGTACAAGTAATATTAGTTAAAGGTGTAGTTTCTTAAAATTCTTATCGCAATACTTACGCAATTAACATGAAAATGAAAATAAATAATATAGAGATAATATCTACTTAAAGTACCTAATTACAACATACAAATAAATTTAAAGACGTAATTTATATTATTAAGTGAATCTTTAAGCTCCTTAAGATAACGTTTGTTTTTCAGTGTTGTTTTAACGACTACGATATTTACACAACCACAAGTAACTGCAACAGGTTTTACACTTATTTCCAACACAACGTGAACATTAAATGAACGACGTATAAGGTCGTCTATTTCTCTTCAGTAAAAACGTAGATTTTTCTCGTAGTCTGTTGCGGTGTATAAGGGTGGTAAGGATGCACACACACCGTCCTTTTTGTGAAAAGGAACAGCGACATTCGTCGCGCGAGGCCCACGCCGATATCGATACTCTTGTGTCGTGGTATATCCATCATCGGTAACTCGTCTTCATCCTGTTTGGAGAAACAACTCAATCTTCGAAAACTGTTGCGAAACCTTCCAAATGCTGGTATCACCGCTCTCTGAACGCTCGGTAGTCGTCGTAACAAAGTCTTCTTAGCTTTTTTGTCATCTTTCGCTTCTTTGTTATCATTCGCTTCTTTGCTTGTATACTTATTCTTCTTACGTTTAGTTTCATCAACTTTCACTGATTTTGTATAGATCCCATTAGTTTCAGAGGATACAATCACAGATATGTCTTCTTCAGACATCACTACATTGTTTTATTTTCCACATTTTGTATATACCTTGTTCGCTTATCGGACTAGAGTGAGCTCCTGTCTCAATTTTTGGCATTGATTGAGTGTGACGCAGTTTCGTGATAAGATATTGTCCAGATTACCCACTGTGATTATAGCGACTTGGTTTATAATGATTACACGCTGTAAAAATCTCGTAGAAAAAAGGGTGCGGTATGATTGTTTATAATAGCAATAAATGCAATATTAGAGCTGGTTTGAATGATGTTAATCCTCATAATTTGATTAGCTGATCAAACTATTTCTTTGTGCCCCCTTTGTTCTTTAGATCCCCTGGTACCTAGGAGAAAGGAATATTAATAATTTACCTATATTTTTCTGTTTTAGGTATCTCTTAGTCAAATGTCAATAACGTGTTTTTAGTTTACATTGTTTTGGTTTTTTTTATTATTTACTTAACAAATCTTTACCGAGTCATCCTAACTGCGTAAAATTGACCTTACTTCTAAATTAACAGCTGTAGCAAATGTCTCCCAAATTGCATTTAAGAGCCACAATACATAGCCATAAAAACTGATTACAACCGTAGCCTTGTGTTCAGTAACCGTGAGACAGAACTCTTCCGCAACAAGAACTATTTTTTTAGTAATATTAACTTTTATTGACTTGATTTGTACAGATAAGTTACATTTAGTCTGAATTTGAAGTTACGCAGAGTAAGGAGAGATATGTTTTTTCCCAATAGGCCGTTTACCTTTTTGTTAACATATATCATTTATTCAGTTTTCATTCACCTTCAAACAGTTAACTATTGAACCTACAGTTTAGCTTTTCCTTTTTCTTCTACTTTATTTCGTTAATTTCCATAGTTTCTACCTTTTGATCTCCACAACCCCACTCTGCTATATTAGTTTTTACTGAACCTTTGCTGCACAAGTCTGACTCAACCTTGGCAAATTTTTACTCCATGTCATTTTATGACCTTTGTTGGTGATGCGCGTGTGTGCATTAGATTTAACAATAGATAAAATGGTGACGTATTACTTACATAGTAGTTTAGTTTACCTTAATGAAAATGCCAGACAGGTTCTTTAGCCATGTGTTTACCAGTGAAAAGTAGTTTAGATTGCGTATTTTTTAGTAGAACCATGAAGATTGGAATAACCTGCATAATTTGTCCCCTTAGTGTTACACTGGCCGTAAGCGAGGGTCTGCGGATGGCGAGCATGGGTGGCTCGCCGCCCGACCACAACTAGACCCGAGCGTTACTAAATATGGGTACGCTGTTGCTTCAGAGGCGAATTAAATGACTGAATATAATAGTTAGAGGTGTAAAAGTTCAAATATTCGGACGTATACAGCTATATTGCAAAAATACAACAATATCCGGACCCCGCTAAAAATGAAGCTGACCCCTGATGTATGTTAAAGTGACATTAATTACTTGGACGACATTTATTTCATACCTATTTCTTTAGTTTATCCTGCTTTAGGGGAAAACACCAGTATTTACCCAGACGTTGACTTCTAACGGCCTATTGTGACGAGTTCATGGCCATACACAAAACTGGTGATATAGGAATCTACGACACAATATTCTAGAAACAAGGAAAACACAAATGCAAATTAAACAGGAGACAGACTAGAAGTGAAAACACTAAATGTTTATGCTATAGGTACCTAACAAATCTGCAAAGATAGTCTCGTTGGTAATAAGGTAATTGACAGGGTACGAAAATTAAAAACCTAATTAGTCCGTCACTTAGATAATGAAAAAATATTAATCATGTATTATTTATTTTGTCGTATAATGTTACAAATACAATAAAAACATAGTTAAGTTTAAGAGTGGACGTCACTGCCCCTCTTCCTATAAAATGTAGTAAATCATATCGACACTAGTTATCGATATTTCAAATCAATATATTATTATAGTCCAAAGTGTTTTAATTTTTAAGAAAAAAATACGTGTCTAATGTTTTAACGTTTTCTACCAAGTCGGTCATTAAAATAATATTTAGGAAACGGATATCAAATTGGTTGTTGAAAATACTGGGCTATATTACCTATTGATTTTCAATCATATTAGCAAATAGTACCTATATAGTTTGAAATCGAAAAGCTTTACGCAGTCTAATTGGAAACAACCACCTTGGAATAAGATCATCTTCGAGATTAACCCTTGTGGTAAATGATACAATAAACTCATTGTGGTCATAGTTATGAGGGGTTTTAAAGTTGCTAGTAACTTCTGTAATCATATCGAGGAAAGCAAATTTCTTTTCCATTTAGAAATTATTACCTATAACTATTTAGAATGAAGTAGACATATCGTGTACCTCTAATGAACCTAAAAGTTTGTACTTTATTTGTAAGTCAAGTCACACAACATTAACATAACATAACATCACACCTTTTTATCCCCGAAGGGGTAGGCAGAGGCGCACATTACGGCACTTAATGCCACTGTAACATAACATTAACTATAATAATAAAGAAATCGCAGTAAGGAACCTTAGACTTGGTACGACTTTGTCTAGATTTCATTACTTTTTAGAGTTGAACAAGCGGCTCCATGGAGACTTGGCTAATTTTTTACAAAATGTTTAAATTGGATATATTATATTTAATTTTAATCCTTTTACCTGACCGAAGAAAGGGTATTATTAATACTCCAATTATGGTTTATTAAAGTACTACTAATAACGTAAATACTAAACTAAACTAAAACCTAGTTCTTTTCATTAAAAAAAAAACGCTAACGGTTTCTATAATTACAAAAGTATTCTAAGGTTACAGTAGCACGAACGTCGAAGGAGTTGCTTTTTTAATTTTGTTATTGATCCGTGCTTTGTCACAGTTCCACTACAGTTAATAGTACGGCGGCGCACCCCTAGCCTACTTACAACATAAGTTCACAGCCTTATGCACGAGTTTTCAGTACCTATAAAGTGTCATAAATGAAATATAGCATCCAGTACCTTACACTAATTATTTACTGTTATGGCTGTATCACCAACCACCACTAAAATCCTTACTAATATTATAAATCGGAAAGTGAGTTTGTTTGTTTGTTTGTTTGTTCCGCTTTCACGTCACAACTACTAAATTGATGGCTTTGAATTTTTGCAGATGTATAGTTAGAAGTCCGGATTAAATAATAGGGTACTTTTTATCCCGGAAAAATGTGATATTCCCGAGGGAAAACAAAAGTATTGGTATAGATGGCGCTGTATGAATTGTTATATGTCACATTGGCTTTATATCCTTTTGTGACGCGAGCGAAGCCGCGGGTAAAAGCTAGTAACTCTTAACTAAGAGTTACTTAGCATGAAAGAGTACACACGGCTACACATCAATCTATACAAAACCAGTTTATCCTGGTGTCGCGTCGCATCATCTTTCCGCACATTTAACGTTCAGTTTATGCTGGTTATGTAAAGCTCGATGTGTAGCCGTGTGAACATGAACTAACCCCTTACATATACTATTAGGTTGTCACTTACAGGTTGATGAAAACCAAAACTACACTTAGCTTAGGAAATTCCTTAAAATTTAACAGAGGTCTGTGAAAACAGACATTTGTCTTCTTTTACGTATTCCACTGTAAATACGCACGATATATCTATATCGAGTCGCGGAGAACGTAAAAGGTTGCCGGAGCTCCGGCTCGAAGTGCAGGAGTGGAAAGGGGTGGTTTTTAATCAGCAAATGTCTGACACTCCCGCCTCACCCAGGCAGGAGAGGTCATTCCATGATTTTCCCCCCATACAGAAAATTGATATATCGATACTTATTGCATATTTATTCATATAAAAAGTAATATAATTACTATCATGCCTTTTATTCTCCAAAAATATGCAAAGAAAATACAGTTTTCACTAGTCCCGTGTAATCGGATGCAAAAACAATTAAATTGTTCGATTGGATTCATCTTAGATTTCAAGAATTCATGCTATCAATTTTTTATTCAATCATTCATAAAAAAATGTTTAATAAGTGATACAGTTGTCTGTTTTGCAAATTAACCAAGTACTGTACAAAATTTTGTTATGTTTTAGGATACTTATTGAATTTTTTCGTTTTATTTATTTCATAAAATGACTCAAATTAACGCTAGTGGCTATTGTATTCATACTACAGTAATTAATTCTGGTTTTTCCCTCACGTAAATGGTAAGTCGTTTTCTACGTGCAATAAAACAAGGTTGATTCGGCATTGCTCTCATTTTCACAACTGATAGCTAAGTTAGTTTTCATTCTGTTGTCTTTATTACTCGGGTGGTTTTTCATTGTAGTGGGAGAGAGACGGAGCATTGTTTTTGCTTCAGACTGTAGTGCGCAGGCGTTCGCGTCATCGTGCTGTTTCACTGTTTCCCCAGCCAGTGTGACAAACCGCTGCACTCACAGACAACTGATTCATTCATGTTGTTATAACGTTGTGTTTGTACGTGGAGGTTACGAAATATCAGTGTTGTTTTTTAATTAATTAAACAAAAACACCAGGTAAGCGTTTAATACATTTCTTTTCTAATTAACAAAGGGTGTTACTGTAGATTGCAACTTTTTGGGTTATAGATACGTACTAAAACTTTGGTCGTCCACTAATACCTGCTAATTACGTAAAATTAACACCTTAAAATTATCAAGCAATGTTTTTAGATGGTCTATTTACAGATTTTATTCTTAAGAGTTTTAAAGTAATTTATAGCTGTGATTATTATCTATCTTATTTTAATGAAGTTGCATCATAAACTTCGATACCTATTTATAATTATTTTACAAGTGGGTAGATAATTGTTTGTCTTGTTCTTATTCTGTTGTTACTAACATAATAAATGTACAAAAATGTGAGGTTGTACGTATGTTTACAACTCTTCGCGAAAAAAAGTACTGAACACATTTGAGTGAAAGACAGACAGTTAGATTGCTTAATCTGGGATAACATAAGGACCACTATTATGTCGGTGACGCGAGTAAAGAAAGAAAGAAGGAACGAGCGTAGTTTATAAGTAGTAGGAGGTATAGGAGGTATATACCTATATTAATAAGTATAAACACCAAATTGGTAGAAAAAAGATATGAGTAATACAATTTTCATAT
The DNA here is from genome assembly GCA_902850265.1 of Spodoptera littoralis. Classification (NCBI taxonomy): domain Eukaryota; kingdom Metazoa; phylum Arthropoda; class Insecta; order Lepidoptera; family Noctuidae; genus Spodoptera; species Spodoptera littoralis. The sequence continues at coordinate 7,459,760 of LR824542.2, read as the reverse complement.
TATTTACTTAGTTTCAGTCACATGCTTCTCTGTATACATATGTATGTTCAATGCATACATTACATTCCTACTCACTACGTAACGCAAACAATAACTTCACTTGCAAATGAACATTTCTTTTTTTACAATATAATTGTGTGGAAGGAATGAGTAGTAATATAGTACCTAACTACTTACTACATATACGTGAGCATTTGTTCATAGTTGCAAAAGTTGCGTGATATAATGTGCAATGTATACCTCTATGTTTAATAATTATAAAGGGTAAAGTCTAACATGATATACAAAATAAGTATTCGCATTCTCTGGCCTAAACGGTATCTAACCGTGAAATGCTAAATCGATGATGAAAATAAAATTTTATCCTGTTTTAACACGAAGACATTTTATTCGCATTTTAATAATTATGGCCGTATTGTACTTGAATTGTTAAACTAAGATTAACATACAGTGAAAATTAAACACTAATGCTCAACAATTGAGTTAGTTTTCTACTACATATCCATATTAGAATATTTACCTATATACATATAACGATCAATATAATGTTTTTAGTTATCACTATAACTAAATGCTTAATTTTGTTTGGTTATCAGCCCCATTGTTCGATTCTTTGTAACTGTAACTAAGTAGAATGAGTATGAGGTTCCTAGATCAGACATGGGTTTGGTAAATACCTAAAGCAAATTCTTCTTTTAACACAACATAAAAATAATGCCCTGCCTTTGGCTTATTGATTCCCTAAGAAGTATGCAGAGCTTCACCGATCAACACGCCATGTAATTCTTGAAAATTAATTTTTCATCGGGTAGCACGAGTGATGCTAATAGTGCCTAAAATTTAAATTTAGATCATACACGAAAGTCAAAGAATATTTTTTAAATAAAAAGTTTTAGTGAGTTTAAAAAAATCTAAGTAGCAACACCGAGTCTGGAATTATGCCCAGTATAACTATAGGCTCACCCTCTATTACATGGGACTCATAACATAAATAGTGATAAGTGGGTGTTACATTGTACAGTGGCATTGTACCGTAATGTGTACTGCTAACCCCTTCGGGGAAAAAAGGTGTGATGTTATGTATTTTTTATAAGTAAAAAAAAGATATCTCTTTTTTTTGTTTTTACTTTAAACATCCAAAGTACTCCTTGTTGTTGGCAAGTTGTTTTGCCGCGGGATATAAAAGAAATAACTTTGAAAGTGTAGATAGTGCTCAGTAGGGTTGATGCCCGATCTGGAACTGCGGACAAGCTTGCAGGTTATCAGGGCTTCGGCTTAACTCGTCGAGTACCGGTTTTATAGACACAATTAAAGAACAATAGGTCGCGGTCACCGGTGACCGCTTGGTGTTTGACAGCTTAAAGCAGGAGTAGGAACGGAGTGGTTTTGAGTCAGTAAGAGTCTGACACTCTCTTGCGTTACCCAAGGCGGAAGAAGACATTGGAATATTTTCTTACTCAGAAAATAAAAAAAATAAAAGAGGTTCACCTCAATGTAATATCTACTTAAACTGTCAAACACCAAGCGGTCACCGGTGACCGCGACCTATTGTTCTTTAATTGTGTCTATAAAACCGGTACTCGACGAGTTAAAACCAGTTCTGTGATAAGTTCATGTAATTTCTGTAATTAACACATTGGATGCCGTTTTGGACGATGATGTCCGACGCTAGCGGAGGATTGGCCTTTAACAGTTTTTGTCGGCAGTTAAAAGCTTAATTTGTTCTAGTAACAAGGTTAATAGTCATGATATTATCTTAAAATTTTCTAATTTCGGTGTATGTGGTAATGTATTGTTCATTTCATTCATATTAGTATTTTACATAAATGTGTCATGCACGTAAGTGTGACATTACAGACGTATACAGAATTTAATAGACAGCTTAATAAAATTAGAAGTCTACAAATTAATTGTATCGTAATTACTTTTAGCCATTAGACTAATAGAATTATGTTCCAAACATACATTCAGACTAACACGTGAGTATTATCTTTTTTAGCGCTGAATATAACAATATTATCATTGTTTCGTGTTTTAAGCCATTATTATCTAGCTAGCTGAAATTATATCATTAAATACTTAGCAAATATCTACAGTTGATATATTGATATTAAAATTACATTGGATAAATTCATAATAAATATTATTTTTATCAAAACGTGACCAACAAACTTTACCTAGAATAGTTTATACATGCCTATTTGAGATTTCCCGGAATGACTAGTAGAAGATATTATTACAAAGCGTTAAGGTTGTTTTTCCTACAGTCATCAATATTGTTATCTCTATTCTTTATCAAAATCAGAAGTACTGACAATACTAGCTAGAATGCTATTTTTCTATAGCCGAATTCAGCGTAGTAATGACTATGTTGAATTCGGCCGCGTAGCCGCTTCGTGACCACTTCGTAGCCGCTGCGTAGTCGCTTCGTAGCTGCTTCGTAGACGTAACTTAAGTGCCCCTCAGTTTTTGTACATTATTTCTGGTAATACTAACTAGTGTGCCATTATTCTACGACAAGATTCAATGGAGTCATTGCGTAGCCATTTCGTAGCCGCTGCATAGACGCTGCGTACCTCTTTCGTCGTATCTACTGACTGCACTAAACTGTGTTATAGCATCTCTTTAATGAACTTAAGTGTCCGTTAGTTAAAATCATGAGTACTGGCAATACATGTTATTTTTACATGGCGACATTCGGTGTAGTTATTGCATCGCTATTTCGAAGCCGCTATGTAGTCGCTTCGTAGCCGCTGCGTAGTCGATGCGTACATCTATCGTCGTATCTACTGACTCCACTAAAATGTGTTATAGCATCTCGCTAATGAACTCAAGTGGCCATTAGTTAATTTCATGAGTACTGGCAATACATGTTATTCTTATATGGCGAGATTCGGTGCAGTTATCGCGTAGCCATTTCGTAATCGCTTCGTAGTCGCTCCGTAGCCGCTGCGCAGACGATGCGTAATAGTTTCGTGTACGGTACGTAAGTGCTTCGTAACTCCTACTTATCCACTGACAACATTAAAATAAGTTATCTAATTTCTTGAATTAAATGTTTTAGTGTATTTCATGTCTTTATAACACAAGTTATATCATTAAATGTATAGCTTTGTTTTTGACCCGAGTTATTTTACCATAAGTATTTGGAATCTCATTTAAATCCGAGTCTATACTCGTGTCAATATTTTCTTTAGTTTACACAATGTGTTCATAAATAATTCCTTTAAATAACAGTCAGTGAACTGTATAATAAAATAATAACTCCTGTATGGCATAGCACCTACGATATTTTAAAAACAGTTTGGAATTTTTGACTGGTAATAATAATAAAACGTATTGTAACTTTCGTGAGACATACTTAATAAATTATTATGTTTTCGGCTTACTTATGTAATAATTTGACGATGAACTCGTCGAAAACATAATAATTTAAATAATAAAACGTATTTGTTCAGTGAACCACCTAATTGCTTACGTACTTCCTTTATGCGCATCCTTTAGTATTTCCAAGATTTTTAGTCATTTTCCTCACAACATAGTATTCGTGTCGGCTGACTATTCTTATCAATAGATAACACGTGCGATAACAGCGTTAACAACGATAACACTCCGCCATTTTGTCATTTAGCAATAAGGACTCTGGTACATATTCCACTTTATTTAAAAGTCAGAACATTTTTTATTATTTATCAGTTATCAATATTTTAGTTGTAGGAGGAGTAGAGTAAGTAATTGCTTGGTATCGATTTTAGTTAACAGTGGTGCGTGACGATGGGTTTGTGTCTTTCGTTCGACTGCGGCGACTGTGAGGTCTGCTGCAACCCTTGTTGCCTGGCGCTGAGTGCTTGCTGCCTGGTGCCCTGCCTGTGTCCTAATGCATGCGGCCAGCAGCAGCCGCCGCCACAGCAAGTGACGGTGGTACAGCAGCCACCGCCAGTAATATACGAGCAACAACCTCCGCCACCACCCGGCTACCCATACCCACCACCGCCCGGAGGATACCCACCACCAGGCGGCTACCCAGGCTACCCTCAACAAGGATACCCAGGCTACGACCCTAACCAAATGTACAGATGAAAAGCTTTTAGTTAAGGTAAGAGTAGTGGACGACCTTTCCTTATTATATTTTTAACAATGCTTTTGTATAGTGAGTCATAAGTTGGGAGGTGGGAGGTGGAGGTATTTAGTTATTACTAACATTTTTATATCAATATTGATAAGCACCTGATAATACCGGGGTATCTTTATGTGTTGATGGAAGTTATTAAACAGTGTCACAACAGGTTCGTTAGTGAGACTTCCTAGTCATTTTACTGTTTAGTAAAAATTGTTTTGTAATAAATACACTGTAAGAAAATCCAAGTGAGTACCTATGTATACATGTGATGCATATTGTTTTGTGTTTGTTATAAACCATGTCTTTGCTTGTATATCTGTCTGAACTCGTCTTATTTGTTTACGACATAAGCTCCAACACAACACAGCTTGGTATTTGGCTTGGCGAACATACATAAATCTAAAATGGTGTTTATTTGACAATAGTCTTAACAAATGGCCACCAAGAGAAGAGCTGTGAACATTTGCCTTCTATATACTGCTGATAATTTAATTTACAACACTACAATAAGTGAGTCACTTCTCTGAAACTATAGCCTTTTCTGAGAGCAGCTTAATCAATTACCTTGTCAGGCCAAGACTGACAATAACTATGTAAGAGGCTATCGCGTCAATAACGAACCTTCGATTTTATTAACTGTTATTAACACTTCATTGTTACTACGTGCCAAAGTAAGTACCTATTCAGCTGATAGCTTTATTAACTTCAATATTATCAACCAGATACAATTAGGTATCATTTTTCGACTTATCGCCTAAATATCGATTTCTATACTTATTGGGTGACCTTTGTACATTTTTATTAAATTTGATTATCTCGTTGATTGTGAGAATTGTAGTTGAATAACGGTCAAGCATGTCTCTGGAGTCGATTTTATATAAAAACAGTAATAAAATTGAATTTGAAATAATGTCCAGTATTTATGTAGTAAAAAAACTATGGTCTCTCTTATAAACCTAAGAGAAGCATGATTGTTCATAATATTAGGCTATATAGCTGCTCTCATTGGCATTTCCTGAATAAATATCAAGATATAAATAGTCACATCATATCATCATCATCATCGTATCAGCCACAAGCGTCTACTGCTAAAAATAGGCCTCCCCCAATGACTTCCAGACAGACCAGTTGGTGGCAACCTACAAAAAAACCTACAAAAAATCGGTCCAGTACTTTTAAAGCCTATTCAACAAACCTCTTTGTATTATTACTTCGTAAAGTAACACTCATTAGATGTAGGTACCACAAATTTTGTTCAGTAATATCTATTATATGTAAATATCTACGATAGCCCATGATAATAATGATTACGTGACTAATCGATGATATAGTATTATAAGTTATGTACATAGATAAGTAAACATGCTGGCGAAATGTAATGATGACTAATTGTTTGTCTATTTTAGTAGAATTTAGGTAGTTAGTAATAATTGTTCAGGTCATATCGAAAACGTGGGCCATACCTAATTTAGACATCTCTTGACTGTGTTTTAATTTGAAATGTTTAACGTAATTATTCCATTTTTCTTTCTTTTTAAAACATTTCCCTGCATTTGAATTGTCTTCTGATTCGTGGATACGTTTTCAGATACATATCTCCAAATGATTCACAAATGGACGGTGAGACCTTTTTAAAGCTAAAAGTACTATTTGGTCTCTCTAACATAGAATACTAAGACTAACTACCAATACCCAAAACTATTCGAATAGTATTCTTTATACCAGGCTCCATTTAAACAGTATAATAAAATAGAAATTAAATACCAATAAACAATAATAGATACATACGTAGGTATCGTTAAAAACAAATGAATCGAACTATAATTAAAAGTGCTAATGACGATATAGCATGTGATTTGGACTGATAAGCAAAAAGGTTTTAGTAATACATACATTTACTTACTTGAGTAACTATGTACTACACTTAGTACCTAGTACTTAAGAACAATAGAAAGGACTTCTCCTCCTTTTTAATATGTAACTATGTAATATAAATTTAACAAATGGCATAAATACTTACCCTATTTGAACATCATGTTCTGAACCCGAATTAATAAGGAATCATTAAGAATTTACTTTCAAACTTCCTTGTACAAAGCAAGCAGTAAAATCTTTTAGTAAAATCCCATGTGGTATATTTGTTTACCACTATATAAATTGTATGAGTAATTTTACATTGGACAGAAAAAATAACCATGATTCATTTCATTTGTTAGTAGCTGCATTGAATGTCGACAAACACATCTTCATAAGTACCTATACACGCGTGTGCGTACACAATCAAATAAGAATCTAAACGTCTAGAATTTAAGTTCTGTTTTACAATGAATCTTAAACAACAAATACCACTTATAAAACAAAAATATTAACAGAACATTTTCTATGTTTCAGAATGTGTTGTAACATTAGATGTCGTCCTTGTTGCTGTTGCTGCGTGCCGTGCTGTTGCTGTGACTGTTGCAGCGACAATCAGCGCCCAGTTGTTGTTCACCAGAACGTCATCGTGCAACAACCCAAGGCCGGTCAAGTCGTACAGCCAACTGCACCTCCACCGTACAGCAAGTGAAAACCCTAACCGCAAAAGATTTGGCAAAACGTTTATTACTGTGTAAATAGCTTCTAAGATAAATGCTTGCAGATATAATCGACATTATTCATAGGGCTACCTCCGTGTTCAGTTACACTAACTTACTTTAATACATAAAGGAATACTATACTTATTTTAATTATAGAATGTTTTGTTTTTTTCATTTGTACTTTTTAGAAGTTGACAAAACATTCTAGGCTTTATTGAATGATTATAGGTTATGTTTAGAACGGTTATTATTTACATTAAACTTATGTACAATTTATGTAAGTCTGTATAAGCAGACGAGGCATCAAATTTACATTATTTTTCGTTTATGCAAGTGTTTTGTACTTATTTTTTTAACTTTGCTATGTAATTTATCACTGGCATAAAAAAAAAACAGTAAATTATATTCTGCCAAAAACAACTTGAATATCGGCAACAGGGTTAAATATGATCTACCTAACGACAAGGAAAAACTTCTTTAAAAGTGAAATAAATAAATAAATTTGAAATTGATTTATTTAAATCTTCATTGCTAAGAAGTTAGCAGCAATCAAGGATACTAAATGTTACACTGTAAAAAAATTGTTATACTTATAAATATTTTTACCAAATAATAATTTAGAACATTATGTTATTTTTAAGCAAGTAAAAATGTTGGCTTTATTTTATACTGCGTTTCTTAACGTGTGAAGGAAGATAAAGTTATTATCTATAATATTTAACATTTCTTTTCTAAGCTGTGAAAACTGAGATAAGAGATTGTATAAATATTGTCATATGAAAGTAAACTTTGTTAGAGATATTATGTCATGCCATTTATACTGCAGCTGTTAATTACGTTAGCTTTACTTGCATTAGTGAAAACACCTTTTTCTACAATTTTTCTCTTATTATGCTGTTGTAAAATCTTTGTACCTTCTATTGTAATCAGTTAATCGAGGCTTCAAGATAGGAGTTGTGTATTTTTCCACGTGTCTACGTTGATAGGAGACACATTTGTAATTGTGATAATATCGGCAAAATATACCAATTTTACCTCGATTGTATATAAATTAAAAAACACAATATATTTATGAAACACTGAACACAAATATGTACTTATGAATAATTAAAATTATTGTCATTGTGATAATAAAACATAGTAGGCTTGTTTAAATTATATTTATAAGTAATACGAATGCATGTGTACAGTTTGTTATATGAATTTAATAGGCAAAATAACTAGACCTCAGTCAAAGTACGTAAGGAACTAGTTTTATATAGATTTATATATTTATCACATTTATTACAAAACATATTTTATTACGTATCTATTTAATGAGATAAAATTCTGTTAATGTTTCCATTGTTTTATTTTGTTGCCAAAAAATATATCTTTTTAATGTATTTCGTCAGTCTACGATTACGTACAGTAAATATAAGTATGTACCTATTATGAAAATCGATTTCATCAACTAAAGACTGCTGTATAATATATGTAAAAGTTTAAATAGTATTTTATATAACAGACGACCCAATTTGTATTAATTACCTGTCTCTTGATATAAATAGATCAATAGTACACTGTAATCACTTAACCAATTTTTGATACATAAGAGAAACCAATGCAATCATATTTCGTTCTGTGATAATAAAGCAAAAGCCTTTGCCGAACAAGCTTTGAAAGCTTCCATTTCATTCAGAGAAGAGAATGAAAAGGAAATAAGATTTGAGAAAAGGTCAAATCAATTTTATTTTAGATTAGATTGAATCCATTTTAGGTTGACTTTAAAGATTTTGTGCAAATGTTTGATAAAGTCATGGTATTTATACAATTCGGCATGGAAAATAGAATTAAAAAACAATAGTATGAATTTGAATAGCGATATTAAGACTGTTTATATAATAATTAAAACCAGATTGGTAAGCTTTTTTTTAACTAAATTGTTTTGCATACAGCCAAAGGAGTTTAAATTAGACATTAGAAATAAATAGGATTATAATTTTACGTGATTATACAATCAAAGATTATAATGTTAAACGGTTACAGTAGCTGAAACACATCTGTAACACCAGAGGCATGACGACTACGATGCCAAGCATGTAGGTATATAAAAGTCATATGACTAAAGAGGTCAGATAATGATACGAGAGGACGATCGAAGTGTGTGAGGAGTGATGTAAAGGAAAAGTTAGGTGATGCACATCCTGTATGATAACGATTTGATGACTTCTGACAAGGTCTCAGAAATACTCGTAAAAGTCACTTAGAACAAGAAACGTTCACGAGTTTTCAAAAGATTTAAATTATAATATTGTTTACGCTTTCAAGGCTCTCCAGATAGTAAGAAAAAAATATCATGAGGTTAATGACGATAATCTTAAAATAACGTGTATCAAAACAATCGGGCCAAAATATTACCATAATTGGGCATTGTTTTAAAAGACTTGACGGTGAGTAATCCAACCGATATAAATAAGATAGGCAATTACTATCAACCATAACAGATACCCACTGATGATTCATGCATTTTTTTATATAGTATACATATATATGCGACGTAAATATGTGTCATATACTTACTTACACATATGTATGTAACTTCCTACGTTTTATCGACTGTCCTTTTAAGGACTGAACAACTTAAAGTAAGCAGGTAGGTACTAGTAAATCTTTGTAACGTAGAAAAATAAAATATTTAGAAGGAAACCAGGACTAAGACTTTGTCCTTTTCATTACGGGTGTGATGTCATTGACATGTCATTTTTTTATTTATGTTTACGCTGGCGCTACCGCTGCCAAGCTGGCTGAAATTAAAGAATAGTTCTTTAATTTCTTTAATTTTAGAGACATTGGCAGCGGATTTATAAATGAAAGAGAACAATATGTTTCCGACATTTTCATTTTTGGTATGACGTCACTGACGTGTCATTTATTTATTGTTAGCTGAATATAAAACATGATAGGTCTATGCGTTTTATAACTATATCTATGTATATCAATGGATTTATGCTAAAATAAGTCAACCGGACTGAATCTTGACTGGTCGTGTACCTTGGATTTTACAGTTTTTAGTCAGCAAGAGTCGCCACTCCCTCCCGCCTCACCCGGGCGGGAGAAGACATTCGTGAATTTCCCCCCCTTAAAAAAAGCCTTAACTCACGTGAAAAAGGTTTTAGGTTCGATTACTAATAGAGTACACATTTTTTTTATTGCTATTAATAGCACGGAGTCTGGAATTGTACCCAGTGTACGGTAATGCTTATTCATAAGTCATATTATAACCGGTGCACATTGAACATTTACATTTCCGCATAACCCCTTCGGGGATTCACGGGCGTGACGTTGTGTAATATTATGATATTAATGACAACGTGGGTGTATCTTTACAAATACACCGTGTTAACGTACATTATATTACTGTTAGGTATTACACAACAAAACTGGCTGAAATTTCGATAATAGTAATTAATTAAATTATTTGTACCTAAATCCTATACATTATCACATGAAGAATTGATTAATAGATACCAAATCTGTTTTTTGGAACTTGACTCATTGGCATTGTATTATTTAAGTTGAAAATGAATTGTCATGTCTATATTGTATGCTACCATTTTCCTTAGCAATTGTACCTATTTGTGTACCGTATTGACTGACGATATACTTTGACCAACGTGAAGTAAGCTACAATCGTATAGTTGTCTCTGTCGCACACATGCTTTTCGCCTTATTAGCGTCCTACTCACTACGCCAACGCCTAACTTCGGAATAGTCAAGATCTGTCAACTCTTCTATATTTATACACAAACTGTGAAAAAGGCCATAAGTGACTCATGAAATACGTACGAAAAAAAATATTTGGTGCAGATTATCGGTGATTTTATCTTATCGGTTTGAACACTAGCATCGCTTTAGCTAACAAGTAGGCTACATAATAAGTCGTTTGTAAAAATAAATAACAGTTTAGTAACAGGGTCAGCGGCTGGGTGCACTCAAATAAATGTAAGTCTCATTTTATTTATATATAAAAACAATTTACGATCATACTATAAATGGGCAATTTTTCGAATAAACACTCAAAATGGAACAAATACCGAATAAATACTTATTATTTTTACTCGATTTATAAATTTTGAGTATTTATCCGAAGAATCACCCATTTCTACTAATCAACTACTATCAAAATTATATAACACTAGTGTAACAATATTAATTTGATAGTGTGTTTGTGTTTATAAAAAAAAAAGAATAATATGTTTTCAATAATAAAAAACTTTGTGAAAAATAATTCCATGAAAAGTCAAAGTCTAAGCATTTATTTCAATCAATTCTGAATTACGCACTTTTGAAACGTTAAATATTGAATTGTCCGTCCGTCTGTCTGTCAGTGAAGCTAGGCGTTCGTTTCAAAGTAGAATAAGATATACCTAATTACATAAGTGTCTTTGTGACAACAAAAAATAAATTATTTTGCAATTACTTCATTATCTTTTAATTTATTTTTCTATTTTTTTGGCGTGGCAAAGTATAAAACATAAATATATGTATGTGTGTTGGTATATGTCACCACACTGTACCCTTAAAGGAGTATCGTAACAGTCGACTAGAGGAGTAGGTACACAATAGATAGAAACTGGACGACAAATTCCGATCTCATTCAAGGAATTCCTCCCAGTGTAGTCCTGACTATCTACTGAGATAGGAAATACTTAAACTAGTTTTTATAAATATTAGCTAGTAAAAGTTTTGTAGTATATGTAGAGTTATCAGAAAAAGTTTTCAGCAGTACTTTCCTTATTATTTTCACCGTTAACTTCTGTTATTATCCGCGCATATTTATTTACGTAATACTCTGGTTTGAAATTGTTGAACAAAAATTCAATACAAACCGATTTAACTAATCTTATCAATTGGAACGTTTTTAAGATTTGCTATAGATTTGGGCCAAAGATACATACCTACTTCTTTTGTTAAGCTCCTACTTACTAGTGAGTACCTACCTAGTGAATACTTACTAATATTTTAAAATAATAATCTATTTCAGTATAACTATGTATACAAATATGAAATCCGTTTCCCATTGTCACGCCATAACTTGAGAACGGCGAGACCTATTGGGCTGATTTTTTTTATTTGTTGTATTAGTTATTATTAGGAAAAGGTTCTTAATATATAAAAAGTCCTGAAAATACTACGGGAACGGGAGAAAATGGGATTGCGCGTATAAAGTCGCGGGCAGCTAGTAAAATAAATAAATACAAGTTAAAAGAATCTGTCATCGTCATCATCAGAATAACAGGCCATGCTTGGATGCATGACAGGTCCATGCTTGGTAAGACGAGTTGGCGATCGTAGTTTAAAAGGTTCAAGTTAATCGGAGAGCGATGCTGCTGGTTACTATCTAGGGTATCTAGGGTATAGTCCATTTGTCCTTTAATTGGTTCTTAGAACATCTGTAGGGAGAGTAGGAGTGACAAAATGTAATGTCTTTACGAATTTGTATCGTGTAATAAATATTTCGTAAAAATAGAATTTTGCGTTCTTTCGAATAGGTACTGAGTTGCTATCACAGAGAGGTTTTGCTTTTCGGTGTCACGAAACAAAATCTTAAAGATTTTGATTGAAATTATTTCAATCGTTTTGAGTTAGCTAATCCTTTATGTTCTCTTTATCGTATTATCTTGACGATGAGATAATAACTTAGTATAAGCACCTAACCTATATTTAACTAGTACTCTATATGTATAATCAAGAATAATTAAATATGAAGAAATATCTAAACGACATGTTCATGCCTTTTCCAGATCATGGGAGATTGCTTCAGTTGCTGTTGTGGTAATAGCGGTGGAGGTGGAGTGACTGTAGTAGACCAGGCTTACAATAACGATGGAGGTTTCCAGCCACCACCACCAGATGGCGGTCAAGTAACTGATCACTCCATGGATATGATGAGATGACATGACTGAACAGAAAGATCCGAGCCACACAAGCCATGAAACTACCTAGCAACGACGCTGCGTATTCATCATTTAATTTATTGTAATTAAATTTATTTTTTAATGATTACTTTGAGAATTTTATTAAGTCTTTTGTCCATAATTTTAAACTATTAATTATTCTCCTTCTCGTTTACATAACATAACATCACGCCTTTTTATTCCCTAAGGGGTAGGCAGAGGTGTACATTACGGCGCTTAATGCCACTATATAGTGCAACGACCACTCTTCACTATTTATGTTATGAGTACCATGTAATAGGGGGTGAGCCTATTGCCATACTGCTACTATATTACTGTTCTCGTTTAAATTTTAAGTAATCCCTTCCTACTCACGTTTTCTAAGATCAGTAGTTTCTCCTTGTGTTCTGTTGATCATTCTTTTATTTACCAGTAACCTTTGACTATGTACGTATAAAATATTGCTATGCAATATTCTTCCTTAACGAGAAGTAAAGAAATCTCAATTTTATTAAGACAGGCATAATATGTCGGATATTAGGATGCAGGTATTGTGTCGAATCATGGTTGACAGATGGAATTAGTAGTTATCAAATCAAATGACATAAAATTGCATTACTTAATAATAGTAGCAATGTCGTTTGCTAATTTTATAGTAATGACGGATAATTAACGTTTTAACATCTTTTGTAAAATTACTTATTCAGTTTCCCGCTTTAATTTTGATCCATTTTGATATTATCCACGGTTTGGCATTCGTACAAGCATTGAAAGGTAGATGGCGTTACTGGTGTGCTGTTATTGTAATTAAATATTATTATTAATCAGAATTTCATGATAACATATTAGCTTTGTTTAACTTTAAAGTTACTGAAAATCTGTTTTTATAATTTCTAAACTGTTTATTAGCAGCACACCCCAGTTTCACCCAGGTTCTATTTTCCGATGTTCGCTGTGAATTTGTTTATGTAAATACTACATTTACAGTTTGAAAAACCAAAGAGACTCTTTATTTTTTGTAAGTTTTGGTAATCAGGAGGAATGGACATAATCTATACAGATAGGTATATAAAATTGGAGTGTCTGTTTGTAATATTGAAATTTAACCGCTTTTAAATAACTACATCCGTATGAATGTAGGTACATATGATACCTATACCAAAATAACAAACTACGCGGACGAAGTCGCAGGCAACAGCTCGTTATTTAGTAAGGTCAAACTCAATAACCGGATCACCTAAAACCTAAAATAAAAACAAATGACACGTCAATGACGTCAGACCGAAAATAACGAGGGTAGAAATATCTCGTGTTCTCCTTCTAAATCCAAATTATTGCCGCCTTTAGAATAGCACGAAATAAAAACAAATGACACGGCAATGACTTCAGACCAAAAATGACAAGGGTAGAAATATGTTGTGATCTCTTTCTAAATCCAAATTATTGCCGCCTTTAAAACAAAAAAAAAAATAAATGACAGGAACATATCGAGTTCTTTTTTTAAATCCAAAGTAGTACGAATTATGTTATTTGTATTTTTATTTAGGTACAACAATAGTTTAATATTCTTCGCATATTTACAAAATCCTTTGAGACAAATAAATTCTTAGTTAAAAACTAAAACACAATTTTTATCGTATGATCTTAATAACGGAAGAAATTGACATATAATGAGCTCAAACTCATTTAGTTTTTTGCCACCTTTGAAGACCAACAAACTAATAAACCAGAAAAAAATAACGGTCCACTGGGCCTTTGTGTCTTATCGGAAGTATGTGTCAACCAGTAAAAAAACATTTTTAGGTGCATTTTTCATATTTAATTCACCAAATAAAAATAAAATCGAATTCCATTCATCAATTAAATTATACTCTAAAAATCTTCACAGGCGATAATAAAATTAGTGCTGGATATATAATCGAGATTGTCTTGTCTTTACATTTTTTGAATGATACTAAAGTATTAAAAATGTAACAGTTATACATATTTATGTTTTTTCTTTGGCGTTTCAACCGACAATTCTGCAGAGTACGTCGTAAGATTTGTGTGCAACTTCACCGCCGTTGAACGAAATGTAGCAACATCCATGACTAGGGTGCACCTGAAATAATAAAAAAAACACATAAATATCCATTCATTCATGGACAACTTTAGAAAACATAAAACGAAGGAGTACTTAAACCATAACGGTGGTCTTGCACCAAATCTGTTTTGTGCTGTCATTCATCCTACTTAAATAATTCATATCATTTTCATATTCATGTCCTTAATAAGAATTTAGAACTACTTGGTACAAGTTCATATAAAGATTTAGTGTTGATCCTGAGATTTACTGTTTTTATCTTCATGACCACTAGAACTCTTTATAAGATTTGGCGGCAAACGAATACATCACCTGACGGTAAGCAATTAAGGCCACCTAAGGTCACTCGCAATACTACCCTTTTAGCATAGGCATGTTGTCAGCGTCTCTTTTCTAATTCTTCTGTTTCAATTTTTCAACTCTTATATTTTTATTACTTCCACTGTCACATCTTGATTGTCTTTTATTATTTTTTATTTATGCTGCATCGTGCCTGGTGCTAAATAAATGTTTTTTCTTTCTTTCTTTCTTTCTTTCTTTCTTTCTTCTTTCTTACTAGAGGAGTAAAGGACAAGTATATTGTTTAAATGACTTACTTTGCCGGGTGTGATAGATCCCATGTGTGTAACACGTCCAATGTACAGAGGTTCGCCGCTGTGGGTGTTGCCAGCGGGAATAGCTCCTACTGGGACCTGGCCGTTGCTGCTGGGCAACCAGCGGACAGCGTGAGATGAAGCACACAGCACCTGAAGATTAAACAGAAATCTTGTTATGCATCTGTTTTTTCTCGAAAATATTAAACACAAACTCAAAAGCATTTATTTCAATTAAACTGTATTTTGGTACTTTTGAAATGTTACCAAATATAAAATAACTAATAGTCTGTCAGTCTGTCCGTCAGTGAAGCTAGGCGTTTGTTACAAAATGTAGATTCGAGTGGAGAAGAACGAGCAAGAAACTCCATTCGTTACGCCAACATCAGTCAGTGTGTTTATCGTAAACTTATCAATTTATCATCTTGATGATGATCTATAATATCTATCAGTACTTGAATCTGTAGAAAGTATCCATCAACATCATCATCCGTAATAAGTCCACTACTGGTAGGTATCTACAATAAACTTTACTAAGAAAGTGAAAATAAACATGATTGTTAATCATGTTGATAATATCAAGATGACGTCAACAAATCGTTTATAAGAAGAATAAGGAAAATGCTACTGAAAATTAATCAATGACGAATTTGCAGAAATAATAATAAAGTATGTTTTTAATGATTAATGGATTTAACTTAGATCCATTTATTAAACTGTCAAACACCAAGCGGTCACCGGTGACCGCGACCTATTGTTCTTTAATTGTGTCTATAAAACCGGTACTCGACGAGTTAAGAAGCAGAGATTAGACTTACTTCAAAGTTGTGGACAGGAACTTCTCGACCTGCATGTGGGATGTAGGCGACCTGGTGTTTGATGGCCAGCTTTCCTGGGACGAACTCTCCACTATGGTGTGCCCTAATCACACAAAGAGGGCTACCATCCCAACCTTCTCTGCCTGCTACGAAAGCTCTGTGCCTCAGTATACCCACTTCAGGTCCTGTACTGGGTACCCATTCAATTGTATCTGTAATAAAATAGTGTCATACTGGCCTGAACATTTTCAAAACAAATTACGTAGAAGAAATCGTAGAATACATTTCTTAGAAGATGTTGAATCCACGCATCTAACCACTAACTACAAAGCGAAAGCAAAAGTTAATAAGAATCAAAAATTGTTTAGATACTAAATATGTGTAAAAGTAACTCATTGCTACGGCTTAACCTATGAACTAATTCATAGATTGTGTTCTTACTAGTAATTTTCTTTTTTTTTTCCTGCATCTTAAGTTCAAGCAGGGACAAGCCTTTTCCAACTGTAGATATTCCCATCTCAGCAGTGGACAGTAAATTAGCCCATGGATTACTTGGTTGTGGCTGAATTCTGATTTCTGTAAATATAAGTACCATATTGTCTAAATATATTTATTTAAAAAGTTTATGGGACCTATTATTGCGCCCTGTGGAACCCCTCCCTTTAAGGGTTGATAATCTTTCTAACGAATCTAAAATTCACTCAAACAGTTGTCATAGTATATCCTGTTCATTAATACATACATACTTTACAACAAACAATTTGTCTATTAATCGCTAAATCGATTGTAGGTTCTTTTGTCACTCATTATTTGTCTTATCTTCATATTGGTAAGCCGATTCCACGAACAAGATTAGAGGGCTTAATGGTTGTGATAAGTATTGTAAGTGATGTGCGCAATTACGCCCTTATTGAACTCAAGTGGGTGGTAGGTACCTAACTTGAGAATGATGGTAGAAAGTACTGTATTGTAATAATCATACGCACCTTCAACAATGGTGACTGGTGTAGGTTGTGGTGGTGGAGGTGGCTGGTGGTAGATGTAGTTGGTGACGACGGTTGGTGGTGGGACTGGTTCTGGCGGGGGTGGTGGTGGAGGTGGTTGGTACACTGGCATCATTACTGGAGTCGGGACGTAAGTAAATCCACCAGGAGGAGGTGGTCCACCATAGGGTGGTTGGCCGTGTGGATCTATAAATTTCAAGATTTACATGCTTTAAACTGTTAGGATAGGTTCGTGTCATTATACAAGTTACTTACACATAGTTAGCAACTGAATAATATTTAGAAATTGTAAAAAGAAATCAATTAGGTATATTAGATTAATATTCTACTCTTTCTTTAACTAGATATGTTAATGATAAACAAAAAACATTAACCTCATTACAACAGGAAAACTTTTGTAATAATCTATTCTAGAACGTACGTTACACAACAAAAATGTTCCATCACAAATCGATATAACAAATCAAAGGTACATCAAAACAAATGAAGAGAAGTAGAGAAGTAAGTTTAAATAATGACTGTAACTTACGCTGAGACATGGTTTTAATTTTTTAATTAATAAACAAGACACAGAACTGTTTGTCACAGGTGATTGAAAACTCACTGGACACGAAAGGTGTTAATCATTTATTTGTACCTATCATCTGATTCACAACGTTATCATATCTGTAACAGTTGAACGCAGTTTTTGATTAGATAAATAATACTTCGAACACAAAAAAAATGTTGAGTATATTGGTATTTTATTGCAATTACCGGATGTATCTATGAATGCTAAGGAAAATGACTGATTCAATCTACGTCAGGTAGCTAAATTCGAGTCGTTTCTTGAAAAGCATTACAGGAAAATTGATGTATCTTAATCCGGATAAAGATATTATGTCACAAAGAGAATGTGCATAATTATGTAGGCACTGACTGTTCTTTAAAGATCCTGTACACTGCCAGATAATGATTTGATGTTTATTTATTTATTTAATATGTTTCATGCACAAAGTGTACAATAGGTGTACTTAATGCCGCAGGCATTTTCTCCTAGTCTGACCTTTGGGTGACGCAGAGAAGAGTAAATATTTAGGTCCTTACCCCTAAATATTTATTTAAGATTCATTTTCGCTTTGTTCAGTTCAGTTGATTTTAAATCAAAACTGAACATTGAGTATCAATTTACTCTATCTGAGCCAATATCCAGAAAATACGTCACATACAAAATTTTAGTTTATATTTTTTTAAACTTTCTACTCCTAGGGCCTAGTTGTCTAGCCTCTATAGTATACTCTAGCCTTCTAATCATATTCAAATACAAAAATCATACAAACAAAATAACAACAATTACCGTTGTTACTAGGCGAAGGAAAGAAAGAAACAAACAAATGGTATTTATAATAGTAAATAACTTCTCGGTAGTAGAAAACTACGGGACGATCTAGTCTCGAAAAAAAAAATTACTTGTCAAATCGAAAATCCACTTTAGACTTAGTGAGATGATCAAAATATTTTTTTATGACGTTATATTTTAAAAAATATTACGATTAGGTTATTAGTAAAATGTACCTATTAGCGTCATCTATTCGAATATACATGAACTTTTTAGAAAGTTATTGTGTTAGATTGTTTGTGATAAGATTACAAAAAAAAACAGCTACGTATATAATATGCCGAGTTCTTCTAAATATCTCTTGTTGATCTCGAAATAACAAGTTCGAATGTTGTGTAGGTATTGTACGTTCGATACGCAAACCGGGTTAATGAAACTTTAATTTCGTGTAAGAAAAAAATGTAACATTATTTCATAGATCGTAAAAAAAGGTACATACATACTTATAATACTTATAACAAGAACTAGTAAAGGTTCTACGAATTTTATTCAATCAAAACCTTGTGGGACTTAGTCCTATAATTATGTACACGTTACATTTTAATTTGGAACACAAAATAATTTAAAACATGGTTCATGGCCATCATTAATAAAAGTCATTACGTGAAAAGCTATAGAACGTTCATTTTCTTTTAAGTAATAATCCATGTTCATATTTTTGTAATCACATTTTGAAATGATTTTAATATCTAGTAGTGTAATTAATGTATTGGAAAAATAACTAGTTCACTATTCCCTACTACGTTTACTTCAGCGTTTTTCTACATTTGTATCAGTGTCTTCTGAGTGGAAACATGTTCTACCGTCATTTTCGCCCTTTTACCATCATTTGCAATATTTTTGGCTTACCAAAGCCCATAGTAACTTCTGATGGAAACTCCATCAAGATTAACACGTGGCTTAAGATTTGGTCTTTGTTATTTGCAGCAGCTTTAATCAGTAGCTACGCATTCTTACGCGATAGACTTCTCAGATTTGACGTCAAAAGAGATCTAGGAATTATCCCTGATATCACTGATTTGTTCGTGAACGTTATTATTATAATCATTAATCTTGTTAACAGTGAAACCATTTCCATTAACATTCATGAAGTACTGGATGATATTTTTAAACATTTGAACATCACCAGCTATGTCCTAGAGTTGTTCGCTTACAAAATGTACTTGTGGTATTTCACAGCAATGATCATGTTTATCATTTTGATTGTCCTAGAGATATTAAATGACTTTCCTCCATTTATTCTCTTGATAAGAATACCAACGTTCCTATCACTATTACATTTAATCATGCATTTGTATTTATTGTCAGCGCTTCTGAAGGTGATAAATCACCAACTTTCAAGAACACTAATTGAGGATAATGTTCCTAAAATTATATCAACTGATAAAATTGAAACGAAATACATCTTTAAGTACGTATTAAATCCAAATATTGAATTTATTGTAATAAATAACATTGTACACCTTGATTTAAAATGTCTTTGTAAACTGTATGATAGACTAAGCATTTGCATTCATCTTTTGGAAAAATGCTATGGTTTGCAGGTAAGATTTGATACTGTTTTTATTAGATGTAAGTACTTTTAACTCTGAACACGTGATAATTACTTGAAAATCAAGATTAGTAATCAAAACCTGTATAAATATACACTTAAGAAACTGATATAGTATCTACTTGAATTTCAAGTACAATATCCCTTAATGAAGAACTGAAATGTTCCACCTCACACCAGTGTATGTGTGGTGTGTCACACCCTGAGTTTCGACTCTTTAACTTTTTACTTGGGATAATATAATATTTTAATTTAATTGTCGTCGGATTGCTAAACTTTGATACATCATCATACTGTATAGACTTTGTTTTTGGTAGCGAATACCAACTGCGAGTTCTAAAAAAAAAACTTAATAGGATTAATCGGACTGATGTCGGATAGTATTCCAGAAATAGATTTCTGATGATGTATCTGAGGTATAGACAACAAAGACAGAAAAGAAAAAAAATTGTGATTTATGACGATTTTTCATTGAAATTCTATCTTTTCATGAGTGCTACAATAATTGTAATGTTTACATCAGCCACATCAATATTGTCTTCCTCATTGCAGATTTTCTTATCGATCTGGTTAATGTTCACAAGTGATGATGTATCTGAGGTATAGACAACAACGACAGAAAAGAAAAAAATTGTGATTTATGACGATTTTTCTGTTTTTGTACAGCTGCTTACGGCATCCGTAAATTCTATCTTTTCATGAGTGCTACAATAATTGTAATGTTTACATCAGCCACATGAATATTGTCTTCCTTATTGCAGATTTTCTTATCGATCTGGTTAATGTTCACAAGTGGAGTGGTTGGCGTGACAGTGATCGTGACCAATCAGGTAGTACTTGGAATTAGCATGTGACACTTCCTGAAGTGATGCTTGATTAGAAATATATGTCCGGGTTCGTCCCTCTTTGCAGTAATTCTATGTATGTTTGTTCGGTTTATGACCCAGTCTTATCCCCGAATACTGAGACGACACTCAATTCTAAATCGCGGTTAAGTATAGTTCAGTCATTAAAAACTCTTTGTCATATTTAAGTACAACTTAAAATTGAGTAGCCTTTCGGTATTCGGGCGTTAGAAAAATAATTGTAAGGTTCAAGTTTGACGTAAATAACTTCAGTTTGTATGGATAATGAATTTAAAGAAGACATTCAACTAATGAAATAATGAAGGATGGATGGATAATGGAGATCAGATCGAAAATTATGCGAATATTTAAAACCAATATTTAACGTAGAAATTTGTAAAGGTACATTACGTCATTAATATAAAATATTTAAAAGGAACAATGTCCAAAATGAGGAAACTGATCTTACATAGGTATCGTAGAAACAAAGGCCTGTCACTGAAATAACAGTGTGGTAGCATTTCATAAGATTGCAGTCATGGTCTGTTTGATAAAAGTTATTACGACGTTGAAGTGAATCAAACGTTACTTATTTGTAAACAATAGTGATCTCATTGAGTTCTATTTTTAAACTACATCATTCGAATTACGACTTAAACGAGCAGTATCACACTGTTGAAAGTAGGCACTATAGATTTGTAATACATTTGTTGTCCAGAGACAATCAGTCATAAAGTATGAATATGTTTATTATTAATCGTCACAATCATCATCAGCTAGAACAACATCTACTACTGTAAAAAAAGTATTCTAAATTAATTATTATATATTTTGGATTACTTACATAATTATTTAACTAGTTTCAAATCATATTAGAGGTCCTACAGTAACTGTAGCAGCGTTACAGTCGCCGCGTCGCGGGCCGCGGAATGCTGCTCACAAATATGAGCCTCTAGCATGACTTGAAACTAGTCGAGTTTCTCGTTAATAATTACGAGAGTAAGCCAAAAAAACATAATAATTAATTTAGTATGCAACACGAAAGTTATAATATAAAAAAGTATTATTTCCTTTTAAGTAGAAAATTATGCTCCTATAAGATATAGACACTCACTACACTAACAAACTTCTCATTGCTCACATTAAAGCATAATGTGATTTAATATTTTTTATAATTATGGATATGAAATAGATTAGATGGGAACAAGACATTTGCTCACGCTACGTTTCTTTTTTAATATGGATGCCCTTCTGGGTATGCACACAGACGTACATAATCTTAACTTAAACACAGCTTCTAGGAAATAAACTGAGTGATCCTGTGGTTCTAATTTTCAATCTATTAATTAATAGGTAATGCAAATAATTTTGTTTTTGAAGTCCGTTTTCATGTTATAAATAGCTTCCTTTGTATTAATTTTCAGGCCACTCTAAAATGGTTAGTGATCATTAAAAGCATTCTGCCTTTCTACTGGTGTTTCCTTGGATGCTATATAGACGACCAAATGAACAAAGAAGTTGATCGAACTATTACTATGATTGTCAAGTGTCTCATAGACTTCAAATGCGGTATGTATTATTTTTATTTTTGTAAAATTGCTATCAAAACTAAGCTATACAATATAGAGAAAAGTAGCTCCATTTGCAACAAGGATCTTAAAACAGCTATTTGATTTCTCGAAATACTTATATATTCGACTTCAATTTTAACCTACATTTCAAACCATCGACTAAATAACGTATTCTTTTCATTTCAGTGCAGTCAAAAAAGGCAATTTTGGAAACGTTCAAGGAGCTAGTCAGTAACGACCGTCTTCAGTTCACCGCCTGCAGCTTATTTAAATTGAGCTATTCCATGTTACTTGGAACCATGCTTAACGTTATAACGTACAGCATAATTTTGATACAGATGATTTAGAATAATATAATAGGAAAATGTAGTAACTGAAATAAAAAGGCTTTGTATAAGTTAAATAAAAATCTAATCCATTTCCCAGAAGCGGAATAAATATAGAGAGCGCCCTAGGTCAGCATGAGCTCCTCATAGGCACTCCTAGTTTTTTTGTCATCGCTGTCACTCTAATGGGCATGCGTGTCTCACCGGACTTCAGTGTTCCGGTGTTTTCATGGTTGTATCTATATCTGGCTTCTGGCGGTTTTGGGAGGCTGTACCGCACTTGTTCCAGAAAAAAAATGCGTGTCTCATAGTGTCGCGGTACCCCTCTGCCTAGGCCACCTTGCGCCCTAGACACTTGCCTAGTTTGTCTTAGTGATAATATGGCTCTGCCACTTCCTACAATAAACCTAACATAAACATGATGTGTTAGCAAAGATCTCATGTAGGTAGTATTGTGCTTTCTTTTTAATTTCAATTTGACTTTGGTTAGTTTCGTATTACAATTTATTTTATATTTTGGTTTTCTACATTCTCTTATGTTTCTTCTCCTGTATAAGATATCATTTCTCGCTCATTTTATTCATATTTTTTTAGCCCATTCTTTCCTTTAGAAGTAATTGTGACTTATATCCATTCCTAAAGCATTTGGATTCTTTGTAACCTATTGTATCACGAGATTCTTATTAAAATACCTGTAACTATTGATATCTTGAATATACCTCTGTTTTCAGACCTTGTTAAAAGTAGGTTATTCTTTATCAAACCTAATCTACTAAAATATCCATCGACGGCTCAATTTTAAGATCGGGTACTGTGACTTAGATACCATTTTGCTTTCTTGGTCAGATAGGGTTTGAATTGACCTTAAACTAGTACATATTCAAATACTTATCTTCTGTTAGCGTGGCTAATACTGGTTTTTGAAAGTGTTATACTAGAGTGAATCAATATTTAATTGTGCTTCGACTATGTCTTGTTTTTGTTTTCGTTTTAAAAACTGTTTTGTTATAGGATAAACCATTGGTGTCGCCCATGGATATCTAGAACATCAGAGGCGCTACAAGTGCGTTATCGGCCTTTTGGGGTTTAGGAATTTTAGGATTGTTGGGGATTCAGGGATTGGGGAGATTGAGGAAAGGGGTAATTGGGTCTTCGGTAACCTCATTCACACGACAAAACACAACGTAAGCGTTGCTTCACTTCGGTGTTTCGATTATTCCAAGAATTGGTGCCTTTTGAGAAGATTATCCGCAAAATAAATTGAACTGTTCTCATCTGGGATTCGCTGGGGAAAAGTTTCCAGTATATGTTGCGGAACATCAATCTCCAGCGAATAGAGCCCTCCATGCAGCGACCAGGATAAAAGCCAAAGAAATGAACTATAAGTACGTTTGGATCAGAAACGGCAAAATCTTCGTAAGGAAAACTGAAGGTTCCGATTATATATTAATAAGGAGTGTGAATGGCTTGGAAAAAATAATATAATATATTATCATCTGTTTGTTATTATCTGTTAGTTATTTTATAATTTAATTTAATTGTTTTTTTTTCTTAGTTTTGTGTATCCCAAGATTTTGCTTGACTAAGTGATACTAAATTAAAAATTCAATAACTTGAATGTTTATTACCAAAACTGTAGAGGTCTTCGAACTAAGACAAATACTTTTTACGTAAATCTTTGTTGTATGAGTTATGATGTAGTAGTACTGACGGAAACTTGGCTAAATAGCAATATACTAAGCAGCGAACTGTTTGATGATAGATATATGGTGTACAGGAGGGATAGGGAGGCGAGGGGTTTCAACTGTAACAAGGAGGGAGGTGGAGTACTAATAGCCGTTTTGAAAAAACTCAACTCTCAATCTAATCTGGAATGGCAGAGTGAATGTGAGGATCTCTGGGTCACCATTGACGTTTCTGCTACGCGTAGTACACACCAAATACTTATGGGTGTGGTCTACCTTCCGCCGCCCGTATGCCTATTGGCAGTTGAGCACTTCATTGAGAATTGTAATAAAATTTTCGAAAGAAAAAACAATTTTTCAGTGTGCATATTTGGGGATTTCAACTTAAGCAGAATCGATTGGAATCCAGAAGCTGCCACGGGAAGGAATTCAAATATTTGCCAGCAGCTAATGGAATTCATACACGTAAATCAACTCGTCCAACACAACAATATAAAGAACTGTTCAGGGCGTATTTTGGATTTGATCCTTTCTACAATACCTTCGTGTTCGGTGAGTAAATCGAGCTTGGCATTGATCGTCCCGGATAAATTGCATCCTCCTCTTGATATAAACATATCGTTGGTAGGAGACTCTTATCTGCCATATAATAAATTAAACCTTAAATTGAATTTCTATAGGGCCAACTATAACCAAATTAAATCGTACTTAAATGAACAGGACTGGCACCAAAACTTTGTAAGCAAAAAAGACGTGAATGATATGGTCCAAGTTTTTTACAATGTCTTAAACCACGCAATTGAGAAATTTGTTCCAAAATGTAAGTCTACTACTAACCGCTATCCACCCTGGTTCGACAAAGCGATGATACATTCACTTAGGGAAAAAAATAAGTTAAGACTACGATTCAAAAAATATAAAAATCCAAGAGACAAAATCGAGTTATCATTGATAACTAAACGCTGTGAAAGTATGGCTAAACACTTGTACCAAAAGTACATGGAGAATTTGGAATTGGGAATAAAAAAGAACCCAAAACTTTTTTGGTCTCATGTTAAAGCAAAACGCGGAGGGACTAGTACTTACCCCCTAACTATGACGGATGGAATGATCACATCGTCAAATGGCCCAGTTATCTGCAATCTCTTTGCTCAGTATTTTTCATCTGTTTACACTTCTGACAGTGACTCGGTTTACGACCACTCTGATTCTGATTACCTGCGCTCATTACATAACAGTCAATGCCTAACAATCCCGGAAATAGATAGCGATGATATACTGAGGAAACTGAAAACCTTAAACATCAGTAAAGGAACCGGCCCTGACGGCATCCCCCCATTTTTTATTGTGGAATGTGCGTCGGCACTTGCCGTTCCCTTGACTGATTTATAACACCTCCTTATGTACAGGAATTTTCCCAGCTGAGTGGAAGAGAGCCAAAGTGGTGCCGGTATTTAAATCAAACAAAAAAGAAAGCATTTCCAACTACAGACCCATCTCGCTTCTATCAATTTTTGCTAAGGTCTTTGAATCCATGATATGTTGTCATGTTCAGCGCCACTTTGGCCTTTATATTAGCGACCACCAACACGGCTTTGTTGCTTCCAGGTCCACAACAACAAACTTGTTGGCTTTTACAGATCTCTTGGTGCGATGTATAGACTCTAACAAGCAGTGTGATGTTATATACACCGATTTTAGTAAAGCGTTCGACAGGATCTCACATGCATATTGATACATAAGCTGTCGTTGTATGGTATTACCGGATATTTGTTGAAATGGCTTGAATCGTATCTAACTGAACGTGAATTCTATGTTGTTGTTAATGGTTTCCGTTCCGAGACTTTCCCTATAGCATCCGGAGCTCCTCAGGGTTCCCATCTAGCCCCAGTACTATTTAATATTTTCATTAACGATCTCCCCCATTGCCTTCAGTATTCGACTTGTTTTCTTTACGCTGACGATTTAAAATTTGCGAGATGTATCGAATCATCGCTCGATATTAGGCTCCTACAGGAGGATCTGAACAAGTTATATGAATGGTGTACTTGCAATCGGATGGAGCTAAATATTAAAAAGTGCTTTTACATCAGTTTTTCCAGAAAGAAGATTCTTATACGCTCAGAATACATAGTGGATAATAAGGAGATTAATGGGGTGGAAAGCGCCAGAGATCTGGGAGTCCTGTTCGATAATAAACTGACATTTATTCCTCACATCGAAAAAATTACAACAAAGGCTTCAAAAATGTTAGGGTTTGTTATAAGAAATACGACGAGTTTTAAACAGAGTCGCACTAAAATAATGCTGTACAATAGTTTGGTTCGGAGTATCTTGGAGTACTGCAGCGTGGTTTGGAGGCCACACTACGCTGCACATATGTTGCGCTTAGAAAGAGTCCAAAAGCGTTTCCTATGGCATCTAGCATTTTCAAAAGGCAAAGCTAAATGCCTTCCCTCATACAACTCCCGATTGCGATGTTTCGGGATGCTACCACTGTCAACCAGAGCGAAAGTTACAGACGCTATTTTTGTGTATAAATTAATCAGGAATAAAACTAATTGCCCCATATTACTTAGCTCATTTGGATTTCGTGCGCCTTCCAGATACCCACGTGGTCACATAACACCCCTCTGTCCTCCACTACGCAGAACAGTTCTTGGTGCAAACTCAACCATTACCAGATTAGCGAACGTCATAAACAATTGCAGTGACGTGATAGATATGCACCACGACAGCCTTGGTAGTTTTCGTAAATCAATTATTACATTATGCTCCCAGGGTCGCTTATAATAATAATAATTATTTAATAATAATACAATTTTATATCAATAATTTAATGATATCTAAAATAATCGCAACTATTCTCAATTAAGTGTTCAATTGTTTCAGTCAATTAGTATTCAATTGTTTCAGGTGCCTAATTACGTTAGGTACCCTTGTCTTGGTTGTAATCCTACACATATCGACTCTAATGAATTTCAAATTTAATTTAATCCCATAATTAATTGAATTAATCGATCGCAACTTTTATGTTATGTTGCTTGATCGTGTTCGAATGTTATAATTTTTTTTAATGTAACTTATTCTAACCGTTTTATGTGCATGTTGTGTTAGCCAGTAAGTAGTTGTTACACTTACCAAAGTATTATTTGTAATGATGTAATGAATGTATGAGTGTAAATAACTGTTGGTTAACCTAATAAATAAATAAATAAAAATAAATAAATTATCTGAACTAGCTAGCAGTAAAACAATACGGATCATGTAATATTATATAAATATCATAATTTATTAGAGATTCTACAAATTAATCCTTAAAAATAATTATAAATAATTTTATGATCATTAATTTGAAATCTTAGCCTAACCAGTTTTACAATTTATGAAACTAATACGAAAATTGTTTTGTTTTCCGATCCAAATAAGGACATACATACTAATACATAGCAAACATCGATTCATATCTTATTGTCATAAATAGATTGATTGTAATAAAATATTTTTACATCTTGCACTTATCTCGAGGAATTTCCCAAACTTTTCACGTGTGTGAGTGTTTTTCCAAATGGTGGAGATGAGCTAATTTTTCTTTGTATTGTTGTTTGTAGTCAACAACATTAAGTTTGATCTGTTTGTTTCTAGGATAAAGTTCTCTAGGAGCGTTGTTGTAGAAGAGGTTAAAATTGATTCCAAAATGTGGTCAATTCGTTGCTGAAGATGTTGATAGTTTGTATCACTGCGCAATCAATCTACGACCAATTTCATACGATCCAATTTGGATCACATTATTGTTTCTTCAACTCTTCCGTTCTCTTTAAACAGTTTTTTTTTCTTCACATTCTTCAAGTGAATCAATTTCACTTTTTTCTTCTTTTCTATAATTTACTCAAGAACTGTTCTTTTCCAATACCCTTCTGAGTTTCTTCAATCTTTTCTGAGTCCTCTTCTTATTCTAATTACGTCTTTCTTTTCTTCGTTATGTTCATAAATTATGAAACTGGAATTTAAACCTATGATATGTCTAGTCTCATGCTCTTGGTCGGTCTTTTGGGTTGTCTGGGGGTCCATATGGCCTCTCATATGGGGGTGGCCTGTAGGGTTTCTGTTCTTTTCTTTCACCGGGTCCAGACATTTCTGTGACAAAAGAAAAATTTATGTTTAGTAATTAATTCACTTTTTAGTAGTGTTTTATGGCAGTGCCTATATGAAGCTTCAGAAAAAAACAGTAAACATTTTCTTATTTGTGTTTTTCAAGAAATTGATTTTACGATGTCACAATGTAACCTACTTTTTTAATGCCAACAAAGGTTTACAGGTTTAATTTTAACGTATTAATGTTAAACAGGCTTAATTTATTGTCAATAATAAGACAGTTTAGTAGTAAAAATACGGGGTATTCTACCATTAAAATCTACGCATGTCATTAAAAAAATAACTAAAACCATTGAGTTTTAAATGGACATCATGGACCAAAACATGTGGATTTATTACAAAAACAACGACCAAAATATATTGTAATTAGCACGTGTGCTTACCTGTATTTGTTAAGGTATTCCTTGTTACCAAACTACACGTTTAACACTTATTTGGTTACTAACACTCTGCTGAATTTGGTAGTTTATAAATACGGCAGTGAAGAGATAACAGCTGTCCACGCATTATCTTGAAAGAGTTATCTGTAAGAAAAAGCTTCTGCACGGGAATCCCTGATCTCCAAATGTCTTGGTTGAATGATTATTCATCCTTGGGTTTTCTTCACTTGTCTATTTTGATGAATTCTATAGAAATATTGCAGTTATTTTTTTTCTAGATAAAATGTATTATGGATTGTTGTAGAAATATTAAGTTAAGCGGTAGGATTTAATTAAATGGAATGTTTAATAATGATGAATAAAATTAAACAAAGAGAAAAAGGTAAATAAAGATTTTTAGAACAATTTAAGACATATTTTCTTTTTAAGACGGGATTTTCTTTTGGTAGTTTTATAACATAAGTATTCATTCTGTCCTACAGAATGAAACACGACTTAAAAATTAGATTTTGTTTTACAGAATTTATTTTGCGGAATTGCAGAATTTATTAATTTATATTAGGTACAGAATATATTTTATGATGCGTAAATTACCTTTTTACCAAAATAAGTTTTCCTTTTCACGATTTGTTTAATAGTGTAGTATGGTTTGCTAAATTGTTTATTTGTACTAAATAAGTAAGTGAATGAATATAAAAATACCAAGCTTAAAAATATTTCAGGCTATTGTGACTCATTAAATTACTGAACGAACATGAATAATAAATGTTTTTGGTACCTTCTCAGTTTGTGTATAATATCATCTTGTGAAAATGCGGAAATTGGTAATTTTGAAGTGGATATATAGATAGAGTGAATTTATTCTCAAAACTGTTTTAAAATAATCTACGCAAATAAATATGAAGCTGAAGCTGTCGTGTCATTGCAGGGACCAAGTTAATATAAAATCAAAATTACTGGGCAAGTCAGGACTGGGACGGCCCGCAGGTGTACAAATTAGTGTTTTATTTATTCTTACATTAAGCATTTATTTCAATACTGAACCTGAAAAGATGGCCATAAATCGTTATTTGCAAGTCAGCACTTGTTTTTTATCACAAAACTCTCATTTATTTGGAAAATCCGAAAATGTATCATGTCATGTCAAGAAGATGAACAATTCAGTTTTCCGATGGCCCGATATATCTTTTTTTATCAACATTTTGATATCGACTACTATTCTTAACTAGGTATACCTAACGATATCCAAAACAAGGTCGTAAACCAGTTAAAGGCAGTTCTAGAGAATAGTATTTCAAATTTTAATGTACGGATATGGTAAGACTGTTACAGGTTTATAGGATATTTTAAAGCTTACTGCCTGCTACTTCGCTAATGTGATCACGGGAAAATGATGTAATCGACACCCAATCAATTTCATACTATTATGTATGTAGGTATTTTTATTATTACAAAGAATTTTTTAATGTTATGTTTACATAAAAAATTTCGTGAGACGTACTAAATTTATTATTAGGTTATGGCTTACTCACATAACTGGTTTCAGTAGCAGCGCGACAGTCGCCGTGTCGCGGGTCGCGGAATGCTGCTCATGAATATGAGCCTCTAGAATGACTTGAAACTAGTCAAGTTGTTAACAGTGTCACTTTCAGTCAAAGAAAATAGTTGTTGTTTTGTTGCTGGTTGTAGTAGTTACGTGAGTAAGCCGAAAACATAGTAATTAAGCTATGTTGGCGCTACAATCTGACTAGTTAATTGTAATTTTCCTTACGTCCGTAACTGTGAACATCTAATTGTTTAGATAACAGAAGAGAGGCTGAAAGCTCAAAATTATAAAAAATAAATTAAAAAACCACCCCGTTTCTACTCTTGCACTTCAAGCCGGAGCTCCGGTAACCCGTTAAGTTCTCCGCGGTTCCGTATCGGCATCAGCCCTTTTGGGTCCATCCGTGGTGGTCTGATGGCTCTTTGAGGCGCGCTTGCAACACGACGCGCCGCACACTCGGGGCCAGGGGTAGCTACGCATAACGTAAATTCTCTCGTCTGCAGCTGTAGCCAAATGCCATTAAGCGCTTGTCTACATGTACCTCTAGAATAGAAAACTAAAGCTAAAGCGCTAAAGTAGCGTTTGGCTAAAGGCCCAGTGCCTTTAGCCAAGCGTTTGGCTAAAGGCCCAGTGCCTTTAGCCAAACGCCACTTTTGACTACAGCTGCTGGATATACTGATGACGGATAAGCTAAGAAAGTTACTTTGTTATATGACAGTTCATGAGTGAGAAGGGCTTAGTAGTAACCATGAACTGGAGTTGGAAGGCGTAGCGTGACGTTTGGACAAACATTTAATTAAGTCATATAATTCACAGTCAAAATTTAAAATAGACTTTTAATGTTCGCCAAATAATGCAACTATCGGTTCGTTCTAAAGTGAACCCTAATATTCGTTACTTTCCGTTTAAATTACTGGACTAACAATATGAAACTGGGTTTTCCGATAAAACCTTAAATTATCACTTCAACATCACACCATTTCTTACAATGTTATTTTTATCTTACGGAATTCCCTTGGCCTCGTGTGCTGCGGAGATTGAGTGCAGAAATCACCTCATTCATGAAAATACCATTGAATATTTGCTCAGTCTAGTGGCAGTCGCGTTTTAGATTAGTGGTAGCTCGTAGGTATTAGTTTGTTTATACTTCATCAAAATTATTTCGAAATCGAATATTTGCTTTGGTAGAAATAGTTCCTAATAGCATATTTCACAAATAGTTAATTATTTGACTTTTTTATATAAAATTTTCCCTTTTTTGAGAAGAATCAGTTCATTAACTACCTACATAATTCTGCTAAACAAAGAAGATTTAAAAATAGTCCATCAATTTGATAGTTTCATAAAAAATCTGAGATTTGCCAACCCTGTTAATGTGCTGTTAATGTGTAGTGGTTAACTGTACTTATGGTCAACATTTTAGTATTTCTTTTAGTTCAAATAAAGACAGTTAAATAAATAATGCAGGAGGTAAAGGGAACGCTCTTGAAAAGTTGACAAAAATAAATACTTTTTACATTTTTGATCGTTTTTGTTTAATTCATGGAATATCAGCCTTGAGTAGTTATTATTACAACTATTATTACGTTAAACAAAGTATTACTGGTTTTTTTTTTAATTCTCAGTAGTTGTACGGAGTCTGGAATTGTGCCCGGTATATGGCAATAGGCTCACCCGCTATTATATGGGTCTCGTAACATAAATAGTGAAAAGTGGGTGTTCTATTGTACAGCGGCATTAAGTGCCGTAATGTGCACCTTTGCCTACCCCTTCGGGCATAAAAGGCGTGGTGTTATGGGATTACATTAAATATTTAATTTCTTACTTTTATGAAAGTAATTATTTTTCGGGAACGAATGTTCGAACGTTTAGGGTTGAATGCAGCCGCGTAATTTTTGAGAAAATGTCTAAAATAACATCATGTAACGATTGTGAAAATCATGAATTTCAATTTATTCATTTGCCAAAACATATTAACTATGTATGACTAGGTCAAAAACAAAATAAATTGTTCTCTGGGGGCAATTGCCATTTTATAGTGTCACAATTTTTTTTGTAAGAAATACAAATTACAAGGTATAATTCTGGTACAGGTTCTATTACTATTTTATTGTTTTCAAATATTATCTTATTGAATCAGAAGACTAATGAACTTATGCATACATGCGTATGGGTGTAACCACATGTTCTGTGGGCGTAACCAAATAACATAATAAATACTCGTATAAAGATAGGCGTGATTAAATTAATTGACTATTGAAATAAAAATGAAATAAGTTTGTATGCAACGGAAATGAAAATACATTAGTGGAGGTGTCAATTGTATTTAATAGAAATAGGAATGGTAAGAATATGTAAGAAGAAGACTGAAAGTTAGGGACAAGTTACATGAAAATTAGAAGGTAATAGTCTGATGTCATGATACGTTGTGAGATTTAAATAAAAACGAAGAGATAAAAATCATATGACAAAGCTAGTTCTATACAAGGGTGTTAAATTTAAATATAGTTAGAAAAGTAAAAGATACTCAAGAAAATACAAACTTACACACGTAATTATTTGACGAAGAACTCGACTAGTTTCAAGCCATACTAGAGGCTCATATAATTCATGAGTAGCATTTCGCGACCCGTGACGCGTATGAGGAAGCCGAAAAACATAATAATTAATTTAACTAGTATGTCTCACGACAGTTATATCTAATGTAAAAACAAAATGAATAAATTATGTGAGGACTGAATTCACCAAAATACTATAGAAATACATAAATATCGGGTACTTATTGTATGTGTGGTTCCTGAAAAACTATCATTGACGAAAGATCTGGTTTTAGATAGATTTTGCCAAAACATTTTAGCATAAGGTTCTTCAAAATAGGAAAAAAATTTGTACAGGGCCAGTTACCTACTAATTTTCAAGCAACCTGTATTAATTAAGTATGTTAGATGTAAGAAAATATGTCCTAACGGGGCTGACATGTTCCTAAACGAAAAGTCCCTAAAACCATAGATAATAAAAAAAGCAGCCTGTACATGGGAGGTTTGGTTTGCTTGTGATTTCAGTAAAAGAGTGAATCTACGCGGAAGGACAATTAAAAGTATGGAAATGTAAACGTGACGCGTTACATGTATTGTCTTTGGAGTTGATTTTGGTTTCGTAACAAAAAATTGAAAATCAGAAAAATGCTAATTTCAGGAATCTCGACCAAGTTTTGTAAATCTTTACCAATAGATTATAAGCTTACACCTTGTCAGTCCAAACTTGGGACAACCTAATGGGTTACCGGGGCTCCGGTTCGAAGCTGGAATAGGGGGGGTTTTTAGTCACTAAGAGTCTGACACTCACCCAAGGCGGAAGAAGTTATTGGATGACTGTCCACCCTCAAAAGAAAGAAAACGCCTTATGAGTAGTTGTGGAAATTCATATATGCCCAATTTTTTTTTCTACAAAATGGTGACTTATCTGTGTATTAAAATAATTTTGCATATTACAAAATAATGAAACTCCGCCTGGTTTATATTGGGCATCCTTCTTTAGTCTTTCATTAGGTGTGAAAGTATCTAGAAAGTACGTATACATATGTAAGTTTGTTTACAAAAATCTCGCGATATTATAGAATCAATGTCACGTCACATACCAATCGGATAAAATGAGAAGGCAGTAGGCGGTACCTCTTGCCTCATTGGTCCTGATAAGGAGTAGTCTACATATTATGAGATTCATAATCGGGGAAAATACGAATACGTGTCTCAAAGGCGGATAAACCCAAGGAAGCCAGAAAGACGAGATAGAAGATTACCGATAGTCGCTTCTCGATAAGCATCATAGCCTAAAATAATAATATTTGGTAATATTTGGAAAATACGCTCATTGTCAGAAAAACAGGTGTGTCAGTAGACGTAAGCAATGATTTATTGATAGAAAAGTGTTGGTTCAATATTAAACGTTTACTTACGTTCTAATCAGATTCATAAACAAAATGATGCACATGAGACAGAGAACATGTTTATCACGAAATCACTGATTCTGTCCTGCGGCATGTTCATCATAGCAGCTGATGCAAATATTAGGAATAAGTATGAATTGTTGGCCAAAACAGAGACTTCAGAAAAGTGAGGTCCTGGGTTGACATGAAATTTAAGTGTGGGAGAGCCATGCTTCGGCACGAATGAACCGGCTCGACCGGAGTGATACCACGGCCTCACAGAAAACCGACGTGAAGCAAAGCTTGCGTTGTGTTTCGTCGTGTCCTCCGGTAACCTCATTAAGGTTACTGGAGGCTCAATTACCCTCCCCTTCCCCAATCTCCCCAATTCCTGAATCCCCAACGATCCTCAAACTCCTAATCCCCAAAAGGCCGGTAACGCACTTGTAACGCCTCTGGTGTTCCAGGTGTTCATGGGCGACGCCGATTGCTTACCATCAGGTGATCCGTAGGCTCGCTTACCGGCTTATGCCATAAAAAAAACGTCGTTGCATGATGCAACGTGCAGCATCGTAAGTAAAGACAAATGAAACTTGACAATATGTACAAATCATTGGTATGTTGACCAAAATTCCAAAATTCATATCTAGTTGATTGGAAATTGATGGTTCATCGTGTTGGCGAATATTTTTTCGAGTTAGTTAATACGCCTAATTTAGATATCCTTTAGAAGTCAATAAAAGTTGCAGATTGTGCCAGCGAAAATGCAGGTCAGGCGCTAGTTATTTTTTCTTTAAAAAACAAGTGATGCTATTTTCTTTTTCTTTCATAAATTCTTTTGACACTTTTTTATGTAATGCTTGAAATAAACAAAGAAGAAACGGTTACATAAATCGCATTTTTGTTTCTCTTAAGTAGTGTTTTATCCCGATCTACCTGTCAAGGGCTTTATTTAAAGGGGAAACATCGTCGAATGACTTCTTCCGCCAGTGTCAGACTCTTACTGATAAAAAACCTCCCCGATTCTACTCCTGCACTTCGAGCCGAAGCCCTGGCAATCCGTTAAGTCCTCTGGTTGTGGGGTGGGTTTTTTATACTTGATAGGTTGACCTTTAGCCGCCATCTCGCCTGGTGGTAAGCGATGAGAAAGAAGAAAGAAAGAAAAAACATTTATTTAGCACCAGGCACGATGCAGCATAAATAAAAAATAAAAAAAGACAATCAAGATGTGACAGTGGAAGTAATAAAAATATAAGAGTTGAAAAATTGAAACGGTGATGACGGGTTATGACAAACTCCTATTTATGAAGAAGTAATAAGAATAAAAAAAGATGTTGCAGTAGCTACTGCTGTCATTTTTCTCCCAAACTTCCTACATTCTTATACTTTCATTTAACTATTCTAACTGCTCCTCATGATGTTCTAGGCTACGTGCACTGCTTTTAGTACATCTGGGGCATCAAAAACCGTATTAATAATACGATACAATTGAAAATAAATCATGAGTCAAATGGATGACACTAGGTACTTATGAGCTGTCGTCTCCTTAAATCTTTTATCTGTCACATTGTCACACGACGCGAGGTTACTTGTCTCTAAGACCATATTATGTAGGTAATTTGTATTAACTCTATCTACATGATTCTTCAATTCTATCATAAAGATTATGACTAATTTACCAAACATTTCCGTTCTTCTAGAATCTAACGATATCTAAATCTATATTCTCGAGTTTGTCTATATTTTTTTTCAAAAAATAACTATGTTCGTGTTTCATGATAGGTATACTCAATTTAATGCCATGTCATGTACCTACCTAAATATGTATTCAGATATTTCATGAAGTATGAATAAAATATGTTGCCAATTGTTTAAATGCAGGCGACAAAAGAACTTGGTTATTTAATTTAAAAAAGAAAAAAAGACAGCTATGAACTTATTTCTCTTACTTAAATTACTTTCTTCTAAAGTAGAAATAGTAATCATAACTTATAAAGACTTTATGTATGTGTCTCAATAAAATAATCCTAAGAATGCAAATGTCGAATTATCTTGCAAAAGACAAGAAAAATCACATATTACATATTTATTTGTTTGAGTTTGTATTGCTATAAAGATATCAAAGGCACTGAATGAATAAAGTTGAATTAAGAGCAATATCGTTTCCCTTCTCTGTTATTTAAAAACTTTAATAAAAGTTTATTAAACGTGTTATTAGGACGATCTAATACCTAACAAACCTGATAATGATTTTAAATCCGGTTTGAAAGGCAGTGGTGATGGAAGTAAGTAGGTAGACCAAAAATCTATTCACGGATCTAAACAATATTGTGGTGATTGTTGGTTTGTTGTGTTTAGTTTTAGGGTTTGAAATTACTAACGTATTTTCAAGTAAAATACTAACTTTAAAATGAATAATAATAACACTTCATGTATCAATTTCGTAAAAAAAACTTTGCTAGCAGTGTCAGTGCTACTAGCCTGTACAGTGTACCTTCATTATTAACCGATACTGAAAATGTCAATAAGTTTATTTTTCATTCTTCACGGACTCCTAACTCAATATTAACAGAGTTTATTAAAATATTATAACTGGAGCCTAAATAAATACAATACTTTGGTATCTCATTTAATGAATTTGTGGACACTATTTGCGTAGGCGTTAAGAGAAAAAAATGTGCACATAGGATTCTAAATTAGTTTTGCAGGTGAGATTTATTACGCAATAGGGAAATGTATTGTTTGCGACTTCTAAAATTTTATTAATAGCATGTAGCTCTGTAACTTAATCTAGTGGTGATTAAAAAACATCATACTAGCGTCTGATATTGGGATGTTGTGAAGTATTAAATTCAAATAGGGTAATAAATAATAGACATAGTGGGTACAAAAACGAAATTGCACTGTTTTTGTACTTTTCTCAAGCTTTTGATAGCTCTCATGTATACAAACTTACATAAAAAGAACAACTTGAATATATCGGGGGTATATTAAGGTCAGAAAACTATTACCTATTCGACTAAAACATAAATTATTGATGCTGAGAATGAAATGTCATATTTTTATGCAAACTATAAATTAAATAGGGGATTCTTAGGACTATACTAGGAGGTCCAACGCTAGTTCAAGGGTATTTGTATACCTAATATATTATAAACTATTTTAGTGTTTACTTGGTGGCTTAAACATTGTATTATCCTTGCACCTGCTTCTTATCTAGCGCCATCGGTATTTTGATTATTAAGTGATAGATGCACCGTATAGATAATTTTCGGACTTATCAATCAGAATATAATTATGAAAAATTTACTTAATCTGTCGTACTATCTGCATAACATTCTTTTTATTTATTTTTGGAACTGCTATCAATGTATCGTTCCATGAATAGGTATGTTTGTGAAAAAAGGTGGCGGCGTAGTGTCCTTCCACGTAAATATCGTTGATTTTGACAAAAATATAAACGTTTATCCATGTGAAGGTAAAGAATATGAAATTTGTAATTCTTAAACAAATTCTTGAATATAAATATCCCAAAAAGTGTGCAGACTTGGCTAGGCATTTATGATAACATCCT
This sequence comes from Spodoptera littoralis, assembly GCA_902850265.1. NCBI lineage: Eukaryota > Metazoa > Arthropoda > Insecta > Lepidoptera > Noctuidae > Spodoptera > Spodoptera littoralis. The sequence goes on along the minus strand of LR824542.2, from coordinate 7,421,690 downwards.
GGTATTCAACATTTTCACTTGATTTCGAAAGTGTGCGTGAAGTAGAATGCAATGTCTGACTTTGGTAACTCTCTTAATATTTATTGGTATTCAGTAAAATAAATCACACTTAATATTATAAATATGAAAGTTTTCTTTGTTTGAATTTTTATCTCCGTCAATCACGCTGAAACCACGCTGATTTTGATGAAATTTAGCATACAGGCTTTGGTATATGGGATACTTTTTATCCCAACTAAATGCTCCCATGGAATAAAAAAGGGATACGCGGGCAAAGCCGCGGGTAAAGTTACAGAATAAATAAATTTGAACAAGGAAATCATGAGAAAAACATCTTTTTAAATTAATTAATTTATTTTATTAAAATAATATTTTACATATAACATGTAGAGGAAAATTGTGCACTCTAACCAACCCTTACAATAGCGTTTTTAAAATTAATAAATAAATAGGTGTGAGATTGCTTAACCTAAACTAGCAGTAAACTGTAACCCAAACGAATTACTCGAGATTCCAGGTAAATGTGTGCAATATCCCACAGACTTAGTAATTTCTGCCGAAACCACTGGGGGGCGTGGTGTTGCTCATTTTCCGGATCACTGATGCAGTCATGAAGCAGTTGTTAGGCTGGAAGGGTTGTGTTGGCTGCGCATAGCTTCCAGTGCTGTACTGGTTTCTGGGAGGCCCGAAGCAGGGGCTGGGCGCGAAGCTCTTGTAGCCGGAGTTCATAGCGGAGGGGAAAGCTGGGTTGCGCTGCATTCTGTTAATAAAGAAAAAAATATATTAGTACAAAAAAACTAATTTCGATTCTGTTTGCGGGTAATGGCCGAAATGGAGTTAAAAATTAAACACTTAAAATATGACCGTAGAAAAATATAACATATCACAAATCTATGTTTAAAATAAACCAACACTTACTTTGATTAATAGTTTGAGGAAACAATTAAAAAAATAATGATTTCTCGTAAATTTCACTTTAGCACAAGAGACTTGTTGTATCACTTGATTGTATTATAATATAAAAGCAGCTACTCCTTTTATTTATACTAATGTGAAATGTGTTATCAGATTATTTTTACCGCGCAATGCTAATCCGTGGAGTAAAGTCTATCTACAATTTGATTGTATGACTAACACAAGTTGCTTCATAGAAAAACCACATGTGTACAACAATATGGACAACTATTCACAATTCACTAACGGACTATGATGGGCCCCACCGCATTTCTACGTTTAGTAGGTGCTTTAGCGATCGTAGCTTGAATGGGTCTGCTGATTTATCAGAAAGCGCTATTGCCCTTTCTCTGCCAAAAATGTAGTCTCTTTGTCAACCCTTACGATATCTATGGGAAGAGGTGTGTTGAAATATAATACATCACCACATGTGCTATCACCACAAAGCAAAAATACATCCAATTCGTACTCAGATTTTTGGGAGTAAGACTAGTAAGTGTTTTTTTATTTGCCTAAAACCAGTCGGGTGGTCAACCCTGTAATTCTTCTTGTAGAACATATGTAGGTGATCTTTTGGTTTCCTGCAGTATTTTGTGACGGAAAAAAAATATTTTGCCCCCCAGTTCCATGGAAATTAGATAATATCACAGGGCGTTTAATTATCGGCTGATAGGTGTAGTGTGGAGAATTAGACAGTAGGATTTGATAACGAGTCTAATCATGATATAATAATATGAGTCTGAACTACAATAACATGATGATCATACTATTGATCATTCGATTGTCGTGTGTTTATGTGATTACTACAGTGAACAGATAATTTGATTACAGATTCTTTATCTAAGAAATGTTCTATCATATAAAAACTATATTTTAAGTGTGTAAGACATAACTATCATATGTTTTAAGTGTGGTATAGCGATGTTTCGGTACAAATGGGCCAGATCGACCGGAGTGACACCACGGCCTCACAAAAAACCGACGTGAAACAACGCTTTCGTTGTATTTCGTCGTGTGAGTGAGGCTACCGGAGGCCCAATTACCCCTTCCTCCCTCCTTGGAGATTAGGAATCTTCCTAATCTCCAAAAAGCCGGTAATGCACTTGTAATATATAATGCAGGTGTCCATAGGCGACGCCGATTGCTTATCATCAGGTGATCCGTCTACTCGTTTCCCGGCTTATGTCATAAAAAAGCTTTAAGCATCTAAACGTTTTATTATAGACGCGGCTTAATCTTCATGATATTGTGCGTACCTATGCAATGTGCATGGTTATCACATCTTCATTTTGATAAAGCATTGCTTATAATAAAGTAATCAGTTTCTTGTATCATACGATACTGTTTACTATTGGGACTATAAACCAACAGTTTTGTGTCTATTTTATCTATTTGACCTTATCTATAATTGAGAAAGACGAAAATTAATATTGCTCCATGCAGAATAGAATATTATAAAGGAAAATATAGCTTCTTAGCTCTGTAAGCAAAGCAATACTGTGAGCAGCACATTAAACTGTCAAACACCAAGCGGTCACCGGTGACCGCAACCTATTGTTCTTTAATTGTGTCTATAAATACGGTACTCGACGAGTTAAGAGCCCATGCACCATAGCATTTGAAGAGCTTACGGCTTTTTTGTAAGTGCTACCTATCTTAGCATAGGCGTTTGTTATGTTGGTAAAAACAGGCATTAGAAAATTAAGGAAGACGGGAGAGTAATCAAAATTATCAAGGTTCAGCCTTTTCTTTTTCTAATTTCCTATTATAAAACTAAGCTTACTGATGAAATATGTATGCTTTGCAGATGAACAATTAGATTTCAGCCGTATGCCAAAGATTCTTTAGATTACTGTCAGCACTAACATTATTGTCTATCTTAAAGTAAGTCAAGGTCAAGGAATGACTTTTTTCGACTGTATAGTTGCAAGTATTACTAGGTTTTAAAAAAAATTACAATATTAGCACAGAGTCTGCAGTTGTGCCCGGTATATGGCAACCAATAGACTCACCCCCTATTACATAGGACTCATAACATAAATAGTGAAAAAGCGATTGTTATATTGTACAATGGCATTAAGTGCCGTTATGTGCTCCTCTACTTTCGGGGATAAAAGGCGTGTAATGTAGTCACTAATATTAAAATTTTTAACCACATTTACAGAAAAGTGTACTTCATTGAAGAACGTGTGGAAAAACATTAGGTAAGTTAAGGGGAAACATCTAGAGGTCAACCACCTTATTAAATCTACGTAAACTACCATCGCAGGATACTGAGAGAGAAGACTTAGGGTAAAGTACTGAGTCAACTGGGTATTATCTTCGAGCACTTTCTCAGCATCTTCATAATACATGACCATTTTGTTTTTGACAGAGTGGTTCGTCGACTTACTCTTGTCCCACTGAGTACTAACGGCAAGTACCAATGTGACTTTTTCCGAGTTATATGTAATTTCTAAGATTATCTAGACACCACTGACAAACGGTGAAGAAAAACATCGCGAGGAAACCAGGACGTATAATTTCTAATTATACGTTTTTAATCGCCAACCTGCATTGAATAAGCGTGTTGATTGTTTCTCCGTGTGAGAAGAAGATTTGCTCAGCAGTGGATATTTATAGGCTGTTGATGATGATGATGATGATAACGTTTACTACAGAATTATTGGCATTCTATGGCTTGATAGGTAAATAAGATTGAAAAAACAAAAAAAAATATTATTCACAATATTTTAATTTATTCTAACCAGCATGTAATTGTACCTAGACAATACAAATTCTAGTTATTCACGTTCACAATAAACATAATTTAAACTTAATAAATAAATAGTTAATGTGAGATTGCTTAACCTAAACTAGCAGTAAACGGTAACCGAAACGAATTACTCGAGATTCCAGGTAAAATGTGAGCAATATTCCACAGACTTAGTAATTTCTGCCGAAACCACTGGGGGGCGTGGTGTTGCTCATTTTCCGGATCACTGATGCAGTCATGAAGCAGTTGTTAGGCTGGAAGGGTTGTGTTGGTTGCGCATAGCTTCCAGCGCTGTACTGGTTTCTGGGGGGTCCAAAGCAGGGGCTGGGCGTGAAGCTCTTGTAGCCGGAGTTCATAGCGGAGGGGAAAGCTGGATTGCGCTGCATTCTGCACAAAAAACAAATAAAAATTAGATTAATTGTTTTACTTCTGAAGAAGTTACGCACGGATAAAAATTTAAACTAATCAATCCCGAAGTGGTTGGGTTACCACATGGGGAATGTAAACCGAGAATTATGTGGATACTGTCAAAAAAGACTGTGGACACTCAGTCATGAAGCAAACATACAAAAACATATAGTAATTAAAAAAAAACACAAAACACTTACTTTAATTGATAGTTCGAAGAAATTATTCAAAATGAAATAATAATTATTTCAAGTATTCACTTGAGCACAAGTAGACTTGTTGTATCACTTGATTGTGTTATGATGTTAAGGCAGCTACTCGTTGTATTTATACTAATGCGAAATGTGTTATCAGATTATTGTTACTACACATTATTAATCCGTTGAGTAAAGTGTACAATCAATTGTATGACTAAGACAAGTTCCTTCATAGAAAAACCACAAAAAACGTGTAATTATCTTTAGTTCCTGTATCTTGTTTCTTTCCCGAACCTTTAATTTGTGCCTTGGTAGGGATGAAAAACGCTTAAGACGTTGGATTGATTTATGGGTTAGGGACGGTTTGCTATCATTTATGGCATAGCCCCGGAGCCCCCAATGTGCAACAGTGCAACGCCTGGAGGGTACGCACATACCTGAAGTTTCGTCCGGCGAACTGTAAATAACAGTGTTTGATTATATAATAAATTAATCGTCAATACCAGCCAACAGTCACATGTATATGAAAGCCTGTACATGCAGTCACAGGTACATGTAAAATTGTTAAATAAATAAATAAATGAAAATGTAAATCATTCGGACTTTTCGAGGATAGAGATACTTCGCCCCGTGTTCTTCGGAAATTAGATAACATCAGTGGCCATTTAATTATCGTCTGATAGGTGTAGTGTGGAAAATTGGACATTAGAATTTGATAACGAGTCTAATCATAGTATGAGACTGTACTACAATGACATGATGATCATACCATTGGTCTTTCGATTGACGTGTGCATATTATGATCTGATTGCTTTTGAAGGTGAAAATCATTAAATCACATTTCCCGCCTTGGGTTAGGCGAGAGGGAGTCTCTAACTCTCTCTTACTGACTAACTCTTAAAGACATATTTAATTTAATTTTAGATTCATTATCTCAGAAATGATCTACATATTACAATAACGTTAAAATTTAAGCACCAACATTTATATCATTAAAACTGAGGCTTAATCTTCATAATAAAACGTTCACGTGCATGTGCATCAGTATCAGTATCACTACTTCAATCTGATATGGGAGTGCTTAAGTAAAATAATCGGTTTAGGGATCTATATCAGCATACTATCGGTTCAATATCTTTTGTTTATTTTTTTTGCACCACAGCGTAAATAAACGGCTTTTCTTCCTTTTTCCATGAGCCAAAAATGCCTTTCTATGGAGGTCCAGGTCAAGTATCAGCTAGCTAGCAGCACAGGACGTCCGCTCACGAGGTGGACAGACGACTTGGTACTCGTAATGGCCGAAGGAAGACACTGTATCTGTTTGCTTTCAATGCTGTAAGTCATTGAGGGATGCCTATGTTCAGCAGCAGGCCATATTGTAACCATGACATACTTGGAGTGCAGCTAGAAGTCAATAAGACATATGACATTTTAGTTTAATACACTGTCGAATTAATAACGTATTTGACTTTGATGTTAACAGTGACAATTAGTAAAAGATTTTGTTCTAAACAAATAAAATAATACTTACAGAGAAAATGAGCTACTACTTCCATAGAATATATTTATTTGTGATATATTTTGGTTTCAGTGTAAAACCAATACCTACTGATGGTTACAAACAGCAAATCAAGAGGGATTACTGCACAATCTAGTGTTGAAAAGCTTGATAGGAAAATATAGAAAACTAATGATAAATACTAAAATGGGATTTTCAAATTTTTCCCCGTGGAACTGAGATAGTCAGTGGGGTTTGTTTAAAAAACCGCCAAAATTGATGAATTACTGATGTTGTGCTACTGTGTTAGATATCCTTTAGATCATTCTTTGCAATAATATCTCTACCGTAAAGTAAACTCAAGTAAAGTTAAGAACCGATTTTTTTTACAAAATAGTAAAATCCTTTTACCACATGAATACAGAGCCACGTTTTAATTAAAATATCACCAATATCAATTTTATTTAAACTACCATAGTAAAATGTTGTTACAAAGCTGCATTGTGGCGACAGTAGAGGGCGATTGCTAGGGAAGCATTTAAGCAATCAATCAGTTAATAGCAATGCCAGCAATCCTTGTGCAGATTTTCAGTAACTGTCAAAAGACAGAGTAATCATGGAACGGGTTACTATGTTAGTATGATAGAACAAAACAAAATAGTTCTTTTCAATAATTTAATTAACACTTACAAATAATATTACAAGTAAACCAGTGTATAACATGGAAACCAATCCAATAACTCTGGTATAAATTATTACATAATAAACATTTTAAACTTATAAAATAAATAATTAATGTGAGATTGCTTAATCTAAACGGTAACCGAAACAAATTACACGAGATTCCAGGTAAATGTGTGCAATATCCCACAGGCTTAGTAATTTCTGCCGAAACCACTGGGGGGCGTGGTGTTGCTCATTTTCCGGATCACTGATGCAGTCATGAAGCAGTTGTTAGGCTGGAAGGGTTGTGTTGGCTGCGCATAGCTTCCAGTGCTGTACTGGTTTCTGGGAGGCCCGAAGCAGGGGCTGGGCGCGAAGCTCTTGTAGCCGGAGTTCATAGCGGAGGGGAAAGCTGGGTTGCGCTGCATTCTGTTAATAAAGAAAAAAAAAATTAGTATAAAAAAACAAATTTTAAAATGAATACACAAAATATTACTTTAAATACATGGTATCAAGAACTATTAACTTAATGATATTATATAACTTTGTTTAAAATAAACAAACACTTACTTAGATTGATTGATAGTTTGAGGAAATAATTTCAAATTAAATAATTATTTCAAGCAAATTTCACTTGAGCACAAGTAGACTTGTCGTATCACTTGATTGTGTTATGATGTTAAGGCAGCTACTCGTTGTATTTATACTAATACGAATTGTGTTATCAGATTATTGTTACTACACATTATTAATCGGATTGTAGTATTGGCTAGCCTTCTTTATGATAGTGTCGATGCCATCAAAGAGATAGGTCAATCGGATTACATACTTCTCGTAGTTACCTGAAGGTTCTAGATTTATTCCTATCTTCAGAACATCTAGGTGGTTTTACATTGTAATGCTGCAAAACGTTTTCTTGCTTGATGTGACTTTTAGATCCTATTAATATTATAAATGCGAAAAGGTATATATGTGTGTATGTGTGTATGTGTGTATGTTACCTTTTGACGTCAAAACGGCTGAAGGGATTGTGATGAAATTTGGAACAAGGGCAGATTATGATCTGGAATACACACACATAAGCTTCTATAGCACACGGGAATATGAGCGTAACCGCTTGTAGAAGCAAGTAATCTATAATTCCACCAAAAACATTCTGTAAAAAACTCTCGATGGAGCTACTAGTTTATCTCTAAAAAATAATTAAATATAACAAAGTCGTGACAAGTCTAAGGTTCCTTATTTCGATTTCTGCGATCTGGTCTTATCCATAGGTTCTCAAATAGGGGGCTGAAAATGCGGCGAAATGGTTCCAGTAAAGGATGGTACGGCAGTGTTTGCTTTGCGCTCGACTTGGCGGGGGCACTACCGTGCCCCCAGATGCCTGCATGAGAAAGAAGCAAGCAAGTTATATAGGGAGAAGATGAATGTTCTGATTTGAAATAAATTAGTCCAATCTTCAAAATAGCATATTTAACAAGTAACCAGAATGTATGAAAGAGGTTCGTTGATTAATATGTGTTACAATTAATTTCCATGTTTGGTAAAATCGTTTTAAAATCTTAGAAAGTGTGCAATCGGTCACGTTGGTTTTTCCTGATAGAGGGATTAGTACAGAGTTCGCAGAATTGTAATCAAGCTATTTTTAATGTTCACATATCTGATTAAAATGATTTATGCCTGTGTACTTATTGTTTTATTTATTTGTTTCGTTCTAAAAATAAATGTTTCTTAATTATTTCCTGTGGCGACATTGTTTTTAATTAATGTTTCACCATCTTTATCTAAGTATGTAGGTATGTTGACTTGAAAGGTATTTTAGAGCCTTCTTTATTCCACGTGTAAATTATTACTTTTGTATACTGTTGTTAATTATCCTTCTATTATTTTTTCCTAATACTTTGTACTACGAAACGCAAGGTGGGCCAACAAATTATTTTTTATGAAAAGAAATGCACGTATTTTCTCCATAAATACATGAAGTATTTCACAAAGTAATGTTCATTGAACCTTTGATCCACTTTTGGTCGTGAGACTATTGTTCGTTTTTATTGATTTAAGAGATAGTTCATAGTAACAAACTCTGTACTTGATTAGATACATTTTTATGGCTGTACTCGTTAGAATTTATCGGTTACATTATAAGACCTAATAAAGTAATTCAGTTTTATTATGATGCGATTATAAATTTACCTTGTGTTTATATGATTTTAGTTGTATATCTTTTTTGGTCATAAAATTAAATAATAGTTCGATATCAGCGTCACCTCAGATGTTTGAGAAGATAGCTGGATCACCTTCCACCGCATTATATTATCAATGTACATATATTTCATTGATAAAGTTATTTTTAGTATTGAATTGCGTCAATAACATTATTTTTGTCTCTAAAAATAAATACGTTTGATGTGTGCTTTGAACTTAATTGAGTATAATTAGGCACATTATCATAGATCTTATGAATTGAATCGTATTTTAAGGTGATTAAAATATCTTAAGCTATCCTAAAATGTACAAGGCGTGGCCAGTGTTAAGATATTACAAGATTGTCGATGTATAATCATGAATGTTGATACCAAGTGAAACTAATTACGTACTTTGTAATTCATGTTTCGGAAGCATGTTATCAAAAATAGAATTATTCATTTTAGGTCTTCTGTTGTTTGTTAATGTCTCTATATATATCTCTATATATAACTCTTGTAGACGATGCCTACAGTCCAACAAATGTTGATGATGTTATTGATGTTGTACACAGAATGCCGTAAGCAATTGTAATTATTATTGATGGATATTGTGTCTTCATATTTCATTGTATTTACCTGCAATGCAGTGTAATTTCTTATGTTTTCTTCCAATTGATGGATATTGCGTCTCTAGAATTCATTGTAATCATCTGCAGTGCAGTATATAGTAATCCAACGCCATAAAAAGGTAAATGATACCAAGATAACTGTAATATAATTGGGTAATAAATAATATCTGTCTGGTCTTATTAAAGTATTAGGCTATAAATACAATTTATATTGCTACTATTATCTACTATTGTTATTGATTCTCAGGTGCTAAGAATTTTGCCGAATCATTAATTAGGTATCTACTAGATGACTTCTAGTAGGTAGTAGTTTACAATAATAATATAAACATTAAACAACTAGTGTCATTAATAAACGTGAAAGTAACATTACATAGTCATCCATAGTTCCTGTGATGGGTTGCTGTGGACCCATCCAGTTACTGTGGACCGTGGACCGGTGGGCGGAGATAGCCCTACCTTTTCCATTACCTATAAATTTTTTTTTGAAGTTGGAAAATTATCCAATGTCTTCTGCCGCCCGGGTGAGGCGAGAGAGAGTGTCAGACTCTTACTGACTAAAAACCACCCCGTTCCTACTCCTGCACTTCGAGCCGGAGCTCAGGCAACCCGTTAAGTCTTCCGCGGCTCCGTATAGGCATCAGCCCTGTTGGGCCCCATCTGTGGTGATCTGATGGCTCCATGAGCATGGCCGTCCGCAGGCCCGTGCTTACGGTGGCCGTGACTGCTTAGCAGAAGGAGGAGATAGACAAGACATTCCAGTCTCCCTCGCTCCGTACCATGGTCTGAACCAGAGTAGGACGCGAGAGGTCGCCGTCGCCGATCACATCCCTGAGGACACGGCGGTGCTCAGCCCACGCAGGGCACACCGTGTCCTCCGGGCGATCCTCGCAGTGATGACACCCGGGCGTTTCCTCCCGCCCAATCCGAAACTTCCGTGTACGGTACGCACCTGCATCAGTCGGTAGGTGAGGACGCCGTAGCGTCTCTCAAGCCATTTCTCAAAGAAGGGGACTTACCGCTGCAATGACAGCGAGCCCAGCCCTCGGTTGCGACAGTCGTTGCTGCCATTTCGCCATGAGATCGCACCGGAGCTCATACCGCCACGCACTAATCTGGCGCGGCAGCGGAGTTTCGCCCCGGCGCGGCGACGTGCCTCCGCTCGCAAACAAAACACGTGCGCGAGCACCTTCGCCTCCAGATCCCACGGCGGTTATCCGGCAAGGAGGTTTGCCGCCTCCCCGGAGATCGTGCGATATCCGCGGATCAATCGGATCGCCATGACCCTCTGTGACGTGAGCAGCGCCCGAGCGGGCCGCCGTATCAGGTTCCGTAGAGGGCCATGGACCGCACGACCCCGGCGTATAACCTCCGGCAGGAGGCGTTTGGCCCCCCGAGGATGGGTAGGAGTCCCGTCCTTTCCAACTTAGGAGCCAAACGTCGGAAATGCTCCACGAAGTTCCACCGACTGTCGAGGATGAGTCCTAGGTACTTCATCGTCGTCTCGACGCGGATGGTAACCCCTCCCGCCGTTATTTGGGACTCAACCGGAGGTGGCGCGTTCCCGCGGCCAGGAAAACACATGGCCTCGGACTTGTGGAGCGCCACCTCGAATCCCAGTTGACGGATTCCATTACCTATAATAGGCCTACACTACAACCAGTAACTGTGTATGGGTGCATTTCCAGAGTGCATACAGGGAGAGTCATCGGATTGTGTGTGTCCATTACATTTAGATTACCTAAAGTTGTCTAAAGGGCCTCCGCGCAGTTGGCTTCGGCCCCTCGTACACCTCCTAAATGACCGGGACCCTGTGGCCCGTGAATGGTAAAGAAATTCATAATTATCTCTTCCGATATTATTAGGTATGTGGTTTTTCCTCATTGTCATTACTGATTACTTTCCGGAATTACTTACCAACTAATAAATGAAAATTGATCGTTTTGCCATAATGCCTAATCTGCCAATAAGTAGGCTTGGGTGAATCATTTTTAAAGTTATGTTGATTAAAAAAGTATTTAAGTGCTCATCATAATTCAGTAACAGATATGAAATTGTGTAATTCTTCGATTGAATTTATGACTTGGTATTTACTATGTAGGTATAGATTACTTATCTAGGTATATTTTTTGGAAGGAATAATTGTCACATGATAGCCACGTGTATTGTTTAGGTATGATGACCACTGTGAAAAGATAAAATTATTCTTCTATATCTCTATCCTTTAGTATCTTTGGTGTAGGATTTTATAATATTAATTTATAATGTTTCAGGTTTCCAAATTTTAAGTATATGTATAATGTATATCTGATATTCCTTAAGGGCTTTTTTTAAGGGGGGAAAATCATCTAATCTCTCTAAGCTCTCGCCTGGGTGAGGCGGAAGAGAGTATCAGACTCTTACTGACTAAAAACCTCCCGTTCCTACTCCTACACTTCGAGCCGGAACCCCGGTAACCCGTTAGGTTCTCCGTGACATTCCTTAGGGGCTAAAGCACACTTAGCTATCCGTTCCTGCCGCATGCAGTGAATGTGGTATCTAAATAATGTTTGCCAAATAGTTAAAAGAAAAATGCAAGCTGAGACATCTTTGGTCGCATTCGTTGTATTTCTTGGCACTTATCCAACAAAATACAACTTTTCTTTTGAGTCTAACTGTAGTGTACACTACAGTGGCCATCAGATCAATCTATTCCAATATATCAAATTTATTCATTGAATTTTCGACTTTATGGCAATATAAAATAAAGTTGGAGTTGTAATTGAGAAATTTGACAGAAAACGGTAGGTTAATTTGCTGGCCACCACACATTCCTACTGTACTTGTTACTATGCTCTTCTGATCAAACGTGATGTACATCAATGAGTTCTTACTAGCTTCTAAGATAATCATTTGGAATAATTTTGATATCTTTTTCCTTATACATAGTTCCTATTACATTTTAATATAGTTCCGATTAAAATAGACAAGCATATTTATGACTAACAAGAAAGTAGATAATTTGTTTGTATTAATCTTATCATTAGTTTAAACAAACACATAAAGGATATGTAATACTTATTAATAAATTACTAATATTTCAACATTATTTGTTTTATGGAAAGTCCCGTTGTCTACAGTAGACATCAAACCATCAAATCTATGGTAGACATCTAAATAAAACTGTCTGTAGATAGGATAATTTGTATTCATCGGGAATTGTTTGCTAAACTAATTATAGGTACGCATGATGAAATCCATCTGATTAATTACTTATCTATTTTTGCAGTGTCTCGTTGGTAACAATCGTGTGACAATAACCTTATTGTACTACTACCTAGTAGTCAGTGTATAAACATTAAAAACGGAGAATAAGTTTAAGATTGGAAGGTCGTTACGTCACGCTACCTTATAAAATGTAGTAAATCGTGACGTCACACAATATTTTAATACAATATATTGTTGAAAGTATTTAATTTTTTAAGAAAAGAAATACGTGTCTAATGTTTTAAAATAATCTACCAGACAGACACTAAAATAAAATTTACGATACTATCCTATTGTATATAAAGTATATTGATGATGCTTATTGACTGAATTTTTCTGGAGACTATTGTCTTGTGTGAGGAAACACGTACAACAAAGGTTTTGGTTTAGTTTTTCTCTAGATATTTTACCGTTTACCTCGTTGGTGTTAAAATTATGCTATTATTACAGAATTTACGAAAGTTTTCATTGACGTAGTAAATAATCTGGATGATCATGAACCTAAAATGACATAATATTCTAAGGACCATACAATGTATGGGGCTAATATCTATAATTAGCAACCAGAATTAAATGTGGACGCTACAACGCAAATTGTCTCTACGGGGAAATACATTGCTACGCTAAGCCTGCTCGTATGATTACATGAAAGAAGTCGGATAACAGTTTGTTTTAGTAAATGATATAAGAAATTATTATTCATTGTTTACTCTAAAACAAATACTGCTTTATTTTACCTTATTACCTTATTTATTGTTTATGGCTAATATACGATAAGGTTACTTTTAATACCGTTATCAAACGAGACTTGTTAATCCATATCGGAGCCTCTTTAAAACGATTTCTGTGTTAAGAGCTACATAAGAATTAAAAATATATATGTGTCACTTATTTATTGAATCAGTGGCCAATTCATTGATATTTCCATTGTGCAACTTGTGGAATATGATATGAGGAAAATAGTAGTTTCAAAATTGACTTCTTTCGTAGGTTTAATTTATTGGCTAACAATAAGTACTCAGCGTTTTAGTTGTGTAGTTAGGTGATAGATGAAATCGAATTCTAAATTATGTAATGTAACTAACACGTAGCAAGTTATCTTTTAGTGAATTTACATACAGCATCGTGCAATGTATGTAAATTCTATGCCTTTTTTTTCATGACGGGGGGAATCCTCAAAAGGCGCCTAGTGTGGGATTCGTACCTCACTACAACCACCCCGGTGGCCACCCTCAGCACCTGTAATGGACACCGGGTCCTCTGAAGAGACCTGCTCCGTAGCCCCCACAGTGCAACGCCTGTTACAGAACATTCCTAGGGAGATCTGCGTGTGCCTTGATCATCGCTTTGCCACGTGACCACTGTGCTACCGTCTTTCTTGAGGCCACTGGATTTTATACTAGGGATCGAGATGACATTTGAAACAGAGGTAGATTACTTATGGGTCTGCAATAACACATAGGCCAGTTTTTATCCCACAGAAATACAAGCGACCTAAGCAAGTAACATAATAAAACTCAGTTTGCAGACAGAGTACCACAAACAAATGGTTGAAAACATCGTATTTTCTAATCGTTTAAGATGATAATGTAGGAACTAAGTCGGTCGTTTCTTTATCTAGATTGACAAGAACTCGATCAATCAATTTAGATATAAATGTAATAAATTTATAAAAGTAAAAGAATCAGGTCAAGATAGTGTCGGGGAACTTTCTCTAGACAAGAAACAAAGAAATGGTATGTAGGGCAGATATTTGCAATAATTTAAAGGACATAAAGGACATATTCGTCATGTAAATATTATACTAACTTCATGATCGATCTGTATTATTATGATATATGGAAATGACCGGTTTACTTTTGTAAAACAAAGAACAACTGCATCTAATAATAGCAAATTGCAAACGATATTTTGAAAGTTGAAGTTGACATTTAAACTGTCAAACACCAAGCGGTCACCGGTGACCGCAACCTATTGTTCTTTAATTGTGTCCATAAATACGGTACTCGACGAGTTAAGGGTCGCAGTTTGTTGAAGTTCTATATAGTTTATTAATGTCATTTATCAATTGTCTTGTTTTCTTCATTGATGTGGATTTCTAGGAATAAAATTATTACACTTCAAAAATTGCGTTTTAAAATCAATGCGTTTCGAAGAATTTTCAGGGATTTGTTGTTGTATATACGAAATTAATTCCTAGTACTGTTTAGTAAATATTGTAATTGCTTCATTATTATCTCTGATTAATAAGTATACTTTCCTGTCATAAGCATAGTATAAAGAACACAGTAGGTTATCTAAGGCCGCCCGCCGAGTTATTAGCCTACTCTTGCGTTGATCCCCAGGGTTGTCACTTTTACTTTTTGTTAATATTTTCGAACAAGCAGCACTTGATCTAAATTTATGAAATGAAAAGCATATTATGATTGAATATTTTATCAATTTATAAATTTAGTAAAAATAAAAAGCTTATAAAAAGATTATTAACTTCTTAAAATAAACTTTAGCTCTATAGGTAGGGGAGTGAGGGGCTTGTTGTAACAGGGGTAAGTAGTAACAGGCTCTTTGCGATAGGATCTTAAACGTTATTAACGTATTTTTTGACTCGATTTGACCTATAAACAACGACGCATCATATTGCCATAGCCAGTGTCCCGTCGACCGGCGCAGTGAGCGGAAGTGTGCACGCGGTTCTTTTTTGCCAGGTAATATAAAATTGTACTATCGTAAAATTTCGGTTTGCGTTATTATTATTGACTAATTTCAAATTTTCTATATCTTATTTCCATTCAAATTTATCTATCTCTGATAATGTGTAACAGTTTTTATAATTGATAAATTGTTTAAATAGCTGTCTTGATAAATGTTAAAAATCATATCATGGGGTTAGTTGTAACAAAATCCCGGGGCTTGTTGTAACGTGTTACAACATGCCCCAAGTTATGATGCAAATACATACTTATTTTTTTTTTTCATTTGTTCTAGAATGAGGGTATATAAAAGAAAGTCAGAGCGGGCAACACAAAGCCAAGAAGTGTACGAGTTAGCAGCAGCTGAAGTTTTAGAAAAAAAATGCAGTATTCGGAAAGCTAGTCAGACTTTCGGATTATGTCACGTCTCTCTTTATAGATATATAAAAAAAAAAGAAGAATAATGAAAGATTAAGAGTTGGTTATGCTAAGTCTAGACAAGTATTTTCTGCAGAAGAAGAAGGTAAGATTGCTTCCTACCTACTCAAGTGCGCTGATATATATTTTGGACTACTTCCTACAGAAGTAAGAAAACTAGCTTACCAATGCGGCGTGCAGCTTAATGCTAAAAACATTCCTCCTTCTTGGCATCAAAATAACATGGCTGGTACTGACTGGTTCCAAAATTTTATGCGCAGAAATTCACATTTATCTTTAAGGACACCAGAAGCGACGTCTTTAAGTCGAGCGACGTCTTTCAATAAGACTAACGTTAATTCATTCTTTGAAATATATCAACGACTTCAACAAAAATATCAGTTTCATGCTTCTCAAATATGGAACATTGATGAAACAGGGGTCACCACGGTTCAAAAACCTAAGAAAATAGTAGCTGCTCGTGGCCAAAAGCAAATTGGAGCTATCACATCAGCTGAGAGGGGAACTCTTGTAACACTTGCTTGTGCCATTAACGCTGCGGGTAATTTCATCCCACCGATGTTCGTTTTTCCCAGGCTTAAATATTCTGAAATGTTTATTCGTGGTGGACCTGCAGATTGCATTGGAGCTGGTAATTCCTCCGGATGGAAACCCACCAAGGAAGAGCCAGTTCTGTTGCTACTTGATAACCATTACTCACACGTGAATATTGGAGTTGTTGAGAAAGCCAAAGAAAATAATATCATCATGTTATCGTTTCCCCCGCACTGCTCCCACAATTTGCAACCTTTAAACGTAGGAGTGTACGGCCCTTTTAAAAATTACACAAATAGGGCACAGACAGCATGGATGCACAACAATCCGGGGAAAACGATGACAATATACGACATCCCAGGTATTGTGAAAGAGTCGTTACCGCTTGCCCTAAACCCTGCTAATATTACGAGTGGATTTAAAGCTTCTGGTGTATGGCCTTTGAATGCTGATATTTTCCAAGACTCCGACTTTGCGCCATCTTATGTTACTGATCGACCAGATCCTACACAAAAGCCAGATGACGTAAATGTCACAGATATATCTTTGAATCTTGAAAATCCAGAACTATTAGATTGTGTCCCTGAATTAGATATCAGCACCACGGAAATTATAAGCCAAATCGAATCTGCGAACGAACCAACTCCAAGTTGCTCCGGTTTACAAAAACCTTTCTCGCCATCGAAAATTAGACCTCTACCAAAGGCGCCACCAAGAAAAACTAATACCAATAGCAGACGCAAAAGAAAATCTACAGTATTGACGGACACTCCTGAAAAAGAATCTTTACAAAAGGAATATGACGAAAAGATGAAAAAAAAACAGAACAAAGATGACAAAATTAAAAGAAAAGATAAAGGAAAGGGAAAGGGAAAAGGCAAAGGTAAATCAACAAAAAATAAAACCGGCGTGGACAGAGCTAAAAAAAAGATTTTATGTTCAGATTCAGAATCTGAATCAGAAGAGTGGTATTGTCTGGTATGTGGTGAAGCTTACACAGATTCAAATAAAGAAGATTGGGTAGAGTGTATCGTTTGTAAGATGTGGGCACATGTAGGATGTGTTACAGGAGACACTATATCTTTTATTTGTATTAATTGTAACTCAGATGAAGACTGAATTTAATTATAATGAAACCAACCAAATGTTGATTTTTATATAAGAATAATACTTTTTAGATAGATATTAAGAAGAGATAATTACGAAGCATACCTAAATATAAATAATTTAATTACTTACTGTGATTTAAAAGTGCTATGAAGATTATAAGTAGTATTTAACTAAATAAGACTGTTAATTACTTAATTTTTAGGTGTTGATTACTAAAAAAGTGTATTTGAGTTGATTTTTTATAAGAATTACATAGTATTTACTTTAAAAAAATGTCAAATTTGTTAAAAATAAACAAAGAATAAATAATTAAAGGTATTATTGTCGTTTTTTTTTGTCGTTACTACTTGCCCCGGTAGACGTTACAACTTGCCCCAAGCACGAGGTAAGTTGTAACACCGCACTTCATCTAGAAAATGATTGATCATAAAATAATGACCCATAGTTATGGTATTATTTTTACTTGATTTGGTAGAGGAAGAGTTATAGCATCCACCCATTTTTATTTAGTAGAAATTTAATCAATAGATCCTAAGATATATGAGTTTTAATGAAAACTGTTACAACAAGCCCCTCGCTCCCCTACATAGTATTCAGAAAGTAAATTTGGGAATACATTTATATGGAAAAATGCGACACGGCCACGCTCTTAACAAATCAGATAAACTGTGAAATAAACAATACAATACCACATTTTCTTATAATATTTAAGTATAGTAGTTAGTAGGTAATTCGTCTTTCTGGTTGAGTAGGAACTATGAAGAATGATAAGAGTAAGAATAAGTAAGTAGGTATCTCATCATCAAGTACCTACAAATTATATTATGCTAGAAAAAGTGACTAGCTCACCTTTCCTGTTCAATAGGTACTTAATCTGAACAGAGACAGTTCTGGAATCGATTAATTATTAAGACACCCAAACACACAGCAATACGTTCTTCTACGGTTATCAGACATTTTTTATTTCATTTAACAGTGCCGAAAAGTGATGCGCGCGCGAACCTCGTGCAGTGTTAGCCCTGCCTGGCGCACTGAGAAACGGGTCGAGATTTTGTTAAAGTGTGCGTGCGTCGACGCATAGATACTATGGCGCACACATATAAGCCGCGCGCGGAGCATTTGTATGAAGATAACCTACTTTGTTCTTTATACTATGTCATAAGTATACTCTGATTAATATGAATTGTCATTTCGTAATTTATTTGTTTCCACCTTCTTTAGCGTAGTTTTTTATGGGATAAGCCGGTAAACGAACAGACGGATCACCTGATGGTGCTTACCTACTTGACGCCCATGGACACTTGAAACACCAGAGGTTACAAGGTTGTTACCGGCTTTTTGAGAATTGAGAATTTGAGGATTGTGAGGAATTGGGGGATTGGGAAGACTGAAGGGGGGTAGTTGGGCCTCCGGTAACCTAACTCACACGACGCAACACAACGCAGCGGTTGTTTCACGTCGGTTTTCTATGAGGCCGTGGTATTACTCCGGTCAAGCCCGCCCATTCGTGCAGAACCATGGCTTTCTCACACTTAGAATTTATTTATCACAACGAACGTTGTTCACTGTTTAAAAAACCAATGGATATTACTAAAACAGTGAACATTTCTCATGAATCTGATATTTACAAATAATATTATCTGCAGATAGGTTACATACTCTCTGTAGTTTATGTGTTACGATCAATCCTGTTCATGAGCAACTAATTCAGGGTACTGCACTAGTAGAGCGTACTGCATTCTATCCAGTTAAATCTGTTTAGTGATATTATGCGCATTGTCATACTCTTGCTTGTATGTACTCTGTTTTTTTTGTACTTTAGCCTGATTCATAGAGATTATATGTGAATGAATACTCACCGTGATTATTTATTTGTTCATAATTACATAGTGTAGTGAAGTCATAATGACATAGGTAGGTAATACTATCATACAATTTCTTTGACTTGGATAACTTATAGTTCAGCACGTTAAAAAGGACTTTTATAATAGGTAGTTATTTAAACCCTGAACCTGAACCAAAGAATATTCTGAATTCCTTATGGGACCTTTCTTGACGAGAATTTTTGCTGTGAAGTTACAATTCATTTTATTGCTATCGAAAATCATAGGCCTTTTTTGTAGATGATTCAAATAATTGAACATTATCATGTAGATAATATTACACAGATTTTGACTTTTAAGTATAGATAAATAAATGAGGCCTACATGTGTATTATCTGATTTGCCAATAACGTCATTTGAATAAAAATATTTGCTACAAATATCGTATTGACGTCAAATACGCGTAGATTTTCTAAGAGATATTTAATATATTATTTACGTCTTATCTTTATAGTTGTTTTATTTAAATCGAGATGGCGTTAGCGTAAAGAACAATTCAAATCTGTTAACACTATCGATCGATTTACCCGCATGAAATGTTAGATGGCGCCACAAACTTCTTTAAAAATCTTTGTATGTTTTGAAGATATTTAGGTACTTATTCGTCAAATAGTGCGGAATCAGATATCATATATAACTAGTAAGTAATATAAAACCTTACAGGATTTGATAAGGTTCTTTGATTTCCTATTGCATACGATTTATTGTTTTTAAGATCGTAATCGTTACTTTGAATTATCGAGTCTGCAATCTTTAAAAGCGGAATTTGTTCATTGGTAAATCCCAATTACAAATCGAATATCGTAAATGTTATTATTATAACAAATAATATTCGCTAGGCGTAGCTTCCATCAGTAAGTTGTAAGTACTTGTTACCAACTAGGTGAAACAGAGCGCCTGCGAGAATTTTCACCAATAGCAGCCACGCAGCCGCGCTGTTGCAGTCCCGTACAAATCGTCCTACGTTTTGTATACACTCAGGCTTATTATACTATAAAATTATATTATTGATACCTATCTATTGCAGACATTGCAGTATTTGCAATATCCCGTCTTTATCTCCGGATTTGTCTGATATTTCGAACTTTGTTTTTATTACTATCTAAAGCTGTTGGCAAAGATTACACTGAGTTGCTTTTTTGAATTGAAATCGATTCAATGTTTAAGCAATTTCAAGGTCATTCGGTTCGAGGATACGTCTCAAGTAAAGCAGCCAATCTTACCTATATTTTTTCTTCCTCAATTTGGATGTAATTTTGTGTGTAAACAAACTCACTATGGGTATTTATATTCATTATCAAAATCAACCGCATTATGCGTAGCGCATCTATCGCAACTTTTCCAGGCAAATCAACCATTGCCTGTTTTGCTAGTAATTTTAATTATGTGTCCTTCATTGATTTAGCCTAAGAAAGGATTATTTTTATCAATTAGTCATCAATAAAACTACTTCGAACTGGATTAATTGAGTTTATTTCGATATTTTTGTCTTCCTATATTTTTGTTAATTTATTGGATTGACAAGTTCATCTCAAGAGCACAATTTGTATCTCAATATAAGAGCTTGTTAAAGTAGCAACACGAAAAGGAGATAAATAATAAGTAATGAATAATTATACTTATACAAAGACCAGATTAGTTGTACAACTGTTTATTTTATAACTTATCTAAATAATATAACAATAACTTAAGTTAGCATAACGGTATACTATACAGGCAGAGATTCAGGCGGATCAAGATTATTGACCAAACGAGGGGTCAAATCTTTGTGGTGGCGTCGTGTTGCTGATCTTGCGGATGGTGGCTGCCGGCATAAAGCATCCATTGTTTGGCTGGAAGCTCTGGTGAGGCTGCTGTGGGCCTCCCATGGGC
The DNA here is from genome assembly GCA_902850265.1 of Spodoptera littoralis. Lineage (NCBI taxonomy): Eukaryota > Metazoa > Arthropoda > Insecta > Lepidoptera > Noctuidae > Spodoptera > Spodoptera littoralis. Next base: position 7,400,627 of record LR824542.2, on the reverse strand, counting down.
TGGCCATAGCCTGGTGCGTACATAGGACCTCCAGGGTTGTTGAACCTCGCAGGACCACCAGGCGCGCCTGGGTGCATGGGCATACCGTTGTTCATGCCACCGGGGCCGAAACCTTGGTTAAATCCTGGGCCTGGGCGTTGCATTCTGGGAAGAAATTTCTCTAATTAATATCGTATTTTTCAATCACAACAGAATTTAGTCGCACTGAAGACAGAGAATTCCGAATAAACACTTGAAAAACTTAAAGATTCACTGATTTTTAAAATAATATAGCAACGGATATCACTGTGGGTTTTCTTCTCAAGAATTGTTTGTACTTACTTGATATAATTTCCAAATAAAAATTTGTAATAAAAATTCACTGGTAGATCTACCGTTCGATTTTACAATCTGCTAATAGATTGGGGTGCGGCATGTATTTATACTTTTTTTTATCGGATTATTTGACAGAGTTATGCTATCGCTATAAATCACGACGGTCTCTCTTTGTTTTTGTGTATCGGGTATCGCTCCGTTCTCTTTTATTTTGTGAAAATAATTCATCATAAAGGTTTGAAAAATACCATATGTGGGACACTTAGAAACTATTTTGTTCTATGGTGTGACTTCTATATTATATAGATCAGTTTGTCTGGGAGACGCGACGTGACGGCTATTGCGTCTCTAGAATCATTACAATCACCTGCAGTGCAGTATAATTTGTAGTAATCCAATGCATTAAAACGTTGACACATTTCAGTAAATGATCCTTTGATAATTTATGATACTATCGTGCAATAAATAGCGTCTATCTTGTCCTTATTAAATTATTTTAAGGCTATTAATACTGCCTATCTTTACGGTTCTTTAATGTTACATGTACCTATACAATAATGTCATGGTCACATGTCAAAATGAGAGCGATAATTATGCTGTTTCAGCTTGTTTGAGGTTTTCACCGACGACATTGAAATACCCTTCAGATTACAGATTCGAAAACTAATCCAAGCATTTGGTCTCTTACTAATGTAACCAGGTCAGGTGATTCATCAATTTCTAGCTATGTGTTGTAATTAACAACGATCTGAATACAGAATTAAGATAAGGGAAAGTATTTGAAAATATTCGTTGGCAAAATAGAAGAACATAAAAGATAGGCTAGTCTGGACAATATCTAATACCCCAAACAACAAAAAACATCGCCTCGTTTAAAGCAACCTAGAGTGAACCTAGAGGTGGATGTCCTTAAATGTTTCAAGGTTTTTGAAAACTAGAGATCAAAATCATGAAGGAGATTATGCAATCATGGAGCGCCTCAGGTAGGTATTGAATTAAGATTATCATACCGATAGAACCGTCTATTAAGATAAAGAGTACCTAAACGATAAAAAGTGATTCATTAGGTTGTTGTATTGAGATTAAAAGATATGTTCTATAGTGGTGTAATTGTGGAAGGAACGAATGAATGGTGTATTTCCATATTAGTATTGTGATAGCAAGTAAAATAACTGGGAGCCGTGGAGGACTTAACCGGTTGCCGTAGCTCCGGCTCGAAGTGCAGGATTAGGAACAGGGTGGTGTTTAGTCAGTAAGAGTCTGACACTCTCTCTCGCCTCACCCGGGCGAGAGAAGTTATTGGATGATTTTTCACCCTCAAAGAAAAAGTAAAATTATTGGGGAATTTTTCGTAATTATTATCTTTTATTATGGTATAGGTTTGTAAGTAATCTCCTATTTTGTGGCTTTATATTGAGAGTGATAATTCACAACATGTGACCTTATTAAGATAATGCTCGTTGCGTTTTCAGTAAAAAATACGCTGTTGTTTTTCAAGGCTCTTCCTTTATTGATTTTTGGATTTTCGAAATTCTCGGTATTAAATAAATGTTTAAATTGTATTCTCACACATTCTACGTGTAGCTGTAAAATGTTAGAATACACTGAAATGTATTTTTTATTAAATACATAACTAGGTATTTCACAAAATAAAAGTAGTTAAGTTGCGTGTGTTCTCATTATTAAATATAATAAGAAATAATTGAATGTTTAATATTTATTATTGATTATCATTCTACATGAATTAAAGCAGATGTATAAAGGATAGCACGTGAATTCTTGGAGTCATCGTATCGGTCCCTAATTACCCACCTGGCCAAACACTGGCAATAGCAGCATACCTAATCATTTATATGTAGGGTTGACAATATATTTGAAGTTAACAAAACAACTTAAAAACAAAAACAAAGGATTTTAGATAATATCATAGACATGGATTATTATGGATAGAGAATAGATAAAAAAATTCCAATACACTATTTGTTTATCTATTGACTTTTGTAGTTACCGAGCATGATGTCCTAGATCAATTTGCTGGCTTTCCGATACTAGGAATATTTATACAATTAACTCGTCGAGTACCGTATTTATAGACACAATTAAAGAACAATAGGTTGCGGTCACCGGTGACCGCTTGGTGTTTGACAGTTTAAATTAGCTTTGAATAAGAGATATCCAGAATTTTAGACAGTATAGGATTATTCATTTAATCAATAGCAGAGCATGCAGGAAACGATGATAAATGTCTACATACACGAGGCTAAAGGCATTTGCTAAAGCCGTTGTATTTGGCATGCCATTGTCTCTGATTACTCCAGTGGAAGATAGATATGACGAAATGATGTATTTAACTGGATAAGTTCAAATGAACCATTCATTCCATAATATGTCATAAGTGGCATAATGCTCAGTGATACCGAAGACTGGAATGGTGTCCATTGTATGACTAAAGTCATTCAATATTGCACTATTCCACGGAATTCAATATCATATCTGTACATAATGTGTTATATCAAGAGGCCTAATTACCCCCCCCCCCCACTTCCCGAATCCCTTAATCCTCAAAAGGCCAGTGACACATTTGTAACGCCTCTGGTGTTCCAGGTGTCCACCACCAGTCCAGGGTGACGCCGATGGCTTACTATCAGGTGATCCGTCCGCTCTTTTATCGACTTACCTATTAAAAAAATCAATGGAAACTTTGAGACGATTTTTTTATTGATACCATAACAAAACAATGATTCTTTGAATATAAAAGATGAGATACTTCCTTATGTGTTTGAACTTGAAGTATCGGCAGATGCACGATAAGGTTTATCAAACAAGCTGAAGAAATGACAGTTGCTTTCATTTCACCGAGAGCCGAGATAACGATGGACTGATAATAACGATAAAGTTGAAATAAAAAACAAACTATTTGTTTCAAATTCAAAGTCAAAGTCGGTAAATTACTTCGCATTGCACCATTTATTAAAACAGTAATCCCTAATGTATAAAATTTATAATGGGCTTTAAGTTCCTAATTTTAGATCATATTTTTGATTGCTAATCACGATAATTAGATATTCTTAGGTTAAAGATCAGAACAGTACCTATCGGTGATAATTTATTGATAAGTAGTAGAGAACAGTAGACAGTTATTAAAAATGACTTTTATCTACCTATTTTGATGAAGCATGGAAATGAGAATTACTCCAAAAACCTCTTACTTGTTATTTCAGGATCCACAGCTAGTAGTCATACAAAGCATAAAATTTCTTTTAGACGCAGAAATAAAAGACACATTTATATAAAAAATAATCTATTTCCCTTAACTTAATTAACTTTTTCGTTTACAAAATGCTTTTTATTCACTTAACAAAATTTAATACAAAGTAATAAATACTACTTAACCTCCTTAGTTCGCAATGGTATTTTAGCTTCTGGAGTCTTCCCAGTTTCAGCGAGATCTGTTGGATTTGTTTTTAAGTCTTGTGATTGCCGTAATTTCCTTGATATTAAATATGAAAATAGTTGGATAAATGCTAGTCCTATGCCTGGCAGTAGCCATGCATCTGGCATAGTTGCAACGGTCTTTGTGTAAAGCAAAGAGTATAAAGGTGAAGACATCGTCTGCATAGCCGATTCTAAAGAGCCCATCACGCTGTAAATTTTACCTGTAAACGAAATTGATGCTTAGTTCTTTAGGAATAGAAGTAAATGTTGATTACAACAAGTTTTTATGGGGGAATTAGAATTGGTTTTGAGTTTTTGCTAAATTATATTGATGCTGATGGTGTGTGCTTTATTTATATGTCGGCTTTGAAAACATCACCTTGATAATTATATTTTGTTAAAATATTGTCTGTGTTCATCAAAAATGAAAATAAAATAATGTGTCGTACACAGAAAACCGGAACTAGTCGGGAAGAGATTAAGATCTAAATTACAATGAAATGAATATTTACCTTGTTCTGTCGGTAATATCTGCTTATTCAGTAGAGGTCTTTGTACCACCTGCGAGCCTTGTGCAATAATACCAACCAAGGGCACTGGAAAAAAAACACGTGATGTTTTTAAAAACAATAAATTGAAATTATGATGCAAAATAGTTTCCTAGAATACATATTACATACAAAACAATTTATTTACGCTAGTTTTAAAACTAATTCCTACTTTAAGAAAAATATCTACAAAGGTGTTGAAAACTGAATAAAGTACCTATAAGTTTAGTACGGATTTCCGCAAAGCACCTAATATTTGTTCTCACCTGATTCTGTTCTGTATACTCTAATAATATTCAAATTTTTCTGGAGAGGTTTGAGAATTTTATGCTTTACTCTAGGTATTGAAGAATATAACTGTAGAGCATACATATAATTAAGTAGGTATGTAAATAGTAGAAACTTAACAAATGACTGCCTCGTTGACCGAGTTGTCGCAAGTGCGACTACCGGGCACGGGGTCTCGGGTTCGATTCCCGGGTCGGGAAAAAATTACTGGATTTCTTTAAAAAATTACAGTTTTTCCTGAGAGCACAGTGTTTGGAATTGTGCCCGGTATATGGCAATAGGCTCACCTATTACATGAGGCTCAGAACATAATTAGTGAATAGTGGATGTCACATTGTACAGTGGCAGTAAGTGCCGTAATGTGCACCGCTGCCTACCCCTTCGGAGACAAAAAGTCGTTATGTTATGCTATAATAATAAATATACACATGCTAATCTATAGGTTTTTTTTCAGGGGGAAATTCATCAAATGACTCCTCCCGCCTGGGTGAGGCGGGAGGGAGTGTCAGACTCTTAATGACTAAAAACCACCCCGTTCCTTCTCCTGCACGTCGAGCCGGAGCCCCGGTAACCCGTTAGGTTCTCCGCAATATGCTAATCTATAAGTATGCTGCCTATTCATTTTAAATTCACACAAAGAATAAACTTCAAAGCATACGTAACGTAAGTACCTTGTGAAATTTTCAGTGTGGTAGGTGGTACATTAGTACTTATAGCTATTGGCTACGTGCCAAACAGCATCTACCTACTTATTTATCGATATCTGAATTTCTTAACACAGCCCCGGCAATTTCGTGATATTTAAAATGTTCTTATTTTGATATCCGATTGTTGATATGGGCTCGTGTTTCCATCCAATCTACATGTTATCAAATGATAAAGTACCTAATCATTGTGGAATAGAGTTCCTAATTTTATGTATTACCTCATGTAACGTTTTCAATCGATAGTGCCTAAGTACGCAAGGATCATCAGGCTTAGGAAGTTAAGTATCGATACCCGTTATCGGTTTAGGAACCAGATTGTCTTGTTCCTAAACTTGTCTTGTTGTATAGGATTTTTTATTGTTTTCGATAAGTCACGTGGTCAAAAACAAACTGAGTGCCAAGCACGAATAACTATCGCATTCGTAACGTAATAGTATCGAATGCATTCGGCGCTCTGATTGGCCGTCTCAAGTGAACCAACCAATCAGAACGCTTAACTCGCTCGACTGTTACGATACGAATGCGATAGTTATTCGAAAGTCAAAGTCAAAGTCAAAGTCAAAGTCAAAGTCAAAGTCAAAATCATTTATTTCAATTAGGCCAGAATGGCACTTTTGAACGTCAACAAAAACAAAAATTTAAAGTAAAGCTATTTGCTCATTCCAAGGCGTAGATTCCTATGGAGAAGAACGAGCAAGAAACTCCATAGGTTACTCTTTTTCAATCAGGTTCACAATACAATTTACTAGTTACATAGTTTTGCTGTTTGGATTGTGCGAGAACAATGTAACACTAAAATCCAGTCAAAGTGATCAAAAAAGAAAATAACCTTAAGGACAGTAATACAGTCTGGAGCTGACCAGTCCCAGTTGACGGCGCCCGTTCACGAACATGACACGTACACCAGCACCGCCCAACTCAACCATATTGTAGGGAATCGAGCGATCCACTGCACGCGCCACCGCCAATGAGACCTTTGAGTGAGCATGACAACTCCAAGCTGACACAAATGAAATCTACTAATCTAATTTAATATTAAGTTAATTACAGGGCTCTCACATTTACAATGGTTATCTAAGTTAAACAATATACAATTTAGCAATATGGCTGTATTATTTACGATTTCATTAAAACAAGTGTTTTTAGTTATCCTGTGGAGCCGGACTAGCCTGCATCCAAGCATTTTTATCCTCTATATATTCATTAAGTTTGTAATATGCTTGTCTACATAAAGTTTTCTTTATACATAATTTAAATTTCGATTCATTCAGTTGTTGTACATCGCCTGGTATCTTATTATAACATTTAACACAGAATCCCATGAACGACTTACTTACTTTCGCTAATCTCGAAATTGGCTGACTTAATCTATTCTTATGTCTAGTTTGATAGTGGTGTCTGTCCGACACTTTACCAAATAACTGTAGGTTTTTCCTAACATACATAATGTTTTCATAAATAAATTGACATGGAACGGTCATAATGTTGATCTCCTTAAACCTTTCTCTGAGTGATTCGCGACGACCTAGATTGTAGATAGCTCTGACGGCGCGCTTTTGTAAGATAAAGATAGATTCAATGTCAGCAGCGTGTCCCCACAGCAAGATGCCATACGACATAATGCTATGAAAGTAACTGAAATACACTAGTCTTGCCGTGTCTATGTCAGTTAACTGTCGTATCTTCCAGACAGCATAAGCTGCAGAGCTCAATCGTCCCGCTAATGATGTAATGTGAGGACCCCATTGCAATTTGTCGTCTACAGTAATTCCCAGGAAAGTTGTCTCTTTTACAAACTCTAATTTCTCACCATTCAATAATATGTCACAATCGTTGCTTTTAACATTTGGCAAAACAAATTTAATACATTTTGTCTTTTTATTGTTTAGTACTAAGTTATTTAATGTAAACCAATTATGAACTTTCATTAGGGCATTATTTACGTCGTCATAACTATTTGTGCGTCTATTAATTTTAAAAACTAATGAAGTGTCATCAGCAAATAATACCATCTGCGGTTCATTTTTAAATAAATGGGGCAAGTCATTTATGTACGCTAAAAATAAGAATGGACCTAGTATCGAGCCCTGCGGTACACCCATAGATATGCTAGCACCCTGTGAATTTACTTTATTTACTTGTACTTTAAGTTGCCTATCCTGAAGGTATGATTTCAACAGATTTAGCGACGTCCCCCGAAGTTCGTGCTTGGCCTTCTGTTTATAAGGCGTAAACGATTTTAGATAATCGATGTTGGTGCGTGTTCTTTTATTATCAACAACTGAGCCCCTTTTGGTTATTTAATCAAAATTATACATCTATCGTAGATTTTAATAGTCATTAAATTCGATTATGTTGGTCATGTGTACCACGTGCACATTTTTATGTTCCGAAAAATGATTACAATGATTGATCGAATTGAGATAGGATTCGTAATTAAGGTGTTGGGAAGTAATTTAACCTTTACAAAGTTATTTTTTGAACAATAATTTCATTTTAAGTGTGGGAGAGCCATGCATCGAATAGGCCTGCTCAACCGGAGTGATACCACGGCCTCACAGAAAACCGACGTGAAACAACGATTGCGTTGTGTTTCGTCCAGTTACCGAAGACACAACCCCCCAAAATCTCCCCAATCCCTGAATCCTCAACAGTCCGGCCTTTTGGGATTAGGATAACATAACAACACGCCTTTTATCCCCGAAAGGGTAGGCAGAGGTGCACATTACACTGAACAATGAATTTGATCCTAATCCCAAAAAGCCGGTCACACACTTGTGACGCCTCTGGTGTTTCAGGTGTCCATGGGCGACGCCGACTGCTTATCATCAGGTGATTTTGTAGATGCCGTTCAGTCTAGCAGTGAATAGTCATGACTGTTGATCAATAGCATAACAATAATGTCCTACAAAAAAGCAATACTGATGCATATTTTTGGATTTTGTCCTTTATGACCTCTGCTGTGTATACAAGGAAGTTTATTGATCGTTTCAGTTATGTAAATTGTTTATCACATTATTTCGCTTCGTCGCCATGATAAAAGAAAAATGTGATAAAAAATCACGGCCAAAACACTGAAGAAAACAAACAATGATTTATTAAGTTTTATTATCTATTTATCTATGGTGACTAACTGATAATTTCTTTTTAGAGTTCCACAGTGACTGTAGTTTTGGTTTAGGTTTGAATGTAAACAAAGCTTGTATATCAAATCGGATTGTTCTTTATTAATTACTCGCTGTTGCCCGCAACTTCGTCCGCGTAGAATATGATTCCTATTTTATTCCATGGGAGCCTGTATAAAAATCTTATAACCTAAATCAACCCATACCTGCCTATATACCACATCAAAATCCGTTCAGTAGTTTCAGCGTGATAACGAACAAACATCCAAACAAAGAAACGTTCACATTTATAATATTAGTGTGATAGTCTCTATTTCTTTTAAGATTTTCGCAGTTGCAATATTACAACGACTACATTTAATGACTATATTTCAAACTCAATTAAATTAATTATTCTTTATTGGTCCTCAAGTAGCGGTTTAATGGGTGCAAATAGCAAATGTTCTAAGGAACAAAAAATTTCTAAATTATGTTTGAACTACATTAAGGGAAGTTTGTGGCTATGAGCAAGCAGTGGATACGTTGTGGCTAGTGGCTAGTTTCATGATAATGAAACGTAGAGCCTTATTATTTTCTAGACGGAACCTTAACAATTCTACAAGCTACTGCGCGTTCTAGTTTTTGGTTTAGGTTATTTTATCAGTCATGCATGTCGTGAGTCACAATAGAGGTACCTACAGGTATAGCTTACCTACATATTTAGACAAGATAAATAATCGTACCTAAGTCGTAAATCGTATTTAAACTATTACGTTTTATGGATATTGGATAGTTTAGTTCTATGGATATTGGATACCCTTTCCTAGTATCTCAGTAATAGAGACGTGTTCGGTCTGTCCTAAAATAATATCATCAGGATTTCAAATTCAATTCTCAAAAATATTAACTTAAAAAAGTCATACGTTCTTTTTTACTTACACATGAAAACACACCACGTCATGGTGGCTGCAATAAGGCCCGAGGTAGCAAGGATGTACGAGGCACAGCTCAACATGCCCACCGTCTCGTCAGATAGTCGTAACCGACGCTTTAGTATTGACAGAATTAACAATGTACCTGGAAAATATAAACAATGTGTTACACAAAACTTTTTTTTTTTATTAGATGGGACTGACTTTTGACCAATATCTAGCCGGGTGGTAAGCGATGATGTGGCCTACGATAGAGTACGTCGACCCATAAGCAACCTATTCACTTCTTCTGGAAATACAGACTCTGGCAAAAAATTCCATTCCTTAGCAGTACGCACAAGGAAGCTTGATGCGAAGCGATTCGTGCGTGTGGGTGGGATGATGAAGATGTCCCTATCTACCATGAATCGGTGACGCTTCGCCGATTGTCTTGTGGTACGATGATCCCCCCAATATTTTTTATTTATATTATAGGTATGTTTCGTGAGACATACTAAGTTAATAATTATGATTTTAAGCTTACTAATGTTATTATGTACTGCTACTTTACATGTCGCGGAATGTTGCTTAAGAATATGAGCCTCTAGTATGGCGTGAAACTAGTTGAGTTCGTCGTCAAAAAATTACGTGAGTAAGCCCGAAAATTAATAAAGTTTTATTTCTGGAAGACGTGAAAATATTAAACTTTTAAGTAGTCTGCATAAAAATAATTGGGCTTCCTTGAATCTGAAGTCTGAAGATCTGAGACTTCAAGTTAATAATAACACGCTGTTTTTGTCAGGTAAAAAATTAGTATTGACATTTTTTGGTGGCATTGAGGTTTGGACATTTTATAAAAATCAAGGATTAAGTACCGCCGATTAAGTACTGATGATGTTAACAATGAATGGAGTATCCCAACTCAGCTTCTTTAGTCGTTAGGGCATTGAATATTATATAATACTAGCTTCTGCCCGCGACTTCGTACGCGTACCATCCCATTTTTTCCCGTCCCCGTTCGTGATTTTCGGAAAAAAGTAAAAAAAAAATTGGTTAAAAAGTCCTATGTCGGTCTCCTGGCTCTAAGTTACCTCCCTACCAATTTTCAGCCAAATCTATTCTGCCGTTCTTGAGTTATAAGTGGTATAACTAACACGACTTTCTTTTATATATATAGATTAGCTTCTGTCTGCGGCTTCGCCTTCGTGAGACAAAAAGTATTACAGATCATAATCTATCTCTGTTTCAAATTTCAACCCGTTCCCTTCAGCCGTTTTAAAGTGATTGAGTAAAAAACATACACACAAACACACAAACTGTCGCATTCATAATATTAGTACGACAGTAAGATACTTAATTGTACATAGAAATCAAGGAATACGTACCAATGAAACTAACAATGTTCTTGAATGCGAGGTAGGACCCGAACATGACGTCAGTCCAGTGGAACTTATACCGGTAGTACATGTAGGCGATTAACACCTCCGCTGTAAATTAATAAATAACATGTTAATAATTGCATGGATGAAAACAACTTATTACAACATATAATGTTAACAATGTCAACATTGCGCCTTTTAATCATCAAAGAGGTAGGCAGAGATGCACACATTTATTGTAAAATCATCATCTGTGAAAAGTCGAGTGTGATTGTGATGATGCTATTACTTAATATACATCGAAAAAAAAACTAAAATATTTTTTTCGGTGTTTGCATAATAGGCTAGCCTATATACGCTATTATTATACATATACCCAGACTCTATTCTATTGGTAGTCAGATATTAATTAATTCTTTATTATTTCAACCAAGCCCGAGCGAAATTGGTTTGAAGATAATCATTGTATCAACGCCATCTATTGATATCATTTGGAACGAACGCGTGAAGCGTAGCAAGAAAGCGTAGCGCAACGGTAAAAATGGATTGATTACACGAGCGTAGAGAGAGACAAAGGTACTGACACGCCATCTAGTAGCAGTTTGAAAAAAGGTATTTTGATACTTTTTATAATAAACCTACTTTATTTTTTTTAATACAACCACACTTTCTTTACTCCAGAGAAGGTAAATAAAAGTGTAAGGGAGGCTAATTGCCACTTAAGATTATATAATATTGAATTATCTATTTCCGAAAATAGGATAGAATCTGAAATTATAGCCGATGTATGACTCACCCTCTTTTACATAGGGCTCACAAACTCACAATATAACTGGTAATTAGAGGGTGTGTTTGACTCACCCTTTCTAATATGGGACACATAACATAACCTAATAGCTATAAAATTACATTGTATACATCCTCTACATAACTAAGATTATGTTTGTAACTATGTTCGGTATGCTATTTAATACAAATGCACGAATTCATTCAAAATTCCGAAAAATGTTTAACCCGTCGTGTGCCGGAACGGAGATCCTCGCGAGAGACAATATTTATTTTATAATGTGTCTTATATACCAGCAGTCAAGAGGTAATTTACATTGCAATTGGAAAGTAGGTATCCTATAAGTACTAACCAGATAACAGCATCCTGTCTCCAAGCGTGACCACCAGCATGAGGAATATAATAGTTCTCTTGCGTCCCTCTCTAGGCTTCACCAGACAGTACACTGCATTGAACGGTAGCTTCCAATTACAGACAGACACTTTATTGTCTCTGTTCACATTGACATCTTTCACTGCTACTATCACGTATATTAGGGATGATACCTGAAATGTAATTAAAAGTTTTGTTAATTTTCTTATGGAATTGGGTATTTGCCAACTAGTCAAATTCAATACTTTTTTCGAACTGTGAAAAACGACAGTTTTCTATGAATTTTGTATGAGATTGTGTATTGTGACGTCACGCTTTTTTAGCGTCAAACAGCATACTAATTGCTTAAAAATTTGCTGGAAAAGTACTAAAATTAAGTTAGTCATAAAATCAATTAATTAAAGTGTGATTATTTTTTAATATTTTATTGTATTGAACAGTCGCAATAATTTATTTTTGATTAAGGCGAGTACTCAATTGTAATGTCATAATGTGTGAGTAAGTTATTGGCATTGCCCAGAGTAACGGAACTTATTGTGTTTCCGATTTTTTGGAGGATTCGGATTACAACTCCAGTAAACTTTATAATTGAAGAAAGGTTAATAATTGTTGATTAAAAAGGTTGTTTGTAAGTTATGAGGCACTTTATCATTTTAAATAATTATTATTTGGTTCGTTTATGTGTGATCATCACATTGAAAGTGTAACAATATTTAAAGTGTGTGTATCTAACTTATAGTTCGTTTTCCATGTCCTGTGCCTTAAGTTTTAAATAAAATATGTCACTTTATTTTATTAAGCAAGCATTTAATATTTTATACTTTTAAATACAAAAACTATAAACACGATACTTTTTGTGTTCCTAACATGTGTTACCGGTCAACTTACAAAATAATTAGGTATAAGTAAAAATAATTCCCAATTTCAATCAAATAAAAATACAACTCAAAAATTTGTGGTCAACATTAGAGCTAGGTTTATGGTTTGGAATATTTAAAAACTGCCCTAAAAACTGCAATATGTAATAGCTAGGGGATGTTTTCGTTCTCAGTATCGACCGGCACTTTGGTTTGCGGTGGTAGTCGCGAATTCCTGCATGCACAGCTAGCTGGCTTGCCTTTTCATTCCAATTTTTGCTTTTTTAGCTTCTTTCTAGTGCAAAGACCGCTATTCACAGTTCCGCCCAATGTTTGTCGAAGTTTATTTGTTTTTGGTATCGAGATTTTCTGCTAGTATCTTTTATTTATTTTTTTCTTTTTTATTTTGAGACTATGGAGTTGTAAAATTCATTCTTGTTTGACAAAGTATAAATAGAAAATTAAATATTATTTTGGTTATGGAAAATTTTGTTAGCTTTGTTGCTGAGTTCTTATTTCATCATGAAAAATGGATCGCATACGGCTTTGGCCTCGATTCTATTAACCTTTTATAAGCAGCATCATCTGTGATGTGTTGCACACGTGTGTAAAATACATACATATACGACATGATAGCAGGTACAGGTACCTAAAGCTACTATTTGCTCTGACCACATAAACATAATTTAAGAGGACTAAAATTGGACGTACTTTGCCTGATATTTAGCCGTTTTATTGTTTTGTTATATAGTAAATTAGTAAAGGGTTAAGAGGAGTGAAACGTATATATTAATGTATATACCTGTAGAAATAAAACAAGTGGAAACACACCGAAGAATCCAAACGTGCGGTATAGTAGGGGCCCTCCCACTGCACCCAATACATGGGCTATCTGCACAGCAGCTCGATGGGTACCCATAGTCCGGGTGACGTCACGACCAGTTGCGAAGCATAACTGCAAACATTTAGAACAGGTTTTATAAGGATTCAGTTCGTTTCGTTCGTTCATTACGAAACTTGATTTTCGAGGCTTCCTCGTCCTTAAACACCTATGTCGTGGAAATATGTGCGATTATTTTTAAGGGGTGCGTCAATCACATTGTCCTTGGGAACTTAAAGTACTTACAGTTCTATGTAACCGACACCATTGCCTACCTTTTGGGGGAATAAAATGCAAAATTTAAAACCGACCTTAAAAGTTAGCTACTAAATATAAAACAGTATGGAATATTGAAACAAAAATCCAATATTTATCAAGACAGCAGAACCTTTTTAACCTAACCTAGTACATGTAAGCGCCATAAACATATAAATTCTACTTTCCTATGGAAACTGCCGGCGCGAACGAGGGCAAATCCGAGCGATGCCTAAACAGTAGAATATAATTTGACCTAGTTTCGTTTCTAGTAGGTATTGGAAACCTGCTTTCAGGCGTTCCCATGCCATATAAAATGGACCAAAACTGCGATTTATCTTCGTCTACTTCATTAAGTAATAGATCACAAATTGTGATAGATAATAATTTGGATCAAAGTTGCTTCGTTATAAATGTCTAATATGAATGGTGATATGATTTATTTTGATATTTAATTTTGTGTGTCAATTAATACTAAGATTATATTAGACATTAAGGTTGGTCTAGATCATCTAGATTAAAGTGTAGTTGATTGATTAAAAAAATGGCGTACTACTGTCAACTCTCAAAACACTGAGCGCAGACTCAGTGCTACTAATTTAGAAATTTTAGAGTAGTATTCAAGAATTAAAGGATATTTAAATGTTTAATCCCTTATAACTTATGTTGAATCTTAACTGTATGTCACTATGGTCTCTTTTTAGTTGCTGAAGTACCCAAGAGTTATTACCCGACAAAGACTATTTAGACGTTCTATCATACAACATGCAATACATACATTTTAGTCGAATCTTAACAGAATGCTGTTAAAATCTCTCGTCTAACGCAATAATATGACGCTCGTTTTATGGTATTTACAGTGGTCTAAATGTAATCGTAATATTACTGCAAACAGTCATCGTATGCAGGTCCAATTCGTATGTAGGCAAGATTGATTCGACGTTAACTATATTATAGTTATATGGAAAAAAGTCGGTCCAGGCTGCGTAATCTTTAAATGTGTGTTGCATAAGTTTGATTGTTGTAATGCTTAGAAGTACATAGAATGTAAAACCAGTGCCTTCAGCCAAACGCCAATTTAGCGCTTGTCTACCAAGAGAGTAGAAAATTAAATTATGGGAATGACACAGAGAAGTGTCAAAATTTATGTCAACTCCATATAATTTGGTTTTCTATTCTACAAGTAGACAAGCGCTGAATAAAATTTGGCTACAGCTGCAGGTTCGCTACATATATAAACAAGGTGTGGACCCTGTTCAGTCATGGTATAGATGAGAGTATGAGACGAACATTATCGATGTAGTTACTTGACAAAAATCAAGGACCAAATACACTTTAACTTTAACATTTTAAACTTGCTTACAACAACCAAGTCTTTAAAGACAAAATAGAATTTTTAAGTAGAAATTATTAATACGAATTTGTCAGAAGCATTTTAGTAAAATCAAGAGTTAATAAACATACTTACGTCACCAATATGACTGAAAGCGGCTGCCAGTAGTAATCCAAAATTCCCTCCTAGCGATATAGGTAGTTGTACAGCATACAAGACTTGGACCGTAGATGCTCCCGGGAATATCAGCATCAGTATAACACCAGTGGTCATCACACTCATGCCGATTAATGGTAGTATAAGCAATGGTTTCCGACGCCCACTACAATCACTCCATGGACCAACAAACAGCAGGATTATTGTAGATATTAGAGATCCAATGAAACTTCTACTGACGTTCACTCCTGATACTATTACTTGACTCTCCGCCTGAAATTTATTAATACCGTTATATTAAACTGTCAAACACCAAGCGGTCACCGGTGACCGCGACCTATTGTTCTTTAATTGTGTCTATAAAACCGGTACTCGACGAGTTAATACTTTAGGCTTTTTCTTTATCGGGATACATGCCTTTAATGTAGGTGAATATAAATACTTTATTTAATTTCAATTTTGTGCTTCAGTATTACTGTTCTTATGTACATTTTTCCTTCATTTTACTGAATTATGTAAGTATATTTTGATATAGTATAATATAGTGGTTTTTTATGGAATAGGAGGCAAACGAGCAGATGAATCACCTGATGGTAAGCGATCACCGCCGCCCATGGACACCCGCGACACCAGAGCAGTCACTGGTGCGTATAGTATAACGTAACAATTAGTATAGTAGATGTTTTAATTTATATGATGTAAGTATATTTACTGTTGTTTCATCTCATAAATGTTTAGAACACACCCACGACACAATTTTTTATTTGAAAATAAGCATAGGTAGGTTTGCTTCTAAGGTAAGGTAAGATATCTTCTGACAAAAACATGTCGCAACATGTTTCAATATACGTATGTTCTGTTGTTTGTATTTATTTTAATTTTTTATTCTCTTTAACAGAATGTGTTTTTGAAACAATGAATCAATTTAAGGCCATTCCGAAATTACTTAAAATGGTCAAATGGAGTTTTTGCTTTAAAGTGTTTTTTTTGTATCTTAATTACAGGGTTTTTTCTTTTAAAGTGTTTTCTGGTAACGATTTCAGCGAAGTGATTAATTTAATGAAACAAACATGGCTGCTACTTAAGTAGATGACGAGAAGTAAATAAAATTAAGGTAAGTGTCAGTAAACAGTAAGCTCCGTAGTTATTATTAATGTCTTCAAGGGTCTTTCTCCACATGCCAGAGGTAATTAAAATGCTATGTAACTATAATACTTACGTAATATTATTTGTCGCGTACTTATAGGTACCTGCCTATTGGACATTTGACCTAGTCTGATAGAATTTTTTTTAAATGCCCACTATGATGGCAATTTGTCGTGATCGGGAGACTTTCGCATTGAATCATTGATGATGTAATAAAAATTCGATAATTTTATTCAAAATGTGCAGTTATCATACAAAGATTAGATTTCTGTGGATTTCCCAAAGCCAAAATACTTAAACGAAACTCAAGCGTTCATTGCATCGTAATACAGTGATCGTAAAAAAATGAAGCATATAGAACTAAAATATTAAATAGAATAAATAAATGTGGTTTGGTCTAGATATGAGTTAATTCCAATGTTAATGACTTCTTTGAATGTAAAATTCCCGATATCAACGCAGTGGCGTTTGTTTGAGCGTCGAAAGTCTGTATGAAATTAATAAACAGCAGGGAATCATTAGTTGTACTTGTAATTTATTAGGTAGCTATAGAAGATCTTCATTATCTTTAAACGTAACATAGAACTGTTGTTGAAGATTTTTTAAGGGGGAAGTCAACTAACTTCTCCCGCCTAGGCGCCTAGGTGAGGCGGGAGGGAGTGTCAGACTCTTACTGAGTAAAAACCACCCCATTCATGCACTTCGAGTCGGAGCCCCGGTAACCCGTTCGTTTTTGAAGATTACTATCAAACAAACGTTATATAAAACGTCCGACACTGTTAGGCGCCATTTATATTTGTAGGTAAACATAGGATAAACTAACTATGTAGGTCATAGGGCATACAGATATTGCTGCACATAGCAGCAGCAATATGTCTATAATAATTATATTGAATTTGTATATTGTGCACGTCAACTTTTGACCTTAAATATTTGCCCTCTAGTAATTCATTTAGGAATGTTCATTGTTTACTTTTATTATGTTGATTAAACTGTCAAACACCAAGCGGTCACCGGTGACCGCAACCTATTGTTCTTTAATTGTGTCTATAAATACAGTACTCCACGAGTTAAATACTATTCTGATTTGTAGTTTCAATGATTTAAAAAAGCATATCTCAGTGGCGGTAGTTGTTTTAAAAGCATACTACTACTTTTTAAGATCTCTCTCAATTATTCGTCTATACAAGTACATTTCCGCTTATAAAGGTAAAATACATATAAGATTACAATTCCCAATATTGAAAGTTCAGTACATCTTTGAAAATACGTGTGCACCCTCTATCAAAAGGACTTCAGACAACCTCTCCAAGGTCATATGAGTATCATATGCGGCTTCTAATCCTTGACAAAGCACAATTCTCAATGCCTATATATTTGTAAGTACACAAAGCAAACTGTCTGTAATATATCGATAGTTTCCTACAGATGTCTGTTATTGACATTTGTCAAAATACGAGATAGGCTCAGTTTATCTAAGGTCCGATAAAATTCACGGTCGCGTCTATAAATGCTGCCCTAGTCTTAGTATCAAACTGTAATCAGATATCGATATATTAAAAAATATAGTGTTGATTAATTTATAATTATAGAACCGTTTTGGTCAATATGTCCTTCATATGAAGTCAGTAGCTTGGACTATTTAGCCAGTGTAAATTAGCATCGTAACATTATATTGTAAAGTGCAATTTCTCCACGTTTATTTTCACAACTTATCTTTTAGTCTTATGCAATAGGGGGTGAGTTATCGACAAACAGATAACCATCAGTTTTGATGATTACTCATTGATTACTCAAGTACAGAGTATCATAAAAATATCCTCCATGCAGGTGCATGTAAAAGCGAATTACATTCACATTGATAAAACTGTAAATAAAAGTAGGTAGGTATAAGTCAGTTACCTCCATATCTCCTTTTAAACAAACTTCTAAATCCACCCCTAGGTCGACTGTACAGGCTGTTTGCAAATAAAAGTTCTGTAGCGAGGTCTGACCTAGATTGATCGCAATCATAGCGCCCACGAGGGCTGGCTCTAGTATCAGCCGGTACTTCTGTGGATCATCAGTCTCCTGACTTGGTGCAGTCTTCGTTTCTTTAATCTCTTCATTGTCTGGAGGTGGCCTGTACGACGGACGTCTGTACAAAGAGAAATGATTCCATCACATGCATTGAATACTAAGCAACATTTGTAACACTTTCTATTAGTACCACTTATTCCTTAATTAGAGCTACGTATAATACATATTAATGTAACTACTGTTGATAGACACAGAGTAGCGGCTGTGTGTTACCAGTAAAACAATAAAAACCTTCATAAATGATACAAGTGGACAGTTAAATGGTACTACTTTTTATCGTAAAGGCTATTTTAACCACGTTTTCACGTTAAAGTAGCTATAAACAATACCTTACTAATGTTAAATGGCATAAACCATATGGCATAACGTACGTAAGTATATTTTATAATAAAAATATACAGAAGTATATTTTATAATAAAAATATACAGAACACAACAGAAATATCAAATCAAATTAAAATATACAACATATAAAATAAAGAGGAAACCTTAATTTCTCCAATTCACTTTGGATATCAACGGTGCCTTCATTCATTGTTACTAAACAATATCTTCAATACGATCTAAACAAAAAATCACAGAGTTTAATCACTAACACAGATGAGAGCTCACATCACAGTTTTAGGAAACAGTCACCGACGCGTGTACCCGCCGTACAACTTCTACTAATATGAGCCGATAAGATAGCAGTCTGTTTGCAAATTCGAAACAAAGTGCTTAGTCAAACAGGGAGATAACTTTCTGAACTGGATGCGATGCATTATTGTAAATACACAATGAACGTGGAACTGCGGGAGGGTACCGACCGGCGCGGTTGCCCGGTGGGCTTCGTTTCAGACCAAATTGATTCGATTACAGCAATTGGCCGACGCACTCGCTGATACCAATAGGGTTACGATAACGCTAAATCTATGTTGTAACAAATACAGGTTGCTTACATTTTTTCCCTGCAATCCTATAAATGTAAGGTCCTTACGTTAGAAATTTTTTATCAATTTTCTTCATTATTTACAAGATACAGTCATTACACTAAAAAGATAATTGTATCAATAAGAACCAAAATCTATTGTTGATAAAACTTGATAACGAAATAAATGCCCTATGTATGTCAAACCTACACTGACTATGTATGTTGCTTATTATAGTTACTTAATTGTTATTCTGATTTTACCAGATTTATATCTATTTTACGATTTTATGACCTTTGAACAACACAATACCCTTTTTTGTAAAAATTAGTCCAAGGTCCGAACTACCAAAAACGTCGACCACGTGCATAACCGTATGAAGTCATTTAATTTTTACATTGGCACACGTTGCGATGAATCGCAAATATATATTTATAATCTTTCATATCTTTCCTTATGTCATTAAACTCGTGATCTACGTGATAGAGAACACATACGCAACTTTATTAATTGAGTGAACAAACATAGCAGCTCCATGCATAATAATTAACTGCAGATACCATTTTCTTGTTCACTGCAGCTTTAGATAACAATCTTAAAACCTAAAAGAAGATAAATCGTGCACTCATATTAAAATTTTATTATTTAGAATGCTTGAATATTTTAAATAAAAGTGAATTGTTACATTTTCCGATGGCCTCAAATTGGGATACCGTGTCATACGATTTCATGCTTCGATATTCGAAAAAAGAAACAGCTTTAGCAATTAATAATGCACGAGACAGCTCTTGTTCGCAGTCAATGAACGACATTGTCTATTGCTCATCAGTGTTATACTGAGCTGCTACACCTTTGCAATATTTTTCACGGCCAAAGTGCGCCGCCAGCTTTAAAATAAAACAGTTGAGAATCTCGCTCGGTGGTCGGCACGCGTTCTTGCGGTAGTTACGCGATCATTACGTGAACAATTACTACTCATTATAGAGCGGAGGTCAATTCCGCTAGGTGCTCGAAAACGTAAGCAAACGCATAGATCGACTACTGAAGCTGCCGTATGTGTTTCCCATTACCTACTAGTGGCATGCATCCAAGTGTTCCCGATTTATAGTGTGCTAATATCAACGCTGCTCAAAAGAATTTAATATAGCTATGTATTTATGATTCCAATGTTGCTTCTAAATAATTTATTTACTAACTATGTATATTACGCTAGCTACAAATTATGAGCATTTAATACCTAAAATTGAAAGATTATTCAGTCGATTATTACCGATGATTCTGATAACCTACTTATTCGTGCGATTAATAGCATACAATAAACTGGATTGGATCTGAAACTGAACTAAATACGATGCCTATTGTTTAAAATATCAAATTAATTACTTACTCATTAGTATTTTTGTGAAAATTGAATTCATTTTAATGCCAACATATACGTACAAATGATTACGAATGTTGGTATTAATAATGCACTACTTCGGAATGTATATGTATAGGTACCAAGTCTATTGAATTAACGAATTCTAGTTGATGTTAATTAAATGCTATCTGTTTCGGCTAAACAAGTTTGGATTCACCTACGTTTCAGGCGGAAGCGAATGTTCGAGGGAAACTAACTTTTAACTGAATGTTGTTATGAAACATTTTTGTTTGAAAGTGAAACAATTTCAAAGTCTTACAAAACGTCCTTAATCAGTCAGTTGGTTGGGAATGTTCGTTGTTGTGCACGGTACATAGGTATATTGTTTAAAAAGTGGGCTGAGACACAAAGGAACTGGATGTGCAAAATTTGTGAGTTTGTGACAAATAAGTGAAAAAATTGTGCAAATATTATCTAAAGACAAAAGTGCGTTCGCCTGTTATTTTGATCCCTACATGAATTGGCAATATGTTCGTCTCAGTTGGATGAGTATGCACTTTTTTATATTTGTAACATTCTAACAAAGGAAAAATATCAACCGACTGCATTATATGTACAATTGATCCAATTTCTCTTCTATAATAAACGTAATCAGCAGTTGTGTCCACTTCCAGTAATCCCAACAAGCTACTTACTATTTACACCTTAATTAATAAGTTATCAAGGTCGATTATATCTTTTATCAAAATTATATGTATTCAACAAGCACCTAGCCTGGCTACCATGTAAAACATACGTTATATTGGTAATCTAATCAAAGAACTAATTTAATCGAACCAGTAAAAGTTGTTAGAATTGGATTCTAAGAATAACCTTTGAAAAACAAAATGTTTTTTTGATAAAGTAGGTCGAGTTCGGTACAGAAGTATTGGAAAATAATTACTCGATTAAATATTGGCTTAGGAACATAGGTAGACAGACTTGTTTTAGTAGACTTAAGACGTCTTAATTTTTTTAAGAGGATAAATCATCGAATGACTGCTCTCGCCTGGGTTAGGCGGGAGGGAGTGTCAGACTCTTACTGACTAAAAACCACCCCGTTCCTACTCCTGCGCGTCCGGTAACCCGTCCGGTAACCCGTTAGGTTCTCCGCGACTCCGAAGACTTAAGACGTCTAGGTCCTAACTTAAGCATTTTTATATACAAGCAAGCAGAGAGTACAGAACGAAAACCATTAAAATTTTTCGATTCTGTCAAAACTATGGCTAAAATGTTTGTGCTTCGATTTAACTTTAAGGCAATTAGTTCGCCAGTACCCGACACTTGCAAACTCAACACAGCCGGTAAAGAAATTGATAATTTAAGGCATCTAACGTAACTCTAAATATGCCAATATTAACTTTGATACAAGTACGTAACTAGTAACAAAATTGATTGACAGTATTGACAAGAGATCGGAGTCTGGAACATGATTCGGGTGGAATTATGTAGCGTTATATGTCAAACCGTCGTCAATCTCAGTCGTGACAACTTGACAAAAAATACAAGCCCTGTAATGGCAAAAATATTACATTTACGAATTAATGAGCAGATATATTCACAGTTGAGTAATATCTCTTCTATTTTGCTATATACATTAGTTGAACCAATTTTTCACGTGTTTTAAATCAGTTCAATTAATTCTGAGTTCTAAACTATTGAGAGTTGTTATTGAAAATCTAGAGTTTTATAAACCTGATAATCTTTTGATCATGAGTTTTCTAACCAAGATCTCTGTCGCGGGGAACCTAACGGGTAACCGGGGCTCCGGCTCAACGTGCAGAAGAAGGAACGGGGTGGTTTTTAGTCAGTAAGAGTCTGGCACTCCCTCCCGCCTCACCCAGGCGGGAGCAGTCATTCGATGATCTCTAGTTTAACTATTATACTATAGTTATGATTTGACCAACGAATACAGTGGTAAATTAGGACTGAGTCTGTTTGGTCGACTAACTATAATTTAATCCTCTGTACAGGGATACAGAGGATTGATCTGGGTATTGATTGTAGTTCTTTATCCGTGTTACTATCTAATTTCGATGTTAATATGATTTGAATGCTATTGATCATTGCCTTTCAATAAACTTGTGTCATAAAATGTTGGAATATCGATAACCGTCAGCATATTTACGAAAAATCATCTATTAGTAAGAGTTTCTAGTAATAATTTTACAAATCATTGTGTAATAAATCAACATGGCTACACCAAAAGATAAATAAAAAAGCAAGTACTGACAAGCAAAGATGGCTGAGGTCACTATTGCAAATATGATCAAGATCAACTATGATAATATGTCTAACTGATAAAAAATAATGAAAATTGTGAACATGTATCTTATCCATGTAAGCAACAAATTACAGTGATGCATTGACTCGTAACAATGGATGACGTCAAAGTAGATTTTATACTTAGCGATGACGTAGGACAGCCAAAAAATGTGTCTCTTGCACATATACTTGTATGTATAAATAGGGATTTTGTTATAAATGTGGGCTTACTAAAATAATAATTTTGATGATAACAATAAATTCAACCAGTTGTTAAAGTAATCGTTAAAAATGCTTCGTCTCTCACATAGATGTTGTTTTATAATCAGAAAAATATATTTACAGAGATTAAATAAAGACACAAGCCAGGTCATTAAATATAGGCAAATAGTTAAAATAAAATTGAACTAGTCTTGACTAGATGAGGTAAATAGAATTTTACTTTTAATCCACCTTTGCTATCATTTTACCTCTAACTTCCTACCTTTTATAACAAAATCCATTTCATGTTTTCAAATAAGTCTCCCACAATGTGTTGGCAGATCCCTCGAGCCAATTGTTTAGAATCCCAATCTCATTGGGCGTTGATTGTACTCCATTGAATGTCGATGAATTCCTTATGTGGAAGCCAGATAACCTTGGAGGAGCCTTTGACGTTTAATTGTGACGCTCATCCATTACAAGTCTCTGTGCCTCAGAATAGTTGAGAACCAAGCATTGTTTGACGCCTCCAAAAAGGTTCTTTACAATTTATATTTAATTCAGGCTCCGAATCAGACAATAGTACTAGCCCATATTATTAATTAAACTAGGTACTTTTTATAAATTAATTTGCTAAGGACTATCTTGTCTGGATTTTGAAGATTTTCTAATCAAATTGTAGCATGATGAAGTGAAAGACAAGAAATTCATTAGGTACTTTGGTATTTACTGTTGTTATTTTGATTTTAATCTTGAGTCAAAGTCAAAGCATTTATTTCAATTAAACCATAATTTGGTACTTTTGAAACGTCAACTACTTAATACAAAATAATCAGTCCGTCAGTGAAGCAGTGATGTTCATTCAAAAATTTAGATTCGTATGGAGAAGAACGAGCAAGAAACTCCATTTGTTACTCTTTTTAAAAAAAAAGTATGTTACTATTGCTGTATTACTAAATGTATGTAGGTGTAGCCTTATAATTATAAATATGTAAATAATTATTCGAATGAAGTAGATGTAATAAGTACCTTCGACATTGTAACTGCTATACTAAATATAGCGTATTGGTTAATTTTTATAAGTTTTTACATTCTAACTTCTTAACTCCTGTCATTCAATTAAACGCATCATACTTAATTGAAAATTTAATAAAGGGTGATAATGAAAAGGGAACTTAAATTGGTAACAGCTATAAAATGTGCTTATTTTTAGCCATCACTCGCTTATTTCTGTAGTCGAACTGCACAGCCATATTAGTAGCTAGCTCTTCAATGGTGTGACGTCATAGTATTGATCGTCCAGTCAGGCAGTACCTGTTACTGTCAATGCGCCATGGGCATACGTCATCGGTAGATAGCAACACCGAAAAATATAGAACATCATATTTCATTTTTAATATTACTGATTTTTTTTCTAACTTTAAAAATGTACTATGCATTTTATTTTGTAAAATTCAAGTTTTCTTTCTGGCAACACGCCTAATACGTAATATCTATTTAGTGATTACCCCTAGGGGTGCCATAGCGCATGCGTAAAGAATATGGCGAAGCGGCGACGACCTCTCTGCAGGGCGGTAGTTGCCGTTCCATGCAGGCACGAATTGAGCTATCCCGTGCAAAAATATCTTATTTAGTTCTGTTAATCTTATGTTTTGTTTAATGTGTTTAATCAATGAATAACAAACATTTTGTTTGTTTTTCCAAAACTTGATTATAATTATTTCTTTAATTCACTTTGTGTTTTAAAAGTCCTTTTTAAAGGGGTCAGTGCCGCTTGAATTCTTCCCTGTACAACATTTGCATTCGGGTACCATCGTGAGAGTTCGTGCATTTCCGTGAGATTCGCCTTCCAACCCTCGGCGACATGGCTCTATCGCAATCTGAAAAATCTTTACAACATTTCCTTCTATTTTCCGTAAAATATTAAGTTTTAAGTGAAAATGTGTACATTACTAGTCAGTATAAATGAAGTTAATGTAGTATACTGTTAAATAGTGAGTTTGTATGGTTTTGTTTGGTGTCAGTGGTAGTTAATTGTTGTGCTTACACATTGTGCTGTAAGGGGTGCACGCAGTTCGATACTAAGGTAAAGATTGTAGCGAGTTTCAACGCTATTTTAAACGTGAATTGTAAGAGGAAAAACCGACATTCTTTAGTAACAATTGTAATATATATTTTAAGAATTTTCTGCTAAATATTTAGCAGCAGTGTCTAATACAATACTCAAAATATGTTGAACGATTATTTTTAAGTGGTTAATTTAACATATTTTGTACTTACAGATTCGAAGCCATGAAAGACGTAGACGACGACTATGACTGAAAGGGGAGACGTCAATAGGATGCTGGGTAAGTGAAGATTTTCTTTGTAATCATATTAATAGTAATGATAATAACAAGCAGGTACGGACCTTTATAACTAACTATTGAAGAGCGAGCCCGTACTCTAATCACGCTAATCCTTATTAGCGCATTTAGCATTTGTACCTCAATGATTTATTCAAAGGGCATGTATGCTACCGTATAGCTTATGAAGACTCACACACGTACCTAGTACCGTTTTACGAAGGTATTTTTTTTATTTACAATAAGTACAGGATTATCCATGTAAAATAGCCACCAAAATTCACTAAGGTTTAAACTTGTGCTCAATCAAGTCAATCTCAAAATCGACTTCAACATTTCGTGTTTTCATTAAAATTATTTAGTGGGTAACAATAGTAAATAATGTCTGAACTTTCTTAATTTTTATGATTATTTCCATCGTTCATTTCGAAAGATTTTTTATTTGGAATATTTTATTTCAATAACTACTAGAAACTTGAACTTTAAAAAGAAAATCGCTTTTCCTAGTTCTAAGTTCATTCTGAAGTTGAATCTTTAATCCATTTGCAATTTCGTTTTGGAATGAAAAACTGAAATGTAAATTTAGTGATGTTACTATGATATGGCTAGTAAAGGTATGAAATAACTAGACTACACTAAATAAGTACTTACTGTTAGACAAAAAACTGACTTTTCCCAATACATTTAGTTTTATTTTTGTTTGCGTCACACTCGACGATACGCACCACTTTACGCACACGCAATTAGAATGACACTATTATAAACAATGTTGAGTACGGACTTTCGTAAGAATACTTACATATGGATAATGGATAAGCTATTTATAGCAGAATATGAAATCCATAACATTCTTCCATGTAATCTTAAGTGTGGGAGAGCCATGCTTCGGCACGAATGGGCCAGCTCGACCGGAGTGATACCACGGCTCCATAAAAAACCGACGTGAAGCAAAGCTTGTGTTGTGTTTCGTCGTGTGAGCGAGGTTATACCGGAGGTCCAGTCTCCCCCCCCCAATCTCCCCAATCCCCGCATCCCCAACAATCCTCAAACTCCTAATCCCCAAAAGGCCAGTAACGCACTTGTAACGCTTCTGGTGTTCCAGATGTCTATGGGCGACACCGATTGCTTACCATCAGGTGATCCATTTACTCGTTTACCGGCTTATGCCATAAAAAAAGAATAAATAGATATACAGGGTTTACGTTATTATACATAGCTCTTGAAATTCAAAACTCACACACGCATGATGATAAAACTTAATAATTTTATTTATGTCTAGTATCTAGGTATACCTATTTATTATTGATTTTCTGCAGTTATTTTTCTGTTCGTTATTTACATAGGGACGACAGAAATAACGACTTTTCAGCAGTAATGTTAAGCCAGATCTAGATCCCGTATTATTACTGATAGTTTCCAAAATAATTTATTTGGTCTGTGAATACGATAACATTCAACAAGAGGCCTCGGGAAGACTTCTAGGTTGGTGGTCGTAATTTGTCATGCTCCTATCATTTGTCATCATCAAGTCAGTATTCAGTACTCGTTTAATATTTAAATCAGTATTAAACTCTACTTTAAATGATGTAGGCATTTCATTGCGGATGTCACGGGGAACGGTTCCGCGTCGCCATTATACGTGAACTGAATTGTACGTTTTGCTTCGTTTTTCATTGATTTTATAAAGATATGATAAGATATCAGTTTTACTGGGATTTCAGTTTTTTGGGAACGCTTTAAATATCTTACTGTTCATGACATAAAATGGACGCCATAAATGTGGTTGAGGAAAACTGTTTTTAAAAGACAAACATCGTTGTTTTAACTTTGTTCTTCACTCCATTTTAAAAAAGACTGTATTTATTTTAAACGATGTGTTTAACATTTTTAGTCCATTATTTTAATAATTTTTTCATACATGCATTAAAATTAATATCCTGCCAATGCCTTAACATTACTGACAAAACACTGGAATTTTCTTATAATCCGTCTTTGGAAAACTTTTCTTATTTAGTTGCATGTGAAATTATTATAAAGCGAAATTGCTGTCATTTTCTTACACGCTTCATAATCTACACAAGCAAGTAAGATTTTCGTTAATATTCTGAAGAGAGTCCATATCAGTACAAGTTGAAATATATAGCATCATCAAATTCTATGGGCAGATACCTAAATGTTCCCAAACACCTTAAAATAGACATCAATTTTTTCCGACCCGTCGAAGTAAAGTGGGTCCCTAATTTATACCCTAACTGAATCTACCCATTTATTTCGCGGTGGCTTAATGTAAAAGTGATGTAATTAAGCACTCCGGGAATTAAAGGGATCGATGCGGAGAAAATATCGTCGGTTTGTGATTTTAATCGAGTTATCCTCAATTAGGGTCCGATTGATAACTCTGTGGTCCTTCAATATTTGCACTTGCCAAGCAATTATTTGGTTCACAAATATTAATTTACTTGTTAATAGAGTTTGAGTGGTTCAGACTTTAGTGTAATGACGTAACGCTTAGTTAAACGTAGTTAATTGGTTTTCTCTGTAGCATAAATCTTTACAGCGGTCTGTGATGTTTGAAGGCCTCGGCTACAATCTGGGACGTTTGAAACTGAATTTTCACGACAATATGAGTTATTTCACTGTGATATAGAACATTTTAGATATGTTCTAAATCATTTTTTTCTGACTATAATTCTGAAATGAACGACATGTTTTTCTTTGTAAGCTTTGTATTAAAAATAATGAATAAATTATTCAACTTCTATTTGTTCCATTTCCGTAAATTGGATGTTCTTTTGTTTCCATTTAAAGTGAAGAAATTATATATAAAATATTATTTTCAGTGGATCTATTCAAAGTGAAGAGTTAAATATATAAAAGGTTAACGACGTAAAACTGTCAGATCGTTCAGAATTTTTTATATATCCTAACCCATTTTCGGTTTAGCATAATCTTTATGTAGTTTCTGTTCTTTTCATACATAGGCTGGAATATACTTGTACCTACTATAAAATGCTTTTCAATTTTCTTTACAATTGAAATAGCAACATAGTGTATAGAGTTTAGATATTGAAATGTGACAGTACTGTCGTCCGAGATTCCAACGAAGAAGATTATGTCAGGTCACAGATGATAGAAAAGTTTAGAACATAATTTCATGATTGAATAATAACAACTAAGATTTATCCAATCTGAAAATCGAGTTTTCATTCACTTCCAAAGTAAACCAAACTAATCATTAAGTACAAATTAACTGTTCTTCAATTAAAATAAAATAATTAAAGATATTACTAAAACCAAACTAAAAACTAAAGCATAAACTTGTAAAGTAGTTACGCTTGCCAACTGCTGTCAACAAGGCAATCATAAAGCTTTAACTAAAATTGATTCAGCTGAAGTCGTTTGTATGCACCCAAGCAGTTTATACACGAGAGCTTTCTGCTAACCTGTTGTTAGTTCTATGGTTTAATACTAACATATTGATAGCTCATATTAATTAATTAGCTACGTGCTGACGCCGCTATATAAATGTTTATTGTAATTGGATACGCAAAGCACATCAGAATAGAAAGCACGTAGGATTATAGCGTGCAGTGATTACCGCTACGCCACGAGTACCTTCATACTGCATAGCAGCATTTCTCTATAACCCTTCGGTAGAACAAGTGGTAACTAGTGGCAATGTCCAAACTATTCCACCAAAGATATTAAGAATATTAGAACAAAAATGGACGATAATTCTAATAACTTAGTGGATAGTGCACTCGGCAACATCGTATTAAAAATGATAGGACGTGTGTGGCGTGTATTTTTAGCCTTATATAGAAATCACGCCAAGGCTCCCGGAGTGTCGCCGCGAGATGCAACCAGTCATATTTTGTCTCTTGTCATTGTACAACAGTGATAACCTCTCGATAAACAATTCTTACTCCCACACGAGAGATAAACCTGGAGAGCATTCAAGAACTATCAACATTAGTGTAGTGCTCAGGGACACGAATAGCTGTGGTTATGTGTTATTCAAATAAACGCGTACAAAAAATCAAATTCAAACTTGTTTTGAAAAACAACAATAGCGAACGGCAAAGCAACAAACAACTAGTGCATGAACTAAAGATTAGCAAGAGAAAGAAAAAAACAGTGCCTCTAAGATAACATTTAGTAGACGTGGTAGATAAAGATAAACTGGTCTAAAGTTCTTAGTAACTGTGTAAAATGATCGCCTTGGTGTTGTTCTTGGTTGGTAAAATAATTGAAGTGACAAAAAGTGCACACAGTAATTGTGAATTGGAACAATTTCAACCTAGGAACAGAAAAACTCGGAAGCGCAGAAAAAGACTTCGGAAAAAGAGGAGACGGCAAGGTAAAGTTTTTAATTCCGTGATAAAATCCTGTTCTGATCTCATCTAACTCCAAGTTTACCGTAGAACTTTTGTAATTTCAGACATTGGTTTATAAAGAATGTTTTATTCTTGAATTTACCATCAAAACAAAATTATCAAGTGACAAGTGATGTTGACGTAATCGTTGGCATTATGCATCGATACCAATATTTGTGTTAATAGCAGTGGTACATAGTCTCGCTATTTATTCATTGTTTATTTCTAAACGCCCTCGTTACCCTGTATATTCAACCTATGTGTCTAGCCAAGGTCACCAGTTAATACATGATGTAACCACACGTGGGATGCCAAGTGGTACGACAGTGTCAGGTTTCAAAACAAAAGAAAATCCTTTCCAACGACATCTGTGAGATACAGGTTCAACTAAGTAGTAAGTGCATTATCCATTTCTGATACGTATGTATGTATTGATCGAGGACGGAGTAGATAGTAGTCGGTATCAATTATTATTACTAGATGGCGCTAGTCGACCCTGGTTCTAAGTGACTTTAATAGAGCATTGCATGCTTTAACCTTAAGTTGTGCCAATAACTATTTAAAATTGTTCATCATATCAATTTATTCGGCTCGGCATAAAAATTTGACAAGCAATTAATTTACATATTAAAAAACACCCAACAAGTTTTTTAATAAAAGTAAAATTTTGTCAAAGGTATATTAAAATTTCTAATTCTCTCATTAGTCACTTCAACTTCTAATAAATAAATCATAAGTTTATACACGACGGAAGTTGAACGACAGTTTAATGAAAGAGTTTATTATTCTTTTGATTACGTGCAAATCTATTTCGCAATACATTTGCTGCGTCCGGCTTTCGTGCCTTTGTCTGTCACTAAAAGGACGTATGACGAATACTTGACCGAATGAGCTAAGTGTAGGCGAAAAAGCCGGCTAGAAGTGGCACTTCACAGTCAGGGCCGTTTTCAAAATTTACATGTTGACGTCAACGATATAATCTTCAGTAAACGGTGCAATTATTGCTTACGTACAATACGTGTATGATTCCCAAAAGGCGCATTATATTCGCTAGAAACTTCTTTGAAGATAGTAATTGGTCATAAGGTTGAAAAGTTGACTATGAAATGCCCCCTATCCTCACTCTTAAAATCCCCTGAAGACCGGCAACACACTTCTAACTTCTCTGTTATTTTCCATGAGTGGCGCCGTTATGCATGTAGAGGTATACAGTGCATGTATCAGGTGATTCATCTGTTCTTATCCGATCTGTTCCGAACCGATAAAAAATGAATTCATAATAATAGTAAATTATATTTCTACAACCAACCCACCATTGTCTCTCTAATCCAGCTAAGTACGAGAGAGGCCGTTAAAGACGTAGGTACCGTTCATAGGTAGATTTGATACTTAACTTTTTGCCTATGATATGCTGCAACTATAACCAATAGCAATCTAACAACCTAGTAAGACTTGTCTATGCTATAACTTTGAGGAAAAGACGATTGCTATAGTTATGACTTCGAAATGATTACGAGTGTGACTAAACCTTTAAATAGAAACGCCTATTACACATATTGCGGTTCTCAGAGCCTTATAGTTTTACTTTACGTCTAATTTATAGCTGGAGCAGTGTTAGTGTCAGACACTGTTTTACTTACAATTAACTGTATAACGTATGGTGCTAGACGAAGTATGGGAATGAGGAACAAGCAATCCGCATTAGTGTCTCGATTTGCGAGGTCATTCACTTAGCTCGGTAATATGACTGATTTGGCAAACATACCGTTACATTTTTAGCTATCCGTTGTTACTCTGTTTAATACAAATATGATATGATACTTACATACTCTATTTACACTTTTTCTTATTAAGGTAATGTAAACCCAATACTTTACAGGGTTTTTTCAAAATATTTCCGTTAATTTCTCAGTTTTGTAAATCTAAGCTTGTACACGATATAAAGAAATAGGCACACTCTCTAATTACAGTTTACATGCGACTCATAATATTGATATTTAACTACAAAAATTGGGTGATAAATTGTACATCTTTGCATACCTTCAGGGATTAAATGGCGTTATGTTATTTTATGTTAGTCCAAATTTATACTGAATTTATTTGAAGAAATTCACAAGGTTTCCGAGATAGCGGACTGTTGACTTTAAAATTATAATTATTCTGTGAATTTCTGCAGTAATTCAAAGTTAGTTGTGTTGTTAACAAGCTATTGATATACAGATTCACAGTCCATTGTTTTCAACTTTACCAGTAAAATCTTTTAAAGGTAATCTTTACATATATTTTATATTTTTGTGAATTACTGAAATTCAGTATTTAACATTTAATAATGCATCTAGCCTTCATTATTATAAAACTATAATTATTTTCATGCATTTGTTAAAATGAATAATTCATTAAACCTGCATACTTGAAACCAGTCAATTAGCCACATTTTTATCATTTTATTTTTTAAACGAATGTTTCAAACATTTGCCGTATTTATCCAAGTCACATCTGTTTATCATTTATTTGTACAATAGTGCGTTATGAGTGTAAGTTTGACCATTACTTCTATTATTTATGCACCCTTCTACCTTTTGAGAGACTGGCGGTAAACTGTGACGTATCTACGGAATGAAGTTGGCGCGCATGCGTACGTCAGTTACGGGCGCTGCGCCTGCGCGTTTGACGCTTTACACGGCGGTGCTGTGGTCGTGATCCGATTAACAACGTCAGTTTTATTTTTATTCTAACATACAATACTATGATTATTACATTTACTTGAGCATCGTACTGCTTGATCTGATTAATACGAAAACATTGTCACGAATTAATAATGTTTCTTATCGAAATTCTCTGTAGCGTAATCAGCTGCAGTTTTAACAATTGGCTGCGAGCGTAGAAAAATTGTATACAAGTGCTTCGATTACACATTCCATAATCCCAGCAATATTTTCCTGTTTGAACTTCGTGCAATGTGTCTCAAGTGTTAAAACTGTCCGGTCGTAGTGTACTCCAATTAATCCCGTTCTATTTGTATCCCGTCCCGTTCCCGTCGCGATCCCTGTCACTTGTGGCTATGTTCACTACGGTCGCTGTCTCGTTCCCGCGCCCCGCGCTCATTCACGCGATTCATCCAATATTCCGACCGGGAATTCGGGATAGCGCGCTCGCAGCTGTCAAATCAAGCGATACGCGCACGACTAGTTTGTAATAATATAGTATTGTAACCTCGGTTTTTTTCACTTGCAGTGTCTTTACTTGTGTTTGTCACGTGCAAAAACAATGTGAAAAGTGGTTGTTAATATTTCTAAGTAACTTGTATCCTTTCTGACTTGTAATATTCCTAAAATCGATCGTAGACGCGAAATATGAGGTGTTTTTACCCTCGATGTGTCGAAGTGTATAGTGATGAAGGTGCCTGATTTGCGATAGTGTACCTTATTCGAACACTACAAAAAGGATACATTGAGAAAAGAAAATGCGGATCAAGACACACTCAGATTTTCGCCCGAATGGTAAATAATTGATTAATAAGTACCTGTACAGTAGAGATAAGAATTAATCCAATTAGATTAATAAACTAACAGATAATAAGTGCACTTGGGGTTCATTTATTGACATTCGTGAGTTAATCCATCCGTAAACAAAATAATTACATTTATATTCATTCTCTATCTACCATTGAACCTACGTACATACGCCTACCTTTGCCACCTGATGATCATCAAGATTGTATGTAAGTAGGTATTTGAATAATATTCTTATACAAATAAACATATAAAATAATGAAACTACCCATAGCAATCCAATAATGAAGCACTTGCATCACTGCATGCGGGTGCTGTCAATGTCGTAAGAATGATGTCTGGTTGTCAGTGGTTGATGTAGTCACATTAGGTACGGCTAATAATTGCAATGAAAATGTTCTAACACGCTATTGTTATTAAAGAAAGTCAAATTTCACTGACTTACGTTTTGTTCTTATGTAAAAACTTTCGTTAGAATTGTTCTTTACAAGTGTCAAAACTAGTAGACTCGTCTGTGAAATGGTAATTTGTTATATTGTTTTGGTACTTGGTAATTTCACATCCTTAACGTTTCTTTTTGTTGCATAAACAACGTTTTGTAGTCAGTACGTGCTTGTTTATTGACGATCGCCGGGTATGCTAAAAACAACTCTTAAGAATGTAATGCACTTAAAGGCTTTCAACAAACATGGAAAGAATTTAAACAAAAGTTTGAGAAATTATGTACTAACTTCAGCATATTCTCACAACAGACGCTGATTTGTATCTTAAGAAAAATATAAGTAGAAAGTTGTACACTCTTATCATTCCACGCGAGTCTGCTAGATAGGCTATCAAAGCTATCACCATGGCGATCTTCCGACTATCATTTTATCGTACTGGACAGACAAGATTTTTTTTAAATAATTGTATTATGGAAATTTGTACTAAATTAATGAACTGGAGCATGACAGAAAATTGGCAAAGTTGGCTCAAAATGTCCTCAAAACAAAGTCAAACCTTGCAGCAAATATTTAACTGGAAATTAGTTTTAGGGAGTTATAATCAAGGTAATTCCGAAACATTACGAAGTTATCAGAATCAAAAGGTACCAAGGAATCAGCAAATAAAAGAAATGGACGAGAAAATTAGACCAATCTCAAGCAATTGGCAAACTTCGATCGAACTTGGACAAAGAACTTTGACCTATGACATTTTTATATGTAGTATAGCACAACAGAGAAATCTATGACCATTTCTATGTCCTACACAACACAGTACCTCAGCGAATAGTTTCGGCTTATTGCAAACGCGTTAAAGATTAGTACAGTCATTACAGTCGTCGCATTATACCAGAGAATTCAGGCTCAAAGCGTTCTAATGATTTAAATTACGATGACTTGAGCTGTCCTCTCGTTGGGGCAATTGTCGGACGAGGTCGGGCGCGGTTTTATCACGAGCACAAATACTTACAATAAAACATCTTCCATATGGCGCATAGCGGTCCGTATGGGAGACGAAATAAATATCATGTGAATCTGAATGTAAACAGCTTTGTATGCATATGTTATGTCTATTGGATATGTCACTGCTCACAAGCAGAACCCTAAACAATATTTGGGATCCTAAACAATATTTGTTGCTTCAAAACCGTAATGTTGTTCTTTCTTTTGTCATCACAACGAAAAGGGTCACTGTCATTAAGTGTATTGTCCCTACCCTACCAAAATGTTCAATTTACATGCTTAATAATACCTTATTGTTTTTGGAGTCTCGGTTCAAATCAAGCAGACTTATTACTGCAATTTCATTCGAGTCGATTTTTAACTTATAAGGCCAGACTGGCAGTATTTGTGATTGTTTTTTTACTAACTTAATTGACTGTCTCAGTCAGCCTTTGTTGCACTCGTCGACTAATTGGACTGCTTGGGTGAAGTGCAATAAATCTATCCTAAAATACGTCTTCGGATTACAATCATATAACGTGTTACCTATAGCTACCTATGTACATCTGATTCATCCGTCAGGAAGCACAAGATTAGAATGTCAATAGTATCAGTTTGTATTCATATTAGCCTCTCGGGTCAGCTGTTTTACCATGACAAAATAACCGAATTAAACCCCGACATTGTGTTGACAACAATACCAAGAACTGATTCATAATGTATGTGTAGTAAACCAACAGAAATGTGAACATTACACGAACAATATTGTTAATGCACGGCAAAGGTTTTTTATACTTTAAACAACAACCTCCTATTGTTCTTTTGGACACCATAATTTTGTTAATTATAGCGTTATATTGTTATGGTTAACATGTTTATAACAACCTTTCAATGAACCTTTTCAAACTGCTACTTTAAATAGTATTTCAATCACTCCAACTAGTAGCGAACAATCCACTTATGTTACTCAAAAACTCTTATAGCATTATTATTTTTCTTAATTATTGCTTTATATAAATTTTTCTTGATTGTTTAATTTTATTTTATATTGTTCACTCTCCTACTTTTACCTGACGCATGCTGAAAAACTCTGTTATTGGCTTAAGTTTCCATGCCTTGTCATTATTATAGATGTAGCATTTAATAAATAAGCTGTTGAGTTTTCTGTAATAAAAATAAATAAATAAATAAATAAAACTCCTTTTTTGCCATTCTTCGATTAATACGTAAATTTGTATGTTTTAATTATAGAAACAGTAAACGTTTCCTATAAATAAATATTTTGAATTTGTCCTAAATGTAATGGATTACATGCAAATAAAGAATCACATTTTTTCCTGAAATAAAACTTATCTTGACCTTGTCCAAACACGCGACCGTGAGATTTAGCAAAGAAAATATTATACTTTTTCATTATATGGTAATGACAAGTATTTGATCAACGATAAGGCTTACATTCTTTATTAAGATTGTCGTGATAAGAGCCGTCAGTTGCCTACTCGAGGCTGTCTGCGAACCTACCCTTGACACCCTCGCAGGGAGAGGCTTCCTTATTCAATCGATTCACGATCCACCCTCCTCGATGAATGCGACACAAATAAGTATTGACTCAGGTGACTCCCCATCACTACATACAGACAGGCTATATCTATACACTCAAATGCCACCTTTGTTTATAAATCCGCTTACGAGATTTTATAAGATAATTTTCAATTGCTAAACGTGACGATTTCGATTGTAGGACCAATACATTAGACCGGTCGCTGTATTGTAGTCAACACGTTTGGTTTCGTGTTACAATTTATCCGTTTCTATTGGACTAAATCCATCATTTCTGTCTAGAACTAGAGCGACGTTCTATTGAACACAATGAATGTAGGTGATGTTTCCTTAGATAGCTTCGAGATATTTCAAAATGGGCCGTGTTTCCAGGCATTCGCTTGTATTCGCTGCGTTGAGGGGGCGTATCAGATCAGTTTAACAAAAGAATCTGAAGTCTGAACTCGTTTAACCCTTACTAATGATGCGTGTATACTTGATGCTGTTGTATCTGCGTACATTTTCACATCAATCGAATAAAGATAATCATCTTAATAGCAAGTAGCTCGTCAAATTGCGTGATGTACGCGAGCAGTTTCGATGTACGAATGTAAGTACCTTAAATAGGGAAAGTATTCGTTTTATCTATGTTCACTCACATTGTAGTTATGTCATCATATTCTTTTAGATATTTATTACGTATTTTAGGTGTTTTTATAAGGTACTTAGTTGCGTAAGTGTCGGTAAAAATATTGTATCGTACCCGTATGGAGAAGTTGTTATCGTAAATGTTCTTACAGGTTTTGTTTTGTGTGGTTGGGATTGTTATTGTAATTTTGGTAGAATTTTAACATTACCGTACCTTTAAATCACTTATATTTTTAATTCGATTACAGATGCTATCAGCAATGTAAACACTCCTAGATTGTAATTATGTACGAATTTGCGCATATCAAAAATCATTATTCCAATTTCCGTTTTCCTGTTCCACTATTTCGCAGCCCAGTCATGAGCTGTTGAAATTAGTATAAATTTTAGTTTCCTTATTATGTTCAGAACTTCTACAGACTAGCTTGGAACATGTTCTATTCTCAGTAACATTTGCAGACGTTAGCTAGACGTGCCGTAGTTAAACGAAGCTGCGTTTGACTGGAATTATCATCGTCTTCTTTTTGTACATACTGTATTATACAGACAGCACAACAAGATACCCAAGCTGTCAAAAGTTATTAAAATACTTTCATTTTAATTGCACAAGTTATAAGGTAGCAAATCTACTAATGAAATTGGGATAGCTTAATGTGCACTATCTGCAGAATGATAAATGTAACCTGTAATGTGGCCATTCATTGTAACTATAATAAATCGTTATGAAGTCAGTAGAGTAATACCATTGTCACCTTGCAATTGATACTACAAATGGTAGCGACACTTCCTTGCCAATCTGTCATCTGTGACGGAAATATATGGACCCTTTTAAAGATGGTAGACTAAGCAATTCCTATATGTATATATGGAATTAATATGACGTCGCACCTTTTATCTTTGTATGGCCAGTTTCAATTAACCCATCTACGAGTAAAATTGCCTACTGAAGATAGTACTTAGTTACATTAACATAAGCTACATTGAAAACGGGTCAAAATTATCTGAGATAGGTTTTTGAAGGCAACCCTAGAGTAAACCCTAATTCGCTAGCCAATCTGATGATCATACAAGACAGTCCTATATAAACAAAGCATAAGTATAATAGTGAATTTAATAAAAAGGGTATTTAAAGCCTCATGCCCTCAGTAAGGACATCTTTATTTAGCAGAATTGGTTATAAAAGGCGTCAGGTAACTCCATATTTAGGTCGAGTGACAATGACGCATGCAATTCGCGGTATCATACATAGTACATATGGCTGCACATCAAACTATGAAAAACCAGTATAAACTGAACTTCGGATGGGTAGAAAAAGTATACAAAGTATGGTCTGCATGATGAACTGGTTATGTATAGCTCGATATGCTAAGTCCGAACCTATATCCTTTTCTTTAGCTTAACTTAACCTTACATTTAAAGGTTAAGTTCAGTCGAAAAGTTCACGTCTATAAAGAATTGCATTTTAGTGGGTACCTACAAACGTTTGACAAGACTATGCTAACTGATTCATACGATTTTGTTGAGCAAAAATGCGAAAATCAACATTGGAATCGGTATTCAGCAAAACAAACAAACGTCAACGTATGTTGATAATTCAAAGATTACTCATACTTATAGAGAATTAATGTAATAAAATATCTTAGTAGCTTATAGAGAGACGATTATAGCAGATAATACTCGAATCAAAAAGAAATTAAAAATCTTAATAATGTTAAGAGTGATAGTTGAGTGAGACACATATTTTCACTTAACACTCACAATACTATTGACTTTATTAAAGGCAATACAAATAAATTTAATATAGACAATTGACCCTAATAAAATATGACGTCATTTCTTTGTAAACATAAGAGTTCCAACAAACCTCTTGTTTAATACGACTGTCATCGTTTCTAAAACAAGAGATACCCAACAATGATTTCTTTTATAAGTCAAAAATTAATTAAGGAAGGTAATTAAATTATTTCACGCGTTCTTAATCGAATGAAATGTCATGGATCAAGATAAGGCGAACATGAAATGTGTCCAGTACCAAAAATGGTTTCGTAATTCCACGTGATTCTTATTTTACCTTACACAAGGTGTGCTCCAAACCAGGTGAAAAATGATACGATTACCGCATCAGCTGTGTTTACTTAATTTATTTATTCATTAAAATTAAATGCAAGAGATATGTGTTCAATTTCATTGTGTAGCAAAATTAGATTTATGAAGTACCTACCTAAATCGGAATTGTTTTGTTCATAAACTACGATAAATGTATTTTTTTACATTTGCGTCAAAGTTACAGAATTAATTTCAACGAATCTTATTACAACAATAACAGGTCACGACCTAA
The DNA here is from genome assembly GCA_902850265.1 of Spodoptera littoralis. NCBI lineage: Eukaryota > Metazoa > Arthropoda > Insecta > Lepidoptera > Noctuidae > Spodoptera > Spodoptera littoralis. Next base: position 7,361,120 of record LR824542.2, on the reverse strand, counting down.
ATAGAATACACATACGTTTTAACTGCTTTCTATCCCAGTAAAACAAAAACTACAATCACAGAATTTCCTTATTAACTACTTTTTTTAGAAATAAAACACAAGGTACACCATAAATTACTGATTGACAGTTGTTTGTTCTTTTTTAATCCAGTTTATCGTAATTAGGTCGTATATAAAAATAAATATACCTAATAAAAAATTGAGAATGCAGAACAAATTCAAATTACGAATGTCAAGTCATTTACGTTCGAGGATTTTAAATTTGGATTAATCTAATGTCATTAGGCAATCATGCAAAGAAACACGGTCAAGATGTAAAGCAAATGACTCCCACAGAATTTATCTATGCTAATTCAAAATTATTTAAAAAGAGAATTCGAACGTCTAGAATAAAAATGGCGATTAATGTCATCCATTAATATGAGTAGTTTGTTTGATATAATAATGAATGGTATTTTTAATGTAACGTTAATTATTTTTCTGTTCGCTAATGGAAACAAATAGCTCGGACGTACAAACATTTTGCTGAAATTAACTGATTTCATTAAGTGAAACGCTTCCATGGTCTTTAATGTTAGAGCGAAACTTTATGTAAATGTTAATCCATGTTTATTACTTTTTGGACATGTTGACTACATGATATTTGCTTGTTATATGCATACTTTTCGTTTAAGTAAATGATTTCACAAAAGTAAAGCCAAAATACTTTTCTCTTACGTATTACGTCAAAATGTTATTCATAACATTTATTCTTTAAACTAAATGCATAACATTAATTTTAAACTTACCCCATTTCATGGGGCTCATAACATAAATAGTGAAAGTGGGCGTTACATTGTACGGTGGCATTAAGGTTTTTTTATGGAATAGGAGGCAAACGAGCATACGACTCAACAGTGCCGTAATGTGCACCTCTGCTTACATTATTTTTTAACCGAAGAAAACAAACAAGGACATTCTGATTCGTGTTCATATGAAGAAAATAATGGCAGATATTACTAGTTATTTGTATCATAGTAATTCATATACTTTACTAATCTTTTAAAATCTCATTTAATTCGAAAAGTTAATTCGGCTTAACTCCCCCTTGACTGTAGTACCTCTTGTCACTTACATGTTCATACTTTTAAGTGTCTCGCCCACCCTTTAATGACTCAAGTCACGAGACGAAGCGTATTTACAAAGAACAAATATGACATGAACCGCTTTCTTTGAATAATTTAAAATCACTTTACTTAAAGACATATCGAGAAATTATCTCCAGACAATTAGATTAGAAACAGGTATGTGAAATGAAACTGCGCTACTCTTTTATTTTTTTATGAAACTGTTATAGTGTTCATCTTACAAAACTCACTTTCCAAAATTGTAAGTCCGCCCACGTCTGAATTTAGAATCGATTTCAAGATTGACGAGGCAACAATAACAATATAAGGCTAGAAGGATAATATAAAAATATTATAAAGATGGTTTTTCTCTAGCGAAACTATAGGCACCGCACAAAATGGCTCGATGAATCACGCAGTGCGTGTTTTACCGGAAAAACTCAGTTACGAGCTTGAAGGATTAACAGCCGGAGGGGCTTGGGGGCACGACATATTACGTACTAAGACTTTATTGGATTGTTTCTCCCTCATATATTTATAGACTCGACTATCTAGACATGACCTTTATTGTCACTTATAAATAAATCGATCTAAAGAGAACCTTTCATAAGTCATTTCTAATTTCGGACTTGTCCACCTTAGTTTATTTCTTAGCTGTAAGAACTAAGAAGGTTGCGTGCCGATTAGGTCTTGTTTTCACCATTACAGCGACACTTCAAGGCTATGTTTATTTAGCCATGCCTGGTATGATCGTTAGGTAAATGTACGCATCAAGCAGCCAAGGCCAGGCACTTTGATTTATTAACGTGAGTCACGGTGATCTGGGAAGAGACGCAGTAACTTTTCTAAATATTAGTTTTGCCGTCGATTTTCCAGGAATTTGTGGGGAGAGGGTAGTTCAGTGCGGCGACCCCTTCCAACCCTCGTCGTCTGCAGCGTAGATATCTATCTATATATGTAGTGTAGATATCGCTACCGAAGTCAAACTTTTCGGAGTACTTACCTACAATTCCAACGATTTTATAGCATTGAAGGAAATCCATAAATTGTGGGGCTCGCTGGTCTGTAGCTTTCATTTTGAAAACGTTTCTCTTATTTTACGTTGTCTGGTTCTTATTATAAAGGCGGCGAAAATGTAGCCCAAAATTATTATGGTCTAAAATATTTGTCCCAAAATATCATGCTAAAATTAATATGATACAATGTTATAAGATTAAATTTTAAACCGGCTGTCGTATATTGGAGGCCCCTTTTCTGACGAGATGGGCAGACGCCCGTCACGTTGCCGTCACGTCAGCGCGGGGGCGAGACGTACCCGTGCGTGCCCGAGCAGCAAAATTAATTCCATTCCCTTCCCTACACCTATTAAAATGTCTAAGTAATGACGCATTAACTTGAAATACAACACTTTTTAAATATACCTCCCATGGTGTTAGGTTTTCGTATATTTAATTTTAATCTCGCTAAGCGTTATTAAGCATTATTTATTCGGAACTTAGGCGTCAAAATTCTGTGATTTCCTGTAAATTTTACTTATTGCGCTTTGTAATATTGTGTAAACAAAACAAGAGAACAAAAACATTTTCCGATATCTCTCTGCAGATGTCAATGTTATCGTTGCAGATTGAGACAATGTAGCTAACGCGTATGTTTGCACTAACATACGCGAACGCGAGACCGATATCACTTTCAATCGAAGTGTTGTCCACATGAATAAGAAATAAGAGTTTCCTTTCTGCAGACAATAAATCGTGGTCGGTGGCGGGCGACTGTGCCCACTGTGTTCACTGTACGCACGGCTGGCTCGTCGCCAACTTTTCCTTGCAATTTTACTGCGCGCCCGGTTCGATACACGGACATTTTGCAGTCGACATTCTAGACGAAGATGGCAATAACCTATCAGTTTTATTGCTTCCACCACTAACTGAGATTTACTTGCCCTTTATGCGAATCGTTACTCCTTCCTCAGCTGATTCTTTGAAGTTGCTTTGATAAAAACATTTCAATTACCTATTCAAATCCCGTTTAATGGATAACTTCTGCACAGAGTCGTGATAGTGTTTAGCATACTTACTAATGTAATTCATAGACTGGCTTCCATTTCATGCTTCGAATAATTTCACATTTTCAGTAATAAACTTGTCTATTCGAAAAAGTAATTAATGCGACATTTATAACCCAATTATCTTGTACGGAAAGCCTTTAATGTGTATTGTAAATTCAAACAAGAGTTGACATGAATGTATATAGACAATTAAAAATTATTTCAATGGTCCAAGCAGTATGTTTTGCAATTAGCGACGAAGCTGATGTCTTCTGGGAACGCATTAACCAGTAAGGAAAGTGATCGTACTGATGGCTGATAGGCGCACTTCGTAAAAACCAAGCTATTGTGTTGTCAACGTTCTGCATCGTAATGCGCACTGGAGCGCAAACACAATGCTATGTAAATTACTTTATTATTAATCGTACCCACGATTACTATCGCGGTTTAGTTCAAAATCTTAGACAGAAATTATTGTCAACAGCGTATTAAATATTCAGAGCCGAACTATAATAAATAAATAACAGTAGCAATAGAATAAATTTGAAACTTAATCTGCGTAAGCTAGAGTAATTTAGTCCAAGTAAATTCATTGTAAGTTAACTGGATTACAACGCTGGCCTTTACAGTTAAAGGTTAATCGTAGTCCATTGAATTTTAGTAACAGTAAAAAATTGAGCAAAAATGCGAGTCAGTGGCTGAAAATATGAGCGAGCATTCAAATGTAGTGTTTATTACGTGAGTTGTTGGTCTCGAAATAGATTGGAGGAATTCGCCGCGTTCAGGTTCAGTGTAATGATTGAAAACAGATCGTTGTGGTGTTGAGTGTCTGACGGGTCTTGTTATTAGGTGCGAAGCTCTCGAGTGGGTTCGGAAACCGTAATATGAGAAGCAAAAAATATATCGCTACAACTACAAGCCTAGAGGCCCACCGGGCTTGTGTTGCAAGTTTATGATAATTCTACGGTACAAACTAACAATCTGTTGCCTCAATTTGACGTCTCGATACAAGACGTTTACATGACATAAGATAACAATTAAGTATGCAACAAAAACATGTGTAAAGTAAATAAAGTGCAAATAGTTGTACAATGACTCGTCATTACATTAAAGTTTATTAACATCTATGACATGATGTAAGTACAATGACATATGTTTGATGACATTACTCTTGCACTTAGATTATCTTTATACTTTAAATATTGACATAAGTTAATAGACAATTTACATTGTTGTTAAGGTAAATATCTTAAGCCCGCCTCTCTATTGTTCAGGATACTTACACAGATATCTTCTTGAACCTTTTTTATAAGGTTTCAAAGACTACACAGCAGTTTTGTTACAATTAGGTACTTTTGATTTACAACCTCTTTTTGTCTTTCACAGTTATATTTTTCTTTATACAGTTTGAAAAGGTTGACCTGAACATGTCATTTGCATAATAATTGTGTCAAATCCTTAGCAGACTGTAGAGTGTAGACGCAGACTGTTTACCGTATACCTACTTAGCTGTGTACAGATGTTAAATGTAGTTACCGTAAGGAGGTACTTCACAGCTCCATTCGATAATATGGTGTCAGGGACGGACAAGCGGCGCCGAATAAACAACGATTCATACATCAACGGAAATTAACAGGACGAGAATATAACTAAGCTAATTCGCAATAATTTACTAGATACACAATGGAAACAAATCAATCGGAGAACGAAATTAATCTAGTTGCTTTGTTTACAGAAGAAATTAGACCTAACGTACAGCAAATAGAGCTCAAAGTATAACAGATACGATGGCTGTTACCAACTATCACAGAATTGCAAAAAAAAGTCTCAGCCATGTTCTCTCTAGCTCGACATTTCAATCTAACACCCACGCTGTAACAAATAAACGAATGAGAAACTGAATAAATAATGAGGAGACAGCATGATATATTCTGCCACTGCAGTACATTTTTCTGTTCAACAGCAATATATCAATATAAAGTAGAACCGCTGTCTGAGGACTCTTCAATAATAAAATATCCGCTGGTACTGGTTCCGGTTTGGATGCGATTTCTCTGCAGCCGTTGAACGTCGATGCTAACTTATTTTCCTGTCTGCAGATTACAAGAGAACAATACTGGTTTCAGGGCTGATCCACGGAAGATACGATCAGTACGGATGTTGAAATTGTTGCTTGTTGCGGAAACCGACTGTAAAGACAGCCAATAATATTTACTTTGTTAGTTCCTAATATTTCGTACAATGTAACTCTAGAAACATTGCCAAATGTATCGACGTATGTATTTCAACGAACAGGTCAAGATATCAATTAGTGCCAGCTCGATTCACGAGAACCAGTTAACAAATTCGCAGCTGCAGTTCTTTTTCTTGCATCATTGTCGAATTGTTCCATTTAAAGAGCAATGAAATAAATCTGGCTTCGTGCTACTTCCTAGAATCGGTACGTTACGTACATATCTAGTAGTAGAAACTACAATGGGTATCGTAATACACCTGGTCCTTGTACAATGGTAGCTAGTGCCAAGCAATAGTGGGGTGGTCTGCCAACTGGTGACGCCGCGGGGCGCCAATGAGCCTAGCTTATTATAGAACACAATAGCTGCCCAATGTTAGAATGTTTGTGACAAGAGAATTGTTGTTATTTAGAGGAAAACAAACAGAAATGTTTACCAGAACAATAGTTTAATTTTGAACATGACTACTATTGTGATGATTTATTTGTAATTAGAATACAATTTTGTAATTATAATTATAGTTTTTACTTAAAGTTACAATGTGAAGATTTTGTTAAAGAAATTGTTAAAAGCATACCGACACTCGTTTTACGCCTTTCAGTTCTAACCTAACAACATTGTACCAAATTCCAAAAATATTCACATGTGAAATATGTTTGCCGGGCTATTTATAAATTCAATTTGCAGAAATTTGGCACTCCAGACTGCGTGAGGAATGCGTGACCAAAACGTTTTTATTACGACAAGAGCACTTGCAGTTTAATGACTATAAAACTCAGATGTTACTACTATCAAAACTACTCATTTCATTTATGGTGTACAAAATAATTAAACAAATTGAAACACGACAAAATGTGATGGAATTTGGTTCAGCAGTTTAAACGTGACGAGGTTATAGAGAAACGGAATTTGACATTTTATAGCATCAGTGTGAATTCCATTATACTTATTAATGGTGGCATATATGCCATGTGGCCAGTGTCATAAATACATTGGACATACCATTTATGACGGGACGTTATTCAGCCGCTATATGAGGACAGATGACTCACCCGAAATGAGATCAGTCTCTAATCGCATACTTGTCATAAATTAAGACTTTTAGGGCAATTTCCTTAAATGTAAACATCGATTATAATCTCTGAAGAATGTGTTTTACACGTCGACGTGTATAACGGTTTGTTTTCCCTTTGAGATTTTAAATAAACATTGTCGTCTTATTTCTGTTTTATTTAGTTTTACAAGGGGCCGATTTGGCCAAAACGCCAGATAAATTGCAACTGAGAAATAACTTTGAATATTCGACAATTTATTCTTCTATACTAAAAACTTTCAAAAGTCAATTTTATTCTACGATTCTATGATTACTTTTTTTTTAAAACAGTGATACGTCACGTCTCTTGTTATTAATGGATTCAATTAATCATGTATGTCATGTACCTATGCAGTGAGTCAGTTCTCTATGCATTCAAACTCCTAATACCACTTAAAATTGAGAAGGATGTCTCAATATTTCCTTAGGTATTTGCTTTTTACGTAATAAACATCATGTATATCATTACATTCAAAGGAATAGTTGAATACAATAAGCTTTAAATTTCATTTGTATGGCAAATATTATAGTTACCTAGCACCTTAGTTTACCGTAGTAAGGTGGATTAGATACTTCATAGATTTACCATTTTATTGACACCATTCACACAACTAATTGCTTCTAAGGAAAAACTTTTCCGTACCAGGCACGACATATTACGCAAACATTATTGCAGTTTTTATTTTAAAAGGAAAAAGTTGACCTAATCTAACTTTCGTAAGGTTTAAAATACTTTGACTTATTTATTTACTAAGTAATGTTGTCTGATTTTCCCTAAATGTACAGAACTTGTATTTCTGTTCGCTAGTAATTGTAGTTATTAGTCCCACATAGGTCCTTACAAAAGTAGAAAGCAAGATTATATGAAAACTTCGTTTTAATGTAAACGAAAATTGTCCACCGTCGGTCCTCTGTAACTTTTATAATACATATCTAATTACTGACTGCCTCGTTGTAAGTGGTCGCAAGTGCGACTGCCGGCTAGGGCACAGTCGGGTTCGATTCCCAGGGTCGGGCAAAGTATTACTGGGTTTTTCAAAAAATCTCAGTAACTAGTAGAACGGAGTCTGGCTCACCCCCTGTTACATGGGACTTCTAACATAAATAGTGAAAAGTGGGTGTTACATTGTACAGTGGCATTAAGTGCCGTAATGTGCACCTCTGCCTACTCCTTCGGGGATAAAAGGCGTAATGTTATGTTATGTTATATATCTAATTACTAAACTACGAATTAATTTTCATATTTCGTCATTACCACCCACCCATTAACTGGTTGACCAAACATTTACGATACGAAACCGTAATAACATAAAATGAATTATGAAATGCAATAAAAAGTCTCCATCTATAATTAGCGATGAAGAATTTATTGACATATGTAATCTCTAGCTCATATTATAGAGGCGGAAACAGAAATTGCTTTCGAAACCTGCTGGATAACTCAATCAACGTCTGCTTACATATAAAGATACGTAAATACATACATACATCCATTCATACATATACAAAGTACAAATAGTAAAAGAATTTGGTATGAAAAGTGTGGGAGAAGAAAAGTACTTTAAGTGTGGGAGAGCCATGCTTCAGCACGAATGGGCCGGCTCGACCGGAGTGATACCACGGCCTCACAGAAAACCGACGTGAAGCAACGTTTACGTTGTGATTCGTCGTGTGAGTGAGGTTACTGGAGGCCCAATTACCCTCCCCTTCCCCAATCTTCCCAATCCCTGAATCCCCAACGATCCTCAAACTCCTAATCCCCAAAAGGCCGGTAACGCACTTGTAACGCCTCTGATGTTCCAGGTGTCCATGGGCGACGCCGATTGCTTATCCGTGATCCGTCTGCTCGTTTACCAGCTTATGCCATAAAAAAATGAAAGTAAAAAAATAAGCATAGGTTCAGTGAGAGACAGTAACTACTGTATAAAAAATTTATAAACTTTTTAACCATTACACTGTCTTTGTTCTGAACCATCATTATTTTCTTGGCTGCATAATTATTTTGCTGTCTGTCCGTGTTAGATAAGTAAAATGTCTTCTATATGCAGTCAACCATTCGCTTTATAAAATTATCTTTTCATTCGTCTTCTAGTTTGAAGTGATTGCTTAGTAATCTTACTTCGCACCGAAGGCTCTCGTGCAATAAGGTATGAAAGATATGTTGTCATTTTGTCATGAAGCGATTACCTACTTTATTTATTTATTGCACATTAAGTTTGAAATTTTAATCTCACATCTTTACGTTTAACTTAGAAGTGTCTAATATAGAGCACTTTTATATCACTTTTTTATACACATTATGACTAAGTTTCTCTTATTATGGTTATAGCCTACTAACACATGCCATGTCAATTATACGTCTTCCAAAAACTAAGTATAACTACATTAATCAATATGTAATACCTACAAGAAATCCTTAAAAGTATTGATAGTTAGATTGATTCTTCTTTTTTGATAATAATGACTTAATTTTTCTTCTTGGACATGATTGAACTACCTTTGATATCTACCTATATTTAGTTATGGCTAATTTAAATTATATAATAAATAATAATAGTAATGATAATTTTCACAATATTGTTTGCTAAATGGCAGAATTTAGCTGATCAAATTATTTTATAATAACTAATGTAATATCTACACTTGACCTATGTTTGCAATAAAAGATTTGAATTTAAAAACTATGGGTCTTACCGTCTCACGTTATTAAATATACAACGACGTGAAAAGAGAGATCGAGGAAAATCCAAATTAATCAACTAAGAGAAGTTACAAGACCTTTCTCAGAAACTTGGAAAGTTCTTCATTAAACTTGGAAAGCAATGAAACCTCTGTAAAATATAAATGGCTCTCAATACTTAACCGATCATAAAATTACCTCTAATAGCACAAAAATTCCAATACTGTTTCATTTACACTAACTAGCAATGCGTGACGTGTTTCTCCGATCTCAATATATATGAGAATTTATTCACACTTTTCATCTATTCACACCTCATGGTCCAAAGATAACATTCACTTGCGAAATATGTCGACTTTTCCATTAGAAAAACTATTATATTGATATGTTATTTACACGTTTATGCAGTTATTCATTTCCTTTTATGTCTTTATAAATTACATATATGAATATGATTAAGTATCAATTCTAAAGGTAAAGTGAGAAAAACTACCTTTAACCTCATATCCTGTTTTTCTCACAAATTAAAATCTGAAATGTCTTTTCCATTAGCTAAGTGAAATGTGATTACGTGTTAAAAAAAATCCACATCTATTTCTAGTATAGTAAACTTACACTACTTTAGATCTGTTTATTCAGTACCTTTGTTACAGAACTAGAAAGGTTAGGTATTAGATAGAAGATTAACCAATTACACAACAGTGAGAACACACTGAGAACAATTCCATTCGGACTACACTACATCGCTACAGAGAATTTAATTTAGAAATTCTTGGTCCATCTACATTAGGAGACGGAGGTTCGGAGCTTAAACCCAAAATTTTGTTCTTAGTAATTTTGATAGACTAATTAATTTCATCTTTTTCAACATCATCATCATCATCGTGACCATTCGTCACTTGCATTCAACGGCTCTTACGATGTCGTCAATCTACCTGGCGGGAGGACCAACAAATTAATGATGAAAAACTAAAATATTATTAATTTCTTATCAACACGTCATCACTAAAGTATTGCTTAACATTGGTCTATAGTTTACAAAATAGGCAGTTGTTAAAACACTGGCTGGGTATGGCAAGTCACCTGGTAAGTATCAACGTTCAAGATAAAACCTTATTGTTCATTGAAATTCCTGTGAGATGACTAATTAGTATTCTAACTATGAATTACGAATAGTTAGATTTTATCGGGTTTTTATGTTATACGTTTATTAAACATGGATACCGTTAAGTCTTGGGAAATGTGGGAAACTAGACTTTGTTCAATTAAAGCTATCTTGAAAGGTGTTCCTTACTTTAGGAAAGAGCAACAACTATACGTCTTACCCATTTTTTATTTGAGGGACATTTTTTGGATTAGGTATTTATAATAATATGTTCCATTAGGTTGTTGGAGTTGTACTTCACGGACCATAATTTTAATTAACAGTTGCAATAGTAAGGTCAGGTTGCTCACAAAATTAATAGTTTTAAATTTCTTTTTAACTATCTCCACGTATATATATCTACTTGGCACCACGTCCCAGCTGCGCCAATAACAACAAATGAGTTGTCAAATCAGTCTGTATGAGTCAGTGTTGAGTGAAAAATAAGGCAAAACCGACATGTTGAATAATTTAGCACTCATACGCCCGCTCATATATTATGTTTAGATTTTTTGGACTCTGAACATAATTTGTAAAAGCATATTTTGAACAAAAACAGAGTAAACAGTGGAATTTGCTTCCTGTTTTTTGAAATAAATGCAAATTAAGTGTGCTATTAAAAATACTATATTCTGAAAAGTAAATCTTAATATATTTGCTAAAGTTAAAAATAAATATTGGTTACTGTCCTATTAGACTCAAGGAATAAAAAAATCAATGTCATTAATAAAAAGTGAATCATGAAGAATCATCTATAGAAAATAATAAACCAACATGGCAATCAATCTTATTATAACGTCAATTGTATTTCACGATACAAACACGCAACGTTGGTATAGATCCTATTAATATTATAGACGTGAAAGTTTAGAATGGTTACTCGTTTTCGCAAAAACTGCTCGACGCATTTTGATAAAATTTCAGTCTGAATTAATCCACTATGGTGCTTTTTATAATGATGGGACTAAAGTCATAGGCAAAAGTTAAAGTTCACTCATTAGTATATTGGGAACGAGAACCATTCCAATGGTTTCTAAGTAACCTAACCAAACCGTCAAGTACAGTTAGCGATGTCAGTGAAATCAATCACGATTTCTTTTTATTTTATCTCCGACTAATACGTGTGCCCTGTCTATTAATGGAAACATGTGGACGGGCGACATTTTGAACGTTTACCGCTAAAAAACTGAGCTTAATTATCGTTAATGGATGTGTTTCGACACTCTCCCGGACCCGTCTGTGTGGCGTCGAGTTGCAACTAACTATGTCAGTGTAATCACGCACTGACGTCACTACACTGTACTTTAATTGACACCAAAACAGTATTATTATCGGCCATCTTTAGGCACAATCGGAAATTATACGCGCCAAATTCGTACACGGAAGTTTCGAACGTTGCACACATAATGGTTTGCTTTTATTGTTATTCGTGTTAAATTTTTTTTCTAGTCAATCAATAAATATTAATTTCTTTAAAACATAACATCACGCCTTTTTATCCTCGAAGGGGTAGGCAGAGGTGCACATTTCGGCACTTAATGCCACTGTACAATGTAACACCCACTTTTTACTATATGTTATGAGTCCCATGTAATAGGGGGTGAGATTTCTTTACGTCATAAAATTTGTGAATGACAAACAAACTCTACCAAACAACGTCAAACAAAAAAAAAAAGAAAAATGGACCCAAACGAAATATGTAAAACCTCCTTGTCAAAGGTTCTTCGTGACTATGCGGTGTTTTGTCATCCTAACAGCGCACTCCGTTAGAAATAATAAGACCTAATGGTACTCATGTACTGTCTGCATATAAAAGGACGTACGGAAACATATACAAGACAAATTGGCATCTTTTAAAGCCTTGTACTGTAAACTCGATTTATCATTGTATTGTCTGGAGGTACCCATTTTTCCGTGTCGACAACTTACACGTTGTGTAAGATAAAACAGTACCTGTGTGTGTTTTTATCAAGGCAATGCAGTGTAACGAGGATTTTTTGGTCAATATAGATTTAAGATTTCAAAGAATAACTATTGCATACTATACAATAAATACGGAACAGATAACTTTCTAAATAGTTCAGAATTCATGCTAAATATTTCTGCAACGTGAACCTACATAAAGGCATATCGGTAATTCTATTTCGCCCCCAAAAGCTAATTCAAATGGCAAACGATCCACTAAACATCCTGTATAACATCATAACACAACCATTTGTATCTCGATTGCATTGATTTTATTTTAGCTCTTTCCACGTCAGTAAATGGCAAACAAAAGAAAGTTTACAAGCAGAAGGCGTATCGGATGTTTGTCCATACACGTAACATCCACTTGATTCAACCGACACTTACCTACATAGTACACACTACATTATATTCGATGCACATGATTAAGATATTCCTATGTATTTTATAGAAAGTCATTCGTCAAACTATATGAATGGAACTCATTAGTAAAAGGCAAATAAATGCATGTCCGTCTACACGTCATGTCAAAAATGGCACATTTTTGTTGCTTTGTGAATATTCTCATGTAAATATGACTTGTATGACTTTGTACACTTATGAACTTAAGTATGCGTGTAAGAATGTTTATAGCTATCTCTCTAGTTTCTGTAGACTTACCCCAAATGGAACAAAACTGTGAAATTTTAGTTTTTTTAATGGTTGAGCCACACACTAGTTTTTTTTCGCACAAACCATTAATGCCCTTTAAACACCATAATGTAAGTTAACAAAATCTTCCAAATTGTAAACGAGATCTTTTTGCACGATACAGACTCGTGCAAAAAGATCTCGTTTGAATGATGATCGATCGAAATTTGATCTCGTCTCGTCGAATGAACCATCTTTCTGGGAAACGATTTTAATGTACTTTAACGCTACGATTTAGCACAACTATTTTTGCTTGTTACATCATCACAAAAAGTAGATCTAGATAATGAAAACTATAACCAACTAGCTAAATTCAATTCAGCGTAGATGAAAACGTTAGTGTAGAATGCGTTTGTTAATTTAAAATGGCTCTTACGAATGTAAACATTGGGTGTACAGTTTGTAATCAACCCTTTATCCTGTGATTATCATTGCCGTCTACTATAAAAGCCATGCTTTAATATATTATTATTATATTCATAAACTGTTAACTAGCCATTTATCTAGCGCAGGTGAATGTCGGATAAGATATGAAGAATACAAGTATAGAACCAGGAAGGTAATAAGAGTTTACACTTCCTAATAATTATTTTCTAAGGCTAAACATAAAACATATGATTTACGGCATCCGACCACTAATTACTTGTAACTAAGGTATTTTCTAGCTTTTATACTTAATTACCTGTACCTTGTTTAGACATTAATACCGATATAAGACATGGTTTTCATCGCGCGGTAATTTAAAACGAGCACGTAGAAATGAGAACTTTCCGAGAATTGGGTCAATCATTTTAAATTGCTGATATTAAAGCTGAATTTACTTATTTGTTTTCTGTCTAAATTAAATTCCTAGCCTAGATAACTAAGATATTCAGGATCTAATATTGACATTAATTATCTTCAACTTTATTTTTTCAATATAAGCTCTTGTTATTTTAATTGATTTGGAAAAACACAAAGCACTACTTCGAAATAGTCCGTCAAATAGTGATCCAGTTTCTCAATAAACCCGATATCTCATTATGAACACTAAAACCTTTTTGTATAGATATTTAGTCCACCTTAAATTACATTGATCCGTATACAAAAACAGTGCAAAAAATGTTCAAAAACCTGATAGACGTAACCTACACCTATCGTATGTGAATAACACCGACACCGTCGGCTCTCAGTTCTCACAGTACAATGATACCTGTAAACCAACAATGTATATTATTTGCTTGTGTGGAAATGATTATTACCGTGACCTAACAATTGAGCAGTCTGTGAACAACATTCAGCTCTGTGGCGTGAGGCAAAAACTGAGCGGCCATGAGGCGTTCTGTTTCCGAGAGTTTTTGCATTGGCCCGAACGACGACCGCGGTCATACCGCACTCCACCAAGGGGCGTATCGATTTGGATGCATGCCTTGCAATATCATAATACTTGGTTGTATATAAATTCATACGTGTATCTTATACGGAAAAGAAAACTCTATAAGCAAATGCAACAAATACATTATTTGGATAACACACTTTCAAAGCAATTTCTGATCTTCATAAACACACTGATTTAAAGATGCACTTAATTGTCATGCATTAAATCAGAAGCCGAAGCGCTCCTTGGCTTTGTGCCCCTAGTTTTATGAAGCAAATAGTATTAAATCAAGAGCCAAGGCTAAGACGTTGTTATATTAATAAATCTTGTGACGATGCGAAGACATCCTGTAGCCAGTATTTTGTGATGTAGCTTGCAGACCAAAGAGATTTATAAAATACCAATAATGCGTTAATATTGTAAGCACCTGTGTTTCTTGGAAAGTCATTAAAAGGAGAGAGCTAGCTACTCCGACGCGACACGTCAAAGACCATTCTATAAGGGGAGACAGGTGATAACGTAAGTCTGGTTCTAGCCAGCCAACAGGCTATCGACGTGATGTCTAGATAAAAAGTTATCCATACGACTTTCTAGTGACATTGATGCAATACCAGTCACTCGTCTTAGTTCATAAAACCAACTGTTAATCATGAGCCATTGTGGCAGCAGGCAAACCATTTACGATTTCGAAATTTTCACAATTTACTTTAACAAATTAAGAAAAAAAGTATCTACGAGTAACAAATCGCTTGGGCTCTCAACGCTATCTAAACATGGGTTTCCGAGTTAGTGGGTCGCATAAAAACGAGTTTTACTATTTGCAAAAAAACCATCGAGAAATTCATCCGGACTGACGTAACTAACTGTACCTTGAGCTATGTCCTCAATCATCAGGGAAAGCGATTTCTATTCATAAACAAACGTAAAGTCAATAATATTAATTTGTGTATCAAATGCATATGTATTTAATATGTGAGTAGGCACATAGGTATACATTGGCTATTGGAATGATGCTATTAAAAAAGTCTAGGTCATCTATTATTGCTCGGACTGAGCTGTAAATATCCTGCCCACATGTCAATGATATACAGTCACATGTTCGTAAATACCAATAGAAACTTTATTCATATGTGTTTTGAAACTCATCCGATATATTTTGGGTGTCACATTATCACATACAAAATATCTTTTTGTCTATTCGACTTTCGCTTTAAACAATGAGTGAGCAGTGACACCCACAGAGGAAAGTGCCTACTGTCACAGTAACTTTACTAGCCTATGACAGTGGAAAGTTAAACTTTTTGTTTGTAGTTTCCTTCGAAAGGTCCCTGGGTCGATATTTACATAGGACACGACAGCTCTGATATAAAGCGTCTGTGATTTTTATCTGCTACTTTATGTGGGTCGAGATAACATTACCGATTTAGAAAACAGCAGTATTGGATTCAATTTGACAGCCTTATAAAGTACAGTTGATTTATTCGCGTTGTGAACACTACATTGTTGTCTTTTCAATCCAGAATATTTTGATCTAGAATTATTGACCTTTTCGAATTCAAAATTCTTGATTAGTAGTAGGATTTTCATTCGAAAACTAGAAATTGGTCATGATTTAATACATTTTAAAAGCTATTACATATCTTCCTTGAGGAAACCTCTTTACTGCTATGAGAACGTTAACATTTGCATAAACCAAACATACAACATAAGTTGGTGACAAAAAAAGTTACTTGACCTATAAACTTAAGAGGAAAATAATATCAATAGTCAAACCCACATACTTAATAACAGCAGAGCAATTCTCGTAACTTTAATAAATTACTTACAGATGTATTAAATGCATTTCAAATGAGGTGTTAGTATTATTATTGCATTAATTTTGCACATGATATGCTTGCACAATACTACAAAAACGGTCCATTGTCGAAAGTGAGCGGTTGTAGGCTGAACAATAGTGTGGCAGAGCATTAGAATTGACAAGTATTGTGTACCTAAAGGTGAAGCCATTGATATGATATCGAAGGATATTGTAATAGATAATGATAATTATTATTGATTATGTAACACTTCTAATGACGATGTGACATAAGGAACTGGAAATTGTTACCTAACTAACTTATACGGGTGGTTTCACTTGTTACATTCCGTTCTTAAGTGTCGTTTTGGGATGTTAAAGTGACTGTAACCTTCCTTAACATTAAATGACTGAAAAATCTGGTTACATGAGTGCAACGTGTAGGCAAATAAAAATCCAACCCATTAGATTTTGAATAAGTAGGTACATACATACATAAGTCTTGTTGAATTTTCAAGAGGCTTGTTTCAATAAGTATTTATCAATTTTGCTACTGACCACTTAAATTGTTTTATTTTTATATTTTTGTTTGTTTTGACAAGGCTACAAGTATTTTGCAAACACATCACGATTCACGAGACTGTTATTATAATGCTTATTATCGGAAACAATTTGCGAATTACATCAGCGAGGAACTTTCGATTCATTTTAATTTACCGGTGTGGTTTTGAACCACGTTTTGAAACCGCCACATCATTTCTGGTGGTTGAAATTGAAATAAACCGCTAATATTGAAACGTATGAACTTGATGTAGGTAAACAAAAAAAATGCCTTCTTATACTGATAAGTAATTTCCAACATAAAGTCAATTCTGTTGAAGTATAAGCTTAGTATTTAATACCACCTGCACTGCTTCGAATAACCGATTTCTGATCAATATGTCCTTGTCTTTGCTACAATACTAACCTTTCTATTCTATTGTATTCAAAAGTAATCCTTGTTGGACCAAGTAATCAATCTCATAAAGAAAATGTAGGTATTGAATTTTTAATGTTCTAGATATTATATATTATATAACAAAAGCAAGCTAAGAAAAGCAATTTTAAAAGTTCTTTATTCTTGAGAAAGCCAGTTTATTGAATCAGCGAGCACTTAGGATTCATGTTATACGCTTTTCCTAAGGGAACTAGATCGAAACCCACGCGAATGAAGTTGCGAGCAACGTGCTACTACATAGTTCTATGTTATGATTTTTCTAGCTATTGGTAGTTGGGCAACTATAAAAAAAATAGTCAATATTACTATCGAAATCTCCTAACTATAGTCTCCGGACGCAAAAATGGTACCATAAAATCTGTTGATGTAAAAGAAAGATAAAACACACTTTCAAATCGATAATATTAGTAAGGATAAGGATGTTCTGATTTATTATATCAGTATTACATTGTCAGTGTCACATTTACTTTATCACTTATTTATATTTCTTACGTTGAACAATCGTTACGATATCGATATTACTTCTTGCTCAAGATCCCGAGAATGCAATAAGAGTGCTATTTTAGTGTCTATGACTGTATCAATGAACATTAAACTGTGTAGAATGTCTGTCCGGATGGCAAGGCGACGCGCTTGGCGCCGGCGCACGTTGCATGCATCAATGGCCCCCCTGTTCATCTGCAACCCGCATCACGCATGCGCCGCCCTTTTAATTGCTGATGGCTCTTAAATTACGTATGTCAATACGACCATTGATAACATCGGTGTTTTGTTCAACAGCTGGCTTTTATCGACAAAATTTTGGAGCTGATAATTACTTTTTTATGCTGTGAATAAAAAAACAGACACCGACTCTTTGTGACTTGGCGTGCAAAGTAAATATTATCTTATATTCAATACGTTCTTTCCGCGTTTACATCGTGGAGACTACATTAGTGTTCAGTCATCGGAATGGTTAAGAAATTCAAGAATGAAGTGATTAAACATACCGGTTTAAAATTCCAGATAGAGGCTGTTTGAAGGCCCTCAAAAAGGGACCTAAATCAACAAATTCTTATCAGTGCAAACCTTATTTCATCAATAATATCTAGAATAGGACACGAGCGTTGACACAGAACTTATCATTTTGTTTACATTACAAAATTTGTTATCAGCAATTTGATCGTTTAATCGTTGGATGAAGTACTTATGTATATTAAGTGGGTATCAAATAAGGGACAAAGGCATTTAAAGCCTGCTTACAGCACAAACAAACTTCCTTAGTCTTTAGTGTCAAGTTAAGTACTTTACATGGTTCATGCTCCGCTGCGGGTCACATTCAGTGAATATTCTTGCGTCACTCCATTACTGGCGCAACTTCAGCCCTTATAAGTAAGGATATTAGTTTCATAATGGCATGCCACAGTTTTCTATTTGCGATGTTCGTGCGAGGTGAGCAAGTAGAACATAAAGGAGAGTGTCCTTCAACGGTAGTAGTTTCCAGAGGAAGGATATGCTTGGTGACTCTTCATTTCAGTTCTCATCCAGACTGTGACCGCAGTCGTATGTTAATTACACATTTTTCCCTGTAACTTGCTAGTTAATTCATAACTCTAACAATTTAGTTGATTACCATATTTATTAACACTTTTAATTACTTACTACATTCATAGTGTTACTGTTTTCGTACATTTTAACGCGATTCGCGTTTATTTTGCACGTGAGTACCTACCTACTAGAATATTTTGCAGATTTTTAAAATGAAATTTATTTGAAACGCATTGTTTAAAATGCATTGTTTTGAAACGAATGTTTTTCTCACGACTGTAAACTTATTTCAGACAATTAGTTTACCTAATTAAGATTATGATTTGATTAAGTTTTACGTAATTATTGTTTGTTTGTTATTTAATTTTTGGATATTATATTGCACTATTCAAAGACTGTTCATTAAAATGAAGCTAAACATGAACAAATTGCCTCCTACATGAAATTGAACACCAAAAAAGGGTATTCCAATTAAGCTTCTAAATTCAACATATTTAAAAATAAATTGAATTAATAATTTATTAGCGCTAAAGTGTTAATTTAGTTGTGGGTTCATTATGTAAGGTCTGTGTAGATATTGCATAAGGATCGGAAGCCTACTCGTGCGCACGACGCCGATGACTTCGAATTTTAAACGACATTATCAATTCGACAACGGTTGGATTAACATATTTGATGCTGACTCATTACGTAACAATATCTGGCTCACATCTTTAACTGTTTGCTTTCTCATTGCATAATAATTATGATAACTTATATTTATAGGTGATATCGATAAATTAAAATTATATTCATTAGTCTTAGAATGTGGAAAGATTTTTATCGAATTGGTAACAGTTGATTAGTTTTAACAATTTTATGTAATGCTAATGTTTTGTTCTTTTTTTCAGGTAAGTTCAATGACTTCAGAACGTTGGTTTTTAATGCGGCTGAAGTATGTAAGTAGTACTTAGTATCTTCTTTGGTCTAGACCCGGTAGAATATTTGAGTATCATGGAGTATCAGTGAGTATAACTACCGACACCAAACGTGAATATGAATTTCACAATTTTCTACACTACTCCACATCTTTCTAATTGTTTGGGTTAAATCACTTAGAACTTGTTTTATAATGTCTCATTTAGTTCTGGTCAGCTTAACTGACACATATTTTGAAAGATTTTGTATGAAGAAACAAACACCTTTAGGCTTATCAAATGCGAACTATTTTCACATTACATAATTACAAAGAGCTTAAGTTAATCTTAAAATAACAGGGAGAGTTAATCAAGACATTCTTTTGTTCCAACATCATGACTAGGAAGTTCATTGTCTTAATCTAGATGGACTAAAGTGGTTAGTACATTACCTACTTGTGCTAAATTCGTTGCACTAATTCGGAGTTTAGGATGCAAAATTGGTCTAGGGTTAGCGTCTTCTAAACAGGTCTTGCGTTGAACGGCTTAATGTAACATATTAACGATAATAATGTTAACGATGAACACGCAAAAGTTTAGCTTAAAACAAAAAATACAACAACACTATGTCCACATTTGTATAGCTGGTTGTATCTTGACAAAACAAAGTCAAAAAATTATCATCAACAGTCTATAAATGTCTACTGCTGAACAAAGCCTCTTCTCACATAGAGAAGGTTACAGCATCACCACCCTTGTTCAATGCGGGTTGGCGATTTCGAACTTATATTTAGAAATTATAAGCCCAGGTTTCCTAACGATGCTTTTCCTTCACCATTTGTCAATGGTGTCTAAATAATCTTAGAAAGTACATAAATGACTCGGAAACGTCACATTGGTACTTGCCGTTGGTAGGTTTCGAACCCGCATCCTCATGCATGAGAAGCAGGCGTCTTAAACCTCCGGGCCACCACGATTCACAAAAAATACTTAACTGATTTTCGTACACTTTTCCCAAAAGACGTAGTAATTCGTGAAGAAGGTTTCAGTGTAAAATTCTGTTAATATGGTTTAATTTGTAGGATTAATTTTCACCTATTACCTCATATATACTTCCTCTTTTTTTAAAAATCGGTTAAAAAGACAGTGCACTAGAAGCGTACTATTTGCTTTTACACCTCTATTTGCGAAATTGGGTTAACAATAAACGTTATAACTATAATTAGCCCTCAATGCAGCATTTCATTAAACTTGTTATATTTACTGTAGCCACACAAATTAATAATGGCGTGTTTGCTGGACATATTAATTAGTCACGAACTGATGCAAGCGGCCTGATACTAAAACACATCTGTTTAAACTCGTACGTGAGTTGTTTTATAAAATTCTTTATTAAAATAAGTAGGTGTACACAAATTGAAAAACTTACTGTACTAAGTCACAATTCCGTCTTCAAATAACAACACTTTTACAGGCTGTGTAAGCCTTTTTAAGTATTTTAAAACAATAATAGGTAATGTATGCTTGATATTATGATAACTTAATAATGTTATACATATGAAATCATTGTAATGATTCCATTATTATAGTTCGAGGGTAAAAATACATTAATTACGCGCATACATAAAATGTTGCGAACAGTGGCAACGCAGGTAGCCGCACCAAGTTTCCACAGCGACTGAGCCCCCGCGCCCCGCGCCTCCTCACGGTTTAGTGACGAGAGCGGGGCAGCGCTGGCGCAGTGCGTGGTTCATGCTACGATGGTATCAGTTTTGTGTGCGAACAAAACGTAGTGATGTGGGAGCTTGTATGTACCATATCTATCGATACCATGCAAATCATTCAAATCTTTTCGCCCTATGTCGGCAATCAAAGTATTATAATGACATTTATTTTTACTGTAAAATTTGCGAGTTAGTTTTAAAATATATTGTGTGATGTTTGGTAAATTAATTTTTGAGTGAAGTATTTGGAGATTAGTCAAAAATGGAGTATTATAAGCGATTTTAACAGCTTTATTTTGTAGAATCTGTAAATGTTTATAATTTGATTCACAAGTATTGCTCCATACTGGACATGAATAGGTGATGCAAGGTCTAATTAAGGTTGTGTATAGTCTAATTTTTGTCTTAGGGCTGAGTCTGCTCTTACGGTTGAGTATAGGGCTTAGGGAACCTAGTGCTTGTGCTCCCTTGACACGTAATTTTGCTATGTGTTTAGTCCAGTTTAACCTTTTGTCCAGCGTGATACCCAGGTAGCGAACTGCTGCACTCCAAGGAATGGACTGACCAGAAATATTTAAATTTCTTTTAGGGACGTTACGTTGACGTGTAAAAAGAATGGCTTCAGTTTTAGATTCATTCAATTTGAGCTTCCATTTATTGAAGTAAGACTGGAGTAATTCAAGAGACATCTGAAGTCGGCTAATGATAATGTCAACGTCGCTATCTGAAGTATAAGACGCTGTATCATCAGCAAAACAGGCCAAGTGGGTACGGACTTGCACAGGCAAGTCATTAACATACAGGACAAAGAGGTAAGGACCAAGCACCGATCCCTGCGGTACCCCAGCCATCATCACCCGGGGTGATGACCTATTAGAGCCAATATGTACCACGAACTTGCGATCACTGAACTTGCGATCACTGAGTACGTACGTGAGTAAAACTATCGGAAGTGTGTCGCCTTTTATACTCTATTATTTATTCAAATATTCAACCTAATTTAATATTATTTAAATATATTATTTTTTGTATTTTTTGCTGATTATGTAAATGCTTTGTTTTCATTACTAGAGAAGATATATGTATTAAGCACGTGGGTTTTGCTTTGATTATCTAGTTTCAAGAAATATAATTATTTTATCGACCGAAATCAACATATTTAACGATATTAAAAAATGCACAATCTGAGCTATATTCTCTGTTTCACAATAAATCATTAGTTGATTTATGAATTGAGGAGCGACTGAATTTTCACAAAAGAAACTCACTGTATGTCGATCTAATTAAAAAAATCTACAACAGTTAATACTAAACACTAACTTAAGCTGTTTACAGTGAACCCAGCTACTTAAGTTTTCAAAGAAAAATCAAGAACTCAACGGTATTGAGTAAGGCAAGTTCCCAAGAAAGCTGTCACCAAACCTATTGCGGGTTTATTAGTTCTAGAAGTTTCCCTACTAGTTTGGAGTTCGGCTCTCGGCTGAACTATAAACTTGTTAAGTTAATATTAGCTAACAATGTGAATGAGCTTGTAAACAAAGTGCATTCTGTTAGTCTATACTTATCTTGCAATTTTGGTGGCTAAATTTGTGTATATTTTACGGGTATGGGACGACGTGATCCATCATAGATCGTATCATAGCTTACCGCCAGGCGAGATAGTGGTCAAACGTCGACCCATCAAATATAATTGTTTTTAATGATAATTATCGTGAGACATACTAAATTAACTAAAATCGTGGGTTACGCTTCTCATGAGAAAGAATCCCTCTGTGGTTCGAAACTAGTAGAGCTTTTCTCAGTATATTCACGTGAGTAACCCGCGATTTTAGTTAATTTGGTATCGTAATTGGCTTATGTCTAGTAGTCTACAATAACATTATAGATAAAAGAAACTATCAGTGCGAATTTTATTCCAGGAATACCATCCAGTCTAGCCGCATACTTATTCTTAACGACCGCACTGCCTACACGCATCGTCATTCCTACGATATAATATCAGATTAACGCAAGAAATGTACACGTTTTCACTTACAACACGTTATTAAGATGATAGTATGTACTGTGGGCGGTTAAAAGATGACCAGAAAACTATCACCCACGTGCCTTAATACTTAATGCCGTAACTATAGTCTGGTCATCCGGTACCACTAGTTTGATCAACCATAATACATGTCCAATGAATTGAAACTAGAACACCAATATTGAATGTAATTCAACCAATTATTATTATTACAGTCACGGCTCATTGTGACACTGAACTATGAATATTGTTCATCATTATTCGATTTATACTTGAAGGAATGTGGGCCAATAAAAGACCTTGTATTTAAGAAGTTAAGCTTCGCTGTACATAATTATTGTGTTTATATGCAAATGTTGTGTTTTTACTCAACGTTACCTGATCCACGAACCGGCCGACCGTAAATTATTATGTAATTGACACCGGCTATAGTAAAAACCAAACATTTTAAAACAAAAGCTCCGAAAACAAATAAGGACATGTTGTAACTGCGTTGTATAATAAAAATGTTATATCAAACGTCTGCTTTCGCCAATTATACAAATAATTGGATTCAATATAATTTATTGCTGCAACTTGATAAACAAATAGTAAAAGTCGGGCCTGGCTCGCCCACCGCCCACGTGTCCGCCATGCAAAAACAGGGGCCTTATACATACATTCACTGTGAAATCCTGGCTCGACATTCCTCGAAACCAGTTGTACTTGTGTTGTCTTATGCACTACATCTCCTTTAAAAACGAGCCATCTTTTTACACATTACATAAGATATATTAAACTGTCAAATACCAAGCGGTCACCGGTGACCGCGACCTATTGTTCTTTAATTGTGTCTATAAAACCGGTACTCGACGAGTTAACCAATAATTTCCATCAGCTATCAGATATAAATCTACAAAATAAATGAAACAGCTTACGAGCAAATCCATTATGTGGTGTAATTATAATAACGTGTGTGTACATAACTACGTATGTACATAATTATTGTTACCTCCATTAAAACGTCTGTGTAGATACTAGATACGAAAAAAAGTAGTTGAAGTCGTGATCAATTTTGGTCTGTCATTTAGATTGCTATCTAACTTAAGGCAAGCCGCTACTGCGTGCTTAATTGACAGACTAGTACGAAATGTAAATGAAAAAAAGATAATAGAAGCACATTTAGAAAAAAAACTGTATCTAGCCGAATATACTTAAGTAGTGTGTTACCCTCAAAACAGAATAAAATCCACGAAATAGTTCTGGAAACTTCTAAGTAATTATTTGAGAAACCATCTATCTATCTTTGTCTCACAGAAGCGTCTTCAAAACCAATCTATTTTCGAAACCACCAATCAAACTGCTAACATCATTAATGATCAAAAAACTAGTTCACACTTCCAACGTCATGTTAACAAAGATGAATTGATGTTAGAAAATATGAAAGTGGGATTCAATTGGAAATTGATGAAGACAACAGGAGTCAATGGAATAACGATGTATAAATAAATAGAGATTAAGTACCTTAATAGATGGTAATAAAATTCTATTTAAGTTTGCTATCGTTCAATCGAATAAAGTGTTAGAAACCACTAGAAGTACAAATATGTATGTATAACAAATATTAGAAAATTTTCTTATTTTAATTGTAGACTTAGCTATAACTGTAAAGCCCTTCTATTATATATAATTTAAAATTATATCAATTATTATTGTACCCTCTGTCTCTCTCTTATTTTACAATTACCTATAGTGAACAGAGAACACGCAATTTACCAGTAGGCGTCTCCCCACCCCGAACTCGATCTATTGTTAATTGATGCCACTAGATAACAGATCCAATAATTAAAAGATTTATTGTAACGCCTTGAAACTAACTCCTACAAGCTAACTACTAATTTGATTACGAAACTCCTTAATTAAAATCCTCCTTACTATCAAACTTTTTATTCTATATTTAAACCTACTATAGAAAAATGGTCGAATATTTTTTATACCGTATTCATAAATCGAACGGAGATTTTGTTTTTAAAAAGATAGTGACTGATTTATTGCCTGGCCTAAAACGAACTATAAACTCTTTCGCTCTTTTTTTGTACGCGTAGTTTAATGGGTGGGCGTTAGTATCATGTCGATATTTAATGAGCTCTCGCGCAAAGCTGCTGGTCGATCGTTTATAGGTACAACTAAAATTAGTCTATTGTATTTGTTTTTCAAAATATAGCCGGTTGAAAAATCCTTCTATTATTTATTACAGTAATTAATGCACGTCGACTAATCGCTACCTCGCTAAAACAAACGCAATCGTATTTTTTTTTTTTTTTTTTTTTAAGGGGCGAAAATCATCGAATGACTGCTCCCGCCTGGGTGAGGCGGAAGGGAGTGTCAGACTCTTACTGACTAAAAACCACCCCGTTCCTTCTCCTGCACGTCGAGCCGGAGCCCCGGTTACCCGTTAGGTTCTCCGCGACTCCGAATCGGCATCGGCCCTATTGGGCCCCATCTGTGGTGGTCTGATGGCTCTTTGAGGCGCGCGCGGAACGCGACGCGCCGTATGCTCGGGTCTGTTTCTGGTCGGACGGGGAGCCACCCATGCTCGCCGTCCGCAGGCCCGCGCTTACGGTGGCCGGAGATCGTCTCGCGATCCCCGACGCCCGGTGTGTCCTTCGCGATGGCTGGGTTGCGAGGAGGCAGCGCTTCGCTGCCTCACGCGTCCCGCCTCCTCCTTAGCTAGCATGACTGCTTCGCAAAAGGAGGAGACGGCATCCCAATCCCCCTCGCTCCGCATCATGGCCTGCACTAGGCCCGGACGCGAGAGGAAACGCAATCGTATAAGAAGTTACTGTCAGCATTGGCGTAGCGTAGCTTCTACGCTGGTGCTGCGTAGAAACCACGTCGCTACGTGATTTTCGAAGCCTCTACGTATTGACTGCAACAAACAGCGTAGTCGCTTCTCATCCGTTACGTAGGCGCAGCGTAGGCCCAATACATATACATACACACATACATACTTACATAAATATAATATTATGGGACAGTGCAAACATAATACAAAATGTCTAGACATCTAATCGAGTCCGTCGCATCTTCGTTTATAAACAACAGGTCCATCTACGGACCTATAATCAACATTGACGGAACGTTCTTGACCGTTTTTTAGCTTTATCAAATGTCTATAGCGAGCCTGTACTTGTTCTGGACGTGATTTTTACTTCGAGCGAGTAAGCGTGTTACAAAAACATTTGATAAAGCCTCCACACCGTATGCCTGTATAGTATAATTATTTCCTGTTTATCTACTGAAACTGGTTGTGTTACAATAGCTTGTTACACGATACACATTGCCTAAGATCAAATTATTTTTGTTCGGTTATCAAGTCAGCAGTTTTATTTCGTAAGTCGTGTTAAGGATTATTCGGATTATCTAATTCATGTGTACTTTGACGCTTCAGTAGTTTAACGGAATCTGAAAATCATAAAAGAATCATGCTTAACTGAGAATAGTTTTAAAGATTTTATTGTCATCGACATCAACAATACTTCATGAATATTGTGTTTATTGAGTTGTTTTAATATATATTTTTTTCCTGCTCTATTTACTATAGCGCCCATAGCCTTTATCCTTGGAACTTAAAAACTACAACCTTAGTCCCTCCATGGCCACGACGCCTTAACATCTCGCTTTTATTTCAAGGTTGAGAGCATCGTGAAATTCCATGATCTTATTTTAGAACCGCTGAAGTTTACGAGTTCTCGTAACGCAGGTACTGCATAAGAACTAAACATTCATATATTACGTCCAGAAGACATTTATGATGAAAATTATACCTTAATTATATAGGAAGTAAGTAATTAATTGCATTTCAAACGTTAAAACACAAATATTTGCACGTTCATGAATAATAAGTTAATTTTCAGACAATCCAACCGAAAGTAATTCATTTGGTCATGTTTCCTGCACGACATTTGTAAAATTATTTACTTTTACGCTATGCAGACTTTGCATGCAGAGAACAAGCGCATATTAAGTGTTTTGGCTCGAGTGTGCTTAGGCATATAGTGTGTAAGACGTGGCTCAACTACCAACATGTAACGACGCCATTGCGAGGGCCGGCGTCGTCTGCCTAGATAACACGTCGGCGCGATATCTCCCTCGAGCCGGTTATTAGCATATCTTCACAGCCCTTCAACACTCCACGCTATCTCAACTTGCCACTTTGCCCTTTTTATAGCACTTACCGAAATAAACAACTATCTACTCATCTCTAATTTGTCCGCAAGAATTTTGTTCATCATAAATCTTATCAAACATATCTGTTTTCTGAAATAGGACTTCATTGGAATGAAGACCTTTTTATGTCTTCATATTACTTTATTAATGATGATGCTCGTTTGAATAAAATATGGCTGAGTTAATTTATAGGTCATCATTCTAAATCTTAATGGCAATCCGTTTTATTTTTCTCGCTCACATCAGCATCGTTTGACTTTCTTTCTAAACGGATAAAATAAGAAATAAAATATAATGATTGATTTTTCCCAGTCAGTCACAATAAACCGTTTTACGAACCACACGCGGGTCCATTTTGTTAATGGATAAATTGATGCGCAGTGACTTTTACTCTTACACTAACACAATAAATGTGGGACGATTTATTTCAGTCTTTGTTGTACCAGTGGGGATTTCTTAAGAATATTTACAGAACGTACTGTACTTAACTTATTAATCCACCTACAGCAACCTATACTATTGTGAACAATAATAACAACCACTTTATTGGAATGAATGATCTTAATAATATTGAAATTTATAGCTGAAATCAGTTTCCGAATACAAAACGGTTCATCTTTCTTCAATCACAATAATATTCAACCAAAAATAGTAAGGAATGTTATATTAAATGAATGAGGATAGCATTTAGAACGCGATCATGTTTGCCCTTTACCAGTTCATCCATATGGAACGCGTCTCGTCTACGGAATCCATTGTCCACGCCGGCCGGCTTCGCCTCGGATGCCGCCCGAGCTATTTATACGCCCCAATCAACTCCCACATTGGAAAATTTACCTTTACAACTTTTTGCTCACACCGGTTTATGTAACACATATAAGATTAAACTCAATACTGCTCCAAAATAGTTTCTAACCGATCCGTGCGTGTCAATTGTACCAATTACTCAAAAAAGTTTTCGTGAAATTACCCCTAGTGGCTTGATATTGGTGTCTCAGTTGACAATTTACTATGAAATAACGTTCAAGTTTTAGAACATTGAGATTAATTGCAGGCTGTCACGACAAACGTTTCGGAATCGAGCAACAAAGTGCACAGTGCACGCAATATACCAACGTGATCCATATATTGAACCGTAGACATTTAACTTAATATATGCTTAAGATAAAACGATTAAAACAAAATAAGGAATTATCCTTGACACTCAGGAAATGGTATTGGTGCTCGAATTTGCATCGATTACGTTAAAGGTTGTTGGTTTTTTTTCTTTAATACATATTACAATAAGATTATTTCAATGGCTTTTTAAATACCGAAGTTAAAACTGGTTTTATATTTAAACAGCAATTAATCACTAGAGCGTAAATCTGCTTTATATGATGACAAGATTGTCCTAAATTCGGCGTTGCTAACGTGCCTCTATTAAGACAGTCGTTACGGTATTCGTGGTTCGTGACATGTTGCATTTGTGGTCAATGACTTGTATTTACCGTTTAACTACGATGGGGGTAGACCTCAAAACTATTGTTTGGTAAAAGCAGCATAAATGCTCCGAAAATATCTCGTAGGGCTCGTGCATTAAAAAGTATAATATATCTTCTGTGTACTGTTATGCAAACATTAGTATTTTTATTTATGGTTTCCTTTATAGTATAGTGCCGTTACAATAATAGAACTTTTAAAATAATGTGTTATCTTTTACATTTTGATATATGATTTCTATTGAGAAATGTACAAATATGTTCACATGTTCATGCAAATTCATAAATCAAATTTCCGCAAATCAAAGCGAACTAACAATAGATCGATCGAGAAAGTGTTGGAAATTGAATGAGTATGGCAATTTGCCTAATTACTTATGTACACACGGCTAGTTGTAGTAACACATGACTAATGCAAGCGACGATTTGAATAAGTAATGAACTGGCTTATCGTGGCCCTTTACATGGTGATTTGCAAACTATAAATTACAGTGGGCGCCCCAACTTGAAAATAGCACGAATTGTGTGGAGTGAAGTAGTAGTGAGTGAGTGAGCGCACTCACCACTCGTACCACGATCTTCAAAATGTTTGCGGTTTTCGCGAGCGAGTAGGCTCGCGGTACACTTACAGCGGCCTTTCTCTTTCGGTACAAAATAGGCAATAGGCTTAAGAATTCGTGGTACGGGCCCAGAAAGCAGTGTCGGCGTCGGCGCTTGGTGGCGCCAGCGCTCGCGAGTCAAGGACGACAACAGCCGCGTTCATGTCGTATTGTTAGCGATTTCACTGCGATTAAACATAAGGCAAGAACATATTGTCACACAAAACAATCGGCCTATTTATTCTTTAATTGTCAACAATACACACGTTACTTGAATTCAAAGTACGCAAATATTATAGCAATCCAGAATATCGATTTGGACAATCATCTCTGTTACAATGAGTCACGCTTGGGATAACGAACACGGTAGTAAACATTAGTTACCGATTCTGATTCACGACCACGCGCCTAATGTTACAAACGCACCTAATATTATTATAGGTGCTTGTTATGAGATGGCTGGTTTTATTTATTTTTAAAATATCCGTGAGCTATTCTAAGTGCAAACATTCGGCGCTTCGTTCACAGCTTTCATTCACTGTTTATGTTGCGGATAACTAAAATGGTGTCATGGTTTACCTTCTAAGAACTTCTTAAGTAGGTGTGAGTTCAAGTGCTAATGAGACATTAAAGATAAGGTAAACAATAGGAAAGTTAATGTTCGGTCACTTATTCTCAAATAAAGATCTAATAATGAGCTCTAAAGAAGTTATAACACGGAACTTCATAAATCTGTTTTATGTTCATGAGAATTAGGTTGAACAAACATAAAAACACCGAGAATTGGTTTTACAAAAGAAACATTTTAATTAGCTGGATAACGTATAATTAAATTGTAATCCAAAATGAGTATTCATAGCCTAAGAATAAGTAATTATATTCTTGGAAACATAAGAGGACATAGAACTCAGACGCGACGTGTCCAAAATGAATAAATAAAAGTTATTACATATGGTAATACGTTAATCAACGAGGATGCTAATTCTAAACAATAGAATATGCTGTGTCATTATGCAGCAGAACATCACGCCTGATGTGATTGGTTGGTACGCACAATGAAACCAATCCGATAGGGCTCTTTGTATTCTAACGAAGGTAGGGCATGCATTAGTGCGTGTAATTGATGCATCACACGCATTAAGTGCTCCTTTGATACCTTTAATGATTATTCGTCTCGACTTTCGATCAATTTGCAATGATAATGAAGGTAATCCTATCTGCAACTTGCTATCGCTTCTATTTTTAATATGAGTAAACGGCATGTGTTTTTCCAATCCATGATTTCGTGTGGGCGGTGCAGCGAACGCAGCTGGAATTGTTCGAGGTTATTGTGTTGTAACTGCTTACCGAACAGTTCTGTTCATAATATAACGTAGACTTGTAGCCTACATTTATAGACAATAATAAAACTCATATGAACTACGTAACGTTATACGTTATGACATACAATGGATAAAAGAAATAGAATACTTCAATGCCTACATTTATCTGTATCTTTTCGTATTTCTTTTTCACGTTCAAAATGTTAAAATCGGTCGTTATTTTTCACCCAACTCCGCAACGAACTTCAGAAGCATTTTCAATTTGCCATTTGAAAAAGGAAGCAGTCGTTTGCAGAGCATCTAAATTGCCGTTTCAACGGTCTCGTCATATAGTCGTGGTGGCCCTGACAACTACTACGTACAAATTGGTACCGCTCGATTAGTCATACCGTGTTTTGTCTATCATTGTGTCATTCTGATGCACTGAGCACTGATATCCGCTCTTTGCTGTGACGTTCTCTGATGTTGGAGTGTCTCTGATAAAATGTTTCTAGAAACAATGTTTTGAGAATTAATTATTCTTGAACACTTGATATTTTCGAGTACAATCATATTCCATGTCACTGGTTCACCTGCAAAAGTCGTTCTCAAGGTTTGTTCGACCTCACACCGGTCGTTGTTCTGCACTCACGTGGGATGCAGAGATGATTTAAAACAGTCAACACTATGTATAAACCTGTATGTAAAATCATTATGAAGCGGTCTTCGTTTGTGATGTAACCACGTGTAGGTGCTATTGTCCCACGCTGACATTTATAATATAATTTCTACTGCAGCGAACGAAATTGATCACTGACTCATTTATTGACTAATCACCTGTTCTAGACTTGTTGCACAGGTTGTTATAAGCTTCAACAGTGTCGTGTTAAGCTGTCTTTACATAAGTCCGAACACTGTAGCATTAACTTGCCAATAAAGATGCGATCTATTTATAAGATACGCTTTATTGGCCAGTAACTGGTTACAAAATTAGAGAATTGGTCATGCAGTGTGCCGAGGAGTAATTCTATTTATAAGGGTTGGTTTTCTTCCATTTTGAGCTGAACTCATGTCGCGGAGTCGCTGTGAAATTATCCGGCGCCTGGCCGTTTTCTTTTATTGTCGTCTCTTTGGTTTTGCAATTTGTTTTTCTTATGACTCACTTACCATGCTCAAAATATATTCGCGCTAGTTACTTATGCCCTTGTTTATTACTTTATTATGGGTTATAAAGTGTGTAGCATCATGTAGACTATGGGCCGCCCGCTAGAGATTGATAAATTACGAAACCCAATATGTATGTTTGTTCAACTAAATGTGTCGGTTTGATTAATGTATTTCGTGTCGATGCTATAATGAAAAGGATTTCAATAAAATGGGAAGATATTGATTCCACATCTAGCTTTACGATATTAAATATCTATAACGTTACCTAACCCTGATGTCGAAGTATCTTTTTACTTTTTCTGTATTTCAATAAGGATACCACCGGCGGCGACCATATGAGGAGCCGTAGGGAGTAACATACCATAAAAACTTCCCCTCCTGTGTCACTCCTTATTCATAAAAACTTGACATTTGTACTGCCCCATAAGCGTCACTCGTCACAGTCATATTCTTTCCAATAAAAAGTAAAGACAGACTTGGGATTACACTTTCAACATATCCATAACAGTGTTTGAGGATAAAAGTTTTAAGATATTCGTCTCTCTGATAAAAATATGGACAAAAAAAAAATTGTGCTTTATCTCCTTGAAATCCGTCAGATCGTGTATTTTATTACAACGTCATAATCGGATAGAAACGGCCTTAATATCACGAAAAAAAATCTCGAAAGTGTGGACAATGAACGCTGTAGGTCGCCGTTGTTAATCGGATTAGCGACAACCAGCTGATATAATATAATTTTATTTACAAAAGGTAAATATTAAGTAAAAATGTTTTTTCCATTTTGTTGAATACAACAGAGATTTTAAACATAAGGATGATATATATTTTGTTTGTTTATAGGGATGGTAAACCGAAACCCTGTATAAAGCTACGCTTACAAAAAAGACAATTAAATGTAAGAAACACTGCAGACGCAGCACTGTTCATCGTAAACAATAAAACTAACAAATCACAATGCACCACATAAAAACGCAAGAACAAATAAATAATCTAAATACCAAATAGCAACAAAAGTAAATCAAGTGCATACTAAATGTCGTCCGATTGTAAACCTTTTAGGCATGGCGTAGTTACTATGCGCGAACTTTATTACTCGGTACGGAGTCTATACTGTGTCCCAGTTTCATCAATTCAGCACTTTTATAGTCTTATAGTTTATCCCATTGTTTGTATAAACCCACGGTGAAATTTCTTGGAACATGTCCGCGGTGTATGTTTCTGTGTGGTCCCTGAGCGCCAGCGTGTCGTCGTCTGCCGTATAAGGACGTACAAGTTCAAGGAGGTGAAAGGTTACCTAGCTCAGTCTGATCTGTTCTGTTACCATTCTCACGCTTAGTACTTACTGCTTTTCACTACATCAGTCAACTAGGTCGTTATCTGTGATATGAACGTAGACGTCCATATATCGGTCTGAATAGAATTAATGTCACCAATGGATAGAATTATGTCACGTAGGTAATTCTTTTATCAACAACATTTAGAAAAACCGACTTCAAACCCCTCTATGTTAAAGTCGGTTAATTAATATACTAAAATCTTCTCTTAAGTGTAACAAGCACTTTTCTGAAAATCGCATCAATCGCGACACAATCGCGCACAAAAATACATTCAGTTTAAACTGAGAACCTCCTTCTAGAAGTAGGTTAAAAATATAAAATATACAGTTGATCTCTTACTCCGCTAACCTGGATTAAATATAATATTACCTAATCGGCTTTTGAATACAAAATAGAATACTAGATTTCATGTCACAACGACCTATAAGCTACACGTTAACAGACTTTCAATGCAACTATTGTGCCAGTCGACTCGCAATAAGTTAATTAGTAAATGAATGCAATAGCCGGCATCCGTCCGTCAGGCAATGAGAAACTGACGCCCCTACCACGGTCCGCTGTCATCCAAACTCGCCCCAAATGCGATACGGGTCTAAAGTGTTTTAGTGTACCGTGGTAAGCGCCCGTCGACCTCCATCAGACTCATGGCCAATTTGACCGGCGATCTCACGGGCATTTTCATTGTCTCCGATGTTGCAAACTGACTGCAAAATCTGAATTGTTAAATAAAAATGCAATTAAATCGTTAACAAACCGATACAAGTTACATTAATTAACTATCTAACTCCTCAATTTTATTTTATGTTTTGTGTAAGGTGCATTTTCTCACGGCTCGGTTGTTTGTTGCAGCATCTAAATTGATTATTTATATACGTTCTTTTTGTTTCGTGCTATACTAATGATAAGGTTGAGTGTAATATTATTGAAGTAAACAGCTTAAGTTAAATGAAATATATACATAATCTCCGTGACTTCCGCTGCATTAATCAGAAGCGGATTAGCTGCGTACTTGGTACTGACTTAATCCCTTTTGAAAAATGACAGTTGCGTCCAACGCGATGTAGAATGTACCGTCTGAGACGAACAACCAGCATCCGCGACACGAATAGCCGCCAGCACATAAAACATAGTAAACACGGTTAATACAACATTATGCGTTTTTTCGCGGTGATACGCCTCATTGCTAAATATAATAGACACAGTTTTGATTATACAGCCGCCGCAGGAAAAGTTTTCTTGGCACAGTGCCGCTATTTGGGTATTATCAAAACAACAGCCAAGTAAATGCTTTCTCCGGCACGCGTTCTACGAAATTAGGAAACCTTTAACACATTCCTATTAATTACTCGACGAACAGTTAATTCAAACGAACTTTTTAATGTGTGAGAATTTGCGCCCTATTCTATGTTTGATATTCCCAACGATAACTTTATTTGCTATCAAGAATTTTTACGTTTGAAAAGGAACTGTAAACAAAATTCGATTTAGGAATGTATAAAGCATAGCCGAGATTCCTTACATTTGAGGCAATAAATTGCGAGAATGAAGTAATGCAGTGTGTCCGCCCACAGGCGGCGTCTGCCCGAGGCAAATGCAATGAAGCCATACCTTTAATTCTCGAATACTTTTCTATTCTATATTTGGTGAGACGTCCCTGTGATCAAAGTTAGTCTAATACCAATTTGTCTATGTCGTAAAGACGAGACAGTGAGTATTGTACTCGCACGACTGTGTAATTTAAACGACGGATCTACGACTACCCATGTAACACCCACGATGCTCCGTTATGGCGAAACATATCCAAGGTAACATTGGAACTTCATTTCATAGTTCAAATTTACTCTCCTATTGATACACCTATTGTTATGAGTCAAGATTATGGTCGATACGAGGAACTAGTGAATCAATGTTCCACAGGTCTGTTATAGCTCTAAGTCCGAATTAACATAACATGGATACAAAAACAATTGAACAGCCAGTCATAGCCGCTTCTCAGCAATGTATCACTGATGAGTCAGTAGTCAGTAGGTACTTGCGTCAGTCTCCGGCCTCACACGGGAGTTCGCAGCCTTGCGTACATTATAACGTGTGACGATTATTGACCCCGTTACTTGATCATATCATATTGATTACTAAAGGAAACACCCATTATGCCTTGTTACCTTGATTAAAAATCGTAACTAATACATTATAAGTAGATTGTAAATTAAAAGAGCGTGTTACGCAGTTTTCCTTATAGCTTGGATGCACATCAACATTCCCTAGAAGGCATGTTGTCCAGCCAGCTTGCCCACCCACGCCCCTCTCCGCTCGATAAACAACCTTTACCACTACATTTTAGTATTCCAATACCTTGCTCGTGACGGCCTAATGTGGCGCCATGGGGCGATTGTTTTTATAGTTATTAGGTTTAAGTCGTTTTATAGAAACTTGTAATTTTGATCGGTTTATTTTGACAGGCCAAGGATCAAGTTCCTCTTTCTGAAAAGACAAAGGTGTTATTGAATCACCTGATCAAATTGTAGCTATAAACTTAACAGAACATTTTACGTTAACCGTAATGTTTAAAAGAACGTATACGAATACGTTCTAGGGCGTATGCGTATAGGGTGTCCATGAGCGGCGCTGATCGCTTCGATCAGTATGCTCGTTTGCCTCCTATTCCATAAAAAAACACTATAAGGCTTTGATAATGAATACTTAAAAACATCTCTTAGATAAAAGCAGCAGATTTCACGTTTAACAAATAAAATCGCCTACCCCTAATTAGAATCACTGTCTTAAATACATTCTGCCCGACAATTTCCTCGCCCACCAATGATAATCAAACAAAATAATGAGGGGCCAACTGAAATAAGTATAGACAACATCTTCCTTGACCTATATTAAATTATTATTAAACTCAGAGAAAGTATTGTACCACCAAACATTAAACCAAGTGTTAAGTAACAAAATTAAATACCTACAACATTTTTAAAAGTAGCTTTTATTACTTGTAAAGAACTGGAACATTAAAAATATAAAGCTTGAAACATCCAATTCAGCTAAGTGATTCTTATAGGATTCCAACCATCTACCTGCCACTGAATATCACACATATTTTTGTCTTTGATGAATAACAGTTTAAATAATATCACTTCTCCTACAAAATTAAATCAACCAAGGTAACAGAAGTTTGTTTTGTAAATTCCAGGGCCACCGCCACGGCTGGGGCTGAAGGCGGCGAGCCCCGGGGTGGCAGGCACCGACGAGGACTGCAACAGCAACACCAGCCTCACCGGGAGCCAGCACTCGCACGATGACATCGATGCACACTGCGACAACTCCGGGTACCTCTGGTTCCTCGACTATAAGTGAGTATACCGGATATTATTGTCCATAATTATCATCATCATCAGCTACAGCAGCAGCAATGAATTTATTCACACTTATCACGCCTTTTATCACCGAAGGCGTAGGCAGAGGTGCACATTATGGCACTTAATGCCACCGTACAATATAACACCCCCTTTTCACTATTTATGTTATGAAATCCATGTAATAGCGGGTGAGCCTATTGCCATATACCGGGTTCATTTTCAGACGCAGTGTTACTACTGAGATTTTTTTTAAAACCCAGTAATACTTTGCCCGACCCGGTAATCGAACCCGAGACCCCTTGCCCGAGTCACACTTGCATAGCTAACATAGAACTAAAACATAAACTCACGATTCTTTTAAAATCTCTTAACAGTTTTGAGATCTTCTAGATAGATTTCTGGTTATGTTCCAAATTTCAAACATTTGTTATGATTATTAAAAAATATTATTAGATACTTAAAACTTGCAAAAAATGCTCCGATTCCCGAGATTGAACAACACATGTATTTTTCTCGATATCGATATAACCCTTTCACAGAATTCACAGGCATGTGTTACACATATGTGGTATGGCCATTACTAAACTATTACGTTACGTGTGTTAAGCAGACTGACTTTTAAAACGAGTTCAAAATAAAATAGAAAGATGAACTTCAAACTATGAATTACTCATTGTGAAAATTACGTCAGCTCTCTATCATTATCTCTGAAATCTTCGAAAAACGTTGTTTATATTTTGATACTGAAAGATAAACTACAATTTGTTTAATAATAAATAAGCAACTCATTTTAATCAGTAATTTACAAATGACTAGTTTTTAAACGAATTACTTACGTATGTTTAAATAGATAGTCTTCTTAGAACAGACTTAATGTAAAAATATTTAAACAGAATATGAATAAAAGTTTTTATTCATACACTGGGTACATCGATTAATTAAATTCATTAACAACAAGCCGGGTAACTAGGTGGGTAGGTGTGGAGTTACCAACGGCACTAACCCGTTACCGCTTTCAACCAAAACAAGATTTATTTAATTAAAGGTTACAATAGGTATTGATTTTAGCTTAGTTTTGTTGATACGTCTACCTAGCTAGCTTTATTAAAATCGTTCCCAATAAAGTAAGCAGCGATTAACTTGAGTAGATTGCCGGTTTTTTGGATTTATTTTAATAACACAAACTTAGAATGTGTACGGATTGTGGAAATTACAATCTAACTAAACTTTTTTAACATGGGGGCCAAACAAGAGAATCAGTGATTTTAGCAATGCAAATGTGTTTAGGTATATTTTCATTCCCATTCAACAACATATCTAATAAAATATTTTCTACATTCCAGCCCAATTTTTCGAGACGGTTCCTGCCACCACACCTCAGTGTTGTCCTCCGTGTCTGCCTCCTACAAGGGCATAAGCGACTTGACATCAAGATTCGAATTCACGTCCCGATACAACGACCTCGCCCGGGACCTTGATGCAAACCTTGCTGAGGCTGACATGGAGAGTTTTAGGACTGAAGACATACACGCACTGTTGATGACCGCCAACTTGCCTCACGACGCCATCATTGATGATAGAACGCATGATGTGAGTATGGATTTGAGCCCTTGGGCTAATTGCAAGAATATGAGGATAAGAATAGACTAATGTTTTTGACGATGTAAAAGACCGGGAGACGTAGTAAACTTACATTTTAATAGATATGTACAATCTTGCAAGCAATCTTTAAAGTCCAAAAAGATTTATTCTTAATACAAAAATTAGTTACAAAGTATTTTGTCGCTGTACTGCAATCTTCGGGAATTAGCATTTCCAGAAGACTGGCACTATTGCCATGTACCACAACAATTTTGTTGATATAAAAGTAAAGGCTTATTCAAAACAATATCGTGTTCAGATAGTAAAAGACTATGATAACTCATATCTTCATTAGCATAATATGAAGCAATTTGTGTTATCGATGGTGCTTGCCTTATTAATATTCCTGACGAAGCTACCTATATTGCTTATCCATTAGGTTGTGCAAACGATAAATGATACCCTGGTAAACTTAGTACATGGAATATTAAGAAACGTTGCAAAATTACATATATTGAATACCCAGCTAAATGGTTTATCAAAGATTATCCATAATTTCTTATTATGTTGATCAGATGTCGGTGTAATCAATAACTTGGCCCTTGTTGTGCCGACAGTGACCTTGTAGAGTCGATAAATATTTTATTCGCCCTTTTATACGTAATTAGTGTTCGTTCTGGGTCAACGCTTGTTGATTATAGTTGACCTACGTAATCTTTTAGAAATAGGTTTACAGAAAAAGAACTAGCTGATATACTAGAGGTATACTTAAATTGAGCTCGCATCTATAGGAATATAATTCTAATGCTTCTTATTCATAAACAGGTTTGTATGATTAAATTCGCTAGACAATACAAAAGTAGTCAAAGAATTTAACATTATATTTAAAAAAAACATTTCGTCATTATTATTTTAGGTGCATAAATATAAGTTTCATATGACCTAATAATATATAAGCAAACAATACTTAAATAAAAAGAAA
Organism: Spodoptera littoralis; assembly: GCA_902850265.1. Classification (NCBI taxonomy): domain Eukaryota; kingdom Metazoa; phylum Arthropoda; class Insecta; order Lepidoptera; family Noctuidae; genus Spodoptera; species Spodoptera littoralis. Next base: position 7,321,826 of record LR824542.2, on the reverse strand, counting down.
TTAAGTTTCGGGATAGGAGTCAGCTACATCATTCAGAAGTCGAAAAGCAAGAAGTTTAGTACGGTTTCAAGAAAAAGTTGAAAACTGTCAAACATTATAAGAGAACTATGATAGAAGTCAGCTAGTTACTTGTTAGTTAACTAGTTACTATCTTAACTTTAAATCTCATGAAGCATTAGCAAACGGAAACAGTATCCTGTAGTTTCGGCAAGCGTATTTACGTAAGAAGTTCCTGCAAAATTGACTAATAAATATGAAAGCAGCTATAACTTTCTTAAATGAACCTGACTAAGCATTTTATAAGCTCCGAGATCAAGGCACTTTGCGCAATTATAAAGACCAAGGATTTAACGCGGTAAACATTATCTTATGCCGTAAAATGAACAAAAATGGCTCTCATTACGATTTTGAAAGCAGCTGTGAATTCATTAAGTTGGCATGTTGCAATGATAAAGTTGTAAAAGGACATGTTTTGAGAGCCGAACATAAAATAACTTTTTATTATTATGATAAGTTAAATAATGTAACGCTGTATTCCACATCAGGTGTGTGATCACAGGTGTATGATGCACTTACTTGCTCACGAAAAGATATTTAAAATGATGATACAATCTCAGCTTGCAGGTGATGTCATGTTTATCCAAAATATGGCATAATTGTACTGTAACAAATCAATTAAATTTGTACTTTACAACAAAGGACCCGACTTTAATGAGTTGTATCAAACCTTAGACCTAAAAACGAAGCCGTTGATAATACCAAAGCCGAAGCTAATTGAGCCCAAAATGATAAATATTTGGCATTAAATTCTTTAAGGGAAATAAATCCACAAAATCCACAATGTTGTTCAAAACATATTCTAAAAACCAATTTGCAATAGCTAGAAGCATTATAAGGCAGTTTAACTCTTGTGTGTATTTACGGAAGACGGAAGCTATGACGATGAAATCGACCATTTATGTTCAAACGTTTGCCACACATTATGCAGTGCAGTAATTATTACTTGCAAAATTGCCGTTGCATTAAATTCTCTTTCTCTTTCTTCCATCAACCATTTAATACCTTCTTAAGATTAAAAACCAATCTACAAATTCCTTCCATTCTTATCCAACGTTTCTTGGTTATCTTTCATTATGATCTGGCTTTTGTAATATCTTGGGTATGGGTGACGTTATATATTTTCTTACTCCAATAATTAATTACTTTCTTATTTATTTATGTAACAATTTTATTTTCTATTTATTTGTATTGATTATATTTATTTTATGTATGTTTATTTTTTTCAGTAACCTAATGTTTATTTCTATGTGGATGACGTATTATGGTGTCTTGCAGAGTAACCCCCGTGGCGAGATGTTCGCGAGCATCTCTAGCTCTCTCATGGAAAGGTTTCGGTTCGACAGCAGTGTCAGTGCCGACAGTAGTTTCCAGGTTCGCCTCATATTGCTGTTCAATGTTTCATTTTCATGCATTTTCTTTAAAATTCAGATCTAGGAATGTTTCCATCTCATTATGCCACCTTTGCTAAGCACTTAGACATTTTATTCTTCAAGCTCAATGTCACTGCTAGCAATTGCAGCCCTCTCAAAGTTAAAAAGTTCGAATTTGCCAGCTTAGTCGTACAACGCCATCTAGTGGATAGATAAAAACCAACTTAAATACAATACAACGGGGCGTCGCTAGATGTCGCTTCTATGCTATTATTGAAAATTATTTTCAGTTTCCAATAGATTTCTGTATGCATCTGATTTTTTGTTTAGTCTTGATTTTTCTATAATATTTAATTAATTGAGTATTAATTAATTACTTAATAATTATAGTCGCGGTTTTATATTTTTTAATAACAATTATTTTGATTGAAGTTGATAGTTTTACGATTAATAATTAATCTAAGATTAAAATTTATTTGCTATATTAGAACAAATCAATATTAGAGATCCATCATAAAATTATAGTAGGTATGTATATATTATGTAATTATAGTTATGAAATATTTACAAAAACTGGTATACATATTTCAGCGAAAAAGATACCGTCTATTATGATGTTTGATACGACCATTGTAGCTTTCATACAATAAGCTTTTTAGGACAACCAGTATAATTTTAATTGTCCAGTAATTATAAGTCATGCCAGCCAATTAACAGTTACTGAATCTCCAGAGTACACACACATGATAACAATACTTAGAAAGCCCAGACGCTTGGCTAGCATTCACAACTAGTATTCCTAATAGTGTGAAGTGCGTTGGTCCCACGGGATGTGCCAGTAAATAGTAAAGACGGAATAAGATCGACTCCGTAGTGTGGGTGACTCAAACTCACACATTGATTCTTTTACACTAACTACTGCCTGAATTGCGTCAATCAGTTTAACCACGCTCGTTATTCCCCCAGTCATAGTGTTTCCCTCTTCTATTGTGTATGTGTGTGTGAGCTATATTTAATCAACCTTATGTGTGGCCGTGTTCATACTGCGACCATGTGTGTGTTGCCAATGAAGTCTATCCTCTAAGCCAGATGTTCTCAAACTTCTCACTACGTACGCAACATATGGACGTAGTACTACTTCCTATTTATTTTGAAACATACCAATTCACGAGGGCTTGTGAATAGAAGGAAACTCTATATTCCGTAGTTAGTACTTTGAACCTTGAAGATTTACTAATTGAAACTTGCTAATCAATAATTACTATCCAGCTAATGAGCATCTGTTGCCCTCATTAATTTTGTTTTAGCGCGTGCTGCGCTTTGATAACAGTTACGTTCAAAGCTCCGAGTGGACAGCACGCGCGCTTGATTCGTGATAAAGTTTGAGAATCGCATGTAGTGGCTAATATTAAAATTAATATTCCCGCTGCCCCAGTCGTGCCCAGGGCTCTCGGGAGTGCTGTACAGTGCACTTTCTTGAAATGAATTCGATCACATGTTGCTTTATCAATAATTGTGATAGTTCATGGAACCTAATAGATAATTGTGTTTGTGTTAGATAACGTACAGTGGACGTTGTGGACTTTTATTATTTCGATAGTGTGTGCGAAGTGTGATGGAACGATAGTTTGCTACAAGTACATGGTGAATGATTTAGTGGTTTAGTGATCCCGTTCTATTAGAGACAGTGGGAATAGAACAGGCCGTTGTTAAAAATGGGTGTGACGGAATATGACTGGGATTCTTACAGTGGATTCTATTCAGTAAGTGCTTGACTATTCAAGTAAACATATTTGTATTGATATTGGAAACTGGACCCCTTAAGACGTTCTGCATATAATAAATAAATAAACTTCTTTTGAAACAAACAACAAACTCATAATTGCAATACATCGAATATGTGCATACTGCATACCTACTTATACAAACATACTCTGCAACGACACCATTGAAAACATTAGCATACTGATAAGTTACATCACCGCTTTCTTTATAATTTTATTATTCATCTTTATCAATAAACACTTCTCACACAATAACTGTTATAAAACATTCAGTCCTTCACTCGTACTTAATTTTATTCTTATCTTACTACCCTCAATATAACCGATAATAGTTTAGCAGTACTTAGGTATCAATTACAATTAATATAATATTATTATGTGAAACAAATTCATTGTTATGAGTGGTTGTTTGATTTGTGACCTCATTTGTAGCAGGAAAAGGAATTAAATTGATGATAACGCTCGCTCTGGCGGCCATGTTGTTTGTCACTTTAAACGTTCTGACTGTACCAGGCAGGACCACAGATGCGTAGGGCGTGTCATGAAAAAATGCCAGATTCCAATCCACACACATATTCTGATTTCGTAATAAGATCTAATTTATGAAACGATTGTGTAATATACTATCTACATACATCTCATGTCTTTAAGATTACCCCAATAGCTACAAAGTACTTAGACTATTATATAGATCCACTCGGAAGTGAATGGGTAAATTCTCACGGATATAAGGATAACATGGATAAGGATAATCAACATTGAACATGTGTGTAGGTATACAGAATCATGTGTTCTATAGATAAAAACTTTGTTATAGTAAACTAAACAATTGAGTGCCTAAAGGACCAATAATACAAATATTTACCCCAATTAGACCAAACGATATAGGTACATAATAACAAAACAAACAGCGCATTCTTGTAAATAATTAGAATAACGATAATGCTTTTAATCAATGGAGATAACAATAACCGAGTCAGATAAATAGCAAGCCAAAACACAGTTCCGCCGCAAGAGTTTATTTGATAGTGGACATTGTACCTGTAAGTAACTGTAGCCCATTATTTTTAGCCGCGACTTGCATCCGCATCAGTTATAACTACACGTAAATGTTTATGTTCCAACTAACACGCGTTACAGTTTCGAAATCTTCTGAGAACATTCACATGCTGTAGTGAGCAACATGTTGCTTTCAATCGATTTTAATCGTCCCGAGCTGCGTTTGTTTTATTGTTACATGTATCTTGTCTGTTTATGGATGCAATTCCTCAATTTAACATACAGGAAACGTTAATAAACATGCAGAAAATAGTTATTTTTAAGGTTGTTTCAATATAAAACATCTAATGATTGTACTGTAGCCATTTTTGACGCTGCTCATATTCTTTTTTCATAAAATGACTTTAAAGTAGTAATGTTGTTCTATAACACTAATTATTATTCCACTAGGGTGAAGAATCCGTCGGTTCGATCAACACAATGTCGATATGCAAGTCAGAACTTCTGTTCTCCCCCGTAAAAGAGGGTGTGCATGGTGTCCACTTCAGCGTCGACAGTTTGGACTGCGAACTGCCCTCTGAGCAGGATCTTATCCTCACCTGCCAAGCCAACAAGGACAACTACACCATCGCCTTTGAGGGCAGTCTCACCACATACTCTGAGGACAGTGAGTGCGTTGAACCGGCCGTCAATCAAAAACATGGTAAGCAACACCTATTCCCTTCCTAGAACTACTGATGCATACCATGATAATGATATAATGTTTACTATGGCACTAATTTACACACCTGAACTGAATCATCGGTGTGTAATTACTCATAATAACTTGCCAACTCATACATTCAATTATTTTCAGACAAATTGGGCGAGGAAGAAACCTTAATTTTAGATAACGATGAAAGAACGCGCAGGAATTTAGAATTATTAGAGAGATGTAAGAAATTAACTAATAAGCTAACAACGTCTATGGCTAGAAGCGATTTAGGATTAACTACATGGAGTAAGCTTAAGAAACAAACAAGTCAGTCACCCTTAAGGAGGTAATAAATGCTATTTCAATATATTTTAACCATTTAGTACATAGGTTTTATTGCTTACTTGTTGATATTTAATGATGAATATTATGGTTTTAGGCATCCCTCTGGAAATAACAATGAAGGTTCAAATGAAGCGACTGATGTAACAGACGACAACATGAGTAATTCAGTCATCAAAAGCCAAAGTTTGCCAAATCTGTATAGGCGAAAACTTATGAATAGTTCCATAAATTCAGCTGCTCTGAGTAATTCAACGGTATGTACTCGGTATCATTACCAAGAAATTTAGTGGCATCTAATTTCTTGCGTTGTTTATACTATGCTAACGATATGTTTTATTTGCAGGTCGATTCTTTCACCGTTAATCAAAGACTTATGGGTACTCCAATGTGCATGAAAGTGTACGATGTCTCACAACACCGGTCACAAGGAAGCCAACATTCAGAACCTATGAGCACATCTTCAACTGACAATCAAACTTCTTCAGATAAAAGTCAACCAAAACAAACATTTAGTTTAGTAAAATTATTTATGAAACAAAAGAGCATGAGCAACGACGGAATCGTAAGCATGGATCAGATGGATAGATCAGAGTGCTGGCCGTCGAGCTCAGGAGGAGAAAGTGGGGAATCAATGGGCGAGCAAAAATTAGTAGACTCCAAAACTGCAATTTCTGAGCGCCCTCAAATTGATTTACCAAGTACTGCTGTTGAAGAAGTTTCATCAGTGGTTTATGAAGAGATTCAAACAGTAAATCCTTTCAATAACAGAGTATACGATGAAGTTTTAATTGAAGAAGAAGAAACAGGTGATGGAGCTAAACTGAGTGATAGTGAGAGTAATCTTTATGCCACAGTTAATAAACCACATATTAAGAGAACTAACTTAAACATTATGAATAGTCCTTCTAGAATGAGAACTAACAGAAAGTCATGTTCTTCTCAATCTTCAGCCACTAGTGTTAGCATTTCAAGCTGCTCTGAGTCTGACGGTACGCAAATAACTAAAATGAATAGGTTGCTACAACGAGAGCCATGTGATCACAAATCGACGTCAACTCACCTTGAAACCGATACCATAGATAAGAGTATACAAACATCCAGCATGCAATTATCTAACATGTCGCAAAAAGAAATATTCAAGGTCGTTGAACCTTCATTTTTAGAAAAATTAAAAGAAGGAGATTGCGAGAAGCCAGTTTTCGTTTTATATCCCAGCTATACTTTGCCAGACATTAGTTTCCTGAACGGAAGGCCAAACATTTATTTAAATCCTTTAAAAGTGAACGTATCTCCCAGATCGAGTGAAAGTAAGAAAAATAGATTGCAAGTCAAAGGTAAACGACCGTTTTCATGCAATGATCTTGAAATGTTAAAGAAAAAGGGGCTCGGTCATATAAAAGACTGGGATTCACTAAACTTTTTACTTCCAATGGAATGTAAACAATTGCTCTCTGAAGTTCCTGAACTTATGCAGCACATGAAAGAAAAAGAAGGTGCGCAAAAATGTAGTGACAAGTATTGTAGTGCTTCACCAGCATCAAGATCTAAAAACCGACCAACAAGTTGTGATTGTAACAACTTAGTGGGGAACACTACAACCGTATCTTCGAGCTCAAGTACAGCTACTCAGCCGTCTTCGGGATATCGTGGTTCATCCACGATGTTAACCGATTCTTCAGCACAAAACAGCCCTGCTCCAGCAGGAAATTTCAATCCTTTATTTGTGTACCGCTACGATAGCGCAACAAGCTCAGAAGCAAGTGGTGTTAACAATGATGGGCAGAGAATAAATCCCAATATTCCAAAACGATCACTCTCATTAGCAGATCAAGGTCGTATTCTCAAACAAGGTGAATTAGTGCCACCAAGGCCACCATTGCCAAAGAGCATATTACGTAAGTCAATGGATAAGACACGGAAATCTAGCACACATACAAAACGATACAGTATGTTTGAAATGGACGATCTTATTCAAGATCCAGTTGTATGCATGACAGCAGCAACGGAACACAAAACTAAGAGGAGATCGTTGCAAGAACCTTATTATCTCCAAAATCAAACTATGGATTATAGAAAGAACAACGATATAGCTGCGAAAAGATTATCACAACAATTCCTCGATGCTGCAGAAAAAGACGCAGATTACAATGAGTACTATCCAGATGAAGGTGTTGGAACGGAGAGTAGCCTAGAATCTGGAAAATCAAATGAATTAAAGTTTCATAGGCCACACACTCCACCATTACCTAAACCACGAACAAAGCAAACGGAATATACTGAATTTCCACCTCCTGGTGCACTCATCAGTAGTGCAGACTTGCAACAACTTGAGGAATTCCTAAAACACAGTGGATTTAACTGTCTAAACATGGATGAGTGGGATCAGAATCAAGTACAAAAGGTAAGGAACCAGGTGTCCAAATTTCTGCAGATGAAGCGATCTCAGGAAGAGAACCAAAGGTCCACGGAATCAAGTGGCAGTAGTTGTAATAGTAAGAAATCAGTGAGTTTTGCGCAGAAGTCTGAGGTCACGAAGGCCGAGAGCCAACAATCTCAATTAAAACCTATGGAAGATGTAAAGGTGGTTAGTCTAACTACGCCACCTAACTCTCCAAATATTTCCGCTGTGATAGCGCAGAGGCTTTATCAGGTAACGTTTCATTTGCTAATGCTAATTCTGCTCACACGCGTCATTGCCCGTTAATTTCTGTGAGTACCTTCGGTTCTTAATTTGCTCTTATTTTTCCGTTTATCTTACGTTTTCTTTGATGTCTTTTTGATTATTTTCGGCATTATTACCTGCTTGTATGGATGTGCTAGTATTTATGCTGTAGTATTTTACTTTGCACAAACATTTTCCTTAGCAAGTTGAACACGTTACCTGCGCTTGCTATTCATTAATCACTGTGATATTAATCTTAATATGTTATCTATTTCTTGCATGCCAAATATTGGATAAGATTAATAATTTCAGGGAAAGAATTTAGCAGAAATTCCTATCTGTGAAGAAGCTGAAGTAAGCCCTGATGAATTTGGAAGTCCCATCCATCATGACGCACGAGGAAAATACGATGTGATTGATGTATCGCAGAAAAGAGGTACGGATTTAATTTAAAGAAAGTACAAATTAGTTTAACATGAAATCATGATCAATTTAATAATTTTTCATTTTATTTCAGCTTTAGTTTCAAATGTGACCGATGCTGTAGAAATGCTTATCCAACATTTCTCGTCTGCTACGGATCAAGCTGAGTTAGCCTTCTTAGGAGACTCCAAAGAATCTCCAGCCTGTGCAAAAATAGCCCTAAATGCATTGTGTCCAGCTTTATATGCAATATTTAGGGACGGCCTCAAAGAGAACATCGAAACTTCTTTTGGAGCCGTTAATAATTCCGTTTGGCAAATGGTGGAAGCAACCGCAAGACAAGGTAATTAAACAACTGGTTATAAATCCACTAATTTTTAACTCACTTGTCAACCAAACAGTACACAACAATGTTCTTTTTGTTTTAGGACCAATCACAAAATCTCTAAATGAATTGGTACTGAGAATTAACAGTGAAGACGCAGTCACCGAGGGATTGGTCAAATTCAATGCCTTCATTCTTGGTTTGCTCAAGTAAGTTTAGTAAATGTCAAACATAAACATCATCAGATCAAAGTCGTTATTATTTCTATTAAAACATTACGTCTATTGCAGTGCACAATCAGTAGACGCTTGGGTGTCATACATCCGAACACGAGAGTCTATACTTGCCAAACACTACAGTCCTGATTCTCTGATCCTTGCTGGTTGTGTGGGAGAACCGCGATGCCGTGCTCTTCTGGACACATTACTGGCCAGCCTTGAACCATTGAAACTTTTACCATTCTCCTTGGACCTCATGTTTGAAATGCGTGAGCTGCACAGAAGTTTCAAGAAGATTGAAAGCGACATGCGTGCCGCCAGTCGGGTAAGTTTGGATACTATCATAAAATAACATCTAATATCTAAAAGCCAACACTGAATGCTACTTTCCCATGAAATATACGTAATCAATATTCCGTGTCTTTCGTGTTCTGAAACCACTATCGCATACTATCAAACAGCCGCCTGCCGGAGCAACATCGCTTTATTTGCATTTTATTGTTTACTGCATGTGCTTAAATCACAGTTCACGGCGTACAAACGCGATATTTTAGCATTTACTTTCGTGCACAGCTTACATAAAATGCAAATAAAGGTTTTGCCGAGTGATCGAAGCCGATCGATGACCTTGTCAAGGACTTTAACTTTACTAAACTAACTTTGGATAGCATGATGCATGATGCTAAACAACATTTGGTGTATTTAACAGCCCACTTCGATTAACACTCCACCACTAACCCTGAACCAGCGGAATTTGCTGAAGCTGGTGCGTTCGATGCAGTCGAGCGGTCTCTCCAGCGACGATTGTCAGACCAGTGTCATAATGAGACACAAAGAGCCCAAAAACAAAGAGCCGTCAACACCCGACCTGCTGAATGATTCGGCAAACGTAAAGACCACAGTTGAAAAGAATCGACCACGCTCGTGCGTTAATCCGACATCGATTGGTTATGATATTTGTCCGAATAACAGCAGGATTGAAATAGAAAGTAACCGCAGATGGTCCGGGGTGCATTTGGGCTCTAAGTTAATGCAGGCGTTCGATAGGCTCGTGTTCGACGACAGCGACGATTACACTGATAGCCTAGAAAACAATAAGCCTCCCACCGCTAAGCCCTCCAGCAATGAAGTGAAGGTAACTCGGCGGTGCTTTGTGTGGACATTATCTGAATATTTTGCGCTTAGACAATGTTTTGTTGTGGTCTCCGTTGTTATTAATTTGCCGGCTGTTCTGGTACCTACCTCGCTTTCTGCTTCTAACATTTATTTTATGTGCTTACTTTTGTTTTATCCTCACGTGTCGTCATTTTCAATGGTTGTGCTACTGCATTTATGCCGTCATTTTGTACGTAAATTATTCCGATTGATATTTTCTTGTATTATTTATTCCTATATAGTAATTTAATATATTTTTTTTAGAATTTTTTCATAAATAGTTTTTGTAATGAATGATGATCCCGGAGAATCTTATTATTAATTGTTCCGACTATAATTGTTCTCGCATGTTTTATTTAGCTGGAGTGCAGCGGTGAGGAGCATTGGCGACCAGGATCTGCTAGTAGCGGTGCCAGTGGCAACACTGGCAATGGCAGCGGCAACTCGGGTGGCAAGTTCCGTCGTCTGCAACTCAAGTGGGAAATGCTCAGCAATGCTGAAAGTCCCGTTACGCCCTCAGGTATGTTTCTTTAGTGCGACAATTAATGATCTTTAGTTATAAGTCAGTTTAATAATCATTTATGTAGAAAAAAGTTGCATTTACAATTATAGACTTTTAAAAGTTGTTGAAAATCGAATTTTCTTCGATTGCGAATCTATGTTTAAACTATTCTTCTTCATTACCATTCACCCTTCAATTTGCTAGTCAGTAAATACACAAACAGTATTCCAAGGGCAGACACATCGTTTCGCCGGATGTATGGAACAATCGTATATGTTATCGTCTATCGTAGCTACAGTTACTGAATTAAATAAACTGAATGAAATCATTGAATTAAATGTAACAAAATAAAGAGAACTCATAAACTGGCTAAATAATTGCAGTAATGTATACATCCGTGCATAAAGTATATAGCAGATTCGCAAAACAGCAACGCAAAAACAAGTTTACATAGTTCGTGAGAACAAGGAACAGCTGTGTAAACCATGAATTGGGGGATGATGTCATGCTTATATGGATGCCTACTTACCTCACTTACTTATACATATTTAGGTAGTAGGTACTTATCATCATGTTTTTATTCCACAAAGTGATAGGGAAAGGTACACATGAAACAAAATGTAAATCGTCATGCATAAATTCAGATTCTTATGTAATACTATGTAATATGTATGTATGTAATACTTAGTCAGTCAATGACTAAGTACATTTTTTTGTTAATCTGCTGAAGATCGAACTCGAGGCCTTTTATTACCCTGCGGGTCTGTGATAGTATGATGGCATTTAACAGTAGGTATCTATTATGATATGGTTGTTGATGAATTCAGGAGAGACATCGCCAGCAGCGGCTCGTGGTTCGAAGATCCCCAGGCCTGTGTCGTCACCTGTACGGCCGGTAGCACCAACGTTGCAGTCACCAGCTAAAACGACGCATCGGTAAACTATAAATTATATTTTTTATTCTACTCCTGCATTATTTTCCAATATTACTCCTACTTATTCTGTTACTTGAGGTTTTCAACCTGCATAATCACACTAATATTATAAATGTGATAATTTCTTTGTTTGGATGTTTGTTCGTTAATCACGCTGAATCTACTGAACTGATTTTGATGAAATATAAAGGCAGGGTATGAGCTGACTTAGGTGAAAGGATAGTTTTTATCCTGATTAAATGCTTCCATGGTATAAAACGGGATTCATATTCTACGTGGACGTAGTCACGGGTAACAGCTAAAATCCAAAAATATAAAGTTCTACCTACTTGAATTACCTACATAGCACAAATATTGATGAGTATTCAGTCGGTTTAAGTTTAACGGTTGACTTAGTTTTAGTTCTAGAATATTTTGAAACTCCAATTTATTATTTGGTAAAATTGCTTCAAACAAGAATCAGCAACAACATTACCTACAACTTACTTGTCTTTGTAAATTACTTTTAATTATTGTGTCAAACAAAATCTTTGATTATTTAAACCGACCTTGTCACAATTTCTACTACCAAACGAATCAAACGTTAACACAAAAATATTGCCGCTAATTAATCAGTCAGAATTCGCAATGACGGACCAATTGTCTAGAACTAAGTATGTGGTCATTGTGCCAATTCCCCCTGGACACAATTGTTACTTTGTGCCAAATATGGTCGAACGGGAACCAAGAGCTCCATCAACGCGCATTATAAGTATTATGTGTATTAAAACTGTTTGAATTCTTTAGTAATTTTTCAGTTGTATACTTTTGTATCTTGATGATTACTAAAAAAAGGCTTAGGTACTTTTTTTACTTTACATTAGATTATATAAAATTAGGAAATGTAATGTAATGTAAAGTATTTACTTTATATGGAATCTATTAGATGGACCTATATTTAGATGAAATACTTTTTCACATACCTAGATACTATATCAAAAGTAAGATTCATTTGGCACTTTCTATATGACTACTTTAAAAATGAACACCGAGAAATGTACAATCTCTTTCGAAGTTCATGCGTAGAATAAAGTTAAGAACCGTACAGGCTTTGTCCAACCAGTCGTTCGTTTAACCTTTTACCATGATAGTGATTTCTTTCAAACATTACAATGTAATTTCTTTTTTCCAGGGGAATTCCAGTGCCAGTGCGCAAAGGGACGTCTCCTACTACAACCACACCTAGAGCATCAACCGCACGGGCTGGAACTACCAACAAGAAACCACCACAAGCCGCTAATAGGTAATTACTTAATACGTATTAAACTTATTATCACATACCCAACTAAATGTAATATTTATTATTTTCCTCTTTATTGTGACTAAAGTGGAAAATTTTACTGAAATCGGTTTTAGTATTGTCGCACAACCTACCATTTATGAATAGTTGTACTGATGAGACTAGGTACCGTATTTACTGGAACAAATAATTTCAATCGTAATAAGTATATGTGTTGTGTAATATATGTGTCGGTAAAAAATTGTCTAAAAATAAAAATAACACACAAAGAAAAACGTCGTCCGCTTATAAAATGTCGGTAAAGTCGAAATAGCTGCTATATTTTATTTTTATTGAGCACAAAATGATATTTATGCTACACTTACTTCAAGGTTGAATGGGATATCACAGGTGGCGGAATTATTTATTTTTATCTTCCTACAGAAACACTGAAAAATATATTTCTTCTTTGTATTATGCTTTTATATAAATTATGCGTAGCACCGCAATATATTTAGCTTATAATGCACATCTTCAGAGTAATACCCGAAACGACGGCGAAACGAACCGAGGTGAAGCCGAGAGTACAAAATGTAGCTGTTTGTAACACTACCAATGTTAAAAGAACACCGTATGTACTTTATCAATGGGAATCAATTATTACTAACATCGTCAACACAGACAGTTTTATGCTAACAGCATGTGCATGTATATGGGTTCAGGGAATATTGCACCTTATGATGTAAAACAAAATGTCAATTATCAACTGAGAACCATGACATGGTTAAGTCAACGCTTTGTCTACGTTATTCAAACTATCACGAAATCCCAAAAATAATGCTACTATTGTTTTCTTTTTGTTACCTATTCTTTTTGGCATGAACCGAAACATTTTACGAATGATTTTCTGGAAACTGTGCCAAGCAAAAGTCAGTGTCCTTTTATTTTTAAGTAGTTTTCAAATTGATGCCTAATAGTCATAAGCCAAAAAAAATCTAGAGCATCGTCAGCTTCCATCGCCAACAGAACTAGATTTCATCTCTACAATGATGCTTTTTATGCAGTCCAGAGGAAATGGAAATATTCATACTTCCAAACATAGACCCTCGTTCTAATAAGATTATCATGTGACGTAATTGATGTAATAACAGGACGTCCCGAGTGGACGGTGCGGGTCACGGTGGCGCGGCTCCGAGGCCGTCGTCACTACCGTACGGGCGCACGCCGCCTCCCGCTGCACCACGACGAGCTGCTTCTTCATCAGCAGCGCGAGCTCACCACGCCACCACCCAGCAGAAAAACAAGTACGTATTCATCGAACCTTCAGATATTTTAACATTAATACTTCTAATATTATCTCTTGTTTAAAAATTATTGTGCTGTTTTCTCAACAGCCTGAAAACTATGTTTATTTTCTATGACAGATTCATTAATCATAATTATTACGCTAAAATTTCATGGTTGATTTCCAGATACGTGAGAACCCTGTGGCATCGGCTACCGTCAGACTCCGGGCATCTTGCGTTCAACGAAGGGGAGCGTCTCCGACTGATATTGGAGGTAGACGATCAGTACCTGCTGTGTTGTCGTGGTGAACAAAAAGGGCTAGTGCCGCGCGATGCCGTGCTCTTAGAGGATTTCTGATATTGGCAACCATAGCATGACTGGCAGCCATGTTGGCGCCCGTTACGTTTGAACGGCAAACGTTAGATTCGGTGAAAATCGCATTACGTTTATATTTCTCAATGTGTTGAAATCTTTATAATGAATTTGTACGAATCCATCTCGTTTAAATACATTATAAGTATCCACGCAATGGAAAATATAAACGTCAAATGGTCGAGAATATGTGCAATAGGTTTCGGAGTGGTGAATTGTTATGGAACTAAACTTTGTTTCGTCTGGAAATGTGTTTGAACTCTTGTGTTGTGTAGTTTGATTCGGTATGTGAAAAAATGAATGTAATCGTGAACTATGCTGTTCAAAGACTATGTGAATATTCTTGTAATGTTATTCTATGTTTCATACTCTACTCCATTCGATTGGAGCGCTAATTTAATGTCTTAATCATTATTTAAAATTATTTAATTTCGATATTGTAACTCAGCAATATTCATTCTTCGCAGAATCTTAACATCATTAAATATCTCTCACATTTCTAATTATTGTAGTAAAATCTAGTCTTACGTTTTAAGGCACGACAAGGTCTTGGACTGTATATAAATTTATTTTAAGTAACACAAATTGTGGGAATATTTACTGGGAATGGCTGAGCGTAATGAAGACTTGATGACGCATTGACAGTAAATATTTATCTCAATAATATGTGATATATAGAATACTATTTACTTTTATGGTAGGAACAAAATCTCATACCTTAAGGGCAAACTCCATTGTATCTTAAAATCATTTGATTCATGACTGCCAAGGGAAACACGCTCCAAAGTACTTTGTTGTTTAGATAAATTATCTACTTAAATGTGAATTTGATGTCTAAAATTACCCTTGATATAAACGATACTTGTATAATATACTAATTACGACCTATTGGTATTAGTGACTTAACATGGTAGGTATAAGTTTAATGAAAATTTTATAGTACTTCGGTGACTAAGTATTGTTTGTGAATGTTTCACTAAATTATATTACGCGGGTACGGTGTATCTGGACATTATTGACAAACATTGACAGGGAAGTTAGCCACAGATTGTGTAACTTCTGGCTACACTAACTGCATGCGGCCTCATCCGAAACACCTTCCTTAGCGGTCTGTGGTGAACTGTTCATTAACTTGTGGTGTAGGTGGTACTAACTGGTGTACATTATTAACTGCATGGCCCTTACCGACACTGCCTTCCCGAAGCCGGCCTACACTCTCAACCAAACCCCAACTGACAGTTTATATTACGGTGTTGGTGTAAACTACCTGGTACCACTAACTGCATGCACCTCTCCACTTCACACGTCCCCAATGCCAGCACAATATTCTTGTAATATCACTTGTAACTCTGTACGTACCTACCGTACCTGACTATGTACATTACTAGCGATATTAAATCAATTATGATATCGATATTGATATTAAAGATGGATTCGTCATCTCAATGTCTGCTTAACAGTCACGAATATTATTGTGATATAATGGTCATATCACTGCTATTATGATGCGGAAAGAAACGATATTTTTGGTATGTATTGTATTTTATTGCTCAAGTTGGAAGCGCAACATTATCGGATGATATGATTGATATTAATATTCGAGACGTAATACTCTAATATTATACCTATTATAAATTTCAGTATTCGTTATTGGTGTATAGTAATTGTACATAATATTAACTATGGAGTTATTCTTAGTAGTGATTTTAGAGGTCAAAATTTGTAAGAAAACGTTTTGAATGCACGATACAGTTCCTCTCGTAGTCCGTCGTGCTATCGAGTCACAACATTGGTGAACATGTAGTCGATATACTCGTAGTGAGCTAAATTATTGTAACTTGCGTGTAACCGAGGAGTGTTTCTCGAGGCAGTCGTGATGGTTGACTCTTGCCGACTACGTTCAGTGAACAAGTGTGAGGCTCGTCGCCGCGATAATCTCATCTCCTAGATGCGGACGTAAGTTGACACAAATTAGAACTGTACAATAGAATTAATCTATACAATAATTAGGTTAAAATGTTATCTAAATTATAGTTGAATTATTTAGACGATCGTAACTTTGAACGTTTGTAAAATACACATTTTCATTACAGTGTTAGGGTAATTCGCGCTTTGTGACTGAATGATGTGTTGTGGCCTTTGTATGTATTAAAGTTATATAGTGTTACTGTGTCGTGTGTGTGCGCTTGTTGCATCAGTCGAGGTATTCATTGTATCGTCTTAACGTTCATAGCATGGGGAATGCTTCCACAAATTATTTATTATAGTAATCGAAACTCCTAACTAGCCGTTAAAGTATTAGTCGAACAAACATGCCTTAAAGTAATCAAAGTAATAACTCTACGGAGGAGGTAGTTGTTGTTCGCTTTGCGACAGCTTCAACAAGTAATCGCTTCGCAGTTAGTATCTTGCAGTACCATAGGAGTTTGTTAGTCGTAAGTTTTTATCAACAGTTTGTATTATTGAATGATGTTGAACTGGTTTTTTATAAAATGACAATCCTGCGCGTTCGTTTTAAGGTATTGTTGGATACATGTGGTGAGTCAGTTGTCCTTATGGGTACAAAAGGTTAAGTTATTCTACTATTTTTCGTGAGTAAGGTTTTTATTTATAATTTTTACGATTGGGATCAATAAGTTGAATTTTGTGTTGAAACTTTATTTTTCTTAAAAAAAAAGAGTAAAATCAAAAAGAGGCTTTCGTTACTTTACGAAACGTCAACGAACGACTGAGAAATTATTCCGAATATTATATTTAAGTTTATTTCGAAAAGTTAATACTAATATGTAATTAAATGATGTATGTATTATTATCAATTGTTTTCTGGCGTGACATTATCTCATTCAATGTATGTATTTGTTTAAAGATATTTTTATTTGTGTTAAGTGCCATAATTTAATGAATTAACAATTGATAAATATTATTATAATGCATAACCATGTACACCAATTAAACAATATATAAAAGATCTTGTCTTTTCTTTCACTTAAAAATATTCTGATCGCTATCCATAAAAAAATGTAACCACAATATCTCTTGGAATCGATACTTAGAATAAAGTGCTACTTACAAATTTTCGATATTGAAATTCTAAAGAACTGCATAAGGCCCTCTTAGGAAGACTCAAAACATAACTGATGCAGATCCAGGTCATTCTGGGTATAAAATCTATTATTTGAAATATATAAAAATATATTATTTGAAAATAAGAAATAAAACTCAGTACATGAGGTGTATAATTTAATCAACATAAATAAACTCGGATATATAAGTAACGACTAAAGCTGTTCTACCTGTATTAAAGAACGACTGTGTCGAATATCCTACTTGTGAGGTCGTGAAACTACATACACATTATCACTACAATCATCTGACATCAATTTGACTTAACTTATGCAAGAAAAACCCAACCAACACAATGACGGCTTTGAGTTAGACACATTTTTAACCTGTTGGATTTATTTTACTTATTTACTGATTTATGATAAAGAAACAACATAGAAGAATACGTAACGTTTCGATTCAATACGTAATATCTACGTTTAATTTTATATTATAGGTTTCTTCTAAATTGCCAGTCTAGTTTAATCAATCATGTGAAATTAGGTTCTTTTCCTCGTGAGAAAATATCGTAGAAAAGGGATGACAACAAGCTTATGATGATGTTTGGGTTGGTTCCTTCTTGTGTAAGTCCAATTTTAGAAAATAAATAAGCATATCGAAATTGCTGAAGGCGATTGTCAATACTACTAGACACATTTTTATTTTCTTTTTCTTTTATATTATGTGCACGCTCGTGCAATACAATAATTTGTGCGTTTTGTATATCTATCACTCTGAATTAAAAATAAACATTTACGTATTGACGCATATCAAGTAACTCCAACCTGTCTTAGATTTTAATTACTATTCGAATTACTACGTATGTCATATTAAATTAATCTATCACCCACTTTTCACCTGTTTAGTATAAACTGGTTTAGAAATCTTCATAAAAGAACAGATTGGAATAAATTGATATGCTACCATCTGAACTTTGAAACTTTGTTATGTTCCGTCTTCGTCTTACACTTAAAAATAAGAAATGCTTAAAAGTGACAGCGACACGACTCAGAAGCACGCACTAAACGTCTATTCTCGATCAAATACTAACATTTAGAAGTCACATCACGATTGACTTTTCTACATTTAGACAACACAGAGAGCCTAGGGCTATACAATGAGGGTTTTTGCATCCATAGTGGCGCTAGTGTCGATCAAGTCTCTTGGAAATTTGCTATTGTTAAGTCACTTGTAAAAGTGCTGAAATGTTGGATTAAATGTCCAATTTTAATTTTGTAATAATAAAGTCATATTTCAGTGAGCAGCTAATTAAGTTTAGAGGACTTAATCCTCACTAGCACCCCCAAGTAAGCAATCGAAAATCCTCATTTCGTTCAATTGTGTACACATCAATATATGGAGAATGCTGGACGTTGAGTGAGGGAAGTTCGCCTAGAGAGGGCGGAGCGTGGAGGCTCGCGGGCACTCATAGGCCTAGCTACAGAAGTTCGTCGATTCCTCTCGTTGTTGCGTTGGACGAGGTCTTCTTCCATGTTCTCAGCGTCGATGGATGTCGGATGGATCCTGCGTCGCGGTGAGAGTGCTCGGGGCGTGCGAGGAGTTCTCGGCGCCCGAGCTGACAGGCACCGGGACTTTGGACGGTCCTCTTCAGTCCACTCGTGGACGGACATGTAATATTGATCCTGTATAAAGATGGGACGTTAATAATGTTTTGTCATTAATCACGCTGGTTAATGTTGTTTACATATTAACAATAACTTTATTATAATTTATTAAAACTTTATTAAATTTTTATTTGTAGACTAGTAGACCCCGCAAACTTTGTTTCGACTTGAAAATTTTCTTGCGCATCTTAGTTATTTATTTCTTATATAGGAACCTTCCCCTAGCAATAACAAACCCAACAAAAAATAATTAGCAAAATCGGTTCAACTGTTCTCAAGCATTGCGCTTAGCAACACATCTAGCGATTATTTTTTATACATTATACATTATTGATAGATACTTCTATAAATGACGTCAAAGAATTAGTATTTATGGCATTATGACGACATTTTCAATTAGGTATGTTGTGTTTTTAAACCTTACCTAATTAGATATACGCAATGTAATTTTTCCTCGTCTATATTCAGAAAATTAGCACTAAGCTAAATGCGGATAGGTATACATGTCGAGTGATTAATTTATACCAAACTATTGACGTGTTAGTCAACTGAATCACAAGGAATTGATAATAATGCTAATTTTTATAAATTACTATTTTCCTATTCAACCAAATTTCCAAAATAAATCACAATTTAAAAGGTATATTATACAAAAATAAAGTACTGCTACATGTAGTACATTTACTAAATTTGAACTACCTAGATACAGTATACATTGATCTAATTATTACTTTATCTAAAATAGTATAAATTTAAAGTGAGAACTTACCAGAATATTCCAGAACCTGCCCCTGATCTATAGGCAGTTGAAAGTGCAAGTGAAATAATGACAACAGAAGACTACAATACAGTTGATTCTAAATGTCTCGTGGTCTGTGAACTAGTGAACAAAATAAAACCAACATGTATAGTGTTAAACTGTATTAAATGATTACCTAATAGGTATACAATACGTCCTCTGGTCTCCATAAAACATCGTACGTCTCAAAACTTCGAGTTAAGTTGCTGTCTACATGTACAGTAAGTATCTATTAGTTTAGTTAAAACTTATCTAGACAATTTACCATAAAAAGCTTGCGTGAAAATCATTCGATCAAATATTACTTTCAAATTATGAGGCCAAATTCCAAAGAACTGATTAAATCGCACAGAAAATGCAAAGTATCTATCTTATCATAACTGACAATGCAAGAAAGTTTTGTGACTGAAGCTTCAAACATCAATACACGCTATCTAAACCTAATCATCTCTTATAGTCATAGTTACATATAAAAACATTATATAATAATCTGGTCAGTCAATCTCGAGCCCATACCTGTTCTCGCCACAGCAGTGCCTGGTATCAAAAGTTCTCCAGCGACAATATAATACGAACTGCCTGGTACATAACGCGAATGCAATATAAAGCTAATACTGTCTACGTCAGTGTATCACAATGTTATGATGAATGCTGTGCCAAGAACTCCTATCTCCTATCATTACATTCCAAATTATAAAAACATCGAAATATATCAGTGCATATATCTATGAATACGTAGTGGAAACAACAAAACACAGTGATAACAAAGCCTATAGTACTAGGAATAGTATAAATAAATAAATATAATACACATTTAGATAGTAGTATAGCATAATATATGAATATCACTTGATTACCGATACAATATACTAAAACATCGCCATGAGATAATGTACGTAGTGCTGCTAATGAAAAGAATATCTAAGTGCAATGTTGAGCACAGTTTCCTTAAAGCATTTTCTAATGAAACCATGCTTGCTCAAACCATTGCGCAGATAAAGGTAAAGGCTACTGGACACAATATTACTGGAGACACCGAAATGGATAACACTACGGTACCTACTATAATGAATTGGCACTCATGATACTAACATCACTCGGACAATGATGATGTAAACAAAGAATTTCACTTGTAAAATTATTCAACTATAAACGCTACAAATACAACATTCAAATGTATAAATTACGTATAACAATACAATATTAATGATTGATACACTTATAACACACTCAACATATTGTCCGAAAAGATATGCAAGAAATCATTGACATTGATTATGACAAATTTAATAACATCCAATTTGTCTAAACAAACGTACCTTAATAAAGTCACTCAAACCGGATATCAATTTATCGAACAAAATTAACAAATACAAAAAATGTTATACGATAAGTTTGGACTCTTGATTATAAATATTAGAGTGGTTCGCTGAGAAGTCGAAGTTTCTCAGTGCAAGCTCTTAACATTGTTGTTGATTCAAATTCTCGTCGGATTTCGGAGGCTGCGATGCCGCTGGCACTGGACTCTACGATAAAAAAGCACGCATTAATTCTTTATCTCAATTTAAAATGTAAAAGGCACGCAAATTAAGAAAAAACAAAGGTTAAAAAACAAAAGAAAAACCAAACAAAAGAAAACGGGTTAGATGATTGTTATCCACGATAGCCAAGTCCCTCACACACAAACGCAATGAGTTACCTATTCAATAAAATGTGTATAAATATTCTGGCTGAAACAAAAATGAACAAGTGCGATTTAAATGTCCGTCACCGAAAAACGAAAACGAAATGAAAAAGCGAAAACGACATAGAACAAAAAGGCCCAAGTTGCGGCTAGAAAGGGCCTCACCTCCTGTCGAGAATGGCCGAGACTGTCTGGCACCGGCGATTGGCCCGACATCTGCTTGATGTACTCTTTGTCATCGAAAATTTTGATGTCACCGCCTCCGGGTTTATGCTTTACGTTATCCATGGATCCCACTTTACTTTGTGCTTTGAATTCCAATTTTTGATTTTCGATCTGTTTCAAAGAATTTAGTGTGCACATAAAATAAAAATACATACAATATTTATCATAGGAAGGTTCCGTAGATACTAATTAAAAATACTTTGATTGCTATATTAATGAATGGCTGTCCACAAATACTCTATTATTGTCAAAGGAATAAAGTGTTGAAACGTGATACATTGCCAAAAATCGTCGGCAATATATCAACGTTACATTCATACAATTGACAATATTTTTGCTTTTGTTTCGAAGAAAATTGTAACTGAACTTTTGATTAACGATAACGATTAATAATATATAATATAAAAAAATTCTTAATAAATATCGGCTTACGTTTTCCAAAACGATTGAAATATGACTTGTAATCAACTAATAATTTTAAAGATACTACAAAACATTTTGTCAACAAAAGTATTAATGGAATCAACAAATACGACTATACGTGGATTTGATTATAATAAGATTAACCCGATAAAAATACTATAAAATCGTCTTACTATCAACTTTATAAATTACAACTTGATTAGGAACACTATAAAAGTTTTATTAGTTGTTTATGTGTGTATTCGACCTTGTTCAAAGGAAATTAGTTGAATCGTGGAATAAATAAATAACCATAGGTACTCTGAAAACCCCGTGGACTTTTTCAATTAATTTTATATGAATTCTATAAATAAAGCAGCAAAGTCATTCCAATTAATTCTCATCAACTATAATTACGTATGTAGAAAAAGTTTTCCCACAATAAAAACAATAATGTAGGTTACAATTTTCTTCTAATCAATTTAATTGCGAATACTGTGGTTACAGTGAATTAAAATCAAGGAAAAATTTGTATTTTCTAACACAAATAATAGTTTCTACGGAGCCTTCAAGCATACATAGATATATCAGTGCGGTTGCTAAGTAATAATATCATAAACATGTGATGTAGGTATACATACACGTATGTTTGTGTTTGTTTCATAGTACAATGCATAATCGTTATTGATTTCCATAGCGTGCCTGTCGATGATATTCGTGTAGGTCGTGTGTACAGTAACAATCAGGTATTCGTTCTCTACTTTACATAACATTATCATACTATTATTTTATATAGAAATTTGGCATTCCTAGTGTATAAAATAAAACTTATCAGGTGTAACGACACTTATTCTACTATCATTCATATTCATCAAACCGGCAAGACATTTATATTATATCAGTTTTATGTGAATAGTAACACTCTGTTCATTTCATATCAAAAGCGTAACACCTAGCGTGATAGTACAGCCACAGCCCGTCCTAGAAGTAACTTATGTATAAAAGGTTTCTATCGAGTTAAGATATCTCACGTATGGTACAAAACATGTACCACCCAACCAACCTTACTCCATAAAGAGTGGTAGGCAAAATGTTTATGAGATGCTCTCCATCGCGGTAACGCCCACTTAACATACTAAAAATAACAATTATAAAATCTCACAATTACGTTTATAGAGGTAGACATTGCATTACATACATCTATTGTATATGACGTACGTATGTGCATTGACGTCACTGCTTATAAACTTAAACCTGTATAACGAATTTTACATAAAAATTGTGCAATAAGTGACTGTGTTCACACAAACTTATTAATATTGATTATTTTACTCACAGCTCTCGTTCCATCTTTTGCAACTGTAGACTAAAGAAGAATATCATTATTTTCGACATTGTACTTAGTTATAAATACAATTCTGACCTAATAGACTTTGATCGTACTATTTTACAATAAGTGCCTCTATCTTACTCAATGTGAACTGGTCTAACATATTTGCTCAACAATGATACTGCCTGTGTCTTCTTCTTTTACGTCTAAGTGCTTATCGTAATATTTAAGCTCTACACGATTGATATCTTTACCAGCTGTGCTGTCAAACTAAGTAAAATAATACTCACTGAACGATGTTAGACAAAACGTTGTTTATTACCGCATCCCTATAACCTAACATTTTTTTTAAACATTGTTAGTATGTTTTGTTGTCTTACCTTAACAGCACCACCGCCAGGCTTATGAGTGATGTTGACTGTCGAAGCAACTTTTGGTTTAGCTTTTTCTTTAAAATCCAATTTGACAGTTTCAATCTTCTTGTCACCACCACCTGGTTTGTACGCAGTGTTCTGGAGCGATCCAATCTTCGATTTTGCGTTCCATTCTAATTTCGTGGATACAATCTGGAAAACAAAAATCGTTTGTAAGTTGCTGTACTTTACCACTTTTGTAAAGTTCTATTTCGTAAAAAAGTTTTATTACCTTTTTGACTCCACCACTTGGAGTGTAAGCATCATTTTTAGCAGCAATTTTGGGCGTTACGTTACCGAACTCTAATTTCCTGTTTTCAATCTTAACTTTTCCACCGCCAGGCTTGTACGTCGCATTGTCTAATGAGCCAATTTTCGATTTTACTGCTTTAATGTTAGGCGACGGAGCGTTGCCAACTTGTACTTTGTTCATCGGTACCTCTGAAATAAACGTTTGAAATATGTTATTTATGTGTTCTATGCATTTAAGCTATCAATAAGAAACACTACACCAATATTTGTATTATGCTTGCCTCTTGTTTAATTTTAGCAAACTCATAAACATACCAATTGAATGTTGTACCTTTTTTATACGTTTAACTTGGGGTTGTGTATAAAAAAGGGTAGTCATCGTTTAATATACTTTATTAACCAATGTAAAGAAACTATAATAATATCAATGAATAGTGGTTGTTGAGTACAATAAAACCAAGGTTAAGGGCAAAAAATGCTTACGATAAAAAATGGTAATTGCTTACTTTTTTTCTCATTCGGTGGTGGATTTTCCGGCGTTTTAGCAGTAGCACTTTTGCTTGATGACCGTGACAGGCTTGTTTTCAAACTGTTACTGGACTTCTCCTTCATGGGGAGTTTGCTTGGGATTTTTTTATTAGGCGAACCAGGAGATCCATTGACATCCTAGAAATATATTTAGTTAAATTAGTATGTAGTTTATTGTACGAAAATAAATAAAGATATTTTGATAAAGATTCATACATTGCCTTGCGTAGATTCATCGACGCCACTATCATTGTCACCATCTAAAGGAAACATAAAAATACATGTTTGAATTGTATGATACGTGTTGACCAGAGAATATCATAGTTCTAATCTAGTTTAAGAAAACGTTTGGCTCATTTTGATAATCGAAATATTTGCGTTGTAATGAATATGTATATTGAGTTACCTTTTGGTCGAGATTTTGGCGCAGACGCTGTTTTACGAGGCGTTTTCTTTACATCTGCAGAACCAATTGGTGAAGTTAAATCGTTTGGTTTCTTTGGTGGTTGTTGTGGTGGCTTAGCATCTGGTAAAGGAGACTTTGAAGGAGTCTTGTTTGTCGGGGTTACTGGTTTTGTATCTGTCTTTGTTTCTGACTTCGGTTCAACTTTAGGAGTTTTTGGGCGAGCAGGTTCCGGGGTAGCGTTTTGAGATTTTATTGGGACAGTTGGGCTCATTGACGGTTTTTGCTTAGGTTCAGGAGAGTCATCACTGCGAGTTAAAGACGGAGAACGATCAGAAAACTCTTCTTTTGGTTTTGTAGTTTCAGTTGCAGTTCGTGAAGTCGTTGAGTTATTTTGCAGAATCACATCATCGTCATCATCAACTTTCTTTTTTGGTGTTGATGTTGGTAATGCACCAATAAAAGATTCTGTCATTTTAGATCCAGATAAACGAGATTCAGCGCGTTCAGGAACTTCTTTCCCTGCATCATTCGAAGCTTCTGAACGAATGCTCTCCTTCGATTCCCGTACATTTTCTTTGCTGTCTATTTTTCCTTCTTGAATTAAACCAAGTCCTGGACTCCGACTAATAAATTCATCTATCCTTCCACCTATAGCACTGACAGACTTTCGTCGATCATCTTCTGCTTTCAAGGGGCTCGGGGCTCCGGGGGCTGCTGCAATGCTATAGCTCCTACCTTTAGCCACCCCGGGCCCTTCAATGCCGTTTTCTGCCTTAGGGACATTTGGGTTTTCACTTGAAATATTTTGGTTATCCAGGTTGGCTGATTTTGTCTGATAAGTATTAGATATGTCAAGACCCTTCAGAGAGCCTTGTGATGGTTGCCTCTGGACTCCGGGGACAGGTGGTGCACCGTTTCTTATGGCACCGTTTGGTTGCTGTCCAGCAATCTGTGGTCTACCTCCGTCAGGTGTAGTTGCACCGACAAGTGGCGGCTGCCTCGGGCCGAACTGCAAGTTGTTCGGAGGAGGAGCACGTTGCAGTGGCTGTCCTGTCGGTGACTGAATTGGTCTAGGACCTTGTTGGGGTGCAATAGATTGCGGACCAAAAGGTCGTACTGTAGGAGGAGCGGGGCGAACTTGCTGAGCTCCTAGAGGGCCAGTTGGAGCTGGGGCTGGACCTCTTGCTACTGGTGCACCTGTTCTTGGCGCAAATTGTGGAGGGGAACTAACAGGTCCTCCAGGTTGAAACTGCGGTCTGGGCTGTGATGGAGGTGCCGCCGGTCTCGGAGATTGTGGTGGAAAGGCTGACCGAGAGTCCTGCCTATTAAGTGGACGAACTGATGGTGGTGGCTGAGTTGAAACTGGTGCTTCTTGACCAGCTAACCCTGAACTCAGCGGGCGAGCCTCCGTTGGCGCCTTTCAAAAATAAATAAATAAATCGATAAACCATATTGTATGACCAAGCTGTATGAGCTACAATAAATGCAGGTACATGAATCATGAAAGTTTTATGATTGAGATTTTCATTTAGATAATGAACAACTACGCTTCTGTGTTTCTTAAATAAATTCTTCATTAGTAAAGTTTTACATGTAATCAAACTACTTATTTCTCTTATCGCGTTGGATGGATACTTCGGTTAATCACGAAACAAAATATTGTTTACATGGCGCAGACACGATCGAAGGATAGTAACCATAGAAACTATGTTTCATAATGTCAATATTGCAAACACTCAATATTTAGCGAGTCTGGGCGACATCAGACAACGTGGAGTGATTGAATGTGGTATCTGGCGGGTACGGGGCGGAGACGGAGGCGCTGTCTCCAACTCCCCACTCGACCGGAATCTCTACCAACTAGCAATAGATTTTCAGAAAAAATTAAACATTTTTTTTAAATAGAAGAACAAAAAACATTTCATGTCTGTCATTCTACGAAAACAAATTTAATAACAACTCAACCATAATTTAATGTTAATAATACCTACTCAGAATTTAAATAGTCTATCTATTGAGAACATTGTACATCTGATGCAGTACATTGCATTAAAGATAAGTTAAACGTGCTGTCACTTCTAGATATTCAATCATTTTATCTCTTGATTTCAATAATTTTCTGAAGCAATTTATCTCGATGAGCTCGTGCGCGCAGTAAAGATAAGCTACGATTGCTTAAATTACGTATGATGTATGTAAAATTGAGAAATGTATTAAATGATTTATTTCCGTGTTTCCATCCGTTCGTGGATCCAGTGGGACCGCGTGAGCGAAGCGAGCAACGCCCGATAGATACAAGTTGTCACGAACTCGGCTACTGGGTCAACGAGCTATTGCTGAGCAAAAAATATACAGCACGTCCTCTGAACCAGTTCCATTTGGAATAGTTTGTTAAAAAACTTCGCCAAAATCCTTAAAGAAATTTTCGGTTATTCCTCAGAAATCGGGCACGCAATAATTTCGCATCGCCAACAAACATGAATCAATGACAAACGGATTATTCGGTGGAAACTAAACTAAACTTAATAGTTTGTTTACGAATTAATTTGAATTTAGAATGTAACCGTTTTTGTTGCCAAATTATTATTCATAGGTATCAATGTATAACAGTTGATTCGTAGACAGCTGTAGCGTGTGCTACGACAATGTCTACGAGCTAACATCGAGCAATGCACTAACTGTACAAATATTTTTACTGAACTACCGTAAACGACATCCCAAGAACTCATTTCAGTTTTTGTAAAATTTCTATATATATAGTTAGTTACGTTTTTGGACAATCATCCCAGTGACGTGAAATAAATCGTCACAACTTCGGATATTGCGCACAGTTTGTCATACTTATCAACATGATTCCAAAGTTCGCTTTTGTTTTATTTTAAAAATTATTTCAAATAAGTATTTTGTACGCATTTAAATACATATTTCAATAACTACAAACTGATATTTCTAAAACAATGGTTCAGAGTTGTAATTAACAATATGACGTGCAGCTTACTTTAATCCTGTCATTTCTCGTATTATTTTATTTGACTGTATTAGTATAAACATAGTTATCATAAACCGGTATTCTTGTATAAAAATCTAAACATTTGTGATGTAAATAAACACGACCTTAACACTCATTCTTTCTCAGAATTGAATCTACAAATTGCCTGGAAAAATATCAGCTGATACCTACGTAACTAATAATATTAGGTAGATGCTGACCTAACCAAAACATTTAGGTTTAAATATATGAGTGTAAACTAAGAATAATTTAATTAAAACCTTAGAATCATATTGATACATTTTTAAAGTTTCCCCGAACATATCAAACGAGGACAAGAAAAGACCAGCGCCCATAAAAGGCATGACTTCTAAATTGACTTTGAACGTTGAACGCATCGCGGAATGGTGCCTGTTTAGGGCCTATCCCAACTGAAATAGAAATACGACACGCGAAATACATTTTCGTTTTATTGAAGCTCATTTAATATGTAGTAAATTGCTGGTAATACGTGAATGCAGAGCCGATTACCAAAAAGAATTACTTACTTAAGTTTAATCTAATATTTTCAAAGTTCCATGGACCTATATTTAAAGCGCACTGCTCGTTTGACCCCTACTTACGAAAATCCTTCAAGTCTCTTTAGTATATGTGAAAACATAAATGTAGTCTAGCATATTAATTTTAAAAATGCATCGCCATAAATATGTCTGTGATTGTCTGTGACAAAAGGTAGACGTTCTTGATCGCGTGATTTTGCTATATTTTATAGCTCTCGTCAACGAATTCTCTCAAATTTACATGAAAAGACTGTAAAATTTCGCGAATACTATGGTTAACTTTGGCATAACATTGCATGGCGGTACCTCCACTGATTTATATTCATAAACACTTATTCTGTTTCTTGGAAATTACGTTGATATTCACGCAGAACAAGCAGCTAACTTTGCAATTCTTACAGAAAAATTACAAAAGTTTGGCAAGTCGAAACGGATTCAATCTATTCATTATGTTTTAGTGGCGTAGTGCTCAATGCCGAAGTTTCCATGAGCTAGTCATTTTTGGCCAAGCTTAATAGTGGTATCGTTTAAGTAATCACGAAAGTCCGTGATTCGATGTTTTACCTAATAAGCTAAAACGGCCCTTGTACTTTTATTGGAAGAGTTAAACGCTTCACGGTCGTACTTTTTGCAACGTTTTCAGGTACGAATCTGACGTAAAACGAATGAATTAACAGTTTGTTAATTACGGAGTAATCTCGAAGTTTGTAGTTAAGCCGGAACACAAGTTAATGTTTAGTTTATTCATGTCATTTGATGGTTCCATGAAGTGCATTAGTGCAGCATTTAGTTCGGTGCTCTCGTGAAACCACGAGGCTTACCCGGTTAGCGTCCATACTGCTTAGTGACTAGTACAAAGGTTAAAGTTTACAATCTTCAAACTTTGACAGTCTCTATGTCATATTTCTTCGCTCGACGAGGCGATCGCGATTTTGCGATGTCTCCTTGAAACTATAAAAGATAATAAACATTTTAGTAGGCTTGAAGCCTTCACGCACAACTACCTGATGCTATAAAGGTGCCGTGGTGCTTGGTGACGCATTAAACGGTGGACTACACAATTATATTCAAGTGTTGGTGACAAGTGACGACTATCTGATACGCCAGTGGCTTATGTAAGATTATTCCTATCGTTGTGACTCACTACTTTGCGACTTTATTACGACAGCATACAGTTCATAATAGTGCCAAGATACGTGAACGACCGTCAGATCGATTATTGGCGTTACGAGGTTTATGTACAATCGATAAGTAGACGTTCAGCCTTACAGTAACACATATGTAGGTAGCCTACACCTACATAGACACAACCGTTTAGTCGAGGAGAATTTCTTACAACAATCTAAATATCTTGTATGGTAGAATGACACGTGCCGAGACGCTTGCCAAGTAATAAATTAGTACTATTACCCAAGTAGGTACCAACGAATTATAGTTGTTCAACTACAAGTGATCGATTTTTAGTAATTAGTTAGTGAAATACATTCAACAAGAAAGTAAAATGATAGTTATTTCAAACCAATCTTCTAGATAAGACGAAGAACTCGTCATGACAGTGGAACTATTAATCTTAGGGTCATTTAAACTGAGTTGGACAGTTTCGACGTAAGTTATACGTCACCTACTCAAGTGACATTTGCCTACATTAAACGTAGGAATAATTAACCAATGAGTCACACTGACGCGTCTGCGCATACGTCTTTGAAATTTAAACAAAAGGGAAACTATTTGAAGCACGTCAGGGTTATGTTTCTGTCGTCTAAACATAATGTAAAATTATTTATTCAACTAACGACTAGTCATAATAACCTATCTGCCGCTAGGTCTGACTACTACCTGCAGAATAGGTCTATTAGAAGGCCCAGTGCCTCTTAAAATTGCTGAGTAAGAATCCCACATTCCCTCTCCCCCCGGATCCTTCTCTTTCTTCCCAAACCCCGGGCCTTTCTCCCCGAAAGCTAGATGCCTTATGAAGTATCCCTCGAAGAACGCTTTTAAACTGTTTATAAGGGAATAAGCACTGTGTGCTAAAGTATAGATTCACCCCTAGTTTCTGCTGGGCTCCAGAAACTCTCTATCTAATTTATAAGACATAATCTAATTTGTGAGACGGTAATGATCATAATTGATGCAGCAATTATTTTTTGGTAAATATACTAGTACTTATATTTAATTTTGAAATTTAAAAAACGTGTCATAACTCTACCTTTCGTAGCCATGTCTACAGGTAGGTAGGTTAAGAATGGTCATTAATCTATCAGTGACCTAGTTCTGTTACTCCTAATGACAGGTTTTATCTCTCTGTGTCAAATGCATGACCAATCCTAACGTTGCATTTAAATGACGTTCCATTTGTTAAGATGGCTGACAAATCGTTGAATCAGTTTTCTTGGACCACTTTAAGTCAGGAAGTACTTCAAACATAAAACCCCTTCCCGGGTATATTAATTTGCAAATGATTCATTAGTAATCATTAGCTATTGTATTCTGTCCATTTATTCTCCTTTAAATTATTTATAGTGACAAAAATTACTAATTAGTATAGGTTTATTATATATTTTTATTTTCCTATTCATAAGTTTGTTATTTATGTAAGTTTATTATTTGTAAATACCTACATGTTGTTCTAGAGGTACCAACAAAAAAGTTGGTATACATGAATTTGTTTCTGGAATTTCCTTGTCATTCAGGATAATTACAATAATTACCAAGGATTTAAGAATATTATAAGCTTCAGGTTTTCTGATCTATTTTAGTATTAATAATATAATTACATGGGTAATACTTAATTGGGGAATTCTCAATTAAGTATACCGATGTAATGTTGGAATATATGATTTAAATACGATAGCAATTGACTTTAATAAAACCTGTGACGTGAGCTTTAAAACAAAAAAAAATGTACAGAGAAAATTTTAGTAAAACACTATATATTTGTATAAAGACTAGTCATACATCTCGGTGAACATCTCGCTAATTTTATCGGTGACTATTACCAAAATAAAGTGATCATTGTAGGTACAATTCCACAAAATATATT
Source organism: Spodoptera littoralis (assembly GCA_902850265.1). NCBI lineage: Eukaryota > Metazoa > Arthropoda > Insecta > Lepidoptera > Noctuidae > Spodoptera > Spodoptera littoralis. Next base: position 7,290,082 of record LR824542.2, on the reverse strand, counting down.
TGTTGGAACATTTTATAGGACACAATGTTTTATAATGTCGACTGCGGAACGTATAAACTAGCCAATATACCATTTTCATAACTGGGTCCGGCGTCATACGCTAAATCTTAGGGAGTCTATTAATAAATCGTAAATAAACGTTGTTATTCTTATTATAAACAAACTCCAGTTATTTTGGACATTTCCATCGACGTTTTGACGTCATTAATGTCGATCAAAGTCGATACGAGTTTCGCACATTTGCTTAAAGGAACTGACAAGCGATAGATAAGTACTTACGTCGGTACCTAGGTTTAAATTACGAGAATTGATAATATCAAACAAACTATAAATATCACAGAGTTATTGCATGCTAAAATGCAAACAATGATGATTTTTATTACGTTTCTTTTTTACTTTTCAATGTTCTATATCCAATAAAATATATATCTACAATCTAAATTCCTCATAAAAATACTATTTCATAGCTCACTTGTCAAAAATGTACCTATGCACTTCCAATACTTAATACTCTTGGTAGATCAAAGACGACTGAAGATGTGATCTAGAAGCTTGCTAGTGGCTACTAAATACATAAGCGATTTTCTATTTATTTATTTTAGACCAAATTTAACGTAACACAAGATGATCTATCAGAGATATTTAAAGCGAAATATGAGCTGTTGTTTACTTTCTTATTTACAAATACCAAAATAGTTTCTAATAGAACTCGATATTAAAGAACATAACATCTAAATACATGTATTCAAAATAATAAAGGAAAAACAGTATTATGTACGAAAATATTTCTTTCAAACCACTTCAATCTACGTAACATTTTTACACTTTATACTCATTGCGCTGAAAATAAATGCTGAGTTGTAAAAAATATACTGATATTCGCGCAATATAATGTTCGAGCCAAAAACTCGTAAATAAACTATCTTCGGTATGAGATAGCATCATCACGCCACGATGCGAACACGTGGCCTGACAGTGGAAGCGAAGTGATTCGGTACATACCGGTATTTTGTAAAACTAACTACGGAAGTCTTGCTAGTACTTTTCCAAAGGAATGTACACTTCAGAAAAAGCGAAGACTTTCAGTAAAAGACCAAAAGAAATTTTAATTTTCTTATTTTGCTATTAAATCTGTATATTTGACCTAATCATTCATTTCGTAAATCTTGTCTACATCTTTATTCCTTGAAACTGTCAGTCGTTCCGTCACTCCGGCACTCCCATGGGAGGTGTCTGGGAGGGCCGACCTTCATATGTACTGATGATAATGCTTTCTCACTATTACCCTTTGTTCACTCAATTGAAGTAACCTGACCTTCAAATGACGTAGCAGGCAATAATGATTAGTACGACTTTGTAATAGGAACTACTTATGCGTGTTCGCTTATGAAATTTTGTTTTTACTAAATAATCGTTTTGTTAAATTACTACTGTTTTTGTTTTACGCAAGACTTTTTAGTGGCTAATGGCCGAAATAAATTACCAACCTTAATCTAAAATCTCTGGATCGATCTCGGTTTTTGACAAAAACTCCATAAGCAGCTAATATCAAGAATCGATCTTTTATTTTTATAATAATTATCGTGAGACATACTAAATTAACGTAAAATTGCGGGTTACTCATGTGAAAGTACTGAGAAAAGCTCTACTAGTTTCTAACCACAGAGGGGTTCTTCTTCATGAGCAGCGTGCGCGGTCGCGGCGATATGTCGCGCACGCTATTCATGCTGAAACTAGTAGAGCTATTTTCAGTACCTTCACGTGAGTAACCCGCGATTTTTAGTCAAGAATCGATCTTATTTCAAATAATTTTGATTGACACTGATTATTAATTTAGGCCGTTAGTTTTTTCATTTGATCTATTTCGGGCAGAAAAAAATGGCCACCCTCTTACGGATAATACGAACCGCGAAGATAATATTCTAATAGCTCGTCGTGGAGGCAATAAGGCGGTAGGTTACAGAAGGAAATGACGTTATTACTACGCAGGTGGATTGTGGATTCCTCCCCCTGATATAAACGAGTTTCTTCGTTCTGACTTTTTGAAACAATTTTATAGCTCTCAGGTTTACGAGCAATCCTTACAAAGTGAAAAAGAATCTTTTGTTTACACGTAAAGCGACGGAAACCCGACTAACCCTAACCGAAATCTTATAAGAAACAAATTTTACTGTACAAAAGACTTTCTCAGAAATTCTAAATGGAAAATTGTGAACGAGCTACGAACTTCTCAAACAAAAGGTATTTAAAAAGTAGAATAAATAGCTGTTTTTCCAACAAGTCTTTATAAAAACCCATCTTAGGTAATTTTACAGAAATCCTTCACAAACAATTCGGATAGGAAAAAACCTTAATAAAGTTTGAATTTCATTACAATATCGCGTACCTAAATACATTTTAATTGAGACAAAAAATAACAATAAACCGTTTGCTATTTACAAGGACATTACATTCTATGAAATAGAAATAACGCCGTCGAAAAAAGTGAAAATGTCACAATATATAAATGAGGATGTAAATGAAATTTGGCGACAATTTCACATCATTGTGTCAAGTCAAATGTGAAAGAAACAAAGAGACCAAGTGATGAAGTGGAAATTGGGCAGTAACACAGTTATTCAACCAATTGCAAGTACCGTAATGTTCCGTTTCCCACAATACAAAACCTGATGTGCTCTAGATCTGTTTAACAAGACTAGTTAGTCCCTTAAATAAAAAACAGATTAAAAAAAAAAAAAAAAGACTAGTTAGTACTTACATACGATTATTTATAAATAGGTACAAAACTCATCTATAAAATAAATCATTTACCTAAATATTCCATTAATTATAAAGTCAAACTAGTTTCTACGCACAAAAACCAGGTTTTTTTACCATAATTTTTTTTATCATCCAATTCTTAATATTATCTGCGAATCATACTTATTCATGGGAAATATCATGATTTTTCCATTCATAAAGATAGTAGGAATTATATCAGTGGTGATATCATAGTGGAACTACATAATAGTATGTTTAATATTAATCCATATGTGTTTAGTACCTAATTACTATTGTAAGCAGTTACATAAATGTATTATTTTAACAAACATTACATTCAGCATTTTTATAAGGTATTGAATTAATAATGAATCAAAGAATAACAAAGGACACGCACTGATAAATGCAGTTCAAAGCGACGTGCCGTAAAATTGCTAATCAAGCAAATACGAACGACCCTGACATACTTCTAACAAACCTCCTTAACTTTATACCTATTTTTACTATCGTAAATAAGAACGCGACTGATGATGCCGATTTAGCTGAATTTATGAGAACAGTTACGGAAACCGTACAGCAAACGTCAACTTTAAAGTACCCAATTAATGGAAATGAAGAACAACCGTAAACCCTCCGTATTATAGCCTACGCTCATTACTGAATTTCAGTATCATATCTTTAGTACCACTAGCAAATACATAAAAATATTCAATCACAATGTCTTCAATGAAATGACCAATCAGAATCATGTTACATGTAGGCACGGCAGTGACGTTAAAAATAATTTCCTTGTATGAGCAATTGTTTAAAAATATTCCTTACAATGCTTGTTAGTAATAACGCTAGGCTGCATAGCGTTTATTCATCTGCAGACGTATTGATTGCATGAAGGCAGTGGTGGGTTTCAAGCGACGCACTGCCGTCACAACATCGGGCGTCAGTGGCCAAGTGACGTGGTCTAAGATAGAGAGTTTTCTTGCCAAACGAATGTGAGTCAGTAGCGATATAAAACCGTGCGGCCAATGTAAGCATCGCACATTTAGCATTAAACCGCCAGCCTACACTGTGTGCTCCGATAAAATATTTTAAAGTATTAATGTTTGTAAACGGTGAACGTTTTATCACTTCTCAGTTCGAAAGGATTAGTCTAAACATAGACAGTAAGTATTGTTAAGTGTTGTTATCAGTGTGAATAGTTAACTAGTGGTTTCAAGTGTTTTACTGAAAATTTTTAATGATGTGGAAAATATTTTTTTTCAAACTTTGCATAATAGAGGGACAAAAATATTTTGTGTTTAAAAGTAGATTCATAAATTAGATAGAAGTGTTATATTTGTGTGATTATACTTATGATTTTTTTCTGTCTTTTCAGGAAACATGCAACCGAAAGCCGATAGACCTGTGGGCCCGAAGAGCGAGCCTCCTCAACTACACCTGACTCCATCAGGTGGAGCACAGAAACGGAATGAAGCATCACCACAACCTGGGAGCAACCCTTGGCTGCTGAAGCCACAACACGAGATCCCGCCCACACCACCGCCACAAGCCAACCCCCAGCCCCTCGAATTCTTCCCACAAAGGATAGGATAGACTTACAAAAAGAACTCACGAATAAATAATATTGAAATGTAAATGGCAAGTTGCCATTTTGTCATTCTGGCTTTTAAGAAAAGCCGAATAAAAATACGCCTCGTTACGTTAAGCAAGAATTTGCGTAAATGTCGGAGACGAACGAAGGGAATCTTCAGTCGGGCGAAACGTGAAGTGCGTCAGTGGCATGTGTGGTGTGTGGTCAACCTGGGAGACTGCGACTGGATGCGATATAATGTTTGATAATAAATATAGTTTGTGGCAGACCACGTGCCGACATAACATTATCTGTGACAAGCATAGATGGATGCTTTTAGTGATAGTTTTATTAATAGTGATGTAGACGCAGTGAAAGCAATTATTAGAACTATAAACATTCGTTTAAAGTTTAAGATTAACACAATTTGTTATCTGTTCAAATTGAAAGTTATAAAATATCTAATTCCTTCCTAGATAGGTATGACTATATTGTTAAACTAAATTAAGTACGTCAAACAATAATCTCGAGCAATAAATTATTGAGATAAATAACTATCAATTAGATAATGTAGTATTATTTTCATTCCACCCTAGGCAACTGTTCTATCCATTCGTTTGAGTTTTGACGTCAATGTAAGTTTATTTTTTGTTCCGTAATATGATTTGAACATAAAATTGAAGTAGGTACATACGTATATATGTAGGTATAACATATTCATATTCGTACATACATAAATAGGTATTGTACCTAATGGTAGGTAGTTAAACAATTATGTTTTTTATTACATGTAGAAATGTTTGATATTACGGTTACCAGTTCAATAACCTTTGACTTACAAGTGACAATGAACTCTTAGGAATTAAAATTGACCAACATTTGAAATAACTTTAAACTAGCAACGAAGGTACATAGGTTCCTATGTAGGTACATGTGCGTAAATGCGTAGATTTGTTTCCCAGTATTGGCTTATCAATCGCACATTTGTTATATTTTATCATAGACATGTATCAAGAACTAACGAAGCGTGTAGTTATCATTCTAAAAGATAAACGAAAAAATATTGCATAAGGCGAGTAGAAAAATAGATTATGAGTAAGTTGTTTGAGAATAATCTGCACTCATTTTAATCTGGATCTTAACTAAGAAGTGCAAACATGATTTAGACTTTCGTTGGATTCTCCTCTGACTCACAATAAAAGGTGGTGACTCACGGTTAAAATTCAATAGTTACTTTTCCCAAAATGATGATTCAGGTACTCATCATACTTAAAATCCTCATTTACATTGGCTTTTGTTCGTTTAAAAGCACACCAAATGTACCATTGTTCTACAAAAATACTAATTAATTGCTTAATTTATTAACTACCCATACAAGCAGAAGTTTTTGTGTGTCGTTTTTTGGAAACAAGTGAAGCAATCAGCGGTGGGCGTCAGACCGGCGGCGGCGGGTTCATCAAATGGTACAATTGTTCATACGTGCCACCACTCTACTTGTGTCTGATTGACGTCTTCCCACAAATGAACGAGTTGAACTCTTCTCTGTAGACCGTACCTACCTACACATACATACTACCAAACTTTGGATTGGGAAAACATTTTACTTTTGATACAGTACCTATGTAATGTAAACAACGCTAAATTTAATATTATTATAGCATATCAATTCACTCAAGATCTCGTAGATTAATATCAATTAGTTTGATTGATACCAATGCATTTTCCATGTACCTTTACTATGCCATCAATAATCAAACAAGGGACCCCGCCAATAAAAATTTCCATCGAGCAAATCAACCATCCAGCCTTCGAATCAATCATCTTAATTGAAGCTAATATCTTATCACATAATTAGTACAATTGTCGAGGGAAAACATTAATTGCTTCAATATCTATGACGCGGTACTAACGTCTCAAACAGTTCCTACTAGCTACGGCCATGTTCTAATTAAAAAGCCTTTTTGCGGTACTTTTTATGCATTTAGTTAATTGCACGAATCACAGTGCGAGTAAAAAGCATTTCATCGCAAATCAGGACAGAGTAATCCGTTTTACCCGGCCCATTTTTCTGTTTCCAGTGCTGTGCAAAAGTGGGAGTGTACAATAAGCAGTATTACGTCTCAAATCTACATCATTAATTATTAGTGCGTCCGCGATCGATATTTAAAACATAGATATCTAGACATCGAGTAACTACTTGGTACATAGACGACACTGTTAAGTGATATTATTGAACAAGATAGTACTAGAACGTTCCAAGTGCAATCGCGGGAAGCCGTGGCAGTGCTCACTCATTTTTCACGCTTATTATACAACTTACCTCGCCGGAGACGAACGGGAAAACACTTTTAATTAGTTTAGAATATGAATGAGATACTTTGTGATTAGACTGAAGGCTTCAAGTAAGGGGGTGCGTTCCGCAATGGACGCCGGCAAAACCTGAAGTGTCGTGATACGTGCGGCCTCTATCGGCAACCGAATAACGCGAAGACTGCCTAAACGATCAGACAGGGCACCCAACGATATACTTTTATTTATATGTTACTGTTCTACATAAAACCGACGTCGTTGTTTATTGTGGTTGAAGTAATGCTTATTTATCAGTTGCATTGACGAATTTTATTATCAGCATCGATTAATTTACTATGCCAAATTCAGTACAGATTTCAACTATCCATGTTATACAATACAAAAAACATTTTATGTAACAGCTATTATTTATTTGTCTACGCTTCTCTAAACATTCTTAGTTCTAGAGAAAAGGCGTCCTGCGCCCTGAAAATGATGCGCGCGCAACCACCACCGGCCAGTTCCCTACAGGGGAGCACTATTAAAGATTACTATAGCCTTCATTGAGAACGAAAGATATGTGTCCCTTTTACATTCATACTGAGTGAAAGAGATGACAGGAGAGTTTCAGAACGGTTTCAACAGAACAGTAATAGCTAACCCGGATCGCGACGCTCGAAGGCATGTTTATTTTTCCAAGTTTCAATTTACATGAATCATATCAGGAAATTGTAATTGAATCATAAGACTAGGTGGACTAAGGCAGATATATTTACCTAGATATAAATCAGGATAGGTATTCAAATAAGGTATTGATAAATAACATAATATGGTCATTAATGTTTTTATTATCTTCGTGATTGTAAATTAAACAATGATAGCGTTAATCATGGCCACTAAATAAGGATAACTCCGGTAAGTAACGCTTACCTCGGTACCTACGTGAAACTTTCCGTTCTTACAATGGATTTATTGATATCAAAATGAGCCAAACGTCTTTGTAGTTTGATGAACCTCGTGATAATTACCTGAAACAATAAAAAAACATAGATTTAGTAAAAGTAAACATCCTATGAGATCATTCAGGACATGATATACGTAATTAATTCATTTTGAAGGATACTGGAAGAACGGAATTTAGATTAGTCCCAGAGACTTGTAAGGATAGAGATATTAGCCTTATCAGCAATATGTATATCACTGCTAATCCACCACAATCCGAGATAATTATATAACTAGGATTATAATCTTAACCTTCGGAAAAACCGATGTTTCAAAACCTCTAAGACGTTATTTCCACAATGGAAAATAAACCAATTCCCATTAGTTAGTTAAAGAGGCATTGTGTTAAGAAAAAACATCAGATAATTATTTGGAATGTACTGATGAAGACAAAATAGGAAATCAACAAAACCCACACACGAAAGTACTTACTCAGTGTGGGTGCGACAGAAGTACCTCATTTGGGCAGTCAATGACCTCATTTGGGCTCGTAGAAGAAACGCTAATGAAGATTTAAGATTAATTTTAAATGATTATTAATCTTCGTAAGATTTTTTATGTTGAATATTAAATTGCCAGTAAATCTAAAATTATCACATCGCGTTTTGTTTTTGGACACCTGTCGTACGATTCTGTGCGACGTTTTTCTTGAAGTTTTACTTTATATTGTTCGTGTGTTCTGCCAAAAATGTGGCGCACTGGCGTTGCTACTGAGACAAAAAATATCTTATGTGGTCATGTAAATTATTGTTTAAATTAAATTGTGGGTTATTTATGCGTGTTGCCAATTTTATCTAGATGCCTAAAGCAGATTTTGTTATAAAAGGAAATCTCTATGATTTTGCTAGACAATTTTACTTCGAAACTTAGCTTTTAGCTACTGATGACACAAAAAACGGGCACATAATAATAGGTGTAAAAATCCATATCAGTATTATTAGCAAATACTGGCACTGGCATGTTTAAAGCGCATAGCTACTTAGTACTTATGTTAGCAAATATTTTTTTTTATAGTATAAACTCGAATCTAAAAATTATTTACATAATTTAATCTCTCTCTTAAATCAACATCATTTGAAATTACGAGGAAAATATAAAAAAGTGATATTATTTTAATGTACAATGACGTGAAACGATGGCATTGATAAAGACGGACATAATTGTATCAAGGCAAAAATAACTCGCATCCATTACTGATAGAATGTAACAGCAATCGCAAATCCGCCTGCCGTGTGTGCCACGAACAATGATTACCAATGATTGATAGATTGGCTACGGCGATGAAGCATGATTATCCATCCAATATCGTTAGCTTAACAATCCACTGGAAGTCTGTAAGGTATTAACTATTTAGAGCTTGTACCTTCCATAGATCACTATAGTAAAATTAACTCTTTGAGTACCGTCATTATAGACACCATTAAGAAGAAAATAGGTTGCGGTCACCGTTGTCCTCGCGGTGTTTGACAGTTTAAATTAATACGACTCCATTCCTTTATAAAGTCGCGGAGAACTTAACGGGTTACCGGAGATCCAGCTCAAAGCGCAGGAGAAGGAACGGGGTGGTTTATAATCAGTAAGAGTCTGACATTTCCTCCCGCCTCACCCAGGTGGGAGGCATCATTCGATGATTTCCCCCCTTAAAAAATCCTTTATAAAGATAATAATATGTATGCTAAATCTAATAATTTTATTCTGCAAGGCAATCGCAATGTACCTTCAAGTTGTGTTTTCGATATACAGCATGTGGTCAAAACCGCAAATACAAGTCATTTACCAAACATTATAAATGTGAAATAAATTAACGGGTCGCTTAGTGGTCACGAGAATATACATAATGTCTTGACAGGAGGAAAACATGAATTGTTTTGATCAACCTCGTGGCAAAAACTGAATCCTTATACTTACTAATATGCGAATGCGAAAATGTATTTGTTTATTTTTCAAGTCGAGACTCGCGGTAGAGGGATTTTTTATTTGACTCTTGGAGATAAAGTGATACAGCTTAATAGTTTTCCTCAAACCACGTGGACGAAACAGGGAGTAACAGCTAGACTTATATTTTGTCAAAAAACTATGGGCCTCTCACCACTATTATATCGTACGATGGTAGGGAAATAGAGCGATAATTGTGTGTTACGCTTGGCAGACGAACAGATGACGATCGAATGTAAATTAGCACACGGCTGTGACGTCAGACAGTTTCGGGAAACACCGGTTGACAATCACTTACCGTAAATTAATAGGAAAAGAAATGTTTATTCATCAAAGAAAATTACGATTTGCGTATTTTGCTGTACCTAATAATTTTGTTTATCTAGGTATTACGCAGATGTTACGGTTAATTTATTGTATTAAAATAATTAGGTATAATTGTTGTCTCCATTCACCATTTTAGCTATTTCCCAGTGCGTATGGTTAGTAAGTATATTAAGTTTGTTGTTGTGCCTTAGTTTTTCAATAAAGATGTAGATAAAAATCCAGCATGACACCTAACAGCACTTAATAAGAATACTAACACGTAAGGTCACATTTATGCGTACATTTGTAACAAGGGAAAATGTAATAAATACTTCCAACTTATTGATGGTGCATAGTCCTTGAATATTACGAGTTTGTCCCAACCAGGAAGTGGGTTTGCCATCGCGTGTCTTTTTACATTACCTGCCTATGGTGCGTGTCCCTGTCTTCAGGCGTTCGACTGAAAAATGTGTCTCTAGTAATCTATGTTGCCTTTTATCGGTCAATCGATACCTCTTCCATTGTTCATTTTATAACTCTCTTTGTACTTTCATCGAGATGCGTCATTTATGATTTCTAATGTAGTTAAGAAGATAATTATTGTTTAGATAAACTAGTGTCGGTTTGTAAGATTGCGAAATTATTTTTCTATATTTAATTGTGATTATCTGATTTCAAATTATTTATGATAAAACAAATTAATGATAGAATTTAGAATATTACGTGAAAATTTTGATAATCATTTTCCAATACTGATAAAAGTATCTCCGTATGAAAACTAAAAGGCTTTTTCCGTTGATCACCCTCAATGCCCTTCCTGAGCTCTGGTAAACCCAAAAACCAGCACTGAATACATCGATGAACGATGAACACACGAAGTCTGGAGTCAACGTACGAAAACCTAATTTAACCGCCAAGTGCTGCCATCGTACTACGGTGTAGCAAAGTTTCTGTACAGCACCACCTATGAACATTTTCACCAACTATCCAGTCTGAGTTTTTCCTCCGTGATGTGATAATTGAACAGAACGCAATAGCGATAATGCGGCGCTACAATCACTTTTTAAGTAGTTCTCTACTTATTGCGTAGATGGCGCTGGGGTCGATCTATATTTTATTTCATTTTTAATTTTATGTTTTATATTTACAACACCTTGATAAAACCGATTCTTTCAAAATAAGTGTAACCATAAATGAATCAGCTTAGAAACATACAATTCTAAGAAAACCTTGAGAGTTCGATGCCCTATTCTACCTTATCAGAATAGTACATGTGACGAAATAATGTAGTTTACTACTTATAGGTAAACAGCTTATCTAGTTATTTAAAGATTTCATTATGGAGTACAAGCTACTTATAACATAATCATTCATATATCGTGTAAATAGTAAACACGACACTTCAAACCAATCAATGTTTTCTACTAGTTAGTGTTTACAATAGCACTACACGCAATTATTCAAACGTAAAAAATGTAATGAAACAAAACAAAACAATGATTGTTTACTACACGTACGAGTGCCACGGGTGTTGGTGGGAGGCAAGGCGTAACGACCCGAGCATGGTTCATAACAATGGGAATCTCGGGATCTCCAAGTGCTTTGAAACCCTACCCATTACTAATAACCAGCGAAGGGTTAAATGCCCCCAGTTTGGTGAAACTCCCAACATTTTACCCTTCGGTACATTGCAACAGTGAAATATTTCAGCTTTTATTCCGGTTGTTTCACCTAAAATGTTAGGTTCAGACTGTAATAGGGTAGACGACTAATTTTTATTTTAATGTCCGTCTGGTAGATTATTTAAAAACATTAGACACGTATTTTTTATTTTCTCACAGAAACGAATAGTTTCGAAGATATATTGATTTGAAATGTCGCGTGACGTCACTTCTCAGTACATTTTATACTAAGAAATGACGTTTTAGCCCCCACTCCTAAACTTTGATTCGTTTTATCTAAGTATTGTTTTATTATACGACAAAATAAAAAAATACGTGTCTAATATTTTTTCATTACCTAACTTACGGACTAATTATATTTTTAATGTTCATACCCTGTCATCATCCCCATTGGAATGAGCGGATTTTAGATATTCTAAAATGTCACGAAGAAAACTGTTAATTAAGACATTTAGTGACAGAAATAAAGGTTGATAAAGCTATTGTAAAAATCCAAAGATGTAGTTACAGGACTTGTGATTTATTCTAGGTTGTTACCTTTCTTTACAAAACTACGTCCGTCTATCGGTGAAGCAGAAACAATTAACATGCAAATGGAAACAAAATATATGGGTACTAGCTACTAATGTACTTGCATGTGTGATAAGAAGTATCGATTCCACTGTGGTTGCCCACAACCAGTGGAAGTCTAAGATTACAACTGAATAGAATCCTGAAGGCGTTTAATACCTAAGCGATATAACAAACGTCGCCTTATTCTATACTTACCTTCTTTTTATCGTTTGAAACTTAAATACACCTTTTAAATCAAACAAAGGACGATCGTTTATCTGGATGACGAAATTTCAAGCCTCATTGACATTATAGGAAATGTTATTACAATTTTAGCTGCAGCCACAAATCAATCTCTATTTTTGATCCAAAATTATGTAAATAAGTATTGACAAAGTAGAGAAACACTATAAGTAGTACCTATATTACCTAACTGAAAAAGTCTGAATAATTATAAGTAGGTGTGATGTGAAGAAAATAAACTAATCGAGATGTTTTGATTCTGCATGATTTTACAGCATAAGTTATTTAGAATTTAGAAATAAACAAAGAACGTTCTATTTTATAATTTCAATTACGTATCCTCATATTCATAACTTAAATAAACTCGACAAATTGAAATGAAGAAAGACGTTTGTGGACATCTACAATTAGTACATGACATTGTTTAATTAAGAAATGCAGTGGCAACTACCTAGCCTACCTACTATTCTAACGAGAAGGCTCCTTTTTTAATTTATTTAAAGGGTCTCTCAGAGACATAACAAAAATAATAAAGGCTCTGGGCGAGCCGGAAAAATAACATTAGCTTATAACATATTATCACTGCCTTTTTTTGTTGAAGCCATAAGACAGAGATAATTTGTATATCATTTTTTCTTTACCACAAATTGGACAAGCAAGAATGACAGTTCACAAAGCCAATATTGTAAAGTCACTTGTAACCACAAACATTTACTCTAACATTTTCATTCCGGACAAGGCTCCAAAAGACTCCTTAGATATACATGCCTTGATATCAGTTTCATCCTAAAGTGTTCTTTGAAATCCTTGTGAGGAGTCGCGAGTACTCTAAACGGCGACGACCTCACACCTTGACTTTAGAAGATAGACTATGTATGAGTGTGGTAAATAAGAATATGACGCGCTCAATGATTCATATGCATCATTCAATAGATGATTTTCCTCTGTGATATAGAGGTAAGAATATAGTAACTATTTTGGTATTAGGTATTTGTTTATTTGTAGATGGTTATTGAGTGGAAACTAGAAAGTTGTACTTAGGTTTAATATTGGTTTCGACTGTCCCTAGTGCGATATTTATCTAATTTCAATTAAAGTCATTATCATCATCTAAAGACAAAGATATTACTAATTTAAGCTTGTAAATAGATACTTATCTATATTATTCTTTAAGCCGATCTATCAACCATTGGTTAATTCTTAACTGGAAGATAAAATTCTTCTACTAGAGCCTTTTGACAGTTTTTAACATGAAAAAATTGTGAAATATTCAAAGATAATCTTCAGTTATAATTTATCTGATATTGAAAAAATCATCCCTTACTAACTTATACCTCTTTAGGTTGTCTTGTAGGTATCCTAAATACGTTAAGGATTCCAAAACAAAAATTATCTCCGAAAAATCACAGTGAGAAAATAAAAATCCTAATTTACGTTGACTACCACGATAGACCTCCCTTTAGTGACCATATTTCTCACACATGGTTGGTCAGTACTGTGTGCGTTAAAAATTCACAGCACGGATCCCTAAGCGTAGTAGCATTGAAGCCGAAAAGGGTCAAATGACCGGGAAACGTGGGCGATGGAAATCCCTACGGCTAATGTCTTTTTAATAATAATGTGGACACCAAACAGTAATGGATTCTTACTAAAATACCTTGTAAATAAGATTACAAGCAATAAAGGTGAAGGTGACGTTATTGGTAACTTTGTTTCACGGTGGTAAGTGCTTTCACGGTAGCTGGGGTAGGCAGTTTCTATAAATATCGTCGAGTTATGTTGTATACTCAAAACAATACATAGAATATCGATCAATGCAAAAGTTATTGCGATGGTGTTTTAATTAAATGAAAAGTTTTTATACCTATTTTATTTGATTTGATTTTTCTTTTTTTTCACTAGAAATTATTTGAAATACTTGTAAATGATCGTGTATCATATCGCACTATTTCACATTTATACAAAGGCACTAATGTGTATAATTATGTTTTTTCTTTTCAAATTCAACAGATTGTTTCAGAAATAAGTAAACCCGTTGAAAATCATCCCCTAAATTTGTTCATACAAAAGTAGTATCTAAGCATTGGAAATAAGGTCTATAACGTAGTTAGTGGAGCGGGGTCACCGGTAACCGCTTCGGGATATATGGGAAGCACGAACAACTGTCTCAACCTAATTACAATGTCATAAATTAAAAGTTCATAAAATAAAACAGTATTACACTTTCTTAGTACCTGCATGCATCTTTGTGATGCTAATATCGAGGTACATACTTTATCTTAGTTGCGTAATCAAGTTCCCATGCAGGGCAACAAGAAAACCAATCATTATATTGTAACAAAACGTTGTTTTTATTAACGCCAGTTATATAGAAAGCTTTAATGATAATGTAATTTCTGTTTTCCAGGGCCAATTAAAAACTATAATAAGTAAACATTTGTGTCTAATATTTGAATTATTTGATTGAAACATATACTATCCATACACATAAGTTACATGGATTCCTAACTGGTAAAAGTAGGTGTTATATTTGACATAAGTGCATACCAATTTCGCAATTCGTTTAATTTGTCAGTAATTACATAATATCACGCCTTTTATCCCCAAAAGGGTAGGCAGAGGTACACACATACCGCCATATACCGGGCACAATTGTATTTGTCAGTAATTATAATCACGTTTTTAAATACTTAGCTTTAGTATTATAATCAGATATTCAAAATTTCAAAGCTTTGTTAACCAGTGTATTTACAAGGTAGCGTGACTTTAACTGTAATTAAATAGACCAAATTCTAAGCTTAAATTTCACCATTATTTTTAATGAGAATTGATAGCTACGTAGGTATATATTGTAACTGTAATTACTTATAAAGTATACCTACTGGAGAGTAAATAACATATTTGTAAATTTAAATCCTAAGTACTCTAATAGTATGATAACTCTAGCTTTAAACAAAGTTTAAAAGACTCGACTCAAAAAAGATTTATGTCAAAATTTTTTTTTTGTCGTTTACTTTAAAAATATTGTAAGATAGAAATTTATAGGTTATAGTTTAGAAGAACGAATAAGTATGTTCATACATGAGGAATGCAGTGACTTTATCATTCAACAACTTGATTATAAATTATTTGTGAAAACTACCTGGATTGCATTGTGGTATTTTCATGCAATTTTTAGTAACTCCAATTTTATCCTAATACAGCAAAAACCATCATGATAAATATTTTAATTACCTACGAACTGCACTGATATAAACATCAATAGGTAAAATCATTTATTTATATTTATTCAGTATCTATTTTTAGCATGCCTATTAAAAAAGGTCACGATTATAATTTCCATACCAGCGTTCATTTTAGCATAATAATATTCTATTTTACAAAACCTAGTACTCCCATAATTACCATAAATCCTTCTAAATAGAGAAAACTTAATGAACACATTCAAAGTTTGTCAACATTTGCATAGACTTTAGACATTATGTCCTAGGTTACCTACAACTAGTTGAAATAGCGTGACCCAAGGCACCCAGGTAACTGAAACGTACTGTCACAGTTTTAGCTTAGTTTTTGATAACTATTAGGTAGAAGAGTATGCTTTATAAAACTTTACTTTGTTACAATATCCTTCATAATAATGATTAAGATCTTTCGTCTTTGTCTCTCTTTTCTTTCATCGCCTACTCCTTCAATAGATACCAAACGCCTTACTTAAATCGTTGACATCTTCGAGCACAATTAGAAGTATCATTATAGGCTCAACTAATAACGTTAATATGTATAATATGAGATCCTCTTTGTCTAATCACTTTTAGAAATTGTTGGCGTATATAATCCTCATTCCTACTGATTCGTTCGTTAAAATTTTTCTTCTCCTGAAGATTTTAAAATTGGAAAGTCCAACCTTAATTGTCTCGTCAGTAATTGTGCGAAGATTGGACAAACAGTTAAGCTGGTTAGAATAAAATACCCAAATAAACAAAACTAAATTGAAAACCGAAAGTAAATGGTTTAAAAACAATCAAAGCAACAAATGATGACGACGCCTTTGACCTTCAAATGTCGTAATTATTAGAATCTAGCCAGTTCTTACATCACCACTGGAAATATGTATGTACAAGCCACATCAAGTTATGGGTCATTAGAACACACCTTTACAACTATGTCGTTTTGTTAGCATCTGATTATCTTATCTACTGGATTTGGGTCTTCACTGTTGCAGCCAGGTCCTTGCGTAAGACATGCTGTAAATTTTCTTTATCTTAGACCGAGAGTTCGAACCTCCTTTGTTTTAAGTTGAGGATATTTTATGGGTGTATACTTTTGCTTTATATGGACCACCAAAGGTTATGAAGGTTGTATACTTGTAAAGTTACTTAGGAACTGGTAAATTTACTTGTGATTTAAGTTCTACTCTATGTAATGTATTTACATTTTTAGAGCTAATAATAACCTTCGTAATACCTAGATATAATATTAATCATCACTATTATTAATCAATCAAAACATTAAAATTTTCTAGAAACATCGAGATCGTCCTTACAGATTCAAGCATAAACATGGTGAAATGTTCCGTATGTAATTGAATACTCGTTGAACAGTGTGATGTACGAAACATGCGCGTGCGCACCGCTATGCTAATTTGTATGCGACCTCACGCGCCGGCCGCGACACTCGGGGCCAAATCTCTTGCTTTGCTACTGTATCTTTTATTTACATGTTGTTTTGTGTTAGATTTAACGCGATTATATGTGTCAAATTCGTCTCGCGATGTTTTTTCTTTACTTATTATCTTACATGACATCTTGTGGCTACTTGGTATCATTTACTACTCGCTATTTGGTCCCATTTAACCAGTGAAACAAGCATTATAATCAATGCGATATTTTTTGCTTCTATTTCCATTAGTAGTATATATTTATCCTACCATCAAAATAAAAACAAAGGAAAGGTTTAGTTTCCGTGTTTGCATTTCTTTTACGATACTTACCAACTTTATCAAAACATCTTAAAACAATAAAAGAGCGACAAAAGAACGGGTGCAATGTAAAAAGGAGTTGGAGTAACATTAAGTAATTTATTTTTGTAGACCAGCTTTAATTGGTGGTTCCATCTAATTGGCGAACAACACGCAACGTCGCGACTAAATTGTACTAATCGTTACAATTATATTGACGTAATGGTTAAAATTTGTTCCGTGGGCGACATTAACTACCTTCATTTAAAACCGATTCAGGCTGAAACAAATTGAGTTTATCCTTAATTCCGAATTAAGAGCGATAAAATACTACCGAAACCGATACTGCGAGCAATTTGAATAATGCTTGAATGACATCATACAAAAACAAAAACATATAGATCAGAAACCAGCACATCGTACCCCAATCTATTAAAATTATTTTAATGAATTCCAAATTTATCGTTTTTTTTGTTATAAAATCAAATTTGAATTAGCTTCTTCAGTTCGTTTGGTCTACGGAAACATTATAAATATAATCATACCATTACACTAGATCTGTCACTTGTTCCCTGTAGGTGGGAAATGACGCGATGCGTTTGCGCCGAACTCGTCCGGCAATTTACCAATCACGAGACAAGATGCGGCTAAATGTAATTGTCCTCCTATGTCGAAACAGGCTTTAATCCCCCACGGTTGTCAGCTTTTAATTCCAGCTTAACTATAAATGATGTCTTGAGTTCATGGAATCTATTTATTGAGTAGACCTTGCAAATGCAACGACTTCAAAATCAAGCATAAAATTCTTAGTAGACTTCTTGCAGTAGAATCAAATCGAGAACAATAATCAAATAGATTGGTACCACTTTTAAATGATGAATAATGATTTCGAGTATGCTAGACCTGTCTCCCAACTAAAATTAAATTTAATAACCGTTTTATTGAACGAGATGATTCGTCACCCGCGACGCTGTCCTTTTAAAAGTGCCCCAATAAATGTGGTCGTAAAAATCTATTTAGAATGTAATAGAAGTATCATTATTGGTAAAATATGAAGCTTGAGCTACAAGACGTGACGTAAAATGTTTGGAAATTATTGTTTTGTGTTCGTATGTTGTACCCTTAAAGGGCTTTGAATACAAACTTCAAGCATCTTGTTCAGAAAGTTGGTGGTGTACCTTCCAAGACGCTATTGTTTGGTTCACAGTTCATTAATCAGCGACATTGAGTAAAGTTTCAGGATGAGCTACCGCCGCCGCTCCCGACCGCGCCTTATTAACAAAAACATTCTACGTTATTAAATTCTGTTCTCATTAATTTTAATGATCCGTGTTTTTTGGTTAATATGTGTCCTATTATAATTATTGAAAAAGAAAATTAACATATTACATAAAATTATTATTTTAGAGTTGAAATCCTATAGTCAAATATCAGGAATATGAACCATAAAGTAATAAACTGACTATAATACACATTTTGAATGTCAAATATCCTCAAGAATGTAAAAATATACTGACTATTCCCACACAGGGAGAATCCTTTGAAGCTAAGATGCCCCTGAACGAAGAAATAAATCTTAAACACTGACAACTCGCTGTCAAACCGAAGGGCAATAAAGAATAGATACAAGATGAAGGAGAAGTTGCTAAGTCAAATCCTACTAATATTCTAAACGTCTTGGTTATAAAGAATATTATAAAGAAGAAAAAAGAATTTTGGGTACTGTAATTTTCACACCAAAACAACTAAAGTGATTTTGGTAATAAGTATTTATTTATTGGTTATTTGTTGAATTTACCTAAAAGAAAGTCGTGTGAAGAAAATATAAGGTAAATTTACTTCTTCTTTTGTATTACCTAGGGGTAATAAGCATATAACACTTTTATAAAGGCTATGACTCAACTGTATATGAGTCTGATATATCGTTAAATTCCTTGCCGTATATTAGGCGATAGACATTTGCCTACATTTGACCTAATTGTTCACTTAACTACTGCCGCGTCATTTGTTGCGGACAACGTACCTACACTTATGAAATATTTAGAACATTGTTTCATTGCAAAACTTTGAATGGGGACCAGTTCAAAAACTATATTTATTGTTAGCGTAAATAATGTAATGACACATACAAATTCGGTTTAATTAATGAGACCCTTTGTGTGTTTGACAATAAGAAGTAACAAGCCATAGTATATTTAGGTGTTTGCACAAGCCATTGTTATAATTTATCATTTATGAATGAGCTGCAATGCCCTGTTGAACTCTTGGGCCAGGTTCCTAAAGACAATAGGTTGTGAGCTCAGCATAATACAATGTGACTCGAGCCGTGGTGCTCGGGGGCAAAGACACTGCATTATCACACTAACGAGAGTAAGTGAGTTTAATTGTATTTATGGCATTACTTAACACAACAGCCGTCGCCCTGCGAGGCCTACGCTGATTTAATCAGTAGGCCGTGTTAGATGTGACCGATAAATAAAATAATAAATTATAACTCTTGGGAAAATAAGGGTTTTAAACTCAACGCGTCTGGTTTAGAAAAAGGTCAAAAATATCACGCACTCTGTTGGTGAACATGCTCAAAGAACTACTTTTATAGTCTGTCTACTTTATATCGTAATAATGTATAAACATACATCGGTATATGCTTACTTTATAATCATTGCAATTAACATAAATCTAGGTTATATGCTTTATAAATAAAAGATAGCTCATTGAAACCGATACGATGAGATAACAATAGTAAACATTGTGAGACAATTACACTACTATAATAAAACAATTATTTGTAATTCAAAACATTTACTAACAATTGTGTTGTGTGTTTACAGAAGCATTTAACTCATAGAGTGTGAACATAACGAGTAGAAAAAAATATTCTCCTCAAATGAACTTTCATTGTTTTCGAACTATGGGAAGCTTCGCGTGGACTCGCTGCTCATTAGAATTTTTATGACCTTTCCAGATAATGTGCTAACATTTTTCTTTGAATCTCTCCTTAATTAAAGTTCCCATTTGACCTTTACGAGTAAGTTCAATACCTCCCACGAAGTAATTAATATATTTTGACAAAAGCAAAATAATTTAAAAACGTTAGTAAATTTGGCTAAACTCCTCTTGATTCGTAAACATCAAATTATAGAATGTAAACCTAACGTTGGGAGGCCATTAATCAAATTGGCCTAAATAGGCGCAAAACCGCAAATCATTGTTCATCACTTAAGAGCACAGAAGCTCAACAAAAGGCAGTTTTTGCTTTTGGCATCGTTTGTGAAAGATATTGAAGGCCACATAGACGCATTACCTATATTCAAAAAAATACAGCAATGGACCTTCCTGGATATTAAAAACAAAAAATCGACATAGAATAATAATGTAATCCTTTAGTACTGATACAAAAAAAAATAACAAATTAAAGTCGTCGAATAATTAACATAATGGTAACTCTGCATGCAAGGTTCGATAAAACAAAGAAAGTACTAGAAACAAAATAGATCTGGTTAATTAAAATTCAGTGATTACTAGTAGGTACTTATAGCACGACATGAGACCTAAGGTACGGCTGGTATCAGGCACGAAGTGAATTCTTCTAGGAAGCGTCACTCCCTTCACACCAAACCCCATACATAATTACCGTGACTGTCAACTATTGAAATCAATATACCTTTAAAACTTCTTCGCTAAAACAGAAAACCGTTTAACTTCATCATCAGTACTGAGGAACTTCAATAACATTCTGAGAAATTTGAAACAGTTTAAACGGTTTAAGTAGTTTCTAAATTGCTCGAAAATAGAGCAGCATTTTAGCCTGAATATCCAGTTTAAAAATATATCTCTGTGAGAAGTGTAAGAAAAAATAATGTAATCCTAATAAAGGTTAAGTCACATCCTTATCCTTGTACGCTGCAAAACAGAGGTCCGATAGGAAACTGCTAAATGAAATAATGGGAGCTCTAGATAAATGAAGTCAAGGCCCCACTGCATCAAGGGGATCCATACGTATGTGTCAATTTATTGTAAGTATTCTTAGAAATGCCACCTACACCTGATCTATTTGTAGTCATACTGGGCGGGGCGGTCAACGTGCCGAATCTATTCAGCGAACTTAAATCTAGACACAAAAAATCTATCAGAGACCCTTTCTCCCTCTTTTTGCGCATTTTCAAGATTGATTACCCAATTTCCATCACAGAATCGTTATCCCTTTGGCCTTAGGGTTATTCGTAAATCTCATCTATTATGTATGTAACTCAGAGCTTGTTTAATGTCAGCCTTTGGGTTTACACGCTGTAAATCACGAAGTCTCGTTCAATTTGAAAAGTATTTTTTGACCAAAAACCTTCAAAATAATAAATTTAATAAATTAAAAATCAATAAATTTAACCTTCAATATATAAATACTACAACAAAAAAACGATTAGGTATATAACTATGAATAAATAATCTTATTCGATAAGAATGTACGGTAAAAAATTAAAGAAATCTCTCTTGATATGATAAAATGTAATGCACTTGTGTCATAAATACCGATAACTGACCAACAAATAAAATTTTCACACTTCAACTTGATGATTGAATGAAAAAAACTAAAAATAATAATTTTGTAAACTATGTATGTTATTCATTTCCGTCTAATAGCGAATAAATTACAACTTATAGATGAACTTTGTCATTTGATAGTGGATGTAAATCAAAGTATTGTTCACAAGGGCAGCCAATCAAGTCATCTTATGCTTGTAGCACCAATAAATCGTAATTTTGCCGCAAACTATAGCGGGTTTGTTTCACTGTTGTTCATTCAGACGAATGATAATGGAATGTGGTCTCCAAGAAAGTGGATTGACGTTGATAAGCCTCCCACGTAATGTGTGATTATTGTCACCGAGATGAGGACGCTAATTTACAGGTTTATGACCACCAATTTGTCTCTTCCTATCTCAAAATGCAAGTAGGTGTGCTTCTGGAATTGTGATTATGAAATCTAGCTTAATCTGTCAAATACTAAGCGGTCACCGGTGACCGCGACCTATTGTTCTTTAATTGTGTCTATAAAACCGGTACTCGACGAGTTAAATAGGTGTCAGTGATGTACGTTTTAAACTATGTATTTTAAATTTTTTGTCGACCCAAGTCAGAAAAAATACTGCCTTTTTATACTAAAATAAATAAAAATATTAAAAAATCTCTGATATATTTTATTTATATCTTTTGGATGTGTCTTTATCACATAGTGTAACAAAAAATCGTCAAAAAGAATTTCCCGTACCGGGAATCGAACCCGAGCCTCCTGGGTGAAAGCCAGGTATCCTAGCCACTAGACCATACGGGAGATGACAGTTGAAGTCGAAATTACACATTTCTTGTTTTTGACTATACAGTACAAAGTAAACTATACTAAATAAAGACACTTATCATGAACAAAAAGATATTAAAATTACACACGGAGCGAAAATATTAAAACGTCAACGCACAATATTCAATGGAGGTAGCAAGTACAAATACAAACATGTGTACATTGTTCGAAGTCACATAGTTTCCGGCTCAATTATCTAGATACATTAATAGAATCATTAAATGGATCTATGTATCATTCAGATGTCTCGAATGATTAATTTATGTTAATCGAGTTAAAGACAAAAGTCACTATGTCCAGTTGTCAAGGAATTTTAATTCTTTACTCACTGCGTTTAGTATAGTTTCTATCTATGTATCTGTAATAATGTACTTTACACTTATTTTCTCTTTGTGAATCTACTTTGTTAATCCATTGGGTGCATCACCAGAGCATCGTTCGGCACTTAACACTTGCTTGTCGAGTACTAGCATTGTCGTAGCTCTGTCGGGTTATTTTAAATTAAAACAGAAGACTGCACAATTAATAGGTTTAATTTCTACATATATCAGAATCAAGACCGGCTCACACCGATACAAAGAAATGCCCGAATGCTATGGCTGGCGTGTGTCGATGAAGAAGAAGCGCGGCGCTCGCGCGGCCGTGGGTTTTTATACCCCGTCCCGCGCGTCGCCGCCTCTATGGTCGATGGCCATACTAATGCGCCAACAAGCATTACAATAGAAAGTTTTATCCATCGCGTTACGGTTCAATGAGGTGTTACCTCAGGGTAGTATTTTAGGTCCTACTCGATTTATATCATTACTATCAATAGAGATAGTAAGTAATTAATCGATCATATACTTTACTATAACAATATTGTTTAGTAAAAGTTAATCGTAAATATATTATTATTAATGCTGGTATAGTGATACATTTGTTTATTGTATTCCACAAATGATTAATAATAACGTGGTAGGTGGTACAATCTATCACCAACCGCATTATAGTTTTACCGGTTACTATAATGACATAAACGGTTTATATTATCTATGTAAACACCCCAGTGGGTGTTTATATATATATAGATTAATTACAAATCACTTTACTTAATAGTTATTCAATATCAACAAATTGATTTTAGATCTAATTTTTGTAACTATTAACTCATCAAATAATAATGATTAAAATTCAATAGTCAGTCTATACAAAACTTAAAGGATTACCAAATCGGTGGTTTATCAACTGTTAGTATTGAGACAGCATTTGCAAAATTATTTACACATTTGTAACATTTAGAAAGATCTGGAAATACATATTCTGTTGCTAATTGTATTAGCTCGACCATGTGACAGTATGAATCTATTTTACATTTAGTTCGCCAATGTTGGTGACTACATACATACATAATTGTGACCATTATCTAATTCTGTATTGATTGATAATAGACGACCATCGAAGCATTAAGGTCACGTTATTTCGAACAATTATACAGATTGATCCTAATTCTTCAATTTTGCAACACTTTGATGCTTTGATGTAAGATGAATGACATAACTTATTCTACGTTGTTATTATTATCGGTACACTTTATGATCAAGTGTCCTATAGAGGTGTGACGATAGCGTCATCGGATTTTATTGATATTATTCTGATTTGCGTGCACGAACAATCAACAACCGAGATAAGTTTGTCTGATACATTTAATGCTCAGTTTCAATCGATGAAAGTTCTCGAATTTTAATTGTGTTCGACGATTAAATTTTATGTTAATTTAATTATTTTTAAAACTTTTCGCATAAACGACAGCCCCTGTTAAGTCTCCCTGTTGTTGACTGTACACGAATTTGAGACGATAAGTGTCAAGCAATCACGATTCACGACCCTCCTTATTTTGAATGAAATCCGGACCCCAGCAATTTAATAGGGGACTGGCTGGTCAAACAACTCCTGCCAAAAAGTTGAACACAATTTCAACTAGCATCAACTAGTTGTGGTGTGGGATAAAAGAGCAGTATTTGTGTGTGTGTGTGTGTGTGTGGTTGAATTTTTTCAACTCGCTCCTTGTTTCTGTGTCCAATCCATTGTGGGTACGGAACTGCACATCCTACTTTAGAACTGGGACATTTTATGAACCAGGAGTATGATTTTTAAGCTTTTATTAACTTGAAGTCGCATTGTGTATGGTTTTTGATCTGTAGATGACCATAAAGATATCATCGTGAGATCCATTGCCACTAGTTCCATGGAATAGCGACATGTTGAATTGACAAACGTTGGATCATCTTTATACTATACCGATTATTTAATACATTAGTTAGGTAATATTTTAATATAGTTTACCTGTGTTATGTTTGTCCGCAAGTTTGTTACCAGCTTCTACATTTTCTTTGACGTCCGCCATTGTTGCTGAGACACTAACACCTGAAATAGTACAATAGATTTTTGTACGAAATACGTTATATCTGTATTGTTTTCTAGGGTGGGTTGGTAGACTGTGGTGCATAATTATTGCATCCGTTATCATAGGTCCAATTTGTTACCCAATGTTCATTTACCAGGAAGTGCGCTCATATACAATCATAGAGGTAGACATAGTATACGTCCCTACGGTAATAATTTCTCATACCTCTACAATAGACTATTCATCATTAATATTACGCATCTTCATCAAAGACCTTTGTATTTTTGTAGCTGTATTTCTCCTTGATATTTGTGTATGTACCTGTATTTCAGTCACACATTTTCAGTACAATAAGGAGGCAATTGCCAACTGGTTTTCATATTATCACCGTTAATTATGTGTGCGATAATAGTTGTTTAATACATTGTATATGTAATCAACACATACGTATACACGATGGCTCCACCTCATATTAAATAGCTGTCTGGGTGCCGAGGGGATTAGTGTCCCTCCGGCATAAAATAATAGTTGACAATCATAGTATGTGAACAAACAAACAAACATATTTACATTACACATTAAATAGAGCGACGACTTTTTAATTTCAGTCAACTTCAAAACTTTTTGGCAGAGATTTCGATGTGTTATTTTCTTTGTAATAATTGTATTTTATTTATAGTATTGTTTGTTTCTTACTTGATAAGATGTTGTGTACACCGGCACTGTCGGCACGTTATCACTGAGCAATCGGTCACATACACTACGTAAACACACCGGAGGCACGGAGCGCGGGACTCGCACGCCAACGAGATAAACACTGAATACTGCCTTACTTCGTGGAGCTGAGGCGCGAGCCCGGAGTGGGGCTGCCATACTCAACCAACTTAAAACGCACAATTGATTTTTATTTCCACTGATGAAAGCTTTAATAATATAGTCTAAGTTGGTAGTGCGGGACTGTTATAATATTATCAAATTATCCAAAGAAATTACTTTTTATTAAAAAATTATATTACCCAATTATAATTTATATTACTTTAATAGGTGCACTCACTATCAATATCAGCTGATTAAACCTTTATTTTAGGCAGTTTATTTTCTGAACATTTAATTTTGTAATAATTGCGGTCTTTGCCTCAATTGTTAATTTACTTTTTTTTATTTTACCTCATAAATCGGTAGTCGTTTTAGTCTGGCCACACAAGTTTACAGCTTCGCACTCCGTAACTACCGAGTGTATCCGAACTCGAACCGAAGTGCGCCGAACGCTTGTATTGATGCCGGGAAAACATTTTCCGCGCCATTTTCTTTGGCGCGAGTGCGAGGGAGAATTTTGGCAAACAAAGGCTGAAAGGTGCCCCTGATTTTGTAAGTACCCTGCGTATGGAACAAAGGAGTATTACTCATTATCGATCATAACTTTCATTAGGTAATAAGTAGGTACATAGGTAGGTAAGTATTGCTTATTAATTCACGTAGTATACCTAAATAAGAAGTAGGAAATAAAAATGAAAAGAATTTATGTTTTACGAATTTCTAAAACGATTTCTTTGTCTAACGTTGATCCACATCGATACCAACATTTTAATTATGTTCTCTTGCTTTCATTCCTGTCTTGACATTTATTTATTTAATAACTTTTATAACCGTCGTGCTTTGATCGGTTTCCTCTTAATTCGAGTTGGTATGGATCAGATTGGACTCTTTTTCTCCGATTAATTAATAAGTATTATTGACATAATACTTTGCCTAAAATCAAACCCTCAGCATGTCAACTCAGTAGTCGGTAGGTAACTACTTACGCCCGAATACAGAAAGGCTACTCAATATTATCCTGTCGTGTGTCTAAACGTGTATCCACGTGAGACACAATGTATTTTCTATTGTGTCTCATATACAGGCATTCAAGCGGTTAAGTCGCGCTTATGCATAGTTTTGTTACTACAATTCCTTTGTAACATAAAACGTAACATCACGCGTTTTAACCCCGAAGGGGTAGGCAGAGGTGCACATTATGCCACTATACAATGTAACACTATTTATGTTATTAGTCCCATGTAATAGGGGGTGAGCCTATTGCCATATCGGTATATGCCAATAGGCAATACCCGGTGGTACGATTCCAGACTCCATGCTACTACTGAGAATTTTTAAAACCCAGTAATACTTTGCACGACCCGGGAATCGAACCCGATACCCCTTGCCCGGTAGTCACACTTGCGACCACTCGGCCAAACTTTGTAAATTGACAGAAATGGAACGATATTTAAGTTCAACTTAAATTTGAGGAGTCTTTCAGCATTCAGGCGTTAACCAATATTGATTGGATATTGGTGTAATTGATTGGCTATCAACAAATATATATTTAATGGTAAAGAGTATTAGGTGTCGTGGTGGCCCGGAGGTTGAAGACGCCTGCTTCTCATTTATGAGGGTGCGGGCTCGAAACCTACCAACGGCAAGTACCAATGTGACTTTTTCCGAGTTATATGTAGGTACTTTCTAAGATTATTTAGACACCACTGACCAACGGTGAAGGAAAGCATCGCGAGGAAACCTGGACTTATAATTTCTAATTATAAGTTTGAAATCGCCAATCCGCATTGAGCAAGCGTGGTGATTAATGATCAAACCTTCTCCGTGTGAGAAGAGGCTTTGCTCAGCAGTGGGCATTTATAAGCTTTTGAAGATAATGATTTAAAATTTATGTAAAAATTATATTTTTGTACCGGTTTGGTAAGACTTACAGTATTATCGAAAGTATTATTTTAATTTAGGCTGTAACTTCCATTGTCATTAATCTGAAAATTACTGAAAAAGTTCAATGTTCTTTTACAATAATAAGTTTTCCTGTTTAAACCCTATAAAACTGTCAATAATTTATGTTTGGCATATGGTTGCATACAGCATAATGCTAGCTGCAGGTCGCAGATCTTTTGTTCCCTACTTATACTTATACTGTTTGCCTTTTGCTCTGCTCACTCTTGTAGCTGATATGACGATGATGATGATGATGAGAAACAAAGAAACCACTGCAGTTTTTTTTTACTCAAAAGTGGATTGTACTGTATTGTAGTATCACGCCTGCAAATCCTCAGAAGGGGAAGCAGAATTATATATTATTTTAATAAAGAATCTAAATCAAATTTTAATTTAAAGTGATAATCTTTTAGACTACAACGTGTCTCAAATTCGATTCCTGTGGAGGTTGGTATTGTTGGGTTTACGATTTCAAAATTCCTGAATCTCAATAAATCTGATATCATACGTGATGATATGTGGCAATATTATAATGGGACTAATAACATAATGGATAATAATGGGTATTCCACAAGCACCGCTGTATGTGTATGATGTGACAATAAAATTAGGTAGGTACCTATTAAGTAATATTTAGAACAAGAGCAGTCAAAAGTTAGGCTATCTTAAAGTTAGGGTATCTCTGTGTCATCTATCTCAATCTATTGTGTACATTCAGTGCATTTAATGAAACCTTAGTTTTAGTAATGCCTTGATCATGATATATTTAATGACCTTTGATGGTACAGCTTATTTAATATTCTTGTAACGTCTTTAAATACCTGCAAAGGATCAAAACTCACATAATGGTGCGATTTTATGATAATTCTTTAACCAATATATTTTTATTCTGCCCCAGTTCAAAAACGTTGCAACTTTCGTTACGTAATGTAGTTTCAGAGTAACTCCGGTATTAGGGAAAGGCGTTATTAGATTAACTCTATCATCATATTATGATAGAATGTATTGTTGTATTAATTAACATATTTTCCCTTTGAATCAATATTCTAATAATTATAGTTAAAAAGTCGACTGTATTCCACATTTATTTTTGCTCTCCACTATTTTATTTCACCCACTAGCAAAACATACAATGAACTAATTGAAGATAACACCAAACTGAACTTTTAATAGTTTATTATAAAATTATTTACGGTTTTTTGTATTTTTTGTCATTATAAACGTACTTAATAAATAATAATAAATTTAAAAGACACGTACAACGTGTGTTTACAGTATGTTTAATTTAATCTTACTTTAGTATGTACAGTCATAGGTAGAAAGTTGTACAAAACGATTGTGCATAGATGTTATTCGTATAAAAAAGGGGGTAGTCCGTATCTAAGATGGCGTATACGGGGTGTCGATGTAACCGAGGGTGGGGCGAGGGCGTCGCAGGGCGGGCGGCGGCGGCGGTAGCGAGCGCAGCACGACGTCCGCCGAGCGGGCGCCAGCGCAGGCTACAGCCACTTAGCCCTCCGCAGGAGCTTCTCCCTCTGCCGGCGCCGCCGCGCCCTTAGGCTTAGGTCCCTGCCACCCATCGCACATTTTTCGGAGGAACGCTGGAAACACAAAACAATAGCATTAGAAAACCATAAAAACAAATGAAAAATTGTTATTTGCGTAAATGGGTTATGAATAACATATGACTTGTTGAAATGATTTCATGATTGACAGAATAAACATTGGTTAAGTTTTAAGAGAATAAGTAAACATTAAACAGAATGTAAAGCAGTAAAACAGATAGTTACGACAGTATCAATAGAGAAGAGCTGTAAAATTGTAAGCCTTAGATCAGCAGTTAGAAGAAACGGAGCGCAGTGATAGCTATATTGTACGACGGTCCACTTACGATCTTATTACTAAAGATATGACGAGGTGTGTCGCCTCTACGCCATCACCTTCTTCAGGAATGCTGTAAATGGAAAATCGGTAAGACAAAGGGGACACACACGATCCGGAAATATACCCTCATGCTTCATACACTTGGGTTGGGTAAATACAAAGGGATCTACTGAATTTTACACATTACATTTTCTGGTAAAATAGGTAAAGACAATCAGGAATAATTAACAAGGTTTATTTATACATGCTGCAATATGGTATTTGCTTAACTAAGGAATTGTGAAGGTCACTTTATGCATTTATTTGGCTATGTATGGTGTATACGAGACAGGGTAATAATGTAGATACTTTGGAAGGATTCAAACAATTACAATTTTACACAAAACATTTACATGCCAATTTAATAAAAATGTATTGGGTTTCTACCACAATCAATACTCATGTCCTTCTAAAATTCACTTTTAAAACAAAACAAAGAAAATGTATACTTACGTGCATAGGGGATCATGCCGTCGTCATCCTCAGCGTCCATGCAGTCCTTTGTGACTTCAGTGACTTCATTATCATCCAGTTTCTCACCTAAGCATTATAAAAATTCAAAATTAAGTAGGAAACGTTGTATGACACATGGTGTGCCAAGAGGAAAAACTGTTAGGACTAGACGAGTAACTGAACTGACTAAATAGTACTAATTTACTACAACTCAGCAATGTAATCAATCTGTCTGTCATCTGTGAGAGATACAACAACGGACTGTTTGATTTTTGTTATTATATTTAGAAACCTAACCTGTTTCGTTACTTTCTGGTAACCAAAAGTATGTTTTTCCAAGTAAAAAGCTAACATTATTCCTTCCTATCAAATAAAAGAATAGTATCACGCTTTCATTTTCATAAACACGGATTGCTGTTACAGAAAATAAGAAAAAATAGAATACGAAACTAAAACCAGCTCTGTCGTGAAAATCATTATTTCGAAACCACGATCACTGGCGCCTAGCCAAGTGATTTCAGTTCATGTCCAACTGGAAATGAAGTTGATGCCAATTTATCTTATTGACACGTTTGAGCCTTAGAAAAAATAAAAATACCCATGGCTAAACAACAGTGTACGTTTACGATCCATGTTTATGATGTAGAATTATGTTTTACGATCTTTAAATCATGAAATTCATAAGACTTTAAAAGCTGGCCTATCTTCTAAAAAGAAACATGCAGAGTTTTTTACTTCTGGAAAATAAGACTTTCAACATTTATAAAATTCTTCTCACCTAACGCAAGGAGCGTGTGTGTAAGCTCGGCGCCAAGCATAAGACCGTTCTCGTTCTTGTCGTACAGTTTCAGACATTCCAAGAAGTCTTCGTACTGTCCCTGGTCTTTGTCTTTCTTTGCTTGGCTGTAGATGGGAAGGAACTCTTCAATCTGAAACAAATCAATACATTACTCAACTTTCACGTTTCAATCCGTTTTTACATCTCTCTATTCTCTATTAATATTTTCATCTTGTTTAAAACGGCTCCAGCGATTTCATTCAATGGTTCTGTGCTCATTAGTCATTTTGATAACCGTAGTTTTTAGAAATACTACTTATAATTTATTCTACACACACCAAAAGTTTGATTTCTACATGTACTAGTCATTTAACCCTTTGACTTCTTAGTTTGACAATACCAATCTACTGATAATCACTTGAATATCTTCCTAATTTTTTTTCATATTTGATGGGCCGCCGTTTGACCGCTATCTCGCCTGGTAGTAAGCGATGATGCGGTTTACGATAGGGCACGTCGAACCATAAGCAATCTATTCACTCGGGCCTTGAAGAAACCCAAGTTATACCCTCCAAGAAACACAGACTCTGACAAGGAATTCAAATTTATTTTTAGTTACTTACGGTGAGCGTCTTCTCGCCCTTCTTCTTGGTTCCACCGAGCTTCTCGATGGTGGCCAATGTGGGGTTGGAGTTCAGTGCCCTGAGGACATCTCCTAGGTTGAAGGCGTCGATTTTGCCGCTACCATCGAAGTCGTAGATGGAGAAGGCGAAGGATGCCCCTGTACAATAAAACATAATAATGTTCATCATGTTCTTAAAAACAATAAATGAGACCTTAATATATTTCTTCTATACATAAACAAGTATACTTAAATACTTTAGAAATATCTTATGGTAAAAAACTAAAAACGATGCTTTCAAATTGTGTTAAATATATTTTAGTTTTGTTAAGTGATTCTTATTTAGTTAATTTTGGAATATTGTGAGATAAACGTAATGTTCCAATTTGTTTTGCATTCTATTCCTATTTCATTTGAAAATTCTTTCTAACAAATCAGGAAATATTTGAATTAATTTATGAGTCTTCATTAAAGTTTGACAACTCCAGGTATCTTTATTGGTTACAAAATTTCGTTAAAGTTCTCGAAATTACGGTTTGTTTAAGTCAGGTAGAGCACGGAACGATGCGTGGGCGCGCACATTCTTCGCGCCCAGAATAATACTTTTCCACGATACGTTTCAATATATTCGGTGTGAACTTCTGAGTCACTTTCTAATTATAGCTCGATTGAAACAGTACCCTAATTTAAACCAACTGTTAAGCCGCGTCGGATTGTCATTATTAATTTTTTTTTATAAAAATTATTTATTCCAAATATATTTGTGTAATAAAAATAATTTAAGAATAATCCAATTCATTAACATTCCATTAAATTATTTCCAGAAGTTTCTATTCAATCTACTTGATAACTCGTCATTACTTAGCGCATGCGTAAAATGCATTAGGATCAGCTGACTCAAGATCATTTACCGACCTTGATAATGACAGCTGATTTATAGTTGCAAATGTAAATGAAGTGACAGATATCCGTTGCATAAAATATACGTAGGTAGTCCATGTACGTAGACTCTGATTCCCACGCTAAAACATACGTAGCGCGCTTGCAGTGAAATCTGAGTGGAGTTTCTCTGTTTGGGCGGGCGGCAATTCGGGATCACGTGACGCATGAGTTTAATTTTGGAACGCAGCGCGCGCGCAGCATGGCCGTGCCACTGGCGCTGCCGCCCGGCATCTCCTAGTAACGCGCACCTTTTTGAGAAACGATGCTAAACTTAGATGTTATGATCCTCACTCCCGTTTCATTTATGCAATGTTATTTCACTTGTATGGAAACACGATTACGTTAACATTTT
Source organism: Spodoptera littoralis (assembly GCA_902850265.1). Lineage (NCBI taxonomy): Eukaryota > Metazoa > Arthropoda > Insecta > Lepidoptera > Noctuidae > Spodoptera > Spodoptera littoralis. The sequence goes on along the minus strand of LR824542.2, from coordinate 7,257,223 downwards.
AATTACTGAAGCAGAAATAACTATCTATCCGTGACAATCTATGTTGATTTTTCTACCAATATTAGTTGCCCCTGTGTTTTAATACAACGCCGAAACATCTATGATGTGTTTTTTAGTTTTATAGTCAAGTTAATAAAATTTAGTAAACAAAGTGATACAAAAATGTGTACTTACTTTCAACGTCGTTCTTGCTGAGGTCGCTCTGAAAAGTACCAAAAATATTTCGTTATTTCCTTGTACGTAACAGTTGCCATGCATAGTGTAGTGGTATTAGTTGGTGTGTATTCACAGCTTTGCAGCTCAGTTTGTGTAGAAGCATTCGAATTATACGATACCATCTTCTTTCACTGGTTCTTAAGCACAACACTGTTTTATATTGTGGATGTTAAAGTGAACACATCCAAGTCGCTCGCGAGCATCCGGTCTGCGGAATAACTTGCACGAGGAATAAACGCGTTTTATTTTTACGTATTTCTTTGTATTTATCACTTGTTAAGCTAACAGTCCATTTTCTCACTTAACACGTTGACACAATTTCACTGCCGTCAGTGACTCACCATTTTGTGTGGTGTTAGTTGGTTCCCTCCCGGTCTTCACTGGCAGACGTTCAGACAAGAAGTGGGGCTCGGTAACTTTTCGCGGGACTGTTTTAACTGGCTTAGATGGCGCACCCGTCTGGATATTTGAGATTTAGCCCAGGAATCCGCGACCGTTCTATTTTCGGCGGAGTTGGTCCGTTTCCATAGCGTTGTCGGACACACAGTACACCTACAAGTGCAAAAGAGACGAAACGATTTTCCACCTGCCTAAGTGTGGATACGTGCTAACGCCAATTGTAATGTTAAATCTACATTTATGCTAAACTATTTCGATCGGATCTTTGTGGTATACGCTCTGCGGAAAGGTGTTTAAAATATGCTCGAACCCCTAGAGATCCGTACTTATGTAGAGTTTTTAGTTCCCAGTTATATATTAAGTATTAATTGGTATTAAAAAGCAATACAGTATAAGGTTAATTTCGATTAGGTGAACTAATAATGAAAAAAATATTAAATTTGGCACTTAAACCTTTATTGACACAAGATGAACCAAATAGAATAAACAGATAGATTTGGCCGATTTCCTGGTAAGACAGTCAGTACTCGCCGCACTCATCAGGTTTTACATCGAAAGTATAGCCCTTCCAACGTGAAGAATGGACAAACGACTCGTTGACCGTGTTAAACTTCCAGACAACATCTTGGTTGGGTGAGGGTGACCGAAGAAGACGTTGATCCAAAAGACTTGCAGCTCGACGTCTTGCATCAGGAGATAAAGGACACAAACCACGAGCAGCAAATGGAACCCGATTTTCCTGTTAAAATATTACGAATTGCAATAAATTGAATCTGCCTATTAATTACTATTTACTAATTCCGCTGTCTTTATTAAACACTAATTTGTACTCCTAGCAAGTTGCAGATTTCATAAATTAATCCTAGTCATCTTGATCTATTCACCTGTTCATCATGTCATAAACGAGTAACGACATTGAAATCGAATTATATCTGATGTAATACAGGATTTACCCAGTAGTCTAGGTCAAGCGCACGATTTAAAGCAGCTGGTAAATTACATCATTTTTATAAAACAAATTCATGTATAAAACTTTATCGAATTGTTTAACAAACGTTCTATTTTTGTCTAATAATTGGAAAAATAAATTAAATCTACCTATTAAGTACGTATCTATACCAAAAACTTATTTTGATACCTTGCGTTTCCCGGGAGTCCTGCGTCGCCACCATCCTCGGATACAAGCTAGAAGCCTTGCACCTTGAGAGCGGCACCTACTGACCAGCGAACCTTTTTTCGACCCACTTGCCGCTGCAGACACTCCTGATTCTGCTGCTACTAACTCCTTCATCATTGGCTAAACCATTACATAAATAATAATTACTGTCGTAGTTAAGTACCATGCTTAAATTTCATTTTTAAATTACCAATAAAATAGTTACGTTTAATGTTTATTAAACTTACACAAATGTGAGGCTCCTCATCACGATTAGTTGATAAATTTTCTTCAGATGTGTCAGCAGTCATTAATTCCACTTCTTGGAGAGTCATACCTTTTGGATCTTCTAATATTGGATCTACTTCATCTTCGGAATTTTGTTCATAATCACCTACATTAGGAAAATCAATATTAAATCTATAAAAAATACACAATTAGGTAGGTATGCGAGTGTAGCAGAACTTTACTCACGATTCAAACTAAGGAATGCATTTTCAAATCGTGCAACGTCGTTAGTCTCGACTAATTTCTCTGGAATATCATCTTCACAAAGCTGTGACAATAAAAATTATTCCATAAAAATTTAATAGACAAGCATTATCCTAAATAAGCACTGCAGGAAGTTATTCAATATCAAAATATGCAAAAAGCGTACCTCTCTTATTTCTACATTGGGAACAAGATGAGAGCGTGCACTGTTTCTATCAACGTCACCAGATCCATCGTCATGTATATAAAATGCAACATCTTTACTGATGTCCTCTGCAAAAGCATCTGTCAAAAATGAATATTCAGAAGGTTCAGGGCTATTCTCTGTTTTCTCCACCGGCACCGGCATCATACCCGCCGTCGAATGTGAAGGCTGCTCAATTGTCATACCCAATGCTGTATTCACATATGACTCCATAATTTTGTTCATTGCCTCAGTAAGCAATTCATTTGGCTCCGAATTATTTTGCATAATTTCGGTCTCATCGAATATTATTACTTTTTCAACTTCACTCATATCAAAAAGATGATTGATAAACATTGATGTGGATTTCGTTAACTCGTTCTGGCGCTAAAAATATTTGTTACAGTTACAGAAAATAATTTGTTTACATATTATTAGTTAATATGAAACATTTGTGGAAATCTCACCAAATCAAGCTCTTCGTCTCCTTGGCCTATGAGATTAGGCTCTGGCTTATTTTTTTGTAAATCATCTGAAATATTATCTCACATTAGAGAAACGTTGCTAATAGCGCACTCATTTATTATGCAAACATACAAATACTCAACTCGATCTTGATGCTTCATATATTTGAATTTACATTTCTCATTCTGGATTACAGGATGACACTGTTTTTAATGAGTTACCTACTTTCAGTTTTAAATAGTTCTACGGAACTATTTGTAGGTGGGTAGGTATAGAAAAAACTAATACGTTATCCAGTAACATTGTTTCAGTCACTTCTAAATATTTGGCAGGCGTTTGAAATGTTACCTGACTAAGAATTACCTGTAACTTTTTCCGGCGTCAATGTAGCAACTACATTGGCAGCATGCTCTATCTTATTTTCATTCACGATGTCACTGTCGCCCTTTGACGCCTCGAACGATGTGTCTTCATCATCAGCATCACACTGTTTATCACTCTCAAAATTTTTCATCATTGACTGATAATGCCACGGATGACCTGTTATCGTAATTGGAGTTAATTATAGCCCGCTGGGATTAAGAGCCGTCCGTCGATTCGCTAAGCTTCTGAAGTATGGAACGCAGTGGTATAATAATGTAAAAGTTCTGCATGTGTAATGAGAAAGGTGTAAGCTGTATTGTATTGTGATACTTTTTGGATAAAACTCGTAAAATAAGTACGTTTATTAGTTTTGAAGAAAAATAGCATCAGCCATCACTTCGCCACCAACATTACGTTTATAATGTGGCCTACATTAAGCTCAAATATTGTTTAAAAATTTTTGATCGATACTTTATTGTATACTTCATATTTATATCTCACCCTTTTCACCCTTCTCAGCAGTAGCATTAGCTATCACAAAAGCTTCATCTAAAACCTGACTGACAAGATGGGCTGCTAACATAGCTGCAAGCCGCGGATCGCAAGCTTGCTCACCATCGACTGTACGCAAAAAGATAAGTTATGACTTTTCTTCTAATTATATAGTAAATGCAATGTTACGTACCTAAAAATAAATATCTAAAAACATAAATAATAAATCAATATCCAAAAACACACCTTCCTTGTTGATCATCTTGACAGTTTTAAATGACATCGGAATCTGTTTTTTTTCTCGTATATTTCCAGCCAGTGTTAGTTTAATTCGTATGAAAAAAGAGTTTTCAACTTGATCTTGTTGTAAAATATGAATATACTCTTTTGTAGATAATTTTCCAAAATGTTACCAATCATTTTAAACTTTTCCCTTATCTTGGGAAAAGGCCAATCCGAAGAATTGTCTTTCTTGGTCTCAATTTTATGCTATCGTTTAAATAATCGCGAATCTAGGGATCCATGTTCATTAGTTGTACTGGCCAGACCATTGAAATAGTCTGTTAAGCGTTATTGCATCGATATAATTAGAAATCTGAAGATTGCAAGCTACCTAAGCGGTAAAGTAAACATCATATTTCATTTTCCTTCTACACAGAAATAGTTTATCTTAATTGTTTGCCGAGATTGTCACACTTTTCAGAAGTAGTTAATGTAAAAACCTTGTTTTCAGTTCTTGACGATCTTTATATCGTTATTTGTTAATTTTAGAGTGCCTTTGTTTTAAAAGAGGTATATGAGATATTTACCTACCTAATCTCCTTTGTTACTGTGTATTTCATATCTGTGACTCTGTGAGTTCTTTTATGATCAACAACAAAACTGGAAGCTAATTCTGAAAAGCTTATTTAGGGCATCGCCTTATTAGGGTCAGCTTCACAGATACCTACATGGGCTCTTATTGGACTGCTTTCGAGATGAAAACTGATATACAGAAATGTAGCTAACAAACTAACATTAATATTGTACAAGAAATCTATACCAAATGACAATTTATAAGCTTTATCATAAGTACTATAACATCAATTGGCCACTTTCATTACTCATTCCGCTATCATTTATCATACGAGCATCAACATTTTATTAAAATAATCTCTGTTTCTTATAATAAAGTTTCTGAAATACGTAAAAAGCAGTTTCCATTCAAAACACAACGTCGCTATTTCGGTAACGCCCAGCCAATAGCTATAGTATGTTGCATATATTCTAAAACTTCAACCTCGTTCTATTTTTATAGAAGTTTCGTGATTGTATCTCAGAATAATTTGTTATGAACCAGGAATATGGTATAAATCTGACAAAAACTTGACTAATTAACAAACTATTGTATGGAATACAAACGGGTATGTAAATTAATAACCGTCTAACGAGTTGGCACATAAATTAAGAAAGTAATAGAGGTGTGTCACAAAGTCAGCGCATAAATGTGAAATTCTATAGCTTTAAGACGACGTGGCTCCAACAATACTCTATGACATCATACCTACCTGTGTATTTACTTATTAAAAATGTTTCTACACGCCTACACACCTATTTCAGCAATTAACAACCAATTGTATTTTAAACTAAGACTTTAAATTGTACCTAAGCTACACTTAGTCAATCTTTAAATAGGTAGGTCCCTATAGGTAGTTACGGGTGTCCTATGAAATTACCAATATCTACGACTTCTGAAAAATAACTAAACATCTTTCTACAGGTATTTGACTCTTTAATCATGTAGTAAGTAATTCTGGAAAGAAGTATTTATTCAAAATAAAATAGATATGCCGAAACATAAATTTTGTGTGTGATTCATTAAGGTGACGTAACATGGTGATGTCTCCGATATTATTTTAACTTCCTTCACCCGATGTGGGCGGGAATAAACAGAGCAGTATGTATGTATAGGTACGTTTGGATTGTCCATAAAGCTATTTTAATCTCGTTGTATAATAAGTACGTAAACCCGTGCATTGCCAGTGGAATCTACAATGTACGAAATATTTGAGTTGCATCGCAACTGCTTTGGATGGCACCGTTCGCACCGAACTGGCGGACACTTCATATTTAAAAACTTTTATTTGAGCTAATTGGCTTCTTCGCGTTTTTCAAGAAAATCGTTAAAATCTGAATTACATATAAGTCTACCTTATACTAACTCCATGCAATTCTTCACGAGGCCGGCAGTAAACAGGGCAGTGGCTGCCTGCCATACTACAGTGATCACATACCACCACAACACATTCTTAATAGTTATACACTTACATCTATTTTTGAAATCATCTACATGATGAAAGAACAAGGTAAAATACATGTGTCAATCATATTGCACTCGCATGATGACATAGAGTTGTTACAAATAACTTCATCATCTTAAATTATTAAATAATTGCTAAAATATATAAAATAATAAAGCAGAGATATTAGGTGCTCTCCTACCATTCACATGTCAGAACAAATGAGAGGTACTTATGCGACTAAAAATTATGCTAACCTACTGTCATACTAGTTGACATAGATACCTAAATAAGAAAAAAACTCCGATCAAAAAATATATTTTAGAATTTGTTAAAAAAGCAGAAACTAAATTATACTTCTAAGCTCTTTGCTTGATAATGATACGGGATACCAATAACAATATCATATCATATTAAAAAAGCTATAATATAAAAATACCCTTTCTAACTTCTCCATATTTGACTTCAGGTAAAAAACGCCTTTTTAACCGGTGGTTATAGTAGATAGGTAAAATCCTGCCTTCGTTTCAATGGGTTTTCGATACTGATTTAAACAGGGATCTGCAAGCTCGTATAAGTAGATGCTTTTTCGATCAACGTGATTACTGTCATACCGCTGTGACGAGTTTTTCAGGGGAGAAAACACCGTTCGTTTTTATGACACCAAATCTTAATAAATAATTCCTTTTTAATCCCAAATCTTGGAAATTGAACTGGTTAGGTATTCAGAACACCTAATATAATTAATAAAAGACGTGAGATAGGTGGTTAACCTACATATAGGAATAAAAAAAAAATTAAGTACAGACCTACAGCTAATTGGTCACAAAATCTGATGGCTGCATAAAACAATGACAATGTATGTGTACACAAGCAACGGAAACAATCTACAAAATGGGTACTGTTAGTGGCGCTCCCTGGACGTCTCTATTTATAAAGTAAATTGCTTGCCGCTAAGTGAACATTGATATCTATGCCAATCTTGTTAATTCAATGCCTTTACGTTTACTATTTTATTTGGGGACGTATCAAATAAATTACATACACGAGGGTTGAAAGCAAAGTAAAATCGTAATAGATTAAACATATTTCTTAACTTTACTTAAATCCATTTTTTCATAAATCTAATCAATGCAATAACCGGTGAATAAAACTCTGGCCTACATTTTCAGCTGCTCTCAAGCAGCCATATTGCCGTTTCTATGGCAACCGGAGGCTGGCTCTCCGCCTCTCGACCCGCGCGCACAGATCAATGCTGAAAATTTCCAGGGCTGTTGAAACACACAGTGGAATATATTAATATGTAAGATTTCATCTTAATACGAATCATACAAAACTGTAATGACTATGATATAGGTATCACTTTTTTAACTCTTGGCTTGATCTTAATCGTAGTTTAAAGAGACTCAATACCTAATTGAATATTTTCATGCTAAACTTAAAGTCAAAAACACTTGTTTAGGGTTCACTTTTATATCTAATCATGCTACTTGATAAAGTATGCGTTAAAGAATATTGCTTCGGGAAATTTAATTTGCTTAAATCAGGAAAAACTTAGTAGTGCCAACCCTAGGCGTCTGTCTCGTCACAATTGCGCGGAACCTCATTTCCAGTCTCGCGTCCCTTGGAAGAGGTCCTCGCTTCCTCCCTTATTTCCCCATCGTGTCACCATACCATGTAAACAGTGGTGTTCCCATGTGTCACAAACAATGTGTTAATTACTGCAAGTGAGGTATATTTTGCAACCTGTAGTGGAATAGTTTCACTCACTTTAATTATGTAACACCTTTTAAGTTCATTACTTCTAAGGAAAGATAGATAGTATCTAAATAAATTAATTATTCCCGGTATGTGTGATTATTATGTATTTTACTGCGTTTTAACTTTTCCAGTCCTACTTAGGTCTTGTGGTTGACTAACGACGTGACATCGGGCATGTTTCCTTACACGTGCTTTTTGAATTTTAAAATTATTTCTTCCTTAAAGTGTTCCTTAATCATCAAATACTCTTACCTATTCACAACCCAAATCAAATTTTAAAAAGACTGAAATGGAGAGCCGATTCTCACAGTTCAATCGATATTTTCTCGTCAGGAGTCATTCCTTACAATGAAATCAAAAGACATGTCGGAAGAAGATCCAAATTCCGATGAGGTGGTCCCGATTCCAGTTCAGATTTTCCTGTGGAGACAAACCACGCCGTTCGTGAGACCGCGCCTAGGCAAAGTCCACGATGCGGCCTGCATGGTAAGCAAAACCTTTTGTACGACATTGTAAAATAATAAAAAGCGCCTTAAGTAAATGTTTCGCCAACCGTGTACATATGCTAAACTGCTGAACACTGATTGTTAGTTCTTGTCAGAAAATAACTATGATTTAATTGATACCTAAAATCACCACCTAGATAATTGTGCACTACTTAGGGCCCACATTGCCACTATAAGTACCTATTCCTATGAATTTTCATAAAATACACGTAAATATTATTCAGATACTCACCATACAAATAGCTATAACGCCTTGAATTTAGTCATAACATAACCTTCACTCTCCTTACACAATGTTAAGTATACGTTATCGAATACCTACATTATTAAGTAAAAATAAAATGTATTACTATCCACACCTGTTCTACGTCTAAAATTATTAACTTAGGACGTCACTAAATGTATTGTGCACAATGTGTATCGAATATATTGTCACTATATTCATCTCCCGTATGGTCTAGTGGCTAGGATACCTGGCTTTCACCCAGGAGGCTCGGGTTCGATTCCCGGTACGGGAAAATATTTTTGCTGTCCAATTTTATGTGCTGTAGTTTTGTTGTTGATTGTAAAGTGTCACTTATTTGTTAATAACACGCAGTTCTGTCAACGTGCTCCTGGACACCATGTAAGTTACACTTAAATGTGCTTTATTATTGCCTTATTCCTCATTATTTCTTTTGGGTGTTTTATTTGTTTTAAGTTATTATTATTATTGTTTGTGGATATATGTATATGTTGTATTCTATATTTCAATTGGTTTCCATTAGTTTCATCTTAAAATTACGGTAAACAATTCTTTATTGTTGTTATAAATTAATGTGTTCATCAATTTATTATAAAGATAAGGACAAACATGCTCTGATCACAGAGATTTTACATTGCATTGTTCCAATTTGTATAAAAGTTTGCAATATTTTTTAGAGTTATTAACTTTCTCCTGCATTTTGGTTCTTATGTTTAATCAAAGGTAACATTTTGTGAAAAGATTCGACAAATTTCAAAAACGTCAAATAGATTGACAACTGACAGCTTATAAACATATTGACATGTTTACCTTCATTTAATAAAGTTTTCGCAACAAAATAATTTTGTTATTATAAATAAAATTAACTTTTAACTTTTATTAAATAAACATATTTCTATTACAAATGCATCCTAGGAAGTGAAAGAAGCTTGTAAGGTGAGAAGATTTTTCAAATTGAATTTCATTTATGATGAATAAAAATTAAATAACTTTTGTTTAGTCTGGCGTACTTTTTTAAATAATAACTTTTAAATGAATTATTCGCTTTAATTGAAATGTAATTAAAATTAACCTGAAAATACTCACAATGAATTCTATTTTAAAGTCTATTTTAAATTCTAGTTTAAAGTTACAGCACTTTAATATAAAATCTAATTAGAAAGGATTTGTATAATTTAATTCTTTGTATTTCTATTACATTTTTAAACATATTGTAATGTAAATTACAGTCATTTGAGAAAGTACTAGTCCAGAACTTGCGGTTTGGACTGTCCATCAGTTTAGCCGACGCTATAGGATCTATTCCACGATGGAGACTGATACAAGCCTCGCTGCCTCATGTGATGCATGCTTTGGCTGCTCTGTTACACAACAGGTAATTTTTTTATTTTGTTTTATGTTCATAATATTTACTTAAACACTTAATTTTGTTAAATGGAACTATTTCTATTGAAGTATTTATATTTTCTTTGGGTGGAAAGTGAAAGGATAGCGGGTGTCAGACTCTTAAAGTATGAAACCCACCCTGTTCCAATTCCTGCTATGTGCCAGGGTTTCAGTACCTGTATGGCAATCTATCTGTTTCAGTAAGCCCTGCAGAAAATACTTTTATTTTGTAAATTAAACCCATTGATTATTATATAGATTCACTTTAAAATCGAAAACCCGAATCCTATTTTTTAATATAGTATTTACCTAAGCAAGACTTTAATTTGCAGAGTGAAAGACAACATGCAGTCTTTGGGCAATGTGGAAACGAAGTTACTTTACACCTTGCATTGGATCCTCCTTGATGCATCCGATGAATGTATTGAAGCCGACTATGAAAATGGAGTGTTCTACTCAAACCCTTTCCATTATCTCTTTTCTATACCTGCTTTAACCGTAAGTTGCCATTGAGTAATATTTTAAAGAGTAACTCATGCAAATTTTCTAATGAGAATTCCTAAGACATCAGATGACTTGTCATATTAAATATTGTTTTTGTTTCAGCTGTTTGTGTTCCTGTTTGCACCCCTGTCTCACCACCTGAAAGAGTCAGACTTCACAAACAACTATCGGTTAGAGAATGGCCTTAAGATGTGGCAAGCTATGTGGGAGTTCAGGCACCCTGAAGCCCCATGTTTCACCACACTGGTCAAGCCAAAACCCAAGCCTTTAGGTGGCAAGTATTCCAAGAGACATCAACCAGGCGACGTGTTTATGGGACGTATGTAGAGAAACCTATCATACTTTTACTCTTTAGTAATTTCATTACTAACGACTATAATTTATGGTATTTTTCCTTAACATGATTTTTGCGATTGCATCCCCTGGACTGACCCCGCTGGAGTTTGTTTATTTACAACTGTAATCAATTTCTAATTTCTTTTTTGTATTTAGCAACCCTTGGGCGTATGCGTGTAACCTTTTTGTACCTATTTGAGCTTGAATGTGATGAGATTTATTACTCCTGCATTATGATAAGCATTCTCAATAAACTAATGCTAACGTGTGATGATGTGATGTGATACATTTTTATATAATAATATCTGCTACTATTAATTATATGACACGAATCTAATTAGCTTTTGTTGTCACAGGTAAACTGTCTAAAGAAGAAGGAGGCGGAGGTAATGTGAATGGGAGCCCACCGAGTCAGAACGTGTCGATATCACAGTCGGAAGTGACGTCGAAACAGGCCAGTACTGAAGAAGAACCATGGCTGTCTTCACCTAAAGACACTATATTCCCTGAAACTATACCTGAAGAGAGTTCTAGCACTGAAGAAGAACATGTGGTAAGTAATTTAACTGTCCTTTTCGAATAATCGATTGATTTTGAATTCTATTTTTAATAATTTTTCAGTTCAATTTATTAGTGATAGGTAGATGTGTACACATCTTCCTATCACAGAAGAATTTGGACTCTATTCCAAATCCATAGAGTCCAAAATAGACTTATATATTACTACCCTATTTAACATAAACATTATTTTGTTATTTTCAGTTTATCTACCGACTACCTTCGGAGCAAAATTTTGGCGGCGCAGTGAAAGAAGCGTATACGGTGTACGCGGCTGATCCAAGTATATTTCAACCACGGAAAACGGATACGTCAAAGCAGGGACTACCGGGTATCAAACCTTTGCCACAGATTACTAAAATGAGGTAAGATTAACTATAGAAAGTGTCCGATTTACACATTCTACAAAAAAAAAACATGAGCTGAACATGTTACTGCCTAAGTGTTGAACTAACATGTTTTACTTTCCATTTTCGAAATTAAATAATAATAATTTCCTTTTATACTATATTCTTATTTACAGTTCATCGGATAAAGAGTCACTGTCGGACAGTGGCGGCGGCGGAGGCGGACCTACCAAGGATACTCCCACAACAGAAAAACCACCATCTGCTAAACAAGGGAATGTGAGTCCTATCGTAGTAAAAATAAGGTTAATTGTTATTTGAAGAACTTGTGCGAACTTTTGTAAGTTTTCAGGTCTCTGCTGCTACTTTCCTAGATGTAGCTACATTGCGGTGTTTATTTACTTCTCAATGGCAAGAAGAAGGTGTGTATTGGGCACTGCACTACTTGTACAACAGGTAAGTGTTCATTAAAAATATATATTAGAAAACATTATATTATAATGTGAACAATTATTTTAATACAATAATATTTCAGGTTACGAGATATATGCGATGATATGTCAAAACAAACGCAGCCAAGAAAGAGGAGCAATTCTTTGCCTATACCCAAAATTGAGGTCTCCGTATACCAGAGTCCTGACATAAAAGATCGTGACTCGCTAAAGAACTTCATCGAGGTCCCAGAAGTTAAGGACATGTCACCAATCACAGAGATGCCGTTCACTTCACCAACCAAAACAGAAGATGACAACATCATGACGAGAAGATCCAGCGAGAAGATAAAGCGAAAAATGAAAATGGCCGACCTCAAAGCCTTTGTAGAAACGAAACTACTATCCAAATCAGAAAAGGCTCTAGAGAAAATTGGACACGATGACCACAAGTTCTCCTTCCACTCCGCAGTTAGGATGCTATCTGTAGCTATATTTTCCTCTTATTTTAAACCTCTTCTCTTATGTACCTAATACTTTAATTTAAATATTATTTCAGGAATACCATAGGAGCTTGGACAATACGGATGATCGTCCTAATTCAGCGCTTGCGAGCAACTTCCCGCCTCTAGCCCCCAGGCTCACCGGCGATATGTTCCATTGCAATCTTATCAAAGGCAAAAGTATGCCCAGCCTTAGGTAAATATCCGTAGCCAATTTCCCTCATCCTTTTTCTTTTTCATGGCATTTTCCATTTGAACTTTTATTATAGCTATGGTATTTTTTAATAAAACTTTAATAAGTACCTATAGTTAATTGGATAAACGTAGACCAGTTTTTTGTATCTACTTGAAAATAAGCAGTGTATTTTAATTACTTTTCCACTGATTGTAATAGATAATATAGGTTTTAATAGAAGTAGTATTATTATAATTATTTTCTAGACTTAAACGGAGGGGGAGAAATATGACAAGGTGGACTTAGGTCCTACAATGCATTTTGTAAGAACACTTTAAAGATCAGACAATATTGCTCTGTTCTCCCTCTCTCTTACACCTTTTTCAAAGATCTCACAAGCTGAATTGAACGCTAAGCAACAGCAAATTAAGTTTTTTATCGGTATTCACAAAATATGACTCCAAATTCGTTCTATCAATCACTTTGATTTCATATCTTTAATTTCCAAAGCACAGCATGTTTATTTATCAACACAAAATTCTCGGTGAAATTTCTATTTAAAAATTGTATTTATTCTCTTTCTCCCATCTTGTTGACGCTTGTACCCGTACACTATTGTAATGGACGAACAATTCGGTCGCTAGCTGTTTGATTGATGAGCTAGCATCCAATGGGTAAGTGAGCAAATTAACAAAGAAATTAGAGGCTTCGTAACTTAGACGCTAGTCATGCTCGCAGGATTGGTAATACACGTACTAGTATTACGATATTTGTTAGGCGTAGAGGTTTTGCTTCAAGTTTTAGCACATCCGATATGAGGCCTTATTGCTACAAACAGTAGGCTTGTTTCCGCACATCAGACAATTACTTTGATCGAATAACAATTACACACAGACACACACTGTCACATTTACAATTAAACAGAACATCAAAGTAGTTGTATGCACGCACAATGCTCATTAGATTTCGATACACAGTTCATAACGAATTATTGCATTAGAACGTAATAGTAAGATTACGTAGTTAGATACAGTGATTTATTAAATCTATTCATTTAGTTTGAGGCTTCATTGGGTGCGATAATGCGTCCAATCCATGCAAACATTATTTACAAATAATATAATTTATCAACAATAAAAGCGTACGATTTTGAACTTTAATGCTTCACGTTAAGGACACAGTCCGATTGCAATTTAGTCGTTAAATCATGGAAGTATCACCAACGTAACATACGATATATTTAAGCATGTCTCAACACTAAATATTTAGCATGAACAAAATACACAACAAAACACAGGTATGATGTGGAACCTATGATTAAAAAAACACTTTAATATAACAATCAAAAGATATATTACACTGAAGTGACATTATGTAAATAAGGGTGAGTATTGCATATCAGTAATAAAGCTAGTTATAACTGAGAAAGATGATTACAGGTACATTGAAGAAGTGAAGACAGAACGCACGCAGGGACCTTCCCACACGATGCCTACCAACGCACAGAAGAAGAAGAACCCGATCATTACTGTGACGGAACACACACCTACGCCATCACCGGATTATTTGTCTAAGACTAGACAAGTAAGTAATATGAATAACTAGCTTTCGTCAGGGGCTTCACCAGCGCTCGCATGGGATAAGAGTAGCCTATGTTATGTTAATCTACACCGTAATCTACCCCTGTTCCGAATTTCATCCCAAAATCTTCAGCCGTTTTGAGGTGAAGAAGTAATAAATAAATAAACAAACATATTAACTTTCGTAGTTATAATATTAGTAGTATGGACAGTAGGCACTTATTAAAGTAGGTATTGCAGAGCCTTTTTGGCCTGTCATATGTTACTGTTGCATTTACGCGAAAACCAAAAAGACTTTCATGACGCAAACGATCAAACGGATCGCCTGATAGTACCTACCTAACGTTATTTTCTTTCTGAGGGCCAAGCACGAATAACTATCGCATTCGTATCGTAACAGTATCGAGCGAGTTAAGCGTTTTGATTGGTTGGTTCACTTGAGCCGGCCAATCAGAGCGCCGAACGCGCTAGATACTATTACGTTACGAATGCGATAGTTATTCGTGCTTGGCACTCTGTTCTTTATACTCTGCAAGAAGAATATTTACCGAAATACCTACCTACCTACTTCATTTTTTAATTTTTATTTCCACAAAATGTCATTTTCACAGGGATCACTGGAGTCTCAAATAGACTCAGTCAGCATGCAAGGCTCCCAACATATTCCGACGCCTGAACGCAAGCCAAGCCTGACTCGGTCGCAAACAGATTCCAATATAACATACGTCGTAGAAGAAATACAAGAGGCGCCTGGATCCATTCATTATATAACTAAAGATGGGGATATTGACTTCCAAGTGGTTCTCAAGGTTAGTTTATTAGGATTTATGCGATCTATTTATCTAAACAGATTATCTGACGTATTGTGAAAATTGGCAACTTTATTAAGTACAGTACCTACCTAGTTATTGATTTTCAACTTTATTCTTTTGTAATAAAGTCCAAAATTTCGTAACAGTTTTAAGTGTCTTGATTTACATACAGAAGTAAGTACATGAAGAAGAGTGGTTTGTATTGTAGTGACTTGCAACTATTTTATAAGTAAAATATTTTAAGAAGACTATTTGTTAGGTTCTAAAATCATCTATTCTTACATGTCAGGCGGTATACTCAGTGTCAACGATGGACAGTTTCTACATAACCCTCCGCGTCATGGAAGTTATGCTCAACTTAGTCGACACACTGATGGAAATGGGGGTTCACAAAAATTGGCAAACTGGCAAGAATGACGACGTGCAACCAGGGAATATTGACCCTTTGGGAGACTTTAATAAAGACAAGGACAGCAAAGTAAGTTCAAGATGTATATATAATCTTCTTTATATATAAAAATGAAACCCGTTTCCCGTTGTCACCCATAACTTGAGAATGGCTGGACCAACTTAGCTGATTTTTTGTTGTTGCATTTGTTATTTTAAGGAGAAGGTTCTTATGATAGAAAAAAATCCTGAAAATCTTATGTCGCGAGCAGAAGCTAATTGTAATATAGAAACAATAGAGTGACATTTCAATATTTTTTTTATAGGAAAGGGACTCTGGTATTCCATGCGCACCAAGCCAGGACTCCACAAACCTTGAAGGTGGAGATAGTACAAAGGAAAGAACAAAGGAAGAAGACAACATGGATTGTCCATATTACATGATCATGCATGTTATACTACGGTAATTACCTAGTAGTATTTATTGACTTGTGGTAAAAATGAACTATAAGAAAAATGTATCATTATTGACTTTTAAGACTGACCTTTGTTTTTCTATAACTCAGTTTGCAAACAGAAACAGTTTTGTAGGAAAGTCGACAATTCTTGAAGTTTGAGAGTTCAGAGCAACCTGATGCTGCCGGCTTTACATGAACACTGTTAATTGATTTTCTTTAATTCCTTCTTCAGTCGTTTTTCAACTTTAACGTTTGGAAATAAAGTACAAAATCTCTTAATGTTTAAGTCCTTTGAGGTTGACAGCTCATCTTATCATGCCACCTATACATATACATGAAGACTGATCTTTCATTTTCTATAACTTATTTTCTAGACTACTACGTCAGCTAGGCTGTTCACACGGTTGTACGACCGCTCTCCGCGGTCCTCAAGCAGAATGCCTAAGAGTTCAAGCACGGAACTCTCTCCGCCAACTGCGGGCAGCTTCCATACCCAAGTTTACGACCCGGTTGAAGGAAATGACCAAGTATGCTCCTATACGAGAAGTACTGGATAATTTGCATGCAGCCGTTGGGTTCTGTGCTGAACCTGCTACTTTGGTATCGCCTATGAGTAAGTACTAATTATTTATAATTTTATTCTTACGAAATTTTCAACAACAACCAGTAGTTTCGATCTTATCAGTATATAGTAGATATGTTGTGAATATTAAATAAAGTCTATACTTGTTGCTAAAGCAATAGAAGTCAAGACCACTCTATGAAACTATATGCCGCTGTCACAGCTACTTTGTTGAATATAGGGCCCTTTTATAATATAATGACGAGTACGTAATCGCATAAGGCCAGTTTTAATAGTAAATTCTTGTTCACAGACCAACAAAAACGTAGCAACACAAAGTCTCCTGACATAAGTAATCTGCAAACTGGTTACGCAACGAACTTCGGGGCTGGCCAGGGTCCGAATGCAAGCCGCGCTATAGAGACGTTCATAATCGAAACTACGTTCCGCGTACTCGTCACTCGGTTCGCTTTGATGCACAAGGAACTAAAAATGCTTGATAATTCTGTAAGTATTAAAACAAAGAATACCTTGAATAAGTTAACTAAAACTCGCGGGTTACTCACGTGAATATACTGAGAGAGAGTGAGCTGCGCGACGTCGCCGAGACCGCGCACGCTGCTCATGAGGAAGAACTCTAGTAGCGCTTTTCTCAGTATATTCACTTGAATGATTACGAGTTTTAGTTAATTTAGTATGTCTTACAATAGTTATTATAAAAACATTAAATAATTATTTTTAGGATACTGACCTGGCAAAGAAGCTAGCAGTTTACATAGTGAAAAATAATTACCGTAAAATATGAGTTAAATTATGTTTTACAGCTTACTTAGCTGTTTAACGAGGTGATTCGACCTAGTTTTAAGCCATCTCAGGGGCCATTAGTCATAGTATAGACTTACCCTTCTCTTCTCACCTTTTACCCTCGAGAAATAGTCAGTATCAACCAAGATTACTTGAACCAGTTACTAATATGTGATCTGTTTGTTTTTCTCTAGACGTTATATATGGAAGTTCGTCTGCTACTAAGCTACGTGCGCGAGGCCCACGGCGGTGAGTTCAGAGTGGTAGCATTCAGCGCACTTATGGACACTGCAGAAAGACCTGATAGTCAACAAAAGGAATCTAATATGCAAACTACTAGAGTTATCAGGTATGAAGAAATTGCAAAAAGAGGATCGTTATACATTTACTTTTCTTATGAAGCAAACAACCCTTACTTAGCTCTCATAGCAAATAATTACATCGACGTGTGTTTGCGCAAACTCTTAATACTGTTGCACATCAGTGTACTAATGCTAGTCCAGATAGATAAACTCACTTTTCCATTTGGCTGTCTCTCTTATAAAGACGCTATTGCAGGCACATTCCTCGTCAAAGTGAAGAGGAACGCGGTTCGGACACGGGCGCTGACTCAGGCTGTGCTCCTGACGAGAGATCACACAAGAAGTTCACTTTTAAGAAGAGGAGCACTTCATCTACGGGAGCACATGTAAGTAAATAATTAAATACTGTACATTTGTCCAACAATTTTTTTTAACATTTTGGTAACCGCTACCTCATCATGAGTTAATAATTAGCACCGCCCGTTGACAGCACAACTTGCATTATACGAATAGAGACAAAGTGCATTGTCAACCTTTTGGGGGAAAGCGGAATTATCCAGTGACGTCACTCACAAATTGAAATTATTTTTTATTACTAATTTCACAGAGCCTCTTAGAAACAGAAGGTGGTGAAGAATCAGCGAGTCAGTCTCCTTTATCAGTTCGTACGAGACGCTACCAGTTGACTCCGCGGCAGTCTGAGCGAACAATCCCCTCCGCGTCTTCTGCAGACATCACTCCACACCACAAGATTTCACACTCCAAGTCCATTCCCTCGAAGTTCCATATCGCTGGCATAGGTAAAATATTAAATTAGCTGAACAAATACTTTTCTGAAAACCACATTAGAGTTGGTTCAGCCTATCGTGAGATAATCCCGCGATATTGTTCGCACAAAAATACTTATATTATTTTTAAAGTATTAAATAAAATCAGCTTTGATATATTGACTGCGTTTATAGATCGTCTTTCTGACAATATACTTAAGATAAATTTTTGAATAACAAACTTAAGTGTTCAATACACACTCATATTTATTACAGTGAACTGGTTCCGTCAAAAGCCACATCATTCTCAATCGTTGATTCGTAATGGAGGTGGTTCTGGCGAATCGCTTCCGATCTCCGGCAGTATGATATCGTTGGCTAGACCTCCACATTTACCACCGCCGCATACATCAAGACCTGTGCATGTTAAACGAAGAGTTGGATATACATTGAACAGGTAAGACTGTTTTACAATTATTTTCGGATAATCTTCTTAAGGTGAACAGATGAGCTGAAAAAAGTCACTTTCAAACAGCCTAATAGAAGTCATTATTGAGGTCTTATATTTAGTAGTGGACGTCATACCCCTAAATTATTTCTGTGTCTCACCAGACTTCATCTTATCGTCATCATTTTTCGTTCATTCAAAGAAGAAATAAAGTAATATCCTGTTTATACAATTTTTGGTCGCTTTCAGGGCTCGGAAAAGGGTTGAGGATCGACTAAATAGGTTTGGTCTAAGGAAGATGGGAAAGAAGAGAGATGGCAGTATCGAAGACACAAGTGGTGGATGTAAGTACATTTATTTATTCAAAACTTTTCAGTGATCATATTTATGTCGTAAAAACTATTTACAGGATTACATGAACAGTGTAATACAAGATTTTTTTTTGGAGAAAGTTTGAATATTTTGAAATTGCTTTTGATAGATATACGGCATTAAGTCCGCCAATTTGACTGTATGTGCAATAAAGTTTTAATAAATAAATAAATAATAAATAAATAAATATATGGTAGCAGCGTTCTCTAATAAAGTTGAATCTGTTTAACTGCGATCTCCTACCCGGATGTCAATCATGGAAGTTATTGTAAACCCTCTTATGTAGGTTCAAATATTGTGCATATGAAAGGTTGATAATTATGTTTTCTGCTTTTAGATATGTCGCGGCGTGGCTCTGCAGAAGGCGGGTCAGGTGGTGGCGAATCAGAAGTCGTAATACTAAAGCGCCGTCGTCTAGTAGCGGCCGCGCCACTGTACGCAGGGCTGGCGAGGTTCAGTTTCTTACTAGATGCTACACAGCCAGGAGGAACGCCAGACGCACTTTTCATGGCTGCGTTATTAGATTTGGTAAGTAAACTAATTAATAAACTAACATTTTGGATCTAAAGAATGACAGTCCCCATCGTACTCCTTAATCGAGGGTACTCCGTGACGATTTTCCACAGTCATGAGGTTAAAGTTTTGGAACTAAGTTATGCTTTTATTGCCCTTTCCTGATAAGTTTTGGATGGATAGCAACTGTCATCTATACTTGAAAAATCACCAGATAAATTATTGTGAAGTTTTTACTTTTATATTTGTCTATAACTTGAAAAATATTTGAGTTTAGTTAACATTATATATTGTCTAATTTAGTATTACACTTTCAGCCCCATACAGTTGTAGTTGCAAGAGCAGCGATGTTACTAGAATGTGCACATTTGGTACATAACTGCAACAAGGGTCAGTGGCCTTACTGGCTTAAATCTAACACTTCTAAAGCTGCTGGTAAGCTAAAGATTTTTTTATTATTAATTTGACATACATTGAAATAAACTGTATATTAAACGAAATACTATTTTTCAGTATCTTTAAATCCTCAACTAAAGAGACAACGTCTGGCTGGAAAACTATTTTACCAATGGGCGGAGGTAAATATAAAGAACTCGTTTTCTCTTTCTCATTTGAAAGTTAATTGATATCACTTCTTAATCTCTAAGTCCAGGTTAGCCTGAAAGTCAGTAAATAACAAGCTACCTACAACTTAAACCACAAACTGTTCTTTTCAAGAGGAAATACGTAACCCTTACTTGAAATATTCTCTTACCTACTCTAGGCGCTAGGAAACCGACTGGAAGAAATGCTGATTGAAGACAAAAAGCACGTTGATACAGTTGTCAACTTAGTGAATGATCCTGATGGACAACGCGAACTTCTGCAGCAAGATGAAGAAGAGGACTTCCTTGATGAAGGTAATTATGAAAGTTCAATGTTCTGTAGTCACTTAACTTTATTCTCTAAATCGATGAAAATAGAATACATTATTATACAAATAAATTGTATCTAATTCAAGTTTAACCACTGTATGGATATTACCAAATTACCAATGAGAGTAGAGTTGACTAAACAATCTAGCTCATTTGGTATTTGTATTCTTTTTAAATCTTTAACTCCTGATGTTTCTCATGCATTTTCAATACGAAATCTTTCATCTTCCTGCAGCCAGTATCCGCCTGCCTGGGAAACCAGTGGGTGCCGACTGTCCTCGAGCTCTCAGAATAATTGCTTGCGTACTTCTATTCGAAATAACTGCGTTCCTACGCGAAACCTACCAGAACCTACCCAAGACATGCCGGTCCTCATTAAAGGAAAGAGGACCTTGGGACCGCGTTTACAGGTACTTAATTCCCTTGCACTTAAATTAGAAGATTAATTTTGGTAAGTAGCTTATTAATTCTTTGGTGTAAAACGTTTTATTTTTTGTCATTATGTTATGCGAAGATGGATGGAAAAACGACGTATTTTGTGTAAGACTAAGTGAGTTCATTATGTTCAGTTCATTTGAAATGTATTAAGAGGAGTGCATAATTATATTTGACAATACTTTTATTTTAACAGGGCTCTTAGCAGTCAACACACATTAATGCCAGTCGAGTATGTTTTCAAAAGAAATAATGCATGTTTCCTTGCATACGGCACTAAGCGTGCATGCGTATGTAGAATGTACATAATATTAAATAACATACACTTTTAAAATGGAAGTATTATGTGCAAATTTCACTTGGACCGATGTGACTCTTATAGCGAATATCGTTCACTTATTGGCAAATTTTGGCACTCGAGATTCACAACTGTAGCTGCATCTAACACCTATATTTCTAACATAAAACTTTCGACTGTATAAAATGTAAATAATTTTGTTTTTAAGTTTTCAAATAATACTTTGTTACATGCAGCTATATTTATGGCGATCTCCACGTTATTATTGATTTATAATAAAGAAATTCAAACAACGGTATAATGTGCATACGCACAGTTAATCTGCATGGAATGTTGTAAGATAACACCTAAATTGCTATCGATTAAAATTATTCTAAAATTTTACACAAATATTAAAAATTGTTTTGTGAGATACACCCTTTCAAAATTTTATCCAATAGTTTTTTATAAATGATAAAATAGTTTAGATGAAATTAGAAAAGAGTAAAAATGCTTTTGCTACATTGGCATGCGACATCAGACAGTAAGAATTGGAAGGAAATTGTATAGAGAAGAACATAGAAGCTAATTAAACAAAATAGCTGGTAAATGCAACTTGACTCGCTCGCGTATTTATAAGTTCATTGACGCATTGAAATGTGAATAATTTGGGTCACAGGGAAGCTAACCGTCGATGGAGTATGGCTCTATCGAGCATGGGCCATTCTCAGGCGTCTGCGCAAAGCTTGCAATCTATTGCGGGAGCAGAGACTGAGAGGAAAATATCGTTCGTCCTGCACGAACCTGAGAACGTATCTGGTGGGAGTAATGTAACCGTAAGTATTAGGATCTAATTTCGGTAAAGTTTTTATTCCTTGTTGTTTTGGCCATTTCGGTTGTCATCTTATGTCAACCACAAAATATTCAACGCTAATTCTAACATTCAGCATAACTTGATAATCAACTTAACATATCAACACTTAAATTAGATCTGAAAATATAGGAAATAAAACTCATATTTGCTTGCAGTTAGCGGACGCGATACCTCCAGCAGTTGACGACAAGAAGGGTCGTCTCGGGTCTCGTGGCAAGGCAGGCATGCATCGCCGAAACACACAACAAACGCACTCAGCTTACGGCTCGTTCAAACGACGATCCATAAAACTTAGGCAGAAAGACACTAGAGATGTCGTCGATGAATGTAAGGTCGTATTCAGTTAACCTAATTTTCAAGTACAAACATTGGTAATGAAAATTACATTGGTAATACCTATTGCAACCTATGCTAATATTATATAATCCAGTCTTACATAAATCTAAACATAATTAATATTATGGTATATTAACTTAATACACAGTGTAAATTATCGATATGACAAAGGTCTATAAGCGCGCCAAATTATATAGTTTTTACAATGAGATATTTAGATAATTATATCGTCTTTGTTCCAGTTGTAACAAGGAGATCTGATTCAATACAAAGCAGACGAAAGGTGTCTTCACTGTCTGATAGAAGTGACACTTCAGAAGTTTATCCAGGGGCAGGTAAATGACCAATCAGCATTTAAAAGAAATGCTTAATAACTATACTATAGAACGCGGCTATCAAATGTACTTATGATGAAAATCTTGTACTTACTGCAGGTGGAACTGTAATAATGTCAAATGAAGTGGACAGTGGAGGTGAGGAGAGTCCAGGAGTTCTTTCTGATGACCATGATCATCCTCCGGACAGCCCGGACAGCAATTCCACTGACCCACCTGATACTAATAAAGGATTTCCATGGCTCAAGGTCAGTTGATGAACCATTTATTAGTAAAAAGTCGACTGCTTATTGCTCCTATTCTTTTGTAATAATGTTGTTATAAATGTGTTCAACAGGTTATGGTGAAGTTCCTTAACTCTTTCAACTACGTATGCTGTCATCAGAACTTCTGCCATCCTTATTGCTTCCGTCGAAACATGAGAGCCAGTGTTAGACTCATGAAATCCGTTCAGAAGGTAACAATAGCATCATTTTAACTTGAATTTACACATTTTTATTAAGACTAATGTAGAGTACATTATAATCATGTTTTATAGATATATGGCGAGAAATTCGGTCCAGAAATTAATACGACGAGCTCTGATGAAGGAAACGGTGGGACGCGAAGAGGACGGCGGTCACGCAAGTCCTCTGAGCATTCCACAGATAGGTATACTCAGTATGAGCCCAATTTTTTCTATTATTCATTATTATTATTACACGTCCCAGTAAAAAACATTCTCAGACTAATTATTATACACTAATATTAATATTTGTTAATTAATAAATCCTTAGGATTGAAAGGTCAGTAATCGAAAGTGCTGGCTTAGCGTATAGGGCCGCAGGAGGTGAACAGACCAATGTTGCATCCGAAGGAGTACCTACAAAACCTGCCGCCATGCCATATCCTCCTGCAGATCCACCACCGATCCTCAAATATCTGAAAGGACAGGTAAGACTGGTTTATGAAATACCATTCTGATCACTCAGATTCTAAAAGTTTAACTGATCTCCTTTAGTATTTATTTAGTTTGTTTTAAGTAAGTTTACTTAAAGTAAACTTACTTTTAAGTAAGTTACTTTTAAGTAAGTTTACTTTAGTATTTATTTAGTATATTAAAGCTAAAGATCGAACTGGAACATTGAATCATGGAGTATGTAACCTTTTCCCAACTCAGTGGAATTCGGCCATCGTATATCAGATTCGGGTTATATGTATAGTCTAATATTTACGTGTATAAATTAAAAACAAATTCGTATTTTAGGTCCGAGACGCCTATCACACACCTTTAGCAACATTGATCAAAGGTGCGACCACTATGGGTGAAGAAATGTTCGCAGAATGTGCCCCCGTTGCGTGGCAGTTGTTGTTGGAATCTGATCGAGAACTAAGTTCCTGTGCCGCTGCATTGTTCATTCTCGCTGCAGTAAAAGCACCCAATACTGCCACAGAAATCATGCATAATGATTTGAAACATGCTGAGCCGAGTACCAGGTATGTCTAAAATTTTAAAAAGAGTAACGCAATCAATGAATAAAAAATACTGGAGAACCATGGAAATACCTATTTGAAATTACCATTTAAAACATACATTTTTACATGTCGTTGTTATTCACTTTCAGAATAAACGCAATCCTGAGATTCCAAGTAATGTGGAAGTTAAGATATCAAGTTTGGCCGCGTATGGAAGAAGGTGCTTCAGTGACTTTCAAAGTTCCGCCTCCAGGAATAGAGTTCACTTTGCCTTCTCCTAAAATCGGTATCGAATCGTTAGCTGTAGTAGACCCACCGTGGACCCCACAAGTTAAGGATAAAGACATGGAGATGACGTTAAATCAAGAAAGACACGTAAGTTTATAAAAAAGAAATTGTAATAATTTGTTTATGCGCGAAGAGAATGATTCGTGGGAATTTATACACTTTAATTTGTTTTATGTTTTTATTGCCGTGTTTAAAGTTTGCGCAAAACATACCCTGATGCGCAAGTGATGCGCTACCTAAGGTTAATTTTATAGATGAATCCTATGCAAACGCTGGCTTGTCCCCATCTGAATACAAAGCTTATCATAGAATGGACTTAGAGTATATTTTAAACTAACATTTCTTCCACAGCGTTCTCTGGTAACAGCAACGAAGACTCGTAAGAAACAGCAAACGGAGGCAATAAAACGAGCATTACAACAAAGAAATGACAAGAAACGTGCGGAACGAGAGAGTTTCCTCATTACAACTATACCAATTACAAGGCAAGCGGCAAGGGAACCAGCGTTAGATCATGCTGCAGATGATCATGTTGACCGTAAGTGTTTTATAATGCAGGTTTATACCAGAATATTACTACATTTTTGTACGCTTGTTTTTGATAAGGTTCGATAAACGGTTTCTATCTTTCCTGGAAACTAGAGAGGAAGTATGAGACAGTTGAGTTACAGTTCTATCATCTTATGTTTTTTGTAGAAACAGATTCGCTCTGATTGGCCGGCTCCAATGAACCAACCAATCAGAGCGCCGAACTCGTTTCGATTACTTTAAACGTAAAACATCGCGTTCTTAGACCTCAGAACTTATGATATGACTGCAATATATCAATGAAATAAAACGATATTTTTATTTTTTGTAACAGTGTATGCAGAATTCTTTATAAAAAATATCTTACCTGTCTAGAACATTTAGGTACGATAGTGTGGATTTTGAACCATAAATACTTTTATCCTCCAGCACCAGCAGATGAGGAATTGGTAGAAGGTGTCCGTGGATCCCATCATACACAAGTAGCTTCAGCGCTCTTCCCTTCGACTTTGTGCTCGGCTGTGGCTGAGATCGTGTCGTTACTAGACGATGCTGCTGTTTCAAGAGATGGCTGTTCCGTTTATGAAGTCGCTTACCAGGTAATTAAGTATTGTTAACAGTTTTCCTTTAATTTACTGGAGTATTTTTATAAAAGTAAACACTGATAAAATTTGCATTTCTATAGGTTATAAATATGTTCAATTCTCATAAGAACGCATAAGAATTTATTACACAATCCAGTTTATGAAATCAATGCTGGGCAAGCATTTTAAAGAACTTGCTCTTATCTGGTAACACTTGAAAATGTCCACATATTTAAGTTCTTCAATCATATCGTTTTCCACAGGTGATCTGGTGTTGTCTCGTCGAAGACTCAGCGCTCTTTCTCCGACATGTTCTTGAACGACTAACTCGAGATCATCAGGACGAAATGTTCAAGTTACTGAGACATTTAATTCGGTTCATACCAAGGTTACCACAACAGGCAGCGTTCGCACTGTACAACTATATCATAGGATACGTCATGTTCTACGTAAGGAGTCCCCATGAAGAAGGACAAAGGCTGGTCGGAGCTGCATTGTCGATTCTGTGGATGGTAAGATTTTTGAAACGGATTACAAGAACCCGGAAGGAACTTATACTATATTGTATTTAAGAATCGCAAAGGCAGAAACTTAGTAATTAATCATTATTCTGCCATAATATATTATATTCATTATTCTGCCTAGGCAAAAGCTTACTCTATTCTCGTCCACAACCGCTTGTCCTTGCAAAAACCAACATATCAAGATCCAATTTCTACTCTATGTCTGTATTTTTGGGTATAATTTTATTTTGACAAATTAGACAGGTGTTTAAATATACATTTTCTTTGCTTTCAGGTGGTCCACAGTGTCCACGGTATAATGTTTAAAGATTTGAAACAGATATTGCGTAAAGAACAATGCGATGCGTCCATATTGCTTACGGCTAATGTGCCCGCAGCAAAGAAGATTGTCGTTCATGGCCCACGTGAGTACAAAATTAATAATGAATATTCGAAACTTTAAATTGAAAACTTTATATTCCTGTAATTCTAGAATAATAAAACTTTCATATTCAGTTCAATTAATTAATGGTTTTTGTATTGTTTTACAGCTGACAATGAAGGTTGCATACCATCTCAATTCCCAGTTCAAGAAGATACGGTATTTGCGCAAATCCTGAAGGAGTCTTTAGATTTCTTTGGCATCCCAGAAAAATTACATAAAGAACATTTCCTTGTTGATTTCAAAACACGTAAGTATCTCACATCCCGAATGTCTATTACCAATGCCAATAACCAGGCACTTTTATTAACCAAGTAAAACTCGGTCTGTTAACTCTTTCAGTCTTGGTGGTCACTGTAGCTAACCACCTTTTCTTAGAAATTCAATTTTTGAAGTATACTTCAAATTAGTTTGTATTGGTTTTTAAGCATTTCAGTATTATTGAATAAAATATATTCGTAACCAGTTAAAAATGTGACTGTAAGAGTTAAGCGCCATTGTTTTACGTTTCTTTGAATGTTCCTTCTTTCGCAGGTCAAATCCACAATCCGCAAGGCTACGTGCGTGACCATTACTTCTTCAAGCGCTCGCAATACCCACAGCTCTGCCTCGTACACATGGAACCAGACGAAGCGTTCCAAAAACTCCAAGAACAGGAACTATTGCAGAAATTCGTTGAAATCGGAAAAGTGTTGCTAACTTGGGCTATTTTGAAAAATGTTGACATGGTTCGTACATACCTTTTGTATTTCTTATTTTCTTAATTTAGACTATTATTTTTATTGAAATTTTGACACTTTTTGCAAACGGAAAGCACTCAGTTAAAAATAGTTATTGACAAAAATATTGACACCATACATACAATCAAGCGATCCGTCGCTATTCCATAAAAAAACATTACATATTTTGGTATTTTATTTAATATGTTATGTAAAGTGCTCCTTAGGCGCTCATGAAGTCGCGGAGAACCTAACGTGTAACCAGGGCTCCGGCTCGACGTGCAGGAAAAGGAACGGGGTGGTTTTTAGTCAGTAAGAGTCTGACACTCCCTCCCGCTTCACTCAGGCGGGAGCAGGCACTCGATGATTTTCCCCCCTTAAAAAAAGGCGCTCATGAAAAGCATTTGTAGCTAAAAAAATAAAATAAAATCATTGTTTCAGGTGGTACAACGTGTAGTATTTCTTCACGACGAACTGATGAAGCTACCGTCGTTTCCCCGCAAGGCTTTGGAAGCTGACTTAGTTCTATACAGTCGAGGAGCCTTAGGTTCCACTCTGCTAGGCCTAGATGTGTTACATAAGTTCATGTAAGTCTAATTTATTTTATTTATGAGGTAATTTTAAAGAGAAATATCAGAGATATATCAGATAATGCTATTAGCATTCAACCTCGTTGAGTGGTGCAGAAGCAAACATTGTCATTGTACCGTGAATGTGCTAAGGAATTACTTACTTACTGGTCTTCACTGATCAATCGCCAAGCGACCCCCGGTGACCACTCTACACTAACTCCACTATAAACCTTATTTCCGATGTTTAGAGACTACTTTTCTATGAATAAATTTTGGGGATTTTTCATAATCGAACATTTACGAGTTAAAACCTTGACTTCATGCACACACACCTTTAATCTTACTTTTAAAACTATCTAAAACATTTGACTACAACCTTTTCTTATACATCACTTTTCCATAATTTAATAGATGTAGTATCGTCGGTATTACTACCATAAGCAGGTTTATTAAAACTATGCAACAAAATTGACTGCCTCGTTGGCTGAGTGGTTGCAAGTGCGACTGCTGGGCAAGGGGTCTCGGGTTCGATTCCCGGGTCGGGCAAAGTATTACGGGGTTTTTAAAAAAAATCTCAGTAGTAGCACGGAGTCTGGAATTGTACCCGGTATAATAGGCTCACCCCCTATTACATGGGACTAATAATAACATAAATAGTGAAAAGTGGGTGTTACTTCTGTGTGCACCTCTGCCTACCCCTTCGGGGATAAAAGGCGTGATGTTATGTTATGTTATGCAACAAAATTGACATGGGTTTTTATATTTTTGCTAGGTTCTTTTAACATTACATTCTCCTAACATAATCTTAAATTTACAGGTGGGTTCGCCTCATAGCTCGTATGTTCGAGGCGATGGCCGGTAACTTTACATCATCTCGCGACATTCACTTGTTCCTAAACGTCCTCAACGGAGCTCTCATGCTGCATAGTGAAGATTCTCTAATACTGCGATATGTAATCGCTACTTATGTCAATGCTGCTTTCAATTTTAAGAGCATTTTCTCTACTAACGGGTAAGTTGAAAAATAGTCTTTATATCTTAATCATAGAGTTTACAATTGATATTTATTTTTTGTCATATGGTTCCGGAATCTATATAATGAAATATTGGTGCCTACATTACTTCCGAATCAAATACACTCTTCTGTTGGTTTGTTCTAATATGTCCAGAACATACATATGTATACATACATTGATGTTACAAAATTTGGTTTATTGACGTCAAAAGTCTGAGGACAACACACGTGTGGAATTAGAGCGGGCCATTAATTATATTAAATGAAATGTATCTTTCCAGGTATTTGCTTATCATGCCAACTCTACTGCAAATATATTCCAACTTCCAAACAAATAAACTGGTAACGACCACGATAGAGTACGCCGTCAAACAGTTTTACTTGTTGAACCGAAAGCCGTTCATACTACAAATGTTTGGTTCCGTGTCCGCCATTTTGGATACAGATGAGGAATCTACTTATGGAGATGCTAGTAAGGTAAGAATACATTTTTTGATAAAATATTTTACATCCGAAATACTAAATAGAGTATAAGGCGTACTAATTTTTTTTATTATTCTTATTTGCATATGAAAACTTGATTAATATTAACAAAGTATTTAAAATGCAAGTTTTTATATTAACAGAAATTGTCTATACGCCTTCTGCTATTAAGGATCCTATTATGGCTCGAAACTAGTTGAGCATTCCCGAAAATACGGAATTATTTGTGCAATTAAATACTTGCAAATAAATTAATATATTAATAGTAGACTTGCTAGCATTATGTTTTTAAGGCGTTACATAAGTAAACAGCAAATCCATATCAAACCTTATTACCAATTCATTAAGGTCCAATCCAGCTGCCTGTTCAACTTACTCCTAAGTCTGGAGACACCGTCTCCTGACCCGCTTCATATCGCTGAACTAATCAAGGAAGAGAAGCCACTAAAGCCGATAGACTTCTGTTATCGTGATGAGGAGGAGATGGTGAATGTGTTGGACTGCATCAGCCTTTGTGTCATGGTTGTTTCCTATTCTGCTGAGAGTATGAGGGGGTATCAGATGCTAGTGAGTACAATTTGAGCTGTTTTGACTTATATTTTAGGAATGTTGCGTTTTTTTTTTATTTTAGTAAAATGTTAGCTATGCGACTGTATTACAATCAGTGTAGATACTCCTGAATAGGTCAAATATTAGACACTAGATTAAAACATAACCTATTACAGATCATATTGGAAGCAATACTACCATGTTACGTAAAACAAATACAACTGCCAACATACAATCGCGAGGGGAAGACGGAGAAGGAGATCATCCAACAACTCGCAATTGCTATCAAAACGCTCGTCAACAACTGCGAGGGACTTTCTAAGTAAGAGCTGAGATATTCTTACTAAGTTATGACCGCTTTACTCCTTTAACTCACAGCTCCTTATTAGATTCTTAGCCACCAGTTACTCGGTTCTTTACTTAAAATTCACATACACAAGACACCCAGGCCCGAATCAACAAGAACTCAATCACACACTTAGTTGTTCCGGGTGGGAATCCAACGCTCAAAACTTTATGCCAGCCGTACAGTCAAAGATAAACAATATACACAGAAAACAATGTAAACGAAACGTCATTACAGCAAATCAATGTCCAATTATACCTCAGATTTTTTCTAATGATATAGTTCTTTCTAATCGGTCTTTCCATCTCTAATATTAGGTAGGTAAAAAGAGATTTTACAATATTTATAATCCTCTCATAGATCGTACAACGGCCCTTATAGAACGTCTCCGGAACATAAAGGTTCGTCACAGAGGACGGGGCCACGGACGGCTGCGGCTACAATCATCGCATTTGAGGAGTCGCACTCTAAGTACGATAACTCTAAGATGCCTGTTCCTGAGTATACTGGCGCTGAAGACTCGGAGGTGAGTAGCTACTTATATTAAAAAAATAAAATGTTTAATCATGTATGAATGTAGAATGTAAATACTTAATTTATTTTCAAATAATTAAAGTTTTATCATCACTTATGGTTTGAGAATAAAATCATACAACAAACTGCCATTGTTGTATGCATGGCTTTTGGACGATACCAATATGTTTTGCTTATATTCAATTGAATCTGTTGCAAAAAAATTATATAGTTACAAAATAATGTCATTTATTTCACTTTTAACTCATCTAAAATCCTATATTCTTTTTTCAACAGCTGGTTCGAGCAGAGTATCGTAGACCACGCGATGTTTTACTCTCACTAGTTGGCGAATTCATCGGCCGAGCAACTAGCCGTTTGTTAGAAATCAACGGATCTAACCGGAGTGGCGGCACTGAGGGTAAACCAGTTGAATTGCTGGATTCCAAGTCACATGCTGTAAGTTGACATCTATAAATACTTACTAATATTATAAATCGGAAAGTGAGTTTGTTTGTTTGTTCCGATTTCACGCAGTAACTATTTAACCGATTGCTTTGAATTTTAGCAGACGTAAAGTTAGAAGTCTGGATTAAATAATAGGGTACTTTTTATCCCGGAAAAATTTGATATTCCCGAGGGAAAATAAAAGTATTGGTATAGATGGCGCTGTATGTACTGGTATATGTCACATAGGCTACTTTATATTCTTTTGTGACGCTAGCGAAGCCACGGGTAAAAGCTAGTAATATATAAAAATATAAAACAAGACTATATAAAAATATACCATGCATATAGAAATTACTTAATAACTCATGTGACACAAGAAGATCGACTCATTGCTATCAGGAAATTGCAGCGTCCGCTTATTCTGTTAACAAGTCTTTCTAACCAATCTTCTAAAACCAACGATCATGACCACATTATTAATTCTGCAATACATTCATTTCAGCGACTAGCAGAAATAGCACACTCTCTACTGAAAGTGTCTCCTTACGACCCGGAGTCCATGGGCTGTAGGGGATTACAGCGATACATGACGCAAGTACTGCCTGCAGCCGACTGGGCCGACGACGCCTTACGACCGGCACTTATCATGATACTAAGAAGACTTGATAAAGTGTTCCTCAAAATCGCTAAGAAACCTAGCATCAGGGTAAAATTGTCATTATATTTCGATCTTGTATAGCGGATATAACTTGACTAACTGTGCATATAATGTTATTTTGTTTACTTCATTCCTTTCTACATACATATTTTCAGAGAAACACCGATTGGGATTCCGCTGCAGTTTTATTGAAAGGAGTTTACGAAACAATGATACGGTGTCCGTACATAATGCATTGGCAACATGTGAAAACTCTTCTCAATACTGTACAGGTAAGTCAACATATTTATAATAAGTTAACAAATAAAAAAATTGTTAAACCTATGTGCGTTAAACTAGAGATTAGCCAATTGAGAAACAAATGCCATTCCTTGCCCTTTCATTGATTCTTTTCCACCAACCTTCCATTGTTTCCAAAAAATGTATGAATATGAAATAGAAATTTTTATAACATATTATTCTTATCACAGGCCCTCATAGTGTCAGACAACAACAGTGGCGAGAACTTATCATCGGCGACTGCAGCACTAATGTCGCAGCCACCCCCTCCACATTTCTGCAGTACTGTCGTACGACTAATCGCGTTGCAAATCATTAATACAGGGGTACGTATTAATAAAACACGAGACAACTGACTAAACATAAAATAGAAGGAAGTCGCATAGTCATGAATTCTTCTGACGTCGATGATTCATTGTCGTCAAACTATTAACCATAACCCGATTCGTATTGGATAGTGTAATAGATACAACAAATATTGATTACAATGTACGTTTTGGATGTATTGGCTTTACTAACAACACATTTTAATCGTTTACAGGATAGTTATTCTTTGGAACAAATGTGTGGAGGCAGCGCATCGTTCCCTACGGGAGAAAAAACTGAAAACATGTTGATGAATCTATTCATGCCACTCTGTTTGCGCGTTGGAAGTGGTAGAAAAGGTAAGTTATTAATTTTTCATGTATACAGTTCTATATAATCTGACAAGAACTGATATGAATGAGAATGAAGTTTTTCAAGTGCATTTTTGTGCATTTTTGAAAAGAAATACAAATGGTTATGTTTTGAAAATCATCGACGTCAGCTTGTTCAAATAACTGCGCAAAATCTTTAATTCTATTTTAAACCATATTCCTTTTGCAATTGAGTTGAATCTATATTTTAGTATACCTGTATACATAATATATAATACGATAGTCACACCTCTTTAACTATTTCTTTACAGACGTACCACCTCTGCGTCAATCAGATGTAAGCTACCTAGTATCGGTAGTACTAAACGCACTATGTCCCCCGGCGCCGCCCGGACAACTAGCTGCAGTGAACGCCAAGCTCAATGCTTCCGACAACCGCGCCAACTCACTCACATTCACTGGCAGTAGAGATGCAAGGAATACTACACGATTGTCTAATCAACTGTATAGGATTGCTTTCTTAGGTATGTAAATGTATCATTGTATGGTTGTTTTATTCTGAGGTTGACATTGTTATTTTTGCTGTACCCAAAGAGTGAAAACGCGCCCCTTATTAGGTACTAAGCTCTGTCTGTTACAATGTTATAAATCCCATATAACTGATTATCATATCTATTACCATCCATTGGACATCTCCCGACAGCAAAAAAATAGCGAAGAGTCTCTGCTTTGTAGTCTCATTGCATAATTATATACTGTCTATCTGGTATTTGGTGTTTTTTTTTTAAATAAGACGTCCCCACACTTGGATTTTCTCCTGTATCGTGTGTGCGTTTACAGACATACAAGTTCACATACATACATATTGACTGCACGGTTGGTGCGGTGGCTGGACAACCGGCTGCCGTGCAACGTGTTGCGGGTTCGATTCCCGCACGGAACAACACTTTGTGTGATCCACAAATTGTTGTTTCGGGTCTGGGTGTGATGTGTATGTGAACTTGTATGTTTGTAAACGCATCCACGACACAGGAGAAAATTCTAGTGTGGGGCAACGTTTTAAAAAAAATATGACACCCAGACCCGGAGCAACAATCTGTGGATCACACAAAGAGTTGTTCCGCGCGGGAATCTAGTGCAAGAGACAATATTATCTCCCCTAACGTATATCTAACAAATACCTATTACATATCTACTTTCAGCATTGAAAGTAATGTGTGCATGCTTCACAAGTGAGCTATGTACGGAGTGGGGTCGTATAGCGCGCGCCATGAGGGACCTCGGCCGCCGGAACGAGGCCGCGCACCATCTCTGGGACTTTCTGGAACATGTCGTCACTTACAGGACGCCGCTGTATATTCTGTTACAACCGTTTATTGTGCATAAGGTAAGTGTTTTATATTTTATAGCTACCGAAATACTGTCGGTATTAATTTTGACAAAGAACCTCAAAAATGGGCTGCTTAATATTGAATTTAATTCATTTTGGAACAATTTATTTTTGACTGGTGAAACTTTAAAATTATTGACTTCCGGTAACTGGTGCTACTCAATTGGATCACTTGACAGTAATGTGTAGGTATTTGTCGATAATTTCAAGATTAGACATAACATAACATCTAGCCTTTTATCCCCGAAGAGGTAGGCAGAGGTACACATTACGGCACTTAATGCCACTGTACAACGTAACTTAACCCGCTTTTCACTACTTATGTTATGAGTCCCATGTAATAGGGGTGACCCTATTGTCATATACTGAGCACATTTCCAGACTCCATGGTACTACTGAGAACTTTTTTTCAAGAGTAGAATTTCCAACGAATATCAGGCAAGACCTTTTGTAGCCGTTGGTTCACTGGTCCTGGCCTGTCACGAAGTCATTGGCCTATGTTCAACATTGGAAACCTTGTGGCTGATATGAAACTTCCCATTTATGTTTATAGCTCTCCCAGCCACCAATCGGTGACAACGAGCGCCATATGCAGTTTGTAGTACGGGAGCGAGTACGAGGACTCAAACTGCCCGCCGCACGGGCCAGGGGGGCGTTACTGGCTGAACTAGCAAGGGAACTCAGGCATATGAGGGATACACATGATCAATATAAGTTTGGTTAGTAAACAGTTCTATTTTAATAATATACCGTGTTTTTAATATCAATTTGATAATTAAAGCAGTGTTTTAGTCATAATGGTAACCATTAAGATCTTATACGTATCGGTTTCTGTATAATTTTGAGTAGATTCCTTCTATGATTCTTAAATAGCTACATTAATTTCTGTTTAACGAGTAGCACTTTCAACTACACCACACCTTCATAACAATTATAACTTGAAATTTCACTTATAGAGCAAATAGCTGAAAACCTCGGCCAGGCGGCTGGTAAACGAGCATCGGAAGTATTCCCTCGTACTACAACAGTACCGGACAAGCACCAACAACACAGACCCTCACTTATATCCATGTTGGTGGGACGCGGGGGAACTGGAGGGTTACCGCGCACTCCCGACCATCCTTCTGCACCGTTGTCTGCGCAAAGAGGTAAGAAGAAGAACATACTTCATTTTCATAGTAAAATCGTCCATACATTAATTTATTTGCGTGATTCACAAGTTGTCATTTCTGAGTTTATGTGATATGAATATAGATAAATATGTAAATACTAATTACTACGATTATTACAGAATCACTATCAAGCAGTTCGACTACAAGTCAGCACATGCCGACGTTCGAGGCGCAGCTCAATAGCGGCCGAATGAGTGACAACAGTAATAATAATGCTGGCAGTGGCAACTCTCATATGGGTAAGAAATATGATGGTAAGATGTTTCCAGTGCCTTTTAAGTCTGGTGGAAATAGCAGTGGATGTATCTCAGCTGATGATGATGATACCTACTATCAGTAGTACCTAAAGAATATCTAGATACCTCCAAAAAATTAACTGAGGAACTTCCCATGTCAACATAAATAACCTCTTTGTTTGTTTCTCACAGGTTCATTGAATAACTACGGAAGTGATAAGCCTACCGCTAGTACGCCGTCCTACACAAGTACACAAACGAAACTGCGATTTGTTCCTTCGGTTGAACTGAAGTTCACGAGTGGTAAGTGTTTAGTTAATAGGTACCTATTTATATTTTGAGGGCAAGTAACAACAGTCAAAGCCACCAGTTGGAAAAAGATCAAGAGAGATATAAGAATTACCTATTTCCCTCACTATGAACTCAAATACCTACTTTATTATGATGGTGAGTGTGATTGAGTAAATAGCTAGTAGTCCATATCGACAATTTTAAATTTTAACGGACTTTTTCGCATACCTACTAATACTACTGATTTGAATCGACATAGACCTTACCTTTTTACTTACACTCACAGGTGAAACATCAATGAGTCCACTGTCCCCGATGTCTCCGGGAGAAGCATCTTGTGGGGAGAGTGTTCCAGCGCGGGCCTCCCTGGACAGCGACATGTTGGTGGGAGATCACTCCGACACTCCCGACGCTGGGGAACGACCTCGGCTACAACGAGCACATGGACCTTCGAAGAAGACTTTCAAATTCCGACGTAGTAGGCACACGAAGCCGGATGTAAGACCTAATATACTTTTAAATTATTTTTTTATGTAGATTACTGGCTACTTCTACCTAACATCTCTTACTTAGACTCTTACAAACACTGTCTAAGAGTCACTCAATTTTATTGTGTGATGAACTATGGAACACAGCACGACTCATTCGGACTGATAGATATTTCCAATGATTCTATAGTTTGGCTTTCAAATCGATCTTTAAACCTGCTTTCAATTTATCATACTTCCTTACTTACACAGGTGAGCCACGTCCGCCTGGAATCAGACGACGGTTCCTCCCCTGGGCCAGAGACTACTCCTCTACGCCGCGCCTGGTCACAGCCACCCTTCCTACAACCAGCCTACATCAACACAGACACGTCATATGACAGTGAAATCTCGCAGACGTCCTCCACGTCTGGATACAGGCTAGCATTACCCAACCTTCAGTAAATAGACGACCAATACTAGGTGTGGTCAGCATGCAGTCTCGATGTACAAAACCTTACGAAACGGGTTTATGTCGGCATGGTTGTCAGTCATCTGTTGTGTGTGCACGGAAATTGCGAGTGGTTATAAAATTTGTTTATCAATTCATTTGTTTGGTGTTTTTTGGAATCATGCTTTACGTTCTACCTACAGGTATCTTTCAGGCCGGAAAGTATGAGTGTGATAATTTCAGTGTTGATTCATATACTCTTTGAAATTACACAGGTTAAAAATATTACCTATGCATATCATTAAAGAATTATTACCTACATGATGTGATGATAGTAGGTACGTGTGAGAGCGCGTATCCATGGTTGTATGTTGCAGGGAGAGCTACAGCCTGCAGGCGTCGATGACGGAGTCCCCGGGCGGCAGCGCGCGCGTGGCGCTGGCGTCGCCCGAGGCGGGCGAGGCGGGCGCGGCGGCCGCGGACGGACGCTCGTGCAGCGCCACGCCGCACGCCAGCCCCGACGGTAAACAACCCTTCGTATGTACCGCTCTACTTATACGCAACCCCCCGCACTCTCGTCTCTCTATCTCTTTCCGCCTGTCGCCTCCGAGCAGTCTCCTTTGTCGTGAGTTATCGTTCCGTCTTTGCTTTGTCATTTCCAGGTGATTTAGCGATGTTATGTTACAATTTTGTGCAATCTTCTAACTTTTTGGTAATGCGGGTGTCTTAGTGGCGCCAATGGCTTACCATCCAATGATCAGTTTGCTCATTTGCCACTCTATACTATAAAAAATATTACAATAGATAGAGAACAGATTTGATTATTCATCAAAATTGGTACCAATAAAAAAATTGTAACATTTCATCACTAAATGATCCTTTCTTTTCAATGTTGCTGCTTTTGTATTTTTAAATAAAATTATTGTATAGGAAATTCATACTAATGCAATGTTTTTCTGCCTAGCTTCTCTAAGCTGCGAATCGGGAACATCGTCTGCAGAACGGACCGCCTTACTTGGTGCTGCGAGTCAGCGTTCTCTATTGTTGAGTAGCGACTTGCGAGATGAAGACACTCTACTTTGAATACTCATTTCTATTCAACAATGGCATCTGCTAATGCTAGTTTAACAAACACTGAAGAAAAGTAAAAAAATTACAAGGGTTGAGGTTTTGAAACCATTCGAGAGTTGTTGACAATTTTGACTGAAATGATAATGGCTAATAATAGCGTAATTTGCATTCCTCTTTTGTATGGTTATAGAAATGTCTCACAAGTTTAAATACAAAATTAGATTTATCAAGCACAAAACTTGAAGTTCTATAGTTCGAATCCATTGTACTTTTTAGATAAATCACTCAAGGTGGTAACCAGATCCAATTTGTAACACCAAATAAATAAAAGTTAGACTTTTGAATGTTATTAGTAGTTTAATGTCGTCCTTAGATATCTATTTAATTATTGTTATAACTGTCAATGAATACTAGTCTAATAAATTAATAAAATAGTTAATATTGATAGTGATGTCATAGTTGAAATACTACAGAGTCTAGTTTAATAAGTTCCTAAGTTACATTTTTAGAAAATTTTAATAGACACTTTTGTTTCTAAAACCTTGTTTCATTTCATGCTAATAAAAACACCATTTAAAAAAATACTAATTGTTTATTATCACAAATCATGCTTCTTTACACATCAAAAATGGCTGTAATGCTACTTGAATATCAGGATCCAAGGGTATTTCATGTATGTACTTTGAGAAAGTAATGGCAATCTTATAAATACTTCTTTTCACTGATGAGATCAGAGCAGTCTTCATTTTAATGGCAAAACTATCATTCAAAATATGCTTCCTCGGCACCAGGCCCGGTTTTGTCAATTTATCCAGATTTTGTTTCAGGTTAATTAAAGTTGATATAACAATAGGCAAGTCATTCTGAACAACTCCATATTTGTCTTCATTCAATGAGGCAGCGGCAATACTAGCTAAACCTTCACAAGTCCACATCACTGGCTGAGCTTGCATCAACAAAAACTTTAATTTAGTGTCAGTAAGTTCCCCAAACAAATAACTAATACCAGGTTTTTGACAAAGTTTGTGAATAAACAAATTAAAATCGTCTTTAACAGCATTTATAAATGTGTCCTCTTGTTTGTTCTTATTGTGATCCTTCAGTTCTTTCAATTTAGGAGATTGTGCCATATTTCTCAGATTTCCGGAGAATTTAAATCCATTACTTGTTGATACATTTCCATTTCTTAGTTTGGATGCCTCTGCTTCATTAGATTTTCCATCCCCATTGACAGCCTCCAGTTCTTTACTGAAGTCATTAATAATGCTGATGCACTGCTCCAACAAGTTGTTCCAATTCCTTGGGTGTCCACCAGGTTGAGAAAGTGTGTATATCTGTTGCCTCCTTGCCAGATCAGTCATTGACATAATTCTCAAATCTTGTGCTCCCAAGTATCCATTAAATTGTGCTCTCAGAGCCAAAGCATTGTGTAGCACCAAACTCGAAGAAGATTCAATGGGGAATTTCATTGGCTCAGTAAGAACAATGTTAAAAATAGTTCTCATTGTGTAAACTGACACAAAGAACAGGCTTGTGTAAAACCAAAGTCCAATCCAAATTCCAGATTTCATCAAATTAAAGACATTGTCTAAAGGAGGGTCTTCTAGATACAAGCTATATGCCTCCGACACTAGGCTTCTTGGTTTATTTCCCCACAAATAGTAAAAAGCACAGTAATAAGCAACCGGCATCACTGCATTCCTAAATCCCATTGAGAGAATATTGTTAACAGCCAATTTAATTTGCTGGAACTTGTCTTGGTAAACATGAGGAAACATAAGCATTGTAGTTCCAAAGATGTGAATGTTCAAAAAATAATACAATCCCATCCACATGCCTCCAAACTGGAGAAAAAGACTTGGCTCTACCAGACATTGGCCATCATAAAAGTCGCACTTTTTCTTCAATATGTTGTAATTGCTTTTTGCCAGAGATGAGTACAAGCCCATAGTAAAGTAACCACTGAGTGCATACAGTACACTGAACATAGCATTTTGTACGGAAAACATAGTCAAGAACATGGAGAACCTGGTGAAATATTTAGGCAATGGCATCATGTAGTAACTTCCATAAACATAGGCTTGAAAAAAAGAAACCAATATAAGCAAAACGATGTTTAGTCCCATCTTCCATCCAAATGTATCGTGTAGAGTTGAAGTAATCCATGACACGGGATGCAGAATATCCACTTGTATTAGAAAAACTAGAACAACGGCAAGAAACGTCTGGAGTCCGATGTTCCATAACACTGAAATAATGAGTCTCTTGGAGAAAATATCACTTTGTGTTTCCATGACGGCCGTTATTTTTTATTTCCTCACACTTTTTCGTTTATTATTTCAACTTGATGAAACGAACTGACATAGTTATAAAATGTGCTTTCTGTACTTTATGAGCCTCCGATTTTCAACTTGATAGATAAAGAGGCAAAGGCCAGGCTAGCGGCTTTTTAAAAAAATAACCTACAACGAATTCAAAACGAAGTCCAACCGCACGAATCACAAAAATAACCAAACTGTGACACTGACATCAACTAACATGACAGACAGGAGTTAAAATGACAATTGAAGATGATGATGTTACAGACAAACAATAGACAACAAACAAATGGGGCTACCGTTTTTTTGCTCACCAAATGGCGCAAATCTAGGTAGATAAATTTATCCAATAACTGCAGCTATCAAATATCAACGTCCAATGGTGTGATACTAGCTAATTCCCTATAATAACCAGAGGTTCACGTTAGCGCCATCTCGTGAGTAAAATAACTGTAGTAGGTTGAGATTTTCTGATGTATTCATCAGAGAGTTATGCTGCTGAGCTGCATTGCGTTGACAAAAATATTTCCTTTTTTTTCAACGTCCTTCTTGATATAAAATTGTTACTTTTTAACCGTAGCGTTATTTTGAAAATTATATCCGTGTTCTGAATATTGTTATTAAGTAATGAGATCAAAAGTTTAATGGTTTCGTTTTATAGGGAAATGGTTTTAAGTCATCAAAAATAAAAGGCAATTCATTTGATTCATATGATAATAATAAACATAAACTGACAGTTTATTCTGATGTCATTGAACATAACTATTTTTTTATCTGTGTCGAATTGTCGATGTCGATGGATGTGCTTTGCTTTCGCTTCTACTATTTTTAAAATGATATCGAAATAATCTGAATTAAACGGTGGTGATCAGTGAAATACACTACATACTTCATTTATAATTAAAGTTACAGTTAATTTGATTTCCTATAAGATTTAACTCAGTTTATGTGGTCGCGTAGTCAAGTGCCCTACATTTCAACACTTTTTATTCAAATGGAAGAGAGTTGTGTACATATAGTGTTTCTGTTTAAGGGAGTAACTTAATGTTAGGTTTGGGATGGAATATTTGTTTAGGATATCGTCAGGTCGGTTAGGCATTGATTGAGAAACTCTTGTTATGTATACTTTAGTAGAGATAGCTCTTAGTGTAGGGGTGCTTGTGACTCTCGTTACAGCACTCGCAGTATGTGTCTGTGGCTGCAAGAATTCCAATCAAAAGTAAGTCCTTGTTTATTTACATATTTATTTATTTTACACCATTACCATATTTGGTTATATTACCTACTCTGTATAACAGAACCAAATCTCACTATAGTGAGTTAGTCTTATTAGAATTTCTTCATAAAATATTATATTCCACTAAAAAATTACATATTTAGTAGCTAGTTTCATATTATGTGATTAATTGAAAACTTATAAAGAACTTTTTATAAACTTTAATATTATTTTTAGCATATTCATACTATACCAAATGTAATAAAATTATTTAAATTTAAGTATTAAAAGTGATACTATTTTGTGATACTTTTTAGGATTAGTAGTCATTACTTAAATTTTTTTCTGAGTTCTTTACAAAATTAAAAATAACAGTAAACATAGACAATTGACTCTATAATTATATGAATTTAAAAATAAATATTTTTATATTTAACAGAAGTGAGTTGGTTGGTATGGCCGGTGTGGTCAAAATACGTTTTGATGAGGAGGCCCCGTCTCCGACGCCTACCACTCCGGCCTCTATCAAGCGGTTTGTTATAGATCTAGCATGACCTAGACTAGACATTCCTAACTAAAGGGCTAACATAATGGTTGAGATATTTAACCAAACAATTAATATGGATTTTGAACTAATTATTTTTTGTACTGTAGCACCCTGGGTAAACTTATAACTAGAATTTTGAATGGGATTTTCTTATTAACTTTCTAACAAATTATGTTTGAAATACCTTAACAATAATGATTATTTTCTAGAATATTGCATATAACAAGACCTTGATGTACCTATTAATAAAATTATTTTTATTTTAATTCTACAAGTATAGACTCTATGTATAGACAACTAGTAATAATTATTTATGCATCTGGTTATGACAATAATAGGCAGTTGGTCATAGATATTTCCTGAATTGTTGTATCCAAACATTTACCTTGAATGTATTAACAAAATAATGTACTGTGCTCTTGTTTGCTAGTACACTATTTATAATTATGGGTTTGCATGCTGTTTATTATAATATTATTCATTCACAATAAATAACTATCAATATGTCTTAAGATTTACCATAATTCACTAAA
The DNA here is from genome assembly GCA_902850265.1 of Spodoptera littoralis. Lineage (NCBI taxonomy): Eukaryota > Metazoa > Arthropoda > Insecta > Lepidoptera > Noctuidae > Spodoptera > Spodoptera littoralis. Next base: position 7,214,536 of record LR824542.2, on the reverse strand, counting down.
ATCCATATTAAATACTTAATAAGGATAAAGTAGACAACCCTTCTATTACAGCAGGGTGTGCGAACGTTTTTGAGTTTTTTTTTGCTATTAACTATGTAACATCTCTATTTTATCTCCTATTTCATGATAACTATTAACACTAATACAAAATATCCATATCACTAATTAATTATGTCATAATATTCTACTTACTGGTATCTACAAACCTCTTTGTAATGGCTTACTACTAGTTATATAAAAACTACAATGCATGAATGATAAAATAGGCTAATTGCATGTATCATTTCATCAACACACAATGTTTCTTGTTAGAACATGTTAGTCATTTTCTGAATCAGCAGTGCCTTAATTGAATAGATTGTGTTTAATTCATTTCATTGTTTCTGCTTCAAAATTGAACCATTTAGTTATTTACGTACAATCTAATAAAAAGATAAAAATGGTAACATTTCGATTTCTTTATATTTTAGGTAGATACCTAACAGAAATTGGAAAGTGTCCAAAATGAGTCACGTAAACGAATTTCGATGACTCACAAATTGGCGATTGCAGTTTTTTCTTTTTCAGAAGGCAATAATGATTAGTGACGAGTTTTTCTCCTCAAACTATCGTTTCTATAATGTTATCTTTCCAGTTTGCGATGACGGGGAACATTATGTTATTTTATAAACAAAACAAACAACAAATAGATACGCCCGATACCCCATTCAAACTTCCAAATCTTTGACAGACGAAAGTGTAAATTCCTCTTTTCTTCGGTCACCTAACTATCAGCCTAATCCTTCTGTTCTGGTAGACCGTCTATTAATACCGGTAAGGCGGTAACTAGTTGCAAAACCATCAAACCAACAACTACCTAATTATTTAATAAGCCTTTAACTACATAGCATAACATCACGCCTTTTATCCCCGAAGGGGTAGGCAGAGGTGCACATTATGCCACTGTACAATGTAACACCCACTTTTCACTATTTATGTTATGAGTCCCATGTAATAGGGGGTGAGCCTATTGCCATATACCGGGCACAATTCCAGAGTCCGTGCTACTACTGAGAATTTTTAAAAACCCAATACTTTGTGCTTTGTCCAACCCTGGAATCGAACCCGAGACCCCTTGCCCGGCAGTCGCACTTGCGACCACTCGGCCAACGAGGCAGTCTAAGCCTTTAACTAATCGATCGATATTCCGAAATACCTATCAGTACAGTGGCACAGCTAGTTTCGGAAAACCGAGTTTAGTTTTCCAATGTCCTACCATCCGTCTCCTATTTTTTTTACTGTTAGACTCCCCTTTCATTTGAGAAATTTTGATGTTTCCCTGCAGTTCTAGATCCTTAGGCTTACCCAAGTTACTAAGAATTGGGCTCGCTGCCATTGCAGCGGTAAGTCCCCTCTTTGAGGAGTGGCTTGAGAGACGCTACGGCGTCCTCACCTACCGCCTGACGCAGGTCCTCACCGGACATGGAAGTTTCGGGAGGTACCTATGTCTGATGGGGCGGGAGGAAACGCCCGATTGTCATCACTGCGAGGACCGCCCTGAGGACACGGTGGAACACACAGTGGGAGAATGCCCTGCGTGGGCTGAGCACCGCCGTGCCCTCAGGGAAGTGATCGGCGATGGCGACCTCTCGCGTCCGGGCCTAGTGCAGGCCATGATGCGGAGCGAGAGGGACTGGGATGCCGTCTCCTCCTTTTGCGAAGCAGTCATGCTAGCTAAGGAGGAGGCGGGACGCGTGAGGCAGCGAAGCGCTGCCTCCTCGCAACCCAGCCATCGCGAAGGACACACCGGGCGTCGGGGATCGCGGGACGATCTCCGGCCACCGTAAGCGCGGGCCTGCGGACGGCGAGCATGGGTGGCTCCCCGTCCGACCAGAAACAGACCCGAGCGTACGGCGCGTCGCGTTCCGTCCTCAAAGAGCCATCAGACCACCACAGATGGGGCCCAATAGGGCCGATGCCGATTCGGAGTCGCGGAGAACCTAACGGGTAACCGGGGCTCCGGCTCGACGTGCAGGAGAAGGAACGGGGTGGTTTTTAGTCAGTAAGAGTCTGACACTCCCTTCCGCCTCACCCAGGCGGGAGCAGTCATTCGATGATTTTCCCCCCTTAATCTGTCAAACACCAAGCGGTCACCGGTGACCGCGACCTATTGTTCTTTAATTGTGTCTATAAAACCGGTACTCGACAAGTTAAAAAAAAAAAAAAAAAGTTACTAAGAATTCTGTGTTTCTGTTGCGTCCAAAATGGAACTTATACCTACAAATACCGTATACCGTATACCTGGGGGCTTACTCTTGAATCCAATTCCGATCGATCGACATTGGTATTGTGAAATTTCGTACTCTTGAGTTGCAATACTAGAGCCCATTGCATCCGTATTGCGTAGATATTGAATGAACTAAATGGTATTGAGTTTGTCTTTATATTCCGTACTCTGAATGCTATTGTAACAGCTAAGATTGTGGTTGTATAGTGTTGACATTTAATAATTATTGAGATCATATTGGATTGAAATTGCATTGACATTGAGATTGGTTTCAAGAGTAAGCGCCCTGAAGTCTGTAAAGACGGGATTTGAAATGCATGGCTTCAGATAACGAAACGAGTGACACGACGACAAACGGATTCCTTAAAGCCTATCGAATAACCGATGTTCGAATTCCCAACATACTCGACCTTATTCCAATAGTTAATCCAATATTTCGAACGTGTTTTTATATTTCCTAGATTAACATGTGTAAATAATATACTTACTTAGTCCTGCTCACAAATAAAATACGTACCTGTTATGTTATCAATTTCTTTAATAAATTAAGGTACTGCGTTCGGTTGGTACGATTCAAATCTGAGACATGTCTTCACGATTTGCTTACTTGAAGCGATCATTACCCTTTATTTTGTGCCTTACCATGACCTAGAACTTTCAAAATGTTATGGCACGTGACTAATAATGGAGGGTAACATTTTAGTGACATTTTGGCTTTTACGACTCTACTCTTACGTGATGCACGCAATTCTTTTATTAATTTAGCTTTATTTTCAGTTTCTGCAAGAACTGTCGTTTTATTAATGTTTGTTTAGGATCCCTTCCGAGTTACAGACTGTAACGATAGTAAGCATGCGATGCTTACAATTTAGTTTAACAGCGGGAAACACTCGGAAAATTGCCGTCAGTCTTAATTAGCGAAGGGATTCAAATATGCTAGATTCGCGGAGTGCTGAAGAGTGTTAAACACTACTGTCTGACACGTTTTGTTGGACAAAACGTGTTGTATAGCAATTTTCTTTTGATTATTTAGGAATTTCTTCATACAGTACTCCACAAATCTCTAAAATTAAACACCATTTTAGAATCTTGCAGCAGTTCATTACCTTCTCCTAATCTAGTACATTATAACCACAAAGCTTCTTATTAAAAATACTGTTTCAAAAGAAAGTTAGCTCGACTGCCTTTAGATTTTAATTTGAGCCGTTATTTTCGTATTGCTCATTTATTTGTTATGCCTCATTGACAGGGCGTCTACGCAGAACAGTCAGCGAAGTTTGCCAGAAATACCACATCCAGTGGGGAGACCCGACAGCGGCGACACTGCTTCAGAAATATATGCCACCGTGAATTTGGATGAAGGTAACGTTCTAGAATGCGAGTCATTAACTGCTAATTACATTGCAAGACATCGATTGCGATACATTCGATTGATCGATTTATGAATCCATTAATTCTGCTCCAATGATTTAGGTACTAACCTAACCAATATTGGTGAGAACCCTATGTCGATATTTTTTGCCAAGTAAAAATCACTAAGCAAAACTTGCCCATGAAGTTCATAACAACTGTCATAAGTTATTAGACAAACATGTTGCGGTGTGACCTACGAAACCTCGACACATACTTAGTTCTTCAAAGGTCGCGGGCGAAAGTATCTGCATCTAGTGTCTTGGATGTTCAGTTTTGAAATCTATGGCTGTAGTTTTAAGTGTCAACTTTCCTTGTTGAGGTCCTGTTGTTCTTGTTGATCAGGCGTCTATAAACTATGCATCTAAATAGTTCCATTCCTGCGTGACGTAAAGTAATATATTTTTATGTCTATGTATACTATACAAATTATACATGTCACGTTAAAAATGTTAGCTTGTTGCGCACTTTGTTGTGTTAATTAACCATGAAGTGTATTATTTATTGTGCACTAAACACATGCAATTACAACGTTCGTACCTTCAGAACATTTACATAAATTATTTATTTTATTTATTGTTTGCATTGTGTGAAGTGCACCGCAAATAATTTATTTCTAATGGCTTTTATTACACATAGAGTTAACCGGAAGCGTGCTATGGACTATGAGAGAAAACGGTTACGGCTCGTAAAATATCATCACATTTTAAAAAGAAAGGGTTTTCTAAAGAAAATCTTTATGAATTAGAGCAATTATGCCTACGGTCTACTGTTGTTAATTAAGATTATGCCGATATTATTATAAGGAGTCCGAAAACTTGGTGGAGTGATTACAAATAATTATGTAAGCACTCCAGCAAGTCATCAGTCAAGAGATCCATAGTTCTTTAATGTTCAATTTGATGATATTTGGCCTGGAATCTGATTACCGTGTAATTTATATTTTCGCCGTCTTAATCTCGTTTTTCTAATATTTTTATTGTAGGTAGGTACATTATTAGAATCACCAAAAACGTTTTTGACATTTACTTTTTGACACCATAAGATTAACGTTGGCTTAATAGGGTGACTGATTTTTATTTTAATGTTCGTCTGGTAGATTATTTTAAAACATTAGACACGTATTTTTAATTTATTAAGATACCTATATTGATTTGAAATATCGCATGACGTCACTTTTGAGTAAGATTTATACTCTAAAATGACGTAGCTACCCCCCACTCCTAAACTTTCATTCGTTTTATTTAAGTATTGTTTTCTTATACGACAAAATAAAAAAATACGTGTCTAATATTTTTTCATTACCTAACTGACGGATTAATTAGATTTTTAATTTTCATAACCTGTCATCATCCCTATTGCCAAATCAATTATGATTATGAAATAAGTATAAAATATCGACAATAAAACTGCGGATTATTCTCCGATCGAACAGATGGCTGCAGTGGGTTATAAAATGCAGGAACCAGTTTAATGCAACTTATATAATTTATTCATTAATGCAGACGTGATCAGGAGTGGCGCATTAGATTTTAATTCAATGGCTGTATTTAGATACTTTCCTGTCCTTTATGAATCAAATTATAAATTGGAATGAGGTCCTTGTTAGCCTCGTCGTAGTCTGTAATAAAATGGTTTAACAAACTGACATGGTAAAAACGACCTTATTTATACCCAGTTTTGTAGAGCATCAGGGTAAAATTGATTCTTGTGTTATATTTTACCCGCTTGTTCTATTCTGTTTTTAAGATTCTTTTAACCCTATGGTAGGTACTATAAATTTCTGCAATAAGAGAGTGAGAGTTGAGGCTGTAGTAGTGACAAAGAAATAGGTGTTTGAAAAGTCGATAACGCGCGAGCACCGTAAAGTTTAAATACATCCAAATCCAAACGCTTTGGTAACTTTACGTAGTCACATCAGGAATCAGGTAGACCATGAGCTTGTTTTCCAACTTAATGGTACAAAAACCTCCCACCATGTTTAAGTCAATAATTCTAGGAAAAATAGACGATATTATTTTACTTCATAGGTACTCGTTACGTGTCCACTAGGTATATATAATTATTTATTTATTTTCCTTTGTACCTTTTATCATCACGTGTGTAGATTGTTATTTACTATTTTAATTTAATAAATTCTGTGATGTTTATGTTCCTTTGTTTACAAGCATAAAACAATAATAAAAGAAAATCTTAGTTATCAGCTTCTGTAATAAATCTATTTATCTATGTCGCCTATATAAAGAAACTAGGTACTTTAATATTGCAAACATTTTATTGATATAAAAACATTGTACATAATTATAATCGTCAGAATAAACATATATAATACATATATGTGCTGTGTGTAATGACTGCACGGTAGGCGTGATGGCTGAGCAACTGACTGCCATGAAACGTGTCGCGGGTTCGATTCCCGCACGGAACAAAGCTTTGTGTGATCCACAGATTCTTGTTCCGGGTCTGGGTGTCATGTGTATGTGAACTTGTATGTTTGTAAAAGCACCCACGACACAGGAGAAAAGGGTGGGGCAACGTTTTTTTTTAAGTAAAATAAAATATAGCTCCAGAAGGGTTACCTAGGGTTAGGTACCTGGGAATGGAGCTATATATCTACTGTCCGTTAAGACGAGTAGGTTTCCATTATATGCTGTATTTATAAAACCTGTATCTACATTATTAAATTATTATATTTTCTTTTCCTCATAATTTAATTGTGCAACATACTAGGCTAGGTAGCCTAAGTAGCTCACATGTAGGTACATAATAATAATAATAATTACCTACTATTCAATTCATCAAATAAAATTGCCGCAGAAGGAAAATTATAATTATCTCTATAGTTAGATTTCCTTACAAATATTGTACACTCAAGGCCTTCATTTTGATAAAATGCCCGCATAATTGCACGATTATCAATCTTCAAAACACGTAAGGCCCGAAAGCTATTTGTGGCTACTGTTTGGTAGTAGTTCATTCATCAGATCGTAGATACGATCGCAACATTATCAGTTCAAAGATCCAATATCGTTCAAAAGGGCCGCTACTCGGAACTGGTGATAATTAATTTGTAATCAATACATGTTTTCACTAATCACTGTTGTTTATCTGCAGGTAATAAAACAGTAGCGACTGCATCTACGAGCCGAGACCACCCCTACGAACATGCCTACGCTAAAGTACAGAATGAAAGCCATAATATGTTAGTAAAATTAATTAAAGATTTTTTGTTACTTTGTTTTACCTTAAAGAGATGTAACAGTACAGAACGCTTACATTTCCTCATTAATTAATGACAGTAAATAAGTTCCGTAAAATAGAATGCGGTGCTATTTCTGTGCCATAACTTCACTTTTAATCCTTAAGAGAGAAGGCAGACTGCAGAAATGCTTCACCGTGCCCATTTTTCCCGAGTTATATTATAGGGTTCTTATTAATACAATCGAATGAGGTACAAATGAAAGGAAAGACAGGTAAATCTAACATTGAGAATTTCAAAATTGGCTACCCAAATATACGATTGATAGCTACTATGTATTGAAATTTTCTGATTATGGAAATCACTTAGCCTGTTCACAGTTGCGTTTATTCAAAAAATAAAATATTTACTTCGAAAATGATTGCTTACTTTTGGAAATTCTTAGCCATTTTAAAAACTGTCTCCGTATTGGTTTTTCACTTTGAAGTCACATGAAGATTATTTTCGGTTTGCAGTCTTGTTGAAGTAACTACGGATCAAACACCGGAACGAGAAATTCAAATCGATGAGCGGGAAGTTGGACAAAATCCAGCAGGTATGCATGAATCGTTAAATCATGTCTGTGCCTCCTGTGATAAGTGATATAACTCGAGTTGTACCCTTTTTGTGATTTTCACACGAGCATTATCAAAAAAAAATAACGTGTTTTTTGGTCTAACTCACGTTCTTCTATCTGCTATAGTTTCGGAGATAATTTTGTGCAAAGTGATACAACTATAGGGATTTTGGCAAAAAAATCGTGACAATCGATATTTGTTAAGTTGTAACTCCAAAACCGGTCACTTAACAAACTATTTTTCGTGTTTCGTGATTTAAATGCTATTGTATTTAACTTCACATTTTATTTTTCAGTACATTTATCGTGAATTTTGATGTGACTACAGTAATATCCCTTTGGACTAATTCTTTCGATATGCTTCTAAGATACAAATCGACATGTACCTACAAATCTGAATGTAAGGTATGCCATTTTTTTGTGAAAAGTGATACAACTTGACTTAAATCATTCTACACAATTCTGTCTTTATGTGTAAACAGATATAAATATAGTTGTATCTAAATATCCAACCAAATGTAAAAATATACGATATAAAATATTCAATGTGCTAAGTGATACAAGTGTAGGTGGCAGGGGTTCGCAGGGGTAATCGGGGTAATTTTTTTCAGCTAAAATTCGAATTGATAAAATAATGAAATGGGCTGCACTAAATCAGATATTGAAGAAAAAGATACCCAGGAAAATGGCCACGAATCAAGAGTGGAGCCAGAAACAAGCGAAACGGTTGATGGGTCATGGCGCCGGCGTCCAGCAGTTGCAGAAACGGTCACTGACTAAGAAAAATCTAATGATATCCAGGAAGAAGATAACGAATCAATAGAGACGCAAGAAGGAAAAGAACTAGTTGAAGAATTGCGGAACCCTATAATTGTTGCGGAAACAGTTTTCAATAATAATAAGATGAACAAGACTCAAGAACATTCTTCAAAAAATCTACTCGATGATTTGAGAATTTCAGAATCATCTGATGATGGTGATTTTGGCCATTCGATCAATTTATAATCCTATTTATTTATTTATGCTTTATTGTACACATTTAAGTAGCTTAAAAACAAACAATTCAAGCGTATTTGCGCGATCCACGCAAATGTTCTTTAGGTTGGTATTGGTCGTCGAATCAGTCAGCCTCACCTGTTAATTGAGCTGACTGTAAAGCTACACATGCGTACTGCCTTCAGAACGGGTCCGCTCAAACTTTTGTGGTTCTTTCCTCAAAAGGCCACTACAGAAAGAACTTGCACGGTTCTCACACATAATCTGTTATACATATTGTCTGGACTTTAAACATAAAAAAAGCATATATACGGTTGAATTGAGAACCTCCTCCTTTTTTTGAAGTCGGTTAAAAAAGGCGGGCATTTGATTTTGTTTCGGCATTTCTTCTCAGAGTAGTCAGTTAGGAAATGTCGACCTCATCGTTCGCTTGATATAATTGACGTGTAAAAGTGCTGCACTGTAGCCTATTTGCAGAAATAAATTCACTTGTTTCACTGTTTCACTTGTTTCCTTGGATCTTTTAGAAGTGATGAATATTATTTGCAATACTGATGAATTGTGTTCATCCACTGATGATGAAAGAGTACCGGCTAAAAAAAAAGAACTGCTACGTCGTCATTGATGAGACACACCTCCAATATTTCGATTCCTAAAACACCACCGTCACCCATGAACACATCAGAGAATTCCGTTCCTGGTTGCTCTTTCTGGGATCACAAAGGATTTAGAGTGCCGGAAAGAAGAAAAAAACAAGAAAAAGTGACAAAGAGAGAAGACAGAATAGAGAAAAGAGAAAACTATTTCGTAATACTGGCTTAGAATATACAACTTCATCAGGGAAAACAAAGGAACGTCGGCAACTTCGTGAACTCCAAAACTATTTTTATTATTCTGCTTCTGCCCGCGACTTCGTACGCGCAATCCCATTTCCCCCCCCGTTCCCGTTCGCGATTTTCGGTAAAATTTTAGAAAAAAGTATCTTATATCCGTCTCCTGGTTCTAAGCTACCACCCCGCCAATTTTCATCCAAATCGATTTAGTTGTTCTTGAGTTATAATAGTGTAACTAACACGACTTTCTTTTATATATATAGATTAATTAACCCACAGTTTAATTAATTATTTTTATTACTTCGTATAACACTGAGTTAATGTCGTGGTGGCCCGGAGGTTTAAGACGCCCGCTTCTCATGCACGAGGGTGCGGGTTTGAAACCTACTAACGGCAAGTACCAATGTGACTTTTTCCGAGTTATATGTACTTTCTAAGATTATTCAGACACCACTGACAAACGGTGAAGGAAAACATCGTGAGGAAACCTGGGCTTATAATTTCTAATTATAAGTTTGTAATCGCCAACCCGCATTGAGCAAGCGTGGTGATTAATGCTCAAACCTTCTCCGTGTGAGAAGAGGCTTTGCTCAGCAGTGGGCATTTATAGGCTGTTGATGATGATGATGATGATAACACTGAGTAGGTAAATTGCTTACTGTGATAGCTTATCAATACTGATCTGTGCCATTACTTAGTTTTACTTGGTTTTAAACTTTGGCTTTATGATAATTATGTTCCTTTTAACAATAGTTACATTCGTATAGTCATATTGTGATGTATAGATCTCCATTTAGTTTTATAAGAATTTTGATAAAAATGTGCATAACGGCTGTATTTTTAGGTTAATAAACATTGATATTTTATTTTTCTAAAACTTGTATTCATTTACACATATCACTATCTTTTTTTTGAGGGGTACATCTTGACTTACATCATTTAGCATAACTTCTGAAAGACAAGGATTTTAGTAAATTGATATAGTTCAGATAAGTTATGTAAATAGGTGACTGATAAGTAAAAAAAATGAATATTAAGGGTTATATTTTCAACTTTTGTTTTAGCACATTTCGCTAGAATCATTATTTTAATGTGTTATTAGACATTTTAACTTCATGTATATCACTTTACACTAAGACAATTTTTTGGTGCAAGCTTGGTGCAACGTAATTTAACTGTACAAGTATCATTAATAACTTAATTTTAGCACATAAAAAACTAAGTAAAAGTTACAAGTCGCAGGTTTTTCATGAATTACTTCCAAAATTAAACATGTATCAAAAAATCTAAATTATATAAAGAAAGAGAATGTTTTGATCTATAAATGAGTGCACTAATATTTAACCTAGGCCACTTAATTAACGAACTAGATTTTTTTAAATCTTATTTTTGCTGTCCTGTAAAATGACGTTTTTTGACTTGTATCACTTATCACAGGAGGAACAGATGTAATTTTAAAGGAAAAATTGCATTGCAAATTAGGTACCTAATTTGTGAATAACAACACTGGTCACAACGTATGTACATCTAATTTCAATAATTATCTAAATTACGGATTATTCTAAGAATCAATAATATCGCGTATAACGATCACAAACAAGATCAAATCTATAATTTTGATCAAGATTCTAATCGTAATTGGAATAAGTAGCATTATTGTATTTTGTCACTTTGGAATAACTATTGTTTTTTTTTTAGAATCGGTGGTAATATCGGCGTCGGTGGCGATAAGTGGGCAACTGCCTTCGAGTCAAGAGCTTCCGTACATCACGCCGCCCTCTCCTCGACCGAACACTGACAACACCACACACTTTAGCGGAGATTCCACTGATTCAGCAAGTATGTTAGAAAATAACTTATAACTTATTCTCTCTCGCCTCGTTGGCCGAGTGGTCGCAAGTGCTCCTGCCGGGCAGGAGTCTCGGATCCGATTCCCACCTCGAGCAAAATATTACCGGGTTTTTAAATAATTCTCAGTAGTAGCACGGAGTCTGGAATTGTGCCCGGTATATGGCAATAGGCTCACTCCCTATTACATGGGACTCATAACATAAATAGTGAAAAGTGGGTGTTACATTGTACAGTGGCATAATGTGCACCTCTGCCTACCCCTTCGGGGATAAAAGGCGTGATGTTATGTTATGTTATGTTATAACTTATTAGTATACTTTTTAATCAGACTGACCTACTGCTCGCAGTTCTATTTCAGAGACCTTAGTACGAGTTACTTTTATGTTTATAGTAATCAAAACGAGACCGCGTTCGGTGCTCTGATTGGTTCGTTTATTGTAGCCGGCCAATCAGACGCCTAAGTACGAATTTATTTTACGTTTATGTAATAGAAACGACACCATGTTCGGCGCTCTGAGGCCTTAACAAGTTTGTTTTTGATGTTTAAAGTAATCTAAAAATTTATGGCTCCTATGATATGAACCAATCATTCAGAGCACGGAATGTGTACTCGTTTCGATTACCATAAATGTAAAACAAATTCGTATTAAGGCTTCAGAAATCAGAATACTTCCGTTCCTATTATAAGTATGTGACTAGAAAATACCAGAAATCCCGACCTAAAATGGAGATATTGTCGGTCATTCGTCAATTTGTCACTTCAAGATATTTATGAAATGACTGCCTCGTTGTCCGAGTGGTCGCAAGTGCTCCTGCCGGGCAGGAGTCTCGGATCCGATTCCCACCTCGAGCAAAATATTACCGGGTTTTTAAATAATTCTCAGTAGTAGCACGGAGTCTGAAATGGTGCCCGTTGTATGGCAAAAGGTTCACCCCCTAGTACATGGGACTCATGACATAAAATAGTAAAAAGTGGGTATTACATTGAGTGGCATTAAGTGCCGTAATATGCACTTCTGCCTACCCCTTCGGGGATAGAAGGCGTGATGTTATGATGATGACTTATGAAATGTTAATAATACTCTATAATTAGTAGAGCACTCAGAACACATTTCGAACGTAATAATTGGACTAATTTATTTTTTGTGTATATTCACTAGCTGTACCCACGACATGGTCCGCGTGAAATAGTGAATCACAGCTCCTCTCCCGTAGGTGATAGCGTGATAATAACAGGTTAGGTCAACATTTATATTTATAGGCTACTAGCTTTTACCCGCGGCTTCGCTCGCGTCACAAAAGAATAAAACGTAGCTTATGTGACATATACCAATACACACAGCGCCATCTATACCAATACTTTTGTTTTTCCTCGGGAATATCAATTTTTTCCGGATTAAAAAGTACCCTATTATTTAATCCGGACTTCTAACTTTACGTCTGCAAAAATTCAAAGCAATCGGTTGAGTAGTTACGGCGCGAAGGTGGAACAAACAAACAAACAAACAAACTCACTTTCAGATTTATAATATTAGTAAGGATATGTAGCCTATATGTTGACCTAACCTGTTAGGAATATTCATGCAAAATTTGAAGTAAATCCATGTATGTAGTTCTTTTTGAGTTTAGCCCGGACATACCTACATACAGACAAAAATTCTAAAAACCATATTTTTAGCTTCGGTGTCGCATGTAGACCACACCCCAAGCATTCTTTAAAAAAAAGATTCAATGTACCTACAGTTTTCACTTTCCTACGATTTTATTATTTATTATAATTATGTATAGTAGATATATCCAAGTAAATATAGTAAATAACATAAAATCCCCGTACGAATACAAGTAAGAGTCACAAAATGCTAAACACTATTTTCTTTTAGCTAAACAATTTTTTGTAAGTGCATTGGTAGATAATGAATTCGTGCTGATAATTAGTGCAAAATTGTTCGTGATTCGTGATATCATTAACAAATTACCTTAATGCATTTTACTTTTTCTAATTCAATTATAGTATGTACCTACTTTTCGAGGTACATTTTTCAGTGATCAGTCAATATTCAGTTTACCGCCAGTAAGGCAACTGATGTCCATGTAGATTTCATATAGGAACACTACAATTCCATTATCCACTGATTAGATTTTGAAGCAGATAAATTTTAAATATTATAAAACTTGACAGGCAAAAATAAACCCTAAATTCTAGTATTAAAGTCCGTTTTATTGTGATATTCATTATGGCAGTTGTATTATGACATTTTAATTTAGTGAAAAATTGTTGTGATTAATACCGGGAAATCGTTAAATGCATCTAATTTGATAATTTAGTATGGTGACTAAAATATTGCTTAATTTATCAATATTATATTATTATCTTCTGTAGTAGGTAGGTAGTATTATTTAATCTAATTATTTACTTTTGAAACCATTAATTTACTTTGAATAACGAATACGATGTCAAAGGTATTTGACTTTAAAGGCTGTACTGTAAACCTATAATAAATACTGGGAGATTAAACCACATTTTTGCATATATTATTTTAAAAATAACTGACGTTAAAGAAGAAAACCCATAAAATAAAAATAATACCTGTATAGTGTATATGCAATACAGAAGCAAGTAGAAAATTATCTCAATTATGTGTTGTGTCAAATCCAAACTAATTCCAACATACATACATAATCTCACGCCTGTTTCCATGGGGGTAGGCAGAGGCTATGGAACGCCAATTGCGACGATTCTTACATATGTTTTTATAATAACTATCGTGAGACATACTAAATTAAATAAAATCGCGGGTTACTCACGTGAATATACTGATTCTACATACTACGTGGAGGACCAAGGGGGAGGCCATTGTCCAGCAGTGGACGTCTTTCGGCTGTTGATGATGATGATGATGATTACATGCTACTTTCGCTTCATCAACAAATTCCAACTTTAACAACTATTCAATAAGACTGCTAATCTAACTTCAATTAAGAACATGTGATTACTGATATCTTCAGACGCACAATCACTACAATCAATCAGTTATTGACCCTCTAGGTTTTACTTCAATAATGTTATCTATGTTATGCATTATTTTTCTTCAATAGTATTTCGCCACTTCATTTCTTTTTAATGTACGTTAACAACTCTTCTTGGATAAGTCTTTTACGTTATGCACTTACGCCCTTCTCCGATAAACATGCTTAAACCATTTTTACTTTACCGTGTTTAATTGTAGATATCTACTATTAAAATCTCCTAAAAACGTTATTGTCCCAAAAACAATAAATATGTAATGAGGACTATGGTATTGTTTCTGTGAATATGGGACGGTATTAATGTAGTGTTAGGTCTTATTTATTGGGCTCGCTACCATCGCAGCGGTAAGTCCCCCCTCTTTGAGGAGTGGCTTGAGAGACGCTACGGCGTCCTCACCTACCTGACGCAGGTCCTCACCGGACATGGGAACTTCGGGTGGTACCTGTGTCTGATAGGGCGGGAGGAAACGCCCGGGTATCATCACTGCGAAGACCGCCCTGAGGACACGGTGAAACACACAGTCTAAGAATGCCCTGCGTAAGCTGAGCACCGCCGTGCCCTCGGGGACGTGATCGGCGACGGCGACATCTCGCGTCCGGCCTTATAATAGTGCGGGCCATGATGCGGAGCGAGGGGACTGGGATGCCGTCTCCTCCTTTTGCCAAGCATCATGCTAGCTAAGGAGGAGACGGGACGCGTGAGGGAGCGAAGCGCTGCCTCTTCACAACCCAGCCGTCGCGAAGGACACTCCGGGCATCGGGGATCGCGAGACGATCTCCGGCCACCGTAAGCGCGAGCCTGCCGACGGCGAGCATGGGTGGCTCGCCGCCCGACCAGAACCAGACCCGAGCGTACGGCGCGTCGCGTTCCGCGCGCGCCCCAAAGAGCCATCAGACCACCACGGATGGGGCCCAATAGGGCTGATACGGAGTCGCGGAGAACCTAACGGGTTACCGGGGCTCCAGCTCGAAGTGCAGGAGTAGGAATGGGGTGGTTTTTAGTCAGTAAGACTCTGACACTCCCTCCCGCCTCACCCAGGCGGGAGCAGTCATTCGATGATTTTCCCGCCCTTAAAAAAAAGTTCTTATTTATCAGACCCGCGGAAGGCCTTACGGGCTGCCGGGGCTCCGGCTCGAAGAGCTGGAATAGGTATGGGGTGGTTTGTAGTCAGTAAGAGTCTGAAACTCCCTCTCGCCTAACCCAAGGCGGGAGAAGCAATTGGATGATCCCCCCTCCCCCTCAATAAAAGTTTGTATTTAACGAATTTCAAAAGGGGGTTTTCCAATGGTTTGTGTCACCATTATTATATTCTCACTATCACAATTCGCTTTTGAACTACAAATTATGTGCGATTGGTCCAATCATGATTTGGTTTTTTACAGAGGGCTACACAAGCATCTCAGTACGCGAACCACTGAGTAACATTCGCGCTCAAAGTAGCAAGCCGCCTTCACAACCCCACTATGCCACTGTATCTGATGATTCCGGTAAGTACCTATACAAGTTTAGCAATAATATCTGGCATTTGAATTTGACCCCTATGTACCCGTATTAGAGAAACTTCTTTACTTCCTCGAATCCTTTAGGCCCTCAGCGATTTTAGTTGTGGAAGCACTTCATAAACTTCATTCATTCATACTTCATGGCTTGCCTTTTTATGCAATTCTTCTACCAATATCTCTATCAGAAGTCGCGAGAAACAAAAGAGGTATTTTTTTCCACTTCCACGTCCGAAAAGACAAGGGATTTTGTATACATAAGTAATTATTATTATTATTATGTAATACAATTAAGAAACGAAACTAACAGCATTGTGAGTATGTAGTAGTAGGAATTTTGATTTGAAACAAACATTTTATCGGAAACAATCGCTAATTGTTTTCTATTAATCTATGCAACTGGCTATCACAATGTCTAATTATCCAATTATCTAATCTGTCTATTATAAAATTGTAATCAATTAAAATAAAATTTCATAGACTGATTACGCTATACTATTTCTGTACGATGGATTTCCCATCTTCCGGTTTTATATTAAAAAAACAATGGATCATTTCTAAGTAATTAGTTACTTTGTAATTACTTACCTATAATAGATTTCTTGATAATTTTACCCACGATTATTACCTTCACATCTTTTATTCCTAAAAGAGATAGACAGGGATGTAGGCTTAATTACTTTAATTGGTGTCATGTGCAAGTTTACATACTTGTATGTTTGTAAACACCCCCACGTTACCGGAGAAAATGCTAGTGTGGGGGCAACGCTATTTAAAAACAAAAAAAAAAAGCCTAAAAAATGATGTACTTACGTGTAGAATGTTTAGCCAGTTAGTCGCCCGAATAATGCTAGGTACTCAATTTTTAATTGCACTAAATTATCACGCTATGTCGGTGTTTTTATGATGTATTTGTAGAGACAGAACGATTTTTAATTATTTGAACATACGTCCCATATAATAGAGGACAAGATTCTATACTTTCCGTCAGTCCGAAAACAAAGTATTTTCTATTGCAATGATTACTGTCATCAATCAATCCGATATCGATCTGTCATTGCGCCCAACGTTTGAATATCTTGATATACGAGATTTTAAACATCAATAAATAGCCTATTATGATCGTTATCGTTAAAATAACATCGTTAGAATGTCTATCAATCGGCACGCCAAATTAGGTAATTGTATTGTAGTAAACGCGCATTCGATTATTTTGACTTTAAATACTAACGGTTTAAGGTCGAAATTTCTTTGTTTATAGTTTTCTTCCTATTTTATTAAACTCTTAAATTTTAGATGACTAAAAATACACAGACAACAATTAAATCTTGGAATGGTATTAATATTGATGTGTCAAAACCGGGCTGGTTACAAAATTGATTAACAAAAAAGGTTATGTGCACTGGACTGGAAACCTAGCTTCTCTCAGAAAACATTTCATCACTTATAGACCGAATAAATAAATAAATAAATAAGTAAAAGATACCTGAATTCGGTTAATTAAATCAAACTCCATAAGTATTTATTCAGGAAATTCTAAATGAGTTTCATTTTTATTCGAATATGAATATGTATTTTATTTCCAGACGAGATGTACGCAGCGATCGAGGAGCCGAGCGTTGGCGAAGGTTCGGACACGTACGCGCAGATTGCAACCGAGCCGCGTCGTAGGGACCCCACGCCAGATCTACTGCACACCGACCCCACTCACGTTGCTAGGTAACCGTTCATGTTAATAACAAAACCGTTCTTCGTACGGCAATATACTGTCTATAAGATTATGTAAAAAAATCTTTACAATTCAGTCAGATTGCATAAGTTCGATATCGTTAATCGTTTTTCGGATTTCTTATTATCATCAATAAGTACACGGTCAACAAATTAATCTCCATACTTTGGTTTAAGGGGCAGAACCTTTGCATATTTTGACTCCGACATCAACAGCGGCTGCTTGGTGACGAGCTCCCTTATCGACATGTCAAAACATTTAGATTAATTCCAGGCTTTGATTGGCCGTCTCTTGATAAATAAACAAATTAGTGCCCAATCGCAACGGTAGTTCAGCCATTGACAGTTCGTTATCGATTTTTTTGTCGATTCTACCTTAAAAAATTCGGTTGCCGTAATCTGAAATCAGTGATTAAGCTGTAGTATCCGGCAGCCACATGTTCGACATTCTTTATGATTATTTATTTATTAACAAAACAAACTTTGGTTTCTCAATTTGCATTTTAAGTTTTACCTATGACTTCATCTCTGTGGTTTATTCTTAGTATTCCGTTAAAATTGCCGTTAAATGCAGTTCTGTTTGTGTTCCTGTGTACGTATCTAGAGTGGTTGTAATATGCGGTTTTCTTGTAATATTTTTTGTAATTTGTTCAGACGAAGTGCTCCACCAGACGTCGGTGCATCAACGTCAAATGCTACGCACTCTAGACAAGGTGATTTATCAATTTTACGTCACATTTTTGTAATTTATTCTATATTTAGAACTTAATGTCATGTTGTCAAATCGTGGTTCTACCACGATTATGATAATGGCATTAACGTAGACCTTTGCCTGCAATGGTGTACATTTTTAATATAAGATTCACTTATCACGCATTTTTTTGCATTGACAGATTTTTGCGGCAAAATTATATCTATCGTCTTTACTAAAATGTATGTTTCGCCAATCAGCGTCTTCTTCATCATGCTCGAACTCGACGGGCGCACTGGGCTCTCCGAAGCCAGAGAAGCGTCAGGCCAACTCTCCGCTGCCTCCGCCACCGCACGTCGGCTCGCACGGGGGCACGCACGTCAGCTCGCACGTGACGTCACATGTCACGTCGCACGTCACGTCGCACGTCACGGTGCACGCGGCCGCGCACTCGTCGCACGCGGCGCCACACAGCGCGTCACACCCCGCGCCGCACGCGACGTCACACGCCGCGCCGCGACAGCCCGCCATCGAACAGGCTCTCGCACAGCGACACCAACGGATGTCAAGTACAGGTACTTCAACATTATATTTCACTTAAACAAGCCATAGCAAAATATTTACACGTTTACTACTTAATAAAATTATTCTATTCCCAGGTGACCTACATTTCAACCATGACAAGTTACGGCGGAGTCTCAACGAGAAACACCAACGAAACAATAGTTGCGTAAGCTCATCTGATTTCTACGGCTGCAATTACCCCGTAGAGAAACATCGCTTTAGTTCTGGGGACTTGATAAGACCTCTTGTCGCCAGAGAACTTAACTTTGATATCGACCAGCGCGATGGTCAAGCCGATAACCTCTACAACTCTATCGATGGCCCAGGCTACAGTGACTACTCCTCGGCAGATGCTAACACCAGTTTGAATTCAGATCATCGCGTAACTGAAAGTCCTTCACGCAATGTTGAAGAAATGTATGCTAAAGTTATGAAGAAAGCTAAAGGCAGAACTGAAGAGACCATAAGGCGTTCAAAAGATTTCACAGGAGCTGATGGCGAGCCACACACATCGAAGTTCCGAGGAGATGATCCCGGTTATGAGACTATCGATCGGAAAAAATCAATAAACCATGGATATGAGACTATCGCGCATAAAGAGCGAAAATCATCACAAAATCAAGATCCAGGATACGAAACTGTCAAAGACATAAACAAAGCAGGTCCTACCTCAAACTTTACAAACAACAATTTACTGAAGCTGAATCACCTGGCTATGGACAGTGGACCTAATAGCATTGTAAGCAGTGACGCGGGGTATGAGCATATTTCTAAGACTGATAACAATGCTTCCGATTCAGACCCCAACTATGAAGTGCTGAGGAACCAGCCGCCTACACCACCTTATGCGACGATTGCACCGAACTACAAAGTACAGCCAACATACTCGACAGTAAACAAAAAGCCCAATAAGTACAACAATTGGCCTGCTAATAATAACGATGAACCCACCTTAGAACCAAATTACGAGTCTATGCCGCATGATCCCCTGTACAACACTGGCAGTGAATCGGATCCCAATTATGAATCCGTTCGACCCAAAGATCCTAATTATGAGAGTGTGAGTACACAAGATCCGAACTACGAGTCATTAAGGTGTAAGGATCCGAAGTACGAGTCGGTTCGGTCGAAAGACTCAAAGTATGATTCAGTGCGCTCTAAAAAGGATCCGAATTACGAAAGCGTAAAGTACTTTGAGCTGTCAAAGAAAGAGCCACCTTATGAAAAAGTCAACAATGAAGCGTCAGGGAGCGCCAGTGTGGAGAGGTCAGACTCAGCGGCGGGATATGAGAAAATTAACGTACCAAACAGAAGCGAGCCGAAAAGCAGTATTAATAACGGCGGCGACGCCACCGTTAGTGATTACTTTCAAGTGTAAATGTGTAAAACAAGAATATTATATATGACTTTGTTTATGAACAATGTAACAGGAAATTGAGCTATAAACATGAATATTTTATTAACAGTATTCACGTAGGATTTTGAGATTGAGTGCTTTTTATTTATTTATTAAAATATTTTAGGGACTGTTTACAGCACCTCAATGTTAGATATAATAAGTAATATCTTCCTTAGGTATCTGTGATATAATATGTATGTTATAAAATTTTTGATTTTTGTTTTTATTTCCATAAGATTTTTATATGAGCATTGATAGACATTATGTTATTCTGAAGACGAGAATAATTTGTTACGAAATCTCCATTTCTTAATGTGTTCATAAGTGTGATTATTTTCTACACTTTGATATTATGCTGATGAAATGAATGCGTGTGTTGTAAATTGCATGTACAAAATGTAGATTGTACATATTTTTTTAATTTTAGGTAATTTATGACTAACTTTATTATGAACTCTTTTTTATTATAGAGTGGATTGACTTCGCGTTGGTCACGGTTGTCTTTGGGAGTATGTAACTCGTTTTATATGAAGGAGCATACAAACTGGTTAATAAAAAGGTGTCGTAAACTAGAACTAACCATGTTTTACTAACACGAGTTTATCTATTTTTAAGTTTTAATTTTTAAATGTCATTCCAGTCAGTATGTGGTGCTTTGATTTAACCAACGAACGGTACTATAAGTTTAATATAAATTAAGTAATTACTTAACTGATTCTAAGACAAGGAGTTTATACATTCATCGATATTTTTTTCTATTATAGTCATTAGACAATGAATTCTGAAAACCAATGTATTTTTTTTAATACTTGAAGAAATTTTACCTGTTTGATGAATTTTGGTAAATACATGATGAATTTTTTTAAGTTTCTAACTTATACCAAAGTACAGACATTCTGTACACGACACCTATTTATTACACCTGTTTAGATGGATGAATATCAAGTAATGGAGCCTGCATTTTAGCCTAAGACTGCCTTATGAGTTTTGATTATAAATATATTATTAATAATTTATATAAAATGTAACATCAACGAATTCAATAGAACATCTTAAAAACATCAGCAATTTATTTGAATTGTAACATAAGTTTAAAACATTTTGTTTTATTTTTTGTTGTTAATTTTGTTTTTAACTTACTGTTGTAACAAAAAATGTACTAGATAACATTTTAGTCTTTTGTCCATGTTAAAACATGATAATAGACGGACGATTTTAGAAAGAAGTACGAAGTATAATATTAATTCCAATACACAAATATGGGGTATTTTTTGTAGTTTGTTTGCTGTTTGATAAGATTATTATGTACCTGAGAATATTAATTTACGATCATCCTCTGTCCAACAATTTATAGTAATGTATGTGAATGCATCCAAGTTATAGTCTTTTGGCGCATAGTACGGCTGGTACTAATGTGTTCATTTAGTAGTAATGGTTCAGACAAGTGATGTTCATATCACTCGTTGGATTTGTGGTCCTCTGCCGAAAATACCTGATGCATTCCAGTACTATTTACATTGACCATCCATTTACATTATAATATGTAACATTGTGCCCTAATATGAGCTTTCCAAAAACGTTCCATCTTAGTATTACAATTTATTTCAAACATTTTGTCACAATTCCAAACTACAGACTGTTATTACTGTCTTAAATCATTGTTTTTTTCCATGTACTATTATTATCATAAACTAAGTAGGCATATTATGTATTGATACCTAATTTATAAACTTTAAAGATTATTTTACTCAGCCTGTATTACAACATGTACTGCATTATAATTTTAGTAATCTAAAGCACAATTTACAATGTAACTTCACGTATCGATTGACTGTAATATTATTGTACTTATCTATATACTTAGTAAAACTTGAATATATGTATCATGATTAGTATCTGTTTAATATTCAAACAAACTCGAAAACATTCCATCGTACTAATAGATGCAGTGAATAAACTACCTATATTTAATGGAATAAAGTATGCCATATAAAATAATGTTTATTTAGTTTAATTTTTCCACTTCACTTGCTAATTGTATCATCCCTTGCTGTCGAATTTTTAAATTCCTTGGCTGATCCTAATAAAGCGTAACTATAAATAAAACTTTCCCCGTTCCCAGACTCCTATGACTTGGATGCATTCAAGTATATTTTAGCCAACTTGAGCTTCATAATAAGATTAAATACAAGAACGTAGAAAAAATTATTATAAAAAGTATTTTTTTATTTTTGTACTAGTAAATCCCGCGAACTCCGTTGCGCCACCAGATGGCTTCGTTTTATGTACTTTAGGTGATTAAAAGATAAATAAAAAACTTTTTCCTGAATTTTCTTTTCTATAAACCTCACGGATCCCGAGACCTTTCCAACGAATGCAAAACCGTGGAAATCGGTTCGTGCCTTCTGGAGTTATAGCGTCAGGAAGAAAAACCCGACTCATTTTTATTATTTTTGTATATCGCAACTAGAATGTTTTAGTCGAGTTTTGTGGTTCATCTCTATTTGACATTACGAAGTTTAGGAACGTCTGTTTGACAACAAGGCAATTTTGACAGGTAGTGACATGGAAGTGGAACTGATCAATTTGTAATTTAGTGGATATTTACATTAAATTTATCTGTTTGATCTAAAACTTTTATCAGTGAATAGACAAAAATGGCAAATTTCAACAACCCCAACGATTATTCGTGGCAAACTCAAAATAATAGCCAAAATTACTCTTTTAACACTTCTAATGCGTTTGCTGATCCAGCGCAAACGTTAGGTGAGCATCACTTCTAAGGATATCGGTTTACAATACAAATGCTAATACAAGTAAATATATAGTTACAATAAACTACATTTTCTTTCAGATTTTCAAACATTTCCTACCGATCAACAAAACTACTCATTCGACCAAAACCAGGGGACTATGACTGCCAATAATAATCAGTACTATAACTCAAACATATTTACACCAGCACCAGTGCCCGGCGAGCCTGTCGGCGAACCAACCGAGTTTGACGAACCGCCACTGTTAGACGAACTAGAGATATACCCAGATAGAATATTGGAAAAAACTTTAGCTGTACTTAATCCATTCCACGGTCAATCAAAAGCTGATGATGCCAACTTCCTACTGAGAGACACAGACATAGCTGGCCCTATTGCATTTTGTTTAGCACTAGCAGTGTGTTTGTTCCTAGCTGGGAATAAAGCACATTTTGGGTATGTTTATGGGTTATCTGTAATGTCGGTAATATTGATGTATTTCCTACTATCTCTAATGAGTCGCACTGAGGGAGTTTTTACCCTACTGAGTGTAGCTAGTGTCCTAGGTTACTGTATGTTGCCAATGGTGGTATTGGCTGGTCTTGGGATTTTCATCTCTCTTGAAGGATCTGTGGGATTAAGTTTGTCAGCTGTCGCTGTTATCTGGTCGGCACTGTCGGCCAGCAGGCTATTTGTCACTATGTCTGGTGACTCTGAACAGAGACCATTGATTGCCTATCCTTGCGCCTTAGTCAATGGAGTTTTTGCTCTATTAGTGCTCTTTTGATTGTTTGTAAGTGTAATTAATATATGTAATCAATTTTGTATTATATAAAGAGGAGAGGTTATTAAATTACTGTCAACAATCTGTACAGAACTTTTACTATGTATAGCCAGATACTTATAAAGTGTTTTTTATAATAATAATAAAAATATACTCAAAATTTCACATATTCCACTGTGTAATATAAAATAAAATTTAATTCTCTTGAGTTTTAAGTTGCAATATAAGATTCTAATAAATTGTATTTTATACAAATAAAACATTCTAATTAAACCCCAAAGTTGTTTTAATAAATAAACTATAATATTTAACTAGTTATTACATTCGATTGTATAACGTTGGTCGGTCACTGAAGAAGTTCTTGAGAACCATAACTTGTGCGAATGCTACACAAACAATAGCTAGGGATTCACCCATGGACCACCAGAATACTCTCTCATTGAGATCCTCGGCCCTTTTGCGGCCCTGAGCCTCTCTTAGCCTGTGGTGAGTTTGGTGGTCAATGATTCTGTTCAGGGCTGAGTGAATTTCTTCAGCAGAAGTTTCCAGCTGAAAATAATAAAATATGAAATATTAAGTAGTATTCTTGCATCTCGTAAGCTGAGACGTAACATAATTTGAAACTGATGTCATACAGCCATAATGACCTATGACCTACTTTTTTAATCATGTTTATCAAGTTGTTTATTACTTGTAAGAATAATATTAAAAACCTTTATATTTTTATTATTCCATTTCATTTTCAATAAATAGGTACAAAGACAAGCGAATTCAGTTGACTATATTTGCATTAATTAAGTTATCAGTTTACAGCAAACTGGTAACTTATCTATAAGTAGGTATGCTGAATTTTTTTTTTTAACGGGAAATCATCTAATGACTGCTCCCGCCTGGGTGAGGCGGAAGGGAGTGTCAGATTCTTACTGACTAAAAACCACCCTGTTCCTTCTCCTGCACGTAGAGCCGGAGCCCCGGTTACCCGTTAGGTTCTCCGCGACAGGTATGCTGAATAGACCTTTATGAAATAAAAATAGACAAACCTGTGTTAGGACAGTTGCATGGTCTCCAACTCCAGGCAAAGGCTTCTCAGGACCCACATTAAGTTCCATGTACACAAGTTTATGGGAGAATGTACTAAATTCATTGCTGAAGCAAACCTTGTAAATACCTGGAATAAGAATAATATTCATTATCCAATGAGAACACGTCATTCTAAATGGAGAGAATATAGCACCAATTTAATTAAAATTGTGGTGAAAATAAGGCAGAATACATGGTCATGGTGTAAATTAATTTTTAAGGAAAAATTGGTTTTAAGTATGAGCCTCCTTAAATCCAAAATAAGTAGAAATATTTGTTACAATTTCAAGTCTTTCAACTGCCTTAATTGTATAAACAAATGAAGGGGGATGTTACAAACTAGCCTGCGATACTCATTAGGAAATTGCAAGAATATGTAACATGTGTTTAATGCCGTTAACATGTGAATGTTGCATCGCAGGGTTTTAAAAGAATTCAATTTGACTTATACCTGATAATTGTGTAGTAAACTGATGAGAATCATATTGCATTTTCTGTTGTTGGTAAATAATTTGCTTATTGGGACCTTCTATCTTGACATCGACATCGTATTGCCCTCCGGTAATTACCTGTAACATTAAGCAGTATATTCGTCACCTTGAACAGGAAAAAGAGTCTTGAGAAGTTAATTCTAAAGTTTGACTTAGGTTAGTTTACAGCTAAAAATCGGTGCCGCAATTTAATTACAGGCCAAATATGTGTAAATATTCAGCCAGATATGAAAATTACCTGATATTCTAATGCCGCTGATGTATTTTTTTCTATTTCTTCATAAAAACATTCTACTGCACTATCAGGTAACTCGAAGGTAAGTTCAACGCTTTTAGAAAGTATACCGTTGATAAATGTCATAAATATTGCAAATAATATTGGTGTGAAAATCATTTTGTCTAGAATTATACCTCGAATTCTAAAAGTACAAAAATAATTGAAATCGTAGTGTTAAAAATGTTCACAATTCGCATCGATTGACAAGTGACATTTCTCCACGTAATTGGCTGCGTTCCATTTGCGTCAGACGTATACAGTGTACGCTGTAGAAGTATACAGCGTTCAGTTTAGTCAAAAATATTTTTATCGTCAGTTCAATTAATATTTTTATGGGATAAGTGATAAGCCGGTAAACTAGCAGACGGATCACTTCATGGTAAGCAATCGGCACCGCCTATGAATACACCCGAAATACCAAAAGCGTTACAAGATCGTCGGCGGCCTTTTGGGGGTTAGGATTTGAGGATTGTTGGAGGTTGAGGAAAGGGGTAATTGGGTCTCTGGTAACCTCTCTCATGCGTCAATTTTCTGTGAGGCCGTTGTATCATTCCGGTTGAATCAGCCCAATAGTGGCAAAGCATAGCTCTTACCACTTAAACTTAATTAGATCTCTTATCTCACCCCCCTTCTATAAATAAATGGCGTCTAGTGTCGTGGTGGCCCGGAGGTTTAAAAGGCCCGCTTCTCATGGATGAGGGTGCGGGTTCGAAACCAACCAACGGCAAGTACCAATGTGACTTTTTCCGAGTTATATGTACTTTCTAAGAATTAAGATTATCTAGACACCACTGACAAACGGTTGAGTAAGCGTGGTGATTAATGCTCAAACCTTCTCCGTGTGAAAAAAGGCTTTGCTCAGCAGAGGGCATTTATACGCCGTTGATGATGATGAAATAAATGGCGAAATATTGTAGTGCCGTTTTTGTTTTCCTAGCTTTTGAAGAAAAACACAAGGAAAAGGAAAATGCTTGGATGCAGGCTAGTCCGGCTCCACAGGATAACTAAAAACACTTGTTTTAATGAAATCGTAAAAAATACAGCCATATTGCTAAATTGTCTATTGTTTAACTTAGATAACCATTGTAAACGTGAGAGCCCTGTAATTAACTTAATATTAAATTAGATTAGTAGATTTCATTTGTGTCAGCTTGGAGTTGTCATGCTCACTCAAAGGTCTCATTGGCGGTGGCGCGTGCAGTGGATCGCTCGATTCCCTACAATATGGTTGAGTTGGGCGGTGCTGGTGTACGTGTCATGTTCGTGAACGGGCGCCGTCAACTGGGACTGGTCAGCTCCAGACTGTATTACTGTCCTTAAGGTTATTTTCTTTTTTGATCACTTTGACTGGATTTTAGTGTTACATTGTTCTCGCACTTTCCAAACAGCAAAACTATGTAACTAGTAAATTGTATTGTGAACCTGATTGAAAAAGAGTAACCTATGGAGTTTCTTGCTCGTTCTTCTCCATAGGAATCTACGCCTTGGAATGAGCAAATAGCTTCACTTTAAATTTTTGTTTTTGTTGACGTTCAAAAGTGCCATTCTGGCCTAATTGAAATAAATGATTTTGACTTTGACTTTGACTTTGAAAACAATCGAAAGTGAGGATTCCCTGCTGTCACGGGCACATACACAACGTATGCCCACTGTCGTTACTTGCACATTTTATAAATGGGCCTACTTCAGTGAAGGTCGTAGCTCCCATCAATGTCCTATGGGGCTTTATGTCTTTGTGAGGAGTGTCACTTAAAGGCAATATTTTTATTCGCTAGATTTTTAGAACTAGGAAGAAAATACCGGTCGTAAACTAGACCAAAGTCTGTCCCACCTCCTTTTTCTTTTGAGGGGGGAAAATCGTCTAGTGACTTTTCCGGATGAGGGGAGATGGAGTGTCAGAATCTTACTAACTAAAAACCACCCCGTTCCTAATCCTGCACTTCGATCAGGAAATTTAATATTTTTTTTAGTTACGATCTCTAGACGCATTATAACTTTCGTAAGACATACTAAATTAATATTTTTATTATTTTTCATCTTCTTTACGTATAGGATGCTATGTTTGTCAACTGAGGCTTCGATAGCGGATTCAGTAGCGGCAATCCTCAAAATACGTAAAAATACATTTTTCTGTCGACTTCTCCCGACTAGTAGGTATCTAACTACAGTTAATACTCTAATGTACTGTTATTAGCATAACATTTTGTAGAAAGACATTGTCATTTGGTCCCAAAGTGATGGATTGTACTTCGACTGATCACATAAATATGAAAAAATTGGGCGCTCATCTGACCTTATAGTATAGACTTTAGCTGGCTGTACCAGCTGATGATTCCCTTTCTTCAAAAGATTATGCACATGTAAAGTAGACAAGTCTACAATCAGGAGTCAACGGCTGGAAAAATAATACTTTGTTTGATGTTGGAGCGGCTGCCACTACGCAACCCATTACTACCAGTACCGCAGTTGATGCTCAATTACTCACGAAGCAAGTTATCGACTGAGAGGAAATAGCTGATAAAAATAATCGTACCTGGCATACCATCCTTATTGTGGTGTGATATTGTGTACCTGTGCCAGGCGTATAGTGGCGCGCAATTTGAAGTCAGGAATTGTGACTTAAATATATATATAAATTTTATTTTCAACTCCAGCTACTTTAAACGCTCGTAACTCAGTCCGGACTGAGATTTCCATATGTAAGTACATAGACAATCTCCGATTTCGTTTGCAATGGCAGTCTAGATAATATGTTTCATAAATAATCGACTGCCGCCAGAAAAAAGACACTATTTTAGGCAATGTCCTTTATTCATTGGATTTTTGATGTATGCAATAAAGTTGAAGACACTCAACTCAACTCAACTGGGACTGGTCAGCTCCAGACTATTTTTTATTGTTTTTAAGGTTATTTTTTTTTTCAATCACTTTGACTGGATTTTGGTGTTACATTGTTCTCGCACAATCCAAACAGCAAAACTATGTAACTATTAAATTGTATTGTGGACCTGATTGAAAAAGAGTAACCTATGGAGTTTCTTGCTCGTTCTTCTCCATAGGAATCTACACCTTGGAATGAGGAAATAGCTTCACTTGTAATTTTCTTTTTGTTGACGTTCAAAAGTGCCATTCTGGCCTAATTGAAATAAATGATTTTGACTTTGACTTTGACTTTGAATAAATTTGACAGAAAAGGATAAGTGGTCAACCTATCCTTTGCTGGTCACTGCATGCTGGCCACCGTACCTATGAATTTAGTATTTACCTACATTTATTCTGGTACCTTTTAGTCAGTAAGTCTAACCCAAGACGGAAGATATCATAGGATGATTTTCCCCCCTCAAAAAAAAAGTATGTAGGTACATAAGAAATGTTTATGAAGGATTATAAACAAGTAATATTAATAAAACAACACAAGTTAGGAATAACAGTAAAACAATTTATTCAAAATTCAAGACGATACAATTGGAAAATTAAATTTTCACTTTAAAAGTTTAACGATTCGCTTAACATTAAAGTAAAAAGCCATGATTCCAACAAACAAAAATACTGTGATAATAATGTCTTAAAAATTACACTTATGTGCATAGGGACTAAAATGAAGTCAATAAAATGCAGACAATACTTCAATTTATCTAGTGAGTGTTTAGAATGCAAGTCCAGCGTCGGCGTACGTGGTGAAGATCTTCTCGATGGAGTTGGCGTACGCCGCTGTTCTCAGATCTAAGCCCAGGTTGAACTTCATGGCAGTCTTCATGATGGCCTGTTAAAGAAATAATAACATGAGTTCACATTTTGTTTTCTCATTAGCACTGGATTTTCTCCTTTACTGTGAATGCGTTGATAAACAAATTAAAACATTAATTTACGAATAACAATGAGTTGTTCTATGTGGGAAACTGGGAAT
This sequence comes from Spodoptera littoralis, assembly GCA_902850265.1. NCBI lineage: Eukaryota > Metazoa > Arthropoda > Insecta > Lepidoptera > Noctuidae > Spodoptera > Spodoptera littoralis. The sequence goes on along the minus strand of LR824542.2, from coordinate 7,185,164 downwards.
GGGTCCCGCTACTCGTTGCGCATTAACCGATCAACCAATTACTTCTCTAATAACAATGATAAACTACCTAACACTTAAAAGCCAAAGATAAAATAGAAGTCACTTACCCTAGCCGATCTCTCCATGGTGTAGTCGAGACCAGAGTGCACGATGTCTTTTTCGGAGGCACCAGAAATCCTCTTCTGGAAGGACTCGGAGGGTGTGACTGGAATGCGACCTCCGACGCGGCCGAAACGCCTCTCCAACGACTCCTGTACGGATTCTGTAAAAATAAAAGCATTTATATAATAACGGGTATTTTTACTATTCGAAGGTAACCAAATTGTTAAAAATCCCCTGTTGTTTAATCTAAGCAGGTACTACCTACTAGTACTACAGTCAATACTATGTTTTTCTGAGATTTAAGAATTGCGGGATTGGCGGCTAAGTTTGAGAATAACAAGACAAAATACTTGTTCTTAGTAGAGACCGAATATACCTAGTAGGTACATGCCGAATAATAAATATTTTGCTCTGACAAACCCAGAGTTAGCACAATAGAGTAAAGGAAGCTGTTGACCTTCTTTTGTCATAGAACAAACAGATAACGGTAGGTACTGCAAGCTGCAACGTTTGCGGTCGTTCGTAAACACCGATACAGGATTTGTACAAATAATAAATAGCCCCTATATACTATGTAGGTACCTACTTTAGAACAGTTTTTGCCATCGATTCTTAAAGGAAAATAATTCATTTCCCATAGTCGGTTTGCATTTAATGAATGCTCAAAAACGAAAAATATTGACTAGTACTCTAGTGAATTATGAATCTGAAGAGTACCATCAGAACTTACATAAACAATAAACAATCAAAAATAAAAATATAAAACAACATACCCAGGAGGTGGTAGTTGGACTCGCGCTCATATTTGAAGGTGAGACGTCCATAGGACACGTGGTTCAGGTTCTTGAGCCACTCGAAGAAGGAGACGGTGACACCACCAGCGTTGATGTACAAGTCGGGGATGACAAGGATGTTGCGGTCAATCAGGATCTTGTCGGCCGCTGGGGTCGTGGGACCGTTGGCGGCTTCAGCGATGATCTGCAAAGAAAAGAGGAATTTATTAGATATTTTTTAATGAAGCCTATACAAGCACTTTGGAAAAGTTACCATTAACGATTTAATCAATTTAACGGCCGGGCCTATGTATGTCAAAGTTTGCGAGTACCTACCCACTAGGTAAATTATTACTTGGTATTAATATTATTAACTCCGAACTCGATTAATTTTCGATTCTTGTTGTACCTACCTATAATATTTCAATATAATACAGATAGTTTAACCACAAGCGGCTTATATGTTAGTAAAGTAATTACTTACGTAAAATTTGTGTGCAAATAACGTTCTAATTCTTAGAAAAAAGAAAATTCTACTACCTATTTCAACATTTATGTAAGTATACCTGATAAGTTCCTTTGCCCATTTCGCTACGGACCCCAATTATTAAATGAAAGCCGCTGTAGGTATCCTTAAATAATTGAGTTTGAATATTTGATTTGGGTCGTAGAGTGGCCGCTTTGAAGTGTTGATATAGGACTGAGCGCCTAGCGACATGCTACATAAATATATCAACTAAGAAGTTCAGGGGGCTTACTCTTGAATCCAATTCCGATAATGATCGACATTCGTATTGTGAAATTTCGTACTCTTGAGTTTCATCACTAGCGCCCATTGCATTCGTATTGCGTGGATATTGAATGAACTAAATGATATTGAGTTTGGCTTTATATTCCGTATTCTAAATGCTATTTTGATAGCTACGATAGGCTTGTATATAATTTTGACATTGGATAATTATTAAGATTTTATTGGATTGAAATTGCATTGACATTGAGATTGGTTTCAAGAGTAAGCACCCAGGACTTTGAAATGTCTAAAAGTACTTCCAATACTTATTAAAATATAGCATAACGTTATACCTTTCACATTAGTAAATGCAATATAAATTTTTCGCGAGTTAAGTCTACTTACAGTTAGGTCGGTTACTCTGCGCTTAAGTGTGTATTAAATGGGTCTCTTACACCCATGTAATACGGCTTAGCCAATTGCATAATGCATAGAATAACAACTGAAATAGTCTATTTACACTATCCGTTCATAAACTTTCATCATCAACAGTAAAAACGTAATCTCATTTACTATAGTCATTAATGTCGTTTACAGCATTAATCTTATCAGTAGGCAAATGAGAGTTATACTAAAGTAGGTACTTAATTTGAGTAAATTCCCACGTTATGTAATTAAAACGATAACGAAAGATATCAAGGTCTTGGGCAAAGTTAATAGGTCCCCAGTACATTAGGTATTTGTTGAAAGTGAGATAAATATCAAGGTAAAACCGATATTGTGGGTTGATAATTAAATTAAGCATTTAAATGTTTTTTAATGTGCCCATGTCTTTATTATCCTAGAATAGTGTGAATTCTGTCTGGTTGATTTGAGCATCAAATAAAAATTGCATCGAAATAATAATTCTTGGCCAGTGACCAAAAAAGTTATTAAAAGAAGACCATTAAATTCTGATAAAAATAGGAACCGTGTATGCATAATAGAATTTGAGTTGACCTTTTTTTTTGGTTCAAATTGTTTAGGATGGACATGGAAAATGCGGAGAAGACTTATTGCAAAAAAAAAACAGATCCTAGAATCCCGTACCTTTATCTAACTTTCTTTCTTTATTAAATCTTGTGTGGATTCTAAAGATCTCATATTAAAATCTTACCTTAGCGTTGATCTTGTGAGCGTTCTCCTTGTGGATGACCTGTTCAATGGCGGCGGGCACCAGGATGTCGCACTTCTCGTACAACATGTTCTCGCCTTCGTAAGCCTTGGCTCCGGGGAAACCGACAATAGTGCCGTTCTCGATTCTGTAGTCCTCGAGGGCCTAGAATTAATCAATATTGTTAATTAGGTATTATAATGGTATTTAGTGCCTTAAAAGGGAAGACTAATCTACAAGTGTATCTAGGGTAATGTCTTATCTACAACAAAGTACAACACTATTTCGCCAAAATAAAACAAAACACTTCCATCGAGGATCCACACTTTATACTAACACCGACCGCCTAATACTGTTTGGGAATCAAAGATAGTTTTGACAGCGAAATACTTAGAACTTATTACATACATAAAATTGCACTGAAACAGAAAAAAGGCTTCCATAGCCCGTTATTTAAAGACATAGATTAATAGATGTCACAGATATAATGCCAAAATTTAGCTGCAAATAAAATTGCTGGTTAAGTTTCTAGTTACTAGATACCAGTAAACTCCCACGAGTTTAAGGGAAATATTGCGTAGTAAACAGATATGAAAGTGTAAACAACACACTTGAAAAGAGCTTATAAAACTAATCCCTATTACTATTAGAAGTGTCCACGTTTTACGACCTGATTACATTATCTAATATCTATTACAGCCAACTTGATAATCAATCGGTCAGGCGATTCAACCGCAGCCGCAGGTACCTAGTAGATACGTTATCATAGTATTTAGTTTCATAGTAACTTTTACCCAATTTCATGTTCGTGTTTATTTTAGGAGATAAAATGTCTTTGTTCTATAGCTGTGTGTTTTTTTGCTTCTAAATTATTTGGGTGATTTCAACCCATTTATAAGGCGAATTTAATTCATGATAGATGGAATGAAAGACGAAGACCAAGAGACAGATGAAGGTAGATAGATGATAGTGAGGAATAAAGTGTGAGAAGAGTTTGATGTAGTTGATGAAGATGATGAACTTGATGAAGCGGAGACCGTAAAAGGAAAGAAGACATAAGCTGGTACCCATAATACTCAAGAAGATAGCTCTTGAATTGTAAAATTAAAACAGTGCGATAATGTGAAAACGAATAGCAGCAGTTATTTCATAGAATTTACATAATTATTTCGTTTCAGAAAGCCGTGTATCTAAGTGACCTTGTTGCATAGGTTCCGAAGGTCGTTAGTTCGGTACCAAATGGCACGGAAAATAAACAGGTAGAAGGGAATTTTTGGCATAGTGGTAAATAACTGGCATGTCTGAGACACGTGTTTCGGTTTTTATAAATAGGAAAATATTTTAAATACAGGGTAGACGACTAATTTTTATTTTAATGTCCGTCTGATAGATTATTTAAAAACATTAGACACGTATTTTTTATTTTCTCACAGAAACGAATAGTTTCGAAGATATATTGATTTGAAATGTCGCGTGACGTCACTTCTCAGTACATTTTATACTAAGGAATGACGTTTTAGCCCCCACTCCTAAACTTTGATTCGTTTTATCTAAGTATTGTTTTATTACCTATACGACAAAATAAAAAAATACGTGTCTAATATTTTTTCATTACCTAACTTACGGACTAATTATATTTTTAATTTTCATACCCTGTCATCATCCCCATTGGTAGGTACCAATACGAACAGTGAGGCCAAAATTGTAGTATGGATTTTTCTATAGATTCAGTCGAATATGATTTGATTCAGAATACGATGAGATGTTATCTCCATCCTGTATCTCAAGTTACGGAGCTTCGTATTTTATCAGATGGGTACGTTTACAAATATGTGAAAAAACATCCGATGTCTCGCCACGTTACGTTTCTTTGATAATGTGTTTATTAAATTTCGTTGGTCGAGATACCATAGCACCTGTGACCTTGCTGATAATGACTACAAATTTTGTGGCGCTCCGTGATTTTATTAGTGAAATATTTCCCATCCTGAGAAATCGATACAGTATTAAACCCCATTCCCTTTAATTAGGTTTAGTAGATGGGAACCACAATCTTTTGTATCTTCGTTTTACTTTCGTTTCGCTAATTTTCTTATATTATTCGGTACTTCAAATAGTGTTGCTACGCCCGTTATATAAGCATGCCAGAATGCGAGTTAAAAGATATGGTTAGATTTGAGATGGATGACTCCCAGAGGCATAATTTTAGAAATTATTCAAACCCTATAATAGTCTACTTAACGCATCAGGTACAAAGAGATTGCAATTAAAACGATGTAGGTGGGCGTAATTAAGTATGTAATAATAGTAACGCAATTACTACTCAGGTTAATCGTTTTGTTGTATGAGAATTTAATTACAAATACGTAACGGACGTTCCACGTGACTAAAGTCTGTTTCACGCTCAATTGAGAGGCTGGTGTTGGGTGTCCAAACAATGAAACAATTCAATACACAAGTCTAGGCATTTTACATATGCACGGATGATTAATTGTCATTGAAAATTTTAAATTATGTCCGACTAATGTTAAAAATGTCGTTGCAGGCGTTTATGCAAAAACTACTGAAGAAATTTAGATGAAATTGCCTGTGGGTACAAGTAGATCATGATAAGAGAGATGGGAGCTCAATGATGTGCAGAAGAGGCCTATATCCAGCAATGAACGGAAATGGGTTGATGGTGGATAGAGAAGATTCTTTATATCCCTTTTTATTTCTCCTCTGTTTTTCAGTATTTTATGTTCCAGCTAATTTCTACATTATAGCCTTTTGTTGTGTTGGGTTGTAGGTATGTCATTAGGTTTTATTTCAGCAATTATATGTATAAAAAACTGTGTAAATACTGTTAGGTGTAGGTATCTACTAGGTGCATAATTTTTCTGTTCGCTGCTCACAAATTGACCATAGTCATCATAGTCATTGAATGCCTAGGTATTATTACAATAAGCACTTTGGAGTTTCCAAATACACAAGTAAAATTAGCGGTAGGCATTAACTGAAGAGAAAAACTTCCAAAAGGTGTGTTCAATATAGTTTTCTCTAGATATTACCTACTAAAGTCGAGTCTAGTCTGTAGAGTCTAGTCTGTGATATTGACTACAAAAGTACTTGCATTTCGGTTCTGTAAGAATAAAAGTGATGACAAAACTTACCTTGGGGTCAATGCCATCAGGGTTGTAGATGGAGCCATCGTGCTCGATGATACCGATGCAAGTGGCACCAGCACGGACGAGGTAACGGCAAGTGTGGAGACCCACATTACCGAAACCTTGGACGATGAAGGTCTTACCGCCCCATCCGGGAGTAGTGCCTGCGTAAGCAAAAATTAAACAAATAAGGTATACCACAAGAAAATAGATAGTTTCACGAACACATATAAACGGGGTATTCCACTTTGCGCACCTAAATGAAGCGCACCCAGACGAAGCGCACCTAAAGTATTCCACTTTGCGCACCTCTAGGTGCGATTAAAATAAAAATTTTAAATAAATAGTTTTTCTATTCCACGAAGCGCACCTACGAATATCACTCGCATAGTGCGGAGACTAAGAAATAAAAATATCGATATAAGAACATATTTATTATTTAAAAGACTAACTTAAATATCTAACATCTGTCAGTTTCATTATAATAATCTGATGGCCAGTTTTAATAAATTGGGAATTTCATTGACGGTTTATTTTTCAGTATTTTTTGGATATCGCAGTCGGCGTTTGTATGTTGATATTCAAATTCAAAATATGTGTTGATAAGATAGGTCGTTGAAGTGCCAATCAATCAATTTAAAAATAAAAGTGACGCGATACGAACATCAGTCATGATTTGAATTTATCACAAAACAATTGACTGCAAACAACTAACAACTTCGACAAATGATATATGAGAACCTGAAAATGCACGGTAATAGCAAAAATGGCAAAGAGATTCAGGATAATAATGGATTTTCCTTCTCCTCAATAATTTGACTTATAAAGCAAAACATACTAAGCTATTTTCGGAACAGTAGCAGCTAAGTAGGTAGAATTTTAGTCTCCAATACTTAGTCATCGTTGTTTTTGTGAGAACCGGATAAATCACGTAGCAACAGTTGCAATTGTTACGGGCCCCGCGCAAAAGGGGGCCCCGTAATTGCAAACCCATTCAACCATTATTTTTCGAGTGTAACTTATAAGATCTACGGTCTCTGTGCATTTTTAATCCATGACTGGTTTAGTTAAGTTTGCAAAACACCGACGGGTAATATCAGTGAGCTACGCGATGTCGCCGCGACCTCGCACTCTGCTCATGAGGAAGAACCCCTTTGTGGTTCGAAACTAGTAGAGCTTTTCTCAATATATTCGTGAGTAACCCGTGATTTTAGTTAATTTAGTATGTCTCACGATAATTATTATAGAAACACTGACAGGTAATATGTTGAAAACCTTTTTATTTACAGACCGATTGATCTTGTGTCGGAGTATGATTTATTTTATACTGTCAACATGACCTAGGTATTAATTCATGATGTTAATGGCAACTACACCAATGGCTGTATCTGTGGCATATCATTACGTAGAAACCATCACAATAAAAGCTTATTAATAATTAACATGACCATGGAATGATGGAACTCACATAGCTCATAATTATGTGCTCTGAGACAAAAAATATTAGAACGAACGTCCAAGGATCACAGATCTTAATGCAAGGGCGTAGAGATGAAAATTAAACTACCTTGCTTGTCTTCCTGACTCCGTATCTGACGGGAAGTTAGTAATTCGGACTCATTAACAATTTATCTCATCAGAGTGTCATTGTTTGAATAAAAATTATTATTATCAAAGTTTGTGTGGGCCGAGGTTCCAACGCACTCGCAAAAGATTCTGCGTAACTGTTATCAGTAAAAGTGACGGAAATTAAATTCCTTTGTAGATATGTTCAGTTGCCTTCAGCATTATAATGGAAAAATATACCTACTGAAGACATAATGAGAGGTTAATTGAATTTCTGTTATTCTACTCTGATTGAAATGAAACAAAAACAGAAGGTATTGTAGAATTATCAGAAAATATTTGTGGAATAGAAATTATATACATTTTTGATAACCTAACTACAATCCTCATGCTGCCTGCCGAGCGTGCTGAAAAAAGGAGGACTTTGTTCAGCAGTTGATAATTTCCGGTTGATAATGATGATTATATTGCATTGGTTGACAAATATAAAAAGACTGTCGAATTAATGGTTTCAAAGCAAGTTAAGTACTTATATAACTAAGAATAGAGTTTATAATGACTTACCGATCATGCTCATGTAATTGGCCTCGTTGATGAAGTTCTCCAGACCGTGGAACACACCGCGACCAGTGGCGGACACTCTGCCGTGGATACCTCCCTGTTACAAAAGATACATTTTATATCCCTTATCATATTGTCTAATTAAACAAAAGAAGAATTTTTATTAGCAGTGATAAACATAGCTTGAGTTTAAAATACTTCAAAGAAAATAATGTTCTAATTAACTTAGGTAGGTACTCGTCTTTTCAATTCTTACTAATATTATAAATCGGAAAGTGAGTTTGTTTGTTTGTTCCGCTTTCACGCCGTAACTACTAAATCGATTGCTTTGAATTTTTGCAGACGTAAAGTTAGAAGTCCAGATTAAATAATAGGGTACTTTTTATCCCGGAAAAAATTGATATTCCCGAGGGAAAACAAAAGTATTGGTATAGATGGCGCTGTGTGTAATTATGTCACATCGGCTTTTTTTTATCCTTTTGTGACGCGAGCGAAGCCGCGGGTAAAAGCTAGTTTATACATAAATATAAAGTTAATAACAGAGTTTATAAAAAAATATCACTAACGAATTTACGTAACAATAGGTTGGTAACTTGGTACAATAGTGAACCTAACAGAAAATATCACGGTTAGATTTGTATCGAGAATTGTATAGCATTCTACATTTCTAAAGGGAAACAGTAGTAGGTATAGCAACTAGTGAGACATTATTAACATCTTATTTAAGAAAAAATATACAAGTCATCAAAATTGAGTAATAAAATCCCGTATAGGGACGGACTGATCCATAAAGCGGAGCCCTAGGCTAAGTGGAGAGTAAAGAGAGTGGGGCCCTACTAACAATTGCCACTCTGCCTCTACATAATCAATCCGACCCTGCATATTTACCCTTAATGCTGCCTATTCTGGACTGAAATCTCACCTGGTTGATTGGCTTTCCAGTGACACAAGCGTGTGCGTTAATGTCCTGGTATCCGATGGTCTTGGCGTAGGTGTCGGCGATCCACGACATCTCGCGCTCTCCGGTACCCATGTCAGGGGCGGGCACATCCACACCGGGCCCTGTGATAAAGTATATTATAGTGTTGTGCCACTTAAAATTAACAAATTGAGAATAAACGGTATGATCTTTTTTATTCCTCAAAGGAGGAGACGGGGATCCGCATCATTTGTCCTGGAATTTTTGCATTTTATGGGACTTGCAAGCAAACTGGCTATTACAAGGGGTAAGGCTCGCTGGAGGAAGTGGATTAAAATCTCAGCTTTTAGCCATGGTGTTTATGTGATTGTATCGCGAAGTTATTTTGTGCGATAGTTTGGGTAATTCAAAAATCGAAGGCAGCAGTTCTGCATGTAACCACTTGACCAGAACAGCAGTAGGAAAATTAATATAAATATGGTTTATGGGAACACAACAATAGCAGAACGTTATGGCATCAATAAATCATTTAAGATGATGTAAACTGTTTTTATTTTTACTTTTAGCGGATTTACTACCGATCATTAATTTCCAACACGATATGTATTTTAGCCAACCTATGCGCTTAATTAAAACGTGTCGTTTTTTTTTAAATAGTTGCAGTTATAAATAACTCTTTGCGCAGTAATCATTTCCACGAATCGTAACTAAACAAACATTTGAATTTTTTCCTTTAACAGAAGGTAATTATATCAATTTAAAATTATTTGTGTGAAAGTCTCACTAATTAAAATGTGCATAGCACACATAAAAGACAATAATTAAGTAAAATATTTTCCTGTACCCATTTTAACCTAGATTCTTAATGTACAGCAGTACAGTAACTAAGCATGGCACAGAAGTGAATACAACACCCAGTCGCATAAATACTAAGTATTCAAAATCCGAAACTAAGTATCATAGACCAAGTACATTAAATACCTAGACACCTAATCAAAGTACCATATTGATAGCTAGTCTTGCATAGAAATCTTAATTAACTAAGTAACTACGTAAGTGGACACATATCTACGACTATACGAATGATCATGACTTATATTTTCAAATCGATTATCTGTAATTACATTGGATTTTTATTACAAACAACTTTTATCGCATTCTTTTATCGGTTGCTATGAAACTGTACGAAGGAAAGGATTATTGAGTTATCGGTATTATTGTATGACTCTTTACATCTGATAAGTGATATTGGCAATGTGGCAAATAAAATCTGTTAATGAGCAGAGCAGAGGTCACAACTATTAAACTTAGGTAGATAATAATATTATGTTTTAAGATACACCTTTGTAGACCTTTAGGTGTTATCATGTGACTTCCGAAATGTTAATTAATAGTGCTATTTACATAATAACATAAACACAGTGCGGTCACTCTGTAGGTGGGTGCGCGAACACGCGAACGTAATTTTCTTGCGCCGGTTATCGACCTAGGTAAGTGGTCACTTGACAGTCGATGAACTGTACCAAACAAGGTCATGACGAGAACTTGCAATTTACATAATATTACTTTGTTACATACACATACAAGTACTTATGTATATAGCTAGGTACAATAAACATGGCTAACTACAAAATAAACATGGATGAGAAAAACATGTTTATATTTTGACCCCTGCCTGACATTAGGGTATTACATAAGCGCCTAATATAATTCCCAACCAATTTATATTCGCCTGTGAAATACCTACACCTACCTACGCTACATTTATTTGATTAAAACGAGCAGCCAGCAGGTAAATAGGGGCAAGCTACGTTGCTGTTGCTGACCTAGTAATGGCGTTATCATGACACATGTCATCGTCACTCAAGTACGTTATCATATCAATTAACTTCTCTATGTTTGTGTTAAATTATTATTAACGCCCATTCATTTCTATTTCAATAGTAAAAAACTAACTGTTACGTATTGCCTTTTCCAATTTGAAACTTTACTGATTGCCTACACAAAGAAAAATGCCGTTAAAATTATTTGTACTCACCAATGAAGCCCTTCTTGGCGAGCTCGAGGGTGAAACGACGGGTGATCTTCTCCAGTTCATGCTCGGAGTACTCCTTAGGGTTGATCTTAATACCGGCCTTAGCACCACCGAATGGTACATCGACGCACGCACACTTGAATGTCATCAGAGCAGAAAGGGCCTTGACCTCATCCCTGGAGACATCGGTTGAGAATCTGATACCTGGGGAGGAGGAACAGGAATTAATTAGAGTTAAAGTAAAGGTATTCAGTTAAATAGAATAATGAAGCATTTTCGCAATTCTCTTTTAGGCTTCAGGCTCCGTGCATCGGCCGTTTAGTGAAGCTAGTTGGGTAATGGACTACTTAGTTTTATAAAGATCTACGCACTACACATCAATCACGAAATGATATTCAACATTAGTAGGAACAGTAGGTGTTTTGTCTGCTAAGTTGTGTCATACATAAGTTTATCAATCTAACATTTTGTAATGTATTATGCGATTATTTCATGCCTACCTTGGTACCTATACTACAATAGTATCATGTATATTATTACCATAAACATGTTTGCTAACAACATCGACTAAATTGCTGTTAATCGTTCATTAAAAAGACGGTCACAATTTTATTAATTAACGCGAGGAAGTTGCAGTTAAAACAAGTTATCTTTTTAAACGTCAACATCGCTGGAAACATGTACTTACCTCTAGGTTAAATATAACATAATATAACATCACGCCTATTATCCCCGAAGGGTTAGGCAGAGGTGCACATTATGCCACTGTAAAATGTAACACCCGCATACCCGGACTCATAACATAAATAGTGAAAACACTATTTATGTTATGAGTCCCATGTAATAAGTGGTGAGCCTATTGCCATATACCGGGCACAATTCTAGCCTCCATGCTACTACTGAGATTTTTTTTAAAACCCAGTCATACATTGCCTGACCCGCGAAACGAACCCGAGACCCCTTGCCTGGCAGTCGCACTTGCGACCAATCGGCCAACGAGGCAGTCAGTTATATACTTACCAAAAATATCTATATACTCATTTAATAGCAATTAGTTTTCGTATTATCAATTAAATGTTGTATGTTTTGTATCGTGGTCTGATATTGTTTACTATATCTAGAAATAATAACTTTGTTTTCGTGTGATGAAACGGCATAAAATTATTGCTTACATAGAAGGAATTTGCAGTTTTTAATCGTAATCGAATTTGATAGCAACATATTTAATGTGTGTGGGTTATGAAAATACAAAATATCTTTATTTAGAATTGGAACTAACTGATTCGACTTTCAAAGTTTATTTTTCTTTTTATAGAAACCTTTTTGCAACGAAATCAACCAGCCATTTTCGAGATTTAAGCTTAGCAACATGTACCTCATTGTGATTCACTTTTATTTATACAAATTGGTCATAATATCACAATTGTCACACATCTCGGACCACGCCACGTAATGCATCATGTCATTTCAACTGTGATAATAATCTTGGAATCAACTACATTTTGATGAATGTTTATTTTTTACACCGAAAGGGGTTATCTGGAAGAGATAAGCGCAATCTCGACATTGAAAATTGGAATGATGAAATATGTACCTTTTTTGTTACACCTGATTAATGAGTAAATTATTTAACTGAAAATTTCGAGTTACTCGCGTTAATATACTGAGAAAAGCTCTACTAGTTTCGAGTCACAGAGGGACTCTTCCTCATGAGCAGCGTGCGCGGTCGTGCGATGTCGCGCAGCCTACTCGTACGTACTAGTACAGCTTTTTCAGTATATTTACGTGAGTAACTCGTAATTTTTAGTTAATTCAGCATGTCTCACGGTAGTTATTATAAAATCATAGTAAATTATTTGGCCATTTACTTATACTTCTGCCGTCAGATACTAAGTTTTTACAAAGTAACAAGTCTACTAATTAAAAGATCAATATTTCTGCAAAGCTCAATCGAAGCTAATATGCAAAAAAATATTAATCATAATAGTATTACGACTCGCATCGAATCAAATAGATTTCTTTCAGTACAACAACTTTGACTTTCCTTTAACTACCAGAATAGAATGTTCAGTTCACACAAACTCTTATCGAACATTCCATTTTCGCCGAGGGAAAATCCTTATTCCTTGACAAAATAGAACGATTTTCGTAGCTCATTAAACTGTCAAACACCAAGCGGTCACTGGTGACCGCGACCTATTGTTCTTTAATTGTGTCTATAAAACCGGTACTCGACGAGTTAAGTCATTACAATCGTTACCATAAAACCATGGAATTTCCCTACAGCAAAAATGATTTATTTACCCACTGAAATCGACTGAAACAGTGAAACAGTCCCGAGCTGTTTTGCACGGATGTTTCTTCTTTGTTATAAATAGCTTCGAACGATAAGTGACTGAAATAAAATGGGTCCACGAGACACACATTTCAGCTATTTTTTCGTATTCTCTACGCAGTGACGTGGAGGCGTACATTATGTATGAAATTAATTAATTACGTGCTCATAAATTATTCCTTGTTTATCAAACAAAGTCTTGATAGTATTGGTACGTAGCAATCTACTTAAATATCAGTGTAATTAGTAGATATGATTTTACCTAACATGTATTTTATACCTAGGTATGTCCTATATACCTACGTCTTTACTCGTAGTAAGTATAAGTACTTATCTACACACTGAATATAGATCTACGTAAATAAGTTTGAAATTACATAAACATGTAATTTTTAATAGAATTCTTTATCGATTAACATTATCTTGAGGGTTTTTGCTAATTTCATTGTTACATTTATTTTAATTTAGATAGTATAGGAATTTTAAAAGACTAGTAATGCACTTGTAACTCCTCTGGTGTTACGGGTATCCATTGGCCGGCCGCATGGGTGACCCTAATTGCTTATGCTTACGATCAAGTGATACTCCTAATTGCTTCCCTGTACCATTAAAAGTGGTGGCTACCTCCGCAAGGTAAATTATTTTCGGAAAGAAGACTAATAAGAGTCTAATGACCCAGTTTATTGTTGGCAATATTAGTGCATAAATGTTTTAGGCGTGTGCTAAATACAAGTCATTGACTAGCATCTCTAAATATAACATCAATCGAAAGTAATCTATATGAATTACCTAGCTATTGAATCTAGTCTTTGTGACCATTGTAGAAGTCTCGATTCAAAATGATTTGAGATAAGTATATGTTGATCTGCTATTGCTTAGGTACCAATTAATTTTTTGTCTGTCTCCTTTTTGTTGAATAAAACAAAAAGCGAATCTATGTATTTGTCATTCATGATGACAAAACAGAACAAGTTTATCCGTCACGAGTATCTAGTATCTACCTACCGATACTAAGTAAGTAGGTACCTAAACCTAACATCTTAATTCCTTTGGTAAACAAGAATTACGTAGGCGAGCAGAGAACATCATTGCGTATACTTAGTCCAAATAAATAAGTGCTGAAAACGTGACAATTCAATAAGATTGTTGTCATTTCGAAGTGGACTTAACGAATTATCATTAGCGAGTTAATAATACAATATAGGTACGCCCCTGCACAGGCAGGTGTCGATTGTAGAATGGAAACTAGTCTGGTATAATTTTAGACATTACGCAACGTACAATGACGTGAAAATCTGCGTCACGACCACGCCTCCAGTTGCCAACCTGATACGAACCTCAAAAATTTTTATCTTGTTATGTCGAGTGCCTAATCACACTACCTACACTTAAGCCTGTCACAAGAGTCATGTAACACGTGATGGTCGCTCATCACGTTCCAAATTACGAGCGAATAATTGTTCGTGTTGCCATCCAACGATTGGAGGTGTGTGGTATTTAAGAATGAGAACCACACCCCCAAAAGCTAGTGCTTAGTTGCTCAGCTGCTTAAAGATGAAAGTGAAACATTTTATAGAAGTCTTTACTTATCTTAGCCATACATGTTTCTGTAATAAGCAATCTTTCCATAAAGTTTCAGTTTTTAATAGTTTCCTCAAATAGCATGTCTATTGTCTTCATTTATTTAGTGGTCATAAACATGAATTGTTTTTGCATGTGAACATAAAAGGCAGATCGTTCATTTGATTTGCAAACCTCTTTGTCTTTTTAACATCGTGTATTCACTATGGATACTCACGTTACTATATTATAGTTAATTATAGGTCTTAATTAAGGTATTTTTTACAACGTGTGGCTAAACCTGCGCAACATTGCAATTATATTCCTATCATTTGTAGAAATATTTTTGGTATGCTTCTGACTTCAATGGATGTTATTGTTATGCAGTCAACTGAACCCTTAAGCGTTACAAACCGCGTGTATTTAGCTACAAACTATTTGATTTGGGGAGTTATTCAGACTGCATTATATCTAACTGCATGATGTAGTGTACGGTCAGCTATACCTCTATGACTGCAGTATAGTTAATATAAAATATACATTTATTTTATTTTTAGTTACTTTCAGAATAAATACGTAAATCAAATGGACTCAATTGAAATGTGCCTTTACCAACCAGAAAGAAAACAGGTCATTCTAGAATCAAGTTATTTTCAATGCTGCTTAGGTCATAAAATTATCATTAATTATTCTATACGCGTTTGAGAAATCTTATGATTGGTTGTTATTTTATTTAAGATATTTTTACTTACGATATTTTTTCCTTGAAAATGCAATTCAGTTACTGTAATTGCTTATTTCATTTCAGCAAAAAATAACATTAACAATATTTTTTCATTGATAAATAAAGAGTTCTGTCAATTAATTTATAAATAAATATTGCAACGCGTTAATTAAAATTTAATCAAAATAATTGCTTCAATTAGCCTATTCAGGGCAGTTTTTAAGTTACCGAGGCGTAGGTACTTTAATTGAAATTAAAATATGTTAAAAATACAATTCCGTATTATTTATTTTAGTTACGGTTCATTCCCAGTAAGTTTTTAAACTATTATATTTTTTTCAGAATGGGCGAGACTGGCGATGGCCAGAGAACATATTGAATAACACCACGAACGAAGACAAGAACGTAACTGTCTGGACAGATGGTAGACATTGGAATCGTATATAGCAAAAGTATCTGGCCTATCTTTAAAAATATTAGTCGTCTAAGCTATCTAGCGTAACAATTGAGGAATATTTCAAAAGCCTTCGAGAAAGAGTTCAATGACCCCAAAGGCGCAGCGCCTGAACGGAATGGTAGAGCGAAGACGGAAATTAGTGCAGAAAAATTGCGAGGAACATCGCAGCGTAACAATGAAAAAAGAAAGTAGACAAGGATATAGAAGCAATCAGGGAGGGAGTAGGTTTGTTGGAAGGAATTAGATAGGTACATTTTATAGAAGTTAAGAAAGATTACACAATTTTCGATTGCAAAATTGACATGATTAAGAAAAATCATGAAAAAAACGACAAACATGATGACTGTGAGTCTGGTGGTTCGAAATCACGAGTTATTATTAGTTTTTCTAAAGCTACGTAGGTATAGCAATTTTCTCATGAGTAACAATAGTTTGTGTTTCCTGTTAATGTTGCACGTTAATTACATCTTATATACTGATACTTTTGTATCTGCTAATAAGATTTCCGTATTTCTGCAAGAAGGGCTTGGTTCATTTCAAAATCGGAATTTTTACAAAGATTTGACTGTTAGGAAGACAGGACACGTAGATATAATAATATTTTTGTGATTTTTTTTAAGGGGGAAAATCATCGAATTACTGCTCCCGCTTGCGTAAGGCGGGAGGGGTTGTCAAACCCTTACCGACTAAAAACCACCCCGTTTCTTCTCCTGCACGCCGAGCGGGAGTCCCGGTAACCCGTTAGGTTCTCTGCGACTTATTTCTGTGATAGGACACTACATTTGACACCAGTTAAAACGACCTGACACAGCTTTCGACAGCTTGGCTTTTTGTTACTCTCCGCAACTATTTTTCTTTTATATTTGATGGGCCGACGTTTGGCCACTATTTCGCATGGTGATAAGCGATGATGCGGCCTACCGTGGAAAAAATACTTACGGTAGAAAATATTCTACTTAGGTACTGGAGATGCGTTAAAGATGGACCCAAAGAAGATGTAGTTTAGCGGTTCTACTACGCAGCAGCACATGTGGATTACATACGGAACATATGCGTTTTTTTTATAACGAAGAACATCTGGTAACCGACTAACAGTTCAGTTCCTGTTGTCAACAAAAGAGGGCCCTTGAAAACAGGTTATGGTCAATTACCGTTGCTTCCATTGAACAGCTGTGTTCGTGATACTTAAGTATGAAAGGAGACATTGAAAAGACCATGTAACCTTCACATTGAATACTGCATAATATTTTACGATGTTAGCTTATTGGAATGCACTTAGTTGTTAGACTTGTTAGAAGTACCGCAAAGCTAAGTGCCTTCTGCATAGCAATAGTCTAGTCTGCATAAAGCCTATAGGATATAAAATTGCTCTTATACTAGGGTGACATTTAATAACTATGACAGTTAATAATTACTAGGTAATGCTCGTTAGGTGAATTTCGCCAAGAATAATTGGCGACTGTAGGTACTCCCTGAATCAATTTAGTTTTTTCTATTGTAGTTATATAATGCCATAATACAGGTTTTTATGGGCTCTCGGCAATTTTTTACACTTCAAACGTAGCATTTGAAAGAAAGGACTGGCCTTAATTTGAGTCAGTACTTACGAGGCACTCCCTAAAATAAAAGACCCAAAGACCACTTTTAGTGTTATTAGCAAGCTTTAAAATATTAACGTTTGGTTTTCCTGTTCCATAAATGAATGGTATTCTTCTAATATAGCTAACAATTTTACTAAGTTTTAACTATTTAACCAATTCCTGCGTGTGTTCCTTTCGGCGTAATATTGGTCACAATTGTAGTTATATAACACAAATATTCTCCATATGATACATATTCAATTACCACCACTACAGACGTAGGTATGTTCGGAATTGATTGTTGTTAATGCAACTTTAGAATCAAGTTTAACAACAGATTGTTCCGATTCGCAGAAGACGTCAAAATCGATGGCAAAACCGGTGTAACAAAGGCAAACTATTTTTTTATCACGTACCACGCACAGCTGCTTTGATAATGGTCCGTGGCGTGATTTGGAAGTGGCATGACACATAATTTTGTTATTAGGATTATTCTCAGGTATCTACATAATATAGGCGAGTCCTTCGAACAGTACTCATTCATCGTTAGCTCAAAGTAATAATAGGAAAGAACGGCTTATTTTTAGGTTAAATGCGGCTCGTTGGACTAAATCAAATCGCTCAATCAAGGTGAATGGCATATTTCGGCTAGGTTAAACTAAACATGTGACATATCAAGCAGGTTTCTATGTCATTTTTCAACACAAATTTTTGGACTAGAGCATATTTAATAAAATGGCTGCAACTAAATTGCTGTCTATTAGGTCATAGGTGCTTAGCGATTAGTTAAGGTGTGTATATTTTAAGCAGGAGCAAAAACTGTACGACCACATATTTTTGCTAATATGTATAATATTACGTACAGTAACATCACGTGTCTCCAGGGCTATAAATAAAACTTCCTATTAACAATAAGTATACACGGGTGATGTAAGCAAGTTAAACGAAAATCGAATAAATACGGCACTTACCTCCTTTGGTTGGAGTCCTGTGTGAGGAATGCTGCGCTCTGTAACCTCGGATCATTTCGTAATCGCCAGAGTCGCGCCTCAGGGGAAATTGAATTTCGATGATGTGGTCACATGGCTGCATCAGCTTCAGAATACCGGCTACCTTCTTTTTCTTCTCCTCAATGGGAACTCTTGACTTCATGTCTTCTACCAGTTTGTCTTCGATCACTTGGCAGGCTCTGTGGAAGAAATATTCCACCATGTCGAAGAACCTTGGGTTTGCGTGGGTCGGAATATCCTTAAGCCTGTCTGGTATTTCATGGCTAGCGTATGTGCGGCAGCATACGTTTACAGCAGCAGGCGTCAGTTTGACTGCCTCGTTCTGGATGGTATTCTTTAGAGGTGGAACCACCGATTTGGCGATGTTCTTTAGGTGAAGCATTGTGACTGTTTTAATTAAGTACGTCGGTCGGGTTAATAATCGGGCCGCCCTACTCTACACTTAATGTATAATACACAATTTCTATGTAGTGTTATAATAGAATGTAGTGACGACCCGCCCCGACGGAATCCGACTCACTGAGTAAGTAAAGCGGTGTACGGCAAAAAATAAAAAGGCCCCAAGTCGTGATGCGGATATTTGGTCTCGCTCCCACTTGGGCATATTGAGTAAGATATCACATCGCTGTGAAGTTGGTCACACTCATCGAATCGTTAATCGTTAGGGCTGAGTTATTGTGTGAGACTGCCACATATAATAAAGTCCCTTTTTACGTCAGTAACAGTTTATTTTCAATAATGTGATATTAATAGTTTATTAATTATTTAGGTAGGTCTACAACTACCTCTAACTCCTATGAGTTAGAAGTCCTAGTAGGGTTAACATTTAGGAAACTTGCATTTTTTGGTTTGTTAGTTTTAGAAACATCTAGGAATATAGTTTTTAAAAAGAAAATCTCAGTAGTAGCACGGAGTCTGGAAATGTGCCCGGTATATGGCAATAGGTTCACCCCCTATTACATGGTACTCATAACATAAATTGTCAAAAGAGGGTGTTATTTCTGTGTGCACCTCTGCCTACCCCTTCGGGGATAAAAGACGTGATGTTATATTATGTAGGAATACCTGTGTAATTATCAAAATAAGCAAGATATAAGTTTATTTAGTAACAGATTAATCGTTACATTGTATCCGAAAATTCTTATTGTCTATGAATGAGCAACTTTAGTCAGAATATGGCTAGCTAACAATCGACTAAAATAAAACACAGCTGACTGATAGCGGCTGTCATATTATTATTATTGTAGATTGTGTGTTTGTTAAGATCAGATGACAGTAATATTCAGTTAGCACAGTTGTTCAATACCAAGATATAAGATAATTATCGTTAATCTAACGACGCAGTTACAGCATTTAATTAAGAAGAATGTCAAATTCATGAAATGAATTTGCATGTGTTATAGATTTTGATATTGATTCACTATTAGGTAGGTAGGTACCTGTTAAACAATAAATTATCTGCGGTTGATTTAATACAGTACACAGCTAATTATTTGTGGGTATACCGTAAATATAAGTAGGTAGATGCGTTGATCCCCACTATGTCATTACACGTGTGGAGTATTGGAGATTGTGGTGGGAGCAAGCGGCAAAATACGCAAAATAATTATGATCTGAGCCAAATTTAGTGAAAGAAATATTTATATACTGAAGTATTTATTGAAATGGATTTGCATTTTAACGCTGTAGCAGAAAAGTTGCACGAGAAATTAAGTCATTTATTAATATTATCCGATCCACAGAGCTTAATTCGGTAAGTTTTATATTGTGCGTGAACTATGAGAAAATACCTATAAATTTTGTTCAAATGTAGGTATCTGCTAAATTCCTTTTCTGTGAATTATTTTGTGCTATATCATTAATTCCTTTTCTAGACTCGACGCCACAATGTTCGATCCACACAGTGGAACTACTCCATATAGAATAGATATTTTACCAGATGAGTTACTGATAAAGATTTTCCAAAACCTGCCGATAGAGTCCATACTGGAGTGTGAAAAGGTATGCAATCGATGGAAGAAAATTAGTAGAGATCTCTCAATTTGGCGGGGCCTTGATTTTGTTTACTCCGGGAAACCGGGTCAGACAGAAATAGGAGAAAGAAACTTAAGAATCTTAGACACTCACCGCGAATGCATACGATGTCTCAAAATTCAGTACGTGTACAGTTACTCTGAGATCAAATCAATCATTGATCAGTGTCCTAACATCATATCTCTGGAACTTGTCATGTGCCGTATAGGCAAACAATTTGAAAAGGATATCACGAAGTGGCCCGACCTGAGGAAGATTAACCTTAAGAATTCACTCGTATTAATGAACAACGTTGAAGTATTGGTTCCTTATGATAATTTTAAACATTTGAACTATTTGTCTTTGTCTGACTTTGGTTTGCCAGTGGAAACGCGTGATAGTTTGCTCCGCTGTAACTATTTAACCCACATTTTAATAGAAAAGGTTAAAGATCTGACTTTAGACTATGTTAAAAGGTTGATAACCAATAAAACGAAGATTCTTGTCGCCCTACACATATATGGGGGTGACGCTGTCGACGACGAATGTTTACAAATGTTGTCGTATTGTAATTCGTTAAAAGATCTTGCTATAATACATTGTGAAAATCTCACTGACGCAGGACTAATCAAACTGACTAATTTAAAAAAAATACAACATTTACAAATCTGGAACAACATTGTGTTTAGTGAAGAGAATCTGAAAAGAACGCTAGCAAGTCCGAATTTAACTAAATTAGAAAGTTTAAGTCTATCAAAGATAGGAAATGTTTCACCTGTGATAGTCGATGTGATTTCTGAACATTACAAGAATCTTAAGTTTCTCGCTTTATATCAATGTCCTCAAATCATAAACACTGATTACGAAAAGCAGTTGAAAGCGAAATTTCGAAATATTGATGTTGTTTTGTATTGATATGGAATTGTAGGGATTTTATTGTGTTTATTTGTACCAAATTCTCGTGTTTATTGAGAATTAAAAAACTTCATTCAAACCACATAAGTATAATTCACTGTATAAATAATGGCATAATTGTGTCAAATAATTACAATTTTCAATGCAATATGACAAAAATAAGATAAAACTTATTGGATAACATACCTACTAGTCTTTTTGTTAAGAGAATATTTTTTTCTTATTGGAAAGCATTATTTTATCAACAAATACAAAATAATATGAAAGTGACCTTATGTGCTCATATACAAATATAATTTACTACTTTATCAAATGAACACGATTACAACATCGATGTTTCATTCGGTGGCTAATCTATGGAAGTTACTCGTTTGTCCTAAAGTGTACTTTAATACATTGATCTAAGGTTATTTGTGATGTTACATAACAATACAATACCATTACCTATAACAAACAAACGGTTGTTTTATTTAATCCTTTAAAATTTGGTTTCAACGGTCACATAAAAGACATTCAATACTCTAGCTAGAGTAAGTGAAAACATAATTTATGTTTCTAAAACATTTTTAAAATACATTTAGACATTTAAAATACATACATTTCGACAAGTTATTCATTTCGCGTCTTACAAAAACACTACATCACAATTTTATGTTATATTTCAAACATATCACAGCAACCCAAACGATTTGGTTCATTTCCGACATCCCATTGTATTATTGACTACATTAAGAATCTTGTTTAACTTCTAATGACACGAACAAATGCGACAGTTACACATTTGTGTATTTCATTTACAATCTTAATATAGTGCCGATTAATGTAACGCTAAATACACTAACTTAAAATCTACAAATGTTTGATAAGCTCAAAATTTGTTTGTTCTAAATATTTTACACGATTTTCCTTTGTACACTGTCCGATTTTTGGTTTCAAGCAGGAACAAGTAAATAAATAAATTCGGTTAGCTAAACATACGACAGTGTTGAAATTGTTTGAAAAAATAAAAAATGTTACCGTCACAACCTGTAATGAAAGAAAGTCCATAAGATAAATACTTTTAGCACATTTGGCTACGAGGTAGTATATTGTATAACAGTGATGTTCATCGAAAATAAAAGTTGTAGCTGCGTTTTTACAATCAGTTTACAATTTAATGATTCTTGTTCTATAGCTTAACGTGTATACAAAGATATGTCAAAAGAAAATCTAGAATTACTATTAGTTCACATTCTAATCACATCAACAGCTGTACACAATTTGGAAATGAAGCATAAAATAAGTAAACCACAATAACTGCAGGCACGAAATGTCAAGTACATAAGTATAAGATAACCTAAATTAAAACCATTTAAAATAAAACACAATACATTCTGCACAATAAATCCATCTTTTTATATAAATATATTTACAGACACGCATGAGCGAGGGAAAACAGTTACATAACTTTAGCGACGTAACACTAAACACTAACCGTGATTTCGGAACATTGTGTGGAACATCTAGTCGGAACCTTAGTACAAATTCGCTATCTACTCTCTGGGACAAAATTAGACGGAGAAACGACGGAGATTATCATCGCTTGCGTCCACGCATGATCTGCAGGGCTTTTGCCATGAGGGGGGCTTTCTTCGGTTTGAAGGAGGAAGGAGTAGATGAGGGCATGGGGGCGAGGGCTCGAACAGGGCCGGAGTCCCCGCGGCGTACGTTAGGCGCGGCGGCCGCCAGGGACGCCACTCGCGCCGCCGGACTACCCGTCGCCAGTCGAGCTGTGCCATGCTGCGCCTGTATAGGTACATACATTCACATTACATATCTTCAATTATTAACTTTGGTTATTAAATAGGGTAGTCTCCAACTTGTCAAAGTCTAACGATAAACCTAATTTTTTTTACTACCCGTCTTAAAGAAAACGACGATACAAGAGAGTATTATCTGACAACTGCTAAAAATTAAAAAATGTGTTATTTTTAAGTTCACTTGATTAAACGACATATTGGTACAGCAATTTACATTCGTAAATTACTTACATACATTTACATTAAGGTTAATTTAAAAAATAATCTTACCTGTTTCTTGGCGATGTTTCGAGGCGGCTTTGCAATTGAATCGACATACGCCATTTTTGTTTGCTTAATAGGCGCCTTCTTCGCTTCTTGAGCTATTTTAATGTTCGCCGTTAGCGATTTTAACTTAATTTCTTGTTCTTCTTGGCATCTCTGTAAAATAAATATGAAGTTATTAAAATACACGTTTTTTATAATATCGTCATTATTCTTTGTGTACAATTTCATCTATCTCTTTCTCTATTCAGAAATTTTATTATACAACGGACCACTCAGAAAGTCATTGGAGGAAAGTTATTTTCAGTTGCTAATAATATCATGATAATGGAACTCAATGTATGTATGTATGGCTAAGTTTAAAAGAAATAACAAAAGAAACTTACCGAATACATTTCCCTCCAGGCTTCCAATTCTTGCCGCTGTTTGTTACGGAAATCTTTCTGACAGAACTTCTGCCATAGATGGTCGGTGTCCTCCATCAGGTAGGGATTGTAATGTTCCAATACGAACAACTGTTGCGGAGTCGCCCTGTCTACGACAGGCTTTAGGATTTCGTATGGCACACCACCTGTATATTCAAGTGCTGAAACGATAAAGAAGTAATTGTTAGTACAGTTGAGTAGATATGAGTACGTTTTACATTCTAATTTTCGTGATACATATTATACTAATTATGTTTTACGGCTTATGTAACTGTTTATATAACAACAACAACATAACGTCACGCCTTTTAACCCCGAAGGGGTAGGCAGAGGTGCACATAGAAGTAACACCCACTTTTCACTATTTATGTTATGAGTCCCATGTAATAGGGGGTGAGCCTATTGCCATATACCGGGCACATTTCCAGACTCCGTGCTACTACTGAGATTTTTTTAAACCCAGTAATACTTTGCCCGATCCGGGAATCGGACCCGAGACCCTTTGCCCGGCAGTCGCACTTGCGATCACTCGGCCAACGAGGCGGTGTAACTGTTTATGAGGTAACTCAATTGGTTCCGACTCGGAGTCAGGCCAGGGGCTCTAATGAGAGAAGCACTGCGCGACAAATGACACAGCAAACGTCGCCGTAGAAAATATAATTAATTAGACACAAATCTTTCTATAATGTATTCTGTGGTATAATATTGCTAAATAAGAAATCGAAACGCAACAAACAAATGTCAAGTTGCATAATACTGTGAAGAAGATGAAATTTTTACTGATAATAGTTTCCAACAAATTATATGCTTTTCATAATAAACAACAATGATTGAAACTTACCATCGATATGTTCCTGCAGTACGTTAACACACATTTCATAGAGTGTTGGTATTTTTCCTATGACCTTGTTGCCTGAATATACTTTGGTTCTGAAATAAGAGGAAAAACCAAGTCAATTACGTAATAATAATTTCACAATATATATAATTAAAATTAGGTACTAAATATATGACTGAGGGGAATTAAAAAAAATAACATAGTTAAAAGACTTTTTTGTTGATATTACCACATGCATTTTTCGTAGTTTTTATACTTTTCTCTGAATATTTTATTGTTTGAAATGAAGGAAGGTACAATAAATTATATTTACCTTTGGTTTTTAGATGTAATAACATGATTCATGGCTTCTTCATCGCTGAAATGTGGCAGTGGTCGAGGTGGCGGCCGTGGTTTGTAGTTGGGCGATATTTCTGGTAGTGCTGAGATCTCTAGCGCTGGTAATGGCGCTAGCTTCGCAGTAGGAGCTAGGAGAGTTGCTGGACTTAACTGTGGAAAAATAATTTACGTGAATATTGGTTTTACTTGGGGCTAACATAATCATCGAAAAGTGGTGTCATACGAAATCCTATAGGGACTACAACTCTTCCGAAAATTAACACGTCAACTATTTTGTGCTAAATCTACAGCATGGTATTTTTTCAAGAGATTTCTAGTATACAGGTTAAAGAAACTATTCAATTTAAAAGGCCTAATAAGGTATCTCAAGGCTCCGAGAACCGCTAAATCATGTCGGTACATTATAATGCGACTTCCATCAAAATGATTCATCTCATTTAGTTTAAGGAAAATCCTTACACAGCAAATTGCAATCAGAAATATAATTTTAATTCTATAACATAACAGGAAAAGTTTGTAGAATTTATCTAAGCATTTTACTGTAATACTATTTCATTTTAACAAACTGTAAATATAAAAAAAGTAAAATGTTTGCTTACATCATTGGGTGAAACGGACTCCTTCAGTGTTCTCTTTTTTGGCTTGGCGGGACTGATCATTCCTAGAGCTTCAGCAAAACTGGCACCTGAAATAATGTTTAAAATTAATAACTAAACTATACACTATCTAGAGTTTTAAATAAAATTACTTAACAAAGACTACTACAAACTCCTTGGAAATCTAATGAACCATTTATTATTTTCAATAAATTTCCAATTAGTTCATTCTTATTTACAAAGGAAATAGGTATTATGTACACATATATCTCTACTGAAATGGATTTAATTTGATATTAAATATGGCATATAAAGTTAAAAGAAATATTTACCTGAGCCGCAGTCGATTCCGTCATCACTATCCTCCATGGTTTGTATTTGAACTTTTTTCTTTGGTACTTCATCATTTTTACTGCTGCTTGACTTACTCTTGTGTGAAGAGGAACTGGATTTGTGCTTCGATTTCTTGTCTGCTTTCTCATCATTCTTTTCAGAATGACTTTTACTGCTACCATTCGACTTGCTCTCACTGGACGAAGAATGTTTCTTCTCACTACTATGACTACTTGATTTCTCTTTAGAAGAACTACTTCTATCTTTTGACTTTTCCTTACTTGAGGAACTATGCTTTTCCTTAGAACTACTACTATTACTAGAACTTTCCTTAACCTTGTGTTTTGACTTTTCAACATCTCTTTCAGATGAACTTTTATGCTTCTCTTTTTCTGAATGACTTGAGCTCTTGTGTTTGTCCGACTTACTATGTTTATCAGAACTTTTGTTTTTGTCAGACCCACTCTCTGTTTTGTGAGAGCCACTTGACTTGTGTTTGTCAGAGCTACTATGTTTATCTACACTATTATGTTTGTCCAAACTGTGCTTTTCTGATCTACTGTGTTTGTCCGAACTACTATGTTTGTCCAAACTATTGTGTTTGTCTGAACTACTGTGTTTATCTGCACTACTGTGCTTCTCTGTGCCGCTATGCTTGTCTGAACTATGTTTGCTCGACGATTTTGACTCCTTGTGAGTTTTATCTCCTTCTTGTTTGATTTTCTTTTCAGAATATGTTTCTCTTTCTTTCGAGCTCTTGTGTTTGTCGTGACTGTGGCTCTTGTCTTTTGATGATGTCTTCTCAGAAGAATGCTTGTCTTTCGACTGTGAGCTATGGTGCCTAGAGTGCTTCTCTTCATGGCTTCTATGTGAACTGGATGACTTATGATCAGTATACTCACTGTGGGAAGAGTGTTTGGAAGACGACTTATGACTATTTGGTTCCACCTTTATTTCTTGTTTGACTTTAACCTCTTCCTGGGAGGAATCTGACATGTCTGACTCACTTTCGTCACTCTGTGAGGCATCACTATCATCACGACTGTCGCTTTCAGTCTCAGTTTTCACTTTGACTTGCGACTTTTCTTTATAATCATCTTCACTAGAACTAGACTGTTTTCGCCGTTTTGTGGAGGGTTCCTCATCCTGGAATATTTACATTATAATTATAATTTTACATATATTTCTTCAGTTAAAGCCAGTTGTTAATTCAATTCTATAAATGGACAAAAGAGTATAGAAAATTACTCATATTAGCAGTTTTTAATACATAGGCAAATTATACTACAGTATGTGGATGTTTTTGTGACATGCAAATGATATTCTAACCACAGATAACAGGGTTTTACATGCAGTTACGAAATCGCTGATAACTTACCTCACTGCTGTGGTATTTTCGTTTGCTCCCGCTATAATTCCCGTTAGTTTCCCGGCGGTGTTTCGATTTCGATGAATGTGATTGCTCGTATTTATCGGACCTATGCCTCGATTGAGCATTATCATCCGAGTCCTTTTCACTGCCGTGTCCATTCTGAGTAGAACCTGAAATGAAAAAGTGATTATTTAATATTCATTGAACAGCACTCTATACACAAAACACAAAATTATCTAATAGAATAAAATAAAAATACCATAATAAAGATGCATGTTGAATAAGTTGATGTTGTTAAACAAAATCATAAAATTATAAGAAATATGATTTTATTTAATTGAAGTTGTGTCACTGTGAACCTTTCACTGCCACAAACAAACTTCAAATGATGTCTTTGCACTTGTAGTAGTCAGGTACTCAAACTGTGAACCTTTCTCTGCCAAATCCAAACTGCAAATGATTTCTTTACCCTTGAAGGCAGGTATTTATAGGTGTGTGACTAATGGGATTTATTTTAACAATGGGCAAGTAATTAGAAGTAATGGGGTCTAAACTTGATATGAAAGTAATTAACTAATAGATTACTAGAAAATTGCAACACATTGATCCTTAATGATATGCCCTATAGAGTAATTTATGGGAATTTTCATAATTGTTGTGAATATTTTTATTAGGTCTTTATCAATGCCATTTGTTATAAGTTTATTAATTAGCAAAGATATCATTGACATAAAATAAATTGATGACTTAATAATTCATTATTCTACAAAATATTCTTGGTATTTTTTTGGTAGAGAAATAATTATTTAAAAAGTCATATCACATGTCATAAAAAAATACCACATGTTTGACAAAACATGGTATTATGGTATTTTTATTTACTTTCTTTGATGCAGAATAAAAATTTATCTGTTTAAATTTATGTACAAGTTTTTATCCAATAAGTAAATGGTAAAGCAAATAAATAAAGGTTGAGTATAGGTCTAGTAATGAAATGAAGTATAAAGTTAAAAAAATATATATTTCATTAAGAAATGTGACTATAATAAAATTGCCCCAATTATACAAGTATAATAATTAACTTAAATTATAACAGATAGATTGAATTCATACTGACAAATTAAATAAAGCTAAGAGTGATCACATAATGAAATATTATTAAATGTGTATAACAACATTTCCTATGAACAGCAACAAGTAATAATAAATGAAATCTGCACAGATCTATGGAAGGAAACTTGATTCTTTAAAATGATACATTTTCAATGTATTTTTAAACACTTAACAGTAAATTAAAATAACAACTTTAGTAATAATTATATCTTTTTAACTTTGTTTTCAACATGTAAGCTATGCCAATAAAACAACAATGACCATGCAACATTTCATGCTTTGTAAATTACTGAGTAAGTTTATCAAACCACTAATTGACTGTGTTAATATGGTAAATATATTTGGTGCCATACCAAAACAATGTTATGCTTTCTTATTGTATTGTTTGTAAACAAAAATGAAAGACAATTTTTTCAATACATGGTTAATCAGAGCATTGTTATAAAGTTAAAGCTCACTGTTCCCACTAAGTATGTAAGAGTTTAAAATGTAGGCTCACTGTCATTGTTTGTGTCTGTTTCCGTATCACTCTCCTCAGCAGCCACCATCAGCTTCCACTTGTACACCAGGGAGCGGGCCGCCTGCCCCACTTCTCCCGGCTCCTTGCGCAACGCATTTACAGTTCGGCCCACCCCTGTCTCCTGTAGGTGCTGGACTGTCACAGCCAAGTTGAACAGCTTGTCTATACATCTTAACACCTGAAAAATAAACACACGCCCCTATTGATTCTATTCCTATTCATTATACTCAGTTTTTGTTGGTTAAACTGGTAAAATTAAATTACCATACGTATGTCGAATAATACCACGAATAATACCACGACTCAAAAATAATTAAATAATACGATCAAGCTACATTTTTCTCATCGAGGACATTTAGTATTTTTTTACTTTTTGCGTCGCCTTGATATGGCACTCTCGTCATGCAAAATAATTCAGGAATTATCTAAATTTAATGGGGAATTACACCAAATGGAAGATGAGTTAGAGGCATACTCACTTTATTCTCGTCGTTCGGATGTTTCTCTATTGCGTGCTGGTAATGTTTAACTAAATCAAGAACTGACGACGCCATGCTTCACAATTTTTATCATCACAATGTCAATTCTTTAGCAATAAAGACTTGATGCCAGCTGGTAAACGGGCACCATTTTTATCATACACATAGACGTCAATGACGTTCCGAACACATATGTTTGATGAGACGTTCGGATACACTTAACAAAGATCAGTTTTGGTAACATCACTATTACTATTTGTCTATGGATAAAGATTACTATACAGGCCTCATGATAATGTTTGTAATCCGGATGAACGTTTATCTCTTACAGAATAAATGATAAGCAGATGGAAATCTAAATTATTTTCAATATATAGTTTTATAAATAAAATTATTTTAGTATTATTCAAAGTACTTATACACAAACATTGTACTCTTGCCCCTTGCCACAGTAGCGTTATCAAATGAGGACCACCAATTTTGCTCACCAGGTGGCGCTACTCTAGTGTTGTCTGATTGCTCAATAGAGCCCATAGATATTAGTCTTATCATATCAGTGATAGAGCCCAATAGAGCTCTTATTATCAAATTATTGGAAATTCAATTTTTTACAGCTATCGATATGCTGGTAACAAGGTCATATTAATAGAATAAACAGACCTAAAGCGGTAGGTCTGTTTGTTACTGTGACAGTTGCTCACTAGATGGCCTCAATGTAGCGAAACGTAAAACATTTTCAAAATACAGATTGAACTCTTTACAAATGATACCCAACACGAAACAAAACCGGTTTTTCGTCCGTTTCGATTAATTCGTTCATTGTGTGTATTTATTGTGGTATTTTATTTTTAAAATATGAAAAATATTATTTATGTTAAGTTTTTACGTACTTATTTACACTAGGTACTTACCACCCATCTAGATGTTTTCATTAGGTAGGTATACTACTTACCTACTTCTTTGTCATGTCTCAATAAATATTATTAAAACATGATAAATCATAGATTTCTAACACATAATATACATAAGTACATCACATTATTAGTAAGCCCTACCATCCATAAAATTAATTTTTTAATTTTTTGTGATGAAGGTACTCCTCTTTTCTGTATATCTTGTACCTACCTATAAACGATAGCGGTGCCGTTAAATATTTCGGAGTACACAATCCCAGTTATAAGTATGGGCGGTCGCTAGTTAGTTGTCATCTCCAACGATTTATGGAGCTGGTTGCGCTGTGAGGCTGTGGGTCAAGGGGGCATGGGTGAGCCCCACAGCCGGCGGCGCAGTAACGTGACCTCTGTCAACTACTATCTACCTTCCCCTTACGCTTTATTTACCCACAACAGCCGCGCCCACCCTCTATATTTAACCTAATACTCATCCTTGGTCTTTAACCTTCGACATAGCTCTCTTAAGTGCAAGCCGACATCAATTACCTACTTTCGCAATATTGGAAACTTTATTGTTCCACTTTAGTTTTTAACCTTTGTCTCGTGTTCCACCATGAACATATCCGCTTTTAATTTTGTTTACATTCCCAGTAAACCAAAGAGCCACAATCTTAATGGCAGTGTAATCGAATATAGAATTCAAAGAACATATTATGCTAACTAGCAATCAATGTCTAAGTGCATGTAAGTAGTAAGAGCCCGTTAGCTCGTCTAGCTTTCAAGTTGCCACTTACAAGGTAGCAAAATGCGTGTTGTAGTTACAGGAAGCTCATCGAATTCTGTGCAATTCAAGCCACTATCCAAACGACCGACGTGCGACGTGAGGCTTGACATGAGCGGATACGTATTATTATTATTCTATGGTTAATTGTATAGGCAGACTTCTATAGTAATGTATCGGGAGTATGGAGGCTGGCGCCCGCTTCCCACGCATTTGCAGTTGACCCTACTAGGTACCTTTGCTTCCCCTACATACTGGTACATGGCGAATCCTGTGTACCTTGGGTTAGTACAAGTCTAGCGCTAATGTCCCCGTTATCTCTGTGCTCCTGCCTCCCTTCGTGCCGTGTTGTGGCCCAAACTGCTTTAACGTACCCATAAATTATTGAGCATTTAAATTATAAAGAAAATTTTACTAAAAGTAATTGTTTGGAATATTTTTGGTTTGATAAAATGAGTACTGAGTAGCGCCTAGGTGTTTGTAAGAGCAATTATTTTACCATTACTAGTCTATTCACTGAGTGCCTGACGGTTGCCAATGTTCTTCGTATTGTCGTCCGGACCTGTTGCTAACGCGGTCCTCTTAGGCGTCGATGAGTCAGCTACGACGACGCTACGAACGAGTTCTATTGAGCATAAAAGACAATAGTCGAGTAGGTAATTCTATTGTTTTTTAGTATTGAGATTGTTAAATTGTAGACTCGTATTCATAGAAGTCGTGTAAACATAAAGGAAGAGGTTCATGTTTTAAATATTATAGGTAGGTACATACTCTACTTAGACATTATTATTAGTTACAGGTAAGGTTAAGTAGGTACCTATTGGTTATTTGTGAATCATCTTTCTCATTTAAATGCAAAATGAGTAGGTATATAAAACATCAATACAGTACAAATGTATGTTCAGAATAGCTTATTGATCGACTGTATTACCTTTACAACTCTACAATCTTCGGATTATTTTCATAGATCATTATTTGCAAGGATAGCTGGACCTATTCCTGGTTGTTATTATGCTCGACTCGCAACCGGGCCGATTGTTATCATTTGAGAATCACACTAACAAGTAAACGTGAACTGGTAATGGGAGTCGGGACCGTTGGTACCGAATTCAATACAGCGTGCGGAAGCATTGCGACGGTAATCTGCCCGCACAGCGCCCGTAGATCGAGATATTTGCTTGTATGCAAATGGAGGCCCTTACCGTGCGACCGCGCCGCAACAAGCTGATGTGATAATACCCAACGGTCTCCATATAGAGTGATACTAACACAAGATACACGTGTAGATAAGGACGATGGTCGACAACCCGTAATAGAGACAAAGGGACAAGAGCCCATTGCCGGCCCGCTACACTGAAATAGGCAGTCATAACAATAATTTTGTAATCATATTATTTATAGCACCAAATAACGTTATGCGCAAGATTAGCATTTAGCATACACGTCCCTTATCGCCGTATAAGTCAACAGGAAGAATCATTATGTAAACAAGATGCCAAGAAAAAGTAAAAATAACTCATCGGTCCGGTTCGTCCACCTTCATCGACTTCCTGCGCGTAGGGCTAGGAAGTATGTCCTGATTGGCGAGGTAGCGCGTGCGCAAAAGCTTGTTACCTATAATTTCCCAGCAGACAAGATTAATATGGCGTTAAAGGGATCATCACTCGAAGTTATTAAGGTGTTGTTCAGCACTTGAGGCGTTTGTTCAAAGGTCAAACTATAATAATCGTCGTGTTCACACACTAGCATACCATTATAAATAACTTCGACGCCATATATCATAGTAATTTAGTTAGGTTCTGTTATGAAGGTTCATGAAATTAATATCACGTTAACCTTTTTGCCTAAGGAGAATAGGAGAAACTTAGGTACAGGCATGGGAACTATCAACACAGGACATAATAGCATAGGTAAACTTATTCGAGTCATATAAAAGTCAATAATTATAATAAACACTTTTGTTTATTGTGGGTTTCAATAAATAAGGCGTGTGATTAGATAGGTGACATTATTTTATGTTGAAAATAGAAACCAAGCGGCGCGGCGCTAGGCGTGTTGTGTACGGGCTGACTAATAAGGTGTCCGATTTAAAACTGCAATATTGCTCGGATGGAGACAGGCGGATAGCTCATTGCTCGCCTGCGTTATTAATCCTGCAGTTTCCCTGGTTGACTTTTGCAAATTGCACGGCAAGATACGCTGCTATTCGAGATCTTTTCTTTGATTTTTGTATCATCAACTGTCAACATCCTTTTTCATGTAGCTAATACACAGTTGTTTTTGCTATGAGAATGAGAAAGGACTTGTCTAAATGAAATTACTTATAAAATATGTTTAGTCCCGAGGTAGTTTATGTGGTACCATGAAGCTGCGCGAAGATATTTTAAGAAACGTGTTAAGAAAGCATCTGTAGGAAATGAAATCAGTTAGCTAGTGTTAAGGAAGGAATCTTTGTCAATTAAATAATTACCTATTCATTGAATTTATTCAGAAAGTTATGAAGGGGATAAGACGATTTCTTCTTTTTGTTTTCACATATTTGATGTCAGAGAATACATAGTACCTACATTATTTAGACTATATTTAGTATAGGTAAGTAGAAGGAACTATGATATGTCGCAAAATCTCAAAGCGCCTAGTTGAATGATATTCATTAAGATTTAGGGTTGTTTTCTGACAAATTTCTCGGAATAGAACCGTACCATAAGTCCTATAAGGAATGTATAAGCTATATCAAATTACAGGCGCGAATAAGGCAAGCATGTGCGATTACAAGTCGCTGTAAAAGGAACTAATTTAGATAAGTTAGAAGATGTCTCGCAATTTGCACGGCTATCCGACGATAGCACCTTAGACCAAGTAACATCTGTATCAAACTCATTTCATGCAAATAAATATTTCTTCTTTTATTCACAATCGCATTTAATCCAGTTTATATTTACCGTGAAATGCTACAAAAAGTTTAGTATAAATTCGTTTACTATAGATATAGGTAGCTGTAATGCAGTTCAATAACAGTTGCAGGCTACAGACAGAAATATAAGTATTAATTCTTGTAACCGACAGTTTTATTAAATAATAAGTATCGTAAACCGTTCCTGAGGCGAATTAATACAGCGACCGATCCCTGACCCTTTATGATTTAACAATATTGTCTGTATATGAAAGTAATTATAACGGTAGCTATAAATTATCAGTGCTTTACTAGTTCTATCCCATGGCCATATAGAGGAGCATGTATGGGCTTGTGAGTCCAACTTTGTATAGTTCCGTACATCTTCGAGGTTGATATCACGTTACAGTTAAAACGCTCGGTGCGTCCGGCCACTCATCGTATAAAAATGCAATAAATTACGTTTTTTATTTTTCTTATCCCAGACGAGTCTGGACTGGAGGGTTAACTTTATTCGCTGATGTGGATGTAATAAAGATTTTCAATTGTTAAAGGCCTAAAGACCCATTAACTTTATTATTTAATTTCATGGCTCTTAGGTACTTGCATGTGTTATTTAATTGATGCGATAAATGATTTTTAAATATATATTAAAGTTTAATATAGCTTTATCCTCATAGATCAGTGTAAGCTGATGGGAATTTTTACATTAGAAATCTTATCTACTTGATATTCTTTAATACAATGTTGTTATTAAAACAATCTTAAATCGGGGTCAAGTTCAGTTTTCTTTGTAATATAAATGCTTAGTTACTTATGCATAACATGAATTTTCCTTCTAGTTACATGTAATGATGAGCGTGTATCAGATATCTAGACGGAAGACGGACAGACAGTCCGTTGTTAATTTCAAAGGTTTATGTATTTAAGGTCAAAGTGCTGACGCCAAACTATTCTCACTGTTATAAGGGCCATTCTACTGCCTACGCAATAATTACAGTAAGCTGTGTTAATGATACGAAGCTTATAATAAACGCTGTATCTTAGAGAAATCAAAGAAATAGCGCATGACTGACTTCGGTATTTATTTCTTAATTAAATGTTCTGGTAATTTATTTTAATTATTTACTCACCCACAAAGGCTTAATTAAAGTGTACAAATGCGTAGGTATACATACAGGTACTGAGCATGAAGTTTTATGGAAGTTACAACGGGTTCAATAACACCAGACAAGAACAATAAATATTACCTATGGACAAATGGACAAAAAAGGAGAATCCTAATCAAGTCTCTAGAAATCTTAGTGTTTCTTTTTGTAAGGCAAGTAGGTACATAATGATATATGTATAGATAATAATTGCAGTATCGTGGCGGGTTGACAACCAGTGACTCGAGAGCCTCTGGCAATGTCGACAGGAATGCCACGCCAAGTGCAATTTTCCACCGCAACCAGGTTCAATTGTAATTTTCATTACCGGTCCCAAGAGTTCGCGACCTACTCTAATTAGCTTAGATGCTTATGATTAAACGACTCGGTCACGACTCGTCGATTTACCTCAAATCCGTCGCGCTTTTGTCTTGCGAGGTCGGGCCATCCGTCAAGTCGGACACTGGCTGGGAGCAATGTTGATCTATTCATGTTATATGCTGAGAAACAATTGCTCAGCTCAATGAGAAACTTAAGGTAATCAGTGTAACTTAGACTACTGAAGTTTGACATTTATCACGTTGTCTGCAGGATATGAGTTAGGAGAGGCTTTAGCTTCGACCAGTAGACGTAATGGTCTAACAAGCCAGGCCGCTTCAGGGGCTAATGTTCATTTATGTTACTAATATTGCTGTTTGTTGTTCCACTTAAACAAGTATGGTGGTGGGGCACGAACGTCCATCCATTAAAGTTTTATATGAGTATGATGATATAGTAGGCACCGTAGGCAGGTCGCTACGTAAGTCCGCAGTCAGCCTCCGTTAAGACTATGATAGATGGCTGCCACAACACGCTGCTCGTATCAGACCGATTTGTACCTTTGAACTGTTTAAACAAAGATATGGTGGATACTTAGATAAATCGGATTTTACCTTTTTAATCCTATCTACAAAAAGTTCCAAGAATTAATTCGACAAGGGTCAGAAACCAATGGAAAGGTTACCTCATGGATCTATTTATAGATACGAAAAATTAAAGAGTTTTAAGTAATCACGACTGCGTTTCGTGCGGTTGTGTCCGACTTTTCACCAATTAACCGTACATAGGTCTGAATCTAGAACTTGTCTGAAGACACCTTTACTTTCTCACAGTTTTTGTGTAATTACCTACAGTTAGGTATCATTGGCATCCGGTTAGTTGGCAGAGCACAATTGGGTGTAAAAAAGCTCTTGACGAAATACTAGTTTTGCTTCAGAGCTTGCAAGTGGGTAATTTGTATCTTCATTTAAAACAGATTGCGTGTAGAACTCTAACAAAGCTAATTAGCAAAAATAAAATAATGGTCTAAACTAATTTCGAGAACTATCAAGTGATAAGCGAAATGGTAAAAAGTTGTTTTCGTTGTGTAGTACGTGTAAAAAATATAACTGACAGTCGTCTCGAGTTCTGTTGTAATTTTTTTGTCTTATGTACATGATAAATCAGCCGTACGATTTGAAAGCAACTGTGCCTAATAAGTAGACCGTTATCCCAGGCCCACGCTCAGGTAGATAAATAGGTACACTAACATACTAATTTAACAGGATGTCATTAACTTGGTAAGCGCACTTACCTTTTGTTTTTTCGATGGGACATTGATCTGCTATTTCGTTCGACTGATGTTTGAACTGCATTTAGCTCACTTTGCTTTGGCGACATTTTGCGTCGTGTTTCGACCAAGTGAACACGAAGTGACTGTCACCTGTCGTACACGGATCTGCAGAGATCTCTCGTTCTTTATAAAAACAGCCCATTATTATCCATTCATCTCCGTAAGACAAGTATGACAACCGGACCCGATGAAATTGATAACATTTTACATGCACACCGATGCACAGTTGTATCACACGACCAAATCTTGTGTCGTAAGTACCTAGGTATTGTTTGTTATGGTGACTTCTTGAATTAACAATCCAGTATTACTCAATTTACTTTTAAGTTCGATAGTTCTTTTAATTTACAAAAAATCACATCATTTTCGTAATACATTTATTTGGTCTCACATTTTTTTACGATTACCTATATTTTATCTACTTGCCTGAAGCGGAATTGCAAGAGTTAATATTTGAGTAGGCAGTAGGTATATTAATAACATACATGCAGGCATTAACTCGTAATGAGGCCAGTATTTGGGGACACATTCGCATTAAGACAAACCGCTAGGATTTTACCGATGACATTAATTTGCAATCGATTCTGCACGTAGCATATGCAGTTGTTTAAACTTGTTTTCGTTCGCTTCCAAAAATATTTTCAATTAGCGAGCGTGTCGAGGTGTCTACACTGTCTCAGTAGACACATGTAGGTTGTGGTCCCTGGTTGTTATGTCTTTATTGGCCGTGAAGCGTCGAGTCCTCTTCAGTCGCCGCGAGTGTTTGGATATCTCTAGGTCACGGTCAACATTCGCTTTGTCATGCGCGCTTATTCGCCCCTCAAACCTAGTAATCACTACCTAAATATTGCTCTCCATATTTGCTGTACCTACCTACCTAATTATCTACGACGCCGTCTAATTTGTTCTCCGTAATAAGTTCGCGCCAAACACTTTTTGTTCGAACAAAAACTAACACAGGTGATGTGCCAATACTGTTATTTTGTTTTGCATATCTGTTTCGTTAGACATCAATAGGTGTCGAACAAGTTCGCTACATCCAGTTCGTAGCGGGTACATGTTGGGTTTGTCCATTACGGAACACATCCCGCCTATTGTAATGATGTTTGGTGCTTACATCCGTCAAGATCCTATCTCGATAAATAAACTAATGACTGAAACACACCTGTTGTTCGCGTGGGCGGGACTTGTAATGAAGATGAAGATAGCTCCCAGCAGTTTGATGTTCGCACAATGGACCTGAAGCTCGTATCGCATCCATTTTGAATCTGTTTTTGTATTCGGTAATAAATATTTATTTATCATGTTTCATCCCATGATCAGTCTTGCACTTATCAATATTGTTTCAAGTTACATACAATAGCTCCCTCGAGAATTCGAATATCTATTAATTTATTCATAAAGTGCAAATTAATTTATTAATAAATTGCAAAATAAGTTCGTCATAAGATGAGAAATTGTTCAATACTGAAAATTTTCTTTTTTCATTATTTTCAAAACATCCTTGGTACCATATCTAACGATGAAGACTTTAAGAAGGAACGTAGGTAGGTATCATAACCTGAGTAATGGTTTGAATCCCCAGAACGACCGGGCAGAGTAAAATTCAACGTAAGTCTTAAAAAGTCTGGTTACGCAATTGGTAATGAACTTGTGTAAAACACGAGGTAATTGTACGAGTAATGCGGTTGACGCAATGTGGTTTGTTCTGGTGGTGGTAAATCTTGGCTGGTTGGACTAATTGGCCATATTGTGCTATTACCGGCGTAATGGTGGAGAGGCCATTAGGCGGGCACGAGTCGCGGTGACGATACCTGAGCACAGCCAACGACCCATGCGCTTGCGCCGCGCCCGCCATACGGCACACATATACATATTTGCATATGGCCAATCAGACAAATGAGGAACTATTTTTATGTAAATATGATACACGATTTGGGGTCCAAGTTCAAAATAGTTATTTTGTGAAGAAGTTGATTCACTTAAAACGGCGGTGTCAAACGTTGAGCAAACAGTAACGGGATCTCGTTCAAAAGTTTGGTGAGCTGCTTAACCCGCATTACAATGTATGCGCAGGCCGCAGACACATGGATAGCAAATGACTATGAGTTATTGTTGGAGTGTCGGCGGCTCCCCTCGGGTGCTGCTTTAATTGGAGAAACGGCTGGGTCAATGGGTGATGACCGCAGTTCGCAGGTAATAGCAGACTTAATAACTTCACCTGAATAAATCACGCGTACCCGTTATTATTTCTTCAAATGAATGTTAATTTGACAAGGCACGAATAGAAGTGCGAACTAATCATACAGTAATATCGAACAATGAAGTGCTCACGAAAGTAAGCAAAAAATTAATTCGATTAGAATGTAAAAACCGTCTGTAATAAAAACACATTTATTTTCATATTGCATATAGGTACAATTCGAAGAATAAAAGTGAAAAAAGTAGATACAATTTTATTTAATGCGATCAACCAAATTGGCATTACATTGTTTATAAACGTTTTTACTGTACAACGTTTCAGTACAAAAATATCGATAGTAACATATCTCAAGCTAGTATGTTCTACATTTACAAAAGTTTATTATGCATTCATATACATTAACACGCATAACAATCAATACTCCAAGTTACTGACCAAAATATCAAAATACGCGTAGAAAATGTTAAGGAAAACTTCCAACGCGTTTATTAAAGGACGTCAACTCGACAATGTGATGTAACGTCTATCTAAAATAAGGACAACAGTCTTGTAAAGCTGTATTATAACTATACTTACTATTTACATGCAATTAAACTGATGTTACGATGTTACTGAACCGGGAACAAACCGCAACTTATCGTTACTCTATGACAAAATGTTTAATTAAATCATTATACCATATACATGTAAGTACTCGCTTAGTAATAAAAGGCACATTATAATCGTTTAATACAAGCTAGCTGACTGTAATTCGGCCACATACAAGTTTAAGTGGTAGCGTTGCCATGAGCCAGAGTCGACTCGTCGTACGGGAATTATTCGAGTGACTATGAATATTCTCTTACAACAAATTGGTTATATGATAGCACAGAGGTGTAAAGCCTCCTACTCCTGTCCCCAATAAAACAGTTACAAATTGAGGAATTTCTCCGATTAGGTTAAGCGGTTTTTGATGTTCGCGCACTTGGGTATACAAACACATTAATCTTGGATGAAACTATTGATGTCATGTCGTCTCAAGTAACACAAAATGTAAAAAAAATATACACGTTCTATACCATCAGTTTAATTATGCTACGTCAAATAATATTATACATTTCCAAAAATACCTAGACAAAATCAATAGTATATTTTTATAATATATTACATTAATTCATATACGTGGTGCCATTTCTTGTGCTCATTTACAAATGACTGAACCAAACACAACCTCTTGACTCAAGTAATAAATTCAAACAAAAAACACACCATTTTGGCATAATCTACATTTGAAGAACGTCTTCCTTTTATGTGCATAATGTGTTTATCTTACCTACATTTTTGACAATTCATTTACATTTTTATATACCAAAAAAAGTTATCCTTTAAAATACACCATAAAATATACCGCTAAATGCAAATAATATGATATCAAAATGAATTTATCACATATACATAAAATAAAAGTGAAAAATCTTATACGTCGAAGATAAGTGACTAGTTATAAGAATGGCTGGCGCAATACCTATTGGCTCAGTGACGCCACCATTGAGTGGAAATAAACTCATAGCTCAGTGACAAACAAATGTACCAGTATGATAATGGTTGTAATTGACATGTTTATTGGCAAGAAAAATGTATTATGTAGAGAGACAAGACGCATTCGACAGTCCTATGCAAAGTGAGAATTGTAGGTGTTGAAGGCTATTATTAGCCGCGCCGAAGTTTAACGAAGCGTAATTCAAGACCGGCGCCGGATTAGGTTTTTTCTGATCGGATTCGGGTCCGGACGTCGCAGCAGTTACGAGTAATTAAGCGGTCGGTTATGAGGTGTAATTACATGTGAAAATAACACTTATGAGTGGAGCAGGGTCGTTGAACTGTGCAGCAAAAAATGTGGTAAAAAAGACGACGAAAAAGTTGCCCAGCCTCAAGCCTGGTTGTCAAAACACGTCACAGGAATATGGATGTG
Source organism: Spodoptera littoralis (assembly GCA_902850265.1). Taxonomy (NCBI): domain Eukaryota; kingdom Metazoa; phylum Arthropoda; class Insecta; order Lepidoptera; family Noctuidae; genus Spodoptera; species Spodoptera littoralis. The sequence continues at coordinate 7,143,987 of LR824542.2, read as the reverse complement.
TCGCCTGCGGCGTGCGCGCTTCTGACGTAGGGCTGCCAACTGCTAACGGTCTATTGACATCTATCGAATGAACTGGGCACCTTAAAACTCTCTGCTAATTTAAAATGTAAATAATAAATCATCTATTAAGTGAAAAAGCGTGTTAAAATGGTAAATACGAAAATATACTTCGTCAGAATTTCTCTAAATTTTGCTGATGTGTATGACATGACGAGTAAAAAGTTAGGTATGTAGATGGTAAAAATTTTGAGGTTTGATGAAGATTCATAATGACAGCCCTAGATCGGCAAACCGCCGCACTCTTATCGGCTCAGCAGTTTATTGATCGCGAGAGGCTTCGGTAGTCGCCGACGCCCGATCATTGTTTGCTAATGAGACTTCGGGAAGCACAGGTGGTCCGCTGCGATCTAACTCAGTTAACTAAAACAAATATGATGTCATGTTGACAATAACAAATGACTCCCATTAATTTATCCTAAACGTCGCAGTAGGTACTAGGATAACATACGCTATGGATATATCAACTAGCAAGTTACACGCCTATTGTTCTCTTTATATTTCCTATCGTTACCTTGAGAGACGTAACAGTTCTAGCACTAACTTATTTAACACTATTACAAAGTTCACATAATTAACTACAACATAAACGTAAAAATCGCAACGCGGTGAAAGGTTCACGCCACAAACGCACATTCAGAGCTTGCATTATAAAATATCGCATTGCTTTGTCCGGTGCACGATTTCCAGCTTTAAAATGCACAGAACAATGCACACGATTTTATACAGGAATGGAAAATCAAACTATAGGTACAATTGACGGAAGACAGCTTACATTCTAAATTGGTGAAGGCTCGCCACCAGACCGCACTACACTTCAGTTCGCCCAACACATGACGTTGAAGCTCTCACACAAGCATGGATACATCGACCGGCTGAATTTTGATAGGGTTTGAGGTAATTTGTATTCATTGAGGTTTGAAGCTTCAACGCGTTGTTATTATAACTCTGACAATAAAAGATCTGAAACATGTACGTAGCACCTCATCATATTTACAAATTCTAATAAAATTTATAATCACAAAAATATAGAAACAATTTTATTTGACATTTATTCGCTGTCATCGATCAGTTTTTCCATTTAGTTAGCACGCGATACATCCGTATTCGTCCGTTACGAAATGTGACGCGTGACGGACGCATTCAATTTAGTAGTGCATATTGCTTGTTCTCGTTACGTGAATCGATGAAATATGTCCGTGGTGATACCTAGCAAAAAATCGAACATTTCTCCTGAATCGTTCTCGGCACCCCTTTTATCATCTTCCTTGACGACCTGTGGACAAAGATTTACATAAAATTAATAAATTATCATACATTCTCCAGACTCATCTCAGCTTGTTAGGTTACGTGTTCAATGGATTGCCTTATTGTGGTAATATAAGGTACCTACGATCTACGTGCATAGCTGGTGCCTATCGTAAAACATTTTATGACAGCTACTTACAAGTAGATTAGTTTTGCTCTTATTTTTCGCAATAAGGTAAGGGCAATGGAAGGTAAGTGCGTAAGTAAATAGCGGCATTGCGTTGCACTACGCAGTACACTTTAATATCTGCGACTATCTGATAACATCAATTAAGGTTTTAGTTACAGTGAAATATGTTGAGATTAACAGGTTAAGTGTGGAACGACCGTTATTTTGTGGTTCTCGTATATTTGTACTTCACGGCTGTGTTTCAAATTGAATCGGTATTCGCGATTTATGCAGGTCGTTAGACGATTGTTGATATGTGTATAGAGATTAATTAAATTAAATACAATACCGGCTGGTGTATTTGTATCGGTTTCTGGTTGTTTTAAACCAGTTAGGAGCAATGCCTCGAGCTGTGTTCTAAGTAGGCGCGCTATAAATGTTAAAGTGTCTCGCAGCTTAAAGTAATGATAGATTACTAACGCATCGCCTACAAACACAGTGCCCTATTTTTCTAACTTCATTCTTGGAACTTAGTCAAAGTATGTGTTTTGGATTATTTGTAATCAAATCAAACATTTAAAATAATTTTGTATTTTATTCGTGCGTACAGCCATTATATCAAAGTATTCATGCAATTTGCGTTGCCGGGCCATTCCAAACATTGAATCGACATGTAATTTGAAGAGATTAGAATGTGACTGTCAATGATTGAATTCAGTAACATCTATCGCGAGAGCCACACTCACGTTTTTTACTATGAAATGAACATGGGTAATAATAGTTGCAAATCACTAAAGGTTCACAAGCAAATGATACAATGATAGCACATAAACGCGGCGAGATAATAATTTAATCATGATATTAGCCCCGCTCGAGGGCAAATTGCTCCGTTTATTTAGAGATGAAAAGAAAAAGAGTGTGACACACATTTAAAACAGGAGAGATCGTATCGCAAAAAGTTTAATGAATGGGACGCGGCAATGAGCATATTTCGTGTTCATTGTTGCCGATTTCTCAGAGCGATTTGCTAATAGCGGCTATTAGCCCGCCTCCGGTCACCTCCCGTGATGTTGCGTGTTGACTACCGGCCTTACTAACCTATACAAAAAATATAATTATTCCTAAAACGGTAACACTTAATTGATCCTCCATGTGTGTATATAGTCTTACGGTATAATTGGTGTCACGTTTTTTTCGGGTACCGCTCGACTGACCGTTCTAAAGTAGCGAATTTATCGATACGTTATTAACTTTAATTCTACATGCGGCAGAGTAATTACCAGTGAAGATAATGTACTGTACGGTTACCAAGTTTGTATTTGATTTATTCCTGTTTACTGAATGTGTAGTGCACTACAATTATTTTTATCAGATTTCGAACACCGTGTTTTAGCGAAATTGAAATAAGCATGAAATGTTTAAAACCATGTTATTACATTTCAATCATTTCGTAATACCACACCTTTTCATGTTTTTATTCGTAGCTGAGCTTAGTTTGTATCTAACGAAATTTACAGACCGTAAAATTACGGTGCAATCGCTGTAGCTACAACTAATGTGAATGTCAGAAGTTTGGTGCGGAGACTACAGGCAGTCCGCAGCTGACGAAACACAGGCATTAAGTACGGTGGGAATTTCTTTTATCGGAACAATCAAAATTATATTTACATTTTTACTATTTTATGCATGAGTCATATTAACAGACACTAAAGTGTTGTACCGTTTAAATGTGGATTTCCTTGAAATAATCGACACAAAATGTCTTATTAAGTTTTAAATAACTAATTAATGTTGGTGTCGGTGCGGTGTTGCGGTAATTTGCGAAACTCCTGCTACAGGCGTGGATGATTGAGATCTGCGACATTCGTGCGGCGAGCGCCTGCACAGGTCATTACGCCGAAACTTCGGTCTCGGCGTGCAACGGTATCGAGACGAGGCGCTGAGATGTTTTGGGACAAATTTAAACATATAAAGCAATACTTTACTCATTGAGCTTTTAATGTATCTAAAGAAGATTCACGTCAATATTCCTTGCTCATTGTCATAGTGTAATGGAAACCAGTGAACGAAAATACCTTTTTGATTTTTGATGGACATTTTGAGAACTCGCTTTGGGCTTTAAAAGCAATTTGTGGATGAAAGTACCTACTAATGGACATTGATCTGTGATCTATAGATGTTAAGAATAGTTTAGTTTTTATGGTGACCCGATAATCATACATTAATTTTGATTGACGATTGAAGTTTGTTATGAATAGATCTGTGTCAGACTTCGAAAACTATAAAGCGTTTGCATCGGTGTGAGAGATCTAGAAAGCTAACTATAATTTGATTCCGTGTACTCCGGTCAATTATAATTAATACAATGTAATAGTGATGTGTAAAAAAAGTTTGAAGAAGATGAACGCTCTCCCGATGGGGGCCGAAAGTGTGCCATCAGAGTGCGAGTACAAAAAGAATGATACTGATCACGTACAGAGCTGGAGTATTAAATTTTCCGCTTCGTTTTGGCGACAAACGGTTAGTGAACGGTCCAGCGCGCGTGTTGCGCTCGCGACCACCTCAATTCGGCGAGCAACGCCAGCCGGCCGGACGCTATGCTGGCTTTTCAACTAAGTTTTGAATATTGTACTGTTCTTTTCACTGAATTAATTTCCATGGTATGACGCAGCATGACGATTCCAAGAAAATGATAAAACATGTTTATTTTATAATTATTTGACGTTGACTTTTGTTTAAGATTTGGCACATTTTATTATTTACTGGCTGCATAAATCGCTGTGAAATGGATTAAAAGAACAGTATCTACATGTACAATCTTCAACATACTGACACGAAAACAATTTATACGTTTAATATTTTATTTTCTTTAGAAACGGGTGTTTAATTCCATTAAAATAGTTTTCTTCCAATCAAGCAACTAAAATGTTATCAGATTGTGTTAGTCGATTTATGCGGTTAACACCACTAGTGTTGTGTCGATCGACAGGCTGTATACAATTGATGGATGACTGTCCGATCCACACACACGCCAATCATGATTCGTGTCGATCGCCTGCAGCGACAACATCCAATACATGATACGGTAAGGATCTACATCGCCGACCCCACTTATTTAACCGTCCTCCTTTTATTTTCCTATGTTTGTTTTTGTGCCTTAAATAGGCACGACTATTCTTAGTAGTCAAACCAATATTAAAATAATTAGTGTTATTGCTCGTTAGTGCCCTGGGGTTTCAATTCTCTTTTATCGTAGTTTAATCATCTGTATCAATTTGCTTTTTGTTATTTTATTTGTTTAATTAGTAGGATAAGCTTTTTTTACTACATGTTTTCTAGTGAAAATAATTTGATAGCAAAAATAATGGAAAAAAATATTTATCGTCTAATTATGTAGAGCTTTCATCACGTTCAACGTTCGTTTGAAAGTAAAAATCGAGCAAATACCTCCGCGGGACTTCTTTATTCAGAATAGTTCAGCGGATTTATGTCGCGAGACAATATGGTCCGGCCGTTCGAGACCCATACATACACTACACAAAAACTTAATGAAAGTCGAAAGTACGCTTTCACTTGTCGGCGGCATTGTATTGTGCGTCAATTGTATACAACACATTTTCAATTGTATTTCTTAAAGTTTTTTAAAACAAGGGTGGCGTACTCCCAGACGGCCATTAGCAGTCTAGCCGGTCATCGGCACAGAATTAGCTACAGCATAAATTTTAAGCAGGTATCGCACACAATGCGACATGTTCTAGATAGCATTATTATTTTTGAGTGGAGTCATGGTCGGTTTTGAATAGAATACGTTTCCAGATTTGAATAAAATCTACGGTTGATTTATTCAGGAGATGCGGGTGACGTTTTGTGTGTGGATAACGAAGCGGCTTTGGTGGGATTGGATAGACTCGTATCTTGTACTGAGCCTTGTAATATGAAATTACATCTGAAGCATGTAATGGAGGCTGTGCACTAGTAATAAGTGCTTGTAATGGTGTAAGAAAGGCGACGGCTCGCACCTGTGCGTCAAACAAGAGCTACCGGAGCTCGGCTGCGTCTGCGCATTGTGGACATATCAAGTGTCAAGCACTCAGCGCGATGACCGACATAAATTAAGGACAGATTTATATACGCTTACATTAATTTAAGTCAAGATAATATAATTTTATTCGTAATAAAACCTATCTAGATTTTCGGTAGTATTTTTGTTTACAACTGCAATAAAACTCGTTCTTCTGATAATAATTATAATATTGAATGTAAATAGTGTTTCCACGAAGTGGTATGCACAGACAGTTTTTGGTGAATAATTTGTGACAGTAATAATATAATTATTATTCAACTAGTAGACCAAAAAAATGCTCAATAACATTAAATAACAGTAGATTACGGCTACATAAGTAGTTCTTACACGTATTTGTAAGAACTATAATTACAATTATTGCCGGCCATGTTTTATTTATACCACACACGAAGTTTCATTGCCGTTTAAAATAAAATAATATGTTATTTGGAGCAATTAGAGTTCTTAATATTTTGATGGCGTCGCGTCATTAATAACTGAAGCGTCGTAAAAAATGTTCTATGTAAGTACGGTACGTTATTACAAACATACCTACGATCATATTACTTAAAAAAAATAGTGACTATGGATTTTTCTTTTTTTAATAGATTTGGATTAGATATCGTTTGAAAATCTGTAAAGAGGTTTTAATTCGACTGCTTAGTTGGGACAGTGTTTAGGCGATTGGAATTGCAGCTGCTCCAACAAACTTAGTTTTAACTTGAATGAGTTTTTAGACACACTCAACTATATATTCCCAGCAACGAATTTGAACAAAACTTAAAATTTTGAATAAATCTTTATTACCCCAGTAAGTACACCCACGTGAACATAATTATAATTAAAGCTGATGTAAAGTACAAATTAAGTGAATTATTATATGGTAATTAATGTCTGACGTATTATTATAATTTATGGCACTCATTATCATTGCGTTATTTAACTCAAAGCAAGTGCTTCGGTTACGCAAAATTATTATTATTATAGTATATTACTGACTTGTTTGTGTACTTGGTTGGTAGCGAATTAACGATTCTTATAATAACTATCGTGAGACATACTAAAATAACTAAAATCGCGGGTTACCCACGTGAATATACTGAGAAAAGCTCTACTAGTTTCGAACCACAGAGGGGTTCTTCCTCATGAGCAGCGTGCGCGGTCGCGGCGACGTCACGACGGCGATTTTAGTTAATTTAATTAGCGATTCGATTGTACTGAAACTTGAAATGAAATGAAACCTTTATTTGTGATACATATGCACATTTGGTTGGCTATTTTTAAATTAAAGTGCGCTATGATCAGCCTATTTTAGGCATACCAATAATCGTTTAAGAGTTTAAATCAATAAGTCAATTAATTAGTTAGGTAAGTAAATATGAATTTGTCTTGTTTTAATGAATTACATGTCAATATTGTTCGTCAAAAAGTCAGATGAGGAAGACTACAAAGACTACAAGATAAGTCATAATAAATTGATATCAATAAATAGGTAATTAATGGATTATTGTAGTCAATACATTAAACCTAAGTCAACAAACAACTTACTAACAAAAAAGCAAGTTTAAGTAGCTAAGAAGAATATGGCGTGGCTTAAGAGCTGTCAAAGAGACGAAGTTGTCTATTGGGTGTAAGAACCTATTACCGCTAATACGTTAACCGCCGCGTAGGTCACCGGTGACTTACGTTAGCGGAGGATTTGCCATCAGCAATTTTGTGTCGGCAGTCAAAGGCTTAAAAGGCCTGGAATATGATGGTAAGTGAATTTCTCAGGTGCGGCGTCGTGGTTGCGTTGACAAACAAACAACAACAACAATTTGAGAATCACAGAGAATCCGGTAGTTGACGAGTCAAATTCAATACTTTTATTGATATGTTCAAAACGATACTTTTCTATGAATTTTGTATAAATATACCAACTTATGACATTTTCAAATTTTTGCAGAAAAACGCACACTTATTTCTGAAATACGAGCATTTCCAAGAATATATTGAAAATTAAGAATATCGTTAAATCGATGAATTAAAAAGGTTTTTGTTTTTGAATATTTAATCTTATTGAAAAAATCCAAATCACTTATATTTGACCCAAAAATCTACCCAATTGCTCACAAGTTGCAGCAGCATCCGGTTGTCATGCCATTGCGCCAACCGTGCAACCAATTTTCAATTTAAGCCTTCGGGTCATTTTGTTCAGACACGCCTAGTGCTAAGCTTTACAGCTTAACCTAACCCGTCAGGGTTATGTTATAAAGTTATAATACAGCAATTTAGTCATTTTAAAAACTTACCGGCACAAAACTGAAGTAGGTGCCGGTTTTGTAGACATACCAGCACATCAAGCTACCCGTAACTATAAAAATTTCTCCAAATAAATTTCATCTTTATTACAAGACAATAAAGTTAAAAGTTTATTAGAGAAATTTGACAGTTTGAGTTAGTTTGATGTGCTTGGCGTCTGTAGTAGAGGCACGTCGTGCTTATATGCGTGTTTTAATGATATTGAAAGCATTGAGTATCTGCATAATAAACAGATTTTCACGGCGTGTTCTTAAGAATTTAGTACTAAACAGACACTGCTTTAATATCTTATGCAAGACTTAGCGATGCATCGAAGTACCTAAGTACTTACAACGTAGACAAGACTCGCCCATTATGTTTGGAATCTAAAATAAAGGATTTTCTAATATCACGCGTTATAACATCACGCGTTCCATACCTCGAAGAAATAGTCAGAGGTATGTATGTAGTTGGGAATGAACGTATTAGCGATCCATCGAATATAATTCTCTGTTTAAACTGTCAAACACCAAGCGGTCACCGGTGACCGCGACCTATTGTTCTTTAATTGTGTCTATAAAACCGGTACTCGACGAGTTAAGTGTAAATTGCTTATTATAGTTTATAGTGTGAAAATGTGATAATTAAGCTACGGGTGGTAATTAAAGTTATAGTCGTGTAGCTAGTTGTTATACTTTTTAGATGAGTTAATAAAATTTATGTGTCCGGTGCGTTCGCATTACACGAAGGTGAAGGAAACTTAAGATGTAAGGATGGTAGTTAAAAGTCTGTGCAAAAACGCAGATGACGGCTTATATTTAAATATTCGGACGAGAGTATATTTGTCTTAAGATATAGTATAATGCCACAAAAAAGAGTATGCTATATTCTCCACATTCGGTCATGACACACTTAACTTTTATATCCACAGCAATAATAACTTGTAGAAATCTATACAAACACAAAATCAACTTTATAAGGCGACGTCAAAAATCACAATAACGATGAAGCGATGAAAAGGCTTCGAATATAAAAGTACGACACTAAACACGGACATTAAATGGTTCAAAGTCATTAGTCATTTATCTGACAGCGGAACGAGCGACAACACATTACGAGGCAAACAAGCAGCTATACCATACGTGATTAAAATGGATGAGAAACGTGTCGAAATATTGTCGAAAATGTGAAACTACAAATAAAAACGTCAACATTACACGTGTCGTTAAAAAGTTGTAATGTTTATATTTATGTTAACGACGTGTGGAGTTACTATGCCGTCCTAGTGATAAGGACAGCCCACTCGGAAACAAAACTAGACAATGATGTCAAGAATTCACAATGCTGTAAACCTTTTAACCTACCACGTTGATGTCAGTATGTCCGCTTTGAGAGTCGGTATTCATCAGAAAAACAGTTAAAGTGTAAATCATAGTAACATGTGCAATAATAAGTAATTAATATAAGGAATCTTAAATGTTTACTATTAGCAGGTTATAGCAACACTAAAGCAATAACGATTGTGAAGGAACTGGTTGTAATGGTGGTCGCATGATGGGCAGACAGCTCGTTACTAATCGTCCGCTCCTGCGGAATTTATGAGTGTGTGCAACACTTTTAGTTGCCAAGTCTGACTTGCAACACCCGCGGTACCGCTACACTTTGTAGTTAAAGTCTCCAGCTAAATAAGTGGAAGTGTACAATATCGTCGTACACTTTGTAAGGAGTTAGCGAGGAACATTATAACTGTATGATAGAATTCATTAATGATAAGCTGTATCCCGGTTTAATTAAGTATTTCAGCGGTTTATTGTCGAGACATGGGTTAATAAAAGTAGAATTTATTGATGGTATAATGTCTGTGCTTTTATGTATGCTTGTATGAGATAGGAACCTGTACGGGTGGTGGCGAAGGCAGGGGCGCCTCCCAGGCTTGTCACAAATCTCCCCAGATGACTGCGCGCTTGCCGCGATCTACTGACGCCAGTAATCCAGACTGAGGATGCCATGACACCGCCGTTACTGCCGACCTGAAAATAATAAATTACCTTTATATGGTACTAGAACAAGTTTTAATTGTGAACGTAAATAAAGATACACGAATCAAGTTATAGAAAAAATACTTCAAAGTAGGTCCAGAGGGAAAAGACAAAATAGGTACAAAGTCATTACAAAAGAAGCACCTAATACAATGAGGAAATTACAGGTACCATACTGCGAGGCTCTATAAAGATTATACAATCGCCATGGCCGGCAATATTTTGTGCAACTTAGACTTTGCGGTCGTGTTCAGCAGCCGCGCTTACGACCACTAAACACAGATGCATAATTAACTTCAAATAAAGCAATAATAAATGTTATTTCTGAATTAACAACGAAAGAGGTTAAATAACATCCACCTTCATATAACGGTCACACAAAAAGTATCATCTTCAATCTACATGTGCAAGTACCTGAACACAAACATTTTATGACCATTGATGCTGATGATGATTGAACAAATTAAGGTTTAGCCGGAAAATATATGCAAAAATGTTTATAGCGGCCATCAGGCTATCATCAAGATCACCTGCGTGTAACACGAACATTTTCTTCTAAGATCAGCCACAAAAATTGAAAGTTTAATCTTTGAAGTTAGCTAGGAATTCCGACAAAATCTAAGTTCACCGGGTCATAAAATAAAACAAGTACTTAGTTTATCATAAAACTGGAGCGTTTTTGTGTGCAAGTCGCATGAACCGTTACATTTCTCAGAATATTATATGAGGAGACTATGAACGGTATCCGGCGTTATATGACCGTACATTACGAATATTATGTCGCAGTTTAAATCTGTGTTACTAGCACTTACAGATACTCATCGGGCTCTATTAACACATCGACTCTTAAATGAGATTAACAAAAATATGTCCAATAAAAAAAACCAATATTCTTGACCATATACCGAAGATGATCGTAGAATGGAGAGCGGTCACGACGTTTGAAATACATTTCAGTTTGCGGGATCCATTTAACTTATAAGGAAGGATTGTGACCCGACAAGTCCATAGTCGTACAATTTCGAGTATAGGAACTGTTGTACGCAGCTTTGATTGTCGGAGGCCGCTTAAAGGCTTTACATCGTATCTATGCGGGGCGAGGCCTCTCATAAACAAGAATTAGCGTCGGGTTTGTTCGGCTCGTTTACACATACCGCTCCCGGTCGCGTATAACGAGCCTGACCAGGGATATCCAATACGGGGACTAGGAAGCGCCGTAACACGAACAAATCTGGTAAGCAAAACCTGCGATTGTTTCCTTATTGCATTCCGCCTCCGATATCATGATTGTTTTTATTGAATCATATCATAGCAGTACGTGCGCCTGCGCCAACATGTTGTTCCGACTGCTCTGATTACTGTCGGAAACCACCTCCTCGTCAGAAACTTAATAACCGTTAATGTATTCAATTTCTATATTGGACTCCATGCGCAGTTAATTAAGTGATGGCTTTAATGGTTCCGCCTACAGGGCAACGTTTGGAAAACGTTGTAAATAATAATTAACGCTGAACTAAAGTAATAAAATGTTGAGAACCGGATTTGTTGATCGATTTATTCTGTACATGAAAATATAATTAGTGCATGGCCGATATTTACACGTTGCTTGAATATTTATATTGCTATAAATGGACATACATAAATGTGTATGTCGTTGTCGTATTTCTTACTCCCGGCCTGGCTTGATTCATAACTAAGTAACAGGCCTTCAGTGTTCGGAAACAGGTTACCCAATAAAGTAATTTCAAGAACCTATCTGCAGCGGTCGTTACCCTTTCCGCTACAAAAAGCATGCACTGCGATTAGTCGAGACCAATGTCCGGACATACACTACATACCGTACTGGCGCTGGTGATCTCGAGGGTAGTTAAAAACTGATCATACGGGACTTCCAACAAAAGAGACTTGCTTTAGGCGCACTCAAGAAATGCTTAATTTAAAACGTGAATCGCGGTCTGCATGCACTTAGTACTAAGATTAAATGTGCTTCACTTCGTATCCGTAGCTGTTAGAATAGTACGCGTCGTATTTTCTTTACTCCACATAAGAAAATGAACGTCTGTTAATAATCTCCAACGTTTATTAGGCAATAACTTCTGTACAGAACGAATAAACTATCCGCCGCGGAAATTATTAAGAGCATACACGCGAGGTGGTAGTTATCGGCACTTGTCAAGTTTACTACTTCCACTCTGAAATAAGTTATCATAACAAAAAGTACACTACGAACTGACTTACGAATTATTTTTAGCTCTAAGCCACATTCCACGCATATTTAATTGGAATATCTCGGGATCGCAAGCAATCTGTATCGTCCTTAATCGATAGCCATTTGAAGACGATTAATTGCCAATAATGTATTTTGTTCCGAGTCTAATGATAAGATTCAACGATTGTGTGTCCTGGAGATAAATCATGGTAATCGTGGACGACAACAATAATGTGTGTCGCACATGTTTGAGCTAATTTTGTGCGACGGCCGCCTGCTGGGCGTGAACATCGGACAACTTTGATACAACGTACGCAGAGTACCGCGGATGACGTACAAAAGCACAACCATAGACTATTACACTAACATCGCGGTCCTATTGCACGAACTATTCCGGAAACGTCCGAACTCATGTTCGGTCAAGTTCAGTGTGCATTCACTATATTTTGTACATTTATTGACTTGAACTATCCCAAATTATTGCTGTTACAGTACTACTATTTGTGGCAGCAATAATTCTAAATGATATATTCACACACTTGAATGATCGTCTATGAAATATTTTATTATTGTCAAGACCCTTTACCAAGCAAATGTTCATATACAGAACAGACGTATATTAGGAAGTAATTTAAATGTTTGCAATGACATGTAATAGTTACAGTCCCTCCGCGGTTAAAAGCGTATGAGTATGAAATAGGAAACAATGGCTGGTCTTAAGGAAAACAATCTTTATTGCTCATCTCACTTTATTTCGATATTGTTGTGTTCAAATTGATTTTAGCCGGAGATGATAAGAGTTTTATGTCGCAACGGTATACTGTAGGAAACCGTAGTAATGTTTGTTTCAATATTGAATCAGACTCGACAATACAGTAATAAAGTGGGCGAGTAGCTTAACTGTTCAAACTCACATCGAACACTGAACAAACTCGCATCAGTGTGGTACCTATTACTAAGCGAAAATATGCATGTCGAGATGCGGAGGAATGTTTCCGCGTTACTTTTGTCCTTGTTACGGTAAAATTGTTTACACTATTGTGTGTGGTGTGTCGGCGCGAATTAAGTGCGATTGCATCGCGCCGTGCACTTGTGGTGGACACTGCGAGGGAACAATATGTCCCATTTGCGGCGATCTGCGGGAGAATGGGCCCCTACCACGGGTTGCGCGGGTGTCTTGACAAAGATTCGATCAAGTCCTATTGCAGCGAGCGCTGCCGATAAGACTGGACGCGACGCTCGACAAGACCTAAGGGCAAGCAGTCCTTTGACTGCCGCGCTTGTCTACGACCAGGAAGTGCTATCGTAAATAATGTGCCATTTAAATGTACGATATGTCTTTAATATTCAACTAATTAAATATCAAAGTGTGGAACAAGTACATACAATGCAGTTGAACGTAATGCCTTCCTACAAGCTTAGATTACTTGTCGGATTCCAGAAAATCACATTACAATGTTTTGGCATTTCGTATTCAAATGGATTCAAATGTCATTCTTTACTTTAATCGCATCGAGCAGGTGTGACGATAGCTTAATGCCAAATAAATATGCAGTGTACGGTATGGGAAAGAGAAATTTGCAATGGTGAGACAGTCGAGCCAATGTTGACCTCACGATTTCAATTGTCCATGCGAAATGTTACGGGGATAGCGAACGATGTCGCGACTAAAACAATTCCAGTTTAAAATTCAAGGTCAGAAATGTGTCTGCTGAAAATTTATTGCGAATCTCAAAGGTCACATCTTCCGTGAGCCACAGTTACAGTTAGAAAGAAACGAACGAATTGAAAACAAATTGCAGCGCTCCGCAAACGCTATAGGTGAGCTATTGTTTAGGACGTCTGTAGATTATATCGAGAGCTATTTCAATAACTCAAGATATAAATTAGGTATTTTGTGATTATAGTAATGGATTTATTGTCTAGTAGCAAATATGGATCTCAACTGGGAATATTTGGAGCTATTTCTATTGTGTTTTATATCGCTCCATATAATCAGAGTAATGTCATTGTCTTGCAAAATTCTGACATAAGAATATTTAGTTGGCAGTTGTATACAAGGGAGGTATAATGAATTAGAATCCTGATCTATAAAGAGTGAGGTAAGTTGTAAAAGTGGAGGAACTGGTTGCAATGGTCCGAGTAAATCAGTGAGTTAGCAACCGCTTATGCACCTCGCTATCTTTTAGAATAAACTTAGTACTTAGTGCAGCGATACTAGTTATCATGATAGAGATACCTGTAAGCTCGGTGACATCACCGTTTTATTTTATATCCTAATGCGAGGACATAATCATCATTGCGTAGATATAGGAGTCAATAAACTAATTAGCAGAACGAGATTTAACTTAAAGACTTCATCAGAGAGACCGTTGCATAGAGTATAGTCAAAGTCGTCTTTACTTCATTAAAGGTACTGTTGAGGTGTTAAACAGTTTAATGTCAATTTATGGTTGGCTTTCGACGAATGATTTTCAGTTTAAATTGCTTTTCGACTAATCACGGAACGCAATTATAATAGGGAATTAAAGATAGTTTGAGGAGTTCTTCGAATTAGGTGAAGACTTGGGGCTTTATTTAACCACTGCAAAGCTGTGTATCAATGTTTGTATGTATTTATAAATTGTACAATACAAATGGCTGGATCGATATTGTAGATTTGTTTCGTGGGTGCGGTCTCTTGGATAGTTTAGTTTTGTTATTGAACGAAGTGGGTGGCACAGCGATCGAGTTCTACAACATTCCGCCACTGAAATGTTACTTATTAACTTTAAACAAATAATTAATCATAATAATCTTCAATATTAAGATGCCTTTTTACATTTAGTTTTCTAAGCAGGTTTTACCTAAAATCTAGTCACAGACAACATAAAAACAGCTACGTTAATTAATGTCATGTATCTAATATAAAAATAGATAATCATTAATTAATGAAGTTGTTAATTGGAGATAACCCTGTCATTAATATTCACTAGTGTCAATAACATTTATAATGATACCTATAGAAAAAGTTTGTGTGATAAAATTAAGTTTGTACTAAATTTCCTTAGTAGTATTAAATATCAAATATCAACAATTTATAGGTTATATTGTGTTTGTTAGTAGTCATAACAAATTATAAGTGAGCCATTTCTGTATAAACGATGTTTTATCTATTTGAAAACTTAGACAATTTGTCACATTGGGGATTTTTTCAATAATATATATTTATACCTAAAAGTTAAAATGTGAAAGTTTGTGGATGTATCGCGTTATTCTTTCACATAAAAAACTAAGAAAGAAATTAAGCACAGAGTTAGATAAAGTAATAGTGAATCACAAAATACTACTTTCCAAACTGATAATACGTGCAAAGTGACCGCACAAAAAATCATAATATTACATTGAAATATTATTTCACAGCTCATTATTTATTACAGTATAATGAATTCAATTAACATAGAATTCAAAATGTACTTACGTGTGATCCTTGAGTATAGTTTCGAGTCGTCCGGAATGTGTGTTCCATACATATGCGGCCCCGTCAGCCGCGCCGACGGACA
Source organism: Spodoptera littoralis (assembly GCA_902850265.1). Lineage (NCBI taxonomy): Eukaryota > Metazoa > Arthropoda > Insecta > Lepidoptera > Noctuidae > Spodoptera > Spodoptera littoralis. The sequence goes on along the minus strand of LR824542.2, from coordinate 7,128,380 downwards.
GCAGTCGCCCGCCCGGACCGAACGCCGCCCGCGACCAGTCGCACCCCACCTTGAACGACTCATGGCTGAAATGCAATACAGTAGTTGATAACTTTTATTTATTTATAGCTTTTGTTCAGAGATGACAATTTGTTTTTATCTTAAGTGTAGGTTATGTTAGTTGTGCTTTTACAAAATATTTGCTAGGACATAAAGGCCTACTCTATTCTGGCGTTATCACCACTCTACTCCAAATGATTCAAGTTAACAGATGTTAACTTGAGTTAACAGATGTTAACTTGAATCCAGATGGTAAAAATCAATATTTTCATTGAAATGTAAATAATACACTGTTCCATCTATAGATTTTATGTAAAATGTCTGGTTTGTCACGTCATCATATTTTTGCATTAAACATCATATAATTATACTTCTAAAAAAATCAAAAATGAAATATTCTTAACGTGTAATCAATTGTTGTAATTATAATTACATATAAATATTGTATTGTAATGAAAAGTTGAAATATATCTTTTTCACTGAGGAAAATACCTAATTAGCCCTGTATACAACGCGCCAAATAACTCTACCGCTAAAGACCGGGACGGAGATATACAATACGGTAAAGAGCGATAAAGACAGCAATAATCTTGGCTGAAATGCAATTAGTTGTGTAGACTTTGTCACGTAGGCACTAATAAGTCTATCGCAGAAACTTAATGTACAGGTGTTTAGGATACCTTCTGATTCACATTGGAATGTGGCCAACGCAGAACTAGAATTTACTATATTTTATTTGTTTCTTTAATTAAAAAGTTCTTAATTAACACAAAACTAAAACGTTTCTCGTGTAGAGTCAAAATTTTATTAAATTTTATTAATTGGACAACAAAATTCTCGTAAAATTAATTAATAAATGTAAATAATATTTATTTATATAATTATTTATTTATATTTAATGATCATCTCTCCAGTTATTTATTATCTCAATATCATAAATCAAAACAACACTGAAAATAATCAATTAATAAAATACCAATTATATTTAGTTAACGAACTTTCTCATGAGATTTGTTTATAATATCATCATGATAAAGTTGGTGTTCGGTGCTTTTCGGCAATCCCGATATGTTATCGCAATCTGTTGTAGCCGTTTATTATACATTAAAAATTTACAATATATTTATACACTATATTTACAGTAATAAAACAGTATAGGAAGTAAAATGTAATTAAGAAAAGTATTTTTCTTTAGTACTGTGAACTGATAAGTGCCATGTAAGAAAAAAACTATGAAAACCTAGAAAAAACTATACAGTCTGCAAAGAAGTACAATTCATGTAATTCTATAGTACATAAGCAAAAGGAAATTAACTTTTCTAGTACAAAAGATTTACGAGTGAGAACCAAACAAATGTCTGTAGAACAAAAGACATCAACGCGCTAGACTGATGTATGTCGGTACTTCGATATGTTAACAAAAGGCAAATGTTTATGGTCTTCTAATGTTACAGTTATGATACTATTTAGAACGTATCGAGCTCTGAACTGACTGATTTTAAGTAATAAAAATAGAGAAAGCAAACTTCAGAATTGTTCAGAAATTGTATAATGTTCGGTTTTGATATTAAATCAACACAGATTCTATGTAGTACATTCTTTTTTGTTGTTTCATTTTCGAATTTATACAATTCTGTATAAAGATTAATTTCATCTTTTTGTTTCTCAAAGTTTCACATTATAATCATTTCTTTAGTTTTATTTTTACAACTCCATTGATTATTGGTCTCACCAAAATGTTTCGCAACCTTTCATATAGAACACACGCTTCAGTTTACTGAAACTCCTTACCTAGACAGTCTATAATTTACGTACGTCTGTTTCAATTTAAATTTAAGCAATCATTATTTGGTTTACCACTATTGTTCTAGAGTGAGTCGTAAAATCCAGAATATCTAACTGTAAAGGTTTCTTAGACTATTACATCGCAGGAAAAGACATAAAACTTTATACTGGCGCAGCAGAGTTACAAGTAATAATAATAAATTATAGTGTACATCTGTACGTACCTGAAAGAACGGACGATGGTATTCATCCTCAGATCTATTAGTTGTATTGTGTCGTCCCGAACGCACGCCAGCAGGTAATTGTTGTCTGAAACCAAAGTTCACGTGTCAATAAGATTTTAAAAATACGTTAACACATCAACCGCTTCACAGTTCCGACCAATATAATGTATTAGTGATCATAAAAGTTTGATTTATAGATGATGTTCCGTCTGATACAGGTGTAAGAAAATATATATGCACACTAGCTGTTGCTCGCTACTTCATCTGCATAGAACATAAGAACATAACGTTTTTTTTTGTTTTAATTTTCCAAAATAAAAGTAGCCTATATTACTCCTTAGTACATCAGTTACATGCCAATGAAAGTTTTGCAATATCAGTCCAGCCATTCCAGAGATTAGCCAATACAAACAGACAGATAGACAGAATGACAAAAATTGTATTTTTTTTTATTTTGGTATGTGTATCGTATGTATATTCATATGTATGTAGTAAAAAGCTGATATTTTATTATTACAAACAGAAACTCCAAATTTAATTATCTGTATATTTTACGCTCATCAGACAATAAGAGTTTGTGATAGTCCACAAATGGACTATGCACCTTCTCTGGATAAGAAGGGTTTGCTGTGTATCTCCACGCTTGGTAGTTCGAAAGGTTTAGGTTGAGAGAGAGAGCGTTATTGTTTGGTCTCTGTTAACTAACTATGTAGTCCCTTAATTGCTTCTTGCCACATCTGCGGGAAGAATAAGGAGGGACAAACAAATGTATTCTATTCCGTTTTCACCACAAAGATTGAAATATAAATATATTAAGCTTTCGCCTAATTTAGACAATTTGTAATCGAAAATCCGCTATGTTCTTTATTGCTGCTTCGATAATCGTTGCGGAGGTAATGTTTAACCTTAAACCTTTAACTGGCGCTTAACTCGTCGAGTACCGTATTTATAGACACAATTAAAGAACAATAGGTTGCGGTCACCGGTGACCGCTTGGTGTTTGACAGTTTAATAGTTTTAATGTAAGGTAAACAGGTCCACGGATCGGGCACACCGCTTTATTAAATTAGATGATTTAAGTGTACGATAACATCATCGTTTCATTAGCTATCAGTCCGTATGAAGAGCGATCAAATGTCTTGAGGTCAGTAATAAATTCTGATGCGGTTTGCGAGCCATTAGTTGTTACTGGTACAAACGTGAGATTGGCGTCAATGTGCTAACATCAGCTTGGTACTAGGAAAGCAGTGCTCGCGTCGTGCTCCAGCAATTTATACGATAATCTACAATTTACGTTTACATGTTCTTTCATTCATTAGAATGAATTTATCGACTTGAATTTATGATATTTTTACACGTTAATCTATAATGATAAATTATATGTTATTTTAATGCATCATAAATATTAATGAAAACATAGAAATTTGCATTTTCGATTTTATATTTGAAAGTGTTGGTTGATATTACTAATCTTCATGATCTTCAATATTGGCGATATTAAGTAAAGGATAGGATAGACAAGGTGATGCATTCAATTACAGAAAATTTACAAGATAGTGACAAAGTATTAAACTTATACATATTGGTACGTACGCTATGACTTTTATTCAAGAGCAGCTAAGAACAAAATACTGTATTTATTGCTGTTATTTATCAGAGACTGTATTTATTCTCCGATGGAATGTATGTGGTACATATCTTTCAACGCTATTAACTATTTAATTTCAACTACAACAATCTTGAGAAAATAGCTTTTTGTTTTATGGTTTTATCAAGAATGTTGTCATTAATTTCTCTTCTCACTTACAATACTATTAATAAATATGAAGAGAACAATCTCGATGAATGAGATCTATAACATAGTGCATTTCTTTCTTCAATAAAATCCTCAATGGACTATCATATATCTTTCTGAACGATCTATTCGAACGATAAAACGATTTTTTTTTTCAAATTGCTTCTATCTTATTGAAGTACCTGGTTTCACAACTCTTATTTTGCTTTCATGCAATCATTTTAATTACAACCGTTTTTTATCAATTAAAATTATAATTGAGAATTAATTCTTAAAATATTTTAGCCCCAATTTGTACTTCAATAAAATTGGTAATGAATGTAGGACACATGCATTTTGGAACTCTAGTTATTTGTGCGCCACATAGTGCAGTGCATGATAGATTGTCGATAGCGCTGATGGATCTGGATCGAGCGTGATGTCTAACTGTGAACTGTCTCCTCATTCATTTGTCCGATGAAATCGACGTGATTTAATCAGTTTCCGAGGCAGTGACGTCCCGACACCGCGATTGATTGGAGGTATCAATCCGAACGTTTCGTGCGATGCACAGACCGTTACTGACAAAAAAGGGATCGATCGAGAAACGCGTAACGGAAATGGGCATTGCGCACCCGTCACGTTGTAGTGCTGACACGAATACCAATACTAATATGCGATGCATTCAATTACAGAAAATTTACAAGTACTTCAATCTATAAACAGCTATTTAACATTTGATGCTGTGTACTTGTCTCGCAGCTGAACACAGGTAGCGATGTTAATCTTAACTACTGTTCCTTTAACTGCTCGACGGCTTAGTTAATTTCTTGCATTTGAATATTAATGGATGTACAAGATTAATGGTGCCATCTCATCGTGGCTGTCTATAAAATCATGCTATGACTGTTAGAGTATGGGTGCGCGCGAAGGTTCAAGCAAGGTACATTTCCTTGCGTTTAAATATATTGGCGTTGACAGAAGCGGTGCTGAGATAAACACATACCTCTACTGAGATCAAGCGAGGTGACCTTTCCTTGCAGCATTATATCATTGGCGGACATCTCGGTGCGAATGTCCCAAAACCTGATCCTCTTGTCGAAGTGTCCCGAGATGATGGTGGAGCCGGCCCCGTCTGACGTCACCAGGTCGTTACACGACGACCCCGCGAACTTTGTCTCGGTACCTGTGGAAGCGTGCATTATAAAATCTGTGTCATACAACGGTTGATCATAACAATAAAATTTCCTGAAGGCCTATTTAATGTTTACAGTAAATTGCTTGCGTGTGTTATTGCAGTCATGACTAAAGATTCTTCGTTGTGTAGATGTTAAATTTTATGACTAATACGAGTGTTTTAAGTGGACGCTAACCCGTGATGTAATAAAGTAATAATTTATTGTTGTGGGTAAATTATTGCGCTATACGTTATGATTACTATCGTTGTCCTTCGGGGTATTTATTTTATTTGGTGATCATAGTATTCATGGGACATAAATAGCGAATACGGTAGCTGTAATTATCTTCTCAAGTTTCGAATGCGTTGCTATGTATAGTGTATTTTATGGAATCCCAGGTAGGAAAATTGTTTTAAGTAATAGTTAATGATAAAAACAAAAAAACTTGAAGAAGCAACATTACACATTACTAATTAACACATATGACGTAAACCATTTGTCATTAATGGCTACGAGATTTTGTAGCAATTTTTGGCGTAGCGGCTACAGTTCTATTTTTGTCACTTAAAATAACCTCACCACCTTTTGCCATATCAACTTACTAGCTTAAACTGTCAAACACCAAGCGGTCACCGGTGACCGCGACCTATTGTTCTTTAATTGTGTCTATAAAACCGGTACTCGACGAGTTAAGTTACACAATTAAATGGATAGACAGATTAAGTGAAACGAGAAAATGTACTCTCATTAAACAGGGACAAGTTATAAATAGCATTACAAGGAAAAAATTGACGATAACTTATTTGGATATATCGATGGCATAGAAAAAGTACAAGTGCACGTAGTCTTCACTTGATTGCGGCTAACCACAGCTCGCCGTCTCTATAGCGATGAGATTTACAGATCGATGCACTACAATACCTATGGTATTCTTTTGTATACACTTACTAGATTTTCGTCTGCGGCTTTTTAATCGCAGAATTCAGAAGCTTTCTCCCAATGTTCATAATGGACTATGGTTTCATAACAGACTATGAACAATAATGGCTGTTCTCATCAACCATTCCTAAATCATCTCTTAACTAAAAGCTACTCGGCGTGAATAAATACCTAAACTAACCCTTTATCTCTTAGTTCCTTAATATTTAAGAGACGTTGGTGAAATCGGGCATAATTCTACAAGTGAGGAAAACATTTTTAGAATCGAGTAATTTTAGAGCTCATTCGGTATAAGCAATCAAATTAGTGAAGAGCTGAACGTCAACCAATTATGTAAACGAGTTCTAACTAAAATATCCGGCAATATTTAAACAAATTCAGTATTTTACGAGACGTACGAAGAATACTCCTATAAACATAATGCAAGTTTTATTGTTAACCCGTCGCTAAGGGTTCAGTACTTCAGAAAGTCTTAAATATATATTTTATCTTTATAGGTACCAGTTTAAGTTGGCAGGCGGCGAAATAGGAAACTACTAAAATGAAATTGAAATACCATTAAACGTAATATAATCATCGTTAAATAACTTATACCTGTCCAGGGGTTATTGGACGAAATAATATAATTTCCGGCATTGGAAATGTCAATATGTATTACCCACTTAGTTTAGTTCTGACTGCATTTTTTTTTTTTTTTTTTTTTTTAAGGGGGGAAAATCATCGAATGACTGCTCCCGCCTGGGTGAGGCGGAACGGAGTGTCAGACTCTTACTGACTAAAAACCACCCCGTTCCTTCTCCTGCACGTCGAGCCGGAGCCCCGGTTACCCGTTAGGTTCTCCGCGACTCCGAATCGGCATCGGCCCTATTGGGCCCCATCTGTGGTGGTCTGATGGCTCTTTGAGGCGCGCGCGGAACGCGGTGGCCGGAGATCGTCCCGCGATCCACGACGCCCGGTGTGTCCTTCGCGATGGCTGGGTTGCGAGGAGGCAGCGCTTCGCTGCCTCACGCGTCCCGCCTCCTCCTTAGCTAGCATGACTGCTTCGCAAAAGGAGGAGACGGCATCCCAGTCCCCCTCGCTCCGCATCATGGCCTGCACTAGGCCCGGACGCGAGAGGTCGCCATCGCCGATCACTTCCCTGAGGGCACGGCGGTGCTCAGCCCACGCAGGGCATTCCGCTACGGTGTGTTCCACCGTGTCCTCAGGGCGGTCCTCGCAGTGATGACACCCGGGCGTTTCCTCCCGCCCCATCAGACACAGGTACCTCCCGAAACTTCCATGTCCGGTGAGGACCTGCGTCAGGCGGTAGGTGAGGACGCCGTAGCGTCTCTCAAGCCACTCCTCAAAGAGGGGTCTTACCGCTGCAATGGCAGCGAGCCCAGCCCTCGGTTGCGACAGTCGTTGCTGCCATTCCGCCATGAGATCGCGCCGGAGCTCATCCCGCCACGCACTTATCTGGCGCGGCAGAGGAGTTTCGCCCCGGCGACGTGCCTCCGCGCGCATGCGATACACGCGCGCGAGCACCTTCGCCTCCAGATCCCACGGCGGTAATCCGGTAAGGAGGTTCGCCGACTCCCCGGAGATCGTGCGGTATCCGCGGATCATTCGGATCGCCATGACCCTCTGTGACATGAGCAGCGTCCGAGCAGGACGCCGCAACAAGTTCGGCGCCCAAACAGGGGCGCCGTAGAGGGCCATGGACCGCACGACCCCGGCGTATAACCTCCGGCAGGAGGCGTTTGGCCCCCCGAGGTTGGGGAGGATGCGCTTAAACGCAGCCTCCGCCCTCGCCAACTTTGGAGCCAAACGTCGGAAGTGCTCCACGAAGAGTTCTGACTGCATAGAAGGTATAAATAATCTAATGTTCATAAATAATTATATATTGCAATGAAACTCATATAATATCAAAGATATGTTAACAAAAAAGCAATAGGATTATATAGACTTGTAGCCAGAGCCTTAGTTAATACTCGCAGACAGTTACCACATCGTTCGTAATGAGTTAATTTAAAAATATTAAATAATCTGTCAATTCTTATCGATACCTGATGTTTATCTATGACAAGTCCCAATATAAAGCGTGTTTGAAAAAATACTAATGTAATAAATTGAACTGTGTGTCGGCGCTACGGGACGCCGTAGTTATTCACACTCGATTGAGAATTAAGTCATAAATAGATGATTGCTTATGAAATGTGAGTAACAATATATTGGCTACTTGTTTGGGAGGTCTTATTTTGTAGTTTAGTTTCTTGTTAATTAAAGTTGCTTCGTCGAATATTCAGCCAATCATACTCCAATGAAAAGTTCTTATTTTATCCTATACACTTTTTTGTATATCACAAAATTTTACGTATTGCATTTTAGATTAAGTTAAGCGTGCTCCAACATCGGCCACATCATCGCTTGGGGAGATGGTGGCCAAAACTCGACCTATCAAGTATAAAAAAAAAATTTCTGTAAGTTGCATATCACTTTCGTCTTCCTTCTCCTCCTCCTCCTCTTTCCATGTTAAGGCAACCACTGCGACAGTTTCTACACTAAGCTACAGCTGTAGTCTATCGTGAGCTCTCACGTGGCGAGAAAAACAAACTAATAGTTTTCGTGTTACATGTTATATGGCAGAACTTTAAGTGCCACAGCCATAAAATAAGTAATCAAGGATTTTCCAAGTAACGAAGCTTATCCTAATTAATTATTGTACATTATTAAATATGCTATGGACATAAGGATGCACTAAAATAAGGAACTAATTATGTTACATGTACGGATTAGATTCAATCAGTTCTCGGAACAAGTGGCTGCCACGGCTCGGTTAGCATTACAGTCTTATAACTTCGGTTTAATGGTGTTATCAATCAAGATCCAATAATTGTAATACGTTTATGAGGACGAGTTCCTAGACGTTTATAGTCTGAGAACACCCGTGCTTGCTTCTCGTATCGAGTGTGTAATAAGTTATCGATACCAGTATATAAGTTACAGCCCTACCATCGAAGGAAACAACCCAGCTTCTCGTAAATCACTGAAAAATAAGTTTAACTAGTGCTGTATGGAATGTAACAAATATTTTTTAATGGCTAATATCCTATTCCTAGACCTTTGAGGCTAATATCCTCTTAAAGTTAACAGAGACTAATCACGAATGTTAAGTGAAACAGCTCTAAACACCACTTAGTGTTAGTTCGCAAGCTCAAGGGAAAACAAATGTTAGCTAGATAAATTACACGAACGAACGTATCAAATAAATGTATTGCCGCTCTTAAGATAAAATGCAAATTTTTAACAGACACTAAAATAGGAAGAGTTTCGCAGTTGGAATTCTAGATAATGCTTAGTAGTTTCGCAGGTTAGATTAAATGTTTCACTATGAATATTATCTCGGAACCTTATAACGGCATTTAAGAGAGGACAATCGAGCACTACCTTTCATTTACCTAGATTTAGAGAACCTATGATTAGATCTAAGTTTAATACATTTCTTCATGTTAATTTCGTTTCTATAGTGCACACAACCGGCATTTGAATTTATGATTGGCAGTTATATTCGGAATGTGTTGAATTTAAAGTGGTTTAATTAGATGCTGTCGTAATGTTTGTAGTTGTTGTATCTGTAGCTTTTGATTCTGGCTATTAATAATTTATGGCTGATTAATAATTCTTTGTTATGATGCTATAAAAGCAAGAGCAATAATTACAACCTAAATTCTTTAATAGAGATTAATCCTTTAACACATAACATAATATAAGAATATCCCTTTTATCCTCGAAGGGGTAGGCAGAGGTGTACATTATGCCACTGTACAATGTAACACCCACTTTTCACTACATATGTTATGAGTCCCATGTAATAGGGGGTGAGCCTATTGCCATATACCGGGCACATTTCCAGACTCCGTGCTACTAATGAGATTTTTTTTTAAAAAACCAGTAATACTTTGCCCGACCCGGGAATCGAACCCGAGACCCGTTGCCCGGTAGTCGCCCTTGCGACCACTCGGCCAACGAGGCAGTCATCAATTCTTTAATTTCAATAAAACTAAATTGGTATTCCTAACATAGAGTAACTTAGGATACGTGATGATGAATTATGATTACAAGATAATTTTGTTCAGAGATTCAGAGAAAATGTCCACCATTTCAATTGGTCATTGATTTTGTTTTTTGAACGCTTGTCTTCGACTGTAATAGCCTGAAGCATTAATTAAATATTAATAGGCTATCGATTACTTATATTTTTAATTCGGCCCTTTAAGTTACCAGTCTGCTTTATGCACGCTAAAACTAACGAACATGCGTGCAAATTTACATTATTTCATTTATACCTTAATGATAATTTTCCATTTTTGGAATCCTTTAGGATTAATATGAGTAGTTATTTTTGTAACGTTTCCATTACAGAATCGCAAGTTTAATTTCATATTTATGTTAGGCTATATACTATCGTTATGGCGTGCGACTAAATCTTAGTTGTAAGTACTTGTCCGACTTATAAAGGACATCTGCGAGAAGGGTTTTCACACAATACAATATTATAAGTTATTGTGCAATATATTTGTGTGTGTACTATCAAGAAATAGGATTTTGTTACATAAAATCTGTTTTATTAAACAAGATGTTCCTGTGATTTGGTACATACTTACACATTTTACTTCTAAGGTCCCATATTTTAAGTGTTCGATCGTGGCTCCCTGTGATTACTTTCGTGGGCTCGCCGAGGAATTTAGCAGCCATTACCTTGCCACTGTGACCCGTCAACGTGTGCTGTAACAAATTAAACGATTTGAATAAATACGTGCAAATAGATATGTAAAATTATCGTCATATGCAACCCAGGTTTAATTACAAAAATACAGTCATTGCGATTTCAAACATGTACGCATAATCAAAGCCGAGTAACCACCTATACTTAGATTATAAAATCGATACGAGTGAGTGAATTATAAAACTTGCAATTTATTAAAAATACTAGTAGGAAAGCATTGATGTAAGAGGCGAGTGGGGTAATAAAATGCAAATGGGCTACTGTCAAGCTCCCGGCGGAGTCGGACAAGGTATACACGTGGCCGCGGCTCCCGGTGCGCCACGAACAACCATTATTGTCTTCTGTTTATAGCTTCGTGATCTCTTCACACAGTTTCACTTAGCACTGCACCAAATCGATGTCTCACGAAGGAAATCGTTGAGGCCTATTTGCATCTAAAGTGCCTATTAATTGCTTGAATGTCACAGTTTGTAAACGACTTGCTGACTTTACGATAATGCTGAATAATGTAATGCGTTTTGAATAACACGGTGTGTTTACAAATACGTTGTTAGGATTTACTGTAGTATTGTGCAACTCAATTTACTCTTGCAATTTGAATGATTCAGGTGTATGTTAGTTCTACGAAAGGTTTGTACAAACATGACTAGCAGTGTATTATTAGAGTATCAAAGCAGTCTCACATTATGTCACAAAAGTTAAATAATAGCCAAGCATAATAACGGTGTGCGGAGTTGTGTAAGTCCAGGCTCACAACAAATACGCAGTGGACTTCCATAATGTCGGTGCTCAAACTGTAAGACCGTGGCTGGTTCATTAGGGAGTAATGTATTACCTACAATTAACAAACAATCTTACTGGAATCATGACGTTATGGCAGATTTACAACACAAGTTCATTCTAAACATGACAGGCTTGTAGTTAAACAATCTGGACACGCTCAAAATGTCTCCATAACTTTGTGGTAATGCCGGGTAGACGGCTGACCCGCTCTTGCCGTTCTTAATTACAGACAAAACGCTCCGTTATCGGACGGCAGAGTCGACAAGTTTCATTCCATTTAAGTGCAGTAAACAGTAACATAAACAAAGGCTAGAGACGCATACTGCTGCTAACAACGCTCTGCACTCGTCCGCCACGCGCTCATGTAAATTAAACATAGTGCACAAGGACTACGCCACACGTTTTTCCGCCCGCCTAAGCTACACAAAAAAAAGTCATTGTAATAGTTCTATCATAAAGAGTACTTATTTGTATCTTCCGCGATAACGATAACATGTTAAGTCATTACAGTTCTTGCTGTTATTACAGAGACGCTCATTTTGTGACATGAATTGCAGCACGTTCTGCAAATTTAGATATCATTATAAAATATTTAAAACGGGCCGATACGTTGAAAAAGATAATGTTAGTAATAAAGGACGTAACTGATGTTATGAGGAGTAATTGACCTCGGCGTATCTCGATAAATACGAATTTAAAAGCAATCATACCGATAAGTACTATTATCATATGTGGTTATTATGTGCATCTTTTATATCGGCGGCGCCCCAGGGCGTGATCGTTTTAAAGTCTAAAGAATATACCACATTTTCGTATTTGTATTTAATATCAGAAAGAAAATTTTTAAGTTCCCTAGCAACCCTAGCAAATCCAAGGTGGATGCACTTCTCCTTTCTCTTTCCTTCTCTTCGAAAGATCCATTTCTAAACCAAATTCGATCCAGTAAGCACGTTTGGCGAGGAGGAATTAATTAAATTTAATTCTCAAGGCACCATTAGCCAGCGGGTAGTGTTCCCGGACAGCGCACAACGGGACCTTATCATCGCTTTTAAAATTTATAGTATAACGGCTAATTAAGAGTACACTCATTTGGTTCGTTCGTCGCGTCACGAGTGCGGGGAGCTTATATGCTGTTTCGGGTTATTGCCACGCGATAGTCAGGGCACACTAATTGAGGGGGTTAAGCGATATCATCCGGACAAGGCCCGCCGACTCTTAACGAGCTAATATAACTTGAAGTACTACATTCCGAATCGGTAGACCTCCCAATGCTCACAATTCGATATTTGATATTACTCATTTTAAAACTTACATCCAATATAATTTGAATGGACTCATAGACCAAAGAAATGTAATTTCGGAGCCAAGTTGTTTGGTAATTAGCTTATTGCCAATCCCCATCGGTCTGTAATTACATAGACAATTGGATCAGTCATATTGTATTGTCTGTCGGGATAAATGACAAAGAACAGTACCATGATTTATTATAGTTCAACTTAAAATGTAGTGCACATTATAGTTACCTATTGTAATAATTATATTTAATTTACAATATATGCTGGCCGTTAGAACATAAGTAAATATTTTACGCGCAGCCGGTGAAATAACTTACTCCTTATAAATCAGTTGATTTGAATTGCGCTCTCATTAGTGATTCCAGCTGCGGTGCGTAGCCCAGAAATACACAACTTATTACTTTGGCTACACGGCTAAATCCATTTATAAAGTATCCACATTTAGCTTCTGAATACGCAACTTATCTCTTGTTGATACTCAAATGAGTTCACCAAATAAAAGATAACATTGAAAAAAGAACTCCCGTGTCGGTTTCATTCATGTGGACTTTTGAATTCATATAGTGCAGTCGGAGTAGCTTATAAAGAGGCATATTTTATGATATCAATATGTTGATCTGCCTCATCTGTACATACCATGCGCAATCACGAAAACGCTCTGAATATTGCAAAAATAATATGGTGAACTCATTATTATTTTGAGCATGGTGGCGCTACATTTTAGTGTCATTTCGAGATAATCTTTACAATCTCTTCATATTAGCATCTCGAGAGAAACTAGAAAAATGCGAGCAGAATAATACATTGTGGAACATTTGTTGTGAGATAGTGGCAACATAGGTAGGTAGCGAATGTCACGCCTCGTTTCTAGTTCCATGTACTTCCTCGTGTGCGGCTATCGGAGGACATAAACCACGACAGGTGGTTGTTAAATCACAGCAGTGTTCGCGATATGAAGAGCGACAACAGATGCAATCAAGTAGTAGTCGCCGAGGGGGCGCTGCCATTACTTATTTACAGAGCTGAGTAACTAGGTGTGCGAGTTATATCTATTTCCTTTGCCAAGTGATAACGATACTATGAGTGTTCATTTATGATGTCAGCATTCGGATATTTTGCAATTTACACTAGATTATAGCCGTGAAAAATGATCTCGAACAAGACTTACTACTACACGCCTCCAAGAAATTCAAAGTTTCTGTTTCTTTGAAACAAAAATTTTATTTTGCTGAATCAGCGCCTGACGTTGTTTTAATAACGTACAAACTTAATAAGTAATTATGTAGTGACCAGAAAAAAGACGATGAATAGTATGAAATTAATTTTACGGTAATTTCATATTTGAGTAAGATAAGTCTGATTGTTATCCTATGGTGTAATTACGTGGATATTTGTTTAATTTGCATACAGCAGATGAAAGAACAGGCTTTAATGAAATATAACAGAACTTGCGGTCAACGTGCTCCTGAGAACTTTTTGTTTAGGTCATAAAGATGTTTGGATGCGGAGCCTTCCTTTTTATGCCTTGTGTAAGTAACTTACATTAAATTGTAATCAAAATAAAATAATCGAAATTGATGGAATATTGTTTGCGAATTTTTATTGCAGAAATAATGAGCCGTGTATAACAGTAACTATAAAGGTACGTATGTTGGCATGTGTCCTGTAATTGTACGGTGATACAGAAATAGTATCTTACTTGAGAATAATTAGACGGCGAGTCTTTCTTTTTGTTTGCGAAACTGTAAATGAAAACATTCCAGGCTGAGTAAGAAATAGCGCAATTAACATAAGTCTATAAAATGTGGCTCAAAAGTAAATAGAACTTAACTTCATTTAACCTTTATATTTAGTGTAAGATCTTTCTTGAAAATAGTAAATTACCATTTCCTAAGGTGTGCGTGCGAACGACGCTACCAGCTGTACAAGGCATGATTTCCACACTATTGAAGGTTTTTCAAGAAAGTATTTTAATTAATGAGAGAAAATATCTATTACTAATTAAAATTCTTTGTTAGGCTTAGGACACGTCGACGGACGAACGTTAAGAAAAGGATACATTTTAACAGCTTGAAGTTATAGTAATATCATTAGATGCGTTACACAATTGTAGTTTATAGAAATACAACAATTTTTTTTCTTAAAGCTTGATATGATTTTGGGATTGTGAATTGAATTAAACCGATTTTTATAAAAAATCTGTCTTAATACGATTCAATTTAAGATTTTTAATTCCATTTTAATTATTAACAATCTTGAGGAAAGATTTTTTTACTACATACCAACGCAACGTATTTCGATGGACACAACGCGTGCAATAATTTACGGTCTTTCGTAGACCACATATTAATTTAAACCTTAACATTTGTAGGTAAGAATGAAAATGTATTGGCATTTACTTTTATAACGACGACGTATAGGTACTACAGAACTATTTCACCAATTCGACATGATGTGAGATAATTAAGACCTATGGTGTTTTTAGAAGCGATTAAAAATAGAAATATAAAACGTCTTGATAGAAATTGCAAGGCAAGATGTTCGGAAATAGATTTATTCGCTAGTATATGTATTAGGAACGTATGTATGTTATATTATACTGTAGAAAATGTTCGGGAAAATGTCAAGCAGAGTGCTCGATCCCCCATTAACTTATTCCCACACTGTTTGTTGATAGTGCGTGATTACCTCGCGTTAGTATCGATTGTTATCATCTGTATGAAGCGAGCTAATAAATCTTTGTTTTTCTACAGTATCACTTCGTTTTTGTAAGCTGACACGCTCCCATAACACTGTTTATTTTTTAAACAAATAATACATATTTGCGGCAATTTAAGAGTCATTAGCAACGCTTAGGCGATTAATTACAGTTTAGAGACTACGAAATTATTTCACGCTTATGGCGAGTGTATTAATCACGTAATATTTCAAACTGCCGCACAGAATAAGATAAATACTTTATTAATTGACTCGCAAAGTTAATATTAATAAAGCAACTACTTTTGTTCAATTTCACGATTACCGTTTTAGATTAAGACAGCCATATTTGCTATTTACTAATTAAGTTAAATCTTTTTGATTGAAGCTTATTGCAGCCACTGTTCAAGAATTTATTGTAACGTGACAGTGTCTCTCATAAAAGGAGTTAGTTGTACTAAATGTACAAATACGTCGATTTTAATGTGAACATTAACCGATTTTACCTGTTTGTATTAAAGCTTAACTTAACGCAAACAACTTCATTTTACTCGGAACGCCAGTTTATTATCAGGACTGATTTAGGTACTTGGACTTTATACCGTTAGATATGAAGGAAATTTGCAAAAGCCGCACTAATTAACATTCTAATGAACATTTTTTCATTAAAGTTACTGCTAATATACTTCATAAATTATATTTGTTAGCGACAGGCAATCAAAATTGAGTTCAGTTTCGCTAATATGATGTCATGATTATTATTTATAGGGTCTTTCCTATAGTTTACGCATTCTTGAGAAAGATATAAATTGACGTCGATCAGCGATAATTAACAGTATATTTTATAATAGACGACTTAAATTCTAGTCATTAATATCTGATTTAACGGCGTGTTTTATCGTTTGCTAAATTATGGAAACAAAATTAATGTAATGAGGGTTGTGTCATTTTTATAAAGTGTTCGCATAAATCAATTTACGGATGATTAAATATGTACCTAACTGTACCGTTGACTACAACGGGGAACAGTTAATCAATTAACGAAATATGTGGTGTACCGTGCGGTGGACCGTTGCCAACTGTACGTATGAGGTACACACCTATTTGTCACAACTGCGGCCGCCGCTCACTATCAACGCAAAACCAGTTGATTTGTTAATTTATCTTGTATTCCATGTTGCGAATCGCGTTGTCCACTTGTCTGCTTGCTTATTGGGTTTCTCCTTGGTTGGTTTAGAGCTACTAGAATACAACGCCTTTGTATTAGAATAAATTGCTTCTCCGAGAACCCTACAGTTAATGAAAGAAACACCATGTTCCTTTTCACCAAATGACTTCAGCGCTGGAAGAGCCAAAGAAAAAACCAGTTAAGCGTCAGTGACTAATGATGAGCCACCACTAGGAAGTGTCTGTAACATACACTAATGTCAATGCAAAGTGCATAAGAACACTCGTACATGTAGTTAACATTTCGCAAGTCTAATTGAAAAGATATGTTTCTTAACTAAGTTTAAAGAGCTAAAACATATAAACTTTGCATTTTAGTAAAGTGTGACAATAGCTAGAAAATATCCACAGGTTTATAAGTGTGTCTGTAATTAACATGCTAAATAAATGGGCTACAGTTAAATACCAAAACTGAAATGTATAAATACCGTCATGTCTAGAATTATCGTAACTGTACAATGCTCATACAGCTTTGTGGTATGTTAAGCTGTAGCTGTAGAACTTTTAGAAAGTTTAGTCTGAGAAAATTTTACGACTATGGTTTGAGAAATGTGACTGAGACTAAATATTAAAAATGTTAGTGGTTTGATATTTTGAAAAGCGATGGTCTATTAATTTATTTCAGTGCTCACACGGAATTAGAGTCCGGTAGCTGCGCGGCGGTCGCGGCGCTGTGCGCTCGTAACGGAGGCAGCACGGTGCGCTCACGACGCGACATCCACCGCCGATTTATGTGTGGGAGCGCTAGGTCGTGACCCTACCACATGAAAATGTTAATTCGTCTTATATCGCAAGCATTACTACCGCACCACATTCAAATACAACCCCTTAATTTCGCCATTACAATAATTGCTCCATTAGAAAGCAGGAAGAGGCCTAGGTTACAGCCGCATCCAAATAATATCTCAAATTAGACGCTGTTACAGATTGGCGTGTCTAGTCATGTATTATTTGCATCAAGTAAATTCACGTTACCAAAATTGGGACGCAAATTGTGTCTAATCACTTGGTCTTGGATTTCATAGGGCACCTAGATTTTTTTGATTGAAAACGGTGAATTCAATTACGACAATAGTGAATGTCGTAACTTGAAATATCGGACATGTGTACGGCGGAATCGGGCGAACTTGTTTTCGCACGCTCATGTAAAAATTGCTCAAAAACTATAAAAGTGTGCAGTAAAACCGAAATTGGGAGGTAAAGAAACGATGTGACCGTGTTACAGATGGTAGTAATGCCGGTTTGGCGTGACCGCATCATCTCTAATGTTGTTATAATGGCGATATCGGGCGGGATCGTGTGAGTAAGTAATTGATAGAGCAACTTGCAATTGTCTCTGTTATTAGCCGCGCTAATACACTTAACTTATTGAGGTTCAAATGTCGACTGCTCTTACTTCGTAATGCTTCATTATAATATTTGTAATATGTGAACTTTTTAGACAATAGTGTTACTGCTAACAGTAAATTATAATGGAACGGAACAAAATATTTATGTTACGGCACTTATTTTAAGTTGTAGTGTTTTATATGTTTCTTTAATGTTGATGTTTAACAATTGGAGATTAAGGTCGGGCTCGTTAGCTTATTATGATAATTTTATCTAATTGATCAATTGTGTTGTATTCAGTAAGACTTACAAATTATCGCTAATAATTAATAGAACCTTATAAGAATTGTGCAGTACTTGTTTTATAAAAAAAGCAAAGAGAGTGTTAGGCCCCTCAATCACTTAATTGGCAATATAGTTTCGTCATTACACTTGATTACATTCCATATAACTCGTAAGTAATTGGAAGACATCCAACTTTGGACGTTAAAAGGATTGGAGCTATGAATTTAGCTACAAAAATTGTACCACATTAAGGTGTTAGGAATACAACGGAAGGCATTAATCTACCAGTTTTTGTTGCTGTTTTAATGCACCTTTTAGACACTTCAGACATAATATAATTACCCAACCGTTCCCGACGTTAATAAAATAATGTGCTGTGATATAATTGATGTATATCTCAAGTGTTACGAGTGTTAGTAGTTCATTATAAATGAATTTCTTAATGTAATAGCTCCAAATAGTTTGATTATACACATTAGACAGTTAACATGTAATCCACGTCGTTTGGAACAGATTGTATCGGGACTTGTAAAGCTTAACGGCTTTTACAAACTTGTATTTGTAATTGCTTTAAAGAAAAAGTATTAACTATAGGGTAAGGGACACATTAATCATAGGAACAGTGATGATTCAGTTTAATAATGGCGCTCATGATCTTGATAGATGGTGTACAATTTTCATCACTTAAATGTGCATATGATGGCTATTTATCAAACTGATGTCGCAAAGTCGAGCAATTTATTTGGTTAGTTTATAAGGTGTGGTGTCAATTTCACAAAATCAAATTAAACTAATTTAATTTTTATTACTTTACAAATACAATTTGAATAAAATGTTCAGTTATAGGTGGGTGTGGTACCAAAGCAACGGCAAAGTCACAAAAGCATCTGACTGTCTATTATCTGCAATAGCGTTATGAAAAGCTCACGACGGGACTAGATATCGCTAAAACCACTTGAGGTATCTATTGTACGAA
The DNA here is from genome assembly GCA_902850265.1 of Spodoptera littoralis. Classification (NCBI taxonomy): domain Eukaryota; kingdom Metazoa; phylum Arthropoda; class Insecta; order Lepidoptera; family Noctuidae; genus Spodoptera; species Spodoptera littoralis. The sequence continues at coordinate 7,109,084 of LR824542.2, read as the reverse complement.
ACAATAACAATAAAGTAAGTAAACAGTAAGTGAAGAGACTGCTTTCTACTCTGAAATGTTTAACAAGTGCGTGCGTTCTTACACTAACACGCAGTACACAGTAAAAGCAAGTTTTATGCATTATTACAATTACAGTAATCCGTGGAGATCGATCATTGAAAGTGTGTATGAGGAAAAACGATAACTCGCGAGTGTTTGGTAAAGTTTCGTGCATAAGTAATTTAAATCTTTTACCCATTCAATCGCAAGTTAGTTACGAGAAAGTACCAAGTTGGATAAAAAAATTGAACTGTAAATTTGCCAGTTCCCCTTCTGAGTGAAAGTTTAAACATTTTGTTATTACGTGTATATTTTTCTAATGGTGGACGACCGGAAATCATACATTATTGTTTTTCCCGCACCGCAGGACCATTAAATGCATTATGCCAGGAAAATACACTACGTATCAGTTGGAGAGCTATCAATGTCGGAACAGTACACGTATTGTTATTTCAGAGTAAATATCGTTAAGTCAGGAATGGTTCTCGAGCGTGAGCTGAGGCGCGTGAACGTTACGTTCTGAGGTGGGTGCTAAGTGTTCCGCTATTGGTTTGGGTTACAGTGTAGGTAAAGTGTAACGAACAAAGGATCATTCGCATTTTGTGCGGCGTGTGAGACAATGCGCAGTCCAGGCACCCAGCTAGCGTAACGCAGGGTGAATGAAACCTAAATCAGTTCACGTTCATGCCAATGCTCAGCATTCGTACTCTAAACCTTAATAACTTTGGTACGCTTCAAGTCTCTTAGTTACAGTAGACGAACATCATTACAATACGTTGAGGAAAAATTGGAACGAAATACACAAACAGCTGAACGATGCTCGAAGGGAACAGCCGAAGCGAATTTTGATACCACAACTATCATCACATGCGTGCCGTGTCTAATGTGACTTACGTTGTTGGCATCTTATAACTCCTTCATATGGACGGTCTTTGATTTCTTGTGCCCGGAATAACAGCACACTGATTGAGTATTTCCTGGCATTTTAGAGTATAATTACTTGCCCACTCAAATACTGAATGATACATACCAATTTGTAAAGTAACTATATTTTATTACGGTTCTTAATTACTCTTTCCCGAATCGCTGAGATGCGATGAGAACCTGACTATGATAAGATCAAAAAGTTGTAGGTTAGTGTCACAACATTCGTATTCATCGCTGTAATCTTAAAACCTTATAAGGTGTGTGTGTGGAGTTCGAAAGAAGTGGTTGATGAACGGCTCCGCGTCATGTGGGATAGTTGATCTCAGGAGAGATCTCGAGCATTACAGTGTTATCTCGCAGCCCGTTACTGGATCAAAATGCAAATTAACTCACAACCCCGTACATGACTTTCATACTGCTTTGGAGTCCAAGTTATAATTAAGCGCAGTATTTTCTTTTTTATGAATGGGACGTCTTACGTTTGTCATAAAACTCTCCCAGTTTGTTTTGTAACTGTATGCTAGTTATTTTTAAATATAAAATATTCGCTCGATAAATCAATTTGGAGTCAGTGCCTGTTTTTAATATTTATTTAGTACTAAACGTTATACTAATGTTTGCAAAAGGGGCCATAAAACACTAATTAGATTCTTAAACAAGCAATTAATTTATTTGCATTCAGCAAAGTTAGATGAGAACAGCAAGTCGCCTGTTTCTTGAGGCAATGCGGAAAGTTTGGGATTCGCGGTAAAGCGCGGAAGGCGTAAGCCGTGTACTATCGGCGAGAGGCCATCTGCCTCCGTATATCAAATTAACGGTGCGGAACTGGGAACCGTGGCAGGGCAAACGACATACCAAAATTCGCACCTGTACGCGTGTCACACATACACGTATGTGTTTATTCTTACTGAGGATGGTGGATACCTGCGGAGATGCAAAATTAAGAAGAACGGCTACATGCGAGAAATCGGCCGACCGTAACTAAATGTCTTTGTTTTGGTCAAATTCAAAATTCGTATATAAAGTGCCGTTAATATAAAGTATTTTAATGGTTTTTTATTCGTATGAGAAACATTCAGCTTTTAGGGTTCGTTTTACGGCTATTTACTATCAAAGTATCTTTAAAATTCAACAAATAAATATGAAAAGCTGTCATGATAAGTCTCTAACATATTGACAATAAATATTATAATGGTATTTATATTAGTGCGCCTGTCTAAGTATGTACGACAGTTTGTTGCTCAAAAATTATTACATTCAGATATTTCTCTTTCACTGGGAACGGGTTTAGCCCGTGGCCACGACTCGCGTTTCGTTACATGAAAATATTAGTACTTACATTATTTAAGTTAGGGTGGCATAAAGAGATGTTCGCTGCGTTTAAATATTTGTTCGAAGTTAGCAAGCAATAATTTTATAAACGTTATGAGGTTATAAGAAAAAATAATATTATGAAGAGGGTTACTTTATGCTGCATAGCTTCTAGTTAATATTTGTAAAATATTCCTATATTTGTTAAGTGGTCGAGGTCGTAGGTCTTTCGCTATGGTAACAAGTTAAACGAGTGCCGGCATGGGGAACACTCATGTATGTAATATGTGTAGAGTTTAGTTGCGCGCAGTGCGACACCTTTCTGCGTGTGCTCGTGTAGGTAAACATAAATCTGCAAACTTGGCTCGTTCCGACGATACAATCGTGGGAAGAAAGACGTTAAAGTGCTATATAATTGTTTGAAGACATGAATAGTCAGTGAACGAACGCGTCAACTATGCATATGTATGTGAAAGTCAAGTACCCCTGTGGTCGAACTTTACTATGTAGGCAGGCATATACAAAATTCAATCATATACTTATAATAGAAACAATTTATTATATTACGGTTTTATGCAGTCACAAAAACAATCAAGAGTACCTATCTATCTAGAATGCTAAAGAAAAACATCATTTGTCAAGAGACAAGGACCGTGAAACTGGACACAATGATGTTTGAGCAATCGGTCACGCGCCGGAACCAAACAAAAAATTGTAAATAGTCTCCGAAATCCATTTTTGTCTTCGATTATTTTTGATACAACGCATGTATTGAAACACACCCGTTAACTGTATTACCTATTTAATATTTTTTTATTCAGTTTGAAAGATATTAATACTAGTCTATGTAATTTGAAACTTTGGCACTATGGCGCCAGAGCGGCGTATGCCAAGAAAAATGAATCACCGTTATTCTAATATCTTAGTGCATACTGTATACATCATATACATCGCTATAGTTGCATAAATGATTAATTTTAGCAGAACACAATAGCCGATAGATAATAACAATATAGAACAAAATATAGATAATATTTGTTTATTAAGTCTAGTCTGTTATTATAAGTTTGAACGTCAAAGATCTATTCAGGATCAAGTCGGTAATTTATCATAGTTTTTGTCGACTACAATGAATAGACCTACTTGTGTATTCAGAATTTAATAACTGTTATCTTTATGTTTGCATCTTTTTGGTAGCCCAAATAGATTCATCATGGCTAATAAAATAAAAAAAAGTACAAAATATATTCTAGAAATATTCAAGTAGAGAAGTTAGAGACTTACTTATTTTTTTATTATTTAAAGATGTAATGTTGTACTGTGGATAGTCAATGTTAAAACATTGTCTATTTATTATTGAAGTAAAATGTCAGAAGTCCTAGATTTCGTTATTTATAGATTGTTTGATCAAGCCAAAGGGCTGACAGTAACACAGCCGGAGTCGGTCGACACCAAAGGCCGTCTGCTTGGGTGGTCCAGTCAGACTTAGTGTACACGCACTCGCCTAATTACGTCTCATGTTATAACGTACCAACTACAAAGTATACCAACTCTCTCAATTTCTAATCAACTGCGAGATTAGATACCTTTGAGGTTGTGATTAAATGGTAACAACTTTATATGAATGAAATGCTACGAGGATCATTTGTAAGGAAGAAACGAGGGCAGATCATAGTGGTTGGCAGTTTTTTTTAAATTCTGCAATTTTAATCTGCAATACAATTTGTTCAAAGTAAGTGCCTGGCTAGATTTCAGAATGGACGATAAAAGTGAACAGTTAGGTACGTGTGGTTATCTGTAAGTATACGTCTGGGCCTGGGATACTGATTAAGATCGTGGACAAGTTCACCGGAAGGACTTGGTTCGGAGTGCAGACAATATGCGGGTACTCGTACGGCGAGCACATCCTCACTGCTGAGATAGTGTTTGTAATTAGAGAAGAGTCGGGTGCGGGTGTCGGCGCGCGGCGGCAGGGTTAACGCGACGCTATCGCACCATCCGGCGCCTGCGCACCTCCTATCATGTGAGAGATCAAGCGACGGGCGCGCGTACTTCTTCGCTGCCAGTTTCAACTAACGTAATATTAATAAAAACAAATGTGTGTACAAATGTTCTTGAGAACAAAGTTTTATGAGAATAACTTTAGCTGAAATTATGTGCGATACTTTTATGTGTTTGTTTCTTTATTGTTTTTATATACCTGCTTGACGATGACGATTTTAAGATGGATAAGAGTACGTTAGTTGTTCAGTTTAATTTGCAGGGTCTTAACTTGATGGTAATGCTAAGCTGGTAAAGATTTTAATCACCACTGCGATATAAGTAATTAGATTTAACGTGATAGATAGCTGGTGCATATAGCATCGCTCGAGGGTGGTTCGTCAGTTACGGTGCGGTGTTTCGCGATGCGGCCGAGTGGTATCAATGCGGTGTGCGGTAACTGTTGATAATTAAGAGTGGTCGTTTAATGGCCGTTGACGGTAACGGCGCGAGTGCCGGTCCGAGCTGCTTCCGCGCTACGCCCACTGACAAGCGACGCGCGTCCTCCGACATGTGCGATTATGTCATATTGCATTACATTTGTCATTACATTTATTCTTCTGAATAATACATTTTTTGTAGAATTAACACGTTTGTCTCTTTATTAATACATCTCTTTAATCTATGTCTCTAATTTAATGCACTGAACCGCTTTTCTCCTAATTTTCACTCTGTGTCTTTGATATTTGTCTATGCGAATAAATACAAGATTATATTTGTTAGAAAACAGGTAACAAAAGGAACACATAGTGTTGGCGGGCCCACGCCTGTTTGGGTCCGCGGCACCGAGCTCCGCGGCATGGTATCCACACGATTGTATTTCAGGTATGTTGAGTTGAGTTATCGCCGCTCGTCCGTCGGGGCCTTTGCCTTCACGCGGCGCTTCCGCGACCGTCGCGTGTCGCCGCCGATATGACCATGACGCCCGCGGTCCTTTTGATAATGCTAATGTTTCTACGATAGCCTCATGATACCAGGATCACATACAATGACCGCACCGGCAAAATGGGCATCAACCGAAGTCTACGGATTCCGACGTGCTTGAATATTTCCCGTCGGTCGATAGAAAGATATTCATTGCAAAAGATTAACAGTTATGGTAAAATCTTGCGATCCTTTATGTGCAATCAGATATTATAAATTAACGTGTTGATAAACATAATGTGTAAGTAATATATTCTCTAAATCAATTTGCAATCTTTAAATAATAAGTTAGCACTTATCGTTAGGCGAGTGAGTGGTGAATTCATCCCAATAGCATCGAGTTGCTAGCGGCTTTGCGTTGTGGAACAATCGGTCGTAAAGTGACAATTCAACATTTTACAGTATTCGTTTGCAGTCAAAGAATCTTAAGTGGGTGTGTTGTGTCGTAAACAAGCATTTGTACGACTATGTATTAGCGAAATGTTCCGAAAGTCGATAATTATATGGCTAGCTTGCAGACTTTGTGTTTGGGCGTAGTTGGCTTTGCACGTTTGGTACCGACTTTAATTAACATTCGAGCTAACGCTACCTTAGAAGAATCATCCGGAGAAATGATAATTTATTTTGAATATTATTCAGTGGAATCTGACTCCACCTCCTCAGTAATGTCATTACAACAATGATTCTAATTGCAGGCAGTTTTATATTATTTTATAACATCAATAATCTACGAAATCCGTAATACGTGATCTCAGAAATGGGCAAGGCATGCAAATCAGGTCACGCTTCTTTTAATATTATTTTAAATTTATAAAAAATAAAAATCACAAATATAAATCTTGATCTTGATGTTGATTTAGTTGCACTATCCGCATTCCAACTTTTTTTATAATTCGCCGTAAAATTAAATGCCAAAAGATGATGAGAACGATCCCATCACGAAATATGATTATAATTATCGGGAAAGCAACAAAAGGAGCTTCAGACGCGGCATTAAGGCGTGATTGTTCATGTCCATAACTTTCGCAAATTATGGAGCACGATAAACCAATTTCACTAACTCTGTTTACTTGGTTCACAATTGAATGACTTTACATAACTTATTTTTGCTAACTAGAAAATGTTTGAAGAGCTTATTTATGGAATAAAACAATTTAAAGACAAATTAAAGCATACTGAAACAAATATATAGCGAATACAGTAAATAATATGTATTGGTATTTTATTTCCTGTCCGCAATAAATCGTTGAGAAGCTAAACGGTGCACGGTACAATGATGATCACGATTCGACAGCATTGTCGTATTTGCTTCTACTCACCACAAGTTATATTTGAATTTGATTATATTTTTTATAAAAAAGAACTTTATTCTCCTTGGCTAAGATAGTGGGACAGTCGGTCGACAAGACCGGCCGTCGGACGTGATAAAATTATGAAGGTCGCTGGTAACAACAAAGTGTTAAAGGGGTTTCAATTCCATGGTAGATTACTGTGGACGATACACGGCTATGAACACCGTTAGCTGCCGTTTTCTTTTATTATGTGATAAGTATTTTTTGCATAGTATTTATGTAGGAGGTTTATTTATTAAGACTAGAACGGTGGAGAAGACGGCCATAGAACCGGAACGCGGTGGTGACAGTATTGCATCTAAACGAACAATACACACGTTAGCGCGACGGTACGTGATCGTTCGCGATCAGTTGCTAGATCTAATCACATTAATTGACACAACCGTTAGCACATAATGACCACGTATTGTACAGGTAATTTGATAATATTTAAAGTATAGCGTGTGTTGCGTGCAGAAAAAATGCCTATATACGTATGTTACTGGCACAGTATAGAAAATTGGCACAGGCAGAGCTTGAGGTATTTGACTCATGATGCACCTTCGCGAACAATGCCATCAATGTTGCTAATATAATTTGCTCTCCGCTCTATAATCTAAGCCGCATTACACATAATAACTGAGCTTTTTTCGATGAATTAGACAATCTGCTCTAGCTAGATACACGAACGATCGATGACTGCATGAACTATGCTTCTTTAGTTTTTTGTCTGTGCGAGGACTATATGGATTGCGATCGTCGGCGAAACTTTTTTATCTCTCTTCGCATCAGGAATTATGTTTAGTACGTGAATTTGATTGCGAGCAAATGTTATGTCTTAGTATAACATAATGAGGCCGACAAACTGCGTGACTTTGAAAATATTAAATTATAAAACAACTAGTCATAATGACAGGTTGGGACTGGGATAGAGATGGCAAGTAATATGTAACGGTACAAATCAACCAAATTCCTACATGCATCGAACTAGTGGTAGTTATACAGCGGTCACGATTACTCGCCGAAGTGAAAACATTAGGTGTGTGAACCCATAATTTACAACAAATTTCGTAGACCATTGAACTTGCGAGTAATTTAGTAAGTGGCCAAAAGACGCTTAGCACTTAAAGTAACTAATTTTGGTAATATTATCAAAGTGTGAACACAGCGCCTTGCGGTCTGCTGATGACAGACTCTTGATTACTGTCGAGGCCTACCGACTACAATAGCACTGATATAAGTCACGATTCTCTTGTTTGTTATCCGTCACTTAAAATATTCCTAAAATTAGTATAGCTTCTTGTTTTATTTTATCAGTCTACTGATATGACTCATATTAACGACGGAAATTCCTTCAGCTTGAAGGAGTTCACCGCTATACGAACGGTCTGTCAAGTACTCATACATATAGCCATAATTGCTGTGCTCGGTGTAATGAAGTGATCGCAGTGTGCTGTTAAGAGTACGCAAGTTGCTGTTACTTATTCTCCTCGTCGAATTAGTTCCTAAGCTGCTCCATACGATACTGCACAAAGTTATGACATCCAGTTAAAAGTTGTGCGTGTGGTCCTTTGGATATAACGCTTGACTAGAGCATGCGCTTTTATATCGTAGCGACATTACTGTCTCATTACTTTGTAACAACAAAGAGGAAGTGAGAATTGAAATTTATTGTAATCATAATAGTGAGAGACGTGATGTTGGCTGACAGTTAGGCGTCTAGATGTAGGTGCGGGGCGGGACTCCAGGGTCCGTAGTGCCGACGTCCAGCGGGAACAGTCCTCCACGAAAATTTATTTATCAAGTATCGGTTGGTACATCAGCGCCTAAGGACAAGCGGCTGGAAATTGCGGGCGGGCGAGGCGCGCCCGATGCGCTCGTCGATACGGGACACTGGTTACTTCCTAACATAAATTCGGTGCACGGGAATCGGATATTATTATTCAATCGTACGATCGAGGTTCGCGCGGGGGCCATAAGTCACGGCGACGCGAGCGCCGGCGGCTGCCGTGAGCGGTGGCGCACGACCGCGATGCCATCGCGTCTGCAAGCACCGCTAGGCGCGAGGCGCTATGTGCTCACCACCATTGCGCTGCTGCATCGCCCGCACCCACGCTGCACCTGCTGCCGCACACGCTTCCGATACGCATATCTATGTGATTGTGCTGATTAAGCAATTACCATGAGACATTTGTTAGTTTTAAGAGCAATTTTTTTTAAATGTACAATCCCTCTCGATTTTGTTATCTCACGCGTTATTTTGTATTCAAATATTTTAAATAGATATTAAACGTATTTACAGTAATTAAGGCCTTTTAATTAATTTAATTATTTTATTTCTTAGAGAGTAAGTAAGCATTTAAGAAGAAAAACAATAAAAGTTAATAGCCAATCAGTACGTTAATACCTACCTAGTTATTATTTGCCTGTATTCTGTACATTATTACAAGATTTTCAATTAAAATAATGCATATGATATATGAGTAATAAGTCAAGGAGAATAGTGTAATAAAAGTAGATAAAAGATAATTAAATAGTAGATCGTAGGAAAAATATAAACGTAGTTTTGCGCAAGAAACACTAGAATAAGAATTGGTATTATGATTGAAGTGTTCAGTTCACTGATGGACCCCAGCTTCTTCATATAGATAGCGGCAAGTTTTTACCAGATTCTATATTATTATTAAGGAAGAGGAAGCTAGCCATTAATCATTCATTCCATCGTATCCACTGCCTCCGTACCTACTTAATGTTCACACATATCTTTTTTCTATTAATACGGCGTTTAAATGTTACGTTATTAATTACTTTGTGTACAAAAAATGCCCAATAAGTCGTAAAAGATGGAGCAAAAAATACCTAAGTTAGGTCAATCAACCCAGCAGTAAACGCTGCATTATATTTTGATTTTTAAAGATAGCACTTCGAATCACGAGAAAAAATATAATCTTGGGTTGTAAAGCATGAAAATTATTATTAACGAATTATTCCCAAGCTGATGTGGGAATCATAGAAAAACGTAATTGTTAGTCTTGATGGCGCAAGCTTGTATTGTGAGATTTAATTGAGGGAAAAGGATATGCGCTGCGTAAGCCACAATAACAGAACATTATAAGCGAGTATGGAATTCTTGTGCATTTCTCGAAGCGCAACCCGTGTTCCCCGTGCACAGTCGTGTAAAGTTCAATCTCTCCCGGTAAGGCACGGAAGCAAGAACGATACCTTGCTCGTTTTGGATGCAACAGGTGTACTTATACGACCAAAAATACACTTCATTCTTATAAGCGACTGAGATTGAATGAAAAATGTTACAAGTAATATCTTAGTAAGGCTCGAAGTGGTAAGAACACATGGATTCACTTTAAATGACTTACGACTGACGTGCATGAATGGTTTCCTCGTCGTCGGTATTGTGGTGTGATTTACAGCTCGACAATCAGTCAATTTCTGTGTCAGTTAATTTTTGATTACAACTTTGTCTGTACTTGTAACTCTGAATGGGACCTAAACATACATGGGCATAAACGTATAAAATATGTACCCTTGTAAAAATACTTTCAGGAAATAACCAACTACCTACTAGATATTAACCACATCGTAAAATTTATAGTTTTTAAGTATTTACAAGGTTTTTATTACTTTTAATGTGATATAAAATAAAGTTGTAGCGTAAACATTTATACATATAATGTACGTTAATTACAAGGATGTGTTTAGCACCACTAATGGACATGGGAAACTGGGCTTTTTCATACGATATGAAGTAACTTGACGAGTTGTCCCGTCCGGCAGTCTGTCCGACTTCTTCTTTCCATGTCGCTCATTGCATCACGCAATGCATATATTGCATGTCTTAGTTTAATATTAAAATATGCGCGGTGAGCTTTAGAATATAAAATTATTTACTACGCTGAAGGAATAAAATGTGAAATAAGACATACCTATCTACCTTTTTTCAGTTGAATATATTACAACATGTTATTGTAAAATGTTAAGTACATCGGAGAATGAACTTTATTTTAATTTGTTTAGAAGGAAGAAAATTGGAAATAATTTGTAACTATGATTGGACTTTTCTTCAACAACCGTGCTTCTAATAATACACTAGTTATTATAAAGTCTTAAACCTATAAGGTCTATTTTTCTCTCTCAGGGACATGTAAGAATGATGACGGGATATGATTAGGTACTTTGTGGTCATCATTTCATTTGTAGTGAAACTAATAACTGGCTGTTTGTTATTTAATTATTGACTTAGGATTCCTTGTCAATTTGAAAAGTTCACATGGGACACTTTTTCTTTGACTAAGTTTTACCCAGTATTTTCTCAGTACCGTGGGTGCGTTTGTATATGCAAAATCAAGATATTATCACAACTAGAATCAAAACAATAATTAGTTTAAATAAATATTTTTTCTTTGGAAAAATGGAACTTAATGTCAGAGTGAGAGATGTGGCCTCTTTAACACTCATTTATTATTAAGACCAAAATACTTTGCATTGAAAACTTGTAACGAACTAAAGAATTTGGAAGAAGATCTGTTGATAATCCGAGTAATTGTACCACCACTAAAGTTTAAATTGAATAAACAATGCTTGCATATGCTTCTGCACGGGTTAATAAAAACTAGAAGTGCGCTCAATGTGCGTACTATTGACATGTGTCACTTTTTGCAATAAACTTCCTGTACATCGACGACACATGTGCTTCTACAGACGTATGAGTACGCACTTTTTATGGCGCGTTGTAACGTTAGCCGCTAACCAACAAATACTTGATGTCAGTTCAGATTGTTGACGGCTCATGGTTGATGTGTAGACTGCTTTATTGGCGCTAACTTGGAAGGTTATCTGTGTTTGTCATCGTAATAGTTTTTTGAGTTCTGTATCCTGCTACAAAGTTAATCATACAAATGTATAGGGTTTTTTTAAAGGTAGTGTTGTGATTATGATATACAGTTTTTGATACCTAAATTGATTATGAGTGACATATATACGGTAGTGGATTCAATGTCATGCATTGAGGCCGGTTGAAGATTCTATGCTCCTTAAAAAAAATGTTTAGTGTTCAGTTCTTGGTCGAATCGAGGTAGTTATTACCATGTAATAGTTTATGAATTTTCCTGATTCTCTATATCCTGTTACAGTAATTTTTATTGTTGTTAATTAAATTATTCGTACCTTGTTCTCATTGATGGTTTCCTAGTACTTTTAGTACGATCTGGACGATTAACTTTTTAGTTCTCCTTGCTATTTCGTTAAGTATTATGGCTTGTGGCTTCCATATAAAAAAACCCATTCATTGAGTATCTATTATTACGATTAGAAAATAATCCAGTAGTTTTAACCTACATTTTAAGTGCTCTTATTTGGATTGATTAATGAGAAGTAAATCGGATGTTTGTAATAGTTTGCTCTTGCTCTAAATTGAATGTTTTTAGAGTTATCCATACATCATTCTACTTAACGACGGAACTGCGTTGATTGGCTGACAAGTCGTGCCATATTAACTCGGCGGTTTACTATTAAACTTCTGAGAACCAATCGGCAACAACCGTAACACTATCCGTAGACATTAGCACATCAACCTACCCCAAAATGTCTTATTCATCCAATTGACTTTCAACTTTAATTCCAACTAGTAAAGTTGACTCTATCAATCAATTTTGACTGTAATGTAAATTAACATGCTCAAGTCTGTACATTGACGGTTTTGTAGTACGCCACTAAAACAATTTCCTGCCGGAACTCGCAAATGGATTTCAGAATGCAGTTTTACATTATACCTCCTTATTAGTCTAATGTTCGAAGATAACTAATTAGAATTCGCTGTCTAGCCGTATTTTAATAGCAGCAATATTAACTACAAGGTTTCCATTTAATTTAATTTAAAATAAAGTTTAAAAAACAAGAATTACGGTACAAGGGGTTAGTAGTAAACATTTGTAAGTAATTAGATACCGTTTGACTTAATTGATTGCCTGTATAGGGGAAAGCCGCAAACTTTTTCTTTGCCCATGTTTCTATTATTGCCTTACACGACAAGAGCAATAAATACAAGTCGTAAAGACATACTGTTACTAATAGAACCTGAATCTAATCTTCTACTTACTAATTGTAATTAATTAATTTAAATTATTGCACGTATATATTCTCATTTTGAAAAAATAAAGAATTTTAAACTGTTGTAGTTTATTTATTTTATCGTGTTAAACTATCTGTGTACATTTCAACTTAATTGAGGGTCCTTGAGAAAGATGTAAATAAACAAATAAGCTATTAACGGTCTTTTGATCCGCATATAGATAACCTGGTTATTTCGCTCAAGGAAACGTTCGTACAATGATAGATTCGCGCGACGTATCCAGAGAACAACGTCATTAGGTAACCAGTTTACACAAGATAATTATTGAGACGTAGATAAATCTAGGAACATAAATAATCTAATGTACAGGATTATATTCTAAGTTTATCATCGCTGTTTCATTTTAATAACCACTATACCATCCAACATGTCTAGTTTCTCATTTCCCCAGAGTGAATTTTGGTGTTAAAATTTTAATTGCGATCATTATGTGGTCTTTATAAATTAGCAGCAGAAATAACGTTTATGTATATGTGGTGTCAGAATGGAAGGGCTACGAATATATTATTTTGAGTATTTTATTGCCCGAAATAACTGTAAGCAATTAAAGGGAAATTCTTTTAAATCACGGAAATTTATTCTCGTTGTTAAAGAATAAAATTAAGTTGTAATATTTAAATTGGTTTGTTGAGATAAAAGTGATAGATTAGAGTGCTACTACACTTTAACGTGCGGTATCAGAAATTCCACGCTTGATGACCGTATTATGTCGAGCGCTACGATTAAGATCACTTTAACATTTCTAATGTTAGTTTTATATACGTTAGACATAAATCCAATGTTGTGACGTGTGTACGAGAAACTATCAACAGGTAATTAATAACCAGAAAACAAGGACCTGCTGAGATTTATAACCAGCATTAGACATAAAACTAAAAGCTTGAATGTATTGTAGATAAAATATCTTAGAAAAATACATATTTCAATGTCTTCATTATTAACAACGTGCATAAATCGGTACGCTTATAAGCGAACTAGCGGCCCGGTACGTGCTTCGCTACGTATAAAGTGAAATAAAATAAACAAATCGGAACATCAAATTCATTTATTTAATCAAAAAAATATTTTATTTAAAATCGAAATCAATTGCTAGCTATTTACAACACACTTAATCCAAAACATTTGGATAAACAATATTTTTTGTTTTTCCATTTTGAGCATAAATAAACAAACGGCTGGGGGTACCGACTCTGGAACAGGCAACATATAACTGGCCATGTGAAAAACAATGTTCCTCCAAATTCACACCACAAACGTGAAGTGTTTGACCTTGGGCCTTGTTGATGGACATCGCAAATGATAAACGCACAGGATATTGTAAACGTTTGAACTCAAAAGGCATATCAGTTGGAATCATAGGTATACGCGGTATCAAAACAACTTCTCCTTTTGATTTACCAGTTAAGATCGTAGCTTCAATCAAATTTGGCAATAACTTTTTCACTGCCAATCTGGTTCCGTTACACAGTTTTGGTGGATTAATATTTCGCAATAATATAATCGAAGAACCAACTTTCAGATTCAAGCAATGCGGTGGCATACCAGCCGGCTCCAATGAATTTAAAAATTCAATGGGATAATTCATTGCCTCATCTTGATTCATAACACTGTCAATTGATTTATATTTCGTGACTACGCCTGGCAGTTTCGCTTGAATTTGAAAATTAATTGCATTGACATGAATGTTTTTCGGTGCTAAAATGGCGCGTTCTGTCAACCAATCATGATTTCTGTAATTCTGAACAATATTCGGAAAAACACATTCAATCAATTCATCTATCGATTGCGCAATTGTACAAAAATTGTTCGGTACAGCGATCAATCCGTTGGTTCTGTCGATTTGTATTTTGCCGTCACCAATTTCTAACAATTGTTTTGAGAACTCATGGGCAGCTGGATCATTTTGTAGGTGAACACGCATATTAATGTTTAGTGTCAATTTTTGTAGATATCTCCAAAGAACTGATGACTTCAAGCAGGCATTTATTTCATCAGCAGGAGTTGATCGAGGAATGACAGGCAATGTTTGACGAAAATCCCCTGAAAGTAATATCAAAGCACCACCAAAAAGCTGTTGATTACCACGTAAATCTTGCATTGTTCGATTGAATGCTTCTAGTGATTTTTTATTCGCCATTGTACACTCATCCCATAAAATAATTGACGTTAATCGCAGAACTTTTGCCATAGCAGAATTTCTCGATATATTGCAAGTTGGAGTTTCAATCACCTGTACATTCAATGGCAATTTTAATGCAGAGTGTGCGGTCCGACCACCTTCTAATAATGTAGCAGCAATTCCCGAAGATGCAAGTGCTAGTGCAATTTTCTGATCTGATCGAATAGTCGCTAAAATCAATGATATAACGAACGTTTTACCTGTGCCACCAGGTGCATCCAAAAAATATAATCCACCTGCATTATTGGAAACGGCTTGCATGATTGTATCATATACATGTTTTTGCTGAATATTTAATTTGGTTATATTCGATTGTACAAATAAACGCAAATCATTACAGTTGAATTCCTGCTCACGTTGCAATTCACGATCAAACAAATCATGCATGGGACGATTTGGTGCGGTCATACCCAATTGTACTAATGCTTTATTTGCAATCGTTAGACATATATCTTCAATTGTGATCGTCTTAGTAATGCCACATCATTTGCATTACGCGTTCGCCGACCTATATTTGCTCGTCTGGCTGGTGGCATTTTTCCCGTATGCACATATGTTTTCGCTTAAAAATCGAAAAAAAAAATTAGAACAAAAAAAAAAACAAATTCCCAAGAAGCTGTCGCATATGATGCTATGTGAAATCATATACGGCAACTTAGAAAAGTACACATAAATTCAGGACTCACCGTTTGTATGAATGCACTGCAAATGCAATTATGTGAAAAGAAATTTATCGCTGATAATATGCTTTAATCAAACCACGTCCAAAATGAACTGACGGCATGAATGACATAACAACGTGCTTGTCCTGTCAACAAAACTTCAAAAAAGTTTCTGTGAAAAAAGTTTCTATTGAATTCATTTATTACAAAAAATGTGAGAAATGAGGAACCGCTCGACCGATTTTGTGCAAACTTCACATAAACCATCTACTAAATATGCCGACCAAATCCTAAGCATTTGGTTTGGATAGGTGAGCCCGTTCTTGAGTTATGGAATTACAACGAAAAGTGGCATTGATTTTTATATATATAGATTACGTAACACACCAATAAGGCGCTGTAAATCCTCGGCAAGAATGTTTACGTTTTAAAGGAAGTAGTTACAAGGAGCGTTGCAATAGGGAGTTACGAGTAGGCAGTCGCGTCAGTTACGCATACTGGCGGAGTTAGTGGTGTGCGCGGGCGCGGCTAACGTGGCCGAGGGCTGGATGCGCACGGGCAAGTCGTAGACGACTTCATGGAACACGTTACATGAGAATGTCTTGCGTGCTGTCTACTTACAATAGTGACCGCCGCAGCGGAGCACCCTGCGCAAGTCAAAAGCGGCTAAAAACACTTCCATAAAAGTTGAAGAAAAAAGAAAGCCCCGTTTATACAAATCCGAAAACTATCTTTATTTACGTGGTACTATAGTCACTTCTTTAATAAGCCGTCCTTACCGTTTACTGCTGCTTACCATTTACGGATATCTAAAGCCGATAAATCGACTAATACATTTTGTTGTTGAACCATTTCAGAGACGATCTACTATAATGTCTTTTTAGTTTCCACGATGATATCATTCGCCGATATTTTCAATAACTGGATCAATTTACTGTAGAAGATTTCTTTTTGTGATCAATAATTTCTTTAGACCATTAACTTCACTTTATTGTGTAGTTCTACTTTAGAAACCTACTAAGCTTATACCCTTTGCACCAAAACGTTTGTTATCTATAAAATGAAGTTGCAACGTTATTAAAGTATCAAAACGACAAGCGTTAGTAACTTAGGCCCTGACCTCAAAGGTCATGGGACAAAGCTCGCTTTGTGTTTAATCTAGTAAAAGAAATTACTGCCGCTTCGCTTCTAATTGATAGCACTACTGTATTATAAGCATCATCATTAAATAATGGCCTTATGAAATATTCATTTGGCTATTGTCTTTTATCCCTTAGGGCTTGCAATTTTATTTACTGTCTGAAATGACGTCTTGCGGTTGGCTAAGTATTACTGTACCATGTTTATTAAGACTTGATACACGGTAGTGCTTTAATATTTATCCATTATTGTTTTTATTACTCGGTAATTCTTGTTTGTAATCATTGGGATTCGTTTGATCATACCGTAGTTTCAGGTGCGGTGCCTATAACTCCGAATCGAGGTCACAATTAACACGGCTGCCATCAAATCACCTGTTATCAATGCACCATACAATTAACGACACTTACGCCGAATGTTCCGTCGAACATATATTTTAATAGTGAAAAATGGTCGACCGACTTCGAGTTCTTAACGATCTCGAGATTCGTGTAATTATGAACTTAACATCGCTTGTTTATTTCGGTACGCATCATTACTGTGCCAACATAGTAAATTCCTGGCGATATTACAGAACGGTTTTCTGAAAACGGGTTTGTATTTAAATGATGATCTATCGTGTTTTGAGTGACTATATCTATGACGAGTAGGAAGAAAATAAAAAAGGTCTGAACAGGGGCAACGTGCTGACACAGCCATTAGACAAGAAGAGGCGGTGATGGCAAGAGCGTGCAATGGCCGCGGGTAGCGTGAGAAATACGCCGCGAGACGATACCGAAGCGTGCGCACCCAATTCCTTATGCAAATGCGCAAGCACATCCACCGTCCGCAGACGCCATCTAGTAACAGCAGCCACCAACCACCGCGTGCGCTACCTAGTTTTATTAACAGTCGATAATAGAGTTCAGACTTAGATTGCTAGGGTTGCTCGGTTGAAAAGGTCAAACGGTCAAGCAATATTGATTTCAGTAAAGCTATTATGATTGGTTCGTTATAATAGCGATCTTCCAATTGAAATGTTTTTCTTAAACTGGGTATGACTTGCAAATGTGTTTGGGATTATATTTTATTGTTTTTGGTTAGAAATCGGGTTTTTAACTAAATTGAGCAAAGGCAAAAGTCAATGAAGACGAAGAAAATAAACTTGAAAGCAGTAGGTAAGTATAAGTTATTTTATTGGGTTACAGCGTAGACTGAATGTTGAAAACAGAACCATTTGTGAAGAGAAACGTCAGCCCTATTCTGTCGCACTCACGTCGTGCATACCCGCGTAACCACCCGAGAGAGTTAATCGTATTGCAAATGCACTTTCAGTGCTTTATTGGCAGCATTAGAAAGGGACTAGGCTGCGTTAGGCTTTATACGGCGCATCACAACAATGGGCTTTAATAACGACAACGGACCGCTCGTTACCATCCGCCGATCTCATGTCGCGAGAAATTGCCTCCCCTATTATTGTTCACTGCAGCGAAGTGTGCAATAAGAGCAAAAATTTGCGAACATCCTCCTTATCTGATATTCGTTTACTAAAAAAAGACGCATTACACTTGAAGGAATAGAGATTGACGTGTTCCACGATGGACAGATAAAATCGTTATAAATTATAAGCGCACTTTGTGATATAATTTACTGACAAGTACCTTACTTTAGATTAGATATGTTATAATCTCGGCAAGATGTATTGAAGGTATTTGCATCAAACCAACCGCTAACTCTATTAGACTGGATCAACGAGGCGTTGATATCTTGTTAATTATAACATAAATCACATGAGCGAAATAATAAATCAAGACATTATTGCAGCAGGAGATCCGAATCAGCAATTCGCTATTCTCTTTTATAACATGAGCCGGGACATTTCCAGGGCACGAGGTCTTAATGTTAACTGACTTATTACATACAAGTGGTCCGTGCTGTTAGGTCAGTTCGCGGGGAAGATGACATGAGATGAGCGGCGCGCGGCGTGTGCAGATTGAATCCGACAGTCGGGATGATATTGTTGGAATTACAAGCGTTTAATCACGGAGAATGCGCGCGAGCCGCCGTCGGCTCCGACAATGGCTGCACTGTCACGGCGAACGTTGAATCCCGCGCCCGATCACGACCGCGACATCGGAAATCAATAATCGGATGATTTAGCCACCGCGCCGCGTGCGAACCTGATTAGACACGATAATGCCTGCCGCGTCTCTACTGAACGCTATGAGGTTGCGGGGCGATAGGTTATCGTGGCTACGAACATACAACTGTATTATTACTACGGACATCGTCTAACGGAATGACATATTTTTCATTGATATGCATCTTATAAAACCGCGCACGACACTCTTCATTTACAGTAACACATTCAGCAACAATTGCAATAACTTTGTCTTAAACAGCTCCTGGTTAGCAGCAGATACCGTACGGTAAGTAACATGTATGTGCTAAATGAATATTAAATTTTTGAGATGATAGGTTTTAGAAATTATAGTTACGTTATTGTGCTATTAAACTTTGGTACACAGTTTGTTGCTCATTACATATTTAAGATCAATAAAATTAAAACAAAGGAATAAAAGAGAGGAAGATAAACTTTTATTGGATTAGCTGTAAAATCTAAGTACAGTAACAGTAACACGATAAATACTCTACACGCGTTTGAATTAAAATTTTTGCTACCTACAAATGCCTAAGATATCCAGCTACGATAACCTTAAGTGAGTTTATAATGTTGTACACAAGGCAATAACATAACTATTGATAAAGTCATTTGTTTTCAGATTAACTGAAAGTGAATATGCAAAGACTTCGTTTAAAAACATCACAAAGTAGTTACGCGATAACCAAATGTACTACATAATGATAAAGACGAAAGAATTACCATTTTAAAAGGAAATATCTTATCTAAACGCATCTTTAAGTTACTCAAGTCTATCTATATTTGATAATAAATCCTTGAAAACGGATACATATATTACTTACTGAGTTTTAGATATGGATAAGCTCAAGGCAAGCCAGTGAGCATCGCTATAGCGTACTTTCTAAGTGAACAGTACTATTAAAATGTTAAACAGAAAGTATTTATAATTATAGCCCATTATAACTACGTAGTTTTAACCACTGAAACTCTTATATAGAAATATTTACGTTTGACAAAATCGGACAGTACCTAATCCTGTCATAGCGTTGTAATGGCACCTCGCTGAGTAATGCACGTACCGATCAATTAATCGATTCGACGATCGATATCCGTGACAGGTGTCAAAAGATGTCAAAAGCGTCAACGTCGCATGCGCACTGACAACACGACTAGTCTCCGTTTACAATGAACATAGATAATACCATTAAATGAAATGTGTCTTTATTGAGAACTAGTGAACACCAAGGTTGACAATTAATCATACAAGGCATTTTGTTTCCTTTCCTTGGGCATTTGTAGGTTGTGATTGTTTATGGGGCTGATCCAGTTTCATTTCTTACTCTGATAGAAAATACGGAAATTACTACAGACGGGGCAACTTACAATTGAGTGTATAAATTAAATTAACTACACTTAAGTCAAATCATTAAATTACATTTTTTAACGTATTATTAGAAAACATCATAATTTTTTCAGTACATTATAACTATGATTTAATAAACACAAATGCTAATTAGGCAAAGCGATGTTTCGTTTTAAAATATTTGTACATAGTCGAAATCTCCCATACGAAGCGTAGCCATCGTAGCAAATTACTACGCGCTTAGTCGTGAGACGAAAATTGTGTATGGATTTTCCGGAAAAAGGAAAGACTGAAAATTCGTTACGTAAATACGTACGTACAGTTCAATACTCATTATTTAGTTAATGCTGCAATATATTTACAAAAAGAGGGCAAACTCTCGAGCCGCACTTAGCTGGAACAAAGCCTAATTACATTTCGTGAGGTATCAATGAGCGGTGCAATTACGTCAGTGGGCTCTATATAATCGGTGCTTCGAGCGCATTTCCCGGGTGTTCCGTCGATGTATCTAGAATAATCTACCATTACCATGATTTATATCTGACCGATCATGGACTGGGTGGCTTAATGACAGACTGGGGCCCTCCCAGCCTGGCACATATGAGTCCGAAGTACGAAGTAATGAGCGCGCGGCGAGCCACCCCGGAGTACAGACACCACAACACACATTAGGGTGCGCGTCACTCTCTTCTCAGTCACGATTCTTCGTATCTGAACTGAATAATACCACCAACGACATCGTTAAGGTGTGAACTAATTTGAATTAGATAGCTTCATTTAAAATTCAAATGCTATGTATCCATGTTTTTATAGCGGTAAAGAAAACATATTAAGTGGCTAGGAAATTAAGATATAATGACTGTAATAAATTATAAGTTCCAAATTAAATTGACTAATAATTTACCTGGTTCAGTAATCTGTCATTATTTTTTAATCAGTAACATAAGCTATTGCTTATGTAGTTATTATAACTAATTTTATTGCCCTGCTCCAAGTCACAATCACAATTTATACACTGTAGCAAGTCGTAGCAAGAGTTCAAAAGCTTGGTTACAGTATAATGAGTAAGAGTAATTATTTAATATCGAGCTGAACAAAGTCTAACAGTTACTTTTTAGTAGGTAAACACTCTTCTCATTACAAACGAATTACTATTTTATAGCAAGTTCAGTAGCTAATTACTATTTATGTAGTTAGAGGTTAGCTCACATTACACGCACCACCACATATTTTGCTATCAAGCTGCTACTAAATATAAAACGCTGAACGTATCGTTTTCCCGAGCATTATACTTATGGTAAATACTTATTATTACTAGCTTTCTAAGAACTAAAATGGCGCAATATTTTTTAAGTGTTGGAGTGTTTCGGCACGAATGGGCCAGCTCTACCGGAGTGATACCACGGCCTCACAGAAAACCGACGTGAAGCAACGCTTGCGTTATGTTTCGTCGTGTGAGTGAGGTTACCGGAGGCCCAATTACCCTCCCTTTCCCCAATCTCCCCAATCCCTGAATCCCCAACGATCCTCAAACTCCTAATCCCCAAAAAGCCGGTAACGCAAACGGTGTCCATGGGCGACGCCGATTGCTTACCATTAGGTGATCCGTCTGTTCGTTTACCAGCTTATGCTATTAAAAAAATATGAATTTGTTAATTATTATGAGCAAACCTTGATACTGCGACTTCGCTGCTTGATGTTAAAAATAAAAGAAGTTTAAAACGTAATTAGTTATTTACGTGTCTGCACGCTAAATTGGCATAGTTGTGCACAGCATAAAACTGTGCGGAATAATATCCTGTCAACAGAACACGAAACGATTACCTGAAATTTCTTATTTATATGACCAGCCTAGACGGATTAAGTTTACGCGAGACATAAGGTAATAGTAGCCTGCTGGGAGTAATCCTCCGACTTTTATTTTTTTCTCAACAAAATTGAATTATGTAAATACCACTGCAGTTAATTAATTCCAGATGTAGCCAGCTGAATATTCGAATTTTATTACAATTTTGAACGATTAAGACCGGATTATTTACTAGACACTTCAAAATCAACTAAAAAAATAGTCTTCAAATTGCGCGATGTCTACGGGCGTATCATTACACTACTTGTAATTATCCAATTCGATGGTGGTTAAATGTCTGTAATTTTCGAACAAGCTGCTCGACAGCTAGCCGTATATTAAAGTAAAATAATAAGTGCGATTTTAGTTCAACACTTTAGTTGGTAGATTGCTGCTTATGCTCGGTGTACTCTACAATAAAAACTATTAAATGGTTAGCGCAACAAAAATAAGGGGACGAGCTGGGCAGAATGTGGAGCAACAAAAAGAAAAGTGGTGAACGCATCAACGTCTGGACGTCGTCGGGCGGAGAGCCGAAGTGTGGCCTGTTCGACGGGTAGATTCTAGCCTGTCACACTCAATCACAGTGGTCATTACACAATTAGTAGAAATAATGTCACATCGCTCACAAATTATAGCCGCACTGACGGACCGCCATTAAATTACCTATCGATAAATTCTCAGAAAGGCTAACAATAAACATATGACGAGGAATTTATTTTATCGCTAACGTTGACCGTTTGTTCTATATGATTGAATATTTAACAAATTTGCGGATCAAAGATTAAATAAATATTGGAGAAAGTATTATTGCATCTTCCAAGAATGCCTTCAGGTAATGTTTACTAGTGCAAACAATGATTTTGTTTTAAATAGGTGGCGAACTGGCGACTATCAACTTTAAGATTTTTATATCTGGAAAATACGTCCCACAAGTTTATAAATACAGTGAGTGTCTGCCAGAGCACTGAAATAGAAAAGAAAAATTTGTCGTACCAAAAATATATACCTACAATATGATTTTTTTTCAAATTATAGCTTTTCATTTGCCTATCTTAGAAATAATTCCATTGTTTGAATGAACAATCAAGATGTGTCACATTAGTTTGTGGAATAAGTCACAGTTATATTTTAGTACCAACATTTTGGGATACGAACGTGACCAATGTATGAAACTTTCGTCAGTAAAAATCATGAAAACGCACTATTCATATGATAATTTATGACTCCGCTTATTAAGCAAGTTGATGGAGATATAAATTTCCTTTTATAGCCGTAACAACCTACTAAGAACAGGCCAACCTAGAACTGCAATTGTCTTTATAAGTACGTGTTCTGTGTGCGGTGTCATAAACTTGTATAATACAGCAAAACATTTCATTGATAACTGTACTTAGAGCTAAGGCTAACTCATAAAAAGATATTAAAAATATGCAGCTTTTCTAAGTATTTTTATTTATATTACACTTAACATGTTTTCTAGGCAACAGTGCTATAATTTGTACTCGTGTGCGGATTGTAGTTAGTCGCGGTAATAAACGCAGACGTGATAATGCTCGTCATTTTTGTTAATACGTGTAGAAATGAGATTGTGGATAAGTACCGTAAGTATCATTTATGTCATCCAAAATAGTTGGCTGACATGTCATGGGACGTAACAATTTGGCGTTGTAGTAAATCAAAAGGCGCCTGCGCGCCGTACCGCGTGACGCGAGTAAATAAAGGTGCGTTCACTACAAGCACGCTTGCCCATGAGCAATAGAAGCAAGCGATTAACTGCCCTATCGCTATGCTTCTCCTTTTGCGGCTCTGAACTATAAATGATTTGCTTAATTGAGAAAGGAAAGTAATAACTTTGTACCAAAGAATGAATAATAAATTGGTGAGAGTTAAATATATATTACCAGGTATGGCTATAATTCCTATATAGGTAATTAACGTTCCAATAAATATTCTTATGTTTTTATTTATAAAATATTAAGTAGCAATATGAACATTGAAATTTTACCTATGTGTGTTCATCTTGCAGTAGTGTGGTATTGGAATCGCTCCGCTCGTGACTAGCAGCTATATATCAGGGCAACACGCGCAGTAGCCTTAAATGGTTTGCATCGAGACGCGTGATCGTAAAAGGGGCTTCGGCATCGCATTAAAGAGTCTGGCAACGCATTTTGATGAGCATCCCAGGTTAACTCTACCGACAATCGGACGCGATACCTTCCACTATCGACATATATCCGCTGGCAAAACGATTGAAAAGGAACTTCAGCCAGTTTTATTTCGAATTTAAATTTTATTGTACTGCCTAGGAGATTTCTATCGTACAGAATTTATCCAAATGAAGATATATTCAAAGATACTGCAATTTAGAGATAGCCAACTTTTATGAATAAATTGAACTGGTGATGTTGTCGGTGATATGTTTATAGTACGAGAATGCTATTCTATTTTTAAACTATCCAAGAAATTGTTTTATGATCATTTTAAAAAGAGTTGGTAAAGGAACAAAAGTTGAGTAAAAGTCATGTCTCGATTAGCCTAGATCGTCGATTCATTTATTCAGTGAGGCGCCAATAATCAGCTCTCGAGGCATGCAGCTCGCTTGCCGTAAATAGGCGCATTAACGAGAGGCTGCCCGCTGGCCGCCAGCCAGCGCTCGCCCATGCACTCACCAACTAACCTACAAACCCTCAGGATATCTGTAAATATTCATATAAAAATGTAGATATTCTATCATCCTTTTGCAATCTACGGCCATATAATTCAATTTTCAGAATGCACAGTTATTAACCAGTGCCTACAATAAGTATACAACGCAATGTTATATTTATGAAGTAGCTACAGTAAAATTACAATTTAGATTTTTTGTTCAATGTCAATACGACACCTGTTTAGTGTTACATTTATTGATGTAAGCAACTGTTTCAACTCGTTATTCAATCAATGTAGAGTCCGTAACCTATTTATGTAAATAACTTTAAAAAGTGCGAAGACGATTTATTTTACATTTTATCATACTAGATTACTCCACATTCCTTAGCGTACAGTTTTACATGGCTTTAAAAGATAATGTTATGCTAATGTCTCTGAATAGATGTTTCTCCAACGAAGTCGTTAGTGTAAAGTGAAAAAAGATATTTAAAAATGTATGCAGTGTAAAAGACAGTAAAATTTTACATGACTTTACAAAAAATGTCTCCATATACGGTACTCATTAATCGGTTGCCTATATACCTACATACTGACATAAAATAACTTAAATAAGTATATATAATTATCGACTTGCAACAAAACCACAAACTTTAGCTAGGTCCTTAAAGCAATAATAAGCAACTAAGTATGTACAGGTGCGAAGCTTGTTTAATTGGACGTAGAAGTACGCGTTTTGAATATCAACGACATAGTTACGTACAATTAGGGATTTTCTAACACGCTCGGGCCCCATAAGGGTCTTCCTCATTAGGCGGTTACACGGTTGTGGTCGGCGCATCGTAGCCCAGCGCCCTACACGCCCGCCCTACTAAATATTCATCAGCTAGCAAATTGTAAAGAATCGCTTTTATGGTACATTTAAATATTGAACGCCGTTAAAATTTATTGTGACAATGTAGTTCGATCTTGTCGGCCTTGGATATCTAACTGTACCTATACGAGAACATTATAAAAAAAAAGAATGGAATCCAGGACCGTTTGCAAGATATGAAAATATAACACTCTAAAAAAAGATTCAGTGATTAAAGTTTATACGCATGAGGCGCTTCCATTCAGTTATAAATAAAAATGGTACGAGTGGAGGCAAACTCGCCCCGTAAAACTTGGACGCAAGGGCTGTCGTTTGGAACGATTTATCACTTGGCAGATCGAGCGTGGGGCTTTGTGGATGTCAGTGGTTTGGAGCGAGACGGGTAGATTAGTGCAGAAATGAAGTTAAAGAGTGCAGAGTCGGGGTCGCGAAGGTTTTACGCTCGGCGGCAAGGACGCCGCGCAAGGACGCTAAGGTGTCGTTAGCCTGTCGCTTGCTTTGCGCATGAGTTTTGTTCGTATCTTTTCCGGATTTACCGGTAATGCAAACTTGAAGACGTCATTTTAAGCGCCTGTTCCAAAGACAGTAAATTATATAATAATAAAATATTACGTTTTGCAGCACAACTGGTTATGTAGTTTCATATTATAACTTTATGGCTTCAAATAGCGTTAAAAGAACCAGCATCATTAACGTTTGGTAGTTTTAATTGAGATTGTCTAAAAACAAGATATTATTTCGATCAAGTTATTTAAGTGGAGGTAGACCTCAATTATAGTTTAAGCATATTCGCTACGATTATTATTTCGAAGATATAAAAGTTTTTTCTGTAAATCAATTTCGTATTTTATCAAATTTGCAACTTCTAAAGTGAAGCGTGAAATCACAATTTTCTCACGTATTTAATAGGTATTCTGGTTATTATTATTATTTGCGTTTGTAATGAAACGAATGAAAATATAAGCAAAGACCGTGTCTGGTTATAATGGAAAATTCGATTGCGTTGTCACGAACTTATAGTTAAACGGTTTCATCAATATGAGGGTGCGTCTAAAGGGTAATAAATCATTTCTATTTAGTATTTCGTCGGTATGTAGTAAATGTGCCGTTAACAATAAAACAAAAGGCTATGGAAAGGAATATGGCCTGCGATCGGAGTGCACTTGCTGGCGAGCTTAGCGCGGGTGTCGGTGTCTAAATAAAGTCTTGAGCACTGGTTCCATAACTCTAAGCTACTGGTGGCTCTTGGCGCCTGATATAAATTGGTTCGATTATATAGCGACAAGTTTACTTGCGTACTGGCTGGTCGCTACCAACACTCCATTTTACTATACAAACTAAAACAGTCGCCATGTTTGGTTTCTTGTGGACTTGTTAGGTTATCTTATCTTTTGAAATCAGAGCTGAAAATTCGTTGTTTGGAAAATTTAAATACTATTATGTATTTTATTCGTAATTAAGGCTCAGTAAGGGTCACTTTTCTATAAAAATACGTATATCAACGCAAGGCATTCAACAGATCTCAAAGCAAAATGTGATATTAGAAATTTTCTCTTTTGTGCTGAATGCTTAAGTAAGGTGAGCTTCGTAATGAATTTCTTGAATTATGAAAATCACATGCACATATAATTAGCAGAGTAAAACGATTGCAATCATGATATCATTGCGAACGTATCTATTTAATTCATTCAATCAATTTAAATTGAATACTACAACTTGACTTGTAAATACTAGATACAACTCAAAAAATAAATTAAAAACAAAGTTAAATAATGCTACCGTTAACTGAATCAAAAGTAAGAAAAAAATGTTTACTTTTTTGCGATGCACCGACGAAATTTTATACAAGCACGTATCTTCTCGTGGGCTTGTAGGGTTTTTTATTGGTTCCGTGAGCTTTTTGCGAGGAGAAGTTTAGAATACGGACGATGGAATTTTCAATAGGTATATTAAATGTATACGACAGTTACTAATTGTCCTGTTTTTATTTCAAATAGCACTCCGAAAGCGTCAAATAAAAGTGTATTTAATTTTTTTTTCAATTCACTAAAAAACTAAGTTACGTGACGTAATTTTAACTTTACGTTCAGTGTTCTTTTTACTTAGACGCGTACAGTTCAAACAAATCAGAAAAGGTTAACTTGTATTCAGGAGGAAAATATTTGAGAAATAATTTATCTGGAAGCCTTGGATGACTAAGATCCTTTTTTGCTCATGAATGTATTAAAATACGATGCGGTTGTCCGTTTCCACTAGTATTTTATATCGGCTGACTATTATATGCTGTCAATGTATGATAGCTGATGACTCAGAGCTGTCGCATGTGACAAGTTGCTTATTTTGTCATCCATTATTTATAAATTCATGTCGTTTAGTAATAATTGACTCCTGCGCAGACGCACATTATAGTCGAAGACAAGCTATCAGCGATACTTTGTTGTTGTTTTATCATCATCTCATCTGTTAATAAAGGACCAGACTGGAATAACAATATGCATCAGTTTAATACTCGGATGTTTTTGCAAACAATATTCCTACATAATTATTTTAAGTGCGTATGATTATACAAATACAGTTTTCTTGTAGGCGGAACTGTGATAATGTTGATTTCTTTATTAAAGCATGTATCTTACAATTACATTGTGTGTATTTTAAGATACTCAGTTGAAAAGCGATCTACTGTTGAAATAGGTAATTGCAGTGCAACGTATCGCTATCTTTAGCCGAATATATGAATTATTCAGTAGTGAGTATTTGCATAAACAAAAAAGAGGATGAGTGAAAAATAGAACGACCACCAGTAATACAACAACATCCACATACATAATACGTGCGAAATTATCCACGGAACCAGTTTGATAAAATTCGGTATGCATGTACATATGTAATCAAGTTTCATAAAGATATTGACCTCAGAGGAGGTGGATGACAGATGATCGATGATCAAATTAAACGCTAGCTTAATTGATATGTATGATGGCGCTACGACAAATCCCCAGTAGAAGATGGCGATTAAATCTAGATCGCTTGTGGAACTAATATTAGTTCATTATCACTGATTTATGTACTCATTTTAGTAAGTGGTTAGTAGCGAATTTAAAGAGAATTATACCTCTAAATTGTAAATTTACAACCGGTAAGCACTTATTAAATTGTAAAAAACTAAATAATTTCGAAGTTAAATTAGACGAATTCATATACGGATAGGTGGAATATAAATAGCAAAAGGTAATTATACAAAAGGTGTGCAGTTCATAAAATAACTAAGACTAACCGAGATAAGTGTGTGAGATGTGAGATATAAATCAGAATGAAGACAAGGCATCGCGATCGATGTAAGTAAAAGTGTGGCGCCCGATCGGCGATCGACAGCCGTCTAATATTTTTATTTGTAACGATGAGTGCTGACTGGGAAAAATGGCATTTTTTGTGCTTTTTGCGCCCCAACGAGCCATGCAAATGGTATTTAACGCAAAGCAGCATGAGGTCTCCGACAGTCAGTAGATTAACGACCATCCTCCGATAAAAATTCAAAAGAAGTTGGTATATTATTGAAATGTAGAGCGGTCTCATTACTGGCGGCTTTCAGCTCCAGTGCTCGGTATCAATGAGTTGTTATGTACATCACTTCTGTATTAATACGAGGCGCACTGCTTTGTTTGCGCCCGTTTGTTTTCGTGTCTTTGACCGTGATGATCTCTACAGTTAGACAATAACACTAATAACATTTTTTGTACGAATGAATAATGACAGGCTTATTTGATTTAGTGGTGTGATGGGAGTAGGATGTAGATGTAGAGGGCTCGGGGGAAGATGTCCGATAACGACGTCAGGCGCTACAGCAACAAGTTACTCATTAAGTTATTCTATGTAGGAATCAATCGTTGTACGGATTTCCATTGGCGAATTAATTCGGCGGACGCGAGATCGAGTAACGGTGCCGGCGTGCCAATGACATTCGTCAGCGGTGGACAGTGGACGCAGTTCGTCGTTCGTCGTCCACCGCCCCGAGACGCGGTGGCTGACACTTGTTACCTCGACGCTTATGCGTACAATATCTTACATTCAAGAAAATTACTTTTTACGATATTTTATATCAACTTTGTACAGAAAGTGTGCAGTAATTTACTTTCGTTACAAGCAAATATTTTCATTTCCTTAATGTGATCGAATGGATCGGCCTTCCATTCCCAAAACACAATGCGGTTGCTGCATGCCGTTCCTGATGTGGTCTGTCAGTGTCGAAGTAACGTTTCATTAAATAACTAAACCGCACGGCTTCCCAGTAATGAATGAGTCGACGTTCTACCACTAAGTTCGGTTAGCGGTTTTTTTTGCCCATTGCTCTCCTTATGCTAGATTGATTTCTATTATTACCTGCCATTGAACTATGAACACTATCGAAATGGAGTAATTGGCATTTGCAGAAATTTTATACATTAAAATATTTGAACACTTTCTTCAGTATGAATGTCAGAATGGTAGCTCTTTGTAGAACGTGTGTGATTATAATAAAAAATGCAAATTGATAGATAAAATCAATTTTGTTAATGATAAAAGCATTTGATAGTTGAGAATTCTGAGTGATTTTCAATATTCGCTGATATTATGCTTCTGGTCCTCGTGACCTTATTTTTAGATGTAATCCTAAGTCAGAAAAACAAGGTAGGTAATTTAACCGTTACATATTAACATACGGACACTAATAGGACCGCCTATGTTATGCGTCACGCACAAAATTAGCATATTATTTTCAACAACTTACAAAATAACAATATTTTAGTTTTATTGGAAAAAATGCGCCTTGAAATCATAGATTAAATTCTTAAAAAGTAATTTAAATTAAATTATTGTCTTTGAGATATTCACGTATTACTTTACAACAATTTAAATATAACTGGAGATAGTATTACACTCAGTTTCATTTTGTTTTATTTAAGGTAACCACAATACGAAGTTAGTTGTACATAGTGTTGCCCAAATGCAAGAACAAGACGAGACTTAGCCAGTCTTGGTCTTGGTCTTGCGCCAATACACCTGGTCTTGGTCTTGGTCTTGGTCTTGCGCTCCCAGTCTTGGTCTTGGTCTTGGTCTTGCAGCAAGAGTCTTGCAAGTCTTGCAATTACCTATTAGTCTATTACTATTTATTAAAGTTTACTTTAAATCTTAGAAAATAAAAAAGATGTAGAAAACTCTTATACATTTATTTATACAACATACTTGTTATCGTCTATATTGACAATGTACAAAAAATGAGCAAAATCAGCCCAGTAGTTAAGCCAAAAAGTGCATTTTTCTCTTTGAGAAAACGTAAACACTCTTTAAGTTCATTGACGCAGGTCAATGCACTCCAATGCGCGACGTTGCCACTTTTCCTGTTTCGGTTTTCAAAATGAGAAAAGAATTGGTATAATCCTAACCAGACCCAAAATAATATGATAAGTTTGTCACTGCACCGTCCACTAATCCACATTTTAAAAGAAATAATCGCGATGAATCTTTAATTTACACTGTAGGTACGCACATTAAGCTATGCTAAACCAGTATAAACTGATCGTTGAATATGAAGAAAGATCATACAAAACGAGACCAAGATAAAATGGTTGTTGTTCTTGTAGGTACTCGCCGTCTGTGTTAAACTATTTATTTGCTGTATTCAATGAAGATGTCGATTCACGAGTTTGATTGAAAAAAAAAACACCTCAATTCCATTCGGCTCTTGATTTGAAAACTAGAAAATACGTTTCATAAACTTTTTGTGTACCTACACAAACTTCTAGCCGCTTACAACTAGTTACAATACCTTTTATTATGAAAAGAATGAATAAAATTACCTTTTTCAGTTACGCTTAATCCGGGCTAACACACGTTTAGTTTACGCCTTAAAAAATCTTTAAACGACAACACGGATATCTCTCACTTGTTTAATTCATTTAAACACACATCACTGATCTTACTGTTGCAATTTTCCATAATTCATTTACAGTTACAATTACAATTTATTTACTTGCACTCAGAAAACCAATCAAAACAAAATTCCGCGTAAAGCTCAAGTAGGTATAAATTGTTTTGTTTGCAATGAAGTAGTAGTTCCTACACGAACCACGCTTACACATTGGTTGGGTGGCGGCGCTGGTAGCAGTGAAACCAACAGTGAAATTGTGCAAATATCGATTTCACAAAGAGTGTTTGGCATTTTGTAGTAGTTCGGCAATTTCTCCATAGATGACACTATTACAATTTCTTCAAATTATGAATCAAAATTTATTAAAATTACGAATTTATTAAGGAGTCTGACATTTGTATCGAATTAATGAGTGAAATTACGTATTTATTTACCTTTCTATTTCGATTACCACATTTAAGAATCTCTTTCTGCCAATATCGTCTAGTTGACACGGAAATTGTACAAATATCGATATCACAAAGAATGTTGTAGTAGTTCGGATTTTTTTCCATAGATGGCACTTTTTCAAAAACCAAATTATTAATCAAAAATTTATAAGTTTAGAAATTCGTCGAAAAATACGAAAGTACGTATTTATTTACCTTAAATAAATACGAAAGTACGTATTTATTTACCGTACGTATTTCTAAGCCGATTATAACATGTAAGAAAGAGAAGATGCGAATATCGTCTCGTTGACACGCACTTGTCAGTAAATAATGAAGTAGGTAGGTAGTCACAGTTGTAATACCCTTGTTCATAACATTATTGCAACCAAATGTCGGGTAGTTAACCGTTATCAAATATTAATTTAATAATTTAATTTATTCTTCAAAGATCTTTATTTACGTAATAAAATTACGTAAATAAGTACCTACATCGGAAAACAAAACTAATGGGTACAGTGGCCAGCAGATCAACGTACACATCTGACAAATTTATTAATTGGATTTTCGACTTTATGTCAATACTATAAAGTTGAAGTTACCGTACCACTAATAAATAGGTGTAAGTACATCAGCAGTGCGGTGTATGTAATAGCCGCACCAGCGGTCGGTTTCTTTTGACGGCTTTTGTCAAAGATATCGCCGCTTGCGGCGGCATAGTGAAAGGGGTAGTTTCCCTTTCAGTACGCCGCGTTTGTGATCGAATGAGTTTGAAAATAAAATTTGTTCATCAGTTCACTGACTTCACTACTAGACTTCCGGGATAGTGTGCTGTGCTTTTCGTTAATTTCCGACGGGTTACGCGCGCGTTGTGCTAAACGATTGTTGTTGTTTTTTGTAATTAATTATTATTTTAGTTCTTAGTTTTTTTAATTATTACCTAGTTTTCTTTACTGTGAACCGGACACTGACATTTGTACTTTTGTTATTAACTGTGTATTTTTAACCGACTTCAAAAAAGGAGGAGGTTATACGTTCGGCCGGTATGTTGCTTTTTTTTTTTTTTTTTTTTTTTGTATGTATGTACGCGCATAACTCTGAGATGCGTGAAGCGATTTGCAAAATTTTTGGTTTGTTGGAAAGGGTATACTCCCAAGATGGTCCCATTTCCATGAGGTCAGGATCTGATGATGGGATCCTAGGGAAACCGAGGGGAACTTTCGAAAATTATATGGGCGAGTGATGCGTCTATTATGTTTTTCAATTAGGATTTTTAAACACTACAATTTGATAAGGGTCTGGAGTCGACCTGATGATGGAGCCGATAGACAGTCGAGGGAACTCCTCAGCGGTTTATACTAACTACCTTGTCTTTGGGCTTGATTAATTTGTATTGATGAGTACTTTACACCTAGATAGTCATTAAAGGTCATTAAAGGCCTAGATAGTCTTTAAATGTCATTAAAGGTCTGATGATGAAGAAGTGTAATTGTTAAGGGAACTCCTCAACGGTATACTGTAACTACCTTGTGTTTAGGCTTGTATAATTTGTATTGATTAGAACTTTGCACCTATGTATATTATAAGTAACAAAACGGGTAAATGTAGCTTTACACTGAAAATGATAAAATAATAAAATAAAAACTGCGTTTAAAAAACCGACTTCAAAAAACCAAAAACTAATAACAAACAAAAAGTCTAAACTAAAAAGCAAAAAATAACTATTATTAGAACTGATAGGTTACCCACCCACTGATAGGTAAGAAGTCGGTGCCATAAGCTCATATCATAATGATATAACTGTCCACAAAATTGTGAATTAGGTACCTATTAAGGTTGTAATGAATAATTTTGTATGGAACTTATGGCACCGACTTCTTACCTATCAGTGGGTGGGTAACCTATCAGTTCTAATAATAGTTATTTTTTGCTTTTTAGTTTAGACTTTTTGTTTGTTATTAGTTTTTGGTTTTTTGAAGTCGGTTTTTTAAACGCAGTTTTTATTAAAGTGCGATTGTTGTTAGTGTATTGCAGCGACTAGTCGCTATACAACAATTTATACAACGATCCATGATGTCGATCAATATCCTATTGGTAGGCCGTTCGTAGAATCCAAAATAACAAGTCCAAGTTCAACGTTTAAGCGGGGTTCTCGGTGTCCAGTATGGTAGCAAGGCAAGGGTCGTAGAAGGAGGAAGATCACAGGTCCGTAGGAAAGCCGGGTCGAGGAATAATAATTATCAATAAAAACAAAAACAAAACGGGAAGAAAACAAATGACACTCAGAACGCACACGCACAGACGATACGAAACGAATGTCGAGTTAGCACAGATTAAAAATACAATAATCGATTAGTAAATGTGAATTGTCTAATATTAATTATGTAGATAACTAATTAGTTTTAACTCTTAATACTCTAATTCTAATAGATTTTATTATTTTAATTAAATAAATCAACCGGTGAAAGCATTTTCGTAAATAGTATGAACTCTGTAACGTTAATCGATTACAATTGAATCGATAATTCGTAACCCTAACATAATTATTGGATTTTTCATTTCCCAGATTGTAAATTGAATTGATTTTTTACAGTATGAAATAGAAAAAAAATACCTTTTTTTTAAGCCATAATTCAACTTATTACAATTGGGCCCACAAGTCCCAGTCTCCTTTTCAAACAAAACAAATAATAAAATAGATTCAAGAAAGTATAACACTCTGTGTAACAACGTACCTTGACCTCAGAAGAGCGGCAACGTCGCATACGTTATGGAAGGCACGACGGGTGACGCGGCTTGGTACTACTTGGTAGTAACACTGCAGTGACGGGGCTCATTCACTCTTTGAACTCGTGAACCATTGGACGATAACAGAACGTACGCTCTGCTTGCCTAAGACTGCAGGTTGGGTTATTGCGGAAATAGGCTAAAACCCTTTGTTCCAAGATCGATGAAGTTTGCCGACCAGCAAAGCTCCATCATGGGTATTGGGCACTATGGGCAGATTTTCTCTAAGCCTTTGTACAAACATCAGTCGAACAGTGACGAGATGCTCCGTACCTCCCCCGATAAGTTCGCAGAGCCGACGCTAACGATGACATTCACCATGTAATAATATCGCGGCATTTCGGCACAACACACAGACACACGTAAACACATAATTAAAAGTTAAATAAATAAAATATAATAAAATAAAAACTGCGTTTAAAAAACCGACTTCAAAAAACCAAAAACTAATAACAAACAAAAAGTCTAAACTAAAAAGCAAAAAATAACTATTATTAGAACTGATAGGTTACCCACCCACTGATAGGTAAGAAGTCGGTGCCATAAGTTCCATACAAAATTATTCATTACAACCTTAATAGGTACCTAATTCACAATTTTGTGGATAGTTATATCATTATGATATGAGCTTATGGCACCGACTTCTAACCTATCAGTGGGTGGGTAACCTATCAGTTCTAATAATAGTTATTTTTTGCTTTTTAGTTTAGACTTTTTGTTTGTTATTAGTTTTTGGTTTTTTGAAGTCGATTTTTTAAACGCCGTTTTTATTTTATTATTTTATCATTTTCAGTGTAAAGCTACATTTACCCGTTTTGTTACTTATAATATACATAGGTGCAAAGTTCTAATCAATACAAATTATACAAGCCTAAACACAAGGTAGTTACAGTATACCGTTGAGGAGTTCCCTTAACAATTACACTTCTTCATCATCAGACCTTTAATGACATTTAAAGACTATCTAGGCCTTTAATGACCTTTAATGACTATCTAGGTGTAAAGTCCTCATCAATACAAATTAATCAAGCCCAAAGACAAGGTAGTTAGTATAAACCGCTGAGGAGTTCCCTCGACTGTCTATCGGCTCCATCATCAGGTCGACTCCAGACCCTTATCAAATTGTAGTGTTTAAAAATCCTAATTGAAAAACATAATAGACGCATCACTCGCCCATATAATTTTCGAAAGTTCCCCTCGGTTTCCCTAGGATCCCATCATCAGATCCTGACCTCATGGAAATGGGACCATCTTGGGAGTATACCCTTTCCAACAAACCAAAAATTTTGCAAATCGCTTCACGCATCTCAGAGTTATGCGCGTACATACATAAAAAAAAAAAAAAAAAGCAACATACCGGCCGAACGTATAACCTCCTCCTTTTTTGAAGTCGGTTAAAAATGGGTTATTACCGTGTATATATTGTTATAACCTCACTTTTCTTAAATCTCTTATACCTCGACTCTCAGATTGCCAAAATCTGCAAAATTTTCAGTGATTGTTTGCTTATATAGTAGCTATCAATTGACACTAATTTCATCTTTTTACATCTAGGCCCAAAATTGTATGAAAGGGTATCCGTCTCCTTTCACTTTTTTAATTTAAGGTTTTCGTCTAAATCTTTGGTCGCGTTATACTTCTGTGTAATAATACTACATTATAGTTCATTTATTGTTTAAGTCCGTGCCACATACGTATACTTACTAGAATTAATTAATATGACATCTACTACCTATCCTTACCATTTTATCCTAATCATAATACTACTTGCCTGATCAGTATAATGTATTCATTTTCATTCTAAGCACTCTAAAACTTATTTATTCTTTGGACCACCTGTAGGTACTCTTAAAATTCGAAATTATTTTGCATGAGTATACCTACGCCCTATGGCGGCAATCAAATAGTGTCAAATGTTATGATTTCGGCGTGGCGGCAACGATTGTTTTAGATTTCAAAAGAAGCCGCCGGCGCGTGTATCATAAAACTATGTACTTCCGAAAAGCGCCAAATTTCTTTGAGAAGTAAGTACAAAACCTTTGATGCCGCATTATCAAAGTGCCGATGGTTAAAACATAACTATGCATGCACTCAGTTTGATTTTAATAGATATTTTTTTATTCGCTATGTTTATGGTATTAGTCGTAATGCGCATAGGTCCAGTTTTTCATATTCTTTGATACAGTTTTTTGCGTCTCATAGAATTCCTAAGCGTACTTACCTATACACCGAACTGTTACACCTAACTACTCAGTGCAATAGCGCTAAGTCCTAGCTGCAAGACGCAAGAGTCTTGCAGGCTATGTCTTGTTCTTGCTCAAGTCTTGCACGGTCAGTCTTGGTCTTGGTCTTGCTAAAAATACGCGGTCTTGTTCTTGGTCTTGGTCTTGCAAAAACGCAAGAACAAGACCAAGACTGCAAGACCAAGACTGAATTTGGGCAACACTAGTTGTACAACTCTAGAGCCGGCAAATTTACACAGAAGTACTCCATGTCAATTAAACCGGCATCCAATTTACGTGATTGTAATTTGTGATTATTGTACTTTTGGTCTATCATTATCACCGTACACTTCAGAAGGCAATCGGGATACCGTTCTAAATTGATGGCGCCTTACTTGTCATATTTCAACTGTAACGGTGTTTAGTTAGCAAATGTAATTGAATAATAAATTACCGGAGATTCCAAAGCTGAACGTCAGTCTATGTTTAGCGTTTAAATACTGAAGTAGAACATGTCACTGGGGGGGTAACTAAAATGGGCTTACATTAAGATTGGTATTTCCTCACAATATACAATTATCATATTACTCAGGAATTCACTGCGTCTAAAAATAAACGGGTCATTTTGTAGACCTTAAAAATATTTGAAAAACCATGTCGAATCCCTGCGCTGTGAAAAACAAAACAAATCTGCTGCATGAACACTTATAATTTAATATGCACCGGGAGTGCGAGGATGCAAGACTAGTTTAGAAGTACTAACACAGCCCACTTCCTTAATAGAGCCTTTCAACTTTGGTCATATGATAAGCCACTGATACACTCGTTAGAACGATTTAATTTCCACATTAGCATAAAACATTATATCGGAAAAAAATTATCGACTATTCCTTAATAGCATTTTTAAATTAGAATTTTAGCAAATAACTGTTTATACTCAATTCATGGTTCAAAACAACGGCTTCTTTATTATTATGGCTACGTATATGAGTATTAATTTACATATATTTATAACGATCCTTTTTAAAACGTTTATCTAAGTAAACGAGAGGACATTAAAAGTTGCCCATAAATTCAAAACTTTCAAGAGAGACTAAGTAAGTAGAATGAAGGCGTAAATACGCGTTTATTATGATGTACTAATTAAAACTGCAGATGGAACTGAAGTCGTAAATTAGACGTGACTTTTATTTTTTTTATATTTGTGCAAACTATTAAATTAGTTGGTTTAAGTCTGTGTACAAATACACACGTACCGGTTTGTCCCAGTTCAGTTTTATTAATACAAATAATGATATCGTCTATCCCATTATTGGTATAACGGGTGAGAGTTCTTTAGTCGCATGGATGATACTCTGTAAACACAATTTACACTCTTGATCGTTTTGTTTTAAGGGCGTTAATAGCACCTTAATGATAATGGTATGTTAAATAAACATACAAAAATATTTACACCTCCATAAAGTTTATTCATTGTCGATTCCATTTAAAGAGCTGGCGCTAATTTTTCCCTGTATTAAGATCGAGGTAACTTGTTTCATCTTTCACTTATCGAAAAATGTGATACCGATGACGTAATTTAAACTTAATTATTAACGGTTGTACGAGTAGCTACTTGCATTTAATTTTTAATTCTCTTCGTGTATTTTAAAGGGTAATAAAATATCTTTTAAGATTGGCATTCCGATCGATTAAATTGTTGTATGTTGCTTATAAAAAGAAGATTTTAAATTTAATTATGCCTGCCACTCAAAATAAATTCCATTTACGAATCAATGATTAAACTGATTGTTTTAAACTTAGTTAACAGCTAAATAACAATTCGTTTGATATCTCGAATGAGTCATAAAGTTATTTGTGAACGTAAAGTGCGACGGTTGGGCGACATCTCAAGCTTTCTTTTATTTCGGTGCCATGTCGAGGAGCAGTCGGATTAGTGTCGACACTCGGACATTGGCACCATTATCACACAAGCGACGTCCCAGCGATTCTACCCCAAGTAAGGCAAGAGAAGTGGAAATGCGCGATTTCAGACAAGTCGTAAAGCGATAAAAAGGCAGATGTACAGACGAAAGCAGGCAAGGAGGCGATAAACTGACTGACGTTAATATTGACAATAAATATCCTTTTACTGCTCGTATTTAGCTAGGCAAGTATATTTTCCGCATAGTTTACGAACGTTGTCACAACTCTCTGTCCGGATTGTTTCAGTTTCCAAACGGTAATTTCCGTAAGTAGGCAAGTGTATGTCGAGAGTTTCGTATAATGTTGTGTTACACGACGTGTGAAGGTTTATTTTATATCAACAAGATTTATAACGAGTAAAAAGTGGGTGATGTGGAAGGCAGCCTTGGCGCTCCACATCTTGTTCCGCGAACCACCTGCACTCACATCGTCTGCGTGTACAAGAAAATGACCTGTGAAAAATGGAAAGTGGAGTGAATTTGTCTAGCTCAGTGTGTTAGTGTCCGAAGTATAACGGTGCACGTAACTCAGATAAAAGCCTACGTACACCTGTAGGAAATGATAGACTCCAATGTAATGCACACAGCGTGAGAATTGCAAGCACCCGTTAATATCGCACTACGGATACTATCTTTCTAGTTATAATCGTGACAAACTATTAACCGCGCAGTTGAGTTCCGACGTCATTATTATAGCGTTTAAATGGCGTAATTAATTTGTACATGTGATGTCAGACATGCTGTGACTTAATGTAAGACTTTAATACTTATTTCATAATAAGCTTATTTAACTAGAGACACGAGTTATTACGAAGAATGTAGCTTAGACTTGTGTTGACTCAGTTAAAATACGGTATTTTGCGTTTGAAATGTTTACTAGGAGAGTATAATCCTGTTACTATAATCCTTTGTAATCCTATGAAGGACATGTGAGCATGAGCATGTTGTGTGAGTTTTTTGAATAATCAAATTCGATAAACGTGAATACAAATTTAGTAAAGAATGTAGACTTACGACAAATGTATTGTGACAGGATACGGTACCAGTCGAGCGAGGCTTTAAAACTGCTTCAGGAACGTTTAACTTACCTGTGGAGAAAAAAAGTATGTTAAGACATATTGATGAGTGCGATACCGTTTAAGATGCGCATTATTAGCCATAAAACGATAAATTTACGAAGGCTGATGAGGGATTATGTTAAAATGTATGGAGCGGAAGTTTCAAAAGCAAGTACTTAGTATTTGAAATGATTACTTTATGAACAGCTTTAAAATAATTCACAATAAAGTTCAGAATTTCTCTGACAGGCAGTATTCAAAAGTATTAAGTAGTTGTGATATCTGTAGAGTTTTATAGCAATATAAAGTAAATCAAGAAAATTTAATAAGGATTCTATGTGACTACTTTAACTGGCGAGCAACAAAGCATAAAGTCTAACATATGGCCACTATTTCTATTCTTAGTTTTATGATTTGTTTCCTATTTCTTAGTAATATAAGTAAAGGCTTATTTTTCATTGGATAAATATTCTAGGAGGTTCGAGCGAGAAATTTACGCCTCGCATACAGTGGCCAGGTGATATATGGTTTGTTTATGGTAATCAGCTTTGTACTTCCACTTATAAAGCATGGAAATGCAACGCAGGGCTCTATTCGGCCGTGTTGAAATTAATTAGAAATGATTCTACAACACACTTATTAATTCCCATAGTTGATTAGTCACGGCTAATATCCGCCGCTTTAATTTCAATTCTAAAGCAATATGCCGTTAAAATACTTTAACTGCCAATTGGACATAGATCTTGGCTCGTAAAGCTTAGCCCGTCTTCCTGTCGTTTATTACACATTCAGTTCCTACTGTTTGAATAACCACTGCAGAAATAGTCAATAGAAGAAACGTGGGGCGATATCATTAAAATAATTATCAAAGTAACGATTACTTCACAGCATCGTTCGTATTTATTTCTAGAATATTATAGGCAAAGGAAAAATGAATTTATTGAAATTGCTTGCTCTTGATTGAAATTTAATTATGGAAAAGAAGGAATAGTCTAGACGAGCATGTTAATAGTTTTGTCTAACACTAAGAGAATGTAATTTTTCAGTAGCTAGCGGGGAAAATCAGTTTAGCACACATGTCGAGACAGTTAGCACGCGCGACCCCAATCGTGATACGAATATCACCATTTATAGATGAGGGAAAAGTGAAACTGATATGTATTTCCACTGTCGTATCAAGTCAGTAGACTTTCAACAGGATTCTCTGAGTCAGCTTCTAAATAAATATTGATGCCGCGTATACTTATAAAAATGCTTCCAATTATACTGCGTTAGCGGTAATAACTTCCTACGTCTGAATGTTCGAAAATTGTCCATGACTTCAAAAATAACGGCGTGACACATTTAAATTCATATCAAAATTAAAGAAATTAGAACTAAGAGAAACATGAGAATATACATCAGAGTACAGTTACGCGGTAATGTGAAGCGTTTGTTCCAAGTTTGGGAATTTTCAATTATGCTAACAATACGCCTTGAATGATGTTCATTCAACTGTCTACATGCAATGAGGGTGTCAGAGATACCGTGAAAATCGACTCTAAAACGGGTATTGTATTACCAGAAATACATTTACATAATATAAACTAGTATACCGATGTCTATCGAAAATATAGTTGACAAGTTGACAATAGCCATAAAATAAGAATGGGTGCTATAATAACATTACCTACTGATTTGAATTTAAATTATGTCCTGGTTCTCACAACGCAAATATTCACGATAACAGAAACTTGATGTAAATATCTGTATAATGCCAATTTACTTCGTTTTACGATGTGACTCACATCCTACAAACATTTTCTCCCAGCAGACATCGTGGCTAAGTTACAGTTCCGCAGTCTTACAACTTTTAAAGTTTAAATGCGTGTTCGGTGATCGTTTCCGATATTTCTCGTGCAATTAAGAAAAAGTATCCACTCCGTCTTATTAAAGTTAAGGAAATGTTAATTAGTAATGCGTTAAAAGGTACAACAGCAATTGTTTCAAAATTTACGTTACATTCTGTATTTTTACAGTAAGGATAGGTACTTGAGTAGGATTAAAATTTATAGTGATTAAAATAGTCTTCAGTTACTGCATCTCTCATTAACTTTAAAAAACTAATCCTCCGGGCTATAAGTTAAGCGCGTTCTAAAGCCATTGCTAGCTGGCTAATTATGAGACTAATGGTTTACTTCTGTCTCTGGCGATTTACGACCTTGGTGCAAGACAGGCTTGCTGCCCGCATCCTGACATGGCGGCGCTTTGAAAATGAATTCATGTCTTTCTATTTTACACGCTAATTTACTGACTTTAATATGTGTTAATTTCTATCTGTGTGTTGCTTGAATGAGTTAATCTAAGAAAACTAAAAATATAACATTCAATTATATTATAAACTACATCGCTTCATGTAGGTAGCTTATAATGGTAAACATGTTATAGTTTAAGTCAACTAATGAATGATATAAAATTACAGTTAAGATTTTAGTCTCACAATTTCACATTAATATGATTTCTCAGAATGGGGTCATCCGTCTTATAAATCTGCATAGGTATATAATTCTAGGACGATTGCCTCTTAGTTATAGCCATATTTGTAGGTAAACATAAAGTTTTTATGTCTCTATAAGGCATGAAGATAAATATTTTCGTAGAAGTTACCTCTTTAAAGTATACAACACGACAATAATATTAAATATCATCATGTTCTAAGCCACCGGCAATTTGCAAAGAGTTTTCATAATTCATTCATTTGTGCTTGTATCTATTTACGATGTAACACGATCATAGCATCAATGTTTATGGAATGTGGTAACTGTATTTTGGATTTTCAAATATATAACCTTAGGTATCACACAAAAAGTAATTAATCTAGGAAAATATTTGTACCAAGACCAAAGTTATGAATTCTAGGCTATTAAATGTGGCTTTATGGGTAACGTATCATCATCGTAAAAAGCAATTTTCTAGCTGAGTCATATTGAAGGAAATCAAACAAAGTTTAATTAGCGGTTAACTGTAAATCTATAGATGATGTGATCTATAGATGGTCACTGCACAAATAGAGTGTGAGATTTAGGTGTATCACCGAGCGGTAGTTTCTAAAAGAAAATAAACGTAATTTATTTACATTTTCTTTACTTCGTAGTGGTTTAATACATGATGATACTGCTATTACCTATGATATGTTGTTAATCTTGGTTGATTGTTGATAAATGTGTACTAGAATTCCAGGGTGTAACACATGAGATGAGTTTATGAGAAAAATGAAGCAAATAACAATAATTATGATTGAAGGGGTGCATGACACCGGTTTTTGTAGCCACAATGCTCCCATGAAGAGGGCCCCGAGCAAAAGCTATTACGAAAGACAACTGAAGTAATTATGTAAGGTATTAAATGTAATATGAGCGTTTCAAAGCTTTTGTGCGGTAATTTCTATAAACTGTTGCCCATTCGGATAATTTCCTTTGATGAGTTTTACGCGGGATAATTCATTACACTCACAATAAAACGCGATATGCGAAAAGTTTAACAATAACTTAAGATAAAATTTAAAAATAACAAGCTCTAAATATCTGTACATGGTCATTGCATTACAGTTTGTAAGGCGAAAATATAATTAAAGTAACAGATGTTAGATTTCCCACATGTCACATGCGGCATGCCACTAAAAATACAATGATGACAATGATTTTCATTTTAATGTGTTCAAGGAAAAATAGGCACGAGTTCTATGTTTTAATGTAATGAAACCACACACGAATTTACATATCTAGGTTAAAACCGAAAGTTCACTACACACAATTTTTCTATGCCAATTTTTTTGCGTACCTGTAATTCTCGAGTAAGCTCAAGCGCAGTACTTTCA
Source organism: Spodoptera littoralis (assembly GCA_902850265.1). Classification (NCBI taxonomy): domain Eukaryota; kingdom Metazoa; phylum Arthropoda; class Insecta; order Lepidoptera; family Noctuidae; genus Spodoptera; species Spodoptera littoralis. Next base: position 7,065,312 of record LR824542.2, on the reverse strand, counting down.
CGGATATCGGTATTTTGTTTTTCAAATTACTTTATTAATGCACATCATTTATTTTGTTTTCCTTTTTTCGAAATTATCTGACCACTACATGCTATAAAATGTTGGTCGCCATGATATTTCTATAGAGGTGTGAAGACTGTATGAAACTTAACGGTAATTTAAATATGAGTGTGTTTTAAGTGTTTGCCTGCCATAATTATAGAACCATTACCTATCATAGTCCATTGTAAGAACTACAGTTGTAAAAAAAGGTTAAAAAGTAAGGATACTATAACCGATAATATAGCTAATTGGCAATCGCAATTAAGCGTAATATGGGTGCCATAAAGCGGCTTGTCTTAGAGAATTATGGTTGATTGTCCGGTTAAAATGTTTTATTTTTGTACATCCAGAATACGAAAATTGTGAAGGCTATTTTGCCTTGGATAATAGCTATGTCAGAATCAGTAAATTAAGTAACTTAAGTTCATGTTTATGGAAAACTAATTTCGAAGTTGTAGTTATATCTAAATAGTGTTATTAACATGTTTTTTTATGGATAAGGCGACATTATTGTTTTAGGACGCAAGTCTACATAATAGGAACATTATACCTTTTCGATTACAGGGCGGTTAATTTAAATTAAAACAACATAAATGACATGGTAATGATGTTCGATAAATCATTCACTTTTGATCGCTCGAAAGTTAACGGGGGAAGTTGGGAACCGTGCAAAACGAAGGATTCCGTACCTAAGTATCTTATTTCTCGAAATCATCATTCAAAATCTTTCCATATTGAATATCGTCGAATATCACCGTCGAGTACCTACACAGTAATAAAAAACAACTTGGAATAAATTAAATTAGAACATCATAATGTTTTATTGTTTCGAGAATTAGCATTCACGTGTCAATGTTCTACAAAGAAATCGATTGCCGAGTATATTCATACACCTTTACGCGACTGTATTAAAGCATTGCTTTATTAAATATCAATTCATCTTGAATAAACAAGTAATTATGTCCAGCTCCGACAGTGAAAGATTGATGTGTTCATGAATTAACACTACATTTCATATTCAAACACCTCTTGATACACAAAAAAGATTTAATATGGACCTCTAAAAGCAGTCATATTTCAAAGGTATACTTATTATTAATTAGCTTTCATAAGAAATGTACTCTATTTTGTTCTACAGACGTATATGATTACTGTGAGATAAAAAGGTACGTTCTACATTTTACATCGTATGCTTTAGAGCCTAGAATATTTCCTGGTCCATAAAGCAGTTATAAAAAATCCGCATCTGTTGATTAAGATCAGACGTACCTAGTAATCTCGGAGAGCGTGTGAAAAGATACACCATCAAGGAAAAGGTATGAATAAATTAAAAAGAAAATGAGAACAAGAAAAAGTTGTGAAGGATACGAGAGTGTTGGCATTGGGTTTCATAAATAATACGTGTTTCTGGGGAAAGATTTCTAACTGTCAAGCTGCGTGGAACGATTGTAAATGTTTTAAGCAAACAGAAAATGTAAAGCACAGCCGTACAACCGATGAACTGGTGAGATTGTCGCAGAGTTATGGGAATATGTTCCTGGTCGATGTTGGAGGTGCGAATTTTGAAAATGTGTTTAACAATGGTTTATAAAGGCACTGATACAATGCAATGATATGATTTAAGCATGGTGGATTAACTACAAATGACTATAAACTGTATAGAAAAATCAACTTTAAAGTGACAGAATATTGCTTTTAAAATGTTCGACATGATTGATAGTTATACGTCTCTGCGAAGTGTGCGTCTGTCTGACTTCGTAATAAGGATTTTCACATTTTAAATACATTACATTCTACTGTATTTGAAGTCGCATCGAAGCGTTGCAATAAATATGTCTTAGAATTAATTTCCGTACATTTAAATTGATGTCTAAAAGATTGAATATAAAGAAACGTTTAATATTTCATTAAAGTATATTCAGCGAACCTCGTCCTAGCTCTATTGAAAATTATTTATTAATCTGTCAAACACCAAGCGGTCACCGGTGACCGCGACCTATTGTTCTTTAACGGCCGTTCCCAATATTCAATCCATAGGTAAAGATAGATAGCTATCCTCGATAGTCAGTTAAAATCTATCTATCTTTCGATGTCGTCCCAATAACTAAAATGTGTCTTTGCTATCTCTAGTTAACAGTAGATAGGGTGCCTATCTGAGCCCTCCCGTGTGTTTCATTATTGCAGAGCTCCACAGAGTGCCACTAAGTTACAATAATGTTTTTAAAGCATCTTGTCATGTTTATATCACAAACATTTTGAATTAATTAACGAAACCTTATATTTTGCACTAATTTTATATTATACAATATTTTTTTAAGTTTAAAATAACGAAAACTTCATGTTTGCGACTGGAAAAGTGCGCGACTTGTAACGGAACGTATTTGTTAAAAGATTGACATTTGACTTGACATTGTTGTTTGTTGATTATGTTTACAATAAATTGTGATAATTTATTATAACAAAGAATTGTTTGTTATAAAAATGACCTCAGTAAGTATTACAGTTTGTGCATTTCTAGCTTTAGATTGAAGCTATTGAAGTTTTAAAGTTCTTGATTACATGAACATACATGTGACTAATAACTCGTGTTTGGTGCACTCATTGCAGCAAAAGAATATGCTATTGACGAAAGAAGAAGTAATGCAGCTGGTACAATTGGTGGAGGCAAATCCATTGATGTTCAGCAAAGCCACAAATGCAAGCAATAATCAGCTCAAAGATGCGACTTGGAGGATTAGGTATCACAGATAGTTTCTTGTGTATTTCATTTTTGGGGTTTGGTATTGGTTATGACTAATTACTTTTCAATACTGTTTGGTTACAAAACTATTATATGGTGGTTGTAGTGAGGACCAAAATGGAATAATACACTGAATAATATTTTTCTAGGAAAACAGAAAAGACGAGCTGATGCAGAGAAATGAGTCAATTACAGATTGAAATCAGGCAATCGCAGAATATTACTTCCAAGTCAAAAATAAAACACGACGATGAAATACATGCATTAAAGAAACGGAAACTCTAGCTAGATATACTGGAGAAGGAGAAACAACCCAATAATAATTCATGTATTTAAATAAATTAAAACAGTTTATTCTAAACCATCTTTTTTTTACACTGTGTAATTTTGCAACACATAATAATTAAAATAAATATGTAGGTAAGAATAACTGACCTATCTATATTTATACTATTATAAATTTCTCAAATTTAGTCTTCTTAGCCTAAATCTATACACAAACTCGTAATCGTCATATCAATACATGTAATTAACACGCCCTTGATATGATCGTGTTGTGGTGTGGTGAGCACATCGTCCTCGTCAGATCCCCAGTTCCTTATTTGTTCCAAAATATCAATAGCACTTTAACTACTACTTGAACTGGAGACCGACATGATTTTTTGTTTAAATCTGATGTATTTTTAAGAAATAGAAAAGATATGTTACTGATCTTCACTGACAACTATACTCCTATACGTATTTTTAAGAAATAGAAAAGATATGTTACTGATCTTCACTGATAACTATACTCCTATCCATCAAAATCCTGCGATAGAGCTATAGCCTACTAGGGATAACCAAAGCTACTGACAGATAGCACCTTTGTTATTATTAGGACGCGTGAACTGTCAATTTCATAGTAAAAGCAATCTGTAGATAACCTATCCGTCCTCCCACAGGTAATGACAACCATAGATTAGTTTGCCTATCGCCAGTAAGTTTATTGAGACGGCAAATTTAAAGATAGAAAGATTTTTCTATCTCCAGTAGGGCAAAACAAGGGATAGATAGAGTATTGGGAACGGCCGTAATTGTGTCTATAAAACCGGTACTCGACGAGTTAAAACGTTATAATATTTTCTATTGAACCTTACTATGACATTTGAAACTATAAAATCTATTGTGTCGGGCAAATGACTACCAATCTGCTTTTGTAGCGCGAATAGTGTCCTTCACATATTTTTGCCATGTTCTCCTTTTATAGATAAAGGCTATACAAAACGACATTCCATAAAATTTTAGAGCAGAGCCTATATTTATTACAAATTGATATTGTACAACATATAATCGTTTTGTAACAACATAATTCATATGGAATTTCACATTTTCTCGATTCTCGGAGGCTGTTATGCAAAGGAGCTCCTGAACCTACAATGGGAACAAATATGTAGCAACATTGTTAAGCTAGATAATAAAGCTTAGACTGCAAGGATGTAACAATTCGCGTAACAGCCCGGTACACCGTTCTACTCAATAGGGACACTTAATTTTACTCCACAAAACTGCTAGGTTGTTAGTTATGATTATAAAGTCTTAACGTCTACATTGTAATCAGTTAATCCAACCGGTTGCCGTGCAGTGTATATTATATGCACATTAAAATATATCCCGTAGCCTTCCATATAGGTACTTTGGTCTTTATAGATGCTCGTTTAATAAACTTAGTACAAATTTTAAAATACCTTAATGATTTTTTAAGTAGTATGTAGATAATGTACAGAACTGTAAGTGGGAAGGCTTATAACTGTAAGGATAGGCATTTAACATTTGTCAGTTACACGACAAGTTTTTTTATGGAATATCATCGGAATGTAGTAATAATTTATATTGCAAAATAAAAGACACGTTTTCGATGACTATATTCTAGACGTGAATAAAAAATATCTATAAAAGGAATAGCTGTAAAATGTGGTGTTTCCGCATTATTGAACAATATCTTTTTAATGTGAGCAATTTATTTGACGCGAAATCTCGATGGATGAGTAATATTTTTAAGTGGAGATAATATCTTAAAATAGACAGACTATTTTAATAAATAATGTTTACACCTTTACGAGTGAGAATTTAAAAACACCTAGATTTAATATGCAAGAAATGTTGATAGCTTTGAATTTATATTAAGACAGTATAAGTTGACACATATTCATATATTTACGATATGAATCTGTAGTTTATTGGAAATAAAATTACTTAATCTGGTTAAATAATTAAAATAAATCATTATTTATCTGTTCATAAAGCTGAATTAGACAAAAAGTCTAACAGTAAAATGTACCACTGTACGATTTAATAAAGAAACATATTTTAAAATCAAGAGCGACTAGTAAAATAATGACTCGAGACATAGAAACATACTGTGATTAGAAAACATATAAGCGTATCGTAAAATATAACCTATCTTAATCAATTCCACCTGGAGAGGCATATACCACTTTATTATGCTATAGGTTTAAAGGCTTTCAACGCAGCCAGCATGAGAAATATTAAGGGAATAAAAGCGGATAGTAAAACATTAGCACGAGATCGGTTCTACAGGCGTGGCTAACATGAAATACTGAACTTTGCACAAAGCGGCCGACTGCTGGTAGAAACCACATCGATAAAAACTCTTCCTTAATTAATTTGTACGATACGATTAGTTATAAATTATACAAAATCATTCATGTATTTGCTAAGGTAATAAGCATCGCATAAAATTCACCGTTACATTTATTAGCCGATAATTTAAGTGTGATGAGAACATAATTACGTATCTATCATAGGACTTGAATATTTTATTGCTATGCCATTGAAGGGACTGTTATTTAATTGTTGGTATGATTTATTATATACCGATCTTAAATTACAGACGGAAGAAGTGGGCACAAATCAATTATATAAATCGTTGACTTTTTGATTTCAAGTTTTCTTTAATTAAATTTCATGGTACGCTTAATTGTAGGTGTTTTCATTTCAGACCAGCTGGATCTGTTCCAGTTTTTATTACGATTAAAATGATCGTAAACTTCCGGTACCAATAAAAATAAGATTTATATAACATGTATATAAGAAAAGTATATTTATAGCGGTTCTTAATTATCTAAAATTATCGCATCAGAAGTAAAATTGCATAACGTAATAAACAATGAGATACGTATCATCGGCCAATAAATGAGTGAGTGGCATCATATCCCGGAGCGTAATAGGCACTCAGACGGGAAATATGATGTGAAGCATAACAAACTACAGATAGTCTTGGGAACATTCTTTTATGATGTAATAATTGACAAAGAGGAAACTTGGTGAGCTGATGTGAAACCGTGATGAATCGACCACACTAATGAAGATTATGAGTTCGTAATTACGGTAAAAAGAAACATCATGTGGATAGACAATTGATAGACAGACCGCAATGACCCCAGCACGCTAAATACCTCAGGGGCGGAGAAGACCGCGTGACGTCAAATGACGAATGATCTGTGACTCGAATTTGACGTTATCACTGCAAGCAGCTCTAAATCGTTTTGTAAGTAGGTATCTAGATTAGTCATCTCTTAGTTATCTGAGACATTTATCTAAATATAGTGTTTCCAAACGATGTTTCGACCAGAGTAGGCTCACACTGATTTATTTGTATAATCACGTGCGTGGGTGTGTATTCGCTACCATAACAACCGTGCCGACACACTTTTGTCCCTTGCCCTTATTTGCAACCGTTTTATTTAACTAATGTTAGTATTTTTGAATCGATTCCAGAATACCTTAGCGACCTTAATAGCTAATAGCTTTGAATGTTCGATATTTCTCTTTCCACCTATAACCCGGCCTTAAGCGTTCTCCATAGGAACTATGTTAAGGCGTTTCCATAGTAACAATTAATTATAATAGACATACTTCCATTATGTAAAATTAGGTGAATACATAATTGAATTCAGTCAATATCCGAAAGATTAACCTAATCACAATAAACTTAGATTACAGAACATTTCCTCTCCTACACCTTCGCTCCCAATTGGATTCAGGCTTGGCTTGCCTTAGGTTCGTCATAAAAGGAGCATTAATTTCAAACATGTTTCTTGAATGATTACTATTTGACTTGAGCTTGGGCGTTTTATGCCAGTCAATCATAACTCTCCTGTACTTTTATAAATAGAAGAAACCACTTAGGAATGTGTTTTATTCTACCACTAGACAGTGACTAGCATTACATTCCATAAAACACAAAAAAACACGTTTGAACTGTCGTTGTTTTAGTAAACAACACACACTTACCGAGTTATTTTAATTTAATGGCTCCAATTTCTCTGAAGCAAGTCATGTGAAAGTCTTATTTGAAAAAGAAATCAATGAAACTGAAAAGTAAATAAAAATTTAAATAAATAAATTTTCAAGTTCAGACATCTTAGAAAGTGGAGGTCGTCGACATAATCTTTTCTTTGGCATATGTCATTAGGCAAAACGTCGCAATTGTTCCGTTTGAAAGCGAAATGCTTTTACATTTTCATTCACGAATATGAAGATGAGAGTAAAAGATTGAGCAATTTGAGTAACAATTGAACTCTTTATATTTATATTCAACAAGTCTTATTGTGGGCAGTAAGCTCTGAAGGTAAAGTGCTGTGAAATATGACAATACATATCACTTAGTTTGTTCACCTGTCGGTATTATAGAGCGCGGAGTAATAAAATATGACTCATGATATACGTTTGTTCATGGAGTGTGGGCGCGTACGTTTTTAATGTTTTTCTACATTTCTGGTTTTTGAAAATCACAACGTTAGAGGCAAAATTATTAACCCAGTTTAAAAAAGTGGTGCAAATGAAAAACGTACGTACGCAATATTTATTTTATTACCTTTACGGTGTAGTATTTATAGTTTATGCGTTCGTTACGTTCAAGCTGAAAGAAGTTGTGAACTTCAAGTTCAACCAGTACGAATAATAATGATTGGTTTAACATCTTTGTTCACACGATACACTGATTGCTATCCACAAAATAAAAATTTTATATGAGAAAATATTGTTGTTTACTTCTGTAAGCTTATCGTTGTTTCTGCGATGTGAACTTTGATGAAAAGATTAAAAGATTATAATTGAATTGTATAATGGCAATAATAATGAGTTGTATAATAATTATAGTGGATTCTGTAATATTCTAACGACAAGAATAAAATAAAAATTATAATAGGCACTTTATAAAGAAAATTTATATTTACTTAACCATTAATTTAAAGTAGACATGAGGATAAAATTGTAATCAAAGACTAATAATTTATGGACGAATGTAAATAACGATAATCTTTATAGGCGACCCTCTGCGCAGACCTTTAGGATTAAATGAAAGTCGATACTTTGCAATCGTAATGGTTAATCCATTAGTAGGAGAGTATAGACTTTCCTTTAACCAACTATGTTGCCCAGCAGTCGTGTAATCACCTGACGGAAATGGGATCATGTGCGGTCTATAACAAATGGGTTCAGTGCCACTGTTTACGCATACTTTATGTTTGACGTTTTCATTGGTTTTATTGCTACTGCGGTTACCAAACCAGATATTGGATGAAAGAATTTTAATTCGATTTTCTGGTTAGCAATAGTGTAATGGTTATTGAAATGATTGTCATTAATTGGGGTTAAGGCTTTAAGTTCCCTTAGGGATCCAAAACGAAAGATTTATGGTTTATGGATTTGCTAAATACTTATTTTTACAATAAACTATTGGAGATCATTTATTTCCTTAAGGTTGTTTTGAAAAATCTCCAAGATTTTACTACAGAATTGCCCCTTAGATATCCATTTCAGAAATCAGCATCAAGCACTCACTAGACTAGAAATTTTATGCAGATCGAGACCTGGTATCATCAGTCGGAGTATTATAAATTCAAAGCATAATGAGATAAGATGTACGTAGCATATTATAATTATTATTAGTTTGTTGCGTTATCATAAGTTATTAAACCCAAATAGTCAATTAAATAAGTCGGTTACTAAAAGTAGGTTATTTTTCGGCTTTAGCAAACAGATCACTTCATAGCACGCACGTTTATAATTATACACGCACGCTTTAAGTTTTCACATGAGTCGTATTCGTGGAAATGTAAACTAGTCTTCTAACCTTGGGTCAGGTTCATAACTATTATTAAGTAGTGCAATAATCCTGTCTGTAACTGACAACTTCGACTTAAATAGTATTCTTAACAGTAGAAGGGAAGTTACTGAAATTAGATTTCAATTCAAGATTCTCTAAGTGTCTATTAGTTTTTGAAGGTTTTTAGGTTTTCGAAAGTGAAATTTTTGGCAGTCCCTTCTTCCTCCTGGCTGCTTGCCAAATATGTTAGTATCGATAAAGAATGTTAATTTGGTTCGGTCTAATGTCAGTCACGTAAAATACGTGTCGAAAATTTTTCATGTCATTCCTTTACACATTTTCAGCCCTTACTCAACTACTACAGATTTTTCAAATTGTATGAAGTACTTAAACGGACTATAAGCACAAGCAAGTTGTCAGAAAATTCCAATTATGACAGATACTTTGAAATAAATACTTAAAAATCACCTCAAAATATGATTGATGATGATGAACATTTTATAGCGGCAGTTAGTGTCAGATACCTCCCAGTGTCTTCTACTTAAGGAAAAATAATACTTCTTAACTAAGTACGTATCTACATGCGATTCGGATTACCGTTACGATTCGGGGACCTTTGCAAGATCGATGTGACCGAGTGATCCTTGCTTGGTTATTGACAACTATGAATAATAGATCGTGGTAAACTAGTCTCGCCAAGCGTATTAACGGATTGTTTTATTATTGTTTCAAGAATGTATTCAATCTTAAGTTCTTTTTTGTCTTGGGGTCCTATAAGGTTAGGTTACAGTTATATTTCTTGTTTTTATATGAGCTTTAGATTCAATGTTCATGTATGAAGGTATAAGGGCCATCAATATTAATTTACCAGCTCAGTCTACTCATATTACACGACAAAGCCTATATTTGAGGTTGTTGTAACCAGAAATTGTTAGCATAATGAGCGATCCACAAACCGTGCAGTTGCTAATTGACGCACGACTTGTATTGTTTATGTAAATTGCTAAGAGGACCTTGATAATAAGCGGCAATCATCGGAAGATAGAATGTCTTCATTACAGTTTTTTCCCATAATTTTATGTTGTTTGAATTCACATGCATCAAGTCATTCACGTTCTGAACATCATTTCCTTGTATAATTTGGGTGCGCCTGTTTATTTTAAGCTCCATTGAGGTTTTCCATAAAACTCAAATACAAAGCTTTTAAGATAGCTTTAGTGAGGTGTCATAAATTTCCCAATTTGTTAAAATGCATAATAATCAAACAGTAGTGTGAAAGATAAATATTATCAGCGTAGTGTATGGGAAGCGGGATGGGGTCTGACGGCGAGCGGCCGGCGGCGCGCGACGGCCGGTCCGCGGTGTCCGCGCGTCCGGCCATCTCTCCCTTTCTCTCGAAACTATCGCTCTCTCTCTCCGTCCTTCGGCGGCTCGTTCCTCTTCTTCTTGCAAGGTTAAGGTTACGTCAGACGTGTTATGTTATAACCGTTGGGGCGCACTCTGGCAAGTTCAGTGTCTCGTCGAGAGTGGCCGCGACACTACTCGCGACCATCGTGCGCGCTCATCCCGAGGACTGTGCGACCGCCTGTGATATACGAACAGTGAAAAGTTCATGAACTGCGTGTTGAATTTTGTTTGAACTATAATATCACGTGACGCTTACATATCAACTATCCTTCCCATAGCCCTTATAAGGTACGTTCCTAAATATAATAAGAATATTTATCTTCACAAAGAAGGTTTTTGAGATATTTTAAAAATGTTGTAGAAAATATTTTCCCAGTCGGAGTCCTGGACATCTGAGTGGAGTCAGGTGATCCTGTTCAATAAACTGGTTTATTTATTATTTTATAGTGGTCCTTCGCTGGGCCAACAGAGTGCAACATTTTATGTAACTCTAAAAATATACAGTGATCAATATGTTTTTCTAGAAATAGTTAATTGAAGAAAGTGTAATTTTTGCGACGATTTAGAATAGAATTAGATTTTTTTGTATTACGCAAAATACGGAAATAAAAGCAAAGTACAATTGATTGATCCCACTAACAAACATTTGTTTACTTTTCCAACTTTTCTTGATAAAGTTTGCCGGAAGTTCCAAAGCCTATAAATTAAAGTACTCTAGAAACTTGCAGTAGTAAGTAAAAAAATAATGTTGATAACGTAGAAAAATGAGAAGTGTGTATTGCGTACCGTTAGGGTATGTATAGGAAGGTTTTTGCGCTCATGCGCGCGAGCTTGTCTTCAATCGTGTATAGAGCGATAAGCTCCGATGCGCATATAGCAATAATGGCACTGCGCTATATTTAGAGTCGCTTCGTTTGGCTCCCTTGGCGAGTAGATTTATCATTTATCCCATCGTTTTAAAATTCTATCCATAAACTTTGCAAATTACTTGAAATTAGTACTTACTCTTGAAAAAACTAATAAAAAGCAAATATAATCAATTATGTCTGCTTATCTTTATTATACTACACTGCACTGCATAAAAATCGATTTTAATGCAGAAGAAAAAAATATTAAACTGACAAGTAAAACCGTGACCCGTCGAGTTCAAAAATCACGCTAACAAAAGACATCAACGCATCGTGTGTAGTTGCAAAAATGTTTTAATGAAATGTTTAAATCATATTCTTCTTTCTTATTGGCATAAAAAATGTCCTAAATAAATTTGTAATGATTAATTTACGCAATAAAAGATTAATATCAACTATCCTGCATAATTAGTTCATATTTAAAGGTACCTACTATAATACGTTCAAAAACAGAAATCAAATATTTGCGTAACAATAACCGTTGAATGTAAATTATCTGCAAGCGACAATTATGAGTATAAATATTAAATCTTTAATTTATATTAGACATTAAATACATATTAGAATGTATATTTCAATAATGGTTCGAAGGCTTTGTAATAAGCTTTCAATTTAACGAATAGAGGGTAATAACTATGAGTTAATGATAGGTTAGTAATGTATTTTAATGGTGGCTGAATAATTGCTACAAGTTAACAAACGATATTGTTTGAACATGGCAATGTAAGTATAGATAATATTCAGCAAGATATTAGTGATTACAGGGATTAGAATTGCCAATATATAAACGAAACTATGTAATAAAATAACGTTCAACTTTCAAAAACTAAAAAAAAGTCAACCCTTTGCAAAAATGTTCTAGTTAAAAGCGTCTAATGTAATGCAAGGTTTTCCCACGAACTTAGACATTATTAAGGTCCTAGCTACCTACGGTATCTAGGTCCGCAATTGTACACGGAACAACTGGTAGCGTTGGCGAACCGCAAAAGTATAACAAACGATCTGGAGAGCACGACCGGGGTTCAGGTCATGTTGGTACCGAGTACCAACTGTGTGGAATTGGATCACGAACCTACAACTTACGACCTAACGTACTACTGCCCATGATACTAAAGTTTGGCGGAACTCTTTGAGTTAACTAACTTTAATTTGTAAACTCGTCGTACGTTGTCCCATACGGGATAGTCTACGACGAGTGTACAAAGTTGTTCCCAAATTAATAAATTAATGCAAGTAAGCAAATAAATCGTTTATCAAGCAAACAAATACGGTAAAGAAACAACACAAAATATCGCGACTTTTATGAATCATTTGATAAAAAAATCCGTGATTTTGTGCATAACGAAACGAATTGCAATTTTATGTTAAAAATTAGTATTGAATGGAAGTCTTTTTTTGTAGTAATTTTATTTAACAATATTCGTAGTGCATTTGCGTGTTTTCATTGTACGTGGCATCGCATTGCCATTAATTATGATCAGAGAGGCGATACTCGTCACGTATTTAATATTATGTCCCAGTCAAAGTTGTCGCATTAACCAGCATTAACTTTAATTTCTATTGATAGAAACTAAACTCTTTAACGGAACCTATTATTTGATAAAATGTTTTTATGTCAAAAATATCATAAATTGTATATAGAAATAGTTGACCCGATTGTAGAGTCTGAGATTATAATTAAGAGGGTCACGTGAGAACAGCGATCCACCGTGTAGTTCGTGACTGCGCGCGCGCATACTCGGCGACACGCCATCAACATCGATTATTGGGCACAAGGCGATACCGTGTGCCGATTTCCTGATTATTTTGATATCATACTGAAGTTTATGGGGAGACCTACGGGAGATATAACACGGAACAGTGATCTGCGCGATAACAGGTGACACTTTAGAAAATAGACGAGAGGTTAACACGTACAACATCTGTAGAGAATGTGAAGTAAATTCGTTTGTAGAATATTGGAAACCTATAAACTTAATAGCTCGCTTAAAACGAGGGTCTATAAATGAGAACAATTTATCGAATATCAATTATATTGGCCACTCAATTACTTTTTTGTAATTGAAGTGGTTACAATTAAAGTGTTTTATTGAAACCGATTTGAAATTTAATCTTCAGACCTCCAGTACGAACTATTAATTTAGTGATCAATTTTGGAGATGTACCTATCAGCTAAATTGATTGGTTAATAAATCGGTATACAACATTGAGCATGACTAACGAAAATAGCGTTTCAAGTTTCGAGAACCATAGTTACTTCTATCAACATCAACATGTTCTACAAAAAGCCTTTTTCATCGCAAAGTTTTTTTTTTTATTTACTCAATTATTATTCACAGAAACAGTGGGCGTTCTAAAGTTGTCAGATTTTTATAAACATTTATGAGAATTGAATAAAACGAAAGTTAAAATTGAAACGGCGGAATAATTAAGGTTATTTTTTTAGTAGCTCCCGTATCGCATAGCAGTGGTAGGGGACACGAAGCTGGGTTGCTCCTATTTATAAAGTAACGTTTAAAGGGCGGTACTAGGCGGTCGTGCGCGGGGTCAGGATGGATTCCATCAGGCGTGCTTTCCATGAAGGATTTTAATTACGTCGTGTCGAGGTGAACGACCTGCTGTCGCGGTGCGGGTGCGTGCACTTTTGACGGCCGCTTTAACAGGTGTCCCGTAACTTAATTTATTTTTATCTGCTAGAATCGAGGCTGTTATTGATTTCGCTTTTCTATTCGATTCGAGGCTGTGGATTCTTTTTTGCTCTAAATTATATCGATTCAGCATTATATTTCTTTTTAATACACAAAAACTTTACACGTTTCGAATTTCTTATAAAAAGCATTGGAATTTATAACTAAGGAGGTTGGGAGTTATAACTGAACTTAATGATGAAGCTCATGTATGAGATTGAAATTCCTACATTTATAAATATTTTGTGTATAAATTACAAGGTAAATGAGATGCATAACTGTTTATTGAAACTAAAATACATATTATCAAACTCCAAATTGATGAAAAATAATATTGTTAATGTTTGTTTATGGTGAGATGGGTATGCAAATGTTGGAACCTGCGCCTGCGACTAACAATGGTCGTGGGTGTGAGCGGTCACCGCTGACTCATCGTCGACACAGATACCGCGTCGTACCCAAATATTGATACTATCATAAATTAACCAAAACTTCAAAACCTGTTTCCGTGGTTGTACTACTATAAATGGTAACATTATGGCTTTAGTCCACTTTATTTGCGATAAAAAATGGGAGCATTGCTTTCAGTTGCTGAATAGATGAAAAGTGACTAAATAAAGTATACTGAAATTTTGTCAGTACCGTTGTTCAACGTTCGCGGTCAATTTTAACAAGAAGACGTCTCAAAGAAAAGCCGAAAAATAAAAATCTAAAAGTTATACCGACTTTCTGAGCTCAAGTTTTCTGGTGAAAACATTGCAAAGATCGCGTGACACAGCTGAACTCTCAATTCAAAGAAATTTTATCACTGACCCATTACTTTTTATTCGGTAAGAAATCCGTCTTGGCTACATAATAAAAATTTCTTGGCTTGAATGAGAAATCGTCAAATTACAATGTAGTCGAAGCCGAAAATGATTATGGGTAATAAATAGAACATTAAGTCATCAGAAACAGTAATGAAAACATAGATACGAACGTTTCCCATAGCAATGCATCAATTTATCTGCAAAATTCGTGATATACTGTTGCGTCCCAGATAACGCGGACAAAACAAAATTATACACAGCAAACTTTACATTAGCCCGGAATGAAACACCGTGTGAGCTTAAATGGAGAACGTGGCTGTAAAGCGTTTTATGCTCTATAATACGTTGCAAGTGGGGCGACTTACAACGCCTGCAATGTGCTCAAATTGATTACGGGCGATACACGCGAATCGTCTAATAAAATCACTAATGGAACGGTACCAGTGGCGTGCGTCGCATAACGGCGCAGCTCTGTAGTCGCTCCCACGACTGACACATTATGCAAGCTGCGCGGGCGTCGCGTCGACGAGCACAATGTCAGCTATTGATCGCGGTCGCGATCGCGTTCCCGACGAAAAACTGCGTGCACCGTAAGTGAAACTAGATGCAATGCTAAGCGACATTCGCGTGTCTCTTGATTGACTACCTGTAGCTTTTGTTTTATTTGTTCTTCTCAGCTTTATCCGGGCTTGGCGCTACAGTTACGATATGTTCCGTTGTAGGAAACACCGATATTACAACCTATGTTGCTTTTTTACAGTGCGTCATTTAATTATTTTCCTATTAATATCGATTTCATCTACCTAAAGAATTACAAAAGTAATTAATTTAACCTTTATGGACTGTACGTGTGGTTAATTATAGATTGATAGGAACGTAGGTAAGCATGAATACTAGTAGGTTTGGTCCCCATCACCTTTGAACGTCTAGTTCATTATGTCATACACGCATCGCCGTGGAACATGTAGACGTTATTAATTTGCACGAGCACAGAGCGGAACGTGCCATTAAAAATGTGATCTAATTATAACTGAGATGTATTGACTACATTAATTTGTAATTACAATGCGTTGTTAATAACTGAAAAATTACATACCGGTGAAATTAATGGTGCTTGCAATGAAAGGGTTATGGGATCTTAGCGCCAATAATGGGTAGTTGCGACAATGTTACGATTACATTTGAAACTCGTTTTTCTTTTCACGATGTTGGGATATAAAGTTTTTTGCCGTGAGTTTTAGCATGAAAGAGTAAAATATTACAAACATTTTTCGCCTTGTTATTTTCTCAGATAAGTTAGTAATCAGCATTGTAATCATAAAACATAAGATTCATTTATGATTGTACTCATTTACATAAAATTATCCATAATACCGTCATATCCCTATTAGAGTCAATTCTCACATTCATTAGAACTCGGAATGCGCAACAGATCGTTTAGTTGAGTGTTGCATTGTGAACACGCTGCGTGAATACAACAACAAAACGGAAAGATACATATGTATTAATAAATTGAATCATAATTGTTCAATGAAATCTTAAACATACAATAATCAACGAATCTAACAAGAAGTGGTTGTTAGTTACAGCAAAAATAGAAATAATAATTTAGACGAATGCGATGGTGGATGTTGCAATAGTTCGGGGTGTTGATGGCATTCGTCGCCGTCGATGTGGCACGTATTTACTAGTAGCGGAATTCGGCTGCGGTCGGCAATTGCGTGACCACAGGCCGAAACGCACGGTCCGTAAATTAGCAAGGAACTCTTATACGTCTGTCAGATTACTTGCGGTGAAACTCCGCAGCTTTACACTCCGCACTTCTATTACGGAGAATCAGTGTGTGACCTAAATCTGCCCCACGTTCCGCACTTATTTGGCGTGGTATGAATGTGGAATGTCATTTGCTGCGCGCGCCGCTATTTTACACCGCAATGGATATGTGTCTGTGCGGTCGTTTACTGCTGTCTTTCGTTAATTTTATTTGCGTTTTGAGCTACTAACTGTAAATGTACATGCGTACACAATGTACACGATTTTATCTACAGTCGTATTTTCCTACATCCGTACTAGGCTTTACAGAACATGTTAACCGCCACTGAACAGTGGTTCCTATCACAGCATTAAATTACAGTTTGCAGAATTGTGTTTGTGTTTAACCAATGTGGTCATGACAAATGTAGTGATTCCAATACGTTTACGCTGTATCTCCGTCATTTATTATTGCATGTTCAGATTCGTCGTGAAGTAGGTCAGGTTGTTGGGTGCCTCTGATAAAACTTCTTAGAACGGAGTGTTGATTTCTCAAACTAGGAATATGTAAATGTTTTCGGTCGATAAATCTTTAGTGCAGTAACAAACTTGGTGAAGTGAGCACATTAAAAAATAAGAGATAACACATTCCTCGTTTTAGTCGTGACGATTGGTCTGTGGCTAGTATGTCGAAGACGGTTACGATCGCGGTAACGAGTACTCGAGTGGGCGCTTTACATAGATCCAATGCAAATTGAGTAGCGATTTGCGCGCGTATAAATCAGCCGTCTCAAACACTACCACTTCGCATTTCATCAATTAACGTCAACCATATTGTGCACGATACGTGCGTACGATGTTGCGTTGACATTCATTAGTATAGCAACTGGCACTTTGGTTATAGTAGCCCAATGATAATATTATACGTATTAGATAATATAAGAACACCTATTACCTACTTAAATAAAAAAAACGTGCTTAAAAAGTCTAATATACTTTAAAAATGCTGTTCTATTTGTTACGCTAACTAGAAAGTGAATTAGGTATAATCATAATTTGTCTGGAGTGGTTTGAGCACCGAGCCGGGTTTAAATTATAGGGAGCTTCTTAGAAAGAACCGCGTGCGCAATTCAAGAACAGGACGCTAATCATTATCATTTCTTATGAATGGAATTCTACTAGAACTTGTCACCTTTCGTAGATTCTAGGTAACTTTAGCTTTCCTTATTTTTGAAATTTTGTTTAATATTTGGAACTTTTAACAGTTTTCGGTTAATTACACCCAGTTCAGAAAAACAAAAATAATTTTCATTTAAAAACCAAATATGAGTTAGGTATAAAACATCTTCACCTAATAATATTTTGTGAAGCCAAAGAGGGGCAGAACCGACGTGCTAAATCAACTTAACGGTCTTCGTGCTTATCTGTGTTTATCCTGGCGGCATAAACGTGCACGCCTATCATCGATGCTTCTGATTAATTTACACCGTACATACATTAAATTTTATTAGACACGGCCATACAAGCAGCTTACTTTGCTGTACCGGTCACATAGCGGGCGGAAATAAGACCGTCGTGAGATCTCTTGGACGATTTAGTAGATGTGATCGAGCTGCAAAAGCTTCGACAATACGCAATTAATGAACAGTCTGCTGACCATCTCGTTTTGCGTTACAAGCTAGCCGGTGCCATTTCTTATCGCTTACAAGGGCTGCGAGGCGTATTGTCGCATAACACTGGTGAGATGCGCGACCTTATTAAGGAAAATGGTTAAACTTTAAAAATAAACAGCATCCAGGCTGCACGTACATTTCACTTGCTGATTGATTTATTGTTTTATGCGTAGTGAATCAAGTGCGAACAACAGAACACCATAAATTAGCTGTTTATTGACAATTGGCTCGCGCGCGTTCGGGAAACGCGTGTAACTAACGAGACTGCTTTATGAGTTTCGCGATCGCGTCAAGAGATGATCCCAGTTAGTGGAGTGCGTCGGTACAGCGGCACCGGCAGCCGGGAGGTGTTGCCCGGGTCGGGGTGTCGGGGGCCGAGCTATCTAATCGGGCGTCGCCTCGTCGCTGGTGGGCGGCGATCGGGATAACGCGCCACCACCGCCGCGCCCACACGCCAATTATGTGGGAAGAGGTTACGATTGCGCGCGCGATACCGCGAAATAACGCAAACGGACCCACCTAAGGCCGATCGCGTGCATTAATCGGGAAACTATTACCAATGCCACTCCAATTAATGTTTCTTGATAAATATGTAGATGAAGGCAACTTCTTTATTGACTCAATTCAATGACAAATATCTTACTCGACCAGGTCACGACAATGAGACAAGCCAATTTTATAGTTTGCTTTAAGTTCATCTTCAATAGCTCAACATTGAATAAAAAAGTATATTGACTTAATTGCTTGATGCACTTCATGCACCAAACATTGTACGGTTGGAGGTGATGTTATCGTTTGATACGGACATACGGTTGGTGTGCCGTCGCATCGATCGATAGGAGTCAGCGTCCGAGGGACGTAATTACAATAAATACGGTTCACATGCGAACAGGACCGTCCGACGTCCGACACGTCCACGAGGCACATGCCGCCGCATTCTTGCAATTACGTAACACCTTCAGCAGACGCAGCGCGGAATTAATAAGTGCCCCAAGGAAAAATGTGGACGAACCATGCATTGACCGTTATAGATAGTTCAAATCTAACATTTATAACTAGATTTTCTGAAGCTATGACATACAACATAGCTACAACATCAAAAAGCAACATCATTTCTCTTTACAAGTAAGCTATATGCGATTAAAAGATGATTTAAGATGTAACACTTCCTAATGATTTAAGTAACGATTACCTCGCTCTGTTACACAACGACTTAATATTAAAATCTTTCTAAAATATGTATAACATCAAATTCATTTGTTTTCAAGTCTTTGGGGTGTTATAATAATACGGAAAAGGTACCTAAAAGTGTTAATATTTCATTTTAATATAATATCTGATTTTAGTGCAATTACATGAGCATAATGAGGCGGTAGTGGCGTCCTAGGTTGTAATCAAAGATGTAACTAATCGTAGGGTTAGTTGCATGACGCACGGTGACCACGCTAAGCCCTCATCTTCTACTGTTAGACCAGTTCTGTCACGCACTGCTGCTACTGTCGACGCGCTCATAGCAAATCTTAATCAAAGGAAGTTCTAATCCAATATTATCCGTGTCACTTAATCAGGTGTTAACGCTGTCTATCCGGTTGCTAATTAAAACAACATTTGTATGCAATTATGTATACTGCTGACAAGATATGATTCCTACCTAATGAAACAGTGGCGTCATATTTAGAAGTCGGATATAGCAAAAGATGAACGTAGACTATAATGCAATTGTAATGAACATGCCCTTGAAAAATAAGAAGCATTTCATGTTTAGTTACCCGAGGAAAGTGTACAGAATAATGACAGAAGGGCGGTTCGGCGTTATTACTGTAATGTCAGGTTGCTTCGTCTTCGTTCGCGAGCGTTACATAGCATTTCTCCTGAGCGTCAGCGAAACTAAAAAATAACACAAATAACCGGCTTGCCACAAACTCTATTAGATTTCCAACTTACTTTTTGCAGAGGTTGTCGTCGCCTAACTCGATCTCGATGCGGACGTGAGAAAATTGTTAATCTTATTTTGTAATAGTAGTTTGCAAGGGGAGATGATGAAGCGGCTTTTGAATTGAAAACTTATTCAAAAAGATGACATCGTTCGGCAGCACAAAGGATTTAATCATCCCATGACAATGGAAAATATCCGAGTGTAATATTTACTTAACTTATCGGCCAAGTTGCAAAATGCAATTTAATAAATATCGGAATCAGTTTTAAACAATGCAATCGGAGTGGTATCGACTTAATGTAGGTTAGCTTAAATGTAATAACAGTTAATGGCAATAGTATTATCGTTCCACTAGTGAGTGTAATGTAGAAAGGAAGAGTGCAAGTGTCAGAGCGCAGAGTTGCGACAGGGAAAGCGCTTTGCCATATCACGAAAGGGAACTTCAAATCCACACTCGGTACATCAGGTTCACTAACAACTTACCTCATTCGATCTAAGATAGGATCGAATACAGGAACTTGTAAGGGCACTTTCTTCGACTCATTCAAGTTTTTTGACGTTAAACTGCGGGATACTATGCTTAGGGATACTTGTCTTATGTTAAGTGTCATGCACGTATTTGAGTTTACATGGTTGCAATGTTAGACTGGATGTTCCTCGTGGAACCTGTCCGCCGCGCCGTAGCCGCTGGACGCCCTCGGCGTGATCGGATTTCCCGTTTGCGATTATTGCCTTTCTTTATTTCACGGGGCGGTTCGTTACCGTCGGTATCGGTATGTAACGGTACAGCATGGGCACAGGCATTTGCATGGTGATCCCATTACGGCGACTGGCGGGTGGAAGTTATTAAAATACGTTTAAGATCGTACAGCATTCGGTGGAGGCGATAAAGAGTAGACATTGCAGAGTCGTGAGTTTGCTCCGAGCTTTATTGCGTTCGGGATGAGATCGGGGTCCGCGGGCGAGTACGATGCCAACGTAAACAAAGAACGAATTGAGGTGTTGGGCAAGCGACGGCGCTGCCTGACGGACCGGTGCGGAGCTGCAGTCCGCTGTATCTCGTTAGCGGCACATTGTTCGCTCTCAGACACCGACATCGACATTCACCCTACTGTAATTGGCTACACGAAATATAGCATTATCTCTTTTACTGTCTGACCATTGACTGCAATAAATTTACCTAATTTGTCTACACATCGCTAACCGATTTCACTGGAAGTAATCACAAATTAAACAAAGTATCAGATTAGATGTCTCGTAAGAAGCAACGAAAGATTGAAAGCGTACGATGTAAACATACTTATGGTTCAAGGACACAAGGTTAGAAAGTGGGTCTCAGAATGCGTGCGGCAGTGACAGGGCAATGCAATCGCGTGACAAGTCTCGCTCTGAACATTATCATTCCACGTACGATGCTAAACCACTTATTCGGCTCGTGGTGACCGTTACCCGCACGCACGCCGCCTGCATCAATGGCATATTTTTCCCCGGCGAAACTCCGCACACATTTACCATTCAAGGTTAACCCGGTCAGTGTAGCGCTTTGTTTACACGAGTGTCGCGACGTCCGACATCACACGGCGGACGTTCACACTTCATACTCTTAGTGCTTGCCAACAAACGACCTATTGTCTCCTGAGATTTCTAGATTAATTTGCAACTAAAATGTTGTTCTTTAACATACCATGTACGATTTGTGCGGATGTGGCCTACAAAAATAATGGCAACCGTCTTGATCGTAAAATGCAAATATGTACATTTAATAGATCAAAACCTTCGCCTCTAGCGTGAACTTGCTCACTATGCAATGCCGACTTCATCTAGAAATCTAGATAAGGACATGCGTGCTCGAGGTCTATAATCCAGTTGCCCTGTGGCGTATTTAAACTATTATGTCAATAAAATAACTACGTCAGTTAATTGAATGGTATTTCCTCGTGAATTGTTTCATATTTGAGTTTCAATTTCATGTCAAGTCAAAATATTGCATGAATACAATAATGCAACCTACATACTGCGCAGTAATAATCAATTAATTTATCATAGTTTAAGTTGATCCTCATTGACAAAGGTTGGCTTTTATTTAATTTTACACAATGTGTTATGCAATAGGCGAGAAACAGAAAGTATGTGAAACTAATGCCATTACGACGTATGAACATACGTTATTCTTCAATATTAATTAATGTATATGTCCGATTGTTGCAGGTGTACCAGATCACTGACATCGCTCAAACTCAAAGCGTCGACAAGGTAATTAAAACATAGTGCATATACAAGTTGCTTGCTCGTCTGTGACGATTAGTAATAGCTGACGCCAGCATCAATTAAAATTCCCATACAAAGCAAGTAAAAAAACTTTAATCAAAAAGTTCTATTTAAGTGTCCAGTATGCACGTTCTTCTCGTATTTATTTTGAATAGGCGGTCGTGCAACCATATATTTTTAAAGTAATGGAAAAATGTCGCCTGTCTTGATATATATGTCCCATAAAATTAATTTGTTCATTTTGCACGTGTGCTGCAGTAGGTGGCAATTTATTTAGGGCGGCGCATGCGGGATGTGTTCTCATTAATATCGAAAGTATACCATATCCGCGAGTTTGTGTCATGTGTGGGGTTGTTAAACCTGTCCTTACGCACCAGTTTCTTTCAAACTGGTTGAGCTACACACTTAATAGTCCTCTTCGCCTTGCTAATTGCATTTCTTCAATGCGTTCAAAGAATTTCGATGCGATAACCACATGTGCGAGTTTAGATAAACGGCAAAGAGATGCATTTATAAATTAACTACGAGTTGTGTGCACATATCGACTGAGTCATTGTGTATGCTGTTTTATCGCTAGATAACTCTGTAATCATTGAGGATTTAAATACACTCACAAGATTTAATCAAGACGCCTCTACCTTGCCTAATAGTG
This sequence comes from Spodoptera littoralis, assembly GCA_902850265.1. Classification (NCBI taxonomy): domain Eukaryota; kingdom Metazoa; phylum Arthropoda; class Insecta; order Lepidoptera; family Noctuidae; genus Spodoptera; species Spodoptera littoralis. Next base: position 7,042,329 of record LR824542.2, on the reverse strand, counting down.
TGCAATTTAAGTATACCAGCTGTAGCTTCATAATCATTCAGAAACTGTAATTGAAATGTAGCTTCTAAAATGAAATAACGGTATCCTATTCAGTTAATGTTTTGTACACTTTAAGTTGATAGTGGATTGCAATTCAGATTGACGTATGTCACGAAGCAAGGCGACAGAAAATGCAAAACTGCAAATAAGTTTTTCAGTGATTTGAATTTGAGGCGCGATAGGGTTGACTCGCGTGCCCGTCCAATACGAGCACCCGTCATGCCATCCGTACATTTTAACGAGAGCGCGATCGCCCGCGCCGATAGGGACAGTCTAATGAAAACCCCGCTGAATAATGCATTAATACCAGCGTTAAATCGTGAGCACACACTATCGAACTGGCGACGAGAAAATACTACCCAGATGCAAATTTAAGTCAACACCGACGCCGATAAGCCCGTGCCGGTAATTCAAGAAATTGAAGTATTTTAAAATTACCGTTCTTCTACACGTAGCCAATAAGTTAAGAAGTTGGAAAAGATGGATTGCATTATTCATCGGGTTTTGAGCACTGCCGTAGGTGCTGGGCGGTAGTTGGGGACAGTGTATTATAAATAACGGCAATCATGCGAAATAAGAATGGTGTTGACAGTAGAAGCGGTGTGTAGGAGGTGGTTGGCTATGCTGGGCGTCGTGCTGCCCGTCACGCCGCGACCTGCGCTCACCTTCTCTATTGAAATGTCAGTGCGCGGACCGGTGACGAGACAATCGTAAAACACAATGTTAAGGTCACATCATGACTTCAATAAACTATTCTCAACATGGGAAACGTGACGTCGCCGCTGTAACCGAGACCTCCTGAAAGTGTGCCAAACATGTACCCAGCCGAAGAGACAACGTGATCCCTTGTTGGATCCCGTACTGTTTAACTTGTAGCTATTTTTCTCTCTCACCGATGTGTAAACACAGTGGAACGCCAATGTATTTACTGAAAACTTGCATAAATCAAGTCAATTTTACTGTTGCCACCTGTGGATTCGGTCGAACAAATTTTGTATCTCTGAACCGTAACATTAAATGTTTCCAAAAATAAGATTATTTATACAAAAAATGTGATGTTTACTTGGATTTCATAAAGTAAGAATAAATTAATTAAAGAGGAAATATTAAAGTCACGTCATATATTGGAAAAGCAAAGTCATATGTTCGTGGTAGCAAGATATATGAAAAGCGCTGTATAATATAAAGTATATAGTTGTCAGAGGCCAAGTGTCAGGGCAGGACGGGGCAAGATGCCATACCGTCCACAGTCGCACTACCGTTCCCGCGTTCCAGATATACGAGCATGCGAGAACATACTTAGATACACAGGATTGAGGTCATTCGTGGTGTCACAACAGACTATTACCTGTACATTTAATTCAAACTATATATTAGTTTCTGTCGTTGTAGCTTGAGTATTGTAACGTTTTCCATAAAACAAAAATCCATTAATTTACAAATTATTTGGGAACCAGTCGAAACATATTAAGATTCTCTTACATACCTACATAGAGTTTCGTCGAAATCAGTATTCCAGAATATTTTATCATAACAATTTGTGTGTCAACAGGACACGGGGCGAGCGCTAACATAGCGGGGTTTTACTTTCTTGTAGTGGCCTCAAGAAACTAGTTAAGAGAAAGTAGGATTAGTATCTTCAGTGTACTTATCGTTATATAACCGTAACTGAGCCGTTAATTAATTTGTCATTTTAATTAACGATTAATGCTATGAACGCGAAGGTGTATCGGCAAGGAAGTAAAATTTTGCCATTATAAATTACTTTCTGACGCAAATAAGGAGTTCCCCAACTGAAACAAATTCGCGCCTACAGACATCCAATTAGGCCGGTGGTATCGTGCGTATCCGCCGACCCACGTGTGTAGAAAATAGGCACTTACTCATAAATATTTATGGCGGGTACAAAGCCGTCTTTGTATACTTCCACATTCACTCGGAATTATAATGGCTGTCACAGAAGGATCCCGAACAAGAGCCGAAACGGCTCGCATTAAGAAGAATAAAAGATTCTCGCGACAGTTTCACTTAGCAACCGACACGGCGAATATCTCCAATAGAGATGACACAGAAAGAGTTTGCTGGTGGAATTTTTAATAGGGAAGCTATGAGTCGCAAGATGACGATATCACAGACTAAGTTGACGGCAATACACTGCGATTGATTTCGGCAAGCTTATCTGTGAGAATCACGGACAGAGTCGAGTTCCAGTTTTTATTAGTCGAAAGTTTTTGTTTATTGTGGTTTTATTAAGTGCGGTTCCTGGAGGAAATGAGTGTGGCGACAAAGAGAAGGTTGCCGTGGTTGAGGACGGTGACGCCCGGCATTTCCCGTTGCGGTGGTGGGTAAGAGCGACCAAGCGGCAGGCGGTCCGTGTCGTACGGTAGTGGTACAGTTAACCTGGATAAAGGCGGTTACGGTGTCCGCTGCCGTCGTTGTGATCTGTCAATTAGAACCCCATAACCTTGTTCACATCGCTGATCGTCCAGCCCTAACGATTACAATTACCGTCACTCCCTAACAATGAGTTTAAAATACGTTTCCGCCATCAAGTCGGTTACTAAGTAAAGATGTTGCCATGAGTATAATGTTGAACTACACAAGGTCGAAATGATTAACAAAAGCGTTAAAAAGCATTTCGGTCACTGTTTTGTTTTTGTTAATTCAATAACTTCGTAGCGAATTTCACGGTCTGTACTAAAATGATTCTAGCAGTATTCTCAATTCTTTGATTTTGTACAGTTTTTTATCTTTGCTATAGGTATTAATGAACTTTTGAAAAATGGTGACATTGTTCTTTGCAGTGGTCAATTGCAAACTTAATTTTAGACAAAATTAGACATGAAATAATAAAATTCATTTACTAAATAAAGGTTTCAATAATGAACACGATTGCATCAAATAAATTGAGGCAGTAGAAGCTTACTAAAGACATTTCGAAGTCGCCTATTATTAACATCGGCCAAAACCGTTCCATGAAATTTTGAGACGGAATGGCTCGAGACACAATCACGTTTTCCATCAGTGTGAAATCTACCAATAGCAATGCAGTCCACTGGAACGGTGGCTGTAAGAGATGCGTGGCATCACGTAGACGTAACTTTAAAATAACGTCGTGCTCTGCGCCCGCGCAGGTCGACGGCCGACTTACGAAATTTAATCGAATTATATAAAACTCATTGCCAAACAAATATTTCGATTCAACAGACTTTTTACATTAGGTCCGTTCACCTCAATGTAGCTTCGAGCTAAACTTACTTAGATTTTAAAATGTCCAATATACAGACAGCTCACGAGATAGATAAGAGAACTGTCTCTAGATGACGTAAGGAATGTTTTCGGCCGACTTTGGCGGAGGTGTAAAATAGAACATAGTTTATTTCTCTATTGTTTGAAACGTGCTTTGTATGTACAACACAATCTAGTGTTTTGTGGACTGAGGACCGTTTAGTAGCTTTCAAGTTATCGAGTTTTCAGCGACAAGCATCGCAAGCAATATTTATGCGCGAGTCCACGACACGGTTGCATTGCGTGGGCGCGCCGCCGCCGGAGACGTACGGAGGTTCCTCGAGAAGGTGGATATCCTGATAATACCATCTATCGATTTACAAGTGTGAACTACTGCTGGAACTACCTCTAGTTATCTGATACTTTAAGGATTGAAGATCATTGTTAAGCCTCACGTTTATAGAACAGGTTTCATAAAGCAATTCCTTTCCTATTTTAAATTATTCCATGTTTACTATTTCGAATTTATTTTGCTAATGGTCCCACGCATAACCGGTTTAAAGACAACAAACAATTTTCTGGGCAGATTTCGGTGTTTGTTTTTGTGATTTGCTCGCCGTTATGAAAACAAACTTCATTCCGTTTGCCTTCAATTTAGACAATTACCGTTCCGCAAATCAGAGCACGACCGAAAACAGCTCGTAATATTGGCAATGTTTCCGACCGGAATGTTACGCACATTGAAACATTCTTCCATCTGCTGTAATCGTAAAAAGAAGTATACTGCATGCATCATGGAAGTATGACCATTTCTAGAGAAGGAACATATGGCACAGGTAGTCTTGTATGTTTAGGCGCGTGCCTTTTGAGATGAGTCAATATTTACAGGTTGTCGACCTGACTTCCTTTCCACAAATAGCTAAGATATTAGTAAAAGTACCATTATGGGTAGCACTAAATCATTCCATTAGTTGTATATAACTTTAAACTGCGTGCACTAATGTGGGTATGTTGTGCTAGAAGCAACGCGGAATCGTGAATTGAATGCATCTGATTAAGGTCTGATATAAGAAGGGCACGAATCCATGAGCAACAATCCTTGTTCTTAGTCCGATTGCCGTTATCTAATGTGAATTTACTACGTTAGATTACAATGCCCGACCAAAGGCATCTTCAGTAGTGATCTTTACGTAATGGAAGTAAAAATACTTCCTGGTGTTGGTCACGTGAGAAAAGTGTTGGTACGACATTGACAAATGGTGTGCGGCTAGTGTGCGGGCGCCCTGACGCTGACGCGCCAACCGTATCGCCGCTCACTCCAGGTACACCACAACCCGACCAGCAATACCACAAACATTCGCCGGACTAATCAAAGCTAAACGCTAAACGCCACATTATAGATTTGCGAACCTTGAACTTACACAAATATAACGGTTACGTCTGTCTGTACAATACTGATGTTTTAATTACAACCAAGGAAAATACAACGCTCGCAACTAAAATAAAATGTTAGATTTAATTCTCGTGAGATCAATCATGACATAAACATTTTACTATCACACTATCGTATTATTCATCGCTTGATCTCGATAATGAGGCTAAATTAAAAATAACGTCTGTTACGATGCATAAATATTTTAGCACGATAAAAAGTATTGCTGATACGTATCAGTTTGTCTGTCTAAACAAATAACCACAGTGTCGGACAAAAAACATATACTTAACTAGTGCCAGTATTGGCTACCGAAGTTGAAATGTGATTAAAAAAGAGACAAAAAAAGTTCAAAAGATTGAACGCAAAAACGTATCGTTAAATATGATTGCACCTCACAATTAGTTTTATATTTTGAGATGTCTTAATTCGACGATCTTCTCGTCAAATATCTTCATAACGATAACGAGTAGTCATTGTGGCTTCTCGATCAAGTTTCTTATTTGAAGTTTAACATTTAAAACTTGACATGAATATTCAAGATACTTTCAATATGAGTGAAAACACTAGGAACTAACTAATTGAAAGTTGTTCATATACACTGACATTAGATTAATAAAAAAAGCATTCGAAAAGACTCGTACAACCGTTATGGCAATGCATATGTATGTTCACGATAAATCAACGGGTTATCGAATATGTAAACCCAGTTAGTAGAAAGAGTATCGTTTACATCGAAATAAAAACCGTGACTTTTTGTTGTAACTGTAAATATAATTGTATTTGTTCCAAGACAACTGGGAATGTTTTTTTGACGACTTGAAAAAACTAGCAAGTACTCTCGGTTTCTTCGTGTAGGTTGGTTTTGTGTGGCTATTTCTGTTATTTGACTGTGAAATTGCGATTGTAAGCCAGTCGAGCGTGTTTACTTAGCGATAAAACAATCTATGGGAGTCCGAGTGCCGTTTAAGGTTCAATGATCACTAGGATCAGTCAAGACTATTTCTGACTGATCGGTAACTTTTTCTAGCGATACGATTCGTCCGGCTTGCTCAAGCGTGGGATCGCGATGAGAGCCTGCCCAGTGACGTAACGTATGTAGAGGTGCTGTGATTTGATTAATGGAACAGATTGAGAAAATTGAGTTGGCACAAGATAAGTGGCATGTGTTCCATTTAAAAAACGTCGGTAGATGCAAAGTGACGTGTATAAATCAGTTTTTCTATCGGTTACTGTACTTTAATTAGAGTTGAAGCGGAAACGGTTACACTGTTTATTTTATCCTTGTCATAATTATGTTCACATCTATATTATTTTTTGCAGTAAGAAACAAAACACCAGTGTGTCTGTCAGACACTCAAGTATGACTCGAAGTTATTGTTAAGCGATAAATCAAGATTATTATGTCTTGACGCCGAATATGGTCGTTACCAAATTGGATTACATTGTGTACAATATAAACTTTTCGGAATAAGTATGATGTGTTCCTACCCAATTTGTCTTGCTTAAATTATTGTTGTCATAACTCTACCTTATCCTGACAAAAGGCAAATTTCCGAAAGCTTTCGTAGAACCACTTAATTCAAACATCGTACAAGTGCAGGTCAAGTAAGATACAGTTAATATTTAAATCGGGTGATTCTCTCTCATATTGCCACAGAATACAAAAGTGAAGAGTTCCAACAAACAAGCAGAATAGTTTCTCAGGCAAACTATGTTGAATTTAAATAATTTCCAGCAACTTTGAATCTAGTTAGCGGCACTCTACATAATTCATTGAGTACACAAAGATATTTAACGACGCCGACTATGTATTTTAAATTTAGGTTAGTATCTAAAATGTTTACATAATTAACGTTGTTAACAGTACTTTCAAACATAATATTTAAAGTTAAGTAGATAGTTATTTGATTTGCATAATGTATGTAAAGTTCAGTGGTCATTACCGCCTCCTGGATAACCAAGGGGTAGTCGTACTCACACATTGACTGAATAATTTAATTAACAACATTATAGGTGCTAGAGAAACCATTAAATAAACATAGTTTTAACACATTAAGGTAACATAAGCAGTAAGTAATGTGCACTTTACATTCAGGCGAATATCTGTTACGAAACGTGTTACATAATACGGCGCGGTTATCTGCCATTACCATCACCAGACATGTCGTAAACAGCTGCATCCTTGGCGCGGCGCAAGGTCTAGTTCAAAACTAATGGCTTTACTTATGTAAATAGACAACAGAATTATGGTTGCAGCGAACATTCCGGGAAATTCTTAAGCGCGAACGTTCGTAATTACAAGTCGATACGGGGAAGTTGCCTTGCTCAGTCCCTGAACCGAATGAAGGAATCACGACCGTGCATCTTTATACATACAACACGCTTCGCTGGTGTGTCATTACATTCACCTGACTATAATTCACTATGTCATAATTATGATATATTCATGTGTAAACTGCGTAATTAACAATGGCGTATTTCTTTTGATCGCAGCACGGCGGCGGTGGCGGACTGCGGGTAGCGGTTGCGAAGCTGCAAGGTTAGTAACCCCGTGTACTATACTCTTCTACGATCGGAATTCGTGAATCTTTAGAAATAACACGTCATTATGTCTTATTAGCTGTAGAGGAAGCACTTAGAGCAAATGTAAGGAAAATAACACCTTTCGGTCTCGAAGAGATTGTTCTACTATCCATTATTGCACCCATTATAAAAATTAGTGTAGCCTTATATTTAATGAATAACACCTAATATACAATTTGAAATTATTAAAAGTGATTAGGAGTTTTAGTCGGGTTGTAACGGTATATGAATAAGACATTACTGCATGGTAACTGTTAATAATACTGTCAAACTATCCAGAAACAAATCAAAAAGAAATAACAGAAGCACCGAAGTGCAAACAGATGTACAGTTAGTTTTTCTGGTGTTACTTACTAAATGACTCGCCGATATAGTCCGGTAGGTACGCGTGTATCGTTATTAATGCAGCACCCATTACCAGAATTGATGTACGGATGTTACGAAACGATTCATCGTTGTGAGCCGACGATTTACCGTTGTTTACAAATAAAAAATCTGCCCTAATGATTGATTACCTCGAATTAATACACCGTTCACAGATATGAAATAAAACTTTCTGAATAACTTTATTAGTGAGAATAAAATCGTCTGTCACGTGGTACTAATAAATACCGTTTTTTAAAAGAAGTCATGCGATTAAGGTTTATAATGCAATGTATGTTTTAATGGGAGGTCATCATCATTTATCATTAACATATTATATGTGACAGTGGCCACAAACACACACAGGCTGACCAAAGGCCTCTTCTCACCCTTTAATGGGAGTTGATGAAATAATATTCCTGAGCATTATTGAAATGATAATGACATGTAAAAAGTAAATGTGGCATTCTCAGAACATGCTGTACAAGTTCCAAGGAAGAATCATCGATGGGGATTCCTAAAAAACGCAAAAGCGTCTGTATCACGGTTTTCGAATTGTATAATAACCGGTTCGTATATAATGTTATCCTGTTATTTTTTACCGTTTTACAGATGTGAAAATACCTCGTACTTACCTGCCATTGAAACCACTGTCCCACATAGCGTGCACATATGCATGCATGTAGGTTGAAGGCATGCCAATTTCGTTCCTTTTGCACAAAATTACTACTCATTTGCAGTCATTTTACACAAAAAGAAAAATAAATTCCATACACGATTTCCGCATTTTCGTAACAAAAAGATTTTTAGTAATGTTTTCTCAAAACTCTCTCGAAACATTTGTTTACAAATATTTTGTTAACACAAAAGTTCATAGCGTCTCTGTAATTAACTAACTCGTGTCTAGACAGCACACTCATATTAAAAAAAAAATACAATAAATCTTAATCATTATTTGACAATGATTGTCAAGCTACTGCTAATTTAATTATCTCCGTTGTCTGTTATCAGATTTATTATCAGGGAATCACTTTCGCGGCTCGGTCGGCGGTCGCCTAACGCGAGACTACACGTGACGTTTCGGTGTTAATTCAATTACGATAGTCTCGTTACCAACACTGTTAGACTTGCGTTTGCGCACCGCAATCGCTTATCTTAATAGGTAATCTTCGTTTGCTGTTCTATCTGCAGAAGCTTATGAATTGAATTGCAAGTTAATGATCATAAATGTCTGCATAGGAATACTGAACGATATTTTTTATATTCCTAAAATGTAAAACGCTCTCATTTTTGTAATCCCTGTGCGTTATGGTAACTGATTATAGACTTCATTATTATGTAGAAAATTATTACATTTATAAATTAACTTCCGATAATTTAATTTTTATTATTGCACACATCGTTAATGCCCATAGTAGAATAATTAAAACGCGGAAATTCACAACTTGATTGAAGATATGATCTACCCTGCAACTACGTGCGCGTAGTAGGTACTAACAAACTTATTCAATTGTAAAAGCAGTAAAGCAATAACTCAGGGGAATAGCAGTAATTTCTCAATAACAAGTCATTGCTAAGCCACTATATCAAAGAGGTGGAGCTTCGAACAAAGCTAGCAAAATATAAAGCGAAGGTATTCTAAACCAGCCGTATTTATATTGTTTCCTGATTGAACAAGAATCAAGAGACGATTCAAATCTAAACTAAAATAGATTTTATGTTAATTTATAGAACAATCAGAATAGAGATTAGTTCAGTGCAGGCACACAAGTAGTAATACAGGAAATGTCCGAGGAATATCCACCCTGAGGCGTAGGGTATGCATCGGGAAGCAATCGTGCACATCCTATAGAACAAGCAAAAGGCGGTCGAGATCTCCGCCAGAGGCTTTTAATTGACAATAGATAGCGACCGACCTGTATAGATATGCCACAAGATAGCGTTTTACCTTTAGCTCTCTTACGGTATGTGATAGCAGTGTTCTGCGCTCAGTTATGGCTCCTGCGTACGTCAATTAACATACACAACACTAATGCATTATTGCTAGTATCTTGTGATATCTACAAATCGTGCGTTACCTTCTAAGTTACATGCTCCGTTACAGCAAACGGCTCTATAAGGCAAGGGGCAGTTATTGTAAAGTCATTACACACACGGAAGACAAAGTTGACAGAAGAGTTACAGCGCTTGTAATCGTTATGCTGATTGCCAATCTCTAAGAAATATAATACTGGGAGAAAAGCTGAAGTGACATTAGCGAAGGCGCACTCAAGACTAGCATTAATTTGTAGGTATATAGTGCGGACCACCCACTGACGAGGAGTTAGTTCGATCATTAACTCAACAATTACTTTAACTGCTTCGCTAATTGTTTATTTCATGTGTTAAACAATAAATCACTTTAAGTTCAAGTTCCAGCGGAGACTACCTTAAAATATTAGTTCGAGTTTAGTTTCAATCAACGTTTTGTTTAATAAAAGAAATAAGTACGAAATCAGTTCGTAATTAAATCGAATCGTACGTAAATTATTTGTAATTAGTCAAGTTTAATTAATTTAAATGCAGCCGACGAGAACGTATTGCAACGCGATCAACTAGAATAATGCCGATTCTTTGAAAGTTTTTACTGTACCGGGATTCACATCAGGTGTTTGTATCCAGATATTATCAAACTGGTCTTAACGCCCTAGTTAACGGTACGTATAATGTCACATTAAAATGTACATAACATATTTTTCTGGTTTTTGTAAAAGCAGCCGCTGTTTTACGACCGTTGTATGGAGTCCTATGATATCGTCGCGTCGCAGTGTTAGGCGCCTTGCATGCAAAGATGTCGGGATACACCGCACTATAATATGATCACAAGGCGGGATCTGTGTGAACATAATTGGGTATTCGCGGTAAGGCCATGATTTCAAAGATAAACATGTCGAGGTCGACAAGAAGGCGGTGTTGTCAAGTGTCCATCCAATGTTATCTGCGCGCGACATCTTTATACTGAGGTCGGTTTTTCTACGCGTGCGCGATGCGGTGGGCGGTAATGGCGTCCGCCCCAACGGGATTCGCGCGCCGACATCGTTTCGCGTCTCATCGTGCGGCCGCAATACATCGCTCCACTTAAATTACGTGCGAGCTTGTTCCGGTAAACTATCGCGATACCTACACTATAAAAACGTTCTTACTTTTGCACCTGACCAGATTCTCGATAGGAATGTTCTGAGTAAAGTGCTTGTAGAACACTATTACACTTGTATGGACATTCGACCAGGTTGTTAGACTTCGCAATCTAGACGCGTAACATTTAAAGATTAGTGCCAAGTATGTCGGTCAACGACTGGTGAATTCAATATTGTCGACAGAAATCATTTACCTACTTCATTGGGTACCTTAATGGACATCACGATGGATGACGGAATTATGTGCTTAAGAGAAGCTTGTAAACGTTCGATCAATTGCTGATAACGGTAGGTAAAATAACTACGATGAGACGTCAATAAGTGTGTTGACCCTTTTGACATTTTAATAATATAATATAATGTAAATGATTATGAAGGTTTAGCAGACTGTGTTCTGAACCCGTCATTAGAGTAAGTACTTACCTATTTGTTCTATAACAAAGTTTAGCCAAATATCAAAATACACAGGTTGTTTACCAAAAGATAATTTCCTGTGATAAAGAATTTTGAAACAATGGTTATCCTCAATGAGAGTCTCCCACGTGCAACGGAACTCTTCCGCCGTTTAAATTGTAGAGCATCAAAAATAATGGGCGCAAACCAAACCAAGTAAAAGACCATTATAACACAATGTGTACCGTTACTCCTAATCAGATGAATCATGTGTTTAGCTATACGAGCCGTCGTTGATTGCTATGTATTAGTAACATTAATCATTCAACTAAAACAAAAACTATTTAAAATTTTGGTCAGTTAATTGTTTTTAGGCGGCACAAATTCACTTTTGTCAGAGGCGTGACCGCTATTAGTAGGTGGCATTATAATTAAACACTCGAGTGAAATGATTGACAGTTTATAATATAAACAACGCATATAAACATAATTGATAGGCTTTTAATTTGAATGTTAATGTTTCCACTTGTATGATCAGCGACGATATAACGGTTTTTTTTACGAGTGCATACGATAATTATCTGTTGATCTCGTCCTACTTTAAATGTTCACTTTTAACACTTTTAACTCGTCTGAATGTTCTCATTCCGATGTTTTTATCTTTAATGGAGGTCACAAATCTTAAGTTGATTAATATCGTGCATACACATAGCAGTTGTCTGCGTTGTGTATCGACATTGCAGTGAATGAATTTAGGCCACATGACCGCTGTCTCTCCGATTGAAAGCGGTCGTTCAATTTGTAAAGAGTTAAAATAGTAGATAAGCACCTAGGTGCATATTGCTTGCCGGAAGAGACGGTTCACCGTTATAACATTAGTGTTTTTGCATCCGCCATCAGTGGGACAGGAGTGTGTCGCCGCTCCCGTGCACCGGGAACCAATCAATTACATATTAGCTTAATGTGACGTAGATAGCGCGCAGTTCGCGCCTGGACATTTGCATGGTGCGTGCAAAACGCATGACCGTTGACGGCGCCCAGCCATAACGGGTGCTCGCCGGAGACAATCACAATGTGATGCTTCTTGTACGAACATCTTAGTGCAGTCCCATAATGGAAACAAATGTTATGACTTAAACCAAGGATACTGTTAAGAAAATCAATGCAAACAGTTGAAAATAACGTGCAGCTAATATCGTGATTTCCTGGATGTAATTGTATTACGAATGCGAGTCGGAACAATGTTCTTACTATCATAAAGCACGGTCGTGTACTGTATTGCAATGGGATTTATGTGGTATAAAATAATTTCATTAGAAGAGTTAGAGTGGGCTCGTAAAGTAAGTTTTAATTGGTGGTGCATGGTGTATCGTGTGCGGGTGCGATGGAGCCGCAAGGAGTAACAATGGCAACGTGCGCGGTAGGCGGAGGCAACGTCGTGGTCGCCGCCGGCGCTGGCACACCCGCCCGGCTCAGAATAGCGCCTCGTAACAAATGCCGGCCCGCCTGCTCTACGTGCCCAAACTTTACTACAATTACAAACTTCATTACCCGTTCCACGATAGTAAATTATTCAATTGACAAGAAATAAGGCTTTTCATACAACTAAAGAGTACTCACAGAGAGTTTCTGTATTTTACACGTAAGTAGCCTAAGCTTAACATCCAGGAACAAAGTATAAGCTTCATAAACAAGTCAAGAAAAGTAGATGTAGCAGCTAATAAAATTTAAATTAAATAAAAGGAATGAAAAGAAGAATAGAATAGATAGATGCACGGAGCTAAGAAAACATAAAACGCGCGAGGCTAGTAATAAATATGCCACCACAAACACGAACTCAATACCCGTGCCTCCTTACGTGCGGCAAAAAGTTCGCATTCATTACCAGAGCGCATGTAAACAGATTTTAAACGCACCAGTTACAAATAAAATATATATTACTTACGACTAGACAATTTATTAGCTGCTTCTAATGAAACTCATTACTCACGCGTGCTGCCATCTAAGTACTTGTTGACATATTGTTATTAACGTAATAGCGCTTTTTCAGCCTCACTATAGTAAAGTAACTCGATTGTTTGTACAAACATAACACTGTAAAATTATAGTTTTCGTATAAATCCTATTACATGACTTTTATAACAGAAAAATGTGGATTCCTATTAGGCACAGAAATGTAGGACAAGTTTAAGAACATCAATAATACATCGCTTATTAGGAATGGTATGTAGACGCCGCCTTCGTAATATTTTTATAGCAGGCAGAAATTTATAAAGATGGATCATTAGTTTTGGAGGCACAAAACAACTTTGAGAAATTCCATAATAGAGTTATCATCGCCTTAATTTAAATCACTTTGTATACAACGTACTCATTTATTTACGACAGGCTACTGATTTATGATGCCCATTCGATAATTACATGTTTTTAAAACGTTATTGCCAGCTCTATGAATTTGTTCGGTAACGAGTTTTATAAAGGCCCGTTAGTCTTGGACCGGTACGTACAGAATACAGGTGGCGTCCACTTACCAATTAGTAACTACCGATGTCTTACATAATTTCGTCACTGCGTTTCTCGACGCAAGTAGAGGGAAGGGAATGCACAGATTTCATCTACATATATTATGTATTCTACTTCCTAATTCCAGTCGCGGACACCCGACTAACGGTCATCTTCATAGCGTTTAAATTGAATACGACAGCGAAATATAAGTGATAAATGCACCTTAATCGAACTGAAACATTATTGTGTAATGGCCAGAGAGAATTGAAAACAACCGAAAGAGAATTCAATGCATAATCTTATGGCGACTATCATTAATCACTAAGTTGTTTATTTGTAATGTAACCATTGCTGATAACTGTTTCTGGTTCTACATATATATTAATAGATACATTATTTATCTATCATGTAACTCATAATAAGATCTAATCATTGTTTGTTTCGTGGTAGAATAACATAAACAGCCAAATGGTATACCATACCATTATGTATTTTATTTATACTATCGCAGGTAAACGTCAGGTGTGTCATAAAATTAAACTAGAAACCCATTATCCACAGCGTCATGAATCTTTGAAGTTTTATGACAAATAGCATACCACAACACAATAGTCCATCTATCGTAGAAATTGTGGGCACGCACCTAATACCATTCAATCGCTCTGAGTGTATTGTAGAGTTAACAATCATTATCTTGCAAACGAGTCCAATAAGTGAAAACGAGATTTGTTGCCACTATTTGATGTTTTATATGTATGCAATCAATATCGCGAATTCGATCCTGCGGACACCCGTAAAGCCACAAGGCAATTTTCCGCGCGCACCTACTGCCGTGCAGATTGAAGTGAACCTGTAAATCGAATCTATCACGTACGTGTTGCTGTCATTACAGTCCGCTGTGTGATTTCCTTGTGGTCAATCCGCAACAGTCGAAAAGACAACATCACCAATGTCTAATAACATTAATGCATTACTGAGACAGAGATCATCAATAAAATACTCCGGTCAATAACATGTTAAGTAAGATTGATAAGTTAGGCTAATATGCATATCCGAAGCAATAGTACCAGTACTTACTATACAAAGATTAACTGCACCTTGGCTATTACTTGGATACCAATTTGCATCCAATTCGTTTCTATACCTCAATATCATACATCATAACTCTTGAGGGTTTACGGATTCATATTTCATCTGGTATCGAAGGATGTATCACTGACGCGATACTAGATTGTATTTACGAGACCGGGTCGCAAGCTGCCGTATGCGGATAATATGAAATCGATCTTTCCATCATTATTGCAGTCCTAATATGCACACAATATGGTACAGTCTCGGTCGGTCTTACGCATACTCTATGAATTCTCATTACTGGTAACAGTCGGCTCTGCCACGCAACTGTACATCATGATCCGTCTGGAAATTAATGAACCAGCGTTTTGAAATTTACTACTATTTGAGTTGATAAATGTTTAGCGATTTTCTTGACTTTCATGAAAAAATTTTTAGTTAACTAAACGAAACAACGAAGGCCTACACTTATACTGTTTATATGCCATTGTCTTGTGACATAATTTTAAACTTAACAATATCCGTTTACTACTAAGCATTTACCTAGCAGTTTAAATGGAAATTTGGAAAAACTTTAAGCGTTATAACATATTCTCATATTAACTAACACTCAAAACGATGAAAATGCTGTACCTACATTCCTAGTCAGGTTTGAAATGATCATATACTCGTTTTGTAGGAATGGCATATTGTTTTTTGCTTTTAACGAATTAAATTTTCTGCGTATTGACGAATTCTGAGAATAATGAGGAGTGAAAGGGTCGACGCAGGCGCAGGCGCGGACGCGGCGTGTGCTCGTGCGCAACCCAGAGCGCTGCCTACCGTTACATTGCACCACTTTTCTGGACAGTTAACTTCAAACGCGTATTGTACGGATACTAACATCATAACAGGAAAACTGAAAATAAATTATCACCCCACTATAAATAAACAGACCAACTACATTAGGTTCACTGAGTAATGTATCTCCCATTTACTCCAACGCCCTACCATAAAACAGCAATAAGCATGATTGTTCCACTTAACAGAGCCAATGAGTATGTCGTTAGCGCTGTCCTACTATGCTGTTAAGTAAGAGGACGTGTACTCGATGCCAGTTGTAAGCAGTGCACCCGTCATCGTCTGTCACGGCGTCATGATAGATGGCGGCATAAACAAGTGATATTACCTAGTTTGGCGAGTGGATATAAAGATGTTTATCTGAAAGGTCGCCGCGTGTGAGCGTATCGGTAAGTCTCGGCAGACTCGCGTAGCAGGCGTAGTGTCACCCGGGGCGGAGACGCAGTGGAGACGTCGTGACCGACGCGCGTGCGCCGCTCTTGTCATGCGCTACTTGTGATTATCATGTCTAGCGCCTGCGTCACGGCACTCCATTGTGTTGTACTCGAGACACGACAACGACAGTAGCTTTTTGCTTGTTGCGACTTCAAAACTCAAGTAGTTCAGCCGCAAAATAAGGTTAATTAATAAAAAAAGGAGATTGTATGTACAAAAAGTGAATTGTTATTCGACGACAATGGACGAACTAAATTTTTCTATCAGATTTATGAATGCAATCTTATTTCTCATCAGTCTCCATGATTGATACCTCTATGGTATTGGAATTATTTGATATTGTTACTGTCGTTTTTACTTCATTACGTCCTGAATAGATTTTGTATTTACGGAGCTTTGCTACTGATATTGGTGTAATTCCGCAGTACCTATCTCGGGAACGAAGTGCACGGGTACGTGGAAGAGGAGTGTGCGGCCGCTTCGACCTCCGCGAACGCAATAATTGAGCATAGAAATCAAATTACAGATGATTGATGATGCCGTTACCGCACGACCGAAGCCGCAATGACGCCCGCCGAGCGGACCGTATCATTTGCGTAATAGGAATTCGACAAATATAATATCTGTTAAAATTTGTTTTATTCGTCATACGACACTAATTAATAAAATCATATGTAATACCCAAAACACTGTTATAAACTTAACATTTGATAAAATCATACTTTATGTTGGTTTAAGAGTAATAAATTTATTCCAATACAACGCTACAAATAGTTATTTCTCAGCCGTGGTGTGGCAATCAATCCTTTCGGTACGAGGTAGTAAGATGCAGAATGACATCTGTTCTGTGATTTTACGAGATAGGCCATATAAAACCATTAGAGGCAATAAATGCTCGATCGACTCACGAGTGTGATGCTTTACAACGCCGCTTGAAATACTTATCGTTGAGTCCGCACTTGTACGTCACATACGAGTTCTGGAAACAGGTCACTATTGACGTGCCAGCCCGTGCTTTAATGTTGCACATTATTAAATCAACGAGACGTATGTTATGGACATGGGATTAATGATTCATTTCTTGAAAGATTTGTGTGAAATGTATTTACAAATGTATATCAGATGAAAATAAAAGGGGCCGACGATATGCGCAGGCGCAATGTGTGCGCTAGAGAACCTCGCCGCCAAGCAGCCCGCGGCGCCGCACCGCGCCCTGCAACTCTCTTCTATTATGAACATTTATTGCTTTATTTCATCTCAAGCACAATTTGAATCACCGTCAGCATTGAAAATACTAGCAAAAACTAACAGTGGAGATATCAACCAAAATTTATTTCTTCAATGTCTATAAAATAATAAATAGAGAAAATTATTTTTTGCGATCCCATAGTAATTCAATAAAACGATAGCAAAAGAAATAGAGCGCAGCTTATTCGAGACATTAAGTAGTATTTTTAGAAGTTCGGACTTTCACTGGTCTTGATTAAACGGTTTAATAACAAGAAAAAATGGCTAGATATCATGGGTGCGGGATAGAGATCCTCTCACCTCTACAATCATGGAAAGAATATGGCAGTAAGTTGAAATGTTAAATGTCGATGAAAGGATCAAACCGGTCGAGTGGGTGCTCAGGAACAGGTGCGAATACGGCCGCAGCCCTACATGGATGTGACAGGGCAGAAACCTGTATTAGACAAAATTTACTGACCACCTCCTGGCTACATAGACTATAAAGTTGATTTTAATGGCTCAAATCGATGCTATCATACAGATGAATCGTCGTATAGCGAGTTTAAATAAATTGAATGCATGGCGCAGCAGTTCATGTAAACTGAAAGACACCGCCCACTCAATTCTGCCACTCCGAACCCACACCGCTTCATTCAGGTTGTCAATTTGTCATCGCGTTTATTGCTACTCGTAATCTCCTGAATGATATCCTATATTCCGATTAATACCTAAAAGGTTTCTATTTCGGTTTTAGTACTTCGATTTCAGTGCTTAAATAATTTGATATCTCAAATGCATAAAGCGTAACAAATGTGTTAATTTTGTAATACAAATTCTGTGTGAGAAATCGAGAGCGTTCGAAGTGCACCGAAGTCGACCAGGAGTTGAACGTTGAATGGGCTTACTTTATTTGTAACAGTACATTTGTGACAATATCCGGAATAAACTTTATAGGGGAAATCAAGAGTCAATACAGTTAAATTGTTCTCACAAGCAAGCAACAAGTTTACTTTCGCTGTGGTCTGAACTAGCACTGAACTATGTCAATAGGATTAAGTTACTCGTTACAATTTATTGTTTACTTTTGATAAATGAACGACAGTTATCATTTTCTGCACAGTTGGTTTATAAATAGTACAATTGGTTTCTATTAATTTTACTATCCACATTCACAATTAAAGAGAATTAAAGAAACCGCGAAATATTTCACAGTAAAACCTGGTCGAGGATACGCATTGGCATGTGACGTCGTAAGTAAAATTGTGCCATTAAGTTATAAAAATAAATTACAAGAAAAAAGAGTGAAACCACCTCGAAAGTAATCAAAGGGAAGATGTAATTGCACACGATACCACAAAGGATGATGTGAGCAGAAATAGAAACAAATTGCGATGTCGCAGCCGATAATACACCAGGTGACCGCAGTACACTCTCATCTAATAGCATCGTGCGCAAGGTCATCATGCCGCAACATGCAACTTGAAATATACTTTAATATGTTAATTATATTATTCTCACTGTGTACATTACAAAGTAAGAAGGCAGGCAAAGAAGACACGGATGTAACGAGTGTACTGTAAACCTACTTCCGATTGCTTCGAGTCCATGCTGCAGTGAACAATGCTACAAAATTATAGGATTTAGATTCTAGTCCCTCATTGGGTTAGCATGATTAATCGCGGAGAAAACTAGGCAGGATTATACGTTTGTAATTTAAGATCGCACGTTTTACACAGTACTGATCATTAGTAGTCATTCCGAACACGATCGAATGATTTTTTCAAACAAAAATTTGTTAGAAAATCATGAAGGTAAGCGCATGATGTGTTTAAATTACACGTATTATACTTTTGATTCGCGTGAGCTTGATATATTGCCCTACAGATTGCACGTTCTTGCCATTGTGTAAAGCTACTATTGAACTCCGGTGCAGCGTAAAAGCGAGTACAGGTTTTTGTTATTTATAATTTCACCACCAAAGCGTTTATGATGTCAGAAATTAGATAGCTCTCATAACGTATCATTATCAGAGAATTACTCATTACTGATAATAGCATTATGACCACAAAAATATCGATGACTGGTGATGCTGGCACCACAGCTTGTAAAGGGAATATTTTCGATGAAAATTTATTACAAGTAATTGTATCTATTTATTTAAATAGCCCATACAATCGTTGTAAGACCACGAGTTGTAACGAATAATAAAACGATGCAATTTCCACCTGCCCACTGGAATGTGAAGCCCTGAGCTACATCATGGAAAGTGGTCCAATATTTCAAATACTTTCAACGAGTGTTCTTCGGTCAAATGCCTCATGTACACTAGTAGTTGACTATTATTAGTTTATATTCTTACATAATAATAGTGCGTATACGTATGTTAAAAATGCACTGAACTTAACCTAACACGGCAATTTAATTACAATTTTAAATGTAAAGTAAATAAACAAACGTAAAGACAAACATTTTACAAGTTGATTAGAGATATGCAAAGGAGCTTTCGAGTCTTGAAAACCACAACAAGCTTTCGATTTGCGACAGAAAGACGAATTAGAAACACGCTAGTTGGTTTCTCGTGACTTAATTGAACAATTTTAGAATAAACATTATTGTAAGATAACAGCAGTCACGTAGGCGGTGGTAGCAGGTTGTGTTGTACGAAGTACTGATCGGGATCAGAGAAATCGAGATTCCCTCATTAATGTAAATCGCGCCGCAACAACCCGCAGCCGGCGCGGACCATCAACCCACTAACCTCTACGCCGAGGACATCTCTCACATATTTGCACCGCAGAACCCTTGCTCGCTCTATCCTCATAAACACGTTTACCTTGCGTGGTAATGGTTTCTAATGTTTAATTATTATAATGAGAATTGTTCAGCTCACTCGGACGTTCCTTAGTAAGTAATAGGCCAATTATGTGTGTTGCGCCGTCAGCCATGCGAAGTTACGCGGATCTTCAGCGGTAACGTTATTCAAATGATGACATGACGTTGAATAACCTGATATTATAATGACACTAACACCGCAGGACTACTTATTTCATTTCTGAGAAACATTATACATCTTTTAACACGGGTCTAATATTCGAGGTGACTGTCCTATTTGTATCAAGCAGTTCGGAAGGCAAAACGATCGAAAGAACAAATAAATGGCGCCAGACAGTTTATTTCAGCATTGTGTTCATAAATATACAGTAGGAGTACAATAAAAAATGTTCATTGCTGTCTTCGGCGAGTTAATAAATTTTGCAACCGTGAGTCTGATTATCTGCTAGTTATTAATTTGCCTGCCAAGCACGTGTAATCATTAGAGCCTATGCGTTGCCTAAAGGAGTAAAAGTTCATAGTAAATGATCGCTAGTTTGTCGTTAACATTATTACAAATGAACGGACTTCATTATTTTTTATTTATAAATAGAATAGAATACTCTCTGCTCCTTGTAAGCTGCAACCAAAGGGTAATTCATTTCACGCATATTATACCAGAGAAACTAATTTATAGTTACAAATACTAGTAGATATTTTTATATTGTAGGTGTCTATATTTGAATAGAATTTCATAAAAAAGCGTACCCTAAGTGAAAACTTAGAAATATGCAGTTTCTTAGCTAGAAAACATTGTTTATTTTTCAAGTTCTACTCAGCATTTATAACGTGTAATAAAATTAGGTGTTTGGTTAAAACTGCGTCCATGTTTGGACATTTATGTGTCGCAGACGTGTTTCTTTCCAAATATAGGCATTGAACAATGAGCGACATTGACGCCCAGCTGAAGACTGGCGCCTTCTAAGGGCGGCTTGTCACCATCCCGGCCGTCAGTCGTGGCACATAAGGAAACCGCCACCCCATTAGATAGAGACCCAACAAATTACAATTTCATTCAATGTAAATCCGCGGAACGTTCTCTTAGCGATGCTAATGGCTGAACTTAGACACGCCTAATAGTTTACAGACAAGCGGATTAAGCCGTTCAGCTTCCCCATTGTATTCTGACGGGTATGTCAGTCTATATCGCGACTGGCGTCGAAGATATATACAAATAGCTTCTGTAATTAGCTATAACGGGAGTTCGCTTTTATTACCGCTACATAGATAAGCTATGCGAATGATGCGAAACATATTATCGACTAAGTTGCTTGGAATATGCTACATAACATTAAAGATAATGTTTCATTAAAGAGTCGTAAAATGCTAGTTTAAATTCGAATTTAAGTAATAAACGCAAATATATACAACCTGCAGCAAGTTGGTGTGAGATATTTCCTAAATGCTTCTACCTCTACATACTTTATCCACATAGCTCTCGAAGTACATGTGCAACATAGTAGCCACCACATTCACTCTCCTTGTATATATATACATATTTGTCTGATAGTTTGTTTTATCTGTGTGCATAAAAATTAATTAACTTACAATTGACCAAAGCGTTGTATCTGCTAATAAACCTATTTAAAGCGGCATTCGACTGCAGATAAGATTGACTACCGAGATATAATTCTACAGATTAAATACCCAGTAGCTTTGAATCAACGCCCGGCGTTTATGTAGATGAGATTGGAGAATTTATGGATCACACAAATTGTAGCTACTATTATTGAGGTTAAACAAACATATTACCTACAAGTACATGTTTAAAGATTCTTTATAATAAGTCACCTATATCTTGCTTTATATGCAAATGAGTTGAAATAACATCTTACTATTGTTCATATTAATGATTGAAATGAAAAAAAAGAGACAAGTATTTTATGAATAGACATACTGAGTAATTAACAAGGTCCTGAGAAACCTTCAATTATATTATCTGCCTACGTGTTAATTAACCGGAGATTCAGACACAATTACTTGGTTCATTAATTAAATTATAAGCAAAGAAACGTAAAAAGTACAATAGTGGTTTCCTTTTATGTAGAAGTTACTGGTACGTGGTATAGCAAAGATCGGTGCGACAGATTACTTATATAGGCGTATCACTTGTAAAGCGTACAAGAAAACGAAGACGCTACCCATAGTGTGCCAACCAGTACTGGTATGGTGAAACGTAAATAGCAGGTTGAAGGCATCCGGCTCATTGAATACGCTGACCCCATCTGATCGGTGCTGCAAGCGAGTTCGCTTTGGCAGTGCGAATGTCCACCACTATTTATCGACTATACTACTGACATTACCAAATAAAACCTAACATGCTTTTTCTAGAGCATTAAATCATCCGACTAGAACTACATATAATTCGGTTTTAACGCATTTTTAAACATTTCCGACAAAACGGTAACAAAAAACTGTCGAAGATTTAACACAGCAGTAATTGTCGTGATTTGATTCAGGAGAATATAATTCCGATTGTGGTTTTTGTTCACAATAAAGTTATATAAATCATGTTCTCTTGAAATAGGCGTTAATTTTGAAACGCATCCGTTTAAAAATAGTCACGAATTACTTTTTTGACGAAGAAGTTTAAGCACCTGTTTTTGACTTAACTTTTTCCTTACTACCAAAACTGAAATTTCAATAACTAACCAAATGTAATCAAACACTACATATTATATTGAATAAGTAGAATCGAGTATTTTGTAGCAGTAGTCACGTGATGCTAATTTGGCGTGAATAGTGCTTGCGAGTTTTCCGTAGTACGAGGTGCGACCTACTTGGCGAAAGTTGCGCTCTTCGCTATGCTTCTGGCTCACGACCTCCGGAGGTATACAGGTCAACGTGTTCTTGTAAGGAACCTCTGTTTTACTATAAACGATTAAACGATACATATTTACATAGTAATGTGCCAAAGAATTTAGAACAATGTTATGTAAGTAGGTACCTATAACGAATATTTCTATTAGGAATAAATTATGAAAAAAAAAAATATAATTCAAGCCGAAGGTGTGCACATTTTGTTGCAAAATTAACAATGATTTTTATGTTCTCTAGAGTAAAATGCATTTACTGAAATCTTTTGAAGTGGCATTCTCCTTAGTTGATCGAGGATATGATGTCGCATACTTTGTGCTATTAGCGTGCAATGCCAACTTTCTAGGTGAGTGAGGGCAGGAAGGGCGTGGAAACACATTCATGAAACATTCAAATCTTAATGAATATGACAGAAGAAACTATTTTGTTAAATTTATTCGTCCGCAAAGTTCTTAAGACCCGTTGGTGAATAATTACAATTAATTATTATCCCACATTCGAAGAATGGAACTCTGCGACATTTCGCATTTATCTTGCAAACCTGGATGCTTGATGCTATAAATAAATTGTTTGTATCTTGCACGCATGCTTTAAGTTGTTTAAATCTTGATATTTCTTCCTAATATATCAACCTCTCCTCATTGTTACATTTGAATTACACAATTTGACGTGTGAACTGTGAAAGGCTTTTGTGTAAATCGGGATCGATCAAGCGGTGGAGCCGAGGCGGCTGAGAAATACCTACAGCTCACCACGATCGGCCCTCCTGTTATTTCACGCTATTGACGCCGACGCCCGTCCCTATTTATTAATACTTTGCTGTTTGAACTTTGCCTGTGAAGACCATGACAAATAACCCTTGACTAGCTTGTGCCCCGTTGTAATGTTTATTCTAGGAAATTGTTAGATACTGAGCACGAATTCATTTTTAACAGTGTCATATCTGATACAATATTTATTCTAAAGTCACGTCTCTAAGCGTCACGCTCATTTCCGAATTTATTTGAATATGTATGCAGATTTAAACATGAAAAGTAAAAATATAGGAATATAATGTATGACACAGTGTGCGGTTTATGGGCGAGTAATTTAATTTTCGTAATGGACGGGCAGATCAAATTACTATCAGGCCGTGAGCGACACGAGACACGACGCATGAAATGAATTAGGTTTCCTTAGGCGGTATCATCCAACTGCGCATATGAGCAGATTCGCACCGTGCCAGCGCCACCACTACTTAGGTACTACATAAATTAAATTATCACTGCATTCAATATTTGGATCCGATTAAGAGCAAATCATGAAATAAGCATATAATAACATATTAAGACCATAAATAGTACATTGCCATAGGTTTATAACGAATTTCAAGAACTCGTTTCGTATGTGTTCCCACAATATTCACGTAGACGCTTTATTAGTATAAAATTGCTTTGATATCCGTGTTAAAGACCTCTAACAGAATAAAAGCGGTGGTTATTATTTTAAAGGTATTATATACGTTTCATTTAGAATACGCTTTACAGCATAAAGCTAAAAGAGTTCTATTACTTTAAGTGGTATATGGTACTTAAGACATAAAGTTTGAGCTTGTCTGTGCACACTTAGAAGAAGTCTGTAATTTTGTTTAATACGATTTTTAATTCCTTGAAAATAACTTAACTAGGGACTCATGGGCAGTTACGAGACTCGAAACTGCCTGTATAATGTTTTATACAGTAGCGCAAGACAAAGACTTTAGTTAAGAGCTTTTAATGCATTATTAGACGGCAGGTGTCTTCCAATTTTGCTGTCACAAATAGAATAAAAATATATAAGTGGTGATACCGTTGAGTCTGTTGAGTGAATGTAGATGATAACCGTTACAAATATTGCGCGTGCACCATGGATGTACGTACTCACAACTTACAACTACCATTTTCTTTACCTACATGATGTTGCAAATAATGTACCGACTTAGATAATTTCATAAACACGAACACCTGGTGAGAATAAAGGAAATGCCTACTTAGGTGCAGAGAAACGTGGTAAAACGTTTTGTCAGGAATTCCATGTTCTTACAAAAAAAATAATATATATAGGTATTAAGAAAAGTTTATTTCCCCGTGAAAATCGGAACTAATGTAAAAATAGTTGAAAGTAGGTGTGACATCGAAAACGGAGCCGTGAGCATTTTTTCACAGCGTCATGTGAAAGCGCATCAAAATTTTTCCCATGACTCATACGAAGCATGCATTTTTCAAAAAAATATGACTACAGTTTATGATTGTGTAATGATACGTCTAACGCGGTTCACTCTATGATGAAGCTACGTGTCTTATGTTACATACGCCGCTGTTGTACGTTAATTACAATGAGACGGCAATCATTAAGCTAATGCCCTTAGACTGCGAACATAATTGTTTCGTCTTTTATTTTCTCGTGTGTATCACTTCAAGCCAAACTCATTTACATTTAAGGCGACATAGCCACTATTAAATTATTATCTATAACAGACATCCTTTAAGAAATTTAATTACTCACTAGTACGATCGACTGTTCCACAAAACAGTAACTACAATAATTTATTTTATCTAACATAAATAACAGGTATTATTGAATGGAATTTATTGATAGTATCGAATGTATCTATCGGTTAAGGCTATATTTCATATCGTTTCCAATATGGTCGGAGGCATGGGTTCAGTTGTCGCACTAAGTCCACAAATTGTATACAAGTACGTATCAATAGAACACATCTCATCGATGGTTACGGCAAACGATGCTCAATATGGCCGTAAGATATTGAACGATTTACCCTATCTAGGAAGAATGGTTGCGTGCATAAGCTGAACGACTTTATATACTATAATTCTAGAGCTTCCCATGCAATTACGTACTTTAAATTGCTATAAAAGTTTTTTAACCAACACTTTTCTTTTGTTACAGATAACGAATGTTGCCACGGCCCCACACAAAGAGCACAATGCGGTTGTTACTCAGTATAGTGTTAGTGGCATACGCAGCTGAAGCTGCAAAGAAATTCGAAGGGACTTTAAGGTCAGCAGTAGACGCGCCACCTCAAGATAATCTTGCCATAGAGTCCGGCTCACCGGAGCCGGCAGTAGTCGCAGCTCCAGAAAGTTATCAGAATCCAGGAGCTCCGCCACCTGAAGACCCAGTTTCCGAAGAGCCAGCTGAACCGTCTGCCGCCGCCGCCGTGCCCGAGACTGCCTCGGGAGGTGTTCCACCTTCAGCGCCTAGCGGGGCATCAGCTCCATCTGCTCCTGCCAATTCCTTGGAGGAATGTGATCCCGAGATGATTGGATTTGAGCTTGTCACAGGGTAAGAGAATACTGTTACGTCAATTAATTGTGCTGTACATTAGTTCCCGGAGGGGAGTGACCGATAATTATACGTAATTAAGATTATTAAGTCGATGTAACTAGCCGACAAGTGAAGTTATCAAGATTCAACTTCACTCATAAGCTGTCTTAGGAAAGTGTTTCACAAGTAACATTGCGCAAACCGGATTTAATAAAATGCATGAATTAACTATTTTAATTTTAATTCTTGTGTGCATAAATGATGTGATTATTACATTATCAAACTATCATTGTACAGATACGTGTTCTCGGCGCCGTCTCACATTCTAGACGACATCCCCGGCACACTTATGTTGACCGACTGCCTTGAGCAGTGCCAGGCCAACGATACCTGTCGTGCTGTCAACTACGAGACTGGACTCTGCGTTCTCTTCGGTTCCGATGCTGACCAATTACCTGGTGAGTATCAAACTAGTGGACAATACGAAGTCATTACGTTTATTGACCAAAGCTTGGAATATTATGAACTAGACGCTATGTAAAGAAAATGTCACATAAATATCTGTAGTCTGACATTTCCAATGCCATAAACTTTCCTCTTCAATGGCCGAGTTACAAAGACATGATATCGTTTACGCCATAAATCTTAAATACCGCTATTTCAAACGATTAATAACAGAATACAAAACCTATCGTTTATCTCTAACAAATGTTGACGAGATCGTTAAGAAACATATCTACAACAATAAAACATAAATCAAAAACTGTTTTAATAAACCTCATTCAAACACCTCTACCAAGATCATGAATGTGTTAATAAGCGGCCAAGTGTATGAAAAATATGAGTAACAATAACGGCACAAATATATAGATGCGTGCTAGCGTATGGTATAATCGGGACATAGCAGGTGGCTGTGTAATGGCGCCACAGCGTACTCTCGTTTGTCCGACATAGAGGTGTGAGCTCACAAACAAGCGAAGCGTTCCGATTTTTTGCTTGAACACATCATTTGAATGCCAATAACGGCATGACCGTGCTCACTCATCATGCCATATTGGGAAAAAATACTCTCACCGCGAAAAGGAAAACATGACCGAGTGTATTTAAACAAGAGTTAGTGAAACGCTTTGACCTCATAACCATGAATAGACGTCCTTATTATACACAATTTTTGCTTATGACAAAAAACAGTTCATTAATATTATCGCGCTGGTTTTTTATTAAAGTTAGTGGCACATGTTTATTTTTATTTCAATATGAAATATGACTACCACGATTTTTTGCAGTTGCAGTATTTAGCACATTCATACATTATGACCGCATTGGAAATGACAATGCTTGCAAAGGTACCATAAAGTGGCAAAGACAACTAAAAAGGCAGACTAGAAAACAGCGTACTGGAATGCACTGGACAATGGTTATTTTTTAACCGCAAAAGCACGACAGATATGCAAAAAATGAAGTTACTGCGATTTTAATAGAATTAGAATAAAGAAAGCCATGACTAACAAAAATGCTAACGAACTTGTAACAAATGCATTCTTGCCATGTTTAAGCAAATGTAGAGGTTGTTTATTCACGTTCAGTACAATAGACCAGGTTTATCTCGAACGTGTATGTTCATAACATCGGTAGATAGGCACGATAATAGCAGTGAAAAGGAGATGCCGATTAAGGGTCATATTGAATTAAGCCGTACTGAAATTGCCGCCAAGCCGTCAGTTCAAGGAACTAAGCGATGAGATCCAATTATGGAAGCACAAATCGCTCCGGTCGACTCGGTTTGCGGATTTTCAAATTCGCTAAGGTTGAACGCCTCTTCGTCCAGAACACGTGCGTGAGCATGAAGAATTTAATGATGACACGAGCGCCACTTTTCTCATATTTCTTGCATAGGAGTTAGATGTTCCTTTTTATTTCAACCGATAAAAATAGGACGAAAGGATTTAAACGTTACCACTTAAATTTTGAATATGTACAACGAAAATGTAATAGTAATTTCCAAAATTGTTTGTTTGATGTAAAAAATAAAAGTGATTTGAATTTAGTTATTAATTTTGTTTATTTTTTACAGGAGCATTAACGAAATCACAATTCCCCGTATTCACGATTTACGCACAAAAGTCGTGTCTTGGCGTGCGTCCTTGTGAAAGGGCTTGGTGCTTCGACCGTGTACGAGGTTACCACCTCAAAGGGCGAGGCAAGAGGACACACACAGTCGGCTCAAGGCAGATGTGCCTTGACCTCTGTCTCGGTGAAAACGAGTTTGTTTGCAGGTTAGTTAAATACCAGACAAAATACTCAAAGAGCAACATTTGAACACGACTCCACACATGTCTAAATTGCTTCTAGGTAATACATTGTTAGCACTAACATGTTTTTAAAATACAATTTCTCTTTTAATCTTAACGAGTTTGCCGCTGTTTTCTTAAGATAATTTTAATAAAAGAACGATATAAATAAGATACATTCATATTCAAATAAAGTCACCTGTCCTAGCTGGTGTACTAGCCAGGCAAATATTCACACGTTTATTACAATAAAACATTCATATTTTTGTCGCTAACTTAGACATGAAATTTATGTTGCGTCTCAAAACCACAATAGAAAGGATGCGGTGAATTTATTGAAATCACATTCATCCTGCACAACGATAGACAATCCTGTTTCACACAGTTTATAGAAATGGACGAGTCATGTTTCGTTAAACGTATTCGTGCCTGATAGGAATGCAATAAGAGGATAATTATCTCTAATAAGGGCTTAACAAAGATTGATCTAGCCTTTGAATCTCACGTAGTAAGTACCTTTACAAAATTAATTTGAAGAAGTTTTTTAAAGTAAATTCTCTCTATAAATTAAAGAAAAAAACCTGCGCCTATCATAGCTCTATATTTGTTTTTATATGTATAAACGGTCACAGAAAACTGTGCATCATTCTATGTAATCAATCGATATTTGAAATTAAATGGAGATGTATTAAGGTAGTTTAACTTAATGTTCCTAACTTAACTCGTAAATCCAGACTGCCTTCATGACTTTTAAATGGCGGTAGTTTATCAGCAGGATATAACAGAAAATCGAAACAAGTTTGATGCTACCTCTAGGTGTAAAATACACGCACTTGGTAGGATATTGAATAAACTATATCTAATACGATTCGTTTTCCATGCATATTTAATTTTAATTTACTGGAATCTTAATATAGATTACAGATTACTTTAATTTCACTTGGTATTATTAACTTCATTAAACATTTTAAAGAAAACTACAAAGTAGAGCGGTGTATGGGCGGAGTGAAACATGAATGACCCGCAAGCTCTTCTTGCCCTCGACACGACCTGTGCGCGATTGTACAGACACTTGCTATATTATTAGTGCAAACATCTACGTACAAATAATAAATTCCGGGATTTGTACATGTACAATGTAGATAGTAATTATCGCGTTCGAAGAAAGTATTCAAGCAACAGATGCTACAGCAAAACATTTTACTGAATAACTCAACATACACGAGTTGTAGACGTTAATAGTTTTTTATTATTTCATTGTTCGTGACTCTTAACAAAACTGCCTCACATAGAAAGAAAATACTTCAATGCATAGGATAGCAGAGCGCAATCTAAGAGTTAATTAACGATCCGATGGCATCATGCCGCTGATGTTGATGCAATTAAAATTACTCAAGGGATTTGTAGAAATTGAAGTACGTTAATTGCTATCGAAGTTTGTTACAATTAAAATAGTCTACGAGTGCTTCTACGGTGTGATTTAACATGTGATAAATAATTTCAGAATTATTTAGGTACTTGAAAATGTAGCTTTATGTTTAAACCCATCATAAGTAGACGTTGGACATTGTCCATTACAATCGAACTAACAAGACGTGAAAATAAACTGAGGAGGTCATGACTGTACTCCCTTCAATCAGATGCTATCATACATTGACTGATTCAACATTGTGCCTAACGAAGACAGTTATGTATGTAAATACGTCCTTTATCCAGTGAATGGATAAGCGACACAACAAAATTACTAGTAGAGAGTTAATATACAAATATTTATCATCAAAGTCGGCTCATTAGGTATCCATACGAGTTTAAACTAATTTATAGATAAGCCCGATAACGAAGTCAATCAGCCTTCACCAAGTTGCCATAGATGGCGGGCTGCGCGGTACATCTTTGCGGCTCAGTTCAGTGGATAAGTCACAGCCTCTTCCTGGTAGCCGTTCCGTTTCTGAATTCTACAAACGAGCATTATATACAAAGCAGGGAGGCCAATTGAACGGCCTACGTCTCAGGCGTCTAATGTAGCAAGACACGACTGTCCTATTGTGTTTATTTCCTTGTACGGTTTTTGATATCATTAACATAAATAGTGTACTGCGTCAGACGCTCACATTCGATACACGTATTTCCGTTGGCGTGTTCAGGTCAAGCTTGCGCTGCTCAGTAACGATTGCGGATTGTAGCGCTAATTTGCTTCTGAACGCGTGCACTACGTGCGTCCACGAGTGTAGGCCAACAGTATTATAAATCGAAACGCATTTCTTCTCTCCGACTAGAAAGCTCGCTTTATATCCGTTAATTCATTTTCCGAGTATCATCTCAATAATTCGTAGTATTGCCACTTAACACCGTTTGGTTATCTGCACTTATTTTTGAATCAACCGTTAGCCGAAAGTGCAATAAAAACTTTGCCAATTTACCTAAATCTATGACCTCGACATACTTTATATTCGAATGAAAGCGCTTGAAGAATAGTTTGTACAGTGAATATTGTATCTTTGCAATGTCAATGACAAAAGCTCAAAGCAATAAATATCGCGATTTCACGCCATCATCTCTGAATTCTTAACTAGGGTTGGGGTTAAACAGCGATTGTAGAATTAAATGCTGGATTTTACGTAGTGTAGCTCGCTTCGACACGTGTACCGTTGGATACAAATCGTCGTATCTCCATTGAGTCGAGCAGGCTGCGCAGGCGCACCCCGGGCGGCGCGCATCGCGATCGTCGACAGTCACGACATTTGGCAAATATTCCCCGGACGTGGCGGGCAGAGTGCCGCGCGGTGTGGGAGCGGCTTGCCCTATCGCTTCCTGCTTCCACGATACAATAACCGATAAGCCACATATTGTTTTCCCCTTCAAGCCCTTTCCGCACTTTAAATTAGGTATCGAAGATAATTCTTCAGACGAGTTTCTCATCGAAAGATTTTTTGTAATTATATTTTATGGCTTTATATAATTAATGGTTACACAGTTATTCAAAACAAATAACAAGAGCATAAAATAGATACTGAATAGTAATCAAATTAATAGTATTGCGGATATTCCTGTTCTTATTTAGTCACGCTTCAGATTGAGAGATGAAGATACACATTACGATCAATCGAAATTATGGCCTATCAATAAATTATACATTATTATTTTTGTAACTTTGACCACCAACGACGCTTTAACATTGTAAACGTAATTTATACTTGCGTTTAATCAAAGTTTGTATGATGTTAAAAATTATATAGGAACGTTACGAACATCGTGGGTATATTCCTAAATTACATTTATAAAGCATACATACCGGTAGGATCTTAGTGATTAAAACTAATTTGTCTAAAAGTATTCAGGCACAGATTACATTAACAGTAGCAGTTAATAGTAGGAAGCCTAACATAAACCTTTGAGTACAGTTAATCTGGTAGCGTGCTGCGAATATTAAAACAAATTTTGATTTTATGACCGTACGTGAGTATACGTAAGAAAGATACAGTTGAACAAATTGCAGGTAGTCAGTGTAATTATTATGCGATGAGGTAGAGGCATCCGAGCTACCCGTACGGTTAAATGAACAACGGCTACCGGTAGCGGGACATACGCAATCATCAACTTTAAACATTCTAAATTAATGTCTTCTTGTAATAGACTGCAAGCCGTTACACAAGATCGAGATAGCAACCACGAAATCAAAGCAAATAACGACACGAACCAATTAATTTTATAAATAGCAAACTATCTATTGAGAAACGAAACAGAAAGTTCTCATGGCGAACACAACAAAGAAATGCGCTCATCTTATGTGAAAATCACACAGGTTAGCGCAAGGGTCATCTGATCGGCTTCGATTGTACATCAAGAGAAAATATTGAGCTAGATGAACAAGATAATATTATACGGGTGGTCACTAAGCACAGAGCAACATTATACATTGAAACGTCACAGTTTTATACAGGTATAATGTTAATGAACACGAAGCATATTATTCATAAAATATATATACATACATTATTTATACTAATGAAATCGAACACAAGGAAAAACTGCATAATAAGATATTTGAGAAGCGTTACATTAGACTTGAAAATACAAGGATTACAGTCGTGCAATTTTTATAGGGTTTACATGATGGGAAATTAAATCAGCGTATAAGTAAATATCGTTGGGACCAGACTTACCCAAGCTGTATGCAAACAAAAGACCTCATTGAATATAAAGCCATTATGATTACGACAACTCACATAGAAGTTGAAAGTAAGAGTAACCTTGTAAGTGAGTCTTTTAATTGAGAAAGCACTGCGCACGCCGTGGTACGCATACCTACACTTGTACTATTAACTAGGACGTTAAAACTATGTTGCTACAACGACTCACTCCGGATTATTACTGCGACTTGACTTTAAACAGCTGTGTCATCTTCTTAGTAGTTTCTATCGGTAAGCAGTGTTAATCTCGCGCTACATAAAACCAGTCTGAATCTAGTAAGACTTGAGAAATAGAAACTAACGGTCAGGTCATCGTGTCAACTATGTATTATAAATTACTATAGGAAGCTTCGTTAAAATTGATAATTACTTTCAGTATTAATCACGATAGTTAATTGATAATTAAATGGTGCAAGCAAAATAGCGTCAATCTCACTATGCATGCGGTTAACTACTTGGGAACATTCACACAATAAAAAGTGAATAAAACATAGCTGCTGTTAACCGCGCGAAACATTGTTGCAGATCGGCGAACTACAACAATAAAACAGGGGAGTGCGTGCTCTCTAACATGGACCGTATTACACTGGCGGGAACCAACTCTTTCCAACCAAACGAAGGTACAGACCATCTTCTTTTTTTATCTATTTTCACATAGTTTGAAATTATGTATTCTAAATAATCATTGTTTATTACCTACAGACACCGACTATTTGGAAAACAACTGTGTGGAGGAGCCTACAAAACTTTGTGAGTTCAAGAAGATGGGTGGTCGTATCCTAAAGACTGTGGACTCTGTATACCAAGACGTCCAAACGGTTGAGGAATGTCGTGAACTTTGCTTGAACTCGCCCTTCCGTTGCCACTCCTACGACCACGGTGACACTGGTGACCATGTCTGTCGTCTGTCTCACCACTCTCGTGCCACACTTGCTGATATTCAGGTAAATATAAGAACCAACTTCATTTTCTATCTATTTAATTTTAATTGCGTATAGGATGATAAACCAATTGAATTCTTTGTTTAGGATCCTTACTTGGAAGTTCCTGAAGCAGCTACCTACGAACTGTCATCTTGCTACAATGTGTCCATCGACTGCCGTGCCGGTGACATGGTTGCCAAAATTCAAACGTCTAAGCTTTTCGACGGTAAGATCTACGCCAAGGGCAGCCCTAACTCCTGTGTCGTAGATGTTAAACAAAGTCTTGAATTCGAGCTGCACATGGGATACAATAATCTGGAGTGCAATGTTAAACAGAACGGACTTGGCAGGTAAGATACTTTTCAACTCTCTGAAGATATTGGTTAAATGTTAATTTAATTTCAGTACTCAACTTTAACATTTTCTTTACAGATACCTCAACGATGTCGTCATTCAGCATCATGACACCATTGTTACTTCCTCTGATCTCGGCTTGGCTGTGACTTGCCAATACGATCTCACCAATAAGACTGTTGCCAACGAAGTTGACCTGGGTATCCACGGAGACATCCAGACTGGTCTGTCCGAGGAGGTCATTGTCGACTCTCCCAACGTAGCTATGAGAATTACCGACAGAAATGGTGACGACACCATTGCATCTGCTGAAGTCGGAGATCCTTTGGTAATTATATATCTTTTTATAACATTATGTGCCCCCATTAGCATTATATCCATAAATAACCATCATAAATATTCTCTTTTAGGCCCTACGCTTCGAGATTATGGACCCGAACTCACCATTCGAAATCTTCGTACGAGAACTTGTTGCCATGGATGGTGTTGATTCCAGCGAAATTACCCTCATCGACAGCAATGGTTGTCCCACCGAGCACTTTATTATGGGACCTTTGTTCAAATCAGCGAACAGTGGAAAGGTAAGATTATTTTTATATGAAAAGTAATCTTCCACACGTAATTACTAAAGAGTAACAATTACGTATAGTAAAAACAGTAAAATTGTATCTTAAAACTTAATGAAGTGGTACCAGTCCATATTACTTTTAAGTACTAAGTTTTTGTATCTTGCCGAAGCAGTAAAAAAAGCACCAACGCGTGTGAAGGCCGGCAGAAACTCGTAATGAAAATAATTGACTCATTTATCTACAGCTTCAATGAGAACAATTTTAACGAGCGATTTGTTCAATCTTACAGATGCTGTTGTCTCACTTCGATGCCTTCAAGTTCCCATCTTCGGAAGTTGTCCAGTTCCGTGCCTTGGTAACTCCGTGCATGCCAACGTGTGAACCAGTGCAGTGCGATGGCGGCCCGAACGAACTCCGCTCCGTCATGTCTTACGGACGTAGGAAGAGGCGTTCTACTCCCGCGGCACCCACAGACGATATGCTTCTTGTGCAGACCATCCAAATTACTGACAAGTTCGGTTTTGACAAACAGCGCGCTAAGAATGTCACTGAAGACTCTGTGTACGTCAGAGAGACCGAAGTTACTTGCGTAAACGCAGCGGGAGCAATGCTCGCGGCAGCTGCTTTCCTAGCAGCACAACTAGTCGTACTAGCAGCTTGGACCTGCAGTTGGCAGCGAAGACGCGCTGCTGCTAAAGCTGCTGAGTTGCTTCCAGGACCCAATGCTCCCTCCGCCCTCTGCAAAGTCTACGATGCCAGTTTTTCTCGTGCGCACCAGAGGCATTTCTAAATAAGAGAAGACGTGTCGACGTGATCAGCGTCCGCAATAGTAGTATATTTCGTTAGTTTAAAAACCCCCGTCGAGTTCTGGCTCGTGTGACGATATCCGCTGGGCGTCTCGTCCACCGAGTTCAGAGCAGCGATAGCGGTTATTTAATGGTTAGTGTCCGAACGCTTCCCCAGCACAGCACTGGACGCGGTGCTGCGGGGGCGCGCGACACAGAGGCGGGGACGACCACAAGAGCGTGCGCGAATGTGGACGTATGCGAGTGCGGCGCGCAGTGTGACCGTGTTGTGAGTTTAGTGCGTTGAATGCGTTTTGTATGTGAGGTCGCTCGCTTGTCCCCGTCCCCGGAGTCGTCGGCGGGACCGCGGCCGTGAGTCGTTATCAAGATCACGTCGCTCATTCGTTCACTTTACGCTCGGACATCCACTCAAGGAAGTCTGAATACGTATTGTACCATATTTTTTTTAAAAGTAGCATAAGCCTGATTTTAATGATATGTAGTGATAAGTAAAAAGTAACATTTCAGTACCTTTTAAGTAGATAACCGAACGTGCGACCTAAGTCAAGAGACGATGGATTGACGGCCGTCCCGACATCGTAATTTATTTAAATTAGTGTAGTTTCTTTTTTACGTAATTTATGATTGAATTTAATACTATTTAATAAAATTTTAATATAACTGAGATACCTACCTAAACAAACGAAAGCTTACGACTTACAAAATGTGCTATTCCATGTAAACTGAAAGTATTTTATTATGATATCTACTAGTGCCTTAATAATGAGATGTTAATGTATTAAAATGTTGTTTAAACTTTGTACTTAAGCAGCATTTAACTTGTTTCATCCGTCCAAATTGTCATTACTTAAAATAAAAATTTCCAAAATATTACCTGGTTTTATTTCGTGTAATTGTAGCCTCACACGTTATTTCATAAAGTAACAAAGAGTCTGCTCTTTGCACATACACTATTCAATGCTAATCATTAATTAAACATGATTGTTAAAACACCGACTCATTAAAACCCATCTGGACGTGTCGGTCAGGTAAAGAAGAAATAAAACAACTACATATCAATTAACCGCCATGATATTTTATGATTGGCAACTAAAAACAAAACTTGAGCTGTCATTGAACCATTCTTTTTGTGATGAACCAGTTCCACACGGCCAAAAGAGTATTATAAATGCAAAAGTCTGGTAATAAAGGCGAAATAAAAAATAGAGTAGATTTGAGCAGTGACTTGAAATTGCACACATCAATGAGATGGGATCTTGGAGTTAAGTTCTTGGCACCATCACGTGTGAAGGGGCACGGCGGTCGTTCGTGCGCTAGATAAGATCGGCGCGCGCGACGGCACGTGTCCTGTGTCGCGTGCCGACTTGAGAACAACTAAGCGCAGCCATTAGTAGCCCGCAACAAAGAATTTGTCCCTACAAGCGTTCTTTCTAGATTTAGATTAGCGACGGTGTTGAAAAGAAATAAAATTAAGCCTTTTTGAGCTCGCCGCTAAAGCGCCAGTTGCTTTATAAAAAAAGGTGATTCAAGATGGTATTAGGATACTCTCGCGTACCACACATAGAAAAAAAGAGTTGATAACTTGCTCGCAAATGTTGCTCTGTTATGGACATAAAATTAAATGGTCAGTGAAATGGGAACTGGTTTTCATTAAAGTTGCAGAAATTTTATTATATACAGCAATAACCTAGCCCTTACAATACGGTTTGATATCACAAACATAATCATATCTTAGATTAAGGTAACGAACGATAAAAAGCAGGTTTCCTTTACGAGAAAATTTATTGATTCAATAACCAAACAAACTCGATCACATACTTTACAAACTACCTATTATGAAAAACAGAAACAGAAGCAATTCAGAGACACCAAAACCAGGTTCACTCTATGTAGAAATAAACAAGAAACCTTTGTCGGTGTTCATAGAATTTGCGCTAATGTCTACTAAAGAAAAGCTTTTTAACAATCTCGCTCGTTATAGAAATGCTAAAAAGGCTTTAC
Source organism: Spodoptera littoralis (assembly GCA_902850265.1). Taxonomy (NCBI): domain Eukaryota; kingdom Metazoa; phylum Arthropoda; class Insecta; order Lepidoptera; family Noctuidae; genus Spodoptera; species Spodoptera littoralis. Next base: position 7,004,903 of record LR824542.2, on the reverse strand, counting down.
GTTAGCACACAAGTGTCCATTCCAGTGAATATTATGGTGCCATCTACCACACAATTTATTAGACTAGTAAATTGTGTTCACGCAATACAGCCTTTTGAATAGAACATAAAAATCTAACCAGTTTTCAATTGAACGCCCAGTACTAGGTATAAAAATAATAAAATGTAAATGTCTTGTGAAAGCCGAGGGCGGTCACAATTTTACAGTAGTCGACAGGCATTTTCGAAGAACTATAAAATTCAAATATTGAATGCAACATTGTGCTGCAGATAAAGTCGTTTACAATAATATGAAATATTCATAAAAGGGAATCGACGGTGGCCACCGGAATCGCGAGGAACGAACAAGAAAAAACAAAATAACCTGAACAATCGACTGGTGAACATCGGTCATGGGACAAGTCTACCAGTCAACATATATATTAAACATCGTCATGTCTGTATAAGGAACGTCCTTGGGACGCTCTAGTACAGGGAAGAGCTTGTACTCGATCAATATCGGCCTCTTTTGTATCTTGTTCCGATCCTACTTATTGAGCCAATACTTGAAGATTTTATCTCGCGCTCGGCATAGCGACACAAATGAAATATTGCTGGGACGGACTCCTCATGAAATATGTAATCTGATTAACTATTACAATAAATGAGTCATGTTGAGAACTTAAACAGTCCAACGACCATAAAACGGATAAACTAATACATTTATGAAAATTATTTAAACACTTTTAAGAATTAATTAAAATACATATTTGCATAAAGATACAATGACACCTTTATCACTGATATGCTCCAAAGAAGCCTTAAAGTTTTAAAATAATTTTCATTAATGCGACTGCTGAATACCGGATTATTCTAAACTTATTCAAAGATCAGGGTACCGTGATCATTCACCGTAACGCACAAAGACAATAGACAATTACATTTATGCAAATTCAATTCATTCGAGTAAAGCTGCATTATGTTTTGCGTTTATCGTCTATTTTATTACACATTTTGTATCCCGCACATCGGCCGCATTTATAGGCGCTGGCGCATTTGACTGTCACAACTTTACAAGTTAGTTCCACTTTGACGGTGACCACCAAGGCGTTATATTTTGCATTCTGTCTACAATATATTAAATACGACGGAAACAGTCCAACAAAAGAGCATGGAATTGGATACAAAGTTAGTACGAAGAAAATATTATAGAGAATTTACTCGCATGCCATATTATTCCGTCAAGCAATCGGATAAATTGCTTCTAAGAGAAATTATGCTCAAATCTCGACCATACGACAATAATTATCAGATCTTTTGGATTAAAAAACTACATTATAACTGTCCAGTTTTTATCTTAAAACAATCTTTTTAATATAAATTTAGCCAAATATGTATTGAGATAATGTCTTAGAATTTCCCGTATGCTTAATCTTGATAGACTGAATTCCCAACCAAGTGTTGATTACTGTCACTTATCGTATAGGAATCAACATAAGCGAAGTAAATGCCAAGTTAAAAATTTGATAAAGAATTTTAAAGAATACAGAGACGCATTATGCACCGAAATTGGAAGTTATAAAAAGGGAAAATTGAACAAACAGACGAGACGATTAACGAAAGTTAAGTAACAATAATTATCTCAGTACGGAACTGAATGGCTACTTTTGTAACAAAAGTGCATTAACTTAACCTTTTTAATACTAACTAGGACACTTTCGTTTGGAAAGGAAAGTAAAAGATGACAAAGGTATCTTTTATGTTCTCGTATTTAGGAGAAAGGTCTGTTAATTTTCAAATATTTATAGGAACAAATGCTCGTGCTGTTGCTAAGTATGTAAAAAAAATATGGTTGGTATTTTTTTAAAGAATGTAACTTTGTGATGATAAATGTTAAAGTAAATGTGGTAGTTTGAAATGTCTTTCATCCTTACCCTGTTTCATTTTGAGTGAAATTTCTGGATAGTCGTGAATGTTTATGTACCTAAACTGACTTTTATTTTCCTATGTTGACATAGGCTCTGTCTTTCGTAGCTCAATCTATGTAAAGAAATTCCACACAGATATATGCAATATGAATATTATATATTCCATAACAACATTAAGCAAAATTTAAAACTTCATTACCTACCCCGAACTAGTGGGTAAGTATAATTTTATGTTTTGCAATCATCCAAGTCTTGGAAATTTTACTTTAATCTAGAAAGCACTAAATAGTTTTACTGAAGTCAAATTGCTAATTTAAATAAATAGCAGAATATTCAAGCTTTCTGTTGTTCAAAGGCGCCATTAGTAATAATAAAGTTGTTCAGGATTTGCTGCGTTATTTTAACATATTATCTCCGTCAGCCACAATTTATCAGCTCGTATAAATGTTTACTGCGAGGAATAATCTTGATAATTATATTATTCCTTAGAAATTAACGTTCCCAGCAAATTATTTTCTTCTGCAGTAAATCCAAATTTGTATCCATTTTATTTACGATCAAGTCTATAACAGGCGCATCTTCGACCAATAAAAAGGCACCAGTTGTTCACTGCGAGAGCCCTTTAAGGCAAAACTCAATTTTGAGGTGCGAGAATTCATAAAAAACGAGATTGGCAACTGTTATGGAACGAATAATCTGTTAACAGATCGTAAATCAGACGGTACTGGAGATAAGAGAGCATCCGGTGGACTCACGAAGCGCAATCGATTTGGACTCATTATATGGCTATTGCTCGGCGCCAGTTATGGATATTCGCTGCGCAATTTGTGTATTATTTGCATCGGGATAGTTCTTCGATACCGCGATCACGCAGGGGCTTTCTCAATGCGAAAATAAACGGAGACAAGCTCAAGAAATAAAATCATGCCGATGACTAGAAGCGCTCAACAATATCTAGATAACCATTTAAAACCACATAATAAATTACGATTAACGGTTCCTATTAAATAAATAATACGTTACAAACGATTAATTTTAAATTATGATACCAATAAATCAGTGTCATCATTATTTTGAACACTCAATTTATATCTCTACTAAATCCTATTATTAAGTTTGCAAAAAAACTTTGATAAAAACGATTAGTATCGATTATGTAGAAAAACTTCCAGTATTTATTTTATTTCTGCGTGGTCAGTAAATGAGTGGGCGTGCTCTCCAATTTGTTGACGTTGAGGTCCTGATTGTATGTTTGTACAGGGATGCACGATGAGAGCATGCGAAATATCCGCCGAGGTGGGCGGCACGCGAATGGCATCTGTTATATTATTGAATCCAGTATTATCGTTGCAAGTGCAATATTTACTTCAACAATAAACTGATTTGTTACCTGATTCAATTTAAATACGCTAAGTGGTATCGTCGGTTTCGATGTGTGCGTGTATAAATATTTCCGAGCGCGGTAGAGTCTAATGCAGCCTGTCTGTTTACCGCAATTTAGCCATCAAATCAAATTAGTTTATAGATGTTGCGATATTTTCATCCCACCTGTACAAGATATTTCTGCACTATAAATACAAAACAATTTCAGTCTCTATGATGGTTTGCTTTTAACGCAAAGTCTAAATATTGTTAGGAAAAAATAGAATTATCGTTTCTACGAAATGATCGGTTGAGTCAGGAAACATTTCAAACTGGCAGAAGGAAAATGGTGGTGGTAATTTAATAACTGTATTAAATCAAATGTAAGTATGCAAGGCTCTTGAAGGTCCGTTACGTGAGATTTGAATCACGGTATTTATATTGTACATAATTTATTTTGGGATCGGATGAGTTGGTACTCGCGTGAAACGTCGGAAGTGATCAAAGCGGGATCACGAAGCGCGGACGCGCTAACAAACCGCTAATAGACGATCGTGTTCGTGACCCCGCCCTCCGCGGCCCTCCCTGCCGCCCGACCACAACAATAATGTCCGAACTGACGGATACTATTATTGCATCTTGCTCGTTTACACAACACCCACGTGTATCTGCATACCAGATACCTAATAAGATTTGTGAGTCAGACCGAGATCAAATCAATCGCGCCTTCAGCAAGACGGTAAATAAATAATGATTGGTATATTCCAATTATTGCAAATGGATACGAGCAGTGAACAAGATGATATCGGTAATGTTATTCATGAATAGCTGAGTACACTAAACACTGCCAACATTAAATATATACTACTGCATTTATTTGCAAGGAAATGTGAACAGACAACTGTAAACTTCCTATGCTCATCTATCACTTGCAGTCATAAATTATACTTTATATAAACTAGAGCAGGGAGGTGAAAAATTTCATCCTAGCTGTATGTTAGTGTTACTAGGCTAACTAGAGTTAGGACAACGATGAAACAATGTTTGTTTTGTGTTCGCGTCTAAATATTTTAAAACGTTTGATCAAAGCAGCATCGCGTTTGTCATGTGAGGTAGCAGCTGTTTGCTTTAAATCAAGGATGCCATAGTATTTTAGGCTTTAATACGCAACCTATAAATAATATACATACAACAGTAGACCATAAGTTTAGACTACATGTACAAACAATGACTATGAAACATTGTTATACAAGTTTAAAAGTCTCGTTCCCAAACATAACAGACTTCATGTTTAAAAAGAAGTCAAGAAGTCAACCAGTCAATCAATTCAGAAGTCGACTCACCCTTAATCGCTGGTCGGCGACTGTCCATACGCGACTGGCAAAGTCATTAGAAGCTCCTACGATGTATGCGCCCGTTGAGTCGAAGTCAACTGACATGACTCCCGCGTTCGATCCTACTAGTGTACCTCTTGTTTCCACCATACCTGAAAATGTTGTGAAGATTATCCTTAATCAATATTCGTGAATAAAGACTATTCAATAGAAACCATTGGATCACACACAGCCTATTACTATAGGCTCTTACATGGTTCGAGTTAGAAAACAAAACATTGAATTGAAGTTTTAATTAAAGAAGAAAAGTGTTTCAGCAAATAAAAGCAAATTTTAATTGTATCAACGACTGTATAGTCCAGGTAGTCGCCTTATCACCTGACATACTGTTTATAAAAAAAAATATCTGGCTCGCTGTGCAAGTAATTAGGGCTCAAATTCCAGTAGGTGAGAATAGGCACCCGCAAACCTAAAGATGACTTTTGAAAGAATCAATGGTTATTGCCGGTAAAAACCAATTATACTACTTTTCTTCAAGCCTTCCAATACGTAAGCAGCAAAAACCAAGAAAGATATATTAAACTTACATTTAGTAACATCCCATAATTTGACTTTTCTATCAGCTCCACCTGTCGCAACAATTCTGTCCGTTGGACTCCATTTTACTGCATTTACTTCACCGTCATGAGCATCCTGGGATAACAACTCCAATCATTAAACTATACATTATTCATTAATAATACGAAAACACACGCCGAAGTCTCCCAAACATTAAAACACTAAGCTTTTAGAAAACCGCATGCATGCCTTGGAACTTCGGGATATTACTTACAAATCTCAGTGCAACTTTATTCGGCAAAATAGTTGCGAAATAAGGCATCGAGTCCAATATTTTGTCTTCAGAACTGCCTGACCCACTACTCCTACTACCACTCTCTCTAGCTGCCTCCTCCAACTCTTTCCGCACCTTATCACTTTTCTTTCTGAAAGAAAACATTTCAAACAAACATAAGACGGATTCCCAAGTCTCTTTGTTGCGACTTTTATTACCGCTTTGACCGCTTTTCCGCGAAGCCATTTTTGCAGGCGGACTAGTCGATACAACATACCACATTTTATGGATACGACCTATTTCTTTTGCCCAACCATAAATATTAATATCAACATGCATAAAACACAGCAATCGTGGTAATTATTAATTAGTCTTTAGCCTTATGCGTCCAAAGCATCTGCTACTAGACATCACAATTTCCCGTCTCTACGAATCAAATCAATCAAGGTGCGTATATCCAGAATTCAGAATAATTTTCATGCACGATATCCCAATACATAATTGATGCCAATTTAACTGATAAATAAATTCTGCATACGAACCTTAATGAATGTATGTTATCGGAAACATTTTCTGGTCAGACATTGTAGTACTATTTCGTCCTACATTTCCATCAAATATGGCACTATCTACCATTCACTAGTAGTAGTGTCTACCGAGCAATAGTGCACAATCCAATTAATTAAAAAAACCATGCAAACACGTTACCAATATAATCGCTTGAAATAAATAAACTTTAATATCACACTGTATTTAAAATTGTTAATATTGTGAACCAAAATAAATGATTGAATGGATAAGAATAGATCTGATGACATGTGAGTTTATAAAATTAAAATCACATTATTAAAGTGAGCGTTGGAAAGACAAATAAATATGGAACTTCAAAGGCGAATTAAATTGTAAATATACGGACTAGCGTAAACAATCGCTAGCAGTATCAATATAATATGCAGATACTACACTACAATTTTACGCGATCACGAAAATGTATCCACATCAATTTAACGACTGAATGCAGAGTGCATTACAAAATGTTCAGTAAACTGCATAATCCGTGCTTCTATTTTAGAATTTAGGTGTTTACGTGTGGCAATGACAATGCCAGAATTTAATGTAACGTATCGAACGTTAATAACTATACTGGAAGTAACCTCGCATGTTGTATTTATAGATCGTACGTTATTGGATGTGTAATGAAAATTCTCTAGGATTTAACGTTGCAAACCGAGTACATACAATACACACGTAATCAAATGGAATTTTGTAAGGAGGTAAACAAATGACGCAAGTAATGACAACTTGTTACTTCGATACGTGACAACGACGCACACCGTATTATGATAGAAGGATCATACTTAACTTCAAACGATTGCCAATGTCCTGATGCATAACAAAAATTCCGTTAGAAGAATAAGTAAGTATGACAGAAAATCCATACAATTTTACAAACAAGAAAGGAAAAGAAATCATGAGTCAGTTTCAGAGTGCAGTTAAGACATAAATATATGGACCATTTTCATGAAGAGATATAAGTTCAATAATGAACGCCACAATGCCTTCAAACCACCACATCATCATTCACATTATGTCAAACTCACCCGAAACTAACTCTACCAAACGTGTTGATGAAAAACGCGGTAGGGTTGCTTGACCTGTTGAAGAAATTAGACAAAAAGAAGCAAAAACAAAAATTATGGGTACTTATGCAAGCCTCTAAGCCTCGCGGCACACACAAACCCCACTCTAGTAACGACACTTGGCAAAGTAAAATACACATTTTAAACACAAAATTATTTAATAACATTATTTAGGAAATGTGCATTTAGGTACTACTAATATTTGTCAGACGTAAATCGAGAAACTGATAAATCGAAACAACTATTACTATAAGCTATTATCAAGTTGATTTACTCGTTTTACGCATGACAAAAATTCTACAGTGCAGTGCACATCAACTCTATGGTAGCAGCGACATTCACTTGCAAGTCTCATTGCAACTATATACTCACAGGCAAAAACAAATACACTAGTATGCCATTGACCGAATGCCCCAATAATATATAAATTTTGACTAAACATAAACCAATAAATTAAATATAAATACCAATTTCAAATATAAAAAGTTGATTTTAAAATGTGGTCTCAGTGCCTTTATATTAATAACTAAACAAATACTTAGGTAAAACTGGAATATAAAACATGCTGTAATAAATTAGTTATTAAGGTTTTCAAGAAAATATGCATTTCGTACTTACTTGAGGAAATGTTCATTTTCTTCATTCATTTTATCTGCATCCTTAGCTTTGTATTTTATGAGTCTCTCAACTAACGATCGATTTTCATCCTACAACACAAGAATTGCACTGTAAAAACTATTGGCACAAAAACACGTAGATATATAAACAACACAAAATAATTAAGTACCCTCTTGAAAACACGCCGCATGTTTATCAATTTAAAATCAAACAGTTCCCGCGAGTCTTATTAAATAGCTAATTTATTAATGACTTGTTCAAAAGAAAACATGGAAATTATCTCTGAAATCAACTCCTGACACACTGCCACGAAATTTTCTATCTGACTGAATGTAAGTGATGTTACTTGAGACACAGCTATAAGCATTTCATACACAGCTGTTATCACGTGATCGTCGTAAAATATACAGCGGGCTACATTTTATGATATCCTAGTAATTCATTACATTAAGTGATATGTTGTTTGAGGCATAGCTTCGCATGGGAGCTTTACGAGGCCACCGCGCTATTTGTGTTAAGCCCAGTACCAAATCGGGATTAGATCACCCACTCGGTCGAGTTGATTTGATATATTGTGTAGTCAATGCGCTTTGACGGATATGAAGGCCCGCTATCTTGCGTGAATGGTAATTACCGGTTGTAGTTAAGGTACTAACAAGATTTCTTTATCTATTGCGATATCTAGCATAGCTTTTCCTAGAAAATATTGAAATTAAAGTATTTTAGTGTCATGAGTATTTTTAAAGATTTCTCAAAAATATTAAAGTTAACTTTTTGACATTGAAAAATGGTTTTGCTAAATAGAATTTTAGAAAAACACATGAGCATCGGCGAATTCTGTCAACGAGAGTAATTACACACTGTAGAAAGAGTATCTAAATATAGGTGCGAATGAATGGAATAAACTTGCAAAAAAAACTGTCAAAAAAAGGACCGAGGAATATGAAACACGCTGCATATTAATATAAAGACAAGCTAGAATCAGCTTGGAGCCTTGCCAAATTTTAAATGATGCTATAAAAATCTAAAGTTCCAGCGGAAAAAATTGTTCAATAACGACCACCAGTACTATGCCAAAAATATTTTTACTCAGTATAAACAAAAGCAAGACAGCTTCAAACGTAGTGGAACGTATCTTTTTTAACTGCCTTCAACAAGTAACAGACGATGCAAATATGAGCTAATGTTTAATTACTGAGATAAAATCGTTGATTCATTACTCAAAGTCGTGTTTAAAAGCTATTTTCAAATAAGTGTTTAGTGTGGAAAGTTCGGATGTGTGGTGAACAAGAAAATAATGTGGGTTGTGGCGTTTCTGAATGAATAACAATCTGTGATGTTCATAATTTATAGCGAGTAAGAATTTTTTTAATAAGTAGATAATTTAGCGTTGTCTGTGTAGTGTGTACTGTAAAGTCTAGCTTGTTTACGTTTGGAAAATTAATCAAAACATTTGTACTTTATTTCTAGACTAAACTAGATTAGAAGATTTTACTCATAATCATTTAGATATGGTTATATTTAAAAAATAGTTAGTTTTTTAGAAACCTTTTGCAAATCATTTTAAAAATGTTGTATCTTTTAAACTAAACTATACCTCTACTTAATTAGTAGAGAGTTAGAACATTTAAAATGTATTTATACAGTTTTATTATGCGTGTTAATAACAAAATAGGCGCAAGTGCGCAACAAGGGACGCAAATGTGTTCTTTCTACTAGAAATAATATAGCTAGTTTGTTTTAGATGTAGGATAATAATATTTGTAAATACTATTTTTACCTGTAAGTATTTGTTACACTTACTGTAAAAAACTCACATTTGTATTTTGACAATTGTATTGGTGTAAACAAATGTTGGTAAATCATAAATAAATAATATGCTAAGTTTTATGAAGAATACGGTATTTGTCCTCTCAGCGATTATCACAATTTTTACATCACTTTTATGATAAAGTTCACGTAACTAACACTATGCGCAATACTGTTTTAATATTAAATAAATATTTACTCTCATTTATATTAAAGTTTTTAAGTACTTAATATATTTTTATAATAGATATTTTATTTGTGTAGCAAGATTTCCAGAGTTATAACTATAAGTGTATCGGAATTCACCACAGATTAAATATAGCCGCGCTAAACAAATCAATATTTTATATATCGTTTTGTTACATGACATTGATTTACGAGCATCTACAGAATTTTTAATGCTTAAACATTAGTGATAATATCGGAAAACAAAGAACCCACTTCTGAGTGGGCTTTTGATATCAAAAGCCGTAAGTGCTTTTGGCAACAATAGAATTCTCATGTCCAGTTAAGTATTAAAATTAGGAAAAAAAAGTAGTAGTAGTGAGTAGAATTTTTTTTTCAATTTGTGGGTACCCCCACAGACTACACCACACTGGAACAGTAAGATGATATGTGGGACTTTAACCAATTAAAACAAAATGATGCCCTCGCTAAGCCCCTGTGGACAGGTTACCAAGGGCGCCCTAGCTTCATATTTATGAAGGTGACTCGCTGAAAACCAATGGAGTGGTACACACACAAAATTATAAAAATTTAAACTAAGCATAAAAACAAAGTAATGAACATTTTTAATAACTTTCTGGAAGTTTCAAATTCTAGTGATACTCTTCTTGAGCTGTCTACGCTAGGGAGGACTACCTCCTTGCTACTTAGTACTTAAACTTTCAAACACCAAGCGGTCACCGGTGACCGCAACCTATTGTTCTTTAATTGTGTCTATAAATACGGTACTCGACGAGTTAATACCTTCTAATTTTTTTTATACAAAATACCTGTGCTTTCCTCAATTTTTCCTCAATTGATGCAAATGCGATCTGTAAGGCTTGATGTTCATCTCTTAATACTTGATTTAGTCCTTGCAATTCAGACATATTTGTTTCATACATTTGAATTTCAGCCCGCAAAGACGCTATCACCGCTGTGTTTTCTGAAATTCTAAAGAAATAACAAAATTTTTATTTTTAATTTAGACAATACATGTGTTCATGAGTAATATTATGCACATAATAATTTAACAGAAGGTGACTAATTTGTTGTAAAGATATCCTCTATTTCGATAGTATTGTTCTTATTATATATAATATAATATTAATTTCATTTCATAAATATCCAAATTATTTTGTTCAGTTCTCGCAAGTGCGATCTATTGCCGAGCAAGGGTTCTCGCCTCAAGTTCGATTCCCGGATGGGCCAAAGTAGATACTAAGGGTTGTTTTCAGTTTTTTGGAAATTGTCCTAGTAGCATGAAGTCCGGAAACGTGCCTTATATGGCAAAAGTCTCATGCCCTATTATAAGAGACTAACAGATAATTGGTGAAAGGTGGTAGTTCAGAATAAATGAGTTGTTTCTTTTGTGAAATTCAATAACTAATTTACGATTTATTTAAATTACAAATATTAGTTTCAAACTGCACATTGGAACCGCAGTGAATATTTGTCCAAACTAAAAAAAAGTAAATAGAAAATCTTAGTTTTAGTCATTCATCTCATTTAGCGGTCTGTATTGTTTGACTTAAATATTATGTACACGTCATAGTACAAATACACATCACTCTTCTACAAATATACAAAGTCATTAGGCAAACTTGAATGATCCCGTTAAGCACACAATAAGTCCAGTGGCATTAGGTTGGACTTTATATGTTTCCGTAGACTTTATTATCTGTTTACTTTGTGTTATTTTATAAGGTACGTGACATCTAATTACTGACAATCTCATCTGTCAATCTTATACTTTTAAATGTTCTATTAAAAAAATGTGTGATAATATGAGAAATATTTAAGAGTTATAAAATAGTATATTGGGCAACACTTTGTTCCATAGTCTCTGTCTACCGCCATGGGAGACAGGCATGAAGTTATATATGTATGTATGTACTTTTGTCATTTATCAGATTGAGACACATTTTTAAACAATATCTCACTTCAGGATTTACCCTTGTATCATAGATATTATGTTTAACAACACACCCCACCTCCTCTGTACAATCCTCTATACAAATTATAACTGGCCAGAATTGAGAGCATATCTTGTCCCACTCTAGCTGAGTGAAGCAACCATAATGTTTGACTAATTATTTAGAAGTTTAAGAAATAGCCCAGTACTTACATGATATCTTTAGCTTGAAGTTGTTTCTCTAAATCATGTACTTTTTCATTCAGACTCATAATCTGCTGTGCATTCTCCCCTCTTCTCCTATGCATAGAAGTAAGTTCTTCTTGCTGTGCTAAGATTTTCTGCTCCAGGGCCTGTATCCTTTCATTGCTGGCATTTCCTGTAATTGTATTATTTCATTCATTAGCAAAATCCTAAATATGTCAAATATTTAAATAGTAATGGTTGTTTATTACTGAAGTGTTGAAGAAATGTAATATTTACAAAGAAATCATTCAATTTGTTTGGTTTTACTTTACTAATGTGTGCAGTAGGTAATTAAGAAAAGACAAAGAGTTTAGACTTTGGTACTTTTTCACATAGAAGTTTCAAGAAGACTTTATGGTGCTTTATTATGTTGGTATTGAAGCATATAATTATGGTAAGCCTTCGAATAAGCAGCAAATAAAACATTGACAACCAAAATTAATTATTCTTGCATTTGTGTGATATGTATTATTCTAATGAATACATAGATATTCTTACAATCTTACATACAGAACTTAATAAATGTTAATGAGAAACTCAATTAAAGTAATTAACTTACCAGTTCCACCAACACTTTCAGCTCCCGTAAACCGTATTCTTTCATTCAGCAATGTTAACTGTAGATTCTCATTCTTTAATGTGTTTACATTGTCAAACAGTCGGCTTTCTGAAATTATTAATTAATACCATTAAATATTTTTCAAGTCCTCAATCAATTTTATGGTTTATGGTCTTATATTAAAAGCGATTAGTATAGGGTATTGCCATAAAAACGTTAATATTTAACATGCAAACTGGACCAGCTTAAAATAGGTAAAATAGACATTATATTAATAGTTTTCACTTTCTAAACAAGCCTTACTATAGTTTTACTTTCTAAACATGCCTTATAATCCCCAATGGGACAGTTAGCAATGCATGTAACAATTTCACCAGTTATGGTATGTTGCCAGTTCATGGAATGCAAAGGTATTGTGTCATTCAACATCTATTGATGGAAATCTTATATTTTAAAAACGTTTGTTATAAACTTATATTACTTTTCACAGTTTTGGAAGTAAAGTAAGATTTTGTTTTGGTCTCGAAAATGCACTTAATTAGTGAAAATTGTAGTTTCTACTGTGTTGTTGTCTTCATGTGGTGGTACATCATAATTTAAATATTTAAATGGTTTAACTTGATTATTTCAGCATTTACCTACATATTTAAGTTTGTGTAATCATTAATTCTTTTTGAATTATTAGTTAATATGATAAGATTATATTCTAACTAGAGTGTAAACTTATCAGACACAATCTAAGTTCAGTCATGTATAAGAAAATGATTTAATTGACTTTCATAGAACATTAAAACTTGTTGATTAGAAATGTAGGTAGGTCAGTCATTCAACTTGAGTCATTATATGAATGCATTACACATTTACATACATTGTGTTAGAGTTTGTTTAGACATAAATATTCAGAGGCTATTGTTATCCTTAATCACAACGTTTTATCACTGATATGTGGTGATAAGCCAACACTGGTAACATCACCGTGTGAGCAAATACTTCCATAAATAGACAAGGTTTTTGAACAGTTTTATTTCTTTACGTAGATATTTTTTATATATCAATTAATCTTCATTCCATTCTGCTTATATGAGCAATGACAGAGGTTATAAACAAAGTGACTTCAAAACAAATTAATGGTCATGATAACAAATGAAATGAACACAAACTATCTGTTACGAACAATGGATTATTAGTCTAGTGATAAATCTTGTCTATTTGTTAAATAATACTACAGTGTCAACACAAAGACGTCCATAGGTTATAAGTTACTTACGAAAGGCTATAATGTCTTGAAATGCCGCTGTTTCATATTTATTTCTAGCCTGTAATTGGCTGATAATATTCCTCCTCCATTCCCCAGCTTCCATTTTCACCGTGCTATTAATTAACTGATACAAATTAATTAATAAATCAATTCAGGATCAAAACAAACAGATGTCATAATGTTCATCGACGATGTTTTAGGTATAACAAAGACACTCCGTGATGTTAAAACTGGAAATTTTGTTCTGCGCATTTAATGAACTTATTTATGCTCTAATTACGACGAAACAAGCAGAAATATTCAAAGATTTTTATGTATTCCCGAACAATTTCAATGACAATACGTTAAATCACACTCTTGACATTGACATGACAGAAACTGAAGTGACAGAAAGCAGAAAACAAACTGAAGTGAAGTTAGCTACAGTTGTGACAAAGACAATGCGTTGATAGGGATGTACCTATAGACATCGACTAAAATAATAAATCGGGTGTGATAATGTGTATAAATTATTTCCCGGGAATCGAATAGATAATTAATATTATATTGAATGTACTTACGAGTTGTGTATATCGTTTTTTAAATGTATTGTACCTAGAAAATATGCATTAAGTACATACATATTTCTTAAGCAAGAGTCAGAAGGCCTTTAGAAATATAATGTTTAATGAAGTAGTAGTTACGTAATATTGCTTGCCTGCATTCACAAAAGAAAACTGCGTTTACAACTTTTGGCCGCCGCTGTTAATCGCGAAATAGTGACACTTTTTTTTTTTTTTTAAGGGGGGAAAATCATCGAATGACTGCCCCCGCCTGGGTGAGGCGGGAGGGAGTGTCAGACTCTTACTGACTAAAAACCACCCCGTTCCTTCTCCTGCACGTCGAGCCGGAGCCCCGGTTACCCGTTAGGTTCTCCGCGACTCCGAATCGGCATCGGCCCTATTGGGCCCCATCTGTGGTGGTCTGATGGCTCTTTGAGGCGCGCGCGGAACGCGACGCGCCGTACGCTCGGGTCTGTTTCTGGTCGGACGGGGAGCCACCCATGCTCGCCGTCCGCAGGCCCGCGCTTACGGTGGCCGGAGATCGTCCCGCGATCCCCGACGCCCGGTGTGTCCTTCGCGATGGCTGGGTTGCGAGGAGGCAGCGCTTCGCTGCCTCACGCGTCCCGCCTCAAATAGTGACACTAGGAACTTATCGTGTAGTTAAATAGTGTAAGTACCTACCTACTTCCTACCTACCAGGGTAAATGGCCGTAAACGTACTCATAGTATCTTTCTTTAAAAATAAAAAGTATATAGTTACCAAGTGGCACTATTTCGAATTTACAGTAATTTAGAAAATAGAGAGCCTATCTAAATATACATATAGGTGCCTATTGTACTGATACAGCATTCCAATATTACGTAGACATGAACGAATTTAAAATGATGTGCCGATGTGCGTCAGAATAGTTTTATTGTTATGAATATCGAGAGAATATAGAGTTATAAAACAGGATTCAATGTTCCGGATAGTGCATCGATTATT
Source organism: Spodoptera littoralis (assembly GCA_902850265.1). Lineage (NCBI taxonomy): Eukaryota > Metazoa > Arthropoda > Insecta > Lepidoptera > Noctuidae > Spodoptera > Spodoptera littoralis. Next base: position 6,989,693 of record LR824542.2, on the reverse strand, counting down.
GTGATGGGCAGCGTTGATAGTTGCCTATATAAATGACAAATAAACATTTTTATGGTCACGTCCGCTAAGTCACAACTAAATATATATCGCGTTATATATATACCTACATAATAAGTGCCTACCTAATTAACCGCTAGTTACTTAACAAGATAAATAAGTAGTAGGTGGGTGATTGGCTAACCATACAAGTTAAAGGCAATACCTTTAAAATAAGAGAATAGCTTGCACCTAGGAAAATACCCTAGATTCCTAGAACAGTTTGTATCCAACATAGACCATAAACTACTTACCTACGTCAAAAATTGCCTAGGCACCTTCCTACATAATTATCTTAAATCTCTTGAAATACATATATGAAGAAACCTTACGTATTTCGTAAAGAATTCCGAATCTGTATAATAATATGTTTTGCAAACTTACAAAAAAAATTATAGATATACTGTTTATATATAATGAACCAGATAACTACAACAATCATACCTACTTAGTTAACTAATACAATACACAGACAGACTACTCACCTACCTTGTAATCGTTATCATCCTTCGTCAAGGACCTCATTCATCTGGACTTCGACTGTTACTATTCAATTAAGGATTGGAAATTCAATTATAAGTTTTGAGAGTCAGAGCTGAGAGCTCAAGGTATGCGCTCAGGCGTCTAAATTAATTCGTACTTTGAGATATGATTATCTGTTTACCGTTAAGACTATTGGGATTAAGAAGTACCCACGGAGTTGTGTTGATCTTGATTAACGGGATAAAAGAAAAAGTTTAATCCGATTGGAAATAGGTATTGGAACCTTGGTCTAGTCAACCGTAGACTGGTAAGTAAAGTGGTATTGTCGAACTACATAACAAAGCGATTATACTTTCACCGATGCTTTATAGTTCCTAATTTAGATTTTATTTTTGTAACTAGATACATTAGGGTCGTTTCATAAATAATTTACTATGTTTTAAGGTTTTAACCCTTTGAGTACCGTCATTATAGACACAATTAAAGAACAATAGGTTGCGGTCACCGGGGTCCTCGCGGTGTTTGACAGTTTAAGGATTACTAGAGACAGATGTTAATCCTATGAATGTAGGTGCTATTGTTACATAATCCATTGATGGTTTAATGTAATTAAAATCTAAGTTTAGATTTCTATTTTAGGTAATTTTAATCGATGTTATTAGAATTACAATACATTGCGTTAGTTTGTGTATCAACTTTATGTTTTACCATAAAAAATAATATTACTCTTTTATTTTGTTTTATTGATTGGTATTATGAAAAAACAAACACCTACTTATTTGACTGCACGGTTGGCGCGGTGTCTGGGAAACCAGCTGCAGCGCAACGTGTAGCGGGTTCGATTCCTGCACGGAGCAACTCTTTGTGTGATCCACAAATTGTTGTTTCGGGTCTGGGTGTCATGTGTATGTGAACTTGTATGTTTGTAAATGCACCCACGACACAGGAGAGAATGTGTGTAGGGTAACGGTTTTTAGAAAAAAAAGGAAGTTGATTAGTATAGACATACGTCTAGGTGGTGAACATAATGAAACCATCCGAAGGACAGTCTCACTCTTATACAGTAAGGTACCTTAGTAATATTTTCCTATCAGTTTTTTCCGCAGACTAACTTTGATAGAGCAACTTTTGCTGAAGAAGATTGCAATTTTACCTAAGTTAGAATTTCAACTCCCTAATGTGCTGCGACCGTTTTACACGCTGGGATTACGAGCTGACGACTTGGTCGACCGGCGTGGGTTGCATCACGTACACATACTGAAAATTGGGTTGTATTTGTGTAGGTAAGTATCTATCCATGTAGCACCTGAATACTGAAGACCTATTTTAAGTTGTACTTAAATATCGTTTCATCTATGTCATTCTACAAAGAAATTGTAGTGACAGAACTATGCTTGAGCGCGACTTAAAATTGAGTAGCGTTTGAGTATTTCGACATCACTTCCTAATATATTCCTTCAGTTTTAGGAGAAACTAGAATGAATGTGGGTAATATCAAATATGGTAAAGACTTGCCGTTGCCTTGTTGTGTGTGACACCTACCCGCTTATTATTTACTAATTTTAAATAATGTTTTCTTTGTTCCTTGTTAATCGTACTGGGATTTTCGTCGCGTATAAGATACTCATGGTAAGTATTATACCTAATTGTGAATTGTCAGTTGCCGTGTCTCTATAACTATGTCTGGGCTTGTGCGCTATGAGTGCTGCGACATTCCGCTATTGTGTAGTGTGTAGATTATTATTTCTTCTGTGGATTTGCCTCTATGTTCTGCTCGTGTTCGGATGGACATTCCTTCCTTCGTTACTACTCACCTAGATTCTTAGAATACTATCGCTAATCTAATTATGGTCTGCGCTCTCTTTTAGTGCACGTGGGTTAAAATTCATTAAGTCTACGTCTACGCATCTATTCACAAAATTGATATCAATGTCTATCTCGGTTTGGTACGTTGAATTTAGGTACCAATAGAGCTATTGTGTGTTGAACTTGAACTGATCAATATTGATGTCTACCATGAATGTTCATTCAATCCCTCGCAGTCACAGGGACATTGTGGGTCTATTGTATATTACGTCATACCTCTACTAATATTATAAATGCGAAAGTTTGTATGTTTGTTTGTTTTTTTGTTTGTTAACCCTTCTCGTCAAAACAGCTGAAGGGATTAAGATGAAATTTGGAACAGTGGTAGACTATCGCCTGGAGTTACTCATTGGCTACTCTGGAATTACCCACGGGAAAGCGGGCAAAGCTGCTGGTAAAAGTTTTCTATGTTTCATGAACACCACACAATTAAACTTAGGTGTAGGTACCTACTATAATTATTAGACATGTTTGGACATCTGAGCCACAAAACTCTACAAGCGCACGTCCTTAAAACAATTGAGTGGTTTAGTTTAGCCAAGTGTCTCGTTAGAGTTGTCTTACAGAAAGACTAATGCATTTAGGATGGTCCCTGGAACGATGTTATCGCATTTTCGCGGGATATATGTGCTATAAAGGCCATAACAAGTTTCAGTTGGTAGGTGCCTGCGTCTTCTCCTATGACGTCAAACCGCTGCCTGTTTAAACATGGCTGTGAGTTATGAGATTTATTTAGTGGTCTCTCTCTTAGGTATATGGTTAATGGGATACAGATTTAAAATAGTCTTTGGAGGCATATCTGCAGTTAATCTACCTGCACATTCATCAACGCTTTCATCTGTAAAAAGAATTAATTTTAGACTAACTGCTTACCTATGTCAGAATTACCTAATCATGATAATTTTGGATCTATGAATTCTGAAAGTTCTTTTTTGCTATAAAACAAAATGACAAAACTTTTTGAAACTATTTAGAATCTAATATCTACCTACCACTTAAATACACCTACACAAGTAAGTACATATTTATTGGCAAAATAAATCGAGTATAAAGTTATAGTATCGCCACCCAGCCGTTGTGGAGCGCAATATATTCGGCTTAATAGTGTAATTTTGCAGGCTCTTGCAATATCTTGCGGTGAACTCGACCAACCCCTGTCGACCCCTGACAGACACCAGATTGCATGCAACATTCTGTCGTTTGCAGACGAGGATTATAGCAACATCACACAGCCAATTTGTTTAAGCGTAAAGTTCGTAGTTAAAGCAAAAAAATCCATAACTCGTTGCTAAGTAAGATAGGTTTATTTTTCGTTTAAATTACGAATAAATAATCAAATATGAGAAATAAATAATCGTATACGTCTTTCAAAGTAGACTATTTACTCGCGTACTGAATATTTAACATAGACAAACATAATTGGCAATGTCTTATGTCGTACCTTAAAATATAAAGTGAGGTAGTGACGTCGGATCAGAGCAATAAAAGGTCGCGAGTTTCAATCCATACATTATTTATAGGGGGTTCTATCGACAACACCTTCTAAAATCAATATAGGAAAAATCGCGCTATGTGATTCTAGAGCCTAATCAAATAAACCGAGTGAAGTTGAAATTGGAAGAAGTACGACTCCTGCTATTGAATTATTCATTAATTTCAGATACCTTTAATGTAGTTAAAGTGGACCCAGTGATCAATGTGATTTCGATTCTCAATTAAGTTTATTTAAAATCAATGACAGTTTTTTGATTACTCCAAAATTAACAGTTTCATTTGACTCCAATATTTTGAATTGTAAATGTCTATCTATTACTTGATTGTCAGTGCCTATAAGATAAATAAATCGTTGCAACATGCACAATGCACATTGTAACTCAAGTGCGGTTGATTTGATGCGGTGACCTGGCATCACTATCGAGCCACATCTCTCCACACCGGCGAGTGCTAGTGACTACCACCTATATTGTGGTTTAGTACATTAAAACATGAAATCAAATAATTTTTTGTTCAAACAATATTCTTAGTGAGAGTGTAATACACAAAAATTCAACTTTGGTCAGTAAAGAAGACTTGAGAGAAGACTTCAAAGAGAATTTTACGATAATTAAAGATTAAATGAGTAAACTAGAACTTTATTTATTTATGGCTTCTAAAGCACTTGTCCACCCATTACTATTAGCATTTCTGTCAATGTGTCTTCTGTAGCGACGATGTTCATCTGCAAATAAATGTTACAAGAAGGTAGACACATTGCACACATTAGTAAAAAATAACAACTATAACTTATTTTGTATATTACTAGCTACTTCCGCGCGGTTTCACACGCTCTGCTCGGCTCCTATAGGTGATAGCGTAACGTTTTATAGCCTATAGCCTTCCTTGATAAATGCGCTATCTACCACAAATAGAATTATTCACATCAGACTTCTAGTTCCGAAGATTAGCGCGTTAAAACAAACAAACAAAAAACAAACTCTTCAGCTTTATAATATTAGTATAGATTGTAGATGTATGACTGTGATACACGGCCTCACAGAAAACCGACGTGGAACAACGCTTGCGTTGTGTTTCGTCGTGTCAAAGGTCGGTAACGCACTTGTAACGCCTCTGGTATTTCAGGTGCCCATGGGCGGCGCCGATTACTTACCAGCAGGTGATCCGTCTCCTCGTTTACCGGCTTATTAATAAAAAAGAAGATATTCGTAATAGACCTATTTTTTGTAAGGATGGAATGTGATCAAATGTCTTCTTCAACTTCTTCAGTCCTGGGTGATAGCATACGGAGTGTCAGACTCCTGCTCTACGCCGTGGCCTCGAGGCGGGAGGGAGTGTCAGGCTCTTAATGACTAAAAACTACCCCGTTCCTTCCCCTGCACGTCGAGCCGGATCCCCGGTAACCCGTTAGGTTCTCTGCGACTCCGAATCGGCAACGGCCCTGTTGGGCCCCATCCGTGGTGGTCTGATGGCTCTTTGAGGCGCGCATGGAACGCGACGCGCCGTACGCTCGGGTCTGTTCTGGTCGGACAGGCAGCCACCCATGCTCGCCGTACGCCGACCCGCGACGAGATCGTCCCGCCATCCCCGACGCCCGGTGTGTCCGCGATGGCTGGGTTGCGAGGAGGCAGCGCTTCGATGCCTCAGGCGTCCCGCTCCTCCTTAGCTAGCATAACTGCTTCGCAAAAGGAGGAGATGGCATCCCAGTCCCCTTCGCTCCGTATCATGACCTGCACTAGGCCCGGACGCGAGAGGTCGCCATCGCCGATCACTTCCCTGAGGGCACGGCGGTGCACAGCCCACGCAGGGACACGGTGGAACACACTGTAGCGACAGTGTGTTCCACCGTGTCCTCAGGGCGGTCCTCGCAATAAATACCTGCCTACGTCATCTTTCTCTATACCAAGCAAGGTACCATCGATAAGAAGTTAAACGTTTTTATTCAAATATGGGTAACTTACCGAATGGTGCCGTTTAGTTTAAGTGGACGAAGGATATGGTAAAAAGAAACTACAACTACAACAGTGTCGGAGATATGGAGTGCAAAGATTTAAGTGAAGATGCACAAGAACTATTAAAGCAAATATATACATGCAAACTAAAAAGAAAAGTTATCATCAACGGAGTCCTTGTCCTACACATGACTATGGTTTGCTGATATTTCTAACAATCGAAGTTCTTTAGATAAATAAAAATAATTATGGTCCGGCACTTCAAAACAACAGGAGAGACATCAGGGGCAGGCCCAACGGCTTGGTGTCTTTACCGAAGTATGAGGATGAGACACCTTCGAATGTTCTAACTCTGATTTAGGATTACCAACGCTCGGAAACCAATTACATTCCAGCTATTACATGACATTTTCCACTTAAAAATTAATTTTAAATCTTTAGTAAAGAGTTAAAGTAGAAAGAAAATACTAAAAAAAATTACCCTTGAGTTGAATGACAAAATAATAATTTACCTACTAACCATCAGAATTGGCATCTGAATCAGAATTCTTTTGATATTTTCCATGTAGCTTTGGATGATCTGTAAGTGAAATATTAGATGCAAGTGAGTAGGCTAAGTTATATGTATTATTAAATAGCTATTATTACTAGACTAGCGCAATATATATTAAGAGCGTGAAGATGTGTGCCAGTGACACGAAACTAAACGAACCTTCTTCTGGTTCAAAATCCACCGCTCTCAGACCTCTCGTACTTCTTTGGTTATCTTCTTGGGAAACTGCGAAAACGTAATAATTTTTAACAGTTTTTTAAAGGTGTATAATCTAAAGATTGCCACAAATAGTTGTTCAGTTGATACTGCAAAATTCCATGACAAAGATATAGATAAGAATTGAAATTTTGAAACTTGTGAGCAAGATAAAAATTTCTAATTAATGAAACATGTCTGGTCTATCTGACATAATCCAATTAATTAGAGCTGTAATATATAAAAAATACTTTTCTCGTCGTCATCGTCATCACTGTCGTTGCTAGATTTGGCCGGTTTTGCGTTCTCTTTGCTCGATTCTTCCTTTTTCGGATGATCTCTGTCTCGTTCATGCTCTTGATCCTGGCTTTCGCTTGATTCTCGTGGATTTGTCTTTTTTTTACTAGCACTGTCACTACTGCTATCTTCATCTACGGCTCTTGGATTAAAATCAGCAGAATCTAAAATAAGAAAACTAGTGTGATCAATAAATATATGTTTTAATTACCTACCTGGTTCATTCATGACAACTATGGTAAAGGTATACCTTTGAAATTTCGAAGGTGAATTAATGGATCTCCATTGCTCCCTCGTGTTAAGTCAAACCCAATTTTTACATTAACTAAAAGTATATGTTGAAGTTGTATGAGAGTCTGAATATAAGGAAACAATGTTATTAAATTCCTAGATAGGTAATCGAGTTTACTTACGCGTTTTGGGACCTGTAGATTCAGCAAGTGCAATTATTGTTGAAACCAATACCTGCAAGTTAAAACTGAGTATGAGTTCAGGAGATGATAACAAATCAGTATACAATATCTAGATACTAATGAGCATGATGACAGGGTATGAAAATTAAAAATCTAATTAGTCCATCAGCTAGGTAATGAAAAAAATATTAGTAACGTATTTTTTATTTTGTCGTAAGAATAAACGAAACGATCAACGTTTAAGAGCGGAAGGTAGCTACGTCATTTTAGAGTATAAATCGTACTTAAAAGTGACGTCATGCAATATTTCAAATCAATATATCTATCTTAGAAACTATTCGTTTCCGTAAGAAAATAAAAATTACGTGTCTAATGTTTTTTAAAATGATCTACCAGACGAACATTAACCCGTCGAGCGTCCGCATTCCATATGATCCAACGGGTGCACCCGTGACATTTAGAGAAAGAAAGAAAATGCATTTATTTGGCCATTGGCACACGAAAACAAGGATCATTACAATAGAAATAAAAATACAGTCAAAATAAAAACAAAACATTAATAATAGATTTTATAAAAGAGAAAGCAGCATGGAGCATTTTTTCCTATGATCCACCGGGTGCTCATAAGGACGCTCGAGGGGTTAAAATAAAAATTAGTCATCTACCCTATTATATACAGTTATATATATATATATACAGTTATTTACCGTTACAAAAAGCCATGTCTTCGGACTGTTTTCGCCTGGCAGCAACATCACGAAGTTTTAAAAGATTTTATTCCATGAATTCAGATTAATAAAACAATGCGGTGCGATACGCATTGATTTCAATTTTCTCAGTAACATAAACATTACATTTTTATTACTCTGAAATTTTAACAATGTGTTTTATTGAATAAGAAAAATATTTAATTGCTTGAATTTTTTATAAATCAAACCGTCTTACATTAAACATTAGGAAAGTCTAGTAAGTCATTGGATATTTAAATTAGTTTTAATGGAATTATTTTATTTTGGTTACAATTCATTTTTGTCTAGTTAAATTGCACTCAGACAATTAATAGAAACTGGAGGTCAGATCTCCGGTTAGGTAGTAGTCATTGCGATACATACCTACTTCTAAAAACAAATTTAAATAAATGTAATCGACATTCCAACTAAAACTACATTTTATAAACGATGGAAAATAAAATTTAAATTACTCTCAAATAATAAAATATATTATATGATTTCAGACGTTTTTAACAATGGTGTGGTTTAGTCAATTGCACGGTTGGCGCGGTGGCCGGGCAACTGGCTGCCGCGCAACGTGTCGCGGTTTCGATTCCCGCACGGAACAACTCTTTGTGTGATCCACAGATTGTTGTTCCGGATCTGAGTGTCATGTGTATGTCAACTTGTATGTTTGTAAATGCACCCACGATACAGAAGGAAATCCTAGTGTGGGGCAACGTTTAAAAAAAAAATATGAAAAAAATTGATACCTAATTATGAATCAATCCTACTGAGTCGTTTTGTGAGTCTTTACGGTTGTCGCGGTGCGTGGCGAAACATTTGGTAACTTAGCAACATGTTGGGTTTTCATTACGACATTCGCAACGGAAGTATGAATATTGCTAAGACATTGACTGAGCGTAAAACAATATTTATTTATTACTAGCTGTTGCCCGCGACTTCATTCGCGTGGAATTGTGATTCACAGCTCCTCCCCCGTAGGTGATAGCGTGATAATATGTAGCCTATATATTGACCCGACCTGTTAGTAATATTCATGCAAAATTTAAAGTAAATTCATGCAGTACTTTTGGAGATCACCCCGGACATACACACAGACAAAATTTTTAAAAACCCTATTTTTGGCTTCGGTATCGATTGTAGATCACGCCTCAAGTATTCTTCAATGCACAGTTTTTACTTTTCTATGATTTTATTATATATTTCTACGATTTTATTATATATTACATAACTTTTTTATTTATGAACCGATTGACGTGAAACAAACACTAAAGCATAACTGAAACATACCACAATATATTCGTGAAAACTGCATCCAACTCGGATCAGCCGTTTCTGAAATTAGCGTGAACAGACAAACAGACAAAAAAAGTTAATTACATTTTTGGGTTCGACATCGACATAACAATAACCCCTGCTATTTTTTTTATTTTTATTTCCAATGTACAGGCAGCACTTTTCTACAATTTTATTATATGTAATAGATTATTATAATAGGATCTCCTAGTTATAACAAAGACAGCTTCGCTTGAAACTTGAAACTCGACATGTGCATAAAATATATTATGTTACATAAGTTTCATTTTTAATTTTAATGCAATACAAATGAACAAAGCCAGGTATTCTTTCCTGAACAGTCACAGCAGCTTCTGTTAAATCACATCCATTCATAATGTAATATGAGCAGAGATAATGTGTGCCCCGGGCGAGACAAATTTGCCAACTTTTTCTGTTGAACAATCTCTTTATATGAAATGGTTAGCGCCGAGAATTTCCTCGCAAAGTATTATTAGTAAAGTTGAATATTAACGTTTGTAATTCATGTTTTTAAATGTTTATTCAGGGATAGTAGCATAGTATAAAGAACAAAGTAGGTTATCTTCATACAAATGCTCCGCGCGCGGCTTATATGTGTGCGCCATAGTATCTATGCGTCGACGCACGCACACTATAACAAAATCTCGACCCGTTTCTCAGTGCGCCAGGCAGGGCTGACACTGTACGAGGATTGCGCGCGCTTCACGGCTTTTCGGTACTGTTCAATGAAATAAAAAATGTCTGATAATCGTAGAAGAACGTATTGCTGTGTGTTTGGGTGTCTTAATAATTAATCGATTCCAGAACTGTCTCTGTTCAGATTAGGTACCTATTGAACAGGAAAGGTAAGCTAGTCACTTTTTCTAGCATAATATAATTTGTAGGTACTTGATGATGAGATACCTACTTACTTATTCTTACTCTTATCATTCTTCATAGTTCCTACTCAACCAGAAATGTAATTACCTACTATACTTAAATATTATAAGAAAATGTGGTATTGTATTGTTTATTTCACAGTTTATCTGATTTGTTAAGAGCGTAGCCGAGTCGCAATTTTCCATATAAATGTATTCCCAAATTTACTTTCTGAATACTATGTATAGAGCTAAAGTTTATTTTAAGAAGTTAATAATCTTTTTATAAGCTTTTAATTTTTACTAAATTTATAAATTGATAAAATATTCAATCATAATATGCTTTTCATTTCATAAATTTAGATCAAGTGCTGCTTGTTCGAAAATATTAACTTAAAGTAAAAGTGACAACCCTGGGGATCAACGCAAGAGTAGGCTAATAACTCGGCGGGCGGCCTTAGATAACCTACTGTGTTCTTTCTACTATGATAGTAGTTCTGTTTGCCTTAGGTACCTTTCTGTCGCTGTTTGGTATTGGTGTGCTCGTACGACTGCGGTATAAACTAGTGGCTAACAAGAGAAAAGTCGTATGGAAATTAATGTTTTTGTCGACTAATTACTTTTTGTTTTTATGAATTTTACTAGGTTGGTAATACCGTTGGATTGTCAAGAATGTGTCCGTTCTAACATAGGTACCTACCTATGCAGTGACACGGCAAATAATATTTTCACTTGCACTGTAATGATTTCCAAATGAGCATTCAGTCTTCAAATTCGTTACTAGTCTGGTTACTACGGTACCTACTTTGCTCACCATTAAGTCACATCACTATCTTTATTAACTTTAAAGAAGACTTGGATTTGACTCTTGACGATAATGTAATAAGGGTGCTTTTCTCTTAATGTTTTCTTGGAGACACAGGAGCTCGTTACCAGAAGCGGTTCTCCGTAAATAGGAAGATTGCAGTTACGCTGCAGTTGCGATTTTCTCGCGCGAATGACCAAAATATCAATTTGCCTTGAATAACATAAGATACGTTAATGGCTGCTTTGTAAAGAATAAGGTATCGACGTAAACCGATAAGGATTCGTACAAAATAAACAAGAATCAATAACTTTACTGTTAAGAGTCTTTCAATAGACCCCACTTGAGTTTGCCGAATCAAAAATAAATAGGGTCTAATCATGTCAATGTTTTATAAATAAATAGGTACAATAATGTGCGTGACTGACCGCAGTTTGCTTGAAAATTGTCTCAGCAATTCGGATTTGTTAGAAATCCTCGCAAAAACCGACAGCTTAAAATTTACATGAAAAGTACGTGGCTTAACGTTGTGGCGACGAGGACGTGTTTTTACCTTGGGCTTTAACTGCTCACTCTTTATTCGAAATTGGCTTCGAGGCTTATTGGATAAAGAGATTATAAAGTGTTGCTTCGAGGGGTTAAGATCAAATCTTACCAAATATTTATAAACCAGTTAAAGGGGTCGTGTGGGCGACAACCAATCTGAGGATACCAAAAATATTATTGCTACCAGTTACACATACGTGTAGGTATCCGTCTATAATTATAGCGTACATACACTGACCCTCAGTAAATAATAAGATCCAGCATTAGGTACCATAGTACACACATACTTCAGATGAGTACTTAAAACGGATAAACCCCCAATTTTGTGACAATAAAACAAAATGAATAGGTTCATCTATCATTCTCTATAACATTTTTCTGCTTTTTAGTTTTAGTGTGAACTTATTCATTTAAATGTCACTTTAATGTGTCTACCTGAATATATGAAGTTGAAGAAAACAGTTTTGAGTTTAGGTACAAAGTATACGAGACAAATGGAAGGTATTTTAGTTTGTTGGCGCTGTCTGCGAGATTGCGTGACGTTCTCCCGAATGAAACTATCGCATGACTTCCATAGCTCATAAACTTTGCGTTTATGAATGTCTTGGAAAAACTTTTTGTTCGGCAAAACTTTTGTTATGATGGCAGTATAAACCTGTGTCAAACATACATGTATGTGCCTATAGCCACCTATTTACAGGTTATAAATGGGAATTTTGGCACCAATGAAGATACGCCATAGACATATAGGTACTTTGTTACATGTCGAACTCTTTTATTGCTGTGCTATATAATACCTACATACTTAAAATATTTTGTATGTAAAGATCTTAAATTCACTCTGTAAAGCGTTTTTTCCTTTTTATGTGAAGAATCATAGTGAGTATCTTGAGGAAACTACATAAATTGGAAATAATCACCCATTAACAGAAGAAACATATCGATAAAGCGAAGCTTAACTTTTTTTTTATATAATAGTTCAACGTTTGACTTCCATCTCGCCTGGTGGTAAACGATGATGTGGCCGACGATGGAGCACTTAATAGGAGTTGGTCCATTGATACACTTGTATAAATATATCAGTCTCACCATAGGAAAAGGAAAGCTCAAAAGTGTAATCTGAAGAATAAAGTAACCTAATTAAAATAGATTATAACCATATTTACCATGAATACTATACTTACGACGTGAAAACTTACGAAGTCCAGAATTCATCAGTAATCACAAAAAGAACTAGCATTGTTCATATGAAACCATTAGTCTGCTTTATTCTAATCGCATTATGATGAGGCAAGTTTTAGCTAGAAAATTGCCCAAAAAATACATTGGGCGTCCAAAACAATAATGCAGGCGAAGTTGCCTTTAAGGTGGAACATTTATTAACATTTCTAGGTAGCGTGTTGTAATGTTTGTAGATTTTGTAGTTTTATCGCTATATTTTTATTTCCGTTAGTCCAAATTGTGCTTTTGTGGAATTGAATAAAAATAAGTATTCGCAGTGGCAACTTCGTTCGTGCTTTGATTTGTATGCTTCATATCATTAAAGTTTACAATAAATCTAGCCTGTAATATACACTTCGATAACTTCAGATGCTTCTTAAAGTTATCAATAAACTGATAGTTAACGTTGTCTTCTTTTGCAAAAGCACCAAAAAATAATAGAAATCCCATGTAAAATCTTAGAAAAAAGCTACTTCTCTTTACTTTAAGGGGACACCCGGATTTGAACCGGGGACCTATCGATCTGCAGTCGATTGCTCTGCCACTGAGCTATATCCCCGATGAAAAGTCTATCGAAAAAGTGGTTTCAAAGCTGTCTAGACTAGATTAAGAAATTGAAGTTACCTCAACCAACTACATCTTTATTTAGGTTTGTATAAATGTAGGTACTTAGATCATATAAAATACGATAGATACGATTTCCTTAGGAATGTCATTCATCAATTATGGTATTTTATATTTACTTCTAATATATTTTATTAATTGTTAATATATAAATAAAATGTCTGGCGCGTATTGCGAGACTGTGATTACGGGAAATGAGGTTTCAGGTTCGATGTCTAGGTAAATAGATGTTTGTGGTTCTATGTAATCTCAGTCAGATGTCAGTCTCTCCCAATCTTCGTTAGCAAACTCCGAGACATAAACTCCAAACGTAACAGGTCTATTCCTTTTTGGAAAAACAGTCATGATCAATAGATCATGACTGTTTTTCATAATAAAGCAGCAAGTCTTTACATAGGTACATACCTTAAATAAAAAAGGCAGCTTGCCTTTTTAGGCTCTCCTACTTATAAGATAAGGCTCATAACAGTCATAACACTTCATTTGCAAATGTACTGCCAAGATTAATGAAGTAGGCAGTAGATATTTCACACTCACTTTACGAGTTTCCATATCAAACATTTCACTTAGACTTTTCACGAGCGTGGTTCTGCATAAGTGCATTGCAGTACCTACATAACAAAGTTTATTAACCGTTAATTGTTCGTACGTAGAATGTAGGACGCACTGCATGCTAATAGGGCATAATAGTCGCGCGTACTGAAATATCTGCAACGTCACTTTATAACTGTGTTCCAGCTTAAGGCTTTCAAATACAATTACTTTGTGGAGTATAGAATTACCTACTTACTTACGTAGTTTAGGACAAGATTATCAAATGACGCCAATTTATTATATCCCCAAAAAGTTAGGCACAGTAATAATTACATGTATAGGTATATTATTTTATATGTTTTATCGATTTCGAAATTATCTGAAATTCTTTTTTTTAGCTCGTAGCCTCGTAGGTGAGCACTAGCGTATTAGCTTTAACCCATTCGCTCCGGCAGACGACAAGTTACTTTTAGATAATAGGAGATAGTGATTTTGACTTTTATTATCTAAGTCCACAAACGAAAATTATTAGATTATTTAATTAATCAAGTATACCTAGTGTTGCCTATCTTATTTAGGTGAATTTCAACCATGTAATACATCAGACAAGTGATTACCTACTCCAGTCCAGTTACCATTGTCGTATTTTATTTAACCTTTAAGTCCTTAAAAGTTTTTATTTGAATTTTAAACTTTTGGACTGCTGTTAACAAATAGATCCTTTTTGAATCGATTTATAGCCTCGGGCATTTCGACATAGCGCCCGTTGTCGTTTACCGCTGACATTGCCAACAGCAAATGAAAATTAAATACAATTCGTAACAATTAGCCCCACGTCGGCAAACTGTCGGTCCCTTCTTCATTATTTATTTTGTTTAAAGGTATTATTTACTTCCAAAATGGCACATTTGCTTTGTTGAACATTCTTAACCATAGCGTAAGTACCTACTTGCTTAAAATACTTTACAGTAAGTACCGACTTATAATAATGATTAGGATGGTTGGTTAGTCAAGTAAAAAAGGCGGTGAAAAAGTCATCATCATCATTATCAACAGCCTATAAATCCCACTGCTCAGCAAAGCTTCTTCTCACACGGAGATGGTTTGAGCATTAATCACCAGGCTTGCTCATTGCGATTTAAAACTTATAATTACAAATTATAAGTCCAGGTTTCCTCACGATGTTATCCTTCACCGTTAGTCATTGGTCTCTAAATAATCTTAGAAAGTACACATAACTTGGAAAAAGTCAGATCTTGCCGTTGGTAGGTTTCGAATCGGCACCCTCATGCATGAGAAGCGGGCGACTTCCAGGCCACCACGATCACTTGTGAAAATGTCTGTTGTTTTAATTATCTGATCTAGTTAGTACGCTTGGTTTTGTTTGTGTAGGTCAGGAACTCAGGACTTAGGAGATGTGCACTTAGGTATCACCTTTAGATTGAAATAAGATTAACGAGATGTAATAATCGTTTATTTGTTAAATGTAAGTATTATGTACAAAACCAATTAACCGACGTAATATTTACGATTTGCATAAAAAAAGAACGTAAAGGATTATTTATTTTACATAGGTATTTTAATTTCAAATAAGTATACCTACTGATGTACATGTATTGTTGTAGTACAATATCACTGTTCTTTTAAAACCTTTATATATTGATCCAAAGCCTCATCTATTTTTTCATCCAACTCAAACAAAGTGTTTTCATGTTTTTCAATTTTGTCATAAAGAAGACCATATGCGACGTTAGGTATTTCTAAAAAGTATTTTAATATACTATTATGTAGATCATTCTGAGAGAGCGATTGAAAACTCTTAATATCTTGCCAGATTTGGTCAATAGGCGATAAGTCTTCAAAATGTGTAGGCAATCGTACCACTTGATGACCATTTGCTTTGATAACACGATCAACCTGAGCAGACGTATTCATACTACTTACACAGTTCTCAATAAGGTGATACAATTCAGATTTTTTCATAGAGTTAGTGTGTGGTATATTATTTTCACATAGCCATTTTCTCATCTCATCTTTCGTATCAAACATGGACACTTTATTAGGTTTTGGGGTTCCGTGTAACGGACTATTGTCGAATACGATCACACTTACAGGTTTCAACGACGGAAGCAAAACATCTATTATCCACTTGTAAAAATCATATTCAGTTGGAGAATAGCAAAATATGCCATTCGTAAAACCCTGTTTAGATATAGCGTGGAAGAATACATGTCCATTTGTAACTAATGTAGAACTTTTACAATTTCGAACCCAGGTCTTCTCAAAATGACAATTATCATCTATTATTCTTTCACTGACGTAATAGATGACATGATCACTTTGTCGAATATTTTTCATTCTTTTTAGAAATAAACTTCTTTCAAAAGTAATTTTTGGGTCTTCCATAAGAAGCATTTTGCCATTAGAAATACTTTGATGATCAATGCCTATCATATTCATATCATGTACAAAGCAATAATAGTTCATACCGCGTGTAGCCGGTTCCAATATCTGTATGTATTCGTATAAAAGCTTGAATGTAGGCAGTAATTTCTTGTCATAGAAATATAGAAGACTGTTTAAAATTGTTACATGTTTACCAAAATCGATACAATGATTTATAGTACATTTTGTGGACGAGTATTTGCCAATTGTTATCTCCAACTTATTTCGAGAGATTTCAGAGTAATGTAATACTCTACTTTCAACATCTTCCAGAGGAATATGCATTGGAGTTTCGTTTTCTAGTTGACATTTCTGTAGCAAAGCAATTATAATTTTCTCTAAATCTTCTTTGATGATCGGCTCCATTATTTATTGATCCTGAAACACACAAAATAATATGTTGGTTTTATATTTACCTCCTATTTAGGTAGGTACTTACTTAAAAGTACTTTTACTAGTTCGTATACGAAAATATCAAAAAGCGTTATGAGAAAAATAGATAGGCATCTAGGTACCTAGATTTGTATATTTAAATTTGTCTCGTTGATAGAATGATAACAACTGTACCTATTATAAAAATAAAAAAGTATTACGCTGTTTAATTTTTGTAGTATTGCGAATTTGACCCCGAGACCGTAGGTATTTACCTAGCTTACCCGTATTTACCTAGTAGGTTAGTAAGCAAGCATGTATACTGTACGTACATGAAGCAAGTTTGAGAGTAGGTATTTAATAAGCAGGATTTATTGTTCGTTTGGTTCAGTGGTGTAACTACAGTACGGCAGGTCGGTGAGAAGCCACGGAGAGGTTTGTTTAGAGGTTTTCAACTGAACTTCTCTGTTGTTTTTTATTGGGAACGGGGGCCCATCCGAAGAATTTGCCATGGGCCCAAAGCGTATAGTATAATTATTTAGGTACGACACTGGTTCGGTTGCAATAGTTATGATAAAATTGTGATATCTATAAGTATATTTCATACGAAAATATTTAATTACTAATTTTATATTTACTATACCTACCCGGCCGGCTGCGGCAGGCACCGCTACCGGCATAGCATAAGTACGCACGTAAGTAATATAGGTACGTAAAATGACGCGTTAACAATTACTTATTAAGTAAAAAAAAACACGCTAATTAATTATGATAAAACAAACAGTACTAAAAGTTAGTTAAATAATGACGAAATCTAAATATTTACATTAACATACATACATAACATCACGCCTTTTATCCCCGAAGGGGTAGGCAGAGGTGCACATTATGCCACTGTACAATGTAGGTAACACCCACTTTTCACTATTTATGTTATGAGTCCCATGTAATAGGGGGTAAGCCTATTGCCATTTATTATTATCAAAATATAATAACCAATATTTAAATACATTAATTATTATCAAAATACAAAACTAACCTAAAATGCAGAACCCAGACAAATGAAACTAAACCTATTCATTCATGGAAATATACTATATGAATACCTACATTATTTCAATTAATAATAAGTAGACTTACTTACTCGGTGCAATTTGCAGTATCCTTTCCTATTCGTTTATTAGTTCTCGTCACTAAGAATAACAAATCAATATCGTTTATTGTATAGTAGAAATCACATATCTAAAGTGAAAAACTTTGTAAAAATGATTACAGCTATTTAATATTTCACTTAATTTAAAAAATAATTAACATCACAGTTAAAATATTTGCTGCAAAACCAAAAGAAAACAAACGATTGTCAATTTTGTTTTTGTTTTGTGGACGATAGCGAATTCAACAGAATATACCAGTTCCACAGATAAAATAGCGAAATCCGTACCGGACGGCCGCTTTCGCAGCTAACTTCACACCATATTCTGTAAGAAAGACAAAACTACAACGCGTTTCGGAATATTAATAAATTGATTATTAGAATCCTTTGTTTTATTATAAAAAATAAAATTTTTGACGGTTTGGATGTTCCTAAAATGTTATAGGTAAAAAAATTATTTAAATGTAAAATAATTAAGATGTATCTACTACGAGAGGGCGCCACTGTAAAACACATAAGAATACTTATAGTAATTATATTTATCGAGTACTATGTGCAACTAATGACATTATATGGCGGTTTGATAATTCCGTGGCTTTTTGAATAAAACATTTTTTTTGCGGTAAATACCTAAACATTTTATTTTTTACATAACCACTTTTTAGCTCGATACATTTAATCCAGCGTTTTTCTATTTTTTTTATTCCCCCCAAATAATAGGTTTTGTCAAGGCTCTCAAAATACGCATTTGTTTCGGTAATGACTTCTTCGTTAGACTCAAATCTCTTACCACCCAGCCATTTCTTTAGGTTTGGAAACAGATACCTAATAGTCGCAGGGGGCTAAAGCTGTCGCGGAGAACCTAACGGGTAACCGGGGCTCCGGCTCGACGTGCAGGAGAAGGAACGAGGTGGTTTTTAGTCAGTAAGAGTCTGACACTCCCTTCCGCCTCACCTAGGCGGGAACAGTCATTCGATTATTTTCCCACCTTAAAAAAAAAGGGGCTGGATAATATGCTGAATGGGGGCTAGATAAATGCGACCTGAACGTTCGGCGTCACTAGTATTTATCAAGCTTTTCCTTAGTTTTAGTGATGATTTTTTTTACGTAAAAAGTAATGCTTAATTAGCACACGAAATTCACTTATTTCCATTTTCGTTCACGAGGTTGTCTGTTTTGAATAGCTGTCAAACATGAACTGCACGCCGAAGCTTGCTCAAAATTTTACAGTTGCCAACTAATAGATTACAATTGACGGCATCACTGTTGCATTTGGTAGATATAACTGCGCGGAAAATTCAAAAAGTCTTATCAAACCGCCTAAGTATCTACACAGATTTGTTTTAATAGGAAGACAATCCGTGGTATTCCGATTCTAATTCATGGTAGATGTTCCACCCATACGCACGAAGCGCTTTGCAACAAGCTTCCTTGTGCGTACTGCTAAGGAGTGGAATTCTTTGCCTGAGTCTGTATTTCCTAAAGGGCCTATAGCCTGGGTGTCTTCAAGGGCCGAGTGAATAGGTTGTTTATGGGATGACATGCTCCATCGAAGACCGAATCATCGCTTAGGTACCACCAGGCGAGATAGTGGTCAACCGTCGACCCATTAAATGTAACAAAATAAAAACAATTATTGGAAATCACACCTAGTAATTCTTGTAGTATTTTTTGTTTTAGGTATGGTATGTAAGTGCCTACTAAAGTAAGGTAATTTATGCCTATATTTAAAACTATTAACTATTGCAATTAATTTTAGAAAGGACGTTGATTTGAAGTTGGTCATGATGTATGACTGTATTAAACTTGATTTTTATTAAATTAGTAATTTCAAAACCTCGGTTTCGTTGGCAGACGTTCAGCTAGGTAGACCGACGACTTCTTTTGAGTCACGGGCTGCCATTGTGCATTGGTGCATTCAAACTAATGTGGTGAGTTGTTGTTCGGCGTGGAAGACGAAGGGATAGGTTTTCTTGTCTTATTTGTTTGATTTTATATAAATTTGGAATGAGTATTTAGCTTTATTTTATCGGGTAGAGTCATGAGAAAATTATAGTAAAACTGTTATGTGTAATGTTGTTAATCACCTAAGTCAGAGAAAAGCTGAAGTTTGCATGGGTTTAGTATAGCGGCTACTTTTGAAACTTCAAGGAGGGCATCGAATATTTAGAGCCTTCTTTTTATCAACTACGGATAAAATGACGACACGACAATATTCATCGGTTTGTTAGAGCCACAAAGTCTCAGTTTAAATTTGTGCGCACTTCCTGAGAGTTGACCCTTTGATCACGACTTTAATTAAAGCTCTCGCGCATTTCTTAGTTTTTAAATTGCTTGATACGTCGGGTCTTAATTAAGGAAATTATACTGCACTTACTCGCTCTGCAAAAAAGCCACAGTTGGTACTAACCAACCAGACACCGCTGTATGTGTGTAGTTCTGTGTTTAGTTCTTCAATTTTTCTGCCCATATACGTAGGTACTGGTTTCCTTTAAATATTGGATTTTAACAGAAATAAATGATGTAAAATTTAAATTTCTATGTAAAGCTACATTTAGAATAATGCAGACCGTTGAACAATGTGACGTTGAGTCAGTTATTTTCAGTTAGAAGAGGCGTGTAGTGTAGCTGAGTTGAGTATAATAGATCACGTAGTGGCGCGTAGACCGTAAACAAAGCAACCCGGCCGGCGACCTGACGCCCGGGGATGTTTATCGGGAAGCCTCGCGATGTATGTCGACGGGAACTCCACTTTAAATTTTTAAACATTCGCTTTAACGTCTTACATACAAGTTACTAGCCTACGGCGATGAGGTTCGGTCAACTGTCTCTTCAGCCTTAAGAAAAATTCGGCTCTTGCTAAGAAAAATGCGCTTAAAATTTTATTAACCGTTTCTTTTTGCAAGGTGAAAATTATTACAAAACTCACGCGGTTTTATTGACTTAAGTAACGAAGTCGGTCGTACTGCTTTATTTCTCATATATGAAAACTGAAAAATATAATATGTTATAGGTCCGTATTTTTGTTTATCCAAATTATTAGACCGCAGCGTACGGGGATTTTATGGTGTTATAAAAAGTTAGTAAATTATGTTCCCGCGGCATTATTGTTTCAGCTTATATTGTTATGAATACGTCGTCATGAGCCGGGGCGAGGCGGTTGTTCAGCCTTCGCCGTATCTATTGTTCAAAAAGCCGTGCCATATCTAATTGCTGTGGGTAGCTCTTCTCTCTGCGCATAATTGCGATGTTCTGCTGCAGTTCAACCAGGCTTTTGTTAGAAGTATTTTTAGTTTTGTGTAAGTATTCGATTTGTTTTATGCTTGTGTCGTTTACTGCAACAGTAACGGTGTTTTAAATACAATTATTCGATATGTCAGTAAGCTAGTTAGGCACCCCTAAATTGTTGACTTATACGGACGATTTACGATTAGGAAATAGGTACCTACACGTAAAGTAATTCAGGGTTTTAAATTGCTAAACCTTTTCATCAACTGTTTTACTCAGTCAACAGACAACGAAATGTTGTTATACTCATGCTAATTAACGGACTATATTGCACTGCACGTAGTGCTGTTAAAAAGTCTTTTAAAAGCGTGCGGTATTTCAAGAGCAGCGCAATTTCCCAACGTTCTGTTTGTGGTTAAGTAGCAATAGCGGATATTACAATCTTGAACATAACAATGGCTGTGTCAAGTTGTAACGCTGTCCTGGCGCTTACGAGAGCCATAATCACCCGTAACGATTCGCTTGAGTTTTCTTTTACATTAACAGTATCACGGAAATCTGAAAAAGGGTGCAAATAGAACGAAATCTGTGCGATCGTTCCGAATTTAATCAAGTTAAAATTTTTATTTACCTATCCAACATCAGTAAATTCGTAAACCGTATCTCTTAAATTCCGAAATTCAAGATCGTATTTTAGGGAGTAAAGCTCAATTAATATACTTCTAAAACTAACGTTGGACTTTAGCGCTAAATTCCATTTTTGAGGTAAAGTTGCCGGAAAGCAATTCATCTGAACTAGTTTTTTTAGCAACAAAACCAAATGTTCCGGAGCGTCAAAGCTCGTTAAAAGCGAAAGGCTATAGATGTAATGTCGATGCTGTAACGATCTCAGTGCAGTCGCATCCGTCACTGACAAGAGTTGCAAGCGCGTAGCTTCGTCGACACTGCCTCACGTGTTCATACACTGCTTTATTAGAGTATTTTTTTCGTAACTATAGCCTGAACATATCCTCATAGGATGTAGAACATTTCATCGATAAGACCAATCTGGGCTCTTTTTAAACTGCACCTATTGTTAGAACTTTGTCATTACTATTATTGAAAAAATATTTCTGATGTTAATGCTGTTAACAATAGCATTTACAGATTGCATCATATACCTACATTCTGTAAATACATTTTCGACTAATATGAAATAATTTGGTTCATAAAATTTTATGATTTTAACAGTTATGCAATTGTATAGTAGCATTATTGGTTACATTTCGTGATGGCGTGATGTGGCACTACAATTGGAATTCTATATCAATGTCCAGGAACTCATTAGGATTTAGGAGGGCATTATGGACGCAATACGACGGTCCGAATTACAATTAACAATAGATTCCAAACAGTTGCCACATCAATTCAGAGGGCACGCGATTTGCAAAAGAAAAAATAGTAGCCTACCTATTATATGACTTCCTAACCACTAATCAGACAGTACAGAAGGCATATAAAATCACTCCGTATAAATAAAAAGAAGACAAATAAATAACATTTTTGTTTGCAATACTTATTTCTATCATTGCCTTTGTTTGAGTCAGGATAAAAATCTTCAGTACATAGGTAATTTTTGCACGAAAGTGACAAACATACATAGAGATATCCTCATAAACATTCACATTTATAATATCAGTTGGTTGGAGGGTAGAATAATTAAGGATAATTAAAATCTCATTGTGAGTAAAGATACTTTAAGCAAAATACAAAAACAAGAAGTATATGTGGGTCATGTACAAATAAACCAGATACATTTTTCGCAATACATTTTACAGCTGCAGCAACGGATCTCCATTGCCCTCCACTCAGTGATCGATGGTACTCTAAAAGCTTAACGTAACACTTATTGCAAACGATGGAAAAATAGCCGCGGAAAGATGAAGTTATTTCAACTGTAATATTTTTGCTTCAGTGGAAACCGTAATTGCATACCACAATTCGACTATCCAATTGAAGCCATTATATGAACGGTAAATATTCATTTCTTTCAAAATGTTGGTAATAAAATCGAACACTGGATAGATGGCGCTTATGACGGATATAGCTGAAATAATAATAATAATTAGCATAGTGTTTTCTTCTCACAAAAGGATTTTAGTTCTACTATAGAATTCAATCTTTTGGAAGCGACTTATTTATGAACAAAGAAACTACGGACAGATCAGATAAATATTAATTTCTTGGCAGTGAATAGGCGAAGCACTTGGGGAACATTGAATACATAATATTTTATCTGTGTATATGCCTACTTATTAACATGAATTGTAACGGCATTCATGCAAAGTCTGGCAACATTTGCTGGCTCAATCCGGTTCCAAAATAATATTGCCGCTGCAAAGCGAGATAATTCTCTCAAAATGTTTGCCTTAAGAGTGAATAATTACAGGGGTAAGTAATTGGCCTTTTGTATTGTATTATCAGTTTACAAAGATGCCTTCGTTTAGTAAGCCCGCATATGAAACAGAAGGTATCTACTTCTTTGTATGATATTACGAGTGTTTATAAACAAAGACGTGCTCAGTACAGAAGAGAACAATGAAAAGTTAGATAATATCGTTATGTATATTATAGGAAAAGGAATATGTGGAATTCCGAGCCTATTTTTGTGCAAAGAGCAAGGGTTCTCAAAGAAACAAATATTTGCGGCTTTACACCGACCGTTTCTATCCGAGTTACGCTTGTACGTACTACAGTTTATTTGTCTTTTATCTTACAAACTTGGATTTTTCCCTAGTTCTGTTTGCCGTGCATTGATCTCCCAGCCTTCCACGAAATGCCGTTTCTTAGTATTATTCGTGTGATGAATAACATGGACAAACTTGGCCAAATGGAGGTGGTTGTGAAGCGGATGTCCACTAGATTCTTTAGAATAGAGATTATTATTTTGTTTATTTTTACATCTCTTTGTGCAAATTTGTTTTAAGCCAAACTATTCTCATCTTTAACTGGTTTGTCTTTCACCTTTCAAAACTATGTTATTCGAACTGAATACAGTATATTGTTAATAGAAATTAATGTAAGTAGATAATGTAACATTGTTAATATCATCTGTCAAGTTTGAGGCAAATTTGTCACAATTGTAATAAAGAAATTGCCATTAATTAATTAGTGCCGTCGTGTTTCTTTGTGTGGGTGGGGCTATCTTCCTGTTTGCTGACCGAGGGAAAAGAAAGTTAGATTAAATGCGATTCATTGTTCGGCCATTGTAATACTTAAGAACATTCGCCATCAGCAACCACACTAGTTAGTGGAGGGAAAGAGACTCAATTGATAAATTGAATGAAGTGCATTTAATGTGCTACAGCTTTCATTAGCGATCGTTGTTTGCTTTTGTAGAACTTCAAATTCTTATTTATTCAATGATACAGCTTTGAGTATCGAGTGGGTACTTAAACAGTATTCGGTGCTCGTAGTTTCTGAACTCCTAAATTGTTAATGTTGATCTTATATACCTCAGTATTTATCTTAAAACGTTCAGTATTTTGTTGTTGTTTGCTATTTAATTTCGTACAGTTTGTTTGTGATAGAGTAAAATATATTTCGAAAAAGCAATTTGCAATCGACCACTGACTCAAAGGGCCGAATCTCGTGAGGCATCAAGGACTCTCTATTAAAATTAGAAACTTCATTTTGGCAGATAAATTGCTTCTTGACTTTGGCTATATTCAAGGTAAATACTGTCTGTAATCTGGGTCCGAGTGAGTAAATAAATTTAAAGGTGGGTACATTTCCTACGCTTTAAATGTGATGTAAAAACTTCGCTCGTTAAAAAATTTACTCAATAATTCGGGAACTTTAGCAATATGTTAGCGATACGTGAAACACACACATCACATCACAAATAAAATAAACTAAATATGAGCAATTTTACGTTTTTGAATAATTTAGGTAAATTAAAAATTCATGCAATACATTTATTAAATAGTCACGTCGATTTGTGAACGTTAAAGCCGTTAATGCATGGAACTAGCAACATTTGTCCAACAATATCCACAATTTGGCTACAGTTTGGTGATTTACTAAAATTATCAGTGTCACTATCTATGAACCTAACTGCGCTAAATGGTTTAAGTTAGTTAGAATTTTGTAGATAATACACGGATATTGCAGCTGATAGCCGATTTTATGGGATTGTTATAGGCTATTTAGGTCTGATTCCTTTGACCTTATAAACAAGACCAATATCAGCTATTGCAAAACGTTACAAACTAATATTAATTACATAGTTTTAGAGAACAGCTAAAATGGCACAATTCAATAATACTGTAAAGAAAACAAAGGGCCATTATTAGCCATCACTTCATTACTCACTCCGAGGAGCTCCTTTATGAAAAGCAGCAACTCTTGCGATAACAATTCGGATTTGTACTATGCCCGATAAATAAATTATAAATACATTTAGCAGCGTACATTTCGAACCATTTCTCTTCTTACACGACTAGCCCATTTGCAGATCTCCAAACGGTGCCATTACTCAGCAATAAATTGGCATTTGCGCCGTCATACATAAATTACGCGAGCGCGCTGAAAACCAAGTTCTCTGGTAGACACTTTTTGTATAAATGTTACTTGTTTAATCTTTCATACTACAAATGACTATTGAAACGAGAGTTTGTACTACGTGGCTGTGTATGTAGGTACCTATGCATCACAGGTGAACCTTTTTGTGAGGTCAAGTAACAAGTCTCCCTTGACAGAATTTATGTGGCTAATTCACTACGGTTCAGCCGTGATAGATTTATGCGTTCTCTTTAGGCGTGGCCGTCTGCTGTGTCGACGGACGTCCGTCTGCATTGTCCGAACAAAAAAGATGTTTAGAAGAAAAATCACACGTGTGTTTCAAACATTTTTAATTACATATGACAACATATGAAATTAGTTCGTTTGTGGCTACAAAAGCTGACTAATTGGCAACTGTATCAGTTTTGCATAGCCGCAATCCCAATATACAGTTGTCGCAAAGCCGGCTAAATCTATTATAAAGCAGCTTTGCCCAATTTATACGAATTAAAATCGTTTGTGGTATCGATTGCGTGGTAGTTACGTAGCGTGTTTGTTTCGCAAAATATGGCTGTTGTTAGGTTTCGTAGAATTACAGTGTACTTATTATTAATATTCTTAACAATTAATTTAGCTTTTCATAATAAACAAATAAACAAAAGCAATATTGAAAGCAGCACATTAAAGGAGTAGCTGAAGATATTGGAAAAAGCCCATAAATGAACAGAGCAAAAATTATGAAACATTTCATAATATAAATATAAGTAAAACAACACCAACCAAATCAACTTATATGAACAAAGGTACCATATAGGTAAGGTACAATATCATTTGATTCATAAACCCAGATTCACTTCTAACATAAAATACGACTTCAGTCCCAATATTTGAACACTTAAGATTAGAACAGGCAAGCTTTGGGTCGCAAGTGAACGCATTAGCTGCTAAGCTATGGCCTCTACGTCATAATAAGTGTCTGTTATTGGGAAGTAAATCATGTTCGCTTGCAGTTTTCAAAACGTTTGTAGCTAGAATCATAGGTATATTACTTAGTAATTAAGGACAAACACGCGATGCATTTGAATTATTCATACAAGTTTTAGATACTGTTTTTTATTACTTTGGTTTGGAGTTCCATACTTCAGGGGCCTTACATTGTAGTATTTTTGTGCAAAAATAAAATGGAAATACATATTTTTGTAGTAATGGATGCAATAAAATATTAAGTGCATGCAGCTGACGACATCTGCACCTGTTAAGTCCTAGTGTTTGAATAAATTATCTAACTCAAAAACCAGTTTATTTTTTTTATTATATTTTTTTATTTTATTTATTTAGAAAACCAACAGCGTTACATATAGTTTACAATAGTTTGCGTGAATTACAGAGATTAAGGCTAATAATAGGCTTCCCTTATTTTCTAAATTTTGTAAACATGCGAACGGACTTAATTAACTTAACAAAATAAGATTAATAACAAAAAATGATTTACTTAATCGGTTAGTCAATTACAAAGACTTAGATTTTGAAATAATGATGAGTTTGGTACGACATTCGCATATTTGGCTACTCGACCACTAAGCCTTCATTAACCTTCTGTACTCTAAGTCCGGCTATAAGTCATAGAAATAAAAATAGATACGGTACACAAAGTAGTCGATTCTGAAATAAAAGCGTTAAAGGGTTTTAAAAAAAGCGGCGTCAAAAATGATTTCTGTGTACCTAATCAATCAACGCGACTGAAACGAGTTCTGTGTACAAACTAAAATAAAGTTTTCGCCTTTCATTAATTTATTTTGCTTAACTGATTTTGCTTGCAAAGCAATGGTTAAATAGATACCTACTTATATAAGTGGAAATTGAAACTTTAGAATTTTTATAGTTCCAAGTATTTTTTACCGACTTCAATGTATACTTCAATCATTTTATATGTGTTTATTCTTTTTTTCACTACGATTTTCTACTGTGTGTGGGTTTACGAACATACAAGTTCACATAGGTATACATGACACCCAGAACCGAAACAACAATTTGTGGATCACATAAAAAGTTACTTACACTAAACGTGACTTCACTGATGCATCATTAGTATATTTTTTTGCAATTTTACCGTGATTCCTCTACTTTTCCAGAAACAGACGAATGTAATGTTCAGGCGGTGTAAATCTGACTTGATAATAACATATAGGTACATTTGTACCTATAAAGCTTTAGGTATTAACCCCTGGTATGCCGGAACGTAGATATACGCGAGACACAGTGTGTTTTCTATTGTGTCTCACATGCTGGCAGATAAGAGGTTAATAACATGTATTCTGTTTACAATTTAGAATATACTAAATGCAATAATCGACCCTGTTAACAAGTAATATCTATCTGTGTAATAGTTATCGATTATCCTTTATACTGGTACTAACCGTTGTCCTGTCCACTGTTCGGAATTCAGCATACAGTTATTCAACCACGATGATTAGGCTCTGGTTAGCACAAGACTCTCAGTTGTCTCAAAGGAGTCCCTCCCTATTGCTTAATCGGTAGCTATAAGATCCATTTCTACTAGAACGTTCCTAGTAAACAGTATATTTCATTATATTATCTACGTTTGATATTATAGTTTGTAATAAGGCTCAAGGTTTTCCTACCTAAACGACTAAATCGCAGGAATATTTTTCTATTTATCTTCATAATACACAAATCTAGGGAAAAGCTTATATCAGCACGATCTATGACCGTATTCTAGCACTAACACGCACGTAACTCTTTAGGTATGAAGCAATTTTCAAAACAATCACGTCGCTTATAATAAAGGCACGTTCTTACATGAATCTTTCGCGGCTTCAGTACTAATGAAACTCATAAGCATGGTACTAATACCGGGCCATTAACACTTCCCAATTGCTATTTGAAGGGAGAGAAAAACTCCCCCTTTGTGAGCCATGACTCCGTGTCTTAAGCCTCATTAAACTTAACACACAAATTAAGTACCTAAAACATTACCCTCACATACTGTTCAGAAAGGAAAAGTCCTTATAAGCTCCTAAATTATTATTTATTTATTGTACACTAGAATTGATTTTCTAACAATTTGTTTGTCATTTAGGAACACGTTGAAATGTCTATCAAAAGAAGTCCACGCTAAAAATAATTTCCGAAGAGAATTACAAAAGAACCAGTCAATAAAATTCCACTAAAGAATATAGGAAAAATTCGAGAGAAATTATTTAGTATCGAAGGTCTCCAACAAATTGCTGTAAGACATCTATCACGAATTCACGATAATTGCTGTAGAAGGAATGTAATCCGATTTGAATGTAGATAATAAAATAAAATGGTAATTGTTTGTGTTCAATATTTCCGGTGAGCAGTACCATGGAAAACTCTCGACCACTTAGTCAAATCTCAGTGAGACGTCTTCCAGCTTCAAAGTTTGCTTAATACTTTAAACTGGTAATGAAGGCATTAAGGCGCGCTGAATGCATAAGGAATGAGGTGCCGCCGCAACCTCCTATATAATTAGCTCCTTTATTGGCAACATATTTTTTACCTTACCACGTTACAATGTTGTATATACTTGGCATAGTTTCGTTCTGTACTTCTTTTCAATGTTAACAAAAGAATATTTTCTTTTAGCATTCTTTATAACTATGTATCGGCTTACATAGTGACTGTTTACCCATCATGACCGCTATTTAGTGGTGGATCGATAGACGATCTATCAATAGGGAGTCGGTATCCATAAATACCTCTTTAATATAGTCCTAATCTATCAGACAGAATCTTATGAATGAGTCTGTAATTGTAATCGTCAGCTTAAACGGTCGGTTCGGCGCTTGGCAGACACAATAGATAAATTATGCGGTCTCGCTTGGACCCGTCGGGAGTCAAGGGATTCAATGACGTATTATGTATATTATCCCGACTTGTAAGTTCTGCTAAGCTACCAGTTAGACAACAGAAGGGGATAATACACCAGTGTATAGTAAACTTAGTAATGGTATGAATTGTTCTATGCCCAAAATCCGTACCTTCATTACTTATTTAAGCCCGTTGCACAGATTTCGTAGGGGAACAAATTCGATTGTAGTGCAACGTGCACCCTCTGTCGGCTTACTTTATCTAAATAAAAGATTTTTACTGTAGGAGATTCATTGCCTTAAGGTGTAGCCTGCATATGTACATTGGTATTTACTGCCGCCTCGCTGGGTAAGCACACTAATAATTTGAAGTGGATTGCTCCTGCAACATTGTTTGTGACTTCTATAGTGAATATTGCATTATGTGGGTGTGCTGGTACGTTGACGAACGCATATCAAGTATGATTCTATGGGAAATATTGATTAATGTAAATAAAGCTAGATAATTACTTATACCTCAACCGTATATGTGTTCATGAATTTATAAGTATAATGACTCTAAGTATCGACGTTCCATTTAAGAAGAGGACGAGACTTGTAAAAGTCGTCACCAAAAGAGAAAAATGACGCCAGAAAAGTGCTGAAAGAGAATAAAACATTTCACAATCATCGAGGAAAGCGGAAAACTTGTGCGAAAGAGTTTGTTAACTTTTCTCAGTAATTTATAGTAATAAAGGTGTACTTGTTACAGTTACTCTAAAAGTACACGTTTATCGAAAACTGTATTTCTGAAAACATTTAATTGTTTTGCAGTTCAATATCTTGAAGAAACTAATAACAATAAGAGCATTATTGTTAAAAGTTATTTAGTTAAAGTTTCAGGAAACAAATCAATACTTGGGCGAGAGATCACAGTTTCCAATTTCTGATAGTAGAAAGCCCAAAATTCTCGTGGAACTAATTCCATAAAGTAATCGAGAAGGTTTGCTTGGTTTCCGTATCGTCTTGTTTAATCTCCATTCATTGCCCTCCCCTCTCGTTAAACAGCAATTTTGACGTGTTAATAGCCAAAGTTTATTTACGTTACGCCTAACGAACAAGCAAAATTAACACATTGAAATTTGATTTGATTTTAAGTGTAACTAATTCTGTGTATCAAGTTACACGGTTAGGCAGAAAATGTCGATATTTGGGTTAAACTCCATTGGAGTTGACGACGGCGACGTCAGGAGAGAGGATATCAACAACTGATACAATTATATTATTTACACGTGGCTATACTTGACTTCGGTTGATCCTCGTGTTCGATAAACACTGAATTGTACAGTCGTGGTAAATGTAACTTATTGACAAGGTGTCAAAGATTTAGCACTGAGCAAAGCATCTTTTTATAGGAGATTAGGTGGTAGGAACATACACGACTTTTCTCAAAAAGTGAAATAAAAGACGTCAATCAAATGCCAACATATTTTATTAAAGTTTAAAATTAATTTCTGACCACTACAAAAGGGACGATGACTCCCAACAAGCTCCTTTATTGTCTACTTTAAAGACTTTAAGAAAATTGGTCTTTGATAAAACAAAAACAGTATCAACTTTTAATGCCTCTAAATCTTGAATAGCATTTTAGACAAAAAATACATTCAAAAAATTGCCCTACTTATCTTTTATTACTTAACATAAAGCTTTTAGAATTCTTTGGATACTATGAATGAATTGGATTCTTTGAAAAATATTTGAGCATAAGCTATTCATTTGGTGGTCTTTTACTACAAATAATAAGGCTTGATGTTCCTCTGTAAAGAGCACTTCATTAAAACACTAATTGAACGTGATTCATTATCTGCGAGCCGGTTTATTCATGCTATTGTAACTTACAGGGTTACTTATACTGCATTCATTTAAACAAAAATAGGTCCACATGCGAGCACATTACCGAATGAAGCAAAATATAATATTCTCTCGACTCAACAACCTTAAGCTGCACCAGGAAAAGAGAGAAACGAAACTGAAAAGTGAAAAAAGAGCGATTTTATTGAGTCATAGAATTTCAAAACAGCTACCGATTGAGCTATTTAATAAATTCTTTGTTGAACCTCGGGATGCGGACGTAGACGGAATAACGATGACAATACAATTGTGTGTGAGGACGTGTGCCAACCCTAATAGTAATGGACCTCGAGTTTATTGTTATTTTATCAACATATACCGACGGTACGTACACACCGACGGTACAATAGCATTTTAATGTATCAATAATGTACCTGAAAGTTAATTATTTGTTACGCCACTCCACCCACACATTTCAATATCGAAAGTCGATTTGTAATCGTGTGTTCCAACAACTGAAAGACAATAAATTTACAATAAGTAAAACACGCGAGCTTCGCGCGATCAAGTCGCAGAGGACAATAAATAACCTCATTTTGATCCGATCGCGTATCGGGTATACTCGAGTTGACATTTCATCGATAAAAATAAACAAATGTGAATAGAGATTACACGCCTACATGACCGTCGAAACAAGTTGGTGTGTAGGTATTTAAACTCGTTAAAAAAAGAGATTTGTAGAGAGGGAATGAGGCAAATCCTTCGTGGGTCTATACAAGGATCAGTGAGGAGCGCTGTCACAAGATCCTGCCCGTTAGCCGTGCGTTAATAGGATCAAACCGGGCTTTATTTGGGACGTGTCCACGCGCTTTCACCTAACTTATCGAATTTGCAAATCGGCTTACACTTCGTTAACCATATCTATGTACTGACAGATTACATTTAGGAAATAAAGTAATTAAAAATATTTTCCAACATTTCGTTAAAAGTTTTATGGAGAACGAGTCATTGTAAATTGGAAGTGATCTTGTTACATGTTACCCGTATGTGTTTGTATTTAGAGGTATTTACATTGCTCGACATAAATAAATATTCATCTATCAGTACAGTTACGCCAATTTATGTTTTTATGACTGTCGAACTTTCTTATTGAATAATTTTGATTTTTAATTAAAAATAACGCGATGGACATTAATTAAAAGGTAAGTCTCCGTATAATTGTTTGTTCAGCATCTTGTTACCATAAAGCACATTAAGTATTCTGTAAACAGAGTATTTGAAAGCCGCTGTTATTTTCCGCGGTCTATACATAATTCATGGGGATTGCACTGGTGATGGAAACAAAACAATTTTAGTTTAAGTAGAAAATAGACGGAAAGCTCCTCTCGCTTAGTCTCCTAAATTATTAACCTTTGTGAGGGCGATACGCAGAAAGGTTCTGTCTTGTTTACGCGTTAAGGGAGACAGGGAAGGGAACTTAATACCCTATATCACTGTCGGGGTAATACAAACTAGCGGGGTCGCAACCTTTTCCACTAAATTACGTATCGGCACGTGGGGTAATCCGAACTAAGTTGAATCACATTAGAGAGATCGTTTCAGTACTGAGTGCAACGAATTAACGGCTTTCGTTTAAGTGCATTTTAAATTAATACAATACAATTTGATCTTTAAATTAATTGCAGCTATTATACCTTCTCTGTTAGCTCATAAAATCTTATTAGGTACGTCCAAGCTCTCATTAGGAAGTTAATGGAATTGTGGATGTGAATGTAAATACGCTTACATATGCCTAGTCCTTCCGAGAATAAAATACACGTTGTTATGGTAAACTCAAGTTTTGGTTAGTCTGGCTTTTCAATTATTAAAAACTAGATGGAATTTGACATTTGACTCTACGGTGTTAGCATTTGTAGAGAATTTAATTTGTATACCTGTGGGCTATGTAATAGCAAATAATAATTTTACAACAACTGAGAACAATATTCATCAGCAAAAAAATGTTCCATAAATTAAACTGTTGTATGGAACATCTCCAACAAATTCATTCAAGTTGTTCACAGTTTTACTTTGTTTCCTCAACTTACAAGAACTGCGATAATTTTAAGCGTTCATTGAAAATTATTGCGTGAAGCTACTAGGTGTAATATCTAATGCATAAATTATCAACTTATCTATTCCCAAACTCGCTAGGGAGGCGCCCTCCCGCCCCTTCGAGCCATAATGTGTTACGTGTGACGTACGGGCTGTCTCGCCTCGCGTTAATAATCCATCAGATTGACAAAATCTTTGCATGGGCCCGACACTACTCAAGCTTTTCTCTTCTCTAACAGTTATCGTGTGTGAGTGTTTTTGCACTCAAAGGGCATCTTTTATAAAGTCTTGATAAGCTCTATCAACCTTTTAAAATGAAAAGGGTTCCAGTGAAACTGACAATGGCACCGAGTGTAATTCGGTGGATTTATTTAAATATCCAGCTAAAAGTTATCTGTATAGATAAGGGTATGATGGTACTATTCATTCTTAGTAAACCTTTTGAAACACAAACTACGATGACAAAGATATATCAATTTAAGAGCAAATTATTCTGATGGCATCACTCGAAATAAAATAACGTGAAATAGTAATAAAGTAGTAATATTTTAGCGCGGAGTATGACAGTAATTTCAGAGTAAGTAATGGAAGAATTAAAAATTAATTTCGCGAAATAAAATTTCTTGTGTGATTTCACCTTGCAGAGTGTTAGAGTAGATTTCTCACTGGCTCTCCGGGCGACCGTAACGTGCGAGTGCCACTTACCTGTTACAACTTATTGAATTATTTATGAAACTATCCGCCTTATTGGATTGAAATATCGCAGCCCTATACGGCTTATTCGGCGAACAATACCATTAAAGTGACGGGCAACGCTAATTTAAAACTATTGTAGGTATTCCATTAGAGTGTATTTACGCCGTTTGTTAGATCGTAACCGATATTTAAGGATATAAAGTTTGCTGCACGTTGTTAGGACGTAATTGAAGTAAATGCGGTGTGAGGTGGAGAAATACAATTCAAAATCCAATTAGAGTATGAAAATTGACGTCATTACCCGTCTATTGGAACAAGCGAGTTACTTAATGACTTCAACTTAGCACTGACCGGCCATCCACGAGTAGTTAGAGAATAAAGTTTTATCGGCCAATGTGTAAGAATACTTATTCCCGTTTATTGCTCTTCGTCCAGTCATCTCTTAAGCTATTAAATTCGTCGGAAACGTCGCATAAAACGTTCGAATCGATTTCGCATAAACGATAGACGTGACCAACCAAAAAGCGTATACCGTCTAATTTATCCGGATATTGAGTTTTCTATTTATTGCAAGCGCAAGAGAACTCTACAATCAAGTTCTGTAAACTGATCTGACTGATTTGTTTAATACGTAATTAGGCACGGTTTATGTACCTACTAATTAGTATCTAAATTACCTTATACGTGCATATATGATAATGATATTATGTATTAGGTTTGTACCTATGTATGTACATACGTCCCTAATGATATAGGGTCTATGATTTGGTAAAGTGCGCCACTTGGTATGATTGGCAGATGAGAGCGGTCGTTTGCTCATTTCAAAAAATGTTTGGTTACTTATATTTCTTAGCTTTGTGTTTTCCACATTATCAAAGGAATCAACAATGTGAAAGTATGAGAATCAACATCGTAATAATAACAAAACACTTAATAAAAACAAAGGCACAATATGTTATCATATTAGTACATAAAAGATACCTTTTGGCATCATTAGAGTTTTAATTAACAGGGGAATTTGGCGAGTATTCGTAAACTGAAATTCAATTAGAAAGTTTGGCGCGACTGACCATCAGATTAAGGGCTGGTCCTTAGATCGAAATTAATTGGCTCATGCAGATATTGTTGTAGCTAAGGACCCTCATCTCAGAGGATTTATGTCTAGTTGAGAGATGCAGGAATGACGACAATTTGTTTACCCTACTAAACTGGACTTTGATATCCTCATTTCTGCTTTTGGTAATATTGATACAAAACTTACTACTCAATGAAGTATGTCTTCGTCTATTTTTAAGGGGTGATACTTATAAATAGTTGGTTGACTTAAAAATATTTAGTTAATGGTTGGTCAGCGCTTATAAGTATTCAGTGTAAGTGTATTTCGTAACCTTCTTAACCTTAAGCTTAATTAGTTAAGTGATAAAATTATGTGAAAATATTACAGTAAAAGAAATTACGCTTACCTACAACGTAAAAATAAGCACACATTTATCAGTTTTAACGTAAACGATTCTAACTAAACAAGCTCGAGCGAATCGGCATGAAGAGCTCTTGAACTAGTGG
Organism: Spodoptera littoralis; assembly: GCA_902850265.1. Classification (NCBI taxonomy): domain Eukaryota; kingdom Metazoa; phylum Arthropoda; class Insecta; order Lepidoptera; family Noctuidae; genus Spodoptera; species Spodoptera littoralis. The sequence goes on along the minus strand of LR824542.2, from coordinate 6,953,989 downwards.
GGCGAATGCACTTCTATCACAAGCAGGCTTGGTTATAGAGGTTAACTCGGAAACTATAAAAAACTTAGCTTACATTCATTCCCGCATCGAGTAGCCAATCGAGTCGTTTCTTATGAGAAGAGATTAATATCCATCTATATTTCACACACTTTTAGTTACACAAGTCAGACATATAAATCGAGAATTTCGTGTTTTGCACGACGATAGTGTCGAGTTCGGCTGAAGAACAATATGATTGTCTTTATTTTCATAACATAACATAACATCACGCCTTTTATCCCCAAAGGGGTAGGCAGAGGTGCACTCAGATGTAACACCCACTTTTCACTATTCATGTTATGAGCCCCATGTAATAGGGGGTGAGCCTATTGCCATATACCGGGTACATTTACAGACTCCGTGCTACTACTGAGATTTTTTAAAAACGCAGTAATACTTTGCTCGACCCGGGAATCGAACCCAAAACCCCATGCCCGGCAGTCGCACGTGCAACCAGTCGGCCAACGAGGCCGTTTTCAAAGGTTTGATTATAAAAACAATATTTGAAAAGAAAATATAAAAAGCAGTATCCTACAAGTAACGGGAGAAATCCATGCTACCGGTAGTCATGGCTCGAGAGAGAGAGAGCGAGAGGAATTTCCGGACAATACGCGCCGTGTCCAGAGGTACTGCTTTCTGCATCAGGTCCTTGACCCAACCGTCAGTTAGATGGTAGTAGCCTACTCAGGTGTTAGTCGAGGCTTTTAGCAATGACGCCATTGGCTCGAAAGACTATCGCTAAATCCACATACCACATGTCGACAATCTCATGAGCTAAATCGAAATATTTACTTGCCTTATCTTTTTCAGCCTTCATGAGATTCACAATGCAATCATTATTATTTTGAATGGAATCTAATATCAAAGATGTAGATAATTACAAGTCAATGCATGTGTATTAAATGCTAAACTTAAGTCGTAAACTCAAAGCTTGCTCATTACAATATAATCACAATATTGTAGCTATAAGGTTTCAATGTAAGATCAATTTATCGGTCGAGTGTATAAATCAATAATAAACCAAGTTGACGACGAGTACGTTATTAACCCTTCCCACACTCATGTTCTAAGGCACTTCTTGCGTTATTTCATACCATTATAGGACTAAAATATTTCCAATTTCATTATTTGAATTACCTTTTCGAGGTATCTCGGTAATGTAAACGGAAATATTATTATAAATGGTTTGTTCAGTTCCAATTTTGTTTATTTTACTATTTCATGCGTAGGTTTAACGATTTTACATATGTATAAGTATACTAAATTGAGCTTCTTTTGTTTTTTCCATTATGATGTGATGTTATATTTTGCATAACATAACATCACGCCGTGCCATCAGGCAGAGGTGCACATTACCTACGGCACTTAATGCCATTGTACCATGTAATAGGGGGCGAGTGAATTACCATATACCGGGCACAATTTCAGACTTCGTGCTACTACTGAGATGATTAAAAAACGCAATAATACTTTACCCGACCCGGGAATCGACCCAAGACCCCTTACCCAACAGTCGCACTTCCAACCAACGAGGCGGTCATGTTATATTTTGATAAAATGTAATGAGATAATATTAAATAGTAAATTCCAGAAGTACTGGGTGTTTTTTTTATACCTACCTACCTAAAGAGTTATCAGTGCGCAGAATTAAAAATATTCCAACGAATAGTGAACCAGGGATAATCGGATTTGAAATGAGATCAGGAATACGTTACTAAAGATAGGTTAGGTCAGGTAGCATTTACAGTCGGAAAATACTTCCTGCATGAGTAAATCTTTGATCCTCACTTAGGACCCCGGTCTGTCAATCAATTGAATGTATTGTAATCACCATTCAACGTTTATTCGAAGTTTTAGTTTTATAGGACTTTCCGAAAATCTATCACATTCAACAAAAAGACGTGTATCGCTGTTTCAGATGAAACCAGTTTTCCACCATTAAATAAATAAATGGTATGCCATTTATTTTATTTATGTATATATCAAACATATGGTGGTATCTTCCAGTTTCCCTAAAATTTCGTTACAAAAAGTAGTTCTATTTTTAGAAACATATACTTACTTACAGTACCTACTCACTTTAGTCACTTATAACAAATTTCATTGAATCACCCTATCGAATAAATGGATAAAGTGAAATATGAATAAGTATAAAAATATAGCGACAAAAAAAACAAACAAATGAACACACAATATAATACAAGATAATTTAAATGAGTTTGTTGATCTAACAAACTAAATAATTAAATAATGGGAACAAGTGTTACTTGTATATGAGAAAATTGAATTATCTCTCACGGTTCGTTCCCTTTTGGGATAACGAGAGCTTGCAGCAATAACAACATGAGGTCTGGTCAGGACTCGTGAGGCCACGTGTTACGTAACAATGCTATAGTAAAAACCACGATAGTCGAGTCCGAAGTAAATTGCGATTACCCAGAATAAGTACTAACCAGTCAGTTTATTACATCAATCAAGTACTCCGAAAATACAATTTGATTTTAGCTAGTTCCTTATTCTAAATTTCCAAGTTGGAATATTATTTTAAGTGGAAAACGTTTACAGAGATAGCCTGACCTCAATATGCCAATTTAGTTGCTCAGTATGTCCAGCAGATATTATAAGCCTAAGTTTGATGCGGTTCATGAATACAGCGCAAGGCATCGGAAATACTACGGTTATTCTCAGAAAGATAATCCTACCAAATATTATAATTGAATTCTTTGATCTATTGATTTAGTACTGTGGGTTTATCTGTTCTTAATAAGATCACAGAATTACCTAATTACATTGTTAAACTGCCTAAAACAGATTACAGAAAGAGTACGTATACTAAGTAGGTACTTAACAATAGTATGCTGAGTAACTAACTTTGTGAGGTATTTCAAAGTAAATGAAATAAAATTGCAAGTCGTTTTTCCAATTCTACAGTAATTATCACTAAGCTAACGATACAAAATTAATCAACCCTTACAATTACCGGTGGGGTCGAATATCGCCTTTGTCAAACAATTACTGCTGATGTTTATCGGACGTCTGTCATCATTCATCTTGTCTCGGGGCGAAGTTATTCTATTAAATAGTTTGTAGCACAAAAACATTGATGTCGAACATTCAACTGAAGGCCGTATAACCTAAATTTTATATTTATAATAGCGATTAATGCAGAAAAACCTGACTATTGTTATGCAGTCAAATCACATGATAATGATATTAGCAATCTACATATCATTATGAATAATTCTACACAAGTACACACACACACACACACGTGATTAATTCTAGCCGAAATGCTTAATCACGTTGCGGTCAAATTTTATTATTTTACTATCTGCAAGTTTCGTAATGATGATAGTTAAAAAGGGGTCTAACACATGCGTCATCTGTTTATTATTGAGCTATAACTCGCGAATAGTTTAGCATAGGCGTATAAAAGTTTTATAACCAGTTAACACGGCATCGCAACGGATTTCACGACATTATACGGTTTTATTTTCATTAAGAAAGTAAATATTTAGCTCGGTGTGTATTTTATACTAAAAGTAAAATGTTTTCTCTACGTATTTCTCTTCAGGTATTCACGTTTTAGAGACTTGATCTACCTATACAAGTAAGCGGACACTGGCGAGGGTCTTACGGACCGCGCGTCGCAGTTTGTACACAAAGGACAGGTACAAAGCTGGAGTCCCGTTCCCGCACACTACGAAAATCTGAGATTTCTTAGCGACACTAAATCTGAAGGCACCTATTACTTTTTATTTTCTATCTGTTCTAACAATTATTTTTAATTGAGCTCTTTCACAAAAAATAATGATGTTGAAATCCGTGAAAAGTAGGAGACGCTGCAGATTCACGAGTCGAGTGGCACATCTGTTACCGGTCTGCTCGCTTCTCTGACTAGTAATAATGGAATTAACGAGCTGGTTATGAACAAACGGCGTCTTCATTTCCAGGGTCCCGTTTATTCGTCCTTTGCCCTATTTCACTGCCACACCATTACACTGAATGAAATAATGGACTCAATATTGTGCTCATTTAGAAGGTCTCCACCACGTTGCTCTGATATTACTCGAAGTGTTTATGTGACAAAGAAGGTAATTTGATTGAAATAATATATTTGGGTAATTTATCAATATGTACATACAATATTTTACTTTACAGAACATTGCATTGCGAAGTTTATTGATAAATTTTTGTATTTCGAAGGCACATATGTTCCGCTTTCAACTTTAATTACATTTATTAACCGAAGTTTAAACTGAATTTACGTTGTCACGCGCACAAAATCCATTCACTAAATAGCCCCCATCTGGTATAATGAGAGAGGCTACGTAATCCAATTAATTAGCAGCGAGATGAAACTACATGCTAGTTGCACAATATTCTTGCTCCCGAGGAGGTTGTCCCTGGCTGACTTGTCCCTGCACTATTTCACGGGAACGAATCATTTTACTAAGAATTTGTATCCTTATAATACATAATAAATTGTGATGGTCTTAGAAGGGCCGCACATTAAATTGAAGAGGTCCCAAGCGTTGCGCCGTCTGTGATAGTTACGTGAATTCCAATTTTTAGGTTATTGGGTTTCTCGAGAGTAATTTTGCTTGAGTCGCAACCCAAAGTAATTATGTATTCCTATGTAAAATATGTGAGACTCTTCAGTCTTTATTGTGTTTTGTTGTCCGTATTTCAGTACTTATTCTTGTCCATATATAAGCAAAATAGATTCACTAGAGGACTGACCTACAGACTGACATTTTTTCTTATTATTTAATATTTAAATATTTTGTTTTGACGTTCAAAAGTGCCTTCCTAGTCTAATTGAAATAAATGATTTTGACTTTGACCCCATAATTTGCAGTGAGTACACATTTTCAGTGATATTAATAAAATTGAACCAATTTTTTATTGGTACATTCTTATCGGGCAGCGGTTTTTTAATACGTTAAACGCGTTGGGGGTTACCGATGACCGAAGTCATTAGTCAAAGAATTATTAAAACTAATGTGGAATTTATCTTTCCACATTTGTAAGATACACCACCAATCACAAAATTTAATTTGTATCCTTTGTCAAAACCATTTTTAGAGTGAGCGCAACAGAATTCTTTGTTTGGAAATATACTTTAAAAACATTAAACTTTTGACTAACGAATTGTCTTTAAATAGGCATCAAATAGTCTATTACAAAGCTAGGTCGGAAAACATTGCATAACAATGGAACTGTTTGTACAGAAACATGTTTCATGCGGAATTACATCGGTACTATCGGTAGGTAATCAATAAGTGCTGGATCCGTTACATTACTGGATCCAACGAACCGGATAGCAATATCTACAAATTACTAATACTGGTCTAGTAATATTGATTGGTCTATTGTGCAGATGATGAGGTGCAAATGAGACGAATAGCATATGAATAGAAAATAAGATAATGCGTACCTATGTCATTTTAAAGGAAGTCTGCAAGTTACAAGTAATTTATTTTTTTGTGCATTATGTTTGCCTCGTTGGCCGAGTGGTTGTAAGTGCGACTGACGGGCAAGGGGTCTCGGGTTCGATTCCCGGGTCGGGAAAAGTGTTACTGGGTTTTTAAAAAATCTCAGTAGTAGCACGGATTCTGGAATTGTGCCCGGTATACAACAATAGGCTCACCCCCTATTACATGGGACTCATAACATAAAATAGTGAAAAGTAGGTGTTACATTGTACAGTGGTATAATGTGCACCTCTGCCTACCCCTTCGGGGATAAAAGGCCTGATGTTATGTTACGTTATGTACATTATGCCTGTCTAGTTGAACAGTGTTTATGTTCGAATATTTATTATGCATGTTAATGATTTAACGTGCACAATATCACGCTCGTTTTTATCAATATAGATAAAAGAGTGCTCTACATAACACATAATATAACATCACGCCTTTTATCCCAGAAGGGGTAGGCAGAAGTGCAAATTACGAAACTTAATGCTAAGACGGCACTACTTTCTCACAATTATGTCTTTTAAGAAGAGCTTCTATTAATTTTATTGGTATCCGATAGGTATCATGCCACTACGAATAATTATTTACAAATTACTTTATATTGCAAGAACCTAGATAACAAGTATACACTGTTGTCTGCTATATAAGTATGTATACCGCCTTAATTAGCATTGGCCTTAGTGTACACCATTAATTATTAATATTATAGATAGGCATACGTAGACTTCTGACCACTAATTAGCTCGTCAAGGTTGATGATTTTGACAATATTCCCAAAGCTATTAATTGTATAAGTCTTCGGGGAAACATTGCGATGTCATCTGCACGTAACTGGCCTGTTTTCATCACGTGCTCCCTTTAGGGTTGATGGGAACTATCTATCAGCAGTTTTTTAAAAACCATTTTGTCTAGGGAGACAAGTTTTAGGGTTAAAGTGTTAACTATTCAATTACGTAAGTTTCAGTATCATGATTCGTCTGGTAATGCTTGTCCTCGCGTTCAATATTCTTCCTTATTTATCTTCTAAAATAGCATGATGATCATATATTGTATTGTTTTAAAGAAAAGGGGAAACAGATAATTCTTTCCTAGAATAAGTTCGCATTTGCGTTGCAACTCCACTAAAACATAAACTAACAACAATACCGCGTTTCACAAAGGAAATAGAACCGTAAAGAAAAAAAAAAACTCGACTATGTTGCATTCGCCGCGTTAATAATAAAATGGTGACGTCGCCAGCCAGTCTGGTATCAAACCACCAATTGTCTAGACTCTAGCTAGACCCACTTAATTACTTACTCAATTGTTTATAATCCAATAAGTGCAAAACTTTCTGAATGACGTAATTTATTATATAGACACTAAGTGAAAATAAATAATTGATAAATGTATATTCCTCGTCAGGTTTAGCAGGTGGGTTTGATCCTCGGGTTCGGTAAAATATTATTGTTTTAGAAATTTCTTAGTAATAACATGCAGTTTGTAATTGCGCCCGGTGTACGGCAACAGAATTTTCTTCTATTATATGGAAATCATAACACAATAGACTGCCTCGTTAGCCGAGTAGTCGCAAGTGCGACAGCCAGACAAGAGGTCTCGGGTTCCATTCCTCGGTCGGGCAAAGTTATCTGGGTTTTAAAAAAAATCTCAATAGTGGCACGAAGTCTGGAAATGTACCCGGTATATGGCAAAAGGCTCACCCCCTCACATGGGATTCATAACATAAATAGTGAAAAGTGGACGTTACATTGTACGGTTGAAATAAGTGCCGTAATGTGCACCTCTGCTACCTTTTCGGGGATAAAAGGCGTGACGTGATGTTATGCTATGTTATGTCATAACACAACTGACGAAAAGATATAAATAAAACCAATCAATATTTCCAACGATAAATCATTTAGTACAATTAAATGAAGTGCGTGTGACATTTTACACGAACTGTATAAACAAGTAGACCACACACCGGTTAGTTAGCTACAATTGTAACCTAACCGCCGACCTACGTGCATTCGTCCAAAATATTCGAGGCGTGACGGATTTTTATTCTATTACAACAACATATTTGATGAAGTAAATTATTATTCAGGAGTGAGTCGAAACTGGAAATATTGTGAACTAGGTTCTGGCCGCGAATTCGTACGCGAAATCCCGTTTTCTCCAGTTCCCGTAAGGTTTTCAGGATTTTTTCTGTCTTAAGCACCTTCTCATAATAATAATAAATACAACAAAAAATTGTTAGTGAAATCGGTCCAAACATTCACAAGTGATGCCGTGACCGAGGGTAAAAGGGATTCATTTTTATATTTACATAGATGATATTTTTATTTTTTATGTTTATATAGCTTGGAGTAATAAATTCTAGTAGTAGTAGGCTCAATTTAAAAAAATGTATTTTAGATAGCATAAACAAATATTACAGTTAACAACCGAAATTACATATCTACAAACATAATTGTAAGCCTGTCTCCCATGGGGGTAGACAGAGACTATGGACCGCCAATTGCACAACGCATTAGTATTGCTAGATTTCATATAAACGTAAACCTACCTATTCATAGATACTGAATTTTTGACTTTGACTTTGGTAATTTTGTCCTGTACCTAATTTATAATTATGCTGGGAAATATATTCGCGATTAACAAGGCAAGCCGCTAGCTTTCGCAGTTAATCGGGAATCTATTTGAAACGAAAGCCAGTGGCTTTGATAGCCAATGTTCTCGTATTAATCACTGACCCTTGTCGGCTATACAATGGACATCGTGTCAAACATCAGCTTCGTCTTTATCGAATTAAGATGAATAATGGAATAGGGATTGCTTCGGATATGTGAGATGTTGTATATTGCAATTTAGTTTAAAACTTGGTTGCTATATATGTATATTTATAGGTAAGATTTGTTGGAGTATGAGTCGGTGATCAGTTGACTCGTAGAATTTGCTCCATAAGAATATTTTTTTTTATTAAAACTTTGCCCACACTAAGATTTTCTCCTGTGTCATGCGTGCGTTTACAAATATACAAGTTCACATACACATGACACCCAGACTAGAAACAACAATTTGTGGATCACACAAAGAGTTGCTCCGTGCGGGAATAGAACCCACTGCACGTTGCGGGGCAGCCGGTTGCCCGGATACCGCGCCAACCGTGCAGTCAACCAGTAGGGTAAGTTTGAGAAGAGATAAATATAATAATAAAATTTATAATACATTAACAATTCAGTCCTATTGGTTTTATAAAATAAAATGTCAAAAATACCTTATGCGTATTTGGAACTTAATTATGCAAACATGCGAAAACAACAAATAATATAAGCACTATTAGATTACTTATAAGAAACTAATAGAGTGTGGTGTGCTAATACCTATTGAGTTGTATTACAGAGGTACTTCTGAAGAGCGAGACGGTTAGACAGGTTCACATTAGGTACTAAAATTCCTGTTCAGTTACTGAGACTAAATACCTAGTACTCGAACTTCGACCGAGATTAGGTGTTACAGGTGCTAGGTAATCTGACCACTCTATCCGTCCATTGCTGGTGAGTGATGGTGGTGGTTTAGTAGGTCAGTGTAGTGTAGTTCTGGGTACTTTCCGTCGATGCGGACGAATTTTTCTATGCTTTATGTAAATAGTTGTTTTTGTTTTATATAATTTTAATCTTAAGTTGTATATATTTTATTATTAATAGTTAATTTTAATATTATAAAAAGATGGTAAATAATAAAATATCACAGTATACCCGAGCATACGGCACGTCGCGAAGCAAAGAGCCATCAGACCACCATAGATGGGGCCCAAAAGCCCAATATCGAGCGTCCTCGAAAACTATCTAGCGTCCTCGAAATCTATCGAGCGTCCTCGAAATCAATCGAGCGTTCTCGAAATCTATCGAGCGTCCTCAAAATCAATCGAGCGTCCTCGAAAACTATCGAGCGTCCTCGTACACTTTCGAGCGTCCTCGAAAATTATCGCGCGTCTCTCGAAATCAATCGAGTGTCCTCATACACTTTCGAGCGTACTCGAAAACTATCGGGCGTCCTCGAAATCAATCAAGCGTCCTCGTACACTTTCAAGCGTCCTCGAAAACTATCGAGCGTCCTCGAAATCAATCGAGCGTCCCCTTGTGCACTTTCGAGCGTCCTCGAAATCAATCGAGCGTCCTCGAAAACTATCGGGCGTCTTCGAAATCTATCGAGCGTCCTCGAAATTAATCGAGCGTCCTCGAAAACTATTGAGCGTCCTCGAAATCAATCGAGCGTCCTCGTACACTTTCCAGGGTCCTCGGAAACTATCGGGCGTCCTCGAAATCAGTCGAGCGTCCTCGTACACTTTCGAGCGTCCTCGAAAACTATCGGGTGTCCTCGAACTCAATCGAGCGTCCTCGTACACTTTCGAGCGTCCTCGAAAACTTTCGAGCGTCCTCGTACACTTTCGAGCGTCCTCGAACATTTTCGAGCATCCCCGAAATCAATCGAGCGCCCTCGAAAACTATCGGGCGTCCTCGAAATCAATTGAGCGTCCTCGTACACTTTCGAGCGTCCTCGTACACTTTCGAGCGTCCTCGTACACTTTCGAGCGTCCTCGAACATTTTCGAGCATCCCCGAAATCAATCGAGCGTCCTCGAAAACTATCGGGCGTCCTCGAAATCTATTGAGCGTCCTCGAAAACTATCGAGCGTCCTCGTACACTTTCGAGCGTCCTCGAAAACTATCGGGCGTCCTCGAAATCAATAGAGCATCCTCGAACATTTTCGAGCATCCCCGAAATCAATCGAGCATCCCCGAAATCAATGGAGCGTCCTCGAACATTTTCGAGCATCGTCGAAATCAATCGAGCGTCCTCGAAAACTATCGGGCGTCCTCAAAATCAATCGAGCGTCCTTGTACACTTTCGAGCGTCCTCGTACACTTTCGAGCGTCCTCGAACATTTTCGAGCATCCCCGAAATCAATCGAGCGTCCTCGAAAACTATCGGGCGTCCTCGAAATCTATTGAGCGTCCTCGAAAACTATCGAGCGTCCTCGTACACTTTCGAGCGTCCTCGAAAACTATCGGGCGTCCTCGAAATCAATAGAGCATCCTCGAACATTTTCGAGCATCCCCGAAATCAATCGAGCGTCCTCGAACATTTTTGAGCATCCCCGAAATCAATCGAGCGTCCTCGAAATCAATCGAGCGTCCTCGAAAACTATCGGGTGTCCTCGAAATCAATCGAGCGTCCTCGTACACTTTCGAGCGTCCTCGAAAACTTTCAAGCGTCCTCGTACACTTTCGAGCGTCCTCGAACATTTTCGAGCATCCCCGAAATCAATCGAGCGTCCTCGAAAACTATCGGGCGTCCTCGAAATCAATAGAGCATCCTCGAACATTTTCGAGCATCCCCGAAATCAATCGAGCGTCCTCGAAAACTATCGGGTGTCCCCGAAATCAATCGAGCGTCCTCGAAATCAATCGAGCGTCCTCGAAAACTATCGGGTGTCCTCGAAATCAATCGAGCGTCCTCGTACACTTTCGAGCGTCCTCAAAAACTTTCAAGCGTCCTCGTACACTTTCGAGCGTCCTCGAAAACTATCGAGCGTCCTCGTACACTTTCGAGCGTCCTCGAAAACTATCGGGCGTCCTCGAAATCAATCGAGCGTCCTCGTACACTTTCGAGCGTCCTCGTACACTTTCGAGCGTCCTCGAACATTTTCGAGCATCCCCGAAATCAATCGAGCGTCCTCGAAAACTATCGGGTGTCCTCGAAATCAATCGAGCGGCCTCGTACACTTTCGAGCGTCCTTAAAAACTATCGGGCGTCCTCGAAATCAATAGAGCATCCTCGAACATTTTCGAGCATCCCCGGAATCAATGGAGCGTCCTCGAACATTTTCGAGCATCCCCGAAATCAATCGAGCGTCCTCGAAATCAATCGAGCGTCCTCGTACACTTTCAAGCGTCCTCGAAAACTATCGGGCGTCCTCGAAATCAATCGAGCGTCCTCGTACACTTTCGAGCGTCCTCGAAAATTATAGAGCGTCCTCGAACACTTTCGAGCGTCCTCGAAAACTATCGAGCGTCCCCGAACACTTTCGAGTGTCCTCGAACACTTTCGAGAGTTACCCGAAACGTATTGAGTATCTTCGACCACTTACGAGTGTTACTCGAAAACTATCGAGCGTCCTCGAACACTTTCGAGAAATACTCGGAAACTATCGAGCGTCCTCGAACACTTTCGAGAAATACTCGGAAACTATTGAGTGTCCTCGATCACTTTCGAGAATAACTGGAAAACTATCGAGCTTCCACGATCACTTTCGAGAGTAACTCGAAATTTATCGTGTATCCTCTAACATTTTCCGGAGGTAACAGGAGACGCTTTGGGTGTAGTATCGCGTCACGATGTCGGGATCTCCGGCCACCGTAAGCGCGAGTCTGCGGACGGCAAGCAAGGATAGCCTACCACCTGACAAGTATACCAGACCCGAGCGTACGGCACGTCGCGTAAGAGGCGGTCCTCAAAGTGCCATCCACAGAAATATAAAAAAATGTATTATATCTGTGGTGCCATCTGACCATAGACGAGGCCCACCAGAATTGTTGCCTTGTTGGAGGGTATGTAGCATACAGGTACTGAGGCCCTGGCTTTGAGCAAGTGTTAGAAGGAATGGGGTCGTTTTTAGTTAGTAAGAGTTGTAAGAGTCACTTCCTTAAGAGTCATTTGATGACTTTTTACCCACCCAACAAAAAGGGGGCGGCATAATCGGTATTTGCACGCGGGCGCTCGAAAAGCTAGCGGCGGGCCTGGATACTCTAATTTTATTTATCTGTACGGAAATCGTAAGCGCAAGTAGTGCAACATTGGGCTCGCTGCCATTGCAGCGGTAAGTCCCCTCTTTGAGGAGTGGCTTGAGAGACGCTACGGCGTCCTCACCTACCGCCTGACGCAGGTCCTCACCAGACATGGAAGTTTCGGGAGGTACCTGTGTCTGATGGGGCGGGAGGAAACGCCCGGGTGTCATCACTGCGAGGACCACCCTGAGGACACGGTGGAACATACTGTTGCGGAATGCCCTGCGTGGGCTGAGCACCGCCGTGCCCTCAGGGAAGTGATCGGCGATGGAGACCTCTCGCGTCCGGGCCTAGTGCAGGCCATGATGCGGAGCGAGGGGGACTGGGATGCCGTCTCCTCCTTTTGCGAAGCAGTCATGCTGGCTAAGGAGGAGGCGGGACGCGTGAGGCAGCGAAGCGCTGCCTCCTCGCAACCCAGCCATCGCGAAGGACACACCGGGCGTCGGGGATCGCGGGACGATCTCCGGCCACCGTAAGCGCGGGCCTGCGGACGGCGAGCATGGGTGGCTCCCCGTCCGACCAGAAACAGACCCGAGCGTACGGCGCGTCGCGTTCCGCGCGCGCCTCAAAGAGCCATCAGACCACCACAGATGGGGCCCAATAGGGCCGATGCCGATTCGGAGTCGCGGAGAACCTAACGGTAACCGGGCTCCGGCTCGACGTGCAGGAGAAGGAACGGGGTGGTTTTTAGTCAGTAAGAGTCTGACACTCCCTTCCGCCTCACCCAGGCGGGAGCAGTCATTCGATGATTTTCCCCCCTTAAAAAAAAAAAAAAAAAGTAGTGCAACATGTTACGCAACAGTCTGTCGCTCATTCTCGAGCTAGAAGAGAATTTATAATAATAAAAAATAGAAGAGCTTTATGTAATTGAATTCCTGAAATGTTTTTCGTAATAATATTGTCCGTTCATTACAGTTTAATAATTTTCTTTTTTGATTAAAAACGATATCAATTTTATGTTAATTAATGATATAAGGCACAGACTTTCGACCAATCAGTGGGTGAGTAGTGTACTGATTGATATTGATAGGTTACCACTTATCACTAGTAATAATAATAATAAGCCCGCAGGGCACCTTGAGGCGAGGTGACGGGCATTAGCGATCCCGCGGGCTACCATCATCCCGAGTGCTCCAGGGAGAGGTCACCGTTCCTTCTTCTCCGGCTTGCCTTAATTGGCTGGCTGGAGTGAATGATGACAAGGAACAGGTCTCCCACCTCTGGCTTGCCTTCATTGGCCGTCCAGAGTGGAGTCGCGAGAGCAGTGATCCTGCTCGGAGGGTAAGAAACTATTCGTAAGTCGCGAGTGGGCCAGGGATGCAGGAGGCTTCGGCTGGAGCAGATGATCTGAGTAGAAAGCGGTGGTAGTTTCTTAACCCTTCAGCCACTCACATTCTCGTTGCCCCTCTGTTGCCATATACCGGGCACCATTCCAGACTCCGTGCTACTACTGAGATTTTTTTTTTAAACCCAGTATTACTTTGCCCAACCTGGGAATTGAACCCCAATTGAGTCCCAAGTGCGACTGCCGGGCAAGGGGAGACCACTTGGCCAACAAGGCAGTTAATCGATAATAATGTCTATATATATACCATGCCACCTGGTCTGAGGAGCACTGCTTGTCATTGAATCCAACAAAAACCAAATATTTGGTATTTGGTTCAAGACAACAGCTTGCAAAGCTACCTCCATCATTTGACCTGAGATTAATGGGCGAGCAAATTGAGCGAGTGTATGAGGCAAAAAATTTGGGGCTGGTAATGGATAAAGACTTGCGTTTTGAGAGACATGTGGCAGAGTCTGTTAGAAATTGTTTCTATCGCCTGAAGGTCTTATACAGAATGCGACCGTACCTGTCAGTGGAATTACGGGAGCGGCTGATAGAGACCTTAGTTCTGTCTAGGTTAAACTACGTAGACACGGTGTATGGTCCACGCCTGTTAGCACGTACAGATCGGCTCATTCAAAGGGTCCAAAATGCTTGCGCTCGTTTCTGTTACAACATTCCTTGCAGAACCCATGTAACACCATATCTGAACGAACACTTCATATTAAAAATGAAATCCAGACGCAAGCTGCATCTGGCCTGCCTTTTATTTGGTGTAGTTAAATACCAGAAACCGGACTACTTATTTAAAAAACTAAAATGGCTTGCGGGCCGGCGGGAATGTGAAAGAAGGCAATGTTCACAGCAACTCACGACCGAGTCATATGGTACAGCCGCTTTTAGGGGCAGCTTTCGCTATGCAGCTTCCAAAGTGTGGAATAACCTCCCACCACCTATTAGAGGGGCAAATACAATGGGTGCATTTAGAAGACGCTTGCGAAAATACCTCATCGATACACAGCGAAGGCTTGATATGGTGGTGCAGAATACCTCAATTATATAATGTACCCGTGCATTCTGTTCATACACACGCAATATAATTTTAATCATATTTAATAAATATTTTTTGTGTAATTACTATACCCTATTATTATATGTATGTATGTATTATGGTATATCTATATAAATTACTTAATAATTTTATAATACACTTCACACGCTACTCTGCATTTACTGCTTTACGTCCGTTGCGTCACTGCCACAGGTTCAGTTGAAAACCAGCGTCAGGCACTAGATGTCTGGCATGTATGCTGAACTGGACCTTTTTTGGTGCAGCTGTCGGGCACATGATTATTATTGTTGGTATATTTGACTTTTAAATTTTTGTATATACCTACATCTATTTTTGTTTTTCTTTTTTTTAATTTTTTTATTTCACTCCTAATTTTTTGTTTGCATTGTATTTATTGTATTGTGTTTGTGCCTGGTGTTGTACCAAATAAATTATTTTTCTTTCTTTCTTTCTTTCTATATATATATATATAAGGATATTATATATATTGCAGAAACGAATCAGCAATATATATAACCTATACTTATATACCTTTATATATAGGCATTATTATTGCAATTAATTATATTGCGAAACATATAATGATGTCCGTAGGGGACCAATAAATCTGTCTTCAGAATGTATCAGTTAATATTTTATGGGTCTGTGACACAATTGATGCTTTATTTATCTTGATAGATACGGGTTCCATGTTGTGTTTAGTACGAGTTCTAACATGTCACAACTTATTCCAGTTGGCTAGTTACATGTTCCTATACATAATAATATAATTATGTATACCTACGTACGGATATCACACATACATAGCATCACGCCTTTTATCCCCGACGGGGTAGGCAGAGGTGCACGTTACGGCACTTAATGTCACTGTATAATATAACACCAACTTTTCACTATTTATGTTATGCTTATGAGTCCCATATAATAGGGGGTGAGCCTATTGCCATATACGGGGCACAGTTCGAGACTCCATGCTACTAATGAGATTTTTTTAAAAACCCTGTAATACTTTGCCCGACCGAACCGGAATCGAACCCGAGATCCCTTGCCCGGCAGTCGCACTCGGCCAACGAGGCAGTCGTATGGACATCAGTGTTAGATAATTATGTTCTGTGTGCTTTGCTTGGGTATAAGAACGCAGACAAACCTAACGTTTAACTATCTACGAGAACAGACTACTCGTAGGTAATTCACGTAACTATGGTCTATCTTTAGAAATTTATCAAATTCCATTCATTTATGGATATTAATATCTAATTTAATAATTACCAGCTATTGATGGTAAACCAAACTAACACAAAACAATGTTTCTAGTGAAACAATGTTTGGCAAAGGATTAAATTGAAGTGCCTTTTGTGAAGCCACGAGCATAATTAATCTCGTATGGTTGGTGTGATTACAGCGCGCCACGTTCGATGCGACGACAAACTAAGTAACTATTGCCAAGATCGACCGCAAATTCTAACCACACTTTAGCCTTTCTAAACTCGTGAAACTTCCCATCCACCAATAGGTCACAGTATGAACAAATTTTGTTAAATACTACCTATAACAATTTCCACCAGATGAATAAACTGCGAGTAAAAAATTTTCATATATTTTTCCTCGTCGTTGTTGAACTCCCAGTGCGGTTTAATAAGACCTTGTTATTTTAACAAGACGGCAACTATTTGATGGATGACTTATCCGGGCCGAGAGTCTTTCCGCGCCTTACGAGTTTTACTTAACGCTTCTAAAACTAGGCGGACAAACTTTATCCATACTTAAACTTTCTTAAGTGTTAATCGATCATCGCTGGTCAATGATCTGTGAACTTCTTATTTTATTTTCGGCATTACCTAGACAAACTCTATGTCCGTAATTATCCCAGGCTGTTGAAGAAAATATATATTTTCGTAATAATTTGTTTCTTTCAAAATCTCAAACTCGTCCCTAGAAAATGTGCCGGCAGCACGTAGTTAGGTCAATCGATAGACAACTCATTTGTCAAAATCGTTCCACTAGTTTCGACACATGAGCCAAAAGAGCCTGAGGAAAAAGCGGTTCCATTTGGCTTAGTCGAAATCACTTGAAAATTTACTCGCACATAAACAAAAACTTTAAAATGTTAGTGGAAATACCCTTCTTGAGGCACAAAAAGATTGAACAAAGGAGGCAGCAACACAGTGCGCCAACAACTGGGCATAAATCGTCCGTAAACTTTACTATCACCACGTTTTCCTTTTACATTTTTGGATACTATGACAAAAGCATTTCGGTGTATTTTAGAATAAAATGTGCAATATTTTATGGATTTAACTGCGGTTATAGTCCATACAGTGTAGTGTTGCATTGTGGTAAGTAGTTTTATGGCAGGTCAGTAATAATATACATCCATGGGCCGGTGGTTCACGGCTCATTAGTTTATATCGTCGGCTCCCGTGGCGCCCGGTGCAACCAGAGACGAATGCATAACAACTTTGTATAACGTATCCCGCTTTCCCCACTCATTAATATTAATATCCAGTACGCCAGCGTCTTAATCTTGAGGTACGAGGAACTTACAATAGGTTTTAGGTTAGACTTGACTATATCATAAGTTTTAGATAAAATATATTTTGTCACATCACATAATTTTAATATTGATAGTAATTAAATTTAAAGCAAAATTAAATGAACAAGTTCAGTAACAAATAAAAAGTTATGAAGCAACTCCGGTTACAGTTGAAGGTATATAAAACTGAAAAATATTTTTGAATTTCTGTTGTTAAAATATTCTTTTTAATTTAGGAAGTTGGTTGAACAACACCAAGAAAAATATATAAAAACAGCAACAGGTAGGAACATGATGTTTTTCGTGTCTAAAGAACATTATAACGAGATGACTTATTTACGTAATTCAATATAGCAATTTGGAACACTTTATACATACAAAACGAGTACTTATCAGTTCGTTTAGTAAATTGACTTTATTTCAAAGCAAAGCATATTATCGTTTGGAGCCGAGCAGCTATTCAATAAGTACTTATCTCAAATAAAGATTACTAGGTAAGTCCGTAGGTAAAATATAAAAAAGGTTAGTCGGCTTACGTTATGTTAAAGACTCGACCGCTATCGGATGAATAATGATAGGTACTTTATTTTTAAAATGAATAATAAGTGCTTGCAGACGAACATCAGGGCTTGGGGGCAGACGGTGACGAACTGAAATTTGACCGTGTAAGCGTTATAAGTCCCTCGACCTTCCATACTAATGATGGTAGCAGTAGTTATTATGAGCCCACATTTCAGCATAGAAAGTAATCAGCATAATTATGTAACTATCTTAAGTTATTAAGTCAGCAACCTGGTAGTGATAAACGATGAAATAAGTATAAGTAGGTACTCATTACATAGAAGTCATTAACACACGAGTATTGAAACAAACAATGAAATAACATTTATTTATTTTGATAAATCTTTGTATTTGCAATCATAATATGGCTAATGTTTTTCATTAAACATGAATTATCGATTCTATTTAGAACCATTCAACACATTAAGTATTAATAATAACATTATAATTAATTAAAGTTATATCACACGCAGCTCTGTTTGCGCATAATTTTCATCAGCAAAATGGCGTTACATTTTATTAATCAAATACATTAGAATAATCAATGAAATTCAATCAAATATCGAGAGGGCTTACATTAAATTTATTATCGAAATTACTAAACAAGCATACTGTTAAAATATTAGAAAAAGTTTTCATTGCAGCTGTGGCAAAGTACAGCAAGAAAAACAAAAGAAATAAATTGCCTCTTTACAAGTAGACGATGTCAGAAATTGTGACGCTTACGTGTTGGAGGGTGATCGTAGGCATATGGGAGGGTCTTTCACAGCTTTGAAAGCGTTAGTAAGCCATGTTAAATCCTGGGCGTTATAGCGGCTTAGTGGATTTATTTTATTACATTTACTTATTCAACGGTTAGATCGGGCTATGATGACCGTCCAGCCACGTTAGAGGCTACTTAGTTAATTAAATGTTACACGAATGACCGCCTCTTGTGCCATGTAATGTTCATCTGAAATGACTTCACTAAACTAGATAGGTTTAGAGCCATTAATGTGAAGTTCTGAGCTTGTTGTTGTCAATTACTGTGATTGAAACAAGGTCCGTATGGATCCGGTGTTGGGTTTACGGACTGAAATTGAATTGTCACATTAAAATGACATATTACATATAAATCTATTATTTACTTAAATATGGTAAAAATGTTATATTAGTAATGTAATAATATCATTCTAAATGATATGATCAATTACTACTTATAACTCTGTCCTATGTAGAAAATAACTCATACCTATATATATATTACCAAGTAGGTATACTGAACAAAATATATGTTATTCATATGTAAAAGACGGGGTATCGCGAACAATGCACACAATACATGTCAAATAATATTAAAATGTGAAACAGTTCGTTCACCCATCAAACACGTTCAAAATTATTTAAATGCCTAGCTTCTGCCGCGCTGTTTCACCCGCTGCTCGGCTCTTATTAATCGTAGCGTAATGTTTTATAGCCTACAGGCTTTCTCGACAAACGGACTATCCAATACCAAATGAATTTTACAAAACCAACTAGTATTTTCTGAGAATCATCATCATCATCATCAACAGCCTATAAATACCCACTGCTGAGCAGAGCCTCTTCTCAGACGCAGAAGGTTTGAGCATTAATCATAACGCTTGCTCAATGCGGGTTGGTGATTACAAACATCTAATTATAAAATTAGAAATTATAAGCCCAGGTTTCCTCACGATGTTTTCCTTCACCGTTTGTTAGTGGTGTCTAAATAATCTTAGAAAGTACATATAACTCGGAAAAAGTCACATTAGTACATGCCGTTGGTTTCGAACCCGCACCCTTATGTATGAGAAGCAGGCGTTTTAAACCTCCGGGCCACCACGACGAGATTCTTGAGATTAGGGCGTTCAAATAAACAAACATTTCATATACTATCAAAACATAATAATAATATGAGTTTATAAATATAGATTAGGTATAACAGAAGTTGAATAATTGGGCCTCCGGTAACCTCACTCACCCGACGAAACACAACGCAAGCGTTATTTCACGTCGGTTTTCTGTGAGGCCGTGGTGGTATCACTCCGGTCGAGCCGGCCCGTTCGTGCCGAAGCATGACTCTCCCAAACTTTAAACTTGAATTATTTACTCGCGAAAATAATATACAACAATGTACATACACCATGTACTAACAGAAGCAAACAGAAGCATGTTTTCATTAAGTTCACAGATTTCTATTTAAACTCCTGTAAATTCATGAATTTTTCATACATTTCCTAGTTTCCCACAACAACTTAGCTTTTACTTTGTAGATAAAGTGTGTTCTTCATCTTTTCTAGTCTTAACTATGAGTTTAAAGTAATTCTATTGTAACGTAGTGCATTATACGTAGACATTATTGTATCAGCTGGTAGTGAACACACGCTTTGTATACTTGTACGCCTCTTTTCAATAAATTGCGTACCCTGGAGGCTGCATTATCAAGCTCGGCTTTGTCTTGTTTATCGTTCAACTTTGTCGTGTATAAGAGCGTTTAATAAAACAGTATATCTGTATGTTTTTTGTTTCAATAATATAATTTACATACATTTTTTTTCATAGGGTATTCTAAAAGTACGGGGTGTGTGCATCATCACTTACCACTAGGTGAGATAGTGGTCAAACGTCGGCCCATCAAATATAAAAAAAATGTTCTGAAGTCGTGTTGTTTGTTTACGTCATGCTCAATTGAGTTCCCAATCGCGTGATATGTTTACTAACTTCTAAACCACGTGTACACAAAAGGGAGAGTATTAAAAAAATCAAGGTAAACTCTCCAACTCGAGAGACTTAATTGCTCTATTTCCACTCAGTATCAAAGGTACTCTGACGCAATTACGCTCACCCAGCCAATGCGTTCCCTCTCACTCCGCCCGCTGCGATTAAACGATTCAATTTTCGAAGTGGCAAACATTAATGAAGAGTTCCTCGTCTATTTTACGCTCAGCGAGCATAAATTCGGCGGCGTGGAAAAATATCACTGGATTTGTAGAATATATCGCCTTTTAAACAAACACTATGATAGATATTCAGCTCTTTGTTTTTAATCTTTATTTACTTTCCTACTTTGCTCCTCTCAGACAATTTGTTAAACTTTCTTCACTTACTAGAATAAAATTCGCAGATATATTTTCTTCTTAGAAATAAAATGGGATATAGAGAAATAAGTTTAACACGTCGACATCAACTGTAGCCGAGATTTTCCAAATGTAATCTAGTTAGTTTTCTCTGAAATAATTCTTTAATCTCGGGAAATAAAGCTATTCCACAATTAAGTCAATCACGCCTGTTTAACTCGATTTTCTTTTAAGAAACCTATTACAGGCCGCAGGGACCATTCCCGGGAAGAGGCTAGGGCGGGCTAAATTGCTCCGAGGTAAAACCAGTCAATTTAAATGGTAAAAGAGTTTCATTTTAAAAAATGTCAATGCAAATGACACCACGGGAACGTTCTTCATTAGCATACGGACTTAAATTGTAATACATTTCGTAGCTCGAAATTATATTAGAAGATAAGATATACTCAGGTATTCCTTAACTTTTATGTAACACAATTTCAGTGAATTTAAATTCCTAATAAACTATCAAATATTTCCAATACCACACAATAAATGTAAAGTTTAATTTGGAAATTCAAAAAGCTATTTATGCCAAGTGTTTGTCCTATTACAAAGTAATTTTAGGCAAAAGGTAAGGAATTATGATAATCCAAATCATACTGAATTAATAAAGACGTCGCTGAAGATAAGACAGGAATACGAAGTAGAATTATATTACGCAGCACAAAGCTTTCAGCCGAGCTCCGTTTGCGCGATGTTTTTTGTTTCGACTCTCAATAGTAGCTTGATGATATAATAATGACTCACGAGGCCGACGCAGACATCCATTCGAAGAAAAGAAAAAGGTCAAAAACAATACGAGTGTTGTACTTCCTTAGTTCCTTGAGTAGCGGCGCTTGCCTGCGCTTTGTCAGCACTCCGGGTAGTTAAACTTAATTAATGATGGTTCTGTGTTGATAACTTCTGAACAATGTAAGATGGAGAAATTACTGCAGGTTATGTCGCTCGTACAATCCTTCCAACACGAGATAGGTACACATAGGTACGTAAGGCGAATCTTGGTTCTCTTGTTTAGTTTAGTAAATAGTCTTTGCTTTTACATATTCTACATAATATTTGACTAGAATCAGAATTGTATGAGATCTTGGAAATGCAAATAGGTCGACGTACACAATATTTATTTGTGATACAAGTTGTATGATATTGAAATAGCTTGAATAGCTTTACTTAGTAAATTGAAACGTCCACTTGTAGTTAATTTTCTTTATTTAGTTTGGTACACACATACGTTATAAAGGTTAGCAATTCATTTCAGCATTTCCCTCAACCGTTGGCGTATAATCTTGCCCCTGGGATTTCTCGGCATTTCTTCAATGAACCTAACACCTCCTCTTAATTGCATAAACGGTGGCACCTGAAAAATTAAACGACTTGATTGAGTCAATGAGCATTTTCATTTACTTAATTTGTACTAATGTTAATTGTACTTTGTTAGAGTGGTTAGTTAATTTTATAAGAGGTTTTCACCATTACGTTTTTTCTTGTATTTAGAAGTAATCTGTAACTAAATGTCGGTTACGTTGTTACACAGATAGGCAAACAAATACAAATAGTTGTTTTATGCAAAGCAGTGGACGTTTCGATAAAATTTGGAACAAGAAGGTTTTGATTTCAAATTCTGGCGCCGTTCCACGAATTACGGGATTATCAGATCTTTGGCTTAATTTAATTTTACATTTTCTTATTATTGTCAACAAAGGATCTAGTTTCCATAACGGTTTACTAAACTAAAACTACTATCGCATAACCTTATCTTGCAGAACTTGAGCCATTTCTACTAGACTGTGATACAAAAAGCGAGACATGTTTCGTGGAAATAAAAACTCTAATATAATATTAATATAACATTATCTATAATATCCACAACCTGTTTTCTCGTTGTTATCATACTTAATAATGCTAGTAGGAATACAGAAGATTCGACTGGTTAGGTATCTATATAAATATATAAAAATGAAACCCGTTTCTCGTTGTCACGCCATAACTTGAGAATAACTGGACCGATTTGGCTGTGTTTGTTATTGTCAGGAGAAGGTTCTTATGATAGAAAAAAAATCCTGAAAATCCTATTGGAACGGGAGAAAACGGGATCGCGCGTACGAAGTCGCGGAAAAAAGCTAATATGGGTAATAATTTTCGAGTCAATACATTCTCATATTATATCGTACCTCCTCAGCTACGAAGTCTAATAGCTCCTTCTCAGTCACATCGACACCAGGTTGTTTCACCACAAAAGCAGTTGGCTCCTCTCCATACACCTTCACTGGCTTACCGACTACACCAGCTTCGCGGACTCCTGGGTGTAACTGTAGAATCGCTTCCAGTTCTAAAGGAGCAACCTGTAATACAAATTGACAGCAAAAGCAAAAATAGACTTGTAGTCTTAGACCAAACAATGTTATGACTGAAGAAAACGTTAAGGTTTACGTAGAAAAAGTTATTTATACTTATTATTCATACACTCTTTATACAACATAGTTAATCTTCTATTAAAAAAATGTTCAATATTTTACTGAATTAACATAAATAAACATCTGTAAAACATACGCATTACATGTTATTTGGTCTAAAAACAATTACCTGCCTACCTAAAAGGCTTATGAATTGGTAGTAAAAATATTGATGGAAAACAATAATCTCTCAGATCCTGGTTTCTTTTAATACACAGAGCAATAAAATAACTATATCCCAAAATACGCAATAAAGGATAAACATATAAAAGAACAGTACAATGTTAGTAATTCATATATTCGTAATAAGACGTGGATCTAGAAATGCGTAGATAATACGTCGGCTTATTCATAAGACGTAAGTCCACCAAGAAAGGATTTCTCGAGATGAAAAGGTGTGGATCGTATTTCGTGGACAGTACCAGTGCGAGCTAATATTATCTACAAAAACCTCGCAAAGCCTATTGCTAGAATAAGACGAGTTTTATATATATCTTTTTTCTGTGGACTCCGGCTAGTGATGTCTAAGTTTCTTCGGAATGACTTACTTACGCTTTCTTTTTGTAATTCAGAAACTTCTTCAAAGGTAAGTAAGGCACGAGAAAGTATATAATTTGTGTTGATTTACACATTTTGTTTGTACGATCTGAAGTATAAGGCTTATTGTGTCGTGAAACTTCTTATTCTCATCACTGTCACATGATTAAGTGCTTACAATTACTTTACAAGCATAATATTTCACGGAAAGACATTAGAGATGCTTACCTTGTACCCGTCGTATACAATGATCTCCTTCAATCTCTCAACAATATAGAAATACCTGTCTTCGTCAAAATAACCCAAGTCTCCGGTTTTGAAGAAGCCGTCTTCTTCTAAGTAATTTGATGGCGGGACGCCGATGTAACCTTTCATGAGAACTGGTCCCCTCAAACATATTTCTCCGCGCTGGTTGGGACCCACAGTTTTACGGGTTTCGAGATCAACGACCTGGTGAACATATAGAATATCTTAATATGAAAAGCAGTCGCTATGAAGACTTACGACATGACTTTTAATTAGTTGTAAACTTCATAACTTTGTGTGCCGATTTATTCGTGATACTGAAATTATTTTTCTACATTTCTTTTTGCTGAAGTTTGAGGTCAGTGACCTTGAAAGGCATGTGGGAACAATGATTATTTATCCTAGTAAAGATCACGTTTTAAAAAATTGGTTTAAAATTAATCACTTTGTTTCTTTATCAAAATTACATGGAAGTAACCATTTCAGAATTTAAGTATCTATAATAAAAGTGGTTTCATCGGTTTTGAGGTCAGTTACATTTCGATTTACTTTTAGTATTTAAAATTCTCAGAAGAATCACCGTAGGAGTATGTATTCGTAATTCACAATTAAGTATCTTTGACGAAAGTTCGCCTTCTTTTACTTGACATATAATATACTATAGTGAAAAGTAGGCGTTTCGTGCTCTCTACCTACGTTTTCTAAGAAACAGCTTCAATACGATTTTGTTTTAATACGATATTCCTTGACAAGTCATATTTAATCAACTTTAATTTAATACAGTACAAAAATCTCTGTGAAAAAGAAAATTATTGATTCTAATCAAACCTTTGAAATTTTTTCCAACTGAATTGAAAATACGGCTATAGGTACCTATTTAACTTTTATCTTTGTTATGATATGTTTTACACGGACCATAACCGGGCCCGAGCGTACGGCGCGTCGTGTTCCGCGCGCGCCTCAAAGAGCCACAGATGGGGCCCAGCAAGGCTGATGCCGATACGGAGCCGCGGCTCCGGGTTGCCGGAGCTCCGGCTCGAAGTGCAGGAGTAGGAACGGGGTGGTTTTTAGTCAGTAATAGTCCGACACTCCACAAAAAAAAATGGTCAACATAAAAAAATTCAACGTAAAATTATTCTTCCTTTTATCAGATGGTATAAATTGAATATCAGCATTTTTAACTTAAATAATTGTAGCATAGTATTGTGTATTGTGGATAAATAGTGAGCAACTTACTTAAATAACAATTAATTAATCCTATAATTTGATTTAGATTAAAAATACTTAATCGAATCAATATCACTACAGTGTATTAACTATAATTAACTAATCAATCAAAATTCTTAAGCGAAAAATGAGTTTTCTGTAGGAAAACTTAAAAAACGTCTTTTTTACCTTTAAAGTTATTCCAGGGGAAGCCATGCCGACGCTACCAGACTTGGGTCCCTTTGTTCCCCAGCTCTCCGAAGTTAACTCGCCAGCCTCCGTCATACCATAGCCTTGTAGAATATTTTTAACTTTCGGAAACCTGCAAATGTAATACAATGAAATATACTTACTAGGTATGACACAAACAAAATTATAATTATGTTACATTTGTTATAAGTAGTTAGTTTCAGTGTGGTCGTCACTTAGTGAAAGAAAAAATCAAATACTAAATTTCCCACGGCATGTGTCATATTAAAAACTTATACCTACTTACCTACTTACTGTCTTAGAGTAACAAATTTCTATAAATAATTTAATTATTTGTTACACGTGTACAACCTGCACCATATTCTACTTTAATTAAGTAGGTAGCAGTTTCAAGTACGAACAAAACAAAGAAGTAAATATTCTGAATACTTACTTTAAAATGATGTACAAAATAAATGCAAATATAAAATCAGAAACAGCGCGTGTACTCTCATATTTCCATAAAAGTGGTATTTGTATAACGATGGCGGAAAATCGATTACACAAATGAAACGATAAAATAAATCGATACTCGCCTACTTTTGACCTTTTGTATTGTCTTGTTGTGAAGCGGCGATGATCGAGAGTATATTATTTTGAGTGAATCGAGATTATATTTTTCTGCTTCCTTCGCCTTTGATAAGTAGCAAACAAAAGAAGGTACTATAAAAGCGATGTTAACCTGCAAAATTATATAAAGAGAGAAAAGATTTAATCTCGGACATTACATCAATAGGAAGTAGAGGGCGGAAGAAATCTTTTTCTAGACATTTATACGTTTCATATTATGTTCATTGTTCATACACAGATACGATACGAAAATATAAAGGTGAAGATTATTTATATAAGCTAAGTATTGTATTGTGACCTTTAAAGTTTAGTAATAAATCCTATTTTCATTTGTATGAATTCAAGTGACAGTGACATACTTTATCGTGACAAGTTTCATTTAAGTAAATACAAATTGTAATAAGGATGCCTTTAATTCGAATATCAGTGCTTGCTCTACTTACTTAACAAAATTGGATGCCTACTCATTATTTGCAGTGTCATCAATCAAGAATAGCATGAAAGATGCTTCGGAAAACCCACTTACAAAATCGCCCACACAATCAAAATATTTTGTGAAAACTCCTTTCTTGTTTTGAGGGCGGTTTGTCATTTCAGTTCATCATTTATAACGGTGCCCTTCAAAAGGTCAGGTGCGTAGCATTCAGTGGCGGCGCGCATTTTATGAAAAGATTCATGAATGTGGAAGAAGCGACCGAGGTGTGTAAATATTGT
Organism: Spodoptera littoralis; assembly: GCA_902850265.1. Lineage (NCBI taxonomy): Eukaryota > Metazoa > Arthropoda > Insecta > Lepidoptera > Noctuidae > Spodoptera > Spodoptera littoralis. Next base: position 6,927,051 of record LR824542.2, on the reverse strand, counting down.
ACTGTGTACCGCTTCGTAGTTTCTGTTCACTCCCGTGGGAGGACGGTATAAAGAGTGCTTGTGTGTCGAAGTAATCTATGATTTTATAAAGTACTAGCTACTCCCGCGCGTCTTGACCCGATCTACTTAGCTCCTATTGGTTGTTGCGTGATGTTTAATAGCCTTCCTCGATAAATGGACTATACAACACAAGAAGAATTTTAAAATCGAAACCGTAGTTTCAGAGATTGGCGCGTTCAAACATACAAACAAACAAACCAACAAACTGTTTAACTTTACATAATAGTATAATAAGATATATTTTCTCATACTAATGTAAAAATAATATTTTTTCTAATGAATGTATTAAGATTTCAATTTAAAAACTGTTAAGAGGCTTCGTCTCGTAAAATCGTAATTGCTCAGAATTTACAATAAGATCATGTATTAAGTGGTTATACCCGTAGTAAAATTCTTAGAACTATTTGTAGGTACTAGAAAACCGTCTCTCGTTTCCTTTGAAAAATATATTAAAGATACTCGTCTTAATACTAAAATAGCTACCTACTTACCTACCTATTTTTTATTCTTGTAGTATTTCTCATATATCTCTTGTAATACAATGTACCTACTTGATGTCTATGTTATTTGTAAAAATATAGAATTACAATAGTACGACGAGAAAAACACTACATTATTCGTTCTACTTTTAAAGCTTTCATAATGATAGACCTTTTGTATCTACTCTGAGTTATTTTAAGCATTCATTTTTCACCATTATTTTTGGAAGATTTGAATAAATTTCTATTGACTAAAGAGATAAGTAATTAACATGATAAGTAATAAACATAATAGCTTCAGAATATTACATACTCTCAACACTCTTCTCGACAACGTCAATCAAAAAGAACTAAAATGTCGGTAATTTAATGAAACAAACCACGGGCATAAGCAGAGTGAGTTTCATTTAATTGATTCGGTTCAATATTTATTTATTTTTTCTTTATATAACGTTGCCTCACACTAGGATTTTCTCCTGGGTCGTGGGTGCGTTTACAAACAAACAAGTTCACATACACATGACACCCTGACCCGAAACAACCATTTGTGGATCACACAAAGAGTTGTTCCATGCGAGAATCGAACCCGCGACACGTTGCGCGGCAACCGGTTGCCCAGCCACACCGCACCAACCAGTGATGTAGGTATTACACCGGTGCCAGAGAGCACTAGAGCACAATGTATACTCTGTTCATATTCCATAACATAACATCACGCCTTTTTATCCCCGAAGGGGTAGGCAGAGGTGCACACAGAAGTAACACCCACTTTTCACTATTTATATTATGTGTCCCATGTAATAGGGGGGGAGCCTATTGCCATATACCGGGCACATTTCCAAACTCCGTGCTACAACTGAGATGGTTTTTAACTTTCTATTTTCCTGATTATGATTTTTTCCTCTTTTAGACCTGTAGGTATTTTATTTATGTATTTTCTCGGTTATTATTTTCTCTTGGTTGTGTGTGTTAGGGCTACTATGTCAATAATGTATGTGTATTCTTTATGTTTATCTATCATGGTTATATCGGGTCTATTATCAATAAGAACTAAAAATTATGAATATTATTATCTTACTTTAGGTAAATACTTACGTCACAATCATGTACACTTTTAATGAAACTAATAGGCTCAGCTTCGTTGACATACACAATTTTCCTTCCCAAATATAAAAATTTGTATGTCATAAATGTGTCATAGTTATGATACCATTCTCCAAAGAGGAAAGCAGTCTTCAGAGATTCGTCAGTGAAGCTGAAACGATATTTACTCGTTAGATTAATATGGCAACCAATTATTTAGGGCAAATATTTATTGGAAATATCTCGTAAATAATATAATTGCTGCGAGTCATATTTTTGTAGGATTCTTGTTTCTAATTGAAGCTGGTTTCTTGTAAAAATGTTTGTCATTTATAAAATATCACGTTTCTTCTTTTTTTAGTAGGTACCTAAATTATTACGGTTTTGTGTCTCAGATCTCTTTTTGTGATCTCAAGAATATTCTTCAACAGAAAAATGGTCGTCGTATTAAATTACATAAAATTTTATTTACAAAATCGAAACACACTCATGTAGGTACTTATTTTCTACTATTTTTAGTAAGAATAATTATTTAATTCAATAGACATAAATAAAATTAATATTAACTATTATTAAACTGTCAAACACCAAGCGGTCACCGGTGACCGCAACCTATTGTTCTTTAATTGTGTCTATAAATACGGTACTCGACGAGTTAAATGAAAATATATAGGTAAGTACAACTTAAAATATAAATAACTATGAACTAAAATATTTGCACCTTAAAAAATAATCTACTATTTAAGTATTTTCGAAGCAAAAGATTCCAAAACATGTAGTGTCAGAAATGAATGACCAATAAATACTACGTAAGAAAAATCAAAAAAAGTTAACGAACAATGTTGGTACTTACTCATCAGGCAGACTGTTGAGAATGCAATTTAAATGTGTCAGTTGTACGCCTTTTGGCATCCCTGTGGTGCCCGAGGAATACAAAATGAAGGCGATGTCACTCTGTCCCTGAACTTGCACTGGCTCAAACTTACTTACGTCAGCATCATTCGTGATCAAAGTTCTGATAGAAATTACTGACTCCGTACCTTCGTCCAATGTAACAAACTTCTCTATGCAATCAAAACTCCTCAATATGTCACTGTACGTATTCCAGAACAATTTCGAACAAATAAAGTATTTTGGCTTCGTCAAACTTATCTTGTGTTTTAATACCGCTGAAATTAAATTAAAATTTACTATTTGATCTGCTTACTGGTGCATTAATTCACGAATAATCAGATTAACTATATTAAATAGTAGTGAAAACCTGACGATTCATGAATTTTATACTCGATATGCAGCGAAAACCTTAAAATATAAACTCAGCGACTAAAAGCTTATCTCATGCACAGCTCTAAAGGTAATATATCAACAAACCCTCTATTTTTTCAAACTGGAATCGCTATAAAATATATGAGGCGTTTAAAGAATGTGGTGGAAGTAAGATATTTTGTCTCACCTCTCCCGCTCTTTAAATCATAGGGGGTGTACGTCGCCCCGGTGAACACGATTGCAAGGACCGTCGGAACGAATTCATTGCGTTTTTCGGATCCGACTGCAACAATGTCGCCCCGCCCAACCCCCAGCTTTGTCAAAGCGGTGGACATATTGACGGCATATTGTGTGAATTCCTTGTATGTTAGTTTCTCACGTGTTTCTCCGAGTTCCTGGACGTTTAAGATAGAATTGTTACTTATATTGGAAATTTGATATCTAATTTAAAGCGAACTATTGAAATTGAGAGAATTAATACTTTTAAGAAATAGTACCTAGGAGTTGAATCAAACATGTAATTGAAGACAGCCAAAATATGCACTAATAGTGCTTAAGTAATGATTTAATTAGTTACGTTTTTAATAAAAAATTGTACTTACCAGGGCAATTTCATCTTTTTGGAGACGAAGACGGTCTAAAATGAATTTACCAAAATTCAAATGGGCCGGTACTTGTACATTTTGATCACCAAACACGTAGTTATCGTCCATAAACATATTTGACGATTGAATTAAATTGAGGACTTTCAAACTAATCACGATTCTCACTTATTACTTAATTGAATAATGTATGAAAGTACCCGCTATTTATAAGCATGAAAGGATATTAATAATTTTTATTACTATTGATAAATAAATAATAAAGATAAGAATAGTATAAGAGCGTGTATTCACTGCACTAATGCTCAGAACAGATTTCTAACACTGCAATATTAGATTGCACTGGGTACTAGTTTTGACCGCTCACTATCTTTTATAAGTAGTTTTCCGAAGACAATGGGGTAATAAATCCTCTAAACGATTATTTAGAGTTAACTAGATAATGGAATGACATTACTGTAATAAACCTCCATGGTTTACTTGCATTGATAATATATCGTAGGTACAATCTTTTCTTATCTCCATTTTTCAAATGTATCTACTTATGACACGTGGTGGATATTACAAAACGTGTTAGAATATTATGTATATAAAAATGAAACCCGTTTCCCGTTGTCACACCATAACTTGGGAACGACTAGACCGATTTGGCTAATTTTTTTTAGTTGTGTTTATTATCAGGAGAAGGTTCTTATGACAGAAAAAAATCCCGATAATCCTACGGGAACGGGAGAAGACGGGATTGCGCGTTCGAAGTCGCGAGCACAAGCTAGTAATTACAAAATACGGAGATTATAATAAAAAACTGTAATGCATTGTCTGACCGAAAAATTGAACCCAAGACGCCATTCTAGGCAATCGCATTATTGGTAATTTGACTTTACTTACCTAATAAATCATGTCTTACATCTATAATTTAATGCGCTAATAAAATGGTTGGATAATAGATATTTTTTAATTAATTGAATTGAATATTTTTACTTATGAAGGTAATATATTATTATTAATTGTTTTGTTTTGTTTTATTTTACTTGCTGTATCTAATCAATTAATATACTAGATACCTAAATAAAGGTTATATCAGACGGTATTTTTTAAGGGGGGAAAATCATCGTATGACTTCTCCCGCCTGGGTGAGGCGGGAGGGAGTGTCAGACTCTTACTGACTAAAACCACCCCGTTACTTCTCCTGCACGTCGAGCTAGAGTTCCGGTAACCCGTTAGGTTCTCCGCGACTCCGAATTGGCATCGGCCTTGTTAGGTATCCGTGGCCGTGGTATCTCAGACGGTATAGTTATGTCTTTCATTCGGCATCTTTCACTCAAAATGATACGTCTGAACATGAGAATGAACCAAGTGTGCAGAGTGAATTCATTAATGAGCCGATCCAACGATGTTGGATTTTGGCATTCGGCATCATTCACTCCCACTCCGAATGAACAAAAAATTAACTCTCTGCACACAGAGTGAATGTTCACTCGGATTTGATTAGATTATCACAAACTAAAGCCATTCCGAGACGCACGACATCACTCGATGACATATTTTTTAAAACAATGAATGAACATTGATTTCTTTGTCATTCCATTAAAATCGTCTGAACATGGAATTACTGATAAATGAAACATTCACTAGGGTGAATATTCATTCTAGTGAACTATCTGTCTATATCACCTTAACAGCGATTGGTTCCATGAGATCCATGACAGGCATTGCACGAGGCTCCTTAAAAAAAGCGTTACTTATAATTTTCATCATCAAATCAGCTACAAAATATTCATTGTAATTGTAATTTTCAGTAGGCCCACAACATGTAAGAATGCCAAGGACACAAACGAGATGTAAAGGTATTCAGAAATGTCACTTAAGAATAAATGCGTAGTTTCAAATATTAAACATTTCCATGATGCTTTCTTTTCGGAATTCATGATCTCATTTCTAGCAATAAATGTTAGACATTTCCTAGTCTATCCTACACGTTAATTTTACCTATAAACATATAAATCAATCAGCCAAAACATATTATGGGATTCTGCGAAATACAACCAAGCTTGCTATATTCCTATGAGAATACGGTATCTTCGATCAACATGATTTGAGCACTAATCCGAGTCCCTGGTCTTGAGGATCAAATTATGTCATATACAAATTAGCCTTGATACATATATTATAATATTAATGTACAAAATTATTCATTTATTAGGATTTTTGCGATACCAGTTATGTAATTTTAATTAGGCTGAATATAGCTAGAAGTGGGTGGTATTTGTTTGGTAATGTATGTGAACTTGTAGGTTTATAGACGCACCCACGATGAAGAAGAAAATAATAGTGTTGAGAAAAAATGTGTTGACAAAGACTAGATAGTTTTGAGTTAAAATAAGGATTGTTGTAGATTTATAGAGTTTCTCATTTATTCTTGCATATTATGTGGCCAATATTAAAATATTCTTGTTACTAACTTGTTCTTAATGTATGTACAATGTAGATGTATATTTAGGTAGGTAGTTATGTTTAAATAAAGTCAAACTTAGTCAACACTGACTTTAATTATGCTTTATGACGTACAAACGTTACCGTAACGAAATAAAACTTTTATTTCTGACCAAATAATACTGACTCTCATCTTACGAGACTAGTCGACTCCATCCTTTGTACCAAATCAAAGGAACTGGAGAAAATTGCCAACAATCGCACAACACTTTCGAGATGCACGTTATTGTCCAATTCGATTGGAAATTCACGAGTGGAAACTCGAATGCAGTAAATTACTAAGTAAGGTATCGATTGTTCCGGAATGTAGGGGGCAGTGTACCAGATTGTTACACCTTACTTATTAATACTGATGGCTATTCGTTCTCGGGCTATACGAACTCACATTACAGATGTAAAAAGTCGTTTGAAAATAAAACGAAAAATAAAGATGTAATGGTCTCCTCTTTTAGAAGCAGTTCGGACAGATTGAACAAAAGAAAAATCTTTCCTTTTAACAATTCCTTGTGACGCTTCTGTTGAAAATATTTCTGAAGATGTTTGCTGAATCGATAGCTAACATTTATTTATATCATATTAAATTAACTTAAGCTCTTTCGCTTTGACACTTTTGTTGATTTTAACTCGAGAAGATTTTATCAAGTTCCAGGAAACGAAAACAGAAGTTTAATTAATAGAAATCATGTTACTTCTCGGCTTGTCTTAAATTCTTCATATTATAATTAATGTACTCACTCAATATGTCAAAGAAACTCCTCTCCGTGCGAAATTCTAAGTACATATTTTAATATATCACAAGTTTCAAGGAGCTGTGGCGGGTCGCCTCAGTACTCGAGGGCTGAACCACTTGTCACTGTTGAGATCTCTAGAATGATCTTTACCTAAGTTGTGGTAAACCTCGTTTCATAGGAACTACTTACAACTTACGTACTTCTTACTCTTGACTATTTAATTAGAACGTCGACTCGAATGTAGGTCATAGCAGGAATTATTCCGTCGTCATGTGGATGTTTTTAATCCTTTTTTTTTCATGCAAAACGCCAACTAGTGAAACACGCATCGATACGCCTTTTTAGTTTCCAAAAACCAGCCTTATTCATGTTGGACGTTGTACAGTCCATGAAAGGGAACGTGGTTTGATTTTTTGTCATGGGAATTCCGCCGTCTGTGAGTCCCTGACAAACAAACAAACTTTACTATTTATAGGTATGCAGCGGCCCGCCACGCCATTCAAAGGCATCGGACTCGCTGAATTATTACTCGGAAGCCTTCCTCGAATTTTCATAGTTTTCACTTGCTCGATTGATGTAGTCAGACAGATGCAGAAGTTTCGAACTTGTTTCATTGTATACAACGTCAGATTGTTATGATACTTTCCGGGTATTGGGGAAAAGATAATGAAAACAAGGTTATAAGCTTCCTTTTATTTCCATATTTTACACATTTATTTGGCAGTTTTCATTTTGTAGCATTATGTAAATCATCACAAAAACTCCCTATGTCCCTATCGTCTCTAGTTGTATTTTACATTACGGCAAATAATCTATACAACTTTTATAGTAAAAATAATATCAAAAGCCTTACGTTATGAAAGGTAAAGAAATCGACCAGTTATTAACTACCAAAGCACAGTAGGTTACGTATTAATAATTCGTTAGTGTATACGTCGACTAAATCGTTTATCGGAAATAACATACCACCTACTTACAAGTTTTCAATTGGACAGTTATAGGTTTATCTCTAAAAAGTCTAGTTCTAGGCGCATTTTTATAAAATCGATGTAGTAGAAAATTTGTGTACAAATCTTTCGTACGAACTAAGCGAACATAGGAAAGTAATATTATTATTTGAAAGATTTTTTAGGTAAAATAATTGGAATGTAAATCGATTCAGTAAGGTGGCGACTAAATAAAATATCTACAGGTATGCAAAATGATACTATTAAACATCTAGATGAGTATAGAATCATACAGTTTGATAGTATCTAAAATAATTATTTAGTCGACACTTTACCGAATTTTATTGACATCCTTTAAATTGACATTACGTACTTCTCCAAATAATCATATTGATACAATTTTCATCTTTATAAATTACTAGGAATTAGTTATATAGGTACTTAAAACAAGATAGTTCTATTAATCAAAGAAAAATAACAATGCAATAATAGCGATTTGACAACTAACTTAATTCTGGTTTTTGACAACGAACTTAATAATGTATGTAGAATTTAACATGCGAACAATTTATTGTCTGGTCAGCTTAAGAAAACATTAACAAAAATAAAACTAGCAACAAAATAAATTCATTTATCATCACAATATTACAAATATCAAGAAAATAAAATATACCTCGCTATGATTATTACTTGACAAATTAAAGTGAAACCTAACACTGAATTTACTTGGTGGAAACTCGCTGAGTTTTCTAGGTCATCATCTGGAAAAGAAAAACATTTGTTCAATTTTGATCTTAAGCTTATATAACCATAAGATATATTGTTAACTCAGTACGAAAAATAACATTTAAAATTAGCAGCGAATTAACGTTGTTTTAATTTTCATTGCTGTTTTTATTCACTATAAGTAATTGTGGAATTTATTAATGAAATGAACTAACATTTATTTTTTGTAGGCTTCATATCACACTTTGGCACGTTAGTAAAATAAAGTGTGATCAGTTAAAACACCAAAGAGCTTCATAAATACGTATCTTACTATATCTCTTATGTTACCTATCAGTATGGCTGACATAGAGCTGCTTCTTCGTATAACATTTCATGGGGCTGTCTCACAGTTAAGTGATAAAACTACTCTAGAGTCATTAATATCGTTAAAATATTTACCGAAATCACTTAGTTGTTCGCCGTACATTTCACCTTGGAAGTTGGAACTAATTGCGTCACTACTTTGGATGATTTGCGGCAAACCTGTTAAAATATGAATATCAATATACTACTCATTGTTGATTGAAGAAAATTACATAATACTAGAAAATTACCTTTCTTTCTAATTGTTTGATTGTCTAACACTGTTTTCTGTGTCGTCGTAAAAGCCGACGGAGGAGCCGGTATCTCTGTAACAAATTGATTCTTGTAAACGGTGAGTTGAGTTTCAATAAATGGCTCGTAGAGAAATATCAATTTTAATTATTGGAACATGCCTCTTTACGTTTCCAGAACGTTATTAAAGAAATGATTTCCTAAAAGGTCTCGGATCAAAAAGTAAATATCAATCATTTTTTCTCTCTAAGAAGACTCAATACAATGTGCAAGTGTTTCTGAAGGTTACCCCAGAAAAGCTTTACCAATAATTGACAGGCAGTTTTGTGTGATTTTCCCACACTTCCGAATTCCCTGAGATCGCAAAAAGGTTTTTTGTTTTTACGAGTCTTTCAGCGCTTTCAATCGTTCTCTCGAACGGGGGCCGTTTTAAATCAATCTACTAATGTTAAAAAATTACCATCAAGTTTGATGATCCCGTCTGTTTCTCCCAGTGAGTTCTTCGCGATACATTTGTAGAAGCCAAAGTCTTCCTTGGTGATGTTCTTGATCTTCAGCATCATGAACTTGTTGTAGCCACTGTCCATCGGGAATGCTTCGTACTTGCCTCCTATAATTTCCATTTCTACTTAAATATAAAACCTGTATGTGTCATTACGTAACAATTAAGCAACGAAACATTATTAACTTTCTTCGTATTTTGGATTCAAAAATAAAAGGAAATTCCTAAGAATTTTCCATAAAGAACTTTAGCATTCGCAATAAACTGTTCATAAAATAGTTCCAAAGATATCAACTCCAATAACCTATTTAATAAGTTGCTCTACTCGAAAACTAGAACGTTCATGCTAGAAAGTTGATATTCGACGAATAACCACTGCAGAGTCAATACAAATGCTCCATTCCATGCAAAAATACCGGTAGCTGCAGAATCAGTTTAGGTATGAGATACCGGCAACGTAAAGAAAATTGCGAACAGTTTTTGATTCAAAGTTGTTATTCGACTTATTTATCAATCGCGCAGTTGAGCTGAAGTGGAAATAGTGAACTATTTCATTATACAAGTATTCTCTATTCGCGCATGAATAAGTACATTCGGAACGTATTCGACTAGGTACACCTCGTTCGCCGGTTCCGATGTTCCGATACAAGGGAAACTATTTTCATTATGAAGTCATAAATCAATGATACAATCGAACGATGGCTTACTTGACGGGAACGCATGTTATTTATGCCAATATGATAAATGTATGTATTTGTGTTTTGTTCCCAGTTCCGATAATATGGCGTTTATTGGATGTTAGTTAGTAGCTGTGGTTTGTTTAAATAAGGATATGAAAAAAGTTGTTTGAAACTACAGTTAGTAAAATATAGGGCACTCATACTGTTTAGGTTGAGAACTTTTGTTATTTAACTCAAAACTATGAAGCAAAAGCACTGTTTGCAAATTATTACATTCTGCTATTTACCATAATCAATGCTTCTAAACTTTGTATTATGGGAAATAGCAATAAGTATTACATACCTAAGATACCCATTTTTTACACGGCCTCACCAAACCGACGTAAAGCAATACTTGCGTTATAATTTGTCGTCTCGTGTGTGTAAGGTTACCGGAGGCCAATTACCCCCTCCTTAATCTCTGAATCCCCAACAATCCTCAAATTCCTAATTCCCACAAGGCTGAAAACGCACTTGTAACGCCTCTGGTGTTCCGGCGTTGATATTGCTTACCATCAGGTGATGCGTCTGCTCGTTTATCGGATGGCGGTTTATATCCCATAAAAAATTAATGGTTTTGCAGTGCATCATTGATTGTAATACACCACAAACACTCACACATATAACACAACATAATGAACATAACTACGTTATATGATATTTAATAAAATCTGTTTCGATTGATAAGACCACAACAAGAAAATTGAAGAAATTAATTCAACATCAACACAAATAAAATCAATCAAGTCCATTTTTTTAGTACGATTGAATTTTCATAGAGTACAGGGCTCACCGGAAATAATCATGTCTCCACGGTCAGTGGTCCAGTAGTTGATGGAGGAGGGGTACGCCTCCGTGTGGCACTCCAACGTCACGTCCTGCCCAATGTATGCACCTTCCAGCTGATTCGGTATTGACAGCATTGGTGGAACTGTTTTAAAGATTAGATAGGTTATATTAAAATGATACACGGGTAACTATACAAGTCATAGACAATCGATTACTTGTACAAACTTGAAAGTAAAGTCGGCATTTTTTTAACTGGCACTCAACATTTCTGTGATTTACGAAAAATTAAGGCATTCATGTAAAAGTTTTTTTTATGAAATTTCGTGCTTCATCATCATGCACAGGCATCGTAGCACCTATGTAGATATGTTTCACATTCCGTAGAACTGATATACTTATCTGAATCACGACTAAACTTAAATGGTTAAAAATTAAATTAGTAAAAATATGTCAACACAGGTACAAGAACCTTACACGCGACACAATGACACATCCAAAAATAGAAATTGAAAAACAAATCGATGTTTTAAATGACATAACCAGTTCAAAAACAGTGTAACTGCTTATAGAGTGGTTTAATAATAGAGCAGGCACGCTTCAATTGACATCGTCAACATAACCAACTCACTTCAGAATTATCTTTTAAAAGATATCACGTACTTTTGCCCCATTTACTGAAAGTGGATATATTAAATATGAATACACAATCATGTTTAATTAAGGCCAGTTTACTTAAACTGTGTGTATCTAACATGTGTAAATCTGATTTATTCGGGTCTCTAATGATAGAGTATCGAATATCCGAAGCGATTCAAAGTGGGAAATCAATAAACACGAGTAGAGACACCCAAGCTATTACAGCTCTAATAAAACACGGATGACAAACCATCGTGTCTACAGGGCTAGACTCGTTCGCTTGTCAATTTACGTTGTTAGTCTGCAGGTGTGAACCAACCCTAGATCCACTTATTAGGACATCTACGTACACAGATTTTGCGAAATTTCATTTATGAAATAGATTTCTCTTTGTATTTTCAAGAGGCTTCGGAGCTTTGAGGAAAATGGGTTAATTGGAAGATTTTAAGTTTTCTTTTGTCGGTTTATGAAATTTTCTTAATAGTAATAATACCTACGGTTTTGATTCTTAAATAGATTCCTAGATTTGCGGTTAAGTAATTATCTACCTTTTTCGCAAACGTTTTTAATAAACTTTTTACATTAGGCGTCGCTGCAATGTCTACCAGAAGCCAATTACAACTACATACATTTTACCTATTTTGTTCGAAGTCTAAAATACAATATATGTATCCTATATTTATTATTTACTTCAAAATTTTATCGAACTGAAATCGATTCCAGAATCTCTTCAACTGTTTCAAACACTGTGGCTACAGGTTTAATGTGTTCTATAAAATAATATTAAATTACATTTTCATCATTTAATCTTAGTTTCCCTTAATTTTAAGATAATTTAATTTTGCTCAACGTCACAATGAAGCGTTATTATACTCCAATTATAATATTTAATTATGTTAATAACCTTCGAACTATGACCAAGTCTTCAATAATTTGTAATAATTTCTCTTCCATCAAGTTAATTAACAAGTTTTAGTTCAGAAATATCTCCTTTAACTTTGGATAGTGCTAACCTACTTTTGTCTTTGACTTCTATTAAACGGTCCAAATTATTGTCAATTACAATTTGAATTGTTCGAAAGTTCTCTGATATGTACAACTGTACATAGCTAATGCAATTACCAAGTTGAACTTTGAAAAGTGTTGCTTTAGACTTTAGATATTGTAAAAAAATACGTACCTATTTCGTCTTTTATTTTGATGTTTGAACATAATATTCGCAAATCGAAATCATACATTACTTGACCTAAGAATGGAATCGAACACCCCTTGTTCGAGTTACATTGCCATACATAATTAAAAAACCGAATATATCTAATTTACGAATACTAACCAAATAACCGAAAACACGAGCTATATCAAAAACAAGTTCTCAAAACCAGCTTCTTTACATAAAAGACGAGTCACATTGACTTTGTACACAGACCTAAAATGAACAATTATTATACCTAACACATTTAATTGCTTGGTAAATTGCCTGTACTACATAATCTCCTAGAATATGATAACTAACTCTCAGTAAATTGACAGCCACCTATACCTGCTTAGTTATGTATGTACAACGCCAACTACAATTACAAGTGCTGTCACTTGTGTGTATTGAGAGCAGGGAATATCGAATACTCACACTGAACCATGAGCATGATCCGTTTACTAATCGATGGTGGCACCCCATTAGATGCTATGCACAGGTAAGCACCCATGTGTAACCGAGACACCTTTGTTATTGTCAACGTCTCTCCATCCACTACGCTAACTGCGAACAAAAATGAATATTAAGGATATTGGCTTCAATATAAATGTATCACGATTCAATGACTCAAATACTAAGACTAGGCGAAATTTATGTCCTGTTCAAAACATTAATATGTAAAGGGATCATAATATTCAAACCAAGCACTATTATTGCGAAATTCATTTTCAATTTGCTTTCAAAACGGACAGTCCATTTTACATTAAGTGCTTTCAACCACAGCTCTGAGAAAAAAAGGCTTCGTGTTTTTCGGAATGTTTGAAAGAAAAACTCGAGATTGTTTTTCATACAACAAAAAATTCAATTAAGACAGAAAATGATTTTTATCGAACAACAGTCTACAGGGAAATTAACAATGGATTCTACCACAATTAAAATGTTCAACGTTTTAATGTGTTTCAAATGACAGTTTGAAAAGTTTTGTTCCATATGTTGTGGAAGTTTAGGGGTAATTGAAGGTAATTTAATCTTAATTTGAGGCTGCTATATTTTCTTGTAGCTTCATTATTAACATTCTTGTTAGAAACACAAAACCTCGAACATGCGAACTAGGTACGTAGATACATCTGGTACATTAAGTTCAATTCAAGTTAAAGTGAAATTCCGTGTGTAACGTGGGGCAACGGAGACGATCCCACAAAGCTTGAAAGGCTAAACTAGCTACACAAGAACATTGAATTAGAACTTTGAAATGAACTCACGAGTTATGAAAAGGCTGTGTTTATGTTTTAAAACACAAACTATGTATGCAAGTATCTTTAATTTCCTTAGATTTTGCCTAAAGAAACCAGAGAACACACATTACGTACTTAAATAATTAGACGAACTGTGGTTATCCGCAAAATAGATATTATAAGCAATTACCTACCACTCACACTTAACACATAATTAATTCATGTAACGTACTTACACACAATTGACTAAATAAGTATCTTCGAATTCCCTCAAAGATTATCTAGAAGTTTCGTTTAACATATATTTTTATCATTTACTTTTATTTAGACCATAATAGTAATAAATTACCAGTTTTTGACATTGAAATAGTTAATAAACACCTTTAGAGAAGCGATTGAAAGTACAACATAGACAAGAAATACTAACAAACAACAACCAAATTGATAATTAGTTATTAAAGCCTTCCTAACCTGATTCTCCATTATAATTAAAGTCTTGTCCGTCCTCTCGCCTCCACATGACATAAGGTTCAGGGTACCCTGAAGCCCGACACACCAAGGTGACGTCAGAGCCTTCCCGAACCACCATATCCGTTGACGTCATGTTATCGATGATTGATGGTGGCACTGCGTAAACAAATAAATTCTAAGTATATTAAGTGTCTCAACTGACGCTTACCTACAAGACGGTATTACTAATCATCCTGTATAACGCGGTGTCATCGTAAAATGAACTTTTAATCAATTTTCTTATTGAAAAAGTTAATGCTGATACAAATTTTATTTTAATCCACGGCATGATATCATTGTGTCTATTAGCGAATGAAAGTGACGTCTGTCTCATTTATGTTACAGCGACAATAAATGCTGTCAAATTAGTCCTATAGTTTGTTATTTCTATAAAAGCAAGCGTTCGAATATTTTTATAAACCTGGGACCCGGGGCCCGGATGTTTTGCACAAAAATTGATGGAGGTCATATCTTGCTACGCAATCGGCCTTTTTACATAGTCTGTAGATTCTAGCCTCTTGGGATATGACCCATAATCCATCATGTAAAATTCATGGAGTTTCTTCACCGCTACTTAGCTTTTTCGTAATATTTTTACGAGCATTCATTCACATTCTTGATGGCAGATACCACGAGGAACGTTGTACAACACACTGGTGAAGGAATATCTCACACTCACCCACCACCTGCAGGTATCCCTTCCTGGAGCGCATGGGGTCGGTGTTGACCTGGCACATGTACCAGCCGCGGTCCACCTCCTGCACGTTCTTGATGTGCAGGTACCACGAGCGGTGGTCGTTGTACGACAGACTGATGCGCGCGTTCTGGGTTATTATGTTGTGGTGGATGCTCAGAATTGTCTGAGTGTCCATACGCACCCATGCTACCTACAAGTATATCGAAGTTAGAATATCTGCCTTTTACAAGTCTAAAATTTTATATATTTTTAACTATTTTGGAAGTGTTTAAAAATTAAGGCCAAAGGCTAAGTATTGCTATGTTGAATAAGTATCTATAAAAAATATCATCTGGGGTTGAAATATAATATTGAATGGTAAATAACTCTATGTTACTACGAATTATTATAGTGATATAGGTATAGCTATTTACCTTGAATCCTCTTAGATTATCCACAACGCACGCAAGTAGTGCGTCCCGGCCGACAGTCACCGTCACATTTGGTATAGGCTCAGCAAACCTTGGGTACATCGATTCTGAAAAGAACAGCTCAATAAATAGTGTGGTAATGAGTAGTAAACATGTTTACTTGTTGTAAAACTTTTAGGAGAAGTAAAAAGAGTCACAAATATGACGAGCGGTGCCGGCGCGTCTGCCGCCGTTTCAACGCGAGCGTCGCGTCGGCCGGTGGCCAAATTGTTTTGATGAAAATAGAGGACACTTTTACGACATTGTCATTCGAATTGTCACGCTTTTTACATAATTTTATATGAAAGTCGTACAATACGTACAGCAAACACAATAACACGATATGAATTGATATTCTAAATTGTCAAAAGTAATTATATGTAACCCAAGATCCAATAGTTATGTAAGTTAAAATTCAGAAGAATAAATCGATCGGTGATGTTAAAATAATAAAGTAAAAAGTTTGCAGCAATAATTCAAAGAAATTAAAGTTTCAGATTAACTTTGTATTTATCCAACGGCTAAGTTCCACAAAAATAGAAGTTGTGAACCAGGAAAACCGACTCTGACTTTCATTACAGTCGCTTGGAAAAAAAGTGTACTGAATGAGTAATTAAGCTGATTCGCCACAACTGGTTTCAACGAATGCATATATCATTGTCTTCCTTCGCTTGCCAAGATAAGTGGCATAAATACCGGACTACATATAGGTCGAATACATGGCGACCCTAGCCGTAGGGTTGCGTGATTTATACTCGGCCAACAACGACAAATAGCGGTTTGTCGCTGTATCCCTCTTTCACCGACAAAATAATGTATAAGAAGCACAATGCTAAAAAACATCAATCTAAAGCGACCTC
Organism: Spodoptera littoralis; assembly: GCA_902850265.1. Lineage (NCBI taxonomy): Eukaryota > Metazoa > Arthropoda > Insecta > Lepidoptera > Noctuidae > Spodoptera > Spodoptera littoralis. Next base: position 6,910,478 of record LR824542.2, on the reverse strand, counting down.
TAAAAAGTGAGCGGTCGCGAAAAGGTCCTGTGATTTAAGATAAAGTATGTTATTTGCTACGATACATGATAAGTATTTAAATTAGTTTTTTAAACATAAAGCTCTCATTCGTTTTTGGGTCACAGATTTTGTTTATGCAATTTTGATTAAATTGTGGGGTATTTACGAGTGTTCTTTCAATTAAAATGGCCGAATGAAATCTGAGGGTAATGCGAATAACGTACACCGATACAATTAAAATTTACATTCAGTACATTAATTAATTATTTTGAAATAGTAGGTAATGTTGATCCGTATTAAGTGAAATGAAGTTACGTATTTTTTTACATAATTAATACAAATTAATTATTAAAAACAATACACCTACCTACCTACCTACCTCACGATAGCGATGAAGAAACATTTTTTTTGATGCCTTAATATAGCATTTTTATGTTTGTGTAAATATTTTAGTTCATAGTTGTTTATATTTTAAGTTGTATATATTTTCATTTAGTATTAATTAATATTAATTTTATTTAAGTCCACATTAAATAATAATTACAATTTTATGTGACTGTTACGGATATCAAACAAACCTGCTAATTTCTCACTAAAATTACAAGAGCCGTCTAAAGCGCGATAACCCGGCAAAAGGTCACAGATTCCGAATTTATTATAATACAACAAAATAATTGTAATGCGTTCACGTAGCTCGTTGATCAGATTTTATTCAGATGATTTTAAACGAATACGATTTAATGAATCCTAGTCAAAACGCTTCTCTAACATTTCATACCCTTCACATATCATCAATGATACCTAGAAATTCTAGAATGCGTTAGATATTTCAAGTGTGTAGGACTGTAGGTGTAAACCGTAATATGAAACGTAACATCAAATGTCAAATCTTGTTATATAAGCCTAACTTCCCGATATAGGTTTCCTCACGGCATGTTAGGCTCCGATCACTCGAACATGAGCAAACAGGCTTACATTCCTAATCCCAAATGTTGTTCACGCTTGGAGACCAGCTCTTGGTATTAACTTTAACATTTATAATCTGTGTGTTCACTACCCGAGTACAATATATAAGTATCAACGTAATTTCTTTTGAAAATATATATTTTTTTATAATTTTTCGTGTAACTACTAATAATTTTCTACTTATTTACCGTTAGTGTTTCGTTACATAGTTTTTATTATTTTACAAACCTTTTAAACTCAGTAAAACTCGCACTTAAAGCTAAGCAGACGTTGACAAGTAGCAAATGCATTAAACTGACGCGTGATTATATTTCTAACGATAAATATTAGAAGCATCTTGCTTGTCTAACGAGCCACTTAATCCTTAACAAACCTGTTTAAGCATAAAATGCAGAACTCAGTGTACTTAACCCTGCTCAAGTACAAAAGGTTTTAAAAAATGGAAGCAAAAATATTTTAAAATTTTCCTTCCACTAATTTTATCCGCAAATGGATTAAGATAACGAGCATTAATTTAGTAAAGCTGTGATGCTGCAAACACGGATCTTAAGCTGGTTCTACAATGTAGACTGTAAAGCAACACGCTGCTTGTAAGAACCAACGTTCAAGACATTTAAATTGTAAATCTATCCGCGACCGAGAAACTTAATAATGTCGTTTGACTCATCACAAAACAACTGATACTGAGTAGAAGAAAACAATTTTGTTTTCGCCATCAAGCTTCGAAGTTACAGTCGGAATTGTTTTATTGTTTTTAGAATAAAGTAGTACAAAAGTTAAAAGATGTTTGTTCAGTCACGGTGTGCGTCATAGTATCGATATTGATACAATACCAAATCTAAATGTGCTTGTTTAGATGATATACCTATACAAAAACACATTAAATAGAATACATATTTTATTTTTGCATCATTTTAAATTGCGACCCAAATTGCTTAACAACGCCCTTTAAAATTCGCATGAATTTACAACGCTCTAACACGACGGGACTTGATTTCAAGGGGATGAAGGGGTTGGTTAGCGAATGAACATCTCCCCTTATTCTCTTCGCGATGGTTTTATTTTGATAATTAATTGCGGGACCCCATCAAACTTGATTCCAAGTTAACTCAATATGAAAGGTCAAGCACATCGTCCAATGATTTAGATTAACGCAGATTTCAGTAGAAGTATTTGCGGATAACTGATTTGGGATGATACTATTTTAGGCCGCAAGCTTTTCCAATCCAAAAATGACTGTATAAATTAACTTTTATAAAGTATATCGTTCTAAATATAAAATCTTTGACTAGATTCTGCTTGAATGCTGCTGGAAACCTAAGTGATAATGTATTCATGAATTAATTTAACATTGTTTTTGTAAACCTTGTAATAGTTATCTACGATGAAAAGAAAGGTTATTGTTCGAAAAATACCTAAGTTAAGTCACAAATTAAGTATTATCTCTTGAAAACTGATATTTACAGATAAAACACTTACCATCGGGAACTTCTATAGGTGCTACAGACACTACATTTTGCCCGGTGGGTAATTCCCGACCTGTAATTAGAACATGGTTGTAGTAATCTACTTGATCATTAAATTACTTTAATCTCAAAGGAAACACAAGGAGAATATTATGTTCACTGAATACTTTATATTTCAAGTTTGTTCAGTAATTGATAAAATCAATGCATGCCATTTTAGACTGTATTGTTTGTAAACCCCAAGGTTTATTGTTCAAACTTTAATTCTATGCCTACGTCGTCTTGGGCATTTATCATTTTTTATTTATGTATGTCAAACCAAGTGACCAAATCCATGTACTATTTTATAATAGAACATAGAGTACATATTATATGCTATCGTTGTCTATAGTAAATACTTAGGATCTTACATTTTAGAATGGTGCAATTTAAAGTAAAATATTTCAGGCGACGCGGTACATTAACCAGAAACTTCACTCACGAACCGTGTATTCAACTAGTAAGACTAGACCAAAAAGACTTTGATAAAGCTTCTAGACAAGTCGTAAATTATATAAAAAAGGTTCTAACATTTATCCTTCGAAGTTGCTGCCACCATCTTTGTCTCGACACAAGAACTTTAACAAATTACCGTCCGATTGAGGTAAAACTATATCGGCCATTATTGTTACAAAATTGTGGAGTAATTAAACGGAAACTATTATGGCCATGGATAAAAGTTTTAATTGTACATACGTGGACTATAATTGAGTTACACACGTGTCAGTTAAATCAGTTATGTACAAGTGGAATGTCGTCCTACGGGTACTCTATGTATTAGTTGAGCCAGAAATTGTTATTAGTTTACTATATGAAGCAAATATTTATATTGAAAATATGGAATTGAATCATTTATTTCGGTTGCAAATATGGGTTAAAATACAATACGTGGTTAATATTTATAGTAAAGTTTTCCATATTTTGCCGTTATGGCATGCAAATAAACTACAAGTACATACGAGTATTTACTAATTAAATTTACTTAGAAAATTAACTCGTTTGTATCTCTTATATACTCGTTTGTATGTGTCCATATGGTCATCAATATAGGCACTAATATTTACGAAAACGTTTCACATTAGTGGCCATAGCACTATCACTCAAACTATTAAACGCTATGATCTAAATAATTAAAATGATTAATTTGAACACTAGGGCTCATTAATAAGAACTCAATTACCAGTGAATGATGATGTGTTCGCAAACACATTATTCGACATTTCGACTTAAATAAGTCATTTAATTTACTCTGACATTACATTAATGTCAATACTTCAATCTGAATATTTTAATAGTGAATCGTTTATCACATTTGACGTTAAAACAATGGATATTATTCTAACGCGTAAATATTCTGTTAGAGTATTCGGTATTGTAGGTTTTATACAAAATGTACGCCCATTACCCTTTAGATATTCGTTTGACCTAAGACATAATCAAATTTTAATAGAACATTCATTAGATATGGGTAAACGTTAAGTTAGAATACAGTGTAGGTATCCCATTTACATGTATGATGATTATATATAATTTTGAACATGTTTCACAGAATATCTATTCATAGCAAACCTATGTGTGTGGTTTGTAGGTAACAAAAATAACTTTAGTTTAACTTACGATAGTCTATACCAAAAACGGGTACTTCGTACTGTATTTAAGTACATTGAAACAAATTTAGACTATATTATTCTTTATCTGTTGAATTAGGGCTTAAAATATGAAATAAGAATAAAAGTATTATCATATTCTAATTTAAATCCTTACTAATATTTTAAATCGGAAAGTGAGTTTGTTTGTTTGTTCCGCTTTCACGCCGTAACTACTAAACCGATTGCTTTGAATGTTTGCAGACGTAAAGTTAGAAGTCCGGATTAAATAATAGGATACTATTTATCCCGGAAAATGTGATATTCCCGAGGGAAAACAAAAGTATTGGTATGGATGGCGCTGTGTGTATTGGTATGTTTTAATGTCACAGGCTACTTTTTTCCTTTTGTGACGCGAACGAAGCCGCGGGTAAAAGCTAGTAATGAAATAAATAAGAATACATACAGAAACGGAACTACTTTTAATAATGTGGTTAATTGAAAATGGAAACTAAAATAAAATAGCTGACTAACTAATGGTTGCTGCCATCATTAGCTATAGAGGCCTAATTATGGCAGCGATGATAAATAGCGCACTCCGCTTCCCCTCACTAATAATAATCACCAACGTAAGTACGTTTCACTGTCGAAACTTTACTTCTCATAACTATCTAAAAATAATTATTTAAACTACTATGGTTTTTATGATTTTTATTATCTTTCTACGTAAGCGAGCTTCAATTGAATTCTACAAAATGTCGTTTCTCTATAACAAAACCGAAGTATCCACAGTGCATGGTTTTAACTTTTTAAAAGCGTTACGGTCCGTTTTTGTCGCAGATTGAAAATTTATACACAAACATTTTCCACAAAACACTCTTCCGATGGAAATATGAGTCGTTCTATAAGAGCCGCTATGTTTTATGCGGAAAGTAAATTCTAAATAGAAATCCCTTTAAAAAATACTTAAATTGCTTCCTTAATTATTCGAGTCGTAGTGTGGTCCATTAAACTGGGATAGATTTTTGTGGGATAGGATGGTATATATGGCATTACGTCTACCGTTGACAGGCCCACTCCGCGGCAACGACAGGATTGTTCCATTATCGACGGGGGATGAATAATTGACAGTGTCGAGTGAGCTCAGTGGATGCGGCGTTGTAGCGATAATGTTATAGTGCGTGACACGTGTAACAAATTATTTCTATGTGTTAATTTGTTTCTTCCTCGAGTGTTTTGTTAATGTGTTTTGTAAAGTGTTAAAACAAAGAAAGTTCCGGTTGGAGATATTATTTTTAAGTCGCAAGATGAATTTACAATACTAAAGTGTATATTGATATCTACATTATTAAATAGGTTATGAAAATAAATACAAGTTTATTATTAACCTTAGGTGATTATGTGTTATTTGAACGTTGCCAAAATAATGTATACTTAATCAAAATTCGGCCACCACAAAACTACACAGTTTAAATTAAACGTAATCAAATTATTCGTTGGCAAAACTGAGGCTAACTTTGTAGAAACAATCCGGCCTTAATATAAATTAAACACGGCCAATGTACGAATATAGTTTCGTAGATCCAAGTGTGAGGATGGTCGCAACTTCTCAAGCCCCGTTGACACGGGGTCATTGCGAGGGTAAACATGCCGCTTCCAGCCCAATTGCCAACTTACCCATAAGTGGATTGAATTCAGAAGTCGCCCTTTCATATTTGAACTAACAGCATATGTACATTAAGACTAATTTATTTGAGAGCGATCTGTGTACCCAGATTTGGTGTATCGGATTTCCATGCTTCTTCGGTAACTTTATTCTTTTATTAGTAAGCTTTTAGTTTTATTAATGTTGTTGTGTTTTGATGTATAGATGATTAATTACTTTTGGGTATTGGTGTCTAATTCCATTTACGCTTTAATTTCATGTGCCTATCTTTATCAAAATATTAGTTACGATTGGATTGCTCAATTAGTATATTAGGTTTAGAAATAGTTTTGTTTACTTGTACCAAGGCAACCGACATAAAAGGAACATGATAAGTTGCTTCATTTGTATCAGATTTTTACTTAGCTCAAGTTTACCTGATACACGTTCATTATCTTGGTACTCTCCGAGAAAAACGGTTTCCATTGAATAAATCCGTGTTCGCAGCTCTAATGTATAAATTCTCATCGTGTGTAGCAGGTGCAGTGAAACGTTCATTAGGTATAAACTTTTATTGCCATCTTACTATGAATGCACTTAAAGTGCTTTCTCCTTGTATTTCATTCAATCCGTGCATTAAGTTTAGAATTGGCTAAGAGTAATCAACTCCGATTTTAGTTTTTATTATTTGTTTGATGGTAGGTAAATTAAAATAAAATAAACAATAAAGTTGGCTATTTTATGGACCATGTAGTATTATTGTTAATTTGTATTTAAAACCCGTACAAAGTAGTTATTAGATATATTCTGGGCATTGTGTAGATAGCTACAGCAATTATAATCATTTCAACTTATCCATACAATGATAAACGACCCTAATGTTATATATCTACATAATAAGAAATCTGACTTTAAATACTTGAATACATTTAATAAAATTTCAACGCAATAATGCATTGATTAATTACAATGAATCTAATAAAAAATGTTTTAGAAGTAAGCACTAAAAGTAAAGAAAACGAAGATAATTTAAAGATACGCTGGGCTATTACAGAGAACTGATTTATGAAAAAAGTTTCACAACCTTAAAACCAATTTAGAAAAAGTTTTTTGTATTACGTTACGCTAGAAAACGAGCAATTTGAGTTTCTGTAATTTTATTTAATAAAAATAATGAGAAGTCAGATGACCCATTTATTGTAAAATATAGCCAGAGACTTATTTTTAAAAATCAAAAGTGTTTTAGTTATTTTTTGGCAAAGGTTAGGTACACAAGCGGATGAGAATTAAGTTGTTTGTTTTATGTTCGTCCTGTTTTCAAAAAGTTTTGTATTTGTTTCTTTTAAGGGTTGTTTTACGTATTTTTCGCACGTAATTTCGTAGACCTTTCGCGTTTGACCGCATTTTTATGTTAAAAATTTCTACGGCCTTCGTACTCTCGTCACTTTGAATCGTGTCAATTCAATAAACGGAATGGTCTGCAGAATAACAATTATTATTGCGCCCCTACATTATATTCACTTCGTTCCTCAATCTTTGTTTTATAATTTACTTTTGAAGTAATGTCAAGCAGAAGGGGGGATCAAAGCATTTGAATTTTTGTTATTAAAGTTATAATGACTAAAATAGATTTTCAAGTTACCGAGCGAGAAAAATTTCGTTATAATGAAATTATTTTGTGGGGTGCTGTTTGTGTTAAACGTTTTCATATTAAATAGGTTGGTACCTTATTTTTTTAATATTTAATACCGTTTGTTTTATTAAGAATGTTTATTGTTTGAGAGTAAAATTTTGCAGTGTATGAAATTTTAAAATGTATTAACATTAGAGAATTGTATTTTAAACCTGATTGAAAAAGAGCAACCTATGGAGTTCTTGATGAATGATAAATGAGCAAATAGCTTCACTTTTAATTTGTTTTTTTTGACGTTCAAAAGTGCATTTCTGTTCTAATTGAAATACCTAAATGATTATGACTTTGACTTTTGACATTGTTTTTTTATTATTCGAAATAATGTAGGTATAAAAGATAAATACATTTATGTTAAAGCAATACAAACAAAAGAAATTCAAAGATACGAGACTATTCGAGCGCAATTGCTCCGCATTTTAGTGAAAATTCCATTCCCGTTATCGCAAGTGAAAAACCAACGTCTGCTTATTTGTTTAAAAAGCTTTTAGGGCTTAAACGGTGCATGCGAATTATTTGGGAGTGCACACATGTGCCTATGTGTGTTTAGTCAACATCGTTTGTGAGTAAATGTTCCTATTAGGGAGGTGAAAGAGCAAACGCGAGATAGTCAATAATTCGTGACGTTATTTAGGCATTTACATCGAGAAAAAACATCGATAAAGTCACGGTTCTCGGAAGATGGCCAAGGATATCCGGCTATGCGTCACGTCACTAGTCCCGGTACATTTTGTTTGTGATCCTTCCCCCTTGTTAACCGAATTACTCGTATGTTATGGGAACAACGTCTTGTGACCCTCCGAATACATCTACTTTAGGAGCTTAGCAATCGCTGCTACTGTCGAAGGGACAATTTATATGTATTTTATACGAATATGATAAAATCGATAGTTTTTTTTATATAGATAGTTGTTTCATGATCGAATTTCTGTTAATAAATATGTGAATTTATTTTAGTTTGTTGCGAAACAACTAAATATTTAAAACAAGTTACAGAAATACGTTATTCATGGAAAAAATAAAGTAAAAACTGACAAATGGTTGAATACACTTTTGTGTGACGGTGTGAATTTTTAGCATATAAAAATTTAGTCTAATAGGTGGTCCGTTGAAATGTTGAATAACATAGTAGTGAATATTTTTTGCAATATAATTTCGAATAGGTTTTTTTTATTATATAGGTAGGTTGGCGTGAATAATAAATGGTTTTAATTACGTACCAAGGCTAACAAACGTTGAATAGTAATAAATATTCCTTTAGCCTACTGGCCTGAATTCATAGATACTTAATAAACATTTGTAGTAAAACAACAAGTTTTAATTAATTCATTGTGTTGTATTAAGTCAATGACCGCAATTTAATAATTGCGTTGGTAAATCTATTGATTTAAACGAACTCACATGCTAGATATACCTCTTTTAAAAAATAAAGCATAAAATAAATCAGTATTCCAAAATCGAAAGTTAAAAATTACAAAGAAGTTTTTATTCAACTGGCGTTCGAATCAAAATGATAAAGACAAAAATACTTTGTTTATTAACGACCAGACTACTCGCACTTGTTATCATTTTATTTTACTGCTAGCAATTAAACATAATTGCATAAATATTTTGATAAAACTGAATGATAACTAAAGGCACACAGTTTAATATGATAAATAACTTGCTTCTTACTATAATGTAATAAGTTTACTTGTTTAATATAAAAAATAACGTTCAATAAAACAGCGAGAAATATTTTTATCTAAGGAACATTCAATCGCAAGGCCAGAGGGCCAAGATACAAAGGAAACAGGAAAATACTTATGTTATTATACCGATATTTCATGTTCCCCGTCGACGAATAAAATAAATACAATTTAAGAAGAAGCATTAAATAAAGTTTGTTTTTTTATTCCAATAACAAAACGACCTATTAAATATCACACTACAAGATTATTTCGAATAATTTTCGAAATTCGAACGTTAAATCAAAATTAAAACAAAAGACAATAACTGAGGTTACAAAGAAAAACAATAACAGCGCGGCTAACTAGAAAGTTTGAAAAGAGTTTGAAGGAGACACGCTAAAATACCGTCAATCTATTACTTCCGCAACAGTAAAACATAATTCGTATTTTACACAAAACTTTTTACAAGTTGCCGACCAACTCAATAAAAATGCTAATTGCACTATCAACTCACCTGTGGTGGTGCAGCAGCCAGTCAATAACTCTATCCATATAACACAATATAAATGTATAAAAGGAGTCATTTTGTCCGAGTCACATTAGATGATTGTCCTTTTTATGGTCGCGCGGTTCACCTGTGTTGTTGAGGTCGTACGCGTGCGATAGGGAACCGTTGGGCGGGCGTGGAGCGTCCCATCGCTGGGCGGGCTACAGAGGCACTGCCGCGGGGCGCCACTCCGCCGCGCTAACTACCCCCAGCCGGATAAACAACCCCGAGAAACCGGGAACAAGCAGACAAGCCGTCTCGCTAGCCTTTATCGCCGCGACTGACTAACAGCATAATAAAATAAGACAAAAGACGAATAACCAAAGAACAAGCCGGCCGCGGATTTCTCTCCGATGTGAATCATCAAATTAAATCGGTAACAGATAAACTTGGACTTTCTATCTGTGGCAGCAATTTTGTTAGAAGAAAACAATGTTTGCTGTCAAACTTTGAACCGCTGGGCGTTGAGGCAATTTTGAGCAATTATAATAAACGTATTAGCTTTAAAATGTTAATATTTTGTTTATAATTTGTTTTCGAGGTTAATTGCTATAAATTTATAAATAATGAAATAATTGCCTCAGTGAAATAATACCACCTGACGATAAAACTTAATACCTATAAAATTAAGTTGACAGTATTTGTGTCATGTAGTATCTGTTGTATGCTTAATCTATATTCTACTGAGCGTCCATACGTTCCCCTCATACGCCACGGAACATATCCACCACAATCTACAATAAAAATACTCAAGTCATAATCACGCATTACTAAACATCTGAATCAGCCAACATCCCGTATAATATGACAATAACGAGTGTCTGAGGGCAGAATGTGCAGTGTTATTGCCGTATCACGCTGTAGGAGAGTGTCTCGACATCCCAGACACTCCAACCACGAGACCACTGCATCGCAATAATGTTGTTCTTAAGTGTAACTGGCCCCTTGTACCTCGCCCCGAGCTTGTATAGACTACGAAAATATCAGGGTTATCAAGAGCGACAGAGCGTTCAACAATATTCAAGATAAAATTGCTCTCCAAACAATGTTATTTTGAAATTTTAGCTCTATCGTATTGACATAAATCAGTTTATTGAATGAGCTATGCAAATATGTCCATAATGATTTTATTTCTAGGTATCAATTATTTGTTTTGGACTTAAGTAAACAATTGCCAGTTTTATGCTACCTCTATTTGCGCTTTATAAATTGTTCATAATATAAATTTATTGGACAGCAAATAATGTGTTATAAAATATTTTTTATTATGATATTATTAAGCCATATATATTATATGATATAATAGGCTAGCGACCAGATACTGAACCGCTGCTCCAATTCAAGTTGCACTTAAGTATCTCGCTGCCTCTGTATCTTTAGCGACAGAAATTCTTATAAGAACGTCTTAAAGTGGAGTGGTTTGAATATTTTGCCGTAGTATTGAAATTGAATTGTAATTTGTGTGTAGTCGCCTGTCATGTAATTTTTGCAATATAAGTTATAAAATCAACAACGGAAAGACCTTCTCATAAGTTTCAAATCATCTTATCTGGAATGGTATAGATACGTGTATGTAAGTACTTAACGTCACACTTTTGCTATATACTATGCAAAAGTGTAATAAATCTAAACCTGTAAATAAGTAAAAATTTAAAACCAACAATCGAAATAGAAAGCCTCGTGAGACCAAAACTAGTTACATGAAATATTAAATCACTTGAAAACGTGTTGGGCGAAATTGTTACGTAAAATCAGACATTTTTCTTATAGTAAAAGTTGGAACGTGAGCCAACCGTGGAGCAAAAACTAAAAATGGGCTAATTGCTTAATTAGAAACAAAGTTGAACATTCAGGAAATCAACCTCGAATATTGGCCTGGGGAATGCAGATACTCTAAAGTTTGGGACGGCTCGCTCTCATATATAGGCCCAAATAGAGAAGCCGCAAGTTGACTGCTGGTTTTGGACGCAAAATACCACCCCAAAAAGAGCACGCCCTATATTGACACGCTTTGACGTAGAGAAGTTGGATGGGGAAATAAAAACTGTAGTTCGCTATTCTGCACTGACCTCGTATAGGTAAATACCGGCTACTTTAAAATTGAGCGCTGAAATAAAACTACTTTAGTCTGAAAACGTTTGAAATAAGTGCTTTTGTAATGGTTATGTACGTTCAAAGGTGAATTTTATTGGCGGGAAAATGTAAAAAAGAATACGTGTATGAGAGTAGTGCTGTCATACAACTGTCAATCAGGGAACTACGAATGTAGTGACTGGTGACGTGCCGTCGTGCGACAGATAATCCTTGGCGTGCCCTACTACTATTATAAATGCGAAAGCTGCGAGAATGATGGATGTTTGTTACAGTTTCGCAATACTAATAAAAAAACGAATTTGAGATAATATCTGGCATTCAGCAAAAACAATGTTCTTTTAAGTAATTGAATTCTAAAGTCTGACCGAAAATCAATCTTGATTGAACGGTTGGTACGGCGGCTGGGCAATTGGCTGCCGCGTAACATGTAGCCATAGGTTCGATTCCCGCACGCAGTAACTCTTTGTGTGAACCACAGATTGTTGTTCCGGGTCTCTGTAATGTGTATGTGAACTTGTATATTTGTAAATGCACCCACGACACAGGAGAAAAACCTAGTGTGGGGCAACGTGTAACGGCAATAATATAGTGGCAGCTAATTAATCTGGAAATTCTACAATTAATTGATAACAAGTTTATTAAAGAGAAATATCGATTTACACAGAAATGACCAGTAACCAGTTGTGGTAGATTTAATGGAGCAGTACTATCAAGTACCTACTTATACGACAATAAGTTCACACAAGTCATGCAAAATATATATTATTATAATAAGGGGCAGCATAAAACTGCGTACAAACTTTTAATGGACCGACTCGTTCAAATCGAATAAAAATTATGTTTGTTAGTAGGTACATTAGTCTGTCCCAATTTTTACACACTTCGGAATTATGGTTGTTAATCTATTATTGTTATGATAATTAGATTACCATAATATAACATAACATCACGCTTTTTTATCCCCGCAGGGTTAGGCATTGAGCATTACGGAACTTAATACCACTGTACTGAGTCCCATGTAATAGGGGGTTGAGCCTATTGCAATATACCGGGCACAATTCTAGACTCCGCTACTCCGCTACTCCGCGAGATTTAAAAAAACCCAGTAAAACATTGCTTGACCTGGGAATCGAACCCGAGTTACCTTGCCCGACAGTCGTACTTGCGACCACTCGGCCAACGAGGCAGTCAATGTCAAGTGTTATGATAATTCTATATACCTTATTATATAGGTATATACATCCTAGACTAGACTAATACGTGTTTATTGACATTGACATAGTCACTGTTTTAGTACCTAATTATAAATATGATTTCAGGACAAGTTTCTTATTACCTATATTTATAGTCAAAATTACCATTATTTTATCATTTCATAATTACCAAAAACTGGAAATTCAATGCTGTTCCTTTACATTACTTCAGAAAGTACGTCAAGCTCAGATTATATTATCAGAGATGGAACAGAGACTAGAACAATAGATGATATTGCATGCATATTCTTAAACATGTACCTAAAATATACTAAGCTACAGTGGGCTACTAGAATTTGTACTATTGAGACAACCCAAATAGAAAATAATATCAGTACCGTATTACACTATCTATAAAGGTAAAAATATTTATAGAAAATATTCCATCATTCTAGTACAAATTTATTTGAAATGAAACTATTGTCGATATCTTCTTGTTAGATAAAATTATTGTTTAACAAACTCCGCCCCTACTCCACCTTACAGGTGGCATTATATTACATGGATAAGAAAATATTTCCCTTCTCATAAGGCGACGATATGAAAAAGTGGATACGCTTGACAATCTTCATATTAATTTTCACATTTTCCGAGTAAGAACATTGTATGTATTATGGTAAAAATTGTTCCAGAATATAATTATGTAGGTTCATACTAAGCCAAAATTATGTGAAGTCAAAAAAAATGATTAATTTAAAATACTACTTGATAGAGGGCATTAACCTGAAACCTCTTATTTAGTAGTCTACAGCGTTAATGGTCATTAGATTAGTGAAAAAGAACAGACAGCCTCGGAGTAATTAAAATGAAACTATGAAGCCTCCGCTTTACATTTTTTCGAACTAGTTTCGGAAATAACTGGCAACATAGTGGAATTTTTACCGTTTCCAATCTGTCATAGATTCGAACATTTGAAATACTTCGATCGCTGCTTAATAACTGGAAGTAGATTAGTCAAGAAGCCGATATTCATTGTACTGAAATCAAATCCCCAAGCTTTGACCACCTCCCTTTATATCTATGTACCAAGTGGTATCTACAATGTTGGTCTCAGAAGATCGTTCGAGGCTATCTAGAAAGTTTATTCATGAATGTTATAATATTGTTACTAAAACATACCTAATACGTAGGAGCTTACCGTACCACGTTATTTAATACAGTATCTTTACCCATCATAAATTCTCTTCCCTATCCAATTATTAAATAGCAGAAAGGTCCAATTCTCTGAAAATTAATTACATTAAAACCTTCGCTTCAATTTAGCTCGACCACTGACAACACGCAGCATACTTTCTGTTAGTAACGCAATTAGCTCTATCAGAAGCTTTTGTTGTCTGCTTTATAGTCTCATCCTGTTTACATTTTTGCCAACTAACGTAGCCATAGAATAGATAAATTTAAAGTGGCCTGGTTAGATCTATAATATACTAGCGCGGGGAGGTCGGAGGAGAGTGCCCGCTTCTATAATAATATATTCATAAGACAGCATTTTACCATCACGGCTGTCAGTGACGTTTTTACGAAAAAAGAACGGGCTCAGGATTTATCGCGTAGATAATTATTATCCGTAGTTACTATCCGTGTTACTTTATAGAGGTCTTTGTTGAAAAATAAATTGCAGTTTTAAATAGAGTATAGAGGAACAGCGCGGTAAATATTGCTTTTTCCTGATAGGTAAATAAAGCCATAATTCCTAGTAATTTTTTTCAAACCTAAATCGCTTCATGGTTTGTTGGGTACGTGACTGCTCTGGGCTATGCTTAACTCGTAAAACGGAGAGTATATAGGTAGGGTACGTACGTATTATGCAAGCAAACTAAATGGAGCAGAGGGGCGAAAAGTTTCAAGAAAAATGTATGGGGTTCTCTTTCATATCTTTTGATGCATCACTGTCGCTTGAGGCTTGGCTGAAAGATCAACAACAATAAAAAGTTTTGCCGTCGGCGCTAGCCGCTTTAAAATATATCAGCGTGTATTTTCAGGTTCTGCGTTTTTATGAGCAACAAAATCCAAACCAATTTTTTATTTTAAAAGATCTTCTGAATCCAGTGCAAGTTGACAATAACTGTATTTCTTACAAACATAGTGGCGTACTTCCTTAAGATATCGGCAAACATCCACATTAATTAGTGACTTAACAACGTTAATGTCCAAAGTTTATTGCATTACTTACTTTGTCACCATTAATTCAAAACTTTGCTACATTTATATTTTTCAGCAATTGCCTCCAAGATGTATGTACTATGTATTTACAAGAGAAACTATCCCGTGCGGAAAGAAATGAAGGATTGGACTTCGAAATGTCGCGGTACTATGACCTTGAGTTCGATTTTCTATAAATAGGCTGAAGGAGGTGAATTTATGAGTGAGCATAGTGACGGCTTTCATCGTGTGCTTTGATCATGTAATATGCGGAGGTTAGCCAGCGTGTCGCCGTCGCCGTCGCGTCGCCAGCCCGCAGTTTATCGACCCCAAAATGTAGGATAACGACGTTTGTTACGACCACTCCGCGTCAGCTCTTTAACGTTGTTTTGTACTGCAATGGATGCGTTTAAAATAATTGCTCGTTCGTTTGTTACTTAACAATGTTACTAGATCGTTACTGCATATTGCACCAGTTTCGTCCTTACCACTTACATGCACTTATGCGGTGGCAGAAATGCATAAATGCATTTCTTAACACGTAGCTTAGCTGTACTTGGAATATAACACTTAATCCGAATGGCAATTGTGTTTCAGCTTGGTTACATCTATCAAGTTGCGACGACTAGTCCACTATTACATAATAATTGTGCACGTTTTATTGTGTTGCATTGCTTCTATAAAAGTTTTGACATAACATAATGGAGTGAAGCATTGTTGCAACACCACATTAATAAATGAACTTATCATTAATTGTTGAAATAGAACAATTCCTTTTTATTATCAAATCATTGTGATCTTTATTTTTTATGTCCATTACCGACTTGATCGTAGTCCTCCCCCCAAGAGTGACTTCACACTGGCGTTTGTTCAGCATATAGGTGTTCGATATACATATGTAACGTGAAGACGCGATGCCAGCGCGGCGTCTGCGCAGTGCATATGTCTATATGGAACGCCTACGCTGGACAAATGCTAGTGTAAAGGCGCTCTAAATCCTAAAAAAATTATGACATTGTCAATCCTTGGTTATTGAGGAGATCAGAAGCTGACTGATTTCGAGAGTGTATACTAAAATTGCCAATGCAACACATGCAAAAATGCAGGACGAAATAATGTAGCGTTACTTTAAGAACGCTGCACTAGAGTCCAATTTGACGATTGACCTCTTTCCCATTGTTAGGTTGACCACCTAACTCGTCTAGTTTACTTTGAGTATCCATACGAGGAGAATTTTAACTTTTGTGTTTTTTAGATACCTACACCTCGGTGTAATTTTGAAATTTACATCCACAGACATTGTCTGTTATGAAAAACCCTGTAAATAAATAAAAAAAAACTATTAGATATTAAATAGCATTTTGATCCCTCTTTCTGTTTTGCAATGATTAATAAAAATTTTAAAATATTCATGTTGATGGACAATTTAGCAGCGATGAGCACAAGCAAGTACTCGAAATTTAGCAAATTTCAAAACTTATAATAAAATTAAAAACTGTTGTCACAAAATTTCACAATATTACATTTACATGGACGAGTATAAATTACAAAGGATACTGATACTGCTTTCCAAACTAAGCTATAATCATGTATTTTGGAAAACAGTGATACTACAGACATCTGTACAAAATAACACCTACCCTGAACATACTAATAACAGAATTCTAAGAAGATACGTAAGTAAAATATTTAAAAAGTACAGTACAGGTAAAATACTTTGTGAAAGAACTATATTTTTACAGGATCACCCTTTGATCAGACGATCGGGACAGCTTCAAGGGAAAACGCGATTCATTGTCAGGGGATTTGCAATGCGGCGCAAAGTATAACCAAATCAAAGCAGTTCAAACCTAGTCCCGTGTGAAATAAAATGCATTTCTGTATAAATAAATCCTTATTTTTGCACCGGTACATATTGTTTGCGATGTCCAAAAACTGTCGGATTTGTTATTCACATCTCGTTGTCTTTGTATCATTAACTGCCATGAAGTAGGTACTGAAAAATCTGTTTAGAATTAGGCTTTTACGGAAATGTTTTAGCTGATACAAAAAATACATTAGTATTCATAAAGCGAAAAGTCTATTTTTTAATCGAGGAATATTGTATTTTCTGGTCATATACTTAAACAAAATAATAAGTTAAATTGAACAATATTTAAGGCCAGCTGATCAAATAAATACGTCTATACTAATAAGTAATAAATATATCTGATCGCAAAAACTTAAATATCTTACTTATCGAGGTTTTCTGTCAGCGCGTGATTCGTGTCACGTCCACTCCATTAGCTGATTTACCATGGGAAGTGGTTATAAAATGAGCTCGATATTAAATTGATACTTCGATACTGAAGATTTATATCGAATTTAAATTATAATAATGTAGTTAGGTCAAAGTTCTAGGTTTACTACATTGAATAAGTTCGAAACTTCATTCCAAGACTTTTAAATCACTGATTATAATGTACCTATAATAATCAGTTTCAACCAGATTTTGGTGCATTACAGCAAATATTAGGTTTACCTCATTGTTAGAATATTTGACTACTATACTACATACGTTGTGTATTACAGTCCAAATTCTAGACTAACGGCTTTACGTGCTCTTACAAGCTTAGAGAAATTTCCATATGTTAAAACGGTTACCATCTTCATTACCTTAGTTTTACCTTAGTTTAAGTTTAGTTTTAGAACTAGTTTATCAAACAAAAAACATCATATACATAAGTAGTGTTACCTACTTATGTTATGAAGTACCTAGGTACCAATCAATGATACTTAGATGGACATAGAAATAGAAAAAGTAACATTTTCCAAAATAATTTATTACATAAGACAAAGAATTTGCCAGCTCTTATTGTGCGTCTAAAAACATAAATCATACCTGCACAAAATTTCGTGTTAAAATGAAACACGCAACACGTAGCCGGGTTTAGTGAGCCAACAACGCCATCAACTTGCCAAATAAGTAGCAATTCAATTAATTGAGATTACAACTTCGTACATATATATATTTTCAAGTGAGCTACAAAATCGCAACAAATTAAACAAAATACTAGTGGCAAATAATAGATAAACTATTTAGCAATTAAGCTTTAAATTATACATTTCATTGCGTAAATAATTATGCGGTAACGATTAACACCGCACATCAAATTAATTTACTGATTTTGTGATTATACAAGTATTCCTGATATTTATATACCTATGTATATAAGTTTATCATAACATTACGCTTTTTATCCCCGAAGGGGTAGGCTACGGTACACATTACGACATTTAATGCCATTGTACAACGTACCACCCACTTTTAACTATTTAAGTTATGAGTCCCATGTAATAGGGGCTGAGCCTATTGCCATATACCGGGCACATTTCCAGGCTTCGTGCTACTACTGAGTTTTCTTAAAAAAACCAGTAATACTTTGGCCAACCCGGGAATCGAACCCGAGACCCCTCGCCCGGCAGTCGCACTTGCGACCACTCAGCCAACGAGGCAGTCTAAGTTTATCTATCTACAAAATTGACCGAGTACAGTTTGGTATCAGTAGTCTATATAAATATTTATTCATCAAGCTTTTCCTACTGACAGAGAGGAGTGAGCAAAGGATTTTTTGAATATATTCTGGTCACGTGACGCCGGGTCCGTTTGTAGTTAATTCACTGCGACCCGTTCGTGTATGTAATCGAACTGGGGACTTTACGAGTGTACGGCGCGGCTTGGACGTGTCCGTACCCATTTGTTATGACGTCCCATAAGCAAACTTAGTTATTTAGAACTTTGTTAATCTCCACGTCCTATATTTTCTCCTTTTCTTTATTATTCCGCCTCTTGTATCGCTTATTGGTTATGTTCTCTCGCCACTAGTTTGTGTGCGTGGTCGATGATATTATAGGTGGCGTACTTAATTAAACACGAAGTATTTATTACGGTTGACTTATGATAATGAGTCAATAATTAAAACGTCGGTAAATATAATTTTTCCTTTCTTACTTACTTCAAGCTTATTACTACAAGGAGTGCTAAAACGCATATATACATAATTATAATAAAACTGTAGAACCCTAAATTCTGTATATTGCAAATATTAAAAAAATAAATAGGAGGCGACTTTACTCTGTAAATGTGGGGGTCGTTGGTTGAAATTAACTTGAACTGATATTATAAAATGCGCAGTGAGTTTGTGTGTATGTTTGTTATAATATTTAGTCATTTCAAAATGTCTAAAGGGACCGGGATGTACTTTGGAACAGAGGTTGAGTACAGTATTTTTTTTAAGGGGGGAATATCATCGATTGACTGCTCCCGCCTGGGTGAGGCGGGAGGGAGTGTCAGTCTCTTACTGACTAAAAACCACCCCGTTCCTAGTCCTGCACTTCGAGCTGGAGCCCCGGTAACCCGTTAGGTTCTCCGCGACTCCGAATTTGAGTATGGTATGGAGTAACACATAGGCTACTTTTTACCCCTGAAAACGCGTGCGAAGCCGCTAGCAGAAGATAGTTATGAAAAAAGTAAAAGTAAGTAAGTATACAGCATTTGGATTTGTGATTAAACATCGTAAAATAGAATAGTATTTTAGTAATCACATCTGTCATCCATACTTATGAAGATATGCGTCATGCATTGTCTTATGTTATGCAAATATCTATTGCATCGTAAATTCAACAACGAACTTTGGAAAGGATATATATGCAAATCAGATCACGAAAAAGTTATTCCTAACTGTATACACAGACAAGCTTCTAATTCAAATGCAAGACTAAAATTGCAGCCCCTAATTTCATATGATATAAATAGACACGAGAGTTGGACATGTTTAGATGTAGACGAACGAGTTTAATAATAATTTAATGTGTCGACTGCGCCAAACTTTCTCCCAGGTATTTCGCGGAAACTTTCGTTCTGTATGAAAGTTGGTAAATCAGCAAGAAAATGCAGATTGAAGGAAAGCTATTTCCAACAAAATGCTCCGCATCGGCTCAGAAATTGGTTCCTCTTGCCGCTTCGCTGCCCGAAGAAACTTGCTACGCTAAAACCCTATTTTTATTATTTCGTTCTGCCTACATCTTGTTCTATTATCGATGTTTGGTTTTAATCTCCATTGCAATTTTGTTCGAATGTAAACAATATTTTGTTATAGATAAAATCTAGCTTTCTATTTTGTGTTGGTACAGCATTGATGTGTTAAAAAGCTATCTAACGGTCGAATAAGCTGTGACTGTGTCGCTGCATGAATTATTATTTTATCATTTTGGGATTTGGAAATGTGAAGCGTGTTTTGTATGTGGATGCCGGAAACATGCATAAAGAGACTAAGACTAACTTGTCACGAGGCTTTGATAATGACAGTGGAATTTATGTTCGGATAAAATATTAAAATCATCATTTGCATATCTATTCAAAAATGCATCGTATTTGGCTGTTGTAAAATTTAGTGGATCCGTTTTCAATAGAAATATTTTTTACTTGTTTAATTTAATTATTTTAGTGTTTGTGTGCTAACGTTCACAATAAATTCGATGCAACGGTAATTTCTCGATGTTTATATAAATAATAATTAATAAATAAATGTAAACAGATTCAAATATAATACTGAATGTAGGTTAACGGTGATTTAATATTTTCTGTTTTTTCTTAGGTTGGATAAAACGTGTCACAGCATAATAAATTACCATATAACCCACAAAATAAAAATATTGAATTTAAAATAAATGGCACTGCATGAACCTTACATCAGTCAAGCACAAATAATTCATTCATATTTGGCTTAAGGAAAATGAAAAATAAAATTGTCCCAACTCAATTCCACCGTTTCCCTTGGAACAGACGAAAACCTTATCTCCCGCCTTTATTATTTTCCAAGTCCGTCCGCAATATTATGCGAGACGGCACGGCAGATGGATCAGAAAACATAAATCTGACGTCTAAACATGTTTGCGCTGAAAACGCTTAGATAACAACTTGAAGCGGATTTTTTTGGCCCTCGAACTTGTGTCGCGATAAACAAGATAATATATATCTTTATCCGATTGTTTCAGATCGCTAATCTTCTTTGTAATGGCAGACGCTCGAGACCTTTAGGTAAGTACAGGGCTACAGGCTTCATCTAAGTTAGTTAATTAAATACTTATACAACGTCGACACGTTGTCAACTTACGAACATTTTTTTGTTCTAAATATATTAGAAGTGCCAGCCTTACCTGACAAAAAGCCCATTTCCAAATAAAATAAGTAAGTGATGTCTGGCTCTCGGAAAATACAGAGCGCTATAAATATAATAAGCGTTTTTGTTTCGTCACCTTCCCCGCATACAAATTTATTAGCTTTCACGGTTATCACGGCGGACCTCTCACTCGGTGGGCTTTTGTGAAATTGTCCGCATTCCGTCCTCGCGCCGCGCATAGTTCGCCGCACTTCCGCCGGCGGCGGAGCAATCCTGCCATACATGTTGGAAACACACAGCTATGCATCCATTTCTGAACTTATTTCTTTTATTGGCTCGCTCTACAATTGGCTTTATTCTTTACTCGTCTTATTGCGAGCAGTTTGGATTCATGAATTGTTTGGATACGCACGACATAGCGCTCGTGTTATCAATAATTCATGTTCATTATCTTTATTGAGCGCCATGACCGCGCTATTTTTGTTTCTCTTAGAGCTGATATTTAATTTAGGATTACAGCGCTATGTCTGTGACGAAATTATCATAATGAAGTCATACAATCCTGAGGAGATAATACTGCGAAGACGAAACTTATGTTGATGCAAAGGGATGGCAATAAGCGTTTGGATACAAATCGACGCTCTACGATACTGTTCCTTAGCATTTGGGAGGAATCAACGCCCCATCCACGCAATGGGTACTGAGTAGTAACATTCTGAATTCATGAATGTTTTATTGCGAAGGCGACGCGGAGTTAGCGAGAAAAATGCGACGCCATTCATTCACGCTCGTCACGGACACTAACTGCGTGTTCTGTGTTGTTTGGATTTAGTGCGAAAAAATGTGAGCTTCCCCACAATGACGTGTAATGCAATCTTTTCAGTCATTGATATATGACAGTTTAGAAGAGGGGAGTCTTACGGAGACTGCAGAGTTGAGATCTACCGCTGTTATCATTTATATCCTGTTGTTATGTTTCCGAATGAATATAGAATTGTATATAAATGTAATAAAAAATCTAGATTTATTTATATAAAATTATTAACCGTGAAGAACGGACACAGTACTTTTCTCTTGACTCCCACGTTGTCTGATTTTGAAGGTTTATCTACAACAATTAATTTCTCTCATAGATAGGTAAGATAAACCCAAAACTCATTTATCTTTACTTAACCTACTTATTATTTTTTTATTTTTTTTATTCATATTATTAAACTATCTGGAATAACTTCTATTTAGTATTTCTAGTTTTCATGAGTACACCATTCCAGACTCTTTTATTAGTAAAAACTATTAAAAATCTAATCTAATCTAAATCTAATCCAAATCGAGATTTTAAAAAACCTCATCTAATGTTCAGCAGTTATATATTACCTACGCTACAAGACCAAACAGTAGACCATTTTATCCTTAATGCAAAGAAAATTACTAAAGTAAAAGTCGAAATAATACTGCTTGAGTACAAGAGCCATATAATATTTCCCATTCTTAGTTTCGTCGTAGACTTCCGTCGCGTCGTCATGTTAATTTTCTTCGTACTAATAGAGAATGTTCTTAGGCCTATATAAAATGAAGCCAGACGGGGAGGCACCATCTGATTACGTCACAATGTTTGTAGACCCAAACATCGATGTAGGACAACAGCCCCATAACTAGCAGTTATTTCTATCCTTATTGCCAATATGTCTGCCAAGTCTCTCTATTTAAAAAGTACATGAATTTTTCCTACACTTTTGCCAGCCAAACGGAACGTTTTGTGTTATAAAACAACAACGTAGATGTTGTTGTTCGTTAATAGGCAGATGTGTACTTACCACCACACCGTAAGTAACAATTTTAATTCATTTTATAAAATCTTTTTGGATATTTCGAAGAACCAAATTATAATTAACCAAGGCCTTTTTAAGGGGATCATCCAATGACTTCTCTCGCCCGGCTGAAGCGAGAGGGAGTGTCAGACACTTACTGACTAAAAACCACCTTCCTACTCCTGCACTTCGAGCCGGAGTCCCGGCAACCCGTTAAGTCTTCCGCGACTCCGTATCGGCATCAGCCCTATTGAGCCCCATCTGTGGCAGTCTGATGAGCGTATGGCGCGCGCGAAACACGACCGTGGCCGGAGATCGTCTCGCGATCCCCGACGCCCAGAGTGTCTCTCGCGAGGGAACGAACCTCCTCACGGCTGGGACGTGGGGAGGTTCGTTCCCTCACGCACCCCGCCTCTTCCAATTAACCCAGGCCTGATATTCGACATGCATTACCTAACCAGCAACAACTTTGGAATATTATAATAATAAAAAAACACGGACCTGAAAAGAGATTTTATCTAAGCAATCGTATCTGGTTCCAATTGTACTCCTTATAAAGAAAATGCATGAAGCTTAAAGAATATCATGAAATAGGAACTGTAGAGAATGAGAGCATATCTTGAAATTATACTAAAAGCTAGATTGTATGGTCTAGCTTATATTTCTAAACCATTTCATGTGATAAGACCTTACTTACTAGAATAATCATACATGTATTATGTAAAAATATATATAGGGAAGTATAGACTTACCGAATTATGGGTATTTATTTATTTCCGAGGTGGGGCTATTATCCAATACCGTTCACAATTCCACCTCCGTGTGAAGAGATAATATTAACAGAAAGTACAGAATATTTATTAGTTTGCTAGAGCCTACTGTTTTACAGGAGTGGTTTATTTTTCTCCTAACCTTTTACCAGTTGCCATCTCAGGAGGACGGTTAAAACACTTAATGACAGTAAGAATTCTTACTTAATTTTGGCTACATCTTCAAATTAGTTCACTTTAGTACAAAGTAAACGTAACGTGACCTGCAAAAGGTGACCTATTAGCCGTTCACTTTAATTACAATTAGAACAAGCCTTGAGTAGGTAATAATTTTCTCTTTTCGCCTTTAAGTTAAAATTGAATAAATAAAATGTAAGAAGTTTTCGCTTATCCTTATTTATAAAAGGTAATTATTTCGAGGCTTCTTTATTTTGTGTTAACTATTTACGATATTCCGGATTACGTAACAAATACTACCCAACAAAAAACTCAGTGATTTTTCCAAAAAAAAAAAATGTTCTATTTAGCGTTTTCTCAATAAACCTTAGAAGTGATACGAATTCCAAAATTGATTGAATTTAAAACGTTAGCATTCCGATCACAAAGTGAGCTTGTTTGTTCGTGAAAGCGAGTAAAGTGGACAAATGCAGAAAACATAACGAAGGAGGTTCGAGTCGGTCCGCTCGCTCACTTGGCTAGCCTCCAGTGCCTTGATTTAAATGCGCTATTTATTGAGACAACTAAGATACTATTTATTTTGACCTCATTACTAAAATTACTTCCGCTTTATTTGGGCAACAATGTTCTTTGAGGTTTTATTTACTTTCTGCAAAGTGCAATATTCAAACAATACAATTTGGGTAAGTGTTTTTGTTTACGGTTTGGTTTATTTATAATAGGATAACTAATGGACGTCAATGCATGATTTATATTATCTACTC
Organism: Spodoptera littoralis; assembly: GCA_902850265.1. NCBI lineage: Eukaryota > Metazoa > Arthropoda > Insecta > Lepidoptera > Noctuidae > Spodoptera > Spodoptera littoralis. Next base: position 6,885,700 of record LR824542.2, on the reverse strand, counting down.
AGATCCCAAGTTATCAAAAGCCTCAGGAACTCCAACTCCACACAGATGGTACATTTATTACGAAAAGTTTTTTGTACCAAAATATTCATATCTGTAATCACAATAACTTGATTCCGAACTTAAAAAGAAAAAGTGGAATTAATGTAGTCAATTTTATTAAATAAATCGTTTTATAATTTGACGGGATTTTTATTTAGCGGAAGCCATTAAAAGTAACCATGCCCATAGACAATGTCGATGAGATTATTAGGAGGCGAGCAGCGATCGACGCCCCGGGATCGCATTAACTTCGAAAAGAGTCAATAACGTCGGCTGTTAAACTTTATAGACTCCTTAAATTATTTTAACACCGTTATGTTAACAACACTAACAAATTTCTTTATAAGGAAAATCGTTTGCGGGATACTCTCTCCCCGCGAACTTCGCTCATAACATCAAATGTTCCAATATTTTACGCGCCTAAACGTTTTTTCTGTTAGTAAAATCTTAAAAGTTTTATCTTTTAGACCTTAAATCAATTTTGATAATGCTAATAAAATATTGAAACCACTTTCGACAAAATGTTCACAAAAGCATTATACCAACAGTTTTGGCTAATGGAAATATTAATAAACATTATGGAGCACTATTACAAATATGACAATATAATACTTCACCCGATCCCAGCTTATAAATCCAATGAAATGAAAATTCACATTGAACTCACTTGCAGAATTAATCCAATCGGTTTTTCAAGTTTTGTCTTATATTTTACGAGGACAAAAGCCAAGCCGGCGGTTGCGACCGCCACCACTTCAATTAATGAAATAATAAACCATGATGACAACACAAAAAGTATCTGTAAAGAGAATACTCGTATTGAGAAAATATATTTGGAAAAAAGCCCGACATTGTCGCTCGCCAGCAGTCGGAAACTAATGGATTGTTCATTCATAAGTATTGTTATGAGTATGTATTCATGTTATTATTACATAACTAAGTCATTGTCTCTTTAGATTAGGTTCTTTTGTTGTTTAGCTAATGAGACTTAGCAAAAAAGTTCTTGAAAATAAGTAAGCAATTTATATCTTCTGGTGCGATTAAGAATATTTAAGTAACGTAAATGTCTATCTCGAAGGGACCATCAACTTTGATATCCATCAATAGGGATTAAGAAATAGAACGATGATCTAAGTGTTTTGCCTAAATATTTTTCCATTTATTCTATTTTCTTTAGTGCTTGAAAGATAGTAATCCGTCAATGAAGCTTAAAGGCAAACTACACAAATGTGATCAATCTGTCTTTAGTTTCTCTTATAAATGAGATGACAAATAATCCTATAGAAGGCTCACATTGGGTTGAAAGGCGTCAATAGTAAGGGCATGGATAGTAAAATGTTATTCGGTGTTACAAGTTTCCCTTTGTTGATGTTTCCAAGTTCGTAAACAGCTTATTCCTCGTAAACTTCCTTACATTTTGTAGATGAATGGAAACAGGATAGTGATATTATGTTAAACACGAGTCATGTTGTGTTGACTACAAATAAGTAATCGTATCGTATCGTTGTAGATTCTGTCGTTATATCGGGTTCAGAATTAGATAAGTTCGCACTTTATGAAAGTTGGTATGTTTGGACTTGCCTTTCCCAGTTCGAGATTGCTTTTAACCAGGTTCGTGCACTTATCAACATTTTATTTCTTATATTTGTATCACTTCAATTAATTTTATTGTATTATGAATACGCGTTTCACAATGTATTGCGAAAAATAAACTTAATATATTCAAATTGAAAACAATTGTTTAATAATAAACCCCAATTACTTACGAGTATGTAGTACATTTCTTTATAAATTTTTAGTTTCTATACAACAATTGAAATATAAAAAAGCGAACACAATAACATAAATATCTAATGAAGCTTAACTCAATTGAAATGCTTCATACGAAACACAAACAGAACAGATCCGGCGCAGGGAATTATTGTTTATTTTTTAAATTCAACTTGACATCAAGTACCAATTGATGGGATTCGCACAAAATAGTCAGTTGGACCAACGTGGTTAATCGGATTTCGAGCTGCAATCGCTTTTATTAATGCAACGGACAGAGCTATAAGCCGTCAGCGACGGTTCTCGATAGCTGCATAGCGTAATTATCTACCACTGAACTGTGTAAATAATTAGGTTTAAGCTTTCACTTATTGACACTCTACGATACGACTTGAGACGATCGCTTTACAAAATATGTGATGGGATTCACAGGTTGCAATTGTCTTGTAAATTTTATTTTAAAATTAAAATTAATTTTATTGTAAAATAAAGTAAATGTTACAAAAGAAGTTTGCCATATTTAATTTATAACTTTCGTGAGACGTACTAAAATTATTATTATGTTTTTCGACTTATTCACGTAATTGTTTGACGAGGAACTCGCTTAGTATGCCTTGAAACTGATCAAGTTCCGCATTATATTAAATTAATTTATATTACTAATATTTAATTTATTTCTTTTTAGTAGGTATGATATGGATATTTTTTTCATGAAATGTTATTTCAACCAGTTTTACGTACAAAACAAGCACGAACTATTATTGAAAAATTAATGCAAATCTATTTAGCAATTCACAATTTGATTTAGTTTACGCATCGATCCAAACAGCGTGATTACATTGCTATCTGTAGGACTAATTTGTCGGTATACAGCAACATAAAAGTGTCATAATGTATAGGTATTATTTTTATTCTACAACAATATTTTATTCCCGTTATCACTGTTATTCAAATTAGTCCCACCAACCATACAACATCAATTTTATAAAAACGATATCACTTTTCGTTCGTCCGATATAATAATCCATTCCATTGGAAATATTTACGGAAAATCACAATTTTCTCCCAAAACGAAAGAGGCGAAAAGTTATGGCCTCCAAATGTATTTTTACATCATTTGATACAAACTTTTATTCGAAATGTCCAACGTCTATTGACTTTGATAAATTTCCGTTTTTATTTCACCAGAACCAAAGAATACATTATAGAAAGTAACTGAAGAAGGGAGATAATTCAGACAGACTGCCACCATTTCAATAACGTTGACTCGCCGCCGACCAACACTAAAAGTCTCTTTGAATAACGAAGGGAGACCTTTATGCGAAGGGGGTATGAAAGGAAAACCATTTTTTTAAATGATGGGCTGGTCTATCTTGAATATGCAGGGACTGTCGCATCATTCAACATCATTAGACTGAGAAATAAGAGCGGCCTGAATATGAGTTTTCATGTTTACGATATAGGAGCTCGGATCGAAAATTATTCTGAACCTGCTACCGTCGAGGCTTTAAATCTTAGGTAGTAGACAAAGGCGTGTTAGCGTACAGTTTTGTTATTCTGGACAGATATATGCGACACAATGTGGCAGTTTATTTACAGGTTTTTTGGTTTAATTTTTATATCTAGTAATTACGTACCGTTTTATTTTAAGTTCTGTATCTTAAGATGGAGTCAACGGCAAAATGTCAATGTACCAACCTGAAATTTGCTTTGAAAACCTCGTTCTGTGAAAATATATACGGTTACTAACACGCGCGCCGACGACTAAATAACTTTTATGAAATTTTAACAGAAGTTTCCATTAAAAAAGAAGATTTCTTTCGATAGTACATGAAATATGTCCAACTTCACCGATGCTGTTAATAGGTCCCTACAATATGCGTATCGAATGTTCATCACCATAAAGTTTAATTGCACCTTCTTCATTCGAAGTAATGGCGGAAACGCTTCAAATAAAGTAGCGCGCAATAAAATCAAGTGGGCCGAGTTGGCCGCTGGTCGGATATCTGACACGGAACTAATTCCCACTATATTTTAATCCAGCAAAATACAAAGGAGCCCAATTTGCATAAACCTCGGCTGTTTGTTTCATGCGAGGACTGTATCCGCTTTGCTGTGGACTATTTTGTACTCAATTTATCTGTTTGCAGTGCACAGCGTGATGGTAAATATTATACCTATGATTTTCATCGCGATTCCTGTGTTTATTCGGTATAGTGTTGCAATTTTACAACTCATTACATGTTCATGTTCTGTGATCAAACACTGAATTTGAACTGTTGATAATTTTCTGTTATTGTTCACGCTGTCTCGCCTTTATGGGAAAGTCCTCTATGATTTCGGCTCGTTTGAATGCTAATATGAACTTACAGAGCTTGGCTTAGAACAAGGTATTACATAATTCTTATTCATCGAATTCTACAATGTTACAAGCAAAATTCAGTAGTGCAAATCACTGCATATAACTGGTAGAAAATTAATACACATTTAGTACCACATATGAAATCTATGATCTATTTTATAATTATTGACTAGTGCATTATTCTACCTAAGGTACTTTTAAGATACTGCCCATCATCAGATAAAAGGCGATGGAAGGGATTAACATCATGCCTTTAATCCCAGAAAGGGTAGACAGATGTGCACATTATGGCACTTAATACCACTGTACAATACGTAACACCCACTTTTCACTACTTCATGTTATGACTCCCATGTAATAGGGCCTCCCTATTGCCATATACCGGGCATGATTCCAAACTCCGTGCTATTACCTACTGAGATTTTTTTTAAACCCAGCAATACTTTGCCCGACCAGGGATTCGAACTCGAAACCCCGTGCCCGGCAGTCGCACTTGCGACCACTCGATAAACGCGCTAATTATTCATAAACAACCTACTGGTTTTAGCTACATAACTAACTAATGAATATTGTGCTTTCATAATGTGTAACTGGCTGATGTGTTTAATGAGGGAACTGTATACTCATTGTCAAGCCATTTAGTTAACTAAAATTCCTACCGCAATTGTAGCATACTAACCAAAACACCCCAACAAAATTTCATAAATAACTGAATTAATTTAATAAAGACGATACCCACACACCTAAACTAAGACGAAAATCTCGAACAGTATAAGTCTATGGAAATCAGGAGAGGAGACGCAAATAGTGCGGTAAGTCAGTCGAAGTAACTTACTGGTGTAACTTACACTATCAACTGAGGCGAGTGAATTACTTAACGTAACCGATGCTCTTAAGGCAATGGACGTGCAACTTACTGCAGCTTGCTATACTTTGAACCCTTTTAATACTTATAAAGGAACGTGGGTCTTATGCTAAGTTACGTATCCTGAAATGTTTATCGACGATTTTGTATCAAGTGTGGAGTGAGAAGGTTTTTGATTCGAGTCGCTTTTAGAAGGTATCTTCGTTGTATTTTTTTAAGTTTGTGTTTTAATTTTGAGTGTATAGTACCCATAAAAGTGCCTAGTATCTTAAACTTTTTATATCCATGTAATTTCAGAAATCAAAACTTATCATACTAAATTATTATCTAACTTTGGAAGAACACGTTAAAAGCCATGAAGTTAACGAATTCTACATGAAATACCGTTACCGTAGTAACTCACATATCGTAACATCTTCCTGGTTTGACGAAAATAACTTCCAGTTATTTATCGATCCCTTTGCCAATTATTATATTATTAGATCACATGTCAATATAACATTATCCTCTCACGCGAATTGAGGCAGTTCGTACTCTACAGTCCGACACGGTGCGGCGCGGCGCCAACAAGACTACAGATAAAACTAATAAAAACTTATGATAGGGTGTTCCTTCTTAAAAGAGTTACTGCTGTTATAATAAGATTCCTCGCTATTTTAAAGCAACTATACATTAACTCACTCTTCAACACTTAACGCCCTATTAAAAGAGTTCCCTCACATGAGGAATCCCGAGGCGTTTGTGAATATTCATAATTCTGTTCAGGAAACTTGGCAAAACTTGCACACCAAACTTTTAGGTAGGTACCTACCTACACTTGTTCTGTTATATCACGCATGGACGACTAAAATAACCGTTTCTAGAATACATTTAGGATAAAGTTTTGTCAAATTCATGAATTTTGTTTCTTTTCTTTCAATCGTATTGATATTCCGTCCTGAATCATAAATTATGTACGTAGGAATTTTTCTCGTTCCGTTAGTGAAATTTCTTGAGTTTCAAATAACGGAAGATTAGAGCTCGACACGTGCAGTACACGGACGTACGTTTCCCCGGTAGGTGTAGTTCGTATGAAACCTGAGCGAAATATTTCTCGTCATACGGAGTTGCAATACCGTACGAACAGTCAGCGCACATCGATAATTGGAAATCGCATACGCCGTGTTCGTCTCCGATATTATTTCAATTTCAACTTCAAATGGTTCAGAAGAATGTTTTATAATAATGCTTACCAGTATATTGCGCTGCGGGAAGATGACCGTAATACTTCGACGATTTATATTGATCACAAAGACAGTTCAATTTTATATAAAAGCAAATCAAAGCTGGAAATTAAAGATCACGTTTTAGGTCAAAGTTTATGGCTTCAGAAACTTTAAATCACGAACTCGAGCAACTAGCGGAAATCGTTTAAAAGAGGGAAAGATGTGAGCATTTACGACATATATTGAATGTATTCCTTTGCTTGAATTGGTTTTCTTATTTCATATTCGACGTGAATGAAAAGTGCTAGACCGTTTTGTCCGTTTATAGAACTTTTAGAACGATCATCGAAACTCGTGGGTACCTCGTAAATCCTAATAAATTGTCTAGATGTGGTAACGAGTTCAGTGCGGTGCAGTCTCTGCGGATACGTATTTTATTAGATTTACTGAAACGTTCCTTTGCACCAAATCATTATTTATTACCGTTTAGTCCGTCTCGCTAAAGTCCGTATACAGCATGCTCTAAAAATATATATGTTGTCCTTTTCCAACGAGCGCAGTAGTATTGTCAGGAATTATGCTACGGTCGGGTCTATAAACACGGGTGAGCTGTATCAGATCTCTGACCTTTCATTCCATTATTTGCATAAGAAATCTTTAGAACATGACCGAGTCTTTCAACATAATGTTATGTTCAACAATTCAGTCTGTTATTGGTATATGTAATTCTTAAACGAATGACTAAACAACCCACACTTAATATATTGTAACACTAAAATTATTTACACAAACATTCAGTCAATAGAGTCAAATATCGCTGAAATGAACAAATAATAATTTTAAATAACAATCCTCCATTTAACTACAAATAAACCTGAAATTTATTGAACTATAAATTGGATACGTAAAAGCTAACAAACGTTTGCAAGTTTATTGGGTGTAAATTGGAAATTATTGTAAACAGTAACAATAAGTTTGTGGCGAACAAATGTTTGACACAAGTGGTGCAGTCGGCCCTATGAACGGGGTTATTGTGATACTCGAACGATGGACTAGTGACCTATCAATCGCAATCAATACGGTCAACACATGATAGCACGAAGCCAGGGCTCATAAATATTGAAAATTAATGACTACTGCAAAGAATTATTGCAACACATTAAAGCCTGTGAATAAATAGCTAAAATAATTTTTTTATCTATAATATCTATATTTCATAAGCCTACCTATTGTGTATGTAGATATATTGTATAGTATCCACATGGAAGGAAAAGCATTCCAGCGAAATACAAAAGTGTACTGTGTGCAATCTTTCAGTAGAAACCAAAGACTTCTCCAAGTTTAAGGCCGTACGTTTATCAGTCACCATCGAGTGATTGCGGCAATTATTCAAGTCTAATTCCTCCCGCCCCGCAAGCCAGACTCGGTACAGGTTCACATTTAACATTTACCGGGTCTTTTAGGCCCCTCGTAGACGGCCGCTTAAATCGGTCGGTCACTGATTTCTGTCCGTCAACTGCTGTCTATTATAGTTACTGGCAACCGACCCGATTTACCACTACCAAAGTCTATTTCAAGTTCAAAAATGAATGAATTTCTACGTAGTATTTTTCCTCACTTTCCTCGATTACAGGTTGTCGACCGTCTGCTTATTTTTTGTCGTAATGTATCCCTTACCCTATTCAGTGTATTTCAAGAAAGCTTTTTAAAGTATTTCCATGATGCATGAGGTACTAGGTACAGAAAATCGTGACTAGAAACTGTAGGACAAAGTAACGAAATCGAATTGAAAGTTTTGTATTATTGTTTCACAACTACCAAGTCATGTAATGGAAACTTAATTATATTATTCTACATCGGCGAGTACTAATACAAACTATTCTGCTAGAACTAAAATGTTATGACTTGCACAGCGCACATAAAATATGATTCTTATTAACTTTCTATATTATTCATAAATGTTATTGTTAAACAAAAAGGATTTTAAAATGTCTTTTTAATCTTTCATATTATTAAGAAAGTTGCTTAAGTACTTTTTGACCTTGAGAGAATACTTGTCTGTCATAATTACTTATTATTGAAGGAAAGTTTAATACGAATTTTATAAAAATAAATAACTTCTACATAATAGTAGTAAGTTTGCAAAGAAGTAGGGGAAGTGATACGTAAAGTATAATTAAGTTCAGCGTTGTGGGACTCGTTGTAAATTATCGCAGCAATTGCATTTATCAGAATTGCACCTCCGACCGCTAACAAGATTTAGAGGGAACGTGGACGGTGTAACACGTCTACCTATAGGATAATTAGTATCGCTACCTCGCGGCGTCTCATTTATCGTTCTCCACGGGGAGGTGGGTCAGCCAGCAGTAAATCTACCAACCTGAGCGCTCTTGTCTTTGTAAACTTGAAAATCTAATTACATTTACAGCTCCACTTAAGTTCGCCTTTCCCGTTGAATTTGCATTTCTTGATTTTTGTCCTCGAGCTCTGATAAGATTTTGTTTCGGTGGAGTTCATCTTCATTACTCTTCTTTAAGTAAAATTTTTAATTAGGAACATTGGATCCTACCTGGCCCTAGTGAGTCGCGGGCGTGTTTTAAATGGAGGTGCGTGGAAAGCGAATGTTTTCGGAACCGCCGGTTTATATGCTCGAACAGGCCCAATAAAGAGAGTCTCAATGTTGTAAAGGCGTTCCTAATGCTTATTTGCATTCAAGAAGGCTCCCAGAACGGGCAAGCAAGTGTACGGGAACGGCTCTGAAACGTCGGTACCCGGTTCGGAGCGCTAGACGGAGAGCTCCCCAGGTAGTGATTAGACGATGCTAATACCATTTACTTTCCAACTTTCCTGACTCACCGACCGTTACGTGAACATTCGCTATTTATTTTAGGCTACTTTAAAATCATCTTAAAGAGCCGCTTTAATTCTTTTCTGCCCTATTAAATACCGGTAATCGTAATATTATTCTTAGTTAAAGTGAGTTTCACAACAAAAAAGGGAAATTCCCTTTTTTGTTTGAAAACAAACACAGAACTATGTGGCCAAATACGCCAACCAAAGTGTATATTCCCAAAGTTGTGTTATTAATGACTGCAATATGACTTGTCGGACAGATTTATTACCACAGTAATAAGTGGACTTCTAGCGTCTCTAGTATCAAATGAATTTCATTTAAATATCGCATAAAACTGTTGTTCTGAAGTGGAGTCAAAAGAGAACCTAGCGGTTTTCTCATTAACGTATATAGCACATTTTCCCCAGGAAACAGTTATTCTACAAAGTTGAGGCGAAAAAAATTAAGTTGAAATTTGATGTCCGAAACGTAGCGGGAAGAGCGGCTGCCCCTCGGTGGAGTCACCGGAGCTTAGTCCACATTAAAACTGCAACCATAAAACTTTGCAGGGCGTAGTTGCGCCGTGGTCCCGTGGTCGAGCGCGCGGTGAAACTTGCACTGCATTACGACAAGTAAACCTGCAGTTAAGTGTTTACTTCGCACATTCCAAGGCATTGTGCCGGCAACTTGGACCATAAAAACGGCCTGGCTCCTACACTCGCTCTAAGTTCACTACATGATGTATGAGCCTTATCTTTTGATTAGCTTTGTTCAACACCTAACTTCGGTATGCAATTACTTTAGAATTTTAAACGTTATATAAATTAACGACTACCGAGAACATGCTGCTAATTTACTTTGTTTACTTTACCGTAATTTATTTGGTACACATTGTCCTTTACTGGTAAACAAAATCGAACTCCACTTTGATAACTTATGTGTGCCTCATCGATCATTTTGTTCATCGATATTAATTAACTTACATAATCGAGTTGCAAACTTTTTGACTCGATTATGATATTTATTTATCTTCAAATAGTATTACAGAATGTGTTTACTAACGCGATGTGTGCATAATCGGTTAATTAGCCAATTTAGTCGCTTTCAAAACACGATTCATGATATTCTGATCCACTAAATAAATAGAACACGATTCAAGCGAGAGTTGCTTCCTATTAACATTATGATGCCAACAATTTATGTTACAATATCATAAACTCATTCTAATATACAATTCAATAATAATTTACTGTCCAATATTAAATTACAATATTAATACGTGTATTTAGGGTTTGAGTACTTGTAAATAACCTTACAAATAATATAGCTACTGACAGCACAACATTATTTTTTAATTTATAATTGTACACGCTATATATATGTACAAACTTACATGTATAAAATTAGTAAATACATCTTAAATAGCTTTATGAGAAAATAAGCAATCGACAACTTTGTTCTGTCTTGGTCTGATCATCGCTTAGTTGGCTTGGCACTGATTGCAGCAATTATTCACCTCGCCGCCTCCCCTTTGCCGCGAGAGCCCCTGCCTCCGTCACTTCTCTAACGGCTTCACTTAATCCAGGTGCCGCTGTAAACAACACCGTCCACCCAATAACAACTAATAGAAAAATGTACACTTTACAATTCAGATAATTCCATTACCGAAAGAACAAAATATTTTTATCTCATCAGCAGAAAATACTTTTTGTCGGTGTACGTGCAAACAGAAAACAAATAGGTACCAATCCATAAAATGTAGTAGCGATTCTCGACAAAGTGAACAATGTAACAGGGAAAAGTTCGTGAAGTCGGAAACAAAGCAGGCCACCTCCATAGCAACGAATGTGCTTCTGGATATTATAACTTTCCTTTATGCGACCCATTAGAACATTATCTTAATTTCACTTGTTCAGTGCTCCAATGAGAAAGTACAAAAACTTATGTGAGCTGGGCAAAGTCTCGCACTACGAATAATAACGTCTAGTCACTTTCTAGATTTGAATTATCGGACATTTATGTAATTGCATCGAAGCTACGAACGGTTGATAAATAAATATCTCGACGTGAACTGGAAATAAAAATATCTGCACAAAACTAGCAATAAACTTCATGAACAACGAAAGACTTTAAGTACGAAAATATTGGTATTCAGTTCAAAACTGCAACACAGCAAAACACGTCGTGACTGAAACTGGGAGGTAAACAAATTCAAAATAGAAAACAAACTATACGCGCGTTGCACAGTATTGATTGAGCTCCGGTTGGCCGCAATATGGAAGATTTGTTGAGAATAACGGTTGAGCAGATAGCTCGAGTGGCCATTACAGATATCTTGAGCTCCCGCGATCGAAAGAGAACACCCGCCCTCACCTACGTCTCACTCGAGTTGCTCCGAGCTGCACTGTGCATGGGCCGTACATTTTACCGAGCCGTAATACTTGGGATCTCGGGAAATGCTATTCTCTTTTGCTCGCTTCAAGCTATAAGTATAAAATAAGAAAATGTGGATAACTTATATTTTTCATGGAAAGATTTTTGACAAAGTATACGTGTACTTTGGATTTTGTTTTTCCGATTTTATTTCATTTTATATGACGGAGAAAGAGGGATTCCATTTATAAATTAAATGAATAATTATTGTAGTCAACTGTTGGCGTAGACAAAGTGTATACAATTCAAATACATAAATTGTTTAGGCTAGTTTTATGTACTGCGTATTTACGAAATGATTTCTTTGATGAAACTCTACATTTAGTAGCTAAATGACCAACCACAAAAATGTCGTACCTTACTTTTTGTGTACATATTTAAACTTTATATTTAGGGAAATGCATATTTTTCACGTACTTTCTTTTTACAATAATTAGGAATTCTATCTCCATTTTAATAAAAAAGATCTCTATAAAATACTTGTAAAGAGTTTATAACATTTCTCTGTGTAACTGTAGGCCTTGAAAGGCAATGCAAGCGTAACAAGCATAATGTAACGTGATGTGCATTGTGACGAATGATATCGATATTTTATTGTCTTCAACATACCTTGAAAGAATTTTATAACTTAGAAGTATGCAGTTATGCACCAATAACTGAATAAGCGATCGTGTACCTATTGGTTGGATTACCTAAGATAGTGTAGATAAAATCTAAACTGCTTAGCAAATATGCTGATTTTAATTGATATTCCCATTAGTATTAGTTTATTAATTTCGGAAAGTCTTATATACTGATCTATAGAGTTTGTAATTGAGCCTATTCCACGGGATTCGAAATGCCGGGTAAGTTACACTTAATTACAACACCCTTGTTTGTTTATCTCTTCAGAGACTAATATGATAGTAATAATATATTTTTTATTAATTTTTAATTACTTTATGAGACAGTTTACCAATCGGAAGGACTAAATTTTAATATGAATGAATACAAAATCTAAAGTGTATCCCTGTTACTTAAACTTAATATTTGTGAATTGGCAAAACTCCCAGAATAAAATGGGATATGCAAATAATTCGCAACTGTAATAACACTATTGTTTATTATGGTCGACGCTATCTCGGCAACACTTGATGGTGAAATAATAATTCAATTGTTCAGCTTTATAGTTCATAAGGCTTATACAGTTTATGGGATAAAATGACGCGTTATTGATAGTAAACTGGCATGTTTGGGTGTGGGAAGCTAAAAGCTGTACCGGATTTATAGTTACTGGAAGGAAGACGCCATTAAAAAGGGCAATAATCTTCTTCAAATTCTATGAGAATAATCATCTGATTGTATGCTTCTAATTTAAACTAAAAACTATAGCAAGAACAGTCAGTAGCTTTCCTATCAGTAGATGGCTCTAGCAAGTAGTCGCATATTGCAGAAAATTTCCACTATTCACAATTCCAATTCTGTCTATCTGATCAGACAGCTTAGTGGAAATTTTTCTTTGAAAAAAAAAACACAAATACGGTCCGAATAGAAAAAAAAACAAAACTCTCGTTCTTGGAAAAGTCGAGATGAGAAATAAGTGAGTATTTTGTAGTGCGTCACAGGCTCACGGGGTATTTCTATCCCTTCTAGGGGCACATGTTGTCGGTGTAAACAGGTGAACTCGCGGGAATCGCTATTTCGCTCACGTTCGACATCCGATAAAAGTTTCCGCCACAATCACCTAAGAGCTCAGCTGTCAGGGTATAACCGTATATCGGTTTTGTTTCCACTGCGTCCCTCCGCGCTTGCCCTGCATCACAACCAAATTATATCTGGATCATATTAGGTATATTTAAATCGCTTCTTGATTTATTTGTTTACATAATGTTGTGGGAAAATAAAAACTTATGTATGTATTTGAATGTGAACTTAAGTTGAACTTTGTAATATAGTCTGATGATGGAAAAATGATGAAGTGGCCCTATTGTGTGTTTTCATGCATGATGTGGTACGAAACAATAAAGGTAAACTTTAAAAACAATATATTATTATTTTAAATTAGTTCTATACACAAATCAGAACAGTATTTCTGAACAAACGAAAACACCAAAAAGAAACTCCGAATGATTTGAGTGACCAAAATAAAACCCTTTACCAAGAACCGAAACCAAACCGGCTTATCGTTTTTAATCACGGCTTAATATTTATTTACCTACATACTTCATATGAAAAACAAACGAATACCACGAATTTACGCATTAAAAGTTTAATTAATATTTTACGTACCGTTTCCTGAGTACGAACGTAGTTTAGTTTACAAATCGTAAAAACTTTTGAATAGCACTTTGGGAAGCCTTTAAGTGCTTTATATCAAAAGACATTATTCAAGCAATAAAGCTGCTTTCCGACTGTTATATATCAGTTAATACAATAGTCTGGGTATGAATGCGCTGGTGCCGTGACCGGTCCATTAATGAACTCAGGTAATTAAATTTATACTTACTCTACCATATGTGTACTTCTAATACTAGCTACTTTCAGACTTCTTGTTCTTTCTGGTCTTAGGTGGGGCCCCCATTATTTTATGGGAGGGGAATTTCATTCAAATGACTTCTGCCCGGGTGAGGCGAGTGGGAATGTAAGTGGGGTCCCCTGGTGTAATAATACGTCTTCTTTTTCACCTTATCACAACTCCTTTCTTTTTTATTTCTTTCTCTCACACAGTTTTCCGTGTTTTAGATCTCTTAGATTTACTTCAAACTGTAACACAATCTGTATAAGAGACATTTAAAAAGAGAATAACAGAAGAAGAAAAGTTAGCACGAATCAAATTATCCGAACTTCATGCTTGAGTGTCATTTGTATCTGCAAAATTAACAAAACATTTACTAACGACTAAATACTTTATTTAGAAGTTCTTGACTATCTCTTAAAATTACTATTTTAGGCTAAGACTAAGTAATTAGTCCACCATCCATTACCAAATTAAAGTGAATGTAAATAAATATGTTGAAGTTCATTGCAGAAACACATTTTCGACAAGTTCCGAATCAAGAGATGCAGCGCTACTTAGTTCGTTCCATTCCACTTTTGATTACTCTTTCAATAAAGCACGGTCATTTAGCTAATGAGCGCGCTCTAAAGTAAATAACTTGAACAAAGTCTACGTCAGTGAGATTCAGGCAACAGTTTCAACCTTTGATACTCGACTGCCAGTCGGCGACTTGTTAAGAAAATAAAAATATCACCTGCCAAGCTTACTGTGAAAGAAATTCTTTAGGTGACTGTAGCACAGAATAATTTAGTTTTTTTTTTCTTATTAAAGTTATGTCCATGATTAAGATACCAACTTGTGAGTTTTTTTCATTTCCACTGTCTGAAATATTTTTATTTTTACATTTTAGCACGAATGCTCAAGTTGACGAATCTTAATATTTACCGATTGATAAAGTTAAATACAATTTCGCATGTTAGCACTTTTTGATCTTAAATTGAATATTTTTTTGTTAAAGTTAAAAATAAAATGTTAACAAATCAATAACCAGCGTAAATCAGAGACAAATCAGAAAAAACCTTTAAAAAGAGCAGATAAATTATGCAGGAATCATTAGGTTAGCACTCACTTTGTGTGGGTGCGATGCAATCGATGGGCGATGGAGCTAAACATTGAGGACAGCGCTTATAATTTGCAAGACCTGAAAACCGTTTGGTATTCCGCTCACGTCCGCCCCTTGAGATAAGTTTCAGCCACAATTACCTGACCGTTCAACCGTCAGGAAATATATTGGCACCTTCTGCAAGCTCGCCTCGCGACCGCGCAGCGCTGCGCCGCCCCAGACCAATCTTCTATCTACTATCTGATTTTGATCGCCACAAAAATATAAGAGAAAATACGAGCACCCTCCAACACAACCAATTTATTAATAGTCAAATTTCAAGTCACGATACATAAGCTACGACATTCAAAAACCTCGGTCTTTCAGTTTTACCCTTCGTTTGATAAATAAAATAAATCTCGTAACAAAACATTTGCATGATTAATGGTTATTTATTTTTTCTTCAAAACCAAAAGTTCTCGAACAAAGAACTTCGTGATTATTGTTGAAGTACACAATGAAATCAAACGACAACTTTTAAAAGGTCCCTAATGGACAAAAGGCTATCGATCAAATTACAAAGAAAGTTTTTTCTCAGTTCGAAAAACAATCGATGACTTGAAATATTTCACTGGTCATATATTTTTCAGTGAAATTGTGTCATTACTTTTGTGCGGCTTCGATAGATTGATGCCCGTCTACTTTATCATCGCGAAATGCTAATATGTAGACATTTTAGTGGCTATAAATTGCTGTCAGGGGAAATGCGTATGTAAATTCGTAAAATTTGAAAATATTTTAAGATATAAAAGGAATCAAAGGGCGGCTTAGTGCCGAAGCGGAATGTTAGTAGAGTCAAAAAGGGCTGTATCGGGCGGCCGCAATATTCGGAGCCCCTCGATTTCGGGATGGAATACTTGGGGCGGCATTCATTCGATCGCAATCTCTATGCTAACAGCTTGCGATTCTGATCTTCGTTTAGCGGAATGACCGCAGTCACCCCGGTTCCTGTGACGTTTACGAGTATTCCTTACACGTTCACTCCACAGAAGTTTTTTATGGACACAAGGAACGCTCGCCCCTTAGATTTTCTTTTCTGGATGACATAAAACTATTCGGGTTGAAAATATAAAACTAAACATTTGTCGTCAAATAATAAATTTTTATTGGGCACATTTTTTATTTATATTGAAAAACAAAGTATATTATGTTCTGAACTTGATTGTGCAATCGTTTTTACGAAAACTTTGTAAATAAAATTTGAACGAATGTCTAGTTAACTCGCTAGTAGTGTAGTTGACGAAGCTAGCTCTGGACGTAACATAAGCGTCGGTAGCAGCGCACCGGGCACCCACCCTATGCAGATTGTGGCGGATGTACGGGCGAGGAGAGGTCGGCTAACGTACAAGATCCAAGTAAATCTCTTACTCAAAACAGGTTTGTGGGGAACGTTACGTGTATCTCAATTTATAAAAACTCTTTGTCGGATCAAGAAGACATGTAGGTCAAAGGATTTATCTCATTTGTTTGCTCAAAATAGAAATACTATGGTAGAAAATGTGTAAATTATTTTGATAAAATTATGAGTACAATGAGACAACATCGTCAAAAATTTTATTGTAAAATTTAAAAATTAACTGCCTTTTTTAAGGGAGGAAAGTCATCGAATGACTTCTCCCGCCTGAGTGAGGAGGGAGGGGGGTCAGACTCTTAATAACTAAAAACCACCCCGTTCCTACTCCTGCGCTTCGAGCCGGAGCCCCGGTAACCCGTTAGGTTCTCCGCGACTATTTTATTTCTTTATTTATTAAAACAAAATAATAAATTTAATACAATCCTTAAAATAACAAAAGGAATGGATAGCTAATACATTTTTATTCCTGATGTTTAATATTGTAAGACACGGCACTGACGCAAGTACAAGATGTTTAAAGCAAAACAATAAACAAAAAAATCTGTAGCAATACGAATTGGCTTGGAACGTGCACCGGAAAACTTATATCCGCTGATATCTAATATTTTACTTATACAGAAATAATTCGAGAAACAAAAAGAATGAGGGGTCAAAAGCAGATGGTTCGCTTTTATAAAAATGTTGGAGGGTTGTGAAATATGACACAGTGTTATTTCTTCGCACACCCGGTCAAGAGTTATTGCATTCCATTATACGTTTTCTCTATCTAAAGGAAGCCATTTTCACTAAAGAAGAACTATGCCGTCTAATTTTTATTTCACTTATCATTTTTATTGCCACTGAAAATTCCGTTTTGTACACACGAAGTACTAGAACCGCCGCACACATATTACAGTGATTTGTCGTATCTCTGTGGGTTTGAGGACGGCTGGGTAATTATCTGGTAGTTGTTATAATTTATACCATCATATAAAAATGGGTGCTTTGTAACGACCGAGCTATCGGGGCTCCTTTTAACATGCCGAGCTGCGTAAGAGATCGACAATAGACTCAGTGGCTTGGAAGGGGACACCTTATCTTTACTACATTGTGTCCCATGTCACATGAAACGCGAGTGGCGGCCTCAGGCCATGAACGGATTTCACATTCATAATGAAGATTAAGCAGAATATATTTTAGCTACGCTCACTTTATATAGCCGTATGTAATTATAGCGGCAGCTTACTGCTATTCCGATACTTATTGTAAATAAGCTTTAAAGCAACATTTGTTCAAAGAGCCCGATAGAAACACATTTACCTGAAGCCTCGCTCCATTTTCGAGCTAACCGTGGTTCGGTGGTCGTTAAGCTGTCAAATTAGACCAACTCGTCCTCACTGTCATTTGAAAAAGAAAAAGTGCAATTTTCTTTTATCGCGTGACCTGAAAGTTTTGATATTATTGGTGACGTTGGCGGTCCCAGCCAGGTACCGTAATGATGTCTTTAAATTAAAATTATATACAATGTAACTATGTTACATAATAATTCTAGCCGAACCTTATTTCGTAATTAGAATGAAATTGGTACAATATAAAATTATTGCTTCGATAATTTATAATTTACACGACACTATCTATTTCGGCGCCGCCGGAAATTAATTGGACAGCACTGATAATAATTGAATTTTCTCGTTAAAGGAAACACTTTTAGGAAAGAAAATACTCAGTCATAAATACTGTCAAACAAATGTTAAATGATAACGAATACTGCGGAGTACAGTTCAATCGGTTTGTGTAGATGACACATTGTGTTATTGCAACAAGGAAACGGTACTGAAAATATCAACTTTGTTTTAAAAACTTCGACGAATTTCATTTCCCTATAGGTAGAGCATTGGAAATTGAATTCTAAGCTGGATTGAATAGTTGTATTTCATAAAAGAGTTTAAAATGGAACACCTACAATATTTCAGCCTTCAAATCTCAATAAATCGTCTAGGCGTGGTAACGAGCTCGCTGCGGCGTAGTCTCTGCGGATACGTATTTTATTGGATTCACTGAAACGTTTTTCAGGTCCAAAGGATTATTTACGAGCGTCTGCGCTGCCGTTGCAGAAATGCAGATGGACACAAACCGTGTATAACTTATGTACGTACAGATCGCTTTGTTTCTTATTCTCGAAGCAAATGTAAATCTTGATATTCGAATCTACTGGCTCTCGTGTTCGATGTTCATCTTGTTTTGTGTCCAATATTCCAGGTAAGTAACAGCCACTTACGTGATTTGATGTGATTTTAATTATAAATATTAAACAAAAACTTTATTTTAAACTGTTTGATTTCATATTTTATGTAACGAAATTTCCATTTTATGTAAAAAAAATTATGTTATTAACATTCCCTTTTTAGGAATGTTATATAATAAATTGCATAAAGTTACATATACTAAACATATTTTCTAAATAATAATTTATTATATTAGGTACTGTCTACCACGTAAGTAAATTATTAAGTTGATTGTTTTGTTTATACTTATAGAGGAGGAATTCTGATTACTGTACTCTGCAGTTCATTGAAATTAATTGAAAACAAAAGTTCAATTTACAAAACAAACTTTTAATAAAAACAAATCCTAGTATCAAGAACCGCAAAGCCCCAAAGACTGCTCGAGCAAAAGCCGTAATCATAAGTTTTAGAGACCAGCACAATAGTAACCAAAACTCATTACGGCGGTGCTCATTGGCAGCAGAGAGTGGCACAGTATTGTCCACGTGATATAAGAGTACGGGACCAGGTGGTCAACGTGATTAATTGCCGCTGTGAGGAGCTAGGGATGCCCCAACCTATTTATTTATACGAACGTAAGTGCACCTCGATCGGAAACTTGCCAGCCACGAATCAGTTGGGGATACTCGCTATGAGATTTTCCTTTTTGCATCCCTATGTTTTTCTTGTAAACTTATTTACTAACGTGATTCAATCTGCGTTACTACGGCAAAAGGTAATGAGGTTTTCTTGTGGTTTGTTTATCGGTTACAAGTTTCGACTTTTGTGTTTAGCTTGCCTCCGATTTTAGAAGTAATTTCGTGTAGGGTAGCAGAGTTTTGGATACCTAATCTAGCTACGTATAATTTGTTTTGTTTTAGTAATCTGGGAATACGTTTAGTATCTTTTGTTGTTTAGTAGGAGGTATATTTAGAATAACATATCCAATCTTAATTATGTTCATGTTATGAATTACACAATAGAGTTCATGGCGCCTTTTCGCAGGATGCCGTTGTCTTTAAAAAAAGATTTTATATAAGATAAGATGTTATTAATATACCAAGTTTAATGCTTCAAGTAATAGGCAAATATCTAGTAAAATACGTACCTATATTGTAATAAGCCTGCATCATAAAAATACTGAAAATATGTTACAACTTTACTTTTAAGTCCTGCCTCTAATATATTATTTTAGAATAATATAATTTATTTAGAATAAATTATTTTTAACGCTAGTACGTAAATCCTGTTCCATTTCTTTCTACTGCTCTTCAATCCTTTCGCGGTCTGTGATCGTGACTTCATACATTTTGTGGCTACTAAATCGACCATTATAAAATTGCATTTTCATTTTATATCTGACATTACAACCGATTCCTTGTACTAATATTTGTTCGTAAGAATTAGTTTTAAATGAAAGTAAGAAAATATTCTAGCCTATTAATATTTTATCCAGCGGTTTGCTATTAATTTCTGCAATTTTTTTTCTAATAATTTTAACTATTGTAGTCACAATTGTAGCTTCTACATGGGTTCTCGAGATCGATTATCTAGTGAAAATAATTACCAATAAATATTACATTCAAAATGTGTTTTTGAAATAAAATATTTCTCATTCAATAATTTAGATTTGTAGCAAACCTTCTAATCATCTATGTTAAGTACAATAACCCCACCTAATAAAGTCCACCACAACCAAATATTTACAGAGCTTATTAATATGTAAATATACACAACCCGGGCACCATCAGGTCGTCAATGAAATTCCCCTGCTATTATGAATGTCACTGCTCACAACACACACAAATCATGCTCACAAAATATTCACGCACGCGACTGACAAAACAAAATTTAGTTTCTAGTCAAACTACTTAAATCATCATTAATAATGTCAAACTGTCACCATTAACCGCTTAATAAACACAAATTCGTATTAACTCCATTAACATAAAAACAACCTGTCCGATGTGTGCTAGAAAACTTAGGGTACGGTCAGTAGAAAATCAGGTTTCAGATGTTCTGTACTTTAACTGTCTAACAATGATTTTAGGAAACTTATTTTAACTTTAACTACCACTTCTATTAGGTATAATAACTATAATATTCTTGATTTCACTCTTGTGTTCTTCATACTTCAAAATAAGATTTTTTTCTTTCTTTGTAAATAAATTAGTAAACATTCTTATTTTCTTAAATTAGTAATTATTATGTATTCCATTTGTGACATGGCTAGCCCAATCTTCTTACTACTTTATCTGAAATATGTAATCTACCAAAATCTTAAAAAGTGGTACATTTTAAAAATAAACATAATTATCTTTAAATAACAGTCTCATTATCAAAGAAGCTAAAATAAAATACTAGAAAATCTCCAGTTGTTTCAATATGATTTGTAAACACACAATAAAGTGATCAGTCTCCCGGGACGATTAAGACGAGGGTTTTCATATTAGAGTGCCAAGGAGATTCTAATGGTTTGTTTGGTTGTTTCATTTACACAACTTTAACCAATGTATTCAATACACAATTAATATGTTCGGAATATATTTCAGTTAGCAAATTCATGAAATTGCTCCTATTAAACGTCACACCTTTTTGTCAGCAAAAAGATAAATAGAGCGTTCATGTTCATGGAAATAGCATGTTATAGAATATTCTATAACATGGTATTTCCTATTCAATAGGTGACAGGCAGGTTATATGCTCGATCGGGTCAGTTGGTCGAGAGGTCGCAAGTTCGACTACCAAGCGATAGGTTTTTGGAAAGTTTCTTTAGTTAGAGTACAGAGTCTGAAAATGTGTCCGGTATATACCGGAATAGTCAATCGGAGAAAATGGACCTAAAATTATTATATTTTATGCAAAACATTTTGGATATTAAACGACAATTTCCAGAATTTTCTTATTTGGTTAACTACAATCTGAGAAAAGAAAACTTCATTTCACATCCAAAACTCATTTTTGAAGTGTTTGTGAGTAGAGAAATCACAGTTCTCTCCGAATCAGGTACTTCTAATGTTTTCGCTTTGGTCTCTCAGGTGTTGCGGGCAGACGCAGGTGGTATCCATGATTAATCTGAGCGGGGGCCCGCGCCTCGTATTTATAGCGTGGTACCGTGGCGGAACCGGCCACTGCCTGGGGCCCCAAGCGCTTCTCCCGAACCACAGGGGGCACCCATTTTCCTGCTGCGAATCC
This sequence comes from Spodoptera littoralis, assembly GCA_902850265.1. Lineage (NCBI taxonomy): Eukaryota > Metazoa > Arthropoda > Insecta > Lepidoptera > Noctuidae > Spodoptera > Spodoptera littoralis. Next base: position 6,863,763 of record LR824542.2, on the reverse strand, counting down.
GAAATATCAGGCGACTTAGTAGGAATACAGATATCAATTGTAATGTAATGGTTTATGTGTTTCTCTGAGTGAAGTATGGTTATTTTGGGGACGTGATCTGAAGGATTTTTTGATACGAGTAATGTATTTGATTTTGGACGACTATAAGTATCAAGTATAAGTGAAATTACGTCCAGGTAAAGGTGTGGTGTGTAATTTTATTTCAAATGCTTTTTTATCGTTTATTTTAGTTTATATTTCCACATCTAGCTCTAACAATGGGGAATAAAATTTATATATATATTAAGTTTTATTTTTAAAGCAAGAACAAGAGGCTATTTTTACACGATTAATTAAAAATATACGTGGTTGCCCGTAAAAGCACAGTTCTAACATTAGCATTATATGGCTAAACCGGCACACTAATTTTCATTAAGTGGAACTAATAAATTGTGGTTTACTACTGAGATTTCAATGAACAGTCTCAAGAGCCCGTATATTTAAATCACTTGTATCTACTCGTTACGTGAGTTGTATATTTCCCACCCTATTTTATTTTAGTGGATTAAGTTGTGGCAATTAGTTGGTAGCTGGATATTTGGGCACTGGAGCCTTATTTATAGTCAGCTCTAAGGCCCAGATGGTCGTCACTAAGCTCCGTACTAAGGCACTGGCCAATACATAATAATTTGTGTTTTAATTTACATTTCCATTATTTCGGCTACCCTTTAATGTGGGATGCTGATAGTCTTAACAACTGACGCCAACATAAACATTACACTTAACGCTTACGTGCAACTAATTTCTTAAACTTTTAAAAGCAGTATTTAAGTTAAACCCTTTTGTTTGTTTCGAACTACAATTGTCAGGCTTTTAGTTAAAAATAAATACAACTCATTGCATTAAATATCTAACAAATCTTTATTTTGACTTAAAAAAAATATGAAAATAAAAACAAACGATTTTCAAATAAAAAAAACAATGGTACAGGGGAGGATTTAAATCGGTCCTAACTTTTCATTCGTAAACAAAGTTTATATGCACAGATGCCAGAATCCAATAATGGTGCCCCAACGGCCCAGGACTACCTCTGAAGGGGACGACTTCCCCCAAAGTATTGGAAGAAGACACTAAAGTCATGAAATATAAAATTCATCGATATTGCTGTTTCTGAACATTGCGACTGGGATTTTTTCTCCATTCATAAATATTTCTTATTCATATAAATGTAGCGCCAATGGCCTACATGCACCGGTTTAAAGGTCCGTTGCCGGGGTTACGCGAGTTCGGTCGGTACTCTCATTCCGCGTACATTTATACTCTATTAGGTCCTTGGCAACGGTATAGACATAAAGGGGCTCTTAACATGTAATAAATGTTTCCTTTACTCCAATAAAGTGAGGCGCATGCAGCGTACCCGTACTGCCGGTGCGGTGGTCTCATTGCCTTCATTTAAAACAATATCCATTGCAAAATTGTAATATAACGTTTTATCAAGAATCGTGACTTCAGTAAGTTAAAATAAATTGTTGCATATACGGTTACACGACTTTCTTGTACCAAAAATCAAAAAGATAAAGTACCGAAGGAAAATACAAAGTTTTATTTTCTAACAATGTTATTCTTTCAAGTCAAAACGGATCCTATTCATTCTTTTAGCTGTTTTATAAAATTGTTTGCCTTTCTTTCTTAACAATCAAGGAGGTGCTTGTCATTTCGGGATTATAATAAGATTCTGTATTACGCAACGAAACGAGTTGCCAAATTAATTGTCAAACAAAAGAGATTAGCTTTCTGTTTGCGTTGAGGTACAAAATTTAAATAATCACTGGCGCTGGTACTGAATACTGATGGCAATATTCAAATTGTGTGGAATTGTCAAAACAAGAAAATTGCTCGTGGAGTGAGCCCGACACACAGAGTGTAGCCCGTCCGTACAGCTCCCGCGGTGTCGATTAAGGCAATGCTAATGTCATTTGTTTGCTAACTTCGCAGACTCGACGTCGCGGTCGAGTACGTGCATTCATGTAAATATTAGAAACCAAATGGAAACAAATAAACCGTCTTATCTGTCGGCTTCCATTCTCATTGCAATTGTCATTTTGCTTCTACAACCAGCCCGTGTAATTTGGAGAGCGTGAATCTGACGCAGGGACTCTCATGACTAATCAGGATTGCGGAGCAAATTGTTTGCAAACGACACAATTTTCGAGTGAATCGAATTTCGGTACGATCGTTTGATGGACTAAATTCTGAAACAGTTTAGCTTTTGAAATATTGCTACCATTAGAAAGATATCTAATTTATTATTTATAAGATTAAGCTGTCTCAATGTGTCTCCTTTGTAGTTAGTCAACTATAACTAAATATAGCCACCACGCCATGATCACTGAAGTGTTCATATAGTTTAATTTACCTAAAACTTTCTTTCACAACCGATGACCTTTACCGATCCTCATCACACCCCAAATCGCAATTAACGCGCTTTGAGCAGATTAGTGATCGTAGTTTCCCGTCATAAAGTGCCCATGTGAACGATATGCTACTGACCCTTTTATAAGAAGGTTAATGGCACCCTTATTGACCTTGGCTAAGACTAATACACGAAGAAAATTGATGTCTACGATTTTACCATTAATATTTGAATAAGTAGACAGAATTGTATGTATCGTACTTGTTTATTTAAAGTGTAGGTAGAGTTGTACTTACGCACACTGATCTAGTTTTAAAAACCAATCTAGATTACTTTGTGACCAGTGGGTATACCTACCTACCTACGAAGTAATTTCAATACCCAACCAACTTGAATAAAATAAGTTTTAAATAAATCTCATATTCACTTAAAAATAAACGTCGGGTATGCTTACCCACGTTTTTATGCGCGGTCACAGTGATTGTTCAAAATGCTAAAAGCAACCGTCACAAAGCCGATATCAACTTTAATAAAAGTCATTCGAAACTCCTGCAGCATTGAATTTTTAAATAACTTTTTTATGTCGCGTTGTTCTTCGGGTAGATACCCGAAGAACAACGCGAAAAATTATATTTATTTAAGCATACATAGATATGTATGCTTAAATAAATATAATTTTTTATTTCGTTACATTAAGGAGGCGATGGGATCACCGCAGCTGACGGCGTGAAACGCCGCGAGTTACCTAAGTCACTTCATTCAAACTTTTGCCAATTTTAGAAGAACTTTTGTTTAGACACAAAAGTTGGTATTAGGACCTTTTTGTTTGTAAGATTTTATGTAATTGGGGATAGTGGTGAATTTCATTGATTCTGTTCGTTACAGTTAAGCTGAGAAGTTAAGTGATCGTGTGAACGAATAAAATGTGATATAAAATGATAAGATAAAATTATGTGAAAGGAATACTTTGGTAGGATAATTATTTTTAGGATTTTATGAAGATGCTGTGGAAATATGAACCGTATTATACTAAGAAAAGATTTAACAAGAAATCAGTCCAACCAGTAATATTCATGGTGGAATTAAGAAAGGAAATTCGGCACCCTTATTTTTAAAAGACGACTTAAGATTAGTCTGGCACTTAGACATTAATATCAGAAAGAAGCTCCGCGCAGGCGGGTTAAATAAATGAAGTGACTAATAATTAATTGGACTTTCGCCCTATTTTCCGTTCGGTGACAATTAATTTCCGGCACCGACGAGAAAAGAAACCCTTATCACAACCGTTTCGCACTCTACGTTTAAAGCGAAGTGACAATTAAAAGGTCTCGCCGCAAAAAAGCAGAGTTTTCGACTCCGACGCTGATTAACTTTAAATAAATACTGCACGTACACTGCGGCTCATTGTTACAAGTTTTATGTAAATGCCAGTGTTAAGTAGGACGCAAAAAGTTGATTTAGGACCTACCTAGTTACTTTGACACAATAATGTTTTATTTCCTGCCGCATTGATAGCTATTTACTACCTAACACTGCTGGTATTTTAATAAGCTTAAAGAACATTCTGCAATCTGTATACAACACGACTTTTAAAAAGTGTTGTGTTTACCTGCAATTTTTCTTCACAAATCCTACCAAAATATTGAGTTATCAAATTCATATCAGGAACACGACAAAATATTCAGTGTATTGTAATCATATACGTTTAGAAGACAACAATGAACCTAAAACAGTGTGGCTTTGTGGGAAACAATTTATCATAGTATGGCGAAAGCTAGAAGGCGACAAGGCGACAGGCAGGCCCGTTTCGTTCACAATCTGGTAAAAACATAAGTCGGACGAAATAACAACTTCATAGTGGGAGTCATTTGTGCTTAAACAAAGCGTCAACTGCAGAGTTGCTGCTAGCAATAACCGAGATCATTTTTCATGTGGTTCATTCGGGCGGTCGAGGAAAGCGATATAATAAATCATCGTTGCCAGCATCACGACGTTATTATTTAGTCCAGTCGGTTTTATCCCGTGCATGTATAAAATCTTATAACCCAGTCGGAACGAAACTCGCAAATTATAACAATACACTACCGAGCTTGAAAGGAATAAATTATTGCAAAACAAGCTTCTCTAAGGGTTCCCCCTTAGAGAAGTTTATAAACTTATGAAATTCTTAGTTCTTGTAAAGTTGTTCGGCCTATAAGAAAAAATATAAAAAAAAAAATAGTTATTTTGAAATATGTTTTTTCAATTCTTTATTCAACAAGTCGTTCCAACATTTTATAAGTCATCTTTTGTTTATGTTGAGAATTTGAGTTCCATTGTGGAGCTGCATCACGCCGCTGTATTTTATAAAATGCAACACTTCCACGTTACCTCCCAAGTGCGGCTCGGGGGAGTCTTCAAAATAAACTCGAAAAAGTTCCCTAACTCCGGCAAGTTGGTGCATTTTTTCTCAAGTTCCGCGGGAGCACAAAAGCTTGTTAAAAAGGAACTTACTCCATTTAAGTGTAATATCGGTTTCGTTGAGTGTAACCACGTTTGAAGCACGTGACGACATGAGTCGCGCCGTTCGGAGGCCAACCTCAATCTTCCCGTGTTATTTTATTTCACCATTTCAGAGTCAGAGTCGACCCCATTTGTCTTTGTTCTTGGTTTCCTATATTTTTGCACGCAAACTCCATTATCTAATTTAGCTTTGGCTGAACGCCAGGTCGACATTGTTACTTTCTTCCCAGAAAAACAGTTTTTATTCCTTTACATTAAACACCTAAGCACATTTATTTCAATTACTGTTTCGAATAAGAAAAACTGATCTTATAAAGAGTAATATTTTTAGTTTCTGTGGGATGATGAGGGTCCGGAGCAATTCTTGTAGATTTGTATGCTTTCCTTTGGTGAGGTTTATTTTGGGTACCTAAGAAAATGAACTTTGTTCCACCTACGTATATAAATAAAGCGTGAGGTGAAGGTAGAAGACTAACTTATGTGGACGCACAATAATTACGTAGGTTTAAATGCCATTATTCCCCATGTCGAGACACGTAGTGGAAATACTCAATCTTTATAAAAGACCAAAATATCAAGTTCCGCTATCAAAAAGTTCCCTTCAAAACATGAACCGCTTTAAAAAACCGTTAAGGAATGTATATTAACCGGCTTACCTTACCATTTGCACTCAACAATACTTAAGATAATTAATATTTCCTTCGCAACAAGCTCTTACAACAATTAGCCGATATCAGGCGGCTGCAAACAACACCGGGATTCGTCGTAAATTATAATGGTACAAAGTAGGCACTTTTGTTTTGAACGTATTACAGTCACGTGCCGGTAACGTTGTGTTACTGCCACAATTAACAAATTTGCGCCTGCATATTACAACTGCGCCGTTATACTTGAGGGTGGCAAACTGGCAAACTTGTTACTATGCGCTTTACTGTTTTGTTTTTTTAATAAGGGCTTGGGATTTGTTGGCTACTAATTACCTTAATTTGTCTAACTTGACAAGCTCCATTAACTCTTATCATCATTATCCTTTCGCTTTTATAGGCGTGAGCTTTGTACACGTACAAATGTTTGCTGTGCCTTTATGAAGCTTGTTGCGTTTGAATCGCCTAATGTCACTGATTCCGTGGTGAGTGATGTCAGTCATTTACTTGAAAAGTTCTAAACAAAGCCTCTAGGCTTTTAATGAACACTACTTTAATTATACATATTAATGAAAACAGTTGACCATTAAATTCTACAGTATTTTATTTCGCTTTTTAATGATAATTAATTTATTGTAGGGGAAAAGAGAACAGATACGATACTGAACCACAGATACAATTTATTTATTTTGTACGTCCGTTGTTTAATAGTATGGTTTGACTGCACGGTTGGTGCGGTGGCTGGGCAACCGGCTCCCGCCCAACGTGTAGCGAGTTCGATTCCCACAGTGATCCACAAATTGTTGTTTCGGGTCTGGATGTCATGTGTATGTGAACTTGTATATTTGTAAAGGCACCCACGACACAGGAGAAAATCCTAAGGTGAGGCAAGGTTTTTTTAAAATAATAAAAGCATACAATTATCTATTACTTTATTGCTCAGACTTAAAATGAAAATGTATATGAAGCAAAATAATCTAATTCTTTGTGACATGCATTTCACTTAGTCTATTCTATTCTTTCTTTTGCTACCTCGGGGGTATTCTCATCCATTAGTTTAGTATCCATTACCAATATGAAAATTGGCCAACTGTAAAATGATATGTCGTAGGCAGATAGCCTATATCACTTACATATATGTAGCTCGCAGCTAAGTTATTAGTATGTCATCATCTATTAAGGAACGTTGACGATAGTTCAGTAATTGCATGGTTGCAATTACTGAACTATAATTGATTGACAGAGTACAGCCAATTCTTATGGCGTAGGTACATCTTGCCAGCGGCTTCATCCATATTCTGAGATATAGTCGTATATGTCTTTTTCCAGACCATAATCGGGGTAGATGTTCCAAACTTTATCTCAATCCCTTCAGCTTCAATAAAGTAACAAACAAACATACAACTTTCGCATTTATAATAGTAGGATGTACATGAGATTTTTTGTTAGAGATTGTGTTCAGAGTATTAAAAATAAAATTTTGTAATAAGCGAAGTAAGCATTAAAACTAAGAAAATATTCCAACCTGACCCAATAAAGCTCATTTTGCCAAAATAAAATTAGCCTTCACCATATAAAACAAACAAATTGATAAAGGACATAATTTAATCTTACCTTTTTCACCAAAAATTGGTAATGAAACCAAATAAAAAAATTCTTAAATCTTTTTATAAAATTTTCACCAAGAAAATTCAGCGACAAATATTCTTCAAAGGATACTATAAAACGATTATAATTCAATGCGCAGAGAGGACCAATTATGATAATAAACCGCTGATAAAGTTTGCTTGAAAAGTAATTATTTAAAAGCTTAAACCTTTATATTTATTCAATAGGGTGCGACTGCCGTGACTTGCGGTTACGCTTGCATTAAACCGAGCTGATATTTTTATTCTAGCTTCACAATTAATAATACACTGTAATCCCAATTGCACAGAGCATTAAGTAATGAGTAAAATATTAAATATCACAATAATCATGGAAATAATTAACAAAAGCCGTTTTAAAAACAATTATAATTACTAAATATTAATAACCAAAAGCAAGCTCGCTTAATTGTGCCAGTAATTATTTTAATGTAACCATTTAATGAAATCGGTTGCGATAACAATTTCAGAGTCAAACTATTCAATTGTGAAGCACAAACAATAACGGTGGCATCAAACGTGAAATTCGTTAAACAAGCTGAATGGTCCGTGGTTCAATGAAAACTTGCTCTAATCCGGAGGGTAGTCTTAATAAGCCGAGTTTTAATTCCAATCTCCATTCCGAGCGGCTCCACGTAGAGTTGGACTGCACATTCAGACGCCGCGCGCCGCCAAGATCTGACGTCCCCCGATAGTGATTAAAGTAATGCTAATTTCTGTTGCTCTTGACTTTTAATTTCGATTCAGCCAGTTTATTTTTTTTCCTTTTCTTACTTTTTAAAGCTTGAATAGGTTAACATTAATTCTTTTAAATTAATGCTGCTGTTTAACTCTTAGCTGACTGTTTGAATTTAACTTTGTTCTTTGTTTGGATTTTAATTCTATTCAGATTATTTCACATCTGTAATCTTTAACAAAACTTCCGTCATCACAAAATATGGCAATTAAAATATTTCTTTTAACTTCATAATTTGAAATGCAGTAGGTATTTATTAAAACGCATTTTTATGCCCTGGTAACTTTTTTATTAAAATTTGTTTAACAATTTTGCAAAATGAAAAATGTTGAAAAGAAAAGAATATTGCACTGTTTATACTACACTGTATTATAATAAAGAACGGAGGCACTGCAGACATACCACACACATACACACACACATATACATTTTTAATAACGAATGACTAACAACAAACTGTATTTAATAATTACAGAGTCAGCACAGTATGATGCAAGTTTGACCTAATTTAAATCGCTATCAAAGGGATACGTATAGTTCGGAGTAGCTCAAAGTAAGATGTTTTAATTAAGTCTTAGACCTCGCGATAAATAACTGGCCTGCCGGGGGTTGCCGGGACGGCACTAATTGCTAGTATATTTAATCCGGTAAAATACTACGACCCTGATTTCCATAAGCTTCAATTGTTTGTGCCGTGTATACCTGGGACCGATTTAGTTGCGACCATTTCCATTCGTGTTTATCTTCTGTCGACGAACGTTGAATGAATAAATTGACATTTCGTTTGTGTTTCATTTTCATCATTATTTTAATTTCAAATAGTGGTAAAATATTTTTGTGAATATTGTGTTGTTTTAAATACTTTTATAATCAATAAATATTAATCAGTCAATAAGTGTCATTTAAAGAAGTTAATATACTAAACGAGAACAACATTATTACCTAAAAAAAGTATGCCGAGCTTGACATTCGATAAAATATCCACGGAACAGAACAGTTGATATAAAGTATTAAAGCAGTCTTAGAAGGTGCAGTGCAGGTCAGTGGTGTAAACAAGAGCCAGTAAACTGGTAGCGACCACTTGCAACCACTCGTGACTCTAGTGTCTAGGAGGGAAGCCCGCCAGTCTTTTTAAAACGTGCACTCTGTCGTACGACGTCTTTTCATACAAACTTGTTATGTATTACTATTTTCGATATCTAGGTATATTTGCACTGTGATCGTATAGCATGTCAGGAAACCTAAGCTCAATGGAACAAAATAACATAAATACTCAATTAAATTAAGCATTGCCATACAAAATGGCAATGCGGTCAGCCTTCAGGCTACTTTTCCAATTGACGTCGATGCGAACGAATTTTTTGATACTCTCTGTAGTTTTCTTTCTTGTCTTAGTTTTCTTTTATTGAATATTTTCCTTTAGTTTTAGTGTCTCTTAAGTTGTACATATTTTTTTCCTTTTTTTATATTGGAAATAATTGTAATTGGATATTCAATAAAATTTCTTATAAATAATTATTATTAAACTAAAACTTTGTCTTTCTTAGCAAAATGTAGAGAAGATATTTTGATGCAAAACTTTGCTAACGTGATCCATTTTTTAACTTCTGTAACTGTATTTATAACAGCATACGTGTACAGACATTTTATCAAAATCGGTTCATATATTTCAAAGATTTCCGACTTTCTAGTTTGTATGAAAAGCGGGCGGTGTGAACTCTCTTAACTCTTTTTCCATTCAACATTGTTACCTTCACAAACGAGCCGGCCGCGTGAGTGGCCTACACAATCCGAACTCCTTTTCATAATGAAATAGACTACACGCTTTGTAACATTTAAGACATTCCGGATTCTGTGTTGTTTTTCCTAATTGTGCCTACTTTAATTTGTTCAAGTTTTATACCTACACGTGGCTCACGTAACGTTATTGTCACTACAGGAAAAGATAAATAAATACAAACAAAAATGCAACAAAATGGAAATACATCTCAATAATTAAAGTGTAAATCAAAACAAATCAAAATGAAGGATAGGGGAAATCCTAAAACATTTTGATGACGTCACACTCGATTTGAGAGCTCCCCTGGGTCCTGGTACAATTCTTTATTCATTCTCTTCATATCGAGTCAGAAAAAAATATATAAAAAGTACTGGACACCTTCGCGTTTGAGTTATTTTTAACCAACATTCAAGTGCTGCCAGCTTTCATATTTTAGGTTATATTTCTCAACGTTTCTCGTATAAAACGAAGTTGGCTAAGTTTATTTCTGTTCAGTGCATTTCTTGTTTACTATCCATCATATTGTTGAGACGTTGGCGTCTTATTTGTCCCGTTCAATTTTAGTTTCCCCGTTCGATATGAAACAGCTTAAAATATACCTCTTCATGTTCAATCATAATAAGACCTACTGATTGTTTTGTATCGGCTATATCAGAATCAGCAGAATGCCTAGTTGATCAAGTAGTCGTTTGTGCAACTAACGGGTTGCGATTTCTTGATTTTTCAAGTAGTCAGTAATATAAATAAAGCGGAACTCATAACATAAAAAGCGAAAAGTGGGTGTCGCATTTTAATATGTACCCCTCTAACTGTCCCCTTTCGATGACAATAAAAATGTTTATAGATCGAAATACGTCTAAACTTCCTAAAATCGTTCTCATATAAACGGGGTGTATAAAATCAAAAGGTTGAACTCAGCTGGGAATAAATCGTTAATATAAAATGTAGCAGCTGGTTGTCCACCCCGAAAATTGTAATATAAGAGTTTACTGACGGCAATGGGTCCTTAGGTGGTCGTAAGCGAGGAACTTGCAATCTATCACCATGCACCGGTGCAAGTTTTGATTGTACGTGTGAGCAGGGACACAGGTGCAGTTTATTCTTGTAATGAATCAATTAAGCTGTAAAACGATAGAGCTAATACTACTGATGTGTGTAGTAGGTGTATTATATAATCGGTAATAATAAATAATTTGAGTTTGAGTTTGAATTTATTGTGAGTATTTAATATACAAGCATCATATCGGAATACGTCTTGATTGAGCATAATTCTTCGCCAATGACTTCTAGACCGGCCAGTGGGGGTGCGGTGCCAGAAGACCTCCCCGTGGTGCACCCTGGGTGCGGGCGACAGTCTCCCTAGCGGGGGTGATAGGGTTGGAGTGACTGTCGCCCGCAGCAGACTTCTGGACTGGGCGGGCGAACCCGATAGGGTTCTGGAGGCGGCGGGCTGTGTGCGGAGGCTCATAGCCCGCGCTTCCGAGGGGCGTTTCTCCGCCCGTCTCTCTGGACATAGCAGAGAGCGTGGCGGAGAGGCAAAGGCGGTGCTCGTTGTGCACTCACCCTGCCAGCGAGCAGCATCGGGACACAAGCTGTCCCCGATTGCAGCCGTCGATATCGTAATCCGTAAGGAGGTCACGGTCATGTTTTGTGACTCTGAACGGGACGAGGGTCTTGGCTTGGTCGCCCGGACCGCGAGGAAGATAACCTCTATAAAAAATTCCTCCAATACTAAGTTCTGGTGCGCGGCGAGAGTATGCATGGCTGAGGAGTAGTGTCAGTCGCGAGCGCACCCCCAGCTAGGGGACCAGTGGAACCTCTAGTTGGGAAACAAATGAACACTTACCCAGGTACAGGGGGCACTGCCTGGGTGGACCGAATATTTCCCCCATACTCGTGGGAACTGTATGGAGAAATTAAAATCAAAATCAAAACCACATTCGGAGGAGGAGAGTGCGGGTGAGCTTGGCTCGCCTGCGGTAGCGGGAGAGGGGAGCCCAGGTGGCTCCGGGACTCGTGGTGAGGCGCTGGACTCGTCCAGCAGGCCCCACACACGGGAGTCTAGTCGGAGGGGGTCGGACTCAGAGTCCGACACAACATTGGCGGAGCGGCTGAGCGTGAGCTCAAAAGGCTCACGCCGCCGCGCGACGGGGACGTTCAAGCGCCCCAGGCTGGAGGAGGACAGTTTGTCCCCGTCCTCCGGCGCTCAGGAGGCGCCTCCCTCCAAGGTCCCCACGGCAGCGCGGGGTAGGGGCGGCAAGGGCAGCGGTCGCCGGAAACCGGCACCAGCTGCCTGCGCGGAGTCAGCCGAGCAGCTGGCCGCGGAGGGCAGGGCTCTCTCAAGCGCTGCCCGTTCGGCTGAGTCCTCTGCGGCTGAGATGTCCGGCGTGGAGATGCCTGAGAACGAGCTCTCCGAGAGTGAGCGCAGCTCCGAGAGCCTCCGCCTGGCCGTGCAGGAGGAGCTCCGCAAGGTGGCCTCGAAGAAGACGGTGCAGGGCCGAGTCGCCATCTTGAACGCGGCGGAGTCCGCCATCATGGCGGCGGCCTTGGAGCGGTGTGCGCTGCCCACCGCTGACAGGGTACAAAAGGAGCTGGGGGAGATGCGGCGGGAGTTGGCGCGCTTGGCGGCCTCCAACGCGGCTCTGGAGGCCGAGCTGCGATCGGCTAGGGCCGGGCTCGCCGCTGCCCGGGAAAATCATCCCCAGCCCCAGCCCTCAGCGGATGCCGACGTGGTCGGTCTGCTGCGCAGGGAGATGGCGGCTTTCCAGCGTCGTTTCGACGTGCTGGAGGGCCGACTCCTTCGCCCCCCGCTAGCGTCGAGTCAGGTCGCCCCACCTGCGTCTCCGCGCTCGTATGCGGCCGCTGCGGCCAAGCCCTCGACCTCCACTGGTCAGGCTGGCCGCGGTCCCCAATCGCCGGCAAAAGCGCGAGCGCCTCCTCCCGCGAAGCCCTCGGCGCCCCCGCCGGTGCTGCCCCCGGCTGCGCCGACGGCGCCTGCGCCCGCGGGTCGCAAAAAAAGGAGGAGAACTCCAGCCCGGCAAGCTGGAGTTGCAGCAGCGGCGGCGGAACCCGCCCAACGAGTGGAGGACGGCGGCGGGTGGCAAATCGCCGGCGAGACGAGGAGAGTCGCCAGGGAGGGCCGGAAGCGCCGCAAGAAGGCGCAGCGGCAGCGACGGCAGCAGCAGCGCAGGGAGAAACGCGCTGCTGCCTTGCTCCTCGCCCCTAAGACCGCGGCTGTGGTTATTACACTGCAGCCCGAGGCGGTCAATAGGGGCGTTACCTACGGCGACGTCCTCGCCAAGCTCAAGGGGGCGGTAACACCTGCGGAGTTCGGGGCCCCGGACGGGTTTGCGGTCAAGGTGACCGCTACCGGAGCCCGTCTACTGGAGGTCCCCGGCGCGGCCAGTGGCCCGTCGGCCGACGCCCTGGCTGAGAGGCTTAGGGCGTGCCTCGGGGCAGACGAGGCCCGCGTGTCCAGGCCCACCAAATGCCTGGATGTCAGGATTATGGGCCTGGACGACTCTGTAACGCAGAGTGAGGTGGTGGCCGCTGTGGCCAGGACGGGAGGGTGCCCTGCTGACCAGGTCAAGGCGGGCACCATCCGTCCGGACAACTCGGGGCTGCGCACAGTGGTGGTGAGCTGCCCCGTCACAGCGGCCAAGAAGCTGAAGGAGGGCAAAAGGCTCTTGGTGGGATGGGTCTCGGCGCAGGTCAAGCTGCTCGAGACCCGGCCTCTGAGGTGCTATCGCTGCCACGTGGGCGAACACGTGAGCGTTAAATGCACCTCGGAGGTGGACCGCAGCGACTGTTGCTTCCGCTGCGGTCGGCCCGGTCACAAGGCTGGCTCGTGTACCGCCCCGCTGCACTGCAATGCATGTGCGGCGGCTGGCAAGCCGGCCAATCACCGGGTCGGGAGTAAGGGCTGCTCCCCTCCTGCCAAAGCCAAGGCCAAAAGTAGGCCCTCCGCCGCCCCCGTCGTTTCCGCCGCCGCCGCCACTGCCGCCGCAGTCGCCGCAGTCGCCGCTGCCGCCACTGAGGAGGTCGGGATGGACTGCCAATAATGGCCCCATTCCGCCTCCTCCAGGCGAACATCAACCGCTGCGCCGCTGCTCAGGATCTCCTGCTCCAGAGCATGGCGCAGTGGTCGATCAATGTCGCCGTGGTCTCCGAGCCGTACTTCGTCCAGCCCAGGGATCACTGGGTGGCGGACCTGGACGGCTCGGTGACCATCATATCGTCGGCCGCCGCCGGTACCCCGACTCTTGAGGCTGCTCAAAGAGGCCGGGGTTGTGTCGCAGCACGGTTCGGAGAGCTCGCTGTGGTGGGCGTGTACTTCTCTCCGAACCGAACTCTCGCCGAGTTCCACAACTCCTTGATGGAGTTGGTCACCGTCGTCGTCGGGTTCCGTTTCCTCCCCGTACTCGTCCTCGGGGACTTCAATGCCAAAAACTTGGCTTGGGGTTCCCGGTTCACCGACGTCCGGGGTAGGATGGTGGAAGACTGGGCCCTTGAGACAGGCCTAGTCGTCCTGAACCGGGGTTCTGTCCCCACGTGCGTGCGGATGCAGGGCGAGTCGGTGGTGGACATTTCGTTCGCCAGCCCTGCTCTGTCACCGCGTATCGTCGACTGGCGTGTCATGGAGGAGGTGGAGACGTACTCCGACCACCGGTATATCCGGTTCGACGTCTCCGCCGAGTCCGCAGACCCGCCGGTCAGACAGGCCCCATGTGGTCCGCGTTGGGCGCTGAAACAGCTGGACCGGGAGCTGCTCCTGGAAGCCGCCATCGTGCAGGCCTGGGTGATACCACCGGTCAGGCCTGCCGACATCGACGATGAGGCTAAGTGGCTCCAGGACGCCATGTCCAGGATTTGTGACGTGGCGATGCCCCGGATCCGATCGAGGCAACAGAAGCGCCAGGTGTACTGGTGGTCGCAAGAGCTGGCGGCTCTGCGCAAGGCGTGCACTACTGCGCGACGCCAGTACACTAGGCACCGCAGGCGCCGTATCCGTCCTCCTAATGCGGAGGCGAGAGAGGCGGAGTTATACGAGGGATACAGGGCGGCGAAGGCCCTCCTCAAGGCGGAGATATTGCGGGCCAAGGAGGAGGCCCGCCGAGAGATGCTGGGGACTCTGAATAGAGACCCGTGGGGACGCCCGTACCGGATGGTGCGCGATAAGCTCCGCGCCTGGGCTCCCCCGCTCACTCAGAGTCTCCGGCCAGAGGTCTTGGAGGAGGTGATAAGCGCCCTGTTCCCCCGACCGCGGAGGCGCTTCAGGCCTCCGTATATGACTCTGCCCCCTGCGGTGCCCGACGCGGGCTATAGCGACGGCGACGATGACCTCGTCCCAGAGGTGACCGAGGCAGAATTGAGAGCGGCGGTGCGCCGGATGGGCGCCAAGAACACCGCCCCAGGACCCGACGGCTTGCATGGCAAAGCATGGGTCCTGGCCTCAGAGGCTCTCGGGCCTCGATTAATCGGTCTCTACAGCGCATGCTTGGAGAGAGGCCAGTTCCCGCTGCTCTGGAAAGCGGGCAAACTGGTCCTCGTGCGGAAGACGGGGCGCCCTGCGGACTCTCCGTCCGCATACCGGCCCATAGTGCTGCTCGACGAGGTGGGGAAAGTCTTCGAAAGAATCATTTCGAACCGCCTCGTCGCGCACCTGACGAACATTGGGCCGGACCTGTCGGACGGCCAATTCGGCTTCCGCAGAGGGCGCTCCACGGTGGACGCCATCATGCGCGTTAGGGACCTCACGACGGGGACTGCAGTGTCCGGGGTAGAGTCGTGGTGGCGGTGTCTTTAGACATACATCGCCAACGCCTTCAACTCCCTGCCCTGGAGCTGCATCTTGGAGGCACTCCGATATCATGGGGTGCCTACCTACCTCCGTCGTGTGATCGAGGCTTACCTGACGGACAGGTCCGTCAGCTACCCCGGTCACCGGGGCGAGTGGAACCGGCGAGAGATGTCACGCGGTGTTCCACAGGGTTCGGTTCTGGGGCCGCTCCTGTGGAACATCGGCTATGACTGGGTGCTGCGCACCGACCTCCCGAACGGCGTTAGCACAATATGCTACGCCGACGACACGCTGGTGCTAGCGCACGGGAGGTCGCACCAGGGGCGGCCGATTTAATGGCGACAGCGGTTGCGACAGTCGTTGAAAAAATCCGGCAGTTGGGACTCGAGGTGGCGCTCCACAAGTCCGAGGCCATGTGTTTTCATGGCCGCGGGAACGCGCCACCTCCGGGTGGGTCCCAAATAATGGCGGGAGGGGTTACCATCGGCGTCGAGACGACGATGAAGTACCTGGGACTCGTCCTCGACAGTCGGTGGAACTTCGTGGAGCACTTCCGACGTTTGGCTCCAAAGTTGGCGAGGGCGGGGGCTGCGTTTAAGCGCATCCTCCCCAACCTCGGGGGGCCAAACGCCTCCTGCCGGAGGTTATACGCCGGGGTCGTGCGGTCCATGGCCCTCTACGGCGCCCCTGTTTGGGCGCCGAACTTGTTGCGGCGTCCTGCTCGGACGCTGCTCATGTCACAGAGGGTCATGGCGATCCGAATGATCCGCGGATACCGCACGATCTCTGGGGAGTCGGCGAACCTCCTTGCCGGATTACCGCCGTGGGATCTGGAGGCGAAGGTGCTCGCGCGCGTGTATGACATGCGCGCGGAGGCACGTCGCCGGGGCGAAACTCCGCTGCCGCGCCAGATAAGTGCGTGGCGGGATGAGCTCCGGCGCGATCTCATGGCGGAATGGCAGCAACGACTGTCGCAACCGGGGGCTGGGCTCGCTGCCATTGCAGCGGTAAGTCCCCTTTTGAGGAGTGGCTTGAGAGACGCTACGGCGTCCTCACCTACCGCCTGACGCAGGTCCTCACCGGACATGGAAGTTTCGGGAGGTACCTGTGTCTGATGGGGCGGGAGGAAACGCCCGGGTGTCATCACTGCGAGGACCGCCCTGAGGACACGGTGGAACACACAGTGGGAGAATGCCCTGCGTGGGCTGAGCACCGCCGTGCCCTCAGGGAAGTGATCGGCGATGGCGACCTCTCGCGTCCGGGCCTAGTGCAGGCCATGATGCGGAGCGAGGGGGATTGGGATGCCGTCTCCTCCTTTTGCGAAGCAGTTATGCTAGCTAAGGAGGAGGCGGGACGCGTGAGGCAGCGAAGCGCTGCCTCCTCGCAACCCAGCCATCGCGAAGGACACACCGGGCGTCGGGGATCGCGAGACGATCTCCGGCCACCGTAAGCGTGGGCCTGCGGACGGCGAGCATGGGTGGCTCCCCGTCCGACCAGAAACAGACCCGAGCGTACGGCGCGTCGCGTTCCGCGCGCGCCTCAAAGAGCCATCAGACCACCACAGATGGGGCCCAATAGGGCCGATGCCGATTCGGAGTCGCGGAGAACCTAACGGGTAACCGGGGCTCCGGCTCGACGTGCAGGAGAAGGAACGGGGTGGTTTTTAGTCAGTAAGAGTCTGACACTCCCTTCCGCCTCACCCAGGCGGGAGCAGTCATTCGATGATTTTCCCCCCTTAAAAAAAAAAAAAAAAAAAAAAAAAAAAGACCGGCCAGTGGGCAATGACGCGAACTTTATAAACTTTAATTTTCTGGGCCTCGAACAGTACAGGCTTCTAATAGACTCAAGTGAAAGTAACTAATAATAAAATTATACTACGCCCTGTAAATGTGGAGCCTGCGTTCGGCAACTGCGCTTGCGATCACCAATGAGGCATTGTACAGTCAGGTAATTTATTATCATATTGATTGAAATATTTAATGTTTTCATAATTAACATGACTCTGTCAGCATGCAAAACCTAACGCCGCGGAGAACCTAACGGGTTACCGAGGCTCCGGCTCGAAGTTCATGAGTAGGAACGGGGTGGTTTTTAGTCAGTCAAGAGTCTGACACTCCCTCCCGCCTCGCCCAGGCGGGAGAAGTCATTCGATAATTTTCCCCACTTAAAAAAAGTATGTCGCATTCATTTAGTTCGAGTTACCGCAAATTATTTACTGTTAAATCTCAATTTAATTAGCGTATGTGTTTAATTACGTGTAACACAGTTCATTTCGGTAATTATGTTGAAAATTTTGATTAAAAGACGTATATACTTATAATGAATAAATTTCATTTTTATTAAAATTCAGATTAAATTCCTAATAAAAGAAAATTAAGGAAAGCTGATAATTAAATCTCTTCTTTTATTAATTAATGTTTTTTCAATAAATCAAAGAGCATTTATTTTCATGTTCGCAAATATGTGTTCGATTCTTATTAAAATCTATTTAAACATTATAAACTACGACGATACATCAGTGTAGACAAACCTCCACACATTCCAAGTTAGCTCCCAGATGTCCTCTAGCGCGCTAGTTAATGATTAACTAGTGGAGTAGCGGGGACATCTGCGAGGAGGCGCACTACTAACCGCTCAAAACATTTAGTTAAACAATATCCGACAGACAATTTAATCTAAATCGCAAGTGTTCCCGAGCAGGGTGGAGCGGGTACATGAAACAGTAATGGAGGGTTGTAAATCTTTCAGTGGACAGCGCGACGCGGCGCGGCGTTAGCAACAAAACATTTTTTCCATTCACCCCACTGGGAACACGGATTCGATTTTGTACATTCAATACAATGTCGCTGACTGTATCCCATTTTAACTGTACCTAACGACTGATACCGCTTAGCTGCGAATACACCTACGACAAAAATGTCGCGCTTGCATTTACTGCGGATTGTCCCCACTACTCAATATCGAAACATAGTTATTTGTGTGGTCGCTGTAACAATATTATTGAACGTATCATCCGTTGATTGCAGATCGTTAATCGAAATAAAACATTTAAACGTTGGAATGTTAAAACTGTAATGAACAAAGCAAATGTTGTGATCGCAAAGCTACAAATCACGATGCAATGGTTTAACGAATCGAAATAAAAATGTTAAATTTTTATATGTATACGTTTTTCATTTCATATTTTATATGAATGATTCTAAACTCAGTTTTCTAAAATATTTTTATGCGCATTTACAAATGAAACATTTAATAAAAGGCGACCATTAACGTAACGCAATGCAAACTGAAAATAAAGGGTGTTGGAGAACTAACCGTCTCAGACTAACGAGAGAAAAGTCTTTTATATTAAAATTCGTCATAACATTTCATTAAAGGGGCACAATTTGAAAGGTAACGAATGTGGCTAAAGAGTTGTGTTCATTGTATCTACATATATTTTTTATTCGTCAAGCGGGAGCGCGACACTGAGCCAAATAACCTGACGCCGTTGGCTGAAATAAGGCGCTTTCTAATTTACATTCTGTATACAAATTGCACAAATGTGAGCATGAAAATAAAATTCTCGTCGTTTGTGTTTTCTTGTGGGGTGGTCTTTTCTCGCATTATGTAAATTTTATTACAAATTCTGTCAAATTAGCTTATACACGCACATTTTTATAAAGCTATTGTATGGATTGTGTGCGCTCTTGACAATGTGTCAGAATTAAACGGCTCGTATTCAAGAAAAACGTTTCATTTTAAGAATGAATGTTGTGTTTAGGTAAATGTCTTTAAATAGATAGCGTGGGTTGAAAAAATAAAAGCTACTATTGAACGGAGGTGCGCTCCTATTCTTATGATTTCAATATATTGTCGTTCGACACATTCCTTTTTGATTCATAAAACTAGTGGTATTTAGATTCGTTACGTACGTGCAGCCATTAAATACACAAGAAGAGCTTAATGATCAACTGTTGACCTTTTCCTCTTCTTGTAGACTGTCTGTCTTTGATCCAAAAATATCACCACTCTAAATTACTACTGAGCACAATTATTGTTTGACAAAAAATAACAGAAAATAATCCCGATTAAGATAACTCACATGACATAATAAAAATATATTAGTTACATCATTATGTTGAAGTTGCCGAATGATTGTGGTTTTGCGGTCCTCGTCGCGGCGCGAACAAGCGACAAAGTACCACTGTTTAACTTTCCACGACAAACTTTACTCTTCACTATTCTCTCGATTTCGTATTATATCGAATGTAGTGCAGATAACTTCCCGGAGAAACTCTCGAGTTAACTTTTTATATTGTGAAGAGGGAAACTAGATCAAGTGATATGCTTTCTTCTATCACCGAAATTGTAGGGAAGAGTTTTGCTTGATAAATCTTAACGTCTTTATAGTAAGGATTTATTTCCCATAACAAAATCGCATATCGTATCTAAATCGTTTCAAGAGCACACGCCTCACCTTTCCATGATTGGTTACCATATAGCTTGCATAAGTCAACGTCATGGAGATGATCGTATATAAATTACTCAATACGATTTCCTTCAACCAACTTCGGAAAGATGAAGGTACTCAATTCAGACATTTTCTTTTTAATATTGTTTGAAATATCATAGTTTCAAGTATTTTTTCAAATTTTCTACATTACTTGTTGACTTATCTTATTTTATACACTACATGATAGCTACTTGACATATAATTTTAGTCAAACTTTGCTACGACGCGACGCGTAGCACTGTCGCGTAGCAATCACTAGTACGGCTACGCAGCGTAGCGGGTCTTTGATCTCGAGCATCTCAATGTTTTTATGCTGTCCTTTTTGCTTTTATTCACTTTACTGTTAAGTTAATACAATTTGACTGCATAGACAAATTGCACAAATGGAGTTTACAATTTACATTTCTTAACATATTCAACAAAATTCGGGACGCAATCTCTGTTTCGAACAACAAGATTATTTTGACATCAACTCGGTGCGTGTTCTAAACACTTCGTGTATTACACTCGAGACTCGACTAATAAGAGCAGTCACTGAATAAATTCTTGATCACGAGCTACCATTATCATTTAGCGGTTAATAAATGTTAGAGGGTCGAAAGTCTAAGGTGGCCCCGTCGACGAGAGGGGATCAAAAATCGTAGTAATAATCGTAAAAAGTTTCAGAGTAACGCACGCGTCGTGAATTTGGAAGGTAGTCAAACGATCTTGTCATTACTGGAACGAGGTCAATGCCCTCGGATAGTGTACGTGCTATCTTCAGAATCTGTGCAATGGTGATTATACGCTTTTACTGCCCATCTCGTATGTGATGAAAAGAATTCAAAGTAAGGTATAATAAGTATACAGCACAAAGTAGCAATCTGTTATTCAATCACGTCTTAATGGAAGTACGCAGGGCGGCAGCGTAACTTCGCTTAGAAATGTTAGAGGAGAAAATTTAAACTAGCTACTTCTTATCTCAATTGAGTTGAGAGAATATTAGAAACTGTTCGTTTTATTAACTTTGCACAGATGTCGTTTTCTAATATGAGGGTTAGTCTGAAATTAAATCTCAAAAGTAAAAATATTTGAATAGTTAAATACTGTCTTTATATTACATTCACGTCATCATAAATTAGAAGCATTTTTTGAGATTTATTTTATGTTACAGACGATTAAGAATAGACAAAAATTGAATTATTAATTTAGCCTTGGAAATGACGTCAGTTTGATATCGTAACAGCTTGATTTAATTTAAAACAAATGCTTGAATATCTATCTATATGTACTTATAGGAATCAGTGCGATAACTGAACATATGTACGTATTTATAACAACTAGTGAGACATGCTAATTAACTTAAATCATAGGTTAGTCACGCGAAAATACTGTAAAAAGGTCTACTAGTTTCGAACCACAGAGGGGCTCCTCCACATGAGCAGCATGCACAGCCGTGGCAATGTCGCGCAGCCTACTCGTTCTAGTACTAGAGCCTACTAGAGTAGGCTGCGCGATATAGCCGCGATCGCGCATGTTTCTCGTGAGGTTAACTGAACATAAAGTCCGAGATTCGAAAATATGATGTAATAGACTGCCTCGTTGGCCGAGTGGTCGCAAGTGCGACTGCCGGTCAAGGGGTCTCGGGTTCGATTCCCGGGTCGGGCAAAGTATTACTGGGTTTTTAAAAAATTCTCAGTAGTAGCACGAAGTCTGGAATTGTGCCCGGTATATGGCAATAGGCTCACACCCTATTACATGGGACTCATAACATAAATAGTGAAAAGTGGGTGTTACCTCTACATTGTACAGTGGTATAATGTGCACCTCTGCCTACCCCTTCGAGGATAAAAGGCGTGATGTTATGTTAGAATAAGAATAAGAATAAGAATAAGAATTTTATTTGCTCAAACATGTGTGTGCATACAGAATTAAAATAATACAGCATGCAAGATCTTAGAGAAAAGTGGCTTACGACATGTCTGCCATTTATCATGGCGTGCAAATATCTATTATATAAAAAAAATTTAATGACTGTGAATTATTACATTAATTTTAAAATTTACACTTATACCTACATTAAATATCTGCAGTATCATTATACATTATTAATTAATTTGTTCATATTCAATTAATATTTACTAAAAATGATTTAATTATTATTATACAAATTATATATTTTACTTATTATTTAATAACATTCAATTGTAATAATATTAACAATATGTTTCTTTGTGTCCTACACTGTGACACAACCTTAATTAGGGCAATGTTAGTTTTTATTGTTATTTATTTATAACAATCACTGACTCACTTAAAAACTCCGTTATACTATAATAAGCTTTCTGTGCCAAAAACAATTTCATTGTTTGTTTTAGTTTAGGTATAGTTAGTTCTTTCCAACTTTTGGGTAATTTATTATAGATAATTGGTGCCATGCAAAATACACTCTTGCGCATAAGTGCAGTTTTTGATGTATGTAAACATAGTTGGCTATCGTCACGTCTATTCCTTGGAAATCTGTCTGCCATACGAGGAAACAAATGTGGATTTGTCTTCACGAACATTGTTATTTCTAATACATAAAGTGAAGGCAATGTTAATACACGATATTTAATAAAGTAATTTTTACAGCTGTCAGTAGATTTGAGATTAAACATAGATCGCAAGCAGTATTTTTGTCTCTTAAAAATGACATCCCTATCGGTTGAGTTACCCCAAAAGATTACACCGTATCTAATGACCGATTCAACCAAACCATAGTAGGCCGTCAATAACGCTTCTATATTTACAGTACGCGATAATTTATATAACGCGTATGCCGCACTGCTTATTCGTTTGGCTAGAGATTCAACATGCGCTTTCCAATTTAAATTTTTGTCGATTGTCAGTCCTAAAAATTTTGTGGTTTCAGCAATTTGTATTCTATTATTATTATATTCGATGTCAAGATTAGAAAATAAGGATAATCGATGACTAAAATGCATAATCATAGTTTTATTTATATTAATTTTTTAATTATTATTATCAAGCCACTTTACCGCTTCAATTAAAGTACTTTTTATGTCCATTTCATAATTAGTTTTTTCATGGCATGGTATAGTAATCGTACTGTCATCGGCAAACAGAGTCATCGGATGTTTAATGGCTTTAGGGAAATCATTGATATACAGAGTAAATAGGAGCGGTCCAAGTACACTACCTTGCGGAACTCCATGAGGAGCTGTACGCGCACATGATGTGAAAATTTCTTCACGTTGAGTGTTCACATTTATTCTACTAATTTGGGTTACTTGTTTTCTATTATGTAGGTATGATGTTATTAGATTTAAAACATTTCCCCTGATACCATATGCCTCAAGTTTATTTAGTAGTATATTATGCTGTACGTAGTCGAAAGCCTGTGTCATGTCGCAGAAAATGGCGCAGACTGGTGTGTTTTTATCCATGTTTGTCATAACATTATACAAGAAATCATATATGGCCAAATTGATTGTTTTTTTCTCCCTAAATCCTTTCTGTTCGTCACAGAGTATATTATTTTTTTTTTTTTTTTTATTAAGTTCCCTATAAATGTATTTTTCAAAAATTTTCGACATTACTGATATAAGTGATATAGGCCTGTAAAATTCCACTTGCTCCCTGTCTTGTTTCTTAAACAGTGGTTTTATAATTGATTTTTTTAGCTCAGTCGGAAATATACCTTCACTTATGCTTAAATTAATTATGTAACTTAAGGGACTACTGATTTCATATGCCACTGACTTTACAATTTTTGTACATATGCCATCGTCTCCTACAGAGTTTGTATTTTTTAAGGCCGCTATAATTTTTAATACATCAATTGCCAGGCTAGGCGCCATAAACATTGAGTCTTTTTTTGCCAAAATATGTTTAGTGACTATGGTTCCCGAACTAGTTATAGGTTTTATTTTATCTATAAAATAGTTATTAAATATATCTGCTATAATCCTGGGGTCAGTAACAGTTTCATTATTATATAGAATTTTGTCTATAGTATTTTTGGTAAATTTAATTTTCTTTGATTTATTATTTCCCAAGTAGTCTTAGACCTATTGTTTGATTTTTGAATTTTATGCGTATTCTGTGCTCGTTGAGTTAAATAAATAATTTTTTTAAGTATTTTTGAATAATTTTTAAATTTATTTTTATTTATATCGGTAGGTTTTTGTCTATACTTCCATAACAATTGACGCTTCCTTTTGCTACATATCTTAATACCACGGGAGACCCAACTAGACCTTCTTTTCATGTTTACAGAGACAAGAGTTTCAGGAAAGCACTGAGTATATAACAAAGAAAACAATTCTGTAAAGGCCTTGTAAGCAATGTTTGGGTCCTTCGATTTATACACCTCAGTAAACGATAGGCTGCTTAGGTAAGACTTAAATTTATCCATGTTCTCCATACTATAGTCCCGTTTAGTGGTCCGCCAACGTGTCCCGGGGCTTACAGTTCTAATCGGGCAATTGAGTAGTTGTGCCGTGTGGTCAGACAAAGCCAATTCTAGAACAATAGCTTTACGAGAGAAATCAAAATTGTGCGCAAAATTGTCAATGCATGTATTGCTCTTTAAACGCGTAGGTTGACGAATTGATAGTTTTAAATTAAAATTCAATAATAAATTTTCAAATTCAAGTGTGTGTTTATTTTTTTTCAATATATCTATATTAAAATCACTCATAAAAGTTATGTTATGTTATGTTGTAATAGTTAATACAATAGGTATTAAATAAGAATAACACTCATTATTTTTAAAATATAGAACTTTACTATACTCTTTGAACAAGAAAGGCATGTAGAGGTAAATAAATAATTTAATAATACATCATGTTTTACTTTCCCTTGGAGACACAAGCAAAGCCGCGACTAAAAGATAGTAACACATTAACTAGATTCCTTTGTAAAGTTTACGCACTATGTATTTAGCCTTGTTCAAACTAGACCACACCACAGAACAACACAACCTTGGGCTGGTATCAGACGATGTGGTCAGACTTAAACATTTTACTCAACATTTTGTGGTTAATAATAACTATTAAGCCTGCTCGTTAATCAAATCCATGTTAAGTTCACTGGTTTAAGATTTAAGTTTAACTTTAACTTTGTTACAAGCCGGTCTAATTATCTATCTGTTGGTACATTTTGTACATTATTGTGAGTAAGATGTGAAATTTGACAAAGTATTTGTAGATTACAATTCGCAATTCATATATTAAAGGCCAATTCGTAAGTCACTAGTGGTTCGAGGTGTTTACCATGTTTATCGCGATTTATTTTTATTGAGTCTAAGATTTACTTGGAATGTAGGCAAGTATTGGTTGCTACTTAACTCATTAGCATTGATTGACAAAGACTAATTTAATCAATGTCTTGTAAGTTATCGAGGATTGTGTTGTTTTTACTGGAGAATGCATTAAACATTTTTAATATTTACATTGATAAATGGGAAAAAATAAAATTAAGTACAATTTCGTTGAAACATGATTTACTTCATAAACAATAATAGCAAAAATTATTAAGTCATTTTAGTAAAATAAAAACTTTAAAAACCAGTATTCACTCTTTGAAAAAGTCCTTGTATTTTCCTTCCTGTCACATTTTATTTGAAACAAGTAGAACAATAAGAACGTCTTGTAAAATATTTTTCTGAAGAATAAAAATAATAGAATACAATCGAAATACTCTGAATGTTTGTTTCAAATAATTGATAAAATTATATAATAATATAGTCGTTTACATTACATTATACATATATACCTACATTAACGATTTTAAATATTTTCTACTTTTAAATTATAATAAATAGTTATAATCGTTGTGTTGTTGAACTGAATTTTGGCTGCACTGTTGGTGCGGTGGCTGGGCAACCGGCTGTCGTGCAACGTGTCGCGGGTTCGATTCCCGCATTACTTTGTGTAATCCATATGTTGTTGTTTCGGGTCTGGGTGTCATTGTGTATGTGAATATTTATAAACGCACCCATGACACAGAAGAAAATCTTAGTGTGGGGCAACGCTTTGAATTTTTTTTTTTTGTTTGTACACTCTGAAGTTCAAAACATTGATTTATGGACAGCTTAAAAACCAAAAATGCAACTTCAGGGATAGCAAAACGCATCACTAAATAAGTCCTTCAAGTTCATACATTTCAGGTTTCCAGATCACACAAGAGTTCCCTTAAAATTTGACAACCAACTAAATGGAACGGCCATCTAGAGACCGGGATAAATCGGTTGAACCGAAATAGTCCCGTCATCCGTATTCTTGTGATCGACGAGCTATATCGTAATACAATGACGTCAGGTATTAATCACCTTCTGTCTATTGCACATCCAACTTGCCACACAGGACGTATCGTATTTATAATCTGTGGGAGCTAGCAGGTCGAAACGTTATACCACTAAGCGATCGCGTCAGGATAGTTCGGTTTAGATACCGATCAATAGGCTATTGAGGCGGTGTCCGAGTCTGTTGGCTAACATTGTGCTATTCTGTTAATAGACCTGTTCAATAAAAAGTTAAGTGTTGTTAGTAGTAGTTGTATGGTTGAGTTTGTCAAGAACCTGAAGTTTTACTACGATTTTTGTCTTGATATGTTATGTTAGAAAATGTATGTGCTATCTGCTAGCAAGAAGAAATACTAAAACATCTTATGCACTTTTGTTCTTAAATATTTAGAAGTCGCCTTCCGAGTCAAGAAGCTCTGTTTTATGCAAAAATTCTTTCCAAAGAAGATTGGTTAGGTGCTTATATCATACCCATATGACTATAAAAATGTGTATTACTTGTAACTCGATATTAACCTCTTGTGAAACACAAATTCAAATTCCGGATCAATATATAACAACGAAAATAATTATAGTTATACATTGTGTAATTTCGGATTTGATACACTAAAAATCACCGAAAACAAACCTATTTGTTATAAGAAAAAATCAGTAAAGATTTTTACAATTATTTTAGGTGACTACTTGACCTTTACCTCTGACAGGTCAATACCTATCGGGAGTCTAATAATCAGGTTTGAATTCATAAATAAGGCTCGGACTGAGAGTACATACCTAATGATCAGACTTATTATTCTCCGTATTCTACTACCCACGTAATTCAGGCATCGTTAAAGTTGACCTTATCGATGTCCTAAATATCAGAATATTTGTGACACATACAATGATATTCGTACACAAGAACTTATTACATTTCCAACTCGTGCCGCCTAATTATTGCGACGGATCTATCTCTGTACCGAATTCAAACGAAGTGTGTCAAGATTTTTCTGACAGACCACCGCTTGTTATTGCTGAATTAATTTCATCATTATGGCGGATCCCGTAAATTATATATATTAGAATTTATATTTGGAATAGAAATATTCCATAAATGACTGCTATTTTGTTTGGTTACCTGTCTAGCTATCTATCTGGCAAATGCGCAGCTTACGAGCCGCTTGCGAGCAGCTCGTGAGCTTCGCGTGTGCGTTTACAATTACTATTTATACAAACCTTGTATGAGTTGAGCACCATCAGGCAGATTTCAGATCAACATTCGGCAGATTTAGACGCACCCTTACATAGACATCGTGTTTATTTGACTTTAATTTTAATTAGAGTTTGATTACTTTTGATTATGTGACCAGTTGGACTAACTATGTGTGCTATACCTGGTGACAACAGCACATGAACTTACACAGCCATAACTTTTATCTGAAAATTGAAGTACAGTGACTGTTTCAAATTATTTATATGCCATAAATTTATAAATAGCCACAAACACTATACATGATTAGATATGTACGTTATAACATATTTTATGTATAACGTAGCTTCAAGAATACTAATACGGTTTCTGAGAATTTTAAATCAGGTTATTTGATAACCGAAAACCTGAAAAGTAGCTGTGAAGGTGAATTCTTATATATAGAGGTAGATTTTATAATACAAATTATATTTTGGCTTTGTTGACTGGATGAGATGAGAGTCATGTAACCACCCAATCCCGTAACTGAAGTTTTAAAGTATATGAAGCCGATTTCGGCAACTAAATCTTGGCTTTTCCGTGCGCCTTCTGAGTCTATTGAATTTCAATATTTATTCCTTTTACAAGTTATATTTTCCCACAGGAAAACCAATTCAACGTCTGAATGTTTTCTGATTTAAACAAAAAAGGCAATGTTTGTTTCATCTTGTTCCGTACTCTTCAAGTTACAAACAACAGTGCAACGGCTATTTACTTTTATTTCCTCATCACTCAAGTCTTTGGAAGTACACTCATAAATATGCAAGTCTAAAGTTGTTGAGGCAACTCGTCGTATTTTACCACTTTTAGCTGGAATACCTATACAATAGGGGAACGCGACCCGCTGCATAGGAAGGCTGTGGCGAACTTCCACCCAGTTACAATATCGGAACCTTCATAAATATTCACAACAGTATGAAGTCTACTCCGACTACTTTTATCAAGTCCCGAGGGCGTTAGAGCAGCTTCCATTACATTGTTTCCATTTAAATGTGTTCTTTGAGTCGACATCAGCGCAGCTAATTGGTAACCCTATCTGAAAAGTTATCAATAACTACCGCCGCTGCCCGCGCGGGCTGTGATTGTTCTCTTAATCTTCGAGTCTTTACTTAATTAGTAGTTTTCTCGGTAACGGGTTTCACAGAGTAAACAAAATATTGCGATGAAAATTGCATGAAGAGTAATACTTGATACGTTTTACTGAAAACACTATGAATCTTTAAAATGCAACGCGAGTTTTATTTTCAACAGTGTGTCGCTATTTTGGTTACTTTTTTGTGCACAGTGTTACTAAAGTAATGATTTTCATGGTCATAACCATGTGTTATATTCTGTGATCTGTGTAATCGCAAATTATAATATAAAATTGGTAAAATCTATAAAATATTAACATATATTGAACGCGCTTCCGGAAATGACTCTGTCAGTAGTTTTAAAATTTGAAGTCTATAGTAATTAGAATTATGAAGTTGATAACCCAATAACACTTCGAATCTTAGACTAAATGCTCAGTATCATTTTGAATGAAAGAAAAAAAAATAAAACAATTATCATCAAACAACAGCTTAGTACTATGTTAGTATTAGAAGCGGCCATTAATTTGTCCTGTATTTCCCGATAGCCGTACTATGTTACGCAACCTTGTTTTTGCTAGCGCACAAGATCGGAAACACCACGGATAGACGTGTTAATCTCACGGTGTCGAGAGCATGTGACGATATTATTTTTCCCGGCATCATATCAAGTGATTAATAACGTTATTCCTTCTGCTGTAATGACGTTCTCTCAATATCATTCTTTTCTCTCGTATAGTGAAGTATTTGGGCTCTCTTAATGGGTTAGTCGTTAGTAGTCGTTTATTACTGTTGGGCTCGAAATTAATCATGTGGTTATTACTTGTAGATATGTATATGATCTTGGTTTGTATTGATTTATTGAAGTTGTGTAAAATTGACATAATCTATTAACTTATTATTATGTGTCTAATATGTTTATGGAATACTTTATGTTTATGGAAAATAACAGTAGGTACTATTGTTTTGTAAGTCTGTTTATAATATTTATATTACATAGTATGTTAAAACTGTGTGATTTCATTTTTGCACACGATTTATCCTTGCCATTATTGAAAATTTACTACTTTATTTGAATTTCACAAATGGATACGCTTTGTAAAATCCAAATAAAGCAGTAAACCTTGTATTTGATCGCATTCTACGAGTCAAAAATATTGCCATACTAAGTTTCTCCTAAGCGCTCATTCCATAAAACGTACTATTATAAAATGTTTCAATAAGCATAAACTTTGACAAAACCAAATATACGACGTACTTTTAAAACCGTTTAAATAAATCGCTGTATCGTGCTCCGAACTACAAAGTCAGAGTGGCCGACATAAATAATGCGACTAAAGCACGTGTAAAATAAACTATTTTATAAAAAGAGGAACCCTGTCCAATAGCACCCGACTTATCGAAATCATATTTCAGGGACGTGCGGAGGACGATGTAGCTTTACCCTTTTCCAACGCATTGTCTATTGAGGCTCGTTTACATCCTAACCACCATCATATTCCAGTAACACTTACAAAGGAGAACCAAAAATACAGCTTAAAGGACGGACCAGTACTTGCCGTATTCGGTGTTCTGTGTGTCCAAACGAGGCATCACCCTTTTCTAAAGCATTGTCTATATCACATTGTCACGAACACGCGGCGACACGAGATATTCGTTGAGATATAACTTTATTCTTGTAATATTTCGCTGTGATTCTTGTTGTTCTAAAAGATGAAGCAAAAACCAATAACTAGTTTAATACACGATTTATTTTGTCTACAAGACATGTAGGATTGATTTATCAGTAATTTTATTATTTTTATAATTTATTGATGTTTTTGATGTTCATAATAATTCTAAAAATAAATCTTGCGTTGTTATCACAACATTTAAGCGAGAATTTTCGTGTGGCGTACTGATTAAAGTGCTCACAAAGTATCTGATATATTTACAATATTAAATATGTACAAAGGTAAACCATTTATGTATTAATTTATCCCAATCTCAAAGCACGTAAACCGCTACTAGGCCTCCATACAACAAAAGAAAAACGAAAGGCAATTACGTAGTTGAACAACCACGGATCTGTGGAATGACGTCACATAAATTTTTTCAAGCGATATTACGTAGGTATTTCGATGATAACCTTTTACTTTTCTAAGAAATATATCGAGTACTAGCAACTCAATTTTATGCTTGCCAGCTCATCATAACGCGACTCCATCGACGCACAAGTTGCGGTAGATCTTAAGACAAGCAAACTTTTCTTCTGCTTCAATTATTTCTATAGCAATGAAAACAAGAGATAAAACTTCAAACAACTTGTAATATTTACATAACATAATAATAATAAACAGTAGCTCTCAGTACAGTTGATGTTTATTCCTCTTGGTAAAGTTCTTAAATATGCTACTTGGAAAACATCAGCATAAGACAAAAATAAAAAAAGAAAACATAAAATTCCGCAACTCAATAATGTAAGACAAATTACCTACATAGTATATCAACGTAACCAATATCAATAAAATTATAATCTTATGTAACCAACTCCAGTCAAACCACAAACTCTAAATCTCGCCTCGAACCTCGCTAAGACAGCGACAATCTGCCGACAAGTTTACAACCACCGTTCAGCGTAAGTAGATGTTTACGGCTGGTATACATCTCTGTAAGACTATGTGACTGAATTCCAGGGATGTCTTAGTGTGTATCCTGTACTTGTCGAATACTAACGAACAGCTGGGCCAGTGAAGGTAGCCAACAAGCGTCCCAGACGGCGGACCTCTGAGCGTCCACTACGGACTCTAATGAGAGCGACTCCATCGTTAAATAAATTGGATAAAGACGTTCGTGATCTCTCAAGAACAACTTGAACCACTTCACAGTGACTAGCAATTAACTAAATTAAAAGATTGTTCGTGCACTTACCGAAACGTTTGAAACGCTTCAGTTCTTTCTCTATGTGCTTTTCACCATTAATTTACTTTAAGTGTTGAGTTTCCCATTAACTTTTTTGGTAAGTTGAAACGCAGTCGGAGATAGCAAATTAAATTTTCTTCTTACTTCAATAAGCAATACAATTTGTGCTCAGAAAATACGCGAACTGAGATTTCTCTAAAATGTTACGTTAACTTTATACAATAAATATTCCAGCATACACGAATAAACTTTTAAACTAACAGGATAATGGATAACATTAGAAGGTGATTGTAATCTTCAAAATATGCATATGAATGTATGCATATTTTTATTAAATACACAAACGATCGTACTTATTATACCATAAAGGGTATATTTACTTTATAAAAACGTTCCTGTTTTAATGTAACTTCTAAAGTTCTTAAAAATAAGTGACCAAATAATTAAAAAAAATAATACAATTACGTAACAAAAAAAAGAACAGGAAAAGATCAGATTAAAACTGAAGCGAGATCTAACGATAAACAGAATTTAACGCAAAAGTTATAAGCTCTTTGAGTTTCTTTATCGAAGATCGCTTTTAACCTGAGCATCAAGCGATGGCAGATTGGGCTCATTATGCGGATTTGTGAACTGTGACAGTATCAGAGCCAATAAATTTACGGGTGTTAGTACTGATAAAATAAACAGGTAGGTGTCGGACCCGCCCACTGACCGCCGAACGATAAATTGTTCTCATTATTATCGTCTATTGCCCAACAAATCTCTTATTGCCTTTGTTTTGAACGAAATAACGAGAAATAAATAAAACAACTTACAGCATTGTATGTGATTTTATTATACTTTCAAATGTTAATTTTTTATCTCGTCAATTCTTCTTTTGTGTAGATACATGGTCCTATTTAAGGTGGTATTAATAGTAAAAAACACAAAAGCAGTATAATGTGTTTCTTTAATCATTCAAATTTTATGAAATAAATAGGGAAGCAAAAATATATTTAAATGTAATCAGTGTATCTCTTTCATAATACAGACAAATCTGGCAGGACAAGAAAATCCTTGTTAACATGTGAATGCGGGGAATTTAAAAGATTTCCATACGATGTTCGGCGAACAAAAACGTGTAAAGCTGAGCGCGGCATGACGCGACGATTTAACGCAGATCCTCGCAAAGTAGACAGTGCTCCGTATGTCGGCTGAGCCAGCTCGTGACCCCCATCACCGGATTAACTGCCTGTAACAGCATGTCAGCCGGTCAACCGGCCAAGATTTACGCATCTGTTTTCATTCCACATTGTAAAGATTAGTTGCTATACCCCAATTTCGCAAAACAAAAGTTATTGTGGTACCAATATCTAGTATTTCAATAGGACTGTTGCAAAACTGAAACGAAAACTACGTTAGTATTCTAACGTCAGAAAACCCTCTTCGATATTGACGCGGATGTCGGATGCACGTCAGAGTGGGCTCATATTGGATCTAGCCGGTTCCATATCCACAGCCACGGCACTACGAGTGTAAGCCTTTAATCTCTGCATTGCGTCACACCGAGCGGAATGAGAGTTATCGGTTTCCCTACTGATAAACACAAACGAATGAGCCCGGGTCCGCAATCCAGCTCAATAATACCCATCCTCCGTATAAAAATTGATTGTAACAGCCCATCGCGTCAATAAATAAATATTCCGGCTATCATTATATGGTATCTGTATTTATTGTTGCGGTAACAGAATTCATGGGCTTAATAGTTGTCGATTAACAAAGGATCAATATGACACGGAGTCGGCCGGTAATGCCTGCAAGTGATCGGGGCGTTAACAAAGTCACGAAAAACGGGAGGTGTGCCATTATAAATTTCGAGGTAAACGAGGGTGGTTACCCAGCATTAACCTTGCCAACCTGACAAATAATTGTAGGTGCCTACACGGATAGGATTACTGAAAAAACAGCGTGCTCACCTAACGCCCTCCTGACTAACGATGTATAAAATTTCCATTGTCATCAATCTCTGACACAACGCTGAGGATTCGCAAACTCTTCACTAATTGCAATTTGAACAAAAACTAAAAAGCGAAGTCATCGCGGAGCTGCAATTTTTAACGCTACGTTTTCTACCAGTTGTAAATTCAAAAGTCACAAAATAATGGTAACGGCAAAAAAAGGAAAACCGTTTCGAGTTAAAAACTCTGGGGTACTTGTTTACTTCAGTTAAAAGCCCTCTTTTACTACGGAACTTAGAAAGTTACTGTTCATAATGACACGACATTTACCGACTTAAAGATATAAAACATCAACATAGTTGGGTAATGAACGTCCTCTAGACTTTCTTAGAAATCAGTGTTTTGGAAGCTTAATTGACAGTTCATTATAAGTATGGTTAACATCGACAACCATCTGTGACTAAGATTTAATATGGTGATTATCTAAAACTCCTAAATATTACCTATTTTGGTGACATAACTACCGAACCGAGGCCCCATGCACTTAGCATAACTAAGCCATAATAAAATTACAAAACATTAAATCTAAAACATAAGTAACATTTATACAGTACCTAGCACTTGTGTGCTACATACATGAAAGAAAATTCTTAGAAAATTAATTAGGACAAGATTAGTAATGCAACTGAGAAATATGACGTGAAATATTGATAATTAATTCTCCAAAGCTTAGAGACTATAAATAATATTATTTATTTATAATCTACCTAGAAATATAACTAATGCGTTAGTGCTACGACGATAGATTTGTAGTCTCCGCTATTTCTCTATGACCATTATTACTGTGCACCTGACATGTAATGTCCCTAAACGCCAATACCGTGTACACGCATAAATACTCTCGCTTCT
Source organism: Spodoptera littoralis (assembly GCA_902850265.1). Taxonomy (NCBI): domain Eukaryota; kingdom Metazoa; phylum Arthropoda; class Insecta; order Lepidoptera; family Noctuidae; genus Spodoptera; species Spodoptera littoralis. The sequence goes on along the minus strand of LR824542.2, from coordinate 6,829,428 downwards.
CGTTTTTTATTTATATATTCCTGTGTATGAGTAGATACGATTATAAAAGTATATTTGAACTAAAGTCGCATCTTTGTTTCGTCATAGCAAATTTTTATTGTTTTAATTAAAAGTGCCCTCTAAAAACAGGTTTGTTATTATTTCTACGTTTGACAAGCAACCTAGGGATCAGAGTTCGATCACCGAAAAATTAGGGGACGCTTAAGGTATCAGAAATATCAGACACTCATGTCGGTACTGTTCACACTTAATATGGCTGGTAAGACGGTGGACATTTGGGTTCGCTGTCATTGCAGCGGTAAGTCCCCTAAGAGTGGCTTGAGAGATGCTACGGCGTCCTCACCTACCGCCTGACGCGGACACGGAAGTTTCGGGTGTTTTCACTGCGAGGGCCACCCAGAGGACATGGTGGAGTATACGGTGGCGGTGTGCTCTGCGTGGGCTGAGCATCACGTGTCCTGAGGGATGTAGTCGGCGACGGCAACCTCTCGTGTTCGGCTCTGGTGCAGGCTATGGTACGGAGCGAGGAGGATTGGGATGCTGTATCCTCCTTCTGCGAAGCAGTGATGCTAGCCAAAGAGGAGGCAGGGCGCGTGAGGGAACTAACCTCCTCACACCCGAGCCGTCGCGGGAGACACTGCGGGCGTCGGAGATTGCGAGACCTTCTCCGGCCACCGTAAGTGCGGGTCTGCGGACGGCGAGCAAGAGTTAGTTCGCCGCCCGACCAGAACCAGACCCGTGCGTACGGTGCGTCGCGTTCCGCGCGCGCCTCAAAAAGTCATCAGACCACCACAGATGGGGCCAAGTTTTTAGTCAGTAAGAGTCGTCAGACTCTTACTGACTAAAAACTGGGCCCCCTAAACCAAGGCGGGAGAAGTCATTGGATGATTTCCCCACCCAAAAAATAGATGATGTGATACTAATTATCGTACCAATTAAAGACACTCGTGTTCACACACAAACATTTGATTTAAACACTATGTGTGTGTATTCATACCTTTATGCCGGTTGCTCTATGGCTGGTTGACATTTTATGGCATACCTGGAAGCAATCATTTTATTTGTTTATTCATTTAATATCTGTCTATTTCCCTGTTTGGTCATTTGACTATTTGTATCATAATTTTCATTTGTGTGTGCATATTATAATTTGTGTGTTTTGATCAAATATGATACTGTACTCGCAATTCAATAAATAAATAACGCCTCTAGCACTTCAAACTACGTGGCACATTTTAATATTAACTCAAATCCAATAAATCGTTTTATTAATTATTTATTTTTAGGCATTAGGTAAACTGAAACTGCGTGCGCAGAAATAATGTTTACTTTTGTGAACTTATTTATACACATAGCAATATTCTTATATTAAGTTAACAAAAGGTCTTGAAACATCAATAAATACAATAGGTATGCATAAAAGAAAAAAACACGTTTTATATTCTAACTATGACATAATTATTTATAATTATTTTTTTAACTACGTTTAAAAAAGCCGACTTCAATTCTATCTTTTTTGAAATCGGTTAATTAAACTTTCTTCTTCGGGTAAGAATAACTTTTCTGAAAATCGAATAAAAATCGGGTCAGCCAATTGCGATATAATCGCGCACAAATATACGTACATATGTAGTATATACATATTACATATAGGCCAAATTGAGAACCTTGTTTGTTTTCTTTTTGAAGTTGGTTAATCAAGTTGGTTAAAATATTTTTCGCAGAAACATTTTTCTGTGAATTTCTTTACATTTTGGTTTTACATAAACATTTCCAGGAAGAAAATGACAATTGACTGCGTGACACATCTAGAAAGATTTTCTTTTATTGAATCGAAATATTTTAAAAAATCCATCCATAAATTTCAATACAATTCGAATGCTAATTTTATTAAAAAATCTGGCTTTAACTTAAACTCTAGATTAAAACTTAGCTTTACCTTTAAACACACTTTGGAACACAATACTAGTAATAATTAAAAATCATACTATAAAACTTTAATTTGTGACATGAAAGTAAGACAATCAAACCTACCTTCGTACTCATAATAATGGTCATGATTGGATTAAAACTGCTTTTGAAAAAACAAAACGAGTAAAAACGTCATTTCACGTAAGACCCCTGTAAGCGACAATAACGAGGAATAATTATTCTTTTCCATGCTTAAATTTTCTTCACACCTGATCCTACAAACAAGGTCTCATCATGTAACACGAAGTCACGTAAATTAGGTACGATGTATACTAATCCTGAGATAAAACGCTTAAGCTTCTGCCATAACGTCTCGTGTGTAAGCAGCTTTATTTGCTGTAAACATTTGCGTTCTCGTTTGCTTTTAAATAATAAAGGAATTGCCTTGGTATTTATGCCGACTAAAAGCCTAGAACAAAAACTCGGGCAGGATCCGGCTGTCTTGTGTTTGTTAACATCGGTTCGTGTCGGATGAAGACAACCGTACGTTTTCGGAAGAGTTACAACTTTTCTTATTGTTAAAAGAACCTTTGTTTTATTAATTTTTCGCATATCATTTTAGAGATAAAAAGTTAGTAATATAAAACGCAGTAATATGAAAGTTATAGAATAAAAACTTCTAACTTTTAAACTGACATTTGTAAGCTTTTGGTTGCCTGCAGCACTTGCCCGGAGTGACGACTTATCACGTCTAATGTACTTGGGCTGACAGGAAGAGTAATAGAAGTAAATTGATGAACCGTAATACATATCAATAGAGATATTGGCAATAAATAATCAGATAAAATATGGCCGTTTAAGGTCGAAAGCAATTTGTAAGCTCGCCTATCTTGAGTATCGAGAAGATCGGCCGGAATTACCTACAACAGGTTTTGCGTCATGATTTGTGGCGCCCCCGGGCGATGTTTGATCCAACACGTGCTCCCTATTGTCTACCGAAAACAACTTGTATTTAGGCAAAATTATTCCTTAAGGAAACGTGGGTGCGAAACATTTGGCGCGTTACGATTGTTTCCTCGGAACTTCGTATAATTTTTTAATTTAATTTCGAAATTCTTTTTCTTCACGTGTTAATGCGAAACTTGTTGGTTTCACGTAAAAAAATAAACACTGGTAAGGAAATACGGTAGTAAAATTTAATAGTGAAAACAACAGAATTGTCAGAAATTCTGGTACCAGTATACCAGTAAACGAAACCAAGGGTAAAAAGTACTAGGCCAGTAAATAAATTCATTACATAGAAACAGGGAAGCAAAAATACGAGGAGACGATACGTTATCGCTTTCGCAATAAACTTGTAGCCGAGAAACTTTTGTAATAAATGTTTAATTTCATTTAAGTAACAACATTACAAGACATTCGTAATGTGCGGAGACGTCGACACGAACAAGTTTTGTTTCAAAATTACATAAAGAACAAACCTATACTTCGCAGATTCCTTTCAAAGTTTTTATTAATTTGCTTTCCACAAAATTAGAATAACATTTATCTATTTCTGTTTTCGCATCTTTCATAAACTAAACAAAATTGATACGAACAAGTTATTTAGTTAGTTATTAACAAAGTTTAAGCGAAATCTAGAAACCTAAAAGTTAAAATAGACTCTATTTGTTTATTTATAGGAACACAATTTAAACGTGTTTTGAAATATATCATCCTATTTCCCTGCAAATGAATTTTACAAAACCCCACTAAACGTATTGCCCCGAGAAACACTGAATTACAAAGGATTCTAAAGATCGACCGACATTTAGAATAATTAATAGTAAATACCCTAATTTCAGCTCAGGTAACGTGAGGCAGAAGAAAATAATTTCGTTCCACTGAAGTGGTATTTACCTCGGAGGAAATAGGCCTATGTAAATACTTAGCAACTTCATTAGGAAAACAAATTAACGTACGGTACATTTGATCTGCGTAATTGGTCCTACCTTCTCATCTACTAAACATAGAGTTATTCTATTTACACAAATAACTTGTAATTTTGTTTCGTAAGTTTTATTTTATCCGAGTTGTCGTAATCGTTCTAATCCGCGGTTGAATCGGCACCTATTGTAACAAGATAAAGAAAGGGATGTCGTAAACTTGAAACACACATTTTTATTCCGAGGATGCGGTTAAATCGCCTCGTAACACCGTTTTAGCTTCTTTAGCAACAGTGAAACTTACATAATAATATCGATTAGGAAATGAATAAAACATGCATAACCAATTGTTAGTATACCTACAGCTGTAGTTATCTAAAATTTTCTATAAGATAGAAAATGAATATTCAAATCCATTTACATTTTAAACCAACTGCAACAATAACTTATCAGTACCATTACATCTGTAAATACCCTTTTCAATTATACATAGGTATCTTCAAACGATTCCAACGCATCACTAATATCTGTGGAAACGTTTAGAGCATCGGAAATAGGCGCCTTGACCTAGTTTGTCGCATCAGTAGGACCCTCGGGTGACCTGCGAGCGTTGGTTTGCTGTGCTCTAAGCATAAGAGTCAACGGACCTACAGAGGATGCGTAAAGTGGAGGAAATTGAGCCGGAAGACCGACCCTCGCACCGGCCGCGATAGTGCCCCTAGAAGAATTTAATACACATAGGTATTCATCTCACACACGTATTCAATCAATTCTAAAGCCAATATCTAAGGTCATATTTATCGCAAACGGAACCGCGGAAGTTATGATACAACACATGCACGCAGGTGTAAAATCCGACCCGGCAGCTAAAGTGAAAACAATATCAACAGTGACTTTCAGTTTCCAAATACATTTCTCACAAAATAAAATACGTTTTACAATTTGATATTTTTATTCGACACCGACCGATTCAGATAGAATTACTCGTACACTACAAAACGTACGTAAATACATCGAGAACAATTTTTGCACGATATGCAAAACCTTAACCGTTGCCGTTCGAATAATTTGTGATAGGAAAATGGAATTGTATGCAGAATAATAAAATCCTCCGACCCTTCGAATCGAGCCCATAATAAATTTTACCGTTGTGGTTTCTACCTACATGTTGTTTTGATCGCAACTGCCAAAAAAATTACGAATACCCTTATACACATCACCACATAACAACTTCCCAAAGTAAATTCAGGGTAAAGTCGTAAGCAAAATGTAATCAAAAGCAAAATAATATATAAGTCATAAGCAAGAGATTTGAAAATTTAATATGTAAGAATATTTTTACCAAACGATCAATAAATTGAACTACCTACGTTGAACCGCTTAAGTTTTTATTATAACGAAGCTACTCAGTTTTGGTGATGTTCATCATTTACTTGTCTTTATGTCGAAGCCTAGTCTCTACTGGAACGTATCATCAATTTTCATGAAATATCACAGAAGGATATTTTTCTGTTGCCGTAATTTGAACTAAAAGATAAGAAAAGTTTTGAAGTATCAGAAAGTATTTGTTCATTTCGTAGAACAAAGCTTATTGAACAAGCAATTGATCATTTTGAGGCAATCTCAAATATTGATCTATTGTTTTATCTGTGTTAGACATTTGCAGAGTAATAAGCATCTCAAAACTATCTAACTTTACCAATAAATAATACTTGGTCTACGTCACCAATTACAAACAGACTAATTAGTTATTTAAGAGGAATCGCATCATTGATTTGAAATTACATTCACTAATCACTCTACTTTTGTTTCATATTTTTATAGAATAATAATTTCAAAGTAAAGTTAACATTTCAGCGTAAATATTGCACCATGACACATTTTTAATGCTCCTAAGAATGATTTTCCGCACTAGCACATTTATATAAGTTAATTAGGTGAGCTAGACACGTTTCGCTCATAAGAGCTAATTAGGCATTATAGCAGTTGCAGTGGTAGATTCAGGGAGCGATGTTTTAAAAAGCAAGAGTTAGTGGGTACTTCGTAGGCGCTGTAAGCCAGAGCTCGAAGCACGAACTGTGGCGGTACTCATCAATATTGCGCGCACGTTCGAAAACTTTCTGCCACAATTACCTGAGAGCTCAAGTGTCGGAAAATATATTGGTTTTGTTCGTCTCAGTCCCAACTATCTGGAGAATCGATCTTTACGAATCTATTAACCTGTAGCTATGTGCAGGTAAATACATAAAACCATATTATAGACAACTAAAATTCATCAGTCTTTCAGTGCTATAAAAGTATAAAACGATGCGAAAGTTAAATTGACGCCCAATAATAATAAAAAGTTTTGGAATGTTTTATAAATTCATATGTCATGGTCACAAAACAAAAATTATTCGGTCGCAGACTAAAATAATATCTGAAATATTAATGTTATTTCTGATAATAAAGTCAAAGAGAAATATTGTCAACAAAATAACGGTTGCTACGCTTTTCATTACAAGGTTACTGACTCAGATCAAATAAGATACAACTTTATATTATTACACAATTCAAATTGAGCTCAATAAATTAGCCTGCCTATGTAATTAAGAAACGCATGAAGCGATTCTGACCACGGAATTCGAACAGCGGCTGGTACGTAATTATTTTTTATATAATATGTCACAAAGGGTCTATATCCGGTGGAGTTAATTAATAACCGGCGAGTGGGTCACGGCGCGTGTGTGCTCCGAGCTGAAGAAAAAATATCATTTCGCTGAGCGTTGGTTAGTTAGCAGAAAAGACCACCAGTGTATAGCCCGAAATAATAAGCCGCAAGCCGCCGCCCCGGTGATTTATTGTTTTGGCTTTGCGAAACCTCACTCGGAAGCCTGATAAAAAATGATCTCACTTATTAACACTACCGGCGAAACCCGACTTTATTACCCTTTGCCGATTCCTGTGACACGCCAAACATTTTATATTTAACTTTACGTATAATCAACCAATCAACTTTTCGGTAGCGTGTGCTCCCTACGAACGCATGTTTCTTGTTTTATTTTCATCCGTATGCAAACATTTTCCAGCGTGATATAAACGGCACGATTTAACTTTTATATTTATTAAAAGCCTTCTACGAACCAACAACACTAATTTATTCTCAAAAGAACTTCAAAGACAAATAATTACCTTCTCTCTTTGAGTCTCCAGGAAATTAAAATCTCTATTGTAGACGTAATTATATCTGCCTACCATCTTTGTACAAACATGTCAAATGTAAGACAAAAGGAACCCTGCTAATTTAGTATTCGAGGAGGAATCATGACATACGAACTTGGGAGACTTTGTGGTTATTACTGTAAGCAAAATTCTTTACGGTATTAGAATGGGCCTACCTCGGGAAAGTTTTCAAATATTAGCACCATTATTTCACGAGATGACAGAGGTTAGGCACATATTAGCAAAGTTCGAGGGCGCTCGTTTCATGTCACTCGATCCATTTTTTAAGGATATTATAATTTATTTAATAGAAAACATTTTTAAACAAAAGTTTTATGTAAAACGTTTTGGTCGACCTACATAATTTAAACTATGGTCAACAGAAACTTAATTATGAGAATTATGGGGATCATAATAATTTTAAGGGTAAAATATCAAAGGCAATATTCAAACAGGTTTTTGACATGTGAACTTTAGCTTTTAGTTGGTTGCAGAGCTAGTCACTTTGAATAGGTAATGAAACCATGCTGGATGTTTAAGCTGGTATACGAGTGAATAAAAAGTCATAAGTCGAATATTCGGAACTTGCAGGGAAATAAAGGGCTTTGCTACGAGTAATTGTTTGAGTAAATAAACACATCAGCATCAAAAATCTTTAGCGATATGTACCCGATATTCCTGAAGAGTCTTTGTGTGGTCATTTTTGGAAATGGACGATTCACAACATTACTTTTGTGATTATTTGTAAGGAACATCTTCAAAAACAAAGTTTCTGGGGCAGTCCAAATACGAAGGAATATAAAAATATGTTTGTTCGTTTGAAAAGGACACCAGGAATAACATATTTAATTGAAAGATATCATATTATGTAAATAAAACAAAAACTTTTTAAAACACCAAAACTGTAAGACCTGAATATAACAGAATAATAAAATTTTGCTGAAGGTATTTCTATGCACAACTGTTATCGCTTTAGTAAACTGTTAGATACGTACAGTTTAATACACAACAAGTCATATTAACTTGATGTTAGCTCATCGGTTTCCTGACCATCCAACTTTGCACACAATAAATACATGCAGTTTATAACCTGTTTAATTTGTATTGCGAATTAAACATAAGTTTACATGCAGACCAAAACGTGTTCTGTGAAATCGTCACGTTGCATCCCACTTTAATTTATATGAAAGACTACCAAAAAGTCTCATATTATAAACGGAGAAATTAATTTACATTTCCACGTTTACATAAATAAAAGAGGCAGTATTGCCGTACGTTTGTGGGCGCCGACGGCTTGGCGGGAATCGCTCCCCTCATATACCCCGTCGTTGGAAATGCTAATGTGCAAATGTGAAACCGGCAAAAACTGCGCGGCTGTTCACTTTCGTCTAGGTGCTAATAATTTCAATTTAAACAGCTCGCTGAGGCAAATTTTGTAGCAGTTAGGCTCGCCCCGTATACTCGTGTGCAGGATCAATGTTGTTGACTTTGCTAATATGATTAACGTTTCGATGTTGTTATTTAGTGCGTATGTTATATATGTACTACGTTGTAGTTGCTTATTTTAGTAGATATATATAGCATAAAGCAAACAAGACAATTACTATCTACTATATAAAATAAAAAATTATAGGAAAAAGAAATCAAATAATATAGAAAAATACCGTTCCCACTAACCCAACCAAATTCATTTAAATATTTAGAAAAATGACAGCAGAAATTTATTCTAAGTTTAATTTCCACAAAAGTTTCTGGTAACTGGAAACCTTATCTTTAAAATCTTAAACAAATTGAGAGGCTCCGCTTGTTTTCTCGTTAGTTAATGACTATAATTTAAACTTAATAATAAAGACGGACAAGCGGCTTTGTTTGTGCTTGAAAGGTAAAATTTCGTGCACCTAAATGAATGCTAATTAAGAAATGTGAGCTCAAGAAATGAACGCAAGTTGAAAAGCGTGACAATCTGAAAACTCTGACGTTATAATTACGAAAAATTACAACGGTCTGTGTAAGGAAGGAAGCTTAACTAAACAAAGGATATTAGAGAAGACAGGGCATTCATACTATCCATAGCTTATTACTTCCTACAAGCGATATATTAATCTTATTAATTAGATAGATAGGACAAAAAGTTGACGGAAATTAATTATGGGCATACTTATCTCGGTAGTCGTAAAGTTCGATGACAAAAAATATATATTACTCGGAGAAAGGAACCAAACGTACATTCCGTATGGATATACAGAACATGCGTCTCCAGGACTGCTCTATTATATTATAAGATAACATCATTATTTTCGTCCTGTCAGTTTCTGCCCGATGAATAGGCGCTTTGCTAAAAGGACGAGGATTCAACTACACCAGTAGGTACTTTCTTTAAGTATTTTTTTAGGAAGGTTAGTGCCTGGCTGCTTTGTATGGTTTCAATGATTTGGTAATACAACTCATCTAAAACTTCCACGTGAAAGAAATATAATATTTTTAAAATGTTTAAATCAACTATATAACGGTGTGTCAGTCGCAAAGGAACATTTGTGTAAATAAGCTAAGCTTTATACACTGTACCAATGTGATCACTGAGATCTACATCACAAACAGCAACTCCTGTCCATACAGTTTTGAATATATCAGAATAAAGGAGGTATGATATGAAAATTTCAGTAGAGTCCACATTAACAAATCCAAAGAGCAGAGATCCATACGCCTTGTATAATCTACGGAACATTACAAGTCCCGGCTGCGATTCCCTTTCCGCCTCGCTGAGATATTGTAATGAAATCCCGCCATCTGTTTTCTCTCGTCGACGTAATATGATGTGCGACCTGTGCCTGCTTTCCGTATTCCTCGATTAAAATAATATTTATTATATTAAACACATTGTTTTTCTAAACGTAATTATCATGATTTATGGCGTATTTTATTAGAGCGTCTGCTTGTTTAATTCGAAGCGAAGTGCCTAATTTCCAATTAGGAGTCAAACGTAATGTATGTCATATATTAATTACAACTTATAGTAACAAAAATTTTAATAATACGTAGTCTAACAAAACCCTTACTTATCGGTTTTGCTATTTTTAGGATAGCAGATGCTTCTTTTAACATCAATAACAATATTTAAATCTTTTGTCCGAAAAGTATTTTAGTATAAAACTACCAAGTTTAGGCTTAGATAAACCTATTTATCTACATTTAAAAATAGTACAATAGATAACTGACAAGACAGACTACATTAAAATATCTTTATTGAAACCTCAATTCAAGGTATTATTAAAGTTTTGTAGCAAAATGATGAACATTAATATTTCGTTAGGGGCTAAGCTAATGTCTAATAAGTAGTCCATTTTTCTAACAGAAACTAATCTATTTAAAGGTTCATTATTTTTACAAGGCAAAATATACATATTAAACTGAACTTTAATTGTTTTACCAGAAGACATATTATTTTCCAATCAATTACTATCTTGAGGAATTGGTCGACGTAAAGATGACGTATTACACAAGATGATGAATCTATGAGGGTTGTTTATAATGGCTTTGGTGCCATCGATATGTTTACATGTTTATATGTGTAAGCTGGATTTTTCTATAAAATTCGGCAAACTCTATCGAAAAGACATTGTTATATGTAATTTTGTTTACATTCTTTTCATTTCTAAAATTGGATATTCCTTTTTGATTCATAAATTCCGCAGCTATTAGCTGACACTGACTAAACATTTACGCAAGACATATAATTGCGACAATTCCAATTCAAGCACTACATAGCTATTATTCCTAATAGTTTCCTATGCATACCCACCGATAAAATCAAGTAAATCGCATGTAGATCTGAATTAGGTGTTAATTCACGTAGCAATCCGTTTAAACGTATCTCATGTATGTCAAATACGTAATTAACGTTAGTGTTGGTGCAGACGAGCGGCGTGTACCGGTGCCAAGGTACACAGAACACATGTGATCGCAATAATCGCTCATATCGTATGCCACAAACTGATAATGTCGCGTGGCATGCGTGCAAGCAACGCTCTAATATTCGATTTGTATTCACGGTCGCGTTGTTTATGGGCCATTGAGATGCGGGCGCCCATTGACTGGGCAATTTACATTGAATCGCTACTTTTGTGTACACGGAAACCGGGACGCTGGAACGCGATGATGTTCTAATTATTATGTACCTTTGCATGTTTGCCGCGACCAACATTTTGTGTTGGTTGGCGAATGTGTACGATTTCAGGATTTTATTTGTAAAAATATTTTTATTTTAACATTTTTTATTACTCTTAATTTTAGGTACGTATGTTTCCTCGTCACTCTTATATTTGTATTACTTTCCTATCTACTCCATTAGATAATAAACGGCATATTATTATATGTGTACTATTAAAACAGATAACTACTAAAATATATTGTAGGTACCTGTGTTCAAGGAAACAAGTTATTATCATTCATACTACGAAAGTTCTTTGACAAATTAGTGTTGTTGCAGTTTTGGACAACACAAAATGAGAAAACGTATTTTAGATTTCCGTAGCGCTATCTGACGTATGTTTCTGTGGCAGTCTCCTGAGGCTTGCTTTACGAATAATGACTGTTTGTTGTATTTGTTCATAATTATAGGTACTAACATAAAGTCGCAATGCACATATGTCCATCCATATAGATGTACCATTATATAAATGAACCACAATTGCTGACTGAATCAAATATTGGTTCAGGCTCACTTTGTTTTTTTTTATGCCACGATGGTGGACAAAACAAAAAAGCACACGGCCCACCTGATGGTAAGCGGTTACCGTGGCCTATGTACGCCTGCAACACTTGGGGCATTACATGCGTCTTGCCGAGCCTTAAGAAACCTATTCACTCCTTTCTTGAAGAACCCCATGTTATAGCCCACTGGGAAAACCACGGCATCCGAGTTCATTCCACAATCACTGACTTCTTTTATTTTAGTTATACTTAATTTACATACATTATCGACGTGACAATGCTCCAAATAAAATATTTATAAATAATGAAACTAATGCCATAACCCATCCAAAGTATTTGTAAAGTCCATCCTTATTTTTTCGAACAACAAATATGATCTTATGCACAAAAACAGACTGAGAGAAAATAATATTGTACAATAAGTGCATGAAGCGTATTAAATAAATAAAAAAGTATAGATAGCAGTTAGACTACTAGCTTGCAATTCCTAACCATGAACAATTCAAAATCGAAACACCTGGGCATGCTTCTTTCAACCGAAAAATCGATTCCTGCATCCTTGTGACTACTAGACCAAAACAAAAAGAGATTCGAAAAATACAATTTATCCGAGAAAGTGCCTTCTTGGATAAATTGTATTTTTTGTAGGTAATTGTACCTACAAAGCCTACAAGAATGAAATTACAAAGAAGTGCTATCTTGATTGTTGGTGCCTACTTAGGGATTATTGTAAAACGCGACACGTATATTTAAATTCCTTGAATATTTAAACGCTCAGCCGCTATTCTTCACCGCTCCTCCATTAATGAGTAATTTGAGTTCCGTAAGAAGCTCAGCTCTCTTTGTTAACGAATGTACAATTGTACATACACACAAATGTATGTAGTAGTTCATAATGACATAAGTACGGTAACTAGCCTTTAAGACATGTATTTATGTTATCATTTAAAAGTCTAACTAAAAATATCTTGTATCTTATAACAGAGCCTTAACTTTTGTTCTTGGAATTCTCAACAGTGGTACGGAATTTGATATGATGTACAATGTCTGTCTAATGAAATAACATACTACATAGATATAATTACTTGTTTAAAAAGCTTACAAATTTTCATTGATTTCGTTTACTATATTTATTTTCATATATAAAAAATATCCTCTCTATTCTTACCTTATGGATTGATTTATAAAATCCAGTGAAATCCGCCTTCAAAGAACGTTAAAACCAAGTTTAAAGTAAATAAACAGAACCAAAATAAACACGCTTCAGGCAAACTTTAACTCCACTTTTATCCCCACGGGGTAAAATTTTCGAAATACCTGAAGTAGGTACGTGTCTTAAATGTGGCGTTATGAAGGCTTCACAACGATTCAAAAATAAATATGAACAGCGGGACATCTCAAATATGTTTTTACTACAGCCACATATCGGTGCAAACTTATCAATAATTAATCGATATCGACTGTAATTACCGTCAACCATAAAAAAAAATTCCTCGACAGCGACTCGATATTTACACGGTTTATCAGAATAATACGAAACTAAAATTAAATGAGACATTTCATCGGAAATTCAGCCATTTTACAGAGCAACCCAATATTTGCGACAAAAGCTTTAATACATTTTTCGTATTGGTTAATAACAGTAACTTGCAGAATTGTAACTGGCAGTTAACGTGAAACATGATACACTTTTAAAAATAAATGTATCTACGTTCCCACCAAAATACTGAACTCGCATTTTATGTAACACTCTCAAATAATAGTCGTATACAATATACATACGTCTCAGTAAACGTTCAACCTTTTTATGAAACTCAGCTAGGCATAACAAAGAACACAATATAAAAACTAATATGTACTTAAACTATAAATTATATTTATCTTTAGAACACCACGAAATTTGTACCATCTAAAGAAAACCACATTTTGCAAAATAAAGGATCGCTTAAATTTAATAACTAGCAAAGTGATTCCACTAAATATGTTTCTTAATAGATGCATAACAAATTAATATTCAGCCACAACCGTCAATAGGGTTCGATATTGTTTATTAGGTCGGGTTTATACAAACTCTCCATATTATATTCCATCTAGATCGTATAACCGAGTGTTAAATTTAATAACATTCCGAATTAATAATCTGATAGTGGTTCTAAATTGGCAATAAACTTTAAGGTTATAGTCTCACGGACTAACTAATACCGTAAGTATCGAAACGTTGTAAAATGCATCGATACTATTATTAACGCAAAATTTTATTTAAAACGATTATATTATTAAACGGTATCAATGCTTCTAATTTTAACTACGCAATATTGAAACTGAACACCATACATTTATGCATCATTATAATTCAAAATCACTTCGTCACTTATTTATACCAACCAGTACTATTTAGTACAAATAAGTATAACGTTCATTTTCATTTTAAACTTTTTAATGGCGTTCTAAAACCATTACGACCTTAAACCTCTAACGAACCTGTTTAACAAATTCCAGAAGTGATAATACATATCCCAAATTAAATGAGCCTAGTGGTTGTTCAACACATAATTCAATCTCTATGGACTCTACAAACAAGTGTATGGGGACGATAAAACAGAGTGGTTGGTGTAGTTGCGTGTAGGAACAGGCGCGGGCGTGGGACATGGGTCAAGTTGCAAGTCGCCCACTTTGCCCAAGTTTATGTTTACTATCCATGTGTAAACTTTACATACGACCGATGCGATGATTAAATTACCTACAGCTTCGACGGTAATTCCATCGTATTGACCAAAATGTTATCTACGGCCGCTTTGCGTACGCAATCAAAGTTTGAACGCCAAGTTGACTTTACTCGACGTTAACTGATTTGAATTCATATACATCGTTAATTTTAAGAGATTACTTAACCACGTGAATTTTACCTGCATAACCTTTTTGGTACGTCAATGTTAAACTTGTTTTTGAAGTACCTGTTAAGCGAATATTGTTTAAAAGTAAAAATTACCGGAAAGTATTTTCTACAGGTTAAAGCGATGTATCAAGGTATAAGGGTGTACCGAACAAACTATGTTCCCAGTGGGGGCATCGAAGAACGTATTTGCATCAATAGACACATTGCTACATAAAAGACTTCTGTATCACGTACAGAATCGTGTCTCACAAACATTTTCAAACTGCTTATTCACTTTCACACCATCCAGACAGTTAATGTGAATAATAACAAGAAAAATAATCAAGTCAGAAACGAAGGCAATAAACTTTTACGTTTAATAAGTTTATAATTCAGTTATGTCCTCGCCTGTTATTTATTGTTCAAGAAAAGCTAATCGCACGCCTTCTTTCTTGGAGATAGGTAAATAAAGTAAGGTCTCATAATCAGATATAATAAGGAGAAGTTAATCTAAAATGTTAATTACGTTATATTAAGTGAATTTCATTTTTAATTGTGCCCGACGGATAAAATTAATCAAACAAGTTCCAAAACTTCGAACAAGGGTTTGATTAATTTTATCAATTTCTTTGAAAAATCTGTAGAATTAAAAACGTCTGGCTGATATTATATGTCTTGGTATCCTCAGGGAACTTCATAATTATAATATATTCAGATTGGCTTTTATTATTATAATATTTGCTGCTATATTGACAGTATTATATATTAATAGAAAATGTGTATAACTTTGAAGTAGAATTGATACCTACATAATAATATTATATGCTCCGACCTGTGTTCAAATAAGAGCCAAGTATATTCAAATGTGCGCATACAAGCGTGTCTGACTTCGATATTATGCTCACAGACCTTATTAGGCGGCGGTACGTGATGAAGCCGCCTATGCATCACGCAGACGTGATTCCAATTATAGTTTGCACTTTGCTCAAAACTCGAAGTTTCCTTTAAGATTATTCATAGTACACATAACGGTCTGTACAATTCGAGTAACGAAGTGACCTGGAGTACCCGGTGAGATGCCGTCAAGAGGCCATTAAGGCACCCTCCGCTGCGCCAATCTTCTTGAGTATCACATCCAATTCTTCCAACAGACACTGTCAAAATTTCTCTTTATTTTAAACAAGATATAAAAATGATTCATAATTATTTGATAAATTGAAGGTACTGTGTACGTCAGCACATACCCTAACAAACTTTGTTTGGAACAGACGTGATTGATGAATATGATTTTTTTATGAGTCGTTAAATCCCATGTGGACCTCGCGCCCGCGCCGTTCCAAAATCAACTTTGCTTAATATTGATGGCTCTTACTGGATGTCAATAATTATTTAGGTTTAGTTAGTCATGTACTACCTCTGTTCATCAAATACAGCGTTATGTAAAGGGATGTCTTTCGCTCACGGAAACAATTTCATATTTCAACCCGATAAAAATGGTTGCATGTCAACAACGATCTCCCAGTCTACACTTTTAAAGCACTTTACTAAATAAAACAGGGACAGTAAGGATCTCCAACAAATGTTGAGCAAATGCTGAACATTTTCGTTTCTTGTTATTGAAATAAATGCGTAATATAAAGCTGAAAACAAAAAGCTGCGTGTGCTATATTGTTACATAATCAAATTTGTTACTGGATTAGGTGGAGAATGTGCAGATGGCGCCCAGCAAGTAAGTAAAGAGCGAAGTGATAGGGTCCCGATATACGTGTCCCGGTTACTGACGACCGCTTTCACATTTTTGATATTCAGATCGAGCAACCACTGGGAACAAAACCCGAGTTAACTTCGCGATATTGAAAGCTTATGGATTTTCAATGTTGTCGGCGAATATGACTCGGTAATGAACGTCAAAATATAAACCCGTGTGTTATCGAGAGCAAGGTAATTTGAATTAAATTGTAGACTCATGAATACCAAGCTTTGGTGTGAAACAACTGCGTAGTAACCTCACCCCTGAAAAAATCTAACCGTTTTGGTAGAAAGCCAATTTTAATTGAATGAAAAAATGATCGTCTATGCATTTTTTCGTTTTGGATGATGGGCTAATGGAAATTGGCAGTGGTCTCGGCTGCCACCCGTGCCAACTTTTGCGGAGCCAGCTATCGCTACGCTCCAGTTCGGAACGGACGAGATATATCGTTTCGATTGAATAATGGTCTCATGGCAATTGCCTTCCAGTGTCCTACGAATCGAATTGATTATAGAAATTTGATGACTTCACGTTTTTCAGAAGACCAAGTTGTTACTACGTACCCGACTCAGCGTCAAGCAGAAGCGGGACGGCTGTGTTCCTGGAATTGAACAATGCTATTTTATTATAACACAAACATAAACATGCGGTATTTGAATGATCGAAATTTCACATTTGAATGATTTCATTCATCTTTCAAATGGGAAGTCGATCGCATGTGCCCCAAATGGACGTATTGGCATGCAAAGCCTTGTGCAGTTTCTATTGAATTGTAAATTTGAGTTCTGAGACTCGAGCACTGCTTCACGATAAAAGTACGTATTATAAAAACCGTTTTAGAAGCTATATTACCCTTGAGGTTACGTGGAATATTGTTATAAATTAGCATTATACACAAAAGATTTCGTATCGAACAATTTATGGCTTTTAGACACAAAATTTAAATCACTGAGATTGGTAATGTTATGTATTCTTTCAAAGTGGAATCTTTAGTTTTTAATGGCTTAAGGGCTCATTGGGTTGTGTTAATTGTTTGACCGATTATAATAATGACGGTATTGTTCATTAGTTGTGCAAAACATTGCAACATTTACATTGTATTAATATGTGCGACCGACATCATATATTTATCGAGGCGTGATTGGATGAGAGCCCTCGCGAGCACTCCACTGCCGCGGCATGTGATTTAATGAGTGCGAATATTTCATGTATCGTTAGGGCCGGCGTCGAAATCAATCACGATATTAACGATGTGTGAAATAAATTGAACGAGCAAATAACTTGGTTTTTCCCTTCATTTCTCTGATTAAAACCGTAAACTTTGTAAAAATACATCCATGACCGTCGACGAGACGTAAACTTTACATTACTTACGTGCTCAAACCTTTTTTCAATGTAATTCATATATCAGTAACATTTAATGTAATTTACTTACAAGTTTATTAGGATTCATTATTAAGGTAATGACTTGACTAAACTAAAAATCTTTAAAGATTTCCCTTTCTTTACAGAATTTTAATCATTACTGTCATTAAACCTAATTATTTACTGTCATTATGCCTTACATGTTTACATACAACAAGATTATGGAGATCTCATAATGCTAATATACTTCAAAAGTTCCTTTTACCTAAATGTGTGGTCATTCTCAGTTATTTAGTATAAACTGTCTTCTCAACTCGACCAATATAGCAAAGAATGAGCTTACTATGTATTAATATATTTTATTTACAACTTCTTCTTTATTCAGGTAAAACTCACAAAACAAGTGTAAAAACAAACATTTATTCAACAATAATTCAAGGGTAGGTTTCAGGATTATATTTTCATTCGATTAATTTATGTGACCACTTGTCATCAGGTACGGCCGCTTCCACCATTCTTCTACATAATAAAACGCATTTTTTCCTTCCACATTACTTCAATTTATCGAGAAAATCTTTTAGCTTTCTGATCAGAAAAGTCTATTGGTTAATGCTTTCTAAGAAAAGGTTTTTTTGTGGCTGGCTGTTTCTCTAGAGAATTGAATGTACTCAGGTAAGAGTGATTGATGTCTTTATCTTGACATTTGCAAAGTGAGCGAGACATTTCAAATCACGGCCATTTTACGGCACACACCTACAACCCTGCAATGTTATTCTAAGGTTACAAAACACACACACACACAAACAAAACAGTTTTAGTCTACATTCTTTAATCTTTACCACATTCATTTATTGTTAAAAATCTTGTAGGTCATTTTGTTTAAATAAAAGTAGAACAAGTACCTACTACGATCAAATAATGGACAATCAAAATTGAATTCGTAAAAGTAAGCGACAGCTGACTAGCAAAGTAACCTACAAGTTTGGAACAAATTCTCGCGTTTGATAAAGATATAATGGAGTTGTACGGGAGTCATGTCTCGTCCATTCTTCTCCGAAATTACTGCCAGTTGTCAAACGCATTCGCAAACCCTATTTTAAAAGGCGTGTGTTCACGATACCTATTATTTTATCACGTACCAATGTCATATTTTTCGTACACATACTTTATGTGAAATTCACAAATTTTATTACTTCATCACTTTGTCACGGATCTTCTTTTATGACCAAAATATTTTTGAGGCGCGGCTTTTGCTCGTAAAACTGAAGGATTACACATGATAGCCAACTTATATTCCTATTAATCACATATCGCTGCAGACAATTTAAGAAAGCTACTATTAATTTATAGATTCATACCCACATACCGTTATCTGCGCGTATTACTTTTCGTAAATAAATTGGATGGTTACGTTGCATCAATCAAATGCGGCTACATTTAAGCAAACGTTCACAAATCCGTTAAATGAGAAACTCAAATGAAACAATTCACACGTACAGTATTAACTTATAGTTTTGTTATCTTCAAAGCTTTCATGCGAATATTTTTCGGTGGGAAACAAAAGGCTCTATTCAAAAGTCTATCGTGTTTTCGCCCACAACAGATTCGTGGATCTGTCAGCGGCGCCTAACCGCAGACTACAACGGATTGGCCGGCGCCCGAGCCGCTCCCATTTCATACGCGTCGCTTTTTATTCAAATATCGTTTTGCTACACATTTTCAGGACTTTTTGTCGAAAAGAACAAACAAAACACTTTTTAAAACAAAAACTATAAATAAAAGTTCTAGTCCGGTGACGCTGTAAAGGCCAACAGCAATACTCCGCACCAAAAAAATAAATGTTTCGTGTATTTTAACGGTGAAACAATAGAATGCATAAATCGAACATCTTCTCACATGACAGGCCACTCCATTCGCGTTTTCATTTATTATTTTAAATCATAGGAACCATTGTTATTCTACCGAATTTTAATAAAAGTAACCCTTTTACCTATCAACAAAAATACATTTTCCAATAAGAACAATTTTGTATAAAGAAAAACGATCCAATAAAACGCATATTACCTCGTCGCATTGTAAAAGAAAATTTGAAAAGTAGGGGAGTCTACACAAACGGATGGTATTACAATTCGGTGCCATTTGCTCTCGCGTCGCCTCTTGTGTTCAGATACGTGCTTGTGTGTGGAAACTTTTTAGGAGACTATAAAGAAAATTCTTTCCCTTGAATTTACGATTTCCCTATCGCGCTTAAGCGGCGAATCATGGCGCATGGATGAAATATTATCGCCCGCTGGTTCTCGCACGTGTACTCAGTAGCTCTGTCGCTTGATGTATAAACTCTTGCCGGATTTTCACGAGCATTTGCCTAACCTTTCGAATGAATTGGTTATCTTTTCTTGATTTTGGCCAGGAATATATTTCAGGACAGTCTTTAAAACGCTATCATCGTTAATTGTCTCTTACACTTCTGGTACCTGTGTTAATTTAGATTTGGTAGTTGTTGACTCAACCGTAGTTTTTGTTCTAGCCAATTAGGAAGTACGTATAACGCTACAAGTATGGAAAGGAATACTAATCAGACTTTTACGGCATGAATTTTACTACTCATCAAGCACTTCACTGCCGGCAGCAGTACGTGTCGGACCACGGGAAATGTTGAATTTTTCAAGTTCTTTAAAAATGCTTTAAGTACTACGTATTTAAAATTGTATAAGTGAAATAAAATTTTACGAAACATACATACCTACACCACATGCTTTTGTAATTGGACGAATATTTTTGTATTTCATTTTCGCTGACGAATTTTACAGTCCATGTATTGAGATTTTTCATATTCTTGCGAAATCACATCGAATAAATACAAGTTTAAATGTGATTTACGTTTTTTGAGTGAATTTGTGACTAATTTAGATATTTAGAATAATCCAGTGAAGCTGTTAGAGAAAAACGGCATTTGTAGTCTGATGTGCTTGACTAGACATTAAAATTCTTTTAATGTATAACTAAGTAAAATACAACCGATAATAAAACTCGACTATAAAAATGATGATAACAAAGACACAATAAAAGTTAATTGATTCAAAGCAAATTAGGAAGTATTATAACACCTCAATGGTTTTAATAAACAATAATAAAATCCGATATTACCCTTTAAATAATCACAGCATCGTTACTTACCCGTCAAATTATTCATCAATATCCGACGCCTCATTTTGAACAAAGGGCGAGGGAGAGAACACGAAAATTCATCAAAACTTTATTGAGGCTGAAACAATACATCAAGGCGCTAAAACATCGTAATAGCCCAAAGATTGATTGTTCGGGGTTGCAAGCATTATCGGGAGGTATTATATTAGGACCGCGAACTGTTACGAGAGTCCTTTAGGATTTCTTTTTAAAAAAAACTAATTTTATATTAAAACTATTTTAATTAATTAAAGGACTGAGTATACAACCGTACCGTTCGGAGATCTTGTTCAGACTGAGGGGTCTGGCATGCCACCTTACACGTTAAGATATAATAATGATGATGATGCATTTCTTATGTCATCCCAGCATAAACCCTTACATATCAGGGATATAACACCTCCCCCTTTAAGAAGAGGCTTTGGGGTTGGTTCAAAGTCTCTGTTATATTATTACCCTAAGTGGAGCAATATTACTTGTATTAGGTGTACTATCTTCGAAACCTGTTTGTCTATCTGTCATTTCTATTGAAGGTTCAGGCTGAGATGATGTTATACAAATATTTGCTCTATTCCTACGGGAACGGTTATATCGTTGACAAATTTTCTTATAAACTAGGTAATTAAGAAATATAAGTATAAAGATTACAATTGCCAGTGTTACAATAGAATAGTGTTTACCATATGTTACAATATGAGGGGTTGTTGGATTTGTTACAAATTCAAGGTCATTTAAAATAGACTTTATCTTATCATTATAATTGGTATGTAAATCATCTAGGTCTATGTTATTTAGTTTTACAGGGAGTATATTACTGGCATTTTCATATACTGTTTTTATGGAACAACAAGAGTCTTCAATTAAGTTAAAATCTGGAAAATGTCTGATTGGTGAAGTTATATTAAAATTGTTTTGTTTAGGTATAAGTGTGGTAGCTTTACAGTGGACAATGCAATTTTTGGGGATACTTAATATCCCTGTACCTGAAATGGTGGTTTCTTTTAATTTGTTATTTAAACAGTCTATCGATATTTTGTTAGGTTTTGACTGTACAAAGATCCATTTATTATTGATCAGGGATTTCCAGATATTTACCTTTCCAATGAGGATCTTCGTATGACATTGAGCAGGTTTCACGCTAATTACCTTGGTAAGGAGTTCACTTTCACATGTAGGTTTTGCATCAGTAGAATACACATTTTCAATATCACAGATATAATTTCCAGAAGTCACTATTTTACAAATTTCCAAACTATTGAAAACACAATAGTAGGATTTGTCTTTGGTCATTGCTATGTATTTGTTATCAGGGAGAATTAAACTGAAAGTGTTTGGGTTTGAAGTATTGTGTGGTGTTGGTAATGCAATATTATGAAATAGCAGATATTCTTGAGTTTTTACCATTGGCACTTGCAATATAAAAACTACCTTATTACTAGTATAGAAACAAACTAACTTAGAAATACTTAAAATAACATGTATGGACTTAATATCTAAAGATACAGGCAACTCAATGTCACTGGGTAAATGTCTATAGTTATCTACTAGTTCCTTGTGGAGTTGTGTAGGGGTTACTATTGCAGGGTGTAAAATATTTTGGGTGCTAAATAGGATAGCGTTAGTGATATCTTCTAGTTGAAAAGATAGAGTAAGTATCGATGTCTCGAGGGCATTGATAACTTCATTGACATTTGTTTGTATTTGTAAACCATTTGTGGTTTCAGTAATGTTTCCAACACTCACTGAAAGTCTATCAATGGCTTCTTTTGAGTTTGCCTCGTTCTCTATTATTTTACTTAATGTAACGTTATACTGAGTTAAAACAGAAGTGGTTATTAAAATATTCTCTTTTAATAATGAAGCTAATTTCTTTTCATTGAGTTGTAATGTTTTGATAGTTTCGTCATATTGTAGGCCATCGTTTTCATCTAGGGTGCCGAATATTTTCTTTAAGATTGTTCCTGCACCACTAACCCAGGCGGAACGTTTTGTCCTGTTATCAATTAAATGTGAGATTGATGTTAATTCCTTACTCATATCTTGGAAACGGGCCGACAATGGTTTTAAATTATTATAACAAATGGAGATAATCTCTATAATTCTGGTTTGTTTACATAAATTTCCAGTAACTAAAAGCGCTGATTTGATATTATCAATATGTGGTTTGAAATGAGATATGTCTACAGGTATTACTATACTAAGTTCAATATTGTTTATTCGTAGCTTTCCTAAATAATCGAAGTAGAGTCCGGAACTAGAGTTGATTGGCTCGATGAAACTCTGGTTAGGTTGACTCTGAGCTGAACTGTAAAGATAACCTAAGGTAAGTCTAGAGTAATTTTAAGATTATGTGTTTATTTCCTAAATTACGGAGCTGCTTCTGCCAGCTTCACTTGGTCATAATGATGTACGACGTGACGTCGGTTGATGAGTAAGGTAAGTGTGTTGTTTCCGTTGATTCTAATTACCTTGTAAGGCCCTTTCCACTGTGGTGAAAGTGCCTTGCGCATTCGCAGGTGATTCTTCAGGTACACGTAATCACCGACTTTGTATTTCGCAGGGCGAGTGCGAGTGTCATAGTAATTTTTGGAAGTTTCTTTGGATCTCCTTATGGAGTCCAAGGCTTTGTCTCTACAATACTTTAATCTATTCTGAAGCATGCGGACATAGTCAGGGTAAGTTGCTCCTGGGGCTTCGTCATAGATAGAATTTGGGATCAGAGGTTTGCTTCCGAAAGTTAGTTCGAATGGGGTGAAATTGGTTGTTGAATGAACGGATGTGTTATAGGTAAGCATGGCTGTGTACACGTATCTGGGCCAGTTGGACTGTTCTTCATTTACGAAAGATCTAAGGTATTCTTTGAGAGTCGAGTGACTGCGCTCAAGGGCGCCTTGCGTCTGCGGATGGTACGGGGACGACCAAAGGTTCTTTATTTTAAGGAATTCACAAGTTTTGCGGAATAGGTCCGATGTGAAGTTAGTTCCCTGATCTGTGAGGATCATTTTTGGAATGCCAAAGATAGATATATAGTGAAGAAGACATTCACTAGTTTCTTCTGCGTAGTGGTTCGAATCGGGTAAGCAGAAGAGAATTTTGTTAGATCATCTTGGATGGTTAGTATGTACCTCAATTTGGCGGGACCTGCTTCAGGTAGTGGCCCGACTATATCTAAGGATATTCGCTGAAAGGGTTGAGTGGATGTGCTTGTTATTTGCATGGGGGCCCGATTTATTTGTCTAAGGGCTTTGTTAGTCTGGCATTGTACACATTTCTTGACGAAATTTTCAATGTCAGTCCGCATATTTTTCCAATAGAAGTTTTCTTGAATTCTTTTAAGCATTCTATTACTACCTAAGTGTCCAGCAATAGGAATGTCGTGATTCTCCCTAAGTATCTTGGGGATTTCAGACGACGATGGGTATATGATCGATCCTTTGTATACGTGTACATTTATGTTACTGTTATTGAATAAATAGAGAAGCATATTATATATTTTAACATATTGATGACTATCAAATGGGTTTTTAAAATCTGTTATGGAGATGTCAGGGTTCGAGTCTAGGTCGAGTTTAATAACTAACTCGTTCCTGATTGTTCTAAGGCTCTCATAGATGTCTGGATAATCAGATTTATCAAAATGATGTACTTTAAAAAAAAGGAGATAGTATAGTTTATCTTTATTTTCAAATGAAATGAATGAATTCAAGGATCTTTCTTTGGAGATAATTTCTGAACTGTTGGGGATATTGTCCATGATATTTTGGACATATGGATTTGACTCATCAAGGTCAATGGAAGTAGGTAAGATAATTATTTTATATTTGGATTTAGATATATCTTCATTGTGTTCTTGGATTATGGTATTAAAACTCGTATTATCCTTTCGTGCTAGTGCCCTCAGGAATGCAGGATAATTATCGTCAGATAGATCAGGTAAGTCATTAATGATTTCAGTGTTGCCATCTGGTTGCTGAGCCAGTGGTATTGCAGCTGGAGAGTCTGAAGTCGGCGAGCATCGTGTGGTAGAGGGTAAGTGGTTGCTAGTGTTTTCTTTCAGGACTTCAGATGATTCAGGGATAGGTTTTATTTCAGGGAATGGGAGTAAATCATTATCATTCAGAGCAAGAGGATCTGACGTAGGTGAGTTTAACGTTTCAGGGTCGAACGAGGGTGGAGATATTAGTAGATCCATGAGGTCTTTATCTACTGCCTGAGAGGGTTCGTTTTCGATTTTAGATTCAGAGTTAGAGGTAGATTCCGGTTGGACTGGATTTACCGGAAATCGGGAAAGGGCGTCGGCATTGGAATTTATTTTACCCTTTTTATATTTTATATCGTATTCAAACTCTTCTAGTTTAAGTCGCCAACGGATTAATCTTGAACCAGGATCTTTACAATTAAAGAGCCATTGTAGGGGCTTATGGTCAGTAACAATGGAGAATCGGTTGCCATATAGGTAAGGGCGAAATACTTTGGTGCCGAACAATATGGCAA
The DNA here is from genome assembly GCA_902850265.1 of Spodoptera littoralis. Taxonomy (NCBI): domain Eukaryota; kingdom Metazoa; phylum Arthropoda; class Insecta; order Lepidoptera; family Noctuidae; genus Spodoptera; species Spodoptera littoralis. The sequence goes on along the minus strand of LR824542.2, from coordinate 6,804,011 downwards.
GACATTCTTTCTCCGTGACACTATAGTTGCATTCTGCTTTATTCATAGTGCGGGATGCAAATGCTATGGGACGGTCTTGACTTATTTGACCTTGGGATAAAATAGCGGAAATCGCGTAATTTGAAGCATCACAGGTAAGGATGAAGGGCTGAGAGAAATCAGGATAGGCTAATACGGGGGCGGAAACAAGTTTATCCTTTAAACTTTCGAATGATAACTGTTGGGTATTTTCCCATATGAAGGGCACATCTTTTTTGAGTAAGTTAGTTAGAGGTTTAGCTAGTTTAGAAAAGTCCTGTATAAACCGTCTATAGTATGACACAAGACCTAAGAACGATTTTATATCCTTAGGTGATTTAGGTGTGGGAAATTCTGTGACGGCTCTGACTTTATCTGGGTTAGGTTGAACGCCATTTTGACCAATTATGTGCCCTAGATAAGTGACTTCCTTCCGGAGGAATTCGCATTTTTCAGGCTGAATCTTTAAATTAAAATTACGGATTCGCTGGAATACAGATTCTAGGCTACGAATGTGTGAGGTTAGATCATAAGAGTAGACTACGATATCATCGAGATAGACGAAGCATCTAGTACCTTGAAGGCCTGTAAGACAGCTGTTCATGAGCTTCTGGAAGGTAGATGGTGCATTCTTCAGTCCAAACGGCATTCTGTTAAATTGGAAATGTCCTTGTGGAACAGAGAATGCTGTTTTAGGAGCATCTTCCGGGGCGATACGAATTTGATGGAAGCCGGAAGCAAGGTCTAGGGTGGTAAAATATTTACTCTTCCCTAACTGGTCGAGTATTTCAGATATTTGTGGGATAGGGTATGTTTCGCCTATGGTGATGTCATTTAGTTTACGATAATCTATTACTATTCGCCATTTGCGTTGGCCTTGAGAATCCAGCTTCTTGGGGACTATCCATATAGGTGAACTCCATGGGGATGATGAGGGTTCTATGATGTTGTCATCTAACATCTTATTGATCTGAGTTTCTACTTCTTTTTATGGCATTCGGGGAAACGGTATGATTTAGTATGTACGGGCGTGTTATCGGTCGTTTTAATATTGTGTTCGAGGGCTGACGTGTATGTCAGATGGTCATCAGGAAGATGAAATATATCGGAGTATTGGGAGCATAGCTCTTTGAGTGCGGATATTTCTTCCTGATTAAGGTGATCGGTTCTGAGGGATTTGGTTACTTGATTTGATCGTTCAAGAGTCCCTTGGATGTCTGTATTGACTGGGAAGGAACTAATACATAATGGTTCTACATTTAATTTCAAGTTTGGTCTAACATGCGCGTAATTATCAGACGTATTAGCTATTGTAAGATTAATTCGATTATTATGTTTTATTTTGACAATACAGTTGGAAATTAATAGATCACTGGATAAGTGTTGGTCTGCTATGATTCCTTCCTTGAGATTGGTTTCTTGGACAGAGCATTCGATGACGGATTCGGTACGGGGTGGAATTATATAAAAGGGTTTGGAGAAGTGTAGTTTTACAATTTGGTTGCCGATTCTCAACACATCATTGGTGTAATCGATTTTGCAACCAAACGTAGTAAGGAAATCTGTACCGATGATGCCATCATAGGGTAGGTCGATATTTTTTACGACATGGAATTTAAAAGGAATGGACATCCTTTGGGATACTTTTAGTTTTAATTGGAAGTGACCTTCAGTGGTCGTTGGCTCATTGCCTGGGTCAATACCCTTGAGTTTGATTGGCTCTTTAATAAGCCTGGGAGGTTTACTAATAGTGGAATGTTTTAGTAAACAGATTGCCGAGCCGGAATCGACAAGTAAGGAGAGCGGTATTTCCGCTACAGGAGAATCCAGAAGGACATGGGGTAACAACCTTTTTGTTGTATCGATATTTATTTCGTAGATTTTAAGGTCATTGGATTGGGACATGTGATTGGTGTCGATTTTCGGTGATAGCCTCGAACGACACCGGGGCGAGACTTTCATTAGTTTAAAGGGTCATTTTCATCCTGGTGGTCGCTGTCAGGAGCATCATCATATTCATTTACGTGAGACACGCGATTAGGAAGAGGGTTGTTAGGGTTATCGTTAGATTTTTGATTGCGGCGATTATTATTAGTTATACGTAGTTCACAATCTTTAATGTCGTGTCCCGTGGCCTTGCAGTATCTGCAAAACGTTGACGATCCCGAGATATTAGGGGTGTTGTTATTATTCACGGTGAACGACGATTTTTTAGATTGTGAAGAGAAGTTATTAGAATTAGGTTTGTTGGACGACTTTTGATGGGGTTTAAATGTGCTGCTGGATTGTGCTTGGGAAGCATTTCTTTTAGCGAACTGACTATTCTGTATTTTCTCTTCAGACATAGCCAAATTTACAGCACTATTAAAGTTTTTAGGGTTACGGGCTCTGACCAAGTTTGAAATCCTCGGTAGTAGTCCCATGAGGAAATGATGTAAAGCAAGGTCCTCCATGGAGGCTATACGGCCAGGAATTTCTTTCTGTGGGTAATTAGCCAATGAGATCTCTGTGAGTAAGTGGAAAAGAGCAGTTTCGACTCGGAGGGAGAATTGACTTACCGTCTCGTGTGTGTCCTGTCTACTTTCTTGTAGTTCGGTTAATAGGTGTGTATAGTGTTTATGTTCACTGAATTGGGTTTTGAGAAATTCTTTTAATTGACACCAGTCGCTAAATTCCTTAATAGCACAGGTGGTTGCCGCTTTACCTTCTAAGGAGTTAATTATATATTTGAATAATATTGGTTTTTGGATGTCGGTAGCCAACTCCATGGCGTTTGTGCATTTAATAAGGAATGCATTTAGGTGTTCCCTACTCCCGTCGTATGGTTTAATGAATTTAAGTAAGGCATTGATATCCATTTCGAGGATTTTTGACTTAGCCTAGTAGTCCTAGAAGATGGTGATGGTTGTCGAGGTGCTTTACCTTTGGATTCTACGGATTCTTCAGACTTGTCGTAAGAGAACTCTTCGGTTTTGGCACTTAGCATAATTGCATTAAACTAGCCAAGGAAACGAAGAGTTTCGCCAAATGTATTCAGGACTCTAATTCGATACGATAACAATGAAAAACGTTTGCATATATGCCAACGGAACTCTAAAAATAGAATTCAAAACAATGACCAAAGACTTACTGTATCGTTACTACTTGAGCAGCTGATAAGAGCGCGACGGCGACGGCGACGCTGACGGGGAACATTCCGAAGCACGATGTGTGGCGAATGACTGTTTCTCTCTCCGACAGGATGTGTCGAAGGTCGAATTGAGTGGCTATCACTCAATGGAGAGACAGACAGGAGGTTTTAATGTATCCTTTAGTCACAGGACAAGGATAGGGTTTTCACTTCACACGACACTGATTTTACTTCACAGGACACTGATTTTATTTTCACTTCACAGGTCACTGATATAGGATAATAGGCTCCCTTTGGACACTTTGTCTCAGGACTCGTAATATGGTTACGGAATTACGATTAGGAGTTTTCCAGGGTTTTACACGGGTAACACAGTGGGTGATAAGTTCACTTATCTGATTACACTTTTTGGGATGTTTCACGATATTTCGAGATCCGGCGCGAGTCTGCGGAACGGCACTGGATATTTCCGGATCCCACCGCTGCCACCAAAATGTTACGAGAGTCCTTTAGGATTTCTTTTTAAAAAAAACTAATTTTATATTAAAACTATTTTAATTAATTAAAGGACTGAGTATACAACCGTACCGTTCGGAGATCTTGTTCAGACTGAGGGGTCTGGCATGCCACCTTACACGTTAAGATATAATAATGATGATGATGCATTTCTTATGTCATCCCAGCATAAACCCTTACATATCAGGGATATAACAGAACGCTCTCGGCCGACAGACAGAACTCTCTCCGCGCCACCGCCAAGCAAGGCTATTTACCTAAGCAAACAATAGCCTCTGTTCTGCCGGCCGTCATATCAATACTAATCTAATTACAGAATCTGGTTAATTTACAAGCTGCTAGATTACATGGCAATTTAGTTTTATTCGTGGTTTATTTGTGACCTTTATTTGGACTGTATTTTCTTCGTTGTGTGTTTACCAATTGATCTTTATCGGAGTTTTTAGTAATAAAAACTATCTACATTCGTAGTCTTGTTATAATTCTTTTTATATAAAATTTCATCCAATTTAGCAGAATAAAAATTTTAATTTGGTAAAATTAAAAAGAATGTAAATAAATGAAATTCGTTCTCTAGTACATTTTCCAATATATCACAGAGGGGCTGCGATACAGAATTCGTCAAATTCAGATTTAAATAGGTAAACAAAAAACGAATGAGATGTCAGTGACGTCACGCCTGACATGACAAGGACAGAAACATAAGTATCACGTTCTCATTCTAAACTAAAATTCATTTTTTCACTAGCACCGTTAACATAAAGCGCACTGCATGCATAGTAACCACAACATAATGAAAATATTTGTTTTTGTTGATATTTTAACATTTTCACTGTGTGACATTGAAAAAGATGTTTTTATACAGGAATAAAAACTATGGCAAGTGCTTATTTAATATTTTATGAACAAAAATCTCGTTAACATTTAACTAATATTAACACTACAATAAATTAAGTAGGTACCTACAATTTAATTTCAAGTGATGTAAACTTAGCTTCGGTGGCCACTTCGCCACATAGTACAAAGCATTGTGTAGAAACTAAAGATCGCAACGAGTGGGCAAATATTGACGACCTGCGACTACAACTAGGAAAACAGAATAACTAGAGACCTCCACGTATTAACGAGGGAATTTTAGAATCAACGGTTTAATTGTTTTATAATTGTTTCGTTTGTTGCATTAGCTAATGAAAGTTTATGAAGAGACAAATATACAAACGGCTGCTAATTGCATTTATGACAAAATATAAAATTAAACAAATAATACCCGGGTTTTAATCACTAAACCACCACTAACCACTCAATCAATAAGGCACAACGCATTGGTATTTTTATAATAAAATTATAAAAATTTAAAACATGTTCATCATTAAAACCTTACTTACAGTTACTACGTATTTTCAATTATTTTTAATGGTGAATACTTGTAGGTATCAAATGATGAATTTGATTAAAGAAAAAAGACGGCACAAACTTTGTTGTTAAAAACGATTGAGTTTCTTTTCAACTTCTCTTTTTTTAAATATTGATTATCTAACTTGGAATGATTCACATTTTTTTCAAACCTAAATGTACAAGTTTCAGTTCGTGATCACAAAATAAAAAGTTTTCAGAGCACTCTCCTTGATTCTTTGCGCGATAAATCTCTATTCTTGTACGATTAATTCTGCGCTTTATCATTGTGCTCACATCTAACTAGAGGGTTCTGTATTATAAACGTTTAAACTTTTATGTGCCATCAATATTTTATTTTTATTTTCGAGGTTGTACTTTTGTACTTTTACGAATAGATTTCGGAAAGATAAACGTGCTCACTGGTTTACTGTCACAACCATGAACTACGTGGTTTGTTATTTTACATAGTAGTGCCTGAATACAATGTATTATTTAGATTATAAACAGCGAAATCAAAGTTATTAATCGTTTGGTTTATGTCACAGTGAGTAGTGAGCTAGCTGGGCGCGCCGGAGCAAGTCAGTACGCGCGGCACGTCGTCGAACCCTATCGTAGGCTTCATACTGGCCGGCGACATCTGCACATTTTCGACGTTATCGACTAGAGGACACATTTTTATAGGAACAAATTTAATCTAAGCAGAAGGAGGGATCAGTCTCGAGAGTGCCCTGCTCGCACGTGTCCCCACGACGTGAGCACGGGCTAACGATTTTTCAGAACGTTATTATATGTCCGATAAAAGACTTTATCTAGAAACTGCCTTTGGCGTCAGTCCCTTTTTTGTTTGCATATCATATTTATTTAACGCACTACGTGTACCTGTGTGACCCGTTCACGTAGGCGGGTTTATGTAAATAATGCTCAAATATTGGTCCTGTGATCATCGTGCCAATAAAAGCACTCCCAAAGAGTTTGTTACTTACACGTAGCGTGTTTACAAGCAAATTATCTGATATTAAATAATGCCAAACATGTTTACCCAGGTACGGAACGACATTCAGCGCTCGTACGCCGTAAGCATCACGTAAATAAAAAGGCATTTTCAGTTAAATTTTCTTTATGCTGTCCATATTACCTCAAACATAAATCAAAGAGAAGTACACTAATGAACGTAGTAGGTATCTAAACATCTTAACTTACAATCGAATGAACTCGTTGGCAGTTTAAAACAGCGCACGCCACTTAAGTAGTAGCTTCCTGAGTCGATCTACTTAACTAACAAGTTTAAACTAAAACAATAGGTTAAACAATCTAACCGCGGCAAGAGGTCATTAAGTTTTTGTAACTCTTCCCCTGGGCCTCAACAAGGATGTAGGGTCGTGCGAAGAAAATTTTCTTAGAAAAACAATAAATTTTGTGTGAGCTACGCTCGAGTGAGTTTCGGTGTCGGCTGAGCGAGAGCACGCTCGCCATAATATATTGAATTTGAAACGAACAAACTTTTACGTTCTCCCCGCCGCGTGTAAAAAGATTTTCTCAAAATGTTTACAATGCAATAATTTTTATGCGACATGAAAGAACAACGAAGTTCAACCCCAACATTCACACGAATACGTTAACTTGAAGTTAATGTTTTATCACTACACTTACAACTCACAAAAGATGTCTACTAATTATTAGACATCTTTACTTTAATTATTTTTACTTTTTTATTAAAATACATACAAGGTCAAGTTACAAAAACTATCTTACAATAAAAATGATTACATAGGTACTCACTCGGCTACCAACTTGCCTGTACGTGGGTAAAGATATTAATAAACATATTTTAGGTTTAACTCCGTTCAAAGTTGAAAAGAAATGAAAATAAAAGTAAACTTCTTTCTTAAGTGAATACAAAAAGCTAAAACTCCATTAATAATTCTTTCATTTTCGGAAACAGGAATATCTCATTTACACCCAAATCCTTTTTCTTCGGACTCATTCCCCAATTCCTCATCAAAGTATCAATAAGAGTTGTAACGAATCTTTCTTTATCTTTCAAAACAGTTATTGATCGGCAGGAACACTTTGTATCATGCCGTTTTACCGGCGGTTAAACCACAAAAAATATTTGTGAAAAGGTGTGAGATCTTCTGGCTTAATCCCCGACGATTTGCAAAGACGGAAAAAAGGGTTTGTGAGCTTAGACGGCACCGATCCTCCATACAACCCTCTTGCCCACGCCTATCACCCTTGGCTCTATTTATTTTCCCCGAGTAAGTAGTAACGGGAAATATCCATATCGACAAGTTATTAACGCAGTATGTCAGTGTAGCGAATCGCTTTCATCTGAAATATATATAGTGTACACGAAGTATTTTTTCACTAAAATGTATTCGGATGTTTGATTAAATTTACCGCGATAGTAAAAATATAACTAACAGAGTATAAACTGACCAGGAACGCGTCGTGTTACATGTTGTTTTCTGTTTCGTGGTGTGAACAAAGCACTTACTATGTTAATTTTACCGGTAACTAGCAGCATATTAAGTTTACTTTTCATCATATATTAATTAAACTTTTTTACAGGTAAAAAAAGATAATACGTTCTCTAATCAAAAATAGTTAAACACTCAGTAAATTAACCTCATCACCTACAACAGCTTGAAGACACCCACTGCTGAACAAATGCCTCCCCCTTAGTCTTCCACGTTGAACGGCAACTCACCACCTGCGTCCCCCTGTCATTCAATAAAATATCACTAGATAGCTTTTGAAAATTAAAAATTATTAAAAAAAATATCAAAGCAGACCCAAGTAATGCCAAAGCAGTACCTATATATTTTTAAAAAACCTTGACCGCTTAGTATAAAGAACTTTGTCCTAAAACTGTACAGAATCCTTGTCTACGAAAGTAGTATAATAATTTAATTTTATTATAAGTTAAGGTGGCTAGCCGTGGTCGTGTTCGCTGCGGTAGCACCCACTGTTTTAATTTATCTCTCCTGGCCTTGTAATCATAATTAAGTAGGTACAAAGTTGAAACAAGTTAAACCTTTTAAAATATATTCATACGTCAGCCAATGTGGAAAAGAAGATCCTTTAAAACTGTTGTTTAGATATTTGATGCTTACTCTAGAAGTAGGTGCTTATGTTAACTTCATTACGTTTTATTTTATATCGGTTATCACACTTTCCCTCAGTATCGTAAAGAAGACTAATTAAGTGCATTTTTATTTAGGAGAAAAATAAATAATAAACGTTGATAATTATGGTTTAAAACCGCTTATTGTTTTACTGCATCGGTGATCAAGTGGTCGCAAGTGCGACTTGCGGGCAAGAGGTCTCGGGTTCGGCTTCCGGGTCGAGCACTGTATTACTGGGCTTTTTAAAAATTTCTCAGTAGTAGAACGGAGTCTGGAATAGTGCCCGGTATATGGCAATAGGCTAACCCCCTATATGTATAATTACTTTAATAATAACGAAATGCTTAAGGGCCTTTGAAAGGGCCTGTACGGTTGGTGCGGTTGCTGGGCAACTGGCTGCCGCGCGGGTTCGATTCCCGCACGGAACAACTCTTTGTGTGATCCACAGATTGTTGTTCCGGGTCTGGGTGTATGTGAACTTATTTGGTTGTAAACGTATCCACGACACAGGAGTAAATCCTAATCCCCAAATTAACATTTTTTAACGATTAAAAAAAATTTCTTTAAAATGTACAGTTAGAAAGTTAATTATTCAATAAAAGCAACCTAGTTCAAATAATTCTGAATTCCAATTTTAGCATTTTTAAACGGTAAATCCATAAAATTTTTAAATTAAACACACATTTAGAAAGAATATTTCGGCACTGAAAAATAAAAATACCTAGAAACAAATCCAACTCAAACAATGTTATTTCAAAAGTTGTAAAAACTAAAACAGCCTTAAAACTTATATTTGAAGAAATATCAAAACAATATCGTTCTCATTTCTTAATATATTTCATTTATAACAAAATGAAAACATAAACGCAATTTTGAAAAAGAAAATGAAATAGAAAATTTAATTCGGCATTGTATTACACAAATCAAAGGTAAACAGTAATGCTAAACCTTACTTAATTGTACGTATCATGGATCGTATTAGGTCGAGACCGTATTGACATATTAACATACTACAATTAATTATTCATGCTTATTGGATTCATCCGGGCTGAAACATTCTGATAATATTAACGTGAGCGTTGTTAATCTTCACTGCTGCTGTTAATTAAAGATGTTCCATGTTTGTCTACGTTCATACGCGTCTATTAGTTTATAGATAATGGTAATCATCGCCGAGAGGCCCACGAAACCTTCGCCGAAGCATTTTGTATGTAATCCTTGTTGTGAGATCGCACTCATTAATTATTAAGACGGCATCTAACCTCATTGACGCTACCGACGTAAATTATCATGTAATCGCATAAATTACGCACCTATTTACATTTCATACTCATTTGAATAAATACGTCCCTTTTACTTTTTAAATGTTTAAACTGTAAGAAAAAAAATGTAATTTTACCGTACACATAAAAACCCGGAACTTTTAAAAGTGCAGTCGTCGAGGCGAAACTTTTGGGCAAATTAATTTACAATATTTGATAAAAATGAATCTTTTTATACGTTAACATCAATCTCAGAAATATCAAAGTGAACTTAAAAACTCATCATAATTAACATTCATTTAAATTTGAAATTATTCATAGCAGAAAGCGAAGTTGCCGTGGTGGTATTTAACGCCGCACCTGCCCGAGGCGTCTTAGCGTGGTCGAAATTAATGCGACGCAAAGTCGGCAAAAGTCAATTACACTTTATTAAAACCGTCTCCATTTATATCAATTTGACGCAAACTGTTACAAATACTGGTAATGTTCCGTCCTTTCATCCGAGAGCGAGGCGGGGCTACGCAAGCGCCGGGAGCGTAGCACACTCGTAGACAAAGCGGCGCGGGTAGCGTAGCGCGGCCAGTACGCAGCCAGAGCGCCGCGAGATCGCAGCGCGCCGCCGACGGACGCTGCCGCACGCTCGCCGGCACCGGCATACGAACCCCACTCGATCCACCTGCCGATGAATATTTAATGGAGCCGATTTCGATGGCGAATGAATGAGGAAACATCGTTACCCCACTGACATTCATCACAACACTTTTGTTGACGTATTTGTAAATCTTGGAAAAGTTATTTCGATTAACATGTCGTTGGGGTAAACTAATCAACATGATGAGCGGACGAAGATTGGCCTCGTGTTCAGCAGTCACAGCTGTGTTGCTGGTGCTCATAATTAGTGGTTCAGTTACATCGTCAGACGGTGAGTACGAAGTTTCTCGTTAAGTAATTAACAACATAACTAATAAGTTAGTTTCACAAAATTTAGTTGCTAGTTGTTTTAGTTAAAATAAATTATAAGGGATAATAGAGGGAGTATAACTGAAAAACTTTCCGCTGCGAAACAATTACATAAATTAATTTATGTTATTAATAAACAATTATACAATTTGAAGTTTTCCACGGCGTTAATTATTTTTTGAGCAGCGGGAAGTCTCACAAAGTTTGTTATTTTCTTTACAAAAAGTTTTAGGAAACAACGCAGAGCGTAGATAGCACTTTTACCAAGTTTTAACCGGCTCGCAGTCTATAAAGTACATTACAATGAAACAGGTGGCTCTTCTTTTATTGGATCCTGAGGATTTTCACTTTATTCCGTTATTTTGCCACGATTGTTATACTTACAAAATACATCAAGGAAATATTTTACAGACAAATGTGTCAAATTTATTTAACAACAACTTTAGAAAAGTGAAACCATTTCTTGCTACAGTGTAGATAGATATACTACAGATAGAGATACATATTATTTACATAACATAATAATATTTTCATTTATACCTCATAAATGAAAACTTTAGTCTCAAATTCAATAATGAACATTCGTTTCTGACATCTTGAAAACTTAGACTCTTTGCATTTGATATCATTTTGCATTGAATGTCATAGAAATGTTTCTCTTAAATATGCTTCGCCGTCTGTTTCTCAGTAGTAACTTCAAAAGCAGGCTGCTCATTAGCGAACGCTATGTGGTGGTCCATGTGTGTCGTTCTAGGAAAATATTTTTAACTTAAACGACAGTATCGAGATATTCTGATGTTATGTTTTGATGCCTTTTTATTGTGTAAAATAACTTTAAGAGTTGTGTTTTGAACTGTTGTTTTTTTGCAATAAGACACGGTTTTTGATCTGCAAAAGGAGTATACAAAGGTACAGAGGGGGACATATATAATGGTAATACCAATTTTTACTAGTTATGTTTTGTGCATATAGGTGAACCTATTGCCATACACTGGACACAATTCCAGAATCCGTGTTATTACTGATTGACTGACTGACTATACAAACTAAAAATACTCTTGTAACACTTTGCACAGCCCGAGTATCGAACTCAGGAACCCTTGGTAGTGCTGTGCCCAACAATAGCTGCAATTGGGACCTTTCGACCAAATTATTTTGTTATGTTTCCAGGATATTCTGATGTCATAAAATTAATTTGTTTAATGTCATTGTTCATGAAATAAAGTTGTATTAATTTAAGCATACTTAATATGATTGCAGAAAACAAAAAAATTCAAATACAATATGCCAATAACTATACAAGGTAGATCTTACTTAACAAAATAAGATGCGTTCAATATTAAACATTAAAAAATAATACATAAATTGCTATTTTACATAGTACAGTTAAAAACATTAAAGTATTATTTAACCCTTTTTCGTTCCAATTAAAAGAGGTTGCAATGCACAGCTTTCTGTCTTAAATAATAAATGTTTTGGAACTAAAATCCCAGTAAGACACTCTGCACTTAAGAAATCACTTAAATTAATTAATGTTTCAAAAGCAAAATTTTAATATTTTTGATTGCTTCTTTAATCAAGCGGAAGCCAGCGAGAATGCTGACTTCCTGAGTAATCTAATAATCTAAAACTTAATGTTGTTGAAAGAGAATAGTAATTTCTAAAGATATACTGGTAGTTACATATACTCCGCGCAAATAAAAAAAACTTAACAATACTTTTTACTCATTTTCTTATTCTTATAATATCTATCGTGAGACATACTAAATTAAGTAAAAATCGCAGCTTACTCAAGTGAATATTATAAACTAGTAGAGCACTTTTCTCGGTATATTCACGTGGGTAACCCGCGATTTTTAGTTAATTTCTTATTCTTCCTTATTCTTTTATCTCATCATCATCATCATCATCATCGACAACAGTTAACAGTGACAGACAACAGACTACTACAGTATTCGGTACATAAAAGGGTATACTGTAATCTCCACACTTCGAGGGTTGGACATCACATTTTAAAAGGTTCCAGTATATCAGAGATCTTCTGCTGTCCCAGACAACCAGTCTGGTTTCTGTCAAATGTGTATTAGCTTACTTTACAGCACATCAACAGCCTATAAGTAGCCAGCGCTTACCAAAGGACTCTTCTCGCACAGATAAATAAGATTTAAAACTTCTAATTAGAAAAATAGTTGTTGGCCCAGGTTTCCTCACGATGCTTTACTTCACAATTTATCAGTAGCGTCTAAATAATGTTAGAAAGTACTATAACTCGTAAGAATGTTTTCTTAGTAGTTGCCGTTATTAGGTTTTGAACCAACATTTTCATGCATGAGGAGCGGGCGTTTTAAATCTCCTCTACTATGACATCGAGTACGTCGCTTACTTGACTTTTACAAAACCAATGGGAAGTATAGAAGTGGTGGCAAATGCACTCTAATCTTTATCTATTTATTCAATTAGTCAGTATCACTTAAAACGCATGTATGCAGAGGGGTTACTGGATCATTGCGTGCTCTGTATCGCGTAAAAAATTTGCTTCCTCCCGCTACGAAGGTCATGTTGGTGCAAGCCTTGGTTTTCCCTATCATCGATTATGCTGATGTCTGCTACTACGACCTGAATGCAGATCTCCTCAATAAGCTCGACCGACTTCTAAATAACTGCATCCGATTCGTTTTCAACCTGCGTAAATACGATCATGTTTCTGCACATCGGTTGCAACTAAAGTGGCTGCCCATACGCCAGCGCAGGGAGCAAAGGGCGCTAACCATTCTATTCTCCTTTCTTTCTTCACCTTCTTCACCCAGTTATCTATCCCCTTACTTTCAATACTTATCCGCAAACCACAGTAAAAATCTTCGTTCTTCTCACAACCGTCTTCTCCAATGTCCCACTCATCGCACTCACTTCTTACATTCATCCTTTTTCGTACAGGCAATTTTTCTGTGGAATGCGCTCCCCCTGGATGTCAGGATGGTCTCAACTCGACTAACTTTTAAGCATAAAGTACGTAAGGTTTTCTTAAAGAGGTTGGCTGAATCATCGCGCTAACTATCCACTGGGTACTAGTAAGCAAGTATATATTTATATATTATGTATATATGTATGCATATTGTAGGCATATTGTACTCACGTGTAGGTATATATTATAATTAAATTTATTTATGTATGTATATCTCCGAAATATATTAGTTTATCTTTCATTGTTAAATAAAATCACTGCTTGCCTCTTGCACCTACCAATTACTCTTCTCTGCATCACCCAAAGGTCAGACTGGTAGAAAATGCCTGCGGCATTAAGTCCACCTTTTTGTACATATTGTGCATGAAGCATATTAAATAAATAAATAAAACAACCAAAGCCAACAGTTCATTCACTAAACTTTAAAAGTTAAGAATCTCCAAGAAAAGTGTTTTAAAAAGTACTCAACTCTACTGATGTCTATGATGAATAGACAAGTGCTTGTGTGCGGTGCCGACGTCCTTGTTGTGAAAGGGACATTGTTTATAGGCTATCGCGACTACAAAACGTCATAACGTCAATGGATGCTTTAGAAACTACATCGAGATAAATGCGTCGGCGCTTATGTTCTTTTTCTTCTGCTAAGATAATGATTTGATACGCGTCTATGACTCTACAATAATACGTAATTAAAATGTTACTGGCTGAACAGCTAATCATTTTGCGTTAATATCTTGTTCATAATAAATATTCGTATATCTATATAAATATAAATGTATTTCCGTTCGTTAGTCTCGCTGAAACAAGAGAACGGCTGAACCCATTTGGCTAATTTTGGTCCTAAAGGAAGGTTTAAAAAGTGAGACAACGGAGGTTTTTGAGGCGGTACGAAGGTTGCCGGGTGGAGCTAGTCTATCAATAGAATATTCGGTAAAACATTTTTGATAATACGTTCATAATTTTCTATCAGTCATAACTTCACAATTTCCAAATTAAACCAATAAGACAGTTGTGTACATACAATATACCTTGTTTTTTAATATCAATTAATATGTTAATACCGACAACAAAGTGTCACATTTAATCAGTCGAAATGTCGATTTTAGTTCTGAAACTGATATAAAAGGACATAACATAAACAAATTAACACAATCTCTTAACGGATTAATTTAAATACAATTTCCCGTACAGCGGCAAACATAAACACTACTGAAAGCAATTATAATATCAACAAAAGCCGAGATTTATTATTTAACTCGTCGAGTACCGGTTTTATAGACACAATTAAAGAACAATAGGTCGCGGTCACCGGTGACCGCTTGGTGTTTGACAGTTTAAAGTTATTAATACCATAAACTCATGCAGAGGCAAACAATTGACATATTTTTCCACCATGCCTGCTCCACGTTGATATCTATAACCCCCATTATTCAGAGGATTAGCTTTTTACTGGATGAGTCGTAGAATATTCAAAAGGGAATTATTGGATTTTGCTGAATCTATACGACTGTTCCACTAAAATCGTTCTAATCTTTCATTGTTATTGTCTGCTCCTATTTTACATTTATTTGTAAGCCTCACTCGATATACCTCTACAATGAATTAATCTATCAAATTTCGAAATCAATTGCAATAACACAATAAGTAATTCAATACTGATTGTTGATCGAATGGAAACAGCGAGGGGAAAGGAAAACAACGCAACAAAACGAGATTATATTATCGGATTATTTTACTGTGTCCGCTCTTAGCAACAACACAGTCTCCATTACTGACGTCTGAACCAGTCATCGCGCTTGCAATTATCTATAGAGCCTCGGCGTTTGATTACTACCTACTATTAATATAGAAATCATCTATAGATGTTCTATCGCCGTCGACGACTGTAAACTGACCTACTTACTGTCGCAGTATCTAAGACGTGGGTTATGAATGTGGAAAAACTTTGTCGCATTTCATTTTAAACGAAGATGTTGAGAAATGGGTGACGTTTTGGTCGAAGTTGCGACAGTTTGGTAGAACAGGTGCGTTGAGAACTTATTACGATGTTAGCTTCGTTGTTTACGTACCCACGTGAGGTAGTGTTGGCTTTAAAGTAACAAATGGGGAATGTGTGTGGCAGGCAAGTTGTAGCAGTCAATTGGGTGAAACAAATGATTGTGGCTCTTGTAGGCGCCAGACCACCTATCTATCAGCAGTAAGCACCACAATTACCCATTTACCTCAGCTAGAAATTCGTGCGACTGAAATATTAGATATGATTGACTACTGCCATTTCACGAATAAAGCGAAAAGGACTCGATTATACGGAATAAGGTTCCTAACAGTTATACGAAGAGTGTTTTTTATGGTATAATGTAACTATACCTACTGTATCTTGCTATTAAAATAAAGATCGATGAATCTCAAGTATCTATCACAAAATAAAATACACAAGCATTTTCATACACGACCCTAAACATAAAATTAACCTCACAGAGCGTGAATCGTAAAATTTTAGGCAACTAACAAATTGTTGTACGAATCAAGTAGGTACAATATATTATTTCACAATGAAACCTTATCCAGACTAACGACTACCTCTTTAAATAACCGAAAATTAACGACTTGGTTATCATCGCTTCCAATTTACTCCTAGCGTAGGTGGTTAAATACGTGCTTATTAAGCCATTATTATTATAACTATTTTGTACTCTATTAGATAAACGTTATGAATCATTAACATGTCTTGTGGATTCATAAATAATTGTTCGTGAATTCGTAAAAAAGCTGTACATACTTCTGGTCTCTTTAAAATTAGACATAAAATATGAAAACTTACATAATCCATCTAAAGACAATTAATTTTCTTTGATAAGTTACCAGAAGCCTAATTCAATTACTACAGGAAATTTCATTTCTCAATAAACTAACCATCTGTGTAAAGACACTGTACTCGCATTATACAAAGTGGAGACCAGACAAAAGAACAAAATGGAACGTTAATTCATATTGTATCATTATTTGTTTATACAATACCGACAAATAGAGTAATACAGGTTATTTCCCCAGTTATTGACCGCAATCCCAGAGTCAATTACTATCAGTCTCGAGTTGGATGAACTTTCAGTTAGAACCACAACTTACCTTGTGTATGATTATTTGCGAGTTGCCGGCGCCATACTTCAATTTGTTACTCAACTCGGGAACGCCTTTGCTGCGAACTTGCTCCCAGCTAGAATGCCGGTTCATTGCGACGCCAATTGCCACATAAACAAGCCTCGCCCAACCCCGGCTATGCGGTCGCGATACCAAAACTTGCTTGTTTACTGTTCTCACTACATATCATAAAACATCTATTTCGGGTGAAACTTAAACACTCATCTTTGCCGAGTTAACAAGGCCCCACGAAACTTTGTTGTTCATAAAATAATAATTATTAGCCCCGAAATTTACACATGTAAGGAAAAGCTGACGACTTTTGCCAAGTATTGAAATATATGACTGTGTCGATTCGTTACAAACTTTTCTTGTACTTTAATGTTTGATCGCGGTATTTCTGAATAGATAATGTAATATTATGATAATAGGTAGAGCAAAATACAACATACATATGTAAATATATTTCTCCTAAATCAATTGCAGAACGCTTATAATTATGATTGTTAATAAATAATATATATGTACCTCTATATACTAGGAAATAATAATGTTTTAGGTTTATGATCCCGACCAATCCAAAACGGAAATTAATTTAACCGACCCTTGAGTGTTATTGTTGGGCAATTAATACGTTGATTAGGCTTTTCCCAGTTGGTGTACTGTTTCTTTTAATTTAATTCACTGTATTATGGGATATTATTAATATAATACGTTCAATTTAGAAAAACAATTAATTATTCGTATAATGGGTCGTTAACCAAAATTACGCGTCTCGGTTACATTTTATCGTATCTCAGTCTTCGTTATTCGTATCCATTTGTGATCTGGAGACCTCTAAAGTAAAATTATGTAGTTTATAACCTCCAATAATTTACTTCACTTTTACTCCACGAATGTGAAATCATTTAAGGCTGATTACATCCTATTTGATGAATAAAGTAACATCCAGACTCATTCCTTTCTATGTATAAACAATTAAATAATATATGTATATCTAGTTAAAATACATTAATGTATTTATAAACAATTGTAACAATTGTAATAGCATACTTTTGTAGTACATAACTATTTACTTAAACTTTACAAGCGCGTACAAAAGATGCAAAGCAATGTCTGCAACGAGATTACGTCAGACTTTAATTGCACTTTGAATATGACTCCGGTTACCATTTCGTATGAAAACGAGGACTCTTACAGAAGAACATTTTTGAATTACCTAATTAATATATTTATTTATGAATAAATAAATAATATTGCAACAATACAAAATAGAATTAAGTCATCATTCAAAATTATGTGTTTGTTAACCCACATATGACGATGGAGAAAATTCATTTATTAAAAAATACGCAAATACGTTGAGTTAAGAACAAAAATGATGATATCAAAAATATAGCACGGAACACAACACCCGATTTTATTAATTCTGCAAGTTCCACGAATAAACACCGAGTGTGATATAATACAAAAACAATAAAATTCTTAAGGCCAATATTTTTACCGGGCGGCAGCGTGGGTAGGCCTCAGGGAGACCTCCACTCGCCAGCAGAAGATAATAACCTCAAATGAGATTAGATGAGATGTTAGTTCATTGTTTATGTGTAACAACGTAATTCACGATTTTCCGGTTCAACGCCCCTGTACACCCGAAAAAGCGTATTTTTTGCTATGAAACAACCATAAATCTTTGGACTTTTTCATAAAATTTTGTAATACATGTCATACCAGTCTCGTATATTGCACGCTGCTCGACAATATTCAAGAAAATTTGTCTTCAGGTGAAAACATGAAAAATTTCAAGAGAATGTGTGAATCAGTGTTTGATATATGAAATTTGAATGGTTGGCTGTTCCGGGGTAGTCGGGGCGCGGGATTCTCGGAAGTTTAGTGTTGACAACTTGTTTTCAATATTACAAAGAAGTTTGTGCTCATTTTATTTGTTGAGCAAGTTAAACTAACATTACATTTTACAGTTTAACATAGCATGTAAGTTAACATCTAGATATATCATATCAAATTGTATTTCAATTTCAAACGCTAATAGTTTTAAACTGCAGATTTAATATGAATATTGCACAAGTTCCCTGAGGTGGGTGAGTTCAGTTAATTTGCATCAGGTTGTCGGTCCGGTTAGACCGTGTGTCCTCCATAGAGCGCCCTCGGTCCCTCTATCTAATGAAGCCAATTTTCCGCGCGCGCTCCACCTTGCTTTCCTTTTGAATTTTCTCGCGTATTTTCCCTGTCATCCATCTCCTTCCGCGCTTCCGCACAAGCAGATTACTTTTGATTCCGAATTCTAACACCATTGATTTAATAAACAACAAATGTCCATCTAATCGTAGCAAACGAAAATGTTATTTCATAAATTCAATCTGTTTGTGGCGACGCGATAATTATCGGATCTTGTGGTTGTGAAATTAATATCCGCTTCGATATAAATTTGCATATTTAATGTATGTAATGGACACTGTTATGGATGCAATTACTTTACAGAATTTAAAGGACTGTATTTTTCATGACTCGTATTTTTGATTACTTTATGTAAAAGAGACTGAAATCAAACTGTGTATTTACTTGAATCAATATTCAAGAAAACTTGGTGGCTATTAATGAACAAATTTAAAGTACGTGGCAATCAAACTATGATTCAAAAGTCAAACACATTGGAAGTAAAGACCAGGCGTCTAAAAAAGGAAAGCAGCATCATACGCCGCGCCGGTTGCGGCGGCAAACACGTCTGTCTCGATAGACGACGCTCCACCGCTGCGAGTTTTCAACTAATTTTTATTAACTCCGCAACGAACTTCGTCGAATGTGTTATTTTTAAAAGAAATCTTAGAGTACATAAAGTCGGTAGCTGTACACCGCCTCTTCGTCTCTGAAAATATTTCAAAGCAAATTTTCTCTTACTTAAGTTTACGCTAGTTGCCTCCGAGTCAGATGTCGGATGCTACATAACCGGCATTACGAGACTACGAACGAAATGCAGAATACTAGCTCTTATTCAGCGGCCATTGAAAATTACCCATCCGTACACCTAACTGCAGTGACACAACATGGCTTTGTAACAACAAATATTAGAATCTCAGACTACCGAGTCTGAATGCAACTGCAATTTCTACCATACAATGAGACACATAATTTCGTATAACTATATGTATGTTTTAAAATTGTATTTACGACATGTGTGGTAAAATTATTCTTTGAATGCTAATGCATTTTGGAATTGGAGTTCTTTAGTTAATTAGAGTTCTTTAGTTTCATTAAAGAATTCGCAATTACGCTTAAAGCAATGTGTGAACCACGAGGGAGTGAGTCAGGTGCCATTTAATTTCAATTGTACTACACTTTTCTGCTTTGCCGATAAGTGCTCATAAAATGGAATATGGAATTAAGGAGCTCAGGGTTTTATCGGTCATAGAGCTATTATTTTTTAGGACAAGATTTTTAAACAAAAAGTGCTAGCCATAGCGTAGTCGACATTGTTTTAGGAATGTATCCGTTGAGTGCATGATACTAGAAACTACAGTTCTAAATATCAAATACCCACGTTCACACATAATGTATGTATGTATGTATGAATGTCATGCAGTACTACTGAACATTAGTAACTGTCAAAAGTTGCTTCCTGGTTTTTATATATTGACTAAAGCTTTCGTCTGCGTTGGTTTCTGTTCTATTCCCAAGGGAAAATGGAATAATATATAACCCCTGATATGTTATTCGCTGATATTGTAGTTTTCTATAGTTGTAATAAATATAAAAACTTATGCTGTAGCATAAATAACCTACAATTTTCTCTCTATATAACAAACAAATATAGCATAACATTTATTCATTACCTTAACAAAACTACCGATGTAATACTTTGAAGAATAAGCTTATGAATAGTCGTTTCACCGGCAAGAAATAATAGTATAGTTATAATTGTATAAGAGCTACATATACGTGTTTCGACGACCCGGCACGAGTCGACACCGTTGCCTATAGTCCCATATTTCGTATGTGCGGTACGTTTAGCCATATTTCTCGACGTCTATGCCGATGCCGGCACCGGTAGCATTTCACGCGACGTTCCCCGGTTTTTCGATGTGCGGTTTCCGCGCGACAATACCATTTTATTTACGGCTCTCCTGCACCGCTCTATGGAGTTCAGTCACGAAGCGAATGTAAGTAAGTGAATCCTACGCTCGCACCGTCACCGCTCACACCGTTTCGTGTAATTCACCCTGGTCAGGCGCTTGCGTTTCCAATCTGGCGATATGACCCGGAAACCATTGCCGGCCACTCGATCTGTACTATACACGCTTTAAAATTTTACTTGCAGTTCCCAGCTCTCAGCTTTTATAGCTGTAAAACAATACGATATATTTTCCAATTTTGGTTGAATATTTTTTGAACAACATTATTCGGACGGTTTTGTATATACCCTTTATTACATTTGTACACATACACATAAACGTAACGCAATATGGGATTGCTTAATTATATCTTCCGTTTAATTTTAATGCGTTTTAACATGCACCATAACTGGCGAAAATTGGATGTCAAATTATTTTTTAAGTACACTTTTGTTTACCCATGCATGGAGTAAATTCATAGGGTTATTGGTATCCTTTAATAAAATAACAGTAAAGTTATAAAATTGATTAAAAAAGTACTACAGATCTTTTGAAACAACCTTTATACGAATAAACAAAGGAACTTTTCGAATCGACTCACAAACTACATAGAAACGGTAACGATACTATTAATTTTAATTGTTTCATAAATAAAAATTGCCGTCAAAGAGAATCCGATTCATTTATGGATGACCGCATAAATCATCGAATTTCCGCACCCGTTATGAAATGGACCGAAGAAGTATCCGCTATCCATTTTATTTGTATCTCGTTTATTTACTGGCAATCACTCAATTAATGATCAAATTAAAGTATGCTATATATTGTATAATTCTTTATGTAACTCTCATTGTTTATTGAATGAACTGGATTATAAGGTAATATGTAGGTACTTACGATTATAAGTGTGAATTTCTTATTTATACAAAATGTATGTTTTTGTGTTCACTTATCAACATGCAACGTTATTTATGCGTTCTATGTATGATTTTGGGATTTAAATATAGTCCCAAAATAAAAACTAAACCTAGATTTAAACCTAATATACAACTTTTATTATCAACAAAACAATCATAGAAGTATAGTACACACGAAATGTGCAACTCACAATAATTTATAGCGTCGCCGTCGTAACGAGCGGCGTGTTTTTCAAACATATGAACTCAATATAAGTTTATTGCCGACTTCCAGCGACGAAGGAAAACATCGCGAGAAAAACTGCAGGTTTGTAAAACTGCACACTATGTTGAGAAATATGTACTTCACCGGAGTTATATTAGCTTCTGCAAAATTTTGTATAAATTGTATCTCTGTACCCGTGAGCTCGTTAGGATAATGAGGAACTGTGCCTATAGAACATGAGGCTCTTTGTTCTAGATTTGCTGATCGTTATATACGTCGAATAAATACGTTATCGTTTGTTTTTTGGGCATGAAAATATTGGAAAATACATTTTTTAAGTAAAGCCACCGATAAAATATATCGTGAAATAAAAATAATAATCAAAACAAAAATGCCACCCGAAAATTAAACACATCACATTTAAAATAACAATTTAGCTAAAAAGAAAGCGAGCGAAATTGACAAAGTTCATGGAAACAAATAACCTACCTACATCTACAAATAGGCGTATCGTTTTATATGTAGAATTTTAGGCGCAATATTTATGCATATGTAGAATGTCGGCAGGCGACACGAGGTGGCACTGCCGAGCACGCCACGCGTCGTCACGCCGCCGCGCCGCGTCGCCGCCGCCACGCTCGCCTGTCGCACGCGCTGATTTATAACAGCAATATAACGCCAACCTGTCCTCCAGATATTTTTATAACCTTCATACTAACTTCGTATACTTTTGCGACATTTACGCTTTGATTTCGTCCTTCTGATGTAGAACAATAGCTGGTATTGTTTTGTTTGTTGTTTTTTTCACGTTAAATCGAGCAATTAACATTGAAACATTTGATTTAGTAACAATATTCATTTTCACAAAAGACATTGTATATAGTGATACTTTTTTTTATTAGTAAATAAACCTATGGCTCAAACTTTGGCAACAAACTGCGATTTGTATTTTGGTGTAGTCTTTATCTTCTATCGCGGGTAAATAATTTAATTTGATGGTTTAATCAAAGTTTAAAAAAATAATAATAAACAATGTTTCTAAATCATAGCACACATTTTATATCTGCTACGAGAGTTCGTAGCATTCGTAGCACTCGTCTACGCTACGAAATTTCGTAGCACTAGTTTATGCTACGCAACATTATGAACGGGATGTTAAGAAAATTAAGATACACACTGTATATTTTTTTGATCTTGTTTTCGTACTATTCTACATTTGGACATAGGCCTTGATTTTCAGATCGAATAGTTGGAAGATTCCTGTATCTAGCTGCTTCCTGCGACTTTTATGTCCCGTCTCGCTCAAATCTTTCTTTTTTACTTGTTATAAAGATAGATTTGAAGAAGAGATGAGAAGATCAGTCGTTAGCCACTTAGAATCAAACTTCAGATTACTGAGAAACTTTAAAAGATATGGAAGAAGTTGGTATACAGCATTCAGTATCATTTAGCAGATTTTATTTTAATGTTGCCTTTGGCTGACTTCCTAAGAGGCACTGGTGTATTATGTAATGCAAATTATCTTCTAAAATGTGTAAATTATGTTATTTGCGCAATATCAGATGTCGGAATGTATTTAACTATAGGTATTTTCAAACAGAGGACAATTGCACCAAAATTAAGTATACGCAATGCTACATTGCCAGAATGTTAATACGTTGGGCTCTGAATGCAATGCAAATGTAAATTATCAATGCTATCACATTTTTTTTACCAAATAAAAATATTTCACCTCGGTGATTCAGTAGTATTAACAATGACTTTCAAAAAATGATTTTTTGTATTAAATATAGCAAGTATTTAGGACGGCAAGAATTGACGAAAAAAGGCAAATTTTAAGTTTTAAAGTCGATTGTATTACAAACTCATAAGAATAAATTTATTTTTATTTACCATTTACAATTCGACCGATTGGAATAGATAAGATTAGTAGAATATACTTCGTAACACATTAGCGATTCCTACTTATTAAAAAAAATATAATCAAAAATAAAAAAACACCACCAAATAAATAGTCATAGTAAATTATCCAAAGTCAACAATTAGCTACTCCATCGTAAGTCTTAGACCAGTAATATAATACCTAGGCAAAACAACAGAACCGAACATTGACACTATAATGAAATTATTGTATTATTCATATTATTATTGACAATAACTGTTCGTACGGCCTTCTATCGACCACTGGAGTCCTTGGACGAATGACACAGCATAAGAGATAGTCTAAGAACACAAGCGCTAGGAATATATAAGCAATGTATATTTCACTTGTTGGCCGAGTGTCACAAGTGCGAATGCTGCGCAAGGGGTCTCGGGTTCGATTCCTCGGTAGGGCAAAGTATTACTAGGTTTTCTAAAAAAAAATCTCAGTAGTAGCACGGAGTCTGGAATTGTACTCGGTATATGAAAATAGGCTTACCCCCTATTATATGGGACTCATAACATAAACAGTGAAAAGTGGGTGTTTCATTGTACAGTGGCATTAAATGCCGTAATGCTGTAATGGGGATAAAAGGCGTGATGCTATATTTTATATATATATAATATAACACCATGAGTTTTGTTCTCTACAGAGGTAGAAGAGTTAAAGGATAGAATAGAATAAAATAATCTTTATTGTACACCATTAATAATAAATTTGTGCATACAGATAAAAGACATAATAAACATAAAAAAATAGGCACAAAGGCGGTCTTATATTACAATGATTTCTACTTCAAAAAAGTTTTTGACCAGGTACGAAACCGCTGTAGAAGTTTTGATCATTCGTTCTTTTTAATGTTCGAATTCAGAATATTTGAAAACTCACAGCAAGCTTATAAATACAAATATGGTAAAAAAAATCCCAAACCTTGAATCAAACTAGAAACAAGGAGTTTTCAGGAAAAACAAAGAAATATTCTATACCGTCTTATATATTTTTCATATCACATTAGATATCGCATAAAATCGCCAGTGTATTCCGTATGTTCGTACCGGATTGTCGTCTCGTCGAGACGGAGACTACAAGATTGGGAATAGACAGTGCACCTGTGTTTGTGTCGGTGCAATATTCTATATGTATAAGTTAACCTCAGTTAGATTTGCCACTATTTGGAAATATTTTTGTAGTAGTTTATTCTAATTGTCTAACATTGATTGACACCATTGAATTAAATCTTTAGCTGACGCTAAGAAACAAATTAAAACATCATATTAAACAATCACGTTTATAATAATCATTCCAACGAAACATTTTAAAAACACATCCATACTCAACATTTTGGATTCGGCTAAGAACAATTTTATAGTATCAAACACATATTATAATGTGCCTCCAGACACATTAATTGAAGGTTGTAATATATGTATGTGTTACTAACAGAGCAAGTACGGAACAAGTCGCATTAGGTGCACTTAACAACGATGTAACGAAGTGCTACAAACTCAGCCCGAGAAGCGATTACGCTTAAGCATCTGTACTAATTGGCATCACACGTGTTAATGTTAACAATTAAACTTTAATGTAACAATGCGACACAATTACATACGACGCTACTACTACATACACGACACAATTTCGAGAACAAAGAAAAATGTAGACTCTTCCAATCTTATTATTTGTCAGGTACAATACTTTACTAAGATTAACGATGTAACCAAAATTAAATTCGATCCGCGCAATAAATGATCCACTCTCGCGATTCCAATGAACTCGAATACCACAAATTCGCGTCTTACACTAGATAGTGTCGTGATCTATCTGCAAACTTCAAATTAGTTAACTAACCGAAATTTGCATTAGTTGTTTGTTCATTCAGTTTACACAATAGGACCCGAGGAACTGAAATTAGGCGCGACTGATAATAATAAACAGGCAGAATCGAATCTCCAGTTAAATTGGCTTTATCAAGCTCTTATTGCGAAGGGCTGTGTCGCTTGGAACACCTGACCGCTAATTGTGTTACATGTTTATACGTACACGACTTCGACGCGCTCAATATCCCGGACAGGCTCATTCGACCGGCCCGACAATGTACGCACCCATTTACAAATGCCGTATCTACGCCAATGTAATTGTAGAATAGATCGGTTCCTCACATAATGCGTATCGTATAGCCGACATGTTCAAGTGAATCTTGTTGCATTTTGCATAAAATCGATACTCATGAATACCCACAGCCACAGCGAAGCCGCCGTGAGACTCGGCTACTCGAATTTGCTACAATCGGTTTTATTTTTAGGTGAACGCCATTTCCCATGTCCGAAATGTATGATACACTTTAAAATTATTCCTTTCTTGTCTATCGCGTAACCGAATTGAATTTTATAAAAGTAGACAGAAGATGTAAGTATCGACTTTGTACGAAGTATGAAGTAGATACGAAAGAAGTGATTATTGTATAACAACATTCAAATATACAAAATACTTCTTACATACCATAATGCCAAGGTTTTTGTTTTAATAATTTGTTCAAAGGTCAGGTCAACGACAAAACTTTCAAACAATAATAATATTGAAAATCGAATTGTCCTACTTAAATCCTTTATTAGTGGGTAACTAATGACTTGGATAAAATAGTATCCAATTGCACTGCAGTACCTGAATAATAAAAACAAACAAAAAGATTAATAGCGGAATGAGTCTTTGACGCGTATTTCAATTAGAGGAAAGTCAATTTAGGGTGAAAGAGGTAAGTAAAGCGAGCGACAGCGATGGCGAGCGGCCCGGACATCGGCGGGCGGCGGGTGGGCAGGGAATCTAATTTGCCGGGGAGCCCAACACGGACTTTTGTCACAGCGTACTGTGCCAATTAGGTAAATACGCGAGCAGTGGACGAGGCGGCCCGACTGCCGAGTGGGAGGCGCGACCCGTCACGTGCATCCGTAAACACTTACGGTCTGATGAGCGGCCCGCCCGTAATCATATTTCAAGTGGCCGAGTAATCTCGTTGTCTCATCAACACCGACTACATTATTAACACGTTACACTGTATTAGAGCTTATTAAAGTAATTAAACCCTTTACAGTAGGATTTAACCGTCTTTGGGGTCTCGTTAAGTTATGGAGGTTACCTATTACGAACGATTTGTAATCACGTGACGATATTAGTTAGAACCAAAGTGATGATAATACTGTCAGGCTTAGTAAATGTAGTTACCCTCCGAATCTAATATTTATTTACTAGAACCCATAGTTTTCAATTAGGCAAGCAATACAAATGAAATTACATAGGGGTAATAAGACTGTAGGCAATGTTGCGGTTGTTGGTAGTCTGTTCCAAACTAAAGGTCAACTTTATTCGATTCCAGCTAGGTAGGTATGTACGTATACAGGCTTAGTGAAATAGAAACTGTTATTTTGGAATTATCGAGTCTAGAGAAAAAATTGATGCTAATGGTACTATTAGGCAGTCACTTATTAATTCCACGACATCTAGTCAAACATTGTTTATATAGAACAACAGGTAAATAAAAAATCAAAGCATGTCAAATTCATTATTCATAGCAGCATCAATTCAAAATTGAAAAGAATCCTACAAAACCATTCTCAAAGGTCACGTATCGTGGAATACAACGACACAGCAAGCGTTTTGTCGCTTCCCCGACATTGTAACACATTTTTCGACAATGTGACGTTAGAGATTTGACCGGCCAACATCGTACACTATTACGTAGTATTGAAGCCGTTCCCAAGTTGAACAAAAGACTTGGCACAATCATTTTTCTATTAAAAAAGGCTTGATCCCAGCTAAGAGCACATTTCACGGGCCATCTATCTTGCGGGATATTAGAAACAACATTTTCCGATTGTTTATACGTGCTCGGTAAGCTCTTCTTTCATTAGAGACGACGACGTCGCGCGTCGCTTGCACAGCGGCCCGCACCGCTCCACCGCTAAGATTGATGGCCGCTGGATGGATTTGTTCTATTCGCGTACTCACTCATCAATCATTCGCGGATATTTTTCCGTGTCTCAGGTTGTTTAGCCTAAATAGATTGTTGCAGCATTGAAGCATCGCTCATATCGATCGGTGTAGTATTGACGGCTACATACGTAAGTCTTCTCACTGCCAAAGTGGCGGACATTATTCAACTTTATCGACATGTTTTATTCATATTTTAGGAGCCGATTTCGAAACTGTAAAAACGAAATCTTTTGCCGAGATTCGGTTTATCAGTACGAAGTCAACTAGAAAGTTGTTTTACGCTTATGATAATAATCCAAAGTTTCTTACTTTCCTGTAATTCTCTATTTCAATTATAAGTTTGAGGTTGGAAATTAAAGTTTGTGTTGACAATAAATTAGTATCCTGCCTAATATAATCAGGGAGTGGCGTAACTCAGAAGCAATGGCAGGTCATATTATAAGGGCGTAACCACAGGCCGCAATGCGACCAGCTCTAACCGCCATTTGGTACACACTTCGCAGATAACCAAATAGGCTACTTGTGGTTTACAAGCCGGCGCGCACACGGCACCTACGCTATAGCGACCATGTAAATAAAGCTTCAAATTACCTACAAGTTCCACGAACTACTACAACATTGACTTTATAGTTTATGAGCCAGGATTACATCTAAGTTGCTTAAGGCACCCAAGTATTTCGAAACACTTCGAGAGACCTGCTCATAAAACAACTATCAGATTATTAAATTCTCTATTGCAAAAAACACATTATAATAAAGTACACGTTTCTGAGAACACAAAGGCGTCGTATTTTTTTCTATGCAAACCTTTTAAATCGGCTCAATATTAATGAAAAGCCAACCTTACCAAATACTGACGAATCAAAGGGTCCGTGTCAAATATTACTCAATATAACTAAAGTATGTACTTTGATGGATTGCTCTTGTACCTAGCCCTCGTACTTACATGTACCTAAACCCATTGTATGTATTCATGGCCGACCCAACATTATTCTCTGTCGTGATTGATTAATTTAAGTGTACAGTTCTCAGTACGACTACCTGCGAACGTAACCGCGCAGTCAAAAGTCACCGGCACATTCGTGTTCACTTCAAATTAATAACAACCAATTAGTTATACTTAATACTGGTACTTAGTTCTCGTTTTTTATTTGGCCTTCGTACTGACTTGTTGTGTTTACTTTTTTCACTATTTTGCTAAATACCTAACTGTTGAATAACGAAAGAGCAAATTGTTGTTTATTTAAAACGGCTTATACATTAACTTAATCTAATAAGATATTATTAATATTTGGACTCTTTTTTTACCTTGTACGTGTAAAAATTTACAATTCTATGAAAAAAGTACTCTCTAGGTACTAGCAAGCTCGGTACTAGATAGATACTATAAGCAAGGAAAGAAAAGAATACATAGAACCTACATGCACTCACATACCAAGACATAAATGTACCGATAGACATGGTTATAAAATAAAATACATACAAATACGACAACTAGGACAAAACATTGCAAACAGATCTGTTTATCTGTTGTGTTTGTTTCAGAATCATTGTTTCCTCGTTTCGTGGAGCCGGTCACGAACGTGACGGTGACGGTGGGACGAGACGCGCTCCTCGCCTGCGTCGTCGAAGACTTACGAGGTTACAAGGTGACTATACATTTCATACCCCACTAAAATTTTCCCCTTTCTAGTGAAAAAATATCAAAAAATACAAAACGAGGTTTTGTAACTTTGTAAAGTTAATTAAACAACGGCTTCATGAATAGGGGTTGCTGTTTTAGTTACCATTTTCAAGAGTTTGTTTCGCAAATTGTTTTCTTTGCAATTTTTACGTGTAAACAGTCAACGCGTGGTGGACTCATTATTTTTGATGCTCCACAATGAGAGTGTTGTGTAAGGGACGGTGTTTTAAACAACCATTATTCCAATGTTTCATTGTCGAATTCTTTCATCTTGGATTCGATTCTGAAGTCTAGAAAAATGCGTTACGTACTTTGAAATTAATTGTAATTCCCCAAATTTTTCGTTTAAAATGTATATGTTCATAATGTGACATTAAAAATGAAATGAAATAAATACGTGATTATCTTCATTAGAGAGGTACGTATTCAGTACAGAGGTACCCAGTAAATAATTTCAAACCGAAAGCTACGCCAATACTGGCCAATATCGTTACACAAATTGATCCTGTCAAGCAACCTCGCTCTAACACACATCAATTCTCTCTTCCTTGTTATTCACGTTGTTGCCAAGTTACCGATGTATATATAATAACATATTTACTTATATCGCACAAAGTTATATATTTAATACGATAAACACAAGTATATATGGACTGAGCCATGTCAGTCTTCACTTGTTAACTGATACGCCATGCCGCAAATCGTTAATCTATCAGAACCCGTTGCGGTGATTCTGGTACCACCCCAAATTATTAGCTACCAAAGGGTTGATCCCAACATTAGAATAGCAGACTTCATAGAAAGATTTATATCGTATCGTTTCTTCACTGTAAAGTAAATATACAGCTTGGATATCTCTGAAGGATTGTCGTTGTACACACATGATGTCAGCAAAGTTCAACAAGGAGCTTCATGCTTGGCCCTGCCTTTTACAAAATTTTGAATCACAAACGGAATGAATAGTAACAGGAATTTTCTGCTCGAGTATTCCAACTAAGGAATCCTACAGACTGTAGTTAACCTCCAAACACATCGCTGACGGTATTAGTTCCTCAGTCTATTTACACGAGCATACCTCAAGTTGATATTGGCAAGCAATTAAGAAAGCAAACAAACAGTAGCACGGAGTCTTCACCGATGACGTCATGCCCCATGATGAACGAGCGCCGTGTAATTCTATGAACGGATACGTTGCGCCAGAACTTCATACAACTCCATTCGTGCGGTGCACGGGGTAAAGTTTTAACAAGCCAACTTAATATCACTTTGCTCAGAATGCACGATTCGCCAGTTATTAATCATGCAGGACGGCTAGTTAGCGAAATTGGAGTGCTGTATAGCGCAGATATATTTGGGAGAAGGTGAGGCTGAATTAGTCGCCATTTGGATTATTCCGTGACGAAAATTAAATTATAAAGTCAAAAGAATAAAATAGTTGCATGTCATGAGAGGTAGAATAATCAAATTGGACTATTTAGCTCTTTATTTCTTTTATAGTTAAATAAACTTTTAGAATATCGTTATATTATACATTGTACATCTTCATAAATACGAAACATAAACTGAATTAAAAAAAGGAGCAATACTTTACAATAAAATACTTTTCCGAGTAGGTAGGTCACGTTAGCAAAATATTGTTGAGAAAAGCTTTTGTTTTACGGGTTCCAAGATAAGATTGATAAGTGTAATATAATTTTTGTGGTAAAACTTAGTTTGCATGTGGACGTGAGTCAGCTCGATAAAACTCGTAACTTTGTATAACGGATCACTATCTCATGGAAACCTAAATGTGTTTGTCACTCTCGTAAAAATACAAGTTTCTACGTATACTTAAAACTTTATGCACATCCATAAATTCTTTGAAATGCTTCAAAGGAAATACTTACTTCTCTGGTTTGCCGCACTTTTACATTTGCTGCTCGTTCATCCGTACATGTCCTTATAATGCAGCCAGCTGTATGAAGAAATTCATTGCTGTGCACCTAAGAAATGTATTTTTATGTTAGCCTCGACATTTTCATTTCAATATTGACTTCAAGTGCTTAAACTTTGAATAACAAATCGCTGTTTAGCATTGTTAAAGCTAGATCTGATTCATTTAGGTATTACAATACTATTCAGTGAGAATGCAATAAAATTTATTTACACAGGTGGCGTGGGTCCGCGTTGACACTCAGACAATTCTGAGTATCCACCACAACATAATAACCCAAAACGCGCGCATCAGTCTGTCATACAACGACCACCGCTCGTGGTACCTGCACATCAAGAACGTGCAGGAGGTGGACCGCGGCTGGTACATGTGCCAGGTCAACACCGACCCCATGCGCTCCAGGAAGGGTTACCTGCAGGTGGTGGGTGAGTGTATAAACTAATATTTTATCGAAACCTTTATTATTTTACTTAAGGTATACGGTGAAACGACTATCAATGAACATTTTAGTGGAGATTGCAATGCTCTTGCAACGTTGTGCTAGACTAGCTCCATTACTGAATGGCGGTCCCACTCTACAGGTTTGCCTGTCCAGGTTTATTGACAAAACTGCCTAACATACCCGGCATTTTAGGGTGGAATTTTATTCCCCTAAAAGCTTTACTATCAAACCTGGGCTAAGAGCAAGTTGATATTTTGACATTAAAATACCCGAACTAAATACCTGCGTACACCGTCCCTAGTTTAGGTGTAATAAGGTTACGAATTTATATAGCATTGCTGTGGTTGCGGTTCGGACCCGGGAATAGAGCAGGTAACGGTGACCTTACCCTTAATAAAAAATATATTCACGAAATCAATTATAACATGAAATATTTTGTGTGTTGCAGCTTTGTGTTTATGTTATTATGTAGGGAAATATGATTGCTAATTTCGTTAGCTTTTTATTCTTAGCACCTACTATTATTAATACTTTTTTTATCCGCAGTACCACCAGTGATAATAGACAACATGACGTCGACGGATATGGTGGTTCGCGAAGGTACCAACGTGACCATGGTCTGCCGAGCCACTGGCTACCCTGAACCGTACGTCATGTGGAGGCGAGAGGACGGACAGGAATTCAACTGTAATGGCGAATCAGGTAAGAGAAAAGGTCTTATAAAGTGAAATATTATTCAAGTCAGAAATATTGATGCTGACTTTGTTATCACTTGAAATCATCAAAAGAAAAAGACAATTCCAAAATCCCATTAAAATATCACAAACTTAATCTTGTCGCTAATGCGAATCATCTACGCCCAAACGCTTCATACCAAGTTAAAAGTCTATTTTGTTCTCTTAAATGGAAACAAAAAGAACAGCTAACACAGTTAACAAAAGATTTTGGTGCTCCTATAAATATCCGGTCAAAACATTAGTTCCGGACGCTCATTACACTGACGCGCTCCCGGCGAAACAAAGCAGATGAATGAAAGAAATCCCTGAAGCGAAAAATGGAGTGGAATGTACCCACTGGGATCCCGTACATCGTCCATGCTAACGTTACACGGTTCAAAACAAAATTCTGTTCTCAACACAACGAAATTATAACAAAGATTATTTTCCTCTTTATGGCAGTTGATCAAAATATGATTTACACAATTTATTTTACTTGTCACTTTGTTGATATTAACTTAATGTAAATTGGTTTTTGATTTTGATTAATTACTAACTCTATTAAATGCTTATTTTATACCCTTTGTGTAAAAATTACACATACTAAATTTTAGTAACAAAACGCGTAAGTAGTAAGTTTATTTTTAACATATTTATGTATTAAAAATAAGATTTTGAATAAAGGCCGAAAGCCTGAACTTACAGCAAATATTTCCTACCACATCTCAATCCTCAAATGGAGGATCCCAAAAGGGTACGAAATGAAATGAATTGTTCCACATAGTAGGTACTACGAAATTGTAGCCGTAAACGAACATAACAGGAATATTTTCGCAATTGAATTAACAATGGACTATCGAACATGAATAATTACGAAAGCCCGCCATAATTCACTTACGTTTAACAATTATATTCAGTATTTTACCACATTCCTTTTTCACATCTAAATTAAACGTGGGCAATTTTAGTAGGAATACATTATGGATTTTTAAATTGGGTCATCATTGGTGGGCTGGAATTTTCCTTAAATACAAAAACATTGAAAGTAACGATCTATTCAGTACCTTTTATATTTTTTTATCTCTAACTTCTAAGGCTTTAAGTATGTTTACGAAATCCCTGTTCAAATTCTATCATCCTGCGTCACATTTCAGAAGCTAATGTTAATCCCATACATTTTGATCAGTCATACGAAACGATTACGAACATCGAAATGCACTTGTCTAGACCCTGTTCACGCATTCATAACAAACTAACCAATATTCAAACTTCCCTAACATTTGAAATTCCGTGTGTAAATTAGCTCATACGAAGTTGTTCGATAAACGAGTGTTCTTTGGTTGCAGTGAACGTGGTAGATGGTGAAAATTTAACGATATCGAAAGTGTCTCGACTTCACATGGGCGCCTACTTGTGTATCGCCTCGAACGGAGTCCCGCCATCGATCAGCAAGCGCGTCGTGCTCATGGTGCAATGTAAGTTACATTATTACCTCGTACATGAAACAATCTTCGCTGTTCTACATAAGTTAATGATGTATCGCTACATTATAGTTAACTGCTGTTATAGGTAATGAAATGGATTGTCAAGTTTGTTGTGTTTAGGTTGAATTCGAAGTTTTATAAAAATAATTTCAATGTGGTTATTGACGATTATAAATTAGTAAACCTCAGCTGTCGTCTTCAAGAAAACAGACATGCTGTCTTAAATGCGATAACGTAGAATTTTGTAATCGATAAAAAGAAAACACGTAAACTTGTTACACTTTCAATACTTCATCGTAAAGTAATAATTTGAACGAACTGCCAAAATATTCCACATGGTACTCACAGACAAAGTTTGCGAGCCCACAGGTAATATACGTCGTAGAAGGAGCCTGCTCCGTAGCTTGGTTGACTGTAAAACCTTGAGCGAAGCGAACACCGGCTTTCATTAACACATCAACATGGAAATATACAGAACCCACCTGTACTTAAAATTTATGTTCACAGAATTTTCTCTACTTACTTCTCTCCCGCAGTTTCTTCTCTTTACACAAAACTTTTATTATGTCGAGTTTGAATATAGCAATAAAATACACAAGAAAGTCTAATAAAGACCTCCGCTGCTTTATGCAGAGTTTGTGCAATATATGTATGTATTCAAACGTTTTTATCTAAAATTCAACACAGACGTGTGCTACCAAAAGCGACGTTATTTTAAACCACTTTCCCACTGAAACTTAGTTTAAATTTATACAATTACTCGGTTGCTATCTAATTAATTATAAATTATGCTACTAAAAGCGTTTTAAACTTAAGAGATGTAAAGACTTAAAAGATTAAGAAAAATATAAACTTTGAGGACTAACAAAATTAATATCCTCAGCAGCTGCTTATTTAATTTAAATAATTCCAACTGGGATTTGTCCAGTAAGAAATACATTAATTCAAGCCAGTCCGGTGTCGGCCCGGGCTACTGCACACTATGGGCTGCCTTCAATGCTGTAAGACAACTTCAGCAAACTTTATTCTTAGTTCACGACCTATGAAGTACTATAAACAACACTTACCGAGAATATTATAAGCTGCTTACTCACTTGCTTGGATTCTGTGAACTAGTTGAGTCAACGACGTGCCATGTTTTAGCTTTAACAAATATGTTAGTATTCCTGTACTGTCATGTTTGCGTTACACAACACACTGAACGTGTTTAGCGGTACATATTTGTACTTGATTTTCTTTTACGATAACGCCTCGATAACTTGAAATTACGACTCATTTAAATTTTTACTGCCGCTGATGAGTCCCGGGAATCGGTGAACATAATGTTCTGGAATACTTTGAAGCCAATCATTGGTTGTGATTTATGAGGTAT
Source organism: Spodoptera littoralis (assembly GCA_902850265.1). Taxonomy (NCBI): domain Eukaryota; kingdom Metazoa; phylum Arthropoda; class Insecta; order Lepidoptera; family Noctuidae; genus Spodoptera; species Spodoptera littoralis. Next base: position 6,768,717 of record LR824542.2, on the reverse strand, counting down.
TTTTAGCAATTTCGATGTCACCACAATAGGCCCGTAGCTTGCTCTACGTGACAATTAACGGTTACCATCATATTCCCGAATCATTGTGCTCATATGTTGGGTCAACCGTTCCTATGTGGTTCATTACATTTGATTTCTGTTTACATTCAGGTTATCGCGACAGTATTTCGGTGTGTTGATAGCAATTAAGCTTATTGCTAGTGTTTGTGCTATGACAACTTTGTGATACAGTCAAAACTGAAGTATATCTACAGAGTTTCATACTTACGATTGACGTAGGTGATTTGAAGTCATAATTGCTAACGTTTTAATTTATTCTATTATGATCCAAGATTTTATATTAAATGCAATAAGAATAGTTGTAACTCAATTCAGACAGGATTAAATAATTAGGTATTCTATGATCTAATCTTTCACTTCACAGCACTCTGACCAACTCGATCAAGTTAATCTTGAGAATGCAGAATATAATAAATAATTATAAATTTTAATATAATACAAAAGTTCACTAAACTATCCATTCCGATCCGAATCTATTGTTACCTTTTGCCTTTTTTGTAAGTATTTGTATGTTTGTGTTTGTACCGCTCAAGGACTTTTGTTCATCTTATATAGGTTCTCGTCTTCAGTCGAATACATACTTTGTTATATACATATGTATATTTTGCATGTATTCACAACCACACAATGTCACATGTCTTCACAATAGACATCTAGATGTCCGGATTTTGAAGTATAGTAACCGTTACACATGCTCTAAAATAGCATGCTAAGGCTAAGGAGTCACAGGGCGATTATGTCCCGCTCCGGCTGCGGCAGTGGAATGGAGGCGGAATTTTCAAAATTCACGAGACCACAGTTTTCTACGATCCCGCAGCCGCCGTGGTTGCGGGAACGCGGCGGCCGCGAACCCCTAGCCACGCCCGCGTGTGCAGCGGTAGCCACAAAAAATCGCAACCGCCGCGGGCGTAAAACGCGCCGTGAAAATTGATATGATTTTTAGATACATATCTGTATTCTACAAAGGCTGCAGGCCCGCGATCGCGTCGAACGCGGGAGAAAATCGCGCTTGAGTCCTTAGCTTCCAAGGCGTTCTACTGAGCATACTCAAAACTTTTGAAAAATTCATTCCCGAAATGAGCTAATTTTGAGCAACATTCCGACACACACGCTACTACGTGACAAGTGCTTAACTGAAGAATGCTTCCTTGCTAGGAATTAACACGTGTAACCAAGTAAACATATTGTATAAATCTGATGTAGGAAAACGAGGTTACTCTTTAATCAATTCATAATTACGAAACAATGTCAATATACCACAATAATGGCCCCACATATTATTATGATTGACAACTATGTTAACTAGCCGTCTGTACCGAATTCCCAGAGGGTACACACATGTATCACTAATTACGTAAAACTTTACCAAATTATTGATTTCAGATGAAATTCGTAATATTAATTACATTTCAAAGGGTTCAAACTTCCAACCTTGTTAAATAGCCATCTGTTAATGTCACAGTAATTTTAAATAGAAACTAATGTAGTGAGTAATAATATAAGTCCTTTTAGAGTAGGGTAAAAACACTATCATCAATATTTAATGTACTTTTCCTTCACTGACCGCTTTCCTTCCAATTTACCTTGCTGCTTCTATAAGAAAAGTTGCCAGCTAAAGTAAGGAGCTTGTAACTTTTTGTTCAATGTATTAAACGCAGCTTCATAATGTATATTTCGATGTTTTTTTGTAATCAAAGAAAATAAGGAAACAATGTGAAACGTGTTGTTATTTATAAACCAACAAACTTTTTTATTCAGATTACATACTCATAATCAACTAGATATTTTTAATTTATGAGCTGAAATGGTTTTTACATTTTAATCTATATTAATCGTTGCATACAGGGAACATTTCACTGCAAAAAGTCCTTTCAGTTTATAAATTGGCTGCCAAAAAACAGAAGCCGAATGTGTGTGGTTAATTTGATGGTTTATTTTAGTATTACGACACACCATTCAATTTGAATTGTGCACGCACTCATTCAAATTCGGGTATCATAATCTAGACGGAAGAATATGCCGCACATTTGTCCCAGCCCGTTAACTTAGCCTCAAATTCTTTCGTTCGTAAGTACGTGAGCATTTTCATCGCAGTCGTTTTCTTTAGACGGGAGTCAGCGTCGAGAAATATTATTTTTCTGGGGGTTGGGTGTCGTTAACGAGTATTTACGAGGACACGAGCGTCTCTACCTGACGGCGGCGCCTTCCGCCGGATCGGCCGTAATTGCGCCCAATTAGAGCATTATGCTGACGTGAATACGGTACGGACGCGATAATGGCGATACTATCTGTCCTCTCGCCCTCGCCACCTCGCCGCTCCTTGCCACTGAACCCAATGAAACGCTTTTCTTTCCCCTAATTCACATTCCGTATCTCAGCGCGTTCACAGTCCTCTCCATTTCTTACGCGAGACGTGAAACGCTCACGTAACTTTCACTCGATTAACCAAGGAGACTTCCTTATGAATTCACTGTCAGTTTTCATTACATTTAGGTAGTACCGAAGACAAATCTTTATGACAATGTTATTCTTTATGCGCGTCGCTGTAGCCTGCCTTTGCCTTTATTCATTCATAACTCTTCGCAGATAATATAATAGGTACCTACATGCACCAAGGACGTCACTACGAGTGTATATACTTACGTGTGTGGGGCACCATTTCTTCGCAAAAGGCATGTGATATGTATTACCTACGTGTTGTGTTATTTATGTAACAAGTATAAAGACAAAGTTTTTGTGAATAGGAACATTTTTTATTCTTAGCTGTGCGTGCGTTAACTACGTACCTGTGCGTGCGTGGTACGTAGTTTTCCGCTATTCTTAGAGTTCAGTTATAAAGTGCCTGAATTCAGCAATACTTTAACTGGATAATATCTTTTTTTACACCTCAGAATAATAGTTATTAACATCAAAACTTAAAAGTTACTTAAAACTTTTATATACTTTTACGTACCGAATAGAGATTACGACATACTTCAAACCACAGACTTATACTAAACTGTAAGCAGCTGCTTATGATACCAATTTTTCTATTGAATAATGTCATAATCTTTGTACACATAAGTAAAGCTATAAAGTCGTCGCATGCTTACAATTTTCGTCATTTTCGTTGTAAAAATGTCGTAAACATTTTGAACATAGCTTCGAGATGCAAATTAAATATTAGCAAGGACCCGCACCGCGGCACGTTTGCCTTTCGAGCACCGATCCCTTTTGTCATTTAGTAATAATTTATACACCAAATCTTACTCAAGGAACGCATCTTAATATTCTAAAAATCGCTTCAAAGTCCGTTGAGTCCTTAAATTTTCAATAGCATTTGTATTATTAAGTACGTTTCTAACAAAATTGTAATGAAAGGGAAGTTATCTAAGGAATGAAATAGTTTGACTTCCTCGTGAGTTTAGTATACACAAATAACCTGGGTTAGGTTTCTAGATTACATTAAAGTTCGAAATATGCATAGCTTATCTTTACTTACAGAACCCATAACATTATCTTGCAAAAGTGAATTCACATCAGTGAATAACCTTAAAATACAACGTTCCCTTAAAAACAGAGTGCGGAGTTCATTGTCTTTTTTCACTCCTTCTTTGTTCTGAATATTCATAGTAATAACTGTTACATAGGACTCGTGCCTACCTACTACTTATCATCAAGTTCTTACGTCTATTGATAAAAATACTTTCTATTTAATCAACAGTTCCACCGATGTTATCCATCCCGAACCAACTGGAGGCGGCATACATTGGGCAGGACGTGACGCTGGAGTGCCATACGGAGGCGTACCCCTCCTCCATCAACTACTGGACCACTGACCGCGGAGACATGATCATATCAGGTACAATACAATTAATTTTACGTTTCTTTGTAGGTATTAGGTTCTAAGTATTTCATTTTGCACCCATTATAAATACCAAGCTGTAATAATTATGTATTTATTTAAAGAAGATTTTTCTTAAATAATCTAATATAACGTAATCAAATAAAATTATATTTTTTTATTGCTTAAGTACAAATCACGAACAAAAATCTATTTAAACCAATAAATCACTTTGTAAATAACATAATGTGCTCTTACCGTAAAAAAGGCAACGTGACATATGTCCCTAAACCGGTCGGTACCACTTAATTAAGTCCCCGACGCCCTTGAAACCTGAATAAAGTTCGTAACCGGACTATATCTGGGGAGCTAAATTAGAATTCGAGTTGTGTGAAGACAGGCATTTGATCACCTCTAATATTAATATTAAAATTAATTATGATTTAGTTAATTAACTCATAACCTTTCCAACTAGTGTCACATCACTTGAATAAGAGTTTATATCGTAAATTGGACAGAAGAAATCATTTGGAACACGATCAAAATATGAATTTACTAAGATGTAATTGATTCGCAGCGTAATTGACAAGTTAACGTCAGACTTTCCGGAGCGAGCAAATTAATCGAATTACTAATGACTTCGTTTATCCGTCTGCAGGAAATAAATACATCACGTCACTAAGCGACGACAGTTACAGTCGGAAAATGAAATTGACTATACGGAGGGTATCGTCAAAAGATTTTTCATCTTACCGCTGCGTCGCGAAGAACTCCCTCGGCGAGACGGATGGGCTTATCCGACTTGACGGTAACACCAGATTATTCGTAGACATACTACATATGCTATCTTCCGTACATCGATTTTTGGAAATATTGAACATGACTTCTTTACCAATCTATTTACTGAATCAGAAAATAATTGCCAATTGGTACTACATTAAAATTCATGCATATTTCAGAAATCCCCGCTCCTTCGACAACGAGTACCACGGACAATAACGTCCCTACATTTCCTCAAAGAAAGAAAGGTGCGTTTTTCCTTCTATTTACTCATTGTTCTCTGTAAATTGTATTTCAAATAACCAAGTGCGTAATGTAAACATTCTAGAGACGATTCAATTTATGGGGGCAACTTAAGTGTCTTGATCCGTTTGATAAAGGAGCAATTTTGGCACCTACGGCCGGAAAAACGTGGTGCAAGTCCCGCATTCCACAGTTATACATTCATCGCAGTCTCAGGGTCACCAAACGGAAGGGTCGATGGAGAATTTTGTATTTATCGGTTTTGCCGGCACAGCCCAATGCTTGCGTACAATTGGGTCGTTAGTAATATTATTGTGGGAAAAGCGATTTTGTTTGCGCTTTGACTTCCAATATACCTTCTTATTGTTATAGATTTGGGTTTTCTTTTATACTCTTTATGGCGTCATATGTTTTGTTCATACTTGAAAGCCCACTTTTACAGCCCCTTAGCAGCATGTAAGAAAATTTTACGACGCAATCATTTTCCACATCGGCTTTTTTGCTCATGGGACATTTGTATCACATGTACCTTGTTTCTGTCAGGTAAACATAAAAATCGTTGGCGGGACAGCTCCGCCGAGAACAGAGTCATAGGAGACTACGAAGTAGAAGAGTGGAAGGATGTCGGTAAGTGTAATACTTACATTATTTAGTAGTTTAAAAGCCTTTTAGTGTTTCTGCAGCACCGCTTTACGTCGATAAAGTTGCCTGCGAGAGATAATTGGCACGATAGAAAGATGCAAATTGGTAAAATATTTCACTATGGAGCGCTCGTTAAGTATGCTGACTGGAAATAACTTCGACATGTAATTAGTTACTATAAATGCAAATGATCGTTTCCATATTTTAATTGATGGAATTATTGGTGTATATACTTTATATCTTCCGTTTAGATTACGAGTCGACGCAGTCTTCCCGGTCCACCATCAGTCGAGGCGCTTCTCTGGTCATCATTGGAGGCTTTTTGATTGCAAGCTGACATACGGCCACCGGTTTCCAGGTCCTATCCTAGTGCCAATAAGACGTTTGTGCTAAAAGAGATACGAAAGCAGTGATAAACATTAGGATAGGTGCTGTGTCAGTCATAAACTTGTCATATCGTTTAATTACGACTCCAAAATATCATTTAAAAACTGTCATCACATCGAAATTATCTATTATAAGTTTATTATTTATTTTACATTGCAAGAATAATTTATGGAGACGTAGTATCTATTTGATAGAAATTGTAAATACTTTTCGATATAATTGAAAGACTGATAGAATTGTACTATTAATGTGCCATATCTTATCACATAACTATAAATTGAGTTTAGTGCATAAGGATGTTTATTTTCCCTCTTTATTTCTTTTTACAATACTATTAAACTCTTCTATTAAAAACTGTTTACAAAGTCAGTAGTAAATGTCCTCAAACTTCAATAGTGTGTTCAATTTACACCGTGTAGTTAATCGGTTTAAATACTTAGAGCACACGTTTGTACGATGTACGGCACGGCTCACGCTACATCGCCATTGCCGGGCTCGTGTCACGTACTTGCTCGCATTAAGATAATATCATACCATTAACACTCGTTACAATTACTCACTCGCCAGTTAAATGACCATCTGTTAACTTGGAATTAAGTTATGACCATATTTTCCCTCATTGTAAAGAGTAAATAGAATAAAAGAGAATTATATCCACGTACTTAGTTCCTCTGTATGATCTACCGCCTCGCCACAACAATGTGCAGGACAAAGAAAATCAATTCTTGCTTTGTATTTCGTTTTCTCTCTTTCTCCTGTAAAATAGTAAGGGATATAAAGAAATGTTGGGTTTGGCTTTAAATGTCTATCATATTATTATTGTTGTTATTATTGTTGTGTAAAAATGGTTTTGAAAATATTATTACGTTTGTTACATACCTGGTCTATGGTAAAAGTATGTTCTAGCTTATGTTTCAATTATGTATTGTAATTACGTTATTGATTCTCCCCTACCTGTCCTATCCACAAATTGTTCTAGTAATCTAGTTTCTATCGATCTGTAGTGCTAGTCAGTAAAATTCACTTTCCAAACTCTATCGAATGACAACGCACTATTCGAATATTTGCAAAATCGAATAAAAAGTGACACTTTGTGAATAGCACTACAGTTTATTTTTTGAAAACTTTGTTATTTTGTTTTAGTCACCAATGTTTGCAATAACTATAAAAAAAGAAATAAAAGTACTGGCTTCTATAAAATACAAAGATAATTTGTTCCTTGGATAAAAGCTTTATACAAATTGTAAATATTATAAGTTATACGCGATGTTAAATTAATGTACTTACTGTTATGTTACTCGTTTCTTACCAAATGTTTACCTAAATACGTTTTGTACATAATCTCATCACTTCTGCAATAAAGACAATATGGCGTGCTTTGTAATATAAATAAATAGCTATATAATATTTCGACGTACGAGGCTTGCGTTATTTTATTTCTCTAGTACGCATTGGTTGTTGTTTGTACCATTTCCAAAATTGTTATAGAGAATCATAGAACAAGATGCAATCTTAATTTATTGTACCTGTAGAATAATAAATAGATAAGGACTACATATCTTGGAAATGGTCTATTTCAGCGTTGAAAACTTTGTATAGTGACCGTTGCAGTTAGTTGTTTATGTAAAGTTACAAAATAAATGAAATTTCTTAAATCCTTTGAGTATAATTTGTCACTGAAATTACACTACACTGAGCCAGACTTTCTGAAATGTTACAGAAAGATAACAAATGAACATAGTTACAAATGAATTGCTATTAGCAACTTAGTTGAAACTAGACTGGAATCGCTTCATGCAGTGAGTACTTTTTGTTTATAAAACTAAAGGTTACAAAGGGTGAGTTTTGCAAAAGACAAAGGCCATTAAATTTAGTACAGAAATAGGTTTTGTCTTGATTAAAATGTATTTTTTATCTCAAGATTTTGAAGATAAACTGTTCTTTGTTCACATGTAAGTAAGGCAATGGTATCGCCACGACATCGCGAACATAAACGTAGACGAGCAACAAAGCGGCATTGTTTACAGAATTATTACAGTTCTCCCACTCGGGCTTATTTTGCATAAAATAATGGAGGCGGAAGCGGTACCTGGCCAACTAGGCACTGCGCGGCCGGGCACAGACACTTTAATGCACTTACTGCCAAGAGTCACGAGCAACTGACGAGCGTGAATATAGCTTTACCGGTTTTAAAATTCGTGGCTGCATCGCATTCAAAACTCGGTCAGATGACGTACGGATGGAATCAGCTCGTTTGCATGAACACACGTCGGAGTTCGAACGTTCTTTCATATTGGTGTTTTAAATGCAGCCGATGAAATTTCACCGTGTCAGTCACAATTTTGGAAGGGTAATAAATTGTATGGATCTTTATTCAAAAATGTGAATGCAATTCTATTATATTTTGCTACGTGTTAAAAATGTTGGACGATTTTTTGTATTTAAGTTCAAAAAGAAATTAGTATTAAAGAAAAATTCATAGATATGATAGACGATAAATGTGTAGATTTCGAAAAATCAAGAGTTTGTAGAAAATTTCTTAGTCAAATCAAGTACACAAAATCCAACATAAACATAATAAGTAGGTAAAGTAAAGTATTTCAATGATATAACCAATTCAGGGTTGTGTGGTTACGAGCGACCCTATGATGGTATATCGATTTTATGCAAAATGCAACAAACTTCCTCGCTGCGAACACTCTGTGCTATATTAACCGTAAACCGCGCTTATTTTGCCAGCATTGCGCGCTTTATTATTATAAAATAAGCCATCAATTTATCCTACCTACTTATCGGACCATCGTTGTAAATTGGGGTTGTGAAACTGCGGCTACCGGCCTACCGATCTACATAACATTATATTTAACATGTTCATAAGACTTACAAAGAATATCTCACTTACGTAAATAATTAAATTCAACACTTAACCACCCACCCTAAGTAACTGTAATGACGTAAAGTGTTGTGACACATTGTGGGTTGTATGTGTATGAATGTATGTTACTAAAACTGACAATTGAATCGTAAAATTAGTGACTTTGAACGAACAGGATTGTGTCATTATTTAACACTTAATTGGATATCGATAAATATAGTGGTGATACGGAACATTAAACGGGATCGATGAGTTAATGTACCATCGCTTCGGTGGTGTGGAAGTGAGAAACGGAACGAACGCATATGCACAGCAAACAGAAATAATCGGCAGTGATCGATCGAACGAAACACCTAGAACAGTTCCAGTAATCCCAGGTAAGTACTTAAGCCACTTTCAATATTATTTAATCAAAAGTTTATTTAGAAGCGGAACAAAATCTTGATAAGTCAATAACTTATTAATACCATAAACACCAGATACTTCGAGAGATCAATTTATATTCTCATTTTTTGTCGGGTAACAAACAGCAATCGTATAAGATACGATTGGTGTCTTCAAGCCAGTAGACATGAAATAAAAAAACATGTCACACGGCGGTTCAATCAAGCAACAAACATTTCGTTTTTATTGTCGATATCCTCGTATAAAGAAAAGTATAAAAATAATAAGGAGTCGTGAGGGAAAATAAAATATAATAATAGCACGCCGTCAAAGTCATTGTCCAACGGCTTGAAAGGATTTAGGGTGTGTTTTAGGATTATTATACATAAGTATACGACGTTTGAAAAGGGTATGCGGTCAATTTGGTACGATTTGAATTTCGTGTTGCCTTCAGCATCCAATCATAAAGTACGATATCGGTGACAGTCACAATTTTGTTTACAAGGATTTATCTGCTCCGCTCTGTCGCAGGGCAATATTGGTACGTTTATTGTATCGCGGTCGGTGATATTTGACGCCACACTGATATCTGTTACTCCGTGTAATGCCAATAAAAATGTTTATTTCCCTGATCATCCTTGGCAAAGAAATACAAACTGTGTTACAGTTTCATATTAGAGCAGACGAACTATGAATTAAGTACCTGGAAAAATAAAGTTACAAGGTACAACCTTTCGGAATCGCTACGTGGTAACGTTTTAGAAATTAAAATTAACTTGAAACTAAACAAAAATTTTCATTTTATAGTAGTGGTGGATAATTTACGTAATATCTTAAAAGACACAATTCTGAAAAGATAAAATTGGTTCTTGATCTAGATGATTGCTTTTTTTCTTTGCGTCGGCGAAGAATTCGAACAATTGTCGGGACATGATCGACCCGTCTGGGCCGACAATGCCCTGTTCTCACTGATCAGGGTCAGGCAAAATACTTTGATAGCGAACCTTCATATCAGAAACAGTGCGTAGGTACACCGAAATAATACGACGTTACAAGTCATACCAACATTACACAATTTCGGCTCCCATTTCACAACTCAAGGTTCTAGGTGACAACATGATGAGCGCTGACATTTTGATTAATCCAATTATTTGGCGTTGCGTATAATATGTCAAATTAATAAGATCTCCAACTGACTCGAGACTGTATTGCCATTTATCAACTAATAATTAACTTTTAGCATTAAACAATATTAATCTCCCGTTATCCGAATACTGTGTGTGAATTATTACAGCTATGTATATTGTATATATGTGTTCACCAACAATCCAACATGCCTAATTAAGCAGGTACAATTTTAACACCCAGGTTGTAATTAGAGACGTACTTTTAACATTATTACATTTTAACTACTAAAGTTATTTTATTATCATACCAAGCTTAGCTCGTTTATTTTTTCCGACATAGCTTTCCCTCATTAAAAGCGATAAGTTTCACAAGTTTTTCAATTGTACAATACAAAATGCAGAGCAAAAATATCTCCTTTTATCTGATATCATTTACGAAGCAACGCATTACATTTCCCTCGGTTTGTATCAGAAAAAAATAGTTTTCGTACCCATCACATTAACGATGAAAGCAACTACAACATTTTTAAAACTTCCCCGTCCACCATTAAAATAATAACTTCCTGTCTGTTGTGCTTTTCTGTAACGACCCAAACATAAATATAATAACACAGCATTTCATTTATTTTATACATTTTAACTTCATTCAGTGGAAATATCTTCATGTTTGTGTAATCATGATGGATACATGTCCAATAGTAAGTATTCAAGTACGTCCAAATACGTAACAAAATGACCAATTATAAAACAAAGGGGATTTGCAAAATATCAGTTGTAACAAAAATCAATAGTAAAGAAACCTCACAAAATCCTTAAACAGATAAGTACGACTTTTAAGTCACAAGGAGTGAACTAAGTCAATGGAAAGTTTAACAACAATTAATCAGTTGGAAAATTGAACGACGTTACATCACATCATGAAGATAAACCACTGAAACATGAGCCCAAGTTTGCGTAAACCGAGTTGCACAAAGCGAGCAAGTCAACATTATCGTTAATAAGATGGTAGTTGAGAGCGAGCTCGGCTTTCTGACGAAACTCGCCGGCGGCCGCGGGTGGCTCGCCAACATGGCGTGAGCTCTGCTTTTATTTTTCCTCCCCAGAAGCTTACGGTTCCGACAAGTTTTGGTAAGACGAAACTTCCAGCGATGACAATACTAATTCCGAAGAAGACAAAAGTCTTCTATTGTATATCGTCTTACAGTAGTTGGTTCCAAACATTCAATATTTTAGTTGAAATACGCAAACGAAATTGAAAATGTTTACAACTTGCTTTAAATGGACTGCAGTACATATTTTTAATAAGATACAAAATTTCAAATTGAATTTATTATTTTGATAGATGTAGAAAACAGGTACCTAGTAGTGGTAGTAAAAAAGTAGGTCAAACTTACAATGTGCCTAACTGGGTAACTACTTCGCATTAATAGTTATACTGAGACTATAACTAACTATTATGAGCCATCTTTTTCGACCTAATAACTCGTCGTTACATAAAGCTTGAACTCAACGGTAAGTCCACAATAAATGGCTCCTAAATGGTTCAAAGCGCAGTGTCCGCCGGTGTTCGGGGTTGGGGCGTAGTTCCCGCATATGGGACCAAGATTAAGTTGATTTTATACTAGAAAATATATCGCATGACCTATTTCTATATTTCGTTAAGCCATTAATGGACACAGTTTTAAATGCGCTTGCACGAATGAAATAAATAACTTATTGTAAAGGAATATGTACAAACCAAGCTATCTATCGTGAAGTGTGATGAGTGATATAAATAGACATACCTTTAGCATTCACATTACTAAATAACAAGAAGTGATTCTATTGCCACTTGTTATACACAGAACATAGTAATAATTCTTAACTCTGTACCGTTCTAAGAATACACTAATTGAAAATTTCCAATAGCCTTTTGCCGAAGAAAGACGAAAAGCTGCTAATGTCTTCATAGAAAATTTAAAAACGCTCCTAATTATTTGCACATTAAGTTTCGTATGAATAATTGAGCAAATAATTCGCGTAGTTTAGTCTCAATCTATTGAAGTTATTTTGGGTAAAACGTCTAGCCACACAATACTTAGAATCCAGTACTAATTGGGTCGAAGAGATCGGATGGCTGTCACTCCGAATAAAGTACTGATAAATTTTCTCATTCGGGATGAATTTGTTCGAGATTTTTTGAGGGTCAGATACTTCAACCTGTACAACTGTAGGTAAGTACTATACTATAAAAACTACATATAATATGTGTGTCTAGTTTAAACACAAGTGGTTATCCCTACTTAACTATACCGTTATGTAAGAAGGTATAGTATAATTAGTAATTATAAATATAAAAAGTCAGTACCTACTCATTTTGTGGGATAAAGTGCTACGAGTAAAAAAAATATAAAGGGTTGATTATGTTAGTAGAATCCCACTTGTGTAGCTACCTACTAGAATGGTTATAAAGTCATCCTTAGTCTTAGAAGTAATTGACAAAACATTTTGTTGTTCAAAAGGGTTAATTTATTATCCCAACTACGAGTAAATCAAAAGTGTTTAAACTGTTGACGTCGTTAATAGCCTAAATTGCCTAAAACATAGAAGCTTAGGTCATAACGTTGTTAGACAACGCGTAACATGCATAGACAATTAGCTTAATAATTAGCAAACTTACACCGTACATCGTGGTCCAATTACTAGGCCATTCCACACAGTAATAGAATAAAATAGTACTATGTATTCCATAAAAAACGTTAGACAAAGTAGCTGCATACCATTTATATTTAAATGTAATTTAAAAGAAGTAACGTAAAGACCTAGAATTTTCATAACAAACATTACCTACATAATATTAAAAAATAACATTTTAACATCGAAGAAGCAGTTTTCAAGTCTGTTACTATTCTATATACATTTATCAACTATCACCACCTCGTCCTCAAGTACTCCAATCTATCGAAAAAAAATTGAGTGGAATCTTAACAAAAACGTTATTAATCATATCTAACACAATTTAGTAAACGAGGGCGACAGTAATTGCTCGCAAATGACAGAATCTCTGCAAGGTAGTGCGGGCGAGACCATTAATACTGGTTAGTAGGAACATAAAAGGAATCATTCCCGTCTTTACGGAAAAATTATGCATTCACCTAATATTGTAGGGCGCCGCAGATTGCAGCAATTACTGAGAACCACTAAAAGGCTTAACATACCTACTATAAATTAACATTATCGTTTGTTCGCACGATTGTGCGTAGTACTTATGACCTGAGTATATTGTGGTTCCATGGTTATTCTTATTCTTTCTGAGTAAAAACAATTTTATATTCACAGTTGCAGTTATTATTGGAGGTAAATAAATATTTTACTGACTGGTCATTATAACTAATATTCGGATGACAATATGCTCAGTGTTCAGCGATATATTTAGTAAGTATTTCTAAATAATAAGAAGATCAGACCCAGAAACTTCAAGCTTGGCAATCACATTTACAATCAACGCCGCAAATCATTATATTTCTATAAATAGATAGGTAATGAAGTTAACTTATATCGAAGAGCTGCCACAACTGAACGTAGCTACAGCTACCCTCTGATACAAACCACATAGATAACACTTCCAAAACATTGCTTTAACTTACAATAACATTTCGGAGAGGACTTATCACAATAGAACCAGATAACATATCTCATTGTTTCACACACCATAAGCTTTACAGTTATAACTTGCCAGTTTTGTACAAATGAATAACAACCCTAGGGATTACACTGAATCATTTAGTCTTAGGCTAACTAGCCTAGTTCATAAACAGCTAACAATATAATTCTGAGACTCAAAATAACTACTACCAAGAACACTCCGAATTTAGACATTTCTCTTTTATGTTGTAAATGTAAACAAAAATGTACCAAATACTTAATTGATTACATTACCTACAACCTACACCTACAGTAACCAGAAGGAGTAGGCAGAGGTACCACAATATACGTTTTACCAATGAAATTAATATGCGATATGCTTTTACTAAGAATTCAGCAACAAAGTATAATTCACTTTACGTACAATTATCGACTACCACGGTTAGCGCGGTGGCTGGTCAACTGCCTGCCGCGCAACGTGTCGCGGGTCGTTTCCCGCACGTAACAACTCTTTGTGTAATCCACAAATTATATTGTTCCAGGTCAGGGTGTCATATGTATGTGAACTTGTATGTTTGTAACCGCACCAACGACAAAAAATCCTAATCCCACATTACGTTTAAAAAATAGCTTCATTTAAGAACCGAGATTAGATCATGTAGTCCCACATTCCACCTTACAACTAACGAGGCAGTCGTTCGCCGAATTCGATCTCAATAAAATATCTACAGCCATAAATATAATAATAATCCAACGTACATTAATATTAATTTCACATTCTCTTAATAAAATAAAGGAATATTTTCCAGCGAATATTAATTTCTATCAAATATTGTTGCTCGGTTTTAATTTGAACTTAATTTTTCATAACACGTGGAATTGATAAATCAAATCTCTATGTAATTAACTTCATGTTAATAACCTCCGCAAACAATCAATTTCAACTCAACTGAGTATTCTTGAATTCTATGATTAATCATTGTATATTAAATTTACTCATCTGGAACTCGTATTTGCAAGCCTGTCAGTCTAATTATACATTCATTTGAATATACTTACACATGTTAATACATAAATGTATTTCAACGTTAAATTGATATAGACTAGCTATTTGTTCTAAACCGAACGTTGATAAAGAAAAGATACGAAATTGTACATTTTTAGTATCACTGCCAGTGTAATTTAATAACGAAGATATATAAAAAATACATGACATATTATTCTTCTTACATTTTACTAGAAAGAAAATAAAATCACACTTTCTCCAAATCGCTACCTAGGTCGGATATATTGTTAACAGTGCCATAAAAACTGGAGACAATATTTTTTCCTACCGTTGCTCATATAAAACGGTGTTTTAATAAAAGCGGATCACAGCTGTCTGGGTGAATATTGTCGCAGATGTTTCAATATTGGTGGGATTAGCAGCCTATTTAAACATCACTTTCAATGCTCAGCACCGTCATATCGAAATACAATATCATTCAAAGCAACCAGTCATAATATTTACTGAACCTTTTTAATTCTGTCGTGAACACCTCCTCCAGCTTTCGCGTTTTCTAGGTCGTTATTAATAAAACCAGATACTTTAGCACCTTTCATGTATTGTGTTTTACGGCATTATTATTTGCAGCCATTAAGCACTGAACAGGTTGGCATAGTTTACTAATAAGGTTAAATACCTGAAAAAACTAACCTTTTAACTACTGTATCAAGGCTATTCAAGTTTCATCGAAGACAAATTTCATTTTGATTTTATAGAGACGGCTTGCATAACACTGATCTGAGTCCTGTGAAGCTATAAATTTGCCTATACCTACAATGTATATCAAGCAAACTTAAAGTGTACCTATTTTACTGTATAATGTAACAAAGGGCCTTTGACGGAACTAGCACAAATCCTAGCTTATGGAAGAGCATAACATTTTCTCCGCTCCATTGAGATCTTTTTTTTAATTCGACGCTTCTACTGAGAGTTATGAACCTCAGAGGTCCCCTTCACAAAAGGCAATCCCCTTGCCGTGACTTCATAACCGAAAATATAAAAAATGCCGGAAAATATGTGGAAATAATAGCTTCCTGGTGTAACTAGTTGGTTATAGAAACGTTCGTATTATTTTTATAAAAATAAATGATTTTATTTTTAAGGTTGTAAGGTTTAAGTACCTACAAATTGTTACTCTCTATTACGACTCACGATTAAAATATTAACAAACGAACTGAACTTCATCTTCGGCTATCTCTATATGGAACTGAATGAGGCTGTCAGACCATCAACCGTCTGGGTGACTGAATTAAATTTGTGGTCGGTGAAAGAATTATTACGTTTTCTAATACTGAAAATTGACAGTACTTATAAGCACGCATTTTGGAATCATAACTCTCAAAAAGTGGCGGTACCTAATACCTCTGTTTACCCCTTCAGGCAAAAATAAAAGGCGTGATGTTATGTTATATACAGCATGTATACATTTTCAGTGTGAAAATCTTTGTAAACAAAGGCCAATGTGCTTTGTGTCGCGGCGTCATTTTACCATGAGGCATTGTGATCCTGCCGATGACGGCTATGCATAAATTGGTGCGTCCGCTTCGAACCAGCTTGGGTCATTTATCAAGTCTGTAGCTGGTTCATAAACCGTCTATCGCATTGTTATCACGTCAAACGACATTTATAGTAACTGTCGTGTCCCCAGCCCTGATTATATAATCAATGACGAAATTAAATCATAAAACAATATGACTTGTAAATGACTACGAACTTCGTTGTAATACTCATGAAAATTGATGTTTTTCGCGTGTTAGAAGAATTTTCTTGAAAGCTGATATAAGCGTTTAATTTCTTCTGGGTATTTTGGGACTTTAGAATCTATTTAAGGCCCGTTGTCGTTGGTAAAATTTTACCGTTTACTGTAAGACAAATTTAAACAACTCAAATTAAGCTGTGATCTATCTTATAACTCTTATTAATTCTCCTTTCGGGATTTTTCCACTATATAACCCAGACTGCTACTCACTACGAGTATTGCCATTTGTATAAATAAATGTAGTAATAAATTCTACCCTTCATAAAATAAAAAGTGTGATGTTCAATTGTACATAAATATATAGATAGCAGAGAGGCATGTGTCAACAATAAAGTGAGATCGTTGTATAATACAATCTCTGTAAACTAGGGCAGTTAGAGATTTGGCTAATTCCCTAAGTCCCAAGTTTCGAACAGAAACTAACTTGATAGATCGCTATATTTTCTATACATATACTAAGATTTGTGTATCTAATCTCAATGCTCTATTATTTGCTCGATGTAATTGATGTAAGCAAGTTGTACCGAAGTTTCCATTGTGAATAATGTTCCCAATTCATAGATATTATGGTAACTCTGTGTATTGACTATGTAAAACCGATAAACTCTTTGAGTGAACTTGAATTTATGAACACAATGTCTAATGATGTAGAAATTATTGCATAATCAAAGGTTAATACAATATATTATACGTGATTGCTTACTTTGTCTATCTGATATAAAAGCTCTTTAATGTGTGAATTTATTTCAAAACTTTTTGGTTTAAGTCGAATTGACTGATGGGTTTCATAATCATACACTATTACTTACGAGGTTTATTTATTTCGAAAAAGACTTATGTAACAAATAAAACCGTGTAAAAGTATTATAGGTATACCAGTTTATACAATTAGATAGACCAAAAAATTTGCAATTAATAAATGAACCCTAGCTGTTTTCTGAATTTAGAAAGACACGTTAATAAATAAAAGGTCCTTCCCAGTGTTGAATGAAAACGCTTTTACTTACGAAAACATAAATGCATTTTATGGAGCAAATCGTTACTTTACATTACAGAGTGGAACAGCAGTACTACGTCATGCTTGATATTTATATTTACGACGCTACCACACGGTGTTCCAGAATGAATGAATAAACAAGTAAGAAGGTCCGAACAACACCCCACTCTAACTCCATTAATCAACTGCGGGCCCATTTCATAAAGTGACATTTTCATTGTTGTGCGCCCCCAAAAGTTCGTATTTACTCATTTCGTGTTCATAACGTGAGATGAGCCGAAGCTTTACCCAAATACCCATGCAACTCCAATAACAGAACCGCAAATTTTATGACGTTTTCAAAAAGTTATACATATTCATTCGGCGAAAGATGTTCATTAAGTTTTCATCGATTTTTATTAAAATTGTTGTTGTAACTTTGTCGGGTTATTTATAAAAGCATTTTATGTTTTATTAAATAGATCAATGTAAATTGTGTGATATGTTGCTGCATGTTTAATGTTGGAACACTCTTTTATTAACTCGTATCAAATTTGTTCAAATAGTTTGGAGTTTATTCGTTAATAATATATCTAGCAGTGAATATTTTATAATATTGAATAGTTTTCATCTGAAAGTTTTGTAATTCAGTATTTTTGTTTCGTTATAGATCATTAATAATAATTTTATTTTATATCGATACTAGTAGCGTTAAAAAGAGCTTTTCTGCAAATAACTTTGGTATTTCGTAAGAGACTTATAATTTTCAGAACCTAGCATTTTCTTAGAACTTATGAATGAAATGTAGTGATAGCCAATCCTTTATTTTACCGATTGTAAGTTAGTAGTAACTTCAAGTATTTACATTGTTTATTCAATAATGTTTTATGTCGGACATACCGTGATCAAAATCAAGTTTGTTCCTAACTGCTGTATCCGATTAAATTGAAGAACGTATAAGTACAAAAATACACTATTCTACTTATTATATATTATATTCAGACATCTATTTTCTTTAGATATATTTTCTTTAAACAATAAATGAATGTCTTTTTCATTATCTGTGTCAGTATAAGAATAATTAAATACGTTCTATACTCATTTATCCAAGATAAAACATTTATACGATTTCATTCATTTACTTAGCAAGAAGATGTTTACTCAGTCTTTTATTATACCTACACATTATTTTAGTATCTGTGATAGTATCTACATGAGAATGTACACGAGCCAGACGTAACAGATACGTTGAACAAAGATCTTTTGTAATTATAATGTTCCCAGATACAACAAAAGTGTTTCGTTACCACAAGAATAATAACAGTGTAACATCAAAACGTGTAATTTAAACAACTTTATTATAATATTTGACATCTACGTCAATACTCGTTACATGAATACGTTCTGACAGCAGGCAACATGAGCCTTGCCAGCCAAATTAGACTTTAGTTATTCGGATACAACTTAAATATAGCTGAAAACATCGCAAAGGTGTATTTGAGTAACGAAAGTACGAAGTATTTGGCCTAAAATTCGTGGTATTTCAAATAATTTGTGTTACATATAAAGAGAAAGCTCAATGCAACGAGAACTCTGCAACAGTAAACGTAAAGTTTAAATTTCAAAGTCAATATTTTGCACAGGTATAAAATTCACATTGCTAATAGGAGTCTTACCTAGATCGCTTCGCCCACACTTCGATATGGATAAATGTTTTTTCTGCTTCACTTCTAGTATGAATATTCCGCCTGAGTACTGCCATATGATATACGATGTTCAGGTAATTCAACAATATGACTTTTATGATAATATTAGGTACGCTAAAAGGAAAACAAGTGTTCCAATGTATCCAATTCCCTTACATATGTTAAAGTATGTTAAGCTATATTAGACTTCTATAAAGAAAAACGGAACACAACAAGAAAAAGTGGAAAAGTTAGTAAAGAAAGCCCTTACATTTAATAAAAAATAAGCAAAGAATTACATCGTATAAAATCTGCCTCTAATTCCGAATGAATGTAACCGGGAAGGAGGAATCTAATGTATCTCTTTACATTATAGAAACGGTGTTTCTGACAATAAGTAGGAACCAGTTTGTGTTGTGAATACATCAATACGGGGGATGTCGGAAGCCTCCAATGCTTTATTTATGCTTCACAAGTGACGGCGACGAGAATGTGGCGCGTGATTGATGTAACAGCCAGAACAAGGATACATCAAATCTTTTTTGTATAGCGGAATTGCGTTTTCCTTTTTTCCTTTCGATCACAAAAAGGGTAAGCGATAGGTAAGGTCTCGGTTTGTCTTCGCCAATATGACGGCAATTTAACCTGAATAGAAAACGTTATACGTGTGTTTATAGTACATTCATTTTTAATCAGGACATTTTATTGTGTGTAATTTTATAAGAAAGAGATTTAGTTCTAGACAACAATGTGAACATAAAATTCTTCCGTAACCATTTCATTTGCAGCCCAAGGCACAGGAAGCGAAATGCACCATTCCATTTTCTCGACGTAACTACGTTGCACGCTTCGAACAACGAAATGCTTTTAAAACACGAAACAACCTGATTCAAATATATAAAAGTAATTTATAGCGCCGAAAACAAAAAAGTCAAAACAATAACATGACTATAATATTATAGAACGTTTAAGTTTTCTAATGAAATGTAAATTTTTATATAATTACAAAATTTATATTGTATGTACCTACAATGTTTTTCCTAGAAAGGGCCCGAAACAAAAGTAAGTATTTAAAGTTCGTCCACTTAGTCTGGTTTGTTGTTGCTCTTTCTTAAGAAGAAAAAACTTGTTGAGGAAATTTTCAGTAGTAGATACTTACATAACAACAAGCCTGATACTAGCCATAGATTGTCAGAGATACATAAATCTGACTATTAATGCAACACGTCGTTTCATCAACAGCCTATAAATGCCCACTGCTGAGCAAAGCCTCTTCTCACACGGAGAAGGTTAGAGCATTAATCACCACGCTTGCTCAATGCGGGTTGGCGATTTCAAACTTATAATTAGAAATTATAAGTCCATGTTTTCTCACGATGTTTTTTCTTCACTGTTTGTCAGTGGTGTCTAAATAATCTTAGAAAGTACATATAACTCGGAAAAAGTCACATTGGTACTTGCCGTTGGTAGGTTTCGAACCCGCACCCTCATGCGTGAGAATTGGGCGTCTTAAACCTCCGGGCCACCACGTCGTTTAGTTTTAGTTATTTCATGGGTCTTAAGGTAACACGGACCTATTAATGGGGTACTTGCACATTAATTATTTTTGATTTAGGAAAGTATCCAATTAGACATTATTTTGCGTAATTTAAAATTTTCGTTATTATTTAAATATAAGCAATATTTCAATTTTCAATTGGGAATTGGATAGTGGCACAACGGCGGTTATACAAGAGCATTACCTTTCCAAACTCCAATTCAGTACTCGTATCTTAAAAGTAGTGAAAAAATTGTCGTAACATATAGTTGTCACAACAACAAAAGACAAATACTAGACGCAAGTTGACGTCAGTCCTCGCGATCATGCCACGTACAATATTTTCTAAACCCGGAAGATGAGAGAGCATAGTACAAATAAAATGTGTTAGAATCAAAAACATTACAGACACAGATAAGTGCTTTCGCGTGTCGTTTACGTGGAAACAAATAAATCCCGTAGATGTGCTTTCAAATCAAACAAACACCGAGCCCAAATGTATACAACAAGACATATTTATGAAGAAAATAATTGTTTACTGCTAGTTTACGCTGAAAATCTGACAGACTCTTTATATTCAAAGATTTCTAAGTTATTATAAAAAAGTCTGATTGAATAAATTAAAATAATAAGTGTGAGAGAGCCGTGCTTCGACACGGATGGGCAGCTCGACTGGAGTGGTACCACGGCATTACAGTAAACTGGCGTGAAACAACGCTCGTGTTGTGTTTCGTCGTGTGAAGTGAGATCACAAGAGGCCCAATTACCCGACAAGCGGGGCTATCTTAACCCAAATCGAATAGTTTATTGGTAAAAAGTAGGAAACCACATTAAGGAGTATACATAACATAACATCACGCCTTTTATCCCGAAGGGGTAGGAAGAGTAGCACATTACGGCACTTAATGCCACTGTACAATGCAGACCCCCTTTTCACCATTTATGTTATGAGTCCCATGTAAAAAGGGGTGAGCCTATTGTCATACCGGGCACAGTTCCAGACTTCGTGCTATTACTCAGAATTTTTTAAAACCCAGTAATACTTTTATTTGTGGGATTATTTAAATAACAGCATTTCACATACCGTAGGATTAAAAAGGAAATGGACAGGTTTCCTAACACTTTACACAATGCCCGTCATACATCGGTGCCACGTCGTTCTGAATATTAACGTAGGTAACATAATATATGTAATTTACATCATAATTTCGGAATATTTTTATGCTATAAGTATTTTATAAAAAGCTAGTAAACACTTTCAAAGTAGGTAAATTAAAAGTACGGAAACCAATTACATACTAATGGTAACAAAAATAACACGAAATGGATCTACCTACCTAATATATAATAGCTACCTAAACCAGCCGAACCTTTGCTTATAAAATCAACTATAAGATGTCTTACAAGAAACAAAACGTATCATAGCTGTAGATTGTAAATCTCCACAATTTATAATCCGAACCACAACACCCAAACACAAAATACCTGTTTCAGTTCGGTCGAAACAGAAAGACGATTTGATAAATATCTACAAACTTTGTTGTGCCGTATCCGCAACGGGGTTTTTAGAAATGTACGAACACAATTTGAGCGCTCGCTTTTCTCGCCCGCAGCAGCCAGATGCATATATTTTATCCATCTGGATATAGCCCAGATAGCCATTATAACGGTGTAAAAGTGCCACTACGCTGTACTTTACAATTTATGTTAGTTCTTGCAATAATTCTTTTTTACCACGTTATGGTACCTGAGGAATCGATCAAGTCTTGTTTTTGTAACTAGGATTAAGTACCCACATGTTTTTCGATAAACATGTTGCTCTGCTCTGGATTAATCCGGATTCGCCATCTCCATTAATCCGCTTCATAAACCTCCTGAATAACAAATACTTAAGACCAGATAACAAGTAGTTTAAATATACATCATAATTAGTTTTGTGGCTGAGGTTTCGTTTGAGAGAATTTGATTTTTTGGTCACCTCAAGGGAGCCCTAATTTTTATCTGGCAGAAATTAGGGTTTCCCCTAGAGACGTTGCCTACTTTCACCATCTTGGATTCCTGTCCGAATAAATGTTGTTCTTTTCTTACACGGTAAGACTGTTCGCTCATTTTCTTTCTCTTTCCCAAATGTAGTGTTGACATTGACACGCATAATTTAAAAGACATTAATAACTAAATACTTTGAATCCAATTCTCTCTCAAATAATATTCATTATATGAAATGGTACTATGGATACTAAAAACTCGCTAATGTATCGCAAAACATTATTGGATATAACTTATTGAACAGTTTACCCTTTAACCTTTTCCCAATCAGTGACAAAGTAGCAATCCACCCCCGGTCTACTATGAGTGTATTAACCGTTCACATATCTTATGTGGGAGTTAACATAAACCCCTAATTTTACTATCAAGTCTATTTAAAATATATACAACCTTTAGAATTTAATTTTAAGTATAAAGAATTGTGTTTTGTATGTAACGTGGCTCCTATATGTAAATAGGAAAAGTATTATTTATTAAACGCCTTCTTTTCACCAGTCATGCTATGCGAATACGTTCGTGACACTTTCTATGTTATATTTTTTTACTATAATTACTACGACTAAATTACACACTACCACCAAGGCATTTAATTAAAAAATTAAGAAAAACGTTCAAATTTCATTTAAACGTTTAATTCTAAATCCTGCCACAATTATTTCATGCTAAAAATAACTTACCGAAGTAACAATATAATTTTATTGTTATTCATAAATGCGAAAATAATTAAGTCGAAAGCGGGACCAACTCTAACAGGGGACCCCGATTCCCGACAGTAAATTAAATTTCCCCTTCGCGACCACTTGACCCTTGTCGAGTGTCCATTGTGCACTAACTGGTTATCGATGCAACGCATAAAATATATCCATGATTGGTTTCCATTGTAACTGATCTAACCTAACCTACTTTGTCCAGGAAAAAAATATAGGAATGTTTTTCTGGTTTATCTATTAAACTCAAGTATAAACAAGCAAGGGATGTCGGATCGGTTTTTAACCGACTTCAAAAAAGTCGAGGTCGAACTGAGAGTTCGACCAGGGGGCCAATTCTCGATTTTCGCCATTTATCTCGAGTTCGACATTGTAAGTCTATCTCTATGTCTATCAAAAATATCTCTATCTCTACCAAAAAATGTCGAATTGCACAGAAATCCGTATTCTCAGTCAAAATAGAAACAAATGTCACGAAAATGTCGAGTCGAGTGAAGATAATGTTACCATTATGCAGAATCGGACACATTTATTTTGTTTAAGTTCCCAGTTGGAGTTTGATAACTCCCTGTACCCAAGAAATGTAAAGTGCATAGGACCTGAAATAATATAACCAAGTGGTAGGTAGGAAGGTAAATGATAAAGTTCTGTATTTTAAAATAAAAATACCAATTAGTACCTATAATAAAATCGGTTAAGTATAATGTGCACTCCATTAATACAGATAAGTACTTTTTTGCACTCTAGAAATTCTATTGTACACCAAAGATTGTGCAAATAAGTAATTTAGGTATTTTAGATTGTGTGCAATTAGTATTTTGGGTCTGTAAGGTTACTTTATGGAATACTTATAGACTAATAAAATTATGAAGCAGAATTATTTACCTTCGTTTTTAGGTCTATTTTTGTGGTATCCTGAATTACAGGAGCCAATAGGTCTATTAAAACTCTGATTAAATTTTTATTTCATCTAAAGTTTTTAACAACTTCGCTATCGCTCAAGTCGTAAATATCGACGACGGGATAAGTGCGCTGTTGCCGCCGTGTATTGGCCAGTCGCTCGCCACTTTCCAACATCTCCAAGATAAAAATATTAATAAACTCGTCCATGTTTCAAATTTCAAGTCCAATCGTGGGTACACAAATTAAAGACTGTTATTTACGCGAAGGTCGTCGTTTCAAGAAAACACAATACACAAATTGAAGAGTCTATACTGAATTTCCAATGTTCATACTTATAAGATGCCAAGCCGTATTTTACTTTAAAACGAAGGAAAAGAAAACACTGTACAATTCGAAACTCAACGAATTCACAGAAATGGCGTATCTCAGTATCTCTACAATCGACATGCCATCTCTACTGCTCAGAAGCACTCGACATGAACTCTAACGTTAGCCTTCGACAAATGTCGCATTCGACATCTCCAGAATAGCAACTTTTAAAATTTGACGAAAAAATGACGTCATTAGACATTTTTGTCGAGTTCGACATCATCTCTAAAGCCGAGAATTGGCCCCCTGTATCGACGTTTGTGCGCGATTATCTCGCTATTGGCTAAACTGATTTTGATGCAGTTTACAGAAGAGTGTTTGTTACATTTAGAAGCGGGTTAGTCTATTAATCAACCGATTTAAAAAAAAGGGTATGGAACCGGTTTTTCTAAACGTAGTCTATGAAAGAATTATCAGGTATCGTATAAAAGTGTTCAGTGTTTATTACGTAATCTGAATTTAAGCCCAGTACATATTCAACATTTCTGTAGAAAAGTAGATGACGAAACATCATAAAATGATACAAATACACATTAAAACCTACTTTTTTCTTAAGTGACGTAATCAACTATCTACTCAAAGGGGCTATAAAATATTGCTCATTTAGGACCCTTAGCAGGTATAAACATTCATACCATTAAAATCACAAAAGTTTTCACTTTAGTGAAACGCAAGATAACCATTATAGTTAAAGTTAAATTAATTGCAGTCATCAAAGTTGTTTCCCTACTTTCAGTTGTAAACTGTAGACGCCCTTTGTAGGGGATAGTTATTCAAAAAGGATGGAAGACAACGTTGTATGGCACCAAGTAGGTCATAGCGTAATTACATTATGCTTCTTTTTATTGTATAATTGCTAAACATAAAAGATAGATTTACATTTGTTTTATAACCAAGAGATTGAACTGAATGTATATTGAACTGGATCTAAGATCTTTTGTTCAACAACTACGTACGTGTAAGAGAAAACAGTTGTTGTGTATTTGTTCGGGAAAACCATAGAGGTCTTGTAGTACAAGGTTTAATTTTTTCCGAACAAGTTTCCCATGATAATTTATTCTATCGGTTATAGCTCCGAATATAAATTGGTCCCGTATTTTAGCATCGTCCATATCCGCTAGTCACTGCTCCTTCTAACCGCAAAACCCTTTCGAGTGCTCGGGGCTAATTGGATCTTTTGAATTTTTTCGAAAAATTATTTTTCGTCTATCATTTTGCCGTGTAATTTGCGCTTGTTTGCGATTCAAACGTGCCTTTGAAGTTCACTACAGTTCCGAGATGTTTACATCGAGGAATCTGAACGAATTTTTTAGGAATGCCTTATGAAAATTAATAAAAAAGGGTTGAAATAGAAATGAATAATTGTTCTTATCACTTGATTGCTGAATGTGGTACATTAATGTAATGGATAGGGTTGTTTGTTTCCACAAATTTAATGAACATATTACCGGTGATGATGTATTACCATTGTATTACACACATACCTAATTGTTCCGTTTACTATCTCGCTATTAACGTGCACTGACACGAGGCCACGAGCCTTAACAGCTGGTTTGACTAATGTCCACGTACATAAGTACAGCCAGGTAAATGCATCAGCGATTAATGTGTACAAACTGCATTAGTAATTGCCTATGCAATATACTAATGCATTAATATTTGTTTATTGATTAATTTAGGTACAGTAAGTATTTGATTATTATGATTAAATTTTAGTTTTCAACTTTGATTTTAGTTGAAGTTCTCAACAACAGTTATAGACCATCGGCGGCTTCGTAAAGCTACACATAGCATCCCT
Organism: Spodoptera littoralis; assembly: GCA_902850265.1. Classification (NCBI taxonomy): domain Eukaryota; kingdom Metazoa; phylum Arthropoda; class Insecta; order Lepidoptera; family Noctuidae; genus Spodoptera; species Spodoptera littoralis. Next base: position 6,741,947 of record LR824542.2, on the reverse strand, counting down.
TGACGTGATCGGATCTTATTGTTTAATACAATTTACTAGTCTAATAAACTAAAAGCAACAGCTTATCATTGTGGAGTAGATATCATTGAACTAAAAAGTAATCACAATAGAAAGTCACGCAATGGTGACGACTGATATATTTATAAAATTAAATAAATGATATACAACTGACAATAAAACTCTCAAAACTAATTTAGGTAACTTGGACACTATTCAAATGATAACTAAGATCCTAGTTTACAAGTAAAATACAGTAAGCAATGCTGCTTTCAGAAAGTTCAAAATAATGTTCGTTGAAACTTTTGGAAGTAGTCCATTGTAATTTAATTTCTATTTTTGTCACCAATTTGAATTGATTCGTTACAACCGTAGGCGATTCGCTGTCAGATCGCTGTTAAGTTCCTTTCTCTATCTCCGGAATTCCTGATCAGATAAATCGTCACGAAAATTAAATGGGGTCACGTCGGGCACTGACAACAAAAACGCATAGTAATCACTGGCAACGTGTGTTTAGCTAGATTGACTTATCCTCGGCCTTACTTATTCTTTACCTGTCCGTACATATCATGTCTATTTACGTACAATACAGTAAGAATTCAAAAGTTTTCGAGTTCAGAATTAATCGAAATAGCCTCGTTAAAAGTTTAACAATACTATTTTCAATGATTTGAACATTTTTCAAAACTTATCTTTTGAATTTGTCTTGTTTACCTATTTCAACATGGAAGCCGATACGTTTATCTAAGGTTTAAAAAATATTGAATAATTACTGTTTGTCTGGCCCTGAACCTGCGACCTGGTTCACTACGAAATCATCCTTGTGAATACTGAATAATTTACGATTGTCCTCGGTAATAACACGAACCTACTTTATAAAGGAAATGCGCCACTTTATTATGATAATTGGTCGACCTCGAATCCGAATCCCAATCGAGTCCCATTTGAAAACGTGATCAAGATTCGAAGACATGGAGTGGCCCGCTAATGATCTCATAAATAACCAGGAACCTTTACAACTTTGTTCCGTTCACTTTTTTGACGAAGTGTCAACAAAAGGTACGAATAAAAGGACTCAAAGTATTTGTTGAGTACACGTGTTCCTGTCGCACATAAGGATGACGATACCCAAAAAATGGTGTAAAGATATCCTTCGGTAAAGTTAGCCGTGTCACCGCATCACTTTGGCAAATAATGTTTACATGTAGGTGACGCGAGGCAAATCTGAAACTCACCTCGGGCGGGCGGGGCGCCGACTTCCTATAATCCATTTGGGCGAACAACTGGAGTCATGTCAGGGTGATTGATGTAGGTACCTACAAGGTGATCCGCGCGGCGACTTTATCTACGCCTCTTTGACAAGCGGTCCCGAAAACTTGAGCCGCTAATGTGCACACAATGAAGGTGAACGAACATTATGTACTGATTTACTACACCTACAACTTTGATGGTTAGATAGGCCAGTATGTAAAATTCGTAGATTACGTGAACACGTGTTTATGTAAACAGCAATTTATAGAAGCTACTTGTGAATTTATGTCAAAACAATAAAACGATAATTGCGATCAATACTAACGTTTAGCGACGCTCGAATTAACGAACCATTAAGAACGCCGTGAATGTCAATGACAGACGAGGAAACATGGATATTTACAGTCGGTTACCACAAAGCAAACGCAAATAGATAGGTATCTGTTTTGAAGTTTATTACTCCGTTTACAGATTCAGTGAGATTTTCAATGAATACATAATATTATGAAAGTTTAAACTGAATCACTTAATTGGACAGTAGACAGATTCGTGACCTTCTATGGCTTTATCGAGCAAGAGCCGTTTATGTAAGAAGTTGTTAAGTTAGATTGGAAATATGATTCCTTCGATAAACAGTTACTATTTGACCCAGATACTTAGAAAATGTAATTTTCTTAACTACTACGCACGGGACCTTACGATATCTGAGTTTTATGATCATTATTTTATCTCTAGCACAGACTATGTGGATCAGAATCGCTGTAACTGGGTTAGTAGTTTCACAATATTATCGACAACACTGTTATAAACATTGATAGTCTATTTGTTTGTTTGTTAGGGACTCTCATAAATTCCGCTTATCTGTCTGATATAACCTTACTATCAGAATTGCGGTAGCGTCCTGATTATCATAGGGTTTGTAACGTCTAAGGGAGCTGTCTCTAGGGTCCGTCGTTTGCAATAAACTTGAGACAAAAACAAACATCCAAAATACCACAAAATATTTTATTCATAGATAATATTGAAAAGAGAAGGCCAAAAAAATGTCAGCAATAATTGTAATAACATTTAAATTTTCAGAAATGGTCGTAATTGATCCACAGAATATCTGTTATTCGCAACAGGTATCTGCATAACTTAAGTAATCGTTGACAATCAAGTAGAAATACAACAAATAAATATTCTGCGTTGAAGCAGATGAAATCGCGTTCGTTCCTTCAGATTATTATTGGAATCAGGAAAAATATCTATAATATTTTCCTCATCGGGTACATTAAAATGATCAAAAGTGCGGGTCAATGTAATACGGAGTTTCTTGAGTTAACGGCTCATTGGAGCGGCGAGCGGATGTCTCGCCCTCTGCACCGGTGCCTAAATCTCCAATCTAAGTGTTATTTACTTTTATATTTCTCCCTCGGAGGCTTACTGATTTTATGCTTCGCTTTATGGCGCATCCGGTACAGGTCATAAAAATAGTCTCCCGACTGATTGCCATCGCTCGATTCGAACACTCAGAATAAATAACCATTAAAACTTGTGATTTATGATAGAACTAGAGCATTCATTTGGTACTAATGTCGTCTGAATTGTTCGTCGGACTAAATTTTATTACCTGACTTAGCCAGCTGTTATAGTAGAGGAGACGTAACAAGGTGAAACGACCGTTTAGAGAGCCAACTTAATGTTACTGCCGGTGGAACACCACCTGTACATGTACGCGTACCACATTTTTATTCATAGAAACCGCTAGAGCTTATCGTGCTGTTATTATTTGAAGTCGAAGAAAATATAAATTTATGAGCGCTAACTTATTTACGTGACGTAGTTAAAAGTAGGTTGGTTTTTGCAATGAAATGATATTTTAATCAAGTTGGAACATTTGGCACTAGTAGCAGACTTTTAGACAAGTGAAACGTGCGGCTTGGGTCACAGCCTAATTTATTCATTCAGGAAAGTGCAGCAGTGCCGTAACATTACATGGTTGATGCAAGTAAACACCGCTAATTAACCCAGTTACACGCCGCACTATACGTATTTAGATTCGTTTTACACTATTTAATTCTCCAGTTACTTACTGGCGCATACAAGGTATACACCTTGTATGCGCCTCTAGAGAACAATAATTAAGGCTAACTATTCTAGTGCGACTGCGAATAACGTCGACTATTTAAAATAGTGACTGTACAACTAAACATGAACTCATCTTGACAATTTATAAATGTGCAAATAAACATTATTAGTTACACAAACCTTTCAATATGAAGTATAATATACAAACGTAAATGTTATGTAATATACTAAATCTATAATTTTCGCCTATTGGAAATTCCGTCGCGGTCGATGCATGGCCGCGTGTTTGCCTCCCAATGTTGCTTTACTACGTCAAAGTTCATAGTGGTAGCGCATACAAAATTATTAATTGTATTATTACGCAATTATGGCCTAGTTAGCCCCGATTTAGATCAACCAAGTAATTAAACAAAGTTAATTACACGTTAAAGTCGCGGTGAATTGGTAAATAATTAGTACATTGCGTATTATTATGTTGTTCCAAACGTTATTGGGTAAATAACATTCAGTGTGAAATGTGTTCTAATTTTTAATGAGGTCAAAGTTCATTGGCACTATCTAGGAAAGTCTATTGTTTTTAATGTAAACAAGTCGAAAATTGTAAATCGTATGTAACATTTTTGGTACAAACCGCTTTTGTTCCAAAAGATAATTATTTTCCATAATTTTAACGGAACTGCATATTTGTAACTTCAATTAAACTTTCGCGTTGTACAAAAGTTTTACATCCAACACCGTACCTATACATGAGAATTAAGCAAACTGTTTGTAAACTTATCGAGGCTACAGACAGAAGACCTAAAACACTAAAATTCTAACGTTCGAAAAATTTTGAAAATCACTCCGATTTTGGTTCAATTCGCAGGTTTTCATAAGTTTTTGATATATGTATAATTATGTACCTATTTATATACATATGATACTTATTATAAAGTAAAAATAACATATTAGGTACCTACGAATGAACTGTGCGTACGTACTGTACGTACAATCGAACTGCACAGTTAAATTGTAAGGTGTGCTGTGTAGCGTGCATTACACCAATACATCGTAATTTTAAGATAACACTATCGAACAAAGGCTTCATGTCAACAGTTGCACTGTCACTCGAATGGACAGGCAGTGACACTTTCAATATTGCGGTGTCGTGGGAAAAGCCTAATACCATAAACGAACACAACGAATTCTCAATTTTTCGAAATCTAAAAACCAAACTAAGCCAAAACCAAAAATGACGTCACGGCCACTCATAATCTCGTAACATATTAAAATCCGCCTGCAAGTTCCTACTTTACCTATCATGATACCCGTTAAACGAGACTGCGTAGCCTATTCATTGCATGTCACGCCAATCCTTCATATATAGCAAATCTGTTTATCCTGAATATTACCATAAAATCCGAAAATGTTATTGTTGAATTCCCTTTGTTTCTCAATCACGTTCAACTGATCAATAATGTTGTCACAACTCGAAATCCACAAATCCTTTTCAATGACGGCGCAAATGAAAGCAAATACTACTTTATCAATTGTGTATACGAATATATATAAACAAGTAACAATTGCGTTCACTGTTAAAATACCCAATTACGTAACTCGTGGTAGATTATTATTATTCATATTCATATTGTCATATTTATAGTATAATGATATATTATGTATATAGACTGCCTCGTTGGCTGAGTGGTCGCAGTGCGACTGCCGGGCAAGGGGTACTCGTGTTCGATTCCCGGGTCGGGCAAAGTAAAACTGGGTTTTAAAAAAATTCTCAGTAGTAGCATGGAGTCTGGAATTATGCCCGGTATATGGCAATCGGCTCACTCCCTATTACATGGGACTCATTTTTATTTATTTATATTTATTTATTTATTTATAAACTATATACATACTACTATCATTACATAAATAGTGAAAAGTGGGTGTTACGTTGTACAGTGGCAAAATGTGCACCTCTGCCTACCCCTTCGGGGATAAAAGGCGTCATGTTATGTTATGTTATAATGATATATTAATTATTATTTTGATTCAATGTCGTGATAAGGCCCTGATAAAGAAACTAGTATAACTCGTAACCACTCTTTCAATTTTATCTAAATAAGAATAATAGTCATACTTAACGTCATACGCTTTCATTTTTAAAGAAGATAGGCAACGGTGTTTTTACACACAGTTAACTAAAATATGAAACGTATTTTATTGTCATCGATTTGAGACTTACAGAATAGGAAACAGATCTACTACCATTACGAAAATTATTAGTCCAACAACAACAAAATTTACTACAATACGTTTATTCCAAAAGTTTACGTCCAAAGGATAATAATAACATAACAATATTCCATTTTGTAACAACACGCCAACCACACTAGGGTCTTTGTAATATAAAAAATAAATTGTTAAAATAGATAATTATAAAATGTAAACATTCACCCGCTTTGTATCTTCACTGTTTGTCTGTTTGTCAGCCCTCGCATCCCGTTTGTGACCTAATTAATTTAGCTTGTTTAATGTACAGATCCGTGTGGAAAAATAAATTGCTAGTATATTAGGTGTACCTACTCCTTTTTTATCTCTTTAGGTACGGACAATATTATGAAATCTACATAATATCTTTATACAATTTTTTTTCACAAAATATTTGGGACATTTACATGAATAGGATAGGCGATACTCAAGTACATATATCGTATCCAAACTAAAATTACAAAATCAAAAATGAGTATGTTTGTTATATTTTTACGCTTTATATACTTCGCAATCTCCTTGTTACAAACGTATATGCGTTGAGAGTATGTAGAAGGAAATATTAAAACTACTATTGATGCGGGCAAAGTCGCAAGTAAAAGCAAGTCGTATATAAAATAATACAGACAATACATTTATTTCCTTTACCTACCAGGAATCAAAGTAATAGTACTTGTAGACAATGGAAGAATTCTATTAGTTCTTTCGAACAACTAAACTCAATTCAAACATTATTAATATCAAACAGATATATTCATTAAGTAAATACAAATAGTTTTATTTGAAGTCATCAAATAAATGTATTAGCTTCCCCTTAACAACCTGAAACTAGTCAATAAACATACAAAGTTGAATTAACTTAATTAATTTCCTCGTGCGATGAAGAGCGAATGAATTCGTGAAATACTTTAACGTCTCGCTATTTTTTCACAGGCTTTAAAGATTTAAGAACCGTTTGTTCGACGGACAAAGAGGGTATAAAGGTTCAAGGGAAAACAAAAAGAAGGTACGTACTTGGAAACCAGTTCTTAGCCTTTTATTAGTCCGAAACAACATTCAAAGAAAATGTCGAGCAATTTTTCTTAACAAGTACCTACCTACACCTTATTATTGCCATCACTCTTCAAAATAATGTAATTATCCTCTTTGAAGTTGTGTTACAAAGGACATTCTGTAAGATATGAATGGAAATATTAAAATTATATCCTACTTTTATAGTAGCTTTTGTCAATTTGATCCACATAAAATATTTTCCCTAAATTGTTTTATCAATTTTCTTAGCTTTAATATTAAATCACAATCTATCGATATTCCCGTGTTCTCTAATGTCTTTAATACGAATATTGCTTTTGGAACTTTTAGCTTTTACTTTAACCTCAAATAACAAAATGCTTGGCTATTGAACAGTTAGAAGTATGTTAGTGTTCGTAGAAATTTTGTTCATGGTTGAATACATCAAATAGTTACAGGAAACAACTGTCTTAAAGTATTTTTTCATAATTTACCATAATTGACATTCAATTTGACTAATCACTATTATTTTAACAATATTTTATCATTCGTAGCATCTGCCTACGGACGTAGCGCTACGAGCGTACGCGGCTAACGCGGCGGCTACGCCGTAGCACAGAATTGAAGATATTTTACATAGGCCATTTGAGAGCAGTTACATGAGACGCCTTGTAGTCATTACTTATTGTATGCATTTAAATAAAATTTAAGTATACTTCATTTCATAAGGCATCTTTGGATAAAGTTAGTAGATTCGTAGTCAGTTATTATGGGCAGTTAACTTGTAGTGAATTTCAAACGCAGCAATTCTCCGTAGGAGGCGAAATAGGGGAATGGTTGAATGGATAGCAGTCAGTGAAGCATGAACGTGAATACCACGAGCCAATACAGCTTTCACTCGAACTGTCTCGTATCTCGTCACAACACGCGTGCAGATGATGCTATTGTGTCACTTGCCTGCCTACTCAATAGAGAAACGTTTACAAAAAAGTTACAACACAATTTGTTGGTACAAAAAAGCCATTAAATGAATGCGATACACTACTTTTTGTACCCTGGTTTAGTTAAAGTGTACGAAAAATTCGTTCACTTCTCTCAAGTGTCGTTAACAGTGACAGCATGAATATTACCAAACAACTTAAACCAATAAAAGTTTTGATATAATATAACTGATTCACACCACGCAGTAAACGAAAGTCCTCGTAAAAATTACAACTAACTCTCCCTTTGCTCTATCATAATCACACTATTGAGCTTACATTTACGTTTCAAAATATTAACATTTTTTTCATAACTTTTACACACTAATTTATATATTTTAAGTCTCTTATATATTTTTCTCTCCACAACATAAAATGCCTACCCCTTTACATATAGAGAATAACGTGGACCTACCCCGTAGGCAAATGGCTCCGTTTGTTTTTCACTATGTGTTCCGCTTAACAACTAAGCTGTACATCTGCGGTAATAAACTGGGCGTGCACGTGGACACGGCCCGCCGGCCCGCAGCTTACGACATCGGTGCAAATTCAACCATGCATCGGTAGAAATCCGGTGAGCACACTGCACGCTCGCCTTGCCACACAACTCTTTTATTTGTGACAAAAAAATGGCACATCCACTACAGGCTAGCTGCTGTGATGAAACTGCGTATAGGTAGTCTAGTTTATATCACTAATATACCTACTATTGTTCAAATTACCTGAAGAACTTACGCTGTACATATCATCGATATTTTTTTGCTTTTTATTATAAAACATGACCGGAGAATATGAAAATTCCAAAAAGCTCATAATATAATATTATTATAATAACATGTTTTATGAAAGAAATATACAAAACATTTAAATAAAAAAAATAATAATATTTTGCCTACAAAATGAAAAGAATAATAATTGATTATTGAATATTCATTTATCCACGGTATTGGCATGGAAAACAATCGCGATGTTTTTGGCGTGGTTGCCAAATCGTTTGTCTACAAACTTCGTGCTATGAATTTATTTTAGTATTTGATCCTGACACAGGTTCCTATGCGGCTATATAAAACATTGTGGCTTTGACCGCAGTGGAAACAAAGTTTATTTATAGAAGATAAGTTTCTTTCGAAATACCTTCCTTACTAAGTATGAAATTTCAAACAACTTTGCTATTAAAACTAAAGTCTTGTTTCAATTAATAAAAACAACGAAAGTTTCGTAATAATGTTCCACGCAGCTCATACATAGCAAGAAATTGCATCGTGTTGTTTTCCGCGCTGTAGTTTTAACAATGTAGTGCCGAATCGCGAGGTAAAGTGCCGGCTCAGCATAAACTTGCCGCCGTACGATTAATAACGACGGGGCTATGTATGCACAAAACCGAGCAAGTTGGCTTGTTAAGCCTTTGTACCACGTACCACTCGGATCCGCTCAATTGTTCCTATCGTGTGCAATCAATACAATATTTGATCTAAACTAACAAACACAATTCTAACGTTCGTTCCAAGTATTCAATGTACATAAGTATGAAGAGCGCTGCATTGCAATAAATATTGTTTTAGCTTTATGAATCTGAACTTCATACGGTTCAAAGCCATATATTACCTGAATTGATCTTTCAAACTATTAGTTTGAAATGCAAGAGCTCGCCGGTCACCATTTGCATAACTTACACGTTTCATTTCCGTAATTACCATTCGATAGCTACCATTAATCTTCTCACGAAATCCCATAGTGAACGTCAATCGTTTGACTCTAATCACTGGATTTGTTTTAAACGTCCGCATTCGTACTGGCCTCTTAGCGAATCCTTTTGAGAAAAAGTTGTTAAAAAAACGGCACAAAAACAAAAGGAAATAGTCGGGGCGGTCCCCGGAGAGTCGTTGTTAGCCCTGGGACGGTACTTAAATCAAATGTTCACCATTCAAGGAAATTATAAGAACAGGGCACGGATTCACCGTACCCTCCGAGAGAATCCCTCGGATAAAAAGGCTTACATAGAAACAGTGTTGTGAATAGTTTCATTGTTCTTAAACAATATTTTGTGGAAAACTTTCTTCTGTGTGTGGAACTTAATGAATAAATCAGAATCTTGTTATACGGTTTAATATGTAAACAGTTCCGCTAATGGTAGAATTTAATTAAACAAACTAGACACGGTTGGTACTGTCACAATAGACTGCGTAACATGCAGTGAACAACATTAAGAGAAAACTTAATCAGAAGTATTAGTGAGAACGTTTTAATATTCAGAACGGAGTGCACGGTTAAGGGTTTTCTTTTTTGTTGTTGTCTTCGAGAATATTACTTTACCTCGCAACAAACTTAAGGGGCCTAATCCGCTTTTCAACTCGAGCTTTTACTTGCCTTATGACAGCGAGCTTAGAGCTTCGAAAGACGTTGTGGAGAAAGTTTTTAATCTTTTCACATACTACATACGCACTCGTGACAAAACAACTTCGTGTGACGAAGCGCTTGCGTATCAGACGCAAACGGTGCGCTGCATACATAATTATCGTATCAAAGCGTACTGAGCGGATAAGCGTATAAAGAATGGAAAAATAATAAGTAAAGCTTATGTGTCTTCAACATGTGTCCATATGTCAAGATCCTCAGAAGCCGTCCCCTCTCGCTGGATATGAATAAAATTTTCTTAGATAAATTGAGAGTTCGCGAAAACGTGTCGATTTCTTTATTTATTCAATACTCTTCTCCTTTGAAACGTTTCTCCTTGGATTCTTCCGCGCTTATCGTATATTTATGAATTCTTTTGGGTTATTGATGTAAAACCACTTTCTTCTTTTAGCGACATCAATGGGAATGTTACAAGGGAGCCCCAGACACAAGCAGACGATTAGAGAAAGAAATGAATAACTTCGACCTTTTTCTGTGAGAGCTGTAAAACAATACATGTTTGAGTAATCAAACAACACGGAGGACTGGTACGAACCGAGTACCGACCCGGCTTGTATTTGAATAGGTCAAATAAATTCAATAGAGAGATTGAAAATATTGATGACGCAACCATTTTATCATACGTAATATCTTAAAAAAGAGGTCGTCTTGTTTTTTTCTCAGCTCTACTTCCATTTTATTACAACTCCAATCCAATGATTTATTACTTGCCCACATAAAATTTTGTAAGACAAAAATTCTCTCTATTAAAAGACAAATTGTTGAAAAAGTAGGGACTTTTATAATGCTATTAAGACGACTTCGTAACAGAAGCAGACGAGTTATATGAAATTATTATTAAGACTAATTTTTGCCCATTTATTATTTTCAAAAAACCGCTAAAATCTCTCAAATACGTAATAATGGATAGGTATAGGTAGAAGGCAACATCTAAACTCATCCAACCGAAAACTTGATGAAAACGAAAAACCCTTTGAATGTTAAAATATACTAGAACAAGTAGCACATAAATCCCCAAATACGTAACTGGAAAGCTCAATTTCACAGAATCACCCGGAGCTTGAATAGGAATTAGTGCACATAATCTAAAAGATAGCGCTCAATCGAATTTCGGCGTCCGAAATGTCCGATGTTATATATTAGTCAAACCGATATCCGGGGACTCTGTGAAAAATGCTCTTGGAGCCTCGTCGACCGCCAATATCTCCGGGAAACAGCTTAAAAACGTTTCGGTAACTTCGGCTTTTCAAACCTTCGTTTTTTACACCCAAAGGGATTTGCGTACGGGCACTCTTCGAAACGTGAACGTCGAGTTTGTTCGGGAAATTCTTTACCTATATGTTCAGTAATGTGCCTTTAGCGTGGACTAATATATATTTAATTGGTGGCGTTACGGAAACCAGCAATAAATTTCGCTAAGAAGGCACATCCTTTTCGTTTATATTTATTACTTTGTGTTGGTGAGTCTGTTTATTTAGGTTCTCTTTGCTTCTTAATTTAGTGGTTTTAAGTTAACAGCATCAAGGTGGAGTAGTGGAAAGTTTAAATTCTTTATAAACTTCGTTTGTGACTGTATTTTTGTTTCGTGAGCTAAACTTTTAGTCTCGTTTTGTCCACAAAATGAATAGACCGTTTCAATGGCCACTAATTTCAAGCAAAATACACCTAATTGACCACGCATTTACCTGTCGCTCGATCTGAGCTTCAATCAACTGTAACCACAGCCATAATGATATACACCAATATATGAGGTCATTCATGGTTAACAGAATTACGTGTATTACTAAATTCTATCACCACAGATTTTATAACGAATCTAGAATGAAAGTAACAATAAAAGTAAGTAAGAAGTCGTTGCCGCTTTTTTTTTAATTTTAAAACAATATTCTTGAGACTACATGAAATAATAAAAGAAAGGATTCGCTTCTATAAACCCATTCATTTAAATAGGATAACCTCGCTTTGCGATGCAAGAAACTAATTTTTTATTAAGCTCCGTTAATGAATTATTAACAGTTTATTTAACCTTCTCTGAATCAGTATGAATACAAATACATTGTTACGTGTTTTACTTTTTGTAATTAAGATATAATACGTATTTCTATATTAAATTAATTAGCCAAACAATATATATTCGCTCAACATTATTAAGATAGAGGTTATCGTACTCCAATTAATTTTTACTAATGGTTTCAGCAAAAGTAATTTTATAAATGAATACGTCGTCACTAAGTTAAAGTGAAGTCACAAAAAATAATGAACGTCTAGAAGAAATAAGGAGCGTTTGTTTCTGAGATTGTTTCATTTTTTATTTACAATATCTTTATAGAGCTGCTTCGTCGTCAGTTTTCTTATGCTCGAGACCACTCAGCTAAAACATAACTGTTTCTACTATTACTGTTCTTTCCATTCCTGTAAAACAACTTAATAAATGTTCAACTACTGTTTTGTTTACATTTTATTCATAGAGTTACAAAACACACTGTTGTAGAGTAGGATTTGATTTCGAGGTCGTTTAGTTCACCAATCGCCGTAGGCCACCCGGACTTCCGAGAAACCTGACTAGACGAATACACCAGACCACAGATTTTTGTATAAAATTCTAGTATATATAATATAATGATGTGTGTATAAAAATGTCAATAACAAATAGATAATCTAAACTACGAAGCCAAGAAGCGGTAAATATAAAATATCATCTCTGAAGTTCCGACGGTATTATCTCATATCCTGCTACATCTGCATGCAACAACTAAGTTATATAAGAAGAGACAACTTGAATAAAAAAATATCAAAAATCTCGTTCAGAACTCAAGCAAACACGTAAAACCAAAGGGTCGTTTTATTTTTTTGCGGTGCTTTCTCCTCTAAAATTGGCTCCAGATCCATTCCTGTTGACAACTTTATCGAGCGGTTTTCGATAAATTGCGGCGAGGGAAAACTAAATAAATCCGAGAGGGACTTTAGATAAGGTAATGGCTTCAGTAATGTCTAGCGACTGCCGCCATAATGCAATCGGAAACCGAACCACGCTTACACAGTAACGGTAAGACATCTACATCGCACTACAAAAACTTTATCACCTTTCTCTTTAAATCGCCATTGTGATCTGATTTCAGAGAACAATCAAGACATACAGATGCAAATAAGTCCATCTAGCTACAAGTAGATCCTGCTAATATTTTGCATTTAAAATGTCTTTGAAGGAAACTTTTTTCATTAAAATCTGGTCGGTTATGAAGGTGCCGTGATGCATAAAAGATCGTGGCTATTCTTTTTTCTTACTTAATAGCTGAGGTACGTAACTTATTTTGGTCTGAAATTCTATGTAATATATTACTAAAAGTACCTTTTTCTTGAAATATTTATTCAGCTACTACCAAAGACAAAGATGAAAACCTTTTACACCTCTACCTACATGTTGAAGAATATACTTAGATACATGTGTAGACATACAAGAAGATGTTTTAAAAAGAAAACCACGAAACAAAGAAGAACAAATAATCTTACCTATTCTGTGGTAACTTCACGGATTAAAAGGCTCTCAGTAGACAGAGCCATATAAAAGTTTAAATAGTTTAAGCGCAGTCTCAAACGCATATCGAAGTCACAAGACAAACTCATTGTCTCCCGACAAACATCGCCAATGCAACTTCTCAATGAAGCCGAGTAAGATAAACTTTGCGATTCGGCTCATACTTAGGAAGTTCACGCGAACACTTCAACAGTAGAAAATCACCTGTAACCGCACACGTAGACACTAGAGCCCTCAAAAACAACGGGATGCCCGAAAACTTCCAACAAACACTCAACTGACTAACTTAGGGGAGGACAACAACAATGGACTTAGTTTACGAAAAATACGTACGCTTGGAAATTAGTTGCTGGAGTCGTTTTATTTACTTACTCATTGTAGTTTTGACTTCGTTTTACCACAAATTATTTATGATCTTATCGCTACGTGTAAAAACCGTGTAGCATGTACGTGACTTTGTTCGCTAATATTTCTAATTTAATTGCATTTGTTGCCCATGTCTCCGTTTCCAATCAAAGTGGAACAAAACTTCGTAATGTCAACAACCGTAAAATAAAAGAACTTTTATACAATAACGACCATTAAATTATTTTACTAAGTCTAGACTAAGCTATCACTTTCCAACTTCTTTGCAGTTCTCAGACAAAAATAATAGGTAACAGTAATATAAATAAATGAGTGGCTTACAACCGTTAAAGCAGACTAATTCAACGGCAATGCAGGCAGATTGCCTGGGATGAAGGTATGGAGTCCGCGGCAAGCCGGATTAAACTTGTTTTTAAGTTTATCGTGGCTTTAATATTGTTCGCGAGGACTTAAACGCAACGTATAAACCTCGGTCGCTGGAAGTTACGTAGTAAGCGCATACAATAGTTAGCTTTGTTGTGGAGGTACTTTCAATAGGCAAGCCTGTGAAAGAGCCATGTTTTACATACAAGCTTTATAAGCATCTTAATCATATTTTGCAATTTTTCTATGAAAGGTCTAAACTTGTGGTAAATAAACTAAAAAACAATTTACTAACAACTAATTTGCGACTTTCTAAAAGCAGTAGACCAAAAAAACGCCTAAATTGACTCGTTCACATTTCTTTCAGGTAGCCATTAATTCATTTCACGGCGGAATACCGGAATTCCCTTCGACGGGATTTGCTAAATTGCATTTAAATCTACTTTCCAGCCGGCTTACATTTCCGCGCATCAAGTCCTGGGAATGTACAAAAACATGAACCGTAATTTGCTAAGACGAATAACGTTTGATTTAATCCGGCACGTAGAGCGGCCCCGGGCCGGGCCCGTCGATTTACTTTTATTGCTATTTCGTTTTATTTCGCCGGCCCCGATGCTGTCTGATGTGGCCCTGTTTTCGGGATCGTTAACGGCAAATGTGCTAATCTTTTTTACAGAACCGTGGCGTAACAATAAGCGACTTTGATGGTCGTGGCCAACGGACGCCCGTTACTCTCGCTAATGTGCAACAATTAAGGTTTAACATTTTAGATGGTAAGGGTTCATTTAAAAAATCTCGACAGCTGATTGTATCAGACCCCTCGTTCAAACAAATGAACTTGACAATTACATCTTTTTCCTTTCTCCCTAATACATATATCTGTAAAGGTAAACACTTGTTTTAGAACAATATTACGTGTCTCAGAAATCTAAAACCTTGTGCTCGTCGCGCCAAGTTTCTTCAGCTTGCATTTCAGCGTGTATACAAAGCTGTGCTAAGTGTATCTAAGTTCGCGCCGAGAGAAGTCAATTACAGCGACTTTAAAATACGACACCTCAAGACATTAAGAGACAAAGTTAAGCAAGCCAATAAACGCTTTAATCCCACCGCCTACTATTTAACACCAAGAAAACTTTGATAAGACTTTCACCATTAAGTGTTTTTTTAATCCTGGGCTAAGGATTTTATAGGTGAAGTTTTTCGTCAAGGCGGGTTCAAGTGAAAGCTTAAGAAAAACCTTATGCTTCTTACTTTATATACTGGTTGTATTTAAAATGTAGAACGAGGAGAGCTTAAGCGTTATACTTACCAAGTTAGTAGAAAAACTTTTCCTTAATTTACTCCCGACGTGGATTGCAACAAAAAGTGCGTGCGGATAGTTAGGTATAATAAAAGTCGTGACCCGAACCGTACGCATACAGCATCTCTCGTAAAAACAGTCACGAATCACACACACTACGTTTTCAATAAAGGTGTCGTTACAAGGATCCCCGCAAAATCGACAAAGCGACTGTTTCATTTCGAAGGTAAGAGCAATTCCACTCTTTTGTCAGATTGTATTGCCACTAAGTAGGCAGGATTGCGATGTAAAGTGTTTATTTAGGGATGTTTGTTTGTTTCCGCTTTATGCAAAACTGACTTCTGTGCACTTTGACATGGAATGGGTGTTTTATTTACTCATGAGACACTCTAAATTAAACCACACTATATCCACCTAAACTCATCTAAACAAAGGTACTTATCATTTATCACAAGCTTATAAGCAGAAAACTGAGAACGAACGGGTTGTAATATAAGAGATAGGTACCTGATCCCAAGATGATTTATGATATACGAAAAGGACTACAAAATTCATTAATATCTGATACTTCGTGTAATAAAGTAAATCTTATTATGCGATACATATTTTGCTCACGCCTAACTACCGCTAACCTTAATATTATAATCGCCTGTTAATCCTAACGCTAAACACATTCGCGCATATGTAACAAGTAAACAATGGCACAATATTAGTCAGCCGGTTGACACATTCACATTGAAACTAAGGCGAATAAACGAGGGAAGTGAGGTTCGATTGAATCACTTTCACACAATAGGCCTCATCACTGTCTGCGTGACAGCATAGTGAGCCCGTTTCGAGTTTATGCGATAGGAATTTATATTAATTTCCTGTGTCAGTCCGCCGGGAAACCAGTTGGTTGCAGTCGATGCGGCGAGCGCAAACTGCGGTCGGCCGCTGTCCTGACCTGTTCCAAACACTGCAATGGACATGCCCGTATAAACTCACACGCTAATTTTACCTCAACCACGAAATTTCTATTCACACTTTGAACTAGACAGTGACTGAACGGAAATACTGCAAACGCCACTAATTGTGAAACAATTTTAGACCAAATTATATTGTGATCATGGTAATGAGTTTCGTATCCTATGTTCACATCTTGCGGAAAACGAGATTGGAGCAAATTTCCAAGAAAACTTTATTTCGGCCTAATTTTGTTTTATAGGTATTTTACATCCTAATTTATTTTACTTTTACTGCATCCCTCCTAATTCTAATTTAAAATTTTGTTCTCATAATAGTAAAATATAAGAGGATAATGATTGTAACCATTTTCATTTCATCCATGATTTGATAAGTTGTGCGGCGCGGTGCGGTGGTGGGGTGCGGCGTGTGGGCCCTGGTTTAATACGAAGACATAACTAACAAACAAGTTTTATCTCCATGAAAGTTAGCGTCGCACCTTCATCCTTCACGTGCTGATCTCCTGCCAACAATAAAGTAGCCTTAAGCCCCGCGATGCTGGGATTACACCTATAATACTCAATAGCGCTTGACAATATTTTTGAACATTATAAATGCTTTGAACGTCCTCAAATTAGAACCTCGGATGAAATATGGATGATATTGTTGAAAGTTACAGCAACAATAGAACGTCGCTTTTTGTTGTTTAATAAAATTTTACACATTTGGGTACCTTTTATTTTCTTTTTCTCCAGTGGCGCTTCAGGCAGCTTCAGTCTGTATTAAGTACTATTCTAACCTATGTTCTGTTTCTTTTATTTTATGTTATTTTTCGACACCAAGGTGTTTAGGTTTATTGATTAACATTCATTTAGTATACTTTTAAAACAAATACTAAATTAAAACTAAATCCATGTAAACCGTATATGGTTTCTAAAACAGACATATTTACGTACCGTGTCCGAAATCTGTATCAAAGTTAAATCTAGCACGTGAAAGTGTAGTAATCCCTATTAGCCGACACTTTATAGTGCAATACGGGAGGTCCAGTGTTGTAGTAGAACCATCGAGCTTTACGGCCAATGAAAATGGAGCCGCTCTCCACTGAGGTAATTATAGGATTACTTACATGTGTGCCATTCACCGGCTATCCTCACTAACTTATACACTGACGCTTTGTACAGATATTGTTCTCATTTGAATTTCAATGAATTTCGCTATGCTACGTATGTTATGAATTTCTCTCGTAGCCGGATTTTCTATGTTTAGCACGCTTCGCTTTCTTCAATATCGCAAGTGCGTTTTACTATCTTGAGCTTTTTATTCAAAGTGTATACTACACTATACATATCTACATTATGCAAAAGTTAAAATGACTATTCAATGTTAAAGTAGGAAAATAATCTATAGTGCATCTTTAAAGAAGTCGTATAGGAAATCGTATAGGAATTAAAGTAAAAAACTAAAGAATCTTAAACATATTTATCTACACACATATTCATGCCCTTACCTGTATTTAATGTGAATTTTCATTCGCATTTAAACTGACGTAGTATTCAGTATTCAGGTGAAATAAAACAGTAAATCTAGTAGAGGTGGGTGTATCCTTTTTGGACTATCTCTATTTTCTACGTCTATTTGGTCACATTTTTTGTGCTTCGCGCCAGAGTGATCTGTACCTGAACTGAAAACGTAGTGGATAAAACTGTAACTCTGTGAGGCTTTACAAATGATTCTATGCTTGTTTCCTGAATTAGGCAAAAAGTTTGTTTGTCATTTCGAGTTTATGACGTTCCGTTTTCGGTTTTAACTAATTACTAGAATACGTATACGAATACGTATGTATGGTGAGAAAATAGGCATCTATTTTCTCACCATACATACGTATTACTTACCTACTTAAATATAATATCTAAATGTAACGTTATTCTCTGTAGTAGTCATCGATTAACTATAATCGAAGGTACCACTTTTTAGACTTTATTTTTTTATAAATCGCTCGTGCCCTGATTGTATTTCGCATACAGTATAACTTAATGGCGTAAGCTGTGGTGTTGTATATGTAGGTACATTTTCTAAAATAAATAAATGTATGCACATTTGTATGTTTAACGAATTAGAAAATCGAAACCTACATCTTACGCCAGCTAATAACGAAGTTCACTTTCTAAACTGTTAAACAATCAATTTTATTTCAGTAACTCTCATGAAGAACCTATGAAAAGTAACAAAAACATAATGTACAATAACACGTTCCATTCTATCACCAACAAAATCTTTACCAAATTTGCAGAGAGAGTCTGTGTGAGACATTTAATCAAAATTAGACAGATGCGTATTGGCTCTCCGCTATGTATTAATTAGGTCAAAACATAGTGTGCTAGTAGGGGAAGCCTGTCTTGAGCACGAGGACGTTGTAACGCAATATCCACGGTTAATGAAACCTCCCTAAGGATGCCACAACACCTTAAAGGTGAACCAGCCTCCTTATATGAGCAAAAATATTAAAACCTCCTTAGACTTTGTTTCATTTTCTAAGATATTGTGGTAAGAAAATCTGTAAAGGTTTTGTTTTTAACTTAATAACATTGTTTCAAAATCAAGTAATATTAAAAGCAAGTAAAGTGTTTTAGTTGGTTCTTTTGTGTCTGCCGTAAGCTACTAAATACATGAGATATGTGGGCAGTTGTTAAATTGTATCAAACATTACGCAACCTCATTTGATATTTAATACATATTTATTTAATACGTATTTTATAAGTATAATATGTACCTATTACATAGTTAAAATAACTACTATATTGTATTCTACAAACTATATTCCCATCGACACAAACATAAGACTGAGTAAAGCCATACTTGAGATCACAACTTAGTTCTAGCTCCGCTTGACATCAGTCACCTAACACATTTATGAGATCACGCCAACAGGCTTCCTTATCGATTAAAGAATATTAAATCGAGCAAAACATTTTATTTGCATTTTTATTTTTGTACCGAAAATCTCATTTCTTTTGCTCTGTGCTCAAGCCCAGGTCATTACTTGAGGGTGTAATAAATGTCACACTCGCCTCAAGATTTATTACAAGCAATCGTTCTATCTTTAAATATCAGATTTAATAAAAGATTTGTTTTAATAAAACCTTCTGAACGCTTCAACATGCCATATTTAAATACCTTATCTCACAGATGTTACCTGATACGAAATATAACCTGGGAACTGCCTATAGTAACAGAGTAACACCTTTTCTTGATGCAATTTCAACGGCTCATTTCACCCCCATCTAATCGAATGACTTTTGGTAGGTACATCTGTTTGTACGTTACCCCTTTCGCCAATCGTGAATACGAAAATGTTCAAAGAAGAAAATGTTAAACTAAGTAGGGACTTTACCCGACCATTTTACCCAAAAGAAATTGCTAATTCTTACAGAACGTGCAAACTTATAATGTTACACTAGAAACCTTTGTACAAAGAATCTTTTCAATAACCCATTTAGATTGAATATGAAAGAGTTTCATTTAAATTGCGCCCAACTCTCGACCAGTATTTATACCTACTATACAAAACTTTTTACAATATTAACGTAGACAACCTGCGACCTCATCTATCAAAGTGCTTTTATAAAGCATCGGTTTTGAATAAGGAATAAAAAGTAAAATAAATTATTTCTTTAAGAATCTGCACAGATAAGAACTTTTTTGAATGTCAATCTTAAACATGTTGAAATGTATAAGATTCCAAATTCAAATTAGATATTATGTCAGAAAAGGTCTTTCTAAATGGGTCTTTAGAACCGTATTGATTAAAAATGTCTACCAATCCCGTGGGAATAGTTCAACAGTGATGGTTGTGTCAGTGTGGGTAGCTGCTACAGTGGGACTTTGGGACTTACCTTTGTTTTTAGTTACAAAATGGATTGTGTTGCATAAAGGAACCTATTTATTAGTGAATATTTACATTACATTGTCAACAAGTCTTTGTTACTTAAAGTCTATTTACTACTTGGAACAACTTAAGTTGCACATAAATTACTTTAAAAGCGCACTATAAAATAGGTTTCCTTTTCGATTATTCCCTATTTGTTATAAAAGATCTCACTACCCGCAACATAATAATTTTCACTGCGTAAATGTAATACAAAACCATCAAACATGTACAACATGTAGGTATTCTATATATGCATATAGTAGGTAAAAAAGTCACACACGATAGGTAATAAAACAATGATGGCTGACAAATTCCCGCCACAGAATAATTCAGCAAAACTCATTAAAATATACTTAATACTTTTCGGATTTCACCAACGAAACGCTAAAGTAAAACAATATCAATTCAATTACTGACAAATTAATGTTTATCAGCGACTCATTTCAATGTACAGAGCAATTAATTACATTGTTGGTATTGGGATTTGTATATACACGAGTAATTATTTTTATATTATGTATTATTTTGACGCAATGCACAACAGTATCAAAACAACTCTGATTTCGCTGTGAACAAATTAGCTTACACAGCAAAGTACGACGTATTATAATATCATACTATTGCAAATGAGGTTCTATGCACTAACCATCGTCATCTGCAACCGGTTTCCGTTCACTGCTGGATGTAGACGTCGCCAATAGCGCACCTCCGAACTTGGTCTTTCGAAATTCTCAGAGTAGCTGAGTTAAAGTAACTGAGAGTAGATTCGTCATCTAAAAGACAATGCCTGACATCAAATATTTTTTCAAAAAATATTTCTGTCATCTCAATAACTTGTTCTATAATTAAAATGATCGTCAATTTGTCTCATATCAATCGAAGATTTTCTTACGTAAACATGTTTTTTTTCCTAAAAATAGCTCTTTCTTTAAAATACAACTACACAGAAGATATTATTGATACGCAAGCATATCTAAATGTGATTACTCTGGTGTCAATTTTGATGTATGTACGTTTTCATTTTTAGTTAAAACAAATTATTCAAATCTTAGTCACATAAATTTATTTTTCTTATATATCCAAAAAAAATAAGATAATTTTATATATTTACGTTTTAAAAGTAAACAAACGGTAACTAAAAATTTCTAACCACGAGAAATAATTACAGCACGAGAATAGTAGTAGCAGTATCATGATTGCTTTACCGCAGTAGTGGACACGAACATGCGACCACAACAACGCGCCTCATCATGTAACCCTTGTACCAATTAATAAACAATATCCACCGTTGTTGAATAAACTGTCATCGGTGTCGTAAATCAGTTTCAGTTAGCATGTGCCGGCCCGAGTGTGGACTGCACGATAAGCTGTACCTAGACTGACGAGACGAATTGCTACCGGTCCATCGCAAAGCCACCAATCTAACTAGACCCCTCTCGTAGACCTCCACTTTGAACCTCTCCCGTAAACGCCGTTCAGAAAGCCAGCCTCATTGAGTTTGGGAGGTCTTAATCTGCTGGATACTTCCACGCGTACACATACGTTTATTTATCCAGGTATGGGGACGCCATTTAAATGTTTACACTCTATCTAAACTGACCTAGAGTTATCTATAACGAATATAATTTCCACTGAAGTTAATGGTAGTGACTCTACTTGAATCAAAAAGTCAATAAAACTATGAAACGTATATTAAGGTATATCAACAGTCGACGATCCCAGTACATATAAAATGAGTAGCTATGTACCGTATGTAAATTGATGTCACTTTGTTTTCGAATGTAAATGTAATAGCAAACTATGTGTCAACTTAAATGAGCGCTGTATAAAAAGTTTTTATGAAGCTCGTTGTGAACTCAACACAAAATATTCTGAAACACGTTGTTAGTGTAAAGCTAGAAACATAATCTCGTACTGGAGGCGAGTGAAATGCATACGAGACACATCTCGTTACATAGTCGTCTATGTAACTTGTGTATGTGGAAGACATCAGTGCTCATATCACTTTGACTCAGTAACTTTCACATGAAAATATTACTTAGTATAATTGTAATTTGATTGCGTACTGCCTAAAATTTAAATAAGTTTGATTGGTTATAAAAAGCAAGTTGCCAAACAAGAGAGTATGGAAAGAGATTCGATTCGTGAATGGTCAATACTAAATTGTCGCTATTTTACCAGTGGCAATTGATTCGCCTCTTCTATATAGGATCTATAGGATTACTGGGTTTAGTTTAAAATTATGTATTATTATAATTGAACCTTATAGAGTTAAGTTTCAAGAATTTAAAGCCGTGAAGCTTTAACTTTAGTAGCAAGAATTTAACTTTAGTAATCCAGATTCCTTTACATTCTGTCGTAAACAAAGTGTGTTCCTACTTAATAACACATAGTGTTGGGACATCAACTTATCGTAGTATCGTATCATCGTCCATTGCTTGCGCTGCACGTCACCGGTTGACGTTGACGAACATTGCACATAAATAATCGTACTCCTCCACAAACTATGCTCGCTGGCTTTGACGTCAATCATGGTTTATATTAGCCTCGCATAGTTCCTGCTCTTATTTAGGTTTTTCTTTTTATGATATTGTCCAAGAAGTGGTAGGTAATTCCAACTGGTTCACATGACATTTAGGTAAGTCGGATGTTTCAGGTCAATTAGAAATTTTGTGGTTTTAAGTTAGAGATTTATAGATCCTTTCAGTTACCAAAATAGTTTTTAAATTGGAAATACTTGCTCGTAATTAGGCTAGGTATAAAAATGAATAAAAATAAATAAATAAAAAACATACCTTTAAACCTCTGGTCATCAACATTCAAGGTATACAAATCTCTTTTAAAACTGTGAAACCGATGCGAACGAACATAAAATAGAGAAGGATTAACGGTTCACTCGCTAGGATTTGCATAGCGCTAACTAAACTGTTTAATCTATAAAACCGGCACAATCAAATCACGATCCTCGCCTAGTTCAATACACATATATTACATACAAACAAAACTACGTGTTCACAATAAAATACTAGCTCGCATGGACACAATGAAAACATCGAATCGCCGAGGCTCGCCTCTTGTCACGCGTGTAGATACAAATGGTCTGATTTATCTGCGATGCATGTCCGGCACTGTTGTTTTATAGCTCCATCATTGTACTCCAGAGTCCACTGCAGTCATCCGATGACGACACGCGCGTTGAACACAACCCGTTAAAATATTTGCAAATAACATCCGACGGGAAATTGTTTAAAAATGCGGTTTTGTTATCGTTGTTTTAATAATACATATATAATAATTAAAAAAATTTTATTACCTAATTACCTAATAATACGTAGAAAGACACTGAATAGCCTCACTGAACTGTATTCAATTCAACTATTTCACTTTTCGATCTGATAAAGTGAATGTTAATGAAAAGTTACTGGACTCACAGTGTACCACTTTTCAACATTTCAGTATTCACATCTTAGCAATAGTTAGCAATACCACAAAACAATGTTTAAATTCAGAGCATATGTTTCCGACAGATATCTATGGCACATCGGTTGCATTTACGGCGTCCCGAAGACATTACAAAAGCCATTCCCTTATCTAATGCTCTCTTTGGATTTATTTAACTTTTCCACGCCTTCACATCTTGAAAATCGTTCGATAAAGATGTCAACAAGAAAAGGTCACCAAGTCCGCGGGGACATTCCGCAAACTCGTGTTTTTTATTGTCAACTTCTTTGTTAACCTTAGTACAGATTTATGTTCGTGTATTTTATAATTATTTTAAAAACTTTCTCTCGTATTAAGTAACTTCTCTCTTATTTATTCGAAGAAAACAATTTTCCAACAACATAAAATAAGTACTTCATGTAATTTATTACTGAAGTAGTGATTTGTAAAATTAGGTTAATGACTTATAAATAATTCTTAACACATTCATTCGATAAATCCGTTTGGTACGTAGCTGACTCGCAGCTTGTGCTGTGCTTCAATCGGATTATGTTAAATTCACAACACGCGCGAATCGACATCATAGCTGAAAGATCGATCAATACTAAGCCGTATAACTATACTAAGTAACAGGCACAGATGTTACTTGAATACATTACAGACGTGGGTTTGTATTGTACAGCACCACCTACCTAAGAAATCGCAAAGGAAACATTAAACAAGCGGTTCAAAATTAAACTCTTCAAATAAAAGAAATAACCGCTACAGCCTCTCAGATTTAGAGATAATAATAATATGGATAACGGCGATACTTAACGGTTTAAGAAAAGGAATTCCACTTCACCCTTTAACAGCTTTGATAAAAACGACTAATCTTAGGAGTCCGGTTGATTAACTTAAGAAAAAAATGGACGTTTGAGCAGTTCAAGAAAGAATAAAAATTTGTTGGGCTATAAATTAACCGGGCCCCGAGGGCGAGCCTCGCAATCTGCATTAGCCGAGACGCACTTCTCTCCGGCGATTAAATGAAATTTCACGGCCGGTTGCCTACGGAAACTCACTGGACAAAGGTCTGGGATATTTAAATTGAATGCTTTTAATCCGGCCAACTCCCCCACTTTTTTTTCTTAAGATAGGATTTTGCTTTAGTATGCGGCGTCTTCGAATTCAAAGTTCTTTTTAAATACAATTTTCTCTCCTTCGATAAAATAGTGGCCTGTGTGCTACCTACTCCTCTTAAATGTGGACGCGATAACTTACAAATGTTTTCATGTCTGACAGCACAATGATGACTAGAAAACTTCTATCTTGCCTTCTTACTTAATTCTCTCTCTAGCAGATATCTCTCCCACATCTTCTGTACCATAAAAAGCTTCAAACCGCAATAATGTTCAATCAATTTCAGTTTTATCTTCATGCAAACTGATTTTTTTAATCTGAATTTACTAATCTTTTAATTGATAAAACATAAACGTTTATCAATCCTCTGACACGCCTGTCATAAAACGGTTTCATTGGGTACAAGATAATTACAAAATACATAGATACAAGGTTTATAGATTTTCAAGTTTAAATAAGATTGAATCAATAATTATAATTTCATCGATTTATCGAGAGGCTCGTCTCGGTTTACGTATCGCAATCGGAGGTACCGGTGGAGGTAGTCCCTTCCGCACTAATCGAGCAATTTCTCCCATGTTATTAAAGGAAAATGGGAATGTTCGCAGGCCGTTGCGTTCTCAGAACAGAGTTTCTTATAGACGGTATTGAATTTTTAAACAAATTTTTCGACCCGCCGCCCAAGCCCAGAAATCCACTTTATGTTATAGGATTAGAACGTTATTACACCATTAAACCTTCATGAATAATTTTCCCTCCATAGTTTTTACACTAGATTACATTTTCTTAATTTTTACGACCCAAAGCCGTTGAAAAACTTTGAAAGGAAAAAGGAAAAACATCACATTGGAAACCATTTACTTACAGTGTGATGGCTAATATCAAAAGGAAAATTCGTCATGTAGGTAAGTAATATACCTATTTATTAAGTAGATAGGATTTTTAACAACGTGTTCTCTTGACTTGTTTGTGGTAAAATGTAATTATTTTTATAAAAACATCCTCCCTCATTTTGTTTGCATCAAGTATAAAGTATATGATGCGCACGGTAGTTCACGTGTAGCTATGAAGTAGGTACGACCCGTACGACAAATGTCACTATACAACATTCCGCAACTTCGCATAGAATATTTATTTTGAGTATACTTTTAATTTCTAGATCATCGTCTATCTTAGTAACTTTAAAGTCGGTTCAGTCATAGTAATGTAAAGCGTCGCAAGCGGACAGACAGCCATTTTTTACATTTTATGGTATTAGAATCACCACTACTTTAGTATCAAACATTTATTTCTTTATTTATTTACACTTTTTGCACAATGGGTATACAATGGCGGACTTAATGCCTAGTGGCATTTCCTAACAGTCAACCTTAGGGTGATGCAGAGAGACACAATAGTAGGTGTAAAAGTTTAACATTGTTGTGAGTTTTTGAACATAATTTGATATGTAGATATATATAATTATACATGTCACATAATATATACTAATTAAATATAATGAAGAAATATCACAATAAATACGTAATGCACAACGAACAGTAGACAAATAAGTGTGGGACATACAAACATAATTAAACACATATAAATACATTAATACTTACATGACCTAAGTGTGTGTTGAGTCTGCTAGCTTCTTCCGTAGATGCTGACGAACCCGACAGATGACTGGTCGCCATCCTGATATCCGTTGGCAGCGCATTCCACAGCAAGATAGATTGGACGAAAAAATAAGAGTCAAGGAAGTCAGTTCGATGTGTGGTTCGACAATGCAGCAGAAAATTATTAGAAGAATGGAGGTATTTGCTGTGGTTAGCGCTTATATACTGAAAATTTGTTAACTGTGACCACCACCATCAAGTAGGCCGTGTGCTTTTCTTGCCAACACAGTGCTATAAAAAAAAGTAGGAGAATTGGGAGAATTAAGAAGGGAGAATAAAATGGTTAGCGCGCGTTGTTCCCTGCGCTGACGTATGGGCAACCATTTTAGTTGCAATCGAAATGCCGAGACATGGTCGTATTCGCGAAGGTTGAAGACGAATCGAATGCAGTAATGCAAATATGTAGGTACTTAGACTTTTAGCAGAAATACAGTCACGTGTAAGTGTCTCCAGTTTACATTATCTTAATTAGGTAGGGACTGTGCTAGCGACCACTTTTACAGGAGCGAGTTGGTATCCAGTTTAAGCAAAAAAACATTTAATTGGATTAAAAAGGACCACAAAGACAAAGCCTAGAAACATTAAAGACGTTTAAAAAATACGATACAACAAAAGATATTTCCCAAGGGTCACGTTAATGTTCCGGTGCCGGCGTGGGCCATTCGACCGAATCTCTAGAAATTAAGGCAGGGGAAAAAAGTCAATAAATCCAAGAAGCAAGCTGGAACAGATAACGAATGTCTCCGGTAAAGACACGACGCTACGCAGCCTCGTTTCACCCATACTCATGTGACACTAAGTCCTTATACGACCCGAAACAACCAGTTTTGGATTTTTGTTCGCGTAAGCACCTAGTTTATTGAGAGATTTTATGTAGAATGGTCCAATTTAAATCTTTTGTGAATTGGCCAATTGACAGCCAATTAAAAAACTTTTTCAAATAGATTTACCTACATAAACTCCATTCTACGCATCCTCAGCTCTGCACATATGCTGCACTGCTGTGACTGATCAAAGGTAACTGATTACAGAGCACCCTATGACGATTTTTTTATGACAAACGAGGAATCAGATTACCTGATAGTGGGCATCACCTCATGCTATGCCAGGATGCTCACTCACTCACAACCACAACCGGCAACAAAACACTATTTATAAATTAAACTATTTTAGTTCAAGTTTGAAATTCTAACTCTATAAATATTGGACTACACGTATGCAAAGGCAGAAAAATATTTTCATCTAAATTGCTGTTTTCGAATCATTGCTTGCGGAAATCGTATATCACTTGAAGGTGGTAGCCGCCCCTCCTAGATAAATGTTATAGTAAATATCCTTTTCGTGGCTTAAATAGACATTATTTGCACTATTGTAGCATTATTTGCAACAGATTAAGGTAACTAATTAATTAAACGTTCCAGCTGATTTAAAAATGTTTAGTTAAGAATTTATTTGCACTTTAATCTGTTCGGTTTAAAGCTAAGTCGTATTAAATATTTTTACTGTTTGTATTATTTGCGGTGTATGATGGTATATGCATTGTATCTGTTATTAAAACGCATCAAGCATAAACTATTTCTTTAAAGCTACTCGCTTTTCCTATCCTAGATCTCAGTCTCCGTAAACGATAAATAAACTTGTGTGAATGTCGTTTCTAAGCCTACTAAGAAGGTAAGTCTTTTAATTATAATTTTAAGGGGGAAAGTTGCAGCACACAGTCTGTCCGCATGCCGAACGCACCGCGCAATCTACTACTGGAAGTTGGTCAACTAATCCAAGTTTTCCTTTACTGGCTAATGAGACGAGTTTGATTCGAATTCCCGCCGCGCTGGGGAATAGCCACCCTCTTTGAATAGCTCCTAGTTCGCGACTACTACTTATGGACGAGCAAATAAGAATCTCATTTTTTTTATAAATAGAAATATGGTGTTATTTTTGTATAGTATTGTACCTCTGTAGATACTTTTAAATAATTTATTAGAATCGAATATAATAGTTGGGCATGTTCATACTGTTAGAAAAAAATCTCTTTACAAGATTATAGTAATCGGGCATTGAAATCTTTAAAAATTGTCCAGCGGAAAATGTCAATCGCACTACAAGCTATAAACAGGTTGATAAAAACCAGATACAATCTCCAGCACTATAAGTAGGTAAATAACAACAAACACAAAAAAAAACATATTTTATCTCCACTTAAAATAGAAGCAAATAAAAATACATAAAGATTTACTTAGATGAAACAGAGATTCTCGCCAAGCTTATTGGACTGCTCGTAGATAAACAAAGCGTCTGGCCTCCGTAATGGAAATTACATACCCCCGAGGTCGGAAATCAAATTGACAGAAGAGGTTAAACAAACGATGCGGTCAGGGAGCCGAGACCGTAGTCCGTCGAATATTAATCGCTTAGTAAATGCGCTTTTATTTGTTTTTCCCTTAGCGGCTTTATACTGGTAGTGTGAATAAGTGACAATCTCAAATGAACCGAGAACAACTTTGTTACGAACTTTTTCTATTTCTATTTTATACTTAGGTACTTTTATCTGGAACTTCAACAGACCGCCTCATTGGTCCAGTGGTGACTAGCATTCTAGTGAAAAATAGTTCTTATCCCACGTGTTAGCTATCTATCAGTCATAAATATGCTATAACTCATTTCTGTAGTCGATACCTGTCAATACCCTTAAGCTTTAACCGCTTTAGTAAAACTGTATGCTTATTAGGAAGAATATACAAATCATAGTCTACTAAATAACAAGATGTATTAAGAATGTATGTCAAAATCATTAAGTACAATACTTAACTATGAAATGAAATAAAATTGTAACGCATGTGATGAAGATGTCTGATACATCCTCATCGCGGTTAATCGCTACCACTATTGTAGCTGCCTTCTTCTACAGATGAATATACGGTCGCGGTCTCACTGTCAACCAAAACCGGTATAAACGCTTTGTCAATAACATTCTCTTGAAGGAACTTTTTGCAATATGGAACCAGCTGAAAGAAGAATTAATTAAAAGTTTTTTAAAGGATGGTAATACGTACCTACATGATTGTACTCTACAAGCTCTAATTATTCATGTCTACCTCGTTTAGTCGTCTGATTGAAACATCAAAGTGGGATAGCGGATCGCATTAGGACCTCCTTACTCCTCCTCCTAATGCTCATCCTGTATCTAATGATTAGGTACAGAATAAACAAAGTAATATCTGGATTTACAATTTCACAATCCAAGCCAGTGTTAGATATTAAACAACTTTTTAAAACTCAAAATCTTAATAAATGTATCATTTGCTCATTAAGATCAAGGTAGCAAGAAGCAGTTCTGAATAATTTTCTCACTTTTTGATGATGTTCCACTGCTGCCGTGTTAATCCTTTTAATTTCATGTCTTAGATGGCTAGACTCCTCATATTTGAAATCGATAGACCAATCATTCTCAGTTATGATCAGAGGTAGCACATAAGGTAGACCTGTAACACGAGTAGAGTACAAAAACTTCACAATATTCTTAAAAAAAAAACTTTAATTTACCGCGGAAAATTAAATAGAAATTTTCACCACTCATCATTAGCTGTCAGAGGCTACAGGCCATTTCTGAACCGGTCTCCTCTAAAATAAACCTTTCACCATGATTTTTTTTTTCGATTTACGAATGAATGTGGTCGACGACATCTGCGATAGGTGCAGGAGTTGTGATAAATACTTAAATACATTACGGTTTATTTATTCAGGCCTAGCTAGAGCCGGCGACTTTATCCGCGTAGAATATGATTCCTGTTTCATCCCATAGGAGCATTTAATTGGGATAAAATTCTATCATCCAGCCCATACTCGTTTCAAAATTTCATCAAAATCCGATGAGTAGAAAAAATAACAAATTTTATGTAATATTATTTTACCTTTAACCGTGCCCAATGAACCATCGCTGATCACTCCAATACTAGTACTTGAAGTTCTTGCGTTGTTATCAATACTACGCGGCAACCAAACGGCATTCATTGTTCTAGACATTTCTGCTGCTTTGAAGATACAGCCATAAGGGTTAGCCTCGGAGAAGGCTACCATCTTATAAGAAAATGATATTGTTTATTTTTATTCATTATTTTTATTTTGAAGTTATTTTTGTAAATAGGCTACAAAGCAGTACATGTAATTTTATTAAAACGACGAAATAGATTACACTCGCATTTCGCACTCGCTCTAACGGACTACTCTGAGAAGAAATGCCGAAACAAACTCAGAGATAGAAGAGATAGAAGAAGAAGAAGTCCAGACAAATATAAAAAAATATATGTAGGAATCGTGCAAGTTCGTTCTGTAGTGGCCTTTTGAGGAAAGAAGTAAAGAACCACAACAGTTTGAGCGGACCCGATCTGACGGTAGTACGCATGTGTCGGACAATCAATTCAATTAACAGGTGTGACTGACTGATCTGACGAACCATCAAACCAAAAGAACGTTTATGTGGATAACACAAATACTCAAACTGTCGGATCAACTTTTTCATAAATGATCTTAATTAAGGACTAGGTACATTTCCTCCAATCTACATAGGCAACCTTGTAATGGTATCACTAACTACTCAATTGTGGTTTGAGGTAAGTAAGTTGAGGTGGTTTATTCTAGCTATATTCTTGCATAATAGGCTTTCTTTTTTTGAAGGGGGAAAATCATCAAAGGCCTTCTCTCGCCCTATCTGTGGTCGTCTGATGGCTCTAAGAGGCGCGCGCGGAACGCGGTGCGCCGTACGCTCGGGTCTGGTTCTGGTCGGGCGATAAGTCACCCGTGCTCGTCGTCCGCAGGCCCGTGCTTACGGTGACCGGCGATCGTCTCGCGATTCCCGACGCCCAGAGTGTCTCTCGCGACGGCTAGGGCGTAAAGAGGTTCGTCGCCCCATGCGCCCCACCTCCTCCTTAGCTAGCATGACTGCTTCGCAGAAGGAGGAGACGGCATCCTATTTCCCCTCGCTCCGTACCATAATAGTCTGAACTAGAGCCGGACGCGAGAAATTGTCGTCGCCGATCACATCCCTGAGGACACAGTAGAGCTCAGCCCACGCAGGGCACACCGCCACCGTATACTCCACCGTGTCCTCTGGGCGGAGCTATAATAGGCTACGCACTGCACGAAGTGCTCAAAGCGAATAAGAAAAATGTCAAATGATCAACCTTTTCGATGAACTCTCTCTTCATCCAAGACGCATTAAAGTTAATATGTTCCAAACCCAGTGACTCCAACATTTCTGGGGACATAGCATTCCATTCACACCAATGTTCTGGAGATATTTTGTCTCCCTTAAGAAAAGGCACTGCAATTTCCGCGTGAAACACTGTATCGTTAGCTGCCCAAACATAAGCTTGATTGAGGTCGCAACATTTCACCTTAAATGTATGAGTAAATATTGCAATTAGGTATGCATGTAAGCAATTCATACTCCATGTAGCGTAAAGGTAACAGGAGAGTTAGTAGAAGAGGAAGGTTTCTTCCGGTCATGGAAGTCTTACCCTAAGAGATGAGGACAAGATGTTGATCCAGTCTACCACTTATTTAGTTGGACACTTGGACAGTAATCAAACGGCTTATAATAATAATGCAGTTAAGCAAGACATAATACAGACGTATAACACGAGCAAGATCTAGATAAGTAAAAGGTCATGGATAAATAATGCCAACCTTTAAAAATTCACTCAAAGTAATTTTTGCAATAGATCTTAAAGGTGTTGTGGCGAACAACATATCTTGGGGCAATGTTTTTGCCACAATCATCAGAATATCTAGAACCAATAAACCATCAGCAAGTATTATAGGTTTTCTGGGTTGTATTGTCTCTCCCGTGTCCTCATCGACAGCTGGTTCATCTGGTCCCTTAACTGTTGGCGCTTTTGCTAAATTTGTAGCTATTTTTATAATCAAGTAGAAATTATCGAACTGTTCATTTGCTTTCTCTTTATCTAAATCATCATCCTCCTTGAAGTCAAATTTGTTAGGATTTTCAAAATTTGTCATGAAACAAAACACATCAGCGTCTGCAAGACTATAAATCAAAATTAATAATTTCAAAGCTACCAATTTTGTTCCAAATTAGGTACTTCAACATAATTTCTTCCATATCTCAACTTGCCTTGGTAAATCCGAAGTTACACTAACGCTGTTGTAACATGGAAAAGCACAAGCAATCAATTCTTGTCCTAAATCGTTCGCAGCATCAATTTCATTCGCATAAACTAATAATATCAAATCAACTAATTGACTTCTTCCAAAACTTACTCCCGATAGTATTTTAGTGATTAGTAGTTGTGACGCTGGAATCAATGGATTTATCATCATGACTCTCACAGGTGGACTAAATTTGATCGTTTGAAAATTCATTTTTACACGTGTATTAAATTAATCACTATGCACAATTAAATAAAAAAATATTCGAGATTCCTATAGTAATATTTGACATGAATGACAAAAAGTTTCTTTTTCATAAGTTTATAAACTCTTTTCAAAAATAAACTATTATTGAAGATAAAAAGCGACAAATAAACAAAATGAATCTAAAGCAATAGTTTAACGAACTGTGTTTTCCATGTCGATAACATGTAAATTATTCTAATGATAATTAAAATCGAAATTAAAATCCTGAAATAGTATCCTATTTTCATAAACTTAAAATAATGTTATAGCGACACCTATGTAACGAAGCAAGTACCATGAAGTCAGGGCAAGTAGGCAGAGAAACTGCTTCTTATTGAGGAATGACATGAAAAAATTTCTATAGTTAACTATTATAGCTAAATGCAGTCCGCGGCACGAACCATCACCAGATATTTTAACGTGGGGTTAATTCGTGTATTTTCTGATTATTATTTCTCATCTTGAAACAGAAAGATTTTTGGTATCTATGGTGGCCTTCAAACTTAATAACATTTTGACTTTGACAACTAAATTGAGTAAATTGACAGTAATGTCATGTGACATAACATTGACGCGTTTACTTTTTGTTGTATTTTGCTCGAAATGTGGGATGTTTCAGTGATAAATTGTGTTTAAATAAAAAATATGGCTTCCTCTAAAGAAAAAGATGTTGATGTTTCACCGGCTACATCAACAACTTCAGTGAAATCTCAGTTCTTTGATAGATCTCCGTCCGTTTCATCGTCAAGGGAGGATAAATGGCCGGAACTCTTGTTATCCAGGCCGTACAAGTCCTATTACTACAGTTCGAAGAGTAAGTACCAATATTTTATGTAAATAGAATAGCAACACAGTGAAAACTTATAAGAAAATCTGCGAAACTGTTTTAATTTATTGTAGTCTGTGCTTATGTGTGCCAGATTATATTATTATGTTTGTGTGTTGTTGCGGATATCACGTCGCGTGACCGCTACATTGATAAAAGTAACAGGCACTTTAATTCGACATACAAACAATGATAGCATTTTTTATACACAACTAAACTGTATTCATCCTGCAATAATCAGTAAAGTTTATTATTACGTAAATCATAGTACTACTTTATAGAGAACATTCTAAATGCACTTTGTATTTTACTAGTCGTTAAATTGTACAACATGTAACACAAACATGTACACTGTGGAAATCTTACAAATATTTTAACATAGTGTATTTTTGGAGATTAAGTTAGCTTTAGAATGTATAATTTATTTATATCTACATCATCATCAATTTATTAATTAATTTACAACCTGTTGCTATCTCTACCTATTATCTATTACTATCATAGTAAGAACAATAAGCACATAATATATGTATGTTAAGAACTAATATGAAATAGTACATTATAATGAAAACTCAACTCTCCATCTGGAACAGTAGATCAACCTACAGCAATATGTCAAATTTATAAATTAATAATTATATTTTACTTTATGTCAATACCATAAAGTTGAAGATGTAATAGAGAAATTTGACAGAAAAGGATAGCTTTACCTGCTGATCACTGTACATGACTAGTGTCACAAATACAAATTTATTTATTTGCAAGAATACATATAATATAATACACACATAATTATTTGTGTGTACTATAAATGCAAATGAACATCTGGAATCACAAAAAGCCGCTTGTGACTAATCTTTTAGAAATTTTTCTTATTAGGTATTTCTTTGATATTTCTTGACTTGTAATTACAATCCTTAAATATTCTTTTTTTGTTTGTTGAAAAATCTTTGTTTGTTAAAAAAATCCTTGTGCTACTGATATTGATCATTATAACGAATTATAAATGTAGGTATTACTCATCTGGTAACATAGTTTTTGAACAGCGACAAAACTACCATAATTAATGCAGCATACATTTTGTTAAGGTAACTACTTGCAATAACTACTTATTAACTTAAAATAATGTCTTTACATTTCATACAGTTGTTAACACAACATATTTCATTCCTTTTTTTACCCCATTCTGGTGAAGCAAATTAACTAAGCTTTCTTTGTAATATAACTACTGACAGTTAATAAGACAAAGTATAATATCGGTTTATTCTAGCCTTTCTCAGAAAAAAGGTGGAAAGCAAATTAATAATAGCAATAATTTTATGAGTTTAGATTTTAGGCCACACGTCAGTAAAATTTCACTGAATAAATTAAAATTTGTAAAAAACATTCATGAGAAACAACCCCTCTGTCCTCTGTGGTTCGAAACTAGTAGAGCTTTTCTCAGTATTTTCAAATGAGTAAACCACAATTTTTAGTTAAAAAAATATTATGAATGAGTTCCGCTCTTCATGTAATATACCAAACCTAATAATACATTTCATGTATTTGGATGCTAAGTGCATGGAAACCATACTAATTGTTTTACTGAAAAATAAATTACTTTTATAGCATTTTCAACCTTATGTT
This sequence comes from Spodoptera littoralis, assembly GCA_902850265.1. Lineage (NCBI taxonomy): Eukaryota > Metazoa > Arthropoda > Insecta > Lepidoptera > Noctuidae > Spodoptera > Spodoptera littoralis. Next base: position 6,706,458 of record LR824542.2, on the reverse strand, counting down.
AATACTTCTTAGGAGAAAGGTACTAACTAGCTATCTGTCTTTAATGTCAAAATAGAAATATATAAAAGAGAAAATCTTTATCCCCAAGAATACTTTATGTTCCATGCACTGTTATCTACCGAAATAATATCTATCCCTACCAAAACCCATAATATAATAATAAAGAGCCATCAGACCACCACAGATGGGGCACAATAGGGCCGATGCCGATTCGGAGTCGCGGAGAACCTAACGGGTAACCGGGTCTCCGGCTCGACGTGCAGGAGAAGGAACGGGGTGGTTTTTAGTCAGTAAGAGTCTGACACTCCCTTCCGCCTCACCCAGGCGGGAGCAGTCATTCGATGATTTTCCCCCCTTAAAAAAAATAATAATAAAATATCCCTACCAAAAAAAATTAGTTAGTTAATTTTTTGGCAATTAAATTGAAAGTCTCTTTATCTAAAAGGTTTTTATTCACCACTAGACCTGCATTACTTATAATCATAACATCTGTTTTTCTAATCCAGACATTTTTTTCTTTAAAAAAACGTATTTTGTAATTCAATAAAAATTGTTAGGTAATATGAAATACGTAATTTTTAATACATGTAACTTATTAACATGTAACGATTTTCGATAAAGAGGCAGTAACTACAAGTACTGTCAAAGTATTTCTTCCAAACTATTTGTGTGCAAAAAACCAAGCCTTAACTTACTTCACTTTTTTTGACAGCAAATATTTTTCCTCATAAACTTGCAACCACCTAAGCTGTCTGTTTCCTCAGTTGGCCGATAGATGGCAACACGCGCAGAGAGTATTGATTTTCCCATTGTTGTAGGTGGTAAGTAGCGCTTGCCGGGAAATCGATATTTATTCTGGACGTCGGAACTGGAAAAACCATTTCGCTGAGAGTTTTTCGTGGAAATATCTCGTGTTTATAGTTATTATAATAAAGAAAGTTAGAAAATACGAACTTACGCTTCGTTGTTTTGCGATTAACAAGTGAATTGACAAACAATTACTATTTTGACCTTCATAATTGCGCATCGTGTGAAATGATTATAAACGGGTGATCAAAATTTACGTGACGCTGTTGATTGTTTCGCTTGATAGTTTATTTGCTGCTTTATTATGCGTTCGCTTGCCGCGGTTCATGGGGTGGATCCCTTGCCCGAATTAGGCATTCCATCGGCCATTCAACATCAGGGTGACGGCAACCCGGACGGTGATATGGCCGGCGCGCAGGACACTATCTACCTGTGCAATTTCCGCGTATCCGTTGACGGAGAGTGGCTCTGTCTAAAAGAATTACACGATATGGAAATGCAGGATTCATTCCATCGCCCATCTGCCCAAGGCACCATTACATCGCCTGACGATCCGATGAATACTTTGATGGGTAAATTGCGCAGTAACAATACTCTTAGTAGTAGTAATGACAATAAAAACAATTTATTGTCATCTGTTGTAGCACGGGATCCTGTTGTAATCGAACGCAGCAATCTTGTGAACATCTCGAAACTAATCGTGAAGGAGCTGATCGAACAATCTCTCCGCTATGGTAGGATGCTTGACAGTGATCACTTGCCCCTGCACCACTTCTTCATTGTGCTCGAGCATGTTATGCGTCATGGACTCAAACCCAAGAAGGTAATTATTAAAAGACTGACATATTCGTTTGTGTAATAAATTAAAACTAATTTTGTTTTGTGAGATGAGTCATTCTTCACTAAAGAATTCGTATCAAATATTACATATTATACACTCCTTATTTTTGTCAACGTAGTCACGTTGGAGTCTACTTAAATTCCCTGGTGTAAAAACTAAGTCCTTGTTCATAAGTACTATAATAAAATTGAGAATTCTGTTCTTATTTATTAACACTCAAAGTTTCTTTTAGGGATTGCTCGGACCCAAGAAAGAGCTATGGGACATCTTGCAAATGGTTGAGAAATACTCGCCGGAAGCCGCGGACATTACGGCTAGCGTCAGGGACCTCCCCACTGTGAAGTAAGTTCATGTTTTGTCACTGTACTGTCAAAAATACAAATTTGCAAAATACCGCACATCAGATGTATGATAGAGCCTGACAGTGTTAAATTACATCGTAACCATTGCAGGTTTTCTTTCAAATTGGAAATACAATGATAACAATATCATTTTGAATACCATAAAGCATTTGCATTTCCGGTTCTCGAATTTGTTAATACATTAGAACCGTTAGTATTTGTGAAACTTGTTTTAATATAACTTTCAGACACATTAACAACAGGTTTTAAATTAAAAATATATTGAAATTCTTTTGCATAATGTGCACCTCTGCCTACCCCTTCGGGGATAAAAGGCGTGATGTTATGTTATGTTGAAATTCTTTTGTAGGACCGCAATGGGTCGTGCTAGAGCTTGGCTGAGGTTGGCTTTAATGCAAAAACGTCTGGCCGACTATCTTCGTATTCTCTTGGAACACCGTGAAGATACGTTGGAAGAATACTTTGAGCCCCATGCTCTGATGCTCAATGAAGAAGCTGTCATCATTACTGGTCTCCTAGTAGGCCTCAACGTCGTCGATTGCAATTTGTGTGTGAAGGTAACTTGTCAGCATGATATCATAATTAGCTACATACAGGGTACCTTGGGCGTTGAGCATAATATAATGGGCAACACTTACCTCCTAAAACCTTTATATTTTAAGGTTTTATCATATCACATTTAGCTCTTGACCTTATTCGAGAATCTCGCTAATAAAACCAGAATTTTTAACGACTTCAAAAAAAGGAGGTGGTACTATGTTCGAGTGATTGTTTGTTTTCTTATTATAACTTATGATCTCCTACTGGCAGCTAGCCGCTTACATCAATTTTAACTTATTTCCTACTTTCCTTGCAATCAACACAGGAGGAAGATCTAGACAGTCAACAAGGCGTAATAGACTTCTCGCTTTATTTACGCGGCAGTAATTCGTCCAATGACCTAGCCGGCAATGGTAACGGTGATTCAGAACCGAAACAACGCCACATCAACACAATGCTAGACCAGAAGAATTACATCGAGGAGCTCAACAGACATCTCAAGTAAGTTTCGAATCCATTGTTTTACTTTCTCAAGCTAATCTAGTCGTATAATTAGTTCTTTAACGGATAGTTTTCTATTTAAAATTGTTTCGTAAGTGTCTCATTACTAAATTATGTCGTTAATAAAGTTGCTTGAGCTTGGCAAGGCTAAATTATATTTACTTACGTCGTAAGTAGTACCTATACCACGGAAAGAGACAATTATGTAGGTATATGCAATGTTAATGTGGGTTTTATCGCTCGTTCACATTTTTACAGCCTCTATTCAGGTAACTTAGTACACATTAAGTCTCATGGGAAACATGGGATTCTGATATAATATTGTCATGTTTTTTTTAAATATTTAGCTTCCCAATTGTTGGCAATCTTTGTATATAAATAAGTAATATTGTTGAAGGTGAATAAAACACGACAAGGTCATGAGCGAACGTTATAGTTAACCCAGTTCATAGACCCGAACGATTTGAATTGGTAAATACCATTTCTAACTAGGTAGATACTATTAGCTAAGTGGGTACACTACTCCATGTAGTACTCATTTACCTTTCCTCCTTTTGCAGACCATCAATTAGAATATACCTAGGGACTCATAACATAAATAGTGAAAAGTGTGTTACATTGTACAGTGGCATTTAAGTGCCGTAATGTGCACCTCTGCCTACCCCTCCGAGGATAATAGGCGTGATGATATGTTATGTTATGTTAAACTATAAGGTTTTCATAATTCGAGCGGCACATTTTAGTCTATTACTTACCAAATAATATAACTTATAAGTTTTTGTTATAAGTTTTTGTATTAAGTTTTTATTTAAGTTTTTTTTATTAATGTTTATTATAAGTTTTTATATTAAGTGACAACATTATCGCATTGGGTGTAACCTGTCAGGATGTGTTGTTGAATTAAATAAATAAAATAAATAAATAAATAAAAACTTAAGAAGGAGCAATTCTATAACACTAAAAACCATTTATTTTAGTGCAACAGTAGCAAACCTCCAAGCTAAGGTTGAGAGCTTGACTACAACGAATGCATTAATGAAGGAAGACCTGGCAATATCCAAAAACACGATGATTCAATTAGTTGAGGAAAACAATCAACTAAAACATGCTCTCGGTGAGTAGCTGAACAATTGACAAAACATTTTCATTAGTCTATACAATACTCTTTAGATACTAACGCTAAGAATGTTGTACGAATTTAACACGTAGGTTACTTAAATTACTAGTGTCTTCAACGATCGAATACGTAAACATTATTTCCCAAATTGACAAACTTGCCCCGAGCGCGTAATGTTCTTAGTACAATCAACACAAACTTTCAGTAGAGATGGAAGCCATAAAGATTTAATTAATATCAAATTTAACATGTATATTGTTGTAATGTATATTTTTGCTAATCTGCCAAAAATTAGGGCAAGCAAAAGAAGGCGCTTTTTATTTAGGCCATGGAAAAATATTTTTGGTAAAAAAAATCATTATCAATCACCAAACCATCCTTATTATTAGTTACTCAAAACATCAACGATAATAACGGTAGCAAACGGAAGGAAGCCAGTCATGGTCATCAGTATTTAGTAGCGAAAACACCACGCGAATAACAATAATAGAGAATTCAGTAGATAACGACACCTTGCACTAATGAGTCAGCCTCAATTGTATCGCTTAGTAGACATTAGTTCTCCGGCCGGACCTGTCGTCCACGCCGTACATTCTGCCAGTAGTGCCAGTTACTATAAACCCACCGCGCTCAACAGTTATGCGATATAACTCCGCTTTAATGGGCAACTCAACATCAAAAAGTCAAACAAAATCTAATTTTTGGATCAAATCCTGTGAGTTATTTATGTACCAGTGTAAATATATCACGGTGCAGTCTGTGTTTATTTGTATGTTGTCTAAACACGTGTGTATTTTTTGTGCAGGGCAAGACATAACCAAAGACACCAGGATGAAAGTGACGGAATTGCAGTCTGATGAAGAGGTAAGATCAGTTAAACAATTTGTGCTTGTACCTATATTAAACGCAATTATTATACTGTTTACCTTATAATATAACTTTTCCATATCTTGTTTAAACCACGGTATGGGCTACCAATGTAGTTGTGCCAGATTTAATTGTATGTTTTGAATTAATTTACCTGTTTTGTATTACTTTATTTACTGTTACTGTTGTTAAAACTATAATTTCGCAAAATATATTTATCTGCTGATTAACAACGATTCACGTAGTTTCGATGATGTCAGCGATTATCTCTCTAACGATAAGACAATATAATCATTTGTACACACTTTCTTATTTTACAAAACAAAAACAGAAAGTTAGGAATTACTCGTCTAATTAATTTAATAGTATAGTAGTTCCTTAGAAGATTCTCTACAAAATGTTGTCTTTTTTCGGCACCAAAAATAGTGTTACGGCTTCGCGGTCGAAACAAAATGGAAATAGATACAAAACGTGCGAAACGCGCGCGATTTTAAAAATAGAGTCAATAAATTAACTCTCTTCGTTGGTCTCCTAAGCGTCTAAGCACGTGTGACTTTAATTTCCAGGAGAAACGTAGCGTCAAAAGTGTGGCTTCTGATAAATCCAAAAATGATAGCGAGGCAAGCAAAAATTTGGAAGAAGAAAGGAAGAAGTATTTGGAACTGCAAAGGGAACTGGATTTACAGGTATAGTACATACAGTCGTAATTTATACATCTTCAACATTTGCTCAAACTGCGGAGTCAAGGCCGCAACATAATGCCAGTGGCCACAGCCGGGTCACAATAACTTTATTCCATTATGCAATTACCTGTCTGTCTAATAGCTACCGAAATCCATTACATCACCATAATGGCCATAGCGGAAGCTATTCTAAGAAGAAATTTGTCATAAAGCACTTTAATATTTAATCTCCAGATTTCACTCAAAGCAGAAATGGAGGTGGCAATGAAATTGCTAGAGAAAGATATACACGACAAACAAGACACAATAATATCGTTGAGAAGACAACTCGACGACATAAAACTTATCAACCTAGAGATGTACAAAAAATTACAGGTGAGTTATTTACTCTTAGTTCACTAATACGCATGTTGGAACCTATTAGGATTTTGTACCCTTAACTCTATCACTGGTTGACCAATCACTCGCGCTTGTTGCGTCAATCGTTGCTAACGTTTCTTCATTTGTACTTCATGGTCTGTTGATGATCAATAGATAACTGTGACACTCTTACTTTTAACTTGTAAACTAATCCGGTTTTATCCAGTGTTAACAAAGGTTAGCGTTAGGTACCTCGTTGTGTGTACCGTGCAAATGTTATAACAAAGACGATGCCCCGCGAAGGTCGCTCGTCAGGCGTGGGTGCCCATCTAACACTGCTTGATTCCCGCCCATGCATACTCATTATCCCACCAAACTGATTAATGATTAACATGCCTTTTTGTCTCTAAATCATTGTATTGTATTTCTTTATGTTGTTACTTATTTCGCTTATAACTTTGTAAATAATGTATTTATTTATATTCAGTTTCTCTTTAGTTATTTATATATTTGTCTCCTATCTCTTTGTTTATGGTTCACTGACCTCTAATTTGCTACTATATATTATATAACCTATACTAATACCATACTGTATTCACAATGCCGCGGTTGTCGCACGGAAGGAATGCGAGATGGAACTGACGCAGAAGGGCGAAATGGTGTCGAGGCTCCAGGGGAAAGCCGAACAAATTGGCAAAATACTTCACAACCTTGAAAAATATAACCACTTCTTAGGATCCGATAATGACTTAGTTAAAGCTCTCAGGTCTCCTACAACTAACGAAAATAATTTAGGAGAAAAGTTAGAAAAATTGAAAGCTCAAAGTAACGCGCAAAAGGGTACAAAGTCTAAGGATGAAGGCCCGCCTCATAAAAAACTGAATCTTCAGGAAATACCACCGTTCCGTAAGAATACTATGAGAGACAAAACTATCAATCAAATCGCGGAGTAGTCTCCGATGTTAATGCAAATTGTTAGTGTAAAATATAAACGTTTTATTCACAATTCGGGTGGTATTTCCTGTTCCCTAGAAAATTGTTAATTACCTCCTACTAACACATTTTAATGTCATATTATATTGTTATGGTTATGGTGATATTGAGGATAATATAATGGTTATAAAATTATGAAAATTTACATTTACAAAGTGTTTAAACATTCATGCATTACCACTGTATTAGCCTCAGAATAAATTATCTATATGAACTAACAACAGCATCTATCTTATACTAACCTGCTTAGACTAACAAAAATGTTCTCACTTCTGCTCAAATGAGTTGTCATTTTATTCAGCTAAACTGTATTGGCCTTGTTTTAGGAATGTGAAAGTTCCTTGAAACATAAAACTGAGCTAATAGCCAAATTGGAAGCAAAGACTGAATCAATGGGCAGCACCATACATCAACTCGATGAGAAGTAGGTTTTACTAATTTTTACTTTGACATCGCATCAGGCGGGTTCCGACCTGCGATCATCCGCAAGGATCGAAAGAGTGCCTGGATAATATTACGCTGTTGAATGTAAACTAAGCGCTTGACATATCAGTATATCAGTACTCGACCGCACTTAGGTGTGAGCAATGCACAGCTTGCGTGTGTCAACTAGCGGCAACTCTTTCCATTCGCTCGATATTGGCAAACCCTCACAATGAACTAGTGAATGCAAAAATCAGTATTTTGATATTATATTACAAATGATTCGATGATGACGATCATTGTTAAACTTAATGCTACTGTTGCTTTTGCTTACTTGCTGTGATTCGTATAAATATTCAACTGTAACGTTATGTTAATTCAGACCAAGTTTGTGTTAGGTTTCATCGTTGATTTTTAACTATTAATTTATTTTAATGTGTTAATAAATTGAACTCCACAAAACATTACTTTAATTATTAGGTATATTGTTAAGTAAGACTATGTTAAATTGATATTTGTTAATTATTATTTTCGATTTAAAACAGATTAAGGTCTCATTTTTTTATATTTATGTAACATTAACTAATAAAGTACCTGTATTAGTAGAATAGTGAGAGCGTGAGGATTTGGTAGTGCTATTGAAGAGATTGGTATTTTGTATACTTTTCGAATAATTATTATCAAGTTACATTGTATAGAGTTTGACTACTTTGGAAGGGTATTTGATCTCATTTGATTGGAGTAGCTACTTGTGCTTGGAGACTTGAATTTCTATAATTGTATACAATAATGTGCTCGTTATTATCTAGCAGCAATGTTAATTAAAACCATAATTTAGATAATTATTTTCTTTAATAGTTTTGTAATTACGAGGCGGTAGATGTGTAATAAATAATAGCCTTATTTATAATAAAGCATATTCAGTCGCAATTTGTATTTTATTGAACTTGAAATCCAAGGAGTTTGCTTGTTTTAATTTTGTGTTTATTGTGTAGGTTTGCCATTATCAGTATCATCCCTATCACCTGTTTGCATGCTTTGTGTGACTAAACAATACCTTTTGTGATAAATGTTAACATACTAAGTGTACATTCCTTGAAACAGAAAAACTATAAGTAAATATTAATCGATTATTACGTCACTATTACTTGTCAGTCAAATCAATGAAATCTTACTGAAATTTATTTTTGTTTGCGTAGATTATGAGTTGTCTTTTTATTTTTACTTATCAATTTAATGATTAAACCAGTCAAGTGTCAGATTGTCTGACTCATAGAAGAATGTATACTTGACACATAAAAACCCCGATGGACGTAAGATAAAGCAGTGACAAATATTGATAGAGCTGTGAGCTACAAAAAACAAGCAGCATTCATAACAGATGCGGATCAAAAGGGGTGCACTGGGTCCTAATACTGCACAAGTTTAACAATACAGACTCCTAAAACGTACAAATCGTCATATAGTGGTATCACTGCACTTTTAATGAAATAAATTAATCACACATTAACTTAAACGGGTAGCCGTTTAGAAGATGACCCTACGACTTATACCGATTCCAGGATTTGGGTCTTCTGTTTGATATTCTATGAAACACAAATAGAATAAAATAATTTAAGTAGATACACTTTAGAATTTGATAGCACCATCCACATAGTTTTTAGAGCTTCAAGTTCGGAGCTCTAAATGGTTTAATGATTTATAAACACTGACACGAACCGGAACCCCTGTATAGAAATACATTCATCATGCTATAAAGACTCTGCTGACTAGCACCCCTTCCGCACATACTGGCCTCTCTAGATCTGAGGAAGCGTTAACTTCCAAGAATATAAATCTTCAACTTAAACAAAAGTTTTATAACATGATAGATATATAAACCACTTTGTCCGCCTTTAACACTCTGCCAATAACAGCCAAAGACACTGCTAATAACACAGATATTTATAAAATAACACTTGAACCAAATGAACTTATGTTAAAGTAATGTACACACTGAATAGGTTGCAAGAAGATAAGTTAGCTAGGAAGAATTTAGAAGACAGTGCTCGCTCACTGGGACAGAAGGCTGCCGCCGCGGAAACCAGGGCTGTAGCGGCAGAAGGAGACCTCAGAATTGAACGAGAATGGAGGGTGTCCTTACAAGTGAGTATTATTTTTTCTAATATTCGAGTCGATATTATCCTACAGAATACAACCAGTCAATCGGTCAACTGAACATATAAGTTTTGACCTTGAACTTGAACCTGGACCTTTAAATAGAAGTTTTGTCATTATCCCTTCGCTTAGCAAGACGTTTGAGGTTGTAGTTAGGTCACCAAAAGTTTAGAAGATGTTGCTAACCACCTCCGGTGGCTAGTCTTAATTCATTTATGGCGTCTAGGGTTCAGCTTTTGATACACTAAAGTAACTATCTATTTATGCCAAACGTTCAATAAAATTGTAAATCTAGTATACCTAAAAATAGTCTGTATGAAATTGCGCATCATTGCATGATACAAAACCGCAATATACTTACAGTCTTACACTATAGCAATATATGATTCATGAAGTCATTATCATAAAATATAGCGGCCGTGACGTACTCTGCCGTACAGTACGTATTCTAAACCATGTAATCCCATTGTACATAATAAAATAACATCTTCGTCCACTTCAAATGACGTCGGCATTATAGAACAGATTTTCTTTATACATCGTCTTTGGTAGTATAACTACCGTAATGGAATTCTTGGTTTGATCCCTGTGTCGGGGATTATATTATTATTGGTCATCTAAATTATCAAAGTCCCAAAATTGTACCTAATTGGTTTGGCAATGAACTCACCTTCTATTAGGGTATGTGACTCTTAACAAAACTGGAAAACTGGGTAATACGTCCTTTCTGTTTATGTGAATATAACGCACATTAACTATGATTTTCCTTATAAATGCAGTTTATTAATGATTGTTATTAATGGCTTATAGGAATCAATGATGCGGGACCGCGATAAGATATCGATGTTGACACAAGAAGTGGAGTCTCTCAAATCAATAGGACAGGTAAATAACATACAATACCTATTTATATATTAACTATAATAATAATATTATTGTTTGGTGTCTTTTATGTGTGATTCGAGTATATGTGTTTATTTCTTGGGTGATTTCCCTTAGTCTAGCAATACGTATTGAGTTTTCAATTATAAGATTCTGATTACCTTATAAAGAATTTGGGATTTTGTCTGATGTATGTGTCAAAACACATTCGACCTACATACATCATCATACAAATATGATGATGTATGTTCGTTTCTTTTTAATTGGTATAGTATGAAACCAAAATATAACAAAAAACCAAATAACAAACGTTCGTTTAGGCTCACTCCTAATACGCAGGACTCAGATACATGCATGACATTTATTAGAGTACCTCTACCGGTCCCCGAGCATTGAATAATTCGGGGAATAAAACCGTGATGGTATGAAGTTATATTATATTAGTAAATTGAAGTACATACTTCACCATATCTGGCATTCGGTCAGGTATCAATAAACAATAATATAAATTACTAAGGACAAACATGCCAACATAATGTCTTTGTTGTAAGACCCTGTGATTGGTTGCTATTGTTTTTAAGCGTAAAACCCCAACACCTTATTTAGAGCGTGTGGTTTATTATGTGAGAATATCTTATATTCGTTTTTAAAGGCGACGTAATGATTAATCAATCATGCTTAACAGACTTCGTATGCATTAGAATTAAAATTATTACCTACTACCTTTAATCGGGATAAAAAGTATCCTATGACCTAAGTCAGCCCATACCCTGCCTTTTTACCAAATTCGTTCAGCGCGATTGACGGGTAAACATCCAAACAAAAAAACTTTCACATTTATAATATTAATTACTATGCTTATATTATGTTACTATCATTACAGAAATACCTCTCACTGCAAGAAGAACAGCATGTATTAAAGACTCAATACGTGGAAGCGCAGAAGACGCTAGAAGAAGTAGGGGCGACACTGAGCGAGAACAAACTACAACTAGCGGAGTTGTTAGAAAAGGAGGCACAAGCACAAAATGTTGAGGAGCCCCCAACATGGACGCATGATAAAGACGCCACCGCTTGTACTGCGTGTGCCAAAGAATTCTCTATTGCTAGGCGGAAAGTAAGTTTTATTAACTTATATATATACTTACACAAACTACTCAAGGCAAAGAACTTCAGTATTTATTGGTCATACCATCATGGGCTATATTCTTATACGCAGCAAATAATTTGCGTAAAAAAATGAAAAATAATTACTTCAAGTTTACACAGTAATAGTATATAGAGTATTTATTTAAAAAAAAATTATTTATAACTGCCTCGTTGGCCGAGTGGTCGCAAGTGCGACTGCCGGGCAAGGGATCTCGGGTTCGATTCCCGGGTCGGGAAAAGTATTACTGAATTTTTAAAAAGTCTCAGTAATACTATGGAGTCTGGAATTGTGCCCGGTATATGGCAATAGGCTCACCCCTTATTACGTGGGACTTATAACATAAATAGTGGAAAGTGGGTGTTACTTCTGTGTGCACCTCTGCTTACCCCTTCGGGGATAATAGGCGTAATGTTATGTGTGATGTTATGTATATTTATAAAATACACTGTTTCATAATACTTATGAATTCCCTTTCCGTTTTTTCAGCACCATTGCCGTCGGTGTGGCCATATATTCTGCGCATCGTGCAGCGACAAAACAGTCGCGTTAGCTGGCAACACCAAACCTGTGAGAGTATGCGACGCGTGTTACGCTGAAGTGAGACTAACGTAGCTAATACAATTATTGTAGTATAGATTAATATATTATTAGAATTGATCAAATTGACCAACATACATCGATAAAACTTAAAATGATCTAACAATGGTAGGGAATCCGTAACGAAATTTTTGAACAATAACTAAAGAGTACGCAATCAAATATTTAATTCCACTTTACTAGTACAGTGACGCACTAAACAACCAGACTATACAAGTAATAATTGACAACAGAATGTAATTTATTAAATATTTTTATGACCGTCAAATTTAGGTGTCCTTATGTTCGTGTTATGGCGGGAATTTAAGCCTTTGTGTGCGAATTGTGCGATACACAAGAAAGTACACACATCCATCATCTCTATTCTGTACACGAAACTATTACGTGTCAAATATTTGTAAGAAACTATGTTAAGAAGACAGGAATTTTAAATGAACGATCTATAACTGCCATAAAATAAAATGAATTGGTCAATTTGAACGTGTCCTTAACAGAGTTCGTATGTTGTTTATTTTTATTATTATACGTACGATAAATAAGGAAGTCAACCGAGATTTTTATAATTGTTTGTTGACCACAGCAAGTTTTTAAGACTGACGTTAAACTTCAGTAGGTGAATCGTTGTCGGTATACTAAGTGGGTAGGGGTACAACATTAAATAAATGTATCAATATGAAAAACTAGGAAACATCTGGATAGAGGTATGCAAATCTCGTGGGAGACATAGGTAATTAATAATGTACTAGAAAAAACACTCAATGCGCCCTTAACCAACGTACTTGTATGACGTGGTGCATGAATGTGACAGAAACTAAAGTAGGTATATAAGAATCGTAGATTTCTTTGGATCTTTCAACTTGATTAGGCCATTTTAGAACACTCTTCAGTTTTTGTCACCATGACACCTTTCTACTATCATACCTATTCGTAATGAGTGTTTAATGCTGTATCCATTCACTTACTTAGTATTACCAGTTATTTGAATTTTAAAAGTGTTCATTACTAGACTCATGTTAATACATACTCCAAAGACTTCCTACAAAAAATGAATTCAATAAAATTATAACGTTCGAATATTTCAGCTCAAACAATATACTTGAAATAAATAATAATAATTACGTTAATGTATAAAAGTAATATATTTCGTTACAAAACCAGCTCGATTAATTAATTAGGCTTTCTGTGTGTTGTGGACCTTATAATATTAAAAATAATTTGCATAAAAATAATATTGTTTCTACTACAATGTTTATTGTATTGCCATAAAACTTTGATCTCACGCGGGTTAAATGGCATAATTGGATGAAATCTAAAATGTCTAGGTTATATAGAACAAATTATGCGAATAATGTATGTTATAGTATATTATATGGATATTAACGAGTATTGATATTATTATGAGTAAAATATATAAATTATTTATTTGTTAATATACATAACTTTGTTGTACCTGGCGTTAAGCATTGACAAAGATAATTCACAAGCGAATTATCGTGATTTGTCCTAAATCAATCACTTTTTTAAGATCTCCTTGCTTTTGGTATACAACTACATGAGATTCATGCCACAATAAATGAGTATAGAAATGTGTCATTTGAAAACTTTGAAGCAAGACTTATATCTTTATAGTACAAAACATTGTTATTTATTTCATATACGTACAATTTATTTTAACACTTGTATTATATTATTTTCTTTTATATGAAATTAATATCTGTCAATAAACATGTAAAAAAAATAATTGTTACAATAAAATCCAAAAAATTCAAATAAAAATAATAATTATCATATAACCGAATGATAGAACCAAGTACAATTAATTGGCCTACAAAGAATAAATTTACTATTTTTTAACTTTGTAAATATTTATTTTAATATAGCCGTACCTTTTAACTGCCTCCAATAACGAATAATAATTTAATTTTAATTGTATTATTTTTAACGGACATCATCCATTCTGACCAACAAAATGAATTACAATAAAAAAGAAATTTAATAACCAGATTGTAATAAAAGGGTCTATATATCATAATTTTCCAAATAATAAGAGTGTATCTATATAAAATTAAATTCGACAGCCATGTTTTTTAAATGTAACGGCCAGATCGGAGCTAGTGATGTCCCTAATAGCTTAATTATGTTATAAATGAATTTGTAATGCAACTTTAGAGATCGTTTTGTCAAAATTTATTGTTGGTAGATATTATTATTATATAATGTGTGGTGCTTAAGTTATTATTATTGTGTATATTATTATATAAATGTTAATGGAAGACACATTGAATGTTGTACATAATCCGCTGTTTGTATATTAGTTATGGATACATAATCTGGACATAAAGATATCCGAATTTAATACGAAATTTTGTTTTTATTTCGCTTAAATTATAAGTACAATCTTTTTTATCTACAACAAATAGCATAGTCTTGCCTAACTAACGATAATAACAAAACGATTAATAATAATATTTCTAACTTTTTATTAAGGTAACACTTTATTAAAACATAATTGCAGATTTGGGAAGAATAACAGCATCTAAAATTATTCCATAACTCACTCATATTGAATGATTTAATATAACACTTTGAGAAGAAATCTCTTCAACACGTGGTCCTTGCTTCATGAAAACATAACACATAAAATACGTATAGTAGTGTACTAAAATTCCTTCATTTTTTTATTTGATTATGATTGATGATAACAAACAGATTGTACGCATGAACCCAACGTGAACTTTTCAATTTATTGATTGCACCGACTCGTCCATCACGTAATCTAATATTTGCTCCATAGCCTCAGGATTTTCTTCAGGCACCTAAAATATTAATGTAAGAAATTAATGCGCAAATCTTTTGCGCAATAGCTGTACTCTTTGCGCAAATAAAATCAAAATAGAAGACAAGATCTTTTTCACTTGGGGTAATTATATGAATTTAAAAGTAAATGAAAAATCGTAATTTTATGTTACTATAGCAAATAATAAATATTGTTTTGCATACCCAATGACCGGCTCCAAAGACCCACCAAAAGCTCAACCTCTTCATTTCTTTGTAATACCCATTTCTTGCTCCACGTATTCGCTTTCTTTTGGCCTTAGCAAAGTCTGTAGCCCCGTGCCATTTCAATTTGTGAACCCAGTTAGAAGCACCTAGAAATAATTATATTCAAAGATGTTTTCTTTTACAGTTGAAAAATATATTTTAAATATTTAATTTTAATTATTTAAATGAGCTTACCTCCCAACGGAGTAACGACATCCAGGTTTCCATTATAGATCGCTATCTTCAATTTTGTCTTATCCAACAAGGCTTCTACTGTTGGAAAAGTAAACAAAATTCAAATAAAATATATACATAAGAATATCTACTATATAATTACAGCCTGTATTGTATTTTACTATACTTACAGAAAGAAACTGATGGCACAAGAAAGCTTTTCTTCAAACTATCATAAGCTCCCATTGATAAATATTGCCATTTTATTGTTTGGTTCACCATAGATAAACTAGGTTTCACGTATCGGTTCATCTTTTTTTGTAACTCTTCCAATTCAGGATATGGGCTGGGAGCATACACATTGTTAAAGTTAATTTCTCCCTGCTTATTCAAAGTACTAAACAAAACGTCATCCAAAATGTCCGCTTGGGCATAATCCTCTGTTTCTAAAGCACGAACCAGCTGCTTGGCTACTTTTGAAGAGGATAAATATAAATTTCTATCTATTCCACCCTGAAAAAATGTTTCGAATATTTACAAATAGTAAATAATATTGTATTACCTAAGTGTATGGGTTTCTGAGGGTTCTTACCGACATATGCAAAAATTCTGGCTGCACCAATATACTTTCCTTAGGGTCTACCCAACCACCGCCAATACCGATTCCTTTAAAGTTTATTTTCAAACTCTTTTTCTCGATTGCCTGTAAAATTAAATGACTTGTATTAGATAATAAGATACCTAAATATTTACTTTATTATTTTTCAAACGACACGATACGCATACTGAAAACAGGATACATCCAAATATCACTAAGTTCCTGCCTCCAAATAAAAAAAAAACAAATTGAAACTTTTTTGCATTTAGCAAGAAATGGACAAAATACAAACCGTATGTAAGTAATACGCTAGTCTAGGACATATTTTGCCGCCATAACTTTGACTAAACAAATATGTTGGCGTGTGACGGAATTCTTTGTGTCTCCTGAAGAACATTTTGATAGCTTTTGCCAAATCCATAGCTGGAAATAAGAACAAACATTATGGATGTGAATTATTATCAAATAATTTTATGGATTTTTGTAATTGAGTGATTAACATACCCATATCTCTATCCGTTCTCGCGTACAGTGAACTGTTTGCGACGTAGCTAAATCCAGTACCAACCGGATGATCTATAAACAGCACATTCCTTTCTTTTACCTAAAACATTTAAATAACTTACAATTTAAAACTCGAAGGGTAGTAGTAGTAATAGAAATAAGAATTTCATAAAGCGAATCTTTTCATCATAGGTATGTTTACATCAGGTTCTTAGAAACTGTCAACATTTTTACTTTTATTAACGTTAGGTACTACTTTGTATTAACAGTTATTTTAGTTTATTCGTACTTATGTATTCAAATTCTGTTTCCTAGACTATAGATGAAACGCAATTATGCTATAGGTAGGTATACAAAGTATTTTTCATGTTCATACTTAATACGTATACCTCTAGATATCGGATTATATGCATTTACATACCTACACATTTGCACATTTAAGGAAGGCCCCTTATCGCTAATAGCACATTTTTTCTAAGTTCTAGGCACATTGCAAACTTCAGTATACCTACATTATTTATAGATTTAAATATTTTTTAACATTACTTTTACTTGAAGCTTGCGGCTAAACAATACAGCAAAAATTCGCGTGATTAATTCGCAATCACCAAATATTCTGAACCATAGCGCAGGTTTCGAAAGTTTGTATAAAGTAAATCATTTTAATATTATTAGACAAAATTGAATGATTTTTTGTGCATATAGAGTAGATATACCAAAACTTTTTAAGTTGCATATAATCCAGTCTTTAAACATTATAATCATGATCGCAATTGAGGTCGCCAAACAATTAGCTGAAACTGTATCTTATAAACAAATCTTAATTAATTAGTATCACGCGGCAACTAATTAGGTAGCCCGCGAAACGTCATATCTGTACGGCGCGGCATCGTAAAACCCACGAAATTGTGGTTTCATGGTTTGAAGCACTGTTATGTTTTTAAATATAAAACTGAAAATCTATCTAAGCATATAAGTATTTTGCCAATAGCAAAAAAATAGAGTTGATCATTATCCACATACCCAAGTATGGTTACGTGGCTTCAAATCCATGTGGAAAGGACCCATTTCAGCGAAATTTCCTACACCACTCGCAGCAAATCCTGGTCCACCTTGTATCCAAATAATGAGAGGTTTATGATGCGCATTAACCCTCGTGCCGTTTGCAAAGAAGAACCAATAAAACATGTGTGCTCCTGGACGAACTTGCACGTAACCGTGGACATTGTGCCACTGTTTATTGCTTTTTAAAGCTTTGGTATAAGGATTTTCTGAAAAAGAAAATGTTGAATGAATTTGTATATACGTAACTGATTGTATTGTGGACATTTAGGATGCTTGTAGGTATCAAACTCTCAGGGCTCCATTAGATATACATTGGTCATTTGACCGTATCGTTACCTATAATTAGGTACCAACAAGTATGTACATCTGTGTACAATATACGTAGGTATTTAATTACCTACTTGATTAATAAAAGATTAAAGTTTTTGTTTATAAACAACAGTATTATTATACAGCACCGCTTTTATTTTTCGAACAGTAGAGTTGCAAATATTGTATAATACCCTCCTATTACGATTCATGAGCTCCAGCTTACAGTGCCCCTTCCTTTTTAGGTAATAAGGGGCGAGCCTAACTTGCCATAACGTTTGATGATGAATTTGATAATGTAAAAACATCGATTACTGAATTTGTTGTTGGTACCAGATTGTTTGTTTTTGCGATTTTACTTTTGCCTACTATTGGAACTTTGCGTGAGAACTGGAGATAGTAAAACACCCCTACGTAGGTACTTTTAATAAGTCTTAAAAACATTACGAATTATTTAATGTACTTAATGTAGATAGCATTTACGTATTAGATTCAAATTGCATACCTTCATCCACTGTATCTGCCGTAACACAAATTGCTGTTGCCATCCATATCCATATTAAAAACAATTTCATTTTTATATGATATTTTATAAAACTACACCCACTTTTATCATCCACATGCGCGCTTTAGTGTCACTTGTAAACGATTAACTCGTTTTAAACGCATGCCATGTGGTGATATCATAGTACCTCTGTTCCTCTAATGAATTAATGAGACAAATCAACAAAAAATAGCTAGATATATAATACAGAAGCTGGAGTATATCCGTAGTTTCAGAATTTGTCACGCGCTTCTCATTAGAGAATTAGGGACGTAGGAGAACTATGCTCTACGAAGTATTTTGCACGAAATTTTTATTATAACTGAACCCACAACTAGACTATGAGTAAATATATATAGGTAAAGGTTGTTGCTTGGTATTTTCATTGACTTCTATCTCCCCTCTGAAATTCCACAACATGATATTAACAATGGAAGGTCAGACTAGTAAGCTCTCAACAGTCACCACAAAATAATAGAGCTTGTTAAATTTTTCGCAGACCAAATGCCATTTTTATAGTAGGTACCTAAATGTATATAAATACATTACAATAATAATATTGGGATGCATACCTAACTATTAGATAAAAAGTGTATCTTTTATGGAACAACATTGTTGAAAAATATTAGGAGCTGCTTACCTACTTAAATTAGATACTAGCTGCTGAAAGATTGTGTGGATGCGTCTTATCAACATGTTACTTGAGGTTCAAGGATTTTAATAAATACAGACTTTTAATGAAAAATCGTGTTCTGTATAAATTATTTATTTGAACAACAAATCTATAAACGATCCGAAAATACTTGTAGATCTGTTTGGTTGTTGTTGTTGAGATTTCTTTGGATGTCTGTTCGTGTGAGCATAATTTTCTGGAAACCGAAATGCGGAATTAGGTTTTCTTAGCTGCGACGCTTCTGTAGTAGGCCGGACCGGGGGGTATCCTACAACGTGGCCTAGAGCTCCACCGATGAGACCAAGGTGATAAGCTGCTTGAGGATGGTCTATTGTATCCTCTTTTACTGGTTTAACATAGCCTGCAATAAAGTAATTTCATTAATTCTAAAATTATTGAACACAATAACTTCAAGACCCGGGAATCAAACGTGTTGCGCAAGAGTCACAATTACGACCACTTAAGAGGATTCAAATAATAACACACCTGGATCAGACCTCTGTGGACACTGTTAAAGTTTCTTAATTCTTAATTGGAACGAACGTTGCGTGACTGAACCAGTTAACTGAAACAAATCAACCTTGAACCTTACCTCCTGGATAATAAGGTGGTCTGTACCCATTGGGCCCATAATTGCCCTCAAAGTTGTATGGAGGTCGTGTGGGTCTTGGAGGTCGATGTGGCCTAGAAGGCGGTCTGTTGGCCCCATGGTGATATGTATTCACGTAGTCGTTATTTATGAAATAACGATCATCCTTATCTGATTTTCTTCTTTGGCCAGTTGGAGTCACTAAAAGTATTAAGATACACAATATTTTAACGAAATTCTATCAGATACTTTCCTATTAGGTACTTATTAGTCTAAGCAGTTTGAAGTTTGTAATGGGTGATTTACTAATTTAATAACTATAATTAAATTTAACTTAATATAAATAAAATATGATATCGAATTTTATACTTACGAGAACTAAGGTCTGTTTCATCGTAATCTTCTATTTCTCCACAATCATCTGGATCGTCTTCTTGGGGTTGTTCTTGCAAATCATCTAGAGGGTCCATATATGGTGGTCTACCAGGCCGAAATAGGTGGTGTATCACCCCAAAGGTTCGAGGTTTCTCATCCCAAGTGACCTGACGTCTGTGAGGAGCAATCTTGTTCGTAGGACACAAAGATGGATTAACTGTTACTGCATCCAACTCAATCATGATCGACAATATCTACAAAAAGGGAGAAAATCTCTTAGATAAATGTTAAATACTGAACACTCAAAAAAACACTGATTCTAAATTAGCAACGTACCGATATTAAAATAAATAAATATTTTCCTGATGCGTCCATTTTTTATTATATTAATTTTAAAACTGATTATAATAATTTAGTCTAAACCAACACTTTTCGCTATAGTGTCCAACTCGTATCTGAACGTAGCACTAACAGTTCTGTTACTACACCTTTAGGCTCCCACACAAAGTGAAATGACTCCTTTATGCTTAGGCAATGACCGATCCATTTATAGAAAATATTGAATGTTTTTTTCACAACGGTGTCCCCAAAATACTAAAATGAATGTTCTGAGTATATTTTAAAACAGTAAAGTAATATTTCTTGTTATTTATTATACACTAGATGACTTCTAGGACATGTTTACAAATATGAACGAATTGATCGGGGTTAGCTCTAGTCACCTACCTATATAGGCTCCTCCTTGAGATCTAGATCGTATCGTTTCGGAGTTACTGTTAGTTGCAGTTCACCTTGGCTCATTTGTTAAGCATCAATGAATACGTAAGTATATGTAAACATATCAATCTAAATTACAGACACCCTATTCGTACTTACACATTGCATAGCTAATTACGTAACTACATAACGTACGTACAACAGAGTTCCACAGACAGAGTTTGTAGAGCGTAACGCCGAATGTTAGCAGACCATGTCATATTTACCTACCCTTAGTAGATCGTAAATAGTATACCTACCCTAACAATAATAGAGCTTCACTGAAAATAAAATTACATCATTATCTGCGTATATTTATCTAAGTACCTTCTTATACCTAAGTACATATCTACAGTTCATCCCCATTTTCTATAATAAGGTGAAAGATTAGTGGAGGTAAACTGCGCATTTTCGTATTCTATGCTATTAATGATATTTCGAAATAGAAAAACCCAAAATGCTTAATTCAATTTAACTTCCAGATACATTCATTCAAAGCTGAAACGAGCTTAGATTTTTGCGGTTGTATCTACGTATTCTAAATAAATATCCTAAACCTAGTGCTAACTTTCATTAGGGATGCATTTGCCTTGGTGAAAATTCGTACGTGTTGCAAGAAAAACCAATTTTCATCAAGTACAAGTACCTAACGATACGCGTCGTTAAACTTAACATATAGGTACGTATGTAATTATGCCTTTTTCATAATAACGAGTCCTTACTGGTGCAACAGTCATCAATTAAGCAAGACGTGATTCCCAAGACGTGTTTGCTAAGTTCGGATCCTCGTTTCGTAAATATGTGGGTTGATAATGTTTTGGTGAATTTCTTCATATCATTCAATCATTCAAGGTCGTAATGCCCAATTTGTCCTTTATGGCATATGTTATTTACTTATATGGATTCTGTTTAGTAGGCCAGTTATACCATACAACGATAAATTCAAATAAATAAATCAATAATTGACCATGGCATTTCACTATTTTAACAAAATAGACCTCATAAGACATTAACGCCACCTAATGGACAAGAAAGTTGTTCCTTCTTTCAGGCGGCGCACATGCTGGACGCGTTCTATTACAACATAACTTGAAAAACTACTGTATGGTTTTAAAAAAATTAAACGTTTTCGAAAAAGAATATAGTTTTAGTTAAATGGCTACGGTCGTCCCATCATTATAACAACCATTAACCATATAAAGATAAATAAATAAAAAAATCTTGAACCTCTATAGATTTTTCAACTTTCAACTTTGCCATAAAGTTGAAATTATATTGTAGAAATTAACAACTTGGCGACTGATATTTATTGAGTTGAGTCGAATCGTTATCAATGTCGAATCGTTTTACCACAATATATCATAGTAGGCTGTATGAGATATTATCTATGCCTGTCATAAGAATTCAATAAAAAAATCAGTTTTGACATTTCGCTCAAATCAATGCATTCATTGATCTGAAAATCGCAAAATTTTTATATAAATAATGGCAAAACAACAAGGAAAAATATATTTGGGTTATGAAGATGAGACGATTGGTGACCGAAATCAAACCCTATTGAACTATACAGTGAATAAAATCGGAGGACTGCCCGTAAGTTTATTCAATACTTCCTTCGCACAACAAATTTTTATCGACCACATGTTAATATATTTACTTTTAATAATTTTATTACAGGACTGGCCACCTCTTGAAAATCTACAAATTTCCACGAAATGCCCTCTTTGTGGTCTACATAGACTTCTTGTTATACAATGTTATGCCCCACTTGAGAATTCTATTTACCATCGCACTTTATATGTTTTCGCGTGTATAAATCCTAATTGTTGGATTCAGTCTGAAAGGTAAATGCATTTTAGTAATAATGATACTATCAACCATATATTGAAACAAAGCATCTCACTAGCAAACCTTTGTTCTCATACTATATTTTTATTTTTAGTTGGTTATGTGTAAGAAGCCAGTGCCAAGATAATTCCTCCAAAGAGTCGAGAGCTATTGTAACCCTCCCTAATCCAGATACTACACTATCATGGTGTCAGGGTGCTGATGAATGGGATGAGAATGATAATGATACAGCAAATGGCAATTTTATGAATGTTGACAATGCTCCTAGCCCCAACAATGCTATGCAAAGGTGGGTTATGTTGGTGAACCATTAAAAATTATATTAACTTTACTTCTTGCTATTATCCTCTTGTCTGCTAGTACATAGACAAATACATTGTGTCTCGCTTAGATCTGCGCTTCAGCTTACTATAAATTAAAATGTTCTTCTTAAAAATCTACATAATATTACTCTGCTTTTCAATAGACCTTTTTGCTCAGTGTAAATTATTCACGGTTCACCTACCCAATGTGGATAATGTAATAAGTTATTTTATTATATTTGATAATTAAATGCTTTAAATAGGAATTCCGATGAAGATGAAGAAAGCAATTCTTATGAATTGGAAAATGTGGAACAAGCTTTTGGAAATCTACAAGTTTTTGATGCTCACAATGCGAACATGTCGCCTATACAAGGTAAATACAAAATTGTTACATACACATATTTTCGTGTTTGAGAAATAAAACTCTTTGTAAGATGTGTTATTATTTATTTATTTGTAACAATTACACCTTATAGTACAATAAAGCATTTTGCAAACGTAATAAATGACCGACAAATCAACTTTGATAATGACGAAGAAATGAATCAAAGAATAAAAAATCAATATTTATAACAAAAAGAGAAATAAAATTATTTGTAATTTACATGACTACATGTTACAGGAGCTATGGGTGCAATTGGAGCTCCAGCAGCTGCAGCAGAGTTAGAGGGAGGTGATGAACCAGGGTTGGTCACTGTTGACACACCAACAGCTCCCACCAATGATATCGAGGCCTTACTGCAACAAGTTAGTATACTTTTACATCTTCAAATTGTGCCCTATTTTCTCAATGTTAACCTTTCGTGTGTCTAAACAAGGATCCACACGAGACACAATGTATTTTCTATTCTGTTTCAAATCGTTGCATTCAAGCTGTTAAAGTTAAAGTGAACCTATTATCTTTCATTCAAAATGACCTTATAGTTATAAGGTCATTTTAAAGTTTAATACTTACTCATACTAATTGTTATAATTTCAGACTGCAGAACTGCCTCCAGACTTGAGAAGTCGACTGATGTGTGGACCATTACAATTTGTGCCGAAATATATTTTTGTTGAAGAAGAGTGGAAGAAGTCAATGGGCAATGATGATAGAGCTAATGAATTGCTAAATAAGTATAAAATTGAAAATGGTGAGTACATACAATACAATAAACATTTTATTGTTAGTAGATTAATAATATTATAGAACATTTATTACATAGCATTTTATTTTTTCAGAAATTGAAGTATGTGCTGGTGACCGAGTTGTAGGTGGTGGTGGTTCCGATGAAGAACCTTATGAGGAAGCGGCACCGTTACATGGTGATAGACTGTTCCATGCCTTCATAACACGATTGCGCAATCATCCAGGACAAATACTCAGGTAAATTTACTATAAACCGTGTATGACACAGTATTTAAACATAGATTTCAAAGACTAATCTCAATTATTTTTACAGGTATTCGAGGGAAGAACCCCCTATTCTGGGTGCACCACTGCCAAGTACTGCAACTACCCCAGACACTCCCAATATGCCAACTATTTGCTCACGCTGTGGTGCGAGACTCACCTGTGAGCTACAACTAGTGCCTGAGTTTGCTGAAACTCTCCGCTTGCTACCTACCAACCAGTCTTTAGCACACTTACATTTTCTCTCTGTACTGATATTCACTTGCTCACAAAGTTGCTGGCAATCATCCGATACATTAGTAAAGGAATTTGTTGTCTTTCAACCTGAGGTTGTGTAAATTATGCATTATTTAGACTGTTTTGTTGTTTTTGGCCTTCTAAAGTTGTTAAAATTGCAATATTTACGTTTATGAAAGGTGAGGTAGTGAATATGACATGGTAGACACAAGGCTGGAATAAAGAAGACAATGAAAGGTTTTAGCAATTACATAAATGTTTGCAATAAATGATCACAATTTTACCCGTGACTTAAACTTATATTTATTACTGTACTGTGATCGTGAATTTTCCACTAGGATATAATGATTTCAATATTTATAGATGTTTATGAACATCAATAATAGTTATCTATATATATAAAAGAAAGTCGTGTTAGTTACACCACTTATAACTCAAGAACGGCAGAATAGATTTGGCTGAAAATTGGTAGGGAGGTAGCTTAGAGCCAGGAGACCGACATAGGATACTTTTTAACCAATACTTTTTTTTTACTTTTTACCGAAAATCACGAACGGGGACGGGAATAAATGAGATTACGCGTACGAAGTCGCGGGCAGAAGCTAGTTTAAAATATATAGTGGACTATGTCTAGTCTAAAGTAAGCTTAATATATTTTTTGCTTTATGATATTCACACAAGTTTACTCAATTAATTTGATAGTATGCTAGAGAATCTTTGTAATTAATTTTGTACCATTGCAATTTATTGCTTTATATTGAATTTTCTATGACTATTTACGACACTCGGGAAATTTGCAATAATATTTATTATCATGTATTTCAGTTGGCTTCTTGAAAGCGTCGCATTTAGAGCTTTCTTACAATTTATAGATAATCAAGTAATCTCTAGTATGGCATTTTATAATTATAGTATGTATATTAAAATATCCTTAAATGTCCATGAATAACTGCCAGGTAGAAGTAAGAGTATTAAAGGAGAGTAAAAGTTAAGAAAATATGTGCTTTCACTATGGTAGGTATTTATTATTATCAGACTACTGTTTGGCTGTAACACATCCTTATGTCACATCGTATTGCCGCTTTAAAATTCAAACTATATGTTAATCTAAATATGGTTTTGAAAAAGAAGAAACTTGAATTGTTTAAAAAATCATAAATTATATAAAGAAAGATAAGTTTATAAGTTATATATATGATTGTTTTATAATACTGTCAGTACCTACTCTATAAGAGTGTTAAGTATCTCTATACTTTATAAAATAAAATTTACATCTAAACGACAAATATGTCACATAAACATAATGTGTTTGCTAGTTTAGAGAAAAAAGCCTTGTTATTCAAGAATGCTCAATGGGTACATAATATATTATGTATTGCATTGTTAGATGTTATCCTAAATAATTGGTAATAATTACTCTTTAAGTATTTACTAATTAAATATGTAGCATTAAAAATTTATCTGTTTTCCGATCCATTAAACGATATTGCCTATAAAAATGTCAATCACTGTAGTTTGTGGAAAATAAAATGTGTAAGTTATATCGGTTTTTATTTTTAATATTCTGCCCCTCATTCCACCCCTGCAATAATAGCAATAAGCGAGGATAAACTGGTATGTTATTTAGATTGTCTCCTTTCTCAAGTGTTCTTAAATACGTCTGCCGAGTAAGGGATCAAGGTTGGATTCCCGGATTGGGCAAAATATTAGGTTTTTCGACATTTGTAAAAAAAATCGTAATAATAGCACGGTGTCTGGAATTGCGTACGGCACCTTGCTCCAAGAGTATAATAAGTATACCTAGGGGAACCTTGCTCCTAGGAGACAAAAGGCGTAACAAATGTTGATATATTTATCAAATACCTCTTCAAAAAAGTAAGTCCATTAGTTGCCGCTGCCGAATAGTTAGTTACGACCAAGACCAATAATAATTATAAAAAAGATCAAAGTGCTTAGACGCAAGATTTGATATAACTAAATCGATACCAAAACGATACATTTATCGGGAAATTTTATAGCTATTTTATTTTTCTCTAAATCATTCACAAATCATTGCATAATTATATTAAAAAAGTAAAAAATAACAAAAATCAATATATTTTTTTTCATTTAGTCGATTATGAAAACATAGATAACAAATGGAAGTGGTAACGGAAGCCACATTTTCTACAATATTTTATCTGTGCATCCGTCTTCCATAAATGAATCGGTGCGGCGAGGCGGCGGCATAGAAAGACTATCAATTTTCGTGAGTCGAACAGTGAATCTAGTCTAAAAGTTAAGGTTTGTTGCATTTCTTCGTGTGACATTTTTACGACCCCGTGCAAATATACACTTTTAAACATGTCTGGCGAAGCACCTGTACCTCCTCCCGTTTTATGGGCCCAGCGCAAAGAAGACGTTTTTCTCACGTTTAGCATCGAATCTAAAAACCCTACGATTAAAATAGAAAAGGATTCAGTTTACTTCAAAGGTGTGAATGCTTCAGACAATAAAGTACACGAGGTTACGATATCGTTATATGATGCTGTGATTCCTGAAACAAGCGCCTACGTAAATAAAGGAAGATGCATAGAAATGATTCTTCGCAAAGAAAAGAAAGACGCTTCCTACTGGCCTTCATTAACAAAGGATAAGAAAAAACCTCATTACCTCAAGGTAGACTTCAATAAGTGGAAAGACGAAGATGATGAAGATGACAATGAGAATGGTGGAGGCAACTCATATGATATAGAAGAAATGCTACGCTCAATGGGCGGCGGTGGAGGTGACAAGGCTGACAAACCCTCATTTGATGACTTAGAAACAGATTCCGATGATGAAAATCTACCAGATCTTGAATAACATCCCCGGAGTGATAAAACTTATATTTAACACATGAAAAGTACATTATGTATAAGGTTTTTACAGTTATAATAAAATCATTGATAAAATGAACAGGTTACATTCATTTTAGTTACTGACCTGTGCCTCTGTAACACCCTACTTTAAATCGAATAAGCGAGTTCCAAAACTGTAGTTAGAAAATATTTAATTTAAATATATTCAAGAGGAGTGAAGTACTAAATTGTTTTTCAATAAGCCCTTTAAACACCAATTCACCTCCATAGAGTTGTAAGGTCTTAAAATAGACATCCTCTAGTTTCCATTGAGTATCTGTGACTAGCTGCAAATAACACTTCTACATTTTTCTTATACAAATACTGGTTTCCTGTAGATTACAAAAAAAAACTAGACAAATAATCAATGGACAAATAGAGAAAAATTGAGTAGGTACCTACACATACCAGTAATCTTCACTATTCTAGTATTTTTATAGCCTCAATATAAGGAAAACAGTAAAGATTTTATGTACCTAATTTAAAAAATAATTAAAAATATTTTCAGTAAAAACATAATTTCCTATGTATTGTCCTCAAAGTAATGAATAATAAAAAACAAATAGCAAGCCTTAGTTACAACGACTTTGTCTACTTATGACCTCCCATGAACCATATCCAACAACCCCTGTAAAAAGCATGATAGGATGAAGTTGACCCAAGTCTGTACAATGGCATATTTTTAGGCTCTAGAATATTCCATTGGTACTGTGGTTTGGTCGATAATATTGTGGTTAGATAATAAATGACGCTTAGCAATGCTTTGTCTGTGAATGAACATAATTAAGCACCAACAGTTGCTATGTAGTTGCTAAGCAATTTATTCCTAATTTTTTATAGTAGGTAGGTACAACCTACATTAACTTGGGAACTTTGGCCACTGTACCGACTGGTACTGATCCTATAAATTAAACAACTAAAAATTAATAGGTATGGTCATCTGTACCTTACCTATTTAATTATGATAAAACTATCTACAAGTTTTCTTTCTCATAAAAAAGATTTCCCGTTAATTAGATTCTTATTTTCAGTGAAGTATCTAATGTTGCTTATATTCTTCGTATTAATTTATTTTGCCACATGTCCAATGGTGACTTGGATGAGAATAAAATACTCGTCAGTTGTTACCGAAAATACAATTGAATGCTGATTCAAATATTTAAAATAGGTACTTTTCCCAAACTAATTCAAAATACATCGTCCAACAATACCTACGCACTTAACTGCCGTGTATTAAACAGTTAAAGAACATACACTAAATTGAACTCTATAGTCATTAGCGTTTAGATACATAGGAGTGTCCATTCAGTGCCTTTAGCGGCTTCAGTGTGACGAAATAACAATGGGGTTGTTGAGTAGGTACACTAGCAACAGAACGGAAGCCATATTAGGAACTTTTACCTACTCATTAATTTATAAGGTCCGGGAATATCTTGGTAAACTGTAATTAAATTCGTTTGAAAGCTATATTTATCACACTACAAAAAACTGTTCTTCCGGATCACAGATTTTGATCCGGAACACCAGTTTGTGGATTCAGAATTACAAGAATCGTTTCACGTGGTAAACGAACCTGCGATTGTGTAGCAGCCAGTCGCACTGTGTAGTCCTAAGCACAAAAGTTGACATCGCAAGAATTCCAAATGGATTTTGTTAGGACTAGGTAGTGCTCTCAATGTAGTAAACTTCACACGATACCTACTATGGTTTTGAACCAACTCATCAATTTCATAGAAACCCAATTAAATATTTTAACATTATGATGCGCTCCTTATGAAAAAATAGATAGCAATCTTTTTTATAATAACTATCGTGAGACATACTAAATTAAGTAAAATCGCGGGTTACTCACGTGAATATACTCAGAAAAGCTCTACTAGATTCAAACCACAGAGGGGTTCTTCCTCGCACGGGCCTGCGGATAGCGAGCAATGGTAGCTCGTTGCCCGAGCGGGTCGCGGTCCGCGCGCGCGCTTTAATGAGCCATCAGACCACCACAGATGGGTCTCAATAGGGTACGGCTTAAAGGTGCTGAGCCGCGGAGAGTCCTCCGAGCCTCGGCAACCCGTTAACTGTAACGGGTTACCGAGGCTCGCAGTGCAGGAGTAGGAACGAGGTGGTTTTAGTCAGTAAGAATCTGACACTCCCTCTCGCCTCACCCGGGTGCAAGAAGTTATTGGAGGGGACACCCCTCAAAAAGCCTATTTATTAAAAATAAATAAATCTTAAGAAATTGATGATAGAACTTTATTTAGTTTTTTCAGAAACTGTTACAGTAACACTGTATAAATGAAATTGTTGTCCATGTCTTCGAATATTCAATGTTATAGTCATGCAGTAAATAAGTCTATTGAGGCTCTCACATTTCAATATGTAAGCTGACCCTTGACCAGGACTGAAAATCGGCGCGCCATAACTTTGACAATCAAACATAAAATACGACGATTTAATCCTTCCAAATGCCAAATTTTTAGTTGGACTAGTAAGTATCCCAAGTTGATTCTTCTCAAAGAAATATGATAACGCCTTACTCAAATTAAAACGATCAGGATATATGTTGTAAACAAAGCCAAAAATATTTTTTCAAACTTAAGTGTAAATTGAAACGGATACATTTCTTCTAATTTAGTATCTAAATCCTCAAAAGTAACTTCGTGATTAGGAGCCGAGCCAACCTTAGCAGCACACTTTTTATGGTAAGCGTGTCCGCCATAAACAATTCCGTCGAGGAATCCACTCGTCCAAGCGCTAATGTCACAGGCCTGGGTCATGCCAATAGCCACGACACTAGTTGCCAGGTACTGTTTACCGCGATGTTCTTCCTCAAACCGTTTATCCAGTGGATGTATTGTCCCCCACAATGAATACAGATCGCCCGGAAATTCGATATCCCAATCTTTCCACATTGTTTTTGGTGTTTTTCTGTCAAAGCCCAAGTCATTTACAGCAAGCATTCGAGACCATGGTACCTCTGGGATATTTAGCCAATACATTTTCTCGTCCACTAAGGGGCGCACTTTTCTTCGTTTCATATACGGTAAGTTAGGATTTTCGTCGGGCCTGAAGAGAGGACTTAGTCTATAATTCAAAGCTGAATGACGTGGAGCAGTTTTCACTGAAGTCAATTCGAATGTATAAAATTCAGGATCATCAGCTTGCTTTCCTGGTAACACTTTCCTTATTCGCCTAATAAGTGCTTCCATAGAACGGTATAACGTCCAAGACGCTACTTCATTTCCTTTTCTAGAAGGTTTCTCTTCTCCTTGCGTATCTTTTTCTCTGAATTCTTCACTAGGCGGCGGGTAGGGGTCAAAGAGATGATAAAATCCTTCTGTTTGGCATATTACTAAACTAAATTGAGGAAATCTTATAATAACGTAACGTAATCTTTTCAATACGGCTTTTAAATATTGCTCAAGTCTTTTCTCTGGATTTTCGTTGACAACTATAATTTTCTTGATGTTGATATTTATGAATTTTCCATCCAATATTACGTTTTTAATTACCCTCTTTTCGCAAACACTCAAATTTGTAGCTTTTTCGTATATTTCTAAACCTTTTTCTATACAAACATCAACCATGACATGGTCCCAGGTTCTGATAGGATGCATAGCGGCCATTAGCATTGCGATGAGGCTAACGAAATGACAAGACTTCACATCTGTACTTGGTTTTCTTTGATTCAGTGACGTAGTTCCTTCTATTCGGTACACGCCGTCTACCAATTGATACCCAACCGCTGTTTGGCTTTTCATTTCTTTTACGTCTAATCTTCGGCTTTCGGTATCCATCTCAGAAGCTAAAACTGTTTGTTTAGATTTCTTCGACTTAGGTCTACCAGTAGAAAAGTCATGATCTTCAGGTAATGTAGTGCGAGCCTCTTTTAGGAGTCTTCTAACTAGTATTCTACTGAGGATAAATTGTTGGTCATCTGATCCTCCATCCTTGTTGTAATTTATTCTGTAAATAGAATAAGGTAGGTAAATATCGGATCCGGGTATGTTCTTAATGTGTAATCAGCCGTCGAAAGACTGCCAACAGCATCTTAACTCCTAAATGTCTAATAGATTACTAAATTCTGGCAACTACGGTTGTCAAGTCACCCAATTTAAATGATAAAAAAATAACACAATAACATCTACCTGCTCACGAGGTCATGTAGCGTGCGGAATCGCAAAAAGCATGCTTTTCCGTTACTGCCGGCTTCGTCTCTGAGACCCATTGCGTTACAAGGACTGCCATCGAAAAGATAATACAGTCCATTTCTTTTAAAAAATGCACAACTATAAGAGGCCGTAGTAACCATGCCCCTGTCAAATTTTGGGAAGAATTTCCGAGCCAACACATTTTCCATCTGCCAGCTAGCACCTTCTCCAACAACATCCACATTCGCATGATACGCCTGAAAAAAAAATCTGTTATTACCTAATCATAACATAACATCACGCCTTTTATCCCCGAAGGAGTGCACATTATACCACTGTACAATGTTACGTTAACACCCACTTTTCAG
This sequence comes from Spodoptera littoralis, assembly GCA_902850265.1. Taxonomy (NCBI): domain Eukaryota; kingdom Metazoa; phylum Arthropoda; class Insecta; order Lepidoptera; family Noctuidae; genus Spodoptera; species Spodoptera littoralis. The sequence continues at coordinate 6,674,374 of LR824542.2, read as the reverse complement.
TATTTATGTTAAGAGTATAATAGGGGTAGGTGGTGAACCTATTGCCATATGCCGGGCACAATTCCGGACTCCGTGCAACTACTGAGAATATTTAAAAAACCCAGTAATACTTTGCCCGACCCGGGACCGAACCCGAGAACCCCTAGCCCGGCAGTCGCACTTACGACCACTCGGCCAACGAGGCTGTCCTTGTTACCTAATCATAAATCATATAAACTTTTGTTATGAAGAAATAAACACAGACCTGATGTCCAAGTGCAATTTTAGGTATAATATGAACAGGTGCTAGTTGAAACTTCTGCTGTTTATTTTCATAAAGCCTCAAGGCTGTTTCTACGACAAAATTCACAATACCGGGCGTCCATGTACTGATAGAGTACTTGTAAGATGTTACTATTGCCATGATTGCTCCAAACGGCAACCTATCAATAGATTCGATGTCACCCGCATCCGAGACGGTGTTAGTTCCTCGAATGATTTGTGAAGTGTCGGGTAAGTCTTTGAAGTTGCTCGGTTTTTTGAGTTCTTCTTCGAGGGTGGCCTCTCCTAATTGATCCTCTATGAGCGGAGGTGTCATTTTCTTGCGAATTTTTCGTAGTTTGAAGCGATACTGAGCGTCTTCCGTGAGAAGGACCCGACGGTCAACATTGACTGCGGGCAGAGTTTGAACTTCATCTTCTGCCAAATGCATTGGCGCCAGCTAGAAAGTAGACAGGCAGATGTAAAATAATCATAAACTTATTTAAGTGACAAGAAAAGAGAAGGGTGTGAATAGAGACTTGGCTCAGCAGTGGGCATGAAGTACTACATACAAATACAAAATATCCTAAATATTAATTAGGTACATTTGGGAGCGAAAACTCTCAGGAAAATCTTTAAAGTTTCTAATAACATCATTATCAAGAAAACTTTTGCAACAGATAGAAAAAGAGAACTTAAAAATGAAACCATTTTTGCAAAATGTTTTGTGAAGCCAATAATTGATAAAGATAGTTAAGTTTTGCTCAATGGCTCTTGTGCCCCTAGGCATAGGCAGTGTTTTGTAAAGTTAGATTGCAGAAATGGCTACATTTTAAGCACTCTTTCACATTAGTTAGAAAATTAACAAATACAATGTTATAAGTTTCCGTACTAACAACCAGTTAATTAGTTCATAACAACAAATCAATTCTGTAATCTGTGAGAGTAACAGCAGCGTTATTTCAATTTAAAAAAAAATTGCCCCACACTAAGATTTTTTCCTGTGTCATGGGTGCGTTTACAAACATACAAATTCACAACACATGACACCCAGACCCGGGATAACAATTTGCGGATCACACAAAGCGTGGTTCCGTTCGGGAATCACCGTGCCACCGCACCAACCGTGTAATAAGAATAAGAAAGTTTTATTTGCTCAAACAGATTAAAATTGCTCAAAATTTTATTTGCTCAGTGTACTTAAAAGTAATAACATATTAATACAGGGTGATTGTAAATAAGATATGTATAATAAGATTTACGCTGAAATACTCAAACTCTACTCAATTTTAAGTCGCGCTTAAGTATAATTGTGTCACTACATATTCGTTGTAAAATGACAGAGATGGCACGATATTTGAGTACCTACAACTTAAAATTGAGTAGCTGCAGAATTTGAGCATTGGCTATGTTTAAGGGTAGTATCGTACTATTGAAGAAGCCTGTGGTCCACGGTTACAGACAGGATGCTAATGATGACAATAATGATGATAGTGATGAATGTGCAGTAACGTACCGGTACTTCAGGCTCTGGTTGTGGCGAGGGTGGTGGCGGTGGCAGTGGCGGTGGGATCTCCGCTGCCTTCCGCCGCGCCTCCTCTTCCTCAGCCTTCCTCTTTGCTTCTTCTTCTTTCAGCTTCCGCGTTTCCTCGTCTTCTTCTTCTTCTGCTGCTTCTTCCTCCTAAAATTTCAATCAGAAATATTTCATGTGTGTAAGATCTTCATTGAATATATTTCTATGTCTAGTTAAGACCCCAAAAAGATTCACAAGACTTTTAAATAGTCATATAAAATATCTTTAATTATAAAATTATCCTTACCGCTTCTTCTCCACCTTCCGGCGGCTGAAAATGAAATCATATTTTAAAATGACATAAATCAACTATAATACATAATAACTAGTCAAAATGAGGTATTCTACTAACATAGACAAAATTGTCAAAAATTAAAAAGTACCTAATATAAAGAAGGAAAGCAAGAAGTACCACATAGTATAAAACAAAGTAGCTTTTCGCCGCCGGCGTGTCTGTGCGCTTAATTAGATCTTTAAAACTACGCACAAGATTTGATGGGACTTTTAGTGATTGAAGAGAAAGCTTTACATAACATAATGTCTCCGAAATTAACGTGCGCGAAGCCGCAAGCAAAAGCTAGTAAGATAAAGAATTGTCACCGGCATCGGCGGCGGCGTGGGTGGAGGAGTAGGTATTGGACTTGGGTCGGGTTCAATGGGCTCGTTAGTCTTGTCGCGAGGCTTCGGCCACGGCGGCACCACCTGCGTCACCGACACCGTCGGCGAGTCCAAGTTTACTGTAAAGATTTTCTTATTTGAAACATGCCTCATGTCTACGTTTGGGACTCATTTCATCTAAGTTTTATTCCTGTTTAATGTCTATCCCATCTCTTGTAGATTAGGTACACTAAAAAGTTTTTATACAAATCATTATTCGCCAAGAAACACTCACCGACTTTTGGTTCTATTGGATCGTCTATATGGGTTTTGTATCTCATTGGTATCGGCGGAATATAATCCTCTTGCACACTGTCCACTAAAGATATAATGTCGCCCATTTGTTCTTCGTCCACTGCATTCGCCTATGCATTCATAAAAACTCTTATTTTTTAATATTTGAGAGAAATATGTGTGTGTACAATAGATCATTCCAATAATTTAGTTATTACAAACGAATATTCAACTTACTCCTGGAGTTTTATTGTCCAGCACAACCTCAACAGGCATGACGTCATGATAGATCTCCCTGCCGTCACCGTGTTCTCTGCTTCCCATACAAGGTACACTTTTCCCTTTTTTCTTCGCTCCAGGCAGCTCCTCGTCGCTTAGGGTACAAACTATTTGCATCTGAAAACAAACTTTTTTATCATCAACACTTATTAATGTATATACTTACATACATGTAAATCATTATCGACGAAGTTAAAGAGTAGGCTGCGCGACACCGCCGCGACCGCGCATGCTGCTCATGAGGAAGAACCTCTCTATAGTTCGAAACTAGTAGAGCTTTTCTCAGTATGTTCACGTGAGTAAACCTCGATTTTTAGTTAATTTAGTATGTCTTACGATAGTTATTATAAAAACATTGATGAAGTTGATATGAAATCATTCCTTTTTTTAACAATAACAAGGCTACGGTATCAACATCTTAAAAAATACCTTTGGCTCTTTCTTCTTTAACTTAAGAACTTTGAAAGCGTGGATATAAAACTGCGTCGTAGCTGGTAGAGAATCCCAGTTTTTGATAAATGAGTCCGCCATCGTTTCGGGATTCAAAAGCATTAGACAACACGCCTTTCCACCCTTCATTACTCTAAGTCCGTCATTGGTTCGCGGATAAGGATCAAATAAATAGAACATATCCTTTTGTCTCCAAACCGCCATTGTATAATTATTAAACTCCAATATGCCGCAGTTGTACTCGTGGTTAAAGAATTCTTCAAGGCCGGTTTTTATATTAAGCAAGCATTCCTTCGTTGTATAGAGCTGTCCTTTCACCCTTTCTCTGTATATTATAATCTCACATGCGTATGGACCAATCATAATCTCGTTTGGTATATTGTCAATGGTTATATCGATCATTACTTTTGGATGCGTACAATCAATGTAGAGCTTGTTGCCCAGCCGTAATATTTTATCCAATGTCTTTGAAAACCATGTGTTGGGTGGTGATATTTTCGCGTAGCTCATCGCAACGATGGCGATAGGTAAAGCTTGTCTGAATTTAGCATCCTCGAAGCATCGATCTCCCAAGTGCATATTAGCGTTGACTATGGCACAGTTTTCGTTTAAAATTCTGTATCCCATCATAGCTTTCTCAGCTTGGGTGAGTTCTTTGTCAGATTCAAAATCTTCGTCACATTTTTCGTCTGCCATCTTTAGTACTTTCACGGGAGCGAGAACGAATTTTTGATCTTCAAGTATACTGCGTGCTAGGAGAACTTCAGCGACTGAATCGACGTCTTTGACGTTCATGAGAGCAGCTTGGCCGTGTGCGAAGTTGGAATAAGCTCTGGAATCTCTACCGGCTGGGTCGAAAATGTAATAGCACACTCTGTCTTTCCATATCACTAGTTTTAAGACCCTGATTAAAATAAAGAAATAATTTGTTTAGATTTAACTTTCAATGTGGTCCGAAGTAATGTTCGGATGGGTTCAAGGTTTGGAATCTAAGAAAATATTATTAATGTTGTTGAGCACGAAATGTGACGCTGAGATTTTAGATCTAAAGTAAATCTCTGACTAGCAGCATAGGAGTATAGAAGTCAAGAATAGTGCGAATTAGCTAGTTCTACGACTCTACTATATGGGATGTTTGAATAATATTGGGTGTTGCAAAGGTTTTAATTCAAAAACAATAATCGCTCTCTCTAACCTGGTTAACAAAACGCCTGCTCTGTTCTCTTTGAAGAAAGCTTTGAGTCCCCTGCACAGGTTATATACAGTGGGATCCAAAGACATAGTGTACCCAACGATGTCTGGTTCACAGAGTAGAACTTGCATCCTTTTACCATTCAGTACCAATATTTGTTTCTTGCCAAACTGCAACACTTCGCAGATACCTTGCACTTGAGAATGATCATGGACTTTATCCAGGCATTGAATGTACCTGAAACGTGAAAATGAACCTTAATTTATAGTGAGTTATGATTTAATTTGCAACAGCAGTCATTTTTCCAATCATGTAGAGTTCACATTTTCGGTGGAATTAGAAATTGGTGCAAGGTTATCTTCTAACTTCGCAGTAAATGAAACACGAAGAATAAAATAATTATTTTGGGAATAATATAGAGTATTACATACCACACATCACCAGCGTCCACCAAGTTGTCGATCAGCTTCATCGTCCACTGCTTCGGGTGGTAATGGAATGCTAAACAATAAGCCATTACACTCATCGTCAAAGCTTGTCTACCTCTTGATCTCTGACCTGTATATAACACATAATACCTATATGAGGTACTTTGAAAAATTAACCTTATTGATCCCCTTTAAGATCTACTTTTCAATATCTTTTTTGTCTCCAGTTATGAACTTACGTCCCAAAAGATTCGATTTCTTGTAATGCGACAACATAATAAATGATAACTGTCTGTCAAAAGTGGTCTAGTTATAATTCTATTTTGTTTTTTAATATCTATACCTATCTACTAAAATTTATAAATAAAATTTATAAATGCGAAAGTGTGTGCCTCTTATGTGTTTGTCTCTACGGCAAAACGGAGCGACGGATGGACGTGATTTTTAAATGGAGGTAGTTGAAGGGATGGAGAGTGAGATAGGGTACTTTTCCCCCATTTCAATAAAATGGGATGTGGATGGTTATGGACCATTTCGCTATTATCAAGGTAGAAAGCTAAAAAATTTGTATGCGGACTATTTATGACTAACAAAAGAATCGTGCATCAGTTTCTTTGGAAATTTGTCCCTAACCTCTTAAAAAAGTGCGTATGAAGCCGCGGGGGGGCGCTGGTCTAGTCTAGTTTTGTAAAATGTATATAAAAGAAAAATAATTTCAAGTTGAACTTACCATACTTATTATCGTACATATTGAAGGAGCCCGTCAGTATACCGTAATGTATGTCAGGCCTTCTGTCCTTTGTACACGGGATTACAGTAAGAGAGTGAGTTTGTAACGTTCCTCTTTTTAAATTCATTGGTATGTGTATCTGGAAAAGAATATTAGTTGGACATCAGACATCAAAATTTCAGAATGACAGTAACAAACGAAAATGTTTCACTTTGTGATGACTAGATGGCGTTCCTAATGAATAAGATCCTCTTGACTATTTACGTTTTGCTGAACTTTAAAAAAGACATCTAAATTTTTATACCGTGTTTATTTTCAGAGTAGTCAAATAGAAAATCGAACTTAATTCTAAAATGTTAAAGTTACACTTTTGCACAATACATGCTATTTTGTAGCCTATTTATTTATTTTTATAACATAACATAACATCACGCATTTTTATCCCCGAAAGGATAGGCTGAGGACGTGCACATTACGGCACTTAATGCCCCTGTAACACCCACTTTTCACTATTTATGTTATGAGTCCCATGTAATAGTGGGTGAGCCTATTGCCATATACCTACCGGGCACAGTTCCATTTATTTTTATTGATTTCTTTTAATCGATTATTTATGTTTGTATGAACTCACATGTTCCGGTCTAGGTATTTCATCTAAGCCACAACCTTCATCTTCATCATCTCTCGAGATAAATTTCTGTGTGCCCCTTGCTCTTGGTTTGCCGTCGGTAACGCCAAGATTGATGTAGCCTGTATCTGGGTAGCTGAAACATCATAAATGGTAAAATTAATATGATTCTTGTATTGTTAATTAATAATTAAAATTATTTTGTCTCATTTTAATAATAAAATAAAGGGACAAAAGCCGTGATATTATGTTACGTTAATATATTATCATTATTAAATTAAAATATAGCCTTAATTATATTTAATTATATTATAAATATTATATAAATATATTTAATTATATTATATTGCCAAAATTAAAGCTCTTACTTACCCTCTCTTACTCATAGCCAGTCGTCTCTTTTTCTTTAAAGCGTTAATATATTTTCTGAAAAAGAAAGCATCATTTTATTAATACTAATAAGGTATCAAAAATATTGCAATAACGCCAATGAAAGTACATACCGACATTTTTTTTTGGAGCACGATTTTTTACACACCCTGGAAATATAATAATAATAATTATTTTTTCTTATGAATATTGTTTCTTATTTGCCTAGTTTTATCTCTAGTTTGTATGTTTATTACAAAAAAACAAAACTTACCCTCCCTTGTAGCAAGGTTTCGCTTTCTTTGGTCTGTAAACATAATAATAATATTTTTAAATCTCCGGTAACCTCATTTACAGAAACACAACGCAAGCGTTGTTTCACGTCGTTTTTCTGTGAGGCCGTGGTATCACTCCGGTCGAGCCGGCCCATTCGTGCCGAAGCAAGGCTCTCCCACACTTAATGCTACCATCTATTTTTTTATATATGCGACAGTAGAGTACTACGATTGTCACGGGTATCGTGAAGGCCGATTAAGGGACTACAAATCTAACAAGAAACCGGGTAGCAATGTACTCTGACAAACCTGAACGGTTTAAACAGCGATCTCTAGCACTGGCTATTGGATAAAGATCACAGTTCACTCCTCGGAGTGTTACAGGATTCTATCTATTACACACAAGAGAGCTACTACTACTACCTTAGTGATTTAAGGCCAAGGTCAGACTCAGTGGTATACATTATATTTATTTATCTTTACATTATTTATAGTTCTTATTTAAAGTTATTCAGTGTGACTGCTATCTAAGCTAAAAAGTAAAGAAAATAAACATACTTGGTGGCTTTCAAAGAGCCTGGTATATGTACAACGTCTGGTACAAATTGATGGTCCCTGTTGAGAACTATCCCGCTATGCGGCTTGAACAATCTGCAAAAATAAAAACAAATAATGAAGCAGTTGTTCAAGAACTGATAATGAACAGATGTTTGAAGGTTTTATTAAACATCAAGTCAAAATCATTAAAAAGACAACTTTAGATTCTTTCTTACTCATGTCCAGATTTTGGCGGTAGAGGTGGTCTCATTTCCGCCGGTTTTACGGCGGCTCTTTCGGCTTGAATCACCTCCCCACTTATTTTCGGGCTAAGTATCTAGAAATAAGTAGAACGATAAATTAAGCTGAGTATTTAATTCCAAACCTAATGCGCAGATTTTAACTTGTATTTAAATATCGTGTTATTTCTGTCATATTACAAATAATAATTTGAAGTGACAGAATTATTCTTGCAAGCGTTTGAGTCTTTCACCATAACAGTAAGAAATTTTAGAAGTTTAAAAACAGTAGTGAAAATTCTGTCGTATTGAGAATTTTTGAAAATCTAAAGAAATACTCTAACTACTCGAGCAGCGACGCAACTCTCTATTATTCTTATTATTTTCTTTCAACCCTTGCTCTATGGTAAAAAACTCCAAAGCATTTATTTCGATTAAACCATAATTTGGTACTTTTGAAAAGTCAATAAATATAAAATAAATAATAGTCTGTCAGTCTGTCCGTCAGTGAAGCTAGGTAAGACAAACTTACACTCAAGATCGATTTATCCGATGATGTGTGCTTGACAACTGGCACAGGGGTAGGTAGGTATATGTCGCCCGGCATCAGATCGAAGTACCGAACCCGCTTCCGATACTTTTCGCCCTTTCTTTGCCTCCTACGTAAAATTCCATTACCTTCTTCTTCTCCATCATCTTCCGACGTTGATTCGAAGTCGTATCTTGAATAGATTCGCCTGTTAAAAGTAAAGAGTTATGTAATTGAAGAAATAAATAACCTGAAGCTGTAAACATGGTCTACTTTACTACGACGCATTTAAAAAATAGGTACCGCATCACCTACACAGATCTGAGGGCCAAGCACGAATAACTATCGCATTCGTAACGTAATAGTATCGAGCGCGTTCGGCGCTCTGATTGGCCGGCTCAAGTGAACCAACCAATCAGAATGCTTAACTCGCTCGACACTGTTATGATTCGAATGCGATAGTTATTCGTGCTTGGCCCTCAGGCACTTTTTTGCCTCGTTGAACTTGTATTTTATTTTGTAGCTGTTCTTTCAGATTTTGGTACTATTTTAAAAGATAGTAGGTATCTACTGATTGGTCTCTAACTATGTACAAACTTACCGGCCCTTATCATCGGTGCGAGGTGGTTCCAGAGCACAATGACCGATATATCTAAGCCTGAAACATCAATTATATTAATCAATTTATTTATTGCTCGTCATTTTCCATATTATGATAATTTTATTTAAATATATCCATAATAATCCACATCCTAAATGTGTCAGTGGTGGGTTAAGCATGCGCGATGCTCGTAGCAAATTCTATTAAGTGATCTTTTACCTGCATAGATATTATTTACTTTAAGTATATGTAGACTGAGACTCTAAGGCAGTGGTACCTCTACCTACCTATATAGGTTTGTTTGGTCGAACCTTATACGTAAACATAAGCTATCAATTGTTAATAGTACCGATATCAATCAAGATCCAGATCACAGAGAAACTTAGTATAAAATAATTATAAATGATGTTGCGAAGGAATATCAACCTTGTGTGCATAGAAGGCTTCATCGGCACGCAAGTATCTCTAAAATGCGGCGGCTTAAACTGCTTAGTTTTAAATTTCGGTGGCTTTGATACTTTCCGATTCTTAGCATCTGAAAAAGATTATTATATTTTTAGATATTTAACATACTGCCTCGTTGGCCGAGTGGTCGCAAGTACGACTGCCGGGCAGGGGTTCTCGGGTTCGATTCCCGAGTCGGGCAAAGTATTACTGGGTTGCACCTCTGCCTACTCCTTTGGGGATAAAAAGGCGTGATGTTATATTTAACATTATAATTTTATTTCATTTGAAGATTTGAAACAACATACTTTATGTTAACTAGGAAATTCGATAGATACCTATCTATTATTACTTACTAGGTACTAAGGAATTGTATATAGAGGTATATAGGAATATACCTCTAGGTACTATAGGATTCCTTATAGTTCAGTAGTATAAGTAAGTTAATGGTGTTGCAGATGTTCATGGACGGCGCTGATCGCTTATCATCAGGACAAGTCTGCTCGTTTGAACTCTAATAAAAAAGGAGGCTTGTTTAAGTGCCTACAAGGTTAAAGCGTAAGCTTATGTACCTATATATTATGTATGTGTGTAATTAGTTCGTAACTTACGCTCAACGAAGTCTTGGTAATTGAGTGCCTGAATAATATCAACGACATCTTGTGGGTCTGATGTCGCTTTTGAATATTTACAACACTTTTGAACTTTTGCTGGACATTTGCATACCCTGCAAGTAAAAAAACATATTTATTAAATACACTGGAATTTACAACCACGCTTAGAATTTAATAATCCATATAAATACCTTTTAGGTTTACTCATTTCTGGAATTTTAGGTATTGTTGTCTTTTTTTGGGAAATTTAACTTATTTGTTAGTTACAGATCCAAATAATTAATTTTGACATGTTTGATATGACAACTCAGATATTTCATTATTTTTAGAAAAATAAATCAAGTAGGTTTGGAGGTTTGGAGTGAAGGTTTGTTGAATGCAAGAAGGAATACAGATATTTACGTGAGCAGAAACTTTGTAATATCTCATTAGCAGTTAATTAGTAGTTAGTTCTGTATTAGAAATATGAACATACTATTATTTAGTTATTAAACTAACGGTCGAAATTAATAACCGATTTGAATCGAAAATCTGTGGATTAAGATCGATTTTTGACATTGCTTACATGGAGGTGCTATCAAAAACAGAGTTCGATCCAGAGATTATGTAATAAGGTCGTCAATTCATTTCGGCCGTTAGATAATAATTAAAAAAATAGGAATACTAGGTAACATGAAGTTCATGAGTTCAAGAAAATTCTTCCACAGAAATTATTTCATTAGATTTATTATTTCGTTTTGAAATTATTAGTGTAGCTAGTCCCACATAATTATCTAATTATGAATTTGTGCTGAATAATAGGAAACATCTATAGCATTGATTTTAAGTCATTCAAAAATATTAATTAAATACAATTTTTAGTTACTATATTTTAATTTAAAAATAAACAGTTCTTACATATACAATTCATAATCCAAATACCAAACGTATGTTAGTAAGATAATATAATAAAATCATTATCAGCTAAAATCAATAAACAATCGTTTGAACTTCTATCTTTATTATATATATAAGCAATAAGACTGATTTTCCAATATGGCCTAGTATAGAAATACAATTCAGTTTTGATTGCTCTGGAATGTTCATTAATAATTATTTAAATAGAGATATGTGTGAGTTTATTTCATAAATTAAAGTTACTGATTAACGTATTTGTGACACCACCACACTATTACAAATTATCTACAAATTATCTACAAATAAAACTAAATAAATTTAATAGTATAATTAGTTATTGAAAAATAAATTAGCTAAACATTGAATTATGGAGTGTTTCTATGTCTTCCTTTCTCTGTTCTTTTCTTTTCTTCTCTTTCTTGTATGCTTCGTATGCGTCATCATCAGTTGGTAACTCATGTCTGCAGAATGGACATGAGTTGGTCTGTAATTGATAAACAATAAAATTAAAAACCATTCTTTGAAACATCAGTTTAAGTCTATTATGATACCCAGAAACAATTTCATTGTGACAATATTTTTACATTGCATATTTACATTCGTATTTAGAGAATATGTCACCAAGAAGGTGATAAATAGGCCCAATTGTTTTTTTATTGCACAATGGAATGAATATGTTAAGACACTATATCACCACAGTTTATTTATTTTCAGCTAGTCAAAAATCAAAAGTATTACCCTCTCAAGCCATGTGAGAATGCATTTAGCATGGAATTGGTGGTGGCAAGGCATCTCCTTTGCCTTCTCTCCAACATTGAAGTTTTTCAAACAAATGGGACAGTTCTTATCGCTAGTCTCTATTGTAATCTCTGGTATATTTGAAACCGCTTCTTTTGAAGCCGGTGGAGGAAGCCTAGAAAAAATTAACGAATTGTCATTAGTTTTAGCTATAAACATATATGAAATACTAGCTTCTGCCCGCGACTTCGTACGCGCAATCCCCTTCTTTCCCGTTCTCGTTCGTGATTTTCGGTAAAAAGTAAAAAAAAAACCGATGAAAAAGTATCCTATGTCCGTCTCCTGGTTCTAATCTACCTCCCCACCAATTGTCATCCAAATCGATGTTGCCGTTCTAGAGTCATAAGTAGTGTAACTAACACAACTTTCTTTTATATATATAGATTAATTTTAAACTTTGAATATGGTCTAAATATTGCTGTACGATGTTGTTTTAAAGATACTACCTATTCTTGTGCAGTTTCACCCACTCTGCTTGGCTCCTCCTGTCATAGTGTGAAGTTTAATAGCCTGTAGCTTACTTCAATAAATGGACTATCCAACACAAAAATAATTTATCTAATCAATCCAGTACATAGTACAAACTTTTCAGCTTTATATAATAAAATAATAGGATTTCTTATAAGGGGACAAAATCATTGAATGACTTCTCCCACCTGAGTGAGGCAGGAGGGAGTGTCAGACTCTTACTGACTAAAAACCACCCTGTTCCTACACCTGCACTTCGAGCCAGAGCCCGTTAAATCCTCTGTGAAAATTAATTATTATAAAAAGGAAATTGATAATTAATCTTGTACTGATTGAATTAGAACTGGTGTCTGGGAAACATCTCATCTCTCTATGATTAATCTTTTTGCCTCTCTGATTAATTATTTTATATTTTTACCTTGGCCACTCTCCAATAATATCTTCATCATAAAATCCAAAATCTATGAGGAATCTTGCCATGTCTAATAAATGGTTTGGCTGTTGTCCTTCCTGTAGCTCTTCCCAACCCATTTCTTCAAAATATCCAGCCATATTTGATTCCCTAAAAATAAAATAAACAACAAACAACTTGAGTTAACTTATTATTGATCATTAAAGTTAAAAATCACAAGTTTAATAGATATTACTAAACCATAATAAGAAATACTATACTACTGTGTCTCAGTAAAATTGATCATTACTATCTAATTTTTTTTTTTTGAAGAAGAAGAAGTTTCTCAATAAGTCATCACTAAAATGAGGTCTCATGCAGAAAGTAATCAGTTTTTAATTTCCGGTTAGTAAGTATCAATCAAAGGTTACGATGTTTATGTTATATTAAGCATTGAATAATTATTATTCAGTAATAAATGAGTAACAAAATAATGATGATGCAAAACCTAGAGTAATTAGCCAACTCATAATTTTATTCAAATCAAGAACATTCAACATTCTAATTAAACAATTTGAACAATCTTACCTTAACTGATGTTTAATAATCCCTGATAAATGACGTATACAATTAAATGGAATTATTGATGGTTCCAAACTATTTGAAAATTCTTAAATTAATAAAGTGTAAAGTATGCAGTTCAATGAATTTTGTAAATAAAACAAATTAGACAAATCTTGAAATGACTTGACAATTGACAATGACAATGCTTATTTGACAAAAACTTTGTCAGTGACAGCTGATCATGCACCTGATACAAAGTCTTTTAGCACAACTATTGAGTGCCTCTGAAAATTCTTACAAGACACTAAATATACGTTGCACTCTGCACTTTACTATATTTTTACATAGTGTGACCTTTAGTTTTTTATAGCACTTTTACAGCATTCAACCATAATCAAAATTCATCTCATGTTTACATATTCGCCTACACTTACCTACCTTCCCATTATCAGAATGTGTTTGAATAACTTTATTTCTATTTCATGATTAACGTATTATTATAATGAGAGTCTTTACCATTCATGGTCATTTGGGAGGGGTCGAAGCCAACTTATTATAAAGTGAATAGAAGTAGGTACATCAGTTAATAGCTGTCTGTCTTAATTATTATGGTTTTTGGCTTACTCACGTAATTATTTTACGAGAAACTTGACTAGTTTCAAGCCATGTTAGAGGCTCATATTCAAAAGCAGCATTCCGCGACCCGCGACGCGATTTTTTTATCTGCCATAGTTTACCTAGTTTTGGTCTTGGAAAAAAGTACAAACAATTTTTCTATGGTTATAGCACGTTTGCCTCACCAACCCGTCGTCAGTAGAAATCCTTTTTTCCGAAAAGGTACCTACTGTAAAAATGTAACTTAAATAACCATAAGAAATCTGAAAACAGATTTCAGCGCTGTTGATCAGTTGGTCCCACTCATATGAACGCATGTGTGCCATGCGATCATGCGAATTGTTACGCTATTCTGAAACGCATTCAATATGATCAAGATTTAAGTAGGTAGGCAAGTAGATAAGAAAATCTTTACAATTTACAGCTACTATTATCTGATTACAAATAAAAGGAAAATTCATAAGAAAATATGAAACATTATTTATTTTTCTTAGGATTGATAAATAAATAAATTAACTAGGTATCAGATAGATAGTGTTTTATCTGAGTTCTGAAACTTGTAGTTCATTATCTTAGCTTCAACGATAAATGACCTGTTAAGTAAGTAATTATTGAAATATTTATCTAGCTAGTACCTACCTGAGTAATTTGCATGAGGTGCTTAGAAGAAGGCATGTTGTGAGTACCTGCTGTTGATTTCATATCTAGATAAATTCATCTAAGGTTAAATAACAATTTTTTTCGCCATCTAGGTATATAATGTAATGTCAAAACGCAAACATTAAAATAAGTACCAAAAAGGTACTTAATAAGTACCTTATAAAGGTACCTACTTATTTTATATAGTTGCAGATTTCTCGTATACGTAGAGGTAGGTAAATTATCTACCTAATGCAATATGAAAAGGACAATAGCCTTCTTGCTGCCTTACAAAATTTTATTGCATAATTATAAATCATTGCAAACTAAACTTATTGTTATGAATATTAACTGCACATGACTCAATATTCATAATAACATTAACTACGCCTTTTTGTATCCAAAGGCGTAAAGTAAGCAGGGTAGGTAAGCATTGTATTACAGTGTACATTTTTACTTAGGTACCTGTTTTTCAACGGAGTTTATTCCGTGACTAAAGTCACAGAGTTTTTCTGTGTATGAATCGAAATCGAGCTCACGGTTACGTAGGTTACCCAGCCACTGCGCTATCCGTGTACCAAGTCAATCAAATACCTAATAAAAAGGTCAAAGTTCGAGTGAACTATCTTACCAACAAATAGCTGTACCTATTGGACACTGAGTACTTTCTTCCGCTTCATATCTTCATGAATAACGAGTATAATTCATAATGTTTATGAATAAATTGCCGCCTACTTACACGTTTCCGTCATGAATGACATGACTCATTAAAGTTTTTAGGAAAATGTTTGATTTTCTAATCTTATCGTTCAAGAACCTACATTACAAGAAACATCTATGATAAAATTTAAGGATTTGTAGAAATAGAAACAAATTAATAAATATTATAAAACTTCCTTCTATTAAACATCATTACGTACTTGTAGGGAATAGATTTTGCCCTTCTTTACCTATGTTATATGCAGTAGTAGGTATAACAGTATAATTATTAAGGTATTTCAACAAGAAAGTTGATCCATTCGAAATTCAACATTAACTCGTCGAGTACCGTATTTATAGACACAATTAAAGAACAATAGGTCGCGGTCACCGGTGACCGCTTGGTGTTTGACAGTTTAAACGCGGTTAGACTGTATGTTATTACCTCACAGTAAAGAAATCTGATTACTAGATAGAGTCTACTTGTACTCCTTTCCAATAAGAAACACTGTCTCAATATCACCAACATCCAGACCACTGTTGGACCACGGACCTCTTCTTTATCTTAAGACCTCCGTAGAATAATGTGGCAGGTTTAATTTTCTTATGCGATACTTCGGGTTGATGTTAATCTTTTTGGCCATTATCACTTATCACTTTTGGTTGCTGCTGGTCTTTGTCTAGTGCAATGGCGTAACTACAGGGTGGCAAGTCTACAAAATGCCACGGGCCGCCAGCTGAAAGAGGCCCCGTTCAAAGTTTTCATCTGAATTTCTCTGCAGCAACACTGTCTCGTCAAGACAATTTAAATTCCCTAGATAGTATTGTATGGAAGTAGATCCTTTGCAAACAGTTAAATCTCATGTGACATTAGTAGGTACACAAGTAGCATTGTGTTAACCTACATTTGTGTTGAACAATGAATCAGTGCAACAAAGTCATTGTTATGCGTAAGTAGGTCGAGGGGGACTGGGATGCCGTCTCCTCCTTTTGCGAAGCAGTCATGCTAGCTAAGGAGGAGGCGGGACGCGTGAGGCAGCGAAGCGCTGCCTCCTCGCGACCCAGCCATCGCGAAGGACACACCGGGCGTCGGGGATCGCGGGACGATCTCCGGCCACCGTAAGCGCGGGCCTGCGGACGGCGAGCATGGGTGGCTCCCCGTCCGACCAGAAACAGACCCGAGCGTACGGCGCGTAGCGTTCCGCGCGCGCCTCAAAGAGCCATCAGACCACCACAGATGGGGCCCAATAGGGCCGATGCCGATTCGGGGTCGCGGAGAACCTAACGGGTAACCGGGGCTCCGGCTCGACGTGCAGGAGAAGGAACGGGGTGGTTTTTAGTCAGTAAGAGTCTGACACTCCCTTCCGCCTCACCCAGGCGGGAGCAGTCATTCGATGATTTTCCCCCCTTAAAAAAAAAAAAAAATGCGTAAGTAGGTACTTCACTCACGTAGTATCTTCCCGTATACCTAGCTAGAAATTATTGTGAGCAATCGAATAACGAATTTGTAACGTTATAGGTACTCATAAAGTTGCTCATTGGCATTTACCAAAGTCCCTAAGCAACCGTGGATAATCCTTTTCCTAGGTCTCGATTTCGGTTATACGTTATCATACGTTTTATCTATCGTGTTAAAGTCTAGTCCAATAAAACTAGCAATGTAGATAAATCAATAGACATTATACATGTTTTACATAGGTATAGATATTTTATTCTACTTAGCAAATCAGGACAACATGTAGATAACTTAAAAAAATGGCTTAAAAATATTGAACTTTAAAAATACCTTGTTTAGGTAGTACCTAATTTAATGCGACAAGTTACTACGGAGAGAGGTATATATAATTATGAACGTATTGCGGGTTCGAATCTCGTGAGTATGTTTGTGTTTGTAACACAAGCCACAATAACGAGAATAAACAAAAGAAACAATATAGAGTTTATTAACCACAATACCCACCCTTTATTTCGCCACTGAGCGTCACATCTACAACGGATTTTCCACATATCAAGTAGTCCGTATCTTTTACTACGACTAAAGTAAAACAAGAAAACAACAGGGTCATCGTGAAGCAAGGCACATAGTAAAATCAACATTCCGTCATCCAGATAAGGGTACGCGCGAAGTGTTACGTGTATTAGTTTCACATCGTCAGTTCTCAAGTGGAAAGTGACGACGCTGGTCGCCGGAATCGTGGTTCATTTAAATCGTGTTGTGCGCTCTATCGTAGCTACTAACCGGTAAGTTTTGTGTACATATTCTATTTAAAAATATTCCGCTTCCCGCCTCAAGCCGTTATATTACTATTGTTAGTGCCGTTAGAAAATTGATGACAAGGCCGTGTAAAACAAAATAAAATTTAACTTGTTTTGATGATATCATATAGAAAATATTTGTTTATAAGTTTATAGATATTATCTATGCGACCAACTATTCTCAGTTTCGAATTGTTGCACACCTACGATAACTCATTTACAAGGTGGTTCGTAATTTACATAAAGGTAGGTAGGTGCAAAAGGTCGGTACCTACATGACAATCAATGTTGATTGTTTACCATGCCATACAACCGCGTCGAATACCAATAGGCATTATAATCTGAATATTACCCTAATCTAGCCATGTAAATAGTTGAGATATGGATATTATAGATAAAAATATTCAATAAGTACGTAAGTAATATTTTAGAGATTATCCGGTAGTTGCTAGTGCTGTAAGATGAAAATTCGAACTCGAAGTTAGCTCGATCGGGAGCCATATCATTGGTTGTGATTGTGAGAATAATCTGAGAGCCAGGACATCAGTTACCACAGGTAAGTACAAGTATTTAGTAATATGATGCCAAAAATCACGAAAACCAACAAATCGTAAAACATTTATTATTTTATTTTGTTTTCCTATATTACTCCGACTGTAGTACCTATGTTTGCATTAAATACATTGCTTTTTTACAACTACCTCAGTCCGTCATTACTTAAGGTGCGTTTCAGAAGAAGAGTACTGAAGTGAAGCTACGCGTAGTACAGCGGAGCAGAGCCGTGTAAATAGGTAGGTGTTTCCACTAAAGCTACGCAGAGGTGAGCGATGCAGGCCGTGCAGGCATAGTATAAAGAACAAAGTAGGTTATCTTCATACAAATGCTCCGCGCGCGGCTTATATGTGTGCGCCATAGTATCTATGCGTCGACGCACGCACACTATAACAAAATCTCGACCCGTTTCTCAGTGCGCCAGGCAGGGCTGACACTGTACGAGGATTGCGCGCGCTTCACGGCTTTTCGGCACTGTTCAATGAAATAAAAAATGTCTGATAATCGTAGAAGAACGTATTGCTGTGTGTTTGGGTGTCTTAATAATCGATTCCAGAACTGTCTCTGTTCAGATTAGGTACTCACTTTTTCTAGCATAATATAATTTGTAGGTACTTGATGATGAGATACCTACTTACTTATTCTTACTCTTATCATTCTTCATAGTTCCTACTCAACCAGAAATGTAATTACCTACTATACTTAAATATTATAAGAAAATGTGGTATTGTATTGTTTATTTCACAGTTTATCTGATTTGTTAAGAGCGTAGCCGAGTCGCAATTTTCCATATAAATGTATTCCCAAATTTACTTTCTGAATACTATGTATAGAGCTAAAGTTTATTTTAAGAAGTTAATAATCTTTTTATAAGCTTTTAATTTTTACTAAATTTATAAATTGATAAAATATTCAATCATAATATGCTTTTCATTTCATAAATTTAGATCAAGTGCTGCTTGTTCGAAAATATTAACTAAAAGTAAAAGTGACAACCCTGGGGATCAACGCAAGAGTAGGCTAATAACTCGGCGGGCGGCCTTAGATAACCTACTGTGTTCTTTCTACTATGGTGCAGGGCTGAACTCTGAAGCTGGGTGAAGTAGTCAAGCGAAGCGGAGTTCCACAAACATGGATAATTTTTCACGGTTTCTATAAATTGTTCGTCCGTTGTCATAATGATAAACGTGCATTCTTGATGATGATAGTAAGGTACATGTCAAACTGCAGCAGACAAAATTGTACGAAAAAATGCGCTTAAAGAATAAGGTTTTTATCTCAATGGCTGGCAGGAGTACACTTGTTCGTAGACTTCGTAGTATTGTTTTGACGTCGCGGAGAACCTAACGGGTAACCGGGGCTCCGGCTCGACGTGCAGGAGAAGGAACGGGGTGGTTTTTAGTCAGTAAGAGTCTGACATGCCCTTCCGCCTCACCCAGGCGGGAGCAGTCATTCGATGATATTCCCCCCTTAAAAAAAAAAAGTATTGTTTTGACAGTCACAGAACTGTGGGTACAACATTAGAATATTAGTGTTATGGAGGGGCAATGTTGTGTAAAAATAATAACTATATAGGTAATTACTTGCTTTGATAATAATATAAATTAAATTATCTCGAATAATGCAATTAGACTGATACCTACATTCCTTTACCTACTATCTATCTGTGTATTTATTGATAAACTCACAAGATCACGGTATTCCAAACTTCGAATGGATGACTATGAATCTAAATATTTTGGAAACTGGAATGAAAATAGACGACCAATTTTTATGGTTTCATTGACCCTGTCCCGTGGCATGTGGGTGGTGTGTTCAACTTAGTGGATAACTTTCACCTGGACACCTATTTATACTATGATAAACATCGTTTCGTGTGTAGCGGCTGTGTTTATTTTATTAATTCTTTAGTATAAATTAATTATTATGGTATACCGGATCATTGACCCTTATAAGTTGTATTATGATTACGTTCTTAGGTAAGTAGGTACTTGTACTTAGGTAGGTACCTACATATTATTTTCTAGCCTTTAAAAGAAATTGTTTCTAAAAATTTGGCCAATAAAAACCAAGAGACTGTTTTACAATTTACTTACCTACATACCTATCTATCAGGTTGTAAGATAACACTGCGTACATAACAAGCGAAAGGAAAGCAGTTGAATGTTTTGGAATTCACGTCACAGTTTATCTGATCGATGTGGAAATTGTCTACAGTCTTTACATGGTGCAGTCAGTCTTGGGCCTACATTGTGTTTTTTTACAGATTTTCAAATAATATATCGTATATACAAGGTGTAGTTTTACAACCGTGGCATTTCTCGGGGGCATGTCACAGAAGTCATAAAGGTTCAATGTAAGACAAATTTTCGGGCCAATAGTTAAAAATACGTCTATACTAAATCGTTTAAGTTTGACAATATTTCAGAATAAGCGACAGGAATGTTTCTTATTAGAGTTTTATGGAATTAGGAATAATATCAATTACGTGTTTGAGTTTGTGTGTGTTAAGCCGCGTTATAAAACTAATTACAATTACAAGACGGCGGCGTGTAGTTCGCAGTTACGGATTTCCGTAAATTACAGAAAAATGAAAAATATTTACCTACAATTTTTTTTACTGATTCGAACTCAAAATCGATAGCCGAGTTACCTCCTAGAAAATGACGCAGCTTTAAAACAACACCTTGTATAATGTATAGAGATAAAACTCAGAATATTATCTAGAACTAGGAGTACCTAAATAGCAACTCAATCGGGTAATCAATGTCAGTGCCAATGTATCAATCTATTGACCAGACCAGACTAAGTTAAGTCCAACACATACAAATTTTTACTCGATTACATTATAATTCTAATAAAGACTAAAAATATTAACAATTAACCTGTACATCCACTCGGGTCAAATCAATTCAGATCGGGGCCCTAAATAAATATTGTTAGGTAGATACCTACTCATTACCGATACTTGCAATTAATAGTGATAACAGCGACCTACATGATTATGAAACATCGTTAAGAACTCTATAATTGTCATATCAAAATAGTTTCTGGGTAAACGCAGAATAAAAACAGCCAGTGGGGGTACGTAACGACTGAAATTGTAAATGATGCAACTAGGCAGGCTAAAAATAATCTAGTGTGTAGTTGTTGCTTTATTGTCTCTTTACTTGTTTGATGTCATCTGATGACATCATAAGAGATCGTAAAATTTAAGGACGACCATGGCGATTTAACTCGTCGAGTACCGGTTTTATAGACACAATTAAAGAACAATAGGTCGCGGTCACCGGTGACCGCTTGGTGTTTGACAGTTTAATGGATTAATTATTACGCACTCAACATTGTGGACTGCAGGTCC
Organism: Spodoptera littoralis; assembly: GCA_902850265.1. Taxonomy (NCBI): domain Eukaryota; kingdom Metazoa; phylum Arthropoda; class Insecta; order Lepidoptera; family Noctuidae; genus Spodoptera; species Spodoptera littoralis. Next base: position 6,653,115 of record LR824542.2, on the reverse strand, counting down.
AATTACAATCCAATGTGTTATCATTCATTCAACACTAATTTTCCTGTTTCAAAGTTTAAACGCTTAATCAAAGGCCAGTCAGTTATATCAATATTGGTCAAAAATGAGATAAGACGGACTAAAAATGGATGTCATGTCCGTTGATAATCGTGGCATGTGCACTCTACATACCTACCGGCAACACCATAGTAAAAATGGATGTTAGATAACTAGTAGGTACGTACAAATACAATCCTATTGTTAACGGTAACTCGTGTGAAATGTTCAATTCCGATTTTAGCTACGTAGGTTTATTTTCATTTAGGTACCTACCTAGGTAGGTACCTAAATGAAAATAAACTAGTATCTAATTAATTATGTTTGTAAACGTACCTATACATAATAGTAATACTTACTATTACGTGCGTTTACATCGCACTCAGACATTTTCCACCCGGAAATCTACACGGATTTTAAACTGAACTTGACTTTAAATATGTCTATTAATATCAATCAGGGTGGTTTTAAGAATAAAACAGGCAGAGTGACGACTTATTCTGTTTAATGTTAAGAACTGAACTAATAATTCTAAAACATGGACTTTTATACATTTGGCTTAACAAAGAAAAACAAAATATAACCTGACTTGCGGGTAACATCAACTAAATTCTTATATCTCGAACACTGACTTCCGGTTGTGCTATTTTATACAATATTAATTAAATTAGGTTCCAAAAGATGGCAGTGTCCTAATAATTACAAAATAATATTTTAGCAATTTAATACAATACTACAAATAGTAACACTATTGACTTCCTATTGCAAGGTAATATCAATCAGCTTAGGTTCCGGAAGTCATAAGTGTTGTAACATCTAATAACATTAGTGTAAATAGCTAACAATCGGCCTTCCTGACTTTTAGTTTGTCCTCAAACTACGACACATAATAGTAAGGATAGTATTAATTTTTCAACTAAGGTAAGATTAACATCTTATTAAACATAATATTTTATTCTTTATCACATCGTTCACTGAAATATCATCATCATCCATTGTCATTGACAAAACCATTAACGTCATTATCATCAATATCGCCATCATATTTCTTATTTAACATGCCTTCCATTGCACCGACAGCTTCACTAGTTCACAATGACTAGCCACTGTGCGACTTCCAATGGCAGACTCATCAATTTAATTAGAATTATCATCATCATCATCATCATCACAAATCATTATAGTTAACATCGTTATCATATTTCTTTTAACATGCCTTCCATTGCACCGACAGCTTGACTAGTTCACAATGACTAGCCACTGTGCGACTTCCAATGGAAGACCATGTATCAAGTGAGAGATGCACCGCACGACTTCGCCGGCGGTTAACCACTCAACGTCTTCCAACCAGACTCACTGGTTGCAACGTAAGCTTCGTTAGCCATGTCTTACCGACCACCGTGCGACTTCCATCTCGACTCATCAGTTTAAGGTGAGCAACATTATTATCTATACGTTTTTAAATAAAAATAAAACTAATAAATTGTAAACAGTATGATGAATAGAACAATCAACTCGTACAAATCATATTAGAATAAATCTATCACTTAATTTTTTTTTTTTTATATATAAGATTTTCTGGGTACACGTGAATTACTTCACTTCATCATTTATATGTATAAATTATGTAATTATCTAATAATATTAAGAATGTATTAAAAGTATCAATAAAATAATATCATTTAACTGTGTCTTTCATTTACCATTCTATACCATTTGGTTAACCTGAAAGTTCTTCATCAGATTCAGAACTGGAAGTGAACTGATTAATACTTATATTGATCCACGGTCGTATCTGATCTACCGCCCAAATATTGCAGTAGTGCTTTTTGCCAACGTCAGTCCCTGGTACGGACGACACTTCATACCGATCGTTGTCTAATATTTTAGAAATTTTGTATGGACCCGAAAAAATTGGTAATAATTTTTTACTTTGTCCTTCATTTCCGACTACTCGTTTTTGAATTTTTACCAAATCGCCTACCTTATACTTGCGTGCTTCTTTTCGGGTCTTATCGAACCGATCCTTTTGTTTATTTTGATCTATAGAAATGTGCTCACTTACTTCGTCTCTGATCTCTTTTACATCTTTGTCTACCACCCTAGTAACGTCAAATATTTCATTCATAACATTTTCACTCTCATGAACTAGACAGCGACCAAATAAGACTTCCGATGGAGTCTTACCTATGCCCTTGTTCAATGTATTATTTAGACCCCACTGTATATTTCCTAATTCCGAATCCCATTTTGTCTCGCCTACCCTATCAGTGTATGATGTTAGCGCACCAAGTATTGTTCTGTTATAGCGCTCCACCTGGCCATTAGCACGAGGTGAAGCCACTGCATTCATGATATGTTTGATATGTTTTTTATCACAAAACCTTTTGAATTCATCTGAGCTAAATGAGGTACCTCTATCAGATATTAGGCGCTTAGGAAATCCAAATGTAGTGAAAATATCCTCTAATGCTCTGATAGTTAGGTTCGATTTCAGATTACGTAAAGCTTTAATTATACAGAATTTTGTAAATCCGTCCACTAAAACTAGTAAATAAGCATTTCCCTTTGAGCTTTTTATAAAGGGTCCCAGGTGGTCAATATGAACAGTGTCAAAAGGAATCTCGTTTTTGGGTATCGGGTGTAAAAAGCCTTCCTTTTTACCACCGGGCATTTTCCCGTATGCGCAGTGTATGCAAGATTTTACATATTTAACAATAAATTTTTTCATTCTTGGAAACCAAAAATCTTTTTTTAATTTTTGATAAAGTTTTATCTATAGAAAAATGACCAATATCGTCATGGTTTTGTTTACATATTTGCCACCTGGCTCCCTTCGGAACAACCCATTTTAAATTACCGTCAACTTTTCTATATAACCGGTTATCCTTTATTACAAAATTTTGTTTAATATCTATAACATCCTTATATTTGGAGTCGTTTAAAACATCCTTAATGAAACATATTTTAGGGTCAGTCAGTTGAACACTTAGCAACCAATCGTCTTGTGTAATATTTAAAACATTTAATGAACCGATCCCAGTATTTGTAGTGTAACTAGGCTCACTTATTTCAGAGGGATTACGACTTAGTGCGTCCACGTGAGTCATGTTGTGATTTGGTCTATATACGATATTACAATCGTACTCCTGTAATGCTAACCACCATCTGGCAATACGTGGCAACAGATCTCGTTTAGAAAACGTTGATCTTAAGGCATTACAGTCAGTTGCTATTGTAAACTGTAGTCCCAATAAATATACACGGAATCTCTGAAGTGAAGTAACTACCGCAAGAGTTTCTAAATCGTAGGCATGAAACTTCTGTTCATCAATTGTAGTTTTTCTACTAAAATATGCTACTGGCTTAAATGAGTCACGCTCATTCTCTTTTTGTAAGAGTATCCCTGCCAACCCGACTTTACTCGCATCTGTATGTAATTCTGTTATGTAATTAGGATTATACAGTGTCAATAATGGACGTTCGATAAGTTTTGCCTTCAGAGTCTCGAAAGCACCGATTTGCTCCTCTCCCCATTCCCATGGACGATTTTTCCTAGTTAAATCAGTTAACGGACGCGCTATTATTGAAAATTTTGATATGAATTTTCTGAAATAACTAGCTAAACCTATGAACTGCCTGATTTCGTGAACATTTCGGGGAGCTGGAAAAGCTTTGACTGCCTCGACCTTAGTTACACCAGGCTTAATACCCTCACCTGTTATTTCGTAACCTAAATAATCTATGGAGGTTTGAAAGAAATAGCATTTTTTTATGTTTAAAGTTAATTTAGCTTCATTTAATAATTGAAAAGTTTTTTCTAAATTCTTGATTCCTTGGTCAAAATTTTTTGAGGGTATTATAAGATCATCCATATAGGCTAGAGCTGGAGCGCCAGCAGGCATGTCTTTATTTTCATTGCCTTTTAAATTCCTAGCATGGTTTAACCTGAGAGCACGACCCATAGTCCGCTGAAACACCGAAGGCGCATTGGCCAGGCCAAATGGCATCCTTTTAAACTGGTACAACCCATCAGGGGTAACAAAAGCTGTAACATGCCTACATTCTTCTTTAATTGGAACCTGGTAGTAGCCACTCAATAGATCTAAGGTCGTGAAATATTTACTGCCACTCAACTGATCTAACTGGTCTTCGATCAAGGGGAGAGGATAATGATCTTTAACAGTCCGACTATTTAAAGTTCTATAGTCTACACATAGTCGATGCCCGCCCGTTTTCTTAGATACGAGTATAATCGGACTAGCATAGCACGATGCAGATTCCTCAATAATGTTATTGTCTAGTAATTCTTTAACCATTTCATTTACTATCTCTCTTTCTTTATAGCCGGTAGGGTCGGTAAACTACAGGGATATTATTTGTCAATTTAATCTCCATCTCGCTAATATCAGTGCACCCTAATTCAGACAAATTTTGAGCAAAAGTGTCCCTATATTTACATATTAAGGTATAAACATTTTCTACTTCATCTCTTTGTAACTTCAAGTTAATATTTACTTCATTCAGACTTATAGGTTTACGAAAAGACTGAACATTTAAACATTTTAATTCTTGAACTTCCTTACTGTAACTTATCTTAGCAGCTCTGACCAATAATGTATCACGTTTAATGTGTAAAATCTGATTATTTAAAATTATTATAGGAATATCACAAAGTTTGTTCACTATTTTATATACCCCCTCTTTAACCCAGTATTGACATCCTTTATAGCATCGGTAATTTCCTGTCACAAATATTGTAGAATCCTCGTCTTTAGTATAACATTTAATTTGTCCTTTATCTGTGCAAATGTAATCAGATTTTGTATATAACTTGATAATATTGGTATGTTCATGTTCAATGCTAGGCAAGACATCATCAGAGAAGTCGTTACGATTTAATAAATCCAGTGTACTATCAGTTTTAATAACTAGAATTTGTGGCAACTCGGTAAAGTTCTGCCCCACAAGTATAGGTACATGTAACTGATCTGAAGGCACTACATATGTCGTGACCATAGCCTCTACACCGTCTATTGATAGTAACAATTCAGTTTTGCCTATTGTTTTAATATGGCTTTCACCTACTCCTTTTATAACCGGTAACGAATCATGACAAACATTTAAACTGTATTGTTCAACTAAATTGTCAGTAATTAACGTGCAATCACTCCCAAAATCAATAAAGCACTGTATTTTTATTTCACTATTATTAATATACGCGTCTTTATAATATTTATGTTGAGAATTATTTGTAGAACAAGTCATCATTATCCTTTTGTTAGAATCGGGGTCTCTATTTTTATTAGAAAAACAGTCTACAGTTTTATGCCCATATTTTTGGCATTTATCGCATTTTATAACCGGTTTACTACATTGGAATACTCGATGACCTAATTCCTTACAATTAAAACATGTCGGTAGTAAATTATTTGTTTTTCGACACTGATTTGCACGATGTCCGCTTTTGTTACAGTTGCTACAAACAATAGACGGTCCCGGGAAAGGAAATTTATTTTTATTTATTTTAGGCATTAATTCTCTTTGTTCACGACACATGTCCTTCAAATACTTCAACAATTCTTCAGGTTGAATAAAACGGGCCGAAGTTGCACCTGCTCTCAAAGTGCGATCTTCAAGGCCATGTATTATGCAATCAACAGCCCTTTTACCTGATATGTCACATGCATTCAAGAAAATCATTTTATCATAATAATATTCGTCTAGAGAGTCCCCTGGCCTATACTTTTTTTCTAACATTTCAGAGAGTAGGGATCCATAATTAGTATCGGTCGGAAAAGCACGCTTTAAGTTTTCTTGCCACTCTAGCCATGAGTATTTTATTGTTCTTAATCCCTCATACCACTTTTTGGCATGACCAACTAATCGTGGCAAAGCAAAATGGGCTGTTTGTTGATCAGACCAACCGTAAATCTGAGAACACTCGTTGACTTTAATTAACCACGTGTCTATTCTATGATTTTGAATTGATGGGTCGAATTCAGGAATAATATTCTTATCATAATTGTACTTTAAAGAACGATCAGGTTTTACACATGAAGATATAAAGCTTAATAACTCAGGTAAATTAATCGGTAAATTGAACTTAGACAAAATATTCGACGTACCTTCCATTTCGTTACTTTGCGATGTACCCGGCGTGGCGTTGTTACATTCACTGCCTGCAGTACATCCCTCATTCGGCACGACGTGCGATCCCTCTGGAACAATCTGCGCACCTTCTTGAACGGCATTGTCCGACCTCACGCTGGATACCCCGTCCACTGGAGTCTGTAGCCGCCTGACATTGCTCACGTCTGGTCGCCTGAATTCGATCCACAGTATGCTTTTCACGGTGACGCCTGGCCCTTGAGCCTCTAGATCGATGCTTCTTCCTCGATGTTTTACTTTGATATTTACGTGATCTGCGGCTACTTGAGCGCAAATCTGTCCTGCGCCGCCGCCTTGCAGGACTTTCTCCAACCGAATTGTCTGTAGCACTTAGTGATGTTTCACTGCTTATATCCCGCAAACGTTTTGGCATATTTACTGAGTGGGTTATTTACCCGAAAAGAAAAAAAAATAAATTAATAAAAAAAAGACGTCCAACTTGCGTTATTATTTAACTAATCCCACTTCTGATAATATCAATCAGGGTGGTTTTAAGAATAAAACAGGCAGAGTAACGACTTATTCTGTTTAATGTTAAGAACTGAACTAATAATTCTAAAACATGGACTTTTATACATTTGGCTTAACAAAGAAAAACAAAATATAACCTGACTTGCGGGTAACATCAACTAAATTCTTATATCTCGAACACTGACTTCCGGTTGTGCTATTTTATACAATATTAATTAAATTAGGTTCCAAAAGATGGCAGTGTCCTAATAATTACAAAATAATATTTTAGCAATTTAATACAATACTACAAATAGTAACACTATTGACTTCCTATTGCAAGGTAATATCAATCAGCTTAGGTTCCGGAAGTCATAAGTGTTGTAACATCTAATAACATTAGTGTAAATAGCTAACACTATCTAGTCTCTAAATACCGTTTTCTTAAAATCAGTTTAGACGAGTACCTAGGTAGGTAGGTAGGCATTATTTAGCAAAATAATCAAAACCGATCAAAGTCAAAGTCATCGGCAAAGATTAAATTTCATCACCAGTCATCGACTTAGAATATCAATCACAAATTAGCGCACTGAATGTGCGCTGATTTGCATACTTAATACTTATTGATAAATGGCATGGGCCGGAAAGAGGGCCATGGTCATACATCGGTAGTGAGGCAACTTCATCACCTATAGGTACGTACCTACCTTTATAAAAATCTAGAGGTAGATACCTACTAGACTTACTCATAGATCTACTAATAGATAAGACTAATAAAGATAGTGGCTGAAGTGTTGAATACAAAGGTATGAATCTTTCTAGAAATCAAATTGTCTAGAAACTCTTATAATTAATTTAACACTAAACAAAATTAGAACCAATAAGAAACTAAATAACCATCTAGTTTAACTATTTAGGAAACTTTCTTTATCTACGCATTGTGGTGTGGTCACAAATATTTCCTTGATTTTATTTAATATGTATTTTAGAACTTGTAGTTATTAAATATGAATTAAAAAGCAATAACTGGCAATTAAAAGAATCTTGATTTGAAAACCTGTATCGTTACTATTGCGTAGTTACGTATTTATCTATATATACTTAAGTAGTTGTGGGCATCGTTGTACCTATGTATGTACGTAACTAATTGCTAATGTAAGTAATTTGGCGTCTTTCGATGAGATAACAAGGGGGCATAGCAAACAAGCAGTACCTATCATCTGATCAGCACCGCCATACGTCAAAGTTAGAGGGTTCGATTCTTGCACGAAAACCATATCAAACTAATTTTACTCTTTTCCAGAAAATGTGCAACGTGCTAATGGCAGTAGTTTGGCTGTTAATCTTCATATTAGTCTCTTTTTGGGTAGCTTTCATTGGCGCGGGTCTCTACATTTTTATCCTACCCTTCACAGTATGTATAGGAGCGTTAACGGTTAGTACCTACCTCTACGAACCTAATTCCTAGTCAGTGCATAGTATTCACATCACTATCATTGGGTCAACATTTTATTGATATTATTTCTGAGATAATTCTATTATATATATAAATTTAATTATTTAGGGACTTTGTTTACCTGTCTGGAAACCTACAAAGTTTCTTTTTCTATTACAGGGTATCACAGACTTCTTACTTACCGTGGCACAATTCCCGCGATACTGTGCACAAAATATGATGGAGGGACTAGGACTCAAGTAGTTTTAAGTACTTGTCTAGTCAAATAATTAGGTAACCTGAATCTATTGTTTATCAACAAAGTATTTTTTCTCAAAAATATAAATAATATGTGACCATGTTTCTAAGATTATATGTAGGTTACTAGTACCTTATTAATGCACAATATTATTCTATGTCTGATAAGGACCTCATATTAATATTGTGCCATCTTTATTTTTACTTATTAATGTAACATACCTACTTATGAAAGTAAATAGACTGCTCCAGTGGTATATTTACTTTAGGAGTAAAACTTTTTAACCAGATTTTGTATAATATTTTAATCTCGTTTTGATTTGTTGATTTTTTATAATGTTACACATACTTATGTCCTTATATGAAAAAGGAAAATAGATCCTGATAATCAAGTTAATTAATTATTATGAATGACATTTCAAAATTCATATCACTCATTGGGCGAATTAACATTTTTAGAAAGTTAATAAAATAAAATTACATAATACATTTTTTGTACGTTTTATTTCCTACCTACACAACCTACCTTATAAGTATTAACATCTTCTTCAATGTTCATTTTAAGTTCCTGGAGAATTTTTAGGTATGACTTCTGACCCCGATCCTTCTCTCCAACTCATTCCGAGATGTAGAGGCACTAAAATCAAGGCTTATTGCTGCCCAGGAATTTTCACTTCGCGCGGAAAAACTTGCGCGACCGCATGCGGTCGGAAGCCATCTAGCAATAGTAGGAAACCTTCAACCACAAATCCAGTACCTATTGAAGCATGACATGTTGTTCTAGCGTCTCCTGAATGTGTCACTGTGCAGTAAAATAACCTAGGCAAGGTCCAGACACCACCACAGAAGATAATTGTTTTCTTCAAAAGAAATTCCGCCCCAAACAATTCATAACCTCTTCCAAAAGTCACTTGTTGTTCAATATAATCGCGTGCAAATCGTTCTCCGTCCGTAGCTGCGCTTGGCGATGCATGGAGTTTAATTTTGGACCATCCGCTAATTTGTAAGAATACAGTCCGTTTTCTGCAAGTCTCCGTCATCTAGTCCCTATTAAGAAGTCACTATGACACCTGAATGTTAGTCAAATTTCGATTTCTTGTAGTCTTAAAAAGCGCCTTCCTCGCTTTGAAACACCCCGATTTATGCTACTGATGATACTGATGATCGATTTAAGCTACCAGTCTCTAAATCCCACGAGTGTACTCGCCTTATTGCTAATCAACTAAATAATTACGCCTGATTACGATATGCTGACTCAATTCTGCCTGGATCAGAATCACAAATTCAGCGCTATCAGCAAGAGTGGTATCCATTTCTTTTTGAAGGGTAATAACAATTACATTCAACTTAAATGGGTAATGAATGAATCAGTATAAAGAAACAATTATGAAGTGAAAAACAAGAAATGGAGGTGTGCGATCAAAAATGCCAATATTGTCAATAACCGAATTTTAGAGTATCTAAAAATAAAGGTAACCATACTTTCCAATAACGTTAGTAGTTTTGGTTCTCCAAATCTCAACTTTTACATACCTACTTAGTCCAAACCTCGAATGGGTCGATTTTTTTGGAAGCACGTGTACTATACATATTTATCATAAAATAATACAAAAAATATTAAGGTAAATAAACTTATTGAGAAAAAAAAAATCGACTCACTTAATTCGTAATACGTGATGTGATTCTACAACTATAGTATTCCGTACCTAAGTGTTACCTACCTACCTTCCTAACTCTTTACATAAGAGTTTTTGTGGGCATTTTGCGTTTTCATAACCATGTACGTAATTACTAACGTAATTTAGCATCTTTTTTATGCAAAATATCCTGATGGTACCTAAGCAAAAGCTCATCCGTAACGTCAGAAGGTTCGATTCTTGTGCGGAAAAAATTCACGATCTAATATTTTTTTCTTTTCCAGAAAATGGGCAACATCGTGTTCTCAATAATTTGGCTGATAATCCTGATATTCATCTCCTTATGGATAGCTGGTATTGCCGCGGGCCTCTACATTATTATCCTGCCCTTCACAGTCTGTATAGAAGCGTTATCGGTTAGTATCTCGGCTATTTCCTATTAACTCATCGAGTACCGTATTTATAGACACAATTAAAGAACAATAGGTTGCGGTCACCGGTGACCGCTTGGTGTTTGACAGTTTAAATAAATAATATTCACATCACTGAGTCTTAACTTTTTATTTATATTGTTTCGGCTAGTTTCGTTAGATTTAGATTGGCTTTAGTAGAAATAATTAAGCTAGAATTTTGTCCTAACGTAAAAATGCATTAAAACTCTTTCATATACCGACAGACACCCTATTGAGACTGGTCATACGCTGATATTTTGTTAACCTGTCTGTAAGCCTACACCTACAAAGTTTTTATTTCTATTACAGGGTCTCACAGACTTCCTACTCTCCGTGATACAGTTTCCGAGATACTGTGCACAAAGTATGATGGAAGGAAGAGGATTCAACTAGTTTTAAATACCTGGTCTAGTCAAATAATTATTTAAATTAATTATACTGAATCTATTGTTCATCAACAGAGTATTTTTTTATTATAATGTGTCACTGTTTCTAAGATTATAAGTACCTTGCTGATGCACAATATAATTCTGTTTGATAAGGACCTAATATTAATATAGTGCCATCTTTATTTTTACTTATTAATATTACATACATACGAAAGTAACTTGACTGCTTCAGTAGTATTTTCTTTACACATTATGTTTCTAAGCACAACTTTTTAATCAAATTCTGTATATTTTTATCCATTATTTTTTGATTTGTTGATTTTAGTAATTCAGAATGACTTTATATGAGATAGGCCCGCCCTCTGGTGTCTGTTGACACCCTCAAGAGAAAATGGATAATCAAGTCTATTAATTGTTATGCACATTAAAAAAATCATATCATCCATTTAAGAAAACTGATTAATAATGTGGATCATTGACAAATAAACATTTTTATAAAGTTAATAAAATAAAAAGTACATAATTATATTTACTTAAATGTTTTATTTCATACCTACGTAAGTATCTTAACAACTACATTTTCAAAAATTCAACATTGAACTTGCAGTTCAAGATAAAGGTTTAATAGAAAACGAAATAAAAATAAAACTACGTTTAAAAAAAGCAGCCTCGTTGGCCGAGTGGTCGGAAGTGCGACTGCCGGGCAAGGGGTCTTGGGTTCGATTCCCGGGCCGGTCAAAGGGTCTTGGGTTCGATTCCCGGGCCGGTCAAAGGGTCTTGGGTTCAATTCCCGGGTTGTGCAAAGTATTGCTGGGTGTTTAAAAAAATCTCAGTAGTAGCACGGAGATAAGAATTGTGCCCAGTCTATGGCAAAAGGCTCACCACTTATGGATATAAACGTGATGATGAGTTCAAAAAACCGACTTCAAAAACCATAAACTAAAAACCTAACTAACCAAAAAACCCAATGGAAGTTAAGTCCTACTCTTCCCTTTTGGGAAGTCGGTTAGAAACAAAACGATTTTTTTTTAATTGCCTTACACTAGGATTTTCTCCTGTGTCGTGGGTGCGTTTACAAACATACAAGTTCACATACACATGACACTCAGACCCGAAACAACAATTTGTGGATTACACAAAGAGTTGCTCCATGTAGGAATCGAACCAGCAACACGTTGCGCGGCAGCCGCTTGCGCAACCACCGTACCAACCGTGCCGTCCGAATTAAACATGCAAAGAATAGTTTGGCAATCAAATTATAACTGAAATACAAAAATAGAGAAATTTAACATAAGGTACGGGTAATGTACCTATTTATTTGTTTTAAAACAATGTCGGTCGCTTTATACAATATTTATAGACTCCAGCAGTCGACCTACCTGCCATAATTTGTAATAGACTTTGAATCTTATTATTAATATTGAGTACATGCATATCTATTTTATGCCTTTACAATGAAATGGCAAATCAGATCTAATGATATTTGTAAGTATATTTTAGGATTGAAGACACCGAGCCCTTAGAAGTCCCGATAGCAGATATTTCATCGAGATGCGAGACAGAGATACAGTAGGGTAATACCTAGTTTTTTAAATTAAACGCACGTTAAACGAGAAATAATATCTTGTGTGGATTTCAGGAAGCCGTCAGCGCACTCTTTACACTTTGTTATACTAATCCTGAAACAATATTTCAAATAATGAGTTTCAACTTCTAACCACTGCAGAATTTTAAGCAACAAGTTACTAGGACCAGACCCCTTAGTACGAGTTTCTTTAACGTTTAAAGTAATCGAAAAGAAACCTCGTCCAGCGCTCATAAGGCCTCTAGTCTACACAATGATAACGGCAAAAAATCGGTTGCTAAGTCGTATCAATGTATTTTTTTAGTTGACTTTCAACTTTATAATATCCAATATATGTATAATAAAGGGTAAGGATAAAACGTATCCTAAAATTGAAATTCCCTTTACGAAATGTACACTTTAGAGGTTGATTTTTCTCGTTGCCAATGCGTAGGAATTCGAGCGATTCAGGCTTTTTTTTTTATTTTGTGGGGGGGAATCATCCAATGACTTCTCCCGCCCGGGTGAGGCGAGAGGGAGTGTCAGACTCTTACTGACTAAAAACCACCCCGTTCCTACTTCTGCACTTCGAGCCGGAGCCCCGGCAGCCCGTTAAGTCTTCCGCGGCTCCGTATCGGGCTCAGCCCTGTTGGGCCCCATCCGTGGTGGTCTGATGGCTCTTTGAGGCGCGCGCGGAACGCGACGCGGCTTACGCTCGGGCCTGGTTCTAGTCGGGCGGCGAGTCACCCGTGCTCGCCGTCCGCAGGCCCGTGCTTGCGGTGAATGATTCAAGCTTGGGTTCGATTCCCACGCAACGCAGGGCAAAGTATAAGTGACTATGACTATTAATAAAAATAGTAAAATGTGTTTTAATAAAAATGTTATTGCATTATGTACATACCTGTATTTAGAAAGCAGTTCAGTATCCACTTCAGCTAAATTCACATCAGCTTGCACCAACAATTTCGACATACTTCGATTTAAGTTGCTTGTCTCATGATCCAGCATACTGTAATAAATAGAAAATTTTCCTTTAAACAATTATGATTTTTTATTACACTTCATTTTTAAGTAAAGTAACGCATAAATAGTTGGATAGGGGCACATCAACTTTTCATAATATATGGTAACAGAATCTGAAAGATGTTGCAGTAAATGCAGCGTAAAGTTCATATGATTTAAATAAATGAATTTATTAAATAAAATATACAAGAATAAGTTACCTTTCTAAAGATTTACTCAAACGAGTGATATGTAAACGAGCTGATTCAGCCTTTGCTCGCAGTTGAAGCCTCAGCTCTGTTGATGCATCTGGATTCTCCAATACTTTGTAACACCGATCACTGTACAAATAATGATATAATAATATAATATTACCTAGTCCTACAAAATCTTTGCTTTCTATCAAGGAATCTATTAGGTAAAGAGAATTTCGATAATACTTTAGCAAATATCTGAACAAAATGAGGATTTTCGGATATGCTCACGAGATGGCGTTAGAGGCGTAAGGTCCTCTTAGTTTAAAACTAGCTTCTGCCAGCGGCTTCGCCCGCGATCCCAGGGGTAAAATGCCTATGTATCACTTCAGACCATAATCTACCTCTGTTCCGAATTTCATTCCGGTCCCTTCATTCGTTTTAATATGACTGAATAACAAACATACACATAAACTCACAATATTTCATCTAATAATCGAGTCAAGCTAATTTCAACCATTGGCCTTTCAGTTACAGAGTAAAGTCTATGAATGAGTATTGTAAACGTTAGAGTAGACAAATACAATCAGAAATCACCGAATTGCTCAGCTATCGGGAGTTTCACGTGTTATTGTGAGTCAACCATAAAAGATAGACATATGCTGTCGAGAAATATTTTTTATATAATTTTAAGGAAAATATTTCCGTCATACATGATTTCTATGTAGCTTTAACCTATAAGCCTGCACACGTGACGGAAGCTTAAAAAATGGAGTAACTTCTCCCGTTTTTTCCAATATTTCCCTTTACTGCTCTGCTCCTATTGATCGTAGCGCAATGAAAAGTATACTATAACCTGCCCAGGAGTATGAAGAATAATTGTGCCAAATTTCGTTAAAATCCGTCGAGTAGTTTTTGTTTCCATAACGAACATACAGACAACAGACAACAGACAGACAAAAATTTTACTGATTGCATTTTTGGCATCAGTAGCGATCCCTAACCACCCCTTGATAGTTATTTTTTAAATATATTTTATGTACAGAATTGACCTCTCTACAGATTTATTATAAGTATAGATAGCTGTCGCAAGTTGACCGGCTACTTAATGTTTATATATTATGACCTTATGGAATATTCTATTGGAACAAAGACAAAAAATACAATAATGTCTATAGTAACGTAAAAATAAAAATGATCATGATCACTGATGACTATTATGTCAACTACCATGTCATACGCACCATAAAATTTGCACTTGACTCAGAGCACCCTTAATTTCTTGGATAAACATATACATTGCGTACTTAAACTTTTCATTGTTTTCTTTTATCAAACAAGGATCGATTTCTTCTAAAGCTATACGTTCATTGGGCCTAAGTGAATCTGTTTCTTCTATATTATTGCTAAAAGATTCGTCATGTAGGTCGCCACTGTTATCATCTTCTGAACAGTATTCCTCTGTTAAATACTCTTCATCCTCATCATAGTCCAATTCTTCATCGTGATTTTCATAAAGGTTACTAATATGCAATTTTTTCTCTAACTCTGGAAATGCAGTGAATTTCCTTATAATACTTGGCTGGCTGGTTGGTGCATTATTTTCTTTTTCCGTTGTATTCGTAGCTGTTTCAACAGTGTTTAACGGTGTGTCTCTTTCCGCTACTTTATAACTATTTGTTTTTTCTTCGCTTTGCAAATTGCTCTTATCAATCAAACCATTGTTAGATGTACTACTTTTTTGAAAAGTCAAATGTTTAAACAAGGAAGGATTTATATTAATATTTCTAATAAATTTTACTTGCGTCGGCGTTTCCTCCTAAAAGCAAGTCGTAATAAGAATAAGAAACACGGTAACAATTTTAAAAAGAATGTTCATAGAATACTTACTTGAACTAGTTTTCTTTTCATTGGGGATTTTTTATTAACTTCTGCGATATTATCATTATCATCAATTGACATTTCATGATCGTGTTCCGATACCCCATCATTGTTACCCGGTAAATCTATAAAGTATTTTTAGACAATCAAATATTAAAGCGTAAACCTAATAATATCGATAAAAAATTCGAAGTGTATATTGTCTGAATTCGATACAAAATCAAAATGAATTTCGACAATATACCTAGGTACATATTTTAACACAACACAAAGATTACAAAAATATACCTGAATGTAACATCGCATTATTATTTGATGAAGTTTCGTGAACATTATCGTTAAAACTGTCGTTTACACTATGATCCACGCAAGGATTCTTTATATCGTGTAGTAACGTATTTAACGATTCCACAGCAATTTTTATATCTTCAATGTTATAGGTGGCCTCCTACACAAAGAAAATATGTCATATAACTAGGTAATATCAGCTGTTATATTTATTTATTATTTTAATTTATATGTATTTAATACTTACCATTAATGCACCAAGCAGATGCATACCATAGCTATACATTTGCATATATTGAGATGCAGTCATATTTAACGCAATGTTACCTATAAAGAAATAAATATTAAATAACATCATATTAGTTAACATTTATAATTTTGAAAAATTTAACAATAAGGAATATTCGATCGGATTGATAGAATACAACAGTCAGCACTTCTCTGTTTCGCCATACTTAAGGTGCGTGATTTCGACTATAATGCAAAACTGTTACAAAATAAATCACGTAGACATCTTACCTTTAATATCACTGACACAAAAGATCATATTGGACAATTTGTTAGCTGCCTCTTTAATATCTTTATAATCACTGAACTTCATTGCAATACATAGAGCTGCCTCGTGTAATGTCCAAGGAGGCGGTAACTTAGAATTTGAAAATGGTGGATCCTGGTGTAATACTTGGGTTAAAACTTCTTCCATTATCTGAACAAATCTAGATATCCATTCATCACATTTCACTTTTAAATACTGCTCCATAGTTGTACTATCGACTCTATACATGGACTTATCATTGTTTTTTCTATGAAATACCTGATTTGATGAAGTAGTAAAATTATCATCAACACTGCTCTCAGTGTTAGATATTATACTAGATGTTGAAGTTTCATCAATTGTTACATTTTCTTGACTTACAGAATTCCGCGGATGAGCAATAATACTTGATTCTCTACTCTCAATACTGTCATTTACAACTTTATTGTCTGTGCTTTCAGACACAGGGTCGTCGGTAGATGGTTCGTCGTGTTCCTTCGGATTATCATTGGATGAAAAAAATGTTTCCAGTTCTTTAGAGCTTGTTATTTCATCACTATCAGTTGGAATTTGTTTATTCGATTGAGAAGTAGTGTTTCTACGCCTGCGCCATTTATATTTAAATTGCCTGTTTTCTTCAGAATTTACAGGTGGTTGACTTGACACACTACGTTTAAGTTTTATTCCTCTCTTCTTAGATACATTTACGACGGCTGAAGTCTCAGGAGGCCTCGTAACTGCTTCTTTTCTGATTTCAATATTTTTTGATACTCCAGGAAACTCTTCGAGTTCTTTCGAAACACTACTATTAGACTCGTTATATTTTAAATCAGTCTGAATGCCAGCATCAACAGTATGTTTCAATGATACTGGTTTTTCTGTATTATCTTTTTGATTTGGTGCTATTTCAGGAACTTCGTCAATAATTTCATCATATTTAATATCTTTATCAGGACTGGTAGTGTCTCGATTTGGTGAAAAGTTGTTTGGCACAGTAATCTTTATTTTATTCAGAAGTTCGTTTACAGATAATTTTGGTTTTGGAACGACATTAGGGGTTACTATCTGTTGTTTCTTTGGTTGAATCCCTAAAAGGTTACGAACTTCACTTATGGTAAACATGTGAATATTTACCAATGACTTTTTAGTAATTAACTCATTATCGTTGGTTAAAAGAATCTAAAAAAAAAAAAAAATTATACCTGTTTGTTTAGTATAGATATTAAAACAAATTAAGATAAGTAACATGTCCAGTGCAACTTGTAAAAGACATACATTTGGTGACCAAAATAGTGAGAGTGGAACAAAAAGAAAACAGCAATAATAATAATTGAATATCCACTTCCAATAATTGTGTGACACACCTGTATAGCACAAATACTATTCTCTAATATTTGTAATTTAGATATTAGATACTGAACAGATGCTTAGTTTTTTTCTTTTAAACGTTGCACCACACTAGGATTTTCTATTGTATCATAGGTGCGTTTACAAATATACAAGATCACATACACATGACACCAGAACCAAAAAAAAAAATTGTGGATCACACAACAAGATGTTCCGAGCGGGAATCGAACTCGCTACATATTGCATGGTATTGGTAGCCGGTTACTCAGCTACCGCGCCAATCTTGCAGTTGTTGACTGACTGAACGGTTTGAGGACGTGATTTGTATTACATATTTATATATATATATATAATGTCTTGTGAAACTACATTTTACAAAAAAAATAAACGCTTTGTGTTGTTGAATACTTACAAAATGATATTTCTTTTTTACAAGTTCAGCACAAGTTGCTTCTATCACTTCTGTCATAGACAAATTTTCTGCTCCACATGGATATTCCGCTATATGAAAAAAATAACTATATTATTCTAGATTAGATTAGACTATCAAAAAGACTAGCATATGACAATTATAATTAGTCATCAATTTCTTTCTAATATTATAAGATTTTACTACTTTCTAAAATCATAAATTCATTTCCACTTGGGAGCAAAGATTTGGAACCACTAGCGTTTAATTTTTTTTTCATTTCTGGATAAATATTATCTGATATAAGTATTTAATGTGTTTAGTGCTAAAAAGAATAATTTCTTTTAGTTATATAGTGTACAATAAAATGAAAAAAGTGCTAATAGGTCCGATTCTTTGCTCCACAGTGTATGTAGATTTTGGTTTGTAAATATTATGCAAGACCACAGGGTCTTGCATAATATTTAACCTGAACCTGTGTTCTAACACAACAACTTGATGT
Source organism: Spodoptera littoralis (assembly GCA_902850265.1). Classification (NCBI taxonomy): domain Eukaryota; kingdom Metazoa; phylum Arthropoda; class Insecta; order Lepidoptera; family Noctuidae; genus Spodoptera; species Spodoptera littoralis. Next base: position 6,634,562 of record LR824542.2, on the reverse strand, counting down.
TTACAGCAGCACATTTAAGCACATGAATAATCAATTTGACCTTTTCCAAACATAAAGTGTTGAACCAAATGATGTCGTCTATTTACTATCTTTATTATGTAACCTTATTTAATAAATACATACCCATGAAAGCATAACCAATCTCAATCTGTTGTGACAGAAATCGTAAGATACGTCTCGCTTGGACATTCTCAGTACATGTCACATAAATTCTAAGTTCCTCCATAACCCGTTTAGGAACCATAAGATGACATATTTCATCTGAAATAATACAGGATTTTTAAATTGAATAAAATGTACCCTTTTTCCTTTGGTCATCCCATCAAATGTTAGGCTACTGATATCGTTAACACTTTTTGTTGAGTTTGTTATCAAGAGAAAGTTCCTAGGTACCTAAATTGGGAAATGAACAACTGTGGAAAGCCATTAAACAACAAATAAATACCTGTCCAAAGCATTGCCAGGCCAATAGCGTTAAATAAAATTAAATATTTACATTCAATTACCTGAATCTGTTACTGTATTAAGAAATTTGAACTCATTTAGTAATACTTCCAAATCCATAACTATAAACCATGCATCTGAATTACAATCCGAAGATGCCAAATTCTTCATAGGAGTTATATCAATCTTTGAAGAATCTTCAAGTATTTGTTCTGTGCCTTTGCTATCCTGAGAAAAACAAAGCATTGAAATTATTGCCAATCATATTTTTTTAATGATGATAAAATTAATAAATAGACTTTTAATTTAACCTTATTTCCAATTCTGCTTTGAAAATCATTAGAATGATTTCCGTGTTGGTTACCGTTTATGTGGACACCAGATCCTGAAAAATGTCATGTATTATCTTTAAAACACATTTCATAATGAATGAGTGTTGACTAGCTAATAGCCCTAGTTAACTATTCAATAACAACTACACATCAATATAAAAAGATCAATTAGAGGTTAACATAATTGTGCATAAAATATATCTTATTTAGTGAGTAAAACTAGAAAAAAAATAAGGCAATGACTATAAAATACAATACCTCCAGGTTTTCTTTGAAACCTATTCTTAAAAGATAACATTTGTCGTAGATCTTTCTTGTTTGCAAATCCATGTTTCTTGTTGATAGGCTGCTGAAATCCCTTTCTAAACTTCAAATCCCTTGTGTTAAATGCATAGGACCCTACTTGAATACTTGAAGTACTTGCATTGTTTAAATTGTCCAAAATGATTCCAGTAGAAGATTCTATAAACTTGTTGTAAGCCCCATTCAAAGAATTGGGACCTTGATTCACTATAGGAGCTATTGGTGTTGGTATGAAAATTTGTTGTGCTTGAGGAACTGCCCAAACCTTAGGATTATACATAGGAGTAGGATTACTCAAATTGAAAGTATGTGTAGGATTATTCAATAAATTCATATTACAAATAGGACCCAAAGAAGAAGTATTAGTAATTTGTGTGCCCTGTAAAATACTTGTCATTTGGTTCAGAGGAACATTCAAATTCGCCAAAAGTGATGATGGTTGTTCTTGAATAATATTCAATTGAGGATTTTCGAAAGGAGGGATTCTTTTCTTAAGGGCTGGTTGAATTGGTTCAGGATTTGGGGAAGGACTTGGTGGTTTTTCCTTCGGTTCTGGGCATGCAAGTTCAGCACCTGGCAACTGTTCAAGACGTTTAGTCGTCTGCCTTGCCTTCTCAATCTACAAAATAAACATGACAAAATTATAACAAATGGCTACTTTATAGTTTTTGTGAACATTTTCTCGGTGGAACAATTTCAAATTATGTACCTCCGCATCACTAAGATTCCACGCTGCTTGCCCAGTTAAACTATTGAAATAATACACATGTCCTGGATGGGATTTTGATTTACAAATTATCCAAGAGTTGCCAAGAGAAGTTACTTTGCGCCGGTTTATATCTTTATTCATATTATGGTATATTCAATTTCTTTTTCAACTTCAAAATAAACGCTTCCCTGAACAGTTTTACTTTCATCAAAAATATGTGAACTGAGATGTCAAAATAATTCAAATTGTCAATCTCACAAAAAAAGTCAAATGACAGGCCACAGATCACAGATTAGCACCGGGTTGGCAAATGTCAAAATGGCGCTAGCATCGATGGTCCAATACCATTGTTAACTTTCTATGAGTGTACATATGGTGTACATGAATAAAACAAGGGACATTGAAAAAATGAAACTTTTTCAACGTCCTTATCTATAGATATTCATGGTTAACTGCCGATTTCAATAATTGTCCAGACTCTTCAGACAGAAACACCATAGAAGTAACGTCAAAAATCGATCTATAAGATCTATACCTACACATAGGATTAAGATTGAGAATTTGAATAGGCAGTTAAAGATTTAAAAAAAAATCGTTACTCGACCCTAGGATTTTGTCCTGTATCGTGGGTACGTTTACAAACAAACAAGTTCACTTATAATGACTAAAAACCACCCTATTCCTACTCGTGCACTTCGAGCCGGAGCCCCAGTAACCTGTTAAGTTCTCAGTGGCTCCGTATCGGCATCAGCCCTATTCGGCCCCAACCGTGGTGGTCTGATGGCTCTTTGAGGCGCGCGACGAATACGACGCGCTGTATGCTCGGGTCTGGTTCTGGTCGGGCGGCAAGCCACCCATGCTCGCCGTCCGCAGGCCCGCGCTTACGCTGGCCGGAGATCGTTACGCGATCCCCGACGCCCGGAGTGTCTTTCGCGACGGCTGGGTTGTGAGGAGTTAGCGCTTCGCTTTCTTATGCGCCCCACCTCCTCCTTAGCTAGCATGACTGCTTCGCAAAAGGAGGAGACGGCATCCCAGTCCCCCTCGCTCCGCATCATGGCCCGCACTAGGGCCGGACGCGACAGGTCGCTGTCGCCGACCACGTCCCTGAGGGCACGGCGGTGCTTAGCCCACACAGGGCATTCCGCTACCGTGTGTTCCACCTTGTCCTCAGGGCGATTCTCGCAGTAAAGACAGCATGGCATTTCCTCCCGTCCTATCAGACACATGTACCTCTCGAAGCTCCCATGTCCGGTGAGGACCTGCGTCAGGCGATAGGTGAGGACGCTGTAGCGTCTCTCAAGCCACTTCTCAAAGAGGGGACTTACCGCTGCAATGGCGGCGAGTCCAGCCCTCGGTTGCGACAGTCGTTGCTGCAATTTCGCCATGAGATCGCGCCGGAGCTCTTCCCGCCACGCACTAATCTGGCGCAGCAGCAGAGTTTCGCCCCGATGACGTGCCTCTGCGCGCAGACAAAATACGCGCACGAGCACCTGCGCCTCCAGATCCCATGGCGGTACCACTTAAGACCAAAACATTTCAATTAGGTAAACGGTTGGTTCGGTTGGCTGTATATACTGAAAAACTTGCGCTATCTTTTATCTCTGAAGAGTAGTCCTTCAGTGACCATGAACACACCACGAGTTACAAAACTTGACATGTAACGTTGGACATCTTCTTAGAATAGCTTGATATTGATTCGTTCAGTAATATATGAAGAGGCAGAATGCAGTACCTAAGTACCTATTGGATTTTGTACACGTAACACTCCTAACGTTAAAAAATCCTCAAATTATACCTACTGGTCATTATAAGCAATTTTAAATCTAGTTCTGTATTTTCTAAGTATCCCAGACATACTCAGAAAACTCTCAATAATACACTATCACGAATTGCTACAACTCTATAAAACTCTCCCTCCTGAAGCAGAGCAACTGCCCTAGCAGCGGTGTCCTTGGTCAATTGAAAATCAGCCATTGTATTCACAATTATTACACAAACCAAAAAAAGCACATAACGATTAACCTTACATTGACACCATAAGAATTCTTCACATCTCGTTTTTGTCAAGCACTTCACTATTTCTGCTTATACATAAAACGCACAGTCTGAAACTTTAGTATTTTCTTATGAACACGTTAACTACATAATCAATTGCTTTATTTTAGGAATTAATATCTCATGCGTTATTTCAAGACAAATATACGAAATATTCGTTGGTGGCTTCTATTTTGTTTCGACGAATCTCTCCTATCTTGCGAGAACTTACTTTTGTATGCTTTTTTTTGCAAGTATTGTGTAAATATTTTAATTTAAATTAAGTAGGTATATTATAATAAACATTCAAACAAGAGATTTAAGGTACAGAAAAAAAGTTTACAAAATAAACATTTAGATACTTACTTAAGTATTATCACGTTCTTTTCTGTTGGAAATAAGAACATAATTACATATTTTGCCTAAAATCTCACAAAAATCGGTCGAGATTGCATTCCCCAAATACAGAGTGTTTGGCGTATTAGACACAGGACGCAAAAGTTAGGTACCTACCTACCTATTTTGAGTGGAAACATTTTGGGTACCTAATAATAGTACCGAAGGGTTTATGGGCAAAAGGTAGCTAATGACCTCCCAAATCCTGAAAAAAGATTGTCGTTCCGTGCACCAAACTACGAAACATGGCACCCAACGTGGGGCACCATCGGATATTCTGAATGCCCGGAGGCTCCCAATCCCTGAATCCCCAACAATCCCTATTGTTAATCCCCCCAATGGCCGTCATTACACTTGTAAACACCTCTTGCGTTCCCAGTGTCCATGGACGGTGCAGTGCCGATTGTTTACCATCAGGTGATCCATCTGCTCATTTACCGGTTTATTCCATAAAAAAGGGTACCGATCAGATTGTGACTAATCAATCGTGAACTGCAATTAGTTCATAGATATAGTAATAATTATATCAGTGGATAGCCGTCACGATAACGAACGAAAGTGGAAAGGCTTGTACTTTGCGATTTTGAAACCATTTTCTTTGATAGAAAATACTTTTTTGATAAATGCTGGCAGGATTTGCTGTCAAAATTGTTGTAAACATTCGAAGATCGTAATATTTTTCTACGTAATGGAAAATAGAAAGGTAAAAATTATCCCAATAATGATAATAAATCATATAGGTACCTACACAAGAACTTTCCGAAAAATGCCGTCACGGTGATACAGAGATCACTGTCTCATTTCTAAAATGGGATCGGTTAAAATGTTTGAGTGACTAATTTCTTTTGCGGTTGAAATGAACAAATTTGAAAGTTAACATACTAAATGATAGAAAATAGGTGAAGGAGACTTCCTTTTCTGAACAAAACAAACCCAGACCAATGGAAATAGCTACTGTAAGTATGTACAGATTTTCTTCTCTTTAATGCGTATTCGTACACTATCTAAGTACTCCTGCGCGGTTACACCCGCTCTGCTCGCTATTATAGCGTGATATTTCATGTAGCTTTTCTTGATCTACCTTACACAAAAACAATTAGGTATTTAATTCGAACTAGTAGTTCTGGAGATAAACGCGTTCAAACAAACAAACAAGCGAACAAACTCCTCAGTTTTATAAATAAAAGTAAAAAGTACATGATGTAAAATCGCGCTTCTATCTCAAGGCGATAAGCAGCATAGAAATATTCAAATCTATACCTACATTTATTATATCTATGGCAGCAACCTAGCTGAGTGTCACCTACAATACTTGTAGTTTTCTTTATATCCATACCTAAACACTATTTGTCCTAGATAAAGGCATGTGTGCAGTCTACACTTGCTCATTTCAATTGCGAATCAGTGACTTAGTTCCAAAGTTACCAAAATATATCTGAATGAATAAAACAAGGTTACATGTCTCAATTTTATTTAATAAAATATACCTCTAGTTTTTAACTATCCACCCTACAATTAACATACTGATATTGATAAATGTAGTTCCAACTTTGTGCTGAGAACTGAGAATAAATAGTAAAAGAATTAATAATTAAAAATATAAAAAAATCTAAATTCACTAATGAAAACCTAATTATCTTAAACCAATATATTTATTCCATACCCAGCAAAATTCATACCTCCATACATAGATCACCTACTATGCAATAGGGCAGATGATTATTTTTATTTTAATGTCCGTCTGGTAGATTATTTTAAAACATTACATAATAGTTTCGTTTCTGTAAAAAAAAACTACATAATATGAAACTTTCGACGATATATTGATTTGAAATGTCGCGTGACGTCACTTCTATGTACATTTTATACGTAGAAATGACGTTTTAGCCCCCACTCCTAAACTTTGATTTGTTATATCTAAGTATCATTTTATTATACAACAAAATAAAAAAAATACGTGTATAACATTTTTTCATTACCTAACTGATGGACTAATTAGATTTTTAATTTTCATACCCAGGTCAACATCCCAATTTAATATTAAGTATTATGCTTATTTAGATACTAGCTTTTACCCGCGGCTTCGCTCGCGTCACAAAAAAATAAAAAATAGCCTATGTGACATATACCAATACACACAGCGCCATCTATACCAATACTTTTATTTTTCCTCGGGAATATCATTTTTTTCCGGGTTAAAAAGTACCCTATTATTTAATCCGGACTTCTAACTTTACGTCTGCAAAAATTCAAAGCAATCGGTTGAGTAGTTACGGCGTGATGGTGGAACAAACAAACAAACAAACAAACAAACTCACTTTCAGATTTATAATATTAGTAAGGATACCCATAAAAGTTGCTTATTAATTCAATTGCTACAAAAGACTGCAAGTTTCATTATTGTGGAATATAGCTCAGCTATAAAATATGTTAATTGAATATGAGGCACTACAATACGAATAAAATGGATATACCATGTATGCTAAGCAAAATTTACATTTAGGTATTATTTAGGCATTAAATAGACATAATTAATATTTAGTTCAACTATGTTGATTTCATTGATTTATCATTGTTTCCTACTTACTAATTCTAGAGTCCACTTGATTTCCATTTAAAATTAATAACTAACATATTTTAATAACATGTAGATACTTAGTATCTACTTAACAATAATATAAACACATCTTACACCTGTACTCTATGGTTAATACTAATTGCTAATATAATAAATGCAAAAGAAACCCTATTTGGAATTTATATTCACGACCAAACTGTTGGGCCTATAGTGATGAATTTTTTAAATGGCAAGATGTAGGCAAGAAATTTCATATTGGCGAAACTGCAGAAAATATATTAAAAAATCGTAATCGTAAATTGTACTAAATCGATATTCCTGTATAATGTTGTAATGATATTTATATATCATTTTTTACTTATCCTTAACAATAATATATCAGCACTTCTGTAATTAATGTGTTGTTCTTCCTCAGGAATTTTATCCACGTTAAAGTTGTCTGTTAACTTTCCATAAAATGAACTCCATAGTTCTCTCTGTGTATCAGAATCTCTCATCTCTTGTGTTAAATACATAACAGGTTTCTTAGATGATGTGTTTGTTAAACTTTTTAGAGTTTGAATAAGTGAGTCAACAGCCTGAAATTAAAGTATTTTTATTACTATTTGGCATACCAATGATTAATTAAGAGATATGTTTATTCCAGTATTTCTTGAAAAGGCTATTTTTTTTATTCTTCTATTAAATTTATTTTATTTTTAGCTATAATCATCAAATAACTGTACTGTCTTAAATGCACAATGTATTACAAAATATTACCTCTTCATAGTAAACACAGTCTGCCAAAACGACAACATCAAATTCATCATCCAAAAGAGAGCTGCTTTCTCCCCATATGAGAGACTCTGCTATAGCATAACCACCCATACTACCTATCTTTGCTTTGTTTTCATTAATGTTTAGACGAATCAAAGGTAGGGCCTCCGGTAAATCCGTTAATGTTACTTGTGCACTATAAAAAAATGAAAAAAAAAACAATTGTTTCTGAATGTGGGTTTGTAATTACATAAGATAAAATTTATAAATAAACAACGCACCCTAATGTAGCAGCAGTGAGACCGACAACACCTACTCCAGAACCTAATTCAAGAACTCTTATCCCGCTAAGAAATTCTGGTTTGTTCTGGCACATAGTTTCAAGGTACTTCGCAAGTACTAATGCTGCGTCCCAAACAACACAATTAACGTCTCCCTCTAACTTTTGATATATTTTCAACGTTTTCAAACATATCTCAATATCTATTTCCCGAGGGAAAAGATCTGTGTTTTGTGCAAGTGATTTCCTTTGTGCCATTATTTACAAATTACAGCCCAGTGTTTACAAAATATTTGGGCAACACATAAACAAAAATGTGGCTTTCAAATTTTTTTTTTACATTGGAAGTTGAAATTAAGTTTAGTCTATCTAGTTGATATTGTTATATTTTTGACAACAACAACATTTTTTTTATTTGAATTAAAACTTGAATTGAATTGAAATCGTTGAATGGTGACACCGTAAATCGCTATGTCGAAATGAAAATTGTCAATGATGTCAATGTCAAATTGTCAAATGTCGAAATATGAGTGAGACAGAAACGGAATTCCTGTTTGCATTTCGTTTTACCTATCTGCAAATTACACGTTATTGAAAACCACTTTTATTCTTTTTAATCATGATAAATTCCATGTAAAAAGGAACCCAACTAGGGTAGGAAAGGAGCTTATTCCAATAATATTATTATAAGAGTACTTTAACGCATAACATTTTTGAAAATCGATATTATACTATGCCAAGGCCTGGAATCGAACCTGAAAGAAGAACATAGAAACTCAAAAGTCGCATTTACCGCGACTTGGGTAATAATATCTTATTTAATCTAGTAATGAATAATTTTAATTTTTACAGAAAATAATGTTGTCTTGAGCTTTTATATGTTTTATGTCGTTTGGTTGGTAGTAAAATAACTAAAATGGCAATACCGAAATCATATGACAGTCAGTCGCCTTTTTCCGAACAAAATGGCTGTGACCATGGCTCTGTTTTGGGTTTCTCTTGTTCTTTCAATAATTGGTAAGTATATTTAAAATCTACGTGGATATAAAATATATCGGACAATAGCATAACCCGTTATTATTATGTTTTAGGTTCAAATGCCAGCGGAGAGTTCAACATACTCCATAGTCCAGACTCCCTAAAATTCACGGGATCAGGAAAAACATCAGAGAGCCTCTTGAAAGAGATATTTTCAGCTGCTCTTGGACTGTCTGTTGAAGAGGTAAGATTTCTAACGAGTTTTGCTCTATTGAACAAAACTTTTCGATGGTAGATATTGGATTTATTTTGGGGTGTGATAAAAAGGATAGCATCTCGAGAATTTTAACTTTGTCTTAAAATAAGTACATAATTGCCATAATATGGCTGTAAATATCGACTAAGAATGATTTTAAGAGTACACACACAGGCTCATTGGAATAGTCTTATTAGATTTTGGTCAAAGTGTAACAGGGTGCTATGTAAACTGATCAGATTTAATATAAAATAGGTGTTCGTTTTACAAGAAAAAGCAATTTTATCAATATTGGTTTGTCATGCATTCAATTACTGTTTTCCAGAATTCAGAATGGAAAGGAATGTATGTTGTGGATCCTTTTAACACACCTGAAGCTGTGGTTGAAATTTACATAGATGGTGTCCCAAGCCTTGGTCATGTAAGTATAGTAATATTATCGCAAGAGACTGTTCGATTATAATTCTCTGTCTGATGTTACTCTATTATGTTTTTTCTCATTGACGAGGTAACTTGACACTAAAGTTACTTGCACTACACAATTGAAACAAATTGTTTATAATGAAACAAATATGGAAAACAATTTACTTTCAGGCGGGATTGAAAACCAAGACCTATCCTTTGATAGTTGATGAATATGAACCAGACACCTACCACGGTGTGAAGCACCGAATCGAGCAGCGCTTCACCAACGGCAGAAACAAAATTGTTAACATCAAACTGACTGATGTTGATGAGGTAACTGAAAAACTTTTTTTATAGTTTATTATGAACCCTCTTATCTACCTTTAAGTCTGCTTATAATGTCGTATTTAGGCTGACTTACTTCATTTAAACACATGAATTTAGTTCACTGATCATACATGCATAATATAGTATATGTACATAACCTCACGTCTGTCTCCCATCCGGGTAAGCAGAGATTATGGAACCCCAATTGCTACAATAGTTATAGGAATATATTATTATTGTTTCACTGACCACTGTACTGATACAGCAATCTGATTAATTTCAGTCATACTCATGTGTATATTACTTCTTTATAAGTGAAGGTTACTTATGATGTTTAATACTTTATAGCTCAAGAAGAATATCTTTGGAGAGGCAAAGAAATCCAAGCCAACGAAACTAAACCTTATGCACTTAAAATATAATGTAGAAGAAGACTACCACTTCTTGAATGAGCTGGCTTCCCTGCAAGCTATTACTACAAAGGTAAATTAATTAAATTACAATATTCTCATTATGTTTTTATTTAAAACATAACATTTAAAGGAAATAATTCTGTACTAAAGGTAGTTAACATTTTAAAACTCATTTCCAGATTGAGAATGGAGGTATTGTCCCTGATAACATGATTGATTTCTACAACTTGCGCTTCCGTACTCTGCATCCTCTGAGTGACTTCCATGGCCCTAACTCTGTCTATACCAAAGAAGCCAAGAAACTATTAGGTAAGAGGAAAAGATATTTGACATTCATTTGCAGTTTAGTATTAATTTATTCTGTAAGATTTATATTGTGAGCCAATCAAATTAATGTTGGATATTTCATACAGGTGAAGCTATTGATCAACTCAACAAGGCATTCATCAAAGCTTATGATGGCTCTGTATTAGTAACTCTTGTCACTACCGATGTTGCTCACACTCGCCGCGCCATTCGATCTGCTCCCGCTGCTGGCCCAGATGGCAAGGCACCAGAATATGAATGGCAAACAAAGGAATTCAAAGCGGTAAGACACCAAGAACTTTTCACTCAACTTATAGTTCCTATCTAAGCAAACACCAATATTCGCATTACTAACAAAAAATTTTCAATTACAGGAAGATGAAACTGATGACAGTTACAGCTCTGAATACCCTGCCATCTTCAACATTATTCTTTGGTTTGCTGTTGTAATCATTTTCAGTCTGATAGCGATTGTATACGCTCTGATGGACATGGATCCTGGCAGGGACTCCATCATCTACAGGATGACTAGCACAAGAATGAAGAAGGACAATTAAGTCTTTAAATCTGTAGAACTTAAATAAGTTCTTATTGCAGTATTGTATTAGAGTCCAGTTTATTTAAATATTGGAACTAAGAGAAATCACGTTGTTGCTCCTTGAAAATTAATATTGTACAGACCTTTGTTGACTATTTCTGTACATACAAAACTTGATGTTTAATATTAAAAATAGTGTTTATTTAGTTATAAAGTAAACCATTGTTATGTGCTTAAACCATCGTTATTTATTTTCAAATTGTATTATATCTATATCCTATGAATCTTGTGTATCTACAAGTTTACCTTTCAGAAATTTTTTCACTACTACAGCCAATAATTTATTACATTTTTTTTTTAAATAAATGTAATTTCTACTGTGATTTATAGAGGTGTTTATTTCTGTAAATAATTAACTTTGCACGTTGATATACATATTGCTCTATATAAATCAATATTTACAGCTTAGTGTTGTTCTGTGTGAATTGGTATATGTAGCGAGATACTGTTGCGATTTTGTGAAAATAAATACATTCCCTGTACTAAACAAATTTCATTTTAATCTATTACTTTATAATTTTATCTCAACATCTGTTTCCTAGCAAAATACTCTCGTTCAAAGACCATGAGTAGCATTGGCTTTAATTCTACATATTTAGTAATTATCTAGTTTTTGTAAATAGGTAGATATTTCAGAGCAACAGATAAACTAACGCCCGAATACTGAAAGGCTACTACTCTACGCTACTCATTTTATTATGTTGTACTTAAGTATCGTGCCATCTGTTATTTTACAAGAAATTTGTAGTAAGTAAACAAATATTAAAAATATATCTATGGATAGAACTATTCATAAGCGCGACTTAAAATTTAGTGATGTTTGAGTGTTTCGAGGTTAAAAGCCTATGTTCACATAGCAAGCGTTAAAACTTACATTATTCAGACTGTTCACACGTGTAATAAAATATATGTAGGTATCTCTAATCTCACTTTATCAAAACACGCTCTTTAGGGGCCTGAAACTGCGTTAAGCGGGCGCCCGCAACGTTCAATCGTCGCGTTTGAGCTCCGACACGACGGTCCCCTTTGACATGGCCACCACGACGGACGGATGGTGTTGTATGGCCACGGAATCTGCGCGCTAAACTTTGTAGACACAACAATAAACTGTTTGCATTTTCTCTGCGTACCTAACTCCTATACATCTTCCTTACTTACTTTAAAATTATATAATTTTGGAACATATTGTATTTTCGGCATGGGTAAAATGGGTAAAAAAAAAGAAGTTCTCCATCGACACGACTAAACAAGCACACCGTTAAAATTGTACTGTGACAATGCAATGTAAAGCCGGGTACTCATTAGCGAGCTGTAACTGTAACCGTTGCATGTACTGTAAGCAAAAACCAAAAAACAGTGTGTACGTGGTTCGCAAACCTGCTGCGAGCGGTACGCGTGCGGCTTGCAGCGACCCGACGTTTGCAACGTACTCATTTCTAAACCCGTAACGTTGCCCGTAACTGTAACCGTTACTGTTACCAAAAACATAATGTGTACGTGGTTCGCGAGCCTGCGACGAACGCTACAGGAGCGACTCTCAGCGAGCCGACGATTGTCGGTTTTTGCCGCGGATCAAAGGCGCTCGCAGTGCGCTCGTGGACGTCAAGAGGAGAGGTTGCAGCTGTAATTTCGAGTTATTCCTTCGTCATTATGAGTGAATGCTCAGAGGATAAATGTGTTTTGCTGATAGACGCCTACAGGGAAAATACTGTACTATGGAACCCTAAGGACAAAGATTATTACAAAAATCATTTGAAAGAAGAAGCCTGGGCTAAAATCGGAGATATTATGAATAAAAGTGGGGGAGCATGCAAACAAAAAATGATTAATTTCACAGGTGAGAGACACTTCGTCCGACATCGTGGGCAAAACTGCGGGCAGAGCATGTCTCCCCGTTCGTTATTCCCCTTCCCCCGTACACACTAGAACCTCGTGACTGTATCTGTTTGGTTGTAACCAAACACGCAACTGTAGTTGCAGCTCGCAAAATGAGTACGCTCGGTAAAAGCGTTCCGGCGACGTCGTGACCCGTAATTGTAAGACGCGTACACACTAGAACCTCGTCACCTCGTTACTGTATCACATAAGTTACGGTTACAGCTCGCTAATGAGTATCCGGCTTAAATCGGTCGAAGCGACGTGTACCGTCGCGTATCCACGGTTCACGGAGCCCTCACTTAACAAACACGGCCCCGGCACTACATTTTCGCTTGATATTATATCAGTGATATATTATTATATCTATGGTTGAACAAAAAATTCTCAGTAGTAGCACGGAGTCTGGAATTGTGCCCGGTAGGTATATGGCAATAGGCTAACCCCCTAATAGGGGGTTAGCCGACCAGAACCATGTAATCATGGGACTTATAACATAAATAGTGAAAAGTGGGTGTTATACAGTGGCATTTAAGTGCCGTAATGTGCACCTCTGCCTATCCCTCCGAGGATAATAGGCGTGATGTTATGTTGAACACAATCAAATAATACGAAAAAGTTTAAGCTTTTTTATATAGCGTTATGGGTTGGAGCCGTGCTTACTAGGTGCGCGATGACCTTAATGTCATGTGCCAATGTGCCATACTCGAAGGCCACTCAATTTTAAGTCGCGCGTATAGTTTTGTCACTACTAAATACATTGTAAATGAAATGAATAAACGAAAATAAAATGCCACGATATTTAAGTACTTACCTATGACTTAGAATTGAAGTAGCCTTCAGTATTCGGACGTAAGGAGACTGTTTACGCCGACGGCGCCATCTAGTTAAAGCAAAAAATTAGGTCCTTAGCCTATGATATTATGGGCTCGCTGTCATTGCAGCGGTAAGTCCCCTCTTTGAGGAGTGGCTTGAGAGACGCTACGGCGTCCTCACCTACCGCCTGACGCAGGTGCTTACCGGGCACGGAAGTTTCGGTAGGTTCCAGTTGCGGATTGGGGGACATCACTGTGAGGATCGCCCGGAGGACACGGTGGAGCATACGGTGGCGGTGTGTCCTGCGTGGACTGAGCACCGCCGTGTCCTCAGGAATGTGATCGGCGACGGCGACCTCTCGCGTCCGGCTCTGGTTCAGACCATGGTACGGAGCGAGGGGGACTGGGATGCCGTCTCCTCCTTCTGCGAAGCAGTCATGCTAGCTAAGGAGGAGGCAGAGCGCGTGAGGGAACGAACCTCCTCACGACCCGGCCGTCGCGAGAGACACTCAGGGCGTCGGGGATCGCGAGACGATCTCCGGCCTCCGTAAGCACGGGCCTGCGGACGGCGAGCATGGGTGACTCGCCGGCCGACCAGAACCAGGCCCGAGCGTACGGCGCGTCGCGTTCCGCGCGCGCCTCAAGGAGCCATCAGACCACCACAGATGGGGTCTAACAAGGCTGATGCCGATACGGAGCCGCGGAAGACTTAACGGGTTGCCGAGGCTCCGGCTCGAAGTGCAGGAGTAGGAACGGGGTGGTTTTTAGTCAGTAAGAGTTTGACACTCCCTCTCGCCTCACCCAGGCGGGAGAAGTCATTGGATGATTTTCCCCCCTCAAAAAAAAAAAAGCCTATGATATTAAATAATAAGCACCCTGGCCGAATTAGAACATTTTCTCAATATTTATTCATCCCTCTTCTGTATCTATTCACCTCTCGAATTCTATTTACCCCGTTTTACCGTTAGGTTGTCATATGGGTACTGAGGCCCTGGCTTTGAGCTTTGTTGGAAGTACTTGGAAGGAATGGGGTGGTTTTTAGTTAGTAAGAGTTGTAATAGTCACTTCCTCAAGAGTCATTTGATGACCCAACAAAAAGGGGGGCGGCATAATCGGTATTTGCATGTGGGCGCTCTATTATACCCAAGGAATGTCACACCTTTATTCCCGCCCGTCAGCGTGACTTTACTCCTCGCCTCAAATGCATACAACCCCGTCCTTTAGAAAACAGTCAGTCTTATTTCATCCACAATTCCGTGCACTCGTGAGTCACACTCGAAATTATATGTACCTCTTAATTTGTGAAGTTTAATTAAATAAAAATATTTTTTTTTCTACGAACTGCTGTGATTCCTTTAAGAAGAGAACTTAACATATCAAAATCTAACAGCTCGAATAGCTAGCGGCGGGCCTGTAAGCACCTTAGTAACAAATGGACAAGATAAAGGCCGATTTTTTAATCATCAGTTAATTTTTAACTGTAGAATAAAATTGACATTAATTATTATTGACAGTTTGAATGATCAAATAAGTTATTTCTCAGCGCCCGCCGCCCAGTTAAAATTTATCTGGCGTTGGTAAAATCGCGCGACATCTCAGTTTCTTAACCAAAATATAACATTGTCAAGTACAGTCACCAGATGGTGCTGATTCTTATCCACCAGAAGATGAGGAAAGTATTACTTAGTACTCTAAATAGAAAAAAAAAACACATATTTTTGTTACAAGTTATTATATTTCTACAAATCATTAGTAAAAAAAGAAGATATAAAAGTAATCATTAGTATTTTTTATATATTTTTATTTTATAATTCTACATTAAATTGTTAATCTATATAATATAGTAGTAAAGTCAATAATCTTAGCTCAATAAATAATCTTAGCTAAAAAGTACGGTTGATTACACTTTTACATATTATATTATACATATATCTATTTTCTTATTATAAGTATCTAAAAAATCTATATTAAATAAAATTATCAATAACATAAGATCTACTTGTTATTAAATATACTTTCCTTTTATTACTATTTAGGCACAAAATTAACATTATAAGGCACATTAATTTATGAGGCAAATTAATATTAAATCTTGTACCATTCACTAAGGACAAAGGTCCGAAACAAGTGTTAAATGCAGTTAACTATAACGACATTGAATTGGTTAGACATAAGAGTTAACACGTTAGTAGCGCCAATTAGTGCTCAAATACTTGGTTTTTCATAAATACCGGAATGAATTTTGTACTTTTCTTGTGTCCTACCTACGACCTTAGATGAAGGTAATAGCACAGTGCACTTAATTGCTGACATATAAAACAATGTTAAAATTGAAACAATTTTATGGAGATTGTGAGATTTTTAGCATGTTTCGTAAAACATTATATTTTAACGTCGGATAGTGTAGTGGTGCGCACGACGCAGTCTACGGCGCAATTCGGCTGGGAACTTCTCGTAACAGCGTCGGCAAGCAGGGCGTTCGTCATATTCGTAGAATTTACTTCGGGTACTCAGTGGTGCATCGCAAACGGAGCAGGCAAAGTGATGTACACACCATGCTTTGTTCAATGCCGTGAAAACTGTTAAAAAATATAAAATTACTTCTGTGGAACTATTTGATGAACAGCTTAAACAACTGGGAATACACTTACCATCGCCAGCAATGACTTGGTTGCACACATAGCACAAATTTCCAAACAGCTGATGGTAATGCTGCTCGCAGTAGGCAAGTCCCTTCTTCTCGTAATGGCGATGACCATGGAATGGCTTCTCACATTTGGCACATACGAAGTGCTACAAACAAGTAATGTTGGTTGTTATTTGGGAAGACAGAATCTATACTCTTTATTACCTTCGAAAAAAAAACGGTGGGCTTCAGATTGCTTTAATGTTACATACCTCAACATGCCAATGCTTTCCAAGAGCAGTGACAATTCTCTCCTCGATAGGACGTCGGCAAGCTCCGCAAATGGGGATACCCATCTTGTCATGGCAACGGAGGCAGAAGAGATTGTTCTGAAGAATAAAACATTAACATTATGCTTTGGCATGATTGGAATTACTCGGAGTCATATCACAGCCCCAAACAAGAATGATGTGAGCCAATGCTTGTGTTGTATGTAACATTTATTTTCCTTATTGAAAACATAATTACCACATCATTGGCAGCATATCCAGGTCGATGTTTGACTTCTCTAGCTGTATGATCCAGTTCTACTCCACATGTGGCACATGTGAAGTGGTAGCCATGATACACCTCGCCACGGTAACGCAGAGGTTCGCCGTCGATCACGCCACTGTGTGTAAAAATTTAAATATTAATGTAACTGTATAACATTATTCTATGAATGATCCACTGTAAAATTGACTTAGCCAGCTAAGAACAGCAGTACATTTTTATTTTCCTGTGTCTTCTAGAAACAGGAAAAATCTAATGAATAATAATGAGGATAAAAGTACATAATATACTTACTGGCACTTATGGCACATGTAATTCAACAACCCATCAGCCTTGATGCGAGCATTGCAAGTATGGCAGAGAGCACGCCCACCATTTTTAATAAAACCTGCATCAGCCAGCTCTACATTACATTCCTCACAACGGAAGCATGCAGGGTGCCAGTTGGCATTCATTGCTTTAATCACACGGCCAATTACGAATTCCCCTGAAAAGCAGTAAAATAGATCAGTAACCAGTTTCATCATCATCATCAACAGCCTATAAATGCCCACTGCTGAGCAAAGCCTCTTCTCACACGGAGAAGGTTAGAGCATTAATCACCACGCTTGCTCAATGCGGGTTGGCGATTTCAAACTTATAATTAGAAATTATAAGTCCAGGTTTCCTCACGATGTTTTTCCTTCACCGTTTGTCAGTGGTGTCTAAATAATCTTAGAAAGTACATATAACTCGGAAAAAGTCACATTGGTACTTGCCGTTGGTAGGTTTCGAACCCGCACCCTCATGCATGAGAAGTGGGCGTCTTAAACCTCCGGGCCACCACAATAACCAGTTTTTTTTTTTTTTTTTTTTTTTTATTTTATTTTATTTATTTGGGAAAATTAACAATTATACACTATAATAATACATTATAACAAATATCAAAGAATAGAATAAATGTATAATCAACGACATTCTCCACAGAATACAAAAAAAAAGTAGTTAAAAGAAGTCGTACAATTTAGGTAGGCACACTACATACATAAATTCACAAACAAAACTGATACAGTCATAAACTATAGTTTACAATGTGTCTAAATTATAAATTTTTACATCGGTAAAAAGGAAGCGATAACATAATTAATCAAATACAACAGTTAATGAATATGCATTGTATGTTTAATGGATATATATAAAAAAAACACCTTAAAAAATGTATCTATGAAATAGTTATTGAGTCCAATCATTACCAGATTCCCGGACAAGGTTTCTGAATTTATTTTTAGACGCTGCGAACAAATCAATGTGGCTAAAATATTTATTGTACTGATCAGCGATGCGACGTAAAGGTGCCCTTAAGCCTGCATTAGTATGACATGAGCCAACGAAGAATACAGGTCTCGAGCGCACCCCACGGCTCACTATTGTTCTGGGCACTACATACCGCATTCGATTGGAAATGTCCATACAGTCATATGCATTGTTACATAAATCATACAAAAACATAGTCTCCAAAATTAATCTCCTAGTCTGAAGACCGGGAAGTTTGTACCTTTTAAGCAAGTCATTATAGCCTGCAGCCACACGAAAACAGCGATGATGAACAGCTTTTAAAAATTTATTTTGTATTCTTTCTATACTATTTGAATATTTAATATAAAAGGGATTCCACACCGGCACCGCATACTCCAACTGAGACCTGACCAAAGACTTATAAAGATATAAGTATGTACTTGGGCGTAAAAACTCCGTTGACGATCTCATCACAAACCCGAACATACGATAGGCGTTGCCGACAATCCTACTTATGTGTGCATCTAGGTGTAGTTTATCATCCAGCAAAACTCCGAGATCACGGACCATGGGCACTCTCAACAAAACAGCATTATTTAGGGAATACGGATATCTAATAATCTTTTTATTCTTTGTGAAACTTATGCAACAGCATTTTGGAATGCTAAGTTTTAGTTTATTTTTATCGCAATATTGACCAAATCTGTCTAAATCTTCTTGTAATAGCTGACAATCCTGTAAGGTTTTTATGGTTTTAAAAATTTTTAGGTCATCTGCGTAAAGGAGTAATTTGGAATATTTAAAACAGTTGTTTATGTCATTAATAAACAATATGAAAAGAAGAGGCCCAAGAATCGATCCCTGAGGTACTCCAGATGTTGCCTCTATCGTAACAGAGTTATAACCATTGATAACAACCCTCTGGGTTCGATTTGAGACGTAAGAAGCAAACCATCTCAGCAAATCGCCGTGCACACCATTGAAGGCGAGCTTAGCCAGAGAAGTTGGTGATCAACCTTGTCAAAAGCTTTTTGAAAATCTGTGTATATTGAATCGACCTGTAAACGCGAGTCCATATTATTAAATAAATAATCTACAAAACCAACCAAATTAGTTGTAGTGGACCTTCTTTTTACAAATCCGTGTTGTTCCTGTATTATTTGATTATGAAAGAAGGGATAAACTTTATCATGGACTAGTCGCTCAAATACCTTTGACAAAGTAGACAGTATCGATATAGGACGATAATTCCTGATATCCTGCTGAGAGCCTGACTTATAAACTGGCGTTATGTTTGCACTCTTCCATAAAGTAGGGAAGACACCTTGAGAGATGGATTGGTTGTATATAATATATAAGGGGATACATAAGTGCTTAGCTGTATTCTTAACAAAAACTACAGAGACGTTATCTGGACCTGGTCCCTTAGATAGATCTAATGATTTTAGTGCCCTTAGTACTTCATTGACATTAAACTCAATGTTACCGAGCAACGACAGCTTTCGGAGCGATCTCTATATGCATTATCATGCATATTATGCAGGGTAGACTCCTCATAAACCGAGTTAAAGAAACTAGAAAAGAGATTGCATATCTCTTCAGGATCGCTAGAGGACCGGTCGTTATAAGTCATATTAGAAGGTATGCTAGTAGTGGATTTACGATTCGATATGTATTTCCAAAAGTGCTTAATGTTCGTCCTAATGCCATCCTCAACAGATTTAATATATTTAGTGTAACAGATCTTACATTCAGTCTGAAATCTCGTCCTATACAACGCAAACTGCTCATAATCTGAAAGATTATTATATTTTTTCCATTTACACCAAGCTTTAGTTTTATTTTTATAAATGTGTATCAGGGCTTTTGAGAACCAAATTGGAAATTTCAGTGACCTGCATTTAATCAGTGGTGTATGTGCTTTAATTAATTGAAAAATGTTGTTATAAAAAATGTTAACATTATCATCCACGGATTTGTCACTACTCAAGATGTCATACCAATTGATTTTGCTTAAATTAAGGTTGATATTGTCATAATCAGCTTTATAGTAATTGTATTTTTTTATTTGTTTACGTATTCTAGAGTTTTGGGGTAACCGAAGAGATGTCAGAACACAAAAAGGGGGATGATGATTATCACACTTTAGTAAATAATCTGAGGGTGAATAGATCGAACATGCCTCATTGCTAATGACCAAGTCCAACAGCCTTCCGTTGCTGTTTTTTATAGTATTGTACTGGTAGGCATTAAGTATAGACATAAAGGTAGCCAGGTGTCCACACATGCTAGAACCTCCACTGCATATCATGCCGAGTGGTGGCGATATATCCACTGCAACCAACCCAGTCAACTCCCGGCAAATTAATCACCCAATAAGTAAAACCGTTCAATACCAGGGCAGTCAAGACAGCGCTGCAACGATTCGAAATAATCAAGATAGAAATATTCTGCTGTATTTGGAGGTATGTAGACAGCACCAAGCACCTGACATTTGCCCCGAGTCGGACTAGGCAGCTGGACGAGGACGTGCTCAATATTGTTTAGTGCAGATAACTTCGAAACAAGTCGAACCGAATGCAACTCCCTCAAAACAGCCACAAGGACACCGCCCCCATCCTTTTTCCCAGTCGCAGAACGATCACGATCACATCTATATGTCGTGTAACGTTCATCAATGAACTCACCATCGCATATCTCCGGTGTCAACCAGGTCTCAGTCAACACTATGATATCATAGCAATTCGCCAAGATATTCATGTAAAGAATGTGCAATTTGGTGCGAATTCCCCTGCAATTTTGGTAATATACAGTTAGTTTATCATTATCCATGTTATTAGTAAATGCTGCACTTAAATATAAATATAAACCGCTCATCATACACTGCAGGTGTTTTGGATTTCTCAATAAAATTCAAACAGTTTAGAACGCAATGCATCAATAAGAACAATTTATTTCTATTTAGTGACTGATAAGTACATTGTTCCGACATTAATAGGTAGGAAATTACAACTTTATGTGATACAAAAATTATTATTAAAAAAACAAAATACCCGACTGCACACTAAATAAAAAAAGAGTAAAACAAGCCCCACAATAATATTGATCAATCAAATGCTAAAAACTAATTATGTAATACCGTTTAAACAATACCTATATTAAAATACACTACAATATGTGTTCGTAATCGATAGTTAAATAAACAGAAACTTATTTTGAATACAAATTTACTGAATATAATTTATAAATGTTGATGAAAAGCATCGCAGGCGGGGACCAACAGAGGCTTATTTATAGTCATTTCGGTTGTGCACCATTTAGCAGAATTTTCGTTGGTGGCGGTCAAGGTGGTCCCCGCCTGCGATGCTTTCCATCAACATTTATAAATTATATTCAGTAAATTTGTATTCAAAATAAGTTTCTGTTTATTTAACTATCGATTACGAACACATATTGTAGTGTATTTTAATATAGGTATTGTTTAAACGGTATTACATAATTAGTTTTTAGCATTTGATTGATCAATATTATTGTGGGGCTTGTTTTACTCTTTTTTTATTTAGTGTGCAGTCGGGTATTTTGTTTTTTTAATAATAATTTTTTTTTTTATAACTTTTTAGCTGTTTTTATTTAACGAAAATGTTGTAGATGTAGAAGACTATCGTCAACGACGTGTGCCCTCATGCGTGTGCCCGCAATCGGGCTGTATACTCGAGCATATCCCCCTCCGCACCGCGCCGCGCGCCGCATGCCAGGCCACGCCCTATCTTTTTTGCTTGCTAACGCATGAGTTGCTTTGCGTTGACGCAGAATTAACATGTTCCCGTGGGAATTTTGAGAAAAAACGTATCCTATATTAATTACTCCCGTGATTGAAATGAATCTAATGATACCGCATACATATTTTTTTAAAGGGAAATTTAGAAAAAATATTATTATGTCTTTATCCCGTGGGACTTTTAGGATAAAATGTATCCTATGACACTCCCGTAATCAAGACAAATCTAACGATACCTCATACATCAAAATCCATCAAGCCGTTTAGGCTACAGGTGGTCACAAAGGAAAAGACATACATACATACTTACATACACTCGAAAAACATTACCCTCCTTCTTTGGCAGTCGGGTAATAAGCTATAACAACTCCATCTCCAACCATACAGTAAACTATCATCAAATAATAATATAAAATATGAATGTGCAGACACAAAAAACAAGCAACAACAATGCATGATGATGTCTCACTAGTACGTGAACCCGCAAGGTAAACCTGACCCATAATCAATAATAATTCAAAACCATCGCTATAAAACAATGTCACAACATAACTACAACACAGTTTTTTATCGCAGCGAGATATTGTAAACATGCGGGCACTAACAATTATAAGCGGCAGACACGTCACAAAAAATTCATAGGTACTTGTACAGCTGATCATTAATAAGTAGCAAAATTGAATAAAAGTTTAGTTTTGTTCACCTTATTTAGGTAGAGATCATAAAACAGAATCTATAATTGAATAAAATACATACCACATTTTCCGCAGCAAGGAGCAAACAGCACTTGGAAGTCTCGTTCACAGTACTTACGTCCTTCAAACTCGTAGAATATGCCTTCGGGAAACACACGGAAGCATTGTGCACACCTGGAATTTCATTTCATGGTTAATGAAACATAGTATATTTTATACATATATTTAATTTTTAGAGATTAAAATATAAAATAACTTACACAAAGCAGTTGGTATGCCAAAGTTCTCCGTTCGAGTTGACAATTTTTTCATTCGGCTCAAAACCATCCCCACATCGGGTACAAAACATATTATCCAGAGACATTGTTGCTAATCTGCAAAAAATGATTTCATTTAAAAGGAAACTATGACTTTTCTCTTCCAAATTTATTATTCCTTTTTATGAATAACTATTCCTATTAAATCAACAAAATACCTTATTGAATCATGTATTTAAAAAAAACAATTTACAAATGAACATCAAAGAAACAATATAATACTTACATAGTGATTTAATTGTTATATTTTGTTAATATTTGGCATTAATGACTATTATTTTCCTGATGTGTAAAACAGGAAATTTTTAATAAAAAATTGTAAGTTGATTAAATATACATTTAATACAAGCTTGTAGTTGCGAATGTCAGATATTTTAGTAAATGATGTGATAAAATGTAATTATAACAACCTCATTAGAAAAAGTACAATTTATTAAATTAATTAATGCATTGGAAGAAGGTTGTGGTGCTTACTACCTACAGTAAATGACTGTCTATTACAAACCTTGAACATTTTTCTATGAAAACTAGCATTATATTATTTAAAGCTTTTTTAGGATCTGGGTCACCGATTATTTACGTGTTTTTCTTTTTGTTTGAGATGATCTGTGCTATGCCTAGTGTTTTTTTAGAAGTGTCTGTGATATAATTATGATATTAAAGCTTAGGTGCCTGTTATGAGCATTCCGTACAAGTCATGTTAACCACTCCCTCCCACGGCTGACTAATATCACAGATGTAGCTTACCCTGGCATTTTCGCTTTCAATTGCTTATTAAATATACTACGTGCTCTTCAACTTAGTTCTGTCAAAAACAATAATTATTTTAATCAATAAACCTAAACATCAGAACACTTCTGAGTAACTGATTTTGTGCAGAATCCATCCGGTTGCTGATACAAATAGAAATGATGTAACTATCTATATAATATGTCCAAAATAGCAGTAGTATGTTTCAAAACAATACTCACATTTTTTGATACACTTAATCAAATTATATCATTGCAGGATTAAAATATTACTTTGATTGAATTCTTTGCATATATATAAAATCATACAAATTATTTACCTCAAGTTTGTCAATGAGTCAAATTCAGGGCCGTCACACTTAGAGCCATTGACAGCTTAAAAAATCGAACCGTCAACTACATCTAGTTTTCGAACCTGAAATTAAATGTTGTCAAAACTAATATTTTCAGTGGCCACACAGTTCCAAGCAAGGTTGCAACATTATTTTAAAATTTAGGCTTAAAATAATATTTTTTGGAAATAGTAAAATAACATTATACACATTTATTTAATACTATATTGCAATTTTTACAAAATAATTCCTTAAACTTAAATCAAATGACAGTTATGCTGGCATAATCGATCAAAGATGACAGCCTCTTTACTAATAATAGAGATTAAAAAGATATTCAGTGATGGATGACAAACTAAACTCTATGAAGTGACTGCGTCAGGTTTCTGCATCCAAAAGCATTAACCTAAGAGCCTGTGAACCTCAGGTCTAGGCCACCGTTTTTATTATATAAAAACTAATATTATATGAAAATACTCAATTTTCATAGAAAATCTATAAAATAGGTTGCACGCATTCTTTCTGTCTCTCTATCACACACACACACACACACATTCACACACATACTTAATCTTTCTCGATAAATGCACTAACTCTATTTCGTTCAGTCATCATCTCTGATTTACAATTTGACAGCACCATCATTTTCACCACCCTCGAGAACCATGAAAACGACACCTATAACGATAAATTGAAAATATCGTGCAGCCGCCATCTTGGATTTGCATTTTGACAGCACCATCTTTGTTACCACCCTCGAAAACCATGAAACGATACCATGACAATAAATTCAAAATTTTGTGCAGACGCCATCTTGGATTTACATTTTGACAACACCATCGACTTTATCACCCTCGAAAACCATGAAAACGACACCCATGACGATAAATTGAAAATTTCGTACAGCCGCCATCTTGGATTTGCATTTTGACAGCACCATCGGCTATATCACCCTCGAAAACCATGAGAACGACACCCATGACGATACATTCAAATTTTGTGCAGACGCCATCTTGGATTTGCATTTTGACAGCACCATCGGCTTTATCACCCTCGAAAACCATGAGAACGACACCCATGACGATACATTCAAAATTTTGTGCAGACGCCATCTTGGATTTACATTTTGACAACACCATCGGTTTTATCACCCTCGAAAACCATGAGAACGACACCCATGACGATATATTCAAAATTTTGTGCAGACGCCATCTTGGATTTACATTTTGACAACACCATCGGTTTTATCACCCTCGAAAACCATGAAAAGGACACCCATGACGATAAATTGAAAAATTTTGTGCGCACGCCATCTTGGATTTACAATTTGACAGGACCATCGGCTTTATCACCCTCGAAAACCATGAAAACGACACCCATGACGATAAATTCAAAATTTTGTGCAGACGTCAGCCCTGTTCATTTCCATTTGCTGATTTACTTTATCCAAGTTTTCGAAGATATTACTCATAATAGCTAGTCATTAATTGATTAATTACTAGTAATTACGAATAATATCAAATTAATCACTTTGGCTGTAACATATGTATATACATTTAGGTCAAACTGATACTCCTTTTTTAAAGTCGGTTAAAAAAGAATCATCAAAATACGTTAAAAAACGACGAAGTCATCCCTGAAGGAACATAAAAAAACCTTATAGGTATATAACTTTTCCTTTTTTTAAGTCCGTTATAAATAACAAAGGTCTGGGGTTCATAGGCTCTTGTACTATATTATGGATTGTCAAATTATTATTTTTTACGGCAACGCTGGGGCTAAAAAAATATTAAAACATTACAATAATAATTTTCCAAATTATTTAGATAATAAATAACTATTAGAATAATATTGTTAATAATTAGATATTGATATTAAATACTTTTTTATATTATCTCCTTATTTCTATAAAATAGTATGCATGTAGTTTGTACTATTTTAATACTGGCATATAATATGTATACTTTTTGCTTGATAAAGAAAAGAAACAAAAACAAAAATTTGAAATGTCAAAATTGTAAAAATTTTTGCCAAAAATATTTTAAATTATTTAATAATTTGTGATGGGATTTTGTGATTGTTTTTCTAAAAAAGGAAGTTCTGCGATGCGTGTTGTGTTTTCTATAAAGGACCTTTTGTATACATGTGTATCACAAATCACAAAAGTACATTGTGTTTGTTTGTCTATTCATTGGACTTGATTTTACAAAGGAACGCTTTAATTTGCGTATATATCTTATTTATAATAAAGAACATCAATACGAAGAATACAATCATGTTGCTGAAGGTAAAACCTACAACAAGTTTATGATTTTTGCTATTGAACCTATTTATACATTTTATTTGATTCATTGAGATACCAAACTATGTAGTTTTTATAAATTTCTACTTTTTCTTTTGTATATTTGTTACAGTGATATTTGGAATTGCTATTGCATCGATATTACTTCAGCATCATCATTGCAGAATATCAATAGTGCAATTTTTTATCGGCAGTTACGAGTCTTACGATGTCCGGATAAAGTGCCGATCTATACCAGCAGTGCTTGAAACCTATTTTAGAGATGGTAAATACTATATTATTCTTGTAACATCAGTAATATCACGTAAGGTACACCTACCTTAGATAAATAAAAGAAAACAAATAAATAAAATACATATTTCTGCATGTAAAAATAATCTTTGTTTTTTTTTCAGGTACTATTTGGAATTATTCTAACATTCAGACGTATGTTGTCTCAAGAAACAAGAAACCCATAGATCGCTGCAAATATTAAAGCCGTATTATTTTTGTAAAACTATTTTTATCTTTGTATTAATGTATATATCATAATTAGAACAACATTTTAAGTACCTACGCACAACAAAGTAATATTAAATTATAAATAAACTAAAATAGGTACATATTCACACCTTAAAAAAAATGTTACCTTAGGGCATCAAAAAATTCTTTTTCATCGCTATCGTGGAGTAGGGTGCCCAAAAGACTGCAGCATTATTCTAGGTTTTACTTATTTGTATTCATATATGTAGAGGTCTCTCCTTCTTGGGCTTGACCTGGTGAAAATGGGCACCGCTTCCCGCAACCCGCAGGAAAAACGATGCTCATAGCCCCTTCTAAATTTGACTTATAAATCTCCTTCTTTCTCTTCTGCTGACTACTTGACTACTAACTGGGTGTAGTTTGTGTGCCAGATGTGGATTGTGAGCTTCATGTGATGGTTGACTGAGTGGTATGTGGTGTTTGCGCTTGAGATGGTTGTAATTGATCGGAATCTGGAATGTATGTGACGAAAACTGTGTCTCCTAGTACTTTGCTAAGAATGATTATTGTGAATGGTGGCTAATGTCTATTTATGTTTCTAGTTTGTCTGTGTATCTGCTGAGGCTTTTGGCTAGTACCTACTCCTGTGGCTCCAATTACTATAGAATTAACATGCGTTTCAATATTTCAAGGCGTCTAGCCTTGAGTTGTGTCTTTAAAAAGTGGTATTTACTGAACATGGTACAGTTATGTCAAAGAGGTATGTGGTGTTGGATGTTTTGTTTGTGTATATTATGTCCGGTCTGTTGTGGGCAACTGTGAAGTCTGTCTGAATTGGGATTTCCCACATTATTTTGCCTGTTTCATTTTCATTTGTATTTATATAATAATATTACTTTGTTTCATTATAATGTTATAAAAATATTATATTTGAGGATAGGAAAAATCTGTAGTTGTTTAGTAAAAATGACTGTAATATAACTAGATATAGGAAACGACTAAGTCAGGCATTATTAGCAACTAGCAAAAAAAAAGTACTAAAAAACTGAGACTGACTGAGAGGCAGACTGAGACTTATTTTTAAGCACTATATTTTTCGACATTATAATAATAAGTGCGACTGCCGGGCAAGGGGTCTCGGGTTCGATACCCGGGTCGGGCAAAGTATTATTGGGTTTTAAAAAATCTCAGTAGTAGTAGAGTAGTCTGGAAATGTGCCCGGTATATGGCAATAGGCTCACCCCCTATTACATGGGACTTATAACATAAATAGTGAAAAGTGGGTGTTACATTGTACAGTGGCATTGAGTGCCGAAATGTGCACCTCTGCCTACCCCTTCGGGGATAAAAAGGCGTGATGTTATGTATGTTATGTTATGTAAATTGTATAATAATTTTGTGTTTTTGTAAATACTGTAAGCGATTCAAATCGATGGTAAAATGTACTACATTTGTGTAGGTATTACGGTTAATTTATATCATTAGATTGTTAACTACTGTTAGGTACTGTGTAAACAACGGTGAACAGTAAATATTTTTAATTTTAGTTCTTTGTGGGATCAATAATTAAAAAAATAACTAATTCAAATAAATTTTGAACGACATATTTATATCTGAAATTTGTAAACATAAAATTAAAAAGAACTAAAATTTGAATTATACTTTGAACAAATCTGTCGTCTGATATTTCCCTACTAGCTGATAATTTTTAAATGTTAATTTGTATTTACTGTAAAATAAATGTAATATTGTAATTAATAACTTCTTTGATTTTGCAGCTACCAGACATAGCTAATTCCAATACTACCTTCAATGTACCAACCTGCAAGGTGCATTGTTGGTAGTATTGGCATTAGCTATACTTAGGATTATCTGTAGACATTAGTAAAAAAAAAATATACTTGGATTCAATTTTCAGATGGCGTTTCAAATTGATTGGCATAAATTTTGACGAGTGGCAACTCTTTACCCCTATACTTATTATACTCTTTGGTCAAATTGGTCAGTCAATTTTATTTAGTACAACTCAAGGCAGTCCATAAACTATAGAATATCTCTGTGACATATTATGACATAACACGTATGTCAAACTGACATTTATAGGGTTGTCAAGATGCCATCCTGGCCATCCAACGTGGAAAAGAGAAACCTAAAATAAGGTTTTTTTTAGTTCCATGGTGGCAATGTTCCTAGTTTTTGGGCACCCTTCTTCAGGACTAATTACTGAGATTAGGATATTTCGATTTTTTTTTGTGGCATAAGCCAGTACACGAGCAGACGGATCACCTGATGTTAAGCAATTGGCGTCGCCCAAGGATACCTGGAACACCAAAGGCATTACAAGTGCGTTACTGGCCTTTTGGGATTAAAAGTTTGAGGATCGTTGGGGATTCAGAAATTAGGGAGGTTGGGGAAGGGAGGGTAATTGGGCCTCCGGTAACCTCACTCACGCGATGAAACATAACCCAAGCGTTGCTTCACGTCGGTTTTCTGTGAGGCCGTGGTATTACTCTGGTCGAGCCGGCCCATTCGTGCCGAAGCATGGCTCTCCCACACATAAAATCGATGTCATAACCATGTTATTATTAATTAGTCCATGGTCATAAGTTAGTTTCTTTTCTTTTCATAGATTTAATAGGTACTAATTTAAGTTGCAGTTGTACGTATTTTAGCCATATAGTTTTTATTACGTTTATATATTTAACAGGCATTTTGTAGGTATATATAAAGTTAAAATTTAAGAAATATTGGATGTTTATCAATTTTTTGATAAATTCTCAAGTATAAACGGTTAATTTGTATTTACTCGGTATATATTTAATTTGAGTATCTATCCGGAAAATCACCTAGATAATTGGCAATATTATCAAATGTCAGTGTCAGCTTTAATCAAATGCCAAATTCCCAAAAGTGCGGCAAATAGTCGTATGTCGTATCGCTGCTTTGATTTTGATATTTTATTTTCGAGAATAACGCACATCCTGGTGAAAATGGGTGTTAATAAAACAAACATAAATACAGTGAGAGAACTAATTTTAGACGAGCATAAATTGGTGACTTATATTTCACTTAGCAAAGAGCTGTGTATTCATGTGAATGAAGCTAAAACATTACTGCGAGAAGCAATACAGGATATCAGAAAAAAAAATCCAGAAATTGACCTCAGTATTTCATATGTGATAGCGGGGTTGCTAATAATAACAATGGATGTGTTACTGTATGCCCAGAACCTGATTTGGACAGCATAAGAAAATCTTTGAATATCATCTTTTACGAGCATGTGTATTGTGTTAGCAGAGGTCTTCAACCAGCAGAAAATGTTGCATTAAGTGCAATAAGCAAATTTGAAGACCTCTCCCTATGCACGGGGTTGATAAAAGCTAACTCTTGTTCTAAAAGGACTGATGACGAAATTGGTAGTTTAAAATCCATCAATCAAGCTGTTTTGAATGCACCAAAATCATCAAATGTACAACAGTTATCTAAAGACAAAGTAAATAAAGAGTAAGAAGTACAGTAGAAGTTAAGGTAGAACCTGAAGTAAAATCTGAAAAAACTTCACCAAAGAAGAATTCACCAACTAAGAAAACTCTAGCTAAACTTAACGGAAACAAAAGTGGTCCAGCAGGTATTGCAGGATTTTTCAATAAAGTTAATGGTGATTCATCCAAAAATAAGAAAGCTAAAGTTTCAGAACCAGAGATTAAAAAAGAAAAAGAAGACAAAGTGAGCCAGTTAAAAAAGACACTGATGTGCCATCCAATACTATAGCTAATGGTTCAGCAGAAAGTATCAAAACCAAATCAAATAATAAAAATAACATTTCAATAAAGAAGAATGCCAAAGTTGATAAGAAACGCAAAAGACTATTACATGTTTCTGACAGTGAAAGTGACAATGAAGGAGATGATCCATTTGCTAAAGAAATGGATGTTGATCATGAGTCGGAGGATGAAATACCACCTACACCAACTATAAATACTGTCAAAATAACATCAGGAATCATAAATCCCAAAAAACGGAGGAAGATTGTCGATAAAACCTACACTGATGAAGATGGTTATATTCTTACCAAAAAAGAAGAAGTTTATGAGAGTTGCTCTGAAAATGAGGAAGAAGAAATAAAAGAGAATCAAAAAATTGAGAAAAATAATACTTCGCCAGTAAAAACAACAAACACTGGACAAGTGAAACCAGTTAAAAATGAGTCTACTATAAAAAAAGAAACAAAAAGTAAGAAGAAATTGTCACCACCAAAAAAAGGCAAACAAGCTACAATAAACAGTTTTTTCAAAAAGGTCTGAAAGACCTCAAAGTAATCATGCTTGGTTATAAATGAAAGTGCCTAATTGTGTTTTATTTGTTTCACCAATAATGTATGTGATGTTATGTTCAATAAAATTATGTTTAATATTAAAAGTCAACAACTTGAAGTTATTATTTATTTATCAAAAATTAAAACAGTATGAGATTGTAGATATTAGTATTATCTTTTAGTTCCAATGGCCACAACCCAATCTGGATGTACTTGCACATCAACTAAGTAGGAACATTTTGTGTTGTAGGTGGAGGACTGCACATCTAGTCCTGATGCTTGTCTGCAAAATAAAAAGCATTAAATGAGACTTAGGTAGGTATGTCTAAAGTGCATATAATCCAGTACAAATGAAACATACTTATTCTTAGAATTACAATCTGACATAATTTTGACAATTCCATCCATGCCAGCAGAACATAGTAAAGAATTGTCAACTAATGGGTCACTTGGATCTGGGAGGACCCTGTTTGTCAAGCTTGCTTTCCCAATAGCTGACCAGTCCAATGCAGTGACTTTTCCATGGTGCCCTCTATACTCATGAATACAGGTACATGCGGCTAAGTCCCAAACTTTAATTTTCTTGTCATCACCTGGAGAAAATAAATTATTCAGAATGTTAATTAGATAATGTTTTATGTAAAAAATTGCGAACTACTAACATACTGAGAAAAGCTCTACTACTAAAGTCAGAATTTTAATTAGATTCCAGATTTGACAATAGCTACTGTCATTTTGTGAAATAATGATACCACATATAGTGTAGAAACTCGATAAACAATCAGTGTGTGTGTTTTATAATAAATGTTACAGAAAGTGACAGGATAGCGATAGCGATGACGGCGACAATTTATAAAATAACTTATTACCATAATACATCTATCTGTTTTATTTGTCATGTTCCTTCATGATTACATTTTTTTTATTTATTTCACACACAATTATATAAAAAAAGTCTCAGATCGTTAATTAATCGTCAAAACTAAATTATCGGTTCAGTAATATTTAATTTCCTGATATACTTAGTTTACGAGAGTAAAATTATAAACGAGAAGAATCGATCCAGAAATATTGCATTTCCATATCGAATAATGTCGCAACGTCACTATTTAATACTTGTCATAACGTTGCAACACTGAAATTGTCAAATCTGGAATCGAATTAAAATTCCGAGTACCTATTATAGTAGGCTGCGCGATGTCACCACGACTACGCACGCTGCTCATAAGAAAGAGTCCCTCTGTGACTCGAAACTAGTAGAGCTTTTCTTCGTATAATTTTAAGTAACGCGTTATTTTTAGGTCGGTAATTCAGTTTGTCTTAAGATAGGTATAAAAACAATGTTTTATGTTGTTAGCAAGGCAATAATTTGTCATGTTATTATACTATAAAATGTAATTACCGGCACTAGCTAAATGAGCTCCCGAAGGTGAGAAAGCGAGTGTTCGGACTGGACCACGGTGACCACATAAGATTCGTACTAGACGAGCATCAGACACCATCCATAATCGCACAGTACGATCAGCACCTCCTGTGGCTATATATGCTTCATTTGGGTGGAATTTAACACACTAAAAAATTAATCAATAGATTAATACCTGATTAAATCGAATGCTATTCTACTGGTAAACAAATTCAACACTTACAGTGACATCAGACATATGGCCAACAAATATCCTTATTGGAAAAGTCCTTTCAAGAGACCATAATTTAGCAGTCCTATCATGAGATCCTGTGACAAATAGGCCACTTTTAGAAACATCCATGCACCATATTGGATAATTGTGACCTCTGAAAAAGATAATAGATATTGTATGTTTAGACCTTAAAATAAGCTGAAATTTGCAATAGCTGTTGACTCATTGCAAAAAGCAGAAATATATAATATATTATTTTTATCTAAGATCTGTCTGGCAAGTCGAAACGTGTTTATGATAGTACTAGCGACCCGCCCCGGCTTAGCACGGGGTCAATATTAATGTATTATCCATATTAACCTTCCTTAAGAATCACTCTATCTATTAAAAAAACTGCATCAAAATCCGTTGCATAGTCTTAAATATCTAAGCATACATAGGGACAGACAGACGGCGGATAGCGACTTTGTTTTATACTATGTAGTGATTTATTATACCTGTAAATTGCTGCACAGGAATAATCAGTGAGTCTCCAACTTCGTATAGTATTGTCATGTGAAGCTGATACAACTAAGTCTTCCTGTGGCAGCACTGTAACAGCATGCACTGGTCCCGAATGTCCTCTCAATGGTACTCCAACACCAATTTGTCTGAATATGAAACAATATTAAAAAAATCTATAATTGGTTGAAGCTTGAACTACAACTGGG
Source organism: Spodoptera littoralis (assembly GCA_902850265.1). NCBI lineage: Eukaryota > Metazoa > Arthropoda > Insecta > Lepidoptera > Noctuidae > Spodoptera > Spodoptera littoralis. The sequence continues at coordinate 6,601,007 of LR824542.2, read as the reverse complement.
TAATTGGCAGGGTGTAATGTGTGAATACCTATGTAAGTGACACACAAACAAAAATAATGCACAAGAAATGATAAGAAAGTACTTCAAAATGCTTACAATGTATTGGAGTCAGGAACCAGTTCATGTGGCACATTACAAGCTAACTCTACTTCAGAAATATTTCGATTGACTCGTCTGTTGATATTGTTTTGTCCAAGGTCCCACAACCTTATCTCTGAATTAGTAAAGCCTCCACATAGTATATTGCAGTATTGGTCTGTTTTGGCACATATCAAACTGTAAAAAATTCATAAATATTTGAGACATTACTATTTAAATGAAAATATTTTTTATCAATATCAATTTATACTTACTTTGTATCAGGAGCAGCAATTTTGTACAATTTTAGGGGAGCTGTGGATTCTCTGACCCCTTTAATTGCTTCTTGAAGTTCCATTAACTCCTTGTCTATACTTAGATATTCTGCATGACCATTGCATTCAGAAAATAAATCTAAAAAGTAAACAGTGCCTTTAGCCAAATGCCCCTTTAGCGCTTGTCTACCGATAGAGTAGGAAACTAAATGTTGATATGGGGATGACACTGACAAGTATTGTTAAAATTTAAAAATGTTAATCCCATATAATTTAATTTTCTACTCTACAAGTAGACAAGCTTTAAATGGCATTTGGATACAGCTGCAGGTAATTTAGTAGTGTACATAATTAAATCATAATAAGTTTTAAAAAATATTTCAAAAATAGATAACCTCACCATTGGTGTCCATATTCTTTTCATCTGAATTGTTATTTCTCATAATATTGATTTCTTCATCCATCTCTTCTTCATCATCCTCCTATAAATATAAATAAAAATGTTCACTGATTTATTTCATTATATCTAAATCTTAATAAAAGAACAAACATGTAATACACATTAATCATCCCAAAAGGAATATGATTATACCCAGAAGGTATGATTACCCATTTTATGAATTGATTGATTTTGTGAAAACAGTCAAAAGACTAGCACAGGGTGCAGGGTGTATTTTTTTGATGGATTACACATAACTCGATACATTGTATTTTAAAAATTACTATACAACAAATTTTTTTTATTTTTCAAATAACTGGTGGAACCTTGCGGATCACCTGGTGGTATTTGATTGCGACTTCAGAAACACCTGTAGGTAAAGATATAATACTCACTGCACTCTTTTTATTAGGATCGTTGTTGATATCAATATGAAACCATGTCTGTAAAACTTGTATTAGGAGCACATGGCCATGTTTGGCTAAATATGCTTTCAACATATTAAAGGCATCTTGAGAAAGACTGATGTCATATTTACATGATCTGAAAAATAAAATAAGATTTAATTAGTCTTACTTGCAGTATCAACCTCTTGTCAGTATGAAGTAATAGATCAAAACAAACAACATTATACCTGAAAGCAGCAATAGAAGGTCTTGTTTCAACTTCTTGGAGTGTATAAATTGATCCAATGTCATCTAGTATTTGATTCATATAATCTTTTTCTGGAGTCTCATTGTCAATAGTACCATTTTGTAAGGAATTAAATAGCTGTTCCAAGCTATTAGGTCTGTACAATGCTGATGGCAGATTCCCATCAATAGGTTGGTGGTAAGATAGATCCTTTTGCGGTAATGTGGCAGAATGTCTCTTTAAAAACATTTGTGCAGGACCTCCATGACCTCCTCTGAGCATTTCAAGGTATAAATGACAAAGTAATGGACATAATAAACCTAGTAACTCATTTTTTACCTTTTCTTGCTTTATTTCTTTAATGAAATTGACCAATCTAGAAATACAAAACAAAAATTATAATACCAGTGACATACACATTCATGCACCTAGTAAAACTACTGATATTGATATACCTAGTATATTGCGAGTCGTATTGCCCGGAATCATTGTTGATGCAAGAAAATAAGATAGAATTGGCGCGACTTGATTCACACTGAACTATAGTTGCCACAGCCATTTGTTCAGCACTTCTGCTTAGATTATTATTATTGCTAAACACGTCTATGTCCTAAAATATAAACATTATTGTAAAAGCAGTTATTCACACATAGGACATATTTCTGAAGCTTTAGCACTTACGGGATAATTCCGACGTTCTAAGTAGGAAGTGACCGCAGCTTTAATAGCATCATTTCTAGTTTTTTTCATTAAAGACATCAGTTTATAAATAATCAATTTGAACAAATAACGAAACCAAAATAACAAATTCCTTCTTTTTTGATAATAACATTCACAAACTATCAAAATTGCGCCCGCAACCAAGCAAGTTCACTAATCAACAAAGACAACCAACACTAAAATGACAAATATGACAACAGACACAGTCAAATTTGACTTTTGGTTGTCACTTTGTGAGCTACTCATAGACAATCAATGTTGCCAGCTCTTAGTGTGTACAATCTCAAAAACGATTAGTTTTTTTTTGTTGTATTGGTTAAAACTTTAATGGAGTAATAGGATTTCTGTTAATTTACATCTAATTAAATATAACTACATAAATATGTACAACTTAAAATTAACTACAACTAAACTATTAAATAAAAAGAAAGTAAAAGAAAACAACAAAAATTATACCCTTAATTTAGGCGTCAAAGTATTCGTCCGCATCACTATCACAGGGGAAAGTTCCCAGAAGACTGGCAGCATTGCCACGTTGAATGGCAATGCTTATTTTCTGTCCGAAGAAAAAGCCAGCCCTCTAGTCACGTGTAGAGTCGATAAGCCTACGGGCGATGTCTTTAAACACAGAGTGTGCACTGGGACCCCATGGCCCAAGTGTTTCGACCCCAAACGGCTCAAAACAGTAGTTACCCACTAGATTTGAATATTTACGCCGTTTGAGGGCCTCTGCCGCGGAAGCAGCTGCACCAACGCATGCAGCGGTGCTTAAAAGATGTGATGGCGCAAGGGTGTCTACACACGTCGCGTCCCACACCAAAGGCCTACCCATCTTCCAAGGCAGCAACGACATACCATCTGGTCTTTTGCCGTCATCACGTACCAAACCATTAGGTTCTAATACGGCTGGTACACCGGCTGAGGCAAGAGCACGACGAATGATGTCGTTGATGCTGGCATGGCGAGCTATGCGGCCTGCACTTCTGCAACAAGAAAGACCATGGTGTCCCAAGCCATCGACTCTTTCTCCACAGTGACAATAATGCGGAGAAACACAAGGAGCACCTAAACGTAGGCATACAGCTAGGCGGAACGTTATGTCATCCAACATAGTACCTATGAAGGGTGACGGGAGTGCCTGAAGCCACAATCCTGATTCCCATTCTCCCACAGCCAATAAGCGAGCTCGCTCTGCAGTATTAGGAGACGAGTTGATTAAAGACTCACGAATAACACTGCACAGCGGCACGTCCCACTGTCTCTGAGAAGATGGGTGAACAGGTAAATCCGTAAGTGGGCAAGCCATTTTCCACGCTTCCACTGCATCAGTCAAACACGGCACCTCAAAACTGGTCAGTGACGAAGAAAGAATTTTCCTGACCAATTCAGAGGTACTGTGGACCGAAGACAGAAAAGCTGGTAAACTAATACTTGAAATTTTGCGGACGCCGAGCCCTCCCATGCGAATAGGAAGAGTAGCTTGTTGCCAAGCTCGGTCATCCAAAGCCACATTAAGTATGGATGACAATGTGTGTCTGATAATTTTGTCTACGTTTTCTAAAATGTGTGAATGTTTCCATAGATGTGAAGCGCGGAGAATATAAGTAAATTTTGGTCCAAAACAACAGTACCGAATTAGGGTGAAAGCCGAATGTGTGTTGATTTTGTGTAATCTATCCGAAATGTGATTGAAATTTTGTATCTTGTCCTCGATGAATTTAGGAAAACATTCATCGAATATTGGTGAACCTAGGAGGTGAAGTGATTTCGTGTAGGACCGTTTTGAGAGCACGCGCGGCGGATCGATCGACACGAACACTCGTTGCCTCTCGCGCGCTCCTGCGTCGACTCACTGAAGTAACGGTCGTTCCGTCGTTCGGCACCGCGCCGCCGAATGTCATGGCGCGTTTTCTATATACTTCTGTCCCGCTCTTACGCCTCCAGTGCGTAGTCTCGGAAACGAGCGGGAATGCAGGCGTGGCGGCGTCCGGAAGCCCGTGGGCCAATTCGGCTTGCGACAGTGAGTACTTATCAATAATTTTGATATTTGGAGCTATTTGATTAAATTTTGCTAGAGTCGAAAAGTTCAAAACGATTAGTTATGAAAGATTCTAACTGGCGCCTCTAATGTCAAAATTGTGAAGCTGAACGACACTGACAGTTTTCGTATATAATTTACGTCACAGATAATAAAATAAAAACTGCCTTTAAAAAACCGACTTCAAAAAACCAAAAAATAATAATAAAGAAAAAGACAAAACTAAAAATAAAAAATAACTATCATTAGTACTGATAGGTTACCCACCCACTATTAGGTTATAATTATAAGTCCGTGCCATAAGTTCTATACAAAATTATTCATTAAGACCCTAATAGATAACTAATTTACTATATTTTGTAGCCATTAAGTTATATCATTATGATATGAGCTTTTGGCACCGACTTTTAACTTATCAGTGGGTAACCTATCAGTAAAGTCAAAGTCAAAGCCAAAGCCAAAGCATTTATTTCAATTAAACCATAATTTGGTACTTTTGAAATGTCAACAAATACAAAATAAATAATAGTCTGTCAGTCAGTCCGTCAGTGAAACTAGGTGAAGCTAGGTCATTCCAAAATGTAGATTCGAATGAAGAAGAACGAGCAAGAAACTCCATTCGTTACTCTTTATAAAAAAGTATGTTCTATAATGTCTCTGATACATATTCCAATACTCTACGTATAATGAGAACAATCCAAAGACACTTTTGACGTATTATACTAATAATACTAATTACAAAACTTAATAAAATAAAAAACTAAAAATCTTATAGTCTATCATGGTGCTCACATATGCATACTGACAATCCATAAAATAGTGCTTCTATACACGACAAATACGAACGACACGACAGATACAACAAATACGACCGAAACGACCGATACGACAAACACGACCTTCACGACAAATGCGACCAACACGACAAATACGACCGAGACGACAAACACGACTGACACGACAAATACGACCGACACGACAAATGCGATGACACGACCGATACGAACAATACGACAAACACGACTGACATGACAAATACGACCGACACGACAAATACGACTGATACGACAAATACGACTGATATGACAAACACGACTGACACGACAAATACGACCGACACGACAAATAAGACTGATACGACAAACACGACCGACACGACACATACGACAAATGCGACCACCACGACAAATACGACTGACACGACCTATACGACAAACACGACCGACACGACAAATACGCCCCTCAACTATCGTACTCTTTCATCATCAGACCCTTATTGACAATTACACCCCACTTAGGTGTAAAGTTCTCATAAATACAAATGAATCAAACCCAAATACAAGGTAGCTACTGTTAACCGTTGAGCTGATATTTCCTCTTTCTACACGGGAAGAAAATTTGATTCATAATTTTGTCTTTTGGAAATAAATGAAAACTTATTCCCGAACTTATTTTGTGTTTCTGCTTTTATTAAAAACAGGTTTCTGTATGTAATCGTTATCCATTTGATTATGTTTAAACTTATTAACTTCAACTCGAAAGCAAAGTGTCGTTCTTAGACAACTTATAATTTTTCATAAATTTAGAGGCACGTGGACAATCTTTGCATCGTCAATAGACTGTCTATTTAATATTAATTTTAATATTCCATGAAAGTTCGTTGTATGTCATCTGCTGTGATCGAGTTTGTTTTGCGAATCGTTTTTTGTTAAAAAGGTACTAGAATACTAGATTGGAATTTAAGTGAATAAAACTTGCTATATGAACGACCTGTGGCGCCCCCATGGATTTTCATGATTAAATAGACAAACTGTACAATTGTACCAAAAAACTAAAACTTTTATTGTATATATTGAACTTGCTTTTTTCTTCTGTACTAATACTAAAAATGTAAAAGTATGTATATTTGCACACTTAAACTTTCGAGACATACAAAGACATACATACTTTTCTCGCAAAACTGTTTGATGAGGAACTCGACTAGTTCTCTACTCCCTTTATGTGTTATTAATTATTATGCCATGCATCAATGCACGGAGTCGGGATTGGTTGGGTATGGAAAGTGACTACCTAGGAACTCATAGCCGGTGCAAAGTAGGTAGGTGTTTCTAGACGTGCAAATACATGTTAGGTTGTTGAAATCAGAACAGCAACAATAATTTTGCAAGATTTATTTAGTTCAAATCAAAGTTTATAATCAGTACCTACACTAACTTAACAAATAACAAGTAAAAAAAGTAAATATTGTGAAACATCAAGTTTCAAATGTTGAAATTAAATTCGATCAAGTATAACCGCAATGGCGCCAACGTAAAAAATCAAATTACATTAGAAAAGGCTCACTTCGTGTGCGATCTCTTATTAATTTTTTACATCGCTTGTAAAACAACTAATATGTGCGATATGTTCGTCTTAAAATGATATAGTGGTAGTTTAAAAGATAAAACAAATAACAATCGAATTGTCTTAGTCTCGATACTTATGTACATGATGAGTAAGTTATTTCGCAAGAAAAGTTGGTTATAAAGCATATTAGCTGCCATGTAGGCAGTTAATGGTTTTTATTTAAATATTTAATCGCGTGGCGACGAAAAAGTAAGTTAAAATTTAAATTGTTTTAAAATTCTAGTTTTTGGTTTTTATGACGCCCACTGTCTAGTTATTACAGTTGATCGAACGAAAATAAAAAAAAACAATAGTCATACCAAGGATGTTAAAAAAAGACGGACATATGCCCGAATACTGAAACGCTACTCAATTTTAAGTCGCGTGTAAAATGACAGAAATGGCACGATATTTAAGTATGATTTAAAATTGTAGTATTTCAGTATTCGGGCGATAGTCTCTTGAAATTACGACTGTGGCACCTGGCCACTATAAGACTTACACACAGAATACACACATATTGACACGAAGGACATCTGTGGAGTATCATGACCCGTCATTACACTTCATACAAATAATGTAATAATGTTTTATGTGTGTGTGTGTGTAAGTACACGCATAATACACCACTGAAATTTTGGTGCTTCAATCATTTTAACTGACATTACGTCCGCCTTTTTTCAACGTCCTTGAGAAACTATGTAAAATCAATCACATTTTATGAATATATTATTTTCTATAAGTTTTTTGTATACTAAATCACTATTTTCATGTCTTAGCTCTACTAATGGTACTGGACCTTCATAACCCATAATATTCACGTGGAAAGGTCCTTTATCCAAGAAAACCTGAGCGTAATTTTCTGTAATAACACTGATGTCTGTATCGGCGTTTAAGCGCACGCCAAACAATCTAGCAGATATAGTTGCAGGAGGAAGTTTGGCCAATTCTTCACAAATCTCTCTTGTATCAGTTAAAGAAATGATTTCAATGTTACCATAATCAACATATCTTACTTTAACACGATTTTTTTTTTCACAATGTTGTAAAATAACGGCGCGGTACCACCGACCATCTTCTGGGAATACTGCAATACATGCTTTATTCTCAAATACTCCATCCAGGGATGGCATATTCATACTTTCAGTCTGGATCTCTTCAAACATCTGTTCATAAAGCCTAGATGTATCTTCATCCCAAACAATATTAAGTTCTAATGTATTAACATCATTAATTACAGCAATATTACACATGTATTCATTATCAGAATGTTTTGGGAATGTAATAAACTTTCCATCAGTTGCAGATTCTTCATCTTCCATTAATTTGTTCCAGTCAGCAGCTTTAATAAGCTTACATCAAAAGAATTTTGACATGAAGATAACTGATCAGTATCTGGATCATCAACTACATAATCTGGTCCAGAATCATATTGTGTTGTATCTTCTTGGATTATTTTTTTGTTCTTTTCAACTGGACAATATTTCATGACAGGGGCTTTTGTACCATCTTTGTATTTAGCCAATTCAAAATCTACTAAGTGATCATTGATCCATAATTTGTCATACTTTAGCTCTATTGGTATTACTCCGTTTACTGCATCACCTACCACTTTTACAAAACATTTTTTTTCAACAATTGATTTGTGAATGTAGTCTAGTGTTTGTCTGTCCCATTGTTTTCCTACTGGACATATACGATTTAACACACACTTGTGTGCTTGTGTCGGAATTTGGTGGAGCGGAACACTTTTTCTTAAATTTTCAAAGGAGCATGACTCTTCATTACCGTAATCTATGTAATGAATGACACACATGGAAGTTTCTTTGTTTACTTCAATCACTCGTCCTCTATAATAGCGGTTATCTAAAAAGAATAACGCTACGCATGGTTCCCCCACACTCCATTTTGTAAACTTTGCTTTTGGGTCAGGGTCTTTAAAACGGACATCTAGTGCTTTACGAATAAGATCCAATGTATCCTGTTGACTTATATCATGTAAGTAAATAATACCATCATTGTCTATGTATCTGAAACAAGAAAAAAATATAAAGATTAAGTACCAAAATATTGTATTGTCACTATTTTGTTATACTCTGTTGTTTTTTTTGTTCTTGTTGTTACTCTTTTTAGTTTATCACAATTGTTTTGTGTTATTTATAGTATATTTGACTTTGGCATGAATTCTATAAATTCAGTATTCAAGTTTTTTGTTATTGTTTAGACACAGTTATTGTACTAAACGCAAATATAAGTTTGTCGAATGTTAGGTTGCCTCATGGCCTGCCTCACTAAACGCCGTGTGAAACAACGCTTGAGTTTTGTTTTGCCCTGAGAGTAAGGTTACCGGAAGCCCAATTCGCTGGCTTAACCCAAAAGGCCGGCAACGCACTTGTAACTCTTATGGTGTTTCTGGTGTCCATGGGCGGCGCCGATCGTTTACCATTAGGCGATACTTGCTTGTTTGCCAGCCTACCCCGCATAAAAAAGTTGCATATTTAATCTTGACATATATGACACACATTGTTCGATACTTACGTCGGTAACGCAGTAAATTCCCTGCAGTTGAGTGGTTCTGGTGGCAACCAGTCAGTAACGTACATCACATTGGAAGGACTGGGATTTTCTTTAGCAACATAATAGTCATCTTCATTTTCTTCGGAAGGCGAGGGTGAATTTGTTTTGGAACCACTATCAACTTTTTCTTTTTCGAATGGAATCATAGGCAAAGGTTCTAATAATAGCCACTCATTCACGGAACCAGTGATATTGAGGAACGACAGCATATCTTGCGAATCTTCGGCATTGTTATCAGTTGGAACCTGGATAAAAAAAACTTTATCAAAAGACATACATGTTGATCAACATTAACCGAAGAGAGTCTATTGTATAAGACCCCAAATACATGGAATTATTGCAAATATTTTTATTGCTATTAGGTACTTATAATTATACTAATTAATTAAGTAGTCCCCTAAGTCTTGATAAAGCATTAAAATTAAATTATTTTTCACTTTATTGGTTTTCATACTTGATTAATATATTTCTAAATATTTGATTATATAAAAACATATTTGTTATTACTTACGGCCTGAGATTGGTCAGGTACGCAGAGACCCTGCTCAAGTATTTTTTCATTCAAACAACGCCATGTAGATTTATTGGGTTCTAAGGCGCCTCCTTGCTCAGTATGATAAACCCACAGTTGAATTGGCATACTTTTATCTTTGAATGTGCCCATTTTTGTCACAAATATCCTCTTGTATCCATCAAGAAGTTCTTTTAAATACTCCTTTGTAATCAGTGGCCACTCGTCACCCACCGCAGGCATGATTCCAGATAAATGACACTTTATAGCAGCATCACCAATTTTAGAAAATTCTTGAGGCAGTTCTTTTAATCTGGATATTGGAACTGTTTCAACACAGGCAAAATCACTGTAGAATAACTTTGCATTATCATCTTTCAGTTCCATAATAATAGTTCTGCGCCAGGTTTGTGATTGCTGGCACAGTGTGCTACATCTGTCGCCAATTTTCCAGTCTTCTTTCAGTTTGTTTTTATTACTCTTTGAGTAATATTTTTGCATTTTTTCGAAGAGTTCATTGAAAGTTTTTTGTTGATGAACTAAAGAAATATAAATATGTGAAGGTGACTGGTAATTCAGAACCTTGGCCTCTAATCTCAGTGGTCCCTTATCTTTAGCCTGTAAATTTATATCATCCATACTTTCAGGTGATTTTACTTTTTCTGGCATTTCTTTCTTTAAGATGGTTATTTTATTTTTTTGTGGTTTACTTGGTTTAGGTTCTATTAGAGGAGACTTATTTGTGACAACCTGTTCTTCTGGAGATGTGTTAAATTTATAAATCCTGGAAAAATAACATTGACTTTATTAGTAAGTTAAAGCGGATGTAATCAGCATGCTATACCATGTTTGTGTTTAACAAAATAACTATATTTATAGTCTTGTGAAAACCCTCGAGATAGTTGGGACACAAGCTACTGCTTAAATGAACCATTTAAGTTTTATAAACTATCCAAAGTAATATAAAGTCGTACCCAAAAGATACGCCAAACTTATGCTTGATCATCTCATTGTTGATGCAGACTGAGTTTTCTGTGTCACTTTTATCGTAAAGAGTAACTCCGACGGAGCCACGGTTGTGTCTACCTTTGTTGCGATTGTCTTCAACGTGTAGTTCAAGTAAAGTGCCCTGGTATTTCTTAAAGAATTCAACTGAAACTTTACTCCATTGTTTGTTGGGGGGTGTAATACCCGCGAGGTGGCATTCTATAGCCTGTAAAAACAAAGAAAAAGGCAATTTATTAATTACGTGATTATTATATCAACGGGACTGTTAACTAAAGTACTATCTTGTATGGAAGTTATAAGTATTCGGTCGCATTTAAATTGCGCTTGTGCGACTGCCGCGTGTTATTTATTTATATAAAAAAAAAACAAAGCAGCGCAATGAGCGTTCTGCTGTCGCGCGGCAGTACAGTTTATTTGAAAGCCTTTTTTTGGCGTAAACTTATAATGTCGATTATTACAAGGTTCCTTTTTTACGGTTTCGGCCTACCATGGTTTATTGGCCTTTTATTAATTAGGGTAAAACATTTTTTTTGGATTTTCTCTTATGTCGTGGATGCGTTTACAAACATACAAGTTCACATAACACCCAGAACCGAAACAGCAATTTGTGGATCACACAAAGAGTTGCTCCGTGCGCGTGTGTGAAACGAACCCGTTACATGCTGCGCGTCGGCCAGTTACCCAGCCACCGCAACAACCGTGCAGTCTTATGAAACATGCTAGACTCACTAGTGCGCTGAGTGTCGTGAATTTGGTTTGTAGATAGCGCAGTGAGGACCAGTGCAGGAGCAGACTGCGGCCGCAGTCGGGCAGTCGCACGCGGACGCGCTTGTGGCCGGGCAGCTCCGTCGCCACGCCGCGCGCCCAGCTCGCCGACACTTCCTCCTGACTCTTCTCCAAGTTTACTGCATATACCTTACCTGACAAAATAAACAGAGCATTCTTTATAATAATATTATATTTATTTATTTTTAATTAAAAAAGTGGTGTAAGATATTCGTAAAAAAGAAAAATAAAGTTAAGAGATATTATCTCGTGTCGTGGTTACGTTTACAAGTACACAACACACCCAGACATAATCGTCAATGTACTTTAAATACCAAAGAAAAAGGTGGCAACCCTAACCCAGACCCAAAGCATAAATTTATGGATAGTATGAAGTTGTCCTGAATACAAATCACAACATGTCCTGCTGCAGCCAGTCACCCAGTAATGCACTATGTATGCAGTCAGGCGTAATTAAAATCCAAGACCAAATTGTCCTTGAAACTACTTTCTAACTCTATTAGTATCAGTCTCATTTGTGTATGATTTTGATGGGATATACTAGACATTCTAGAAATTATATTAAATAAAGTATTAAAATATTGTTAGTACCTATTTCTGGCAAATACACAGTCCCAGTAGTTGAAGCGAGGCTGTATTCTTGCTCCAACTCTTCAGTAAGTTTGTCATATATTTCTTGGAGATGATGCTGAAAGATATAATAGAATATGTAGTGACAGTTTGATTACACTATGTAATTTCAAGCTGTATGCAATATATTAATTACCTTTCTCACATAAAACTTGTCAGGGTTAATCACGTGTGTTATGTACACTTCCTCCTCAGATTTTAATTCACTGGAATTGTACAGTTTTGGTATCTCATCTACACCCATAATCTTGGGATACTGCAAAAACGTGAATTACGTGAAAAGTGATTAATTTAATAGTAAATAAATATGTTTGTATGAAGTACATCTGTATGTATAGAGGGAAAAATAATCATTACCCATAGCTTTGGATTAGGCATTTTAGCACGTTCATGGAACACTAAAGCATGAGCAACACTGACTCCATTCTCGAAAGTGGTGACATCGCAATCCAATTTAAAATCCACATTTGACAGCGGTATTATACGGCGCACGTGAAGCACAGCCTGTTTACTGTAATAAGACACAAATTATAGTTCAAACTACACAACTCCTTCGAATAATGGTAATTAATTTTATTCAAAATAAAATTGTAACACTGTTTTCCTGAATTGCCGAACTCGACTGCCTCGTGTCGCGGTCGATAACCTATGTGGGGATGCATAGGTATATAGATATTACTTGTAAATGTGCTGATTTAATAAACATAAGACAGTGTGCATTCAGACAGTGTATGTTTCATTTCTCTCTCTAAACACGACACCCAATACCTACTTTAAATGTTGCTGATACCACATCCGCTTTGCAATAATGCATTCAGTTACTTTATGTAGGCTTTTTACTATTTTTTTAAAATTTACCTGATTTTATCAACCCCTCTCGCTGTTCCATGGAATTCGCAACATAACTAGTAAAAACTAGAAGTTTTTATATGGGCACCTCTCTCTGCCATTTTCACAAAGACGTGGTAAAATGTTTACAATACTATATCGTTTTTTGTAACCCTTTCGACTTAACTTTATAAAAACTACATTTATAACAATGTTGCGCCTAGAAAAGTTCGAAAAAGATAAGAAATATTGTTTTCAAGAATGCTTTGAGTTACTTACTTGTCAATTATATTTTGGATGAGGAAAGAATCGTCATTAGTCCACTTGCCACTCCTTGGCTCACAATTAGCCAAAGAGCAATTAATGGCGAGTGGATATGGACACTGTATTTTTGAAGGTGGCAAAAGTCTTAACCTTAAAAGAAAAAAAAACAGCTGTTTAGTGTCGGACATTGAATAATGAAATATTATTCAAGAGAAAATTATTGGAATTTTTGACTTACTTATCGGCTGAGATAAACTCGATGCTTCCGAAATCAAAACAGAAAACTTGAACTACTGGAGTCTTATTGGGTTTCATGTCGATTCCAAGAATACGGCATCTCTGCCACATGTTATCAGCCTTGTTGAAAGCCAAGTATGTTTTACCTGCAAACACAGCATAGTAAATAACAACTAACTGCCTAACAATACTGCTAAATACCAGCTGAAATGCATAAAAACGGAAAGTGCTAGTCGGACTCGCAGGTGAACAGTCAATATTTTTTTTATAAACTATGTTTAAAAAACCCCCAGTCCAACCAATTCTTTTTTTAAATCAGTTCAAAATATATTTTTAAATTCTTTATTTCATACCTGACTGACTTCTACCAGCGAATTCGTCAGCGTTATTTATAATATTCTATCTCTGTACAAAGTTTTATCAAAATCAATTCACTAGTTTTTTGTGTGAAAGAGCAGTAAACATAGGTAAACCCTCACAAACTTTAGTGTCTGTAAGTAGGATAGGATAATAAAAACAAATGCTTACCCGGCGCGATATGATTAACTGAAGGTTTTGCGAACGATACAGCGTTTCGGAACTCCCGAACCATATCCTTAACCAGTCGTTGGAAACACGCCCTTTGCACGAAGAAGTTGTGTGGATCCACAATGTGCGTAACATAGATCAATTCTTGCGCGCCTGAAATATTTTAGTAGAGGTGAAATAATAAACATAAATAAATAAATAAAAATAAATATGTGCCTATTTTCAAACATTCGCATATTAATATACCTTCAGACAATTGTTGTGGATGTTGGTTTTCTTGAAATGGTGCAACTGGCTGAACGATGGGTGGCTGTTGGTACTGATCTGTAACATAAAATATTCATAAGATTTATTGTAATAAGTTTAGATCATCTAAGTTCATCTAATCATGGTATGTAATTATACATCTCAATGTATACAAACTTTTTAACACTTAATTTATGATGTATGTACATAAGCAAAGTAATTTGATTCCTTTTGTAATGTGCATAGAGCGTTTCAATTCTATTTACTGTTTCATGTGTTTACTGCACTAAAATAAAGATATATACATACTTTCATGTATTTGACCTACGTAACATAGTTACCTAGGTAACTTACTTTGGACAATGTAGCTTCTGTTTGATTTCTCACTGCAGTTAGAATTAGATGACACAGAACCACTCTTGTTGCGATACTTGGGTGCATTTGTGAATAAAGCTGGCGCTTTAGGAGTTTCAGGTTTGGGTTTATTTGGTTTCGATAGTCTCGCATCTACAATAAAAAATATTTTTCATCAAACTTTAAAAACAGCCCAGGATGGCCATTCTAGTCTATAAGCGGAGGTAGACATTTAGTTAGAGATAGATTTTTCAGTTTATTAAAGGAAAATTATTATTTCAGATAAAAATTGCATCACACCTTTAACTAGTTCCGGCGGCAGAACTGGTGTAGCAGGAGCTGGAGGTATTTCCACATTGTCACCAAGTTCCGCCGTTGAATACATCTTGTACACAGACTTCACATTGCCTTCCAAGTGCACATAGTCACTGACTAGTGAACACAGGTCTTCATTGACGGTCACTCTGTAGGAACAGAAAATTCATTATGTCTTTACTTCTTTGCACCACTTTTTTTATTAGCCATGGGGTCGTCCCATTGCAGAGCAAAGGCCTCCCTGTCCTCCTTTCTTTGTAGATTTTTGTGGCCAAACCCTTTGATAGGTGTTAAGATTATCCCGCCATCTCCTTCTGGGCCTGCCGCGACGTCTATTGACGTTGAGCGGGCTCCATTCGGTAGTGAGCTTTGTCCACCGCTCGTCCGACATGCGGAAGACGTGACCAGCCCAATGCCACTTCAGGCTTGCGGCTTACTAACTAACGTCAGCGATTAGAGTTTTGGAACGCAGTGTGGAGTTTTTTATTTTGTCGGATAGTTGGGCTCCTAAGATACTGCGCTCCATGGCTCGCTGGCAAACCTTGAGTGTGGACTTTTGATGTTTTGTCAAAGACCAGGTTTGAACACCATAGGTGGGAGGGGCCAGAATACACATGTTCATGAGCTTCCTTTTTAACGCTAATGGAAGGTTGCCTTTCATTAAGTCTTCCATGGACCATTAGCTTTTCCGGACATTCACGGTGCGTCGAGTAATTTCTTTATCTTGTCTCGCCTAGAAAGAGACTAATTGGCCCAAATAGATGTATTCTTGGACGTATGATTTCTGCTCCATATACTTCTAACCTATGTTTTAAGCTGTAAGTCCTTAGTTTGGTCTTTGACATGTTCATCCTCAGTTCAATCCCAAGGCCTTGCTCTGCTGAGCTCGTTGATCATACTACCTAATGCTTGTTTGTTAACCTCTTCTCCCTGATGACCATACCCCTCGTGCTCCAGCATGGCAAGCTTTTTAAATCCTTCTTCTAGGGTCGTTGTGAAGAGTTTAGGAGATAGCGGGTCACCCTGTTTGACACCCTTGTGGATGGGAAAGGATTGGCCTGACCTATGTAGCTTGATAGCCGCGGTACTTTTGTGATATTATATTCTTTAGTAGTTTTACTTTTGCCAGCTTTTCCCAAATAAAATTACCAAAACAAGCTTTCGTTACATACTGTATCTAATATCTTGTTTTTTTTTGTCAAAGTACAGTTGGGTGTAAGTCTAACAGTAGGTACTTAATATGCAGTTTTGTTACACATGTGTTGTGTTTATCTATCTATACATTACATATTAAGTATTTTACATGAACTAAATATTATTGAAAAAAGTAAACAAAGATTAAAATAGGCCTGGGCAACATACATAAAAGTTATAATTTGTTTAAGAAATTCACTTTATCTTACTTGAGAGGTTCTTTGTCTGTTTCTTTCTTGTCAAGATACCAGGGAGTATTCACAACTTCTTTAGCTTCCTCCAAAAGCGCTGGCATATTTATCTATAAATGTAGATATAAAAAAAACAATTTCATAACTATATATTTATGTAGTTTATAATTATGTAATAGAAATAATTTACCCTTTTAATATTTTTTGTGTCTGTTGCAATTGCTATCAACTCCAACACATTATTGGCTTTCTTAATAGAATTAGCTATTTCAGATTTAGCTCTCTGCAAGGAATTTTTTTCAGAAAATTTCAAGTATAATATTATATTGACAATTTCTTCCTTATGCTTTTGTATAATACTGAAAAGCTTTGAGAAGTGTTGTTCCACATCGGCCAGAATATTGGTAAGATCTTTTGCTGATCCAGCATCATTTTGAAAGTTATAAAGCAAATACCCAACATCCTAAAAACAATATAAAGCACATGTTAATAATTAAAAATGAAATCATTAACTTCATCCTTTTCTTTATGATGAGAATACAACATACAACAGCTGTTTTGGTCAGTCTTCGGTAGGTTTCATCAACTTTAGGAGATATTTCATTCAAATCTTCCAAGAAGGTCTCGTTCTAAAAAAAAAACAAATTATTATTAGGTACAAGTAATTACATGTAGTAAATCATCTTTCTTAAAATTATTGACTTACAATATCCTGCAAAGACACCACATCATGGTTCTTGCAAGACTTTTCTCCACCGAGTATCATGCAGTCCGTGCATACACACTTCTTGCAATCCTTGCAATAATAATCAAGTGGCTTCTGAAGATGCTGCTTGCATGTACTTGGTAACATAGTTGTTTCTAAAAAAAGTTTAAACAATTAATGTATGATCAGTATGTTTATTATTTTCATAAACAAATTGGAACAAAAGCATACCGATACTTTGTAGTACATGGTTTTTGAAAACAATGTAGTTTTTGTGAGTTTTATTGAAGCAGGCATCACACAAGATGGTGACACACTCTTTACACATTTTGGATGTAGCTACACCACATTCAACACAATTGCCTGAAAAAGGAAATAAGAATTAAATTACAATATAATTTCCTGATGAATTGCATATACTTATTATTGTCTCATCACTACCTTGTTCTGCTGCACAGTTTAACAAAGTTTTCAAGTCAATAAAAAAGTCATCATCAGGTTGCTTACGAGTGGAGTATGAATCCTAAAAAAAAGAAACAAAACAACTCTTCATTACATGCAGGAACAAACATGTTTTTTGTAAAATCTCCTTAGCATAACTGCAGATTTTAGGAAAAGCATACATATTTATTTCTTTGTTATACATTTTAATCAGTTAAATAAAATTGATATAATAATAAATTTAAAACATTCACCTTCATCTGATTCACAGCCAGCTCTCCAACCATATGAACATTTATGGGAAATTTTAAATACAAAACATTTTTATCTAGTATGAATGTATTCAGATCATTGATCTTCACATTGGCATCACACATGCAGACTTTGCATTCAATAGGCTCCAGGCACTTCACAGTATTTACGATGCAATTTTCGCACATTGAGTGGCCACATGGCAGAAGTAGTGGCAAATTTCCTTTCGGCTTTGATGAAAGGTTTACTAAGAAAATACATTTTTATTATTACATTAGTTATTTAGGATTTGTTTTTTTTTGTTTTGATGGCACCGAGTCTTAGCTTACAAAGTAACAATTGTTATTAGTGAATGCTATTTGTATGTCTGTATAATTTAAACCACAGCAATAAAAAATGTGGATAGAGGTAGATACACAGATGCTTTCACAATTTAAGTTTAGGTATCCACATTCACTTTGTTTTTATAAATACAAAGTTGATTTTGCATGCACAAAAACAAAGTGCAAACTTTTTATCTAAAGGAATGAATTTATACAAATTTATAGACTAAGATAAACTAGGCAGTAGAATTGAAAGTCAGCAAAAATCATGATGGAAACAAATATAAACTTTAGAATATCAATGGGAAAAAATTATTACAATTGATCACTTGCCAACAATTAATATATAAATAAACTTATCATAATATTGTTAGATGTAATTATTCTACCTCAGGCCAATTAGAAATCAAACGCAATTAATTGCGACGGATTGGTACACCTAGGGGCTACACATTTTATATCTTGTAAGACCTAGGTAATTTTGAACAATTGAAAAATATGAATGGTATAGGTGCCAATCAAACATATTTTATTATGAAAAGGATTGCAAAATGTGTACTAACTTTGTAAATTATAAAGCTGAGAACAGTTTGGACAGAACTTCTTTACACCGTCGTCCATGGCGCTACTATTATGAAAAAGTTTCTGATTTTTAAGTCTCAGACTAGATTCGTCTTTAGGACATACTTTTTGTTTACATTAGCAAGATAAACAATATAGTCATCGGCTAATTGTTTTATAGTTACAATCACAATACCGCTTTTTTGAAAATATATCGCCGGTAGATTCAACACGATCAAGTAAGAATGAAAAAGAAAAATAGAACCACAAACAAAATAAAACTTTGATACCATAGATCAAAAATATTTTTTTACTTAGTTTATAGCATTGCAGAAAGTGGTACAAAGTCCTTTTATCTTGCCAATATAATCAACATGGTAGCGTGCTATTGGAGAGGTCTATGTCCAACAGTGGCCGAACACAGGCTGATGATAATGATATTGATGGGTATCGCGCACAGTTATTGTATTATAGTATATATATATATATGTAGTTATATAATGAGTACGGTGGGTGAGTCGATTTCTGGATAAATACTCAGTAGGTAAATTCCAAATACTGAATATTTTTATAAAAGTTTTTGGACATACTCTTTTTTATGCGGTTATACCGATAAACGAGCTGATAGATCACTTGATGGTAAGCAATCCGCGCCGCCCATGGATAGGTACCCGAAACACCAGAGCCAATTATTTTTTTTTTAAGGGGGGAAAATCATCGAATGGCTGCTTCCGCCTGGGTGAGGCGGGAGGGAGTATCAGACTTTTATTGACTAAAAACCACCTCGTTCCTTCTCCTGCACGTCTAGCCGGAGCCCCGTTAACCCGTTAGGTTCTCCGCGACTCCAAATCGACATCGGCCCTGTTGGGCCCCATCTGTGGGGCATTCGGCATGCAGCCACCTGCATGCCGAATTTACATGTTATGACTTAAGCATAAGAAAGGATATTGATCAAATGTGATGATTGAATGATTAGTCCCGAGTGAAGAAATTGTTCGTAGGCGTGCTCCATCGTCGGCCACGTCATCGATTACTACCAGGCTAAATGATGGCCAATCGTCAACCTATCAAGTACCTAGGTATATAAAAAAATCTACCCAAGGGGATAAAGGAATGAAAATTTGTACAGATCTTCCTAGGTTTCCGATTTATTGGACTGAAATTAAAGATTAAAGCTAGCTACTATGATGAAGACATCCCCTTAAATAGGAATTTTATAAATTCAACTCCCATGGGGATGAAATATGGGCTCGCTGCCATTGCAGCGGTAAGTCCCCTCTTTGAGGAGTGGCTTGAGAGACGCTACGGTGTCCTCACCTACCGCCTGACACAGGTCCTCACCGGACATGGAAGTTTCGGGAGGTACCTGTGTCTGATGGGGCGGGAGGAAACGCCCGGGTGTCATCGCTGCGAGGACCGCCCTGAGGACACGGTGGAACACACTGTAGCGGAATGCCCTGCGTGGGTTGAGCACCGCCGTGCCCTCAGGGAAGTGATCGGCGATGGTGACCTCTTGCGTCCGGGCCTAGTGCAGGCCATGATGCGGAGCGAGGGGGACTGGGATGCCGTCTCCTCCTTTTGCGAAGCAGTCATGCTAGCTAAGGAGGAGGCGGGACGCGTGAGGCAGCGAAGCGCTGCCTTCTCGCAACCCAGCCATCGCGAAGGACACACCGGGCGTCGGTGATCGCGGGACGATCTCCGGCCACCGTAAGCGCGGGACTGCGGACGGCGAGCATGGGTGGCTCCACGTCCGACCAGAAACAGACCCGAGCGTACGGCGCGTAGCGTTCCGCGCGCGCCTCAAAGAGCCATCAGACCACCACAGATGGGGCCCAATAGGGCCGATGCCGATTCGGAGTCGCTGAGAACCTAATGGGTAACCGGGGCTCCGGCTCGACGTGCAGGAGAAGGAACGGGGTGGTTTTTAGTCAGTAAGAGTCTGACACTCCCTTCCGCCTCACCCAGGCGGGAGTAGTCATTCGATGATTTTCCCCCCTTAAAAAAAATGGGGATGAAATAAGGGATGACGGAGGATGTAAATATATTTATTAGTTTGAACCTATCAGTATCTAATGGAACAAACAAATTAAGACAAACAAAACAAATGATATAACGGCACAGGAATGCGTTAAAATCTGGGAACTATCTATCTTTTGAACTGTTGAATCAGTTTGAGTTAAATTCGGTACATCCCACGGGTACGGGAAATATGCGTTACAGCCCCGGGCCGGGACCTTCTATCTCTTAACCCACTAAACTTTTTTTAGTAAGATTCGGTACAACAATAGTCGATAGAATCGTTTTTATCACTAAAACCTTACAGGAACGAGCGCTCTATTGGTAAATTCCCTGTGCTTTTTCCTGGGTAAATGACTAAAAAATTTGTGTGTTATAACGGCACTGTCAAAATTGATAACACAAAAGTGCATGTTATATTGTTTCTTGGACTAAATAACAATTTTCGTTACATTTTGACCGAAAGCGCGCGAAATTTAAGTTTTGTTATTTGCAAACTTAGTTATGTACTTACAAAAAACGTAGGAATAATAAATTTGGCGCGCTCTCTTAAAGCAGCCTTAATGAAAACCATTCTTTGATCTTAGTTTAGGTCAGTCAGGCCTCATGGTCAACTTTTGTACGAGTTTGTTTTACGTTTAAAGTAATCGTAACGAGTACGCATTCGGCGCTTTGATTTAAATCAAACTCGTAGGTACTAAGACCCCAGAACATTGGAAAGACACTGAGTCTTGGTATTTTCGGTTATTATCTTTCCAAAGCTTTCTTAACCGCAGATCCTGCAATAGTGTGTTGTCTCGTTGTCTCTTGATTTTCGGCTCACACTGCTCACAGTCTAAAGTTTTGGATACATTGGACCGACTCACTACATTCTTACTAATTTTATAAATTGAGTGAAACCAGATGCTTTAAATTGTATAACAGACTTCCCACAGTTATTAAAACAGAACAAAAATTTGATATATCTATTTATGATAAAAATAAAAAAATCTTACGTGATAAACCATACCTACTCTTACTCGGAGGATGAATGCCTTCAATGCCTTGATGATAGACTTTAATCCTTTAACCAATATTTGAAGTACCTATAATAATTTTAAATAATTTATTTATGATTGTTATTTACATTTTATTTTATTATGATCATGTATTTTGTGTGATCCACAAATTGTTGTTTCGGGTCTGGGTGTCATTGTGTTCTGTGAACGTGTATGTTTGTAAACGCACCCACGACACAGGAGAAAATCCTAGTGTGGGGCAATGCTTTATTTAAAAAAAAAAATACTTTTGATTGCTTATGATTTTAAAAATAATTCGGACTCCTAAATAATAATACGGGTCAAATTTTCCACGACATGTCAATTCAAGCGAAGCCTGCCGATTTTGCTTGACAAGGCGACATTATGCGCCTTATGTCCACAGCGTCGTTGATATTGCCAGACATGTCGACCAAAGTCCGGCAATGTCGCGCTACTTCACCCAACGTCGCTAGCGACATGTGTCGCAGGACATTTATCCCCTAGTATATCATTGGCTCCTTTTTTTTTTCTTCTTTGGCAACTGAGTCTCCAAAATGGTGTTGTCGACTATACTGCCAGTGTCGAGTGGTGACGGCAAAATTATTATTGGCTCCTTATCCAAAGGCATTTGTCATTGTTTTAGGTACCTACTTACTTTTTTTTTTCCTTTGGAGACTCAGTTGCCAAAGAAGAAGAAGAAAAAAAAACTTTTTTTTCCAATGTCATGTCAAAATACCCTGCAAAAACTTATATTATTATGCCCGATAGGGTCCACATTGTGTCCTTATTGTGTTAACCATCTAAGTCATACAAGTGGAAAGCAATAAAGTATTGAGTCTTCAGTATTGAGATTGGCTGAAGAGAGAATGTCAGATTTTTCCTTGACTTAAAAACAACCCCGTTCCTATTCCTGCTTCCAATCAGACGAATCCCGGTAACATTTGCGTGTGATTCTCAGTTAGTATATATTGTATAGTCTATGCGTGTGATTTTCCACCGGTTATTAGCTACCTATTTAGGTACTACGTTGACTAAAAAAAGTTTCATTATCGAGTGCAATCCAGTATCCATTCAGAGGTACTAGGTTAGTGATCAGGAAAGTATTGGACAGAATGTTTGCAAGATTGAATATTGGTGTTGATGGATATCACTTTCTTTTGCATGTACCTAGTAGCGTTGTACATAGGTTTCGTTGCATTAAAACTTAAATACACATTAGTGTTTTGTGACTAATTGTGAATAAGCCCGTACATTTACGCCAGGGGAAATTATGCGTGAAGTTATCAAACGATAGTATAAAATTTGCAAGGACTATATTTCGGTTTAGAATATTCCCATGGAGTCGTGATACAGTCGTCGAAGAAGTTTAGAGGTCAGCTTGGCTCTTAGAACAGAATCTTCAAGCGTGTGCGTTGCATGAACATTGTGCGCTCGGCTGCCTTCGAAGGCGCACGTCGGATCGTACCGCTATGCAAGAAAAATAGTCCCGTACACAAAACTCGCGTCCGCCGCGGTTATTAATCAACCACAATAGCAATAAGCCATATTTCGAAATTCGTCAATCCTTTTCTGAGACCTTCATTCTACTTCAATGCCGACTGAAGTTTTTTTTCGATTGTGACACGGTTAAGTTAAACATGCGTTTACATATGTTTTGGTGATTTAATTTGTTTGTAACATTTGTTTTTATATTCAAAATGTATGCAAGGAAGATTTTCGGTTTATTTTCTTCAGTGCTTCTGTCCATACTTGTAATAACCGGTAAGCTCAAACTACTTTTTGGCTTGTTAACTGTCTACAGTTTTAATTCGATAGTTAAACCATTTACTCTTAATGTAGGGAGTTTCTTCAAGGTGGATAATTACTTATTCAGATTATTTAAACATATAGATTATGGGTATCTAACAACAAAATTTTTGGCAATAGGTAGGTATCTATCATTGCAAAAAAATTTTCATATCAACGTTTTGGTACTACACAGATTTCTCATACTAGAAAGAACGAAGAAGAAAGGAGTCTTTGAAGACAGCTTATGTCTTCAAAGATTCCCGATAGCTGTTATAATTTATTTAGTGTTTAATTCTAACTTTAGGTAGATCAAACACGAAACAGTTAAACTTTGAGCTAATGCTTATGCAGTTGCTCAATTCTTAGTAGGTATCCATACTGCATGTCCAGAGTATCCGAGTAGGTAGGTACTTCTATTTCCCACTAACGAACATTTGAATTAGTTAAGCAAGTATTATTTTAATAAAAGTGTCGTCTTTAACTGTGTTGACATTTTGTCGAGTCTATGCATTTTTCAGGAGGGTCAGAAGATGGAAGTCGGGTGAAGCGAGTCCGCGCAGACAGTAGCGCAGTGGCTCGTGAACCAGCACAGGCTTTGGATGCCCCTGACCCAGAACAAGGCGCAGTTCCTGCCCCACCAGCGTTCCTTAGCCCTTCTGTGAAGGAATATCTTGAACTGGGAATGGCTATACCCGGTAAGCTACAAACATTTTTTATTGCCATTTCAAACTGTGTTTATGACCTTTCACTACCAGAATACCAAGATGATAATGCGAATGTTTGACGTTTTTAAATGTTAATTGTTATTTTTATATTTTTATAATTGTCTGGGTAAGTATGTTTTTGATAGAGTTTTTCTTTTTTTCGCACACGAATAAAATGTTTTAGCTTAAGTACCTATACCTACCTACACGAACCTACGAACTTTTTTTACCTAAAGATTATTTTATTTTGAGTACATATTAAGCCCCAGATACACATGTATGTACATAGATTTTGTATCAGCTATAATATATCGATCATGATATACGCATAATCTCATATTCGTATGCAATTATAACCAGCTATGTTATAATAAGTTGATAGATTGTAAGAACACCATGTATCTATTTGAATTTCTGTTTATAAATTACCTATTTACAAAACGTCATTAACGTTTTTGTGTTACTAGACGTGTCATCAACCAAACCAAAATTATCACAAATCATGAGCTTATACATTATTAAATACACCAGTGATGTCAAGCGCAAATATAGGATCCCGACGCTTCTACCAGATTATCTGTACTTACTTATAATTTGTCATTTATGTGTAATGTGTAACCTAAATATTTTACTTGCTAAGGACACAACGTTTTTTGCTACGTCAAAGGTACCAAGATACAATAATAGGTACCCAATAAACAAACGTACCCCTAACAACGCGATATATATATTTTCCATGATTCCCATTCACATTTAAAGAACAATCTGCTTTAAAATACCCCGATTAGTAAAGTAGCTACATACTACATAGTCATATTTTACTTCCTAAAATAGCCTTATTTGCTTTTTCAAAATGAAAGAAAAAGCTACTTAAAAATATCAAATAGTCATATGTCTTTTAAATTCTAAAATAGCCTAACTAACTCAAAATAAACGTCCTGAATGTAAAGAGGTAACGTCCTACCTAATTTGTCGAAAAATTAAAAACTCGATTCACGGTAAACATACTCTTGTAGATAGATATGCTCTTGTATCTCTAGTTTAGATAATGTACTTATGAATTCGGCCATTTATGTGTTACAATAGGAGTAGATGTTACAAATCATATTATATTTTATACCTACACCTGAATCCTTATTTAAGTAGACGGATTTTTGTCCTCGACATTTGTAAAGTTTATTGACATGTTCGCGGATCTTGAAACGTTTATTAATTGTTAGAAGATAAAAGATAATTATTATTTTATCTAATTTTTAAAAGTTCAAGTATTTAGCTGTCACGACGTACAATAAAAAGTTTTAGCATTAGCACACAGGTAGTAAGATGAATGGGCATTTATCTTTGTTACTATACCTAATCGTAAAATTTGTTGCGGATTTTTCCGATCTTTTATGATCCTTTTTACCTCATAGAGGTAAAGGCAATTTTACAAGTTTTGATCGAATAATTAATAAATATTCTTGCTTACATTATATTCGTGAATATTTATATAGTTATAAAAAATGAGCTATGTATCCTAGTAACTCCTTGTATTGCAGCACCCAGTGTAGTGGCAGCGTGTGCTTACCTCAATACGTAATTAGGTGCTCGTGCAGTTGCTATGAAATATTAGTTACTACATAACAATTGTCCGCTTACTAATCGGTCGACGTTTGTACGATTTATTGAATAATTAACTACAATAAATTATAATTAGGTAGGCACATTGTAATTATAAGTTAATCGGTGTCTAAACCAATATATTGATTGTTAGAAAGATGTTACTAACCTAGTAAGAGTGAAGCGATCTAAATTGTATTGGGTTGAATAGGGATTGTATTTTGAAGGCCTCGCGTTTATTCTAAGACGTGCGTTGAGCAGCCTTGTTCTATCAAGATTTTGACTTACTCTTGCGTTGTCTTAGCGCTTAACTATACTGTCATTCACAAACAGTGGTACTAGAGTACGAACGAGGTCGTATTCATAACGCACAGCTTTGGGCAACGCACCCAGAGTAAATCGGGCAGTTGCGTAATTCATTAGCATCCGTATGTAGGAACGATGGAAGCTTGCGTTTCAATAACAGTAATTAGAAAGGTTTAACGTACGCATCTCTGTCTTGAAATCGTAGAAAATAGGTACTTCGTTTTGGATTCAACGATTCCATTTATGTTCCATTATTGTGTGATTATTATGTACTTCGGCATTTCGTATCGGACACGTGTGTGAATTTTAACTTATGTAATAACTGTAAGTAGGTACTCACCTCCAAGTGTTTTAAGTTAATGTTTTACTGAGTTTTCTTAAACGTCTTCATAGTTTTGTATATATTAACTAAAAGTAAATTCTAACAGTAGGTAATTCGTAGACTCGTGGTTACATACTTTATAATTAATATATGTAAGTAAAATGTCGTGTATGCAGACAACATACATATGACCATAGTTTTAATTACTTGCCCATGGACAAGTTCAGGTACAACCGGAACTATTTGTACCTGTAATATGTAATAAGTAGATTAATTTTATGCCCTTCGAATTTTCTGTCGGAAAATCCGGATGATGTGTCATGCTACCTACTCTATATAATTCTATTCGACTTTAACAATTTAGGATGGATATGAGTCGTATTTTTTATAGGTACACATTACGGCACTTAATACCACAGTATAGCGTAACATCCACTTTTCACTATTTATTGCACATTTCCAGACTCCGTGCTACAATCTATTGAGATTTTTTTTTAAAACCTAGTAATACTTTGCCCGACCCGGGAATCGAACCCGAGACCCCTTGTCCGGCATTCGCACTTGCGATCACTCTGCCAACAAGGCAGTCAAGTCAAAAACAAAAAGAAAATGTGTTTATTTTCTTAAATCTATACAACTTAAGTTGCCGAGGCATTCCAGAAGATAATCCGAAGATACTTGTGATGGGATATAGTATAATTTCATAAGTTTAATAAATAAACCATTTAATGAAATAAAAAATTGGAATCAATTTACATAATTTTATATTTTTATCCATTTTAACGTCACGCTCACGTCGTTTAGAGATGTAGGTATAGAGATTAACTTAATAAGTGTGTGTTGAAATAGTTCTTTTTCCTTGCTCACAACCCAGTTTCATACGCCCGCCCATACATAGTCATATCTTTACATAGTAGATAAATAATAAATAATAAGTATGAATTAATGTAGGTAGTCGTGTAAACGATGTTCCGAACCTTTGTTTGAGTGAAACACTGACTTTAATTGAGTGGTTAGGCTTGATTGACTTCGATACCATTGACATGAATGCAATGTTAGGAATTAAATTATTGAACTTTCTGAATTTTTTAGTAACGGGAGTGATCTAAAATTGTCTGCTGATTATTATCCTTACTTCCTTTTATAAATCTGAAAGTGAGTTTGTTTGTTTGTTTGTTTGTTCCACCTTCACGCCGTAACTACTCAACCGATTGCTTTGAATTTTTGCAGACGTAAAGTTAGAAGTCCGGATTAAATAATAGGGTACTTTTTAACCCCAAAAATGATATTCCCGAGGAAAAACAAAAGTATTGGTATAGATGGCGCTGTGTGTATTGGTATATGTCACATAGGCTACTTTTTATTCTTTTGTGACGCGAGCGAAGCCGCTGGTAAAAGCTAGTACAGCAATAAACATCAAAGAACTTGAGCTTTTTTCCTTGAACAACCATAGAAATTATTATTATAGATTTAGTGGTCCATGTGATAAATTGAAAGCAATTTCTCCACAAACTGATGAGTATTGAAGAAACTTTATTGAAAATTTTAAATCTTTAGATATTATTATAAACAATTAGAAGTCTGTTTACATAATCCATCTGCAATATGATGTGTGTAATTGATTAGAATTCGCTGATTGCCATGAAGAGAGCTCCGATTACTTAGATTGTGGCCGTTTGAGCAAATCGCCCTGACATTCTGTACGTGGCCTGAGGTCGACATGAAGGCAGTCATGTGTGTGCACAACACTAATCTGTTATACATCCATCAACACGTCGTTTCAACT
This sequence comes from Spodoptera littoralis, assembly GCA_902850265.1. Lineage (NCBI taxonomy): Eukaryota > Metazoa > Arthropoda > Insecta > Lepidoptera > Noctuidae > Spodoptera > Spodoptera littoralis. The sequence continues at coordinate 6,572,947 of LR824542.2, read as the reverse complement.
TAGGCCTGATCATTCAATCGTATAATAAAAATATCAATCAAATTAATATAATATTTCTGACAAGAACACGTAAATACGCTTGTAAAAATTAATTATTTATTTAAATATTATGTTAGTGTATTATTTCAATGTTATTGATTACGTAGGAGACGTATGTAGCTGAGCGATTAATGTCTTCAATACGGTAGTTGACAACTAGTCAAATTCAATACTTTTATCGGAACGTGAAAAACGATATACTGTTCTATGAATTTTGTAAGAAATACCATCATATGACGTCATCATATTTTCGCGTCAAATAGCACACTTATATCTAAAAACAATGTTATAATAAATCGAAAATTAAGTATATCGGCAAATCAATGAATGAAAGTGTAACTATTTTTGAAAAATTAATTGGACTGAAAAATCAAAATAATTTATTTTTGACCCAGGAAGGAAACTGCCCAATTCTCGCTTGGAGCAAATAGTATGATAAGTTTCGGTTGTCACATATACATATGAGACCTATATAAATATGAAATTAAATTCAAAGGAGACTTGATTGACAACACATAAAATAGGTACCACAAGTGGCTCTACTTTTTCAAATAGGTACCATAATTAGTAATTCAAAGTTTGTTTTCTTTTTATTTTGCTTTGCTATTTTTATTAAATGCATTTAACCTTCACTTGCGATGAATATTCCAGACATATATGATCGTATCTCGTAAATTATAGGCACCCATCTTGTTTTTATTTGGATCCACGCCCGCAATTTTATAAATAGGATTAAATGAATCAGTAACTGGTTTTAATCCAACTAGACAACCGTAACAGCATAAGTTACCTAAGTGAATTACAGTCAAGTTGTAAGTATTTTTGATGGGAACAATTTTGTCCACATACATGAAATAAAGCTTGACTTTCCTTATAAACTAAATACAGAAATATTGTGTAGAAAAAGAATGTCCAACTTTTATTTTATGATTTCGAAATATTTCGAGTTCTATTTTGCAATGTTTCTTTGGACAGTCGTGGTTGATATTTACAATGACAATTGTGAGTAATTATTTCCTACGATCAAGTACTTTTGACATGACAGACTAAAACAATACTCGAAGTATTGATGTATAATTGGCGAGGCGTTGCCCGAACATGTGGGCGAACAATGGGCTGTAAGATCACACGCCGATTAAATTCATATTTACACACGAGACGAGTTTGACCCATACAACCCGCGCGTACGATTATCGCAATACATTCAGCGAAATTGTTTTAATTTAAATATTATCGTAATCATTACTTAAGTGTAATAAGAATATATTTTAAACGACTTGGGCGTTCCGAATGAGGTTAAACTCAGTTAAAAATCCATTAGAATTAATAATGTCTTCATTTACGCTTCTGAATGCATTTTTATAATAGCATAAACTGTTTTTTGTTACTGACCTTCAATTTGAGTATTTTTGGACCGCGAATAGAATACAGAATGCAACAGCATTTGAATAAGTTGGATTGTCTACTTAACGTCGCCGTCACCGCCTCGGGCTTGCGACATAGTGCTATAACTGCGTTGCGCCATGCGTGGGTCATATAGTCATATGTAGCTATTATTAATGATAAAGATAACGCTTACCACTAACGCACTGTCAGAGCCTTGTAATGCTCCTGACAGTTTAGTCGATCTCATTAAACATAATGACAAACACGGGCACACCGTGTTTCTGTAATAGGTTGTTATTCTGAACAAGGCTTTGTTGGAATATTATTTCGGTTTTAAGTTTTTATTATTTGTTTCAAGATAATATCAGCATATAGCAAGTTTCAGAAGACGAAGGATGTGCTTCAAATATTTCTGTTGATGCTTAATATGCAACACTGATTTTAGGATTAAAATTCAAATACAAAGCCAATGAAAACTGTAACAAGTGAGTCCCAAAAGATACTTGCGAATTGTATCTTAAACATAAAGTATTTTTTTGATTCGCTTATTAATTGAGATTCTGTGTACACAGATTTTAATTGACCTAGAAAATTAATTTCAAAGCTAGTTCAAGGTGCCTTTTTATTATTTTTCTTTAATCCAATCATTTCTAAAAATAATTGCAGATCTTGTTGAGCAGGTTTCGGTTTTAAAGATGTACAATAAACACGAATATTGTGTAGCACACAAGTACACAAGAATTATACATATGTCGTAGATTTAAATGCCAATGTATTAGAACTAGCAATTTTAACAAGCACTAACTCTCTGTGCGCCTTTTAATATCCGAGTGTTGCGTTGCGCTCTCATAGTTCACATTTAAGTAGGCGTGCACGCAAAATAATTGTTATAAAATAACGTAGGTTTAATTGTAATGTGTATAATTATGTATATTATATAATATCTACATAAGACTGCGTTGTATGTTGTAGTCAAAGCGCGACTGCTGAGTAGTTGAGTACTCTTTGGTTTTGTCTATTGTAAACATGAATATATATCAACACGCATTTTCTGATCGTCATAGAACTGTTAGTTCAGGTCTTATGAAATTTTATCTACCTATAATCAATTTACCTAATAGCTTGTAGTAACATAAAATATACCTAGGTACAATGTACTTATGAATACAAGAAACTAGCCTATTATACAGATCGATTTTCATTGTCAATGTTAAACGAAACCAAAACTGTCGTCGTGGTCCAAGCCGAATATTATGTAAACGGCGGTGACCTTGTTTCAACCTGTCCTCGCCTTTAGTAAGTTCGGTAGGGTCACTTCATTTCGCACTTCGATTACGTGACCACTGGGGCCTTAACACTATAATATTGTTTCCTCAAAATATCCATGAATGACTTGTTTAACACCAAAGTTACATAATAACTGATAAAAGGAAGTCTAAGAGTCTACCTACTATGCGGTTTATTTTGATAATATAGCCTTGTGACCGCAATAGGTCATTCGATCTGGTATTTGTTGTGTTTATAAATTTTAAGAATAAATGTATGTATTATTCTCGATGAAATAACGGTAAACATACAATATATTGTGATTCTGAATGCTGCTTTTATTAAATCTTAACGTAAGATTAAAAGAAACGTTTATCGATTATGCGTTTGCGTCAGTCCTCTATTATTAACCGTCAGTTAATAGGGGAATGTAATTTGGAAGTATTTGCTATTATTAATAGTTATAAAATAAAAATATTGGAATTGGAAAAGTCAATTCTAGTTGCATCTAATAAAGTTCTTATTTTCACTGCTGAGCGTAATCCCTTCATTGGACGAGTTCTCATTTAGTTAGAGACGAGTTTTTATCACGAGATCCATTACGTCTTTGGTTAACTGCACTCTATACATGGGTCTGCCAGTAACCGTCTACTGGTCCATTACGTCAGATGTCAGTAATTTATCATCACGATCACAAAACATAATGCAACCACGTTACGAGATATCGCCGCAGATATTAAAATATTTAACGAACGCTAGAGTGGTGCCTACTATAGTCATAGGTACGTTTGTAATGCCGGATGATCTTTAGCGACGCTCCGTAAATTCTTGTTTGGTCACGTAATATTAGAACATCTTTTATTTTCTCACAATATTGAAGGTTAACTGGTTGCATCTGAGGTAGCAGACGCTCGGACGTAGGTTGCATGAAGATTGATGCGTCGGCTTAGCATGTTCTAAAAAGCGAATGCTACTATACAATATGTTGTCATATTTAGATAGCTAAAGTAACGTACTTTATTTTAAAAGATGAATATTTGATCTACTATATTAAGGTGTGTTTTGTTTTATTCGTTCGCACCAATTTCTCGCGGCAGCCAGCTATCGCATTAGTAAAATCTTTTTGCATAAATTACCTACATTGTTTATTCTTGAGCAAGATCCTATCCAATATCACTATGACATCTAGGAAAGGAGAACGGGTAATTTATTTAGAACTGTGGTTTAGAGATGATTAGGTCACTGTTTGTTTAAATTAGGACCTTGGAGTGAAATAAAGCATAAGAAAATTCCTTAACCAATTTGGAATAAAATATTGAATCTTATCTAGTTTAACAGCTATACATTTGCAAGAGATTGCAATAGATGTCTGCAGTATTTCATTCGTATATTGCAATCGGTATATCAGAAATTAAATCGTTGAAGCATTATTCGATGCATTTCATACCAAACTGTTGGTATGTGTGTAAACTCCAAGTCTATGTTCGCAAAGTTTCATGTTCGCTGGCAGAATAATTAATTGTCTGATCTAATCAATGACTTAATGATTTCATTAGAAGACTGAACGCTAAACGTGTAGTTATGCGTATGACCATGTTAGTTTGCTATTACACAACCCTCCATCCTTACAAAGAAATGTCTTTTGAGATAGGATTACGAAAAGGATATTCAAAATATTAATTGTGACGTCACAATGATTTATTAATTTATTGTAGCAATTTAATCGATTGCACTCAAGGTCCATTTTTTTATGTATTTTTGTCTTATCGCTTTTTAATCTATCATAAATGTATTGACTATTATAGAAGTTCTATCCAATTATATTCGGGCGTAGTCTATGTGCATCAGTGCGTGGTTATAGGCTGTGTTGATTGATTGAAACGTCAAAATTCAGACACGGATTATTATTTATTGCCAAGGACTTTGTCGAGTGCCCTACTTTTAATTTACTTTTTTAATTTGCAAGGTAAATCAGATATATTTCATTATACGTAGTTACTGTTTATGAACAAAGTAGTTTCGAAAGCTACCAGTTAAAAACTGAACTTATTAAAAAATGGGTGACAATATTTATGAAAAATTCCTAAATATTTAGGAAATTAATAAAAACCAGTCGTTGACCTTGCCTCATTTATTGTATAGTGATAATATGCCTATTATAGAATACCTGCCCACATAGAAACTAATGGAAAACAAAAACGAGATTATTTGACATTTTACTCAAAAGAAAAAAAAATACAAGTAATTTGCTTTTTCCACTTACATAAAAACGATTTAATAATACCTACGATATTATATTATTTAGTCTTATATTTATCGTACTGGTCAGAACGAGATTCTGGTTTGCACTTCGACCTTTTAAGATGCCTCGTCGGTTAGTATTTACAATACTTACAGTTCCTAGAGTTACGTAACAGTTCAGGAGTTGCGTCAACCGAAGCAGACTTCTTGTAAAATCAATTCGTAGCGAGATGAACAGCAAGTTTTATGTTCATTACACCTGTATTGGTACTCTTTCTTCCTATTGACTTTCCATCTTAGGCAATGAAATTATTAAATCATATTTTTAAAATATTTCGAACACTTTTAAAATTAAGCGAGGCTGGTATTTACGCTCTGACTGTGAAATGAAGTTAGGGGTATAAGGTTAGGGTTAGGTTACATGCGGTTTTAAAGCTGAATGTAGAATAGAATGTGAAAACTGTCCAAGTACATTCTATGAATTAAAAAGGTTAAGATACTTTGTTGCACTATACTAAATTGATTGAATACCTATCTTAACGGGTTACCGGGGCTCCGGCTCGACGTGCAGGAGAAGAAACGGGGTGGTTTTTAGTCAGTAAGAAATTGACCGATTGATTGATCGATTTACTGCTCCCGCCTCACCCAGGTGGGAGCAGTCAATCGATGATTTTCCCCCCTTAAAAAAAACCTAGCGATTTAAACAGAGAGATTGTCGTGATTACATTACTTTTCTTTACCCTTGCTTTATATTTTTTTTTTTTAATTTTTTATTATGTTATGTGTGTTCTGAGCAAGAACACACATAACTGGTTTTTATTTCTTTCTTTCTCTTTGTGTATGGTAAGAAAAGTTATCTTGGCATATTGGGCGTTCAACTACCATCAAAAATTTACATTTTACCTTCGTATGTCTTTCATTGATATTTTCATGTTTGTCTTTCATTTATAAACTTTTAATTTTACTATTATGTTTAACACCACACGTTAGATGTAAAACCGCATTTTATAACTCCGTTCAAATAGGACATTTCCGTCATTATATATATTTAAATCCCTATTACATACCTGATCAGTAAAAGCTGTTTTTACGTAAATCAATACTTATTACGAGTTAATTGTACTTATAAGAACTTCTAATGATTTATGTTGAAAGGTTCATTTTAGTAATTTATTATTTTTATGCTTATTAGATTAGATGGCGCTATTGTCTATTATGGTTGTTATACTAGAAATAATGTTGAATTTAAAGTTGTATTGCTTTGTTATTATAACAACAAAATATATTACAATTTATAGAAGAGTTTAAGCTCTACATAATTGGGTAAGCCTATATTTTATACTAAATATATATTAAAGAAATAGATAGTTCTTCTTCTTTCTTCTTATAGTGCCTCTTCAATGTTGAAGGTCGGCCGTCAGCTTCTTGTATTTTTCCTTGTCGGTAGGTAAATAGTTACATACATTATATTTTATATTAACTTCGTTTATATTAACAATAAAACGTGTAATATTATGGGTGTGGTACGTTTTATACAACTATATTACTATACCTTATCTAATATTATAACAGTGTTCACAAGTCTATGTCATATAAAACATGAAAAGGTTCACATGACAGGTAAATAAGAGTTCAATTTGATACGCATTTAGTAGATAATATTAATAAGTTTCCTTAAATAATGATGTAAGCATTTTCTTAATAATTATATGGCTTTAAATTTCTACATACTAGTTAAAACCTGACTATATATAATTTTATAAATAAACTAAGATAATATATCAGAAGGAAACCTATATTTCACATTTGCGTAACGTTTGCGGTTTAAATGTCTGTGTTCTATATAAATTAATAGTGGTCAAAGGTGAATGTACTAGCGGACTGTCTTTCCTGATTAACTAAGGAAATCTGTGTAAATAACTTAATTATATGTGTCATAAATAATCATTTTTATATCATAGTAATTATATAGTAAATTCCAAGTTTATTCCTGATTTATATAATTTTAAGAGGGAGGTAGATTAGACCATGGTAACATTACATAATTATGTTAATTAACATCACACCTATGTTAATCCCCAAAGCGGTAGTCAAAGGTAAAGCGTATTGCCAACTCCCGGTCTAAATGGTTAACTTCGTACTAAATTGCGGTGGAATTTTCGTAAAACTGAAAAGATCTTAGGAATACTTTACCCGAGCAGGGAATTGACCCTGAGAACTCTTACTCAGCAGTTGCGCTAGTAACAAATCGAATAATGAGACACTTATCAGAATGCAGTGACTACAGTATTCTGATAAGAACTCTGAACCCTCCGATTGTGGAATGAACTCCCTGCCGTGGTTTTCCCAGTGGGCTACAACATGAGGTTCTTCAAGAGGGCAGTGAATAGGTTTCTTAAGGGTCGGCAATACGCATGTAATGCCCCAAGTGTTGCAGGCGTACTTACATAGGCCACGGTAATCAGGTGGGCCGTGTGCTATTTTGCCACCGTCGTGGTATAAAAAAATAAATAAAAAGCCAAGTATGTATGTACCTACCGAGATTGCATAAGACGCAAGTACAATGAAAAGGAATGTCACCGTTCTGTTTGTTTCGCAGGTGTACCATCGACGCGACGTACTGAATAATTTAGCATAGGATGCTATTTCGCACAATCGAGAATCGTTAGTAGCAGTGTTCTCTTAAAGTGAAAGTCGTCACAGCAAGCGAACTTTCGTTATCTTTATAACTGCCGGGAACGGCCTAATATGCGCAAGAGTCGGTCATAAGTCGTGATTGGACGGGACGATCATTTTCTCACGAATTGTAGAATCTAGGAGTCTAGATTGATCGTTCAGTTTTCATTACAATGAAATTGCTTCCTGATTTTGTTGGAATTATGATTACATTATCGAGTTTTGTAATACATTTAAATAATATTTGATAATGAGTAATTCATTTAATTTCAATTCAACATTGGTTTACTTCCATTGGGCTAGTGATTAGTAGTTATATGCCCGAATACTGAAATTCTTTGTGAAATGACAAAGATGGCATGATATTTAAGTACAACTTAAAATTGAGTAGCCATTCAGCATTCGGGCGATAGTCATGTTCGTGATGCTAAGTAAAATTTATTTGCATTTTTGTATGATATATATTTTGTGCGGATGCTATTAATGTTAACTATGATTCCATTAGAAGATTAAAACTGAAGTGTATAGTTAAAAAACTTAAATTGAAAAATAATTACGTATAAGTAATTTATATGGTGTGGAGTGGCTATTATTCAAGGGGCGTGTCCATTGATCTATGTGGGAACTAGACACCTTTGACCTCTAAAATTGTGTCCATTAACTACAACATAATATAGTATAGCACAGTTCACATTAAACAAGTTGTAACCAAGTTAAACTACATTTTATATGTTTTATGAACCATTATATATTTCCAATGTTAGTTATTGAGGAAAAGGAAAGATTTTTGTCAACAACAACCTTGTTTACAATATAAAAATAATACTCAAAAATAATTATTACATTTCAATAACATCGTATTTTTTTTTAATCTTTATTTATTAACAGGGTTTTTTCTTAAAAGAAAACGACACCCCGATTATTGAGTACAAACAATTACAAAAAAGAACACTCATAAAAGATTTAGATTTAAGAATATCGTCTTATTTGTATTCATTATTATTTCTCCATACAAAAGACATCAACGCGTTCACAAATTATCATTGTTGAAGACGCTAGATTGAAATGTATCATCACACCTTATGTATTTAAATAAATTGATCTTTGATAAACGTTTAATTACATTATTACATGTTATTATTTCAGGGAAGCCAGGCACAGACTACCCAGTTCTTGGTGCGGTGCCATACACAAACTTTTACTGCGATGACCAGCCTTACCCAGGCTTCTTCGCGGATATGGAGACACGCTGTCAAGGTAATTATCAAAAACAAAGAGATGAGAGACAAGAACAATAAAAAATATTTTGATTGTTGCAATCCTGAGTATGTTTCTCACCAACTGTCATGCTCTATGATTTACATTTTTTCTAACAATATGCCTAAAGCACTTTCAATTATAATTTGTCATACGTATTCAAAACTTTTGATTAGCCTGATGGCATTCTATTGTGTATTGATGTACACCTTCGTTTCGTTTTGGAAAAACGAGATATTAATCTTAGAATAGAAGTGGATAGAGTTTGATTCGAATTCTTTGTACCTCAATATATAATAAATAGACAAATGATATTAATTAGGACGTGGGTGTTCTTCTTAGTAGTTCTTTTGGAACAATGGTTTTGCGATTTTGTTCAACCTTGGCCGTGCTATAATGATTTACTTCACTGACCTTATAACTATGAGGTCAGATAAATTATAGCTTGGAGTAACCCGGAACCTGCTCTCGATACGTTAGGCTAAATCGTGAGGACTACATTTAAACAACACTTTATTTAAGTTGATGGTTCGGGTCTGACAATAATTTATTAAATAATTAACATGATTTATAAAATTTTGTTGACGTTAATTGATGATCTGTTAGAACAAAAAAAAAATACTTCCTCGTCGAAATTAGACTTGAAGAGCCACTAATTTAATATTCAAAGTATGTATTATTGGTTCCAACGTTCCCACAATAGCTTAATTATAATTAACTGTAGACGCGAACAAGCCTTCTTAAACGAATTTGCATAATATGGAGTTAATTAAGCAATCGTTTCCATATTTCTGTAGATGAAGCAACTATATTAATTTTGGTTCAATACGACACTGTGAAAATTGAAAAGTAGTATTCACCTGTGGTTGTAATAAAGTACCTATCTCTCTGTTTGAATATCCTCGTGAGGAGCGGTCCTCCAAACCTCATGTCGATTTTAAAGTCTCAGTACTGGTATAACAGAAGGTTTTATGACGTAATAAAAAGCAATAAAATCAAACATTAATGGTAAAACAAACATAAGGAAATTCCAAAGAACATAATATTTACGATAACATTTTGACATCATTATCTATAGAAAAGGTATTAAGTACAAATATTGTTACGTAAACTCATTTATGATCGATGAAATAGCATTTCAATAACTTCAAGAGATTTATTGAAGCTTGTTTGTCTACTCATACGAGGAACATTTTGCAACACGAGTATGTGACATTACTCAATGTTAACAGTAGTATCAATCAGGTAGTTCGCCCTATTTGTAGGCCAAGTAGATTCTTTAACCTTTTCTTTGAAATATTTACCTTTAGTTACGTTTGTGTGTAAATTGCTCTGCAATAGAATTGGTAGTTGTTTCGCAGTAGTTTCGAGTATCGAGTGACGGCTAACTAATTAGTGACTATTTATTAACTCGTAACTTTGTGTTGCTATATTGGCTATTGAATGTGAGGGTTCGATGCTCGTTTTCGATAGTGTGTCAAGTATTAAGTTTTATGAGTTTGAGATTCTCAGTTCCACGGAGTGTAACAGTGTTCTTGCGGGATTGACATCGAATCACTTCCTAATTACACAAAAATTTTGAATAAGTTTCTCATTGTACCCTAATCATTATTCCACCAATCAATTTATTCGGCACTCTTTCCTATTTAAAGCTAAAGAAATGGAACCTAAATAAATTTATTCGTCCTATTAAACCTGATGATCATCTCAACTCTTCACAAAAATTGCAATACTAATGCACTATATTTAAATTTTCAGCGTGGCACTACTGTGACATCGATGGTCGTCAGGCATCATTCCTCTGTCCCAACGGGACGGTGTTCTCGCAGGGAGTAGCATCCTGCGACTGGTGGTTCAACGTGCGATGCGCATTATCCCCAGCGCTCTACCGGCTGAATGCAAGGCTATACCGTCGGAAGAAGCAGAGCAGACCGAAACCACATCGCCTCATAGACAAGAAACTCATTTCGGAAATATTTTTGTAAATATTTTGTAGTTATCTAGGTCGTTAATTACCATGAGTTGCTAGATATCTTGCGACCTTTCAGGTTAAAAATCTGTAAATTAATAAATGTAACAATTAATGTTGGTAAAATGTTGAATATGTTACAAGTACATTAGAACAGTTAATTATACGTCAAAGATTTAATAACAAATATTGAACATTTCTTACAATGTTCATCGTCAAATGAAATAAAATATTTTCTCCTTAGTATCCGTTAAGTTTTTATTTAGTACAAAGTATTGTATCCATATTTTTATATGAAGAAATAATGATACCTAACTTTGTTTAAAATTTTAACAAATTAAACTGTATATTTGTTTCATAATTTTTTTATTAATTGTCATAAATAAAGAAATACATCATAATCTCCACAAAATTCCAAATATTCAAACATAATTCAGAAAGGGTAATGAATACTATTTTATACGGAAATCAGTAGATAATAGATACATACATAAAGCATAAGTATCTGGCTACTCATGGCGAATAAAAGACGTACTTTTATATACATAAGTAGACTTAGTTAGAGCATTTTATAAGTATACTTAAATACTAAATAACGTCGTAATTGAAGTCTTTACCTATGATTAAAAAACTGTAATTTATTTAGCGTGACACAATCATTGAGTATGCTTAAGCATATTTACTTTTTGTATTATGTTGATAACTTAAGGTCTTAAAACCGTATTTACCACCATTAAGTTTCTTCCTGTAAAAGTACACACTATACATTCAATTCTTCTTGGAATGACTGTATATTAATATGTACTTATTATTGGTAGAGTTGTTTTATTAATATTTGCAACTATGACATAGATTTAAATAATTCGTGATTTTTAATAATCCATCATCTACGTTGGTCGATAATGAGTACGAAAATTTTATAATTATTAGTAGATTTTCAACTAAATTGCAAAAAGCTGTTAAAGAAACTAATTCATGATCGAGAGGCGAGGTTTTTCGTTTTTAATATCAAGTCGCAGTTAAATTAGAATCTACAAGTCCTAACACACCTACATTACAATGAATTAAGCAAATATACGCACAGCTTGGCAAAAAGGAGTTTGGAATAATTGGGTACTTTCCGTAATCAATAATAAATTATTTCGACTGTTCAATACAATAAAATATTAAGAAATAATCACACTTTCATCAATTGATTTTATGACTAACTTAATTTTAGTATTACTCCAGCAATTTTTGAAGGAATAAGTATGTTGTTTGACGCTAAAAAAACGTGACGGCACAATATACAATCTTGTACAAAATTCATAGAAAAATGTCGTTTTTGACAGTACGAAAAATGTATTGAATTTGACTAGTTGGCAAGTACCCAATTGAGATCGACAGTATCATACCTGTGGCAGCCTGGGACATTGTGGCTTAATCGGTTTTGATATTTGTCATTTTATTAGAGTATAAAAAGAGGAGGTACTATGTTCGGATTTATATGTTTATTCATGAGGTAGAGTCCGAAGTGGGTGATTCAGTCCAAGTCAATATTAGTACCAGCTGTCACCGCATCAAACTCTTCTTTGCCAAGTTGTAACAAGAAAACTTAAGCATCTAATAACGTAAGTAACATAATAAGTGCTAATCTCACTGTGATAGAGGTAACAGCAGAAATTAATAACTAAAATCTGTGGATTGATCTCAGTTTTTATTAGAAACTCCATACAAATTATGCCAAGAATCCATCTCAACCCGCAGATTTCCGATCGAGATTAGTTACAAATTTCGGCTACTGATACGATACTGTTTTGTGTAATGTTTATCAACTGACCTGTGTACCATTCTAACAAATTTTATCTGCATACAATATCGGTAAATGGTCTACAATTCAGTAAGTCAATTGTCAGATAAATGTATAATAGTGCAACATTAGGAATATATAAATAAACTTTTAATAAATAAGGCAAAGAAATGTATTAAGTTACATTTTATTTTTTACTTACGAGTGTTTCGAGAAACGAAATATTTGTAGGTATTTCTAGTATAGTCGTTGTGTGTTTCTAAAAAGGTTTTTTTTTATGGTGAACATATGTAACTCAAATTGTCTGATTCATAAATTGTAATAATCCTATGCTTAACCTAAAGCTATTCAGGAGTGTAACACATGTATAAAAACACACATAAAATGACATGACGTACTTATGACCTATCATATAACAACTTATTTGAAGACATCAGTGTCACGAACTCAAGATTTATAAAGTTAAGAAGCTTAGTTAAATTAAGCAAGTAAGATTAAAGCACTGCCATGATTATAGACAATGATGACAGATACATATGTATACTTTGTACATACAATATACATATTTCATGACAGATTTTAAGCATAAGAAGATATGATTTGTCTGAATTATATCTTACAAAATGTTTTGATATGATACCACGTACCATTACACGTTTTTTAGTATGTTCAGAAAGCGACTTTGTGGTTTAAAATTTTAGTTTAAATACTTTGGTATAATATAAAGTTAGGTACATAGTTACAAATCAGCTAATGGTAATATTGAACGTTGATTTGAGTTAATCTGTCTGTCTGTCCCTATGTATGCTTATCTTTAAAAGTACTCAAAGGATTTTGATGCGGTGGTTTTAATAGATAGAGTGATTCTTAAGGAAGGTTTATATGTATAATACATGCATATTGCACCCGTGCGAAGCCGGGGCGGGTGCGCTAGTAAGTAATATAAAGTTACATAGTTACAAATCAGCTATGTTTGCTTTTGGTAATACTAAACATTGATTTGAGTTAAATAAGTGATGACATTTGTAAATATTGAACTGTCATTATTATAGTTGTAATAAAAACTGTCTGTGAAAGAGTTGTAGTTTTGTAGGAACTTGGTTTTCAAAATGTTTGAAATAGATTTCAATAAATGTTTTTTGTAAGATAAATAAATGTATTTTATTTTTTTCTTTAGTTTAATACATATTTAAGTTATTAAACTATGCGTTTAAACTGAAGACGATAATTGTTTTTCTATTCTATTCTGTAAAACTCATTATTTGCTATTTCAATTAGGATAGGCAAAAATTGTTGGCTACAATAGTAAAAGTATTCATTGGTAAGTAGATATGCTGAAAGTGGGTGTGTCCCAAACTGTCTAATTTCACTTAATATTGATAGTATTTTGTGACCACTATGTTATATGCCCCGGTTAGTCTCTGAGGGCGAGCAGGTTACTCGACTATAATACTCAAGCTTTCTGCCAAGTGGTCCATATCCCCACACTTATATTTCCCCCTTTTACGATGACATTTTTTTCAGTAATAAACGACTTCCAACTGAAGCTGTTAATACATAATCGAAGTATAGATTCTAAAAAGATTTTGATATCAACTCTATAATGCTTTACTGTAATTAAACATTATAAATGTTAATGAGGCTGTATGGATATTACCTGTGTTTGTAATTCTCTTATACATAAATTACTGTCTAGATTTAGATGAGATTTACACACAGATTGATTGTAGTCTGGAACATATATTTAGGCTTTTTATCCAGATAAGGCGAGAAGAACTGCTGGCAGAAGCTAGATTTTTTTACAAAGGCAATATTGTAATACAGAACTACACTTAGACACATCCTTGTAGCAAGTTGGCAAAGTTTCATTCTATCAGATCCACGTTTTGCATGAATGCGTATATGTAATTAGTTATTACTACACGCTGATGAGTGTTGACACGCTGTTTTTGTTCCTTTACTTTCGTTAGCTCAAGGTCAAGAGAAATAGCTAAAAATTGTGTAAATTATTGCATGTTTCATTTTTGCACGTATAATAGTTGTGATATTCGAAAATCTAGTTATTTCAGATTCTACGTAGAATTTATAGGGAATAAAGAATCAATTTTAATTTAAACTTGAATTAAAGGAGATATTAATGACTGCTTCGTTGGCCGAGTGGTCGCAAGTGCGACTGCCGTGCAAGGGGTCTCAGGTTCGATTTCCGGGTCGGGCAAAGTATTACTGGGTTTTTCAATAATCTCAGTAGTAGCACGGAGTCTGGACATGTGCCCGGTATATGGCAATAGGCTCACCCTCTATTACATCGGACTTATAACATAAATAGTGAAAAGTGGGTGTTACATTGTACAGTGGCATTAAGTGCTGAAATGTGCACCTCTGCCTACCCCTTCGGGGATAAAAAGGCGTGATGTTATGTTATGTTATATTAATGATGATTCCAAGACCCGGAGATCTGTCCCTTAGATTATAAATATGTCTAGATAGAGCGTCATCATACAATACCAACAATAATGGCGTTGCAAAATTACTTGAATGTGTGCGTGCGGCTCATGATTTACTCGGTGCAAAAATGATACCAGTTATGACTAAAATTCTCCCATAAATATTTAGGCCCATGTACTAGACCATTTAGAAGTAAAGTAGGTAGTAAATAAAATTGTAAAACAATCATTTAATAGGTATTGATATTAAAACATGTTTAACATTATTTCTATAAAATCAATTTATAAACCATTCCAAAAATCGGAACGAATCTTCTTATTTTAGTCGGTTAAAATAATTAATTCATTAAATCATAGGTAAGTGTATATACAATAAATAATAAAATATATTTTTTTTATTTTTAATTCGCAAGCAAGCGACAATTTTTTTTAGTTTTCCTCTCTCGTTGCGAGTATAATATATCGACTGAAATTTGGCAACACTGATAAATTAACATGGCGGCAATTAGTTGGGTCAAAAACATAAATTAAATAATATAATTTTTAATTACTTAACGATGTATAAGCGATACCCTAAATATGGACATGTGGCCATTTTTGCAGTGTACTTTTTTGTTTACAAATTTATTTCGTAGCGTGCCTGACATATTAAGTGTCGTCTAGGTGACACGATGGGTATTAATTGACGGGTAATTGTATTGAAGTGAACACTGCAAATTTTTGAAACGCTTTTCGTGAACTGACACTCCATCTAGACATTGCATAATCAAAGACAGGTCCATAGATCAATCAAGCAAGTCCAAGCCAAAAGCATGTACCTACTACCTAATTTAAATAAGTACTAGGTAAATATTGTTGGTTACGCAATTTAATTGAACCAGTATAATATGAAGTGAATTTTCACGCATGCAAATTTTTCATGTGCATCCTCCTCCAACATCGATTACAAGAAAATGTAAAAAATGTTTAATAGTTTTTAAATCCATTCATTTATAATTTTATATCAATACGAATATTCTAATATTTTTCTTTTGTGTATTTATTTTCGGCACGAATGGGCCGGCTCGACCGGAGTGATACCACGACCTCACAGAAAACCGTCGTGAAGCAACGCTTGTGTTGTGTTTCGTCGTGTGGTTGAGGTTACCGGAGGCTCAATTACCCTCCTCTTCCCTAATCTCCCCAATTCCTGAATCCCTAACGATCCTCAAACTCCTAATCCCCAAAAGGCCGTTAACGCACTTGTAACGCCTCTGGTGTTCCAGGTGTCCATGGGCGATCAGGTGCTCGTTTACCGGCTTATGCCACAAAAAAATTGTACCTACCTCCATCTGTATTGTAATCTGAGAAGTAAAGAAGTGCAATGTATATGACAGGTGTCTACTAGTCGACCTCGAATTTGAACTTCGTAAAACCTAACAAACTTTTCCTCGTTTTTAAAAGACCCCCAAGGTCGTTCAGCAGTAAAGTAAAACATTTTTTATTGTAAAAAGATAAAAATTCAACTCTTATAGTAAATCCTTGAGTACAATGTTACAGCGGGAAGTTACTATCACATATGTATGGTATAGACAGCAAAACATTCTCACAAGAACATTTAATAACTAGCATTGTTCTTTAGTTGTATACAATGTCGATTCAAAACCAAGGGTCGTCGATATGAATTGCCAACTTGTATAATGTAACCGTGGGAATCTTTCGTGGTCACGATGCATTTTTTCTTCATTTCATAGGAAGTAGCTGTTTTGGGGAACCGTAAGGTTAATTGATACGTAATGACATTTTTAGACTGTTGCATTTTAAGTGTTGTTGTATTGTAATTGCAGTAGTGGAGAGGCATCAAAATTACGGATGACGTCAAATTACAGGAGTTGACTGCTAAACTGCTTTTGCAAAATAAAAAGAACCTATGTGTTCAGAACTTGTAATTATGTATTTGTGTAAATCTTATGTGTAACTTAAGTCGTAATGATTTGTCACAATTCGCTAGAACAATTAGCGTAGAAGATAATTCAGTATTATTATTTTCTGATCATTTATCCTTATAATATTTACGAGTTTGTGTTACGCGCTTACTACTATTTAAATTAAAAAATATTTAATTATGATTGCCACCATTAAAGTTTAGACAAAGAATTTTGTTCCCGTTGTGGTTAAATCCTCTTTATTTGTTCTAAAACGTGACTTCATTAAAGGCATGATGAAGCAAAAACTTGTGGTCACACAAATTCGAATGTGGGCCAAGTGTTCTTTAAACATTACATGCATAATAGAGATATAATTTAGTACGTGAAGTAGGAATGTATACGTATGCTAATATTACATAGCAGATTTGCAGTAATGGTCATTACCACGTAAAGCTATTGATAGGTGTGAACAAGTGGTACTGTCTAATGTTTGTTCATTTTCTCTCTTTTATCTGTGTCTACCTCAAAATAATTTAACACTACACATGTCACACATTAGGATTAGATTGACATAGGATTATTGTCATATGCAATCTACATAACAACTAAATATGTATTGGTATAAAAAGTTTATCATGAAGATTATTTTATATAGAATTATTATACACATGTACAGAAACCACACTTCAGGTCTGTGGTTTGAATACACAGGAAGAAGGTTTTATGCCGACTAAAAATTCAATGCAGCGTTTCTCGAGTGTAGCGGTCATTCGACATTCGTATCGCGAAGCGCGCCAGACGCACGCGCGAGTTCGGCCGTTGCGTTTTTACGCGGGAAATATTTACGTCATTGTTTACGTGAACTATAGACAGTATTACATGAATGAATATCGATAAAAAATAACATATTAACCATGGATTACAAAATGGAGATTGTTGCGCTGCTTTTATGCGGTGAGTACATAATTAATGTTATTGATGAGGATAAGTAAGTGTTAATGAGGAAGCTAATTGTTAAAGTTATTCAGACAGTGATTGCTAAGTATTGAAGAATCTTAGATTGATTTAAATTGGTCGGTTTGATTGTTGGTTTTAAAGTAAATCATAAGCAATTTTAAAAGTACGGAACTACGGACATCCTCAAAAAGACACTATTCGATAAATATTCAACTCTGTACAAATATTTAGGTGTTAACAGCGAAAAATCTCAAAAGCGCCAAGATTAATTTAAAATCTATACGTATACAAACAGCGGAATCACGCTGAAGGGACTTCAGTTATGCACTCAACCTCTGTTTAATTATGTTAATTACCTACTGCGGTCCTCCTTTATCGTCCGCTGTTACACAATGACCTAACAAAAATATATGTAGGTACTTATATATTTACACTTTATTTTATTGTTTCCAAAAAATAGGACAATAAAGTGTATGTAATAAATGGGTGGTGGTTTTAATCCATTTATCTTACTAGAGATTTTCTAACAGATAAACTTTACACTTTTATTTAAAATAATTATTAAGAGCCTGTTGCATAATGTCTACTTTAGTTCCTGTAAACTTCCCTACTTTTTAATTACTGGCTTTGTTATTGACCCATATTTTAACACTTTTCGTATATGGAATCCTTGTCAAATCATTAGTCAGTTAAACTAACAGAAACTTAATCAGACGATGTGTAACAGGCCCTTAAATATGACGTTCACTTATGTATTCTTGAGTTTGTTCTCATTTAGCTCACTGTCAATGTCTTCTGAAAAACTGACTGGTTATATTGACAGAGTGGTTTACGTTAATTGCGGTTGTGTCGCGATCGTAATTACACTCGGCACTCGTTGCTAAGAAAACTCAATGTTGTCTTGTGCACTTATCTCAACGTTCACTTCTTATAAATTGTTCTGATTTATTTTTTCCTTGAAATATAATAATTTACTAGGTAAATTCTTTGTTAGAAATACTTTTCGACCTTGTGTACATTTTCATAGTAGGTGCAATTTTACGATAGTTTTTAAGTAAGTGCCTTATTAATAGTAGTATTAGAGTCTATTTTTAGAAAGCAAAAGATATCTTTCGTTGTATTAATTAATACTGTAATTAATAATGCGTCATATATCTATAGTAGGTAATTACGTTTTCCTTTTACAACTGAAAATAGAAACTACGAATTATTCACTGATTGGTTGTTTAATTTATTTTAACTAGAAATTAAAGTGTAAATGATGACAGTTGGGAGAAAGGACAGAAACATATTATGACATAGATGGTAAAGCAAGAGATTTTTTTTTCAATAGCATATTAAACACGTTCTCATACCGTTATACAGTAATTAATTCGAACTTACTTCGGTTATTTATAAAAGCATAACAATAAACGCCACTTTCACAACTATGACATAAGGACGAGGATAACAAAGTTAAACTGTTAGATATTCGTCCTACTAAAGGAATTAAAGAAAACAAACAATTATGTAACAGTTTGATAAATAGCAAAACATCGATTTGAAACCTGTTCTCAATATACTCCAATATAAGTTCTTAATATTCTCCTGTTCTCAATATACTCCCATGTTCTCAATATACTCCAATATAAGTTCTTAATATTCTCCAATATAAGAGAGAGGAACTTAAGTTTTGCATGATGTATTAGGGCATAATACATTTGCATAATCCTCACCTGCTTCTGTCGCAACTGTTATGTGAAGATAAAGTAGGTACCTAAGTAGTGGGTGGATAACTGTATCGCAATTTCAACGCCAATGTCTTTTTTTAACAGACTGTCGACATCACACGATATGTGGTTTCATATAACTTTAAAATGTAAAACAATACGTTGTGAATTTGTGAATAAAGATTCCGTCATCGTCATGAACTTAAATTACTCTATATTGCCGTGACCAAAGCAGTATTTAGGACTTGGTATTTTGCTGTGAGAAACGATTGGTAAATAATTATAGAGTAGCGTTAATAATTAAGTATTTTAACGTATCATTGCGATTGTTTTAGTTTTATTTTGGTAATTGAGTGTGTATTGTTGCTTTGAATTTACAAAATATTTGAGACCAATTTATTTGTATCTTGCATTGTGGGAACTTTTTTAATATTTATTACTATCCTTAGCAATGAAGCTTCGTAGCTTAAGGATAGTCTGGTAAACGGTCACCGTAGCCTAAACTACACCTGCAATGCCAGAGGCATTAGACGTTGTATTGACTACAATGACCATTATTATGGGAAATTCTATAATTGCAGCATCATTTTCTAGGAGCCCTCTTTCCTGTAATTCAAACGATGGCGTAATGAAATAGGTTGCAATCCTTATGATAACACGGTTCACAATATTTTTGATATTATAGATAGTCAATTTCGTTCGTATTTAAGTACTGCATCAATTTTAATACCAGTGCGTTAATTCTTATATCAGATCTATTAATGTAATACATATTTGAACAGCAAAAAATAGTCATATAGTTTTTTAAGGTAGGTGTGGTACTTGTATGCATACAGGAAACGGATGTACGTAAGCTATCGGATGTAATAAATTGTTCGTCCCTCTACTTGTACTAAGATTGAGTAGGTACGCTAATCGACATTACCCCACTCGACTGATGGACACTTGTAAAGCAAGGAAATGTTTTTTTCTTTTTATCAACATTTAAATAGCTTTCTCCTAGGAGTAAACGTAATGAGCTTATTCTCATTCTCATTTCCGCAATTAAATATATGACGAAGAAAGACACATTAAACGTGGTTTCAAGATGATGGAAAATGTAACAGTTTGTGGCGATATTGTAAACAATTATCATCATCCAAACGATTTACTGAGACGTAGATAATCGCTCGTAATATGGTTTGATGAATTGAAGGTGATTTGAAAGTAACATTAGCACTATTTAATTTCATTGGTGTTTAAGAGACTATCGTTGCGTTTGATTTATTTTGAACAGTCGATTAAATAATGTGAATTGATTCATTAGATTGGATATTAGAAGTTTAGTTTTATCATTACAAAATAACTAGGCAAAATGTTTATTGTTTCGAACATACTAGTATAGAATTAGTATAGTAAAAATATTATGATAAAAATTGAAATTGAATAAAGGCGTTTTTTCAATTTTTTTATGTAATGCACTTACATTTGCTCTGGTATGATTTATGATGTCCAGGAGCGGAGCTCACCCCTCATTCCCTTAAATTATATATCATATACCTGATCTATATGTACGTACATAATCATAATTATAATTGATTTTATGTAAATACTCATCACGCCTTTTATACCCGAACGTGTGGTGGAGGTGTAAATTACGGCACCTAATGCCACTGTACACCCACTTTTCACTATTTATGTTATGAGTCATATGTAAAAGAGGTGAGCCTACTGTTATATATCGGGTACAAATCCAGACTCCGTGCTACTACCGAGATTTTTTTCTAAACTCTGCAATATTTTGCTGGACCAAGGAATTGAAACCAAGACCACTTCCCCGGCAGTAGCACTTGCGACCACTCGACCAACGAGGCAGTTTATGTAAATAATATTTTAATATTGATTGATGTCGATATCTTTGCTAAACCATTGCTTCTATTCTGATTGCTTGTGTTGTATGGCTACGTGCCCGTCCTTGTTACGGCTCATAAGTATCTGAATACTGTAATGGTTGAACAGTTCAGATGTTGAAAGTTACCACCTAATCCATTTTGTTTGATTTATTTGTTTGATCAGTACGTAATAAACATTTCCGTCGTTTTTGTCTTTGTTTTACTTTCAAAAATGATGTAATAAATATTTAAAATAAATTTGTTTGAAGATCGTTATTCTATTTTCGATTCTATTTTATGGTTGGAGAGTTTTCAATTTACATCTTTTACATTATCTTGTCAAAATTTTATCTAGTTTATTTTGATTTTATTTACTTTGTTTTGAAAATGTCTTTAAATAATTCATTAACTGTTTTGGAAAGTCTTTATAATGGTATTTAAATAAAATACAGTTACCTGATTGTGACAATCATCACTGAAAGTATCACTACGTAGTTATTACCATATTTTATGCGCAGATAAAGTCTATTCCTTCATTCTATTAAAACGAGATTAAAACCAGTTAACTGAAATCGAAGGTTAAGTGTGAAGTATAAAAGTAAAATCTCCATATCTTAATACTCACAATTAAAAGCTTCTTACGTTTGCATTAATAGCTGTAATTGAAATACCCACAGCCTTAAAGATATTTAGAAGTAACCCTCTCTTTAATCAATATTAACTTAGAGTGGAATTTAAAAAAAAATGGTATAGTATGTATACCTACCTATCTACTGTACGTCCTTAAACTATGACCAGACGGCAGACATCATGAGTTGGATATCAGCATCCCTTATTGGTAATCGTAATACAAATCTTCAAGTCACTTTAAAGTCAAGTCCCTATAAAGAAAACCCCTTATGTGACCGTATTTAGGCTGATGATGGTGTAGAAATATTATAGCTATCTTGCAACTACAAATCTAAGGAGCAACTAGTGGACCATAAATATAAAAACGCATCTTACGCAGGTACGCATTATGTCACGATTACACTTTCTTTACTATTTCTTATATCACAGTTTTAAGTAACGATGGTCATAATTGCTTACCTTAGTTCCGGATAATAGTGGTTTAGCGTAGAGTAAACGTTAAGATTCTTTAGCTTGTGGTTATCATTACAGTAACAAACAAACTTTTGTTGGGTACAGTCGAAGACATGATTTTACTTCAAATAGCGATAAGATAGATGGCTAAATAGAAATGCTAGGTAATTCAAATTTCGCGGATGATTTAACTGGTGGCCGAGGCTCCGTTTCGAAGTACAGGTACTCCTGGTATCCTGTTCCTACTGGAACGGGGTGGTGTTTAGTCAGTAAGAGTCCGACACCCGTCTGATTTTTCCTCTCAAAAAAAGGTAATTCAAATTTATTTATTGAATTAGGCATTGGTTGGTCGGTGAATAATCTAGGTTACACAATATCATTATTAATCATAATATTGATTCCCATCGCTACGTTCTTCTAAATAATTATTCTCTACAATAAATACTTTATTAAAAGAATTAAATAATGTTTTTATAATAACTATCCTGAGACATACTAAATTAAATCAAAATAGCCTATGCGACATCGTCGCGACCGTTCACGCTGCTCATGAGGAAGAACCCCTCTGTGGTTCGAAACTAGTAGAGCTTTTCTCAGTATATTCACGTGAGTAACCCGCGATTTTTAGTGAATTTGAATAATCTCTTTTATTATGAACAGGTTATTTTTAAGGAAGGAATGTTAACTAATTAGTTAAGTTATTGTTTGTCCGTCTTACATATAAGTTGAAGTAATTCTTTATTTTAATGCAGCGATGCATAAGTTTGTGATGCAACATGCAACCAGCCTCTTGATGCAACGGTCACGCAACGTGTCTTCTGAATAATTATACATAAATAATGTGGAACCGAGAACCGACAAATGGATGATACATTTATTATGGTTTTGATTTATATTCGTGTATTAATATGGATTCTCAATACAGACATAATAATGAGTAATGTGCTTTAACAGAAAAACTATTTTCGGTTGGTCAGAAGAATAAAATTCAAATATATTAATTTCTTTTTTAAATCTGTAGATATAACCATGACTTTGATAAATTACTTCTTAAAATAGTTTTTTTAATATTATTTGTAAGCTGTAGGTGTTGGTAGCTAGCTATAAAAGTTTTAGAAAATTTCTGCGAGATTAAGAACAAAGCAATTAAATAAGTGATAGGGTTCCCTTTTGCCAAAAGTTGAGCCATTGTCGGTTAGCTAGCAAAAATAAACTATGTAATATTTTGGTAAGAGTTCCTACTTCCTAGAAACCTTTATGATTTCATCTTTCTGCAACAAATAGAATGGCTGTGCTCATGTTGTGACCTAGGCAGTAAAAACCCAAAGAATATAGCACTACATTATTAATCATTTTTAATAACCTTAATAATAGCCTGTATACATACGTACGTCAATAAGTATATAAGTACTTTCGTATATAATAAGCCTGTCTGTAAGTAAGGCAAAAAAACTGGTTTGATTGCACTTGATTGCAATTATTATATGTAGGTATGTTTAATATTCGGTTAAACATACTTCCGCCTAAAAGTAAGATAGTTTTAGCATGCATTTTGGTTGGTATTAATAAATAATGTAGGTATAACATTTTATTTTCATGCCGCATGGTCCGTTTTAGTCTTTACTAAGGCGGTAAAATAATTTCATTATTATCATCAATTGTGTTAAAAGCCAGCTGCTTTCATGGTACGGACGTAGGTATTGATTATTATTATGAAGTCGGTAAGATTATTAAGTGGTCAAAAACAAAAATAATATTTTTCAAAGTCACTGGACTAGTTGTTTATTCGGTGAAACTAGATCTATTAACACAATGCAGATATAATAGCTTCATTGAGTCTGCGTCAATAACTCAATAATAAGCAGTCTACGTCAGTTGGTAAACTTAACTGGATTCATGCGATAATCACTTCCGCGTTACTTTTTATCGATTGGAAACCTTGCATGTGGACGTATTGGGGGAGCGAGATTATAGTGTAGCGTACGAAACTACAAACGTAGTGTTAGTTGCGGATCGCTTTCACCATCGCTAGTGACGACCCTACCGACCTGACCGCTGACCACAGCTGACAGGTGCCAAACATATCACATTTATACAATACTCTCATATTCACCTTAATACACCATTACATAAACACCCCATGATTTCTACCAAGAATGAATATTAAGAGGCTGTATCAATCGTCTGGTTTAGAAGGCAATTATCGAATGAGTCACGAATCGCAACTTAGGCACAATCGAATCGGTACAATCGATTTCCATTTTGTAGGCACGCTACTTACTTCCGTGTCTTGTTGCTGAACTGTGAGACGGTGAATTCAGATTATATCGAAATTCCAATCCGTTGAGAAAACGGTAAATTGAAATTTTGTACCTTTCTAGATTCATTTATTTGCAAATGGATGCATTTAGTATTTCCATCGGTGCTTATCTTAACGACTAAACCAGAATAGGATATGTACTTTCATACATTTCTACGGCTACATACCCACATGTAGGTGGGTAATAATGTTCGAGTCTAAAATGCATTTTTCGCACAAAATAATTGTAATTGCTTGGTAATAAATGTGTAACGAAATGTTTTATTTCTTAATTATGATTGATGGAAATCCTTTGTATTGCATTGCGTATGAATTAGTTATCTATAATATCCTTACCTAATTAGTTTAATTGATCATTATTAACCCAGTAAAATTATATCTGTCCTTAATACTGTGAGAAATTGCTTCACACACAATTCTTTATTTTTTATAAACTTGAGAATTCACCCATTTCGTGATAAACACATCAAACTGCTAATTAAAGGAGTCGTGTTGTAAGTTAACTTAAGTTTAGGTTGTAGAGAGCATTGTTCCTTTGTTTAAAACTTTTAGTTAGCTCCTTTACACACTGCGGATCGCATTTAAAACATAACGTCGTGACGTTCGACTGTCTTTCCTAATGAGACTAGGGGCCTGTGTCAATATCTGATTAAGACTGTACTTATTTCCATAAATAATGTTAACAGTTACTTAATTAGGCGTCATGGAACCGGTCATGAAATCGTGCTTCTCTTGCTCTTGTCTAACCCGTCTCTATTTATAATACGCCTTGTGTGTGAAGGGGCTTACTTTATATAAATAGTTATTCTCGAGATAAACTTGACTGCACTTACGACACCCTTCGCCTCCTGCGTTCAATTATGCATGGGTAAATGTTCCACTAAGCCGACTTTCAAATAAGAGCACAGAGCACTATACGATACTCGATGTCGAAATTTAATACCGACAGGATACTATTTCATTTGGCAAAGGCTAAGACATTTATAATGTTGATAGCTGAGGACATTAACAATTTATACATTCATTTTATAGAATAACTTTAATTGATGTCCAATAAAAATAAATAGGTTCGATGCAGATGTCGTAGTGGCCCGGAGGTTTAAGACGCCCGCTTCTCATGCATGAGAGTGCGGGTTTGAAACCTACCAACGACAAATACCAATGAGACGTTTTCCGAGTTATATGTACTAAGACACCACTGACAAACGGTATAGGAAAAACATAGAGAGGAAACCTGGGCTTAATTTCCAATTATAAGTTTGACATCCCCAATCCGCATTGAGCAAGGGTGGTAATTAATGCTCAAACGTCGTGTGAGAATAGACTTTGCTCAACAGTGGGGATTTATAGGCATATGTGCCGATGTAGGTAGACACTAATTTTACCAAAATCAAGTCTTCATCATGTTCCATTCTAATCTGCGAAAATATCAATAAATAGTGTAAGTAGTTTGTTAATTTAAAAAGATGCATAGGTACTGCAACGAGACGGAACGTGAATAATATTTTTAATGCGTTTCTGCCATACAGGCAATAACATGGGTATTTATATAACGGTTTATTCAACGCTTAACATTCCTATATAAACTAGTTCAGTCAAGTTTAATGCGTTCTTAGAATTTAGTGAAACAAAGTGACGTTCACGACTATCTACAAGTTTCCTCTAAGAGGGAGAAATCATTTTGATCGTTTCGAATCGCATATTTGCATGTGATGGTACTTGTCTAAGTTATACTTTTAAGAAATTGCAATTTGATTGTTAGAATTAAATATTTTCACCTATTTCTTCTGTAGATGCCCTAAGTACAATGTCGATTGTTAAAATATTTTAAGTTTAAAGAACATAACATAGCATAACATCACGCTTTTTATCCTCGAAGGGGTAGGCAGAGATGCACAGGTGCAGTAATACTTTGCCCGACCCAGGAATCGAACCCGAGACCCCTTGCCCGGCAGTCGCACTCGCGACCACTTGGCCAACAAGGCAGTCAAAGTTTAAGTTTAAAGATGTTTTGATAAAGTACAAAAAGCTTTCGGAAAATCGGCGTAGCGGTGGAAAGGCGAAACTAAGAACTTAAACAATGACTACATACTTATCTACGATTAATATAGGAATGAATGTTGTGAACAAGATTATAAGTATATCTGAATGCAATAGACCGTAGCGATACGGATGTTCAACTGTTCAACATAACAGTAAAGCATAGCTCAGATTATGTAAAACTGGGGCTATCAATTATTGTGTCTGTCAGTTCGTATATCCTAAGGACAAGTTAAGACGTGATTGTTAAGTAATTGAATTTATACGCTTCCAACTGTCGGTGATTATTCATCGCATAAACTTCGTAATATGTACAATATGAGTTGGTATTCAAGAACAATGGTTCTTGGTTTACGATCATTGTTCCCACGGTAATCAATAAGTCCTTCAGTAAACGTATCGACCGCATTCGTATTGTATTCACAGTTTCAATGGTGTTCTTAGGTATTTAACACTTTATAGGTACTCCGTGAAATCATCTTGTTAATGTGACAACATAGTAAGTTAAAGTAGAACTTTCTGCTATTAGAGAATTGGGTCATGGTAATTATTGGCGTATTTTGAGTCAATATTAGTCCTAAAACTCGTTACTTGCGAAAACTTTACTAAAATGTAACAAGACGTGTGAAAAACTGGCAACTAATATTTGAACGACTATGGTATGAAAACGTTGAGAGGTTGCGAGTTTCCAAGTATACATCAACATTCTTAATCTAGTAGCAACTTTACGTAAACAAACATTGCCTTGAACTGTGTAGTGAGGCACGCGACATGTGTCTATTTGTTACATCGTAATTAACCTCTTAATTAAGTGCACGGAGTAAGTGTAGCGCGCCGAGTTCACGTTTAATACCCATTGTGATTGCTGAGATTAAGACATGCCAGTCCAACTGCCGACTGTTGAGGGTCAAATGTCAAAGGAGGTTGTGCATTGTGTGGTGTAGTACGAAAACTGTAGTCTAATGACCTGCTATTTATTGTGCTCTTTAGAAGGGCTCCATGAAGGAACCAGTGGTCACGCTCTGAAAATCTAGGGCATAGCAAATGGCAATGTCTTGGCTGACCTGCGGCTACAACAGGAATTATCTGATACCGGTACATGCAGCAGAGTATCAGAGTAAACAAAACGATTTCGAAGTCATCAAAAATAACAGAAAATTTTTCTTATAATTTTGCGATGGCACTACTCTTAGATCGTCTTATATGACAGTAGAGAGAGGAGTCCCTCAGGGCTCCATCTTGGGTCCGATTATTTTTATTCTCTATTGTGCAGATATAATTAAATGCATCCATAAATGTAAATACCACATATACGCCGATGATGTCCAGGTTTATATATCTTTCCGTCCAGATGAGTACTATGATGCCATTACGGATCTTAACGATGACCTACACAAAATTGCCACCTGGTCTGAGGAGCACTGCTTGTCATTGAATCCAACAAAAACCAAATATTTGGTATTTGGTTCAAGACAACAGCTTGCAAAGCTACCTCCATCATTTGACCTGAGATTAATGGGCGAGCAAATTGAGCGAGTGTATGAGGCAAAAAATTTGGGGCTGGTAATGGATAAAGACTTGCGTTTTGAGAGACATGTGGCAGAGTCTGTTAGAAATTGTTTCTATCGCCTGAAGGTCTTATACAGAATGCGACCGTACCTGTCAGTGGAATTACGGGAGCGGCTGATAGAGACCTTAGTTCTGTCTAGGTTAAACTACGTAGACACGGTGTATGGTCCAGCCTGTTAGCAGTACAGATCGGCTCATTCAAAGGGTCCAAATGCTTGCGCTCGTTTCTGTTACAACATTCCTTGCAGAACCCATGTAACACCATATCTGAACGAACACTTCATATTAAAATGAAATCCAGACGCAAGCTGCATCTGGCCTGCTTATTTGGTGTAGTTATTTACCAGAAACGGACTACTTATTTAAAAAACTAAAATGGCTTGCGGGCCGGCGGGAATGTGAAAGAAGGCAATGTTCACAGCAACTCACGACCGAGTCATATGGTACAGCCGCTTTTAGGGGCAGCTTTCGCTATGCAGCTTCCAAAGTGTGGAATAACCTCCCACCACCTATTAGAGGGGCAAATACAATGGGTGCATTTAGAAGACGCTTGCGAAAATACCTCATCGATACACAGCGAAGGCTTGATATGGTGGTGCAGAATACCTCAATTATATAATGTACCCGTGCATTCTGTTCATACACACGCAATATAATTTTTAATCATATTTAATAAATATTTTTTGTGTAATTACTATACCCTATTATTATATGTATGTATGTATTATGGTATATCTATATAAATTACTTAATAATTTTATAATACACTTCACACGCTACTCTGCATTTGCTGCTTTACGTCCGTTGCGTCACTGCCACAGGTTCAGTTGAAAACCAGCGTCAGGCACTAGATGTCTGGCATGTATGCTGAACTGGACCTTTTTTGGTGCAGCTGTCGGGCACATGATTATTATTGTTGGTATATTTGACTTTTAAATTTTTGTATATACCTACATCTATTTTTGTTTTTCTTTTTTTTAATTTTTTTTATTTCACTCCTAATTTTTTGTTTGCATTGTATTTATTGTATTGTGTTTGTGCCTGGTGTTGTACCAAATAAATTATTTTTCTTTCTCTTTCTTTCTCAATGATATTAATGTTACAAATATCTGTATAAGGATGTAGCAAAACGACATTTCGTGTCGGTCCTTATTTATAACTTGTTTAATTAAGTTGACTTTAGAATCCAGTAGCCAGGTGGTGTATAGAGGTACTTTGTTACGTATATAACATTTATATAGGGTTCATAGTAGAGTTCTGCTTCGCAAATATTACGCGTGCAGTAGAAAGTCGAGTATGTTTCTATACATTTGAATAGAAAACTTATTTCTTCTTGAATGAAGGTAAATATTACCTATGTAGATAAAATTGCATACGAAAATGTACCAATGTACTTTACGTAGGTATTTTAGCGAGATTTTGGACTGTGCACCACCTTTCAAATAATAACAAGCATACATCGTGTCCTCGTCCTCATGCTTTATGCATTATTATCTAATGTAACTGTAGGATTATAGAATTTATTGCAGCACCTAATTATTCCCTCCGGCCCTCAGAGATCTCCAACTAATATGTGCAATTTGCTATGGCGCTGGAGAAATAGGAATTATCATAATTCTTCCAGGGGAGGAAACAGGTTGACAGTTTAATAAGCTGTTTTTACAATGCCATTATTCTAGTATCTAGCATTCAGTCAGACTACCACTAGTATATCATAGGTAGGTATAGTTCACGAACACGTTCTTACACACCTGTTACGGTAAATTACATGCTATAACGCCAAAATAGGGCCTCATGCTCCTTCCCTTTGTAAACAAATTTTAAACCAGACATTTGCAACAGATCTCAATTTCCATAGCTTATTACCATAATATCGTTCAGCTATAGAGGTATATATCTCGGTGGCATCTATTAAAAGAATAGCAGCATTGCACCACACAAGCAAACAATGGCGTGGATAGCAGAGCGGTGTAGAAACACACGTGGTGTAGTTGCACCTATCAATTAACCATGATTAAAAGTAAATGCAGGGGTCATTCAGTTATAAGGTAGTGCATCAGACGATCTCACGGCTTGTTTGAACAATGGTGATCCAAATATAGTGAGACAGAATAATGGATCAATTAATTAAGTGTAAGTGTGACCATGAAACGTATTCGCCGGTCGACGTCATCGGATGCGTAGAATTGTTCGGAGATGGTTTGAGATCTTGACCCAGTTAGCAACTACGTACAACCGTGAAATGGCTACGTTAGTTAATTTTTACAATGAGAGTTGCATAATAGATAATTAAATATTTAACTCTCTTTATGTCTTTTGTACAAGTGAAAAGTTTGTTATTTACTGTACCTCTTCCAGTGTTGTATAAGACAGAACACTTAGGTACTTAACTTGTATTTTGCATGAATTAGTAAGATATAACTACTGTTTTATATGCTGTTGGGAGCATTAAGTTAAAACTGGAATAGAGCCTTGAAGGAATAGACCTTACACAAATATGAACATTCTAGCATACAAGTAAATAAGTTTATGTGTACCTTCGAGAGACCGTGTGATAAGAACCACAGGTTGTTTTACTGCAAACTATATTTAAAAATTGGTTATTTTTAGAGCATTTGAATATAATACATGTTTGTTTCACGAGCGACCGATTT
Source organism: Spodoptera littoralis (assembly GCA_902850265.1). Classification (NCBI taxonomy): domain Eukaryota; kingdom Metazoa; phylum Arthropoda; class Insecta; order Lepidoptera; family Noctuidae; genus Spodoptera; species Spodoptera littoralis. The sequence goes on along the minus strand of LR824542.2, from coordinate 6,541,770 downwards.
CGAATAAAAAAATTAAACGTGTTAAATAAATAAAATCTAACAAAAATGCCAAAACGAATGCAGAAACGTGTTTTCTCAAGGATTTAAACAATTTGGAGAAGATATTATTACACTACATAAATTGCGGAAGTATGGTAATAATTTATCATAGAGTTGGTTAACGCAGTTTTACTTTATTTAATGCCAATTAATGTTAGTCATAATTACTTAAGATTATCAACAATGTCAAACAGTCTGTAATGGATTACTGTATTGTATAACAACGTGAGAAACCTTCATTGTCACACCATTTCAAGAATATAACGGTCAGTACGTATGTAGTGTGGCATACTTAATACTTATATTATGGTCAATTGGTCTTCTGGTGTATGAGAGTATGTGACATCGCAGACTGCCGGCCATTCGGTCCGCCGTCCGCCACAATCTCACCTAATCGGTAAACAAGACGCGTTTTATGTAATAATCTTTTTGGCGTCTGTCCCGTGCACTCTGAGTTTCGCTTTCACCTTAATAACGTACTTTCCAAACTTTGGGTTTTTGTTTATGGTAAATAATGCGGCTCGAGGATGACTTCGGATCACGCTAGTCTTAGAGAGAAGTGAGCTTGTGTAACTAAACATTTACAGTTAATGACCGCATTTACATTGTATTGTTTTGGTATTTTAGTTATGTATACCTCCGCATTTGTTGTAGGTAACTAGGTATTATGATGCGTAAAGGTTATCTTTATGGAATAATGCACAAAAATTAAAGACACAAATTCATTTTAGAGCCCTATGCATCGCGAGACTACGCATGGTCGCAACAAACAAGTATGATTTTTGAATAAAATTAAGTGAAAGTAAGCTTGATCACACATCTAATACCCGAGACCGATCGCGTCATATTATGGCATAGCTACATTAGCTACTATGTTGATCGCAAACGGATGGAAATCGATACAATATGCTGTCAAAACTCGCTTCGGCGAAAGTTATTCGCGGAAAAGAATAATAAAAAATCGGATATGACATTTCCGTGATGTAACAGTAGATTGATATGACAGAAGGTGATAGGACAGATTAAATAGACCCTAATTTGAATTGTAAAGGTGCGTTCTTAGCAGATAAAGGAAACAGTGATGTCGGATTATTAGCTAACAATGTCAGGTCAGGTTAAAACCGAAATACATAATTATTAAACCGTGGTCTACATCTGTATTACCAATAGACAATATATTTATTTTTGCAATACGGTAGAGACATTTTTGTGTAACTAAAAAGGTTGAGTTCAAGAGATTGGCATAATCAACTTTATTTTTAGTTTTATTATGTCAACATGTCTAATTTACTTATACATACTTTAAGTCCATTGCAGCTAATAACAGGTTACCAAAGTAATTTAGAATTTCATCGTGTTTGACATCAGTTAAATATTGAGGCTATGTGTTTATGCGACGCTTGCTAAATGTTCTAAGGACAGGGCACCTAAGATCCTTTCCAAAAGTAAACATTGTATAGATCCTATACTGTAGGAGATACCGTTAGTTATCTTGATGTCTCCGAAGAGTTTAACTTTAAAATCTTGGAGACGTGCGCATTGTGCACGGTCTGTCGTGCGTGCGCTTGCACAGCGTGACCGAGGGCTGCTATCTACTACTGACATTTTTTACACAATATTATGACTACGAGGCGACGGTTCCACGCGATATGATTATATTGTAATACACAATAGAAACCTTGTACGTTATGTTTAATGTTATATAATTATTTGTTCCTGTTATGATTGTATGATGCTGGACGTTTGTCACATTTTTGTTTCCGCTTGGTAATGAGAAAATTGGACCGAATAGGACTAGGACTAATACCTACCTAATTTAACGTGTAACGTAATTAGGGTCACAATATGTGTATCTCACTTAGATTTTTTTTAATAAATCTCAACCTTTTAATTTGTGATCTCCAAATCACCTGTTACCTAAGCAAAAAAGTTACGTTACGAGCAACCCTCTTACGCAGACAAGGTCTATAGTTCAGAAGTAAACTTTGATGGGCTGTTATTGATGTGATGGACTTATTTTTAAACGTACCTATAAAGTTTCATACTTATTGTCTGTAGGCCATAGCCATCAACACCATTAAAACTCAAAACAAAGTAAATTCACACACAAAGTATTAATGAAGCAAAAAGATTTTCTGTAGAGCCACACAATCGTGACTGATTGTAACAAAGAACGACCATTACAGTGTGAATTATTTGACAAATGAATCAATGATCACGATTGATGCAACCTTGATATACTTAGTTATAATCTACGGACAAACTTGAGAATCATCTAGTATGCGAAAATATTGCTATTGCTCTTTAAGTAAATGGGGGGTTATTTTGTAACTTTTCTAAATTGGCCGTACGGCTACGGATATGGTACGGACCTTCTTGTTAGATGCCAAAAACTGTATCATCTACCTACTAGTATGCTGTTTAACATGTTTCGAAACAATAACTTAAAATAGTCAGTCCTTAAGATCAAAAATTTTGTCCTTGTAAATGGATTTCAACTGATAAAATATAAAAGTAAATTGTGCTGATTTATCGATTAAATTGACCAGATATAGCAAGTAAAAGATCGTGTAAATTATTTTTATAGAATAATAATAAATATGACCTTCGCTGATACTGACTAACCCGATTGCCCTTTAGCCATTCACGACACAAAAATTACACTCACTTTTGTGCATTACGCATGTAGTAGGTAATGACTAAGCAGATTTGATTATCGAGTTTATTGTAATAGATCTGGTCATTTGATCTCACGTTCATGAAAACTAAAGCGATATTGACAGGCTGTCGGAGATTGATAGTCCTGTATTCATAGATAAGTAGATACTGTAACTATATAAGTAGGTAAATCAATATCCTGTTCGGGTATTAAATTAATGCTACTATCAAATGGCGAAATTAATATTTTGGTGTTTTACAGAGCCTATCTTATACATATATGAAATCTGTTACTGGCTCAGATGTTTAAACTGTGTAACTTCTTTTATTTTGGTGAATAAAGTTATTATTATTATTATCTTATGAAACTTTATTCATCGTAGGTACTCAGAATTCTGATAATGTTAAGTTACAAATAGCTCCTAGATATTTTTCTTGTGTATATTTTAGATGACATTTATGATAACGTCTTTGATAGAAGCTAAAAATTTGTACGCCAAAGATGACCTACATACATTACGTGCTGGGAGCTACTTACGGAAAAATATCGAGCATACCTATTTACTTACCATAATCACCATGGCAAGCCATTCATCTACAATTCTACATCATATTAATAACTCAACAGTACCTAAATCATGAGGTACTCCTAAAGATATCTAATGATATTCATGGGGAGTAAACGACTGCATGCATGCACGTAGCAAAAGGTTATTTTCGTGCACTTGAATGTTGGTGGTAGTACGTAGGTCACAAGTCCAATAGTAGTTCTATGAGATTTTCCTACCTATTTATCAATGATCATAAAGCCAGAAAGACTTTACAGGTCAAGGTGTTCACTTTGTTTGCTAAAACTACCAAATGGAAACTTAAAAAGCAACAGCTTTATGGGAAAACCCGCTTAAAGATACAGGCGTCAGTTACTAGAGTCAAATACAGCTACATACATTATGGTTTACCTTGTAAGGTCTAATTAATTACTTAATTACTAATTCACAGTTTAGACACACAATTCCATAAAAAACACATGTTTTATAATTTTTTCTAAGATGTCCTCATCGGACTTTCATTGTTTGACTTCTTATCAATTCTGATCGAGGTAGTTTTAATTAAATATTTATAAAAGTTTTATAAGTAGGTACCTTTACTTAGAATTCTACACCTATCTCAAAGTTAAAATAAAATCCGATTAGTAGACAGGACGGTTATCTAAGAGAAATTATTAGAAACCGCAGAGTATACTAATTAAAATTATTTGTTGAATAAATCAGCTTAATTAACGGTATATTTAGTGAGTTGCAGTCAGGATACGGATCTCCGCGTGCAGAGCCAGTCACTTCACAAGGCTCTACCCGTATTCGACACACGAACGATCCTGCCTTTCTAAAATGCTTACCTACAATTTATTTCGTTGTTGCTTTGCACACAATCTGATGTAGGTCTAATAAATATGTAGGAATAGTGTGACCGAACACCACGGCACCTTTGTTGGGACTTTATATTTAACCACTTTTATAACGTTTACGACAATTTTATGAGTGGTTGTAAAGTTCACTAACAATAACGCAACTAGACAAAATATTTCAAAGACGTTTATTGAAAGACTACAGTAACTAAAGTTGTGTTGGTTAATTATTACAATTAGTTACATACATAAACATAACTACACGTCTTCCTATATACTAGACACTATACAATATCTAGATTTTTAAAATGTTTACTTAATGAATTGCTTAAAATTAATGTCCTATCAGCATAGGCATCAGCCTACCTACCTATATCTAGTCGGTCAATGAACCTATTTATCCCACGCCGTTCTTAATAGCCACTGAATTCTACAAACCGTAAGTTGCTATGTAACTATTTTACACGGAAAAATGGACCGTGAAGATATTAAATTAATTGCCTTCAATTGTCCCGGTGACTGAGAATGATTTCTGTAGTCACGTTTCTCGATTACCGTCGTTGTAAGCGGCTTTGGCTCTCCATCAAATCAATTCATCTGTCGGGTTCGATTGGTTCCTACTGATGGAATCAGATGGTCGACTGTGATTTAATAGCCCATAAACATTGCTATTGATTACGTCGGTACGTGTAGCGTAATCATAGCAATTAATTAAAAGAAGATTGTATCATCAAGTATTATGTTCTTCGATATAAATTATAGAAGTGCGTGTGAAAGCGAATATTTATCATGGAGACTACAATTATTGCGCAATTGGAAATATGAAGTACTGATGGATGAGATAAGTAATTAGTACGACTTTTAACTGATGTTTGAGAGAATATTACGAAGCAGGCTACTTAGCTATTCTATTATTAGAATTACAATCTGGGTAGCTATTCCTTTACACTTAATTATAACTTAACGGATGAGAGATTCTTAATCACTTGATAGTAAAAAATATTGTCGTTACCAAAAAACAAGCATCATAGGCACCCAACAACCGTAGAAAATTATCCAATTATGAATAGCAATACAAAAACACGAAGGACGGTAGGTAAGTTACCAACCTAATCAGGGTAGAGAGTTAAAATACCTTATCATCTTTTAAAGTTCATAAAATATGTTATGTTGTAATACATATTTACACGCTTACCTTTAAGTAGGTAGGTACAGTCCTTACATTAGGATTAAGTATGTATCTAAGGGACTAAAAAGAACCGATATTAAATCTACTTACTCTACCAACTAGACTACTATTACCATGTATAAAGTTAAATATATATATGTACTTATCTATCTTCTAAAACACTATTGTTAGAACTGGAGCAAATTTCATCACAGCACAGCTGGTATTTGTGAGTACGGAGCTAGGTTAGACCCATAGATTTATTGAGTACTTACCAACGCAACAGGATTCTGGTCAGTGAAAGTAAAGTTTCGATACATTATAATAAGTCTATTGGCAGTTACTTAACAGAGGCCTCGTTGCTAATAAATAGGTCAATTTGATACTGATTAATATGATGACGGACAGACGCAATTAGATGATTGTTTCATAACAAACATATGATGAGTCTTGATGAAATTTCGCTATGCAACTGATAAGATGGGCGCGGCAAGTATTTCTGTTTATTACGTACTAAGTAGGTGTCTGTTTACAAATAAAAAATTGGATCTGGCTAGGCTTCTTATGCAAGAAGAATTTATGATCTACCTATACATCAAATATAAATAAGAAAGTTGAAAATAAGATGACCTGTGAATGTTGCTTAGCCTTGCTTTGATCGGAATCGACCAAATCAGTGTTATTAGCACTTCTGAATTTCTATGCAGTTTTTAAAATGTTGTGGTGCTATTGTATTGTACTTAAACGCTGGTTAGGTATATTCGGTACAATGTCAAGTTGAAAAGCAGTTTTGACCTCGAAGTAGGCATTGTCTTTTTGCGCTTGGGAAATTGTTTAAACAGTCCTAGAGCCGACCAATGTAACAAGTGTAACTATTTTAATGAGCACGTTGTGATGGGAATAATAAACATGTTTTCATTGTTTCAGTTATACCTGCGTTTGTCGCATCAATCACAATCACACCAAATGGAAACAGTCCCGAAATTAAAATGGTTGGAGGAATGTCGATGGATGTGCAGCAGGACTTCATACCAATGGAATCAAAAATAGAAGAAGTGACTATCAGAACAAACCGTGGAAAGAAGCGAAAACCCCAAACCACCCAAACTAATAGTAACTCTACAAAGTTATCGATCAACGAAAGATACAGGAGACTAATACCTTATATGACATTCTACTATGCCAACGACTTGGCGGCACCGGTGACGGATAACGTAAAGGAAGTTGAAGTAGAAAAAGCACAAATACTCGAGGCCAGCGGCATAAATCACGCCAATAATCGAGAGCCCAAAAAAATCGTTTATTCGAATAGAAACATTCCTAGATATCAAGGAAACAGATTAACTCAACATAACATCGCATCCGCAAATCCAACAAAAATCTATTACAAAGGAGGTGTACCAGTTTATCATACTACAAACAAAGTATCTCCAAATTACAATCCCTTATTGTCGGAATTTAATAACGGAGTCTTGAGAAATGAATACGAAAACGTCAGATTGGTTCATAAGCAAGTTCCAAAACCCCAAGGCATTGCGTTTATACCAACAACCAGAAAACCTTATTTGAATTTATACAATGAGGACTCGCCCAACATTCGGTATTATTTGTCGGAGAAACCGAAATATAAATTGGTTCCTTATGAGCAAACTCCTCCCGTTAAAGTACCCGAAAATGAGAACGTTTATGACATAACAAAAAAACCAGTACCAGTATCGGTGTTAATACCTAAAGAGCATGTTTATGTGAAACCAAGACCGGCTCGTCCCCACTATGTTTACGACAACATTGACGTTCAACAACCACCAATCAGGAAGCAACCGTCAATTGTTTCAGAAAGTTATTATGAGAAACAACGTCCACAACTCCTGCTGGCTCAACCTATTGTGCAAAGTGGGTTTAAACCAATAGTTAACTCACCTCAATATTCCAAGGAACCTGCGACTTACACTACTAGTGTACCTGATGTTGATCTTGATTTTGAAAATCAGAAGTACGAAACACATTTACAGTCTCCACAAAGTGGAAACTATGAGGAAATAAAGCCTCATTACTATCAATATGTGGTTGACCAGGCCCCAACGTACAAACCTCCACCAGCAACGTCTAACACAGCTCCACTGGCGTCTCTGTTGAACTCGCTTCAGCTGAATAAGTCTATTCCAAAGCCTATTACAAAAGAAAATGTCAGTGCGTCCATTAGGACTTTACTACAAGTGTTGAATGTTTTGAAGGCTGTACCGCAATCAATCAATGGAGGTGTCCCAGTTCTAAGCACCCCCAAACCATTTGTGGCGTCAGAACTAGTTAAAGTATCAAAACCAAGTATTGATGCTCAATCAGACCCAGAACCGGAGCAGCCAACATTACCGGATGCAGAATTCCCCGAAGAACCATACCTTGCGCCCGTGAATACTCCTTCCCAACAACTTGATGGTAAATAAGATTAACTTGAATGTTAAAGCTATATGGAGCGTTAACAACTTTGATCTATAATTTTTAATGTAGTGCCCACATTACTACGATAATAGGTATATCTTTACTAATAAGTAGGTATTCCTTATCATTTTCAACAAATCTTTACCAGTAGGTATGTAAAGGTTACACACATAATACCATGTATGGTATGTGACACAGGTGACACTGAACACGGACAGAGACTGAGACATTATGTAGTATCTACTTTAGCATGCTTATTAATAAAATTGTTCTGATAGTAGCTATCCTTTTAAAGAAATGATTACAATATTTCCAGAGTTATCACCTGGTGTTGGAAGCAGCCAACATTTCCCCTTGCAGCAGGCATCCGACGACGAAGGTGGCACTCCAGGACGGCCAGGCATCGACTACCCTATACTCACCACGATCCCTACCACCAGCTTCGACTGCAAGACGCAGCGGTACAAAGGCTTCTTCGCAGATCCTGAGACACGTTGTCAGGTAACTTGCAATATCCAAGAATGTTTAGGTACAAAAAATCGGTGTTACAAAGGGAAAGTAGGTCGACCAGCTGTCGGCGTCTGTCTATGCATATTGCATTTGTGGTAATTGCATGGCTAGAGGATGTCTCCCAAAATGGTCACTGGCTATATGGTAGGCACCAAAATGTAGCACATTAAGGGACGTTACTTAAGAAAGACTGGTTCAGCAACCACGAGCGCCGTGAAGACTCGAGTTCGAATCGTTTTTCGAGATAAACTTTACGCTCGGGGAATTCTTCACACCATGCTTTAACTTATCCCCGAAAGGATAGGCGGAGGTGCACATAAATGTTATTTATAACACCCAATTTCTACTCGGGAATCGAACCCGAGACCCTTTGCTTCGGCAGTTGTAGTTGCGGCTAGTAGACAAACGGGCAGTTTTCAAATGTGTTAAGTGATCTGATTAGTAAAACTTAATTATTTTTTTGTGACAGGTGTGGCATTACTGTGACCTGAATGGAGGGCAGGCGTCGTTCTTATGCCCGAACGGGACAATATTCTCCCAGGCAGGACTGACCTGCGACTGGTGGTTCAACGTGCGTTGTGCTACCACTACTCAGCTATACGTATTGAACGAGAGTCTATACAAGTACATCCTGCCACATTCGCCCAAGTTCCCCGAGGATTACAGTGGACCACTGGTTGATAAGTAAGTACAACCTAGAGAACTTATTTTTTCAGCGATTGTTATAATATTCCCAGAGGACAGATGAACAGGTATTACCTGTGATATTATTTATTTTGGCTAAATATTTATAGCCGGTAGGTAATCTCAATCTTTAGACTAGACTAACAATAGTTTACCAGATTTAAAAAAATTCTGATCTTAGGTATCTAACCTACCATCTGTCAGTCAAAATCAGGGACCTGTAGGAAACCTGTAAAACTGGCACACACTTACCTACTTACTTAACCAGATATGTGGGGTTAGCAGTTAACTATACTTACTCATTCCATCTTCAGTTAAGCCAACCTAACGAAAAAAATGTTTGATTTGGTTTCGGTGAAGTATTCATGTTATTTTGTACTCGTTTTAGATGATACTCTTTATTTATCTTTAGCTTGTTTTTAGTATGGAACTAAATATGTGATACTTATTCGTAATTTCAGATACTTGACCCTTAAATTCAAAGAAATGGAGGAAGAATTCAAAAAGAACAAGAACAAGCAGAGTGTTGCTGAAAAAAGTGATTCAGATGAAGAATCTGATGACTCTGATGAAAATTCTACTGAGAAGGAAGATTCAAGTGAGAAAGAGGACACTGAAGTCGGCAAAGGAGACAGTCCAGTTAGCGAAACTAGTGTCATTGTAGACTCCCCCGGAGAGAGTGGGAAAGTCGAAAGGCTACAAGAGTAGTTCTACCTTCTCTAATTTATTATAAGTAAATAGTTATAGTCCCTCCGATATTTAAGTCAGTGTTTCGATATTGACCTCAAATCTAATGACTAGCGGCGCAGTAAGAGGGACGTCTCTAGATCTTTGTATAAAAATATTCTGTAGGGAATCAATAGAGTAATGTAATATTGCAGACGAAATCTCCCATTTTATAACGCAACAATTTGTTGTAGTCGCGAATTAAGAGATATTGCCTAAAAATACAAAGATGCAAGTAAAATTGTAAAGGAAATCTCCTAAAATGTAGAACTACTGTGAGGGAGTAAAGTAAAACCATAACTGTGATAAGTAAATGGAATTTCAAGCGAACTCTGAGTTACTGTCTCTTTGCCAGTGTAAGTTAGGACTGATTGTAATGCGAGTAATAAGTGAACGCGGATTATTTTGTATGTTTTGCCATTTTCAATGTATGCTTCTATCATAAATTATGATTAGTTTTTAGAGAATTAAACTTGCCATATGTTGCCATGTTTAATTCATTTTGAATGTAATTAGGTAAGTTTGTGTACTGTATTGAAGACTTGGAGTCACAAGTAGGTAATTTTATCGTAGGTAATGCAAGTATTTATAGTTGAATACTCATAGTGATATTTGTGCAATGTGTAAATAAATCACACCTATTGTATGTGTTGCCATTAACATGATAATCATTGAACTGTGCAATAAAATTATTTTATTTACCGAGTGTCGTTGTATTTTTGCATTTGACTAAAAGAAACACCATTTTGAAGTGATGTATTTTATTTAGAGCATTAAATAAGTGAATATTTTTATAATCATACAAGTAAAGTTCAAAAATACTTTACTTGTAAAACCCTAAAACATTATATTGGTTACGGCAGCGGCAAAAAATTGCACAATCAGAACGAGCCAAATTTAAAACTATAATAATAAAACAATAATAAAAAAGGAACAACACATTTCAACAATAAATTAATTATTAACTAGAAAAGTGGGTGTGACTAGTCAAGCACTTATAACAGATGACTTCACAATGCTACAATAACTAACCTACATTCTTAGATTGGGACTTATGACATCAATTAATGACTATCTATGAATATTAGTTACATATAATACTGATAAAATGAATTAACTACTGAAAGATGAGATTCCATGAAATATCATTCTGTACGAACAACAATATGACACACATTACGAATGCTAATATATATTGGACCGTTAAAAGCTAGATATTTACTTACATAAGTAAACGACGTGTTAAATTCACATGTCTCAATGTACGACACTTAACTATAAAGAGAAATAATTTACAATAGCTTTCCGATTTCAGAAATCATCGGATAGTTTCTTCTAACAAATGAGCCATAGGTCACAACATTCAGCGTGGAGACTACCTACTTACATCATTATATTTTAAAGGGTTAAGCAATTTCGTACTATATCAATATAAGATAATAATTAATATCATCAGTAGATTCCAAAAGTCAGAAAATCTGATTAAGTTATCAAATGCGTTCCAATTCGATTATTTTAATATTATCGCATCGTTCGTTCACCTAGATATTATGGAATGTCGATTATTCTTGCTATATGTCTGCAAGTCGAGAGTAAACATCTAATACCCTTAATTAATGTTATGCGATAAACGCAGACAATATTTATACAAAAATATAATTTATAATACATAGGACTACTAAGTATAGATCGTGTTTTAATGTTAATTTCAATTTTGAACACGCATTAAGTTCCAAGATATTTTGCTACCTAAAATTTTGACGATTATATTTACCAATTTACAAATTATTTACACTCAGACCTTACCGTCTCCATCTTAAGATCAATCACAAGCTGTTACCTTTCAGTCTTCATTCCATTATGTATAGTTACTTGCAAATAAATATGTTTCACCTTATACACTTACCTACGCACTATAAACACGAATGTTGTTACATTGAAGGTGTGGAATTTATCTACTACGACAAATCGTTAAAAAGGGTGTTTTATTCAAAATAGCATTTGCTTGATCGTGTACGAAACTCAAGAATAAAATCATAGGTGCTTCAATTATTATGTTTTAAGTTTCAAGAACATAATATCCCTTGACTAACTAAACTGAGCCTGAAACTTTTGATAGCAATAAGAGCCTTTCCGGTATCTTACTGTTTAATTTTACCCTGTTAGTTAAATAAGTTGTAACAAAATTCAATACCTTACCGATACAGAACAATTTAAATTTAACGCACGAAAACGTGCGTCGTAACACATTCAATATAATAATTACCTTCCAAATCATGCACGAAGCACGTCAATGTAATTAAAATCTAGTCACATTAAACGAGAAACAAAGATATCGAGCTCAGATGGTAGGAGCGTCGCAGGGGTCGGGGGGCGTCTGTGTGGCGTCGCCGGGCGGCGCGCCTAGTGCTTGAGCAGCAGCGCGGCGTGCTTGTGGCGCAGGTGCGAGCGCAGCGTGTCGATGCGGCTGTACGTGGCCGGGCAGTACGGGCACGGCGAGCGCTGCGCCGTGTGCGAGTGGAAGTGGTGCCACCGGTTGGACACCTCCTTGCCGCACGACTTGCAGCGCCACAGCGCCGCGCTGTCGGCCACGGCCACGAACATGCTGTGGTACGAGTACGGCGCCGCGCCCGCGCCGCCCGCCGCGCGCTCTGCAACAACAAGCCGCTACAGCGCGCCCCCGACACGCCCGACACCCCGACGCGCGACACTCCGCCGCCGATTGCCGCTCTGGCTCTACGCTGTCATCTCTTCACGACAAGGCTGCTCGTTTACAAAGTGTAAATCTGGTCGAGCCTTAATAATTTACACAGTTAAATTTATATTTTGCAGGTGGGTGTGGAGCATGTGAAACGCACAACTGAAACTACACGGATTTGTAACATACCACAATTTAATGTAAAAATTAGTAATAAATACAACAGATAAATGCAGGAGTTTGCAACATGTTAAAATTGCATTACATAACATCAAACAATGTGAAAAAAAATTGCATTAACTGCTTGCATAAAACAAAATTATTTAAATTAAAAACTTTTAACGGAGGCATCAAACCAAGACATCAAACAAAATATTCATAAACAACAAATCGTTCATAAAATTTCATGTAATAATATATAACAAGATCATTCGTCAGCTGTGAGGTACACGATTTGACACCCCCTCCCTATTAGTATTACACTATTGTGATATACGACACTATAACAAATTTGCTAATGTTATAAAGAAGAAACAAAATAAACATAACTAGACCATTGCTATCCTGAAAATAACGTTAGAGCTCATCCTGCACTCCATTGATTCAAATGATAAGATCACATCCTTGTGATACAAATGTAAATTTTAATATACAATAAATTGGAATATTCAATAGATTGGCCAAATAAGTGACTAGGTCTACAAGACCTCAATTTCATAAGACTAAATTTAGTAATTCGTTAACCTTATGTATAAAATTCCATATGGCATAAAGTTAGCTTTCATTAAGTCCGAATGTGGTCACCATTACAATTATTAAGTTGCATACTTTTTGAAAGCTGAAAAGAGATCAAAGGTAGATATTTTCTGAGCCAAACGGTGTGATTCTCCAAAATATTCTGGCCAGACACTATCATAGTATCCTAACCTAAAATATCTAAAATAATATTCTATGTTACTAATCAATCAATTTGCTATAGCAAATTCAATATTAAAAATTGGTCTCGAGTGATAGTAATATAAAAATGCATTCACGATTAGATGAAGCGTTTAACGCGTGGGCAGATTGGGAGATCAGCACGATCATCGACTCGCTGGGCAATGGGACCCGTAACGGATAGCTATGATCTATCTCAACAATAGACATTAACTTGCGCGACAATAAATTATTAAATAGTACACAACTATTACGATTGGCAGAGGTAAACAAGCTAATTAATAATATTACCAGCTATAAAACCTGTACATCACCGTAACCCAAACTGCGATTCACTAAGTAGAAATAGAAATTAGGAGTAGTCACTTATGTAAATACAAATAGGTAGTTACTCTCTTGAATGATATTTATTATATACTTTTAAAATATCATTTAGTTTGGTTACGTAATTAAATAACTAGTAATATTGCACTGAGTATGAAATGCTATCAAATAATAAGCGCCCACATAACTATGAACAGTAGGTATAAAAATCTTTGATATCCTTAAAGTAAATATAAAATCTTTATGGAAGAAATGTTTGGTGACTTCATCATAATTATATACAGGGACGCATGAGCTTCGTGCTTACATATACATATCGAGTGGGCCCCTATATTCAATAGTCAATTGTATATAATCTAGCTATAAGTTATGACTATTTTCAAAAAATTGCACAAGTGGAATTGCATGTTCACAGCTACTAAACAGCACAACAGCACTAACGCCACAACTAAAGTTATGGGAAACGATCATGGATTCACTATTCGGATGTGATAAATTCCTAACTCCATCAATGAACGTTTTATATTTGGTAGGCAAGGATCAGATTCATATATTATGTAAATGGTGTCTTATCATTACTCATTATATATTTATGTACTAGAAAACTTGAAGATCTCTGAAAAAATTAAGGTAAAATCTCGAGTGATACTGTAATCTCTAGGCGTGTACGATCCATGCATTATTTACCCGTTGACCAGATAGATGCGACCTCAACTGGATGCTAGATGCCTTACATTTAATGCAAAGTAACTAATCATTAATAATATTATAATAGGAGTCGAATCGTAGCGTGTTAACACTCTTGGTTCTAGCACCATTCCTTTTTATCACATTTCAGTTACCGTACCACTCTAAAGTGTTTAGCTAAAAATGTAACAATCTTAAATCTTAATTGAAAAATACATACATAAACGCTAGGTTAGTCCCAATCGTAGAATGCCAATATTAGTTACTAAATGCGCAACCTCCAAACGATCCATCCTAACTTATATTAATTGATTGAAAGAGGTCTTTGACCCCAAGCACCGATCACACGAGTGGGCGACGGCCGGCCGGCACGGCTCGGGCCCGGTACCACAAACTAAACACCTACCAACGATAAAATAATAAAACATGTTAACATCTCAACTCGATTTCTTTTAACCGTCAACACAATATAAACGAAATCAATGTTACTATATGATGAATCGATTAAAAACAAACAACACTAATAAATCATATTATATATGCAGTTATATAAATATAAAAGTATATTAAATCAGACAATAGAATATATCTAAGTATAAAAAAAAAACAATCTCCGTAAATAGATCAACTAGTCTAGTATAAAAATCTTTTCGTATGTTTCCTTAGGCGCTATCCTTTAATACATCACAAATCCTTAATAATTATCCATCTTGCAAAGGCCTCATAGAGTTACAAATGCATCTACACTGAGATTCAGTCAATATTTATACGTCGTTGACCAACGACTAATCACAATCTCTTGCCAGTCCCCAAATATCCTTCTGATGTCGTTCCATACCACCCACAGGATTCAATAACATAAATATAATTAGCTACAGGAAACTCATAATTTCCTATCTAATGAATAAATATAACAAGAAACTGTTGGCCCGTATCTGGGCCACCGCTAATAGCCAGCATCACTTCGCGGTCGCACCGCTACTCGATATAATGTATATTCTTAATATCTTAAGGTTCCTATCGATACAATATAAAAAATAATATGGTAATAGTAAAATTAACATCATATTATTGCTTTTGCCCGTTCCCGTATAGCGATTGGTATAGAAAAAAATTTGCTTACCTACTACATACGTTTCGAGTCATTATTTCAGTAACATCGACATAGGTATATTCCAGACGAGGAATCTTATACAAGATCACACTGGGGCAAGTCAAACGCACAACCGAGACGATACTAAAACGAGTCGCCCGCCCTGTGCGGGCTACGTTAAGAAAGGCCCGTTTAAGTAATAGCACTTCAGCTTAATCCTAAATAGGAAGCGGTTTCGACGCGAGACGGTCCGTTAAAATTTTGACACATGAACAACGACATAGTCTGGGCTGGCGAGGGCTAGCGCTCACAGAGCGTCGAGGCCGAGCCAGTACATGGACAATCAGTCGAAGCCCGCGTCCAGCGGGTTGGCGTAGAGCGGCGCGTGCGCGGGCGCGGGCGCTGGCGGCGCGGGCGCCTCGAACTTGCGCGTGTCGGGGTTGTACGCGGGGTGCTTGAACTTGCAGTGCGTGCGCAGGTTGTCGGAGCGCGTGTACGTGGCGCGGCACAGCGGGCACTCGAAGCGGCCCGGGAAGTGCACGTGGTAGTGGTTGCGGATGTGCGTCACCACCTTGCCGCACAGCTTGCAGCGGTGCAGGTTGAGCGCGCCCGCCACGCGCTCGAACGTCAGCCGCATGTGCCAGCCCTTCGAGCCTGCAACCAGCCATGCGTCATCCACTGCCTCTATCGGCCACTCAGCACCACGCGGCCAATGCCGCAGTGCCAGCCGCCACGCGAGCCCCGGACCGTGCTACACTTCTACAGTGCGCCACTCACTGACCACCGGTACTGGGGCATTAGTTACGTGATGCGGTTTCTTCTGAGGTTTACAATCATCTTTTACGTGTATCATTAACAAATTTAAAACAATTTGCAAAACAAGATTCGATTAAACAATGTTTACAATATTTTAGCACTATTTAAGCCTTAATAGTAACTGTTAACGCTGTACTATGCCTTTCCTAGAACTATTATAGTATAAAAGCGTTAATAATATTTAATAAAGTTGAAAACAAAACTTTGGAAATTATTTATTTGTAACAAAATAGTAATATTCAATGGAGATCCATGCATAAATGAATCAATGATACCTACTGAAGAAATGGTGTTTGTTATTGTCAGTGTTACATTTGCATGAAAATTTGTTAATTACTGTCACCAAGCCTGTAATGCAGAAGGCGATTTATAGAGAGAAATAGGTCTGCTATATATAAAGAAAGCATGGATAGAGGATGAAATGAAAAGAAAAGTGGTATAAATAAAGGAATATATTTGCAACAAACACACAATAACGATAGACTTACATACGAATTTTATCGAAGTAAATGGGAAATAAATTAAAATTAAGAGGTATGTTCCTAAATCACATAAAACTCAGTCTTGGACGTCAGCGATAAAATTGTAGCTGATGTCGTTTCATAATACTACAAGGAACAACAAGAGATCATAATAAGTTTGTAGGCACAAACTTTTTATCGAGATTGATTTATAAGGCACCTCAATTGATCTGCAATCTTTTATAATTTAATTTTTATGACCGAGACCACAAAACGAAGGCACTAATAGTGTGCAGTTTTAGCATATCTTTAAAATTGTATTATTACTTTATGTTCCCATTTTTTATAATGTGTCAACTACTAAAAATATAATCTAATGGTGCATCGTCATCTAGAGAATGCGTCGCTCGCGGTCGGTGAGCGAACATGAAAAGTGCACCCGCGAGGCACGCGAGATGCACGCAAACGGTGCCTTCGTTAGATGCGGACACACCTTTAGATTTCGTACAAGAAAGTTATTGAAAGAAGCTGATCATTTGAGTTGAGAATATCAATTACATAAAACCTTATTCTCGTCGACAGCAAAGCCACTTTGGTACTAATATTATAAAATTACTGAAATAAATAAAAAGACATACATTGTTAACACATGAGGTTGTTTAAGCATAATGCTATTTTATCACAATACATAAAATCCAGGTTGATAAAGGAGCAAAATTTTGTAAAACTTGCTAGTTTCTAGCATTACGTTCAACACTTTGACAAAATTGCATGAATTTCGATTTAGTTTTAATTTTGTGTTGAACTTTCACATCAAAAAATAATGTCTCAAAATAATATTTTAAGCTAATACAACTTCATAAGATAACCAGTATGATTGAAATAAAAATTATTTTTTGAACAATGTTAAATTAATGAACTTAATTTGAACAACGTGAAAACAATGAACTTAAAGAAAAATCACACCACACCTTAATCTAGTTACAAAATGTCAATTAAGCGCATCGTGTTAAAATTGTAGTATATTAGTAAGGTAATAGGCAAGATAGGTAATGTTAACAAGTAATTGTTAAGCCCTGAGTGTGTGTTACAGATACACTATGATCACAAAATGTTAGCTACCCATCCACTCGTTAGACCGCAATACATAAGTACTAATACTATATGACGTAAGTAAGCAATGAGATTCATTGATTCTTAGTTGACTACCTAATTTAAGAAAGTTTAACTTAGTTCGCATTTCTTCTGTATATTAGACAGATTATTAGACTTTAATATAGAACAATGCTTCATGCGAAGGTGTCTCTTAAGGTTGTCGGCTCGTGTGAGCGTTATAGGACACATGGGACACTTGTGCTGCTCGGGATTGTGTGACTTCATATGTTTTTTAAGATTATTTACTAGTTTTCCGCAAATGTTACAAGATTCGGGAACACTTAACGGTCTGTTGGTCAATGCCAAGCCAAATGATTTGACAATATTTTCAACACTGGCTAATTTATTTGTAAATGGTTCCCATGGTTTTTTATTTTCGTCAACGCCACAATTTTCACCTGTAAGATACGTAACATTTCACTTCGGGTATAATTTAGATGGCATGCTTAAGTTCTTCACTGACACGAGACTTCGTAAAGCAAAAACACTCTTTCCATTACCGTTCGAAAATAATTCCACCTCAAAATTCTTACATGCATTCCTAACTCGTAATTATTTTTGTAAGTAGATTTGCCCTTAAGATACAGCTCCAGTTATAATTTGCTTATACTATAAACTAATCATACATAATTTTCACTATCATTATCTCAATTTTGAGCCTTATCTAGATATTAAAATAGTGTCAATATTGCACGACCTATAACCCTCGGGGGCGCCAAATCTTTATAATACAGAAATCTTATGACACCGTTTTCTTCAAAGTAAAAAAGAAAAGTCTAAAAGCGTACCATACTAAGTCAAAAGAATATTAAAGCATCTATGGTTAGTGCTAATTGACAATGGAATGGTAAGCAACAATGAGTGACATGCTGCAGGGTGTTGTTAGCATGCATTATTAGTGGTCTCTAGTCCAGAGATCCCAACCCAGGTTTAGAATGGATTAATATCTCTGATTCATTTATAAAAAGCGAAATAAAAGGGGTAAAATAAAAGTTAAAGCTTCAAACATCTTAAAGACAGGCAACATTTATATTTTATTTGTCAGTTGTTTTATTTGCCAAATAATGTTGTAATGATAAAACAAAACAGTGTTCTTTTTGATTGTTTTCTAATATAGATTGATTTTAAAATTAACAACTGACAAATATTGTAAATTAATAGCCACCAATAAAATTAAGAACGTGAATTAGTTTACTAGTATCTGAAGTATATTTAATATTTAAATAAGTGTTTATTCTGTTGTAAAACTTAATTTTGTTCATAATTTTGTTAGTGGTGATTGTATAGATAAAAGAACTCACCATCTATGGTGTCTGTCTGGTCAGGGTGGGGTTGTAACATGGGCTCATTGTCGTTACACTCGTTGCCAAGGCTTTGCTGGGTCAGTATCGATGCCATTTCCGTTACTCCCATACTCTGGAAAGTCAGCAAGCTCATTGTATAACAGAAAAGTAACTTTGCTAACAATTAACAGCTTTAAAACAGAAGTGATTTTTGTCGTCATAAATATTTTCTTTTGTACGAGAATATATCTTCAGTTGTTGAGAATTAATTATTTGCAAAATAATGAGGTCACCCAGGTAACGATAAAATATGTAAATAATAAAACAATATTGAAATTTTTCATTTTAATAATAAAGTTTGTGTCTGACACATTATAACAAATAAAAATTACAGTGAATTAATGACAAGCATTATAATTCATAATTACAATATAATAATAGAAGTGAATTCAAGATTGTCATATTTAAAATGCATGTTTATTTATCACAACAATGTAACTATATCAAGACTGGTCAGTTTAACTGGTAAGATTAAGTTTAATCAGTCTTTTATACCAAAATTTTGATAATACTAGCATTAACACCAGTATAGTAATAGTTAACATTAACTTCATAAATATGCTGGAATAGTATTTATGATATTTGAAGTGTATCAATTGACCAATGTGCTATTATCTATTTTTTATTTCTTCAAATTCTAAACGATTACATATCCAACTAGCACTAGCACCATTGAACTTTTGCCAATATGTACTAGCGTGTTTTTTTATACCTAACTATTGATCTGGCGTTTCTCTTCTAGGAGGTATATTTGTGTTAGTAGAATGTTCACGGTCTCGACAAAATTTGTGAGCTTTGCATTTGTCGTGGTGATTCACTATTTCTAATCTAAAGTTAGAGTTGCCTTCCACAAAGGAAGTTCTATTGACAGTCAGTTCGTGTGACCATCTCCTACAGTAAGTACAATACATAATGTTTTGAAATTTATCATATTGCAGCCATGGGTACAGAGTTAACCAACTTAAACGGAATTTCCCGGTTTTTTTAGAATTTACAGGAGATTGTCGCGATGATTTCGAAGGTGGAGTAATCTGTTGGGGCGGGAGAGCGAGGATCGAGGCGAGTATGTTGCTATCGGGCCGTTTAATGCTTAGGTCCAAATACTGGTGGTTAGATTCTTCCGGGACAGCCACGCAAGCCCAGCCTGAACTCTGCCAACAAAGAAGGAAAGGCTCTGCTTTACAACTTGTGATATTATCTTTTATTTAGGCAGATCCCTTCCTTCCTGTTGACACAGATCCGCGGATCGTTAGAAAATAACTAAGATAACAGAAGAAAAAGATCATCCTCATTATGAGTGGGAAGATAATTTCTAGTTTTGACTAGTTAAAGCTAGATAAAACTATATTGACTAGTTTCTGACGTCGAGATTTGACAGGATGATGTCAGTGTTTACCTGGAGGTGCGTCTGGTCGAAAGGGGGCGGCGGGTGGAGGGCGGGGGCGTGCGGCGCGTGCGGGGCGAGCGGCGCGTGCGGCGGGTACGGCGACTCCGGCTCCTGCTTCACGTGCGGCGTGTGCGCCGGCGACCGCGCCACGGCCCGCGCCGGCGTGTGCGCCGGGGGCGGCGTCGACGGCTCCGACCCGGACCCCGTCGACCCGCACTTCGCCGACTTCACATGCCCCTGTACAGCAGTACCGTTACTACCAATACTTACAAATGAACACATCTGAGAATTCAAAGGAATTCTATTTAAAATTGTTAATGATTAAATAGAATGTTTGGTAATATGTATTTAAAACTCACTGTTGATACCTGTAAAATTGATAATATAAGACATTTTAATCAGTAATGTATGGACATCATTCGCTATAGAAATCAGTTTTCTGTCTCCCTTACCTCATAGTGCCTGTAAGAATGGTCGACGTCGTCTCGTGGTACCGTAGAGTTCTTTCTGCGTCTCTTCTCGGGAGGGATTGCATGTGAGGGGTGAGACGGGTGCGCGGGGGGCGCGGCCGACAGAGGGGTGTGGGGAGCGGGCGGCGCGCAGTGCGCGGCCGGAGGCGTGGCGAACGATTCCGAACGGGAAAGGTTCTCCGCACTCACTGACGGAGTCGACCGATCCTCCGACTGAGAATACAAAAACACTACTCTTACACAACATATCTCACACCAAATATGATCAAAATCAAGAACATCTTGTAGTCATTACACAAAAATTTCTAGAACCTAATATAATTTAGATTCAGAAAAGAAAATCAAAAACGAAATATTTGCCTAACAAAAATATACATAAGATTAATTTCTAAGATTACAGTAAATTATACGATTTCGTATTCTACACGAATTGAATCCTATAAACCTAACTCTCACATTGGCGTCCATAATCCAACGGTTTTTATCGAGTTGATGCGTTTATGGATGCATATCTTTTTTATATCGTTGGGCATAACGGTTTCGTGACGTCATCGCGTTAATTTTAAATTAGGACTATCTTTTAAATTCACCTACAACATTCTAGCTATGCTTTAATTCTAGACTGCAGGAAATGAACGTTGTTTATCACTACTTTAGACTTAATAGTGCAGAAATTATCATTTCTAAATTCGACGTGTAATGTAACTTTAGCGTTAAGCTGTCGTTCTACCGAAAATTCAAGGCTAACAAGCGATAACCAATAAAACGCATAATCAAGACGCGTGAGACTTTTAAGTAAAAATGGAAATGTATAACATTTAGACTAAAATTGTTTTAACAAAAAACGAAATGGCTATTTTTTTGGTGAATAATCGCCGAACTGTTATTGAATAAGTGGTTAATGAATTTATTAGAATCCATATAAACTAGGTAGAGTTAGCATATCTATCGATATTATAATCCGATAATGGCACGGAACATACATATGTAAAATGTACAAAAATAAGTATTTTACGTAATTTTGCTTAACTAATTAAGTATGAGTTCTTACCTTTGGATTCAATGTATTATTTTCGGTCAAACCTCTAACTTGTAAACTTTCAGCAGTTTTTAGGAACATCGGTAGCATATTTTGGCCAACATTCACTTCACCCTGGAATATCGAATTTAATTAAAAATATAAAATGATTAATACACTTAACCGTAAGTTATTTTATTTTAGTATATCTTAATACCTTGTACATGAAATCCAAAAGAGATTTCATTTCTGAGAATCGTACATCTTTGAGGAATATTATCGGATGTGGATGCGAGTTCTGTAGGAATATGCTTTCAAAATATGGGGAACATGCGGAGAGTATCGTCTGGTGTGCCTGGAACAATAGAAAAAAAAAACACATTTTCACAAGTTTACTTTAAAAATAGCACGTGTAATTTAAACAAAAGAAATGATGCAGAGCTATGTGAAGGTCTTTACGATTCTGTTAGCATTATATAGAAACAGTGCATAACTGCCATTTTGGCAGACCTATTGTTATTACAATTAGGTGGTAAACGTTTTTTCATGGACTAGGTTTCAGACACAAGGCTTTCAGTGTTTGCTTGGGGGCCTTTGTAAGGTAATGCTATGTTATATTCGCATAGCGGGGTGTTATTTGCGAAACTTGCCCTCTCCAAATATTAAAGTGAGTTTATTATGTAAAATTTATTGTACAGTCAGGTATCATAATTAATCCAACTTTTTTGTCCTGTATCGTGGATGCGTTTACAAATACATGCAGTCTCTGCCCACCCCCATGGGAAACAGGCGTGAAATTATGTATGTATGCACATAATATCCAGATTCGAAACAACCAGTTATGACTTACACCAAGCAGTTTCCTGCAGGAGTCGAATACCCGACAGGATACAAAGGAGCATATAAAACATCATGAAATACAGAACGTCAGTTACACCATAAATAAGGCCAGTATCGACTGTTTTTAAAGGGAAAAGTATTATCTATATAATCATAGATGTCCCTGAAGCTGAAGGAGGATCGATAATACTACAACACCTGTCGTTGGTTGCTTGATGCTTCTAGGCAGAACTACATGTCCGGCAAATGGACAAAAGTTCGCGTACATAAAGTACTGCGTAATATTTTTTTATCAGTATCTAAGTTAGGACATTAGGACACAACGCCTACGCAGCCTAAAACATCGCCCTGTTATCCAAATTATCTTAATCGTTTTAAAGTATTAATAGGCATAATGTAGTTTCTTCTTGCAGTATCAATATGTACATTACATTTTCATTCAAAATAATTATCGTATTAAGCGTAGATTAAAAGGAAATATGTTTTATCAAACCAGTTATCATGGACATGATATGTAATCAATTCGGTTCATAATTGAAGTCGTAACTTAGAGAGGGCAGGTCAGATAAGTATGAATGGTATCGAACTTTCCTTTTGCAGGTAGGTACTATACTTGACATAAAAATCGAACTTTCTCTCTAAGCTTATTTTATGTTCGCGACTACTACGATCGTCCTAGATAGTATAAGTATGACAGATCTATTTGGTATGTCCTATATTTATGTTACCGAACTGTATTATCGTTAAGTTTGGGTGTTATAATTCGCGATGTTTAACTGAGTAGTTTGTTAAGATCGTGAATTTGTAACACATTAACTCTAGGATTGTATAAAGCCAATAGCGGTATCTTGCTAGACTATGTAGGTAGCAAGTTTACTACTCGTATCTTCTGCAGACGAACACCACGTTTAATCTTATTGAATCCGCTATCCCGAACGGAATAACAGTATTCTACAAGTTCATAATAAAAAAAAATTCAATTGTATCAATAACATTTTTGAATTCAAAATAACACCGATGCTTCTATCAGTCACAATTTCTTTCGAAGATAATGATATGTAAGTCTTACAATTACTTAGTCATTTAACTTAAGTTATTTAATCATTAATATGAAACAGGTTTTGTAATAACGTAATATTATACATAACAACCGTTTATTTACAACTTTTAACAGAAATTGTGTTGGATTTCAGAAGATATACGTATATTCTACTTTGTTTCCAGTAAACAACGGTAAAATTTACTGTTGCAACCGTACGAAAAAGGTTTGAAGGAACCCGTTGCTAAAACTCCGTATGTCCGTCCATCCAGTTTCAATTGCTTTTACATTTTAAATATTATGTTTGGCCATCAATTTGACTTATCTATACTAATTAATTTCAATAAAACTCTGTTTGCATGCGGTAATCTCCCAAGTAACAGTCGCGCGGATGTAAAAATATTTTTCTGTCTAATTGTTGAGAAATGTTTTAATTAAGATAGTTATCTTGCCCTCAAACTTGTGATTTGGGTTTTACACTGGAATTAATTTTGGTAGAACTAGTTCTCTACGTATTTGAATGACTATAATACAGATTCATATTGGACTATCGGTTAATATAAACCCGTTACACAGTAATTTGTTTCAGCTAACAGGACCTTAAATTGCATTGGTACCAACTGGTGAGTGCAAATTTGGAAACCCCATTCAAATATTTCATCTTACAGTTTGTGACAAATTACCGAATATCTCCAAAGATACAAATAAGTAGATAAGTAATAGATAAAATGTCACTTACGAGAGCAATGTATGCAAAAGATGACACGGTTAAGAAACTAGTAAACGCTGTGTAGATCAGATTACGTTTGATAAAGATGGATGGAAGAGAAAAATTATCTTGTTGACCCAAAATAAATTGGGATAAGGGTTGGAGTGAGATTGAAGCGGTCAGCACGCGAATGATGATTTAAGCACCGTGCCTCTCGAATGTTTCAATACCTACTTTTCCATGAATGAAATACGTAGTAATAATCAATTGAGTATTAAAAAATAAAACTTTATAATGATAAGGATTCTTTTTATAACGTAGGCACCTTAATATGTCACATTATTTTGATAGTCATTTATCAAGACGCGCAAATTAATTTAGATACGGAAATCAGGGCGCGCGAGTAGCGTTCGTTGTTTGGGTCAACTTTTATGTAGGTATGATTTTTTTGCAACTGCTGTAGGATTACTTTGAATAACAAATTTAAAGAGTCAATTTAATGATAATACTACAAGCTAAAAGTTAGTACGTGTGTCTTAAGTAATCAATAAGGGTAACAGGACGATGATTTAGTTAGAATATCGATGCTGAGTTAATAAAATGTATGTAGAGCATTGTAATTAAAGCTCTTAAACAATATTTTTCATTGTTCCAAGGACGCATGTTGCAGTTCTTATAATATTGCGATTAGTACTATCACTTGGAAGAGTTTTAGTTCAGAATATATTTTTAGTCTAAAATAGTGCCAAGGTTTGTTTGGATAGACATTCTTTAAAAATGTGAATTAATAATATCAGAGCTAGCTAACCAGACAATATACTGTTAATTCTTGTCTAGCTCTAGACATTCTAGACCCTAAAACCTGCTTAACAACTTTAATAAAAATTAGAAAGTTAAAAAACATGCAGATATTTTGCAGACTCCTTTCAACCTACCAAACAAATTGCATTTTATTAGCATAAAACTTTAGCTTTCATAGTTAATTGTTGAATTTAAATTTAAATGGCATATAAAGGAAGTTGATAGTCTACATGTGTTATTGACCTTAGTAAAATATCAGTTCCTAAAAATATAAGGGCAATCCGCATATAGGAATTCATTTTATAACTATATACAAACAGGAAACACATTAATGCCTCATGATAGACTATAAGTACAAGTTTCAGTATCTAGTTAGGGTCATCATTAATAAATTTACATTTCTATACAGTATAGACACAAATAGATTTTGTCAGTCAAATGTAAAACAATAGTTTTACATACAAAATGTTTTTAGGTAGTCAAGCACATGACTAATTATATTTTAAAATATAGGTATTCAGGCTCAAAAAGCAATCTAAGAAAGAATAACCTTGTGAAATTAGCAAATATTTAAATATCTACAATGAAGACTACCTTGACTTGATGGCCTAAGGTAGCAATTTGACTGTTATGACAATCAAGATTTTGTGTGTTATCTCCCTCTATCTAGCTGTTATGTAGGCACATATCATTAGACACTTTTATTGTTGTCCTTGGAATTAATTAATCATTTGCAATAATTCTGAATAAAATACAACATTATACTTAATATACAAGCCTAATCTAAATATTATAATATTTTAAATATAATAATATAGGATGTACCATAAAAATCCATACGAGTTAAGTAAAAACCTAAATAGTTTCTGTTCTGCCTACTGCTTATCCTTAATTAAATGAGGCTGGGTATTGGATGCATGGCAAATTAAGTCTTTTAAAATAATTTATTAATTAAAGATATAAGTGCATGTAAAATAAACAATTATTTCTTATTGTAATGTTTGGTAAATGCAAGAAAAATCATTCAAAAAGCATTGTCAACAATAGGTAACACATGAGTGTATTACTCATGTTTGTTTACTATTTAATGCATTTTGTTGTGGCATAATAATAAACTGTTAGTGCAACATGTGAGTGCAACAAACACAATATCAATATTTACATACACTTCCTACATTGTGACATAACATTACTAAGGAGATTGTAATAACTTTTTAACAACAAACAAATCATGTGACTATGTCTACTAAAGAGAAGCTCAATCATTTCAATTTGTTACTATGATGACCTAGAAATACGGACATTTTGGCTGAATGTCTAATTTCAATTGAAGATAATGAACTTAGAGCATTAAGCCTAGTTAATTTAGGATTTATGTTAGATAACTAGTAATACACATAAAAGTACCTTGACAGTTTCCCCATCACAGGCCAGAGTGACATCGCACAAAGCCTCTCTTTGTAGCAGACTCGCAAGTACATCAGTCAGGTTGTTCGGGTGGTTGTTCCAGCGCAAGCAGAATTGCTGGTCCATTGTTGGTGCTAATGTCAGTGACCGTGCTGCAAATAATTATCATATCACTATGCTGTGTTTATGCTACATTACTGATACATACACACAACTACTAAATTCACAAAATAAAAATTACAAGGTTATATCAATGGAAGGACTAAAATTTAAATTCGCGAACAGTTGCTGTAAACGAACCTAGATTTGCATCACTTAGTATTTAAACAAGTGGTAATTAGAGACGTGCGCCGGTTATCAAATTTACATTAAGATACTATGTGCAAAAAATTGGCGGCCATAGGGCCTAGATAGGAGAGCGGAGAGATAAGTGACATCAGCGGCTCGAATTAATGGGGGCCGCGGGCAGCGAGCTTACTGTACTCCACATTGACAGTTAGCCCGCCGACACATATCTACTTGTTGCATGCTCCAAACAACACCTATACATTATGTAATTTAGCTCCAGGAGCCAGATCGCGGGGCCACCGACCCTACGGGACGCGGAAACCTCTAGCCGCCTCTATAAACGAGTTTAAAAAAGTAGTACCGCTCGCCAAAAAAATCGCAACATGCTGACACCGTTATAATCGCCAAGCTGGATGTCCCAGTTGCTAGGTCCACACGACTGATATGAAGAAAATTAGGATGCACCACTACTTGTTGTTTATCACAGATCATGCCGCGTGCCTAAAAATTGGCAACCGAAGGTGTATGGGATTTCTAAACGCGTAGTTGTGTCAACTTTGGCTATTCGTAGCGCCATTTGCCGATCCCGTATCACAGAATCTAAGAATTTTAATATCAATAAACACCAAATATTTTGCTAATCACTCAAATAACACACTATCACAAAACAAAACCGAATCCGAGACGCGACAAGTCAATAATTCCTAACTCACCATTTGCAAAAATTTTGCCATCACAAACGCCACCCGACCCCTACCTTGCACTGTCTTTTTGACCACACACACATCTCGATTTCCGTGTTCACTCACGGCCTTCGGAATATCTTTCACATCAATCGGCCAGATTCGCAACGCGAACTTCATGCGTTTCTCACTATAAGGCGCCAAATTCAAATTTTGCGATCACTTTTTGTCACGATTATTAAATACTAAAGATATTATTTAGCTTTTAATACTTTACTACCAATGAAAATATAAATAATCATCCATTAGCACAAGTAAACACTTTGTAATGAGTGAATTATCTCTTCATTTCGTACAAATTCCGAATCCATAGATATTATTTGCGAAGAGGTTATGACGCGGAAGCAACACTAGTATTTGAAAATATAGGGCATATTGTTTAATTTTTATACCTTATTTCGTATATTACATTACCCACCTAAAACATAGCATTGATTTTATCCAATTATGTGGATGTAATAAACAAATTTATTAATTTTAGCATTGGCCTTGACATTATTATCACAATTTTTGCACATGCACATCCGACAACCAAGCGCCCTCTACAATAGTCGCCTCTGCAGTTTGTCGAACTACTAGGAATTTACGCGTTGCTTCATAATTTCGATAGATGGCGCTACCCTACCTATTACAAATAGGTTTTTATATCTAGTTGCCTACCTATCAATAGTTCAATGATCCCACTATGCATGTACAGTCAGTGCCATAAATAAGCTGTTTTTTTACTTCTAGATGAGCATCACAAAGAAAAAATCTGCTAGTAATAATTAGGTATGTTCCTTTTTATGATGGTGTATGTAAGGCACTGTTTAAAATGAGATACCTAGCTAGTATTTAGTAAATGTTACTTTATATTTGGGCTTTGGTAGTAGGTGGCTAGAAGGATATACATAAGGTACCAAATTTAAGTTTAATGTCTTGTTTGTGTAGGTAGGCTTGAATTAAAAATCACGTGGAAGTCCAATTACGTTGTCGTAGATGAGTTTACACTTACATTTAATTTTGGTACGTAGGTATTATATTATTTCGTACTGATACGTAGTATTAAGTAGTAGGTACCTACGTATATAAGTCACCGACCTCGGTACCTATATGATTTTTTATTTTTGAATCCTTATAGGATAGGTAGACGTTAATAACTTTCCAATCGTTAACTACATTATGAGTCCGCGATCTGCTTTTATAAACGAGCCACTCACATTTTGGAATCATAATTTGATTTTTTTTAAATCGTTTCACCACACAAGGATTTTCGCCTGTGTCGTGGGTGCGTTTACAAACATACAAGTTTACATACCCATCAACACATGGCACCCAGACTCGGAACAACAGTATGTGGATTACACAAAGAGTTCCGTGCGGAAATCGAACCCGCGACATGTCGCGCATCGGCCAGTTAACCAACCACCGCGCCAACCGTGCAGTCATTCAATTAAAAAGTGATATTAAAGCAATTCTGCTAAAAATAAAGTAAGACTAATTAGGCTTCAGTTTGTGTTATTGGCGGATAATTTGATTTACCTACATCTTTATTGAAATGTGTTAATTAAAGTTATAACAGCAATAACTGATTTTTACCAACATAGAATCGTTCCAACATGACATTACTGGACGCAATAGTTCAGGTCTCAACGAAGTGAAGCCTCTCCACAATCTAGGAGCAACTCGTAGCTGCAAATGTCACTTCAGGAGCTCTTGTTTACGGAGCCGCGGAGGATACGGAGCTGTGGAGGGCTTAACGGGTTGCTGGGGCTCCGGCTCGAAGTGCCGGAGTAGGAACGGGGTGGTTTTTAGTCAGTAAGAGTATAATACTCCCTCTCGCCTCACCCGAGTGGGAGAAAGTCATTAGATGATTTTCCCCCTCAAAAAAAGGAGGTCTTGTTACCACCACCGACCGCTACAAGTCAGCCTTTGCAATTCTTCTCGCAAAGGATAGGTACGATAGACTTACAAAAAGAACTCACGAATAAATAATAAACCAGGAATGAGTAAGATCTTAGCAATACGTTAATTTTAGCGATAATAAAAAAAGTTGACTGCCTCGTGAGCCGAGTGGTCGCAATTCCGACTGCCGGGTAAGGGGTCATGGGTTCGATTCCCGGGTCGGGTCATAGTACTACTGGGTTTTTAAAAAATCCTCATTAGTAGCACGGAGTCTGGAACTGTGCCCGGTATATGGCAATAGGCTCACCCCCTATTACATGGGACTCATAACATAAATAGTGAAAAGTGGGTATTACATTGTACAGTTGTATAATGTGCACCACTACCTACCCCTTCGAGGACAAAATGCGTGATGTTATGTTATGTTAAAAAAAAGTTAAAATACAATACATTATTTGCATTTAAACACGTTGCAATTAAAATGCATACAGTTACTCTACGCTTGCGAGAAAGGTACAAAAAATAAAGTTCAGTCGTAAAATAACAAGATGAAATAGGTTCAATGAAACCATTTCGAGGATAACTATTCCGTAATAATGTTCAGAGTGCTGAAGATCATGTTAATTGTCTAGCTATTTATAGGTTAATGCAGGTTTTATTTAATATTTTTTACATAATCATAAGCCTCTTATTTACTGGTACTGGCTCGGAAGGTTTATGTTCTGTCTGATTAGAACAGTGGTCTTTAACACTTGGGTAGAATTGAGTGGAGAAGTGAGATAATCATTGTATAAGTACCTGTCTGTCGTTTAAAATATTCATTTCAACTCTTTGGTCATGTCTTTTTGTATCAATCCGACTTGGAGAGATTATGCCATAATATAATATTAAGGTGGGTATTTTAGCTTACCTACCTACATACATGATGAGACTTTCATGTCAATTTTAATCCCAGACTGTACTTAGGATATTATATTAAAGTCCAATACTTCAATTATTACTGGGTTTTTAAAAAACATCTCAGTAGTAGCATGAAGTCTGGAATTTTACCCGGTATATAGCAATAGGCTCACCCCCCGTTACATGGGACTCATAACATAAATAGTGAAAAGTGGGTGTTATATTTAATTGTACTGTGGCATTAAGTGTCGTTATGTGCACTTCTGCCTAGGTACCTCTTCGGGGATAAAAGTCATGACGTTATGTTATGCTATGTTACTCGAAACTTCGTGTAGGATTAACACTCGTTGTGCAGGCACTCTCGAATCCTTCATTATACTTGACTTCATCAAAGAAGACTCCTGTACTGTACCATTACATAAGTAGATGTAACTGACATAGGTACATAGCATGTATGAAAGCGAAGTACTTATGTTAGAAAATATGTGTACTTACGGAATTAAATATTTCGTATGTGTGTATTTTGCTATCCTATTAGTAGATAGCATTCAAAATTAACTACTTAAATTAAGTAACTAACCTTTAAAATAAACCTTGAACTCGATTTTAGTTTTTTGTTAAAAATTCCAGCCTAATTGAAACACACATTTTTGACAAGGAAATAGAAATATATATTAATATACTACTTAATTAATCGTCACTGTGTGACTTAATTTACGGTAATTATGATAATATCAAAAATATCTGATACCTATGTAATGTAGGTAGTAAAGAGTTAAGCTATGTTTCACTATTGCTACTTACTTACGTTTCGACTTATGACGAACTTAACCGCTTCAGGACCCAGGAAATATAAGTACCTACCTACATGTAGAAAATTGGTAGAAATATACCTAGTTAAATTTAAAAGGAAAACAACAATTTCGTAACCTGTTTGTGCGTAACCTAAACTTGATTATGACCAAACATGTTATAACCTATACCGTTGTCACACAACTTATACGATTCGTATTCCATCTTCTCATTGAGGTAAATGCACGTTTAGTCAATCTACTGATATGACCTACTAGACATTTGCAACGTGATTCGGGTTAACTCGAGTGTTCAGTTCATGTGTTTGTCTCCAAGGAGGGTTGGTTACACTAGCCACTGCGGTGAACGACGTAATATTGAGATGAAGGAGATCTGCTCCGAGTCTGACACTCGAGCTTCACTATTTCCCTTTATTAGTATTATACTCCAAGTTTGCTGAACTGACCAATTGAAGCAATACGCTATCTATCTATGCTGGGTATCGCATACCTATGTTGAAGTTTCCCACTGTATAAAAATGAGCAATATTAGTCCGAGATAGGTATACGTAATATCAATTTGAATATCTGCTTAACTTTATCATTTAGGTCCAACTGATTAAATCATCATGTGAGAAGATAGTTTCAAAATTTTGTAAAACATTTACAAAACTTCCTGAAATATCTGGATCCTGAAATCAATTCATTTTACCTCTAAGTACCTAGGAACAGAACAATGAAGCGTGTGATCGTGATAGCTTATTGCTAATTACTAAAGCCAAAGGCTCTTCCTCAGGTGGTTAGTCATAAGCGTGTACGCAGATCAGTACCTGCCTATATTAATTTAGTTCATTTTTCAACCTTGTGCAATAAGCTTAACAAACAGTGTATTTTGAAACACAATAAGTATTAGTTTTTTCAATAGCTACATACAGGACTCATGGACAGACGAAACATTGAATTGGTACAATTAATTGATTCATGTCCGTTTGCTTATTTTTAACGCTCTATTGAACATCGTCCTGAAAACCTCAAAACATTCACCCAAAGGAAATGTAGCAGCAATTGTGTATATTTGTGTGCTCATTTTAATAGACGTGTGCGTTCAAAGCTGTAAGGTCTAATAGAAACGTATCTAGCAATTGAAATGGAATTTTGCTTGAGTGTTGTGAACAACAATCTGTTCATTACCGCGATGATGAGAGTGGCTGTCCGTGTCACTCGGTAATGTAATGCA
Organism: Spodoptera littoralis; assembly: GCA_902850265.1. Taxonomy (NCBI): domain Eukaryota; kingdom Metazoa; phylum Arthropoda; class Insecta; order Lepidoptera; family Noctuidae; genus Spodoptera; species Spodoptera littoralis. The sequence goes on along the minus strand of LR824542.2, from coordinate 6,509,114 downwards.
GTGCAAATGAGTCAATCTCCACGGGGCCGGGTGGTCACACAGCGCCATTAGGTAATCGATTCGTTCTCAACCCCATCGGCTTCTAGGCTTCCACATCTTTATCTGGTTGGGTAGTGGTGCACGTTTTCAATTAATCAGTATTGTGTCACATTTTTCCATCTAATCTGGGCACTCTTATTACCAATTCCAATGAACAGAACTACTATGTGTGTCTATTTTAATTGAGATAAAGTAAAATAAAAGGCTGTCGACTTGTGTAAGATTACTATTTAAATAGTTAGAAGTTCTATTTGTATTGTATCCAACAAGCAGCGTTGTCACGTCATGACACCTGCGATCTAATAATGACGTGAGAGGAAAGTCGACCATTGGTGCACTTAGTTTTCCAATCTAAACAATAGAAATTCAACGGGTGCACGGCTCGGGGGACGCTGATCTATCTCTATGTAAATTATGCGGCAAATAACACCGCCTTGCGTTCATCAGGTCGCGCACGTGGCGAGGCGACGACTCGGCGCGACACATTTTTTTATATCACAGCCAATCAAACTTCCTACTTTGGAGATCGACGTTTTAAGGGATTCCAGTTTTAGCTTGCTTATAACCGGTGCTTGTATATACGACTAACTCATGTCCTTATCATGAAGGCTAATCTACAGATTGTTGTTTTAAATTCGAAAAACTAAATTGAAACTAGTTTTTTGACTTAATAATAAAGTTTGTACTTAATTATTCTACAGATTTACTTACCAGTGCATGGTAGAAGATAACAAATTAAATTCGCATCTGCAATGTGCGCAAAGCAAGTAGAGATTATTCTTGCAGGACTCCTTGTCATCTGTTCTCGAATCCTTCATAGTAGCTGTGGAAGATCAAGTTAGTAAAATAAAGTTCGCTTGGCTGTTTAGTGAAACTGTCGTTTGTTTTCTGTTGTATTGTGGGTGATGAATTTTAGTCAAGAAACAAATGTACTGGTCATGAATGTTTTAGGTAAAATAGGAATTTCAGAAATTAAAATTTTATTCTGATTGCTGTCGTACTTGCAAGTATAACTGCAATTCAATATTTTGAAAGACAAAAGTCAATAAAAGATTCCTACGCGACGAAAAACAAGTACGATTTAACAAATCAAGATCATTTGAAGATGTACTGTCGAATAGTACGAGCAACGAGTCGATGATTGAACGACTAATTGGTCCATATGGGACTGACTAGACGACCGATTAGGCGGCCTTTTTTGTCCAGCAATTCTAGAACGACCTTTAAGATTTTTTTATTCGAGGTTGAGTGATAATTCTGTCTAGTCGCGTCTAGAAACAAGATTCGTCTCCACTTGTTGTGGCGAGAATAATTAAGGATTTTGAGAACAAATATTCTGATAACGACTAACTGGTTTTTGTTGTTTATTAAATAAGTATTTATAATAAAAAACCACTTAAAAAGTTATGTCGATAATAGTTTCACTTTTTACCATTTTGGTTTTCGTTCGACTATTATATAGTTTTTTAGTTATGTAATGCATTGAGCCTACAAACTGATTATTTATCGGTAAATTACTTAATTAAAATGAAATTATTCACGACTTCATATAGAAATTACTTCATTAGCATTATTAAATTTATATTTTCTTTCGTATAACTATTATGACTTTCTTATAAAATGACAATATTTAAAAAAAACATTGTGTGCTTAACCTAATAAACATGGAAGCGATTGAAGGAATTTCCATTTTTATTTACATAGATAAGATCTTTATATTGATTGTATTGTATAGATCTTTGTGAATATTTTGTGTATAAGAAAATAGCAGGTAAATGATAGAAAAATTAGACAATTTGGGGACAACTTTTGTCAAATTTCCGTGCTTAGATGCATGACTGCGAATAAAAAATTGGTTAATTTAAGGCGCTTTATGTAACAATATAAGAGAAGTAGTCTAAAGACTGAAAAATGCGTACGCGTCTTGAGTGAATAATAACTAAAATAGTAGGACATTATAGTTAGATCCTAGGTTGTACCGAGATACTTCATAGATATGTTGTGTATACTGTTTGGTGAAATTAAGTGCTATGCAGTACCTTATGAATGTGAACTAGTTCAGTCGATTTTTCTATTTTAACTACATGTTATGATAACTACGTTGAAAATGTAAAAATGAAATGTACGAGTGTGTCAAAGAGTAATTCGCTTCGCACTTTGATGTTACGCTAGTAGCATCCTGTAAAAAATAATAAAGGTTAGTATGATTAGGAACATGAGACCAGCATGTCAAACTACTCCAAACTATGAATTTCTATAATAGATTGTCAACTTTATTGTCTTGTGATAGAGTCTAATCTAAGTATTTAAGAATGAGCTTAGGTTGATGTGTTTGTGTTTACAAATTTATAACACAGATACATAATAATAATTCAATTCTACAAGTTACAGGTAAGTATAATCTGTTTGAGTTTTATAGAACTTAGACCCTACTATTGTAAGAATCTTAACACGGATGCTAGCGGTTTTTCTTGTGTTTTACATTTTACTACAGTAAAGCTTTGCCATGATACAAATGCTGTTCTTAATAAATTATTCATAGCACACAGCATGACTACATACCTCATTTTCTGCCAAGTGAATGTTTTTGTATACTACAAGGCAAGGCAAGACAAGAAATATGTGTACTGGTCACAAGGATTTTTCCGGTTATGAATTTTTCTTTGTGCCATTGAGGACAAAGTGGACAACCATCTCGTCACTACATGTATAGCTGAACCTTCCTTTCGAGGAAGCAAAGCTAACATATGTTACATAAGTTATGAAACGTTTTCTTTTTTACTTAAAAAAAAAGTTGCCCCACACTAGGATTTTCTCCTGTGTCGTCGGTGCGTTTACAAACATACAAATTATTTTGCGGATGACACAAAGAGTTGCACCGTGCGAGTATCGAACCCGCTGCACGTTGCACCTCGCTCGCGTTCCGCGCGCGCCTCAAAGAGCCATCAGACCACCACAGAAGGGGCCCAATAGGGCCGATGCCGATTCGGAGTCGCGGAGAACCTAACGGGTAACCGGGGCTCCGGCTCGACGTGCAGGAGAAGGAACGGGGTTGTTTTTAGTCAGTAAGAGTCTGACACTCCCTCCCGCCTCACCCAGGCGGGAGGAGTCATTCGATGATTTTCCCCCTTAAAAAAAAAACGTGCAGTAAAAATGTAAGGTACATGTTTCCTTCGTTGTCGAAATATTAATTTACTTATCACAACATTAATTTGCTTTTTAAATTTAAATATCTTTGTTACAAACGAATCAAAGATTTTTTTAGGTTTTAATAAACCGATTTTCACTTTTAATGTGTTTATGATCGACGTTGATTATTGATACACCTAGGCATTTTTGTATTACAATCAAGTATTTTCGTATATGTGCCATTACCAACTTAAGGTAAGTTCTACTACTACTACCATAGGTACTATTACTATAACTTGTAATTTTATTATATTAGTACTTGTATTATAAAAAAATTAAAATCAAGTACGGATTCTACGAAGAATTGACTTCTTCCGGAAACAAATTTCTAACAGAATCAAGAAGATTTTTACAAAACGATTACTAATTAAACAAATTATTATGAGCTTTTTGCACAAAAATTCAATTTTTGAGTTTTTTTTTTTATGGAATTGGAGGCAAACGAGCAGACGGATCACCTGATGGTAAGCGATCAGCGCCGCCCATGGACACCCGCAACACCAGAAGAGTCACAGGTGCGTTGCCGGCCTTTTAAAAAGGAGTACGCTCTTTTCTTGAAGGTTTGAAGGTCGTATCGGTTCGGAAATACCGCCGACGACAGATCATTCCACAGTTTTGCTGTGCGAGGCAGGAAGCTACGTGAGAACCGCACAGTTGTGGCCTGCCAACCATCTATTTGATGGGGATGCATATGCTGTCGTGAGGGTCGATGGCGAAAAGATGCGGCAGGTATCAGGTCAAACAATTCCTCAGAGCACTCCCCGTGGTATAAGCGGTAGGAAATGCACAATGAAGCTACATCTCTACGCATTGCCAAAGTGTCGAGCCGGTTTGAAACACCCGGACATCCAACAATCCGAACGGCACGCCGCTGAATGCGGTCCAGAGGAAGAAGCTGGTACTGGGGTGCCCCCGCCCAAAGATGAGAACAGTATTCCATGTGGGGCCGCACCTGTGGCTTATATAGAAGCAGGCGGTGGGCCGGGGTGAAATACTGCATCGATCTATTGAGCACACCAAGCTTCCTCGAGGCTAATTTGGCCTTATCCTCTAAATGACCGCAAAACTGGACGTCGCTCGAAATGTTGACACCAAGTATTCCAATACCGGCTGAGGCAGTTAGGGGGGTGCTTTGAAAATGAGGAGAGACGACCAACGGCAGTTTCTTAGCGGTAAACACGCAGACTTGTGTCTTAGTGGGGTTAAACTGGACCAAATTAAGCCCACCCCAATCAGAGATTCTCCCTAAAGAGGTCTCGATTTCAGACACGAGTCTGTTTCGGCTCTCTATGACGTTTTCCCGAGAAATGTTAGCGCGGCCGGTGTAGTAGGCATCGCCTGTGCTGTCATCCGCATAACAATGAATGCCGCTGATTTGCAGCATGTCATTGATATGGAGGAGGAACAGTGTAGGCGATAGCACGCAGCCTTGAGGGACACCTGCGTTTACAGACATCAAGTCAGAGCATTCACCGTCGACGACGACTTTAATGCTTCTGTCTGCAAGGAAGCAGGAGACCCATTTGCATAATTTCTCAGGAAGTCCGTAGGAAGGAAGCTTCGAAAGAAGCGCTCTATGCCAAACCCGATCGAAGGCCTTCGCCACGTCTAAACTTACTGCCAACGCTTCCCCCTTAGACTCGATCGCCTGTGCCCACCGATGCGTTAGGTAAACAAGAAGATCACCAGCAGACCGCCCTTTACGAAAACCGTATTGCTGGTCACTGAGCAGCTGATGATCCTCTAAGTAACGCAGGAGCTGGCAGTTAATAATGGACTCCATTATTTTCGAGAAGAGGGAAGTTATGGCTATCGGTCTGTAGTTAGACGGGTTAGATCGGTCACCTTTTTTAGGGATTGGGTGGACTAAAGCTGTCTTCCAGGACGTCGTGTTCACGTTGAGTGAAATATAATAGGCATTATTTCTTTTTTCAGTTTTATACAGAATTAAAAAAAAACAGTATTCAGTCCTGGAATAATAATAATTATTTTACTCCGTAAACTTTATTTATTTAAATTAATCTATTTATCACTTCAGTAATGGGAGTAGTATTCCAACTGCAACGGAACCTGAACTTTTACTTAAGTGGACATTGTGGATATGTATCCTGAAGGATTTGGTGCAATTTTTAAAAACACAGATGCAATCATGTGAGTTTCTCTCTTTTCATTGGCGGATCTCAGGTTTGATCATTGAGTTAAGCAAAGTAAGTATTACTGGGTACTTTTTGTGTTTGAATTTTAAAGTATGAAGTGTCTTCGATTTATTTTATATCTTTAAGAGTTTAAGAGCTTAATATATTTCTAAGTAGCTCAGAGATGGTTTTATAAAAAAAATAAGTTTTCATTAATAAAGTCTACCTAACCAAACAAATTAACAGATCACAGCTCGTGTTAAGATTATTACAATTTCAATCTAATAACATTTTTAGAAATTACATAATTGGAGTCTTAGATATGTATCTACTGTACTTCATTAATATAAAATTATTGCTTAAAATTGGTACTACTGAGATGCCTGTAAAAGTAAGTGTTTAAGTTTGAAAACATTTTTCCATAAAAGTGTAATTAATTTTATTTTTTAACAAAATGTGCAGATATGTACCAATTTTATCAATACCGATAAAAAAAATAGAATTGTAGAAGTAGATAACTTTCGCTCTGTTTAAATCATAGTAAACAGAATCGTAGCTTACCCTTGGTAGTTAAATTCATCCGTCCCTCTTCAGTGTTCGCAACCAATCAGTACCGATTTACGTTGGCTGCGGGCTTATTAATTTTGGTATGCCGGCTAATTACCCTGTGAATTTGCGAAGTACTCATTCAAGTGTCATGAATTAAGCAGTGTGTATGTGTGGGTTGCGTTCAACGTAACCGATATGAGTAGCACTTGACGCAATTGTGCCACCTCTTCGTTACACCGGGTACTAGGCGAGCATGCCAACTAAAGAGCTCTCGTTTAACTCACACGAGGATGAAGTGAAATCAGTGTGCGGAGTATTTATATGCACAGTTGGCTGTGTGTGTAAGTGTGGTGTTGATGTAAGACAGTGTGGCTTCTGCTGTGTATGTAGGCTTACGTGTCGGAGTTTCCCTCCTATGACGTAAAGTCCGTGCTTAAAGTTGAAGGCGGCGTTTGTTTGCTATGTTTCCGCATAGTTTGAATGAAAAGTAGTTTTGTGTGCTTTAGTATGGTTTTGTTAGGCTAACGAAATCTAGTTGATAGTGTTTCGTGTTTGGATGTTGTAGGTATTATTCATTCCGTACGTTTGCAATGAAGTTTCCACGTTGTTTATCTGAAACAAAAACAAAGTTCTGTAAATAAAATTGTATTAAATCAGTGTATTTAGTCAATAAACGCATTTTGTTAGGAGGCAAAGGATTAGAATGAGGATTCGAATGACTTTTGTAGGTACAGGGTTTTATTATTGAAGAATATAATATTAATTTTATTAGGTTACATACAATACAGACCTACAGTTACTTAATTTAGAGTCTGGAAGCTAGGCGACGCAATGCCTCCCTATATATCAATTCAATTGAAGGGCAGGTAGCCGTGTGTTGACGGAAGAGTAAAATATATTTTTCACTATACATCTATTTTTCTCGCGGATGACCCAAGAGCTCATGAAGGAAATATACATTTGACAGAGACAAGACAGCAACGTTCCCTGATAAGAACTTTTCAAGTTGCGATCTATAATCCGCTTGCCAAACGTAAAAATTACGGCATGCCCTGTTATTTAAATATTCAGTTTAATATTATTCTACAAACACTGTTGTGTTATGTTTTCGGGTATGGGTAATGTTACCCACAATATAAGTACATAGCTCTCACCACCATAGAACAAAGGCATAATAATGCTTTTGTTTGTGTCCTGTTTTTAAAACTATTGATAGGATGGTCTTTTATGGAGCTATGAAAGATTGACACATTGCACAAAGGGACCTAAGTAGCGCGTAGGCGAGCCTTCTAGTTATCTAGATATTTACCTATCTCGTAGAATATCAAGACATGTACTTAGGTACCAATTAAGCTATAGGCTTTTACATTATCAAGATCAAAGACTGAGTAAAGCAAGTAATGATATTTTTGTTGTATTTTACCTATAAATGTGAGCATATTTTTTTATTATATCAGTAATTTTATAAATTATGGTAATGGCAAAAGACACGTATTTCATAATAATTGTTTATGCTTAAAACAGTTCAGAGAATGTGTTCTTTTACATAAGCTTTACTTATCTTCGTATCTTATTAAAGAGAGAAAAGGTGTCTCCATGGCATTTATCTATCCCTCTTAAATTTTCATTTTTATCAAATACATATGCTTATGTCAGAAATTCCATTCCCTTGTCTGAAAGTAGGTACTACGTGAACATTCGTAAGTGTAGTTTAAATTGATTAACAGATTTATGTGTGAATACAAACAAATCAAATCAATTTCACATTTATAAAGATTTTATAAAAAAAAACAAAAAATGAAAATGCTTTAAGAATATAAACGGATTATCGGAGATTGGTGTAAATCCGAATTTCAATTTCGATTTCAAAATACTCGTATATGAAACTGGACAATTTACCTTGCATTACAGAAAACCAGTGAATATAAATGTACGTATGTTTATATTAAACGATACCCATTCGTCAGATTGTATTGAGTGATGAAGGTAACGTAAATAACCATGTATTGTCTTCTTATGGTAGGTATCTTATATGTCCTCCTAGGACTTCAACCTACAAAACAATTTACCATTGATTAAACTTGTTAAGATTTTTTTTCTAGATTTTGTGAGTGAGCACAATAAACGCTCTTCTTTTATTTGTCAACGATTGCAAATATTTTTTTTTTAAATAAATATGTGTATATTTAAAATTCGTAAAATCTTTCATTACCTACTTTATAATTAACTAGCTGTTGCCCGCGACTTCGTGCGCGTAGAATATGATTCCTGGTTTTACCGAATTCATATTGGGAGCATTTAATCGAGATAAAAATCCTATTACCAAAGTTACCCCATACCCTGCCTGTTAACCAAATTTCATCAAAATCCGTTCAGTAGTTTTAGCGTGGTTGACGGACAAATATCCAAACAAAAAAATATTAGTGTGATTTGAGTTACTTTTTCGTATGCGGTTTCACGATTCCTTTGAATGATGAATTACATGAACGATATTTAACATTATGGTACAGGTATTATCAATTAAAATAATACAGTTATCAAAGATAATCATATCTTTGAATTGATTTTCCAACTACGCAGCTATATTCAAATTCGGTATTATTTTTCTTTCCAAATCCTTTGTTTAACTAACCTTAATAAACCCAAACTATAGTTTCAGTGGACCATCAGCATGCGTTAAACAAAGCAATGAGCTAATAAAATGATGAGTGTAACGAAGTGCCGACGCCAGTTCGTTTGTCGCAATCGCAGTCGCTGTACAAAGGAGATCGCAATACAATTAACAAAGCTGCGATGACCGGTGTATGTAGGATGGTATCACCATTCAACCCACGTACCCTAGCTTGTTACATCAATTTAACAGTATCGAGTCGCCTGCACACTTCCGACTATCCGATTTAATACTATCACCAAGATTTGCATGTCACAGGATGCATGCTACCCGGGGCAAATGCCGTTGTATTACGTATAACACAGATTGTATTGCTCACCAATATACCTGGATAAATTAATTTTCCTGCTATTAACATACCCTTGTGATCGCTTACGCTGTCCGATCAATTGTTTATTTGAATAAGTGAATATCGATTATATTAACATTCAAATTAGGTACTAAATTATAATATGACTATACTATTCATAGTAGGTATAGTAGGTACCTACACTCACAGCAATACTAGGAACGACTGCTTTTTTCGATATGAAAATAATATATTTGGTTTCAAGAGGACCTTTTTTTCAAGTACTGAGTGTCTGAGTCGGCAACACAATACTTGTCTTCACTCCACTTTTAATTGTTAAAATAAAATAATTAAATTATTTTGTTATTTTGATTTCATAAAACAGTTTTGGTTCTCAGTCTCAGTGGTTAGACTAACCTAATGTAGGTATTAGATTAAACAATTATGTAGGTGAAATTATATTATATATGAAAGCCTCCATGCTTTGTATTGTCTTTGGATAAGGTGACACACGTGTCATAAAACGAACGTCAATTGAAATATTCTAGCTACAAAATTGAAATATTGTAAAGAATTAATTTTATTTCGATAATATAGGATTGTTATTTTAGTTATTTAATTTAAAGAATTTAAGTGAGGATCGACGGGCTAAAGCAGTGACAATTAATTGTCGATTCTCTATTGTTATAGGTTTGTATTCCGAGGATTCATATTTTATATTTTTTTATTAAAACATTGTTATTTTATTTAAATAAAACTCTATTGTTATAGATGAATCCTATGATTTCATTGCTGTCTCAAATCCTCATCTTATAAATCGACAATTTTGGTCACGTGTGAAGATAAATACAATTACATTAATACAAGTATTATAAACATACGTACGTAATGGAGAAATTACAATTTGAATTCATCGTGAAAGCGAAGCCGGATGATAATAAAACCAATATCTATGCCATAACTACCATCACGGATACACAAGGCCAAACTTATATTATGCCTCGAGAATATCAATCGGTGCAGTTACACAAAGAAATAATGAAACATGAAATATTTGACAAAATAAAGAAATCGCTCCAAAAAAGGCATGATAAGAGACAGGTTTGGATTACATTAACTAAAGATATGAAAAGTACATACTTGGATGATGGCAACATACAATTTGATGGGTATTTGCTTGAAAAATTAGAACCAAGTCAAGAGTCGTCATCGACAGAGTCATTGTCGAAGAAAATAGGAAATAAAACAAAACTATTAGCAGAATTTTCAATACAGAAGTTTTCAAGAAATACAACAGATGTTCAACAATGGTTAGATACTTATGAAAGTGAATGTGCGCGCTTACAAATAGATACGGATTTACGAAAGATAGAAATGCTAAGATTACTATTAGAAGATACGTGTATGGATTGGTACACCTCCATGATTATAAAATATACAATTGATTCGGAGTGGTCTGTATGGAAGAAGAGTTTATGTGAAGCATTTGCCGATAAAGGATGGTTACCAATCCGATATGCTATTAATTTTAAATACATACAAGGATCAATGTTAGAATACGCTCTAAAAAAAGAGAGACTATTACTAGAAGCTAACAATACAATAGATAAAAAAACTCTAATTTTCTTGATTGCCACTGGTCTACCAAACTTCATAATGGATAAAATAGACAGAGAAAGCATTAAAGAAGTAAATGAGTTATTTAACTGTATAAGAGGACTAGAAACTTTTGCAAGAAAATATGATACGAAGAAAACTCAAAGCACAGGAAATACATACATTAAACAAGAAATAAAACAAACTGGAAAAAAGTCCTGCAAGATTTGTGAAAATAATGGAAAATTTAATAGGTTTCCCCGAGAATGTTTGCTGGTACAGTCGTGATAATAAAACAACTGACAAAAAATCCTTTAACTCTAATTCAATACTAGAAGTTGAACTCAGTAATGAAAACCAAAAAAACTAAATCTCCCTCCACTAATTGAGATAACAGTAATGTTAAACAATACATTAAAAGCCAAGGCGCTGTATGATCCTGGTTCACGAATAACATTAATTAATTCTAAATTAGTTCAGATAGCAAATACGAAACCAAATACCTGCTATAAAACAATAAAAACAATAAGTGGAGGAGGAGAAACTAAAGGTTTAATTACACTGGATGCAGAATTATTAAACAGAAAGAATAAAATAAATGCATTTATCTTTGAAAACGAACATTTTAATTATGATTTAATACTAGGATTAGATTCAATATATACATTTGGGTTGACTCATGATGAGAATTTAAATATCCAGATACACAAAACAAACAATTCTAAAATAAGTAGCAATGAAGATGAAAATAGACAAACTAATAATATGAAAATAAATATAGAAGGAAAAGAGTATGCAGTAAACTTCAATGAAGGTATAGATACAAACCAATTTAATATAGATACAAGATTCTTAAACAATGAACAAAGGAAACAGATAAATATGTTATTGGAGAATTACTCTGAAATATTTGCAAGGAACAAATATGACACTGGAAAAGTAAAAATGTATGAAGCCTGTATAGATTTGCAAATTGAAAAGTATTGTTATAAAAGACCATATAGATGTTCAGTTCAAGATAAGATCGAAATAGAAAATCAAATTTCGCAGCTATTAAAACACGGATTAATCGAGGAATCTTACAGTCCATTTGCCGCACCAGTTACTTTAGCTTTTAAAAGAGATGAAGGAAAAAGAAGTAGACTGTGCATAGATTTCGAGATTTAAATAAAATAATTATACCACAGTCACAACCATTTCCACTAATAGAAGACCTACTAACTAAAACAATAAATTGTAATTATTTTACAACCATGGACATAAATTCAGCATTTTGGTCCATTCCTTTGAAAATAACGGATCGATACAAAACTGGTTTTGTAACTCAGGAAGGTCATTACCAATGGACTTGCTTACCCTTCGGACTGAAGACATCTCCAGCCATATTCCAACGGATTTTGGGAAATATTATGAGAAAACATGATCTGACAGGATTTGCAGTGAATTTCATCGATGACATATTGATATTTTCTAAAACATTCGAGGAACATATCACACATATAAAAAAGTTGCTGGATGCTATTAGAGAAGAAGGCTTCAGACTAAAATTAACAAAATGTAAGTTTGCACATGATTCTGTCAAGTATTTGGGTCATATATTACAGAAGAATACAATTACACCTCTAAATGATAATTTTATTTCAATAAAAAATTTCCCTACTCCTCAAAATAGAAAGCAAATACGACAATTTTTGGGGAAAATTAACTTTTATGGAAAATATATTCCAAATGTCTCAGTAGTTCTTGATCCACTCCATAAATTGCTGAGAAAAGATCAGAAATTCAATTGGACAGAACAGTGTGAGGATGCATTCCGGAAAATGAAAGATTATATATGTTCAAAACCAATACTGGCCATTTATGATCCACAAGCACCAATATTTATTTATACAGATGCCAGTTCCATTGGAATAGGAGCAGTCTTGAAACAAACTCAGCTAAATGGTGAAGAAAAACCTGTAGCATACTTTTCCAAAAAAATTAATGAATCACAGAAACATAAAAAAGCTATATTTTTAGAATGTTTAGCAATTAGAGAGAGTATAAAGTTTTGGCAACATTGGTTGATTGGAAACCATTTCACTATCTATACAGATCATAAACCCCTTGAGAAGTTAAATATCAGAAATAGACCTGATGATGAATTAGGAGACATGTCACACTATTTGTCACAATATAATTGTGAAATCAAATATAACCCTGGAAATAATAATACTGAAGCAGATTGTCTAAGCAGAAACCCAGTATTGGATGTTAATGAAAATAATGAAGATATATTAAGAACAGTTAATATTATTGATATTGATGACATAAGATATGATCAAGAGAAAAATGTGGGATTAAAAAATTTGGGAAAGAACGTTGTTTTTGAAGATGGGGTTTATTACAGAAAATGTGGAAAAAATAGGAAGAAAATTATTCTAAGTGAAGCTTACAGTAAAACTATAATAAAGAACACACATGAAGAATATTGTCATACTGGAATAAATCAAACAGAATCAAAAATAAAATCCTTTTATACAGCCCCAAATTTATCGGAAAATATAAAAAATATATGTAAAAACTGTGAAATATGCATAAAGAATAAAACAAGGTTAAATAGAAAATATGGATTTATGTCACAATTGGGCCCAGCTACAAGACCTTTCCAAATAATGTCACTGGACACAATAGGAGGATTCGGAGGACAAAGATCAACAAAACGATATTTACACTTACTAGTAGACCATTTTACCAGGTACTCGTATATTTTATGTTCCAAGAATCAAAATGCCCGAGATTTCATCAAACTCTTAGAGAAAATTCCTAAGGAAGAAACAATAGACATCTTGCTTGCTGATCAATATCCAGCTTTGAATTCGATCGAATTCAAAAATTACCTTAGAAACCGAAATATTGAATTAATATTAACAGCAGTTGATGCACCATTCTCGAATGGGTTGAATGAGAGGCTGAACCAAACTCTTGTGAATAAAATAAGGTGCAAAATGAATGAATCAAAAGGTAAAACAAATTGGTCAAGACTAGCAGAGGAATGTAGAAATAAATACAATGAAACAAACCATTCTGTAACAGGATTTTCTCCTAAATATTTGCTTTGTGGTGAGTCTACAGATTTATTACCTAAGGAATTGAAAGAAAAACAGTTATTAACAAGGAATTTGGAAGAAGACAGGAAAATTGCTCTACAAAGGTCAATAAAATCAAACGAATATAACAAAACTTTATTTTCCAAGAATAGAATACAACATGAATTTAAGGAAGGGGATATGGTATATGTTGACTATGGAAATAAATTAAACAAAAAGAAGATGGATGAAATTAGAATCGGTCCCTTTGAAATCGAAGAGAAAATATCGGATTCAGTTTTTAAAATAAATACTGGTCGTGGAACAAGATGTATTGGACTATATCATGTCACGAAACTTATACCCATGCATAAATATGATTGTTAATTTCTAATTATTATTATTATTTTTTATTTCGAAGGGGGGTGATGAAAGCCTCCATGCTTTGTATTGTCTTTGGATAAGGTGACACACGTGTCATAAAACGAACGTCAATTGAAATATTCTAGCTACAAAATTGAAATATTGTAAAGAATTAATTTTATTTCGATAATATAGGATTGTTATTTTAGTTATTTAATTTAAAGAATTTAAGTGAGGATCGACGGGCTAAAGCAGTGACAATTAATTGTCGATTCTCTATTGTTATAGGTTTGTATTCCGAGGATTCATATTTTATATTTTTTTATTAAAACATTGTTATTTTATTTAAATAAAACTCTATTGTTATAGATGAATCCTATGATTTCATTGCTGTCTCAAATCCTCATCTTATATATACCTAAATGGCACAACATGTTCTATCCAACTAGTAATTAAACCTTATACGCCCCTGGTCGGTATAGCGCCAGAAAACTATATGCACATAACTTCACAGGCCACTCTTTTTGTGTTCTCTTAATTAAATGGAAGGAAATGTTTCTCCGTGACATGCAAGCTTAACTTCATTTTAAATGACGCGTCACAAATTACGAATGAATTTTATTTCAATCAAGACAAGACAAATGGCTCGTTCTTCTTATTTTTCAAGTAAGACGTGTAAAAGATTTTGGATTTTAAGCAAATAAATTACATTTAGTTCCTTAGTGGCCTCGACTGTTGTGCCTTTTGTTTGGACATAATTGATTGCAACACTCATACATATATTTTGTGCCAGTGTTTAGCGGTTTACTCAATGTCGACATGACCGTTTGTTAATAAATAGTGATGTGGTTAAGTTGAGTTTTTATTTTCTGTTTAGGGTATTCAATTATGGATCTTAATAATTAATCAAATTATCTCGAGATGATAGGTATACAATCTCGAATATACAAAATTTTACATACATACATACATACATAACTTCACGCCTGTCTCCCATGGGGGTAGGCAGAGACTAAGGAACGCCAATTACTACGATTCTTACATACCTCTTTCGCTTCATTAACAGTCATCAATCTTTTCATGCATGCTCGTCGGTTAAGGGTACTTTTAATTTGGCCCTTCTTTAATATATCGCCAATCTGGTCACTATATGTCCGTCTAGGGCGCCCTCTACCGACGGCTCCATTCATATCCGCTCTGTATACTTCTTTCGTTACTCTACTTTCATCCATCCTTTCTACATGTCCAAACCAGCGTAACATTCCCTTTTCAATCCTTGTCACTACATCGTCTTTCAATCCACACCTCTCTCTAATAACACTATTTTTCACTCGATCACTCAATTTTAGTCCACACATACTTCTCAGGGCTCTCATTTCCACCGCATTAATCCTGCTTTCATGCTTCTTCTGCCACACCCATGATTCACTACCATACATAAGCGTTGGTGTCAATACACACTGCATTACAGCAAGTCGAGCTTTGCTGGATATATTTTACTCGACATTACAGAGTGTAAAGCACCATTAACACTATTTCCCGCTTTCACTCTCCTTTCAATATCCCCGTCACACTTTCCATCTCTCGTAAATAGTGATCCCAGATACACAAATTCATTCACTTGTTCCAATTTTTCATCACCTATCATTACCTGACATTCTGTTATCACCTCATTTCTTTCTATCACCAACACTTTCGTCTTGTTCACATTTATTTTCATACCTTTCCTTTCAAATGCATCACTCATAGCAGTGACCATTTGTTGTAATTCTTGGGCCGACGAGGCAACAAGCACCTGGTCGTCGGCATACAACAATGTTTTAATCACTGTGTCATTCATCCTTAATCCAGGCTCTCCTACTTTCAGGTCGTTCAAACAACTGTCCATAAATAGGTTGAACAGCCAAGGAGATGCTACACAGCCTTGCCTAACACCGCGATTAATGTCAAACCACTCCGTGTAGTCCCCATTTATTCTGACACAGGCACTCGAGTCCTTATATAAGGATCTAAGTGCCCGAATCAGGTGGCTATCCACCCCATACATGGACAGAGTTGACCACAATTCATCCCTCACCACTCTGTCATAAGCCTTTTCTAGGTCTATAAAGGCACAAAATACCTTTTGGTGCTTTGATAACACTTTCTCTGAAATGCACCGTAACGAAAAGACTTGATCCGTACACCCCATTCCCTTTCGAAATCCCGCTTGCACATCCCAGATTTTACGCTCAGTTACATCCATCACTCTTTCGATCAATACCTTGGCATACAACTTTCCTACTACGCTTAGGAGGCTTATACCGCGATAATTTTTGCACTCCTGCTGTGATCCTTTTCCTTTATATAGTGGCACAATTACGGCCTTGGCCCAGTCTCCCGGGACACGACCGCACCGCCAACACTTATTAAAAAGTAGATACAGCAGGCTTGCAATTACACCTCCACCCTCTGTTAGCATTTCAGAAGTTATCCTATCACATCCCGCTGCTTTACCTACTTTCAAACTCTTAATGGCACTCACAATTTCATCCATATTTATTTCTCCCACATTAGTACTTTCATTCTCATCGTTTACTTCCTCTTCTTTCAAATCACTTCTTTCAAATAAATTCTCGAAGTATTCCTTCCACTGCTTTAAAACATCCTTACTTTCTCCAATGACACTCCCATTTATATCCCTTATCGTACTTACTTTCGAGTCCCCCACTTTGCCTCTGGCCTTTCTAACTAAATGCCAGAATAGTTTAGCGTTGGCTCGAAAGTTCTGCGAAAAATTCCTTTCAAACTTTTCCTTGCATTCATTTTTCTTCTTGCTAACTACCGCTTTTGCTCTCTTTTTGAGACTTACGTACTTTTCTTTCATACTTTCTAGCACTCTCCTATTTGCCTTTGAGGCTAATAAGTCAAGCCATGCTTTCTTCTTTTGCTCTATCACCTCTTTTACTTCATCATCCCACCATTCATTCCTCTTGCTTCCAGTGTTATTTTTCTTGCTTACCCCACATACTTGAGTAGCTACTGCGATCACTCCATCCTTAAATTCCTTCCAAAATTCTTCTATATTCCATTCGTCACCTTTCATTAGCTCCCTAAACCTTTCATTTAATAATTTCCTGTACTGGTCCCTAACTTCCTCTTCTCTCAACCGTTCAACTCTCACTCTCTCGGTTCCAGGCAACTCTACCCGTGGCCGATGTCTCCACTTCATTGTCAGTCCAGCTATTCTGGTAATTACTAGGAAGTGGTCGCTTCCGACATTCGTGCCACGGTAAACCCTTGTATCCTTCACTTTTGTCCTCAGGCGTTCATCAACAATCACAAAATCAATCATACTTCTTTCTGTATGCCTCTGCCATGTATACATGTGTATCTTCTTGTGACCAAATGTTGTGTTGGTCACAACAAGTTCCTTTTCTACACATATATCCAGAAGACATACACCATTCTCGTTCACTCGTTCGTCTCCAAATCGCCCTAATACTCTATCGTACCCATCGCGTGCCACTCCAACCCATCCATTAAAATCTCCAAGCATAATTATTCTTTCATTCTCTTTACATTCATTAAGAACATCTCTCAAGTTATCCCAGAATACTTCCCTCACCCCAATTGGCTTTGACATGTCCGGGGCATACGCACAGATGACAAATAATTTGGTCAAGCCAACTTTAAGGCGGATCCAAAGTATCCTGGGACTCACACATTCATACTCTTTCACACATTCATTCATCCTTTCAGATAGTATGACCCCCACGCCCTGGCTGCCTCTCTGGGAACTTGCAACACCAGACCAGTAAGCAATATATTGGCCATGCGTGGTAGTCATACAACCCTTTCTTTTCGTCTCGCTCACCCCTAACAAATCAATCTTTCTTGTATTCATCATCTCACATATTTCTAACATCTTGCCTTCTACACCTCCACACACATTCAGTGTAGCAAAAAGGCAATCCTCAGTCCGCTTTCTGCCTACGTACGGGGAGACAAAACGTGACGTGTGGCAGAGCACGTCGCCGTCGGGAATTTCGCCCCCCCCAGATACGACGGGGCTGCCTGAGCAATCATGCTCAGGGAGGGATTCTCCAGCGGAGCTGGTACCCTCCTGGGGTAGTGTACTCTTTAATCCCCTGTTCATAATGCCCTGTCGCATATCCCTATGGATGGGAAAAGGAAGTAAGGATGCTTGGTAGGGGGTTATGGGTCTATGGGATAGGAAAGCTGTGGAAGCTACGATCACCCCGTACAGAGACAGTAGTGATCAAAAACTTCCACAGCTCAAAGGTTAACGGGGATACTGCAGAAACGGAAAGGATACGAGGAAAGTTCCTGCAGTAGCTCAGGCGGCCAGGGTCGCGTCCCTATCTGTTTCTTCCTTCATGATCGGAAAGACCATAAAGTTGAAAACAGCCTTAGCCATCGACAAAATTTTAATCAATATCTATTGCATATTCAATGACACAAAACAAATGAAATGATAAGAAAACTAAATTATATTGAGAAACGAATACATTTTCCAACTGTACGTAATAACTGAACTGAATAAGTCGAACAATAGATTGGACTCGGAAGCGAATTCGTACAAGCCTTTGTGTTTGGATACCTGTGGTCAGTTTAGTCACATAATTGACCATTTAGCTTGTAGCGCGTTACAGGTATCGGAGCCATAGCCTTCAGCGGTACGACGGACAGAGCCCGCCATCAGTCGAGGGGACATATACATGCATTTGCATAACAAAGAAACATCTGTCTGTACCATGGGCACTGTTTGTGTAACATAGGATTTGTTTTCGTTGACAATAACTGGAATACTAAATCTGTGTTCTGCATATTGCTGGCTCCCTCAAATCTTGCAGTGGGAAAATACTTTATTGAATTGTTGTTCAATATCGGAGTATTTTGATTGGAATTCTAAAATAGTAGGGGCTTTCAAAGACCAGTTTCACAGAATCAACATGAGGTCAAAATTACTTTAATTATTATCCGTAATTACCTGCGGGTCAGTGAGAAGCCTTACATAAAGTAATTTAGCCATTTTTGCTTTTCATATGAATGTTATTTAGTAAACATTGAATAATTCATATGTGTTGTCCATAGAATAACATATCCAGGTTTAAATATTAGATGCATGTATGCAGTTGTTGTCCTTTTTTACATTGAATACATAATACTAGTGCTACGCGTGCACTGTGCCAAACTTGGTGATTGTATGTAGGTACCTACGTAGCATTTTTTGTATTCATACGACTGTAGGCATAGTCGAGTAGTCTTGACTGTACCTAACTACTGCGACTGTCTGATGATGAACAAGACAGATGATATTTTTTTTTGTCTTGAAATTCTCAGTTTCTCAAACTGACAGACTGACCAGACTTATTAGTCGTTTGTAAGACGGGATAGTTTAGGGTCTACAGTCATTTCTTGACTACTAACCTTTCGGAAGTGAACAGGTGTATTATCTACGTTTACTCGTTCATATTTGATTTTCATAAAGTATCAGAGTTGACTTAATATAGTGTATCAGTCATGAAACTTTATGTCGTTTAGCGACAGGAAAACTACTGACAAAAGGTAGGTGGTGGAGAATGTTCCAGTTAATGTGTGTGTGTGTGTATGTGTGGTTATCCTGCTTATTTTTTACCACAAAATCGGAAAATCTTGATAAATATCAATGCTTTAAGTGAATGAAGGTTTCCATGATAGTTACAAGCTAGGTAATTGGAATGATGATAGGGTATGAAAATTAAAAATCTAATTAGTCCGTAAGTTTGGTAATTAAAACATATTAAGTAGACACGTATTTTTTTATTTTGTAGTATAATAAAACAATACTTAGATAAAACGAATCAAAGTTTAGGAGTTGAGGCTAAAACGTCATTTTTACGCATAAAATGACAATATAAGTGACGTCACGCAACATTTCAAATCAAATTATCGTCGAAAGTATTTGTTTCTGTAAGGAAATACAAAATACGTTTCTAACGATTTAAAATAATCTACCAGACGGACATTAAACCTAGACCTAGACATCTACCCTATGATATTTTAAAATGACTTTTCTAAACATCAAAGGCTCATTCGACTCGAATGTCAAAACTTCTATATTTAAAACCATTAGAACATTAGAAGTAGGTAAAAGTAGACATTAGATGTAGCCCACATCTCATATTGCAATTATACGAATTTGCATACCCGACAGTAAATTCCTAACTGATCTTTTACACCCCTATAAAAGGATGAAAAGTACCTATGAGTTTCAAAATAGCTGGCAAAAAATAAACAAAAGAAATAAAAAAATATCAACAAATTAGTTTAATTACACTGAATAAAACACTGTTATTTGCAATTGCGTTGATGAATGCGTGCGATGTAGCTATATTGTCAATTAAAACAGGCAACTGGCTTGGTAATGTAAAATTGTTATTTTCATCACGTGTGCATGGGCCGTGTCCACACTCCGCAAGTAACGAGTAACGATTCATTACACTTTACACCCTCACTTGGTGTACCTTTTGCACATAAAAATTGAAGAATTTTTAGGTAACATAACATAACATCACGCCTTTTTTCATCAGATGTGCACATTTCGGCACTTAATGTCACTGTACAATGAAACACCCACTTTTTACTATTTATGTTATGAGTCCCATGTAATAGGCGGTGAGCCTATTGCCATATACAGGGCACATTTCCAGACTCCGTGCTACTACTGAGATTTTTAAAAACCCAGTAATACTTTGACCGTCCCGGGAATCGAATCCGAGACCCCTTGCCCGGCAGTCGCACTTGCGATCACTCGGCCAACGAGGCAGTCAATTTGTTAGGTTTTCTCTCATTTTCTGTAGTCGCAGACGCAAATAGTTAATCTATTACTATTTAATGTTCAGACGTTATTTTTTTGATGTATGAGATATCGGTGTCGTATTAATTATAATTAGATTTGGCAGTATATTTTATATTAAATTAAGAGACGCTAAGGCAGTGATTTCTATATAAAGTTCATGTATGCATGTTTAATAAAAAAAATGCAAAAGAGTTTTGAATAGGTAACGATTGTAGGTTACCTTACCTTTTAAGTGCTTCGTTGGGTTTACATTTATTTAGGTACTAGCTTCTGCCCGCGACTTCGTACGCGCAACCCCATTCCACCCCCGTTCCCGTTCGTGATTTTCAGTAAAAAGTAAAAAAAAAGTATTGTATAAAAAGTATCCTATGTCCGTCTCCTGGTTCTAAGGTATCTCCCTGCCAATTTTCATCTAAATCGATTGAGGCGTTCTTGAGTTATAAATAGTGTAACTAACACGACTTTTGAGTGCAAAAAGTACTAGATATCGAGAAAACGTATAACTGGATTCTCTTCTTATTTCTAGTGGTTTTCAGACATAAGTTGGGGTCTAAATCGGACCACGTCATTGTTCGAAGACATAGTTCGACTACTTTCAAGCCACGACAGGACTCTCGTGAGTAGGGTCCATGACGGTCAACACGTACGCTGCTTGTTAGGCCATTTTATGCAATTAGATTATAGAGATCATTTTGGGGCCTTAAGATCGACGGTTTTACGTGCACTGCATTTCAAGTTATGAAAATCACTGAGAACTTTAAAATCGTGTCTAATTTTATTTACTTAAATCCTATAATCATGACCTCCTTGATTTTAGTTGCTTTGTCTCTTTATTTGCTTGCTATCTATAAATCAATCTTTAATCTGATTATATCCTACGTTAGATATAAATTTCAACTTTATTCGCTATCCCTTTACAATGCGTATATTTGTAACAATGGAATAAATTGACCGGCGCACGAACCGAAGAGACAATGGACACCAATCATGGATCCAGTTTGTTTACTACACAACAGACTGCAAACGATTTTATTCAATGAAATCAAAGAAAGTTTAGATATTTTGTGTTAGTATATTTGTTATATTTATGATATAATATTAAGCGTATTATTCATTAGAGGAATGGATAAAGCAGTTGTCATACATGTGAAAATGCCTTCCATAACGTATTATAATTGTCATCGTATTAGATACAATACTTTCACTGCTACAGCTTCCTTCTATAACATCCAGCGGATCCTATACACTCTTAGTACCTACGCAATAATTACTTTTGTTCTACTCTCCCTAACAGGTTAGGAGTTTTAACCACATTCAACTGAACGTCAGAATTTTTAGTATCTATCAGCCATTTTAGTTAGACCCATTGTGTAAGCGTTGTCGTAGTAGTTTATATGACGACTGGAAGGTTTTATGTGCTCTCTGAGAAACGGAGTTGTCAAGTATTATGTGCTCGTCTTTGCTGCGTTTTTCATTAAGTGGTTACATTAAATTCTGTGATGTTTGGGAATAGTTACGACGACTTTACGACTAAAGGGAGACTAAGCTTTAGTACTATAAGTATAAGAAGGTATAAGGTAGTAGTAACAGAAACGTGATAAAACACAACATCCCATTATTGTTTGTACAGACTCCATATTGTTCATGCTGTTAGCTTTTTCTTTCCGACCTCTCTTTTTTGACCTCTGTTTTAATAGGATGTTAAGAGATTTCAACTTTTTAGTTAAGTTTTTATTTCCGTGTACATTATCTAAATCTATTATCATTATCATACCCATATATTTATTTAAAATTCTCTAAAAATACATCTTTAAATACTCCTTACAAAAAAAAAATATACCTAGAGAAAAAATAATCCTTATAAAAATAAAAATATACCTAATAAAAATAGGAGCCGACCAGTTACGGAAGTATGGTCCTGCCGGTGGTTAGGGCTCTAGAGACAAGAAACTTCCTCACGATGCGTGCCGTTTCATTATCATTACCTATATCTTTATATTTAATTTCTCTAAATGTAGTTGCCGTTTAGGTACTGCGTATTGCTATAACATGAAGTCGAATGCATTATTACAAAACAGCAAGCGGTATTTCTTATATTTGAGACACGTACATAAATATTGTAAATGTAAAGTTGGCGCCGATTCAAAAAATCAGCAGTTGAGCTTGACTTTTCAAAGTAAACCGACTCATACTCAACTTTTCAGGTACTTTTTGGTACTAAATCTTAATCTCTTTTTTTCTTCTTTTTTTCTTTGGCATTTTTCCAAATAGGTTACAGTCATAGTGAGTACCAACCCAAAATTGTGATATGAAAGTGTTTTACACAATACAATGTAGTACTTGAGATGTTACAATAATTTAACTTCGTCATAAAAATGTAACGACACTCGGAATACATATACTATACGTACGACATACAATCGGGAATAATGGTTCTACATAGTATAAAATTGCACACTATACATGGTGATTTGCAGTCGTGTATTTAAATATCGATTGGTATCAGCCTCTCATACAGAGAAGGAGTGAGCATCTCAAAGTCTGCCTGAAGTGGATTGGCGATTTCATGCTTATACTTTTATTATGTCCCGGTTTCCTCATGATGTTTTTCTTTACTAAACAAATAATGTTTACAATAAACTTCACATCACATCAACAGCCAATAAGTGGCCACTGCTGACCAAAAGCCTCTTCTCGCACGGAGAAGGTTTGAGCATTAATCACGCCGCTTGTTCAATGCGGGTTGGTGATTTCAAACTGTCCGATTACAAATTTTATAATTTGACTTTTGAATGACATGTGTACATGACGTTTTCCTTCACTGTTAGTCAGCGGTGTCTCAATAATCTTAGAACATACGTAGGTACATATAACTCGGAAAAAGTAGGTTTCGAAGCTACCTAAAGCTTTAGGCCACCGTGACGCTTATATAATCACTACTCTAATTAGACAGCTATTACTAGCTGGACGAACGAATTATTAACATACCTAGCTATGCATACGTATTGCGTAACACGGTGTAATTATTTTAATTCTAAGTAGAAGGAGTTTCACAGCGACAATTACATTGGCTGAACAATTATTGCAGAATAGATCAACCAGTATACCGTGGTTACTCGACAAACATGTACAGCAATCGCTCATATTAAGTCCGAGAACGTTTGTTACATGACTGAAGATTGCAACTTTGAATTCTATTTGTGAATTATTAATACTTACTCGTAATTGTTTGATTGATTCGATTGCAGTTTGCATAAGTAAGAAACCCTTCGATCAATTATATAATTATTGCTGCTTTGTTAGTTATCTTCAAATGTAGTAGGTAGTAGGCAGAAAACTGAAAATTCCAAGCTGAAATTGTTGTGTAGTAGTACCTATATTTCGATCTATCTACGGAATGAATATTTGTATGCATTTCCTTCATAAATTCATTACTTCGAAATTAGAAGGGACTATATATTAGTAAGATTCATCGACAAAGACATGCGATAAAAAATTTCTGATGGAGAAAAGCAGAAAAAAAGTACGTTAGTTGAAAAAAATAAATAAAATGAGCTATTTGAGAAAAATCTAATTATCACTGCACAAATACGTTTTACTTGTTTTTTTCTTCGCTAAGCATTAGAGCATGTAGCTTAAAAGGTTTAAAATAATTTAATATTGTATTTCCCCTAGCGAGTCGACGTTGCTACTTTTACACAGGGGTGCGGAAAGGTTACGATGTCGCACATTTTTAATAATGCAAATATAAGTGCCCTCATAGAAGCCCTTAAATAATAAATTTATTTAGGGCTGTCAACGAAGCGGTTTTTCCTGATTTATGTCATTGATTTTGAGACTTTCTTTTTTCAGAATAAACAATTGAAATAAAATTGAGACACAAATATCTAATACTAGGCCAACAAATCGACTGACCGACTGGAAATAGCTGTGATGTAACTAAGGTTCTAGAAATAAAATATGGATCAATTTTCTACAGAAGAAGTGTTGCTTTGCTAGTATATTATTATTGTTATATCCATGTTCAGTCATGTCATTGTTTTTTTATAATGTGAACACTACGGCGATGAAAGAATATTCCCATAGCATCACTCCACAACATCAATCGAAATGCCAATCAAGCTTGTCAATTATGCCTGTAACTCACCGGTGGCGGTACTACGGCAGCTAGTTTAATCAAATTACGAACTTATCACAACACACTAAGAGCGCATTTCGCTTTCAATGTGGAGCTATACACATGTGTGAGTTCTACGAAGTTGCTACGAGCGCTCGTAGCGAGGCGTAGCGGTCCCGCTAATTTGGCTTGCTTTATTGTATCCCGGTGTAACCGCGGTTCACGGTCATCAGTGAAGAGGCTTGATTGCAGACGCCATCTTACACATGCGGATTACGTGATGAAGATGCTGTTCACTTGGTTAATTGAGAGCGAGAAACATGACTAGCTTAGACGTGACGGCGTTAAAAATGACGTATTCCGATATGAATAAGAATTACTTATGTAGGTATTTTGTTGAAATATGAAATTATTTTATGTTACCATAATATATACAAACTGAGTAGCTCTGGAAAAATACGTCTTCCTTTTATTATTAAAAACCATTACACACAAAAGTAAAATAATAATCACGAAATAATGAATGGGTTTTGCCTTGAAACGCATACGTTTTAATTATAAAAAGAACCTGTCTTTAGAAATTAAAGTTTTAAGTACAGAATCGTGTCTAGGTTTTCATAAAATCCACAACAGAAATCTTGTAACGGTAGAGTAAAATACTGAGCAACAAGTGTCTGACCACTTAAAAGGTACCTGAGACTTACAACAAATTGTGTTTAACACGTTCGAGGACGCTACCACTTGAGTCGGGTTTTCAAAATGACACAGTACATGTCTATACAAAATTATACGACGTATCAGTACGTAGTGTCCCATGAAGAAATATCGTTTTAAACATATCATGACACAATCGTTTTATCACGTCAACGTGTATATGCATCTAGGTAAGGATCCGCCTCGTTGGAGATGTCGGAATCATCAAACATGCTTATTTTGTGTCTTATTTTGCGCTTATATCCATCTAAAACACACAATAACCCATTAAACATCAATTTCACACTGTAAAATCATTAATTTGCATTAAAGTAATGTACACAGTGACACAGCCGCGCTGAATGTAGGAGCGCGGGACGTATAAACACGTTGTGCGTATGTGAATACCGTAACCGCACACTATCAACGACACTTATTTTAAATAGTTCTAAACTTACCCTACGTGACAGTACAGAGTTGGGTATTTTATATGTTGTGACACAAGATACATTTAAAAGGATTTTTACTTGAACTTTCATCGGAAATGAACGTTCTGCCGTATAATTTAAATGTTATTTGAACGTCATCGTACGTTGTGCGATATTAAAATCTCGAACGATGACGTATAATCTCGTTCTGTCCTCGAACGTGTTAAGTCTAATTTTACGATGAGAAGTCGATACTGAGATAAGACAATAATTCCACCTCGATCCAGTCTCAATAAAATTTATGTGCTGTGTACACACTTCACTTAACTGTCAGATAAATTTTCCGCTTCAAAGTTCTCGCAAACTAGATCGTTTACAGCGCAGGGAGCGAGCTACCAGGGGCACAGAATCGCGAACAGCCTCCGTTACACGTGCCGCACTCACACATACACAGCTCCGGAGTATAAACACCACTCATTGATGTATGCAGACAATTTATAAACGTGGCAGACTGGAAAACGCAGTTGGCCGGAAAAGATAAAACAAGTCGATAATAACATTTGATTTTATATTTGGCCAAATTATAAACAAGCTCAAATGTTACGTCAAAGAAATAAAAGCTTATTACGGAGATAAAGAAATGTTTTTCTTATGCCATGAGGGCAACCTTTACAACACACGAGAACGCGAACGCAGTCACAAAAGCAACCCCAGACTTGAACTGAAATGAAAACCTGTGAGTGGAGGTCTCGACTTTCTTTTTAAAGGCAAAGCGCAGTTAAAGACTTTCTAGCTGCATTACTTGATTTATTAAGTAATGTAGGTAAGTCGAAGGAGTGGGCCGTGACACTCAATTAATATTTGATTCGAACTTTTCTATACAGTTTTCTGTTTCGTTTGACTCACCTAATTTTCTAAC
Source organism: Spodoptera littoralis (assembly GCA_902850265.1). NCBI lineage: Eukaryota > Metazoa > Arthropoda > Insecta > Lepidoptera > Noctuidae > Spodoptera > Spodoptera littoralis. Next base: position 6,482,214 of record LR824542.2, on the reverse strand, counting down.
TTACTCTCTAACTCTCAATTGAGGATTTCTCGGAACTTATTTACTGAGCAATTTCAACACATTTTAATAAATTGAGAAATTAAATAGTGGTTTATACTATAGTAGTACCAATCGCCTACCTATTAGCATTGCCAAACTTTTTTTTTTTTTAAAACGTTGCCTCACACTTGGATTATCTCCTGTGTCGTGGGTGCGTTTACAAACATACAAGTTCACATACACATGACACCCAGACCAGAAACGTTCCGTGCGGGAATCGAACCCGCGACACGTTGCACGGCAGCCGGTTGCCCAGCCACCGCACCAACCGTGCAGTCGTCAAACTAGTTTTAATATCTAGTTTTAATTTAGAAAAAAAAGTATTTACATATTTGTTTAGATTATTGTCATGTGCATCTTGAAAGGACCTATAGTAAATTAGTAATAATGGTAATATTTCTGATAAATAATTATTTCCTACTATGAAACTGAAGTAAAAGTTTCACTTATCCGTGAACCAGGTACTTAATAGAGCTGGTGTTGATTTACCTAGATTTGTGTAATTACCAGCCGGACGCGAGTCTTCGTGGCTCGTGGCGTAATCTGTCTAATTGCCCCAGCCCTGCCCTACAACTTTCAATTTTCAAACCACCCTCAGCAATTCTCTCCCCTTGTTACTAGTCACCGTGTATCCCTACGTTTGATTTTCAATTTTAAACGATATCCAGTTCAAATCGAAGTTTATTTTCTTTTAATGATAGCGAGGACAAGAAATCAATAAACCATTTTTTGTTACCATTGGGATATTTTGTCTTGTATTTGAATTTTATTACAAATAATTGATATGACGTCGCAATAGGTAGATGTAGATTGCATACGGGGTCTATATAAAGATCGGGTCGGATATTTTCATATAACCAAAATAGTAAATTCAAAAATTTCTACCATGAGTAATATTTTACTGTTCCACTGCTGTGACCGCGAGCACTAAAATAGGTTACCAACTCGAACAGGACGCCTAGATGGGAAAACAAAATATTCGTCTGGCAGGAATAGTTGACGATGACCTGATTTTTCAATCCTATGGCCGCGGGAACACGACCCTGGGTCAAGGTCAGGTTGTACTTCCAGCCTTTCAGGAATGAGATATTGCCTAGTAACAATATTATTATTATACGCAAATAGGTCATGCGTTTATAATAAATAGAACGTTATTACAATAAAGAAAAAAAACTATTATAAATAGAATATTATCTGCTTAGTCAAATGTATGTGTCTAGTGACTGCCTCATTGGTTTACTGATCGACAGCTCAACTAGTACCTAGGTGGTGGATACGATCCCCGAGTATGGTAAAACGTAATCAGAAGGTACGTGTAATAATTTCAAATTTAAGTGAGTGATTATCAGAATCTATTTATTAGCACTCAGCAGAAACTGTACCTAATTTTTATTCTGACTGAAAATGAATGGTTTTCACTTAGAACGACCAGAATTAGTTATATTTTTACGAAGATCGAAAGGAAAAACTCGACAATAAAACAATCATACCCTGTAAGGCGAGGCAGATCTTTACTATAAAATTTTAAACAATACTATGTTAAATACAATAATTTATCACAATTTTTTGTTACATTCTTTTTATGCTCAAGTTTCAAGCAATGCGTAAATAAACTACTTACGAAATACATAAGTATGTAACTGGGCAGCAGCCAAGTTCATAGTATGTATTCTAAGAAGAGTCCTAATAAAAAGAATACAAAATTTACTTTTGGTAAAATTCCAATAGCATCTTAATAAAACAATGAAATACTTTTTAATAGTACTAATGAGTTTGTTTGTTTAACCAACTGTATAGATTCGTAGTCACACACGTGTGAATACCCCTATTTACCCTAAAGTAATGGCTTGTCAAATGTCTCGGGTTGCTCTCTAGATATCAGTGACAGACTGACGCTTATAGATGTTTGATAACTGATGCTTCATATCTCCAAGGTAAGGGATTGTTCCCCTTCTGTGTTCTAGAAGTTTCTACTTACAGTAGAAGTGTAAGTATTATAATATTCAAATCTTTACGTTTTGTAGATCATTGTTTATAGTTTGATCCAAGCAGCACCTCTGTACCACTTGAGATGCAACTGAAACTGAAAACTAGAATATAATTTACGAAGAACTAGTGCACGGTTACAAAGTGACTAACTGTAAAAGCTGGAATTGTTTCCTGTAGCTAGTTTGGACTTCGTTTCAAATAATAAATTTACTAACGAAGCTTCATTCGTATGTACTGATGGCAATTTAGTTTGTTTCGTGGTATCCTTTACGTTGGGGTTTGCCGCTGAATTGTCATTTGTTGTCCACGTAGGTAGAAGTAGTGATTGTGACAAACGTTAACAGTGCACAACAAAATTAACTAGTTAAGTTACAGTTAACAAGCCCGCTGTTTGTGTAAACTGCGCTAACTATCTAGTTTTTACGTCAGTTCACCTTTTACACCGTTCCGTAATAATTCGATCAAAACTTTAGACATTTTTGTTTCCCGTACTGGGACGAAAGTTTTTGTTGCTCAACGGGAAACTGTAACAACTGCGTTTTGTTTCTAGCTTAGACTCGTATTATTAATTCATGGAAGTATTTGTCTCTATTTTTGTCAGATTCTAGATTTATTATTGGGCATTTGTTTATTTATGACAATTGATTTACTTTTAGCCAACGTGTGTGGATGGTATATTGAATAAGGATTTTTGTTAACATACTTGTTAATAGTGTAGCAGACGTACCTATAACGACGATTAATTTATCTAAGGCATAATTTAAAGAAAATAGGGTAGTCGACTAATTTTTATTTTAATGTCCGTCTAGTAGATTATTTAAAAACATTAGACACGTATTTTTTATTTTCTCACAGAAACGAATAGTTTCGAAGATATATTGATTTGAAATGTCGCGTGACGTCACTTCTCAGTACATTTTATACTAAGAAATGACGTTTTAGCCCCCACTCCTAAACTTTGATTCGTTTTATCTAAGTATTGTTTTATTATACGACAAAATAAAAAAATACGTGTCTAATATTTTTTCATTATTTCATATATTTCATAAAATATTTCATACTAATTATATTTTTAATTTTCATACCCTGTCATCATCCCCATTCACAATTTTGTAGTCATGAGCTTCCTGATATACTTACTAGTTAAAATAAAATTAAAATAAGTAACCGTAATTAAATGAAAATTACCTAATACGCAATTAAGTTTAGTAAGAACATACAATTGGAGTCGACCTAGTCTCCACGAGATCCCCGATTAAGGACTGGCTTAACTTATTTGTCGATAGTTCCCTTGAAGTATTAGCTACGACGCCTTGGTTTGACTTGGCTCCAACTTTTGTTTACCCAGTAACCGATAATTTCTTTAGTTGAGGTTTCATTTGAAATCTTTGCACTGACGAAAACAGTGTCGTAAAGTTTTGGATTCTAGGGATTATTGGAGACTATGTAACTAAAAGTTTTAAAGAGAATTATAAAGTTACTTGGACTTTATCTCAAGTTGTACTCAGGTTGTCGAGTGACCGGGTGAACATTGCCTCTATATAGGTAATTATTTTCAGCCATATAGATGAAGGATCTATATTGTGATAAATGGTAGATTTAGACGCGAACATTTCACGAAATCGCGCTCTTTAACAAATTCATCAAAATAAGTTAGTTATCGAACAAGATTTTCCCTGTTTTTACAAAGGATTTTGATATGTAATGAAAATCTAATCGGGTACTTGTCTTAATCAACAATAAAATATTCAAAAGTGATCACACTTTTATTAATTGATTTTATTACCAACTTAATTACTTTTCTAGCAATTTTTTAAGAAATAAGTATGCTATATGACGCTAAAAATACGTGACGTCACAATACACAACAAACGGCAGTTTTCTATGAATTTTGTACGAGATTGACAGTTCGAAAAAAGTATTAAATTTGACTAGTTGGCAAGTACCCAGTTTGAAAAATACATATAGTAAGCATTGCTCTACAACAAATAATATTAACTATAGAGAAACACATGTTGACAGCAGGTAGTCTCGGTTGTGTGGACGTGATAATGTGAGCGCAAGCGCCGACGCCCTGACAATTAGGTAGGTGCCAAGCTAACAAGAACGTGCGCGCGTGCACTACAACTATTTACTCATCTGCCACACCTCTAACTTAACAAACTATCCTATTACTTAAAAAATACAAATACTTAGAAGCACTAGAAAATTTTCAGGATGTTATGATGCAGTTTTTTTATTGTTTAGGAAATGTACTTTTGGAGTTTGTGAATTGAAGGATCTTTAATTAAGAGATAGCATTTTATAGACATGTAGGTACTGGTGTGTTGTATCCACATAATTATGTATTTCAAATGATTTATGTAAAAAACTATGTATTTTCGGATGAAAAGCTTTACCTATTAAAATAGGTGTGAAATTTTTTTCTCATTCATAATTTCGTCTTACATAATGTAAGGCGAATATTCGGTAAAACAATAATTTCGCAGCGATAATTATCAATGTTTTAGTTTTGGTGGTCTACTACCTGTCATGTCCGTCATGTTGAACGTAATGTAGACCTATTGGTCAATGCAATTTACGTACGATTCCTACACGAAACACCTAACACCTATGGGTACGTAAACTTATTTTATTTTAGACGTATTTGTATTTATTTGCCTATTTGGTTGAGTGGTCGCAAATGCGGCTACCGGGCAAGGGGCTCGGATTCGATTCCCGGTTCGGAAAAAGTATTACTGGGTTTTTATTTAAATTCTCAGTTACCACTGACTCCGTGCAGTAGCTTGGAGAATTGTGCCCGCATATATGGCAATAGGCTCAACCCATATTACATAGAACTTGATGGAACTCATAACATAGAGGTAAATAATGAAAAGTGGGTGTTACATTGTACAGTGCATTAAGTGCCGCAATGTGCACCTCTGCCTACCCCTTCGGGGATGCAAAGCGTGATGTAATGTTATGTGTTATTTATTTGTTCGTTTACTATGGTTATAAAATATTCTAAGTAGGCACTCATGTTTTAGATACAAAGAGATTTTATTAATCCCTTACCCGTGTTTAGTGATTTCCCGTATTCTAAGTATTATTGAAAATGAATATAATAAATATCCGAGACGGCTTCGTCTGTGGCATACCTAGGTGCTTTTATAAATAGGTAGCTGTTGTTTGAGTCTATTTTTAGAATGAAGCTTCTATATGTAGTCTTACACATGTTAAACTTTAGTTGCTTTTGCTTTTATTACTTATCTTTTAACTCACAATATTTCTGAAGTTCATTTTATTTTAGGTCACTCTATAATTTTATTATATTAATTTTATTTCATTACCTTATATTAATTCTTAGTGGTAGCACGGAGTCTGGAATTGTGCCCGGTATATGGCAATAGGCTCACCCCCTATGACATGGGACTCATAACATAAATAGTGAAAAGTGGGTGTTACATTGTACCTACAGTGGCATTAAGTGCCGTAATGTACACCTCTGCCTACCCCTTCGGGGATAAAAGGCGTGATGTTATGTTATATTAATTACTAGCTTCTGCCAGCGGCTTCGCCCGCGGTCCCAGGGGTAAAATGCCTATGTATCACTTCAGACCATAATCTACCTCTGTTCCGAATTTCATTCCGGTCCCTTCAGTGGTTTTAATATGACTGAATAACAAACATACACATAAACTCACATATTTTCATTTATAATATCGAGTCAAGCTAATTTCAACCATTGGCCTTTCAGTTACAGCGTAATGTCTATGAATGAGTATTGTAAACGTTAGAGTAGACAAATACAATCAGAAATCACCGAATTGCTAAGCTATCGGGAGTTTCACGTGTTATTGTGAGTCAACCATAAAAGATAGACATATGCTGTCGAGGAATATTTTTTATATAATTTTAAGGAGAATATTTCCGTCATATATGATTTCTATGCAGCTTTAACCTATAAGCCTGCACACGCGACGGAAGCTTAAAAAATGGAGTAACTTCTCCCGTTTTCCCAATATTTCCCTTCACTGCTCTGCTCCTATTGATCGTAGCGTAATGAAAAGTATACTATAACCTGCCCAAGAGTATGAAGAATAATTGTGCCAAATTTCGTTAAAATCCATCGAGTAGTTTTTGTTTCCATAACGAACATACAGACAGACAGACAGACAGACAAAAATTTTACTGATTGCATTTTTGGCATCAGTAGCGATCCCTAACCACCCCTTGATAGTTACTTTTTTAAATATATTTTATGTACAGAATTGACCTCTCTACAGATTTATTATAAGTATAGATAGATAAAATCAGACAAATTAAGTAAAGTAAGAACAGTAAAACTGTTAATAATTTACAGTTAATAAGTCAATTGCCACAGATATTAACTCTTTCTGATAAAATATGCTAATTTAGACACAAAAACAACAATCATAACAAACTATAAAAACTAAAACAAGATTAATGATATGATAACTAAACTAACATCCTTGTCTTATATATATTTAAATTCAAAGATGTCAATACTACTCAAATAAACATAAGTTAAAATAAAATCTAAATAAGGAAATACACATCGTGCAGAAATATTGTGGTAAAATGCAAGGCAATGTAATCTAAGCAAGTAGCTAGTAGATACGCATACTGCTTATCTGAACATTGTAACAAAAAGTTAGAAACAAATGCAGCTACGAAGTCACGATTTACCTCAGCTAGTACAAAATGTCAGAACTTTCATGTTTTCAAACGTTTAAAGATAGCATAACATAACATCACATAACATCACGCTTTTTATCCCCGAAAGGGTAGGCAGAGGTGCACATTATGCCACTGTACAATGTAACACCCACTATTCACTATTTATGATCAGGGTGATGTACTGTACTAGTAGTATAATACCACTATGTATATACATTTTGCAATAAATAAATAAATAAAATAAATAAATATTATGAGTCCCATGTAATAGGGGGTGAGCCTATTGCCATATATCGGGCACAATTCCAAACTCCGTGCTACTTCCTCGTCCTTGTCCCCGAAGGGTTAGGCAGACGTGCACAATTCGGCACTTAATGTCACTGTGCAATGAAACACCCACTTTTCACTATTTATGTTATGAGCCCCATGTAATAGGGGGTGAGCCTATTGCCATAAATCGGGCACAATTCCAGGCTCCGTGCTACTACTGAGATTTTTTTTAAAACCCAGTAATACTTTGCCCGACCCGGGAATCGAACCCGAGACCCCTTGTCCGGCAGTCCCACTTGCGACCACTCGGCCAACGAGGCAGACGTTTAAAGATACTTTAGTAAATTCACTTTAGAGGGAAACGAAATCTAGGGAAATAAACGGGATTCCTTTCATGTGTTGCAGTTCGGAAGGTTTGATTGTAGTTGTAAAGTCAGAGGTGAATAAAGCTATTCAATCAGTGCCCGTCTACTATACCGATATATGTATAAGTAGTGTATACTGTCAATTCAGTGCATGTTACACGTTGTTGATTAGACTAAATGTTTGGTGCAAATAAATTAATGATATTGCCATGGAAGACAGGAAATTAGGTGATTAATTGATGATGCCTGAATTAGTTAAAAGAGTGGTACTAAATTTCACACTATAAAGTCACTTTTCACTGTTTTGCTTAAATTAGATCATTTCATACTTCACAGTGTGTTGTCTCGTCCATCATTACACAATTTAATTGCTATAAAGTTAAATTCTAATATGTTAATACAATCAAACTCTTACAACAATATATACATGTATTAAACAACATACTTAATAGTAGAATTCCTAAAAGAATCGAAGGGCAAACAACAATTCTTTTAAAGTGGCGTGTTGTAAGTATGTGTAATAGCCCTATCATGTCATCAAATATTTAGAAATGTAGACTGCACGCGGCTTCTGAAAATTCCCAAATCAATAAACTCAATGACGCCTCTTCCGACTCGGGAATCAAATAAATCGTGATCGCAATGGACACTTGTGTAAAAAAGACTATCAAAAATTGTATAGTAATAAAAGGGTAAAGGTAACATCTGATAAGATTTTAAGGATAAGCTAAGCTATAAAATCAGTCAACAAATACTATAATACTTTACGCGACAATTAACTGAAAATTGTATCCGCAATTTTGTTATTACTCTGTGGTGTAAGCAACCGCAATATCATTTACTTAATTAATTAATAAAGTAACTTTTTAAAGTGTTGGACGAATAATATTCCAATTAACTCGTGTAATTATCACTGTTGCAATTAATCACAGAATGAATTGCTTTTAATAGATGTATTTACTGTCATTTCATTACATACTCGTAGTGTGTGAGAACTCCTGGAGTAGGTTACTCCAAACTTCGTAATAAATGTAATAGGAGCTATTATAGAGTCACTGAGGAGTTTCCTAATGTTGTAGTTGGTAATGAAATGTACGCAACATCATCAGAATGAAAGTGTAGAATTAAATTATAGGTTATGGCAAATATGGATACTACCATAAAAAAATGTGAGGACTTTGTATACCTACCTACTCATTTTAATATTATCGGTGAGTTAGATACTATTTCGATACTTTTTCCTCGCATAAAGTCAAGGATCTTCTTTTTGTCCGACTACGGCGAAACCAAAAGGAGGGTTATGATTAGTATTCATATGATTTATTATAATATCTTTTTTAAAATAATAATTAGCTTCTAAAATAGCACGCAAATTCTGTTCCAATTTATTCAGTACTCAGTTGATGTTAAAAGGATTGGATCCATGCAAAAAGGGAGTCTAAACATTGAGAGGGACGATATCTTATTTCCTGTGTTACGTGTAGCGAGACTACTTTACTGCTTTTTCTATGGTACTATTTGAAGAGAAGATTTTATGACCTTACATTGAAGGTCTTTTTCTATGGAAGTTATGGATTATCGGAGTTTACTACCGAATATAACTATCCCGTAGAGATAGGCAGACATAGGTGCACATATCACTTACTAGCTACTTCCGCGCGGTTTCACACGGTCTGCTCTGCTCCTATTGATCGTAGCGTGATGTTTTATAGCCTATAGCAATCCTCGATAAATGCGCTATCCAACACAAAAAGAAATATTCAAATCAGACTTGTAGTTGCGGAGATGAGCGCGTTCAAAAAAACAAACTCTTCCGCTTTATATAATAGTGTAAGATAAGAGTATAAGATAGGTAACTATCACTTTTCAGCAGTGATCAATGTTAGAAGTCCCATGTAAAATAAACGGCAATATAGAAATGAAAATATAAAGTTTTATTTTATACTTTTTACAATCTTTCCAGTAATTATGCACAGGTACATAATTAACTCGCTGCACTGACCATGGACTGTTGGCGACGACACGTGGATTCATTGCCTGTCATTTGTTTCACATCCCAGACTCTATTAACTGTAATTTCCCCCATTGACGTTTGAAGTACACATGCATCGTACATTAACAATAAAAAATATGAAATGGATTTCACTACTCATGCGTATAGTAACCTTATACCTATTTATTTTTTTAAAGTGGTCAATATAAATATCGAAATTACAGTTATGACTATTTATTTACTATTTTCTAGTGTCTGTCATTCATTCCCATATTTTTTTTAAACTTTGCCCCTCACTAGAAATTTCTCCTGTGTCGTGGGTGTTTCTACAAACATTCAAATTCACATACACATAACACCCAGACTCGAAACAATAATTTGTGCATCACACATAGAGTTGCTCCGTGCGGGAATCGAACCCGCTTCATGTTCAGTGGCATCCGGTTGCCCAGCTACCGCACCAATCGTGTAGTCAAAATAAATGTTATGGAGAATATTTTAGTATATCGGATGTCTAATAATATCCTGTTTCAAGGGTACCGTTCTACTAGATCTCGACAGGTAATATGTTTTTATAATTCTAGCAAAACTTTGATTATGCCGTTATGCAATCGATACCGCTAGATGACTTACTAAAAGAGGCCAAAACGGTGTTCATTATATAAATATTTATTTTAATTATCGGTCTGCATTCCTAACTAGGCCAGACCTAGGCATTTCCTAAAAGTCTGAGGTTAAATCACTATTCATTTGTTTGAATGTCCTCCATTAACATTTATTAGCTCACGTTTTGGTATCGAGGGTGTATCATTTAAATCGTTTGGTTTTTTCTTTGTTATCAAAATGTTTATTTCTATTTCCTACATTTAAATTTAATACAGAAGTTAAATGTCAAAATTAGACTTTCAACTCTGTTTTGTAAATCGTTGAGTTTACTTTTCGATGTTTGCACAATGTCGACCGGATCTCAGGTTACTAAGGTCAGAGTATGTAAGAAAATACTCATCTGGATTTACATTAATGGAATTACCGAGTCCCGTTTTGTATCGATAGCAGCATCGATGCAGAAGATATAAAAATATTTTGTAAATTCAATTTGTTTTTTGATAATGTAAGCAAAGATACTGAATATTATTACTATAAAGGACTAGGTTTTTACTTTAAAACCTATGTAGATTTTACTTTTGACTCTCAAGCCGTGCACTACGTTAAGGTGCATTCATTTCTGTATGTTTATTCACAGTTTTAATATTCTAATGATTTGCAACAACGTTTGTTGTTGTAAATCTCTTTTGTTTTTTTTTTCATTTTTGAGGCCCAATTACTCTCCCCTTCCTCAATCCCCAATGATCCTCAAACTCTTAATCCCCAAAAGGCCGGTAATGCACTTGTAACGCCTCTGGTGTTCCAGGTGTCCATGAGTGACGCCGATTGCTTACCATCAGATGATCCGTTTGCTCGTTTACCGGCTTATGCCATAAAAAAAATTACAAAACTTAATAAAGACATTAGATATACTTTTGATCGCGTACTGATAATTGAGTAGTCCCTTAAACCTTTATATGCCGATACCTACTCTTCCTATATTGTTATATAGTATAACATCCAATCTGAATCTGATCTAAAAATACCAACAGATTAACAAGACAATCAACATCCTAACATCTAAGCAGATTGTAAAGAAATACCTAGGTAACTATAAGTATTTTGGTAATGCACTGTCTATCATTCTCGGTCAGGTAAGTATAAGTTAACCCTACTTAACTTGTTCGTTGTTGGCTACATTGTCTCCAATAGTGTTGTTACTAACAATGCGTGGTTGATAATGTCAAATATCGTGGTCTTTACCGAGCGATGTTTCTGAAAGTTCACTTACTTGGCGCGAAGTATGCGGCGCGATGGGAAAATTGAAACAATCGACGGTCGCGCGTGGTTTACCGGCCCATACTTCGGCTTGCAACTTTAACACAGATTGAATATCTTACACTTTCGAAGGAATGTTACTGTATTAAGTTTAAATATGGTTTTACAGGCTTATAAAGCGTAATAAAGTAATTATATTGCAGTACTCTGCTTGTTACTCTGACTATCTCGTTGGCCGAGTGGTAGCAATTGCGACTGCCGGGTAAGAGGTCTCGGGTTCGATTCCCGGGTCGGGCAAAGTATTACTGGTTTTAAAAAAAAATCTCAGTAGTAGCACGGAGTCTGGAACTGTGCCCGGTATATGGCAATAGGCTCACCCCCTATTACATGGGACTTATAACATAAATAGTGCAAAGTGGGTGTTACATTGTACAGTGGTATAATGTGCACCTCTGCCTACCCCTTCGAGGATAAAAGGCGTGATGTTATGTGATGTTATGTTACTCTGCTTGTTATAAATATTACATCTTGTCTCCACCGGACTGCTTTTTACTAGATTCGGATTAATAGCTAAATTGTTACATCCATCTTACCCCAGTTGTACGCTTAACAGTTGCGCTAAAGTATTCTGAACTACAAACAATTACACGAATCGAGAAGCTCCGTCCATTTTTTCAAAAAGGCGAGTTAACGACGTCAGTTTACACTGTAACAACTGACATCAGTTGCGCTCTAGAACATGTCTAGTACCTCAGGAACTCAGATACCCACATGTATGACGTTCAGTGAAACAAAATCTGCGAAACAGCACAGCACAACACTTACACTCCTAACTACACTATCGATTGAAGATATATTTAGACTAAATATCAAGCAATCGTTTCACTGGAATTGTAAGTCGGTGGTCTCTTTCCATAACTTTACAACTTAAAAAAGTAATGATTTTTATGGCATATTTTGTCGAAATTCTTATAACTAGCTCGACTGCCTCGTTGGCCGAGTGGTCGCAATTGCGACTGCCGAGCAAGGGGTCTCGGGTTCGATTCCCGGGTCGGGCAAAGTATTACTGAGTTTTTAAAAAATTCTCAGTAGTAGCACGGAGTGTGGAACTGTGCCCGGTATATGGCAATAGGCTCACCCCCTATTACATGGGACTCATAACATAAATAGTGAAAAGTGGGTGTTACATTGTGCAGTGGTATAATGTGCACCTCTGCCTACCCCTTCGAGGATAAAAAGGCGTGATGTTATGTTATGTTATGTTATGTCTTATAACTAGCATTGAAATTGAAAAAGTCAATAACATGATTTTCAATTCTGGATATTGTTATGATACCCGAAACTCGAAGTACCTAACCTAACCTAACAGTCTTGGAGAAGTGGACTATCTGACATAAAGTTACGTCTATCGAGGTCGGTTCGGTAACAGATGACCATTTTTAACACATTGCGACTCGGTGTCTCGCAGCTACTTACATAAAACTGGTCACCGTTTTCCTAAAAATGTCTATGACAGTTGTAACGATTACAGATTATCAGACTTTGAAATTTTCGACTAACTTTGTAGGTTAAGATTGACACGTTAGATTAATTACTATAAATTCGGATCCACTTATTCTGTTTTTGGTACTAGATTTGATATTTGGCTTCCATACAAAATGTGTTACAAAAATTTTTGTACTACGCAAAACCAATAGAATGGTTACATCATTAATAGGATTTCAGGGCAGATAGCAGCCTGTCCATTTAAATAATCGCCTCTAATCTATTTGGGAAAAGGCCAGGAAAAAGACAGAAAGTATCCACAAGTAATATCATGGTTAAGTATTCTAGTCAATTTAAATGCAGTTGGTAGGAAAGCTATTATTCTGTCGGTTTCAAATTGTCCTTGTAGTCTCAACTATAAATAAGGAAATGTAAGTAATGTCCCTGTTACAATAAAATTTATTTGTATTAGATAAGATGAATATTTGCATCGGGACGTGACATTTTATTTACATTGGTTTTAGAAACTGTTTCCGTATTCCATAAATTTTGTTGTCGTTTATCTTAATCTGTACATTGCAAACGGATTAACTTCGCTTCTATGATGAAGAAAGGGATAATTGATAAAAATAGATATGTTATCTTTTCTATCAATTTAATCTCCGAACGTCTTCATTTGACTTAAATTCTTATAGCTTACAATTACATTTCGCAAGTTTCCTTGTTTGTTTTGTTACAGTATATGGACTCGACAGTTACAACTTTTGGCATTCGTTTCCGTTGACTTACAAAACCGAAAATAAATCCCGACGTAGTTTTACTCACTGCCAAAACGAAACGTCTCACAAACGGCTTAGGCGGTTAGGTTATTCCGTCCAGTATTCGGAAGTTACGTACTGAGAAGGATAAAAATATTTCAATGTAACGAAATCTTTATTTGTATATTGTAATCTTCTTTAAAAGACAGCACTCGTTATGTAACTAGCATTTACGTCCGAAAACAGAAAAGTGCTAAATTTTTAGTTGCCATTAAGTCTGGTCCAGTTTATGTCACACGAAGGATTTATGTAGCGACAAAAATACTTTTCACATAATTTCAAGCTCGAATCGCAGTTCTGTAATTGGAAATTAAACTCTTAGGATAGCAATGTAAGTTCGTTTTCAATTGTATTTTAATCAAAGAACGATCAATCGATAATAATTAAGTCACCTACTAATAAACAACTGTTTTAATTTAATTTGAATAGTATTTAGTGTTTGAATGGTTAAAGAGACGAATGCAATTACAAAAAATAAATCATGTTTGTTTGATTCTTAAAATAATATACCAGCTATGTAGATGTCAAGACCATAAATAAACGAGAATCTAGTTGGAAAGCTGACCTGTCTCATTTACGTCCAAGAATAAATAATTAAGCAGTTAGCAGTAGCTTGTTATTTAAATCACCACACGTTATCACCCCCGCAAAAGAGAGGAATTAGTTCACCAGTAGACCTATTTCAGTGTGTAACAATAATACTTTTATTTCCTCTTGGGAATATAAATACAGGTAAGCGCTACAGCTTGGCTACTGGCTGCCGTGTAACGTACCACGGGTTTAATTCACGGAATAATTCTTTGTGTGATCCACAATTTGTTGTTTCGGGATTATGTGTCATGTGTATGTGAAATTTTGTGTTTGTAAACCCACCGACGCCACAGGAGAAAATCTTAATATGGGGCAATGTTTAAAAAACTTCATGACGAGTGAAAGTAACGGTAAAGCAGATTTAAAAGTAAAAATATCAAGATTCGAAGATACATTGACAAAAGAAAAAAAATGTTATTGAAGCGTCAAGCTATTGCACCTTATAGTGAATGATTCTGTTAGTACTCATACTCATATTTATCGATAGTTTCGATGTCAACGAGCTCAATATTGTCGTTCGAAGTTAACACGTGACAGCGATTAGTTTTTTCCTGCTACGATGGTAATTTGACGTAAGTGAATTGTTTATGACCACTTTATGTTGAAACTGAACCAGCGATATACTGTGGAGTTCTTATATCTGTTATCAGGTTTTTGCAATTACTCATAGTTGCTGTATTGTTTTGCTAATCAATAGTAAATTAGAAAACATACTTGGAGTAGGTACAAATTAAAACTAAGATTTCTAATGGAGGTATACGTTTTGAACCTAAAATTATTCTATATTAATGAGACCTACATAATTATTTTAACGGTATGGCTTGTATCAAATAACTTTATTAAACATTTGATCAGATAAGAGTAAACGTTAATACTTATTGTACAATGTTTACTCCAGAACAGTTAAAATCAAAAGACGCTTCAAAATATTTTGTAATCTGCAGTTACCTAGTTTTAGAAAACCAGTGCCACCTACCTACAATCTACCCTTAGCGCCCACAAAACAAAGTTTCCTCTGTAACTTGATAAACTTCAAGTAAGTTCTCTCTCTTCGCTCTATAAAACGTTTATATCAATTTGCTTCAGAAATATTGGATAAATGCTCCATTAAACTTACAATACAAGATATAAATTGAATCTGTTCATCGTTCCGTATTTACACGTGCACCAACTGGCCTTCGAGAATATTTAAGATTTATTGATTTGCAACTCGCACTGTATGGTGTGTATGTATAAAAAACGATTGTGTTTTGAAACAGTAGTTCAAACTGTTGCGTTTTTGGAAGTATACTTGAAGTTTGCTTTTATTCATAAAATCATTCAAGAATTACAATGATACAATTAAAATGTTATTATTAATAAGGTATTTTCGTAAATAATCGTTTTGCGTTTTGAAAAAGAGGATATAGATAGAAAGTACATATACATTTCTTTCACGTGACAATTTTATAAAACTTGTGAAATGTTTTTAATATATTTTAACTTCAGTTCACTTGTTTGAACACGCTTACATAATACTTGTATCGCGCTACGACGCTCAGGAGTGTACCAATTACACGATCAAGGTCAGAATGAACCAATAAAAATACCCTGTCATGCGTGCAGCTGTATAAATCTCACCGTATTGTGTGAACCACATACTGGAGCACCGAGCTTCAATCCGCGGCCCGAAGCCTCAATCCAATCCATCCACAAATTACGTAAAGCCTAAAAAGCCTGACTCGTAACCGCTACGAACACGCGCTTGGGGATACAACACGCGGTGTAAACGAGCGCAACCTTCACCGGTGCAATGTAACTATGCAACTGTGTGCAGATATGTATGCCGGCGGCGCGTGTAAGACAGGGTTGCCCCGTCCCTCAGAGTCTCCCGCCCGCCCATGCTCGCCTAGTACTCGCTACAACCACTGTAAACGCTGTAAACGACTCTTCACTCTTCAAAAGAAATTTTCTATGAATTTTAGATTGAAAACTGCTCAAACAATTTATGTAATAGTCACTAATCGCTACCCACGACTGTCTAAGTCGTCAAGGTACACTAAAAGGACGTTTTAATGTGCCCTAAAAGCTAAAAAACTAATTTATGGTACAAAAACTCCTTTTACAAACAATTTAGGTACGATAGTTCTTGTTGTATCTATTAAATTAACTTAAAGTAAATAACGTAAAAGCAAAGCAATATTTCTTTTGATATAATAAACTTTTAAGAGACGCAATATAAGCTGATAAGGATGAAGTAAGGACGAAGACATATTTATTTGTGAGCCTCTGTGAACAAGTGCACAAAGGTGACTGAAGAAAATCCGATTATAAACAAGTACACTTAACACTCTATTGTCGATGAAATGTGATAAAACATAGTATTAGTCGAAAATGTTACCGTTATACAATTCCTTCTTGGTTTACATAATTATTTGAGACAACAAAGTTATTATTTTGAAATGATATGAATTATAAACAATTAATAATAATAAGAAATTGTTTGTTACTAGGTAGTAGCAGTTTTTGCCATATACCTAAGTAGGTACTTATTTAGGTAGGTAGTAGGTAGGTAGGTACTTTATGTACAGCGTTCATTTGAAGTTAGTTCACAGCAGGCACAATTACTTCTAGCTCAAAATAAATTGCGCGTAGGAAAGGTCAACGAGGTAACTTGTCAACGGGTTTGAAAATTTCTTAATGTCGAAAACATAACGTAAAACCATGGAGGGGTGAGCAAAGGTACACGCGCAATACACTTCAGGCTCCCTTTCCCTTTATTCAGCAGTTACATTATGTTACGTATTCAACAGGCACAGTTCCAAGTTGTGTGCAATGATTACCTAAACTAAAAAACTGTAAAAGTATTTTGCCCTACTCATGGAACCCGCAATCCCTTGCTCGCAGTCATGTTTGGGTCTGTTTAACCAACAAGACTGTCTTTAACTTAATAGAAGTAATAGAGCTTCTATATACAAGTTAAATAGAAGACTGCCTTAATGGTTAAATTTTAGAAATTAATCTGGTCTTTAAGTCGTCTTTCAAACGATCGATTTAATTGAGGTAAAGTTTAAGCGCGACGGTGGACGATGTCTGTAAAAGTTTGATTCACGATCTCATCGCGCCGCTCGTGCCGGCTGCCGCGCTTTGTGATCGTAACCGTCGGCCCGTCGGACACAACCGTTCTGTTAACAAAATTCACGGAACAATCTAATATGCAGATCTGTTTGGCCATGTAACTGACATACGTACTCCACTTTTTGATCAATATTTTCGTTAGCAACAACTTCGAAAAAAAACAGAAAGAAAAATATCTACTTATTATTGGTTCTCATTATTATTGAAAATAACTTCGTATATATGTTACTTGGAAATGATCAGTATCAGTTACAAGTGGCCTTAGGCAAGCGTTGGCTAAGTGATATTTTCGTCAACTTGTTATTGAAACTTAATCGTAGATATTTGGTAATTGGGAGAAAGAATATTATAAGAATAAACATCGAGATTTTTGCTCCCGAAATATCATTTCGGGGAATAAATACCTACGTCATACGTGTTACTTTTAATAAGCATCTACAATGACATTCATCATCAACCGCCTTTTTTTAAGGGGGGAAAATCATCGAATTACTGCTCCCGCCTGGGTGAGGCGGGAGGGAGTGTTAGACTCTTACTGAGTAAAATCCACCCCGTTCCTACTTTTGCACTTCGAGGCTTACAGACTTGCAGACTAACCGCCAATAAATGCCCACTGCTGAGCAAAGCCTCTTCTCACATAGAGAAGGTTTGAGCATTATTCACCACGCTTGCTCAATGCGGGTTGACGATTTCAAACTTATAATTAGAAATAAGCACAGGTTTCCTCACGATGTTTTTTGCTTCACCTTTTGTCAGTGGTGTATAAATAATCTTAGAAAGAACATATAACTCGGAAAAACTCACATTGATACTTGCCGTTGGTAGGTTTCGTACCCGCACCCTCATTCATGAGAAAACCTGTGTGTTAAACCTCCGTAACTCCGGCCACCATGACATAATGACATTATAAGGATAAATTTAAACTTGCTTAAATAGACGATAATACTATTATGAGAGAGTTTAATTTTAGTTCAATTGTAAAACCGATCAAGTCTATAAACTTACAGTTATAATTGATTCGAGTTAATACGAAATATGATTTCAGATCATTGGGTTCAGTTTATGAAGTTTACAACTAATCTGGTATCGTTGTATAATATCTAGGTAGCTAACATTTATTTGACCTATGTACTATCCAGTGGTGAAGAATTGGGAATATCAACTAATCATGTTTCTAAACAATAAGTAGGATTCAGAATATTGATTAATCGTATATCAATATATTAGTAATCGGGTCTGCGGACGGCGCGCTCGGGTGACTCGCCGCCCGACCAGAACCAGGCGCGAGGGTACGGTGCTTAGCGTTCCGCGCGCGCCTCAAGGAGCCATCAGACCACCACAGATGGGGCCCAATAGGGCTGATGTCGATACGGAGCCACGGAAGACTTTACGGGTTGCCATTGCCGGGGATTAGGAACGGATTGTTTTTTAGGCATTAAGAGTCTGACACTCCCTCTCGCCTCTACCCACGGCGAGAGAAAAATTTTATGATTTTCACTGAAAAAAGTTTTAAGTAACAAATAACAAACAATTGAGTAACCTGTTACATAAAAATAGTGACTACATAACTATAGTTCTTATTAGACAAATTCAGTTTTGTTATTAGAGATCTGTTATTAGTAGCTCGACAAAAATGATAACTTCTTAACAAATTTATTATTAACGTTGTACCAAAGTGTTCTAGAATAAATAACTTAATATGTGTATTATAAAACAAAAGTGTTATGTAAAAATAGCCACGTTTTATTGTTAGCGCGTACAAATCCGTTTGGTTAAAACTTGGTCATGGGTTTGGTATAGTTCAGTTATTAGTTACATCATTATAATATTATTGTTACCAAACTATTTTGTTATTTGTAACTGAACTTTTCGGTTAAAAGTAACATCACTATAATATTATTGTAACCAAACAATTTTGTTATTTGTAACTGAACTTTTCGGTTAAAAGTAACATCACTATAATATTATTGTAACCAAACTACTTTGTTATTTGTAAAACAAAAGCATCAGTACAATCCTCCAAGTTCTAAAAGGTCTAGCAATGACATTGACCTTGAAAAAATCTTTTTTGCTAGACCTTTTAGAACTTGGAGGATTGTACTCATGCTTTTGATGATTATATTATTAGTTCTGTAACTACATACGTCTTACAATCGTGAACAATAGTTTAAGCAACATACAACCTAGCACTGGCCAGCAAATTGCAAAAAACGTAAGAAAATTTGAATTTCGCGGGCTACCCTGTAGCATCAGCCTGAAGTGATTTTTTTTTCTTGTAGATTTTCATTTACCTACCTATAAGAAGTTTTAGCAAGATGTATCCGTCCCCAAATCTTACCTACTATGGTATTCATTTCGGTTCCAAACTTGAGATAGAATAAGAAAAACAACTTTGTTTTTTACAATTATATTTATTTATTAAGTATCAACTCAATTAATTTTAGTAGGAACTTATAATTAATTCAGACAAAGAGCTAGCACACTATACTAGCCAAACCTAGCTACATACACTAAAATAGTATTTAAAATTAGATCATTTCCACTAGTTTCATTGAAGTTAAAAAATGAAACTAATGCAAACTACTTTTTTCATTCCATTGTAGTTAATTTTTGCTAAATGCTGTAAACATCTATACATACATCCTCACAAACTTTCTATTTCTATTTCAGACATTTCAGGGGGGTCCTCGTCATCAGGTAATGTCTGTACAACTGGCAAATCTTCAACTGTATACAGCATTATTTGGTTGTTTGAGTCCGGAGTAGTATTAGTACACTGAAATATAAAATAATAACCTGATCAAACTCTAACATGGTTTTATATGACGACCACTGTCCGAGACAGTGACAGGGACTGATGGCTGAACATGCCTTCCAAAGCACAGGATAACCTATTGGACAGACAACAACCCTGGATTTGGTTCGGCCTGCATTATCCTAATCAAACTGGGAACAACTTCACAAAATGACTTTCATGCTCTAAGTATTATCCATGGGATTCAATTCCACAACCTCTGGATCAGGTGCCAAAGCCCCAAACCACTAGACCACAGAGACAGTAATGAAATTAAAAAGTAATCATAACTAACACACATACATGAATTATAACATATATATACGTACATGTTTTTATTAAATATTTTAATGTTAACTAGCAAATGTCATGCGATTTCACCCGTGTAGTTCCCGTTCCCGTACTATGGAGATAAACTATAGCCTATGTTACTCAGGGTAAATGTAGCTTTCTAATTATAAAAGGATTTTTGAAATTGGTGCAGTAGTTTTTGAGTTTATTCATTACAAACATACACACACACACACACACAGAAATACAAATCTTTTCGCTTTATAATATTAGTGTAGATTTAAATGACTAATTAAGTATTAATTATTGTTTCCGTTTATTTATTCTAAATTCTCTATAAAATACATTTTTAAATACTATTTACAAAAATATAAAAATAATATTTAAAAATATAAAAAATAGGAGCCAACCAGTAGCGGGAGCATGGTCCAAGCTACCGGTGGTTAGGGCTCCAGAGACAGAAACCTCCTCACGATACGTGCCGTTTCAAGGAGCACTGCCTTCTGTATCAGGCCCTTGACCCAACTACCTAACGCTAGCCTCCTAAGGTGGTTGTCGAGGCTATTAGGGATTAACCCATTGGCCGATACGACTATCGGCACAATGATAGCCGAATCTACATTCCACATGTCGACAACCTCGTGAGCCAAATCAAGATATTTGATTTGTTTATCTTTTTCAGCTTTCACGAGGTTCTCATCATGAGGAATAGTGATATCGATTATCATCGTGCGGCGCAGTTGTCGATCTATCACCACTATATCAGGTTTGTTGGCTATAATAGTCCTGTCAGTGATGATAGACCGGTCCCAGTACAACGTGATATGGTCATTTTCCAGAACTGGGTCGGGCACATACTTGTAGTACGGTACCTCAGACTCAACAAGTCGATAGTGCAAAGCAAGTTGCTGATGGATAATCTTGGCTACTTGATTATGCCTATGCAAATATTCACTGTTAGCCAAACGACCACAACCAGAAATAATATGTCTAATGGATTCACCAGGACTATGACATGCCCGACATATGTCAACCGTCCCATCCTTAATTATATATTTCCGGTAGTTATTCGTAAGGATAACTTCGTCCATAATTGCACAGACAAATCCTTCAGTTTCTCCAAAGAGATTACTGAATCGTAGCCAAGACACGGACGCTAGAAAATCTACACTGGGCCCATGAAGGGCCCGGAAGAAGCGTCCGTGGAGCTCCTTGCTATGCCATACCTCCTTGCGATCATTGACGCTCAGTACCACAGGTTTGCGCCAGTTCTCTTTTGCCAAGGATAGCGGAGTGAATCCATTGTCCACCGCTGCTACTTCTCGATGCATACCCTCGTTGACTTTCAGGAAATATTCCCTGAGGCTGCACACCTCACGGTTGTGAAGGGTCTTAGCATTTAATAAGCCTCGACCACCACACTTCCGCGGGATGTACAACCTCATGACCGACGAACGAGGGTGATGCATGCGATTTGCAGTCAGCAGGGTCCGGACTCGTCTATCCAGGGTGTCAAGTTCAGTCTGTGTCCACTTGAGTATACCAAAAGAATACATTAGGACTGGCATGACCCAACCGTTAAAGGCTCGCACCTTGTTTCCGCCTGATAAGGAACTTTTCAGTACCTTATTCAGGCGGCCAAAGAAGCGCTCCTGTAACGATTGCTTCATGTCTGGTCCATTAATGCCTAATCCTTCTGACATACCCAGGTACTTGTATGTATCGTTTGCGGAGAGTGATCTCAGTTTTGTGAAATCTGAGAGTTCTAGTCCCTCAGATTCCACAATCCCTCCTCGCTTTACATGCATGACCGCACACTTGTCTACTCCAAACTCCATTCTGATGGAACTACTAAATTTTTCAGTTATATTCAGTAGTTCCATCAGTTGTTTCTTGTTTGAAGCAAACAACTTGAGGTCATCCATGTAAAGTAAGTGGGATATAACTAGACCCCTTCTCCGCAAAGGATAGCCTAGCCCTGAATCCTCCAGTAGAGTACTTAGAGGATTCAAGGCCAAGCAGAACCATAGTGGGCTCAGGCTGTCACCCTGGAATATTCCTCGTACTATCCTTACAGGTTCTTCATTCCCTTGGATTTGTCTACATCCCGGATAGCAAAGCACGGTGCTCCACTGCCTCATACATGACTCCAAGAAGGCGCGTAAACTTGCATGTATTTTATACAACTCCAGCACCTTCAGGAGCCATGTATGTGGCACAGAATCATATGCTTTTTTATAGTCTATCCAGCATGTAGACAAATCTTTTCGGGACCGACGAACCTGTTGGCTAACAACCATATCAATGAGGAGTAGCTCCTTAGTTCCACGAGACCCCTCCCTACATCCATTTTGAGATACAGACATGATGGAATTTTGTTCAATATGTTTTGTTATTTTTGTCCTCAAAATGGATGTAAGAAGTTTATAGACCGTTGGTAAACATGTGATTGGTCTATAATTTTTGGGCTCAGTGGAACTACCTGATTTATGGAGCAGGTGGGTAACTCCTGTTGTTAGAAATTGTGGTAACGACCCAGTTTCCAAAGCTGCCTGGAAGTGTAATGCTAAGCGAACGTGTGAACTCTTAAACCATTTAATCCAGAAATTGTGCAGTCCGTCCGGCCCCGGTGATTTCCAATTCGGGACCGAACAGGCTGCACTGGCTACATCAGAGGAGGTGATTACTACCTCCTCCATCTCTGGTATAGTCTCACACCTTCGCTTAACATCAAACATCCAGTCACCTTCTGTGTGGTTAACAGGCACCGACCAGATGTTGCGCCAAAATGTGTTAGTGGCATCATCATCCGGTCGCCGCCCGTCAGCCACATCTTGGTTGGATCGTTCCCAATCTCTGTATACCCACCTCTGATCTCTTTGGAACATGCGATTCTGAGTATAGCGCTCCACTCTTTTTTTGTACCGTCTGATACGATTTGCCCATGCATAAACTTTCTGCTTCAGGAAGTCGATGCGCTCTGTAACACGTGATAGGTATTCATGAGGACTGATTTCAGTCCCCACAAATGCACGTCTTACAAAGCGCATCACTCTAGGGCGAGTATTGCCCTCCCTGAAGCAGGATAGTTTGCCAATGAGTACCCTGGCCTCACTGATACGACGCTCTATCCTGCACTGCCAGGCAGGTACTGCTGGTTTTGGTCGGACTGCTGCGTCAACATTTGGGAATCTGACGTTAGCCACTCGACAAGCAGCTACCGCCCCACAGTACAAGATTGAGTGTGTATCGTAGAGGTTTTCGCTACTCTCAAAATATTTTTTAAGTAGCGAATCCAAGGCACTCACCAGCGCCCTATTTTTTCTACACATGGGCAAACGTGGTAACTTTGGTCTTAAATTACTAGGAGCAAGTCTGTACTCACGAACCGCATCCTCCAAAGCACTCCTCAGACGTTCATTGCACTGAGTACTCACTTGTTCAACCCTGTCGTCCTCCACTCCAACGATAGGAGTGGTCGATGTCACACATTGTGACATTACAGGTGTCTGTGCCACCAATTGTGGTGGTGCGGGGACGACACGGTTGCGCAGTGCTTCAAGGCGTAGCCGCTCAAGCGTAGTCTCATCCAATCTGCAGTTGCGTTGGATGACCCGCACTTGATCCGAGAGTCGTTGGGCCGAGACGTTGACAGATGGCTCAAGCACCTGAAACATAGACAGCATCCTTTCACGGTACGCCGTGAGGTTAGTTCCTCCCTCTGTAGCACCGTAGTATGCGCGCATGACGTTCTCGTTTATACTTTGAGTCCATTTCATGCGCCGCACACAACCACCGGTAGCGGGGACCCGTCCCAGGGCCTGATGGCCCCTGGTTCCCAAGCCAGTCGGTGGCCGGCCTCTCCCCGGCCGACGTACAGGTGGTGGCGACGTAGGTGGGGAGAAATAGTCGTCGCTCGAGCTCGACGCAACTGCAGTCACCGGCGATCCAGCGGAGCGGGGTTCCGGCGGCGGCGAGGCGGAGCTGAGCGACGAATCCGGAGGTGGTGGGGGTGCGCGTTGTCTATTTCTGGCTCTTGTCAACATATTTATTTATTTGTTCCATTACATTTTTATTATTGGAGCTGTCACTGTCATTTTTGTTTCTTAATAAGTTTTTTGATTGTATTGGTCAAATCTATGGTGATAATTTCGGTAATATATTATATGAAAAGGTTTTGTTATTATTTTTTATTAACTTGCTTGATGTTATGTAAATAATATAATATGTAAATTATTTATATAAAAACAGAGAACAAATTTGAATGTTGACATTTGGTGGTGTTGCCAGATTACTATTATTGTTATTATTGTTATTATTACTTACAGTGTTCTCAAAAACATTTGACATTATATTGGCCAAAAGTTTGATTTGTATCGTCAGCTTAGCTCGGTGTCCAATAATTGGCACTAAGTCTTTCAGGTCAGCCTCTGACAACATTTGGAGAGTCTCCACATCAATGGATTCTTCTGAAATAATATGGATAAGTTTAGTCTTTTTATCTCCGCATTAAGTCAGTTAGTCAGCTTGTTTACTAGTACCACGGAACTTTTCTTAATAAAAATAAGAGTTGGTTGGGAGAGGACAGGCCCTAGGTTATGTAGGTGCGGGGGTCAGTGGTTCATCTTTGGGTGTGGTAGGTATGCAGTTAATAATATCATACACTAGGAAAACAAAAGACCTGCATAAATAGTCAAACAATAGCTCATAACAGTCCATTGCTGAACATTTATGCGTTCTCCAATACTGCAGAGTACTGTCATAATCTCCATGTTTGGAAGAAAACGCTGCTACCCGTTTCCTGGCCTACGAAGGTATCTATTAGGCGGTAAACCTTGACATAAGTCGCCTTGTGCGACACCCTGATGTGTAGTAGTATGGTGCTTGCTTTTCTACTTTTCGGCAAAGTAGCACTACGCATCTAAGAAGAATGCAAAAGTGCATCTAACGGGAAATGCCCTGTTTAAAATAGTGATTTAACGAATGAAACACTATTGTCCTAATTATGTAAGAAATAGAAGTGAAAAACACTCACCCAAAAATTTTGGAATGTAAGCTTCCAATCCCCAAGACCGCAGATAGTCCGAGATCGTTTTCTCTGCCGCCTCGCCTACCGGCGGCGGCTCCATTCTTGAAATCTTCTTGACGTTGCTTGATCATATATGATTCATGCATAAAATCGAAAACGCCGGCTTTCCCGCTCGCCATAGACGATGCACATTGCACAACAGACACACATCCACTACCTTCTACACTCGCCTCGCAACTCGCAAGTACCTACTCGCAACGCAACACGAGAAGAACAGGTTTCTACAGGTTACTTCCGTGACCGTTAGTGTTTGATGTAACCAAAACGTTTTGTTATGCGCAGCATAACTTTATTCACCACCTATTATATTGCTGTATTATTGATAACCAAAAATATTCTAAAACCAACATAATCAATATTAGTTGATCTCAGCCAAATTTTTTGTTTATTTTTAGTAACTTTGCAAAACAAATCTCAACAATACTATTTAGCTGGTAACAAACTAATATAGCAGACTTAAAAAACAGCGACTATTCGTTAAAAAAATAGTATTAGTTGGGTCAACTGTAAAGTCACAAGTGTGTAGAGTATAGCAAAACATATTATGTTGCAAAGTGCCGAAACCGAATTTTGTATTGGATAACATAAAATTTTGTAGCTTATAACCAACTCAAATAACAAAAATATTTTTGTAAAATGCAACAGAAGCAGTTGATCAATACGTAAATGAAATTCGTTTGTCTTTTATCAAGGTTTGGTTATTTGTGAATTAACTCAACTAGTTTTGTAAAATACTTTTTTCAGTGTTCCCTCCTTAAAAAAATATTGGTTATAGAAAGTTGCGGAGGGTTTTAAAATGTTCACATAATATTTGAAAGAACTGGTAAATATTAAGCAGCAGCTTTTGAAAACACTGAATACACTTATTTTTATATTTGTCAGTTGATTAATGAAAAAGGACACCTATTCGATAACTTTGATTATCATTCGCGCATTTGAAGATCTTCAGACTTATATCAATCACATCTTAATAATATGTAGTATTGGAATACTAATATCCTTCTAATACTTATTTTAATATTTATTAGTAAAAGCTAAATAATCAGCATAATATCTTTTCATTCCAATTGACAATGAATTTATTAACTATTTCAAAACGCGCTTGTAGATTTACTAAAAAAAAGAAAACTCCGTACCTTTAAAAATAAATATACATTATATTTACTGTATTTTGAAAAATTATTATGATATGCTTTAATACATGTTATTATAAGCTTACCAATTACAAAAGAAAACTTGTTTCCAACAATCGAGAAAACAATAAAGTAATAAAAAATATTCCACTTACGACAAATGGTGTCTCAAAGATACTGCTTTTATATATTTAAGTAAACGATTACAATAGTACGCACTTTTATTGAATTTGAAGTTTTGGAATATTAGTACCTACGTAAGTATACGTTGTCTAAATTTATATTTTGTTTATACACGACATAAAAATAATTTTATAATTTATGGTTTCCTTATATATATATTGAACGTTTAAAATTGAGGAATGTCGTCATATAGGGACGATGTTTCAATCATTAGTTAATTTTTTAACTGTAGAATAAAATTGACATTTGAAAGTTTCTAATTGCTAAATAATTATTCAAAGTTATTCCGCAAATAAAATTTATCAGACGTTAGAAAAATCGGTCCTTAGTATAGGCCCTTACATCGTACCCTTAGTATGGCTCTTACATTACATTTATCGGCCTTTACATCTAATCAAGTGTCAAACTAACGTAATTTTTACATTTCACAAAAAATAAAAAAGTTTGGTACATCTTATATTTCGGTTTAATCGATACAATGAAAATTGTTTGTTATTTTAATAGGAAATCGATTGATATCGGAAGAACGGGGATATTCGTCTTATAACAGTACATTGTTGGTTGAACATCGTTGTCGTTTCGCATCGATTTCCGTCGCTTGGATAACTCGGTTCAATTTTTTTTTATATCAGAATATCTCGCAATATATATTCAAGAATATCTAAATAAAATATAAAAGCAATATAATAAGTACTCATAGTATTTTTGGTAGATGATTAATTAACTATATGCAGTTCCACTACTTTTTTCCGAAATATGAATGTAGTTTCAATAAGACTACTAAAGTCTTATTAGGTTATTATTAATGAAACCATATTTAACCGAATATTAAACACAGTATTTAACTATAACTTATGAAGCTTACTTAATTTTTTAATTAATAACACTATTTAAATAAAAACAAGAAAATTTAACATCAGCCTATGTTTTAGTACCTAATGGTTAATCGTTCATTGTTTCCGAGAAAGGGTTTAAAATCGTTGATGTAAGTTTAGATTACTTATTCAAAATCTGTGACTGTATTATTATATTGTAACTTGCTTTAATTATGTTCAGTAGATAAAGTTCCCGACGGCTCCCGTTATATCAATCATAAATGCGTGTAAAAATATATTAACCGTTTTTTTAACCTACGTTACTCTTAGTACATCAGTTACCTACCAGTAAAAGTCCTGTGAAAATCGGTCCAGCCATTTCAGAGATTAGCCAGAACAAATAGTACAGAATAGATGTATATATAAATATTAACAATTACTTCGATACTGACATACCTACAATAAATTTCTGAAAGTATTTTTATGTACTTAATCCGAGTATTTTTTTCTATTTTTTCAACTAAATATTCTCTATTATAGTAAGTTATGGCGCCAAATAGGACGTGTCCTTTTTGTGTAGTACACAGTAAATTTCAATAAATGGTAAAAATTGAGAACTATTTGAGTGTGAGCCAAATTGTGCTCCGCATTCTAGGGAAAATTCGACTAAAATGTTAAGAAATCATCTCTAAAGTAGATTCTCTGTGTACGACTTATCAATGAGAGAAATTTTTCCTACATTAGAGTTTTAATTTGTAAATTAAAACACGCGTTGAAGCATGGCTAATTAAATCGACTAAACCAAAATGCCTTCCATTCTTCCAAATTGTATCGGATATTAATTTCATTAAGAGCTCCGATCATTATCACAACAATCGTATCAGGGATATAATAAATTGAATTGCAAAGTAATAACATTATGCGTTGTACAAATTAAGTGTTAACCGCAGCCAGAATGACGTTTAATTTTAAACTATCGACGGGTGCGAGAAAAACTGATTTTCATTGTGGATTGCGTTGGGCCAGCGTTCGCGGTCAGGAGTGTGGGTGCGTGGGTGCGTGGGACGCCCGCCGCCCTTCCTCGAGAACTTAATGGAACCTTCTATAACTTTCTGTCGCCCTGGTACTATTTGGCATTGACTTAGTCAAGTCGTCTGACGATTTGTTGCCCAATTTTGAAGAGGATTTTCAAGTACATTTAATGTTGGTTGATCGATTTGAGAATGAATAATTTCACCTTTGCTAAATTAACCGCAAACTTTTCCTTTTTATTATTTCTTTTCATAATGTAATTTCGACTGTAGTATTGAAGCAACTTCTTGTTATCGTTCTCGAAAACAAGTATTATGGATAATAAAATTTTATTAGACTTTTTGTTTGAATATGTATAAGAATTTTATGCGTAAGTAGCTAAGGTAAGAACACTTGGCATAAAAGCTCAACGTTAAACTCCAGTTTGATTGAACTTTCTATGAGATAGTCTTCAGAGTCGTTACCATGGAATGGAGTGGCTGGCAAATGAGATGCCTGTATTATAAGAAGTAGTATTTCGGAAAAAAATATACGTAGCACTTTCATTTTATTTATTTGCCTCTTTCTAAAATATCATAGAAGAAGAAAGCGAGTGTTAAATTGCATATTATTATCTATCTACGTATTTGTGAAAGAATATTTCAGATTATTTCGAAGTAACCGCGTATGAGAACTGGATGATATAATATTGCCTCCAGAGAGCTATAAATAACTTACAGGTCACAGCTCGTGGTAAAATAAATCTTATTTTACCGGGGTACAAATAAATGCAGATCGTTTGACTTTTAAACATTTTTTTCATTAATATTTTGTAAGTCCAAAAGCAAAACGATTTTTTTTTATTTCTATTTGTTCTAATTAAAAAAAAACCGTTTAATTCTCTCATATATTTTAAAAACCAAAAAACCCCTATTTGATTTTCAAAGAAATGCGAAGATGCCATTTAAATATTATTTTTTGTGAGTTTTACACGCTATTAAAGAAGTCGAACTGTAAAGAATACCCTAAATTATAAACTGCCCCTGGAAAATGGAAAACAATTGTTAAATGTGTATTCCATTAAACTTTCGTGAAGTTGACATCATACACGCGAAAATGTGTACGTTTATTACATTAATAACTTTTTGTACGTCTGTAAAATAACGTTAATAATACAAAATAAAAAAGTCCCGAACGCCGCTGTAAAGCGCGTCATCGTTGTTTACGTTATCACCTCACAATAATCACGACGCGCTTACAAATTGAAAGAGAGAGTTGGGACACCAAAACCCGCTTTCCCACATTCCAACGATAAAAGGGAAAACCGCTCAAACTTTCAGCTGAAACGGGACAGGGATAAGGCGGCAGTGAGGGTGCGAGCAGGCAGTAACACGAATGTAAGGGCTTACCTCCTTGCTGATCCTGGTAGCCTGGTACCTCGTTACAGGCCGCGTAACGTAGTCGCGACGAGTATAACCGGGCGCAGCGAGCGGGCAGTTGCGACGGCTCGGCGGCGCGGACTGCAAACGCAACGCATTCCGCCGGGGGTGGTGCATTTTGTGCAAGCGAGACTGCAACGCCCGCCCATTTGCCTCGTGCCTCACTTTCCCGCCCTACTGTTCTGTTAACTTAGAAAACTTACAACACTTAACTATCATTTTCCCACTAATTATGGAAGTGATTTAATTTATTGTTTGACACTTATAATTTTCCATCTATTCACTGAAAATGATTGATCGGAAAAATATTTAACTTTCAGTTTTTTAACAACGTTGTAAGTGTAATAAAATTGGAAAGAAATCTTGAAACTGTTATGGGAGCGCGAGACGCTTTGTAATCAGCGGAGTCGTTACGATAAGTAAAAATGGTCTAGAGATCGCGTACTTACACAATGTTCTGTGAAGAGGTCTGGGCGGGCCCGCCTACGCGCCGGTCGCCTATGGTGACCGCCCGTCGCCGCCGCTCCCCACGTGTCCCGCTGCTGAGTCTACGGTAATTTCGCACAAAATATGAATAATATAAGATAATATTAAACTTACGCATGTATGAAACTATTTCTGTAATAATAATGCCATTATGTAGATACCTTTCTCTAGCGTTTTGATCACGTTTTGATCGACAAATCGAGTCTTTCAGCAAATTTTAACGAGTTGCTCAAATTAAGAAAAGATAAAATTAAAAACTTTCATAATATGGCAAACAATAAAAATTAAATAAACAGACAAATCGTTACGGAATCCTGTACAACAAACAGTTTAATAAAAGAAAATGGTTTATTGTTAAATCCATGGTAAATGTGTAGTTATTTTCCTTATTACCATTCCTTTATACTGGCTAATGTGCATAAATAAGTAATATGATTTATAAGAAGGTTGTATAGTTCCTCATATTAGTACGTCAATCACATACGGAGCTGATTATGGCCTCCGTACCTGTGTCCTGTCGTAATCCACATGTGTAATGCGTTTATGCCATAAGTTTTCCCACACATCGATGTCATTATATGAAACCTTTAATCTAGTAATTGATTATCTTTGAAGGTAACCTTATGTTTAACGTCGATCGAGTTCTTTGATTATTGTTTTGATTGTTTGTTTGTTGTGGTAATCTACCTCTATTTATTCGTACTTTTACATTTAAGTTACGTTTTATACAGGGGAGTTTTTTGATCAAAGAACATAGTAAAATGAGAAGGATTTGGTAGGAGTTTGTGTAAAATGTTAAACACAATAAATATGGTTTTTGTGTTTAACGCTAAACCCAAAAAAGTATGGTTTATATTTTTAACGTTTTTATAGACCAAATTCACTACAGTTTTCCAGTTCCAGAATTTGATTTCCATTTATTTATTTAGACTTAGTACAAAACATATGTACAGATGGACTTAATGCCTCGGGCATTGTCTTACAGTTTATAGGTGGTGCAGAGATGAAAGTAACAGGTGACTAAGCAAATATTAATAAATAATATATATTTAGTTATAATAATATAACTAAATAACATAATAAAAGACATCTTATGTTTGAATCGAATTCACCAATGTTAATTTATTAATTTGTTGGTGTAATTATTAGTCAATGTATTGTTGTGACAGATCCATTTACAATAATAAGAGATTAAATTGAAATATTGACGTAAAAAAATAATTTTTGTCATACAGATAATACGTTCATCAGAATTTAGTGAATTTAGTTGTTCTATGTAAAATGGCATTCAATCTGGTTAAGACTATGTAATAACTCCAAAACCCTGGTAAGGAAAAGGCTATGAGAAAGAATCTAGTGAAAAATCTAGAAAATGTCTACCTACACGTGTTCCTTTTTACTGAGCTTTGCAACTCATAATAATATTGACAAAGAGTGAGCGCCTTTCAAGTGAGACAAAACTGTAAACTTTTCCCACAGTTTTCTAAGGTTTCAGGAGAATTTTCTAGAAAAATATTCCATGCAATATTCTAGAATATCGTTGTGATAATATTGTGACGTGTTTTAGTAGTTACTTATAGTATGGTATTTTATATGTTGTATTCATTGCCGTCGTAAATAGATGAGAACCATAGGTAGGTTTAAACATAGTTCGCCCGTATTAGTTGTCCTATTAACATTGTAATAATAAATTATGCTAATAATGCCAATAGTCCTTAGGCATTCTTTAAATAAAATCTTATTCTTATTTAAAAACTATGACAAAGTTCGAAGTTGAATGTAAAGAAAAGTAGTGTATTGTTATACTCATTTGAACGTAAGTGCAGAAACCAATAACTTGTAAGTTTACTCACAAAGTTCAGTCCTATTGTCTTCGGTGATAAGTAAAAAATAGTTTCACACTGCTTGTGTGGATTGTGGAATAAAGTAACGTTCTATTATTAACTGAAAATAAACTATCGTCTTAGTTAATTCAGTATGTCCTCCGATAGTTATTATAAAAGTATTGTAATATTACCTAATACAATCTAATATTTTGTTAGTAAAACATTCTCATTTAGGTATATTTAAATTTAGCTTATGTTTATGTTTGTACTGAATTTTTAATATTTAACCAGGTGGTTTACAGTTATAATGATACTAAATTTCAAGTTTTATCTAAATATCTTCAGTAACCAACCGTAAAGTGACTTTTCACACATAACATTTAAAAAAATTTAATACCTGAACTACTTAGTCGAATTTATATCATATGTATAATCTTCTTTTAAACACCTTAGCTAACATACACTAACATTATCAACATTTTATCATCCAAAACGCGCTGGTACTAAAATAACACATCGACTAGTTTTATTCAGGTGTGGGATAATTTAGTATCAGACAGAATCGAACAGATTCACCTGATAAGAATGGCTGTACTTACGTCGTAAGCGCGTCATTAACATAAAGAAAACTGACGGGCCGTAAACAGCAGTCTACGCAGGGGTGCTAGATAATTCTGATCATAATTCGACATGAAATACACTGTAAATATTGTTACTATGACATTTTTGTTACGATATTAAAGCCGATAATTCAATAAAGGTTAAATTAGAAAACAATGTACATCTTAAACTTACTTCCACTCAAGTTATCTAATTAAAATAATTGTATTAAATAAAATATTTCAAGTGGTTGGATAAATCAATAAATACCTTTTTGATAGGAAAAATGGAAAGGTGTAAAATTAACACTACAAGAAAATTTCTCGTAGCACAATATTTCGTAGCATACATAGCAGCGAGCTTGTTCGTAATACTGCGCTGCGTAGCGCTCGTAGGCGGATGCGTATGCGTCGTAGCAAGTAGCATCTTTCATTAAAATATGTATTTTTATTAATTTTCTTATAGATAAATCTTACTTTGAAGAATGTTTACGTTTTAATAATGATATTACTTTTCAATGTTATCTTTACACCCATTATGTTACAGAAAGTTTCAGTGAATTTATTTTATTAATTCCTATTTATTTATTCACTGTGGAAATTATTCCAGACTCTGGAAAACTAAATGACCTTTACCCACCGTCTATCAGGAACATGTCCATCGATGATAGGAACATGAAATTTAGTCTTAGCACGCATGCCTATTGTGCGCTGGGGCTCTAAAACTACAAATTGAAGTTTAACTAGCAATTTCTCGTCAACGTCGCATCGGTGCGATGTCATTGATTTCAGTTTCACACTACAATAACAAACATCCTTCTATTGAAAACCCTAGGGCTGTGACTGTATAAGATGGACCTGATAAATAAATGTACTGTTTGCCTTGATTATTTACTATATCATAATTTTTAATGTGGTCTGAATTTGACTGTGTAAATGTAAAGTCATTTAATTTACTTTTTGTGTAGTAACGACATTTTAATTAATGAATCCCAATATTTTTATTGATTGTAAGTCTTAGGTAAGAAAGCACAAAAATAGGTTGTCTAGGAGGGGGGCATAGAAAACTTAAAGTACTTACGATAATTTCTTTCTAGTTTATGATTTTTTAATTTTAAAATGTCGTTTAATTCAATAAAAACTTAAATAAAATTAATACTAACTATTACTAAATTAAATATATACAACTTAAAAACTTAAGTTAACTACAACTTAACTCTTTCATTTTAATACTTAGTGCCAAACACAAAGCGTACGTAATTCCAAACTGCATACACATTTTGATACGCTTAACTTAAAAACTCGTGTTTTTAACCTGTTAAAAAGTAATTAAAATCAAACCTATATAGAATAAGCAAAAACAACAAGATTTCTGAAAATAGAACAAACTAAGACCGTGATCAATATGCGTCACATCCCTGCTGTGTGATGGTTGACGCGACGCACAGTTCCCACAAAGATTCTGGATGTGATGTCCGTCCCGAGACCCGTAATAACCGCTTGAAATTAGGCGGCCGATCGACGCCCGCGGCGCCTCCGCCAAGGGGGGCCCCACACAAGCTATGCGTACAGCTCTTCACAAGGATTTATTAAAAATTTCTACAATGTTGTTTCTGTTGTGTCCAGATTTTATTTGTATTTCATGCAGGTTTCTGGATGAAGATATAATGTATATGATATGTTTTGTATAAAAAGTTATATTAAAAATGGCTTTCGATTGAACTGTAGGTTACATTATTAGGATTTACAGATATGAACTGTAAATCGAACAGGTATTCACGCTTTTAAGACTTTTTTATTGTTTAAAACAATACAATAATAACATTTTGGCTAAAATCAGATAGATAGAAAGAATATAAGAGTATAAGAGATTCGGTTTGTATATGTTACGTTCATAAAACATAAATTTCCACATTATTTCGAGTAGTGTGAACAATTCCTAACGTTGTCCAGGTCAGTGTTATGAGCGAATTGTGATCGTACGCTCATAGTTCCATTATTCTATAGGGTTATGACAAAGCAGCTTAAAGATAACTCGTTAGTGGAATGCTAGTTTTGCGCAGCGCATTAGCGAAATCATTTCATTTCGATTTACGGCGCGAGATCAATTCCGATATAGATTGGCACCAGGCAAATGTAATTGTTTTTTTTGTAAAACTGCGATTAATGAAAAGGTTCTTTCAAATTAAAACGTTGGTAATAGGTACGTATGATATGTTTTATTGAGATGATGTGATAAAAATCAAAGTCAATCTTCCAGAATAATGAGGTTAATATTATTACACTTTAAGCAGAAGTTTATTACTAGCTATGTTTTTTTATTTTAATTTTAGAGTATAATATATTACTTAACGCTGTCCTTTTACAAAGAAAGTATAACTAACAACATCGCTCCCCGTATTTATTGCAGATAATTAAAATGGTATTTAGAACCTTTAGCATCACACTTAAATAGTACAATAGATTTTCAATAATGCCAACATTCCTTTCCATCATCCATACACAAATTAATCAGAAGGAAACACATCGTCTTGAAAACCCAGCTTTTTCTTCGCCCACGTCACTTGAAAGGCCTGCCATTGAAACGGACGAGCGACGGAGCGCTAATTGGAAAGCGACAATCCTATTTTGATGATTACTCGCCTGCACAGTGCACACTGCACCGTTACCAACTTCAATGTTCATGTAATACTCGTATTTGTGTTGAACGCAATCCGATGAGATCAATTTATTGTCCACACGTTGGTACGTAAATATATCGCGTTGTAATTGAACGATATTACTGAATGTGTATTAGGAATAGCTTTTAATATGCTGATTTGATGGATACAGAGATTGGTTTTGAATGCTTTATAGATGTATTGCTTGTGACTTTTGTTTGTTTTTTGCTGTTTATGTGTAGATTTGTAGTTGGTATTATAGTTTTATAGCAGGGTGTCATTGCGATTGGGTACTTCTTTAAGTTAACAATTCAAGTTATAGAGATAATCCTAAGTCTTGACGGTAATTGATTTGAAGATGTTTTATAGATATTTAAGTCTTTCACGTTTATCAATCGTGTTAAATAGTAATAAATTCCAATTATCTCTTCCCATGACAATACTATACCGAACTAAATTAGATTTTCCATAATGCAATGGTAACCAGCGAAACCTCGTTATCGCATAAATTAGTATTTGAGGAATCAATCTGATCTATAGATAGCTATGTAAACTTATTATGTTGATAATTGCAATCAGATAATATTAGCATTTAGAATTAATTAAACGTTTCTAGTCATATTAAAGATGATCGTTTGACACGTTGCAACTATCATCTAATAATTGACTGCATTGTTATGGCAGTGGTTGGACAAGAGGCCCTGCTGAGTAATGTGCAACGAGTTCAATTTCCAGTGATCTTTTCAACATAAAATAAAGTGTCGGTATATGTGATGTAGATACACCAAATGGTATCAAGAAAATCCTAGCAAAGGGCAATGGATTTTTAGAGAATGCTTTATTTTTAATTTACTAGAATATAAAACCAAAAGAGTACAGTGTTAACAACCTCTAGACAAATGAAGCAGATAAGAAAATACAACTGAACCTACCTATCTCGAGGTACATACGTATATGTGGGACAGTATAGCTACTTAGTACGATAAGTAAAGGTAATAAGTTAAATGTCAACTGAATCTAAGAAAACCGATACCTAATTACATAGTGGAATCTCCCAGTGGATATATGGTTTATTAGAGACTGCTTGTCCTCGTACAGTTCATAATACTCTCTGATTTTACAGGTACACATATAATATAGCGAACGCATTATCTAATTAGATGGTCGTTTGAAGATTCATACTGAAGGTATACTTCATACAATGAAGTACATTTATATTCGTATTTTATGTTTAACAGTTTTCGTGGTTTGGTACCTATAGGATGATTAAGCTTTTCGACTCAAAAATTCTTAATAGTTGTTACTACAAAATAAACTGATGAAAACCAAATAAAACGCAGGTGACGTCATCAACCACATCGACATATTCAAGTGACGTCGATGACATGAAAACGACATAAGTGCATATTACACAAATTACACAAATTATTTTGAGTGCATATTATGAATACCATTGTTACCTCATCAATACTAAATCAAAGCAAATAGACATCGACTAGAAGTTTATACAACGACCAATCAATTTAGGTATTTGCATGTCCCGCCAATCGGAAAATGGGATATAATAATTAGCTGAAACTTTCGTCCGATCTGGATAAATTATACACGTGCCAGTCTAATTCTGAAACGGAGCGTCTGGGTGGGATTCGAGCGAGGGTTGCAGTGCCAGCGAGCTAAAGGCCGAGCGGGTTAAAAACTCTCTAGCGGCCCCCATTCTGTTCGCGTAGTGTCGATAATTTTCGATAGTGCGATTATAATTAGGATTTTTTCTGGGTTAGAACCATCATCTCAGCAGTTATATTTTAACGAAATCCCAAACCCTTGTGAACCTTATTTAAACGTCATTAATTAGTAGAGGTATAACTGATTGACTAAGGTAAAATAAAAATATAGATAAAATACGCCCCTTCATTAATCTCCTATAATTTAATCACACATTTGCGCCATTTACCAGTAAGCAGCGGTATTTAAAACCGAATCCTTACCTGTGACTACATTGGATTCTAATTTGACTTTATTAGATTTTAGCAGAATTTAAAATACTAGTTCAAATTAGATGAGAAAATTGCATTATTTACCAGTAGTGTGAAGTGCTGCTAATAACTTCCCCGCCAGAATCTCTGTTCAACTCCGAATTAAAACTTGATTAGACATACTTACATGTCAAATATACGTTTCAAGCAAAAGTTTCTCAACAAATTATCAACAACGAACAAGGAAAAACAAAAGACCAACTGGCAAATTACGTTCGTACACGTTTATTGAAATAATTTCATTGTGTTACCGTTTACGTAAAATTCTTTTCTCCTGTTATGAGTTATGACAGCTCTTTCTGATAATACAATAATGGCTACGGCGGCGAGCAGTTGTACTCGTAGCCCCGTAGCGTCTACGTGCGCGTAGCCCGTAGCGAGTACCGGCCGCAGCCGCGTGAGACGCGCAATTAAAAGTTTACAGCAGATGCAGTGATCGGTAGAGCGGAGCTGTAAACGACACGTTTATGTAAACATGCTTCTAATTGGATCAAACACGTTTTTATACAAGCACATTCTGAGAAGAACACGGTGAGTTTACTAATTGCTACCTGTACGAGCACTCTTTAATTAAACCTATGTAATTTATCTGCACAGCACTTTAATTGGCGATGACAACACTTATCTAAACAAAACTCCATTTGTTGTTTACAGTTAATGAAAACTTGATGCGAGAACACCAACTTTGATTTTATAACACCCGCTGTTATCAAAATAAATAAAACTTTTTGGGTTCGCATTGTGATTTCATAACCAACTTTTTAATCAGCTTATTTGATGTAGAAACAATGCCGATTTCAAACTTCTGTACAACATCAGCTTTAAAATGAAACATTATAGATGTACGAACTTGTCCATCGAAGGGTTCTTGTTTGAACTGTGGAAATATAGATGCATGTTACACTAATGGAAACGCCGTACAAGAAAAATTATGTGTACCTATTTAAACGAAACCCATTAAGTTGGAATGGTCTCCTTAAAGCGGCAAGTGCAAAGAATGCATAAGGTTTAAACGGCAGGTCAAATTTTGCCTCGTCAGATATAATTAAAAGTCTTTACGATGGGCGAAAACGACGCTGTAAAGCGGCAAGGAAAATTATATGGAAAGCGAGCGAGCACGTCACTGGGCGTCGTAAAGTATGAGACGTATCTGTGCGAGTGCATGGCATACAACACGACGCGCGACGTCTTTATCTCATGAGTGTACACGTGTGCCCGCAACTTAGGACCAGTTTTTATTGTGACCCGCATAATGTCGAAGAGTTTCGAATTTAGAAAATATCACTCAATTTTTGTACAAACGAACAAAGAACATAATTTGTGTTTTTTTAGACATTGAGGAAGTTAGGGAAATTACGTGCATATATTAAATTAAAAATATTTTTAAACTACACATCCACCCTTTACATTTATAAACAAAAAGTATACGAAAGACAGCAAACGATTAAAGCTAAAAACATAAACCAAGCACACAATATTTTCACTATAAACGTTTTTCCCCAGAAAAAATGAAAAGCGCTTTTTAATATCTCTATTATGAATCTGAGAGTCCTTTCACTAAGCGGTGCCATCACAGCCTGTACTGTCGATTAAATAACCCGCTATTAACCTTGTTGGAACGGCTCTTTTGCAAAAACCGACGCCGAAATTGATATCAACTCATGTTCACAAACGTAAATTGCCCCTCTATGCATATTTACGCGAACTATTAAAAATTGATCGACTAGCATTTGCATGGGACCACACTTATGGTACTTTTAAATAACCATTCGCCCGTAGCCTTTGCTGTATTAATCAATATCACATATTACTTGTATTTTTACGTTTTTCCCGTAACGTTTAGCCATGCGAGTTAAATACCACTACGGTTTTGAGTACTGGAGTCTGAAACACTAATACATAAAAATGTTGGTATATTCTTTTAATGTGTACATATCGGTTTACAGCCGGCTGAAGCACAATCGTTTGAGTTTTGAGACGTCCTCAATAACCCGAGTTTAGTGCTAAGTTCGTATTCACACAGTTACCACGAGCGACGTCGGATCCTTTACACGATAGTAGAGAGGTGATCGTAAAAACTTTTAATTATTTCGGTTTAAAATAGTCCGGGAGACCGCAAACATAAACCGCTATGCATTCTTTTTCTTTGGACGGTTTGCGTTCCGTCTACAAGACGTTAGTGCCTTGTTTTAAAGTGTTGTAAAACAAGCGTAACTCGCGCTCACCTACGGTACCTAAGTGTATGCCCTCTTGAAAAAATAAAGTCTCTGAATACGTATTCAGGTTTTATGTTCATAGCTTGCTAGCTAAATTACCAGATTTTTTGTTAAAGGAACTTTTTGTGTTTTAACGATAGTATCTTATCCATGTACTTGCTTGAAAAATTTTACACTTATGAAGTGTAAAGAAATATTGCGAAGGTTTATATTAATTTGATAAATCATTATATTAGGCATATATGTCACCGTTTGTTGACCAAGTGATGTCGTCGTCTACACGCAAGGGCATCGCACACGGAACGTAATCAACGACAGGGGGCCAGCTACGGCGCGGCAAGTGTCACCCTGTAAATAACTGGGTTCAAAGTAATTGGCTACTCAAGTACTCAACCACTCGCCGACCGACCTCCGTTGTCACATGTCACTTCTCAGTTCTATGCTTGTAATAAGTAATTTCTAAGGAAATAATAACAAGCCATTTAATTTAATACAAATTACAGGAAGGCTAGTCATTTTCTTTTTAAACCGTTGTCATGTTCTTTCTTATATATTAAACATTTTATTATATGTTTCCT
Organism: Spodoptera littoralis; assembly: GCA_902850265.1. NCBI lineage: Eukaryota > Metazoa > Arthropoda > Insecta > Lepidoptera > Noctuidae > Spodoptera > Spodoptera littoralis. The sequence continues at coordinate 6,441,848 of LR824542.2, read as the reverse complement.
TTGTATGTGGATAGTTTAGTGTATTATTCATATCTATAGGTATCTAATTATAATGTATAACTAGTTAGAGTCCCTTCTGCTCATGTTCGAGAGCTGTTAAAATAAGTAACTTAAGTTTTAAATGAGACGTAGCAAGTTATAATACCTCTGTTCTGGGATTGAAAAGGTTTGGGAGAAATAGCAAAAAATAACTCTTACTCGCTCTAAATTATTCTTCTTCCGTGGTGAAGCAAGCAGTAATATACAGAGTAATATACGACTCTGAAACAGTACCTACATCTAAAAGCGATGTGCGAAATTATAAACTTATTTGAAAATACATACAAAAGTGTTGAAAACTTCGCAATAGCTTTTCAGATAAGTAACTAGTTCGCGTTAATGTTTTGCTCTTTGTGATTCTACTCAAGCTGCATGTGACTGTGTGTGACGGTATGTCGAACTACTTTTCTAAGTTAATTCATGTCTCATGCACAATCCATAAAGTTTCCAGTGCTACCTCGCGAACGACGCCTGTTGAGAATGAAAAATTCTGCATAGGTATGTCGCGTCACATATAATTAGCGTAGTCTCGACACTTGCTGTGATTCGCTTTTTTGTTATTATTTTGCAATATGTTCAGGTACACCAGAATTCTAGTTATGAGAATATATAATTTAGTTATGCGATTAGTTAATCATTAAAGTTTTTAGATTCAGATATATGGTAGTTTCATTATTGGTAAGAAAAATATGTTGATTTAAGACCTAACCTAACCAAGTATAACTTCTATAGTTTAGAAATATTTTTTAGTATCACCAACCAGAAATGCAACAATACACGGCACATTTTCTGAAGTTGTAGCCAATGAAGTAGTAAGAATAATGCTATGTGCTGCAGTCTTTTTGCAAAATTATCGTCCAGTCTGCGTAGACGGTACATACGGTAGTATGTATGCACCTGCATTTATACAAACAGGTAGATATAGATATTATGCGGATGGCACTATATTCTTATGAGGTTACACTGTTTCCCTCAATCTCATTTATTGAAAGGTTTTCTTTAAATTATTTTGATTTTCTATGTCATGATCTATTTGCTGTGTGATGTTTATGCATTGATACAATCAGAATAGGGTCATTTGGATTGATAAACATGCATTTTTATGAGACTTGGTGAATGTTACAGAAATAATAAATTTTTAAAGGAATACAGAGAAAAGTTTAAGTTTTCACTTGTATTATTAATAGGTAGATTAGGATGTATTTTAAAAAGATATCATTAAATTCTTCCATGACGATTGATATCTTCGGTATTCTAGTTTAAAAAACAGTAGGTATTTATTGTAAAACAGAAGCACAATTTTTTTTTTATTTGATACTGACTGCCTCTCTGGCCGAGTGGTCGCAAGTGCGACTGCCGGGCAGGGGTCTCGGGTTTGATTGCCGGGTCGGGCAAAGTTTTACTGGGTTTTTTTTTAATTCTCAGTAGTAGCACGGAGTCTGGAATTGTGCCCGGTATATGGCAATAGACTCACCCCCTATTACATGAGACTCATAACATAAATAGTGAAAAGTGGGTGTTACATTGTACAATTGTATAATGGGCACCTCTGCCTATCCCTTCGGGGATAAAAGGTGAAATGTTATGTTTATGTTATGTTATATTTTTATTTGAAATTTTATTACGGCCGGATATTAAAATATTTGAAATATTTATAGAAAAATCAAAACTAATTCACATTACCAACATTGAATTACAAACGTAAAAAGTCGGGTACGTTAAACAAGCATGTACCTACTGGTACGTACTGCATTATACAGAATATGCTTTTTGTTTGAACGGATGCGATAGTGGGTAATGAAATGATGTCTTCCCGATTCAGTTCGCTTATCCGGATTAAGTTGAGCGCCTCTGTAACCTGCTCTGTCGTTTGAATTCTTATTAAGCCCGCTTGTACCGAACTCTATTTTAGCATTTCTTATGGAAAAGATAAGCTAGAACAATTTGCCTTATCTCAGACTCTTGTCTTCTTTAACAAAAGCTCAAGTTACGAGTTCGATTATAATTAATGAACAGTTTTGTATTTACGTTGGTGCGAGACCTCGGGCTGACTTACGTTCACGTAAAATTCGATCGTCTGGCTGAGGTCTAGAGTAGGTAAAAGTCGTCTAACATTGCAAATTAAAAGTTGTTTTCAAAGTTATAATAAACAAGTTTCCAAGTATCATATAAAAGTGAGGTTTAGTATTTGAGGCATCAAATTTTGATAGAGTTTTGCATAAAGAGATAAGCTCGATCAAAGGATTGCTCGCAGAGTGGTTTACCTTGCGAGCATATTTAAGTTTTCATGAAGTGAGGAAATGGAAAATAAATTGGATTTGTATAAGTTTCTTAAAAGCTACACACGCTGGGAAATATTTACTTTGTTCTAGCCTCTAGCCGGGATTATTGCAGTTCATTATAAGACTAACTCAGCGGTCTAATGGAAAACCTGCTGGCGCGTTTGTACGCTGCGCTATATTTTTCATGTTGAATCAAAACCAGTTTAGACAACATAAACAGCCAACTCGAATGTATCGCTTTATGAACGACGAGGACGTGGAGCGCCGTGCTGCGTTTGTCAACGGACAAGCTATAAAATTAATAAACTTTAAAATTTAATTCAAAGTAGAAGAAATGTTTCACATTTAGAAAAATATTGGGATATACAACTTCGGCAAAGCAGAAATCTCAGTACCTAACTTATTAACTTTTCCTAAATAAATAGAGCAGCGTTATCACATAAAAAAACATTGGTACTTTACATTACACACATATCTAAAAAAAGATTCCGTTGCATAACTTTGTACGTAATAATAATATTAAAACAACAAACAAATAAATCGCTTCATATTTCCCATACTCACCTAAAGTATTAAATACAAAGGTTCATAATGTTTAACAAGCAGACAGTCCCGATACAAAGGGGAAACACATTAACATACAACTTCGTCGAACGCCGGTGAGGAGTTGGAAACATTTTCGCCCAAACTTTTCTATATGCGAAACGCTATTGAAAGCTCCTCACGGAGATTAACACGCGCCGTGAAAATACGCTCAAGGATTACCACCCCCCCACACCGAGTGTGAAGTTGTCTTGTTATAATGTGCTGCTAACAGCTAGCAGTGAAAAATTAATGCATTCCCCCGCACACCTCCGGGAACGATACACGTGCGGGCAAAAAAACTACCTCGTTTAATTAAACTTTGTTCGAATACGTTACTGTTCAATATTTTATAAGTTTCAAATAACAGAATCTTCATGTTTTGATTTTTGTTAGTGTCTCATTTTTTGTCTGGGATATTAAGATATAGCAAAATGCTTATAGTATTTTAATTTTATGATTTGGACATGAAAGGCCTTCAGAAATAAAAACAAAGGCATAATGAATTTTACTTAGTTATTTATACCTACTTATCTTTAGCAGCTCTACATAATGCAAAGTTTAAAAAACAATCCACAAAAAATACGTCGTGCTTTTCTTCAGCAATAAGGTATACAATAAACAAGAGATTTACACCTCCTTCAGCAGTAGTGTTGTACACTCATTGCCAGATACACTGTTCTTAACCACGTCAGCAAATAACAAACATGGCAATGAACAGTGGATCATCCCCGCAGCTAACTAGATCTTTGAGCGCAGTTTGGACTTCGGTTTGATCGTGTTTGCACGCTTGTCACTAGTTAGACTACGAATTGTGGATAGCTTCTTTGTGTTTCCCCGTCGCAACTTTGCTAACTAGCTGCCGGTGACTGATTATGAACAAACGGAATTTAGGCACCGAAATTATAATTACAAACACACTACACTTTTGACACTTCTTTATTACTTAAATAAATCATAGCATGCAGATCTGTAATCGATGTTGGATATAATCCTGTCAATCAGTTCAGCTATCAGCCGAACATGGTTAAGACCATTAGGTCTACACGTTCGCAATAATGTCTTCAACAAGCGGCTGTGTATTTCCCATTTATTAATCACATGCGGTGCATGTAAATATGGTTTTATAAAATGATTACCTACATTTCTAAGTACTAAACTATCGGCTGGGTTACCAAAACGTGGCAATGTATCAATTTCTGGAGGGTGAACATGTTCTCGTTGACGTAAGTAGTTGTCTTTACCATTATTGCCCACTAATTTCATTTCAGGTAGCTTTTGTAGTATTTTTTCTAGAAGTTTGCTTTGTTTGCGAGTCTCGCTTTCCGTGCCTTGTCTGAGGAGTGTGTCATGTGTTACTTTTTTTTGTATAATGGTATCGATTAAGTCTTTAATTTCGGGTGTTAAATAATTATTTGTACCAGAATGTTCCGAATGACCACGATTTGCTGTTTCAATATTTTCATCTGAGTTGCTATGTCGCATTCTTAAAGAAGGTTTTGGAAAGATTTCTTGTACATGGTGGGTATTAACTGTAGGGGTGACTGGTTTGCTATCATTAGTTTGTTCATCGTTGTCGTAGGTCACATGGTCAATTATGATCTCAGGGTATTGATGTAATAAGTTCAAATTATAATTTTGTTGACTATTCTTATTGTTGTTGATTGTGTTTGAATCTGATATAAATTCTTTTTTTATTAAATGTTCTACGGAGGTGATATTCCTGTCCACGTTTTCGGTTTTGAGTATTGTGTTACCTCCATATAGTTGTCTCGGTATAGTTTGTTTCTGATGTTCAATTTCAATAAACGATTTTGTTATTACTTTAGTTGTTCGTGGTGAAGTTTCTTCTCCTGTTGTCAGTTCTGTTACTTCATCGACTTCAATACTACTAATGTTTGACTGTTGAGAACCTTGAACTATTTCACCATTAGACTTAAAATTAATTCGTGGCGCCATAAATGTTTTAAAATAATAAATATTTGAATCATTACCTGGCGGTGTTTCAACGCTAGGATTGACAGTATCCACTATGTCTGGTACAATACCACTTTCGTTTGGTCTAGTTTGTTGTATTAACCTATCCAAAATTTCATTTATGTTTTCCGAACTCATATCTTGTTCCTGGGATAGGACCCAATAAACTGCTGATACAAAAAATAATAGATGACCTGAAACAAAAATAAAATACTGCTTTTTAGTTATTTTGCAACAAAGTAAACAATCAAATCACCATAGAGGTATACATATATTATAATATTTTAAAAACACGACTCTTATATTTTAACCAGTTGTATTTGGTAATAAATAAATAAATAAAATTACTATGGGAAACAGCCCTCCGATAAGCAAATTGGGCAATAGTATAAGAACATCTATTCCAGACCTGTGATGAGTGTATTGTAATGAATACAAGATAACTATATTGTGACCTTACACAGCGTGAGCCCCATGTTAATCGCCATTCTGCCAGACTACCACTGAATGGAATACTGGTTTATTATTGGCTCAATTGTGCTTGATCGCTTATTAATTAACTGTTATCGCATTAATACCTCTTCCGACTTAATTAAGAGGTAATTGATAGCCGTGAAGGTTTTCATCGAAATATCACTCAATCTCAATGCACGCGGAGTAGTACTCGGACATTTAATCACTGTGGATGGTATATTAATTTGCTTATTAGTAATTATTATTGAACTCATTAAAATAATAGAATGAAAAATTAAATCAAGTATTGATAACGAAATCTATAGGTATTATTTATATACTCAGTTAGAAATATTTGCATAAGAACCTCGATCGAAAAGTATTTCCATGAAAACGGCAAGTTAATGGAAGTTTTAATTTGCACTATAACAATTTACAAGCGATTGAGAACTGAAAAAAAGCAATCTTAGTTATCGTTGCCTTGGACGACAGCGAGTCGGCTTCGGCATGAAGTAAACAGCCCGGTTCGTCCTGCATTTCAATCGACTCTATTTGTATTTTATTGCGGGAGACTCGAACAGAGGCCAAACGCCACGGACCAAAGCTTTACGTTTTATTGACTTCTTTTATGAGATTTAACCAATAACAGACGGGTTATTAACGGGCGACACAAATTAGCATTATAGGTATTAAAGAATTTAGGATGGCACGGCCGAGAAATATGTGGTTCTAGCCAGCCCACGCAAGCACTAAATGTCAGTACACAGGATGTGATAACTTGTTTGGGTAGGCATTAGTAGTAGATGTGATGTAGACATGTCGATAGTCTATCTTAAAGTCAAATTTAATGCTAATGCAAATTATTGTATGAAAGTTATCCAGAGGTTTTAAAAAGTACTTATACAATAAGATAGGTACGATATCTACATAAACCTAAGAGTAATTTTACCAACAACATTCAATTGAATATATAACCTTATTCATCTTGAGGTTGAACTGTAAGGAATCAACAGGGGCGACAAAAAGGTATAGGTAGGTATTGTCATATTATTCAAACAAAGTGGTTTGAATCAATCACACAAATATTGAAACACAATAAGCCTTAACGTATGAAGGTCATACCTACGCGTAAGTGTATATTAGATACTTAGCCTGATTCTACGTAACGTGCGTATCACTACACATTAAAACTATGAACAACAAATAAAACGATTAAAAGAAAAATTCTTAGCTCCGCAGGATGATGGAGGTATAAAAAATTCTATTAGAAATCCATTAACTTTTTCAATTTCAACAGCCGTCTAATTTAATTGCGAGCGTTTCTCGCTGTAAGTTACAATAGCCACCTAATAGGGCTATGTAGAAGGCTATATTCTATACAAACAACTGTATTACTTAGGTGCTATGATCGCGTGTAAGTGAATTGAATTTTTATTGAAGTACTTGGTACTTCGAAGTAATTTGTCATTGAAGTATGCACCCTGTTATGAAGATCACTTGATCAGTCGACAAATTGTCTCGTTTTAAGACATGAGCTAATAGAATTTGTGAATGGACATGGTAAATGGGGCTTCTAAATTGACGTATTCATCAAACTCTAGGAATATGTTTCAAGGGATGAAAATGTCGATATACAAATATGTAAATGAAAGACACAATTTTTGAGCATTTACTTATGAATTTTCCTTATACTTCTTTTATGAACAGATAAAGCATGAATAACAATTTTAAAAAGCATATAATTTTGTGGTCTTGTTTTAGAATGTCAATAAAATGATGCTGATTTGAAAATTTTAACTGTGTTATGGTTTGAACCTGCGCAATACACGACCATCCATAAAAATCATACCCATGTTGTCACACAAAATAAAATGCAGACAAGTATTCTTGCAAACAATTTTACAGGGTGATTAACAATTGTATCAAAACCTTGTTCACATTGTGCACGTTAGCCGTGGCCACGTGGTCCTATGAATATTTGTCCACAAGCGACTGTTGGAATAATTGAGGTGTACATTTTCACTTTGTTCCGTTTCCATTCGATTAAAATCGTTGTACCACACTTGTACACGACCTATTCGGTGTTTACTAAACGATTTGAACGGTTCGACGGGCCGCCCAACCAGCCGTGATTTTTTCATTTTTTTAGGAATTTGTTAAATTATACTGAATGCAAATAGAACTAAATTAAAAGAGCGTAGCACAATTTTCATACAGAGCTTTTCTGCAATATTTCTTGAACAAATATCGCTATATATTTTTAAAGGTTTTTCTAATTTGATGTCGATAATGAAACTGCGGACGTTACGGCTGTTCGGAGCACACATATTTAAGTCTTAAGTTTTATAAAGGTCGGTTACAGGGTAGTTTCAAATATATTGGCTACTGGGTCTCGCGAGTCGTCAGTGTACATTTTATGAGCATCTAATAAAATTTTTATCGTGTAACAGTAAAGAAGCAATCAGTCTGTTGGATATTGGCCTGCGGGGTCGGTAAACACGTGCATTTTTATGTTCGTTCGCAGTTACCGCCATTCATAGATTCGCATATAGAACCACTTTTGTCGATTACCTACTTAGCTAGAATTTGTCCAAGTCGAAATCTCGTATGCGCCGTTATGTAGCGCATTCTATGGGGCCGTGAAACGTATCAAATCGTTTCCCATGTTACTAGATTTACAATATTCTGATGCTACTTAAAAAAATATAGTAGTCTACTATGTCCTACTCTAGAGAAAATGAAGCTGTAATGTTAGATACATCTATACCTCTAGAGGTATAGGCACACCTTAAAGACACAGATCAGCTTAACCTGTAAATCGACTGTCGACTTTATTTTTGTTCCACTTTGTACGTAGACAGACTACTTTGATTGTTTTAACGTACTGTTAACTACTGTGTTGATTCCTGGGTCAACTTAATACCATTGACATTTTCGACAACTGATTATTGAATGCGGTTTGGAGTATAATATGACTCTTAATCATCAACAACCCTTGAAGGTCCACTTTTGGGGAATAGGAGTTTGAGGATTGTTGGGGATTCATTGATTGGAGAGATTAGGGAAGGCAGGGGGGTAATTGGGCCTCCGGTAAACTCACTCACACGACGAAATACAACGCAAGCGTTGCTTCACGCTAGTTTTGTTTTCCGTGAGACAGTGGTATCATTCCGGTCGAGCGGGCCCATTCGTGCCGAAGCATGGCTCTCCCACACTTTGTAATCATTATTATTATTTTATTATTTACTTTTTTTGAGTAGGGAATATCATACAATGACTTCTCCCGCCTTGGGTTAGGCGAGACGGAGTGTCAGACTCTTACTTTCTAAAAATCACCCCGTTCCTACCCCTGCTCTTTGAGCTGGAACCCTGGTAACCCATTAGGCTTTCCGCGGCTCCGTACCAGGCATCAGCTCTACTGGGCCCCATCTGTGGTGGATTTTATAATTGACTTGACGGCAATGCCATGTAAAAAATGTTTGATACTTTTGATTCATTCACATCATGATGCATGCTGGCTAGTAGCCTTACCTACTTCTTGGTAGGAACAGTAACTGTTTTAAGTGATAATTCTAATATGTTGATCAATTAATTCTATTGAATTGCCAAATAAACTCTAAGAGTTATTTAAACACCGTTTGCCGGAAATGAGAGAGAGTTTAATGACTTGTATAAGCATGTAATCTGTATTTATTACAGACATTATTTTAGAAGTAACTTTTACAACGCTAATTATTTATTATACTTAATCAAACATTTTTTATCTAATATACCGTACTATACAAACCTATGGTGATAGGTAGGTTAAATGAGGTCACATTCGGATACATACTTAGTTAAAATCTTTTATAATTATGTTTAACGCCAGAAGGTCACCCGGTTGATCGATCACCATAAAATAATCATTATGTAAACATCAATTTTGCAAACGCAATTTATAAATAGAAACACTAACATAAACTCTACCATTATAATTATTTTTTATTATTAACCTACCAGTTTTGTGAGCACCTGTGCAAAAACAAGGTCATCGAACCACTTTATGAAGGCACTAATCTCGTGTAGATAGACAAAATGGATAATTAAACTCTTGACATTAAAACTGTGAAAACAAAACGATAACATAATAAGCAGTAAACTTTGTTACCTCAGATGGGGTAGATAGAAGAGCGCAAATTAAAATTAATAAATACACTTTTCAAATCACTCGCAATAAGGAGTCAACCTTCCATACAATGGCTACAAATATCAACTGTGGGCATTGCTGAAAATTTTGGGAAATTAAAACCTCGTTAATAATACTTTGTCCGACCCGAGAACACAACCGGAGATCTCGACACTCCTGCTAACGACCAAACGACAAACAAGACCGCAACTCTGGGATTAAAAACTATGAAAAAATAAAATAAATATTGTAAAACTAAAAACAGCTGTACAAATACAAATAAATAAAATGATGGAAGTCTGAGTCCATGGTTATGCAACGGGGCGATGACGCTGCGTAGTGGACACTGGAGATCCCGAGGACGCCCGCACAATCACGCACGCCCCTGGGACAGTTTGACTAGGCATTACCCACGTATACTAATATGTTTGTGAGCCCGTCCGCTTCTGTACACACAACAGCGAACCCGATGCCGCTTCAGTACCGTTTTAATTTTACAAATCAATCTGAGATTTGTTCACTTCACTTTTTAGGAGTCAATTCCAAAACAACACGATGCATCCATGGTGGTAACGGTATTATAAATCTTAAATTTTATGCCATATCCATTTGATACAGTTATCAAAAAACCAGCTCTTATGTTAAAATTTAGATAAACTTTTACCTACTAATGATATCAACTTTCTTAAAATGTGCATTCAACATTAGGTATACCTTTCATAATGATCTATCTGGCGATTATCTCACAAACATGAGAAACCGCAAACACGCCGACAACTGTACGGGCTAACGGTATCGTTAATGTATGCAAGTTAATATAACTTCAAACGAGTTCTAAAAACAGTAAAACAATGGCCCAACTTATAATAGTGTGTTCGATGCAATTGGCAGCTAATTTCTTGTTCCACGACCAACCAACACGCTCATTGCGTCAAAATTTTAATCGGTTCTCTTTGTCAGGAAATTTCTTTTGTGAATGCAAAAAATTAAAAAGTTACGCAATCGGAACACTAACTTTGTAGCACGAGGGGAACGCGTCTATACCGGTTTTAAGCTGTTCTTTATATTAAGCAAATTTGTACATTCAAATCGACATCCTTTAACGTTTTTCTTCTTTATTAATTTGGAACTTGCGGTGTTTGGCAGTTTTAGGCAAACGTTAAGTACTCAAATGTCAACTATTTTAGTAAAAACACAATTTAAACATTTACAAATGTTCGTTTTGTGGACGTTTTACGTCTTAGTCGGTTTCATAATAACATAACATAATATATGCCAGTATTTGAACCTTTTACATACAAAACTTTAGTTCTATTTAGGACAGTCGAGCTGAAAGTACCCATATTCTTTAAAAATTTTATTTCTGCAAGTTAAATGCAAAATTAATGGCACCTAGTTGCAGTGGAGTGTCATAAAGGTGGTTATATTAAAGTACTTGCTTAGGCGCATAATATCGCAGACGCGGGATGTGCGGCCGCCCGAATCCTTGGCCACGTCTCACGTATGTCCGTGTGGCAATAAAACCCCTCCAGTTATGTCATAATATGCATATGTGATGAACTCGCCTGAGATATGACTACACTAAACTCAGTGAATCAGTCGTACGGAACCTAACTATAATTTTAATACCTCGACACACGTAAAATGTGAATTTAACGTATTTTTATTAACATCTTGGACTCTAGACTTGAAATGAGTCTGGGAGTCTTATGGAGGGTATTTACCTGTATATCTTCTACAGTTATTTGCCATTTGTGATCAGATAACAAACGTATGTTTGTATTTTAAAGATTTTCAAGTATTTTACATCAGTCAATGTAATAAGAGACCAGTTAAAGTAAAAATTTAGGATGATTAAGTACTTAAAATTCTTTTCAGGATACAACTGAGATGTGTTGTTGGTTTTTTTGTCCGTTGAAGGTACAATCTATAAATAAATAACAAAATCTTTAATTATGTTCAAAACCGAAGCAACTTTTATAAGTCAGTATACCTAACAAAATCAGTGGTTTACATTGTGTACAAAATGTCCAACTAATATGAGGAAAGTTAGTTTCGGTTAATGTCTCTACGATTTAAAAATAAACATTTGAATAATAGGCATTTAAAGTGATACAAAACTATTAGGTAAATGTATTTAAACTTGACATCTAAAAACCTGTGCTTCTAATTTTAAGACCGGTTCTTATCAGGCCCCATTAAAATACTCATTATATTTTATCTTACTTGTTTGTTATAAGGATATTCTCACCATTTGATACGATGCTGTACCTACAGACTTGTGTTGCAAAAAATGTTTATCCGCTAAGCAATTGAATCCGGAGTTGTTCATAAATAATTACTGAGACAGCTACAGCCCTCGCATGTTTAGAATTACGCCGGTTTAGAATAAATTATACGTCGCTGGCTCGTCGCTAATCACTGCACCAATAATCGAATAAAAGACGCATCATGTGCACGCACCGCCGCCCGCTCCTCACAAACATACACGTATGTTGTTTTTGCCAATCGTATTAATTTCATAAATAATTAATAGGGCATATTTGGATCGGTGAGTGGACACAGATGGAAATGCACTCGACAAATTGACTGATAACCGCAGTCGGGGAAAGGCTAAATACCTGCTAATGATAGTCCGGTTGATGCTTTCAACTGGTTTCGTGTGGGGGTGGAGTGCAAACATTCCAATTACCAATATTGAAATAACAATTATACTCAAAAATATTGACAGTAAGCTCTGCCTGCTTAAAAATGTACAGGCCATGACTTTTTTATTGTCTGGTGAAGTAAAATAGCTCGTGAATTTTCAAATGTCAGTTTTCACTTCGATACAAGCGCTATTTGGGAAACTGTCTCGTATCAATATGTTATTAATGAGCTGAGCGCTGTTTAATTATATCTGTGACTAGTCTGCGCCTGTCTGGGCGAACAGCTGGATAGTTAGCGTCGGTGTGTCAGGTACAATATACGACGTAGGTACCAACATAAATTTGTAACAACGCGTTGTCAGACTACATAATTTGCACGTAGTCGTACTAATCAACTCTCATTAAGCATATTGATGTTTCAGTTTCAGTGTTACAATTATTCATGTTTGCCACGTGCAATCATATTTCATTGGATGAGTTTATATGTACATGTATCATCTATGAACATCGGGACATTGGATCTAGGAGTAGGCGTCGTACGCTGCACTAAATGCTCGCCTATTAACTCTGCTTAAATATGTGATCGCAGCGGCTTTGTGTTGCGTGTTAACTTTACATGCTCGCGTTAACAACACGTCCGTTAGTTAGATTGAATATAGAGCTAAATTTTAATCGAATCGTTTGCGGGTGCGGTAAAATTTGTACAAACAAATTAACGCGAGGTGCGATTGGAAAATCTGAACAAACATTCAATACAAACTGAATTTGAATTTTGACGTACGTTTGTATGGAGATAGATGTGCTGTTGTTTTCTATACAGCTTAAATACTAAACCTTTGACCGATGTTCATTAAGGTATTTTAAAATCACGTGGTTGCTTCGAGAGTAAGATACGTAAGTTAGGTTTGAAGATGTCAAAGAAGTGTAGAAAAATACCAACTTTAAATTATGCAGGAATCGGTGTTCGATGCAAAAATGTACGTACACACCTATAATTGCACAAATTACATACCACAAAGTATTATACAGTACCTCTATCTAGTATATTTAACTTTAGGTGACAGTCATACGCGCACTAAAGCGAGCTTGAAAGGAAACTTATTCTTTGAAGGTACAAAATTTTAAATCACAATAGACAAAGGTTCGTATGGCAGGCATTATGTAGATGCAACGAGCTCAATATTGAATAAGCGACAACTGAAAGAGTTTCAAAATGAGAGGTGTCGGAAAATAGACGGTTCATAAAAGAAAAAAGAACTGGACCAAACTTTACCTTTCTGCGACGAAACGAGCGAGTTGGGGAACAAAAACTATTAATGTAGAGGCTCTCACGGCCCGCTGAGTTGTCGGTGCGTTTCGTTTGATAATTTCCGTGTACAGCGAGCTTTAATCGAATGTACCGCCACCCCTCCCGCAGCTTCCCCTCTGCCCGCGAGCGCAATAAAATTGTTCATCTCGATTATCGTGGGCAATGGGAAGATTGCGCGATTGGGGAACGACACTGCTCTGTAAACAAAACATGACTAAGAATTTAAAATCGCGTGATAAATTGATTGCAATACGTCCATTGACGTAACTAATGTGTACGGTGTACCAATATGAATCGCAATTAGTCATACTAATAACTGTTACTTATTTATCTATTTAAATAAAATCGGTATGTACTCGTATTTGTCCTCTATGCATTCCGATTTTCTTGTTATTTTCTATCGAGGCTTCCTGCCTCAAAAAGAAATATTTATTTATACGGTAGGTACAGTACACGTGCAAAGCTGGGCCTTGACGACAGAAATATACTCGTTAGGTATATCTCTAGACTTTTAAGGATAACTTCTTGGATTTGGTTTATTGACGCCATAGAAAACGAATCTTGGTAGTTACGTTTTTTCAGATAGATCTTGATTCGGAATTGATTGCTGATAATGATTTATTTATTTAGTTTACAGCAAGAGCCAAAATACTTACATTCTAGGATACAAAAAAAAACTTAAACCATATTACAATATTATTTACTTAGATAGTTCATTTATTATTGATATTTATAATTAAAAACTTATACATTAATTTCCGTATGACATACGATTTATCGTGGAATACATCTAATTCTGGTTGCTGAGCTATCACCGGGTTCAAGAAAGCCATCGCTCTTGCCGTTGTATGATGATAGATAGGCAGTCGTTGGTTATTGGTGATAGAGACCTCGTAGTTATTTTTTAAGAAGGCTTGATAAATGCTCCTTAACATTATTAGACATGTTGCGTTGCGCATATTCGCTTTATTGTTTTCTGTTGCATAATGATAAATATTTGTGTTTATAGAAATAAGTTGTCCTACTATGAGAATTATGTTTTTGAGCTCCTCTTACCTGCAATACAGGATTGTGCTAGTGCAGGCATCTAACTATGTGAGATGAGATGAGAGATACGTAGATACCTGCTTAAGATATAATTTTGTGTTTTGCATTTTTGTTATTATGAATAAAAAGTTTAATTATTACCTATTATTAGATATTATTTTTATTTACTAACTTATAATGATAACGCGAGACGTCTCTATAAGAGGCTTCATAGCAGTCTCCGTATCTTCCATGATGTCTTTTTGAACCGCAAAAAATTCCCAATTGTTTTGTGTTTAAATATTTTGGTGGTTGATAAATTGATAAACAATAAAATGGAGAGGTCTTACCTGAATCTCCGGTTACTGGTTAGTATTACAATATTGTGGTAGGTCGAATCTTAGGTCTTCTTAATTTTTCGTCCAATTTGCTCCACGATGTCACTTGGTTCGATCGATACTAGTAAAATGCTGATATTAGAAAAACAGTAAATGGGCTAGATGGAACCATTTCATGGCTACGTAAATGCTAAATTCAGTGTGGTTCTAACAATGGCGTATTGGTTTGATATAATGATGATGATTAATGGTATGAGCTAATGCAGATCAGCTATTGTTCACTAGTAAACTAAGTTTTAATGAAGGTATGTTCCTAATAATTTCAATTATAAGAAGTGGTAAGTTTTTTATGAGAGTGCGAAACAGTTGACTGCGCGCACGCTTGACTTTGTACAACAGTTGAAGAAAGAGTTGACTTTCCGCAAATGGGTAGGACTCTCCCTTTTCATTTGACGGCAGTTCGGTGATTGTGAAAACAAACCAATTTTCTCTCATTGTTATACGTAGGTACTTTAATTTCGTATTTACCTAGTCTTAAAAGAGAACTGCCTCGTTGGCCGAGTGGTCGCAAGTGCGACTGCCGGGCAAGGGGTCTCGGGTTCGATTCCCGGGTCGGGCAAAGTATTACTGGGTTTTTAAAAAATTCTCAGTAGTAGCACGAAGTCTGGAATTGTGCCCGGTATATGGCAATAGGCTCACCCCCTATTACATGGGACTCATAACATAAATAGTGAAAAGTGGGTGTTACATTGTACAGTGGCATAATGTGCACCTCTGCCTACCCCTTCGGGGATAAAAGGCGTGATGTTATGTTATGTTATGTGTTAAAAGAGAAGGCAAGGCATTGTGAATGAGAACCCCTTTTCGACTGCAAGGGCTCGGTAACCCTCGGTAAACGTAACAAAATCGGAAAAGTTATGTCCATGTATCCATTCATTTTGGGTCTGGGCCTCTGGGCATCAAGTATTGATATGTAAAATTTATGTTTGTAAACGTTCACTGTTTACTGGATAAATGACAAGAAGCTATTGAACTATAGAACGAGATAACTACAGAGGCTTCGTATGAAAAGATAAGTAGACATGGGATTTTTTTTTAAAGGGCGAAATTCATCGAATGACTGCTCCCGCCTGGGTGTGGCGGGAGGGAGTGTCAGTCTCTTACTGACTAAAAACCACCTCGTTCCTTCTCCTGCACGTCGAGCCGGAGCCCCGGTTACCCGTTAGGTTCCATTTCAATTTACATATTATGTACGCCGTACTGCGTAAACCATAACAGCAAGTGAAACGAAAGAATCGCAGACTTCATCAGGAATCCAATTTTAGGATAAACCTAAACGTATTTTGTATATTCGCTGTGATACAATAAAACAATTAAATCTAGTCAGGTCGACATCGAAATTAAGCCCTGAGGGTGTTCCGCATCCGTCGTAATAAAACACATGCAAAGTTTTTCTTTGCTGAGCGTCGAGTGGCCGCAGCAAACGGAAACGAAGCAACAGGCTTGATTAAAACACGTGTTTACAGAACGCACACGAGCCCGAACAAACGCAATAATACGAGGGAGCCGGTCGCGTCGGTCGTATCGTGCGCACTACCTGCACCGCCTGTTTAGTTAGACGTTTCCTATGCTCTAATCATGCCTTTGGGAACAGGAAAGTACCAATATTTTGTTTTTGTATTATCTAAAGCCTATAACATTCTTTAAGACTGACACGGATTGAAATATGATAGAAGGTATCTAAGGTTAACATCATAGCCTGTCTTAATTTTATTATGAACGTAATACCTTTTGGCATCATAATTAATTTGCTTTCTATTAGCATAACTGATTATCTGTCTAGGTAGGTACCTAATCCCTAGATCCCTAGAATCTAAGTACCTACTAGAAGATTTTGGGCTTAACTAATGCCACTGTAGACAACATAGGTACCGTTATTTCTATGCACAAAGTTAAGCTTTCATTGCCCTCCCTAGATACCTATGAGAATAAATCTAAGTTAACAACACAAGCAAGACCATCACACATTAACAGCCTGTAAGTGGCCACTGCTGACCAACGGCCTCTTTTCGTACGGAGGTTTGAACCAGCAAGACCATAAATAATAAGTATTATTTTCAGCACAGATTATCAGCTTGGAATAGAAATGAAATTGAGATAAACAACCTTTGATTACTGCTCGATTCACAATAAAAATCAGGGTGAAATAACCTAGCCGGCGTCACCCACCATACGATGCAATATTCCTAGTTCACGTCACAGACTTGCAGTAACATATAACTCAGCGCATTTTTACGTCTGTAAATTATAGTTTTACGATCGAAAATCATTTTTATGTTTTTGGAGGAATTTAATATCACGCCAGCTATGCTCGGCACATTCGCTCTTTTATTGAGCTGTAATTTTATTGTTTTCTCAATTTTTATTAACTATCAACCACCTACTTAGGTTTCTGTTATAGGAGATCAATAATATTTTACTTCCGTGAATGGATATTAAATCTCTATGAACATTTTATTACAAAAGGTACACCATCTTATTATAAAAAAGAACTTAAAAAACTAATTGCTTTAGAGATAACTTACAAAGAAAATTGTTTTAAACCAGAAAATTACCTATTTATGAACGTTGAATGCACACTCGCATCTTTTATAAAATTCTTCAAAGGAGTTAGTTTTTAAAGCTAAGCGGTTAATTCTCTTTATGAAAACAAACAGCGCCTTGTACCTTCACTGCCTGACTAAAAACAAGAGTTTCTAACTCTTCTTATGATTCAATTAACTTTAACCCATTTCTGTAAGCTTATGTTTATAGCAGTATTTTTTCTATCATGTATAATTTGGAAATTAATTCAAAATTATAAACTCTTACGAAACACTAAAGCTGAATTCGAAATAAAGTCCCTACGAGGTACACAACTTTCGGTGTATAAGTACCAGTTTATACTTAACAAAGAATCTTCAAACACTGATATTATGTGAGTCTAGATTCTAGATTTTTTTTTATTATACACATGTATATTTAGATTCTAGATAATATAAAAATACCAACTTAACTTTCAAGTATTTTTTCATACTTTTTTTACTCGAAAGTTTTTTATTGCCTGGGTACTTATCCACATCGATTAGGCATGCCCATTGATACAGCCATTATGCTAACTTAAACATGGTAACCATCCTCAAAGGTTACTTGAGGGCATGGCACAGTGCATAGAGGAAAGCTCATTATTTTGGTGGTTACTCGGCAACCGTCAATAGGTGTATCTTAGCAACAAAACAGTCTATCGTCATTGTTTGTTATGTCTAGTCTTGTCCATTTTTTTAGACAGTTGTAGTCTTAGCTTTACCTTTTACTTAGTGACTAAAGCGAAATAGATTATAATTTGCTAAAATGAAGAAATTGGACGTGCATAAATTATTAGGAATCTCCCCCAATTCTCAAAGTGTGACAGGAGTAGCCGCATGCCAGTGCGATTTAGGTCGTGAGAAACTGTTAACTGCCCCACCTTACAAAACCACACCGTCTGGCGATGAGACCAAATCTCGATACCCGACGGCACCGTCAAAAAGAGAAGCTGATCAGTTGATATGCCCCATAAGTCACATACTAGTGACTTTCAAGTCGCCTCTAAACCCCAATGATGTATTTAGTAAAGTCTTCCCAGCATCGACACCAGTAAAGTTCGTTAAACGTAAACTAGCAAAATTACTGGGTGTGTCAAACAGTAACCTTATACTAACTAAGAATAGAAATGTATTGAAGGAGACAAGTATCTTGTCACAACTTAAGGCTGATCCACTTGGTAACCTTGCTGTCGACGTGTTTACAAAGGATTCAGAGGACTTTTCTCTGTCGTCAATACCCAAAGAATCGTACGTCCACGAACTACTACATGCAGTTCTTCCGAAAAAGAAAGATATGCCATTTATCGCAATCAAATTCAAGGTACCACATCAGAATGCCACTTTTACTCGTTCCTATCATTCTATAATGAAAGTTCACGAAATAAAGAAAAATTTAGGAGAGCTCTTTCAAATAAATCCTGACGTTTTGGTGTTTTTACGAGGAGATAATCCACTAAAAGATCGTATGGCTCTTATGGATCTTGATTACGACAAATATGGAATAGCAGAGATTGAACTGCTTACGACAAATGATGCAATATTGAATTTCGATAAACTATACAAAGAGGTACCAGTAAATGACGTTTTAAGTGTGATGGTGCCGTTCGGAAGAACAATAAAGCAGGTTAACGTTGAAATATTTTCTGAACCAATGAGGAAACCTTTCATAGGAGGATATAAGAATGTGCACACAGGTATCTGTATTTGGAATACTTCGCTTCTGCTAGCATGTAGTCCGCGACGGGCCCGTCGCCGACGCCGGCCCGCTATAACGTAGTTTCAGGCTTTAGTGTTTTATAAATAAGTATCTCTGAGCGCCAAGCAGCGATTTCTACATACCTACTTAATATGATGATTAATGAATGATAAAATATAAATTGGCGGTTATTATTAGGCCTTGGATATGACTTACCTATGATTTCATTTCTTTTAAATATGGGGTCGGTCTAAATTGGTTTGTCCTGTATAAATAAATTATTATATTAATAAACACAACTATCTAAATAAGGGTTCTAATATCTTCACAGGTACCGTATACCACCATGCATATACTCAAACACCGCAAAAACCGGAGAAATTACGTCCAGAAGAGAAGAACTGTCGAGACACACAGACAGCAGAAGAAAAGGAAAAACTTTATGTACGTAACTATCTGTACCTGTACAATGTACATTTATCGCCCTTTTTCCGCACTATATTTATTTTGAAAAATATATGGACATTAGAAATTACTTAACACATGTACCTATTTTTAGGTAGTTAGATAAAGATATATTTATTTCTAAGTAGGTACATAGTATGGGTACACTGAGGTCTTACATTAAACACAGAATCACATATTATACTACTTACCATTTCTGGTGTAGAAATATTAAATAAGCTAACCCCATGCAAATCTTAGACATTGCAATAATTTTCATTTGATAGTTGGTAAGTTATAGTACCTACGCATATCTGAAACCTTCATGGTATTAGAAATGGTAGGTACTATCTTCTCTCTTACTTAAATAATAAAATCATAGGTAATCCTACTAATACTATAAAACCTTATAATTACTCATTTGCGTCAAAACGGCTGAAGGGATCGGGATGAAATTTGTGACAAGGGTAGATTATGCTATAGAATAACAGGCAGAAGGTAGTTTTATTTAAATTTAAAAAAAGTTATTCAGGTTCCTAGGCCTTACTAAAATTGTTTAATTTTTCAGGATACAAATTACAGTCGTGCAACACAAATGAACAGCGTTCACGCATATATTCCGAACGTGACTGATAGAATAGTGGTCCCGAAACCCTACGAGACCTATGAAGAGATGGTCATCAGATTAAACCACGGTCACTATGCGTCGATAATACAAAGGGCTTTCAAACGACATCAGTTTCGGCAATTTGTTAAAAAATGGCTAGCTGAATGCAAGTTTGTATCGTATTTATTAAGACATAGAGCCTGTTTCACAATGTATGATAGTCTTAACTGGTGGATAGTTGGACTTAGTATCCATAAAAATGTGACGAGAAGAGTCGCTAATTCAAAAATTGTGAAACATGCCTATAAAAACTTATATTTTTCTTTATGTAGATAGGTCTAGATTTATTTTACGTGTGTATGTGAAAGTTTAGGGGTAGTGTTGGACTAACTGACCCCAGGTGGTTCTGGGGTCTGAGAGTGAGATTAGGTAGAGTAAGTCACGAAGCTTCCTAGACTGATCGGAATGGTCACAGCAAAGAGGCTTAATCGTCCCCAGACCGACCCTGTTTATGCGTATTTTAAAATCTAAAAAAAACTGGTATTGTGTATTAAATACTGCAAAAAAAAACTAATTAAATTCTTTTGGTCTTTTTATAGAGAAAGAATAGAGAGAATGAAAGAGGAAGACAGATTGGAGAAAGAGGCTATGGAAAGACGTTTACGGCGGGATCTTATCACCAAGACATTTCCGAAAACTCGGGAAGATTTTGATCAATTATATGCAATGGTGAGTAGTGATGTAGATAATTCATATTCACGTATTCATGGCGACTGGGCTTCATCTAGTTGTACAGTCTATTTTGTGCCTTTAGGCTTAATTCATTGTCTCCTGCAGTAATTCACCGAGGGAAGTGGAAACTATCGTTTTTTTCTTTTCCTTTTATAATAATTATCTTCTGATGCACTTCGTTGCGGGAACCAAGACAGTTATTCATGTCCCTAGGACGCGCCGGACTTCAGTGTTCCGGTGTTTTCGTGGTTGTATCTACTGTAGAAGCCAGGAGGCTTACAGAAGTTGCAGCGGTTTTGGGAGGTAGTGGCGGGCTTATCCCATAAAAAAGTATGTATTCATGTATATATAGATTAGTTAGAGTACTTACCAAACTTGATTAAATTAACAGCAAAAACTTTATTATATTTATTTTTATATTATGTTACGTCCCAAAACATAAAGTTAAATAGGTCCGTAGGTACTTCCCTTCTTTACTTGCTGGGAGAGTTTTCTTAGTTCTTCAACACAGTCGCTCGTAGTGTAGGATATCTTCTTGAGAGCCATCTAGGTACATATAATTCTTATTATTTATCTAAAACAGGAGCCTAAAGCAAAGGTATTTCAATACTAAAAAGATTTTCTTTTTTTTTCAGGTTGACCGATGGAAACATGCTGAAATAGCACGAATATCACAGTTACACTCTAAAGGCCCAAAAATAGCAGAATTTTCATTACTTCTCGATAAAGAAGTGGAACTACTGAGATGCATTGAAGATTACAGAGTAAAAGTAAGAGAGGATAGTCGAAAGATAAAAGAAAAAAGATTTTTAGAAGAAATATCGAAGCCTGTTGCGTGGTATGGTCGCAGCGGAAAATTAATTACTATGGAAACAGTTGAATCTCAGAAAGCTAAAAAAATTAAAGAGCTTTATAATTCGTTTATACGCAACGATATGGAAACTAAAGAGCGCTTGGAACTTTTGGTTGATTTTAAATTCGCATTGCAAGAATTTCGTCATCCTTTGGCTGAAGAAGTAATTACTCTACTGGATCAAGAAGCCGACCTCCTAGTGAGGCGATATAACGCACATCAACTCGAATTTCTAAGACGAAGAACTGCTGGTTACGTCTTTCGTTTAATACAAACGTCTGAACTAAATTCTGGCGTTACTAAGCACAAAGACATAAGAGATTATCAAAAAATGCAGAATGGAAATCTTTACTTCTGCGAATTATGCCATCAGGTCAAACCTTACACTGATTTCCCATTGAATACGAGAATGAGCGGCTGTTTAATTTGCAAATCATGTTCGTGGAAAGACGTGAACGAACGCAGCTGGATAGATATGACTCCATTCAAGTTCATCTTGAGAGCAGTACAACGCGATGAGCGTCGCCGAAAATGTTGGGGCTCTTTGGCGTTCGTTCTTCAAGAAAAAGACATTTTCTTTATAGTCGAAAAGCTTTGGCATTCACATTCAGCCATTAGTGAATGTGATGATATCACCGAGCTGAGGCTGTGTAGATGGCGAGTTCAAGAGGACTGGTCGCCGTGGAACTGTTTCCTAGTCACTGTTCAAGAAATGAAGGCACATCTGAAACTGGAGGATCCTGAACTAGTATATGATGAAGAGTTGGTACAGAAGATTGGGAATAAACACAAACTTGCGAAGGCCAACTTTGAGCAATTAATGGCAGTGAACAAGCGGTACACAGAGACAGGAGACTGGCAAAATATACGAGCTCCAGCCACGGCCCGCGTTGATGCTGTTGATAGAATTTAATATCATTTACAATATTTTAGTGATGCCTAATTTATATTATGATTGTTTTCTATGTTGTTGTAGTTTATCTATGTTGTGTATTCTGAATGTAGTTTATGTGTGCGTCTGTTGAAAATAGAGCTAAAATATTGATATTTTCCTTACAATATAATAATAATAATAATAATAAACACTTTATTGTACACCACTTACAAAAGACACGAACAAGAAAATAGTAGGTAGGTAAAAAAAAATAGTTTTGGCATGTTGCACAATGGGCGGCCTTATCGCTTACAGCAATCTCTTCCAGGCAACCTTAGGATGGATAAATAACCGTGAGAGCAGATACCATGTGGGTAGTTCATAGTGTTGAATTAAATACAATGGATATGACAGAACAGTTTAGATACATACATACAATATGTACACACATACATACATGCCCACATACTCATATATACATATATATATACATACACATACATACACAAAATCAGATACATACATACATACATACGGATATGCGGTAGCAGTTACTCTATTGAATCTGTGTTAGATAATGATCTTTTACTTGTCTTTTAAACGAATCCAAAGATTGCGCCCGTCTTATTGATAATGGAAGTGCGTTCCACAGTCGAATGGCTCCTACAACAAAGGATTTGTCATAAAAGGCAGTCGTATGTGTTGGCATCTCCAATCTCAAATTCGCAGTAGACCTCAAGTGTCTTGAATGTGCGTCATGAAGGAACTTAAAACGTTCTTTGAGATAAGAGGGCGTAGCAGGATTGTACAGAATACTGTAAAGAAGTGACAGGATATGCGTATTCCGGCGAAGACGGATAGGAAGCCACTTGAGCTTGTTACGGAAATCCGAGACATGGTCATATTTGCGCAAGCCAAATATGAATCTTATACAGAAATTTTGGAGACGCTCAAGTTTGTCCAGTTGTGCCTCTGTTAGATCAAGGTAGCAGGCATCAGCGTAGTCCAAGATGGGAAGAAGGAGAGATTGAGCAAGCGCAGTTTTAGTGGCGATTGGTAAAAAATTGCGAAGTCTTCTTAAGGACGCCGCCGATGCAAAGATTTTGCGACTCAGTTCTTGAATCTGTGGAGCCCAGGACAAAGTGCTGTCAAAGAGAATACCCAGATTTTTGACAAATTTACTGTACGGGATTGTAGTTCCATCAAACGTGACCGGTGGAATATGCGTCCAGTTAATTCTAGCTATCTGTCTGGGGCTGCCGATAACAATGAGCTGAGTCTTTGCTGGATTCACTTTTAACCCGTAAGTCGAGCTCCAGTTGGATATTGAAGTCAGGTCGGCATTTATCATTTTGACTGCTTCCAAGAGTTCTTCGAGCGGTGCCTGCGCGTAAATCTGCAAATCATCTGCATAAAGGTGGTAGGAAGATAGAAGTTGGTCAGAGATGGAATTAATAAAAGTTGCGAAAAGAAGAGGAGATAAGACGCCACCCTGCGGCACGCCAGCAGCAGTACTACGCCAAGTCGAGAAATTTGTGTCCACTCGGACACGCTGTCGACGGCCACACAGGTAACTCTGAAGCCAATCGTTTACCGCTGGAGATATGTTAAGGGAGCGCAGAATACCGAGAAGGACATCGAAATCGACAGTGTTGAATGCGTTACTGAAATCAAGTAGGGAGAGCACTGTCAGATTTCCATTCTCCATGCCGAGTCTTATGTCATCAGCAATATGTACAAGTGCTGTTGTAGTGCTATGGCCTCGACGAAAACCGGATTGGAATGGATTTAGGAGTTGATGACGGAGAAGGTAGGAGTTTAACTGGTTATGTACAAGACGTTCTAGGACCTTTGAGAGGAATGGTAGGATGGAGATAGGACGGTACTCTGAGTAGCATTTGGGATTAGGTTTTTTGGGCAGTGGCGTAATCTGTGCATCTTTCCACTGTGATGGAAAAACTGCGGAGGAAATGGAATAATTTAGGATGTGGGTGATGACCGGGAGAATCTCGTCGAGTATAGGTAGCACCATTTTACGGCTAATGTTATCCGCACCTACAGCATTAGATGTAATTGATTCTACACTCTTCCTAACATCACAGACGGTAAAACGACTAAATACGAAAGGAGAGTTTTCAGGGGTTGGTAAAGAAGAAAGATGTTTTAGTGTGTTCCCTTTAACAATATAATTATAGGGAAAATTAAAAATATGCTCGAATTAGTTCATTTTATGTATGTAAGAAGTTTGAACCAGATCTTTGCACCTTTTAGTAGGTGTTTGTTACATTATTATTATTGACTCGCACAGTTACTTATTAATTTTCTTGATTGTTGTTGCTTTTGTTCATAATTTAATGTCACGGTACGGAATTATGAAATAAAACTAAACAGTTATTTAAATTGTCTTCTTTTAATAATTACACGTAATACTTTATAACATAATTACACATTACATATACAATAATAATTTCTCAAGATATCAAACTCTCGTGATGGTAGTTTAAACAACACATTTAAAACACAGGTGATAAAAGATGAAAATTCATAACGAAATGCACTTTAGAGCTACGCTTAGTCGATAGATACATATATTATGTCAATAAATTACGTAAATATAATTTAGGCAATAAAATGATAGCTGTACAATTAGTAAACGAAAAGGAAACCCATGGTCTTTTAAATAGTATATCCCAGCTGTGTAACAATATCCAGTGAGTTAACAACATCAGTTACAAAATATAAACACCCACTTAATCGTCAACTTAAAAAAATATGTCTTATAAATAAAGTAAAGCTGTCAGAAAATGTCGTCACACGGTAGCGAGGTTCAGATGTGACTCTGTACATTCCCGCTTTTAGAATCACATCTATGAAGTGATGCAAACCGTGTAACCGCACGAGTCGGTGATCACATATAACAACGATTCACGTTCCCTAACACCACGATATTATCGTTTGGGTCAGCACAAAATGCATCAAAACACGAGTGTAACTAACATGACAATTTTAGGAATGAACTTTTGTTACTCACACAGCGTCAAACGTGTTTAGTGCCACAGAGCCAAATACGAAATGTGCCAAATAACAACAAATTCTTAGAAATAGATGGGACGAGAATAACAAAGACTTATTTTAACAATCACCAAACCTTGATTATCTTCAGAATTACACTTGCCAACTTAATGAGATGGAACTAAGGTTTCTCCAGTGCACTGCAGTTAGTGACAAACATAAAACAATCTCGATATAAAAATTACAGACATATTCGAATTCTTGCTTTAGAAAACATCTAATATGCAATATTAGATAAATTAAGTAATTCATGTGCCTTATTTATTAGTTCTAACATTTCATTCGTAAAAATAAAATTTTGCCTAATGGACATCAGTCGAGTTGTAAAAATGGAGTCTTGCAAACAAGTCTATGTAAAGGAAACAATATTCTTAGACGCTGTCTAATCCTACAACTGTTTAAAAATCCAACATCATAAATTGTTCTATATTTTATTATCTAAGCATAGGTCATTCTCTCATTAGCGAGCGACTATCAAAGTAAGTGTTTGTACATTTTGCACCATCTCGTGAGACAGCGAATCGTGCGCGACGTAGCCGCGTCTATACATCTCAACATATCCGGACACCATCAACTGTTCCTACTCTAAATTTACTCAACAGAGACCGAACTATTGGTACTAGCTAAAATTTATTTACAATAAACAATTGTGCCTCGATAGAACAATACTCTAATAATTTGTAACTCTCTCGGAGCGGTATAATACAAAAAAGTGCAGACACAATATTCACATAAAAGAATACATATCTATTATACACTTACTCGACTATTTTTGCACTTTTATATTGCCAGTTCAGTGGCTTAAACTCGGAATATCTCAATTTAATTAAGACTTCATAACCCATATCTATGTCGTCAACACAACTATCATCTTAACAGTCTGTGATTTATATTTACAATATCAAAGAGAAGGAAGAAGTATCGATACAAAGAGAAGAGGTACTTATAATAGTCGCGTGCAAACAAACGTCCACCACCTATTATATTGGTTTCACTTTTACAAATGGCATATCATATACTATTGCTATATAGGCTGTTCACAATATACAAGGGTTACTTAGTTGTTTTGGTTCGTATTTACAAGTCTTTCAACAAGGATCAACTTAAGATTCGGAATTACTAAACGCTTAGTTATATGTTAAGACACATATGCATGCACTAACAGAACCACGTGTTATTCCTATTAGCAAATAGGAATCGCACGCCGAAATCAACGCTTCTCAACACTATCCAATATCCTACATAAACTCTATCAGCCAACAGAACAATAATAAATCTCCGTGTATCTTAAAACATTCCCACTACCTCTAACGATTTGCTTTATAAACCAAACTTACGATTACACCTGCAGACGAAACGACGCGACCTAAGGCTTCTGTTTCTACTACGACCGGACCGACGCAGAAGCTGGCTAGTGTCTGTCGGACCGGTCGGAACGATCTGGCGCTCAGCGACACAGGAGCCTGGGGGGCGGCGTCGGGCGACAGACTGACCGGGGCAGCAGACTGGCCGGGGCGACCGCCAGCCTCAGTGGTAGCCGTCCAGCTCCATGGATGAGGAGTGGCGGTCAGAGCTGGAGTACGAGGAGTGCATGGAGTAGTTGAGGTTGCTGAGCGACATGTCCTGCGGCACGTCGGCGGGCGCGCCTTGCTCGGCCTCGGCGGCCTCCTTGTCGCTGGCCTCCATGAACTTTATGATGCGATGCGTCGCCTTCACGTGCGCCACGATCGCTGCTTCAGCCTGCAATACCGGGACAATATTTCCGTTAATTTAAAACTGTGTATGTAGTAAATGGGACTGGGAATCAATACATGTTTAATGACGATGTTTTAGGTGAAGTAAATTCTTACAACGTGTTTTAATTGAGTTATTCTTAATAACATAAACAATGCTACATTTATCGTTGTTCGGGAATAGTAGCTAACTAGGTACAATATGCAAAACTAAATTATTATAACAATGAAAAACTATGTATTTATAATAACTATCGTGAGACATACTAAATTAAGTAAAATCACGGGTTACTCACGTGAATATACTGATAAAAGCTCTACTACTACGACTTCACCGCTACCGCGCCCGCTGCTTATGAGGAAGAACCCCTCTGTGGTTCGAAACCAGTAGAGCTTTTCTCAGTATAATCACATCAGTAACCCGCGATTTTACTTAATGAAAAAGTACTTATGTGTATTGATTCCAAGTTAATTTCAAGAAAATATTATGATATATATGATAATATCATTTTCTGTAGAAACTGTTATCAATGTCACAAATTCACAAGCAATCCCATTTTTTTCACACATTCTCACCTCTTTACAAATAATATTTTACTTGATAATATATCACAATAAGTATCAGATTATGAGCGAACGCGCGTACAGTTTAGGTTAGTGACATTGGACCACATCCTGAGCAAACACTTACCTACCATTATTTTTAATCCTTCAAACTTTTAGCATTCAATGTACTATGTATAGCTAGTAATCATTGCATTATGATATAATTATGTATACTCCGGTTCCAATTCACACAGAACTTTGCACCCATTTACTTTAAGGTTTCGTTTAAATTATAGCGAATGATAGCTTTATCGGGAAGACTAAGTGTAGGTAGTCCCACACTTAAACCTAATTTTTAGGGGTCATGGTTCGGCACGAATGGGCCGGCCCGACCGGAGTGATATCACGGCTTCACAGAAGACCGACGTGAAACAACGCTTTCGTTGTGTGAGTGAGGTTACCGGATCCCCAATTAACCCCCCCCCCCCCACTTCCGCAATCCCTGAATCCTCAACAATCCTCAAATTCCCAAAAGGCCGGTAACGCACTTGTGAGGCCTCTGGTATTCCAGGTGTCAATGGCCGACGCCGATTGCTTACCGTCAGGTGATCCGTCTGCTCGTTTACTAGCTTATCTCATAAAAAAGACTATAGAGTAGATACAGAAGGTACTTACGCTGGCGGTGAGCGACAGGAAGGCGTAGTACTTGTTGAGCGTGGGCAGTAGCGGCGCGTAGAGCGGCACGCGCAGACGTAGTGCGCGCGCGTGGTGCGGCGC
The DNA here is from genome assembly GCA_902850265.1 of Spodoptera littoralis. Taxonomy (NCBI): domain Eukaryota; kingdom Metazoa; phylum Arthropoda; class Insecta; order Lepidoptera; family Noctuidae; genus Spodoptera; species Spodoptera littoralis. Next base: position 6,413,071 of record LR824542.2, on the reverse strand, counting down.
GGCGCACGCGGCGTGGCCCAGCAGCAGCGCCATGTAGGCGCCCACCATGCTGTGCTCCATGTGCGCGCCCGCGCGGGCCAGCACTGCACACACACTCACTTACATGTCTTTACGAAAATAAACAGGGGCCTTTCTAGGACTTTGTTTCACGTTCAAATTAATCGAAACTAGTACGCGTTCAGCGTGCCAAGCACGAATAACTATCGCATTCGTAACGTTATAGTATCACTGGAGCGCTCGATACTATTACGTTACGGATGTGATAGTTATTTGTACTTTTTTTTTAAAGGGGTAAATTCATCCAATGACTTCTCTCGCCTTGGGTTGGCGAGAGGGAGTGTCAGGCTCTTACTGACTAAAAACCACCTTGTTCCTTCTTCGAGCCGGAGCCCTGGCAACCAGTTAGACCTTCCGCGGCTCCGTATCGGATAGTTATTTGTACTTGGCATTTTGATTGGCCGGCTCCAATGAATCAACCAATCGGACCGCCAAACGTAGACCACGTTTGGCGGTCCGTTTCGATTACTTTCAACGTAAACCAAACTCGTACTAAGACCTGAGTCATTTATTACAGTAATGTACTAAATCTATATAAATTATAATTAATTTCCGTTCGCTAGTCTCGCTAAAACTCGAGAACGGTTGAACCGATTGACAAATTCTAGTCTTGAAATGTTCGTGAAAATTCAGGGTTTTGAAGGTTTAAAAGCTGAGAAGAAAATTTTAGGCGGTACGGAGTTTGCCGGGTCAGCTAGTCCATAATAAATATATACCTAACGAAAGATACGTTCCTCAAAATAATAATTAAAAAGAAATCAAGAATTATCGTATACAACACGCATTCATTGTCGTATTTGCGTATGTTGGTGAAACCGTTGCGCAATCGAATACAACTTTAGTTTTTAACTAGCTGTTGCCCGCGACTTCGTCCGCGTAGATTAATGACTTCTGACAGAATTAACCAGAATCAATTCAGTGCCCAAGTAAGATTTACCTATTTTGAAATGATTTATCGTAGTTTCAATAAATAAATAATCCCGCAGGGATCTTACCAGTACAGTGCCCGATCACGTAAGGTTTGAGTAATAAAAACCTATTCTATCGACTATTGTTGTACCGAATCTCTCTAGAATAAGTTCAGTGGTTAAGAGTTAGAGAGTCCTGGGGCATTGACGCATAGTTCCCGTTCTCGTGAGACATCTGTGAAAAAACTATCATACGTTACCCAGGTCCTAAATCATTGTTTTAATGATTCTAAATTCAACGGCTAAGAAGATTTATACAAACTCTCATTCCCTATTTTATCCCCTTAGGGGTGGAATTTATCAAAATCCTTTCTAAAGAGATACCTATGTCATAGTAACTTTATGCATGCAAAGTCTCAGCCCGATCAATTTAAAACTGGCAAAGTATCATACAAACTTTCACCCCCTATTTTACCCACTTTGGGGTGAGAATGTTCAAAAACCTTTCTAAAGGGACGTTTACGTCATAATATCCATCTGCACGCCGAACTTCAACCCGATCGGTGTAAAACTGACAAAGCTTCATACAAACGTTCATCCCCTATTTTACCCCCTTAGGGGTGGAAATTATCAAAATCCTTTCTTAGCAGATGCCTATGTGATAACATCTATCTGCATGTCAAATTTCAATCCGATCGATTTAAAACTGACAAAGCTCATATAAACTTTCATCCCCTATTTTACCCACTTAGGGGTGGAAATTATCAAAATCCTTTCACAGCGGATGCCTACGTCATAACATCTATCTGCATGCCAAATTTCAACCCGATCGATTTAAAACTGACAATGTCCCATACAAACTTTCATCCCCTATTTTACCCACTTGGGGGTGGAAATTAACAAAATCATTTCACAGCGGATGCCTACGTCATAACATCTATCTGCATGCCAAATTTCAACCCGATCGATTTAAAACTGACAATGTCTCATACAAACTTTCATCCCCTATTTTACCCCCTTGGGGGTGGAAATTATCAAAATCCTTTCAAAGCGGATGCTTACGTCATAACATCTATCTGCATGCCAAATTTCAACCCGATCGGTTTAAAACTGACAAAGTCTCATACAAACTTTCATCCCCTATTTTACCCCCATTGGGGGGGAAATTATCAAAATTCTTTCACATGGATACTTACGTCATAACATCTATCTGCATGCCAAATTACAACCCGATCGGTTTAAAACTGACAAAGTCTCATACAAACTTTCATCCCCTATTTTACCCCCATTGGGGGTGGAAATTATCAAAATCCTTTCACATCGGATGCTTACGTCATGACATCTATCTGCATGCCAAATTACAACCCGATCGGTTTAAAACTGACAAAGTCTCATACAAACTTTCATCCCCTATTTTACCCCCTTGGGGGTGGAAATTATCAAAATCCTTTCACAGCGGATGCTTACGTCATAACATCTATCTGCATGCCAAATTTCAACCCGATCAGTTAAAAACTGACAAAATTTCATACAAACTTTCATCCCCTTTTTTACCCCCTTGGGGGTGGAAATTATCAAAATCCTTTCTTAGCGGATGCCTACGTCATAACATCTATCTGTATGCCAAATTTTAGCCCAATCTGTCCAGCGGTTTGGGCTGTGCGTTGATAGATCACTATGTCAGTCAGTCAGTCAGTCAATCACCTTTGAATTTTATATATATAGATTGAGCGAGTACAACTTTAGAAGCAACCATCACACGAAGTTGCAATGTAGTAAAATATTGTACTTTTTTCAAACGTCGAAAGATAATGTATTAATTTTATACACTTTACACCGTGATGTTATTCATATAAAAGGGATAATTAAATTTGCAATAAAGTAATTTGAAAATAAAAATTGATAGCTTACACTTCGCAACAGTCTCGTCAATATCATCCTGAGATTGCTTCTTCTTATCATTATTATCATCCGGCTCCTTTTCGCCATCTAGCAGAGCGTCTGTATTTTCCTCAGCCCGCCTGTAAAAATAATTTATGAAGATATAGTTAAAATACATAAAAATGCAAACATACAATTATTATGTACCATCAATATTTTTTTTTACATAGTATTACTTGTTATTTTCATTAATTTTGTCTCTAATTTATATGACAGGTATTATAAATGAAAAAGAACATTAATATTAGAGTATGTAAGCCAGTAACACCATCTTACCTTGCCAGTTCTTCCCGTTTATAGAACAGATCTACAATAAGATCTAAGGCGCCAATGCTCCTGGATATGACGTCTTCTTCGTTATCAACACGAATACGGACGTTCAACAACCTCTGTGTATTGGGTTCGTTGTTCTGAACTAAGTTAATTAACAGCAACAGTACCTGGGTGGAGAAAAATGAAATAACATATCTACTGACACATGATTATAATAACGGATGCCAAAATGCTAATTTTCTCTAATTGCTAATTCTAACAATTAGCGAAAATGTGTATTGCTTCGAAATACAATATGTGTTGCATAATTTTGGTTAGGCAAGTTATATAAAGCTATTCATAAGAGTACCTTATTGACTACCATATGCCTTACATTTACCAGTGTCCTTGCCCCCAGAAGAATAAAATCTGAATGTCTAATACTCAAGTGAATAAGTCAATTAAAGGCAGATAAAAAAAATTTAAGTGTGGGAGAGCCATGCTTTGGCACGAATGGGCCGGCTCGACCGGAGTGATACCCTCATAGAAAACCCAATCTCCCCAATCCCTGAATCCCCAATGATCTTCAAACTCCTAATCCCCAAAAGGCCAGTAACGCACTTGTAACGCCTCTAGTGTTCCAGGTGTCCATGGGTGACGCCGATTGCTTACCATCCGGTGATCCGTTTGCTCATTTACCGACTTATGCCATAAAAAAAATATAGTTAGTACTTACACAAACACTGAATTCGAAATTTCTGTTGTCAGGAATAAAGTTTCCTTGGTTATACAGTATGATGAGACAGGTCTCCATAACCGATTGCTGCTCCCCAATCACCTGAGCTCCAAGTGAAACTGCAAAAACAAATATATTTTATCTAAAGACCCTTAATTTTATTTATGTCGTCTTTTTTAAAGGTTATCTTTAGGAGAACATAGAAGATGAGTTTTCCTTAATAGATTATTATTATATGTAGTTGATACATAGTTAATTATGCATAGCCACACATGACTGGTATTTAGATTACCTGTTTAAGTGTCTAGATTTAGGTTTGGCGGAAACATAACTCTGCCCCGACCAAGTGTAGGTACGATGCTGTTTCTCGATCTTTAGGCTGAAGTAGAGTTAAGAGAAAACTGAAGAGCGATTCTTTTATGCTAGGAGCGCCATTTATTTTACCAATAGTTTCTATAGAGATCTATAAGTTTACCTACAATAAATTTGACAAAAAATTTATTTCGGTCAAGTCTGTTCGTGTCTGGTCACTCAGACACTTGTTTACTCCTCTCATGTAGTCATGGCACATAAATGCGTCAGCTAACTCAGCAAGGGCCGATTTTTCAATCATCAGTAAAATCTTAAATTGTCAAATATTCACTGCCTTGTTGGCCGAGTAGTCGCAAGTGCGACTGCCGGGCAAGGGGTCTCGGGTTCGATTCCCGGGTCTGGTATTACTGGGTTTTTAAAAAAATCTCAGTGGTAGCACGGAGTCTGGAATTGTATATGGTATATGGCACTCCCCCCCTATTACATGGGACTCATAACATAAATAGTGAAAAGTGGGTGTTACATTGTACAGTGGCATAATGTACACCTCTGCCTACCCATTCAGGGATAAAAAGGCGTGACGTTATGTTATGTCAAATATTCAAAGTTCAGTTAAAATTTATCTGGCGTTGGAAAACCGGCCCTAAGAGACATTGCATTGTTACAGTTTCTGGCAGACCTGTTAGATATTTAGTAGCAAATGGCGTTAGTTACCGGCGGAGCCGAAGCTATGTGAGAGGTTGAGCAAGACTTTGAGTGCGGGCAGCGCGGCGTCGAGCAGTGGCGCGCGCAGCGCAGCGTGCGAGTAGGCCGCGCCGCACCACGCGCGCAGCACGCCGCAGATGCTGCGCGCCGCCGCGCCGCCGTTGCCGCACAGGTACACCTGGTTGTCCTCGTTCGCTTGCGTCACCTGCTCAACAATATTATTTCAGCTCATATTTCTTACAAACAAAACAAAATATGTACTTATAGGTAACTAACTTTAAGTCCTATTAAACTGCAATCCGCAATGCGTTATGTTTTATTTATTTATTTATTTTAACACTTTACGTACAACTGTATACAATGGCGGACTTAATGCCGAATGGCATTCTCTACCAGCCAACCATAGGGTGATGCAGAGAAGTGTTACAGTAGGTTTTAAACGAAGTTTGCATCTATTGAAAAAAATAAATAAAAAACGAGGGTGATAAATGTATCCTAGTACATAAACTACATACCAATACTACATACTAATATGAAACATAAATATAATATGTAAATAAAAAATATTAAATATAATATAATATAAAAATAAATATATGTTTTCGTTATGTGCTAGTAGTGGATCAAATATTTTTAAATACATAGCTCTCGAAAAAAAATCGACGCCATTACGCGGAAATTATTCAATTACCCCATCGAGACACTATAAACAATAGATGGCATGAAATTGACAATGGCTAAGGTTTTTTGTTCTGTTTTTCACTATTTAAAGATAGGTAGGTCACTACATACTATGTACTCATTTAGTCATTTAACATCAAGAATCCTTCTTTATCTTAATATTTATATTTTTAAATTACTACACAAAAGGCCACATTGTACAGAATATCACAACAATAAAGCATGAGTGTCATATTTAGTATTACTTATCATTGCTTGATTCACTTTTTACTGTGTTATGTAATATAGATAAAAGTTATATCGAAAAAGTAACCATTGATAAGAAATTGTATTATGAAAATACTGATAACTTACGTTTTCTAAAACTCGCAGACATCTATCTGCTTTTCTTAGTATTTCGACGTCGGCGCTAGTCCAGCTGTCGACGGGCGAGTCAAGTTTCGCTGCGCAGTCCTGGATAGTTCGCACGATGTGGTCTACACCACCCAATACACGGAGTTCTTCTTTGAACCATTCACCAGCTCGTTTTGACGTCAGTGAAAGCAGGGTTTCCATGGCCAGATGACCCACCTGAGATAGAATAAACCAAATTTTATAATAAACAATAATTAGACATATTCCATGAATTTTTTCCAAGTCAATAAATACTATTCTAAGCAGAGTAATAAAATACTCACAGTAATGTTTTCTAAATCCAAGTGTTGCGCTTTCCCTTGGCTTTTTATTTCAGCACATAACTCTCTAACCCTTTCTTGGGTTTTGGTTAGCTGGGCTGAAGTCAAACCGCAGTCATCAAGCGCATTTCTGAAAAAAATAAAATTGATGGTAAGATTGCCACAGAGGTCTCTTCAGAGGTAAAATTTCAAAATACTAATGAGGCCACAGATAGCTTGAACATATTATAATCGAGCACTTTTTATGACTGATAGAAGACTGAAAATAGGGATTTCACTTACTTGTGTGATGCATCAGATTCGAGTAGGTTGAGCATGAGCTCAAGGGATTCACGATCCAGATCCATATTAAGACGGTCTTGAGACAACACGAACATCACTGTTGCAGTACACAGACCCAAACTCTGAAACAGAACACAAGTCATAACATTTAAGTACAACATAATTTTATTTAGGTAACAAGATTAAATAATGCATTCAATTATATAACTTTATGTGGTTTTTATACAGTATACTAAGTTTGCATCAAACATTATAAGATACAAGGTTAAGGCAAGTTGAAGAACTAGATTTCATTAAGTCTTGCTACAATTTATTTTTGCTTGCTTGCACTTTGTGAGAAATTAAATCTAGACATCAACTCTGATGTTTACATTCCATTTATCTCAAATACTCATTCTTGTTATAACATTATTCTGTTAATAAACATCACAAATAGCAGATCAACGAAAACTATTATTTGATTGAGTCAAAAACAATAAGTCATTGATATAGTTCTAAATGTATGTAACCCAACCCTAGAATTATCTAGGGTGTGTGTACTGTAGGTACTTCAAGACTTAACCATAAGTATGTATTTCATAACATAAAGTAATAATAAAAAGACTTACCTGGTCATTAGTAGCATCATGTAGTGCACTGAAAAACTTCTGCACGGTGCCATGCGCGCGCAGATGCATACGGAACGCAGGCGCCGTACACTTGCTCGCCAGTGTGATCGCAGACAGACAACGCGTAGATATCGGGTTGTTATTCTGTAGGAAATACATTTATTATCAGTAACAAGACTTTATTCAATAATGGACATGAAAAACTCTCTAGCTGAATTCAAATTGTTATATAATTTTGAATAGAATAGTTGTATCAATTTAATAAAGTATTCAACAGCTGCATTAGAACAATGCTCAAGTAATCATTTACTTTTATAAAATGCATAACTCTGTTAGGTTATTATTAGACACAAATGTACACACCTGTAATGCATCTAGGAGATATTCAACATCATCATTGAATTCTTGGAACTCTCCAATTTCCTGGATCTGATGGGCCTTTTTCACATTTCTCACAACTGTGTAAAACTGTAACAGGAAAAATTGACATGTAAAATGTAAATTACCAATTGCTATTTATGGTCAATTTATCAATCAAAACATAATTTCATTAATAGAATAAAATTTATGTCTAGCATTATTTTGTATGGACGAATTGTCAAAAATTTCAAAATTATTCCTCTGATAAAGTTATTTGGTATTGTAATAATCTGCCCTGAATTAAAAACACAAAGCCCACAAAAAATGTGCGCAATGTCATAAGTAATTTTTATCAGATATCTCACTCACACTCATCCGAGTTGTCTAGTATTGTCACAATACTTCGAAGGTGACAGTTTGCAGTTGTCACAACCCAACCCAGGCCCAACTATAATGCACACTATGAACATATGTCTAATGATACCATACCTCTTTAGCCTCTTTACTGCATTTGACGCTAGTATATGGTTTAACAGTTTCAATTGGATCATCCACTATTGGATCTGGGGCTCGGTATCTAGTAACTCTGGTTAGTTCTTCTGATACTTGTCCCACTTGATTATTTACTTCTGCATTCTCAACTGGTTCTGGCCTTGGAGTCTCATTGCCTTTCTGTAAATACAATAATAATGTATATGTAACAACTTGATATTCTTTCATTATGTAATCAAAGCGTTGTATTTTTACTATCTACTTGATGTAACTTCAAGGTTTGTTGTGTAATACAGTGATACAATTAAAATTTCTAGAGATTAACCAAGAATCTAAGTTTATACACATTATTCTGCAAAATAACTAACTACAAAAAATAAAACAGTAAGGAATATTGTACAATAGATTAACAACATAACAATGAGTATAATTAAAATGTACTCACATCATTGGCCCATTCATGACGATACAGATGACGCCTTTTCCTTGCAGGCAGTGGTGATGGATTGTCATTCACTAAAGATTTGCTCTTAAATATTGATCCTTTCTTTTTAGTAATGACTAATTTAACACTGGGTTTATCTTCATTCTGTGCATGATCCTCTGACTCACATACACCTCTAGGTGATTTAAATACATCTTCTTGTGAATTTTTTTGTACCTCTTCTTCAGAATTTTCATTAGGACAGCTGTTGTAAGCAGAATCTAAAGATTGTGTGTTGGTCTGGGAATAGGTTGGAGTGTTATTTGTATTAAATGCTTGAGCAACTATCTCATTAGGTTCCTCTTCCTGACTAACTTCTTCATTTGAGGCACTCTGTTCAACAGGGTTATCCTCTGGAGGCATTTCTATATCATGATCAGGGCTTGAATTTTTATTGTGCTTATGTTTATGTTTTCTATGGATCTTAATCTTGGGAACTTCATTTTTAGTATTGTCACTTCCACCAGACAAAATATCTATTAGATCATTCTTCTCCATGGGAATTTCATTTTTCTCAACAGTTTGTTCATGCTCTGGAGTAGTAACTGCAGAAGCAATGTCAGCTAAAGTTTCATGCTTTCTTCTAGTTTTTCTTGCTTCTTTTTTAATGTCACTTACAGTTTTGGTTCCTTGTTTATTTGGATAACCAGCTGTAAGAACATCCAAATAATCATCATTCTCACTATAATTTATGTTAGGTCTGTTTCTCCTCGATCTTCCAGAGGTATTACTCTCTGGGGGTTTAGGTTCAGGAGGTAACTCATTTGGTTGAACTTCCAATCTAGGGGATTTAATTACAGATCCAGAATCCAATTTAGCCAGCTGGGACTCAATATCGTCCCTAGGCGACATCTTATTTTTAATTTCTTTCTCAGTTTCATGCGAAGGAGATGCTAGAGTCTTGTAAAGATCATAAGCATCAGTCCCAGGTTGTGGTGAACTCAATTTCTTTAATGGTTCATCATCTGAGTTTTTGTGATGACGTTTATGAGATTTGTGATCTTTTTTATCTTTCTTCTTTTCTTTTTTGGTTTCTTGAGTTAGACCTCCACATTTTATTGTGATTTTCAGACCTTCATGCTTCGGAGAGCATATTGTTTCCATAGAAGGGCTCTTTTTATGATCAGATCCAACATCTGAATGTGTATCTAGAGATGAATGTCTATCAGAACTAGGAGATGTAAAGCCTTCGTTTGAATCTGTGCTGACAATTCTAGATGTTCCTTTAGATATCCTGAGCACAATTGGAGGAGGTTTGCGTTCCTCATTAGTTTCCTTACTTGTTGATGGACTTGTAACATCTGGTTTAATGACAGATGGACTAGATACTAATGGACTGGTTTTGGGTGATGGTATTTTAGATGAAGCAAGTTTTGATTGTGATGATTCATATCGAGTGAACTCTGGTATGGGGCTGTTACTTCCATCTTCGGCATAATTTATCACTTTATCACGATTGCGAACCAGGTAACGTTTATTTGGTGGTTGAGTATTTTCAGCAGGTGCATCTTCTTTTCTAGAAGCTTTTGTGGCAACAGTACCCTTTTTGGATTTAGATTTCTCAGAGTTACGACGGGGTAATTCAGGAGAAGATGAATCTCTGGTATAAGCCCTGCTTCGTTTAGTTGTCTTCTTTTCTTTACTATGTGAGGGATGTTCAGGTGACAGTGGGGCAGCAGGTACTGGAGGAGCATAAGTAATTTGTGGAACTGGTGGGTAAACCTCAGCGTTGCGAGATTTGAAGAATTTCTTAGGCTTTGGTGGTGGTTGCTCAGTTTCAACTGCAGGCACTGTCAGTGGACTGTTTTGATCTTGCACAGGTTTTTTAAGAATATTGTTTGCATATGCTGAAATACAAAAACAATACATTTAGATAATAACAAATATTGATAAAAGTAAATAAACAACACAGTCAAAAGTATTGAAATTGACCATAGATAATAGAATCAAGTTCATTCATTCAAAATGAAGGCACTGATTTACATTTACTTTCACTATATTTTGATAGATTATATTTGTACAAATAGCATTCTAATAAGAATATAGGTTTAGGAAAAACAATAAATAACTGAGGAACTTGACTTCAAGGTTGTTTATAAATGACAAATGTGTCAGTAAACGTGCTTACCGTAAGGTGCGCTTCTAATCGACGTGAAGCTAGTGATTCCCCATTTGCCCACTGTACCCGCCGAGCGGGCTGCAGTTGGGCAGTTGCTATTTTCTCTAAAGAGAGCGCTATCCAGCGGTACGGCCACGCTACCGCCTCGGCCTCTGCCCCAGCGCGACATGCTGATAATTTCATCAAAAACGGTGACACCTGCACCGACCCCGTCTAATCAATCGTCGAGGCAAATGTCAAATCGCGAAACACATGCCGTTTCCAAACACTAGATTTAGGATTCGTAACACTAAAAATCCATGGATATCACTTTTAGACCATTACTTGACTTTCACCAAATGAAATGAAAACACAACCCATAAAGATAACACACCCGCCATTTTTACAGGAGCTAAGTACTTTTCTCTAAGATGCACCCAAATGCGTAATCAAGCGACATATTAGTTTATCACGTTTCTATAATTTGCATTACAAGAATCTGATTCTCTTTGAACTTATGAGGTAGATCTAAAATGTTGAATTTAACAAGAGTTAATGACAAATAGGACACAAACTGCGATGTTGTCATCTCACAACACAAAAGACGCCATATTGGCTAAACAAGAAGTGAATTTCGTCAACCAATAGAAACACAGCAAAATGGGGAGTGAACCATAGACTCTCAAACATTTCAAAATATGAGTAGAGGTTTGAATAACTTGCAACGTTACTCAAAATATATAAAAATCTTTTACAAAGGCTTTACGAGGCATCATTATGTATTTGACTACCATATTAGCTATTTTTCTAGTAAAATGTTGTAATCTTAATTTAAATGAAAAGTGATACAATGCATGTCACAACCATAGACAACGGTTAGATTATCTATATTGCGCGGGATAAGTGAAGTGCGGGAAGCGTGAGATTTTGAGCGGAATATTTAAAAAAATGAAAATATTGCAGTAATGAGGTGACGATTATTTTTGTTTGGTCGGAAGGTTGTTTAAAGGGGCCCTCGACCACGGCAACTTTCTGTAGTGATGTAATTATATCGCTACTATTTTTATTTCCCGGTAAATTCACACGACGAAAAACAACGCAAGCATTGTTTCACGTCGATCTTCTGTAAGGCCGTGGTATCACTCGAGCCGCTATATTCATGCCAAAGTATGGCTCTCCTATTAATTAAAAATGACGTTGCATCTTGCACATTGTACGCAATCACAATCTTCACAATCACAAATCACAATCTTGCACATGTGCGTGCGCCTTGTGGTTTACGTGGAGCAAAAATATACCAACTACGACAAAAATTCTCCCATCAATTTTATATCTCCCATAAATATTTGGGACTTGTACCAGAAAATTTAGAAGAACCTAAAATAAAAAAATTAACATTTCTTTGAATCTCATTTTTTTATTGGATACTTTGTTGATATTTATGTTTTGACATAATTAATGAATTTATTTTTCGTATGATAAGAATAATTAGATATTCATAACATTTTTAACATTATTTTTATAAAACTAATTTATAAAATTAGTTAATTGCAGTTGTACCCTTTCGATTTAATGAATAATAAATCGATTTAATAATTTCAAAATACCTAACTGTCGAAAATCGAAACGAACCTTCTTTTTTAGTCGGTTAGAATAAATAAGTACCTACATTAAATCGTAGGTAAGTGTTAGTTTATAAACAATAAAAATATTATTTTATTTTTAGTTTACAAGCAAGTGAGATTTATTTATCAATTTTTTCCAATCTTCTTGCAATGTACTTTTTTGTTTACAAAATTTTGTATCGTGCATGCACGTGCCTAGGTTACATGATTGGTACTACTTGACTGGAAAGTGCGTTGCAATGAACAAAGGGCCAAGCACGAATAACTATCGCATTTGTAACGTAATAGTATCGAGCGCGTTCGGCGCTCTGATTGGCCGGCTCAAGTGAACCAACCAATCAGGAATGCTTAACTCGCTCGATACTGTTACGTTACGAATGCGATAGTTAGTTATTCGTAAATTTTTGGGCCGCTTTTCGTGAACTGACACTCCATCTAGACATTACACCACAATCAAAGGTACATGTACTAGACCATTTAGAAGAGAAGTCTAAAAAATTGTAGCCGAGACAGCTACAATTTTTTTGAATTTTATTTGAAAGTTTTATTGGACACTGTGTTGATATTTATATTTTGTCATATACATAAGTAATTTATTTGCCGTATGATGACAATGATTAAATTCATTTTTCATTCCTATAAAACCAATTTAGGACATTTTATTGCACCCTTTCTTTAAAAGAAATCGACTAAATCGATTCAATCATTAATAAGAATAACTGTTGAAAATCGAAATGAACCTTCATAATTTAATTGGTTATATATATAATACCTACATTAAAACGTAGGGAAGTGTAAGTTAGATACATAACAAGATTATTACTATTTTATTTTTAATTAATAAGCAAGTGAGATTTTTTCAATTTTTCCCTCTGATTGCAAGGGGAAAATCAAAAAAATTGACAACACTGATGGAATATGACGGCTTAAAACATAAATTAAATAATATATCATTTTAAGCTAAACACCAGCTGTAGTCAAATGCCATTGAGCGCTTGTCTACATGTAGAATAGAAAACCAAATTAAATGGAATTGACGTAAATTTTGACATTTATCAGTGTCATTCCCATACATTTAATTTTCTACTCTTTCTGTAGACAAGCTAAAGTGGCGTTTGGCTAAAGGCACAGATCGCTTATCCTTGAGGACCTGGGCCTCTAGCCAAAAGCCACTTTAGCGCTTGTCTACAGTGAGAGTAGAAATCAAAATGTATGGGGATGACACTGACAAGTGTCAAAATTTACGTCAATTCCATATAATTTGGTTTTCTACTCTACATGTAGACAAGCGCTAAATGGCATTTGGCTAGCACTGCTGTTTAGCTTAGTTTATAATTTTCATACAATTTTATGGAACATGTGGCTATTTTTACAATGTATGTACATATTTGTTTACGGATTTATTTCTAGCGTGCATGACACGTAGTGCAGCCTGGGTAGCACGATTGGTACTATTCGACGGGAAAGTGCATTGCTGTGAACAATTCACTGCAAAATTTTGCAACTGTGTCGTGAACTAGGAGCATTACAGAATCAATGCAAAAAAACGTAGTGCCGTTTTTAAAATGACGTACCTAGCTACGGGAGGTAGCTGTCTTCCCCTATACTTATTATACACTTTGAAGATGCCCTTCGAGGTTTTTCATTTTTTGTATGGCGAATCGACTCTATAATATGTCTATGATCGAGACCCAGTTTACCATGCCTAATTGGTCTCGTTTTGTATAGGTACGACCTTTCCGGCAATTTCAAATTTATAATTAGAAATCATAAGCTAAGGTTTCCTTACAATTGGGCTCGCTGTCATTGCAGCGGTAAGTCCCCTCTTAGAGGAGTGGCTTGAGAGACGCTATGGCATCCTCACCTACCGCCGGACGCAGGTGCTTACCAGACACGGAAGTTCCTGTAGGTTCCTGCTTCGGATTGAGCGGGAGGAAACGCCCGGGTGTCATCACTGCGAGGATCGCCCGGAGGACACGGTGGAGCATACGGTGGCGGTGTGTCTTGCGTGGGCTGAGCACCGCGGTATCCTCAGGGATGTGATCGGCGACGGCGACCTCTCGCGTCCGGCTCTGGTTCAGATCATGGTACGGAGCGAGGGGGACTGGGATGGCATGCCCTCCTTCTGCAAAGTAGTCATGCTAGCTAAGTAGGAGGCAGAGCGCGTGAGGGAACGAACCTCCTCACGCCCCGGCCGTCGCGAGAGACACTCTGGGCGTCGGGGATCGCGAGACGATCTTCGGCCACCGTAAGCACGGGCCAGCGGACGGCGAGCACGGGTGATTCGCCGCCCCACCAGAACCAGGCCCGAGAGTACGGCGCGTCGCGTTCCGCGTGCGCCTCAAGGAGCCATCAGACCACCACAGATGGGGCCCAACAGGGCAGATGCCGATACGGAGCCGCGGAAGACTTAACGGGTTGCCGGGGCTCCGGCTCACAGTGCAGGAGTAGGAACGGGGTGGTTTTTAGTCAGTAAGACTCTGACACTCCCTTCCGCCTCACCCGGGCGGGAGAAGTGATTGGATGATTTTCCCCCCTCAAAAAAAAACGGTTTCCTTACAATGGTTTCTTACACCATTTGTCGGTGGTGTCTAAATTACTTAGAAAGTACATATAACTCGGAAAAAGACACATAGTACGTGCTGTTGGTAGGTCTCGAACCCGCATCCTCATGCATGAGAAGCGGGCGTCAGTATAAAATGGCCCTTAAGCGAGACCATGATACGTTTATCAAGGTCTCGCTTAAGTAGAATCTGGGATCGGTTGGTCCCAGATTCCGGCCGGTGGACAATGGGGTCTACTATCTGCCCACACATGTCTCAAAAATAAAATTGCGTCTCTTAACAAAATATAGCTCATGTAACATTTCAATGGCCTAAGTAGCGATGCTGTCACATGTCTGTGCGAAGTGCATACACTCGCGAACTGCACATAAAAGTACTTACCTATCTTGCGTTAATAGCGAATAGTGATGCTGTCGCACTTTTAGAGGACGCGCGACAGCATCGGTACAATGAGTCGTCGTGGGCGTGGGCCCTAAAATAATTTTACTATACACACATATTATTATTAATTACTTAGTTTTGTTCTTCATTATCATCATATCAGATGCACGACGTCCACTGCTGAACATTGGCCCTCTCCAAATGACTTCCAGATCAGTTGGAAGCTACCGATTTTTTCTTCATGAGCATGAGGAATAACAGTGCGACAGTCACCGCGGTGATGCTGCTTGTCTTTAGTCTCTAGAATGGTTTGAAACTAGCAGATTTCCTCGTCAAATTAGCTTTTTAATACACGCGCCTTCTGAAGGATAGGGCTAACTAAAAATTATAAGCATATGATACTAGTAGCGTTATTTATGAGTCACGAACTTTTTAGCTCGCCTATTCACTTACCTACTTTAAATTCAATATTTTTGCAGATTGCACACCCTTTTTCCCCATACATTTTGATTTCTACTCTCTCTGTAGACAATCGCTAATGTGGTGTTTGGCTAAAGGCACTGAAGTCTAATTACAAATGTACATATCCTACTCATATTGAATTACACAAACCATTCCTAACTATTGATTCCTTTTTTTGTATCAAATGATGTTCAATTATTGAAAACTTGACAATTGTATTGGTGTAAACAAATGTTGGTAAATCATAAATAAATAAATAAATAAAACCAGTCGCTACTAAAAGGCGACCTTAGAGGTAATCAAAAGGTACATAAGAAACAAATTAATGAATAACAAACCTTCAGCAATGACACATATTATGGTCATTAAGTTTCCTTGTGATGCAGAAGAAATTTTTCAAAAGCACTGAGATTGTCATGAATTGTACCTATCCATCTGAGCGCAAATAGCATTACCTACTTATAGTTTTTAGTATCAGCGTATAGGTACCTACCTTTTATATTACTCTATTACATAAATTCTGTTTTAAAAAAATTAATTTCGTGGTAGGTAGAATATTTACACCGGAACGTCAGATTTCAACGATTAATTTAAAAAAATATCGTAATTGTCTTGAATATGAAACAATTTATTTGAATGAGGATTTAAAACACTTACGATCAACGCGGTCTGATTTAAATTTTTATTAACTTTTCAAATATAACTACAATAAATTATTATGTTTTCGGCTTACTCGCGTAATAATTTGACGAGGAATTTGACTAGTTTCAAGCCATGCTAGAGGCTCATATTCATGAGCAGCATTTCGCGACCCGCGACGGACGCGGCGACTGTCGCGCTGCTAGTCGAGTTCCTCGTCAAATTATTACGTGAGTAAGCCGAAAACATAATAATTTATTTAGTATGTCTCACGAAAGTTACAATACAAATATATATCTACAATAATAATTAGAAATAATGGCATCGTCGAGATTTTTGTAGATATTGGTAAGTAATAATGGATAATTTAGATTCTACACTGTCTTTTTCTATCATCGACACTGTCCGCAGCGCAGCAGTATTATAGTGATATAAGTAGTTGCTAAACGCGTTACTATTTTTGTGTCGGTACCTACTTACCTACTATTATCAGTCCCAACAAAGTTTTTTAACATAACAATTTAATTTCGGAGAGCCATATTTATCACGAATTGTATTGCGGGTGTCCACGGCCAGTACCGGTTGCTTATCATCAGGTACTCGGTCTGTTCGTTACCCACCGTATCATAAAGGAAACCGTTTACTTAGTTGGACATAAGTTGCGCCTTCGTTTCCGGAGACAAGAACTCCCTTATGATGACGCTTTTTATTTCTCTGTCTGTTTGACCCTTTTAATTTTAGGAAAAAAATTCAATAGGTAGGTGCCTAAAAATTAATCACAAGTCTCATCCATTCAAATGATCACTATGTTCTTTCTAGTCCAGGTTATCCGGTCGCTGTACAATAGATACCTACCTAGTGGTGCCTATTTAGTGGTGCAGTATTTTTTTTTCATTCCTACTAAGGAAAGTAGGTACCTAAACAGTTTGTACAGTTCACTTCACTGAGAATTAATAATGATTGTTCATAAATGTAAAGGAATCAAAATCAAGTATACGTATCAATATACTTACATACAACGGGAAGAGGTACTTATTAGTATGTTTCTAATTTAGACAAAGACCAGTTTTGTTGAATTAAAATAAGGTAGCTGGGTAGGTACTTAATTTAAGCCTGCAATAATTATGATGATGTTGCAATAAAAAAAAATTGCAATGGTACGCCATAACATGATAAGTTACTACTTTCGATACAAAATGTAAAAAAATAACGTCAAAATAAAAAAAGAAATTAGTAAAATAAATCAAATGACAAAAAAAGATTTTTAATGTAACTAATTTCTTTGTTTTTTTTCAGATTTCTGAACTCCGACGGCAATGAACTCGTGTAGGTCCGTACCAAGTACCTACCTACCGATAAAATATATATCTCTCTGTACCTACATTTACTTAGGTATCTGTTTTTTAGACGTTATCCTGCTATGATAATGCTCCGACAATATAATATTTATTGTACTTTGCATTGTTATGACTGTTTTATTTTCAGCGATTGAAACTGAGACTTAGAAACGTAGAGGCTACCCGTGATAACGAAATAAAAAAAGTTAAGGACAATAACATTGTTTTTTACCTACATATTATATTAGGAAGGCATATACTTACCTACGTACGAGTATACCTACACACATATTTATTCCAACGCGTAAACGTTGGTTGCCATCTTTTAGCGGGGCTCATGAAATTGGCAGGGTTGTAAAAATAGCGCTACGCCATTCGTCGGGCCATAATAAAAGTGGAAGGTCCCAACGACCCTCGCTTTATCCCCACACGACCACTTTAATAGTTTTTCATTACTCAAGTAGACGCCTATAAAAAAGAATATAAAGTTTGGGAAGAAAATTGCATGCCTTGCATAATGCTTCGTGCCTATGGTGCGCCTTGAGATCGTAAATTTTATACGAAACAAAATTGGATTAGGAGATTGTTTGTCCGGAATTATTTATGACTATAACAATAGAGCTATATAATTCCTGCAATAAAATAAATAACAAGGGTTATGTGCTAATACCTTCTACGAGGATGTAAGCTTTTTGTTTGAATTAATATTTTTACGGTCTACATCCTAAAAATTCCTCTGGACCTATGATAGCAAGTGAAGCTTATTAGGTGAATTCTTTAAAAAATAGGTTACCAAGTTTTTTTTATAATAATTTAGCATAGTATAGAATCCTTACAAATGCCTCATAAATGAAATGTCCGCCGTACATTCGGAGAACATGAGAATATCACCACAGCTTTTGAAACTACGTTAGCACTTTTAATAAACTTAGGTATTGGCTAGTTTAAAATATATAAGGTATCCAGAAATCCTCAAGACGATAATGCCACATGAAGCAAAGTAAGTACCTATGAGTGTTGAAAACTTGTCGAGCTTTGGAAAATATTCTTAATATTAAAAAATCTTTGTTTTTCCTAGTCCATTATGTGTTTATGGTGCGTAGTAAAAGGTGGAGACTGTTATTTAAAGTGTTAAATTAATAATGAGTAGTACATTAATGAGTCTTTTAGGGCTCTTTTTACACGGCCCCACTTAAATATCATATCAATTATAAAAGCCAACACGTATCAGTAATGTTCCTTATCTAAGCGCATGAGGAGTGTATTCCACACGACTAAATGGATCACCTGATGGTAAGCAATCGGCGTTGTCCATAGACACCCGGAACACCAGAGGCGTTACAAGTGCGTTATCGGCCTTATGGGGATTAGGAATTTGAGGAGTATTGGGGATTCCGGGATTTGGAGATTGGGGAAGGAGGGGAGGATAATTGAGCCTCCGGTAACCTCACTCACTGCACTAAGATTTTCTACTTCTTCATGGACTCTACATAATTATACTAACCAATTTTATCAAATAGCTATTATAGGTACTTAACTTCGATAAATCCTTGATGCACTTTTAACAATTAAAGATCCATGAGTCGTTTTTTGTCCAAATATGATTGAGCTAATGAGAATAAAATGTATAGTCACCAAATGAGTATCCTTAACAATATTTTACGTTACAATGTTCCATTGTCACAACAGTACCAAACAAACATGATATATGATGTCGTAAATCTAAAATTAGCGGTTAACGTGTCTTTTACGACATTGGACGTAAACCAGAACTAATCAGTTCACGAGATCGATGTTTTCCCATCACGTCGAAGTCCCTCTTGCAATTTTTATGTACAGCTTACTACGTAGAAATTTATATTATGTACTCAATTCTATCACAAAATAAGGGTGCTTTCAAAGGAGGGGTGTTGTTAACGACGGAGTGCCTAAATACATTATCTGACGAAGCAAATTGCATGAGACATAAACCCAGATGTGGCCACAATAATGGGATTTCGTCCTCTTCTAAGTAGGTGTTGCGGAATATGAAAAGCTCCGGTTGATTTAGTTGCACGTCAGTAAGTAAAACATTGGCCAGACTTTTATAGAAGCAAAAAAGAAACGTAATCCTTGCTATTTTGCACCCAAGTAAGTATTGTATTAGGCAGAACTATTTATTTTTATAATTGTTTTTATAACTAGCTACTTCTGCGTGATTACATAAACCCTAGCCTTCCTCGATCCGGTCACCGGGGCGAGGGGAACCGGCGAGAGATGTCACGCGGTGTTCCACAGGGTTCGGTTCTGGGGTCGCTCCTGTGGAACATCGGCTATGACTGGGTACTGCGCACCGACCTCCCGAACGGCGTTAGCATAATATGCTACGCCGACGACACGCTGGTGCTAGCGCACGGGAGGTCGCACCAGGCGGCGGCCGACTTAATGGCGACAGCGGTTGCGACAGTCGTTGAGAGAATCCGGCAGTTGGGACTCGATGTGGCGCTCCACAAGTCCGAGGCCATGTGTTTTCATGGCCGCAGGAACGCGCCACCTCCGGGTGGGTCCCAAATAACGGCGGGAGGGGTTACCATCGGCGTCGAGACGACGATGAAGTAGGTACCTAGGACTCGTCCTCGACAGTCGGTGGAACATCGTGGAGCACTTCCGACGTTTGGCTCCAAAGTTGGAGAGGACGGGAGCTGCGTTCAAACGCATCCTCCCCAACCTCGGGGGGTCAAACGCCTCCTGCCGGAGGTTATACGCCGGGGTCGTGCGGTCCATGGCCCTCTACGGCGCCCCTGTTTGGGCGCCGAACCTGCTGCGGCGGCCCGCTCGGGCGCTGCTTACGGCACAGAGGGTCATGGCGATCCGAATGATCCGCGGATATCGCACGATCTCTGGGGAGTCGGCGAACCTCCTTGCCGGATTACCGCCGTGGGATCTGGAGGCGAAGGTGCTCGCGCGCGTGTATCACATGCGCGCGGAGGCACGTCGCCGGGGCGAAACTCCGCTGCCGCGCCAGATAAGTGCGTGCGCCTCTCGCGTCCGGGCCTAGTGCGGGCATGATGCGGAGCGAGGGGGACTGGGATGCCGTTTCCTCCTTTTGCGAAGCAGTCATGCTAGCTAAGGAGGAGGCGGGACGCGTGAGGCAGCGAAGCGCTGCCTCCTCGCAACCCAGCCATCGCGAAGGACACACCGGGCGTCGGGGATCGCGAGACGATCTCCGGCCACCGTAAGCGCGTGCCTGCGGACGGCGAGCATTTGTGACTCCCCGTCCGACCAGAAACAGACCCGAGCAAATGTAGGTGGGTACTATACAACACAAAAAGAATTATTCAAATCGGATCAGTAGTTCCGGAGATTAACGCCTTCAAATAAACAAACAAACAAATTCCTCAGCTTTATATAATTATATAGGCGTATAAGGTAAGATTAGATCAGGAAATTCCCAAAAGAAACTGATTATTAAACAAAAGCTCTTGTCATCACACACAACAAAGTATCATTTAAATACATAATATAGCGGAAATCTGCTGTATTGCAGATTTAATTGATTAAACCCTCAACTATGCTTACTTGCTTACTTATATTATAAATCGGAAAGTGAGTTTGTTTGTTTGTTTGTTCCATTTTAATGCCGTAACTACTAAACCGATTGCTTTGAAATTTTGCAGACGTAAAGTTAGAAGTCCGGATTAAATAATAAGGTACTTTTTATCCCTGAAAAATTTGATATTCCCGAGGGAAAACAAAAGTATTGGTATAGATGGCGCTGTGTGTATTGGTATATGTTACATTAGCTTTTTATCCTTTTGTGACGCGAGCGAAGCCGCGGGTAAAAGCTAGTACTATATAATTCAGTGCTTGGTCCTTGCATCTACCATTCTTCTTAGCATCAAAGTTTCGAATTTTTTTTCACAAAAAATGCTTACACAAGACATTGACGCCTAGACGCCTATGCAGGCGGAATTAATGTCTTAAGCATTTCTTGTATCTTGAAATATTCATGATTTTAATCTAGCACATGCTTGAAAAATGAAATTGGAACGGAATTTCTCGACGAGGCACCGCCTTACTAAAAAAAAAGAACTTATATTTGACCACAGAGCATCATAATGCACCTCTGCGCTTTACCTATAGGAATATAAGAATCTTAATAATCAAGGCCAGAATAGGTATAATAAAATTAATTAAAGTGCTGAAGCTATTAAGTTCCAAAAAAAAACCAAAAAAATATGACATTCTGTGATTTCTTTACCAAAGTTGGCCAGTTTTAAATAAATTAAATAAGAAGTTAACCAATAAAGAGGTATATCACATAAAAATAACAATAATTAAAAAATATTGCTGGTTTGAAAGAATTGTATAATCGTAGCCATATTTATAACAAAAAAGTAAGAATAATAAGTAGGCTTTTCCACATTTTCGGTATCAATGGCCAGCCTAGATTATTTTACTATTGGGAGTCAAACTTTTTGTTTTACGTTTATTAGTCAGAATCTGTAGATAAGTACTTAATTGAGTAGGTAGGTACCTACATAGTTAATTTGGTTACATGAAAAAGCTAACGGACTGGGTAAAATAGTTTATGAGACAAAATAAAAGGTTTCCGGCTTTATATTAAGTATTCTATTTACCTACTATTTTAGATATTTGGCTCAACAAAAAATCGTACGGTACCTAGATACATTGATACCATATTGCATTATATTTAATCAAATTAAATAATAGAGAAAAAAATTAAAAAAAGATGAGAATAAGATAGCGAAAATGAAAAGAAAAATATAGGTACCTACTATGAGTTGTTTGTGGTACAGAATGCCAGAATATATAGTCTACGTAGAGCATCTGCCATTGCACTTTCACAAGCCGCTATGTTTAAAATAAAATTCTTATTTAGATAGGCTTTTATTAAATTTTTAAGGGTTCAGAATATCTAAAAATTACATTATATTATCATAATGTTCATTGAGCTAAAAAGTAATTGTTCATTGAGTAGTAGGTAGGTACAACTATTATTTAACTAGTAAGGGATGATTGCGGCTGATTGTGCTCTACATGACTTCAACAACTCTTTTTTTAAATCCGTTAATGTATATGTCAAAACCTTCTCCTAATTGTACGCACAACCATACATACCTACATACAGGTTCATCTGAGAACCTCCTTTTTTTTGAAGTCGGTTAAATAAAGTGGATAGGTAGTATCAAAAAACAAATAATTAAACACGCGGAACGTAACACAGCTGCCTGTCATCTAAACCTCGCGACCAACTGTGCAGTTTGTAAGAACATAAAGTACTTAGGTACCTACCTATAATTTATAAAAAGTGAAAACAAACCAACCAGATTTACCTAATTAATATAATGGCTCGTCCAAACTTTATCACTTGTTCCCCATTAAGTAAGTAAACACCATGGAAAAGGAATAGTTATTACTTTAAACACGACTTATACCTACTTGAAATATATTTATATTCGTCGTTATTATCATTTATTAACCTGTACCGAATATCCCACTGATAAGCACATGTTTCTCCTCGTACACAGAAAATGAAAATACTTATTAATATATAACAAACAGACTCAATGAAGTTTGCTAATTTGTAAATACTTAATTACTTCCAGAAATGGTGCTATCTAATGAAGGTCGTGCTTTAATCAAGTCCACGGGTAAGTACCTACATACTACTACCGCCACCTATGCCTGGTGACTTCCATATCTAACTACTGACTTTTTTCTTAAATTCCTTATAGGCAAGAACAAATGAGGTTGTATTAAAATATTCTACTAGATGAGCATTTTTATGGTGCGTATAAATAATTGAAGTAGACGGTAGCGGACGGGACACGTCTGCCATAAAAATAAAAAAGTAATATAAACGGCCACGATAAAAAGCGAGCTCACATAAAACTCTATGTAGGGGAGTTTTCTTATTTACTAGGAACTTCGTGGACTGCTTGGTTAGATGTAGTAGGTACCTAAGTATGACGTGACGGTACCTATATATAGGTACCTATCTATTATTTTGTTATAATAAGTCTCCTGTATCTATACTCTATACTGTCCTATGAGGTTGTTATCTCTTTCTCTGTGCATATAAATTATTATATTTATAGCTATAGTCAATTACAATATATCAGATTTATTTAAACAAGCCAAAACTCGTCTCACAGATTCCGTTCTGCCAGTAAGTAAGGATATATTTTACCTATAAAATAATGTTAAACTAAAGATTTATCAGCCAAATTAGTGTTTAATAGATTGCTTGATTCACTATCGTAATAAAACATAAGTCAACACGTCTAAAGTTGATATTGTTGAAAATTCATATTTCTTAATATCTCGGTATTGCCACGAGTCTTTGAAATGCCATCAAGCTTTAATGTTATTGGTCTCATTATTAAAGCAAACATCTACAGTGATAATTAAGTACCTAATCACAATCACAGAATCAATAGCCTAAGTAAAATCTACAATAATATGATGATATCTGCAAGACATTTATGGAAAATACTGATTATTCCCTATTTTATGAAATATCCTTTTGTGAGACTTCACGACTATAAGAGACTTCACCACGTCTAAAAGAGCACCTAAGCCGTCGGTCCATACCTATAGTTGTAGGAACAAAATTTATGTTACAAGGAAAATAAAGATCAAAAGAATAAGTAATTGGCCGTGGACTGAACCAGCAAAATTTTAACAAATTAACACATTTAAGTGAATTGTAGAAAATGTACTTATTAAGTTTTAGCAACTTGCTCGTTGGTCTACATTTTAAGGTAATGTGTCATGCAGGTCGACCTGGTCTTGAGAGCTTTTTAAGATGTTTATATAAAAAGGGCAGGAAGATAGGAACAGTAGTAAGTGTGCTACCATATTGTATTTGGTGGCTTCATACAACTGATTTGTTGTTGGAAATACAAAGCATTTTGGTCAGCTAATTTATTCGTCAACAGGCACTTTCTTTTTTCTTATTTAGATAAAACTCATTTCGGATGGTCAGTTCCTTAAAAAAGAGACTTAAGTAATTACACTGGCATGGCCTAAAAAGGGAAAATACAAATATGATTATATTCTCACACACCATCTAACCTAACATCCAAATCTAACCTACATAGATTGAAATGAAATACTCTAGTTAATTGAGCAATGGTGGATAATATATGTCAATCGACAAATAAACAACTGACTTATAATACATGATTACCATCAGTAAGTTTTGTCTTACTTCAAATATTACTTAATAGGAAGACGCACTTATTTGTAAACGAAGTAAATACACACAACATCTGATTCACTTCATTTCTTCCTTTGTCATAATGACGTCAATCATTGTTAAGCCGATAGGTACTTATATAAAATGATAAAAATTACTGCTAACCAACACCCCTCTTCAAAAAGAAGTTCAGAAATTCTTATTGACGCTAAATATTGGCACGCTGCGCTACGAGCCGCTACGAATACCAACTACGATTTGTTGCGAACAAAAATATTGGTTTTAAATCATTTCCATTTATTTAATATCAGGTATTTAGAATGACAGATCTGCTAGTGCTAACCAACACCAGTTTTAAAGATTTAGTTTAGAAATAATTATTTACGTCCAATTAGGTTTAGATTACGCATGGCCCGCTACGGGGCGCTACGAACACCAAATACTTACGATTTTTTGACAGGATAAAATGTGATAAGTATAATGCCTAATAGATAACTAATAAGCGCTAATTAATTGATTTTTCGTTACTTAATAATGTTGTGCAATTGGGATGATGACAGGGTATGAAAATTAAAAATATAATTAGTCCGTAAGTTAGGTAATGAAAAAATATTAGACACGTATTTTGTTATTTTGTCGTATATTAAAACAAGACTTAGATAAAACGCATCAAAGTTTAGGAGTGGTGGCTAAAGCGTCATTTCTACGTATAAAATGTACATAGAAGTGACGCCACGCGAAATTACAAATCAATATATCGTCGAAAGTATTCGTTTCTGTAAGAAAATAAATAATACGTTATTGCATTAAAATAATAGGCATCTACCCCGTCGTTCTTAAACTTGTTTATGATGTTCTGTAGTTGAATACCGTAGGACTACATCTTTAAAAACTTGTTTAGGTATGTACATTGAACCAATAGTGCAGTTTACAGTGTCCGTTTTGAAATTACAAAATACAGTACTTAACAAATTTTGAATTTTTGTCGAAATAATTGTCTACGAAATTTCGTAGCGGTTCGTAGCAAGAACTCCGTAATTTTCCAACATTGAAAACTAATAATTAGGTATGAGCTGCAAAGTCTAACCTGTTACTGTTACCTATTACAAATTGGTTCTGAATTGTATAACTTTTTATTGAGTACAAAGTAAACTGCAATAATTTGAACCGAATCATTCGTATCTCAAGAAGTAATGTGTTCGTAGCGTTGCTACGAAATTAAATAGTTTGGAAAAACTGATAGTCCTTTCATTTTCAGTTTCTATAACCTATCTATCTGTAGATTTGCTTAATAGAGATAGAATTTTGCCACATTTTGTATGGAGCTCATGTCAAAATTATATCTCTAGTAAGCAAATCTACAGATAGATAGATTATAGAAACTGGACGTTAGACTTTCATATAAGTCATAATTATTCTTACTAATCTTTAGTAATGACAGAAAGATAAATCTATGACATTCCTCGTATAAGCGTCTGATGTTGTCGTGAGCACAGAGTGGATGTGTTTATTAAATAATTATTTAGATTTGAGTGCCTCATTGGCCGAGTGGTCGCAAGTGCGACTGCCAGGCAAGGGGTATCGGGTTCGATTCCTAGGTCGGGCAAAGTATTACTGGGTATTTTAAGAAAACTCAATAGTAGCCATATACCGGGCACATATTCAGACTCCGTGTTACTACTGAGATTTTTATTAGGTTATGAGTCCCTAAGTATTACATGGGACTCATAACGCATATGCGTACCCCTTCGGGGATAAAAGGCGTGATGTTATGTTATGTTATTTAGATTTAAAAATAGTGAAAGTAATAATCAGTAGCATTGTATGTACCTATTGTTAAAGACGTGATGAGGTAGCTGTGGCTGAAAAATGTGAACGTATTAATAGGTACTTATTAGGTACTGTATTACCGTTTGTAAGTAGATATGTATTGGTATACAGGTAAGTATTTATCTAAGTAGTTTACATTTCAATTACTGTTGGGTCTTTGGTGGTACCTATATTATTTTTTTTATATATATTTTATTGTACACATTCAAGTAGCCTAGGTAATAAACAATTTAAGTAAACATGCGTACAATGGGTCGGTGCGTACAATCTCTTCTTCGGTATGGGATAATCTTCTGGGGCAACTCAACTTACAAAGAAATGATATTCATATCTCAAAAGAGGTGTGTCAGGGCTATTTGCAAACTTAGCCAGACCGACAGCTGTAGACCGTACTTTATTAATTTAAATATTTTGACGGTACCATGTATCTACATGTACGAAGTGTTAGTATTTGTAAAGAATAATATTAATCTGTTTGACAAAATGAAAAGCAAACGCTATAATAATCACATATGTTTCCCGAGTAATAGAACGCATTTTCTTAATAATATCGTTTTTTGTATGGCCCCAAGATTATACAACCATTTGCCAAACGAATTGCTACATATACAATCTTTGAAGGTTTTTAAAAATAGAATAAAAAGGTTTTTAATCTCTAAGGCATATTATAGTGTTACTGAGTACTTAGACGACAAAATATGATGTATTTTTATTTTATTTTGTTTAATAATTTTTATCTTGTTTTTATTTAACTATTGACATTCTGATTGTTTAATATTGTGACATTTAAATTTTTAATCCTATGTGACCTAATAATTAATAATTCTAATGACATTAAGTAATAATAATCAATCCAAATCTTTGTTTCCAACTATATTCTAATTTTGTATGCTGAAAAAGCCAACATAGCGTTTAAAATTGTTATTTAAGACCTATGTTCACAATTGAATAAATGAATTTGAATGGGGGGTCTTATCACACAATGGTAATTTCTTCCAGACAACCTATGGATGAAAGTTTTATACGAAATCAGAAATGGGGTAGTAAATAATTATTATGACATCAACAACACCTATATACGAATTTATAATTTTAACTCATTCCAGAACTCGATCATGACTCAGCATACCGGTTTGAATTCTTTCATCATGAACGCAGCCATGTTGGTAGATTAAATCGAACCCTCACATGTTCAGATCATTAATTTCTTTCGAAATGCACTACGTGACACGTTTGCCCGCCTTTACAGCAATGGCGGCTGCAACGCACGCATCTGATTCGCCGATCGTCCGGAGCTTTCTACGCACATGCGCTTTCTAAAGCCCCGTATGACAATATGGCCGCCAGATTTCATCATTCAAGTCTTTTAAATTACAGAGCAGCTGTGAACTGACGAGATGGTGTAGATTGTTGGTGGTTATTTTAAGTTTCCTGTTATGTGATTGGTTGAGAAAAATATTTATTTATTTAAGTTTATAGAAGTTGAAAATGTATAAGTGTATTAATTACGTAACTATGTATCTATTTATATCAATGTGAGTAGGTACTTACACACATTAATTACCAACCTACCTTCGTACCTATTCTACATCTTACATAAGTAAGTAGGTGCCACTCCGTTAGGTAGGTAAGTGATTAAGATTTATACGTAGGTACTAAAAATGTAAATACTCTTACCGCTGTTGTCAGGTCATTTAATCCAGTCCTTAGCAATTGTTTTCGGAACAAATACGTTACTAAGGAATAGTTTAATAAGTAGGTAATCATTCAATGTCTCTGCGTATCACAGTTAATGTCACTTTGCCGCACATCAACACATTTTTTTCACACTCTCTTTTCTTTTTATTTTTTTCACTTTTTTACCTACACTCACTGATTTTACAATTTTCTTTTTCCAGAACTGATTTTTTATCAACATCTAGCTTCAACGCTCTAGCTACGAGCTTGGTTGTCAAAGAACTACAAGCCACTGATAATTCAAAAGAATTGTTGGGTAGGTAGACCCTATAGCGAATCGTTCAAGTAAATAAAACATTTTCGTATTAATAAAATCACAGCATTTTTCTATTAAAATGTGGTAGGTTAAATCTTACAGGGCTGTATTCAGTTGTAAAGAAACACTAGTCAACCCAACATACACAACTCAATGTAAATTGAACCTTAAACTTTGGTCTTTAAGTATTATTTTATTTTGTTCGGGTAGGTCCTTTAGACTTCTATTTTTTGTCTACCAAAATGCAGCTGTTTTTCGAGTCATGGATTCAAATGTTAAATAGAAATTCATGTACCTACTTAATATTTTGTACTAACGTAGATGGGTAGTATTCCCAATCTTTTTAAACGGCCAAGTTCCTTTCAAGTCCGTCTCTGTAACCCTTTTGTTTACCCCTTTAGCAGCTGGCCATTGACCATTTATGACCCCGTTTAGTGACAACAAAACGAACGATAATCACTTGTATTGTCGTATAAATATATAACCCAAATAAAGTTTACAACTTGTCCATTGAGAACTTACCTTATTCTGTTCCACGTCTTGTAACCGATCCTATAGAATAGGTTGTATAACTAAAAGGTGGATGAGTTTTTTATTCACAAGAAGTATGATGATTCTTTATTTACCAAAAATAGTTCTTATTTACCTCACATAGAGTTTAAAATTGGTTACAGCGCTTGAAATACCACCTAGATACCTATAGGTGTCCGCGATTCTTCGCGAGTCTTAATTTTTTAGTTCATATTGTTCATGTAAAACGAGTAAGTCGGTACCTGTTTACAACAAAAAAAAAAAAACGAAAAATGTTCTTACAACAAAATGGATTATCGTTATTTTATTAAAATCATGAAAATTGTTGTTGAAGCAGATGCTACATTAGAATAACTTTTAATGCCTATCGCATAAGGTCCAAAATAGCATGTTCTGATTGTGTAAACTTATTTTAGTTCTAATTCCTACCACATCGATTTGACACTCGACTCACTCACTAAACCGTAGAACGTCGATGGAGTTTTCGTACCCAGGGAGTTTTGCAAGAAGTTCTACATTGTATCGTCAGAGGTCACTTTATTTGAGTGTTGTAAGTTCACTGCGTCGTATAAAAGTGTCACTGGTTTCTCGTAGATGGCGCTGCAGTAACCTTTAAGTTTTTAAGGCGTTATTCCTAGAGGGCGCTTAGTAAAACTTTTCAATTTTCTGTTTCGGTGTTTACACAGAAGAATTTATTTAGGTACTAAACTAAATGCTTGATCTGAGTATAGAGATTTGCAATCAACTGCGCGCATTCAACCACAGAACTGTATTACCAGTATTCTATAAATAAATGTTAAATAGATTTCCATTATGTTTATCTGTGACAAATAGATCATTAGGTACATAAAAACTTTATAATTCCAGACTAGAACATAACATAACATCCCGCCTTTTATCCCCGAAAGGGTGATCAGCTAGCCAATCCCACTTTTAGAGTCAATCACTCACTTACCGACCTAATTAGAAAATATTTTGCCATCGCGAAAAGAGGACTAGTTATATTGAAGTTTTAAATTTTTTGTGAATTAATTTAAATAAATGCTTACCTTTAACTTCGACAGTTAACATTGACATTTCACAGTATCAGTAGCTTTCTGCCTCGCACAACAAAGCAGACTGTAGAATGATCTGTCGACGATGGTATTTCCGAACCGAACCAACATTCAAACCTTCAAGAAAAGAGCGTATTCCTTTTCAAAGGCTGGCAACGCACCTGTGACTCCTCTGGTATTGGGAGTGTCCATAGGCGGCGCTGATCGCTTACCATCAGGTGATCCGTCTGCTCGTTTGTCTCCATATTTGTAATAGTGTTATTCCATATAAAAAATCAGTCAATGACCTTTTAGATCCCTATATTTAATTTTAATCCGTGGCCAATATCCCAGTGAAAATGCGAAGGGTCAGTTCGTTCGTGATTTCTGTTCCATCGCCAGCATTAGAGAGTATTTGACTTCCCTTTCATTTAATCACTTCGTTCACAGAGGGTCCAAGGGTCAGAGAATGGACGTTCCAGATAAGGGTAGGGGCTATGGGATTTGAACCCCATTATAGCAGTCCATTTGATTTAAATAAGAAATTGGATGGCATGAATTATGGTTTCCTATTTACTAATTTTATGAGAGTGAACTTCACTTCAGGAACTTACTTTAGAAGTTGTTGTTTATTTAGTTGAACGATGTAGATTTTTCTAACTACCTATCAGTATCATTTCTAATCCTAGTAGTTCAAATGTACTGAAATCCATTATTGCGTCTCTCATTTAAATAAGTTTGGTAATAAAAATAGCTTGTTAGGTATATTAAGTTCGCTAGAAGTTATTGATAAACGTTGTATAAATGGCGTATGTAGATAGGTGAAAAATTCTAATTAGAAAATTGAAAGAATGATGATTTTTAATTTTTTGCCTTAACCGTAGCTCAATAACTTCTTTGAAATGACCATAATTAAGTTATAACACAATATAATTTATCACGTTAAAAATAACGAGTACCTATATATATCAGAAAATATACTACCTACATCAATGAATAGTTATATCTACGTAGTAGATAGACATATAGGTAGGTGCTCTGTCTCCATCTCAGTAATAATACTTGTAATTAGCATGGTACTTACAAACTGGTACCCACATTGATTGGAACAGATAGTGCAACTAAACACTAGTCTTGAAATCAAAAAAAGAAAGAAAAATAACAAAAGTTGATACGAAGTTCCATTTCCATTACGGGCTAACTACCAGGAGGCTATAACTCGGTAGCGGTGGAGAGGTATAATTACATAGCTGAAAGCTATCGTTAAATCCCCTCTAGTGCACGCTAATCAACGGATTAATGGGCGAGGAAATGCGGGCAGAGTCTTCTCCGTCGAAGAGATGTGCTGTGAAACTACGAACATCTACGTAGGGTCGTAGGTATAGTGGACCCTGAAGCATTATGTGATGTTTAATTGGCGAGTGTAAATTAAAACAACACGGTTTTATTTGTATACTTTTATTATTAAGTTACGTAAAAATACTTACAGTTTATCTTTATGGTCAAATAGAAGAGGTAAGATAAGAAATTGTATTTAGATTATTAATTTTTTAGGTAGGAAAGTTCTTATTTATAAAAACTAAGTTTACAACATTAAAATATATAGAATGTACATAAGGCTTGCTCAATTTTTACATTAACAGCGAAAGTTTGAACATAAAAACATTTAAGTATTTATTCTCATATTGATTGTTTTCCTTCTGCCCTAAAATCCGATTCATTTCACAAGAACTTTGCAACCCCTACTCACCCTACGGAAACAATGCCCCCCACCTTTGCGTCCCCGCAGTCGCAGCATCCGCCATTTTTACGATCTGAAAGAGATAGCAGTACCTGAACCTATAAGAAGAAAGGAGATAAAAGATTTGGGGTGCAAAAGGAATTAGACATGAGTTGGGTTGAATGTATAACAAGGACAAAAGCGAAGGGCGATTTATCTCCGCAGTGAAATCTTAAAAACACTCGTTCCTTTGTTTGGTTGAATTTGAATAAAGTAAAGAAAAAAATTTGTTGTGAATTATTTTTATTTCACAGGTAGATTAAAATGAAACGTCAACCGCATGCTATAAATTACATTGTCAACATTTTTGTATGGCACCATTAGTTTGTAGGTATGGTTCAACATTTCAAACTTTAAGTATAGAACTTTATAAGAGTGACACTCCCTCTCGCCAACCCAAGGCGGGAGAAGTGATTGGATGATTTTCCCCCCACAAAAGAAAAAAATAGTGTAGACTTTATCCAAAGATATAGTTTTCGCGAAGAGAACTGGAAGATTACCAAACTTAGGGTAATTGAGAAACATTGTGGTAGCTCATATTTAAAATGAAAGTATTTTATTAAGGTTAATTAATTACTGGAATAATGATAGACAAAATTGTATTCTTCTCTTTCCGAAATACATATTTAGTTTCTTTTAAAGTAAGTATTTAGTTCACATCTATTTGAAAATATAAATGACTTCAGTGTTGCTCTATCATCTACTTTAATGTAACATTTGTATCTTTATGTATGCTTGTATCTAATATAATAGAATCTCAGAACTGTATTTTGGAGAAGTATAGTTCAAACACGTAATAACTGTTCGACAATATTTTCTATTTACTATCAGTTAAAGTAAGTTTTCCAATAAAACAGAAATAAATCTATCATTTGTCGTAATGAGAAACCTGATTCAGCAACCCCCGTCGTCGTCGAAGTCAGTCGAGTGAAAACAGCGAGGAAGTCGACTTGACACGAAAGTTTATTGCCCTCGTTATCGAGACCGTTACTTTTCGTTATTTGATGGCATTAGAGGGTGCATACAACCCCTGGGTTCAGGAAACCGTGAGGTACCTACCTACACACATCGATAAATTCACTCATATCTACTTAATGTACAGCCATAGGAAAATTACGAATTATCGAAACTCTTATCTTTAGAAATTGTTAAAAGTATGTAGGTATGTAGTATCCTATCTACCTTTTTTAGATGATGTGTGGGGGGATAACTGTCAAAAGATGGCTAGTTTTTTGGGAGTAAAATTAAGGAGTGTGGGATTCTTATTTAATTAAAATTACTTCTATGGTCCCCACTGCGCATCGATTGTTTTCTCACATCTGTATCGTATATGTATATGCACACGAGTCGTAGTGGCCCGGAAGTTTAAGACGGCTGCTTTGCATGCATGAAGGTGCGAGTTCGAAACCTATCAACGGCAAGTACTAATTAGACTCATTCCTAGTTATATGTACTTTCTAACATTATTTAGACATCACTGACAAACGGTGGAGGAAAAACATCGTGTGAAAACCTGGGCTTATAATTTATTTATTTATTTATTTATTAACGCTTCATGCACAAAATGTACACAAGGTGGACTTAATGCCGCAGGCATTTTCTCCCAGTCTGACCTTTGGGTGATGCAGAGAAGAGTGAATGGTAGGAGCAAGAAGCAGGCAACGATTTAATTGAGAAAATAGAAGATTATACTAACATATTTCAGAATATAATTTCTTATTATAAGTTTGAAATTAGCTACCAACCCGCATTGAGCGAGCGTGGTGATTAATGCTCGAACCTTCTTCATGTGAGAAGAGGCTTTGCTCAGCAGTGGGCATTTGTAGGGTGTTGATGATGATGATGATGACACGTGTCTGAAAAATATAACGTCAGTACCAATTAGGTATCTATACACTACATTATCTGTTGCTTATATTATTTCTGGTCTAGTACCTATCCTCTTTATAAACCGCTTGGCAGCCCTGTCTGTATTGTGATTAGACAGTGTCTGAAGAAACTATACCTTTATTAGAAAGGTTTCTTATACTTATAACAACACGACAACCATAGAACAATAAAATACATTAATTATTATGTACTTAGATATCACAAAAATATTCTAAAGCAGCTAGTCACTAAATTAACTTTGCAGAACTGATACCTATAAAACCATTTTAATAACTTAGATACCTGGTGCATATAAAACAAAGTAATAAAACCGAACCTTAAAATGTCCTTGGCAAATTGAAATTAAACAGACATTTTACCACCCTCCAACTTTGAAACAAGTATAAGTGCTTAGGTACCCCCAAACAGAATGAAATACGTACTCATTTATTTTCGAAAATTGGAATGGAAATAGGAGTGAGTCCCCCAAGGCATTTGCGTCTATTAAAATGCTTAGACACGTTTTTAATCAATTTCCTTAGATACAACTCCTATTTGACATGCAGTACACATAAGCCAGTTCCACTCATAAATATTTAGTAGGGGCGCCTAAGAACTTACTATTTATTTAACAGGAACCAACCTAATTTAAATACTACATTTAAGTGTTGAAATCATAAAGTTTAAATTACGTCCAAAACTATTTTATGATCCTTGTATTCTGTTGGTAATTATGACTAATTATAATTTAAAACATTATTTTAATTAATGATATACAGGCATTCATATAATTCGACTTGAATTATTTCTACCTACATTCGGATCGATATGTGTAAATAAAAACTTTTATAAAGGAAATAAATAATAAGTTAATCACGAAACGACTTGTAATTCGTTTTAATAATACACTTTATTTTATTTTGTTTATTATTATAGGTGTATCAACAGCTTCTGTATACATAGTATAGTGAAATAACATGGAACAATAGGTATTGGGCTTGTAGAGTCGCCAATTATAAGTAAACCAACTTTACAATTAAGTTATAAAGAACTATACAAACGAACAAGGAAAAGAATTTTAGTAAACTGAATAAAATACATACCTATTAAGTAAATTAATCTATTAATTGAGAAGGCAGTACTACACCTAATATTGCTGGTACCTATGTAAAGTATTCTTATATTCGTCAGTGCACCCGCGAATCCCTTCTTCGCAGGCATCTGTAAAGAAAAAACAAAACTTACATAAATGAGGCAACCATGTTTCAGCCTGCGTATAATTTATAGACCTCCCAAAAGTCATTTATATGGACACATGGTCCCAATTGTTATTCATAAGGGGAACTGCCCCCCGCGTCGTCTTACGGTCTAAGGTACCTCCAGCATTAATTAATGTTTAGATTAATTAATCGACACGTGCGTTTAATTACTGAATATTAAGCCGGTTTGGATAACTAGGTGACTATTACCTCAACTATCAAGTTTAGCTATAAAACTTATGCGGGTTTGTTTACTCAGAGAGATTTGCTTTTGACTGTAAACGAGGGGCTAAAGTCCAAATTGTTTGTATGCCGAATACCCTATAAAGTACCTATAGCTAATGATATTTTATCACGAAATATTACATTACAACACAGCTGTTTCTTAGTAGAATGACAAGAAAAATAATGCAATCAGAATTTAAATGCTTGTTCAAAACTCGAATGATCAGTTCAAACTATAAATAATATTTTTATTTAATACTTAAGTATAAAATGTCTCAAACGTATAAATAAAACATCATGCCGCCCGTAAACTCTCTATTTAATCATATCTTTAGTTTTAACGACACCAGTTTGTAGAGAAGATTACTGAGCTTTAGGTATAATTACGTTCAGATCTATATAAAACATACGTTAACATGACATAATCATAAAAATAAACACCGGTTGTAAACTAAGTACATTTCAATTTAAAGCTTTACAATCTAACCGAATGATTAGTCGGTTACTCGAAACGTAATTAACTATCTTTCAACGTATACGGTATATAGAAACGTGAAAGCAACCGCAGATCTAATTTTCTAAGTAAAAGTGTTTTCTGTGAACGAGAATTAGCCGGAGCCGGCGCACACAGGAATGAAAAGTCGCTTCGGACGCCGCAAGGAAAACGTTTTATTTTTTCACTTTTGCGCGTGTAAATGCGCCTATTCTTTATTTTTACGAGCCCGTCGGCTTCTAAGTGTAGAACGTATAGGCTAGTTAGTATGTGAGTATGGTAAGTGTGGAGGTAATGTAATGGCTGTGTCGGGCCACAGGCAGCCGCCCTTTAACGGCGTCGTAATTGCGAGCTGAAATTAAGTGTTATTTTTATGGTGATTTCTCTACTACTACTAAGTTGCTTTAAGTAGGCGTAAAGCGTTTTATTAATTGAAATAATCGTTGCATAATAAATTTTGATGTTTGTGAATTGATACTGTGACATATTTTATTGCTGAGCCTCATAATTGATGGAAAAGAAAAAAAACTTCGTAGTATGTATTGAAAATTACTACGACCCTTTGCGTTGTAGTTAATCTTGTATTTTCCTACATTAGAAATGTTATTTTTATTACAAGATGAATATTGTATTTCTGTTGTAACTAGCGGTCCGTAGCAAATTAATTTATTTATAAAGGTAGGACCACAACGCATTAACAATTCAGGCCTAGCCGGCATGAAGGAAAACAGCTCGTATTTTACGCATGTAGATACGTACCTGACCTCATGGAAAGGGTTAGCGGATATTTATGACTTCTATACAAGTTGTGTCGGCGCGGTGCATGTGCGAACTTAGCCCAGGGCCCATAAACCGACCAGTCATAAATTACTCGCAACTTTGTACAGTGTACGCTAAGCCTTACCGCCTGTACATAAATGCACTGAAAAATAAATTTTATTGGTACAGATACATGAGGCTTGGAACAAGAGAATATTAATTTGATTTGTTTGTTGTGTACATGGAAACCCTTTTAAATGGACAAGATTAGTAGAAGAAGATTTATTAGCCGTTGCAATTATTTTGATACAATTTCTGATACCAAACTGGTTTTATAAGATATGCCTGAGAACTCAATGTTTTGTGATCTCCTCACTGAAGCATATTTACATACTTATATACAACTTTTTAAATTATAGAGATTTTGTTGTGAGGATACATCTGCTTTTACATTCACTTCAAAACTAACAAAATGTAGGCAAGTGTTCAAAATATCACAAATTTAAAATGTTAAGACAAAAATTGTTGAAACAATTTTCACTACAATTGTGGGTACAATACCTACCTATGTTCATTGTAAACAGAAGCTATGCAATATGCTATGAGATTTATGGTTATTAATTAGTAGGTGATATATAACGGGCCGAGGATCAATTAAACCATGGCCGCTAATCGGTCGCACCGCTGCGTTAATTCAACTAATTTTACGACTTTTTATTAGAGCCTCGTCACATGCGCGTGGGCACGTGGATATTCAAAGAAGCGTTAGTACAGTTGACGAATGACACCTACCTATACCTACAAGAGGTAAAAATCTTAAATATTTCTAGTAATATAATGATAGAGTATCCAAAATCATTAATTTAATCGAAATAATGGGTATGAGAACAAAGAAAATAACGCGAACATCCACAAGACATAAAGCTGAAACTTTATCTATCTTTACAGCGGTACCGGAACGCGGCCTACAATTCCTTTCTACATCAAAGAAGAACATTATCCTTTCTTCCAGTCGACCATAAAACCTTATCTCGGAGAAAGCAAGGCGGGCAAGCGACGCGCAATCTACATAGAGCTGATAATAGCAGAACCGACCAACGAAGAGCCCCCAGTCTTTCTCATTCGCAAACAATATTTGGGACGATAATGAAAACGGGAGGTCTAATTTCCCTGGTTGCGATATAAGTAATCTTGGAGGAGCGCAGTGGGCGGTTTACGATCGCGGGCGGAGAAGGCTTTTATATTTATTAAGTAAGTTGGGCTTTCGGCTGTATTAATCCACCTTTATGGAGGGGCGTCTAGGCGCCTGCTGACGATAGCAAGCAAGACCGAGTCAACCTATACTTCTATTTATACATTGGTACTTATGTACCTACCTATTGCACACCATACTGGGTATCTAACGTATATCTTTTGTTTTGTTTCGCCTTTCTAGGTATATCAAAAAGTACAATTGCGTTCAAAACTTAGAGAAAATAAAAAGATTATTGATTTTTATAGAAAGGTATTCGAAATACCTACAATCAAATGAGATTACGAACTGGCCAACGGTGAGCAGTCACATTAATATATAAATATATTATGAGCATAACTGAAAGACAGCAAATAATCTACCTATTGTAGATTTAAAAAAAGATGCTGTCACATCACAACAATATCAGCGAGTGGTGTTATAGAGACGGTGGGCGAAGTATAGTTACCCTGTAAGAATTGCATAGGTACTTAATAAGTATCTTCTTATTTTGTGTATCCGCAAAAAAGTTCGCAACTATATCAAAAAGTATGTATGTATGTACCTGTACCTACTTATAGTAGTGTTCGGTTCAGGTTGCTGCACTCCAGTTGATGTATTCAGTTTGGTACTAACGACGCACTAAAAGTGCTATTTCGATGGTGTCAAGGTGTCTCCTGTTGGTCATACCCTAAGTCTAATCGTAAGCATGGTTGTGGTAATATAATCCGCAATTCCATTAGTTATCCGGAGAGGCGAACTTGTGTTTATGACTTGCCCTGAGCCACACACGGTTGTCTGCTAAGGTCGAAACTACTACTGTAACCTACAGGTAGTAAATGCCAAGGAATTTCATGATTTCCATACGATAGGTATACCTACTATACCACTTTTAAGATTTGTATTTGTTAAAATAGAATAACATTTTTACGAAGGGTGAAGGTATTTAATCTAAAAATTTAATGATGATTAACTTTTAGTTGTAGATAAATATTATTATTAGATTACATGACAAATGTAACATAGTTGTAGGTATCTAATACTGCTGCTACTTCTTGTCATCCTATTTATTGTTCTCACAAAACCTTTTCCGCTTATGTATACCTACCTTATACTTTCGTGCTTTTACCAACGCGCAACTTGCTACGTAGCTACACGTAGCAAATGGGTGAGTACTTACATAAAAAAGAAATTTTATTAACCCACGCATCGAAATTCTTTGTTTCAAAGTGCCTAATTAGTGCAAACGAAACATTATTCTAAAGTTGGAATGTGTGAACAAAGTTTTATTAAAAATCGCTGTTTTATGTGCAAGTAGGTAGGTAGAGGTAGGTGGTTCGTACGTGAATGTTATCATATTTTTACGGGGTACGTGAAAACGCGCGCTTTTATTACGGGGAGTTTTATTACGTTTTCTAGATTAGGAACGAGTCGGGCTCGGCTCGGGCGGAGGTCACTCGAGTGGAAATAGGAAATTCCTGAGATCGAGCGCGTGCTGTATTGCCGATGCGGGAATAATGCGGACACGATCGAATTTTGTCACGAACACTACACATAAGTAAGCAAAACTTTTAGAATACGAGTATTTACGCACGATAGTCGGTTTCAATTTAACATGGAAACCAATACACGAGTAGGTTATTCAAGTTTGGTTTCAAATAAAAGTCAGTACATACATAAATAAGTACATTTATTCTATTCCGAATTTCGAGGAGGGCCGAAGAAAAACAATCTGCGCTATGACGCGTGAAGGAATCGGCTCGTATTTATGAAACGTCTAAGTCGTAATTCCGGGACATAAACCAGCCAGGCTTCACTTTGGACCCTCCCCTTTGCCCCCCTATTTCTACCACCCCCACCGAGCGGGATGCTGTTTTTCCCGGGCGAAATGGCCCGTTTGAAATTGTTGTTTTATGGAAGTTTTTAGTAGTTGACTTTGCCCGGGAGAAAATATATAGAACGGCAATCTTTATGTCTTGCTATGCATACTTATAGATTTATGGATGTTATGACTATACTACGCTATGCTTCGTTTGGTGTGTTCAAGTAGGTAAAGCGTGCGATGGAAGGTATAGTTAAATCGGTAAACACTGTTATATGTATGTCCACTAAAGTCTCTTTACCCTTGTTCATACCGTTCATATACTCGTTAGAAATGTCATTAAGGAAGAACCGATTTTTCAATCAATACATTTGTAAAATGAAATTCTTAACTGTAGGATAAAATTGCCATCTGTCTGTTTGTTTTTAGTATGGAAGAATTGTCAAATATTCAAAGTTATTCTTCTGATAAAATTTTAATAACGTTGAAAAAATCTGCCAATCAATATTCTAAGATTGGTAAATAAACTGCTAATGTATTTAGTAGTGTTTGTTACACTAGTAACTAGTATTTTTTAAACCTGTGCAATGTGCATAATATATATCCAAATGTTGGTAGATTGGATAGAAACCCAATACATAGGTACTTAGACTTATAGATAAAAAAAATATTGGTAAAAAAATATAAGGATACAATAAGTACAAGTTATCTACGTAAAATGTGTGTATTTAAAAAGTCTATCAGCTATGCCACTCTACAAAAGTTACGTAGGTAGAAGAAAAGTAAGTATAAAAAAATAACAAAACTTGAACCTAATGTATCGACCAAAAGATATATTAAGAAATATTGAACCCACGAACCGATAAAAACTCAAAATAACGACCTGTCACAAATAATATACAATGAAATTATCTCCACCATTTTTAAAGTCGGAACGCACGTTCGATCCTCGCTCGCGATTGGTTGTTTCATGACAGCTGGGTGAAATACGTCTCTGTGCCTGCCCCGGCGCAGCGGGTGACAACATGGTGCCACTAAAGTCCCCTAATGAAATTAAATTCCGTACATTTTAGATTTGCTCGTAAATAATCCGAGTATCTAATCCACTGATTAATGAACACCACGGAATTTTCTTGGAGTTTTTAATCTCGTCGAGTAGTCTTTTAAATCGATTAGTCGAAGCCGGGGGTAACGACATATAATAAGACGGGAATATATTCAAGTTTTAAACTTATCCGTATTTATTAAGATCGATTAAATTTTATGATAGTTATTACCTGTTTGTTAATGTATGTGTTCGTTTTCTGTGTAGGAAGATTGTACTATAAATAAAATCTAACAAAGTTATTATACGCTATCTACAAACGACATTGGTAGACAGTCACAGAGCATAACACCAATAAATCGAGCAGACGATCACTAGACACTTTTATGACACTAGATACAGCGTACAAATCACGTCAATATATTTGTTTAGACAACCCTATCGCTAGCACTCACGCGACGTACCCTAATGTCATAGATAGTAGACATCTTAGCACTTTAAAAGCATTTTAGATAAAACGGCGTGTTGGATAGGCCGTGGATTTAGTTACAACAAAATTACAAGTTTACGACTAACAATATCGTATACACCACCGCTCATGTCGCTCTAGGGTTGCTGATATGAAGTATTCGAATATTAACGCGTAGAACGCTTTAGTACTTGTTTCACCACTGCTGGTACGTTTTATTTATTGCATGTTATAACTCATTATAATGTTTGTACAATAACTAGAATTGCTGAAACAGAGACTAAAACTTCGAATTGTCACTACTGCAAACATAATAGAATAATTTATAACAAAAATAAGAACGGATTTTCAGGTTTTATTAAAACACAGTGACCTTGCTTAGCTGCGCTTACTTAAAACGTCATCCAGAATCCTAAAATAGAACCTATCCTTAAAATGTAAAACTTTAAGAAATGCTCTCACCTCGAATCGTTAGTATACATATAAAATTAATTTTATAGATTTTCGTGCCACAGTCACCCTAACAGAAATATTGTATCGCCAGCCCTAGGCGCACGGGGCACTAAAGAACTGGTTTAGTGTTCTCCTGATGATTTACTGGGTGCATTCCTGGAGTGCCATCGTCCGTCGTGAGTCGCGAGTATATGGCCGGTGTAAATGTATCAGATTAGCGCTTCACCATCAAGTATTGCTACTTAGTCACTTACATTCTATATGAACGGTTGCTGCTAATAGAGAAGAATTTAGTAGGGGTATCTTGAAATAGTCTTGCTTTTAATTCACAGCTGATATTCTTGAATTTAAACTGCTAATTAAGATGGGGTAATATGGTGGCAATATCTAAAATGAATATTTTCAGGTGTTGCAATATAAATAACGGGAAGTAATGGAATTCTAGATCGCATAGTGCTTGGAACCAGTGTGTAACTTTTAGAACTGGTGTAGGAACTTGGCGCTTATTGTATTTTTTATGAGTAAGTAGTAACCAAGTAAGTAATTAAACAGATTTGTTTTATAAAAGGCGATCTTTCTCTCTCATGCTTATAACGTGAGA
Organism: Spodoptera littoralis; assembly: GCA_902850265.1. Taxonomy (NCBI): domain Eukaryota; kingdom Metazoa; phylum Arthropoda; class Insecta; order Lepidoptera; family Noctuidae; genus Spodoptera; species Spodoptera littoralis. The sequence goes on along the minus strand of LR824542.2, from coordinate 6,370,875 downwards.
AACAAATATTTGCACACAGTAAAACGTGAAGTGCTCCAGTGATGTTCTGCAAAGTTTCGGCCCACCCATATTCGAAAATAATAAAAAGCAAGCCATATCACGTGGAGTGTAAGGCATAAATTAGTGATGAAAACGACACGTTCCCGGGGCTATCATAAAATACGAGTAATTTTAATAACAAAGACTAAAACAAAATACATTAACGACTGCCTACAGTTGGTTCCATGATGCGATGCTACAGATTAAGGCGGTGATCTTAATGTGAGTGGGTAATTTATGAAACAGCCGCATTAATTTACGCAGGGGTTCATGATACGTGAGCAACCTGCCCAAGGTGCCTCCACGGGTATTTTGTTTCCTTTAAACCAGTTTACTTCCAACGACTCGGTAATACATACAAAGAACCAATTTACATAAGTAGGTAACGTTCGCCTATTTTATGCGCGGTAGAATCTCGTTAAATTTTGTAGTTCGACTATATTTTCTCATACTCATCGTTTTCTTATATGGCAGGTGCACAAATCATATTATTAATAGCAAACACCTTTCCATAAAGCATTCATATCTCAATCTCCGCGTCGTATCTGTCTTCATAAAACCTTATTTCAGGATGATTTCAATATTTTTCTTGCGACACATGCGGCCCGATTACGTGGAACGGCATAGAGTTTACGATCCAATATTTTTATGCAAAGTGCGTCGCCAAATGTGCCACGTCGGTGCCGAAAAAATACACAGCCACGTCCTTTCGCACGTAAAAAAGGATGCGACAAAATAAATATACACGGAGCCACCCTTTTTGTCCATTAAACGAGCGTAGGTTTTTTCTGCTGCCTCCATAAAATGTGCCCCAATAAATATGTAAATCTACCGAGAAAAAACGCTGCCGAGTGCCGATGCCGCCCGGTTTTGTGAGTTTCACTTTCGTCCGTTCAAGTTAATTGGTACAATTGCATTGAAAAAGTTCCAAGCAACGTCTCGAATGCCATCGACCTTTGTCACGACCGATAGTCTTTTATTTGCTTCACAATCTGATATTGAGAATGCAAATTAAGTTTTGTTGCATGTAGTTAGTTGGTCGTTTATAAGACATAAGAAGTGTAATCGGTACCTACAGCTATAGTGGCCCTACGTCTAGTGCCTTAGCGATAAAATCCCCGTTTATCTCCCCTAGCGTTTCCTCTAGCACCCCTTTCTAAACTAAGCCGTTAGCTAAACTTGAGTGACACATAAAGACGACATTAACATCAAAATAAAGATAAAATTTTCTTGCCTACTCATACGCGGGCCCACTGTTAAACGGGTGCTTGCGCAGATGAGGTAGTGAAACTTGAACGAATCGTGGCTAATACTCACACTTAGGTAACTGCTACCGAGAAATGTACCTAAGCTTGAAATATCCGTGTGCATTTCATATAAGGGTAATTTATATTTATTACTATAGTGATGATGATGTCTTTATTAACTTCATATTTGATCATAGTTTATAACCACAGATAAAGTTCTTCATGAATAAAGCAAATACTATGAAGTAAAACTTGTTTCCAACACTGCCGGCACATAAATACATAGTTGCTTATTTACCTTAGCTGCAAGATTTTCAATTTCTTGTTTTTCAGAAAACGACTTACAGTTCACAAAGGTCAAAGTAAAAAAGGGGATCGTAAAGATAATACCTGCTTAGTCATTATTTATGACAGAGTATTCTTACATTACTCCAAAAAGCATTTTAAAAACCGCAAACGAGCGATACGAGAAACATCGAAACGATACATTTTTCGTTAATGAATGGTATTGATCGGGCCCCGGGCTATAAGCGTATAATTTACGACAACATTCTCGGGTTCGCTTCGCGTGCTGCTATGAAGGTGTGTTATTTATACCCCCCTTTTTTATTTATGCCCCCTTTTTTCGCAGCTCGTAACGGCTGGCAATAAAGGGGACGTAATTTTAATTTCATGATTGGAAAGCTCGATTGGTCGGTTATGTGGCTTAATGAGTTTATGGCGGCAATGAGTGGACTATAACGGTCGACAGATTGAACGATTTGGGGTTTAAGGTCATTGGGAATGGCGATTGTGGGCTAATTTTAGGGTTGATTGTTATATCTTATGTCACACGGTTTGTGATTGTTATTGAGGGAAGTTTAAAGTGAAGATACACTCATAACTTAATAGGAATATGTGCTTCCTTTGACTTGAATGATAAAGTTTAGTAAATTGATGAAATTGGTTAAGAAATTCAGTGCTATCAAGTTTAATCTGTTACGTTTGCGTTAGTTTAAACAACAGCATCTCATTTAGATGTTTCAGTGAAATAACAGGCTACGCTGAGCATTTTAATTATACAGTAAAGGCAATGTTTCCAATTATACCAAGTACGTATTTACAATGCAATTGGTAGGTAAATAATGTTGATATAATGTATTAGATATTTACCTCCATTAATTAACTGAGAATGTAACTATATAGCGCAAAAAATTTAGTATTCAATTAACATTTAACATCATTGTAAAGGAAACAGATAAAGAATGTATTATTGATGTGACTAACGAATAAAAAGAAAGGTTATCTATGCAATCTTTTCTACACATCACTCTCAAAGCGGATCTGAGCAAAAAGTATAAAAACATAAAAAATACATTTTCGTTTTAAACCAACCCCAGCCTAAACACATGTCGGCGATTGGATAAAGATTGAGTTCATTAATTTTTTCACCGCAGTTGGTACTTCACTAGATTAACCGTGTCTTCATAAATAAAAGCCACTTGAACAGCGGTGTCTAAATGAGAGTGGAACATGGCGACGGACCCTCGCATTCCCACAACGTATTGGAAAAGATAAATCTTCACCGCACCCCGCCCTCGGCTTCGATCCATTAACATGCACGTCTTTGGAGTACGTATATATATATAGATAGGCAGATGCTTATATAACTGTGTTAGTACAGAAATAGTAAGTTTATTTAAATTTAATGGAAATATATCTAAATGTGGATAAGTTTTCCTAAACCCCATAGGTATATTACAGGTTTTCGATTATACCTTATGATTATGTGCAGAAATAAGTATACCTTTGTTATGTATGAAGACGTTTATTAATAGTGATTCAAATAAGTTGAGATAAATACAATTTAATAGACAGTATAGGTGCACGAGTAGGTAAAGAAAACACCAAATACTGACGTGACTTTCATATTTATTGAATAAACTGAGTCATGTATTACACCTTAGTATAGGTACATAAGGCAACTATAAGATTAACTTTACAAAGTAAACTTCTTTCTTACTCATAACACACCCTTAAACTCGCACTTTTATTAATAAAATGTGATAATAAAATATGAGAAGAAAAAACCATTTTAAAGCGAAAAAAGGGCAGAAGCACACTTGATTTATACGAAGCGTCTTTTGAACGAGAATTATGCTCGCACTTGTATATTTTTTATCCCCTTTATTATTCGCAACTTTGTAACGTAGCTACGGAGTCACTTAACAAAAATATGGCGTATTAAATCGCATAAAGAAAACAGTGTTTTCAGAAAATAGTTGAGGATAAAAGGAAAGTTGTAAGGGCGTCGTAACTTGGGACATAAAGCTTTTGAATGGAAAGAATCTATCGCGAGTGAATTGTTAATAAAGATATAGAGCAAGCGCAGTATTAGGGATATTACTAGGGACATTAGTGAAGTTTTACGAGCGGAATGATAGCCCGTGTGATGAATGCACCCGGAGATTCGATTGACGCATTATTTTGTTGCAATTTATCAAATATATGGCATTTTTCTTGCTTTTGTGTGACCAAAACGTGTCAACAAACGAACATCTCTATTAGTTTGACTATAATATTAATATGGTACATCCCTAGTACCTATGTACATGCTATTAAAGATATGTAAACGTGTATTGCCTTATTGCTTAAAAATACCAGGTCATAATGAGACCTATCTACCAAGAAATCTAATAAATGATAGCCAGGTGTGATGCCATTTACATTTCTATAAAATATGTTTAGCGTTAGCGAGTATGATACGATGTTATATACCACGTCAAGCGATGACGTCAATTTTAAACATAAATTGCAACTCCATACAATAAATTGATTAATCAATATTAACTCCTAATACGGGTAATCAACATCATCATAAAATTAATACCGACGTTTGTAATAATAAACCTTAATTAATTAAATTACTTTGGTAGGTACCCATTGGTACAATATCTACCCTATATACGTATAACATACATAGCATAGGTAGGTCATATCTGTATACGTTTGTGTGTTTATGATTCGTATTAGATATATTTGTGTGCAACTTATGTACACATAAAAATACATAATTCAAATTATTCATTTTAATTTAATTATTGACTCAATAGTCTTAAGTCTAATATATTAGATACGTACCTACTTAGTACTAAAGATTTTGGAATCGCAACACTCAATTATGTACCTAATACACTAAACTTTAACTTCAAAATCGAATGAGCGGTCTCATAATCAGTAGTTTGCTCTCATACCGATCACCCAACGATACTCGCTACATAATACTCATATATTTAAAAATGATTCCACGGTACGTAGGTATCTCGAGTCAGCTCATAAATGTCTCGGTCAGGATAATATTTTACGACGGCTTATGCATCGAAGCGAGAGGCGGGCTGAGTCTTATCTCACACCAAAACCTCCACATGTGTAGAATGACAGGCCAAATTTATCGACTTAAAAATACCCACCCAGATTAAAATGAGATACGTCGGCGACGACCCTACTCGGTACCACTTGATAAAATATTATTTTTAGTATCTACAGCCGTACGTATAAAAACTGCCATTTATGGAGATTTTTGTAAATTATGTGTAGGTATACCATTTTCATCGGATGTAGAGTGACATTTGGTTTCCTTTATTTTTTTTGATGTTCCTAGTGAATTCCAACTATTTATATATTGTGGGTTTACGGTCTATTTATAATTAATTATTAAATACACAATAAATCAGATCAAAATGTTGAAAACTATATCTAACCTCTTATAGTTTTTAGAAAGTTTAAAGGCCGAGACCTCATCATCATTATCATCATCATCAACAGCCCGAAGATGTCCACTGCTAGACAAAGGCGTCTCCCTTAGTCCAAGGCCTAAAAGGCTTAAAAACGGTTTCGATATCAACGTAAAAAGTTTACACAGGGAAAAATCTTTTCTATTTTCTGTTACAGAGAGTTAATCTTATGGATATTAAGAATGCCGGTTTGATATCACATAACAAATAGAAATTGAGCTGCTATTTAGCAGGAGAATCGTGTTTAGTTGGACAGTGAAAATTCTCAAATGCTTTTCTATGAACAGGTTAGCAAACTGGGCTACTACGAACCTGATGGAAAGTAGTTACTTGCCTTATAGACACCAGGTACCTACTTTTGGATTGGACTAGACATTTCCAGTTGTAAGGTACATCTGATGAGGTCATTAGCTTTTCTCTAGCAATTCAAATGTAGGTAAGTACTCAGGTGCCCATTAAGTAAGTACCTATACGGATTCACTTAGATATAATGAAAACGTGTCACATTTACACTGATATTACACAAGATTTTGATTTATTGTATGTTTGTTTGAATTGAATAGGCTCCGAAATTATTGGACCGTTTTGAAAAATTATTTAACCATTGAAATTCTGCATTATGCGTGATGAACATAGGCTATATTTAATAAAAGGAAGGAAGGAAAAAAGGAACTGGTTGAAATTTTCGATAATGCAACCCGATGTGTGGAAAAACTAGCAAGAAGCTACCCAATATTGCTAACGCTGTGGTAATATAGTTAAGCCACAATAACTACTTTTTAATCTAAAAATGTGCAATAGTAACGTCGCGCCGGTATATACCGGGCTACATTATTAATAGCAGAGTAATTTCCTGAAAATCTTAGAAGAACGGTAGTTTGAGACCTTAGAAAGAAAGTAGGTAGGTATGGTAGTTTTATTCAGAAAATCATCTCACCTCCTCCTTTTTTTTGAAGTCAGTAAAAATTAAGCAGAAAATCTCGGGACGAACCTTTTAAATGAAAAATAAGAAAAATATTGAAGATAATAAGATAATAAACGAATGAAAGCTGAAAATAAACGAAAATGAACTTCTGAAAATTGGGACTAAATTTATTATAATTCTTACACATACCTAATTGCACATGGGAATCTTGCTCTACATAACTGAAACCACGGGAAAAATGCAACCTGAAGTCTAAAATCAGTTAGGTAGGTTATCTTACAACTTATCTTGAAATTCTTCTTTTTTCCTATTAACTGTTTTGACCTTTGTACCGGATTCTATTCCACCAAGAGGATACACGACAACTAATGTGTATGTTATGCACGTACGCTTACTTGTAACACCACTAGTCGCCTTCCGTATAAACTTCGCAACTACACAACACACGGAGGTCTGTATTTCTCTAAAATTTGTGTGAAATTTGACACTGGCCACAAAAGACGAATTCACGGGTATATGGGAAAATCTATGTAAATTAATATATTGTGTTACATATAGAATTCTTACTGTTGCTCATGACATTGGTAGCACCAAGTAATTTTAGTTTAATTTGTTTTATCTCTTTAATATTTTTAAACAGTCTTAGTTATGTCTAAAATTAGTCAGTACTTGAAAATAAAAAAAATAGGGTTGTTAAATAAGGTTAAATTATTATCATCAGGCAGGTATATATCTATTATTTTACCAGCTTACCGCTATGTCTTTCCCGACGGGTCAGTGCTTCTCATAGGTGTTTTGACGTAAGTGTTATTTAAATAACTTCAGATATCTACTCAGCTATTTTATTTGAAACTGGTCTAGTTTCTATTCATTTGATAATCTATGTCCATCTATTATTAATATCATAGATAGGGATTATCACTTCAATGCGTAAGTAGTTAAAGTTACACTGATTGAAGATTAGATGGCGACCGATAGTAAGGAGTTCTTAACTAAAGTTAATATATTATTGAATAATTCCATAGCTGTTAATTATTATTATTGAAACCTTTAAAATTAATTAACTTGCAGTCATGTAGTAATTAGATATACTATGCTAAGAGGATATAAAAGGCATCGTAATTATAATTATTGATTTTATTGATATAATAAAGATGCAATAAGACTTTGATAGAATCTATCAGTCCTTCATATTTAAGTTTTAATCATACTAAAGTCAGACAGCACCATACTGGATTAGACTAGGCTTCAGTTTTATTTTTTTGAGGGGAAAATCACCTAGTAAGTCCTTCCACCCTGGGTGAGGATAGAAGGAGTATCTGACTCAGACTCTTACAAAAAACTAACCTATTCCGATTCCTGCTTCTAACCGGGAGCCCGCTAACGATAGCGATATGGTACCCGAAATCTATCCCTTCAATAAGTGTTCAATGCATTTCTTCAAATAGAGACTAGTAAGATGTATATTTAGCTATTTAATCCATTTAATACATATTTTTATATGGATTTTTTTTTGTTTTTAAGGGTTGAAAATCATCGAATGACTGCTCCCGCCTTACTGACTAAAAACCATCCCGTTCCTTCTCCTGCACGTCGAGCCGGAGCCCCGGTTACCCGTTAGGTTCTCCGCGACTTTTATTTGGAATAGGAGGCAAAAGAACAGACGGTTCACCTGATGGTAAGCGATCAGCGCCGCCCATGGACGCCAGCAACACCAGAGGAGTCACATGTGCGTTGCGTTACATATGGTTTAAGCATTAATCACCACGCTTCCTCACAACATTTTTCTTCACCGTTTGTCAGTGGTGTCTAGATAATCTTAGCAAATACATATAACTCGGAAAAAGTCACATTGGTACTTGACGTTAATAGGTTTCGAAGCCGCACTCTCATGCATGACAAGCGGGCGTCTTAAACCTCCAGGCCACCTCGACACAAGCCTCCCGGCCACCACGACAATTGATTACTCAGTAATCTTTAATTATTATCTAGGTAAACTATCAACAAACAGCTAGATTTCAGATCTGCAAGTAAGTTAGAAAGTAGACTACGGTAAATAAAGCGTTACCTAACAGACAAAGTAAGCAGTAATGCTGGTACTGTGTACTTTCTATCGCAATGGTTGTGACGTCACGCCGTCAAACTAAAGGGCAGATACATAGTTTATGGTTGGGAAAATTTCTGTTTTATAAAACCATTGTTTGGTTTGTAATTATGTAGCGGAAAATATTTTTGTTGCTGTTTCATTGAACTGGTTTAATGAGACTGTATATTTCATGCTCAGTTTTAGACACTTTCAAAATGTTTCCTTATCTTCTTTGTTATTTAGCTGTCGGTGGTATATTTATAATGAAAACATAGAACTAATCCATCTAAAACATCAATAGCCTATAAGTGACCACTGTTGACTTAAGGCCTCTTCTCGCACGGAGAAGTTTTGAGCATTAAACACCACACTTGCTCAATGCAGGTTAGTTCATGATTTCGAACTTATAATTTTATTAGAAATTATAAGCCCAGGTTTCCTCACGACATTTACCTTCACCGTTTGCCAGTGGTATCTAAATAATCTTGGAAAGTACTTGCCTTTGATAGGTTTCGAACCCGCGCCCTAATGCATGAGAAGCGGGCGTCTTAAACCTAATCCTATAAACTGGTTAAAATAATTTTTTTGTATAAAGTAGGTCATTTTTCGAATTCACCACTTTTTCTGGGTATATTTTCCAATGCGATAACAAACGTTGAGTAAAATTTGCCTAGTCAACACGCTCAATTGATGTAGTAAAAAGAATTTTAGATATCTATACAAAACATACAGTTAGAAAACATATGGGTTCCTCCACCTACTACATATAGGTAGTTAGTCTACGTATGTAGTCCACATTTAGTTCAAGAGTGGGATTCAACTTTGTAGCATTCGGTAGGCTACCTACATGACAATGCACTCAACTATTACAAGTAACAATGTCATATACTTTGTTGTTCCTATCCTTGTTTCAAAATATAGAAGACGGATGCAACCTTAAGCATAACACAGGTAAAAATCTGGAGAAAAATTGCATTAATTTCTGTCGATAAAAATGCAACATAGAAGTTTAATCTATAATACTTTTACTACAATTAAAGTAAAGATGAAACATTTTTTCTATAGTGACATTGACTAGTCTTCGAAATAACAAGACAAATTTGAAAAAAATATTTCGTCATTGGACACTAAACTTATCAGGTAGTAGGCTACTATTCATCTCGATGTTTCTACAGAATCGAATGATCCTGTTCGTCAGTACATCTTCTACATGTCGCAGCCAAAGCCATTGAAGTCTAAGGTATTAATAAATAGATACATATTATAAAACACCAGTACCGATTTGATATAGAACAAAATAATAGTAACGCATTATTCATCAAGAACCAGTTCCCTACCTACTTGAATTTGTAGACACGCCTTTCTGCTACGCTACCTTTATTTTTGTTCATTTTATAAGTAGATTTATGTTAAGTATTTAACTTATGTTAATTAATACGATTAAGAAAACGAAACGGCTTGTATTGTTTTTAGTTAAGTACTTATATGTATTTCAGTAAAAAAATGTATTAATTATGACTAGGTACGACGTGAGTATAACTGGTTTTAGCTGATTTAATTTTCTTCTAGTACCTAAATTATGTAGAAAAACATAATCTAATAGAAGAATATATGTATGTGTTTAACATTTTTTACCTTAAAATAAAGTCGATATTAAATAAATAAATATTTAAACCTGCTCTGTTTCTGTGCGCCATTTTGTAGCGAACAATTTTCATTTTGATCGTAGACTGTGTAGCGTGGCTCAACACAGCTGCGTGGCAGTTGTTTAAACGGAATTCGTCAAGTAAACATAATTGTGATGAACTGAAACAGATAGTGAACACCAGTTAAAAACAACTGTGAGAAATAGTACTAAGAATTCACACATTTTTGTCTAGTCTCGTGTCTTACTTTTATAAATTATCTATTTGAATAAGTATCTGTCAATTATAGTAGGTATAAAAGTTACGTAATGATTTTTCTCTTCAACATTAATAGGATATTTGTGTATTTACGACCTTTACTTAAGTATTAGACACCATTGAACAGTGAACAGAATATTATAATTTTGATTTATAAGCAACTAACGTGACGTAGACACCCTGTACCCTATACCCTGACGCCCGACGTAGAATGCACTGTTATGAACAAACGATATCATGTTTGTACTTAGCTATCACTGATTAATTGAATATATCGACTTTACTAGACTAAAAGAAGGTTAAGCAGGAAATATAAAGATATAAACATAGATAAGCACAAAGTATTACTCTCTTGAATGGCTTAAAGAGACATAGCTCTAGCTTACACAAATAAATCGACACAGGATAATAAATAGACTTACCTACGTAAATATACTATCACGAACACAATTCTAACACATTTAAAACTAAAACATTTTGTTAATATTAACGTAAAGCAGTGTCTAGCCTCGGTTGTGTTTCAAATTGGACTAACAGACGGCTCCGGACTCGCCGGTCGAGTTATATGAGCCTCCAATAAACCAAACCGCATCTATTATTCGTATCGCAGCAGACCGACAGCTGACAAATGGAATTTTAAACAAGCTTTATGGCTCGACTTCTACCTACCCCTTGACCTAATTTTCCTGTTGCATTCGTGAACGGTCAATTTTAATTAGACTTTCTTAACGCTACGTAAACAGCACACCATATCTCGCTACGCTATGATTACCACGGTTAAAAGGGACCCACGACACCTCGAGTAGGAGCTATTGAGAGATACTTTTAAACACGCATAGAATAAACAATTACCGTCAATTCACGTTTCACACTTTGTCATCGCAAGCTTCACAACGTCGCCGGCGCACAAAAAATGTGAACAATCAACTAATATTTAATATCAAATATCGACCCTAAAGTCTCATATACACTAAACATTAGGACGTGGTTCGTTAAGCCGGCTCAAAGTGATGTAATAGAACATGCAAACATACTGTGTGTATCCGACTTATTAACAGATCTCCACTGCATGCTAACACACCAATAAAAGAACCTAACTCCTCAACTCATACGTGTTGAGAAATCAAACTTATGCAGACAATTATAAAGTCATTTATATCATTTTATATTTTTTTAAATTGCATTCTGATCATCCGGCCAGCGTTTATTGCACCCAAAGGCGATTCGTCCCGAGTTAACGTTTGACTAATTTGTGAAGTTATAGAGGCATCATAAAACGAGAGTGACAGGAATAACGGAGTATCAGCTGATTGGTGTTAATACGAGTTACTGATAGTCTCGTAGAAAGGGAATTACATTTGTGAACCGTGGTGTAAGTGTAATGGCACCTACACAGTTTGATGAGTACGATTCCACGAAATACATTAGACGTAATTGTTACGGAAGAAGATAATCATGAGGGAGTTCGTAGAATTTGAAGAATTGTGTTAAAGAAGCTGTTAGCAGATTGTATTTCTAGAGTCAGTTTAAAGACAAGTACTTAAATCACGATACCAATACCTTAGTTAAACAGAACTGACTGTTTCAGGCCAGTGTTAATAACTTCTCGATACACTATTTCACTCGCTCATACAACAGACACAATCTTGAAATAGACACAGTTATAATATCGACATGTGACGTGCAATGCACGAGAAACCGAAACATCAACTGGCCACAACTTGACGTATTCACCTTGAACCTTGTTTTCACTTTTCGCGTTCAAATAAACTCCTGTTTTATTGTTTTGTCCAGTGTTATGCAAATTAGAATCGGCAGTAGCCAACTGATAAAAGGGTTTACTAAAAAAATGAAAGTGAAAGCCAACTGGGGGCATATTGTGGACGTAGTCACGCTTCCTCCGCACTATTGTCCACATAAATATTTACGTTACGGAATGCAAAATAAGTTTTTACAGATACGGCTACTGAATTGTCTTTGTTATTCAAAACAACCCTTTTGGCAGCTTTCGGTGAGTTTGTTATTCGAACGCTATTGACAAGGATGTTCTGTTTGTTGCCTTTTCCATATCGGGTGCTAAACGCATAATATTATGCAGTGTTTGGCTTCCAGTGAAGAAACAAGTTTCGTTTTTAAATTAGACAAAGAGGTTTTACTTTCATCTGAGATGCAGATTTTTGTTAGTAGCTATTTTAAGAATAAAGAAATATACGACTCTGTTGCCAGTTTTAATTTCAGTGATGCAAATTGTGGACAGTAAATTAATTGAGGATCGTTGTAAATAAATTCGCTGCTTCCAAACATAATGATTTATAACGTCAATATCATCGTCTACAAGCATCGGATAAAGTAACGCCGAATTAATTGATATTAGTCTACAGTTTCGGTATTTATAGAATTAGTTTATTTTGGCATAAATACCTAATTAAAATGCTTTGAGGTGTTGTATAGCTTGTTTATGAAACGCTACCAGACTAATTACCATAATCTTTTAGAATAAGAAGAGAACTCCAAAAAGGTTTTCAAGGTAATCCAAAGAAGTGTTTCTTCCAAAATAATGCAAAAACGTCACCAGTTTTGTGTCAATAGATAATATGAAAATCCTTTTAAGAACATATATAATTTATGAATGTGGACGGGAGCGACTTCGTTATTAATATTTTAATAAAAGTGACATTGCTGGTTTTATTAAAAATCCAAGGAGTTGTAGGACTAAGATTAACATAAGCTATACGTATTGTTGTAGAGTGCGGTAGCCAACCGGTATTAAAGTTTACGACGGGGATGTGAGACATCATAAAACTTGAGATAAATCCAATCGGGGACCCAAGAAAAACAATCCACTTCGTTCCGAAATTACTTCGGATGGGGACCGCCGAACGATTCTGCATTACTGTTAATATTAAAACTTTGACGTTGCCTACTCGAATTTTCTTTACTATTTCTGATTTCTTTGTTTGATATATGCCGTTTGGTTATGTATTGTATATTGGTAAAATCTAGCCTATGAACTTAACGTAGTATTAATAAGGGGGATAATAAGTAAAATTGTACTAATGGTCGTCCGTCCGGTAGATTTATTAAAAAGAAATTTTTCGTATTTTTTCATGAAAGAGACCGAATGACGTCATTCCTAAACTAATTAGTTTTATGTAAGTTTTTGTTCTTATTATAATTAAACAAAAAAATAGTTTAAAACATTTTCCTTTTGCGTAAATAGCGAGTTAAATATTGTGATTAAGCATAGGTAGTTCATTTTGATATCTACTTGCCATGCCTATTGTTACAAATAAATTATCCTGTTCAAAAGATATTTATGTCTCTGTGTAACTGCTATTTTCTGTTACGATTTACCGTCATACTCAAAGCAAAAATTTTTCAACATATATCAAAAATTCTTGCGATTCCTACTAGTACATTCAAGTATAATTTTGCTGTGTATCAACGTGTGCCTACATAAGTACAAGTACAATATAAAATCAGCTGTAAGGTGCGACGTCTGACCGGCAATTAGCGGTGCACTTTGCAAACAGCCGCACAATCTTAACTAAGATCCCTGTGTATGGACAGCAGAAACGATGGTGATATGAATTGTGTTGTGTTCTAAATATGAGGAAAGGCGTATTTTATGGAGATTTGTGCTGCTGGTTGGTTTGTTGTGATAATAATTGCATATTACCAAAAGTATAAAGACCATAGGTTACTACGAAAGAAAAAATTTGAGAATAACAATAGAAAAAATTGATCTCTTTTTCATTCATCACTTTGACTGAGGTACTTCAGCCAGGTACTGCGTTAGATGTCAAAGATGGCCCTCATGATTTATAGGCCCCGGCATGGCTTGAAAGTAGTCGAATAGGTACTACGTCAAACAGAAACGGGAGCAAGTCACCCAACGTAATTTTCAACTGAAAAATAATACCTAGTTTAGACATACTTATGTTATGTTGTAAGTAGGTATATCTAAGTAATAATTTTTAATTCGAAGCAACTGGTAAAGTACCTACCTGTGTTCTTTTGTGATGTCATCATTTCGACCGATTTGACTCCTTCCAATTAGGTATTATTTAATTGGGCAATTATTTCATTTCGCATGCACATATAATAAATTTACTCGGCTTTGATTTATTTGCGTATTTAATTTTTAATATTTCTGTAGTTTTCGATTTTTTTGAATCAAAATTACCTAAATTATAATTTGTGCGTGTCCACGGATTTATGGTATCTTTCGGTATTTTTTATATTTTTTTTCTGTTAGGTACCAAAATATCCCACATAAATAATGTTATTAACACCATATTCATTTATATTTCCATGTAAATAATTTAGTAAAAATGTGTTGAATTTTATTTTATTTGTAACACTAATAAGTTTGTATGCCTGTCTGTATGTCTACGGGCCAAGTTACTTTGTGTCGGGGCAAGTCAATACGGCGAGGAATGTGGCACGCGTTCGCCTCACCGACGCACGCATGCCTACAAATACATTTTGTTTAAATATTGCAAGGCAGCCTCGCAGGATTCGTTACAATGCGCTGTAATAAAACCATTTATAATAGCTAAAGAATACCTCTAGAGAATTATTCATTTGAATTACCATTTACACTTAGATAGAAATTGTGCTGGTCCTGTAAATTATTTTTTTAAGGTGTAAATATTTTAGTTTTAATTTATTTTTTATATTTTAAGTTGTATATATTAATAGTCGCAAATTAGTTTTATTTTTCAATAATAAAATGATTATTTATTGAAATTTTTTTAGATTATGTGATGTTCAGACACAATTTCTTATCATACATTTTCTTTAATGGATTTTTAATCTTCTTATTAAAAATAGTACACTTAGAAACTATTCAATAATTTTGATAGATAGACCTTATAGTAAAGTGATGGCGTTTATGCGTTGAGTGCAGTTAGAGTTCAATAATATTTTTTTTATAAAGCTTCGAAGGTACTTTTGAACATTAGAGGTACGTTAAAGTACCTATTTATAAAAAAAGAGCTAAGTATTGCTTAGTGTAAAAAAACCAAGACATTGACCTTGTCTAGACGCTACCTAGACAGTTCTTATCTATTTTACAATGTACTATCTAAATAGAAATACCTAACCTTAGCGCATCTACCGATGTGAATCTTCGTATACCTATCTAGATAAAATATATTTCAGTCATTAAACCAAATTACTACAATTATCTAGACGTCTAGTACCACCACAATGTAATAGATTAACATTTTATTTGCTGTTAATTATATTATACAGGAATTAATTAGAACATGGCACTATTTAATAGATCTAACCTCAGGTTCTGTCTATAAGGTGACTAATGTAGTAATTTCAAAGAGCTATTATTTGAAATTATTACTTAAACAATAATTATCTACGTATTGTAGGTACTAAAGTACATAAAATTAGCAGTTTTTGCATCATATACTTGCTGTAATTATAAATAAATTATTATAATTATTTTGACGCTATAAAACTTGACGGTTGGGATTTATTTGTTCCATTCGAGTAATTCAGTTAGGAAGGGCTTTCATTTAGTTTAATTAAAGGTGTACATATTTTAGAATTTTAGTTTCTTTGATACGGTGTAAGTAAATACTATAGAACTGATACTATACATATAATTACTATACATACACTCACACCTACGTATCTATAGAGATTCAATAAACACATCTAGTCAACTCGAGATGTTTGGTTACGCGTTTTCTCGAATCGAAAAAGCAAATTTTGTATGGTACTTGCGATTAATCAGTAGTAAAGCTATAAGGAAATCAAAAGGAATGAAAGCCTACTAATGTCACACGACTTCAATAAAATCATATAATTTGTATCGTAAAACCAACACAGCTAGTTTTATGAAAGGTTAAAAATGTGGGTTCGTGTGGTCGCGGGTTTATTAGCGGCACTTTATAAAACAAACAGTATTGCCCGCTTACTACAAAGCCTGTAGTGGCACCGTATTATAGACCACTAAAGCAATTTTGTTACCTTGCAACACATCTATAAAATAATTTACCGAACAGTGGCTTCATCATTAAGGCATTATAACAAAAGTTCACAATTAAAAGTGAATAAACACCATCTAAGAAGGCCCGCCGACTATGATAATGATCTTATTTTAATTTGAACCTCAATTACACATCATAAAATCGCGTATAATGTGCTTTAAGACAAAAAAGTGTTCGTCTTTCCGTACCGTTTTCGCTGATCGTGGAAACAATTGAATTTAGTTCACAACAATGTTATTTGTCACTACTTTACCTTGAGCCTACTTCGTTATAAAGTACAGAATGAGATTTATAATTCTCTTAGATTTCACTTGTAGGTATGTGAGATGAAGTTCTCGGAAGGAACCCTCATGTTTTTGGCGTGCACGTTCATAAATGACGCTAGGTTGTCGGTTAGATTCCGACTTTGTCGGTAAATACTTCAGCAAAGCTAGGACGCAATCAGGGCCGTGAGGAAGGAGCATGTCATAGCATAATTTAACATTAATTATGTTCTTATTCTAATGCGGGTAGATGTTCTTGAGCAACTGTTGTGCTGAGGTTATGGTTTTGGTGGCATGATAAAACATCACGACATTTTGTCTAGAATTCCTAGAAGGTAACGATATAGTGGAAGGAATGTAAGATTTCTTAAGGAGGCATTATGTTTTACTTGGTATGCATATTTGGTTATTTTGCATCCTATTTATGCGCAGAGACTGCGCAGACGATGAACTTTTGTCAACTGAAAAAACAATTCAAGATTGTAGAAAAGATACATTGAGAACTAGATTCATCTGTAGTACGGTCTGCTCTTAGTCCTCCTGTTAGTAGTTATAATTATTCGAAAAAATTTGTCAGGATATACTGACATAAAGAAGATAGTCCCTCTGAAGATAGTTCCTAAAAAAGGCCAATAAAACTAGTATATGCTTGAAATCCATAGAAATCAATTAAAATCCCACAAAACACACCACTTCCCTTTGTACGCTCCCATAATTCATAAACGTAGCCAACATTCAAAGCAGGATAAAAGCATTTTAACTGCCTACTGAACGTAATATTATTCAATACAACCTCAGTTTTTCATAGTTTAAGTGTCGCGCAGGGAAATAAAATGTGCATAATTTTTCAACATTGATATATGGCTGAATAAAACCCAGTTACCTACATCCATTAGGTATAGGCACTATGGCTAGTACTAGTAGGTACTTACTCGAATGGTGTGACTCTGAATGTTATGCATTAGTTATACCTATCATAAACTTTAATGGTTATATGTATAGCGTGCGTAAAAGGCTTGTGTTTGTTTCAGTTTTAATACTTATGTTCTTTATGAATGGTACTTCTTCCTATACACCTGTGGTTACTTACTTGGGTTTTGGTAGACTTTTATTGATCAGGTAAACAAAGCAAGTCCCTTCATAACTCGCTTGACTAGATGTTTGAAAATATTATATACTTTTACAAATTTTTTAAAAAACAGCAACTGAAAATGTATATTTGTCCTGAACGTTTAAATAGTAAGTGCATCTAATATTAAATTGAAAAGTCTCTTAGTTCTATATTAACAGGGTTGAAAACGTTGAAGTAAAACAAGAGTTCGGTTCACAAAAACTTTAGAACCATTTGATTAACATACCCAAATATTTAGATTTACTATCAAAATAAAAAGCGAGATAGAAATCGCGCAGCTATTAAGGCGCGCGCTAAAGGTAAACTATGGCTCCCTTAAATTTTACGACATATAAAATTAATTTGAATAATTACGAGTGCGCTAAGTGTATGGTGAAGCACTTATTTATATAACGGGACTGTTTATGTTGGTAGAAGAAGCAGAACTGATTTTATTACTTCATTATTTACCTTAATTCTCACACATTTTGCTCCTATTTTTCTTACTAAGTATATACAATCCTGTTTCCAACTAGAGTCCCACTTGATACCCTACGGCCTTCATTTCCCGTTTTTATGTTCCCGAAAGGATTTCGAAAAATCCCGTCTTAATGGTAGCCTTGATCATAAAAGGAATGAGCTACTTCAAAGTTCGTAGCTGCATAGATCTAGGATGCTGTTTTTACAATCATTGTATATGTCATTTTAGATTAAGGACTATTATTTATCTGTCGAACTGAAATATTTAGATTGCACTAAAAATTAAACGTTCATTTGGTACAAAATGCTACAAAATGTTATGTAGATTGTAGCTAAAAAATTTTACGCAAATAAAATGTGCACTGCTGACATCAACGAGCGACTAGAAATCATTTGTCAGCAAACTCAAAATTCCCCAAGACGAAAAGAAAGGGGAGTGTGGGGTCGATAATTTTCCCGGGTTCCGATTACCTAATGTATTATAGGATAAGGCGAGGGATGTATCGGCGCGCGCTTGAGCGGTCGGTGCGAGTGAGCGACCGGAGCGCTTGGAGCGAGCAGGCCCCGCCCGCCCAGCACAGCCACTACGTCGCACGCCGCCGACGCGACCGGCCGCACCAACGGCCTCACGCGCAACCATAAATAGTGCACATAATTAATTTACAACACAGTAAAAGTGATGATACAAGTTTATCGACTATAAATCTGTGCAGTGCTGTGATCGCGTGTCACAGGTAAGTGATAATTGCTCAGTCGTTGCCGCACTGTTTGTGAAGCAAACACGCGCCCGTGTGAATCGCGTTCGGACAACAAACCGTCGGGAACCCTTTGGGTGTCGGGTTGTTGTTGGTCTGTGACAATTCGACACTTTTCGTTGAATGCTCGAAGACCGTTAAGAATTTCTGGTTACGAGTAAATAAACCTCTTTGTTTTTGTTTGATGTTTTATCTCCTAGTTTAGACGTGACGTAGTATGAGTGGATATGCTACATTATAATTATGAACTTGCTACCGACTCTTAGAATAAAGGCCAGTTTCACGGGTCAATTTATTTCTTGATGCAATAATCTGTGTTGTTATTGGATTGTATAATGTGCTTTGAATGTTTCTATTCCTCTAAACGATTTGTTTAATTTGATAATTGACTGTTCTCGATTGCTTTAGGTATATATTTTTTGAAAAGATTCACGGTTTCTGTTCAATTGTTCATTTAACAAGCTTCATTGATATTGAGAAACTAATCTAAGTATTTTTGAAGAAAAGTATTAGTGACTTATTATCTTATTTATCTTCTTTTATATACTACGTCTAAATACTATAATCAAATTGCTTAGAACAAAGTTATTACTAATCAATATTCTAATGAGTATCAGACATTGATAAAATTACCAGTATAGACAAGTTGCATTAACCAAATATCACATAATACTTATATACTTACCTATATATGAACATTAAATAGGTAACCAGTGCTAAATACCTGGATACATATAAGCCTAAGATCTTGCCGTCGCTTTACGCTGTCGAAACGAATCAATATTTAACTGATTCATAAATGTTAAATTTTAATTAAGTATAATTTATATCAGACGATGTAAAATATTTATTTAGATTCATTTATTGAATTACATCTGGTTAGAATACCATAGGATTTCCCGATTTGAAAGCGAAACAGATTTTGCTGAGATTGCTAAACAAAGCATATCCTATGTTATACTTATCAATAGAAGTATAAAGACAAGACCTTACTTTCTATTGCATTTATAGAATTTTATAGTACCTAAAAATACACAAAGAAAAAAATAATGAGAAAACGGTAACAAATCACACATGTAGGTAAAGAGTTCGCTCAAATATGTATTTCAGGTATTTTGACCCTATACATATTTGTTATTACAGCAACAGTACTCAGAAGTTATCTAGATCACACTGTTAATGAGATTAGGTATCCAACCAAAGCATACCAATTGACTGATTGAAGGGCCAGAACCTAACGGTCGTGGAGAACCTAACGGGTTACCGGGGCTCCGGCTCGACGTGCAGGAGTAGGAACGGAGTGGTTTTTAGTCAGTAAGAGTCTGACACTCCCTCCCGCCTCACCTAGGCGGGAGCAGTCATTCGATGATTTCCCCCCCTTAAAAAAAAACAAAAAAAACGGACGGTACTATCTACTAGGCATATTTTCCGTTAGTTGCCCCTTTAGGTACGGAACCCCGTATATGTGAACATTGACCATAAGCTGTTCTTACAGAATATTATTTCTGAAAATATTCATTCACACCCTAAAATTACTTACCTATACTTTAAAACAAGAATTTCAAGTAGGTACCTACATTTCATTTAAAAGTTAACAGTAAAAGTATCGAACTTGCAGCCTTTCGCAATAAACAAGGGTATATTTATGTCTAGCTAAATTAATATATTTATGTTTATCTGTAGAACAGGTGCGTACTAGACTCAGTATAGTACCTAGGTATTTATCACGACCCAAGACCTTGAGAGCATTAAATAAATCTAACGCCGTGAAGGTAATTTACGCAGGTAATATCATAAAGCTGTAGATGTGAATGGTTTACGGTCTAATTAGGTGGAGGCGTAGCTGAGTACCCAATAGATAATCTTGCATAAATATAAATTATTCAATTTGTCAACCTCATTGGCTTTGTAAAGTTATTTTGTTCTGTAGTCAGTTAACTATGACATGTTATTGTTTTTGGCGTACCTTTCAAAAAGGCTTGGTTTTCTAATGAAAAGTTTTGTTTTGATTGACTCTGGTGCTAACTTATACTTTATCTCTGGGTCTCCTCACACTTTTCAAAATAATATGAATTATTAAAGTAATCGATTGCAAGTTTTAGTAAAATTTTGTCTATACTTATGGTTTACCGAGAACAAACATCGTTGAAGAATAGTGCACGTGGTATTGACATATATAAGTAGTCATATTTAGGCACCTCCTTATGCCTTAATCTTAATCCTCTCGTTTTACTTAGGTACATTATATTATTTTTTAATATATTATATGTACCTATAGTTCAAAACTCCCTATGTAATTAACTACAGATCACCTGAAAGACTTATTGTGATGTAGATACATACGAATCTAATAGTTTTCTATCAATTGAGCACCTATGTAAGTATGTATATAAAAACATCCATCAGCCTTAGAAATCTAAATAAAAATCACGAGGTCATAATTCTGGCTACTTTAGAATTTAATAAGAAATAGTTTTCACAAAAATTCTAACTCAAATGGAGAAAATTGATTTTTCATGCAAGTAAATACAGATTACTTTCATGATACCTAAAAGAGAGAGTCTAGGTAGTCGTGTCTTAGTTAATTACAATCTACAATCACATTAGAATTATCGATTATTTCTCAAAGATCTTACTTCCAAATAAGGAACCCGTTTCCAATGTGTTTCGATGTCTACATAGCTTACTACACGATTAATTTGTTTCTTTATGAAAGCTAGTAATTGCAGTTTTCTTGGTAGCCAGCCAGCATTAGCTGCAATTTAAAATCTTCGAAGGCGAAAATTTTGCCAATCATTCAGGTTTTATTTTGCCAATCATTCAGGTTTTATTTGTTTACGATTATTGTTTTAACTTACTGTGGAGTAAGACTGGGTAGATTTCTATACCTAGTATTCTTCTAGTAAGATTGGCATTTAAGTGCGCTAATAGACACACTTTCTAATTGAACGGTATTTTACGTAGAATGATCAGAATTGGTATCTACATTTATTAGTATCTATCAATTTGTTAAATTACGGTCGGAAATCATGTGTAGAAATATACTTATTGTCTGTGTATTATTGTTGTGTATACTTTACGCTATTAATTTTAGTATTGGTATTTAGCTTGTGGTTGGTTTTATAAATAAGGCAACCTTATTATTATAAACTGTGTTAAAAAAAACCGACGTCAACGTCCTCCTGTTTTTAATGTCAATTATATTAATATACCAAAATTTTAAAGTCACAAAGTCAAAAACACTTTTCTGAAATCCGCATCAAACTCGGTTCTACCACAAACATACATATACGTACATACTGGTCAAACTGATTACTTCCGAACTTATATACTGGTTCTATTCCAAACACAAGAATCAAATAATGAATAGTGTGTCTGATTCTGTACCATTTAACCCAGTACATATACCTACGCGAACAGCAAAGCACTAAAGATTTTGCCAGCATCGAACTCTTTCCTCATCGATTGTGTGAACAACTATTAACAAATATTTACAAATAGAGTTTGAATGCACATATAACACTACACTTACTTTATGGCAAGCTGGAATAGTTAATACCTATTTAACCGACTTCAAAATAGGTTCTTGGTAATGCGTTTACAATACCAATGTAAGTACTAAATGCTTTAAGTTCATACAAAAAGGTTTGATAGGTACCGGTATGTATGTTATGCTTTTCTTACTGTGTGATATGAGTAGGTAAAATATGAAAGTTTGTGTCGTGTACCTAAATCGAAAAATTAATGAAATCTAACCTGTTTAAATGTTATACCCCAATTTTGTTCATACAAAAGCAGTCTCTAAACATCGGAAATATGGTCTATAATGTAGTTAATGAGTTAATGGAGAGTAATCACCGGTGACAGCTTGGGGATTGAAGGCCTAAAAACGTTTTCTCGGAAAAATATCCTGTTTGATATACCTAAGTACAGTTTTACATTTTCCTCCAACAGAATCATGCTAATTATCACCAAAAGTTTTGTTCTAATATTAACATTAAATTTAATTTAGTAGTAATAGGAACAATAAAAACAACGATCCTTTTTTTTAAATCTTTATTTCCAGGTCATTTTCCAACTTAGTCACAAGACACTAAGAGGTTGAAATTCGTCCAACCTGATTTCAATTCAACCTGAATCGTTTTAAACAATTTAGGAAAGTCAGACACATTTTCAGCCGTTACGCTCAATGCACAAGTATCTATAATTAGACGGATATGTAGTATATATTTAAGTCTACAGTAATTTAGTGCGTAGGTATGCTTTTCAGTAAATGTACCAAGATTTTTGTTATGTCAAAATGAAACACGTAGCGATAATAAATTACTTCTTCAATCCATCCATCACACGCGATTCGCTAAATGAATGACATCGGCCGTAAACTCATAATATTATCATGTCGATTCACCCACGTGTCTGTACACACGGAACTAACATTAAGCCAATTCATAAACCTTACGTACAACACAATAAGACTCAAATTAGTTTGAAAATGAAAAGTATACAGGAAAAAGAAGAATGAGGCATGTAGTTTATTACACTTTATGCCGTTGGACATAAAACTAGACACCCAAGTAGTGGATTAGAGAACAAGAAATCCCTGGCATTGCGCAACTTTGACGTTGTAAAGCAGTTTAAAAGGCGGAGGTCAATATTTAACCGTCCACTTGAGAAGCTTTTACGATTTGTTGTTATTGTTACAATTTTACATTCGAATGAAGATTTAAGGGGTTATCATTTTAATAATAACCCCTTTATAATTTTATAATGAACTTTGGGCGTTTTGTATTGAACAACAGTGGTCATGTATTGACGTAGATAGGTTAGGTGTACTTTCGAACACGCACACCTTTATAAGTGAGGTATATGGGTCGAAGCGGTGGCTTGACCATTGTGTAGTAACGGACTCAGCTGTTAGGTCTGTTACGAAGGTTTATGTTTTATATGACGTATTGTGGTCTGATCATTTCCCCTTAGTGGTGGAATGTTGTCTGGAGTCAATTGTCCCCAAAAAAATTGTGTCAATGCCTAACGCGAATAAAGTTACGTGGGGGGAAAGAAATCTAAATCAGATAGAATGCTATCAGAGAGAATCTCATGACAGGTTGAGACTAATTGACTTTCCGCGCGAGCTTGAGACGTGTTGCGATAGGACATGTAGTGATCATATGCACAGGAAAGTTATAGATCAGCTGTATTCGGACATTGTACATGCACTTAAAAGCTCAGCAATGGTGGGTCGAGATGGTGGCATTAGTAGGCCTAGAAAGAAGGTTGTAGGCTGGAACAGACATGTCGCTGGGGCGCACACGGTGGCAAAAGAAAAATTTTTACAATGGATATACTGTGGAAAACCTAATGTCGGTTATGTGTACAATGAGATGTGTGAGACTAGAAAAGTTTTTAAATCGAGACTCAAATGGTGTCAAAATCACGAGGATCAAGTGAAAATGGATATTTTGGCCTCACATCATTCTAAAAATGACTTTCGTGGTTTCTGGAAGCACACAAATAAAATACAGAATAAACCGGGGCTACCTGTGAGTGTCGGCGGCATGTGTGAGCCAGAAGATATTGCCAACCTATTCAGAGATAATTTTATTGTGAAATCTCCTCTGGGAAGACTGGGTCGGTGATCGATGTTGAGCCTGGTAAGGATCTAAAAGTGAAATTTAAAGCAAAAGAGATTGCTCAGATTATAAAAGGCATGTCAAGGGGCAAGTCTCCTGGTCATGACGGGCTCAGCATCGAGCACCTCCGCTATGCGGGTACGCACTTGCCGAGAGTCCTGGCAATGTTGTATAGCTTTTGTGTGGGTCATGGTTACTTGCCGAGCGAGATGATTCGGACAATACTGGTACCTATTATTAAGAACAAAACGGGAGACATCGCAGACACAGGTAACTATAGGCCCATATCACTGGCTACGGTAATAGCAAAAGTATTTGACAGCTTGGTTAATACACAATTGAACAAATGTATAGAAATTCATGATAACCAGTTCGGGTTTAGACCTGGATTGTCAACTGAAGGCGCGATATTGTGTCTTAAGCAGGCTGTCACGTATTATACCCGGCGTGGTACACCTGTGTACGCTTGCTTTCTCGACCTATCCAGGGCCTTCGATCTGGTTTCTTATGAGGGGTTGTGGAAAAAGTTGGAGAAATCAAAATTACCATCTGAAATAATAGACATTTTGAAATTTTGGTATGGAAATCAGAGCAATTATGTGCGATGGGCCGGGGCTTTGTCTCGTGCATACGGGTTGGAGTGCGGGGTGAGACAGGGGGGGTTGAGTTCACCTACGCTGTTCAACCTATATGTGAACGGGCTGATTGACGAGTTGAGTAGCATCAGAGTCGGCTGTTTTATTGATGGTGTCTGTGTCAATAATATTAGTTACGCGGATGACATGGTGCTGCTGAGCGCGTCGATCTGTGGCCTAAGGAAACTTGTGCAAAAATGTGAAGAGTATGCAAAGTCACATGGACTTATTTACAATAGCAAAAAGTCGGAAGTTATGGTCTTTGGTACTGGGGGTAAAATTCCTGAAAGTATACCACCTATATTTCTTAATAGAATGCCTTTAAACAGAGTGTTTAAGTTTAAATATCTGGGTCATATATTGACCCCCGACCTCAAGGACGATGCAGACATTGAACGTGAGCGGAGAGCGTTGTCTGTTAGGGCAAACATGATAGCTCGCAGGTTTGCACGGTGTTCACTTGAAGTCAAGCTCACCCTCTTCAGGGCATACTGTACTAGCTTTTATACATGCAGCCTGTGGGCTAGGTTTGCGCAGAGGTCATACAGCGCTCTCCGTGTTCAATATAATAATGCATTTAGGGTGCTGGTGGGGCTGCCCCGCTTCTGTAGCGCATCAGGAATGTTTGCAGATGCACACATAGACTGTTTTTATGCAACAATGCGCAAAAGGTGTGCTTCTCTGGTGAGCAGGGTGCGGGCCAGCTCCAACAGTATCCTGAGCATGATTGCGAGCAGACTGGACTGCATATACATGGGACGATGTAATGCCATTTCCCATGGATTAATGTAGGATGTATTAATATAAAAACTTTTATTGTACTATAAAACAATTGTGATTACTAACATAGATGTAAGTTTTACTAACATTTTGTGAGTCTTGGTTACTTGAAATAAATGATTTATTATTATTATTATTTTAATTCATTGGGCATTCGTTCCATTGAAAGAGAAATATATGGTATACTTTGTTCGTTCTTTAGCTGGATTGTAGAAGAATTTATACGTAGCTATCTATAGAAAGACGGTGATGCAATTCTATTTAATTACAGCAAATAAATGAATACATACTTCTTTACTGCTACTATAGTATCTACTAATTTATGTAATAAGTACCTGATTGACAAAAAATAATGGGATTTAGAGCTATAGGTATTTATATAAACTATTTTTATTAACAAAGGTATTTTCTATCATTCTGTTTTACTGAATTTTCCATTCAATCTCATGACTCATTGTCCAATACAAGGTTTCAAACTGCCAATCAGGTCAATGTCACCATTATCAACCACTGAACTTCTACAAATATTAAGGTACATGTACAATTACGGTTCCCATCCACTATCAGACAGGAGAACAATAAAATATAGCGAAACATCGTTCCATTGCGATACCGTTCGATTTAAAACGATTTTATGGTATGTTTTATTTAATCAAGAGAAGTAATAAACTTCACTAAGGTAATTACAATCGAGTAGTGAGTGTAAATTTGTGGTGGCACGATGTTATTTGAAGAAAAGAATCGCCATTTAAACTAGTGAAACGGTGAGCTCTAATCAATGTCCAATCAGTGTTGGGTAGTAAAGTTAACTAACCGGGAAATTAACTGCGTCTGTACGGGAACTGTCTAACTATAACGTGTAGGTACGAATGCCTAGTACCTACGTAGCGGTGACGTCATGCCTACGACTTATGTAATCTGTGATACTATTCGAAAATGTTTTCAGTTCCTAATACACGGGTAGGTATAAATATCGGTAGATTATATACCTAGGTAAGTACCTACCTGCATATTTAGAAACTAAAAATGGGCAAAAAGTTTTACAAAAAGGTTTTTCAGCGTCGTCAGCATCTATAACGTAATACAAATTAAATATAGACGTGTCTCGCTCAAAATGATAATATAGGTATGTACTTAGGTACCTATAGCTCGAAGGTATCAGATATTTTCATACCTTTAAAGTTTAATTAGAAAGAATAAGTTTGATAATTTAGTAAGAAAAAGTTTAAAGTATTTTCAAAGTTAATGTTGTTGCTACGCCACTGCTACGCCGTAGCTACGTAATCTGGAAGAAATTCAAAATCAGAATAAATTCAAAATATCTTTAGTTTATCGTAACACCTACTTTCGGCAGGTGATATTAGGTACTTATATATTGATATTTAAGGTCAGGATTGCCCGGTAGTGCAATCAAAACATTCTACTAAAGTTACTACGCCATTAAAATCTGATCAATGATTTTGGAAAGTGTAGAGGACATAGATACACACAAATGTTCTATTTTACTTACGTTGGTGTATACCATCAGTATAGTATTATTCAATCAATTGAATCAATTTATTAGTAAGGTAGATAACTCACTATGACATATAGGTAGGTATATATATATTTTATACTTAAATTGAACGATTTCTCTCAACTTAATCGTAAATATTCGTAAAGTCTTGTATACTTTTTATACTTATGATATAATTTTGTAACCTGCCTGTTAATTACGGTTATAAGCCACGACTAACTCAATGTATTTCATGAAACAATCTTAGGTACCGTACCTATTTACACGAACAACATAGAAACTCCACAACTCTCTCCACCTCAAAGCAAAGACCTATAGAAAACGAAGCAATAATTCTCAACATTATGAACTTTTGAGTCAATAAATCGAGCGAACGACTCTAAAGGTTTGTTGTTCCTCATAAACGGTTACAAATGGATAATAAAATTGTAGTTGACTGTTCGTCGTGACGTCACAACGTGCACACACAAATTATTGACTGGATGGGTTAATGGTCTGTTTATCATTAATGTTAGACTGTTACAGGCTTTGTAGACAGCTAGACTTCTATTGTGTTGACTGTACATTATTAAAGTTTACAGCTTTAAGTGATTCATGCTTTTTTTTTGTTAAAGTCTCTGTTTTCTTTTTACTGATTTGGTATTTAGGTAGGTAATACGTTTTATATTCAATTGCTACATTACTATAAGATAAGTAGGTTCCTACCTAGTAAATACATACCTAGATACTGAAGTAGATGTACCTATGCAATGAAACTTGGTAAGTACCTACCTAAGGAGGTTAGGTAAATAGGCAAGTGCCTATTTTGTTAAATTTAGATATTAAGTACAATACCGTAGGAAATCTACTATTTCCAGTGGACTTTTCTCAAACATAATTAATCTATCAACATAAGTATTGAAAATAAATGAAGTAAGTAACCTAAAATTCATAAAAAAAATATTGCGCTGTTAGGTACCTTCGTGATTACATTAATATCTACAGCTGCATAGGTGAATTTGGGTATCTTAGTGGTTCTCTATTTATATACCTATTGGTAGAGTTTACTTTGTAACCATTGGTCGAATTTAAAAATAAATCAAACTACAACACATGGTAGGCACCAGAAACGGCGGGAAATGTTAATCATAATACAACGAATTCAAGATGCTTCCATTCTCATAGAAAACATCTTAAATTGGAGCGTATCTAACTTGGTCGTGTTATCTTTTAAGCTCCACCCCGAATGGTAATGTGACAGTAGCAAAGATGGCAGATACAAAGGCGGGAGCGTTTTGGTTTCGTCGGTCCTCGTGGGCGGGGCGCACAATAGCCCGGCCCTTTGCAAATGGCGCCGAATTCAACCAATACCGATTAGTAACGGCTCGTCCATTTTTAATATTTTTATCTGTTGCTCAGCAACTAAAGGGGAACCGGTAGATGTCAGTTGACGTATTTTTTTGCCAAAATCTCACAATTAAAATTTGAAACTTTTGGATTTCTTTTATAACGAAATATTTCATTAAATAAGCTATTTATTTACTTTTTTACTTTAATTGTAGGAAAATATTTAGTATGTAAATACCATGGTAAATAACACCTCTGCAAAAATAGTTGTAGGTTGGTAGTAGGTATAATTTACTTTGATAATTGTAAATTGTAAATTGCTTATTTTGTTTAATTAACATACAATATTTGCCTATCAACATAAACATTTATTTTAGTGTCAACTCCACTAATTTAAATTGTAAAATACTTAATTACTTAATTGTAAAAAATATAAAAAAAGAAACTTTAAGTACTAATAATTTTACCTAATTCAAAATAATTAATATTGCTAACTATATAATCAATTTTGATACAACTTTCATAAACACCCTCTTTTAAAGTGACATCTGTTGATTTTATGTTTGATACTTGATTAGAACGGAAGCTTTCGTAGCAAGACGAAAGCTCTCATACAAAGTTCTCCTCACTAAATAGGTACGAACCAACAAGTAAAGCTCGAAAGTTCAGCATGTCACTAAAAGATGTCGCTGTCAGCACTTTCTAAGCTAAGTAGTAACTTAGCTCCCACCGCGACAAATAGATGGCGTTGTACGCAAATATTTTGGTAGAGCATGGGTAGAGCTTTCAGGTAGACCGGACCGGACAAAGAGATTTAATTTTTTACGATTTGTGATTGTGCGGTGAATGGAATGAATATGATATTTTTATGATGGTAAACTATAAATAATTATTGTTATACACGATAGAAAAGTGGTTATAATTAGATAGAGACAGATCAACCTATAATAAAAGTCGTATAGACTTCCTTGAAAAATTACAATAGGTAGGAGTACTTCTATGAATATGAGGTAGTTATTAGTATTAGATAAAGTTAGTTCTTATAATTATTTCATCGAAGTAGTAGTTACAGTTACGTACGATGTTATCTCTTTCTTTTATAAATGCTTTCGATCTAAGTAAATTTGAATATGCGATGTTTTTTATTGTTATCTATTCCTTACGTTCTTTTATTCACATTTTATTGATTAGGCATCTCGAAATCAGTTTAAGAAGTAGGTAATTAAAATCTGATACAAAGAATTATTCTACAAGGCAATTGGGTGGGTACACGTAACGTTAAAAGTGTTGGTGATAGAAAGAAATGAGGTGACTACAGAATATCAGATAATGATAGGTGATAAAAAATGGGAATAAGTGAATGAATTTGTTTATCTGGGATCACAATTTACGAGAGATGGAAAGTGTGACGGGGATATTGAAAGGAGAGTGAAAGAGGGAAATAGTGTGAATGGTGCCTTACACTCTGTAATGTCGAGTAAAATAATATTCAGCAAAGCTCAACTTGCTGTAATGCAGTGTGTATTGACACCAACGCTTATGTATGGTAGTGAATCATGGGTGTGGCAGAAGAAACATGAAAGCAAGATTAATGCGGAGGAAATCCGAGCTGAGGAGTATGTGTAGAGAAAAATTGAGTGATGAAGTGAAGAATAGTGTTATTAGAAAAAGGTGTGGATTGAAAGATGATGTAGTGACAGAGATTGAAAAGGGAATGTTACGCTGGTTTGGACATGTAAGAAAGATGGATGAAAGTAGAGTAACGAATAAAGTATACAGATCAGATATAAATGGGGCCATCGGTAGAGGGCACCCTAGATGGACATTATACTGACCAGATTGGCGATATATTAAAAGAGGGCCTAATTAAAAGTATCCTTAAACGATAAGCATGCACGAAAATATTGAAGACTGTTGATGAAACGAACGAGGTATGTAGGATGAATGTAATAATTGGCATTTCGTAGTCTTTGCCTACCCCTAGGGATTTTCTATCCACATTGATAGATGCAAATCAGGGCTCAATATATTGATTTATTTGAAATTTCTAAATATTACAAAAACCTTTTTAGACAGTGGAATAGATAACTTGTGACATTAGTTTGTAGCTCAAATTGCAATCCAGCCTTCTGAAGCCTTTTACTATGTATCTGACTATTTACTAATTCTTAGGTAACTAAGCTTTCCATAAGTACCTTTTAAGTTGTGAAAAACTTAAACTATTTCACTTACAGTACCAGGTAAAACAGGTTGAATAAAATTCAAGAGGTGAACAGAGATAGAAGAGGGGTGAATAGATACTATGAATAATTTCCCCATGCTTATTTATTCCCTTTCCATGGTACCTATAATTAGCAATCGAATACTTGTGTTACGTCTGTTGTCTCTGATTTTGGTCGTATTCTAGTCTTCAAAACTATTTTGTTTGCTGAATCAACGAATACCTCAGTAAGTAAATAAATAGATATCTATACTTATACGTTACCTACCTTGTGGACAGCGTTCCAAGATTTTTGTTATAGCACTGAGGCAGTAAACCGTATACGCTCTGAATGTTAATTACTTATTTGATAAGTACTTCATCAGATTTTGATTGTAAGTTAATCTGAGAAGTATTAGAAGTACCTAAGTAGAGAAGGTATGTGTTTATTAGGTATCTATATACACACATACATTATTATTAATGTACCTACATACATTACTAACTACATACCTACATTACTATTAATGTACTTACTTACAATGTCATGCGCTTACGAATCAGTAACAAACAAAGATCAATGGACAGAGTATTATTTTTGTAATTATATGTTACTTGCTTTTGTTACTAAATTAATTCAGATGTGGTTAAATAATTTAACAAAATAAAGCTTTTTTGACCAACTAGTGCTTACCTATATCACTCTGTTTTCATTATAGGTAAGTACCTACAGTAGTAAAATTTAGTAAATTTTGAGACAGCGATTTAAAAACCATTAACTTTACAGTCACAAATACCTAGATGCCAAGTAGGTAAGTACAACGCATAAGAACAAAGCCAATAGATATCTATTGAGAATCCTACCCATCTACTAAAACAAACAAAAGATAGGTACTTACATCTAAAATTCGTCGTTGTTGTTCAAGAATCTTATCACAAAGTCGTAGGGGTGAATTTAGCTTGCAGATTCTTTTGCAAACTGTCATAATGGGGTGAGTTAGGGAGGTTTCACCCCATATTGATCGGCAGCCATTTTTGTTCGCGCATGCGCTTTGCCTTGGTTTTCATTTACCGCGACCGAAACACAGATGGCGCTATACAAATTACTAACGTAGACAACTAGTAATTACTATAGTCATTATTATATTTTTATGCAATCCTTATCTAAGTATATTTTAGATGTCTTACCTCCTTGCTATGTAGTTATTAATTGAAATGTGAACTTTATATCATGGCTATACAATGAAAACTAGTCTGAATTATTTCTGCTGTCTAGATTGAATATAAAAAAATATTAAATAACCATACGAAAAGTCGGTCGCGAAAGCCTTAGTTCGAATAATTACTGTTTTATTAACATTTTAACCTAAGTAGGCCATTCAGGATTATTCAACCTATAACATATCTAACATAACTATGTTATTATATTTCAAGTTCCTACCTAACATGGCAGAGATATTATTATCTAAATTGGCAACTAATTGAAACAATAATTTAATTAAGTAAATACGTAAATGATAAATACCTATACGATATTTAAAAAGGTATATATAACCTAAATATTGTTTAACATCAAAGAACCGATTTTAAAATTAACAGGTAATATTTTTTACTGTAGAAAAATTACAATTGATAGTTTTCAGTATGGAAGAATTAGGAGAAGAATAAGGGAAATATAATAAGAATTGTCAAATATTCAAACTTCTCTGATAAAAATCTCCTGGCGTCGAAAAAATCGGCCCTAAATGTTTTATATACCAAAACTGATAAATTTATAATTGTTAGGTACCTACTCAAAAACGTCCCAAATTATTAGTTAAAATCAATAATATTTCCAAAGGTATAAAATCTATTCATGCTGCAAAACACCAAAGTAAAACAGTATTTCCTTCTTATAAAGAAGTGAAAACTTCGTTCGTGCGCCGTCGGCAAATTGCCGTCGGAAAAGTTAAAACCTAATTTGATTCAGCATTGCTAACATTGGAGCCATTAATCATGAATTCACGTTCAATTTTAAAATAAATAGGTATCTAAACATTTGTTGGCTTAGGTTTAATATTTAAAAAAAATATAATTATATAGGTTCCTACCTTATTTGATTCAGCATTGCTATTGTCGGAGCTATTTAACACGAATTCATTTAAAACATAAATATGTATCTGAATATTTATTGTTGTTTTAAGTTTAATATATTCAAAAAATATGTATAAGTTTATAATAAAGAAAGATATTATGTAAGTTTACCATTCAAATAGCTTTAGCTCTGATACAAATTAATTCATTTATGTACCTGTTACCTACTTATTTAAAACAATTGAAAAATTCCAAGTTAAATAGCAAAGGTTCCTTACCTTACCTTATGTAGAACTTATTTCATAATTTAATTCATTATAACTATATATCCTCCTTTTGTCTGTTAGTTTTTAAGCACCAAAACACTACATTATAGGTAAGTACCTCGAATAAATTTATTTAGGAATACCTAGATAACAATTTGTATAAGTTAATCATATTTTTTGTATAGGACCAAAGGTAAAGAATCATTTCATGCGCCTTTTGAATCATTCGCCAAGAGTATATGTACGATACCTCCATACTTATTCAAGTATAATAACACTATATCTTCGGGGTCGGTAAGCATAATATCAAAGTCCTACGCATAGGTCACACAGCCCCCAAGTAGAACATGTCCTTATATGATGAGGGTCGCTTTTATGTCCGTTATGAATAACACGAGGGATCCCTCTGTCCTCCCGCTTTGTTGTCATGCATACCATTACATTATACGTTCACACACAGAACGACACACAATGTCGGGTTATTTTGAATTTATTGTGCTGAATAGAATCCTTTACAGGACGTGGCTCTGAAAATAAATTCAAAATTATGCTGTTGTGCCTACCTATCAATCTTTTAATCTAAAAAGTCGTGTCAGAAACTAGTTTATTGTAGTTTTGCAGACATCTTCGTTGGTGTCTAGGAATTATGACTTATCGACTAAAAGGTACGAAGACAGTAGCAGTGTAATGTGGGATTTACAGACGTATTTAATTTTAATGAAACTAGGAATTCCGTGTTTCAAAAGTAGAGGCTTCCTTGCTTAATTCCTGGCCTTTAAAGAAGTTCTCAGATAACCTGTGTAAACCACAAAATTAAGGCCTATTTCTGCTACGTATAATTTGCATGTACCTACACACACTAACCAAAGCATATACAAGTGAAAAACCGTCGAAAAAAGATTTTTCGTTCAATTAATACTTACTCAGCGGTTATTCTCATCCCAACCTTGTTACCTAGGGGTCGTATCGTTTGTCTGCGCCGTCAACAAACAAAATAGAAGTAAGATGATGTGTGTAGGAGTTCGACGCCCCTGTTGTAAAAATATCCCTCGGTCAAAGCAGACGTTGTGCCCGCCTCAGATACTTGAACAGAAACATCTATTTTTGTTACAAAAATCTCTGCTGTGATACAATTTGTGACTCAAATGGTTAGTTTTTAAAATAAATGTAATCTTATGTAATGTTAAAACTGTCTTGATTTGATTGTCATTGTCCTGTATCAGGGTTCTGGGCTTAGCCCAGGTTCAAATTTATGTTGTTGGGAACTGCATTTTTGGACTTGTGTAATAATTTGCTATGAATTTTCCCAATACATGTTACCACTGCATTATGATTTAAAGAAAATCAGAAGCAGAATGTTCCCTATTTTAAGTACATCTAGTCGACCACACAGTCAAACCATTGCAACGGTTTTAAGGGGCTTAAGGTAAATTATAAAATACTTACCTTTGTGATATAAAGATAAATAAATAAAATAAATAAATACTTACACCACTGTGTAAGATCTGGCGAGATGTTCTATTTAATCTGAAGGTTGTAAGGGTCTTTGTTTAAAACTAGACTAAGGTAATACCCACGGATTTACTGAAGCTGGGAAAATTAAAATTATTTTCTCTTCATTTTATTGTTGGTTTTCTAATTTATTATTATCTATTATTGCGTAATAATTCTCTTTGATTGAAATTATTTATATACCTACATAGTTTAAAGGATTGAATTATTACTAGGTAGATAACCTAGACCTAAAAGAGTAAATCAAATAGGTATATAATCAAAAAGCCAACGATATAGGTACACATCGGTTGCATGACATCACCACATCACAATTTAAATAAAATGAGACTCTGTCGCTATATAAATTCAGTATAATATTACATAAAGGGCCTTACTAAGCGACATTCTGCACATAGCTAGCTTAATACCTAAGAGAATTCAAAGGCGGGTTCCCAGTTCGCGTCACGTGCTTGACGTAATAAAAGCCGTCGAGCCACCGAAGAAATGCTATCTCAGGGAAGTGACTTTCTTTTATACTTTCTTTTTACATTTATATACTTTTCTTTTACGTCCCCACCGGGGACGAAACGTGAGGGAGATATTTTTCTTTGAAAATACAAATGTTTCACGTAGATACAGACTATAATTTTCGTTAGATATTTCGGGACGTAAAATATAATTTATCGTTGTTGAAGAATTCTTTTTGTGGTCTTTTTCTTTTTTGTTAATATAAGTAGATCTATGTATAGTCATCTTTTATGTATGAACACGTTTGTATTTCATAGAAATCAGTAACATCAGTGACTGAAAGTGGTAGCTAATACCGACCACATCATTTTATTGCGTGGTTATAACTAGTACCTACAGGAAAATATTTATAGATAAATTAAATCTGAAATGCAATTAATTGAGTGAAATCATGAACAACCTTCATCTCGAGACCCTGGATTTAGAAACCTTCAACAGGAACCTTGCATACTGTAGGATGGTAAGTACTTACGTAGATAGGAGTATAAACACAATTACTTTCTATAGTATGTATACTTGCCTGACGTAACCCTTTTACTGGACCACTGCGGTGGGTCGGCCGTGAAGCGATAATTAAATCTTCCACATCGCGTGACATTTATGCTGATGCCAGGTATCCACCTTAATGAGCAGGGCGGTCGCTTTGACCGATCTACAGACCCCTTTAATTAACATTTCCAAGATACTGTCCAATAATAGCCAACTAAAATATGGGTGTAACGTTGGGCCTCTGTCAGCGGTTCGGGTCTTAAGAGTCCCTCCGAATAATCTTGAGCTTTACAATAAGTCTTCTGGTAATCTTTAGGTGCAAATTTGCTTATGCTCACGCTACTATGTGTGAAAATTTTAGAATATTTAGGATTTTGTTTTTGATCTATGATATCCTGAGAGAACATCAGCAAAATTACTGAACGAGTCTGTGTGTGTACATACTTTTATACCCTAACACACAACATGCTTAAGATCGAGGATAGCTCAAATAAAAAATAATCAATTTTCTATAAATAAGTAGATATATTTTAATAATATAACATAGTTTGTATACTTAGTACCAATAAAGTAGTTACAGGACAAAAAAACGATGCTGCGTTCAACTACGAACATAAAAACGAAGTTCAATACTGTATATTTTAGTTAATTTTCTTTGAGTTTATTTTTTAACTGACTTCCCGCTTTCGAATGACGGTACGGTGGTACCAGCTTCAAAGGCGGTAGGTTCCGTATTTGTTTCAGCTGTCAGAACGGTCTTAGGAGTATCATTTGATCTAGGCGTTGTTGAAGAGCTAGGAGCACGGCTGGCAGACGATGGTCCCTGAGCGAATGACTTTTTATAATGACTATTCACTATTAGGAGACAGTAAATTAGCACTGAAAGAGATAGAGAGTTATTTTTAACAAAACTGTTATTATAGAGAGTGTATGCGGACGACAGAGATGTGGCCAAATCAAGCTTTATTTTATACTAGTTACTTCCGCGTGGTTTCACTCGCTCTGCTCGGCGACTTTTAATAGTAGCGTAAGATTTTATAGCTTATAGCCTTTCTCGATAAATGGGCTACCCAACACAAAAAAAATTTTTCAAATCGGACCAGTAGTTTCGGAGATTAGCGCGTTCAAACAAACAATAAAAATAAAAACTTTTCGGCTTTATAATATTAGTATAGATTTTACCACAGACAGAGCAAACATAGAATAATAGTAAGTACCTAGGTATTATGAATTTAAACATTTCCCACGACATATAGGTTATTAACAATTATTTTATTCCATAAACTACGTTTAAAATCCGACTGCAGCACCCCTTTTCTTTGGTACACACACATACATAAAGGTCAAACTGAGAGCCTCCTTGTTTTGAAATCGGTTAGAAATACTAGTCTTTTATAAAAAAAAAACTTACATACAGCTCCAGCAAAAGTCGCTCCTCCAAAAAGGTACGGTCTCGCACAACTCTTGGTAAACGTTGATACAACGCTAGTAGCCAGATTGAAAACAACTAATAATAATGTTGTATACATAAACGGAATGTGAAACTGATATTGTTCCTGGAAATTATATAACAATTAAGTGTAGGTAACATATTTTATGAAATCAAATTTTATCTTGTATGAATGTGTGACTATCGTAACTTTTTTGATTTATAACCCAATTGGACATAGGTACTACTGGTAAATGAATACAACTCCAATTCAACATCCCAAGTGAGAACTAAGTAAAACTTGAATAGGAGTTTCTTAATCCTTATTTAGTGGGTACTACAATCTTAACTTCTTAAATCTTCTTAAATCTTGACTGCTTCGTTGCCCGAATGGCCGCAAGTACGATTGCCGGGTTTCGAATTCGATTGGGTCGGGCAAAGTATTATTGGGTTTACAAAAAATTCTCAGTAGTAGCACGGAGTCTGGAATTGTACCCGGTATATGGCAATAGGCTCACCCCCTATTACATGGGCCTACACAAAGTGGGTGTTACATTGTACAGTGGCATAATGTGCACCTCTGCCTACCCCTTCACGGATAAAAGGCGCGATGTTATGTTACAATCTTAAAAAGATAATATTACATACTGTATTGATTTTATTTCAACACGTATCAATAACGTAGGTATTGCTACTTTTAATGTAACAAAAAGTACCTACTTCCAAGTAATTTGAAGGATAAGAAAAATGTACCTTAGAAACTCCATAAAGGAATAGGCCTGCTGATACTGCAGTAACCAAACAAACTAGACCGGCTGAGCAACCAATAAAGGTCGAAATTGCTCCTGCAAAGTAGCATTGTGAATATTCGCTACTGAAAGTAATGCTTCCAAAGGCTTCAAGCTAAAAATAATAATCAATAAGCTTTGTGTTGACTTGATTCACTACAAGAATTTTTGGGACGAGAATTTGTGTAAAATTGTGTACAGAAAGTGTATGTTATTTAACCGTAACATGCGTATACTTACAACAAAAAGTATATAGACTACTCCTATAATCATACACCCAATTTTTAAATTCATACAAAAGCAACATGTTTCTAAAGTTGGTAAATTATCGAAGATGTAAAATTTCACAGATTGAAAGTCCTGTGAAAACATAGACATGTCATTTGGTAGCTTTGTTCGTTAAAATTGATATTTCACATAAAGTTGTGTTTGTAGCTTCTAACAATAATAAGGTTCGGTTAAACCTTTATTTACGGTAAAACATGAATTAATAAAACGGTACAGAACTACTGTAATCACAATTTGACATCATAATTTGGCAAATAGCCAATACAGAATGACAGGTGTACCATAAAACCTTGTTTTTTTTCTTTTTATAATTATTTGAAATGTATAACGCCTTGGTTTTATGACTGTAATGTTATTGTTATACTATTTAATTAAAATAAATAAATAAATAAATTTCAGATGAGTAATGTTATATGAATCATAATCAATAAGAAAATTTGTACAACATTAATTTGCAAACATAGATTATCTTCCTTAATTAGAAATTAAAAATATATATACTAGGTACTTGAAATTAATTTAAACTAATATGCTAAAAACTAAGACATTTACATTGAAAAAAATAGAAAAAAGTGAAGCACTTTAAAGCCGGCCTTAGGTATTGCTGAGAAAGAGAACAAGCCTTTTAAAAAATAAAAATGTTAAATTAAGGCATCCAAACAATTCAATCGATATGATTTTAAAACTCGATCAAAAGCTTTGATGCATTAATTAATCTTATTGCGTTCACCAAGTCACATAGGTATACAAAGGCATAGTAATTCATGACTATCATTCAGGCCTTAAGTCAAGCTACTTAGGGTCTTAATCCTACATACATACATACATGCATAACTTCACGCCTGTTTCTCATGGGGGTAGGCATAGACTAGGGAACGCCAATTACTACGATTCCTACATACCTCATACATATTCTTAATCCTACTAATATTATAAATTCGAAAATTTCTAAGGATGTACATACGTAAGTGTCTTTGTTACTCTTTCATGTCAAAACGATTGAAAGGATCGAGATGAAATTTAGTATAGAGGTAGATTATGGACCGGAACACAGAACATATAAAGAAGGTGGACCGGAATAACACATAGACCACATTCTATCCAAGTTAGCTAGCTGACTAGCTGCTGCTTAGCTAGTTTCAATTACTTATTACTTATATATTATAAATCTGAAAGTGAGTTTGTTTGTTTGTTCCGCCTTCACGACGTAACTACTGAAGCGATTGCTTTGAAATTTTGCAGAGGTAAGGTTAGAAGTCTGGATTAAATAATAGGGTACTTTTTATCCCGGAAAAATTTGATATATCCGAGGGAAAACAAAAGTATTGGTATAGATGGCGCTGTGTGTATTGGTATATGTCACATAGGCTACTTTTTATCCTTTTGTGACGCGAGCGGAGCCGCGGGTAAAAGCTAGTTTCAATTATTTTCTACTATCTACTAGATATTATTGTCCTCTATCATAAACCCCTGAAAGAGTAGGGCTCTTTCACATCGGTTCTCTATCATTATCGACTACCTTTATTTTGGTCAGCATGTCTCTGTTTTCTGGTCAATCCGCTGGTACAGTTTTTATTTTGGTGTCACATGCGTATTATTTCATCCTTCGGTATGATGAAAAGTGTGGTACTCGCTTTAAATTGGTATTTAATTTTGAGCATTTATAGTCGGTAGATGAGTACCAATAGGTACCTAATAGCGTCACACAAAGAGAATAGGGGAAGTATAAAAAAAAAACAAACACTTATCATTATAAAAAATGTTTAATACACACTTATCAAAATAAAATAAAATAAATATATATATAAAGTCATAGCCACTAACATAGTTTCAGGGTATATTGTAGCACTAAATTACTTATGATGTGGTTTTGTTTTCATTTATTAAAATTGACGTCCGTTGTTTATCTTTATTTTTATTTTTAACTTTATCTTTATGTGTATCTGTATCTGTATCTATATCTTTTTCTTTGTCGTTATCTTCATCTTTATCTTTATCTTTATCTTTACTAGAAATCGATGCCCGTGGACTTACTCCTTTGGAAGGAGTCAATTCCGGCGGCGGTTGCAATTCTCGATAGTAATTGGCCAGTATTAGTAAAATGTACACTTGTACTGAAAATAAATAAATTTCTTGTTTCTTTTTCTATTATACCATTTTAATCTCTTTAAGACAATTCATCAGGAAATCGAATTACTGGAATCTTAGTCTGCTATTGCCAATTGAAATAGTTGCCAAATTGTATAACACTGATTTCATAAGTTCATAGTTAAAATTAAACAAACAACACTAATAAAAAACTGTAACTATGAAATCAGTGTTGTAAAATTTTGTAACTATTGTATTAGCAAATTAAAGGACCTTTATGTTACGTTACATTATTTTAAAAAGTTGTTGGTCATACTTACAAAGTGTTGCTAGCAACGTTACACCACCCAAAACGTAGCCTGGAGAACAACCTTTCTCACTTTTATTGGAGGTAAATAAAAGAAGGCTAATAAATATATTGTAAAGTAATAATACTATTGTGATGTACATGAACCACAACACTGGTTCGGCTATACTCTGTAAATTAAAATTGAATTTATTAAAGACTAGCTGACCAGGCAAACTTCATACCGCCTAAAAAAATTTCACACCTTTTAAACCTTCCCTGCACTTCCACGAACATTTCAAAACTAAAATTAGCCAAATCAGTCCAGCCGTTCTCAAGTTTTAGTGAGACTAACGAACGGCAATTCATTTTAATTTATATAGAAGATTAATTATTGATTCCATAATTAAAATCTCAGTAGTATCACGGAGTCTGGTATTGTGCCCGGTATATGGCAATAGGCTCACCCCCTATTACATGGGACTCATCATAACATAAATAGTGAAAAGTGGGTGTTACATTGTACGGTGGCAAAATGTGCACCTCTGCCTACCCCTTCGGGATAAATGTGATGTTATGTTTATGTTATGAATAATAAAAAAAATTTAAAACAAAAACGTTTGGTTACTCACTTTGTATATACCATACAGTAAATATGCGATGGCGGCGATTAATGTGACAGAAATGAGGAGGGAAACATAACTTATCAATCTCGTTAGAGTTTTAGAAGTGTAACATCTACTGAATTCATCATTTCCTCCGACATTTAAAAAGGATTCAACCTGCAAACATGTTTTGGTTCTATTATTTTCTGTAAATACGTTACTTAAGCTTAAAGTCAAATTAAATTAAATTAAAGCCCTGGAACTCTGTTGAGTTGCGCTCAGAGTATTATTAGTAGTATTAGCTGGTATGGAGAAGAAAATTAAACTTACGACAAAAATGATGTGTATTGCAGCTATAATAATGCAACCTATTTTTAATTTGATACAGTAACAACATAGTTGCACACGTGGCACAAATCTGAGGAATTTCATTTAGTTTAAATTTTTTATGTAAATATTATAGTTGCAAACATAACTTGTGTAAGTGACATGTATACAATTGAATGTCAAAAATGTCATAATAGGTATCAGTTTTCTGATTTCTGGTGTTTGTGGAATGGGGAATAGACTAAATTATCACTCATCTGGACTTGATTTATTCATGATTTATTTCTTATTGAAAGAGTTATCGGTACACTTTATGACCGTTTTGTATGTAACCTAAGCCTATAAGATAAATCTGAGTAGATTTAACAAGGCTAGGGAAGTGACTACAAATTCTGAAATAATCACAATAGTCCATTACCCACTGAAATATTTAAGGGAACAAAGTATTTTAGGGAACAAAGTGGAAAGTTCCCTAAGATCGGAAAAGCCCTCCGGCCACGCGAGGTGATCGTGCCTGGCGGGCTTTCTGCCCAACAGTTGTTCGTTGGGTTTTTCTATCCATGTTTATTCGCTTGTAAACTTTGCATGTGCGATGTAGGATTCTTGTGACGTCACCCGTTGATTTGTGACATGTGTCGCCACAGTATAAAAATAAAATATCACTTTAGA
Organism: Spodoptera littoralis; assembly: GCA_902850265.1. Classification (NCBI taxonomy): domain Eukaryota; kingdom Metazoa; phylum Arthropoda; class Insecta; order Lepidoptera; family Noctuidae; genus Spodoptera; species Spodoptera littoralis. Next base: position 6,328,861 of record LR824542.2, on the reverse strand, counting down.
AACTCTTGATAACACATTTAATAACCAAATAACATTAACAATAACATTTACTTAGCCCAACTAAAAAGTCAACAATGCTGTGTTTCAATAAGAAACCTATGTGCCCATCTATCTTGTGAAAAAATATGACAGTGTTAAGGTCTCAATTGGGTGTTCATATGACCTTGGTATTTCTTTGCACCACTTGGAGTACCTGGCAATTCGCCATTTTTCTCGTCTTCATCTTCAACATCCACAAGCTCACCAGGGACACACCTCATCTGCGGTCTATACGTGTTCACAATGAGTATAAAGTACGCCCACACTGAAAACAAAAACCAAAAATAAGAATCCCTTGATAGGAATATGTGATCTGGAACTACAAATAACTGGAGCGTTTGAAAAGATGGGGATCGTTTCAAAAATACTGGTATCTATAATATTATTAATTTAATATACTGCCTTTCATCATTTATAAATTTATAATAATTATGATTTAAAAAAGTGAACACGTAGAGGTATTTGTAGCTTCGAGATTTTGCAGTTCATCAATGATTTAAGGTCAAAAGGAAAATACTTGGTTTTGTTCAATAATACTATACAATACATAGGTATATGGCATACTAACACATAGCATAGAAGAAGTGAGCAACACTATCACTTCCGTTATTACAATCAGAACCAATTATTTGAGCTATAGTGACCGCACCATGGATTACCATCAAAATGGCTGATACGAAACCAAATATCATGAACAGGTCTAATGTTACTGGATAAGCCTTCTGAAAAACAAAAAAAAACATTCATAGATTCTTTATTACAAGATTTTAAATAATTAAATGAATATTGCAATACATGTTTTTATAATATTAGAGAAAAAGTAGTGCTTTTAATTTAATGTTAAATAAATAATATACTTAGAATCAACTTAATAAATGTCTTTAACCATACATCTAAGATATATCTAAGACCCTTTTCCACCAGAGATGTGCTATGTAACTGTGCTGCGAGGATGTTATGAAACTATGTGACCGTTTCCACTAGTACTAAGTTATGTAGCGGTGCGACTTACATTGCGAGTAAGATTTGCTATGAAAATGCGCCGCCACAAAGTAACTACACGAGGAAGATGCGCAGCTCGAGCTGTGCAATGCACCGAACTACCGATAGTAGGGAAGCAGCGAAGGCAGCACGCATTCATAGCACACATTCATAACATACATTCATAGCACACATCCTTCCATATAAATACATATCTTAGTTGCATCCGTTTTCACTAATGCTAAGCTTTGTGTACCAAGTAATATGATTTGGTAGATTCCAAACGCATCCACAGCAACGTAGCATAGTACATCTGTGGTGGAAAAGCACCCTCAAAGTAATAAGAACCTTACCAAAAAAAGGCTAAGCAAAAAGAAAAAGCTGCAGGACAATAACACCACATTGACGAGAAGTAATATCCACATTATGATAATCATAGGTATGTAGAGTACACCGCCTTCTCGTGTATAAATCTTGGTACAAACTGGACAGAACAGGATCCGAATACTATGGGCAGTTGATAGCTATATCAGGAAGAAACAAAATCATTAATAAAAACTGCAAACTGCTTACCAAGCTACAAAGAGCTTCAGTCATATTTTTCTATTCCCGGCACATCTTTTTTGTTTTTTTTTTTTTAAATTAAGACGTTGCCTCACACTAAGATTATAAACATACAATTTCACATACACATCTATCTATTTGATTAATAAAGTTGCTATCCATAAAACAGAATATAAGGATCAATAGTGAAAGGTAAGAAAATTCGCACATAAACCATATTTTCTATAAATTATTTGTTTTTAATGAGTAATCAATCAATTTGTGAGTAAAAAGTGTGCACAATCTTAACAAAGAGAAAATGTTTTCTTATGTGGAAAGGTGGAACATGAGATGGTTGTACCCTTTTATTTATCTACTCATGTAAAAAATCAAACATAAAATTATAATTTCTAATCTTCATTATTATATTTTATATGATTTTTTGGTCAAGTATACATAATAGTCTCATTAAGTATTTCGTATTAGGTCTGAAAATGTCTAAGCTTCTGTTAACCCGTTGAAATCCATCCCCTAAATTTGGTCATACAAAAGTAGTCTCTAAACATTGGAAATAAGGTTTATGATGTAATGTAATATTAGTGGAGAGCGGTCACCGATGACCGCTTGGGGATCTATGGGAAGGCTTGTGCCGTTTCCTAATGGCACTTATGTTTCGACCCGTTGCTAACATGAACATTTCTTGTTCCTTACGCTCTTATTCCAAGTTATTTGGGGTGTGCATTTTTATAAATATGCTCCCTTTTTCCCTTATTACATCATCATCTTTTCACTAAATACTTTCTCGTTCATATCATTCCTAACACGATCCATTACCTTTAGTTCTCTACCTTAATTAGGTTTTCATTCTTTTGGGTGCTTTCTATTATGTACGTGAAAACAATATTCAACAAGCTTTTGTTCTTCCCACTTTGGACACTCCTGTAATTGATTATGTTTAACATTATATGTCTACTCACCATACTCCAAATAGATATCAAGATGCATGCTAATCTGAATTTCCTAGTGCAATAACAGCAATGTTTCATCTTTGGTAGCGGCAAGTACTCCATGGTTACAAGTTTGGTAATTTCATTTCTAGCTGAATAATAACATGATTAGATTTATAATGTAAAACTCTGTAAACTTGATTCATAAATAAGACGATTTTTACAATCTTTTTCAGTTACAAAACTTTCGTGTAATTTTGATACCTACATGTCATTAATGACAGTGGTGAGTCAAAATGAGTAAAGTCGTTGACAATGAGTTGTGGTTTTTCATGAATTATAGAATTACTGATTCAGAACTTTTGTGATTAGTCTTTTTGGCGTGGTAAGGCAGAATTTCATGAAATCAATTAAAAACCGGCAGGCTTTTTTTTGAACATCTATAGACATAAATAATATTGGAGTACCTATCTGTTTGTAATATTAAATCAACCGCTTTAAACTACATACATATGAATATTCATACGATACTCATAGCAGAATACAATTTTTACAATTTTCGTCTGTCTGTGTCTGCATGTCTGTCTGTATTGGCTATTTTGGTATACAATAAAATGAAATTCATTAATTAAACAAAATGAAACATCAAACATAAAAATAAACATTTTTATAAATCCTAAAAATTATAAATACATAAAATTATTGTTTCGTTCTTATTACAAACAAGATCCTATTGTTAAACTCTTCACTGACTTCGGCACATTTGACCAATACAAATCCACGCATAGGTACATAATTTCATACAGCTATCGACTTAATTTCAGGAAGTGGAAGTTTTGTAAGAATAAACTACTAATAGGTAGTAAGACCAGGCTGAAAAAAAAAAGAAAAATATATAAAATTGATATAAATTATTTTACTCATTGTAAGTTTTAGTTCATTGGTAATGCTTTCATTTTACTAATGGTCAATAAAATGTATATAATGAAAAATAAAATTACTTATGAGATAGTAACCTAACCTAATGTACCGAAGACAATCTACATTATTTTGTAGTTGAGACAGAGAGTGAAGTGTGCGTTGACAGTTTTTCGCAGTCTGATTAGAACACATACTGATTAGAATTCGTAATAAAAAAAATAAGATAAGAAATCTAAACAAAAATAGACGATCTTTTTGTACATTTTCTCCAGTACGAGGCAGCCATTAACCAAAAGCTAAAGTTTCAGTACTAAAGGTTGCATCGCATGTAAGATGCAGTTTACACGCGGTAAGCCAGCAGTTTCAACTTTATGACCTGTTTTACTACACATGGCTTTTAGGTCTCAGAGGAGTGAACTAGGTACTTTCTCTACGTGGTCTATTTCACATACAGACGTACATGGGTACTTATATACCAGCTCTAGTCTCAATCTTATCTCAATAATACATAAATAATATGAATTACACATGTTGCTTAAATCTGACTGCCTCGTTGGCCTCGGGTTCGATTCCCGGGTCGGGCAAAGTATTACTGGGTTTTTAAAAAAATCTCAGTAGTAGCGCGGAGTCTGGAAATGGCAATAGGCTCACCCCCTATTACGTGGAACTCATAACATAATTAGTTAAAGTAGGTGTTACATTGTACAGTGGCAGTAAGTGCCGTAATGTGCACCTCTGGCTACCCCTTCGGGGATAAAAAGGCGTGATGTTATGTTATGTTACGTGCTTAAATCTGCTAATTTACGAAACCACAAAAATTCTAAACTTGCAAGTGAATATTTTAGTAACATTTAGGGCCCTTGCCCAAGACGACTTTTTGTAGCGATATGTTGTTGTCCGCTCACTAAAAGCTGCGACAGCATCGCTACTAACTTATGTTACTTATTTATACTTAGCGACTACGATGTAGAATCTACATTGTAGATGCATCATCGTTACTGCACAGCTACAAAAAGTTGCCGTTGGCGAGCGCTCTTATTGTTTTATTAAGCAACTTTTAATATTTTCTGGAATTTAGATTTAGAACTCTTAAAGTAAATATATATAGTAGGTACTCTTATAGTATACAGTATATAGATATACCTAGAACTACAACGGGATCTTTGTTGTTGCCAGTATGTAACTAATTTTGTTACTTTGAAAGAATAATAATAATGTCAATACTTACTTATTAAATCGATGAAAGTGAACACAATTTCGAATATAGGGAAGGCTCCCCCAATTTTCATGCATGCGCCGACATACAACATTCCAAACATAAACGAAGCTAATATTGTTATAACACACGATATCATAAATTGTTTCATTGCCTTTCGGTCTGGAGGCTGAAATATTTGAAAATCATTAGCAGGTACCCAGATTAAAATTCATAGCTTTTATGATTTTTTTATCATCCACGTTGTTTGTTATCAACCTGTTTTCCTTCGGTGCTGGACATAGACGTCTTCAGTTATTGGACTCCACTCAATTAAGTCTTCAGCATTTTGTACCTCTATTATTTATTTATATTTAAATAAGGTACAAAAATATGTTTGCATATTCTTTGCTCTGTCTGGGATTATTTAATAAAATTGTTTTTTCGCCTTTTCTTATTTAAGTGTAGGTACATTAAAAGCGTCACAAAGCTCGTGACAGAGCTTATTGAAATATAACTTACCCTAAATATTTTTATAAGAAAATTGACACTGAAAACTAGGAAGGCTAAGTCGGTAAATAATACACCCCAGCCCATATACCGAATTGTTTTTACTAATACATTATTAGATAAATCTTCCGGTTCACCGGAACGCATCATTGTTTGAGATCTAGTTTTATTCTTCGAAGACAAACATGATGGGCCTAGACCAGCGTTTGCGCCGAAACCAAAACTTAACTGTGGACAGAAAAAAATAAATATAAATAGTTGCATTTGTAAACCATCTATAAAATGTGTTTGGTCTTTTCGCAACCTATTATAACTGTTTTATTTCTTAAGAAAAAAAACGTTTCATTTGACTTCAAAACCATTTCTTTTGAAACAGATAAGCAATTCGTCGGAATATTTTTCATCAATATATACATACATACATAACTTCACGCCTGTCTCCCATAGGCGTAGGCAGAGACTATGGAACGCCAATTACTATGATTCCTACATACCCCTTTCGCTTCTTCATCAATACACTTTACTTTTAAATTCATATCATTTCACAGAGATATATAATAACACTATAAAACTATTAAAACTTACAATGTTGTTAAGGTTAACATCAACTACATCTGCCTGCTCTGCATTGGTGGTCACATAGCACGACACTCGTATTACAAAAGCGTGTCGTACGATCGCCCACGATACCGATGGGCTGGTTACCTGCCAAGCAAAATTAATTAAATATAATGTACATAGGTATAACTTAACTTTTGCTCCTATTTACATACAAACTCTACATACATATTCTAGCTATACCTAAATGAGAAAGTGAGTTTGTTTACTTCTTATTTGTTCAGGCCATATCATGTCATATCCACATAGTACGAACGGTATGCTCTTTAGTCAGCAAGAGTCTGACACTCCCTCCCGCCTAACCCAAGGTGGGAGAAGTCATTGTATGATTTTGACCCCTCAAAAAAAGGCCATATCTACATATTAAGAATAATAAAAAAAAAAATTAAAATTTTGTATAACATAGTATGGAGTACGGAGAAGGATACAGGATATTCACGTGGGTAAATCCGTAGGTAAAAGCTAGTAAGTAACACATGTATATTAAGTTGCAAGTATAACCAAAATAGCAGCTATAAGGTGTAACGTATAAATGCAGTTGAGTTTCACGATATAACCTTTATATTCTTCGCAATTTAAAAGCTAAAAGCATACATTAAGCACATTAAAAAACCAGATACGCACTATACCGAGGACTGCAATAATAGCCACTGCCGTTTTTAAATCTGTGACGCAACCACAACATGTACTCACTGTAGGTATTCGATATTTTTTACCATTATCAGAAGTATACCCTGCATTTGTATGCATTTAACACAGTGCACATCTAACAACATGTAAATGAATAAATAAATTGTAAAGTATCGACCTATAACAATAACAGATTATTATGGCAGATATGTCAAAACAAACGTAAATGACTTTGTCATTTTGTTCTCACAGAGTTTTACGGAGAGCCTATGCGGAGAGCTTAGGCAATGATTGATTATTAAGAAAGTTTTATACCGATCGTTACTTATCTATGAAATAATTTTTTAACGTTTATTCTCTTTGAAATATTGATTAACTGGGTTTGAATTCCCGAAGGGTAGTTACCTTAAACCTTATTACTTTTACTATATAGGAAACAACTATTTAAGTACAAAAATGTACTCTTCCTCCTAATTATAGTTCAGTAATACATAGCCCCAGTTTATACGCACATAGGTATATGTAGACAAAAGGAGGTTGTTCCTTTATTAAACTGTCAAACACCAAGCGGTCACCGGTGACCGCGACCTATTGTTCTTTAATTGTGTCTATAAAACCGGTACTCGACGAGTTAATATCTAAGTAAATAGCTAGGTGTAAACAAATACTAATTTTGCTATGGAATCCACGGTAATGCTTGGCTTAGTTTAAGCGCCGAAAACCGGGGGATTTCAACATTATTGCTTCCCTCCGAGGTACGGGTGTGAGGGGAGAGGGGACTCTTAACAAGATTACATTGGAGATAAAATGGCTGAGATAATAGCGGCCCCGTAAGCTGCCTCCAAGCCTGGCTCTAAAACAAAATTAAAATTGAACGAAAAGTTGGAATTTTCTCGAATTACTTATCTTCCTCCTCTACTTTTATCTACCTACAAACTGGGTTTAATAAAAGAAATTTTAATTTAATGAATAAGATTTTTATTATAAAAGGTTATTACTAAACGTAGTTCGTATTTTTAGGCACAATACGCACTGAAATATCGTTTGGCGTTATCCAAATGATGTGATGGTGGTGAAAATGTGTTATTAATTAATTAAAATGTAAGTAGTACCTATGCACGTCGTCTTATTGTATAAACTATAAAATTCTACTTTTTTTTTTTTTTTTTTTTTTTTAAGGGGGGAAAATCATCGAATGACTGCTCCCGCCTGGGTGAGGCGGAAGGGAGTGTCAGACTCTTACTGACTAAAAACCACCCCGTTCCTTCTCCTGCACGTCGAGCCGGAGCCCCGGTTACCCGTTAGGTTCTCCGCGACTCCGAATCGGCATCGGCCCTATTGGGCCCCATCTGTGGTGGTCTGATGGCTCTTTGAGGCGCGCGCGGAACGCGACGCGCCGCACGCTCGGGTCTGTTTCTGGTCGGACGGGGAGCCACCCATGCTCGCCGTCCGCAGGCCCGCGCTTACGGTGGCCGGAGATCGTCCCGCGATCCCCGACGCCCGGTGTGTCCTTCGCGATGGCTGGGTCGCGAGGAGGCAGCGCTTCGCTGCCTCACGCGTCCCGCCTCCTCCTTAGCTAGCATGACTGCTTCGCAAAAGGAGGAGACGGCATCCCAGTCCCCCTCGCTCCGCATCATGGCCTGCACTAGGCCCGGACGCGAGAGGTCGCCATCGCCGATCACTTCCCTGAGGGCACGGCGGTGCTCAGCCCACGCAGGGCATTCCGCTACGGTGTGTTCCACCGTGTCCTCAGGGCGGTCCTCGCAGTGATGACACCCGGGCGTTTCCTCCCGCCCCATCAGACACAGGTACCTCCCGAAACTTCCATGTCCGGTGAGGACCTGCGTCAGGCGGTAGGTGAGGACGCCGTAGCGTCTCTCAAGCCACTCCTCAAAGAGGGGACTTACCGCTGCAATGGCAGCGAGCCCAGCCCTCGGTTGCGACAGTCGTTGCTGCCATTCCGCCATGAGATCGCGCCGGAGCTCATCCCGCCACGCACTTATCTGGCGCGGCAGCGGAGTTTCGCCCCGGCGACGTGCCTCCGCGCGCATGTTATACACGCGCGCGAGCACCTTCGCCTCCAGATCCCACGGCGGTAATCCGGCAAGGAGGTTCGCCGACTCCCCAGCGATCGTGCGGTATCCGCGGATCATTCGGATCGCCATGACCCTCTGTGACTTGAGCAGCGTCCGAGCAGGACGCCGCAACAAGTTCGGCGCCCAAACAGGGGCGCCGTAGAGGGCCATGGACCGCACGACCCCGAAAATTCTACTTTAGACCCTTTAGGTCAAGCCAAATTAAAATTAGGTTAGCTATAAATGTAAAATAAAATTCTATTTCGAGTTCAATCGTAAATGGAATTCACTCTCTAGTCACTGCAAGCGCCATTTATACGGATTTTAATTAAACTTAAGACTTTTAGATAATAAAATTATTTCCCACATTAGCTGTTTATTTTACTACTTATCTGGTGGCGTAAAATATAATAGGCGTAGAATTCATTAATTCAATGACACTTTTGTTGTTGCTTAAGTGTAATTTCTTTTGGTTAAAATTTCTAGTCATTGTGTCTGTGAAGTGGGTAAAGAAATTCTTTAATATAATTTACAATGATATGGTATTTTGTGCGTTTAGCGTAGCGTGAAAATTTATGTGAAAAACTGCTATCTCCATTGTATTTATGTCATACTGATGATAAGTTACATACCTACATAGGTACAATGTTACTTATTCACGGTAGAGTGCATTTAGGATAAAGCTTAGAACATCATATTATATTTCAGGATTTAGTATATTATTGGGCAAACCAGGAGTAGGTATGATTGCAAATTATTTGCTATTGAGGAATAGGAAAGTGCAATAACATAATTACTAGACTGCACGGTTGGTGCGGTGGCTGGGCAACCGGCTGCCGTGCAACGTGTCGTGGGTTCGATTCCCGCACGGAACAACACTTTGTGTGATTTACAAATTGTTGTTTCGGGTCTGGTGTCATTGTGTATGTGAACTTGTATGTTTGTAAACGCACCCACGACACAAGAGATAATCCTAGTGTGGGGCAACGTTTTTTTAAAAGAAAAAAAAAGAAAAAGAAATATTGACAAACTATGTGACTATCAAAGACTATAATTTATAGTGAGATCGAAACATAAATTTCCCAATCAGAAGCAGTTTCTATTTACTATTACATAAGGCACATAATGGTCTGTATTTCTTAATATATAAGTGAGCTTTGATACATAACCTGCTCTCTTGAACACGGTCTAGTATTGATCGAGGCACTCGCTTGTTTCAAATTCAATTCGCAGAGTGGGAATAACAATAAAACTTGGACCGTGTATCTCGCAGCATCACCTGCGCCCCAATACGTGTACTGAATATACAAAGCTTTGTGATCGAATTTTAAACTCTATATACCTACTATGTAGGTAAGCATAATATAGAATAAATATATCTTTTTTAAGGGGGAAAATCATCGAATTACTTCTACCGAATAAATTATAGCTAAGACCAAAATTACGAATGTTTTCATAAGATTTCTATCCTTAAATCAACGTATGGAAAGGTAAGGAGTATTTACCCTTTTCATTTTTATAAATTAAATTGTTTTTGTTCAATTCCATATATCTTTCTTTTGGCGGGGGAAAATTGTCCAATGACTTCTCCCGCCCGGTAGTGTCAGACTCTTACTGACTAAAAACCAACCCGTTCCTACTCCTGTACTTCGAGCCGGAGCCCCGGTAACCCGTTGCCTAAACCACGTATTTTTAAATAGTTAAATTACTTTATTAATTAGATATATTGATCAAGTATTAGACGCATAACATGAAACTAAAATTTTGTTTTCATGTCTACCACCTATAAAGAGCGTTTATTATATCAACGTAAGCTGACTGCATCCATATATTATTCCGTCAGGCATCGCGTTATTTAGGTCAATTTATCAAGGTAGTTTAACAGGAAATACGTATTTATTTCATGAGAATTCCCCATAAAAATTCATACTTTGAGTAATGATATTCGAAATACTTTAAGACTTTGTGCGTGCTTGCTGCTTTATTCTCAAAAATGTTTCATGTACTCGTTGACTTATTGTGTACAATGTACAACTACCATGTGTAGATCACATGCGATATGTATCAAGATTGTTTCCACGAAGGAACACCCGCGTGCCGTGCTCGTTCCCGCGCGCTTATACCAAGAAATGTCAAAATATTTCATACGAAGACTTTTGTAAATATGAGGCGAACTGCTCTATGACATATACGTCTCTATTTTTTACAGCCACTTCTTATCCTCGTAGATACGCGGCAAAAACACGCCTCGGGCTCGAGTCACGAATCGCAATATGGGCCTCGTGATAAATCTTCACGAATTCCAGTTTTATTTATTAAGTTGTATGGTGTTTTTACGATGTAACGCCGCGGGGGCGCTCATTACAACACTGCCTCCGCGGAACGTGATGAAAAAACTTTTCCCTGCGATATCTTCTTGCAACATTAATTACGAAACTCGGAAAGTTCCCTGCCTTGGAATAACGCGGCTCATTTATATTTCTTTGTACACTTTCTGGCGGACTCGACAACAATATATTTTTACGATTTTCTTTTTCTAGTATGGAAAAGGGACGAGCCTAGTTCCCTCGTACAGCTGATAAGAATATATCGAGTGTTACAGGCAGTAAAAATACTGAAGACATCACGTAGCAAAACAGGTCTGGGAGTTTTATGTGAGCAATTTGGAGCGTTCACAAAAGAAATGCTAACGTTGACGCGAACGTGACGCAGCCGGGCGACCCCGAGCCAAATGTGTCCTCTGAACCGTGTGCCATACGTATTGTAGTTTTACTATCCAAGCTTATTTACATTTGAAAGGTTTTATACATAGGCACGAAAACTAAATCTGATAAAATACCAAACGTGGACAGTTGTGTTAGAATAAGTATTGCACATATAAAATTTTAATATGTTTTTCATCGCAGTGTTGTTATTACCTTCAAATAAAATCTACTCAGTAACACACGTAAACTCAAAACATGAACCTTACGAGTGTTTCAATAAAATGTTCATCGAATGTCCTGCCATGGTGCGCAATCGCCGCCCAAAACCGGTAATGAACCGACCCAAGAGATACCATAATCGAATATTTTCGAGGGTAATGGCTTTTATAAGAGATAATTTAAGTTCTGGAACAGCGAAGGGTTCCGTAGGCTAATAACCGCGTAGGGCGTATCTGTGAGTTAATTTATGCTACTATAACTCAGTTGGACAGGTTGTGTTCAATAGGTAATTTAGATGTTGGCAACATTGTCGTAATGAGAACGGAACTGTTTGGTTTATTAGCATGTTGAGTGATGCATTGCATCTGGAAGGTATCATGGTGAATTGAGACTTTGTGTTTTTCTTACCATTGGAATAAAGTAAATTAGAAGAAGAAAAGATGATTTACTTTTCCCAGTATGCCTAAAATGTGTTTTGCTAACGGCGTAGCAATGTGCTACGATAAACGATAAGTATCTAAATTAAATAGCAAGTATTTTTGCTTTGGAGTCCGTAAAATATGTATATCATTGATATTAAGAACAAGAAGGTAGGCATTTAACGGCAAAAAAATGATGTCATGTGAAGTCATGTATACCCAAAAACGGTTTTCAGTATATACTCATTATACTTGTGTGCAGGCATATCGTGACATAAAAAGTACATAAAAAATCTGGATTTCTTAAAATAATACATTTAAAGTCAAGTAAGTCCGCGTTTTATATCTACACCTCCGTGTTATTAACAGTTAAGTAAAACATCTAAAGGGCGTTCCTCCTCCGTAATTTTAATAACGAAAGCCCAACATTATCAGCGTTACATAACAAACTTTATAATTATAAAGTTAAGGTATCAAATTGACTGTTCGATGTTGTTTCTTACGCTGTTCTTAGAGTAAAACGTTGAAGCTTTGGCTTAAACGAAAATGCTCATAATGTATACAAGATATGGCCTCGTGTGGCAGTTTGTTATGAAGTTTATAGTGGAGGCAACACGGTTCTAGTTACATGCTCATTGGGAGATAAAAAAAGGCGGCGATTTGGAACATTATCTGTAATAATTTAGGAGATTGTATAGCTTTAGTTGGTGGAACAAAATAAAAAATAAAACGAGTAGAAATTATGAAAAATGTACGCGGAGTTATTGGATAGTTACATATTTTAAGTTTTACGATACGTTAGTAGAGGTGTGTGTTATGATAAACGCCGAGGGTAATATGGAACATGATGTTGGAATGTTATTAGAGATTTTTATTAAAACTACAGTCGTAAACCGGATCGTACGGCAACCGCTCCGGCGTTCAACGTTCGCTGTGACATTATATTAATTTGTGATCTGTTGAAAGAGTTGATTCATTTTACTGAGCTTTAGTATCGTACCTATGTATATTAGTACATAAATGATAACACCATTTAAGTAACTGAAAAGGTTTGTTCTTCATAACGTTGTTTTCTATTGTGCCTCAAATAGGAACATTCAAGAAGTTACTGAAATACTGCCTTTTTAATGATAAAAATATACCTACGTTTATTAATTCACAGTGTATTTCTATTTGCAATTATAAAGATAGAAGATACCGGCCTCCACAAATGACAGAGCAACGCAATAATTTATGGACAAGATCACTAACACATTTTCCTTCTATCATAAATATAAATAGGTAAATATGTACATGTAATTGCACTGTAAATTTATGAGGTACATAGGCTTTGTATCATAAATATCAAATACTAAAAACAGTAAGATAACGCTCTACTAAACGCTTTTTAAACTGTTATGATTTATGTAATTCACATAACACAATGCGTGGTTAATATTTTATGAGTGTTAAATCTATATTAAATTTGTATGTGCTAAATGTAGCGAGAGGAAATATCACTAAACGGTTTTATGATGTGATTTTAACACGTACACATACCTAGTTTATAAATAGCCGCTCTTTATGGGAATCTAAGATAAGAGTTCTTGTTGTTTTTTATACAGGATTAAGTTTAATAAAATCTTAGCAAAAACTTTGGTATTTATAATAACACTACTACGTAGATAACAATTGGAATAAAAATAAAATAAATGAGAAAATTAATTCGTTTTAATTTTTATTTTTTAATTTTAAATATTTATAAGTCAGTATTTATTTCAAACGCCAACTGCTCAAAGTGTTCAATCCAGACACCTCAGAAAAATCGTGGAACTCCTTTATTTCAAAAACTTTTACCCCATGTCAAGATTGAAGCTTCAACTATATCTTGAAATATTTAGTGGAACTTAAAATTTTGGTCATTGTAAGCAGCGGGGAGACGCGGGGTGTAGGTGGGCTCGTAAACTGTACGTTTTATGGAAATATAAGATCCTTGTCGGCGACGGTGCCTACATGCCCAGCCCTCCTCACTCGCCTCAGAATGTAATCTCCTGTACCTGACTTCGTATCTTTACATACTCCGGATTTTATCTCGATTCTCGACGCACATGTAGGTAGAGGTTAAGAGACTTTGGTATATTTATAGCCACATAAGGTAATATGAATAATGAACATGATCGCTTTTTACAAACCAAATGGACGGCATTTTATTTGTACTTATTTTTGAAAAAAAAGGAATCTTTAGTTAGGTACTGTTTAATCAAATTCATGTGAATGCAATTCAGTAGATTGAAAACAGAACGATTTTATTATTGAACCACGCACGCTGCAATGTGAATTGTTATGTGGATTTTATTTTTACAAATAAATCATCGCGTACACGTTGCGATAACATATAAAACAATAATTTTCGTATTTCCTTTATATATCTATTTAAAAAAGTAAATAAAGACCGTTTACATTATCATGACAAAACATCATTACGAATACATGTTGATGTTTACGTGTGTAAATCCAATGAAGTCTTTGAAATATGGATGCTCCCCTATAATTTATGGTATATTTACCTACCTACTTGGCATTACTCGTTTTGTGACGATTTGAATAAATTTTAGCAACAACAACTGCATATAAATGGAACCTTTATCCGAGGCAATCAAATTTTGATAGCGATCGGATAGGCACGACTAACAGTCGAAATACTCGAAATAGCGGGCATTACTTCCGAATTCTCGAATGCGGACGACTCGAATCGATAGTCGATACCAATAAAACAGCGTCGATTCGCGAATACATAAAACGTCGGATTCGAGTCTTGCGCTCTTTATATAAAGCTAGAGAGAAGGGTTCCACTTTTATTGCAAGGAATTTGCATATAAAGTAACCATTGAAGAAAGCGATCTCCGTTTGGCTTCGTGTATTTTTTCGTATTCATTGTTGCGAAGGCCGCGGCTCACATTTCGTTTTATGGATCGTGATGCTTTCTTAGCGTTTAAATAAATAATGGTATCAACAGTTTTTTCTGTTGATTTATTTGAGAAAAGCTTTTATGTTTTGATGCGAGATGGTCAATTGTGTTTATTTTGATCGTTAACCTTCTATAGTTATTAAGATTGGGATCTACCCTACCCTATATGGTTAACCTATTCTTTTTGTTACAGGTTAATGGATTGCCAGTCGATCTGATTATGGATTAATAAAATTGGTAAATATGCTTTTATGAAATCAACTTATTTGAATTTTATGGTCATAAACATAACATTGTTGGAATGATATAAAACCGAAGGCGGCATGTAAGGCATGATAAAACAAAATAAAGTGTGCAGTGACCACGGGGCGTTACCAGGGATTCCTAATAAAAATGATATTTAATTGAAGTCGATAACGCGTCGTGGCGAGAGGCCTAATAAACTGCCTTTATTATTATTGTGTTGGCCCGGCTCTCGATAAACATAACGTATCTATACGACTCACGTACTGTTCAAATGCTTGTTGGGATTTGGTTGTCTTCACATAAGTATCCTTCTATCTTATCGCCAAGACGTTACGAAAGAAAATCTTTTACTATTTACCGACGGCGATAACTTTCTAGCTGTATTAGCGTCTTGCTTCAAGGGTATTAGGAACAGTGTACTGCGGCTATTTTAAAAATAAACGTTCAAGGAATAATCTGCAGTCTATCGGTGGTTCATGTTTAAAAACCTAACCTATTATTATTCCAAGGTTTTTTAATGAATTTCCACGCTGAATCGATGTCAAAAGCAGATTTATTCAATTAATAATTCATGAAAATTTATATCTAGTCTTCCCTAGGTTCACGCTGGTCTGGTGTCAACCGGTCAATAAATTGCATTTAACGGCTTTGATATCTTACAGAAACAAGTTCTTGCTTCGAATAATTTTTGCGTCACACAAAGTAAAGGTACACTCACATTGTTGCTGATGCATTTCGTCAGCATTGAGATAAAAGATGCCCAACACAATGGCCTTTAAGTGATAGTTATGGCACTTTTTATAGGCAGTTAGATTTATTTTTACTGCTTTGTTTGTTTTAATACGATTTTCGCGAGTTGAGAGCTCGTGACTACTGCTTTTTCATTCATTTATCGTTCAGTCTATTCAAATGAGCTCAGGCGATATTAATGTCGATGATATGAAAATTATCTGTCTCGTGAGCGTTTAACAGACTGTTGAAAGCAATTGTGTCTACGATTGTGTCTACTTGAGTAACGATGTAGGCGTGTTCTTTTATACTGTTCGGTGGTAGATAAAAATATCATAATATTTTCCTCTCAATATCAATTAGCTCATGACCTACGATAGATTTATCGTTTTATTTAATAGCTTTGTGATAAAGTGCGTCGGCCTTGCGTCTAGTACACAGTTGATACGAATATTCGGTCATCGTTGTATCTGGTTAGTGGTTTGATTAGTCACGATTTGAGAATGTGAATAGTTGAATCAGATGTACAATAAAATATTGAGTTCATGGACAATATATACCGATAGATATAATGAACTCTATCACGAAGAACTATAAGAAGTTTTCATACTAATAATGTGGCAAAAACCTTTAATTATAAATGAAAAGTGCCATTATTTAGCTTCAATTATCGGCGTTATCTTGTATAGAGGGATTGGTTCTCATTAGCTGACCACGCGGGCCGCAGGTCACCCCAGTGGTCCTAATAAGGAAATATAGGGTAATAAAACGGGCAGTGGCGAGCCTCCTTAATCAAATTGTCGAAATGGCCGATGGGAGCCTAGTTGTAGCTATTGACATCACCATAATTATCTTACCTAAATTATACCTAGTTACGTTTATATTTGGGTGCAATTTTAATAATTTTCTTTTTTACTTCGTAAAGGGAAATTTTGCTCAAACATTTCTTTGGACTAAGTAGTGTTTTCCAAGTTTTCTTGATAAATAACCATCGAAATGAAATATTTATTTCATTCACATTCTTGGCCTCTTCCTTACGGGTATCTACTTTATTCTTGTATAATTACATAAGTATCCTCATAAGTAATTTATGAATATGTCTATGCTAAGGTGGAGGTTAGTTTCTTATTAACATAAATTGCGATCTGAACAATTAATGTTATTATGTCAACGATATCTCATTCAATAGACTAAGAAAATAACTAAAAGTACTTAATTCTCTATGCATGCTACAATATTATTCTAGTTCTAGATAGATAATCAAAATCCTCTAAAGTGAATTACCAAAAGTACCTAATAGAAAAAGGTACTTAGGTACTTAGCGTGATTTTGATTTTTTCGTTTATATTGCCTTATCATTGGAAAAATAATATACACCGTAGATAAAACGCCTGTCTTCTAATAATATTAATTTGCCATTTTATAAAGAGAGTGTAGATGATGGGGCAACCCTTTCGTTATTTCAATATAATGTTGAACCGTTATCTTAAAACAAAGATCTCATCAAAAATTCAGCATGTGACTCTCGGGATGTATCCAATAAATCAGTTTTACAGCATTCCCGTGTCATTTCAGTCGTCGAACGGCATAAAATGATAATTTTACTGCGCTCCCCTTCCGTCTCGAGGAGTTTACGACAATTGTGAAATGTATCGACAGTTCGGGTGTCACCTAGATGGTAGACCAGCCGTCGAACGACGATCTAAATTTTAGAACACCATTTGCTCTTAGCAATAAAGGTGAAATTCGCTTGCGACTGTGAATTTTCTCAGCAAATATCCATTTAATCCATCAGCAACATATGGTACCTGTCTCCCCGCTCTCCGCTCCTCCAGTTTTCCTCTTCAACTGTTATTTTAAGCGGGGCCATCAATCTTTCGGGTGGCTTTAGTGTTTAAATATAATAGTGAATCATAGTAAATACGTATTTATAGAAAGGGAACTAAAACATCGAGTTTATTTTCATTTTTATTAAGCATTTCAAAACTGAATGCTCGAACCAGTTCGTGAAGAAGTGTATTTTTCATAGTCGAAATAAAAATATAACGAAGAATGATTGCTCAAGAAAGAACTGGAGTTAGGATATCGCTGAATATATTATACCATCCTATCCAAAGTAGAATTACAGTATCCAACGAACCACAACAGACAGCAACAGAAAAGGTCGTCTCTAATTTAATTTATGCACTCTAAACCTTTTCCCTACAATACTTATTACATTCCTAACAAAAACTGTTATAATTTACAACTATTGATATTCTCAGGCGTGAACCCTTTTCGGCATAAACATTCATTATAAACAACATGCAATAAAACTCGAAAAATGCTTAATTACCATTTATTTATTGCCCGAAATTAACAAAGCCGTAATGATTGAGAACCAAGAGTTTTGTCAACAGAACCGATTATTTTGTTTGTACAAATTATGCAAATATCTTTTGTTGTTTATGAGTAATAAGGTTTAATTTCTATTGTGAAATTTAACGAAGGAAGAATTGTTATGCATACCTAGTTGGTTTCTATAGTTTTGGTTGCATGGTTTCAGAATAGCATTTGCAGTTTAAAGAAAAAGTATATTTATATTGAAATATTGCTATTGTTCTGTTTTAAGTGAAAGTTATAGACTATCATAACTAAATCGAACCAAAGAGTCAACCTCAAGCCTTACAGGCTCGTCTACCAGTTACGTAGGTAGGTACTTATAGTTGTGTTGTTGTTGAACGTCATGTTTTATCGTTCATCGTCACCTTTTGCTATTGACCCAAGCAATGTTGTGCGTAAAGCACTCGTACGTAGTGTGTAGTGCGACAATCGCAGGGTTTACTACATCGTTTCACTTTTAACGCTATTAAACGAACACTATAAAATGTTGAGCACACCACCATGGATCATCGTCCACATTTAAGCACTTATTGATGTTCGCTTAGGGTTTTTATTTGATTGTCCTAGATATCGTTTAGTGGCCTAAAGATCTTTATTGAATTTTTTGCCACATTACGATTTTTTTTTAATTTTATTTATTTTTAAAGAGAGGTATGAGGATCTGTGTATCTTTATTTAAATGGATGTAGAGATGGCTTTGCAGGACTTTTTTCATTTATAATGTATACCTCAATACTGTAGCAAAAATCTGGTTTCGACTTCATTTAGGTACTAGGGGTTCAGAAATAAAGCCCATCCTTACTCAAAAATGCTCATCGTAGCGTGAACTAACATTTTGTCTCAGTCACCATATAACCCACCACACAATTTGCTCTGTATAATTACTTTTCACCTTACATCCCTTGAAGCTATAAATATCGTTCGGTGCCACTCATCCCCTACTCCTTACAAAACGAGCATTTCCATTGAAACATGTTACCCGAACTTCCCAAGTACAATTAAACCTCCGACAAAGATAGTTAACAAGAGCAGAGAGGCCCTAATGACAAGGATTAAGACGTAAAGATAGGGCGAGATACGTCATTACAGCCCCAAACTCATGCATCTATGGATGTCGGCTCTCATTAGGGAGATACGCCCCGTGAGTGAGTTAATGATGTTGCTCTAATGGATCCCAGATAGTATGTAAGTACCTACGTTGCTGTGTATATTTGAAGGATCATTTTGGTTTTTCTGTGGGAAACGTTTGATGTCAGGTTTTTTAACTAGATCCAAAACTTTTGCATCTACCGAGTTCATTCTTACATATCTTCAGATAATAAATAGGTCAACTCCCAATAAACTTTTCTTTCTGCCAATCCAAGTGATTTGTTGAAAATAAAGTTGTGAGAAGCTAATAATCACCAAACTAAAACATTTTGTGAAAAAAGCTTTTGACTCTACCTAAGTCAATACTCTTTTACATTGTCTGAATTATAACCGATTAAATTACTATATTTAAAGTTAGTTAATTAGGTAATCTAGATAAAACATAACAATCTGGGAGAGAAAGCAAAACAGTGAGAAATGAGCATCATTATCAGTATGCATTTGCCGATGTTACGCTACGCTATACCTAGTCTAGCCGTACAGCGTACACAGGTCACGCACACAGGGGCAGCGCGGCCGGTCTGTGAGCAAGTATGGATTAGCGCGGGCTGCCGCGCGAGCGAACGTCACAAAATGGCGGCCGTAAAAACAAGTGAAGAGTGAGTTACGGTCGGACGCGGGTCGAGGGGGGCGCGGCTCGAGGGGGGCACTCCCGACCAATGGCGCTCCGCTGAGCGAGCAACGCAATTCGCCCGCCAACTCCGCTCTTTCTTTTATGGTCGACGTTGTTTTTCTCTGGCGCGCTTTTTCCTGATTTTTTTGCGGGAAATTGTTTTGTTTGCTTTGTTAGGAGCGATACAATGTATGTTGGACAGTTTTTCCCTTGGCTCACGTTGAAATATATCTGTTCTTCAAATTAGTTTAAGTAGTTGTTACAAAGAAATTGCTCGACCTAACATAGTACCTACTTCAGGCAAGAAGGCGCAAGAAAAAACTATTTCTCTACAATTTTAAAACTATTATTGCTAAAAACTATAAGCTATTATTCTTATCTACACATCGTAATATAATAATAGCCGGAAGTTTAGCTTTAAAATTAACATTTAAATTGAATTACTGACTTCATTAAGTTTTAAAACTTTGATAACATATTAATTATGTAGATCAGTCAAGATATAACACCTAAATTATGTTTTTTATTGGAAATATTTTATTAATAAATATTTATAATTCAAATAAGTAGGAGCTGGTGAATTCTCACTGCTAGAACTTTTGTAGAAGCCTGTTTGATATGGTGGAGCACGGTTCACCTGATAAATGCCTGATAAATCAATTCAAATATTTAGATAAAATCTTTTTACATTACAACAGTAACTCTTGATATACACGGGTATAATGCGACTGTACCAATTTATATTTCCGAGTAAACAAAAAATCCCGAGCGTCCCAAAACACAACAAAATATAATCTACGTCCTAAAAATAAAATGAGACATCTCCGCTTAATCCTCGGAGCAATAAAAAGTAAAAAGTTATTAGTTGGAGCGAAGAACTCATCGGGAAAAGTTGCAGCGTAATAATTTAGCTAAGACAGGCCACGTCTTAACGTCGCGTAATATCCTACACTGACATATTTATTGTTTTCGAAGGGAGGGAGATTCTTCGAAGGGGAACACGCCACCTTAGTTACCAGGGGATGCAACAAAACACGACAGCAAGATCAAATATTTTGATCCTTACTACGAGATAAATGTCTACAACAAAAAATGAACAAGCTATGAAATAAAGTCTAAAGAAAAAATACTCAAACGGCTTTCGTTTTCCGTTGATTTAATGTTATTTCTACCTGTTTTTAGATTGAGATGTACGATTTTTGTGAAATTTTAGTTATTTTTTTTATGTAATAATTATTACATAGTATTTTACGACTCTACAGATACAAATCTTGATTCGCAAGTTATTTTGTTTCATTTCTTTTGACAGTCTATATTTTAAACGTAGCACTTATATATTTAACGTCTAGTAATAGGTGCGTTTATTACAAATTCTAGTGGCGTAAAGCACTCAACCATTTATTATAGAGATTATCAGTAACAAGGTGAAAATCTAATGATAATAAATTTTCATTATCTAAGTATAGGCTATCTGTGCAAACAGTTTATAAAATTGCTTGAGTGTGCTTTTATGAAAAAAAGAACTAGAAGATAGAAAAAATAACATTAAGTATTACCTACTCGGTTTGTAAGGATGACATATACGCGAAACAACGCGATTGAATTTTTTCGTAGTATCCAAGTAGAAGCCGTACTTTTAACAATAGGTACCCTTATATTCAGCTGCCTTCAATATATTTCCGTCAATTAGTATCACAGTATTGTTAAACACATATATAATTCTTACAACCGACAATTTTTAAAGGTGTTGGGGCATATATGACTGTATGTTTAAGGGAGTGTTTATACAGGCGTGTGTCAGCTGCAAAGTAAAATTAAAAAGCGGTCGAAGGAGTTGCGATAGGGTCGCCAAGTATTCGGAGATACTAATATATTCTGTAGCCGTTATAATAAGAGTTATAGTGTTTGGAATTTTGTAGTTATAGTAGGATATTTTAATGTTTTGATTTGGCTACGAAGTTGCTACGAAATTTCGTAGCACTTTAGTTTTAGTAGTTCGACATGAATATCGTTGAATATTCTGATAGATATCTTGTAGTTGCAATACAAATTTTATGTATAAACATTTAAAATCACAAATATACTGGTAAAGTTGTAGAAATATGAATTATGTGAAGTCAAAAAGTCAGCACTAAAAATTCATAATTTCAAGGGCATTTTTTAATCATGCTTTTCAAGAGTTGATGAGTGTAATATTTTAACATATTACAATATCTGGAGCTAGATAAAGTAAACGAATGCATCTGGCAACCCTGGTAAAGCAGTGGCGTGGGGCGTGGAGTTCATTGACCGGCCGCCCGCGCCGCTCTGAAATATCGCTTTGCAATATCTCGCTCGGCTTAATCCGAGCGCCGCGCTAGTCTGACCTAACCTTTATAAACGCTTATAATAAGCTAGAAACATTTATAAATGTTAATATTAAAGTTATAGCATAATGAAAACGAATAGACAACGTTTGTTTGTGTAATTAAACTCGCTCATGGCGCCTGCTAAAGATTCCTGTAATGTAAAATTACTTGCTTTTCTTACTTTTGTTGTTGGTTGTATATTTTGGATATTCTTTTATATCTTACATTACTTTTTTTATTTACTTATGTACGATAATTTTTTTAACTAATATCGATAATACGGAAAGTTTCCTTGAGTCACTTCTGATTCATGCTTAGGTAAGTATTGTATGTAGGTACATACAATACATGAAAACACGTGTAGGTTGAAATAATGTTACATACGGTCAATGCGTCAAGCATTACATATGTGTTGAAATGTTACTTAGATAGCAATTTATTATGTTACCTAACATGATATTCATAAAGTTTAAAATCCACTCAATTATCAAGATTTTTAATTATTTTCCGAACATTTCACTTTACTAAGAATCGTTTTTAGTTGTTTTGAAAAAGTATGATAACTAAGTACTTTAGAATGTAAGTTTATTTACCAATTCAAAAGTAAATCATCTTGGCATAGATGATTATCATTATTACCATCATCTTGTCTATGTAAGTTTTAAAATATTTGTTACTCAAAGGCCATTCTTGTAATATGGAAAAGCCATACGCCATAGCCCAGAACCTAAGCCCACTTCTTCGAAAATTTACATAAGTGTGAACGTAATATGTATGTGGGATTGGTTTTCAGTTGTATTTATTTAAAGAGATACTTGTTATAGGGGTTTTCAGCAATATATCGATAGCTTATTGGCAACTGAGTTTAACAGTCAGTTAAAAATATTTATAAATTATTACTTATTAGGTACCTATTCTAACATATTCTGTAGGTATTATTGAAGTGTTCTAAAAAATGCAATCACAAACGACGATCAGTAATTTTAAGTTATCAAAATAATATATTTGATTCGAAAATGGAGGCACAAAAAATTCAATTTAATCCATTGCTATCGTTTTGCTTTTTTCTGATCGAACAAGTCAGTCGATTAATATTCCACCAATCGACCATGAGTCTGTTTTGTGCTGGCAAGTCATTGGAATTTTAGTGAAGGTTACCAACTCATATATGTATATCTCTACGAGTAGGTCGTAAGAATAATAAAGTAGTCACGTCATCGGGTCCAGGCACAAAGTAGGTTGCGGGAATTGCTACGAGCACGTTCGAATTAAGACGTTTTGCAAACCACAAGAAATGCTGGACCGGACTCGGTCGTTCGTTATTTACATAGCTACTAGCCTATAAATAAATACCGGCCCTCTCACACACACGTGCACAAAATGACGTTGTTTTAACTTTATTTTATTTTTAAACGCGCGAGCGGTGGAGCGCGCGCCGGCTGTAATTTCGCGGTGGTCGCGGCGCGCAGGCGTTTACGCACGCCGGACCAAGATGGCGGCGGACTCGTTCTAAAGTTTAATTTTTAAATTTCAAATACGGTGTTACAATAAATCGATAAGAGTATACAAACTGTTTTCCATGGGAAATCATCGTTGTTTCGAATCGTGCGCCGTCTGCCTTCTTATCGCTCGTTTTACTCGGACATTGATTTTCACAGAGTGCTACATGAGTATAGTTGCATGTTTATAACTTCATTACACAGTTATGACTCAGAGTCATTATGTGCCAGAAGAATTAGGAGATTTATGGATTGCTAGTGAGTAATTTTTATGATTTGATGTTACAATTTTTAAAATAAGCGAGCTTGGTTTTTATATTAATTGCTTTGATGTTTTCATTCTGAAATGTTTTTATAACATATTTTCTGAAAATGTGCGTCGCCGTCGGCAGAAACATGTTTATCGATTTTTGTGAAATGACAAGAAAAATGATATAGATAGGTACATAAGTCATAGACTTTTTTAAATATTTGTTAAAAACCTACTAAATACAACGACAATTCACTGAAACCAATGATGAAGAAATCTTAAGTAGGTATGAAGTATAAATAAGTAAAGTTTTCCATATACAAAACTGGTTTGTGCTTGGTGAAGAATTCCATAACAAATGTATTCATTTAAAATAGTGGTTGAATTACCATAACATTATACTTATTGACTCCAGAAAAATCTATTGTGCGGTGAAATCATTACAGTTTTTTATATTTTGGTTTTGAGAAATATAAGTACTTATATTACAGTTTTTTTCTCATCATTACAGTTTTTTATATTTTGGTTTTGAGAAATATAAGTACTTACCTACTTAATAAATAATTTGTGACTACGACGGCTTAGTCTGAAAAATACTCTGAAAGAAGTTTAGAAAAAGAGACAATGATATATAAAAATGTTTTTAATATACCTCTAGATACTTATACAACTTAAGTATAAAAATCTAAAAATATATGTAAATATTTCTAAAATACACATCTTAGAGCTTGACCTGTAAGTGTGTTTAAGCGCGCTTAACTCTAGAGTGGCTGGACCGATCCTGCTGCGGTTTTCAGAAAAGTGTTTATTACACCCAGGGAAAGGATACTAATTATTATTATTAGGTAATCGACTTCAAAAATTAGAGGAGGGTGAATCGGGTTTTTTAAATGCAGTTTATAAATGAATTATTAACTATAAATAGGACATTTATTCATTTATTATTCTGACTACCATTAAAAATTTAGTTACCAAAGTTTTATCAAAGCCGGTGCAGTGTCTTATAAAAGTGGTTAGGGAAAGTGTGATTAGGCCAAAAGGCAAACAGCCTGAGCTCTAGGATAAAGAAAAACTATTTTCGTAAAATACCAAGAAATTAACATAACTACATTTACATTGTTATGTGTATTTGGTTTAATACTAGATTCTACTGAACTCTTTTCACTGATAACTTAATAACATGTTGAGTTTTGTCAAAAAGTATTCACAAAAGGGTACATATATATTATAAATGTAAATAAATATTAAAACGTAAATAGTACCTATATGAAATATTGCTTGGGTCTTTCCCTTTATGCTACAGTGGTGACGACAAAATTATCTTAACTTAACAAAAGTTAAATGCATAGGTCAGTTACTTTATTTCACTCTTTAATTGAAAGTAGGTACTGGCTCTGTTAGATTTATAAGATGTATTAATCTCTTCTTAAAGAAGTTATTTATAATTTAAAACAGGTTTAATCCTTTCTTTGAATAGCTAAGTGTCGATAGAAGTCAATGAATACGAAAATAAATAAATAAGATTTTTTTTTAATAGGAAAGTTTTTAATCATTTCATGGATTGATAATTCCTTTTTTCTGAGAATACATACCAGTACATAGGTACATAGTACTTACATATATCTACATATATCTACATAATATATGTATTTTATAAGGAAAAATGAGAATAAAACTTATATAGCAACAGTTTGACCATGTAGCGTGGCAAGGTATCCAATTGAATATGATAAGTCCAATAGCTATGTAATTTCTTTAATTATAGTTAAAGAAAATACTTAAGGAAAATTGTTATTTTCAACATGGCATGGAATAAATACTCAACTAAAGATCTGTCGGCCTCGTCCTCAATTTATTGAAACTGGGACGATATTTTCATTTTTAAAAAGTCAATGAAGAGGTAATTTGTAAAAATATAATCTTTATATAAAATATGAGTAAGATTACAATTCTATGAGACACTTTTTTTTAGTAATAATAGTAATTTTTGGTAAGTCTACATTAATACCTTGTGATGCTGATGAGTACAATTCTCTATTCCTACAGTTTTTAAAAATATTTTTATTTTTTGTCTACAGCAGACGACATCTATAGATAGGATGCTTTATCTATAGATATTTTTTTTAGTAAATAAGCCCACGTTCCATAAGTACCAGCTTTCTTTGTCTTGAGTATAGGCTTTGAGTCGCATGCGCCTACTTAACATACAGCATAAGGCCGTATATACCTACGCATTGTGACTTGTGACTAAGCTGCAAACAGAATCGCTTTACCCGCGCCCGCGCAGTCGACCTCGTGTGTTCGCGGCGGCCTTTCATCTTTTATTTATAGTTTCTAGTCGGGTTTGCTAGTGTTGTGATCATCTTCCTAGTTATCGCCTGTATCCTGAGAGTGGGTGTTAGTAATTGTACGTAGCGGTCACACAGTGATTTATGTCACTTGGTGGGATGTCACATTTACTTTAGTTGGTTATATTTACGTCTGCGTGTACTATGTAAATTACGTGTTGTGTACATTTAATGCATGGTCAATTATTTAATTTTCTGCCTTTTTGCGTAGCTGGATAGCTCACAAAAGATTTTTCCCAATTAGACCATGTAACTCAACTATAATTAGATCTTAAACGATCTGATTGGTTAAAAATCTAGATGCTTATGGTCCTTTTATAAATCACATTGTAAGTACATGTTATTTTATTTGACTTAAGGCATTCGTTTTTAATTTGATTCACATAAACCTTAATAAGTTGAAAATATACACCTTTAATTTCGCATCTCACTAATGTACTACGATTTCATAGAATAAACATGCGGGATGTTCGTTTAATATTATAAACTACATCGTGACTGCTGCTATCAAGTATCTAACATACATAAATAATGATTTGCTTAATTGTCACGAAGCAGGCTCGTGAGTTGGCCACTCAACTGTCGTGTACCACGCTCACTTCAATAGATACACAGAAATGGTCAGCAATCAAACATTTCCTCAATTAATACTGATTTGGAATATAGAAATCAACTGAAATAGAAATTAGATTAGCTTCATAATTTGATTTATAGAACTAGCTGTTAATAATACTTGTAAAGACAATTATTATTTAGCAATATCGGATACACATCACTACACACCTACTTATTTCTTTCATATCATAAATAACAAATTACGTTTTAATGAAGAAGTCATTCTATAGTTGAAGTTTATTATTTGTTTATGAACAAGATTAGGTATAAATCTCCAAGAAAATTCTGTTTTGATTTCAGTAATTGACTTATTCATCGTGCCATACATTTGTAGGGCAGACGTGCCTTTAACTTCGGTCTAAATTTGTCGTATGTGTAGTGGAACCTACGTGCTCCTTGGTATGGTAAAATTTTTATCGCAAGCCCGTTATCGTGCCGATCATAAATCTGTTTTCGAATCGTGAGTCGCCATTGCTGGCGTAGCGTTGCAAGCCCGTATTGAAAGCTGACGTAGAAAATTGAACCGTTTCGTGTGAGCAATAAAGCATAATTTAGTATTGGCGGTGACCTTTATTTAGCGCATTTGGGAATCCATAAGGTTTATTGTCGCATTGTACGTAAGTATTTGCCAATGCACGTAAAATGCTAGGCGAGGCTCTCAAAACGCCAGACTTATTTACGGTCTAAGAGCGTTGTCGTTCAGTGCGCCCGTATCCGTAACTTGGAAAGATAATGGCCACCCCTGAATTATGTCCCTGAATCTTTTAGAGATGCCACGGAAAATATACGTTGGTGTCTAGAGGAAAAACGCGGCTCGAAATTATATTGGAAAAGTCGGCTACGTTTGTACAGAAGTATCTATTTTATTCAACTGAACATTTCTAGAGGGTTTCGGTAAACGACTGTGTTTGCTTAGTAAAATATTATTTATAATAAAACACTTGTGGGGCACATGATAGGAATGCATACACAGCACATGACCATTTAAAAATATTTGAAACATTGGTGTAATTATCTCAATTATAGGTATATAATTTATTTCCCACAGACACTCGATATTGAAAGCTCTTGGTGATAATAATAAGTAGGTAGTAGGTAAGTATTATTTATGAGGTAAATAATTCGGTGAGTAACCGATATCTTAAAAGAAACACAATTCTTATACAACGGAATAAGTCCATTGGCGGAAACGGTGTCCCTTACAGCAGAGGTGTATTTTTACTATACATAGAGATTTATACGAGTGCCGCTCGAGGTATTAATTGTGAGGGGTTTATTGGCACAGTCAATAACCATTTATAGCTTTCTCAGCGAGAGTCAATTACGTTGGATTAACTCCAAGATGAGTTTGTAGGTGTGAAATAACCACGTAACCTCGTAGGTACATACGTCCCAACAGCCCTACCAACACAAGTGTTTGTTTAGTAGAATGGTTACAGTAATTAAACAACGAAATTGGATTGATAGCGAACGTGTACCTACGTGTTATAACACAATGTGTCCTGTAATGAAATGTAATCAAGCGTTAAATTAAAATCTTTTGGTTTATCAGGATTTTGCTGGAGGTTCAGCCGTGTAAGGTATTGTTCTTGCATTTACTATTTTGTTCTGTAATTTCAATACGTGTAATAAACGTTGTGGTTATTATTTAGGTCGTAGGTAAAATTACATAAAAGAACTGAATTATATTTTCCTAGTACTGTTGTAAGCGTAATGACTTTCGGTTCAGAGGTGGCGTTAATGGCTTTAAGCCACTAGTGTTGTAAATCTAAATATTGTTATGATTAATTACTAGACTGTTGAACAACGGTATCTATGAGTATAAAATTCAAATAACAGATATTGTACCAAAATATCAGCTCACACACACAAAAAAGTGGCTGGCTGGTCGTGCAAGCCACCTCTAAAATCTCCACTATGTTTTTTTTGGGATTTCTAGACGCTTGATCTGCTACCGCAGTCCGAAACCTTGAGGTCATTTTATTATTACAGTTACTAACAAAAATAGGTGGATATCGCGTTACAGAACGAGACCGAATTCCTTTAAGAACCGCGTCGTTAATCCGTCAGAAAGTTTCAGCCATGGTTTACGACGCCCGAAAACCATCGACCTATAAAAAAATTGTGCTCTGCCCGCACACAGAAACTCCCAAACTCCCGAAAAGTTTGATTTATTACGAGATCTAACAATTAGATGGTGCGGGCCACTGAGGGATTGATTTATGATGATTCATAGTAATCATGAGCCTGTGATCCGTCCAGTAATTCTATTTTATGACAATTCCCCTGATGAATGGTTGCGTGCGGTTTTTGACGCCATCTTGAATTGAGACGCTCGTGTTGCGGTTGTCACGATTCGACGCTTTGAAATACAGTTGTAAAAAAAAATAGAAGACTCAAGTCGCATTTCTTTATCTACCTCGATAGAAAATGGCGTTGTTGAAGTTTTTAGCATAGGTATGTGAAGAAAACTAATGAATAATGCGTTTCTATCGCTTAAAACAAGACAGTTCCGAGTTATTGACATGTAGGTATAGTACCTACCTAACTTTTTCTACTTACTATAATTACTATTATTATTTAAGTAGGTACGTACCATCAAAATATAATTATGAATTCTATATTTTACCGATATAAAGTGTATCCTTTGAAGACATGGGTTTCGGGAACATTCACATATTTTTCCCTCAGAAAAGAAGGATTATGCCACAAAAAATCAGAACATTGCAATGAACTAATTTATCAGCAGCTTGTTCAATTGTTCATTGTTCGATTGTCTTCCTATTCATCAGAATGTTTTTCTTTGGAAACCAAACTATTGTTCTCCAGGTAATTCTAATTGGATAAAGTTAACAAGGTTTATACTGATAGACCTTGTCAAAATGATAATACTTAATTGATGGTGAAAACAGACTAAAATCTGATTTTAAATTGAAGATATTTGGTATATATCTACCAAAATAAAATTCAGCTACATACTTTACGAATTTATACGATTCTTATATAAGTACTAACTTATATGAATAGTGTACATAGTAATTATGATAATGTAAGTACTTAATAGCATGACTGTTTTACGTCTGACGTGACTATATGCTACCTATTCCCATTCCATTACCGTTAGTGCCATGTCCTCAAGGCTGGTTTTCTAACGGCCAGCAGAAATCAATACGATAATTAAAAAATACCATTAGTAGATAGGTATTACTAGTGGTATTATTTTCGTATAACTGTCTGCAATATACGGGTAGTGTTTTTAGCATTGAACAAATATTTGTATGTTTTATCAGTAACTAATTATTATCGTACCGTTTTTAAAACATGCTGTGTAGCACGTCTAAGCAGTTCCAGTGAACAGACCCTTTTAAATTTACATATGATAGGCCCTCATTAATATTCACCGCGTAAGTGCGTCGATGTTAATTTCTTTAATTAACTCTCAAGGCACTTTTCCTTTACCTATCCAATAAAAGTAAATTCATTTTTTTCTCACGGAGACGGCTTACGAGTTTCTAAACACACCTACCCACTTCGGTGACACAACCAAAAAACTATAAATGGGGCACTAAACTTAACACTTACACATAAAGAGATCGGAGGTACATACAGGTTTGATACCACGTCGCCGCCTGTCGTCGCCTCGCTGGTACCGATAAACAAATCGTCGACTTCACTCAACAAGCCCTCTATCGTGACAGTAAAAACTTAACTATCCGGTAACACGAACACACCTGAATATAAATCACGAGCCGGTAACGTACTTATCGAAATATGTACGACACGATCTCTTTTCATGAAAACTTTTAACGTTCACAACAACAACACGGCACCGAGTGCACAGCTATCTAAATTATGTGGAATCACGCGCGGAACCGGCTCCTACAAACGCTCAGCTCTAACTATTGGTTATTAAAATTCGAACCAAAAACGAAAGTAAAATTACCACAAAAGCCAAAATATTTCTCCAGAAAGAGTTATTTCAACATTATGCTAATTTTACCCTTTGGATTTTAACGACTTGAAGGATAGATAATACAGTCGATGATTTGGGTATTTTTTGCTGAATTGGGATTCGTTTCGTCTGGTTTTTCAAGATCACATATAAAAGCAAAAGCAATTTGCCTAATGCGTATCGACAATTTATGTAAAGGTTACGCAAGCCCGGGCCCTTTGTTAGGCTGTAGTTACACTTTCGGTTTCAGCGTACTGATTTGCATAACAGGGTGCACGCACAATGCTCGGACACCCTTTCTTGTACAATACTTTTTAGTTTCACTTTTAGCATTGCATTGTTGACATTTTGTGCGAGTAATAAATAAACCAGACGTAAATTTATAAGGTCCGGTCCATGTGCAGAGGACAACAATGTTACCTTGTGTCGGCCGAGCCGTTGTGAACGTGGGTCGTTTATGTAAACGCCGGTAAGTACATACTGAAGCGTTAACGTTAACATTACTCGTGAGAAAATTTCGCTCGGCGAGTATAAAATGAAATATTTCCACTTGATGTCAGTCACTAAGAGTGAGCGCACACTAAACTAAAGCTAGAATCACTACTTCTGTTTTCAACGTTTGTTTATGTGTAACTAATTTGTTTTTAATTAAACAATAAACATAAACTTTGAATAAGTGGTCATTGATGGTAAAATGGTTGAAATAAATGCCAATAACACACGTCATTATGGCGTGTAATATCGTTTTACAACTTTAAGGCAATAAATAAATTGACTGCCGTTTGTACATTTTATTACGATTTAAAAGTCGATGACTGTTTGAGACGAATAATTGATTTATGCTGGTTATTAATGTTAATTTGATATTATCGTGTTAAGTAACGCTTGTAAATGTTTAGTTGCTAGTTTATACTACATAATGAAATTATGGGGTACTATTGTAGAATTATGATACGAGTTTTGAAGAATTCGACGGTTATTATCGTAGTATAGATTGACTTTGTAGATAAATATTTATGCTTCGTGTGTTTACAAATGTTATAAGTAGATACATAAATATATATTTATCGTTATTCGAAAGTAATGCTAGATAAAGTTGTAACATTTAATATAAAACAGAAATAAATCCTAGACGCTCTAAATTGTCACATATCCAGTCATAACCAAATAATAAATTCAGAGTCGTAAAATACCAAAAACCTTCGTTTATTACATCTCACTTCCAGACTAAGTTCTGACAAGAAATATAACTTCGACCAGATCCTAAACCCAATATTTACAACGAGATTATTTTTACCACCCTGTCATACGAATCATAATTAGTGTACAAGAAGTTAAAACGGTAGGCGCCCAACTACATCATACATATATGTTAATGACCCGACTTTTCTACAAATGTTTTAGTCTTTTAACCATTTAACACGTGTTAATAACTAATAAAAATGTTTTAATGGTACATAAAAAGTTGAGATTTATAACGTATAGCTAGTACGGCTTATGATTTGCTTGACGCGTGGCTAGTTTACAACGTTATTTAATTCAACGTTAAAGTTTCATTGGCTTTCACTTTGACTGGTTATGATTGCAGCAGCAGTGAAATCTAATAATGTGTGTTATTATTGCGATAAATATTACAGTTATTACCAATCGCGTATCTACGAGGCCGTTTCTTTTTAAGATTTTGTTGTGTCTACTTTTTAGTGCTTGTTTTATTTGATTTGATGTTGCTGTTTATGATTTTGTCTAATCTGCTGTGTAAATAAACAGTTTTTAGTTTTGTAAACGAAATGTTTATTTTGGATTACTGCTACAGAAGTACCTACTGGTATATTCGGATTGAAAAGGCAGTGATTTTCTTCAAAATAAACAATCTTATATTTCTTGTTCCTTACCTATTAATAAACAATTAGATAGATTATATAGTAGTCGAAACTTTAGACTGTAATTGAAACAATTCATTTCAACTTAAATATGAAAACAAAAACCAAAACCAATACAATAAAAATTTTATCACAATGTTCCATCGATATCACATTACCTAAACATATAAAACCACTTAAAAATGTTAAAGGTGGGCTGTCCATATTTTGAAACCCAATCAGAATGTCTCTAAACATTCGGATAGTGGGCAGTATAATGTCGATAAATTGTTCACCTCTACCATAATATTTGAATCTCGTAAGGTGTAGGAGGATGCGACATGATATAGGTAAAGAACATTTATATAAATTGGGGATCGAAGGTTTATACGATTGTATGTCGTTGGTGACCATGTTACGGTTTGAGTAAAAAGTAAACTTAATTAAGACAAAAAAAATAAGAATCTGCATGTTACACATTATTGAGATATTGTCTCATGAATTAATTTTCTACTATTAGGTATATCTACATAGCTTATTATAACAAGCGAGCAAGCAAAGTACAATCAAAATGACAGAAAACCACCTAAAGTAAATATCTTAAAACAATACTCAAGAAAAACCTACGCGTTACGGTAACAGTTCGTCGCACTGCATCCCACGTTCGTGTGAAGGGACGTTCGAAGCGTGGGAGAGGCATCTGGCCTGGGATATCTGGCGGAGCTCGTAAAAGAACCGAATTAGCGGCCCCACAGCCGGCCTGCCTAGCTGAGGGAAACAAAAACCAGATTTATATATAGAAAACTTCTGAGTCTCTTGTTTCGTTTTGGTACTTTATATAATATCTGTGCGTGCAATATACAATAACTACGTTCTTTTTAACTCTTATAAAAAATTTAAAGCATTTTGTTAATGAAAAAAGCGTAACTTTCAATCGGAACTAGAAATGATAGGATTCACCTTTAGATCAGAAGAATAAATATCGTCTGGTAATTAATGCCGAGCCAACTTTTTCATTTACTGAATATCTAATCACCATCCAATCTTTTGTAAAATACAATAAAATTGATTGAGAAACCAGACGATGGGAACAAAAAATAAATTAATCGATTCAAACAATCCTCATCTGATTTTATTGCTTCAAGCGCACTGATTACAGTTTGCTAGTTATAAGAAAATAATGTCTTAACCCAACACCCAAGGGGCTTATTATATTAACAATAGCTATATATCCACGCAGGATCTATTCCAACATTTCCCATCAAATAAAATACTAAATTAAAACACAGAACACCCCTATTCATCCGTCACAGTTTGATTTTTTAATGGCGATGTCCTCCATTTTAGGGTTAACTCCAAAATGTATGGGAAAGGGTGGCGGTGTACGGTGCGGGTTAGTATTACTGTAATTGTGGAGGGAAAATTTCACTGCGTCTGTGAAATTAATTAGAGACGTCACTCCGATCTTATGTACCCGCCTCAATGAAATTTGCTCTTTGGTGTTATTACGTAGTAGGTCCGGAATGAACGCCAAAGCTCGACAGTTGGAAAAAGAACCTTATTAATTCTTTGTAAAGTCTACACACATAGGTACCTAATGATTATGAAATCTCTTAGGTACCTAAACCTAAAACTTAGACTTTTTCGCAAAGACACAAGATATAAGCAATACTATATAGGATATGGTGGTATTTTGTAATATTATCAATAAGTATATACTTATGCATATATACGTCGTATCCTTCCGTCTAAAAAAAACTACGAGATTCTGTTTTATAGATATAGGATGAATAATGCATGAAACAAATTTAAATCTCAAAAGAAGCATCACAGACCATTTCCCCGGAACTATGAGTTAGCCAAAATTATGTCTATCTCACAGATAACGGGAGCATCGTGGGGGAATGCCGGTCTTTTTATTATTTATGTAATATTTTGCAATTTTTTAAATATGAAGGGTGGATCCCTTCACTAAAGGGTGGGCCCGACATGAATGAATTTATAGTCCTTTGTAGATAAACATATCAATTTGTTAGTGTTTTGTTAGTGGCATAAATATGTGATACAATTGTTAGCCCGTACATAGTGGCAGTCGAGTTGATGACTCCGATGGACGCACTTGGAATTAAGAGTGATTTTATATCTGCTGGCGTACTCATTTAAATGGACTTTGATCAGTGAAAAGCGTGTTTAAACTAATGTTATTGTGAACTTGCGTTGAAGTAGATAGTTCCTAGTGTTGTAGAAGATAGTGGAACTAGTTATACGTAGCTATAGCAAGGTAAGTGATCCAATTTCAATCCCTATTTTTGTGTGGGTTGTTAAAACCTTAACCCTTCCCGCGTGACTCTAATTACGTCCCCGATTGACGTATAGTTAGGCCTAAGTAAATAAACGTTAGTTTACAACAGCGTTGTTTACCGCATGCATCTCTTCCGCGTCCAACAGTATCCGCCAACCACTTCCTCGCTACGGTTAAAAAAATCGATATCCAAACACTAACCCGGTAATATTCGAGCGAGTTTACCCGTGAATCGATTGAAAAGCAAGCGAATAAAATCGATTTTCCCCCAAATTGAATAGTCGTAAAACGTAGGTAGCAGCAGTTTTAATGTCCAGATTGTTTACACGGCGGCGTCACGAGTGTAAACGCTTGTCGATAATTGATGATTTGATTTACAACATCACCAAACAACCGGTGTTTGGGCGATCGAGATACGTTCGCTGCGCCTTTGAATGGAACGGTATTACGTATCTAATGGCTGTACTATAATTACGTATTTACGGTTTGAGAAATTTTGCTACGTTAGCTCTCATACTATATATTGTACACAGCTAGACTCTAGTCAATAAAACTAGAAACCTGAAACAGTGTGGCTGATTTTTAATTTCCTCCAAAATATATTCATTTGATGGTTTAAGGGTTGAAAGATGTGAGTGAATTTAATAATGGTCACGAATAGACCAAAGTACCTTGTGATATTGTTTATTTTTATGGGTGTTTATCATTACTTAACCTCGAATGTGTAAGAAAAATTAGGTTAGATAGGTTACGTAACTCTCATTTTCCTTGCCATGTACTAAAAGCTCTGAAGCTGTTTTCTGCTGACTTCACAGAATAAACGTACCTACGATAGTCGGTACGTTATTCCAGCCATTAGTTTTATGACTGTGAGCGGCTGCAGGAAAATAAATTCGGTCACGTAAGAAAATTGTCATTATAGGTAGGTACGTAAGATTTTTCTTGTTCTACACATAAAACACACCTTATCTTGCGTCTAGAACACCAATAAAGTATGTGAAACGACTATAAAGTATGTGAAAAATTATTTTTAGTGCTTACAAACTCCATTAGTGAAAGAATTTCACAATCGTTGAAACATGTGACCAATGCGAAATGTATGGAGTAGCCAGTATCGCGGCTACGCAGGTCGAATGGCTCGCAGGCCGGTGTAGATTACATTAGGCGGGCAGGCACGCCCGAGCCTTTCGAATACAATGCGTAAGCCAACAATGAAATATTAACGAATATTCGCACTCAACCATTAAAAAACCGTAATCAAGCGATTCAAAGTTCAACGGCCATAGCCGTGCTCTCGTAAACGGTAAGCGGCACCTATAAATTTTATACGATAAACAAAGAAACAATCGCGCTGTTGTAATGTCAAACTTTTGCGGTAGGTTATGGAGCATTGTGAGTCCTTCCGTGTGGTTTTATGCATTTTTTATAGTGTCGCCTTACATGGCCGCGATTGGAGCAAATTAAGGCGGCGCCTATTCGTCGCTAGCGGCGGCGCACGCCCGTCGACCGACGACCGGAGAGCGACGAGCGACGAGCGACGCGCGACGGCAGACCATAGCGCACAACGTTTCGTCACGAGTGCGCAATAAACTTTTATCGCTTGTTCTTTCAAGTATTATTTGACAGTGTTGATGCGTTAAATTGCGATTAATAGATGATTAGCCATTCGGGCGTGCGTTTATAGCGGTCTCGTAATAAATTCACTTTATTGCGTATCAATCACGCGATAGTCGTCGCGGTGGACGCGACTCAACTGAGTTTCGCCTCCACCGGCCTTTGCAGCCGTCCGTAGTAAATATTTTTTTATTAGGGGCTATAATTCTTACTGTAACTGGTAGCTTTTCTCTGCAAATGCTCTATGCTAAATAGGTTCCCGATAGATAGTAAAACTTCTTAAACGGATACACGCGTGCGTAACGAGTAAACAGAAAATTTATCGGAACTACCTGAAGAGATTGTATCTAGGTATAGGTAGTCGAAGTATAAATAGATTATTATGATCAGAGGCCTTGTTGAAAATCACGAAAGAATTAATTATTTATCAAGAGACTGCAAATAGCACAATATTGTAATAGGTGAATAATGCACACCTTCAGGTTTCAGGCGAATGATAAACAATTATATCCCTTATTACAACGGCTATAACGCTGGCAAAAGGGAATTGCATGTTCATATCATGTTCTTGCCAACAAAATGAGGGGAAAATATGTAACGCACCATTTACACTCAGTTGAAATATATAATACAGATTGTTGTTAACATGTTACCTAGTAATCTAACTAGAAGGTTACTTATAAATTAGCAAACACACGCCATGACAAACTCCATATAACCAGTAAACACACACATTATACGCAGAGACCTGACAAAGTACAGTCACCAGCAAAAGAGACAGCGAGATCACGGCACCTTTAGTTTAGAGTGTCATAAATTCACCGCCATTAATATTTGCTTAACTTACCATAAAGTGAAGTGGCGAACCGCTTCGGGCCGGCCAGTAAAACGTGCACTTAGTAAAGATTATCTCAGAGGTATGTGGCTGTAAATAATCGACGTTACTGCACTGTACATACGTACCTACCTACTGAGCTAATTTATGAGTGCTCGTGTAGAGCTTTAAGCCAACAGCGGTGCAACTAAGCAAGGTTTTGTGCTTACCGGCCACTGTTTACTATAAATAAGAGTGATTACGAATATAAATTACGTATGTAAATTAGTTTGAATGCTGGTACTGAGTTTATGTCTATTATTTATTTGATTAATAGCAAATCTGAGAATGATAATAAAATGCAAGCAGCGTAGGTAAGGGTTCCATAATTTTCAGTCCAGCTAAACATATTAATTTGGACGGGTTTTGTTTAATAAGTAGAACCCCCTTTTGTTAGATAATGATAGCGAGAAAATCCCTTATTGTTTCATTGATAAGGAAGAAAAGGCTGGGTAAAGGGGGAGTCAATTTCGACCCTTTAAAATTGTCTTATTTATCTCTGCAAGAGGTTTCAATATCTAGTTATTGTTGAACTACAATTCGTACAATTTAGTATAGGTACGTAACTGATAAAAACTATATTATTTTCAGATCTCATCAAAATGGTATGAAACAAGAAAAACTTGTGTGATTGCCCTGCAAGACGTTGCCTTAAAGGTAAGAGTTTCTTCATTTATATTTTTTACTTTTAAATATCTCACCTTTCGACTGTTGATGTGTTTGTAATGGTAAAAGTTGAAAGTGTAGACTTTCAACTATTTACAAAAAAAACGTCTAGCTGTTATTCCTAAGAAAAATGCTTAATTGACACAGATATTGGTACATGATTATGATCGAAATAAAACGACGTTTCGTTAAGGACTAAAAACTTCCAAGAAAAAAGCTCCTCAAAAATGGTAATAACCATTGAAAATTATAATAAAAATCCAATCAATTTTAATACAAATAAAACTAAAGTTC
This sequence comes from Spodoptera littoralis, assembly GCA_902850265.1. NCBI lineage: Eukaryota > Metazoa > Arthropoda > Insecta > Lepidoptera > Noctuidae > Spodoptera > Spodoptera littoralis. The sequence continues at coordinate 6,290,372 of LR824542.2, read as the reverse complement.
AAGGGAAAAGAAATCCAATATCATAAACCTCAATTTTTTGTTTCCGCCATCTTCGAATAAGTATCTCAAAAATGTCCGCTCTGTCGGGGCCGTCCTACCGCGCATCGAACGGTATCGCCATACTTTTTTCTTTTTAATTTTTCATTCCCCTTCTCAAATCGAAAGAACTCACGCTGCGATCACCCAGCTCTCCCGTCGCTGTGCGAAAGAGATAGAACGACCCGCTTTTTTTCTCATTACTCTTTGGACGTCTCTCAGACGAGGGAAAGAGACAACAAATAAAGTAAAATGGCGTCGATAGCACGGCGTGGCAATGGCCCTGCAGCTGAAATTCTTAAGCACACATACAAAGAATGTGAGTGTGTGAGTTTGATTGTAGATACTTACTGTCGATTGGGAGGGTCCCAGATCAGATATCTTCAACCTTTCTAAGAAGTTTTTTCTTGTAAGATTTGAACCGACATTAAGATTTCAGTGATTTTTCAGTCACCTTTTTTGTATCATAGGTATCTGCACTTCATTTTACCTGTGCAATAAAAGTTTTTTGCAATGGATTTTCTATAATGAAGTGAGTTCTTGCAAAGACGATAAATTATAATGATTTTATTAGAAATTAATATTTACAAAAATATTTTTTTTGTACATACAAAAATATAAAATTGCCCTTGTGGTGTAACTATGAAATTTTATGAATTTCACAATTTTACTTAAATATTTATTTATGTACAATAATTATATCTTTAAATAGTGACAAATAAGTACTTACTTACCCACACTTTTCCTACTTATTTTTTAAAATATCTCTCAATTCAAATCACTTTTTTAAACAAATGACAACAATAATAAATACCTAAAATGTTTACAATCTCTACTGTGGAAAGAAAGAAATTCGTGCGGCTTTATAGAGATGGCGCTGTTCTCAATAACTGCTCTGATCAAGAAATGTAGAGCCATGTAGAGCTTTGGAAGCTTTGAATTTATGATCTACCATAATGAATATACATTATAACGTTGTATAAATGAATACTTATGGGTGGATAGTAATTGTTAAATGGAAATAAATTAGCGTGAAATTCAATGGGCGCAAATTATTGCGAAAAAAATTATTAACCTATTTCTATAACGCTGAAAATTAAAATTATTTTTTATAGTCTGATTTCTGACATTTTAAAGCTGAAACCTTCAGTTTAAATACCTGCAATGTTAGAAAGGTGCTTACATTTTATTTGTAGGTTCTACATCATTTCATTAGTACTATATTATAATTAAGGAAATAGGTAGGTACTGTGTTTTTAGTGCCAATATTTAGCTTCCGTCTTTCTGAGCTTTGACAATACGTTGATTTTGATTTGATGACCACGAATTTATGGTAAGAATTAGTGTACATTTTCAAACGTTAGATCTTCTACTCTATACTTCAGCAAAATAGTCAAAAATCTATTGTAGTTTGAATGTATAGGCACCGAACTTACTTTTAAAATCTTTTTGTCCATTGCAATTGTGTTTTAAGAACGGTAAAAATACAAAGCTTAAAAATACAATCTTTTTTAACTCTGTTATTACTTATCAATCTTTATAATTATAATAGTCAAATCTACAAATGTAGGTGTTATTCGAAATATTCAATTTATTTTTGCCAACTTGATTGTCTATTTAAATAAAATTTCAGTTTAGTTATAATATAACTAATAAAAATAACTCGATGAGCTAAACTTAGTCTGTTAGTTCTGTTACACTCTCAGACTACAATCACATTGTAACAAATTGTATGCTTTCCAAGCTCCTAAAAGTTCCATTCGTTTTTACTAGATGGCGCTAAACTACATTTACTATCTATGATAGAGCTTCTCACAAAGTAACCAATGTTATAATTAAGTTAAAGGAAATAAATTACCTACATAACATATTACATAGGTAAGACATGTTTACAGAGAATTGTTTAAAATTGTGAATTCCATCTATATAATATAAATTAAAATCTGTACGTAACAACATTTCAATAAGGCAAATTCAATGGTGGAGTAAACTATGACGTGGTCAATATGTAAGTACCAACCAACAATAACTAGGTATTGAAATTAATTTGCTTTATATTCATTTAAATAAACACCTTAATTTTAATTTCTTTAATCTATTTTACATCAACACCTACTACCATCTCCAATTGTAACAAAGTCACAAAGAGATATTTTATTTTGAAAAAACATCTAGGTATCCTTTTCATAAATTAAATATTCATACAAAAACATGTTTATGTTGGAACACAGTTGCATCTACATAAAGACAAAGCATGCGCAGACGCATTCTCTTCCTAGAAAGGTCTGTTGACCCAATTTTCTATTAAAATTCAAATTAGTTTTTTCGCGAGCAAAGAGAAAGCTGTACTGCTTCTACGAGTCAGTATAGTTTCTGATTCTAAACGATAAACTAGTGTTGTGTATGAAAAATGTGGAAATCATGTTTTGTTTTAGTTCTAAAAATTAATTTTGATGTAAACATAGGGTGTAAACGCACGCGCGCTTGGCTTCGCGCCAAACATATCTCGGCGGGCGGCAAATACAGATGGCGACGGAGAAACTCGTCTAGGTATGTTGTTCTTAAGAAATCTTCTTGTAACTAATTAAAAACTGTCTCTGGCTTAGATTACATGGCGGAAATTAAATTAGAAACCCATTAATACTATCAATCCAACTTCTAACTCCTCTTTGAATCAATAAGCGGTTTGATCAAAAACTTTATTCGATTTCTTGGATTCTAACCTATTTTATCTTTCCAATATCTTGTTTCCTTCATCTGTCTGTTAGATGCGGCTAATTTAGAAAATCCTCATTCAAAACTTGTTTAAGCCAGCATCAAGCATGTTAAATAAATTAAATTATAAATCTAAGAGACCGATACTGGATTCCACGTGGTGTGTGGTCTCTTTACGTAAGGCATATTTTGTCTTGAAAAGTTCCAAGCCCCGACTGGTCTGCGGTTTAATGATCTTAAGATGCAACTTAATTTACTGCAGATAATTACCTTAAAAGATTATTCATGGATTCTTTTAATGTTAAATATCTATATTCTTTCTTATTGTAATAAGTTGTATGTAGCTCGTTTACGAGTAAAGCATTCTCTAAGTACTTCGTTGAACATAAAATTGGATACGTTTAAATGATATCTTTAAGGGCCTACATGCAGGTTCGTAATGAAACTTTATCCGAGTGTCTTCTTCAAGTTGTCATACAAAATAGATAGGCTACTTTTATAATAAAAGGTGTAAATAACTTGGTTTATCTCTACGGTTTGGACTTCAAAATATTTCCAGAATATGTTGCCTTTGTCCCAGACTTAAATATTTATTTTTCCCAACTATCAAAATAATTAAGTGTAGATTTAAAAATAGAGTCATCTAAAATATTTGTGGTCACAGCGGACATGCTTTAGTCTCAATTAACTAGGCATATATAACTCTTAAAATAAGACCTATAAGTATCCCGTACGAAACAAAATATGATTCACCTTTGAATTCCATGGAAAACCGGTCCGTTTCGGTTAGTTTCACCTTGCTATCTACACGGTATACCAAAACCTCAATTTGGTCAAATTACAGACCCCATTTTGACCTTCGGCTTATCTACCTGGTTCCCTACTCAGGGAGCGGCTGTAGGCCCCTAACTTTATCAATAACGATAAGGCTATTTTGACTTCAATCCTTGCCTGTTATCTTCATTATTTTCTGATAATAGAATTGATATTATATCTTTACACATCAGCGGTGTCGATGGCATACCATCAGTATTTTCTATTGTGTCCAAATAAGCATAGAAATAGGTCCACTACTTTTTATATTAACTGCAATCTGAAATTTATTTTATTTCATTTTTCTTCTTATATTTTTGTTGCTATGTTCATATCCTGCGCAGTTGTTACAGACTACTGAGAGGGATTGGTCTATTTATTGTGTAGCTAAACAAAATTATCTACAAATTGGTAGTAATTTTTAATTTATGCATATAACCAATATCATGATATTTCCTAATTGTTATACTGGCTACCCTACGAAAATCCGTTCCCCTCATTAGTTTTTATTATAATTACGCCTAAACAAATTAAGCAGTAGGTACTGACATATTTTAAACTGAGTGTCGTACTTTTATAAAGAATAATCTACAGACGGTAGTCGACGACGCGGGTGTTCCACTACGGTTGGTAAGTTATGTGTCCGTTTGTCCGCGAGTTAACGAACGCCGGCTTTATGGCCTCGTTACTGCTAATAAGTCTCGGGTATCGTTCGCTACTACGTCTCTTACTCTCTGTGTATTCCACCTTATCTTATTGTTTGCTCTCTAGTAATTAGAGCGAAACTAGTTTGTTGTCAGGATAAAACGTAAGGCAATCTCAAAATGAGATCCAATTTTCTAGTGTCTCTTCTAGATTAATTTTCTAGGCACTCATGATATGAAGAACACTGGGTATGATAAACGCCTGGATCACTATAATTTTCGTCTCAATGGACACAGTTTTCAAGTAAAAATGTCGCCTGAAATATGTATTATAGAGAAAGTTGAGCGGGAATATAAAAGTCACAACGCGTAGCCTTCGAGGCGGCCTGGATGAACGCCATGTCGCGTCTTAGAACATTTTGCGGCGAACATGTTTTGAAAACACAATCAATTTAATAAAATATTTCGTCCAGATTTTTACGACTCCTACAAGAGGGGTGTAAGTGAAAACATGTTCGGAAGCGGGGATATCCATGCAATAACAATAACTCATACAGCTTCGCGCGCCCCCCGCTAGATGGCGCGCGGCGGACACAAGTAATCCATTTATTCTCGGGGCGAGCTTTATGTAGCGAACTCTTAAGAGCCGCTGCTATATTGTTTTATGTTATTATTTATAAATATCGGTGTTGCGTGTGCCGACTGGCTCAGTATGAGAAAAAGTTTCCCTCGCTCTCCCACTAATGCACCTCTACTTATCTTAATTATCCATAATCTGGCAATTTACTTACGAAGAATTCTTATAAACACTTGGTCGATAAGTTACTTTGTAACTTTTGGGAGTGGCAGTATAATGTAACGAGTTACCCAACCACAGTCATTGATAACGTTACACTTGTAGGAAATTAGCATAAAATTATATTAGATTTTATCGAGGCGTTAATGTTACACGAACGATTATCAGTTATTTAATAGCTTTAGTAAATCTATAATTAGCGGATAGTAAATAAATATTACGGCTATTAGATGCAGTAATTACCTATGTATAATTAGGCCTACAATCAGTGAAGCGTTTGATCATAAACTCGCTTTAAAATTTTATATGATAAACAACTGATTAATAATAATGAACTATATATAAAGGGTCATAGGAAGTACCTAATCAGTAAATGTCAGTTCATACGTTTCGCTTTAGTGGACGACCGCCTTGAGTAATAATTGTGCCTTAGCGTCGGTAACGTAGCGACATTCCGTCCGAAGTGGGAACAAGAACTCGCCTGTAAGACATTCGGGGAATGTGAGGAGCAATTACCCTCCCGTAGGGGGAGGAGGGAGGAATCTTAGAAGTTTCCGACCCTGTGGAATTTTGCGGATGAAACGTTTTAATTGGAATCTCTCGAGAATATTTTGTAATTGCACCCGAGCTAAGCTGAGCTAAGGAATTTATTTGATATTCTGCGTTTCAAACTTGAATTAAGATCTCGCCCGTGTTTGTCTTTTGTTTTCATTTTGATATAACACGATGACGTAATTTGGCTCTTGGCTTAACTGTACCGGTTTTAATAAAAACTGGTGTGAGTGGTGTGACAAAGATTACAACACTACCGAAATTAATATTCACATATTATAGAAACCTCGTTTTGTCATAAGCACATAACTTTGCCACAAAAAAAAACTAAATTAAGAATAAAAAATAACGAGACACTCATAAGAGATAACAATACAGTTGTGGAAAACATTGCAATTTAGTTAATTTTAGCCCCTTATCAGTTTGGCAGCCCCTTATTCTTAAGGCATAAAAAGCTTTCTTATCTCAAAGATTTAAAAAGTTTTTAATAACTCCTGGAACAATCCCACAGGCCCTTTTGCCGTGACTCAGAGGTTACGTTACCCGCCCAAAAGTCATTTGAGCCCTGTACCTATGCAGCGATTTCCCCCTTGAACATAAGAACGTTAGATCGAATGAAAGAGTTTAGTCGATACTATCTGGGTAACAAAGAAAGTTTTTATTGGCAAAGTTGCCGTTTCGACAGGATTTGATCCGTCTCAGCATTTCCAATTTAAGTAAAGCAGCAGTAAAACCTAGTACAAAAGGTATTTAGATAGATTAGTTTTGTTCAACTGAGACTAGTAGTTTTTTGATACTGGATTTATTGGATTTTAGCTCTACATACATTAAAAGTTAGGTACGTTATATATTATTATGTAGTTACGTAGGTACACGAACTGAATTTAAATGTTAGATAATGCCGCTGATTCAGATATCTAGTCATCTTAGTAAAACCAAATCTCTATTATTTTCTGTTTCTTAGATATAAAATAGAAAAATAGTTAACAAATCATAGTAATATTACCTACCCTTCGCATCTGTATCATAGTAAATCATCTCAATGCAGCGTCAGCAGACCGCCTTTATATTTGAATTTAAATTGGTACATTTTTATAATAATGTCTTTGAAGCGACGCCGACGCTGTGAGAGGCCCCTCCGGTTTTCACTCTAGTCTTTTTATAATGTAATTTTCTTGAATCACCTCGCCTGCCCTCCCCGTATCTGTTATAGCAACGAAATTATGTTTAGAGGAAAAATAATGATGTTTATTTTCCTTTGAGAGAGTCCATTATGTCTTTGTTAATTAGTGTTCTTTAAAAGAATGTTCTATAAAATGTACTGTGTAGGTATAAATACTTCTAAATTTCTACATAGCGTCGGTGCACAAGAATAAAGTTACTTTTATCTAATCAGCTTTTAAACAAAAGAAAATATTATTGTATTCCTTTTACACTAGTCGACGAACCTTAAAATCTTTTTTATTAAAGATGGTGAACATAAAGTGGATCTATAAATCTAGATGTATTGAACATGTTGCCAGGTAATTTACCTTTATATCAAATGAATCTACATTCAACACTAAACGTTAGTAATTACTAACTATAATAACAATAAAATGCTAAACGCATTTATGCAGTGATAATAAAGATTGTTATCTTGTAGCTTTGATGTGCGATTTAAATGTTTTATGGCGCCAAAGATAGTACGATAAAGTCATTAATACATTGTCGAATTGTGTCATAAAGTAATTAAAACTATTTACGTACAAATCGCCAGGTTAATGTAGACACATATTTAATAAATAAATCGTCGACGCGAGTCGTGCGACGCAAGCGCATCGTTCCTCGTTCATTCACCCCGAACATCTGTTCTCATATTTCAGTCAGTCTTTATCAACATGCGTACTTGACCGTAAATTTCCAGGGGTTGTTATCTTAGTATTGTATAATATTTTGTTTGTAAATTATAGTTCAGTATGTTTATTTAAATATCCATAAAGTTTTTATGTGTGCCAATACCTAGGTCAGTTACAAAGGCTATCTCACCAAAGGTCGTAAAACACGTTAATACTGGTGTAAAATGTTAACTAGTAATTTACTATCTATTTGCATGGTTTTTAGTAATAATTGTTGAGTGAAGTAATTTAAAACAATTAAGTTTTATTAGTGCCCAGACACTTCTTCTTACTTCATAAGCAATTATCAGAACAACAGCTACTAAATAAGATAGTAAGTATTATTTTAGTATACACCAACTACGGATAACATTTTATTTATTCTAAATTATTTTTACTGGTTTAAAATAAAATTTTACATCAATGTCATACATTCACAATATCTTTACAATACGAAATGGCCTTACTCTATAGGCAGCTACCTGCCCGCCATATTGGAATTTGTGACAGAACGCTCTGTGATTGGCCGGAGCGCCAAGATGGCGGCCTTGTATTTGAAAGTTATTGGTAGTAGGTAGGTACTTTGTATGAACCCGTTTTAAGATTTAGTTTGAAATAATTTAAGTTTGTATTCTAACAGATAGATAGCAATTTTATTTTTGAAAATAGAACACCTACATTCTAATTTAAAATTAAACATTATATTAAAAGCTTTTTAAATTGATCAACTTTAAAAGCCGACTAAATAAAATAGATAGGTAGGTAAGCAATAGCTGTGTCTAAGAAAACGTGAATAATTTGTGGATCTCTAAGAATCCTTTCAAAATAGGTATTGTCAGAATGTAGAGAATCTACATAATTAGCTTAAAAATATCATTTCGACCTTTGGCAAAGTGAGCGGTAAATAAATTACCTAACAAAACATCGTCTGTTGAAGTAAACACAGAACGTGTGGGGTTAAAAAATAGATTTTGGGACGCACGTTCTGTTTTCTGGCGCGAGTTGGTCTGTGGCACGACTCTGTCGCTTATTTTCATCCAGAGAGAATTCAAGAGATTTACGACCGGCTTCGACGCTCGTCGATTCAGCACATTCGCTCTCAGAGACCATAACTGACAATCTTCTGTCTCGTAATTTTAATGAATTAAGTTGATTTTTTTTCAGTTTTAAATTGTGAAGAGATTTCGGCCTACATTAACCTTGTTTTTTGTTTTTTTAATCTCACGAATGACTCTGTATTGTTGACAGCAATTTGGAGATTTATACTATAGGTTTGTGATGTCCCGGCTGGATAAATAAATCTTAAATGTAGCAATGTACTGAAACCAAAACATGACGCCACTGACACGTCTATACATTTATAGCGTGTAACTATAAACATGTATCCAACCTAGGAGTTATTTGAATAGTTTCAGCTCTGCGGTAACTGGTTAACTCGTCTGAGAGAAGTTTACCGAGGCAGCATTGCTTTTGTCTTATGTTCTGTAATATCTTTGCTACTAGACTCCCGCATTCAATTTACAACCCTTTGTTTTGGATGATAAAATTCATATTACAATGGAGTTGAGGGTCGTTTATGACGTTTAGGGTTGTGAGAGGTATCGTTCGTTTGGAGTGAGTTGTTTAGTTGAACCAAGATAACGTTTCCGGGCCGTAGCCAGCCACGGCAGCGGTGTTCCCTTCACTGCGCGCTCAATAACAAACGTTGTTGTAAGGAAATCCAGCGATATAAACGCAGAGACACGATTTATTTAGATTTCATTTAACTATGAATAAGTCTTCCAGCAATTGCATGCTGAAAATACGATAATTACGAAAACCACATTGTTCAGTTAAGTAGCTAATGAAAAATACGAAAACAATACGAAAAAAATATCTTAAAAATAAAAATGCAAACAATGTCAACCCTAATTATTATCTTAATTAAGCTACTGAAATGGAAAAACGAGAACAAAAAAAGAAAATGTTTATATCATTAAGAGATAATAAAATGCGAGGCGGGTCTATTCGGAGTTTTGCTCGAATAAAAACAAAACAGACACATGGCCGTTGTTGTATTCACATACAATATTAAGCTAGGGCTTTATTAAGAGCAGGACCGGGCTTAGCCCGCAGACCCGGTACGCCCTACCCGGGTTATTTAATAAATACCCGGGCGAAACAATTGAGGAAACTCGTTGGGAAAACTGAGGATGCTGACCGCTTAATACGAGGCCAGTGGGAGAAAGTTTTGTAATGTCCATCTGTTGTTTATTTTACATGTGATACCAGAACCTAATAAAAGCATCTACAGAATAGGTTTATTTAGAAATTGTTGGGGTAAGCCACAGCTAAATACTTAATAATAATTGGATACTATTAAAAAGTACTACAATCTTAAGAAACACTATGAAGTTCGTTCTGCTAATCGGCCAGAATATCAATCGCAGTATGTAAGTACTTATGTGTACGTATCTACCTACAACGGAAACAGAAAACGTAACTCAGTAAATCTGAATACAAAGTACAAACACTTCCGCCCTGATAAACCGTACAGAGCGTGCAATAACAAAATAATATTTTTGGCGTAAAAACAGAATTTTAGCATCGCGGCTGTATCGCAGGGAATCGTCGGCAGTCACGTGAAAAAAAATAGACAAAAGAAATTTTGTTCGCTCGTTGTTTTCGGCCCAATTTTACCAAACAAGCCATTCATATTCATACCGGGTACCCTTTGTGCCGAGTTACGCAACTCCGCTTTGTTACCCCGTTTTCTTTTGTTAATTTATCTTCCTCAAGCTTTATTGAAAGGAGCTTTTGTTACGTAGAATAAAATTATCAGCCGATCTACATGATAATGCTACTTTTTCTCAAATGCAAATGTTCGAACTTAGAAAGTTCTTTCTCCTTCGGAGCCTTTATTACTGTACAATTTCTAACTTCATTTCTACTATTTCTATGTATTCTGACGTCATAATATGTAGGCTACTGGTTTGTGAATAATCAGATTATTATTTTAAAGATTTACGATAATGAACCTCTTTACAACTTCTTTGAAAACTTGTTTCATAACGCAGTCACGATATGCGAACTTAGGTACATATTAGCAAAGTAAAAACACAAGCTAAGTACTTAATTTAATTTGCATACTTAATTGTGGCCGTTCCTTAAATGTTTTATGAAAAATATTAAGTTGAGGGGTTTTTAAGTAAAAAAGAGATCCACTTTACTTATCATACTTAACGAGATGATAAAGGCTTCGCTGAGTCGAGGCTTGGCTGATTTACATACGAATGATTATAACTTGGTCTCGTAGGCTCTCGCCCTTAAACCGGTCCCACAGACCTACTATGATGATGCATAAATATAATCGCTGCGTATATTTTTCTTTGGTATAAAACTGATGACAGCCAGATAGTAACAAGTACTACATTGTTGTAGCTACTTGTTTAGATGCGACAATATACTCGCTATGTCTATCATTAAAAGTAGAGTTTAAAGCGAACATTTAAATTAAAATAAAACGTACCTTAGGTACTTAGTGGATAGCAAAAAAAAACTTTAATGAAATAAATAGGTACAATTCTGAAGGTGATTGTATGTGTGTACCTATCTATAGGTGTGAAATATGCCTGAATATTAAAACTCTTCTCAATTGTAGTTTGCACTTAAGTAGGCATAGTTCTGTCACTATAATTCTTTGTAGAATAATAGAGATGTGACGATATTTAAGTAAGTACAAATTAAAATTGAGTAGCCTTTCACTATTCAGGCGATAACAGTTTCTTCAAGTTTCAACTCACAAGGCATATCTTGAGAGAAAATTTAATAAGCATTATGCAAAAAAATATATTTTGCATTTCTTTGAATAACATTAGACACAAAGAGAGGAGGATGAACTCAAGAATGGATTTTAACGCCCACGCTATGGGGGGAGCCGTCCAGATGCATAATTATTACAATCTATTTGAATTTTATGCGAAAATTCATAGCATTCTGTGAAAGTAAACTTAGAGAATATTTTGTAGCGCTTTTGAAGAGCTTCATACTTGAGTGAAGTATTTTTTTTAATTCATGAAAGATTTTAACGTTGTATAGAAGAACATCTGTGTTGTTTTGTAATCTTTTATCTAACTAGGCTATTTATGTATTTACTGAATACATAACGATATTATAGTTTTAAATAAGCAGGTACTTATGTGGTACGTACTTAGGTAGGTACCTTACTATAGGATCTGTTTGACAACCCGAATATTATAATTATCTATTTTTATCGTCACTAGTTATGTAGTATAATTGTTAATGTAAATATATTATGAAATATTCAACATTCACAAGTATAAACGTATTTTAAAATGTAAACACGTGTTAAGTTCGTAATTATGTAAGCCAATAATCATTTACTTATCAGTTCTATACCTTATATTTACATAGCTACATGTAGGTACGGTATAAATATATACCCACCTCTAAATGTTATTTAGTAAAGGGAGTACCTATAAAAATTGAAATCTAGATAAAAAGTAATATCTCAATCAATTTTAATACTCGAAGTTTAGTAAAAGATTTCAACGTTAATGTTTTAATTTCGACAACGAAAAATTTTATAAGAATGAACGTTTTAACAACTGTCACCACGCGTGCGATATTGGAAATTAGTTAATTTTGCACGTAGACATAAATGTAGTGCAAAACGAAAACTGAATAACTGGGAAATGAATTATTAGGTTTAAACATATCTAATATAAAAACTAGCAATAAAGAAAATATGAAGGGGTCGGAGTGATATAATTATCTCCATCTATTACCATTTAGGTATCATGATAAATGACAAATCCTATATAGGCCTCCGTAAGATTCACAAGTGGATATCTACGGATATAGTATATCGATTTCAATTTATTCTCCAACTTCAATTAATATTTCAATCACAATGCAAAATCCAATCCGTCTATCTCTTGATAAATAAGATAAAAGAATCGTATAAAATAGCAATTTATTTACAAATCTAGTTGAAATGTGTGTAGTACATACATACAAGATTGGTCACACGTTTTCTTTGCGTGTTTGGATTACTAAGTAAATTAGTAGAACTTGTAATCTATAGATATCCATAATACTTATATCCATACATATATATATCTCGCTACACTACTTGCATACGGTGGTAAGATCAAGATAAAATTACTTGTCTATTCGTCACCCGAAATAGATGAGGGACGGTGTTATTACCTGTGGAGATACTGATGAGTTGTTGTAGGTAGGTATATATATATATATATATAAAGGTATTTATTTTTATTTTAAGATTCAAAATATTTTTATATTAATGTATATAGGTAGGTTTTCTGTGGGTCTTTTCATACGAATTGCTACGAGTTATATAAATAAATAAATAAATAAATCTTTATTCATTATATAGTTATATAGTAGTTGATATGAATGTAATTTGTATTTTATATTGGTTTTAGTAACAGATATATGAGGTAGTTTTATTTTAAATGTTGATGTAAATAGTTACTTATGTAGACAGTTTGTCAGACGTGATTTCATGACTTGCAAATAGATTTGCGTTACTAAGTACATGTGTACATATCTAATCGGATGCGTTGCTATACGGCAGTTTTTAATTTTACTGTCAGCTATAGTTATAGAATATAGCGTCTACCATTTTGTCGCCAGCATAAAAGCTCCTATATTCTGAAGAATCGTATCGTCAGGGCCCACAAACTTCATGAATCCCAATGTCCCGGAAAATATAACAAGGCGATTTATATTCGGGGGCGGTTCGGGCCCGTTTTTCTATCACAAAAATCTGGGCATATATGTGCTGCGTATAATACGAAGGTAACCCTCCGCCATTGAAGTTATTTGTACCATCTGGAAAGGAATTTATTCGACCGAAACGTTCCAATAATAAGTTGAGTTATATTAAGACAAAATTATTGTCTACAACCCTCTATTTGTAAAAAGTATAAGCAATTTTAAACTGCTACATAGGTATTCTTCTACATATCTATACTTGTAAAAAGTTGGCTGCTTCAGGTTAAGTCAATTTCTACAAGCGGTTTCTGAACACGTAGCTACATAAATTGATTATTATATTCCAACCCGCTACCATGTTGAATATTTTATTTACATTTTTTATCCATCAGAATATTTTCTAAATACGCCGACTGTTTAATTTCTTTCTTTAACAAATTGATAATTCGATCACGCGTTACGGTTGCATCCTGCCAACTGCAAGCCACGAATGTCAACTAAGGGAGGGGTGGTAACGAAATAATATCTATTATGGTAGCGGGTGCCGCCGCCCCGAAACAAAAGGTTCGCGCTGAGGGACGCGTTATTTTTATACGAAACGACACCAGAATAACAAAACGACGGCTTTTCTTCGTAAAAATATCTTAATAAAAGCCGGAATTAGGCGATTACATTCTGATCATGTGCCATCACGCTTCCTCCGTTTGCCTCCAAACTATTGTTTTTGTTTAATTTGATTTATGTTTACTTTACAAAAGATTTATTGTTATTTAAAAGGATGCATTTAAGTTTTATTGCTTGTATAATATTCTATATAGTGTGGTTTGATTAATTAGTCGGTATATAAGGTCAATGGTCAGTATGCGCTCGTAATTCAAAACAATCTGCGATATAGTAGATAACGCAACGAACAAATATAATAATTTGTAAAAATTTAATACTTAATAAAATTTATTCAGACCGCCAGCAAATAAATTCTCGTTTCTTACGGACATTTTTATATTTCCTTACATTTGTGCATTCACTTCAAACTTAATTAGACTTTATAGAGCGTTCCTTCCCAATTTCGTTTTACTCTCGTCTGACGCACGCTGAGACTTATTCATTGGAGTAAGGCCGTGGGAGGGGACGGAGGGCACAGGGAGGGAGGAGGGCTTCGCCCGAAATAGCAAATAAATGAGACGAAAATGTAAATGTTGCGCTTCAAAGATGAAAAGCGCGCCGCTGGCTCGTTCTTGTTAAGCTCATCGCAAATGTACCAAAATTAGGAGCTCGGCTGAAATAATTTTCAGGCCAGATGTAACGAACACCGGTGTTGGGAAACAGGGTGTACATGAAAATACAAAATGCTTTACGTCTACTAATTAAAGGGAATAAAGTTCCTCTGTTTTGTTTTGTTAATATTATAAATTTTCGACACACGTTTTTCTAATATACTCTGCAGGTAATATCGAAGAACCCATTTCTTATCGCTTCATAAGTGAAGTACATTAAGCTACCTACAGCGAAGGCAAATAAACCGCATGTAAGCTCGCTTGTAGTAGGAAAAACAAAAGCAAAATGACTCCTTCGCAAATGTGCGTCGTCTAAAAAAAGAACGCAAAACAGTTTATACTTAAAGTAATTTAACCTTAGTGAAGTTACTTAGTGAGGCTGAATAAAGTCGTTTACGCGCAATGTCTCAATCCAATACAATGGGCCGGAGTTCACCATATTGTTTCCCAAATAAGTCGGTTTAATAAAAGTCCGCATAAGTCTCCGACATATGTCCGGGCCGGATTATATTGAATCATTGCTGTACCACCCTCTCGTGTTCCAAGCTTTATCTCTGTTATTGCCATAAGTAATTGAATTCGTACATTTTTATGTATAGCTATGTAGATATTGTTTGTATAGTTTTTATGTTATTTCTGTACCAGCTCTTAGTATGGTTTAGGACGTGTGCCCTTGGATAGTACGTACTCTAAATTATCCTCACGTAATCGTTTTGAGACAATATCTATATTTCTTTAGCGTAAATCCTTTGGCACATAAGACCTTATGTGTTTAATTTTATTTGTTTTATAAAAATGTATTCTGTTTAAATGCATTCCTTTTGTTGTTGATTTATATTATAAATAAGTTTTCATACGTAAATAGGTAATTTATATGTTTACCTGACGATCTACAAAGATTTATGTACGCGTAACTGTCAGTGTTACATAAGTAGGTCTATGTTGATGCTAAGTTTATAGCAAAACAAATCACTTTACGATATAATCCAATCAAGTAATGTAAATTAATTTGAATTACTTGAATAACTTACTTGTATTTACCTATTTATTGATGCAAATCAATTAAGATTTATGTTAAAAGGACCTCTATGTATTTTAATGAGCATAATCACATGTACCTAGAGGCATCAATAGTGAATAAAACTATGAATAACGTGACCGCGGTCTTCACAGCTAAATAATACAAAAGTAAGTATGTTATATCTTCGTAACAGTTATGATATTTCTAATGACCCTTTGACCAAACCGCGGTACTGAACCTGTATTGTAAGTACTTAGGTACCAAGGTACAAGTCACGTTGCGTGGTGACCTCGTCATAAAGAGACGCATAAAGCTTGAGAAACAAAGAGGTGTATTCATCAGTGAACCTCTTCTCAATTATGATAAGACCATAAATGATGCAGTCACATATGCAAGGAGGTGGGTCATACATCCGCATTTGTTTATGGTACTACCTAGGTAAAATTTATAATTAATTTTATAGTAGGTTAGGTACTGTAGCATGTTACTCAAAATATAATCAGAATTATAGTATTTTAAACTTTAATATATTTTTTTTAATAATTTTAATTACTAAGAACTAATAAAGTTAATCATTGCCATCCAACGTGGCAATGCTTAACCTGCCAGCCTTTTGGGCACCTTACCTCGTGACAATGATGAGGATAATTTTTATTGATGCGTTATGCTGTCATTTTTTTTAAGGTAAGTAATTTTAAGGTGTAAATATTACTATAGTTTTTAGTGTTTATATTAATAATATTAATATCGTGTAATCATATCGGATTTAAGTTTATCATAGGATAAACTATAAAATTTAAATATTTACATTATGTTACATATATAAAATTCATTATATAAAATATATATGGTATATACCATAAGTAAGTTTGTTCTATATTCCCTGTAATTACTAGGTAAATATTTATAACAGCTCAGCAAAATACCTAGTGGCGTGACAAATTCTGTCGTGACAAAAGTCACTCTATCTGAATAAGTTTCTTTTTCGTTTTCTACATAATTAGATTTCGACATGGAATCGAAGTGATATTAAAGTTGCTAGGAGATATTTATTTACATTTATAATTTACCCTTATTTGGGCACAGGAAATGGTTCGCCCACTAATTGCATGGAAAGATATTAAATTGTTTTGTTTTGGTTACGCATATGTTCCCATAGTTATCACATATTTCTAAAGCTGTAGGTACATGATGATCTTATTGGAAAATCAAATGAATCCATTTAAAAATTCACAGTTAAAAATTTGGTCTTCTTGCTTATCGAATTATGTGATATTGTTTTAGTTAAAGTTTACAAAATGATGAAAACCATTGAATAAAGACATTTTATCTATTTTGAATTTCAATTTTGAGTACATAGATGTTAACACTAACAGCAAATGCCTACAATGACGTAAATTGCCTACACCTACACTATACCAGTGCGTAGGGCGAGAATTGTCACTATTTAAACTAATAAATTGTTCTTTAAGTGATATTTATTGTATTATAAATACAGTAACAAGATTTCACAACATTACCGCTTTATTTAAGGGTAAGAGTCATTGTTCATTGATTTTTATTTAAATTGAATATGACCATTTCTAACCGACAGACAAACAGTGTTTTGTTAGTCGCCTTTCTTGACGTAAAAAGTGTCTTATTGGTCAAATTAAAATAAATGATTTGATTTTCTTCAAATTCTTAATAGATGCTTTGTGATCTAGATCTTTAACACTTTGTGTGATCCACAAATTGTTGTTCCGGGTCTGGGTGTCATGTGTATGTGAATTTGTATGTTTGTAAACGCACCCACGACACAGGAGAAAATCCTAATGTGGGGCAACGTTTTTTAAAAAAAAGAAAAGAAAAAAAAGAGCATACTGAATGAATGGGCCGGCTCGACCGGAGTGATACCACGTCCTTACGATCACCGACGTGAAACAACGTTTGCGATGTGTTTCGTCATGTAGGTGAGGTTTCCGGAGGCCCAATTACTCTCCCCCCACCCGTCTCCAATTCCTGAATCCCCAACAATCCTCAAACTACTTACCCCAAAAGGCCGATAACGCACTTGTAACGCCTCTGGTGTTCCAGGTGTCCATGGGCAACGCCGATTGCTTACCATCAGGTGATCCGTATGCTCGTTTACCGGCTCAAAATTCACCTCAGATATGAAAATAACACGATTTTAATCTAATAAATTAAACCTTTAAAACGAAATTATTATCTAAGACTTGGATATTCACCAACAAGATTCCGAGATCTTGCGACAAGTCACATAATCTTGCGAGCCAGTCTCATTACGTAGGTACATTATGTAGTATACAAGTACTTGTGTGGTATCTGTAAGTGCATCGTTGCATCCGCGACGCTCCACGTAACGACTGCTTGCCGACAGAAAGATGGCTGATACTGCATTTCTTAGAAATCGGTGCATTGCACTCCAGTTTTTGCAAGACATTTGTTTTAGTGTTTTGTTTTGCGTGGCTTTAGTTACAAATTGGAGTTGTTTAGTGAGCAATATTTGTAAATAATCATTACATAAAAGTTCAAATGTTTTCGCAACATTTTTGACCCAATTATGTAACTTCGCTCGCTCCATTATTCCCGAAAAAATATCTCCGTGATGAATAACGTTGAATATTAATACTGTTTGTTCATGAAAATGAATTAATTTAGCCAAGTGGAAGAACGGGGCCGGGATCCACTCATGTATTCATCCGAACCCCGTAAATATTTTATTGCCAGCGTAGAAAAAAATCCGGCAAAATTATACCTATTACCGGAAAATATCGCGAACTGTTTTCAATCTTATACCTTAAGTGGTACAAACGATAAAAATAAATTCAACGCTTGTGGGCATTTATTGCTGAGATTTCTAGAGCTTTGAAGGGTAGACGCACTTCCATTTTCTTACTGGCTAATGGAACCTCCTTGGGGAGCGTTAGCAATGAATTACAAAAAAGAAAAAATAACTGCATGCTGCAAAGACAAGGGCATTGCCCTTTTTAAAACATGGCGGATTTTTCTTTGAATTACAAACTTAAATCTTGATAATTTTTGTAATTTGATACACAAATGGTACTTAGGTAAAATATATATATCTCATTAAGATAAAACCTGTTTTATTTTTAGCAGAATATCTATTTGAATATTAATTTATCTTTATATCATGCAAACAGTTTTCAGAATTATATCTAAAACTGAGATTAAACGAATAAGAAGCATTGAATTAATAATCCTAAAAATAAACGCTTCAACAAATCTTTGTCAATTCATATTAAAACAATAGGTAAAATGTATTACTATTTTAATATTATACTTACCTAGGTATACATAAAATATATTACTATTTTAATATTATTTACGGTTATAGGTATACATATAATATGAAATTAGATAAGATGTGATTATTTATGGCCAAATTATTTTTATTGATTCGTGAAGAAATGGTCTGAATATTTAATTAGGTACCTACCTACTCATCGAATCTAGACTAGAACAAATTCTAGTCATAAACCGGTAACACTAATAGAGTTGTAACATATTCAGACTTCATCTTATCATTTAAGTAAATATATTATCATACAAATAGCTTACAGAATTATAAATGGCCTTCACTAATTTAAAAAATAATTTAATTATGAATTCTCGTTTTATTTAAATTATTATACCTATGCATATTATAAAATATGTCTTTATAACTAAGTAGGTGTAACCTGTTGAGATATATTATAATCATATGTTTATTAAAATAAACTTTTAGACTTTTGATTTACACCAATATTGATTATTTTACGACTAAAATGCCTATACAAACAATGGGCATAAAGATAGTCATGAATTATTTATTGGAATTTGATTCGCGTCATATTTTTTTTTATCTTTAATGCCTAAAAATTCACTGAACAAAAAATATATAAAACTAAACTTCTATGAATGGGCTTTTACAATATATTCATCAACGGTTGTTTTAAGAATTAAAATAAACATAAAATACATTTAAAAATAAATATAAATGAACAAAATCTACACAGCCAGTATTTAAAAGCGTGTGTTGTCAACACTATTAACCAAGCTTGTCGTCGGTTGACTATTCGTTTTAATTTATTACTATAATTTTCCCAAATAGAAACTGGGTGTGTTGTAAATAATTATATCGAATAAGTTCCATGATCGGAACGTCCTAATAGGACTGTAGAATCGATTAAGTTATCGAGTACCATTGGCGAGTTGAGTTGACTTCGTAATGTAGTTGCTAAATTATATTTTAATAGTTCAACTTGGGGGATATAGCAATTTTAATTTAGATAAGCTTTTATTAAAAGTAATATAAACATAGTAAGATACACTGGTCTTGTTGGTATTTTTATCTGTAGGTTCTTTACTACGTAGATGTTGATTAAAATCCAACCCTAACTTATAGTAAGAAAGGTGGTAAGTCGTAATTGAAATATTTTGTTCTGATTAATGAAATAGGCCAGGCTATTAGCTGCTACAAAAATGGATGAAGAAGTAGATAGTATTTGTACCTATTTAGATTGAATAAAATTCATAAATAATACAGTTTTATACAGAACCAATCAGATCTGGTTAAGACGTAATTTTGTTGTTTTCAATTCTATCACTCGATGACGTCACATGTAATTATATACAATAATTTATGCTCAGGTTTTGGCATACAACGGTAGTATTATTGTGAAATAAGGTATGTATAGGTTCTTTTACCTGTCAATTGCTTCGGGGAAAACCAGCGTGTTATCAAATTGGTTACGTGTAGTTTCACTCACATCTTTTAACATGACTTCGAGATAAATTCGACTCACAGCTTCGCTATGTGATGAGCTCACGACTAAGAAGGTTCGATTTGAATCGATTTTCTTATGTTGATTTCACAATTAGCCTACTTATTCCCTTTCCTTTTTCATACTCAAAGTAACTCAATAAACAATACTGTTGTTTGTTGACATAGTAATTTATACATACATAAGTAGTTGCCACGTCATCATAAATCATTCAAATCCTCGAACGATATGGAACCTTAAATTAAAAACTTCAGGGTTTTATTTCCTTTTTGTTTACAAAGTAAGGAAACAAAGAAAAGGTCTGTCACGATTGTATCAGTACTATGAAGTTCGTTACACTAAATAAAGTCACTTAACGAGTTACATATACGAGAAGACTGGTTAAGGGTTAAAAGAATACGTGCGTTTTTCCAGTTTTACTGCGTAGTAAAAATTCTATAAATGTTTTTAACTAAATTATTGTCGTAATGTTATGTGCAAGATTGTTGCATTTAAGAAGTGGGTGTGAATGACTATATTGTTCATGTGCCTATATTTTATTTGTTTAACATCTTATGTGAAGGTTCCTACAACCCACCCACTATATTTACACCAATACAGAACTATCCGTTTTTCTCAATTGTTTTTAGCTGTTGAAAATTCATTTAATAAACCTATCAAACCCTAATAAATAAAATAAAAAATAATTAGGATACCCTAATAAATGATTTACACAAGCTACAACTAGCTTCACTTCTAAATTTTTGTTGTTGACGTTCAAAAATGCGTTCCTGGTCTAATTGAAACAAATGATTTTGGCTTTGACTTTGATTTTGACTTTGATATTCCTCTGACTAGTTGTCAAATATAATTATTTTTTATAGCAAGAATCAACAAGATCGAATAAACTGGTAGACATTTTCAGATGCAACATTCTCACAAATCCTGTGCAAAATATCACAATATTCGATTTGTTTGGGAATATATTTATAGCTTTTTATTATGTCCATTTATAAAGAATCTTTGTATTTGTTACAGGCGTGTTGCTGGTAAGGTTCGGGCGCGGCTATCCACGCGGTCGACCTTACTAACAGGTGAGGCGGCGACGCCACACAGAACATGATACTAAGGTTTGAATTTGATCTTTATTTTATACATTACAAAGCTTGAATTCATCTACTCACCCCCATCAGCTTACCTTCTGCAATTAACGCTGAGCTTTCATTACTAGGCTGTTTTATGAAAATAGGGCTTCATTTTCGGTGTGTGGGCGCATTAATTTTTTAAATTATGTTCTAGGAATTGTTTTAATTTAGCATTTTTCATTAAAATGCTTTCATTTTTTATGTGAAAAGGTTTTTTAATGTTGTACATAGTTAAGTAAAGCCTTGAATTAAGAGCTTGCGAAAATATTTGCGGTGTTCATTTTGTCAGTTAATTAAGTTCTTTCGTTATTTCAGGAAACATGACTAATAACTCGTTTTATTTTAACAATTTTTGCAACAACTTGTATCATTAGACCGTCATTATAAATAACTACAGAGTACATTTACAGTCACAAAACCTTGCTTCAAAAATTCGGAATTTTTAAGTAAAAACAGTTTCTCACGTCGAAAATGGCGAGTAATAAGCATGCAGGTAGCTTTCGGGTCAAACTGCATTATGTGCAACGTGCCTCCGTTGGAGTGCGCCCCGCCCGCTCGCAGACTCATTTACATTTTTATTGCATGCTCTTATATACTTACCTACGTAGATGACTGATATGTTATACATTAAGGTAATGACTGTAGATTAAGATGTCATCTCCATAAAACAATGTTAGTACTATAGATAAAACAATGACAAGCTCTTACATAATAATTAATTAATCGATAGTAGGTTACCCTTTGTCTTAAGATTAATAGATATTTTCTGACAAATTATGAGATTCAAGATTAAGCCATTATAATATTACAAGCGTTTTTTTATACGTATCAATTACTTATATACTCCGTCTCCTTGGAATGAGTAGATAGGAAGGTATCTGTGCCTCAAAATCGGTAACGAAAATCCTTCCACATACGAAACGATTTAATTTTACGACTGATCCCGTACAAGTCTCAACCTCAATATAACTACATTCAAGACTAATTAAAATACACAATCCTGACATCCAATTTTCATTAAAATACAGGCCGCATACAGTTTCTCCTGACACCTTGTCATATTAATTCAGTAAGTTAATTTACAGGCACAAAAAATATATTAAATGCCGACAAACTATATACTACATTGTTGCAATCTTGCGATTGTGATATTCATGACGATGTTTTAATCTGATGGTATGAAGCCAGGCTAAGTGGAAAGGTATGTTTGTGTGGTGTTTAGTGGGCAGACAAATTAATGTTTTTATTTTTTTATTTTAAGAAACATGTTCTACGGGCTTAAGTTTATTTCAGTCGTTACTTCGTGAGCGTGTGTTATGAATGTAACGTTGGTCTTTATGAACAAATGTACTTAGTTAGGTGTGATATTTATACCACGAAGTGAATAAAAAAATGGTATGATTCACTGCAAAGTGGACGTTAGGAATTTAGAACAGAAAATGAATCTTAGGTAATGGAACTTTAACAAATTGCTGTTGTTACTTAAAACAGTGATCTAATAAAGTGCTCTCATTCAACCTTTCAAATAACCAATCACGACTAAGTAACCATGTCTGCACCCAATAAAGGCCCGCATATACCTCGGACGCACAATCAAATACATTGCGTTCGCCAGTCCAATCATGCCTCGTCATTTATTTTTGTTCGTAAACCAGCGACCCAAGCAAATGAGCATTTATCAGGGGGCTGAATAAGTACACCAGTCGATAAATTTACATAGGTATTGCAAACAGTAAAGTTGCCGGCAGCAGAATTTGTTCGGCGCATGAAAACCCTTCCACGCAAACACAACATAGAGAGCTCATAGACATTTTAATTCATCGATCGGATGGTATCGGGCGGGCGATCTATTCCGGGCCGGGTTACGATTACGAATCACAATATATGTCCTTGACGATAACATCGGCCTGTGAGCGTGTTTAGAATACTAAGTACGATGGACCACCGGCTTTTCGACAAGTAGTTACCTACATGCGTAAGGCTATGTGTGTAGATGCCCTAATGATTCGGGATCCGGTGTGGAAAATTGTATTGTTCCACGAAGAACAACGTGACGTGCTATAGAAATGAATGTATCGTTAGCATTTTGTCACGTTACTTAATGACACACGAATGTTTATTTTATACAGAGGCTATAGTGGGTTTAACCTCCACATTATATATTAGAGGTAGGTAACGCAATCGTCTTTATTCAGAGCTTAAAATGGAATCTCTCTCAGATTCAGAATAAATTACGAAGTTTATCTAGGAATACCGCTATTCCAACATTTAATAATATTCGTAACATGAAATCAGAGAGTAGACAGGCGTGTTTTGACGTCGGCGAGGCATCGCAGGCGACTTGTATACGAGTCGCAGTTAGAATTGCAAATGAATCGGCCGTTTACTCTCGAGTCGTAAACCCAGGGATATGATCCAGTCAGTTTTCGCACCATTAACCGCTCGGACCTCCACCTACACCCTCGCGATCCTGTTATTGTAAATATGGCGACATAGATACAAATGATAGCCGTCTAACAACCTTCTGAAGCATATCAACTATGCATGTTAAATGATCATAAAATTAGGATTCGCAATAAAATTACAACTTTTCGCATTTTTATGTAACTTCTATTATAAAGACATAAAAATAAATCTTGTACACGATCTATCATCGGAAATGTTTTGTCGGTCTTATTGAGATCGTAGCCGACGACAGTTTTATGATAAAACGCCACAGCATAAACAGTTCTGTATCGTGGGCCTGACCAACCAACCGTGGGAGAGACATTCCGATAACATATACTTGTGGTACAGATAACGTGAACTGACAGCTTGTAATACGCGCCCAAACTCGTCCTGACACTTTGACTATTGAAATTCTCTACCCACCACTGTACAAAGACCTCTAAACTCACATCCGGGCACCATACATCCTGTTGCGTAGCACGGCGACGCGAGGGGAGAGCGAGCTCAATCTAAGTTGGGAAAATTACACCCCGTTTGGCCAGCCGGCGGCCTATGTTTCGGGATTGAGTCGTAAATGTCAAGTCGAGTGCCCTCCGCCATAGTTCTGCTGCTCTATTTACTCGTACTTAATGAAAAAAGTAAAAAAAGTCTTGGTTAACTAAACCCTCGGCCGGATTACGCGCGCCGAAGTTTAGTCAGGGACGGAATGAGTATAAACTTAGATGAGTATCAAGCAAGTTTCGGCGCAGATGGGTCTCAAGTTTTCCAATTAGTATCGGACTTACCACTAATCTCTTGTAGCTATTTTATGTATTTAATACGAGTGAATGTCAAACAGCTGCAGAAATTAATTACATCTATAAACTTATCTGTACATACACTTTTAGATATCATAATAACTTGTTGCATCAGCCAATATTGAAAATCATGTGAAAATTTATAAGTAATATACAGTACTTGTCATCAATAAACGAAACTAAAAACCTCTGGTGGGTACTTTCATTGGAAAACTGCTATCTATCACTCGTCATCGTCTTCCTAATTGTTAGGTAACACAAAACATTTACGACTCCCACACGTATACGACGTAATCGTTAGCTAAAAAAGGCTTGTAAACATGATTTTTTTTGCTCATAAACATGGGGTAGCACCCCCAAACGAAAATCAGAAAAAATAACCGTGGCATTCGGCGCAAATCACCTATTTTATGTAAACTTCGTGACTTACCGCCGTATCGAATGACTTAGAAAGGATTTATTTATATTCACTGGCTTCGAATGGAGCTAGGAAATAAAATTGTAACCTTAGAAGTTGTCAATGGGATGTTTGTGGGTGGAGGAGCGTTTGCCTTAAAAATAAACTGAGTAATGTCGGCGGCGGGTGTGCACTATACGGCGATGATTTAATGCGCAGTTCCACGCGCGCTCATTAGACACGTCGTAATGAAACCTCCTGATACAAACTTTCTACGTAATTGGCCCTTATGTCGCGTATAAATTTTCTCAGCCGTCAGTGTGTAGTGACCGTGAAAATGACTGACATCCTCTCCGTTTTATCTTTCTAATGCGGATCTTGTATTTGTATATACCTAATACCTATGGGTAAAGACTTAAGCCGTAAGTCGAATTAACGTCGCTTTTGATACAAAATTCGATAAAATATGGCCATTTTATTTTCAAATTATCGCCTCACCTGACTAAATATCGCCCATTCACGAAATAACAAAGTAAAAAAGTTTTTTTCGAAAACAAAAAACTTTCTATAACGACTTCTTCAGTTACATACCGCCTCCTCTCACGGCATAGAGCAGTTACGCTTAATAACAACAATAAAAGTATACAATCTCATAAATGTCTACATATGTCATTAATAATGGTTTTGGTTGTAGGTCTCGAAGTAATTAACGAATTAATTAACACACGCCGCATAGTGTTATCCAATAAACGTTTTACAATTTTCTGATTGGATACACCGGAGCTGCGTTTAGTGTGTAGTTACGTACTTGTATACAATGAATTTGTATAATTTATAATACTGTTGGTATATATTTACAACTTTTATATCTTTTTATACTTTGTTCGCAGGTTACCGTGTCCTTTTACGCAAACGTCGCTAGCGAGTTTACGACAAGGTGAATATTATATTTGAATTTTTTATTTCGTATATTAGTGTGTATATTAGCGGATTATCCCCCGTGCATCGACTATAGCTTAGGATTAACACGACGTCACGACTTCATGACTTCGGATAAATTACTTTACTTACAGGTACATTTATTTTAATACACACAATTTATTATGGCTACAAAGTTTATCGAAGTATTTAAATGAATCTAATTCAAGTTAGATGACTGCATAATATATATATAAACAGCCATCGCACCTGAAATAATTTCAGTACTAAAACTGATTGAGAAAAATCAATAGATGTTTTCCGCTAGCTATTAAAATAGCAATGCATATTTTTCAACTAACGTTTTTATAGCTATTGTAAAATGATTGATTTACATGCTACGCTATTTTCTTTATGTTATTATGACGTCAGTTTACGATACTTAGGTACAAGGAAAATATAGGCATGCAAGACCTATTTGATAAAGGTTGATTCACATTTTTGGAAATGCTGAATTATTTTGCAGTTGAAAAATAAATTGTCATACTTAGTCTCCATTTTTATTGATATAAGGAATTATATACTAGCTGAAACCTACATAGTTTTCTTGTACTGAAATTAGCTATCTCCAGTATCTATATCAATTTTCCTACGAAAAACATTGTTAAAGAGTTCGTAGGACATCCTGTATCATTTCATAATAGGTACTGGTTTAAAGTAACTAGTTTCATTATTCAAGTCTCTTAGAAAACTGCATCTCCAACAAGATTTACATTCAATTACAATCACAGTAATTGAACCATAACCTTTGTAACTTTGTAAAAATAATTACGTTTTATTATACCGTAATTGTAAGTAGTAGAGCAAACTGATTTGTTAAAGTAATTTATTTGTTAATCGAACAGTCACTGTTTAAAAGATCCTTTTATTTAAATAAAAGGATCTTTTAAAAATTTCCAACTTAATTACTTTGAAATTACTTGTTATAATTACATGATTTACAAAATACGATTTATAGGCGTAATCGTAAATAAGAAGAAAAAATTCCAAAGCGTAACAGGATACCTTTTTACTGGTCAAAGATTTTAACAAGGCAACATTTTATGTTAATTTGCTGAACGGTACAGCTCCAGGTTACTCGTCAATTTACAGTTTGCGTTCAGAGAAAGTCGAGAGCAGACGAGTTTTTCAATTGGGACGAGCATTAAAGCCTTCTTTACAATCTATTTTATGCCTTGGCGATGGGAACGCGAAGTCGAACCGTTATCTCAGCCGATATCATGCAGACTTGTTCTTGTTGACTTGCCTCAATATATTATGTACTGTACGACGTTGCCGATACTGAAAATTAGTAACGCAACATAAACGTATCAAGAATGTCAGGATCCAATAGTGTTATAGGTATACATTTTGTTCATGGTATAAATATCGATATAATATATGGGATAATAGAATTTAGGTTTGTGGGTGTAATAAATCTATACTGAGAAGGTATTACTATACCTAAAAATGTATAGTAATGATGATGAATTTATGCGTGACTTGATAAAAGCCCGCAGTTTTATAAATAAACATTAATTATTGCCTGACGCTCAGATAATTAGTTTTCCTCGTATTGCCAATGTCATTTCTTCAATAAACAAAATTATTGTAAATAATACATTTAAGGCCGAGTTTGATTACGAGTTACCAGCAAAGATTTATAGTAATTGCTAGATTCTATAAACCTGAGCTTAAAGCGATAAATTATGTTTATAATGAATACGGTCGCTGTATTAATGAGTTTGCTACCGTGTTTCCGATAACCATTGTTGCTACGTTGATGGTGTAAAAAACGGTTCGAGCCTAACCTACAAAAGTCCGAACATTATTTATACATAGCCCCAATCTAGTTTGCGCAACTCCCGCACACATGTGCCGAGATAAGAAAGCGTACTTTTATTTACGTGCTCGATGTATGGCCGACCATTGGCCTGAAGAGTTTCCTAACGTAAATATTTATAGACGGGCTCGGCGTAAGCGCACACTTGTTCCTATGTTTGTTTCTGTCATTCAACGCGAGGCTCGACTGTTTGTGCTCGCCTGCTACTGCACCAAGATAATGTTACTTTCGTTTCTTCCTACATAAAGCTCCTCTATGTTGTAAAACATATCTTTGTTTGTCTACGTTACGCCGGTTTTACTTTTATTTGCGTAAATATGAGCGTCTCTGGTATGCAGAGCGTTCTCACATACACAATCTAGTTAAATATCTACGCAGTTGGATATTTTAATACGTTATGTTGAGTTATGTGGGTATGAATAACTTGGTGAGTATTTACTGTGCCTAATGCCTACATGTTAATGTATGGTTAGAGGTGTTTTACCAGGTACACAAGTACATACATAAATCATCGCTAGAAATAGAGATTTATAAATTCTTTCTATGTTGACTATTGTGTCATGTTATTACTGACATTACACAATGTAAATACACCAAACAGGAATCATAGAGGTGCACCTCTGTACTTATAAATCTCTTTTGTGTTGAAATTTTTACATTTCAAAGCACACATAATCCTTGTTATTAGTTTTGTTGACATGTCCACAAAGTGTTGCGAATTTATCGTTTTGGCTTTCATTGTACGATACCTATTGTAATTACTCGTACGCTAAGTGTGGGAAATTAATGTTTGGTATTACGGTAACCTTTGGTGCAACAGAAAGCGAGAAGCGGTGCTCACAATGACATTTACAAATTAATTTATGTCATTTAATAATTCGTAAAATATAATAACATGTTTGTGTTATTGAAAAAATGCACCTACGTAGGAAAAAATTACTAATTTAAAATTAAATAAGATAATCCTTAAAAGATAAAACCAAAAATACAACTCCGAACCGATTCTATAAGAGAAGGGTTCTATAAGTAGCGATCAAATAAAACAACTGTAAAATATAAATAAACTATACGTACCTATAAGAAATAACTGAATAACATTTAACTCAAATCGCTATTCGCTTTCGCTAGTAACGCAGCTCACTGCCTTATTATTTTGACAATTCGGTTATATTAGCGAGCCGTGTTGTTCGGTAAGTTAACAAGAGCCGACATAACTTCAATATATGTATGTTTTAGCTTTGTTCGCCTGATATATTTTATTGCCGTGTCTTGTGCAAACATTATACATGTGTAAAATATTGCTTGAATTTATTGGTTGTTACGGCTTTGTTCAAGGGGTGGCTAGGGGGTGTGGCGAATTATACCATCTACATGCTCCTTAGACGTTTCACGACAATTAATTCCTGTTCCTTTTTTCATGTAGCACCCTATTTGTTCAATTCTAGTAACAATTGGAAACGAAAAACATGTTGAGTCAATTAGTAAAAGTTTTTAACATTATTAATCGAGTTTTACATAAAGTTTCTGTCTTTAATCTATGTATAAATGCTTGCAGGTATAAATACCAGTAGCAACCATTAATCTATCTAGACATATACTTAATTCATAAAACCACTTATTTTCACAGTCACTGAACTAGCTGAATATAAGGCATTAGTCCGCGGCCTTGCCATTGACAATAGCAATAAAATAAAATTATATAATTTAATCTAGTAGGTGCCTAACATTATTTGTGGTGAAATTAACAGACGATAAAATTAAGTTTATACTCACAATAAAATGTGAGTGAGTTGCCGTCATAAAGTCTCGCGTTTTTTATTGGTGGCAAGTCGACGATGGTCGAGTGATGCTTGCAGTTTGGTTAAACGGCAGTTTATGGCTATTTTGCCTCCATTAATCGCTTTACTACGCACCCGCGCCTCTGCTCTTGACAACCCTTTGAGATACTACGATACAACTGGCCGCACGCAATCAACTTGTGCTGCTAAGGTAGTAATGTAGTGCGCACCTTTTATTTTTATTGTTAGGATATAGTTTTATATTTAGATAACAAAAGTAAATTAAAAAAAAAATACATTTAGTTAATATAAAAACCAACTTTCGTAAAACATTTTTTTCATCTGTTTGCACATTTTTTTTGAGTTATAGCAAATTGCATAGAAGAAAATATACCTCCAATATTCTAAATCCGGGAAAAAACGTGAGGGCATAAAACTGGGCGCCTCGCCAGCCCGCCCGCCTACGGGCTTGCTACGCGTAGCGTTCTGTGAGGAGACGTGGATTAGTTCCGCTGCCCGCCGCCGGATGGCGAGCGCAGCGTGCGCGCGTGTGTGCGCCGTCACACTGGCACACGCCGCCGCCACTCCGCGCTCGACCGCGCTGCTGAACGCGCGCCTCGCGTATACCCCGCCGCACCGATCGCACAAACACGATACGTTCGCGACAACAACCTACCAATACGTCCACTCAAATAAATAAGAAAACTGTTGCGTCACTTACAAACTTTATCCTGCGAATACAAAAACTTTTTTTCTGCTTAAGAAAATTGATGTGTGAATTGTTTACAATAAACTTTACCGCAAAAATAATAGAGACTGTTACATACTTCTTCTAAATGGACTAAAATATTTTAGAGGTTACGAGAGCTTATCATATCAGTGACTGTTCGATGCACTCTCGAAATAGTTTTTAAAACTTTCACCCAAGCTGAAAGTTATAGTTTTTTGGACAGTTTACGTTGCGGTGAGTCCCGTCCGGCCGGCTAGCTAAATCGGGATCGCGTTTTGATTTTCATGTGCTGCTCCTGTGTGTGGGACGCGTGTGTGCGCGGTGCGATGTGCCCGCGACGCGCGTGAACTGCCTGTGACCGTCCCGATCCCCCGTGGCTTGCCCGGCCGCCACCCTGTACCCTGACAACCATGTCGGGGGCCTCGGCGCGCCCTGCGATGCGGCGGCCGCGTCGCCAGCGCCCCCATCCGGCCACTCCGCCGGGCCGGCCTGGTGGACCATGATGAACGGGGTCGGCGGCGCGCTCTATGAGGAGCCGCACGCGTCGCCACCCGGCGGCAGCCCGCCGGCCGCCCCAGCAGCTGCTCCGCCGTCCGCCTCCAGCGCCTCGCCTGCTTCTGTGGGCTCCAACCCACCGCAGCCCCCGCTGCACATCCCAGCCAAGCGCTACGAGCCAGAGCCAGGTGTTATCCGCCACGCGCAACAGCCATGGGGCTACCCGCCAGATGCACCTGGCTCCTTTGAGCACCAGTATCCAGCTGGACCTACCTACTACAATCTGCCCGTTGAGAGGGAACGTAAATCTACGTTGCCTTTCTGGCCAGCGAGTAGCGGCGAGTACAAACCGTACGCTGATGGCGGCTGCCACCAAGGCTTCTCTCAGCCTTGCTGGAACTACCCGTACGGAGCTCCACGCGGTGACCAGCCCTTACCCTACGTCGGTGGTGAAGAGCGCAGGACGGCAGTCTCCGAGGCATCCAGTTTCTCCCACGACGCGTACGGCCTACGAAACTACGCGCCAGAATCGGTTTCCAGCGCACCCTACCCGCCTCCAGGTTCTCTGCCCGGTCAGTAACATCTTATTACTCATGCATGTATATTTACGATTGCCACCAACCCAGAGCTCACGTTTTTTGACGTCCGGTCGCAGCATCGCTGTTTGTAATCTTTGAAACTTATCGGTGCCTCGAGACTAGAACCAAACATAGTTCAGCAAAACATTTATCGGAATTTATAAACAAATACTAATATAAGTTCGATATATACCTACTAAAACGTGAGCTGTTGGATTCGTAATTGTCTTTTACAGTACTTTTAAGTTTGCATTTTATAATAATGTACGAGAAGCTGAAACTGATAAGTTGATTTGTAAATAATTTATTATGAGTTTGTCAACCTTGACCCGCGGTTGCGGTCCGCTGGTCGCTAGAGGGCGTTGCGCGGGGCGCACACAGCGAGCGGGGCTAAGCATGTGTGCGGCTAGCACGCACACAGAGACAGCACCGCGCTCCGTTGTGGGGGTGTCTCATATGAAGCGAGCACACTAGCACTCACAGCGTCTGATACCGCATTCTTTCCTCTAATCGAAGACAGCTGATTGGCACGACTGCACGATATTTTGTACTCGTACACTTTTTTATATGTTATAATGAATGTATGATGTATGTTCTGGTCGTATGGTAACTTCATATATTCAGTAAAAATGCACTGGATTTATGTATGTTTTGTGTGTAACTAATTTTTTGTATATATTTTCGTATATATTTTATTATGTGAAAATTGTCTCTATTCATGAATTAGAGTCGGTTTTACGTTTACCCATTATAGTTATATTCTATGTTATCAACAGGAGTCAGAAACAAAAGTAATCCTTAAGCAACAGGTAAGTTTGTAAATAAATGTTTAGGTCTGCCTAAAATCCATTTCGAAGCACTAAAATGTCGAAAACGTCAATAGCTGGAGAAACAAACATTGGGTTAGCGTGCACCGCCATAACAGAATCCCTTAGAACTCCCTCAGAAAGCTACTGAACGCTCAAACCAAAACATTTTCCCACAGACCACCATAAATTTGATGAATGAACGAAACACGTGCTACAAATGTTTAAAAATGAACCGTAAGCACCTTTTTATAGGCAATGTAAAACGGTGCTATACAACCGACAATAAATTAAAGTTTACGTAAAATAAAGCGCCAATAAAAATGTATAACTAATAAATAAACACGATACCTGAGCGTTAAGACAATAAACCGATCTTTGAGTAGTGGCAATAAACCAAATATTGCTACAATAAACACATTACAGGTTGATGAGACGATAAAAAACTAGGAGGCTACTGCGACCGGCCGCCCGGCCGATGCATACTAGCATCGCTCGTAGATACATATCACTTTTATGAATCGTAAAACCACGTCCACGTCACATACATGCAATAATACTGGTTCCTTCCCCAAATCGCGCTAGTAAGTAGTAATTACTAAACTACAAGCGCCATGTAAATATGAGAGCAATAAAAAGGCTCCATTCATAAACGCTCGCCGCTAGTTCGCTTTCGATCGCCGCCTAACCATAAAGATGGGTTTATCGCGCCTCTGTTACGGCAGAGGTGTAACTTGACATAATTTTGCGTAAAACGCGCATATAATGGGCCATTAAAAGGAAACAATTGTTGAAAAAGTTATACGAGTGTTCACGTCACTTTATGATTGTGTGTTTACGGCCCACCTGAGGTTGACATTGACTTTGATTTGTGCATTTACGGCTTAGTAAACGGTTTGTAGAATGGCTCCGTTAGTGAGACTGCCTCGGAACGTTCCGCTTTCTCACCGCATATACAGATTCCTTCAGAAATCTTCAATCATAACATCATATGGTTCTTACTTGTTATCAACTTGAGCTTACTTTTACATTTTTAATAAACAAATACAGAAACAAAATCGGAGAAATTCATTTGTGGTCTCACAGTATACGCCAAAGGAAACATCTTAACTCAGAAATTCCTTTCAATCATACGTTTGCTCGGGCGTTCGTCTACAAAACAGAAACCTTTAGATAGTGCCATTTTGGACTCTATCCCATTGGAATAACGAAGGGTCTCCGTAGCGAATTGGCAAAGCGATGTTGGTAAACGAAATAGACAAAGCCCGCGGTCGGGTAGGTAAACTTTTATGGTCGGAGAGAACCCGCACTTTTATAGCTCCTGATCGCTACCTATTCCCTCATAATTGACAACTCCACTTGTCATTATGTTCTCTTTAAACAATTGCCGTTTGTTCCACGGAATAAGAAACCCGACTAGAAGGCTTTTTACGCCCACTTGCTTATTATTTTACCTTGGACTGCGATGCATGTGGTCTATTCATTTTGTTTAATGTATTGTCTTGGTTGTTTTGAAGATATTATTGGGTAATTTGAACTGGAAGCCGTATTGTAGAGGGAGAGGGAGAGAGATGTATTTCGAATTTTCTTATTAGAAGTTCGGTACATAGCTTTCCTATCTTGGTGCAAAAAGTTATTTTCATATGAAAAAAAATAAAATTCCTTCACGAATTGAGAACAAATGACTGAGATTCAACTGTTACTTTTTTCTAATATATACTCTTTTTTAAATAAATTATTTTGTCTCCCACTATATAAAAATTACCTTAATTCATTGAGCAACCAATTAAGTTTATGAGTTAAAAAGGTCCTTTAATTGTCGTATCATTTCAATTGATTAGCCTTTGCTTTCATAATCCTAATTAACAGTTGCTTCATTAAGTCCAATAAATTCATAATTTTCCCGTTTATTACAATTTACGCTTTATTGAGTCAACTTCATAAAAAGATTATAACTAACATTTTTTTCCTTCTTTATTTAATTTAAAGTAAATATGTAAAAAATAAATTATATTTGATGAAGAATGTAAATATTCAAATTTAATAAACATTACGTTCTAAAACTGCAAGGTAATTGCTTGGTTGGAAGGGATAGAGCTATCTAAAGTAAAAGATTGACTTAACATTAAACGGTTCCGATAATCTGCTTAGCATAATTCGTCTTACCGCATCAAGTTGCGACGTCAGTACAATACAGATTGACACATTAGTGGCATTTCATCAATATTCAAAGAGCTGTTTCAAAGAAATAAATCATGATGGTAAACGGGACCCGATTGTGGTAGGGCAGTTATGAATAATGCGATTGTTTCTAGCAAAAATACATTTGAATTGTGTGAGAATTCATAAATATTGGATTTCAAATCATAACTCTGAACATTGGCAAACAATGAACTACATTTTGTAATCCCATTTTAATTCAAACACTGACCACCATAAATCATAAAAACCATATCAATCCCAGTCACCCACAATTTCAAAATACAAAAGTGAAATATTGGAAAAACAATATTTTTCAATTTAAAATATTTTGCAATACAAGTGTCAATAGCCATGTTTATAAATCTCAAACGAATTCGATAACACGGAATTGGTCCGACAATATCAGAGATTATTTCAACACATGTTTTTCTATTACCTACACATGTTACCAGCAGCTTATACAAGATGTAATTTTCTGAGATTACATCTTACTCAATATGAAATAGAAAATCGGTTCACAACTAACATTTCAAGTAATGTTTGTAAAGCAAAGTTAATTTGTATTCCTTTCTAAAGTAAATTGGTATCTAGAGGCTTGAAAGCTCAAGCATGATTGAGACAACCGCTCGTGTCGTGTGTGGGATAATACGACCGTTCTGTGCATTTCGAGATACGAACTCGTCTTACGACACTCGGTCACACTCATCCGCTAGACAATGAGGCATCTATTTCGCAATGTTCCTACGTGTACCATTTTGAATAATAGGAAATGGTGCAGTGTGTTGCACGCATCGAATATCGAGAAGGTCGCGGATCGCATACAAAGTTTATTGCGGGTGATCTCATCAAAAGGACCGGTCACATAAATCGCGGTGTGTGTTAACTTCTAACGCGCCGTGCCGGCCCACAATTGTTTCTATGAACACGGCATGGAAATAGCTAGTTAAAAGCGAAACGTGCAGCCGGTGCAGTTTGTAATGCATTCGGCCCGAGACAATTAACGAATAGCAGGCCGAATAAGAATGACTGGTTTCGAGACCGTAATTACGATCCTGTTGTTGCAAAAATTAAATTATTTCCTACGTTAGCAAAGGAAGCAGATGGAATGGCTAGAGATTTATGTGCATTGTTGCATTTTTACCGAGTGTAGTCGTGCCAATAGATAAATATTGTGTGTTTATACCAGTGTTAACCCTAATTTTGTCTCTTTTCGTTCCAAGTTAAACACGTCTTTTATTTGTGCAGGTTCCCTGTCGATGTCGGTGGGCGTGGGTGTCGGCTGCGGGTCCTCGAATCCGCTGGATTGGACCGGTCAAGTTACTGTGCGCAAAAAACGCAAACCATACTCCAAGTTCCAAACCCTCGAACTAGAGAAAGAGTTCCTCTTTAACGCTTACGTTTCAAAGCAAAAGAGATGGGAATTGGCGCGAAATCTGAACCTGACAGAGAGGCAGGTGAAAATATGGTTCCAGAACAGACGAATGAAGAACAAGAAGAACTCGCAGCGGCAGGCGGCGCAGGCGGCGCAGAACAACAACAACAACTCGAATGCGAACAACCACAACCACCACGGCGGGCACCACCACGCGCCGCACCACGTGGCGCTGCACCACGCGCCGCCGCCCAAACATCATCAGTGACCCGTGCCCTTCTCTGGGACTTACCCCCTTCACCACGGTATAGCTAGCTAAACAGTCGGGAAGGAAGAGTTCCATTGGACTATAGTGTGGAATGTGGTCGTACTTAAGTTTCCAACAGGACTATGCTCAGGTTCGTTACCCGATGGACTAGACGTTTGTTCACTATGCCGTGTCGTACGTAAAGTGGACGCTTCGGTGCCGTGCGCGCCTCAGTCCCAGAGAATCTCGCACTAAGATAATACTGTGTTGTCGATTTGTGTATAGTATTAATTACGAAATTATGTTCTGTAATTTTAACGAGACTAAGTATATACATGAGTAGATAACGATTCCTGATATTAATAATGTCTAGTAATAGCGCTGATTATGTATTTGAAATTTATTTAAGTACGAATTACGAAATATTAAAGACGTCACCGATGAATTATAGTTTCTAGATAGTTTATTGAAAGAAATTTTGTAAAATATTTTGTGAGACTGCTTATTGTTGTATTCGTATCGCTGTTCGAAGGGTGGATTAGTCTTTAATCAGTTAACTTTTATTTTCGTTACCAAATTGTTAAACGACTCGGGTTGCTTTGGTGGCAGTTATAGATATATGTTCGCTCGCGACCTGTTTACTACCCTCACCGACTAACAGACGCAGCAGCTTGCTACGTACTACGTACCTATCACTACCATCGACGCATCGCATATCTATACATAAGCAAATATAGAAATCGCATTATGATCAAATATTTATTACTGTTTAATTTCTTATCTCATAATTCGTAAATTTTGTTATTTAAATTATGGATTTCTGACAAAGCTTTAACTCGGTTCCAGTAGAATTATACATTAAGTTACTGTTATGACTTTTTTTAAATATTGAAGTTGATGTTATAATCAATTAATTAGGTGATATGGGCAAGTGCATTAATATTGTCCCCTATTGATCATTGTACTGTTCGCTTTAGCCTGTCTATTACTATTTTTATTTTTGTTTTAGTTAAATATTTTATTATTTATTTATACACGAGTGTAATTACAATCTATTATAAACGTATCTTGCTCTACATCGAACGAATCCAGTACACTAGGTACTATTTATTTGAAATTATTTGGATTTTATCATCTAGTAGTCGAAGTGAAATCATCCCAGTCTTAGAATATCATCCTTGTACTATTTAGCTACCTATTTTATATCTATGTACCTAATAAATGTTTTATTGTAAACTTAGTAGTTTACTCCTCGGATCTAATTCATTGAATCTGTATTGTCCCGTAATGATATAGTGAATTAAAATTAGGTGTTTTTGTACAAATGGCGACCTCGTCTAGGTGACCGAATTTCTATATAAATGAGAAGCGAGGCATCTAATGAACCTTCGCTGAAACTTAGACGAATGGAAGACTAATTTAAGCAAATATGAAGTTTCCATTGTGTGGTACCTACATTATATGTACATGAATGTGGATCCTAATTTTTCCATCAAGTTTATCTGAAAAGCAATCAATACACGAACGCTCAATCTTACTCAGTGATTCAAAACGTATGTTGGTTATCAATTCGGCAAAGTACTTAGTACCACGGTTTGATTAGTCATTCGAGCGGCCTCAATCCACAATAGCAATTTGCTTTTCAGATAAAACACAAGAGAACAGCTTGACTGTGTATTATTCAACGATTTCAGTAGATACTATGATTAGAACCCTACTTACCTAAACTATATAATTGTAATAATTAAAGGTCTCGTAATTATTATTGTACAGTTAAATTAATGTAGTTAATCACGCCAGAAAATGTGAGGTTTCGTTAAGTATAATGTATAATTAAACATGAATGTGCTCTCCACAGTTTTATGACGAATTTAGAAGAGAATGTATGAAAGGGGAAAAAATTAAATACTTCGTCGTGTCTCGGTTATTTTTTCTTTTGTTACCCCTTTTGAGTTTCCTTATTACTTTGATGAAGTTGGACGAGGCAACGAGTACTTAAAGGCTTATGTGTAAACTCATAAGTATTGATGAGTTATGAAATCATCAGCAGTTTGACTCATGTGTATGTATAGATCTTAGACAGTAGCCGTATCATAAAGCTGGCTATAATGTAGCCAATTTCAAAATCGATTAGCATTATACACGATTCGCATATCAATTTAATCGAATTGGTAGCTTCACTCAGTTGAACCAAGACTACGAACATTTGCAAAAACCGAGTTAAATTAGGACAGAAACAACTTTTGTCCTATTTCAAACTACCTTTCATTTATAAATGGAGATTTTAGCAAGTTCAGTATTGCCTTTGTTTTATTTTGCTTCTTGGATCGTACCTAATTGGATTTTAAACTGTCAAACACCAAGCGGTCACCGGTGACCGCGACCTATTGTTCTTTAATTGTGTCTATAAAACCGGTACTCGACGAGTTAAACTGATTTCAAGAAATACAAAAGTAATTTAGTCCTTATCCATTTGATGAAGGCTGTATCGATCCCGAGGTTGCACGTGTTGAGTACGTCTAGGCAATGAAGCCACGTGTACCTAAGCATTGTTTCAGTTTACCTACTTAGCTGGAAATAGAAGCAGCCTACAGGTAAGTGGCAAATAGGTAGTATACTTTTTAAAGAGCTAAACTGCTGAAGAACCTAATTAGGTACCTAAGCTCCTTTATTATTTAGTAAGAAGATTAGTCTAAAGTCCCAAATGATAGGTAAAAAAGGTAAGTAAGTCTTGATAGTCATTTAGGTAATGCCAACTTAATTATTAACTTAAACTACCTCTAAATTATTACAGTTAGTACAGTTAGGTTGTGGCACTTTAAAACGTTCCTATTGTCAAAGTAAGCTTCTATTGCGTTTTTGATTTTTCAAGCAAATATTCAACTAGTTCGTAAAGCGCAATGGATTAGCAACATGAGCGATCTTCGTTTTAGGTACGTATTCACTAAGTAAAGCTTGAAAAATAGACGATGTCGCTGTGTTGTGTGTGATAGGCTTTCATATTTCCAATTACCAATAGTTACTGTTTGGTATGTACATTTTAGAATTAAATGTCCTGGTTTAATGATGTCTAAAGGATATTAAGAGTTTAAAAAACGCTTTCTAATTTCCCAAAAATATCATTTCCTTCTTTTTTCAAGTAACAGTTTCTAGTACTAATAGTTTCAGTACGTACACAAGCTAGCTTTCATTGATGCAGTGTATTCATAAATGTCTTAACTAGAATGGTAGGTAGATGCGGACACGCACTAAGATAGATAAGATCGCACAACATATGCGGTTGGAAAGTTTACACAGGCACGCCATACCTTGCGTAGATACTTCGCAACCAACATACGAGCATCGTGACAATAATGCCAATGGATTAGAGAAAATGTTTTATTACGAATTTGTATAAGAAATTCTAGATTAGGTAATATATGTGTGATGCTCGTAAAGGCACTGGAAAACAGAAAAGGTAAGTACTATTAGAAGTCAATAATAGGCAAGTTCTACGTGTTTAGATACTTAGTAGTCTTTTAAATAAACTGAAATAAAAACAAATTGTCACGCCTAATCTTTGAGATCTTTATAATGTGACAACTAATTTGTACCAGTTATATTACAAGTTTCATAGGGGTGAGCTCATCCCCATACATTGGGCACAATTCCAGACTCCATGCTATTTTAGTGCTATACACTTTTTAAATACTTGAAACCTGTGGATATGGCATTATCTATAGAAGAAGAAAATGTGTAGTTATTAAGGCTTAGCGAATACCATGTAAAAGTATATAGGTACCTACCAACATAAAGTATTCCAAAAATGTAAGTATTTCAATTGGCGGTTTAAAACGATATGATATCTGGTATTTAACCTAATTGTTATTAGCATAGATACCTAAGTCACTCGCGTGTTTAGCAATACTTAAATTGAAATTGATAAAATTCAACATCCTGTCGGTTTAAAACTAGAAAGCGTTTAATTTACATTAATTCCACATATTAAATTCGATCGAAAATCATAAATAGAGAACCCTTGTTGTTCGACCCGACAATGTAAATAGGAAAGCTATCAAATGATTTTGAGTTCTATTTTTCAGTATCTAGAATTGATATTCCTTTATCTTAGAGACATGGCCCGTAGCGCCCTCTCGGAACCAGTGAACTGAGATGACAAACATGTCGTTTTCCTGAATAAATGAATATTTTATGTTGTTGTAGGTATCAAAACACAGAAGATATACCGTTATTCAACAAAAATGGTTACTAGAAATAAAAAGTAATATTATTTTTTGACGAAAAGAAAACTATGTCCCTGTTAAGCAATGGCAGCAAGTTAAAACAACGCCATCTACCGGTGTTAACATAGCGAAGTTTTTAGAGTGAAGGAAAGCCTTCCTTTCTCGGTTACTATTCCTAAGTACTTACATATTGAGTATTTCTGTTAAGGGCATGTCTGACTCATTATTCAAAATCTGAAATTATAATATCAATGATTTTTTTATCGAATGAGTCGTAAATATAGATATGAAGTTAAGTTGTATGTTCAATATGTTAATTAATACTTACGCCTATTATTTTTAAACTCCAATGAATAAAAGTTTTCATTGAAAAAATGTTGGCTAAACACCGTCCTCTATACCAACATACCTCCATTCCACTATAAGGGCTTATTACAATGCTAAATGGATCGTTTAATCGCAAAAAGGTAGTTGATTATTAATGGCGAATACCTATTCATAGAGCTTACTTTGTATTTAAGTAATAAAATCAAGTATCTATTCATTAAGTAGTGGATACAAGTAGGTAGGTAATTGGTAAATTAAGTGTCGGCATTATAGCTATTATCTTACAATGTTGCATAGTAATCTGAGGCCTAGAATTGAATATAGGTATTTATTGATAGCTAGCATTTAGGTACTTGGAGTTTTGTTTGCGTGAATTAAACTTTATTTGAGGGAGAAATCTTTAAATTACTTCTCCCGGCTTGGATGAAACGAGGATGCGATAGACTCACTGGTTACCGCCCTGTTCTTTCTACTTATTCGGGCCGAAGTTCCGGTAACCTGTAAGAACGTTCTAAGCTGTCTTTATCCGTAAGTCTAACTATATTTGTCGCGGAGAACCTAACGGGTAACCGGGGCTCCGGCTCGACGTGCAGGAGAAGGAACGGGGTGGTTTTTAGTCAGTAAGAGTCTGACACTCCTTCCCGCCTCACCCAGGCGGGAGCAGTCATTCGATGATTTTCCTACCTTAAAAAAAGTCAACTATATTTAGGAATATGCAAAGTACTTAACTAGTTCTTTATGTTTGATGGGCTGACGTTTGAACACTATTTCACCTGGTGGTAAGTGATGATGCAGTCTACGATGGAGCACGACGACGCATAAGCAACCTATTTACTCGGGCTTTGAAAACATCCCTTACCATACCAACATACCCTTTAGGTAGCAGTTTTTTTTAACAAATTTATTTAGAGAAATTTTTCATAAGTGTTGCCTTAAATCTAATCTCGCAAAACTTTTACTTTTGATGGTGAGAGACGCTCATTAAACAAACAATTTCAATTATATTATAATATGCAGGTAGGTACACATACACTATAACTTAAGCAGGATAAAGGTATTAGTAGGGTTGAATAGATGACCAATTCAATCATGACGATGAGGAATTATTACGAATATTCATTACGAAGGGTAAAAAGGCAAAAATAATCTTACTTTTACATTTAATTGGGATGAGGATCGTACCTGTGCAAGTTAGACGCGTATATTATGTACCTAAATAAAATATTACACGTAGATATTACAAACATAATATTTTAAATATTAAAGTTTGTATCTATAAATATCCATAACATAATAAATATTTATTTGGATGTAGGCACTGAAAAAAAGGAATAGTGTTTTTTAAAAACTTCCATTATATTTTATTGACTGGCAATTTCCAATAACTTACGTGCTATATACAATAAGTACCTAATATAGGAATAGTCATTGCGTCCATTTCATATCACATAGTCACATATGAACTGTAGGTACGTACAGTTTCCGAAGAAGTTAGAGATAATACGAACGACACGATGTATGAATCATAATATTAAAATGCTTACATAGAAGCATACATATGTTACATACGCATATATGGATATGATCTTACTCAATGTAAATCTGATTGACAAACATATTGTTCCTAGAAGGTAGTAAAGATATATTATATAAAAGAAACTACAATAAGATTTTCATACACCTTATTTTTACTTGGTCAAAATAAGTTAAGAGTTAAAAATATAAATGTTCTTAACGAAGATTTGAATTGATACCCTTATAAATTCTGTGTTCCAGAGATAATCGACAAAGTAACCGGAGTGGTATGCACCTACACTGCGCCTGCGGCCCTACCGGTTATAGTGGAACACGCCGCCTCCTCGGCGATTAGCATATAAATGAACCGAACCGAGACAACTTCATATTACACCACCGACATAACAAGACCTTCCCCCCGCGTCTCTGAACACAACAAAAACATAAACCAACGAAAATATCACGGCTCAGCCACACTGGTCGCATTACAGTTTAAATGTGGAACTCGCTTCCATTGGCCGACGTCAACCCTGCGTCCTCTTGGAGCCCTGTAAATCCGCGCGCACGCACTTCTACGGCGATCATTTTATAAATAAAATATGGACTGTATATTACACTTTCCAGTACATTTTTATTTTGTCCTGATATCTCAAACAGTGATATTATGGCAACATTGTGCTGTTATACAAAGTAAATATGCGGTTGTAATGAAATCGATGGTTTAGTGTTATTGAAGGTTCGTCCTGTGGGTATGTTAGTTACAAAATTACTTATGCATCGACTTGTTAATATTCAATACTTCTCGTATTACATACCTACATTACTGAACCATGACTTGTGTTGTTGAGATTCTCTTCGCCTTTTTGTGACTAAATGGCTGTAAAATGTTGATAGTCTTTACAAGATAAAGATAATTTACGATATTAATGGTACACACCTTGTCCGTAATTGGGTAGCTAAGTGGGTTGAAGCTAAAAATAAATTGTTTACCGAAGTTAGGGTACATTTTTATGGACAACGAAATCATGAAAGTATAAGTACTTTCATGATTTCGTTCATCAATATATCGATATGAAATCATGAAAGTATAAGTACTTTCATGATTTAGTACTAGGTAATCCTAGTAATATAATACAAAATAAATAGTAGGTGAAAAAAGTTGAAAGAAATAAATTTTGATTATTATGGTTTGTTTTTCTTTACTCTATTTCATATAATCGTGTGAAATCATCATACAAAATAGTAAAGCAGTTTTATATTATATTTATACTTTTGTAATAAAATATTTTCATGTCATTTTTCCAAAACGTTACATTACATTTTCTGAATGAATACAATTTTGTCAACTACCTAAAGTCAAAGTTTAACATAGAGTTATAAAATTACCTACCTCTTTCCTAAAAATGTTCTATAGGTAATCTGTATACAGATTTGTTTTACCTAATATACTTTTAAGTGATAAACAAAACTGATACAGGCTCTAAAACAATTTTTACAAAAATAAAAAAAGCTTTTGAAAATGACTTACTCCTTAGTTTTTATGTCTCTTTTTTGTACCTCTAATTATAAAACATAATGAAAATGACCTCTGAACGCCAGAAGCCATACGAAAACCAATTTCTTAGTACAGAAAAAAATAAAGCCTTTTTCTTAACTACATAATGGACTAAAACAGAATATTTTTCTCACTAAGACTCGTTTCATTGCCTCTTTTATGTAAAAATGCGTGCAAATTACAACGAAATGAAACAAGGAGTACAGTTAGCTGGTGTAAACTTTAGTGTTGATTGCTGCTCCGACGGGAACAGGTTAGATTGCTTTACTCATTCTGTACATTTTAAGAAAACATACTTACTAACTTATAGTAGGTATTTTTTTTTTTTTTTTTTTTTAAGGGGGGAAAATCATCGAATGACTGCTCCCGCCTGGGTGAGGCGGAAGGGAGTGTCAGACTCTTACTGACTAAAAACCACCCCGTTCCTTCTCCTGCACGTCGAGCCGGAGCCCCGGTTACCCGTTAGGTTCTCCGCGACAACTTATAGTAGGTATAGATTAAAACAAATTCAAACTTGTTTTCTACATGCGTGAATAATGTATTAGGTCTAAAATATCAATTTATATTCCTAAATGTATCTCCAAGCCTCCAAGATTTCCAAATCACAGCGAATTTCAATCAATACTCCCACATCAGCGTAATTTCAATTTTATTAGAGCGCTAAAAAGAAAATTTACACATGTGGGAAATTGGGGCGCTAACCGTTTATCAGATAATGTAATTATGTTCGGGGCGCTTCGGGACACCTCCACTCTGAGTAATTGAGTGAGCCCTCCGTACCTCGCGCCTGCTATTAGGCAAATCGAATCTCGTCTCTCTAAAGCCTGCCTCCCTCCCTCGCCTGGATGAATATGTGAACGAGCTTCCTCTTGGCGTCGAACCAAGGATTCAATTTGCGCGAATGTAAATAAAACGCTTGGCTTCAATTTGGTATATAGTATATTCTATATACAGATACAGTTGTGTGGCTCACTTCTCCATTTAAATTGTGCTGACAAGTTAACGCTCTTTGAATTTAT
Organism: Spodoptera littoralis; assembly: GCA_902850265.1. Classification (NCBI taxonomy): domain Eukaryota; kingdom Metazoa; phylum Arthropoda; class Insecta; order Lepidoptera; family Noctuidae; genus Spodoptera; species Spodoptera littoralis. The sequence goes on along the minus strand of LR824542.2, from coordinate 6,245,702 downwards.
CACCTAATTAAACATGCAAGTATTTTCACTGCAGTTTAATTTCAAATTAGTGGTAACAGTTTGAGACGGTGTTTCATTCTAAATAGAGCACCTTTAAATTTATTTCAATTGATAAGTGAGCTACCAAATTAGGAATATTTAAAATGTTGGCACGATGAAGTTATAGTTACGTTGACTGACATTTCTGCGTGTTACGTTTTGTTAAACGTTCTTGCACACCATTGATAATTGACCATATTTTTTTAAATTTATCAGCTAACCTTTAATGTACATATTATGATGTCGGTACGTGCAGTATAAAGTGTGAAACATTTTTCAATGTAACACGTTGAAACTTATGTTAAACGCCTACGTTGAAAATGACACCTAACCAAAATAGCGAGCGATATAAATTCAGTGAAAAAGTTATTAAATAAGCGACAACTTTACTAAACATAACCGGTGTTAAGTGCGAGACGTTCACGCACCACCCACACCGAGCGTCATCTGAATGTCTTTACCTAAAAAGTTGCGACCAAACTTTGATCTCAACAAAACTTGATTTCATTCGCGGGTTTATATTCGAGCCGAATGTTTGTTTGTGTTGCGAATAATAAAAGTATTGAGAGTGCAAAAATATGTGCTATCTCATTCTGTCGAATAGTTTTGTCCTTTTCTGGCAGGCAGAGCGGTCGGCACGTCCGGGGGCCATAACGTCGTTTGATGTTCTGCTCTCCAATGCTGGTGGAGGCGATATAAGCAAGATGTACGGCTGCGCTCTCGGTGACGCCTATATTTCCTAAACATCTTTCGGTGTTATAATTCCGTTCGACGTAACCTTGTGAGGGCGGTATAACCGTTTGGTTTTCGATTTAAATTTTTTTCGTAGCGTTGTTTTGTTTCTCGTAGCGTGTCTACGAAATAGTGTAGGCAGTGTAGCAAGCCTTGTGGAGCCGTTTAAGTGCTGTTAGGTGAGTATCGCTTGTGTAGTGTTATTATTATTACTCAGATAGCCGCTAAATTGATGGTCATGGCGACCGTGTGTGGTAAGCGTGGGATTTTGCTATAGAAATAATAAGTGGGTGGAAAATAACAAGCATATTTCACTGACATTTTCGTACAGTTTATCTAAGAGTTTGGATAAACTTTGTGTTATAACTTTTTATGAAGTACTTACAACATGTTATTAATGAATGTAAGATTAGATATTGTAGAAAGAACTGAATTTTCTTTTCAACAATACAATGTTAACGTGTGTTTTTCAATGTTGCTTAATAAAACTACACGCTAGAGTATTCAAGCGTGGAAAATTAACGTTTTTCATGCGTTATCTTTGGCAAATCTTACCAGTTTTTACGGTAGTATATCGGGTGTTGTGTCGTGTTAGCAATAACTTACTAAGGTTTATACTCTTTAAGACAGCTGATGATAACTTTATACCACAGTAATACATTACTTCATTATTGTATCTTATCACATTATATATAGTTTCGATTATAGAAAAACACTATTGTTGACGTTCTTTAGCATTCAATTTTCTGGTAAATAGGTAAAATGATACATGTATAATTGTCAATAAAACAAAAATTTGCTAGTTTTCTAAAAGCAGCATTACAAGGTTACGTCTTATAAAAATATGCAACACGGCGGCGGTACGTTACCGAGCGGATACCAATTCTATCAACAACCCATAAACCGCAACCTTTCTTTGTCTCGCCTCTTAATGCTATCGTGTTGTCGAGTGAGATAGAAATCTACAAGTTTAATGGGCCGTTACGCGAGAAAAAATCAGTCCGCATTCGCGAGCGTAGATACGCGAGTGATAGTGGTAAGACGGAAGGCCAGTGGTGGGCTGGTGCATAGTGCAGTGTGTCTAATATTCACGACAACCGAGACGACAGCAACTGCGGCGCGACTTGTTGCTACGCAGCAACCATCGCCAGACCACGTGAGTGTTACATACCTAGCCTATACCTCTCTCTAGAGCCTCGGCGGCCTCGACGCGTCATCGTTCCATGCTTAACATAGTAACACTGAGTTTACCAGCGACCACCGACGACCGGTTCTCAGTTAAGATAACCTCCTTAGTCGTATTTTATGTTTGTACTCGGTTTCCAGTACGTCATTGCATCGCATTATGTCAAGTGTTGTCAATAAAGATTGATAAGGTCGACGAATAGCGTTCAGTCACCTTGCTATTGTATAGATACCTATGTTTTATGACTGTACGAGTCAAGTTTGATAGCTGAATTGACACGATCATACCTATAAACGAAGTGTTTGCACGATAATTGAATTAAATTTCTATTGTTCTCGTGTATGTAGATGTGTATAGTTTTGTGTTTCAATAACAGAGAATGGCTTGATGTAGAGACCTTTATTTGTAGCCCGCGTGTAGTAGATACTTGCATAATTAGTATTACTAAATTAAGTGCAGGATCACGTCTCTTTATGAATAAAATATATTGTTTATTTATTCATCGGACATATTTTAGCTATTGGTATCTTGGCAATTAATGCAGTGTCGTAGACTGCCAAGAGTCTGGAACAACATTAATATTTACGTTAAATTACTAACGGCTCCATGTAAATATTCTATGCACATACCTCCATAAATAAATATAGACATTATTTATATTATTTTCCGTTGTGTCTTTTTATAGATATTAAGTAAATCGCAAATGAAAAGCAACACAATCCTAAATAAATCAAACATCAAGAAATTATAAAAGTACAAGAAATAAATAATATCTGTTTCCTTTTTTATATCTATCTACATATCCATTGAGTAAGGTTTTTGTTACACAAATTTGTTCAACAAAGGGTTTGTTTTAAATCACCCTTTCATACATTTTTGTCAACTTTCACAAAATTATCATAACAACGCATGCATGTAGTCTGTTTGAAAACAATTTCTTAAAACGATTCGAAAGGGTCATTGTCGACCTTTCCTTGTACTGAATGCTTATTTGCATAAAAATGTCATCGAACGCCGCCTGCCTTCCAACTCGATAATAATCTTAAGAGTTTCGATAAGATTTTGGAACTTACACATTTGTTTCGATGGACGATCAATACTGTACATTTGAGACCAAAAATATATACAGTATATATACACATACCGTTGATACCGTTATCGTGTAAAAATGACAATTAAAGTATTAGTGTACCACTATAAGATTGTACAGAAACATTCCAAAATTATATAATTATACTTTGTATAATTAGGAAAAATTGTAGTTATATACATATTATACATTTACTCGGACCGTTATATATTTTAGTTCTTGACTGTACTTCAATATCTGGTCAATAAGTTCAATACTTTATTAGTACAGGTGTTAAGAGACGGCATGGGTGTTTCGGGGCATGGGTGTTTCGGAAAGTTCCTGTGTCGCATAGGCAGGGAGCCAAATGCTCGGTGCCATCACTGCGTCCATTGTGAGGAGGATACGGCGCAGCACACCCTTATGGAGTGCGTGGCTTGGGATGAGCCGCGTCGTGCCCTCATATTAGAGATCGGTGACGATCTGTCATTGTCGACTGTTGTCCAAAAAATGGTCGGCAGTGCAGAGTCGTGGGATGCAGTGGTGTCCTTCTGCGAAGATGTAATGTCGCGGAAGGAGGCTGCGGAGAGGGAAAGGGAAATTGCAATGTCTCTACCTTCCCGCAGTAGGCGCACCGGGCGTCGAAGGAGAGCAGAAATTACTCTCTTTCGACCCCCCTAAATGGGTCCGGGGACGGTGGACTTGGGGAAGTCCCCGTCATCCCGTTGTAAAGGACCCGAGACGGTGGCGCGCGTTGTGTCCACGCGCGCCTCCGAGACGTTGCACGGAGAAGACCAACACCTCACTTCTCCGTGCATCTTGAGGTGGGGCCTGGCAAGGCAGGCCGCCACGAGTTCGGGGGCTGCGGATGAATGTGACTCCCGCACCCTCGTACCCACGTGTGAGACGGGACACCGGGGTGGGTTTTAGTCAGTAAGAGTCTGACAGTCCCTTTCGTCCTCCCCAGGCGAGGGGGCTCCATGAGGATTTCCCACCTTGGGGTTAAAAAAAAAAAAAAAAAAAAGGTGTTAAGAGACGGGCAAAGGAACCAATTAAGGTACTGGTATAATTATGTAAAGGCGTTGATGGGAGGTATATTATGGGTGTTGCAAGGCGAGAAGTGATACTTTGCTGAAATCTTTCTATATTTAGGTATATATTATATTTAGGTGTAAATACATGTCAAGTTGTAATAAGAATAGTAGACTTTTCAATAAGAGGTTTACCTTATCGGATAATTTTAAGAGATATTATGTATATAGAGATATACCTAAAGTATGTATATACGGAAATTTACTTATGACATGATTGTTATGTACTAACCCAGATTTTCTAATATTTGTTGTATTTGTATTAGAGGTATATTTAATTTACATGGGACAGATAATATAAATAGCGAAAAGTAGATGTTATATTGTACAGTGGCATTAAAGGCGTAATGTGCACCTCTGTCCACTTCTTCCGGTATAAAAGGCATAATGTTATGTTAATTTATGTATTACAGTTTCTTTAGGCTCTATATTTACATATACCAAATACTTTTAGGTTCAACATACACAACAACATTACACAATCTATCAAATTACAAATAATCAAAGTAATTACAATTAAGTAGCAACCAATAGTTTACTTACTTGGTACTTACATACTGACAATAATTCAATACACATTTTTCCACCAAAAGCCGAAGTCAAAGTTAAAGTGTTTATTTCAATGAATACTTAATTAGGCACTTTTGAAACGTCAAAAATTGAATTGTCCGTCCGTATGTCTGTCAGTGAAGCTAAGCGCTCGTCCAGCTACATTCGAAACCACACTTTATGTAGTTTCGAATGGAGCTGACCGAGAAAGAAATTCTATCGTTAATCTTGTAAATAAATGTTTCAAATCCCTGATTCGCACGACGCTAGTTTCAATAATTAGTAGTTCTCTTGAGAGAGAACTTCCATTTTGGGGAAGAAGCGAGAGAAGACTAGGCAAAATACTAGCGTAGCATTACAGTCTTATTGATACATTATCTAATACTTTTACACAAGAAACTAACTCTTATTATTCAGTAACTAAACACCGATCAAGTCCAATATCTATTCTTCATCTGTAAGTAGTTTCACCACATTTGCATAACAAGGAGTGCGATCCCAAGTGGGATCCGAACATTTGCCTTGGAGATGTGGCCGAGTGGCTTGAGAGGACTAGTAGGAATGTGGATGATAGCTTTGGACTTGATGTTATACTTGAATTTCTTTGAGATTTTCGACAGTAAAAAGAATGGATAAAAAAATATGGGTGACTTATATTTGTTGAAATACAAAAAAAAAATAGTGAGTCAAAAATCTTGGGTTATGAAAAAAGAGGCTCACAGTAAATTTTTTCTTTGTCGTTGACCCTACTTTAGGCTTTATAGTCAGTTTTATTAAAATTACTAATAAGGAGCCCTTTGACATTTAAGTAACAGGAAAATATATGAATATATGGCATTAAAACTGGTCTATAGGTACAGTAGCTACTTAATCTTACAAAAAACTTCTCGTTCCTAAAAATAAATTTTCGTCAAAACAATAAAATTCGCACCATTTTTTCCATGTTTATGTAAATGAGAATTCCCTATTCTCGTAAAAAAAATATAACAAGTTAGAAAGTGCGAGTCACAGCTCCGGCTCGGCAGGGGCGGCTATTTAGATGCAAATCATTTATAGATGCCTAAACTTCCAGAACTTTTGAAACACAAACAAAATGTTGTTGACGTTCTTTCAAGATGGAAGTCCCTTGTGCGTTGAATATAAAATTTTGTGTGTTCTCTGTTTCATTATAAACTATTTCATTATAAACTTTGTGAATTATTGATGTGCACTCTGTTTATTGATTAGGTTGTGATAATTTGATTTGTGAAAAAAGTGATTGAAATGTGTGTGTAGAAGACAAGCAAGGATTTTGCAGAACAGTTGTAAATTATACTATATAATTCATCATCATCACCATCAGTCCGCGACAATCAGCTCATGTAAGAAGGTTTGTCATAAATCTATACTTATCAGACTATTTAGATTGCAAATGGTGTAATCATACATTTTGAGTAATTACATACAACAACAGTCTCTTTAGGTTATTATGTACATAATATAATATGGTTTTCATACGTTCATGTAAATTAAAATTAGCCATGGAGTAGGTAAGTACATGAAAGCACCACCATTTTGTGATTGAAATTATCAGTTACGTGTGATTGGTTCTTACAAAATACGACGTGACATTTCATAATATATATACATTAAAGAATACAGTATTAGGTATCTGGTATCAAATGCAAAAACAGTATTCAACAGTTTAATTTAATTGCATTTCAAACCGGTATTTTATAGTTACAGGTGTTTTATCTTTGAATTTACAAATTGCTAATTATCCTGTACTCGTTTAGTAAGTAATTATCGGTTTTGATACCTAAGCGTGAAACGATAATTGAATTTATGTTTGGTATAACTTAAACATACTTCGATATTTCTGTTAACAAAACCTTGTTTTAACTTTACATTATTTCAATATTGTTTATATTATAACTTTAATGAGACATACTAAATTAATCATTATGGTTCCGGCTTACTCATGTGGCTATTTGACGAGGAACTCAACTAGTGTCAAGTCATGCTAGAGGCTTATATTTATGAGCAGCATTCCGCTACCCGTGATGCGGAGCTGCTCGGCTCAGCTACAGTGCGGGCCTAACGTTGCTCATGAATATAAGCCTCTAGCAAGGCTTGAAACTAGTCGAGTTCCTAATCAAACAGTTACACGAGTAAGCCGAAAACAATAATTTATTTATATATTGTTATATAAAAGGCAAAATTAATAAGATATGCAATTTTTATATTACATAAAGTCACCTCTAAACTGTGAGTTGTACATACAATGTTATATCAACTAACATAAGTTATGGAGGCAACACGTAGGTAGCATCCTTAACTCTTCTTCTTCTATATATATAAAATTCAAAGGTGATTGACTGACTGACTGACTGACATAGTGATCTATCAACACACAGCCCGAACCGCTGGACAGATTGGGCTAAAATTTGGCATACAGATAGATGTTATGACGTAGGCATCCGCTAAGAAAGGATTTTGATAATTTCCACCCCCAAGGGGGTAAAAAAGGGGATGAAAGTTTGTATGAAACTTTGTCAGTTTTTAACTGATCGGGTCGAAATTTGGCATGCAGATAGATGTTATGACGTAAGCATCCGCTGTGAAAGGATTTTGATAATTTCCACCCCCAAGGGGGTAAAATAGGGGATGAAAGTTTGTATGAGACTTGGTCAGTTTTAAACCGATCGGATTGTAATTTGGCATGCAGATAGATGTTATGACGTAAGCATCCGATGTGAAAGGATTTTGATAATTTCCACCCCCAATGGGGGTAAAATAGGGGATGAAAGTTTGTATGAGACTTTGTCAGTTTTAAACCGATCGGGTTGAAATTTGGCATGCAGATAGATGTTATGACGTAAGCATCCACTTTGAAAGAATTTTGATAATTTCAACCCCCAAGGGGGTAAAATAGGGGATGAAAGTTTGTATGAGACATTGTCAGTTTTAAATCGATCGGGTTGAAATTTGGCATGCAGATAGATGTTATGACGTAGGCATCCGCTGTGAAATGATTTTGATAATTTCCACCCCCAAGTGGGTAAAATAGGGGATGAAAGTTTGTATGAGACATTGTCAGTTTTAAATCGATCGGGTTGAAATTTGGCATGCAGATAGATATTATGACGTAGGCATCCGCTGTGAAAGGATTTTGATAATTTCCACCCCCAAGTGGGTAAAATAGGGGATGAAAGTTTATATGAGCCTTTGTCAGTTTTAAACCGATCAGGTTGAAATTTGGCATGCAGATAGATGTTATGACGTAAGCATTCGCTTTGAAAGGATTTTGATAATTTCCAGCTTCAAGGGGGTAAAATAGGGGATGAAAGTTTGTATGAGACATTGTCAGTTTTAAACCGATCGGGTTGAAATTTGGCATGCAGATAGATGTTATGACGTAAGCATCCGCTTTGAAAGGATTTTGATAATTTCCACCCCCAGGGGGTAAAATAGGGGATGAAAGTTTGTGTAAGGCTTTGTCAGTTTTAAATCGATCGGATTGAAACTTGACATGCAGATAGATGTTATCACATAGGCATTCGCTGTGAAAGGATTTTGATAAATTCCACCCCTAAGGGGATAAAATAGGGAATGAGAGTTTGTATAAATCTTCTTAGCCATTGAATTTAGAATCATTGAATCTTTTTGAATTACATTCGGTAAAACGATGATTTGGGACCTGGGTAACGTTTGATAGTTTTATCACAGATGTCCCACGGGAACGGGAACTATGCGTTAATGCTCCAGGACTCTCTAACTCTTAACCACTGAACTTATTTTAGAGAGATTCGGTACAACAATAGTCGATAGAATAGTTTTTATTACTCAAACCTTACGTGATCGGGTACTATACTGGTAAGATCCCTGCGGGATTATTTATTTATTGAAACTACGATAAATCATTTCAAAATAGGTAAATCTTACTTGGGCACTGAATTGATTCTGATTAATTCTGTCAGTAGTAATTAATCTACGCGGACGAAGTCGCGGGCAACAGCTAGTTATATAATAAAGTCATTAATTATAAAGTCCTTTTTATATTATAGGCTGTAATAATAGAGGTAAAAAAATATGTCATCTACTATTATCATAAATTCTAATATTGCCCAATACCTATATCACCCAAAAACAGATATGTTCATAGCTATTTTGATATTTTTCGGATCATATTACCCATTATTGTAAGGACATGTCATTTTCTTGGACTTTGTCAATAAATTCGTGTAGTTTATTAATAATAATTGAGCTATTTTTATATTATATGCAAAGTTATGCCATTCATTTCCATACGGTAGCTAAGCTATGTTAATTAGTCTGAATTGAATGCAACATTTTTAAGAAGTATAATAATTTAAGTATTTTTCCTATACCTACACTTCCTTGAAACAATATATTACTTAATGTTTATTTATATATTAACGTAGGCATAATATATAAAGTTGATTTAAATTGTATAATAACTTAAAGTAGGTATTGGAAATAAATTAATAAGATATAGGCATAGATAACTTGTCATTATCAATTTTAATTTATTGTATTTTAATTCTGATAAATATTTAAAAAGATTCATTATAGGCATTATATACTGAGGCATTTTTATTCAATAAATATTCAATAAAGCAGTAGCTTAGGTATTTTTTATTCAATAAAATATTTACCAAATTTTAGTTAGTTTCACATTCTTATATCATCTGTATGCAAATAAAAATAATGAACAACAAAGTTACAATGTCTCAAAGTCATTAGATGTAATGTGTATGTGGGCTTTAATAAGGTACCGTTTTCATCGCATGAGGCGTTGAAATAAAACTTAATATAAATAACTTGGTCAAGTGGGAATGGACCTTATGCATGCAGTTTCGTATTAGTACAGAAATAGAACAAAAATGTAAGAAACATATTTCTCATACCCATATCTTTTCTACTGTTTAATCTACACTTGATTTGATCAAGTAACATTCATATTTTTATTGACAATCTCTTAGGTACTGTACTGTTATTCTAGTACTGTAGAGTAAGTTACTACTTACGCAATTGAATAAATAAGTATTTAATAATTGGCCTACTAAAAAGAATATTGAGTAGTATGCTTTGTTAAATTTGAGATATATATATAATTATATATAGAGCTTACAAGGTCAGTATGAGAAGAAAAATCTACAATAATAAACTTTAGTTAGACAGAACCCATAACAAACATACGCAAACTTTAATTAAGCACAAAATAAAGAAAAAAATATTCACTTGGAATGTTTAAAGGGCAGCATCGTCAGAAATATAAAGTTGTATGTAAATGGCTTGATATCAGTCGAAACATAAAATCTATATAGGAGTGGGCAAGGCGAGGCGAGGCGAGGCAACGTTGTTGCCCGTATCATCGACAATGTCATCCCTGTCTCTTAAATTGTCGGATAAAACCCGAGCCTCGGTATCGTTGGATCGCCTTTAGTTCCCTTTATGAATACCAACCAGTCTCTCTATACTTGTAACATTTATTCGAAAAATAATGCTTGGTTATTTTCAGTGTTGTTTTTTACTTGTTGCACTTATATGGAGGTGGTGTAGATAGGCTCGTTTGTAAGTCACCTTTATGTTATTTTGTACGAACCTCAGCAGATGGTTGCTGCATATATTTTATTTTAAAGCTGGTTATTATTATTATGAGCGTAGGTGTCCATGTTGAAAATAATTTCAACATACAAATTGACCGACATTTAAGGAGTAAAATACTGACCAGCTTTCGTTTTATGAATACAATTTAAACTTTATTTACATGCATAAAGGTAAACTATAGTATTATGCTAATGTTGTTTTGTAGGGCTAAGCTAACGTGTTTAAATATTATAGGTAAATATACAAGATGTTTTCAATTTTTACTTCCTTACTATTTATAAGTTTTGTAAGGTAAATTGTTTTTTTGAAGGAGTAAATTCATAATTCCGTACGAACATTATTTGGCATTTCAAAAATCCTCTCATTCTCATTAACTACTAATTATGGTTTAATATACAAATTATTTAAGAATATATTAATTTATCAGTCCAATTAAACGGGCACGTGTCATAAAACTTCCAGATGCTTAGTTCAATTATTATAATGAAAAGATACCATGATAAATAAATCAAATCTATCTTAACCTACTGACTCTATCATATTGTTGTTGAAACGATAATTAAGAGCTACCCTTCTGATCCCTTAATTAAAATTGTCGCCTTCTTTAATAGAACAATTGAAATGGGACGCGCTCCTGTCCAATGGCAATTGAATAAATTGTAATATATAGACAGATGTAATCAAATAATAGTTATATATGTACAGTTCGTTGACCTCCATTGATAGTTCAAGTGAGAGTGTACTGAGGAATAGGTACCATTCATCGTTTCTTGATAGATAATGTTTATGGAAAAATAATATTATATTAAATGAATCTATTTATTACATAACATAACACCTTCCAACCAACCTTCTACCCCCGAAGGGGTAGGTGGAAGTGTACATAACGGCCACTTAATGCTACTGTACAATGTAACAGCCACTTTTCACTATTTATGTAATGAGTCCCATTTAATAGGGGGTACCATATAACTGGCACAATTCCAGACTCCGTGCTACTACTGAGATTTCGTAAAAAACCCAGTAACACTTTGTCCGACCCGGGAATCGAACCCAAGACCCCTTGCCCAGCAATTGCAATTGCGACCACTCGGCCAGCGAGGCAGTCTTATTATTATACTTATCTAATTGCTTCTCTATAATTTTAAAAAAGCTATAATATATGCTAGGTACTAATATTCTTTTTAATTAACTAGACTTCAGTGTTCCGATGTTTTCATGGTTGTATCTACTGCAGATCCTGGCTTACAGGAGTTGCAGCGGTTTTGGGAGGATGTGGCGGACTAGCCCCATTAAAAAAATGCTACTAATATTATAAAAGCTTGTGAGGACGATTGAGTATATATTGTATGTTTGTGACTCTTTGAGGAAAAACTCCTAGACATGATAATGTGGATTAAATTTAATACAGGGATAGATTATATTCTAAAATAACACTTGGGATAATACCAATAAAAAAACTTAGGCACATTATTAATAGCAAAACCTTTTAAAGAGTTAGCTGTGTTTTTGTATAGGTATATTTATGCCTTACATTGTACCCTATATAGCTACATAAGTTTTTACAATCTATGGTCGTAAAATAACAAAGAAAATATAAATTAAATAACACATTTTAGAAGTAGCGATACAACCAATTGCCTAATGAAGCGACTTATAATTAACATGAGAATTTTATAGTAAAAAGAAAGCTATAAAATTGCTAATGACTCTGTTTTTAAAAGAAAATTATGTGTGAAATGTGAAACAATTGATTTTATTAGATTTTAGTAGTCTAAGACATTGTGGATGAGACTATAAACATTATTATCTATCAAGGTATATCTTCCATCTTCACACTTTTTCTTGGGATAAAATCTGATTAGTGTTGCATAGAATCTGATTAGCACCTATAAATATTAATAAATAAGATAAAGTAAAAAATATTCTAAAGTCTGATTACTATCACACAATTTTAAAGATAAAATTAGTATTTATTGGAGTGGTCGCAAGTGCGACTGCCGGGAAAGGGGTCTCAGGTTCGATTCCCGGGTCGGGCAAAATATTACTGGGTTTTTTCAAAAAATCTTAGTAATACCAGAGAGTCTGGAATTGTGCCCGGTAAATGGCCATAGGCTCACCCCCTATTACATGGTACTCATAACATAAATAGTGAAAAGTGGGTGTTACATCGTACAGTGGCATTAAGTGCCGTAATGTGCACCTCTGCCTACCCCTTTGGTGTAGAAAGGCGCGATGTTATGTTATTTAAAATACTTTGGTTTAAACAGCAGTTCATGTTGAACATAAAAACTATGTTTAAATTTTGAATTAAAACTAGTAACGCACCCAGTTTAATTAAGTTATCAGGGTAATTACTGAAAGTGGATCCATGTGATACGTTTACAGTGACTCACGTCTGTTGGATCTAGATTACGCCAGAATCTATAGTACCTACCTACTTGTATGAGTTTCATTAGCTACGTTGTATTTAAGTAGCTGTCTAATGTGTGTATTAGGTAAGCAAAACGTTACTCTTTTAATATTATCTATAGTTCTTAATAACAATCTTAAAGTTAAAAAGTGTAGTTTTATTCTTCGTGATTTGACCATTATATTTCGTGATTTCCGTGAAGGAAAGGGCCAAATTTCATAGTTTTGATTTTGCTTTTAGTCCTGTATGTATGTCTACCACAAATAGGTAAATAGATATAGAAACATTCATTGCCGTTACATAGTCTCTGCCTACCCCCATTAGAAACAGGCGTGAAATTATGCATGCATGTATGTAGATATCGAAACAAGTATTAATGAAGGTAGACCTCTATTTTTATTTCATTTCATGTTTGACTTAACAATATCAATCCCTGTATGAAAGGTTTCTCATATATCTAATTTATACTCATATACCTCTACTTAACCAATTTACCATCAACCATGAGTTGTACTCAATCTAATGTCTAAGATACAATACTCCTACGCAATAGTGTCACTGACCGCTGCGTTGGCGTCACTTCCCTACGATAAGCATTACGTCATTGATTCACAACGGTTCATCGATTTAAATGGTTTAAATTTTAGTTCTATGTAATGGTAATTAAGTTTAAATCAGGTGTTTATTGAATTAATTGTTTAAAATACAAATAATAATATTATGTAGAGATAAAATACGGAAGCTAAATATTTACTATATTATATTATATATTCAGAAAGATTTCACATTTGAAACAGTCAGTCATACTATAGAAAATTTTGTTTCAGTTTAATCAAACAGTTTTTACCAAATAATATGTAGAATATAGGTTAGACTATACGGTTGTAAATCAAAAGGTTATTACCTAATTACCTAGTCCAAACTAATTCATATTAATTAGTCAGAAATTACAGCAGCTAATACGGCTTATCAAACATGAAATCATAAGCGTAATTAGGCTTATTCTGAACCTACTAGCTGCTGATATAAACGTTTACTAAATAAATTTCCATGGACTGGACATTCGTCGATAATCTGATGCAAATACGAAAGCTGAGGCTGCAGCGCGCATGAGCACTCCGCATATCCGATCGTAAAACTGTTACAGCCACGGAGGCTACCCCCATCACACCCCTAAGCCCCCCCTCCCGAGCCCCGTAGCAGGGTGCACCCCGACCCCTCAACACCCGTCTGCAAACCTCTTTGTTTTTGGCAATACCTCCGAGGAAACTAAACCCGGACTAGTCTTAAGACCCCTTAATAGCTCTCTCTGTGGCAGGAAATTTCCTCTTTTGTTTTGCCAAAGGGTTGAATTTTGTTCTGGACCGATGAATTTTAATGAAATGATAATGTTTGCGATGAGTGTGCAATGTAGCGAGGCTATTGGAGGGTTTGTTAAATTAATAGCTTGGAAAATATTTTATAAAAATCTAAAGCAGTATTAAAAATGAACAATAAAAATATTTCGATTAAATTTTTCATATAATTTTAAATTTTAACATTCTACCTTTCTTTAAAATTAAAATGCATCTCTTGCTTATTATATAGGACATAAAAGTACTTACTGGAAAAACAACTACATATAATAGCAACTAAAATCCAGTAATTACAACTGATTAAATTAATCGTATTCCTTTATATCAGACATAAAATAAAACAGGTAGGTATAAGCACATCCGTCCTTTAAAACGTGCGAATAAACTTGTCCCTTTGAAAACCATTTGTTATTCAGACGCCGTAGGTAGACGGACGGCAGGTACCACATACCTATGTAGAGAAGGTATATGTGAGATGACGTATACTTTGCCGAATTTGCAGGATTCAACCGGCCGGCCATACTTTGTGTAATGGCGGACAAATTAATCAGCCCACTTTTGTGATTAGTGTTTTTTTGTATAAAATTATTAGTATAACTTAAAATACAAAGCCTGATTTTGTAGGATTTCTGGACGTTAGAAAAATACATTCGGTTCTTTCAAACTGGGTTTAAATATTCTAAACATCGTTTAAATTGGCAGTAGATAACAAATACCTAGTGTCACAGTGCACTTAACATTGCATTCAAATACTATCTATTTGTTACTTTGACCTAATAAATGTAACATCGATAACATTAAATTATGAATCATCACGATATATGAAAGTTACGTCATTCGATGGATGTCTAATGATAATAATAAATTATGACCAATATTTCAGATACTGCGTGTATTCTCTATGTATTTATTATTTATTATTTGGCGTAAACCAGCATACTTTTCAATTCCATAATTTCTTTTATAAAAACATCATCATTAAAAGAAAAATATAAATCTTACTAGAAAAGAATGACAAATGCATTAAGTTTACCTACCTATAAACAAATTTGTCTAAACTTTTTATAAAACAACCAATAAATAAAAACAAAACTTCATATACTTTCTAAGTAGGTAGACATTTTCAATTGTGCAAAAACAAAACATTTTTCCTTATTTCGCAATATATCATTGCTTGCTTTAATAAATCTGCAAGGTGTGCCGTTTTCCTGTCCGCCAGTGCATTGGAGGCGTGCGTTGCGAATACAAATGGTGTCAGGTTGATTGTGCCCGAGGTTGCGATCGATCTGATATACGGAGACGTGTCGATGTGTACCTACGTATACAACCTTTGTGAGTGTTGCCAGACGTTCCGTTTATTCCTTTTTATAATTGGCTATACGTAGTCGTAGATGTGTTTGTGTGAGTTGGGGTGGAGAAAAAAATAGTGAGTAGATGAGTTGTTTTTTTAATGTGAGTTATGTTTGATTGATTCATTTTTTTTTGTCTACATCAATGTAGGTATGTAGGTATATATATAATGAAGACGTGACTGAATTTATTATTTAAACAAAATGTATCGAGTTATATTTAGACATAACGTCTTTTGTCAGTTCGACCAAATGACAGCTATTTAATCTAAAAAAAATTTCATACCACAAAAAGTTTTTAAATGTAATATTATATGTAATACCTAGTATATTATATGTAAATCTATAAATACTTACTCAAATCGTTACTAGTTTTAAAACAAGTTCCAAAACGTAAGACTGCATGTAGCTGTAGCCATACGATATCTAAAGATATAAATTCCATCTTGTCTCAACTGGATGCATAGGGTAACCATATCTTTTTGAAAAGAAACGACTAACTATTTATTCTTTTTTATAATTTTATTCAACTTTAAATATCCTAAATTAATTTCTGTAGTATTTTTCATACATATTAGCTACTTACAAATAATACTTATGTACCTATAATGATGAATGACGTTGATAATATTTCTTTATATTTGGTTTTTATTTAAAATTAGATTTAATTACATTTAATTTCTTTGAATAATTATATTGCTAAAAAAGGTTCATTGTAGTAGGAAATTTTATGATGTACAGAAGTTTGATAATATTGTTATATTCTCGTCATAAAAATTAAAGATAAATATAAGTAATTTCAGATTAAACATAGGTACGTTATCTTTTATATTATAATTTGAAAATTGAACAAAAACAAGTTTAATGCTATAATGATATCTTAATTATTTAAAAATAAGTCTTATTTCAATTACAAAAACGTATAAAGTCATCTTTTAAAAAATTCAAAGTTTTAAGTCCTCAATCCGGTCACATTTTTTGTGGCAACATTACTTCATTCTCGTGAGTGGACTCTATCAAGAGTCGAGGGACAATGTCGCATTCCGAGAATGTCTCTACCTTGTAGGCGTATCTCTACATCTATAATACCTATTCGCGTAGAGATAACATCGTGACTTAACCTCTTGTGTCATATTTACTACACGTGTTTCAATTATATACTCTACGTAGAGCAAGTGGAGTTAGGTATTTGGGAGGTTCGCGTGTCTTGTAGAGTTTAGTTTGTTTGAATAAAAATAAGATTGAAGTTGGCTCGTTTGTTGTTTATTTACTGTTATGTACCTGCCACCTACTTATATAAGTATTTATTGTTTAATTTAAATGTATCTGATATTTCAAAATATGGATTGGAAAAATGTAAATAATTTATAGATATTATATTTTCCTAACAGTTACTCTGTCCATAATTAATTCAATAGTGTGTAATGTTAAGACGTGTGCGACTTGTTTTAAAAACAAAAGTCAGTCTAGCCGTCATGTAGGTAGGTATTTAATTCATTCAAGCCATTCATTCTAGTATTTTACGAGCTCGTAGCTAGATACCTACTTCAAGTAGGTATGCAACTATGTGGGTATCTTTACGTAGGCCGAGGTAGTGTAGATTACGGCGCGCTTGTATGAAACTACCCCGTGCCAGCACGATGCCAATTAAGGCGCCCAACAGCCAATTGTTGATCATTAGCCACTAATCCGTCTCATATTCAATCAATACCCAAAACTTTACTCGCACACCTCCACCCGCCTCGCCCCTCGTCGCGCGACATTTAATGACACCCGTGCAACGACCAACACACGCTATTATAGCCTCTCCTCTCACCACGTAAGGGCCACACTCCCCTGAACCCGCCCACCGCGTTATATAGCACCGAGGATCTATAAAAGTTACGTCTGTAATCTAACATAAAACTCGGGCCGTTTAGATGCGAACGCGGCCACGGACGACACATCTCGGCTCGCTCCGTACTTTTACCGAAATATGAAGGTGTTTTTTGTGTGAATACTCGGGTTTTTTCGTGTAAAAACAAGGTTATTTCGTTTGTCGGCGGTGTAGTGGCGCGGACGTGGACGCGCGTCGTCGCGGCGCGCTCACGCGATGTGATATCACCAACTTTGACGTCTGCACGACGCACAAAAACAATTTGTAAGTACTGAATTTGAATATTTTACGCGGAATGTCATTCTACAAACTGTAGAAAAAATATTTGTGTTAGACGTCGCCTTGTTACGGCAGCATGTTGTGTTAAAAACGCTTTCTTTGGAACACTTTACCGGTTTTTCCAATTGGCGCGTGATTTATAACAGAAAATAGAAGTTTTCATGCTATTTCTGTATTTAAAATATAAGATTAATTGATATATAACTGAATTATATGCTTTCGATTGCAGTTTCATTTCGAAATTTGAAAGAATTTGTCTCTATTCACTCTATAAATATTTCCCGGAACTGTGACCCTTTTTCTTATCATTTATCGGTAAAATCTTTCGTATTTATTTTTTATGTAGTTTGTATGTCTTTTGCTTACATTTTCCACGTAGAAATGAATTAAAGTGAGTAAATATTCTAAAAGAAATGAACAATTTTAACCAAAAAACAGGTAAGTAAGTATATTCAAAGTTCCTACACAAGAATCAGCTTATCAGAAATGTATCAGCTCGTTATGTACATTTTTTACATTAAGAGACATTGATAAACTATAGAAAACAACTATTATTGACTTACTTTTTCTATTATTTTCTATTATAATGCATGCTTATGTAGCGCATGGTTAGAAGAAGTTTAGAAAGTTACATTTATTATTCGATATAAATAAATGCTTACCATCATAACAGTAATTTTTGTATTAATTACCACCAAATCAGTTTCAAAAACATCCGTAGCGCCATCTTTTAAGCGCTCTTCAAACTACATAACTGAGATTTTGGTTGAAAGTTTATTGCAACATGGCCAGTGAATTCCATATATTCTCCATCTTTGTCTTATTTATGCACCCAGACTATACCTCTACTCTTCCCACCGCGCTCCATTCGAATGATACCAACCATGCATTCGTGCGATCTAAATACAACCCTCTCACATAAGTGATAAGGTTGCACTTGCAATGCAAATGATTCTTATTTAGTTTCCATTAAAGATGTTACCTTACCGCTGTGGCGTGCACCTTGAAATATGGTTATCTCGCTCGCACACTAGCTGTCATCTCTTTTTGTTGCGTGTAGTGTTATATGTAGATATCTCGTTCGGTGGGAGATAAACAGATGTCTGTTAGTAGTGACAGTTTGTATGGGATGTTAAGGAGGTAGAATACCACCATCATGAAATAGGCGGAGCGTGTGTTTTAGTTCCTCGTTTAGTAGGATCGCAGTGTTAAAGTACGATTATGGCGGTTGGGATGGAAACTGCCGTACTCTATAGGCATTATTTGAATAAACTCTGGGCTTTAGTGGATGAAGCAGCCAAATTGTTGAATTATACCAAGCCGTGCTGTAAATTTGTATGGTAATTCCTGTTGGTATTCCGTTTCAGTAGCATTTTATAGCGGCGCGTATTTACTCTGATAATATTTAAGTAACAATTTTATAAAGTAAACAACGCTATGTTATATAAAGCTATATAAAACATTCTTAGTTATTGAGAATTAAATTACATATTCCTCAGGAATATACGAACGATTTGTAAATACTCCAGATATATAAAAATCTAACCTATAAGTAGATGCCTACCTACTTAAGTCGAACTGGTTTAGATACTAGTACCACATAAAGCAGGCTGCTGAACTATACTTAATTTACAGACCTGATTATTGATGAATGATTGAATATCTTGAAGCCTGATTGATACTTACTCTGATTTTTTTAGTATACGGTTCGATTAGAGGGTTATGGGTCTTCAGGACTAATTTAAATTAAGTACCTATATACCCTTCTTCTATCTAGGTACTGATAACGGACTTGACTCGGTATTTCTCTCGTTTTTATCATCTATCTACTAATACCGGATTCAACTAGATAGGTACTTCTTTTTTTTACATTTATCCTTGTAGTACATATATAGTTCCTATAATCTCTTTTTTAAATTATGGCTAATTTTTACAACAAGGCAGTGAAAATATGTAGGTAAATAAATATAGTATAAGTACATACACAATATATTTTATTTACTGTATCAGTTTATAATGTAACTAATGTCTTAATAGATATTAAGAGACATAGGTATAGAATTATAAGAGTAATAATAGAGGATGTACTTAAGCAGTACCTAGGTATTGTAGGGTCTTAAAAGGCACTTATATGTAGTTATTAGGTATGTAGGTAATACCTACCTAGATGTTCCCCATTATTTCAATTGCAGATTTAGACTAGATATGTTTATCCTTTAAGCCACAAACACTTTATTATCTTTAGATCGTAAATAAAAAAGATAGATTACCCATTTCACAGGCATTAAAACAATCAACATTATACTTTATCATGCTCTAAGCATACATTCTTTTGTTAATATAATTAGGTAAAAAATAGATAGAATAATAAATACAATTATATACGTATGTGTAAGTTCTTAAGAATGAAAACATTGTCTATTGTTATGTAAATAAGGTTGCAATTATGACGTAGCTAAGCTACCTGGAGATAAGAGCTAGTGTTCTTAAGCTGTAACTTCCTTAACTTTTTTTATATATAGAAAGATTTGTGGACATTCAAAAGGATGTATATATTTGTTTAACAAGATTAAATAGTGTTTATTCATTTCATAATGTTAGGTTATACATATTTTAATGTAGTTATTTTAATAACGATTACAATATTGAAACATATCTAATGTAGAAATAGTCAGACAAGTTATATTGTATGTAAGTACTTACATACTTGACTGCCTTGTTGGTCAGCGGTTGAAAGTGCAACTGCCAGGCAAGAGGTCTCGGGTTCGATTCTCGGGTCTGGCAAAGTATTACTGGGTTTTGAAAAATAAAATATCAGTAGCAGCACGAAGACTGGAAATGTTCCCGGTATGCAATAGGCTCACCCTCTATTACATGGGACTCATAACATAAATAGTGAAAATAGTGGGTGTTACATTGTACAGTGGCATTAAGTGCCGTAATGTGCACCTCTGCCTACCCCATCATGTCTATCAAAAAGTGATGTTATGTATATATGATAAGTATGTACTTTCATACATACCTACATAAGAAAAATTTATGATTCAGTATAGAGTCTGTCACTCATAAACAAAGACATATCCTATTTAACAAAGTTAACTCATGCATAGCTGTTACCATCCCTGTACGTACAAGTAAACGGACGATAGCTTATACTCAACCAATATTTTGATATTTATATTACAGTTGTACCTCCCCTTGACAACATTAACATAAGTATAAATCAATGCAACAACTCATTCAAATGTTATTAGAACATTTATGTTCCTGTGACATGCATACAACTAAATTTCATGTCTAACAAGTATTACCGCATTCGCTTCCACTCCTTCTTCATTCAATGTGATTCACCCTGAACTAATACAGCTGTGGTAAAAGTTCCCTTCTATGTAAAGTTTGTTAACTAAGTGAATAGGGATATTATTTAAAATAGGGACTAGAGTACAACTTTCAATTATAGGGCCTTGATTTAGATTTTTGTGTTAGGTCAAAAATGGTAGTTCATGGATTTATGAAAATTTTCAGAAATGTGTAATATGGACGTTGAAATTATCTTCGATAACTCCTTTTATTTTCCGATGGAAGAAACTGTCAATATAGTTTTATAAACTATGTATAAAAGAGCCGACTTCGACCCAATCTATTTTGTATTCGTTTAAATAATATATCCTACCTGTAACAAACACTATTCTGAAACCCGTATCAGAATCGGTTCAGCCAATAATATTTATAAGTGCATTTAATTGTAATGCCTAGTGACTCAACCCCACAGTCAAACAATTGCAACGATTTTGTGGGCCTTAAATTATAATGTACTTACGTGTGTGATTTAAAGATAAATAAATAAATAATAATAAATAATCGCGAGTTAATTAGACACACATACCAGTATACATAACATGTATACTGGTAAAACTGCGACACTCCTCCTGATTTTGAAGTCAGTTAAAAATACATTTTAGTTGCACCTTGCGAAAAAAAGCAGTTTATCAGTGGTACATAAAGATATACTTATTACATAAATCTAACTTTATTAAAAGGACGCACTTGAATGCTTCTCGACTAATTGAGGAAAATTTTTTCTTCTACAAAGGACAAAATCTATTCTGTGTAAAAACCTTGGTAACAATGTAATGCTTGCACAAGCACGTGTGTGTAGTATATACATTTGAACCATTGAAATTGCCTCAGTATATAGAGGTATTATTTTCTGTTCAGATAGCACAGGGCCTTAGCGATTAGCCATTACAATCAAATTGATTTAGTGATAGGTACAAGGTGGTATAAAAACTATTTTTTATAAAAAAAAATCAAAAGTTTAGCATAATCTGGATATGTGCCAGTTAATTGTAGTTTGACTCTTTTTAATATTAATAAAATTTTAGTAATGTTTGTGATAAAATATTTATCAGCATCACACAGTACCTATAGGTATGTACATACATAATTATGTATCTAAATATACATACGTCTTTATCCCACGGCAGATGACAGAAATATTAATGTAAGTCAACTTCAACTAACATTTATACATACTTCTATAGCTTCTAGTATATAAGACATATCATTGATTTTTTCATGTGATAAGCCGGTAAACGAGCCGACAGATCACCTGATGGTAAGCAATTGGCGTCACCTATGGACACCCGGAGCACCAGTGGCGTACCACTGCGTTACCGCCCTATTGGGGATTAGGAATTTGAGGATTGATAGGGATTCCGGAATTGGGGAGATTGGAGAAGGGGGGTGGGATAATTAATAACGTAGCGTCACTCTGGTAACGTCACTCACACGACGCAATACAACGCATTCTTTCAAGTGGTATTACTCCGGTCGAGCTGGCCTATTCGTGCCGAACCATGGCTCCCCCACACTCGAAAAAGCAGATGCGTACATTGACACGCATCTGCATGTATAACTACTTAGTTCATATATTCATCATTATCAACAGCCTATATAGTGGATAGTTATTTACAATAGCCTTTTTTATATGCCGAGGGCATCAATGCACTCAATATACAAGTGCTGTACCAAAACAAAATTATCTCAAGGCTGCATTGTACATAGCATTTGCAACATAAGTAACTGATAAAATAATGTTACATATGTCTGTATATAATAATTATAACTAATGTATGTTAAAAGATCTCTACAGAGAATAAAAGGTGTGATATTATTTATTTTATGTGTAAATATATGTAAATATTACATTATACATTCAATAATTAAAATGCAGCAGATTACAAATCTAGGAATGAGTTTCAATTATGCAGTTCTTACTACTATTAATTATTTTATCTATTACCTACAATTATGTACATATTTATATTTATAATGAATGGCATAAGAATTTTAATGATGAATCAGGTGATTTTCTACACTTCATTATGAATATATGAGCCTGAACTTTAATTTTCCTCTCTATTTTATTAAAAACACGTTGTCCCTTATTAGGATTTTCTCCTGAGTCGTGAGTGCGTTTAGAAACATACAAGTTCACATACACATCACACCCAGACACAGAACAACAATCTGTGGAATAATCCACAGATTGTTGTTCCGTGAGGGAATCGAACCCGCGACACGTTGTGCCGCAGCCAGTTGCCCAGCCACCCTGCATTAAAAAAAAAACACCCACCTCCTATTTCAGGGCATAACAAATATGATTTTATGATATGAAATGAACGAAAAATGAAAAAAAAAACACATATTTAACTAGTAGTATTTAGTAGCATGTCTAGGATCCATTCGTAGCAAATGCCTACGCCGTAGCAATTGCTACGAAACATGAGGATACTTACAAACGACAAAACAAACATTTTAAAATATTGTTAATTATTGCTTTTGTTTAATAGTTGCTAAATTGTTTGTTTTTTTTTTGTAAATAAATGTTCTTTCAAGTGGAAATTTACATATCTATGTCTACGCCAAGGTAAATATGGGTGGTTTTGAAAAATTGCTTATCTCTGTTAAACATAGTATTAAGTTAACCTACTTCACTGGGGTTTACAAAAAAGTGATTAAGAGTAAGTACTGATGTATGGTTTCTTGAAAAACGTACACTATTTCCTAACTCAGCAAAGTAGATAAAGATTAAAAATGCTGAAAACAGGTCTTAGTACTATTTATTAGAACATCTTACCATACTTATTTTATTTGTTGTTTGAATATGATAGTACATAAAAATACATTATACCCTTGTCACGTCGCTGAGAACCTGACGGGTAACCGGGGCTCCGGCTCGACGTGCAGGAGAAGGAACGGGGTGGTTTTTAGTCAGTAAGAGTCTGACACTCCCTTCCGCCTCACCCAGGCGGGAGCAGTTATTCGATGATTTTCCCCCCTTAAAAAAAAATCATACACGCGAATTAACAGAGACAAAAAATGCCAACGAAGAACTGTCGGGTATTAAGCCCACCAGGCACAAATACCACGTCTGGTCGGAGGATCCTTCTTGTCCGAACTTAGGGAACTTTACTCACTAAAAGTACCTACATAGAAAATTTGATAAATACCTTGGCCTATCCAGAGGCTCTTCTAAACGGCCAATAATAACGACGGCTATAATCACCCTTATATCAGCCATAAGACGTGTACTGTTGAACTTAGGCTGCCCTCAATAACTTCAAACAATGTTTTTTTGCAATATGTGGCTGCACTATTGGAAAATATTGTGAAATACTTAGTATACTGGTCATACCAAACATGTTTGGGTGGTTGTCATGTAACTGCAATGTTGCATGGTAATGTGTGCCATTTTACCGGTCTCTATGGTGTATCCAATTATCCATACAATTTGCTAATGAATATGTTTAGAAGCACTTTCACAAAGAAATATCTACCTTATGTTTGGACGTAGGTATTGTTTTTCAGTAGGGATCAAATAAACTATGAAATATTTTTTTTTGTGTTAGCTTAAACGTATAATTTATCATTTTAAACGAAATACTTACTTTTTGTGTGAACTTTTTTTTTGTTATGGTATACACAAAATGGTGTTCTGGATCTGCATATTATATGCAGATATATATAGTGCATGTGCATGTGCTGTCCACCTTGAACAAACATAGTAGTACCAAGCGTAGTATAGTCATGTTTCGTTACGAATGGGCCAACTCGACTGGAATGATGACGACAGGCTTCTCAGAAAACCGACGTGAAAAAGCACTTGTTTCCTCGTATGAGTGAGGTTACCGGAGACCCTATTACCTCTCTCCAGTCTCTTCAATCCCCAAATCCCCAAAAATACTCAAATTCCTAATCCCCAGAAGGCCGGTAACCCATTTGTGATACCTCTGGTGTGACAACATTTCGGTAATACTTCAGGTGTCCAACGGTGGCGCCGATTGTTTACTATTAAGTGGTCCGTCTGCTCATTTACTGGCTTATTCTATAAAAAAATTCAATGCTCATTTGTTCTTTGTGTGAGAAGGGGTATTTTCTTACCAGTGAGACCATTACACGCTGTTATTGATGATGGTGATGTGTATGTCAAATTATGTATTGTTAAGAGGATCTATGCCTTATACGACATGTATTTGTAATGTTTTGTTTTATTCATCAGTTAACTTAAACCAAGTATTTTCACAGTTTCTACATCAACCATTCCAATAACCTGTATTCATTAAGGACGATGTAAATCAAAGTCGTTCTATGCTTCGTGTGTCAGTCACGAGTTGATTTATTGTCCGTCTAGTTTACTTTCTTGATATAACTAATTCTGTACAAACTGATAGAAACACTTACTTAGATTTGTATTTTCGTTCAATCAGTGCTCTGAGTTAATATAGTGGTCTAATCTGTATTGTATTGGTTTAATATCAAATCAGTATGAAGATTAAAACGTCATAAATATATTTACCTATTATAACACATTTCATTTTAAAAAATCTGTTCTCACATTTAAAAAGAAAATTTTAAGCTTGTTGACATGTTACTTTCATATACTTAAATATAATTCACCGTAAAGTGCCTACTTTACGAAATATTTTCTTATTATATATTTAAAATTAAGACGAAAGAAATTGTTAAAATTCTTGATTTACCGAAAAAATCGAATAATAAAGCGTCAATTAATTTTATAAATGTCAAACACTTTTTAATATTTTTATATTAAAAGTGAAATCATGATTCACATTAAAAAAGTTTTGGCGCGAAACTTCTAAAGAGGCATGAATGTATTTTGTTAAAGCGTTTACTAAATGCCAAATTGCCGTAAGCGACAGTCGCTTGTTATCGCAAAAAGGTCTTTAAAGTTAATAAGTTACGTTTTATAGCTCCATGAAAGGCGACGTCGTTTACGTGATGGCAATCGAAGGGGAACGGTCGTTAGTTCCGGCTCTTGCCGTATTATCGGTGGCAGCACTGTGTGCGATTTTCTTGTTAAAAAATAATTTTCAGGTCATTTCGTAGTGTATTATAATATTTTCTTCAATGCACAGTATGTTTTCGCTTAATTTGTTTTTGCTAAACATACACTCGCCATTTGCAAAGAATTTTCAGCTTTGCAATATGTTATATTTTGTAATAACGGCTTATATTTTTTTATTCTAAATTATTATCAAAAGTAAAAAAAAAGAATATATCATTTTATTCCATTATTGTTAAGTTTCACCAAATAAAAACCTAATACAGCCACCCGCTGACGAAAACAGAACTAACAGCGCCATCTCGTATCGAGTGGCAGTACTTCGTAGTAAGTTACACACACATAGACAAACGCTCCCTCCCGTATCTCCATTTAGAGACACGCACACTAACAAATAGAAAACCGGAGGGCCGTGAGGTAAATCGGGATATCTTATGTAAAAGATCTTGATAGCCTACCTATGTAATCTAATTAACTTTTTATATTATTTGGGGCTCCCTTATTTCTTTGATTGGGTAGTTGTTTTTTTTCTAATGCAGGTACGGTATTGTATTGGAAGTGTGCTCGAACTTTTTCTTTCTGTGCCTGTATTTTCTTGTAGCTTTAAATCGTAGGTACTTTTCAAATATCTACAGACTATGTTTAAAAAATGTAATTTTATATATTTTGCAAATAGGGCAGGACTTGTTTTTCTTCTGAGTTAATACTTTTCAGAAAATTTGTTAATAGGTACTAAATTTTAAAGAGTTAAATAAAGTTAGTTAAACAGAGTTAATACTGAGATCAAATTCAGCGATCTTGAACTGACTATCTATCCGACAAACGGTGGTTTTGACTCTACCAATATCTAGATAATTTTGTTTGAAAAATATAAAAAAAACTCCTAACTATTACCTTTTTGCTCCTAAATATAAGTCTACATTCAGGATCTTTTCAATCTATACCTAACTTCTTTTCATTGAATCTCTGAATAAAGGATTTGATATATGTCTCATGATTATAGGGTACTCCGATAAAATAACATAAAACCAAATAAGACATTGTTCAATTATTTATTAAAAGAAAAAAAACAATATATCGTTTTATTTATCTACAATTAAACTTCAATGCAATCACCAATCAATCTCTAAGACAAGGAAAGACAAAAAACATCAATTATTTTGCATGCAAATAGAGACAGAATGCATAATAAGAACGTTGCAACAATAGTTTGCTTACAAAGGACCGAGGCCCTGTTTATCATAATTGCTCATTGTATGAACCACCATAACTAACGATGTAACATAGTAATTATAATAACTAACAAATCGCTCATGACTTCATTAAATTGTACTCGGCAACGATCAAAGTCACCATTGACATTGTTGTTCGTGATTTGTGTTACTTATACGTCTTATTTTTGTTACTTAAAATGATTAAGTATCAATTAAGAAACTATAAAATTTTAAGGCTTGTTGCGCAGTGTCGGATCGAGATACAAATTAAATACAAAATAAAAAAAAAACAACTTCTTTTTTTAATTCAATACAATTTTGGTGCTTTTGTATTTTTTTTATTTTTAATGACAACATTTTATAAAATGCATCAGTAAAAATGAGTTGGTTATGTAATATATGCCTTATGTATGTATAATGAGTACATACAACTATTAGGGAAACACAATAACATTTATTTTAAATTGAATAATGATTACTTACATCAATACTGGTATGTATTTTATAATAAAACATTGATAAATTAAAAAATACTCGTCTATTAGTATATACAAATAAAATAGGTGAAGCATTTAATAAAAAATATAGGTAAACAATAAATAAAACAAGATACAGCGCTTCTATCTTCTTATTTATAAAAAAAATAAATACCTATTCTCACGTTTGAAAAAAGAACAATTCTACTTCGGTAAACTAAAAAATGAATGGCGTGAGAGATAAGGACATGGTAATCGTTTAAAAAGATATAATATATGTAGAAAGATAATGGCTGATAGGATAATCTAAGCCACGTGCTCCATCGTTCTGGAGCAAAAAACGATTTTGTTACTTTAGTTGTGAAGGTATTCCACATGTACAATATTAATACATAGCAATATAAAAAATATTATGACTGTGGGACTTACATGCATTGATTAATCAATGAATAGGGTAGGAACCTCATTATAGCTAGGTAGGCCTATATACGGTATTGAATGACAAAAATATAATTAATATTCATAAATAAATAAAAAATATCACGTTTCCTCGAAGCTAAACAATCATAATTAAAGATTATTAATTTTTAAACATTAAATTTTTTTCTCCTATATACCATTAATATTATAAAACACTAAGATATCATTGAATAAGTATAATAAGTATTTTATTCATTTATTTTATAAATATGTATAAAACTAGGTATTGTAAACTATTGGTAGAATTTTAATACTTAGATGTCAACCCGTTAGGGCAACAAGAAATAATCGGACAAAGATCCTCTGCTTAGAAAAAAATTGTAACATTAACGGTCAACACTAATATTTTTTAGCACTCAAGCCAAAAGGGACTTGCACCAATTTTTTACCAAAAACACCGACAAAATAATTACCGTTGTTTTTTATAATCTTTATCCCTAATAATGACCACTTTGTTTCGTAACTGCGGTAACCCGTAAAAAGTAGAGTAAAAACTCATTGTAAAAACGTTACCTTTTTATCCGCAAAGGGTTATGGCACAATACTAGGGACGTTTGGATAATAGAGCACTATAAATATACAATAGCCGTGTGACATTGGTTTTTGCTAATGTTCTTTATAAAAATAACTAAACGACTTTTGCGTCGCATGCGCCTCAGTACGAATATTTGTCTTGTAGTGCGCGTATGTTGAGTAAAATTAATCACCAATCCGCGTATTCATTATAATGTGGGTGTTTAAGTGATAAAATGTGCGTATGTGTGTGTACGAGTGTGCAGTGAAGTGATAACAAAGTGTCAAGGAAAGTGTAATTTTTATCTTGCGAGAATATTGTATATTTAGGTAAGAAGTGTGCCTTATTCAATGATTTAATTAAAACTACAATATTTTAATATCAAATAAATATGAGGTATCAATATAGGTAACTGTTTGTGTCAGTTTTCATCTATTTATTGCGATAAAACACTTAGATTTATTCTCTTGAGACTTATAACGTTCTAAGTGACGTAAATACAATACTTATAACAATTGACAGAAGATGTATTTGTTCTTAAACTAATTCACTACAATATTAAGTGGTAACATAACATTCAAATAAAATAATTATCTTCATTTAACATTAGATAAGTAAACAATGACATATTAAACAATGTCATTGAAATATCGTGGAAAATATTTCATATATACATAAAATGTTTACACCTAGTACTTAATACATGTCTTAATGGCAACATAATGTTTTAGACGCAATTTACATTTATTTATCAAGTTTTAAAAAGTCAAATATTCCTTATTATTCTATACTTTCAGTACCTAAGGTCATGAAACAAATTAAGAACTATTCGGTACAAAACAATAAAGCGCACATCAACTAATTTGTATTTTAATTGATGTAATTGTAACATAAATTATATTTGACTGATGATAATTGAATAACGAAGCAGTTTTGTGATTTACAAACTAATTTCATCGTTTCTGAACGGATTAATAGTTAATTATAACGGATTACATTATCTAATTGCATAATTAACAATATCTGACATTCAAACAACATTAGACTTAGTAACTGTGTACATAGTTGCATTTGATACAATAGCAAAGATAAGATAATGATCTATTTTATGTGATTTTAATTGGTATATTGGATTAACGTAAGATTATTCTAATGACATAGGTAATTGAATAACTTATCATAGGAGTAGGTTGTATCACATATCTTCACTGTTGATATTATAAATGGTTCAGCATTTCAATTTGACAAATAATAAGAAATAAATAAGTGGGGGTATACTTCGGTACTAATAGGCCGGCTCGACCAGAGTAATACCACGGCTTCACAGAAAACCGACGTGAAACAACGCTTGCGTTGTGTTTCGTCTTGTGAGTAAGGTTACTGGAGGCCCAATTACCCCCTTCCCCAATCTCCAAAATCCCTGAATCCCCAAAAATTCTCAAATTCCTAATCTCTAATAGGCTGATAACGCACTTGTAACGCCTCTGGTGTTTCGGGTGTCCATGGGCGGCGCCGATTGCTTACCATCAGGTGACTTTCTTCATGTCGTAGTAGTATCTTCATTGTAATTTTGTCCTTGAGAAACTTAGTCAGAGTGGAGATTGGTAGGCTTCTATATTTCCGATGAGCCATGTAAGTAACAATCTGTTGACAAAAATGCATTTTATTATTTAGTTAAGACTACTATTTTTGCAATATATTTAAATTATGTCCACATTTGTATATCATATAGTTTCTTATGTCTGTTTCTTATGTGTGTAGATATATAGGTAGGTAAATAAGTAGGCATCGATACATAAGGACACTTCAACATAATGAAGACAGGATGCAAAACAAAATAATTAGAAAATTTGTATTCAAGATATAAAGTTGCAATCATCGATAACCAATTAACATTCAAGTGTCAATGGCATGTGTCAGTCCTTGTATATGGCGAACAATTTGGTGGTCGTGTACTTGCATTTATTATTTACTTTAAGCATTTAAGGAACCTGCATCGATTGAGTTCCTTTTACGGAATTTGGTGAAGTGAACAATCAATTCGTAAGCGTTATATATAATTGGTTTTTGATATTGATTGATAGTAGAAGTTTGCTGGTACAACCCACTTTTATTTATATTGTATTAAATATCTATCTTGTTTAGTTGTTTTTGTGAAGTACTTACTTCACAAAAACAACTTATTTAATTACAATATTACCTATGTTTCCAATCGTTTATATTTTAACAAATTAATGTTTAATATTTATAAGCAGACATTTTATTGACACTCAAAACAGCGTTAGAACAGAAAATTATGTACCTAATGTTTTTATCCAACGCTATTTCTGTCCCCTTAACACACATAGATAAGAAAAACTACACACATTTACCCACATTACCTTACAAATTATCGACAATAAGTATTTAATTAAGCCTATTTACGTACAATGTAACAAAGTATAAGGTTGTCAAGTTGTAGAAATGAAACCACAGGTAGGAACAGAAGCAATTTGGGCGGGCTCTGATGCACGCAACCTCGCGTGCCGACGGCCCGTCACAGCCGACGCAAAACTTGCCTACGCAATTCTACACTCTCACACAAAAAACAATAATCACGCTACATATAACCTTCACGACAACGAAATAAAGAACACAATCCTATAACAGAACATATTCTCATTGTACCAGCTAGGTTGGTTTCGCCTAGACTTTGAGGGAAACGTAGGAAAAGGGAATGGACTTGGCAATTGGTCGATTCACTTGTTTATTGTATTTTGAATTATTTATTTTGATTATTCACGCATGTCTTGCGATTTTAGCATGCCTACATGAACTTTGAGTTAGGAAAACAGTCATAGATAACACAACCATCGACTAACTAATTTTTATTTGGTATCAAAAGGAACTAGGTATATCCTGGGAGGGCTTTTATCGGTTCTACATAACGTGATGTAATGAATTTATAGATGTAAAGACTATTAATCATAGCTAGCTTATAAATACTACTAAACCTACTCATAAGTAAAAAAACCGTAATGATTTAAACCGTTGTTTAAGAAAAACATGCCTACAGTAAAGGTTAAAACGAATTAATACCGTTGGAATTTCTTCATCGATCCGTTAACATTATTATTATACATATTTAGCATACAAAGTATTGTGCAAACAATTTACATAATAATTAGTAAGTATTTGATAAGACATTGAGGTGGTATAAATGACAGTTTGCAAGAAAACCTTCGTTCAAAGTTTCCATCATTGCGTGTGATATTGTGAAAATTGTAGGGAATGACACGGAAAGGTGAAAACAAGTTTTTATTGAAGAAAGAAATGTCCTTTTCGTGTGTCGAACGCATGTTACAAACCCTTGAAGGTACGTTTTTCATTTGTAAACGTATTGTTCTTTATTCCAGTTACACATTTTCATTGTATTGTGCTGACAGTTTTATTCAATTTTCTTCATTTCAGTCGAAGCTTAAAAAAGTATTTATAAGGCCTTTACTGTCTTGTTTTTACAATCTAACAATTATAAATATTATTTCATTTGACTATCTCTAATAAAACTTAAGATAGTATCTTTTGGCATTTTATATTAAACACAATTGAAATGATACTGTTTAAACTTTTTCCTTAATCCATTGCAAAAAACCGCATAAAAAATAAATGTTCCAGAAGCAAGCAAGTAAGCAAACAAGCAAACAAACACATAAGAATTTATTAACTCAAACTCAATAAGTTTTGCATTTCACAAACAGCTACACAACGCAGCGTGTCTTCCATTATAGTAAGACATAGGCACCTATAAACTTGAACACACCTGGTACCATGCACTTATATCACCTACCTACCTAGTAATTATTGGTGCTTAGTGGACTGAGATGGTATCAAACCTCTTCCTGGTGCTATCTTCAACAACTGCCTTGTGTACCGACTCTTTAAGTAAATAATGAGTATATTACGCCAGATACGGATCTAAAGGCTCTGTTTTGCGTACTACGAGTACTAGTCACTGAACTTTTTGTTTAGTATAAATATGGATAAAAGGTAAAAAACAATTTTTTTTGACGGACAGTGGGTGTTTATTCCTGTCTATTCTTTTTCTTACGTTCATAGTATTTAGTATTGGGATAATTCTTTATCTACGTAACGGAATCTTAAAATTAATTTTAATTAATTTGTAGACTATATTTTTGCTTTCTAGTCGATAAACAAGTTCGAAATCACGTGAGTTGTACGGAAATGTTCAGTAAAATATGTTTATTTTTGTGTTTCTATCAACATTATTTAAGCTTGACTATGTATGTATCACTGAGAACAAGTTTTGATTATCGCTATAATCGGTAGATACAAAAACTGTTGGTAGTTAAATTAAAATACCTACGGAGATTATTGAGTCTATTTCCATAACTAATCAAGACGTAGAACGCACGCTGCGATCAAACGAGACGTGTTAATTTTTATAAAATATTACCCTTTCATTAGCATTTTTGTCCTATAAAAGTTTTACTAAATCGGACAAGCTAATTGGGTTTATACATGGAAATATGTAGGAAAAACCAGCGATAATATAAGGTAAAAATAATTATCTTAACGAAAAATGTATAAACATATTTATAGGTTCTCTTAAGATACAACACGCCTTCACTTCACACAAAATCCACTCAATATGAAGTGTCACTAATATCATAATTTAAACAGATTCCATTCCCAAACGAAGAATTTAAATGGTTCCAACTTCGAGTGGTTTGGAAAGGCTAGCATTTAAGGTAACCTTTAAATATTTTATCTGGAGTTCGCTTGATTGTCGACCCACGGGTCCCTTTCTCTAGTACCTTTATATTCGCCCAATCTATCTTGATATCCCCCGCCCCCGCCTTAGATAACAAAATAAAGCCGTAATGAGGAAATGCGGCCCCCTTTTATAGGTCCTTCAGAACTGGATGGTATGTAGGATTGGATAGGTAGTACTTATCTCGAGAAGAAACTTGACGTAACTCGAAAATAAGTCGGTAGGTACTTGAGCCCCAACGATTTATTGACGTTGGTAAAAAAATATCTAATTTGGTTACAAGTGAACCCTATATTTGTTTATGTAATGTTCCTGTTAGTTTAACAAAAAGATTCTGTGTTTAGATTATGTTAAAAGCTGCGCTTTTGATGGGAAAATTTAAATATGTCTGACAAGCTACGTGTAATTTCCTACACATTTTTGCGAGGTGTTGGCATGGCATATTTTGTTTTTAACTTCTTAAATAAATCAAAGTGTTTCACTACGATTCGTTAAAAAATTTAAGTGTTTTAAGTTTAAGTTTTGCCAAAACTAAGCGATGTTAGGTAATTTTAAACTGGTTGTATTTTTGACGGAAAATAAAAACTTTATTTTGAAAAAAATACTGTGTAAATATTTTTGTAATATAAAGTTGCCGATATATTTGTATTATCATGTTAATTTAATTATTAAGAGTTTTTTTAGTACCGAAATTAAAATGTAAGAACGTATTTTACCGCGCAAAGTTTTATGCTACAAAACGAACATTCCCTCAGCCCACTACTCCCCTCCACTAAAATACACCTCAATATCATCGTATCTTGCTCGATCAAGTAAACATCCCCATTTGCATTGACCCGGAAAGAATTTTCTCAGTTTATTTCGCAAAAAATCCACACTCGCTGTGAGTAGTGTTTGTAAATTTTCCCTCTGACCTACTTGTATATCTGCGAAGCCAGATTACCTTGGCCTTCTGCACTCCCCTCTATCATGAGTGAACCTTTGAAGAAGGGGATACGGAATATATTTTGGGAGGTCTCGTTGTCCTGGTGCGGTGGTGTGGTATGGATCGATAGAACCCTGGCAGGTCGCCCAGCTTCGTTCCCGCATTATTGTTATTGCAAGCCGTCAGTATCTATCTGCTTCCGCTATTGGTTCCCAGCCTAGTACCTAATGTCTTGAGACAAAGATATGAGAACGTAGCATCGAAGTACGGTAGTAATATTGGTACACGTACACGGGGAACAATTTCGTGTTTTATGTTCGTATGATTGGAAAAACTAAACTGTTCAGCGTAGGTAGATAAAACCATTGCAGTTTTTCACGTATAAAAGTATATACGGTATTTTATTTTATTTTATTTTTATTTTATTGATTTGGCTCACCAACAATTGATTACACTTATACAATATAGGGTTACATTTACGAAAACTTAAATACTAGTGCATCAATCTATTATAGGTAAGCACAGCATGCATTATATACTTAATGGTTTACAAATCACTATGATCAGGCAAATCCAACCATTGACATGGATTTAACATTCAAAATAACTAAGAAGAACTAGTATCGGAGACAAATTGAATATTAAACTTAAAATTTAAAATTTACGGTACGTACAATAAAGACAATTGATACTTACAATGAGAACATAAATAGTGGGCAAAACAAAAAGTGAACATAAGGACAAAACAAATAAAAATAGTTACATTCGGGCAACATCACCATAAAGAATCAACTTAACCTTTACGCGAAACTTGCCAAGCGAGTCCAAATGCACATCAACAAGGTCACTATAGCTATTCAGCAACCTGCATAGACGAGGGATCGGAGAATTAGCACCAAGTACAGTCCTGCGTAGTGGAGGACACAATGGAGTTATAGGCGCTCGTGGATTTTTGGAGGGTACACATTTTACAGCTTTTGTGTGGAGTCTTTCAAACTGATTAGACAAATCCCAAACAAACTGATTTGAACGTAAAAAAGTTTTTAGTGCGCGTAGAGTAGCAGTTAGTCAAAATTTTGGGTATCCAATCACAATTTTTACTTTTATGCCGATCGTAGATAAATACTGGTATCTACACTTGGATTTTCTATACGGCTTTTATTGAGAACTGCTTATTTAATTGTTTTATATTAGTCGTGGTGGCTCGGAGGTTTAAGACGCCTTCTTCTCATGCATGAGGGTGCGGGTTCGAAACCTAGCAACGGCAAGTACCAATGTGACTTTTTCCGAGTTATATGTACTTTCTAAGATTATTTAGACACCACTGACAAACGGTGAAGGAAAAACATCGTGAGGAAACCTGGGCTTATAATTTCTAATTATAAGTTTGAAATCGCCAACCCGCATTGAGCAAGCGTGGTGATTAATGCTCTAACCTTCTCCGTGTGAGAAGAGGCTTTGCTCAGCAGTGGGCATTTATATTTTGATGTTGTGATGTGGTTGATGATGATGATATTAATAAACCTCTCATATATTTCCAGCTCATACCTACATGACGTTCATTTTCAGCAAGCACAGTTTGATCTCAAGAATCAAAACACATTCCTACATATCAATAATTTATCTATAACTATACGTTTCTCTATTACATCTTTTACTTTAATTATTGATTTCATATTAATGTAGATAGAATATATTTAAGTTTCAATATTTCGCTATTAAGTAAGTCTGCCAAAAAACATCGACCTAATGAGTCAAGTTTCAGTATAATGAGTTTTAAACTGTTTATCTTTCAAGGCGTCCTACTTCGTGTAATTTATGAAATAACTACCGTAAAATAAAATAAACATAGAAATATATATTTTTTTAAACATATTTCCCGTTTCAAGAGTCATATGATAATCTAAATATCATGTAAAGTTGCCATAAATTTTGTTTTATTTTAGAAATTTGCTTATATATCGCCAGAATGTAACAAGAAAGTGTCAAATAATTCATAATATTCTTTGCGGGACACCCATCATGTATTTTATTTATATTTTATTCAAATCAATGTCTGTAGGTTCCATATTTATATCAACTTCATACGCCGTATAATAAACGAGAGAGTAATATTGACATGACTTTATTTATGAAGCACAGGATAAAAATATACAGCGAGAGATACATTAATTACTCTGATGAACAGATGCTTGACTAGATACTAAATAACGTTTTGTTTTAACCAGATTAAGCTAACAGAAAAAGACCAGATCAATATGTACGTGAAAGCATAAATAAAATAGATCTTTCGTCTGAAAGATTTCCATATATCTTTCTTACACAACTAAATAAATACGACATTATAATTTATTGTTAACATTCAGTACATAAAATGTATTAATTTGTGTTGTACAAAGTCGTATCCATACTATCATAACTTACAACGGCAAAGTATAAGTTGTACGTTCAGTTACATTCATAACATACACGCAAATTGACCGAAGTATTTATCGCATCAGTATTTAGAACCCCACACGTCCGTAGAACTTGATCTTTTAGTGCGGGGAATTATAAAAACATTATGCCGACTCAACATAATTTATATAATCGGCTCGCTTGAATTATGTATCCTAAATGACCCTGCTCAATGTAATCAACATTGTTGTGATACTAGTGCTACGACAAAATAAGTACCTACGCCTGTATATATATTTTTTCGATTCGATTCGATATCAAAGTCGTTTCTAAGTCGCTTCATTATAGAGCGGCATCGTGAGTATCGATGATCAACCAGCAGCTTTAATTACACATCGATAACGCGTACCCAGCTCACGTGATCGTAACATCGTACAAAATATGACTGCCGACCGGTCTGGTAATAGCTGATGATAATAATTCCTTCGGATCCAAAAGATACGAGAATAGAACGGTGAGATGCTACGGACTCGATTCCTCCCGCTAGCGGCTCGTCCAATCGATATATACTTTGTAGCTTAAGGCGGGCCCGCGTAATACGGGTAAAAAATGTATTTATAAATACTCCAACGATTTCGTCCTCAAATAAAAATGGAACATGCCCGTTGAATTCTGATACGCGCATTCGAGTGACAAAATTGCTTCGATACAATTTTATTTGAAAGTAGATTTTAATGTAGGCCTTCATTTGTTTTATTATTAGAATATTTATACCTTTTACCGGTTAAGCACTCCCTGTCGCGTTTTTATTGTTGATGTTTTAATGGATTGCTTGTTTAATATTTACATATATTTATTTAAAATTCTCTATAAATTATATTTCTAAATACTACTTACAAAATTAAAAAAAAATAATATTTAAAAATATAAAAAATAGGACCCGACCAGTAGCGGGAGCATGGTCCAAGCTACCGGTGGTTAGGGCTCCAGAGACAGAAACCTCCTCACGATACGTGCCGTTTCTAGGAGAACTGCCTTCTGTATCAGGCCCTTGATCCATCCACCTAACGCCAGCCTCCTGAGATGGATGTCGAGGCTTTTAGGGATTAACCCATTGGCCGACACGACTATCGGCACAATGATAGCCGAATCCACACTCCACATGTCGACAACCTCGCGAGCTAAGTCTAGATATTTTATTTGTTTATCTTTCTCAGCTTTCACGAGGTTCTCGTCATGGGGAATGGTGACATCGATTATCATCGTGCGGCGTACTTGACGGTCTATCACTACTATGTCAGGTTTATTGGCTACAATAGTCCTGTCAGTAATGATAGACCGGTCCCGGTTAAATATAATTATTACGTATTTGATTTATTGAGTGCATAAATGTATTATTAAACATATCTAATGTTTTACGTGAGAATTATGAAATGTTATTCATACAGTAATATATTATATTATTATTATATTTAAATTAACTTGAGGTGATGATGTTTTCAGTGAACAGCAACATTGTATAATTTTATTACACAGTTTTATTAAGTTTGAGTGTATAATAAGATTAATAAGAGTGTTACCTAGAAAAATAAAGGCAAATAATTGCATCAAACACCTAGATAGGTACTATTGGATGAAATTATTTACGTTTATTTTTTTAACATTAACGTCACATGCAACAGTCGTTGTTGTCGTTTTTTTTTTCAATTTAACTGGGCATATTTACACATCAAAGTTATAGAAATGATATTAGATATAGGTAGTAATAAAATAATACCTTAATATGACTTATAACTATTGATAATATCTTAACCTTTTAAACATAAATAACATTCCGATTCCAAATTGAATTGTGTTAAGAAAAAAATGAAGAGAAGATTTTTATTTTATTATATTAATATTTTATATTAAAAGCAGCAACCCTACTGACGTGGCTCCTGATTTATTTAATAAAACGCTATGTACAGCAACAACACACTTACACAAGTAAATGAAAAAGAAAAGTTTTCCTCCTACTGTAACGGTTGGGTGAAGGTATGGCTTTTATTATTCTAGTAGGAACAACAGAGAAGATTGTTCTATGAAAGAACTCCGACATAAATTCGTTATTCGCGACATGTTTTCATTACTTTCATCTTGGATGTATGAAACATCTTACTGGTGAAATATTAAAGATTATTCCGTTTATTCGTACCCTCGACTCTTTGAAGTTCTCTCCCAGTTGTAATTCTGTAACAGAATAAGCAAATAAAATTGTATAAAATATTGTGATGAAGTATTTCGTGAATATACACGATGATATTATCCGACTGTTTCATTATGTTTAAGGTTGATATTGCAGATGTCAGTTGTTACTGTAACTTATTAATGAAATATAAATACCTCTTACACGTATTCGCAGGACGCAGTAGACATGTGATGTGTGATGTGATGTCATGACCTTAAAATTAAATGGATAATACTCTATAAAATCGTCTCAAATTATATAGACTGTTATTGAAATAAAGTATTAAGGTTTTACAGAGGCTATTAATTATGAAGTATCTACACGTATCCAATAATTTATCATTTAACCTACATTACTATGTATTTTATTGTGTTTGTCCAGTTTAACAGACATAATGTTCTGTTATAGAACACCCTGTAAGCGACAAAAACAAAAGAGTCATTTTTATATTCTGTGGCTAAGGTGCAGTTGTTACATTCTAGCATTTATATTCACTTGTCACCTTTGATAATCGAGTACGATAACCTTTAATTGCATATTTTAATACAATATTCGCATAAACATATCATTTATAACTCATTAAACTGGACGCAAGATCAATTTTTCTCACAAATCGATTGACAGTTTGTTGGCTACTTTTATTTTTAGTTATGGGCTGAATGCAATTTTATGTCGAGGAATAATAAGATTTATGCCACGTGGTTTTGATGGTTAGGTACCTAAATATTGTCAAAAATTTATTAGAGATATATTGTCAATTAATAGCAACGAATATTTTATTATATTTTTTAAAAATGAGTTTGTAAAGCATAGTTTAAATAAAAGTTAGGTACAGTGAAAATAACAAAACAACTTTTATGCATTTCATTCATATTTTTGCTTAAATATATTATTTTTTTATGTCATCTCCCACCATGGGTAGGTAAGAGAGTCGCTTTTGTTTACCTATAAATTTTCCCATCAATTTTAATAGCAAAACAATAACTCCGAACCAATTGTCCGCTGCCACCCGTTTTCAATTTGCGCTTCAACAATAAACTTGTGTGCGTACATCTGGCGCCTTCATGAATTGTAATTTTATCATCCAATGACATTTTCCTGCAGTTCAATTAGCTTTTGTTTTGCCTATAGTGCAGCCAATATTATATCGACTAAACGTTTTATTATGAACACACAGTTTGTAAATACCTTGTAATTTATAGTGAAAATGTAGCTATTATTGAATTCCATATTTCGTATATAATTTAAACTGCATGCATATAAAATATACGAATGAATGCCAAAGATATTCTTTAGTCAACGAGCGACACTGAAATAAACGTAGGTAAGTGCCAAAATTATGTTTATTATAGACTAAATGATAGGTTAATATGCGTTAAAGATGATTGTTTAAGTATTTAAACACAGTAGTTACAAACAATTACATCAAAATATTCCCACAAACGCAGATTTGCAAAACGACTGATATGTATGCAAATAGCATAGCGTGTTCTCATGCAGCAGAATAAAAATATCAGGGTAAATTCTTGCTTGTTGGGAGTAGGTACGTATTCTTAAAATATATAACTGTGTTAAGCTCTGAATCCATAAATATATACCTACGTGAAAAATTTGATGTTATGGACTTTAAAAATCAATAGGTAAGATAATTTTTTCTCTGACTGCGTAAGAATTCTGTCAGTATTTTTGTGTACCACCTGAGTAGCTAATTTATACAAAAATATCCTCTCTTAGTTTGTAAATTGTATCACGTTCGGTACGCGTTCAGTTACTGACACGTTCCCTTCTCGAAACGAACATCCTCATTCACTTCTGTCATCAAATAAACGTAATGCAGTTGCGTTGATTGGAAGAAATGTGGGAATCCATTTTGGAATCAATTAACACCACTCTGAAATAAGATTTTTGAACTTTTTCAAATCCGACGTGCCTGGCTAAAAGGTATATAGGTACTTATTAAAAATAACTTTCTTGTGTTCATTGGTCCGTCTCGGTAGGTACGAATACTAATACATAGATGCCGCTTCTATTTGATATTACTCAGCAGGCTTCTCTTTTTATGACTCTGTCTACTTTAAGATAAACTCTCTCCTCTTTCATTAACCATCCTATACTTACATGTCACGTCAATTAAGCAAAAAAACCTCGGACGAAAAGGTTGCGAAACATGGTGCTCTACTTTACATTATCTGAATATCTATTAGGCTCAAATTCACCGAGATGGGCACAACTAGTTATGGCATTTAGTGCCTCACGCAGCGTAAAGTAAAGTGACATTCACCATAAAGGCGTTCATGTTCGGCATAACTGCAATGGCTCATGAATATTGATCGTGGGCAGGTACCGACATATGTTTCAGGGCGGGTCAACGACACAATGCATCCACTTTGTCTTGATTGAATGAAACATGTCGCTTATGCGCTCGTCTTGTCTGCACACTCGATCAGTGGCACTCGCACTCGCCCATCCATTTGTCTCACATTTTTTCGTTTTGGATTCCCATTCAAAGTTCAACGACCACACATCAGATAACGGACCCGTCGAAAATGTCATCCGATCAAAAATGGAACGAGTTTTCGGTACGTGCGTTTTGTGCGTTCAACTTAATTTACAGCGACATTGATTTTCCATATTATTAAAATGGACATCTATATTCTGTATAAAAGTGCTCGGTATGTTAATCGTTTATGTTTGTTACAGGTACTGTGCCGTGTGTCATGACGAAACTACGTCCCGTGCAGGTTGGTTGCTCGTTAGAAAGCTTTAAAACTACGCATATTAATGCCTGTCATTATAATAACTACGGGATAGTATGACGAGAAATCAAGTTTTAATCCCCAAAAAGGTCTTAATTAAGCTTGGAAAAGAGGTCGAGAAGAAAAGTCCGAGACACCTCGCGTTTCATTACCGTGATCCCTCGGCCTCATTAAGCAGTCGGTGTTGTATAAAAACCGACTTTATATAAGAAGTTAATTCGGCATCACACCTGTCGCGGTCGTAACTTCTCCCTTCAGATGGCTATACAATGAAGCTTGGCCCCATCCAACGCCAGTACTATTATTTTACATTTACTTCATTCGTCTTGGCGGCATCGTCAAAGAAAACATAAAAATATATAAAGTCTTCATTACATTGACGTTTGACAGTTCGATTTTCTAAATAGTCCGCACCGATTGGTTATATTATTAACGGCTTGGGAGAATCATAAAAAATGAATTCGATTTTTGTGCGCACGATTATGACGAAATGATCCCGAAGTAATTTGATTAGTACCTTTCACCTGTTGTCGAAGGAACCTTAAATTATGATAGTTTTTGCTTTTATATTCAAAGCTGACCGTTGAAAAATAATGACCCAATAGATTGTAGTACAATATACATAAAGTTTTAACGTTCTCTCTGAAACAACCATTTCGAGTGGATTACATTCAACTTGAATGTTGATAAAGGTTAGAACTTTAGGGAAAGCGTCAAATTTTAGCGCCAGTTAAGCCGTAAGGTTTTTAATAGATATTATACTAGTATTTTTACGTCTTTGTTGAACTTTCGCTCAGTTCTATCATTATTAAATGCGATTTTATAACTGATATTTCATTAAACTTTTCAATTAAACTATCGTATTCATGCTTAAATGGAAAAGAAAACAATAAAAATAATGATAACATATTGTTGTCATAATCCAAAACACGTACACGCTTTAGGTACTTTTAGTTTAGTTATTTTATACGAAGCAGACGCAAATAGATATCAAATAAAATGTGTAGCAAAATTATTACATTCTCCGCAAGAAATTCTATTAAATTGTGTAGGTAAAAGTAGCGAAAGTATGATGGCTGCCCTCAGCTAAGTAAAGCGAAGTGAATATTTTCTGGAATTTTCTACGAAATGTTCCAATTCCATTTCGGTAAGAGACTAATAATATACTTTTTTCCTCTTTTTACTTCTTACTTCCACCCTTTACTGTTATATACGAAAATGGAATGGCGTGGAGCCGACCGTTTGCGAAGTTTTTCCAACAATCGTGAAAATGTAGATGGACTTTTACTTTATGAACAATGGCCGGGGGGTATAAAACGTTGGTTGGTACTTACGTGATTTAATTTTGCTAAAAAAACAATGCCATTCGCACCAAGTTTTATTTACGAAACCCACATAGTTGTTAACAATCAGAAAGTATTGTCAATAAGTGTCTTGTCGCAAGATTTTTAGCATTATAAGATTATTGGCTTGGTAAATAAAGTGATATTTTAAATCGTTAACAAGTAGTTGTGTGTTTATTGTCGTGTATTGCGTCGAAGGCCGTCTCCATTCATTTGTTTGAAGTAAGGAGTTGCAATGATGGACGGACGGACGGGTCAATTATTTAGATTGGCGGCGGCGACGCTACGCCTGGACCGTTACGACTACGTGACGACTGCGTGAACCGTGCCCTGCAGTCTCGCCCTCTCTCCCGTCGTGCTACGTAGCTTTGTTTTATGTTAACAGCAAAAATACAAAAGAACGGGGTGGGAATTTCATTAGTAATCATAATAAAGCTGGCTGTGATAAGATTGTGGAATTTTGAACTGCAATCTCTGTGGTAGACGATATTTATCTTCTGTATTTTTATATCGGTACTCGTACAGACTTTGTTTATTAAACAGAGGTTCATTTACATATATTTTAAATCCTAAATTTACCTTTATTGTACACTTATTACGTATGATATGATATAAGACCAATTCATATGGAGAATAAAATTAAGAGGCCTGGTTTAATATGGTGCTGCCTATATTTAAGTGACCACATAATACCACCTCAATACCTGCCTTCGAAATAAATTTCCTTCGACGGGAGTAGCATGGGTAGCAGCTTACGTAAAAATTCCACGTATGAGAAGGTCTCACGTTGTGGTCTAAGTCATGAACTGAAATCTGCTTTATAAAATAAAATATTTTCTGGGTACTAAAAAAAAACTAAAGTCATCGGAATTTTTAACTTAATTAATTTACAGACATAAGTATTTAAAAAACTTCAGAGTTGAAGAAGTTCTTAAAAGATTTTACTTGCAAACTGATAAAGTAATGAAAAATATGATAAAGTAGATAAAATACCTAACCCTTGACATTAAGGCTACCATTTGATATCTGAAATCAAGAACTGATTACAAATCGGCTGTAAATATTAAATGATCTTAATTAAATTTTTGAATTGATGATAAGATTTTTGACAGACATCTGAATGTCAAAAATACATCTCAATATTAACAAAATGGATAAGGTAAGATCGTTTATTAATTTCAGCCGCTGCCTCCCGCTGTCGCTCCTCGACCTTGTCTCGCTGTGCGCGTATAACTTGCATCAAACCCCAAGCGCACAAACTGATAGTTGTGAGTCAGCGCGCGTTTGCTCGCCGTATATCAATCGCTGTCGACGCTCGCTATTCAACTGATGCCTTGTATAATACACACTCTCATAATAGGATACCTACTGTTTTAAAATTAACTTTTTATTGCGTTTTTTAGAAGATCAAATTGCTTATGTTTTCTAAATAGAACAATACCATTTATGTAGAAGATCGGATTTATCTACAATTTTTGCT
Organism: Spodoptera littoralis; assembly: GCA_902850265.1. NCBI lineage: Eukaryota > Metazoa > Arthropoda > Insecta > Lepidoptera > Noctuidae > Spodoptera > Spodoptera littoralis. The sequence goes on along the minus strand of LR824542.2, from coordinate 6,201,200 downwards.
TATTGTGGATAAAAATTAGACTAATAGTTCTCTATGTATCGAAATAAAATATTCTAAAAAAATAATTTGAAGTTCCAATCGTTCTATGTGTATTTCTAGTCCCAAAAGAAAACGAGACAAAAATATACAGAGCGTCAGATAAAAGAAAGAGACGCATAGTACTCGATCCCTTACCTCTTCAATCTAGTTAATAAATTAGGTAGGAGGTACACAGCGTATCTTGTGATAAAATGCTATCAAAATTGTTTTTTGCTATTATATCATTTTTAAATCAAATCATGATAAACATATTGTATAGACAGTCAATATATTAGGTGAATCAGTAATAATACATCTACTTGATTCTAATAAAACGTGACGTAATTTTAAAAATGACGTCATTCATAACCACCATAATAGGCGTCTTAGTAAAAACGTGTCTACTACCAAACAGTTATGAATTAATTAAGACATACACAATTGACAATTATCGTGCGACTCCGTGATTGGTTTAACATTAACAAATACAAGGAAGTATCTGTATAATACGGCATATACACACACAGATAAGAACCACCCACGTTCATAGCATAGTAATATGACAAGTTAAAAATAACCAATGATTTTTCAACTCTTTGTCATTCCGAACTTGTTTGTAGGCCTACATGTTTGACAGTTTTAGAATATTAATTCTTATAAGACCGGTGTAGTAGGTTAAGGTGCGTCTAAGATACTGAAGTTCAAGTATTTCCATACATATTATCCTACTAATATTACAAATACGAACATTCGTATGTTTGTTTGTAACTCACGTCTCTACTTCACGATAAAACAGCTGAAGGAATGGGGATGAAATTCGGAACAGACTATGGTCTGAAACAATACTTTTTTTTTTAAGGGGGGAAAATCATCGAATGACTGCTCCCGCCTGGGTGAGGCGAAAGGGAGTGTCAGACTCTTACTGACTAAAAACCACCCCGTTCCTTCTCCTGCACGTCGAGCCGGAGCCCCGGTTACCCGTTCGGTTCTCCGCGACTGAAACAATACATAGACTTTTATTCCACGGGAACGTCATCGAAGCCACTGTCAGAAGCTAGCACCTAACATTTTAAAGTTATTAAAAAAAAAACTGTTGAGTAATAACAAATAGAATGATTTTTTTATATTTCACTGCACTACAACCAATCGTGTTCTCTTTTTACAAGCATTTTTTATCTTTGGAAAATTCTCACTTAATACCTAAAATAGTTAATTCAGTTTTATGCGAGTTTGACCTTTAGAGAGAAGCAGGTACACGCCTAGGTTTTACGTTGTGCACGCTAAGTCACTGTCATTAGTGCTTAAATATGAATGTTGCAAAAAGTAGTTTTACTCTGTGTATTTACATAAGTGCAAGCAAAATAGTTTTATCGCAAAAGTTGACTACATTCCTACCCCGTTTTACAACTACAGTGTTGTATAAAAACTTTTCTCGTACAAGGTAATTGTGCGTTTTTATGTTTTAAACATGAAATGCAGAAAATTTTCGGAAAACTAAGTAGAGAACTGGTTTTTAAATAAGTACATACATAAAAATTCAAAAAAAAATTGTAATCGTCCATTAAAATTTATCCGATAATAGTAAAAAAATCCACATAATGTCTGCAAAGAAAAAAAAACATAATTGACTTGTTTATAGCTTAGAAAGAACCATTTGAATATAAAAATATGGCTGCCAAGCAAATCCCAGTGGTTACACAGAAACAAGGACCAATCGTTGTGTCCATTAAGAAGTCACAATCCCCCTCTATAGTCCTCCACACTAATTTGCAAACATTTTCGGTCATATTTGCATCGGAACTGCGTTTGGATGAAGTCAATTTGATTATGCAAAATACTCAGTAACCAGACTTGTCAATTTGCAGTAAGTTTTACATTATTACTGGGGATATGTGAAATGAGACATATCTAATGCATTTTGGGAGATACGAGATGCAAATGTTTTGAAATCTCAGAATTGATTTTACGTAGGTCGTCTTACACATTTTTTTTTTGGTAAACCAACAACCTAATACATAACCGGAATATTTCCAAAAAAAAGTTTTTACAAGACAATTTTGGACCTTTATAAAGGGTGTGAGATATAATAAACGTGGTCGGTAGGTACGTTTTTCAAGACGAATCTGTCTTCGATAAACGTGAGCGTTTAAATGTCAATAAAAATTAATAGCGGCTATAAATCACCGAGTTAAAAGTTACGACTTTATTATTATGTTGTATTCTACTAATTAATTTACTATCTACTATCTGAAGGATTATCTTACATCATTAACTCGGTTACAATAGAAATGGTTTATTTTGAATTTTTAACAAATTGTTGTCAAGTTTTTAACGGAAGCGTTGTGGTCCAATGAGTTTAATTTATAGCTACAATTATTTTATTTTTACTGTTGTTTATGATTATTAGTAGGTATCTAGCTTTATAATACGTTGGCAACATTGTATGTAGGTAGTTCTGTAAACACAAATGGTGGCGATAAAATATTGTCTTGTATTTCAATGAAGTAAACAGTTATCTGACTTACGACATTTTAGTTGTCGACCAGTACATTGTTATCACGGACATTCATATTTTATTGACATTTACTAGTTACGCGATACGATCAACTATGGCTGTTTTAATAGTACTCTTAATTTAAAGTTTAAATAAAGATATCAAAAGATAAAACAGGTATAGAAAACGGAATGTGTAGGTAGATATTTGATGTCTCTTTTACAATTACAAAGCGGCAGTAGGATGATTTTTTGGCTCAAATCAACGACAAAATTATTCAAATAGACCGTGGTACGTACTAATTCTGTAGTAAAGTGGTATTAAATTAACGTTACGGGACATTGACGCTTTTCCGAACCCTCCCTTTCCTTTTAGCCGTAATAGAGCAACCTACCACTGGCTAATTAGAATTAATTAGAAAGAGCCGCTCTATTTTCGAGATTGCTTTTTTGTGACATCGTGTTACGTGTTTTTATAGAATACACTTTTTCTTTTAATTAGAAAGTTTGTTTTTGTTGAGATTTTAGAAGCAGTAGGCGTACCGTAGTTGTATCTTTATATACAATTTAAGAGGTACAGTTATGAGAAGAAATGATTAAGTTAAATCATTATAGCGATTAATTTTATCAACAATAATGAGTTTCGGATATTATTCAATCAGTTGTCGTGATATAAACATTAAGATAAATGGTTTGTAAGTGTTTATAGACATACTAAATCGTTATAAAAAAGATACAAGAATTACATACTGCCTACATAACGTACATTCCACAGTGGAACGTTTCTAAATTATGTTATTTTAGATAAAATTGTCGTTCATTCGAGTATTAGAATTTGTACAACAATCATTAGTTTTAATTGGAAACATTGTACAGCAAGAAAAATTAATAAAGATGTAAAATTTATTTGAATGGTGATCACATACACTAGACCTTCTAAATTTAATAGAGGCGATGACTCGGAAAATCTTCGGGATTTATTTATGTTTTTTGAACGGATAGTAAAAATAAATATATCTGCCGACGTGCTCGTCAATCCTGGATGGCAGAACAAGTAAATCCTGATCTAACTCATGTTCGAGCATTGCGGATAATTCAGTTTAACTGTATCCAACCGCTTTCTGCGTCGGTAACGCCAATGTGTTTATATCCAACTGGTGTATTTCAGGAACCATCTCCTTTACGAGACTGTTATCCTGGTCTTAAGAATTTCTGTCCGACCAACCTGCACGGCCGCAGTAAAACCCCGAGTGCAGTGCATTTTTAAAAGGGAACGCCCCGGTCCGTTGTCCGGGCTTTTCATTATTTTAAATATTCAGTGGTGTGCAGTGTGTCCGAGGTTCAAGTCCCATGTGACGCCAGCGCTTCCACATCGGTGAGTACGCTTTTACCTTAAGTTTATCGCGAACCCTTCCACCGCTTTTAACATTTATCAGTGAAAGCACTTTGTGCGCCGCGCTCTGGTCCGACACGAAGCGCTCTTCATCACGCCCGTTAAAATTAATCGTCCCCTTGCAAAATTAAAGTTATGCTCTATAAAAATATTCATATAACAAGTCGGGGGACCCAATAGTCTCATTAGTTCCCATCGCCGCTTTTACGAAACTCGTTACTGAGATAATTTTCGTCCTTGGTCCAGCATTAAGCATAACGCGCAGGCCCAGTAAAACGCGGCCTCGACATAGCCTGGCATTAAACACTCCCAAAGGCTCCGCTATATTCGTACAATTATTCCCTGAAGCGAACCCTTCGCTGCGTAGCCTACAATTACCTTCCATTCAGCTAGAGGCGTTCCGCTCTGCGAAAATAAAATAAAATTGAGGAGGAAAATAAAATGAAATATCGAGAGATCCGTTCAAATTACCGTGTGTATCTGCGTTGCGGAGGCTGCGTACCCATTACCCACGTGTACCAATGTTTTGCAGATATAATTCGAAGCGCGCGTAAATTTCGCACAGCAATTAAACTGTTGGCGCGATGTATGAGCGAGTGAACGCAGCCGGATTAAAGCTTTAATGGTTCAGTCAAGAGACTGAATGCAGTGGCATTACAGCACAAAAATGAAAATACACATTTTACATGCGGTATAAAATCAACAATATTGTACTATGTACACTCACGCTCAATAATGTACTTGAATTTTATATGTAAATATTGTGTTCGGTATTAACCCTCCATATGAATATAACGATATTTTAAACGACAGCTTACCCGGCCGCACATCTCAAGTTTTTCTTCATAAGCTCTTCAAAACGTTAAATTTATTCCGGCCCGGGAGCGTTGAATTAAGAGCCGCCTTAATCCTTTCGGAGCGAACTTAACCTAATATCATAAAGATGGAACAAGGCAACTTGTACAGAGTAAAGTCAAATATTATCCTTTGAGAAGATTAAGGAGTTATTAAATCCACGTAGGCGTACGATAGAACGAAACTGCAGCTGTAGAATCCAAACGCTACGAGGCTAATGTCTCAATATTTCAACGTCAAGTCAAAGTATACCCTACTAAAGAAAAATACTTCCTGTTTTTGAAAAATAATTTACTTTCTCTTACTTTATTAGATCAGCAACATATTTATTTAACCTCTCTGATACCTACAAGTATCTGTAGTACGCGAATAGGTTCGTATTTTTCATGAGATCAATTATACTAATGTATTTTACCACATAAACAGCGAAACGAAGAACTTTGTCGATGCTGTACTTAATTTGGAATTCATCCAAGTCATGTTGGATACACGCATATCACATATTCATTAATCTACATAATGTGGGAAATAAGGAAACCGTTTCTTAGTTTGTCTCATAAACATCGATTCTAATTAGTAGGTATAATGTAGCGTAATAAGCAGAAATCCCTAACAGGATTCTAAAAAGAAAAAAAAAGAGCGACAAAATGGTCGCACACGCTAAAAAAAATGTGAGAGAACAGTCAGCTGTGCGGAGCAACGGCGGCCATCTTGAATTTTGCCGAGAGGGGCGGCGCGACCACTCGCCGCTTGATTTATTTAACTAACGCACGCCGGTAATATGGACTCCGTACATTTTTGTTATTGACTGTACTACCATTTTACTATTACTACGCCTAGTGTACGGCATTTTACTACTAGATGTAGATATTGCAGATGTACCGTCAATCAAGCAGTAGGTTCGTAGAAATAATGTTTAATTCATTTTGTTTATAACCTGGATACGAAATATAATTGTAATTGTATGAAATAATTCCAATATAATATTAGTCATATTTACCTAAAAGTGTCAGACAAAACTAATGAAATTCGTCACAGAAAATTTAGTAAGTCTACCTTCATGAAAAGTGGACCTGTTTAATAACCTGAAATCCTCATTTAAATAAAAGCAGCTTATTTTTGTAGTCAGCCGTTTTCAACGGACTGCGGTAGGTCAACAAAAGGGTCTTTTAATATGACAATCAAATTAAAGTTATCACTATAATTAGCCGGTGAATTGCGTATAGATGTAGCTTCAGCAAGAAGTATGCGTAAATGCTCGCTCCCGACGTTTGTACTTGTCTCAGATACTTACATTGTAAAGAGCAGCTTACACGGAATGAGATGCCCGTATCCATGATGAAACTACGCACGCGACAATAAAACACATACGATATTAAACTTTGTGAAGCTCAGTGAAAGTTTATATTCGTAAAACAGAGGTTACGAGTTGAGACGTTTAGTAATAAATTGTTTTGAATTGAGACGCAACATTGTTCCTTCCAGATTAGTCGTGCACCGTCCTTTTCCAACACAAAATAAAGATATTGAATTTTGATAAGACCGTCTCTGTCTGCTAAAATGTCTTTGATATTCTCCGGCATAAAATAGCTTTCGTAAAATGTTCAAGATTATGTTAAATTGAATGGAGAACATAATGGTGTAATTGGCTTTATATTTTACTACGTCTATCTATAGACTTAGGTAGATAGATCCAGTACGTTTTACTTCATTTGTTAAGGAGTTAATCAAGTTATTTTCAATTAAGTAGTTAAATACCTAATGATCTAAGAACGATGAAAAGACATTTTTGGTTAGGTAATAAAGGTGTGCCCGCTACAATAACATATTCAAGTACAACTTTTTTCTACCTACACATAAATAGCATTTAACTTACAACACATCTGCTTAGTTGTTTTAAAATATCCTTTTGTACCAGTAACTACGTTTAAATCATAAAACTGACAATTTAAATTGTTCGTTTGCATATTAATGGTGCATATTTCAAACTACATCCTGAATGGACGTCTGTTCTTGTAGGTATTATGTCCTCCGTTTGTCATACCAAGCGTAAAGTGGGTGTCAAATACAATAGGTAATATCTCCCACCCGTACCCTTCACTTAATTAAATTACTTAGCTGTCGAGCGTGAGGTAGCTAAACGTTGTCTCTTAACTCCTGACTTAATACTGACATAAAATAGTATGTTGGAACTTAGAAACTTCAGTAGTAGAATAAGACTTGCTGAATAATTACACTGTAGGTACCTTTGTAATTTAATAACTGTGGTAGAGCTGGATCTGTGGAATATTCCAGATTTACTTCATAACGCTTAAACAACCAATCTATTATTGTTCGCTTCTTATTTTTTCAAATGAAAACTTATACAAGGAAAGCGATCTAAATACCTACTCAGTATTCTTTTTTTTGTTTATACACCTATCTATCTATATACCTTCAATATAGGCAGATATATTTACGCAAGTCATAACATCTCTTCGTGCCGAGCTGAAGACATTTTCTTTTTATCAGAAGACAAAATTTCCGAGCACATTGGCTCAGGACCCGAGCGGAGGTATTATCTCTCAGTTTCACAGAACGAACGTTACGTCAGCGCAAGTGCGTTCTATGTGTTTTTAAAAAATGATCTGAAATGAGGTATATTTTTGTAAGAATTTTGGGTTGTCAAAATTGTCATGGTATAAGTAAATTGATACAAAAATACAAATTCTTGAATTAAATTCTTATTGTTATGAGATTTTATTAATGTGATTTTACTATGCCATGCAAAAATCATAAAGATAACTGAAGATAAAGTACAAAAAATAAGTTTGTCCCACCTAAAATAGAAAAATAATTTAATTTTTTGTTGAAATAAATAAATAATTGTACGTACTAACAAAACTTTACTTGATAGCTAATATTATTATTGACCGCTAATAAAAAGTTTAACCAAATGCTCCCCTGGTAAACTTTTTGATTATAAAAACGTAACCTGCATTGTTTTTAAAATATCCGTAATTATAAACTACGAATCAAAACAATTTCATCTAATTAGTCGAAAACATAGTTTGGAGTTGGGCGTCCCGGTAATTTCACAATTTCACGCTGAGGCGGAGATCTCGTTACTCGGCCGGGATTTGGTCCCGGCTCTCCGGCCATCGCTAATGTCCCGGAACGAATCGCTGGCCCACATGTGGAAAATAATTATAAAGTCATCCGCCCAAATCGTACACCTTTTCGTGAGAACTATACGTTTGTATGACGGAAACAGCTTATTTATCGCACCGAAATAAGTTCGTAATTTGTTACCTGATATGGAACAAAAAGGGCCTAGTTCAATGCCAACTCTGTTATTTAATATTTAAATAAATGTTACTCTATTTTATTTTAACTTTAAAGTAAGTCCAACGCCTGTCAAAGCAGTGGCGCCTTAATCGGCATCAATATTAAAACGAGCACCCACAAAACAGCACAGGAAACGGCTCATTGTCCCTGTTTAAAATTTAAGTCATGACCAAGCCTGATTCGGTAAACACAACCAGAGTAAACACGAAAGGAGCGTGGTGATAATTGTTTTTCTTATCCGTACATTTTCCTCAACATTTTCAGTAAGCGATAATAAAAAGCTTGTTCGTATAACTCGGCCACGAGTTCCACAAAACTCTTGTCAGCGAATGGACGATAATCCACCGCTTAGTCGTCCTTTTTACGCAAAAAAACTTTTCCTTTTGAATAACCCCCTATTTTTCCGGCAGCCGACCCCTCTTTATTCATAAGCCGCTGACGTAACTTGGAGATCCCTAAATGAATGGTTGTTCGTTGTTTTACGGGTCTATTCACAATGCTTTAGGTTGGAAACTTTAGAGATTTGCCACGAGAAAAAGTAGACGAGATTTTGTCATGAAATTATATGACGCCTGCCAAATTATTATATTATCTCCAGAGTGTCCGCAGTGTAGTGTAGATACCTACCAACTTTATCCGTATATTTATCTACAGGGCGTAAATAGAATTAAGATTCAAACCACTATGTAGCCCACTGATATTCGATGTCGTAAGCGTCTAGTTAACGGGTCATGATTTTAAATTGAAAGATTAAATAACTGTAGCTTATCAATGTGGGTTCTCGAATGAACTGTATTTAGCTATGAGCGCACGCTACTAGGTCGACACAAAGAAAGCAAATACATTTATCCATGTACGTTTGTATTACAGAGCGCAGTCATCGAGTTGAGTGCATGCCTGTCACGAGTATTTCCAGCTTTAATTAATACGTTAGCCTTCTGTATTAAAATATACAGGAGTCGCGATTCAGACGGTTTTAATACAATGTAACATTTTAATTAGTCGGCAAGTTGAAAGTGGGTTGCATTTTGTAGGCAACTGCCACTGTCGTCGTTGATTGGACCGGTCCTCGTATGTGATAATTTAATATTAAATGTCTATGTAAATAAGGGCAGATATGGTGCATTATAACGATGGCTCTAAAGATATTTTTATTCGATACGAAAAGCTCAACTTGCCTGACGGCAGGTAAATGGATAGTGCTTAACGATGTGGGTATGTAGGTAGGTACGTTGAAGTTACATAATACTCCTCTACGAAATTACATAGTAACGAAGATAGTTAAAGTTCCTAAATTCTACAAAGTTTTCAAATTGTTGGCTTCATCTCATTTTCGTGTAGATACTTTTTATTAAGGTTTAGTAGGAAAAATATTGACACCTGAAAAAGCTATGCCTTTAAGGAAAATCGATTTACATTCTCCGTTATAAAAATAGTGTGAACGTAACGTTATAAAATGAAATTCATCTCGTTTTATGCAGATAGGGGGTCGTAAGGTTTTGCCAGAGTTCAGAAGAAAAATTTGAATTTAGATGTCGCAGGGAGTCGCTTGGTAACGGGTTTCGAGATCCTTCGCTTTACGACTCCTCGGCTAAAATGCTGTTCTCGACTCTGGCTGAAAACTGTGCTCAGTTTATTCGAAACGGAGGCGGAGAAGTATCCGAGAGAGCGCGAGCCAAATGGCTACCTCTCGGGACGAATGCTACGGCCGGCCGTTTGTGCCGGAATGGTGAAGGCTCCTATTCTGTATTTTGAAAGCAATAGAAAACAAATGCTTTTAAACATCAAATGTTACATACATCAAAAAATCAAATTCTAGTTAAAATAATTAATTACAGTTCATCAGTTAAATTACTGTTATTTAAATCTACTTTAATTCTGTTACACAAATAATTAAAAACCATGTACACAACATGTTTTAAATGCCAACCATGTTATTGGCAAAAGTTTTTCTTATTTTTATACAATAAGTACCATGTTTACTTACACAAATGTAAATACTTCTTTCACTGCTATCCGTATAGCGACAGTCGCAGAGTATTCCTATAAAAACACGCAATGGGCACCATTATCGGGCCCCGGAGGAAGCTTGCTCAAGTCCGTTACATACAAATGCCTTTCATTAACTTGTCGATGTTCCGTCCGAAATGCTACGGGGCTATTGTGTTTTAAGCCATCTCCTCTCTTATTACTGCAAATGTATTCCTCGATTAACAGTAAATATACTTTACGACGACAAATAATAATGTACTTTGGCCTCTGCTGCGAAAATATCTAAGTATTTTTAATCAGACTCTATTTTTACAAAACCTATCAAGTAAAAAGGCTCGGATGGAATTGTAGCTGTAAAGAAAATGAGATCTTTCGGCCACAGATGCACGTTTCCTTCCCGCACGCGATCAAACTTATCCGCTCGGAAGACATTCTGATAAGGCATGATATGAATTCAGATTTGGGCCATCTCTCTTTTATGTTATTCGTGATTTTTTCTCCAAGCAACGTTTACAGAATTTGTTCGCTTTATACTTTATTGATCCATAGCAAAATATGTATATTATGAATATAAAAATATACTATGTACATAAATCTGACGATATTATGACTTACACAATTTTCATCATGTTTACGTTGAAAGCATCTCCCACGCGACGAAATAAGCTATTACCGACATCCAGTAAAAGTAACATTTGTCATTTGCTATCGGCCAATAAAAATCAGGGAAGTAATACTCGTGTCTTGTAAACTGACAGACAACGAAAACTCACGCTGCGAGAATTCAAAACGTTTATAAATATAAAATCAAGCGAGTAGAAATCCAATCTTCCAACGAACCTCATCAATATTCCGCCGTCTTGTTATTTTCCTTGGGGCTTTAAAACAAAACAAAAGAGGTTTGTTATTTAACTCGTTTCTGAAACAGCCTATACTTTAGTATCGGAGGAAATTTCCTCATCTATCTCTTGTATAGAAGGTGTAATAAAACTAACGGGATCGATTCCGCGCGTTCGTATTTAAACAAAACGAATAAAAAGAATGCGAATTTTCTTGGTTTTATGAGTCTCTATGTATGAGATCCTCGAAGTAGGTAATATTGAGGAGAAAGTGGGAAGGTATATATGTAATAAAAAGAAACTAAACACACATTGCTCTGAAGCAACAGAGTAGGTGTATTTTGAGATGAAAAGGTTTAAAATGTTGGACAAAATTGAACTCTATTTACATTTTCAGAAACTACAAGTTTTGTGTTATTTCTTACTTACATTTACGTAAATATAACATTTCATGCACCAGCTTCCATTTAGATGGAAATTGTTTCGATATCATAAACTATTTTCGATAAACAAGAAAGTATTGAACAGGAATATCTTGCATAAATAGTTGAGTATCCCTTCTTATGAAGTAGTGTGGTCACATCAGAATAACAATAGATAAATTTATGTAAATGCACAACTTTCTACGTAAAAAAGGAAATGAACCTACTGGAACACATTCATATTGAACGCTAGGAGACATCCTGATACGTAACTCGAGTGTTGATGATTAATAGGAAAAATATTTCATTAAAACAACTATAACCAGTCTGCACACTAGAACTTAATATCAACTAATGACTCAATATTACTTCTCTAAAGAGCAAAAATGTGAATTTTAAATTAAACAATGTAGCCATTTATTTTCTGCATTCGTTTTGTATTATAACAGTGTACAATTGGTTATGCTAGTTGCTTTCAGCTTCATATTTTGCTATTACGCAACCCGCGACCGACCTGTCCTTCGTATTTACTCCGAGATGTATCGCCGTACTTTTATTTATTCTCTTTCATCTCAGCAATATCTACAAACTCGGTAAGTTTCTTTATTATTATATCAGACTTTATTTCTTTACTGTTTCGAACAAAACACGGAGAACAAACTTGTTTGTTTGGCGTCTTATATTTCGGGAAAAATATATTTAAGATAGAAAATATTTGTGTGAAAATGGTTATGAAATTAATTAAAGATTATTTTTGTACGAATGTATCTATGCTATATATAGTATGAAATACTTATTTCTATGCAATATTGGGGATAGGATAGATACAGATAATAGATTCGTTACAATATACATATATATAAAATATTTAATTCAAAAGAGAACTCGTATAAAATATATTACCGCACTTCCTTAAGTTTTCTATTCCTACCATGTACTTACATTGTTTTACCGATACTGTGTGGAACTAGTCCTTGGAGTTTGGCTACTATATCCTGTGGTACGACAAACACAACTATTATTCTTTCTGCTTTTCTAAGAAAACACGAACATTATCGAAGTTCTTATATCAATTTATACCTTTATGCGTTTTACTCGGAAGTGTGACGAAAACAATACAGCTTGCTGGTAATGATTACATAAGGTTTCATTTAATTATTAAGTAATAAATAATAGTTAGAGTTACTTTGTCACTTATTCTGAGTCTTAGTTGATGTTTTTATTAGTGCATTTATTTTATTATTCAGCTAAAATGATTAGTAGTAGTGCGACAGTCGCGGGTCGTGGTATGCTGCTTATGAATATGACCCTCTAACATGGCATGAAACTAGTCGAGTTCCTCGTCAAATAGCTACGCGAGTAAGCCGAAAACATAATAATTAATTTAAAATGATAAGTTCGTAAATATATTCAGACATTTTCAATATCGAAGTAAGTCTACATTACGCCCTGCAACATTGATCAGCAAAGCGAAACCTTTTTCTGTTATTATTTACCCTTATTTATTTTGTTAGTTCTTTACTGCATACCGATATTTCGTGCGGGTAGCAGAGCTCAGAAAACAGGCAATATATTTTCTACGGAGGATATAACGAAAGGGTTCTCATTCCTTACGTATGTATAGAGGGTACCTAAATACATTCCGCCTTCTTTTACTTTATTCTGCTCGTGTCGAAAGTGGAAAAACCTCGCAAAACTTTCATTGCTAGCCAAGCTTACCTACACGTGTGTGACACATCACCGAAATATCTGCCAATTTCATTTCTCCGCTCACCTCCCTGGAGCGTAGTAAACACCACCCTGCCCCCCACTGCCAATAGAACTCTCCCCCGCCCATGTGTTTGTCCAACTGATATTCTTGAAGATACACAACCGGTGTTTGAAGACCTCCTCCTCCTCTCCACATTCGTGTTGCTAAATACTGCAAGGACGGAAATGTATTCAGATACAAAGGTCTTAGTTAAGTGGTGCAGAATTTAAACTTGAGCACTTTGTGCAGTCGCTTTTGAACAAACATGATGATGCGTCTAGAAACTTCTAAAGAATAAATGAATGTGGTTGTTAGAAATGTACCCGTTACAAATGTATTGTTTATTTCAAACAATAATGGAAGGTTGTTTATCTTGTGGATTTTCATGAAAGTGAGAAAAATAAAACTGCAATAAATTTTTGATGTATATTTGCGATATTCTCATTAAACTAATGCCGAAATCTGGCATGTATATATGTAAATAGTACCGAGTGAGTCAACAACAAAAATATTGGTGAATAAAATAAGATCTTTCATAAGTCATTTACCTCAACAACATATGTAAAACCGATAATACAAGATCATGATCAGATTTCTGATACCAACAAAATTTTAGGTACCGTTCCCACACTCAATTTAATCAGATCCAAACGGAATACCAAATATGTATGTACCGCAATTGTGACGTACAAAACAAATACTCTCGAGACACGATATAACGTAACCAAATAATCGGGACACGGGTACGATCGGCCCTTATTGGCTACAAGTACTCGACACTGGGAGTGTTTGCCAGCTCTCATTAACTGTGTTTGTGTGGACTAATTTACGACGTGTTTGCTGGAGGACCCCACTAATTGACCGATGACGGATCTAGGTACTGATGTAAGATTATTCGAGGGAACTATTCTTATGTTTACGATAAGAATGTGGTCGAAGAAGTAAATTTGTAAATTTGTGAAGAACTAGATGGCTCTATTTGAAAATTAAATTAACGTATTTAAAATACATAATTCTGTGTGAACTAAGATGTAATAAAGATGTTTGTTTAATTGTTCCAGATTTGCATTTCATGTCTAAACGTAAATGTTCTTTACAAACACCTCTTTCTTGACTTTATCTTACTTTCTAAACTAATATAATATTGTTAGGCCAATTTATATATCACATACTTATTTATATCACCACTAAGTTTATAGCATAATTTCTTACAAGTTCTGTGCACAGTGTCTTACGCCCATGAATTTAGTCCGTGGTTGCAATATAAATGGATTTATTAAAGGCCAACTTGCATAATATGGTAGCATGGTATAGGTACTAGTAGACAAGACCTTGTTGGGGCGTAAATAGAAACACTGATTGAGATCGCACAGCATTGTTTTTGAAGGCTATATTTATTGATAACTTTGCATAATATACAGTCCTTTTTCATTTCATTCGAATGTTGATTTCCGAAGGTAATTCACTCTTTGAAGGTTTCAGAAATATCTGCACAAAGTAATTTTATATCGATATAAAGTAAGAGAGTTTTGGAATCGTTTCATAGAAAAGGCGGGAGGTATTATAAAACGGAACCACTTAAGGCTCCCGTGGGGGCCCACCCACATCGGTGCCTCAAACTTCCGGGGCCATAATATTCATTACTGAACTCCAGAGATATGACAATCTTAATATTAAGTTACTTAATAAAATTACGATCATTGGACGTTCGGGAATTAAAAGCATAAAAAAGAACTTTACATAGCAATTATACAGCTTGAGAAAAACTTGACGGTAGATTAGATATTTGAGATTTTTTGGTGTATATATGTGTAGGTGTGTAATTATAATTAAGTGGGTCTTGAATCTAAAAATATTGTTTACCAGAAACTTTATAAGCTCGTATAATATCATGCGGAAGTATAAACCAGGAATAAGGTACGTACACTATAAAGTTTCCAGAATATTGTTTGGCACAAAACTCGAGTAGGAAACGCTCTCATTTTGAGAATAGTGCCTGTTTATGCCAAAGTCTTCAAAACAGAAAATACTTGCCTTCCACCCTCTTACGGTGCGGTTCTTAAAGGGGAAAAAGAGGATAAAATGTTTATGGAAATATTTATTCAAAAACATGCATTAAGTATTTTAATAAAATATACATGAAGTAGCGAATTATTTTCGGTTATTAATGCTATTTGTTTTTGTAATTATTTTTGCTGTTTAATATTATTAGTTTCATAGAGCTTCATAAAGTTTTTATTAAGGTACGGTGGGGCCTACGAACATTACTTCCTTATACTATGTTTGCGTGATGTTTCCTTCATGAATGTGTCATTGTTTATTACATCAAACGAACTCTGGTTGATATTATAGGAAGGTGGAGGCGCTCTTCAACTACCTATTGTTTTAGTTTGAATGTTATAGAACATCACACCTATTTTGTAGAGGTAGATACATACATATGAGATTACGTGGAAGTGTCGGCTCAATTAAAAGAAAGAGAGCGACTTGTGTGCCAGTTGTAATCATCCTTCGTACTAACGACCAATGAGCATAGGCAGTTTTCTAAAGATAGCAATAAAATCTACAGAGTTGCACTTAAATTATTTTAACGATCCTTTCAACAACGCTGGTACAGCAACCACTTATCTAATCAATCCGTCTAGACATCTTACAATCCTTCTGATTTGACTGGAGACGTCAACGTCTGTTAGGATTATTTTGCACTAAAAGATGCTACGCTGACTGAAATACTAAACAAGCGTACCAACGTCTCAATATTGTATCGATTTTAATACACCGAGCGGTCACGTCGCCATCATTCGCGTAGAACCGCATTCCTTAACCTATCTCCCAGAATACGTACCTATCTTTAACCACCCAACCAGCTAGATAGAGATATAAATAGATAAAGTCTCTCACAGTTATGTTAATACAGCTTACGTTACGTAATACTCCCGTGAATGGCGTGGAAGAGGGTAATGAGATGCGTCACAAAATTCTTAGGCCGTCATTAGTCGATCGGGTCGGCCGGCCCATCCGGCTTACGGCCCGTGTAATGGCGCGGCTATGTCTCGGATAGACCGATCCGGCGTAATGACGGACCGGCCAATATGGAAGAGAGGATGGTCGTGTACACTGCGTCCTAGTTGTTACGTAAAGGCGTGGTCTCTATTTATTTCGATATTAAGAATTCGATTTAGAAATTTCTCCTTTATTAGGCCAGTTTTAAGCTGTAATAGATTCCTTATTTATTGTGTTTATGCTATTATTGCAGCTGTTGGTTGTAGGTACAAATACTAACTTTACTTAAAACGGTCATAAAATCTATGACTACGAAAACATTACGAAATTATGACGTCAGATTAATCAACGATTTTATTTCCAAACTACAGAATTTCTTGTTACATTCGCAATAGTACTAGGCAACAATGTATTTATGTTATTATACGCGATAAGATGTTAGATGACAACAATTAGACACTGTTTTCGAGCAATTGAAGAGTATAATATTACATGTTTGTACTAAATAAAGCCACTGCTGCGCACAAAATGCTAGTGAATTCATTATGTTGATATAATTATGAGTGTTCTTAATGAGCGACATTTCCTTTAAGCCTGTGGGGCCTATATTGCTGGGTGCACCGATGTATGCAAAGCTAATTGCTTGTAAACTAATTTATTTTCATGTAGGTGTAGTTTTACGGTGAAATATAATAGCAGTCACTGACATTTTAATCTTTGATATTTTCTATTAACATGTGTCAAAATGTAGGTGAATAATTTACATAATATGAGAATTCGGGGTATAGAGACTTGTCTTGATATTTGATTTTATGAAAAAAATGAACTAGGAACCAGTGTACGTGTGCTTGACAAATACACGATGCCAATATTCTAACACTTTGGGTACACGCCTCTGCGTGTATGTGCGTATATCCAGCGTTACACCTCACTCCGTCATATATGACCCCATTATCCCACCCTTATCACACACACAACCACAAACGTCGACCTTAACATGTAAGGGCCAAAGTTTAAATTGGATTGTGCCCTCCCATAACAACAAGCGACTTCGCCCGAACACGAATCAGATAATAACTTACGTATTTTGTAAGTTGATTTCGGGCAAATTGTCGAGAGACACGGAGATTATCGGGTTTCAAAGGCTGATCGGTGAATAAATTTGGTTTCGAATAAATAAGTGCCTTACCTTCCCACACTGCATGGATATGAGAGAAAAATGTAAAGATCGTGACACAAGTACCACTGAATATTTCCACTGTAATAAAAGTTGAAGAATTAAATGTACAGTCAGCACATTTGGAGCGAGCAAAACTTTCGTCGTAAAAAATTTAATCAATCTCAAAATTTTTCGCGGTGCACTCTGCGATATTATTTTGTTTTCGCTAGCACGAAGAAAATATTTGTAATTTTTATACAAATAGTAATGAGACTTTTCTTATGAAAACATTGTTTTAAAATAGCTTCACAAAAAATAAACTTTATAAGGTCTACGTGCCTTTGTTTATTAGATACATAATAAAGTACAACATAAAGGGGTTACTGTTAACAAACTAGTTTTGTTTACAATTGTTGTTGTACATTTATAGCGGGGCTCTGTAAGTGGCAGCTCTTTAGAGTATAATTCTAGGAGCCGTTTATGTAATTGACCCTCCTAAAGTACGGTATTAGGCCCCATATTTTGTCTAAGTCGTCTTAAAATTTTGATTGTGAGAGATAAGGTTTTATTTTAGCAATCTTTTTGTGTTTGTTAATTATACTGAAAACAGAGAGAGTCCAGTACACTTTCTTTTGTTTATATTTTATTTTGTGTGTAATCTCGGCTAGAAGTTTTTTCTTACAATAATAATATAATATAGTTAATTTCTTAATAGGTTAGTAGTAGAAAGTATAACTGCCGAAAAGAAAAACCTTTAGTCTATATTATAGAACGTGGTTTGCTTAACATGTTTCTCTAAAAAAATTACTAAAGTAGTCATAAAGTAATTAAAAAAATATTTTATTTGTTCCTCTCGACTCTAACTGTTTCCTAAATTAAATACTGCTGAGTGTACAATTTCATGTGTCGTACTATCACCCATAGATATTCTAAACAGATGTAATATCTTTAAATGTAAACGATTAACTAAAACTAACCTGTTTTGATAGGATCGACCAACACCTGCTTTCTTATTAACCACTTCATATCCAAAGTACATACATTGACCTAAGAAATCTGTTCTTTAGATTAATGATAAAAAACTGAATATGCAGCTGTTATATCTACATATCCATATGGATACTACTTACACATCCAATTGCGATGATACCAAAACAAAATTACCATACGCTACGTCATCTGTCTACGAACGTTCCATTTCAACATTCAAACTTATTATAAAGCACAGTTGACCAATGACATTGCAGCCATATTTTAGAATAGACAACGAATTTTTATATTTGCTTTGACAGTTCATTTGTTCACCTATATCAGAGGTTCAATTTGTCAATTTCGTTTTAATAACCGGTTCATTTAGTGAAATATAATTTATAGGTGCTATTAAAATAGTTCGATGGTCATTTCATTAGTGATATTCATCTAATTTTTAACATGATATACATAGACGTTCTTATATTCAGTTTTAATTTGAAAATTATCTAGCGATTTGATGGAGATGTTAAGCAACATGAATATCAGTGCAATCGTTGAGTTGTAAGCACTGTAAGCACATAGATACCTATGGATTGAAAAGAGACTATAACTCAAGATGTGTATATTGTATTGTTTACCGACAAGCACACCACAGAGCGTATACTAAGTATGTTAACAGTTATATCCTTCGTCGTCACTCAGCACGGGTCATGGCCGCTTAAAGCCCTTGAAAGCGATTAGGTTGAGGTTTTATTGCATGAGTAAAGCGGTGAAAGTTACTGACACGTGCAGTTAACGTAAACACCGGTCTTACATTTAAATAAAGTCATGTATTTAAAACTTCGCCAAAGTACACGCCAGTTTGATTGGATTAATTTCTTAGTTTATTATATTGAGATAAGATGCACTAAAGATTGGAAATCTCCGTCTGAAATGTTTACGAGTGTGTATACCAAGAGATTTGACTGGCAAATATAATTTTCGAATTAAAATATCCAAGTTTAATCCAGTACTGTACGACGAAGTGACCCAAAAACTGACAGACAGTCAAAGCAATAATTTAACAGACTTATTTGAAAATGATTTTCACAGTTCACTCAGGATGAAGAGGAATGTTAATGCGTCTATTTCTGTCGCTTTTTTACAGGTTCTCTCACATTTAAACGTCAACTCTACAGTCGATTTGTGTCAATTTACACATGATTTTATGTCGTGAAAACTACATTTTGTTAGTGACGTGAGCATGCGTTTTATATATGTGTGTTTACAAAATAAATGGTGTGAGTTAGGACGATTTGAAATGAGACCGTTTCGGTAACTAACTTATGGTGTTATGTATGTGTTCAGTTAAATCCAATCATAATATTTCTTTAGAGTAAATAGTGTTGTAAGCTGAAATTGAATCACGTTTTAAAAGATTCCATGCGTAGGCTTTCGTTAAAAAAGTTTTCTGTTTCTTTAACATATAGGTATTTTTGTATTGCAACCTAAGAAATCTTAAACTAATCATTTTTTAGATGCGACCCAAAAATAAACTGTTTGAAGTTAAAGATAATGTTAAAAGCATTATTATTTCATGTGAGCGGCATTCTAAATCCTCGCTAAAGCCTATCAGTGTGTATAACCCTAAAATTAAATCTCCAATCGGTGCTACGCTCGAGTGAGCTCGTAAATCGTAACGAGTTCATGATTTATGTGTTCAGACAACAACGCATACATATATTTAGAACGATACAAAAAACATAGAAGCGACGGCGCCGGAGTGGATCAAGCCGCAACCAATTGTAGCTACCATCCTGTAGGTACCGATCGATATTCTATAAATAAAAAACATCCTGTGCTAGTCAAGTACCAACGTACCTATGATGTTTTAACGATAAATCTTAATATATTGTATTTATATTTTTTTTTATAAATTATCTTTATTTTGCCCTATTGAAATCAGAAACAAAATAGTGTTAAAATCAATAAAAAAAATCTACGGCATGTTTATAACTGCAATAAATCATTAATAGATAAGAATATTGGGTCATATTTTTTTATTGGTCATTAACAAGTTTTTATAGTCAATCAATTAAATAATCATCTTTTTGTGGTCATTATATTAACTACCTAAGTAGTCAATACGTATTAATACAAATTCAGTGTTGCAGTTAATATTTACATAAATATTCTTTTCAGTAAATTCCATAGGTTTATAATAATGGAACATGGTACCTACTAGCACAATTTAATTTTTGTATAAAAAAATGTTTCATTATATTTATACAATAACTATCATTCGATGTAGCTGCTAAATAATTAATGAGACGCCATAGCACACCCACGAAGCTATTTGAGAGGGTTGCTCGACCAGTTTCAAGCACTGATAGGGACTCATAATCGTCCGCGCACGCACAACGTGGAACCTCCTCGATAAATTACGTGGTCATGTTGTGTTATCTATTTTTCCTCTCTCTTTCTTATAATTTTCATATTAATCTTAACCGCCTATTAACTTCATAAGCACTAAGCACCTATTTATTTTTTCTTCACCTATATACATTACGTATTACATACAAAAAGCCTTTATGGGCTTATTATAACAAGCCATTATCTGTATAGTATACTGCGTTTAGCTATGAGCACTGCAATTACGAGGTTTTATAGCCAATTATTATAGAATATTCAACCCCCCTCCCTAATAACCGTATTTTCTACCCTATAAATAAATATGTTGGTACATGATAACCTATTTTATTGCACATTTTATTGTTTGTTTCTTTGTGAGCTTATTAGCGCACTGTTGATATTGACTTTTTGTTTGAATTGCAATTGTTAATTGTATTATTTAAATACAAATCGTTATCGTATTAAATACAATCGGGTTTCATTTTGTTGAGTTATTTTTATGTAGTTTCTTCCTTCACGTACTGAAAGTCTAAGTCGTTAAATCCAGATCCGAGCATACCGCGCGTCGCTATCCGTGCGCACCTTAAAGAGACATCAGACCACCACAGATGTGGCCCAATAGTGGTGATGCCGATACGGAGCCGCGGACGCCTCGGATCCGACTCGAAGTGCAGGAGCAAGACCGGGGTGGTTGTTATTCAGTAAGAGCCTGCCACTTACTCTCGCCTCACTCGGGCAGTAGAAGAAATTCGATGATTTCCCCCCTTAAAAAAGTTGTTGAGTCCTGATTTTAGAGGTATATAATGCACAAATACCTCTTGGGCACACATGGACAAGAAAGGACACAAAAACTAAAGCAATGTCTCTCAAAACTCTTTCCGTATCCCTATCTGAAATAGAGCACGTGGTCGTTCTGTGGGTGGATATATACATATTATTATGTAAAATGTCCTAGCTTGTGCAATACGCAATGGTATTTTGTCACAACCTTCTTTTCAAAACCCTTGTTCTTTCCAAAACCCAAGCCTACGTGCCGTCAGAAATTTTGTTTTGCATTTTACGATTTTAGCGAAACCCGATACACATTGCGCATAACATTAAAACACAATAGTTTATAAAGAAAAACTGTAACAAAATTCATCACCATCCAAAAAATTACCATTGTCCATTCAACCCTTTTTTGCATATTCTTGCACAACTTAACGACTTCCTAGATTCGTAATAAATGACAATAAACGAAACTGTAGCAAAAAGTTTTAGAAAAACTGCTCTCAATAACGGTCTTAAGTTCTTACCTAGAAAGGGTTTAAATATTGCGGTTAACTGTTAAACAATCGGTACAGTTATTGTGGAAGGTTTATGGGTTGTAAATCATTTGGGAAAAAAGGCAGTGACGTCATAGCTGTAAAGATTTAACTGCTTCGGCGATCAGCTGTGTATGAGGTCGGTCACCGTTGGCCATGGATGTGGTGCCCGATATTGCCCTAATTCGAAACGAGAGAGATAAGCGCGCCTAAGGCAAATGGGTGCGTAGGAGTTTCGGATTTTTAATTGAACATTTTTTTAATCAAAACGGTGTGAGAAGCAATTTAAAACGTCGATAGAAAAGAAAATGATATGGAAATTTATTTCAAGAGCATTCATGAGTCTTTAAGAACCAATTTCAATTCAAAGCAGTTTTTTCT
Source organism: Spodoptera littoralis (assembly GCA_902850265.1). Taxonomy (NCBI): domain Eukaryota; kingdom Metazoa; phylum Arthropoda; class Insecta; order Lepidoptera; family Noctuidae; genus Spodoptera; species Spodoptera littoralis. The sequence goes on along the minus strand of LR824542.2, from coordinate 6,178,901 downwards.
AACCACACGATCCGGAATATTCTGTGAGCAGTGAGCTAAAGAGGTATTGTAACTAGCCATAGCGGTTATTGTATTGTTTTCCTAATGTAAATGAGATGCCGGAAATAGACACGTATTTTTTGCATTTTTTTACGCATTACGTAGTTATCTACAGAAATATAAAGAATACAATTGCTTGGCCACGCGGCGATGCCATGCCCTCATTATTCAGGAATTTTGTATAAAAAATGGCGCCCAAGGGATCAAGACTGGAGATACTTATGTGCAGCTTATGGTGTCAAGAGGGGTTGCATGCAAAGGAAATTGATCGTTGTGTGAGTGAAATGGGGAGTGTGAGTGACTGGGTTACTTTGCAGGCAAATTATCTTCCATCTTGATCTGGCCAAGGTCATGGAATATGGTACACGTGGAGCCATTTTATAGGTCTATAGTATAGTTGCGTATTATGATTGTGTGTACACGAACAACACATATTATACAATATATAATATGTGTTTGGTGAATGTTTGGTTGTATTTTACTTATACAAGGAAATATTTTGGTTAGTTTATTTTCGTGCAGTACTTATTGGTTTTATAGTTGAGTTTGAGAGAGAATGTTTAACCATCAAATTTGATATTTCTTTGAGTAATTTTAGCGCTAAAAATGTCTGAAAATATATTCTATTTCTTTAAAGTAAGTACCTACTTACTTTACCTACAGTACCTGCTGTAGCTGCAAGTATATTTTAATACATTACACAATTAAAACAAGGAAGTAATACCGATGCTTTCACAATTTGCAGGCACTTCGTTCCGAAAACTTTAACAGTTATCTCAAAGAAAGTACATCATTATAAAATACAAAGAATCAGTACAGTCTGAATTGTAAAAGTAAATTTCTGTGCCGGCCTTAATCTCCACACACCATATACCTAACACAATAACAATTTCAAAGTGCAAATCCGCGATAGGAAAATGGAGCAACTCCCAACGTTGATAACGAAGCCGACTTTCTACGCATATTAAACCTGATAAACACAAGCGATAACAACCTTCCATTGTTGTCCAGAATTGCTAATCAAAAGATCTCGATTGAAAAATCATTCGAGAATACTATCAAGATTGTAATCGATTTAGAAATTGAAAATCAGACAGTTGTAATAGAATTTTCATGTACTTGTTTATGTAATTGTTTTTTTTTATATTTGTCTTTTTTTTCATTGTTGTTAAGGTTATATAAATAGTATCTACATTCCGAGTAATCCTTTCACACAATCTAAACGTATTTATATGCTGATGTTTTGGGCCTTAGTGATTTTCAGTGCCCAATTTTCGTGAATTTTTTTATAGGCAGTAACATAAGTATTCGTACATGTTATAAATTTGTTATTAGATTTTTTTATTCGTTACTAAGTATTTTTGGGATACAAATATTATACACTTTATTTAGAAGAATCTGGATTTTGAAATACATTGTTGATGGATACGTATAGTGACATCTCTACGCCTCAGTGTTTGTTAGAGTTTTGAATCCATTTTTGTAATAGTATTATCATAAATCTACATCTATGGAATAAAAACAAGAAGGTATCTAAATACATGGAAAATTAGTGTCATAATAAATATTTTGATGGTATATAAGTTTATTTTAAAATGTCATACTGAAAAGGTGCATTTTACTTAGTAAGATGTTTCACCCAAGCGTTCTCATAACCCAGTGGACGAAGTGCAAATCTGTTCAACACATCGCCATTAAAATCTGCCTATAAAACCTATTATGACTCCTTTTATCGGTAATGCTTCAATAAAAGTCGCAAGTGTAACCGACCCGTATAAATTGGCAAACTAAACAATGGCCAATGCAGTTTCGCTCCACATTTCTACGCGGTTGGTTTTTTTGCTTTGTGGAAAAAAAATAGCTGTAATTTATCACAGTTATGAGAAAACCACGCGTTGGCCAGCACGTCTTTACGGTTTTAATTAAACATATACAGTGCCCCCGTGTGCCTAAATTCGTTGCCACTACCCACTCGCATGCACGTGCCCCGGCCCGAATATTGTCCAGACGTGTTTACTGAAACGTGTGAAAAACACGCCAACATCGCCAGCAATATTTTTGGGTGAGTGTTCAAACGTATACCAAGTTTTGTCCGAATCGCGGCTCCTTTCGTTACACCCAATGCCATCTATCTGGCCACTAGATAACAACTATGTGACACGAGCGGCAATGGTACAACCTTTTGTACATGGGACGTTACACACAAACACATAAAACTCTACCACACGCACAAAATTGAACTCGTTTTATGCGTGAGTGTGCGTAGAAGCTTTCACGCACACCAACGGCCCTTTAAGTCGTAAAAACAGCAATTGAAAAGCTTCAGCCGTTCGCCGCGCGGTGGCGCTGTTTCGATGGTTCGTTTCTCGACCGAGTGGCGCCAAGTTTACGCATTCGGCGCTGCTGTGCCACCAAAGTTTTAAATTAGTTTTCTTATTAGAAGGGACTCCTTTTGTTGGCTTGCACTTATTAGACTTAGTCACGGGGAAAATAGATGAGAACGAACACTGATAATATTGTTCAATAATCTTTTGTGTTTAAACAAAGAGAAGCTCTACGTCTACAGAGACTTAGTCAGTTCAATACTACCTACTAAGAATATTGATAAAGAAATGAGACTTGAACTTGATTGAAGATTTTAGAGATTGATCATTTTGTGTTCATCTACTTAATAAATTGTCGTACCTTCATATACTTACATTTTTTAAGATAATTTTAGGTTTATAGAAGTCAATCAGAATTCTAAGTGAAACGTATAGACTAATTAGAAGCATTAACCAAATCTTACTATACACGTCCAATTACAGAAAATGGAAACCAATCAAGACAAAATAAATTACTTAGTAGTTTACCTTCTAGATTTATGAACATCGATTCAATCTTGAAGATAGGTTCCTCGAAGAAAAATAAAGTAACTTGGCACACTCAAAGCAAAATTACGTTGAATTTTTTTTCCCTTCACCATAGAAACAACGTCTTGTGCAGGTTTTATCAGTGAAACGTGAAGGTAGACAATTGGCATAGCTAATCACGTTATGCGTAACGTAGATACGACTGCTGAGGCAAAAATAATATGCACGTAGTCGAACCTACCTATACTTTGTGTAAAGTTGTGCTATAAAATATCATTTTATTATTTTTTAACTTTCCTTTATTATTGATTTTATTGTGGATTTTTGGTGAGTTTTAGTATTATGCTAAACTTTTTCCCTGATTATCGTGTTGCTGTAGGCAAAATAAGTAGCTAAGGAAAGCTACTATTTTTTAAGATCAGCATAAGGAGTATCTTTAGTATGCATACCTCTTAAATTTCCATTATGTAGGAATACTACCTAACATATCTACAAAGAAGTAGGAGTAGGTATATAGGACCAACATCAGCCTACAAATAAATAGACATGACTGTAGGTAGATACTTTGTTAGAAAATTTTCATTTTGTATCAAATGTTCTTAGTTTAAAAATATTTTTGAATTACCACAGAAAAGTACCTAAATCTAGACGAATTCAAAGTTTTACCGTCTTTACGTCAGCGTGGCTTGGCGTGTGACGATCGAGTGAACATCCCTCCCGCCCCCTTTCATCTAACTTGTACCATTACCGGGGCTGTTCCATTCCTTCGTTCCAATTTCAAATTTGAAGCTGATGGCACATCTATGGCACCGCAGCTTAGGTAAAGCTTGTATTGAGGAGATTGGACTAAAGGAAAATAGAAAAGAAAAAAACCTACGTGTGTGTACATAACTTACCTACACATTGGTACTGTTTACAGTTATTAAGGTGGTGGATCGAATAAAAAACTACTAAATCTGATAATTATGTTGCATTTTGTAAGTTCAAATCATCATTTTAAGCACTTGTTGATATGTACACATTTCCTACATTTATTATGGGATAAACCGGTAAACGAGCAGACGGATCACATCGGAATAAAATAACGTCAGATGGTAAGCAGAAAAATGTGCCGCGTCTTTTAATTGTGTGGTCTATGGAAATAGCATGTTTATTAAGCGATTTCAAAAACCCGTGGGGTCTTGTTTATTAATGAAATAATATTTATGATTTATTATTCAATTGCTTTTTTAATATTTGGCCTAAAAAGTTTACGTTTTAATTAAATACAATTAAACATTGTAGTTTAGTAGTTTTGGTTATTTATTAAAAACTTATACTTAGAATAGAAACTACCTTAGACAAGGCCTTAGGCCAAACAATCATACACTAATTCATAAAATTTTACAAACGATTTTGTACCTAATATATACTGAATAAATTAATACTTACTTATATATTTTGCTACCCACAAACGAACCTACCTACAGCGCTAATTATAATTTACGGTCATTATGTCTTCATCCATTTTATTTATGTCAACATCCTTTACTTTTATTAATCTTTGAATTAATTAATTTGAAGTCTGAACTGTTGTTTACGACCGATTTTCTTATTGCTTTAAAGATATTGTGATTATAAAGTTGATTACAGGCTTGTTCTAAAATACATAGGTACGTGTTTTAGTAGGTAGGTAGATACTTTGTGCTGCTTAACTTAAACAGCTTGAGTAGGTTGCTATGTATGTACCAAACATATATGTATTTTATGATACAGTACAGTAAGTCAAAGCAGAATTTTTTTTCCTAATAGGTATTTAAACGTCTGATTGTTGAATGTTGTAAGAAGTTCCGTATATGGTCAGATACTTAGTCATTTCTTTCTCCTTCTTAAGTCTCCCAGTAACGAATTTTATAAAAGATATTCTTAGAAATACTAAGTCGAATTTTAACTGTGAAAATTAGCCCTTACTCTCTCTACTCTACTCTACTCAACTCTCTCCAACACAATATTTGTTACCTACATAAAAATAAAACACAAACAAACAACTTTAATGAAACACTCCAAACTAAAACTTCTCCAAATTCTCTAAAATGTAGCCAGTCGAAATGTATTCACACAATATTGCACTGTAAACACGGCGCTCTATGTTTAATTAAAAATCAATTTCGTTTAGCAAGGTAACTAGCTTTCAAATAGCTTCTATCTCCCCTAATTACTTTAATCAACACCTACCAGCTGCATTAATCACAAGGGGTAGGCAGAGAAAGTATACGTAGAAATACATTGAATATCGTTGGTTAAACCAACTAAATGTTGTATTTTCTCTCGGTTTTGTTGCTTAGGTACAAATTAGGGGTGTCTAATTAACGTTAATTGAGTTTTGCTGCACTAATTAGTTTACAGAAAAAACAGAGTTGGAGTTATTTTAATTATAAATAAAAATAAAAAAAATAACTTTTAATATACCTACTTATTTCCTTGTGCTATATTTAAACAAAGAATAAATAAGTTCAAGGACTTCCTATTTTATTTTTAAGCTTTAACACTAGGTATTATTTAGTCTAGAAAGTATGAATTTGGCATCTGAAACTATATTCTTATTTTACAGGTAGGTAGGTTTCTGTGAAGAGTGTGTTCGTAGTAGACTTTTTTAAATTATTTATCTTTTTTTGTTCTTTCCAATTAAAGCCTTTATATATATATATATATATATCTAGAGGTATATATCACCTCCCTCTCTGGTTAGATTTTAGTCACATTTTACCTAAAAAGGTATGTGTTGTATTTTATTTAATGAACTAGTTCCGACATCTTTGTTTGTGTATTCCTAACAGTGGGCGAACTTAAAAATAATTCCTTACAGTTTCAGAGCACGTCCGTTCGTTATTTTAGTCTGGCCAATTCCACAGTCCGCTCCGCACTACGGTGAAATCTGAAATCATTCGTTCACATACACCGGGAAAATAAAACTCCATATTGCTTTGAAGAAAGCTTTATTTCTGTTTTTCTTTAAAAGAAATTGTTGGAATGTTCTGTTACATTTTTGTAATTATTTAAAAAGTATCTGAGTACAAAACTCAAATGAGACCTTTTTTCTAAAATTCGAAGGTTTATATCTACACAACTCTGTTTTAAGGAAAGCACTACATTAATATGAACAAAATAAAAAATTAACAAATTAAATGAGAACAAATGAACAAACATATAGATGAACAAATTAAAAGAAATATAATAAAGTTGAATTTTATTTTATTTTATTATATTTCTTTTAATGTTGACATGGATCTGAATGTGTATTTGTAATATTGATATAATGGTCTTATAACAAATTAATTAATTGCTGTCATTGGTGTAACCGTTGTAATTAATATAAATAAATAAATAAATAAATAAAATTCTCACAGAAGGTATCATACTTACCTACTACGAAGTAAACAAACACACTTCTTATTCTAACAAATATTTGCAAGCGTATCTCCAAAAGTATGAAACCACACAAATCCCACACCAGCATAAATAGGCATTGGATATTCTTCTAATAAAGGAAGGGGAAACTAGGGCAAAACTTTCCGATAACATGATCAACTTTCTTATATCAAGTGTAACACGTTTTTGTCGCAATACGTCACGGATAAAGTTTGTTCCGACGCAAATATCGGCGCTGCCGTGTAAACAGAACACGCTGTATACATACATCAATATGTTGGCAAAGTATAGACGCGCATCGAGAGCGTAATATTGGCCAATATGCGAATGGGAGACGGCGACAGGCGCCCAATTTGTAAGGGAACAACAACGACCAATTCATCGCCATGTTTTTCGCTGTTTGTATTATTTTTGTATATTTTTTCGCAAACTTCGTATGAAAAAATACGTAATCTGGCTTGAATTTTGATTACGTATTGTGTGTCATATGTTTGTAATATCGTGTCGTGAGACGCGCTTTGCGGAATTGGATTATTTGTTGATCTCATCTTCTGCGTGTTTTCGCTGGCGACATTTGCTTGATATAAATAAGGCTTTTTGGACGGCACTAAATTTATGTGACAATGTCCACATTTGTTACGCCTTAAAACTGGGATTATTTACTTAAATTTATCCACGTAAAAGATAAAGCATTTGTTTAAAATATATACCTACCTTAAATACCAACGTGTCCAACTTTACAGGTATCTCCTGTCTTTGACCACGTTAATCTTCCGCTATATTATAAATAAAAAGTTACAAAACGATTGACAGAGCATAAACAAATCATCGTGTGTGGTCCCCTAACGTTTCCAAGATGTGTGATGTGAGATATTGAACCGAAGTTCCTCGTTGGCGCGCAGCCGGCAAGCGTCCCGCGATAACTTGCCCGAACTAAGGACCGTTGCCAAATGACCTCACTGTCCCCAAATACCGACATCACTAAGCGACTGTATCAATAAATTTCTTAATTTAATTAAAGTTATTTCTCGTCGTCTGAAAGTCGTATCTATAAACAAGATTCCGTTTGCTGCAACTTTGTTCTGTCTTATGCTTAGATACTGTGAAGGTACATCAGCTTGATTGTATCACAAAATTTATTGCTCACTACAAATTGTCATGGTCTGTTATACTAAGCTTTTAGAACTAATATAACATTTTTATACTAGTATCTACTAAGTACAAATTATGAAGATTAAAACGTGGAACTTGGACATTTTATCCCGACTTGGAATGGTTTGAGCAAGAGTATCAAAATTAAAATTCATGAATTCATACATTTGTATCTAAAGTACACGTTCTGAGCAATTAACTAACTTAATAAACCTTAAAAATCTTGCTTAATACATATTTTTTGTCGAAATTTTTGATGTTCAAGGGTTATCTTGTAATGTAATCTTGTGTGAAATGAATTCTTAAATTATAAGGCGCTTTGTATCCTGTTATTCAAACTGTCTGACTTGAGAGGCGTGGTTCATCAAATGTATATGTAAACTTGTATGTTTGTAAACGTACTCACTACACAGGAGAAAATCCTAGTAAGGGACAACGTTTTATTTAAAAAAAAAAGTATTATCGCTACGTAAGTAGTGTATGGGATTATACCTCTGTACCTATAATTATATGAATCCATCTTAGTGCATAAGTCCATAGATATATTTCATTAATTACTTTAATTTAAGGCAATTCAATTTCTCGTATATCAACAATTATTACAGTTATTTAATATGATAAACATTGTAGGTATTTAATCAGCTACCTAAGTAAAACTTTTAATCGTAAAATCACACATTAAATTATCATTTTAGTTGTATATACATACTTACACAATGACTATTATATAATGTAGAGTTAAGTATCTATATAAAATACTTAAGGAAAGCTTTTATATTTTTTGTACAAAAATGAGGTGTAGGTACATACATATATATATACATAAAAATGAAATTTCTTTTGATATATTTTCTTCATAGAATTAATTTTGTAGGGTAGAAAAGGAAACGAAGGAGGGAAAATGGTTCAACTGAATCGTGATTCTGATTAAACGGAACCCATACTTTGATCAAACTTTTATTGAACTGTGATTGACGACCCCGGTTTTCTTGAATGAATAAAAACTTTTCTACATTATTCATTTGAAAATTTTTGGCAAAATCGCCTTTCGTGTTGGTTTTGTAACGGACAAGTAAACACTAAAATAACATTGTAGATACTGTAAAGGATATTAGGTATAGGTATGTAATTAATAAATCATCATAATTTTCAGAAAAAATCTCAGTAGTTACTTATTAGTCTAACTGTCAGCTTAGACTACTGAGATATATATATATACCTAATGTGTGCCTTCAGTGTAAACATTGTAATTATAATTCGTGAATTTGATGATATTTTGTATCAGTTAATGTCATTAGGTAAAATATCTAATTATGATTTTATAGCGACAATAAAAATAGACGCCAGTAACATTTTAAAATTATTGGTAAAAATCACCTGCATGTAAGCAGGTGCGACTCTGTTGTTTAGTTATTTAAGAGGTTATTTTTTCTATAATTGTGTTCCAAATTCACGTATGGTTAACAGAATATCCTTTAAAATTAAGAAGGCTGTAGGTATTTTTCGTTAATTAAAATAATTGGCAACGTTATTCGTGGCAGTCTCTTTGCCAAAAGTAAAGAAAGAAAACAAAGCTACTTACGACATTTCATGGACACACTCTCATTATCAAACCTTGTCGAAGAAATTACTTTAATTTACTATATATATTATACCTACCTAGTTTTATGATTCCTTTAAAGCTGTATTTACACTAAACAATAAACAGGAAATAAATTGCAACATTTATTATTTTATTGCACTTTATGTTTAAACTAGGTGACAATTAGATCTACTAACTAATAATGCAAAGAACAATACCTTTCCCATAACCTAAGGAAATAATCTATCAAAAGTCCAAATACCAGTGTCCCATTAAAATTCCTCAAGACTCCCCATATCGCCGGGCCATTACTCACACATAATTACATACAAGACATTTAAATTTGGAACTAATATCTGTATGCGTATCGGCGCCTGCGCAACTTAGGTTGTCATACATTTCCTATTGTAATGCAATAAATACTAGAATTTTGCATATTTTTTGTCTATGGTAAAGTCGTACCACGGTCATTGATAGATAAATTTATTCAGTTTTAGTTTGCATGTTCGTTTAGGTGCTCAGTAATTTCTTTTTTTTAATTTGAGAGGATGATTTCATTATAGTCCACTAGGTACATTATCCAAGGTATTTCATTAATAATATCCTGCACATAACTGACCAGAGCAAATGGCTAACTAAACTGAGACAAGTCTTAAGTTACTCAAAACAATATATGGATTGTCCAAGTAGCCGGGCACCCCAAAAAATACCAGTTCTAAAATTTCTTCACGCTATCAGCTATTCCCACATCCGAAATCACGTTTCAAGGCGCCACAGCACACCGTAATTAGTAATTCAAGTCAGCTAATGCATCCATTCACAGCTTTGTGCGGCTGGCCGACGTACTCTTGAGCCGTCGTTTTTATAAACTCACCTCGTCTAGACTGTGGAGAGCCGTTGGGAATTTCTATTAGCCTCGTACTATGGCGCTACGGAATTACTGGAGTTACTGTATTGTTCTCAACATGGGGTTTTAAGTTCTTAGCTAGGATACCTAGAGTGTTTTGTTCCGTTGCTTTTTGTTGGTCCAGTTTATTGTCTACTTACCTAAAGGTGTTAGATATGGTTTTCGGTTTAGATATAGTGTTAGATATAGCTGTCAAAATATTCGAATGCATCAAGGTGGTCCAATTTCAAACAAAATCGGGAAAGATCTCTCTGCTTTCCTATTTTTATTAAACGATTCATAGGGCTTAGAGGTTTTGTATACATAATAATTGATTCGTATAATCTTCTGATAAAATTCAAGCTACATCATATCATGTAAGACAATATTATTCAGATTGTTCTCTTCTTTAGATAAACCAGTTTGACTACCAAATAATAGAGACACCTGCCACATACCTACGAAGGTTACTTACCGATGCGCATCAACAAAAATAACATTGACGCCAGCAACAAAATGCAAACTCGTTTTATATAAAAATAGTTATAAAGCAAACTTTGTGCCGAAGACGAATACCAAGTTCTACGGTGCTTCATGCAAAATGTATTGGACCCGAGCATTCGTGAAATTTGTATAAGAAGGGGGATAGTTTGGCTCGGTTCGTGCCCTCTTTCGCTACGGGTTTGATATTTTTGTGCTATGTAGTCGTATTCGTAGATGTTGGTGCCTACTACAGGTTTCTCTCGAGAAATATTAGGAATTGCTTTTTGTTTGATTGCTTAGAAGACATTGAAATCTATTTAAATTAGTTATGTGAGGTAGTTAGGTATTGAGGTTACAAGGCTATGCGCCCCATAATTAATTAGATTTTCTTATCATTTTCTGCATCAAACTATAACATAAAATAGTACACTTCACATTAAATTACACAAATCCTAATAAAGGTCAAAAATACAATAAAAATTCTGAAACAAAAAATAAACAAAATTACAAATGAAACTCACTGAACACGTTTTCGGGAACAATTTTCCCGGCCGAATATTACAAGGAAACTTTAATAATTTTTCTACATTTATTCAGGCGATAGAAGCAATAAGGAAGTTGTATTTTTAAAAACGTACACCACATTTGTCATTTAGGTGAGAATCGCGTGAGTGTGGACGATAGTAAGAGAAATGGTTGAAAAAAATGTTCTGTCGTGTTTTTCGCTTGAAACAATATTTCATCTCGAGTTCATGGGACTGGGACACGCTATTGGACCGGGTTATTTTTGACTCACCTTTCAAATACTCGTGCATAATTTAAAAGTGAACGACAAATACTTTTCTTGAATTTAATTTTTAATTATAACATACCTTTTAACATGTTTGGCGTGTTTTTTTAAGTTATGCAAGCAAAACTATTTGACATTGCATTATACTTTTTTTTTTTTTAATCAGTTATAGAGAATATCAGGACAATTGAGGCAAACAGTGATGCGGACGAGGATTATGACGCCTTGTTGGGTCAGGAAAGATATGGGGTCTTTTTTGTATTTTGTATTGACTGTTTTCGTTTTAGTATATTTTAATCTATAGGTAGGTGTATATATTTAGGTACCTATTCACATTCTTGATATTTAAATTCTTTGTATATGCCAAATAGGTATATCACACCTAAGGCTTAATGAAGCTGCTATAAAAAGTGTGACCTATTGAATAACTAACATACTTGTTATTTATGAAATTCTTAATGATCTTAATCAGTCAGTGTTGTGCTCTTTTTACATTATGTTAATAATTATGATTGGTTCAGTACACCTGCCTCTATTCTTCATCATTTTTTAGATTAGTATCAAATAAAATTTGTTCTTATATAGAATTAGTATAGGTGAGTCTCAAGTTCATATTGATCCCGGCATTTTTTTATTTCACTATTAAGACTTGAAACACGTTATCGAACAAAACTATTTGCGCAGTATTTCTTTAACATAGTTCAGCTTATCAGCAATCTACGACTGAGTACCGAATAACCTAGAAAACTCAGTACACCTGCGTTTAACCTATTTACTGACTTGAGTATTTCTTAAAAGGTTACTTTTGTTTAATCTTAAACATTTATATTTTTTATATTCAAACGTTGTTGGTTGCGTAATTTCAATTCAATGTCTAAATTTCTGAAAAGACAAATAATTATTGTAATCAGGTACCTAATACTTTTTACCTAATAAATATTAACTTTTCTATGATTTCATGATTTTTTCTGCAACACTGAGAAAACAGCTTTCATTTTCACTCTCACACAACTCATTAATATACTCACATCACATAAAACAATTGAACGAACATTCCGTTCTATCTCTATGTAAACAAACAACAAACTACCCCAGCTCAACATGGGTCGAGTAATGACGTCATCTCGATCTACCTGCAACATTACCATACGTCTGGATAGAGGTCTGAACCCGGATCATTCCGACCCGAGGGCGAACTTAGCTCGAATGGGCGGTAACTAAAAACTCTCGCTTTATAGGCACACATCCCGGTACAAACGGCGTCATAGTAGGTGGTGTAATGCACAAGAAGAGCGGATCTGAAAGGAAAATAATTTATGTAACATACGCATCGAATAATAAATGATAATATAAGGATGAAAAACAGTGATCAATCGCTAAGTTTGAGGCCTCGACTAAAAGCGAATTAGGTTGTGCGATCAGTCATGGTTTGTCAGTGATTGAGAATAAAACTTTTTATAATATAAAACGTTTAAATTTTTTTTAAGGGGGAAAATCATCGATTCACTACTCCCGCCTGGGTGAGGCAGGAGGCAGTGTCAGACTCTTAGTGATTAAAAACCACCCCGTTCTTTCTCCTGCACGTTGAACCGGAGGCCCGGTAACCCGTTAGGTTCTCCGCGACTCCGAAAACGTTTACATAAGCTTTGCTCAAAATGATTATCCTCGTAGGAATAAAATACACCAACCTTTTGTTTACAATGTATTCTTAAAACATACAGAACATAACAATATTCAAATACAATGTTGAAATATCCATGGAATTTCACGCATTTTAATTGCCAATGGTTTTGTTTGCCTACTACGGAAGCCAAAAAAGATATTTTTCCGTAAAAAGGTAAAATAAAACAACTGCTTGAAAGAAACGGTAGCAATTGTCAGCAGTAAAAAAATTGTAACAAAATGTTGTTTACCTGTATTATGAATTGGTAACTTCTTTTTATGAATACAGAAAGTGAAATCTAGTTGAATTCAATTTTAGGTTTTTGTTGAAAGTGAAAGCGAAGACGGAGCTTTATTGCCTTTTGTAAAAAGGTAAACGACTTTTTTATTAACTTATTTTAATTTTCATTGTGCTAAAAGTGTTTTTATGAAAACATTAAAAAATGTACCTACTAACAGCCCGTGTTTAAACTAATAAAAATAAACGAAGAATTTGCTGTGAACTCAATCTCAATTTGTATACGGATATTTGATAGACCGACGAAACAAAATTATGAACGTTTTAAATAATATTAGAACCTTATTACGGGAACACTTAATGTGGAAATTAAATAATATAAAATTTATTAGTTTATATAAGGCAGAATTTTTTTGTGATACATAATTATAAATCTTTCAATTAAACAAAAAAAAAACATAAAGTACACATTTGTCATGTCAACAACTAACAACAAAAATGTACCTACAAAAAAATCAATAAATTAACTATCGCTACCGCTCATGTTTAGACCAGTAAAACTACACACACTTCTCTCAAAGTAGTTAGTAGCCAAGCATGGAGGTATAGGAGAGCCACAATTATTCCCAACACTACTATTCATACACCTTCTGTGCAGAATGCAAATACTTCAAACTTTTGTTGCTCAGAACCATTGTTTTGTCTGAATAACTTCGTGATTGTTGCCAATGTAGTGAAGTTTTAGAGACTTATATATTGCTTCTGTACATTGGATAGACAAAACTATTCGCTATATTTCTTTACGACTTTAAAATCGATATTGACATCTCGATCATTGACTGACAAAACATTTTACTGCACGATGTGCGCAGGGGCTGGGCAACCGGCTGCCGCGCGACGTGTATGGATTTGATTCCCACACGGAACAACTGTTTGTGTGATCAAGAAATTGTTGTTTTAGGTCTGGGTGTCATGTATGAACTTTTATGTTTGTAAACGCACCCACGGTACAGGAGAAAATCCTAGTGTGGAGTAACGTTTAAAAAAAATCGATAGTTTTATTAAGGGATGTGAGATGAAAGGTGTCACCTCACATACCTTAAAAAAAATATTTTTTTTGAATATTAAATTTATTTTTAATTAATTATTTGAATATATGAAATTGTTTTCGTTAAGTTTCACGACTACAGGAACGTAAGTAGACTTGCGGAGGACCTTTGCTTTTTAGATCTTTACATATACTTATGTATCTAGTAAATAGGTACCTATAATATTTTTTTTTTTTTTTTTTAAGGGGGGAAAATCATCGAATGACTGCTCCCGCCTGGGTGAGGCGGAAGGGAGTGTCAGACTCTTACTGACTAAAAACCACCCCGTTCCTTCTCCTGCACGTCGAGCCGGAGCCCCGGTTACCCGTTAGGTTCTCCGGGTGATCTGTGGTGGTCTGATGGCTCTTTGAGGCGCGCGCGGAACGCGACGCGCCGTACGCTCGGGTCTGTTTCTGGTCGGACGGGGAGCCACCCATGCTCGCCGTCCGCAGGCCCGCGCTTACGGTGGCCGGAGATCGTCCCGCGATCCCCGACGCCCGGTGTGTCCTTCGCGATGGCTGGGTTGCGAGGAGGCAGCGCTTCGCTGCCTCACGCGTCCCGCCTCCTCCTTAGCAGCATGACTGCTTCGCAAAAGGAGGAGACGGCATCCCAGTCCCCCTCGCTCCGCATCATGGCCTGAACTAGGCCCGGACGCGAGAGGTCTCCATCGCCGATCACTTCCCTGAGGGCACGGCGGTGCTCAGCCCACGCAGGGCATTCCGCAACAGTGTGTTCCACCGTGTCCTCAGGGTGGTCCTCGCAGTGATGACACCCGGGCGTTTCCTCCCGCCCCATCAGACACAGGTACCTCCCGAAACTTCCATGTCCGGTGAGGACCTGCGTCAGGCGGTAGGTGAGGACGCCGTAGCGTCTCTCAAGCCACTCCTCAAAGAGGGGACTTACCGCTGCAATGGCAGCGAGCCCAGCCCTCGGTTGCGACAGTCGTTGCTGCCATTCCGCCATGAGATCGCGCCGGAGCTCATCCCGCCACGCACTTATCTGGCGCGGCAGCGGAGTTTCGCCCCGGCGACGTGCCTCCGCGCGCATGCGATACACGCGCGCGAGCACCTTCGCCTCCAGATCCCACGGCGGTAATCCGGCAAGGAGGTTCGCCGACTCCCCAGATCGTGCGGTATCCGCGGATCATTCGGATCGCCATGACCCTCTGTGCCATAAGCAGCGCCCGAGCGGGCCGCTGCACAAGTTCGGCGCCCAAACAGGGGCGCCGTAGAGGGCCATGGACCGCACGACCCCGGCGTATAACCTCCGGCAGGAGGCGTTTGGCCCCCCGAGGTTGGGGAGGATGCGCTTAAACGCAGCCCCCACCCTCGCCAACTTTGGAGCCAAACGTCGGAAGTGCTCCACGAAGTTCCATCGACTGTCGAGGACGAGTCCCAGGTACTTCATCGCGTCTCGACGCCGATGGTAACCCCTCCCGCCATTATTTGACCCACCAGGAGGTGGCGCATTCCCGCGGCCATGAAAACACATGGCCTCGGACTTGTGGAGCGCCACCTCGAGTCCCAACTGCCGGATTCTCTCAACGACTGTCGCAACCGCTGTCGCCATTAAATCGGCCGCCGCCTGGTGCGACCTCCCGTGCGCTAGCACCAGCGTGTCGTCGGCGTAGCATATCATGCTAACGCCGTTCGGGAGGTCGGTGCGCAGCACCCAGTCATAGCCGATGTTCCACAGGAGCGGCCCCAGAACCGAACCCTGTGGAACACCGCGTGACATCTCTCGCCGGTTCCACTCGCCCCGGTGACCGGGGTAGATGACGGACCTGTCCGTCAGGTATGCCTCGATTACACGACGGAGGTAGGTAGGCACCCGATGATATCGGAGTGCCTCCAAGATGCAGCTCCAGGGCAGGGAGTTGAAGGCGTTGGCGATGTCCAGAGACACCGCCACTACGACCTTACCCCTGGACACTGCAGTCCCCGTCGTCCGGTCCCTAACGCGCATGATGGCGTCCACCGTGGAGCGCCCTCTGCGGAAGCCGAACTGGCCGTCCGATAGGTCCGGCCCAATATCCGTCAGGTGCGCGACGAGGCGGTTCGAAATGATTCTTTCGAAGACTTTCCCCACCTCGTCGAGCAGCACTATGGGCCGGTACGCGGACGGAGAGTCCGCAGGGCGCCCCGTCTTCCGCACGAGGACCAGTTTTCCCGCTTTCCAGAGCAGCGGGAACTGGCCTCTCTCCAAGCATGCGCTGTAGAGACCGATTAATCGAGGCCTGAGAGCCTCTGAGGCCAGGACCCATGCTTGCCATGCAAGCCGTCGGGTCCTGGGGCGGTGTTCTTGGCGCCCATCCGGCGCACCGCCGCTCTCAGTTCTGCCTCGGTCACCTCTGGGACGATGTCGTCGTCGTCGTCGCTATAGCCCGCGTCGGGCACCGCAGGGGGCGGAGTCATATACGGAGGGGTGAAGCCCCTCCACAGCCGGGGGAACAGGGCGCCAATTACCTCCTCAACGACCTCTGGCCGGAGACTCTGAGTGAGCGGGGGAGCCCAAGCGCGAGCTTGTCGCGTACCATGCGGTACGGGCGTCCCCACGGGTCTCTATTCAGAGTCCCCAGCATCCCGGCGGGCCTCCTCCTTGGCCCGCAATATCTCCGCCTTGAGGACGGCTTCGCCGCCCTGTATCCCTCATACAACTCCGCCTCTCTCGCCTCCGCATTGGAGGACGGAGACGGCGCCTGCGGTGCCTAGTGTACTGGCGTCGCGCAGTGCACGCCTTGCGTAGAGCTGCCAGCTCTTGCGACCACCAGTACACCTGGCGCTTTTGTTGCCTCGACCGGATCCGGGGCATCGCCACGTCACAGATCCTGGACATGGCGTCCTGGAGCCACTTGGCCTCATCGTCAATGTCGGCAGGCCTGACCGGTGGTATCACCCAGGCCTGCACGATGGCGGCTTCCAGGAGCAGCTCCCGGTCCAGCTGTTTCAGCGCCCAACGCGGGCCACATGGGGCCTGTCTGACCGGCGGATCCGCGGACTCGGCGGAGACGTGAACCGGATATACCGGTGGTCGGAGTACGTCTCCACCTCCTCCATGACCGCCAGTCAACGATACGCGGTGACAGAGCAGGGCTGGCGAACGAAATGTCCACCACCGACTCGCCCTGCATCCGCACGCACGTAGGGACAGAACCCCGGTTCAGACGACTAGGCCTGCTCAAGGGCCCAGTCTTCCACCATCCTACCCCGGACGTCGGTGAACCGGGAACCCCAAGCCAATTTTGGCATTGAAGTCCCCGAGGACGAGCACGGGGAGGGAACGGAACCCGACGACGACTGTGACCAACTCCATCAAGGAGTTGTGGAACTCGGCGAGAGTTCGGTTCGGAGAGAAGTACACGCCCACCACAGCGAGCTCTCCGAACCGTGCTGCGACACAACCCCGGCCTCTTTGAGCTGCCTCAAGAGTCGGGGTACCGGCGGCGGCCGATGAGATGATGGTCACCGAGCCGTCCAGGTCCGCCACCCAGTGATCCCTGGGCGGGACAAAGTACGGCTCGGAGACCACGGCGACATTGATCGACCACTGCGCCATGCTCTGGAGCAGGAGATCCTGAGCAGCGGCGCAGTGGTTGATATTCGCCTGGAGGAGGCGGAATGGAGCCATTATTGACAGTCCATTCCGATCTCCTCAGTAGCGGCAGCGGCGACTGCGGCGGCAGTGGCGGCGGCGGCGGCGGAAACGGCAGGGGTGGCGGAGGGCCTACCTTTGCCCTTGGGTTTGGCAGGAGGGGAGCAGCCCTTGCTCCCGACCCGGTGATTGGCCGGCTTGCCAGCCGCCGCACATGCGTTGCAGTGCAGCGGGGCAGTGCAGGAGCCGGCCCTGTGACCGGGCCGACCGCAGCGGAAGCAACAGTCGCTGCGGTCCACCTCTGAGGTGCATTTGCGCTCACGTGCTCCCCCACGTGACACGGTAGCACCTCAGAGGCCGGGTCTCGAGCAGCTTTACCTGCGCCGAGACCCATCCCACCAAGAGCCTTTTGCCCTCCTTCAGCTTCTTGGCCGCTGTGACGGGGCAGCTCACCACCACCGTGCGCAGCCCCGAGTTGTCCGGACGGATGGTGCCCGCCTTGATCTGGTCAGCAGGGCACCCTCCCGTCCTGGCCACAGCGGCCACCACCTCACTTTCCGTGACGGAGTCGTCCAGGCCCAATATCCGGACATCCACACATTTGGTGGGCCTGGACACGCGGGCCTCACCTATAATATTTGTAATTGCATTCTCTCTAGCCTTGTTGTTAACACATAACAAAACATGACCTTTAACAAAACGTGGTCTTGCAGCATACATACGCAAATACATACTCGTGACATACCTTTATTCTGGGCGTCGCATTGTCTCTAGCTAAATGTAAATACATTATTTAATCTTCAGAGGCAATCTCCAAACTGACAGCTAATATACCCGCTGAATGCAAGTCACGAATAAAACCAATATCAGGAATCAGGATGTTGATTCGAAAAACATGTAAATAGGGGCACGATGTGGGGTACTGACGCAGCTTTCGTATGAATGTCACATCGACTTTCTGAAGGAGATTGATTCTATTAACATGTTTGCGAATGGCTAGCTTTAGTGTATAGGTGGCGGAATTCATAACATATTTTGCTGCGGTAAATGTACATCAGTCCAGTTGTTATTAGGAAGTAAATCTAAAAATCGGAGATAGATAAAAACTCCATGTTAATGAATGAATGGATATCTTGAGAAAACAGAATCTTAGCAGATAATTAGTGTCAAGTTTAATAAGAGTTTTTTACAATCCAGGAATATAAACTGAAGTTTTATGCTCAATGGTAACAATTCTGACTACTCGACTTACAAAAATTTGTATTAAAAGGTATAACGTGAGAAAGTAGTGCCATAATACCTTCAAATTTAAATAAATAGACAGTTCTTTCCAAATGCATTTGTTAATAAATTACCGATAGAATTTAACATAAACAAATTTGAATTATCATTTTGTAATAAGATATACGTAATGAAATTACAATAATGTGGCCAACGGCTAAGTTATCGAATATGCTGATAGAGCTGTCAAATTTATCAGGTGTGGATTGTAAATATACAGATTAAACTGGACATGTCAAATTCATTACGACCGATCCAAGTTTAATGTATAGATTTCATCAGATTTATGTATATAGTACGTAAAGTAGCTACGACATTTTTGACCGTAGTCAATCGATATTGAAAATAAATCGAGAATTGTATTTCAAAAAATATGTGTTACATACTATAAGACAACTTTAGTATGAGACAAAAATCTATATAAATGTAAGGAAAAACAAGCTCCAATCTTGCAGCAACTTTTATGAAACTACAAGTAAGTACATCTATCAAAATAAAACCAAAGCATAATTGGATGAGATTATGGGATCAGAACAACATGGGGTGTTTATCGCTAGCATTCCTTAATAAAGTTCAATGATATCAACTTATGACGATTCCTATGCTAATGTAACAACTCTTGCTCTTGTAAAATATTATAATATTTTCGCCGTTGGACTAAAAGAAACGAGAAGAATCGCAATCCCTTATTTCATCCCTTATTTGCATTAATATTTCTTTGTTATTACAACTCCAATTGTATTGAATATTTGCATTGCAAAATACGTTTTATGTACGTACCGTTAATGATCCTTATAGCAAAGTTGTTTGAAACTATTTCTAGTATGCGTCAGTGTCTTATCGCAGCGAGTAATTGAGTAAGTGGTTGAGTCAACTGAGAGAAACTGGGTCACTTAATTAATATAGGGGGTTGCAGTTTCTCATGATGTTCATAGATACATTAACTAGCAAACACAAGTCTCCAGTATTATTTAATTAAGGAAAGTAAAGCTAGTACGATAATGTAGTTATTACTTCAATATTATTCTTCCAAATATTATTCATTTCTAACTAAAGAAGGGGTTTGAATTTTCCTATTTCTTCCCGATCCCCTTTATCATTTGATACGTACAAGTGTCGTTTAACCCAAAAAGCCGCGAGTGTGAAAGTCAATGGTGAGAAAAACTGAAGGCGTGTGGGGAACGGTTCAGTAAGAAGATAGCGTTTGCATATAAACGAACGACTTGTCGCAAATAAACAATAAAACCACTAAAAAGTGATTAAAATAAAAATGTAATGAACAGAGGTATTGGATGAGATTTAGCGTCGCTTGATGTTTTCATGCAGCGGTTTGGGTATAAAGCTGTTTTTCATCCAACCTATTCTGTATAAAAACGTTTACGCTTCTTACTTTTTTTTCGAATATAGAACCTATGAGAAAACCTAAACTAAATTCCAAAATCCGTATCAGTAGTAATTTAGTAAATTGATAGAAAATTCAACACTTTACCAAAGGGTTTAAATGTTGATTCTACGAGTTTTAGATTTTATCGAGCATTTGTATCAGAATTCCTTATACCATTCTATGAAGATTAAATTAATAATATAAATTAATTCTTCTAACTTAATTAGAATTACGTATCTACTTTTTAGGCCTTGTTATCTGATAAGAAAAAAATATTTAACCCAAATTCCGTACCCTTTTTCATAAAGTCCGTAAAAACAATGGCGTTGCGTTTTTTCTGCGCACGTCTGCAAAATCCCTTCAAGGGTAGACCTAACGTGAAATTAGAAGGGAAAATAGGACGAGATAATTGTGCCTCCTCTAACCCCTCTCGCCCTACCTCCCAGCGGCCCTCGTTACCGAGTTTAATCTGTTTAAACTTTTATTTACTTCCGCTAAATTGAAGCGATTAGCAGCCAGGGCGTTTCTATGAAAATGTTTCTGTTTTAACGATGTACCAAATTAAAGATTCTCGACTTATTACACGATACAAACGCAATGTTCGAGGAATTTCATCATTGTCTTCTGTCCTTCCTTGTTTTTCGAAATTGTGTACCTTTATTGAATTGTACGAATTCAATCTATTCTGAGAGGTCGCTCGGCGGATATGTGGGTCGACGACATTGTAGATATCGCAAGGACAGGTAGGAAAACCGGGTACAAATGGTACGATATGACGTACATTTCCTATCTACATGTCTGGGCATATGGTTTGAAATTATTCCCTGTGTCACGTAGAACGAATAGATTGTATGTACCTAATGCCTTTATTTATAAATCTCTTGATATTTGTGTACATGTTTATAGGTCCGTATTCATTACCTTGGCATCTTTCTTTCTTAATGAAATAAAAGATGGATTAATTCCAACAAATTACATTTATCTCAAAGTGATTGGTATAAAAATGTATGTAAAAACCGTATTTAGAGTTCATTGCCATTATCCCTTTACACGTTGAATTTCAAACAACAAACCTCAAAGTATTCGATTCCATTGAGTTATCTTCAATCGATATTATGTAAATTGTTTGTAGATTCATTTACATTTGAATATCTGCATAAATTTATATCAACACATGCTACATATTTTATCGAGTAGGTATCTATCTGAATAAAATTAGGGTTTCGATTAACATTTTGTCATAATTATTTCGAAAAATATAAGTTATGATGTGGGTTGATCCACCTCACGGTATGATTGGGTTCGTACATACAAATTGTGCTATAATTTAAAGTTTATTCCACTGCTGACAACCAATGTATGCTGTGTAGATATTTTGAACATTTTCCGGCACCGCGCGATTCGATCCGTACATTTGGAGGTCATTGCACTGTATTTTTACATGTTTCGATCTGATTTTTTGTTTTGTATTTCTTACTTCAGTTGAAACTGTCAATATAATCAATAAGGATTATGAGCCTACTTTATTTGATATACCTTTTCTAATAGTTTAATCCGTTCAATTAGTGGTACAAGTCTTGAATATCAAACATCGAATTATTCAAAAATAAAAAGAGAAAGTCAAAAGTTCCCACAGAGTCAAACCTTCTGCATCAAACTCTATTCTCTAAAATGCATGCAGATGCAATAGCCGTCGTGTCGGCCATGTTACCGACCCGTCTCTGATAGTCGTCCCTCTGCACCCTATATTCGTCTCTCTCTTTCATATTTAAAATTATATCTCGTTGTCTCTCCCCCCACGGGAAACTTACACGGAATTAGGGCAATACGCATGCGCGGCGTGTCAATGTCAAATCAATCCTCGTAGGCTGATGCAATCGGTTACACACAATTTACTAGGATAGTTACAAACGAGTTGGGGCAATTAATTAATGCTGTGATTCCTTTTTTTTTCAGATAAAACCGGTTGTCGGTTGGATTCTCAGGAGAATGGACGCAGTGCTACGAGTGTGGACGGTATGTTTGAACCATTGTTTGAATGCTATTATGAGTAGGTATAAGGAAAGGCCCGCTGTTTTAATGTCGGTGTATGCTTGCCCTCTTGGCCTATTTGCAAACAGGGAGTGTACCTATTTCTGTTCCACTAAGAACGCCATGATAAATACCTGTGACACTTTCATTTAGTAATCTACAGATAAATAGTAGAAAGAAATAAGTTTTGGGCGTATTATATTATTCGATTAGACAAAAATGTATTAAATTGTAGTAGAACATTTCCTAAAAGTCAAGAACAAATTGCTGTCAAAGTAAATTTCTTTTAATTTGATAAATACTATAAGCGACATAACAAAATTGCATCTCATCGGAAACAAACAATAACATTATTGAACAATATCTAAATATAGGTACCACCTTCACAGGACACGGCGAGTTAGTTAAATATTTAGTCATAGACCGGGAGCCAACGACCATATTTTTACGAGTGGCAAGAACGTCCTCATTACTATCTTATTACGTAGCGTGTCGGCCGAGCCACGAGCCGCAACACATCCAATTTCCCAGCTTCCCATTTATTGATATTGACTCTACGAGGACGCTTCGTGAATGCCTCGGTTACAGATATTGTAGTAAATGGATGCGCCACCCACGGTATGTAGGTAATATGCCACCATTAGTACTATGCTTAGACGACTTATAAACTTTAATGTGTATATTTTTAAATGACATTGTGTGTGTCTCTTTTGTTTACATACGTCAATAGAAATTATTTATCTTTTGTTTATTTTTTATTCATTGTCTTTCGATCAGTGCAGTAGGTTGTGATATGATATTTATGATAAGACATACATATGTCTTCAAATAAGTACTTATCATGTTTTCTGTCTACCAACTTCGTTTTACTCGTACTTAATGTCAGTTGATTTCAGACAACAAGGTTGCATGTAAACTGACCAAAGTGTAGGTATGGTACGTCTTACGTGTATTTACGGTTGTAAACAACGACCCTGACCTATGTGGAACTCATAAAATACATCACAGTGCATAGTTACTGAGCGGCGTGTATGTTAGCGAATGTGTGCCGACGGAAACATTTTGTTTGCGTACTTTCTGTTGATTACTTAATACAAAATGATTTTGTCGTGGACAGAACTTTTACTACGTATTGTACTATTTGTAGGTGTTATTGATAGGTGTGGTTTTCATTCGTTTTATTCCGATGGATTGTAAGAATTTAATTACCTACCTGTAAATATTGAGATATCGTTGCTACTTTTTGATTTTGGTAAAAGCTAAGAGTATAAATAAAATAGTGTATTTTGTTTTGTGGCATTAGTTAGTTATGAATTGTAATACATTTTATGCCAAAAACTATAAATGGTACCGAATCTAGTGACATTTTTACATCTTTGTAAGTCATATTTGGCGGTATCACTTATTATCATCAAACCTAACGCCGGATAAGCTTGAACCGATACGTGACTTGTGAAAAATAGTCATTTCAACCTCGCTTTCCCCCCAAAAAGTTCGTATTATTTCACCCCCTCACGCATAGAATTGATAGAAACATATCTTACTATGCAATCGTCTAGAAAGACGTAGAATATGATTGGTAAGTTGATTAAAATTTTCTACAAATTTCGTACATTTTGCCAGCAAAAATTTTAAGAGTAAAAAAGAATTAGGTGCGCTTGTGAATAAATTTCACCAATTAATAATGTAGAACCTTTGCCACAAATGTGTGCTGTTTTCCATTTTTCCCATTCCTAATCTCAGTACCAAATAACAACAAACTTGGAACCAAATCCTAAGATTCGTTTCGTGTCTCGACCGTTATTGCTGTCGCCATCGATTTCAAGAATTAAACCTCTTACAAGTCGCATAACTGCCAAACTTGGGCCAACATTTGCTAATCCGGGTTAAGAACATCGCCAATTCGTCCACAAACTTTGCGAGATAAAAGTACCCAACTAATATTATAAGTAAGACCGAGCTAATCTTACACTAAGACATTTAAACCGAGAGTGTCTTATTCAAAACTTTTACACTTTCCTGTTTTTAAAATTATTTGTTCTACGTTTTGGGTTTGAATTATTATGTTTTCGGCTTACTCACGTAGTAATTTGACAAGGAACTCGACTAGTTTCAAGCCATGCTAGAGGCTCATATTCAGGCTCAGTAGCAGCGCGACAGTCACCGCGTCGCGGGTCGCGAAATGCTGCTCATTAATATGAGGCTTGAAACTAGTCGAGTTCCTCGTCAAATTATTACGTGAGTAAGCCAAAAAAACATAATAATTTGTTTTGGGTAATCTTGGTAAAAAATGGGTAAAAATAAAAAAAAATGTAAATTATTATACTTTCGGCTTATTCACGGAACTGTTTGACGAAAAATTCGACTGGTTTCAAGCCACGCCAGGGGCTCTTATCCACAAGCATGCCAAATACATAATAGTTAATTTATTATATCTCACGAAATTTATAATACAAAAATTCTGTCTTTTTGTTTTCTACTTAATTAACAAAACGTTTTGTATACGGGCCGTGTTCACGTAGGTGATTTATCCTGATTAAAATATTGTCACTGTGAGTACCTAACACCCGCTGCATAATACAATGTATAAGCTTGCACCTACATGCATATGCATTGAGTCAGTGTTTAACTCGCAACGAGGACATATATCTCTAATTTGCATACAAGGAAGACTGTACATATTAACCTACATCATTTCTATATTATGTTGTTGAATTTTATTATGTTTCAATAAACAAATGTAGTTTTGAATTACTTGATGAAGCGGAAAAGGTACCTATGTAGAATAGTCCATGGGAGACAGGTGATGAAGTTATGTATATATATAGTTCTTAATTCCGCAGGGCCCATCCTTTTTAACTATTCTAATGTTTAAAGGTAGGTAGGTACAATCATTTTTTTAAAGACTTCATAGAACTTAGAAACAAAGAGTGTAAAGAATAATAAATCTATTATCTGTATTCCCCTATGTACAAACTTGTACTACCTTTAAGAATATACTACACAAGAAGCTCGTGCTCGAAAGGTTAATAAAAATATAGATACCTATCGGACCACAAATAAAACACGTGTATCAGTGCCTATAAACGGATATTATGTAAGCAGGCAAGCGCAATTGATGTAATAAATAACAAAATAATTATTCTCCATCGAGCAATCATGTTTATTGGACTACAAAGGGACCGACTCGGTTCACGCGACTAATGAGAATGCTCTACTCTGTATTACTCTACGGTCTACAGTACGATGTTTCTTGATACTTCCTTAATTAAATATAAATACAGCCTCTATATCATTATGCAAGTGTTAGTTGATATTATTTTAAATCGACACTATGTTTTAAGACCTAACTGTATCTATTATATACTATATACTATTATATACTATATCTATACCTACGTTTAACAACTTATGTATGTAGTTCTGCTACAGTAGCGCAATAGTTTAAAATCGAAAAATAATATAATTTCCTAACTGATTTAGTTAATAGGTAAATACGCTAACTACTATTTTTTAACCATTTACAAAAAAGAAATAACAACAAAACTGTGAGAAAAAGATTCAATCAATCCACAAAGGCGATAAGGCGCGAATCGCGATTCAATTAGTACAAAATAAAGGCAAAATTATACTTGTCAATCGTACCGGCTTTCAAAGGGTTATTTATCGCTTATTCGATTCATAAACATTGAAATTTACTTATACGGCTGAGTGACACGAATAGTAGGTACCTATTTCTGTACAGGCTCTTATCTTCGCCTCCCATCGCTTGGGTTGAAGGTACTGAAAGTAAAGTCAGTCTGTTTGTTTACATAATAATACAGTTAACATTCATTCCGATTTCATTCGCGATTTCGATGTAAAGTTCGACGTTTGCGCGATCGATTTTTATCGAACGTCTATATTTTGATTTTAAGTTAATGTTAGACCATTTTTGTGTTATAATTTATACATATACAATATTTATTTACCTATATACACATAATATATCTTTGAAAAGGTTGAATGACCACTTTCTTATTTATATTTTTGGCAAAGGTAAAATTATTATTAAATATCACTACGCGCGATCAAAAACTAACATGCATATTCGATTACATCTAATTACCTACATAATATAAACTCAAATTCGGGTTCGGTTCGAAATTGGAATCTGTCTGTCAAAGCGGAATGAAGCGAGCCAATCAGAGATAAATAACCGTTGGGTCCGCGAGCGTGGCCCGTTTCATTTGCATGTCAATGATGCGCGGGGTGAAGGGGGAAGGGGAGTGAACCTGCAGGTACAATGCCTTACCTGACATAATGTGATAGGACTGTTTTTGGTCGATCATGTCACTGACATGCGGTGTTTAGATGAACTTGATAACATTAAAGGCGTGGCTGGAATGACGATTTCCAATATGACCTCTAAATCACACTGAACTTTCAATCAACGTTATTTTGTTCTCACAAAATCTCCTTGAAGAAACTTTGCAAAATATTTTAGAGAAATTTAACAGAGCCTTATTTTTGCAACTCAAATAAAGCTGTTGAGATCTAATACACGTTCGAGGAGCGGGTTCACGACCGCTTAGGTACACTTCAGTGTTGTTGAGTCGTGCCAAAATGTTCTGCACCACTGCTGGCCGTTGAGTATCTGAAAGAGAAATGTTTTTAAATTTAAAAAATAAAATGTTGAAGGTCTTTTAAGCATGAGTTACTTATTGTGCAAGGACCATAAGTAAAGTATATGAGCTCTCGACTTTTTCCAGACGATTTTCTTAAGTATGTTTTAGCAAACTTTTTTTATATTTTTTTAAACTAAAATAAAAAAATGAAACTGTTTCGATAGCTAGTGCTCCATTAAGTTAAAATTAAAAAAATGAAATCCAAGGAAGTCGTTAATATTTATACGGGATTCTAACACTACCTATTTTGTAGGAAAAAAATATTTTATTGACCTTCTACTTTCAAGGAATTCAGTTAATAAAGACTGTTTTAAGTTACGGAGAACAGCTGAATGGTCTGACGTAATTTTATGTCAGGCACGAGTGGCTATGAAAGAGGATGTACAGTGACGTCATGCACTGCCATTATCGTACTGTCTCATGACATGCCGTGGAACTGAAACATTTATTATTACCCACCTACCAGTTGTGGTCCAGTATATGAAGAATCTAGAAGAAATAAACCTATTGCATTTTGTAAATAAAATCAAAAGTTTAGCATGCGCTATATGCTTGCATTACAGCTATGATTTTTATGTATTTATAATTTGGTTTTGTTCTTATTTTATGTATCTAATTTTCGATACAAATGCATTTAAATTAGTTAAATCAGGTCACTAGCACTTATTAAAAATTTTGAGTACATTAAAATAAATATATACCTATGTACCAAGATATAATTTTTCAAACAAATCTTACGAACTAACAATAAGAAAGAGCAAAAGGTCTATATATCTATGCCAACTTAATTATATTTCGTGATCAGAATTCGCAATATTTTGATTAGTTCCAAGGGAACCCCTGACATCTTGAGAACAATACGCCACTCTCGGTTTCCGCATCAATCAATGTATCCATTTTCCGCAATTCCCAAACAAACAAACGAAACTTTCCTCTATACAATATTAGTATCTACGATAGTTATAGTAGAGGAAAATAGTGTACACACAACAGCAGGTCAAACTCCTTCTTTCCGTCAAATTCCTTTATTTGATTTTCGACTGAATTCATTCCAGAATAAAGTTGAAGGTCTAATGAAAAAATTGATAGATGTGAGTAGCTTGATCTGCTGGCGTTTGTACATAACTCTAGTACCGCTGACTCGTCACAGATCGGTGGCCATCATTTTCATAAACATAAGAATATATTTATGATAATTTTAGTAGCTTCTAGCTTTTGTCGGTCTCTTTATCTTTGTTGATGTCTACGTATTTACAAATGTAGTGGCTTGATAAACAGAAGGATATCATCGTTGGAAATTAAAACGTTTTCCTGAGAGAATAATGAAAATTTTAATTTGATAAATAGTATATTTATTAAAATACTAGAGTAAGCTTTTTGTCCGTTCTAGGGTGTTACTGTTTAACTAAAGACCATGATAAAATATAGTTTTCAGGTATGTAGAATTGTAGATAATAAAGTAATAAATAGTGACATTATATAGGTAAATTTTCAATTTGGTTTGTAGCTTGAGTCTTCAGAATAGTTCATAGTTAAAATAATGCGTAGGATAACTTAATACCTTAACTTAATACCTATTTCTCTTATTTCTATGATACCTTGGTTTACCTTCTCTTTATATTTTATTTCATTTTATTTTTTGTAGTTTACGTGTGTTCTGCGTAGAAATTAATGGATTTTCTTTCTTATTTCTTCTATAATTGCCTGCTTTATTTAAAAAAGTAGAGAGAGTTAAATAGCATCAGTAGTCAACGTAAATCGAATAGTGAATGTGATGTTATGAACAGTATTTTAACATACAAAGATAATAAAAACATGACAAGTGTTATATCGAGATGATCTCGGACCGCCATAGTGCGTTATTCCGGCCCTTGTATAATATTCCGATCAAAGCCGACCGATGCCGAAGTTAGCCGAACGTGTCAAAGAATATGACCGTTGTTATACCTAGACAAGCTTGTTACTTTTATGATAACAACCAATGTTTATATCGGGACGGTGATTGTACGAAAGTGTGTATTTTATAAGATCTCTCTTCATAATATAAGATATACGTCAATATATAGATACTACTGTCGTGTCGTGGTGGCCCGGAGGTTTAAGACGCCCACTTCTCATGCATGAGGGTGCGGGTTCGAAACCTACCAACGGCAAGTACCAATGTGACTTTTTCCGAGTTATATGTACTTTCTAAGATTATTTAGACACCACTGACAAACGGTGAAGGAAAAACATCGTGAGGAAACCTGGACTTATAATTTCTAATTATAAGTTTGAAATCGCCAACCCGCATTGAGCAAGCGTGGTGATTAATGCTCTAACCTTCTCCGTGTGAGAAGAGGCTTTGCTCAGCAGTGGGCATTTATAGGCTGTTGATGATGAGATACTACTGTGTAATTTTGCTTAGTAATATGACAACAGTTTGTTATATACTTATGACGTAGCTATATCAGCTTATTTTTCGTATATCAAAGACTTCAATATACTCGATACAATCTCTCTTACTGAAATAGTAAGTAAAGGTATTTATAAGCAACTTACATTAGATAATCCTTACTAATATTATAAATCGGAAAGTGAATTTGTTTGTTTGTTCCGCTTTCACGCCGTAACTACTTAACCGATTGCTTTGAATTTTTGCAGAAGTAAAGGTAGAAGTCCGGATTAAATGATAGGTATTCCCTTACCATACAAAAATTGATATTCCCGAGAGAAAACAAAAGTATTAGTATAGATGGCGCTGTGTGTATTGGTATATGTCACATAGGCCACTTCTTATCTTTTTGTGATGCGAGCGAAGCCGCGGGTAAAAGCTATTATAAAATAATTGTAGCTCTAATTTTTAGGTCAAAATTGTGTCTATTTCATAGTCACGTACCTTCATATTCAAATAGCAAAAAGCCTAACACAGACTGAGATAAGACTCAAATTGCTTTAATCAGTCTAAAAGGTCTGTCAAACTAAAATATTATAGAAAGGACTAATCATGACTAATGGAACAAGCAATCAGTTTAAAATCTTAATTAATTAATTTTTGTTTTGTCTGTTCTCTATGATGCTTGGTCTATGGTTGGGTTCGTTATTTAAGTTAACGGGGAACGTCATTTTGGTCATGGAGTCCATTGGTCCTACGTGATCTTACCCGGATTTTTTGCTGTAAAACAATGGTTTTTATTGACTCCATGGCTTTTGAGTTCTTTAAATGAATATCGGTTATGAATAAATGGGGTCTTAATAAAGTCATTTGGATGATTGTTTTTTTTTCTTGTTTTCGGTTGTTTAGTAAATGAACATAATTATACTCGGTATATTTTCACATAGGTTATTTCAATAGACGTTCCTGTCTAAATGGGTCTAAATAAAGCTGCCTGTTAAGTAATATGCAATTCTAATATAGCAAATAAATTGTGTTTACTGTCAGAAACATATTTTCTTTCTGTCTGTAAGAGAAACCTATTGATATTATCTAACTCTTTTTTTCCTGTGTTATAATTATGTACGCAATGATGGTCTTATTTATCTATCGCCAATTTAGTTATTAATTTCACTATCTATATTTAGTTTTATGTATCTATATTCAAAAATATATATTCGAGTGAGTGAGGTTACCGGAGGCCCAATTACCCTCCCTTTCCTCAATCTCCCCAATTCCTGAATCCCCAACGATCCTCAAACTCCTAATCCCCAAAAGGCCGGTAACGCACTTGTAACGCTTCTGTTCCAGGTGTCCACGGGCGACGCTAATTGCTTACCATCAGCTGACCCGTCTGCTGGTTTACCGGCTTATGCCATAAAAAATATATACAAATATTTCACATCTATATCTAAGTCGTTCTTCTTCTAGTTATACAAGATCTGAATATTTTCATATATTGTGTTTGTGAAATGTAAATGCAGTCTCCAACGTTATGAAGCGTGCTTAATGCCTCGAGAACGCCAATAGGTAGCGCTAGCTGTAACGTTTCACTTGAATTAATCTCAAGGGGAACCCGTTGACATTGTGACGTCTAGTTTTTATTAAACCATATTCTTTGATGTCTCACTCTTAAATGAAAGTCGTGGTCAGTTTATTAGAAAATATTAGGTGTATTAGTAGCTTATAACTGTATAACGAAAGTGTCATGAACAATTATATCGCATACCTAGGTAAATTACGTTAACAATTTTACTTTTTTGATTTAATTAAATGAAATGGGATTAGTATTTTAGTAAACATTCTACAAAATTATTATGTCTTTACAACTGGTGTCTCGTATATATATACATTGCGTCGTCACCGAAGATCTTTTCGAAACAAAAATATTTGTTACGTAACATTTTGTCAAAACAAACCTTACAAAAAATATTTCCATAGATACACTTTACCTCACCTGTCCAATACTATTTTATTTAAAACATTTCAGTCAAAGTTTTATTCGAAGCGATATTGCACGAACAAGTTCGTTCCCTGCGTTCGTAGGTGGCAGTAGGGTGAGCGTTACAAATATAGGAGGGACGGGCTCATGTTTTATATTATTGAGGCTCCTACGGCCAACGACAAGGCGGTTTACCTTGTTTACACATAGAACCTTGTGTACCTACACCTAAGTTAAACAGAATTTAAAAATGACGTAAACAAAATATTGCTTCTAAAGCTATTGTTAATCGTTTTTAGCTATGTCGGCGGTAATCCATTTTGGTTCCCGCAATTAATGTCTATATCGCATCAATTTTTATATCTATTGCTTATTGAAACAGCGAATCATTGTGAATTTCGTCGATTGTTTTCATTAAGAAACCAGTTAAAAGTAGTTTTAACACAATCAAGTGTGCTTTATAAACGTGTAAGACAGTGTTAAATCCCTTAAATTACGCCATTACTTATTACGACTTGATTTCCAATTCCAAAAAAAGATAGATGGTATATCGTTGTCGATATAATATGTATGTATATATGCTAAGCTTTGTTGAAAGTATTATCTATACGTATGCCAAAACCCTCAATATGATCACACATCTACTTACACAAATGACAACCCGCCCGATCCAATATGAAGTTAAACATTTGCATTTGCGAGAGCGACGGTCGTGCCCGAGCCCGAATATACTTTCATATAACATTGAACAAAAACAAAAACATTGTTTGGACAGAAAGCGGCATCCCTTGATTATATTTGAACAAAATATTCTCCTTGTACAGTGTACACAGTATAATAAGTCTCTTGGGCGAACAAATGGAGCCGAAAGGAAAACCATCGTGTCTTAGAGTACCTATACTTACGCTTTACGTGATCCGAGTAGATATGTATGGAATGGAATGGACAAAGGGAAAATCTCTTGAGCTGTATTAAGGTGTAAAGGTACCGATTCCCAAATGGTTCAGTTATTTTGTCGTATTGCGCGACGGGGACTCGACTGCATACAGAAATTGAATGTCGATGGGCAAATGGAAGCATAAAAAGCGAATGTTGACGGAATAAACCATGCGAGTGAGTTAGGGGAGATGTTTCTGTTAATATAGCTTTTAACACTAATCAAACTCATACAAAGATGGAGTAGTGTTTTGGTGATATACACTTCAGATTGATGAGTAAGAGCGTTATTTATGGTCATGTTTTCAAACCGGTTGCAAAGACGTTCTTTTCTGAAGAACCGGTATTTCCAAAATTAAAATCGTCACCAATTTTACAATTTATTCGAAAGTTACTCTCAATACTTTTACCGTTGCTGGTGGAATTCCATTACAATCATAATTGAACGAAAGGTTAATAAGTTCAATGAATATACATAATTATAAATGAAAAGAGTAATATATACATGAAATTATGACTTCGGCAACACCCACAAAAGTCAGTCTTAAGAAATCTCGTTACCCGGCGACCTTAATGTTAACTTATTGGAAAACAAACCCACTATGGACGCATATTTGATTCGTAATTTCCAACAAAATGGCACTGGAAAGAATTTATTTAATCCATGTTGTTCCAAAAACTGATGCTGCGAGTATACAGTTTCGCGAAGAAATTCCGCTTCAAGTGTCTTCGTGGATCTCTATGATGTTTAGCGAAAATGATCCCTGTTTGCGAATACAGAAAGTTGATTATCTTTTATTGTTATTTAAAGATGTATTCTGTGGCATGTTAAAGGAGTTTCAGTCTTGTTCTAATATCAATAAAGTATGAAATTCTTTGTACGGGTTTGTTTTGTAAAATTGAGAGTAGCGCACCGCCCGTCGTGATGGGACCGCCGAATATTGCGACCCTTATTTATGTCCACTTGAAGTTTGCCGTAACTACAGCCACATCGAGGCACAACGTTTTTTTGCAAAACACGCATCGCTAGGACGAAGGCAATCTGGTTAAATTGGATTGCGTGATCTCCCTGTGCATAATTAAGCACACATGAATAATTAATCCGCTTACATTTTAGGATTGGCTTGTTTTGCGACGTGCATGCGTTTTTTATCGCACTACTTACTTAGCTGTGACTTCTACAGTAAGTAAATACTCAGAAGGTATGTTAATCAAAGTACCTAATCTTATATTTTTAACTAGTCAGCAACGAAGGAAACTTTTGTAACTATGAATTTTATCCCTATTTTTACTACAGAATAAGACCGCAGAAAATAGTGTTACTTTCTTGAGAGAGTAAAACAGCAAAACAAAAATATTTTTCCACGAGCTAAGCCTCTTATTCTCTAGAAGGCATCGGGTGGAAATCCAGCAAAACAATAGGGAACGAAAATTATCCCGGCAAAGCCCAAAGCAATAGAGCCCCACACTCATACATTTCACATGGATTTCTGAATAACATTACAGTATATATTTTCCCCTTCCGCAATGTTTTGTATTCTGTTTTTTGCCTGCTGGTGATTCGTAAGAATTTACTAGACTGTGGCGTAATAGCAGCTTCTAAGACATCTGGATCTTGAATAAGACAAAATAAGGATGACGTCACATTAAATGGGTCGGTATAAAATTAACACTTTTTGTATACTTTTTCATTTTTGTTTCCTTCGTTCCTCGGTTTTCATCTTTTACAAATTCATTATTTATGTAGGTAAGTTTCCAGCGTATTTCCTTATAGAGGCTCTGTAGAGTAGGTGGAGCAATCTTAAAGGGTTTTTAGGTAAGACGGGCCGGGATTGCGGTAAACTCCAACTTCCGTCTCGGTTTGATTACCATTCGCCCCTCGAGATGCCTGCCAACCACAGATGTAAGAAGCTTAAGTCATCTTAAGAGATTTCAGACTGAAATAATTTTGAATTTGGGTCTCCATGTCGAAGGTTTAATTGTCTTTCTGCTTTGTTTCGTCGATCTAAGAACTTGGTTTCAGTTAAAATTTTGGAAAACATTTGCGTAGTGCGGTCGAGTAATTGCACAGACAAATTTTGGGCACATTGTTCAAGATTTTATTAACTGGTCGATAGAGAAAAGATATTAAATCTATGTGTAAAACCTTAAAAATCGTTCTCTTTTAAATGAAACTATTTACAATAATTGACGGTTTACATACGTTCAATGTTACTTGGGGTTCCTATTAGTAGTAACAGTTTTTTCAAGCAAAAAAAAAACTAAACAACGTTTTAGTTTTGAAGGCCTTTCGATTTAGCATAAAATTGACGTTAATAATTGATTGGTTTCCTACAAATAATATTTTATTGCGGAGGCGCAAAGAATCATCTGGTCTTATATAAAAGGTTTAATAACTTAATTTGTACCACATTTCCTCATTTACTCATTCTTAATTTTATCTAAGTATTCGTTTTATGTAAGTCATTAATTAACATAAATTAACTTGAATATTTTGGGTATATTTAGGTATATAAAATATAATTACTTAGGTACCTAAACATGTTAAAGCCATTATTCATTTTCATATCTGTATGTAATTTACATAGGTAAGGAAAAAAACAGTCCTACATAATTCAAGGCAAGATCTCACTGTATATTGTCTTGTCATCTCCTACTCTTCGCACATCCATACAAAAGATACGCATTATCTAAAGCGTGAAGGATTAAAACGTATCTACCAGATATTTGAAGCTCCGTGTGTCGCCGGGGGAACGATATGCATTGTTCCTTGTTTTAATAAACTTAAACAACATCTATAATGTTTCTTATAAAGAATCGTTCTTTACTTGATAAAAAATCTTTTTTTGGAACATTTCGCTATATTTCGCACGGCTGGTAGTGAAGATTTTAATCTGTAATTAGGTGTTAATAAGTGTGCGTGTGAGCCTAATACACGTCCAATTTACTGGTAATTGATTTTGTAATTTTTGGATGGCTCCATGATTTATCGTTTCAATCAACTGATATTTATCCGATAATTGTACAAACTTTGGTTAACTACTATAGATAATCTAAAATCCTGCCTTTTAATATCCGAATGAGTTTGCAGTTCACATAGTTAGCATAAGTTAGCACCACTAATTTTCACCAAGTATATTATTAGAAGTGGAACGTTATAAATGTAATTTATAAACCCACTGAAGACCTACCCGTCATCAGTTATATTTTATACATCACATAAAACCCAAATTAATACAAAACGACTAAATAACATCATGCTGTTTAAGAGAACATTTTCCATTTAAAGAGAGTAGAATCCGCCATCTTGAAAATTTATAGCTTGTAAAATGATATATTACTATCAAGTTAGCCTTTTAAATTGATTAAAAACCAATTAACGTCATTATTTACGAGACAAATGATAAATTCTGCGCCTACGCACTTAGAAAATGGTTATCTTGCGTGATTCATGGCATGAGTTGTAGTAAATGCATAGGTTGTGTACTTAATATCGTATTACATTGTACAACTAAGTACGATACAAAAAAAATAACATCTTGTGAACGAAACGTTAATTTAGTAAATTCTTTCATAAACTACGTTTAAAAAAATCTGACTTCAACCCCTTATTTTTGAAGTTGGTTAATTAATATATTAAAACCTTCTCCTAAGTGTAATCAACACTGTTCTGAAAAATCGTCATCAAAACTGGTTCAGCCAATCTAGATAATCGCAACACACATACATACAAGTCAAATTGAGAAAATTCTTTTTTTTTAAGTAAGTACTTACCTAAAGCTATTCTTAATTGTAATAAATAATACAAATGATAAATAATACATTTCATCCAATGCTATCTAAAATATTATCTAAATACCAAACCATTTTTACCTTCTGGTATATAAGAAAGTGCATTTATCTACACCCATTGTGCCCACTATCATTAAAACAATGCATAAAGGATTCCCCATACCCATAAACATGTCTATGCACAAAATAACGGTATGGATACACTGTTCAGTAAGTGCACTCGGCCCTCTATCTACTAGATAAATAAAGGTAAATGCTTAACGTAGTAAACTTGTTACTGGATATCGACACGATGATGTGTACTGCGCTTTTAGTAAAGTATGGGCTACACTGGAAGAGCACCTGCTCTATTGAGTAAGGACCGACTTTGTAATTTGTTTAAAAATTGTGTTGGGTATAGATAATTTAGTGCCTAAGTTATGTTTCAGTAGTGAATAAATGACATCGATTGATACTTATATTGATAACAGAAGTGTTAAAGTAGACCAGATAGTCTCGTGATTAGACTAGTTTGTTAAATAATCCAGTTAGATTAAGTTTTTGAAATGTTTTTTTTTTCAACCCTAAAGTTTAATACTTCTGTAGGTATACCTAAGTCAATTTAACTTTAAATTTTATTCTATTACAGTATTATCGATTGTAGTTGTATTAGTCTGTAATAATTTAAAATTATGCCATTCTTGCACTTCATGTTTTTTGCGTAGCATAGCGTAGCAAACTGCGTAGCGTAGCGTAGCACACTGCGTAGCGTAGCGTAGCACACTGCGTAGCGTAGCGTAGCACACTGCGTAGTACAGCGTAGCGACACTACAGTATAAACTCAATCTTAGTTTATGATGGAATGGTATAAGTGTAAGGCTCTTAACAAGAAATTTACTTTTAAAACTATCTTATTATATGTACCTCTATAAAGATATTTAGAGATGTCTAGTCTAGTCTACATTATATTATATAGATCAGTAGGCTGCCTACGTTAAAAGTAACGTCTGATTAGGTGAACTGATTATCTTTTTTCTAATTTAATTATGTCCAGCAAAATTATTTTTTAATTCAAATCATATTGTTTAATTGTATTAGACACTTAGTAACAGCTTGATAAACGACATAATAATTATGACTGTAGATACTAAAACCACAAAACAAAAAGTTTAGATTTGTTTATCATATAGCTAATAAAATCCAGTAATATCTGCTTTTATGACCATTATCTCTTACTACAAACTATCAGACTAATTAGAACAACTCGAAATTTATACTGAATGGAACTTAAACCATTAGAAAGCACCCGTTTTATTTTTAGTAATTACGGTAGCTTATAACCAATTTTGAATGTGTTCACCATGCTGCTAATTTTAATAAATTGAAATATTCTTCATGTAAAAATAATTAAGCCATTCTGTAAGTACATTTTACATTGTAGTATTTATACTATATTTATTTTTCTAACTAATTAATGTAAAATAAATTTAGTTAGTTGATGCTAAAAACTTTTATGCTATCACAATGTCTCTTGTACAATATTCATAGAAAATTTGTGGCAGTAGTTGAACTACAATACAAAATACTCAGAAGACATTTGTGATGACTTTAATATATGGCTTGTCTAGTGCATCCAATTAAGAAGGGGATTGGCTGACGGTGTTACAAGTCTAAGTGCATGATCTAGTTCATGATATGCTCGTTTCAAACGATGGACCGGTTAGTACTATGGCGCGGTGGTTTTATACTAAGTGATTTTAGTAGAGAGTGTACATAAATAGATTAGGTAACTATTATTTATAGCATAGTTGCATCTATGAATGAACTAATGGTAACTTAACCTAAATACAGTGTCTATTCTGATTTGATAAGGTGATGTTGTTTGTGCCTATATAATGATTAGGTATAATGTGTATGATTATGTATATAATGATTACCTATATAAAATTTGTGTATCATATATGTATAAAAGTGTATTTTTTAACCGACTTCAAAAAAAGAAGGAGTATGTATATATATATGTTTGTACGCGATTGTCCGAATCGATTTTGATGCGGTTTTCAAAAAAGTGTTTTTATTTTTTACACTTAGGAGGTTTTATTAACCAACTTCAAAAGGAGGTTGAAGTCGGTTTTTTTAAACGAAGTTTATAAAAAAAACTAGCTTCTGCACGCGACTTCGTACGCGCAATTCCGATATTTCCCGTTCCCGTTCTTGATTTTCGGTAAAAAGTAAAAAAAAGAATTGGGTAAAAAGTATCCCATGTCCGTCTCCTAGTTCTAAGCTACCTCCCCAGCAATTTTCATCCAAATCGATTTAGCCATTCTTGAGTTATAAATAGTGTAACTAACACGACTTTCTTTTATATATATAGATTACATAACAACATAACATCACGCCTTTTATCCTCGAAGGGGTAGGCAGAGGTGCACATTATACCACTGTACAATGTAACACCCACTTTTCACTATTTATGTTATGAGTCCCATGTAATAGGGGTGAGCCTATTGCCATATACCGGGCACAGTTCCAGACTCCGTGCTACTACTGAGAATTTTTTAAAAACCCAGTAATACTTTGCCCGACCCGGGAATCGAACCCGAGACCCCTTGCTCGACAGTCGCAATTGCGACCACTCGACCAACGAGGCAGTCTCTATATAGATTATCTGTTAGTCAATATTATTATGCGGTTTATGTTATCGGTTTACTTTTTTAATCTACCTTAAAATGTTTGTTACTTCGTAATGGACTATATAAGGTCTAAGAAAACTTATAAATTGTTTTAATAGTAATTAGTTAACAGCGCAAAAAATATACATTTTGTTTAACAAATTTTGCAGATTACAGAAGTGATAGACAGATCATGGGTCACATAATTACATGTTGACCATGATTTATATAACAAAAACACTGATATGTTTGCGGATATTAGTGTTTTTTCTCTAAAATAATTATGATAAAACAATTTCATTATCAAAAACATGTGATTTAGGCGTTAAATAAGAAATTAAAAGTCATTATTTTATTTCTTTTATAAAGCCGCTGAACAGTTGATATAAATAGAAAAATAACCCGTATCTTAGCAACTTAACAAACAATAAGATATAATCAAATGAGGTCAATTAGTTACAAAACAATTAGATAAATAATAAAATTATCTGAGTATGTTTTACTAAGCATTCATTCATAATTCTAGTGATGTAGTACAGTTACGTTTGTGATTACGAATCGCATTCAAAATTCTTCGAATCGGTGTTTATTAAATGAGGAAAACCGCATACAAAATGATGCAGCAGTTTTCTACATAAAAGTCCTAAAACAAAATACAAAAAGAAATCGAAACTAAATAAGGATTAATCTTACCTCATCGCGTGATGTTAATACTGAGATCAGATAAAATATTAATTACACGCTCAAAATTAATTACTTAACGAATCCTCTACTAATACAACATCAAAAACTATACAGACAGACTAACACGTCGGTTTTAATATGGGAATCATATTTAAAAGGGATGGCAGCAAAAAAAATTGGGGAAAGTTAACCCTATTGTGCCACCCTCATCTAAAAAGTGGGCCAATAGGGGACGGTTATGGCCCCGACAATGGATTTTTTCCTACCAATCGATATGATTTCACAAAATGGCCGCTTTGGTCGCTTCACTTTTTTGTGTTCGGATCGGCAGCTATGCTCTGACGTCACAGGCTATTAATAACAATGGTGCACGATTCTTTTTTTTGTCACTCGCTTTTGGGTTCCGTGAGTGCTTTTGAGATAAAGTAAATTTGCCAGTTTTTACGCTTTGAGATTGGATCGAATATTATTTTTGAAGTTTGTGTGGATTTTATCTGAATTATATTATCAATTGAGATATTGATGAAATAATAAATGCACTTCTTAATTTTTTTTCAAAAGTCACTTGTTATCTGTGGACGACATTTGTATGCTTAGTATTAAATCACAGAACTTAGAAGGTTTAAATCCTAGTCTTTTCTACCTTTGTACAGGTAAAAAAATATGCAAGTAAATCCTTCCTTATTGCACTAACATGACTACACATAAATAGGACGGGACAACATACCTACCCATAAGTAGGTACCCGGGTATACTATTTTGCCGTAATAGGGTTAGTCTCGACCCCTTGTTTTTCAACCTTTCTGCCCACCCTCATATCGTATCCTTTCTTATTATAATTTATTTGGATCGTAAAGTGTCTATATTATTATATACTATTTTTTAGACATAAGCAATACGAACAAAGTTAATAAATAAAAAACCAAAATAAATCATCACTCAAAATTAAAATCGATACGTAATCAAAATTTGACAGTCGAAATTTTATTGATATAATATCCACATCCCTAGGCATAGGACACTTAGGTATTAGTAGGTTTTTTAAGGGGGAAACTCATCGAATGACTGCTCCCGCCAGGGTGAGGCGGGAGGTAGTGTCAGACTCTTACTGACAAAAACCACCCCGTTCCTTCTCCTGCACGTCGAGCCGGAGCCTCGGTTACCCGTTAGGTTCTCCGCGACACATTAGTAGGTATAAGACGGGACAATGTTACACCTACATTGTTTTAATTATAATATTTTTTCAATATCATGGATTGACCTTTGCTTGTCAATTCTTATTAAATGTATATTAATCTCCAGCCTTTGTCTAACTATTGTATCAAAAACCTATTAAAAGATCATTTGATAAGATACATATGATGCCTACATGTATAAATTTATTAAGGTAGGTACCTTTAACTAAATGCATTCCGAGTAGGTATTTTTACCAAGGATTTTTTTAGTGCAAACAATATTGTTTTTTTTTCTATTATGTAAAAAAAATTAATAACTAAACCATTCAATGACAAAATCAGATCAATTAATTAAAAAAAAAAACAAAAGTTGAAAGGAAAATTACACAATTTTTATTATTTTTCTATTAGTATAAACTGAATACACATTACATTACACATAAGTAAGTACATTAATTCTTATAAAAGTTACATTAAAATTGCAAAACGATACAAAATACAAGATTGACATCCACTCTAAAATATATCTGATATTTACAAAGTGAAACTCATCATAATAGAAAAGGCAAACCCACTAGCAACCGAACTATTCAGTAGTTGGATACCGAAACTAAAGTACAATCGATTTCACAACATAAGTTGATATCAATTGACAACATTTAAATAATATGTTACAACAAAACACTAATCACTGCAAACACCGCTATGAAGGACATTTACTATGTATAAGAAAAAAGCAGAGATACCTAATTGGTTATTTCAAACTTCATGCAAAATATTAAAATAAAATGAACTAATATTTGTACCTTTCCATTCACACAAAACCTTTGAAATCAAGCCAAGTCACGCCATCTATCCGAACCGAAGAAATTCTGCAAAGTTTATTGTACATACACGTCGCTGTGTGAGTACGCGTATTTTCTTACGTAAACACGCTTTCACGCACACTAACCGAATATAAAGTCTCGTATTTACTTGCGGCACGCTCCTTTGTGTGCGTCAGTGAAGTAGAGTTTGCGCATGTGTGCCTCGTCTGTACACAAGTTTACAGTCGCCATTTTGGACGTGTGCGTCTCGTGTAGCGACAAGGAAGTTATCGCACACCAGCAAAAAACTTTTTCCCGACGTTACTAGTAGCGACATCTGGTCGATCATGATGGAACTAAGTCGCGACCAAGCTTTTGCAAAAGGGGCATAGTGAATTTTCTAACAAGAATATTTTTTCACTTGGATATTTTTTCCAATGTTTCTCATTGGAAAAATATGAATAAGAATTAAGAATTGGAGTTTGAAAAGGAGTGAAATGAATCGTATAACTTTATTCATATTTAACAAGGTAAGTAAGTATCTTTTGATATATATGTATCTATATGTATCTTATGATATACAAAATCATCATTATGTTTTATTTAACAAGCAGCTGATGAATAATAATACATTTTAAAAGCAGATAACGTGAAGTAAATAAATGTCGTTTATCAATAACTTTATTCAATATAAGTATTTCAAGGACGATTATGCAGTTTTATTATTAATCACATAGTTTGTTTACATAATAGAAGTCGTTTAAGATAAGCATGTTTATATTTCCAATAAATATCGAGATAGCTGAAACTACGATTGAATACTGAATATGTATTAAAATCACATAGAGATAATTAAATATCTCTACGAATAAATACCTTTAGTTCTTTTGGTTTCGACTTTTTATTTACGAAGAAAGTGTTGCCTTCAATATTTCTGTTTATTAATATAGTGAAAACTGAGTTCACTAGTTCAACTGCGAAAATGAAATAGTAAACATTTTTCACGAGCGCCCTTATTCAAGTAAGCCGACCTAAAGCTTAAAATAGACATCTTTATCAAAGACTTCCTTTACGTACGGCCGGATTGAATTCGATTTGGATAATTATTACCAAAGCGTGTACTAATTTATAATTCAAGGATGACCGCCGATACGTAATCGATTTTAATAAAATGCACCAACGTAATAACGATTCGTAGACAGGTCCCAAAATTAATTAAAACAAAAGATTATTTATTGTAGTCTTCTCAATTATAATTATGTACCTATCTAATTACAAATTTGTATATTATTTATGGACTTACTATGTTTGCAGGTACGTAATCTGGTTCATTTATTTACATACAATGCTGTTTCTTTCTGTCTAAACGATTGTGTAGCCGTAATCGCGTGCTGGTTGACAACACGTCACATCAACGGTGCCGCGTCATATGGCCATTATGTCATTGCATATTATTACACGCGACAAACTCGGTCAATGGCCTATGAAACGTTTGATTGCATCACGCAATTTTCGTAGCAAAACTTTGTGTAAAACATCTCAAAATTACGTTCCTTTCTTAATGAAGTTTAGCTAAGTTCAATCTTAGTTATTTCTAGTGGCGTGCCAAGGATACTGCGTGGAATGAATCCAGAATTAACATTTTTGCTGTGCAAGGACGGGCTCGGACGCCTCCGATTTGTATCGTGCGGAGATTAGTAAAGTTCATTGACGTTTCGCGTAGACGATACGAGGGGATTAGGGGCCCGCGTGCTGGGCCCGCGTTACGCCGCGCGTTAGAGAGAGCGCGCGGTACCTAGCAAATTGTCGCGGGCGTCTCGTGGTAGCAGGTGCCCATAATTGGCATTTAGTCGGCCGACTGTTTGAACTTTTGAAGGTCGAAAAATAAACATTTGGCGAGACCGAATTTTCTGTGTTCTTTTTAACACAGATATCATATTCAGTATTCGTTTTGGCATTGGAATTCTGCTATAAATATATCCATTTTACATTGAAATTTGTTGATTTTGCATACTTTCTACAAAAAATGAAAGTGTAGCTATAAATAAGATTCCTTAATGGACATTCATCGGATCACTAAACATTGAAGTTTACTGTAGACGAGTTAATGGGTTCGGTGTAATGTTTTGCTAAAGATTTTTTTACATTAACTCTTTCGTAGCACTCCCCCCTACGTACCTACGCTTGTTGGTGTGAAAATAGTTCTCAACGGGATTTAAAGTTTCATAAACTACACTTTAGCATTCATGTATTTTTACACCGAAGTGGTGAGATTCGGAGAGGAATTTTAAAATGGAAGCTTTTAAAATATTTTTTGGTACACTGTTAGTAAACTATTCAGTAATAGCATTGCTTTGTTTGTTCAGAAATATTTTAATAAAATATTCAAGAACTATGCTAATACTCGACACCTACTTACTATAGAGCTGGTTGAACCATCTAGTCAAGCAACTTATCTTCAACACTCGTGCCGGCGAAGGAAAAAAAAAAGTTTCGCAAAATTTTGTTAAAGAACTGGTTAGTTTTAGCTTCCAAGGACCAAATTGAAAGGCAAAAAAAGTTGTCCAATTAAGTAAAACAAGCTAACGAAACTTGCGTAATCCGTCCTTGAAACAACTAGGATGAATTGTTTGTGAATGTCTGAAAACTAGAACGTGTTTGGAGCGGTATGGGAGAGGTCGGCTGCTCTATATTTGCGTACGTAGAGAACTTTAATCAAAACAAATTTACAAAAACAGATACCACCAGTTCGCTCGATGATAATGAGTTGTTCGCGACACGCTTAGTTTGCCCTCATCTTATTAAAACAATGCCAATTTGTATTCTAGTGGGTAAAAATAAACGACGTCGACGCTCTGAAAACATATTTTTTTCTCCGAGATTTTTTTGCTGCGGCTGGCAGCATCAATTTGTGCCGAAATATTATTATTTAAAGTAACGATAAATTTATTCAAACTCATATGGCTGTGGATATTAATAGCAGAATCGTGATTGACGTGGTTTTATAAGTATCTAAAGAATTTGTATCAAATACCAAGAGTCTGATGTTATTTATCAATATTAAAAAAG
Organism: Spodoptera littoralis; assembly: GCA_902850265.1. Taxonomy (NCBI): domain Eukaryota; kingdom Metazoa; phylum Arthropoda; class Insecta; order Lepidoptera; family Noctuidae; genus Spodoptera; species Spodoptera littoralis. Next base: position 6,134,299 of record LR824542.2, on the reverse strand, counting down.
TAAACTATCAATCAATACGTGCAACACTATAAAGTACGCAGCTCTGTTGCGGTCTTTATGAACAAATATCTCTTATTATAATACCTACACAATTGAGCTCGGAACGTGAAGTCTGGGTATATAAGTAACTGCAAGGGAGATTCAACCGTATAGCTTTGATAATAAAGTGGAAATTCCTGCAATGGCATAATTACTAGAGATTTTCTTTTCTGAGTGATGTAACCGAAGCAACGGGAAGGCATAAGTTAAGGTTCAAACACGGTGATGGACATTAGAGTATGTGGACCGAACTCGCCGCCCACATCGCACAAAGCGGGTTTAATAATAAAATTCATTGATTACGCCTCACCGCAGGCGGAAATTAAGCACCGTTTCGAATCAACATCTATCCCTGTCGTTTGTTATGATGATAGAGAGAGACACACAATCCAAAATTGAACCAGACTCGTATCCGTTTTGTATTGAATCGAAGGATTCGATCACCTCGCGGTCCTTTTTGAGGTTAGTCTGGATTTCCCGTGGGAATATTGAATTTTCCTGAACACAATTAATAGAACTTGAGCTCTGTTAAATACTACACAGAATGCCCTTCCTTTGCAATACCAAAATAAAAATCATCAAAAGCAAACATGTCTACCTAAACTAGGAACAACAGAGTAACCCCTTCCAAAATCTATAGCTGAATAATAATATATCTCCTTCAAAAATTGCGATACAAAGATCCCTCGGGATGTTGGTACCCATACTCTTGGCGATAACCCCTCATTCGTCTCTTAGGTCACTCATGGGAAATGACGGAGTGCCACCTACAATTTGGACCCGACCAAAGCTCAGAAAGCAAGAATGTATTTTTATTCTTACAGTCCCAATTGTAGATATTGTTTTATTTACAAATATGTTACAGAAACTGCTGGATATTCTACTATTAGAAACCCCACTGATATTTATAGTTAGATAAAAAAATTTTACATATTTAAAATAAGTGTCTATAACTAACTTTTTCATTGTAAAAAATTACCATAATATGTTCGGTTAACCATGTATTTTCCTATACAAAAATATATAGGCACACGCATTAACAACGAAGATAAATTACTTATAGATAAATTTAATCTTACAATAACATCAAAGCATGTCATAATTTTCGGTAACACAAGACTAATGTATCACGGAACTGAACACCAATTTAATTCCACGCCGGTGAAGCCGCGATAAAACTAATAAATTTTCCACATGTCAGGCTATTTTACATGCCCACTATTATATAATTGTGATACATATGACAGATAGGGCAGCCAACTATCAAAGAGTTAATTGCCTAATTAAGAACCTTTACCTATTTCTTTTATACATATTCAGAAGGTAACTATATCTACCTATATAATAATATAAAAACTCATTAATCTGTAGCAAGTTATGGGCCACACAAGAGGTTTACGTAATGATTGCTATCTCTTTTTCGCGTGAATGATCGGATATTCAAAAAAAGAGACGGATAGAAAGTAGGCTGCGCGTCCTTCGAAAGGCTTCGCCGGTGGAACTGGTTTCGATTAAATGCTTCGGGACGTTGAATTGAATTCGGAAAATTCTTGCATATTTTTTTCGAATATTTATTTATATTTAGAAAAAATCTGAAATTATTTGCATTTTGGATAAGTTAGCATTATTTTGGCATGAACAATGAGCAAGAAATATCTCAATAAAAGTATTGTAAGAAAATTCCACGGTGCGTCATAATAAAGAAATCATCACATAAATCTGACAAGACTAATCCCGATACGAATTTACAAATCTTAATTCCGCTGAATTCTCATTTTTGAGTTAATTAATAACGCCTTCAATCATTTAAATGGAGACTTTATAGTTCTGTTGTTAACGTATAAATTGCTACGTGCCTTAATTATGTCATTGTTACATTCGTTGAAATTACATGCCATAAACATTTCAACAAGTTTTATAAATTTTCAACAATGTTACAAACGAAAAGCGTAAAATTACAACTCGGCTAAATAAAACATAATATATCACAGATAATTTCATCACAACTACAAACTTTGTACGCAATCTAACGCCTACGGAACAAAATAATATCTTAAGAAAACAACGCTACGAAAATATTCAGCTACGTCCCGTAGCATTCGGTGTAGCTTGGAAAAGCCTCCGAGGATTTTGGATAGATGGCGTTAGGCTCCGCATAATGGCTTCCTTCCTTTCCTTCCCGCCAACTGTACCCACCCTTACATGTTCTGTTTATATTAATTTACCCAAAGTTAAACTACTAATACTCAACGTTAAACTGTGCCAAAAAATGCAAATTGCAAGTTTCGAATGAGCACTCCAACAAGAATTTCGGTCTGAATAAATTTGAATACTTATTTTCATACATGGTATTGGGACGAAGCTTATCTCAGTGTGTGTTATTTATTAGTATAACACAGTCAAAATAAATGCTGGACATTTATAAATTTAAAATAAAATTTGTATAAAGATAAGAAAATGTGATTTTTAAGCCTCTACTGAAGCTTATTCTTGATATTTTTTTTGTGCCGTCTGATTGGAATTTTGCATTAACCTTACCGAAACAAAATGTATTCCTTGAGTATTACTTATTAGAATAGCTATAAATCTAATAATGTTTTATAGGAGTTTATAAGTTTACAAACTCGTCTAACGAAAAAGATAACATCGTTCCAATAAGATCTCTTATAAGTGGAGTTCTATTTCAAAATGGCCGCCTGAGCGTCGGCTGTATAAATTTTTATAATGGCATGTTATTTTTATTAAAAACTTTTTCTTAATGATCGGGAAGATTTATTGAGATGTTTCTAGATCAAACAGAGTTGCATAACGGAGGAAGGGCTAGCGTGCCGTCGCCATATTTATAGAGACGCGCACAGCCGCCGACGGCCCGCGCATGCGCTGCAACCAACCCCCTTATTTGTTGGTAAACATGGCCCCTTGTGTGGTCGATAATGTTTTGTGCACCTTGTGGAAATATAACCATAGGGCTTCATAAAGAAAATGTGCAGAGGGCGTTGATTTCGCGACACGGAGCTTCCCTTTATAAAATCATTTCAAGCTATTAGGCTTGAATAAGCGCACCGTAGGCATTTAGATGTAATGAGAAATGGGGGAGGAGTATAATTAGTACGGATTACTGTGTTTAAATTTAAAAAATACTCATTAAGTACATGATTTATGGTAATAGTCATTTAGTGATAGCGCAATACATATTTCTGCTACATAACATTTATTTTGTATACAATACGGGCGCCAGCTGTTTGTATTACGTAAAACCGTCACGAAAACTACGTAAATACTAATAAAAATCATAGTCATTTGCATACACGCATTATGAATGGCCATTCAGGTGGAAAGTACCACTTCGCTTACACCCTTGAGTGGCGTTGATTGAACGTGTCAATACTAACCATTACAAATTTATTTTTGCTGCTCATAAAATTTTAAAAGCTTCTAAGTCAAGTGAAAATTAGATCACAATTATTTAAGTATACGTGCACAGTTAAGTTTGTCGCTAAACATTGTATCTACAATCTGTAGTTTTTTAATAGCACTTTGGCGCACGTGCGCGTGGTTATATAGGTCTAGAACACGATTCTGTTATGTACCATTCATAAATCAAAGCATTTATTTACGTATAACATTAAATTAGGAACGATTTCAACCGGTTCAAAGTAGTTCATAGATAGGTAATGTAGAATTTAAGAGTAATAATTTTTCATAAATTTTGAGAAGACAATGCAGATACTTACAATCCTACATACATTAAAACTAGACATAGCTAGGTAGTATTAAATTGAAAATCCGATTATCAAAAGTGTGTATCTATCTAAAATCGATAAATATTAATAAATTATTATTATCAAGGTAGCATTTGTGGTCACGCCTAGTAGTCGATAAGTCCATAATAAATATTACGCAGTAATATTTATATATTCTTCACTACCCATTATTTACATTGTGGTAGACATTATTAACATTTAAATATCTATAATAAATCTAATATTTTATTTGAAAAAGCACTTTAATATGACATTTTATGCAACAATATTATCATCTAAATATTAATGAGGCATATACTAAGTTCATTAAAGACTTTATCATAATTTCACTTCACTATTTAGTCCTTATCTAGTATAATATGTTATAATGTGTTCCTCGACTGTCAGATAATTATTATATTAACGCTATTTTTCTAGAAACAACGTATTTATTTATATAATAATGGTTTATATATTATTAAAGTGATTTATAGTTATTTATACTAATTAACTGACAAAGCTTTTGTAATAACTATAACCGCATAATTATTTATTTAAAATGTACCTTATTAAGGCAGGTATGTATTCATACCTTACCAAGAGATTTTTATGCATCATTTCATATTTGAAATGATGCATAAAAATCTCTTTAGACAATAAAAAATAAAATATTATTTTGGTATTCAAACGAAATTAACTTAAAAATACGTCTACCTACAATACGATATTTTTTTAAAAGCACATTACAATTCTCATCCATACAAACTACCTATCCTATCTACATACATATATTTTTAAAAGGCAAGATAACTTCTATATAGAACAGTTCATTCTATATACCAATATACGAGGGCACTGCCTACGCGCATACTATTTACGTTACACAAAATAAACTTAACATTCAACGGTTGATAACACTTCAAATACATATTTCAATTAGATAGCCAAGTGGCGCCGGCTTCACCCTTCAGTTTCAACACAATGTTATCCACACCTCCGCATATAAAATTCAATTAAACGTTTGTTGGTATGTGTTTATGAAACTCTAAAACTGCTGGACCGGGACGTGCAATTTTGGATAGGGTGAATTGAAAATTGATGTTAGAGTTTTCATATATCGCTAGTACCTAGTTTAAAATGTGAACTTTTTGTCGTTATTGAATACTTTTAAAATGGTCTATAGATAAAAAATTAAAATAACTAAAGTCAGTGTCGCATGCATTACATACCTATTATATAACAGACAGTAGGTACCTAAATGCAAGGATCTTAGTGTACCGATAACATAAAAAATGGTTGTCATTGATACAAAGTAATGGGACCCCGACACGCATTAAGCGCGCTTCAAGTTATAACTTAAACTTAACCAACGAAAACTTTACTTAAAGCATTATCTTTTTGAAAGTAAAAAGCGTCTAGCTGTTTTTGAATGTGAAAAGTTATCTACGAATGTACACTCTTGTCTTTATGCACTTTTATCTGTTATGTGTTTAAAGCAGTTTATGTAAAGTCAGTAGGTAATTGAACTTTAAAAAATAACTAAATAACATCGAGCCTTTTATCCCCGAAGGGCTAAACAAGGGTGCACATTATGCCACTGTACAATGTAACACCCACTTTTCACCATTTATGTTATGAGTCCCATGTAATAGGGGTGAGCTTATTGCCATATACCGGGCATAATTCCGGACTCCGTGCTACCGCTGAGATTTTTTTTAAATCCAGTAATACTTTGCCGAACTCGAGACTTCTTGCCCGGCAGTCACACTTGCGACCACTCGGCTAACGAGGCAGTAATTGAACTGTTAGTGATACATAATAGGTGAGAAATTGGTCTGTGGTGGCCAGGTGATATATATAACTTTCATTTTATATGTGAATAAACTAATGAAAGACTATGTATTTTACACGCATTAATTAATTAAATAAAAGTCTTGTAAGGGAAAAATGTATGTCTACCAAAAATATGATTTATTTATGAACGTTGTCTGACGTCTTCTTTGTGTTACATTTACAAGAAAAACAAAAACACGGAAACAATGCTAAAAGTGAATACATAATATAAAAGTTCACGCGAAACCCGATATAAAAAATGAACGAAAACATAACGAAGGAAGGGGACAAACTTCCTTAACTAAGCTACATAAAAATAATGTCTACCTACCGACTTATCTACCCACCAAATTAACCTTCTCACACAAGCCTCGCTTCCCGAGGCTAAAACAAACAAACATCGCGGTCCCCTCCCTAGCTAACAGGCGAGTGGGGTAAAACACCCCTAACCCAAGGGTACACAGTATTTCTTGATTACCACAGGTCCTACGCTGCACCGAGCTAAAGATCTGCATGCGAATTTCCAAATTTACTAAATCTCGATTCCGATATTCGAAAATGATATCGATTCTAGAAACGAGTGCTCCAAACGAGACGACATTTTGATGGTACCGGAGACTCGAGTCGACTTGAGTTCGATTTACGTTATCGTTTTTGAAATGCATTTAATGTGGGACGTGATCTGTTTGTGTTTAGTTTGTTTAATTTATTTGGTTCTTTGTTCTTGAGAATGAAGGGAATGGTGGTGAGGGAAGTGGGAAACCAAATTTGTGGTTAGCTGAGAACGAAGAAGCTCCATACATTCTAATCATATCATTCGTGGCGCCGCGCGCTGCCGCCGATAATATACAAAGTGTCATGATTTATCACGACGAGAAAGCATCGTTATTTATGAAAGAATCGATATCGATAAACAATATTGTATTGGTATAGTGATTACGATTTTTGTTTGAATATTTTTAAGTACCTACCTATAGAAAGTTTTTGACACTTGCCTTCTGCTATATATTAAAGATTGGTTACCAACATAAAGGATTTATATGTAGATATTTTAATCCCAAATACTAAAAGATAATAATTATATTCAACATTCCTCTATAAATTGCAAATATGCATAATCCAATTTTATATGCAAGAACCCGTCTAGTATCTACTGGGTATCTACCCAGGTACTCCAGTTATTTTAATAAAGATTCTTAATTACTGAGCTAAAACGAGTATGCAGAATACCTTATTTAGCTATCTTTATTACTACTTACATATTACGAATATTAATAGAAGAAATACTTATTCATAAGGAATTTTGTATGCGCGTATCCCGACGGGTTGTCGACCAATCAGCGTTAAAATCGATAATATTTCAATTAAAATTTGCATTAATATTTAACTAATTTGAGAATGTTTTAATCACAAGAATATTCAACATTATTGAGGTATAAATTACAGTATTAATTATGTCTTATATTGATATGCCCTTTCTTTACTTACCGACCTTTGGATGCACCTTAAATTCAACTGTATGTACATAATTATCCAAATGAATAAACGAATCTTACAAGGTTTATAATTATGTATTTAGCGAGTATAATTATGTGCAATTAGATTATCTATATAATGAGAAGATTAGCTTGTCAGTAAGTACAGTAATTAAAGTCCGAGGCCATGTGTAAGTCCGAGGCCATGTGTTTTCATGGCCGCGGGAACGCGCCACCTCCGGGTGGGTCCCAAATAACGGCGGGAGGGGTTACCATCGGCGTCGAGACGGCGATGAAGTACCTAGGACTCGTCCTCGACAGTCGGTGGAACTTCATAGAGCAATGCCGACGTTTGGCTCCAAAGTTGGAGAGGACGGGGGCTGCGTTCAAACGCATCCTCCCCAACCTCGGGGGGCCAAACGCCTCCTGCCGGAGGTTATACGCCGGGGTCGTGCGGTCCATGGCCCTCTACGGCGCCCCTGTTTGGGCGCCAAACTTGTTGCGGCGTCCTGCTCGGACGCTGCTCAAGTCACAGAGGGTCATGGCGATCCGAATGATCCGCGGATACCGCACGATCGCTGGGGAGTCGGCAAACCTCCTTGCCGGATTACCGCCGTGGGATCTGGAGGCGAAGGTGCTCGCGCGCGTGTATAACATGCGCGCGGAGGCACGTCGCCGGGGCGAAACTCCGCTGCCGCGCCAGATAAGTGCGTGGCGGGATGAGCTCCGGCGCGATCTCATGGCGGAATGGCAGCAACGACTGTCGCAACCGAGGGCTGGGCTCGCTGCCATTGCAGCGGTAAGTCCCCTCTTTGAGGAGTGGCTTGAGAGACGCTACGGCGTCCTCACCTACCGCCTGACGCAGGTCCTCACCGGACATGGAAGTTTCGGGAGGTACCTGTGTCTGATGGGGCGGGAGGAAACGCCCGGGTGTCATCACTGCGAGGACCGCCCTGAGGACACGGTGGAACACACCGTAGCGGAATGCCCTGCGTGGGCTGAGCACCGCCGTGCCCTCAGGGAAGTGATCGGCGATGGCGACCTCTCGCGTCCGGGCCTAGTGCAGGCCATGATGCGGAGCGAGGGGGACTGGGATGCCGTCTCCTCCTTTTGCGAAGCAGTCATGCTAGCTAAGGAGGAGGCGGGACGCGTGAGGCAGCGAAGCGCTGCCTCCTCGCAACCCAGCCATCGCGAAGGACACACCGGGCGTCGGGGATCGCGGGACGATCTCCGGCCACCGTAAGCGCGGGCCTGCGGACGGCGAGCATGGGTGGCTCCCCGTCCGACCAGAAACAGACCCGAGCGTACGGCGCGTCGCGTTCCGCGCGCGCCTCAAAGAGCCATCAGACCACCACAGATGGGGCCCAATAGGGCCGATGCCGATTCGGAGTCGCGGAGAACCTAACGGGTAACCGGGGCTCCGGCTCGACGTGCAGGAGAAGGAACGGGGTGGTTTTTAGTCAGTAAGAGTCTGACACTCCCTTCCGCCTCACCCAGGCGGGAGCAGTCATTCGATGATTTTCCCCCCTTAAAAAAAAAAAAAAAAAAAAAGTACAGTAATTAGAGTTGAATTTAAACACGAAATGTGTTAATTTCAAACAAGTCCCAGATGTCTTTGAGATAGTAAAGATATTGAATAACGTCATAGTTATTATAGATTCTTTTTTTACAGTGAATGCAGTTTATTTAAAAATGCATACCTAGCAAATATTATATTATGAACAATCACACCTTTTGTATTAAACTAAACTCATAATTATCAAATAAGTTTTAAAATAAGTCATTGTAAAAGATGTCTGTATACATTTAGATACTATCGCATTCTATACAAACTCTTATATAGGTATTGTGATCAAGATGTAGATAAAAAATAACACGAAATGTCCCAAGTGTAGAATATTTATTTGTTATTTCATGTATCATTTACATTTACATCTATGTACATTTATTAGTATTGACTTTATGCTACATAAATTGGAAAGGTACCTACCTAAATAGAATCACCTGCCATATTATTTATAATTAATTTAAATATAACATCATTCGATATATAACCTTTTTCTCAATCTTGCCTTGAATCTCGAATTACGTGGGAACCATCAACTCTTTACTTTATGTACAGGAATATAATATTTTTGCATAAATTCCGATTCCTTTGACACCTGCTGTGTAGGTGGATAACCTTTCATAAATATTTTTTAGCTGTATGTAGCCAAATTATAAATATCTTTAAGATTGGTGGGTGCATTAAAATGTCTTACATATAAATAGGTATGAGTCAAAATGACGCGTTTTGTGGTTTGTAGGTTTTATTGCTACCTACATAAAGGTGCATTTAGGTTACTACAAAAATCAATATGACATTGTAATGTCAATCCGCAGTACAGAAATCGACTTCAACAGCTTGTTGAGAACAAAAAATAAATATAACTGACCTATAAATTATTGTAAAGATAATTGCAAACACAATAAGCATAAAAAATTAAAATGAAACCTCATTGAAATGAGAAACTAATGTGTTTTTTATTCAGAAGCGGGATAACCAACTATAAGTTGGTTATACTAAGTATATAATTGTAAGTAGGTCGATACTATATTAAATGTAAGTTCAACTTATTGACGTTTTAATTAAAAAGTCCCGTAAGTCAAAAATAGTTAATATATTCCACATAATCATAGGACGCCTCATTTAAGTAACTTCAGATTAGAATTTCAAAAGAGATTACAAAAAGTGCGGTGGGAATCCGAAAATCCTAACTTATTTTTTTAATACCTACTATGTTCTCATGATTAAGCAATTTTGAATGCATCTTTCTATGCTAAGGTTGGTGCATATTTTACTCTTATAAACGTTTGACTTCTATTTTTGAATAGATTTCTAGAATTTAATTTTTGTTTTATAGAAACACGTTAAATGCGAAGAACAATATCATCTGACGAATTCGTTCCGAGTAAAAAGTAACTGACTTCCAAATTTAAAATTGCAAAAGTCACCCAAGTCTATTCTTCAATAACTTGAAACTAAAAATAGTTTGAAATAAACAATATCAAGTCTTGAAAAGGTAATTTGTCTGAAACTTAAAGTCCTTATGAAGTATATTTTGTTCCGGACGTGGAACCCCATCCACGAAGAATGTGGGGGTATTAAGTGCGTCCAGACGGTACGGTTCGCCGCGTCAGCGTTGGAACCCTTACGAATTTCAACCCTTAGACGACGGAACCGCTAAACAAGTCTGAGTGGCTTTCCAGTTTACTAAGTACGGGGTAAGGCATAAGCGTCGCGATTTTGCTGAAAGAGTACGCTTATTATTTTTGAAACTTTTAAATTAGGATTATATAGATTGAAAGTCTAGTCGATTAACATTCACATTCATTTACTGGCTGCCAGGCACAAAATTATTTATTGTTTCTATTTACTTTGAAATATGTCATTTTAGTTCAAATGGAATTAAACACTATTGATTTGGGCTTTGACTTTTAAAAGATGTAAAAAGATTTGGTTTATTGTTATTTATAGAAAGTTTTCGTGTCGGTACAATATTTAAATGACTATCGGCTTTGAATGCATGTCACACGCCGATTGGTTACCAAGCAGACACCGAACATTTTCCCACACTCATATAGATAAGAGTCATACGGTTCTAAGTACTTTCTCATCTAAAATGGATAAGTAAATATGATATTGATAATTATTAATTAATATTTTCAATTGATCAACACATAGATTAGATTCAAACTGTTTCATAAATCAATTATCAGCTTTTATAAAAGTAATTCATTGATTTTTTTAAACTTAGAAACATTATACATAGTGTAACATTATGTTTGAACCAGTTTAAAACTTGTTACTCTTTCGTAGAAGCGTCATCTTATAACTTTACGTCGTCTCGTCTAGTATTTCGTATAAAGGACTTTGCTCCACTACGGGGAAGGGGCCGGTGTTGTTAGGTACCTAACTAAAGTACGGAAAACGTCGGTCAAAACGTTGTTGAACTTTAGAGGGAATTGTCGAAACTACACGCTTAGCATTTGAGGGACTAACACTTTAGTGAGATAACCTTTTGATGGAACGTTTCAAATGTTTGTTACTTGTTCCGGCTGATGTTAACGGTTGCCTCTATTTTTTGTTTTGGATAGTTTTAGTAGCACGAAGTTTGTTGAGTATGTTTTAAGTGTAGGTATATAATATACTTAATGTAGTTTTTTAAAAGCCAGTCGCACAATATTATTAAATATCTAGAATAACAAAGCGACATCCTTCTCAAAACAAAACAAGCAAATTAAATTATTGTCGGACCTATCTTTAAGTGCTATTACCAACAGATGTATTGCACCAGAATCGAGTTAATCTTACAAACAGCCACCGCACCGTACAAATTAGATTGGAGTCCCAAAACACTGTAAATGTTTTCAAGCGTCAATTACTAGCTGCATTAACAAAATAATTAGTCAACAATTATTTCAGCATCGTAACGTTTTGATAAACGCTCACAGACCCGTTCGGGGCATCTGTTGCCTGCCCACGGTTGGATACTTGATCTTGGCACCTATACAAACTTATTAATCCCACCCAAGAAACACAACTTCATCTTCTATCTCCATGTAGAAAGGGTTATAACCCTTTGCGTTTCATTCTCATAACCGCACATGTTAAGATTGCATGGTAGAATGTTGTTCTGTTCTTAAAATTAATTTGGGCCTCTTGAGACTCTACTTGGCTGTCGGACGAGATTAAATCAATCTCCAGTTAATGAATTTCGTAATGCACCCAAAAATGACTGGGAAAATATCGGCGTTGAAAGTTGCTTTCTAAATTAAAAGATTGTTTTTATTTTTTTAAGGAGGTATTATTGACGCATTTATGGACTTTATAACACTTTTTTATCTATAGGGTAAAATATTTATTAATAATGTGTGTAGGTGGTGTGGAAAAGATGAAACAATTTATTTGCAATCTTCCAAAATACCCAGAGTTATATTGATTTATGTCAATTACGTGTATATAAGATAATCGTTACTATGTAAGTAGTAGCGACTAGTATCTTGGAATGTTTAGATATTCACAACATTAAATCGATTAGGAAAACATCTTACTATATTTCTCAATTTCTACACTCGATTCCTGTACTAAGTTAAGAATCATTGGCATGTGTGCACGGAAAATCGATTATGTTTTCCCTCTTCTCTCGACCTCGACATTAAAAGTTGGGTGCACGACCCTAGATGGGTGAGGAAGTCCCGATGTAATAATACATAAATTGAGGTATATACTTATATCTATAGTTTTCATTATAGGTATTTTTATTTGTATACTAACTTAATAATCAACATAAATCAATGCATTGACAAAATAATACATATTAAAATTACAATTCAACGAATGTTCACACGATCATATATTTTAATTAAATGCCTTAGTAATATGTATGCCTTATTTATCCGAGAAAATAAGACGATGTCGTTGCTTTCGTGTGTTTACGACACGTCTGTCGATGCGTTAATTCGATACGTAATATAAAAACTGTAAATTTATTCGCAATCCGCCAACTAAACCTTACATAAAGTAAGCATTTGTATGTCCATGTGTCAAGCAGGTGGCCCTGAAACAAGCTTGAGATACGTATCATATCATTTTCGTTTCATGCTGAGAGGACTTTAAAGGAATTTCGATTCCGCAATGCATTTTAATTCAACATAATCTGATGCGTTAAAAATTCTCTCCTAATAAGATCGACATATTTACAAACGATATTTATAAAGTTATTAGAATACTGCGAGTAATTTTGTAAGGAACGATTCGAAATGGCTCTTAAATTCCACTCTTCATTTCCTTACCCCTATTTAAAGAAATTAAAACTAAATTGAAACATGAGATGATGTGGAGCCGTGAAATCACGGCTTAAATTCAAATCTTACAAAAAAGATCCACAAACCGTCGGCCATTTTTAAATCATGTTCCATCGGCATTCGATTTTTAAATATGGTGCGGAGTGCACCGAACCCCAATTCGATATTCTGATACAATCGTCCAGATTAGAGAGAACTTGTGAGTTGCCCTTTTTGCCTGTTTGGGATCTGTGGGTCAAAGGCTCGCGCGAGGGGTGGAGGGTCTTGTGAAGATGGTCGTCTGGCGGCCCGGCTCAGCCCTTGGGAGTGGGGACGGAACGGTACTGGCAACACGCGAGGGCTTGTCGATGTCAACATCTATCATACGTTTTATTGTTGAGAGGCTTGGAAGCGGACCGCTTACATGCGAGTCTATCCACCATTGCTTGTTTTAGTACTACTATTCTAAGGTCTTATGGCATCTAACTTAGTTTAATTTTAGCATTTCTACGGTATACCGTACCTATACGTTTTAATAAAGGATTAGGAGTTCAGTAACTTATAATGCGATATTTATACAATACAAGAATGATGTAAAGCTAATAAATAGTGCACACGGCACGTTTCATGTATAATTTATTCAGAAATAACTAAAGCCCTTCATTTACTAGAAGTAACTAGCCATTAATGTTATTTATTGGACGCTCAGTCTATAATAAACTTAGTTCAAAAAGTCTTGGATACGATGATCTAATTTGGTTTGACAAACGACGTTAACTCCCACAAACCAGCTGCCTTGGTCCCAATTTGTGAAATTAGATTGTTTATAAAGTTTGTCTCATATCAGGATTAGTCACGTTCGAGGCCTTAACAGCGTTATCAAAACTTTAATACTTAACTTCGAAATTGTTCCGGGAAAACGGGAATACGTAATCTTGACTTCATATCCAATTCGCATATTATCACAAATCCCACCTAAGATCAGTGGTTGGATCGTGAATACTTGAGCGCTGCCGTGCATGTCAAACCCGCAAATACTGTCATATTTTACAAGGTTTTTATTGCAAAAAAGTGACTCAACTGAAAGGCAACCTTAAAGAAAAATGTACTCAAACTCTCTGACTAAGGATTTAAAATTGAATGCAGTCTCGATAAAACTTGTAACATTTTGTATTTCAGCACGCAGATCAGCGAATTCGGTAGGTAAAACTTTGAATCCCCGTCCAATTTTGAGAGAGTCCATTTGCATCTTTCCTTGCATTAACTAACGGACTTGCGTTGAAATTTTCTCATCGCAGAACTTCTTTCTGCTTCAACTGTTTTGGTAATGTGGCTATTTCACGGAACGGAGATTAAACAAATTTCATAATACAAAGTTCTTTTGTACCTAATAAAACTCTTTTCACCCTGTATCCGCACGACTGCAAAAACATAAAAAGCGCGAATTTTTACAAGGATCGCATTAAATATTGTTCGAAACTTTTACATTGACTTAGGAACAATTCTCGTAAACTTAGTTATTTATTCCATATTTATTTCTAAATACAGGAAATCTTAAACGTTTGCCTATCTATCGACGTAGGCAGGTAACTTCCATTTCCATTTTACGACTCCTCATTATTTAACCATAAAATAAAATTAACTTGGATCGATTTAGTGGTATTTTGAAAACGGTATGATATGTATGTATCTTTGTGTTTATAGCGTGGCGTAATAAACATAGCTATCATTAAAACGTTCCCAGCACGCATAGTATTTACTTGCTAGTAAGTAACTGCGTCAATTGCCTTATCGGCACCCCCACAGTCCTATTTTGTGACCAATTGCCGCCGTCTTGGTGTAATCAACGCTTTATTGCACCAAAAAAGAAAAGCCAACGAGATAATAACAGTAGAACATGTGTAATAACTGAAAATGTTTGTTGGTTACGTGTCACGCCTAGATATGTGTTGTTTGACACAACGGTTAGCACGTTCCACAAATATTGTGCTACAGACAGGGCAAATACGAGTCAAATGTGTGTACCTTAGAATGGTACAAACATTGGGGCATAATGCCTTGGTAGATTGTGCACGTTGAAATAAAATTACTAGTCGTTACGACGATTGTCTCTAGCGGCACGAGCGGAGCACGTACGCGACTTATCGCTTGTTCAGTTTTCGCACAATCGAACCATTTTGTTATTGGCATGTATTTTTATTGGGATTTTTGGCGACGCTGAGCGCCTAATCCGAATTTTATGTGAAAGAGCTAGCATAATACGATAGAGTTTGATATACTCAAATCCATCGTGAAATACAATATTTGGCATTTTTAACATGGTTTTCGAAACTAACGCTGGTATGTATTAAGCTTTTATTTAAAGGAGGAATGACCTATTTCATATGAGCAGGACAATGTACTTACTGTTGTTACAGACAATCACGGTTAAGTAGAGCACGTCTGCAAATCACAATTGCAATTGCGGAGACAATTGTTGGTAACCGTAAGTATGGCATTGTTTCTTTGAACACCAATAGACGTTTTATGATGACAAGTTGTGTTCATTACATCAATTTATTGACTATAAACAGTTATGATTTGCCGTAGTCCTATATTTGGCATACAATATTAGATAGCAAACATTACGTAAGTACCTACGTACTAATAAATATATTTGTTTGGTTGAGAATCTTACAATAAGAAGGAATACTAGATATAAGAAATTTATTTTTTAAAAAGAATAAAGCCCGTTGTGCTTGCCATACCATACACCAAAAATTATTGTAAAAAGGAAATTGGATGGTTGGATCTCACCTCGTATTGTACCACTCTCACTGACCACAGCAATAAATCAATGATTGAATAAAAGAAAGCAATTAAAATAGCTTTTTAGACAAAGAAACACATTATCACAATGACGAACGACCACCTTCACTATTTCACCTGTAATTTTAAACTGATCTGTACCTTGGCAGTACTCATTGTTGCAATGCGGAAGGGTTTGCTCTTTTTTGTTTATGCTCTAAATTTTTATGGAACCCACTAAAACACCAACAAAAACGAACAATACACTTTCAGTTTCTTTATAAAAATATAACAATAGACGTACAAAGGACAGGGGTAAGGTGTTTTTTGATTGGAGAAACAATGGTGTGTTACGCAACTTTTGTTTAGATGAATGTTCAAATTTTTTCGTAGTTGCATGTGATGAGTCATTCTCGGAACATTACCGGCGTGTTGCAGAGCAAAAAGTATAGTAACGTGTAGTTTTTTGATAAACATAAAAAGTTTTACAATAACCAAATGTGTCCCTGAAACGTTATCGTGGAAGATAAAGTAAAGCAGGCCCCGTCAGTAAACATAAATGAATTTTCAATACACGAGTACGAAGCGTGACGGACCAATGGATCTAGAGGTAAATATCACAATATTACAAGAAAAGATTCTAGTAAAGAATCTACCGATTGTATATCCGATAATTTATTAAACAATATTCCGATATTCCGATCCATTCTTGCTAAGAATAAGAGTCAAAATAAACAAGGATTTGTGGAATGTTAACACGAGAATTATGCTGAGGAAGACATTTTAGGGATCTAGAGATATTCGAAGCTATTCGTTCGTGTTTTCGTATTTTGCTTTTAGCTATGAGTATTGGGTTTGGATATCGGAACGGGAGCTGGGACGTGTCTACTATCATATAAATTACGTAGAGATTTGACATGTTTCGCGTTTCTTGGTAAAACATGAAAATATTTCTCAGTGTATTTTCTGTATATACACAATTTATATAGACATATATTAGTGATTTTTCCAAGAGCTTTACATTTAAACTAAACAAACTCTTCACCTTGAATTAAACCTTATATATTAACTTGAATTAATAACGTAATTTGTGCGTTTCAACAAATATTTTACACAGTCCATTTAAACACCTAATTTATAAGCTGATTGGTATATTGTATAGTAATAAATTCCTGAATTTATAACTTGCCTAAGTGTAAACAGTTATAAAATATATGAACGAAATCGTGACCTGGTCTGTTCGTAGTAAATAATCGAGTATCGAGTTGTCTACAATGAATTAGGTATACGCACATAGTATTTGTACATATATTAGTTAATTAGTAGAGTGAACAGATAAATAGTGAGTTGTATGCAAACAAAGCCGTGGCCTAATTACTAACTGTCTTATCGGTGTACGCACTACGCACATTGATTCTAATTACCTAATGACTATGTGAAAGAAATTCTTCAATTACAATTCATTGCTACTACAGCCTAATTAAGAGCTTCCGCGTAATTTTGGGGCTCAATCACACTCAGAACTTTTGTTCATTTCTGTTGGGAAATAAATGGAGACGGAATCTCTGTAATTTTGTTAATGTTTTAAGTGGAATGTTCTATCAATTCTCGTTTGTTTATCCGCATTCAAAATTTTGTGAGTGAATTATATTTTTGAGTTGTGTTTTTCATTTGTTTTAGAAGACGTATCTGTTTTTTGTTTATAACTTTCCCTAAGAAAATAAAGAGAACCAAAGGTAAATAGTATTGCTCAATAGTATTTTCGTTTAGACGAAGGGTAAAACACCCGCCATTGTGACATTATATTAAATAGCAGTGACGTCATGATATTACTAGGGGACGAAGGGATCACACATTCCCTGTTCAGGAATGGCAATATTCACTCCCATGTGACAAATATCGTTTGCTGTTTATTTCACATTCTACATTAACACTCTAAGCCTACGTACACAACAGCACAAATACGAACCAATTTCTTAAGTAACCCTATTAGCACCTACGTAGTTATGCAAAACGGTACTTAATTAAGTCCAGAGCCACTAAAGCTACCAACTGTGTAACTAAACCTTTAGGTATCGATCCCCGAACAAATTAGGATTGCCCTCATGTCCGTGAGAGCACAACGTTTTCCTTATTTCGATGAGAACCGGCATTAATTTGTCGTTTATACGTACATAAGTTGGTGCACGGATCGGTTACCTACCTAATTTCGGATACCCAATCCGGGCTCGCGAACTACCGACATAAATATGATTTTAGTGTCGTTGCTGTAATTGCAATTTGGCTTAATTTCGATTTGTGGCTTATCAGATGTTTGTTTTCGCCACAAAATAAATTGATATTGGATTTTTACTGAAGATCCCCTTCATTAAAACGCAAGCTTAGTACCAACTTAAACTTATATACCTATACCATTTTTATATCATTCGATGATCACCTGAACGAATGACGATGCAATATTTTTCTTAACTCAATGAATGTATAGAAACTATTATATATACTAACTATATTAAAACTTCATTTTTTATTTGACTGACAGGTGTAAATAGCCGCATCCATTTCGACAATATATCGATCTAGTCTTTTGAATAGCATTCTGCTTTATTACATAATAGTTTTCACAAAAGAACCTGGCTTTAATAATATACTAAGGATCGGTTCCGATACCAAAAGATTCGATTTGGTGTCAAAGTATGATAAATTATTTGGCCGTTTGAAAATTAAAATGGCCGCTTAGCCGTTTGCATTTTAAAATTTCAAATTAAGAACAGATGGATGTTGGAATTATTGTTTCAAATATTGAATGGAAATAACGTTATGTATTTTGTTTGATATATAGGTATCCGTATGATGACCATTAATGTAATTATCTACGTTTTTATCTTTCAACTTATCTTATTTATATTTATATTAACGTTATCCCCAGCATTACGTTACAATCTTTTAATAGACCAGGATCGAGTTTTATACAACAACATCAAAATAGGATTGGATGAGACCGGCTCAGCAATCTTAACTAAATCACATTTATAATTTGGCAATGCGTAGAGATGTAGCTTCATTGTGCATTTTCTACCGCTTATACCACGGGGAGTGCTCTGAGGAATTGTTTGACCTGATACCTGCCTCATCTTTTCGCCATCGACCCTCACGACAGCATATGCATCCCCATCAAATAGATGGTTGGCAGGCCACAACTGTGCGCTTCTCACGTAGCTTCCTGCCTCGCACAACAAAACTGTGGAATGATCTGTCGTCGGCGGTATTTCCGAACCGATACGACCTTCAAACCTTCAAGAAAAGAGCGTACTCCTTTTTAAAAGGCCGGCAACGCACCTGTGACTCTTCTGGTGTTGCGGGTGTCCATGGGCGGCGCTGATCGCTTACCATCAGGTGATCCGTCTGCTCGTTTGCCTCCAATTCCATAAAAAAAAAAAAAAAATTAAACTCGGCATAAAAACGGGGATTAAAATATGCTTAGAAGAGTCAAAGCCAGTATTATTTATTTCGTTAAATAAACGGATAAATATATTAACGTTAGTTTACACCCGTAAATTTATAGTTGACTAATTGGCGGACCAAAAGTACGTAATAAATTTTCGCCCAAAACGTTTGGCCAACGTTTGTGACCACATCACAAATTACACCAAACTAATTTTGATACGTGTTACGTTTGTAGAATATAAACTGAATAAAATTCATTATATAAACAGCTTTTATATAGGTATGTATGTCTGTTTGTGTATTCGTAATACAACGGCGATATATTTAACATTCTGAACTCATTTGGGATTTCGTTTTATGTTATTAGATAACGCGAAATTGAGTAGGTTAAGTTCAATGCTAACCAGTTTACTGTTCGGGTGTTAATTTTAATATTTATTTATTATTATATCAAAGAACATTCTATTTTAAGCCCTATGTTATGTCTGTTTGTAGAAAAAGACTAATTTGAACTGAAGTAAATCATTTATTTAAGAGATTATTTTTAGTTAGTAAAGCAAAATACAAGACACGCCTACGTTTTCAAAGAAACAAATAACTACCCAGTCTCTACGCTACACCCAAATAAACAATCGTATACAAAATACACTAGAACCCTTCGACACACAAAATATACAAGAAGCAACGAAGTATCATCCTAATGGCTTCGATCGAAACTCCATGCCAAATTGGATAACTGCCAAGTGCTCGAGGAAAAGGAAGCAAGTCATCCATTCCTATACTTCCGCTATGTAAGAATAAAATATAGAATTTTCGAAATCGCAAAGATTTGAGATAAATTTTCATCTAATGCTGTTCAATTTGTTGCCGAAACATTTCACAATCTCTATTCAATTAACTATTATTATTTACCTACTTAATATTGAATGATCTGTAATTTTTACAAGATAATGTAATTGTTGGTCGCATATTTATTTATAGTCTTTGTTTTAAATCACTATTTACGTACCGTTACTTATATGCTCAGATGTTTCTCATAGGTTTATAAATGAATCCAATAAATTTACAAAACGAAATCTAAATAAAAAATTGTATTATATACTTTTAAAAACTTACTTACAAAGTACAAAGGAACATTCTCAGTATATAACAACATACTCAACATTTCGAAAACAAAAACTATATTTAAATTAGGTAATATCATGCAAGATTATACAGAATATAATCTATTTCATAAGCTACAATAGAGCGAGATAGTTATGAGTTTAACATGCATGGTAATAAGTATTATAAGCTGTATATAATAGGGTGTATTATCTAAGAACAATGATTAGCTTCGGTTTAGAGAGGTTGCACACGGATAGAAAATCAGTTGCGTTTGGTTTCACTACTGAGACTGAGGACCTCCACCTCTTTGAATTTTGCTGTAGGTACCTAATGTCCCAAATATTTATGTGTTTTATATTTTTTGCTTATGCCAAATGATTATAATTTTAGGGATTCTATTCTCTTTGGAATTCATAAGTTATTATGAATGATGATGTATTTTGAAATGTTTTCCTGCTTCCAGCCTATTTTAACCAAATACCAACCTATAATTAATGTGGTAGAAATCTAACCAGTGCAGTGCTACAATATTATTACATTATTTAAATTGGTTTTGCACCAAGACCAACACTCAAAATGTACCAAGTCCAAAGCTTACATAGACACATAACTCCATAACTAATTGGCTCATAGCCAACCAAGAACGGTTCTTCCAAGTTTTAATATAGAACGAACTGAGTATTAACAAGGTGGCTTGTTACTCTATTTTCATGCTGAAAGCCCCTTTGTTTCCAGTTTTAACAAGCTCTGCCTTTCAGTATTAGATCTTGTTAACATAATAGGGCTTATTTATGGCTATATGATATTTAACTAGTGTTCCTTTGTTGGTTATGACGTTTACGAGTTGAGGTTTTAAGCTTCAACGGGTAAGGGTCTTGTGTAGGGTTTTAATCTCCTTTAACATAGCGTTATTGAAAATATATAGGTAGTATTTATCTCTTGTAGATATATTTTGGGTGTAAGCAGAATATTTCTTAAAATAACTTGGATATCTTATGCTTCTGAAATATAATAAATAATTTCAGTCACCTACCTACGTAGTTTACCATAAAGTTAAATGACACTGTCTACCAATGCATATTTCTTTTCTGTGGCATCGAAAATGTTGTCTTTATTTACCAAACAAGTAAAATTTACAGCTACCTACCTATATTTGTTAACCTGTCTCATATTTTATTATAAACGCCTTGAATTACCCTTGGCAAGTCAAGTTTTGTTATTTAGCATTCATATATTTTAAATAATGTTGCAATATTTTATGTGAAGTTAATGTGTACTGTATTATACATTTATTCTTCTTTAGGTTTTGACTTTGAGCTGAATATTCAATTATTGTGACTACGCATTTTTATGAGAGCGCATACCTTATTGAATAAACACAAAATGTTGCTGTGCTTTTGATAAAATGCAGAAAATAATTTCAAATATTTATAATCTAATTTAATGTGTGTAAATAAACGAATCCCATTGACTAGTTTTGTAAAAATAGTTTACAGAGCCCAGCAAATGACTTTAGACTTTATAACATAACAAACCTCTTTGTCATTAAAAATCGTAGGCCCAAATCCAAAGCTCTAAAATGTAACATATTTAGGGCGGATTTGTCAACCATCAGTTATTTCTTAACACACATAACATCACGCCTTTTATCCCCGAAGGGGTAGGCAGAGGTTCACACAGAGGTAACACCCATTTTTATTTATGTTATGAGTCCCATGTAATAGGGGGTGAGCCTATTACCATATACCGGGCACCATCCAGACTCCGTGCTACTACTGAGATTTTTTAACAGTAGAATAAAATTGACATCTGACAGTTTTTAATAAGGAAGAATTTCCAAATATTCAAAGTTATTCCTTAGTTAGGAATTAACTAATGATTGAAAAATCGGCCCTCAGTATGTTACATTTTAGAATTTTGGAAATATATGGGCTTGCGCTTTTTAATGAAAAAGAGGTTTTTTATGTTATAAAGTTTAAAGTCATTTGCCGGGCCCAGTAAACTATTTTCACAAAACTAGTCAATGGGATTCGTTTATTTCAGTATATTTAAACACGATGTAATATAAATATCATTAAAACAGCGAAATCAAAAAGACCTTAAAGGAATTATGTATTAAAAAGTTTGTCTTATGTTATTTTCACCCTACTAAAACAACATGAAACATAAAGGTACGTATACCAAAGTAATACTGCATGAATAGAACTATTTATTCACCTACGTATGTTTGGTATCGTAACAATAATTGGAAAAAGCTTTCACCCCTGTACGCTCACCCCTATCAGGGGTTCTCTACCATTCCAATGTCGCACCGAACCGATGGTATATCCACTTGCATTTCCTGCACTGTTTTAAAGTAGTGACTGCAAAAAAGTTTGTAAAAAACGTTGATTCTATGAATTCTTTGCTTCGAAGGCATAAAACTTGTCAAATTACTTATTAACTTAAATTTCAAAAGTAAAAGAAATAGTTTATTTTTCAAAAATCAATGCCATATTTAATATTTTTATCATATTTCCAATAGCAACTTTATCTGAGAAACCAAAACCATCTAAACAAAAATGTACCACAAACATTAGTAACAACTTCATGTTATGTGGGAAAACCTAACAGTTATTTCAGCATTGGAAAACCAAATGATCTTTTACAAAAGATCGCAATCAGTATTCCAGTAACATAAAAATTATGCCTAGCCTCAACTTCACTGTACCCAGACTTAACTGTTGTACTAACTATAAATAGAAGCCTAACACGTATACTTACTAATATAATCGTGCGCATCATTCTAATTACTAGGAAACTCATATAAGTAGCTACACGCATATAAAATTGCAAACCACGTTCGAACCCCACAGAGCTGTTTAATATATGACAACTTGGGAGGTAAAGTGTACAGGATATATTTTTGAGTTCGCTACAATGAAGGCAACTAAGATTTTACGTACAAGAAACAAGTCGACGTCTTTTATGTTAAAAAACCTTGGTCTACATATTTATTCCAACTTAAACAGGTTAAATAAACATTTTCGTGACACCTTAAAATGTCTGACAAGTACAGTAAAGTGGCGTAGGCGCGCTCTCCGTCCAATCACGTGATTATAAAATCACATTTATAAGGAATACATGCATCCCTATGTGGCTAATGATTATCTAAACCACGGATTAATAGGTGAACGTGTTTGTGGGCGTGAGTCTCAATCATTAGATACTAGTTTTATTTACCAAATCTGACGTTTACTAAAAATGTCAATTCGTAGCAGGCGAACCAACAAAATGTCGAAGTTACTGTCGAAGCCATAAACATTTAAATTGAGTATTTTTATCAAGATGGACGTATCTACGCCGTCGGTAGACGTACGCGTAGTTTTATTCCAATTAGGTTCGGTGAGTGGATAGAGGCATTTTCTTAATGAGTGAATGCGAATGACTCGGGCGTTTTTATGTAACTTTTACTGTCTATATAGTTAGACTGCGATGCTTTGAATACATAATATAGTATTGAATGTTTATTATTTAGTTTTGGTAATTTCAGCACAGGTGTATTGACCAGCTAATGATTTTTATATATATAACCTATTTAGACAGCAAAAGTTATAATAATCGGCAGTGAACAAAAATTTATATTATTCTTGTCCAAATTATGTTACAGCATATAAGTTGCCGTTTTTCACTAACCATCGATACCTGTTCGAATACGGCGAGACGTGATTCAACCTCTTAAATTCTTTTAATATTTATAAACTGGTTTAGTATGTAAATATTAATGTAGGTTAAGTGTTTCGATGAGCGAATCGTCTAGCTTCCATTAACAAGTAGCAAAGTCGTAAAATTAATTCGAAAATAATCCATTGATTTGTTTGTTTTTGCTGGCGCTACCAAACCCACTCTCGAAGTCTCGACGCGCAATCTCGACGCCCCATCTTACGAGATAACATTATACCTACTCAGTTTAAATATAAGATACAACAAACTAAAAGATGCCTAATGAACATCGAATTTTATTCACCATTCCTGTTTTGAAAAATTCAGAAATGTTCGAAAGTATGGCGGTGTCACTTCGCCCCATAATATCGAACAGTTTATTCGAACATTTACAGGTTTTTGGCGTTACATGTAATGCACAAATGGTGTTAATATTACATTTTATGCGTTTAGAGAGTCGGTTTTCGGTTGATTAAAAATTTGTCGTATTTTTTTTTTGCTCGATGTTGTTTTTGAGCCGTGAGAAGGCGCTACGGATTTTGGCGAGTAAATGAACTTTGGTTAAGCGCCTTAACTCCACGTTTATTTGTTTTTTCATTCTTTATTACTTTGCAATCTTTTTAATCTTAATGAGATTGCCTAAAGGAAGATTACAAAGTATCAGAGGAGTAAATAATGAAATTTTCTTTATTATATACTTGGCACAACGTCTCTCTCTGTATATCTACCTAAAACTAAATTCCTAATCCACAAAGAGCACTATGTCAAAGCGAAGGAAACTTCTACTAGGTATCAATAATGCAGGGGCCACTCACACAATATTCTATCGGGAACAGAGATGAAGATCGAAAAACATGGATCCTCGCTCCGAGGGAAGCATAACGCAATAACAAAAATATTTACCGAACCTCGAACCGAATAAAAAGATGTCCCTTAATGCGACCTCAGCTGCACTCCACCTATTATTATTTGTTTCCCCGGAAAAGGTTACCTTCAAACAAATATGAATATTGGTAATGTAATGCAAATTCTTTTTCCGGGTCGCGCGTCCTGGCACTATTTCCTTTTTTCTTCTATTTATCCGAGGGTACCTCTGGGAACAATGTTATTAAAGAAAGATAAGTGAGGCGAGAAGGATCGTATCTTATCGACCTTTCGTATTTCGATCGAAAGAATTTGTGTGTAAATAGGTAAATAAGGGTGGCCCTCACATAAGGAAACGACATTCCGGGTCGGTGAGCCTTTTACATACAGCCCGATATACATAAGGAGCCACCCGATACCGTAAGAATGGAGATCATCAGCGATTAAGTAATAAAGTTTGGTTGAGCTCGTTGTGTTTTTCGTGCCAAGCATCGGTTAATCGAAAAGCGCTGACGTTTAAACGGCATATCTGATTACTTGCACCGATCCGAAGAGCAATTAACTACTCGGATCAATCAGATCCGACGACTTCAATTAAAAATTTAAAACGATCACGTGCATTGTTGAAAACATAGAAACAGAAAGTTAGCGCATTCTTATGAGTCACAAGATCGTAGTACGCATCAGAGTTATAACCATCACGTCACAGATTACGACACGCTCGTAAAATTCGTCCGTCCATTGAGTAAAACAATAAAACGCGATTTGGATCAAACGGTGTCACTAGCCCGGCGAAGTTCAAGTGCGCTATTAAGTTGCACAACAGGCAATAAACATTTGAAATAAAAACGTAAATATTCGCGTCGTAAAGTGTGTATCATTTGTAATAATAGCGTTTGCGAGATGGTTATTTTTATCCGGGTATCGGTCGGGTCGTAAATGCCGTAGACTAGAAGCAGACGGGTTTTACGGTGTGGCCCGAGACTGACGGTGAACAGGTGATGAGGTGTCTTCGGTTTATGGTCTGCAAGACTGCTGCATCGCTCACAAGCTATTGCATTATGGTCGTTCAACCAGAATATATCTATGTAGCATAGTCTGGGAATATTTCTCTAACAAATTAACTATAAACAATGACTAAATCGGTTTTGCCTAGTTTCTAGGGGACAGGTTAATTTAATTTGGAGTTTGCACTTCCTTACTGACCACCTGTTTGGCAACCGTAGAGCTACGGCTTGTAATAAATAAAGGCCTACATAGTCCATTATTTTGACTCAAAATCGCGGGTTACTCACGTGAAAATACTGAGAGTTCTCATATTTTTAACTGTAAATTAATTTTATTTTTCTTTGTTTCAGATTAACAAGGAATTTGGGTAGTGCTTGTGTACAGTGAAAACTTGGAATCATGGCGAAAATGAGGTGAGATTTTAGTTGCAAATTTAATTTTTTTAACATATTTGTTAAATATTTTATTGTCCATACCTGATATTTTTGATCAAACTTTCAAGCTACATACCTCTCCATTTCAGTAAATGTTTAATAAGTCTCTAAAGCATAATATACCATTTTTCTTTAAATAACCAGGTGATATCATAACAATGATACCATAATACCAGATTTAATTTGATTCAAAGAGAACAGACCGGAGTGTGACATCGTCAGCATAAAGTTAATAAGATAGGGGTCGGCCGGCCGGGGGCACTCCGCTGTTCCAACATATTGGATAAATAGGACAATCCAGAACATTTTCAGTTTTCATCAAGAAATTCTTTTTCTAAAAATTCGAACAAGCCCGAGCCTAAATATCTTAGTAGAGAATGTACTTCTCCTTTTGTATATCTTAGCATTTCGGAATACTATAGTAGGTCGGAGGTACGGTCTTCATTTTCATAATAATGAAAGCCTGCCTAAAACAATTTGTATTCAAATAGCTAATAAGTAAAAGAAACACGATAATTGTTTGATCCAGAAGGAAACAAAGAACTTCAGCTCTTCAAAATTTAAATAAACACAGTAGGTTTGCTGTAATAACTTTTATCAAAGGCAACCGTTCCCAAAATTAACCCTGTACATTGTACAAAGAGGGGCTCTTCACAACATCAGGATAAAAGTACATAGAAGAATTTCCAACAATATCTGCAAAGGATTATGGAGGTCTATCCCAACATTACGTGCCCAAATTGAAGAGGTAGGCTATTGTAGAAACTAAGGCAGCTCGGTAAAGAGAATGTGCTTAGTTAGGAAAATGTTGGGGCCTACCTAATTTGTGTAGGTTATGTTACACGTTAAGTACCTACCCTTTAGCCGGTTAGTAGTTTGAGTTAACTTACGGAACGGGAAAAGGTGGGTACAGTCGTGTTCAAATGATTATACCAGTTTACCGGACTGTTTTATTCAACATTTGTCTCATGTAAAATGAGCATTGCCACGGAAACCAAAATTCTTGCGAAATATTATTCACTTTTCAGGGGTTTGGGGATGATGCAACTCATTTTAACCTACATTTGAATTTCCTTGAACCAAACTTCTCAGGTAGAAGCAAATGACACAATTTTACTAGTAGGTAGGTAGGTAAGTATGATAACAAAAAAGATGAAAGTAAAAACCAAAACTATAAAATTTCATTTTCAACCAAATGAAACAAAATATATTTTATTACCTAGTATCTCTACAAGAGCATTTAGCAAAACCACATAATTTATGTGATGTTATGATAATAAATCGGTTAATGACCGAGTAATAGCACAATAAATGCATGACGATTAACGTTAAACACGTGTCGGTATCGTAAAACTGTTTTGAATTCAACTGCGCCCGTCTAGAATCTGTCTGTCTAGGCACGGACCGAATGACTATTTTATTGGCGATTCAACGCTACGTCATCTCATTTTACGGTGGCGCCTACTTATACGAAATCACATAAAACCAAACACGTCATTGAGACTACTATAATGTTCTATTAGGGGCAATTTAAACAGCTCCTTACAATTTTACGATTTCGACGGCAGTTTATGGCATGGCACGCGCTTGAGTTTGCTCGTAAAAACCTACGGTCACCTGTTGTGTGTTATCCTTCCTACAATGTGTCAATAAAATTTTGTCAATGGACGACGTTTTAATGTGCCAATTATGGTTCGATGTTTCATTCACAAGTTTCAGTTTTACGACTCAGTTTGTGGCGCTCCGTTCCGTTCCCGTAGGAAAGTTCCCATTGCGTTGCATGCTTCCAAGCGTGAATTGATAAAGCTTCACCAAAAATTTTACCAAAATTTTTTCTCCTTTTTGACAAACGCTTCCTCAATAGATTAACATTTTCTTTTCAACTTGCCGCCCGATGGAATGACTTTGATCAAGGAAATCATTTCGGAGCGTAACGATATTCGTTAGCGACTGTACAAGAATGAATGTTTATGAGCGGCTCCTTCAAATTAGTAAGTATTTTATGGGACCATATTTTGGACGCAACAGTACCGAAGTAGGTTCACGAATCCAGTTATTTTTATATTGGCATTTCTTACAATTTTATCTTTATTGCTATTATTTTGGTTTTCGCATGTTCTTTCTTGGTAATCTGATGCTTTAAACAAAGCTGGATAAAATTTATAATACTTGATATCTACTTATAGGTATACCTAAAACAGTTTTTTAGGAATAATAAAAGTTTATTTTAAATATTTTTATAAAAAATAGTTTACGTGAGATGTAGGTCATACTGATATTTATGAGCCAAACCACTGTCGGGTTAGATGGAAATCTATTTTTTCAGGGTTTTATTGTGCAAGAAGAATATATTTATTTCATAACATAATTTAGTACCTACGCCAAAAAGAAACGTAGGTAATCTAATTTTATTACGTGTTACAGGATTTATTGTGACGCCGTCGGCATACCAATTGGCATAACATCGGTACTGCGTCGCCTTTCGTATGCTGTAACAATCACATAGCTCAGCGTTATTTCCTGAAAAAAATATAACAGAAAAAGGAAAATTCAGCAGATTTCTTATAAATACACGTAGTCCTACGCCATCGGCCATAACTCAAATGACTGCATACGTCAGGAATATAAAGGAGGAACTTTAGCCAAGCCCCACCTAAAATAGCATGGCCGTTCGTACAGCGGACACCCGCCCCATGCCGATTGGTGGAAACTCAAAAAAACTCGTTTACCCGCTCTTGCTTTGACCAATCAGCGTGCGGAATATTTAAAAGGCAATTTAGAAGACATCTTGGGAGGTATTCTTATCTCTATCATTACGTATGCGAGTGAACGTGACGGGAAACATGTAACTGTAGTGGTGAGCGACTGCGTTGTCTCACGTTTCGTGTAGATGGCGTTGGTTGTTACGTAGTTCATCTCTTGCACAATAGATGGCGCAATAGTCTTGTGTAGTCTTATGAGAGTCAGCTGTTGGTAATGGGATTGGAATGGAATCCAAATTCGATAGCAGGTAACTTCATAGAATTCCAAAATTCTATTTCTAACAGCATTAAGGTAAAAACGTTATATGTGTTCTGTGCGAATTAGGTCCGTATTTACCCACATCATTAGGTACGTTCCTTTATATTGAAACTTTGTAATTTTATAACCTTTGAAATTTGAATTTGAATTATTTTGTTAAAAGAGATGAGCACAGAACAAGATTTTGCAGCTATTTCAAAATATGTTACAAATTAATAGTGATATAGTTGTGACTGTGATTTAACGGATTCCTATTAATCTTTGTATGAGTAACAGAATCAATCAGTACCTAAACACTGCCTTCGATTATAGGTAGATCTGCAATATGAATAAACCTAATCCTAAGAAAGCGTTTTAACAGTGCATTTAAATTGTACAAGATCTTTTATCTTATGAGCTACAAGAAAACCTTATTAATAAGAAATAAAATTATGTAAACCTGTATTTGTACCAATTTCAAGGTTATGTCATGTAGTATTTATACAACGCAACATGTAGATATAAATTACTGTAGGTAAGTAGGCGTAGGATAGGATTACTAATTTGTTAACAAATTAAGAAGTTTTTTATACACATTAATAAAAATACGAATACTGTTAATAAATCTAGATATGTCATCCTCATTTACATATTTCATTTTTATTATTGTACCTTACTTAATATATTGTCAAAGGCTTTATTCATATTGCCTGATGCGAAGATGAGACTAGTAAATAAAAGAAGAAAGGTTTAAGCAATTAGAATTAAAAAATGCAAAGTCATAAGTAGGTACTTATTATTTTTATTGAGAAATATTGGACAACCATTAAGACTGCTGACCAATAGGTAAGCTGGGGCTAGTCTCAGCTTTCCTGTGATAAAATATTTAAACAATTAAAATAGAAATATAGAATAAATAATAATAGACTTCACTATTACAGTTATACCTATCTATTGTATTATTTAATCGAACTGCCCTGAACCTTTTAAAAGTCCTTTCCTTTAATTTTTAAATTGTAAATTAACCTATAAATTTCTGTTTAATTTAAATAATTTCGGAATGTTAACATTTATTAAGAACTTAATTTGGACAACACTAAGAGTATAATAAATAACATCTACCAAGCAACAGATACCTATAATAATTACCAATTTATATAAATTGTAAACGATACTAAAAAAAGATATTTATTGTAAACCAGTTATAAGGTATAGAGTTCTGTGATTTAACCTTGAAATTCAAAACAGTTTTGTTCAAAAGTTCGTCTTGTTTAAATCGTGTTTTAGGGTTAATAGACCTGTTGTATTTTACTTAGTGAGTTTTTTTACTTACCTATAATACCTCCTAGTTGTTTTTTTAATTGTTGTTATTCGATGGTTTCCGCAGCTTAAAAAAAATAAACAGGGAATCTTTTTAAACAAAAAAATGTTTTTCTAACTTTTCTAAAAGAAAGTAACATCACCAATAGAAAAAGAGTATGTAATAACTTTTTAAATTTAATTTTATACATTCAGTAATAACCGTAAATAAGTAACATCGGGCAATTTTGTGCCATTGTGTTCAAAATAATTACCTAACTCAGGATACTAAATTATATAGTTAAAAAATATAGTAAATAATTTTTTATCATGACGTAGCCTTAGAACTGAATTAATTGATGCTACTTCGTATTTTTTACCTCAGGACTTTGAAGTGTTTTTTTAATGGCCAACTATCATAAGTTTAATATCATCTTATAATTTTTTACTCATTTACGTACCTATGGAAATACCTACCAGTACCTATTAATTACCTAAGTATTTCAAATCGTGATCGTCGATTAAATATAATCCAAGTAAAAAAAAAAAATAAGATTCTAACCTTACTTACCTAGACTAATTGTTTATGTGAATAAATTTAGTATTCATTTTTTTGCTGTGTGTATAATATAACGCCTTTCTTGGTTATTTTATCCTTTCATTTATTTTGTTTTCACCCTGGTATCTGAACAATAGGTTAGATTAGGTCCACTGTATTATTTTTTAAAATAACCACCTATAAATTCTAATAGACACTAACAAAGACTTGTAACTAGGTTCCAAGTGTTCTTTTATAAAAAAATATTTGAAATTTATTAACGCATCCCACAGGCATCGTAGTCGATTCATAATCTTCTCATAGTTATGTAGGTACTTACCATATTTACTGTGGCAACTCAAAAAATAAAAATCAATACACAATCATCAATATGGTAGTCAATCGGTAATAAAAACGATTCTATATCCGATTATACTCGCTTCTAGTCCGGTAAATCGATTTTTTACATCTCGAATGACGAAATCGATTGCTTATAGCAACATTGTATAGGCCTCATACTATTGAGCGGAGCTATTACTGTAGGTATAAAAAATCAAGTTCATGGTACTATTATTTTATGGCCTATTTCCTAGGTGTCTATAAAAATATGTTACTTAAGATTTCGGTGGATTTCGATCATTCTTTTAATTTGAATAGGTGCCTAAATGAGTGAGTTTTTGAGAAGTAGAAGACAATTATATCACTTTATACATTTTGCTACGAACTTCGGTACCTACTAAGTAGCAGTGCATTTAGGTAAGTACTTACAGTAGCTTTACTCATATTATTATACTTAATCAAAAACCGCTGACAGTCCACTGAGTGCTGGATATGCTGCTTTTCTCTACATAAGAGGTAAGGTAGGTAAGAGGGTCACCCATGGCAGGCTGGCTACAGTTTAAAAAGTTCAGGATCCCTACATATTATTCAATAATATTTTGTTACAAATCCTATTGTAAATAGTATTTTCATCTCCTCAATTATTATTTCACATCACCAGCAATTTACATAGGTATAGGTAGGTATGAGACTCCTTGTTATTATTGATAACTATATCTACCTATCTAAATCAAAACATCCAAAATAATCGGGTGTAGACCCCACGCTTCCTATCTAGACTTGAAAACAAAAGCTATAAATTATTCCTTTTATTGATATCGATGAGCGATTCACTACACTCTAAGAAAGTAGGTTAACTTTGTTTCAAGGAGATGTTATTCAGAATTATAAGTCATATTTCTTACTTTAGTATTGTTTTGAAATATTTATGAATACTTAATAAAGTAGATAGAAACTTAACTTAGTATTGTCCATACTAAATACAGAATTTGATTTTACTGGTTTGCTTAAGTTTGTGATAAACCAGGCTACTTATGTCATTTGATACCTAAACGTAGAATTTTAACTTAGGTATCAAACAATTAAAACCGAGATTGGCAACTTATTCTTAACATGTTATGTTTAGAGTAGGTAAGTTTTAGAAGTAATAACATACTTACTCAATACGGTAATATACATTAAAACAGTACTAATATACAATAAAGACCTGAACAAAGAAAAAATAAGAAGAAAACAATACCTTCTAGAAAATATTCATACTCTAATTCAAATTTATTATCTCGAAACGTAAATTTTGCCCTACATCCAAAAATTAAAGAAGTTCCCTCGACTCTTCAGCCTTCCTAATCTAGAAATTTTATACAATCTAATCAAAAGTTTTGTAACAAAATTTCCTTAAAATTCCCCTACAGACGAACGTAGCTGTAAATCTGTCGTTTTTGTTCCACAATTTTTTTCCTTGTCATGTAAACAATAACAAAATGTTGCGGCTTATCACGGACAGCCTGACACGGGATGTTTTCTATCTATGAACATAAACCCACCGATGTAAGCACTATGCACAACATCAACTGAAATTGTCAATATTGCTCTTAAAATATTACTGACTATAGTATCGTGTAAACTCAGCCCTATGTATGTAATAAGTGTGTTTTAATTTTATTATCCACAACTGAAACTATGCTCTATTTTCCAAAGTTTAAGGTCGCCTCTCCCTTGTACGACAATCATATCGTGGCTCGCGTGTATTTCCCAAAGTCGCAAATTTGTATTCAAAAGATACCTACCATCGAAGTACGCAATAATCGTAAAACGAACAATTTAAACTCCGATTTTGTCGAGTTTCGAATATTGCTCTACCATTGAAACAGTAAATAAGTTTGTACCTCTATATAGGATCTGATCTACTTATTATCGTGTACCTATGTAGTTGCTTAACTATTATTTAGTTACTTTGTCGAAGTGTTTTGACACCCTATATGTTCTTAATTTTGTATTGCCTACCTCACGAAGGCAGTTTTAATGCGTTTGTGAAACGCACCTGCCTTGAATCGTCATTCGAACTTATTAATTTGCCTTCTTGAATTAAATAAAATGCTGCAACATAAGTATTCAACCTTTATCTTATTAATATTTTACGTAAAATAAATGTTTCTTCAATGTATTGTTATTGCACACTCAGTAGGAAGACGATGAACCAAAAATAATAAAACAACCGGAAAGACAAAATTTTATTTAACACAGTAACATTCTTCATCGTCATAAATATGCAAACTACAGGCTGTTATATTAAAAAGTACAATTTACGTACAAAAAAAAAAATGTTTTAAATGGACATCAAAGTTAACTAGATGTGTACTAATAGTGTTTTAATTGTGCCTACCCAAGTAATTACGCCGTGCGAACTCCAAATGTTCCACCTAACTTTGTAGTGACGCCAACTGAAATACAAAACTGAGACCAGTCCTCGAAAATTTAAATAAAATATAATGTACAAAATATTCTTCGCTAAAACACTTTTAATTCCGATCGCTTTTATCTCTACTCTTTAAATACAGTTGTAAGCAATTTAGTTACTAAATTTATAAGGATTGAATTCCTTGAGTATTAGTGGTTAATGACCTGACACAGGAAACGATGCAATGGTTATGGCTCCTTGTTTCCTTACATATATTTACATAAAATTAGTTGCACTGGAAATACGCGATTGGTAGCCTAAGCGTCCTTTTATACACTACATATTAAAATACGAAACATAATTTTCTTAATTCACAATATCAAATTTTGTGACAAAAGTTTCGAAAGTTTTAAGTAAAGCGGCTATCGATGTTCCCCACAAAGGCGATGCGACAAAATTTCGATGTCCCGCAAAATTAGGGACGCGTGGCGACTCTTCGCCCACTCTACATAATTTTATGAGACTCGATAGCGGCTGTGTTTTAGGAGCAAGATAACTATGAGTTGGCATGGTCTCAAGTCTACTATAAAATTATGAAAATATTGTGGATTGGTACATTTGCAGTGAAATAAAAGATAATTTATTGTAATGCAGCTTGAAACAGGCTTAGTAGGCGCTATGCAGGCTGCGTGTAAGCTCCAGCGTGTGTTCCTGGAAACAAAGTAAAAATTACTAAATTTATAACAGAACTTAGATGAAAATTGGTTCCTAATAACAATAATACCCAATTTTCATCTAAGTAACATAACATGATGTTATGTTACTTAGATGAAAATTGGTTCCTAATAATAATAACTGACTAAGGACCGATTTTTCAATGCTCTGATAAATTTTAACTGAGGAATAACTATCAATATTTAACAATTCTTCCATACTAAAAGTTGTCAACTGTCAATTTTATTCTACAGTTAAGAATTAACTGATGATTGGAAAATCGGCCCTAAGGGAAATTGTACTTACATATATTTCGAAATTTGACTGCCATATAAAATGGAGAAACAAATTATTTAATATTATTTAATGGTATTGCAATTTGTTATTGTACTTAACACAAAAGAATATATAATATGTACTACAAAATAGTAATATAGAGTGTATCTTTTATTGAACTTATAATAGATTTTTATTGGAAAATAATTGCTTCACATCGCATTGTGTTATCATTAACGCATAATAAGTACCTATATAGGGTATTGTTTCTACTATGCCTCAATAAAGATACAGGAATATACATAGTAGCGTTGTTTATGTCTTAATTGAATCGTCTGTGGGCGTAATTTATAACCAACAATTATCGTTTTCTAAAAAACGTAGCAATGGCAATGGCAATAAAGTTACAAGTTTACAGATAATGTTATTTGACCTCAGCACCCACGTACCTATACATATCTTAGTCTTTTAATTAGTCCTCAAATTACTTGATAAATCCAACATTAAGCCGTTAAAAAGAAAATTATACTACGCCACCCTAATTAAATGGATTATTTTATTCTGAAGCGCAAACACGTGCAAAGTTTCATTAAATTTCTTATTTTATTTCTGCCTTATCTTGGTATTAAACAAGCATTTCAGCTATATAAAAAACAGATATTATGGCTTTACTTTTAAAATATTTGACAACACTCGGATCTTCGACGGGAGAAACTAGATCCAATATGTGTAATCTATGTAAATAAGTATTTTCTGTGCTTAGAGGTATTTCAAAACGAACAAGAACTGTATGTAAGTAAATGTACATTTTCTATAATAAGAGGAATTATTTATAAGGATCCCTTTAATAAGCTACATAAAATTCTCAATATTAAGAAAACTGATCTGTATCAAGGCATAGTTTTTACCATGCATTTAGGTAGATGTAGCATCTTGATCATCTTGAAGACAGTTTATATCTGGTTTAGTAAGTAAAGATTATATTTACAATTAAATACCCTTTTAGGGCATAATTTAACCCCTAAATATTTAGCTTTAAAATCAGAATATAATTAGACACAGAGCAGAATTTTTAAATCTTTGAAATAACATCCAATAAAAATACCTACCTACTATTCTACGTACACAATGCTGTGTAGACATTGTAGGTAGGTATCTAAGCCCGTATCAACTATTTACCCAACTTAAATGAGGGTCTTATCAGCGTAGATCTTGACCACACAAACCTCCGACGAACCTCATCAAATTCCCATAGGTGGCAACCCAATTTGAGGAATCAAAAGGATACTATCTACGAAAACTAGTGTATAGATAGATACGACTGAGTTCCATCTTTGAGAATTTGAGATAGAAAGTTTCAATGTAGTTAGGTAGCTCTTATCTAAATGCCTAGGTTGTAGACACATCTTTTTGTGGTATAAAATTACACTAGATTCAGTACTAAATTATTCTAGTCCCTAGAATATAATCACTGTAGTATCTAGAAAATAGTCTAATTAAAAAGTTCATAAATAATTTGGTTATTTACAATAATTAAAATGACAAGACTTATTTATCAGCGGACTTTCTCTTTAGACAATTGATTAAACTATTTTATCGATACGTATCATATCTTAAAACCAAAATTTGAGAGCAACATCTTATCATCGAACACCAACAAATAAAAATACAAGAGAAAAAATCTTCTAAAATATAAGTTACGTGTTGTGAATACGAGTAGATACGTGCTATAGGTACTGTACTTGTGTACTTTTATACTTTTACGTATAGGTATGTAGGTGTGTACGTCGCCTCGGTTCAGAAGCTGAAGTGCAGTTAGGGAATACCGCACGGACTGATACCACATAAAGTAAGTGCGTGGCACACGAGAAGCGAACGACGGATGTGTCACAAGATATTTATCAATCTTTATGTCGTGTTTTATTTCCCATTGATTGATGTATGATGTCATAAAA
This sequence comes from Spodoptera littoralis, assembly GCA_902850265.1. Classification (NCBI taxonomy): domain Eukaryota; kingdom Metazoa; phylum Arthropoda; class Insecta; order Lepidoptera; family Noctuidae; genus Spodoptera; species Spodoptera littoralis. The sequence continues at coordinate 6,097,518 of LR824542.2, read as the reverse complement.
TGATTGATAGACCATTTTCGTTGTGTTTTCTTTGAAGTTTGTGGACGTAAGGTTTCGGTTTTTCGTGTTGATGCTTGACAGATATGTGGTTAGTTTGTCTTTTGTTTTATTTTTGCCAATATAATTTATATACCGACTAAATGAAGGTCGGTTGACGACATTATACATTTATTTTCGTAGTATGTCAATCGACAATTTTCTTTATTTTCAGACTGTAGAATGACGCACATGAACTTCGTAAGTTAAGGATTTTACAATGAGTGTTGACCTTTATTTTTAATACGTGTTGAAATAATCATTACACCAATACCTACTGACGGAATTTTATGTTTAACAAACACTCTGTTTGTTGACGGAGATTTCACGTCAAGATAGGTACCTACTTAAATACTTAGATAAACTGTTCTAAAACAATTCGTCATTAAGAACATATTAAGTACAATTTAAACAATACTTACAATTTTAGACTCAAAAACAACAATTATTCTCTATCCAGATGTAATGATAAGTAAACATAAAATATAAACGTTTTTGGTAATGTCAAAATGTAAAGATTGTAACATTTTATTTGTGTTATAATTATGTGCGTCTATAATCAAATTAGAACTAGCTAACAGTCGATATTAATCGAATACACATTGTTAATCGAGTTACATTACCTAATAGACAATTTATCGTCGGATCTATCTCGTAGCATCCTCGCGTGTGATCCAGTCGAGTCAATAAAATATGTAGGAGACGCGACGTACCCGCCCTCACCCACCTTTCCTATAACAAGAAAGAATTTTTCTATGCATTTATTTCCTTTACTGAAAATTCTTGTGACTTTTTTATATTTTTATACCGATAACAAGACATGTTTTTAACATTGTTCTTTTTGTACGAGAACAAGACATTGTAGGTGTATTTTACTTAGTCGATGACATTATATTGAATTTATAGTTTGTTGTGCCTGTATAAGACTCGTAGTGCCCTCGTTATGGGCAATACATATTGAGAAGGCCTTGTGCCTTTGTGCTTACATCCGTATCAGTAACGACCCTGATTTGTGATACTCGAATCACTAACAAAAGAAACTTCTGAACGGAATGGGAGGTATTAAAGAGATTCCTGCAGATTGAGCTATTATCACGGTAGCCTAATGGGTACTCTTATTAGAAAAGACTATTTATAAACTATTGGTCGGACATATATATGTAAGTAGGCACAAATGTCTACAAACGAACATTGAATTTATATTTATTCTATAACAAACATTGTGTTATTGGTTATTTATTTTCTAAACAAGTTAAGAGAAATCGTTGGTAATCCAATCTAACAGAATGTTATGACGTTTGTCAAGTAACTACTTATATTTATGACATCAACAGTATAATTGGTTATTGTCAGGCGCCGTTCAAATTATCGTTTTAATAACATTGAAATGTTTCAATTGATTTAAGACAATAATACCTACAGTGTGTAATGTGATATTGATTCTATTTATTACATGGTAACACGGTACACGAATTAGAGATACTAGTTAGATTGGCGTGGAATCATTTTTGGGGTTTATTTTACACAACACATTTTTTTATTTCTAATGAACAAATCTTCAGACTATATAATGGCTTCAGAGTGTGCTACAAATGATACAAAGTCATTAAAAATTTGTAAATCTGTTTCAATTTCATGTAAGTGAGAGGGCAGAAAACTTAATTACCTATAGTTTACAATTATATTGACATAATTATATTCCCACGACAAAATCCATAAATCATAGTGTACCCAATCCTATAATTTACGTCCTACATTAATACTCCATTACACTTTTATATTGTACCTTTATTCTTGTGCCGCGTAATGTTTGACACTAAAACGATGTTGTCTCATTAAGCGAGAGGCAGTGCCCGTTGTGGTAAGTTACTGTCGGCTTGTGGCAGTAAAATACGACACTTGATTGGCGGACAAACATTGGCCTCGCCGACATAACTTACGTGCCGCCCAGGGTTGGTTAGGGAGCAATGTGTATCGATTCCGCAGACGCGATATTATCTTTAATGTTCCGACACGTCCCGTTACCTGCAGTGAACATCGAGAACATACCGGTAGCCACCAATTTCTTAATTAGATTAAATGCTAAGCTTCTGAATGAATCGTCGATGCCGAAATGCTAACGTGTACTTAGTCACTTTACAATCACTTTTATATAGGAAATAAAAGTACAGTTTCACTAAAGAAATGTTTAGCTTGGTAACGCATAGATATACCCCATTATTATATTCTATTCCAAAGAATCGATCCTGTTTCGAAAATAACTAGGCAAGTATCATAAAGTAGTGTTCAGAATTCGCCAAAACATTCAAGATTAATGCGTGTTTGTGTAATATATTTGTTTTCGTATTCGTTTCTGAAATAGATCGCTACGATTCTCAAACAATGTTCTTCTAATAAACTGGTCCTTTTAAATCAAACTAAATTTTGCGCTTAAATGAGGTTTTTGCCCCACGGGACAAATTAAAAAAAATAAACTTACTACCTTCACAGCACAAATAGCTTATTTAAAACGCTTAATATTATAATTTGAGCAAAAAAATGTTTAAATTAAAATAATCCGATAGGGAGAACCGGCGCAGTAATGAGCGATACAGAAATTATCACAACAATATTTTACGAAAAAAGAAGAAGTTTATTTATATTCAGATTATTTTTACCTACATTGATAACGTGTCAAATGTAATCTTAATCTGCTAAAATACCTACGTACTGCATGTGTGTTCAGTTTACTTGAGAACAGGTCTGATAATACGCGAAGCAGTTAGATACTAATTTTATGAGACATCCCAAGTAAACGCCTTTCGGCTTTCACAGGTAGATACGCCGACTAAATTTACATCGGCCTTCCGCCTCGGGGTATATATTTTTTATCTGAACCAAAGAACTATTGGGTATATGCTATAGCTACTTATACATAGGTGCACCTCAATTCAAAAGGTGTATGTAAAATTGTACATGATGAAACGTGACCTCCGTACCGCGACTTTTACAATACATAAAAGGTTTTACAAAACATTTTACAGCCAAAATTAAGATCGTTAAGGAATTAAAGAAGACTCAAGTCAATATATGATCAGATTATAAAAATCGTTTCGAAAATCTTAAAAAAAATAAACCGTGAAACCGCTTTTTATTTCCCAAGCGTAGTGTGACGAAATGGACAACACGCGAACTCAAGATTAAGCTACTGACTAAGCAGTATTTTCACACTCGATAAGGCGAAACTCAATTTTGCATCTCGATATCCCAATACTAAATCTTTAATTGTACGACATGTGTGGATGATTTACAATGTAAAATGGATATGAATATTTAATTTGTCACGAAGAATACTTGAAAAAACGTTCTTTCACTTGAAATTATTAACACATAATAATGTAATTTTATGGTTTCTTTTAATGGAACGTGGGGCTATCGGAGTGGCTTGGGTTCGAGATACGGCCTTAATAACGCTTGATGTTAATGGACTCGCTCGACGGAGGTGTGTTATATACTTTGACCAGTAAACTAATGCCGTAATGAGCCCTCCGCGATACATACACAGTCGTCCGTACTCCGTCGACCGTACGATCTACAGATAAAGCGTATTAAATATAATATTTATCTAATTAGACAACTATATCTTACCTTTTTTCTACTTTTAATTTTTGTATCAAGTTCTAGTGATTTTCCTACGGATTTAACGATAATACGGCCGTGAACTGTCTAGCCGTTATTTAAATGTGTCTCTACAAGTGTAATTATCTACGTAATACATCATTATAACAATAACCAAGAGCAATAATGTGAGGTGTTTCTTTAATGTGCGCATTTGGACCGTATAAAAATGATCGTAGTAAAGTATTATTTTGTAAATGTCCGTTCACCGCTGGTTATATTACTATTAACACTTTATCTAAAGCGACCAAAATATCGACATGTTTTGTTGTTCTTTGAACATCAATAATTCAGCGCTAGTGTGGGGCACCACACAAATGGATCTTGAAAAACAACCAGTTATTTTGACAACCACCATTTGAAAATAGGTCGTAAATACAGCTGCGTACGTTCGAAACCTTACCCAAACACATTGCGTTAAAGTGTATTTCAGATCGCAATGTTTTGACGAAATATAAGATTCTCTTCTTTAGTTACGCTAGACCTTAATTTTAATTTGGAATGAGCTTTTTATAGAGGACTCTTAGAAGAGAAACGATTTTTCATAAGTGATGAGGCGGCACTGATTGTGTATATTAGATAAATATTTTTAAGAAAAATCTCCTTGGTCGGGAAAAATTTGGGGTATAATAAATATTAAGCAAAATCAACGTCGACACGTGTAACTAATCTTTCGATTATGCGTGTCCGTAATGAATTAGCCCCCTCGAGAGTCTAATCAGTATGGAGGATTGGATTTACATGAAATATTGGTGCGTTTGGCAGGTAAATATTAGAAATATAATCTATGTACGTAAGCCAAAAGAATTAAAAAGTTGAGCTGAAGGAGAGGGCGGGTGATGTAATCCGTGCGTACCTATTGGCATCGTTTGGGCACTTAGCTTCAGGAACGCAGATGTTTCTAATGATTTAATTTCGCCTAAACGCGTCCCTTTCTCGGGACATTGTTCGTTGAACACCTAAATCCCGTGAGCTTAATCTACATTTTTGTTGGCGTAATCTTCAATAAGGAATCGCTAATATTTTCTATTTCATTATTACTGATTTCCTTGTGATTATCACGGATGTAGCTTTATTTACGAATACAAATCCGATTCTGCTGTTTACTTTGGAATCTTCGCCGGGCTTCAAGTACGACTAAACTAAAACAGATCTATAGACCATTCGATTGTGAATTTTATTTGTTGGCTTTAGCAATCTTCCTTCCATAATTTTCATTGTTAATTCATTTTGATAAAAACTTAAATAATACGCTTATCGATCTTGAATATACTATTTATCGATCATATAAACCAATGTTTATGAACGGATTAACCGTAGTCACGGTGTATCAATTACCTCATGTGGTCCAGCCTACACTCATCATTAATATACATTAAAAGTATTATAGTAAATTAAACTTCCAATTTGCATTTTAATAGTTTCGGATTCTTCACACACGTATTTTGCTAGAATTTACACGGATCGTATTGTCAACCGTAAGCAATTGGAAATACATAAAAATGCTATAAAATTCGATCGTAAAAGAATTGTAAGGCCCGTGCACATTTTTTCAACACGATATCGAATCAAATTGGTATCTACATTGGATACCGTCGTTTAGTTAATTATTATTTTAGTGGAAACTTTTAGCTCAGGTATAAAAACTCGTGGAATCGTTCTCAAAAAATTATGAAACAAAATATTGGCGCGTGGCAGTTTTAACCATGTTTAAAGTCAAAGTGTTAGATAGTTTATTTCGTTATCTTCTCTTTAGGGTCATATTATAACACTCTAGATTGTCTCATTTCAACGTTTTATCTAAGTCATAGATAATGCATAATAGCGACGTAAAATGACACCCTATTTTAACTATCAAAAACTATTCCAGCGATTCGAAGCTTAGTTAATATAAAACGAAAAAATATATCTAGGCTACGCATTTTCTATTGAAAAGACAAACTTCGATATCGGATCTCAAATGTTTTTACATTTTTCTCACAAAAGCATCGTAGAACGGCGAACGTAATACAAGTTCCGTCTCGGAATAGGTGCGTTATCAAAGTAAAAGATAAAAGTTTTAAGATTTTATTTAAGAGACGGTACCCGTTTGTTGAAAAGTTCGGTCGTTTCGACCCCGGATTCAAGGCAATGCTATCTCTACTGAATACGTAACTAAAATATACGCAGTGGAAATACTTTTAAAACTATCGTTATGAAAACTAAGTATTCCATTCCTTTAGTGCGGTTATTATACTCGAAGAAACAATAGCTTTGACTAGATATTTTGAATTTATTGAATGATAAACAATCGTGATTTCTACAGGTATATTTATAGAGCGATATATCTTTAACAAAAAGATCTCTACAAGTCTACAGATATCTACCTAAATAATACGAACATCTACAACCTAATTTCAAGGCGTAATATCCACTAAATTCGTTCCTACATTTTGTTTTTAATTAACAAAGCTAAACAAATTCCATTACAAAGCTCAAATTACATGAAAACGCGAGATAAGCCTAATATTTTCCGTCCAGTTGCTTCAAGGAAAATGAGTTGGTAAGGCTTACCTGTAAGGTAAAGTAGGTATATTTGTCCGGAACTACGTCGGTTAGACCTATCAACTGCCCCACGCCTCGGTGAGCAAACATTCAGTAGGTATACAAAGAGGGAGAGTAAATATTGCCAACATATTGTTCAGTCCGACAGCCGAACATATCAAACAGATATAACAGGATAAGATTTAGTCTGTGTCATTTATGACGTCATTACGAGGGACCTAGCTACTGACAGCTGTGAATTGTTCCCGAAATTTCATTGAGAAACTTCTGCTCAAATATCTAGGGACGCTCGAAGCAATGTCTTACTTCACTCATCTGAAATACACCTGCCCTATTTCAATACTTTTTAATTGCATAAACCAGTAGCTTTACATTATTATTGTGGCGTTTATGAACGCCCTATCAAATACATACATTAGCTGTTAATTTTGAACCGAACAAAACTACATTCATCTCTCATCAAACTCAATAAAAATGCACTATAACCAAAGAAATTACTAACTGACTTTTAAACCTGGCAATTTCCATTAGTTTGATTAAGAAAAGATCCAACAACATGAAAACATGTTGGTATTTAACTTTTAACTATCCATACACACACATTACTATAGCCGCGTGTGTGTTTCCGTCTACAGCATGTGTAGGTACAGAGCAGATACGAGGAAAATATCAATGAAAAATGCGCCTTAGTTTTTCACGGCTAAGGTATCTTTTTGGGTGGGTTACGATGGGATTTATGACGTAATATCACAACGATATCACGTATCGATTGGTAGCGGCTCAAAGCCGATACAACCGCTTCTATTTACGCTCTTTACCTATTTATAAACCAAGCTATCTGACTCCCTACCTGCTCGGCGCTCCGATGTTAGTTCTCGATATATTCGATATGCACACACGGATATTATATTCGATAAAAAACTCGATTCGCTCCGTTAATATGAGAAGTTTTGGATATACTCTAGAAGAGTGAATCTGATAATAATCGTTGAGAATCGATTTTGTAATTTTAATGGAACTTGTGTATAATATCTTATTCAACTTATAACACACTCGATTAAAAACAACTTCGCTTCGTCCTTTAGATGTGTTTGTAAACTTTTATCAACGAAAACGATTCCATTTCAGTTTAAGGAGATTTTAATGAAAAATAACTGCGCCTACAATTAACGCTCCCGATAGTCGTAACTGTCAGGCCGATTCTAATGAAATTAGACCGAAATAAGATTGCGCAGCGTAGATATGGAATAAAATCCTTCCGAATAAATTAAAGAGGCAGGTAATTAAAAAATAACCAGTACTTGTCGATTTTTGCCTTCATTTAAGGAATGGTTTCAGTGAAATATGACAAGTGAAAATGTATTAAACGGCGCGCTCCATCCCGCGGTCACTGACTCGAATGCATCGATAGGATTGTTACACTCAGCCTCGCTCCATACGAGTACGTGCTCCCAAACGGTCTTTAACCTCGCGTATTTTACATGATCGATCGGAATTCCGACAATACCCGCTCCTAATACATTTCACAAATATTTAGGTTAACTAATGTATTTTTGAAACAGCAGAAAAGCAGATCTAATGTACCTAATATACTTATTTCATAGCTATTTTAAATTATTAGTATGAAGAAGCTACAAAACACGTTCATCTCGGCCCTTTATTTTTTTACAACACCTGCTCGAGAAGACAATTTATTTCTAGAGCTGAGCCATCACGATCAACAACTTTCTTCCGTTTAGCTTAACTACAGTTAAACTGAATTTATCAAGTAGCAAATGTCGTGCAAACACACGCGTGCCGACGACTTTACTGTCCATAAACTGAAGTGTTAGAGCTCATCTTTCTTGTTAACGAGCGGCGGGAATTGTTTATAGTGTAAAAAAATGCCAAATCGCGTCCGAGCAATCTTCGGATTAACGAGCAAAAATATTTACGTTTAGTGTCGTACAACACTCGTTTAATGAGAACGAACGTTAACGTCGGTGGCGCCTGCCTTTAGCGCTAGTCTTATTTACGGATGTAGGCAACTATAACGTATTGAATATCGCGCTCGAGACCACGCCCAAAGCCAATATTTGCACTAACATTCGCATAAGGCGAAACTAAAGGAAAATTACGCAACGCCCCATATATTATTTAAGTCGGCCGTAAAATGCTTGAGTTACCGATTCCATCGACATTTAGTGTCGAACAATCGGCCGTAGTCGGTGAGTCAGTTGGCGCCCGAGGACGGACGTCGAACTACGCCTACAAATCGGAAAATATCCCTTACCATGTGTTACTAAATAAACATGGAGCTCGTTGCCTACATAAGCAACGCCCGTCGCGGTCGTTCCATGCACGTACGAGCATTATCTTTCGAAGTCACGCTTGATTCAAATTCATTATTAAACTTTATACTCATAGTAATCGTAGTCGAGAAGTACGCGGAACACACAATATTTGAATTTTGATTAGAATGAGTTTTATGCGAGCCGCGATTCCTTCAAAGAAATGCTGCATTGTTAAATCCCCCAACAGATGGGGCATCCCGCGAAGCCAGTTTCGCTCGAACCCTAATTAAATATTTTAATATATTCTCTCCATCCGTTCTGGGTATTATTTCGTCTACCTATATGTACTGCTGTACATATATGGTGGGTAAAATTAATATGCATTGGTTAATTTTCTTCAATAACATAATTTGGTTGCCTACCTGCCATATACAGCTACTACGTGAGCTTATGGAACGCTTTGTACTTTCGATGTAAAAATGGTCATCTGCGAGATCTTTATATCTTTGTATTAGCATAAACGAAGAAAAAATATACTATAAACAGATAAAGTTCAGCAATTCGGCCAAGTGATCGCACGAGAAACACCTAAAAATCGAGTAAAACAATTAAAATGCTATAAAAGTCTTGGTTTCCCACCATAATCATTGAATAATTCCGTATAGTTACTACGAGATGATAAACACGCCTCTCGTGCCGAACGTAAAAACAACTTTTGTTACCATTTTATGACAACAATTACGACCTATAAAACGTGTAGCGATTATTCTTCGTACCGATTGTTGTGGTCTCGCTGTCATCAGCCCGTGCTACGGACTGGCTACTTACTAACACGTCCACTTACAAAAAACTTAACTGTAACAAAATCACATCGTAAATTAAACTTTATTTTATTGGTTGTAAAGTTTAATTTTTATCGCTCCAGAAGGTGATATGTTCATCGCCTCCCTCGATGATGATAATACTGAGCCTACGAGCCTTGACTTTGTCAGCTGTGTATTTATAATTCGTCAATCCGTTCATATTCTGTGCCATGTGTAAGTTTTACGACTTTAGTGGAGTATTTGGACATTAACTCGTCGAGTACCGGTTTTATAGACACAATTAAAGAACAATAGGTCGCGGTCACCGGTGACCGCTTGGTGTTTGACAGTTTAATGTTTATTTGACACTGAATCTTCGTTTACCAGATGACATTTTATCGTTTTTACTTACAATAAAGTCATGCAAATGGCATTTTCTCACTTTCTTTTCGAGATAAATCTTCGTGGAAATTATTAGGTGTTTTCATTCTCGTTTGTGTTTTGGTAACGAGGTTATTTTCGCTTTATTTTACTTGGTTAAAGCAAAATTTTAGAGTACATGCTAGCACAATGGGGCTGTCTGTTTACAATGGTGTCGTATTAAAATATCGCAGAGAAATGCACCCAATTTTGCGAATGGAACAAGGGGTTACAATTTGTGTTGATAGTTGTTATCTGTACCGCCCATCGCAGAGGAGGTATAGTACTGTCTACAAAAAAAGATTTTGCTGGGAAATAGATACAATTATTAATTTTGCAAACATTTTAACATTTTGAGGAATAAAAATCAAAATCGTATTTTCTACAATAGATAAATGTGGGCAATTTTGGCAGTGTATTATTAACGGATTTTTTTTATAAAACCCTAAATCTTTTGAAAGAAATTTCTAAACTTCGAGTATTTGAATAAATTAATCAATTAAATAATATAGAAAAACAAATCTTATAATTAGATCTGCTACCAAATTGTGAGAACATTTCAAAATCAGTCCCTGCCTATGCGTGGTAAAATGGTCATTTAAAATATTTATCAGATACACGAATAATAACAACACACATTTATTATTAATAGTGTACTAAGAAGGTAACAGACCGATACTAATGAACAGCGTAATATGCCCCAATCACAATTATAAGGCGAAAGAATAAAAACGCGGTGTTGTAACGACACAGGGGGACTCAAAATTACGTAGGTATTATGAGATTTTACATTTAATATATTAGTGTTTAAAGTACTACAAACACTATTTCATCGAAGGAAAATTTTTGATACCACAACAATTGATGGCATATTTTGTCAATTTTTAGCACTGTGACCCGTGCTAAAAATTGCATAGGTTTTGTGTTACGGTAGATACGTATTAAGGGCACAATTTTCTTACAAAATATTTTATTTATGAATATCTCTATAAGCACGGACCTGAAATGAAATGATTTAAAAGCTTTAATAATTTCCTAGACCTAATTTGAAGGATATTTACAAATTGATTGATTAACTAAAAATCGCAGGTTACTCAATATACTGAGAAAAGCTCTACTAGTTTCGAACCACAGAGGGGCTCTTCCTCATGAGCAGCATGCGCAGTCGCGGCGATGTCGCGCAGCCTACTCCATATGTATGTATATAGTGAATGAGTAACCCGTGAGTAACCCGCGATTTTTAGTTAATTTAGTATGTGTCAAGAAACCTAGTTATTATAAAAATTGATCGATGTTAAAAAAGACGCAGTTAGCAGATACACTTACATAAATGACATCACTTAAAAAAATCAATAGATGGAAATGCTTGAATGATATTTTAAGTTGAAAATCTAGTCCTCATAACAATGGACTATATGTAACTTGTGAGCACATAATTCACATTTATCGACCCACGTTACTTATACAAAACCTCTGCGTAGGCGTTCAAACTTGACTTTACATTCAAATTTTTATAAACAATTCCAGTATTTTAAACTAGCGTTTGTCAGTGTCTCTGTAAACAGATAATTCTGCCATTTTATTACGACTGGAGACACGGACAATATTTATTATAATATAATTTAAATATTTTAAACGCATGCTACGCCGTAGTAATTTTTATTCAAGGAATTCACTTACGAAGCCGAAGCCGCAGCGTTTAAAAATATAATTTGACTATAATAATTTGTTTGAATACAAAAAAGTTCAAAACAATTCAGGAGTTACGATGTTTATAGTTAAGAAATGTCTTAAGTGCCATCTAAACTAGTTAAAATACGAACAATGTCTGCCATTTAAGTTTCGTCGACAAGCGAATGCAGCGCTGCCGTAAGGCGTTCCCACTTCCCAACGACGGCTAATATCGAACACGTCTGCCCTTTCACAAACACCGTCTGCAACGTATGACATTTAATTTAATATTCATTGCCTTATTTCATACCGCTGTATTGCGAGGCGGATTTTAAAGGGCAAATTAACGCCATAAATATAAATATAGGCATGAATACCTTAACATGTCTATTCAAGGCAAATTTACTTCTAATTAAGTGTTCTGAAACCGCTTTACCTAATAAGCATCTTACATTGTAATGTTTTGTGAAACTTTTTATGGCAAATAAACTAACTAGCACTGACAATAATGTGGTTTTAAGTATTTTGTAATATCAAATTTCCCTGTAATCTAGGTAAATGTTCGGTTAAAAGTGAATATTTTCAAGAAATGTAAGGGAAATAGATACTGTTTATTTTCCAACGCTACCATGTTTCATATTCGGCTCGCGCTCCCCAGCTATATTTTGAATGAGACAGTCTCCAGACCTACGTCCGACTATTCTATACACACATGTTCCGCTGTTGAATGCTAACTTTCATACACAACACACGTACACGCGGAATCCAATTCAGTTTCCACACTTTTCCATTTTTAAAGCGGCGTCGAATGACAAAATATTCTCTAAAATATTTCGAATAATTTGATGTCAAAATATAAATTCATAACAATATCTGTCTCAGCGTTTCAAAGGCACGCTAACAAAGTTTTCAACACTGAAGGCAGAAATTGGGGTTCTCGACCAATTTATTAAGGCGAAGTACGATTTAGACTCCAATTTTAAAAGAAATACTTCTTGTTAGTCGGATGTATGAGAGAAAATTCGTGTATTCTACTCACATACTTGTTCGCGGATGAAATAAATTAATACCTTTCCTCCATGTTCAGTATGTTAACATTTCAAATCTTTGTAATTTTTGGAGGTGATTCAACTGCTTCGTGGTGGAATTAATATTTGATTGTGCGTGCTTTGTACTGTATATTTAATTAAAAAAGAAAACGTGATATTAATAGTAAATACTTTTGGTAATCACGTAGTATTCTAACATGATTACAAAAACTATGTTTTGTTAAAATTATATATTTCATGTTCGTATAATCTGTTATGTGATGATGTGTTAATAAATAAAACGTTTATGACATCAATATTATAACTATTAACTGTTTTATAAAATGTTATGTAGGTAGGTATTTCATATGTTCAAACATTATTAAAACGGTTTACATAACCGTTTTCTTGCGATATAATTTATGAAGTAGGTAAAAGGTAAGTATTGTCAATTTTGGATGTTTTTGACGCAGACCTTACCAAAAAAGTTTCCAAGACACACATGACTGCATTCAAAAAATGCCTCTACCCATGTAAATTCAGTTTTTCTAGTTGAACGGAACAAACTAAACAAAAGATACCCAAATAGTAAAGTTAAACGTCTGACAAAGATGTATAGAGTTTTCAACATATTTTCGACAAAAATAGAAATATTTTTTCGATTTACTCTTTCAATGGTCAATAGAAAAAATGTTTTTGGTTTGTTAGCTACACAATTTTTTCACTGCAGCCCCGTTTTCATCTTATATTCCCCTTCGAAGGACAGCCAACCCCGTTTTTTCCCATGAGTGCCGTAACACCGACTATCGGATCATATTAGGAAGGTGGACACCAACATCTACCTGCTTAGATAGGCATCGATCTGTATTCTACAACCGTTGAATATCTAGGAAAACTCAAGGTTTTCTGAGTATACATGTATTTTTTTAAGTAGGTACTATTCGACTTCAAATACCGCTTTTATTAAAGTCAGTTAGTTAAAATACTTAAACTTTCTCCTAAGTGGTACCTATAACAAATACTTTTCTGAAAACCGCATCAAAATCGGTTCACTCAGTCGTGAGATAATCGCGCACAAACATACATATACAGTTTTTATTTTGCGTATTCATCTCCTCATTCATGTCTGAACTAAATTGTGTTAGAAAAACAAATAACATTAAATTATTGTGCATAAAAATAAGCGTATCTAATCACAACCCGGTTTTATTTTCAATGTTATATAATAAAAAATTAGATTAAATCCTAGCCTATCCTTAATAGCACCTAGCTTCACTGACGGACAAACTGACAGACTATTATTTATTTTGTATTTGTTTGATGTTTCAAAAGTACCAAATTATGGTTAGAAATACATGCAATCATACATACAGGTCAAACTGAGAATCTCCGTTTGTTACAAATCCTAAACGTTTATATTTTCATACACACATAGGTATTTGACATTATTAAACACAGTCTATTCTATCTAAATAATACGATTTGTTCATTCTCTATTTCAATTCTGGCTAGCTAGTATTTGAAAATCCTCGAAATTATAGAACCTACACACGCTTCTTTATATGTCTGAAATGGACATAAAGATAGCGACTGATTTTATCTTTTCAAACAAGCTTGGAGCGAAATTAAACGCCTGGAGGGCAAAGCGAAAGATTATACCTACACAACGGAATGAGTATCAAGTTCTATGAAAATCTTATAAATATGTCTGCTATGACATTTGATTGTTAAGCTACTGTTACGTCTTAAAAATAATTATTTATTACATGTACCGTATTAACTAATATTCAAGTGAACAAAACTATAAGTTTCGCTTTTGTATTAGATATTTTTCGTTTAAGTAAAGCTATTTGAAAAGAGGTGTTAATAAATTAAGCTCATACTCACATATTTACGGATAAACTAAATGGAATGCTATTATTGAGGTGATTATTTAAATACACCTAATATTTATTTATGATAAACCTGTAAATTATGATTGTTTTCTTTGTAGCAATGTCATACATAGGTTTTGCATACCTATGCTATAAGCCATATATTATATGCTTACAGTTTTGCGAACATGGATTGTGGATTTTGTATTTGTATTTTGTGTTCCAACTTGCACAGTTTTTATTTTGCGTATTTATACATTGCTGAACCAAATTGTGTTAGGAAAATAAATAACATTAAATTATTGTGCATAAAAATAAGCGCGATCACAACCCGGTTTTATTTTCACTGTTACATAATAAAAAGGTTAGATTAAGTCCTAGCCTATCTTAACTAGAACCTAGCTTCACTGACGAACAAACTGACAGACTATTATTTATTTTGTATTTGTTCGTTTTTATGGTTTGAAATAAAGGCTTTTGAGTTTGAGTTCAAGATATCATACTTTATTGATTGATAGGTATTATACTTTAGGGCTTTTGTGATCAAAAATCTTAAAGTATTATAACATAGTTATATTCGTACGAAATAAACTTATAACATAACTCTAAACGTTTATGTAAGTATATACTTAAAACTCAGTAGGCACAATTTCAGAGAAACAGTGCAAAACAGACCTTACCCTTAAAAATAATTTGTTTGTAAGCAACACACGGGAATGGGGACGAGTGGCTACAAGGGCCATAACACGAACGGACCGAGATCATCCCTTACAAGTGCGGTAGCATAACGTTATTTTGAAATTAACATAATTAGAGAATTTTGCCTCAGGGGTACGAACACAGAGACAAAGCTTATTAAGTTAAAGCCCACTGTAACTGTTATAGCGGAATTTGAGGAAAACAGGTGTTAAATGTCAAGGATTTAGACTGTTCTTTATGTAGATATATTTACGAATTATATTTAAATACTATTGTTAGTATTTTTAGATTTCAAATATTCTGTACCTACACACATTTTAGACTAGTTAGTCGCGACGTATCTAAATAATAATTGGTACTTTAATATTTTAATCGTGCGGGCCTGCATATTCTTGTAGAATTGATTAGTAATCAAACGTACACAGGAGACTTCTAGGCAGACAGTTAACACCTAAACATTGGCATAGATATTTGTTTAGTCTAGGTGAAATGTCGCATATTTATACACGTCTCACATACGCCGTATCTTACACACGTCTTCTGTGTTCCGGTCTCCTGCGACATCAAAGTGCGTAATTTACGAGAAAAGCGTCGTATTTTTTTTAAAGATAATTCTTTGGGACATATATTTTATATAAACGATTCTTGTTATTCATTAGTATAGCCAGTTGTAAAATAGAATAATTTAATTAGGGATTTGGAGGACACCATCTTGAAGGGGACATACGGTGTGTTCTGACAACGAAATCTATTGGTTTAATATTGGTTCGTATTATTAATTTAAAGAAAATCCCCTGGCATCCCTCGAAAAAGGTGGCGTGGGTATCAGGTGTCCCTAACTGATCCCTGCGAATAGTATTATCCGGAACATATTTTTCAAGCTGGGGTCGTAGAGTCCAGTCGAGACCCCACTCTGAATAAATTACTTATCTACATTGATTTTTTATCGTATTTACATAGGAAAAGGTTTTGAGTGCAAATACTCTGACTTTTATCTTAACCTTAGTTTTATCATCCTGGTATATTCTGCAAGCCTAGTACCTCGTCTCAACACTTAAGTTGAGATAAAACTGGAGACTTTAGGCTCAACTTAAACTATGTAAAATACTTGCTTTAACACTTTAAATCAGTAATTTTACGAGCAAGATAGTTGTAAATGGAAGCTGGGAGGGCTTGAAAATTGTATTAAGTTCAAAGATACACCCATCATTTTGACATGAAGCATTGAGATACAAATAGTTGCCTATCTAAGGATGTTCAAGGTAGCCATTTAGATACAAAATTTATATATAAAAATATACGCAGCACAAAGCTGTTCTTTACCCCAACTACTGAAGATAAATGCAAACCTTCAAATCATCAACTAAATTGAAAATTTTATATCGAACTTAATTATTTTTTCTACGTATTTATTAGGAAAAAACCAAAGTAACTGAGAACATTTTTCGGGCAAATCCTAATAGCTACAAGGATGTTTTGTACGTATCTACGATGCGAGACTCAACCTTCCCTATTACATTGTAGCTACATTCCGTTCTAAGTAAAGATTAGGCACCCGTATCTTGGCCCTTGAAGGTCAAAGTTCAAAGTCTTCTTCGATACAAAATGTTACACCTATCTTCTCTAGAGGTGTAAAAGGCGATGTAGGTATTATTCAGTAATTTTTCTGTAATTATTGGATAGATTTGTTCTATTTGATAGGTGAGGACTAAGGATATGGCTACGAAACACGTAAGTATAAGTCCAGATTTTATACAGTAAACACATACTGGTATCAAAAAACCGTGTATTTAAGCTAGATTTCACGTGCTAATAATTATAACAAAAGTAATGCTAATGCATATATATGAGTATACTAGCCAAGTCTAACTTATTTTAAGTAAAACTTGCTTAAAGAGGTACTTACTTAAACAGTTAGATAAGTATTTAATACCTCTACGTATACTTAATTCATGAACTCCTTAGTGGGTATTAAGAACTCTTTAATAGGTAAAGAAAAAATTTAATTATCCTTCTATTTTAAATTTAAATGCATTGTAATAAAACTTTACAGTTAAAAATAGAATTAATTGTGAATTAAAAAGTAGTAAAATGTATCTGGATTGAATGCGGTATCTATTCAATAATGCGCAGTAAAATCGTCATTGCTTTAAAATTGTGTTAGTTAATGCCACAAAAGGTTCGTCATAAGTGTTGTGTGAGTAGTCTTTATCTACAATCGACCATATAGATAGTTATAGTAGGTAGGTTGGTAGGTAGGTAGTTACAAATACTTACAGAAATTAAAAAAAAAACTGTAAAAATATGTTTAATCCAAAAGGTCAAAAAAATTAAGTTACTATTGAATGGAATATTGCAATCGACATTATTATTTTATAAAATTAATGTGTCCGTAATTGCGTGGGAAGTTTTGGAGTAATTATTTTCTCCTGTCGTAACCAGGTTCCTCCAGACTAAAAATGAGTACTTGAAGGTATTACTTACTTTTTAAAACGACATTAATGAACATTCCCTTCCGTGACACTAAATAAATGATTTTATTAATACACTATAATATCCTTTTTTAATTTCTATCTTAGTATATGCTCATAAAGAAATCTGCATTATGATGTTTTAAAGTAATTTCAGCAATACAAACTGTTAACGTATTCATACCTACAGAAATACCATTACCTACCTATCACTTGAGGACGCTTGGAAGAACAGGTTATTCTACCGCGTTATCGATGCATACATTCTTATACAGGCCCACCTACTCGCTTGAGCAAGTGATATTTTCAACTCCCAATGTCAAACTACAGGGAGTTGTGGGAACGTAACAGAATCCTTCAAACACTTCAAACTGCAAGACGCAAATAAAACAATTCAATTATAATATCGTCAAAATAAATCTATTCATAAAATATATCTCTATTTCACCAGACAAATAACATTTAGGCCTTCAATTACACTTTGCAATGCGCCGAAAAAATCTAAATGTCGTGGTATTCGTTGGGTATTTTCTTTTCAATTTCACTGTGACCTTTCGTCCGGACGTCGAACCAAGAACCCTCGTCTAGACAACTTAGTACTGCGCTACAGCCAGCTGATAAACGAAAATGAGATTATAAGGAGAAGCCGTGCCAAACATAATATTATGTAGAATACATATAGGCTAGAGAGATTTGGCAGTCGAGTTAGTTTGTAAGATTTACACTCGGCTGCGCGCAGGTATTGACGTCATCTTGGCATTGTGTCGCTCGACTTAACCCTCCGACTGCAGCTCGCTCTGCATTTCCCTACCATACTTTTATTTTACGACATGTTATCTACTCAAGATACCCTTAAATGTGCGATGTAATATGTTTGAATTGTTCGGAACTCACAAGTACTTTCACACTGCGTCAGTAAAAGGGTTGTAGGGTGATACGAAATATTTTTAAATGGACTCTAAAATGGTATAGATAGCAACTTAAATGTCCGAACTAGATAACTAATTCTTGTTTTTTTTTTGTTTCAGGTATGGAGAAACATTCTTAAAATTTTTCTAACGGAAATCTGGAGAAGACAATTTGGTGAATAATTTTAATATAGGTACCTACCTAACGATCCTCTAAAAATATTTTTGAGTTATCTTTAAGTAATCAACGGTGTCAAAAACAACAAAGTCGTTATTAAGATGTTCTTCATTAGAAGGCTAATTTAAACATGCTACGCCACACTGCAAAAATGTCTGTTAAAGTACAAACATACGTAGGTAACATTTTTCGTCTGAAATACTGAAGGGCAGGTAGAGAATATCGCTTAATCGTGGCGGGAGGCTACGTCGGAGGAGGCACATTAATCGGAGGCTTTACGAGGGGAATCCGAGCCGCAGACGATGTTAGCCTCTTAGCGTATTGAGCGCGTATAGCGGAACATTGCAGATAAAATATATTTAAGACGAATAAAATATGTGAAGGAAGTACAGGAATATTATTCTTTTAAAATTTATTATTGGACTTCTTACCTACTCAAATGTAATAATCCTTTTTTTTAATTATTACATTAAACTACATATTTAAAAGTATCGTTGGTATCGTTGACTATGTTATCGATATACTTTATAGGTGTTATATAACCATCAAACGATATCCGGTCGTTAATATCAAGTAATCAATTTTTAACGGCTCGTTAATTACCCACGTCTATAAATTAATATTGACATCTACCTGATTCATTTGATATACCAGTTTAATTACCAAATACACATTTGAATATTGGTAGAAGTAATAACAATAGTAAACAATAGAGATGTAAAAATATTTGTATCGAATAAACTGAAATTACCTATACACTTTATCTACATAGCTATCGACACGAATTTATTCAGTTTTATTACAAATCTAACGCAACAGAATTTCTCTAAGCATAACCCAATATTACATATGCTACACCACCGTGCTTCTACATAGAGAGAAAAAGTAGGGCTGGAATCGAAGGAGTTCGTCCAAACTGGAAATATAATTTTAAAGATGGCTGCCGCTCTCGACCTACCCCCTCCCCGCGCGCTCCCCAACCCGCACCCTGACGCAGCCTAAAATATTATGCACCCAAAAACCATTGTCTGTTGCCATGACAACGGGCCGCTCGATACTGGGGACTCGCAGTCGCACAATCAAAGTTACAGTCATCTCGCTTACTCTTTAAGTAGTCAGATGCTGGGTCCGGATTTGGACGATCGTCGTATTCGCACGACGATGGCTGGATGCCAGTGTTCGTAGGGTTAGCATAAAATGCTCTGGGCTGTCGGTTAAGTGAGCCGGTCTTGTTGGAAAGCTTCGAACAAGAATGTAAATGATATAAGTATATTGAACCGATCTGACCTACATCGAACCATGGATTGTATATAGATTACATGAAATGCGTGATCTCAGAGCTTAGAGCAGATATCTCGTACCTAATTTACAGAACAATAGCTCAATATGGCAATATTTTAGTTGGATCTACGATTGTGTTATACTCACGTCTATTTAGATGGGAAATTGTAGTATGTAATAAATTGATCGTCTGTTTTCTCTTTACGACTACTTAATATGTCGTAATCTGGCAACGTAGTGACCATCTTGGGTTGATAACTGTCACTTAATGTAGCCACCGATTGACGTTATTAAACACTCACTTCACTAAAACTTTTTGTTTCACAATATACTTCATTAATGACTTTTTGATGTCGTGTCTAGATTTACTTAATAGGAAAAGTATGATGATGTACCACAGACTAATCACATTTCATCTTCCAAAGCTACCGTGCAAATGATCCAAAAGTTTGGGACAATTTCAAAAACAAATTAGAAAGTTCTATTTTCGGCTCCCCTATTGGTCGATTGCACAAATGTTATATTTTTTTCCTCACCTTAGGGAGTAACTTTCTCTTTTTTGTTACAGTTCTCATTCTTCCTGGTTCGTACCTCTAACGCGGAAGGGTTTTTAAAAACTTTCACCCCTGAAACAAAAGAATATTGCGTTCGATCCTTTTTGTACCTTCAAACAATAACAAAAGGGTTCATTTTTTGTTATAAAAAATGTTTTTTTTTCTTATACCTTGTATTCATAAACGCCATAATATTTGAAATTGTGACGTATTTTGTCATTAGTAAAGTCTTATTTTGATATTCTTATGGACATATTAATGTCTTCACCGTGTTCACCTTCCTACACCTTGTCAGACATAAAATATTATTTTCCTTGCAAATTCATTGGTCAATAAAGAATAAAATAAAAAAATATTTCTAGAATATTTTACTTCTTTAATTTTAAAAATATCTATGAAGTTATTTCTAAAATGCTGAAATAAAGTTCTTTTTCCTACTCAACACAAGTTCCAAAACAGTCCATAAACAATTAACACCTCCTCAATCTTAGAATACTTAAAAACCTGTAAAATACCAATTAAATAAATATATCAACACTATTTTATTTTTAAACTTCACTTCTACTACAAAAAAAGTAAAGTTCATCATGATTACCGAAACTACGAAAGCTCTACGAAGCTCTACAAGTTCGAAAAAGTTCGGCGTCAATGGCACAGATGGCGCTTTAGCATGATTGTAAAAGGTGGAGGAACATTGGAATTGGGCGAGTTGAGACACACGAAGGCAATTTTTTTACGTTACTTAAGTAACACGTGGTCAATGAGTAGGTAGGTTTTATTTCAGGTTAGTGGATTTAGTTTCATTCGATTTACAACCTTAACACAGAATAAACTAGGTCTATAGTCTTTCCAATGTACAGAATGTCTCTATTCTCTTGTTTATCCACAAGCTACAGAACTTTGAAGTTTTAAAAACGAAAATTTATCTAATCATAATTTTAGATTAATTTTTCAAAGTGGAAATTAATTTTTCATTTCATTAGAGTGAATATTACATAACTATTTAAGTCATAGCTTGGGTGCCTAAAATACAGCTGTTTAACCGTCTTGAACTTAGCATACTCGATTCATTCAAGTTTGGCCTTTCGGCTTGTTGGTCCTGAGGTACTAGGCAACTGCTGAGAAAAGAATTTCTTCACTTTTACATATAGGTAGAGTTTTCTAAAAATGTTCTTATTAATAACATGGGGTCTAGAATTGTCCATAGTAATAAGTTTATTTCCTATTATATGAGTTACTTACCCCTTAAAAGGTTCAGCTCTGCTTACCCTGTCATAGATTAAAAATAGTGACGTTATGGTTTCCAAGTACTTAAAAATTCAATAAGTAGGTACAAACTTAAAGAAAACTGTACTTTTTGCTTTGTTTCTCACAACAAGGAAACCATTAGGTACAGCGTACCAACTGAAGTAATCTTTTTGAAAATTCAGAGTTGATTAAAAATTTACCTTTTCATCAATTTAAATTTTTACTCAGTGGATAGGTAGACTGAACTATAAAAATTCATGTTGAATCTAGTTATTGTACTTCATCTTCTTTTCTCTAAGAAAAATGGCATTTAATTAAGATTACGAAAAAATACTTCAATTCATTTTCGTTTACATAATATCTACTTACTTATTTATACTTACGAAAATGTTCAACAATTTTCCAATTTTCCGGAAACTTCGTTGACGTCAAGCTTCATATCGGTTCCTATACTTGGATACATATTTACATGTAATACATAGACATTTCGATACCTATTTGTAAGTACAGATGCTAACAAAACCGTCGCTTTTTAGTAACGGTTTATAAACCATTCTAAAATTTTAAAGAAAAAAAATTAAAAAAAAATTAAAAAATTAAATAATAACTTCTATGATATTGTAAGTTCTATTTTTACTTTTTGATGATAATCTTACTCTCACGTCTCAATATGTATACAATAATGGTCAACATAACTTTTAACCCCACCAAAAAAACAGTTCAATTTAACACAACCAATTATCTACTAGGTACTACTACATAGACAGGCATATTAATAAATACATATCTCCACGTAAATAAATACTCTAGCATCCATACATCCCGGAACCTAACATCCGTCTCATATTTCCATCGAAGTCTCTAATACAATAATTAGAATGACTTGCGACATACTTTATACTTCTACAACTGACTACCCATTGTCATTATAACGCTTGAAGATTCGTATATGGTTGACAAATTAATAGATTCTGGGTACATTGCCTCAGTGTCATTTATTTGCTATTGTGTTTTGCCATTTTGGCAACTGTGATTAAATTATTATGATAGTTTTGTAAATTAATTGTTAAGTCTATAAACTTAATCGTTTGACTTAAGTTGTGAACTTTTGCTCTCCTCTTTGTGTGAGGCAAAAGATGCAATACTGCAATTGTTGCATTTCATAATTATTA
Source organism: Spodoptera littoralis (assembly GCA_902850265.1). Taxonomy (NCBI): domain Eukaryota; kingdom Metazoa; phylum Arthropoda; class Insecta; order Lepidoptera; family Noctuidae; genus Spodoptera; species Spodoptera littoralis. Next base: position 6,074,701 of record LR824542.2, on the reverse strand, counting down.
GGAAAGGAAGGTGCAATAATAGATTGTAAGTTGTAGTCAATAATGATGTTGATTCAAGCATTTGAAATGAAACTATTTTTTTTTAAATAATCCGTTTATTTATTCGAATAAAACCTGTAAAACAATACATAGATACATATTTTTTTATCAGTAAATAACACGATTATGTTAAATACTTACAATTAGTTATTTACATAACTTACGATTACAAACAAATTATAATTGATTTTATTGATACAATAAATATCCTAGGTATGTGTTGCGTGATGTCTGTCCTTTGTACCTACATGACATTTGCATTCAAAATACAAGTACAGAGTCAAATTAAAGTCAATGTATGAGTGTTTAAAGAATGACGCGCTGCATTAAATTCTGATGACCAAGTCCTGCTGTGACCTGTGAACATAAACATGACACACGTGCAAAATACAATGAAGAAAAAAACAAGAGCAAGAAGTCTTCAAGTCTTCATCTTCTCATCGGGTCGACCAGTGTCATCTTCTGTTACGTATACTGAAGGTATACCGGAAAGAATGAGGCACTCAGGATACATTCAGTATACGTACAGAAGGCGACGCGTATTCTTCTCTTCTCATCTTCAAGAAATCTGCAAAATAATCGGTAAGACTAGTTCTAAGACTACAATTTAATATTAAGTTGATTCTTACACCCAAACGTTAACCCTACTAGCTCACTATTTAAATGTGACGGTTCACACGTAGCCCCTTCAATATCTTAAAAGCTCACCGAGCGATGCCGCTCCACGCCGGACTCCCCGCCTCTCCTCTGGGAACACCACCTATAAAATAAAGCAACCGATTTACAACACGCCTGGGTCTTCAACCCAAAAAGGGGAACACTGATAGTCACATGAATTCCGCTATCGTAACTACCCGAGTAAAATGGAAGAATATACGCGTTATCGTAAATTACAAACGCTATATTGTTTTAAATCTTTAGACTCGCAAAACAATCTATTGTCTTCAGCCGCCAATGGGATCGTCGGGATTTTGCAAACACGCGATTGGTTTGCAAAAATTATTTTCGCAACCTACGAACCGGTAGCGAGGCATGCCTTTGTTTTTTTCAACCTATCCAACGAGTCAGTAACAACTGACACCGGCAGGCCTTTTGTCCACCAGCCTTTGTTGCACATAAAGGATAAATTACAAAAGAAGTTTCGACCACCACTCGTAAAGATAACTAAAGAATTCCAAGTCTGTATGTGTGTGTCAGCCGGGGGAATGAATAGAAAAACATGAAAGGGCGTAAGGGTGTATTATATTCGTAATTTACGACGCAAGCCAACACAACACCGGGCCTGCATTATTGATTCTAATGCACAAACGAAAGGTTCTCTCTATGCACCGATAAATTCACAAAAATGCAGAACAAGCACTGGACTGAAGCCGGGGACCAAAGGAATACGCGAGTCGTGCCGGGCGCGGTGAAGAATGAATATAGCACGTGACTTACCGGTCCGGTCGGTCAGCTGTTCGCGTCGTCCGATAAGTAAACATTGAAGGATGACGGATGGGGTTGCGCGCGGTTCGAAGGAGCGTGTGTTCAGGGACGGCGTCTCCGGGCGTCTGCCGGTCTGGGCGTCGGGGCGCGCGTCCCGGCCCGCCATCGATTGCCGCCCTCGCCGAGTCGCCGCTCGGCGCGCGCCGAACCACACCACGACTAATGCCGATGCAAGATTTTCATTACATACGCCATGATCGTTGTTATTTGCACCCCGTAATGTTTTTTGATAGTTTGCTTAGGCTTCGCGACCGTTTACATTACGAATATCTATTTACGTTTACATACTATTTAGATAGAAGCTCATCGGCGGGCTTATTATAATAATATTACGTATGTATGAGTGCTGATAAAAAGTCGATATTAAACAGTAGACAGGCTGCGCCACCTGTTCCTGTTCTCCCGGTGATTACCGTTCCGCCCTGCGGCACGACTCGGGATTTTTAATACTAACATAGGTCGGCTTTATGTCGCAGCGTAATAGGTGGGTAATGTAGATTTTGGCAATTTTATAAATAGAAAATATAAAACGAAATTGTGTATTGTTGTGTATTACTTACGCGCCGTTTCTTTCTCTATTGCCTCCGGTTATGTTGGTAATGAAAAAATAGTAAAACGTCAAGTCTCAAGTAATCGTTTAGTTGTTATTTATGAAAGAAATTTTTATGGCAGTACGTTCGCGATGTTGCGTCGGGATCTTTTGTTATCCATGTGATTTTTACCTAGGTTGAGTTAAAGTCCATTGTTTCGGGTAACACACAAATGAATAAAATGTTAGGCTTGTATCATTATGTAGTGTTTAAGAAAAAAATGTAAATAGCAATACTTTTCTTGAAAATATGTTTCAATTGCCTTCTTATTTCAAAGTAGGTATAAAGAACATTCCTTTACATGCTCTAAAATCTATTTATTTATTTTTGTTTGTATATAATCCCACAAAATAGACATGACATATTCTCTTAAGACTCTTAAATCATCATGTAGGTTTGAATTCAAAAACTCTATTCGTCCTTTTAATTTTATTACTACAATAGAATACATAGGTATATAAAAATGCAATAAAATAAACTTCTTAAAAATGAATAAGATGGATGACTGCAATTAAAATATGACCCAATTTCAACATTTACGACATCACTTAAAAATATACCGGAACTAACAGTTCCATAAAATAAAACTTTACGACTTTTAAAATTGTTGTAAATATAATATTTGACATTTAGTGCCATTTTTTAAATACAATTTTAATAATTGTTACCGTCATCCTTATAAACTATAAATATTCTAGGTTTTCTCGTGTTTTTAAATAAATACTTTATAGTGGAGTTGTAAAAACATTTTCCACTATTTTTAGGATCAATATTATATAATTTTTATTGTTGTATTGTGTGGCTGGGTGTGGTTGATTATTTAGTTTTGTATCATAGCTATCATGAAATCATGAACTTTCATGGTTATAGGTTCCCAGTGCGCTTTGAGCAATGTCGATAAATTACGTGCCTCTAACGATAATAAGTGACAATAAGATCTAACATTACATAGACTTAAAAATCATCTACAAAGGCTTATTTTCATTATTTTGGCATCGTCGTTAATGATATTAATTAACTATATATTTATTATAATACCCTCGACAACTACCTTAGGAGGCTGGTGTTAGGCAGTTAGTTCAAGGGCTTGATACAGAAGGCAGTTCTCTTTGAAACGGCGCGCATCGTAAGGTTTCTGTCTCTGGAGCCGTAACCACCGGTAGCTTGGACCATGCTCCTGCTGCTGGTCGGCTCCTATTTATATATATATATTTTAAATTAAATTTTTTATAGAATTTTAAATAAATATAATTATGAATATACCTCTAGTTCAACTGATATCTGTATAACTCTTGAATAATAGTTTTAAATGATAGTTTAAGTTGACAAGGCCTTTCTCTGTAAAAATTTTGGTTTCGCTTCCTCGATCTAAATTCATTCCTCCATTTTGTGTCAACCTGTCCCATATTGGTAATCGTTACCATAAAACGCCGCTGACTAAGCGTAGGTGGCATCACCTATCTAGATCTTGTAGTCAGGTCAAAGGAAATTGGTTTTACGGGTCAATGGCTATGCCTGCCGCAGTTTAATTGCGGAATTTTCCTATATATACTTCGCTTTTTGTTTGTTGTTCCTATATTGTGTTTTTGTGATTGTAGGATAATAATTATAATAAAAACCTTGTATATGTATTAACGTATCTTAAAAATCAAAAGGAACCTAAATGTTATTATTATATAAATATGTAATTTTAGACTGCACAGTTGGCGCGGTAGTTGGGCAACTGACTACCGCGCAACTTATCGCGGTTTCGATTCCCACACAGAACAACTCTTTGTGTGATCCACAGATTCTTGTTCCGGGTCTGGGTGTCATGTGTATGTGAACTTGTATGTTTGTAAACGCATCCACGACACAGGAGAAAATACTAGCGTGGGGCAACGTTTTTAAAAAAGAAAGAAAGAAAGATATGTAACAGAAAAAATATGAGCCCGCAAAAAGTTTAAGAAGAACTAACTATTATATGTATAATTGGGATGATGACATTGACATTACTTATAATTTTTAAAAATAAAGAAATGGGAATAAAAATATTTGTTTGTTGCTTAATATGATTAGGTACATCAACAATAATGTAAATATAGAGCTCTGTTTACTCTTTTATCTTGTTTGATAAGGTTAAGCCACAGATCATGAGGCCACTAATGTGATAGGCCACCGCTTCAATGCGTAATCCACGGCAAGCTCAAAAAAGCACGTCACCAATAGTTCCGAATGACGGCGTCAGGTGGCGCTTGTGGTTGATACGTGAGCGTAGCGTTTGTAACTGTGAGATCGTTTAGATTTGTACTACAAATACTTTAATTTGGTTTTTTAAATGTTCCTTGTTTTAAGTGTTTTTATTTATTTATGTTTGTTTTCACATTGTACTTACATAGGTACTTAATTATTTTACATATATGATCTATAATCAAAATCTAGAACTCCTTTTACCATTTTATAGCCTTAAATATCTAGGTACTTACATGCTTATCCGGGTCACACGGACCTTCCTTTAACCTTAACAGCCAATTAGGTACAATGTAGATACCTATAGTTTAATGAGCTGTGTCTATAGGTAGGTGCTCAGCTATTAGCAATGTTGAGATGGGAACCCATTATCAGACCTTAGGGATAATTTAGCAGAAGATTTATAGACGGTCCATGAAGGTTTCTGATTAAGAGGAATTTGATCATTTTCTAGATAGAATTCTACGCAGATAGTATTCTAAAAAGTCGTGGTGGCCCGTAGGACGCCCGCTTTTTATGCATGAGGGTGCGGGTTCGAAACCTTCCAAAGGCAAGTACCAATTTGACTTTTTCCGAGTTATATTTCTTTCTCTCTATACTTTCTTTCTAAGTTTATTTTGATACGACAGACAAACGGTGAAGGAAAACATCGTGAGGAAACCTGGGCTTATGATATCTAATTATAAGTTTGAAATCGCCAACCCGCATTGAGCACGCGTGGTGATCCATGCTCAGATCCTTCTCCGTGTAACAAGAGGCCTTTGGTCAACAGTGATGGCCAATTAAAGGATGTTAATGTGATTCTACTTTTTAAAAAATGTTGAATAGTCTGAGAAGCTTTAAGAACTCACCTTTAACAGGAAACTCTCGTTTGCCCATAGATTAATTGAAAAATAAACATAATCAACTTTGAGTAGCAGTACCTACCTTTATCCAAAATCCAAATGTATCTATGACATTTGTTTCATACCTTCTTGGTAAAAGATTGATGCTGATTGAGATTGATGCCAATAACTTACCTATATCTTTTTAGAAAAACTACTGTTTAATATGTTTAAGAATCTACAACCTTAACGTAAAAGGGATGCGTACCTTAACAACCTCAGCAATTCTCTCGCAAAAGAATTCAGATAACTTACCTCCAAACGATCATCCCGACATAGTCATGAAAAATAAGAATCTCAATTTTACCATTTTTTCCAGTTGAAACAGCGCTCTTCCGCGGTCGATGGTCAAATGAATGAATAAACGGCCTCAACCCCAACTGCCAGGGGGTGGGGACGAAAATGGAAAAAAAATTGGGGTGGGACCAGACACCGACGACCCCTGTAACAAAAAATCAAGATTTATTTGCGAACACCACGTTTTGTAATAATAATAATGGTTTTATGATTGTGTGTGTGCGATGTATGGCAGTGCGAAAGTTCTCTATGATCTTATAAATAAACAGGCCTCATTTTTGTATCGATCGATTCTTGCAAAACAGGACAGACGAACCGAATATTTAATTACCTACCTACTCCATGTTTAGCACCTTCGCATAGATTGCCATAATTATAAGATCTAGTCGATGAAAATTCAATTAATTTATTGGTTTTCTATTAGCTACTTTGATTACAGAAAACCAGTAGATAGCAAAAAGAGCCCGTTATTTAAGAAAATTACAAATCAGCTGTTTATATAACTTAATCCAACGCTTATTACTATTCGAGTGCCCCAGATAGTCTTATCACTAATTACTATCAGATATCGATTAGTAATTACCCATTCGTAGACATTGATACGCTAATTGCCCATACATAACAATAACTGGGTCGACACTGCATAGCTCTTGGGCCATGACTCATACTTCTTTGCATTTCATTTTCAAGACATTTCTAATTGTATCGCCATAGATATACCCAGTAAGTAGCTACGTATGTTTAGTCGATTTTACCCAAAATCAGCGTCCTTTTCGAAACCACATGCGAAGAATAAATACGGCAACTCCTAATCAAGTTTGTACGAATATCAGGAGCATTAATAAGTGATGCCTTTGATCCCCACTTTGTTATGTGAGTCGGCTCTGCATGCGATAAATTCACAAGATTTAATTGTCGTGTACTTCGATCAATAATTTAGCAATACGACTTGCATATGAACCTTCATCGGCGATATGTTTATGCGTCTTTAACGATATAATTATGATCGAATGGAGTCTGCGATTGAAATAAATGGCGTCCGACTGATATAAATACTTGAATAACATTCACTGCTTACTGTAATGTTAATATACTGTGTTATACATGTTGGTAAGCAACCAAGAAGATCAGTTCAACTAATTGTATTTTCTAAAATGTAAAGTTACCGATTAAAGTTTTGCTTAAATGTCGTTGGCATAATTGTCATTAATTGGTTTTATATGTAAAGATTTTACAACCAGCGTAACTGATTTCATGTTTTTTTTTAATTATTGTATGTAGGTAACTATTGGGTAAATAAAAAAATCCAATAAGACACGTTAATAAAATAGGTTATGCCTGGAAAGTAACACAAAAATTACACAGACGTAAATTAAAATGACGTGGAAAACATTTTACACGACCAAAGATATCGATTTTGCAAAATTCATGATCGAAAAAACAATAAAAAAATATTAATCCACTTACCTTGCAACAACAAAACATCACTGAATTTACACGATTTCCTCTATAACAGTTCTGATATTCACGAATTAAATATAACCTAGACGAACTAAAATATTTTTTTAAATCATCTATACACGTCTTTGTCTACGTATTCAGCATTATTTTGTATTTTCTTTTGATGTTTAGGCCTAAACACAACAAAAGCGGCGGCGGCCGGCCGACGGCGGCCATCTTGTGGCGCTGCCGTCGCGTCGCCCTGCACGCTCATTGGCTGAGTGACGTCAACCGCGCCATGACACTCCACCATTACTACACGCTAACCAATATCTGTGGACTATCCGCTCGCTGAATAATAAGCACTACGTGGGGGACACACACGTCACACGGCCAGCACTATTAAGTTTGTAGCTTGGTACACGCGCCTATCCTCGTCGGCTCGCATTCTTGCGTTGTGAATTATCGCTTTAGAAGCTTTTAGGATGCACCCTAATCGGGCAAAGGGGAACATTTAAAATTCAAGTGACTCGACACTGATAGGATGAGAGATTTTAATTGGCTGCTGATTTTTGTCGTCCCGACTTGTCTAGTGTTAAATTAGAAAATGTTTTCTAAAGTAATGTTGAATTTACATCAACTTATTTGGATAAGCTTTTAAAGTGAAAATTCACTGTTTGACAGCCATTTGCATTAAAAGAGAATATAAAAGGAATTTGTAATAAATTTGAACATAAAAACTGTTGAGTTATATCTACTTAAGTCTCGAGAAATGTATGAAAAATGCATTGTGCATATCGAGGTTTTTCTATTTAAAGAGGTCGTATGCGTGAGCAATACTTCTTAGCTTTTTATGACTCAGTAACCAGATGCAGGTAAGTCCTCTCGGGTACGTAAAGAGCTTAAAATGTAACGGTGTACCTAAGCATAGGTAATGAATGAACAACATTGTAGCCCGGCTTCATCTAACATAGAAAGGGTTTCCAGTGAAAGGAATTTATGAAGGTAGGTACTCTTGCAAACTGGTCGTAGTGCGACAACGGTGGTTAGCTAACAGTTGTAAGTAATATATTGGAGCTGCCCATTCGACGGGGCAGACAGAAATATAAGTTTATTGTTGGTAAATTACTGTAGTGTTTTATGTCTATAGTAAACGCAGTTAAGTAGCTAAACATGAGCTACTTCAAATAGAAATCATTGTGTTCAGTATTTGTATGAAGGGAATTTTATATGAGTATATTCATATTTTAATTTCAATTCAACAAGACAAAGCTATTAGGTATATACTTACTAAAACTCAGGTACCTAACTACCTACTTATTTAGAAAGTAATCTAGTTTATTCGATATAAATTGGATTATAATTGTTAAAATTTAGTAAAGGACAATGATTTTTAAGCGCATTATGAGAAACTACCTAAATGATTAAATCATAGTAAAATAACCAAAATATTTTTCTATTTAAGTTGTTATACAGATTCTATTAATCTACTTTAATTTGTCAACGTTTCTTATTATTAAACCACATCTAAACTTTTTAATAAACAAAAACAAAATTTTACTAAAATTAGCTACACGTGCTACGCCGTAGACCTAATTTTCGTAGCAAACAAAAGGTGCACTTCGTTAACAATGTAATAACATAATAATCACCTTACTAGGATTCCAAATAATACAAACATAACTAAACACCGTTCTATACAAGTTTATCTCTACGAATTAATCTGTAGTAGCATAGCGCATCTTTTCACGTAGCCAACATAAATCATCGTAGCACTCATTACAAAGCGTCGCCTGATATTATTTATTATAAATAGGATCGACCGAACAAACTTAATGAAGTACTATCATATTTTTATCTTAAATAATTAAGGACCACCTGACCACTTGGACTTAACAACTATATCACCTCTTTGTGATGCCGACGGTTGTTTCTCGCTTTTTATTCTCTTTTCTAAAATTTATTGTTGTAAAATATGAAATTTCCAATAAAAATGTAGGTGGGGCTGCGACGTGGGGTACGCCATCTGTTGTTCCCCCATATTTATGTGATTAGTTCATGGATTGGTCCGGTGTACGTATAATTTTTATTTTAAATCGCCAATTTATGATTATAATCAGGTTCTGCCTCACAGCCTGTCAAAAGTTTTAATCGATTTATGCGTGGAGTCGTTGTTTGTGTTGGCTGCCTCCTACCAACTTATCTACCCTTTATTATTATTCGTAGGTACTTGAATTTTTATCGCATGAATGCTTCTGAATGCATACACGTTTTACAAAACCATTTAAATACTTATTTATGCAATTAAAACAATGTTTTGTCATTCCAATTACAGTTATCAAATACGAATGCATTACTTAGTACTTTTGTAATTACTTCATCAATTTATACTCGTATAGATAGCCAGGTTTTAAAAACCTGTTTCCTTCTCATTCCTTTAGAGTGCCTAAGTTAACAAAATCATTTATGTTACTTTATATGAAGGTTTTCCTCGCGAAACCTACTTGGTAAAACATAGACACAACATAGAGATAGCGACCTCTTTGAATAAAAAAAAAATGGTCAGCAAAAACTTTATCTCTGCTCCCAGAACTCCAGGTTAAATAAGTAAGTATATTCACCCGTTTCGGTGTAATTTACCTAACGGTAGGTTACACAAAGAAGCGATGTCCCCACATTAAGGGGTTCTGAGCCATCTGCGAGATCAAGCCCGTCGACAACTTGTATGGGATGCCGTTATGGGGAGTCAAGTGGGTGAATCAACACCGCCATGTGTATCCCTGGCATTTCATGGACGTAGGTATAAGACAGTGATTGGACTACGCAACGCTTTTTAATTCGATTTGCAAACGACTGAATTCGTATCACAAACAATATGTTGTCATGTGAAAAATATTTCGAAGCGTTTAAGAATGCGATAACCTACTTTTAGTTAGTTTACATAACATTGATAAACCAGAGTTAAATATAAGACCCATTTGTTTTAACAACAACATGTTTTGATACTTATCTAACACTTCCGTAGACCGAAACCTACTTTTACAAGTTTCCACGGTCAAGCTCAAGAGAATAATTTAAACAAAAATATTACGTAATTCTATAAAGTAATACATACAACAAACAAACAACTACATAACAACACACCTAAGTTTATCAGCATCTAAAATACCAACGAAAGTAACATCTTGAAGCCATACAGTGTAGCGGGGTCGATGCACTGGACGACATAATTCTTATTACGGTGGAATAAAGTTCTCATTCGCAGTGTAATGCATCACTGGATCCAAGTATCAATGTAGACGATCACAGATGCAGATATTCGTGTGACGTGTGACATGAGGCGACGTGACCTTGACCCACGAATGACGGATTCCGGCCTTGCGGGGTCGCCGAACTGTACATGTAGGTTGCTACACTATCTAGTCAACATCTACACGTTGTAACGTTTAACCTAGTATTTCGCTTACAAAAAATATAACCACGACTTTTTGTCGCAATCTATTAGTGCTCGTGTAAAATTTTACACGGAATAAAAAATGTAGATAGTATGTATGTTTTTTTTTCTATTTGAAAATTTATTAGTGAAACCGTGATAGTGCGGTACTCGGGCTTATCGATAAGTTATTTGACAAGACAAATTATTGCCTAACTTGTACACAAAAGATAAGTTTCCGATACGAAATTTTGTCTAGTAAATACTCGTTGTGTAGAGTTATGCTTTATAAATAGGTAATCCTAACGTTATCAGTCGGCATTACAACTATTGTATACTAAATAGTTTTGTATTTACTACGACAGGCGTGTGTTCAGAATAAAAAGCGGTTTGTACGACAGTGCAGATAGCATACTGTGGATGCAAATCGTGGGAGGTGGGACGAGACGTTTGCTCTTTCACGAAAATAAATGTTAAACATACACTCTTTGTCCGTAATTGAATGAGCCTTTACATTGAATTTTAAATGTAATACACTCTTTGTTTTCTTAAACTACCAGAATAAATGTAAATAAATAATACATGGAGATGATAATAATCTTGCTGGATTATTTCATTTGCGGTTTACCCCTTTATTGTGTGCGAGCAACTTCACATTATCTCGTATGTGTGTATTGATGAACTTTTGTACAAGATAAGACTTTATGTTCATTTCAACAATGGACATGTATTTATACGGAACGTTAATCGTGATTTTTAATGTCATTACCCACTTAAAACTCGCTTCATAAATAATATCAGATGCACAATCGTGTTGCTACTGCAAATGAAAATTTACAGGAGTTCAACAGAGCATAAATTCATGGATCGTCCGGCCGACCACTAAATTATTTATTAGCTTCAACAAAGGAACCATTTCGGACGAACAAATCGCCCCCGAATACATTGCATTTGATTTAAAACACAGGTATTTGACCGAGTCGCCGCCCGCTACGAGTAATGAGTTTATTTACGACAATAGAGGCGGCGGACAAGGCTCTTTATTGTCATGATTAGTTGCGATCCCCGACAATTGATCGAGCGAATTTTAAGTGCATAACAAACGAGACTGTTATTTATATAGACGTTACTGTTATATGCGCAATACTTTTTATTAATTTGACCATTTTATGGCCTTTATTGTTTCAAAACTGGGTGAGCGATCGTAGCAATACACAGTGGCATCCCAGAGCTCAATAAATCAGTGTACACTCAAAATACTCGTGTTGGTTATTTTGGTCGGGCGATCACTGACGCCGATGCCTTGCATAATGTACGTCGTTAATTGTGTTGTAAATTCGTCGAGCGTCAACAGCCCAGCGAAGTGACGTGAAGATGCAGCGCTGAGCCTAAATTTCGTCTCGACCGACCGCAGGATTTGTCCCCTTGCCAAATATCCCAGCTGTGGACACAAGCGCGCTCTGAATACTGATTATGTGTGCGTTATTGTTTTCGTTTTTTTTTCACTTTCGTTCTTCGGCTATCGACCTATTGAATTTTTCATGGTGTTCTTTATTGGAATTTCGTACGAGCTCTGCTGATAACCGACCGCGTTAAAGTCTATCTATATGATCGAACGATAACACGGGAGGAAGTTTCGTCAATTATACCAACTCGGCGGTGGCATTAGCATACATTTCGCATCCAATTCAACGATCCTTTATCGACGTTTGAATTGTTTTTATTTGCTGAATAAAAATAAATGAGTCTATTTAGAGAATAACGCCTCCAGGCCGGGAAATGGTAGACGACAAGAATAAAACTGTATTTAATCATCCTTGATCTGTGGCGGTGTATACCTACATAAATACTTAATATACAATAGAAGAGCCACGCTGTATACCGCAACTAAACATCTGTACCTATAAGATTAGTTCTATGAAAACAAATCGTTACTTTGAAGTCGATTTTCATAGTTCACAAAATATAAATGTGTCATAACACTGTCAAATAAACTTGTACATACATGACAATACAGATACGAAATCACGTTAACCGATAGAATGGCATCAACAAAAAGCACTAAAAACGCCAATTAATAGAAAATTTCAAGCGGCGTGACTGTTGTCGTAGCGCGTTTAAAATACGCGACAGTGTACAAATATCGAGTTTACAAAATAGGTTCATCTCTGTCCCTCATGTACAGTTACTGCACGAAACGAGCGAACACGGTATCTATAGTTTGTTTATCTACAAAACGCATTTGTAATAGTAAAGTAGATCACTTTATGATAGTACAATGCACATTTTTATGAAGGGCGAAACGGCGAATATCAATATCGAACCTATTTCAATGTTATACGACCGCTTATACCTACAATATCATACACTTAGGTATATAACTTTCAGGAATCAACATCTTAAACATAAGTATTAAACATTTAGTAATGTTTATTCGTTCCGAAACTCGTGCGAGCTACGAAAATAAGTCTGCATTAGAAAATCGAAAGTGAAGAATGTTTAAATAACAAACATCCTTATCTCAAGGCGTAAACAAAGGAAAATATTTATATTGCAAGTATTAAGCGTTTAATCCTTTCAACTTTTAATTGACGTAACATGTACCACCTGGGCACTGAACAATAAAATGCATAAAACTTACCCCGTGTATTCGATTTTAAAGAATGTTAGTACATTGCCAGCGTTTTTAAATCACGTTTTTAGGAAAAAAAATGTTCAAGATTGGGATCCGAATTTACTGATACTGGAGAATGTAAGTTCAAGTTGATGAAAGTTTTAAAATATCATTATCGAATGAGATGTTTCGTTGGAAAATCGGTCGTATATCTTTCCATGTGAGATTTATTTTTGTATATCACTCTGCACGCGTTTAAGCCAGTTTTCCAGGTTAAGGGAGCTGATGTAGGACGTGCAAATAAACACGGTATTTTTATCGCCGCAAACCTTTATATAGTTGCGGTCGATTTCTCCTCTTTATCTGCTCAGAGCGGTGTTTGCTTTATCTTGAATAAAAAGAAAGATACGTGTCGACTGTCAAAGGATTTCTCATCAAGTGATTGCATACATAGGGCGGCCGGAGCGCGGAGATTACAGCGACGTGACACTACTATAATGTTTACTTAATTATCCTTTGATTGAGGTCTTATTCACTCAGTTTATGCATCATGAAAATTTAACGACCATCAATAATAAAGATAAACGCGCATTATTACCAATGTAAATATCTACAAAGTTCACACATAATTATATAATTAACGATAATTTTATGGCAATAATAAAATAATAAGGCCTTTCAGTTAACAAAAACAAACAAAACTGTAGGCGCGTGATCCTATCGTGTTGTCGGTTGTAATTCAAATTAGGTCTTTATAGAAGTTACACGTTTGTTTGTCCTGGAGAAAATTTTTGATTCGATAAGAGATCGTAAAACACTGCCCCTTGTGTCATAAAATCGAATCGGGCCTGTCATGCGAATATGGCCTTAAATGCCAGGTGTTATGTAACCTGGAATCATTTTTTTCGCATGGCCCGTGTTGCCTGCATTGTTTTATGACTATGGAAGGGTTACCAAGTTACGTAATGTTACAATAAACGTTTTGAGGGTAATAAATTTTAATAGAGCAGAAATTTATGATCAATTTGTGGAGACATTTACAGCTGATGAACAAAAAGTTTATTTTTCATGCCCTTGTTTGTCAGAGCATAAATCTTGTATCGGTATCGGTTTTCGGCTGTCATAGGTATTTGTGTCACGACGAGTATAAACGTAACGCATTCTACCTAATAACAATAAAAATCCAAGTTCTAAAGTAATATCAGTGCTGAAAACATATCGGGAATTGTTTTTAACTGAAGCGAATATTTTAGAAAGACGTAACAAACTGTTGTTTTAAAACAACTGTCGTTTTCGTTACCCATATCGGTGACTTTACCTTGATGTAAATTGGAATAATAAGGGCATTCCATTTTAAAAGCGTGTCAAAACGTTTCACCGATTTGTTATATTTTATTTGACGTAATCACAAGCTTGGGACTTCCATAACTGTAAAAGACAAAGGCAGTATTTTCTTTACTTTGTTTTGTAAAAGTACGCATTAGGTACTAGGCACGTCTAACTTACATTAGACTCGTCTGTGTCTATTCCCTTGAATTCAGTTTTATGTCAAAACTATATCCGAAAAAAAAAACAGCAATAGAATACGTGGCGAAACGAACGCTGCTAAGCCAATATATTGAAATTGCAATACAGACGAGGCAAGTTCTTTCATTAGGGTTGGAAAATAAAAACAATACAAGTGAAAAGGGTATCGGATACTGTGCGCATATTCGCCAGAGAAAATTTCCTATTATGATCCCTTCCCTAAAGTCAACTACGTAGGTACCTATAGGTATGAACTTGTATAGCAATTGTCTGCTGTCCGCTAGGGATGCGCTTACATCGATATGAAAATAAAGCTGCAATAAAATTCGTACGGTCATAGACAGATACATCCGTAAATACTTGAACCTTTGGAATATTCTAAGCGTTTATAATTGAAAATTCATGGCGTTTAGATATCAGTATCAGTAGCGTCCATAAAAGCAACATAAAGTATCAATTTATAGCTTTTCAATTACCGGTAATTGTCACAGTGACTTTGATAAGGATTAATTAAGAACAGCATCGACAATTACCAGTAGCCATGGGCCTGGCACGTCACTACGTCCCCCACACTCACACGCCCCAGCGGCTAGAACACAGAGCCACACAGACGTACAACAAACACGCTTATACAAAGCTTAAGGTACGTATTTAGAGACATAGTTTCATCCGCGACCAAGAGTGGAAATTTCAATAAAAATGCAAATTTTTCCCGAGCAATTTCCTTCTCACTACCGCTGCCTCCGTTATTGGGTCCTACCGCATTATGTTCGGGTTTGCAGCGTTATAACATACCTACAGAGGTGGATTATCTAAGTAGGTATATACCTACAGTACTTCAATTTACTTGCTAATGTATGCCATCGAATTACGGTTATCTCACGCGCGCAAGAATGGAGTGTAATCCCCCTTAAATCGACACTTAGTTAAGTTAAACGGAATTGTAAACAGTGTTTACACAAGAACGAGTTACCATTGACGTTATTAGCCGTATTTGCTTTTTTTAAAGCGCTAGCGTGGTGTTGACTAATAAACATAAGGCATACACTGAGTGTCGATTACTGCTTGTTTAAACAAGGTGGAGAATTTAACTCTGTGTAGTTTTGCTTTTGAACCTTCGAATCGCTTTATTGAAGCTTGCAACTGTGTTAGTCTAACTGCTCGTTGCTAATAATATAAAACTTAATTTAGCTCCAAGTCGCCGTAGTATACAAAAGTTTCGGCACGCCTTTTTACCTCCCGGCGCGTCGCGTCTGGTAAATAGTTGTATGTAACTCATTTATTTAAGTTTTAATTAAACAGTCCTACTTCAATGACATCGTTATCATGCAATCTACCTAATTCGCACAATAAAAACAACAGCGTAAAATCTGCATAAATACTGTGTTTTAAAACTTTCCGCTTAGTTGGGGCGCGTCGCTGGGGGTTGAAAGGGGTGGGGGCAAACAGGCCAGATTAAGGACGCTGGAAGCGAGGAAAGAATACACAATTAGCTTTCTGCTACCTGCTGCAGATAACGTATCCAGTTTAATATGATCCCGTTTGACACTTATCCCGCGTAGCGTTTCGCTACGTTTTATTTTGGCCGACGGGGATAGAGGTCTTTGGCTATACTGGTCGGTTTTAAGTCGGGGATTTTAAAAACGCTCGGCGAGTTTCAGTTTCGACCGGAACCAAGGGGGCCGGGATCGATCAGCGGAACTCGGATCCTCGTTGGCTTTGTTGAAAAATCAAAATTAGATGCTTAGTATTCACGTGCGTTGTAGATAGTCTTCTGGTATTAGGGGAAGGACTATACTATTATTTTGCAGGAAGGTACACGTCTTGGAATTGGTTCCCACTCTTGTTATAATGTTATATGCTTAAGGATGAGATACATAGTTGACATCGAGTAGGTTTACGACAACAACTACCTAAATGAAAGTGCATTAAAAATTCACCCTAAAGTTGTAAACAAAGAAAGAAAATTGGGTCAATGACTTTTCTAGTACCTAATTAGTTTACGTTAGTGATTGTAGACATTTAAATTGCCAATAGTTCCCAAGACCGTGCATATACATAGAGGCCATATTTGCATTTAATGTTACAGGGAAATGACATAAACATCTAAGTATATAATGCTTAATAATATATTACAACTTCTACATAAACGAGAAAACAGAGTCTATAAGTACCTACGTGTAAGAAAAACATACGACAAACATTTTCTGAGTAATAAATATTTGTAAACATGTACAATAAGAAAACTTCTACATAGGTTACGAGTTCACTGCATGCCAAGGCTTTTGTTAAGAAAAGGTAATAATCAGTTAGACTAAGAAAAAGAATCAACAAAACACGCTCGGTTCAGAACACGGCAAACAACGCTTGCACATAAAACCTGCTCACACACAACATTACACAGTACGGAACCCTATGTTCACCAGTAATACTCCACAACATACATACGAAAATACACCGCACACTATGTCATATTCATTATGTACTCGATAATAAAGTTCAAAATTGAACGGAAAACCGTTTAAGCGAATGCAAATAACATGTAAATATTTTGCGTTTATTTTCAGCGTTGAAGCAACGAGATAAAATTCGCGGCCGTAAAATAATATAGCGCAGCGAAAGAGTATATTGTTCGTGGTACCATTACGCCTGTTCGCATAGTACTTAGGCTCTCCGTTGCTATTATAAATGCTCTTTGTTGTGCATTTATGAGTGATTAAATCTGATGAGATATAAATATCTATTGGACAATGTAAAATTTATGTTCCTAAATTAGATTTTATAGATGTGCTATGTTTCGTACCAATGTTTTATGTTAAAGATTGTGCTTATGTAGGTAAGTATTAAGTGAATACCTTTGTTTATTGAGTAGAGTTTTATGGCCATATTCTTTGCAGGATTCCTATTGGCCACAAGTCATTAAAATCGTTGAACGAAGTAGATACAAACTGTTTTATAATCTTAGAACCGCTTTGTGCAATTTTCAAAATTGCAACAATAAGGATGGTTGCTGAGTAAAATTATTTCCTAAGAACTCAAAAAGACTAGCTTATAATAATTCACAATAAGAAAAAGTGAGTAGAAAATTACCCCACGTAAAAGTAAGATATTATACCTGCACATTAAGTGGAGTAAGCACCTATATATATCCTGAAAGCTAAAATTTCTTAATACCTCCTGCCATTCCGCAGCCACCCTCCGTAATAAGCCAGGCGAGGTCCACAGGGAGGATCCACAAGTGATTTAAAGAGATTGTCAGTTAATGAGCCCGTGTCCGCCACAAATTCAGCCCTTTTCCGTTAACTTCAGAGCTAATCGCCCTTTTAGATGAGCCGCGTCTTAGGGCTACGAACGACATGCTTCGTAATATGAATGTAGGAACTAAATTATTAACGAACGCTCGACTTGGGAATTAGGCCTTGGAAGGAATTTCCAAATTAAAGTATTCGGACGCTAAGCTTCTCAAATCTCTTTTTTCTCTCATTTCAATATTCTTAGAAACATCAAAGGCATTTTCGAAGACAAAAGTAAGTATCATCAAGTGAATTAAATCGCAAAATGATTTTAGTAGCAGCCGATAATCATTTAAATGCTCATCTCGTGTTCACATAGTTCCGTATAAACTCAGAAATAATGCTTATTTCTATATAACTTACTATGATATCACTTAAAAAAGAGAAATAAATACCATCCCTACAGACTGCCGTATAGTATTACCAATTTAATAGTAAATGCTAAGAATTACTATGATAATCCTCTGAGGCAACTGCAAATTAAACCACTAAAATAATTACCTATCCAATATAGAATGTTCAGAGGTTTAAATGTTGAACACACGAATCTACATAACTGGTTCGATTGTGGTCTAGAGCTGGGGCCGTCCCTATGTGCCCTCGGGTAAGCGATATGTGTGCGGCTGATC
The DNA here is from genome assembly GCA_902850265.1 of Spodoptera littoralis. Classification (NCBI taxonomy): domain Eukaryota; kingdom Metazoa; phylum Arthropoda; class Insecta; order Lepidoptera; family Noctuidae; genus Spodoptera; species Spodoptera littoralis. The sequence continues at coordinate 6,056,241 of LR824542.2, read as the reverse complement.
CCTGTGTTCCATACAATTTATCTGTGTTCGGGCGAGTGTGCACGACGGCCCTATTCGGCAATCGTCCCACACCTTTACCTGTTTCCAATATAAACAAGACTAAAAAAATACATCGACCGCTCTCGTTCACCCGACACTGGGATAAAGTTATTCGTTTCTAACATTCTATATGAACATTGATGGCTCTTATGAACTGAATTAATGTCATAATTGCGGCAGTTTCGGATAAAATAAATCGATACGGACTGCTTACATAATACCGCCCGCAGTTTGTCTGTAGAATGAATGCCAATAACCATTTAAACTTGGCCTCTATGAATTCATGGAATTTCATGTATTTCTCTTGCTTTAGTGTAGCGAGGACCGGCTGAGAGAGGTCAGTGTACATAAAATAGATGAGTTTACAAGACTATTTTAAGTTGAATTTCTTATCTAATCCGTTGATATATGGGCATACGCCTATTGTAATTCATTACCTAGATGTGCCATATATAACTACACATTGTAGATTTTAATATTTTAGAGTGTTAGTCACGTCATTACGTAAGTAATTTAGTTTTTATAGAACTATGAGAATCTATGATGTTTTTATTTAAGTTTCTGTAGGTAACATTAAGTATCTTCTTGAAAATTCTATCTAGTAAAATTTTTAGTGACACTTAGGTGAAGATTTGAATTAATAAAAATCTGGTTAACTGAAATCAGTGACCTTAAAATTACAATAACAAGTAAATAAATACCCAACAAAATCAACAATCTACTACTATAATTTCTCAGTTCCCACAAACTTTGTCATTAGTAAAACCGAGCAATAGGAGGTTTAATTTTGAATAGACACTACGATAATTTCAAGACAAAAGCCTTCAGACATTCATTCAAGACATCGAGTTCAAGATTCGTACTTAAATCATTAGTTGAATGAGACATCTTAAGATTTTACTTCAGAATAAAAACAGTCCCAAAAAATGAAAGATCCACAATTGCCAAAGAGGAAAAACTTCAACAAAGAAGTAGAAAATTAGTAAATTAAAGATAAAACAAAAGAGCGAAGTACATAGATACAACTTCAAAACATATTAAATTAGCGGAAGCTTGAAGCTCTAGAGAATATTCTAATTTAGTTTCTGTCTGTCTAGTTATTTCCGTCTACCATAACTTGGCCATTTAAATGAGACCCTTCACCGCTACTGTAAGCCTCAATAGCATCAAGGGGCTTTAGGTCATTTTAAACTGGACGGGTCTATAGAGATGTTGTAAGTATATTATGTAGGTGTATATCGCATTTTGTGAAATTGCGAAGAAGCTTGGAACATTCTCGACGTGCCCAGGGGAAAGTGTCTGGACTAAACACCTCGTTTTTGTTTTATCTTTGCTTTGTATATAGGTATTTTGATCCAGTTCAATATTTGGGAAGCATTTTTTTGAAGCATACGTGTATCGAATATCAAAAAAGTTGGAATGAAAATACTATAGGTAAAGATTCAAAAGATTTTTACACCTGAATTGCCAGACTCATCCAATTCTAGTTTAGCGTTTACCTATAGTTTAGCTTAACTAAATCGGAGTAGGTACTATTACGATGTATTAGTTAAGCTAAACTGACAGTCTACATTATCTTGTATCGAAAACTCATATTATAATTATACGTAAATGAATACAACTTATACTTAGTTCTAACATTAACATCATATTCTTTGTTCAAGAACACACTATTATGAAATTCAATAAACACATACTTAAAACTGAGCATAAAATAGACAACATATTATTCCAATCTTACATTCGTATCACACGCATACACTTGAATAATTTAATTAACAGAAAAATCGTGTAACTGTCCACCGCCTTATAAATATTAATTTTCGATCCCACTCTAGTACAAAAGTGATAAATTCTCGAATATTACATTCAGTGGGCATTATCACCCTACATTTTTCATTGAAATACGTAATACACACCACAATTAAATTCCTGACCATTCAAAGAACCAGTCTTGGGTACACCACATATTAGAAAATCACACCTCTCTCTTATTTCTTTAACCTTATTTATTAACAGTTAAGGGTGATTTTTGGGCGTATTTTATCCTTGAATCTCTGTTATAAAAACCAGAATTATTCCGTATCAGATCTTATTCACACGTAGATAATAGTATGGTTAGATACAAAAGAAAATACTTCTCGACATGTTTGCAAAAATGTTTTGGAAACTGAGACAAAATGAGAACCGGTTTTCATTTATTGTGACGCCCTTATTTATTGTAGGCTATATAATATGAATGTTTATGATAATATTCAAGAAAAGTAATGTAATAGTTGTCACCTACTTGAATTTTGACCGCATGACCCTTTGCGTTTTAAAATTATCAGACCCTTAAAGCTACTAGTGTTTATAAATCTTCAAATTTATTGGTTGAAATTATACGCAACTTATATTTTTCAACAAGACTTGTTCAATATGGTAATAGAATAATACATTCGACATATTTTATTTCTTGTATAGATAAGTAAATGTTGGAATTCATATAAGGAATATTTTAATACTTGCAAACGCTTTTAATTACATGTAAATATACAAATTTTATGTAATGCCCGAACATAAAAACACGCCTTAAACCGATATTTTAAATTATAATTATGTATAAATGTCTTTTTACCCAAAATTTTGCCATTGAAAATCCATTCAATAGCTGTATTTATCTACAATAAATTATATAATATTGATCCTAAATCTTTTTGATGGTAGCTTAATTGGTTTATTATTCTGCACATAAAAATAATAATTGTTAAGAAATTCATAACTGGCTATAATTGCCAAACAGGATTTTATGTTGTTAGGTAGCTATATAACTAATAATTATTAATTATTTGTTACCGATGCTCATAGATACGCGTTTAATCTACAAAATGTCTGAACAAGTTGTGTTCTAGCATTCTCTGTACCAAAAGACCTACCTATAATTTCAGCACCACCACCTTTAAAATATTACGCTTAACACTACACACTACTAATTTACTTTTTATAGTTATCTTAATTCTATTGAATATTCTTCCCCAAAAAAGCTGAATGGAAATACAAATTACCTACTTCACTTTTAGCTCCTGGAAATTATACAAAAAAATAGCGCCATTTTAGGTGATGAAAATTTAAATTATTCAACAAATATGCATAACAAAGCCCTCACAGCGTCATCAAAGGAGACTCGTTAACAAAATCGCAAGACATTATACCCGTATCGTTACGATACTTAACAGTACGCATTGCCCTTAATTATTGTCCACACAATTGCTACGCCATTCCTACGTTGCGTACTATGACATTAGCAACTCTCATAACACTATATCTGCTATGAAATATGTTTCTGACTGTCCATTGATGGTCGCACACACAATTTTATTCCTTACACGTGACATTTACGGGTGAGTATTGTGTGCAGTGCGGTATAAAACTACAAGTGTGGGGACGATTTTGTTTTAAAAGGGAGGGTTCTAATGTCTGGTCATCGGTCGACTCTCGCTTGACCGTAGGGGTAATTTGGAGGCAGACAGCGGACACATTTGCATTACAATGAGAGTCGGATCCAGGGGTGGCGGGAGGGGGCTTCCGTCGAACGGATAAGCCCGCGTTTTGTATGTATAAAAGTGTGTAAGTTTGTCTGGAAGCTCGCTGAATACTTGAATATTAATTGTTCCTAGTAATTTTGTATTTGTTTACTACTTGCACTTCTTGTTAAACTTTGTTTATACATGATGCGTGTAGGTATTCATGAAGAGTTTCTAGTTTGTCTACGAGCTCAAGCATAAATGATAAGTACGAGGTCCTAGATTATATACTCTAGAGTGTCATACACGAAATAAAAGAAAAATTTAAAAAAAGATATTCAATAATATCTTTATAATTGTGTTTTATTATCCACCGAATACGTATAAGAAACCCAACCTTCATTTTATTGACAACAACCTACAAATGTTTATTGACAATCCTCAAGCTCTTTACTTTAAAGCAATCGAGAATTAGGTCAAGACTTTACTAGTTAAAAGTGGAACAAAGGAAACAACCTGACCCTTTTCGTTTCTATCTTTTTATTCCCGTTTTACGAGACATCGTGACACGAAGACGAAGTCAGCAATACTTGGTACACGTTTCTTATTCAAGCAACTTCATTCAAATTTTCCAGTACCTAGACAAAGAATAGGTAATTCAAATCATGATTAACTGTACGACAATGATGTTTATTCATTGAAATGATGTGTTTGTTAATTTATCGCTACCACATAGGTACTGGAGAAATCAGTTAGTAATTGGTAAGAGTGAAATTAAGACTACTATTCAATCAAAATATAATCAAATAGGCCAGTGATGTCGCGGGGAACCTAACGGGTATCCGGGGCTCCGGCTCGACGTGCAGGAGAAGGAACGGGGTGGTTTTTAGTCAGTAAGAGTCTGACATTCCCTTCCGCCTCACCCAGGCGGGAGCAGGCATTCGGTGATTTTCCCCCTTAAAAAAAAATATAGGCCAGTGATCATTAAAATCACTGACTGATCGTATGACTACCAAAACAATATCCCGAAAACATAAACAAACAACTAAAAAAAACAATACGACGAAACCTCGTCGACAAATTGTTAAAACAAAGACATTTGGCGAACAAAACAAGAACCGAACCAGCTTATAAAGAGACATCGTAACTATGTCGAATGCAATGAATAAAAACTCATAAATAAAATATAAGAACACTCAATTAGCTCCAACAGCAATCACTGCCAACTAATAATTTCAGATCAAACCACTTCAAAAACTTCATTTTCGTCTACCGTTTGGTCTAGACTTGTTTCTAATCAATGAATTTTGGCAGTCGATTGCTCATATTCTTTATTATAAGTAGTACTTACGCTAGACTGAAAAATAGATTGTGACTCACAAAATATTATAACAGAATATTTTTTGTTCAAACTTTTAGCTCAATTCTTTGTTATTGTACCTACATAAATATAATAAACAACAAGAATTATGTTTAAGAAACTGTCACAATGTTAAATATGAATGAATAGAACCAACAATTGAGTGTCTGGTTGGTCATGTTTAAACTTTTAAAACGAGAGCATAAGGTGTCACGATTTTGAATTCTTACTTATACCATTTTAGTCCAAAATTATGCTGGTTATGTAATATATTTTTTTAAGGGAGAAAATCATCGAATGACTGCTCCCGCCTGGGTGAGGTGTGAGGGATTATCAGACTCTTACTGACTAAAAACCACCCCGTTCCTTCTCCTGTACGTCGTGCCGGAGCCCCGGTAACCTGTTAGTTATGTAATATATTAGGTATAGTAATACCTCTTATTATTAAATAGATGCATGTAAGGAACACTTCCACAGGGAACAATAGCCACGATAATATTTAAAACAAATGAAGGATGAATAAAAAAGAACATAACATTTTGTTCAACAAAACAGGAAATTATTTCTATAGACAGTTAAAGTGCTAACATTTTCTTATATGAAACATTAACTTTCAAAGAAAACAATAGGACAAATTAATAAGCTTTGTCAATTGTTCTAAAGGGATTGAGACAACACTCACAAATTATTGAAGCAGAAGAATGTATGGACACTCCAACGAAATAATCCGACGGTCTGTGAGAACTTGATCCACTGCATTAATAAAATATATCGCGTAGAAGCGATTACGTCAAAATAGATGCTTCCCAAAGGCGCCAACGCATCGAGTGCGGGACAAATACCAATATGTTGCAGTAAAGTGCAATACTACGTGACGTGATCGTACTACTAAACTGATAAGTAGAGTAACCATGATATTAGGACTTATCTTTCTGGAAATAAGATTCAATTTATCTAAAATCTCGAATAACGGAGATGGTCAATGAAGAGATAAAAAAAAAACATGAATCGCTAGTTTGGCTGCTAAGACTAATATGACTGAATTAACTCGAAGTTTGAAGGAGGTTTGTTCAAAAACCGTACAGCGATGTCAAACAAACTCCTTAGTCTTATTCTCGTCTGCACATTTCCCCCGTCAACAAAAAAAAAGTTAGACAATTGGGTTTTCAAATTAATTAGGCACCTATTTAACACGAGATATGTAGGCATGGGCTTCAAGTACCTTTAATAACAATCTATTTCACAACCATACCTAAAAGGCAACATGTACTGATCAACTTAAATAAGTTTCAATATTGCTACAAGGTCTCTTAAACAATCAAATGCACTTTTTTAAAAGCCACGTGATCAAAAATTGTGCCTATCACCTTAATGCACTAAAACAAAACGAAATAAACATATCGATATCGGCCAACCCATTACAGAATTCAATCCTAATCCGTATGCTAATTATCAACATTTTTACTAAGTAGTTATTATCAAAATAAAATATAATAACAAGTAATTTCAAAGTTACTTAATATCCTGTGATATCATATTAGAGCACCAAACTTCTTATATAATAATTATGAAAACAAAATCTCCTGTCTCATTTGTCTAAACGCGATAACCTCAAAAACTACTGAACATCTTTTTGTTGACTTTTACTTAAACCTGCTTTAAACTGCTTAAAACTCTAAAAAAGTGTGGGAGAGCCATGCTTCTGCACGAATGGGCCGGCTCGACCGGGGTGCTAGGTGCTACCACGGCCTCACAGAAAATCGACGTGAAATAACGCTTGTGTTGTGTTTCGTCGTGTGAGTGAGGTTACCGGAGGCCCAATTACCGTAGTCCCCGTCTCCCAAATACCCGAATCCTCCACAATCCTCAAATTCCCAATTCCCAAAAGGCCGGTAACGCACTTGTAACATCTTGGTGTTTCGAGTGTCCATGGGTGGCGCCGATTGCTTACCATCAGGTGATACATCTGCTCGTTTACCAGCTTATGCCATAAAAAAAACCTTTTTTTTTTACAATCCACGGACTTGAAAAAGCATGGCGTCTCTATTAATGATACAATGTATTCCACTGGATATAATCGCATGTATTAATGTAAGAACCCTTTATATGTAATGCTAAAGGTGTTCTGAGAACATTAAATCACTTGGTCGATGTTTGCAGATCACTTTTAAATTAATATGTCCTGCCTTACATTACACATACATACACATATCCTTGGGAAGGAATTATTACTTTGTTGTTGTTTAACGAAGTATATGAATTGGTATATAACAAAACAAATAGTTTTATGTGCCGTTCGATCGGGGTTGTGTACTATTTTCGGAAGAGTTGATTGACCCCTTTATTTTAGCGAGATGAGTCAAAAATATAATATTTTCTGTTGTCTCCAAATGATAGGGTGACGTTCATACTACATATTATTACATATACACGTTTTGCTAGCAACGTAATTAGTTCTATTGTTATAGGGAGTGCCCCTTTTTGTCCATAAATACACTAGACACAACGCCAAAATTTCGTCCAACAATTATTAATTTCTCAGAGCGAAAATTCAATAATAGATACATTAGACTGATGCCTGTGTCCGTCAGCTACCCCGGTCACCGGGGCGAGTGGAACCGGCGAGAGATGTCACGCGGTGTTCCACAGGGTTCGGTTCTGGGGCCGCTCCTGTGGAACATCGGCTATGACTGGGTGCTGCGCACCGACCTCCCGAACGGCGTTAGCACAATATGCTACGCCGACGACACGCTGGTGCTAGCGCACGGGAGGTCGCACCAGGCGGCGGCCGACTTAATGGCGACAGCGGTTGCGACAGTCGTTGAAAGAATCCGGCAGTTGGGACTCGAGGTGGCGCTCCACAAGTCCGAGGCCATGTGTTTTCATGGCCGCGGGAACGCGCCACCTCCGGGTGGGTCCCAAATAACGGCGGGAGGGGTTACCATCGGCGTCGAGACGGCGATGAAGTACCTAGGACTCGTCCTCGACAGTCGGTGGAACTTCATAGAGCATTTCCGACGTTTGGCTCCAAAGTTGGAGAGGACGGGGGCCGCGTTCAAACGCATCCTCCCCAACCTCGGGGGGCCAAACGCCTCCTGCCGGAGGTTATACGCCGGGGTCGTGCGGTCCATGGCCCTCTACGGCGCCCCTGTTTGGGCGCCGAACTTGTTGCGGCGTCCTGCTCGGACGCTGCTCAAGTCACAGAGGGTCATGGCGATCCGAATGATCGCGGATACCGCACGATCGCTGGGGAGTCGGCGAACCTCCTTGCCGGATTACCGCCGTGGGATCTGGAGGCGAAGGTGCTCGCGCGCGTGTATAACATGCGCGCGGAGGCACGTCGCCGGGGCGAAACTCCGCTGCCGCGCCAGATAAGTGCGTGGCGGGATGAGCTCCGGCGCGATCTCATGGCGGAATGGCAGCAACGACTGTCGCAACCGAGGGCTGGGCTCGCTGCCATTGCAGCGGTAAGTCCCCTCTTTGAGGAGTGGCTTGAGAGACGCTACGGCGTCCTCACCTACCGCCTGACGCAGGTCCTCACCGGACATGGAAGTTTCGGGAGGTACCTGTGTCTGATGGGGCGGGAGGAAACGCCCGGGTGTCATCACTGCGAGGACCGCCCTGAGGACACGGTGGAACACACCGTAGCGGAATGCCCTGCGTGGGCTGAGCACCGCCGTGCCCTCAGGGAAGTGATCGGCGATGGCGACCTCTCGCGTCCGGGCCTAGTGCAGGCCATGATGCGGAGCGAGGGGGACTGGGATGCCGTCTCCTCCTTTTGCGAAGCAGTCATGCTAGCTAAGGAGGAGGCGGGACGCGTGAGGCAGCGAAGTGCTGCCTCCTCGCGACCCAGCCATCGCGAAGGACACACCGGGCGTCGGGGATCGCGGGACGATCTCCGGCCACCGTAAGCGCGGGCCTGCGGACGGCGAGCATGGGTGGCTCCCCGTCCGACCAGAAACAGACCCGAGCGTACGGCGCGTCGCGTTCCGCGCGCGCCTCAAAGAGCCATCAGACCACCACAGATGAGGCCCAATAGGGCCGATGCCGATTCGGAGTCGCGGAGAACCTAACGGGTAACCGGGGCTCCGGCTCGACGTGCAGGAGAAGGAACGGGGTGGTTTTTAGTCAGTAAGAGTCTGACACTCCCTTCCGCCTCACCCAGGCGGGAGCAGTCATTCGATGATTTTCCCCCCTTAAAAAAAAAAAAAAAAAAAAAAAAAAGACTGATGCCTGTAGGCATCTTTTATACCAAAAGAGATAATAGGATAAAGTATAATATATTATTATCGTGATTTGCAATACGTTTGTTATTAGATACCTACTCTATAATGCAATATAAACATCATATACACGATTATTATAATCTGTCAGAATATTATCGGTGACTATGAAAATATCGATTTACATGACATGTAAAGTTTGAATATGACACGAGACTATCCTAGCATAGTCATTGAATATGAGTAAATTACAATAGGTAATCTATTTTACATAGATACATTATATGCGTTATTTATGTTATGGTTTGTTTAGGTACTCAATGCGTCATATAGTCAACTCTGTTTTTCCCCCAAAGGTCATGTTTTTAATCTTGATTAATGAAAATATTTTCTTTTGCCATGTGTTAGATAACAGAGACCACATCCAGGCAAACATTGGGTGTCGTCCAGCTTAACGGAGTGACAATATCCGAGCTCCTGAGCTGAGCCACTGAGCTCAATCTTCAAATTTAAGTTCAAACTCGAATAATGACCAAAATCGGGTTAATAATGATGATAATGAGCTTATCACACCACCTTTCATCTTACTTTTTTATTCATTTAAATCAGCAGTTGAAGGATAGTCAGTCCTTGAACATATTTCTTGTCATAGAGCAAAAAGGCTAAGACTGACAAACCCAGTTGGGACATAGCCAGGAGCTAGTAACAGAACATTCTGGAACATCGTGATCAACTGTTACATAACCTTACATCTAGATCTAAGACCACAAAACGGTCTTAGCTTAAACTACGTGTCTAAACTGTAAACGCTTCAGACTATCCCTAGTGCATACCTATAAAAACGATATAGGAGACAGATCCTTACTTTGTTCAGACATCAGCACCATTAGCCACCTCCATCAGGTATCCCTCTAAATAAATATCAACTTTTTCATCTTTGTATTAAAGATGAAAATCTTTTAAACGGATTTGAGAGTTTTGGTATACCTTCATATGCACGTATTCCAATTTATCATACAACAATGTTAGTCAGACGGACTTCTTAATAAATGCAGGCAGCGTGCACAATCACCCGTAATGGAGTGATGTATGGGCTGCAGTATAATACCGATGTATGGACTTGAACGCAATGCGGATGCACTGATGCCCCTTGCCAATGAACGTGGGCTCGTCTGGGATACCTACGAAGTATTATAGTTACATCAATTGCCTGGGTGCAGTTATTTAGATTGTGCACAAGGTTCTTTAGTGTTTTATTCTATTTATATGTCTTATCTGTATTTGTAATTCAATCATTTGTAATGTGAGAAATAATAAAAAAACAATGTAAGATTCCGACATAAGATGGCTTTGTCTCAGAAACCCTTGACTAATAAATTGAGAACAGTAACTACAAAAAGCGCACAATAAATAGACGCATGAAAACGAAACATTCCGAAACTCGTTGCGACTTTCAAATAGGACAGAACACAAAAAGTACTTCAGAATTATAAAAACAAATAATAAAACTTCTAAAACAGAAACAATAGGACTATAACAATGAAACACGGACGTACAACTAAAAATTGTAGACAAAAGTAAAAAAGTAACAAAAACATATAATACAATATGCCATTCACCCCTTTCGTCAAAATATTACTGGAATCGACACTTCCTTATTGCGTCGTAAATTTAACAGGCGACATACAAATCTTTGTAGACAATAACATATTTTTTATTATACAATATTTTGTTACCAGTCCTTTAACAACCAGTGAGCTGTCTACGTGTTAAAAATAAAATTTAAGTTCATTTAAATAGTTTAAGTTTAGTAGTAATACACGATCGTGTCACATTCCCAGAAAAATAGACAAACCTTTAAAATTTTCAAGTCACACGTTTCTTAGATGTAAGAAAAATCTTGGTTACCCAGCAAAATACTTTCCAAGGAAAAGGTTCACGAATTCCATTAAGGAAACCATTAAAAGGAGAGGTCATTACCAAGTAAGTGGGTTTTTGGTTTATACCTATACATATAGTACAACATGTTCCAACTTCGAGGAAACCTTCGCGCTAGCTAAAATTTAACTGACCGAGAAAATTTCACGGGACTATTGCTCTTATCAAAAGGAACGAAATGCCATTTAGAGCGTGCCATTCACCTTCCAATTTATGGCTTACAATATCGCTATGAAATCTGTTTTTCCTATGTTCTTACTACAAAAATATCGTTACATTAAGCAATTTTCTGACCACGGAAACGTTATAATAAATTAGAAAATGTACCGCCATAATATAGTCCAATCAGTGTATCTATATTTGTTTTTCCTTGCGTACAGTTAGTTATTTATTCATTCTTTTTCTTACTGAACTCATAAAAATAGATGAACTTTAAGAACAGAAACATTTGCATCAGTATTACAGTTCCAATTTCCATATTCACTATAAATTGTACCAATATATTTTAATCTTTAGTATACATATAATTTCATTAAAGCATGTCTTCTTTATTGCGTGTATATTTTTCTTTTGTTCTTTTTACTCACGCATAGAATTAAAGTATTATAAGAAGGATTATAAGAAGTTCATACATGTATTTCGAATTCTCTTTTCACAATTAAGCCTTATCTGGATAAGTAGCTATTGATAAACGAAACCTCATCATGCTTACAAAATAATTAACTATTAATTTAAAAATAATACCTGTAAATTAAAACTATAAAAGGTAATGCATTCTTTTAACAGTTGTTTGATAATTAAGAGCATATAAAATATAATGATACTAATTATTTACATATCCAGTCTTATAGGAATGTTTTATATGATAGTACCCGGCGTGTATATTAGATTAATCAAGTGCATTGCGATTGGTTTACCAACTATAATAGTGGGAAATAACTAAAACAAAACGAATAGAAGATGCACTGTAAGCTATTTTTGCCTGGAATAACGAGTAGTACTTATTGTTATCACAAGCCTATAGTATCCGTGTATATAACTACATAATTATAATTATTAATAGTGTATCGTATATTAATTGAAATATTCAGCAATAACACATGTTATATATGAGTATCTAGCCGCCTATATCTCAAAACTAATGAAAAGTCTGTCAATAATGTTGGAAAATTATGACTCTGTACAATGTTGTATGTTAAATTAATTTATGTGCAAGATCTTGTAATTGAGATAGTCATTATCTAGGAATAATTTGAATAATGTCGATTAGTAGTTTGTGACATGATTTTTTTGTGGAAAGAAATAAGATGAAAGTAAATATTTTTTTCATTAAGTACGACATTATTTTGTATATGGCAACACATGTAACATTCTTTAAAGATTACTAATAACTATTAGGTATAGTTTAGTTATTTGATAACTCTACCAGGTATGTTTTTCGGGAGATTTGATGATTGGAAATTTTGTAGATTTTAATGTGCTCTTCCGATTTCCATTTTGCACCCTCGTACTTGCGCCGCTTGCGTCGCCATCTTGGAAAAATGGCGGTCAAAACCAGTTTTTTTTTTGCAAAATCTGTCCATTTTACGAGAAAAACGTTAGCTACAAAATTAAACTTCTTACAATTTTCTACAATTTATGTCTCGACAGTATTTTTTTTTTAATATAAGTAGAGCCAGAGCTGTTCGGTTTCTGTAATTATCTTTTAGTAGGTACCTAATTCGTACAATAAACACAATACGTTTACTACGTAGGTATTTCCTAAATTGAACAATGAATTCGAAATAATATACTCGGCAGTTACGTATAATATTGACACTCAATCAAAAACTGAATAATTTATATTTATATCGAATGCTTAATTGCTTATACATGAACTTGATCGTTTGACAAATAAAAAAATATCTTGTATTACTTATTAAAACCACACTAATGCCATGAATTAGCGTTATATAGCTGCCTGCAGTATCAAATATCAAATCGGAATGCAAATCGTCATATTTATTGATATTACACTCATCTAAACCCATCTATGGAAGTCGCGCGCCGTCTGAATATGATTAAATATCCTTGTTTTGTTAAATTTTCTCAATAAATAACTTAATTTTTGTCAACTTGTAATATACATCTGTGAATTCTATTGATAGTTTTTGAAAAGACTGTTGATTTCTATTCGTGTTTAAATAAATCTGTCTTTGGTATCCTATTTCGAAGTTTTGCGTTTTAAATGTGCAAAAAACATGGACATTATATGGCTGCCACTTGGATTGATAGAGATAATAAGTTGATTGGTTGCTTCATGTCATGTTATAAATACAGAAAAAAGTTAACATTATACCCATGTAAATCGATTGTTAACAAATGAAATGATAACGCAAATCACTATTTAGTTCTTGAAAATGGCATCAACTAAAATTTTTACGCTGACCCCATCCCTAGTTTAACGCGAGCATATTTTAAATGCTGTCAGAACAGCATGGCGCCTAACAGTTTCCAAACTTAGTCAAAGTTAAATTAGGGGTGAGTCGCCTTATGTGTGCTCAAACTATTGTGTGAAGCTATAATTAAACTGCTGTGATAATAACGTAGGCGTTCAGTGAACTTGTTACGTGCGTAGTATATGCGTTTTGTCGGAAGTAATTGTATTAATAGTCGGTATATGCTCACGGGAGTTTAAGACTTCCCCTTAAAATGCGGTAAAAGACGTGTTAATTTTCTGATTTCAAGCGGATAACGGTTCAATTCAAAGTGGTTTTTTAATTAAGTTTATTCGTATTTGGTGACTTACAATTACTAACATGAGGTAATAATACTGTTGTATTTAAAACTCTATTCTAAAAATGCAGTGCAATTATCCTTAATCGATAAGTGTATAAGGTAGTCCAAACCAATTAATCACCATATAATATCATTTCATCTTCCTCAGTAGTAAGAAAATCACTTCGTTTCAAAAATAATAGTTGAAATGACGGTCCGTGGCACATATCGATCAGAACGCTCGTTACTATAAAGGAATGGGCTCAACAAATTGACCACCGTCTGTAATAGATACCAATTGATATGAACGACATAGTTAGGTGTGAAGAATACGTTATAACCAATTCATTTCAAGTAGGTAAATGGTTTTATTTTAAATTTTGATAACTCATTTATGTTGCGTGACTTTTGTACAATTTTGTAGTAATGGACTAACTATAAATCGCTAGTTTTGCGTCTACACGCCCTATTAGTATATGTTTATCATAATTAATGTAACTTTTATTCATTTAATTAACGTTAATGGTTTTCACTAAAGACAGCGCCACTAGCCAGACATATACGTAATTAACGCCTCTATCAATGCTTTGAAAAAATTATCGGCTGTTGTTATAAATGTAATACCTATGCCCTCAACTTTTAAGTGTGGGAGAACCTTGTTTCGGCACGCATAGACCGGCTCCACTGAAGTGATACAATGGGCTCACAGACAACAGACGTGAAACAACGCTTGCGTTGTGTTTCGTCGTGTGAGTGAGGTTAGCGGAGGCCCAATTACCTCAACTCCCCAATCCCCAACAATCCTCAAATTTCTAATCCCCTAAAGGCCAGTACCACACTTGTAATGCCTCTGGAGTTCCGGGTATCCATAGACGACGCCGATTGCTTACCATCGGGTGATTCGTCTGCTCTTTTACCGGCTTATCCCATAACAAAAAACTATGACCTGAGGTCGTCATTATGTTTACCGTAATACTGAGCCATATTATAATGTATGGTAGACGCCATGAATACCTAAGTAAACCCCATATTTTCACGGTACATAAACCCATAGGTATTGAAAACGTGCCGTAATTAAATGCTCATCTTATACGCACCTTTTTGGCTTATAGATACCGATGTTTATGTAGACACGTAATTAAGTAATAAAATGTATGAAGAATATGACTTAATCATTTTTTTATTACATTCTGGTCTGTACAGGTGACTTCGGCTGTTCTTAACAAGCATTTTTATTCACTTATTCTTGTATTTTATTCGTTTGGCTGAAGAAAATGTAGTAATGAGCTCAATAATATCACATAATTATACTAGTAGCTACATACCTACTAGGTATGAATTTTACCCTTTTCTATGACCTTTAGACATTATAATTATAATTTATAACACATAAAAATAGCTAAGGACCACTACATTAATACGCTTAGATAAGCTTGTAAATTAAATGTACATTATTTACTAATTTTAATGCGCACTTAAAACTTATAATATTTTATACATATTCATATGCACCAGTGATAGTTTCTCCGCCACATTTATTTGCATAACATTATCTAGGTATAGCAATACATTTTGCCGTCAAAATTAAAATTCGATGACTATCATTGATGAAGTAGGTATCATTTTTATTTTATATAGTTAGCGTTGATTTTGAACAAAGATTATATTATCGATTGCCACCTAAAACTATGATTATTAATATTTTAAATGCAAAACTGTGTTTGTTTGTCTTCATTTCACATAGCGTCGTTGTGAGTATGGAGATAGAAGGCTAAAGAGGTATTTTTTTGCTTTTGATCCCGTAGAAAAATTCGTACGCGTTAGCTATACGTAGTACAGATAGATACAAGTTTTGACTCCCTAGACAGATCGTGTTTTAATCTTCATTCCATTTCACAACACGACGGATGTCTCAACACGTTATTTGATCAGTTTTCATCTAAATCAGAAACCAGTTCGATTAATTATAATGAAGGCTTGTAATGTATGAGTTTATTGACTTTGATACACTTTATACGTCCATAAAAATTTTATGTGCCAAATATAATGTTACTTCTAATGTTTAGACAAATTAAAGATGGAATGGCTCGATAGAATTAATTGATGATAAATAAAATAAATCTTAATGTTCACGTTATTTTTTTAGTGAAACTTGTTCGTCATTTGTGAGTAAAATAGTCTTAGATTTTAGTCAGAAAGATAAATGAATTCTTCTTTTTGTCTAATCTCTGTAAGAGTTAATCTAAATTTGATACTTTTCTTTGTGTTCATCAGTGATAATCACAGAACATATATTCTTTATATGTTCTGTGGTGATAATAATGTCTCTGTTTATAACTAAAATATAGTCAAAGACCAACTCTTCACTAGGAAATGATTAATAAACCCCTAGCAAAAAACAAGTACGAGCTAAACAAGTGCTTGTATCAAACTCTTTCAGCAAATACATATAACCATGATACCTAAAATGTAACGAAAACACCACAAAATATAAACAAATCGTATATCCTACTATATAATTAACATTCCAATCTAACGCTCGCATTCCACAATCCTGAGTTCGTGTTGAATCCGCCTTACAAAAATGTCTTCGATCCCGTAAACGTTCAAAGACATTCAAAGTTTAGCAATTTAATAGTGTTGAAGTCAGTCGACTATCGCAACACTTAATTACATTCGGTATAATTGAAAGTTGGTAGCTTATCGTGTCTAGAAGCTGTATATTTTCGTATCTATGTATTGTAGGGGAGGGTACGAAGAATTCTTATATTAATAACGTTGCCAGTATCAATAACTTATACTTTATTAGCTAAGGTTAAAGTTTTCTTTTGGTGTTTATTAAGTTTTTACGTGTTATGTGTATCTTTATATTAAGTAGGGGGTGTTCTAGCGATGTGCATTGGGTTTGCTTGGATGTATTCCAATGTATGTAGAGTTATTTTTTATTATTTTGTTTTTGTATACAATTACAAGAAACTGAGATATGATTATCTTTTATTTCGTACTTAACTTACATGATAATGTATATAAAAATAAGGATATAAATAAATATGTACAAGTAAATATAAACTAAAACTAATGGAGACATTTAAATAAAAGTAAACTAAAAATGACTATTTACAGAGAGCATCACAAAAACTTCACTAGAAACAATTTTAAAAATGTCTTTCGGACTCCCGTATATCTATTAAAGGTAATGTTTTTAACGTAATGTTTTCATTGTAACCTATACAAAATACTACTTTAACATTTGTCCTATCAAAAAATAACGATTAACCCCTCGAGAGACACATTAAAGAATTCTGTTAAAACTGCTTTTTCTAAGAGATAAAAGCAGAAACGTTTCTAGTTAATATAATTACTTCAGGTCCCCTGAGATTGGAATATATTTACCTCCAGACAAACACTATACACAGATAATAGAAAATTAATAAATCGCTAAACCTGTTTCATACGGCATGTTTTATTTTGCAAATTAGATATTAATTTAACATCACTTAGTGCTTTTCAAAATGTGCTAAATCTACATAGTTATCTTTTTCTTATGCCTATTATTGCCTATGACGTCGTAATTCTTTTTAAACTGTATTTTAATGTTATATTTATGCACATTTTAAAGAAGTAAAAACGGTCATGTATATATTTGATGGTTATAAAGTCAACATCAACTCTAGCTGATGGTTATCAGCCCCTGGCGTAGTTTGAACTTAGTTGAGTAACTCCGAACAATTACGAGTAAAGCGGGAGCGGTATACCTGGTTATCTAAAGCAGCACAAGTTTCATCCAATGCGTTTACCGAAGCACGTCTCTTAGGTACATTTACATACATATATACGATATTGAAACAAACCTATACAAGTTTACCGAGTTCCTTAATAACAAAGAAAGTAATCCGCACGTGTTCCGTATAGTAATATAAAGTTTCAGAGTCTCTCCGAATCTATTTATAAAAATTGTCCTCTCTATAGTTTTATTGGGATTGCGATTTTTTCCTTCCTGGACCAAGTAATGGTAATTCTACATTATGTAAATATTACCTGCGTTGGTGAATTTAAGCTCTAAAAATATGAAGTAAGAGACTCGGCTTACATCGACTGATAACACTACCGGATTAATTAGATAGACTTAAAGCAACTTACATAAGAATCAGTTTAGTAGCTTGAACTTGAAAAAGGAATAAACAAACAAACAGTTTTATTAATATTAAATAGAATATAGATGGAAGTCTGTATATAATAAGGCGTTACAGACTAAATAAACGTAGTAGATACATACATAGCTACATAGATTTCTAGTATTACATTTTTTGTCTTTAACCTCTAGTCTCGTTGATTCATTCGGCTTTAGAACAGCCAGACCGACTAATTTAACAAAGAATTCTAAATATTTTAAAGGTACAGAACCCTTTGCACTTGAAGCAAAATATGTTGAAAGTCGTTCCTTTTGTTAATTTGGGGTCCGTGAAGCAATAATTGTGTTGAGAAGCGCGAGCCGCGTTCAAACTTGCTTATTAACATTATTAGTAGCCATGGCTTCTTCAATGGTGTGCTCTAATTATAAACTTTCGTAATTTTCTTTAATTATATTGCTATTCTATATACCTACATATATATTTAACTTTAGTTAATCCCTGTGAATGGTCAAGAAAAAAATATTCGAAAGGTAGGTAATGAATTATCGACGAATTCATTCAACGGTATATTGCCTTATTTTTAAGTTATGTACATTTTTAATATTTTTTGAAAATTAAGAAACAAATAAACAGACATATTCATATAACATTCATATATTGATAAGGTCTGTGTTTATTTATCTAAGTACTTATTTACTTCGTCCCTTCTCACGACTAGTTTCCCACAAGAACTTAATTGTAACTAAGTAGTTTCTTAGATATGTTTATGCTACTGTTGACTTTAAAACCACTATTCTGGTACCTATATTAACCGTAACATTGCATATAATTTCTTAAAGAACTATGCAGATATTTTCTATGCATATCATTATCAACTACAATAACAGTAAATCTACACTAAAAGCGATTTTATTGAATTCTGATATAGAAAATTATTTACTAGTCTCTTCTTGTTTGACCATAAAAACAATGCTTATATAAACCTACTTTCCATAATTAATACTTAATGTAATTACCCAGCACAGTTAAACTATATAATGAGATAGGCAGAGGATCTAAATTAAGTACAGTTAACTAAAACATACGAGAACCGTTTTGTAATTTGCGAAATGTGCGTAAAGCCACTATTCGTGTTAATTTAAGTTACAACATTTGTTAAGTTCAATAACCTCATACTTTGAATAATTAATACGCTTGTAATTTAATGTCAGCACACATGCCATTTTATGTAATTATAGAGCAATAATAAATTTTTCATTACCACTTATTTCTTTACAATTCTTGCGCCTCGAAACTTTTTGCAAGAGAAAAGGACAAAAAATAACATAATTTATGCTAGATGAGTTTTTTGATGTTATAAAAACATGTAAAATGTAAAACATGAACCAATTAAAACCTATGTTTGAGCAAAAATGTTGAGCAACAACTTCTGTTCATCAAATTTCACTTTACATAATGGCAAACGCAACAAAAAACTGTCTAACCTAACCAAATATGATTGCGAACTGTACCGAGCGTTTCGCATGATGGCGGACGGTCGTAAAGGGCCGGAGTTGTAAAATAAGTAAAAATAAAGGGCTCGCTGGCGGCACGACGGGTAAAGTTCAAAAGGAACTTTTGCTTTTTAACCAGTCGGTGCCAAGTTTAAATTGGTTTCTACCATCACCTCCGCCAGGAGAATGGGAAAACTAGTAACGAGAAAATTTAGCTTCGTATAGCTATTTATTAAGTAGAAGTTGGATCCTGAATTACACAGCGACCTTTTGCACTGAGAGCAGAGAATAGCGCTAAAGAATCATTTGTTGTGACCACAAATCAATCAATTAGTTAAATATATCTTCCTGTATCCATTTTGCGTGTAGTGAATGGCCTGACGCATCATTATCTAGGTAATTATTTACATGCGTCTAACATTAAATCATGTTTCCAGCTTGTAAATAATTGCGTGATAATTAAAATAAACGGCGTCAAAATACTATTTATCACACCACGCATGGTTGCTACATTTTCGCAACTTACATATACGATAAAATGATCTTGTTGTTGTTTCATTATATTTCAACGTCTTAATGTAGTGTTTGGGGTGATACGATTCAAAAAAATCTTATAGGTCATCATTGAACATCTAAAATTAAATCACTTTCAAGTTATTTTTTGCTTCAATTACGTCATCCGGAGCGCTGTTGCCAATAATTTAGCTGCGTCCTGTCTTAATCACACGACAAACGGTCTTAAGCTTTTGATACTGATTTATAATTATTATATGTATTAATACTATTTTGAACTACGTAATAACTAATTAAACGATACGAGGTAAATATTCAAAAGAATATTACCGATGATCTTGTTCACAATCCTTTCTCGTAAACGCATTCTATTTATAGAAATGTTTAATATAATGACGCGGTTACAGTGAGTACGCGTTCTTAACATTTATATTTATCTGCTTAGCAATAGACGCCATGTTGATTCACAAATCACTCATTCGTTACAGGACGATTTATAGCTCCGATTTGATAAGCAACAATGTAAAGATGATTTAAACAATAAAGGAAACTTAAATCACTTGCCATGTTAATTTGATTCATCGTCGCTATAAAATTTCCCTGAGACAATTTCAAGGTTGTAAAATGTCATAAAATTATTTACTCCACAAAACCCTTGCCGCGTTTGTTTAAAGTGTACGTTAATAATGATTTATTGTAATACATAACTGTTTTAATGTGTGTATGTATGGGTAATAAAAAGTTTTATGGGACATTTAAGTGCGTTGCAACCTCAGAAAATGCTTTTATTGGTATCTAAGCGCCGTACAAAATTGATATAGACGAAGGTGAGAGAATTGGTTCAGAGTGAGATGCATTGGTTGTTTGTATGGCTATTGACTTGATTAATATTACTTTCTAGTCGATAAATGGCTTCGATGCCTGGGTGGTGGGACGTTTCGACACGCTCACTCGTGTAGTCCAACAGATTATGTAATGGTCGTGAATAAATAAGAAGAAAGTAGATTGGTACATAAATATAGGAGCAATAAATAAAACTAATCTGGTAAATTTGGATAATCGAAAACAAAATGAATATTTATCGAGACTATGTATTTTTAAATTTCCAAAAAAAAAATGTATTATGTAGTTTTGAATAGCTGATATAATTTTGAATTGAAATATAATACTCAACACAGTTACATTTGAAATGTCATCCTAATATCAAACATTTTATTGCTGTCATCACATAAATTCCAACAATATTTCCCTACCTGTTAAGTACCATTAAATTAATGATGTGTTAAATTTTCACTAGACACTAAACATTTCGACGATATCAAATTCACCAATATATTATATACACTATTTACTTTTACACAGCTATTGGATCAATAAAATAATTTTAATATTAAAAACTATACACATCACTTTGCGTCCAAACACACACTGCAAGAAATTTACCTTTCCAACCCTTTAATGCCTGTGATTATTACTTTACCACACCTTTCTCACGTAATTACCTTCACAGTTATATTTTTACAATACCTGAAAAAACACGAACTTTCTTTATATTAGACTTTATTTCAAGTAAGGTAGGGTTTAGAATTCTCTGTTACTTCCTGAACATAGAAAGGCAATGACAGAAATATTTATTACACCTCAAAGGGTTGGGTAATAGCGTGATGGTTTTATGGTTCTACGTTATGCAATTTTCTTGCATTGTACAAAATACAACTGTACTGTACTGACGTATTGTTATACAGCGGTGTATAGTTTTGATACTTGCTCCAAAGCAATGGTTTAACTTTCAAATGAAAATGTATTTTATTGCTTTGTGAGTAAAATTGAAATATTTGTTTTGAGCATTTATGTGTAAACCCACATTATAACTACATTTTAATATCACATGCTACAATCGCGGAATTACTATATCCAATCCATGTATTGGCGATCAAATTTTATTACCAATCTATTGATGTAATAAACATAAAGTTATTATACAATAAAATATTGGTATTTACCTATTGCATCGGCTTGCTTTGAAGCAGTATATTAGTTTTATAACACATAAAATACCCATCAGGAATACTGATGAGATGTTATAGATTACAATGTTAAAGAACACTAATGACGTCATGTTTGACAATAGCAATGACAACTGTATTATGATATTGGCATTTATTATGCACTAAAATAAAACGCTGCCGTAATTTTTTTTATTGTCTTTATAGCCATGTATTAGGTATATAGTAGCTATATATATTCCTCAGGCTATTTAGTGTTATAATTTTATTTTTGTTAATTTTCTTTTTGAGCCTGAGATTACGGTAAAATCATAATTATTCACACTTTCGTTTCACTTATAAAGTAATAAACATTTTTATGAATTTTAAACATTGTGAAATTTAAAACCTAATTTTCTATTGTCAACATTAAAATAGACAGTAAAAAAGACATTAAAAATTAAAAAGTATTTGTTTTATTTTCTCAGTATCAAAACTTGTCAGTCGTAGTATAATGTTTGTTTTAGCCAGCAATTAACCGCTGGACCATCAACAAAGCGTGGTATAAAGGTGTGCACTAACAATGCTACTATTGTAACTCCACGTAACCCTTTCTTCGCCACTAGGACAGTTATAACACCTAGTCAGCAATAATTGCAAAACAACGGGATTCTTTACTAAAAACTATTGTTCGTCGAACCGTAATTTAAGTTCAGATATTACAGTGCACTTTACCTGTTGCGTTTCAACGGTTAGAAATTCTCAAGGCTGAGTAATTTATTTTTGGAGTAGGTAGAAGTATCGAAAATAGAATTTCATTTAGGCGTGAGTATTTCAAGCTGGCTGATCGTTGGAGAAACATTTAGATTATAATTTTGATGTTTTTGATGGAGCTATAACAGATTACGCATCGCTACACGCTATACGTATTAATTTTATTATAAATATAGATAAGCTGATAATCTGCTTACAAATTCTTGGAACATCTTGCAAAATATATTAACCTATCTACTTTTCAACAAATTCTAATGTGGTTATCGAGTATATTTAATAACGTAGTTTAAAAGACATTAAATTACCTATTAAAGTTTAAAGTTCATGAGGAATTTCCAACCACAAACTGAGATTTGTTTCTACTAGCCTCAATTATAAACGAGTCATATATAGGCGTTTATCCTCATAACTGCATTATTAGGCACATAATAACGATTCGAATAAATTAAACAAGTAATTAAAATATAAGCAACTAACATTTTGATTATTCATACGATACATACACATGTGAGATATTGTAATGAAGGTATGTGCTTATAAAATTTTAATGGTTAACCTATATGGGTAGGTAAACTAAAGACATTAGTTCTAAGACTAGACTAACCACCAAAATTGTAAGAAAACACCATCTGTGTATCAAAAGACGAACTAACTTGTCTAGTGCAAAATAACAGTAGCACCATCTTTGGGGACAGACGGCATTTGCAATAATGCGCCACCCTCTGTGCCCCCGTCTGCACCCGGGGGTGACAAACATACGGTTGCATTACGTAACGCAGTCGCCTTCAACCCGGCGACGAGGCCCTACCATATCGCTAACCCCGTTCACAAACCTATACCAAATTCATATTTACGACAAATAAACATTTTTATCTTGATCATCTGTCTGAACTGCATATAAATATCCTAATTGTCATCATAGACTAAGACGGAAAATCCTAGCGAACAATAATTCCCAAATCAGACGTACGAATTGGTCGGCCATGACGCGGAAATGAGTTGTTACCATATTTTCTGGGACAATTTTCATTGATGTTACGCTTCAATGGTTCTGTCTTGACAAATCTGGGTCGTTCTGTTGTATACGATATGTGCTGATAAGTTCAAAGGCGAAAGGACGTCAAGTCGTAAGAGATAAATTTTCCCGTTATGGAGGAAAAAAGTTGTGTATTTTATATGGTAACTTTTGTCTTAAACGTTTTGCCAGTAAAAGTGTTTCCTAAAATATTTTTGTAGCACATGTGGACGCTGGTACCTAATTATACGAGGGTATTATGTAAATGTAGGTGCCCTTAAGTCCTTGTAAAGTACGCCGTTTACGAGGCCAGTTAAGCGGTTGCAACTCTGTTGTCCCCGCGTAGGGTGTTAAGCTAAAATATTTATTTAGTTTACACCCACTTTTCTCGTTGTATACGGATATTTAATCATAAAGTACAGTTTTAAATTATTGTATACTTAATTTTACGTGTGGGTTGATGAGCTAGTGTAGTGATGAATGTCTAACTAAATAATGGTGTAATAAGGCGCACATCATGACACTTATGGGACTGTATGAGAAGAGAAGTTTTGATTACTCTGGATGTTTTGTTGAGAAAATATGGACATTAGCGTAAAACACGCTTTTCATTCGATAAATATGATATATATGAACCACACACAATAGGCATTTTACATTATGTATTACTTTTTCAAATACTTAAATATCGAAAACTAAAAGCAGTTACTACTGAAACAAAAAAAAAATGTTCTAGTTTCGTACGAGGTTTCCTGACAAATCAATCTAGTCTAGATAATAGATAAACAAACACGAATTATTCATTGACTTAACATAATGCATTTGTCGATGAATCAATTTGCAGTTTTTCATCGGCTTATGATAATCGAAACTATTCTATAATAGTCTTGTTCAATGAGGTTGTAATGTTTGTTTTTAATTGTGTACAATTGATAATAAAATGACATCTTGCATGTAATGTTGGTACTTTATATGCGAGAAACTCACTTGAATAGTTGGAAAATGAATTCTTATTACTGCATTCCATGAATTATCAGACTAGGTACAGTAAGACTAGATCAGGCGCGGAGATAAACGAACACGCAGATATAAACTTCAAATTAGTTGCATATTATCGATGCATTTAAATTTTAAATCAATGCTATAATAATTTAGTTCCTCCGATAGGTAAGTACCTATTGAAAGTCTTATATCTATTCAAGTTAGCTACGTTGGCAGTCATTTTCTTCTATTAAGTTATATTTAGAAGCGGATACAGACAACCTCGACTCTTCGGGTTCACATAAAATACGGGAAGCGTACGTACTCCATTCTATTCCACTCTATAAAATAATCTCGCGGTTGAGTTGATAAAGTTGTATCTTTGTGGGCCAGCAAGAAATGCTCCACGGATTCAGTCGCTGTCCTCTCTAAAGTACACAGTTTCGTCGTGGCAAAGACTAATCTTTTTGTCAATAACAGACACAAATTGCATTTGTAAATAAGCTTCAACTCTTCATTCTATCAAGTAACCAGACGAAATCGGCTATTTTGAACATAAAGTAAACTGCAGTTACCATAATACAAGCACTTTATACACGCCTCCTCGTACCGGCCTACTCGCAGCTACATTAACATCAATTCAATAGTTCCAACCTCCTTTTAACGTGCCATCGTCCAATAAATTCACTCCAATCGGCTCAATATCGACTATTTTTCTTCCCACAAAACAAAGAACACCAAACTATGAAAATTCAAAATGCAAACGAACAAGAAATTGCGTGACAGAAATAAATACTTTCCCTATATACAAGCAATATATAAATATATTCAAACACGTGTTCGTGAGGAAACGGGCCATGCGTACAGAATGACAATAGGGATTTCCCTTTCAAGCGGAAAATTTACGTGATAAAAATTCTAAATAGTCGCGTGTGAAAAAAATTGTATAAGGTCCAAAAATAAGTGGCTGCGGTAGGTGTCATTATGTAGTCTTATAGCGGTTTTGTGTGCGGCCGTAAATCAGAGAAGAACGTGAGAATGGATTCATTATTTAGACAATATACGATACGTGGCTGGGCGTTTACGTAGATGAGCTTCGTATACCGTTTACAGGGTTGCCTTGTGCATGTTTGCACAGATTTCAGCGAACTTTGACGTAGCTAGGAAGTGATTGAGGAAGTTTGAAACTTTGTCATATATCTACATTATATACACTAGTTTAAATGTAACGTTATCGGTATTACATAACACATAAATTAGGAAAGGTATCTTAAAGATAATCTTATCAATAAAAAGGCTTTAAAAATCTCTCATCGTCCACTAGAACTCTTTGCGGCAACGATAAGTACGCAATCTCATTTGTTTATCCACATTTTTAACTAATGACATTCACCTCTCAAGTTGTCAACGCGTGCCCTACCCTTGCATGATAAGTACGACAGCCCTACGACACATATCTCCCGTGTTACGAGGTATGGGCCGTTGTTCGTTGATACCCGACAGATACGAATCTCCACGAGTTTTGCGTAAACTTGTTCGGTTATGTAAACGTGTATTAGATTCTGATTAAGCGATTGACTAAAAACGTTCGGTTTTAGTTGGAATGTAGAGGTTTTTTAGTTTTCCGACCTTGTACGTCATAGTGACGTAGCTGTCCAATATATCGCGTAATTTGTTTGTCAATGAGAGGCTGATGGCTATGATGGCCCATTTCGACGATAGGTACCTGTATTATCTATTTATTGGTAGTAAATTACATAAAATTTGTCTATAAACTGTTATTACCGTCATAAGTTTGCCATAAAATCACTATAAAGTTATATTATTACAAAAATAGATAGTAAATAATTATAATCATCGATAAACTCAGCGTAGCGGTGTATTCTTATTAGCAGAAGTCGTTTCAGAATTTTCTTATTAGCATAAGTTGCAAACATGAGTACATTTGGTACAAGCATTTTACCGCAGGGGGCGCAACGCGCACGTGTGCACTTCTTTTGTGCAATCTCAACCCTTTCAGACAAGAAGTTCTCTCACCCCGTCACAGATGGCGCTACTTACTTAGTACTAAGATAATATTAATGAATACCACTATCATTTATTACGAAAATAATTGTAAGTTCCAATTGATATTAGTGTAATAAAGAAATGCCATATTAAAATTAGATAATAGTTTATATTTGTGAGTGCAAAGTTCGTGCGCTGACCTTGCCAAATAGTTGACCCGCAAAAACACAGATGGCACTGTATTTGCGAATTCGCAAATAAGATAATTTTATTTAGTTATAGTAGAGATAAAATGCGTATAGGAAATTATTATATTGCCTAATTTGTAGTCATATAGGTTTTCATTTACTATATTCCTAAAAATAAGATACAAGTAAGCATTACTAATTATGCTATACTACAAATATATTATATGAAATCCTAATTCGGGAGTCAGTAGAGTCAGTCAAGTATCAAAGTCTTCACCTACTTTCATATTTATAGATATTATAAATTTAAATGAAGGTCATACATAAAAAAGGTTTGAAAACTTTATAACAACCAGTGGTTCTAAATAAATTTTGTAACTGTTATTTATTTATTGTATTGAACATAAATTTTGTTCAATGGTTTTTACAATTACTTTTATAATTATAGGCATTCTTGAAATAATTACCCTAATATGATTATCATTTTATATCAATTTTGCTGTAAAAATACATAGTCGTAATTAGAGACATATTAGGTATTTGCTGGCTTATTACTCTAGTACCTACCTGATTATGAATGCGTCTAAGGACACATTTTAATTCTAAGTTAATTAAAATACCATTGAATAGTCAGTACACCACAGTTATAAATGTCAAAAGCAGGGAAAGTTATTGCAAAATTCAATGTGTTAATAGAACCGAATTCGTAGCAGCGTAGTAGGTTACGTAGGTGGTCTACGCTACGTCACTACGCGCTACGAATTCGTAGCGCGTAGTGCCGATTAGGAACCCGCCCACTAGTTATTGTTCGTAACAATTCTTTCAAGGTTCTACGATTTATAACGAGTTATAACATTAATTATATTTTCACATAAATAATTTACGATAAACATCTGCTTTTGGTATAAAAATAGTAAAAAGTATTAATTATAGTTTTTAATGTAATACAATCTATTGGTACATTTTGTTAAAGGTCGTTTTAATTAAATAATGTAAGTAATGTATGTAGGTCTAAAGTAAATACTTTGATTATTCATTCGTTGTATTATATTTATTCCTTTACATTTATTCGTTGTATCTTATTACTTACTAATTGACCCAGCGAACTTCGTACCGCCTAAAACCTTTACTCGCGTTTTAAACCTTCCCTGGTCTTCCGAGAACATTTCACGACCAAAATTAGTCAAATCGATTCAGCTGTTCTCGAAGTTTAGCGAGACTAACGAACGAAAATTCATATTTATTCATATAGATCATATACCTAAAGCTGAAGAGTTTCTTTGTTTGAACCTGCTGATGTCAGAAGTTACTGGTCAGATTTGAATTTTTGTGTGTTACATAGTCCGTTTATTGAGGAAGGAAGTTTATAAAACATCTCGTTTGATCATTCAATAAGCGACCTAGAATAACCTTGTAGAAGTTGCTAGTTTTTGATAAAAGGTCCCGAATGAAGAATGACGTTACTGTTCTCCAACAACCACCTTTCTTCAAGTAAACAGAAAACATCGTGTATGATATTTCGTAAAATCACGTGGTTGTAAGGCAGTTCTCTAGCATAATCCATTTATTTATGTCATGGTACTTCAGTTCAAAGATCAACTAATATGAGAATGTACTTATTGTACTCAACACGTTTAATGCCATTTCTTAAAAGGAAATTCAGCAAAGAATATTTCAATAATTATAACAAGAATGATACATAAAATATATTACTTATTGAACATTTACGTGTACTCGAGACGTTCATGGATCGCTACGACACTTTTATAACCGCACATACGAACACGTTATAGCATATTTCGCTAAATAAGAAATACCTCTATCATCGCCTTCCCTTTTACACCCCCAAATGACACTACCGAACGTTCGGAACGCACGTCTATCAAAAACTATATTTCTTACCTCCACAGCACAAAGGGAAAAATGACGTACATACTCAGCGTAAGCCTCTAAATGTCCCGTAAAAGTATTGAGAGCGAAAAGTCGCTAAATTTGAGGCGTTCTTTGAGGCTTTTTGAGGAAAGCCCTGATGCTGGTGTTATAGGCTATGAGAGGGCGAGGCGGGAGGCTCTATAGGCACTTTACACGCTCTACCGCAGCTAACCTCCGCCCAAATGTAATAACACGCCGCCAGCTCTCTGTTTCAATTTGGGAACAAATTGAAATTGTTTTTATTTGAATAATATTACTGTACAGTTTCTATAGTACGCACGAACGGCCAGTTATGATATTATTTAATTTTATAACGTTACCAGTTACATTTTCTTGTTGAAATTGATACTGATCGTAATTTTAGATGTAGATATTTGGTGCCGTAGATAAGCGGTCGATCGTTGCCGTATCGTAACCAACTAGTTTGGATTTAAAATTGTGTATCTTCATTATATATCGCAGATTAAAGTAGCTGTAAAAATATATCGTAACTTATACACAGATGATGACAAATTAACTAAACTTAATATTAAAAATAAGACTAAAGAAGGGGAGAAATTTGGGTGTTTTATAAAGATCACATTACGGTTTTTATGAAGGTGAATCACACAATAAGTAACAATAACTCAAAATTGGTTCATTATTTGTCGTTTACACAATAAATGTAGAATTCCTTTAGTTCTTTGACCAACTCAGGGCCTCATGGTTAACAGAAACCATCTCATCCACTAAACCAACAAGGCAAGTTTGCTCCAAGATAAGTGTCTACCGAAACAAAGGGTCTGTGCTGTTTATTGGTAGGCAAGAGATAAAATGGGTTCAAAGCCCTTTACAAACTCCCCTGGGTACACTTAATTAGAATGACCCTGTTTTACTTGGAAATTAGCTAAAGAACAAAATTTTAATTGAAGATTTCTAGTCGGCCATCGATAACTTTGAAAGCGATCTTGAAGGAGAATATTTTGAAGTTTATTTCAGGAGTTTTTTGTATTCCAGTCTCGTACGAAATAATTCCTATTAATAAAATTATTATAAACGGTGTTCATTGTTACGCAATTCAGGGTGCTTCAGTGGGGTTGCGGGGCGCGCGTTGCATCCTTTATCACGGTGAGGGGGGGTGAAGTTGCTGCGGGTCGAGGGGGGCCGCTGGAAAAATTGCACATAAATATTGAAGCTGCCACTTACACGTGCGCCCACCGAATGTCGCTCGCTTAGAGTGGATGCGACTCTGATTTTTTATATAAAATTATTTAAAGGAAAGGCTTGCGAAGATAAACCTTGCATTTCTATATTTTTTAAAAGATTGCGTAAGGGGAGTTTTTATTTTGAGATTAATTTATATTTTTACTTCGTTCGCATTAATATCTAGCGTACGTAATGCTGTGTAAACATTTATATGGTCACCTCTTCTACGTGTAGGAAGTTTATTATTATGAATTATCGTAAAGTGGGTATAGTTAGCGGAATACAAGCACTATCACATTGAACACACACACATTCTTTTTCTTTGAAAATATTTACTGTATTTCGTTTATCTATATTTATCTAGTAAAATAAATATAATAAAATAAATAATGCATGACGCAAAAACTACTGTTACTGTGTTAGTCCGATTACGATGATACTTGGTATGATTATACTTTAATATCTTGGGTATCACACTGGATATTTTTTATCTCGATTCATAGACACAATTCTTGTACCAAACGCAAATATAACTTCGTCGAATGTTAGGTTGCCTACAAAGAACCTTACGCTGTAACCGTAGGGTCTAAAACGGGTAACCGGGGCTCCGGCTCGACGTGCAGGAGAAGGAACCGAGTGGTGTTTAGTCAATAAGAGTCTGACATTCCCTCCCGCCTCACCCAGGCGAGAGCAGTCATTCGATGATTTTCCCCCCTTAAAAAAAAAGTTCTAAAATAAAGAGTTTAAAATGCGATAAGTGGGTTTGGGTGTTTTTGTGTATGTTTGTAAGTCAGTTACATCAAAACAATTGAAGGGAACGAGATGAAATTTGGAACAGGAGATTATGGTCTAGTGCAATACAATGCCCATCGTGAACGCGAGCGAAGCCACTGGCAGAAGCAAGTATGAAATAAAATTGACAGGTTTTAGGTACCTGGACGCTGGACGCGTTAGAGCACATTGAGAGGCGTGCCAGGAGGCTTATCGACGATGATGCGCTTGTGAAGGCTCGGCTTCAAAGCCTCGAACACAGGCGTAAGGTTGCAAGCCTTTCGGTTTTCTACCGGATACATTTCGGGGAGTGTGCGGGGGAATTGCACAACTTGATTCCTCCTGGTCCTTTCCATCATCGTACCACAAGACAATCCGCGAAGCGTCACCGATTCATGGTAGATGTTCCGCCCACACGCATGAAGCGCTTCACTTCAAGCTTCCTTGTGCGTACTGCTAAAGAGTGGAATTCTTTGCCAAAGTCTGTATTTCCTGAAGGGTATAACCTGGGAGTCTTCAAGGCCCGAGTGAATAGGTTGCTTATGGGATGACGTGCTCCATCGTAGACCGCATCATCGCTTACCATCAGGTGAGATAGTGGTCAAACGTCGTCCCATCAAATATAAAAAAAAACCTATTTATACCAACTATTTAAAACATATCGTCTTTATTTATTATCTCGTAAATCATGCAAGTATCTTTTTATGCAAGTACATCTCTCAAGTATACTTAAGTACTTTGAAATAAAACTAACTAATAAAATTTCCCGTTTTCTATAAGAGTCATGTTATGTTTATAATGAACGTAAGTAATTATACTTATTTTCCCATGTTAAACGAAGGAAAGCAACACAGACATACCTATGTAAGTACATGTGATTGTATTTTATGACTTTCCAAGTTATTGTAATTACTGTATACGTGCAGCAAAAACAAAACCTTATTATATTTTCTACGAAGAAAAGTTTTTAATGAGCATTTTATTGTCTTTTGTTTAGTAATTGATTATTAGAATAGTTAAAGTGCCGTTCTATTGCATCGAAAGCCGACAAAGTAATAGAAATTAGCATTGTGTTTCTCATAATTCGTTTTTAATTCGTGCTACATTATAAGTATAATTTTTATTGTCGTTTGATTTGATACTGATTTATCGTGATCTTCAATTTTGTTGAATATACGGTGTAGGTATAGACAGTCGGTGCGAGTTGAAACACATTGGTTTTCTATACTTAACCAACCTATGTATGTAAGTACTTAAGTAGTTCCTACTGTTGATTCCTAGAGACTATTGTCTCCTTAAAACAACTTACCAATTTTGAAACTTTGACATTGATGCAACTGTTCCTAGGCTCTTTTATAAACCTTGTACTATTTTTTCTTGAAACTAAAAATTAAAAGCTTTACTTAATTTATTGTCAGAATTCTTAAATACCAACGAACTTTGAGACAGTGTTCACCCAGAGATAAATTATATCACAATATAAAATCTAGTCACGTTTTAGACGTCTTCTTTTACTTAGAAGAAACTAATTTTAAGTAGCAACAATAAAAATATTCAGCATCCATAGCACATCCACACTAAATCAACGTCGCGGCGCTGCGATGGGAGCCCTCGTTCTTTTTCTTGTAGCAAATTTCGCAACAATCTCACTTATTATGCCACACAAATTTCCGCTCCCCGCCCAACTCCAGACGTGAAATTAAAATTTCCTACTAACCCCCCTTTTTGTATACGATACGAGCCGAATAGCTAAATAAATATTGCTACTTAAGAACCTTTAGTACGCGGGGTACGTTATCTTTTTATGGGGATTTGTACTTATTAGTTTTCGAGCTAAGAAATTGGGGTATTCCTTCTTGAACCTGTAAAAAATTGTTGAAAAAGTTTTAGGCATAGTGCCTATTATGTTTTTAAATTACAAATTTTATAAAGCTATTGTAAAGCTATTTTATAAAGCTACTGTCTGTTCTTTGACGTTTAATTCAGGTCCATATATTACCTAGAGCTATCTCTATTAGTTAGGATTTCATGATTTAATCATACCATTTAAATAATTGCTCAATGTCCTTTATTGCCTAGATGGGGCAGGACGCATCCAAAGAAATTGTCAACATCATTTAAACTTTTAACAACCTAATCCAGGGATACTTTTACCAAAGCCAATTGAGTACCAATTCCCAGACGGGTAGGTACAGACGTACCTACCTATTTATCAAAGGTGGTTGAAGTAGAAGTAGAAGTAGATGATAATACAATAAAAACAGTTACTTTACACCGCAGAAAAATACCATACTTTTTACAGGACAATTTTCTGAAGAAATAAAAGAACAACCACAAATATTTATAAAACATGCACCTAATTCTATCTCTATGAGGCCCCCTTATTTATGCTGCTAATAACATATCTGGCGAAGGTGTTCTAATATATCTTTGTCCTCCCCTTTGGGGTAAGAAGGCGTGATATTATGTTATGATAGTGACATGATAACTTCTCAAGACCCCTCAAACGAATTGAAAAAGGCGAGAGAAAAGAGAATTGGTATAACAGTATCGGTAATATTTAAGAGCAGATGCTTACAGAGTCTGTGATGCTCGAATATTGGCTATATTTTTGGTTTGCTATGTATAGATAATTTTGCATGAAGAAATTGTTTTGTAGTGTATAAATATATTTTTCTAGCATAAGCCGCTATACGAGCATACGAGTCACCAGATGGTAAGCAATCGGTGACTCCCATGGACACCCGAAACACCAAGACGTTACAAGTGCGTTACCGGCCTTTTGGGAATTGGGAATTTGAGGATTGTGGAGGATTCAGGAGGCTAGGGAGGGGGGTAGTTGGGTCTCCGCTAACCTCACTCACACGACGAAACACAACGCAAGCGTTGTTTCACTTCGGTTTTCTGTGAGGTGTGGTATCACTCCGGTCGAGCCGGCCCATTCGTGCCAAAGCATGGCTCTCCCACACTTCTCTCAAACACAAAATTTAGATGCTAATAGATTGAATTGAATAAATGTACATTGAATGCCATTCCTTAATCTATTCAGGAATGGTACTCAGTGCGTTTGTTAAAACAAACCCATTATTACGATATTTGAACATTATAATCTCCCTCTTCTTCAAATGGTATATTTTTGTAGCCTGATATAGATTTTTTTCGTCAAAGATTATGACTCCGTATGCTTATGTCATTTCATTTTTTGTTTCAGGTGACGATGGCAGTTATCAGGGTGAGTATAAAATTGGATAGTCAGTCGTCAAGGCATCTTATGCTATCGGTTTGACACTCGACCTTTTCCAAGAACCAGAAAATGCACAAATACAACTTTTTTGAGCATCTATAAGTGCCTGGATGGAGTTGACTTCAGTGCTAGATTTATTTTCTAACTTATTTGTGTGAAAAACGTACCAAATATCTTTTGTCTCAATCTAAATGAAACTTAGTATATAAAGAAAACCAATAGAGAAAATACCTGCTCTGAAAAACCGACAAAAAACGCGACCGCTGAAAACGATTCAATAACAATTACTGGAGTAGTAAACTCGTAAAAAATCTGATAGCCGTTTAAGATAAAAGATGTCCCACAATTACACGAGCATACAGCATAAGTGGTACATTTGTCACATTGATAGCTGTTTCATTGAGACAAAGCAACTTTATATCGAATTTAAAAGCGTTGGATCTATAAACTGGTCGTTAAATCTCAAAAGCGATAGTTGTAAATTTTCCAAAGAGTCGAAACACTTTTACGATGGACGTTGCTCCGCCCACTGGCGACTTTGCGGCTTGCAATATAGAAGTTCCAGTACACAGATACATCTATAAAATAAGGGTGATTGCACCAACGCGTGTTCTTTTTAGGGATCGTGCCTTTTTGGTACGTGGGCCTTATAAGATCAAACTCTTGAACTAGTGGACAAAGAACTTTTTTTATGTTTTGACTGTGTTACAATATTGTCTATTCCGTATTGCGATTGGCAATTTTGTAGTTTTTTTATCTGATCGCGGCTTTTTTGTAATACTTACATTAAATTTTCTGATTACTATAGGTATGATACAAGATGTATTCTTTCATTTCTACCAATTATTTATTGTACGTACCTAAGCTTAAATTTGTACAATAGATACCTTAGCTCTAAAAGCAACTAAAGGTTAATTTCCTTTAGAAGCTAATTAGGTAACCAGAACTAAAAAATTGTTCGTCAATATTATATACATATAAACTAAAATTAGGTAGGTATATACAAAATAGATTACATTTCTAGACATAGACTAACCTATCATTTGTATCTTCTGGTTGGAACTGTCATTTATAGTTTTCTCCAATTCACTGATATGATAAGACTATGGATGTGAAGCAACTACGAAAAAAACGTGCCTACCTAAACTTCACTTGGTCATTCACAATGGCGGATAGAACTAGGGATGTGACTATTGAAACTGTAGAAGTATCGATATTTTGGTATTGGTTTTAGTTGATTTATCGATAAAATATCATTATTTTATGATTCATCTGAATTTGATTTTTATCTAGCTACTAAACATTACTAAAAATATTAGCGAAATATATTTAGTAGAAACTGCGTGCACTATTACTCCGGTCGATCGTGTCCATACATTCACATCATACCTTTCACGATACATATGTATGTATCGTAATTTATGAAAAGGATTTACCATCAACTGGTCAACATTTACATACTTAAGGTTAAGTAATTTTTGAGGGTTGAAAAATAAGACTGTTTCAAAGTATTCATAAAATCAAGATTTATAATATAGTTACAATATCTTTGTATTTTTCGTACTGTTTCCCAGTAATGTAATCTGCAACTGACGACTGACTGATTTCGAGACGACTCCAGAACTGGTTCCAAGTTCATTTTCATGCACAGATCTGGCTAGAGGCTGCAACATAAATAGTATAATTTAACTTACTTGATTCAATCGAACATAGATTATCTCTATAGATTCTATAGGTACTGTACTAAGGTCTGAATGAAAATGTTTGTACATTACAATGATAGTGATAGATAGCGGAGAAGTTATATTTCATTTGTTTGCTTCATTGGAGTCTCTCGAGCGGTATTTGATAAAAATACAATTTAGAAATAAATGCTTTTCCCACAAGTATTTTTCCGTATCTTATATTGTACAAAGATTATTCATGTTTTGTATTATTTATAACATTACGTAGGTATTGATTATGGTGGAATATTGTCGATAAAATGAAATTTTTGACGAGTACATATTTAATGTTTTTTGCATTTTGTCATTATGTCAAATTAATGCACTTTATCATTCAGAATTTAGTATAGTTTTTGTTCTACTTTTGAAGCATTTATTAATATGAACGATAAAATTATCGATACGGGAACAAACATGTACATCACTATTTTTCAATGAAAAAATTTTTAGACGTATTTCAACTAAAATTAATGAAAATAAGCACTGCATTAGTTAGAAAAGTATTGTATTTAGTCAACTTGCAGCAAACTCACTTGAATAGTTTAAAAAACAGAGATATTTTAATGAAAAATAACAGTACTTACCGATGTAATGTTACACCTGCCGATTTAGTGATATTTTTAGTGCTACATCCAATAACACTACACCCGGGCATAGTTCTTCTCACTAACCAATAATTTCTTTGCTTACCACGCACAAAAATAACAGGAATTCTAAAAATTTTCGTAATAAAATATTATTGACCAATGCTTTGACAGCTGATGTACCACTGACATGCACTGATAACAGAGACCAAGATGGCGATTTCGGCAGAACTAGGTATTTTTGATGACGTCAAAAAATTATTGCCAGAATGACAATAATGTGTTGTCTCTTTCTGCATAAGCAAAGAAACATAAGTAAAAAAGAAACAACAGTATGTTCATGAATTTACCGTCGAGATGGATCTTAAATTCTACCCGTAGACAATAGTCACACATCTATGTTATATATCTATGCTCCAATTACACTGAATTCCAATTAGAGTTTTGATACCTAGGCACTGTATAAAGTTAGGTACCTAGTTACTTACTGTTAATTTTATTCACTAAACAACCCTTATTTCAATGCTGATAACTAAACTTCTATTGGTATACTCTATCGTTAAATCACAAAAACTGTTCTTATTAGAAATTATGTGTAACACTTATAAATAAATACCTGTTATGTGTATCTGTTATTTGAAGTATTATAAGTAGTACTAGTAACATGTTATTTATGATATAGAAAATGTAACAATATTTTATACCGTTGTGTAATATTTTATTTATCATTATTAAATTGTGTCTATCTATATTATTATTAATACTGTCTGTTAATACTTACAGATTTGTATTATTGTTCTATTTTAAATGGTTTTAAGTGCGATTGCTGTGTATAAAGAAGGTCAGATTAGATTGCTAGACATAGCTCACTTATAGGCAGTGTTTTTTTTTTAATAATATAATCTACTATAGTCATGATATATAACGATAATATATAGAAAAGAGTGGGTGTATGCAGATATATATCTACACATTGTTTTCTATTTATTTTTGCCGACTAACACGAAATATGTAAATAAAAGTTTTATGAGGTTTTTAATAAACATCTTTGTTTAAGAATATAAAATTAAATATAAATATGTGTAAAGGAATAATAAAAACGTAGGAGTGACCTTATTCATTCAGTCGTTAAAAAGAGGTCATCTATCATTTTACATTTTCAGATATTTATGCACATTTATTTACTCGTACTGTATTTATTTTATTTTAAGAATATTTCCGCATTCTTAAAATAAATTTTGAATAGAAATAAACCAGTATGAAAATGTTCTTTCGGTATAATCATATTATAAAATTTAAAATATTAATGTATTATCTACTTGTCAAAACAATTTTATCTACGCAAAATGCAAAATGTAACGGTCTAAAGAGTTTCCTCCAGCGACGCGATACATTAAACTGTCATTAACCTCATTAAAAATCAATAAAAAAATTGCTTATATCGCAAAATAAACGGCTTTAACTGGCCGTATCATGCATTCCATACGTTTACGGCGAAAACATCACAATAACAACATAAAACCTATACTTATGCAATGTTCTACTGCCTCACAGTCGTACCACCGACCTGATAAAGCTGAAAAGGCAACTTAAGCCTATAAAAACCATGCACTAAACACGTTTAACAATCAAAACTGTAACAAATAAATAAACTTCTCAGGCAATAAACGATTTTATTTTAACAGTCGTAAAGTTTGTTATTGTACATGTGCTCGGTGTAGTTACGACCAATGCGTATGAATGAAACGTGCGACTGAGAAAGGGATATTCAAAGAAACGAGATGGATAGTACCCGTCCGTCCACGTGGCCGGCGTAACGCAATTTAGAGCAATTCATGTTTTGAATTTAATATTTTTACTGTGTGAACTGTGCAATTCAGAATTTTAAAATATTTGATGTCTATTACAACTGCATTTGTTTGTTATAATTTAGCATAAATAAATTTAGTATAAATAAAATAATTACGTAATTGTCCTTAAATGACAAAAATAACAAAATGTGGACATGTTAATGTGTTAAAGAAAATATGAATTAACAAGCCACAATAATTAGCTGTATATATGGTACCTACTGTAAAATCATGACTAAAATGCCTTTACGTAATAAGTTTTTAATGATTTTAAAATTTTAAATTATACATTAAACTTTATTTTTCTAAATGAGTGGTTTGACCTACTTTTTTTAAATTAACACCAATATTATCTTGAGTTTTGTGGCAATCCATGAGAGTCCTACAAGGCACACAAGCAAATATAAGGAATAAGGAAATGGGTTTTTGAACAATCAAAATAATATTTTTTATTGATTTGAGAAATAACTTTATACCTTAAATTTTTTTTTCGGTAGTGAATACTTTTAAAAAATACTTTTCGTATTAAATGTGATGTTGCAATTCTGTTTAAAGCCATTCAATTTGACAGCTAGAAGTGCCGGAATGGTTTGTGATTGGCGGTGAATGTTCTGCACCGGATCACTATTGGTGTAGACGAGGTCGGTGCGGAGGTGCGGGGCGCCCGGCGCCATTACGAACAATGGCCGTCGCAATGGTCGTTAGCGAATAGCTTTTATCTCTTTCTAATATAAGCCACGCAGGTAGGAATTAATGAGACGGAGAGGGTTCTGGCGGGTCGCCTCCGATCATCGTTGCGTCTCGCTCGCACGCACGTGGCGTGTTTTGCTGTCTCGAGCGCGGCGCGCGGCAGCGGTAACGCTCGCCACGACGGGGAATTCGGAGTCGTAGAGCCTCATACGCGGGTCATAAACGATCCGCGGCCATAGTAGAGGTGCACGCGCGAGAATCGATCCGAATCGCCGGCGATAAACGCATCTCCCGCGAGGCGATCGTCGCGCGCCGCGTCGCCGCCGAGCGATGAGTTCCAAGTTCATCATCGATAGCATGCTCCCGAAGTACCATCAGCAGTTCCACCACCAGAATTTGTTCGCGGGAACTGGGGCGTCGCCTATAGAGGCGTCGCTGTCATCTTCGCTGTCGTCGTCTCTATCGACGTCGCTTTCGAGTTCGCTGTCTGGCGGACTGGGAGCGGCAGCGCTGGGGGCAGGCTCGCCGGGCGCCGGCAGCCCGCAGCGGTCCTCGTCCTCATCATCAGCATCGCCGGGTGCACCGGCGAGGATGTATCCATACGTGTCGCATCACCAGCAGTTCGGAGGTTCGGTGCCGTTCTCTGCTGGTGGCGGTTTATCCGCGGCGGATGACAAGAGTTGTCGGTACCCGACGGCTGTGGGAGGAGACCCAATGGTGAACTACGCGCTGGGCCAGCACAATGGTGGAGCAGCGGTGTCGGCAGCATCGGCCAGCATGGCAGCCGCGGCACAGTTTTATCATCAAGCAGCAGCTTCTGCGGCATCAGCTGCGTCTGCCGCCACCGTGGATGCTATGGGGGCGGCATGCTCGCAGCCAGGCTCTGCTCAGCCCCTGCCAGACATACCGCGGTACCCCTGGATGTCCATCACTGGTAAATGTTTTACTCCTTCACTGCATGATCGTTTGTGACTTTGCCGTGTCTGAAACAATTGTTATGGATTAGATATTTTTTGTTGCTTATTAAAGTTTATCAAAAGTTTCATTAGGAGGATTTAACACATAGGCCGTTATGTATTTTTTTAATTAAATTTGCTCTTAATGTTTTTGTTTTGTATGGTAATGTTTTAAACATATTAAATAGATATTATTTATTATTTTGCTGCTTTAAAAAATCATGTTTCGTTCGGCTTTGTGGTTCACTTCACAAAGAATTTGTACGTAATTTGTCAGACATGTAGGTATGCTTTTAGTTAATTAATTACAATTTGGTTGCCTAACATGTACATATATAACTAAACGGTAATTAGAATAAAAAAAAATGTAAAACGAAACGACAAAATAATACTTTAGTAGGTACCAAATACTTGATATTCCAATTAGAAAAAAGCATTCAACCTACTTTTTGCATATTAAAACCATTTTAACACTATTTTAGCACTTATTTAACAATAAAATAATTCAAACAGTGCAATATAAATGTAATAAAACCGAACATTATTATTTTTACTATCAATAAATCAGAACAAGAATCCTTTACGGGTGTTAAATAACTTTGATAGAAGTTAGCAGCTATTTTAATAAAATACCAACTATAAATAAAATCAGAACACATGTAATTTGTTGTGGGGAATATAAATAAGGTAATTAAAGAAATACTAAGAGTATTTTTTGTATAAACGAGTCATAAAACAATGGATAAAGGTCGTAAATATTGCGCGGGCGCTTCGATTCGGTTGGTTCTCTTCGGTTACACTCGGCCGTCGGTCGCCGGCGCTCGGACCGCCCATTCCCGCCGTCGGCAATGGGCGGGACTTTACTTATAGACTTTACATAGAACGTTTTATACTTAAAACTAATACCTAATAACTGCTAATAGCCTATAATTACTGTTTGGGTAATTAAATTAATGTGAATTGATTGATAAACAGTAAATTAACAATTTAAAATAAAAAATCGGAATAATTTATATATCACAATAAACGTTTTGTTCGTTTAAAATAGGTTACCAGTTACTTAAGTAAATTAAATTATCGGAATACCGATACAATGAATTCCTTCGAACATTTTAGCGTTTATCGTCTTATAAAAAGTTTAAAGTAATTAAAACAGTTGTACCTACATTAACTAATTATCATTAACAATATATTCAAGAAATTACATATTCTTAAAAGCTAATCTACTAGAAAATAGCTATTAAAACGGAATGTGTTTTGAAAGAGAATGCATTAAAATATTTTACTGTTGGCTAATTTAATTTAAATATGTTTTAGTCTGCCGTTTAGTTGAAATATTTGTAAGAAAACACTTAGATAAGTATAATAAAACAAAGAAAATAGGTCAAAATATAAAGTTCCTAAACACATATATAACAGATTTTAATGCTTCGAATTTGCATGTATAGAGTACAAAAACCATTTAATCTTGTGAGGTCTACTTAGTACTCAAAAAAGGCGAACGATTACAGTCTCAAAGTGCCTGTACGTTTTGCATACAATAGCGCAATTATTTTTATTATAGTCCATTTTATTAGCTAACCATCGATCTTCCGTTATTATAGGGCTAAATATCGCATTCAATTGAATAGGATGATTAGAGAAACGATTTTAATTGTTTTTATGGGGCAGAATTAGAAAACGTATTTAGTTATATATTTACCTACATTATACATATACCGATAATAAATAAAGTTTTAATTATATAGGTATATAGGTAGTATTTAATATATGTAGGTATATAGGTATACAGGTAGTATAAATGAAAATAATCAAAACTTTGTAATAAAATAATTTTTTGACCTCCATTTTTATAAAAAACTAAATTATAATTAGTTAGTATGAAATCAAATTAATTTTATACCTTATTTATTAAACAAATCTCATACTTATTTATATTTCAATTTATATATATTTTTTTTGTAAAGAGTAATTAAACAATTGACATTTATTTAATGTCATTTATAGTAATTATTATTCTAGTTGGTACCTACCTACTTATATCTATAGGTAATAGGCTCTCAAATAAATTTGGTATAAAGTATATAAATATGTTTTAGATACAATGGTTTTATTGATTGATTTACCATATAACCTATTAAATTAACTAAATACTACTGTTTTAAATAAAAATCTACTAATAGGCACACTTTACTAAAAATTAAATTTATTTTCTCTTCTATTCAACAACCAATCAGATCTAAATAAAGCTTGGAACTGACCAAAGAAATAAAAAACAGTAGTAAACTCAAAATCATATTAAATTCATTATATATTAATTTAATTTTATACAAAATCTATTTTTAATATACTACATACAATTCTTTTTTATTTTTAAGATATTATATTTAAATTAATCGATGCGAAAATTTCACAAATAATATAGGTACAAATTATAAATAATTATTTAAATAAATACATTTAAAATTGAAATGAACTGAAATAAAATATTTCTGTTATATTAAAATATTTTTATATGCCATTACCTTAAGACTACTTATTTTATCTCTAGTTTTATTGCATTTAGTACATAAAGATAAATTAAAAATGAATAAAAAGTACAAATCATTAATGTATATACTACTACCTATGTAACTTTAAAAATAGCACATTAGGTAATTAAATTCTTACAATTGAAAAAAGTATTGTCTTAATTAGTAAAAAATCAAAAAACAAATTATATGTGACAGCACAAAATTTTATAAATCAATATATTAACTATTCGAATATCAAATATAAATTAAATCTATTATTTTAATTTTTATTTTACCGTTTTGAATTGTTAATATGTTTCAAATATTTTAGATAAAGTATAAATGTTAATTTATTGATGATTTCATCTGTATTATTAATTATTATAACCTTCATTCGTAATAAAATAAATCAATCAATTAAGAAGATTATATTGTTACTTATACTGGGGTATATAGTGAGGTATATTACCTATTTATTTGAAGGTTTCATTGCATTTAATTAAACTTATTAAAAAAATTAAACATCCACTTAAATAAATTTTAGCGTAACAAATTCAATATGTTTAACATACTCAAAAATAAATATGATAAAAATTTAATATACATATATACATAAGTATTAAATTTTGAAATTCAAAACGGTAGTCTAGCGCTCCGGCATCATTTATAAAATTTCACTGCCGATTCAAAATACCTAAGCAATTATAGACCACTCAAAAAAGCGTAGTCGCATCACTTAATTTGATAAACTACATCACAATTATGCCAAAAAAATTCCGCATATAAATATCTCAGACTGCGGTGTAGTTATAGTTAGACTTCCATGAGATATGTGTGAAACAAACTTTTTTCAACCCAACACTGAATCGACGCTCTTGGCACTGACGACCTAGTGTCATGCAAAAAAAAATCAAAGCCAATGAAACGTCATAACAGCCTCATACATCACTGAAATTATATAAAATAGGCTATAATCATCTTGTTTTTGTTTAGCAATGGACTATTTTTGTGATTTGTCGGCAATGTTGGCCTATAAAAATGTCCGGGCTGATGTAGGTGAAAATTCGTCTCGAGAAGATAAAAATATCGTGGCAGGTGCTTGCGCGCGCGCACACAAAATTAAAATGGCGGACTTGTCAGTAGCCGACAGTTATACGTCGTAACGCGCAACATTCTACAACAATTTGACAGTATAAGAGCGTATTACGTTCAAACACTACGCTAGTGTTAGTTTGAATGAACTTTAGTGCGATTCAATGTTTCTTGTTTTTCATCGTGTAATGCTGAATGGAAAAACTAAACACGTGTCTCAGATTTATAACTCCAATGTTTCCCCAAACATTCAATTATAAGATTTAACTATAATAAACAAAAGGGTGCGCAAAAACCTATAGGTAGTTGAAATCGGTAATATTTTAAGTGAGATCAAAACATTTCTTGCTTCTTCAATAACAATAACAAAGTAGTTTTAATAAAACACCTAGTCATTTTTAACATCAAACGCAACTCGCATTTGACAGTAAACATGGTGTACCGCGGAAGAGAAGAACCCCAGTCACATGTGTGTGGCGCGTAGAGCGCATGCGCCGAACAAATATGGCCGTCATTTACAGCCAATCGTAGCGCGGCGTGAGCAATCGGAACCCACATGCCATCAAAAGCCCTTTATACTATTGATTGCTATTTGTAACACGTTATTCATTAAAAATTGTGATAGACATTGTAAACATTTGTATTTTAAGTACACATTGTTACTAAACAAAATAAGGAAATTTAAATTACTTGCATTAAATTAAAATTTTAAAGAATCTTGATTCATTCGCACATGTTTACGACCTTCTACTCTGTTGCAGGGTTTCCAAAAACAATAAAAACATTCGAGTTGAAAAATAACATCATTATCTTTTCCCAATGAAATATGGGACTGATACAAAACTTTTAACCTTTTCCATTTTAGGGTTGCACCGCCTTTCGAAAGTTTCGACAGTTTAAATTTCGACTGGAAACCGAAAGCCCGTTGTTATCTCGAAATGAGTTGTGAATTTTCGAGTATCGATATACGACGTACGATTCGTATAATCGATTTTTTATGCATTCGCCGTGTAATTAACGACTGCACTCAATCGATACAATTTAAATGTTTCCGATAGATAAAACTCGTTAATTTTAAACGTTGCTTAAACTGCTACTCGCTAAATATTTTTAATTGCACATTTGGTTTTAGTTGTTATATTTGCAGAGATAATATTTTGAGACACTATTTAATTTTTCACTGTACGCCGATTTTATTTAGCTCTCCGTACAAAAATAACTTTTTGATTTTGATGTAATGCCAGGAAATTTTAATAGGCTAATAATTCAATAACAGATGTCATATCTTTATAAATGACAAATGCTTTGCGTAGAGATT
The DNA here is from genome assembly GCA_902850265.1 of Spodoptera littoralis. Taxonomy (NCBI): domain Eukaryota; kingdom Metazoa; phylum Arthropoda; class Insecta; order Lepidoptera; family Noctuidae; genus Spodoptera; species Spodoptera littoralis. The sequence continues at coordinate 6,011,473 of LR824542.2, read as the reverse complement.
TACCTACGCAGAATTTTGCGCTGTATATACATTTTTGCTTCGTTAATAAGCATTGTAGCGTACCCATTAGTCGAAGCAACAATAATAATAGACTTTGCAATGCTTTTTAGATTTCAGTAAAATATTTTGTTTTCACAAAACATGTAAGTTTTTAAAAATGATTAATGTTTAAATTAATAATGAACTAATGTAGTTATTTTTAGACAAAATCTCGCTTAATGTCGTGTTCTCTTCACATACACTGTGAGTTAGTTTATTATTATGTTTTCAGCTTTCTCACGTAACTGTTTGATGAGGAACTCGACTAGTTTCAAGCCATACTAGAGGCTCATATTCATGAGTAGCATCCAGTGACATGCGATGCGGCGACCTTCGCACTGTTACTGAATATAAATATGAGCCTCTGGCACGGCTTGAACCTAGTCGAGTTCCTCATAAAACAGTTACTTCCGAATATGAGCTTAGCTTGAAACAAGTCGAGTTGCTTCTGATACAGTTACGTAAGTAAGCCGAAAATGTAATAATGAATTAAATACGTCAGTTTTAACATTAACATACTTTTTATATGTACAGAATCAACTGAAGCTATGATTCATTGTACAAGATTATATTAAGCTTACTGTAAATATCTATACTGCTGTCGGCAATTTATTTAGCTTGTAGACTACAGTGCTATTCGAATTAACATTGTTTTACTCAGTGCTCAATAAAAGCAAAATAACAGCCTTAATTGATAAAGTCTAATTAAAAATGTTTTACTCGTAATTTAGATTCGCGATTAAAAGTAATTAACAGTCAATTCTTCTAGTAGTTTGTACTCGTTTCAAATAGGCAAGCATTGTCTTTGTGGAAATGCTTAATTTCATTTTTACTGTCGATTTTATCTTTCAATAGCTAGTACTTATAGTAATAAAAACGATTATGCTACAATGTTTTACTAGGTTTCAAATTAAATTTTTAGTCTATTGTTAATTAGCGACCCGCTCCGGCTTCGCACGGATGGAATATGCATGTATTATACATATAAACCTACTTTAAGCCTTACTCGATCTTAAAAAAACCGCATCAAAATCCGTTGCGTAGTTTTAAAGTTCTAAGCTGACTGTCTGTCCCTATGTATATAGGGACAGACAGTCAGCGGATAGCGACTTTGTTTTATACTACTAGTATTATTTCTAGTACCGGCGTGGTAAACATCGATTTTAAAATTCATATTCTAAACATGATTATATTTTTTATTTGCAAACTTCGATTAAATAGAGAAGTAGGTGAGGATTGTAGAATTTTGAATATTAAAAAAAAATCAGATCTTTATTGAGCGTAATTGCTTTACCTTTTAATTGTTTTATTTTAAGCAAATCTACATTTTACAACTAGAAAATAGTTGAGAAGATTTTACACAAACTTGACCTTTCTTAGTTTTTACTTATCATTTAATAGTATGAACGTTTTGTTTTTTGTTTAGGCTTTAAATGTTGTGCATGTGACTTGGCCGAAACTAAGAACTTTCAATACGATTGATAATAGATTTTCCATTTCCAGATTGGATGAGCCCCTTCGACCGGGTGGTCTGCGGTGAGTTCAATGGTATTTATCGTTTCAAATTTATTTTCTTTTAGTTTTAAGTATATTTAGTTTAGGTGTAGGAATCTTAACACACATACGACTAAACAGCATTGTTAATGGTTACTAATACGCTTCGGAATTCTCAATCTGAAGTGATATTTTAAAACTTTAATGACAGAACTTTTAAAAACCACTTCTTCTGACATTTTTGAAATTAAAACGTAAAACAATGTCAAATGAATTGCTTTGAATAAAATAAAGCCATTTCTTATACCGTTTGAACTGAATAATAGCTGTGTCAAAAATATATTTTGGGGTTTTTCAATGGGAGTTTTTGTTTCAAACTAGGTCAGGTGATAGACAAAATATAATAGTCTTCAGTCACAACATTGTTCACATACACGTGGCTAAGGAAAAATCATTGGTGTAGTACCTTTTTAAAAGAACTTAGAACCTTACAAATAAATGATTTTTTTTCTTTTTTTGTCGAATGTGTGTGATGATTCAAGTTAAAAAATCGTTTGAAGGCTGTCGTAAAATTATGTTGCAATTATTCATTTGATATGGCTTTGTGAGATTATTGCAATCAAACCTTTTTTTGACAATTAATTAATTTTTATAATTATTTTAATTTACATTTAAGGTTTTTTAAATTTTTATTGGACGATTTCTTTTCTGCGTGTTTTGTATCGACGAACAATACAAAGAATTTGTATGTAAAAAAGTATCAAAGGTGTATTGACTAACCCTTCAATGCTACCTGTATTTTGCATCGTGTATCACGTTTGTTTATGCGGCTCTTTTTGCGAAAAAATCTCTCTTTCATTGTTTTTTTTTTGCCACTGAGAGTGGACAATCGCCAATCTATTGTCCTGTTGCAAAAAAGTGACGAAAAAGGGTTTAAAAGGTTCGCAATAAATACAAACTTTCTCTAAGAACAAAAGGTTTTAATAGTGGGTCAACATTGCGCAACCGACCATTAAGGTACAAAAATGGTCAAGGACTTTCAATTTTTGGTAACTGGTGTTCCGTATAGATAAGCCTCGCAATTATTTCCCTTGGCCGTTTTCCTTTCGTATTTACAACGCGGCCGTATTTTCCTCCCAAAAGTAATATAAATAAGCAAGTTAGGAGCACCCGAGTAGCATTTAAATCCCCCATCTTTAATAACTATAACAATAAATTTTTAGTTGATGGCCGCATCCCGGTCCTTCATAGCAATCTTGAAACGGGGCGTGTTTTGTAAACGATTTAACATTTTTGCCTTCCTACCGACCTATATAGTATATCTATTTCGTATCTAACAACTTGTTTATAATATTATATTCGTAATGATAAGTTTTATATAGTTTTGACAATTTAAAAATCCTCACGGAACCATAATAGTCAAGCCTACAGACAAGTTACTTTCACATCTTTTTGTATATTTATTGAAAAATCTAAACAAAAGGTACGTACTATAGGGTTCCGCAAATTTCTCTTTTTTAATATAAACAACAGTCCCATTGTACTAACAAGATGTTTACAAATAAGGTATAAGTCAAAGGGTTTTAAATCACGGCGTCGAAAGCTTTTAAAACAAGCTTAGAAAGGGGTCCATTGTTTTGTTGGCATGCTCGCAAATTGCTTTATTACGGACGCTTTGCGGCTGTTGAAAGTCGATATCGCCAAAATCGTAGTCAAAACATTTTTGGTTATCATCATACTGTGTCCAAAGGCCACAAGTCAGAACAGAACCCGTACTTATAATAAACGTACCTAACCATGACGCTCACGTGCCTTCATATTGCATACCTACATGCGAGCGTCCTCTATATCGATCTGAAAATATAAATCTATCACTTCACCAGCTCGTTTATTCAATTGTGAAAGCACGTTCTCAACACAATTTTATCATCAGATGACGTTATAATACAAACAGTGTATCAATGTGAAAAATGGATAATCATAACAGTTACAGAGTATATAAAAAGGAGTTTTATAGCATCATAACAATTAAGACTTAATCACTGTCAATCGTAACTCTACCGTTATAAAGTGATTGACGCTAGTGCTGTAAAAAAAAGTTTGTCCGCGAACAATAACTGTTGAGAATTGACCATAAAGCGGCGACCTTGTGGCAATAAAAATTTAACGAGCCAAGCCCGTGGCGTAGTGTAGTACAAACACATTGTCAGATTCGTGAACGTGACTGTCATAGAAACAGCTGGGCCCACATCTGTGAACCGCTCCAGCAACAGACGCAGTCTTTTTAAAAGTCATTAAAGAGTTGGGAAACAACGATTGATTTATTCACGGGCATTTAAAATCTTTTCGCGTAAACTCGTTTGGTAAAACCAATCGAAGATTTATTGTTTTATTTTATTTGTTATACAATCGACTATCGCTGTATGTATTGTCGATGTTTTAACGTCTCAACACCAGTATAATAACTTCGTCTGTAGTAATTCGATGCGATCATAATATACGAGTGTTTTAATACGAGCAGCGGACGTTTATGAGTTGTAGGCGCCAAAGTATTTTAGACGGAAATTAATTTCCATAATGGTCTATTTGACCACCAAGTCGCGTTGTCGTGTTGCGCATTGCGAATGCGTAGATGCACGAGCACGACTCAACCGTCGCGTCGCCAAATAAGTTACCTCTGTACATGCATAAAATGGTAGATACCGATGCCTTATTCTGCTATCTCTTGGCTTGCTCTACTGTGTTGATATTTCAAGGCATCCATTTTAACATTAAGATGTCTTATTTTGAACTTATTCTCCGCACGGAAAGATAGAGGGCCACAAGTTATTAAGCAATGTGAGAGATATAATGTTTTCTTGTTTCCTTTACTTATTCGTCGTTTATAAACTACTTGGACTACATAAATCAGCTTTCTTAAGGTCAGCAAGTTTTATAATTAAGAACAGTGAATAACTAACAAGGTACTTTATCTTATCGTTATTCCGAACGATCTGTTTCTGCTATTATCCACGAAAACTTAATTTAAATTAATAGTAACCATTTTAAAAGCAAAAAAATATTTGTTATTGCGTATTATATATTCAGAAAAGAGAACGAATATGAAAGAGTTTTAATACTTTATCAAAGTAGAAACATGTGTCGGGCAACAATTTTTAATTCAAGTTCGTTCAATGAATAATGTCAATGCCGCTCTTGTATCTTACAACACAACATGGTTCGCGTTGTACTCCGGTTACTCACACTATCAAATGTGTATTCATTAGACGAACAAGACAATTGTGCGCTACCCAAGGTTGTATTTGTTGATGCTGCCACATTACGCAATGTACTATTTTTGGCTAGGAAAACTAAAAGTTCATCGCCCCCTAAAATTGTAGTACGACTGTCATATCTCTGATTTACTAAACACGTTTCGCTTTAACCAATTTCAGTATCTCTATGAATCTAATTCCATTAATTTATTTGGTTAATAACTTAGTTCTTAGACTTTATTAATATTCATTTTCGTTTCTCAATTAGCTAAGAAGGATAAGCTGTGTTTCAAGCCTGAGTAATGAATACTAATTCTGAGATTGTCAAAATTATATTAATTTATTGGTCGATACATTTGATCTGTAGGAAGATTAATAATTGGTGAGTATTTAGTCATACTTACGAACAGTAATAGGCTAAGAACTTGTACAGTAAATGTAAACAACCATAATACCGGCATTTAAACTGGATAATTTAGATCTATTCGTACTTTTAACCAGTAAATATGCTAAAATAATTAATTAATATCTAATTAAAATTTAGATTTGAAGCCGCGTGGACATGAATATTCAAACCTTAATAAATAGGTACAATTTATAGTAATATCAACCTAATATAGCCGTTTACAAGCTAAACATATTACATGTACTGACAGGCTTACAAAGTATATACAAAAATGTTTAAATTAACGTCATAATGAAGGGTTATTTATATTAACACTTCAAACGTATGCAAAATTACATTACTCAAGAAAACTATTAGGTAGTGTAGATTATTTGATTAAGGTTAACCTTAAATAATAGAGAACCAAACAGTCAACACCACCAGACCAGCACTACACGAAAATAGTAAAACAATCAAATACTTCATCACTACAAATTAAAAAAACAAATTTCCATCGTCTGTCTGTCAGTATGTATCTTCAGGATAATCTCGAAAACTACTCGCCTGATTTCGGTACGATTTCTATCACCACTTGAATATTTTTTTGACTAAGGTTCTGATAGGTATATTAATAAGACTCGTGGCAGTTAGGTATTACAGAAAATTGATAGTAAGTACCTAGGCAAACTGACTAAGAAAACAAACATTGTATAGATACCTACATTTTTTTATTAAACTTCATGAATGAAACGGGTTCTTTAATTAAATTATTTAAACATTGCTGAATGTACTCGAGCCTCATATTTCAACAGATTCAAGGAAACAGAACCAGCTAATGATTTTAATATAACGGCCAAACGGACCATGTACGACATCCACTTTTGGAACTCAAATTTCTTAGAATTATTTTTTGTGGATAAGGCATAAACGATACAGGTTGCCTCCGTTTTGAATTGTTGGACTCAATATACCACAATTAACATTCTGACTCCATTCCCGACCTTGTTAATTCTTAGAACGCAAATTACGTCCCAGTCAAACACTACGAAGAAATATTCAGTCACCTTGACTTCTTCCTTTCAGTATTAATAATTTCCTTTTATATGCTTCGAATGAAAAATTTCAATAGATTCTTTTGTGATAAGGGTCGTATAAAAATTCAACAAAATTGTGTTTATTTTTATACGATAAGGTGCATTTAAAGGTGGTATTTGCAATTTTAATTTGCATCCTGTTGGCATAAAACTAATATTTTATTACAAACCTGACTATCGATCAAGTTGTTTGAATTCGTTAAATAATACATTTCACACTAGCAGTTGTACATACTTGTGATGCATTCAAATATGACTGTCAACACTTACTGTAGTGCAGAGTGACTGCAATTTTTACTTAAATAGTGTACGACTATTTTATTGTAGGTATTGTTCGAACTTTATAGTTTCATTATATTATTTTAGGAAGAATTGTTAATCGTATTCCCTTTGCTAATACAATTATAAACTATATAGGTATTCTCTGTTTAAAGAAATAACTGTGACACTGATATAGTAATTATTATCATTAGGTATGTGGCAGTTCACTGCTGAAATAAGGGCCTTATTTACTCTCTACGAGAGTTTGAAATAGTCTCAACTCTTGGGAAAGTTAGTGTCGTAATACATTGCACAGATTTATGTGGCAAATACACAATGCGTTTCCTACAAACAGAAGGTTTGACATTCAAATATTATTAACTAGCGACCCGGCCCGGCTTCGCACGGGTGCAATATGCATGTATTATACATACAAAGCTTCCTTAAGAATCACTCTATCTATTAAAAAAACCGCATCAAAATTCGTTGCGTAGTTTTAATGATCTAAGCATACATAGGGACAGACAGACGCGGATAGTGACTTTGTTTTATACTCTGTAGTGATTTGTTTATTCGGTCATCATTTTGTTAATTGGAAATTGCATTTAATTAAAATTTATCAAATTAACAAAATAACAAATAAATGCAGGTGGCTTTGATCGTTATTTATGTTTTGTTTATAGTATTTAGCATAGACGTATTAGCACAGAGATACCTATGTATGTGGCTAAGAATTATTATATCGATCGACGAGTGTTAAAATCATTAGAATCTGGCAAGGATGGAAGCCAGTTGTTTGAGCCAGTACTGAGGTAAAAAAACTTTAGATGACCGTTATAAATGGTGTTGTACTACATAGGTACATTGGATATCCACATAAATATTTAACAGTCAACACATTTACCTGGAATTCAAAATAAATAAATATAATAAATGTTTAATACATTACTTTACTGAATTAATGATACGTGTATACTGTATGACTGATTTATACAACAAGGGATCAGATAACGTGTTCCATGTTGATTTATATATTTATAAAGCAGCTAATTTTCATTCCAAATTATTGACTGAAACAATGTTCTGCGCAGTAATACATAGAACTATGTACGTAATACGGCGTGTTATTAGTACATAACGCTCACAGACGTGACTCAATAGCTACAAGAATGTGAACGGAGGCATTGTTCAACAGTCCGTCGAACTTTCTGAAAGCTTTAGTTTGCTTCGTTTATGCCAACTACGTTATGCTAATATAGATACGATGTCGTCTGCTAGTTCACTACTACGAAATTTATTTTATTCGTCTGCTATGACTCGAAATTTAGCTACCAACTAAAGCTAATGTTACATTGCAGACAGTTTATAGGTTATATCAAAATTGACGCCGTCATTACTTAGAACGTATGATGCTACAAATAAATATATCGCTCGCTTTATGCTCGTTACAATCAACGCAATGTTGGTTTAGGATCCGCTCGGAGCACCCCGGAGAGTGTGATCTACCGTTTGTTACACAAAGCCGCGGCCTAAAGTTGGAAAGTCCACATGAAAGTGACGAAACATCGTGGCAACACGTCTGTTCCACCCGATAACGTGGCGTTTCGTAACGCTAAAGGAGCTGATTGCTCTCAAAGGGATTAAATGGAATGCGTACAATTTATATCTCTATTAACGTAGAGTATTGTTTACACTCGCCTGACCGCGGCCTCGGAGGCCAAACGCAGGCGCTTGTGAAAACATTCGCTTCGAGATTAAAGGTAGACCTGGCCACCAATACCGCTTCGTTTTGACCCGTTTAGTGGCGCCCAATCAGTAATGCGTCGTGCTCCCTCAGAGGTCAACATATATTAGTCGCGTTTAAGTTTGTTTACAGCGGGCTCAGCGTTTCCGACCAGTTTGCATAACTCGAGGGTAGTCTCAATAAAAACAAATTGGCTCGCTGACCAGAGTTGCGCATTACACACGTACGAGGAAGCCGGGCGACATGCCCGGAGGTGATTTACTGACATTTCATGCCACTAAGCTCGAACGGTTATGGAAAATAGATGTAAACTACGATTATGTTCTAAGCTCCCAAACATAACTCTTTACGCGATCTCGAAAGTTTACATGAAGGTACAATACACAATGTTTGAAAACGCTTTAAAACATGTAATGCCTTATAAATCCTTTTCGCTTGGCTACAATATGAACCAGGTTTAATAGGTACCTACGTTGGTAGTTACTAATGTATCTACAAAGCCTACCTAGGCAAATAGGACCAGGCACTCATTTTCATACTCAACTCCATATAATACTGTTAAAACATTATTCACAATCTAAACGCATAAATAATGCTTAACTATTTATAATTTCAACATTCGCAGATACATACCTAATTGAAATTTTAATAGGTATAACCATGCCAGTTATCAGTTAACATCGAAAATGCTATGGTAAACAAGTCGTACTAAATCAGTGGGAAGGTAGTACATAAGGTGAAGAAAAGACCATCGGGTTTACCTACCTATAGGCCGTTAGGGCTGTTCGTACGGCACTCTTGCGCATTAATCTCAGAGATACAATCGCGGTCACAGCGAGCTCCGTAAATCTCAGATACGGATCTTGATATATGGTGGGGAGAGTGGGGGTATGTTTCACCTTTGTAAGGCCTTTTGCGGAATGGGGCGACACCTCGAGCCCGATACGGGTTCGGCATTGTTCGGATCGTATCGTGTGAGCTCGTTTTGTTTCTTTATGTTATGGACAGCGGTCGATGGGCAATGGAGTCGAATCGTGCCTTAAATTTTTGGAAGATTGTTCGATCTATGAATGAGTTTATTTAGTTGTAGTTAACTTTTGAGTATGGTAGTGTCCTGTTCTTTAATTTCTAGAAGCATTGAATTAATTTACAATATGCATATACCAAAAATCTTTATAGTCAATAGATAAATATTTAGCATAAAATAAGTTTTACATATTGCTTCTACAGATAGAGACTATATAAATAAAGAACATATTTTTTTCTTTTCTAGTTCCTTTCGTCGTACCAAAGAGGGTGATAAAAATTAATGCGAACATTCTTTCAGATTTATGTCAAAAGTTTAGTTAAATCAAACAGATGCTTTGATATGCATGTTAAAGTGTTATGAAATCATATAGGACAACTTTTATAACATTTACACACCGTCAAACAGTCTGTGTGCTCGTTACACATAACAAATGACGTCATTATTAAAGAGATTTCGTGTGACCCACAAATTTACATTCCCGTACCCAAAACACAAAAGGGAATACCTAAGACTGTTTTTTTGGTTTTTTAAACAAGAAAAATCACTTCGCTTCGTCCTGTCCTGGTTTAAGGTACAAGACAACTTTGGCTCGCTCCAACCAATTATGGCGACGTTCAGAGTAATTTAATCGCTACTAATAAGAAATTAAAACTTGATTTTATTGTAGAGAAGCTTAATTGTACGATATGGAGATTTTTGACGCGCCTGCCTTTTGAGGTCAGCCGACTCCTTTAATGCGATACATTCGAATTAATAATGAAAATATATATTAATGACTTTATCTAGGTATATGGCATTTGCAATGTCATTCTCATCTTACTTTCATGTAACGAACATGAATTATGGATTTAATCTAGGCCTGGCTCGTTTTGCCTACGGTTTATGTAAATGAGACTTGGAAAATTGTAATCAAGAATTGTTAATTACAAGCGGTTACCACCCACGACTTGTTTTTGCTTATTCGTAATTTTATTATGGACGTAAGGACGTAAAGAAAATTTTATTTGGTCCGGATATGCTTACATAGTACTTATAGCCTTTCTACTAGGTACAATTTACTTATTAGAATATGTAACATAAGTTTGTGTAAATAGGTATAAGTTTCCGGAAAACTGTAGGTACTTAGATACTTTAAGAGATAAGTTTACCTTCGTTGTTTTTTTCTTATACAGGCAAATTTTGTTTATTTGGTCTAATGTAGGGCTGAGACTAACAAAAAACTTAAAGAAATTTAATAGAAACTGTAATTTTGTAAAGTGTCAGTAGTCTAATTTACTAGTGTAGAGATGAAAATACTTTTATGTATTCAAGAAAAGTAGAAAATCTATTAAATTGTATTTAATATATAGGGATATATACACAAAGCACAGTACAGCGTATTTTCATCAAGAGCAGTCAAACATGATACGAGTGTTGCAGCTCAATCGCTCGATATAAATAGTGATGCTTACATCTGTAATCTTAAAATACGCCGTGTTTGATAATCGATAATGTAAACGATTTTATACATCAATGAAGCACACACAAGTATGAGTGGCCAGCCCTTTAGCGTAATTAAGGCGATATTTCTATATATTTTTGTAATAATACCAGTTATTTAGCATGTTTCTTAGTATTCACCGACCGGATACTAAGTTGCGATAAATTCCATGTTTACATTGCGATGTGTATCTCCGTTATGGACGACAAGATTTCAATGAGTCGGTAGTCGCTGCTACTTTGTAGTTAGGGAAGTAGCCGAGGGGAGATGGAGTACCTAACCCTTTCGCTGCACATGATGTACGAGGTGCCGAATTTGAAATTATAATTTGACAATAAAATCCATGCAATTGATATAATTTTATACAGCCGTTAGCATTCGAGTGGTGTTGTGTAATGTATGTTGGAGGGATAAGAAGGGGCATCCGTGGGGTTTAGGGGATCAGGGGACAGGCGCAGGGTGCGTCTGACATTGAAGAAGTGCCAATAACAGAGGTATAAATAGCGGGGGCCGGCGGCTGAGGGCGTTACTTCGCTACGAGATCAGAATATTTTGTTAGTTCGCTCCGCATACTGTCCTAAACAACGGATTACAATGCGGGAAGGCGACTACTGAACGATACCGATCTATATCTACTTGATAAATTGTAAAGCTGATACAAATTTATGGGTTTTACGTGTCGCTTGACACTTAATGTAAAACATTTATGTATGAGTACTTAACATTTAAACTGGCAGTAGGTAGGCATAATAATCGTTTCACACGAAGGTAACTTGTTTAACCTCGGACAATGATACCTAAGTAATTTTGTTTAACAAATCCTTTTACAAAAAGGTTTTTTGTCAGAGATTTCAAAGACTTCGTCACATTGTAAATCAAATTGTTAACTGATTAACTTTGGTACGTGATCCGTAAAGGTAGTCCATTTGAACGATTCAATAACTTGGAGTTTACAATGAGTGAAACAGGTTTCGGTAAACATTGTTAGTTCGTTAGTAAGCTGACCACATGACTGGTCCTAAGGTGGTATTAGTCCGAAAAAAACTACAATAAAACTCATAAATTCTCCCCTAAAAATTGGTCACCCTCGAAATAGACAAAAATGACCAGAATAAATTGGAATGGTAGTGGCAGCCGATAAACTATTCAGTTTATGGGGTGTCATATTTACATTCGGGAAGATATCGACGTGGGAATACAGATAAGTACTTATTTTGGTAGACGTGGCGAGCACAATATGTTCCTATTCTTCTCCATGTATTTATTTAAGTGATATAAATCTACTAACACAACACATGGAACAAATTACGCTTGGGGATAAAAAGACCACATTACGTAGATACCTACGCACTAGCTGTTTCCGAGTGAAATGTTTGTGTATATACATTTACCTTTTGGTTCATTACTTAAGGAAATAATAGGGGCTTTCCATTGAGTTCGTTAATCCAATCACGGTAGCACTCCAATTAAACAAAGCCCTCTGGCTGGCGCTAATCGATTGCCAATAAATTGGGATTCGAGCGGACTCTGAACGCATAATTTCTTGCACCCTGCGGTTGTGTAATGTGATGTTGCCTAGGGGTGCAAACTCATGTAAATCTATGGATTATGTGCGTACCCTAGCTGCGGAGGTGCAGATAATATGCAAACGGGGATTACGAATGGGAAGTACCCAACCACCAACTAATATTAATAAATAGCAAATAAGAAGCAATATAGATACAATAATATGCCACATTTTTAAGCAAATCCGTTTTTCATTCTATGTAAGTAGCTAAAATGAGCTTTATGTACGCAAGGTGCTCCAACAAAAAATAAAACGTATTATTTTATGTTACGCGCTCTCGTTAAAGCCCCATACGAACGCGTGTAATCTCCAGACATATTTATTTGAAAAACGCGCACAAACACCCCTAAATGGTAGCTCAAGATTAGTCGGAGCCATTCCAACACGTTACGTGAATAGCGATGCTACCAAATAAAATGTTTAGGGTCATTTTGGCCGACAACGAGCGCGCCTAGCTCACCCAAATGCCAATAGGTCTATTTTACCCCCACGGCCTGAGGGGAGCTATACGGCCATCATAAATTGTCCGCCGCAAATTTGCAATCCTATCTTTTTTGGCCCGGTGAGGGAGGTCCGACATTAACATAACTGTATGTTGGGCAATTCCACGTGTAGCTTTATGAACATAACAGCTCACCCAAGCTCGTATATATGCTTGAAACGTCATGTTAAAGGCCTTATATCACGGTCCCGTAATGTAAGTAAAGGTGCGTCTTAAAAACACCCAAAATTACTCTATCGTTTCTGCATATTTTGTGTACCTCTATATAATACTGTTTTAAACTGAAGGGTTGTATTTCAAAGAGTGTATAGCAATGAGCTTCTTCATAACATTATCATTCATATTAATGCCTCGATTTAAAATTCTAAAAATTACAAAGAAGAAATTTAATGAAACTTCATGAATCTGGATTAATTTTTAATTATAATTGCGGCATTGCAAATGGCGGACTCCGTCCCTGGAACGCGTGAGAGGCACGATTTAATCACTTGTCTTATAACAAGGGTGGGGGCTCGGGGGGAAATATTAAGCGCGTTCTTGAGTTATTAAAGCCCCTTAATTGCGCTTAGATATTTTCTGGTTCATTAAATACTTAAGATTTATAACGAGACACTTGAATGGACGAGATAAGTAGCGTGACGGAAATGAGCCTATCTTACGGAGTGATTAATAACTTTGAAATTTGTTGTGTTATCTACATTTTCTATCGAGACAAGTGTAAGAAAAAACTGGACCGTGGGCTATTTTATAGACGCACCGGGAAAACGATATTTCTCACTACAATGTCGTGGCACATCCGGCCTATTAAAAACTTATGACACAAAACTATTTTATTCGATGAACTACGTATAAACAGCTAAATTATAGCCTATTATAATTAACTGGGTAAACACTGTGACTGTTTAACACAGTAATACAAACATGAAACTGGGTCCTTTAAGCGACAACACGCGTGGAACGTAGCCCTATCATAGTTTACAAGCACATAAGGGAGCCTGCGTCGTTGGGCGCTTAAGGGCGCATTACACCCTTGGAATAGCAGCTCCGTAATTAAAACGCTTTAAACTGACTATTACGAAGTACCTATGAAAATAACACGCCGGCCTCCTATGAGCCCTTCAACAGCTTAGATGCTGGCAAAATTGCTATGAAATTTCATAGCAGAGAGACCGCATTGCAATAGAAACCCATAGACATTTCAGTCCTCATTCACGGCTATCAATTGTTCATTAGTTTGCAAATTCGGGCTGAAACGTCTTTTATGTATAATGGTATTATTCATTCAAAACGTTAATGATATACGTATCTACATTGAACTCGCTGCTTTTGTGCCAGAAGGTTTTCGACTCTACACCCTGAATATAAAGCTATAAATGATTTATATTCTTTTAAACAGGATCGGTATTCTTTATTTATCTAGATTGAAGAGATCATAGAAAGTTAGTTTAATGTTATGTTTTTTATGTACTGTTTGATCTCTTACATTACACACAGATTATGAATTTATTCCGAGAATTATTTTAGTGCTTCCTCTACACGATAAATATGTGGGTACATTCAACTTTATTTACTACAAAATATATAGTGTAGCTTATCTCTAATTAGAAGTAGTAGATATCCAGCGTTGAGGATTATATCTCCACTATATCTTTGCCCGCATTAACTTTCAATTAAAACAATTTATGCACCCAACGCACAGCGTTCCAGCGTTGAAAATTGTATCGTCATAAATTATACAGTTGAATTAATAAGTGTACAATAGACGGGCTAACGAGCTCAGTCGGCGGCGACCGCCTGGGTGCATACGAGCAAATTAAATTTGCATGTTTGCAACCCCATAACACCCCTTCGCTCCGCCCTGTCCGTCCGTACGGGAGTTATTAGCAGCAGCCGCCATTTTTGGCCAGACTGACCGTAGGGTGAACCACTGGGGAATAATGTGGTCGGCAAGCAATTTGTTTTCGGATTTAGTTTTGTAATTGGAAGCGTTTCACACTCACGCAGCCGTACGTTAGCTACCAAAGTACCGTGAAATAGGCGCAGAAATGTTACGACATTTCCCGAAACTTACGAGTTAGTAGGTACTAAGTCGATAACATAGACGAGCCCTTTACTGATCAACTAGCTACTCAAGACCTAAGCAGATAGAATAATGTTCTTTTCTCCCAAAGAGTGAAGCTATTAAATAGTCGTATTCCGCAACACTATCAGACGAAACAACAATTTCTCCGGAGATAAAAGCAGCCATTTTTGTGCGAAAGCTCTCTCTACCTAGACATTTGGTACATTAGGGGGGTCTATTCTAAAAAACATTTACGCTTCTCGGTAGGGGTGGGCGGGTTTGAAATTATAAAATATAACAACATTGCGCCCTTTGTTTTTTAAAGGTATTGTACCTATGTGATGGGGCGCGAGCATCCACGCAGTATTCAAATTTGGGAGCTCCGCAGGGGTAACTAATTCGTTTTAAATTACGTTACGATATTGCGTTTCGACTTAAAATATAGCTGATATAAACAAGCGGGAGAGGGTTCGAATAAAATATTAGGAGGCACTCAGGTTCGCGCTGTAATTAGATTACCTATTAGATACGCACACGTATCGCAATCCGAGCCGGATTATCTGTGCTGTGATGCTGAATTCTTTAAATAATATGAACATGGTTGCTTATCAATTGTTTTATCAGGAAAAACTAAATAAATAAATAAATGTTGTTGTATAATTTTACATCACCAATCTTGAGATTTATTGGCGATTGGCGAAAATAATTTGTGATGAGTCTTGTGCTCGTTGAATGTTATGTATAATTTACCAATTTTTCTTGATCTAAGGAAACGTCCAAGGAATATTGAATTGAATACTGAAAACAAATACATATAATCCAGATTGCACCACTTTGTTTAACTTCTAACTCACATTTGCGTAAATGTAGAAACTGACACTGACTTATTCCGTCTTTAAAATCCAAGTTTTCCACCCACTGAGATAATTTATAACTGTAAGAGTGCAACCCTGTTATCGCAACATGTTCGCACGATATTTATTAGACAGGTGCATATTTTATTAGCTTTCGAACATAAAACAACACATAAAAACTATCACTCTCTGACGCTCACTGAACAAGCCCGGAACACAAATCTTATTCGCAATAAACGAGACGAAACGAAACGCGAACGTTAATAAAGATATAATAATAAATATTCGGAGGAAAACCTTTCGGGATTCGAATTAAACTAAGGGTAGGAAAATTGCGAGAGTCCCCAAGGAGGTGGGCGAGCGACAGCTGCGGGCCTAATGTCCTTTCTATTTATCTGTGATCGGGGAAAAGCTGTATAGATATATAGTACATCATAACAGTAAAGTATATGATACTCCCGATACGACGCACCACGCGACAGATGTGCCAATATAACAAACACACGATTAATATATCATAATCGATCGCCCTTCTCCATGAGTCTTGAAGACATGTCTCTTAGAAATCGTGCCAATTTCAACGAACTTCACTAAATATTCATAAAAACATATCCGGTGTTTATGATTTAATGCCAATAAAAACTATTCAGCAAACAAAACGAATTAATACGACATGATCGCCTATTCGCACTGATATTGCGTAAGTCGTGATGACAATCTCTGTTTTATGGTGTAGACCTCGTAAATGTCTATTAATATGAATGGGCTCCAATTACTTTTACGATTCGCGTTTTGTCGAGAGACGTTCTAAAAAACTTTACGATCTTCCGCGCCCCTGGTCTGTTTGAGTTTACGTCTAGCTGAGGGTTTGATGCCATTCAGGACTGATTGAAGCGTGGACAATCGGTTCGGTGGCAGATGTTGCACGGATAGTTGTCACCTGTCCAAAACTGCCTTGACTCTGACACTCAGATGAATAAGCAAATCCGTTTATAGGTTCTGTCGCCAATCGAACAATTTGCTCCTAGTTTGGTATAGGCAGTTTGCGAACAATGTCTATCCTTGAGAGAACTTCAAAGGTATACTCGGTATTTTCAGACTATCGGGACACACCACACCATACTAACCAAATAAATGGACGGATATCAGATGATATTCAGAACGTATGAATGGTACATTTATATTTGTATCTCAAACGCGACGATGAAGCAATTACGATGCAACATGCGCCCTGTGAAGTGGCGAACGATTTTATTACAATTTAAATTTCATGTTTATTTACTCCTCTGAGTTATTTTATATGCTCAGTAATTTGCTTTTTAATGTTCAGCTTCTTTATTTAGTGTAGCCCTTTGTATTTGGAGTCAAGCATTTTAGTCCTTCAGGTAGAAAATATATCGCATATAATCTATACTTATAATAAATCTGTAGAGAGGTCAATTCTGTACATACAATATATTTAAAAAATAACTATCAAGGGGTGGTTAGGGATCGCTACTGATGCCAAAAATGCAATCAGTAAAATTTTTGTCTGTCTGTCTGTATGTTCGTTATGGAAACAAAAACTACTCGATGGATTTTAACGAAATTTGGCACAATTATTCTTCATCCTCTTGGGCAGGTTATAGTATACTTTTCATTAAGCTACGATCAAAAGGAGCAGAGCAGTGAAGGGAAATATTGGGAAAACGGGAGAAGTTACTCCATTTTTTAAGCTTCCGTCGCGTGTGCAGGCTTATAGGTTAAAGCTGCATAGAAATCATATATGACGGAAATATTCTCCTTAAAATTATATAAAAAATATTCCTCGACAGCATATGTCTATCTTTTATGGTTGACTCACAATAACACGTGAAACTCCCGATAGCTTAGCAATTCGGTGATTTCTGATTGTATTTGCCTACTCTAACGTTTACAATACTCATTCATAGACATTACGCTGTAACTGAAAGCCCAATGGTTGAAATTAGCTTGACTCGATATTATAAATGAAAATATGTAAGTTTATGTGTATGTTTGTTACTCAGTCATATTAAAACCACTGAAGGGACCGGAATGAAATTCGGAACAGAGGTAGATTATGGTCTGAAGTGATACATAGGCATTTTACCCCTGAGACCGCGGGCGAAGCCGCTGGCAGAAGCTAGTAGAATAATAAAATACACTTACTCGTGAGTCATAGTAATTTGGTTGATACGTCCAGCAAAAGCAACAGATATTAGCCTACAAAGACTAACAAAATCGGTAGCAGAACATCTGAAATGAACAATAATTCCCATTCAGTGAATCAGAATGCGTTGAAGTGAATGACTATGGACCAATAATGTAATGCCAACTTCCTCTAGTGTGTGCCAGCGTGCCGATGCCGGTCAGGGCGTCTATCACATCATATGACCCGCTGAATGCGTCTTATTACACTTTTATCGGTCGTATCAGTCATAAAATGCTAATGAACGAGCGTTTCGGACCAAACATCCGAGCGAGAGATTCAAATGACGGTATAAAACGTAACCCGAAGTCGACACTTCGTTGGAAACGTAATCGTAATCGGTCTATGCGCTTTCAAAACAACGCGTAACACGAGCGTCTGTATGGCCGCAGAGATACCACACGATGTTTTTAAAAGCTCTTTTATTGTGCGACCGATATACCTAATACAAAAATGTACACTCGGACGGTTCCTCGCTATTGTATTCTGTGCTCAATAGCCTTAGACGTACGAACGAAGTTTGCTCGAAAAAAATCCGCTTCAGAAAACGGAGGCTACCTACGTAGACCGTCATCGTGATTCATAACTTCTTTCGGATTTTTACAACGTACAATGGCATTTAAGTGCTAATATTTCTTAATATATGCGACGATAATATTTTTAATTACAATAAAGCACTGTTGTAAAACTGTAATTGGTTATAACACATTTGTTTATTGTACGTGACTACGTCATTTTGTTTTCCTTATTGCTCCCGTATAAAAGTTCTATTCATTTTATTTTTATGTTAATACTTCTCATTTTCTTTTTGTGTTTAGCTTGTAATTTGTAGGATTGAGTTTAACGCTTTAGGTTCTGAGTTAAAATCAAATGATAGAATAAAAAATAGGTAAATCAGTTTACCCACTTCCAATTATTCTATTTTATGAAAGCAATGATAATATAGATGTCAAATAAAAAAGATCTATTAAAATGAGGAATAAAATGTATAAACGAGAGGTGTCGACTTGTTTATTTTGTGGAATGTTATAAAATTGTATTATTATACTTGAAGATGGTTCCTTAGTGCTATGTTTTTGTGCGTATAAATCAATTAGGACACTCGTTCATTTAAATAACAAAAACGTCACAGAAATATCCAACGAAGAGGACTGAACAATATTTAGTTACCTCAAGATTGTACGTGACACTTAATACTGAGCATTACAGCTTTTTTTGTGACGTCCCAGGAACGTTATCTGTGACTGATGGAGTCATTTTCAAAAATAAAACGGCCCTCTCCTCTGGCGATGAGAATATACGACCACTTCACATTAATATATTATCAAAATAACGCTTTCTGAGCTACGAGTGTGCTTACGAGCAAGCGGCTTATCTACAAACACGAATACTCACAAATAATATCTAATAGGAAATGAAGTATGTACTTAGCGAAGCAATTTGGAGTTTCAAACATCCTGTTATAGTGTTAACACGTGGGCTCCTAATATAAATAATGACGACGAAAAAATTAAAGCAGTGTAAGTCAATTGTTTCCGGGAGTTATATTTCAAACATTCGGGACTTTGGATTGAACAAAACAATTATTTTATATACGTCAACTATTTGTGTGTAGGTACAGTAACAGTGATACGGTCGCCTGAGTCAGTGGTGGTAGAATGCAAAAAGTTCTTAATTAAAACGTCAGAGGCAAAAGGAATTAATCCCTTCATTGCGGTGGGCGGTAGACTGCACCTATTTTATTTGTGTCGCTAACGTATATTTCAGACGTAGCTTAAAAGGGGGAAATCCTTACTGAAAATTCCCTATTAGTTTTTACTGATCCAAAATGATCCCTATGGCCTCAAAGATAAGGACTGAAATTGTATGTGTGTCGGTTGGAGTTTCGACTTTTGTCAGGTGGGCGAGTGCACCGTGCAGACTTTGTATAATTACTTTCTGTGGGATTTGGCATTTGGAGGCAATGTAATTATAACTTGCACTCGTATGCACCAACAACGGGGTGTTTTTGTCTAAAGACTAATTAGCAAGCGGCTTTAATTATTTCCACTACTTCCATTTCAATAAAATTCTTTCATTTCCCATCAGTAAAATATAAAAAGTCGTAGCTTTGTATATCTGCCAGAAATACCAGACTAATTTTCCAGCGCAAATTAAAAATAAATAATAATAAAACACACAATTTTCGCTAACGAACCACCGGACGCCATAAAAACACTTCAACATCGTTTGACACACACAGCTGCCCCACTAGTCAACCAAAAAAAAAAAAATTAAACTTTAAACACTAAAAATTGTGAGTCACAAAAATTAAATGAAAGAAAAGAATACAAAAATCGTGCTCACGAGTGTTCCTCAGAAGTGTTCTTCATTGGCCATTCTGCAAACGTTACGAATGCTCCTTTACATACAAACAGGTTTGGTTGAGCTACTGAGAATACATGCGTTGACAATGATCTACGTTTCTGAGATAACTTTCTGTCAAAAGCATGCGCTTGCGCTCCCCTCGCTCTTAAATAGGAAGCTTGTTAACTGTAACTGGCTGATACATGGTGTACAGTCGAGTAAAAAATACGTTTGCAGCTACATGCAACGTTTTTTAAATCGGTATTCGAAATTCGGTGATTGGTTAGAAAATGTTAAACATCGTTAGTCTGATGTTTTTGACGCTCACGAAAATTATTTAGTTTTGAATGGTTAAGCCGTGTTCTTCGTTTCGGTTCTGCATACAAAACTTTTTATGTGACTGTACTACATTGTAAGAGATTTTAATCTAGACTGCAAGACTAGCCTAGTCTACTAGTAGTTTTATTCAGTAGGTCAGTGATGTTTCTGTTTCAAAATGTTAACTTACTTTTCAAGGACGTTCGTGTTACGTCACATACATTTTTTAACTTTTTCTTTCATTCGTCTATAAATAATCTACCATTTCATAATCCCGTATACATTTCTATAATATTATGTTCCTTAATATATATTTCTAATTTTGGAAGACTAGACAATATATCGAGATGTGAGCAGGTGTCTCAGTGTTTACCCTTTCATCCTTGACTTATAGTTAAATAATATTCTCACAGTTAGTTTACTTATAAGAAAAATATTATCATTAGAATGAACATAAATATTGTATACACGTCTTTGCTTTTTTTGTTCAACAGATGTCCACGACATATTTTATATACTATTTTTATATTCATTCACTCGGCCAGCGGCTTTAAAGTCGGTAGTTGGTTGAATTTACAATATGAGTCGACGCAGGTTGATCCCTAATACTTTCAACTACAGTCAATTTATATACCAGTGTGTTTTCTACCTTTAATATAACATAAATGATTGAAAACATAACTGTCAAACCCCCATCGAATATATAACAGTAAATGGCTACTAAATACTGGTTTTATGATAGAAATTTATCTAATAAGAGATAAAATTTTATGTAATCGTCGCTAAATCGATATCTGGTCTATTACTTCTGTTTAAGTTTCGTATAAATGTTATTCGTTAAAAGCAGACGTAGTTTTATATTCGTGATTAACAAGTTCGTTTGTTTAAGAATTGTTTTCGCGTATAATCGCGTAGGCATTATTTCGTAGCGTCGCCTACGACATCCGTAGTATCGGCGTAGCAGGTGTGATTTGACAACGAAATTAGCATTTTTATGAACGTGGAATTAAAATTAGTTTTTTTTATTATTTTATCCAATATTTTGATAAATAACTCTATTAGGTTATACTACAAAAATAAGTAGCTACTTATAATAAAGGTATACGTTAAAATCAATGCGTAGAAATTGATTTATTTCCGCATGTCGACTATCAATCAAAGGAGATAAGAACGTATTTTATATCACTCTGTTCCTAAGCAACGACCACTCTGTATATCAAGGTTGGAGTACCTATTAACGTATTGAGATATGCATACATAAATACCAAAGTATGTACTACTAAGACCTTCAGTCATACCTAAGAACCGCCACAGAATACAAACAGCTGATAGAGTCGACGTTTCCTTTAATTCCTTGATCAACCGCATAGCCACTACTATGGATACAAATTACGTATAGGTGACTCGATAATGGAAACATTCAGACTAATTAAATCGAGTATTATATGTCGATTGCGATACCATTTGACCTATTTATCTCGAATAAAGTCATCCATTTCAATAATAGCTGTCATAATATTCACAATGTATGAGTGACCATAGTAATGCGTTTTATATACGTATAATGTATAACGAATCTGCAAAACTGTATCTACTGTCCATTATTATGTATAATTGAGTCATTGACGATGATTATAGAAGTTTTTATTGTTTATTTACAAAGTCGATGTTTTATTGGTCTTTAACAACTTAGTAGCGGTGCTAAAGTAATTAGATATAATATGTGAGCTAGGTTTTATGTGTTTTATACAGTTTGTATATAATGAGAGGAAATTGCAAGGAAAATCGCTTTAATTGTTGTTCACCGACAAAGGGTATAATTATATAGTTGTTTTATTAAGTTTTGTAATGGTTTCTAACTTAATAGGTACGTAATATCTTATGTTGAGAAGTACAAAAATTAAGTTAGTTAGTGGGTTATCGAAACCAATTAAATATAAGTCAAACAAATCTTTATACTATTTTTTTACTGTGAAAATTTTCAGTTGAAGGCCAGGCTTACAGTTTATTACATGATATTATTAATAACTGACAAAAAATCTGTGTTACATCAAATATTTCTTTACCTAGGCCGTCATAGGATAAAAGGCGTGATGTTATGTATGGATACGTAAACGTTAAGTAATTTATAGATTTAGAAATAGCGCGCATGCGCTTAACGTAGGACGCCATGTCATATAACACAACACATGTAAATCGTTCTTCACGCATTTTAACGTGTTTCCTAACTCACAGTCTATTTACAACAGTTACTGATACATTTAACGCCTATAATTTTATCTTTTATTATTTAAATTGTATTGCAAAACAGTTAACTTATTAATGTACTATATTTCAAAGTGAAAATCGGTGAAAATTACTAAGTATTATTTTTATTTTGTAACCAATGATCTTGAGATTATTCTAGTAAGATTTTAAATATTTATTAACCGACTTCAAAAAGGAGGAGGTTTTCAATTCGACCGTATATATGCTTGTTTTTAAAATCTGTAACCTTAGTTTCTATTCTCTATCATACATACGATGACTTTGAAAAATACCTCTCTCAAATAGCTTTTGAAACAAAATTTGTTTTCTTCATTTAAAAACATTAGTCAAATCCATAGCTTTTAGTGAAACTATTCACCGCCTACTTAAATTTCAAAACCATAAAACAGCATTCAACAATTTATACGGAAGTTTAATAACAGGAATCTCCAAAGCAATTTAATTTAGAAAATTAACATGTAAAATAATTATATCGAAGCAGCTTAGTTATTTTGAAAGGGAACGTAATTGTACTATGGTACAATAACAGCTAATTATCACTTTCTCATTATGCTAATAAGGTGCTAATTAACGTGTATACAGTTAAAAGAGCCATTTCTATTACCAAAATACGTAATTTATTCGTAAATGTTAGTATTTGCAGTATGAACGCTTGAACAATTTACGATGAACTGAATTGATAACCATTGCTTGTCTAGGATTTGTAGCAAGCTAGTATAAACTATTAGTGATTGAAAAACGTTTTTAGATCAAATTTATGTGTTTATGCTTAGATAAGTCACAGTATGAGATGAAAATCTTCGATATTTTCAGTTAATTGGAAAAATACCTGATAGTGTGGATAGCTAAAACGTTTTCACACAATAATTATGTCGTTATGGTTTGACTCATTTACCATGCTACTGGGATGTGATGACAGTGATTCATCTTCCACACTCATTAAGGATTTTCTTGTGTAACATACAATCTACGTATGGCTTTTTCGTTTCTGATAAACGAAATTGCACTTCTGTATTTTATAAACAGAACAGCTTGTATAAATATAACAAAAATCTATGCATTTCTATGTACAATTTTAATTAATAAATTTGTACTAAAACTATTTGAAGTAATACGAATCATACTGATGTTCACAGAACAACTGAACAAAACTGGTAAAGAAAAACGAGTAGGAAGCTTCTTATTCAATTACGTAAGAACTACCAATAGATCTCCCAGAATTTTGTAGGTACACGTACAGATCTGGGAATAATATATGGGCGTGGGTATCTACTTTCGTTTTGATCAATGTTAGGAAAAAATGTGGGGAACAACTTCGAGAAGAATACGAAATTTCCTCGCCACAATAAATTTTAGATAGAACCAATTCCTTCAGTTGCGTTTCGTACTTTCTCTGCGTAGGCCAAATGATTTTATCAACTACAAATCTTACATCCCCATGCATAAAAATGAATAAAAAATAATCCGCAACTGTTTAAATTGAACAGGCAATATCAATAAATCGATCCTATTGACTTCAATTAGATAACTGCACAGCATCATTTACAAATCACTACTATTTATATAACTTGAGACATTTGACAAACTGGCCTGATCGTGAGCAGGAGGTCTTAAGTGGAGAGAGCAAGGGGCATCGACCCGGCTGCCTTAACTCAGGTTGTCTGCGGTTGTTAGTTCGTTTGTGCGTTTGTGCGCAGCTGCACTTAACTCGTGTATGCAATAATAGTCTGCATATACTGACCATGCATGGACTGCGAGATGAAAAAGGATTACGTAAAATTCTTGCCGCGGTCGCAGTTGTTAAGGGTCGAAATATGAAGATTACGTATCATAGTAATGTCAATCTTATCCTAAAACCGATAGAGTACATAAACACTCTTTAGAACGTAGGTGCCTATGCATGGTAAAAATGTTCAAACTATTTCCCCAAAAACTCTTCCCAAAAAACTTATTTCAATCAAAAGCTTTGCCGTTACCGTAAAATTTAATCCGTAAGCAGATAGAATACAATGCCTCTTACCTTTTTCAACGCAAGTGCTATTTTGAACTCTCTTAAAACGAGCAAAAGTCGTTTTTACCTTACATCTGTTGGTAAAAAGTGTTCTATACTAAGCTATGTATAAAATTACACTCATGTCGTTGGCAACCCTTGCTTATATTTTGTGACGGCCCTCTGGGGACAAGTCAATACATAAGGAACCGGTCATGCGTGAGTCGGGATTACGATGGGTCCCATATGTTGTAAATATTTTTGAGATCATCGTTTACTATGTAGTGAAAGGAGATACTATCACAGAGTGAAAGCTTCATCTATATGAGAAGGAAAATCCTAAATAAGTGTTTGAAGTCGATCGGTAAAATGTGCTGACGAAATATCTCAAATTTTCTGTAAAATACTGTGGAAATATAGCCAAACTAGATGGATATTCTATCTATTTGTTTTTTAATTAGATACGTAAGTAATTAATTTGCAGCGTTTCGTAGTACCAAGGCATAAATATCAGTTAATTGCTATCTAAACAATTAAAGTCCGATTGATTATTAAAATCAAATTCAAAGCACAATCAATAGGTTGAACGTTGCCTCAATCCCTTAGAAGACAGACAAAGACAATCATAGACGCTTTCCTGTGGCTCATAGAATAACTAAATACGACCTACAGCGATATTTCCTAGAAGAAATAAATTATTCAACAACATACACAAATACTTGCATACGAAGTGCATCTTCATAACTTACTGTCTGACTATTATATGTTGACCGTTGTGAAGTTAGAAGCAGTATAGAGTGAGTGGGATGCAACTAAGCGCAAACGCTAGCGACTGCATGAGACAGCAATAGGCTTGTAGCCAACTTCAAAGAGATCAGAATAAAATGTATTGTATTAATAAATAATAGAATGTATTTTATTACGTTAAATAAGTATACGCACGTAATAAAACACTACTTTAATTGACTAATGTTTGTTTTAAAATTCTATGTTCGTTAGATAAATGTAATTAAGATATATAAATTCTTTAGGATTGAATTTGAATTTCTTAACGCATTATACTCATAATAATAACATTAATATTCATAACTGTAGACTTGAATTTAAATAAGCCTGCTATAATGGAGTGCAAAATCAAAATAGGTGTTATTTTTTTCATTTTGTATAGTTTTTTAAGTTAAGTTATGAATGCCAAATACCGTTGTCATAAAAAATCGTATAATTAAAATAAAACTACATTTAATAGTGTAACCAAACCTTAAACGTAAATCTCATAGGAATGCGTACGTGTGGCGTATCTTAGGTAAATGAGTAGATACTTAGTCATCTGAACAAATAAAGCTATTTTCTGTAAAACAGTCGTCAAAGTCAGGTCATAAATAATAAGAACAACGTACTAGATGACGCAATTTTCTTGTTTTAATTTTAAACTATGTAGGTACGAGCCAGTCCTACGATGTATAGATAACGTCATAGTAGTGTCTGTACTCACAATCTATGAATAAAACCTTATTTACTGAGATTTTTTAAAAAACTAGATTGAAGAGAAGTCGAAATTCGAAAAAAAAATATGAACAACTTTTAATTAATGGTTTTTAGTTGAAAGATTTTTGGAGCCACTTCTTAGATGCATTTTTCGGTTCAATTTGGAATTTCGATGATGATTATATTTAGTACGAGATCTAGAAATACATATGTAGTGTCATTACGATTTCCTGAGATTCCAAGCATACAAAGCAAGATCGTACTAAAGTGCTAATTCTCACACTATTAGCTAGAAATGCTACAGTTCTTAACATCAAAGAAGCGGTGACGTGAACACGAGGAAAGTGAAATATTATTATCGCGTCCGCACTTTTGGTATACACATACCTAATATAATAACATTGTTGCAAATGAATATATTATCTAAGATTCAAAGCAATTCAAACTTTATAATTATGCTAATAGGTGGTTACTTGGCTGATCAGTTGCAAAGTAATAATAAATATATCTACAGGGTACTTAGTCTTACCTACATACAAGTTAATTTTACGTTGGTTAGTTGATTCAATATGTTTATTAAGTTGTACGCACATAATTCCTTGTAAAGTAAATTCAACTATAAGTAAAGATTGTTACGTTTTAAAATAATTTATTGGTTTGACTTCAATCACATCGGCATAAATATTGTCAGTAGCAAGGCATGGGTTTAAACAGTTCTTAGAAGAAAAAAAAAATTGTAGCCATTTCTCGGTGGCTGGTCCTTGTTTGCAGACTACAGTTCATATTTTAAATAACTAATTGTAGAACAGTCAACTTTAACTTTTACTAGGCACAAGTTGAAATTAAAAATATAGGTATGTACCGCAAAGCTACAGCTGACCACTTTAACCGCAACTTTGAAACTCTGTGGTTCATCAATACTTGTAATGTTTATGCATCATTGTCAATAGGTCTGTTTGTTTATGTTCTGGACTTGAGTACTTGCTTACACATGTTGTTCTTGATGACAGGTTCTAATTGTGACGTTTAATTATCTAGTAATCGGTAAACGTCTCACTTTCGTCAAAGAAAAATGAAAACATATACTACTTAATTTTGAAAATTTTTACTTTTCTGTAAATATACCTTTTACTATTCAACTTTAACTAGGAGTTTTTAGCATAAAAAAGTATTTTGTAACTAATACCCCTTCCCCAATCTCCCCAATCCCTGAATCTCCAACGATCCTCAAACTCCTAATCCCCAAAAGGCCGGTAACGCACTTGTAACGCCTCTGGTGTTTCAGGTGTCCATAGGCGACGCCGATTGCTTACCATCAGGTGATCCGTCTACTCGTTTACCGGCTTATGCCATAAAAAAATACTTAAATTTGATTTTAATAATAGGTGATATCTTTCAATAAAATATTACTAACATCTCTTATTACCTACGTTACGTAAAATCAATTTCCCAATTTATTCAGCGTCATAACAAAAAGTAGTAAGTACATTTTCTTTACAACATCTCATTTTATTCTTGCATAAAATATCTGATTACAAATAACACAATTATAAAATTGTTCCTGCAATTATTCAATCAATCCTGACATGGTAGTTGGGTGCCTAATGAAATGAACAATTGCCTTCTGTTTGCTTATTAGCTGATCGCTTTTGTAATCAACAATTGAATGGTGTCTATTGATCTTTATTGCTAGATGTACCCGCAGTTCTCATGTTATATGTCCGTTACTTTATGAAGCGTTTAATTGTCTATAAGGAAGAGAAGTATGTAGGATAGATAGATGGAGATCGTGTTTTGTAGTTTTTGCGTATTCTATATACTTATTATGTGATAGTTTATAACTGAGATAGGCTTAGAAAAAGTGAATATTATCATTTCACTTAAGTCTAAAGTTAATTTAGTAGGCCGCTACCTTTTTCGGCGCAGATTTATGACAAACGCCCACATGATTGTCTTGTGACTTTTCAAATTGTTCTGTGTGTGGTCTCTTGAACTGTGGATGAGTACTTAATAGGATTTCCTTTATTCCTTTTTTATTTGTTTTTTTAAATTTTGCTTAAATACTAATATTTAAGCAAAATTTTTTAAACGATTATTATTTCGATACTTAATAACAATTGTTCACAAATAACAGTTTAATGCACAATTCCTATTCCACGTATTGTATGCTTATCAAATGATCAGATCTCCCCTTTTAATAAAACACACCTACATAATGCATGTTTTTTACTACTTAGTTAACAGTTAGTTATTCGGGATGAATAAATGGTGACGTCACGAAGGCGCGCCGCCCCTGGATCAAAGATCGTTTCGCTTGAACACACCACTATGCGTGCGCGCAACTGCTGTAGGGCTGCCGTTTAGTAAAAAATATCGAATACCTAATCAGAAGTGAAATGTAGAGGTAGAATAGAATATTAAATAAATGCTTCTTGTTTATAATACCCAACCTTTCTAGAAAAAAATATGTAAGACTGTCGATATTTATTTTCATAACAAATAATTTAATAAGGTATAAATAACATGAATTAGGTATGAAAACATTAACTAGCCTATTTTCGCTTACTACATACTGTCACAAGAGTTGAAAGGAAATGTTACACCAAAGTTTTACCCAAATTTTATATCTTGAGGCTTTATCTTATTCTCGAAAAACTTATGACGCCGTCTCAAAGACAAAGTTTCTTGGAGTTAAGAGATAAGGAAAATATGTTCGTTACTTCCCCTTTCCTTGTTTCCCTTACTCACAAGTCAAGTATGCGTAAACCTATTGATACAAAACATAATTCTCTACGAAGAAAATAATATTCAAACAGCTACAATAGGGTAAAGGACACTTTTCTCGTGGCCTTAAGAAGATGCGTACACAGATACCATTATAACAAGTCCACGACTATGACACACGCCACGCATAAGATATCGTATAATTTATATGTTTAGAAACAAAAGAATCAACGATATTATCTATATAAGTAAGTGGGACGAATTAAAATTCTGGTCACGATTTTTAGCATTTTCGTTGGTTCGCTTAGAGGGCCAGCCCTGTCTCGAAGCCAATGCCCTATAAGACAGAACTACATTGTGACGATTTACCACTCACTCACAATGAGCGAAAATAGTTCTTTCCGACACGCTCAAGTATGATATTCACAACTACACTCGAGTAATGTAAGCAATAAATCACTTAGCAGTTTGTTGTACTTAATTTTATTAAACAAAACATTTCAATGTAAACATTTCATTACTTAAATCAAAGACTATAAATTACATACTTACTTAATTAAGCAACAACAGTGTCAATAGGCGCTTGTTAATACAAATTAAACACTCCTATTCTAATTTAAAACATGGCACGTTAAATTAATTGCTTGTAAACTAACGGAACTCACGGCCTCATACATTGGATACTTCCATAATAAATTATACCGAAACAAAACTTGTTTTTATGCGTTTTAGTGATTTTTGTCTTCTAGCTAGAATAGTGCGTGCCATCTAATCATTTCGTCATAGGATCGATTTACACTAATAGTAAGAAAAGCACCGATAATATCGTTACTCAGTTACGGTGTCGATTATAACAATGGATGCAGGAAAATCGATTGTCATGCGTTGTTATTGTATAATAGTTTTATCATGCGATATGAAATGTTGCTTTAATTTGGTCGTTAAACTTTAGGTAAACATGATTTTAATGATCATTTTTGTGTAATATTTTTTAATGTTTTTAGTATCATTATGATAATGTCTTTTAATAATACCTATATTCTTATTAGTCATGACGAAATAATACAGAAAGACTTCCTCAGCTACAATTAGATCAAAAGAAGATTTCTCATTGTATTCAAAACAGTGTTCCATATCAAGAACTTAAGCTCTTAAAGCGCAGGAAACTGCACATCACAACACTACAAAACGTCAAACATCGATCCACTAACAATAGAAGAGAGTCTACATTTGAATTTCGAGCACGAACTATTTTAAGATGGCGTCCCGAACGCACACGAGAGTTTACGACGATTCGCGAATTACGAGCCAATAAAGTGCGGTGTCGCCGACACGCCGCTACAGCCATTTAATTGATATAAGCTATACTTAATAATGCTATCGATTTCTTTTATAGCCAACTTTATTGCCAGCTTTTAATTATATGATCCAGTTTTATCTCCAAATTATTTACACATACTTGCATCACTCAAACGCGCTATAAACATAATTTCGTCTCGCATTAAAGCATCAAGCACCTTGGTAACGCAACACGTCTACAGACTATATTTTCTGTCACCGAGTTAACTGCATGGCTTCCACAAATGTGAGACAGTGACCGAGCCTTACTTGTTCCATAAATAACCCTCTTACTGGACAAAAATTCTGTTATAATTCACAATCAGACCTTTAATATCCCGATCCGACGGGTGGGCATTAATCAAATACATGGAACGGGTTCGTACAAAGGCAGGCAAGTTAAATAAAATAATAAATAAGCTGCATTCCGTGAGATTTATTTCGAAGAAAAAAGGCAGTGTAAGAGCCGGGTCATGTCGCAGTATGTTTATTGTCCACACCGGTGTCGGCCCACAATGTACGGCTCTAATTAATGCTATACCTCGCTCTGAGAGATATATCGTGTCCATCCCTGTGTCTTTTTAAGTCACGATCCTCTTTTTCTAATCTCGAGATTAGTTTCCGACAATTTATTATTAAAAAAAACACGGACAACATTAAAACATCTTTTTCTTCTAAATACTCTTATCAGATTACGGCCCAATTACACAAAATAATGCAAATGAGATTGAAGTACTATATCCTGTTTAGGACTCGATGTGATTGTTATCTTAAACCTATGGGAACATACGGTGGTTCCCATTAAAAAAGATGAGCTCTTACAGGTACAATACGACGATAATCAAACCTCTCCGCGACAACAATACTGCAGAGAATAATGGAAGCCAGCTGACGGGAGGTGCCTTAACGCCCGTTGTCATGGCGACCGTACGAAGGGTGAACCTGCCTAACATATCACCGACCCCAACAAAAAACTACCACGCTCGCCCCCTTCTGGCATTTGATTTTAGACTCTACCCCATAAAGCACAAGGATCTTTTAACGCATAGCCGGACATCTCTTACGACCTTTCACTATAATCGCATTATTGGGATACGTGTATTGTGTTTTGGGTTCCATCTTTGCTTTTTAAAATTAGAATGTCTGTTGCTGTCTCACTCTATCTCACGAACACTATCTATCCTTGCTCCTCTAACCGCACTTGTATAATTATTCCATTGTCTGTTTATGACATTTTAAACAGTTTTAAAGTTTTTGTTGAAATAAGCACCAACCATAAATGTTATTGCGGCTGTAAAAATGCAGTTTCGGTAATTTATGGGTCATGTAAACGAGGTATCAGAGTTTCTTGCGATTCTCTTGATTTATACAGTCACTGCATATTTTTTACTTTGTAATGAGCAAAGTGAAAAAGTTGTAAGATATTTAAATTTTTTATCATTCAACATAAATTCACGTTGTTACATAAAATATTAGGTTACTCCGTGCCCTCGTAAGGTATTAAATATTTAAAAGACGATTGCTTTCATTCAAGCTTACTGTGGACTCAGTACGAAATTTACATTTTAATTAAACGATTCGTTTGTGTTTGATTAAGAAAATACCGATATTATCGTCATCGGAATTAAATAACGACTACAAACTTAATCGTATGCATTTCAATACATTATGGAAAGTGCTTTTACATAATTGTAATATGGGAATGATATAGGGCAAAGAAATTAAATGAACAAAATATTTGTAATAAACCAAATTAATAGATAATTATGGCACTCTGCACATAATATCTAAGAATGATAACAACTGATAAATAATTACTCCATTAAGGTTCGGAATACTTAATTCTATGCACAACAATTTAAAGTGTTTGTACACCAATTAAAATAACCCATTAGCAGTATCGTATCTGTTTCTTTTAAACCGATCAGGTAACTAAGGCCAGCCTACATGGCCGAGCATTCCGAGACACTGTTGGTCCGCTATCAATTTTATACACGGTGGGAAGGCTATTTATCTTACCTTATTTATTGGCTGACTCGAAAACCAGTCTCGGGACCCGATCGCTTTGTGGAACTTGGTATTTACCTGTCTATGTATACTCGACTTTACGACGCGTATGTTGGATGAGAATTTGCCTTTCGTGAATTCTTAGGTATTACAATTAATGTTTTATAAACCGTTAAATGTTTAAAGAATTACGTATGAGAGTTTTACGACGGTAAAGGGTAAACTTTCACGATTTCTAAGAAAACGTCTTAACAGGAACGAAATAAAGGGGCACCTTACAAAGAATTAGAAAGTTGCGCAACCCTTCTTTACGCATCCCTGAGTTTTTTGTAGCGATTTCTTTTTAGAAAGGACACTATTGTTCGCGGACCGTTTGCTTCTAACCCTTTCCGTTACTTTTTTGCTTCGTGGCGATATTGTTTTTACTTATTCTTATTGTAAATACAACAGTACGAGACAAACTTAGAACCCGCCTTACAAAGAGCCGAGAGGGCGCACGATTTCGACGCTCTGTGATTAATTTCCATCGAGGTTGGTCTCAGTAGCGGATAACTCTAAAATTAACTTTAGTACGCTATAAAATATTAATGAGCCATTAAAATCTAAAATGGTATAAAAGTGAAATTTAATGGTTTCTCTCGAAGCTTTTTGCGAATCGAAGCTGTTGGAACGTGATATATGATGCTATAAATCGATTTTAAAAACTCCGATTCCACCGTTACATTTAATTTATTTCAGATTAACCTTGTTTTTATGCCGCATCATATTATTAATTTGTAAAACCGAATGCATAATAATGATTTTCTCTTTGTTTCCAGGACCGAACGGATGTCCACGAAGGCGGGGCCGACAGACTTACACAAGGTTCCAAACACTAGAACTAGAAAAGGAATTCCACTTCAACCATTATCTGACACGCCGACGCAGGATAGAGATAGCACACGCGCTCTGTCTTACAGAGAGACAGATCAAAATATGGTTCCAGAATCGACGCATGAAGTTAAAGAAAGAGCTGCGGGCTGTGAAAGAGATCAATGAGCAAGCCCGCCGAGACAGAGAGGAACAAGAGAGAATGAAACAGCAACAGCAGGAGAAGCAAGCCAAGCTGGAGAACCAGCATCACGGGCACCACGTGACCCACCATCACGACCCGATGAAGATGCCCATCGACAAGGGCTCCAACGACCTACTCAAAGTGAACAAGGTCCCTACGTAAGGCGTCAGCGACGCCGTATAGGAAATCTTGACTGATTCTGTATCATATAGTGTGAGAGGAAGTGTTACGTCCATACGGACCTGCGGGCGTTAGTCGATTCGTATCCACTAGTTTTATGTTTTCGCGTCGGAGTCGTCCTCGTTGTGGAGAACGGCGTCCCGGTTTATGTAATAATGTTCCTTTAGTGCGAAGGACTTGCCTCGGTGTCATTCGCTGGGTGGACAGTCTGGTGATGTGCTTTAAGCATTTATTTTGTTGCCATAACCACACCTTATATTGCAATAATATTTTACTAAAATATACAAAAACGTGTTAGAATCGCTCTAAGGTTTATAGGAGCCCGAGTGAACTTCGGTATTGTTAGTTAAGATTTTAAATCTGTGAATCTCATAGTATTTATTGCTACCACTTACTCTTAATCCATTATGTTATATTTTTATTAATAGATATTATATTATGTACATTTTGATGTATATTTTATTATTTGTCCGCTTTTAGCGGACTGGTTATGTTTTGATGGTCACATTTTTTTATGATTGTAAAATTTGTTGTATTTTATCAGTTGATTTGGAAAGAGTTACTTTTTTATTTTTCTTTTTGACCAGATTGTGATTCACTTCGGTAGTTTTAGTACACAAATTGTTGTTTTGGTTTGATCCGTTGATTTCGATAGAATAATGTTATCGACAAATATTAAAATATCTGCATAGCTAATTCCATAAGAACTTAAAATGTATATTTATAACAAAATACGTATGGAAGTACAATTTCAGATAGATCTTCGTCGTAACGAGCGTTGTGTTTTATATTTTCGTCTTCAATAATTATGGATATTAAATGTAGACGGTATTTTTTGATAATTCTAGTTAAAAATACCTTGTCCATAAAGTAAATAGCAAACAAATAAGAACAAGATTATGGATTAGTACTGCACATGGCGTGTTGTCCATACATCCCAAGTCATCTGATGTTCAAAATTATATACGTAACGATGATACATATAATAAATTACAATAATGTGACTAAATATAAATTTTACACGTAATATTAAAAGTTGAGTAGTTTAAGTGTATTATACATAGGTACATAGGTTCGACTTTATATGAAGTATTTGCTAAGACTAGGTACCTACAACATAAACCAATGTACGTCGGAA
Organism: Spodoptera littoralis; assembly: GCA_902850265.1. Classification (NCBI taxonomy): domain Eukaryota; kingdom Metazoa; phylum Arthropoda; class Insecta; order Lepidoptera; family Noctuidae; genus Spodoptera; species Spodoptera littoralis. The sequence goes on along the minus strand of LR824542.2, from coordinate 5,976,650 downwards.
TAAACAGTGGTCGCACTTTATCAGGCGAAAAGTCAATGTCTTCAAGTTCCTTTTTTCCAACGAAAGTTATAAAAGCACCGTTTCACGTACGAAACGGTGGCAAAATTATGTTTCCTGCAATTTTACGTAGCCATATGCACATTTGAATTTTCCAGCTCCGTAATTTCATACATAAAATACCTACAAAAGGTATTACTAGGAGCTAAGGAGCTCGGATGAAACTCAGAAATATACACGGACTTTTTTTCGCGAAAACGCGAGCTTGTTTAACATAGCTGGTTTACAAATTATTCCACACACCATATTCGCTTTCAATTCCACGTTGTGCCAAAATACATAATTAAAATAATTTATTAACACGAACATTGAAATATTTGTTCCGCGTCCAAAAAACATGTTTTAAAAATTCTTCGTTCTTCAACTCTATACGTAATAACTGAGCAAAATTAGAATTTTAAAAATTAGTCTTGATAGTCACCATTATACGTAAATTAATGTCAGGGTAGAATTAAAAAGGTAAATTAATAGATAACTGTATTAAAATTGGAGTCTTCGCTTAATTTTTATAAAAACACTATTTCTCTCTTTCAAAATCTGTCCACTGTGTTTTTTCTGAAAAATGTATCTATAACTGTAGGTTCTGTAAAAGAAACACGAGTTATATGTCGTGAAATCATTAGAAAAGATTTAAGTCGTCGATGGATAAAAATAAATCGAGAAAACTTGTACTTACAGAAATTAATATAAAAATAAATTACTGGGCGAAAATTTTTGACGTTTGTCATTGAAACTAAAACAAGTTTACTCAATTCATTTACCACAGACAGTTGTCACATTAAATTGGCGATAAAACATATTCCACCTGTTTAATAACGTTACTATAAAAAAAGAAAAATATTTACAATTTTAAAACAGGAAAATTTTATGTACAAAAAAACAAAAAAATAAATAAAATAGCCTTTACAACTTGACACTTTTTCTCGATATAATCTCGACGACTTTAATACATTGGTTGTTTGTAACTAATAAATCTCTATGAATGTCGTGCACGTAAAGCAATGGATACGTAGTTAGATTATGAGATTTTTACATTGATTTCCATTAAACTTACTCTAGTGTGAGTGCAATAACTTCAAACCCACATTATTTCATTAAATTCGTAGTCCCGTTAAGATTGCATACATATTAAGGTTGTCGTTAGTAATATAACTTTATCCCATCTTATTTTTAAATATATATTTAAAAAATCGAGAAGGAAAATCGAACAAAATGTACTTAAGTAACTTCGATTTAAGTAGGCTTTATAAATTATAAAACGCATAGTTATTAAAATATCGTAGACACTTGTAATAAAAGTTAAGCGTAAATCCGATGATTAGTAATTGAATGAATAAAAACGCTTAAAAATTATTTAGTATCGTTCGTAGATGGTCATTTGGAAGGTGAATGGAAAAGCTTCATTGTTAAGGGACGTACACACTGCAAAACTGATACGAGGTTGACATTTCATAACTACACAAAGTGTGTATACGAATTAAATTGTTGTTTCTACATTTTGTGAACTAGTATTAGTTGTTTTGTCAGTTTTTGGTTATTGTATGGGACTGTGCAAATAGACAAGTTTGAAGTGTCAAGCATCTTCCTCTTAACTAAGTTTCGTATAACAATAGGTAAATCTTTGTAACATAGTAATGATATTCGTGTGTGTATGTACGTCCGATGATTTATGTCAGGTACACTTTATTGTTTATGCCTCGTAAAGAATTGTAATCTACAGTGAAACAATGAGCAATTTGCTAAATAGATTATATATGTCCTCCATCCATAATGCTGTCTTGCCATATTGTTAGTGTTTTGTAGACTGTAGGTATTATACCTAACCGAACATTATATATCAATATTAATATTAATTAATGTATCATCTCACATTAGGTTATCACGTCTTTTCTCAATTTAATTACAAAATTTTCGTCCTTACTTCGATTTGTCGACTCTGTTATGTTATTTTTAATCTTTGTTGCGTTGTCCAAGTTATAGTATTTCCATTTTCTATGTTTTCTTTTAATTTTACGGTAACAAGACTTCCTTTTATTAGTTTTTATTCTAAAAACGATCAATTTTTATCTTTAATATAAATGTAGCTATGTATCTATGTACCTATATCTATATTTTTGAATATAGTTATTAAATCGTCTTAAAGTTAAGTAACTGTAAATAGTCGTGAAAGTTTTACGTGGCGCATTATTTTTTGTTTATATTTTTTTTGTTTTATGTTATGTATTTATGTATTGAGATGTGTCGTATGCCTGTGCAATTTGACCATGTTAAGGATACCCGATACCTTGTAAGCACTATTGTGTGCAGGGTTCAAGATTATTTGGTCTTTTCGACATGGTTGTGAGTCGTAAGCGACTGTTACGAAAAGGTCTAATTGAATTGGATGTTGTGGAAATCGTTTTCATATCTGATTTAACTTGAACTGTAATTGAGTACACTGGTAGTCCAAGTTAACGTGGTCAAGTGTGAGCTAATGGTACGATTTAACGTGACTGTGTCGTGTTATATAAGCAAATAGTTGGGTGATTGTATATGAAGCCCGCATTCAATATTGTAATATTAATTTCAAAAATTCAAGAGAATAAAGAGTTAATAAAAGTATGGCTTTTTGATTTTTACTATGTAGAATCCCATGAACCATGATTTTTATACTTAAGAATTATGAAATTAAATTACAAACATGAAGTACGTAAAAACATTTTAAATTGAGTAGAAATGTACCTAATTCTATTACTGATATTTATAAATAATATAAACGTATTACAAAATGGAAGAAACTGCTTTCATTTCGAATAAAACCTGCCGTCCTCATCCTTTAAAAGTACACGCAGCTTATAATGAGTGTTACAAGATATCATCACATTATACATACTTATATGATCAAAAAGCGTGGGCTTAGGGAAATACTGATAGAATAAACATTAATAAATTAATCACAATAAATGAGGTAGAAATCCGTGACTACAATAAGAGACCTTGATAATCCAATCCTGGCTAATTAACCTCAATATTACTTCATTTGGTATCACATACTTTAATATATAAGCTTATTCGTTTAAGACTACAAAGTTCAATAGTTAATACAAAATTAATATTAAAAGTTGCTAATTCATACAATAAATCTTTCCTCTATATAATATTAGTGTAGATAAGAGACACATAAATGCTTCATAAATGTCTAATGAATAGAATAATGGGAATAAAATAATTAAGATATAAAGACGACTTGATTTAATCGCCTATAGAATTTGATAGCTTTTACGTTATAATAACTAAAGACTATTTTACCTATTATTTAGTATCTTCAAATGATTGCCTAACATATAAAGAATTAAGGAATACTTGCTCGGTATTGAAATAATACTACTGGCATACCCCAAGGCTCAATACTGGGACCAGTGCAGTTACAGCCATTCAAATATTTTGAATTTATTTATATCGTATCTTAGTTAGAATCTAAGATGAATAAAGATAATAATCAGCAACCCAAAAATTAAATTTGAAAGATATCGTAGAAAAAATATTTTTATATGGAAATAACTCGAAATCAGGTTTTATAAAAATAGCTCTCAAGTTAGGTACACACTATTTTATAAATGTTTATTAAAAATATATTAAACATTATTTTAAACATTTAACGGCCAAAACGATTCAAGTATCAAACAAGGTTAAGCATCAAAATTAATTTAACTTGGTTTACCTACTTAGTATTTTAACCTTATAAAACTTCAAAAAGTCCCAGATTGTTAGATTATAGTATCAAACTTTTCTTATTTTCTAAATTCCTTTGTCAATTCTGTGAAAAGACGCTATGATCAAAAGCTGTGTTACGTCATATGAATTCTTAGAGTTGGCATTTAATAGATTGATAGATATATATATCGAGGAGAAGTAACCGCAAATGTCTTAGTCACACATTGCAACACTAGTTCGAAACTAGATATAGTAATATGGTTATAAAACGCTGCACTAGGTTGAAAGTATCTATATTGACCAATCAAAGAAAGGTAAACCATGATTGTTTTACCTGTATGTAGGTAAGAAACAAGTATCTTAAGTTGGGTGACTAATACGGTTGATAAAAATTTAGGGACGGATGGGAATGTATTTCTAGGCCCCGAATAAGAAAGTACCTACAAACATATTTACAAAAAATATGAAAATAAATATATAATAAATAACTGCCGCATATATATTTATAGATATATATCCGGCTAAAATGTTTATTAATTTTGAGGCAGTGTAAAGTTCAACGAGTCCACTAGTTTTGAATAAATTAACTAATTGCATATTTTGTAAAAAAAATTGCCCAGAAAATTAGTTTTACAAATTTTGTCCATTTCAACAACCTGATACGTTGGTTGTATTTTTTATTATATTTATTTTTTTTCGTTACATTTAATGGGTTTTTTAACCTTGTTCTTTCTCGTGTCGCACCACTTATGATAATATTAATTTCCCACCGTAACTATCTAGCCCACTGTCATCTACAACATTCTCTGTCTCATATATTACCAATAAGGAAGAAAAAACATAACCCCTAATAGTTAAATGGCCCTAAATATCAATAACGTTTGTCGGATCCCCGCCAAAAACAAACCATGAGTTATGTCCATAATGTATTCTGCCATTCCGCCATTTTCCATTCTCCACAGACACTGGGGCTGTCAAATAAATTTCAGACCTACAGAATTCACAATAGGTGGGACCGATCCATGCTGGACTGAAAATCGCTAAGCACGCCACTCTTATTTTAATACAAAAACTACAGACGAGCGTGCCGAATTGCAAGCGAATGTAGACTTAACATGCTAAACAATTTTTTACGTCGACCTTTCATCTGATACTTTGCCTTTATAGTTTTTGTCGATAGTTTTTTTCGAGTGCTATCTTTGACATTACCTTAATGGCGCCCGGTATCTGTTAGAGCGATCGTAGCAAATTCTAATGGCTATTAAAGACCGCTAAAATAACAAGTAACTGCCAAAACAAATTCAGTTGCTGTTAGATTAACTTTTATGGGGATTTAGATTCCTTAAAGGTAGTAGATTGTTCGATACTTAAAGAAAATTGTTAAGAAAAGTAACGTTACAATGTTATACATTGTGCGCTCACACGTTAAAATGTACTTTATATGTAGGTAGGTAAAGTATAATAAGCTATACAACCCTCCATCGTACAATTGTTTAAGACTTGTACTTGAAAATTAATTTTCATTATGTTCATGTTTATGAACATGATGGGTTAGGAAATCCGACTATTTAATTATAGTTATGTACCTATATAGGTAATGAAATCTAGTGTATTAAAATATGGACAGACAATGTTTTATGAAGTTATGTAAAACTACAAAGGTAAAACGTTTATAAATAAATCAAATAGGCATAAAATGCATCACATAATTATAGATACGAATAATGTCTAGTTTGCTCTTTTAATTTGAACTTTAAACAGTTGTAAAGTAAATACATAATGTATTAAATTCGGTTATATACGGAAATTGTTGGAATCCTATTCACTGGTCGGCGATTAAACGCCGATGCGTTGCTGATGGCATAGCCTGGGCCAATTTCATGGTCTAACGCTTCCACCCTGCATCGAAATCGCTCACTACGTAACACAAATTTACCTTTATTTCTATTGCTATCAAACTGCTATTAATTATTGCAAAAAATTCTGACAAAAAATGGCTACCAGTGCTTTACTAATTGCAATCGGATATAACATCTTAATAAACTTAAATTAGTGTATTCGTCGGTCGATTAGTAATCATTTTAAATACTGTATAATCTCTTGTAAAATCAAATTAAAATTTATGATGGATCGTAAAATAGAATGACGGTTTGATTGCGAAATGTTTCTTTCAACTACATACGTAGTAGGTGCCATTTGAATTGAACATGGCGACTGCGATCCGCTTGCAAACTATTCCGGACGCGATAGAAAACTCCATCCTTTTATTTTATTCTCTTCTCTGTTTTATTCTATTGAGAAAATTGTTTCGGTTAACTATGGCAACTGACTATTTTTGAGATTTTGTAAACTCAATTCACGATTATTTTAGCCTTATACATATATTGATGAAACAAGATTGACATAAAGTGAAAGTTTTTTTGTATATAACTTTTGTTTCAATGAGTACCGATTAAATGAAACTAAAAATAATTGAAAACAAACTCAGTCTAATAATAACTCAATTAAACGGAAGAAAATGGCCATTTAAGTTCAACGATCTCACAGTATACTCATGGGACGGGATTATGCATAACAATTGGACACGAACTCAACACATTTCCGTTCCATTCCTTCCATATACTATATTGCACAAATTCTCAACATTATCTTTAACGTTCCTTATTAGATAATCCACATTCTGCCCGGAACGCTGGCCATTATTTTTATTTCCCGTTAATAACGTTAACCCCGGCCAATTTTGTTAATGAGAAAATTTTCTCCTTTCTCCTCTGTTAATCTTTTTGTATCTTCTTTGTATTGGATGTGACAAAATAATTTCATAGATGACTGATACAATTTTTTTTAAATTGTATTTTATTTAGTCTCCTAACATTGACTGTCTTATTCATGTTTACGAAAAATTGCTGCCTGTACAATCTTAAGTGTAAATATTTTCAAAGGAGACAGAGGTTCTAAAAAATCATCATCCTCCATCGTTTTGCTATTATTGATAAAAACTTTAACTTGTAAATTACCATACCATACCATATGAATAAATTCTTCCATTAGATATCATAGACTTGGATTCGGCTAAGGAGTCAGAGCCATTTGATACTGCTCACAATCAATTCCACATGATCAGTAGGAAGGAACCAAAACAATATACACAATTGTACAGTTGTACACAGCATAATGGATATAAGATGTTCTCCCATAGCAAATAGCACAACATTAAGTTTGTGTTTCTTGGAAGGGGTGTGCAGTAAGTTATTAGTCCCTTGTTATAGGGGCGAGACTATTGCCAAACATTGGACGCGAATTGAAACTCCACACTAGAAAGAACGTCATTATTGTTGGAAAAACTAATATTTATAGAACAATGGATTAGCCTATGAAAGGTAACCTACGAAGTTTACCTACGACCATCTCTGCTATGCAATGGTTACTACTGACTTTCAGATTGATTATAGAGGTAATAATTATAATTATACAATGGTTAGTACCTACGGACTTTCAGATTGATACAAAAAAAATAAAAAAAATCTATGAAACAAGTGAAACAAGTGAATTTATTTGTGCAAATAGGCCACAAGGCAACACTCGTCTATTTTGTTACTGTAATTCGCAAAAGGGCGGAATTCTGTATTTTGACCAGTTTATAGCAAGTTCATTAGTTGTTAACTAGGACTTATATCACACTACAGTAAATATTACCAACATTCATCAATGTTAAATTTTGCTTAACCTATCGTACTATATCCACTTCCTATATATAACATTATATAGCTACAATTAGGTGTAACAGTATTAAGCTTAAGAGTAACACAGAAGCGCTGTCTCACTCCCTGACTGAACTTGAAAACATCGATCGCGCTCAATGCTTTCAACTCGTGTTTCTGAATTACGCATGGAACGTTTGATGAATAAAATTCTACAGTTGCAGCGTTTGGCTCTTTGTTACATGGTGAAGTTACTTATATATATAGAAGGTAAGTACCTAGATAGTATTTTATGTTTGAAGTACTGTTCTTATTTACAGAATTATCTGCTTTGTTTATAAAAAATGCCGAAGTGCAAGTTTTGCTATAACCAACCTTTGTTTTATTTTCAACAATCAAAATTATTCAATTTTCGATCTTCTTGTTTATATAGGTATTGAACAAGTAACTAGTAAACTTAATCGACGATTGTTTTACATGAGTGTACTTCAATTATACAAAGAAACTGCTATGACGCCCACTTTTCCGCCATCAGAACAAATTCTCACAGCCATTTTGGGTTAAAATAAATTGGCCTTAATTATGGTTTTTCTAGCACCTCCCTTCAGGTAGCTAATGCCACCCATATTTTATACCAAAAAAAAAAATTCGATGTTGTCCCGAAATCCACAAAAAGTACATTGGTCTTTGCTTCGATTCCTATTCTATTTTGTATTGCCAATAATATTTTAAAAAGCACACTTCGAAAACATAAGAAAAATATCTCGTAATCAGTAAGTAGGACAGGATACTGTAGTAAATAAGTCTAAGTATCATCTGTACAATTACTCTAAATCTTGTACTTATTTTCTCTACAGAAAATTGACAAACTTATGCTTCTATCAGAAGCATATAAACTGCATTGATGTGTATTGGAAGGTATCCTAACTCAATAAACTGGTACTTATTGGCACCACCAAAACCATCTGGATTCCATCGACAAATTCTATCTCCCATGAAAAATGGCGTAGCTTTCAACAATCTCCTTGAATAGGATCTCTTTTTGCTGCTCAACCGTTTAGCAGGGTTAAAAATGTAGTTTTTACTAAGTCGTTAACAAAAAAAAGCAAAGATTATTTTAATGACTAAAATGGGTCAATCGAGTGTCGTTCGAATTTTGAATTTAGAGTTCGAAAAATAGTCCTCGTGTCAAGACATAAGTTTGAGACAAGAGAAATGTTTTAAACAAAATGTTCTTTTATCTACATTTCTCTGGAAATATTTTTTTTTTAATTATCAAGTCAACTTTTAAAGTGTCAGTATGCATGAATTTGGTAAAGTGAAGAAATTGTTATTTTAATACAATGGGGATGATGACAGGGTATGAAAATTAAAAATATAATTAGTCCGTAAGTTAGGTAATGAAAAAATACTAGACACGTATTTTTTTATTTTGTCGTATAATAAAACAATACTTAGATAAAACGAATCAAAGTTTAGGAGTGGGGGCTAAAACGTCATTCCTTAGTATAAAATGTACTGAGAAGTGACGTCACGCGACATTTCAAATCAATATATCTTCGAAACTATTCGTTTCTGTGAGAAAATAAAAAATACGTGTCTAATGTTTTTAAATAATCTATCAGACGGACATTAAAATAAAAATTAGTCGTCTACCCTATTAGAAGTAAATGAATGTTGTAGTCTTGTAATTGTTGTGTTTGTAAGTGTTGTATAAATACGTGTGAATGAAAGTTCCTACGTTCCGGTTGCAGATATCATAGTTCCGAAATATGAAAAAGGTAAGTAAGTATGCACCCAAAAATCTATTGTTCCATATACAAAAACATATTCTACAAAGTAGTGGAAAAGACTCAGTGCTAGACATCATTGAATACTGTAACTAAAACCACTGGTCTGCTGCATTTCATACAGTACATCAGTTTTATTCGTACATAGGCACTAAACTGCTTCCAAAACAAAATCACGGAACGAAAAATTAAGCGGTTACTCAAAAAGCAGTGTGAACACATCTAAGTAAAGCGGCAAGCGTCGTGCAGTATCGATTGGAGAATCGTTTATCGGTCCACATCCCTTGCCTGAATCGAGAGCCTTCCCTTCCGAACTGCCGATAAAATACTCAAATACTCCGCTCTTTTATAAAACTTTTGAATCGCTTTCAACGAGAAATAGTTTGATTTTTTGTGTTGAGTTAGTTTTTAATGATGGTAAAATTTGTTTTTGGCCAGTGGTAGGTAAGTATTATTAATAAAGAACTAAAATCTAATCATATTTGAATTAGAAACTGTATAGGTACTGCGTGCAATCCTCAGTCCTTATAAATGTATTTGTAACTTGAAAACTTAAAAATAACACAACAATGTCATGCAACGTGATAAATAATAGAGTGAAATGAACTTCAAGCAAGAAGAAAAAGAACAACTTTCCACATAATTTTTGGAAACAAAAATCCGAGATTTCTATGTTCTGTTGTAGGTACAAGTATTAGCATTTTTATCGTCTAACACGTCGTCTCATGCGTAGCAGGTACGTTATTATTATTGGTATTATCATCGTATGCAAAATTTAGTATGAGACACAGTTAAACCGATAAAATTATCAAACAAAATTTCTTATTCATTTAAAACAATAATATTCATGCAAATCAATTGCAGAAAATAGATTTCTTTGTATAAAAATGTTGAACGTTCATCGCGATTTAAAACAGTAGCATCTGCATAGAAAGTCGGTCCGAATGGCTGTAACTTCTGACCGGTAGCGTTCCGCGAACGTTTTGCGACTGCGCGAAAACTTGCTAATGGCCACATTGATTTTGCAGATAGAAGCCAGGTCGGAGTGTACAATCCTACCTCTCGTTCTCCGAATGGGCCGCCCATTCACCGCATAGCTGCAATTGTCATCTATTGAACTCGTAGTACGCTGTTTAATCGCGTCTGCCCGTTGTACGCACGCAATGTAAGTCGTAAAACTCGAAACGGTTGATGTGACTGCACGAAATCGAGGCTCCTGATACGAGGCTTAGGTTAAAGGAAGGTATAGCAATAACTATATTATTATTACCTATGTTCGTTTCGACTGAATCCACCGTTCGTTCTTACTTTACGTCCAATAACGACGAATTGCCATCGGGAAGGAAAATCGTTATTATATAACAAAATGTAATATTACTGTCCTCGGTCGATTACGTTTTCCGAGGGAAAATACAGGAATATTGAAAGAAACGGTCGAATTGTCCTTTTCCTATTGAGATGGTTGTAATAATTTGAGGACTCCTAGCAATTTTATGCACTGTCGGCTAGAGTTAACTTCATTGAAATAAAGAGAAAGGTTAAGTGCGTGGGTTGTTTTTTGATATCGATATTCTGTAGTAAAATAATAATAAAATCGAATCGTTCTCTGCAGAAAGGTAGAACAATAAAATTCCAATTTAAAATCGAGATCAATAGGTATTGAAATCGTTGGCACCTAAAATGAAAACATTCCATCGAACATTTCCATTTCACAAATCCAACGATTAAAAAGTCCGTCCCAATCTGTAACCATTCGAAACAGCATTGTATCGATTACAAAGCGTTTGTAACTCTCGTTACTCGGTCGTTTATTAAAACAAACGAAATTAAGGACACCTCAGGGCGCGTAGTGTACACACATAAATTCGTAGCAATTTAATTGGATCGTATTACGTGGTGTATGGCGGTACGGAGCCGCGGGCGTAATATAGGACGTTATTCGTACACTTAACTATCCGACACGAGTTACGACTAACCAGCTCGTTTTTGTTGTGCCACTCGCTTTGTGTGGGTCCGACAGCGTTTGGAGCATTCCAGTTGTCAGGCGAGTCACAACTGACTCGGATAAAAGTTAAGAAAGGATCACATTCTTTAATTATTATTATACATTCGATTTTGTGACGTATTTGATTTCAAGCAAACGTACAAGGATTTATTTAGTTATGTATCATCAACAAAATGTTATGAATCACTGTAGGTGGATAAGTAATTCTAGTTTTATCAACGATCCTTGTGTAAACTCAACGATGCTTTGAAATAGGTTGGTGAATTTGGCACTGCCGTCTCGTAAAATACTCGAAATATAACAAATCATCGAGCGAGCGATATTGTTCTACGATTATTTGCATATTTTATAGTGTTTCAATAAATTTATATGAATCAGGTTCTTGTTGAGTGTCAAATCCTTACAGAGTACGACAGATTACAAAATAAAGTTGTGACTAAGTCTTAGCATTAAGTACTTACTTATTGATTTGTATTGAGGAATTTCCAATTGCATTACATCGTCATCTTACAAGCGTAAGCATTTGAAAGTTTACTCACTTAGTAATGAAATTATGACGACATCACAATACGTAGAAATGTCAGTGACATTGTATCCACAGTCATATAATTAAATGACTAGACAAATACTAAAAAAAACTCAAAGTTATCGATATTTTTTATAATGTTGTAGTAGTAGATATTATATTGTTGTAATTTTTAACCTAGCTATTGCATAAATATAAGTCATATAAATAATTATACTTCATTAAAAATAATCAAACATGATAAAAATGCAAAATAATAAATAAGTAATTCAAATAGCATAATAATAAGTAAAACATATGCACGAATCTAATTAATTATGTGATATCCAATAAGAACTAGACCAGAATACGATAAAATATAGACAGAAAAGAGAAAGTAACTGGAACAAGAATGCACTACACGAGCAAGTAACTTGAATGACTAAATACTCCTTTAACATCCACCTCCCATTTATTCCATTTAGTGAGACCTGTGACAGAATGCTTAAATTCTCTTCTGTGATCTGTTTTTGCAGTGACAGCGGGGGACGAGGTAGATCATGATATACTGGTTTATGGTCCTATGTGTGTGTTAGGGTGCAAGTGTAGGTATAAGCAGGTGGGGTAATAATAGTGGAAGTGTGGCGCATCGCTTTTCATTTGTACTTAAAGCAATGAGACTGTTCATCGGAAATTTATTTAAAAGGGCTATTTGTGTTTGATGTTAAATTCAATCTTTTTTTTTAAATACATAACTGCTGTTACCTAATAGCAAAAATAAACAACGTAACCTCAGAATATTTTCGTTAACTTTCAAAATACTTGAAGAGACCTTCAGCATCAAAGTTCCGTCTTTTCAGTAGCTCCTATTTCCTAGTATAAGCAGTTTTTTTGTCGCAAAACAAATAAAAACTTTTGCGAAATAACTCAACTAAAAAGTCACCTGTTTTTATTTTGTTTCCCGATTTTCCCGACTCGAAAGTTATCGCTGCGGAATACAATATGTGATACTTCTCGATACGATTGTACTAGACGAGGGTCCGTTCATCGAACGAGTACACTACTCAATAACGAAACGTCGTATAACAATCCTACATACGCCAAACAAACGCCATTTCACCCTCCTAAAAACAACCAATTCTTCTTCAAAACAAATGTCTGAACTCCCTACAAATTTGCCGTCGGTTACGTCATTTTTATTCTAGTTACCCTCGGAACGTCTAGCACAAAACCAGAATGTATTAAGTTACGACTTTTCCTGAACTCATACGACATTTGTAAATAGAATGTGAACAGTCTTATCTCGCCCGTAGCAAGGTGATTTACTATAATTAGAAAGATAGCGGTAGATGCCTTTTGTTATAATTTTCCAGGCTGGCTCACGAGCGTTTTCCCGCGCAAACTCATGAAAATGGCGGCCATTTTGTAATGTGCCTTGTTTTTTGATAAGGGTATTAAAATAATGGCGCGTTCGGACGGTTCTTTAGTCTGCTGTGGAAGGTATTTGTGTAGGCACCTAGGTACGTGATCGCACATTTTAAATGCAAATTGGAAGAGTTGCTAATGAAATTTAGGGAAATTAATTATGAAGATACGTACCTCCTTTCTGTTGTTAATACAAGAATATAAGATTGTCTATTGTTACGATAATTTATATAAATGCAAAATCTTTCCCTGAATATATAAGTAGATATTTTCCTAACTAGAAACTAGCATAATATTAAAACCAAATTGCACATTCACGTAAATGATTCATAAATTGACTTAAGCTTAGACTTTAGCTAACATTTATGATGATTTTACTTAACGTTAACAACATAGCAGCAACTAATACACCAATCACATGCTCATTGCTTAAGTTACAAAATTCTTGTAACTATGTATGTACCATAACTTATACAAAACAATAGACATTCTAAGTAATTTCGCTTTTTACTTAACTGTAAAAGAACTGTGTAAGTTTTTACAATAAAGCGGCTATCAGCGCTTAATTCGATTCCTTTCTTCTTAGAATGTTTCTAATTGGAAAAAAATACCAGTAAGAGTTTTTCCGCTGAATTAAATCGCTTGAAAATTCCAAGGCTAGCTTTCTTTGTCTGGCCGAAACCATTGTTGGGTTGATCGACTTAAATGGGCTGAATGGATAAGCTCCGGAATACAATATGAACCCGTAAGATATTGTTACGAACGATATTTCCCTTTTTGTTCCTTATTTAGTCGAATAAATGGAGATTTTTAGATGTTTCAAGAAGATTAGATTAAAATACGTCAATTTATATATAAAATGTTAATCATGATCAGGATAAGCTACAAATTGTAAATGGAAAACATACAGTTTCTTTGAAAATCAATGACTATTAGGTATACCTCAATCATAAATTAAAATGTCCAAGAAAAAATAGTACCCAGCGATTACCTAAGTATATTGTTTCTTCATAATGAAGCCGCATTGTTCTCTAATACATACATCATCTCTTCTCATATACTACTTATACTATTTTATGACTCATTAAAAGGAACTGTACCTACTCAGAACTGTATTAGAGCTACTTTAACCTTTTCTAAGAACAAGAGTTTTCGTAGATTTTGGATGTATAAAGAAACAGTAAACTGTTTATAAACTATTTTAAACTACTTATGAAATCTGTTCAGTTCTATATTCCAATTTGAATTTACCTGAAAATGTTACATGGAATTGATTAAGTATAATCACTAAAATTTGAACACATTTTCATTTCTCTGAAGGAAGAGACTCACGACTTACTCCCAAATTCTAATACGTATAATCCCATATCAATAACCACAACAAAAATTCTACGACGTTATATATACCGCGTATTAATACCACGATAATGCAAATACCGCCAGGGAACGACGTTGGAGGGCGTTACGGCCGCCATTACCGAAAATTTCGCAGCGTCTACCTCCCGTGGGCTTCAGCTAACACACTCGCTATCAACTGCTTTTTGTTTTAATTTTAATAAAATTTTACGATATGTGTGTGTGCGAAAACATGGAACGTTTGAAACATGTTTGAAATTTAACAACTCAACGGCAGATAGACATTGTTTGTTTGTGTGTGTGTTAATTTTGGGGGGTTATGTTATACCATTGAATAGTTATGAAGTTCTCTCGTTAGTTGCTTGCACATGGATGGTTTTAACTATGGCTTTGCTAAAGTAGTTTCCCGAACGTTTTCCTTGATCTGTACGGAATCCTGTTTTAGAGTTAAATCTGTTCCACTAGCCTTATGGCGTCCTTTGGATACGTTTCTGTGTATTGGATTTAATAGACTTGGTGTGCAATGTTTTGAACTTTATCTAGAATGTTGACTAGCTGGATATTTTCTTGTGTGACGCTGCACTGGGTATAGAGAAATTCCTTACTACGTTTCGTGGACAACTATTTTGGAATTAACGAAATGGAATTTTTTTATTTATCCTACTCTTACCAAATCTAAACAAAAGAACCATTTTAGGTATTTTTCTGTATCTGCACTACATTACACGGCATTGCGCAAACAATGCATTTATTTGATTGTGTAAACAGTGCAAATATGACTATTTTAGTTTTACCTCCATAATAATAATTTTATAATTCATATGTCGACCTTAGAACAAAAGAGAGAAATACCAAACTACATTACCCTCTCTTTAAAATTGGTTTCACTAACGTCAGAACACCCACTATATAGGTATGGAAATAAACATTTGAAAATATAATGTTTACGTCGAAAACTAGAGTGCAAAGTGCATAAGTCCGATTTTAACACGGTATGCTACGAATTTTAACCTTTAAACTACTCGATTTAATAAATCGATTCAAGTATCGAAGTTTGATAACATTCGATTCGGTATCGATAAAAATCCTACTGTGAAGTCGACACACCGTAACGTCTTCATTCAATCGCATGGAAAATCAGAGGGATTTTATGCACCACCCTATAGGTAAGTTCTGTCCCATTTTTTTCTTCGTGTTAGAAAGAGAGATCGGTTAGTAAAGGTAATTGAGAGTAATAGAGAAATAGTTTCAGTCTAGACGGTAAGTTGTATGTCACGGATGATAGGCGTGACTTTGGAAGGAAAGTATTGCAGTAACACTTACATTGAGAAGTCGTCTATAGTCTATAGAATTAATATGAGGTTTAGTTCAGATTTGCATTGGTCTGAGTAATCCATAAAATGTGTATGTTTTTGTGAACATAGACAAATTACATAAAAACGCGGTTTTTTTTTCTTTTTTAATTTTAGGGACTTTTATGTCAGATCAATGAATCAGAGCCTTGAAGTTGAACAACATTCTCGCATTATCAGTAGGTACTCGGCTCATTTAATTAAAACGCGGGTTACTCACGTGAATATACTGAGAAAAGCTCTACTAGATTCAGTATTCTCCGCGACGTCGCCGTGTCTCATGAGGAAGAGCCCCTCTGTGACTCGAAACTAGTAGAGCTTTTCTCAGTACATTCACGTGGGTAATCCGCGAATTTATTTAATTTAGTATGTCTCACGATAGTTATTATAGAAATAAATAAAACTTCCTTCTGGCTACGGATTTTCTATTTGGTCGTCATCAAGATACTTTTTCTCTCTGCCTCCTATAAAAAATGTTTAGTTGTTTAGACGAAAAGGTATATATAACAATGACAAATTCTAAGTTCGTCTAATTGCTCGCCACGTTACTTGTATAAATCTCTGGTATAGCAAATGTTCTTTAGCAAATTAACTTCTTCATCAGATGGATAGCAATCTCATTCACCATTCAGTAGGTAGGTACCTATATCAAAAATCTTATTTTCGGTCTCACAATATTATTTCGGATTAAGATGGTCCTTAGAAAGATTGAGGAACCATTATTTTTAACTAATTACTACTTAAAACTTTCTTAGCATCTTCATTTGCTGAAATTGTCGTTCTTGCCGACAACTTTGGGAATTCCTTACTTAGTGTTAACTTTTACAGTACCTACCTAGTTGTTCAACTTCTAAGCTATTTGGAGTCTCTGTAAGTAAATGAATTTTAAGAATTTATTAAAGGTATATTGATCTCAAAAATAAAACTTAATGTCTCGTTGGTCGTGTGCAGCTGCCTTTAAGAGCTTTTGGATTCGATTGCCAGATACAGAAAAATCATTAAGAATTTTGGATTTTGACAAATTCTGGCTTATGGTCCTTACTTCGGTTCAGATGCTCTTTTAGAGATAAACAAGTGATGTTTTGAAAACATGTCGTGTTGGTTTGGAGGTCTAAGTCTACACCCGCTTCTCATGCAGATGCTTGATGCATGATGAGGGTTTGAAACCAACCAACAGCAAGTATTAATGTGACTTTTTCTGAGTTATATGTATATATTTACGAAGATCTAGACACCACTGAAAAACGGTGACGGAATACATCGTGTGGAAACCTAAGCTTATAATTTTTATTTATAAGTTTGACATCGCCAACCGGCTTTGAGCAAGCGTGGTGATTAATGCTTAAACCTTTTCCGTGTGAGAAGAGGCGTTTGGTCAGCATTGGCCACTTATAGGCTGTTGTTGTGGTTGTTGTGTTTTGAAAAATAAACATTTCTTAGTTCTTACAATGTTCTCTAAAATTCTTGTACTCACTCTCGCTTTAAGTCTCGTATTAAGTTTAGATTAAGTAGTAGCTTAAATTACTTAGGTAGATACGTAGGTAAATAAATCATACGCTTTATCTGCAAAAGCTGAATACTTGGAAATAAATAATAAAAATAAAATAAAAGTTCCCACTTTAGTTGAGAAGTAATTAACTTTTTATTGTAGGTACTCTTCATGTACCTAGCTATAACACGGTAAACCTGAGTAGGTAGGTCTGATATAGGCATATGTAGACTATAACATAAATACTAAAGTATTCTTACACTTAATGTTCAGAAATTGTCCAAGCGTTTGAAGTTTATTTCTGTTAGTAGGCAGTTTCAGAGCAAATTGTCCTTTTCAACTATTTGCGAAATTGTTATAATTATACAACTGTGTTTAAACTGTGAATGGCCACATTTGCCTGGGGAGTCGTTCGGCCTATTTGCAAAGAACATGAGCATAAGGAAAATTTCATCCCTTAATTTTCTATTGTAAGAAACTTTACATTTCAGGGTTATAGTAATACTTAGGTACGGGGGTATGTGTTTAAGTTTTTGTACTTAAACTTTGTAATTATTTTATTTTATTAAAGTTATAAATACTTATGTTCTTTTGTAGGTGAGCATATTTTATTTAATTAGGATAGTTGTGTTAATGTTAACAGGTACTCTATAAATTGTTCAATTTGCTTGGAATTGATAGGTTCAACGTTTTCACTAACGAACTTCCGTTTTACTTAATAAATACCTATCCTCCTAAACGATTTCTCTTCGACACATAAAACTTAGAAAACACTTTTTGTGCAAACTGTAGCCATAAAAACGTGCTCAAGATGCCATAAAAGTATATACTATTATCTAAAGACGTCTTGTTCGTTTTTATAATGCCACAAAGTTATAAATGCCATCAAACGATAGCACAACACACCTGCGGTCAACTTAAAACAAATACTTTGGGTACTACATTCACCTGCCAGGACTTTATGCCCCTATAAAGCTCACAAGCACCCATAAAAGCATTATTACCTATTAATTTCACACCACATTAGCGAAACACACAATAAAACTTTAACATTTGGTTCGGTGACAGTGATTTGGAGTTTTGTGTTTAGCGCCATCTATCAGCACGGGGCGGAGCCTCGCGGAAAAAGATTATAGGCATTATACGGCCGAGTTTACGACGTCGTAAAAGTATGTCGTAAAAGCGAAGGGCACGCACGCCCTCTGTTAATCGTTCAGAAACCGATATTGCGGTGAGGCCTCGAGATAGATTACTTTTAGGAACGTTAGGAATAACTTCTTGGCGTTTGTCTATTTATGGGCGCGTGCCGAATTGCGTAAGTACCATAACTGACTCGAGGGTAGTAAAATGTGTAATGGGTTGTTTATGTAACCAGTCAAATGAGGTCACGAGATTACAATACGTGAAAAATAAGGTATTAGGAAGTAAAGAGCTCGAGGAACAAACATGACTTGGCAAGATCTGTGATTCATTCCATGAAAGCTGTATAAACAACCAAAACATTTTATTAATCTAACGAACAAGTTTCTCAACGCCAATTGACTACTTTATTAGCTACAGTAATTAACTCTGAGCACAAATCAGATGAAAAATAGCCACAAACTACTGTACAATGCGTAACAATTTTATTCGTGCACCCTCACAGTCGTTAAATTTTTATTGACTCCAAACTGCGTGACTTTAAAAATACACAAATTTATGGTCACTCAAACTGGAAACGATTATTCAACACGTCGTAACTATTTTATTGCATCAATGTAAACAAAGCATCAATTTCGTTATCTATTGGGAGCCTTTTTTTGCTGGCTATCGGTGTGACAATACCAGTTTTATGTCTTTTTAATTGGTGCTCTTCAGACAAGATTTCACATTATCTAAACCTCATCTTGCTAAACTACGTAACTGTCAAGTCTTAATATAAAACTTTTCATATAAAGTTCTTCCTCAAACCGCTTACTCTGACTACTTTTGTTTTATAAATACTAGCCTCGTCATCATAATCAGAACACTTCTAAACCTTACCTATTTTAGGAATTACCCTAATATTACACACATTTATTTTTTTCAAAATTAATTTATAACATTAATTACATACAGAAAACCATTGGAACATGAAGAAAAACTAACTCTCCTGAATCTTCGTGTAAGTAAATACCGCATTCAGGTATTACACAATTTAACATTACGCTTTGCTCTGTATTGCAACACTATCAGCCTCTTGCGTACGGTACCGATACTAATCACAAGCAAAGTGCACTAAGGTAGCAGCGAGTGCAAATAATGCGCGCGCATGCCCATAGATGGCAGGCGTTTAAAAAGTTTAGACAAGTAGTTGGCATGTGGTCATTGTGAATCTTGGTATGTCCAATAGATGGTGCTGTTTTACATTTCTGTGCACTGAATATTTTACTTAAATTTTTACTAACAATATGCAATAATTGTAATAAACACTAGCTGTAGATGTAGGTAATAAATTATTATATTTTGAAAATTACACAGACTTGCTTTAGTAGAGTTTAAATCGTAGCACAATTTCAAGTTAATAATAAGTATAAAAAATACAAGTTATCACAATATTTGTGACGAATTATTTTAGTTCAGCCAGTGTGAAATGCCAAAACTGCTCAAAAAAGAATTTAGTTTCGAAGATTCTGTTAGAAATGAGGTCGAATGTCAAATAGAATAAACTGGATTTAATAAAATGTTTGTAACACCTATGAAAAGAAATAAATACAGTGATTCATTGGTATAATTACCTGTCTCGTTATTTCTTGCTTGCTGTCTTCCCATGATAGAACATTCATGAGTATATCGTATTTATAGCCGATACCTATTTTTAGTTTGCATCAATCCTAAGACTCAAGCACAAGACTAAGGCTGACGATAAAGTATTTCTGTTCACTTTATTACCTATATCTTGTATAAATTTATTTAATCACACTTTTTTAAAGGTAACAAAAAATCCAAACACAGGCCGATTTGATAACAATAACAACACAAATTATCCACATTTCACATGATGCTCACTTTCAGTGTTAAAGACAAACTAAATAAAAATTACCTACTAACTAAGTTAGTAGTTACACAAATATTTCTAACAAACTAAAACCGTTATAGTCATCACTTTTTTTAACGGAAGGGTTTTATGACTTATGCAATATAGTGTTTATGACTCCAAAGTCCTCAAAGGGGCGCCGCTATGCAATTGCAGGCTAAAAAATAAACATTCCGACTTTGTACGTTTAAACAAACATTGTCTAATAAATTGTCTGTCATAAAATTCTAACTAATATTTAAAAAAAATAGTTTTTTTTTGTTATTGTTATCTATGGTTTTAAGGACTTTTTGTTCAACAACATGTCAGCCCGGTTAGGACATATTTCCTACATCTAACCTAATTAATTAAATTGTTCAAAGTAGGTATCACTGATGCATAGTCGTGTTTGTTCGTTATCCCTTAATACTCAAGTTATAGTACGTGTCTCTAGTAAGAGAATTTAGAAAATACTCTGGATAATTTATGGGAGTAAAACCTAAGTACTAGAAAATAAAAAGCATACGAATATTATTCCTACTTAATCTTAATTGATAGTTTTTATTTTTATTGTTACAGATTGTGTCCAGCCGGATTTTGAGAAGATTCAACACATCAAGGTGTGTAAACAACACTTCATTTTAAAACATTAATTTATGTATCTCACTTAGTTTTATATCTCTATAATATATACCTATTTTATCAAAATATCTAATCTTAATAACACCAAAAATACTTTCAAGCAATATCTATCAGATAGTCTAATCAGAGGGCTTCTGTTTTAATTCTAAATGGCAGTTTAAGGTGAAAACTAGATCGAGTTATTTTAATGAAACCATTAAAGGCTTTAATAAAAACTAATTCACTCATATGTTCTTGTAACAAGATGAAGGAAATAGACAATAAAAGTTAGTCACTCCGGTCGTTGGAGCTATTTGAATTTAATTATGCTGAATAGGTAGTTTATTTTTATGGTATAAGCCGGTAAACAAGCAGACGGATCTCCTGAGGTGGCGTCGTCGCCCTGAAACACCTAGACACCTGGACGGTGTCTAGGTGTTCCAGGGCGACGCCGATTGGTACACAGGCATTGAAAGTTGGGGATTCAGGGATTGGGGAAGAGTGGGAGAGGGTAATTGGGCCCCTGGTAACACGAAAAAACACAACACATACGTGGGTTTTTTGAGGCCGGTGGCAACACTTCGGTCGAGCGGGCCCATTCGTGCCGAAACATGGCTTTCCCACACCTAAACACAGTTAGGATGATGGTTTATTTTCTAACAGACTTTAAAATGAAAAAGTAGGTTCCTTCTCATTTTCACCTGTATGTATTCTAGTGCGCAATTATCTCGCAATCGTTTATTAATAAACCAACTTCAAAAAAGAGGAGGTGAAGTCGGTTATTTAAATGTAGTTTATAGTACAATTATCTTATCTCATACCTACCTACTATAAAAAATATGCATATGAAAATTGATCTTGAAAATACGAAGCTTGACCTAGATATTCTGGAAAAGTAGGAATACCTAGAACTTAGGTAAAATTGATCTTGAAAATATGAAGCTTGACTTGGATCTTCTGGAAAAGTAGGAATACCATCTACTTATTCCAAAATTTTTCTAAGATTTCATCTACGCAGAAAGTAGGTGATGTCAACATTGGCTTATACCTTATTTGTCATTAAACCATACACATACCTAGATAAAGAAAATTGTACACTTACTTGCTTATAACAGTTCTTTCTTCTAACTCTAGAATAGATACATTATCAAGCATACACTACAAACTTGTTTATGTACAGTTGTTTTTTGATGAAATCCTTATATATTATACACCCCTCCAATATCCTTTTAACTACATTTTTATTCCATAGTTTTTGTAGCTAGCAGGTGTTAAAAATAATGGGTTTAGAAACCTACCTAATCTCACAAACAAGACTAATGTCTTCTTGATAATCAGCAGATGTTTTCTTTGTATATTCTATTTCCTTCGAAGGCTTTCTATATTCTAATAATTGTTTAAGATAAAAATGTGAAGGAATTTATATTTTAAGAATATAACAAACAAAGTCATTTATATTAATTTTATCATTTCTATCAATATAACCATAAGTTGATACTTTTGAAACGTTAAAAAATATAAAATAAATAACACTTTGTCAGTCTATCTGTCAGCAAGGTGCTCATCAGACCACCACAGATGGGGCCCAACAGGGCTGATGCCGACACGGAGCCGCGGAACACTTAACGGGTTGCCGGGGCTCCGGCTCAAAGTGCAGGAGTAGGAACGGGGTGGTAAAATGTAGATTCAAATGGAGAAGAACGAGCAAGAAACTCTTTTCTTGTCTACTCCTTCACCCTCGATATAGCTTACAATCCAGAATCTATAGAAGAGACCAACCACAAAAACAATGGAATAATGCAAAGCTCCCTTCATTACTTTTATTTACATTCGCCAATAATTTTACTTAACCGAACTACTACTTACTAGGTTTACTTCTCATTTATTAATTCGATTCTGATGATCGTCTTCTATTATAATACTTGATTACCTTTTTATATCTGTTAAGAAGATCTTATATCTAAATGTTGTTTATTTATAAACTTCATTATAGTCCTGTTTTTTTCCACTGTGTTGTTGATCGATCTATCAGCTATACATAACCTATACAGGTTTAGATGCTTATCTACTTGAGCAGTTATTCGGTATGGTAATTATAGCTACACGTGTAACCTGGTTCATATGCCTAGATAACAAGAGTTTATGATACGTAGATCTAAATTGATAATAATTTTATTCGCAGAGTAGGTAGCGTACGTACTCGCCCTACCATATATACTCCTCGCATCTATCTAACTTATGCTTAACATTGCTTATTCTAAAACATAATTTAAAACATTTTTGTTTTGTATCCCTTATAGTTTTACTATAAAACGACATATGCAATTTATTCATACAGTTGTTTATTACATTTACGCACAGAAACATACGTAGAACGAAGTTATTCATCCTTTACTGGGAGCCAGTTGGAGCCAGTTCTTATCTAACCCCGCCATCTAGCGGAGTCTCTCGACAATTTTTATCGGTTGATTAAATCGTTCGTAGCTACCCCTTTATGGGCAAACCGTGTATATATACACTTGTTTTTGTTTTTAGAAGAACAGGGAGATAAAATCTGTAGGTGTTTTGTCTCATATCAGAACATTAAATCAGGGTAATGTCCTTTTCCGTGTCAAAATATTGAGGAAATAAAAATTTTGGTACGACCCTTTGGGAATTTATAATGGGCTATTTCGTTGCCATACGTGTTCGGCCAAGAATATAATAAATATTGATATAGGATGAAGGTGAAATTAGACAAACGTTACTAGTTTAAGATTGGCTGATTGACGGGAACCTCAATATGGAAAATTTCATTTCGCAGATAGAGAGGATAAATAATTTATGCGCTTATGAAATAGCTGAAAATTTCTTTACTTATCGTTATGGTTTCTTGGTGAAACCTCGTTATGTTTGTTTGGAACAGTGACATTTCATATATGTAGTAAACTCAAAGCTTTATCTTTAAACTTGGTCTACGTTGCCTACCTAGATAGCTATCTTGCGTAAGAAAGTCGATTACTAAAACTTTAAATATAATTAATTTTATTTATAGTTAATTAAAAAATACATCACTTAACTTCTAAGTAGGCAAAACAATGAATATGTATCGTATCTTAATAGCTTCATTATAGATTTCTAAACCTGTTACTTAACTGTGAAGTTAATGATCACCAATAACTTAAAACGTTGTATCAAGGTTCGAATTGGGGTCCGTATTTACATTAAGACGTATTCCTTTCCTGCTAAGTAGGTATATAGGTATTATTTTAATTAAACTTTGCCCCACACTAGGATTTTCTCCTGTGTCATGGGTGCGTTTACTAACATACCATATCACATACACATAACACCTAGACCTGAAACAATAATTTGTGGATCACACAAAAGTTGCTCCGTGCGGGAATCTGACCCGCTACAAGTAGCCATCATCGCCTCAACCGTGCAGTCTTATTGTAATTACGTTTTTATTACTGACCTTAAAAGTAGGAAGAAAGTCAACCAATATATGTAACTCAATAAGAACCAGTTACTAAAAGAGTACTGAAGAAATCTTTCAGAAGTATGAAAAGTTTGTAGTTGGTAGGTTAGTAGGTTCACCATGTTATGTGATTATTAGATACGGCAATTTGCTGCGAAATTAACTTACGTATAGTGATTTTAAGCACTTTTCATTGAATTTGGTTTATTTTCTTTAAAGGCATGCTCTTTAATTTTCTCTCAATTTTTTTCAGACTGACTTCTTATTATAATTGTATTCTTCTTCTTAATTCTATTCTACTCTCTCTCTCGAGAATGATGACGACGTGGGAAACCGAAGTGAAGCCACGCTTGCGTTGTGTTTGGTCGTTCGAGTGAGGTTACCGGAGGCCCAATTACCCTCCCCTTCCCCAATCTCCCCAATTCCCTAATTCCCAACGATCCTTAAACTCCTAATCCCCAAAAGGCCGGTAACGCACTTGTAACGCCTCTGGTGTTCCAGGTGTCCATGGGCGACGCCGATATAAAAAATAAATAAAAAAATTGATCAGTGTCATGCCATCAGCCACAAGACGTATTGTGTTGAACATAGGCATATCCAATATTGTGGGATCAAACCAATCATCTTATAGCTAGTTAAATATACTTGTACACTAATAAAAAGTCTAAGTCCTGGTGGCTCGGGGGTTTAAGACACCCGCCAACAGCAAGTACCAATGTGACTATTTCCGAGTTATACCTATATACTTTCTAAGATTATTTAGACACTACTGACAAACGGTCAAGAAAAACATAGTGAGGAATCCTTGACTTATAATTTTTAATAGATAACTTATTTTTTCATTTAAATGTTTGCGATAGTAACGCACGTCGCACCGGTACATATCAGGTCACATTATAGGAGAGAGGAAATCCCAAAATGACGGAAACTATGCGCTAAAAACCAGGACCAAGGACGTTGAAATAAAGAGGGGCTTTTACCTTTTAAACCATTGAACCTATTTGGTGAAATTCGGTACAGCGATAGTTTGAGACCCGGGAAAGGACATCTAAAAGTTTTTAACCCGAAAAACCCACGAAACCGGGAATTGTGCTGTTAAAATCACTATATCTATTTAATTGAAATGCGATACAACATTGATTTGCAAACTAGAATAGTGAAACCTCACGAGACGGCCACTGTACGGGTAAAACCTCTATGGGATTGATTATTTTAGAAACCACGAAAATAAATTCAACCTAGGTACTGAATCGATTGTGATGATATTTGTTCCAGTTGTACAGCCGTAGAATATACCTTGACAAAGACTAATTTAAAAACCCAATTTATACAGAAGTCGCTATTTCACGAGGACGAAGTCGCGGGTAACAGCTAGTAGATAATAAGTTTAAAATCACCAACCCGCAATGAGCAAGCTTGGTTTTTTTTATATTTGATGGTGCGACGCGCGACGTTTGACCACTATCTCGCCTGGTGGTAAGCGATGATGGGGTCTACGATGGAGCACGTCGTCCCATAAGCAATCTATTCACTCGGGCCTTTTAATGCCTAAACTTTCATTAGAGGCTTTGTTCAACAGTGGGCATTTATACGCTGTTGATGATGATGATGATACTAAACTCCTCGTAAATACATAGGTACCTCTCAATACAGATCAGACTAAGTTTGCATACAAAACAGAAGTTTTAAATTATACGTATAAATAAACATTGTACGAAGAATATAACATCATTATCCAATGAAATATTTACCTGATAATTCCATTAAAGCGATGGAAGACGTATGCACGAGATAACTACTCGTGCCTCATATATTTGCCTTCTGAGGAAAAATCTTTGGTTTAAAGATATTTTACACTTATACTAGGTACTTGGAAATTATAAGCAAAGAATTAAGAGTTGTTCCTTCTATAATAACAATAAGATGGCGAATCAACAGAGCAGAGGCTGAATTCTTTATCAATAAAAGATTAGTCTAAAAGTTAAAGTCTTAAAAATCTTATGAATTTTTTATTTCTATTGAAACTTCCACATCGATTACAGACACCTATAGAGAAAATTGTTTTACCACATAAGTAGATACTTCACTATAACTATGTTTATGGTGTTCTCACGTGTCCACTCTGTGGAAGAATATTTATAAACAAAGGTGGATTTTCCAGCCACATGAGAGCCCATGATAGACGCCAGTAGTCACGAAACGGTTGCCGTAGCCGACACCGGCATGGAAGGATTATTATTATTATTAGATACTTCACGTAAAACTTATTTCATAACAAGAACTCTAATATCTTAAAACTAACTGCAATGCTCTCTTACAACTTAACAAATTGATCTTTAGTAAATACAACCTCCTATCTATCTAAGTATTAGGTAAGCTTAGACAGTATCCCAGCAAACTTATCATAAACTGAACATATTAAATGAAAATCCAGTCTTCACAGATTACAATTTAGTGGTCAACTAGAGTGTTGGCACGAAACAACGTGTTGCAATACTTGCATATCACAGTAAGTGTACATGCGGCTTTAATCCAAAGATTTGTGCGGCGCACGTATAAACAGTGGCTATTAAGGGGCGGTCCTCGATTTACGACCAATTAAAATCTATATCGTGGAGCCAATTAAACCTCTGGTGGTTTATTAGTATTGAACGTTGTGTTTATCGAGTCTCTGGCATTTCAACCGGTCCCATACTTACCTAGCACTGTCCAAAGAGTTATTGGATCATCTTTGCTTAATTAAGACTCGACTACTGAAGGTTTTTTCTTTTGTATCTAATGTACTGGTGGCGAATTAATGGTTTTTATATCAGACGGTGCATTTACTTATGTTTTAAGTTACCTATTCTGTAGATAGGTAATTACGGAGTCTATTTGTTAGATATCCACAATCATTAGGTATGACATCAAGATAGATCAGTAATAGAAACATTGAAGTAAGTTATTGGGAGGATAGTAGGTTTGCTGATAGTATTACAAAGAAATTAGTTTAAAAGTGTAATCTAGAATCTCTATTTCCTGACAAATACATATTACTTGGGTATCTTCAAGTCCCAAGTGAACAGATTGCTCACCGATCGTAGGCGTGCTCCATCGTCACCCACATTATCGCTTATCACCAGGGGAGATGTTGACCAAACTTCAAGTTCAAAAGTATCAAAAATAAAAATCAATTAAGTATAAAAAAGTAGTAATATACTTTCATTATTTAATTATTTAGTTTTTAGTCATACCATGGTGCTTGGCGACTAGGCTTCTTATAGTTGTACTGTCCCTTTTTGTGCCTTTAGGCTTAATTCAAAGAGTGAAGTGAAGTGTGTGTGAAGGGAGTTTAGAAGTGGATAGGTACTATCGTTGTTTTTTTCTCTTGTTATTCTTATCTTCTGATTTATTTCGTTGTGGGAACCAACAGTTATTCATGTTCCTGGGACGCGCCGGACTTCAGTGTTCCGGTGTTTTCATGGTTGTATCTACTGTAGATCCTGGCTTACGAGTTGTAGCAGTTTTGGGAGATTGTGGCGGGCTTGCCCCAATAAATAAATTCAATGAACTTTGATTTTGATTTTATTTGAGAACTTAGAGGTACCTACACCTGGCTCCCTATTTGAATGAAAATAACGTAAAAGACACATTTTATTTTTAAATATTTTTTCTCTAATACTGAGGAAGTAATAAATTAAAAAAATATTTTTCTTAATTACGTCAACAAATGTATAGATCGATATCAAACAAATTTTAACACAGACATTCCCATCAATAGCACCTTCATTACCATTATCAATCCATTATCACATTTTTGAATGTCTTTAAATTGGGCTAGGTATAATTTACAGAAACAAAAAAGAAACTAGTTTTTAATCAATTTTGTATAGAAATTTAATCTTTATAAAGGCATGACACGTCTATACAGTATCTCGTAGGTTATGCGGTTAAGAAAATAAGATTTATTTAAACAATGGACAGTACCTAGGATTAGGTTATTTCCATAGAGTAATGTCTTTATTATTATTAGTCTACTTACTGCAAGGGAGGGCAAGGGTTTTCGGGTTCGATTCTCGAATCGGGCAAAGTATTAAGTATGGGGCTTTTAAAAAAAATCTCAGTAGTAACACGGAGTGTGGAAATGTGCCCGGTATATGGCAATAGGTTCACCCCTATTACATGGGAGTCAACTTAAATAGTGAAAAGTAGGTGTTACATTGTAAAATGGCATTAACTGCCGTAATGTGCACCTCTGCCTACCCCTTTGGGGATAAAAGGCTCATGCCTTTTATCATAATTTTATGTTAGGTTATGTTCTATAAGTAGATATGGTTTAATACAATTACTTCTTATTTGATATGAAGTTAGAATTTAGAATCAAATAAGATAGTAAGAACGAAATCTTATTGGAAATAATATCTAACTTTTTATCATTATATTATAACTCGAAAAACTTCACTAAAAGTAAATATTTCATATGAAAAAACTCGACCCAATTAATATCACGTTCCGAAACAAAAAAGAACCCCAAAAATAATGGCGGGGTAACTCGCAGAACTAATCACTTAAACTTTCCAATCCCATCGTAGGCCATGCAGGGTCAATACAACAAATTTTCAATTACCCCCAATGGTAGCAAATTCAGCTGAAATGTAAATTATTTCAGCGTGTGCATTATAAATATAATTGTAGGTGTTACTGGGCGGAGAATGGCGAGCCAATGGGATAGCTCCGCGAGGTTTGGGCGCCGCCCGCCGAAAGACTAATGTTTTGCCAGCGAAGCCTTCGTGGAGGACGCTACGCTCGCACGGAACGCAAACGTTATTATGTTGCATGTTTATTTTTTTTTAATACAGGACTTACCTTTTTTATAGTAATGGAGCTTTTAAGGCTATGTCTTTCTTGTCACACATGTAATACTAAAACTATTGGATAAAGTCAAAGTCTAAGTATTTATTTCAATGAAACCATAATTTGGTACTTTTGAAACGTCAACAAATACAAAATAAATAATAGTATTTCAGTCAGTCCGTCAGTGAAGCTACGTGAAGCTAGGTGCTCATTCCAAAATGTAGATTCGAATGGAGAAGAACGAGCAAGAAACTCCATTCGTTACTCTTTTTAAAAAAGTATGTCTCTGATACATTACATTAAGACTATTAAATTGTTTAACTTGAGCATCAACTGGGCTTCCTTTTTCTTCTCTTTAATTTCACCCTTTCACTGAAAAAAAAATACCATTATTTAGTCCATATTTATGCATTTATTAAATTGTTATCTTCTAACCCTCTTGTTATTTTTTATATTTGATGAGCCGAAGTTTGGCCACTATCTCGCCTGGTGGTAAGCGATGATGCGACCTACGATGAAACACATCTGCCCATAAGAAACCTATTCATTAGGGCCTGAAAGAACCCAGGTTTATACCCTTCAAGAAACAGAGACTCTGGCAAAGAATTCCAATCCTTAGCAGTCCGCACAAGAAAGCTTGAATATGCAACTGTACTGCTATAAGTAATACATACATATTGAAGAAGTACCTAATTGTGATGTATCTAAATTAAATTTAAAAAAACATACATTGATTTTAGTACGGTTACTGTAACTTACTCACTCATGGACTCAACTGGATACTGCTCATGAATATGAGCCTCTAGTATGGCTTGAAAGTAGTCGATTTCCTCGTCAAATAATTACGTGAGTAAGCCGAAAACATAATAATTTATTTGTGTCTAGTTACACATTACAATAAACTAATATTTCCTATACTAATTTAATAATATCACCCAAAAATATTGAATACATCGAATAGATTTACTTAATTTATTAGGAAACATTTCGATCACCTGCTTTATAACATTATTGAGCCATTTTAAAATCAATAAACTATATAAAAAAAACTTTTATTACCTTCCAAATCCAGTAGCATGCCATTACAAAGTAAACTTGAAACATTATACAACATATAGACATTTAGTATCACCAAATGACTCATAAAATTACCCAAATATACCACAACACCGTAAATTTTTCGTTCAACGTCACTCACCTCATAAAAGCGTCAAGGAGTATCATTCTCGGCGCGGAACGAAACATTCTCATGTCAATCATTAAAGTCAAACAAAATATAAAAATCAATTTACGCGACATTCAAACCATTATGCGGTAGCGGAAACTGCTTCATTACCACTCATGGCGTCCCATAAAAGTGCTCATGATTCCTCACACAATGGCGACCATGATTTACTTGCAGAGTATATCTCAATATGTAATAATAGTTTGTTCATTGTTAATTCGTACCACTCCGTGCCCCAGAACAATAAATTTGCGATTAGATGTAAAGCAGAAATGTGTCTAGGATGATTTAAATGCGAAGGGACGACCCCATCGCTATTTACCTGTAGTGTATTCAGTTCTCGATGTGATATAATATGAACCACAATGTAGCGAAAATAACTATGTTTTTTTGTGTGTGAAATGTGATTCTGCACGTTCATTATGGTGTCGCAATTCTTTTGTGATGGCCGACAAAATGGATCGGAATTTCTTTTTTAATTTTTGAAAGAGAAATGGTTCCTTTAAAGTGAACAAAAAATGCTCAAAATGTAATGCTATTTTATGAGTTTTTTGAGCTCTTACTATAAACAGACTGTAAATAAAAATAATGACGGCGTAATGGGAGAAATGGTAACGAAAATATGATTACTAAAAATATCATTTGAGGTTTCGTCAAAAGATAAAATTATTATTTACAAATACCTAGATATTTTTGCATTTCTGTCATTATACATTTCATTTTCATGAAAGTAATGACGATGAACTGTGAAAGTACCGAATCTTCAAGTCTTCATCACGATCATTCTCCTTAATATGTACCTAATGGCTTTATTAAATCATACATATCGTGATTCACCCACACAAAATTCTTTCCAAAAATCCCAACGATGATTCAATCGGCAGAATATTGGAACAACTTGCCTGACAACTTAACAATTTAATACAAAAAACCATACACATACCTATAATTTCTCAAAAACGCCATCTTTAAAATAGATTTCGGCAGAAACAAAGCATTTGAAGCAATCCGTCGGATTTATTACATATAAACGGCCATAGAAGGCACACTTGAATTTCAACATAATCTTTATGTCGCCATTAATATATTCCTGGACTTATTTATTGAGTCCCAAAGGACGGTCCAAGCAGGTGGTCCATACTTAATCAAGACGTTACCGAAATAAAAAAACATGTAGTCATATTTTGTTTTTTGCTTGAATTATTACGGGGAGGAATAGGTCCCGTATTGTTCGGTTATTTATATAATACTTTTTAATACGCTGGGAAAGACATACGTTATAATGAATATATTAGCAGTAAAGTAAGGAATATCTGGTTGAAACCAGTTGTGTGCAGTAAAGTAACATTACGACATGTTAATAACTCGAACTAATACACGTTTTATACTTGAGCACCGGTTATGATTTACTTATGATGCAGATAATGCGGGTGAAAGGTGTCCATCCTATTGCTTTAAATAGACATTGAATATCATTAAAGTTTTAAGGTACGCAGACAATAAATACATGAATTAACATTTAAACTCTGTCATGATGGTATTAAAGTATTGATTTGTATGACTTTGTGTCTTAGTGCTTTGCTAATAAGAAAATCAATTGAGGTATTAACTACCGTATTTATTTAGTAGGTAAGAATTTTTGATTAGGAGTAAAAGGTTACGGAAATAATTTGAAGAATTTAAGACTCGTTTATAATACTATCTATGATATTTTACCTGCGAAGAGTATAGACCTCTATTAAAAATATTATTTTATTCTTCATGGGCTCAACTATAACCCGTCGGATCTTTCGACAGGAAAGTTATTATTGCCGTTTACTATTACTAAGAAAATAATTTGCTTAGATATCATACGAACACAAAATTGTATGTACCTTGAATCCTTTTATACAAAAGATAATATTGCAATCACAAACCCAATAGCGTAGCACTGCAATCGAATTAGAACGAGAACTATTAACGAAAAAACAATATAGTAGCAAATATCAATCACTTTTGAAACCCTAATAGAACACAAGTTAAAACAACACATAATAATACACCCTTAAAATAGTTGAAAAGCTAAAAACAAAAAAGATAAGCAAGCGAAACAGTTGTACGAGTAAGACAGGATAATAAAACAGCATCCTACAGAGATCTGAGTCGAGATAGCGAGTTGATTTAGCCATCTTGTCACCAAGATTTACAACAACTGTTGGATTAGCTTTATGCCGGCGACCAGTTGTTGTTATGTACTGTAACTTTGACTGTAGTATATGATCGCTGTTCGTTTTCGTGTTAAAATAGTTAGAATGTATGGTTGGGGTTGAGATATTAGTCTCTTGTTTGTGTTTGAATGGTCTCGTTCTGAGCTGCTGGGTAAAGGAAATTTTGGAAGTAACTTAAAGATGTGAATTTTTACATATTTTTTTAAGAAGGAAAATTAATAAAACTTTTGAAACTCATTATATTATTTTGATTTATCATCATCAGCTACTATTTCGTCAGCCCTCGTTTTAATTGCTTCTCTTCAATTACGTGTAAATATTTAAATCAATAGAAAGAGAATCATTAAAGATAGATACAAAATATTTAAGAAAATTTGACCTTCATCACATCAATAACGATGCTCTAAGGTGATATATCAATCCATTCATCTACAGAGCTTATATTTTAGAAATAACAGCTAACAAAAAAACAGAAGATCAATTTCTACATACAATGTTCCCACCATAATCGTTCACAACATAATCTAACAACTACAATCTAATCCGGAACTGTCCAGTACTCAAAGAGACTTCGTTTAAAAAAAACACCCTTTTCGGAAACTTATCCTCGGAGGACGAGGGGCGAGCCAACAAAAGATAAAAGAGATATATAAGTGGCCCTCACAGTACCATCGAGTCGTTACAACAGCAGTAAAATATTTCAAATTGTACCCAATGCCGCGGAAAACGGAACTTACGCGTTTTAACCCCCCACTGCCTCCGACCTCCGACCCGAGCACTATGTGTTTTTAATTTCGTTTTCGATTTTTGCTTACGTTATTGGAAATGCTCGTAATTAGTTGTTGATGTTCTGTGTTTGGGTTGATGGTTCAAAATGGGTGTTTAAGTTTTCTGTAATGTCAATTTTGATGTTTTGTAATGTGCGTAATGATGAGTTTGTAATGGCGGTGGTCAAGTGTACTGCTTTGATGTTAAGTTGTTTTAAATTAGATAAAATGGTACTTAGGTTGTAAAGTTTAAGTTGTAGTATTTTCACAACGATAAAATTTATGTCGTTACAAAAGTATGCGCAGGAAATGAAGAACAAATATTAAACTTATATATTCAACCACAATAATGAAATATGTTCAATACCTATACAAAATGCTGTATCTATTTCTAAATCAAATATTAACAAAACAAATCAATAATTCAAACACGACAATAACTTCCAACAAAACTACACTTTAAACAATAAATACAACATCAAAGCAAATATAAATTTACACACAATTCATACAAACGGACAGCCGCAACGAAACTGGACATGACATTTCAATAACTCCAACTATAAACTAATTACGACCCACGCTTTAATATTCATCCATTATATCTGTATACATAGAATAGCATATATGTATCCGTCAATTCCCATGATACAACAATAGGTTACAATTAGATGCAAATATTATTTCAATGGTGGTATTAACAGCATAGGGTCAGCCATGCAAATGTACTTCGATTTCCCCTGTGGATAGCCCTACGGTATGAAGTAATAACTTTCGCACTGTACCCAGTATATTTGTTATACGGTCCAGTGAAGGGGTCTTCATGTTTGATGGGCGATTTTAGATTTTTGAGAGTGGGATGAAATTAGAATTATTGTCCCATGATAGCAGAGCAGTGGCCTTCCACTGTATGAGATGTCTAACTCTTTGAATAACACATAATTCAAAAGTGCCTTCTTGGTCTAATTGAAATAAATCGTTTTGACTTTGACTTTGATTCTATATTTAGATCGAGTTCAGTAGCATATTATTATACCCTTTGTCCAGAAGTGGAGGATACTCATACTACTTTCCTCATCATTTTACTAAGTGCCGCATTTGACGAAGGTGAATTATTCTTCTTCTTACCTCTTTTATTTCATTTTCAGTATCATCAGAACTGCACCATTAATTGCACCTTCCTAAAATAATAGACCAATATATGTACATGGTGTGGTAACCTAGTAAGCCTTGTTATTTTTTTAATTTATTAATTGTCTCAACCTTACTATGAACTTGAATCTCCATGTGTCAATATCTTCACTCTTTATTATTTTGTTCTTCTAACATTTAACTCAATAGCTTATAAATCGGTCTTTAACTTTAACAAGATTAGTATTCTCCTTGTACTACATTAGGTACATTTCTATCTTGCGTCTCACATACCTAAGCCACTAGATACCTACATCCCAACATAATATAGTGTTGTACTAGTATCCTATAGAGATGTCCGTGTTCAACGTACCGCGGGTAGTTTCACGCATGGTCGCCGTCCGACCGTCATGTTGTTTGTTT
Source organism: Spodoptera littoralis (assembly GCA_902850265.1). Lineage (NCBI taxonomy): Eukaryota > Metazoa > Arthropoda > Insecta > Lepidoptera > Noctuidae > Spodoptera > Spodoptera littoralis. The sequence goes on along the minus strand of LR824542.2, from coordinate 5,941,576 downwards.
TGCTGTTGTTATGTTTTAACTATACTTGGTAGCCTATGTTAGGGTTGTTTTAGAAGGGTAGTAGGCACAATAGTTTCGATGTTAGATGGGAATACATTTGATGATAATATTCACATGGTGAATATAATCAATTCTATATTCAATAAATTGCTTCTAAACCTAACATTAAGTAGAATATAGGTAATAATAACAATTGCTTCATTAAAAAAGTGACTAATCCTAATGGAATCTTACCTGTAGACTAGCATAAAATGTCGCAGAGAACCTAAAGGGTTACCGGGGCTCTGGCTCGATGTGCAGGAGAAGGAACGGGGTGGGGTTTTAGTCAGTAAGAGGATGACACTCCCTCCCGCCTCACCCAGGCGGGAGCAGTCATTCGATGATTTTCCCCCCTTAATCCTTTGAGTACCGTCATTATAAACACAATTAAAGAACAATAGGTTGCGGTCAGCGGCGACCTCGCGGTGTTTGACAGTTTAAAAAAAAAAAGACTAGCATATAATCAAGGCTAGAAGATACCTACAGTGGCGTCAATGAACACATGAAAATCATAGTTGATCGAATCATGAAAATTACTTCATTTATCTCACTCTCTTCAGTCGTTCTCTCATGTCTGAGGATCGTGGTCAACATCAGGATTGCATCTGGAGCGGATGATCTGCTTCTAGCGGTTTCTGTCCAGCGCGTTTCTTACAGCCGGTCAAAATTTTGAGGACGAGTCTTTTATTTGATCGGTCCATCTTGTTGGGGAATGACCACCCGATCTCTTGCCTTTATTTATCTATAACAATACAAATTATGTGTGTACTTTGTACAAAATACCTCGGATACGGACAAAATAATCAGCTTCTTACTAATACTACTAGACTAGACTGGGTGAAATTGAATAATAAGTAAGGACTGGTAAGTACCAAAGATAGACAGGAGTAGGTTGCTCAGCAAGCAAACGACCGCTCCGTGTTCACATAAACTGTAATCAGTGGTAATTATGATAGGCAATATGGAATTACACATAAAATAATTTGCAAATGTGCAAAAACTAACAAACTCATAGCATACAATACACGACACTTATATAGATCTCTCTCCGACAAACATAGGTAGACTGTAAGTAGCTGACACAACCACAGGTTGAACACACCATAAACTTGTGGACATTATTGTACCATAAGAACTAGAAAAATAAACAACTTTCTATTGTATCTACCTACCTATATCTACTATATTCTATTCTACTTTTTACAAAATTCTAATTGATTTGCATAACTTGTCTACCTACATAATGTTAGTAAGCAATAATTTTCTGTTCGACTAAATCAAGTAACAAACAACACCAATAAAGCAATCAAGACAACTATAATTATGTCCCCCACACAAAACATTAAATATTTCTCCAAACAAAGAGTGTAGCGTGTCAAGAGTTCGTAAAACCTCCCCTAGTTTATAGAACCGACTAATAGATGGCGTTACGTGCAACAACTATAGATCGATACACGGGAATGAAGTGTCCCTAGACACTGGAGTTTGGATTGATAACATATTTTTCATTTAAAATTCATACTTTAATTTCAATTAAACACAAATTATCTAAACAGCATATTAAGTGGTTGTTATATTATATTAGTTTTATTATACTAAAGTATTTCATTGATTTCGTATTTATCTATTTTAAAAGTATCGTTTACCTTATGTAGCATTGAACATTAAACATGATGCGGTAGATTTTCATTTTCCAATGTCCATCCTCTTCTTTCAAGCTTCATTATTAATCACATCTAATTAATTTGGTAGTTTTGTTTCATATTTAAAGTTTTCCTTCATATTTTCCTTCTTCTGGGTACCGTCTTCGATCATTCACTTCACTCTCTTCTCAATGCTTATTGGATACTGCAATAATTTGGAAACTACTTTTCATCCAGGCAAACATAGTTATACAGTAACATGATAGACCTGCATATCAATATTTTTGGTAAACTTATTTATGCTGATTCATGCTCATCACTTACAATGACGAAGATAATAATGTAAAGTAAAATAAAGTATAAGTCAAAGTCAAAGTCAAAGTCAAAGTCAAAGTCAAAATCATTTATATTAATTAGACCAAGAAGGCACTTTTGAACGTCAACATTTACACGTATAAAATCTAGTTACCTACTACATATTTTTTTATCTCGGATAACATCTAAAACTTCTTGTTCAAACCTAATCCATGCAACCTATGAACTTGTTCATATAAATCTCACACGAACATTATACATGTAAATGTATTTACATGTACCGACACTGTAAAATTATTCCGAGTAGGCATTCCATTTGACTTTTATATGCGTGTTGAATAATGTTACATTTTTATGTTTGTTTCATGAAAATGTTTGAACTTAGGGTGTGTTCTGAACCTTATGTAGAAATGTAAATTATTTAATTTTTGTAAGATTTGATTTTAATCCGGATAATATTATTGTTGTCATTTGGTATTGATTGTACGAATACTTACTTTTACATTTTATTCCATGCTTCTTTGCTTTATTATTTAGCCTACATATACCTACAATACAACACTATACGTCACAAACAATCTGCTTGATAGACTAAAAATAAATACTACAAAATATTTACAAGAACATTCTTAAAAAAATAAGATCAATTTCCAAACTTTTTCAACGAACGAACATCGTCGCGACACACCCTAAAGTTGCCAGTTTCCGCGCTAGAGGTATGTGCTAAAATAAATATATGCAGAAGGTCCCTTTGTGAGTAGTCGTTGTTATTGAAATAAGGTGTCTCTGGCTGTATCCGATCGTGGTTATCGATATGCCTTTATCCATAATCCGCACGCCTTCCCGTCTTGTACACTTCCTTAAGATACCGCATTGTAAAACCTTGTACTTACGTTTGTTTTGAGTATTTCTGAAGGATTCTGCAAAGAAATTGTGCAAGAATATTTTATGAATCTGCTACATACTTGTCGACTTGAATATGTTGTTTTTGTTTTTAATAGATTAGGTAGTACAAGTAGAATTTGACTAGACTTACCTTAAATTGACACAGCTTGATAATTATAATTCAATAATTGGTTACGGGGCTTTGTTGCTTAACATTTTTTTTAAATAGTCTTAGTTTTTCAATATTTTCTAAATTATTCAAAGTTTTTATTCAACTTTAGTTTAAATCCTTGACACATATAGATATGTCCTAACATAGGCCATGAATAAAGCACCTAGACTTAGGAAAAAATAAATAAAGCTGTAAATCTTTGAAGTATTTTAATGAATATAATTTCAAAAGTGTAGCACGCATGTCACGATTTACGTACAATTGTCACGCGACGCGAAATAATCTGCTAATGAACAGAAAGCTTTTAAAATATTTAATGAGGTTTCTTTTTACTATATTTTTTTTGAGTTTTAAAACATCTGCAGTGTCACAGGTGTATTCGAAAAGACATATCCAATTAATTATTGCTATCGTAGCTCTTCATTACTTTAATGAATTCGATTGCATATTAAATTTACCTAGATAACATTTTTTACTTGTATTTATTTATATTGGAAGTTGGGTTTTAAAATATCCTTGTATGGTGGATACACATTTTGTATGGTCATTGTAATAATGTTAAGAATAAATTCTAATTAAACTACCATGTGTTATGAAGTAGTAAAGTGAGGATTGTTCAGAAAATACAGACTAGTAATTATTATGTGCACTGTATAAGGGGACAGCATTCTGAATTTTTTATTTGAAAATCTGATCAAAATAAAGACTATCGAAATATGTATATATTTGGAAGGAAAAACAGGTATCAAAAACACAAAAAGGGTATCCTTTTGGAAGGAAAAACATTGAATAACGATGTCAATAAATACTAAACCAAAACTAATAGTAGATATTAGAAAAACCCATATATACAGTTACGATATTTCATAACAGTTTAACCCATTTTTTCAATAAATCCCATTTCTCAGCAACTCAATAGCCAATACAAAGCAATTGGCATCAAATCATAACCCAAAACTAACAACAATAACAGCGTAACAGCTCAACAACTCACGCCCACAACTTGCAATACGTACCGAAATACGTTTTCGGCAATAACTGGGCAACATTGAAACAATTTAATACAGCATAAACAATAGAAATGCCGGTTGTACCCGGCCCGGCGCGTATGTAAGTGTGCAGCGCGTACGTTAGCGTACACGGCGTATGTTAGTACGCGGCGTATTTATTGCGTATGGTATTGTGGTACGCTCGTTACCGTATATCTGTGAGTGGGGCGTATGGGAGCGCCCTATCATGAATCCTGATACACGACGACCGCTTTATTGGGAGCCGCGAGCTTTTTAACGATCGCTGCTACGAGGATGGACTTTCTATTCTGTATTAGTTGAGATACAAGTGTACTGGGAAGAAATATGGCCCAGACACTGAAAGACTTTATTAAACACTTTTTTATAAAATAAACATTCAGTTCAAACCCTTATTAAACAGCAACTTGCTTAAAATTATGTTGATGTATTTATCCACGATTAAGTAGAGCTGTTTCGTAGTTAATGTAGCAGTGCTCTTGATTGACATATCAACAGTTTAAATGTTGAAATTTAACCTAAAATCGCTAACAGGGCCTTAACTACCAAACCATTTGGAGTAGCTCGAGAAAAACAAACAAGTCCCAACTACATTGGCGGTAGCGTGAAAGGGTTTGTTGATTGGACGGTCCTCTCGGGCCCCTGTGACCCGCACCATGTTAATGGGTTTAATCGTCTGTATAGTCCGTCTGAACAATTTATGTATCATTTTCGATCCCGTTATGCTCACCGGATTATGCGTACGTGCGACCCTCCCGTTTCGAATTCGTAATGGTGATGGTTCGAGATATCTGAATTTATAATGTTATATCAACACTGATAATGGAGGAAGGACCAACATTACTTATGTATTGGTTGCTTAAGTAAGTAAAGCTAGTGCAAAGTCAGTTAAGTTAGAGGAATAATTCAGGAGGCTTGGAAACAGTTTCTGTCTTTTAGCGATGCAAAGGAATTTGCTAATGGTCCTTTCGGTCGTTTCGTTCGAAATATTTTAGCGATTACTTCGAATTGCTTTTTCGGTGATGAAAATGAAATTTGTAACGAGTTTTAGAGGCTGAATTATACTCTGTGTTATATACATTTAAAACTTACAAATGATAGTAAATAATATTTGTTTTAATGATTTTGTTAGATAAGTCATGTAGTTCCTTCATTAGAAATTTATTATAAGTATTCTAACTTCCTTTTAACTCCATGCTTATCATAAGTTACGCAAAGGTCTCTATCAACTCTTGATAGTAGCCCCACATTAAGTTGTTTGAACCCAACAAAGAGGATTTCTCTCACTCATCTACATAATTATTCTATATAAGGTAACTCCCAAAAACTCACATATTTATACCTAGACTATGACCACAAATTCGTAGTCCTAAATCCAACAATACCTACATTAAAGTGCCTACGAATACCAGGTGCGGCTTTTATCAGAATTTAAAATAGGGATTAACACCGCCCGGCTTGGTCGCAGCGTATCGCCGACGCCACGCCCGGTAACCGGATCCGGGCGTATTTACCCGGATTTAAACCGGATTAATCCGCTTCGACGCTGCTGCCAGCTTTGTAGATATCACATTGTTTATTTTACGTTTAAAATTGCAAATGGATTGTTTTAATTATATGGTTATGGTGTGGTGTTATGTATTTTGTTACATTGTGTACTATATATTAGAACTTCTCTTTGTATACTTTTGTGCAAGTAGTAACATGAAAAGACGGTATTATATTTTGCCTTAAACGCTATATGACAAACTATAATTGATTACTTCATGTAATTTTCTTACAGTCATGCTTCGATTTTAATAATATCCATCCATAATATATCTGAAATGAACAACACACTAATACATACAATCATAATTATACACAATAATAGTTTAATAGAACACAAACGAAGCCAATACACATACATAAAAGTTCGGCATACAATCTCCTGAATCCGGCCCCCGTAGCGACGTAGACCCGCTACGGCGTAGCACTAACATATAATCCTTTTCGCTACAATAGCAATTTCAAACTTCCTTAGGGGCTTCGGATAATCTTTCTTTATATCGAGCTACGACTCGCAAGCTAGCTTATTTTTCATCTCTTTTCTTCTTAGTAACTCTATCATAAGCCAAACAGGGACAGCTTATTCAAAAGGCTGAAGAAAGCGGTAGACTTCTCAATAAAGAGGGGAGAACAGTAATGTGTATTTAAATTTAGCTTCAAGTGTAATAATTTTCTTTTTTAATTTAATTTCTAATGGCGTTGTAAATCTAGGGTGAGAGTGGAAACAATAAATCGTTTTGGTGATCTTATATTTAATCTGAAGACGGTAGGGGACTTTGCTAAATTATTATGTGGTACATTACCCTAAAAATTATTAAGAATATCAATATCTACAAGTTAACCAAGGAGATCGTCAAAGTACTTAATTATTATCAGCAACCTTATGTTTATAAATGATTGTACCAAAAATAATACCAACAACAGAACATTAAACAAAATCATACATGCATGTACTAGAAGCTACTACAGTAAAAATAAATACTATTAATAAATATTAAAATAATATTGATGTCAATCACTAAAACAACTATCCATCCATATAACCTTATTAACATTGTCTTACAATATTCTTTATAAAACTCTTTGCATATTAAACAAGCCAACAAAATATTAGTGACACAAAACAATGACTATCGATCGTCTCGAATACGGGCACCAAATGCGACCTAAAAATAATCTATATCAATTTCCTTATTAATTTCGGGAGTGGCAAAAGCGTTACTTTCATAGCCACTTTAATGGGTAATTTTCATAAACAAAGTTGAGGATCCCTGAAGAAGGGGCGGGGAGGCGCGGGGGGGTGGCACGGGTTCCTTTCTGAGATAGAAAACAGCTCTGGTGCTCGTATAATGGGTTTTTGGAATGGCGTCGTCCGTCTTGCAACCCCCCCTCGGCCCGAACCAATCCCACCCGGGGCGAGAAAGGATGAATTCTTATTTCCTCATCTTGAGTCGTCCGGTACGAACCCTCCATGTAGATTGCCTTTTTCTCGTAGAACCTCCGTATAACATAACAATGGCTTGTTTTCAATTTTGTTTGGTGTTATTTCTTCTTCTTTTGTTTATTTCGACACAATGAACATGTATCGGTGCGGTTGGAAATGGGAATGGTACTTTTAAGCAGTTACTACTTCTCTGTTGTTCGTCGTTGTGTTTCCTTGAATAGATCTGTAACAAAGAAAGAGAAATATTAGTCATGTAATATTTTTAATTTTGTAAATTTTAGCAATTATATCTTAATTTTTTACGTTGTTACCTACTTACTTAAAAAAAGAAGGTTAAAACACTTTACGAAAAAGGTTCATAATCGCAATATATATCGGGTGGCAATAGCAACTGCATTCATGAAGTGCTTCGCGAGCCAAAAATACTTTGATACTGTGCCAGAACATGCAAACACACGCATAATAAAACACGACCGTCGCGTCGCCTGCTATGACGTCCTTTTTAATTTACTTCAGCAGGGATGCTCGGACTATGATTTAGTATTTTATTGATTAGATGAAAAGGTTGATTTTAATTTAGCAAAAAATATGATAATCAGACAAACAACTGATGAAAAATCTACCCAATATTTCTGTCATATGATTTAATTTTGCATTCGTTATTGAAGCTTAAATGATGTATACTTTGGGTGAGGATGGAACGGCTATACAAAAATGTGTTCCACACGAATGCACTGAATAAAGATACAATCAAATAACAAAACTACACAAACATGCAATAAACAAACTGGTACACATAACGAAACGTATTAGTACTCATAATCAGTTGCCGAAAATCTGCTTTCATTCGCGCGACGCCATTACGAGAGCGCCTAACGTTGCAAACCATTCTTGTGAGACCCTTAACTTTCTTTGGCGTCGTACTTTTCGTGGAACATGAAGGGGGTGAGGAGGGTCAAGGTAAGCTGGCGATTATATAGCAATCATAGCAGTTGCGTGAAATGAGAAGTCTCCCTTAAAAGGATAAACAAGTCGCGTGTGTACGAAACAGCCGAGACGCGCTGAATTCATATTTTACTTCGGCCTCCCTTAGGAGAGAGAGTCGCTATGAGTTTAAGAGGTAGTATGTTATGATTGTTGCTCTATTTGCAATATGTTACATTGAAAAATCCAAATAACCATTCGTTATGTTACGTAAACAAAAATAAATTGTAGAATGATTTTTTGCCAATGAGTTGTGGTTGTGGAATTTGTTTATAATAGCTCTAGAAGTTAAGAAATAGACTACCTGAGGATGTTTCAATTTTTATTTTAACTGAAGTTTTTTTAAATTAGAGCGGTATATCCTTAAGTAGTCTTTTTTAATAAAAATGTTGCCATTTTACAACTTCTATAGGTAGAAGATATCGAAATGTTCCGCTTTTCAAAATCAAATCTAAACAAAGTAAAATAAAAATCCGCTACATAGAGCATCTATCGAGCCGTATCTTAAAAGTAATGTACCAAAACGTTCCAGTTGTACCATTTCACCATCAAAATTGCTTTCCTTATATCTTCAATAAATGTTTAAAACATCCCGGCAAGCATGTGTTTTATAGGTTTTAGGGCTTGTTATATTAATTTCACTGGTTTCTGTACTTACACCGCGATGGAGGGATGGAAAATATTTGAAGACGCCACCGAAATATTTTTTGTATCGAAATAATTTTAGAAACTTATCTGTGCCAATGAAAAATTCGGTATTATTAAAATCTAATGTAGATAATATCAACTACATGTATTTAGGACAAGCCTTTCACATATTACACGAACGCCGTCGCATTATTCATATTTTATGCAGAAAAGTGAGCATTATTGCATTTTTCCAACTTTTCATAATAAAATGCTTTTCTCATACAGTGTGTAGGGAAAACATGTGAGATACATGTGTGGAATAATAAATTTATTTATTTCTCCTTGGTAGTGGCCTTCTTTATATCACGACATTTTAAATGATCTATCCGATGGGCAATGTAAAAAAATGCTTTTATAATATGATGTTTTCGTCACAATAGGTAGGTACTAAGTGATAGACTGAATAAATATGATAATAAATAATAATAAATAAAATGTTTATTTCGTGTAAAAAGCCAGGTTACAAAATAAATCTTAATATCTAAACAAAGTCTAAAAATATGTGAAACCTGAACTAGGTCCAAGCCTGTGTTTCAGGTTAAAAATGTACTGAAATATTTAAAATACAATAATATTGCTTATAAAACTAAATTTTTTTATGTCTAAATTAAATTAAGCTAGTCTCTAAGTATAACAGGTGCGCGTGTACAGTTTCATAAACAAACGTAAGCAAAAATAATCTAAGTCAACTATAATAAAATTATTTGCTTACTTCAAGTAATTCTTCGGTTTGATCGTATGTTAAGGTGTGTACATAATTATGTAATAGTTTTTTACAGTGAAAGTGATTGAGGCTATAAATACTTAAATCTCTATTTATTCTATTGTATAAAAATGGGCCAAGAAAGATAAAGAATCTTTTTATAAAAGCGTGTTTTGACACTGAGGTTGAAGTGCAAACTATATCATTCCGCCTTTTGTTAGTAAGGTTATTAATATTGAAGCTGAGTAGTGAATGTTGTTTGAGTATTAGCTGTACTACATAGATTTGGCGAACAGTTAAAACTTTGCAGGATCTATATAGCATCGATGTAGGAAAGAGAAAGGGATGGGAAAATGCAACTTTTAGGATGGCTCTCTGAGCACGTTCTAGAGGGAGTATAATAGTTTTTGATGCGCCACCCCAAGAAGTAACACAGTACTGGATAATTGACTGACATAACGCTAGGTAGATTTGAGTGATTAGTTTAACATCTCCGATTTGTCTAATTTTTTTAAAAATGTACATCAATTTCCTGACACGTGCAACCAAAGCGCTGATGTGTTGTTTGAAACAAAGAGTTTCATCAACTGTGATGCCTAGATATCTAATGGAAGTAGTTTTTAGTATACAAGGGCAGTTGCATGTGCCCAGTGGACTAATTCTACATTTATGTGCGTATAATTGGGGTGTAACAGTGGCAATTGGATTCTTGCGCATAGAAAAGTGAATAAATTTATACTTACCACGTCGCCAGTGGTTACCAACAGAACTTAGATATAGTTTTCAGTGCTATAATATATAATAGGGTAGATGACAAATTTTAATATCGGTCTGGTAGATTATTTTAAAACATTAAACACGTATTTTTTATTTTTTTTACAGAAATTAATACTTTTGACAATATTTTGATTTGAAATGTCGCGTGACGTCACTTCGATGTACATTTTATACGTAGAAACGACGTTTTAGCCCCTACTCCTGAACTTTGATTCGTTATATCTAAGTATAATTTTATTATACACCAGAATAAAAAATACGTGTCTAATATTTTTTCGTTACCTCACTAACGGACTAATTAGATTTTTAATTTTCATACCTTGTGATCATCCCTATTTTCTAAGAATAAGGTCCATTAGGAATTCACCATCTTAAGTTATCCTGTTCAACCAAAGACACTAATAAAGAATCAGCAACAATTTTCACACACGAATCACAAAACAAAACCCGACCTAGTTATTTTTTTTACGTTATTACACTGTCTTTCATAAATAAAATGTGCGTATAACAATAAAGTGTATAGGTCCGCCGGGTCCTACAGAGATTTATGCTTATCTCACAGACATAAAGCGGTATTAATGCATATAAATATGTCTTGGGTGGACAATGTTTTTCTTGTAGTTGACCTTAGAAAAAATCTGTACGATAGATAAACAAAGAAGGATAGGTATATAGTATAGATGGATAATATTAAGTTTATATTGGTAGATACTCGTATATTGCTTAAGCGTGTACTAATCGCGTGTGGTAATTCCAGATAAGATAAACATTGGAATATAAATTATACCTTACTTTTCACAATACTAGCGTAATTTTTAATAACATAACATAACATCACGCCTTTTATCCCCGAAGGGGTAGGCAGAGGTGCACATTATGCCACTGTATAATACAACATCCACTTTTCACTATCTATGTTATGAGTCCCATGTAATAGGTGGTGAGCTTGTTGCCATAATACCGGACTCCGTGCTACTACTGAGAATTTTTATAAAAACTCAGTAATACTTTGCTTGCACTCGGACAACGATGAGTCAGTTTTTCATAAACTAATATGATATAAAAAAGTAATACTTTAATAGACGTGTAATATGCATGAATATCGAGGCTGAAGACCTTGTACTTAGTAGTTACAGTTCCCACTACATTAAGAAGGTAACAAGACTACCATCGGTCAAAGGTCAATCCTCAACACCAATAAAAGTATCATGTCACCAGACTAGGAATTAAGAAAAAAAATGTTCATTTTCACCCTAAAATACGGTAGAATATACCCCACACAGGATACGTCCCCCTTTTCCCCGGTTGCAAGACTTTCACCAGATCCGCTTCCTCTGTTTGTTCCATTTCCCCCCAAGGCACCCGCCACTGCTCCGAATAAATACGACTTACCCTCCTAAAATAAATCTGTTGTTACGAAAAATAACATTTGGATGTATTAAGGTAGTTTTTTATTTGGCAACATTTCTTTGATTTGGGATTTATTTAATGTTGTGTGTGTTTTGTTTTACTAGTACTAGGTAAATAGTATATCGCCGTTACTTTATATGTAAACCAAAAGCGCCAATCATTAAAACTTGTTATAATTGTATGGTTCGCGAATTACAACAAATGGTTTAATTTTAGTACTTAAACAAACATGAATAATATTATGATTTACGACACAATTCGCAAAATCTTAGTGAGCAAAATAACAGGTATAAAGACTGCATAAAATACAATATATATTTCTGTTTCAAAAATAGCTAATTAAATCACATTACGTTTCCATTCTCTAGTTAACATGAAATCATAAAATTCATTAATTTAATAGAACCACTAAAAGCCAACGTAACAATAGTAAAACCTACTTAAAACCACTTTAATAAGCACAGGTGAATAACACATAACAGTAAATTCAAGTACCGACTCATATTTATCACTTCATTATAACACTGTAGTACAGAAATTAGAATATTATCAGCGAATACAATCAAGTAATTCATCCCTAGGAAACATTAAAATATATAACAACTCTAATTTACATATAAAATGATTCTTAAATTAGAAGTGTTAAGTTTTTAATATAATTTTTATCAGTTTTTTAATTCTTCTTATAGAGCAATTTGGTTTATCGCGTAAGAGATCAAAGGATGCGTTCGGGTATAAAAATTAATGGTAACAAACACTCCATTTTGGATACATAACTTGGAGGGAAATCTCGACTGTAGTCAAATACAGGGACCTTTGAAAATGTAGTACTGGAAGAGTCTGAAAATCTTTAGTATTAATGAGTTTTATATATATCTACCATACTCTTCTTTGAGATTCTTATTTCTGAACATTACTCTAGTGTTTTTCTTCAATCCGGTCTAGTCTAGTTAATTCTTTGTGACTTAATCTAGCCTAGGTACCGAATTGATTCTTCAATGCGGTGTTATGTAGTCTAATCTTTGTGACAATGCCAATGCTTAATGTAGCCTAGGTACTAAATGAGAAAAATCATTATCATAGTGGTTCATTTGCTATCTGTTTAGGAACTATATTCCAATTCGGAAAACTAAAGGGCTTTTTACAAGATATTAGAATAATGTCCCAGACGTCCATAACGTAGGTTACGGTGGCTGCTTTAAGTCAAAAGTAGTTGATTTGTTTACTTATTTATTTTGTATGCAAAAACTACAAAGTGTTACAACTAATTTACCTATGTAAAAATGTCGACATCCATTCACGGCATATAAAATAAAGAAATTACTGCAATTAAATACTTTTCATAATTATAATTACGATTCCCAAACTCCCCTATTCGTAAAACTCGTGTTGTACAATTATCTAGGTTATAAATCAACATAAACGTCACATACCATAGTCACGTAATAAAGTCATTAAGCCTGTAATGACATATCGTATTAATTACACTAATTGACAAGGTGGAATATTCACATAAGTAACTTTGTATGATAAAGCTGGTAAAATGATTTCTATTTACTAGGACATAGGCACTATTATTACTTGAACGATAAAATCAAAAATAAATGCACTTGGTTTCGACACGTGCTTCTTTAAAACTAAAAAAAATACATAAAATATTTTTTTAGTCTGGTACAAATAAACCCGTTTCAGCTTATAAAATCTTTTATATTCTTAATTTAAACGGAATTTTAATTTAAAAAGGAATCGATAACATGCTACATAACTACAATTTATTTATTGATTGTTTCTACCTAAATATGTCGTTAATATTGCGAGCTACATTCATTGTAAGTACGTAATTGAAACTGGTTTGTGATAAATACAACACATTCTGAACTGGTTCCATATATGTGTTGTGTAATTAAATGTATACTTGTATATATTAGAAACTGTAACACGATAAGGTTGATGTTGTACCTAAAAAAAAATTAATTAAATTGTTCCTAAGAATTACCGATCGATGATGCAAAATTTCAAGTCGCTTCTGTTCCATTTACATCGTCGTATCAAAAGCAACGTTGCAGTCAACAATGGCGCCCGATAGTGGCACAATAAACCGCCTCAAATGGCCCGGAACTTTTTCTCTAATGGTTTATTTAAAAAATCTCACAATTTTCATTCCAAGTTTCCTTCGGGGGAGGCAAATAAATCTATTTTATTCGTCTCCTGAGACATTCAGCTTTTGATCGGAATGGCTTTTATGTGATGTTTGTGCTCTTCTTAGTATCTTTGTGATTTAATGTAATGGTCTGGTCGACGTGTCTTTCTTTCATAGACACGACTCCTTAGAAACTCGACGCTTGTATAGCCATTGAATACGAAAGGAAACCTTTTTTATTGCCTTGTATTTCTTATTAATAGAGTCCGAAATCGCTGCGGATTCGGGTCAAGTGAAATTATTAAAATATTCTATCTCACGGATTTTTTATATAGAGTATGTATTAAGTATTTATTTTTTAGTATGCATTCCACCTAAATAAAATCTATATGTACAACTTTTTAGTTTTAAAATCATCATTTTATAAATTATCAATAAAAGTCTCCCTTTCACACCATCATCAAAGTAAGTACAACATTTTATTCCAAATAACAGTTCCGGTGTTTACATTCCTGAGATCTCTCTAACACATCAAGGAACCCCTCAAAAGCCGCGGTATCGAAGTCGTCAGGGTCAGGCAATCGCGTTTACGACGCATAAAAGTTAGTCTTTATAGGCTCTCTGAGTATAAAAGTGGCGTTTATGCCTTTTTAATTAATTGTCCTGCAGTTAAAAGCCATATCAGCTTTGTCGTTGATGGCTGATGCTCGGAAAATTGTTAACGAATAGTGATTTAATAATAAAACGTATTTGATGGTCAGACAGTTCATAAAAGTCTCGTAAAATGTGTTGTAAATCGTTAAGTTCGTAAATTTACCCACAGCAGTGATTTATACTTCTCGTTACGGCAACTGATATGTTTTAGTAAAAGGATTTTACGAGCCCAAATTGGAGTGTTATTAAACCACATTTTAAAAGCGTTCGACTAATTTATAATTATTATGTTTTGGATCGAATAAAAAAAGAAAAGAAAACGACTTTATTAACATAAGTTCACATAAATGTATAATAATAAATATTATTTGATCAATATATTCCGAACACCGAAGTTTTTATAAGATAAAACACCCAATTAATCGGTTTTTGGTGGGCGGAGCTCAGATATCTTCATTGTACGATAAATTCAAACTAATGTTAACTTATACAAGATTGTATGAAAGCAGCATCCATTAGTCACAGCTTGAAGCCCCATCTATTCTTGCTTACCGGTCGTTCTATCCGTGCAATAAATAAAAAGATTCTCCAAATAATTTCCCAATGCTAGTTTACATTTGCCTGCTATCTGGACCTTATTCTTTGTGGAATTAATATTAAAGTCCCTTGTTAGTTTGTGGAATTAAATATTTATTAGGAATACATTATAGGTACAGCCTCTTATGGACTGTTATTAATAATAACGAAGTGACATTCACAGTACGTATGGTACACGTGTCTTCCTAAGAAAATAAATTCACTAAGATGGGATTTTCTTATTTATCGTGACTCCAGACATTCTTTTTACATTACAAGCCCTTCGTTTTCTCCTCTACCCTACGTAAAAGTCAAGTTTGGAATGAAGTGTTAGATGTTTCTATGGAGAGGGTTATGGTAATCTAAAGTCCCATAACGCCGTCCCCAAAACTAACATGGACTAAATGCCTTGAGCCATTAACCTTTCATGATGGTGTATAGTATATCGCTTACTTTGACGTCATAACTTATTCGGTATACTTAAAACTTTTTAGTATAAAGCTGTGTACTGAAGTAAATACGACAGAAACATACACATAAAAGTTATTAAAACATTCAATTATCCGAGTAAAAGCCAACCCCACGCTACCGCTGACGGTA
This sequence comes from Spodoptera littoralis, assembly GCA_902850265.1. Taxonomy (NCBI): domain Eukaryota; kingdom Metazoa; phylum Arthropoda; class Insecta; order Lepidoptera; family Noctuidae; genus Spodoptera; species Spodoptera littoralis. Next base: position 5,925,968 of record LR824542.2, on the reverse strand, counting down.
TTTACGACCTGCGCCAATTAATTTTTCCCTTCTTTTTTACTCCGTCAACAGTAAAGAGTACAAAATGGCCATAGACACAAATACAAGTGGCTATAAAATGAATGTAGCTGAGTCAGTGGCAGTGGGTGTCTCGAACGCGCATGTGCGGTACATTCCGGTACTTTTATTGATTTCAGTAGCACTAACGGTCCATAAAGCCGACGTGCCGGACCGGAGTCTACTCCATACCCCTTATTAGGTACTCACGATTTCTACTGAGTTCTACTTGTTAACTTTTTAAATAGGTAATTACTTCTTGAAGATTTTTCGCATTTAAGGATCTTAAGCGATTTGGAGTTGATTAAGCTAGTAACATTAGGATTAAGATCTTCCACGACTTCAAATAGGCTTTAGAAGTGGTATACGAAGATTTTAACAAGATCTGTTGCGATAATAGACCAAAGATATTTCCCATGCATATAAAATAAGGACAATGGGTCATATAATTATTAATGGCCGTTTAATGCGTAGGGACTACCTCGCCTAAGCCATTTTCATTGTCTAAACAGTATGAACCCCCATTTTTCTCCTCAAAACAAACCAACCTGTAAATGCCGACGGCAGTCAATAAACACCCAACGCACGTATTTTCGGATTAACTACGTAGGGAGTCGCCAATCTTAATTGCCAACATTCTCTGCGGACACAACACGCGGTGGTCATTGGGACCTACGGACCTGCACTACATTATTTTGTTTGTACGCCTCATTTACGAGGGTTGACTCAATGTTTCGGTATGTGTGGTTGCAGTTAATGTTATTGTCGTTATGTGTTTCAAAGTCTTAATCACAGGAACCTTTTCAAAACCCAGAAGAGAAAACATTTTATGAATAAATCAAATGCTACGAAATCTGTAAACAAAAATACAGCGTAGAGGAAAAAATGCGAAAATCCGAAATGTTTAAACAAGTACAAGTACTCTACTGAACCATAATTCCTTACTTTGATCTCAGACACGGCATAAGCCAGAGATTGTCAACCCTAAGCACATAATAATGCTTCAGCGTAATATGAAAAGAGGACATTAGTGGGTGTTCGTCGTCTGTAATATCAACGTTGCGACGGCTGCGGTGGTCGCAATAGGGCCTTTATTAAAACAAAATTTCTACCCGCAAAATGTCCACAAGCTCCGTCGGAACATTTCTACTTTGTGACTTGGAACATTCGAATTTAAATTATTAAAAAGCTTTCTGGTTGTTACTTTGTTATTTTTAATGAAAAACTGATTTATTCAAAAGTTAGTATCCACATCCTTTGTGGTAGAAATAGGAGTGTAAGTTGTTCTTATCGTAGGGAATGTAGTCTGATAACTTTCTGCAATGTAATACAGTATATTATGAACTTAGAACTACAACGCTGACACAAATAAAGTTCACCAGCAAACTATCGACTAGAAATAACAAAACTAAAACATATTTCCTTGGAACTAGCAAAAAGAATTCGCACTATATAAACCGGGCGACGCGACGTGCAAACATTCCGTACAAGTTACTCAGTGATTTCATTCCGGAACCGAAAGTCCAAATTGAATCAAATATACCCTACTATCTACTGATTACAATATCTACCAGGTTAGGTAGGTACGTACAATATGTCCGTACACCACACCGACCGGCGTTCGGCAGTGAAGCGATGATTTCGGTACATTTGCCGAGACCGTAACGATGGCTGGAATCGTCTTGATGGACGCTATGAATGAGCTCTCACAACATAAAGAAATCCCCTTAAAAAGGGTAGCGTTGGGGTGGAATAAAAGAAGCCAGCGACGCTCAAAAATGTTTTTGCAAAGAAAATTAAACAGGAAACCTTTCTTATGAGGAAAAAACGGGTCTGAATTTAATTTTTTATTGTGATAGTTACAATAGATGCTATATTAGATTTAATTTTGTTATTTTAATGATGGTTTAGAGGGTTTTGTTTGAGAATATGTTGGGAACCGGTGCGAGGTAAGATAGCAATGGAAACGCAAGCCGGAGTTTGGATAAGCTGAGGATGCCGTTTTATCTAGTTGCGCCGCCTAGTATTCTAAACTGAATTTTCTAGGATTTACTTCGAAAACTTGAAAAGATTGAACACTTGCTTTGTCTTTGTTTAACCTATTCAAAAGGTTCCTTTAAAATCAATCCTGTGAATTCTACTCTTAATCATCATCACACATAAAAACTTGTCGATTTACAGTACAAATCGTATTCATTAGTAGACAATCCTAAAACAGTATCAGTACTTATTCGTGTATAGGTACCTACTCGTATATAAAAATAATTTTCGTTTCCTTCAGGACGTCTAAAATATAACCCCATAAACCCGATAAATATCTGATCCAGCTAAAATATTTCTTCTAGTATTTTCTTAGTATAAAAGCAGATAACAGGGTGAGTTAAAACCATGTTTACACCGACTGGAACTAAATCTATTAAAATGTCCACGCAGTAATATAAACAACATAAGAATTTAATATTTATTTTTATTCATAGTTCTGCCGCCAACAGTACGTGTTATGCCTGTATATGGCCTCGTAATTAACACAATTAATTTAATCATGACTCAATAAAATTGTACGAGCCGACACTTTAATACAATTGGTACCTCGTTGTATGTAGTAGTTTTGAATATGTTAAGCTTTTGTAAACTAAACTTGGGTGATTATAATTTCAAAATTTACCGGATTATGTAACCTGTTCACCTTTATGGTTATAAGGGTGCAAATCTAATGATAGCCATCAAGCATAGAAGTCATTTTAATTTACTTACCTACGTACTTTAGCATTTTAGACGAAAATTGGTATTGAAGTAAACATGAGTCCGAATGTAATGAATAATATTAAAATGTAAAATAGGCAAAGGGTTGTATTTCACACACAACTGCAAACCAAAGTTTTCTCATCACATTATCTTCTGTTCTAAAGTTTCCACATAATATTATTTGATTTAGAAAAACAAAACAAGCGCAACTATCTCCTTGTGTTACATAATAAATCGGCAGTGTTGCTTCTGAAGCGTGTTTCTGACCTCCCTCGGAATGGGGAGTAAACAAAACAACATTTTTTCCAACTCGGATGAATAAATAAGACGGGAAGGGTCGCAGTTCGCAGGGGCCATCCCCAATGTTGCAATAGGTACTTGTTTGATTTGCATGTTTTAATCCTTTCCAAATCTTGCTTTCAAGCGGAATGACTTCGAATAATTGTTTTAATGGTAATCTAGAACTCTTGCTAAGCCTATTGCTTTATTATTCAAATCAGTACCTAAATGACATTTATTTTGTTGTTCTAATTTTAATTGATTGACGCACACTTCTATAATGTATCATGGTATCATTTTAGATTATATTTTAAAGGAAAATTTTATTACAAGAATATAATTCCAATTTTCCCTTACAACAACAGAATGACAAAATCCCGCGAACCCGGATCTTGAACCTCGGGCGATGAAACTAACGGCCCTGGGTATCAACAAAAGGGCAATAAGATATGCTTGGAAAAACTAGTGTATGCGTCCCGTGGGCGCACTCCGAGGCCTGTATGTCCCACATCGCCGTCGGGGGGTTAAGAGCCCGTGCGTACGGAAAGACGATCTGGGAAATAAATGACTATCGGTATTGCCCTGAAGACATTTGTGGCCGCGAATAGATTGATTTTCATTCGGTTTCGGTATAATCTAATATAAGATCGAATTGTTATACGTAAATCTGTAATATTGCGAATGCACATTAGGGTTATATTTGTACGTACTTCGATGTTTATTTGAGAAGTTTGGTGTACAGAAAACACTAATGCTGTATATCGTAAATTGAAGTTTATTGTAACTTGTTATAAATGCAGCAAGGCCAGTTACGTAATGAAAAATACTTGATAAACAATAATTTACATAGAATTGTAAATAAAGATTAAACTATGGCATCAATTTGAAGCCATCTACTATAAATATCGTTAAAAGATTAAAATGGCAATCTGAATTATATTTACGACTGCAATGAATTTAAAATGATAAAGATTATGAAAATCACATTTAATTTAAATCAAGATTAGATTCGTAACTTATCTATCGCTGTGACAACTATCATTATTCATAGGATAATATTGTGTTATTCATGGTTTTATCATAATTTTAATGTATCAATGAGCGGTCATTGTAACTCATAGTTTATATTTGTAGCCTTGTCAAATGTTTTCAAGTTTTCTTTGTTAGACAATAAAAGATAGAAAACATTTTTTTAGGTATAAAACTAAGAAGTAGGCAGTTATTGTTAGATACCTATGTCGGTTAATTAATATTTCTAAAACATTAAATATCAATTTCACTATCTACGAATATTATACTTAGAAAACTCTTAAAAATGTACATCCATTACATAGGTTATGCATTCCTTGATTACACTTACGCACACAAAACAGAGATGGCACCACTTGTATCAGCGTATTCGCTCGAAACGTTTCAACAAACAAACCGCTGTATATATCCTACATTCGCGTAGACTCAATAAAACTATCTGCTAATAAAAACAAATCCATAGTTTTTCAAGTCGTGCCACGTTTGCGATATATCGGAACGGGGTCGGTAATACCGGCAATATGTATAATTGCTGGGCCGTACCCGGGACTAGGCCACACGTCACCGGGATTGCCGCGTATATCCCGGTAATTGGAGAGCAACCCGGGATTCCACTTTCTTTATTGCGAATAAACTAGTCCCGCACTGGTGCTGTTCTTGCATCTCAGCCTAATTTATAAGCGAAAAGCGTTTGCTGATGATATCTTAATTACCTACGTCCTCCATTATTGGTTATAGGTTTCATTTAGCAATAAACAATACACGAGTGAAATATCTACCTACTCATGAACGAAAGACGTTAATATACTACTACTATAAATACCCTCTATGTGTGCAATAAAAGCATGTATTTCTATAACTGTCAGTTTGTAATAAGACGAGCAGACGGATCATCTGATGGTAAGCAATCGCCACCGCCCATGGACTTAGAATACCAGAGGCGTTACAAGTACGTTACCGACCTTTTAGGATTAGGAATTTGAGGATTGTTGGAGATTCAGGAATTGAGAAAGAAGAGGAGTGGTAATTGGGCCTCCGGTAACCTCACTCACACGACGAAACACAACGCAAGCGTTGTTACACGTCGGTCTTTTGTGAAGCCGTGGTATCACTCCGGTCGAGCCAGCCTATTCTATATTCAAATTGTTCTTATTCAACTTCAAGGTAGTAAAATTTTCAACAAAGCGGTAATAAACCCCACAAAAGATCTCGCTTCCTTCCACCCCTTGCACCAAACAATCGGAGATAGCATTTGTGTAATTTACTGGTTGAACTTACGATCGTACTCATTACTGAAAGTGTTTTGGAAACGATTTGTAATGGTTCGTTTTATTCCTGAACTAAGTAGGCGTGCGCCATTCGAAATAGACACCAAACTCGTTTGTAGTGACATAAAAACGGATACACCAACTTTTTTATGTTTTTTATTATAAATTAAATTATGTGAATCGCCATACAAATGTGCAAGCTTGCTATTAAATATTATAATCGGGCGAGTATCTTTGTTTGTTGGTTCTTCTTTCACAAAACATTGCGATTTCATAATTATGATTGACTTCTGCAGGCATATCTGCAGATAGAATGTTAGGGAGTACCTAATACATGCTGCTTTCAGTGCACATCTTATACTTATTATATAAAGTGGAAGAGTTTGTTTTTTGTTTGTTTGTTTGAACGCGCTAATCTCCGTAACTACAAGTCTGATTTGAATAATTATTTTTGTGTTGGATAGCGCATTTATCGAGGATGGCTATAGGCTATAAAACATCACGCTACGACCAATAGGAGCTGAGAGGAGCGTGTGAAACCGCGTGGAAGTAGCTAGTATATAATATATAGAAGATTTCATTGCATTATATTAAAGAGAATGTGAAACATCCTTCTTTAAAAATTCCTTCGCTTACTTGTCATGAAGTAACATACGTCATTTTTCCTGATATTCGTGTAATCATGATTATTAAATCAAAAGACTTTCAACTTCTAAATTAGATGCGAGCGAAACCATAGTAGGCGGTAATTTAGTACTAAATATTATGTTACAGTATATTACATTCGTTTATAGAATAGAATAGTTTCTATGTGTGATTTGATATCTTCGCTTTATTGCGTGTTAATTTAAGATTCAAGTTAAAGATTACGTTTTATGAACTATAATGTAAAATATTTGAATAAGAAAGCATGACCAGAGAGTTTGATAATTTATGTTTTGTATTGTGGTGAATGTTGTAATAATATGTATATCTTTATTAGTTAAATAGGTAATATAATTGTTTTAAAATTTTTAGGAACTATTAGGTAATTTTGCTGAAAAAAAAGCAGGAATAAAACTTACTTTGTATAATCAATTTTAAGTGTTACGTTTTAAAAATATTTTTAAGGCTTGGATCAAGTGCAATATTTTGTATAAGAAAATAAAATAAACTCAGGACATTAAAATGTACTAAAATCGACATATTTTGTGATGTTTACAAGATCCTTCAAGACTCGAAGAAAGTCTATCATCTCCCGTCGGCTCTTGAGTTTCCTCATATCCGAAATTATGGTCAATCTTCATTCATAAAAGAATAAGTAGTCTAAAACTACTCATACGTTTTAATTTATTTATTACTAGAGATATAAAAATTAAAATTAAAAGCTAAAGTTAAATATTTCCAATCTTTTTGAAATATTTTGTAAGTTATCAATGAAATGATCAAATATTTCTACTAGGTTTTATCATATTAACTACTGTGTTTAGCACTTTTTAGGTTTTTTACATCCTAATCAATAATCCCGGTTTTTAGATACTATCAACATTAACTAAAATTCCGAGTTATTTACGAAAATATACTGAGAAAAGCTGCGTGACGTCATCGTCCTGACCGTGCACTCTGCTCATGTGGAAGAGTTCCTCTATAACTCGAAACTAGTAGAGCTTTTCTCACTACATTTATGTAAGTAACTCGTAATTTTTAGATAATTTATTATGTCTCACGATAATTATTATAACAACACTATCAACATAACGTGTTTTAAAACAACTTCAACAAATTACACCACAAAACATTTTACCCTATAATTGTCTAAATAATTGTTAGTGCACAAATATCTACATTCTACATATAGCACAGAGCTGAGCTCAATGGCCACAATGAATACTAATTTATATGCGTTTAATGTGCCAAGCAATTAAACTGCGACTGTCGAGCGGTTTAGCTGACCTAGCATAATATTAATCCAACTATGCCATAGTTTCATTGAAATATTAGGATGTGAATATGTGAATTTTGTTACATATAACTTAATTCGAAAATAACTTAAAATGCAATGCAAACTTATTATGCAATGAGTACAACATTTGGTTAATTGTTTTAAATTCAAATAACTACTTCTACAATTGGATTTTAAGTACTCGTTTAGCAAAGACTCAAAAATAATTATAACCTAATAAAAACGAATACCTTTCCTATAGTATTTTGTCATCGATAATTTTAAATCATCAATTAAATAAAGTAATATAATTATAGAATAATATCAAACTTCGTTCTAGTGCTCTTAATTGGTGATTCTGTGATGTCATCCTTTTCCGGCTTTTGTGGTAGACCCCGGACATCGGTACACTGAAAAATAAATTAACATTTAAGTATCTATAATTTGACAAAAATTCAGCAAATATCTGATATTCTAGCGACACAGCTTGCTCAACAAATTATAATTTACGGGAATTACAATACAATATTCATTTTAATATGTAGGTCACATAAGTTCCTTATTTTTTTTTTTAAACTTTTAAATACTAATTATCTAAACACGTTAAAAGTATGGAAAAAGAAACACTACGAACATTGAAATTCAATATAAAGGCAAACGAACATTCTGTGTTAATTAAAACTCATGGCTTGTGTGGCTATTACACAATTTTGTATAATACTAAGTAAGCAACGAAAATACGTAGTCGGAAAGAAGAAAGAAATGAATTGGTAAATAATGGCCAAAATGCGGAATCGCCAGTTGACATATTTTTCTAAAAAATCCTTTATGGTCATAGCTTGAGACACCGGTACGGTCCAAAAAGTACCTGGTAGGATCTCGGTGAACGGTACAAGGGGCGGCGATACCAGTCTTTCGGACCGCGGCGCGGCATTCTCATATAGAGTTGTCAAGGGCGGGGTCTCGTGATGAATTGGAAACATTCTAACCGGGCGGGGGGCGAAGGGGGCTTTTTTGAGGGGATCTCAGCTCCGAGGAGCTCGGGGTGTGCGGGTGCAAGGGGGTTGATTAATGGCCCCCGCTAGAGGGAGCCATGTTCATTATACCGCCGGAACGATGTGTTACTTGCCTACTAATATATTTTGCTTCAGCCCGAAAGCTTCGGGTATGTTATTAGTTCATTATTTTTAGACATTTTTATCTCTTCCGGAGATAAAAAATGACGTCTCACTGATTACGTATCTCTAAAGTTTATTATTTTTTGTTGTTTTCAAAACAATAATTTTGAACGGCTTCCAGTTATATTTAAAAGAGCTAGGCAATTAAAGTAATTAATAGCTCAATTTATATAGACATTACACTGACTAATGATAGTCTCAGCAGTTAGTTGATTGGGTTCGACGAGGAACGTCTACATTTCTTTATTGGTTAATTAAGGTGGATTTTCTTTTTTCACGTCGATAAAATATTTGGTATGAATCAGCGAAACTTAAGCTTAGTGCACACAGTCACATTTGCCGAACACCTGCGTCACAGAGCACGCGCGCCCTCTCCGTCAGAAAGCGAATTATAAGTGAAATACTGAGCTAATATTGAGGCTTATAATGTGGTGTAAAAAGGCAGCGCGCGTGGAATCGCGAGATAGGAACCATTGAGCCCCGCGCTTAGCTTCCATATTAATGACATTTATGAGCACAAGATGTAGTTATAAGTTTTTGTTCTATCCTTGTGTGTGTTTTTGTTAAAATATGAGGAGATATTTTACTAAAAAACTGCCGTAACACCAAATGAATTACTTAGTATATTCCATGGATATTTGTTGCATATTGTTATTTATTGAAATTTAAGATTTTGCAACGGATTTTGTCGTGTTATTAAATATTCTAATGTGTTACATTTCTTTCCATGACCATAAGAACTGCTTTTACATGCATAACATGTATTGACGGTCCTAAAATTTCACATCCCGTGCCAGTATTTTTTATCACACATTTTCGCGAAAATATTAAAAAACTGCAGGTTCTTTGCGGTAGGTAGGTACCTATTCACAAACGTAACAAAGAGGCGTCTCAAACTTAAGTATTCCATTCGCACGCCACGTTTAAAATAGAAACAATGGCGCCATTAAAAATCCGCTCTCGGATATTTTCCGAGCGTATCCCGTAACACAAATAAATCGCTAGCTTTCCACCGAAGCTATTTCCAAACGAGCATTTTCTATTCTGAACCGTGCACCCGTTTTTCTTAGACGCCCATTATAAGGCGAGGGTGGGTTTTACCCCGGGGTAGAACCCAACCCCCGAGCCCCGAAAGTAGAGGTTAAGTCGACGTATAGGCCGTTATGAAAGTTTATAAGTAGAATGGATGATAATTATACAGGCTTTATGTAGAGGGCGTGCTTTTTAAACGATATCACCTTAAAGAGTTTTCGGTGAATTGCAAATTTTAGATTACCCTGTATGTTGAGTTGAGAGGAAGCCCCAGATTTAATCCGTTATGAATAATTCTGGGCTTGTGATGGCGGGTATAATAATATGACGGGAAAAGTGCTTTGCGAAATATCAAAATGTAAAATTATGTCCTAATTTTGTAAATACCAATAACTTCTAAAAGTTCTCATGGCACACAATTCAATCGCCACTTCTACACATCGCGATCGGAGTAAAGCTGTTTATTAACATTACTAATCTGACCCACCGCATTTATTCACAACGTACGTTAAACCAACACAACAGACACTAACAGAAGCGGCATATAACACCGCAAACTTCGAAACACCATCTCTATTTACATGTAAATACTTTGAAAAAGTAATTTGCGCTCGGCGTCTCCCGCGCCGCCCGCGAGATTGCGAAAAGGCACATTAAGCTTCCTCCAGGTGATGCATGATAACTGTTATAGCCGAATATAATTTTCTCAGGGCCGCATCGCTCCCTTAATCCCCGCAAAGAGCCTTCGGAATTATTCCTACAGATATTTACGGTTTCGTGAATAAATAAAATTATGAACGGTGTGTACGGGGATCTAACTAAGTCGGAGCGGCTTGGCTTCGTCTTGTTTATTATTATACCTATATTAAGTTGTTTATCTTTTTAATGGTCGCAGAGAGTTATACGGGTCGATGCGATTTATGTCGTGTAGGATAAGAAACTTGGAGGATAAAAAGAAGGAATGCCGGGACACGACTCCGATTCCACGCTCAGATTGGATTTTTAAATTTAGATGTGATGATATTGTTACGTTTGCTTTATGTTTATGGATTTTTTGTTTGAAATTGTTTAAGAGAAAATTGTGGTTAAAATGGTTTTCTTTCGTAGGCGGTCAATCACTTTTGTGGGCTAACGATTAATACCTACTCATGTAGGTAATTATCCTGTATCCATCCTTACCTGATGATATACACATTTTCACTTATGATATCACTTTAATTTTAAATAATAAATACTTATTAGAGAAACTGTTTAACGCTTGATGAGACATTTTAAAACTCCAACTAGCACAGTGCACAATTTTAAACCGAGGAGTCACGTCAGATGCGTATAGCGTTCAATATTACTCTCATAACAGTCTCAATATTCACTAAAAGGGGTATAACACCAACAACAAAAGTATATTTTTTAAGAATTCTTTGTAAAAACTCGTGGTCAAAGCCGGACAAAGGAAGCAAGGAAATTCAAACAATATTGCACAAAGTGCCGTTTTGTGCAATATATCGTCATAAAAAGAACAATAAACAAAGAAAGGGTAACAAAGTCACTCCTCAAACCCTTTTATTGCTTTCGAAAGAAAAACAACCCTTCCATTGAACACACAAAGAACTTTTGTTTCCACTCGCCCGTTATTTTGACGCAAACGCTTTTAAAATTTCTAGGAAAGTACTCCTTCGGAATGTAAACAAAGCTTCTTCTGTGCTCGTTTTTTATAAACACCTAGCAGGTAAAATATCGGTCTTTCAAGTAAAAAGTTAACGGATTGCCATTAAAGAAGGTAAAAAATTGTTACTTGTTACATTGAAAAATAAGTGTTTCTAATAGCTGACTTCAAACGGGACGTTTGCAATAAATTCATGTACAATTTGCCCACTGGTTGTTACATTAAATATATTAATAGCAATTTTTCTTGCCGTCAAAATCTACCCACATTTGTATGTGAATATACCTTTGCATTATCTTAAAGATGTACGAATTTAAACCTATGCGCGCGTGATCGCAGTATCAAATAGCCTAAAAATCCTACCTCCACGATGCCATGACGTAATTACACGCGAACTGTGTTCAAATATACGCGTACTCATACTAAACGTACCATTAATAGATATGACTAACACGTTATTACCAAACACGCCAACAATTCGTCCCCATCTAATCATAACCAAATACCGGGGACTACCAAAATAGCGGTAAAGCTGGGTGCAACGACCTCATTGCAGACCCTACCCAAGGTCGTGCTAGTAAAATGTTTATGGACTATAAAACCTCGTCTGCACTGTGTCTCTATGTCAAGGACTCCAGACAATTTTATTGACCATTCTGACGATTTGACGAGACAGAATTTACAACCGACTGTCAAATGTCAACCCTTTATTGTTTTTAAAAACAGATGTTGAGCACAAGTGGGGTACCTACCAGGCGGACTTTTCACTTAAGAATAAGGACGAGAATGCTGCTTGCCGATACCGACTATTTTTTTCTTTATCATTTATTATGCAGATGTTTGATGTTGAAACGCTCACTTTGTTTTTATGCCTACTGTCATTTTTATGTATTGTCTTCCTTTTTAGAAAATGTTGCTAGGAAGAAACAAGTGTTTAGATAAATGTAAAATAATAAAGTATTCCAAAAAAAAAATTCGTAACGTTACTTCCTAATTGTAGCAGCCAGGATTAAAAAATATTTCGAACAACATTAAAATTTTGGAACGTAGTGGGAGCTTATTAAATCGCTAAGTAACATTTGAAGACTTTCAGTCATGTATACCCATAAAACTTGCACCAAGACGAAGGGTCGAAATTAAATATTCCATAAAATCGCAACACTTCTAAAAGAAAAGCAATATCGGATACGCAAGTGGCTAATGACAATTTGATGCCGACGGTATGGCGCAGTCGTAAAAAATCACTAGAAATGATCCCATTTTGATTAAAAAATCACGAGTACCCACCCTCAGGCGCTCACAAAAGGAAACTTCCGAATGATTTAAAAGTTTTAATAACGGAATTCTAGTGAAATGACATTATACTTTCAAATTAGGAGTGAAAATTTAATTTAAAGGAGAGACAACTCGCCGTTGGAGGGGCGAATGAGATTCACCATCGTAAAAATGTACAAGCTCTTCTTTCACAGAGTTTCTTTTCAGTGTGCAAAATTTATACCGCTTAAATCTCTCCGAGGAAAATTAGAAGGGGCCTGTATTTATTAAACTGGATGGTTCTCACTCGTTAGAGGAATTTTAATAGGCGAAGTTTTCCTTATGAATGCGGCTTTCGCTATGACTTTCAAGTTATCTTTTATTAGATTTCAGTTCTCCTAATTAGGGTTGTCAAGTGTTCTGGAACGAAATCTTTAATGACCACTTATTACACCGAGTTTCGCTCACGAACCGATTTTTTTTCTGCTAAAGTTTTGTACAGAAAACGAGCAAGCATTTTACAATCTAAGCCAACAATTTTATTTGAAGTTAAAGCAGCGCTGAATTTTAAACATTACGAAGTTTGCGCTAACTTCAGACAATACACGAACAAGCTTTTTAACTTTTAATTTCTAATTAGAGAGGCGCATTATTAACAAAACAAACATTGTGTGTAAACTAACATGGCGAACGCAAGAGTGTGATATTGCCATTATAATTTTGTTTTAAACGGGAGCCCGCACACGGGCCGTCTCTGTTTCAAAGCATTTTCATGTATAGCTAATTAAAATACGCTGTCGCAAATGTAAACGGCGCGAGCGGTCGCTTTACACGTACCCAAATTATTTTGTGTTTTATTTAAATTAATTCTTTCATACTTGCATTGTTTGTAAATGAAACTGATGCAACTTTTTGTATAATTCGGAAAAACTTGTATTATGTTTATAATTATTAAAACGTTTTTTTCTTATGTTTCGTGAGACATACTAATTATTTATTATGTTTTCGTATCACTCACGTAATTGTTTGACAAGGAACTCGACTAGTTTCAAGCCATGCTAGAGGCTCATGAATATGAGCAGCATTCCGCGACCCGCGACGCGGAGACTGTTACTCTGCTACTGCACATAATAAATAGGTACCTACCTAAGTACCTACGATTAGATTAAGTTCTTTATTACATACTTGCTAATAGGGTAGACGACTAATTTTTATTTTAATGTCCGTCTGATAGATTATTTAAAAACATTAGACACGTATTTTTTATTTTCTCACAGAAACGAATAGTTTCGAAGATATATTATAAGATTTGAAATGTCGCGTGACGTCACTTCTCAGTACATTTTATACTAAGAAATGACGTTTTAGCCCCCACTTCTAAACTTTGATTCGTTTTATCTAAGTATTGTTTTATTATACGACAAAATAAAAAAATACGTGTCTAATATTTTTTCATTACCTAACTTACGGACTAATTATATTTTTAATTTTCATACCCTGTCATCATCCCCATTGTATTACTTACAATTTAATAGTAGGCTTATGAAATTTACGAAAATAAACCATAAGTAGGTACTTCTTGCGTTTAAACATTTACTTTCATTAAATTAGGAATATTATCATTTAAGCTTCCTTGTTACTGCTAAAGAGTGGAATTCTTTGCCAGAGTCTGTATTTCCTGAAGGGTTTAACCTGGGAGTCTTCAAGGCCCGAGTGAATAGGTTGCTTATGGGACGACGTGCTCCATCGTAGACCGCATCATCGCTTACCACCAGCCGAGATAGTGGTCAAGCGTCGCCCCATTAAAATATAAAAAAAATATCTAATAGCAAACGATTTATTTGACATCTTATTTAGATGCAAATCCACAATCCTATTTTTTTATCATCAGGTATACCTAATAAATAAGATAACACATCTCAAAAAAACTTTATTTGAGAAATAAAACTTAAAATATTCTAATATAGACTATATATATCTATTAATTAAAAAAAATTGGCAAGAACACTGGAAAGTTTTCAAAAGATCTTAAAAATAATATTATTTTTATACTCAAATACAAATAAATACTTATTGTCACAAAATTAAAAGATTAAAATGAAACCATAAACTTTAAAGCAATATTTTCCAAAGTTACTAAGCGATGTCATTTAGTGGCCATTTTAAAAACGTTAACATCCACTAGAGGGCGTATACGTTCGGTTTATAAGCTATTAACCAACCGTTTGGCTATAAAGTTGACAAGTCTAGCCATTAAGATTAGCTGCATTGCACCTCTATTGGATGTTAAAGATTCCTTGATGTTACTATGATGATGAGAATGTAGGTAAATGTGGTTTTAGGGAACTTAGAAAGTTGTTTTCTTTTTAATCTAGGAACTTAAGGCACGGGGATGAAGAAATAACGTTTTAAGTTCGATTAATATTACGATTTTTAGGTACATAAGGTCTAAACAGGCGAGCCGTATTTCAATTGTAATCCACTTTTTTAAGTGTGGGAGAGCCATGCTTCGAGCCTCACAGAAAGCCGACGTGAAACAACGCTTGTTTTTTTGCGCATTTGTAACGCCTCTGGTGTTCCAGGTGTCCATGGGCGACGACGATTGCTTACCATCAGGTGATCCGTCGGCTCGTTTACGGGCTTATGCCATAAAAAACTGCTGTTCGGATGCAGTTTGAACGCAGTTCCCACTACTGCAATACAACTGCAATCGGCCTGCTCGTTTGGTCATGACTGCAATTGAACTGCAATCGGCCTGTTCATTTAGTGTTCAAGCGTTTGATCATGACTGCAATAGAACTGCAATCGTTTGATTTGCAGTTGTAACTCGGCTATATTCAACCTGCATCCAAACTACAATTAGCGGTTGAATTGCTGTTGAAATACAGTCCGTCTGTCTAGACCCTAACTAAGTAGTTACAATACTTATTATTATTTATGTCCTGTCAGGTTCTTTAAAGCGCTAACTTAAATTATAAAAAGTAAATCTGTACTGAACGAGTAATTTGATTTAAAATTATTTATAAATGGCTGCCTCGTTGGCCGAGTGGTCGGAAGTACGACTGCCGGGAAAGGGGTCTTGAGTTCGATTCCCGGGTCGAGCTATATATTACTGGGTTTTTAAAAAAATCTCAGTAGTAGCACGTAGTCTAGAATTGTGCCCGGTATATGGCAATAGGCTCACCCCCTATTACATGGGACTCATAATTTAAGTAGTGAAAAGTGGGTGTTACATTGAACAGTGGCATAATGTACATACACCTCTGCCTACCCCTTCGGGGATAAAAAGTGATTATTTATAAATTATAATAATAATGTAATCATGTATATGAGATGATAAGCATTACTTTCTCGTGTTTCACGTCAAATACATTGCTTTAAGACCATTGCAAATCATAATTAGGTTTGTAATTCGCCAGTAACAAGTAGGTGTCTATTATTTATGTTTGAACCTAATTAAAGCCGTTGTAACTGTAATTATCATACAGTTTTGGGCATATTTTCACCTTTAATTCGCCGCTACTTTTTAATAAAGGTTTTTGCAAAATAATCTACTCAAAATAACAGTAAAAGTTAGCAGTAAACTATAATAAGGTAGGTCAGTTAACATTTTGTAGAAAAAGTAACAAAATTTTGTTAAAATAAAAAATAAAATAGGTAGGTAAGTAATATTTGTACAAATGCGTAATAAAATTCACATTAAAACTACTTTTATTGTCTTGATATGTGTAAAATAGCGGCTCACTAAAAGAATAGAAAATAAAGTTGTATAAAATTTCTTAGTTAATGAGTCCGTTACTTTCGCATGCCTTTGTATAATTTTAATTTATGTTAATTATGTATTTTTTAGTTCATAAATTATTTATATAAGATATGAAATTATTATTCGACGTTATGAATTTGTGGAACGCGTTTATGCTTTGTGTTGTTTCTCAACCATTTCTCAGGTATTTTACTATCTTTTTGATAGTATTTTATACAATTTACTATCTACAGATTCCGTTATGAATGTAAATATTTAAAATCGTTTTTATTTGGGCACTTGATAAACTTAGATAGGGTAATTTAATGTTATTAGTTGAACTTATTGAAAGAACAAGAAAACAATATAGAACTTATTGTCACAATAGGTACCTAATAATAGATAAGTTTATACTACTATGGACCGATTTTCCAAACGCCAGATAAATTTTAAATGAAAAATATTTAACAATTCTTTCATGCTAAAAACTGTCATATCTTAATTTTATTCTACAGTTAAAAATAACTGACTGACTGAAAAGTGGGCCCTAAGTCAACTCGATTATTCAGAAAAAATAAATTCACTATCAACACGAATAAACTTTATTCGCTGGTTAATGATTTTGTTAAGAAATAATGCTCTTATGCCTAAATACTGAAAGGCTATTTCAATTTTAACTTGTACTTACTTAAACATCATGCCATCTCTGTCATTTTATAAAGAATTTGTAGTGACAGAACTATACTTAAGCACAATTTAAAATTGAAGAACGTTTTATTATTGTTTTTATGGGATCGGAGGCAAACGAGCAGACGGATCACCTGATGGTAAGCGATCAGCGGCGGTCATGGACACCTGCAACACCAGAGCCGTCACAGG
Source organism: Spodoptera littoralis (assembly GCA_902850265.1). Taxonomy (NCBI): domain Eukaryota; kingdom Metazoa; phylum Arthropoda; class Insecta; order Lepidoptera; family Noctuidae; genus Spodoptera; species Spodoptera littoralis. The sequence continues at coordinate 5,908,942 of LR824542.2, read as the reverse complement.
TGCGTTGCTGGCCTTTTAAAAAGTAATACGTTTTTTTTTTGACGGGAAGGAAAGAAAATTACTAGAAAAAATCTAATAAATACCTAATTAAAAAAAAACAATAACTCCTTTTTAAGTGTTACTTACATACATAAGACAATCAGAAAACTATACCCAGATGTTTTAAAAATGAAAAAATAAAGTTATTAAATATTCCAGTAGGTATTTCAATAAAAATCGTTGAATGATAATAATAAATTCATGGTATCGTCCGAACTCATACAAACATGCATAAATGTCTCATAACATTTGATTTAATTTTTCTTTTAAAACATTTACAATACTTGATTCTATATCTTTTATTTAAATTGGCCATCAGGAATATCTTTTTAATTTATATTTGAGGTTTAATGTGCAATTTGAAATCATATAATTTATTACTTAATGCTATTAATGTGCTTTATATTACCTATTACGTTTATCGAAATGGGTGCTTGATAACGCCTAATTATTATAAAATATACAACATTGTTTTGCTCTTAAAATCTGTTGTTTTCACTTTTAATTTATTTGTTATAAGTAATTATTTCATAATGATTGCTGTATATGTCATAGGTAATTATTATCTTTCTCTTTATATTTATAGGTATTTTTAAGGGGGGAATATCATCAAATGACTTTTCCCGCCTGGGTGAGGCGGGAGGGAGTGTCAGACTCGTACTGACTAAAAACTACCCCGTTCCTACTCCTGCACTTCGAGCTGGAGGTTCCCGTTAGGTTTTCTGCGACTCCGAATCGGCATCAGCCCTATTGCGCCCCATCTTATATCTCATTTATAGGTATTAGCTCTGAAATTTGACATGAGAACACAAAGGCCGGATAGTGCATTACCCTTCAGATAAGAGGGCAATTTACCATCTCTTGATATACCGTCCTTGTGTATGTGAGTCGAATGAATGTTTAGGTTCTTGACCTGAACGAATTATTCACTTTGTCTTCTAGAATATATTATTTCATCCAGTTGTCCTGTCTTTGTTATTCCAGGCAACGAGTCTGTTTATTGTTTGGTTTGTTGGTCTTCTGCATGGCCCCTCGGTCTTTTAATTCAAATCGAAATTTGAAATTAGGTAGAAGGATCCTTGTTGTAAAATTTTGATTCTTCTAACTATATATACGTAGTGCGAATTTTGGGTAATAAAAAATAAGTATTATAGTGTTGTGTTGGCATCAGTAGGTTGTAATTGGGGTTTCTGGATCAGGTCAGATCCAGAAACACCCAATTACAAGCTTAATATTTAGTGGGAGTTATAGTAGCGAGAAACATGATTACAAATATCATACATGTCGTCGAGTATGTAACAAAATAGCGACCCAGCTTCATGCAGTTTGTATTGTACGACATCATTCATTCAATGCTCTTCCATATATGGTTTTCATTGCAACATGAAAGATTTCTCACTAACACAATTTTTGACGATGTTTTGCCACTTATTGATATATTCCTCCCCTTTCACAGCGTTTAGGTAAAAACACTGTGGAAAATTTATAGCATGCTGCATCCAAGGATCATCATAAATCTCCCAATCTTCTATAACACCTCCACATGAAAAACATGCTGCTTTATCATATGGATTACTCCCACAGTAAAAGAATCCGGCATCAGCCATTTCCATCACGAGTCTTTTCTTCGAATTATTCGCCCCCCAATAATAATTGAAGGATAATTCACGTATTTTGTATGTATTATACATATCATATCGAGGTTTATATTCAGTCTGATACATATTTTATTTAGGTATTTTATTTGTTAGTTCTTGATGCTTACGATTATTAATATACCTCTAGAATGACATTGCTTTAATGATGCAAGCAATTTATAAACATGATTTAACAGGATTGGGAAAGATAGTATGCTAAGGTATTATAAAAAATGAAACACATTCCTTTTTTATTTCATAAAAAATTTATTATCATGGCACCATTTATTTAAACATAATACATTTTTTAAAGCACATACAGAGTTATGATAAATACAGTTATATAAATCTTCAGATTGATTATATTGATCATATAAATGTACTAAACTAGAACAACCCTTATCTTCTAAATTAAATATATTACTATTACTATTTTCTAAAATATGCTTTAACCATAAAACTTTTTCTGAACCTTTAACATAAATACATTTTTCTCTTAATATATCGGACACCAAAGCTTGGTAATTGGAATAAGGTACAAATCCTTCACTCCAGTATATTTTTTTGTTACGTTGAATCCAAAGAACTACCTTCTTTTCAGATTCCGTTAAATTTTTAAATGGAAATGGTGGCTTAACTAAAAACAATTGTAGTTTTTTGTTACACAATATAGCGATTTCTTTTAATATAAATTCACCTGCTTCTGTTCTAAATCCTTGAATATCAACAATAGCATTCATGATAATCTGCGCACAATGTTGCTGAGAGGTTTGTATTCCACAAGTCGATCGTTTATAATCAAACAATACGCAGTTGTCTTATCTGGTATTGGTGTGGAACATTCAACTTCTAACCGCACGTCCACTGGACCGGTTTTTAAACTATCGTTTTGTCTAGAGCAATCTAAGATGAAAAGAGGGGCCTTTTCTTTAAAATCTTTTAGATCCAGCAATGGGTCTTCAGGACTGTTGTAATATGACTGACGAAATTTCACATACATTTCATATAATATACTGTACTTGTTCTCAGAAAACTTTAAACTCAAAGGTTCGTAGGGATAATATTGCGAATTTAAATAGAGTGCTACATTAGTCACTTCACAATGATCGAATAGGGAACTGTCTTTAGTCCGATTATTTCTCCTATTAGTTTGCAAGCAAAATATAACATATCTAGGCTTTTCCAATTGTGAAGCTGTTTTAACCGACCAAGAATGTTTTGTAGTTTTAGGTAGCAAGGGATACTCATATAAATCCCAATTTCTAAAAGCCATCTGAATAGGTTTGTCTCTTTCTAAAAGTTTCAAAAGTGTTAGTCGTTCTCGATCTGATACTTTTATATGTGGCACCCTCCATTGAACTCTTTCTATATCTATTTGAAAAGTAACAACATCATCAGTAAGAATAACACTATTTAAGTTACAGTTACTTCTACTCAAAATAAGTTCGTGTTTACAATTTAAGATAATTTTATTGTAATCTTCTGCAAACCCTAAAACCTTATTCAATGGTATCACAGCACTAAAATGTCCATCACTTTGAAATCCTGCTAAGTTCCAGCCCCATAAGCCCGCAACTTTGTTTTCTGCTCCATTTAATGAAATGTATGATTTTATTGTTGACGTAATTCCCGAATTTTTAATACGGTCTATTTCGATACCATTCATTTCGTATCTGATGTCTTGAAACAAAGACATAACAGGGTTATTAGTGAACGTAACAGTTTTTTTGATTGGGTGCCCATCCTTACCGAACAGCTTTGCCTGACCTTCGATGTAGATTGAACTGGCTGATGGTAGCACGTATATATCTTGCTGATGTATGGGGATTCTGATTTCATCGTTTTCTCTAAAGCTGTTATTGTACGGATTGTATGAATGGACTTCGTAGCTTTCGATTGAACTATCAAAGTGCGGTAAATCAGTGATCTGTAGTATATTCATACTTGAAATCCTAAGGCTTTAAGAAAATCTCTATTTGATTTAGTCAATTTCTTCACGTTTTTCTTACGTCTGTGCACCTTAACGGTTGTTGACGGAATAGGACGTTTTATTTTCACTGGAGGGTTTTTATGATATACTATCATTTTGCTTTTCTTAAATGAAGACGTAATTGAATATGTTCTTCACCAAAGTCAATACAGGAACCAAACTGGTCTACAATCCTGACAGATATGGATGAAATTATATTTTTGTTCACCGGGAAGTAAATAACGTTCTGTGGTATTTCTGTGTAGCCGTGACTTGAAGCAGTATCACATATAAATTCATGAATAAAATGAGTCGGTAATCCGTTGTAATATGAACCGTGCACAAGATCACATTCGATTCTGATAGCTGTTAAACTGATGTTATTAACGGGTACATTCGGTTTTGATTTTAATACTGAAAAGTATAGTAATCCGCACTCGTATTGATCAGACAAATGAAGAGGTGGTTGAAAATAAGATACCAGTTCTGATTTATTTCCAGAGATGGTAACCGTAGTAGACATGCTTGCATACTGAACTCTTTACAATGATCCTGTTTATTTTATTTCTTGATTATACCAGAAATTCTTTAAGAAATTTAAACATAGATGTCCACAGTTGAAGGGGTGATCACGTTGAATATTTTCATAATTATATTGAATGTTAGAACCTACATATTTTATAAATTCTTTTGGAGGTTTAAGATTTCCATAACTGTCGAAATACTCAACATAATCATTATATTTTGCATAGGCTACCCAATGAGAACCAGGATTTTTAGAACTATCTAAATTAATAACTCCACATTCTTTTTTATTAGGATATTTAGGAAGTTCATCTCTCATATAGACACCTCTAAAATAAGGAAATCTATTTCCATACTTTAAAATGTCAAAGTTAGTTAAGGCCCGTTTGGGTAGCCGATATCTTAGTTTTTTTTTTGATACGAAAATTCCAAGACCGCCCTTATGTGGTTTAAGATGTAGTCCTTTCCCAATACATAGAGCTTCCATTTTTTCATTATGCCTCTTCGATTCGTCATACAGCTTCTTAGCCATTTTGAATTCATTTATGGTTTTAGCAATACCAGCTGCACCACCTGCTAAAGCTCCCGCCGCTGACAACCCCGCAAAAATAGGAATCAAAGGTAGTACTCCTCCAGTTTTCGGAATAGGAATGACACGAGGGAGCTTAATCGATGAATCATCAGCTAATTCTCTGGTAGCGGCAATAGCTAATTGTATAGCGATTTTCTTGCTTTTAGGTTTTAATTTTTTTATATGTCTTTTTGCTTTTGTAATAACAGATTTCAATTTACTTTTTAAACCTTTTCCAGTTGTCATTTTTGGAGAATGCTTGTTCAAACCCGATCCAGTTTTAATTTTTGCTGACATAGCCTTACTTACTAAGCGTGCCGCGAGTTTTTCACCTACACTGGCATCGGAAGCAACCGCACGCTTTTTTGCCATTTTTAACAAAATTAAATCAGCCTTATGTCGATCCTTTAAGTTCGATGACTTGTGATATGCAATATCGTGATCTTTGCAATATTCGTCCAACTTATTAACACCCTTATCTCCTTGTGTAAGCCTGTTTATTAATTTAGTACCAGGGCCACAGTAATTATATCCGGGTAAGTGTAATTCAAATGGTAAATTATTAATAAACCAATTGAGAAGACTACTCTCACCGAAACACATTACAAGACTGATGATTCCAGGTTGAATACTATAATAAATAGTTCTGTGATTCGAGTTTGTTATAAGTTAATGTTATTTTACTCATAATATTACATTCGTTTTATCAATCCAACTGCATTCAGCTGAAGGCAAACCTAACCATTTTACTAAAACCCTGTTACCTTCTTTTCTAAGAACTTTCTCGACTAGATATATGTCGGGGTGCTTTGTTTTTTGAAGCTCTTGTAAGTAAAATGCTCCTAAAATAGGTTGACCTCTGATTGTATCTTCAATTAGGTAGGTGATAGGAGTTGTATTTTGTATTTTTCGAATTTTAAATATTTCTGTCGACCAGTTGGGGGTATATCCTTTTTCAAATGTTCCTTTGTACTTACTGATACGAACATAATCGCCGACTTTATACTTACTTCTTATTCTTTCGTTTTTTACCAAACTTAAATACCTTTCCAATATACGTTTTTTATTAATCTTATCTACATTAGCAGGGATTTCTTGAATTGTCCGATGGTAAGTGTGATTATATTTATAAATAACATCACTAAGGGTATTGTCAACCCAATTATAGTTACCTTTTAAACTAAATTCTTTATGCAGGTTAGATTTCAATGTTCTGATAAATCGTTCAACTATTGAGGCCTTTTTTGTTGAGTAAGTGGAGTAGTGGTTGACATGATTAGATTTCATAAGCTTCTGAAACTTATTATTATAAAATTCTGTTCCATTATCCGTTTGAAGATTTTTCGGTACACGCCCCATAGCCAACAATATTTTGAAGGATTTGCATACATCATCTTTGGTTTTACTTTTCAGAGGGAAGGCCCAAGCATATTTCGAAAATGTATCAATGACGGTTAGAATAAATCTGTAATTTTGATTTTCTTTTGAAATTGATTGCATATCAATTAAGTCTGCTTGCCACAAGTCATCTATATCTTTCATGATAACATGTCTTCGTGGATAGTTGACCCTCGCATTTTTATGTATTTCGTTTACCACATCAGCTTTGCTCATTTTTATAGTTCAGTATATTTGTCTTGAATTCATCTATAGTACTGAATGAAAAGTATATTTTACAACTATTTATTGTTTAATAATGTGAGCTTCTTTTAATTCTTCGATTATAGATAAAATTTCATTGTCATGGTTTGTATTGCCAGCATCTCTTGACGCAACTAATATTTTCAATCTCTCAACTAATTCATTAGGGTCATCCCAATATATCAAATCAGTGTTATTCTTGTATTTTTTTAGCGTTGGTAAGTTTCCTCCAAGCTTAGTGTGAGCAAGTTTATTGTCGTTGGAAAACATTGGTTTGATTATATCACGGTATTTTATTCCTTTATCACCTCTTATTTGTCCATTAGGATTAAAATCTCTTTTATGAGCATTGGTATAGTGCAGCATGTCCTTATATACAAGTTTATCTTTACTCGAAATTAATTTTAAATCTGGTTTTTTTCGAAGTAAAAGTTCTTTCAGGCCAGGAGTTAAATTATAGGATTTGTCACCAATTTTAATTAAAATGACACTGTCGTCATTCAAACTATCGATTTTAGAAAACGAGACTACTGAATTACCCATTAGCAATATTTTGTTTACACTCCTTATCCCAAAGGGTATATTTAGATTTCCACCATCATAAATATCATGGATATCAAGGCAATCTAGCGAAATTTCTAGATCATCCAGTTTTTCTTTTTTAGATGACACTTCCAAGTCTTTTGCGGAATTCAGTTCTGGATCGCAGCATTCTTCAAACTTTGTAGATGAGCTGGTATCAATGCCATCCAATTCCATGTCTTCAAAGTTAGAGTGTGTATTTTCAAAATTTTGTATTTTTTCAATTATTTTATTCGAATCAACAAGGGTTTTAAGGGGATCTGTGACAGGTTTAAACATTTTATCAAGTGACAAATTCATTGAGTGTTCCTGGTTTTTCATTTGTTTTATTTTATTCTTTATGGAGTCTACAGACTTCATTAATTCAATTTTAATATTTTTCTCCATCTTATGTTCAACGACCGTATTCGCTTAAAGAGGAACGACTACTAATTTTTTGTATGTTATTCATAATTATTTAAGTAATTAACTTTCATTAAATTTAAAAAATATATCAAAATTTTTTCGGTACCTCCCATTACTTAATGAACATTCTTTGTTAATAAGCACGAAACTGTAAGGATTACTCCAAACTGTTTTACAAATATCTTTAAATTGGTTCCAGCTTAAATCAGGGCTGACATGTTCCACATAAATATGTTTTAAGTTCACGTCATCTTGTTTAAATATTATAAGAAAATTAGCGTTATCACGTAACAATTGCTTCGGAATCTTTGAATAGGTTTGAGATAAATAAAAACAATCGATTTGTTTATGTCGACCCATGCAGAAATAATTACGGATATTTGTTTGATTCTCAGTTGCAACGTCATCAAAAATAAAAACAGAATTATTTAAAGCTTCACTCGGAGCCATGACATCTTTATCATCGTTAAACTCGTAGAATTTTATCTGTGGCACCCTTCTAATCACTTCGCTCAAAAAGCGATATTTTGGTTGAAAATAAGTTTTAGAGTAAAGATATAAATTTTTAAATTTCAGTCCATTTTCATGTAGCAATAAACTGATGACAACATTTGTTTTACCACAGTTGGATGGCCCGCATATTATACAACGAATTGTATTCGGTAATAAAGGGCTGTGCCTGATGTAATGAGGAGAGTCACTAAAATTTATATTATTAACATTCAAGGATATGGGCTGCTTGATCAACTTCATCTTACGTATTAATATTATTGCTATTGAGCATACCAATATATACCTCTGCAAAGTCTTACATTTTACTTTTAAAAAACAGGAAAGGTGATACAGATAAGACTATAAATAAAAGTCAAATTCTGAGTAAAATATTATGTATTATATTACGCTAAGAAAAAATAAGTAATATAATTATAAATTATACAACTAAACTAATACTAATAGTAGGTATATTTTAAAATATAACAGTTTAAATATATGACATAGCTTAATAATAACGGTCTAACATATGTGGTCACAATGACCCCATGGTAATGTGTCTATTTGATTAGTTTGAACAATTCTTTTATCATCTACTCTATTTAAAATTACTTTATTTACTTCCTGTGAATACAGAACATGTTTGCTTGACTTTATCATATTCATCTTACATTGTAAAGTAATATTCTTGAATAAAACTCGCTTATAGTTAGATATTTTCAATTTTTTTGTAATGGGCCTTGATACTCCTTTAGCTTTGTTAATCTGTGTTTTTATTGATTTAATACAATAAAGTTTTGCTCTTAAACCTGTAAATTCGCTTATCACATCGCCACCTAATTCATCTTTAAACAAGCCAGGAATTTTATTATTTATCTTTGGAATACTGTAAGGATTATTAAAATCAAAATTGCTGGTATCAAACTTTATAATGTTTTCATTCAAATCCTTATAAAAGTTTTGTGTATGTATTAAGTATAATAAGCTGTCAGTGTCAGTGTAACACAGTTTAACATTGTCACCGTATTTATTTTTAATGAAATCATAATGAAAATTATACATATGTTGTTTAGCATATTCTAGTACAGACAATCCAACATAGATAGGTCTATCTAAAACAAGTTTGTCGGGAGTCAATTGAATTGCTATAAAATCTTCACTAAAAATACAAATACTTTTCAAGTTTGGTTTTGCAATTAGTTTCTCTGCGCCTATTGTTTTATTTGTTCTATTTTTATTATCATTCCATTTAGTCACCAATCTAACATGAATTTGCTTTCGTTTATTTTCTATAGTTTTTCCAAATACTGAATTGTTCAAAAGTTTAAAGAAATCCTTTTCAAAAGAGGTCTTTGCTGATTGACGCAATTGAGTATTTAAGTCTATATACTTTTTTAAAAAGTTTTCTTGTTTAAATTGAAGTATGCGATGGATTTTTTTCATCACAAGGCCATTTTTAATACATTCTTTCAAATGAATGTAATGTATAACATAGTTATACTTGTCATACAAATTCGCAATTAACTTTTCTGTCTTTCCTCCTATGGGTATGAATTTTTCTGGAGCGAAAGGCAGGTCGCTATGTAAATTATGTAAATATTCAGGATACATTAGATCTACTTCCAAAATATAACCGTACTCAGCATCGTCAGGAATATCGAACAGACGAAAACTTACTATTTCCTGGCTTGTCATAAATTTAAAATCTGATATAGGTAATTTTCTAGTCATAGCATGTCCATAAAGATTGTTGCAGTCAAGATATACTAAATATGTTGACGGTTTTGAATCATCAAAATGAGGGAGGTAAATATTGTTTGCTTTAGCATATCGATGAGAGCATTGTGCTAATCCACCGCGAATTCCTTTTTCTATCATATTATACATTTCTAAATCATGAATCAATTCCAGTTGAATACCCGTGTAAAGAAGCATAGCATCCCAACTTAAACCAGGAGAACTTATATAATATGCAGGATCAAGATTATAATGCTGTAGACATATATTTCTAAAATTTTCAAAAATATCACATAATAATAAAACATCACACTTTAAATATAAATCAGTATAGTCGCCAAGACTGTTAATATTAAAGCAACTCCAAATAGTTTGTGCATGTTCATACTCGCTATCTGTTATATGTTCCTTTTGAATACTATTATAAAAACAATGTTTCGGGGGAAGTTGTGTCTCATTATATTTCTGCCATGAATCTATATATTCGTATGGATAAACACCTTTCCTTCGAATTAAACAAAATTTTTCGTCATCAGGAAAAACTGATCTCAAATTCAAGAAATCACTGCTTTCTAAGCTTTTACTTAAATTATCAAGACTTGTGTTAAGAAACTGAAAAGAATCTATGAATTTAATCTGCAATGGCTTATTATATTTGCTGGTTTCAATATTTTTTGTAATACTTAAATACTTTTCTTTTGTCTTAGGAATTATTTTTATTTCGCCATCATATTTCGCTAATTCTCTGATAAACAAATGGGAATCATAACCGGATAGATTATGAAATACGACTGGTATAAATGGACAAACTCTATAAATTAAATTACAGTGTGAATGTGCTGCGCCTCTATACTCTGATGTAATATGATCATGATCTCGAACTTTGTCATCAAATAATATTTTTTTACAAATATGACATGTGCTTGCGCTGCGATAATTATCAATTTGTTCTGGAGTCATTGGTTTCATGGTTTTTTTAGTAGTCAAGATCTCATGTATCGATTTAGTTTCTTCAATGATTTTTTTTACAAAAACTTGTACACAGTCTGGTCCTCGGTAAGAAACAAATTTATTTAAATTACAGTCATGTGAGCAACACACATAGTATGCAAAACATGAAGGCTGGTGTAACTTATTTTTTATAGTATTTTTATTTTTTTCAGTATTCACTTCATTAAAATTGCATAATAGGCTTTCAAAATCAGCATATATAACAAAGTTAATTTTTTGTTGTCTCTCAAAATGTTTAAATTGCAGCATACTGTTTTTATCTGGTAATAAAGTTATAATTTTAGAACATGCATGAGAATGGAATTTTGTTTCACTAGTAAAAAATTGCAAACATGTCTCACATAAATACATTCGACCTTTATGTTTTGAAACTTGACGTCTCACTAAGCGTAATAGGTTTTTTATTAAACAATAATGAGCTCTGTTTTCTTTTTCGTAATACAATAAATTAATATGTTTATCTCTCCTAAAATTTGTCGTATATAGGGGGCCAGTTACATTGAAATGTTTATCCAATCCATAAATATTAATACTTAAATCACTGTTATTATTTTCAAATAATCTGATATCTTTAGGTGATAGCGGGAATGACATCCCTGTTATATTAAATATCGTACTAAAATGAGGATAAGAGCTTGTCCTACAGACATTATTTTTGACTGGAAATAATGCTGCTAATATGCTCCATAAAAAACAATATTCATCGTTATTTTGTATATTAATACAGCTCTTTGTTTTCTTAATAACTTCTGGTAATTCTATGTAAGATCCACCTCTCATAGGAGAATACTTATTTATATTTATTTCTAAATGACTCAACGATGTTAAAGACCACCCAGATTCACAGTGCTCAAATTCAGTTAATTTCATCTTGAAAGTCTCTCTTACATTCAAATAAATTTCATCAAAATCAGTACTTTTATAAATAACTTCATATTTTGTATTAAACGACTTCAGCTGTTGCTCACCTGATTTAGGTAAAATGAAATAAGCAAACAGCTCAAAGTTAACTTTAATACATGTATTCTTTATTAATGATAGCTCAACTAGTTTAAAAACATCATCTCGCTTACCATCCAAGAACGCCTCTGGTAGGAGGTACTCGTCTTCTATGGATGGGTTTAAGCGATAAGTCATTATTCTATTTTTAAATGCTGTAGCTATTATATCAATATGTTCAAACTCTGATTTTATCAAACAATTCGATTTATGGATATTAGTTCGTTTATGATATCTGTATTCATGTCTAGGTATCTCAATTTTACATTTATCACAATTTATATAAGATCTTGACGGTGAAACGGTGGAAGATGATTTCACTGAAAATAAAACATAAAAAAGAATAGATATAATATGCATACATTTAATTAATCTCAATAAGCTACATTGAACATACACAATTATCCTAAGTACTTAATCAATACAGTATACAGTTAAAAGATAATATAGGCTTAATTCAAATACAGTTTAGTTTTTATAAAAAGAAAAAATAAAGATTATACATTTACTGGGGAATACATCGAGATAGTCTTAGGCACATATTCTACTGATACGAGCTTATAAAAGTAGGAGTGCGATTTTTAAATTCTTTTCTCGTTTCCTTTATAAATGCATTTAGAAGCTTCCAGGACTCAGTCTCCGTATTGGTTTTATTTTTAATAGTTATAACGGAATGCCGCCATCGATTGACTGGGGGCACCCGCTCAATTTCATCGGTATTATATATTTTCAATTCAATATAATAACCCCCAGTTTTAGCTTCATCTATTTGTCGCGAGAAACCATTCGCTAATCTCCTTGTTATGTAGGAGTAAATAGGTGCAATTTTTTTACCATCAGCGGTGCGACGATCCAGTTCATCATCATCGCTATCGCTACCGAAGAGATCTCGCGCTGTAGATTTCGCCTTCGTCTTCTTTGAAGTAGAAGGCTGGTTGTCTGTCGTCTTCTCAGGAATCTTTCGCTTCTTCTTGCTCGATTTTTTTGAAGCGTCAACCACCGATTCATCAGATGACGGGAACAATTGGTCAGCCATTTGCTTGGACCTGAAAAATAAAGGTTAACAAGTAAGTGATAGCAGTAACTTAACGATAAAGCTATATAAGTAGCTACATATTGGTTGAAAATATTTAAGTGGAATGTTTAACATCAAAGTGCAAGTAGTAATATCATAATAGATAAATAACAGATTGCTTATTAAAACTTAATAGTTAAAAAATAGAATGATTGAATAGTAGAGTTATTGAAAAGTTTAATGATTAAATAGAACAGTTACTGAATAGTTGAAATGAATAAATATTAAAATTAGATAAATATGTAAACCAAAATAACTTACATTTTAGAGAAGGTCTGGTAAGCTTCCAGGTAGGTACTGATGAGGGCAGCTCTTGCTTGTAGCTCTTGAAGAAATGCTTTGTGGTCTTAGTTCAGCAGCTATCCTCTTAAATAGTGATAAATCTACGTCATAGTATACCAAATATAGAAAAGGGCACGTGTGAAAAAAATGCTGTGTCAGATAACTCATCCCAAATACGATAGTTTACATTGTCTTCAATATTATAATCTAACACTAATTTAGCTTACTATGATATTTTTTTACCCGACTGCATCAACAAAGGATGGTGTTGTCTTTGTAATTTTATTTTTATGAAACCATTTTCACACAGTTTTTTTCTAACCGAGTCAATACGATATTGCTTGAAAACATAAAACATGTTGATGCTCACCTAAGTAGGTACCTACATTAAATTAAAGTAAATCTTGTGTTTCATTCCAGCATAGACTATTTTAAAAAATAGTCTATAACAAAAAAATATAACTTTATTTTATTCTAAGTAAAACCAGGCCATAATAGTTGTATGTCAATATTGATCTTTGTCATGATCCGTCTCCTTTAGAATTCAACTTACGTTGCGAATTCATTAACGTTGATATACTATTAACATACCATGATATTGCCCGTCAAATCAACTGAATAAAATGTATGAAAACGATCACCATGAACACATGGACAGTAGTATTATCTTATCGATATATATTTATGATAAACAATAAAAATAATGGGCGTCTGAATGTCTGAGGTTTCAGTTTCACCATACCATATTTGTGTACATATTAACATGTGACATAAAATATACGATTTTGAACTCTATGTATTAAAAAAAAATATTAAATAAAAAAATATATATAGGGGAGTATAACAAATTGAAACTCATTTCATTTTTTGCATCGGATGGTGAAGTGTTAAAATTGTGGAATGTCGGTAAGTGTTACTTTAATATAATAATTATTCTCTAACAATTTAAATATTGTAGATATTAACAACGTTATTAGCATTACTGAATATAGTATTTCCACACAATCCTTTATTCCAATCTTAACATTTGTTGTGTATCTACTTATATTAAATTATATATTGCATTGTTATTTCAGGACTCGGAGGATCTATTCAATTTCGTACCCATGAATCAACCAGTCCAACAAACCACTGGGCAGAAGACGCTGGGTCTTGCTCGCAAGAGATCAAAAACAGATCAAACATTCTTTCAATATATTAAGAAGCCTGTAACTCGCGGGGTAAAAATTATCAAAATAGAAATCTACGACGTAGACAGTTTTCAAAAATCGGAACAGCCGATGTGTAATTGTGAGGCTAATGTATGCGTTCAACATGTCGTAAAAACTATATTATATGATGATATATACACCAGTACGAAAGAATTAATTACCAAAATTCAGGATGACATCGAACCAAGAGTATAAGATTTTGAAAGCAAGAGTAGAGATTTGTGTATTGATTGTGTAGACACAATAAAATCAACTATGTAATAACTACGTATATATAAGTGTTTTATTCTTTAAAATATAAGTATGTGTATCTGGTACTTTAATGAATAGGCATCGACTATGAAATATTAAAACTTGTATATTTTACTTTAAAATAAAATAATTGAAATTAACATACGTATTTTTATTTTCTTGCTACCTCATTCTTATAAATGTACTTTATAGTTACTGCACTACGTGGGTACCTATATAAGGCAGCGCAAATGATAATAGCAAGCGCATTCCATTTACGTTAGGCTATCGTATCGAATCGAGTATTGCTCGAATTTGATACGAGTGTCAAATGTTGTTGAATGAACGTACTAATTTAATAATATGAAAACAAATTGAACATAAAAATGCATATTGAATGAATAGATATATATATGAATATAGGAGTCACTACTAGATCATTCTTTTGAATAAAAAAGTTAGCACAAAATGCTTGAATACATGCTTAGGAATGACTGAAACTGAATAATTGAAAAATAATGAATGAATGGTGGTTGTAATTGGGTGTTTCTGGATCTGACCTGATCCAGAAACCCCAATTACAACCTACTGGCATCAGTTTTGTTTTGTGGACTTTGCAATTGCAATTGACAATCAAGAAAGTACTTAAACTAAAGTCAACTCACAAGTGGAACACCAAACCGATGTCATACAACTCCAATGTTTTATTAAAATCGTTTCAGAATCTAATACGTTTGCTTCTCGAAATACGGTCGGACGGGACCCCATAACGAATGGGAATGACCCCATTAAGGGCACCTTTTAACGTATTAAATCGAAACTTATCGGGAATCCTGTCCACGGTCTAACCCGAGGGTGAGTCTTATCGAACATACCACTCACTTACGGATACTAGGATAGTGAAAGCGGGATATACGATTCTCATTTGCGGTTTATACCGGGGACATCTCTATAAATTAGCGAGTCTCCCAGTTAGGTTTTATGTCTATGGCGAATAATGAATAGGTTTCCAGATTGTTTTTGTCACGTTTATGGGTCAAAGGTACTATTTACCTACACTTGACAAAGAGACGCTTAAATTAACTGATATTTTGTTAAAAAATGTCTCTAGAATACCAGTCATCTAAAAAAATTAATTAGGTTTGCTAGTTACTTTTATAAAGATATTACAAACAAGAGTACTTAAAAGCTATTCAAAAAAAGAAAATGAGATGCGTCAGATTTTAACTAAACAAAACCACGAGACAATAAAATATAGTAGGTACCTACATGGAACCAAAATTAAACGATTTATATCCTTATATCATACATAAAACTCGATAATTTTTAAAAACAAAACAAATAACCCGAAAGGATGTAGCTACCGGTATTTTTATGTTTTCTCTTCAAAAGTCCTAAATACCTACACCAAAAGCTCTACACAGCCTTCAGCGCCACGCGAATCAAAAGGTTCGCTTTTCCAATCACTTTGATAGCGTAGAAGCCTCCGTGGCTACGTAGTTCTCATACACTTTACGAGATGGCGACACATGTATGATACTGTAATCGTCAAATTAATTTTAGTGGTTATGTAACAACTTTTATGTGTTTTTAAATGGTAAGTATGTTATTATATTCAATTGTTTAGAGTTTAAACTTACATGTAGCAAAGATTCCCTTTTGTGCAGTTATTTGAACACTTCTGTAACATTCACTACTAATAGGTAGATAGCAGGCAAGTATGTATTTTGTACTATTTACTGAGAAAAGTAATTAAAATCATTTCTTCAACTCAATACCTGCAACTTTCAACTCGATATTTACATATTAGAGATACATAACAGATTTAATTATTCCGAAAAAAATAATAATATGGATGCTAACAGGAGCCAAAATCACATAAACAGTGACCATGGGAAAAAATCACAAATCTAAATACACATACATAAACAACTAGATTAATTAACAAGATTAATATTTATCTTCTATCTAATTAAAAAAAAACACCCTCTTTCATAAAAATATTAATAAAAACATGGTGATTAACACCCATGTATGAGAGTACTTCACAGAGTACGCCCCTATACCAGTTGCCATTTCACATCATTGCTAAATTGGTGACCACATAAATCCTACTGTTTAATTTAATCAACACTGGTGTTATTCACTTGCAAGTACATTTTATGACCAGTATTTATTGGTCTTCCTATCTTCAACACATTTCCTCTTATAGTAAAGAGTTGTTTGTAGAACGCGGGCAGGGGTAGGTCTCGTTAAATCGGTCAGTAGGTTATCCATAATTTCATTAATGTGAGAGCTTACCCACACTTGTTGTCTTTCATAAGAGTTAAGATTAATTTTATAAGGATAAGGGCTTGAAATGAATTTTTTGGGTGTTTTTTTTTCATTTTGTTGCTGAAGGTGTTTTGAATTTTCAAAAGATGAGTAGGTATGAAATTATCTCTGGGTAAAGAATAACAATTAATTAAATACACGACTCAACAAAACTTCAATATCACAAAGGAATATATCAAATATTTTTTTTATATAATCCTGTCTCCCATGGGGATAGGCAGATACTAGGTAACGCCAATTGTTATGATTCCTACATACTAACTGCTTTCGCTTCATCAACATTAATCAGTATTTTCATGCATGCTCTTTCATTTATATTGTGTTACATTAACAGCTGCTGAAAACCGAGCAGGCTATTTATGTATGTATGAATGCAATCTCATTCATTCATTCATTTATAACTCATATAATATTACTTAACATTTATGAGTACTCGTAACATTTTGTAGAAATATTTTTGTTTTTTTAACCTTACCTAGGAAAATTATGATGTTTAATATCAACATTTTTGCAATTATTTTTGAAACTGCTAAAAAGTAACTAAATCAGTAATTATCCAACTATTAAAAATAGTAAATCCCATTAAGAAATTTATACCTATAAACTTTATACCTACAAAACATCATAGATAAGAACATTATATATTTAAATAGCATTCCACATGTTTCCCACAAAAATATTTATGAAGCAATAGTATGTGTAAACAAACCCATCGTCGATAAACATCAATATTTCGGTACTCCAAAGACACGTTACGGATCATTGTTTATCATACTTCTATAACAATAATGACATTTCAAATTCAAATGTAAAATGGCGGCGATTCGGGAGGGGTTCCTCCCTACCGGATGCGCAGCGTACCGTCGGAAACGAAGGGAATTATTTATGATACTGTCATATATAATTTATTTTATTCCCAACTTTCGATGACATATTAATGCTCACAACTTCACATAACATTACCATTTCAATAGTCACCATCTATTACCATTATCTCATCGCCAAAATAAAGACTAGAAATTAATAAATTAATAAAACACCCACGTTTTAACTAATATCGTTCATACATAATAAAGTTAATGAATTTATGATTTTAATCTTCAATTCAGCTCATAGTTTTCATTTTATCTACACACCTACCCGTATGATGACGCAATAAATTCCATCGGCCTATATTTATACGCAGTAAGAATTTTATAAAATAGGTATCTAAAATGTATATGTAAATATTATTATTTCAAAGCAATATATTTTGGTTTATTTATTGGCTATTATGTAAAACAGCGGCAAAAATGGTGGGTTATTTATGTGTTTAGATACGACGAGGAACAGGTTTCCGTCATTGGCTAATCTCTAAATGGTTGTATTAGTGTAGGAGCGATTGTACACTTACGGGAGGTAAATAAAGCAACTTAAACCAACAAAGAAGCATTTGGAATGGCAGATAATGAGCGTAGCCAGCGAGAAGGAACGAAATGTCTGGCTGGGAGAGGTTACGATATTTCCGGGCCATTTCACACTTTGTTGTTACCCTACACAGTGTCAGGGGCACGCGGGGGAAGCAAGAAAGATGGTCCAAATAAAACTGTTTTATATATTTCGTATGTGTACTTTACTGTGGTGTTTACTTTAATGTTTTAGAAATTAAACATTCGTGTCTTTCTAAAAAAAATAATACGGTATCATCTAAACTGTCGAAATATTTGTAGAGAAAAAATGTTACTAATTCATATTTAAGTTCCATTCGTGTTTAAACCATAGAATCAAATACTTATCAATGTTCTTTCACATCACAGTAAATAAATGATTAGTCATTTAGATAAAATATATGAAAGTACAGTTAATGAGTATTTCTAATTAGTTGATATGAAACACGGTTCGAAAATCAATATAACATAGATTTTTATCTCTTAATCAAATGAATCTCTCAGCTTCATTAAAACATACTTGTACGGATGTGTTGCTTACAAAGTTCATCTGTATAATGTAAAGGAAATATAAACAAAACGTTTGTAATTGTAATCAAAATAATTAATTGAACTGTAACCGGTTGTTAGCATATCTAATTAAGTGACAACATGGTTGCTAATTACATAATGATAATTCAAAGATAAAATGTTTACATTACGTTACATTATTTACATCATGTTAGTATTAAACTACTTATCTAATTACTATCATGAGACATATGACTTTACTACGTATACACGGTTTACTTGCGTAGCTATTCGAGAGTGTTCGACTAATTTCAATCCAGGGCCAGGGCTCATAGTCATGCTGCGCGTTATCGTTTGAACATTTTCAAATAGGTGTGTGTGTGTATGTGTGTCAGTCGTGTATTTTAATTAATTATTCGATGTATCGATGTCTTAGGCGTCCTGTGATTAAATGAAAAATAAAGTATTTTAAGTTTTATTTTTATTTCTTTAAAAGCTTTTCAGTAAACCAAATTTAATGTTTTAGGGAATACTAGTTTATCACGTTAATACTTGTGCATAATTCTAATAGTTTGTTAACCTCTGGCATGAAAATTCTTTTGTAAATCCAGGAACTAGTTACAATACATGAATAAATAATACAAATGATAATGGGGACACGACTGCTACTAGGAAAGTCAGTGGGATTAAGCCATAGCCGGGAAAAGATTCCGATTACTGTGACTCATATTCAAACAGTTGCATGCTTGGGGGCTTAAATCAATTCGTGGCATAGCTAATCGATACATTATTTAAATTACATTCATGTGCACTCACCTACATATAGTTACCACAATACACGCTCGATTCATTTTATTTTTTCGACAAAATAAATAAAATACAGTGCAACTAGCTCGAAATCAACAAACGCAGTATACAAAAAAGTCAATTTAGTTTTACATCAATTACGTTCATGAAAATGCATGAAACCCTGATGAGTTTGTACGCGGAACGCTGTCGAACAAAATGCGTAGTCGACTCTGACAATTTACGGGCCGCGATAGCTCTCGCAGTAAAAACGTCAACGTGCGCCCGATCCTCGCCTCCTATCGCGTCCCTATCGTTGCCATAGATCCCGGCTATCTATAAGCCACGACTTTTGATATACGACCAAGAAACCATTGGTTACTGCGCTGGACTCTGCCTACCATTGATAAATGGATGGCTTAGCAAGCTAGCCACACCATTACTGGTTACTACTATATCAACACTTTCAAAACTCTATAAATCCATACAGTAGTTCGACATCGACAATTTTCCTATTAAAGATCGTCTGATCGACTGTAAAATTGGTCTACAATTTATTTATTGACGATATTTATAATCACACCCACATTCATTCTTTGTAGGATTAAGCTTTGTCAAATGTCAGCGATATATTTATATGATTTTCATAACAAAACACAATTTCCGTATAAAAATGTTCCGTTATTGCTCTATTTTAAATACACAGCAATAAATCGTAAATTTTATTTGCGCATTTGTATTATTTATTCCTTCAAACCACCATTTATTGTTGCCATTCTTATGAATCAAAAAACCCGTCCAAGCATAACTGAAGTCAAAACAAAAGTCAATATATTTTTCGTTCGTATCTGTCAAAGTGAAGAAAATAAACGGTTGCGATTAATCGCAAAGTCAGTCAACTACACGTGATTGGTAACAATGAAACTGACAGTATCCTTATTACGTAGACGTAAGAACGAGTTTCGTATTTCAATTAGTGGTTGATGATATAATGATTCGTACTGTTATCACTATAATGAGTGCAGTTAATATAACAACTGCTAACATGAACGTTTACATGGTTGAGAACATTTCAATAGACCGCATAATTCTTGCACTATAATTAGGCGCTGATACAACGTTTGTGTGAAAATGCATATAATTGTTTAAAGTGTCGATTTAAAGCGATCATGATTACTGTCTAACAAATTACAATAACGTGCGGGTTTTTGTCCAGATGCAGACAACGGTAATAGTTGCAAAAACGTCAATTTTGTATCAGGTAACGTAGTACGAAACAGTGTGATACTATTATTACCTAGTGTATTTAATACAACTATGATAGTACCTAAGTATAGGTAGTAACATGTAGGTTTTATTTTATTGTACTAGCATTGTCTCTTTCAAATATATTTTTGTTAGAGTAGGTACCTATACCTACAGAAAGCACAATATTTTTACCACCTCCTCTTATATAAATGTTCTTAAGTAGTTAATAAATCTCAGCCGAAGGTTACGCCACTGCGGCAGGAAAAAAGAATTGGTAGATTTTATCATCAGGATTTATAGTTTGCACATACTCGTACCAACATGGATTAATTTCATGTTTACTCGTTTTTTACATGTTTTATCTCGAACGATTAACGATAAGCCATTTACTAGTTTACATAAATGCCTGCATTGTGTAAACGCCTTAGTTTCACACCACATAAACACTAGGTGCTCAAATGACTAAACTACTCCATAATCAATTAACGCCTACAAGATAGCGTTTGAATTAAAAGTCATGAACTAATTTACTTATAGGGCGTGTGCGAAATGAAATAAACTAATTAAAGGGCAACACTGGCCGACCAATTACAGTCGTTGATTTATCAGTGTTGCCTGATCAAATAATTAAAAATACGCCGGCCGGTAGATGGCGGTGCAGTCGTAAATCGGGAACGTTCGCGCATTCAATTTGCGGAATGAAACTGGCTGGCCTCAATATGTTCGCTGTATGAGAATTGACAATTTATTGCTCTCTGAACTGAGCATTCTTCCAATGATTAAATTATTATAAATTAAACAGTGGCGAGAGTTTATGTCTCAGTAATATTTTCTCTCTATATTTTAGTGTGAATGTATTTTTATTTAACATTCCAATCAAAGGACTTATTAGGTTACGCCTATTTAATTCCTACAGAAGGAGTGTCTTAGGTCATTGGTACTTAGACATTGGAAAGGGCAACTATCTGAACTTAGAGACCCGCCTTTAACAAGTTTTCATTAATATTTTTAAGGAAAGAACAAGATTTTGTAAGGACAGTAAAATAATTTACATGGATATAAAAATCGACATGGAATCCTTTGTCTGAATCATGAGTTTACTATGCAAGTCTGAAACATTTTCTATAATAGAATATTTATTGTTATAATGTCGGGGAAGTTTCAAGCTTCTGCACATTAACAGGCCTAAATCATGTGCGTAATTATATAAAATGCGTAAATAATTTCCTATTTTCCTTTTTACAATATGAAAAATCGATGTATACGTCTAGAAATAATTTTATCTCGAATAAATTACTACGTTAATGCGTGTGCTATACGCGGCGGCTACTTAACGAGGTTTAGGCATAATAAATTGTAGGAGTTTGTTGACTTACACATTTAGATATTTTAATTAACATACCTAGACACTTTATTGGACCTATACAGAATTTTAGTACTAGTATTTAGACTCAAATACGAATTCTTTAGCCCAGGTACTTTTATAAATTGAGACATTTTTCAAACTGAACACTACACGTGGCGAACTTTTAGCACCTAATCGACAGAATTGTTTTTAAAAAGTCCTACTGCTACCGACGCCACAAACTATCAACGATATCATACCAGTAGATATGTGGTCAAATACACCCCATAAATAAATCGTCCCTACAATACATTTGTTTACGACTTGCCAGCTAATTGACGTCATAGACATTGATGCATTCAGCACGCGGTGCGTTCCAGTCAGTTCACGAGTGTTGCATTCTATATTTTTCTTAAAGGCATTAATGCGTGATACGCGAATTGAAATATGGCACTGGAATCGGGATGCGGTTGTGCTTCGTTTGATACAGGCAAGTTGGGATAGAATGCGCCTACCTGTGTTTGTTTATGGGTTGGACACGATGACATTTCAAATGGGCGAAGTCAGTGTAACATTTTGTTAAAACGACGTAATTATATATCTAATGTATTTGAATGTATTCAACCTAAACAGATTCATTGTTAAAATAGAATTTACAACTGATACATAGATAGTTTAAATTGATTATTTAACAAACTTTTACAACGATATACTATCGACGCATTGAGAAATTTCACAATAGTCCTGCTTCAGAATCGACAAGATGATAATTGTCTCCAACTAAATTGTATAGCAATAACTCTACTTGCCTACAATTGTAAATAAATCGTGAAATAACCTAGTAGTGTGTAACGAGCTCAAACGGGGCTCCGCTCCGATGCGATATCGCCACAGTCCAATGTTATATTGCCCAGTCGCCAGTTAAAGTACGAGTTTTTGATCAGTCTCGCCTTGAGGCCGATGAACTGACTTGATTAATCATACTGCACTGTGCACTCTTTGTCTCTTGAATGTATATAATAAATTGTCTTGCAATTATGTTGGTACCCCATTTTATGTTATGTGTTAATTACCTGATAACCTAGTCTATCATTATGGACTATCTCTATACTTAGTCATTCAAAATCAGTTACGCGAGAGTGATAGTCCTAAGAATATGGAACTGGCCGGATGAAAAAACCTTACTCTGCTTTTTGAGGTAGAGTGAGGTTTTCCCATCAGTAGAGCCGTACTACTGGTTCTATGCAGATTCAACTAATTGTTTCAACTTGATTCTGTTTTTAGATTCATCTTAATAGATAATGTACTTGTATAAATTAAATAACTTTGAAATGCAGACACACTAAATGTCACATAGACCACCACTCACTTCACATTACAGTACTAACGTAACCAAAGTTCTTAATAAAATTTCGATTTAGATTCAGTTCAAGTATTGCAATGTATTTTTAACCACTCAATAATTTATTGGTTGAAAAATACATGAGTCTTTAGACGTGGACGTAAATATCAATTCGCTTTATAAGGTGCTACATAAATTGCACATAAGTGGTTTATAGAAAAACTGGTAGGTAGAGGTGCTAGGAGGTCCTTTGAGCCATCAGAAATGATATAACTCATCTTTGCCAACGATCGATTGATACTGAAAGCTAAGCGAGGGATAAGCTAAGATAATTTTAGCCATGGTGTTAACAGGTACCCGTATTCTCTTAGTATATCTATTGACACGTATTGGTTTATCTTTAGTTAATTCTATTCGGATTATTTAACGTTTTTTACAAGTTGACTATTAAAATCGCAGATTTTATGGTAAACAAAACATTAGTCACTGCAGTAATATTTTGCAAAAATACAACAATTAGGTACCTAACTTGTGTGGTTCGTTTATTATGTACTTACTTACATATCTACGTATTCGTGGTTTAAATAGTAGCATCTACTGTATTACACCTTTAGTTCTTCTAAATGATTTATTAATAAAAATAATTACGTTGACATTTCAAAGAAATTGCAATTAATTTTAAGCGACCATGCTCATCGCATCTTAAGATAAACTTTAATTCATCGATAATTGCATAGCATATAGCAACTAGAATCATAAGCCGATTGTTTTTATTGAAAAATATGCCGTACATTTTATGTCCTATTATTAATTAATATAGGTAGGTGTTAATACTGCCCATTCTACGAAGGGAAGTAATTTCACAAACGACTCTTGAAGAAATAGCTGGTACTAAGGCAACGTTTAAATGTGCGGTTGCGTGCTGAAGTTCCTAATTAACTATACAAGTACATACTTATAAGCGAATACTGCGACAGAAACCATGATTTAGATATGAAACCTTAGTAATTGTCAAGTCTGAAAACTTTGCAACCAAAACTCTAAACAGCGGCGGGGGAACTTGAGAAGCTTCAGTGTTGCGGTTAAACTTATAGGACATCCGCAATAAGTTACAACAAGTTTGCGGAGAACCCAAAATCGCTACCTTTTCAACACGGAAGCCCGCAAAATGACACTGTGTCAACGTGAACGTTAGCACCTACTTTAAAATAGAAGGATTTTGGACACAGTGCGTTTAGTTGGAACACGTTCATTGGTCGCAGTGGCCAGTATAAACATCAGAGTGTTACAAACTTATTTGCATTTACACGGGCCGAGTAATTGCGTTGCGCTACAGGGAGAACTTTAATTAAACTTAAGAGTCTTAAACTTAAGTAGATATAGCTTAAGTACGTAATAAGAAAAGTTTTGTTAATTACCTAGGTTGATACTAGGATTACCTACGTATACTTTGAGGGAGTTTGTTGCCAAAAGCGGAATTAGCAAATTGGATGTTAGGTATATTTTAGGCGGATTCGTATGTAAGGGGAATGGGAAAATTTCCGGGAACAATTTCATATCATATGTATTGTGACTTAAACATATCTCGGTAGGATATATGCGCTCTATATCGATATATCTTTCTGTAATAGGTAAAGGGGATAGTGCATATACGTAACAATGTATAAATTCTTCTTTTTATGGTACGGTAAATATTCTGTGATAATAGGGGAAAACTACTGCTTAGCTACCTACTTTTATTGAGTGATATTATTACACGGTACAATACTGCTTATTGCAGTGAGTTTAAAAGTGATTATTGAATCGCCCAAATGGTAATGTTTTGTGATCTAAAACAATTTAAGTTCTTATGTGATTCTGTGAGTTTAGCTTTCCGGGTCTCCTTTAATTTTGCAAATCAAATGTTAAATAAGGTGTTATTAAATAAAACAACGACTTAAAATGCGCAATTATAATTAAATATACGCAAAAACAGCCGCTTAAAACAATAACAATTAATAAAAGTCTCGGCCACACATTCGGTGCTATTTTAGTAGCAAACAATTTGCATAAAAACAACATTCCATCTTTTATCAAACTTTAGTCTTAATTTTGGCACTTTTAAAAAGCTGTTATAGCTGCGAAACATATTAGTCTTCATTAAAAACCTATAAGACAGTCCCGTTATGACTACCAATCAATAAAAATATAACGGAGAGTTCTAAAATACATATAAAATTGTTAGTACGCCGATAACAACGCTTTCGAATCAGCTGTGAAATCAATCAACTGATTAGATACACTTAAATTAATAAAGCATCGACAGCGTATAAATTGAAATTGATAGTATCAATAGTAAGTTATAATTTAACTACTTGTAAGGCGGCGGGTACAATGACGGTAGCGAGTGAATGTTGGTGAGCGTATGCGCTATTGGGCAATAGTTGGTTTGTTCACAGTGTATGATTTTAGCTTTGAGTTTTACAAATAATATGAACCCGATAGCATACTTAATGAAATTTTTACATTGTTGTTCAAGTTCAGTTACCTATTTAAAACTATATCGTTGAAAACTTAAAGGTGAGTTAAACTCACGGAGTGTGTTTAGAAAAATGTATCCCTATAGCAAGATCCATAAAGCTGCAATTACTAATAGACATAACATAATAATTATGAAACAAAAACCACGTTACACTGCACCTCATCCAATTGGAATCATTTCTCACATAAGCATCTTCAATTTTTATAACACCTCTCTCTAAGGTAAAAAAATAATAGAAAACTAGTCAATATCTTTCAGTTTCGTGTACGTGGCCATTATATTTGTATACAGCGGGTTATAACAGTAACACTAACCGTTAGTCATTCGCTAGTGTGAACTAGGTATTATCTAGCTTCTGCATTTATTTTTACCACCCCGTATATGTTTCTAGTGGCAACCATTAAAACGAAAGAATAGAGTTTTTAATACTTTATTAACAGATTTCAACTCACTGGTTTTTTCGATATTTTAGTTTTGATTGCATTTTTAGAGTAGAGATTTTTCTAGAAAACAGTGATCCTTGTTGCTATTTTTGGAAAGTGATTTAAAGAAACGATGCATATTGTAAATTATAAATTGTGAAAAGAATTACATATTTATTTATTATTTATGTACACACATAAAACACAAAGGACAACACATACTTATAGGTTATCCCATCACGTACTGCCATTTGATCGTTGACTACAGGGACGTACTACGTACTTACAAAATCGAAGTACTTACATAGGTCCAATACTTAGTGACTATACAGACAGTAGTTTGAAATGAGCTTATATTATTATTGTTTTTCTTATTATTATACAACAAAATTTATAATAGCTTATATGATACGACCAAGTGAGTGCGTATACCCTATAAAAAACCTTTCTTTCAATGTATGATAGAACAGCTTTCTTTGATAGTTTCGGACCATAAAGCATACCTATTACGATGTGATATGATATAATAACAGGTATAACTAATTAATACTCAACAATTTTAAAATATGACCATCCATATTGTTCGTTCCCTTGATTTAATTAATACAAATGGTAGGTAGTCGCTTATTATCTTCATGGTCCAAATACTAGAGTTGATTATTCCTCTAAAGAATATTTGGGCATACCTATGGTATATACGTGAATGAATACGTCCAGTTATAACGTTATCATCCTCATATCTTTAATAATAAAGTCTCTTTCAGTACTAACCTCCTTATTAGTTCTAAAAGTGAATATACATTTTCTGCTACCTTTTTGTGACTCTGTTTCAACTAAAGAGGCTAAACGTTTTTGTCCTTGCCTCTATCACTGTCACAAAGTTGAACGGGATAAGTTAAATTGCCTTAAAATATCTGGGACGATTGTTAATTTCTAGTTCCCACTAGTTTTATATTAAATTCAGTAATCGCATTTTTTGCCCGATTTTGAAAGTAGGTATAATAAGTCGCAGAGAATAGTGTTTCAACTATACATTACTGAGTTTAAAAAAGAAATTGAGTAGCAGCAGGGATTCTTGAATTGTGCCCGATATGTGGCAATAGGCGCACCCCCTATTACATGGGACTCATAACATAAATTGTGAAAAGTGGGTGTTATATTATTGTATAGTGGCATTAATTGCCGTAATGTACACCTCTGCCTACCTCTTCGGGGATAAAAAGGCGTGATGTTATGTTATGTTATGTGTGAAACTATACTATTTAGGTATTCCCTGACGATTTCTACTGGACTTGTCTTAATGACGCAAAAATCCCATATTCTCTAATTTTAAAGGTGTTTTTTTTATAATAAAAAATCTAATCAAGCATGATTTGCTGTATCAAAATTTACTCTAGAATGCTATATAACTCAAGTCAGATGCAATTTGAGATCCACGTATAAATAAGTATACACAACTGTATGACACAAACTAATGTAACATCTAGTTACTGTCATAGCCCAGTATAAACTGATTCCGATGTATATCGTACATATTTAAGGGGCCTACGGACACAAATTGAAAATTATGGGTTGACGCGTCAGAGTAACGAGTTCGTTAAATTATATTAGGTACGTAGCATGTTTGTTTATGTATAGTCTGGCTCGGTTTTAAATTGGACAGCCCTGGATGTTTAATATTAATTGTTGGTAGGTATCAAATTATTTTTGTTATTTACTTTGATGTTCAAATTTTAGTAGATAGATAAATGGAATATCACCTTTTAATTTTCTTTCTGGTTATTTTATTAATGCCACTGTCTAGCAAACGATATCAGTTTTAATTCTCAAGTAAAGTCCTTTAGGGATTCGTGAGTTGGGTAAAATCCATATTTTTTTTAATTTTCATTAACGGTTTCTGATACTATGCCATAATAATAACCTTCAAGAAAAAAGCGTATTCCTTTTTAAAGGCCGGCAATTGTGACTCCTGCATGTGCATCTGTGACCCCTCTGGTGTTGCGAGTATCCATGGGCGGCTCTGATCGCTTACCATCAAGTGATCCGTCTGCTAGTTTGCCTCCTATTCCATTACAATAAATAACTGAGGAAAAGTCGGTATTACATTGTATGAGTACCTCAGCCTATTTCTTCTAAAAATAATAGACGTGACATTATGATAATCAACTTAATATACATAGGTATTAATTATATAGATTTATTTTTATATTTCTAGGCCAACGTTTAGCCATTATATCGCCTGGTACTATTTAATACTATATGCAGAGCAGCTTTTGTCCCCAATAACTCACGATGATTAATTACAAGTCCCATTTGCTGTAATCCGACATTGCGACAGATCTCTGTAGCTACTCTCTGCCTATACGAAATATATAAATTAGAAATTATAGTCATGAAATATAATTTACAGAATGTTTTATTTTGCTTTGTGTGCAAGCAAAGCAACAAACAAAGATTTATACAATTAAATATAAGTAGGGAACAAACGATGACAGTTACCTAAAGAAATACCTTAAAGATATGATACTTTCGTATGATTAATGAAAAAATTAAGAAACAGATTTTGATAAAATGCATGCATTAGCATGCGTGCATTAATATTCAGTACCTGTATAAAACATAATAATTGGATGTTTTTATATTCATCAAGCTGTGAATTCTTAAGGCGAAGAAACTTTTTAAAATTGTCTACATTTCATTGCAGAACATAATTCAAATGTTAAAAATAACTTACAAATGTGTATTTGTAAGTTATTTTTAACATTTAAGAGAATTTGAGCATAAAAATAACATAAACTCATGAAGCATGAGGCGTTTTAAATTATCAAAATGTAAGATTTTACATAATCTTGTTTAGTAATAACTTTATTTCCACCGTATTTACACTAGGAAATTGTGATACAAGTACGATTTTTATCTACAACACAAAATTAAATCTTAAACTACACGTTTAAAGTTGAATTTACGATGCAAAATAGAGACAGAAAAAATCTAAGAATTTTCTCACGTTCTTAGCTTGCTACCATCCTCAAGGTTAGATGTGGCAGATAAATCAGAACACATAGGCCGGTGGTAGTTAAAATGGTCATTTTCCACATCAGTTGACCACATGGGTCATACTCCTGTACGTGACTAAGATCCCAACAAGCTTGGCTATGCAAACGGAGGCCTAGAAGCTGTGATATAGGTAAATTTGAAATATGAGGGTCTAAATTGTTGACCGTGTTCTGCGTTGTTGGGGATTTAAGTATTTAAAGGACTATTAATATTTATGGCGTGTCGCAAATTATTTTGGTAATTAATTTGATGTAGAGCTGTGTGAGGTTCTGAATGGGTTAACAGTTTCGATTTTGCTGCTGAAAATGAACAATAAAAACGGAATTTTTTTTATAAAGCGTTTTAACGTTACGTAACGTTGGTTGTCTGTGGTTTCAAGAAGTTATCAGTACAGATGTATTTATAGCAGGATTTTTTTATTGAATAATCTATCAAAAAGTAGATAGTTTATATTACGCCTAAACAATACTGAATTACTGTATTATTGTATCCTATAATTGACGGTTGTTTGTATTGTAATTGACACAGCTACGTCACTATTCACACAACATACATCTATCTATTATTATATGCTTATGCTTATTATACATACAGTCTGGCAAACATACAAGATGCGACAGCTGACTCACCGAGATGAGCGACCTCAAGTCAACGTGCACACTAACTGCATTTCATGCGCTCAATTCAGATAAAGTGGCCAAGACATTTTCTTCGGACAGAAATTCATATCTTCCTGTATTTCTGAATAAATTATGCCGTGGAATTCATACTGAAATGAAGAAGTGCTACAGCTATTACTAGTTTGCGATTCACGAGCAGGTGTTGAAAATAATTACTTGTACCCAAAATTAAACAATAATTATGCTTCTAAAATACAATTTAAGTTTATGGCCATTTTTTCTACACATTTTTTGTATGACCTTCATTAAAAAACTTTATTAAAAAAATCTTTAACACAAAACATTAAAATCGCAGAATTAATCAAAGAAGACTTATATGAAAACCACATAAACGTAAATGAAAGCGAATAACAGTCGTACTTATTCATTGGTGTGTGGACTAATTGTAAAGTGGAACGTTGCTCGCGAGGAAACGTCAAAATAAACGCGAAACACGTGCCTGTACAAAGCTCATATAAATTCCACAAGTTTCATTTGTGAGGAAGTGTGTGGTGTAAGTAGTGGGACGCAGCGGGAATATTAATGAATGCAAGGAGTGAATGAGTGAATCACAATACATATTCACAATTCAATAAAGGAAAGAGTCATAACGGTCGATGCTGCACATAGATTAATTTAAGCGAGTATGTTTTGAACAATGTAAGTCTTTGTATTTTCCGTACAATCTAAACTGGCCTATAAGTCGTGACTATTTTGCTATTCATCGTTTAATTTGTTTATCTACATTCTTTAGCATTTTTATCTCAATCTCACCGTTAGAAATCCTGGTTTCGAAGACCAGGCATTGAATAATGATAACATTGGATTGCGAAGTCATGTTTTTTATTATTTGATTTTCAACTTATACTAACTTTAATGGGATTCGTGAGTTATCAATTGATTTGTATTGTTATTATAATCATAATATAGACTTCTAGTTCTATGATACTGTTATAACTACACGTTGTTCCAAAATATTCATTAACGATCTTTGATCAAAACATTGCGTTCGCCTCTACCTTAAGCCACCCCTCCAAGAGGGGCATGTTGAACGCATGAGTGTCATACATTCATAAACATTTAAGGTATCCAGATCAAAGGGTTGTTCTGAAGTTAATTATAAAATGATTTCATTCGAGTTTCTTTGAAAGGTAAACTGATGATTGACATTTCAATGCGGTGAGGACATTAGCCTTTTCAAGTTAACAGATTATAAATTCAAAATTGGTTCTTAAAGGCGATTTACTTTTTATAATAAAGACTGTGGTTTGATAGGTAAATATAAAAAATATGTATTTTAGGGGTTCTCTTGCTTGGTTTGATTATGGATTTCCATAATACTTTAAAATTAAAACTGACCGTACAGTATTTCCTCATTAAAAGTGTACCCAATTAAATAATGTTTCATTTTTCACTCATTTCATAAATATTAAAATAAAAGCTACTAGTTCTATTCAACTACGTTCATATCTTAAAATCACCTATTTAATTGGATGTTCTATACAAATAAGAAAAGTCGGTCACCTGCGGTTTCCTTCACACCATAATATACCCTCATTAATGTTTCTGACTGAAGGACTATATGAACGTAGTTCTCAGTCATTTCGCTCACAAGTACGTCGTTAGGATGATTTGCTTTCATTGTTATGGTTCTGAAATGTTCAGTTTACGTTTCATGGCCGTAATGCCTTTGATTTTGGTGACGACAACGTTTTTATTGGAGTATTCTTTGTCTATTTGTGGTTGAATTATAGTGAACTGTATATCGTTAGCCTTATAGTTATTTTTCCTTTGTTACACGTTTCTGTTTGATGTTTCAAATGTTAGTATTAAAATGTTTATTGTTGCTAGAATCTCCTTTGTCGTTGTGACTATGCAGTTAATTGCAGTTCGCAATATAGTTTATACGACACAACACAACTTTCATATAAGAAGAGAAACTATACAGTACATCAAAATTATTATTCGAAATACCCCTTCTTTACTTAACCACTTTTTACTTGCGACACTTAAAATTCTTTCATAAATATACAGTAGGGTATTGATTTTCATCAATATTTATGATTTTTATCAGTAATTTAAAGTATACAACTATACAAGCCAAAGGGGTCAATACGATACGATGTCACAACTTTCGATCTTACTGCACTCCAATACATTGTAAAAAGCGTTAAAATGTCAGTGTATATGAAATATACGAAGCGGTTCGTGTAATGAGGTTCGCTTGCCAAAAGCAATGATTCATATTCTTAGTGCTCGTACACGCTGACTCGCGGCCGCGGTCGCGGGCGCCTCCGCGACATATCAAACATAATATGACACGCACATTCCGCTACTTAAATCGCACCTGCGTTTTGTATGTGAACACTACGATGTCGTCTCATGTATTTGATATTTCGTGACCTAGCTTTGACCGTGTCTAAACCCGCGACCGCGCCCGCCAGTCAGCGTGAACAAGCACTTAATGGCGTCAATCTCATGTGTGTTGCCAAATGAAGGTTAGGCTGAGAGCGCATATAGTAAGTAGGTATAATGCACTATTATAACTAATGCACACAATTTGGCATTCGAGTGTAGGTCGAGGATATACTAATCAGATTAGTATAACTAACTATATCGATTATCTATATTGAAGTTTTCGTTTTAAATGTATGGGATTCTTTGGGGACTTTCTCCATAGAATACATAGAGAAATTTGACAAGAGTTCTTTCCATCAAATGTAAGGTCCTTAGATTTCTGCTGTCATGGTAAATCTATCATTAGTTTATCTATAGGTAACTGAAAAATAGTTATGGATGACTACCTAACTAGTACTTAGTCACGATGCATTTGCTAACAGACACGAGAACGTGCGTCAGAACTAATGTTACTAATGTAAAAATTGACTTTGGAGATATGCAGCCAATACAAACATTTCTAGCGATAGCAGAAACATTCTATTTTCTCTCTCAAAAGCAAATAGCCACACCTCTGAAATGCAGAGTGCACACCCACTTTATTTGTCTACCCGCAACAGTCTAGATAGGTACAGCGTCTAAGATTAGCTGGGTACGTACACAATGGCTGGCTTCTATTCGTGCGCGCGTGGGCAAACACTAAAGCAATACTTCATAGGTTCTACTAACAAACCCTTTTGTGCTCCCAGAGTAACGGCCGACGCGACTCTAAAGCATGTCAGTGTATATTTATAACAGAACGAGTTATATCCATGAGTAATGGGACTTATGTACCCCGCTGCATTATACTGTTGTAAATCCAACGTAGTGTCGCGTTTACTATTTAAATGTATTCATCCGAGAGTTTATCCGGCGTCATGGCGAGGCTTTCGCGGTTGCAGACACCATGAATAATTTTCGTATAAGCCTCATCGTGTCGTTTGGATCCCTACCTTACCCGTGATTGCCTAAAAATATCAAAATATTTTTCCCCGGAAATTCTTACGACGGTATTCGTAAACTATTTCCGAAGTAGCATTGCGGTATAAACGTGTCAGCATTTCAGATTCTACTAGAGATAACGTTTTTTTAAACTAACATAATTATTTGACTGCGTTGATGTTTTCTTCCTGAAGGCCCTATTGGTTATGACATCAATAATTTAGGAAATATTATACGTAAGTACCAGAGCTCAATTTCTCAGATCCTGGAAGACTAAGACTATATGATAAAAATACGCGCACTACCATGAGGAAGTGCTGATATTTTTCTTTGCAAAAATGTAATTTATACAAAGCTTTGAAAACTTAGGCATCCTTCAAGTACTGTGACATTGTTGGCATAAAATAATTTACATTGGGTACATAAAACACGTGTCAGAACAAAAAAGCTACCTGACCTTCCACTGATTTCCAATAATTATCATTTCACTTTTATCGATTTGAAAGTGAAAACGTTTCATTATGAATGCTCATATAGCCTGATTGTATCAACTGACGAGTGTTAAATTACCTATCTATTAGTCAAATGATGTAATAAACTTCGATTTTTATGACGAATAATTATTTTAAATATGGCTTTTATTGATTTATGTTGCTTTAATGATTGTCTAATAAAGTTGAACGTTTGGCTTACGATTCTTTAATTGTTTTTGGGTTTTATAGTGAATATTTAAGTTATTTTATAGGCAATCTTAGATATGACATGTCATCATCAATCAATCACAAATTTGTTTAAGACAGGCAGTATAAGACAGGCTATGGTTTCTGTACTAAATCTATCTCAATTTTTTTCTTTCAATGTTTACATATGTACTCATAAAAACAGTGTTGACATAACGTAACATCACGCCCTTTATCCCCGAAGGGGTAGGCAAATTACGGCACCTAATGCCATTGTACAATGTAACAGCCAGTTTCCAATATTTATGTTATGTATCCCATGTAATAGGGGGTGATCCTATTGCCATATACTGGGCACAATTTCAGACTCCATGCTACTACTGAGATTTTTTTAAACCCAATAATACTTTTCCCGACCCAGGTATTGAATCCGAGACCACTTGCGACCACTCGGCCAAACAAGGTTGAATAAAATAAACACAAATGTGGTAAAAAAGAGTATTTATTAAAACAAAGTCAAAATAACACAGGGAGGTACAATTAAAGTGTAATAAATTAAATACTCAATTGAATGCTAAATTGCACCTTAATCGTATGCAGTGCTAATTGTCACTACGTCATGTTAAGTACGGAATACAAACCTATTGTATTAATTTGCTTAATGAGGCAGGCGTAGTCATTGCATTATGTATGTCAGTGGAATTGTAGGCACCTATTGTTGAATGTATGAAAAAGGTATTAACATTTTTTGTTTTGGTTATTTCTCACTGCCTCGTTGGCCTCGGTTGCAAGTGCGACTGCCAAGCAAGGGGTCTCGGGTTCGATTCCCGTGTTCGATTCGGCAAAATACTATTGGGTTTTTTTATATCTTATTAGTAGCACGGAGTCTGGAATTGTGCCCGGTATATGGCAATAGGCTCATCACCTATTACATGGGACTCATGACATAAATAATGAAAAATGGTTAAATTGTACAGTGCATTAATTGCCGTAATGTGCACCTCTGCCTACCCCTTCGGGGATAAAAGGCGTGATGGTATGTTATGTTTTTTTTCTCAAAGGATAAGCAAAGTACCGAATTTTAATCATCAGTTCTATTTTATTACGAAATTTCATTTTGAAAGGTACGGGTTTATAAGGGAATACCTACTGCTTCCAGGTCTCTGTCAAATGTGAGGTGTCTTAGAAGACTAAAGGCGACAAAATAAGCAGTAGTGGTAACAGATGTATTCTAAGTTTAACTCTCAATAATAAACATATAAATACAGATACAGATGTATAATAATTGCTTTATAGCAGCAATATTATTTACAATCCATAATGAAGTATTCGTTATAGGCAATAATTTACTACTATTTATTTAAGAAGAACATTGAAGCAAATATATCTTAATTATAATTAAAATTATTACTTTATTAAAACAACCGTCTTTTACAGCACACCAATCAATATCACTTAACCGGATATTCTCAAGAAATTAACAAAATATTTCGTAACGAATTCAACTCATAACTACCGTGGGTCTAATTGCTTCATGGCTTTTAACTAATCAAGAGCTTTGGGTCCAGTAATTCTACCCAAGTACTATCACACGATAAAAAGTATTCAAATTACTGATAAAAAGAGCCGAGAAATCGTAATAGCCTACGGTCAATCAAAACAAAGTTAACCTATAATTGACGATGTATTTTCACAACTCTGACCCAAGGAAGGCCTACTTAAACACTCGCCTTATCGAGCTCGAAAATTGTCGGTGGAACTTTCGAAATAATAAATCTTGGGAGCTATTGAACAAGCGAGCGTTTAAGGAACAATAGTCAAGGAGTGGGCGGTGAAGTCCTACTATTTGATGTACATCTTGAAAGCAATATTGATGATCGCAGTTAGATAGTATCACACGAGGAACAGTTAGAAGCTGCCAATGCAATCCGATCGGATCTGATAGATCTAAATGGGCAATTGTGGTGCCCACGTTCAGATAGAAGTTTCTTAATCGTCGTTTTAAAGTAATTAAATGTTTTTTGGTGTTTTGGAATGGAGTCAACAAGATGCTAAATGGGTAAACGATAAAAAAACGCAATGTATTTTTTTTATGTGAATTTTTGCATCTTAATCAGAAATATTTCATTTATTAAGTCTGATGTATGCAACAGTGTTAAATCTATGAAGGCAAATTTAAAAAACGATAAGTTTATCAAATCGATTTCCAATTACAAATCGATTAATTCAACAAATCGATAACAATGTATGACCAACTAATTAACTATGAGGCTACAATTTGAACAATATAGAATAGTCGATCGGTTACGCTGATTTCTTGGCTCCGTACTTGAAAAAGTTTGAAAAAGCGGGACCAGTTTCCCGTTAAGTAAGATAAAGTTGAAACTTGAAGCGGCCGTTTCAAAAGAAGTGGAAACATTCGAGAAATCCCGATAGCGTGTCTGCGCCCATTGATTCACTGGTTAACGAAACCATAGGACCTAGAATGTAAAGAGTTTGCGCATACTGAACGCAACATTTACTATATTTAATTATTTTTTTCTTAGCAGATATTACCTATTTTTAACCTATAACCACAAGGGTTACATAGTTGATCTCATCTCTCAAATGCTTTCAGTAACATTATCATAAGTTTAGTTCCTATTTCAGGCGACATTGTTAAAGATTGTTTAACAGCTTTTATATACTTATCTTTGCCTTAACTAAATTGTAAAACAAAGTATCCCAGTTACCTTTTAGCTAAATTTAACCTTAATTGTTCTGGTAGGCGTAGGAAGTCAAAGTAAGTTACAACGACAGGCGTAAGTTAACACTTAGAGCATTATCCTAGTTGTTAAAACAAGTACTAACTTAAAGCTTACTGATAGTTTATTTCATTCTGTCTAGGTAAAAGACACTGTAACATGTGTATAAGGTATTTATAATTAAATTATTCACAATAAAATAAAATACACATCGCGCCACAAAAATGGGTCACACATTTTAAAAATACTATCAACCAAAACCAGTTACGTGCTATCTCCCCAATACGAACAAACGTAAAAAGCAGTTTACCTATAGGTATTTAGTCACCTCGGACAAAAAGACAACTGCTCATAATTACTTAAGCACGTCCCTACATGGGCTCCAGACTTGTTGGTATCCCGATGATTTGTACATAAATTCATTATTGTCACTATATTTTATTACCAAACCCATAATTACTTATTGTCCATTGTTTTAGCTATTATAAAATGCCACGCTTGGCAGTTTGTCTATTTGAATCGAAAGAACATGCAACTACTTTTTGTTTACGAAATGTAGGTACGAGTGGATATGTATGTGCTCCTAGTCACCTACTAAAATTAGGGTATTAAATTCACTTTCTGTTTTTGTCATTATAATGTACTCGAGGTACAAGCCAAGCTGATTTATCACAGCTACTGCCAATATATATCCCGATTTAGCGTTTAATTTTATTAGTCGACGTTCAAGAATTAAAGCTTCAGTTTCCAGGTCGAATCGTTGCAATACAAAATAAAGTGAATTGTTAGAAAATTAAATACATTAACGTTTTATGTTTGTCATTCGTTTTGCTAACCTTGTTTTTGCTTTACAGGTAAATCAAGTAAGGACATCGAGCAGAGGCAATCGATATAAATAAGGTATGTTGAATTTTTATATTTTGACTTTGTACGCACATTTTTGTGGCCTTAAGTGTTTTTATATTTTATACTAGGTATGTAGTATTTAGCACTCATTGGACATTAGTGACAGTTTTTCGTTATTCTCAACCAACAGAAGACTTAACTATGCAATAGGACTGCATAACTAGATATGAGAAAAAGATAGCTATTTCTTTGTCCGTAAAGTTCATTATCATCATTACAACGTCCATAAATCGTGGAATACGTCTAGATATTTCGAATGCTTTTATTTACTACCATCGGAAGTCACGTCCGCCATATTAATTGGCTTATTACCAGCACTTGATAGCTCGTAAGGTTCTGTAAATTGGTGCAAAAACACTTAATTTATTGAGTCTACTATTTAAAAGTATTGATATATGGGTACAAATGCAATTTTAAAAAAGTACAACTGCAGTAACTTTGGTATTTTGAGCACTTAATTGTTATTTATCTGCTTAACTGAAAAGTTGTGCAACCGCAGAAATAAATAAAAATTATTTGTGTATTTTCAATAAAACAATGTTAAAAACTCATTAAAAATATTTTCTAAACACAGGGCTTAAACCCCGTAATCTTTATTCTCAACAACTAACACAGATCAGACCAACACTACCAATAAAATAACCGCAAATATTACCTAGTACCTACCAACCCAATTAAACCGACTTGACCTATAAAACTTAAAGGTTTTCTTGAAAACAAGGAACCAGTAGGTGTATAATAAGAGAAAGCCTGTTCAGTAAGTACCTCTACTTATCTTGTTACCACTGATTGGACATACATTAACGAAGCACCCACTTGCCTGTACATCAGTAATCTGAGCTAAAGTTCAAGGCATGCGAGCTACTTACCATCAATTTTCATTGCATTGTAAAATTATGGGATACTTGTGGTTTTCCTTGCATGTTCCAAAATGCTTTGTTGATTGAATAGGTCATATGGTTATAGAACACGTATCTAAGTTCGGGTTAACATCCTAGCTCAAGTTAACTATTACGGGTTTTGTCAATGACGGAGTTCATAATTCAGTGTTTGGTAGTGTGTAGTTTTAACCCATAGAATAGAATATTATCATAGTTGGTAATGTAAGTGCATGCACGAAATAGAATTATAATAACGTGCCTACAATCGTAAATAGGTTTTTTCTAAACTTAATAATGATTATGACTTGCTCCCAACTTTTATGGATATTCGATAAGTTTCGAGTCACATCGGGGCTCACTAACATATATCCTCTCTTGCGTGCGCAGCAAACAACGTATACTGTCGCGGAGAACGTAACGGGTAACCGGGGCTCCGGCTGGACGTGCAGGAGAAGGAACGGGGTGGTTTTTAGTCAGTAAGAGTCTGACACTCCCTCCAGCCTCACCCAGGCGGGAGCAGTCATTCGATGATTTTCCCCCCATAAAAAAAACAACGTATACTACTTAAGTATCTAAGTCACAAAACAAAAAAATACGTCTATTGATTTGATTGACTTGATCCTTTTATAACTCGCATTTTGTGTAATAAATTTCATCTTTCAAAAGAGCCACATCGTTTATAAGGAAATCTCTAAAAAGTTCCGAATATTTAATCCTCAAAGAACTAAACTGTTTAAAAACGTATGCTGAAAAAAATAACAAGTCGGTACTTTTTAATCCAAAAGCGTAACACCGTAGGCGTTTATTAAAAAGCTCTAATTTGTCCCGAGCGCGCGGACTAACTTTTGAACGATTGTAAATCGCACTCGTGCCTGCTTTATAGCACCGTGTTCGCCTGATGGCACGCTATGCTCCAGCCACGCCAACTCCATTATTTTAAAACTTTACCAACCAACTGTTTAATCTTCGTCGCTTTTACACTTAAACATAGTTTGTAGCCACAGTTTTTAAGAAAGGAACAGTTTTAAGACTATCTAAAAAAGTTTCAAAGATAAAAACAAACTCAAGCAAGGTTTTTTTTTGTAATCAGCAGAAAATTACAGCCACCAAAATTGCTTGAAGGCAACATGTAACTGTCGGAGACATCGCGTACGTCATTTTGTAATAAAAAATCATGTGGTGTATATTTAATGTAGTAATAATACTTATATCAGACAGGTCATTCTTATAAGTAGGTATGAAACTGAGCCGCATAAATTTTGGGTCCTCAAAATTCGAAGAACACCATAAACGCAGCCATCGACGCCTACCACGTTCGCAAAAAACGACAAATTCGGATCCCGATGATAAACTGGTTTTCGAACGGGTAATTCGTCTTATTGTCTATCTCTTTCACATTCGTACAAAAAACGTATTGAGAGAAAAAGACGCAAGCGCCAGGTAAGCTAAAACCGGCGATTCCAGTTTATTTATTTCTTAACTTGTTGCTGGCACATAAAACATTTTTCGATTTACGGTCCAAAGCTTGGGTAATTGCTTTAACATCGGACTTGACTAATTTGCATGGTATGAATTTTAAATATGGCGGCTGTTAGGAACGTAAATAAATTATCTGTTGGGCGCTGCCTGTCTTTATATTTGTGAGTCAATGTGGACTCCTAGTTGGAATGGAAAAATGTAGAGAAGGCATGGTTTAGGAATTTAAACTCTTGTTTATTATAGATTCGTAATCAAATATCATAATTTAAAGGCATTTTTAACAAGCTTAAAAAATTATATTCGTAATATGAAACGTAAATGTCATGAAAATATTCCAGAATAACTTATTACTAAGCGACTTTGGTACATAATCTTTAGGTACTCTGTTTGAAATGTTGTTTATTTACGCCCTCGTATTTATCTTCTTGTATACAGTAGTTATTTACGGACCGATAATAATAACGATAAATCAGTGTTCATTGTTTTAGATTAGAAATTATATTACTTGCAAATGTATTTCATTGCTTGTACTTCAATTATTTACAATACCATACATTACGAGTACTTAATCAATCGGTGTATGATTAATTTACGCGGCAAAAGCCCAACAAATCAAATGCTTGGAACACACATACGTCATCATTGCATTAAACGTAGTAAATAAAGCTTAGTACAGAATGTACACCACGGCCCGCAAATAAATCGCGAATCGAATTCCAAAGACGCTTTTAAATCATGACAATACCAGATACAGTGCGCGTTATCAATTAGAACTACTTAGCAAATTTAAATCTACACCTAACAAAATCTTACTTTAACATTATGGAGCTTGTTGCGAAAGATTAAGATTGGGAATCGCTTGGCAATCAGTTGGCAGATAGTAAAAATGTGTTGGTATAAGGATCGTTCGCTTCGGGCACGTAGCGCGTAATAAATAAAGGAGAGGAGAGTTAAGACTCGCCGTGAGCGGAGCTTGTTCCTTATCTGTCTGACTGTGTGTACTAGGCCGGGTAACCCTACACCGAGTTAGATACTTAGGTACATCGGAAAGTATATTATTGTATCTGTTTACCGAAGATATGGTGATAAATCTTCAGGGAAAGCACTTGTGAAGAATTGGAGAAAGATTTTGAATGGAGTAGATCAATATTGTAATGTTTTCTTTAGATAGTTTTTTTTGTTTTGTTCACCCGTCAAAAGTTTTGACAACAAATAATAAAATATATTAAGTACCTGCCATTAGCGGTACTACACCATAACAACCTACAACTTATGACAGTTCATTGTCTAATTCATCCATTGTACTGTAATTGCGCACGTAGAGAGAAGAGGCCTTTTTAGGAGCCTTTTATCGAACGGTCTAATGAGAATGACAATAATAAGTAAGTACTATTTGATTGTACTGTGTATTATAAACGTTTCATGACATTTCGGAATACCTGAATTATTTTATTATATTGAATTGCAAATTAAAATAAAAGTGAAAAAATAAATGTAAGACTAAGGTGTAGATAAATTATGGTCACACAAGAATTGAAAGAACTGCCAATTCCATATTTATAAAGTAAAAAATAAGTTAACGAGACATACGACGCCATTTTAAGGACTGTAATTTCGATGTTTACGATGTATGAAAAGCAGACAACGAAAATGCCATAAATACTCCTTGGAAGCAAGCGATTATCAATAATAAGGTGCAGCTGGAAAACCTGCATTAGCAGATGCTGTGGTTTCTTATTTATCTCAGTACTCACAACCATATGGTTCACAAAGAAATACTCATTAGGAATTCAATATAATGAACAAAGAATTTCAGTCATCCACCCTCCTACACGCAGAACTAATAAACCAAAATTCAAATAAATATCCATATAAAATGTCAAAGAATACTTATAGTTACATTATTTCTAATAGATTCGCAACCGTTCTGAGAAACACAACACCGAAGATTGAGTTCTTTTCCTAAGAAATAAAACTTACATTTGAATACACGCAAGTTTGGCAAGCAACGGGGTGCCGGGCAGAGGGGCTGATTTATATTGGAGCAATGCAGTAGTGGAGTAGTGTGCAGTTAGTATTGATTTCCATTCGTAACGCCCATCCCCTCCTCGCGTGCATCTCACCTCACGCACCGTAACAATGGCAAAAGGCCAAGTATCCAAAGCTGGCGACATTAAAAAAATAAATAGTCGAATAAAGAATATGGAATCTCTTCGTTTAAATTGTGACACGCGATGTATGCCCAAGCACAGGGTTACTGTTGTCATTATTATCAAGCAACAACGATCTTTATTTCAAATTGAATAGTGTTTGAAGTTGGTTTAGCAGAATTACACATTCCGCTCGCGTGTAAGTGCACGTCTAGTGGAGCTGTGAATTGCCTCAGTGAGTCAAAACTGTTTACCAAAGCAAACGTTCCCACTGATTGAAATCGGAGGAAAATTCGTTCACTAAGCAGTTGAACACCATTCAACGAGAGTTTATTTGCATTCTGATGGTCTTTATTGATCGAGTGAATGAAAATTTGCACGAAATGACTTCTGTAAGAGTTGTGGTTGTGTTTTTCATAGCATCTAGTTGAATAATCTGATATTTATGTTCGAATTAAAAATACATAAAACTGTAACTGGGTTCAATAGAGGCAAATGTATTGGCGAAAGATACGGTTTTACGAGCCTTTAGAAATGTAGGTAACTAAATTGTTAAGTTTTCAGCAGTGTCGTAATATACATTATATTATATACAACACCTTTATAACCTACATCTAATTCGCTTCCCACAATATAAATTAGGGATTCAAATAAAATATTCATAATATTGTTACCGAAAAATCTTTATCCAACGATATCTTCCGCTCTTTGTTGATGTCAGTAACAAATAATAAATTTTATGAACTATATCGCTATGATAAACGCTCTCAGTGGCCTCGACCAACCGACACACTCCCCGGCTGGGGGTCATTGAACGCCATTTCGGTTATGAAACAGAGTACACTCAACAACACATTGCTTACGTAATTTGGACAACATCGAATTAGATTTTTTGGAAGCTCGACATTTTTAGAATATTTTTTTTTGTTTGCTATACGTATACGAAGACTATCAACTGAAAAATTTAATTGTGGAAGAAACTGAACGGAAAATAGTTGACATTTTCTTTTGTTAAAAAAAGAGGTATATTTATATTTAGCGTGTTCAGCTATATCATGCAATGCAAAAAGGCTATTAAATAATATCGATTCCAAAGAAAATGGTGCAAATCTATAAACATGATTTATACGAGGTTGTTCTACAGATATTTTATTTATTAGATACAAGCCGTTGCATGTCTAAAATATCAAAATGCATTGGAAAATTATTGGAATTTGTCAGTAAAGGAAAATTATTGATTTTGGAACAAGTTTCCTTGAAGCACGTCAGAATTGTTAAATTGTCGATATATATTTAATGATTCAAAGTTAAAGCGCATTTATATTGTCAAAAGATATTTTATGGATACATTTTTATATTT
This sequence comes from Spodoptera littoralis, assembly GCA_902850265.1. Classification (NCBI taxonomy): domain Eukaryota; kingdom Metazoa; phylum Arthropoda; class Insecta; order Lepidoptera; family Noctuidae; genus Spodoptera; species Spodoptera littoralis. Next base: position 5,865,306 of record LR824542.2, on the reverse strand, counting down.
AAAAATACTTGCATATTTAAAAATAATAGTTACCGTTCGACGTGTGTGAGGTTATGAATCGTTCTGAGTAAAAATAAACCTCTTAAAGGTGAAGACACGTGTTTAGTGACGTCACAGATCGCTGCTCTCCCATTGGCCGATATTTTTGTTTCACCTACCCTCTGATTCTTCAATATCTAATGGCTACATTACATTCTTTGACACGTTATAATTTGTTCAACATCACATTTTCATTAATTTTATTATTAGTTGTAGTTATTCAAACAACACTTCATAAATTACTATTTTTTCGTCGGCCATTTTGAAATTTGTTTGTAGGTATTTTTGTCTCACTCTAACGTATTGTCACAGGCATATGTTTGTTCTTATAATTTTATTGCTATCTCTTTTTCGTACCCACTTTGCTTTTCTTATTTATTTTTTTCATCAAAACATTAGCACTTAGGCTTTTTGAATGAGAACGATGACAAAATATATTATTTTCCGTCCATTAGACAAAGTCACAAATATGATTTTGTTTTTTTTTTTATTTTAATACTACAGTCAAAATAAAAAGGTTTTACTCGTAAACCATCAATACTTTTTTCATTTTGTACGTAAAATAAATGTACGTTTCCTACGTAAAATAAATGAAATACATTTTATTCTAGGTGACTTGTCTATAAATAAGAATAATATAAAATAAGAACCTATAAAATGAATTTGATTAACTCCTAACAATTATATTATTACAGCGATCAATATAATATCTCTATCCCTTGAGTTCACTTCTATACAATAGTATAGTTCCCTTGTAGTTCCGGTTTCCACGCCACGAGTTCAACCGAACGCTTCGTAACGTGTAGGACATAAGTGAATAGCTACTGCCTTGCTGAGTTATCGACATTTATTAGTCATTTATTTAGTTTGATAGTTTATGTGAGATAGTATTATTGGTACACAAATTGTTGAAAACATAATAAAACATTATCATAAACTCACGCCTTTTATCCCCGAAGGGATAGGCAGAGGTGCACATTATGCCACTGTACAATGTAACACCCACTTTTCACTATTTATGTTATGAGTCCCATGTAATAGGGGGTAAGCCTATTGCCATATACCGGGCACAATTCCACAGTCCGTGCTACTACTGAGATTTTTTTTTAAACTCAATAGTACTTTGCCCGATCCAGGAATCGAACCCGAAGCCCCTTGCCCGGCAGTCGAACACTCCCTAGTCTTTCTCCCCAAAAACTAGGCACATTTTGAAGGTATCCCCCGTCATTAAAAACAATGTATACGTCGTTGAATCAGTATTTAAAGAAATAGATGAGCACCTACCTAATTACTGTATTATCCAATACCTATGTAAATAAATTGGATTTTATTTTTAAATTTTCTGTGTACATTTCATTTATGACTAAATAGTCTTTTTCCTAATGTTTTTCTTCAATAAATCTCATTATTTCGTTTCTTTTAGTTACATCAAACTAACTATTAATATACTAATAGATATTTTTTATCTCCTACCTATAGGTATATTTATATATTACAACATAAACTTATAGCAAAGGAAATAATATTTATCATTAATTTATATCCGAAACTACCTAACCCTATCGCCGGCACTAATAAACAAGTTCAAAGTGTCCAACATTCTATAACGGTTCGCCCGCCATCTTGGTTTTTCTAAAAACATTTGTCACCAACTTAAAACAACTTCTTTCATAAAATATAACAAACAAAAGTCGGTTAAAGTAACTACTTCCTCGGATTAGATGCGCAGAACATAGAAACAAACACATAAACTGTCTTTATTGCGCATATTAGTCTATTTTATGGACCCTCACTCAAGTATATTTTGCTCCAGTCAATTATTTTTGGCGTAAATCAAAAATAGTTACGATAGAAGTATATCGCGTACCTTTTATGGAATAAATGACGATTGAATGTAATGAAAACTACTTACGTTTGTTGAATTTATTTTTTATTTTTACATAACATAACATCACGCCTTTTATCCCCGAAGGGGTAGGCAGAGGTGCACATTCCGGCACTTAATGCCACTGTACAATGTAACACCCACTTTTCACTATTTATGTTATGAGTCCCATGTAATAGAGGGTGAGTCTATTGCCTTATACCGGCCACATTTCCAGACTCCGTGCTACTACTGAGATTTTTAAAAACCCAGTAATACTTGGCCCGACCCGGGAATCGAACCCGAGACCCCTTGCTGAGTCGCACTTGCGACCACTCGGCTAACGAGGCAGTAATTATTTATTTTTATATCTACTTATAGCCAGAATTTATAGGTAGGAAGCTTAGGCGAATAGTGACTGCTAAAAAGTATTTGCTCTGCTTTGTTGATGTTACTGTGTAAATACCCTCGATTTTGAAATAAGAAAAACAAGCAAACTTAAAAATACAATTGTAAGTTGCGTTAGATAGATACGAGATTTATTAATAAATAAGCAAATGTAACAGTCGTAGCTTCTAGCTTCTATGCTTTCATCTTCAATCTCTGAAGGAGGACGTTTCACAATTTGTATGGTCAAATCGATCGTAGTTAAGATAACTCACAATAAATCCGATTTATGTGTATGTAAAACTGCAGCAATAATTTTCACGTCAAATAAATACCCACCTACCACAGTCAGTTTTCTCTCGCCATCATGAAATCAATACAACAATCGACAATCGGAGAATCTCTTCATAATCGGAAAAAGCTCGGGGCGCGTCGATTTATTTCTGAAAAGAGAAAGCATCGAAAATATCGAGTTCGTCGACACCCACTCTTCCGGGGTTCCGTATTATATGCTGAGGTTTAAATAAATAAATACTTCGCGTGAGACATTGATTCTTATCGCGTACCACTGAGATTTATTCGGGGCTTTCGACCGGATTTATCGTGTTCCAAGGAACCCGTTCCGTGCCTACTTAGCTCGGTAAATAATGCCCCACCGAAATTAATGGTGTTCTTTCTTTAAATAGATGACTAAATACCGTGGCTCACGTTATCTTAGTAACCAAGGCTTGTTTATATTGCTTGCCTTACGTAATCCAAGCTTTGGTTTCCATTAAGACAGTGACCCCCTACTACTGCATTATCGTATTTCGGTTGGTCGAGTATTCTTGTTTATTTACTGACCAATGTATTACGGAAGAAATGAGTAGGTACTTTTGTGAACATATTTTATCTAATACGATGGCTTCTGCATTAATCTTTTTTCTGGTTAAGTAGATAGTCCGAAGTTAATTCTCCTTTACATGATCATCAAGAAAGATTATTTACTTCTACGCTACCAAAAATGGTACTATCTACTGACAAAAAGATGATGAATGTTATTCATAAATATTTATATTGCAATCCTATTTAAATAACCCATTTACATAGGTTTGGTAAAATGCTAACACAGAATGATTAATTGTTCTAAAAACGCTCTTTCAGTTACATAGCCATTTAAAACGTTTGCAGCTAGCGTCAAATCAATCGTCAAAAACCTTTCGCATTGAAATGATTCAGCTACAAAATTATATTTCCATCTTAACCACTTTCCGAAAAAATCGGTTAAACCCATTAATTTTCTTCGTACCTTCACACCAAATATTTAAGCTTTTCAATCGGCACTTCATTTAAATGTTTATAAATTAGCAAAAATGAGGCCCTCAGTCAATGTCAACACTGAACAGGGTAGGGAAGATGGTCTGGAAATGGAAGACGAATATAACCAGCCTTGAAAAACACTTTGTACGATGTTTAAAGGTAAGTCAACACTGTGTGCGTTATCGCTGTTATTTGTAGCCTACGATATTAAATACGACGCACAAAATAATAATTCACTTTAATGTATGGATGGTAATACACGAACGGATAAGCGTTTTCGGAGGCGAAATGCTGTTTAAGTCATGTTGAGGTGCTACTTCGATGTTCTGTTGTGGGCAATTAATTTAATTGTTTTGGTGATACGTTTTCTGGTAATTGGTTAGTTATAAGAGTTTTTATAGTCTCTGTTATATTGATAGAGCTAGCCTTACATATGTTGGTGTTTACTGAAAGTGTTTATAACATCATAATCTCATTAATGACCGAGACTAAGACCTTGGTTTGTCCTGTAACTGTGACTTCTCTGTAGTAGAACATTAGCGTTTTGAGTAACATTTTCAAACTCGACCATTCCCAACTTTTACATTTAACAACCCTCTTGCATTCCAAACTTTATTAACACATGCTACACATTATTCAAACATCCCTACATAATATTTTACATTACAGTCTAGCTTCCGTACACATAAAACATTATTCCTAAAAAATAAAATAAAAATCCCTTATCGAAACCCATCAGATATATTTATGATAGTTTAATAAATAATTTGAGTGAATTTTACAACCGCTTAACGCACGACCGAGCTCATTTTCCTCGCAGTTAATTCCTTTACGTGACTTATTAATTAGTTACCCTCCAATAGTGCACGCACTATGCCCAAACATGAATAGATTTATGCTCAAACCAACACCCAAACAGCTGTGTACTATCACGATTTACGATTACGCACCATTTTGCAATCCATTGAACTACAAACTTCAGTAGTTTGTAAAAATCTTGATTAAAACTAGAAGATACCAAGCAATGTGTATCGGAATAAAACGCGAAATTTCACAGCTAATAATTTTGCAGGACCCATTATAATGTGTGCGTGTAGTAGGTACATATAGAGATTCGGTACAACACAGAAATCCACTTACCCCGTACAGTGGGGCCCTTAAGAGTATCACGTTAGCTGTTTACAAGAAGGGCTCAATTTATTTATTCGTTCATTAAGCAGCGAGGCGGGGGATCTCTGCGAGAGACGAATTTTAGGATAATGGCTGTATGGTGTGCTTATGAGCATAGATTATTAAGGCGTATGCGGTTGATAGTGGAAAAGCCGTCGAACAAATAAAATTATACCAACGGCCCTCATTAACTTTTATCGTTATTTTGCAGCTTATCATTTTTTGTACACCGATTTCTTTTCAAACAGTAATTTCGGAATTTCGCCTGGAGCTATGGAATTAAATGTGCTTGAAGTTGCTTACTTCCACTCTAAAAGTTGTTTTTCTAACTTAACTTAAAATATTTATGTACGCTGTTAGATAAATTATACAGGTCTAGATATACTTTAGGAATTCTATATGTTGCAATATTTTCATGGAATAGACTAAAATCCAACGCTAGAATAAAATGCAATAAAGCAAAACAATCGATTTAATAAAACCGAAATAAAAACTATTACAGATAATAAATCAATTACACGAAAGGTTAACGAAACAAAAACGTGAGAAACAACAAATCGATTCATCTCAATCGATAGCTAGTTAAAATGGAATCGTCACATAAACGGTATTAAACAAATCGTACCAAACATTTCCATTACATGCGAGGTGAGATAAAAAGGAGGCTTCACATTCAAATAAAGAATCTTGCAGTAGGTTCAAATATTGTTGAGCGTTTATGATACTCTGTGGCTTCATATCGAATTGAAGGCTATAAAACTGTACGCAGTTTTATAATTCTGCCTTACAAAGGCGTTAGATTGAATTTGGCGTGTAATTCAATAATGGTGTCGGAACACCGGCGGCACTCATAGTCTGGCCCCGACTATTAAGTGCAATCAACAATTTGATACAGAGAGATTGACCTTTTGCTATGAAATCGCGCTGCAACTCTAACAGGATATCGTTAGGAAGTGTTGAAGTATATCGTAAAACGGTTAATGTGTCTTTTAATATTGAGAATTTAATACTAAAAGTTTGTAAAAACCAAATTATTCCACGAAGAAAGTTTAGGATATTAGAGTCGTGATCGAATTTGTTTCTTTTGTAAAATTTCTGAAATCTATTATTTTTATTGGCAATGCATTCTAGATTTTTAGTTTTTCACAGTTACTCTTTTAGTCAATGATGATGTTCTGAACCAAGGCAAACCATTTACGAATTAATCGGTAAACAATTGACCCAATATCGAACAATGAAATTAATAGTGTAGCCTTGTCGTATGGTAGTGTGTGCGTAGCATTATAATCCTCTTACCGCCCGTACTTAACTACTACATACTGTACAAGATACACTTCCAAAGAATTTGTTAGCAAAGACATCTCCTTTACGATAATGTTCGATTTTCTATTAAACTTGAAAGCGTTCCACGTCCCACATTCTTATCTCGAATGTTCTACGACATATTTTTCCAAAGTTTCCCGGCGCGAGCTTTCAGGCGGCCGCGTATAAAGCTCTATTCACACATGGCGGGAGATAAGGTAGCTTTCACACCATTAAGCCGCGCGCTGGAGCCCGGGGCTTTTCCAGATTAGATTATACACTCGATTTATGACGTCATTAAAGCTTTGATAATTACTCGGGACAGGCTGCGTAGGCGAGACGCGGGAGGGACGAGGCGGGCGTGCGGGAGGAGAGTGCAGGGTGCGCGGCGGGGGCGGGGGTGCTTGTACTGTTTGATTGGATTCCTGGTACTGCGAGGGTTAAAGGATTAAAGTTATGGAGATTAGTTCGCCGCCCGCGGCCGCGCTTCGTTTATGTTAAAAGGTCTATAGAGATATGTACGGATAAGAGATTGGTTATTGCCAATTGTGATACCGTGGCAGGTTTTAATTTCGCTTCGGTTGCGTTCATACGTGTAGGTACACTTGCAAATAAACTCTCGATTGGTTTTAGTAACAAAACAATAGCTTACAATGTTCGCCGATATATCGCAGTGATACGATTCTTGTACACGCAAACGATATTATTTACCTAGCTATCTACACGTGGCTGATTAACACTGCTAGTATTCTACGAAATTATCAATATTAATTACTAAGTAACTTCTAGCACGGAATTAATATGTATTGTTCCTACACTGGTGTCGTGGTGGCACGGTGGTGTAAGACTTCCCGCTTCTCATGCATGAGGGCACGCACGGGTTCGAAACCTACCAACGGCAAGTACCAATGTGACTTTTTCCGAGTTATAGGTACTTTCTAAGATTACCTAGACACCACTGACAAACGGTGAAGGAAAACATCGTGAGGAAACCTGGGCTTATAATTTCTAATTATAAGTTTGTAATCGCCAACCCGCATTGAGCAAGCGTGGTGATTATTGCTTCTCCTTGTGAGAAGAGGCTTTGCTCAGCAGTGGGCATTATAGGCTGATGATGATGATGATGTTCTTACACTCGTGCCACTTAACTTAGAAACAATTTACCTTACTCAGTACTTGTTGGTACTCGCAGAAAATGGATAATTCAAGCTTGTTAACTCCAATATAAAGTGATAGTGGGCCGACAATTTTGCTCCAATTTGCTTGGGCAAGGAGAGGACATTGTCAATGTGACATGGGCTATGTAGTCAGTACATAATTACTACCAGGACGATTAATTCAAAAGTAAATATAAAAATAATTATGAATAACAGCAAGGATGCACAAGCGCAAAGAATATTTGAAGTAACACCCTATATACCGTCATTTGACATGTAAAAGTATTACTTTGTAATCCATTTCCAGAAATAAATGTCATTTCATTTCATTTTATTACATCATAATAAATATAATATAGGTACCTGTCTAAATTTATTTAAATCTTTTGTGAAAACCTTAGTACCTATTATGTCCTTACTTCATTGTACTTACCTATAAGTCGTGGCTAAACCTGATTAAATTATATCTAAAGTAGGGCACGAAATATAAGTTTTCATTTCACATTCATACATTTATTTGTGAATTTTAGGTCATTTAGTTTCAAATTTCCAAAAACAACCAACTCAAAACTTTAAACACAACTAAACAGGACTAAACAGAACCCCCTCACACCAATACCTTCCAAACCGTTATAAATTACTTTAAAAGGGATCAATTTTCACTACACATGCTCCTTTCTGCCTTTAATACTGTAATTCAAGCAATTATGACCGTTGTTACTTATGTATTACAGGCAATTTTCCATCACACCGCCCTCGGGTGTTTATGAAAAATGTAGGTATATTTTCTGAGAAACAAAAGTTGTTAAGGCAAGTTACTGTAAAGGCTTATCTATTATGCCTGCACATATTTCCCTAGTCGCTTGAACGCAAAGTAAGCGAGAAATTGTTTTCCTTTTAAAGTCTAAGTATAAGTTGAAATGTTTATGAACCATTGTTTGGACTGAGAACTGGGCAATATTGGATATTGACCTTATGTGGATTCAACTTACGCATTAATGTATTTTTAATGAATTTAGGAACAAAATCCTTACTATATTATATATCCTTACTAATATTGTAAATCGGAAAGTGAGTTTGTTTGTTTGTTCCGCTTTTAAGCCGTAACTACTAGACCGATTGCTTTGAATTTTTGCAGAAGTAAAGTTAGAAGTCCGAATTAAATAATAGGGTACTTTTAGTCCCGGAAAAATTGATATTCCCGAGGGAAAATAAAAGTATTTGTATAGATGGCGCTGTGTGTATGGGTATATGTCACATAGGCTACTTTTTATCCTTTTGTGACGCGAGCGAAGCCGCGGGTAAAAGCTAGTGAAATATAAATACTGAAATGATACACACACATAATACATTCTCCTATCATTGACTGACTGGCTGACGCGCAAGGTGTTGCGGGGTCGATCCCCGCACGGAAGAACTCTTCGTTGTCTTCAAATTGTTGTTTCTGGTCTGGGTGTCATGTGTATATTTGTACTTAGGTACTCAAGACACCGGTGAAAACCCTAGTGTGGGTAATCACACGTGTTATGAATCTTCAAGACAAATAAAGTCAAGCACATCAACCTTTATGTTGATGTAATTAAATCTACGTTCAGTAATTAAGTGTTACATAGCAATCACCACAGACCTCATTATAAGCACTAAAATTACTTAAAATCATCCCAAATCGAGTACCAACTTTATAGTCTAATTATATTATTAAAGCCAGTTCACCTACTCGACCCAGTAAGAGGGTGTTTTAATTTTTTACTCACTAAATACTTCCTAACCGGTACCTAACTTTTTGTCCGGACATTAGTGCAGCTATTTTGGCCTGGGACCACCCATCAGGGCCTAATGGGCGTCCGCGAATGACCCTACAATTAAGTGTAATGAGCCGACCCGAAATGCCGAAGCTATGTATAGCTATTTGAATATCTACGTAGATAGCGTGTACGTCCATGTCTTCAAGAAGTGGTCCGAATTGGTTTTTAATTGAATTGTAAGTCGATGTTAGATTTTTTGTCTGCAATGGTATGTTTCCTCTTTTTTATCTTAAAACTGTATAGCTTTATCATAGCATAGAGAATGTATGAAATTATTTCTCGTGCAAAAACTTATTCAAGAGCACCAAATGGTTTTTCCAGACCATCGAAATAAAAACATTAAATTGTCTAGTCTAGATAACTTATGATTTACATTGAAAACATTGAGATAACAGTAATGAAAGATAGAGACTATTTTCCTATGTTAGTGATGAGATCTAGCTCACTGTAAATATATTTGACAAAAGATTTTCCTACAAACTATTATGTACCTTACTAACCCGGAAACCTAAGGCCCACACCATATTTTAGCAACGTAACCCATTAGAGTCTATTAGCGTCACTAAATGGTGCATTAAAAGTGTCCTATCATAAGTCCGGTCGCATTTGGCAGCGGCATTGTGATCCTGATACGTCGAACAAACGCGTATAATGATGACCAGATGAGTTCCTGATGAGGTTATTGTATTTGTTGCTGATAATAGATGAATATCTTAATATCTTATACCTTAGAATTTTGAGTCTTGGGACTGTTTAACAGAAAACACATTGATAAAAGACAAGCGTTTTGGAATGTTTTTCTAATAGTACGGACTCTATTTAATAATTGTTGCCAACTAAATTCTGAGTGTCACTGATACAAACTCACTTATAATACAAAGATATACAATATAATTTTAGTTTATAAAATACGACAAATTGATGCAATAAAAATTATCAACCAAACATTTCAACAAAATACAACGCCTTATATAATCGACAATCTGAGTAAATACGACCGTCATTGTAACAGTAACAGAGAGGAACGGTATCTAATCTGGCGTCCGTACTACGAGCGGCCCTGTAAGCTTCCGATATTGTCCAGTCAAAATAGGCGATAATTATGAAATGTGGCGCCGATTGTCGCTCCATTAGGCGGCTTTGTGGCTTCGGCCAGTACGTGCCCGCTTCTAGATATGCAAATGTATCTACTATCTATATAGCAACATTGATTTATTCACTGACAGCACTATAGTAGTTATATGTCCGCCCAAATAACGTGACAATAGAATATTAATGTTTAAATTGATCGTCATATCAACTTACCGATGTCGAAATAATTACGTTGGTGGGTTCGCGCTTGATTATAAATCACAAACTTAATTACCAAGTTTTTAAATTACAAAATTACTGAAATAACCACTCACGCACCGTTTACAACCAAGGTAAGTCACAAACTGACTTTTTTTAATACAAAAATCAAAATTTCTTTGTTGAATACAGCGTTATCGTTATTGTCCTCATCACCTGCTAAATTGCCCGTGACAAAACATTCATAACAATTAATAATTTTTGCGCAACAACAACAATAGGAGAAAGACTTTCTTCTAAAAAAGTAACGAAGGTGTAATTATCTTCGTACTTTTGTTTCGTAACAAGTCTAATGGCCCGGAACACCTTTGCACATTGTCAATGTTACTCTAACAAGGTACTTTTTAGTGGTTTACGGTGCAATAAAATCGGTCCGGACAAGGCCAAACATTGCGGGATTCCTTACTATATTATTCGCAATATATTAGAGAAAGGTGGTCTCAGATTTTTTAGAAAATAAATTTTTATTACACTTCTTTTCAAGGTTGCGTCACACGGTTAACCCATTTGAGGCCCGAAAAATTGTTGTTTTGTCGCTGTAAGGGTTACGTTTTTTAACAAAACTTTGTTTTTTATTTTACATTTTTTCGTAACAACAGGGTTCCGCGAATGCGCTCTCTACAAAAGGCTAAACCGTTTTGTTTGGCTAGTTTTTGTTTTGTTTTATCGAAGTTAAATATACGTTTGAGGCTATTGTGTTAGGGCGAGTTTGTTGTTAGCCATTTAGTCTGGAAAAAATCCTTCTTGTGCACGCTTGTGCTGATATCTATGAAAGATAATTGAATTATAGTTTAACAAGATTATCTAGTGAGAATTTATTGTTTCGATCTCATAAAGTGGATTAAGTTTATTAGTGTTTATCAGTGTGATAGTAAACGTTCATGGATGGAGGTAAAAGCTAAGTAAGTTATTTACTTTATAAGTATCTATTTTTGAATTTATAACAAAAATGGAGCGACATAGCCCAGTCCTCAAGCCGTCAGTACTCCATTAAAGACCTTATTTCCGATGTTTGAGGACTATTTTTGAGTGCAAAAATGTTGTGGATTTTTAATAATCGTGGATTAAGAATTTATTATACATAACCACATATTTAGCAAACAAATATAGGACACGCTAATTACACTAACATGTACTAGATTCTAGAAAGAAATATCGATAATTTAGACGCTCTAAACTGCATGGCATGTAATTAAGTACCTAAGTTCGAAGCATTTAATAGATATATATCATTTTAAATGCCCCCCTATTACATAATAATGATTGTTAACTCGTCGAGTACCGGTTTTATAGACACAATTAAAGAACAATAGGTCGCGGTCACCGGTGACCGCTTGGTGTTTGACAGTTTAAAATAGGGGGATAAAAGAATCAACCATATTGTTCTGTTGATTCTAAAGTAAATGAGTACTATTACCTATATTTCATTTTTAAAATCATTAAATTACCTATGCTTATACCGATCTTCAGTATTTTCCCGTTTTTGTACTTAGAAGTAACGGTAGTGTTATTTGCTATGTTCAAAGCGTTGTTTAAATGTAAGTCGTGAGTTGGAAATACACATTATTTTCACTCTGAGGTAAATTGTAGGTTCGAAGAAGGTGAGCAGTTCTCTTTCCTAAAAAGTAAGTAGGTACGTCCGTTACTTAAAGTAAACAAATTGTCTGATAGTATAGGACGAAGATATATATAATCCAAATATCGTTATAGTACAAACACGTGTAAAATTAATGTAAGTGATGAATACTCTAAGACACACGAGATCTATGAAATGGTGAAGAAAGCATGTGGCTATTTAGGTATTCTTTGGTTACTACATTAAAATACTCCACATTTCAACCACAACTACTTATTCTTACTCGCGCGCACGGAACGCGAAGCACCGCAAAGAGCCAACAGCCACAGATGGGGCCCAGCAGAGCTGATGTCCGATACGGAGCCACGGAAGGACTAATGGGTTGCCGGGGCTCGTAGAGTATGAGTACGAACGGGGTGGTTTTTAGTCAGTAATAGTCTGACACTCCCTCTCACCTAACCTTAGGCGGGAGAAGTCATTGGATGATTTTGCTCCCTCAAAAAAAACTACTTATTCTTCTGTAAACTTTAAAAACTTACATCATTATAATGTCACGTATACAGTAAATTATATGTAGGATTCTTCAGTGCACCTGTGACTACCAATAATTTGAATTGCAATAAAACACATAAATTAAACAAAAAGCTAAATGTCGGAAATAAAATCCAGAATCCACGTGTTATATTTACCGACATTAAAATTCTTTTATATAGGTACCGTATATAATATTTATTTTAATAATTTATATTTTAAGTTATTCAACAGTTGCAATAATTAATTTATGTCTGTATCAAGTTTGGACAAGTACACATCAAATTTTCAAGTCCTTTTATATGAATATATATGTGTGGAGATTCAAATTAATTACACATTATATAGCAATATTCGTTGCTAAGTATTATTATATTAGCATTTTATCTTTTATGAACAGAGGAAATCTATTTCCATGGTTTGACAGGTTTTTAAGGCAATTTAATACTATTTATATATGTCTGTGAGAATATAGAAGATTTAAGGTTCAGTGATGGAAGTGTAGTGTAGAATTTTCATGTTTAGTTCTTGCGTAGTGGTCTCTAGTAACGTTGGTATACCTCCATGTAATTCATGACAATAAAATAAAATACAAAATTTTCAAACACATACGCATAATTTTAAGTGTGGGAGAGCCATGCTTCGAATGCACGAATGGGCCGGCTCGACCGAAGTGATACCACAGCCTCACAGAAAGCCGACGTGAAGCAACGCTTGCGTTGTATTTCGTCGTGTGAGTGAGGTTACCGGAGGCTCCCCTTCCCGAATCTCCCCAATTCCTGAATCCCCAACGATCCTCAAACTCCTAATCCCCAAAAAGCCGGTAACGCACTTGTAATGCCTCTGATGTTCTAGGTGTCCATGGGCGAAGCCGATTGCTTACCATCAGGTGATCCGTCTGCTCGTTTTCCGGCTTACCTATGCCATAAAAAAACTACGTAACAAAAATATCAAAATTACAACCGCAAATTGGCTCCCGACTTTGAAAGAAAAAACCACCGAAATTGATTTTGAAGAAGCTCATAAAAGTCCAAAACGAACTTCGTAATTGAAGCAGCTCCGAGCTATAAGTGAGTGCTCAATTACATTGCACAACCAAATTGAATTGGCTCTTGAACAAAAATACTAGCCACTTATATTGAACGCCGGTTACTAAATGAATCTTTAATATAACTTAATATCTATGTATATATTATTATATAGACGCTATATATACTTAGGTAATTAGATGGATTGCTAGAGAAATATAATTATAGTGTTTGATTTTTGTAGCAGTTGACTATGCATAACTTCTTAAGATTGCCTACAGATAAATATGTGTAGACAATTTCACAGAAACTCACATAACATAATATAACATCTCGCCCTTTATCTCCGAAGGGGTAGGCAGATGTGTAAATTATGGCACTTAATACCACTGTACAATTTAACACCCACTTTTCACTATTTATGTTATGAGTCCCGTGTAATAGGGGGTGAGACTATTGCCATATACCGGGTAAAATTCCAGGCTTCATGCCACTACTAAGATTTTTTTCAAAAATCTATTTTTTTTTTTTTTTTAAGGGGGGAAAATCATCGAATGACTGCTCCCGCCTGGGTGAGGCGGAAGGGAGTGTCAGACTCTTACTGACTAAAAACCACCCCGTTCCTTCTCCTGCACGTCGAGCCGGAGCCCCGGTTACCCGTTAGGTTCTCCGCGACTCCGAATCGGCATCGGCCCTATTGGGCCCCATCTGTGGTGGTCTGATGGCTCTTTGAGGCGCGCGCGGAACGCGACGCGCCGTACGCTTCAAAAACCTATTAACACTTTGCTCGACGCCCGACCCGAGGATCAAACCCGAGACCTCTTTTCCGGGAGTCGCACTCGCGATCATTCGGCCAACGAGGCAGTCAAGTGCAGGCAAGGGCATAGATAATTACCATATTTTCATGTCCTTCTAATTGTCATGCCATGTATGGGCAATTGCCTTAGTACGTTGTAGATACGCTATATCTTTTAACAAAAGTATTATTTGTTTAATTACATTACCATGGAAAATATATTTAAAAATAAAAATTATAGGGAACTTTCCTTCCTAACCTTCCTCGATCACATTAAAAAAAAACTTAAAACAAATGTAACGCTTTATGTCCATAAATAAAAAGATAGTTCGTTTTATTCTACAATAAGTCTTGTGACGTCTAACAGTTGGTACGTTCTGGCATTTTGTAAGGTCGGGGTGCGATGACTGGTGGTAACAACACAGTGGTTTTCAAAGATGGATCAAAATAGAAATTTCTATGGTAGGTAAAATTTTATTCGCTGAATCTTTTTAGTGCAGGTACCTATCTATCGAAATCCTCTTCGTAAAATGAAATAATATAAATATTTAAAATAGAGGGTGACTGTCGTACTTGTGATGATCATCAAATAAATCCAGTATCATCAAAAATGAAATAGTTCATCACGAATGAAATAGTCATTCGGTCTGAAAATCCGCAATTCAAGTCTATTAACTACCATAAAAATCTGCATACGACCATAAAGTTTAAATGCTAAACACAAATTTCTTTCTCCCATGCGTCAGCAGTTATTCAATCAAAATAAGAAATTATTTTCTTACATTGAAGCAAAAAGTAACGTTCGCACCAGATTCACACACAGTTTTTCCCTCAGTTTTTGTAGCGAGTTCGTTCATTTATTCATTGGCCATGAATTATCCAACATGCGAAGTGGAAAAGCTAAATCAAAGAAGCGAACATCTGCATTCCAATGAAAGTTTGAGAATCAGACTCGTTTTAACAACTGTGTTACTATGGTAACGCGATTAAATGTCATCTCGTGTTTTAAGGGAGTTTATGGCTAATATAAGATACTTTATTGTTTAAAAATAAGTCATTTTAAACCTTGGTCAAGTGACTGCGTATTTTGCACAATGTTATGAGAACTGAGTATTTGTAACATTCGGGAATTCAATTTTTTTTAAGGTATAAGCAGGTAAACGATCATACGGAACACCTGATGGTAAGCAATCGGCGTCGCCCATGAACACCAGAGGCATTGCAAGTGCGTTACCGGCCTTTTAGGACTAGAAATTTGAGGATTGTTGGGGATTCAGGGATTGAGGAAGGAAGGGTGGGATAGGTAATTGGGCCTCCTGTAGCCTCATTCACAAGACGAAACACAACGCAAGCGTTGTTTCACGTCAGTTTTCTGTGAGGTGGTGGTATCACTCCTCTAGCATGGCTCTACCACACTTAAAATCAATGTATAGGATTGCATTGACTTACATGAGAATCTATTTGTGTAGCTTGCAATTTAATTACTCTTTGTGTGTGGTCGAAGACTCAACTCATTAAGATTAAGCAGGCAGTACTCAGCCTCAGGAAAGACAATTTAATTTTCTATTAACCTTACAGTTATAATAAAATATTCCTCTATCCTATCATATTTCCACTTTACACAAAATCAACAACAAATAAAACCAAACCTAAATTCCGAACGCGATCACAAAAATAACGTGAATAATATTTTTCCAATCGTATTTCAAAAACCATTCTAAATCACATCGAATATAAATTGTCAGGCAACCCTTAGTAGAGGTCTTTACTTAGTCCCTCCATAAGTCAGGTCCTCGTGTCTGGCAGTAGATAGCGGCCCCCGTGGCCCCCCTCCCACCCACATAAACTTAATACTACATAACTCACACTTGAATAAATTATTGCCAACTTATTCTTGTTTGTAGAACCCCTTTTTGCCTAGCCTTGTTTATGCTGCGCAAATATCTGATCGTATGCGTACATGACTGATGGGAATGTAGGAATAGTTAGCGTTATTGAGTGCGATAATTGGCTGCAATGTTTGTTTAAGGTGGGTGCTTTGTGTTTGTTTGTTTGTTAATTGTGGTATGGGATTTTGAACCTAATTGTCTTTGAATGATTATAGGTAGTTTTACCAAGAGTTGGATTAATTTTTTTTGGACTGTTACATAATTATTAGGTATGTTTTAGTCATCTGTCTCGAGCCGATTGTAGTTCTTGAAATGTTTAGTAAAAAATCATAATATTGTAAGATAACTCAATAGGATGGGGTCGAAAAGATCAATCAAAGGTTACATTTTTTGTTGTCCATCTTTCTTTTTTTTAAATACTTAAATTATTACACGTCCAGAAACCGGTTAAACCCATTAGGTATATTTACCTACGAATTTATACGAAGTCTGATTTTCCAATAACCACTATCTTCCCAGTATTTTAATACAGAAGTCACAAGTAACATTAGCATTACTCATGAATATTGATTGGCCCAAGATTTATAGGAGTTCCAAAGAAAAAACATACATTCCGTGACACGTTTTAAATCGATATGTAAATACTTACAAAATAGGTATCTACCTATACTTACAATGGTAAAATATGCTGCCTCAATAGCTGTTATTTACTATAGGCAGGCGTCAAATATAAAAAATCTTTTCTATTTTGCCTTTCACTGACTGGTTCTATAAATTTTGGTTTTGGAATGGTGTTTTCGAAAAAATAAATGAATTTGAATTCAAATCGAATTGAATTAGTTGAGCTAAATACCTACCAATCAATAAGTAGATATGGCTTGGATAATACGTTCCTAAGTGAAGGATTTCCAGTCGTAACAACAAGTGCATCGTTCGAAAACCTTGCATTATATCTCATTACGCCTTCTCAGGCTTTACATGTTTTCAACGTATCATTTTGTGGTCTTAAAATTATTAATGTACACAGTATTCATTCGCTTACTGAGTGCTAATGGGTAGTTACCAATCGAACTTATTAATTAAGTGGAGATAACATAACCCCATATGCGTGGATGGTGTAGGTACTTGGAATATTAGACTTTTATTTATGGATTCCTGGTTTTCAGAAATAACGTCAGCCGTTTTTGAGAGTATTTCAATAAGAGTAAGATATCATTATTCAATATTGAGATTACTTAAAAGTAAATCTTTATGATTTGGAGCTAAGAGAATAAATTTTCCTAATAACAATAGAAAATCCAAGACCTTGGCAGTACTGAATCACACTAAGTGCTAAAGAGCCATATCCTCTGTTTTTTTTTCTCAAAGCAGAACCGTGAGTGGGCTCAGCCAACGATACGAAGGGCCTTTATCTCACCGTGATGTATACTCTGTCACGACTCGCTTCAGACGTGACCGAAATGCGAGCCGATTTATTCTGTTACTTAAATAACTGCTCGGACTTTGTTTTGATTCGTCATTCGAATTTTTCGTATGTTTTTTAAAATTTACTTTTTTATTTGTATGGGAATTTCAAAGTGGCCAGCGTCCGTTTATCGAATTAAGTGCTTAGATATTGTATCGTCACGTTCACCATTTGAATTATTCAGTTCGGTGCTTCCTTTCGTTTGTATCATGTTTTTAATGGCCAGATATTCTTTGTAATTAGAATTATCAATACGAACCTTCAAATCGTCAGATAAACAGTTTTAAACCAAATTCAGCAATAAATAACAAGGCGGATATGTTCTACAAGGAAACCTCTATCCAAAATACACATAACAAAAGCCGTTGAGAAACATAAAACCACAATTAGTTGTATATAAATCAGAATGCGAACATTCCTTTATCCCGGTCTATCTATATAGGTACTAGGCAGTAGGCGCGCTTGTGTTGGCGACTTATGGGCCCTGTAAAAAGATGTTCCTTCTCAAGGTACGATAAAGCTACAAGGCCCAGGGGTATTGCGACACGGAAACTGGAGCTTTTCTCTTGTACCTCGAATCTATGTAGGAACTATAGTATGAGAATAGATGTTTTGTTTGCAACACCTTGCGCAGACAGCTCGCTGTTTATTGCCTTTGATAGTGGTTAAGACTTCCTAGATAGTTTAGGGCGTGTGGTAAAAATGTCGAGCACATTTTTATATCTAAAAAGTTAATTTTACACATTTTTACGTCCCTACCTACTAAAAGAAAATTATAAAAAACTTAATAATTTCGTTCGAAGCTAGCATATTATATTATATGTTCTAGCTTCGAACAAATTTATTCGTCATGAATATAAGCCTCAAGCGTGGCTTGACACTAGTCGAGTTCCTCGTTAAGTGAAATAACTAAGAAATTTATTGTTTAAATTGCAAGCTAGTTAATAGTAAATAACTATTACCCACATAAGTACAAACTTATTTACTTTATACCTATATTTATCTAATAATTGCTTGTCATACGCATGTTATAAAGGAAATGTTAATCAATACTACTTTATTAGTCATAGAGTTAACCCGTCTATCATAATTCAATATTCATTAACTGCACCTTAAAATTAAAGAGTAATTTATTCAACAAGTCTGAATTAAAATCATAATCTCCAGTATGAAATATGTTTTGATTAACCAAGCGATTTAGATAACTCATATTCCATTTATAGGTGAATTAACAAGAGTACTAAGTCAGTTCTAATTAAATGAACGACCAATTCACTTCCAGTTTACTATCGAAGAATTTAAAATCGATTAATTTTCTTCAAGAAATCGATTCAGCTGCTATCTTTTTAATGTTTAAAATTTTCATAAATCGATGATAAGAAAATTATCGAATTAATTGATAGTTTTTTTTTATTAAATGCAACGCCATGTATTTAAAATATAAAAGTAGTAAACAAATATATTATTTCTTAAAGTCAGGTGCAATATTTGTACTGGATAGTGAACAGCTGTTTCCAATAATTATCATTTTAAAATAAAGAATGCAGCGTTAAATAAAAAGTCTGTATATATTTCTCACTGGCCGTCAATTAGCAAAAGAATTCAAGACACATAGCATATTTAATACATTTTAAATCAAAAAATATAAACGTATGTACTTACTATCGATATATCACACTCCCTTCGAGAAATAACAACGCAAATTGCGATGCAATCAAATGCGTCCGTGCAGTTAATTCAACGACATTTAAAACATTGTTGGAACACCATGTTATATGTGACACAATATTCTCCAGTATATCAAAACTTGTTCTATGGGGCATAAGGTTCAGATTTAATTGAGTAAGGTAGTATTATAGGCTGTTTTTAGTGTTGAAAGATAAGTAGATTTATAAGACACTGAACGATGTGTAGAATATTGTCTGAGGTCCTGACACTCTTGTTTAATGTCTCTGTTCCAATGAGATTCCACTGTTGAAATTATGGGAACAATGTCGGTTGAATTCTGCCACCTTTGTCACTTGGTATAAAATTGCGTAAAGTTAGTGTTTTAGTATTAGTTTGGTTATGCGTTAGAGGGCTTGATGCAATCTGGAAAATTCAACACGTCGTTTAATTATTACACGTAGGGAAATATTATTATAATATGAATCTGTTCTAAGGGTAAACTTATATTTTTATTTGTTGAAAATCATACGGTTCATAAGAAGATAACCATGTTAAACTGCCTTGTGAATGTGAAACTATGGCCGCAATAACTACAGTTCCGTTGCGCTGAACAATAGAAAAATACGTACCTACATTGTCTTAAATGTACCTACCAACACCGTGTATTTAATTCAAACAATTCATTCAATATTAGTTACCGATATAGGTATGTTATATAAGAATATCCATTCTATGCTAAATATTATATTAGGTACTATGGTCACAGTTCCTACTACATAACTGTAATTACTTCAACCTATTTCATTCTAGTCACGAAAATGCACGTCTACCAACCTAAATATTTTCCTTCGCACAGTCATAAAATACGAGGATAAAAATTTGCATAACAATCCATTTCCTTCCCTAATCCACATTGTAATCATATTCATTAATCAAGAAAGTGTTTCTACATAGCTATGAGTATGGCAAACAATTGATTGTCATAGTACTATGATAGTCGAAATAACATTTAGCATACGTAATTTAAAAGCAACGTAAAATAACACGAATGAATCATACGTACCGCGCTCGCTGCTTAGGCACGCGATAAATTCCTCTAGGCGTTTAAAAATAGCTGACACCGAATAAATCCACTACAATGTAGAATAATCTCTTCAAGAATCAAGATTACGGGGTATAAAACCAGCCATACACAAACCTTAAGTGTTAAGTGATTAACGATTAAATAATAAGCCGCCGCACACTCGTAAAACAAAGATTAACATACAGTTACGGGTGTAAATAGCCTATAACTTTGATTTTTACGACTAAATAATCGTAAAGGAACCCTGGTAAAGCGGCTATATTAAAGAGGCGAGTTTGAATGCGGTGGGTGAGTGGAAGTACACTGTTCTGTAATCGGACGGTTTTTTAATCGCGGACAATGCAAACGGGAGGCCCGTTGATGCACTTTTATTTTACGACACGCTCATAACATAAAACGCTGAATGTCTCAACAAGGGTTATCAGCAGTTTGAGGGGCAGGAATAGAGTTATAACAGTATCGTATGCTACGTTTAGAGACGATATCTTATGAATTGACTTTTGAGCAACGATCAGCTGATTGTAGTTTGTAACAAATGCACGATTTCGTAGCCATTTTCTTTTTTTAATATGCAAATACCTACATACATAGGTATTTTTAAATTTCAGGGAGTGTATACTCTCAAAGTATCTCGTTCTAAACACAGAATGATATACCCTGTTGGTCTAACCACCTAATTTCGCTGCGTCCGCACAGTGCGCCCATTATGGTTTCCCTGGGCCAAAATTCCGTGTAATTAAACAACTGAAATTTTAACAGTGTCCAGTATAAATTTAATAAGGATGGGCTATTAAGAGTGTAAATGGACCAAATGTTTGGCTTTCGCCAAAAACCAAAATGGGGTCTGCGGAACGGGCCGCTGTGTAAGTTTCGATCGTAATGCGGTGCCACTAGGGAACAACGTGTGTAAAATGTGTGCGCGTATTTTGTTTATAAAAATGAGATAGATAATATTGTTAAGGGTAAAATAAAAACGTAACAATTATTACCATATCCATATCTATAAATCACCCAATTGATTTTAAAGGAAACTAAAATATTAAGTACTTAAAAAAATACAAAAGTCCCAAAGTTTACGCACATCGTCTTTCAAACTTTGCAAAAATAAAATAAAACATGTACAACAAAAACGGAAACAATCAAAATAACAATCGCCTAGATTTTAATTGAACAACGGAACAGAGATTCTCGGCGAGTGCCGGGTAAACGCCGTGAATCGCCCAATAATAATGAAAGTGATGGCAGTGACGCCGTCGCTGTATGAAGCGGCAGTTTTGGCTACATAAACAGCCCGTATACTACCCTATCTTGTACAAACAGACACCTAATATAACCCTTAACTTGTAACAATACGGGCTATTTTTGTGTGCCACAAGTATCAAGTTATAGGAAGTCTTTGTATAGCGCCCCCCTCCACGGCAGGGAGGGGCCGGGTCGGCTCACACGTCGACAAAATGGCCGACTTTTTTGTCGCGAGTGATTGGGAACGCGCGCATTGTGCGTAAGCCATACGGAGCGGAGTTAGAAATTAAAAATATGGAGTTTAAATATTGGTTGTGGCTCAGACGTGTTATCTTTAAGATGTTCGATTGGAAGATTAATGTTTGTGTCGAGTTGAATTATGTCTTGTGTTGTTAGTTGTAAGCTTGTAAGAGAATTTTATTTATTTTTTCTAATGGTCCATTGGTCACGTCATTGTTATATATTTTTTTTTATAATTTAATGAATTGTATAATTTTTAGTTAAGATTATTTTTTATAAGAATTTGTACCTAGGTATAAAAAACAATTTGCATTTGTTAAAAATTTATGTTAAAACAGAACAGGATAAATTATTATAACAAAATTATGAGAATCAATACTAAGTATTATATAATACACATTTAGCCACAGGTTGTAATTTTTAGTCAAAAATTACATACAAATGAGATAATATGTACGGATACTCGATTTGATTTCTATTAGGTTATACCTATGCCTAGTGTTAGTGATCACATTTATTCACATTTTAAAATTACCTAGATATACCTTTTTTAAGAAGATAAAAATACGATTAAGCAGAGTTTTCAACATTTTATTTATTTTAAATCAGTAGGTACCTATCATTTATATCTTACACATTTTTTCCGATTATTTTATACCAATGATTAATTGGTATGTAGGTAGTCTTAAAGACAATCAAATAGATTAATACAATAAAAACAAGTAGATTGAATAAATACAATTTTTGCCGTCATATAAACCCATCTCAACCCATGGGGTGGGTGCGGATAATTTCAGCCGACGCGACCGGCGCCGAATGCCGAGTGCCGACCGACTTTTTTGTTCCTCTACCCCGACTTTCTAGTAGCTAGTTGATACCTATAGTAAAGAAATATCTAATAATAAAAGTGTGTTTTTCAAATCAAAATGTATTATCGGATTTGGTAGGGTATTAGTTACCTACTGGTCTAAATTAGTAAACGTACTTAAGAGTAAAAATTTTATCTTTTTTAAAGAAATTCACCTGTGTCACATTAGGCATACATACCTACATATGTAGGTATGAAGCGACGGCTATATGAAATCTAGCTATATGTTAAAGGGTCTCAATTTCTTTTTGAATAGGTATATGTCTCTTGTTTACCTATTACGTAACTCTATAATAAGATACTGAACTAACAACTTAAGTACTACTGAAACCAATAAATATCAGCGCTCTATAGATATACCTAAACAAAATATGTCTAGTTTACAATTACTATTTCAGTTGAGCGATTATTTCCTTTTATATGCAGGAATGTGTAGCCAGTTCAACTGCAAGAATTCAATACCAACACACATCAAGAATTCCATTCACAGACCAAAATTAATTTCTCTACGACAGCACAGCAATAAATAACCAAAAACCAAACAATTGAATGTCGAGAAAACAAGACAACAAACAATGGTCTAACATAATCAATTCGAATAAATCTACTTATTCATTCAAGCTAAATAAATCGTAGGCGCGCAATGAATAAATCTCGAAAATTTGAATAAGGAAACTGATATTAATTTTCATGGTATACAAAGGCACGTAAGCAATGGAATACTAAGGTAATAAAGTATTGTGGTCCTATAGAAAATTATCTGTGACGCTGGTCCATTGTACTAGCTACGAAGACACCTATCTATTTTATTCCTAGTCCATTGGTGTTCCCCGATAGCGTCCTAGTGTATGTAAAACGCGTTGGAATACGAGTGGGATGCTACAAGTTTCTATGTACCCAAATGGGGTTTGGCGAAGAAAAACTAACTGCTTTTTATGGTGCCCTTTTGGTCCTAACAGGCATAATTCCTAGCCTTATTGAATCAAAGATGTCTGTTTTCTACAGAAGGATGTGTTTAAGATTTTTTGCTCTGCTTTAAATAATGAATGTTATACTTGATGACTATCAGAACTTTTCATAAGTGTGTGGAATGTCACCGTCCGTCCACACCATAATAATTGTTTGTTTTAAACTGCTACAGAAAAGTAAATTAAATAGGTACATAAGGAGGCAAAAAATGTTTTGATCTCGGTACTCTGTGCTATTTTTTACTAAAGGTCAATTACAAGTCATTTATTGAGACTGATTCAAAAAGAAAAAAACTGCTAAAACGTAATAACAAAGTGATAAATTAATGTAGAATGTAATAAGCTATATTTGCAAGATAAATTGTAATTGACACGCTAGTGAAATTACGATACCCTGTGAAATTTTTATTAAGTAGGTACTATTTATTTTTATTAGTAGTACATAGTAACATTGAACCGGGCTGTCATAAATTACCATGCAGAGTTATAACTCAAAACTCATTCATTTGCAAACAATTACTTTAGTGCAACAATGTAACCAAGTATTTTAATTGACCCACTGTGTGCGCACTTTTCAATAAGCAAGCCATTTACAAAGTAAACAGAGGAAAACAATTAAATGCATTCGTCCGTAATAGATTGATTGATTCAGGTAGCCTTGAGAAATGGTTACATCACAAACGTCGTTCCTTCATACCTAAGCATCGCTCAATAAAACGCTCACGCGATGGAACAAGCTATCGAGTGTGAAAACAAACAATGCGCAGGAGTTGAATGTTAAACTACATCGGCGCCGGCGCACGTGCTGCCGATATCCGTCGAAATATTTATATTTTTATTTACGTTTTATGTCCGGGGTTGCGGTGGTGACGACGAACGAACGGCGAGACGTGAAACGATGACACCCAAATAGAAACGAGCTTTTTTCGACCACCATTACATTGTATGTTGAATGATTCTGAATAGTGGAAGCTTGTTTCGTTAAAACATTCCTAATTATCTATACAGTAAGGTTGTAAATCGTGGCTATTACTTTGAAAAGGTCAGATAGTGTATGTAGGTATATCAAATCTTTTCATGTCTCGCTATTCCTATAAAATTTTTGATGTAAAATGTAGTTATATATTGCATATCTAGGTGCAGTACAATAACTCAGTTGGCAATGGGTTGATTAGCCTTGAAGACCATTTTCAAATGCCAAGGCAGACGCTAGAGGCTCTACTATCCATTACAAGCTTGGCTATACCTATTGGATATGAATATCTAACGATGATTTACATATCAAAATGATCATTAACTACACTTGTTATGACTTTAATCAAGTTATTTGCATGGTAGTTAGTTAGACATGAAGAGTCCTTGTGAAAACTTTTCAGACCTGACTAACGCCCGAATACTGAAAGGCTGCTCAATTTAAAGTTCTACTTAAATATCGTGCCATCTCTGTCACATTACAAAGAATTTATAGTGACAGAACTATACTAAAGCGTGACTTAAATTTGAGAGATGTTGGAGTATTTCGACAAAAGACTCTAATATAGTCACCCCAAATAAAAATGTTCACCATTAATCAAGGAGCGATTTACAATACAAATCAAAATGTAGATACTAGGTACTCCATCGTTATGAGCTACTTAACTTTAAAAACTTAATAGGATATCTTTGTAGATAATTATATCTAGTTTTAGTAGTTTTTATATCTAGTTACTGAAGGACCCAAACGCTTCTAAGATAATAATTAGTAAGTATTTTATTTTACTTAACGACAACGGCCATAAGATCTTTAGGTAGCTACTAACTATATAACTTAGGGAATTCAGGACCACCCGCATACAAAGAAACATACTAAGTGCTTACACACACATAAATAGATATCTTATAGTAGGTACTTTATTTAATTTAATACACAGCCACTCAATCCAAAAGCAATTAAATAATCGTACAAGTTTTTTATCTTCTGCCACTTAACCGCCTGTAAGTAAGTACCATGTATGGAACTATTGATACAGTACATACAATATAGAATTTTATATTATACAAATATTAAGCAACTGTTTAATCTATAAGGAATAAAACATGTAAAGACACTTCTCCTATAAACAAATCTATAGCTATTTCTTCAACATCAGAGCTCTTTTTATAATGGCAGCGTGCTCCGGCAAAATTCGTTTTCCGACGGGCGGCGGGACAAACGTGATTACGAATTTAAATAGCCCAATCAATTTTTAATTTGCTTGCAGTACGAGTACCTTTATCCGAATAATAATGTTTATTTTGTCCTGTTTTAACTAAGAAATCATTTTTATACCTAGTACAATAGTAATTGGGTTTATTTTTGATTAGATATTAATTACGTGGATGATATTTTTGGTTGGCATATGGTTATGAACTTGGGTTGTTGCCAAGATTGGTCTTGATTGGCTAAATAAGCGTCCGGTGTTTGTACTTGTTTATTATGTAACTAGATAGGTAAGTATACATACTATGAAAGTACACAGTGTGTTGTTTAAATAGTATTTATAGATACCTATTGACAATTTATTAACTTAACTGTCATATGATAGAGATTTCCAAATGATATCTTCATTGACAATGCAAGTACAAAGTACATTTAGGTACTTAGGTATCAAGTCACCTTCCTTCCTTAGGTTCTTATTTTCACGCCTTATCTAGCTCTACAGACTTTTGTTTAATGTTTTCTTTAATTAAAGTAAAATAAAAACCGTTTCTTAAAATGGAACAATACCATAAACATGAATAAAAGTAAGTTTTCAGCAATTAAAAGCTTTACACAGGCCTGAAAAAGGTTTTATGTAGGTAAGTACAGATTTTATTACCTTAATCAGACATTCAAAGAAATATTTCAGTTAGGTTGACATTTTTCATGAATATTGTATCCAATTTCTCCTTTACAACCGATTAAAAATTAATTTGAAATTATTTTACAGCTCAGAAAACGCGTATCGTTTTGCACTTACATTTTATTACCATAAGAGTGACAGAGATAGATATAGGGCTATCGATCTCTACAAACGGTGCGTCGCCAACGAGCGTAATGGCGGACGATACAAACACATTCGATATTTTAACTATTTAATTGATTTTCTGCAAATTTTACCACTAAACAATTATACTCGAAGATAGTAACACTATATTTTAACACTTAACACTAGTTTCCAAACTATTTAACTGCAAAATAACACATTTTGAAGTAGATAAAATCACATTGGTCGTTCGTCGTACAGCGCATCAGTCGCCATATCCAAATTCCTATATCCAGAGACGAATTTGAATGACCTTGAGAAGTGACTATTTATTTTAATTTAGCGTGAGTGTTATTTATAACATTAACATACATTAAATGGTTTAAGGATAATTTAAATTTTTGATTTGCGCAAGATTTATTAACATCCTTAATTTAAGCAAGAGGCTTGAGAAAAATATCTTCAGGTCAATTTAAGTAATATTAATAGGTATTTGACATGATAAACATCAACGTTAATGGTGTTAGTGGACGACTTGCTCTTGAAAGTTTCCTGTTAGCCGTGAAAATGTTAAATTATTAGTACGTATAGGTACTAACAATTTATTACGTTTACGTAATAATAGGCTAATCGTTTATAAACGAGAGGTAAGTTAGAATCGCAGCAATTGGCGTTCCATAGACAAGCGTGAGGTTATGTATGTTTGTAGTCGATTAATAAATAATTAATAAGTATCATTCAAAGGAAAAAAAATATTCTTCTGCTTAGTTAAACATACAACCAAGTCATATAATTATTTATCATAAGACATCATTACTACCAGACATTACATCATTACATTTAACATGTGCTATGACTTCAATATTGTTTTAACTCTATTGACAAAGTCTAATACAAAATTTATTTTTGACAGTTTTAGGTACAATACCAAACTTACAAAACTATATTCTTAATTCTACCAACTACACCTATGCTTATTAAAATTATAAATATACATATATAATGAAATATTTAAAAGTAGTTTTAACTTTTATCTGTCTGATATATTTTTAATTGTATAACTTGTTTACTTATTTAGCAAATTTTCTACTGTCCCTTATTCATAACTGAAAATAATAGTAAATTGTTTATAAAAAAAAAAACAAATTATACTTAAAATATTATTACAACCTGCCATCGCTAAAAGAAAACATGAAACAACTAAATGCGCCCCTGTGCATGCACGCTCCGCCCATTACAGCAACAAAAGTTGGCGGCGTTCCTTCAAAATATCTCGTTTGGAGGCCATTTTGACGATCGCGTGCGAAAGAGATAGCATCATTGCCGCGCCATAAAGACTGCACGTGCGTGAATGAGACAATTATGCAAAGTTAGTTTAGTTTTAATGTGACTGGAAAGTGCGTGGGGACATTTGTGTGTGTGTGCATTGGGTTTCATTCGGGTGGTGTTGGGTGTACGAACTAGTGTTCTACAGTAGATAGGAGATCCATTTTTTTTATAAAATTCATTTTTGTTATTAGGTAATTCATTTTTTATTATTAGTAGGTATTTATGGAAACTGAAAGGTTTGTTCTTGTTTATCTATTTTTATGTTAGGTAAAAGGAGGTCAATAGTAAAAAAAATAACTAATTAGTATCTGCCAATTAATTATTGTTAATATACTTTAAATTAGGTTTTTGTATATTTTAATAGACATTTTCAGTACCTAATAAGTGGGATTAAAATATATTTAAATATAATATTTTAACTGACCCTATGTTTAGGTTCTAAGACGCTGTATTAATCGTTCTTAAACTTCAAGCTTCATTAAATATTGTTACATTAAAATAATGATAAGCATTTTTATTACGACTTGTAAGTACTATTTTCGTAGCATTGACTCATCGTACACTCAGACCTACTTATCTCGCAGTGACGTCAGGAACCAACCGTATTAAGGTCGGTAGATAATCAGCTGAAAATATTCACAGGACATTACCATCCAATCCAGTACATTTTACTAGGGTTAATCCACCCACGCAGTATAGAAGTGACTACAAGATCCTACTTATACAAACCGCCAAATCCACATTTACGACACCTCCATTCATTGAAGAGTTGTAAGCATCGTAAAAGCTCCCACCATGAAGTGACGTCAACTAAGTACCGTGTCTACGCAGTCCCGCCGGCCACCGCTAGATGTCACTAAACACAACCGCACTAGCCCACCGCTCGTAAAAATAAATTTTATTGTTATGACGAAAATAAAACGCTTGTCGTCAATTTAAACATCATTTTACTGTGTAATAAGATTTATTTTACGATTAACAAGTGTCTTGATGAATTTATATAGCTGAATGATGAATAAAGTAATAAAATTCTCTTTTATGTTCATGTTATCGCTTTTCTATTGGCATTTATGTCGCTTTTTCATATGAAGATGAGTGTTATGTAACATTATGGTGTGAACATAAAACTAAATCATTACGTTATAAATAGCTAGACGTTTGTTTGTTTAAATTGTCTCATTTTGTTTCTTGATAAGAATTTAATGAGGTGTAGGTATTTTATTCTGGTTTCTGATATCTTTGTTAGTAGGTAAGTAAGTATATTGTTTACGTAGTTTAATGCGATTACGAATGTGCGTTTGTTTGTCTAATTGAGTTATTTTTGTAAATGCATCGTGCACTGACCTTTTACGGTAACCTTCGAGTTGGCTGTAAACTCTCTGAGCTTTCGTAAAGGTCTCGCAGAAATGACAACAGATGGCACTTTAGCAACCTTGGGAATCTATTTTAAGTTTTATTTATTTAAATAAAAATATTCAACATACTTAGGCAAATTCGTCGCATATATTGTTGTTTAATATGATATGCTTAATAAATACCGTAAAGAGAAACAACTTTGCAAGGAATTCTATTTACTACGTGTTACGACAGATGGCGTTACAGTCGCGTAACTTTTGATTCCACACTTTAAACTCTTACGTTGACTTCACCTAGATATATTATCAAATTGAAATTGTATCATAAAATAAATCCACTTCGTAAACATGTGTCTTAATAATAAAAATTATTAAATAAAGGAATGTTTTCGTATAATAAACCACAATTAAAACTGTTCACACATCGCTATCAGAAATTAATTACTCGCTTAGAAAGATATAGTGCTAATAAACCAATAAGGCAACTATAAATTAAAATTCCATTATATAAAATCGATTGTTATCAATCCTATGATCATCAATAAGATCGAGTCAATAAAAAGGAAAATTACAGTCATAAAACGCCCGCAATCGAGTCAAACCAGACATCGAGACGCTGAGGAAGCGAGCAAATCGACGATCGTCGTTATATCCTCACACGATGAAGACATAAACTATCAACGACTCCTTTATCTCTATTAAACGGGTGATACTTTAAACAAGTCAATAATGGTTCAATAAACGTCTAAAGAACGGCATAATAACAATCCACGTGCGTTCACTGGCTGCGTCAATAAAGTTACCAATTTATATCGAGGTTTAGCCCCGGAGGCGTATACGAAATAATCTGAGCGGTGTTTACTGGGAGTTCTACAAACGGCGCAATTCACGTGACGTTTACGAGCATTCGAGTGGTTGTAAAAATCGTGTTTACGATGCGCGCGGGCACGCGTGCCTTGCGCCCGCGCCGCCGCCCGCGATGCGAATATCATCACATCTGTCGCTGAATGTGAATGAGATCTGTTTTTTTTGTTTGTTGTGATAACGTGAACTACTGTAGTGGTTTCCCCAAATGGTTCTTTTATTATTTTTAGAATGCTTCCTGGCTTCGAGTGAGCCACTTTTTGTTTGAGGATGTAGACATAAATGTTAGGGATTTTTGAGAGGGTAATAAAGTGGCTGGTGATGAAATGTCATATATTATTATTTTCAGTAGTTAAGTGTATTATACGATAACCTCTTTTAACAATAACTTAATACAAAACAAAATCATTTTATGCTCATTAAAAATATGTTTTCTTACCCACAGTTGAAAGTAAAGTCATCAATATCTAACTTTTATGTAGCAAACAGGTATGTTGTCAATAAAACACAACCTCCAATTACCTCTACTGGGAAAATATGACGTTAAACCACTAACAATAGACCTCCATCATAAAAATTGCCTTGAGCAAACGTATAATTGAAATAAACAATACGATAGTGCAAGTTATAGGTAACTTAAAAGTCCATAAGTTAAAGGAACACTAGATTATCACATGCTTTGCAAATTTGTAAGCTGTGGTTCAACCTTTGCCTACGAATACAGTCAACATAAATGGTAGTGTAGCTGCATATATTGTAAGCAATATGGTAGATAATCATGAAATCGATTTTAGTCATACAAATTGTGGATATATCTTGTTCAATGAACGATAATGCTTTACCATTAAGGAGATATAATTAAAGCGGATATATTGTAGTAAATTTTATAATTTTTGTCAATAAGTAGGTATGTTAGTAAATAACTACATATACCTAGGTATTAAGTGGCATCAAGGTAGACATGAGTTACCTACTTAACAAACGTTTAAACTGACTTTGATTTTCGGTTAAATTAGATTGATTGGTCTAAAATACCTTGAATTATTTCACGATTTAGTGCTGCAACAGTACCTATCTTTTGTAATAAAATAAGAGGTAACTACAGAACCCGAGTTACTACCCGCCAAAGAATAAGCCACACAAAAATGTTTGGTTATTAAAAACATAATATAATATACTATAACAATACCAATTGTCTTCGTACTCAATCAAACTTTATATTCTTACCTGCATACCAAACTCTTTTGCTGTCTGTACATTGTAAAGCTTCATGGGTTTTTGTTACGCCCATTTGGCCGTAGAGAGGTAATTATGGAGTATTAAATACTACTAAAGCTCCTGAAAGGTAATAAATTCAAACCAGTTTATGAGATCGATCGCTTATTGGAAATATTTACGGTCTTATTGGATGAGGCGAATGGGAAATTCTTAGTGGATGTTAGAGAATATAGGTACTGGATATGAGACGCTATAAAGAAGTGCGCTAAACAAACTTTAACTACGTCTTTTAATTGTGATATTGTGATTAAATACTTTTATATGTTTTTATTGTTTTCCTACAATCTCTTCTATTGTACGTACTAGCAGTAGCTACGAAACAAAATACATACTGACTATGTAGCATGGCCATAGGCTCGCCCCCTATTACATGGGACTCATAACATAAATAGTGAAAAGTGGGTGTTACATTGTACAGTGGCATAATGTCTCTGCCTACCACTTCGAGGATAAAAGGCGTGATGTTATGTTATGCTACATATTGATGATGGTAAATTTATGATCATCGTAGTCTCCGCCTGCATCACAGTTGCATTCTTATTCACGCAAGACACTATTGAATTAGGTACGTTATCTATTGGAAATTAAAATGACAGCACAAACAAAATTGATTGGGTTTCAAACACTCACGTACTAGACGCATTGCAACAACATTATCAGTACCTAGGTATTTGATGCTGGTATTCTGTGAGTACAGTTCAGAGAAGCTAGTAGCTTGTCAAGCTAGTTCATTCAAGTTCTATATTTACCACCATGAAGCTGAAATATCTTAAATGTACTAAAACTTGCCTTTTAATCCCTCAAGTTGCTGCGGAGGACTTAACTGGTTGCCGGGGCTCCGGCTCGAAGGGCAAGAGTAGGAACAGGGTGGTTTTTAGACATTCATTCGATGATTTTTCCCCATAAAAAAATTTCTCGAGTTATGAAGTATTTTAACGTCCTTGTTTAAGTTATGGTCAAGACGTTTTGCTTCTTTAGTAGCAGTAAAGGATTTCGTAGCTTGAATAACTATTGTAAAATCTGGCAATATCCGAACTTGAGACGACACAAATAGCTATCATTTAGGACTAGATAACGGAAGAAATATTTAGTAATGAAAGCAGGAAACGAGTTAAATTTCAGCTACGAAAATTTTAAGTCATCGGTTAAAAATATTTCTACCTAGGTACTAAATTCAATACATTATATCCACAAAATATGGTTCAGATATCAATTTTATACGATAATAGATCTACTTCGCAAGCTACCATCAACCACAAATTTTCAATGACAAAAGCGTCTTTGCACATATTTTTACTCAGTAAAATAATCTACTACATTGGTAGTATAATTTCATAGTATTATCGTAGCATTCTATTAACTTTCTTATTAGAACATCAATGCATAATTTTTATTTTATTTTTAGTTAAATCCTCATTAGTAGCTATATATTGTATATATTTAAGTGTAGGAGAGCCATGCTTCGGCACGAATGGGCCGGCTCGACCGGAGTGATACCACGGCCTCCCAGAAAACCGATGTGAAACAACGGTTGCGTTGTAATGTGTTTCGTCGTGTGCATTAGCTTACAGGAGACATATTTGCCCCCTCCCTAATCTCTTCAATCCCTGAATCCCCAATAACCCTCAAACACCTACTGCCGGTAATGCATTTGTAACACCTCTGGTGTTTCGGGTGTCCATGTGCGGCGCCGATTGCTTACCATCAGCTGGTGATCCTTCTGCTCGTTCACCGGCGTATCCATAAAAAAGATAATATATATACAATATAGTAGCTACTAATTAACAATTTTGACTTAAGGATAATTTCGCGTAGCCCGCTACGAGAAAAATTTAATAGGATAACATCTTACTGAATTACTTCTACATATCCCATTATTTATATACTTGAAACACAGTATATATATGTATCTAATAGTTTTGCTCCTTATAAACGTGCCACTGTAAATTAAAACTATGGCAATCTACCCAGTATAAGTGCTACGGTGGTTCGTAGAGTTCGTAGCGGGCTACGCGACTACGCGCTACGCTGCTACAAGCATTATTTGTTTTTGCAAATTAAATTGATTTGTTGCAATTTATTGTTATTTTTGGTAACTAGTAGGTATTATACGTAGACTGGTATCCAATGGGTTGTGGATTACGAAATGTATAGAATATTTAGTTATGAGTATTTAGATGGATTTCCGAAATCTTTTGTTATTTTTCAGTATATAAAGCCTAGTTCATTTTATTGACACGTGCAGAGGCAGCAAGAAAAATAAAGTTGCTAATGTGAATGTCATATGAGCCAATTAAAGGACTACGCATTTAAGAGAGACTGGGAAACAGAACCCTCTGAATAAACTTAAACCATTTTCATTCGATTTGCATCCGGACCAGCTAAGCGTAGAGAATATGAAAAACACTCTTATGTGGAGGAAGCTGATAGGTTGGTAGACTATAGGTGGGTTGTCGCGGAGAACCTAACGGGTAACCGTGGCTCCGCAGCTCCGGCTCGACGTGCAGTAGAAGGAGCGGGGTGGTTTTTAATCAGTAAGAGTCTGACACTCCCTCCCGCCTCACCCAGGCGGGAGCAGTCATTCGATGATTTTCCCCCCTTAAAAAAGAGTGTATTGGGGTTGAAGAGAAGGTTGACTTTTTAAATACCAAATGATAAGAATTCTAGTGTTTGAAAGTGTTTTGAACCCACTTGTAACCGCTGAATGATGGTAGTTGATCTAGCAATCGTATGAAAAAGCCACTCTATTAAAAGCCTTCCTGGACGTCCTCCATGATTATAATGTTCTTATAGTTTATCTACTTACTGTTAAAGTAAGTTTGATTACTATCTTGAGATGAGTTAAGCAATGATGCAGCTAACAACGAAGCACGTC
The DNA here is from genome assembly GCA_902850265.1 of Spodoptera littoralis. Lineage (NCBI taxonomy): Eukaryota > Metazoa > Arthropoda > Insecta > Lepidoptera > Noctuidae > Spodoptera > Spodoptera littoralis. Next base: position 5,830,893 of record LR824542.2, on the reverse strand, counting down.
TTTCCACGAGCAACTTCACTCGGGACTTAAGGATTGAGTTAGAATATGGTTTTCAAAAATTACCCCAGTGTTTCAAATAAGTGTTTCGGATAGATATTCTGATTGTTTTTAGAGTATAAGAAAGAGTGCGAAATAATAAAAATATTTTTTAGCTGACAGTACGAAGGAGTTTCCTATGGTGTTTGCTACCTTCTTAAGAGATCCTGGAGAAAATTTAAAGTACTTACCTAACTGTTTAACTCTCATACAATATTAAAATACAGTAGCTCAAGAGCTATCCTGTATTCTTTATTGTTTTTAAACATAGGTAACTGGAAAATTCGTAAAGCTTTGGCTAAATAGGGTACATCTTTTTCCTATTGATTGCTGTAAATATATTTTTATTTAAGTTCTCTCAACATTGACAACCCTGAAGCTAATAAACCATAATGTGTATTGCTTATGGATTGCTATAGATGAAAAACTATGGATCCCGAAGCATTCACTATCATAATATTTTTATATCTTTATTACTGTGACTCGATACAAAAACTTTAATATTACCAGTAATCTAGATCAGTTTATAAAATGACGTCGTCTAGGACGTGTCGGCATCTCAGACCCTAAATTGACCAATTACACGCAGTCACAAAAAATCGCTACACAGTGCCCGTTCCCGTCCTTTTTATCGATAAATATTTGTTTAAAGAGGTGAGTGCAATAAAAATGCGAGCGTGTCTCTGGGTAGGCCGCACTACCACAGCCATTCATTCGTTTGATGACTTCATTTGGACGCGCGAACTGAGTGCTTGCGATAATGCGCTATTGTTTACCCTTCGATAGTGCGCCTTCCACTGCACGCGCCACACTGCGCGAGAAAGAGATAGATATACTATCTGCAGCTCCGACGCCTCGACAAGCGTTCCGCTCCTAACCTTCCGTCACGTTCCCTCCTACGTTCACCGCGTACGCGCGAGCGTAACAGCAGCATCACTCGTAAAAACAGGTAGTAGAAGAAATAATAATCATCTTTACGACTTCTCACTCTATTCAGCACCTTGTTACGATACTGCGCGCTCATTGTGGCACGGTCGAGGAGTGGTTGTAAAATCTTTTCTTTACTCGCCCGTTTCACTAATTGTACGTTTATGAGTTTACGACTTTTGCGGCTTAACTTTTCAGTTATAGTCATTATTGGGGTTTTGTCGATGCCTTTTTTTATATACTGCTACGTGGGTTGGCTAGTCAACTTTTTACTTACAATGCACTACTGTTAATAGATGACACCTTTATGATTTATGATTTTCAGCTAATGTATACGGGTTGATGCGATTATTTACTTATAAACTTTGGTACCTAATGGAACTCTTACGTCCAATGTAGTTATTATAAACTTCTTAAAAGTAGGCTAGTCTTAAGAATCACAATAGGTATGCACCACGTGCTTCAGGAGGAGTGATAAGAAAGGGAAAAGAGAGCGTAACTGATAATATTTATAGTCATTAGCGAAAAGGGGACGGAACAATCGTCGGTGTTGCGATCGCAGGCAGCGCGCGGGGCGGCGCGCGTGGCTCGCTCTCAGTAGATTGCGTGAGCCGAGCCGCGCCGGTCGCACACGGCACATAGTCGCGCGCTCCCGCCACACGCGACCAACAAACTTCGCTCGCGACACACGCGTCTGCGACTCACACATCGCGAACTGAAAATTTTAAGAAAAAAAATCTCAACACCCGCTACTTGTGCGAGCACTGTGAGACGACTCGGCGCCGCATACAACCGCTTAAAAAGTCGTAAAACCCGCGGCACGCGCTCCCAAGTCGTAAAATAATCGTAAAAAGTAAACACACGTCAACTGGCCTTTATCGCCAACGAAGCCCATTATGACGCTCGAGTGACGTTTAAGAGGCAATAAAATTAATAAAATTAAATTACATTGTCCGTATTTGGAGTGACATTGGCGGAGGTCGCGTTATCACGGCGCGTGGGGCCGCGATGACATAAGTGTTCCCTAACTGAGTGACGTTAGTGTCGGTGACTGATCAGAATGAACTCCTATTTCGAGCAGGGTGGTTTTTACGGGGCGCACGGAGTGCACCAGGGTGGTGGCGGTGGTGACCAGTATCGTGGGTTCCCACTAGGCCTGACATATGCCCAACCACATGCCCTACATCAGCCCAGACCCCAGGACTCGCCGTATGATGCATCTGTGGCAGCTGCCTGCAAACTATACGCAGGCGAGCAACAATATGCAAAGGCAGACTGTTCCAAGCCAGGAGGAGAACAACAGAATGGCTATGGAGGCAAAGAGGCATGGGGCTCAGGACTAGGTGCACTAGTAAGGCCAGCGGCCTGCACCCCAGAGGCACGGTACAGTGAGTCCTCCAGTCCAGGAAGAGCACTTCCCTGGGGCCAACAATGCGCACTACCCGGCGCCGCCACTGCAACAGCACAGCCCGTACAACACCAGCCCACCAATCACACCTTCTACCCTTGGATGGCCATAGCAGGTTAGTTACATATTAATTAAGAATATTTTGTCTTAAAACAGAAATAGAAATAACTTACACAGTCATTAATTTACTAAAAACATATACTACTTAAACAAGAATTTAATTGCTCAATAATATGTTGTAATAAAAATTTTAAACATTCAAACACTGATAGTCAAAAATTAAAAGCTCTAAAATGCTGCTACACGATTAGAGTTGTGACCCAAAATCGGGAATTTCCCATTCAAGTCTCGTAGGAAACCAATAAGAATATCGGTAGCAGGTAGAGCCGACAACTCGACTCAAGTGTCAATAAAACGCACATAAAACGAACGACCCTCGTTAGCACCTTATTAGTCAAGACAGATTTGAGTGCCATTCATAACTTTATTGTTGCCATCAACTCTAAGAATCTTCATTAAAATACTAATTTGTGACAATAAAAAATAAATAAATGTAGCCATAGAGTTTATTTGAGCCGAGTTTTATGGGTGGTTTTATATTATTTACTGCCTTGTATTTCAATTATTTGATAGATATTGTAGTTTAATGTGCCATTTTATTACGTTTATATGATATAAATTGTGAAAACATACGTTATGTTACTATTAGTGTTATAGAAGTAATAAAAATACTTTAAAGTTTTTAAAACAAAAATCACTTAGTATGAGTAATTCGCACATAATAAATTACTTATGTGTTTTTTGATTCAGATTCTTAGACTTTGACTAGTTGAATTAAATAACTAGTTTTTTATGGCTCAATAACTGTAATAATGCCAAATTGAAGTATTTCGGTATTTATAAAATGCTCAAACAAAATTACATATTACTCAGTTATGGGCGATTGAATTGTATATTAATATCCATAGCCCACTGCAACACCCTTGAATTATCGTATCTGTACTTATTAAAAAAGCACCATACCGAGGGTTGATTTTTGTTGTAATTTATATTTTAAACAATATTACATACAAAACTAAAATTTATTTCGAAATGTTTTTTTACTAAGAAGAATAAATTAAGTAACCATTTTCGACCGCTAAATATATTTTTTTAATATTTTAAAATAGTGTTACTATCTGTGACTATTTTTTATGATAATGAAAAAAATGTAAATGATTTAGTATACTGCCTTAGCGTCTTAGAAGAACGTCTTCAGTAGCATTTTAGCGGTCCAAATTATGGCGGGAGCACACGGCGCGCCCGCGCCGAGCGGTCGGGTCAATGGCCCGATCTAGTTTGGGCGCATTATTATTAACTTGAGGAGTGCCACTGACCATTCGACAAATGACCACTCGATTATGCGTCCGATTCCTTAGATGAAAGCATAAAACTAGATAATTAGTAGTGACTAATGTTCCGCCGACGAAAACTTAAGAGTTGTGGAGACGACGACGCGAATAATAAAATTTACGCACTCGTATAAATTTATTACAACCAATAACTACCACTGAATTAAATTCTACTTGAAACTTATTGGATATTTTTTTTTGTAAAATCTAATTGGTCACGTGATTTCAAATGGAGACGTTCCATTTGTACCTAAATTCTAGTTGGAATGTTTCATTTCATAACTGGTTGGAATAAAACTACATTCAAATTGTGTATTTGATTTTAGTCTTGAAATCAATCATGGCCGCAGCATGAGGGACTCACCTGTACATTACTAACGCGTAATTAACGCAACGCGTGTGGTCCCGCCTCTCATAACTCATGCGACTTGATAAAATTAAGTAACACGGGCTAAAAAAATAAAACAAAAATAAGTAGTCGAACTGTCGGCCATATTTCACTCGGTGTTCACGCTACACGGCCCGCGAAACAATACAAGGACGCTTGTTGGACGTGGGCTGTATGAAAAGTTCGGGCTTGTCCGGCCTGTCCGCTGTCCGCTGCGAACACGATCTGCCGACCTGTGTTCGCTTTCGTGAAAAAATGTCACGTGTCTATGATGTGAATGTCCTGCAAAAGAAAAAAAAATATTTTCATTATTTTCTATTATACCATACATCTTATAACATTATTCCTTTGTCACAATTTATAATGATGATATTAATATAGATATAACAATGTAACATTTTTTTATATTTTCGGAATAGTGCCAGATATTTTTCAATACCTTATTTCTACTTAATATCTAACCTAACTATAAGTAACCAAGTCGTTGACTAAATCTAGTACATAATGAATAGGTTTTTACACTAACAAGCAATTATTTGAGAAATATCAAAGTGGTACAGAAGTATTAATCAAATTGGAATGTAAACAAATATTAAAATGCTAAATGTCAGTTTCCACAATTACTCAGCTCCAGTAAATGCTTGTCATTCTTAACGTTTAAGTAATAAAAGTGGATACAAATAATGTATTATTAAAAAGTAATTGATCATCTAGGTAAAGAAATAGATTATACTAATGGCTAACTTTGATTAATTACGAGTAATTACAATCTAGTATTAAAATCAAACATAAAGCTACTTCTAAAGTATTCCGTACCGAGAAAATTTAATCATGAAGATTTTATAATTGTTACAATATTCAACCCAAAGATAAAGTAAATAAAATATAAATTCAAATGATTGCTCTATTAATACCAAAAAGTTTTCAATAAATACACTCCCATACATTTATCGAGCGCATTATATGGTCGAATTTGTTCACATTCTTTTTCAACTTATTTGTCAGTACATTCAAATTTAAACTCAACCTAACCTCACCAAGAGTCGAACCTATAATTTCTAAACAAGTTTCCAAATTGGCAACTGCTCCTTGCCGAGGGCACGGAATGATTTTAAATGTACCTTTATTAAAGGGAAATGAGGTATTGTAATCACAAGTTTCATACTTGCAAAGTATTCTGTAGTTACACGCTTCATTTCAACTTCAAACTTGTTTGTATATTAATTTAAACGATATCTTTCCAATAAACACTTTATGAAGTAAAATTTTCGATATTTGTATATTTTAATTTAAAACATCTTATCCTTTCTATTCTTTTGCTATAATGATTCGATATTTGTAAAGTAAAACATTGAATGTCAATAACATGAGTAATTATTCAAAACAATGGCGAATATTAAAATATTCTTAGAAAAGTCGATAAAATTAATTGGAATTCGATGCACAAATGGTACATAACTACATAATAATTATACAATAAGTTGCCATCGTATTCGTAGTGTTGTGAACTCGTGAGTGCGCATTCGATCAGTGATACGCCACGAATGTGGCTCTACTTCGCACGACAGAAATATTTTTATTAAGTCACAAATATTACAGGTTTTGTATTTGTCTTAAGTTTTATGTACATATTTATTTATGTAATAGTTATATTGTAGTTCTATAAAATAAAATGTTTGCTTGAATTGTTTCTTAATTTAAAATAATTAACATTTCTTATAATAATTTATTGAATCTTTGAATAAATAATTCATCTTTATAAAATAAAAAATATAGCACCTAACTTAAGTTCTACAAATTTAAATCAAGCAACTTCGTCTCTTTGTTTCCAATAAATGTAGAATACAACGGAACACAAAAACTAGTATGATAATAGAGTCACTTAAAAACGGATAACAGGCACCTACTCAATAGAAGCATTCTGTAATGGTACCCCACATTGGGCAACCCAGACCGCTATACAGTCAAAACAAACACCAATACACAGAAAAATAACAGCATAATAGGCCCCGTAACAGTCGCAAGCCATAAACTAATAATGGGGGAGATTATGTTTTATGGGTTTCAAGTTTTGAATACGTTAAAACTGTTTTTTGTTAATTTAGTGCAACGTATACCGTCCGCGAGACAGCACGTATTTTGCGCTGAACTCATTTTATATAAGAATAAAGTGTTCTAATTTCATATGTGCCGGGAGATTGACGGGTCCGTTATAGGAGGAGGTGTGCATGCGCTTGTTTCCCGCCTGTTCGCGCGGCGCGCCCGCCGCCATCTTGGATGAGATCGATCATAGGTGCGCAGCTGTGAAGTGATAAATATGAATCCCAACTGCTCCGTGGTGTGGACTTTCTTTTTGTGGAATCGTTGAAACTCACGAACATCTTCTCAGAAGCCCTGTGAGACAAAATTAGACGAATTAATCATTGTGAAGCTTAGTTTATAAATGAACGTCTAAATGTGAATCGAAAACATCGTGTTATTTATGTAAACTTTTTGTATTATGACTAGATATTTTTAAGTCGGAAGGTAAAAAACAAATTATCTCTTGTAAAATAGTTTTTTAACTAATTTTATTGCTATGATTGAGCTACAGGAAACGCTGCCAAACGTTGATCATGCTTATTTCGTTCTCTACCTCACGTAATTGATGTGGTAAAAAACCAGCGGCCTATAAGCGGAGGCAATCAACAAAATACGTAGTACCCGGTGTTTCCATTGCCGAATACGTGGCCCTACATAATGTCGGCCAAGCTTGTTGAACACTACGTAGGCACCAAAAAGTGGTTAGAGGTAGTTTGTGAAGTATCCCTAGTCTGTACGCTAGTGTTCATAAACGGCGTGACCCGACGTACGTTATTATGCATTACATTGAAAATCACGGGCCTGGCATCCTATAGTTGCCGTTTTGTACCGCAATCTTTACAATTGCTCTAATACTTAGACATTTACTCCGCTTTTTCACAACACCTCTTTGTGTACTGAAACTTCTTAGATTTTATGTTAGTTTTACAGCCGAGTGATAAAACTCTAGCTTTGTTTAATATTAATAAGTATGAGAACGATGTGCTTATATTTTAATCAGTTTAAAATTCTCTGTAATTGTAAGCGGTAATCGTATTTTTAATTTTTATCGAGGGAGATAATCTTTTGAAGTAGGAAGTAATGAAACAGGTTTGAAAAATGTTATAATTTACTGCGTATTATTTCGGTTGTTCTTTTGTTTTGGAGCGAAGGCTTGTTAGGGTGCTCGGAACTTTTTTCCGACGTCAAATTGTCATATAATGCCAACATGAGTTTTGAGCGTACATGTGTAATTTATTTTCTTTGCTCGTAGTATGTAAAAATGTATTATTACACGTTGATCGGGCGGTCGATCGCTTGCTGGGAACGTTACATTACTCCTGTCTTCCACATACAGTCGCTCGCTAACTACGCTATGCGATTAAAGCTCTTGAATAAAATAAATCAATACCTTAGTCCTAGTATCCATCAAGACAATTATCAGTATAAAAAAATAATGAGTAATAATGACGATTATTGAGATTCCCTTCGATTGTCTATATGCTGTATGAAATATCTAATGAGTTCGAATTAATTATCAAACTCTAAACGATTCTCTTCAAATACAGTGCCCAATATTATCTATTAAAATTATTATACCTACCTAAATAACGTAAACAGTAGACAATAGATAGAAGTCAAAAACCATGACCAAAGTACCTACCTTTATTACATTCTTATCAAGAATATTTTAATAAAACAGATACTGAGTAAACGCGTTAATAATTCAGAAGCTACTGTGAACATAGGTATTTTATTTCAATTGTTTACTGATAAATAAAATTTTGAAAAACGGCTCTGCTTATGTTTTTACATAATCGTGACTACCGTTTACGATTTTTATCTTTGTTACACTTTCTGCACTATTACAAGTGTAAATGATTTCTCTTCGGCTAAACATTAACCTGTGATTGGATTAAACAGCTCAATTAATTACATTATCAGTTAACTTATTTGCGTCGTTTAGCAATAAAAAACTCCGGTATCTGTCTGTGTATTCATGAGTATTATCGCTTCGCTTCGCATGGATGACGGTCCGAAAGGAGTGGATGTCTGGCCAGCAATTAATTGTTGCACGATATACAACACTGAGGTGCCCTACCACGCGGTATTTGAATATTAAGACACATGGAGAAATATATCGATTTCGTTATAAATCGAAATCATATGAGTAATGCAATCGATTTATTTGAATGAGTCAGAGATCTAGCGCTGTGTCACCATTAACTATGTGTAAATGTATGAGCTCTTCGATTATTAGCTTAAAAAATAGTACCCTTTTTACATTCGGGTAAAAAGTCATGTAAAGTATTTTTAAATTTAATTTGTATCGAAGTAAGTGCCTCATTCGATATCAATATTGATTATACAAGCACCTCACATCCGGCTAAGCGAAACTGCATCGTTTAATTTTTGCAACGCTAACCCGTTCTTAGTAAACTATTAAACCATATTTAATTTCACATAAACAGTGCACGGTAACATATACTTGGTATAAATAACTGCGCTGCATTCGCCTTTCATTCGATACGAAAAATCTTAATAAGCATTGAAATTTAATTTTTATTGCCATATCCTAAAAGTGCATTTTTCATGAGCAAGGGATCCCGTTTACACTTCGACCTGAAATGTCCAATGAACCTTAAAGTCTGTGTAATAAAGTTTAATATGGCATATGAGTGTTAGTGTTTGATATTTTAAAGTTATTTCCCTGACATAGAGGGCTTCGTGCCGAAACTAGCGTTTTACAGAACAATGTATCTTCTTTTTAAACTAAGTCGGTTAATCGTGCTTCCATTATAATTCTCACATAAAATACCCGTTTTTCTTTATCTCACAATTGTTTGTAGGTCTATCTTCCGCCAAGTATATGCGACTGGGCATTAATTTATAAAGATTAACAAGTCTGAGCAATAATTCTATATCGATGAGGTAAACGACTTCAAAGTTACACATCGGTAGCGGCAGACATATTAATCGACTATAATATTAATCTGTATCAATTGGTTTGAGAACACGTTATTCTGGTGATTGCTCAGCGTTAGGACATTAAAATATAAATGTTACATTAAGTGGGACGTGAATAGGTGCGCTCACCTCACTTTTATTGCACTCTCGCTACTTTTTAATTATCGTTGGTCAATCACAAGTTATATTACTATCCGTAACAAATCTACGCGATTCGTCGCGCCACTCACGAATTTGTTTCGGCTCTCATTCTAACGACCAATAAACTTTATCACACCATTTCAGTAGGAATCTCAATAATTATTCAACTATAAAACTTTATAGAAGTGACTGTTGTCGATGTTTTATCACTATTAACTTTCGTGAAAGTCGGTAGCCTTTTGATATTTTAACACTATAGCGAAATGTTGTAGAAAAATGTTATTATAAAGGAATTAAGAATGAATTTGAAGTTGTTAACATGAAAAAAGAATAGCATTGGAGCCGTTAACTTATAAAATTGAAATATTCACGGCGGGAATCAAACGGAAAGCTTGCGCCGGCGCCGTTCCCCATGATGTATGGGCCCCACCACATACTTAACTAATAAACCCTTCCAGTTTAAGGACACACGCGATGAAATATATCCGTCTCGGTCTGGTAATCCATTTTATACTTTTCCATCGAGCATTGCTGATTTCAAATTATAATTAGCACCTTATTCGCCTATTGTTGCTGCACAATTCTTTTTAAAGAGAAAAATACTTCCAAGTGGTTACGATAAAAAAAATAAAATCATGAATCTCATTACACTTAACATCGACTAATATTCAAATTAAGCAATTTCACAAAACTTTTTAATTAATGTACGGTAGCATTCACACACTTTCAACTATCATTGTTTAAAAATTATGTTCTAAATTCAGTCTCATAAAATATTATTTCATACAAAATTTAATTTTTAGAGCGAGATGACGATGTTTACCACAGTTCCTGCTCATAACCAAAATGGCCAGACTAAGGTCCGATACCGATCGAAAGCTCAACTCCGGTTAAACGTTACATGCGGGTAAAAAAAACGACGTTTCTATTATAGAAGGCCACTTTTTTACTATAGTCACCGGCCAGAAACTCAATCGTAAATTATAATTTATTAACTCGAAGGACTACGAAATTAAGATATCCACCTTTCCGCATCTATGGCGGTATCCTTTTGATTATAAGTTTTAGTGCAACGTTGTTTTTCGAGTGCGGTAGACGTTACAGTGGCTGTGGGACAGTATAGTGACCGATATGCAATCTGAATTGTTAAACGGCGCGCCGTGACCTACCACAGCTCAATTTGTCGGCGGAGTTACATCAAAGTGTACTGAGCTTACGATTTGATGCGACACACGTATCGGTAATTTACGCGTCGACATTGGCAGCTGTCATCGTTCGGCGATCATGTACCGGTACCCGAGAGCCAGCCGTATACTTCCGATGTGGACTCCACGCGCCAGTGATTGTGTTATTAATCAGTGCTATTTCCAACTCTACTTCTGCTATTGTACAAATTTGCTTTTACTTTTTCACACGCATCAGACGCGAGATGTATTTCACTGTCAACGCACGAATGTTGGAATCATCGGCGCTCGCGCAGAATTTTGATGAGAATTTCCTTCTGCACTCGAGATACATAAACATTATACGGCTCGCCGTCATGTTTACAACGGAAAATGAAATCGCGCACTGTTTGCTAAACGAACTTTTTAATGCGTTTACAAAATTACAAAAATAATCTCCGACCTTATTGTTTAGTTTATAAGAAAACGTGGTGTTGAGCATAATTTATGATCGATTGTTTGAGTATTGTAGTATTTATGGAGCCTAAAATGTGTCAGTAAGTAATTTTAAGAGGTCAAACACCGATATTATGAATGCGAGCGCACGGAGCCGCCGCGAAAATATGTACTCTCAAACAAGTAAAACCAAACACAGTCTTAGCGCTCTTTGAATAAGTAGCCTAAACAAAAACCTGCACTTGCATAAATGCAAAACTGTGGTGTTGCGTTCACTATGTGGCTTATAATAATAGTAGAAATTAATTTTCAATTAAGTCAGCGGTAATTGTTCCATGAATAAATTTAAAGTTTGATGGGGGCAATTTTCTTCCTTATAACGTGTTACATTGTAAGTCACGTACATATTTACAGTAATTATTTAAACATCCTGCATTTTTGATAAAGGACTTAAACATTAATTAAAACAGCACTCCATAAAATGTGCCATCTAGGTAATTCCCTTTTATTTTTTTACTGGCGTATATTGGAATTATATTATGTCAAGATGTTTGTCCACTATTAAGGGCGTGACTGATAGCTATAAATTGTGTGAATTTCTTGCTAGGTTACATAAGGTGGTCTGTTTCTTGGTGTAACATGACAAAGTAGACCTAAATTCCTTCTTAATTAGAAAAATGTCACCCACGAAGTACGAATATTATTATACTTCACATGGGAATATTAACAAAAAACAACTTCCGAACTAAAATGGCGAATACCTAAATGCCACATAGTATATCGAGTATGGAGTTCTTAATAAATGTAAGTACATTCCTAGATACTTCCATCATAATTCATACCATGCCTAGTACTAGTGTATGAATTCGATATTACATGATTGACACTCGATTTATGAATTCAATTTGTATTAAAACTATAAATTCATTTGTTATAAATTAAATCTCCCTTACTTGACTGACATTTTGTTGTCATAATGAGAAGCTTAACTATCGTTGGTTAAATAGTTCTGAATACAAAAATGAAAATTCCATAAAAAGGCATACAGTACAGATTTAAAAAAAAGATTTAAAAAATCCTATAGTAGGTAATAATCTACCAAATTTTAGCTTCTAACTTACAGACAGAATACTTTTAAAATACAGTCTACAATTCCACACTCTTCAAAGATTCTCTAAAAGTACCATATACATAAATACTTAAAATATTTACAAAACATTTTCGAAAAATCTCAAGCATGCAATTCTAGCTATACCATCTTTCTGTACGGTATCCAGGGCAAGGGGCGGTGACCTCCGCCCTTCCGCCTGGCCCGGTGACCCTGCTGAAACTGAAACTCGACGACTCACTAATTTTCACTCCAACTTTACTTCTACGTTCAGACAATTAGGTGTTAGGGTTCCAAAGTCTTGTTTTGGGTCTAGATTTGATTATGGCAACGTCCCATAACAAGTTTTAACTAGTCATATTGTGGATATAAATTGAGTTGGTGTCAACCCTAAGTTGGCATGCTGAATAATAGTGGACCAATTATTTTGTATAATTTTTTCTCAAACAAAAATACTATGTTTTTGTCATTTAAAATATTTTTTGTTTTTCCCAAAAATTAAGTTGTTTTTTTATACTTAATTACAAAAAAAAGTAATAAAAAAATATTTATGCAATGAATGCATTAAATATTTAAACTACAAAAAAATCTTAAACTTGCAATGTACTAAGGAAGTTTGATACGTCTTGAAAGTGACTCTACTTAGTAACTAAATCAGTCTGAACATTACTTATGAATCTGATTTTATCTTTAATTAACTAAATCCAGCAAATAAATTTATATTAAAACAGATAAGTATCTTCACAGTTGATTTCCTTTATGATTTCATTATGCAAATTGTTAACAATTAGGTATTAATTTGTACACATTTTATTGTTTTATGTACTTATATGACACTATAGACTGAACTTATATTACCAAAGATAAAATATAAGATTTATAATGCAGTATAATATAAGTCAATATATAATTTAATTTTATAAACATTTTGCTTTTTCTAAAACAAGAATAGAATTTTAGCAAAACAAACACTACAATATCAATTAAGCGAAATTGATTTCACTGATTTAAATAAATTAACAATAAATTTTGAGGCCTGTAGTCATTAAAGGGGATTTTGATAATACTTGTCTAATTCACAGGTTCACAATAGTTCACTAAAAGTTACGTTGGAACATAAATTATGCAATTTATACAAATTTAGAATACCTACATTGATTTTATTTTCATAGATTGTTTTAATATATATAAAACACATTTATAGGTACGTAATGAATAGTATTTGTCTTAATAAACACATTTCATTCCTCTTTTCAACAAAATAAACTGTTGTATGTAAATTGGTTCTCAAGCTTTTTTAAAAAATCTCGCAGAAATATCGGTTCCAAATAAAAAAATCTTCCTTTCAATTTGGTACGAAGTTCGAAGCACACCTCGATCGGTTCGGTAGCACTTGAATTAAGATAATGTTCACACCTGCTCGACTCTGTATAAAACGTCACATTGTGAGCCGAACGCAGTTACCAAGAGCATTTTATGGGTTAGCTCCACCGGCCACCGCGGCACTGAGGCGAACCGATATCGCGACTTAACCACCGCATATTTTTACATTTCGACAAATTGTTACACTGCTTTAATTGATTAAACAATTTGTAACAAAACCTTTAATACCTTACAAATATCTACATTAAAAACAATATAGGTTATCTACGGTCAGTAACAGTTACGCGTATTTCTATAAATAGCTCCTTACTTTGTACGTTATTTCGTATTTTGTTCTGCCATAAAAGATTTATATCGTGTCATAAATCATTTTATGATGAATTATTCACACGCGAATCGCTGTTACATTTTGTTTCTGGTAAGGAACCGAGCTTGTGTTTTGAAGCTAGTGCTTACAGCAAATATCTGTTCTTATGTTACTGAGAACTAATATTTATCGTTAGAAATGCGTAGTATTTTTTTACAATAACAGTATTAATAAAAATTTTATGTCGAATTTTTTGGAAGGGTAATTTTGAATGTTCAGCTCAGTGTGCGTTAGCCGCTAGTGCGTGTGTCGTCGAGTCTCGGTCCCTTTTATTGCGGTTCTGTTTACAACGTATTTTATAGCATCAGCTGTTTGATTACGTCACTACAGCTGGTCGGATTAGGGCTTCAAGTAATTCTCTAGTAAAATATCTAGGTGAGAAAATTTGGGGTGGAAAAATTTATTGTTTAGGTAGTAACAACTTGAACAGGATAATATCGTTCGCAATTAAGTGTACGGGAGAATTAAGTTAAGTTATTGGGTAATTTGAATAGAGATAAGTAATTCTACTTAAATATTTGCTTCTGTTTTTTTTTTTTGCTTTGTGCAATAGAGTTGTAAAATTCTAAAAAACAGTTCTAACTGTAAAACCGTTTAGCAGGTACAGATCTATTGTTTCGTCAACGGTTGAATTACAACTGTTTTATTGTTCAAAAAACGTTGCATAATTTTTATGGTCTCAGGTGATTGTTGTCAATGAATAGGATCCTTTAAACTGTTCTTGTTACGTTGAGGTTGACCATTTAACTGTTCGTGGAATGTGTTTCCGTTACTTATTGTGAAGGATTTAAAATGTGCGAAAATTTAGTTTGATAATGCAAAATAATGGCTTCTAAGTTGTATGTCATCTTTCATACTAAGGTACACCTAATCATCCACTTGTATAAACTCTTTGATATTACGTTTAATCATCGTTTTGCCAACTTGTCCAAAGAAACATCTATTAGGAGGCTCATAAAACAGCACACTAAGAGACCACTGTACAGGGTGTGTAAATCTCTCGCGATCCTCTCTGTATTTTGTTACGTTTTCGCCGCGCTTCCTCGACTGACCCCTGTTATTTTATTATGTCCCCACCCTTAAAAATATTGTAGACACACCACGAACAACTTTAAAGGATAAGAATGTAGCAAATAAATGAAGATAACTAATGTTCTATAAATACCACGATGACCAATATAATTTATAGAATCGCAATCTAATATTTTATCAACCAAAATAATAAACATACATCGTGCTGCCAAAAAAAATAAACAAGTTACTTTAATTATTTAATTACAAGCAACAAAGTTTGTTTGCGAAACCTAAAAAATAGCAATATAATGAAGTGCTTAGATTTTAAATTTAAACATAAATCAGATTAATTACAGGGTGTTTAAATGGTTGTGTGTACGGCAATAAAGAAACAAACTGTTGGAACTTGGATTGCGGCGACAATGTAACGACTCTCACGATGAAACCGGAAAACATTAAGGCGCTCACTGGACCTACTATTAGTTAAAATTTTATATCTTAACATCATAAAAATAAAATAGTAGAGCATCCACTTCATATGACAAATATGTTAGACATCCTGTTTTTATGAAGACTTGTTTTTAGATGCTATCAACTTTAATTACTAATTAAACCTCTAATTAGTTGTCAGGAAAATCTTTGAGCCGCTCAGTAACCAAGTTACCTACATCAATAAAATGCAATTACAGGAATCGTATTACTTAATTAACGTTTGTGTTGCGTCACATTATGAAGTAGCGATTTACGACGCGTAGGTAAATAGGCATGAATATTTTTACACGTGGAAACAGCGAATAGACGACGTGTTGAAGGTTTAATTGCACTTGTCCGCTCATCGTCCGGGAAACATGCACTTTTCATGAAATAATGCCTACGGTAAATATGGGGCATAATTTTCTTCATTAACCAGCTTAGCGCACTTAATTCTGTAATCACCGTATCAAACCGAGGTCTTTTCATCTCGTGTGGGGGTAATCAAAGCAATTTCTGGACCTTGATCTTCAAAACCCTAGCTAACCTTAAACTGCTAGTAATTTTAGCCGACCAACCTGTATTTAACCCGCATGCAAATTATAATAAATTACCCGTACATTACTTGGTACGTCACATGATCGTGGGCCGCGCGGTGCGTGTGCGCAAGATTATTGAATCTGCGACAGTCCCGCCACGTCATAAATCGGTTGCGTCTCCCATTGTTCCTGGCGATGTCAAAGATCAGTAATTTACCTTTGTGGAGGTAGAGGCAGGTTTTACCGTACACTCTATCGAAGATTTATTTTGAGAATTTGTTGCGAAATGAAACACCTTTTATATAGAAATGTAGTGAAGGAAAATATTCAGATCATGATGGCTGATTAGCTTTTTGATTGATCGATATAAATGCATATAGTTAAAGTGATTACGAAGAAGCTTGTTGGTTAACAACCTGTTTGGAACCTCCGCATTTTTTCGAAGTACGAGCTACGGATTCTACCAAGCGTTCATAGATTCAAGGAGTTTTCCGCAGTACAGTAGGTAGAGATAAAATCGTGAGGTACTCACATACTTTAATAAATTTTTGATATTACATTTCAAACCGCAAGCAATGTCGGTTGGCAAAAACATTTGATTTATGTGTCTGAGTCGGCAGTAGTTTTTTGAAGGTTAAAAAATCCATACCTTTCTGTTCTACGGCTGTGGGCTATTAAATTCCTTCTTAAGGACGTAATAAGTTTTTACTATTGTTGAAGCTTGTTTGGGGTCACGCATGGGTTTTATGATCCCTTGTTACTACGTAGATAAAGCGTTAATTACAGACAGTCTTTAGTATTATCATTTAAATAAACTTACCGAATTTTATTACGCTCATTATCATTTGCAAGGAAGTTGTATTTTTAATTTTATGGCTTTATAATCAACATCTTAAAAATTTTATCGGTGTAATAACATTTGTAATTATGTATGTAAATTAAAATATTATTAGATGTACATTGTTTTGTTGGTATGTATCATAAAATGGAAGTGAATAAATTTAATAAGTGTTCGTCAGTTGAGTCTGGCCTGTGTTGTGAGAAAGCTTGAAGACTGCGTCCGTTAGGTCCCGAGGGCCGTGATATCGTGCTGCTTGCACAACAGCTGATTATCCGTCATTACATTGTTACACGAAAATCCAATCATTCCCTTTACGAAAGAATCGTACCATAAAAATAACAAAAATATACACCTACCGTGACAGAATATGTTCAATGAAAGGTAGCAATGAGGTAGTCCATTTAGAGCACCTGTGCGAATAGCACCTGAACGAATAGCACCCAGCCTAGTCCACGAAGGGCACCTATCAAAATATTTGGCAGGTGCTCTTCGTGGATGCAAAATTTGTTTTATGTATTTATCCACGAAGGGCACCTACAATTCGAACCGTAGTGCTGGGATATACACACTCGTATTTTTTAAGCAGGACGTTAAATAAAAGATATCGAAAAGAAATCATATGAATATTAATAATTTATATTACACAAACAGTACCTATCATACAGCGCTGACGCCAATTTTGAAAGCCTCTCTTTTCTTACGGCCACAATAGGTGATAGATAAAACTACTCCTAGGCGCTGGCCTAGGAGTAGTTGTAAATCAAGGCTAAAAGCTGTTTTAGCCTCGATTTACAACTGAATGGCAGTGCAAATGGGAATCTTCTATCACGGGCCGCCACCTATATCAGTTCTTCCCATCCGTGCATGAGCGGTTGGAGATGCATCACTGTGTTGGCCAAATTCTTATTGGCCACAGCAACTTTAAAAGCAAGTTGTTCTTATTTCAACTTGGTGATTCACCATGGTGCCAATGTTCGACAGTGAAGTTACAATACGAGCAGTCGGCACATCACATACTCTGGGAGTGTGATCTCTGGCAATATGAACGTAACACTATGTTAAATAATTTAATTGTTTCGTCAGGTGTAGCTTATTATACCGATTTTGTGGAATCTAGAACAAATTTCCGTGCGTTTAGGCGCTCTTGCCACACCTATTATTGGAAGCAAGTATAACAGCTCACACATAGGACCCACTTAGTTTTCGTCTTTCCGTGGTGCTCTTATAATATATTTTGATTTATTTCGTTGCGGGAACCAAGACAATTAATGTCCCTGGGACGCGCCGGACTTCAGTGTTCCGGTGTTTTCATGGTTGTACTGTAGAACGTGGCTTACAGGAGTTGCAGCGGTTTAAGGAGGTTGTAGCGGGCTTGTCTCATAAAAAACAGTACCTATCATAATAAAAATAAATCTTAAAATCGCAACTTTTCGATACAGTGCCCTAGAGAAATAATGCCATTTTTGTATTCTTCTATTATACTATTTATTAATTTATTTTTTATTTCGGCAAGTTTTTGAGATCGTGATGTGTCAATTTTTTTCCGTACTTCAGCATAATTTTTGCTACTATCTTTTAAGACCCTTAAAACACTGCAAATGTTCTTATTATTCTTGTTTATAGCTTTATTTATAGCTGAATAACGCGTCTCAGCATTATTATTGGTTTTATGAATTTGACCGTAAGAACACCATTTGTTTGACCACAATTTGTGGTCAATCCACTGGCTAACCATATAATCGTTGAATGCTGTCACTTTGTCATCTTGGGGACTCTCACCCATTATATATAGCCAAGCATCGTCTAAGTCATTCGGTGGCAAATAAGGAAGAACAGTGCATAGAGCTACGTGCTTTCTGAAAATACTATTTTTATTTTACTTTACCTCTCTTTAGTAGCGCCTTTTTAAAATGGAAGTAACACCCTTTTACAGCGACTTTGGGAAATACAGATAGAATTCCTCTTACTGCAACTTCTTCAAAGTCACTTGTAAAAATGTCTACAGACATGTCTGGTATCGTGGAAAATGTCTACGGCATCGACAGTGGAGGGGTTATAAGAGCTAGGCCTCAATAAAAATAGTATTTTCAGATCCGTAGCACACGCATCCCAGGTAGGTTGCTTGGTATATGGGCCTGAGCATAAGAAAAGAGAGACCCATGATGGATTTCGAAATTGGCGTCAGCGCTGTAGGGTAGGTACTGTTTGTGTAATATAAATTATTAATGCATATGTATTATTTTCGATATTTTTTATTTAACGTCCTGCTTACCAAATACGGGTGTATATATCCCAGCACTACGGTTCTGAGTCGTAGGTGCCATCCGTGGATAAATACATATAAACAAATTGGCATCCACGAAGAGCACCTGCACACATATTTTGATAGGTGCCCTTCGTAGACTAGGCTGGGTGCTATTCGTTCAGGTGCTATTCGCACAGGTGCTCTAAATGGACTACCTCGTAGCAATGCTATTTTTTGTTCAAGCATTAATTAAAATGAATGTATGGTTTATTGCGATATTAAAACTATCGACATACGTTGTGTGAATAATTATAGTACACTACGCAATGAATAGTAAACAATTTGAACATTCACATACATATATCTAGCAGAAAAAAATAGGTATTTATAATAGTACATTACTACGCAAAACTTATTGAAGTGAAATGCGAAATTTTCAATTTAATCATTTTACCTAAGTAAATAAAAATTTAAAATCATTTATAATGTAAATTGCTTTACATAGGTAGCTACTAAAACCAAAAAGTTTTAGAAACCCAACATTTTTTTAAAGTTCTTTTACAATACCTTTTCAAACACTTACTACACGCCACAAACAATAATATCTCTCATAAAATCTTCAAACATGTAACCACAAAAACATCTCAATCCATACGAGTATAATATCATTTAATAGTGCCACTATAAGAATGATATCACTCCATATAAATGTTAGTAGAACGACTCATCTCCGCGGCGGCAAAGCCGACCGAGTCTGTAATATCGACCGACCAAATTGTGTACAAGTTCAAGGCCCCAATAAAAATTATCCACGTGAGCTCCAGACCACGGGAAGTGACGAATTACTGCGCTATATTTTATTACAAAACACCTGATACGTAAATGTTTGTAAACATTATTAGTACTAGAAAAAAAGTCTGAGAGGAAAATGTATTTGAAATGTAAAACAATGTGCTGTAAAGAAAAAGCATGTTCGTGTCTCCAACGATTGTTTCGCTTTTTATCCGTGCGACAACGGTTTCAGTTAGATCGTTAATTTGATTTAAACTGCGTATCAATTTCAAGATTTTCTTTAGAAAAAATATAATTATGTCTCACACAATAAAATCACTTTTAATTCATTTTTAATACCATAGAAAAATATGCCCCAGACTGGACAAATAAATTTGGTTACTCTTTTTATCATGCGCACAATAAAAGTATTGTGTCGTAATAATTTTGAATTATTGCTCCAAGATTGCGATCTTAATTTCTTAATGCGTGAAACTTAATTTATAATTAAAGAAAATAATAGGTCTTAATTAACCACCCTGCTTTAGGTATTTACTGTACTTGTTGTTGTAAAATGCTTACTTCGGGTGAGAATTATAATTTAATTCTTATTCACACCTAGAAAACTAGCCTATCATTTGCATTTTTAATATCAGTGTTTTATTTTTTTGTAAAATCTATTGTTGAGTATAAAAGATCGGATCATACAGATTCTCTTATAGCATTCATAGCATAGACTTCAGAGTTGTTAATTTTATCAATGGTGTATTTATAAGTTTGTTTTGATATATATAGAGTAAACAATCCTTATAAATACCCACTATTAAGATAGTTTTAAAAACTCGATATAAGTGTTAAAATATTTTTTTTTTAATTAAAATAATGTATTAGCAACTGTACAACAAGTTTCCTTGGTTTGTTTTTCCCGTTAAGCGTGGTGACCCTACCGGCCGTGAGTAATGGCGGGCTGGCTACATTCTGTTTACAACTCTCCTACTGCTCATAGCGTCCGGGTGCATTCGGCCACTATGTTAAAACTATTGTTTATTGTCACCCTAGTGTCGACTGCCGCATGATTGATACTGACAATTTAAGCGATATACCGCATTTGAAATTTAAATGTAAACTTCTGATTCTCATTTGTAAGTTTTACGTTTAGATATCAATTCAATATTTCTTGTATTGCTCCGTTAATTTGCAATTTATGCATTTTTCTTCTTGTAACTACTGACTGACTTAATGAGACACTGTTAGCTAATTACATCTGTTTAAATTACTATTTAATTGTTAAATCTGTGTTTAATGTGACGACATTAATTGCTTTTATTGTTTACAATAATTACGCTTACATAAAGTGGGTAAGAAAAAGTCAATTGTTTAAATGCTGCGGGTAATTGTAACATTTCCTGTTTGGGGGCGACACTAATACTCAATATTAAATGTGTCTAGACAGAGAAAGATAATATGAAACATGTTTCACGGCAGTTGTTGAGTTTCCCACAAGCCTCGAGACACTGGAACGTTTTATTATTTGATGTTGAAACAGAAACATTGTGAAAATTGTATCCTATATTCTGTGACAAAAGACTGGAAATAAATTGCAAGTGAGTCATAATTGTGTCTAACGTTAACAGACTCAGTAGGTATATTGAATAATTTAAGATAAAAAAAAATGTAGAAACACATTAAATAAACCTGTTTAGAACCACAGTCGTAAGTTAGAGTAATTATAAATTTTGAAAATTAAGTTGTAAGCAATTCAATACCGAGAGTAATAAAAGGCAAAAAATCTGTGCAATGTACACGGTAGTAAAGATATATATTTTTAGATCCAGCAATAACATTATAATGTGTTGCTTACATTATAACTAAGAATCTGTTTGTGTTACTATGTCTACATATTGTTCAATAAAAATTTTAGTGCTCTTGTGTTTTATTTTACACGATAAAAACATCGAAATTATTTAAAACCTGTATTTCTTTCTAACATATTACTCTTCTTACCTGAATTATTTCTCAAAGCAAAATTAAATGATGAAATAGAAAATAATGTATGAACTAACATGTCCATACAAAACATTGTTCATAAATCTGACTTTAGCACGTAATAGTGAGTCAACTTTAATAAAACGGATTGACATTAACACAATACAAGCAAGTCCTGAATTAATATCAATTAGACTGATTAGAATTGCAAACAAGCAATTAGTTCATAAATATTGTAAAGACATTTCATAAAAAGTCTTGTTGATAGCGTTGGCTGGATTAAAACAAAAACTTTGTTATTTTTATTCATGATTTGTTGGTGGGTATAATTTCGAATGGCTATCGGACGTGATTCGAAGCTTGATTAGCAAAATTTAAATTACTTTTTTCAACTACTTTTTGTATGTATTAAATATCCTCTCATTTCAGTATTTAATTAACTACTCGTATCTATTTAATCCTTCAAGCTCAAGTCATATATGTGGCAGTATATCAAGCTACCCTAATCTCTTCAAAGAACTTTCAACTCTATTGCACACTAATAAGGTGTCTATATGAGTAAAATTGATGTTAATATTAATTACAGTGCTATCGAATTTCGTCTACAGAAGGCTCTTCATTTGCGTGTTTCATTGTTTTATGTAAATTCACTGGTAATTTAACAACTGATGAAATGAAGGCGCATGTTGCTAGTACAGGTACGGAATGAAGCAGATGAATCGGTTAGATGTTTAATTGGGTATTTTATGACCCACTTCATTTTTTAACGAATGGCTGACTTTATTACTTGCATTTTTTTATAGGCTTTATGCACTAATTCAAGTACAAGGCTTAATACGATGGGCATTCTTTTCCAGCCAGACCTTTGGGTGATGCAGAGACAAAAACAGTGGTCGATGCATTTCCTATAATTACACAATTTAGATATCCTAAAATATCCTAAATTATTTTTCTATAATGTGTAAAGGAAAATATGAAAACACATCTAAAACGTTTACCTGTTGTCATGAAAGGTCACCCAAATAAAACCATCATATCACTTTGTTATCCCCGACCAAGCTAAGTAAAGTCATTCAGTCAGTTTCATAGTAGAGTATGAATATTTTACCAAATTTTACGTTCACCTAGATAGAGGGTCGATGTTTATGTCTCTATACAGGGTGCGTGCGTAGTGGCAGTACAGTTCAATGTGTCATGCGTCACCGTGGTGTTAGCGCGTTGTTTTTTTATCAATTACGTTTGTTTATGAAGCTCGGTAAATATTAAAAAATGTTCTGTAGATCTAGTGGTTGCTAAGCATGTATAAAGGATGATGCCTGACATGCCACGTATAGGATGATTTTGTTCAAGGGATGATCCTAAGTATCATAAATGTATAGATTTTTATCATATCATAAATATACTATAGACTGCCTCGTTGGCCGAGTGGTCGTAAGTGCGACTGCCGGGCAAGAGGTCTCGGGTTCGATTCCCCTGTCGGGCAAAGTAATAATGGGTTTTTTAAAAAAATCTCAGTAGTAGCACGGAGTCTAGAATTGTGTATATGGCAATAGGCTCACCCCCTATTACATGGGACTCATAAGACAAATAGTGAAAAGTAGGTGTTACTTCTGTGTGCATCTCTGCCTACCCCTTCGGGGATAAAGGCGTGATGTTACGATGAGGATGATGATACATTTTTATAAGCCAGTCAAATGATAGATCGTGTAGAAAAATGTTGGTAAGTACAAAGTATTGTTACACTGTTCTGCTTGGCTCGTTTTTGACAAGGACTCCACGTGCCACTATAGGTGATAATAAAAATTTGTAGTATCTAATATGGTGTCCTCAATTCGTATAACAGATAAAAAGTAGAACAATATAAACAAATTTGCTATACCACTGAAATATATTCACCTACAATACTCATTGATTAAGATGCAACAGTTTCCAATACCAATTGAAATTGCAAACTTAAGCTATAATCACAATATAGTCTTTGATCTCAAATCGCATTACCTATTTCTGTTCAGCAAATGGACTTCCATTATTATTTTGATAGTAATGTATCAAATAGATAGAGTTATCACTCACGTAGCGTGTATTGGGTCTATATCACGAGTGAGGTGCCCAAAACGGCTAATACAGCGGCGGTTAAAGGGTTATTATAGTGAATTATTATATTTTATCTTCAAGTTTCGAGGTTTATTTAGAAAATAGTGGTTTGGGTGTTAAGTGAAAACTGTATGGGAAGATTATAAAAGGATTTTTATATGTGGGTAACTCCTCTTTATGCTACTTAAAAGTATAAGTATGTGGGGGTAGACATTTTTGGTTTTGTTCCTATAATGGGGCATGAACACAGATCATGTATCATTAATCTAGACTTTGATAATTCGAACGTAAATTACAATCCTTATAATAACTATCAAGTTTAAACCTTTTATTTTATTTACCAGTTATAGGTATGTAGGTAATCCATTACACATAAAAGCCAAAAGGAACGTGTCATATTGTCATAAACAAAATAAAACCAAAAGAGAATCAGTACAGACTGCCTATGTAATTCTATTTTTCCATTCACAAACACGAGAATCTAACAGGCGATCGATCAGTAATTGCTATGGCATTTCCCTTAGCTGATTTACTATCTCCATATAATTGTAGCTTACATACAAACTGGTACCTTTAGTGGGACATTTTTACTATCCTGTAGGTACAGGTGTTCTATAGTTTATGAATTTATTCTGAGTAAGTAAGCTGGTTCGTAATTGATGAGAAATGATGTTACTGGGAAAGATTAATGAGACTTTTCTTAAGGTAATTATGTCAGGCGATGAAATATTCTCAACATCTTTTATAGAGAAGTAAGTATCGATGAAAGGAAAATAAAGTACTTTGATTAAGTCGCATTTCTGTGGTTAGTATGAAAAATAAAAGTATAGAGGTTCATTTAAGGTTAGCAGCTTATAATAGCTTCGTAAGTTTTCTTCATTCATTTTACACGGCTGTATTACACACAGCTGGCCGAATTAAATGTGGGCTTGGCTTATCGAAATTACTTTTAAACGTAGCATTGAGCGAGCCTTAAAACTTAGCGGAAGGCCTTGGGCACTTCATGTACCTACCATTCCTAAGTCTGACCTTGTCATCGCAATAAATTTAACAGTTGCGACACGCAAATATCCACTAACTGAACATGATTTATAACTGACTAACGTAGATCGAACAATTTGCTACCAATTTCACAATTCGGTCCTTGATTCGTCAATACTTGCATACGGTAATAGATTTGTTTCGGTGCTACGGTAACCCAAATTGTTTACGTCGTTTTTGGTAATCGAGTTTCGTGAACCACATTTTGGTATGCAATTCCCAAATTGAATCTTTCTTTCATGACTATCGATAAACAGTAACTATCGAGGCCATCCAATGAAATATCCATAACGTTAGCACCTATTTACACTAAGTATCATGCTCTTTGATCATGTAATTTTTAAATACTAACTGGTTAAGATGGTGTGATAAGAGAAAATAAGCAAATTATTTCCTCCTACAGTATTTCTTATGTTGTTTGAACTGTAAAGCTCAGCGGGCGATCATGCGCAGGCGCCGCATTACAACGTTCTCATTGGCCCCCGAGCGACAGGGCTGCCAATCTACAAATAACGTATGCCCAACACAGCTCGCTATTATAATTTAATTGAGGACTTACAATAATTACTGAGTCATGCCCCAGCGGATGTAACACAGCGATTATCCTCTTCATTCTTAAGGCGGCGCTGAATAAGCGCACGAAACCTAATTTTATTCAAATTAGTCTAGCAAGGGGAACTGCGGATCACCTGTTAATTTAAATAAAAATCCGCATGGAATACCTATACGTAATGCGCATAAAGTTTTCCGCGCCAATTCTTTGTTTATTTTCTTTATCAAAATGTGTGATTTATTTTAAGCATCACTTAGAATATAGGTGACTGCACTAAAAATAGAGCATTCATCAATACAACGAGCGCAAGGCGAGTAGTTTATTCGCATTAAATCATACCAGCAATAAATCTCGCAAACCCGTTCTACAGCTTATCAAAACAATACGCAGACACACTTCCAACTATGTATTGAAAAATGTCTTCTTCGCAACATCGCACAAACTAGTTTTTAATGTATTCTATGAAACACAAGGTCTCATTTCCGTTGTCATTGAAGCGCGGATCATATCCTTTAGAATCGCGAGGAGATCATTTCAAAATTAAGCCTCAAGTGTATGATAAATTTTCATAAATCAGAACGTTATTTATTGAAGTATGGACTTTAAGGTGTTTGGAAATCGGTTTACTTTGGTATTTAGGGATTTGATGTGTTAAGGCCTTTCCAAACCGGGGAATTGGCGGAATAATCGGATATCGGATTCTCATCTCCCTGATATTTCGCTATATGGATGGAAGAATAAAATTGGCGGTTGTTATTACCAGGAAGATTAATGTGTGGCTATAATATTTTGAGGCTACGTTGTTTCTAAAGGTTTTTAATGTATAGAAAACCAATAGGTAGGCGATGACGTCTACGATAAGTCCTGAGAAGTTGAATTGTTTTCATTGCATGCATGCAAGGCTATTATTCTCCACGTGGTAGGTTCGATAGAGAGATAGTTTGCGTGGTGTTTTCACACAATTAATTTTCAATAAATAACAATGTAATATGAGTTACAAGCGAGCAGACGCCCTGTGCGGCTGGCATCGCTCGTCCCATCAGACCACCGCTACGATACTCAAGGCGTTTTTATGAAATTTCTTAAACAATTTTGTATTACGCGGTATCTTTTAAACAATAGAGGTTAACATTATGGTTTTAATAAATACGGCCTATTATAGACTTACCATGCAGTTTTTATCGGATAATTTGAACATTAATAAGCTAAGGAGCGTGTTGGTTGACCTAAAAAACCGTATTATAATTAATGTATTTTATTAGCCACAATAACATCAGAAACTAGGTAAAATTATTATAAAGCACTAGAACCTATTTAATGACAAGGTAAGGTGGGGTAATCAAAGCCCATATGTGGCAATAAAGGCTATTATGCAAGCTCACACCTATTACCCATTAATGTGTAAGAAAATGTTCTTACACGGTAAATTATACAGCGTGTTTTATTAACGTAGCGTTCTATTAAATAAATATCAAATAAATCGCATATGAATAAAGGTATTGAAGTAGAATTATAGGACCTACTAAGTTTAAAATTGTTGCAAAAATGTTCTGCGTTGGTATAACCTATCTCTTATTAAGTAAATGGTAGCTTACTGTATAGCCTTAAGCCATCTGCGTACAAGAACCTGCCTACCTTTTTGAAGGATCTAACCACAAGGATAATACAACGGTTTGAAATTACATAAACGATAGTACTATTAAAGGAGGTTAACCATTGCTTCATTTGGGCCCTCAACCTACACCCCAATCATGTAAACTAGATGATAATTGGAATATCTTACATCGAACATTTGAGATAAGGAAATCTATTGACAATAGTTCTATTATCGAAGAATAAATGACTCAGCCATGAAATGAAAATAATACTTGAAAATGAAAAAAATCTTAACCTTAAGAAAGAGCTATACTCAGTCCTAATCCATATTTTGTCAATGGTGCAAAAATCCAGTAACCCATTCGTCTACAATTCTCGAAGTAAGCTTAACCTCTATAAACACATAAAAGTCAGTATTGAAAAGTTTGTGCTGATTCCAGAATCTAGAATACTTTTTGTTCCAATTGCTGTAGATAAGAATCCACAACTTTAATTATATGTTATGCCTGCTTAACCAAAAGGAGACGAAGCGGTAAAATATGATTAGTTACTCAATGAAAAAGATGCTCATGTAAATCATTGCATAAATACTTAACTGAAGTACGTGGTTAGGGCATGTTTTATATCAGTTTCCGATCGTTATCTCGATAATTGTGCAAAATTTCATTGTCCCTCTGTCTGTCTGTTCGCGTGTAGATACCGCAGATATGAGCCTTTGTTATTCGATTTTTTTAAAGTGAGCCTTTTAATTTTCTTTTATCTTTAAAACGGATTAAATTCTTTATCCTGGCGTGCCACGTAAAATGCACTTACGTGTATAAAATAATAACCGAGTGCAATAAAAATGTAACTAACTTGTAATTTTAATAGGTGTAACTGTTTTTGCTTATCTACGTCCAAAGATATAATATGGGTTATTATGGCATACAGATATGTTTTTTGTTGACAAAATAGGTCAAGAAAATACGACAAAAAAACGCATTAATTCACTTAATTCAATTTAAAACATGACAGATATCGCTACAGGTATATACAATTTTAAACTTAAAAGTTTGAACAGGACGATATCAAACGCCAAACTGCATTTTAAAGATGGCGTATAATTGAACTCATTAAGTTATTTATAGCCACTGCATATGGTTCGGTGAGCGATCGAATTGCCATAATTTACTAGTAATTTATTTTAAAGGTCGTATATTTACGTATGATGTTGTTCTAGCGAATTTTCTTTGTAATTTGATACTTACCTATATTCATTTTAGACACGCCTTGTTCATAATGAAATGTAAATGTATAATTACAATTCTTGGTCTTTTGTTCTAAGTAAGAATGTTTTGCTGTTTCTTCCGATGTTAGGGTTGTACCTCGCATTCGTAGCAATATGGCTTCAATTTGTAAACGAGAAATGTAGAATATGGTTTCAAATTTCTGAATGGCACGTATGCCATTTACATTTACTTTAAATTGTAATGTAAAGTTATAAATATTTCAACCTCTATATAGCATATATGTCACAATTTACCTAAGCTATGTAATTAAGTATCTTCTAACACTTTTATTTACTCAACAAATTTAACATCAAAAGCATTGTTAGTACATAATATGCGAACTGAAACCCCCCAGGACCCTCATTATAATTGTAAAATTAATAATTTGTCGAACAAGGCCCGAGGGAGTTTCTTTAAAATATTAACATCTTGTCAGTTCGTAAATTCTTCAGCCGACATTAATGATTTATTGCGCTAGCTTAAGTTCACAGCTTTGCCCGTTATCAAAACTTAGTAGTAATTTATAACTTGAAGAAAATTGTTTGAGCAACGTGTCATTTTTAAATCTTTTAATTTTCTTAAGAAAAGCGTTTTATTTTTGAATTACCAAAAATGTACTCTAATGTTAGTAGTAATAAATACCCAAGTGCATTAGATGTGTCATTGTTGATATCTTCCTTTATATAAGAAAAACATCTTCTTGTTCTAGCCGATAAGTAAGCAATCATAATAAAACTAGGTAGTTCATGTTATACAGACATAGATCACAATACAATAAGTTAAGTATCCCAAATATTCAGACTAAAAGACAGAACGTTTAGTATTAACGTGTAGAACATAAGATTTACAATGAAAACCAGTTTCAAAAGTACCGTCCGCATAAATAAGGATAAAATTAATTCAATAATTCACAAATAAATTGACATATGTCAATACTAACCATTGCCACAATCACCATTCGTCTTTTGGTCTATAAAATTTACTATTATTACGTAATATTTTATTTTCAATAGAAATTATTGATCAATAATTATAATTTATTTTATTATTGTTATTGTCATTTATATTTTGTAATAAATCTGTTATTGACATTTTATAAATGTGTTTTATTATTTATAGTTTAGATTGAAGGAGTAAGTGTCGATTTATATTGCCATCAACGCCTCTAACAGTGCCAATAAACGGTTTATGTATATAAATAATCAATTAATGTCAATCAATTGTGATTTTCTTACTCCAATTATTATTCACTTATCTAATAAAATGTTTATAAGTAAAGCTTTCTGTGATTTTTTTCCTCTACCAATCATGTCTTATGGTCGTGATACACCGTTACTGTTGAATATTATTCTGTCTTTGAAATGACGGGACACGTAGGTAAGTAGGTATAGAATTTTTATTTCTAAAGGTTTGAAATGACGGGTTTTTCACCAACTCGACACGAGGAACTGATCACACGTGTGTCCAGTTGGTGAAACTTTAAATTAGCACTAATTATTCTTTCGTCATTTGGACACGCCAAGGTTTTTATGTATGTCCACATAGTGAAAATCAAATTAAGTTACTTTTGTGTTTTCGTCAACTGGACACACGTTCACATTTTACCCGAATGTATAACAAAGTACAGTCACGCAGATAATATTTTTTAATCACAATCATCGTTGTCCTCTAAACGTCCCACCTAGTAATTTCACCGGGTAATTTTGTAATTATTCACCATTTGTGAATTTGTAAAAAATATATTTTTGACACCGAAAGTGTTTGAAAGTCGCTATTACCATGTTACGAGTACTATGCTTGTCAAATCTTCAACATGGAACCTGTTTTATTACAGTCTTTGAGTCTAACTCTAATATAAATATATGATTGTTACTCATTTGTTTTATTTCAAAATTTGTCTTAAAACCGAAACAATTTTTAACTTAACTGTACCTTTTTTAGAAAAAAACTATAGGTGTGTCCAGTTGACGATAACATAAAAGTAATTAATTTTAATTTTCACTATGTGGACATACATAAAAACCTTGGCGTGTCCAAATGACGAAAGAATAATTAGTGCTAATTTAAAGTTTCACCAACTGGACACACGTGTGATCAGTTCCTCGTGTCGAGTTGGTGAAAAACCCGAAATGACAAAGTAACTGTATATGAGCTTAAAATACTGGGGTACTCTATATTACCAATTGCAAAGTTAAAAAAACAATTATAGCTTTCATGTGCTTGAAGGTTATTTTTTTTACTTCGGTTATCTCTCATTCCAAGCATATACTTAAGTTGATATATTTTTTTAATTATATTACCTATTATAATTAATAATATTACCCATTATTAACTTCGAATTGATGTTTTCTTTTTCATTTATCATTATTATAGGAATATATTTAGTCTTAGACAAAAGTTTTTGTTGCGAACGCTACCACATCCTGTTCGAGGTCTCCCTCAAAGATGATGTTATTTAAGATCAGATCAATTTTATTGAGATTTATTTTGTGAACATCGCTTTTTGGTGATTTTATTAATTTCGACTATAAATTAATATTTTTGTAGAACTTTATATTTGATCATGTATAAATTATGCTTTTTCTTTTCATATTGATATTGAAAGTTGACAAATAGCAAATGAATAATTTGTTACAAAAATTTTAGCAAATTATAAAAACATTAAAAAATATTGACACGTCGATACTTCAAGTATTTAATTTTTTTAGTACGGCGAGTTCAAGCACCTTACTTATAAATTTATAACACGAACTATAGAAGGTGTTGCCAGCTAAAATAAAGCCCCATAATTTGCTAGCACTTAAGGCCAAAGTATAAGTATACAGCAAGCCTTTACCTTATTTCCTAATAAAATTGTAATAGAATAACTGACTACAATTTTCTATCTAATATCAGTTTTAACAAGGGAAATGCCACGTACGAACTGGATAGCTGAAATTATCTTTCACTTAATATTACGTATATAGAAACGTATGTATAGTATGGCTATGATTTAGCCTCATTTTCTCCTTGTTCTAGCCCATAGTTTAGGAACGTTTAGCAGTCTACACCATGCATTCTATGCCAAGCTTCGTTGCACTTGAGTTATAATTTATGTAAAGAAAAAACACAATAAAGGCGTCATCTAATGAGACCACCGACGTCAATAATAGGGCTGGCATGCTATACCTAATTTGAAAATTAGAGCTTGAACGTTTATGACGTAGCAGTATAGAAAATTTTAGCACATGTACCAAAGTTTAAAAAAATCAAAACTAACAAAATTTAAATTAATTATTGCTTAAGAAAAACCCTTTTTTAAATGTGTATTTGCACTTGTTTCAAGGATATGTAAGTTTTCGTTAACATCGCTTAGAAAGGTTAATATGACAGTTCTTATGAACGCTGGCAACCCTATCACTGGCCCGCGGGTGTAATGCGCGTGAAACCGTTCATCAAATGAAGTGCGTTCGCGCTTTTCGAATTTCAAACCTGCAAAGCTTTACCTGATGTTGCTTACCTACAATGTGACGTCGTCGTTACTAGACATTTATGTTTAATTAGTTACCGACTCATTTACATTTACAACTGAATTAATTTTAGGTTAAACATATCTAAAGAAAATATTTTGTATTCGTGTAGGTATTTCTTTGTATATCCATAAATCATGTAAAATTAACCTTAAAATTTTTATTTTATATAGATACAAGTATTTATATTTTCATTAAAAAGCTACCCGCGCCAACTAACCATAGAACTTCGTACCGTATATAAAATTTAATACAAAAAACGCTTCACGCTTGACCCATTCCGTAGCCGGCAAACTTCAGTATTGTCCCGTGGAAAAGAGACGGTCGTATAGCCTGCCTCTTTCCCACGCCGACCTTAAACGCTTAAAAAGCTCCATAGATGGCAGTAAAATCGTTGCAACTGTTTCAAGCGGCCACTAGTGTCGCCATCTAGCGTCGAATAACCGAACTTTTATGGCACGTTTATTGAAGAGGGTTCTTCGGCAGCTCGTAAACGATTTTATGGGCACTAACGAAGTCTACTCTCGTGCTCGATATTACCCGACCGAGTACGGTTGGGAATGCAATATTTGGATGCTCCTGTTGAGCAGCGTTGTATTCAATTCTACCGGTGTTCATGGGCTTTTATGTGCGATTCAAGGTGCGATTGGATGGCGTGCTCGAGCGTTTATTTGGCTTTATTGTTGGGGTTTGTTTATGCGATTGCTGTTTAACCAAGTACGGTGTTTGTACATGCTTTTGTTATGATTATTATGTTGTTGCGAATAATGAAAACGGTACCGTGGGAAAATTTGATATTTGGAAATTTTCTTCCGGTTCTAATTGGTTTATTTTTTTTCTGATAAGATATAAACCAACGGCAGGTAATTATAAATATGAATGTTTGTGTTATGGAGTACGGTAGGCGGTAACAAAGTTCGAATTAGGTACGAAACCCAATAACCATTTATCAGTGATTTATATTCGAGTTTTCCCCAAAACGTAGCCGTGAAAAAGGCAAATCATAAATAAGATCCGATTCAAATTTGTAGAAGATGGTATCGGTATGATTTGTAGGCTCGCACCCGAGAGCGCTTTGTCTAGTGATGTGCTAATTGCTACATCACGTATCGATAAACCGAATAAATGGGCCAACTATTGTATGCTTTACGATACATACAATATCGCTAGTAATATACAATACGCTTATTGCGGGTACTTAGAAGTTGACGTTAAATTAGTTATAAGTAAATAAAATATCTCAGTGAAGAATAATACAAGAATAATTCGACATTAAAAGCACTCCACAAACTTTCGCTCACAGAAATTGGAACAGTTTCGTTTTAACATTAAAATTTTTAAGTTTTTTATTTTTATTGCATTATTCGAATCGGTAAAATCTTCACAAGTATGGCAGAGATTCCAACACTTAGCTGTCACAAGTTCCCAACATCAGCATCTTTCGGCCAGATCTGTCGGTGAAATATCGCTCCGGGCCAGTTCTTTTTATTCGCCTTTTATTTCTTATTGCGTTAGCATGACGCCTCGCGCGTATGTAGGCGAAACTTACGACGTAGGTCGAGACCACGGGAAGTCGCATCACTAATTATTTTATTTTTTTTGTTTTGTTTTTTTTTCTTGTTCATTTTAAATAGTCCCATTGATTACTGTACACAGAACTTTCATGGATTCAATATTTTTATTAATTACTTTGCATTGTAGATGAAATGTAGAATGTTTAATTTACTAAAATTTAAATAAATGTGCATATTTATTATAAAATTTATACATTTTGTTGTAACGTAGTTAGCTGTAAGGCTCGTCACGCATATAAATTAGCTACAGAATAGATACCCGGAAACTGCCGAAAATGGCCCTATGGCCCGACCCGACACGATCGTGCGGACGCCACGTATCGATGTCCGAAACATGGCCGATAAATAATCATTCATTTAAATTCGATACTCGCCCACGCACTAGCGATATCATTATGATTTAAGATGGTTGAATATTTGTCATACACGCACATAAAGCTTTTACTAAATAAATACAAACAAACACTCATTTAATTATTGGAGTTGGTTCAAATTCGAGATGAATATTTTGGTACCTGTTCAATGTATTCCAAGTCGTGTACCACATAATATATGGGAGGACCGATGATGTAAATGCCACCCTGAAGGCAACAAATCCGAACCGCGACGGCCGACAAACATTTTTTTCTAAACCACATACCCCAAACAATGTGTTATCTGTCCTGATGTGATTTAACAGGTAATTTTTAAAATAGATTACCATTAAACAGAGCCTGATTTATGTTTGGGCACAATGTAAATAGGCAAGCAGTAGAATGAGGAACTACATTTATTTTCATTTACCTCCATTTATATCGCGGCTCCACGTGGAGATTACGTGATTTAACAAAGGGAGTGCTATAAATCTGTAAGTCCTGTCTTAGTAGGCTTTTGTGGGCATTTTTGATATGTGCCTTTAAAAGCTTTTTTCTGTATTTAGATGAGAGTTCATTGTGTAATTCATTAGAGCGGGGGGGTAGGTCGCGTGGAGCGAAGTGCGGCCCGCGGTCGATATCGAGAGATAACGCCATATTTATTGCCGACCAATGAGATGTCCAACACGCCTGCGATACTTTTAACAGCCGACGAATTAGTCGATACAAATAAGAACATAGCAATGCAGCCGACATACAAGATCGGCAGGAGAAGTGTCATCCTGTAAAGTGTGAAACTGACGCAGAACATTTACCTTATTAAAAGTATAAACAAACCACAGCAAAAGCTTTTAAGTACCACGCAACTATACTATCTAACACTATAAATATTTTCATCTAGTTGCTTTATTTCTATAGTTGATTAATTGAAATATAATTAGATTTTTGACAATACAATAATTTATAAGTGGCCATGTATTTCAATAACAATAGAAAATGTATCATAAATTATACATAGTGCAGATAGGTTACAACGTAAAATTATTGTTTAAGCGCATCACTAGCATTCAGATCACGTATTAGCTTGTACAACAGAAATCTATTGCAGAGATCTGCTGTGATGTATGGGTAATATGCGTAGCCATAATAAATCTTATTGGCACTAAATCTATCAAATACCACTATATCCTTCACTTACTTAGAGAAATGCAAACATTCAAAATGTCCCCATAAAACTAAAGCAACACTATTTTCAACGTCTCTAGTGCATTTCTAACGAAGAAATTTCTATTTTCATATTTTTCCAATAAACTGGAATCGTGCTACATATCAAACACATGCATTGCAGATGTGTGGGTGGTCCTATAAACTTCTGGTCGCATTGTCTATTCTAGAATCGAACTTGCGATTTGCATTGGAACCTACTCGACATACATTATAGAGTGGCGTGGTTTGTAAGTAATTAGCGCTCATGTCGATATCGATATTCCTATCAGGTACTTCATTAGTTGATGTTTCCTCCATCTGAGAATGCAGTGAAATTATTTCAATAATATTAATTTAGTCCATATTTAAATCAGTATAAAGCTCAAAATTAAGTAATTAAACTTATCCCAACTAAGTAACGACTGACCCGACCGACCGCCAGCCGAGTAATACGTCACGACTAGACATCTGCCCCCTCCCCGAGACCCCTCAAAGCTCCTGCTTCGTGCTAGAACGGGACAGCGACATAAAGATTGGTTGCAGAGCGAAAGAGAAGGATGGGGCTCGTGAAACATGGCGTATAACGCCCCTTGATTTATGATAGTGTGCCAAAGTTCGAACTTTATGTGTGCGTGACGCTCACATACCTACTACAATATAAATGTATAATGTTATTGTTATTCACAGTTAAAATAACAAAAATCCTTTTGAAAAGTCTTAATATTTTCTATTTAAACACTCACTCACTAACTGCTTATATTATAATGGAATGAATCCGTTTTTAGCTCTCCTTGACCCCATTTCGTAAGTCCACGACAGAATGTCGTTAATGACGTAGCACACATTCTAACTGTCATAACCATTAGATGTCTATAGCGGAGAATTAAGTGTCCTAATGCAATTATATAATTGAGTGTTCGTGTGTATGGTCGTTGGAACTCAGAGAACTACATAATAACAATGTTCTAGTGTTGTCTATACTATCTGGATTGTATTCAAATGAGCTATTATGGACAGTTCTTGAGTTTTGTGAATGGAGTGGTCGAGTCGCGTGCTCCAGCTGGAATTAATTTGCGTCAGATTATTTAAATGTGATAATTATCTTCTATTATATTATTAAAGGGGCGTTTTATATTAGATTGGCAGATGAAGAAAGATTTGTAATCAGTGGCCTACTATGTTATTAGGTGCACTTGCGACTTAGATCATTTGCGTGTCTATTAAATTATAAATTATGTAACGTGTTCTTACCATTGCCGTTTTGTAATAAATCTATTTGTTTTGTTACAGGTAACACATCTTATACTATGATGCACTGTCTTCAACTAGTAAGTAATACAGGAAGCCTGTGTATACGGGTTGAATAAAAAAACCGATAACTTTGTCAGTATTGGAAATAAGTTATTCTGTCATGACAGGAATTTTCAAGTTTAAAATTTTTGTCACGCTGTATATATTGGATTTCTAGAGAACACACAGCGCGATATAGGTAATACTATAGTTAGCTATACTTTTCATTATGTAGAAAGATATACCTACTATCTAGATAGATGTGGGTATTTTTTATTTTTACAAAGACATTTACATACATACATCAAGACCGGGAACAATTTGTGGATTAGTCAAAAATTGTTCCATGTTTGTTAGCACCTCGATGCATAGTAGCCGCTTGCCCAGTGCACCAACTGTGCAGCCAAAGTAGGCGTTAAAACTCTTTGTAAATTTTCAACAACACACTGACGTACACAACGGTAGGTGCTGTTTACAGGATAAAATTACCCCCTCAACTCAACTTACAAACCAGCAATTAACTACAGCAAAAATCTCCCTAATAAAGTAGAAACAACATTAAACATCGCAGCTCTTCCTTCATTAAAGGGTTATTAGACACCCTGAGCGAAGAGAGTAATTTGCTAAGCAAAATGTATAGCGTAGGTGGCCACAATACTGGTAGGGTAGTGCCGTAAACAAGCTCAGTTTCCTCGCTAGGTGGTCTTAACTCACACTGTTATTATTTATTAGGTACCCGTCGGGATACAGTAGCTCTTGCTAAGTGTAACATCTGTCAGCTGATATAAACTATACTGCGTTTACTAAGCGTTTTTGGTGTAAAGTTTTTTTTTTAAGTTTAGAATTTTGTGGATTTGTTTTAGGGGTGTCCGCAGTATTTTAGTTGTAGTTTTTGTTCCATAAAGGAGGATTGTTTTGATGTAGAATTTATAAAGAAGTACTTACTGGTTTTAAGACACATTGATTGTTTGATATTTATAGTTTTCTTTAGTCATTCCTAGATACTAATGCGGATCTGTCAAAATTATGTTAGGTTTGTCTTGTGATATAACTTTCCAAACAATGTTTAATATTAAATACTCAATATTGTTATAAATAACACAATATTTTTGACACACACACAACGTCTCATATTATTAAAATCTCAAACATTATCAACCCGACTCCTTAATTACTTACTACAAAATAATGAACTTTTTCGCACACCATTATTATAATTGTTGACAAATTGCTGTAAGATAACCGATAGGTATGTTACTGCTCGCATTGTTCACCCAATGACAAATAATGGCAGATAATACCACAGTATCGGATGTCGGCCGCGAATTTAGCACTGTGTTTCCAGCCAATATTCGCTGTTGATAATAAACATACATCATATACATACCAACTATAGTATTTGCTGGTCTATTTTGAACTCTATTAGCTGTATTTTGTATGTGTTTGATAGGTATAGGATCATTAGATTGTGATTTAACAGAGCCATGGTAATAGAAGCTTATTACAAATTTTCATACATTTAAAAGGTTTTTTGTGTGTATAAATAATGATTATTTGAATGTGTTGACTAGATTTTGAGACAAAAGCACCGTACACAGTCACTATGAGGCTTATTTTCTTCACTGGGGCAAAATCCCCGGACCTCCTCATTCACTTCATCAGTAAGTTACGTTTATTGATCATACAGAAATCAGTACAATTTTTATAATTACAAGTAGGTACCTATTTAGTTCGATCACAATACCACAGCGCGCAATGCAACTCTGCATTGTCTTCGTAGCGGATAGATGGGCTACGACGTATTATGGGGTTATGTTTTAACAAATCTTCTGCAGTCAATACATAATCTAAACAATATCAAATAAAGTTTCAAGAAATGAGGATATTGATATTGCAAAAATCGAATATTTTTACAGTTTAATGTTTGCTTTGAAACATTGCACTTTCAACAAATATTTAAAAATACGAAAAGGCAACTTATATCGTGGTCAAAATGATAAGATATGGGGTGCGGTTATCGCTGTCTATCTATTACAAAGCTCGTCTACGTATTCATACGTACATATGTATATGTATGTATATAATTATATGTATCAAATACATGATAACTCAACGGTTCCTCTTCATGAAGCATGGTAAAGTAATAAATTACATAGATATCAGTTAGATAATAATATGGGAGATAAAGGGTTACAACTGACTATCTATCGTTTGCAATAGTCAGATAATATATTAGTTCGTTGGATAGGTCATTTTATCATGTTTGTTTATCAAGATATATTGTTATGTTAGTTTTGTTCCTAACTAACATTTTAGTACAACGAAAATGTTTAATATTTGAGTTTGAAATGATTTATTCCCTTTTTATTGAATGCAAAATATCACCTTATTAAAAACAGCTCCATTTTGCCTTTCATAAAGACGTGTTACACAAGCTCTCGTGTTGTCAGATCGGAGCTCAGTCCCGAGAGTCACGACTTGCCGTGTAAACCCGACCTAAAATAACACGCCACTCAAACTTAGCTATCTCGAGATATGTGCAAATACCTCGTTAGCCCAATGCGGTAGCGCCGTTTATTGAATATTTTATTTATTATTCATTTAGCCTGAAAGACTCGTGACCGAACAAGATGATACTGTAGTTATATACCAACCAATATCCGTAATAAATTACTTAAAAGAGGATCTTGCGATATCTGTCAGAGGATACATAATTTGCAATGAATTTAGGTCATAGAGCGAAACCTTAACAGTAACTCAATGCGTAGGATTATGTTACGATAGCCAATAATAAACAAATAATCAAAATGAATAACGATTATTGACAAAATACTTCAATAAAAATATCACTAAACATCAAAATAAACCAGTTAATATACACCCAAACAAAGCTAAAATAACACACATCAATCTCTTATATTAGCTCCGAGAACAGCGGAACAACATAAAAACTTCGAAAAGTTTCCTATACTGGCCCGTAAATCTCGCGTTTTTTAATAGATAAATAGGGCCTCGCACAAACGAGCAATATCGCATTATTTGGCCCTCCCTCAGGAAAGGCCCTCCTGATAAAGCCTCCTTGCCTCACACTCTTCATGCTAATGTACTACGCCAGACGGTGACAACCATTTTTTGGCCCACTTGGCTACATTATGGGAGCTATAAAGAGTATTTCAAATTATATTTTCCGTGTCCATTAAAAAGGCGATGTGGCTTTCTCGGGCTTATTATTCAAACTTTTGTTACTGATTGTATAAAACTTGTTTTGTACGTTCTCGTTACGGTGATGTAACCTATTTGATGCTTTTTGTACTGACCGCTACAGGTAGCGGATCCAGTTTTTTAAGAAAGATAGTTTACAAAACAACAATTGTTCTACCGTTGGCGGCCTTTTGAAAAGGTACAATAAGTATGAGTTCACGGTACAACGTAATAAAATGTTCAAAACTTCGAAAAAATATGCCATCATAAACAAAGCGGTTCGGATGCAAAGTTAGATAAAGAACATCTCACACACCTGAGCTAGAAAATTGCTTTTTTCTAAGCGCCTCCAGTTTTTTACGCAACTTTCTCCAAGAATAAAAGAAGTTTCGTGGAAGAACTTTCTTTTTTTTTTCTTCTTGTTTGAGTTCATAAATCATACCCATATTCGAAGAGTATGACGGGCCGCAAACGCGCGAAATATGCTGACAATAAAAATATTGTGACATGTCAGAACAATTGGCCGGCAGGCCTTTGTTTTGATGAAAGTTTTCGAGTCCGAGTATTTCTGTGACATTGTTTGTTTTTTGACCGCAGCTGTTACGAATTTAATTCATCCCAGAATTCCGAGCATTAGTTTAAACTTATTACAGAGGGCGCATAAAGCACGGCAGACCCTTATCACAACTAGTTAAAAACTAATTACCAGGGTGACACCACCTTTCCATAAATCCCGGGACTCCTCCGAATTACTCTGACAAAAGTTATTTTTAAGAAAAAAGCCCTTGAGGCTGTGCCGCCCCTCCCCGGCCCCCTTCGTCTCGCGAGGAATTTATCACGATTTATATTCATGGCATAACAACAAGAGCTCCGTTGATCCCATTTAACTATAGCCTGCTAAATAAAACCTGTTGTTTTTGCGATATCTACATTGTTATAAAAACCTATTAATTATGTGTAAAAAACGTTGCATGTGATAACGCAATAAGGCTTAAAATGTCGAATGTGTTTTTGTCGTAAATATACGTTTGTGACAATGTGAAGTATCGAATAAATAATTCTAAATATAACTAGTTTTGGTGTGAACCCGTGGCATATGGTGGCTCAGAGTGTTTCAAACATCGGTGCTAGTAAGTCTTGGGCGGACGGAACAACAAATCAAGTGCGGTTTCGGAACGGAAGCATTTGGTGTCGGTACAACAACTGTCTAAGGGCCATTAGTTATTGCAAGGGTTGGCTTTTACTTCGATGAAATTATACTAATAAATTAAACGGTCTAATAATGTATGTATTGGCTTTTTCTGCTGCCCAAATGAATTCAATCAAATCTATGCAATCCTTGGCATGTCATGTATGCAACTGTTGAAATTGTCACAATTAGTAAAGGTAATAAATGTTTTTTAAAACACTTTTCAGATATACTTGATTGTGTAAAATTGTTATAAGGCGTTTAGTTAAACACTTAATAGTTTTGACTTTGTCTAAACACCATATATTTCCCAAAAGTGTGAAAACTAGCATGTTCCTCATAGTGACTAGATCATGAAGGGGTGCAACCAGCCCACGCTGGGGGTGGCTTCGCCATAATTGATGAGGTTCTTAACGCAGCGGGGCGGGGAATTATCATCGCGCCGCGACACCCTGGTACAAGTTCTCATTAATTTGTGATTAGCCCTCAGTTAGGAGACTCTTCCAGAGGCTTTCTTCTAATTAGATAATCAGTTTTTCCACCAGAAGTGGGATTTAAACGTCTTGAGCAGATGTTATTAATGTTGCGTACATTAAAGGGGAGATAGGGATTCCGAACATTTTTATCCGAAGCCCCATTTTGCATTAGAAATAAACAAATTGTTGTAAGTAGCTTAATCTTTGCTTCTGTTGAAGGTGCCTCTACATATTTATTTCCGATGTCATGGATTCATTTTCTACCATTCTAAAAAGGTTGACTATCTATTGTGAAACAGAAACAATAATAAATAAATACAAAAGAAATAAATGCTGACACAATAATCTTCGGAACGAACAGACAAATCGTAGTCTTATTTATGTAACGCAAAAGTGAGATAAAAATTCGTTGCAATATCTAAAAACTCAATTCATCCCCTAATAAATATCTTAAGCATCGTTTACTCAGAATGAGGCAAAACGTTATTTCCCCCATACTGTTTATTTAAAGGTGGATTTGTTGAATATTTATTCACGTACGTAAGAACACATATGTTAAGGGGCGATACAGATGTATTTTATACAACAAAAAGTTTACTCAAGTGAATTTTTAAGTGAAGCGAACAACACAAAAAGGTATCTTGATATCGTTGTCGCTGTAACGAAAATGGTCAAAGAATGTCAATTTATTCATCCCCTATTTCTTTCATTTTGTGCGCATATTCGGAATGAATTCATTAGGTTGCTATTTTTGCTTGGTCTCGCGAAACTACAATAAATATACAATTCACATCAGCGTCTATTCCTGTTCCCTCTTGCTGCCCTCTATATTTCTCTATCTAAGTGGTTTTGTCTAAGAAAACCTACGTATCAGATTAATTCGGTTAGTGGAGGGGTTTGGATGGAGCCAATTTGTCTGATTGCCGTCAATTTATGTAAGTTACCTATGTACGCCACTGCCTTTGGTTTTCAATAAATTCTGACCCTATCTTGTTACGTCCCCATCGATAAATATTTGCGCATGATCAATTCAATAAACTTGCTTCGCAGTTGAATTATAATTTGATTTATTTTTTCACTTGTATTTCCTATGGGTAATCTCGTCGCGTTGAATAAATAAAACTTATGCCTTGCCATTATTTACTTTCTTTCCTTAAGTAATTATTTTAAGTATCACCGAGACTCGGCATCCGAGCTACAATAAAAGTAATTAATCCACTCAAGTGCTTACGAAAACACAGCAAAGGGAGGGAAAGAAAAAGCGGAACTCGTAAAATAATCAACTCTCACCTCATAGAGTGTAGGGCGTATTGTTAATTATAAAGGTTATGTATCCAACGACCCTACCGGCCATTACCATCGCAGTACACGCCTCTTTTGGGTAAACGTCCCAAATCTCGACACGAGGGGAAAAATCAAACAGTAAATATCGGAAAGCAATCCGAGGTGATTCTATTAGATTGAGTTAAGCGGGAGGCTTACTTTGCTTTGAGGTCTTTGGGGCTTACAAAATGGGCAGTCAGTGCGATTTATTTTTGAATGAGTGTTTTTAAATGTTACATGTATGTTCCAGAATATTTAGAGGTAGTCTTGTATTTTCTCAGTTTGTATAATACCACATTTGGCTACTAAGAATTACTTAACTTCGCGTGCAAATCGAGATACATCAGACCTCGGTGCAGTTGGACCGGCCGGCCAGCTATCTAGATTTTGCCTTTCAAAGGGGCTACACTTCTTAATTGGCATTTCTTGATTATTCAGGCTTATTTTAAAACAGTATCTTGCTCCGATTTCGCACTTAATTAATCAAACGTATTTGGAGAAAAGGTTTCTTTTCTTTTAAAATCATTCAGATTGTGAATTGAATAAGTGTATAACAATTCAATATAAACGTCGGAAAATAATTTTCTTTCCAACAAAAGGGTGCCTACCAAATTCTTATTTAAAATACATTTTTATACAAATGTCAATGGCAGTGCTGCAGTGAGCACGGGTTAACTCCTGCGATCGAGATAAGCCATCACATTTAAGATATTTAAATCGATTTTCCCCAATTTTCCGCGGGCGGGCGCGAGTTAAAGCCCGAGTCAATTTATCCAGTGTCGCTGCGGGCCTGTGGGACGGGGCCTTTCCATTGTTCACCAAATGAAGTACGCGGCAAGCTTACAGGGCCGTTACACTGCTTCCGTCATCGTTTTATGGTCGGGAACATCGACTGTTCTCTGTCTAATAGTAGTTATTTGCGTTCAAATATGGGAAGCAACAGATTTCCATACTATTTGTTGAAAATGTTTTCAAAATTACGTCGAACATTGTTGTTACAACAAACCTTTAAATACTATATCTATAAAATATACTCTTTTTTTCTTAAACCTATTCTACGTCTCACCTGAACTACTTACCAAGTAATACACCTAATTGTATACACTTTTCATTTATTTCAGATCAGTGGCAACCCTCCAGATATTCTTTCATTAAGGAGTTTTGCTTATTTCGCTCAACCGGAACCTATTTGTTGGGTTGCTATTTAAAACATTCGCCCCGACTGCTTACATAGATCAGATACGTTCAACAAAGGCTTTTGTAATTAAGAAAGATATTTTAAGTCGGCAGCAGCTTGACTTTATATACGCAAAATGAATTTAAGGGTGTCTCGAATTTTGTA
The DNA here is from genome assembly GCA_902850265.1 of Spodoptera littoralis. Taxonomy (NCBI): domain Eukaryota; kingdom Metazoa; phylum Arthropoda; class Insecta; order Lepidoptera; family Noctuidae; genus Spodoptera; species Spodoptera littoralis. The sequence goes on along the minus strand of LR824542.2, from coordinate 5,787,215 downwards.
AGACGTAGTGCTTGATTGTCTACAGTAAAACAAACATAGTATAGTATAGCTTAATGACAGTAATCAAAAACGCTTATTCTAGAAGAATGGTGTCCTCTATTTGAAACTGCCTATCTACGGCAATATGTTACTCGTGTCCCATTCATTCGGTTGAAAAAGTTTACCAGGCAAAAGCTGGTAAAACTCCAACGTCCAAAAATCGGTATCAAAGTAAAACACGCAAAGCAATACTTCCATGGGCTAACAAAAATAAATTTCCGAATTCCAACCCCAATTTAGGAGTGCATTATTTTCGCTTTCACAGACATCCGATACAATTAAAATCTTCTTTAATTAAGGGACGAACATGAATCATTCGCACGTGGCGCACTGAGTTTTCCACTTGTATACGCAGGAACCTTAACACCAAATGGCTTACGACAATAATTCTTCGAACAAATTTCAACTTTCCAACAAGCTACTTAGAGGTTATATTGGCTAACCCCAGTTAAGCAGTTAAGGCGTAGTACACCGCACTTTTTGGGTATCTCTTTTCACTTTATCGCAGTGTCTCCGTTATTTACTCGTACGTGAGGGATGCTCGCAATAAATAGGTGCGCACAAACATATTTGACATTTACAAATACCTCCCAAATTGGTTTCCTTGGCGTGACTGGCCGTTATTACGAGTTTTGTTTACTTATTGCTCCCGCACAGTGGCAACTTGTAATATCATCACAAGATTTTGTTGGGGATCATTTCTCAAGATTGTGTCGTATTAATGCTAGCCGCCAAAGGCCTTGGCTACTCCGATCTTATTTTATGTGATTGTACTAAATCTATTACAGTCCTATTTTAATCAGATTAAATCGAAGTAAATAAAATCAAAATAAATAACAATGATTCCGAACATAGATTTTTTTAAATTTCAGATTATTTTAAACCTGAATATTTCAGTGAGTTTTATTGGACATGTAAAAATGTATCGCATTTGAAAATAGAATGTATCATCGACCATTAGTACCGCTAGCACGTGGATCGCATTACTCAACGAGTGATTGAACCGACGCTTTATCCGAGAGTCACTGGCCGAAATCCAGTGGAAAAAAATAGATCATTCGGCAAACGAGGTGCGAGTAGTTCCACCATTCTGGGTGTCCGTTGGGAGTTGTAATTCAAGTGACAAATATCGAAAGCTACAATTAATATTTTTCTGCTATCTCCGCGTCCGTGTCGCCATCTGTGCCGGAGGGACACTCGCTATTGGTTCTCCATCAAGCGGTCGTGTGATGTATTTTTGTTGCGAATAAAACATTGTATTTTTTCCATCGGGAAATGTTTTATAAGTATTTTTATGGTTGCTACGTGACGTGTTATATTAGGGTAAGGTATGTTTGGGGAGCAGTGGTTTGTCCGTAAATGGACAAATGCATAAAGAATGCAACCCTCCCCGCAATGCCCGAAGCATCTAATAATAACTATCTACTTTACCACAAATCTAATTTATCGTAAGAAGCACTAAACAAGATTGTGTTGCACTCACACCAAATGCATTTTAAAATTTAATAAATAACCCTGATCGATGTACCTAAGTGGCCGGTAATTTTAAAATCGCGTTCATTGTATCGACCGAAAATAGTGTTGGCGGTACATTGGCCATGCATTATCGAGATCGAAAATTTCACGTGCCCATATAATTTTAAGCTCGTAAAGCCCGGACAATAATTCACCGGGAGCATTTGCGGAAAATGCATTTTATTGTTAAAACGTGAATTTTATTTATCGTCGACAGCCCGCGGTGGGGGGGTTGTAGTGGGAGTTGATTTGCAGTAGCATCGCATCGAAGCCACCCTTTGGCACGGATTATTTATACTAAAGGTAATATCGCCGGTTCATTATTGGGGAATGTAACATTTGCGTATTTCACTGACTATCGTTTGCAGTTCATTAAAAGTAAGCTATGAGTGCATTTCGGTTGTTGATTGATGTTTAATGTTGGTTGTGTTGTTATCAAATTATGTGGAACGAAATTTCTCATGTATTATTTTTGCCACAATAGTCTGAGTTGTGGATGTGGATATAAGTAGAGTGGACGATGATGGCTCTTTGTACGTATAGCCTAAAAAGTAACCGAATGCAGCTTCAGTTTGTTATAACACTACCTCGTTTCCAAAAAAGTTTTCCATTTTCACACGACGCGTTTAATTCGTACAACGCAATAATTCAACTCACAACATGGTCTGACATCTCGACCACTCCCCTCTTCACTGCAATCTGCAACCAAATAACATCCTTCATTAGCACCGTTCAGCGTATAAAATTACCAGTGCGATTTTAAACAAGCACTTCGCACAATATAACTCATACAATTTCGCTGTAATACTTTATCTGGTAGTCTAGCACGCGTTAAGGCGGCCCTTTCCGGGCTGATATGAATCGCGAGGCGTTGCTGCTACCAGCGATCTTGGCCAGCCTTCACATTACACCACGTTTAATTGCAAATCACTTTTTGGTAATGCAGTTTTAGTGTTTTTATTATTTAAGATATATTTAGACCAGAATTATTTATCGAGATTAAAATAAGGAGCTTATCTAATACAGAAAAAAAGTTGTTTGCAAGTCCATAAATAAATCACGAAGGGAGTCTGAAAACAGACCAGTAATTTTACTGAAAGTTGAGTTGAACGACAGATGTTCGCGTTCATTCGAAGCGCGAGAGGAAAATGCAAACTCTTTTAAAAGCTATTTAGCTGCAGTCCCTAGATAGCGTCTACCGCAGTGGCTGGCTTGGACCGTTTTTTCCCCGCTGAAAAGCCAATTTGGAATGAATCACTGTAACAGTGGCGAGCATCTGTGCTAATTTACCTACGGGCGGACAGTCTAATGCGACTCGTTCGATCGTAAATATCGAATCGCGACCGAGCGCCGAATATCGAAAGCCGGTTCATTTGGGCTTCGATGTTTAATCTATCTGTAGCGATACAGTTTCGCTTCGGGCTATTGTGAGTTTTGAATCGTGAGAGAATTATTAGCAAGCAATAATCTATCCTTTGGATCTCTGAACGGGCTGGGAAGGACTAGAACGTGTTAGCAAGGAGCGGGATGTTGAAAGGCAACACCATGTTTACTCTAGATATTTTTCTACAAACCTATACAAAAGTAGGGACACAGATACCTTTGAACACTTCGTAAAAACATTATTTTGACACAATACATACTTCAATATAAATAAGTTTGCAAAAGACACATTCGAATCACGAAAATTTCACATCAACTGACTTTGCGATATCCGAGGGAATCTTGGAGCGTACGTTGTTAAATTGAACTGTGACAATAGTATCTATTGCCGCTATCGATACGTATCTATCGATATCGTATTGTATAGAATCGATGTTATATCGCTCGCTATGTTTGCGTCTACGAGCTAGTGATGTAGAGCTGAGTTTGCGATTCGTTCTGTGCGTGGCGTATGCGTGTGTGTGTGTTTTATATGATACTTCATTTACGAATTCGCGCACAGTATATTATGACTGTAATCAAATTTTCGTACGAAATGCGTTTTTTTTTATTTATTTTTATTTTACGAGTTGAATGCCAGGTGACTTTTTTATCAGATTGGCACGCGGCAAGAGTTATTGTTTCCGCATTTTTATGATTGCTCAGTGATTTATTATGAATAATTAATCCCTAGACATTCGGTTCTGATTACATCCATTGCCTATTATTTTCATGAAAAATGATAACATGACAGAAACAAACCAATTTCCTTCGAATATTGCTCAGTAAGATTCAACAGAAGCATTATTTACATTTCACTTGTCTAACACAATTATTTTCTTTGTTTCAGGTATGAAACCTTACAGTACATCTAAACACGAATCGACAGCGGCTTTCCTCAGTACTTTATCTAAACTATGTAGATCAGGAACCCCAATAAAAAAGCTCGGGCTTTATCGTCGCCACAATTTTATCAGACTCCTTTGATATGCAATAATGGGGGCAATGTATCAAACTAGCTATCTAAGTTAAACGCAATTTGAAGTATGGCCGCCTCTTAAGTCTGCCACCCCCCAAAAACCGGGGTATGGGACGGGAGACGGGGTTGCCTTATCGCGGAACTGCAGGCACTTCGCCCGTTTACCTTAAGATCTTTAATATTAAATAATATACTACAGTTAAAGCCTTAAACGTAATGCTCGGCAATGCTTTATTGCCCCTGAACCGATCTAAATCTTCTCGAAGCTGAGTATAAATTTTAATCAGTTCAACCAATTTATCAGACTTTCGTTAATTTTAGTTAGTTTATCACTATTCTCCTTTATTAACTGACTTTATAACAGACTCTAATATAATTATTGAATTAATCGCTCTAACAGGCGTTCAAGTGGCCCTTGGCTACGATTTAAATGGCTTGATGTGACCTTCCTAATATTCCGGTTTTGTTCCGAGTGCTAGACCCCAATCGACAAGGTCAACAAATCGTTTACGGAAGCCTGTCTCAAAGGACCTCCTTGAAGAACTAAATTTAGGGACAATTTTCGTAGTATGGCTACATTTTGTTTTTGCGACCGACAAGTTTCTGTTTTAAAGAGAAACTTTCTCTACTTTTTTCTGTGCTATTTTTAACGAGTATTATTTACTCATTTGTTATGAGAGGATGTAGATAAAGCCTTGCTTTCAAAAGTTTTGCTGAAATCCTGTTTCGTAGACGACATTAAATCTACTGACAGCTGGCTGTGCGCCATTTTTCCCCGATTACGATGAATTCAAAAGACCGTACGAGTTATAGCGTGTACGAGTAAATGTTTGTTGGAAAACCGATGAGGATATATATATGCCCGGCGATCTATCATTTTGGGTTTGAAAGTAAGACTAAGATTTCAAATAATATCGATTTATAACACAAAAGCATCAGAATATGTGCTGTAAAGGCAGAACTTTATATAGATTAGGTAGCCTACACGGCAAGTCCATGTATCTTAACATCCGCGTGCCGGCATGCAACCTGCGTGCACCACAGGGGAATAAAGACGTTAAATAATTTAATCGGATGCCTGGATGGTTTATGCACGCATGCTCCAAGAAAACACGTTCCTCACTCGACTCCGCCTAAAGTGTAGGTGCGTATAACATAAGTACTCACTGTTCACTGTATGCTGTGGCGTCCGTTATCTTCCGCATAATGAACTGTCACATTTCATCATGCCATCCAACATTAGTTCTTTGCCCGCCCCGCGGCGTGTTTCTCTATTTTAGACTTTGACTCTACGACGTTTGAACTGATTTTTCTTTGTCGTACAAAAGTCATTTCATCCATTATTTCGGTTGTTACTTCATTGTTCTGCCCACATCGTAGTCTTTAATAGGAGTATCTCCATGTAGAGCTGCAATGTAAACAAGTTAGATAAATACAAACAAAGTTTAAGATACTTATGACATGAAAACATTTTTAGCATTGTGGTAGATATAAATAAGTGTTTAATAATACAGAATTATATATGTTCTAGTTTTACTGAATATTTGGTATTTACTAAGTAACAACCTAATTGGTTAAGAACAGAAAAGGTAGGTAGGTATTGAAAATGCTGCACTGTAACCAAATAAGGTAATACATCGACCCTTTACCACAGAATATTCCTTTACGAAGTAGATAATAATATTGCATAAAAAAAACATTTTTGAAAATGAATAAATTGTGTTAAAAAATTTAAGTAAGGTTTCATCAAAATTGTAGGCATTACTATGTAAATTACAATTAATAATTACTTATTATATTGTTTCAATATCAACAGCTGTTTAAACTTCACAAGTTAACCTTGTCACAGATATCATCCATGAAAATTAATATTTCGAGTTATTATTTACAAACTTAAAATTATAAAACTTATATTGTTAACTGTTCTTAACCAAACTATCTTACATCAAAGTAATTAATAAAACCTTTATATATAATAACTTATTTATATATTATTTATATAACTAAAAGGGATTTAGATAAACCTATGTACTTGTTCCAAAAAGAAAATTCTCTTATAAATTTCAAACTAAATCTTTAAGAAAAGACTCTTAAAATGTTAAGTCACTTAACGCTCATCAATATCAACCAATAATATATCCGTGGCCATTTTGTATTTCAAACAAAGTAACAAACATTACAAAGTATTATCTGTATTATTTTGTACTGTGTAGGGTCCCCATAAACTAGACAGGGCTTGTGGTGAAGGCGCGTAGGCGGTGATCTAGTGTACCGTCCTTAGACTATATTGTTTTCTAATGACTCAATAGTACAAACTCAACGTTTATACTGTTTAAGTTAGATAGAACAGACTGATAGAACTTTATTCAAATGACACAGTGAGCCAAATGATTTAATTCCTGGAAAAAAAATCTTTGTCTACATTTCTATTTTTATAATGTTTAAAAAAATGTGATGATTAAATAATTTATTGTAGCGTGGCTGAGGGTGTGAGCCTTTTATAAGACACGCCCCTAAGCAAATACCTACTAGCCTCGCTAGACGATTAAGCATCTAGATAGTAAATGACATGACATTTTCAGAACGCATTTTTAATTGAGATTATTATTTTAATACGTTTATTTATTATGTTAATTCTATTACATGTTATGGATATGCCTACGTTCCATATCACAAAATCGTTTCAAATATATTTCAACATTTCATAATTATTCCTAACCTCATGCACATTAGCAAAATTAAGATTTATGCACAGTACAAAATTAAATGCCTTAACCACAATGTATTGCAACGTGAGTCCCTAATGTAGATACACGCATGATAAATAACATGCCAAGATAGGGTGAGAAATCTTACTTAATTTAACTAATGGATTAATATAATGCTGCGTCTAATATGTGGCGCCCATTGTGCGCCGAGAAAGTTACTTCGACCAAGTTTACTAACACAACAAAATTACTGAAACTTCATAATTGTTTCAAAGTTTTTTTACATTGCGGTTTCATATGTATACATTTGTATTCAGTTTTCATTCGCCATTTTCGTTTTACCTATTCTAACTTCGTATAAATTAATGAAAATTTTATCGAAGTACCTAATCGTTGTTTTCATTAAATTTATTTTCACTTTAGTAATTTTACTGTGTTACTCCATAAACTGTTGAATGGAACATAAATTTTCATTTGTCCGCCAATATTTTCTAACGCCCCTAATTTTTTCCACCGTTATTGGATGTCGGATCACTGTGCACCTAACTCAATATTGAAGAACACGTGACCGCAATAGATTGACGACTCTCCTGTGTAGCTGTAATTAAGTTTTACCACACTGTGCAATACCCTGCGTAGGCTACATAGCTACTACATATTTGTTGTACATATTAGAATGAAGGTAACGATGCCTTTTATGGATATATATTTAGGGTAGAACTTATTTACCTTTTTCGACTTTAATTATGTAGAATGGTCTAATGTTTATGTATTTTACGTTACATTGAAGTCTTTTCATTAATATATTTTAAAAGGTTTATTTGATCCATTATCTGGAATCTGACTAACTATGTAAGGTATTTCTAATATTTGAAAATGTTTACAGAAAGGAAATGACAGCTGACTGGAAAGATTCTATCGACAAAATATATCTATCCGTTAGGAGCTGCTGAGTGCAGATAAATAAACCGGATTTCAATGGAATGTTTCTTAGAAGCCAAATGAACTTCGGGACAGTTTGTGTTACGTTTTTAGCTATATTGTACTCATTTAGGATATGTAGTTGGTTTGCTTAATATAAACAATGCAAATCACGTTTCAGTATTATTATACCTCTAGATATGTAGGTAAAAATAGGAACACACTTTTAAACTATTCTAGAATATTCTATAAAACAAATACGTCATCTATAAGATGCTTGCAACTTCACCCTTTACATTACCTATATTCGCCTTATAAAACACATTTTTAATAAAATTTATGATTTTCCGATATTAAAAAGCTTTACATAAATCACTATCGTTAATAATATTGGACGTTCCCAATATCTTTATGGACACTTAAGCTTAGTATAGACAATCCGATAAAAAGTTTACGCCTTTATAGCCAGTTAATGCAATAAACGATAATATGCACCAACCCTATAATCGTAACTACTGGCCTTTCGGACCCAGTGCTTAAGAAAATCATTCTGAGTCGAACGTGCCCATTGAAAACACTTATCCACTTGGTTGAGTTGACTGACATCATTAAGTTTTTACTCTTATTATACGCCAATAAACAAAACCTTGGTATTGTGAGGATCGGTCGGTTCACTCGCAACAGGGGGAACAGAAGGAGGTACCACCCTCTACAAAATTATGTACGACGAACTGGGACTAATATATCAAGGGGAGGACGTGCCAGACTAAGGAGACTGGGTATTATAGGGTGGGCCGGTGGAATACTTAAGAACCCTGGTGACACCCCATTAAAACACACGTCCCGCATTTTTGGCCAGACGTTTTAATTTCGGCCCAAACGCGAATTGGATTAGGTACGGAATTTGTGGTGTACATTTTAAAATTGGGTGTGCGTTGTAAGGGTTAAATTGAGACTCGCAATTTAAATATTTTTATGAAGTAGCTAGTAGGTAGGTTTTGTAATAACGAGCTGGACAATTGTATGTCAAGGTGGTACTTGACAACTTCTTTCACACTTGCAACGCGTAAAAATGCCAATTAAAGCGCGCATCTAAATGTTAATTCTTAGTCATCAAGTGTCCTTTTAATAGAATTTATTCAAACAGCTTTGAGTCATAGAGTCAGCTATGTTCGCAGATACGTTATTGCGTCCAAATGCAACGTAAACGGTTGCAACCGGCTGATATTACACGAAACGAGGCGTGAAACACGCGGTGCTCGCAGGACGCATCCGGAATCATAATTCCAAAATAACTTCCATCCGTTCCCCTACCAACCCCCCACTTCACACACCCTCTCCCCGCACTTTTTTTGGATAAACTGGAATCCCCGTCCCACCGTTAATTCCCAAGATAGACATAATTTGGAATTGGATCCATCTATCGCGCGTAGTACCTACGAACAAAAATAAGTTAGCGCGCGGTACACGGCGGATTTATGTGGGCGAAAACAAAGCGGCCAGTACATACATTTTGTGTATCTATAGAGCGGTTCTTGTCAATGAATTTAAGCAGTTATACCTACATAGTTTCTTTTTCATTTTTATTTAAAATTCCTTCAAAGAAATAAAATTAATTGTAACAACAATAAGTTTACTGCTAACCAGGGCTATAAACCTTTTTAATACAAATTCATGATGAGATTTTCAAAATTCTTTAAAGGTTTATTTTAACGAAAAAACAGCAACTAAAAGATAAAAACGGCTAGAAAGTAGCCATCAAACAATTTATTTTACGAGAGATCCTTACGCTTAACAGGTCATAAAACGAGTCATAAACACGGGCTCGTCCATTCACAAAATACTCTATGTTTACTTACCGTTTTAAATGCAAATACGATTACGGTTGGTGGTGTGATATTTACAGATGTTAAAAAATATTTCACACACCATTTTCGGCCGTATTGTTGAATATTTACACAGCATAAAATACAATTTTGCCATATCCAATAACGTGAGGCTACAGCTGACGTTGCACAGACGTCGTACGAGATAAAGTATATGCGCGTTTTTTATTTCACCTTTGACACTTTAATCCAATTTGTTTCCTTACATCCCGCCCTAGGGATAGGGGAAGAATTTTGTCCTTATAATTGTTATTTTGAATTTAAAATTTTCCATTCTTATTTATTAGCATCCTAGTCCCTTAAGGACAAAAGCATTTTTATAAATTTTTGCGCGTTTTAATTTTTAGAACCATAAAAACTGACATCAATTTACATATTTAGAAGGTCATGCTAGCAGGTACCTAAAGTTAATATATTTACGCTTAAATACAAAGTTAATATACCGTGCGTGTCTAACCAGAGAGACAATATTTCACTAGAAAGAAGCGCTACAAATTGAAAATGGTATTCAAACCGTGATTTATTATTTAAAATACAGATAGCCACTGTCAAGTTCAGTGTTATTTATTACTTATATATTATTCCTAATAACCTTTACCACTACGCGTCATTATTTTTTTATTTGCAAAGGAATGCATAGTTCACGTTAGCCGAAGTTAACCCGTAAGTGGTCGTGATGGCTTTCGAGGTCGGCCTACCGAATCTTTTTATAGCCAACTAAGAAAATTGGCTCATTAATCTTAAAGATAAATGTCCAGCCACTATTTGGCCCATCTTATCAGCGAACAGAATGAATGGAAGTGTGCTATATGTACCTACGAATTTTGATAGTATTTGGAAGTTTTTGGTGTTTTTCTCGTGGCTTTTATGGTTTTATGGGTGCTTAAAGCAGTTGTTCCTGAATCAAAACGACTCTATACGTCGATTAAATGTAATATATTGCGGGGCGATTTGCGATACCTGTCCTTTGGAAGATTTAATAGAAATGCAAAGTTTATTAGGTATATAAGACGGATTCACAATAAAGGATTCCATTACTTAAGCTAGGTGTTTGTTCGTAAATACTAACGTGATGTCGTGGCTCACGACCGCGCCCAGCTTCGTCAGATATCACCCTGCTAATTGTCAGCTCACTGACACGAGTGTCCGACAGTCGCAGTCGACACTAGACACATATAAGTTTAATAGCGTAGTGTTTGCACCGGACGTCAGTGAGTAAAGAAACAGTAAATTCGTGTTGCATTTTAGACTTGGAATAACATTTATTTGTCCGTTAAACAATAGACAAAATTTTAGTTCCAATTTTTTTAGGTTATTGAAATAGTAGCAGTAATCATGATGCTAAAAAAATCTTCGTCAAATTATAGAACGCACCTACTATAGAAATAATCTTCACTTCGCACCAATAAATGCTTTATTTATCGACAAATATCTATTACGGCAACATTTTAACCTAACTATGAATAACTGGAATAATGGATGAAAATTCGATGAAAACATTTTTTTATTTCTTAGAACTATTCATTTGCACCGTTGAAGTTTGTAGGAACAACATATGTAAACATAACATTTAATAAAGTCATAAAGTAGTTATTTTAGAACAATAACATACTTATATAAAATAACAGTTTCAATACTATGAAGGCATGTTTTTGAGGAACTTTAAAACAGATTTTCTCTCTATTTACTAGGAAAGAGTTTATAATATAGTCATAATTTAGTGTGTTTATTAAGAGACACTAAAGTAATAAAATGACTTATTTATGTAACGTAACATATAAATATTTGCCATTTTCAGTAGGTGTGATGGAATATAAACATGGTGTTAAGTTTTATATAACCTTTTCTGAAGTTATAGGTATACTTAAAATTCGTGTTTAAACTGAATTTATGAGCTGTTTATTTCAATTTGATATTTTTATTGAACTTAAAAGTTCTTAACAATTTAGCATACTTTGTCATCAAACTATAGGTACATGTACATTCATTAAATGTTATCTATGCAACACTAATATAATTTTACACCCTTCTGAAATACACTTCACCGCAAATAAACTTTCCACCAGGTATATCCACTGAAGCATAATTAAAAAGAAAGAAAATTCTTTGGAAAGAAACAATCGCGCTTGGAAAGGAAGCAAGTGTCGCGAAGGAGTCGTGAGCTGAAAGTTCTCCACATAAATCGGTGGCAACGAGTTAACCCAGCACTAGCCCGAGTTGAACAAACTCGGCCAACACACACTACTGCACTTCTGTTTATTTTAAAGAATTAGGCATCGGCCAGTTTAGGGTTGGATTTTTGTGGGACAATTCGTTTGTGTTCGCGTGATATATTATGTTTGGTAGAGGACATAAATATTATCTGATGTTTCCTTTGCTTTGTTATGACGGATTTTGGAGCACTGTAACTAACTGACCACCTAGTTCATGTTAATATTTTGAGGTTATAGTTTCTTGGTTCCAAGTTATACATTGTATTTATAGGCAAGTTGAGACGTTATGATTGATTTGTTGTCTATACAACACAATACATATAATTGTAATATATTTGATATGTACAAGAAAACCAGATCAAAAGACTTTACTGAAGATAATTCAGTGTAAACGTAGCGACACGCGTATATAAATTGCTGTTATCACGTTTATGATTTCAGAAAGTACATTCAGATTTGAAATGTGAAATGCAAAATAGTCAAAAGGCATAATAATTCATACTTCATAGGAGTACCAATAAAATCTTGAATGGCTTGCGAGAACTAGATTCGCTCATTCAGCGGTGCACTTGCTGTGGTGCGCATAAGTCACGCTGACCGCCTCAACCAATGGCCAGCAGACAAAAGTCAAAGCGATCCGTGTTCAATCATTTCGGTTGTTTATTCGAAATTTATTCTGTCGGGAAAATACGAATGAGTAGTGAGCTAGTGAGGCGATAAATCGTGTCGATGTCGCGACGTGTCGCGCGTCGGGTTAAAAGCTCGATAACCGAGACGGGCACACACCTACCCGCGCCAACAATAACCTCTTGCTTTGTTTTATTTCTGAGCGTTCCAACGCGGCTCGACCAGATATCCGCCAAGTATTTTATGCATAAAAATATCGATATATAATTGCTTCATTACGTCCCTGTGTTGGTGAGTAAAATATGTGGGAGTTGCACACAGGTGGCTCTTTTTGTGGGGGTTTTTCGGCCCTCAATTAAGCTCTTATCGTACTAATTAGAACTTTATTATCATTTTCCGTGACGCGTTGAAGATTATATTCACGAAAGTATACGCAGCAGTAATTAACCCGCGGTAACTGCCGCTCAGTTAGACTTATATATTATTTTATACAGTTGTAGAAAATATAATCACAAAAAGTTTCGCGCCACTCTAATTTAGACGTTCATTCGTACTTACATAAGCGAGAACTTTTTGAATTGATTATGTGAAAACTGTGGTAACCGCAACTTGCATAGTTGCCAAAGCAGTTATTTTTGTCTATTAAATATTTTACGTGCCATTGTCTTCTTTAATTAGAGTGTTTGTCAGCTTTATTTTAGTGTTGGCGTAATATAGTTTTAAGTTGAATTAACGGGCGATTTAGAATGAAATATTGGTGTATGTAAACTACAAGAAAACACCCTGTAGCGCACAGAAAGGCGAGTTCTGTGGTGTCTGTCGGTTCTCGCAGTGTCGCTATCGTTGTATCGCCTCTGCCACGCCGTTTGCTTTATGGTGCCAGCTTGGGTGTAATATTTCTTAGGGATCGCACGCCATGATTCATTCCGTGTCACTTTTTAACTTTTCGAACGTACCTGTAATGAAGGTGGAAGGCAGATAATAGAATTTAAAAATGGAACGAAGAATTTTGTTTTGATTTTCGTTTTTTAACAAATTAATGGCTGTTAAATTGCACTCACGGATTGAAATCAGCAATACACTATTTATTTGGAATAAGTACTGTAATTTTAATTGCAGTCTGAATTTAAGAAAACAAGTAATTGGATTAATTTATCCAATTTGTATCAACAGTAATATTAAGTTAAACATGCTTTGTAGGGAAATACTAAAGTATGTGGCTTGAAGGCTTGAAATTGAGCGAGCGGCCGCGCCTGCGCCGCTTGTCAGTTATAATTGGCTGAACTTGTCGACCGAGTCGTAGCGATTTTTTTACTTTTTCTCCCTACACTGCCATTACTCTTCGTCTCCCGGGAGAGACGTAAATTGCGAACATACAGCCCGTGGAAACAAGCATTGATGTGACGTATGAATACACGGCCATTGTTATGTATTATTAAAATTCAAATTTCGGATGAAAATTTCTAAGCGCTGGGGGTTCAGCATTCAGATGTTCATATTAATTGGTTTTATGAAAACATCGTGCTGTACATCTCATTTCTTGGTTCATATTTGAATATCTGGTATGAGAAGTAGATAGTAAGATCAGGTACATTAAAATGAGATACCATTTTACCATCTTAATCGGATGTTAAGGCGAGTTGAACACAAAAGGGCGGCTCGTGGTACATCGTTCAGTGTTCATTGTGCTAGTACCAGTGGCAGCTGAACCCAGCCACTTTACATAATTCATACATAATCGCTTAGCATATCGACAACATGTGACATGTGTTGCATTCTGTACATTGAACGGGGATTTGTTTTTGTTGACGCTAGAACTGATAAAACTGCAGTACTGAATAATGATATGTCTGTTAATATGTTCCGCGGCAGACACAAATAGGTTTTAAATGAAACTGATTTTACTCTAAATGAAAAAGATAAATTAAAGCACGATGAAGACAAAAATAGAACACTTAAAGAGTTTAATGCGTAAGATGTAATATTAGCTAAAGATAAATAATGTTCGAAAAGAGGAAAATCTAGTTTTAAAACAGATAAACTTGTTTTCTCATGAGGTAATAATAAGTCTCATACTGATTTAGATACTAATACTAAATCACACACTAGATTATTACCGAATTCTATTACAGTAGATGTAAACAAAAAATGTTTTGAATATAAAAAATCTACGTCTCAAGCAGTTTCTAGAAATATTTGCCTGATTTTAAATGCAAGTATCTTGTGCTAGCATCATTAGTTTTCTTAAAGCGTAACAGCTTAACTTAAGCCCAGTAAATAGCATTTGCGGCGAGTCCAAAAATGCATTTGGTTCGTAATAAATAATACATGAACATATTTATGTTTCCCTCATTACGTTGTTGAGTTGAATGATGATCTCTTTTGATATTGAACTCTTTTTTGTTGTACGTAATCTAGTTGAAGGTTTTAGACTGTCTGTTCTAAAAAAAAATGACATTTGAAAATGATTATTCATTTAATTCCTTTTTAAGCCTCTCGAAGTCAAATCGAGCACGTTCTTTAGTAATACCTCTATATTCTTACCTACTATTTGTAAAAAAAATATCATTGATCTAAAAAAATTGCATCTATTCGATTTATACCTACTTTGAGACTTCTATAGTCACAAAATTTACTTTTTACGTATGTACCTACATCCATGGCGCATCCATATATCCTAGTCACTTCATTATCAAGTTTATAGTTAACTTTTCAGTTAGTTGTTTGCAATTAGTTAGCCGCTACCGTGCTTTTAATGAGCATTTCTTTGTTCTCAATGCAATTGTTTAAACCTCTTTTGTAATTCTTTTAATTAATCCTTGTTTTTCGTTGTGTTCGTTACGAGTTTCACAGATAATTGCGGTGGCAATTTTTTTCATTGGAAATCAATATAAGTGTTTTGTTTTTATTAAGTTTCTCTTGTGAATGGGACTGCTTTTTGTAATTGTTAAAGTTCCTATCTAGGTAGAGGGGAATGTCATGTGGAATTCTTCATACAATGCTTGTAATTACTAAAACTACGTGTGTATTTTGATGACCACCTACAGATGAAGTTTCACCTTTTTAACCGACTTCAAAATAAAATATGATTATTTTTAGTTTTTCAGAAAAGCGTTTGGTACACTTAGGAGAAAGTTTTAGTATCTACATTAATTAACCAAATCCATTCTTTGGGTTGAAGTTGATTTCTTTAAACTACGTTCAAAAAATAATTATTCGTTTCAATCCTTTTACATTTCATATCTTTGTTGGTCTTTTTCTACTACAGTAGTGTACTAGAGTATGATATTAATATTTCCTTTATTATTTACAAATAAAATCCATACGTCTTAAATACATTAACTTGTGTAGGCATGTACCTATGTATGCATTGAAAAAAGTTAAACCTACTTACAGTTAATAAGTACTTTCAATCGAGTTTTACTAACTAAGAAACTTACTTCTCCTAACCATTGCTACCTAATACGTTCCTATAGGTACTTACCTCTATTTTCTCTAAATAGCTCGTTACATGTGAAACTAGATACAATAAGTACATCTTTGTACTCAGTTGGTCGTAAGGTAATATTTCACAGACAGATGATTACAATCTCATGTTTATTAAGTAATAAATCGTTAGTTTAATTATGTATGCGTCTACAAGAGCTATTACGTTATAAATTAATCGATATAATGAGTGATGGGGATTCAATCGATACTGTTATCTTTCTATCGATTTTATCATCGAGTTGTCCTGCTTTTTAACTTTATGTGTAAAGTTTTGTGGCGTGTTTTGAGTTTAATTAGTGATTTTGTAATTGGTAGGATAATTTGAAAGTATAATATTGTTACAGGTAGGTAATTTGGGAGCGTTGTAAGTTTTTTGGTATGTACTTACTAATTGTTTTTGGGAATGTTTTAATTCGAATTTTAATCAATTAATGGTTCAGAAGAGCCATATTCCCCGCGTTATCTTACAACATTTATTATCTTGTTAGTTAAATAAAATAAATTCAAAAATAAAAATTACTTTACAGAGATAGGCATCTTCCTGCTTGTAATTTTTTTACTCTATGTTGATTAATCAAATGTCAAAAATAATAACACAAAATATAAATTTAATTGCGTCGCAAGAAACCACAATCTCAAAAATTATTCAAATTACATTTGCGACGGAATTAAATCCTCAAAACGTTATCATTTAAAGCATAGCCCACTTAGTTATCTCAAATGAAACAGTGAGCGCATTCAGGAACAGTTTGCACAATCGTTTCCACTCGGATACAACGGCAATTAAGAACAATTCATACAACAACATTGCGTTGTCAACGCATTCTCTTATCACTTGACCTCATGCCACCTTTGACTGATTTGCACTGAGATACAACGGCCAACGCATGCTGATCTTCCAACCCCCCCACACTCCTTTATACGTCTTTAGCAACAGAGGAAAGCGTGGGTGTTTCTGAGCTCCGATAAGATTGGATTCAACTTTATAACGAGCCTGTAGAAATTGTGACAGATCGAAAGCAATGGCGAGCGTAATCTCAAATTGACTGACGTTTAATTGTTAAATTAATTGTCGTGATATAAGACCTCGTGTTTACGGTTTGAATTAATTTTAGAAATTGATGTTATGTAAGGAAGTGTTTGCTAGGACGATGCCCTACGTATTATTGTCTATTTCTACGTGTTGAAACATAGGTTTAATGACTGTGATAGGTTTCTGACACCGAATTTTTGCACAGAAAGATAAAGAAGGATTTCGAGTTGTTACTTTTTGTCAATGGTACTTAAATGTGGTATGTCACGTTCTTGAATGAATTAAATAAATACATAATAAGATAGAAATTAAATCGAACGGATATTAAAACATATAAGGGCCTCTTTCAAGATTGGTTCATCCTTATTTAGTTCTCGATTACCAATGACATCAGATTAGCGTCTGCACCACACAACAAGAGCAACATTAAACCAGCTTTATCAAACGAGAACCCACCGACATTGAAGATAACAAATACTAAGAACTACTCAGGTAAATGATAAACAAAATATATTAAGCCATGCTAGTTAACCACAGTTTACCTAACAACTTAATTCAAAACATAAATACATAATTTTGATTAAATTAACTTCATTAATTTCTACGCGGCAAGGCGGTCTATGGCTGTTAGAATGTTATTCAACCAATTCCAAAGTTGATAATAGCCCGTGGGTAATTGCCATGGAATACCTGCGATATAGTTAAGATAGTAGATCTTATTACAATGATAACGTAATTTTTAATTAAGTAATGAACCTGACATACAGAAAAAATATGTACAGGCTCACTTGCCTTGCATTCAAGACTATAATTTGTTAGATACGGTGTTTGATGCTCATTTATTTAAAGTACTCTTTGATACATTTATGGTGCAGTTGCTATCTGTAAAAGAGATTCAAAAAGCTTCTGTATAAGTGACAAAGAAGTTATTATGTTCCCCACATAAATTGATAAGATCGGTTGAGTTAAAAGACAGACGTTCTGTGTGCAGCCACGGGCCTCTAATATCGCAGATGAAAGGAACTAGTCGGCGGCTTGTTAATGAGCACATGAGCTCCCTTGACCAAAGCGGTCCTTGGCAATGCGCCAAGAAAACGCTAAAGAAGATGCGACTCTACTTGTGCCGAGCTGAATAAGGGACAGAACGGAATTTATTCAATACCTAACTAACTTACTACAGACTACAGCACATTCAACGCAACAAAACTAAATCGCTTATGCATTAATGTCTTAAGTCAACTTAAGTCTATTTAATAATTCATAAGCAAGGCAAAGCAGATAGGAACTCGAAACATTTTTTCAGCGACAGTTTTCTTTTTGTGTGAAGTTTTATCGCATTTTCATGTAGACATAACGAGTTAGGTACGGCCTTATCGAAAAACTACACAAATACGTAAAGGAGCCAATTTAAATTCAGCCAAAACGTATTCGTTGGAACTTGTTCGATCCGTCACGCTTCCCCACAATAAATCTCATCAGATACCCGCCCTAGTACAGCATAAATAAGGTGGATCTTGTTAAAAACTTGCGGGGGTAAAAAAACGAACATTTTCCGCCATTTTTAAAACGAGACGCTCCCCTTAAGGAGGCTTCCGTGGTTTCATAAATATGCAGATATGCCTTCACCTGGGCTAAAGCCACAAAATTTAGCTGAACAATTTATCGTAATAGAAATATTGTAAATACGTATACATCGTGCAAGCTTAAATAGATTTGTGTTGTGGCGTGCTTTTGCATAAGTAGCGTTCGTATCTCGCTCATTTCGCTTTGTGTGCGTAGGGCCTTTAGTAAACGATTCGTTATTATCTGATAATGACTTCGTCCTCGGCCAACTAAAACATATTTTGAATAATGGTTCTAATTACATCGATTAAAATTGGCTAGCATATGTACTAAAAGGTCACATAACAGTATATACCCAGCTCATAATAACTTCAACATGCCCTTTGAAAATACTAGAAGCAATAGTACCTATTTTATACCTATGACTTTAGTACTACATACGTTAAAAGGGAACTAAAGAAAATACTCAACAAATCAAACAGAACTTGCTTTTAAAATTTAAAATCGAATAAAAACGTCCCCACTACTATCTAATAACACACAAAAGTCATCGCAAGATCTGTAACTTACTTATATTGAAAGAAATTACCTACTGAACTTTCAAGTAGAGCTAAAATACATTCAGTTGCTTTTGTGGAAGAATCAAATTCGCATGCTTGAAAGTAAAAAGTCTGGAAAATGTATTTGTATGAAAAGAGACGTTGATTGAGTGGAGGATATCAGTAACAGTCAATATTCATTATTTTGTTGATGCCTGCACTTTTGTATATTACCAATAAAATTACATCTTCTGCATGCCAATTAATTGTTAGCAGTCAGTCATGGTCGTAAGTTGTGTAACAGATACTGTTTTGTTTATAAACTTTGATTATATATTCTCTATTATTATGTGTTTTAGTTTCAATCGATAGTAGCATCCATTGTGGGAACATGAGTTGGGAAATAATAGTCAAACAGATATTTTTCTTCACTTATTATTTCTTTTGAAGAGTATGTTAGTTTAGATTAGAATTGTAAACCTTTTTTAAATAGTTTCTTAGTAGATTTTCGTCAGTAAATATAGCTACTTAAGTATTCTAGACTTACAAACTAAACTTAAATAGTAAAAAGTGGGTGTTACATTGTAGTGGTATTAAGTGCCGAAATGTGCACCTCTGCCTACCCCTTCGGGGATAAAAAGGCGTGATGTTATGTTATGTAAATTAAACTTTTAAACACAAACTCAAATCGAAAACTACCAAATCATTTCCCTATTGTCACACCAACGCAATGTAAGCAACATAAATTACATCTATCACGAATACATATCTACATGAAATACAGTTAAATAACTTCTCAAGTCAATAAATTAAAAGCGATCTTATCATAACGGTATTAGATTAGATATTTGTTGGTACGTAGTCAGGGAGACAGATGCATATTAATAGTACGAACTGATATGCAATTATCTAATTAATCATTAATTACTCAACGGGTACATTGGACGTATCGAGTACATGTGCCATTCCTATTTACAGATGCGATCTATCTCCGTATGCACTCATTCCAGAATTCTACATCAGCATTTAAATATAAATTGATTTATGATTCGTTTGACAAGCAATTTAATTGTTAATTATTCATTTACGAACCCATTCTGTAATGATAAGAATGGTATTTAGTTCCCGTCTAATACATAAACATTGGTAATTAGGTATTGAATTCCGAATTACAAAAAGAAATGCAAATTGGAAAGGAAGTTTCGACTCAATCTTAATTCAAATCAATTTGTTAACTAGTGAAGCGTTCACTGAAAATACTTAAATAAGTTTTCCGTAAACAAATTGTTAAAAGCTGATGTTACAATTTTTTGTGTTAAAATGTATTAGACGCACGAAAGATCTCTCGATGCGTCATCGCACATCAGTCAATCAGCACTAGCCGTGAACGCCCACTAACGCCGACCTACCCGCTACATTTCATTCACCACTCCATACAAAAGCTACATTATCTCATACAAACATTACATAACTCGGAAAACGCAGGTGTTAAAAGCGTATTAGAGCCAACAAACAGGGCGCTAAGCTTCGGGATTCGGCAGACCATAGCTCGGTGAAAATGGCCGAAGATTAGCCGAGTGCGGGGCCCCAGATATTAATGTTACAGCCAAAATATCAAAGGTTGGAACATAATTATGTTATAATTGGACCTCTGATAACCCTACAATTTACATAAACGTATATCAAAATAAACGAAAATCTCCATAACGCTGAAAAACTTAAATGCCATACGAGTACGTTGTGAATAAACAAAAGTCACTAAATAAAATTAATGTAATTAATTGTCGTTTGAATTAATTAAAATATTTGTGTGTAATTTGCATACAATTTTGTTTGAAACAATGCACTAAACGAGCGATGTTTTCGTGACAAATGTCGTGGCTCGATACGTTGGCTTATTCTCATAATTGTTCCATAATACCGCATATACACTTACGTTTACCTACATACGTAATGTCGTACAGGCGTGCCAAGTTTTTCTCAGAAACTAATCAATAATGTGAAGAGGTATTGAAAAGCGCACAAGTGCTATAGCATTTACGCACGCTACTGCTTTGTTATTTTTTTTATTTGGAATGAATTTATAGAACGCCTTTGCTGCATTTAATTAGACAGAATTGTTTATTGTTTCAATTTGGATTCATAAATTCTTTTCTTGGTCGTTCTTCATTTGAATTTAAAAAGGATTCCGTTTGAAATCCGTCCTTTTTGGTTATTTATTTGTCTAAATTGTGTGTTCCAAAAATAAATATGGTATAATGCATGTATGTTTCTGGATATGGCTCGAGTCTCTCGTATTACCTTGTTTATCCCGTGGTAATGTTACTTGCAAACTTTGACAATTTTGGTGACGTACGTATCCCGGTCCGGTTTCGTTAATTCTGCGTACGCTGGGGCCCGGTTGAATTTGCATTTTGCACGCGTGATAAGTGGGCCGGATTACATGGGATTCCCACCAACAGCCTCTGTTTGTACTGAAATAAAGGGCTGTTAAACTTTTTTCATGGTAATTTGGGTCACCTTCAGAAGAAACGATCGTTGTAAATTTGTTTAAGTAGGCTTAGGTCTGACCGTTCGTTTAAATTAGACGGAACATGCGTAAACCTAATTCGGATCATTTGTGCACTCTCCCACTTTTTTACAAGATTCAAAAGTTTACCTTTAATGAAGAAACTTGTGGAATGAAACTGCAGAGAAAGTTTGGGACCGTACCTAAATAAGTGACGTCCAGTGCGGAAGTTAGTCGGAAGTGGAGGGTATTTTTCCATCGAGTGATTAATGAAAGCCACATAACAGTCCCGGCTGACTTCCAAAATTTCCACAGTAAATCTCGCCTTTCGTTTCGCTTCTTTTGGTCGGGAAAGACTTGGCACCGTATTTTATCTATGTAATGCAAGCGTTGCACTGTAGCTAGGTAAATAGTTGTGTATATATTTAATGTATTGCGAGCAACATTTCATTTTTATAGCCCTCTTATTATTCGCGTCGTCCATAATCTGAAAAGGCACTGCATGTCTCTGAAAATGTATGCTGTGCCAAAATAGTTTTATTGAACTATAGCTCTTATAGGCTTGTGTTACTAAAGGAATTTCAACACTATATAGTAGGCATTTATCCCTCAAAGATGGAAACCTAAATTAAAAACCAGTAATAAAAACTTGAACTCCCTAACTAATGTCATAACCAAACAAGAAGAGACTTCAAACCCAATCCATTTAAGTCCAATAATAAAAATAAAAGAACTTCAAAGACAATTAAAACTACGACTGGAAATGGCACAGAACAAAAACGAAAAACTGTTCTGCATTTCAAGTGTTTCTATGCGAGGCTATCAATCAATGTCCTATTTAGAATTCAGAGTGGTTCTACGTTCAACTTTCACAATATCGCACTGCAACTTCCAGTTTATCTACTTCTTTGTCTTCAGTGAACCAAAGAAATATACTGAAACTTTAGTCAAATGAAGTCCAAGTAACGCTTTTGTTTTTATTATTAGGTGTTTGAATTTAGTGCTTCTTTTCAATTTGTTTGCATTTTATTGCTTGTTTTATTTATCTATTAACCTACCTAATGAAAGTGTACTGACGCTTTATTAGAAAAAAGTTTAAATTGATTTAATGGATAGTAAAATATTGTACTAAGTTGTTCAGTTTTACCTAGTATCTAAATTAAACTTAAATAGTTAATTTATATCTTCACAGGGTCAGAATAGGTAGGCACTAATTTAATAAAACTAAACGAACATGCATGCAAGGAGGTAATAAAATGATTATAAAGAAAAGAACCATAATATTTCCTAGAGCTATCTTTAGTACCTAATTAAATTGAAATAGGTAAATAGGCATACAAGATAATTAGGTAGATAATTTATCTAAAATGTATCAAAATCACCATTCAATAGGTGCTCTGTTTCAGCTTATAGATCTTTACTTTAAGTAATTTTAAATCTCTTACAAAGAAAACCTCTTTTATAAAATGATGCCTACTAATTTCACGCATGCGCCGACGGCGCAGTGCACTTGTCGTGTCCGTCGGCATTCTACCGTATTATTTCTAAAATAAAAGCATAATTTATTTAATTGAATTAAAATTATTCAAAATAAATAATTAATAAATGGTTTATTTACTTTCTTTAAGCAGAGTTATATTATTTTGAGAGTAATTTGTTATCATGGGTCAAATTTTTGGTCAGGTCTGATATGGAAGTAAAACCTTCAAAAACCAATTCTTCTCTAAATATTTTATTCAATATCATTGTTATAAATTGTTTATAATGTTATTGCAATAATTTTTATAAGTTTATTACAGTAGAATAGGTCAGCAAAGTGAGTAATTTACCTACAAAGAGGGAGTAGGTATTTTGTGTAATTTTGCACCAAAATTTTTCTTTTTCTAAACATTAATTGTTTATACCTATTAGAAATTGAATTTGATGTCTACTGCAAACAATTTCTTCGTCATTATTTGTGTACAAACTTCTATTTGGCCCAAGAAAGAGAACTAGGTTTAAAAAGTTAGGTTATACAGCTTTCCCTGCATAAATGTCTAATTGGAAACTAATATCAGAAAATTCTAGCTATATTTCTACGAAATATGAGATCTATTAGCTAAATGTTGACTATTTTGAAACTAAAGAAAACAAAACAGCTAGTTATATTTAGAAACAAACCCTCGATTCAACTGAACTTAGCTTTGTGTACGTCGTGGCGTCCTTCTGACATAAATACTATGTTTTCACACCAAATAAACATTAAAACGCATTAACAGTAGGCAACAAAACAATAACACGCAATAATTCACTGATTATATGAAAAATAAACCAAGAAATAACATTTAAAACCAAGAAAAACACACAAAAACAGCGAGGAAAACACAAGGTACGTTTCGCATTACTTAAAGCAGAGGGCATTGCGATCGGCGGATTCAATATGGCGATGGTTTGTCGAGCGCTGATTGGTCGGCGCGCGCATTGCCGTGAAGTTGGCTCGGGTGAGCGAGCGAGTTAGATTTATGTGATGTTTTGGCGCCGATGAAAGACGGAGAATGTGTCGGAACGAGAGTACATTTGTATGCCGGCGGCGTGTCAGACCGGTTTTGTCAGGGCGTTTACGGAGTGTGCGTATGTGCCGGCTATGTGCCGAGGGCAGGTAGAGCCGCGCTACCTACTTATAATGATGAATTGTCCAGTTCGCCTACATGAATTAAAATATAAATTCTTAATACTTATTCTCTTTTTTGTTACAGGTAAGGTTTGCTTCGGAGGCAACGTGGAAAAATCTACTTCATGAGTATAAACAAAACATAAACACGTTGGGTAACTTATAAAATACTTAGGTAGGTATAATATAATAAAATATACCTAAATTTAACCGTTTCTGAAATAAAGCTATTTTTTTTTTGATAAAAGAAGCAGAAACCCAAAAATGTTAGAAAAATATTTGAAATCTATTTTAATAAGGTAGGCTGAAAACTAGTCCATTACCTACCTATATCAAAAACAGATTACATTTCGGTTCTGTATATTCTAGAACAATATATGGCGCAATCAAGGGCCCTTTAATAGACCTAAGTACTAAACAGATGGCCTAAGTCCAAAGTAGCTTCTGGTACGAACAAAAACCAAAAGCAGTAAATCCCAGCTGAGTCATTTTTTAAACAAAATTTCACAGATGGAGCACGAGATTGGAATTGTGATGAATGATAATAAAGTGGTCCCCCATTACATCCAAGGGCCAACAAATTACAAGGGAGCTAGAGCGCAACTTTGCACCTTAGGGGCTCTGCTCTTGGATACACAATATTTATTATGACGAACATTTTCATAGC
This sequence comes from Spodoptera littoralis, assembly GCA_902850265.1. Lineage (NCBI taxonomy): Eukaryota > Metazoa > Arthropoda > Insecta > Lepidoptera > Noctuidae > Spodoptera > Spodoptera littoralis. The sequence continues at coordinate 5,762,455 of LR824542.2, read as the reverse complement.
ATTTTCCATCATGTGCTTACAACTACTTACTGAGCAATTGGTCTCAGTTTAGATGCTCAGGTCGAGTGCTTTATTGGAGAATTTTCAGTTTTTACAGAATTTTTGACTAACGGAATAAAGTTTGGCATTATTGGACTTATATTAATTGTGGCGATCAAGATTTGTTACGTAAAATATGCAACTTTGTCTATTCCTTCGCGGATTAAAAATCGTTATAGTTTTTCGTCGACGAAAATAAACATAGTAGACTATAAGTACCTACATATCTTAACAATAAACCCCACTATAGCCACACCCAGCATATCCGAGCGGAAGCTAGAATATGTGAAGCAAAGAAAAAAGCAAATATGGCCCAGGCCCAATGGCCTAAGATAAATTTATTTCGTCGTGTAACTAGCAATAAATATGCTAATTCAACACTATAACGTCCGTATGTCGCCTACCAGCTCCGCCATTGAAAGAGTGAAAAAGATATCACAAAATTGCACTGCGCATTGCTCTTTTCAGTCATACAACCTTCGAGTGGCATCACGCAAAACTTTACTCTGTATCTTTCTCTCGTAGGTCGTATTTTTTTCTTTCCGATTTATTCAGATACGCCGTTCTGTTGTCGGTTTGTAGTTTTATCGACCTACGGCAACTACTAACCCAATAAATTTTGGTGTTTCGCTCAGTGAGTCCGTTCGTTGAACGAATGCATCGTCCCAGATACGAATGTACGGGATTTGAGTGAGACGATTTATTGGCGCAGTTTATAAGTTAATGACCAAATTCACAAGATGACCTTCAATTCGATTCGCGACATTCACGTTCGTCGTCGATTCGATATCCTTTAAATTACAAATTCGAATCTATCGACTTATTTACATACGTACCTAAGTATACTTTATCAAAGACGCTTTTAGCATTGCAAAATAGCCTGACTCAACCAGTCCACGAGCCCACAGTGAATCTCTTAATTAAGAAATACAATTAATGTATAAATCAAGACCACAACTTAATCTGCAAAATGAAAACAATCAAAACCAATATTTAATTGATGGGCAAACCTTAATTAACTTGTAGTTCGGCCCGGAGCCCCTCGGATAAAAGAAGCCATCTGCATTTCGGTATTCAAATTATTCTCCAAACGTGTTCTCCGTTCTAACCAAGCAGCCATTAATGGAATCGTTGCATCACGCTCACTCCTGCGCATCCAAAACTTGCGCGAACGGTTCAACCCTTTGGTTTGGGTTCACGGCTTTGAAACGACAATAACGTACTCATATGGACCCGAATAAAATGGAACAAAAAATCACATCACAAAAGTTTGCCTAAACTAACCTCGTTAAGAGATTTCTGGATAAAAGAATACCGTTTTTCAGTATCATCACGATTGTGCCGTGGATCGGATAGCTCGATCGAAGACGCGACTAATACTGACTGTAAAATATTTTTAATGCGAATGCAGTTCTTTTTTCTACTTGCAAAATAAACATTGCACAATTGCAAGGAGAAAGTTTGTTTTGTTGTATCGAGAGAACAAAAAGTTGCGTTTTTTGAGTTATTGTTCGAGAGAAAGTCGGCATTGTTGGGGTAAAAAAGCGTTTGTACCTGCTAAAGAACGGAGCTACGAACGGCTTAAAGTTTTTGTAGTATTCGAATAACTTTGTTGTAGAACGTGCGTGTTTTAAGTTAGTTCAAGAATGTGATTGGAAACTGTGCTGCGGAGACAAAATGGAGTCCTCAGAGCTTCATACCAGGTATCTATATCAAATATTTTGCCCAGAACCATTGTACTCCCAGATTAAACAACAGGTTACTTCGCACAAACATGATGAAAATTTTTCCTCCGGAAAATTAATCGAGGGCGTCATGTTTGAAAATTTAATCTCACGGTCATGTTGTGCACAGTTTGTCAGTACAAATTAATGTTGCTTTTTTGTCACATTTTGTGTTAGGCAATTTACGTTACGCAATTATGTGGACAGGTTATGAATCTACAGGCTTATGTGTGACGCGTGAGGGTTCATTAAATCGTTAGAAGCAGGTACAAGGGTTACGTGACGCAATTTAAATTTTAAAATAATAATAAAAGTTTTTAATCATCCCAAAAATTTGTAGTTACTGCACTATCGTATAAGTATGACCGTGTAACGTTTTACCTAAATAACTGCCTTAAGTAGATACTTGATAATCTAAATTAAAACCCTAGTATTGGAATTTGAGGTTACCTTTTGTCAAACAAAACAAAAAGATTCATCAACCGAACCCTTTAAGGAACGCTATCTCTCCCTACCAAAAGCAACGGTTGGAATTTAAATTCAAACTGAGTCGACGTAGCTATAGGTCGATAGAATGGGACAATGCGTCTCCAGTGGTCTCTAAGAACAACAGGGAACATGTTGAATGTGTACGCACATGCAGACACAAAGGAGGAGACGCTTAATTAAACTAGCGAAGCGGGGCAAGCGAAACGTAAGCATTTAATTTATATCCCTGCAGTAAACTCCGCGGCCTCTCCCTGATTGGGCCGAGCTGAAAAGCGAAGCGGGATCCTGTGTGTTCAGTTCACGCATGTACTAAAACTTTTAAAGATTTAGAGCATCAACATCACCATAGTAATGAATCTATGTTATAAACTGTTTAACGAAGTATTTTTTATATAGGTATTTTTGCTTTCAAAAATCTCTTCGAATAGGGGTTTTCCAATTATTTGTAATACGATCATGATTGCCTACTTCGTAAATTTGTTTCATGAATTTGTATGGCAAAAATACTAAAAAGCTTTTAAAAATGTGTCTTGTGAAAGTCGCTCAGCGCTTGTAACAAAATCCACGCCACATTCGCTGTACAGTCGTGGAAAAAGTCGCCTTAGTTGAATACTGGATTAGAATAAACTATTTTAATTACGAGTTACGCTTCCCATTGACTCGCTAACACAATTATATGTGTACTTACTTAATTGATTGCATTAAAGGTACCGCGGTTGCTTTCTGCTTCATTTGTTCTGCTGAATTATTTATTTACGTCGAAAGATAGCGTTGGCGAGCCAAAAGATATCGAATTGTGTGAATTGAATTCATAAAATACAATTAAAATACAGTTTAAATGAGTAATTTTACTTTTTCTTACAAAACGTAGTAATTAAAAGTTGATTGTATAAATAAATAAATACATAAAAAACATCGCGTGAACAAAATTCATTTATAATATTATTTTCCATAAGGTAACGGTTAAATTAATTATTAGTTGAAATTAACAGGGAGTAAGTGACCTCGACCACACAGCATCTCAAACTAACGTTCGAAATATTGTTTGTTATTCCCCGTGGTATGAACCGGCGACCACTACAAGTACTGCAAGTTTACCATCTTGATTTCCCAGCAGCCGAATTTGAAAGCGAATAAACGTTGAGACGGCAAACATTAATATTATTGCTTTGGACGCAGACGTTAAGGATCAATGTAAATAGACAGACATTATTTGGAATATGAGAACCTCAATTGCATATTGCAACCCAAGCCACACATAACTAGCGCTTATAGGTAAATTTAATCATTCTCCAACCTTTTTATATTAAAAATTAATTAATGTATTTTTTATCATTTCGATAACTCTTTATCACTATCTGCAAGATACTTTATTTACTGAGCCGACAATCAACACCTCGGGAACTTCAATAACCAGGCTATTATACTACCAGGCTTACTTATTTGGTTGGCTTTACCACCGGTGACCATCCTCTAAATTCCCGTAGATCTTTCCACCTATTCTACCCCTCCTTAATTAAGTCCATACTGGGTAGCGACAACAATGGCCGGCGACCGATGCGCGCCAAGATATTCAAATACGTCTAAGGCCACTATTATATTGCCAACATTTATCGAGATACTATTTCTGTTATATTATACTAGATAATAACAGAATAACTTTATTCTGGTGAATGATTAATTTTATTACGTTTCCCTTGCTGTTTTTTATTTTTCTCGTCTCCTTCAAATGAGGAAATGGTTTCTTCGTTATGTTTCAGTATATTGCGAGAAAATTTATTATAATAGCATTTAAAACACAATAAACTTTTAACTTTATGCACCTTTTTAAAACCACTTCTCATGTGCTCACAAACGAAATTAATGTTTCCGCAATCGAAATTTCAAAGACCTCAGGCAAATTCATTCTATTTATTTTATCCATAAATCTAGAAAGTTCCATTTCTATTTTGTCACAGTCTTTAAAATAAGATGCATGGAATAAATTCCAAAGTCGGGACAGTTTTTCCGTCGTCACCCCGTCCAAGTTGGATCCCAATTGGGACATCGATCCCCCTGCTTTAGCGCCTGTCTGGCGCTACACGCAACTATATTTTCCTCCCTGTACTGTTCAGAAGTCATGATTTAAATATTTAAAATCAATTTTAGTCTTACTAAAAAAGACGTAGTTTAGGTACTAGTTGATACTATGAATAAGATACTGAAGATTCTTAATTAAAAAAAATAAAACAGTTTTATGATGTATTGTTAACACATTAAATAAAACCACAAAAGGTCAGTCTTGATACGATACTGTAAGCGTATGGGAGCAACATTACAGCAAAATTGGAACCCCTAACCAACTCGTGCATCCAGAACTAACTGTACATAACAACGTGACTAGATAAAGTCGTTTTGTAAGCGATACCATCTGTTGTGTGCCTTCCTACACTGACGTAACGTAAAATGTAACAGTATTTCTTACATGCTTGTTTTAATATTTTGGACCCAGAATGCACCCTTGCGTTACACTACTCAAATTAGGCTAATGAAGGAGTCATCTCAATTTATTTATTAACATCATTTACCATTGAAACCATTATAATATACCAATCTAATTTGTTTTCTTAATTATGTTGAAAGTTAGTGAAATATAATTTTAATTAACATTATAAGCATTTTATTGTTTATTAAGTCAAAAGCATTGGTAAAAGCAAAGAATACCTGTAAATACTCAAGGTGATGAATGGAATAAAGTTGATGATAATATTAATAAAAACTACTAGCACACATTTTTACAAAGGTTATATTTTTATATGGATGCTCCATGTATGTATATACAGAGGGCAGATGCACTTGCAAAATAAAAAAGGAAAGGCAACCGCGACATGGCTCTTGATTAATACTTTAAAGGAAACTTGTGCAGAGACCCAACTAGGCAGTCGGTAGTCTACCAGTACCTGCTTTTTACATACTATAAAGCTTAATGTAAGCATTCACCTGGATTTAATTTAACGTATATAATTATAGAACATTTTTAATGAAATTGATAACAACGTGACACGCTAGATGCATTTACAATTTATTGTTTTTGTTTTTATTTACATAAAAAGTAAGGTTAATAATACTGATTAAAATGAAAGGTGTTGTTGAGAAATAATAAATACTCTCGAGTCTACCAGGTGACGATCTGATCGGGCAAAGAAACACTCCAGTTTTACATATGGCTAAGGTAAAAGTAAGATACTCTCAGGAGTTGCCGCATAAATTGGCCCGTTCGTGATGCAGTGCCTCGTTGAATATGTATAGGTGCGCTCCCTTCCGTACTTCTCATTTTACTAATAGATTTCTCTTTGATTAAATTTGTATACGTTTTATTCATACGACTGAGACCACTATTGTTAGCTAGCCGACCACTTAAATCACCGGTTACAGCATCGAATAAACTTACTTCCAGTTCGTCTTTTTTATATGGCTAAGTTAAAAACTTTAAGATATGCAAACATTCATTCAAAAATATGAAAATCATTTTGTGTAGTTATAAATTTGATTCAGCATGCTTGTTATCGCGTGCGTAAACTCGTTGATAAGGTAAAAATGGTTTAATTGAATTGGAGCGCAAAAAATTTAGGTAATGTTTTCTGAAATGCAAATACATTAACGAAAGGACTTCTTAACCATAATAGGCGCAGCACACGACTGCACGCCCGTTCTATGAATGTATCACGACAATTTTATGCTCCAAACTAAAGCGATATTAAAATCGAATACACCTACATTATGACTATAATCATATTTATATAAAGCTTCCTATTAATAAAAAAAGTACTTCGATTTGAAGTCAACAGGTAATGTATTTAATAAGTCAAAATACGTATGGAAGTCGATAACTAAGACGATATGAACGTCTCATTTAAATTATCCTTGTCTCGTAAAATAAACGACCGGTAACCCTTTGGCATTTGGCGTCGAACGACTGGACGTACACCGAGGAATCAGATTATTTATAATGACTTTATTAAGACGAGCCATCGACTGAGCTCACGCCCGGTTATTATTATAATTTAGACGACTGCCTAAAGCTTCGTTGGGTGAATGAAGTCATCATACAATATGAATGTATACTGTTTTACATTCGCTAGTTTTTATTTCATTCACGTGACTACAAGGCTATGGACGTTTCACTTACTAAGTTTAACTTGAATTCTTGCAGAAACTATAAAGGAACTAGAAGTCTAGCTTGTGTAAATAATTACTTTTTTAACAAAGTGTTTTGAAGTTAAGTCGATGTGATAAAACGCAGTCGACAAATCATAGCTGGGTTTGTTATGCAAAAATGTAAGCGAAGATTCCGTGACGCGAAGCCATGGCGGTGGGCCGTTCATGTTTATAATGTGTTTATACTTTTTGCTGGCCCCAGCTACACGTGAGCATGGCATTTGAAACTTTACAATGAGGAGAAAATTAAAATAAATATGTTTACACATCAGTTTTACTGCACGAAATTATAATGCTATACATATGTAATCATCAAATTAAATTTTTTAAATGAATGCTAGACAAATACGAAAGAAAATACAAAAAAAATTTTAGCCTAATTAACAGCACTCACAATTGGTTACATTACTTTCCTTCCACTAAGAGCTACTAATCTCACAAATGGGAATATTTATGGAAGCTTTACCTCATTGGAGACATTAAAAGTTTTCCAAGCCATAACGGCGGCAACTCTTACCTCTCATTGTTCATTCCGGGTGCGTATATTGTTGGAGTTGAAATTTGTAGGCACCACTGAAAAAGTGTCAATTCATCATCGCAAAGCCCCGGGCTCGAGACCGAAGTCCCCCACATAAATCTCACTTCCATACTTTCGCGTGGGGAAAACGACTGCTTTATGAGATCCTTAAGGCTGTATGGATTTGGGAAAATATTTCCTCTGCGTGCTGGCCCCCGACAAATGAAGGAGCATTGGGCACATTAGAATGTGTGAAAGGGCCTATAGGCGTTTTTATTGTTATGCGAAGCAATTCGTTTAAAAGCCAGTGCGTTACGGTAGTACATACGAAGTGCCTATTTGCTAATATTTATTAAGCTAAAGCACCTTTCGGGTTTCGGGATAGAGAAAAAAGTAAATTAATGTTTATGTGAATACTTAAATTACAATTCTGAACCAACTCCCGTTACAAACCAAGTAAGTACCTACTGAAACCACTTAAGTATAAATGGCATACATGTCATTAAGCAACTACCTATTTCTGGCGGTCATGTATCACTGCTGTTTGAAAATCCTCACTAATCTTGATTTATATTGGACGGTTGTGTTTATTTAAATGTGATTTTGCTTGCGGCAAAGTTGAAAAACAAACTTGATATTTTTTAAATATACTTACATGTGAGTACTTAGCTACTATTGCGTAATTGAAATGGGCGTAGGTATTCATTTAAATTCATACCTAAGTACATAAATCGCTGGCGTGCGTGCGTGAGTGCAGCGCCCGCGCACACTGGGCGCGCCTCATTAGAACACGCGCCCGCCCCCCACTCTCCTGTCCCTCGCTCGCGGCTGCACACCCGTTTGTCCAGACCCGACGACATTTCCATTGCCTGTGCGGAAAATAGACGTTTTAGGAGAGCGGCTACTAACACGGCAGATTCTTCTTAGATAAGTTTATTGTGTGCTAATACACTGCCAGTATCTAGTTACGGACGATTCGTACGATATGCACTACAGTTTATATTACTTATACCTAAATAGGGGCCAAAGGTAATGTGGAATACAGCGCAGAGGTATGGGTACTTATAGTGTGAGAAACCTCAGTGAGTACAATCGTGCTCCGTATAAGGTGCACCAGATAAATTGGAAGACTCGTGGGCAATGTGATTTGAATTGAATTAATTATGAGAAGCGCATGACTCGCTCACGAACTTCTGCAGGAAATGCAAACGAGCTGGAAAAATTACGAGATTATGGGATATTTTCACCGCTACTACGTGGAAGCCACACCTTATCTGGATACGGAGTTCAATAAACCAGGGAACGCAACCGCTTTGCGACTGAATTGACGACAATTTATGCGACAAAATAACGCATACAGGTGTCGCTGGGCCCGGCGCCCCTTCCAATAGCCACCGATATGGGAACTAAATAGGCAAGGGGCTCCTTAAGCCCGCGTACCCAAGCGTTAGACACGACCGATGCCGCGATAGCGCTCGCTACACATCCCCAATTACGATTTATACAGTCTGTAAAAGGTAACCAGTAATGACGGGTACCCCGCGAATGCCTTTTTCTCGCACAATCGAAATCCAATTATTTTCGAAAGTAACTAAGATACCGGTCGCGACAGAAGCGCAGAGGCGGCCCGTAAATCGGCTCTGGATGTTTGCAGCGCGCTCGGAATATGAATTATTCGCGGTGATTGTTCTTGCGACCGCGTCATGGTTCATACATGAAGCGCGAACTAGTTTTTTGAAGACCTCTTGTCCTATGCTCGTAAATAAAATTGTATTCGTGAAAAGTTGAATTTCTACTTCGCCGTTACAGTTTTTATGTCTCCAAATTTCCTGGCACTTCCGAGAAACTTATCATCTTGTAATTTTCTCTGGTTTATAATTATTAACATTATCATCAGTTAAGTTTCGGTGGTCGAAATTGGTCTTTGAGAAAGTAACCTCACGTAGTGCCTGCGGTCCCTCTGCACAGATAACCCAAATTTGTTTGGGTGAATTTTTCGAAACTCTTTTTTATCAATCGGTGGGCTGGTTGGTAATTGGCTGAGCGGGCTGCGAGGCGGCCAGCCATAATTGACGGTGCTATCATTCTGAACTTTTCGCTCGGACATTCGGGGAAACTCTTAATTGGTCCACCTTTTGTGACGTTCAATAATGCCGCCTCGATAATAACACCGTCAATTATTAGCAGATCGTTGTTTTTAATTAGCTGTTTGATGACTGTGAGACGTTTCGATATTTGCTCGGCAATGCTTTATTAGTTCATAAACGCATGCCTATTGCATTCGATCAGGCTGCTCTGAATTCTTTAGTTCCATAAATATGGTCTCCAACCGAACCTGCAACCAGTGCGGTTTTTATTGCTATATGTACTTACTTAACATATGAATTGATTGTCTTACTATTGTTTATCCGCGTATATTTAATTTACACTCTTGGTATTTGCAATTCAAAGATTTGCAACAGCAATACTGAATACAGATATTTATTGCAGAATTTATTTTGTTCAGACTTTGGTCGCTTTGGGACGTCGGCCGACATTTTTTTATATTTCCAAAGCGAATAGCCATTAATAAGGCATTGTCAGTGGAGTGGAGCATCTCGAGTCTATAAAACAAGTAAGTTTCTTATTGGTTCACAATTAAAGCGTCCTGAAGGTGACCGTGCCATCTTCACCGTGGATAAAAACTTCGCATTCGTCGAATACTAAACGAGAGAAGCTCCGCTGAAATTCTGCACGTAAAAAGATCCCGAACGATACTTATCAAGTGTTTGAAATGACACAACCGGATTCCGGATCTTCGACATGTAGTTTTTCCATACGAGTATAAAACTGACGAATTTCTCAATAAAAGAGAGATGACCGGCATGTCGTCACGTACTAGGGGCTCAGTGGGTATTTAGAGCGGTGCAGCAAAAACTATTCAGGGGCCATTATTATGGCATTTTTGTCGTCTGACGGGGCTGGAGTGGTCGCGGCCATTACTGCGCGAGGTGGGGGCGGTGCGTCCCTCGACCCCCGCGCTCCCCACCCGCCCGCGCCTTGCCGCAGCGCACACTGCGCCATCCATCTTCGATATGCACATAAAGCGAACCGGGCCCGTAACGGCAGACCCACATTCCCGCTGCTCTTAAATTTATTTATCTCTTTATTAATTCTCCACTTGAATTTTAATGTTTTGCTTGAAATTTAGTTGAGAAAAACACGAATTAGTTGCAGGTGGATCAATCGAATTTTAAATTATTAGATTAGACAAGCACATACATTTGGAAAGTCTACACCTAAATAAATTAAAACCATTGACTTTTAAATCTATTTTGATGATCGTACCTCCCTTATAAATGTTAAGTAAGTAAGTAGATCAACATTATCATGATGAAATATTTCAGTAATGGACAAGACATGTTTCGACATATCATCAGAAACATAAAAAAATAATAACTGCTTAATACGTTGTTCATTGAAAGTCAGTAGTCGTACTTTTATTATGGGGAACTCAATTAAAATCACCTGTTGGACGACTTAACAATGGGATAGATAGCCGTGTGCCTCATAAACCTTGGACGAGGGCTCGCTAGGAATGATCCCTTTAACGACGTGCGAGTAACTAAGACAATATTTAGTTCAGATAATTTCTACACTCATGAAGGTGCTAAAGTATTGAGAAAATTTTGTACTAAAATGGCTCATTGACATGTAAAAATAAATAAGCGTCTTTCAATGAATGACCTACCTTACTGATTGAAAAAAGTAAATATCACTTAATAATATTTTTACCATTATGAATGCCTTTGCCACCAATTTCTCTCAACTTTTAGCGGTTTACCTTTATTAATTAATCATCAACTGATCAAATCTTTGCTGTCAGAAAAATGATTGTATTTAATTTGACCCCTCATATTGTTATAATTGTTTGATATCAATATAAGTATACGAGAACGCTGGTGCTATCTGATAGAAAGATTGCATCAAAACATTTCCAATAAAAACATTCAATAACACTAAGCTGACCATATAAAACTGTTTGGAAGCCCTTGGGAGCGCAGTGGTGACTCTGACTGGCGGATTTACGAGCATCGAGCGTCCTGGGATGGACTTAGATAGATTGCCCACTTCTTCGGGCTCGCTTCTAAATATATTAACCAATTACAACACGTGTTTTAGGAAAGCTTACCAGTAAACACCAATATTTTCTTCTTATCGGCAGAAATCTCTATAGATTATTTTGTTCTAAGGCGTGTCAAGCCAATCAAAATTGTCAGCTAACAGAAACTGTCTAACCTCAAAGTCTGTTCTATTACTCATAGATAAAATAGAATTGGTGGTTAATTAATTAATACAAATCATTTGTTAGTATTAGATATTAATTAAAATAGATTACTGCATCGATGAAAATCACTATCTGCAGATCTATACAATAAATCGTTGTGGTAGTTGGAGCGCAATCATGAATATCTAATACCAGTAGGTGTCTAGATAGGTGTCCAGTTAGTCTAATTTGCAATAGCGCCTTTGTGTTAATTGATCCCGGGGCGGCGTTGGTTACCGTAATTGTCTATAAATTGTTCCGCGCATTAATCTGCACATCAAATTGCTTCTTGTATTAACGACGCATTCAGTTTGAGATTGCATGAATTTAGAACAACTTTATCTTCTAAAAGACCATTTAATAAAATACTCAACAGTTTGTTGATTTGAAGTAGGATTTATTTAATATGTTTTGCCGCACCTTTTTTAATCCAACGGAGACATAATCTTGCGAACATACATCCATACACGCTTGAGAACGTGAGGAACGCACTAATTAACGTTCAACGTGAAACTTCGTCGTACACCTCTACCAATCAACCGTGATCCGCCGCCCTTCACATATTTCCCCTGTCTTTGTTCCTATCGTCAACTCTGCGAAGGGAGAAGAAGGCCTTATTAAACTGGGTACTTCGTAATTGCGTGTCTTACGTTCCCTACACGTAACATGGCCTTTTATTAGGTGGAAATTCTGTATACGGCACTACACTCGAGCATCGGGCAGAGACTTATAAACTCCATATGCTTATAACTCTCCACATGCAAATGCACAAATCTGTAGAACATACCATTTATGTGTTTAAAAGTGACTATAAAATTACCATTGATGAATAAAAATCTCATTCATTCGAAGAGTGATGCTTTAAAATGTTGAATCTATTCGATTTTTCATTCGATATGATTCGATTCGATTGATTTCTTAATCTGAATCGTCGATTCATGGAGCGTGTTTAGTTCAATGAGGCTTGATACAGTTGATGTGTTATTGTCGTGTTGGAAGACAGCCGTAAACGTCTGCATTACGCGAATGCTATTGTTTATGGTGTATTAACACGTATTTACTTGTACATTAGTCACACTGGCCGACTTCTTTATATATTGTTTAGCGTTGTTTACTGCCCACTTGAAAAAGACAATAACTTTGATTCATTTGTGTAAGCTACAATTTTTTCCAAGTCAGATGTTTGATGAATGGTGATCGGTGATGAATGTTCACAAGGAGTAAAATGTAATAAAATAGATGGTCTGTAGTTTTATTTTGTATCGTGATGTAATATATACAGTCAATTATTCAAAATAGAGAATTATGTAGAAACAAAAAACCTTAAGCAACTCAACATTTCCCTACAATTCTTTCCATTGCAACCAATGCAATGCAAATTTCTGCAACTGTGGGCTTTTTCTTCATCCGTACAAGTCTCAATACCTATCTAGATATGCAACAACGTGCATATAGCATTGTTCGCTAACAAGCGACTGTAACCGCGCCCCGGCACGACACTGAACCTGCACTTATAACTACTTTAAAGTATAAACTTAAGTATATACTGCGCACGTATTAAAACAGTTAAGTAAATCGATTTATTGTTTCTCTTACTTTGATAAATGTGGACTTAGAATTGTGTAAGACAATTAGGCAAAGCTGTACATTACAATGTTAATGATACCAATCAGGGTTCTTTTACAAAGATTTGTATAGTGGTTCAATTTGATTTGGATTCAAGTTAGATCCAAAATTTTATACTAAGTTTGGACTCAGCTCAATGAACTTCGAGAACGTTTCTCAAGCAGCAAACTTTCTTTCAACCAGAAATAGTTTTATCCTGGACAATAGACAAACAATATCGAATTTTAGAAAGCTGACCGTTGTGCAACTTTCTCCCTTTATCTACAGTACAAAGGTAACTGTAAAGTTAAAATGTATTGTACAATTTTTTACTGGATCCCGTAATAATGTATCGGACTTTTATGATCGTCCTGACTTTCTAAAGTCCTTTTTTTAAGTTTGTTTTGGCTCGTCAAATTGGTGCGACTAAATAGCTTTACGGTGTCATCGAGTTTCGTTCCAAGTTCCGTTAATTGTTGGTTATTGTTTGAAGTAGTTGCTAATTAACTGGCTTCGCTTCATTCATGTTTGTCACGAACAAACATTGTGGTGTCTTTGTTTGTTATTCCAAATGTGAGACTAATTTTTTTTGTTTCTTTTTGTTAAATACGTCTATTGAGTTTATAAAATAGAGTATTAAGATTGCTATTCAAAACTAGAAGCCATCACTTTATTAATAAAATCATTCCCAATTAATTTCATGTTCATCAATCCAAAATACAATTTGCCTTCGATCTGAGAACCAATTTATGCGTTCAAAATAGTAATTACGTGACTAAGAATATTTTATAGTGGTCCAGAATAATCATCGTATATCCAGAGAGATAGACATCTAGATACATAGTTAGGTATTAAATTGTCGTGGCCCGACGTTTACGAGCATATTGGCGGTGCAGGGTGCAACATGCTAACGCTATCATTTACCCCCGTCCGTGGCTAATTCACTGTGACAAATTAACAGCGACTAAATTCTGGACCTACTGGTAGTCGCGATGTCCGGGTGAGTTCGCTATGAGGACTTCGCAAGGAGCAGTGTATTATTGAAATTAATATTAATGAAAATATTAATTTATTTAAAAGTTTTCATATTTTGTTTGTATCGTTCCATTCAAGTTGTAGGTACTTACTTATATCATTTTGGTCACAAAAAATGGTTAGTGAAAAATTACTTATCTGAAGTGGACAACTTTACTCATCGCTTCGATTTAAAAATATGTCTAAACCTTCATCCTCTGAAAATTTGTTGATTTAACTGTACCTTCAACTCTGTACTCACCATTTCTTATACATTATCTTCACATTATATTTTTCACATAAGCAAAATAATTCCTCCTTCCTTTGCCTTCTTAATAATCGTTTTTCTTGTTACATATACTATGTCATCGTATATCTGCGAGCTTCTTGTAGCAAGCGCATTGTTGCTGTCTCTAGAACTGTACATTCTATACAGATCTAGCCAGACGGCAATAGATACAGCGACATTGGAAGACATACTTGCAAGTCTGTTGTCTAAAACGGGATGCATAAACTTAAACTTTGTGGTTACAGTTACGGATGATTCTATACTCATATTTGACTGTTGTACTGCAGTAATAATTTCACATTGGTTAAAATAAATTAGTGGCTAAACATTGGAAATTATAGTAAAGTATGGTTTTCAAAACAAACACATTGAAAAATCGAGGCAAACCAAACTCATAAAGCAAAACAGAAAACAAAATCCAATTTAATATTCAATTTTCACAATACAAAACTTGGTTTCCGTATGTAGTATGTAGATACACGTATAAATATTAAAGTTAGCAAGGTTAATAACAAGCGGGCTAGATGTATGGCTCGGTTGAAACTAATATTTCATATCAGCATTGTTTACAAGCGACCCGTTGGCCGCGGGGACTGCAGATAAACCCAATAAATTCTATACTGTATTAGTATTTAAAATTAAACAGGAACCTATTTTATTTTGGCGTTTAATTATGAACGTAATTACAAGTGTAAATTGGTTGTATTTTCTATGAAGGTAGGTACGGTTGTAGTTGCATTGTAATTTTGATTTGTATGAGGTGGTGATTACTTTTCAGTTAGTCTTCTTTATTATTCTCTATATTTATAATCTCATCCTCTAGCGAGTAGGAATATTGCAATATTGTAGTTTCTTTTATCAGGGAGAGTCAATAATTTGTTTGTTCTAAAGGAATCAATATAAGAATATCCGATATAATAAGCATATTAAATAGATTTTCATTGAAAGTTCTGTTTGCCTCACATTTTAAATCTAAAAATATAATTCTCGGCATCAAAAAACATCATATCCACTAAGGAATAAGACGAAGCGACCAGTAGGCAGCACGCCCCCTATTGTGAGCTTCTTTTAGTTGTCCAGCAAGATAAACCACAGCAGTCAGCCATAAACTCGCTCAGAAAAACGATTTTAAACCGCATTGCTATTACTTACCAAATTAGGGCAAATTGCCAAATCAAGTTCAGGTTATGATAAACGAATTTATGAACATTAAGGTTGAATTTTGAATGTATTAAATCAACCGACGCTTTATTAAAAGTACATAATTATTTAGAATACATAGCTAATAAATTTAATACAAAGTGTTGATTAGAATAGAAACAAATTCTATTTGTTCTAGTCACACTTCAAATAAAATTAACCCCAGAATTTAAAGTTAAAATGGTATTAAATTAGTTTAGTTAGAAGTAAATGTTTTATAAACAATCACTATGAAATACCATTTTGGCACAATCGGAACAAAACTCACGAATCGAATAAATAGTCGCACAAATCCTAGAAATATAACCCTACCGCGACAGTGCACACCCAATTCGTTGGTCGTCGTTGGCGGGCGGACTATCGCTTCAATCTCTTGTCCAATAAACCTCTGACGTACAGACAGACAGGGCTTAACAAACGTAACTGATCTGCGGAGTATTGTTCGCGACCACATATGTTAACAGAGCTCGTATTGTAATGACAATGCTTTATGTGGTGATTGGACTGTTAAAACTATGGTTGTCTGGCGAAAACCTGTGGGAGGTGACTTAAATATATGGCGAACGTGTCTAAAGTTAGTTTTGAAAGACATAGAGTTTATGATACGAGAAACACCGATTTAGATAAAGAAACTGTATAAATTGTCGATTCGATTTTTGTAACAAAATTAAATCATGCCGTCCACAAACCACAGCATTCTCCTTTTATACTTTCAAATCGTACACCGTGTAAAACATTCTGCTCTTTACTAATGTAAATAAAAGTGTAACCAAAAAAATAGCTCAGTTTCAACAACAAATTCCACTTGTTTGTCTGCTATCCGCGGGGCGCTGATATTCGCATAAATCGAGCGAAAACGCCAAATTGCAGGCCACGGTTCACGCACAGCACTCAACTAAAAATTGCGATGTTTCACAAACAAATATTGCGTGTGCACACGTTGTTTAGTCGTTCCTTTTATTGTTTTATGGTCTATTTTTTAACGAACATATAATTGCTTAATAGTCGTATTCTACAACGGTACAGCACACGGAAAAGCTTGCATGTGCAACTTCACTAAACTTGGGCTTATGCCAGACAAAGTAGCAGCCTAATAATGCATTATGGATTAGGAATTTACTGCTTATCTAAATTCTCTACGAAAACATGATGACATTGCTCTGGAACGATACAATGCGAAGTTTTTCATGAGGTTAAAGTAACAGTTTTATTCCGCACCACGCTGCTAGATTAATCCCTCAAAGCTTTGCAGCAGCGAGAACGCGCTGATAAACGGCAAAACTAATGCCACACGATTGCATTACGATGCAAACTTTTTCAGTAACTGGCGCACCGAGCGTAAATCGAATAAAAAAGAATGAAATAAATCGGTGAGTTTTTTCATCGGCTTCATTCGATATCCGACGATTGTATAATGAATCTGAATGTAGGTATAATGTTATTAGTTTGAAAAAGTTTTAGTAACAGGTAAAAATAACATATTAAATAAAAATAATGTGTTCAAAGCCTTTGTTTTGTGAGGGATGTGGGAATAAATCGTGCGCTCATAGTGGTGTACAGTAAATTTCGCAGTATAAGCGATGTTGCCAAACCGAATCAGCAATATGTGTAGTTTGTGTAGTACACGCGTATAGAGCTGGATTCTCTTATGATGATTTAGTGTTGTACGCGACACTGTTGGATGGATTTACCGCCGTATGAACGGATTATGTGGGCGAGAGCAAACACGGGGCAGCGGACACCGTATTGTGATTTACTGCGAACTTTTGATTCGCGGCTTTATTGCCTCTATGTTACCGAGGGATGAATTAAAATTGCAGAACGGGTAAATCACCTGCGTTTTGTTTTGAATTTCGTTGCAATAAATGTTAATAAAAATTTTGCTGCAGAGGGGAGGAAAAGAATGCATGAAGCATGTTGTTTTGATACCTTCTATGGCAAGTGAAAATGAACAATGCTTCATTTACATCCGATCCTATAGGCAAAACTAACTGTAGGTTATCACTGAACGACAGCATACAACGCAGATAAATTGCAATTACACCACCGCAATCTCGTCGGTACATTTGTTAATAAACCTGGCAATACTTCCAATGTTCCCCTCAAATAATTTTTCTCTGCGTCCGAGATAAATAAGAGAAACCATAAATCATAGCGGCCCATTTCCTCACGAGATACAAAACAACGGGCAGGGCGGGGAGGCCGGGGAATTATGACAAATCATGCATTAAACATAGGGAATAAATGTTTTCTTATCACGTACCTATTCTTGTTTTGATATTAGTTTTCCTTTATCTTTATTGACACAGGTTTCGGGAGGGAACATTTTATTGGTGTTGTATCGTGACGCGCTGACTAAACAACGTCGACCGTTTTATTTACAGACTCCTTATTCAGAGAGGTCATATTTTTATTGAAGGACCCACTTTTTATATACATACTTATGTAATTTTGAGAATACTTATGAAGATGTTTGAGTCACTAAACCCAAACTTTATTAAATGTTATTCAAAGTGCATTCAGTTGAATAAATCTAGTATATAGCCTTTGTTTCTTAAGAATTAAGTTGTGAATGAAACAGTAACGTCTCGGCATAAAAGTGTACACTGCAAATCTGGTATATTTATTTCAAATGCCGGTAAAATCTCGGCGCATCCTCGGCTCAGCGGCGAAATTTGCATTTAAGTACAATACACACTGAAGCAGAACTTTGTTAAGTTATAGTAAGATAAAAGGCTGGCTTTGTCTTCATTTGTGATTGTTTTATTCATTTCATCTTATAAATCGTCTTATGCAAAGTTCATGAGAACATAGTGGTGTATTGAACTGAACTTAACTCATGACATTTCTTTGTATCAAAAGACACTCACTCTAAAACCCATTAAACTAAATTAAACATTCTTTTATAAAACATAGTTTACATTTTCAGAAGAAGAAAAATTCAAATGCCTTATACACTCAATACTTCCATATATTGTATCCAAGTCCTAACATCGTCTGAGATTTAAGTCGGTCTTCAGACAACGCGGCGCTGTGGTTTCTTTACTTAAGTCTAACCTAAGTTACGCGGCTACGCCCAACTTGGGTTACTGAAGCTCCTGAATACCAACTCCTTTACAGGTGACTTTGTTGTCTTTCTGCCGTTTAAAATTTTCGCAACAGGATTTCGGCGAACTCTCGGATTTAAAGTTTCGTTTCGAATGTGAATTCGGAATAAGATACGTATATTTTGAACAAATTTATATCTGTTTGTTTGTTACTTGTTACTTCATTTTGTTTACAAAGTCGTGTTCTAAATTTTGCATGATTTAACAAAGTTAATGAAGAATTTGAAGTCACGTACGTAAGGATTTGAGTTCTTAAGTAAATGCCTAGTGATTAAAAACTTGGTCCTTTTGTACGAAATGTTCTTAAAGTTAAATTTATGAAACAAAATCTTGGAAATAAACATGCATACGTAGCTACGTATTGCGAAGATTAAGTAGCATCGTAGCTATGATGTAAGGCATTAAAAGCAAAGGGTACCAATCAGAACAAAACAGTTTTCAAGAATCACCACAAAGGACCAGTAAACACATACTTAAAGAAAAAATTACACCAATTTGCAGGAATTACATTACATTGCAATCTTCAACGAATCATACCAGAAACGTGGGACATTAAGGAGTAATGACTAGTTTTATAAACAGTTGCAATGATGGTCTCTGTCAACAGTTGTTTTGTACCACGTAATGGATCGAGGCACGGGCCTATCAATTTAATATACCTCACAGCAACTCCACGATTTTATTTCAAGTGCTAGTTTATTGCGTTCATTGAAATCGTACCGTTTGCAGATACATCTGGAGCAAGATCTAGATTTTATATTCGCGATAATTCCAATACAACTTTATTTTTATTGAAATAAGAGTAATGATGATGTTAATGAAAAAACAACTCTCACGGTGGCATGCAGAAAGTTTATTTACCAGTTAATAACAATCATTAAAATAGTTTAAGTACCTTTACAATGCATGGAATTATTTCTCTAGGATAAAATGATCATTATCATTAATATACACGTACACCTAATGTATAATTATTATGTATTTTACTTAGCTACTATATAATAACTAGTTTCTGTAATATACAATATTGAATTTGCTAAATATTACAACGCCATCTATCGATTTCAATACTGTTGAGATTTTACATTTCCTTAGTTTCAACTGCTCTCCTGTCCCTACAATTGAGATGCACTGTAATAACATGATATCTTCTAGATTACTATCACTACGATTCGCTTTTATGCAAGCTAAATGGCAAATTGTCGGTTCATTTCATCAGACACTTTAATAACAGAATCGTATAAGGTGCTATCAACTTTAATGCTTCGTCCTTAAAGTTTAAAATACGCTGGCTGTTACCCTGTAACTCTTTGCTAATCTAATGATGTGCGTATCTTGTGGTCTACCAGTAAAGTCGTTCGTACATCTATAAAGTTTTGCGGCAAACCGCCAAACGCGACACTTTTTTGCAGGCAAAGAATTTTCTTACTATGGCGAAAGACTATTAAATGTGGTTTCTTAGGTAAATAATGCCGGTCTCATTAAAGAAGTTTTTCTTGAAAACGGATGTGGGTAGGGTAGGTGTCATTTACACGATCCTTATGTGGGAACCCGAGGAAACATAAACCAATTCAAATGCAATCTTGATACTTGATATTAATATCTGTCGTTTTTATTGTAGCTATAAATTAAATTTACAACAAAAACACGAATGTTTTGGCTTAAAATGTCAAAATATAAATCAAATGGTTTATCTCTCAGTAGTCGGTGCTCGCTATAATTTTACACCTTGGGAACAAAACGTCAATTTCTCAAAACATCCCGTGAAATCAAAAGATTGTTTTTTCCACAACATTTTTTATTGTAAATACAAAAGAAGGTTATTTTTAAATCCTGTGAGATCTTTGGAAACATTCGTGTGCAATATGTCAAAAGAAAATTATTCTTCATTTAATCTGTGATCAATGTGATCATAAGACAAGGCGCACACTAGAGAAAGCCAGCTGTAATATATCAAAGTTTGACAGCTACAAGCTCGGAGCAATATGGCGACCACGCCACCCAATGAGGCACTGCCCCGTCACGCGGCGCGCACCGCTCCTAACTTGGATACATTCATCACGACTGATTTATCGGGGAAGGAGTGACACATTTTATATTCTATTTTCGAAAACTCTAACGAGTTTTTCAAAATGGTCTCCGCTTGAGAGATCGCAACAGCTGCATCTTGTTAGCGATGGTTTCAGAAGTTGGCTTTGTGTTAAAATTATTTGCGTCAATAGATTCATGGAGTTTTGGTTTGTACTACAAGTGCCTTGCTACATGCCCCCTAGTTAAATAATATAGATAGAGACATTATTGATGTTCACGTATTGTGCAAATTATACGCTGCATGACCTCGTATTTAATAACAGTCCATTATTGATTTATTGAGTCGTTATTTTGAGTAACAGCTGATGTATTCATCATATTAATGTGCGTCGCGTCATCCGCCCATTCAAAACGTCACATAAATGTCTTTGAAGTATATCAGTGTTTTAAGTGCTCTCTAAAATTGATTTTTAAATAACAAACGCCGGCGTCCCCTTAGAAAAGAAATAGTCTGAGGCTTTCACATGTCACATACGTCAGGGTTTGGTCTAATCCTCCCGGGACGTCCAATTTTTATTGCGTTGAACCCTGATGTACGGCCTAATATCGGCACGGTATATCGAAAAGTGATGTGGAAAGGGGTCAACTATTGTTCAGGGGTAGTTTTAACGGGGCTTTACATTTTATGATTGGTTCTTTAATATCAGAGAGTCAATTTTAAATTTTCATGCGAAGTCTTCCGAAAACAAAATTAAAGGGCAGTAGGTATAATCAAGTACAAGGCTCAATCTTGAACTGGTTCCATGATTTCGACACGACTATCGAGATGGCGATCTTGTACAGTACACCATCGTTGATAATTTACGTTCGCAGGGGCATTTCGAAATTATCATCTAGGGGCACG
This sequence comes from Spodoptera littoralis, assembly GCA_902850265.1. Classification (NCBI taxonomy): domain Eukaryota; kingdom Metazoa; phylum Arthropoda; class Insecta; order Lepidoptera; family Noctuidae; genus Spodoptera; species Spodoptera littoralis. The sequence continues at coordinate 5,741,033 of LR824542.2, read as the reverse complement.
GAAAAAAATCAGGTTGGAGACGCCATTTTGGTTTGCAAATTGTTAATTTTCTCCGTAAACGCCTTGAGAGCGTCATGTCTTTAGTGCCATGTAGGTTCCCGCGCAATTACTTTAATAGCTATCTTTGATATTAAATACATACGCGTACCTTGCCTCTGGTCCTTTTATACCTATACAAAATGTCGGTACATACATAATAATATACGCAGCTGCATGTTTTAAATGCTCAGAAGAAAACACTTCAATTAGCGATCTTGTAAAACTGTCAACGTATATATTTATATAACAACATTAATTACACAGGTACTGTTTTTCAACTGTACATACAATTTATAATTGGTCTTTTAAAATTACCGATGCTTCTAGTACAGGTACCTATCGTAAAATATTTATTTTAACAATACCATTTTACTTTAGCATGTAATGGAAATATTATAATAAGTTGTTATATACCTCTAATGAAAAAATCCTATTAAAGGGAATTGAAAGTTAAAAACTCGATGATAAAATTAAATGAATTCACATTAACTCTGGTTCATGTTTCTAAACTTATGAAGTACGAGCCATATATAGCGGTCTAGTCAAAGAACCATAAATTGTATCATAGTCCAAAAACTTAACCAGTGATTTCCCAATAACAATTAAAATCCAACATAATGTTATAAACAATTGTAAACAAATACATGATACACGAACACCCAATATTGTAGTTAGGTACTGCCCTTTGATCGCATAAAATTTGCTCAGTGTATTGAAAACTGGACGATATTAGCTTTTAATTAAATAGAGATGAGTTAAGGCTAATAAGAATCGTATATAACCTGCTACTTGCAGAGTAATTATTGGAAAAGTAATTGCATTATGTTGTTTTAGTGAAACTTGTTATATAGTGAATCTATTCATGGATAATCATAATTCTATTTCCAGAGTAATGTGTGGTCTCTTCTTCATGTACTTACAAATAGACTACATATAGATACTTTTCAATGACAAAATAGTCCTTATTGTAGGGTAAAGATACCAAGACTCGAAACTGGTAGAGCTTTTCTCAGTATTATACGGGAGTAGGTAAGTCGTAATTTGTAGTTACCGAAAATAATATTATTAACCATACGTCGCGGAGAACCTAACGGGTTACCGCGGCTCCGGCTCGAAGTGCAGGAGTAGGAACGTGGTGGTTTTTAGTCAGTTGACACTCCCTCCCGCCTCACCCAGGCGGGAGCAGTCATTCGATGATTTTCCCCCCTTAAAAAACCATATATAAAAGAAATTCTTTTGTAACAATAGCAACCATGTAAATACCCTTAACACAACTATATCATTAAAGTATTCCTTATAGTTCCTTTATGATAAATAGTACCAGGGTTTTAAATAAAGCGGTTATAAGGCCCGTTTACAATATGTAAATACATAAAGTACTTTGCGGTCATCGACCCGCAAGCCCATCGTGGTTAAATGATGGCTCTAGTTAATAGTCATAAGGTATATGTATGAGCGGCCTTTTTCGGAAAAACCTTTAATAACAGAAGATAGTGACAAACTAACGAAAATGTTTGTTGATAATTAAACATGTATTATGTGCAGAGATGTTTACTTACTTTCATGTATAATTAGACTTATATTGATACATTTATATACTGTATGATAACTACCAAGATAGGTTTCCACATTAGCTACTTACCTAGTGGGTGTAAAAGCCACCTGAAAAAGTAGACATACAAATCTTGATCCAACGCAAAAAGGGCACGAGCTCACTGCAATACCAGATAACAATCTCAATCCGTAGTTCCCCGCAGTAATTAATAATTTAATTTTTATTAACTAATTGGTTTTGCTGACCTTACCAACCCTTATACGCAATCTCACATAACCGATTTAAATTGATTCCGTTATGCGGTCCGTCGAGTACTGATTACATAAAAAGTTGCCGTATTGCCGGTAGGGGCCTCTGTTCGTTTCATTTTCAACCTTTGAGTCAATTAAGCTTTGCCAATTTAAGAGTGCGCGTACTCTTACACCGACCACTAATGTATTATTCATATTGTGTTTTTGAGATAACAAGCAAGCTCTCAAGTCGATACACATCTAGTGAGCTGATTGGAAGTCGGCACCGCAGATGGCGGGAAAGCAGCGGCATCTCGGAAAGTACATTAAAATTACCCAGCGATGTTGGCATCGTTAGGACCTGCATATTATTCCACCTTTGCGGGGAATTTTAGACGATAATTCAGGGAATTAATTCTTCAGACGTCTCCGTGTAAGAATCGAGCCAATGGGAATTTAACCCTTTTTATTGCACAAAACGTTTTGCAATTAATCGCACTTGCGTGCCCGTCTTCAGAAGATCTTCGAAACTTAATAATGAGCTAGCTATTCGAGCAACAAATCACTATTATAAAATACTCTAACTAAACAACCATTCCGCATTAAATTGCGCTGCGAACCCTACAGCAGTGCTTTAATTACACTGTGTATTGATACAGTAATTCATGTGAGCTTTTATTTTAAACAATAATTCACAAGGTATAGATATAAAGGAGTGCGGCAGCCAATGTGTTATGCCGCGGTGTTTATGTACTTCGTAATCGGTCAGTTGATTCTGAGACCACCCAGGTGGGAGCTACGGTGCGTCCTCTACCCGTACCACCTACATACGCAAATGCGCACACATGCATCCGTATGTACAGTTAACATACTCTTCCACCTCCCCACCATTGCCATAACTTTTTTTGTATCAATTTTGTAATTTGCGTTTCGAGTTACCAATTTGAGTGATTATGTTTCGTCGAGCCCGTTGGCTGGGAATATGTAATAAGGAAATTCACTAAAATGAGCGGTCGCGATTATTTAAAATCGTTCGGATCGCGGGTAATGAGATGATAATGTATTAAAAAAGTGCATTGAACACGTTTTTGGGTTATGCATTCCATTATAGCGTCATGTTGTTCAGAAATGCGTGCAAGTTATAATAGAAAATGGAGGTATATGGGTATACATGCTGGGCGAACCATATTATAAAATAATTGAAAAATTACAGTGATAGGTTTATTTTTATTATAAAGATTTTTAAGTGGACAGCTATATTAAGATAATGGGCGCTTATATGCAAAACTGCTACAAAATATATACCTATAGGTATGCGTAACCCACACGCCCACTTTCCTGAGCTTTATAGTAATTTTAAACTAAAGGCACACTACAGTGTACCTATTATTAAAAACTAATATACCTACAATTATGCAATTAGACAGAAAGTAATAAAGTAAAAATTATATAGGTTCTGTTTATGCAATAGGGCCAGTGTCGTAGGCAAACCCAGTCTCGTCTCGACAAGTCCTAGACACATTTATTGACTTGTAGAACATGTTATGCGCAGTCGAACATACCATGTTATCTTAATTTGACTCATTAGACTTGGAGCGCAAATATCTACTTTACATAATTTTATCGAAGAAAATTGTGCGCGTGGGCATACTTGTCGACGTGATCCGTTTTAATGTCGTCCTTCCATTGAAATATGCTAAACAATGGTCCCGTTCCATCATGAACTCATTCTTCTTAGCTAATGCCATAAAATACCCTTTACAGTTATGTTCAGTGCTTAAAATAGTTAAAAGCTATTGTTTTTGTCATTAAAAACCGTTTACGATCCCACAAGTGTAAATAACCGCTTCCCGCGTTGTCAACCGCGCGCCACATGTTTGCCGGTATTGGAAAAAATACTCAAAAGCGACCCGATCTGCTATAACAACACTTGTAAATCACGCTGAAAAGTTTTACGAATTAGGAACAATTAAAACATCGAAGCAAACAACAGTTGTTTCGAATGTCCTCAGCAACTGCGGGACCATTGTGAGTTACGAGCGGTTTACAACCTTATAGATCTTAGTCCGAAATTCTTTACGACTAATATAACTTGCGCAATCCTTTTGTCGCCCGATGGGGAGAGGGGGGCAACTTGGACAAGTTTCTTTTGTTTGCGACACGTGTTGCAGAACGGGTTGTGCCCGACACTTGTAAGGAGGGAATCTTGGGAACGGTTACGAGTCGATTTCCTTGGAAGCGTTCATTGTCTTTTTTGCTTTTGAACTTGAATTTTTGGGAGTCAGTTTATATTGTAATTTTCTTTGGTTGTTTTTCAACGAAAAATGTTGCATTTTTAATACCCTGCGCCTTTCCGAACACAAATTCGTTTAACCTGTTTTTGAATCGGCCGCCCCGGGCCGCACTCGTATGCAATCAAGATTGGATTGAGATCACACAGTTATAGCTTTATTATTGTCGTTTGTACGTTCATTTCGTGCCTTCAATGTTGATTATTTTGCTTTAAAGCTCAAATTTCATTCCTCACTTGTATGGTTACCGGGCTTTAATTGGCAGTTTCGGGTAACGGTGCTTAAATATGCTGCGAAATGAGAAAAATCTGATGGTTCCGTTTTTTATTTATCTCGTGAGTACGAGCTCATAACCTTTGAAGTCCGCTAGTGCCACCCCGCGTTCCGGAACACGTAATGCGTCTGCGCAGATGATATTTTTCAGATTTGTGCATAACGGAAACGTGCCGTCATTATATACCTATTAAGGCTGGTGTGTGACACTATACTTATTTTTTGCTAGGCCGCAAACTCCGCCTTTTGCCTTAATGAAGCCATTTGTGTCATGTTTATTGCTTTTACGGCGTACTCCGGATTTTGAAGAGAATTTACAAGGCGAAAATTGACACTGAAATTATGGTAGCCCTAATTAGTTGGCACACGTGCGGTGCTGCTGATGTTTTCGTGTTTTTTATTTCAAGGGGGAATGTAAAACAACATAGATTTCCGCCGATTATGTCTTGTTTATTTACTTAAGTGACGTATTTATGGTCGTAAATAACAGCTTTTTGTAAGCTTTGTCAAGTGTTTGTTCATGGAATTATTTTTGTATGAATTATTGCGATTATTATGAAAGTACACAACCAAGTAAAGTACATACATGTGCTATATTGTAGACATTAAAACCCCATACCAATTACAAAATATATTTTAAATTGGAACTCCTTCGTATCACCACAGTGCCAGATAACGTCTGCAAATAACCTTCAACGTTTATATCAAGTCGTGACTTCCAAATTGACCTTCATTCGATGCATTGACGTGGGTGCTGTGTTGGAGAGAAAGTTCGGAATTAATATGCAAGCCTGATCTGTTTCGAGTAATGAGTCTTAATGCATTTGCTTATCAGAGCTCTGGCGCATACGTCATGATGAAGATTTTTTGGGCTAATCAATACAGTGAATTCTGATATGGGATTTATTCTTATTTGAATCGTGTTCTGAACTTTTAAACAAAGAAGATGTATTGGTTCCTAATTCCTTTTTTGCTGTAACCTCTTTGATAAAGATTTTAATGCGATATTTACTATCATTACATACATAAAAAGAAGGGTATTGAAAGCTCCCTATTCTACCCTCTAAACACCATGTTCTCTTAAAACAAGCTGCATAGCATAAATAAATAAAGATAAAGGAAATAAAGCTTAACAGCAGTATCGTTCTAAGCAATCATGTTGTGGTTAGGTAGCCACAGCAAAAGATGTTGAGATTACCTGCTTAGCAAATACTACACAGAATCTCTACTTACATCTTTTATTCTACAGATCGCTAGCCCATTGTGTTCAAGGAATTTTGCATTTAACTCGCCTCACCTTAGAACTTTACATAGGAAGCTTTATCCCTTTCACAAACAGCACACCGTGCTTAATATATTATAAACAGCAATAAATTCTACACTTATTTTCATTCATTTGCATGAAATTTTACTTCCATAATTCTTATTAAATGGTATTTTTTTTTTCTAATTAAAATCACAAACCCCTGTATTCCCATTCAATTGATTACAATCGTAGGAAATAAACATCAATTCACAGTTAATCCTGCAAATAACTCGTACATAAGGAATGGCCTCACATTTCACTTGGTACCCCCAGAAGGCTTTTACGGGTTAGGTAATTAGCGTCACTCAATTAACCACTATACAGCAGGCCGCAAGAATTTTTGTTAATTATTAAAAAGGTTGCACTTAACTTGGTGGGGGGAATTGAAGAAAAGAAAGGCATTACACAGAGAAATGCTACATTCCCAATAGTTAGAGTGCAGTACAAGTGCATTGTGTTTGCTGTAGTATATTGTTCTAGAATCTAAAGCTTACTCGTGAATTCATCAGACACAAGAATCGATTGCAATGTTTTTTTATTGTAACGCTAAATCTACTTGCCTAAGCAAAATAGCACTTGCTATCTTGCTATATTTGGTTGAAATTTTGTAATCCAAATTTTAAATAGACTACCTATTATATCTGTCATCGATCAATGCGTTTAATCGGACCAAGTTCCTTATTTTTACCCAGACTAGTGCTGTTCTGTAACTTCATAATATAACAGGATTATAGCTGCATTGGGTGATAAAACTCTATCAGTGATTTAAACAAATTAATAAACACGCTCAAATCCAATGGTTCTCCTTCTGGCTTATATCAACAATAGGCGTGTTTTCCTCACTTTCTCACGAATCCGATTAAACCATACTCCATAGAACTTAAAAGGATAGATAAGGCTGTATGAAAAGAGCCGCGTGGCCCTTACTTAGGCTCGGATCTCACTACTTGAGATAATTAAGCCATTAAATTGGTTCGCGCACCCTTTTATACTGTGAGAAGTATGGGCAGAGATCTTGGTTTTATTTTGGATGTACTCAGAATCGAAGGCAATGTGCTTGTTCAAGTGCTTTATCGGTCATGTTGCTTGGTTATGACATGTATTTTGTCTTATTGATGTATAGGTCTTTGCTTTTGATTCGATTGTATGTCGGTGGAAGATGTTATAAGGTAGTTCGGTTATATAATAATAAAATATGCCCAAATTCTTCGTCTGAGATTTATGAATAAAATGGCGAGAGCCAATTTTTCATTTCCAAAAAATCTTACTCAACTTCACCTTGGATATTTTGAAGTAAAAGGTCAAAATTAATGTAAATTTTTTACCCAGTTTCGACATAAAACCTTGCGAAGACCTTTAATAAAATTGTATCGACATCATTTCGTCGATCGGGTATCGTCACCGATCACTGTAAACGATATTTTGTTGAGAAATGATAACATCAACTAGGTCGGCCGTAAATATTTAAAGGTAATCTCAAATTAAATTCAGGAACATTCTGATTGGTCTTAATCTGATATATAATATACCTACTGAGAAAGTTGGACACCAAAAAAGAAAAATAAGGCGATCGCAGCGTGCGTTCGGCCCTATACATAATGTTGAAGAGCACGCAACGAACGGCATGCAATGAAAGCCTTCGAATAACCGCCACGACAGGGCTGGCATTTTAATATTAATGTATATTTGTAATAAATCGAGATGTTATTAATATTTCTAGTTTCTGCTTACGTTAAACTCGGATTATGTGGAATGGCAATACTTCAAACTGAGGAGTATGAAAAATATCATGAATTTCATTGGAAATTTATTATCACAATAAATCTATTTAAATTGTTTACTTTACTATAATCGATATTATCTGATGTAAACTTATTCAAGATCTATTTGAAGAGAATCTTTTAAGCAAATTAAATTGAATGCACTATTGAAATGTCGTCAACGAGCCAAAGTTTATCCTCTAAAGTTAGTTGAGCAGCCCTGAAATCAGTCGAATTTTCGCAAGTCACGGCTATTGGCCTTTTATTCAGTTATCCTGTCGCGAATCGAGTTTTCGGTACGCAGTTGTAAGACATTCCGTTTCGCTGCGATTGAAGCTCGATATTGATTTACAATGCTGTATTTACAATTTATAAACCCTACTGAATTAAACCTAGAACACGGAAAATTCTCTCAATATGTTATCGAATATCCTGTTTATATTTATGTAGGTACATCTGCATTTATATTGCTTCTGAAACTCAACAATTTTGCATCTTCGCCCACACGTGTTTATGTTTCTTAATCAAGTTTGCAACCAGTCTTAATTCCCAGTCGGTGGCTTTCAAAGGCTGCCCCTGCGCATATATCAATATCGACGTTTAAACGAAATGAAGCTGTCGTCACCGCCAATTGTAACGTCATTTGAACTAAGCTGCGTGAGACAACCAATCCCATTCAACATTCAAACGCTTTACTGAAAGCAGATCCGCCGGTTCAATGCACAAACTTTTTTTGAAACTACGATTACTTTTAAGGCTTGTGATTTCAATTATTGTTGATCATTAATCCAACTTCTTTCTTTTTTGTTACAGGAGCAAATGGCCTCAGAAGACGAGGAAGACAAACGTACACTAGATATCAAACACTAGAGTTAGAGAAAGAGTTCCACACGAATCACTACCTCACACGGAGGAGACGCATAGAAATGGCGCACGCTCTCTGTTTGACGGAGCGACAAATCAAAATATGGTTCCAGAATCGAAGGATGAAGTTAAAGAAAGAGATTCAAGCTATAAAGGAGTTGAATGAACAAGAAAAACAGGCGCAAGCACAGAAAGCAGCGGCGGCAGCGGCAGCGGCCGCGGCTGCCGCGCAAGGCCATCCCGAACACTAAGCATGCGTGCGCGCATAGCCTTGTCCAGTGATACTATCGCAGTCCGCCGAACACTCCATAGCTTTGTGTTTTTTTTTTTTTAAATTGTTTGTAATTATTTTCTCGTTATTTAAGTGTTGTTCGGTTGTTGTGATTATTTTTTAAATTAATTTTTAACTAGACACAATGTTTTTCTAAACGAAGGATGGAACAATAAACTGTTGAATGCTAGACTAGAAACGGGTCGTATTATTTTTGTGTTTCGGGTTTTGTTTTTGTTGATTTATTGATTTTTATATACATTTATATTTTAATTCGCGTAATCGTCGAAGATGTTCGCGTTTGGAAACCAGTGCAATTTGTAGAAATCTCTTCCGTGTAACATAGTGTAGGTGTATCGTAGTGCGTTTTACTTTATGTGCGATCGTAGCGCTCCCTGCTCGGCAGCGTCGGCGTCACGAACTATATAACATTGTACAAATTTAATATGCCTACCAAAGAGACCCGGTCTCGTACCCTTAAAGCTAAGTAAATAAAGAGTCGTAAGTTAAATTAATTATCCGCTATCGTAATATGGACAGTGTGAACAGAATAACTTTCCGCGCCATCTAATCCTTCAATACTCTCGCATAAGTATAGTGTAAACGTGATCGTGTTCCTGCAGTTTTAATAGTCGGTGAAGTTAAACAAATTGCCATAAATATAAGTAGTTATTATTTAGCCAGTAGTGGTGTAAATAGTTAGGGTAACGTCTGTAATGATGGAAGTGAGCGGTTCGCGATGCGCCGGCGCCGTGGAATGGGCAGAAAAAGCTTACGGGCGAGTGCGGTGCGAGGGTGCGGGGTGAGCGGGCGAGCGGGGCAGCTGCGGGGCAAGCGCGGGGAGCGCGCGCCGCCGGCCACCGAACAGGACTAGGTGAGTTTTTGTCAAAGTCACCGCCATTATTTATCGAGTGGAGACGGTCGCGAAAAACTTACTCGCCGTCACCAGTCGACGCGCGATGCCATTTTTGAAGTCGCCCAAGCGCGACTTCTACGGTATAGCTGTTTTGCAATGTTTTAATTTACTAAGTCCGTTGCACCTTTTGATGTTCCCGACTGTCTCCACGCCGAGCATGTAGAATGTCGTAATAACACCCGCTTTAAGTATACCCATGACCGATCGAAACAATTAAAGATAATTTACTCGTCCCTGTAATGAATTTAATGGCGTCCTACATGTTGACCGATTGTTAACTACCGCTTCCCGTCATAATTAACACTAACAGAATGACTACCGCAATATACAATAATTAGGTGTCAAAAAAATGAATATTATAAACCCTATCTTGGGGTGTCGAGGTCTTAATATTTCGTAAGCATGCATAATGACTTCATTGGGTTTACCGACGGACGGAGAGCGGTGGGAACTATTAATTAAATTGACCATAGTCCGTTTCATCTCGGACGCCCAATATGGCGACTGAAGAGTCAAGCGTACGCTAAAAACTGAATTCCAAGACTCGCTCCACGTACAGTCTGCAAAAGAAAAACCCACGAATATCTTTCTACCTATTTGGATGTGCTATTCATGTAGAAAAATGTTGAATAGCATTATACGTACGTGTCAACTTGTTAAATCAGGATTTTAATCTCATTTCTTAAGAGTTGTAGTAAGTAAAAACTAGATCACGTAGGTACTAAGTTGCACTTTAAGCTCCCTACGATGTGGTGAAAGATTATAAGGAATTTTACAAAGTAACAACTTTGTCGTTGCGTGTTTGTATTATATAAAGAGGTGAAGTTGTGTGGAGGTATTTGTCGCAAAAACTTCAGGAATTAATCTTTATAGGTTTCAAGCATTATTCTCGTTTGTGCTGAACAATGGAAACGAGTATAAATCATGATTCTAAAAGTCTATCCACAAAGTAAATTGTTTTTCTTCAATACATTATGTTGCTATCGTTGCTCAGGTCGGCCATGTTTGCGGTCCTCGACCTGGCCTGCCAAATCGTCGATAACAGATAATTATTTAGCCGATACGAAAAATTATTGGACATCGACGTATCGCGGCCCGAATTTTGAACATCTCAATTTTAGTGGAGCATACCGGTCGGACTTTTGTTTGATAATATAATAACTTGTTTTACAACATACTTTATTCAAAAATTAGGTAATGTGCGCTTTAATGTGGATCTTCATCGTGTATGTGTAGTTTTCTGGACACTGTAGTTTTTTTTCAACTAACTGGTATGTAAGTACGAGTAGTTTTTCTCATCCTTCGTGTAGCTCGGAGCAAAATAGGAGTTGTTTCGACAAGCTCAATAGCAGTGCACGTTTTCAATTAAGAGTAATGGCTACTTGAATGCAATGTTTCTCACTTAATTAAAACATACCTTGGTAAATTATTAAACTTCATAAATGGCAGATGTTTCGATAAAAACTGAATGTATTTGTCGATAATTCGCCCATTTCAGTACATGGGCATGCCTCCTCTTTCCTTAACGAAGTCATGTTTATTTTTTCTAAGCGTTTACTTAAGTATTATATGCAAGTTTTTAGTCTTTTGCGGGCCGTAAGTCATTTTAATCAGTCGATAACTCGTCAAGTCGTTTTTGTTGGATGTTAAATCAGCCGACTGCCCTTTTTGTGTCCCGCCCGCCATTGAATTATAGAGTACTGGTATTTATATTTTCAAGATACTTACCTGTTATTTTGAAATCCAACTAGAAGCTAGACAAAGAAGTAAGTTAGTAGGTATATAAGTATTATAATAAGTTATAATATTTGCCTATATATTTTGATACTACTCTTGCATATACATAAGTACAAACGGTGTTCTGAAAGAAGAATAGATATAGTAGTCAGCATTTATTATAATTTTTACCTAGTGCACACCTACTTTCGACTTTTAGTTACATATTTAAAGCTCATTTTAAAATACCTTTACTATATGGAAAAGCCCAGAATGACTGAAACAACACACGTTAATTATTGAATACCTTCTTATGAGTAATTACAATATATGGGCAGGTTTATACAAAAAAAGTAATTGTAATTTATTCATTGAAGGTACTTTATTAAAATATTGCAAATTTTATGGACTCATTCGTCAGGCAAAGGTTGTTGGGTGGCTTCTTATACAAATACCATACATACTGGTAGGTACCTGCCTACTTTTACAAGGTACAAAAACTTATTATATATACAATATACACACCTATATATTCGAGTATATAATATGAAGACAGATGGTATAGTCTACCTACAATGGTCTTTGTTCTACCTTTATGTAATAAATAGAAATATTTGTACAAATATGGTTCTTATAGCATCATTGTTAAGGTATTGTCTTGTTTATATTACTTATTTTGTAGTAAACTTATAGAGATTTGTTTTTAAAATTATATATGTTAGGTTTATTGAATGCAAATACTGAAATGTTGTATACGATTTTGTGATGTACTTAATATGTAGGTAGGGTAAGTAAATAATTGTAATACTATTTTTATTTCAATAAATTAATTTAAAATTTAATACTCTGCTTACTTTTTTATTCTTATTACACCATCCTGCATCTCTATTAGTTATTTGCTTGGCTTGGCAAATTGAAAAGAGTAATTTTTAGAGATCCACCTTCTTCAGGCACAAATGTACACTCCTCTGGTGTTTCGGCTGTCCACGAGTGGCGCTGATGGCTTACTATCAAGATGCTAGTTTACTCCGGGCATCTACTTATCTTATAAAAAACATACTTATGAGTAAGTGACTTCAAGTTACTGGAACTTTATACATAAAGTTTTGAAATAGCGAACGAATTCTTTTTTTCTATCTGCTAATAAAGAAAGGTACCTAATTGTAGAGTTACTAAGGTGTCTTTGTTTATTTGGTTTCCTTAAATGTCGCGTCAAACACACAGATATACGAACAAACCTATATGTAAGTATATTAGGTGCCTAGAAGTGAGGGCTGTCGGCTGAAGAAAGAATAGTGTCGTCAGCTATTTTTAAGGTTGTGGCACAATGTTGGTTCTCTCTAGTATACTTAAATAAAAAACAGGGATTCCTAATTGAGATAAATAATAAAAGATATAAACTAACAACTACTACAATCACATCTAATGGAATTATAAGTTAAATTTCTGTCTAGAAAATAATAATTCATTAAAAAATAATCCCATACTTCTTAATTATATGCTTTGATAGGTCCTGTAATAATAAAATTAAAGATAAAATTCCGTCTTACGCAGTCGTTTAAAATTATCTAATGAAATCCCATTTTCGAAAGCCTGACACGATTCCAAAAATCAACACACACTTTTTTCAAATTCTCTTAATAACAAAACCAACTTGTTGAAGCCACGTTCAACCCTATCCTAGGGAAGGTTCGTGATTCGATAGTATCGTTCACCCGACCTGGCCTGTCCTCTACACGACTCCTTTAACTGTGCGACTAACCTCACTGTTTCGTTCCCGGGAACATACCTGTACCTACCCAATATAGACTTTGTGGAGGAGTTGAGTTAGATTTGCATGGGTTGGTATTGGCTAGTTGGGGTTTTTATTGCGTTAAGTCTAAAGATTACTTAATGAATTTGATAAGAAAATTGATCCTCTTTATGAATAAACATCAAACTGAAAAACCAGTGTTGTAGGTTGTTGTACCTTTTTATGCTAACAACATAGTACATTGTGAGAATGTCTATAGAATACTCTCTGCAACTTAAACCCTTAATTAAGCTAACTAAACACCATGCTAGTATTTCGAGGATCCTCCATCCCATGTCTCAGCCCTAAGCCATCTAAGACACGCAGCCGTATGCTCAGACAATAACATGTATGTCCACATGTATCTGCGATAATCTCCGCTACATACAATAAACCCCACCCGTTAATCGAGTTAACCCCTATAAAATAACGAGACCAATTCAAAATTTACGACATATACGAAATGTTCGCTTACCACAACAGTTATTAATCGCTGCGGATATAGCTATAAAGTTAGGAACACACTAGACGCAATAAACATGCCGCTATCTGTACCCAGTGCCTATTTAATAGACACTTTACAATAATTGGTGCAATCGATAGTTACAAGTGTTCTATACATTATGATTGGTGGCTTCACGTTTTTATGATCGTTTATCATGACATTTTTGATTAGTGTAGTGTTGAGTGTTTTTAAAAACAATCGAATCAATTTATCGACATACGAATACTAATGCGGTCTATTGCGTGCCGGTTAAATGCTATCCAATTAACCTATCGGTTACAAAATGTAAACACGCTCAGTGAGTCATTGCTCCCACTCATTTTCGCACTTGCCAATCACAGTTTTGTTAACAAACAATAGAACGGCCGGCCCATTGCAGGAGGGGCGGGTGCGCATTACCAAGTTACAACTAACGACATACAATTATTCACTTTACAATCACTCGGGGAGAGTTGTAAAACTGACCAATAAAAGTTCATTATCTATTGGTTTGTTCGCGCTTCCAACTTTTATTTTATTGGTTTACGACGGCAGCCCGACTCGTCATAAAACTAGTTGTAACCAGCGCTGATTGTATGCTACTACGGCCAAATTATTTGTACGTAATTTAGTTTGATGACTGAATTACGTGTCGTTATGGTATTTTTATTGGATCGTTTATTGGTAGCTATTTGTTGTGATTCCCCTTTTAGTATGTTTGGCTTCGGTGAAATATTAGTCAGTTCATTATACGCGTGCCAAAGGCATTCCGAGTAATTATACCTAAGTATTTTTATCTTAATGCCTTTTGAAATTTATTTTTTGTACATCTTACAATTGGTTTTATATAAAACTTTTCATATAGGTTTTAAGCATAATATTAATTTCGATACTTCACCATAATTATATACGGAGTCTTTCTCACGATACGATGTAGCGTGCCGGTAAATAATATTTAATATTCATACACTACCTTACCATCTCCAAGAACAGATAATATGAAGGACGTTGAAGGCTATATTTTAAAAATTACCATTTATTATAACCTCAATGAAAATGTTATTTACTGGTTTCGAGTGACATTCGATGGGCGTGGCGGTGTTTATGCAAAATACTGTGAGACGTGGCCAGACGTTTTCCGTATCAGCCGGTTTGGTATCAAGTAAGTGGCAGCTACTTACCTAATTGCTTTAGCACATAATCATTGTGATTGGCGGGACCATCAATACTGTATGATGTTATGTACTGACTTCAAGTAAATACTTGTAGGTACTTATCACTGGATGGGTTTTGTACATTACCTTATCTTAGACATTAGATATGTATGTACGGGTAGGTATACGTACGGGGAGGATATTTTGGTGTATTGGTAGCAATGGTTGAGATATTGGCGGAAGGTCGAAGTAATTTCAAAAATAAACAAAACAAATATTAAATAAACAAATAACCAAACATGAACCAATCACAAGCCGTTCCACTTAATAACTGGGCAAGGCTGTCTTCACAAAAATGTAGGTACCAACAATAAATTAGAAGCGTCGTAAATTCAGTAAGGCGTTTTAATTGAAATCCCGGCACTTAATTGAGTGGCTAGTGCGCTCTGCGCATGCGTTCCTCCTGATTTATGCCAATCTCACGTATTTATCGGGCAGCTCACGTTTGCACTTACACCTGCATACCCCAGCATGTAAATAGGGGATGAATTAGTACGCAAAGGGTGGTGAATAAAATTAGCCATTACCGCCATTTTCCTGGGATTTGCATTCGCTACTATGCAGTTTAATTAGTTAGAAGATTGGTCTTTTTGGATTAAAGTTGTCTTTTGTTCGATTTGTTAAAAGAAAGGTTGAATAAAATTCATCATAGAAAAATATAAAAATGAATAATCATAGGTATGCCTATTAAAATCTCATATCAATTTATAAATTCTACTTTAAAACATTTTAAGCATTCAAGAATCAACAAAAAATGTCGCAATTTTTTATTGAAAATTCAGGTTATACTACTAAAAGCCTACTCTATTACTTCTTAATAAGAATTAAACCAAGTAGGAACATAAATAAAACAAAAAACGTTAAGCAGATAGGTATTTCTTTATTTTTAATTATTAATATCAATTAATTATTAATTAATTTATAGCTTCATTAGTAGTCTTCATTGACCTTTGGAATTTTTACATGTTTTAAGTTATATTATAGTTATTATATTGACATTAAACATTGTAAAATATTCGATAACAAAAGTAGATACATAAGCAGGATCATAATAATATGAATAAACAAAATGAAAACTGTTCTATTCATTACCCAACCTTCTTACGTGACACCTTTTTTTTTGATGACGGGGAACCAAAAGGCGCCTAGCCTTTTTGGGGATAAAGACTAGGGAGTGTGGGATTTTTACCTCACTAAAACCACCCCGGTGGCCACCCTCAACACCTGAATGGAGGCACCGGGTCCTCTAAAAGAGACCTGCTCCGGAGCCTCCACGGTGCAACGCCTGTTACGACACATCCCTACGGCTTACGTGACACCTAAGATCCAAGTTTCTAATTGAAACCCTAAGAAAAAGCTCAAACAGGGCAGACGAGCAATAAAATATGAATAGTGCTTCTCTATCTATCAATTTAAATAATTCACACATCAATTCAATGTCGTATATCTTTCAAATTTAAGATAAAAAGTCTTAATTGGATATTATATGCTAGTTTTTATTATGTCTAGATGTCTTATAGGTTATCTATTAAATAGCAATCGAACACATTATATATGAACATTAAGATAGATACAGGTAGGCAGATTGGTATAATATTATAATAAGCCCACTATTGTTATCAAAAATAGACAAAGGAGCACGTGTGTTAATTTTACTATGCATACCTAGATTTGTTTAGCATTTACTTATCGTTAATTTTTTTTTACTGCCTCGTTGACCGAGTAATCGCAAGTGCGATTGCCGGGCAAGGGGTTTCAGGTTCGATTCTCGGGTCGGGCAAAGTATTACTGTTTTTTTTTATTCTCAGTAGTAGCACGGAGTCTGGATGCCTGGTGTGTCTGTATATATGGCAATAGGGTCACCCCCTATTACATGGTACTCATAACATAAATTCTGCCCCCGATAGGAAAAAAGACGCATCTAACATTTTTTACCGATTTGAGTTATATACTTTGCCGGAATCAGAAAAAAAAGGCGCATCCGGCAAAGTATATAACTCAAATCGGTAAAAAATGTTAGATGCGTCTTTTTTCCTATCGGGGGCAGAATAGTAAAAAGTGGATGTTATAACATCCACTTTTTACTATTTATGTTATGAGTGGATGTTATAACATCCACTTTATCCACTGTACAATATATTGTACAGTGGCATTAAGTGCCGTAATGTGTACTTCTGCCTACCCCTTCGGGGACAAAAGGTGTGATATTAAGACGTTATGTCCTTCATTTTCTAATACTCAATAAAAACGTGTCTTTTTTAAAGATTTTCCTAGGACATGCCTACTAGGTAGGTACTACTAAACTTTACAGATCAAGTTATACGCGATTGAGTCCTAACTGACACAAAAAGATCTCATAAAGTCATTAATAAAAAGTAAGGTAACCCCTATCGACTCCAAAATCAATCCGATGATGACTAAGGTAAAAATAGAAGCTTTATCAAAATGTAGCGACAGAGGGCGTTGGGAGTAAATAAACAGGGAAGGGTTGAGCCCCTCAACTTTTTCCTTAGCCGGGGTCTCCGCGACCCCCATCAGTCTTCTCCAGAGATACGCTAATTTATTTTTATCCGAGTTTCTTTATTGCGTTTGAGATTCGTTGCTCGTGGTATTGTTCAAGGGTCTGATTAAAGTCGGGGGCGTTTGCACCGGTTTTTCATTATTTAATAGTGTTCTGCTGTTTTAGATTAGATAATTGTCTTTTGTTTAACGCGAATTCCGGTATCTTAATTGGAATGTAGATTAGTTTTTGTAAATTGTGTACTTATTTAATGTCTTCTACTCATGTAAAGTTCGCAGCTCCTTATTTATGTAAATTGATCATAGACGGACATGCATTGTGTACGAAAAAGAAGCTGAAACAGTTAATATAATAGGCAGTATGTCATTCATCATGATTATATTTTTGTGTATTTCTTGACACCAATATTATACCAATAGATATTATCAACAAACATAAAAACTATTAATAGTGTAGTAAAATCTGCAATAAAATTAATAAAAACGTTTTAAAATTACTAAACGAATTTGATAATAAAAAAAACTGCAAAACAACAGCCGCATCGGAATGTCGATTGAGTGTGTTAACTGTCAACGAAAATAATACATTAATTAAAATAATTATATTCATATCTAATATATGAACGGTTAATTTATATTCAGAATGCAATAATATTTATATTTATTTACATAATTATTCAAATTCTTATAACAATCGGGAAATCTATGGTAAATAAGTTGGTTGGGGCCACGTAAGACGTGACAGTGTTAATGAAACATAACGGGATCGCATACTTGCTTTAACCCTTGTACAGGGCTGCAGTACTCAAAATTCCTAAGAGTTATTAAGATAGGGATGTAATGAGTTAGAACTATGTTGGAGAATTTTCTAATTGTCTTAAGCTTGCAGTGGAAAAGTTGTTTTCTTTTCTTGTTGTAGATTAAACGTAGTTGCAGTAATATTTACTTTAAGATAACTGTTTTTAAAAAAAATCTTTCGACAGTTGCGTTTCAGTAACTTATTTTTATTCGATGTTTTTCATATTGACCTCAGTCATCGTCATTCGTCGTCGTCATAGTCATTTACCTCAGTAAATTACTAAGATTTGTGTCGTTTAATGACGGAGGCATTTATCTTAACCACAGGAATCCTTTTTTTTATATTCTCGAAACTTCGTCTAACGACCTTATCCTCACCATCCAACTTCATAGGTTTCCAAAATCATTCAATGAGTGAATGAGTGAAAATTAAAGGTCATTCAATGAGTAGGAAACACAATTTACTCATTGAATGACCTTTCTCCTTTATAAAAATCGCCTTGCCTTATTGAAGCGTATCGAATTTAGTTGAATGAAGTCATCAAAGGGGACTATCTTCCAAGTAATTGAATAAGTATCCCGGAAATCTGAGCCATTGAAGCGTTAGAACGTTTCATATAGTTGTCCCGTCACTTTAGTGGATATTGCTACTTTTTATAATTGATGCATATGTCGCAGCAAAATATACTTCCTTATAAAGATAGTATAATATTGTATTAGAAAAATAAACCTGAATAGGTAACGGAAACATTCACAATTTCCGATTACAATTATACCTACGTGAGAAAGTAAAAAAAATAAAAATATTTTAGTTAGGTTTATTATCATATAAATAAAACAACAATATTGTGGCAAAGCAGACACAATAATCTAACTCTGAATTCGCTTAAAAAGTGTCCACAAAGAAATATTCTATAATCATTTGAAGAGGAATCGACCCAACCCTAATTTATTGGAGTTAAAAATGATAAGTATTCTTGTTTTGAAGCTCTTTGGGGTATCATTGTTTTTGCGATTGCCAACCCTGTCATTATCGTAAGGTTGACCACTTGTGTGAGAACCCTGACATATCGCTGTAACACCCCTAGAGTGCCAAATAACATTAGTGTTCAGGAAATGTTCGGTAGTTCTAATAACAGTGGTCAGGTTGGAGTGTGAAGCTTACTACTTGTTTCAAACTCATTGATCTAATTTTCCTTCTCATTTCTCGATCACTGATTCGAGTTTTTTTAATCGACGTATCCGAAAAGCATCAGTAGAAAATTGCAGTATCTATATAGAAAAACCAACAATAAACATAGAAAATATGTTAAAAGTGTTTCTGTGCTTTCAACATCGTACAATTTTTACATACCTATCCATATTTGGTAAAGTAGCTTTTTCACTAATGCAAACATAAATCATTAATCAAACAAATCAATTAGGTACCATTTCTCCCATTCCTACAATGTGTAATTTTTACCTCAAAGTGAAAAATCCCTGTAATCTGAGCAAGGAAATCATATCATAATCTCTAAGTGAATTTCAAACAAAAATGTCACCACTAAAATTCGAGAACGAAATGACTACCATGTGACCATCAAAGTTCCTTAGTAGGGTCCAGAAGTACCAACTCAACCAAATAATTGCTATTCTATTCACACTGAGAGGACGATTTATGCCCGGAATTATTTCCTTGTTGTTTTATTCGGGGATTTGTCACTCACCCCTCTTTTATAATTACCCTAGATATCGGGTAAGTTTTTAAATCGAATTTATGTTGTTTCAGGGTAACTTTTGCTAGCTACGGATTAGTTTGTTAAAGGGATTTTAGGAAGTTTTGTTAAATAACTGTTTTGTGTATAATCTGGGTTTAATATGGTCTTGAGATTCGTTGGTGTTGTATGAGCTAGGTTTAGGATAGCGTTATATTATGGCAATTAATTCTTAGCTTTGTAGCTAAGATTTAGGTACTGTACACTTAGCTTTGCGAATAGCTTGCCGAATCATCATCGTCAACTCATTTCCATTTCCTCCAGGACATAAGTAAGTATCTTCAATAAAGTATAATGTCACTGTACTTGGTTTTAAGTTCTTCAGGCCTAGTCAAGTTAAAAATCATTGTCATTGTAAAAGATAAGAAAAAGTAAATAGGTAGGTAGGTGCCTACTCTAAATTCAAAAAATATCTAATATAAGTAGGTATAACCAATTGGATTGACACTTTTCTATTCACTGAGTAATAAAACAACAGTCAATTATAATAATCAGAAAAAAGAGACATGGAAGAACTTTGAACTTTCAAGTCACCCGTAACTGAAACTTTCAAAAATTTGTTTGTCTATTTACCTACTTTAAATTTTTCTATAGTACTTGTCTTATTAAAGTAAATAAGTATTAAATATTGTTTACCAAGTAAAATTTTAGCACAAACAGACCTTACATTGAAATACTCGTCATCATACCGAAAGGACTTGACAAAATCAGAAATTACGTTTAAGAGACGGTTCTGTAACGCCATCTAGTGACACTAAAAATCTTTACCCTCTTAGTCAACTAATTTTTTGTTCCTGTTTGTATTATTTCCCAAAGCCTTTTCAATATAAACCAATATCTATTGGTTTGTAAATTTTTAATCGTGCAATCAGCAAGAAAAACCTTCACCTAAATTTCATATCCAAAGCACCACGCTCACTTCGAAAGAAGTTCTGTGAGTCGCCGCTAGATGGCGTGTAACTCAATCCAACGTCGCCACCATTCGGTTGCGGACGTTTAGTGTACTAAACGGATGAAGCGAGGGAAAATCCGCCGGCGGGACACGAGCGGATGTTTATGATGCAATTTACAGTTCGTATATTGCCAGGCACTTCATATAACACGACAATACACTTCTGAATTCTCTTTCAAGTTGTTTGAGTTTCTTGAAACCTGTGCCACAAGAATTCTTTACAAGTTCGTTTATTATAAGAACAGTGTGTCTAAGTTTTCTAACACGTGGGCTAGCTATTATTAGCTTTACTTATTCAAATTTAAAATACATAAAACAAGTTTTGGTTGAAGTTTTATTTTTATATAAAATGTGTTAAATTATATGTTAATTAATTATGCAAGTTTTATAAAACATCAACTCCGCATATTTGCACTTTGTTAATAATATTAAGTTTCTAACTAAAAAACTTGTGAACCCACACAATTATTTAATTTAATTAATCAACCGAATCAAAATTAATAAAATACCATCTGTGTTTATTAATAAAATATGTTGTGTGTATAATTTAATAAAACAACAAAACTAAAATCCACTCGCGGCTATGTAATTCGTCTGCAGTGCTACACTAGCGGCATCAATCGAACCCATAAAACATCAACTTTACGACGTGATGACCTCAAATGGCTCATAAAAAGCTTCGCGAATCCACACACAGATGGCGGGACAGTCGTTGAGCGATGAGCGCCATCTACAAACGGGAATTGTAAGTTATACTTCAACATCGCTAAGTTGGAGGACCGAGGTTATGGTTTTATTGGGTTATAAAAGTTACGAGTTACGACGTTCGGCCGTCGAATATGGAGATATTGGAGGGCGAATGGGCGTGTAAGACAAGAGAACGACTTTTATTGTTTGTAAATTGGCTGTAAAATTATGAGTTCGGTCGTATTGTGCGTAATCACGGCGATCAGCTGTTATTTTATGGGATAAATCACTTTATTACCGCAAGTGGTAGTTTATGAGGCTATAAAGCTTCATTCAAATGGGCGTCAGGTTGTCTACCGCGTCGATGTGCTAATGTACATATTAACTAATGCTTTTATAGCTTTACTAGATAATTTATTGGTTTTGCTCTTTGAATAACTTGAGCTACTTGTTACACATTTTATAGTGACATTTAAAAGCATATGTTTACAGTCATTCGATATAGCTTTATCGTTTGTTTCGTCTACCATGTAGTCAATATATTTTTTTCATATTTATTTTATTTTGATGGGACCTCGTCTATAGTACCTATTCTTAAATTCCGATTAACACATTAATTCACTAGCAGGTAATAATATTACGTTCGTTTATATAAAATAATATATTTTATTAATTAAAATGGAAGCTATTAGTCACTACCTATGTAGGTATTATTCTACAATGAAGTGATTTTTAATTTCCATGTAATGTTTTAAGTTGGTAATGCTTATTCTCTTGAATATTTTATAATACATTTGAATTATTAATATTTCTAAATACATATCTAGCTAAATTTAACATTATTTATGTATTATATTCACAAATTAATTAAAAATTGAAAAGCCACCTGAGTATTGATTTATCTTTATTGGTTCAGCTATTCGATAACAGATGGCGTTACGATCAGTTACGTCGTAAAAATAGTGTACTGGAACACCTTGAACTTGTTTGAACCGGGATATACAATACATAACATAACTGTGTGCATTTTTAATGAAATAACTTTTTTATAAACGACAGACTGCACATATTCACAATACCGATTAAGATTAAATAAATTAATGGTCATGAAGTCCTAACAAATACGTCATACTTCCATAACAATAAAAAAAAACAATCATCAGATTTTTATTTAAAATTTATTTAAAAAAATATATAAAAATAAAAGAATCATCATTAAAAAAACACTAATGCTAACGTTTTTTTTCCTCATGCATGTTTTTATCTCGCTAGCCGCAGCGTTGAAGTGAGCGCCAGCTAATTATTTGTTTTACGGCACGTTTACGATTATCGTCATCGTTAACTTGACGTTTACGATCAGTTAACACCTCGGCCCGTGATTGTTTAGCTCGTGGCTCTTATTGCCACTTTATATCAATATTGTAAACATTATACCTATTTTTATTGATTGCCACCGGCTCCATTGAAGTTTGTTCGCTGCTATTGGTATTATGATTCTTCTTTTATAAGTACCTAGGTATTAACATTTTTATTGGCTTTTTTTAATAAATATTTATTTTATATTTGAAAAAAGATTTAAAATTTTTGGTAATGAGTAGATACCTACTTCATTTCAGTTCAAAATACCTACTCTTTAGATTATCAACACGTGAATAAAAGATTACAGAACAATATTTGGCATTTATATGAACTTATAAAATCATAGTAAGGGAGTTCTAATACGGTTTTTGATCTACAATAAAACAAACAGAAAACCCAAGTGAATTGAGCTAGCCAGTTAATAAACGGAGGGAGAGAACAAGACAAAAAATAAATCAAGACAGAGAAAGAAATACTGAAGGAGAGGCGTAATTTATGAGATGCACATTTGGGCTGAACAGCACCAAATAAAAAGTTATTTCCCGGTATGGTTATGATATTAATGTTGTTTTTATTTTGTTATTAGACAATACTTAGGCAAATTGTACATTTAGGTAATTTACCTAAATGTACAATTTGCATCATATAAGAACTAAACTAAAAGTATTTAAAGAAATGTAGAAGTTACATTCCTATATAAAATCTTGCAAAGAATTCATAATGTCCCTTAACCTTAAATCCCAATTCAGTAATTCCATAAAATATTAAATGTAAAAACGTCTCAAGTCCCAGATAAAAGTAAACCTAAAATATGTAACGAAAAAGAAATTAAAAATAAGAATAATGTAGACATGTTTTTCGCGACCGTACCGCCTATCGCTATGAGTAAGTTATGGCCGCTGTAGGGTGAGTTACACCCTGCTTAGGTCACGTGGCCCGAGAGGGATGCCGCAACGAAAAAACCGCGGGAGAAAAAAGGACAAAATAAGTTGGGGCGGCAAGTTATCTTCGTTTCATTCAACTCACACTCGCGCCGCCCGAACGTCCGTATAGATCAATAAAACTACTTTATCTCTTTTTGGCACATCCCCATCCCGTCGGCGACTTCCTAGAACGATACTTTGCCGTCATTGCATCAAGCTTTCTCTATTCAAACAAATACACTTATTAAACAAAAGTTACTTTTTTCGCTATTCTATTGTTTTCTATTCTTAATACCAAAATCCGATTGTCATCTTTTGGAAACAACAAAAAAATGTGAAAGCTACGAGACGAATTTTTAAAAAAGGAATTCTAAATTCAAAAACAGACCGTTTTGTTCATTCTCTTTTGTTCTTTTTTTTTTTTAGAAAAAAAAGGAATCCCGCTAACGCAATTGTCGCCCGTTTTTTACGCGGTGAGGTCGCGTAAGAACGTTTTATCCGTGTTTACAAAGGTAATGGCCATAAAATATTATTACCGGGCTATTAGGAGCGAGCCACAGGTAGGTCCGGGTGGCAGTCGCTAGTTCATTGCTGTTGCGATAGCGCACCGGTAGTTGTAAGTAATTGAAGCTGTTAATTTGTCGTTAAAGTGCTCCTGTGTCTTGTTTGAGCGACTGTACGTGATTTAGGTTAGTTGATATATTCTTTTAATTCTTTTATTGTACTTTAAAACTGTTTACCTACATACATATCTTACTCGGTATCCTTTATAATGTACTCATACATTTCAAGATCCTTATTACAGCCACCCAAAAGTTTCCTTTAATTCTAAAATGTCCTTTATTACAAGTTACATTAATGCTCATCGTCGGTAGAAGTGCCCAATTTTTGGTAGGGCTGTCACACTGGCATATTTTGCGGCGGACCGTCTTCCGGTATCACCTAATAAAGTAATTACTAGGGTAAAGTCGGGTAACTCGCCGCCTTCCCGCTCCATCGCGACTTTCCTAAGTAGGGACGACAAACGATTTGTGTCTGCATTTAAAATTGAGCAATTTGGTAATGTAGTCACACCCCTGATGTGGTTTAAGGTTCTTTATTAAAATTTTAGTTGTAGAAAACTAAGAAGTTTGTGCACGTTGTTTTAAAAACTTTGTATACACTTTTCTATTTATCTTCTTAGGTACTGAATTTTCTGTTAATCCATTAACCAATTTTGACAGCGTATTTAGGCTTAATCTCATAACTAAACCAGTATATCTATACCATTGCCTGTTATAAACAGTACAAGACAACGTATTACTATATAAAACAATGAAATTCATTGCAAAATAATGTCAAATGCCCAGTGAAACACGAAAAATACGCAACCAAAAAAGTTTTATTCAGCAAACCGCGTACTACTTATAAAGAATAAGTGCCTATAAGAGAATCATTCATGAAGTATAGAAGCGAAGAAGAAATGAAGCGTTCACACTCGTTCTTATATCTTGTTACTACTATCCTAATACAATAAAATCGTTCTTGTGCGAGCGATGGTGCGTTTGGGGCGATTCCCATTTTTCCCCAGTTTCCTCAAATGCGGAAAGTTACGGAACATATGTATGTATGGGGGCTGTTTCCAATTTTATTAGGAATAGTGATTTCTAGGACTTCGTGAAGGGTCTTTGATTTTGTGATTTGTTTCACTTTGCATTCGAAGTTGTAAGTGAAGGAAGAATTTATGGTAGTTTAATTTATTTGTGGACTAGGAAAACTAGTCAACTGTCTTAATACTAAGCATAGCATAGCCGCGAAGAACGTAAAAGGTTATCGGGGATCCGGCTCGAAGTGCAGGAGTAGGAACGGGGTGGTTTTTAGTCAGTAAGAACTCCTCCCGCCTCACCTAGGCAGGGAGAGGACATTTGATGATTTTCCCCTTAAAAAATATAGCGTAGCATACCTGTCACTGATTGTTTAAACACGTAATTCAATGCAGACTTACATTTCTATCGTTTTGTTTCATGTTTTAAAAAACAAAATTTTGTCAAATCTATAAATGATGATCCATCCACCATAAAGTCAGACAATATTGTAGCCGTATAAAAATACAAACTGGGAATAGATATTTAAATAATACTTCATGTATCTAGTTAACAGTCAAGTCATATATCGAATCAGCATCCACCACACAATATAGGAAGGACTTCCATTAAGTATGATTTATCACTTCAATTAACAACAGAACGTCTTTGAATATGTCGGCCATATGTTCCAAATATGTCATCACCACTTTTATGTACATAACGATACAGTTTTTTCATTAGTTGTTAAGATAAATTCAAAACCAATATTGAGAACCGTGGGCTAGAATTCTATCATACAGAAAGCTGGAAACCTGCCTAAGTTAGTCATTCATCAGTAATCTATAGTGTACAACTGTAAAATAATGCACTTACAAAGTTGTCTATAATACATTTTTGTCTCTTTTTTCTACAGTTGGTATATTGATCATATAGGTACATGCTCTTAGCAGTAGCTAATAAGTAAACACTTGCGTTACTAAAATTATTTGATTAAACACACCATAAATTTTGATCTCAACCCAAAAAGTTTAAAATATGAACTTCAAGAAAATTTTAACGCAAGTCTAAGGCAGATACAGCAATGCGCTCATACTTATATTGTCCGTATCAAACAAAACTTTGGTCACGCTTAATGCCTTTACGACTGTCGAGGGTGACATAAAGAAAATGAAAAACATTTTGTATTATTCTTGTTGCGCTGTTAGCCGAGTAACTTGAACGACCCTCAGTAGGAAGGCCGCACACTCGCGAATTGCGAATTACACCTGCGTTTGTCGCGAAGATTTTTGGGGGAGACGAAATTGGTTAAAAAAAACTGGCAACAAAGAGGAGAGAATAAGTCTTACATCTAAAAGTCGCAAAGAACGTCTCAAAGTCGCAAACCAAAAACAATTAGAACGTACGATATTTTAAACTTGAAAATATTATATCTATTGATATACTTATCAATAACTAGCTTCTGCCCGCGACTTCGTACGCGCAATCCCATTTTCCTCCCGTTCCCGTTCGTGAGTTTCGGTAAAAATTAAAAAAGTATTGAATAAAAAGTATTCTATATCCGTCTCCTGGTTCTAAGCTACCACCCCGCCAATTTTCATGGAAATCGATTTAATCGTTCTTGAGTTATAAATAGTGTAACTAACACGACTTCCTTTTATATATATAGATGTATGAAGATCGTGGAAACAATTCTATATCTACATACATCGACCTATAAATAACAGATTTAAATTCAATAAATTTCTGATTTCAGAAGAATAAGGGAAACCTGCAGAGTACTGGTTTCCACAGAATTTTCTAGTTTTGACTTGCCCTAATTAAGGAGTTTTATGGCCGGATGTCTAATAAAAATAGTGTTTTTTTGCCATCGCTTGTTTTAACATAAGTAATCAGAATAACATAGGTATATCTGTTCAAAATTATTATTAACATATATCTAAAACATGAATATGCAACAGCACCACTTAACTTATTATAAAGACGTATTATAAATCACGTATTGATTCAATTAATTCAAATAGATTATGTAAAATATCTTGAATATTTATTATGGATGAATCGTAGTGTCTTAGCGAGCCTTAGCGCTTCCCTCTGTATCCAACGGTTTTTGCTTAGACAAATATCCACAGAAACTAGTTAGGTACGTGTTCGGACTTGTTTATGTCGACTTTTTAATATTTATTACCTGCGTTGATCCATCTCTGGGTAACAAGGTATTTGGGATTCGGATTTTACTTTTTTGTTTTAATTAAAATTGCAGGACTAGATTAAAATTTAAACTGACTATGGATATAAACTAGAAATCCAGTTAGCGGTCTTAAATAGAACTTACCCAAAGGAATATTTCAAATGCTAACTTTCCACTATTTACCTGAATAATATTTATTAGAGCATGAAGCTACGTACAAACAAGTGCGTCATTGAGCTATCAACAAATACAAACACAGCGATACAAATACAATGTAAATCAGTAAGGAAGATAGCGGAAAAGCCCGGGTGTTGGGTGTTGAATAAAATTCCTTCACTGTTAGTATAATTTCGTAACATAGCCGGGCGGGACGAGCTAGCTATAAACTTGTCAACTCTAACTATTTCTGGGCTGTTTGTTTTCCTTTTGACAAATCGTGTCGCGACGCCATCTTAGATGCATAGCTGACGGCTTGATACCGCCTCCGAATTAAGCTTTATGTTGCTATAGGTATGGTACCTATTAAAGTAACGAGGAAATCCTTTAATTACAAACTGTTAAGGTTGGTACTTACCTAACACTTATTTTAATTTTCATGATTTTATAGAGTGGTTTCATTAAATTCTTCTGCAGTGAGTAAGTGTAGAATCTTCTATTGATCACCGTCTTTCAAAGTTAATCTTAACGAAATTATGTCTTTCAACACATCCAATACAATCTATAAATTAAGTTCCAACATAACAGCTCTAGAAATATACTGACGAAAAATATTAAAATTAACTCACTTAAACTGTCGAAAAACATTAAAATTTATATGCACTTACTCACGGGAACTCGATAACTCTTCGATGATGTATAGACGGTGTACGTAATGAAAGGGAGACAGTTATATGTAATATTTACCCAAAAATACCGGTAATAAATTAACAAGGTGTGGGCCGAATTGCGAAATGGAACATAAGACCCTTTTTCTCGTAGGTTTGTGACAGAACAACTTTGGTGGGATCCGATGCCAAAGAATATAGAAATAGCATCAAAGAATATATTATGTTAGTCTTTCAGTTACGTTGTTTCATAAAGTAAAATATCGCGTTTGTTTAGCTAACGAATGATATATTTTTGTCTAGTAACAAGCAGGAAGATTTGTTAATAAATGTTTCGGTGGAAGTGATGTTGAATGACGACAATTCAGTGATTAATATTGAACAGATCTCGTGGCCCAAAATAATATAAATGAGATTGTTTATTTTTTCTAATAGCTATGTTGTTTCAATGAATTTTTGTAATAGGCATTTTAGAAATACCTATTAGAATAGTCTTCACATTTTTTTTAATAAAAACAAATTGAAAATAGTTTTCTTAAAATGTTTTGAAGTTCTTTCTACCTTGATAATAACCACATTTAAGTAGTGGACCTTCGAAACTAACTAGATTTTACCAGTATAAAACATAATTCATAAATATTATATATCGCGGTCACATAACTCAGCTCGCGTCCTGGGTTCGCTCGTAATTCGTCGTGTGTGGCTCGCGACTCTTCTCCAAAACGTTTCGGAAGAACGAATCTAATACAACATAGACGACAAACAAAAATGAAATCTATTTTCCAAGAAAATGGGTGTTGTATTCAATGAGTTAAAAATGGTGGTTATGATCATAAAGAACTTGAAGAAAACTAAAACCTTAGACAAGAGATCTATGATAAACGTGATTTCGGTAACGAGCACCGTCATCGGTGATGAATGGTCACGACTCTTATTTTTCCGTGAAAAAGGGGAGAAAAAACGAAAGTGTGAAAGGACGATCTCACTAAATAATATTATGTGAAAAATAGTTTATTGTTAGATCTCGTGATTAGATGTAATAAAGGACGGACGGGATGTATTGTAATCTTTTCGAGGGAAAATTGTTTTCATCCAATGCCCGTTTGTTGTGGAAGAAGGATTATAATTTGCTGGTGCTCCGGGAGAGGGCGCCACAAATCAACTTTATGGTAAACATACATGTATAGATGGATCACGCGGCTCGACAAATTAATGTCTGATTGAGAGTGGCACTCCATCGAACCCTGACAGTGTTTTCTAAATAAAGTCAGCTTGAAGTAAGGTAGTAAGCAAATAGAACGAAGTTGTTAACATAAATCTTTAGGGGAACTATTAAAATAAATCACAAGGACAGATATGCTCACAAATTGAAGATGTCTATGAAAAACATTTCAATGTATATAGAAAGAAAACAAAGTCAATACAACTTTTCCAATTATTTATCTACGAATAGATGCGGTCTATGGCGGTTGTCTACGGATATTTAAAAACAAATGTTTCAAAGCTTAGGCCTCGTAATTTAGGTACCATTTATTTATAGTCTCTACGAAAAAGTATTTACTATCTATTTGAACCAGCACAAATTATCATGATTTGGCTTGGCACAATGACTGACACCCGATTACCCTTTGCTCACCTTACGAATAAAAGAGAGAGTTCGCTTTATTTATTGCAGCAAAAGAACAACAAAAGCATCCACATAGGTACTTAATAAACGCCTGATACTCTACAAAGACGTGCGGTAAAGTGGCGAGATTTTATTACAAATCATACGGAGATTTATAGCGTGTGTCGTTGACCACTAAGCACTCACAACTGAAACATGAGGTTTCAATACCACGAGTTCGCACTTAAATTATATTGTGGATGGTGCTAGTTGATGCAGTTGCAGAAAAATTATGTTTTGATTGTTTTTTGTGGAATTATAAAAAAATATTGTAACATTTTTGCAGTATGAAGATACTGAAGTTTTGATACGCCATGAATATCGTTCACTGCAAATTGAATTTAAATACTAACTACTGTTAACAATGTTATAGTAAGACGTCAAATAAAATGTGTCTGAAATAATAAAGCATTTGCATGATACTACTGCTATATTTTCACAAAACTGAACAAAGTAAACATTTCTTGAAATATTTACAAATATTTTGAAAAAATAAAGAATGCACCTCCAATGACTTTGGTTCTTACTTCGTACTTCATAAAATCTGCCTGTCTCACACTCTCTCCATAACAATGGCAGCTCATCGGCAGTACCAGTACTGTGCACCGTCTCGGTGATGTTGCCAACTCGATATCATCTTATTTCCTTGGCATCGACGCTAGCGACGACCACTTGATTTATACCCCACTACCAACCTACAAAACTTTACGGATTAAATAGTGTTTTCTCGTTCCAATATTTGCCAACTTTTTTCGTCCAATTTTTTGGTCTCCTCTTTAATTTACATTGTGCGTAGGTTGCCTTTGCGTATAAGCTCGGAGAATTTATTTGACACGATAAAATGGTTCATGAATGTTTCGTAAATATTGCAAATGGTGTCTTCTGTGGACTCGTAAGCTAAAGACACATTTTGAAACAAAGCATAATTACTCATGAACCACAAAATAAGACGTAAGATATTTGATGTTATGAAAGTAAACAAAATGCACCAATAAGGCTAAATTAAAGTGAGGACCTAAAATAACTATCGCTTGCAACCCTCAAATGCCCGACCTAATGGTGGCACATAACAAACTGTTACAGAAATAAATAGCAAGAAAAAAGAAAGATTAGTCTGAGCACGTCGACCGCATTAGCTGTGCCCAAAAATAAAATTAATATAAATATCGTGTAGTGTGAAAGTTCACAGCGGCGACAAACGATTGCGCATGCGCCTAGTAACGGTCTCCTTTTTAAAACTTCCGTATAATTGGTCGTGTCTTGAGAGATGAGAATTTATGTGAAGGCCCAACAGGTTAGAATACCGTTGATATTTTGAATAATGAATTTTAAATATCGAAGACTTGTAGTGGGTCCCATTGATGTAAGTACTTACTGTATTTTAGAATTTGAATAAACAATGTTTGTTCGGAATAAATAATGTGTGAATCAAATTATGTTGCAATGTTGTTTCCGTTTACTGGTCTCGTTGCCTTGAATATATAGAATCGGGAAATTTTCATTTTCATTAAAACTGGATACACGAGCAACGCTTGAAGTAACTTTTCGGTCGTTTTTTTTTCACGCGGTCGTGTCATGTTTTGTGAAATTTACGCCCAGCTTAAAGCGTCCAAAATTTTAGCTTGTGCCGTCCAAAATCCTGATAAATGTCCGGGCTGGGGGGCGGATCGTTGCGGGAAAAAAATCACAGTACTCCTTTTTAATATTAATATTGCTTGCGTAGCAAATTGTGTTAGATTCTAATGTAATTTACATACACATGTGATTTATTTTTTCTGAAAAATAATATTTCTATTTTTATGAAATTCTTGTAGAGAAAAAAGTATTCGATTATTTTTTCAAATAACTTTTGCAATAAACTTTCCACTTGTGTTTTGCCGTCCAAAACAAACTGTATGGATTTCTAACAATAGACGATACAGTAATGGCGTACATGGACGGAACACGTCACGCAGGGCCCGCACACGTCGGGTGGGGATGTAGATAAATTGATGGCCACTCGGCGCAGGTACGCGGGGTGGAGCAAACTCCTTTTAAAACGAACCCCTATACCATTTTTTTGAATTCGATTATAATTGGTTGTATCATTTCGTAGCCCTTGCTTCCAAAATGGTGTCTTAAAAATTGGTGCAATTTTATAATAACACCACTTTCACATCTTTTTGAGGTAGTAAAATTATAGCAATTTAGTTTTTACAAAATCTATTAACTAATTCAAAAGACAATTTTACGAACAAGCCGACAAAATAACAATAACTTTTCTTATAGTCTGTCGCAAATATACTTGCGGTTATAATTTTAAAAACTCTTTGTTGAAACCCTCTGTAATCCTTATAGAATTTACATACAAATGTAAAGTATTTTCACATTAATCTTATATGCGTTAACGAATGTAATAAAATCCTTACAGGCTGGGGTGGAATCTGAGACAATTTGCCAGTCTCGCCCCTTCGTAAGCCCACCTATGCGTCTTTCTTATTGCCGCCTAAATCTTGAATATACAACTAAGATTAATCCCGTTGAAAGAAAGGGTGATGCAACCCTTTTGAGGGATGTTTGCATTAAAAAAAGATTGCAATGAATTTGGTGTGTAAAAGAATATTTTAGTAGTTTGGATACCTACTGCACGTGAAGACCAATTTATAAATATGTAGCAGACGATAAATTGATATCGAGATCAGAACACTTTATTAACACCGGAAACTTTAAAAGATTAGACCAGTGACAGTTCTAAATTCCCTGTTAAAGAAAACATCTGTATTTAAGCCACAAAATTACCACCAGATTAGTAAGAATTCATCAAAAATGTTCACGACAAACTCGAAACTACATTAAAATGTCGTTTAAACCAATGTAAACGCGGGCTCCACGTGTGAAGTTTCATTTCGTGTCGGTTATTGAGGTTTAATTACTTTTTTATTGTCGTGAGAAATACCTAGGTTGAATTAATAACAGCTTCTAGGTGATAATTGCTTGGTTAATTACCAAACCAGATACGAGTCAGTGTGTTGATTTTTAAGGTGTTGGCTTTATAAAGTGCTATTATTTAAATGGTGGTCCATTAAAATTGATTGATGCTTTATTGTTAGTTAATAGAGCTACCGAATACTGGCTAAGTGTGAATCTTTGTTCTTATTTAGGGGACCAGTACAATTGACTTTTTTCAAAGTAAACAATCATACCGTTTCCTAAAACATATTTATTTTAACAACCTTTAGTACCCTGTTACTTTGATGTTTGCTATCTACCATGCAAGTACGTATTCCAGCGGTCGATATTCATTATTTCTACGGTAGAATACTCGCAACCCTTATCAAGGGAAGACGCCCGTTTTTTCTCGGTTTTCCCAAATAATTTATTTAGCGGGCCGCCGTCAATTTATCTCTGTGGGAGCTAATTTCGCGTCGGCCCGGTGGCTGGCTGGCGCATGCTGTAATTCAACAAATTGCGCGTCCTATTGGATTTATGGGCTCTCGCACTTGACGGAGCGCCCGGCGCCCTTCTTCCATTGTTCTTGATGCTGCGTGCATACTGGTCAACATCTGGAAATAGAATAGAAATCGTGTTAGTCGCATTTGGGGTCGTCGGCCGTGGTGGCATCTCGAGCATTCGTTTTACTTTTGTGCCGACTTAGGTTATGTCTGGATGTGTTACGTAATGATTTGCAATAAAAACATGTGCTATCGTTTAGAATTAACATTTATTCCAAACGTGAACGCAATTTAGCGTCAAGTTCGACTGTTTATTTGTGTACTGGTTCTTCTATTTCTATTTAATCTTGTGGTTCTTCCGCACCCAGTATGCTACTACCCTTACCTCCTCTGCAGTAGTAACACATAATCGTATCAATTATTCGGTTCGCGTCCCTCTTCTTTATTACTTTCCTTGACCGGGATGGTAGGTGAACCTTTTTGTACTACTTTGACTTTTTGTAAGAATTCCCCTGAGAAACGTAGGTGTATTCTTGTTTACAGCAATAAATTACGTTCGTACTGATTGTATGGCTGTTTAATCATATGCTTGGCCTACATTCGCTCGGAACATGTCACTACATAAATTTAAATGAGAATGTTGTACAAGAAAATTCAGTGCCAACGAATAGTTGATAAAGTTTTAAAAAAGTCACGTAGAATAAAAGATGAAGTAATTAAAACTCAAAAAAAAAACAAAAAAATATTATACAAGTGAGTAGTAAGGCGAGCTCGAACGTTTCTGTTATGTGTTTCTTTCTGCTGACTGCGGATCGCCAGACAGTCCTCCCTCTCGCGCGCTGCCTCGCGAATGGGCCACATCAGCAGCACCGTAACTGTATAGAGCAGATACAACATTATTTTAATTAAAAATTAATATTTTTGAACATTTAATGAAATTATGCTGAAAACTGAGTTCTGTAGAAGTACTAAACTGAAGTATTTAATGCAAATATTTAATTACTCATTACTTTTTAATATTAACACGTTAAACGCCATGACCCCCACCGTTGGCCGATATTAGGGGAACATTTGTTTTCAACAGTTTTGTATTGGCAGTCAAAACCTTAAGTAAACTTTCCATCTCCCTCTTTATTTAAAACATTCATTTACACAGACTTATAAAAATAAAAATTACATTGCATTTAACAAACACG
The DNA here is from genome assembly GCA_902850265.1 of Spodoptera littoralis. NCBI lineage: Eukaryota > Metazoa > Arthropoda > Insecta > Lepidoptera > Noctuidae > Spodoptera > Spodoptera littoralis. Next base: position 5,706,459 of record LR824542.2, on the reverse strand, counting down.
CATAAGCCTCTGCTCCAAACAACAATAACATTAAAATAGCAATACATCACACAAAGTAACTTTCATGATATTGTGTCGACAGTAATTTAAATAACACACTTAATCCATAAGTGTCACACACGCAACCGCTCTCTACATATCCACAGTCTTTGTAAATCAGCATATGCAAAGTGGTATAGCAATAAATCTAGCTGCTCTTGCTCGTTCTCGCATCATGTTACATCTTAATTTCAGAGCCGGCTCGACGGAGCCTGCCTGCCAGAGATACAGCCTTTTATCAAATACGCATTACGCTAGAAATTAACTTTAACTGAAAAAAAAAATTCGCCGTTCCGTGAGCGTAAGCGATAAATAATGAAAAGCTGTTAGAATGCTGAGTTTGTTTTAACATGCCCATGGGGCTTGCGCGAAATTATTTGCATTTTAAGTCCGCCCTTGTTTATGAGAACGTATTCCGATCTGATGAAATATCGTCGTGTGCTTTAGATTTTAAATTGTTACCGACTAGTGCCAAGCGAGTATAAATAGAAAATACTGCTGAAAATCGTCACATTTATCTCTTCAGCAATATACTGAAATTATGCTTCCAATTATCCTAAACCAACAACGACGATAACGAATTTTTCATACGTTGTTTAGCTAACCCCGCTTAAATTATTTATTTATCTCGAAAACGAATAAGCTATTTGCATTTTTAATTTTTTTATGATTGGCGTTTTAATTAATTTCGCTTTTCCTTTTGTTTCAGGTGGTCGTCGCGTGTTAAGCGTTGTCCATGCTTTGGTAGGTCTTAGGGCCGATATTAGTATGTAAGTTAGCGCGCTCCATGTATTGTATACGCAGCTACCGTGATGTATGTATTCGATTGTCATATTGTCGCTCGGCTCCGCACGCCCCGACGCGGTTTGACGTCGCGAGATCAAGATATCAAAATCGACTGTCGAATAAATTTTTACGCCAGCCCACACGAACGCTTAGGCAATCGACTGCCAGAGATTTATTGTCAAAATTTCCCGTTAGTAACGCTTACCGAGCACACTCCGCGTATCACTATTTCACAAATAAAAGAACCAGTCGCGATATCATCGTCGACTATAAATTATATGAAGCTCGGATGAAAAATACGCAATTCGGTCTTCGCTTATTTATCGCTTAGCTTGACTTACATACGAATATATTATGTTAATAAGGCGATGATTTTAAATAGTCAAATCGATTAATATTAATCGGCTCGCATCGATAATGTTGCGTAACAGTTGCGGAGTGAGACGTGAGCTCGCCGTATATTCTAGATAGAACCATTAGAAAGCGTACAGTTATTGTCCAGGCGACATGGCGTTAGTTGTGAGGCTGTCGCTATCTGTCGGGGTGATCTGCTATCATGTTCCATCGGGACGGTGGCTGTTCCACGCTAGGAATAGGTCGAGTTCCCGCGTACTGTTCCGTGATATATTGTTCCGCATCTCCCTGTATAAATCTTGAACGCCTGCTGAGGTACACGGGACACGGCCGCCGCGGCAACTCCGAGCTTCAAATGGAATTGTGTTTTTATTTATCGTGCGAATCGTGCCCCACTATCGCTCACTTGAAATCGCACTTTATCTGCCAAAACGCGGTGTCGAACCGAGGTGGGTTTTACAGCTCTTTATAGTTACTATTTTTGTTTATATTATTGCGATGCCGTTCTGACGATTAGGTAGTTACATACAGTATGGGTTTATTTCTGATGGAGCGCTTGCCAATAGTTCGTATCATGACGAGTTCATTTCCTTTCAAATTGTTTGGTAGCGAGCTGAAATTGAAAATGCACTAGGAGTGTTAATACGTCCACTGCGACTACGGGAATTCTTTTTCATGTTTACTCTAGTTGGTAGGTAATATAGATTGTGATGTGGAGTTTTGTAATACTCAGTGTTTTGACCAGATATAACGTTATACGATATTCGAATTTGATTAAAAAGTATCAAATTCTATCTCATTTGATCATTGTGTTCCTCCGTCGCAGTGCATGTGTGGAAACAAATTATTGTAATGTAAATATTAAGACCTAGTAATTATGTATTTGTAACCGAAATCTGATGTACAACGTCTGTATACGTCTTTGAAACGCATAATAGTGATACATTTACAGACTTACTTACAATATTATATTTTACTGGCGTGACGCATTCGGCGAATGTATACTTAAGTACCGTAATTTTTATGTATATTTGTGAGATATTTGACTATATCGATTTGAAAATTGAAGACAGTGTTTCGTGCCTACCAATTTTTTCTATTAATATATTATGTATAAACATTTATGTCCATTGCGTCCCGCCAGAAATCCTATACGTAACTACAAAAGCTTTAGTATGAAAAAAATATTCCATTTATTAGTCGATAGCTTAACTTATTCTTAGAAAAATAGATTACCTATAGTCACTTAAAAATGACATGAATCAAAACTAGTTGTGCCCAGTATACGAATAGCTAATTAAATTTAAGTAATAGTTAATGTAATTTATTTTAAGATACAGTAGCGGTAATATTTTTGGATTCCTATAAACATATACGTAATTTTTTCTTCTGTATAATGTAGTGATGAGACAAAAAATGATCGCATAAAATTTGATCGAGATTCTTTCGGCACATTTATTTTAATTAACGCCTTCGAAGTGCCAAATTCATTTTTTTAATCATCGATTCATCTAATTACCTCTTTATAGTTCCTTTTTAACATAATAATGATTTTATTGTGTTTATTAAACAACGATTTTGCTGTTAATCTCTAATGTACTGCACTACTTTTCTGAAAGAATCTTGATTCAAGTTTTAATGACAAACTTTTGTTACATATTGTAAATACTAAATACTTTATTTATAAAGCTTCTTAATGGAATAAAGATGACAACCTTGTTATGTAATATATCATGGAATTCGAAATTCGTACACTTGTTTTAATATTTCACATATATTTTGCGACATATTGAAATGATAAGTTTACATTTTGAACGAAATCGTTAATTTATTTTAATTTGAAACGTGCTCATGAATGTAATACGTAAATTTTGTCCTTTTACGAAGCATTTTGTCATACGTAAATAGGTAGGCCCAATTTTATTGTAATGTAAAATAATTATAGTATAGAAATAAATGAAGAGAAATACTTAAAACTTGAGGGATTCTAGTGTAGAGAATGATTTAAATGTTTGTGTTTCATGATTGTAACTGTGTGAAAAGTTGTGTAATATTATATTACCTTACAATACCTATAATTATGAACGGAACGATATTATAATTTTTTGTACAATATCGGCTATAGTGCGAGATGGATCTGCATTAAATAAAATTCTGTTACTGTACAAGTTGCTTTTAATTTCTTCCAATCATTACCTCTAACCTTACTTTAATAGAGAAATAACGGGTCACTATAATTAAATTGTAGATACAAACAACTTCTAGTGAAGTAATATAAGAACTCAATTTCATTTCAGTGAAAATTACCAGTCATTTTCAAAGATAAAATTCTATGTTTCACTATTATTATCAATTCAATATTACCAAATTACATTACACTACACCTCATAAGAAATTGAAACTACTCACAGGAAGTACTCAATATATTTACTCTCATAGAAACGAAGGCGATGCGACGATCCCTTCAAAATCTTAGAGGCTCAATATGAATAATGACAGTTTAAATTCCTGACTGGTCACTAACCGAACGAGTAACATCTGGTTATTAGCCAATGAAGATAATTTATGACACTTGATAAAACACGAGGTGCGTTGTGCTCGTAAATTCATAACTACTTCTGCCTACCACGTCAAGAGACAATGAAAAGTATGGACGAAGAATTATCTTAGAGTTTGTTTTAATTTGATATTATGATAAATGACCAATACTTGTTGAGTAAATTGACCACTAAATAAGATTTTTGCAATAGATATTTTAAACACATTTGTGAGGTTAACTACGTTTTGAGTTCAGGAGGCACCAAAACAAATATGATAATTGATATTTTGAAAACGTTGACTATGAAACTAAAATTTAATATTTCAATAATTTTAAAAAGTTAAGTAAGGTTAATTCTCTTATTTTTTTGAAAGGAGGCACCGAAACAAACCACGGTAACCGTCGGTAAACTTCAGATATTTTAGACTATGGTGAATTAAATATATAAAAATCGTTCAGGTCTTTTTTTTAAGGGGAAAATCATCGAATGACTTCTCCCGTCTATGTGAGGCGGGAGTGTCAGACTCTTACTGACGAAAAACCACCCCGTTCCTACTCCTGCACTTCGAGTCGAAGCCCCGGTAACCCGTTAGGTTCTCCGCGACTCCGAATCGACCGTTCAGGTCTAGGAAAATATTAGAGATTACAATCAGTAGGGTAGTGAGTAATGTAGTATGTAATCAGTAATGTTTTTATTGGACATGAAAATTTCCAAAATATTTACAAGATTCAAAATAATAAAATTGAACGATTGCGTGGAAAAGCTAATGCATAATACATACACAGTGGAACGGTGAAATAAAGTAGTGTTCACATCGAGAAAAGTAGCCATGGTGTCGTGCCAAACAGGAAGCGTGCATACGAGGCCGCCGGGATATGGGGTTCGATTCTTTTGCTACGCGATTTTAGACCTTATTTTATTTGTTACAAACATGACAGACCTATGTGTTTAAAATGATGTAAATATATTGAGTATATTACTATGCTTAACTGTAAAATACTTTCTGCAAATTATACATATACCTAAGCAAAGAATGAAAAACAGTATGCATTTTGCAATATCAAATATAATTGATAGTTTATATTTGCATAAACGTGTAGGTACACACAACACGATACAATATTTGTCAGATTAGTAGGGAGTATGTTTCCGAAGATCTTATCGTTTATGTAAACTACTGGACCTAATCAATTAGAGAGTAGGTACATTATGCACGTACTATGTATCTCAGTTATAAAGGACCAACAATATAAGATGTGTAATGTCTTGTTTAAATTTCAAAACAAACTGACAAAGTAATAAACAATTTTTAATTAATATTCAAAGTAAAAGTCAAAGAACTATAACTTCTAAACGAACTCGTAAACAATGCAACTGACAAAAGTTGCCATCATGTATAATTTTAGTCAGTCATAAATTATAGAAACTATTTCGAAAGTAACATATCGCGTCGCATACTTACAAAACCCCATTCCCGTTAGGGATTTCTAACATTATTTATAACTCAAGAAACTAAGCTCCATTTTTTATAAAACACCTAAATTTGGTGGTCCGTCTGCGGTACCCTATAAATCAGGGTGTATTCGGCGGATTACCGCAAGAGTAATGACTCCAGTCCACCTGCTGAGGGACTCCTATTATTTAGCTATTTGCTCAACCGTACTGAGCGTCCTCTTAGAATGTTACTTGTACTATTCCAAGCAGATTTTGTGTTTACGCCATTTTCAAAACAAATTGCTTAATATAATCAGATTACCGTATCATCATCAGTCAGAAGATTATCAGTGTTCCTATATTTAATTACCTTCTATCGAATTTTAGAATATCTAAAGTTCGAGCGACGGAAACATTTTGTAGCAATGTCAGTTTAGATTTTGTTGCAAACAAGATTCAAATGCATTTTCTTAAATATTAAACCTGCTGTTATATGCTTATATGAAACATAATTGCATAAATCATATTGATGTAGGATATGGCCGATAATTTATTGGACATCGTAGACGCGAGGTTTGATGGATAGTTTTGAGCAACTGCAAAATTTGTGCAATGAATACCTAAGTGGATATTTTGTGCCTAATTTAAAAGGCCGAACCACACTTCCTGACTCAATTTGACAATTTGGTTACTTATTTATACAAAGCCTATTCAAAACGATAGCAAATTAAATTTGAAGCTAAACAATAGACTAGATTCATTCATAATTCAAAGAATCCAAAACTGGCGTATCAAGAATTACAAACAATTTTTTATTCAAATGATACCAATGAATCAATGATACAATACTATGTAGTATTATTGAAAATTCAAACTAAAATTATAACCAAAAATAATGAAAATGAGAACAATTTAAGAATATACACGACATTTTCTTTCCAGGTCATTCCATTCCAAAATTAAATAAACAACGCAAGTTGATACACGTAACCTTATATCCCTTCAAAAATTAAGGGCGGCTTCGGATAGTGTTTTATGCAGAAATTAAGGCTCCCGTGAAAGGCTTATAATTAACGAGCTAATTAGCAACGTGAGACTGCTCACTTTATTAGCTGGGTCGTCGTGGAACACTGATATCGGATTTTGGTACTGTTTTAATTAGATATTTTCTTGCTGCTTTTGTTTAGGTTATATGACCCTAGATTGAGTTGATCTAGTCGTTTGGAGATGGGAATGTGCTATGAGTATATAGGCAGATATATGGTGGGATGGAAATAAGCCGTTGTGAAGTTTAGATGACTTAGATTATGGGCGTCTAGAGAGATCTTTCTTGTACAAACTCTTAAACGTGTTTTATTTTGACTGTAATGTATTTATTTGTTGACGTGATGAAATAAATGATTTATGTATTAATTCATTAATTTACCCACCAGGTAGTTAGGTAGATACAATTTCCTACTATATTAAACTTTGGTCATCATTTTTTTTTCATTGTATATACCGTAAACTAGCAGATGGATCACCTGATGGTAAGCAATCAGCGCCGCCCATCGACACCCGGAACACCAGAGGCGTTACAAGTGAGTTACCGGTCTTTTGAGGATTAGGAATATTGAGAATCGGTAACCTCACTCACAGGACGAAATACAACGCAAATGTTATTTCACGTCGGTTTTCTGTGAGGCCGTGATCGAGCCGGCTAATTCGTGCCGAAGCATGGCTCTCCTTAAAATTTCATCTACATTGCACATTAACTTTATCCATTGTCCACTGTGAGTAACTAAGCATTTTAAAATCGAAAAATTCGATCACATATTATACCATCAACCACAGAATATTTGTCAGCATTCATTTAATTAAACGCTAATATAAACAAAGAAAATCTATATATATAAAAATTAATTTCCCTTCGTTAGTCTCGCTAAAACTCAAGAACGGCTGAACCGATTTGGCTAATTTTGGTTTTGAATGACTTATGGAAGTCCAAGATAGGTTTAAAAGGTAAAACAAAAAGTTTAAAGCGGTACGAAGTTTACCGGGTCAGCTAGTATATCTATATAAACCTTCTTTAAACAGAACAAAACAGACCACAACCTTAGCCAAGTTTCCGACCTCAATCACAAGCTACATCTCGACTCATTTCGAATAGAGATGACAACATTACCCTTCAGAAACATAGCTCATACATCCAGTGCATGTCATACAACAATTTGCCGTGCAAAATCTGCACACACAAAGATCTGCGTGCACGCCGCCATATTTCGCGGTCAGTAGACATATTGAGTTATCTTAATTAGCCGGGAGGCTGCCTGCCACCCGCGATCCGACCGATACCTACCGAGCTATGTTCTTAGTTATCTAGGTAGTATCTAGTAACCTAGGTCTTGTGCGTGGGTTCTGTACTGTGCAGGTTTTTAAGGAGTGAATTTTGTTGCAGTCATGTTAATTTTTGGGTTGAGAACATTCTGTTAGAGTCAAACGTTTTCTGAATCGCATTTTTAAACTGACTTTTTTAAACAGGTATATATTCAAAACTAGCTGTTGCCCGCGACTTTGTCCGCGTAGAATATGATTCCTATGTTATCCCATAGGAGAATGCTCCTACCTTTTACTACTTATATACGATAGGGTATGTTTTATCCTGATAAATGTATCGATCGGTATAAAAAGTACCCTATCATCTAAGTATATGGGCTCATACCCTGCCTATATACCCAACTTCATTAAAATCCATTCAGCAGTTAAGCGTGATTGGCGGACAAACATCCAAACAAAGAAACTTTCACATTTGTAGTGTAATAAAACTTGTAAAGAAATCTCATTATGATCCACGACAATCAGATTTTCCTTCTCACTCAAATGTAAACTAAATAAAATCCTTCTATTACTTCAGTCCTCGATTAAATTTACCAAATCAGATTAATATAAAAATCAAAACAAATTTAGCATAACTTTCATAACTTAGTAAATCCTGCAGTGTGATTCAAATAGCTACGTGCATACACTAAAAATATTATTATAATAATATTCAGGTACGTGTAGTATGAACATAAATCCTTCTGTCCACAATATCAGGCACGGCAACTCCTGCGCAGTTGGGGCTCGATCACGAGGAAATAAAGACAATGTGGAAGAGAAATATTAATATTATATTTACTTTATAAATATTGATGAATAAGTAAAAATATCTGCTGGCTCTTAAACCATTTTAAGCATTTAATCAAACGTTGCTACTGTTTTCATTATCAGATTTTAAGCCACATAATCAAACACATTTCTTTACTTCTTTATAATAACTTCATAAAGTATTCTTGTCTTTGAGAATTCGCATATAAATCTGGGAAGCAGCTAGCCTCTGCCATAAATAAGTTTGGATACAAGTTAGATTTCTATCCAATAGTCCTTATTAAGCTAAAATATGTCTACCATATTAGGAACCTTTTAGAGATAGATTTACAAACATCACGGAAGATTTTCTATGATCCATTAAGTTAATTTAGGCTGATGTCCATTTGCGTCCACTACTATGCATCAAGCTCTGCGAAAACTCCATTGACATTATACAGTAGGTATACAACTTACTAGCCACAAAATTTGTTAAAAAGAGAAAGCAATAATTAAATAGGTATAACAATATGCTTTCCACTGAGTATGTGACAATTCAACTAGTAAACATTGAGCACTTGATGACAAAGTTACTCATGATTTATTATAAAACTCCTTACCTACAATGATAAATAACGTTTAACACTATCAACATGCAAAATGTCTTAAACTCCAATGGCCAACAGATTTAACTCCATAAAACGTAACTGTCAAACAAAACCAAACAAACAATTCACTTCCACTCAGCTATTAGGCAACACAATATAAATGGCTGCCTACTATGGCCTAGGCGCCATACCCCTGTATTTTCATAAACAGGGTTCGTTGTCGTTCGAATCGTGCGCAGTCGAGATAAGATAGCAGCGCGTGCGCAGTGCCCCGCCGCGACCGCTAATTAAGTCTTTAGCTCCGATATGATTTTATAGTTTATTTGTTAATAGATTATTACAAGTTGAACTAGATATATAGCGCTGACGTTTTATACTGATTAATTAAGTTATCTGTTTTATTTTATGAGTCATAAATAGTTTTGTTTGGAATTGTTTCTGAATTATTTTCATACGTTTTTAGCTGATGTTTTTTTAATAATGACTATTATCCAATTTTGAGCACAATACCACCCTATTACTAAGAATTACGAAAATTGAAAAGCTAAGATCCAATCCTAACTTTTTTAGATCTAGAAGATATGCAATTGCCTTCCCTGTACCTACAGCAGAAGATACGTTTTCCAGAAGTTGATTTAAAATAGTTGACTTAAACAAACTTCTGGCAGTTAAATCGATCCAGTTTAACTATGCAACAACATTTTTATTTTTTAGTCACACCATTTTAGTAAAAAATCTTGTAAAACGAATTGAACACAGTAAAATGCGCCGTTTCCTAAAGAAACAAAACAAAAGCCAGGTGAATTCATTACGTAATAATAGAAAAGGTGTACTTTTTACATCACGAACAATGCATCTCACTTGTTTACGTTTGTGATAATAAAACTCCTTGGTCCTTCGGGTAGGAGGGGAGACAAAGCTTGTTGCGGCCGCCTGTCATAAATGCATGATTTACGCAATTACCTTGCAAAGACGACGATAAATTACTGTTCATTTCACTACAATAATATACCAACTTATTTTTACACCTCAAAAACTATACGTCTGAACAAATTGCACCTTTATTTTGAATACCTTAAAGATGCATATTTGAAGATACAGTATTGTTATGTGCAAAGATAATATTGTTAAGATGTAAGACCTGATTATTCACAGATATTGTATCGAGTATTACCACCCGCTAACTTGAGGTGACGCGAAAGAAATTCTTCATAATTTTCCATTATATTATATTTCAAAGGTATAATAAACGTTTTAAGTATTATATTAACGATGAATGTTAAAAAATTAAAGGTAATGTTGGAAATAGTGTGGTTTTTGCAATGGAAACAATGATTTGTGCAAATTGTTAAGAATAATGCTTTTTTGCGTTTGTTTCGAATAAGTCGGTTTTTAGTCAACGGCCAAAGACCCAACACCGAGAAAAATTTGAATAGTTACTTTAGTATCCAGCTTCGACTTTTGAAAGCAGTTTCTTGACATTACAGAAGTAAATGAAGAAATTTTGGTAAGTAATACTTTTCGACAACATAACATCACGCCTTTTATCCCCGGTAGGCAGAGGTGCAGGTACATTACGCCACTTTAGGCCACTGTACAATGTAACACCCACTTTTCACTATTTGTTATGAGTCCTATGTAATAGGGGGTGAACCTATTGCCATATACCGGGCACAATTTCTCGATACATAGTAAAAGCATAGTCTAATAGATATGCTGTAACTGAGGCTATTGACGCAAGCTCTACATTACCATTAGATCATGATTTTCATCATTCATCATTAACAACCTATGAAATCCCACTGCTGAGCATAGCCTCTTCTCACACGTAGAAGGTTTGAGCATTAATCACCACGCTGGCTCAATTTGGGTTGGCGATTTCAAATTTAGGTGTAATTAGAAATTATACGCCCAGGTTTCCTCACGATGTTTTCCGTCACCATTTGTCAGTGGTGTCTAAATAATCTTAGATAACTTTTTTTAAAAGCCTAACTTAATCTAATACAATGCAAAGTAATTATTTTTGAATTCTTTATAACACTTCGAAAGTAGGCACCTCGTTGTTGAAACAAATGGAAGAAAAGTGTGAACACTAATGTCTCGTATCTTCATTCCAGTGGTCACCCGCTATTATAAACCCACAAATTATATCAGACACTTAAACTTTTAATGGTATAACAATGCCAAATCACGTTTCGTGTCGGCAACATTTAAAGTTCTGTTGGACACGTTCAAAATGAAAACCACTTAACAGTATGCACATACAAAACAGTTTTTAAATTTAACATGACCTTGGAAGTACCTTGAGATCCATTGACGACCGCCTTTTACAGTTCTAACACTATTGTTTTTGCGGTAAAATTAAATCAAAAGTACCCTTAACCCACGAGCATGAATGAAAAGACTGATGACTGTTGAGGAAGCGAAAGAGGTATGTAAGAGTCATAGAAATTAGCGCTTGATAGTCTCTGCCTACCCCCATGGGAGACAGGCGTGAAGTTATGTATGTATGTTATTTAAGATTATTGTTGTTAGTTTTCTTGTATCACAACTATGAGTAATAAGTCATTAATTTTAAGTGCTAAAAATTTTTTAATTAAGAGAGGCCGTCTTCAACGAAGGTATGTTTCAATATTTTATTTAATAATTCTATCAAATGAAGTACGCATCGTTATAAACGTTGTTAATCTTAAAAAAAAACATTCCGCTGAATATAGTACCTCCTCCATTTTTTGAAATCGGTAATAAAAGAAAGAGCACTAATTTCACTTGATTAACGTAGAGTGGTTTTAGATAAGCATCTAAAACTTACATGTATACCTATACATATCTATCTATTGCCAAAAGGAAGCTTATTGTTGTCTGATTTCGTTTTCTTTTCTTTCTTCTAATATATAGATAAAATCAAATTGATGTTAATATTATCAAAATCTAATGATTGTCTAGTAAAAAAACATACCACAAAATTGTACACACATTCCTAGTTCCAACTTTAGCCCATTCTCAAGCCAAAGTATGGACATACGTCTACACATCGTTACAACAGTTTACGTTCTCAGCATTTTGAATAGTCTTAAACTCGTTGCAAAACTGCAACCCGAACATGGTTAAAAGCATTGATCAACATCCTAAACTGTGGTAGTTAATAATTATTCAGAAAACGAACAAATCAACATGACAGGCCAACTGATCTGCTTAGCAAATACGAAGTTCCAACCTTCCTAATGTGTTGTCAATCATTCTTCTTCTAACCATCCATGGATTGAATAACAACACGTTTTTTGTATGGACACTCGCCACTGAATATCAATTCGTCGATGTGTCATGTCCTCATCATGCATTAGGTGGAATTCCTTAATAATAGTGCGATAAACTTGCGTATAGACAGGACTAAAGGAAGGAGAATGGATAGGTAATAATTTTGTCGCATTCCATCGTGGAATCGCCGCTATATTTGGTCTTGTGTTATAGAAAAGCGTTTCTTCTAAATTTGGAAAAATAGAATTACTAGCAGACGACAGCCGTTAGTACCTATCATTGAACCAGCATTTATTTTTTTCTTATTGAATTTTGACGAACTTTCTTAACGCAATCACGTAATGTTTGGCGTAATTTTATTTGATTCTAATACATATTTGACCACTTACTTAATCGAGTCAACAAACTACGCTTTTATTATGATACCTATAAACCTTAAAGTAGATAGGTAAAAAATATTTTTAAACATTGAAAGAATCCATCACTTTTGATTTGGACGAAGAAAAATGTCCATTCGAACGCTTAATTATTGATGCGACAGCAGACGTTTTGCCTATAAATTACAATAAAAGGTGCGCGAAGACGCTTCAATCAATCTTCGACGCTCTAAAAGTGTTATAAAAGACAAATAGCTGGCAATTTATTACCAAAACAGCAGCTGATCGTTTAATTCACACCGCAAATCACCGTACAAAATGCAAACCTTGTCGACTATTACGCGTTTAACGTGTCAAATGACTATTTATTGACTCACAAGTTACCAATCAATCAATCGGAGATGATTATCAGACGCCAACACTTCCCGAGACTGCGGTAGGTATATGTGTTAGATTTAGATTTCCGATTGATATTGATAGGCGATCGGTCACGTAGTTGGCGGTTTGCTTCGCGACTGCTAATTAACAGGATTTTACTCGGGCGCCTTCGATGACGTCACTCTATTGTACGATGACACGCTTAAAATAAACTGCGCGTTTTGGTTGATTGTATGCTGTTAATCCGATATCCGGTTTGCAATAAATAATAAGTGGATTGTGTTAAATTCATCGCTATTATAGTTTCATTCCATGGATTTATTGCTATAAAGGATTGGACATTCTTGTTCAACCCCAACTAAAGTTGAAATAAATCCACATGAAGTCAATAAAAAGTAACACTTCATCGGTTACCACATTTCACAATTATATATTTTGTTAAGATTTTGATTTTTTTCCTCTTGATCAATAGAAAACATTTCAACTTCAATAGTTCATTATTTTACACCTATGTCAGTACTATCCACTTCATCAGCATCATCAACTACAATTTCTTCATTACTTATATCCAACTGTATTGTATCTTTATCTGCAGTTACTAACACCTAAAGAATTCTCTACACTTCTTAATCTAGGCAATATACACCTGAGTGTCCCAAGATGCACATCTTATTAACGTCACTAGGTCGTATTTACACATTCACTTATGCTAACACAGTGTTACTAAGCGCTTTACTAATTATTCTGACGCACTACAAGGAATGTTAGAGCTTTCCCTACTTATCTACGTAAGACCTGCTAAGTAATTCTTAAGAAGAAAAGTCACCTCAGCTTGAATTGCTGTTTTAGTCTTCCTGGGTTCTTTTATTTTTGTTTATGCTGTTTCGTTGTTATTACAAAATCTATATCGTAGTGGCCTGGAGGTTTAGACACTCGCTTCTCATGCATGAGGTTGCGAACCCGAAACCTACCAATGGCAAGTACCAATGTGATTTTTTCTGAGTTATATGTACTTTCTAAGGTTATTTAGACACCACTGCCAAACGGTGAAGGAAAACATCGTGAGGAAACCTGGATTTATAACATATTATAAGTTTGAAATGGCCAACACGCAATGACCAAGCCTGGTGAATAATGCTCAATCCTTCTCCATGTGTAAAGAGGCTTTGCTCAGCAGCAAATATAGTTGATGATGAGAAAATCTTTTCATTTTGCTAAATTTAAATGAATTTTAAGTACCTATACGCTATTCATTTTTGGAGTACAGCTACGATTAGCATTATTAGTTAATGTATGGCAAAGGCTTCAATTCTTAAGTAAGGGTAGTAATTGTAAAGTAACTACTATGACTACAGAGTCGCAGTTCTTTTAGTTAGACATAGATAGAGTTTAAACTGATAGATTGATTTGGCGACTTTAAGTACTTAAACGGTAATGTAATTACATAACAAATGTAGTTGAATATAGTATGACATAACATGACGCCCTTTATCCCCAAAGGGTAAGAAGAGGGTATTGCGGCACTTACATAATACCAATATATCTATAATGTAACGGGTCCGATTCCTGGGTCGGCCATATGAAAACGGGGCTTTTTAAAAAATTTCAGTTGTAGCTCGGAGTCTGGATATGTGCCCGGTATATGGCAATAGGATATAACATCCACCCCCTATAACTTGGGACTTATTCTATTAAATCTAATAAAAATTCTACAGTAAGTATACTATACTCAAGTATAGTATACCTACTGTACCAATAATGGACATTGACTGCCTATAACTAAATAATTTAGGTCCGCGTTCAAATTCTATTCTTAAAAACCTATACGCCAAAAAATACAGCCTTATTTAACATATACATACATACCTACATTTAGCATAGGTAGACAAAACACACCTCAAACTCAACCCTACAAATCCGCGACCGCACCCAATAACTCAAAATATAGTGTTAAATTGAAATTTGAAAATCCCAAAACTACTCTATAACAATACCCAAATATGGCATTACGGTCGGGACCACCGCATAAGCCTTAATTAAATAAAATTGAAATGAAAACGCCAAATGGATTTTGCGTGCTCCCATTAATGGTGCGTTCCGTATTATTTTCGAACATATATTATTGTGTTGTAATGCGCACGAGTGTGATCGTTATTCATGTCTCGCTTATTAAGCTGCTTCAAAAACAACATGTTTTCATTAACGACTATGTGCAATGCTAATATTGTTGTGTACTGTTCTAGTTTATGATTAAAATCGGATGTTTAATGGAATTATACTGTTGATATCCATTTTGGTGTGTAATTGTATTATTTTAATGTGTAATTCGTGTGTATCATTTTACTCTTCGTATTGAAAGGTTAAACATTTTTCCAATAAATCTTGAAATTGCGGAGTTTTAGTTACTTTACTTGAGATGATCAATATTAACACAGTAAAATATTCATTTTGAATTATTTAATTATTAACAATAATAATGTATTTAATTAAATAAACTAATAAATAAATAAATTTCTCAAATCGCCTAAAAATAAAATACCCCTTTCAACCTGTCAACGGTTGATTATTAGGGAAGATTTGACAAGAAAACAGCATGTGGGTAAACAGACATAAATAACAGTGAAATTTAACTAGCCTCGGCTCCCGTCCGTGTTTGTCATTCCAAATTATGTAGGAAAAACACTGGACTGTCGACTGCCTAGTCACGGACCGTATGAAGACTAAAAATAAGTAAATGTGCGGAATTGTTAATGTGACCGGTATATTTAAATTCTCCTCAACGGTTCATCCAGTTGCAGTTGCGGGTTAAACCGACAACCGCAGCGTGACTTTCTTCTATTACATTGTCTGATATAAGCATTTGGAATTTTAATTTTAGTACTTAATGGTGTTTAGTAATAACATTTATCTTCTTACTTGACTAGATTTACTCGTTTCAGTTTGTATGTAAACTACCTAATGGCATTAAACAAAAATTCGAATTAAATAATCCTTTTTACGTACTTACTGCGTTTTACGTTCTTGTTTTTGCACGTACTGCTAAGATTGAACTCGGGTCTTGTCGCTTAATTTCAAGTAGTTTTCGGTGGTTTTGAGGAATTTGTTTATCAGTATGGTAGGTTCGCCTGATATTATATAACTGTCTAAAAATGTGCTATCACTGAATTCGATAAAAATCATGTATGTTATGCGAAAAAAAACATGTTTTTTTTTATTCTTTTCTATTATTTAAACATAATAAACACATAAAAGTCACAAAAAAGATCTATTTATTACATTTTAAGTTGTTTACCGGCCACTGTTTGCTAGACAATGTCCCCAAAACATTTGTTAGGGAGAGCCGCGTAATTTTTTACGCGAAAAACACAGCAATGCGGTACGTTTTGCAAAAAAAAAAAACGATGAGAATAAACAGACGAGGAATGGCGCGAGAGAGCGCTCGAATTTTGAATACAAATGTAAATTAGTATCTCCACTAATTACCTTGGTAGACACGTCCAGGGCTATGCGTCTTGCCGGCTTACTGGGGACGTTCATTTTTTTCACCAGCGAAATCTTCGGCCATTTTTCACGTTAGTATCAAAGCGTAATTTAGCACAGTGTGTGGAAATTGAGGGTAATTAACGAATTAGTTATGGCTGTTTTCTCTTGCTCTTAAGGGCTTTTGTTAAAGATATATTAGGGCGCAAAAATCTATCTAATTTAAAATGGGTTCAGGTTTTGTATTTTCATGGAACATTATCTATTGTTTGTTTACTTCATGAACGCTAACTCTAAGCATTAATAATATTATCGGATAATTTAAAAAAAACTCAAATTAAAATTCTTATATGAGTTAAAATATTGTTGTTTTGACATACCACCTTTTTCCAACTGCAAGTAGTAACCGTAATATCTTATCTAACAACTCACTTAGGAAGTTAATAAAACCAACACGACAAAAATTATCAACAATTAAGGCTAGCTCAATCTTTATATCGTACATCTCCATACATTATAATCATAACATAAACACCGCTTTTAAAAATATCCAGTACGTTTACTTAGTATTCTAGCGGTCAGCCCTCAAGTGTCCGTACTCACATTTAACGCATTATTTATCATCATCTGTGGCCACCCTTTTCATCGCCACTTCTTCGTTGTATGATGTTCATGTTTTTTAATTACGTTTACAACTCACGATGTAGACGAAAAATACAGCAGGCTACATAACATTATTAAAATTTAGCATTTGTATGTAGATTTATAGGTATGTAGGAGATCCATATTAGCATGGGTTTTGACTAGAAATTTAAAATTGGATTTGGGTGTCAGGACAAGACATGCAAAACTAATTTTGTTTGTTTTCCTTGATGCACTAGTAATTATAATTTAGTATTGAATGTTAAAGTATGTAGCTACATGATAATCAGATTGTCAAAATTATGGGTACATGATTGATTGTTTATATTTTGGACCTGTGCATGAATAATGACACCTTACCTGATAAAAGACGAAATACATAAACAGTCAAGAATCATCGACGCAGTTGACATTTTAAACGATTTCAATTAAGTGTCATTAAAATTTAATTAAAACTAACAATTATTACTAGTCAATTTAATTGTCATTTTTTTCCTACATCAAAAATTACATAATATTATTGTATAGATAATAAAATATGTACATAATAGACTACATAATTAAGTTATTTATAAGTTAAATTGCTGCGCCCTAACAGGGTCATGTACTCTACTAGAAGTTTATAAGTCCTCTATGTATGTACATTGTGCAATAAATAAATAAACAAAAATACAACCCAAAATTCAAAACAAGAGCTTCAAATTCAAACGAACACAATTCGCAGAGATTGAAAAAAAATGAGGATACGCCATGAACTAACAGTAACACTGGAAAGACCATAAAGCCTATGCAACACGTTTAAAAAAGAAGGATTTAGGGTAAAAATCGTAGAGTATAAACGCCAAAAACGCACCACGCCCGTCTCTCGTCCGTCGGAACTTCGTAAAAACGTTACCATCTTTTATTTTCCACGTTCTCAATTTGCATGTCCCGCTCCAGAGATGATACTCTATAAAATTATGCTCTAAAAGTTATTTATTGTGTCTGCATAAGTTAATGAACGAGCTTAATTAAGTGAACTCATATTTATTTTATTCGAGTAAGTGTTAATGAGGTAGCCGTTTAGTATATAGCATTTAAGTTATAAATATTCATACGTATGCATGTGTGTTGACCTCATTTTATTTAATTTTTAACCCTGTTCCAGCCTTACTGTATTCAATTGTAATTTATTGGACGTTTTGTCCTTTTGATACGAATTGTTTGCTTCGTCGGACTACTATACCTCTAATTATAAAAAAAAAATATGTGTTTGTATTTTACTAGCAATAATATAAAGTATGATACTTATACATACTTGAATTTCGAGTTGAAGTAGGTACACTTAAGCAAGGAAATCAGCTATTATTAAATCCATTATAAAATAAATAATCTAAAACTAACTTTGCTTACTTAAAGTAACTTAACGTGCCTACATTCAGTAAGAAATAAAATAGACAATCACAGATATCTTTAAGGTTAATTTTATAATTCTATTAAAAATTAAACTAAAATCCGGAAAACAGAACAACAATAACAAAAAAAAACTGAATATACAAAAATGAAATCAGAACTGACACATACCTCCAAGCATTTAATCATAGTTACAAACCTTTTGTTCTCTTTGTCCCAAATAAGAGATACAATTACAATTTTACAAACGCGTAGCCGGGATGACGTCATAAATTTTGGGGTGAAATTTAAAATTTATTTAGAAGCAAATGCGGAGTTAATTTTTTAGTGAATCACCGGTGGCCCATTTCGGTGATTAACTTTTTTGGAACAGCTGATACGTTTTACAGTTTAATGGAAAATTTAATTTCTGCTTATTGTTCGGGGATTTGGGTTTAATAGCTAAAGAGGCAACTAGTTTTTATATACGGAGTATTTTTTTTCGAATGTTCGTTACGAAAATCATCGAATGACTGCTCCCGCCTGGTTGAGGCGGGAGGGAGTGTCAGACTCTTACTGACTAAAAACCACCCCGTTTCTTCTACTCCGCTTCGAGCTGGAGCCCCGGTAACCCGTTAGGTTTTCCGCGACTTTATACGAAGTTTAGTTTATATTTTGGAATTTTATCTCAGTTATTCTGTGTTTTCTTTATTTTCATTATATGTTTTGGCCTCTTTTTAATAACATAGATAAATTAATATAACTGTTTCTGACATTAATTTGTAATTATTCTCATTCAGAATGCTGTACAAAATAAATACTATGAACTACATACAGCGGTGCAAAGTCATTTTTAAGGAAATAGGTAGATTATTTTTATTAGATACGTCGAGCATAACCTTATTTGATTAGGTCCTTAACAGGTACAATCTAGACTCAAGCCCATGACAGCTTTGCAATTCTTCTATTTTCAGAAGCACCTTAAATATTATCTAAAATACTTAACACTCCTTTTAGAAACAGCTACTAAATAACGATCTTTTTTTAACTGAACTGTTTTTAACTACTTATGTGAGATGCCTTGTCTGAGATATAATTGAATACAGAATCATGTTCCGTAGAAGATATAGAAATCACTTTCCCGATCTTAACTTTCTTTCTAAGGTTTACTTTCATTCATATTTATATTAAACTTCCGCCCCGGCTTCGCATGGGTGCAATATGCATGTATTATACATATTACACCTTCCTTAAGAATCACTCTATCTATAATAAAAACAGCATCATAATCCGTTGCTTAGTAATAAAGCTAAAGATCTTAGCATACATAGGGACGGACAGACAGATGGCGGTTAGCGACTTTGTATATTTGTAATATGTAGTGACCTTGTTGTCTGTCTTACCCAATAATGTGGTTTCATTATTACAATCATCATCTAACTATAATACTAATATCTCCTTCTCCTGTAACTCAGATAGTCGCTTCTTACGATGCCGATGGGAAGATCAGGGGTGCCTAAAAGTATATTTTACTATACCATCTTCAACAGTTACCTAATTCTCATGATCAATACGAATGATAATCAGCTCAAAATACCTGACAAACGATTAATGGCCAAACAAATTGAATTATTATTCGTCAATAACTTTTAGCAAAACACTTTATATGCAACATAATGGACATAACAAGTCATTTATTTACCATAGAATAGAATTATATTCTATGGGTCATAAATAAACGGCCGTACGTTTGAATTTTTGCCGACATTCATGTGTTCTAGTTTTTCTTTCACTTATTTTTTATTTTTACTACGTCGATAAATTTTGACTTAAAATTATAGTAGGTATGTATGAATAGTTATAAGAAGTATAATTACTTAAGACACTAATGAACCAGAATGAATATTTTTTTGCTTTCATTGGAATGACAACCTGAATGGACACATTGAATTAAGGCAGTTCGTTGTTAAAACGTAATAGGTAACTAAAAATAGCTAAGTATGTAATAAAATAACGTAAAAGAAATGTTTAAATATCATATACACACACATCAATAGCCTGTAATGCCCACTGCTGAGCAAAGCCTGTTCTCAAACGGAGAAGGTTTGAGCATTAGGTAATCACCACGCTTGCTCAATGCGGGTTGGCGATTTCAAACTTCCGACTTAAGACCAGGTTTCCTCACGATGTGTTCCTTTACCGTTTGTCATTGGTGTCTGAATAATCTTAGGTACATACTCAAGAAAGTCAAAGTGACTTTTACTTTAACGGTACTTGCCATAGGTAGGTTTCGAACCCGCACCCTCATGCATGAGAAGCGGGCATCTTAAACCTCCGGCCACCACGACGTATCTATGAATGTGTTATGTTCCACGTAACTTGTAACTTACTAAAAGTAATTGATTCTGAAATAGAACTCAGCATTGCTTTTGCTTAGCAGTCACTAGTATTCAAAACTCGATAAACATGTAATTAAATTACAGGTACCAACAATAAATTGGGTTGGGATGACGTACTCATACCAAACGTCAAAACCAACAATATTTGTCCTCAGTTAAAAATGTTAGCCCATTAGTAACAATTTACCATAAAAATAATAGTCGTCGAGCTGGCCCGGGCGCAATGCACAATAAATTATAACTCTGCTAGTCAGAATCTTAATAAAGCTCTCCAGTTATTTGTAATAAATGACGAACAAAAATAAGTACTGAATACTTAATGCCCGCTAAAGGGGTCCCAATAATGTGTTAGCCTTGTCAGTCGAAGGCAATTCTGAGCTACATACGGATTTTACTTTAGAAATATTGCGTAGCGCTTCTGTTAAATATTGGCAATTACATTTTAGCGATACGCGAAAATCCTAGCGTTGTAATTTATTCTCCCAAATGCTTATAAATTTCTGGATTACTTACGAAGGTTTTGCTGTAGGTAAAAGGTTTTTGTTACATGCTTGTATGATTTTTAATTATCATATAGTTACACCGTCCCTTATTTAGAAATCATTGAAATGAAGCGAATTAAGGTACTTGAAGTACTAGGAAACTTGTTTTTATTTAGGACAGCGGCGTCTTTTTGTTGCATTGATAAAATCTTCTAGGTATGTACAAAAATCTGGTTTTTCAACCTTAAACTCTGTATCATTTTAGATACTAGCGCTACACATTACAAATAGTATGTTTATTAACCTGTTGGTCATAGTTTTAATGGAATAGGAGGCAGACTAGTAGACGGATCACCTGATGATAAGCGATCAGCGCCACCCATAGACACCCACAATACCAGAGGAGTCACTGGTCCATTGGCGACCTTTTAAAAAGAAATGCGTTTTTTTTCTTGAAGGTTTGAAGTTTGCTTTTCTTATTTCGAAGCATAAGATGACAATTTTAGAAAGTAATAAATTGATGAAAAATCTGGCATAGAACAAGATTTAGTACCGTAATGCCTTCTCACTTTTTTACCTCATATCGCATTAGTATCAACTCAAAAATTATACGATTATTTAATTTTTACAATACACAGTTACAGTATAATATATTGTAGTACAGAGTTACACTAGAATATAAGGAATATACCAAGAATTCTACATAGTAAACTGCACTACCAACCGCCAAACTAAGACAATTTCCAGTACTAGCAATGATGTTAGAAGACCGCAGGTTTGGTGGTCAGGGGCAAGACATTAAAGTGCAGTAAAGAAACCGCTTCGTCTCGAAACTAAGTACGAGACTTATTTGGCAAGTTACCGAAATACTGCGGTCTCAAGGAGTCAGTATTGTGGGTAATTGTTTAATGACATGTGCTTAGGTAGCTGTTTGTGCAGAGTCTAGAATGAAAACAAGTGTTGGTCATTTTGTATGAAGTTTGTGTTTTCATGACTTCCATATTGTTCTAAGTTTGAAAGTTGAGCTGGGTTCTTCTTGCGATACCTGAAATCAGGAAAGAATTACGTTAACTCGTTTCACTGTACTTACATTGTTACCTTATTTATTTAATGAACTTTTTTACAATGTATGCAGGTACAATTATTGTACTCTACAGGATATATCCCCCACAAAATATCACTATTTAAAGATGAATAGTCCGTTCCACGCAAATAATTATAATGAAAACAAAAGAAGACCCACACTTATCAAGCTATAGATTCACGGCTATTTATTCGAAACACAGTTGAAGCAAATATAATTCGCGTTAAACCCCCATAAAAATCCGTCGCCGGGGCGGCAGGATGAATAGACCAGGCCACATTCAGCGAGCTCATGAAAAGAGCGACCAAAAACGAATATATTCTGAGAGAGAAACGGCTGAAATACGTCGACCGGTCGCCACTCGTGCGCCGTATACAACTACTGGATGTGGTAAGGGTTGAAACGAGTTATATAATGAAAAACTGGTATTGTTTGTTCATTGTGCGCTTATATGTGAATTTTTAAAACTTTGTAGTAGGTATTCAAAACTTTAGTCGCTTTTTAACTTGGCCAATACTAAGTAAAGGTAATGAAAACAAAGAACCCAAAAACGTCTCTTCTTAAGGTATTCAAAGGATAAACAGAATCAAACAAACCTACATAAATTGTTATAAAATTAAGACCAATCTACAATTCAAACCACAATCTAAATCCTAATATTGTCGTATGTCTAGTAATTATAAGGTAATTGCTTACATTACAACTTAAATATCAATGGCATCTCCAAAAATAAATAAGAAACCTAAAACAAAGAGCACTTCTAGTATTTGTACGCATCACCATGCTTGGTAAGCTACATAGCAGCGAAATACCTCGACGGGAAAATAAAAATATATCCAGAATATAGAACGTAAACATGTTTACCGACTACACGGTCCGATTAAAAACTGACGATTAAGTAAACATTCATTATTCATTTGAAATAACTACTATATAAATCTGTTTTGAAAGAGTTGTGATGCAAAGACAAATGTTTATGGAAGTGGATTTAATGGAGTGTTCTCTTTATATTTTTTAGAAGGAACAAAACATTAGGGCATTGTTATGTGATTTGTTAGTGAGTACATCTTTTTTGTAGAGTAGATGTCATCATATCTACCTGTGGGTACCTCAAGAACCAAATTAAGGAGATTTGGCAGAGTTTAACCTGGACCTCGTTTACACTGTGACCTCCAACATGCTTGCTAAATATATAGATAATAGTAAATCTTATGGCAAACTATTTTATTCTATCAGAAAGAAATTCAAACTGCTTTCTAAATCTCATTTTTTATTGAAGTGTAGAAAATTTTGGTATTTTTCACTAGAATAGTATAAGATACTGTATATTTCAAAAGAGATATACGGGTGAGGCACTTAAATCGACAAATAGCTACGTTGCAATTGACAGTGTATTAAACAGCTGCCTGCATGCCAGAATATGGGCAAGACTACGTATGAAGATGACTTTACACTGTACTAACACAATTTCTGAAGTGAAAGAAATTTTTAAAGATATACTTTTAATTAGATCCGTACAACGCCATCTTTATATCCTTCCATCGACTTTTGGTGATCAAACTACCATCCCCAACTCAGCTGCCAAACGACAAAATCTCTTGAAGCGTGAGGTAAGGATTTCTACTCTGTACAAAACATAACTATTTTGGCATTTCTGGCTGACGATGATGTGTGCCGAAGTAAGATGGGGTTAACGATAGAGGTTCTAGTTGATGTTTAAATTTTTTATTGTCCTCAAATGTGCCACCCAGCCAGAAATGTAATTCAGGTTCTTTAAGCAGTGACTTTCCTGGTCGTTTTCTAAATTGATATGTCGGAGTGCAATTAAAATGAGGTGTTTTAATGTGCCATTGTCAGTAGTGATATGGTGCTACTTTGCATACAAATTCGACGAGGCAAAATTATTTAGGAAAAGCCCACAAACAAAATTTTATCCTGTAATGCTAAGGAATGGAATTATTTTGTCTTAGCGCTGATTTTTCCAACGCCAGATACATTTTAACTAAGGAATATTTTTGAATATTTGACAATTCTTCCATACCAAAAACTGTCATATGTAAATTTTATTCTGACGATTGAAGAATGGACTCTTAATCCAGTTACTAATTGTTTTTTTTACTGCTACCTAAATACTTATAAGTACCTTATTTTAAGTAAGAGTTATTTGTCTCAGTGGGGTTTTAAGATAGTGGATTCTGGATATTAAATTGAAATAATGATGCATCATCAGCTTGACTTAATATTATTTAATATTACTTATTACTTAGACCTATTTATTTTAATAATTATTGAAAATGGTAA
The DNA here is from genome assembly GCA_902850265.1 of Spodoptera littoralis. NCBI lineage: Eukaryota > Metazoa > Arthropoda > Insecta > Lepidoptera > Noctuidae > Spodoptera > Spodoptera littoralis. Next base: position 5,681,821 of record LR824542.2, on the reverse strand, counting down.
TGTGTTATTAATTGAATTGAATTTTGAAATTTAAACTTTGTATTTTGCTGTGCCCGACAGGGTCCGTAATTGTGTCCTAGCTTTGTAATGTAACATCTTAAGAAACATTATGGAATGCAAATAAAGATATGAATGAATGAATGGATTATGTAGTTTTTAATTCCAAATAAGGGTTTATTGATACATGCAATGTGTAAACACCCTAACAACATAGAGGGGGATGTCACGGCGCCTAGTGGGTTGCCCGGGAGCTACAACTTTTTCTTTGATAGAGTTCAAATAAATCTGCGCCAAGACCGGCAATGCAGACACAGCGGACGACTAGAATATCGGATTTGCACTTTTAAAACGAATCATTTGTTACAAGTAAACATTTCGTCTTGTTTATTAGATAATATAATACCTACTTTAATGACAATTTTATCTTAATTTATGCTTTTTTTAAAGATGATGGCATGAGTAAAAATTACTTCTATCACGCTAAATAATGTTTCATATTACTTAGCTGGTTCTTACCAACTTTCCGAAACACCAAATTTCAAACAAAGCGAACCATGCAACATTCAATAGAATGCTAATAAGCTATAAACATACATATATGTAAGAACTTTATAGGAGAAATAATCAATTATAATCATATTTCCCTGCAAAATATTAGTCTTCTTTTAAAAAAATTATAACATGAACCCGAAGAATCTCTCATTTAGTCAGTTGGCAAAGCTTTGAGATAGCGGTCAACGCATAAAGGAAATTCCTGCATTAAATTACTATTAAGCCTGCAATTGGAGTCGGCCACCGGTACTGCACTGATATAGTGATATCTACATCTATACTCTTGAATACGTCATGTCATGAATGTGATGGAAAGATTTTGTAAATAAATTATTAAATGTACTTCGTTTTGCTGTTTTTGAGACATATTCCTTCATTGGTCAAAACCTAGGTTTGAAATTGTGTATTTTTTTTTAAATCCTTGTATAAATTGATGACTGCACGGTTGGCGCGGTGGCTGGGCAACCGGCTGCCGTGCAACGTGTCGCGGGTTCGATTCCCGCACGGGACAACACTTTGTGTGATCCACAAATTGTTGTTTCGGGTCTGGGTGTCTTTGTGTATGTGAACTTGTATGTTTGTAAACGCACCCACGACACAGGAGAAAATCCTAGTGTGGGGCAACGTTTTTTTAAAAAAAAAAAAAAAAAAAAATAGATATATAAATCGTGGTGGCCCGGAGGTTTAAAACGCCCGCTTCTCATGCATGAGGGTGTGAGTTCGAAACTTACCAACGGCAAGTAAGTACCAATGAGACTTAATCCGAGTTATATGTACTTTCTTAATAAACGGTGAAGGAAAACATCGTGAGGAAACCTGGGCTTATAATCTATATATATATAATTCAAAGGTGATTGACTGACTGACTGACTGACATAGTGATCTATCAACGCACAGCCCAAACCGCTGGATAGATTGGGCTAAAATTTGGAATACAGATAGATGTTATGACGTAGGCATCCGCTAAGAAAGGATTTTGATAATTTCCACCCCCAAGGGGGTTAAAAAGGGGATGAAAGTTTGTATGAAACTTTGTCAGTTTTAAACCGATCGGGTTTAAATTTGGCATGCAGATAGATGTTATGACGTAAGCATCCGCTGTGAAAGGATTTTGATAATTTCCACCCCCAAGGGGGTAAAATAGGGGATGAAAGTTTGTATGAGACTTTGTCAGTTTTAAACCGATCGGGTTGAAATTTGGCATGCAGATAGACGTTATGACGTAGGCATCCGTTGTGAAAGGATTTTGATAATTTCCACCCCCAAGGGGGTAAAATAGGGGATGAAAGTTTGTATGGGACTTTGTCAGTTTTAAACCGATCGGGTTAAAATTGGCATGCAGATAGATGTTATGACGTAGTAATCCGCTGTGAAAGGATTTTGATAATTTCCACCCCCAAGGGGGTAAAATAGGGGATGAAAGTTTGTATGAGACTTTGTCAGTTTTAAATCGATCGGATTGAAATTTGACATGCAGATAGATGTTATCATATAAGCATCCGCTAAGAAAGGATTTTGATCATTTCCACCCCTAAGGGGGTAAAATAGGGGGTGAATGTTTATATGAAGCTTTGACAGTTTTACACCGATGCAGATGAAATTCGGCATGCAGGTAGATGTTATGACGTAGGCATCCCCAAGTAAGGATTTTGATTATTTCCACCTCCAATGGGGTAATGTAGGGGATGAACGTTTGTATGAAGCTTTGTCAGTTTTACACCGATCGGGTTGAAATTCGGCGTGCAGATGGATATTATGACGTAAACGTCCCTTTAGAAAGGTTTTTGAACATTCTCACCCCAAAGTATGATACTTTGCCAGTTTTAAATTGAGCGGGCTGAGAATGGATTTTGATAAATTCAAACAAAGCGAACCATGCAACATTCAATAGAATGCTAATAAGCTATAAACATACATATATGTAAGAACTTTATAGGAGAAATAATCAATTATAATCATATTTCCCTGCAAAATATTAGTCTTCTTTTAAAAAAATTATAACATGAACCCGAAGAATCTCTCATTTAGTCAGTTGGCAAAGCTTTGAGATAGCGGTCAACGCATAAAGGAAATTCCTGCATTAAATTACTATTAAGCCTGCAATTGGAGTCGGCCACCGGTACTGCACTGATATAGTGATATCTACATCTATACTCTTGAATACGTCATGTCATGAATGTGATGGAAAGATTTTGTAAATAAATTATTAAATGTACTTCGTTTTGCTGTTTTTGAGACATATTCCTTCATTGGTCAAAACCTAGGTTTGAAATTGTGTATTTTTTTTTAAATCCTTGTATAAATTGATGACTGCACGGTTGGCGCGGTGGCTGGGCAACCGGCTGCCGTGCAACGTGTCGCGGGTTCGATTCCCGCACGGGACAACACTTTGTGTGATCCACAAATTGTTGTTTCGGGTCTGGGTGTCTTTGTGTATGTGAACTTGTATGTTTGTAAACGCACCCACGACACAGGAGAAAATCCTAGTGTGGGGCAACGTTTTTTTAAAAAAAAAAAAAAAAAAAATAGATATATAAAGTATCGTGGTGGCCCGGAGGTTTAAAACGCCCGCTTCTCATGCATGAGGGTGTGAGTTCGAAACTTACCAACGGCAAGTAAGTACCAATGAGACTTAATCCGAGTTATATGTACTTTCTTAATAAACGGTGAAGGAAAACATCGTGAGGAAACCTGGGCTTATAATCTATATATATATAATTCAAAGGTGATTGACTGACTGACTGACTGACATAGTGATCTATCAACGCACAGCCCAAACCGCTGGATAGATTGGGCTAAAATTTGGAATACAGATAGATGTTATGACGTAGGCATCCGCTAAGAAAGGATTTTGATAATTTCCACCCCCAAGGGGGTTAAAAAGGGGATGAAAGTTTGTAAAACTTTGTCAGTTTTAAACCGATCGGGTTTAAATTGGCATGCAGATAGATGTTATGACGTAAGCATCCGCTGTGAAAGGATTTTGATAATTTCCACCCCCAAGGGGGTAAAATAGGGGATGAAAGTTTGTATGAGACTTTGTCAGTTTTAAACCGATCGGGTTGAAATTTGGCATGCAGATAGACGTTATGACGTAGGCATCCGTTGTGAAAGGATTTTGATAATTTCCACCCCCAAGGGGGTAAAATAGGGGATGAAAGTTTGTATGGGACTTTGTCAGTTTTAAACCGATCGGGTTAAAATTTGGCATGCAGATAGATGTTATGACGTAGTAATCCGCTGTGAAAGGATTTTGATAATTTCCACCCCCAAGGGGGTAAAATAGGGGATGAAAGTTTGTATGAGACTTTGTCAGTTTTAAATCGATCGGATTGAAATTTGACATGCAGATAGATGTTATCATATAAGCATCCGCTAAGAAAGGATTTTGATCATTTCCACCCCTAAGGGGGTAAAATAGGGGGTGAATGTTTATATGAAGCTTTGACAGTTTTACACCGATGCAGATGAAATTCGGCATGCAGGTAGATGTTATGACGTAGGCATCCCCAAGTAAGGATTTTGATTATTTCCACCTCCAATGGGGTAATGTAGGGGATGAACGTTTGTATGAAGCTTTGTCAGTTTTACACCGATCGGGTTGAAATTCGGCGTGCAGATGGATATTATGACGTAAACGTCCCTTTAGAAAGGTTTTTGAACATTCTCACCCCAAAGTATGATACTTTGCCAGTTTTAAATTGAGCGGGCTGAGAATGGATTTTGATAAATTCCACCCCTAAGGGGATAAAATAGGGAATAAGAGTTTGTATAAATCTTCTTAGCCATTGAATTTAGAATCATTGAATCTTTTTGAATTACATTCGGTAAAACGATGATTTGGGGCCTGGGTAACGTTTGATAGTTTCTATCACAGATGTCCCACGGGAACGGGAACTATGCGTCAATGAACCGGGACTGTCTAACTCTTAACCACTGATCTTATTTTAGAGAGATTCGGTACAACAATAGTCGATAGAATAGTTTTTATTACTCAAACCTTACGTGATCGGGCACTGTACTGGTAAGATCCCTGCGGGATTATTTATTTATTGAAACTACGATAAATCATTTCAAAATAAGTAGGTAAATCTTACTTGGGCACTGAATTGATTCTGTCAGAAGTCATTAATCTACGCGGACGAAGTCGCGGGCAACAGCTAGTTTCTAATTATAAGTTTGTAATCACCAACCCGCATTGAGCAAGCGTGGTAATAAATGCTTTAAATATGATAAAGGCAGTTGATGATGATGAACGGATGATAAAAAGTTTAGAACTAATATAGAGAAAAAACATTATCAAAGTCAACTTTTGCAAAATTATACATGTAGTTTTTAATGAACATTGCCAAAACAAATTAAAATTTCGTAAAATGATAAATAGGTAGTTATTCGGAATTTAAGTAACTCATTGTCAAAAGAAAAAGATCTATGCCTTGCTTTGGCAATGAGTGCTTGGCAATAAACCAAAAGGGTGCCGAGATTTAGATAAAATAGGATTAATTTTCTGTCGAGAATATTTTTGTTTACCCATATAAAACCTTGGAATTTAAACCTCAGTGGAGTATGCATTTTTATCATAAATTAAATTTTCACGTTGGCAGCCTATGATCTGGGCCAGTTGGCACGAGAAAATATCTTTGAACGAAGCCTAGTTTATCAAAAAGATTCGGTTGTTTTGACTAACTATCCTAGCCTTGTTTTCTATAACAATGTTTTATAATATCAATAAATATTTACGTGCAACAAATCAAATCCACCATAATACTTCGCGTCTAATACGAGTCCCCTAAATACAATATTTATGTATTTTCAGACAGTTTCATACTTTGCTCACGATGTCCGCTCGAGTTGTGTTCTCGACCAAATTTCGTTGAGCCGCGACTTTCCCCTCAACTTAGAACCTTCGTTTGTATTCTTGTTTTGAAGGGAGTATGTGGGGATCTTTGTATAGTGGTCAAGTGTTACGCGGAGTGGCGAGTATGAATAATGCATTTTTGTTTTGGATTTTTATGAGCAAAGTTTTGATTATTTTCAGTTCGGCACCGTATAGGTACACGAGTTACAAGACTTTCGGTAGACGAAATAATTGTTGGGATGTTCTGTTCTGTTACAAAGCTACAGGCAGTTTGTTTTGCAAAAGTTATGTGTGGTTATTGGTTGAAAATTTTCAGCGTAAATCAGGGAACGCTAATAAAATTTACCTTTGAATAACTGAATTTATTTGTATTTGTTGGTTCTAAAATATTATATACATAAATAGTAATGCTGCAATAAATAAATATGCTGTACATAAATAGTATTGCTGTTTCAATGTCGATCTACACTTACATTATGAAGTATAATTGTGAAAGTTTCAGAAGAAGACAATCTATTTATTTATATAAAAATTAATCCCATTTTTCCCTTGATCACGGCATCACGCATGAACGGCTGGACCGATTTCACTACCTAATTTTTTTTTGTTGTATTTTTTTTGTATTAGGAGAAGGTTCTTATGACGAAAAAAATCGAAATCCTGGAAATTCGATAGGAACGGGAGAAAATGGGATTGTTCGTACGAAGTCGCGGGCAGAAGCTAGTTAACAATAATTTTAGAGCACATAACATTTGAAATTTTATTACTACATATATAAAAGCAGTCACTCTGAAACCTATTTACACAATAACAAACATTTAAACATACATATCTACGTCACAAACAAACAATAATTGCAACTGTAGCCACAACGTTCATATGAATTGCGTTGGAAGTAAATCTTCAACGCAGGCACGGGCGACTTGCAATAAAACTACAAATATGAACGATAAATCGATCCCGCTACATTAATCATGTGTTATTGTTTATGTGCAAACTACTTTTGTCATAGTTCGGATGTGTCCTAAGATAAATTTAGCTGTACGGTGAATTTGGCGAAAGTTACCTGTGTATTGAATTAATGTTTTGGTCCGAGAGTTCTGCTTGACCAGAATTCTGTTGCAAAGCTTAAAATTTTGCGATAGGTAAAAATGTAAAAGCAGTTTTCTGAAAAAATCAGATATAATTAAAAAAATGGCTTAATGCGTAATCGATTCAAAATTTTGGAAATAGCTAGAAAGAATATTGGTTAAACTCGCTTAATAGAAACAAAAGAAATTCTATAGGTCTGTTAATTAAGACACGAAAAAGATGTTATACACAAACTACTGATTATAAAGACAAACCAGTCCTAAAAACAATTCATCATAGGTCATAATAGTAATTCATCGTCACCGAAAACAATATACCTTACCCTGCCTGATATTGGCAAAACATCACTCGTCCCACATACACGCACTTCAAATACCTACACAGTAAATCAAACGGCCAGGGTAAAGTGTGTGTTTATTTGTAACACGGTAGTCGTGTACATGTTTGTACAAATCTGATAAACGTCGCAAACGCACTCTCACGCGATTTCACGGTTCGGAAAAACATGGTAGTGAAGTAGAAGACTCGATTTTATCTACATTACTATTTTTAAACGTTTGGTTTGGTGTAATGGAGTTGTTGGTGGATGGGTTTGTGATGAGGGTTAAGTCATCAATGTTTATCATGTCAATGACAAGTATTATAAAAATACCCTGTACTTACTATAAGTTCCAGCCTGTATAACTGCCTCTGAATCATTTACAGATCTGTTCAGTAGTTTTGTACAAATAAGCTTAACAAATACTCTGTAAATGTCCTATGCTCTGCGATTCCATATTAGCATTTGACGGGCCTAAATCATACCTACAATATTGAACTTGGAATAGAAATGAACATGTTTTTATAATCACTATCGTGAGATATAATAAATTAACTAAAAATCGCGAGTTACTCACGTGAATATCCATTGAAAAGCTCCTACTACAGTTGCATACTAAATTACATTTATATCGTGATTTAACAATTTTCTTTATTTATTGCTTCTTTAAATTATCTCACAGCCATGCTATGTATCAAAATCACAGCCGAAACAGCCTTCACAACATTTTTTACCGACAGCAAAAGGGTCTTAAAAAAGACAACTCAAATTGAATCGAAATATTTCATTCCATACTTCGACGTATGGCATCCTCGACGTACGTCGTACACCCACAATCCAGATTGAACGATTAAAGAAGTAATTAAGTATCGACGCTCATTCTGTCGTGGCGACTTTCAAATTTGCATGTTAAACGAAGTTTAATTTTGGTTTTTGTTTTACTCCCTTATTGAGATGCTGGTTGTTCGCGTGCGTCGCCTCGGGGACATTTGAGCAGCAAATTTATTGCTGCACTTCATTCAACTCTTATTTTGTGAGATCTAAAGCTGAGTTTAGTTTGTTTTCTGTGTTTCAGTGGCATGTAGTATTGATGGACTTTTTAATTGTATTGTTAATGTCAGTGTAAAGGCGTAGAGATCGCTTGCTTCGATTGTGTGCGGTCGATGCGGTCTTGTATTTGTATTTGATTGCTCTTACCTAAAAACTGCATAGATTTTTATGTTCACTGATTTCAATGGTTGGTTCAGAACAATTTTTTTTTTATTTTAATTTTAAATTCATATATTTTATACTCAATGTAGGTGTAGGGTATTATAGTTTTAGTGTCAATGTATACCTAATTGAATAAACAATCTGATGACTTCTCTTTGCTAACTTATTAACTTTTTCGATATTTTACGGCGTGGGTACATTTTTAAAAATATGCCAGATTATAGCTGCTTCCTTACCCAGACATAAAATGATGTAAATCACATTCTAGAAGGAACAAAACATCCAGTTCTACAATGTTTCAGACCCGTTAACAGAAGTAGATTACTTTCGACGGTAATTTCCCATTTCTTCAAACGACACAACCAAAAGCGCCAGATTCTCTAAACAATTTTAATTCTCACATACACAAACAAGTATCCAGGAGTTCAAATTACAATCACACCTTTATTTAAAGTACATTTATAATACACCAACAGCACATAACTCTTAACCGAGAAGGAAATAAATTATGTACTTACGTCGGTAAGCCATATTAAGCGACCCCAATTAGGCTAGATGAGATATATTGTTATAAAATATATATTTTGTTTCGGAGGGGAAACGGATCGATTCTCCGTTAGCGGACGGTGGTCAGGCATTAAAATATTAAGGGGACTCTAATCTGCCATGATTGAATTTTGCGTTACTGTTAGCCCAGTGTGTGCCGGCCCTAACTCGGGAGCTATGTATCATGTGCACTACTCTTGGTAGTCGAATAAACCTACGTATGGTGTAAAAACTAAATGAGTTAACTATAGTCATGCATTTGCTTGTTTGATTAAATCGATTATATCTAACATACTTAATTATTGTAATTGTAATATTAACATACGTTTTGTGTTATACATTAACTGTTGTAAACACTAGGATTAACTACGAAAACTGATTAGAAGAAATGAACTAGAAAGTTACACACATAAAACTAGGAGTGAACTAACTTATTACAATACTTACTTAAAAAGTGTCTATTAGATATTTTTATACGAGTTTTATCACTGTTCAAACAATGAATCGAGTACCACAAGTATACGTTCACCGTATGGCATAAATCTGAAGGTGGCACACAAAGCGTGCACAGGGCAGATAGCGAGGTATCTAACGCCGCGGAGGAGAGTCCAAATTAGCATTTTAATAAATACACACCCTTTGAACACTCAACACTCGTAAATTTATACCTACGGATCTCTATAATCAAATATAAACATATAACTCTTGTTTTGAATTGAAAGTCGGTAAAAGTTTGCTGTTGATTTGTATTTAATTTTTATTGATGAGGTTCTATCGTAACCGTTCAAGGGATTTCTGAATATTCGGGGTAAGTTGTGTGTAATTTTCATTGTTTGAGATTTATCAACATTTTTAGGTACAGGAAATAAGTCAACTAACACTTTATAAATTTTATCTGTACCTGATAGGTTCATATAAGGTTCTGATTCATACATCAACGCGATCCTAGAAACCACTACCGTAATCAAAAATAAAACTACTCACTACTACCAGCGAGAGAACGTCCAAAAACATTAAGATTACAAAAGTAATTCTTGTAAACGTTTAAATCCTAAGAAATAACTCTTGCATTGTTCTCATGACACACGCACTCCACTTAATTACAAACACTGATGTAGCGAGTCTAAAGCTAAACAAGTGGATCGCGGTCATCGTAATCTTGGATAAGGGTTGGTGCATAAATCACGCGGGGTGACGTTGCCCCGGGCCTTTACTTTATCTACTGTGTGCGGGTGACGCTACTGGAACATGGAGCTAGGTGCGCTGGATGTGAGTCGGATGATACTGAGGTTGGTTTTGTTATACCTAATGGTCAAATATTTAGTGCATGTATTTCAAATACAACGTAACACCCACTTTTCACTATTTATGTTATGGGTGATTATACCCTATTGTCATACACCGGGCACAATTCCAGATTCCGTGCTACTACTGATTTTTTTTAATAACCCAGCATTACTTTGCCCTACCCAGGAAACGAACCCGAGACCCCTTACCTGGCAGTCGCACTTGCGACCACTCGGCCAACGAGGCAGTCAATAATGTGCACCTCTGCCTACCCCTTCGGGGATAAAAGACGTGATGTTATGTTATGTATTTCAAATAATTGCATGAATTTTTTTAGGAGTAAGCCGGTAAACTAGCGTAAGGATCACCGGATGGTAAGCAATCGGCTTCGCTCTTAGACACCCGGAACACCAGGTGTTTTTTTTAAGGGGGAAAACACCAGAGCTGTTACAAGTACATTACCGGCCTTTTAGGGATCATGAATTTGAGAATTGTTTGGAATTCAGGGATTGAGGAAATTGGGGAGGGGGTGAGGTTAATTGGGCCTCCGGTAACCTCACTCACACGACGAAACATAACGCAAGTGTTATTTCACGTCGGTTTTCTGTGGGGCCATGGTATCACTCCCGTTGAGCCATATTAGCTAAGTTTTCTATGATACAAATGTAGCACAGTCTATGAAACATTTAAATGATTGGTTTATAAATAAAACTGGGTAACCTGACTATTAACCTCCGGGAACACAGTAAGTAGAAGATAAAGTAATTATATATTAATAAGAGAAATACTCATAGGGATAGGCAGATGTACACATTACGGCAAATAATGCCACTGTAGGTACAATGTAAAACCTACATTTCATTTATGTTATGATTTTTTTTTAAACCCAGTAATAGTTTGCCGACCCGGGAATCGAACCCACGGCCCCTTGCCCGGCAGCCGCACTTACAATTACTGGGCCAAAAAGGCAGTCTAGCTAAAAGTTAGGGATTAATAAAATTAATTTGATCCATATAATGACTTACACTTCAACACAGATGTCTCTTCCACAATCTCTATACATACGTCCTCGATAATTGCCGACCGCCCCGCACCCCGCCTTGAGCACCTCTGACCCTCTGAAACTTGCAGCCGATCACAATAATTTATTGTATGTGCCACCCAGCGCTGGAATTTCGCAAAAACTAGTACATTTAGTACGTGTAATTAGAAAAAACACGTGTAAATTAAGGTGGGAGTTCTGTATAGAGTTTTATGTGGAAAAGTTTGGGATTAATGAGAATAGAGTTTGTGTGAATGATAATATATTATGTGTTTTAGTGATTCTGATGATCTTTGATTTATGAATTTCGAAAAGTATTTTAGAAATTTTATGTTGACGGCGGCGTTTAAAATATTTTTTATATATAAATGATCACATTTTTTTTTAATATCTTTCAAAATGAGTTATTTCGTGGCCTGATTTATGTTTAGTTCCAGATTTTAAAATTGTAATTAAGTACATACATTTCAACAATCTCTGTAGGCAGGTTTGGGAATATTCATCTGTCAGACTGTCTGTTACCTTTAGATACTTATGATTAATGTCATTACAATATATGTCATATGAGACGAGCGAATACTATTTCTGTTCCAATACTTACAGTTGCATAAAATAACATAAATAGAGTAAAGATAGAAACATTAAACCAATTAATTTCAGATCACAAAGACAGTTCATAGAAATTACACATTGGACAACAAATGCAAATAAAACATTACATCTCAGTGTCTGACCACCAATACATCATTCTTTAATTAAATAAAATTAATTATATAAAAGCAACACAATAAAATGGAGTGTAGTCCTCAATAATTTATGTCTGGATCTAGTATTTACGGCGCATGCGTCAACGTCGCCTGATTTACACACAAAACACAACCCCGATCTTATCCCGGACAGGGCGGTCGCATAAATAAATGAACCAATTCTAAGATACAAGAGGTTCTATAGCCCATATTTTGAGTAATTAAAAATATGACCTCAATATAACTCATAAAGAGTCGTTAGATCATCCGAATACTGAAAGAGTCTGTAAATCTCGGTGTTTTTTCGGATACATTATGATTGATACTTTTTTAGTAACTTTATTCAAAATAAATTGTTTAAATCAAACACATGTGTGGCTACTAAAAATACTTCTTGCCCAAATTCAGAGCTAAACTAAAAATATTTCTATCTTTGTGCCCAAATACTTTGTAACTTCAAATACTTTCCGAATTTGATTAAATACCGACTATTTGTTCTTTTATATCATAAATTAATATATATAATATAATGTCTTACTAATTTTTTTGCTATATTTTTCAGATGTAAATTCTCAATGACAGCACATAAGATTAGTTGAATTGTATAATAATGTATTATATTGCTATAACTATCATAAAATTCTTTTTAACCCACATATTGTGAAATAAAGTATAAGTTTATATACAAAAAAATGTGAGATAAAATAAAAGGTATTCACTCCAGTTTTTGGACCATCAAATAAAAAACCTTACGCTTCAAAATCACCTTTAACCTAATCCTGTAGTAAATAATTTTCCGATTTATATGGACCTAGTATGACCACGGAGTAGCTAAAGGCCCAAAATTAAATATTATACCAATAAAAAGGATAATAATGGCTTCCCTAACATCCGACCGCCGCGATAATTTCTGCTCCCGACCAATAAATATACCTTCGACGTTTTCAAGTTAACTTGGTATAGTTGAAAATAACCTGAGGCAAGACAGGAACCTCCCTCAGTACGATATGGCAATAAAGGGAATCCCTTTAAACGTATCCTTGGCCCTTCGACTTATAAATATCAATTTATCCGGGATGTCAAATACGGCGTAGCCTGGCCATTTTCACATTACGAATTGTCTGCGATCCGTCTTGGCCCGCAGCGGTTTATCTCAATTTTTCTTGAAATTTTTATACAGAACAGACTTTGGCTGTGGTACTGAAAAACTCGACGTATATTGCCGTTATTAATGGTGTTTGTTTTTAATTATTTTGTGTGAAATATTGTACGCATATATTATTTTTGTGTTGTTTTTAATCAAAGTATTTGGACTTGGTTTTGCGAAAGGTTATAAATATTCGTTTTTCTTAACATAACTATTGCTTAATGTAACCATTTCATAGCTACACAATTTACACACATAAAGAAGCGTAAAACAAAACACGAGCATAACAAAATGGTAAATGCAAGTTGACATTAACATTCATTAAATAGCTGCGTCCCCTTAAATTTAAGTGTACCAACAAAAATAGAGCAATATATTAAAAGGATTTACGGTACAAATATATGTAAAGTTTGCTGGATATATTATATTTTGGGGTTGGGACGAGACGAGAGGGGGTATACGTGAAAACATTCGAGTACGTGCCTTAGCATAATTCCTTAAGGGCGCTAGGCTGGTAAGCTTCCGCAATTCGTCTTGAAGGAATCCCTAATTTGAAATGTGGATGACTTTCGAAATTCCTTGAGTTTAAGGATAAGCCTCAATGTGTTGAGATGCTGCTTGGCTGGCTACCAATTGTAGCTTTAGCATAAATAATCTTATATACTAGAATATAACAAAGTTTATTCTTTATTTCGCATTGAGATTTGAATGCTCATAAATACTTATTTAATTTTGAATTTAATGAATAACTCAAAAAAAAAAAATTTTACATGGGTATCTGATTACACGTTACTATTACTTTATAGCTGTTGTTTAAGTACATCGCTTATTACAAGGCAGGACAAACTTGAATACATAAATAAAAATGTCTTCAGTAAAAGTCATCTACGTCGTAAAATATTATGACTTAGATAAACTTACCTAGGTATCTTTAACTGAAATCAATTACGTTTAAAAATTGCTTATAGCATTATTTCTACGAAGCTATTTTGAACAACGACGGTTACAAATTACACATATATCCTTTAAAACACATAAATAAAATTAACGTATTAGTTAATAATTCCATACGCTCTATATTGTCACCTTTATTTTACACATCAGTCTATGCATATAGTCTTTGTAGGTAAAACCTTATCAAACTAGTTTAATAAATAAAGAAAAAAAAATACTATGCACTTAATAAAAAGAAACAATAAACAAAACTACAAACGGAACTAAAAAATCTTTTTAACACCAAAACGCTGTCCCGTTTTTCTTCATAACCCCCAAAATGCTGGATTAAAAATTTTCGCTTCAAACTTGTTAGCAGATTAGCAACAAAGCAAGCGCGATATCTTAAATGTGGATCTGTTGTAAACAGATTCGCGAGCACAACCGCTATTTATGAGTTTATTTATCATTAACAAATTATATTAAAGCTCACGGTAACACAGTTTTTTGTTGTTCCACACTTTTAGCCTGTAATTTAAACGGAACGTAATATGCGTTTTGATTCTTATCGTATTTTTTAAAGATCGGTCTCTGCTCTGTGGATGTTTTACGTCGTTTGGTTCATGACTGATTTTAGGGAATTACTTGGTATTACAGTACTAAAGATGATTTTGTATGGATGTGGATAATTTTGACATTAAATTCCTATTATTGTACTATAATATGAGGCTTATTTACAGACTAAATACTTTTAAAATGTAACATTACCACCGTACTAAACGTTTAATGAAAACATTACTCTAAAATGACAGTGTTTTATATCTCTTTGGGCTTGTTTTCGCGCTAATATTTTCATGTAAATATTACCCACTCAACTGACAAAACATGTCGTAAATAATTTACGATTATGTCCAAAACATTGCAGCGTACGACAAAGCTCAAATAATCACATCAATAAAATGTTTACGCTTCATTCAACCACAGTTTTTATAGAACATTTTAAATGTTCTCCTTTGAAATAAACTCGAAATGGGTCAATTTTAGACGTTTGTTTAAAACGAGCTTTAGCTTTAGAGATATTTGATTATCTTAACAAAGGAGTTTCTAGGTGTAAAGGCCTTCCAAACAATATCTTTGTAGGAATATTTTCCTGAAACAAAACGTTAAAAAAGGTAAGGGCCTTTTGCGGATATTTCCGAGGTTAGCGATACAAAACGGAGGTAACAGAGTAGCGGACAATGCGACCCATCTGCACCCACTCCCGGCGTTCAATTAAATTTTTACTGGAGATTATCACGCAGACGTACGGCCGACCCGATTATGGATGTTTAAAATGTTAGAACCTTTTTTCAAGATTGGATTATGTGCGATTTTTTTTAATGATAGGATGTCTTATTTATAACCTAATGTAATAAAGGAGGCGCTTGTGAGTCAATTCCGCAAATATGCTTTGCATTTTATAACTGATGCTCGTTTGATGTTAGATATGTACATTTTGTACCTGTAGTTTCAAATATAACAATAAATTATTTTATCAAAATGAAATATATTTCATTTAGGTTGATTGATCGAAATTAAACGAAACAATACGTTCAAAAAGAATACAAAACGTTATGTTGTGGTTTGGAGATGATAATAAAGCTTATGTTTGAAGTAACCCCCTAAGTAATTATAGTTTTAAATTATTCAGTCTATAAATACTTATAAAACACTAACAAATTATCAATGTTTGTAAAGGAGACAATAAGAATGCTCGAAGTGCTCTTGACAAAGGAGATTTTATTATTTTTAGAAATTCTTTCAAAGGTCAATAACATGATGAACAAAAATATTATGGGGAACAAGACTATCTGTATCCCAATTTAACACTTCGTGAATGATATTTATCTAGTGTATATAATGTAAAACAAATATGTTATTATATCTTGAGAAAGATCTTGAAAAAGATAAATGCATGCCAGTGCAAAATATAGTTTCAATTTACCGTATAAATTAAATCAGATTGTTAACATAACATTGATGAAAATATTATTATACTACAGAACTAAAATACATAGGTACTATAGATTTTAAATAACTAATACCTACTTAATACCTAATATGAAATAGGTAAATAAATATACGCTCTAGAGTTAAAATACACAAAGACGAAGACCTCCTATTTTGTGAACTATTCGTAGTTGTTATATGGATAAAATATAGAGAAAAATTCCTTGCATTTTTTAACCGACTTCAAAAAAAGGAGGACGTTCTCAATTCGACTGTGTATACCTATGCTTTTTTATGTTTACATAGAATACATAGGCACATCAAATAGTTGCTACTTACATAATTTTCCCTCCCCACTTTCTATCAACCACAACTCCTATCTACTCGAAATCTTCCCTATTTCTATCAAACTTCCATTACATGCAAGCGATAGACTCTGCTCCTATATCGCAACACGTAATAACTGCGCAGATGTTTGCAGTTTTCGCTCGTAAATGAAAAATAAACATGCGTGAGCTTTATATGTTATACTTATTAACATTGTTTGTCGTTTGTTTAAACTTAAATATTGTAAATCTTGTTGTTTTTGTTTTATAGAGTGTTTGAGAATGTCTCTTGTTATTTTGAAGTTTGAAGAAAGATGGATAACACGTATACATTTGAATACTGAAAGCCTACTAAATTTTAAATAGATACTTTCATATCGTGCCATCTCTTTCATTTTACAAAGAATTGGTAGTGACAGAACTATACTTTATGCCTTGTTCGCACTATGCTAGTATTTTAGTCGAGCAGCGAGTGTTTAGTATATCCCTCTACTTCTGTCTTAAAATCGAAACGAGAGAGAGAGAGAGTTACTAAATACTAGCTATTATATAACATCACGCCTATTATCCCCGAAGGGGTAGGCAGAGGTGCACATTACAACTCTTAACGCCACTGTACAATGTAACAACCGTTTTTCACTATTAATGTTATGAGTCCCATGTAATAGGGGGGCCTATTGTCATATACCGGGCACGTTTGCAAACCGGTGCTACTACAGAGATTTAAAAAAAAAACCAGTAATACTTTGCCCGACCTGGGAATTGAACCCAAGACCCCTTGTCCGGCAGTCGCACTTACGACCACTCGGCTAATGAGGCAGGCAGTAAATACTCGATACTTAACTAAAATACTAGCATAGTGCAAATAAGGCATAAGCGCGACTTAAATTGAGTGACTTTTCAGTATTCGAGCTATAAAAACACTAAAGGATAATGATAAATTACGTAAGTTTCAAGGAATGAAAAAATGAGGATTACAATTCTAAATTAAAAAAAAAACAAAATACGAAATGGAACTTTACAAAATTGTTTATCGTTTTTCTAGATACTAATTCTAAAAACCTGGTTTCAAGCGTATTTTTCTTCAAGCAGTTTCATCACGGCAACCACGACCAATAATAGAAATATATTGTAATATATGCCTTATTATGTCGAAGAAAGTACAACAAACACTAATATCTTTATAAGCGCACCCAAAACAAATTACCATAGGAAAGAGATTCAAAAAACTTTCCCTACACTCATACCCATTATAAGTTTTCAAAGAAAAACACTTTTCGTGCACACGTCGGTCGCTCCCGGTTTTTTCTCGGCGCACTTTTCTAAGTGCTATAAATCTTTCACGTAAATAATTGAAGCTATATTTTATGCCAAAACATTCCGCGGGTGGGGATGTCGCACCACCTGCCTCCCAACTTGTACCACTTTCCACTTTAATTTGGTTGCGTAATGTATTTTCAATTACTTCCAAGGAACAGTGATTTGTGGTTGGTCTGGAAGAGATTGGAGAATAATTCTTCTTGCCTAATTTAAAGTTGCCTAGGTAACGCTTTTGTGGAGCCACAACTTAAAAGGGTCTTAACATTGTTTTAATCGATCACATTAAGTGTCCTCGGTAATTTCTTTTCGTATCTGTAGTAGTACGTACTTACCTATGACACGTTTTAATACTTGGGTACTTGAGCAATCACAGTGGTATTGGGCATTGATAATTTTGAAAGCTTTGGTAGCGTTTAAAACAATGTATGTCAAATATACGCACGAAACCACAAAAACCTCCTCAAATCCAGCTCCATTCACCTCTTTCGGTTAATTTATGATCCCAAAGGAGCATCGTCCGTCAAAGCGCAACCAAACGTGCATTTTAAATGCATTGCCCAACAAGATCTGATAACGACCTTTGTCGAGGCCACAATACACTGGCGTGTCATAAATAAAACCTCACTTTTTCACTTCCAAAGGGAAATTTATCATTTCGTACGACTTTTTTTCCCCTTTTCCCCACTTTTTGTACATCTTGGATCACACTTTTAAATGCCATTTATTTCTTCGTTCGCTCCATGCCCTTCTATACTGATGAAGGTATCGTAATGTGGTATCTGATAATAAAATGCTTGAGTTGCTTGATTCGATTTGCATGTTTTAGGGCTGCCTTTTCGTGAGTGGTTTATTTAAGTGTTCGTGCTTTGATTTGTGTTAAGATATTTTATGATTGGTGCACTGGTGAATTATGAAAGAACGTTTGTGTTCTTTTTCTGAGTGAAGATGTTTCAACAAAGCTAGTTATTTGTGGCCTTATTATCGCAAGCAGCCGAGTGTTGTGTGGAGTATGTGCTTGCAATGTAAGGTTTTTTCAATTATTTATTGTTCACCCTTCACAGCAGTGGCTTAGAGATACTACACTAGATACGCACTATAAGAATAACGATTGTGGTAACATAGTAAAAAGTTAGTAACAAAATTATGCGAGAAAGGTGTAATTTACTTAACGCAGCTGAACCCACCTAAATAGCTTGCGTATAGAATAATGAAATATCATTGTTTAACGGTTGTCTAATACGTTATGTTTATGACTTTTTATTTACGCTCTATTAAATTACTATAGTATATCTCTCGCTCTATTAAATTACAAAGTGTCGATTAACACAACGTTAATTTTTTGTGTCGTCGGTCCTCGGTCGAAACGTGACTAATGAAGCGCGCCAAGTCCTTTGTTCAACACAAGTTGTTTTTATAAATCTTTAACATCCATTGAGGAGACTCGATTCCATCTCTTTGTATTCTCTATATAAGTGCATTATAAATTTCAGCCTCTCGCGGCCATAAGTCATACGTGTAATGAATAAGGGCGATTTGTTTTGAATCCGTCCAAATTTATGGACGATATCGGCGCTTTTTTACAGGCGTTCCTCGCCTCATTCCACCATTGTGATCGCCTTTTTCTGCCCCTTTTTATCCCCGCCAAAGTTTTTTTTATTGTCCTCAACACTGACACTTTACGAGTTATTAATTGGTTGTCACGAGTTTATTTATTTCTCTATTTTGAATCGAAACGTTTTTCGTCGTATATTATGGAGGCCGGATTGAAAATCTATCATATTCAGGTTGTCGTAAATTTAACGTGATATAGTGCGTTACACGGTAATAATTCTGCGAAACCGTCGCGTAGTGCGGACGGATGTGACGCGGTTTAAATAACGACTTTGGATATTAAAATGGCCGCCGAATATGCGTTTTTGTCATAAATTAAATATTAATTTACACTTCGAAAAAAAAGCCATTACGTTGTCATCGACAAAAGAGTATGAATATGCTTGTAAATTTAATATAATAACCGTGAAATGTTTTCGGTAGTGCAATTTAGGTTTGGAAGTATAAGTAAACATATCAATAGTTTATGCAGCTGCACTTAACAACGGATATCAAAAACACATCAATCCTGAATGTAAAAGTTTCGTTATTTATTCAAGTAAACAACGTATATTCCACCCTTAACATGTCTGGTGGATCCATATTTTATTCTCTGCCGAAATAAATCTAATGTCAGAGAGATTGACGATTGAAAGTTCCTAATGGCACAAATACTCATCTTAGTTCCGAATAATACCCAATCAAAGGGCATTGAGTGTAATCTGAATAGAAAAACATTCACAAATCATCTTCGGTAAAAAATACTTTCAACGAAAACATTCTTAATATTTTTTTGAAATATTTTCTATATAATGAAGTATCTCTTCATAATATTAAAAACATTATCTAAAAACGACATTAGGGGGAACTTGTTTAAAGTACCAGGACTCCATAACAGCCACAGAGTAACGCACCTAACCTGTACATTACGAAACTTGAAGCTTTCTCTTACGCAACACTAACATTCATAATGTATGTACGAAGCCCTGTATGCTATTTTCCGTCTTATGTAGGTTCTTTTTTTCGCCCATAAAGCATTGTTGGCTGCTTTATTCCTTGATTTATAAGAAACGTTGGAAAGACAAATAGCCGGATTGTGTTCCAAATTTTTAAAGCCACATTTCGTTTCGCGCTCGCACCTCCCGTAGTAATACCTTCAGTGTGGAGTCTTGGTGCTTAGAGGATTGCTAGATTTCAGACACATACTAGATTTAAAACTAGTTTTGTATGCATGAAATGTTTGTTGATTGTTGATTACCTAACATCCTTGTTCCCTTAACACGTCATGACTGGGTTATTAATCTGAGAAACTATTAAAGGTGTTCCAGAGCTCGCGATGTACCAAACTTCTATGATTTAGCAAGTCTAAAGACCCCACTCACCTAGCATCCTGCCATGGACACTGTGATACCTACCATTAATAAATTTAAGACTAGGTTTAATTTTCTACTTACAACTAATTTCTTTACTACAAACATCGCCAGTAAATCGTTACAAAATTTATCGCGGCAGTGCACTTAGTCTTACAAAGGTACACCCCTTATTAAAATGCGTTTTCCGAACACCTTCCCACTGCTTGGCTGAGGCGCCATCTATCGGCCTGTTAGAGAGATTTAATGGGAATTCTCTCATTTCTATCGGGTCTTACCGCGGAATTTATAACGACATCACGGATCTTTTTTCCATACGAATGTACTTCGATGGATTTATTGGAGTTGGAATTTATTTTAAATTTGGAAAATTTATAACGAAATGAAGTTGTAATTTTCTTTTGTTTTTGTGTGGTTTTATGTTTGTGGATGGATTGTAGTGGCCTGTAACAAGGTTTTAAAGATATTTTGGCTGAGATCACAAATTGAATTGACTTGTTGGACTTTCAAGGATAGAAAAAATAGACTATTAGAGGAAAAATTACTATTAGAGTCGTTTATATTAGGAATAGATTTTGAGAATTCAGAACACTTTCATTTACTTTCTGCGAAAATAGTTACTTGCTGAAAACTTAACAGTACAAGTTCTAAAGCATCCGTTTACCCGAACGACTGTAAGTAAACAAAAAGAGGTCAGAAAACAATCGAATAAATGCCTTAAACATTGTCCAATTCGACCGTTCGAACTATCCAATTGAAAATCAACACGTAACCGTTCGCCGACTTAATTTTTACCCCATAAACGCACCCCACGAATCGCGATACGATATGGAAATTCGCCGCCCGTCGTCGGCAATATTCGGCAATATTCGGGCGGACGTGAGTCCCGAACTAAATTGCCTATTTATTCTTAACTTCATATATTACTTTGCGCGTGTTGTCTGCGCAAAACGATATTTATTGTTTGACCGTTATTGCGTCAAATGACGTATTGGTTGTACGTATTAACGGATAGGTTAAGGATGGTAGGCGCGTGACGTAGCCAACATTTGTTGCAATAATAACATTTACTACAGGGGAAATGAAAAAAATATATTTTTAATTTATTGTTTTTCTTTTTGCTTTAACATCTATAAGTCATACATTACCTATTTTATATAACATTCTTCTTAAAAATAAAAAAAAATCGCCTAATAACCGAAAAGATAACAAAAGTAAATCAGTCAAAGTCATTACTTACAAGGCCAATCCCACAACTCAAGCTTAAAACGTCATCGCGAGGTCATATCCAACACTCGGATAGCACCCACGTGTTTGAACACGTGTTCCTACATAACACATGTCAATACTGAACTTCAGTTGTTTCTTTATTTCTTTAAACACTTTTTGTCTCTTTTTGGCTTGACATCAAAAGTTATGACATTGAAAGTGTCATTTAGAGGTCTGTGGCGCGTGCCACGTCAATTTGGTCATGCTTTGGTAATCCTATGCTATTTGAGTCCCCTTCATGTGACAAGGTCCAAAGTTCCATATAGTCGGATATCTAATTTATGGAGTTTGATTGTTCAGTTATGAGGTTGGCGTCTTTAGTCTATTATATAGAGTAAATAATGTAGGTCTTTACAGATATACCTTATAGAACCTATTTCATCGGTGCTGGATAACTGGTTGCCATGAAACGCGATGCAGAATTGATTTCCGTACGGGGCAACTGTTTGCGTGATCCAAAGATTGTTGTTTTGGATCTAAGCGTCATGTGAATGGTATGTTTGTAAACGTACCCTCGATATCGGAGAAAATCCTAGAGTGGGGCAACATTTATTAGTTAATAAAATTAATTTACAGAACTTCTTTGATTCAATATTATTAGGTAAAGGTTTGCGACCTCAAGATCTTAAGTAACAAGGGGTCCAAATTAAAACATTTTTTGGCAATTCACTGGTTAACTCCACATTTTATTACCTTACGCATACAAACAACTGATACAAAAGTTTAAGTTTTCCAATACTTAAAAACAAAACAAATTCAATACTAAGCATTTATTTATAAATGATTTTCAATAACGATACCTATACCATTATCTGTACCACTAGATCTTCGATGTCGCATCAATACAAAAACCTCGTTCTCCCACAAAAGACGTCCACCATTTAATTGCAAGTAAATAGTTCCTCTCTATCTTCTTGGCCACTAAATATTTTCTAACACACTCAATGGGGGGGAGTAATGAATTCCTCTTATTTACGAGCCGCAGACTGGCAGACGACCGATAACGTCCTACCCAATATCATATCGCCATTACATTGCGTTACTGACTGAAATATGTCCCTTTCTAAGTTTTTGTTGAGCAAAATATGGTTTGTTTGTATTTTTGGTTGTGTATGTAAAAGTGGGTTGTATTTTTGATTATAGATTTTTGAGGTTTGGTATATTTTTTCGGTGATACGTCGTAAGTTAGATTGAATAATATATGATGATATCGTGGTGGTCTGGAGGTTTAAGATGCCCGCTTCTCATGCATGAGTGTGCGGGTTCGAAACATAACAACGGCAAGTAGGTACCAATGTAACTTTTTCCGAGTTAAATGTACTTTCTAAGATTATTTAGACACTGACAAACGGTGAAGGAAACATCGTGAGGAACCTGGACTTATAATTAATAATTATAAGTCATTATAAGGTGATTATAAATCACCAATCCGCATTGAGCAAGCGTGTTGATTAATGCTCAAACCTTGTGAGAAGAGGACTTTCTAAGGACTCATAACATAAATATTGAAAAGTGGGTGTTACTGTTAGATTGTACAGTGGCATTAAGTGCCGTAATGTTCACCTCTGCCTACCTTCGGGGATTAAAGGCGTGATATTATGTCATGCCAGTTACTAAAAGGTCATTGATAAATGAAAACGGCATTGGTATTTTACTTAGTACCTACCTACATACTTTAACAATAAAAAATTAAGTCGTTGTAATCATAAAAAGATACCTACCTATGGTAGTCATCGAAAGAGGCATTATGTTCAGCTAGTAGTTAATATGTCTTGTAGCTAATATGATATTGCTGATAAAACACCAAAACCTAAATTCAAAATAATATTATTTATTTTACAGTAAAAAATAATATGTCTTCATTGTAATAAATATATCACATCACGAATATTATGCCTACCCAAGTTTCAAAGTTTTCATCATAAATAACAGCACAGATCAACTGAAACTCGACCTTATTTAACTTACAAACTATCTAAGTAAAGGAATAAAGTATAAAAAGTAAAACATATACCCATTTTACGCTTAGGCGAAAGAATAGGAATAAGTTGACAGAGACTTCGCCCCTGAATTATGTTTCTCAAGATAAACGACGCGGGCGAAATGAAGTCGCACCCCCCTCCCCGTACACCCCTCTTTCGCTCCCAGCGCCCTCTAGAGGCAACGCGGGGACATAAATTTTGAAAGAAAAATCCACCACGGTTTCTCTCGGAATGTGTGATTTGGATTTTTAATTGAATTGGATTCTGTTATCTGTTTTATGGATTTATTTGGCCTAATTTTCATGTTGAATGATTTGTGATCCATTTGAGCAAAGAAGAAAAGATTTCTTACGACATGCATTTCGGGGTACCTATGTATGACATAGAAAATTGTGCAGTAAAATGATAATTTTTTAACCAACCGCGTTTACTGTGCTGTAACATAACAGTACTGTGAGACTCACCTAAGGCAAGAACAGTGTCCTTATAAACACAATTTTACCCTAATTTAGTTTCATCAAGAGTAGGGAACTAGATTTTTATCGCCCTCATCAAATATGATTTGCAGACGCACGATAATGAAAAAGTTGAACAAACTTGATATTAAAACACTATCATATCACTATAAGCATGAAAACTCCACGCAACTTGGACTATTTCCACCATTATTTTATCTCATAGCGATCAATCGTCTCTTTTTTCCTGTGTTTTTGTTACATTAATAATGCGTTACTATCTACTAAGATATCTATTGCTGACCTGTATTATTGTCATAGAGATATTTACAACGTTCATTTATTTGTTGGTGTCCCCTCTTATTTTCCGTTCGGGGCCAATCGGATAGAGGAGACTGTTGAAAATTTTTCGTAAGCAGTAATACATCTTGTCGCGTCGCCTATCTCTCTGTGAACATTCGACGGCCACCCCTATATTGTGGTCAAAGATCAAGGAGAGTGCACAGAACTGTACCTGTTTGCTAAACTGCCTACACGTATAAATGAAACGATAATTTATTTGATGGATTTTAAAAATTTACTACTACTAAATATCTTCATGATCATCATCGACATCCTATCATCATCATTATCAGGTTGAAGGAGGGGTTAAAAAGGCCTTATCTTACTTGCAGAGGTACAATTTCTTTGAAATGAGAAGTTCAGGTTTTCTCACGATTTTTCCTTTTACCATTTACTACACCTCCATGCTTGGAAACTGGGTACCTCCATGCCACTACGACGTCAAAATTTTACGAATGTATGTTCCAGCCTCACAGGGTTCTCCCTGTGAGGCGGATTAAAAATAAAAACTACCAAGTAATTTATGAATCTAAATGGATTGTTCTATTTCTACCTTTTTCTACAAATGTAAGTTTTTATATCATAGTTTTTTTTATTAAATTTGCTATTGGGAAAAAGTACAACAAAATTTAAAATATAGTTTAAAACACATACGTATAAGTTAAATATAGTTTAAAATACGTACTTTGTATAAGTAGTTATTGATTCTTATAAATAGTTATTGTTATTGAAACCAAGTTTTAAGTCACATTTTATGTCCATAATATACATAATTATTTAGACACAATCACCAATTACGCATTTATCTAATGGAAATGCGCGGAAAACCACAATTATTACCGTGTACGGCCTTTATAAAACTATTTTTTTAAATAGCCTCACAGAGGTTACCGTAAATCACAGTCTGTCAGTGTCCTATCTACACACTACTTAAGCTGTAGCTCAAGCCCCGCGTCCCGCCGCGGCGCGCCGCCCGCCCCAGCTAAAACCACTTGTGCCAATTTTCTCGGGGACGCTTTCCACTTTACTTGAGCTACCACCAACGCAATGCTTCACGACCTAACTACACCTTCTCTTTATTCAAATCTCACTTTTATCACCCTTTACTTAATGGCCCTTTTCGTTTACCGTATATTCAATTTCTTACTGCGTTGTTTACGGAGCTTTCATGTTTCGGAGTACATTTGTAGGCCTAGGCATTTCTTTTCCCGCCCTTTACTAATGTCTTTTGGTTGTAATGAGAAGATTTTAGTGGTGGCTCTCATTTTAATTTGATTCTTGGCAGCTTTAGATTAGTGGTTTGGGGAATTGATATCAAAAGGTTAGAGGGTATTTTCCCGAAAGTTAATGCGGAAAATTTCTTTTTAAATATGTACTGGACTTATTTAGTGTGAATAATTTATGTGCTTATGGAAACCCTATAAGCGAATTAAACCTAATTGTCCTTTTAATAAAGTAAAAAATAAAGATAGCTTACCGATTCTAAAAGGATACCTATTTGTCTCTAGAACATAAACAAATGATTAAGCACACAAAATAGAAAAAAGGCGCAAAACCACAAAGAGATGAATAACAAATGTAATATAACATGAAATGAAAAATCCGAGAAATGAAAAAAACTGACTCATCCATGCACGATCATTATCCAAGGAACTACTTTTATTTCTTGTCACATGTAGCTAGGGAGACCACTATTTGAACACCTCATGGAACTGTCTCAACTACGCCTTGAAAATGTGATATGAATGTTATGATAATGTTACTAAGTTTCAATAAAATGTAATAATTTTTAAATCATAAAGCATATTTGAACTAAATTACTATGCCACTTAAAGTTTTCATAAAATGTTCAGTTTTTCAGACGATATAGCGAATTTGATTACGCATTAGTTGTTTGGCGCTATTTCAGAATCTCGAATATTCAAGAATTTTGGAATAGAAGTTAGTTGTGCACCTGCACTTGACAAGCGAAAATCCTGCTCTAGTTCATACCATGGCTAGTGCACATAGGTAAATTATTACCGAGCGTCATAACTCGAGCTCGACCTTAGCCCGCGGCCACACTGAGTGCGATAAATCCCGCCTGTCGGGATCAGGTGACACCACCTTCTTTATGTTTTTTCCCAAGCCATTTTACGGGAAAGATAAAAATCTTTACATATTTTGACGCTGCCTCGCCAAGGCTTATTCTCAAATTACGCGCGTCCATTACGTAATACTGAGAATGAACCACTTTAAAGAGGTGGCCCGTAACTTGAGTATTTTTAATAAAATATTAAGTTTTCTCTAAATCTCGTATGAAGTAGGCGTTTACTTAAACGCGGTTAAGTTTCTCGTGAGAGCTTCGGATCCCCTGCCTGATTAAGGCGAAGGCTTACTATTTTGTGTCAAAGGTCGTGTCTTCTTACGAATTCCACTTAACACTCTTACATACATAGGAAAAATTGTCTTTAAGAATTATGATACTTCTATCATTTTTGACAATCTAACATGACTGTTTAAGTCGTTTACACGCTTTGTACTAGGTAAGATTAATACATTTAACTAATCAAAGAGCTGTTTTAGTACCCTTTGCAAAGTTTGCAACAAATTTAATATTTGTCTCAAACAAATCACTCAGATCTATCAAAACAATGAAGTATTGTCAACTATATGAATCACCAATCTTAATATCCCTCACAGTCATCTACATTTGCAAGTTCGTCTACTGCACACACCAATATTGTTAGCCTACATAACAGATCCAACAAGTCCTTAAATGCTATTCCTTTAAGTACAAAATAGTGTTCTATAACCCAGTTAAAAGAACCAATTTCCTTTGTACAGTATAAAGTTATAAGACTTAACGTTATGAATATACACGATTCCCACAATTGGAATGTTCGCGCGAAACAGACGTAAACGAAACAACGTAGGTTTTAGAAAATACGATCTAAGCAATGAAAAATTTACGACGATTTTCCATTGCTCCCGATACAACAAGTAAAGCATAAAAGCTTGAAGCAAAACTGGCAATGTATAAAACATTAGTAGATACAGAAAAGTAGCGGAGCGTAGTGACTGGGCGTCTGTGTATGTACCCCACACCGCACTGGGCAAAACGAAAATATATTACTTTTCCGAAGATTTAGGAGTGTTTGGACCGAACAATAATGTCCGGCTTTTGTGGAAAAAGATAGATGGCAATG
Source organism: Spodoptera littoralis (assembly GCA_902850265.1). NCBI lineage: Eukaryota > Metazoa > Arthropoda > Insecta > Lepidoptera > Noctuidae > Spodoptera > Spodoptera littoralis. Next base: position 5,654,256 of record LR824542.2, on the reverse strand, counting down.
CATAGGTTACATGGAGCGGAGTTTTTCTTTTGTGACCGAATGAAACTTCAGTATGGGACACTGTTATTAATAATATTTATGTTTGCAATTTAATACGAGACCTATTGTTAGTAAGGAGAAAAGATTTTTCCGTAATTTTGTCTGAGAAAACTCTGAAAGCACTTACTACTTAGCCGTACCTCCACCACTTACGGGGATGATAAATTGCCTGACGTGCTACTGTTACAACTTGTTCCGTTTGTATTTCGTCTATAAACTTCATGAACACAATTCATAACACAGGAATGTAATAACTATAGGAGTAAAACGAATATACATTTTGTCCAGATCTGAAAAACAATCAAGTACCTAATTATTTAAAACATAATTTATTCAACAGCTAATTAAAGTCTGCAATATTTTATCAATTCCTATAATGGGACAAGAAAAAAAAGGAGCAAGGTTTTTTACCGCATAAGCTGACAAACGAGCAGACGTATCACCTGGTGGTAAGCAATCAGCGTCGCCGAACACCAGAGGCATTACAAGTGCGTTACCGGCCTTATGGGGATAAGGAGTTTAAGCATCGTTTGGGATTCAGGGATTGGGAAGGGGAGAGTGGTAATTGGGCCTCCGGTAACCTCACTCACACGACGAAACACAACGCAAGCATGACTTCACGTCGGTTTTCTGTGAGGCCGTGGCATCACTCCGGTCGAGCCGGCTCATTCGTGCCGAAGCATGGCGGTCTCACACTTAAAAAGTTAAGCAATCATGTTCCTATTTTTATTTTTCATAATGCCAAATAAATTAATCAATTCAGCTATCAAACCGTTTCAATTCCACCTCATTTGAATTTGGTCGAGCAAATTCACTTCATGTAAGAAGTGGGGTACAAGTAATACGGATATCCTAATTCAATAAATCCATAATTTATCGATTATTTATTCTAATTTTGATTTTTATTTAAATGCCGTTACGGTTTATAATAAGTTGTTTCGCGATCATATCGAATTACTCCGTTATGTTGTATTTATTTAATATGTTTTCTTGTCTGTATTTTTAAGTAAATTTTATATAGTACTCCTTCTAAATCTTTTCTATTTCAAATATTGGACCTTCAAAAATGAACCACACGCATGTTTCAAATAGATAGGTGTCTTATATGTATACTTTTAATGGTATTATGAATTACAATGTTGTATGTTCTATACTAATTCCGCAATTAAGAGTTTCTTGTCATTTCCTATCTCTCTCTTTCTTTTTCAATTCTCATTCTCGTTTTTTGTTAACGTTACCACAATATACTTACGATATGTTCTAGAAGCATGTTGAATTAGTTTGCTATACACATGAGTTCGTCGTAGTAATACATAAAAAACTTAATTTACTACTAAACGATCGCGAAACAAACTTAAAAATTTCGGCACGAAAATAAAATGGGCACAATGACACCGGAATCCAATTGGTCAACTACTAAAAATAGATACGAAAAATAAATATAACCTACTTACTACTACAGTTTTATTTCGTACATACTTATAACGCACTTTGGTATATCTTTCAGTGCTAAGCAGAAAAAGAAAAAAAAGGTCCATTTGGATCAACAAACAACAGAACTAAGACACTTGAAACTGATACTAGACGCGCATTCATAACTACATATTGCTTCTAGACTATTCCATACCAATATAACGTCACTGTTATTTGATGTGTGAGTTGTATTGTAATGTCCGTTTAGTTCATGGACCTTCTGGATCCTTTTGCTGTGGTCTCAGTGAAACTGCGTGGACGCACCGTGACTTGCAGAGGAATCACCAATTATTGTTGTACGCGGTATTCTATATTAATCTGCATATTAACTTCATTCCTCGCGTCACGTATGCAAAGTATTTTTATGGCTTTCCTACCTTTGTTTATATTTATGGTACTGTAATTTCTTAGTTATGTTACGCAGAGTTTAAATATCGATTTCGATAACTAGGTACTACACTATCGATTGAATTCAAATCGAGTTTCCGTTTTATGTGATTTATTTTTATTAGTTTGTGTTCTTGTGTATGTTGTAATTGCTTGTACCTGTGTTTGCGTAACGTGACGTTTTTTACCACAGGCTATTTAGAACTTTGTAATTATTTTTTATAATTAAAATACGAGCAGTTGCAACATGTGGGTAGATGAAGTAACTGATTTCTTTTCTGCTTTTACATTTAGTTTATTATTCGTTTTATTCTTATGTGAGTACTGTTAAACGTGGGTACTCTTTTAGAGAAACTTACTACATACCGTATAAATATAAGGACAGAACTTTTTGGCTAGATTTTCCCCATACCAAAGTTAAAAAGAAAACTACGCAACGAGATTGATTCAGTAGTTGTAAGTACTTTTCTACCTTATCTTTTTAGGCTGACTGAACCATTTCCTTGATCTAATGGCCGTTATGAGCATTTTAAAAACTAATTTAGATAAAGAATTAAAGAGGTTGTCACATTACTAGATACAACTTATCACATTAATTAATCTAAGTAGATGAATTGAGAAATTTATAAAATGGACAGTTTGATAGTTAATAAGTTAAAAATATTTTTGTCACTAATTGCCATTAGCCGGTCTCAATCGCCTTCTCTAGTCTATAGTTATTTGTGAAAAAAATCTATACCCAGATAGATAAGTAAGGATCTGTCGTATCTAACGTCCAGTTTCTATAACCTATCTACCTGTAGATTTGCTTACTAGAGATAGAATTTTGACATGAGCTCCATACAAAATGTGTAAGAGGAGCTGTACAGTCCGCAAAATTGAAAAAAAAAAATTGAGTTACTTTATTTTTTTTATAATAGTGTACCTAATGTAATGGGTCGTTGGCCACTATCTCATCTGGTGATTAGTGATGAGACTGTGAGCCTACGATGGAGCATGTTAAGAGCACCCGGCTCCTTACAGGTGCTGATGGTGACTATCAAAATGGTTGTAATAAGGTAAGAATTCCACAATCCAGTCCTTTTTTTTCAAAAGCTTCTTCTGAAGGGATTTCCCGGTGATCAAAAAAGGTTTCCTACTTTACTTTTCTGTCCAACATATGTAAATGGGTAGACGTATTTGATGTCATTTAAGGTTTAAAGACATTTCTATAGGTAAGTAGGTACCAACCTTAGTACTGCTACCAGGTAATAGTACTAGGTAGGTACCTAGGTAAGTTATTAAGAAGGAACTGGTGTTTGCTAATACTTATTGTTTTTATTTTAATACTTATCAGGTTGGTTAATAGAATTGAGTTCTAGTTATACTGATTATAATTTCCATTTTCATGTTGGGCCAAATAGTTCCACAGTTCCAAAGGCCAGTTCCACCAATAAATTTAAAATTACCAAGTGTCAACCAATTTCCTAGTCAGTTTTAACCTGTTGTAATATCAGAAACATAATCCCCTAAATTTGTTCATACAAAAGCAGTCTCTAATCATCGGAAATAAGGTCTATAATGTAGTTAGTGAAGAGCGGTCACTGGTGACCCTTGGGGATACCTATATGGGTAAATTAGGTAGGTATCTACTTACCTATTAAAATTGCGCAAATAATAGTAGATGGTATTGAACTTATATACTTAATAATATTAAATAGCCACAAATAATAAAGAACAGAAATCCCACAACTATAAAAAAGGCTATAATATGAACAAAGAAAATCCATCGCGCAGAAGGCATAGTGGGCTAATTTATTAAGCGTAGGGCTACTCTCATTAAGGGCTGGGCTACACCTTACCACCTGTAGAATGATCCGCTCTATTAGATTTATCGTTTTTACCACTTTCCCTCGCCTTGTTTTGATGTAGTCTAATTAATTCCAAGTTTTAGACTTATTTGCTAAAGTTTTGATGTGAAGTTACTTCTTAGTGCAAAGTTTTTGTTAGCAAGGATCATTTTGGGATGTGTGTTTTGGGCTTAAGGAGCATCCGTTTCTTTAGGTCGGTCTACATTTCTTTTTCTTGAATACTTTTTTATTGAATGCAGAAGATTTTAGCTAACCTCGGTCCTGACTCTTCACTATACGACTACTGGGCTGTCTAAAGTTCGAGTTGGCAATAAAAATGATTAGGCAGATTAATTTGATAAAAAAATATTACTTTTACTTGTTTTTGTTTAATTGTATTTTAATTCTGCTTTTTTATCATACTTTTCTAGCTCTATTCATCACCTATGACTGGAATCGTAATTTCTTTTACGATTTTTTTTTCTAAATTCTCTAATAATATTGTATTGAAAGTGCCTGATGCTACGTCGACGCCATGCTCTCGACTGCCGTGGCTCCCACTCTTTGCATCGCACGCGGCATCGCACCCCGCCCATAAACATGTCACTTCAGACGGCACGATGCGATTTACGACCTCTCGCTCTAACACACCCATAACTCAGACAAACAAAAGGGAAAGCTATAACGTTCATCGGTCCCATGCGGATAGTTTAATTTACACACACAGACGTAACAAAATGAGCTAGTATGCGATTTCAGGTGGCAGTATATCGACGATTTTGAGATAATTTCGAATACTTTCTATGCATGTTATTAATTGATGCTTTTTGGGTATACTAGAGAAAAAGAAGGCAATGTATATGAGAAGTTCTGGGCATCTTTTTAAGAATTTCTATAGTGAGTATTCTCTTTGGTATCTTAGATTTTATCATATACTACATGAGTCTTGTTCTCGGAGTATGAACGAGCCAGCTCCGTTCGAGTTCGCCGTCGGCCGAGAGTTTAATGTTTTTATCTCACTCTAACACACAATTCCCAGATCGTAAATCTCGAAATGGCCGCATGTAGGTTACGCACGCCGTCCGCGCTGTACCGGCGAGAGCGCATAAACTATAGTTTTCTCTGTTTTATTACGTGTTTTACTGTGCGATAAAGGAGATGAGAGTATACGGGGGAAATCAGCTGTTTAGGGCATGCTTTAAACGTGCTGAGGAATGTGGCGAACGAAATGTGCTGCTGTTACGCTACGAAAGTGGCTCTACTTGAATATTTTTGATCGTTTTTTAAAAAGAACTTTTTTACTGATTTTGATAAAATATTAACAAATGGAGTATGTAATTGAATTATTTAATTCATTAGCCTTTCGGCTTATGGTATGTCAGTGTATTTAACAAAGTCACGAATGTTAATTATCATAATGAACCGAAAATATGTCTGTAGGTAACACATATTTTCATGAAATATTTGTTAGGGCTAATCTATTTGAATGGGCCATTTTAGTCACATACCTATATTATGATGAGATGATGCCGTCATTGTTGCCATTTCCTCTACTATTATACACTCTTAGGCATAAATGTAATTTGAAATAGAAATACATTTTACTAGATTTTTTAAATCACTATTTATAAAAAACTATGTTGTCTAATCGGCTACCCGTAGACTTAACGTTTACGGGTAGCGCTCTTATAGTATTTTGTAACATGTGAGCGAGAGCGTTTGCACATCTACAAAGCAACGCGTGGCTAACCAATAGCAGAGCAGGATTGGGTCCCTCATTTCTTTACAGGGGTTATTGTGCTGCGTCCGAGCAGATGTCACTTTCAATAGTGAACTTGGTGTCGGCTTGCAAGAAAGTTATATTCAATAGATTTTATTAAAAATTGCTTTATTCGTTACTTGAGTTATTTTATCGGTACTAATGTGGTCTCTAATTACAATTTCAATAATTTGTTTTTTATTATTTGGTGGTTTATGAAAAGTGCTACCATAGTGAATTAAAGTATTGTAATAAGGTATTCGTCATTAGATACCAAAAATTTTACGTTTTGTTATTTAATTTACAACCTAAAAAATATTTTTAAAAACGTATAAAATTATTTTCAGTATGCAAACTAACGGATTCTGATAATGCTTACATTATTACTACCTAAGTAATTATTTTTATAATTTCAAGGTTTTTTGGGTTCGCTAGTAGTAATGACACTCGAGATGTGGCAGATATCCAAAGGCTACCTATCTGTAGCAACTGCTTACGTTCAGGTGTTCATTTCACTTATATCCTATCTTTACGATACATAGGTAAATTATAAAATGATCACTGAAAACCGTTTTTGCTTTTAATCAAAAAAATATTTTTTTTTTCAAAACGCCTTCACATTAAAAATTAATAAATCCATATTTTCTAAATCAGTGACTTTAGTTCACTGATTTCTAAAACATCACTGTAGTGTGTCAAACTCAAATCATTAATTATACCTGAATATAACGAATCTAAATCCAGTTGATATATTTCCGTTTTACCTACGTTCAGTGGTTGGTACAGCATCCTGACGTTGACAGATGCGACTGACGCCTGATCTCGGCTCGATTCAACGAAACGAGTGGGGGAAACAAGATGGCGGACCAACGGACGCCTCTGATTGGTCAGAACCCAATCCCTTTGTAATCCATTCATATTGTACGAAATTTTGTTGGTGAACGGTTGCTTTTGTATTGAAAGCTTATTATATTGTATTGTGAAATAGTTTCTTTTTGTGCCTTTGCAGTGTCTGATTTACAGTTGAAGCTTAGGTAGCTGTGTCCTGTATTTCTAGTTCTTTTTTTAATTATTTAATGTAGTCTTAAGAAAAAAATTATGAAACTGCTTAAAGTTTACTATAAAAAAACAGTCTGGATTGACCAAAATTTTCTTATATTTTTATAAAGTGAACTTTTTTGCTAACAATAAACTTTTGTAGAAAATAAAATGTACTTTCAATCCAAAGAATTCCAATTTCACGTCTTATTTAGTCGACATTGTAACTATATTACATTTTATAGTACAACAAATTTTTACCAAACTCCTGCGATAGGACCTTTGATAAATATAACGAAACTTTTTCATGAGGCTGTATTATCACTCCGGTGGACATATCACTTATTGGTGCCGAAGCATGGATCTCCCATGCGAAAAATTACTGGTATAAGAGCTATTCTTTTCATTGATTAAATTTATTCGAAATGAATTTTACCAAATAATATAAAATTCTGAAGTGCCATGTAGAAAGTAAGAAACATGACGCCCCACATGGCGGTCAGAAGTGAGTCAGAAAGATTCTGAACTAAATTCAAGTTTTAGGCCATGTGTTTAAAAAAGTGTTTGTTTCGACAATGCAAAGCTTTACTAGGTTCTCCAATTATGAAACTTATGAATAAATTGCAATGAGTTTAGAAATGGATCCGGTGCATTGCTATAGGTAGTCCCATCCCTCATAATGGGAGTTAAAACGTGACTTATAATTTGTGACTATCCATGTTGTATCAATATCATAAAAGATATTTGCGGTTTAGTCTCAATCTCTATAACTGTTTTAAGTTCCAGGTGCAAATATCATAAGGTATATACAATCCATATATTGTAATATACTTTGTTAAGTTCATAAAATAGAATGGAGTCCGACGTCACTTTAAAGCCTCTCTGTTTCTAATTGGCAGGGTCGCCATGTAAGGTGATGCATCGGGGAGATTAGAGAAACAACTTTATTGTTTGAAGTTACATTTAATACTACTGTAAATATTGGATACAATCGGATATATATGGATTACACACTTAGATCTAGCAATGGACATGTATACATACATACACACTACAGCATTGCAAAACATACATGATCATTGTACCACTGACAACATCATATTGTCTGAAGTCACTGGGTGGGTAGAACCTACACTATAAGCGCCCGTGGCCGCAAAGGTTCGTCTCCTTAAGATATTTATATTTTTTTATATATTTGATTGGTCGGCGTTTGACCAATATCTAGCCTGGTGATAAGCGATCACGTGGACTAACGATGGAGCACGTCATCCCATTAGCAACCGATTTACTCGGGCCTTGAATACACCGATATTATACCCTGCATGAAATACAGATTCAAATAATATAATTTTAACAAATGTAATTATAATTTAAAGTATAGCTTTAACTGTTATGGTAGATCCAGGTCCAGGGCACTATGCTATGCGAAATCCATATCACCTACCCAGTGATAGTTTGGCGTACCCTCTTACCCAATCATGTTGAAGTATTCGCCGAAGTAACCTTGATGGGTTCATTCCAGGATGAATCTAAACGAGACACGCTTCAATATTTTTGGCCTGTGTTCGAAGTGTGGCTAAATTGCTGCTAATTGCTGGTATTGAAAACGCGTACTTACATAGGTATTTTTTGCATAGGTAAGTAAAACCCGAATGTGTAAGTAATAAATAAAATAAAAAATAAAAAAGCCTTTATTTCCATAACCTTAAATTACAATTCAAATGTTGGTATTTTCTTGGTTAGTATTTTACAAGCTAATAGTTTTGCTTATACCTAGGTGTTAGTAAGGGTTATCATAGTTATTGGGTATGGACCCCTCCTCGGGTGAAGGCCTCCTCCAGACCTTTCCACTGATCTCTATCCCTGCCGATTGCTAGCCAGTCCTTTCCCAGTATAACAGCCAGACTATTCTGGCTGTTATACCTATACATTTGGGTTTCCTACCCCTTATCCTAACGATCGAAGCATTGAACGTGCTGAATGTTTGAGTAGAGAGTAGAGTTTGATCGACTCCCAATTTCCAACGATTCTGGGCTTTTTCAGTTCAATACTAATTAAATAGGTACCGTTACCTTCAGTAAGTCTACTCAGACTACATAAAACAGCAATTTCTTTGAAAAAGTAACCTTGCGGTGAATGCAAACAGTATTTTATATGCATAACGTACTATATATATGCTTGTAACATGAAGTAGAGACGGCAGAGGGTTAATTATGCGCAGGCGCAGATTTCCCTAAACTTGAAGAAGGATTTTAGTTTTCCCCAAGAGGTATGGCCACAGTTGAATGGGGCACTGGGTCTTCGGTATAAACTCAGCCTCCATTGTGCAATACTCGTGTGGCACACATCTAGGATACCTAAAATGTCCACTTGGCGACTTAAAACGAGACTACCTTCATATTACGATTTAAGCTTTTTTCGTGTAACAACAACTTATGTTTGAGAAGTGTATAATGTTATTGCGTAAAGTCTTGTTAAATTTGTGCATTAAATCAGTATCACCTATTGAATGTTGATTAACTGATGACGAGATGAGAAAACAAAGTAGAGTTACTTTCAGTCCGTACGAACTGGCATCAACGTCTGGTGCATCGAACGATACACGAAGAAACTTTACGACGCCGCACTTGCTCGGATCGGCCGTGCTACGGCCAACCGCCGATACAATTCTATCGCGAGTTGAGACCGGACCGTTCAATTAATCGCTCCGATTAACGTTGTCTCTCGGACATCAATGGTGTTGGATTAACGGAGGGTGGTGGTGTCCTTTTCTGTTGGTCGCAGATTTAGTGCGGCGCCGCGGCGTTCGGCGTCGCCTGGCGGGGGGTGCGCCGTCGCTCGTAAAGCATCGGTCGCCACATTCTACTGACGCGCGCCTCGGCGACTACGCGTTGCGTAACAAACCGCGCCATAAACAACACGACGTGCTTGCCTCCGCACCTGACGGCTGTCGGCTACTTACCCACGTGCGCCCGACACATTACGTATTGCGCTCATGCCGCATCTAAAACGCTGACACGTGACTTGACGGAGTGAAACTCTCGGAACTCTTTTTATTCGGTAGAACTGTGAGTTTTGTGAAGAAGTTTTTAGCGAGCGGGATGGCGCGAGCGCGTTTGCCGACGGCGAGCGCCCGCCCGGCTTAAGGTAAGTTTATTGCCAATTTATGACTCCCAACTTTACAGGTTCGCGGCAAGGGTCCGGCAATGTTCTGATCGTCACACGAAGTTTTGCGAAGGGTTTGACAGAGTTAGGTCGGTGTTTAGAAACAATTTAAAACAAATATTCAACTGATAGTTGATGCTAACAATAGCCTAAACAAATTGTAGAAGAGATATTTAATTTCTGATACGACAGAAACATTTTCTTTTGAACATAGAAACAGTAAGTATTGAAAACAAAGATTTGTTCTTAGAAAAACAAAAAATAAACATGTCTTTTAATTATACACTTAAAGCTAAAAAGTAAATTGATGAGCCCAAAGCGATCGAAATTATAAAAGTCTTAACTGAATAAAATAGCTATAATAATGCACAAAAGTTTTATGACGTCAACAATGCATCTTTGTTGATAGGCACTTCATAAAATATTTATCAACACATTAAACTACCTTATTCATTAACTACCACAAGCCGAACTAACAGTAAAATAAAATATTACTATGGTCCAGTTACCAACTGCGAACCATATGCCGCTTACACATTTTCATAAACAAAATCGAGCCTTCGCGTAGTAAAATTAGGGTTGGAAATTGAGTGGTAGAGCAAATGTGATAGAAAAACATTATATTTATGAAATACTATTTGAGAGATAAGAAAGATAACAACTTCCTTGTACAACATTTGATTTAATTTAATTTAGTAACTGACTTGCTTTAATAGTTTCAAATTGTAGAGGACTAACTTTAATTGAGGTTTAATGTGTTATAATTACTTGTAATTACCTATTCTGATTGATATGTAAAACTTATATGAAATTAAAGGATGTAATTTTTCGTTAGATAATTCGTTCATTTTATTGGATACTTCATAGTAGGTACCTGGTACTAAATTGCCGACGTTCGAGTTTTGGTATTGTTAGGTAAATCTTTTGTTAGAATCATTAGTTATGGATTGCACCTGATATTAAGTCCATTTAAGTACCTATTTAGTTTGAACGTAAACTGTCATATATAAAAATAAAGGTATTTAATGAAATGCCTAGGTACATACTTAAAAATATGTATGACATAATGGCCACCTTGACAAATATTTTAATTCAATTGTAAATGTCATCATTTGAGACGCAATAATTTATTGTTCGAATTTTCTTCACATAAAAAATATCCACTTAGATAAAGGCTTAAAATTAAAACAAAACCATAATTCTTCAAGAACCATTCTACTCAAAGAATTCATTAAGACTACAACAATAATTTTCAAGATAGTGGTAATTGTAGACACAGTGGGTTATGAAGTTCCAAACTGTTAACAGATCTAACCAATGTCTCAAGGGTATTCTCTTACCCCTGCTATTTACCTACTAATAGGGGACAAAATAACAGTCACTTTGTGGTAGAACTTGGTTGTAAGAAAATAGAGTAAAGATGGTGTTTGATTAGGTATTTATTGTTTTTAAAATATTTGTATGTCATGTTTTCTTAATTGACTAGCAAAAAAAATAACAATAAAGAAGGATTCAATCATTTACATACCTCATAACATTTATTTTATTACATGGGTGCAACTGAGTCATGTGGCGATGACAGAGAAAATTAAATTTTTTCACCATCCCTGCTCTTCACATGGGTTTAAAAAATCCAACTGGAGAGACTTATATCAGTGTAAATATACATTGACACGGGCAGGAGTGTTCTTTCATAAACTTGAACAATTTGAAGTAAAATCAAACAACCTGCCTACCAAACGGTGATTATGGTAAATCCTCTATAGTAGAGGAAACTCTTAAGAAATCTATCAGTGGGTATGAATGGGCTGTTGGTGTTGCTTTTTTGTTTTTTTTTTTAAGAATTTTGCCCCACATTGTTTTTATTGGTATTAATGCAACGAAATTTGCTAGCTGTATAAAGAATAATAGATATGAACAGTTTTCACTGGAGGTAAAATATAACTTACGGCAAACATATTATATATAATAAATAACGGACAAAGTATTACTAGGTTTTATAAAAAAAATACCAGTAGTAGCATTGAGTCCGGAAGGGCCCGGTATACCTATGGCAATAGGCTCACCCCCTATTACATGGGACTCATAACATAAATAGTGAAAAGTGGGTGTTACATTGTACAGTGGCATAAAGTGCTGTAATGTGCACCTCTGCCTATCCCTTGGGGATAAAAAGCGTGATGCAAAGCGACATACATAGTGTAGAATATAACAAAACATTTTAGTATACCTAACTAGTAATAAAATTAATTACTATGAATTAAAAAAGAGACAAATCAAAATAACATTACTGCCTATAAAATGACAAGCGCCAACATTCTAATAGCTAACTAACTGGGTATTCAGCACAAGGACTTGTTTACATTTTTAGTAACATGTTTATACAATTTACATAAAACAAAGTAAATAATGCTCCGAGTCAATACACGAACTGATTCTCAGGTCTCAGTACCTATATCGACAACAATGTACCTATCATATCAGTCCCAATGACTTCCAGATAGGCCGGTTGCCGACCTGCATATATACAATGTAAGTATGAAGTAAAAACTAAAATGCCAGAGAGCATCTTGAGCAGTTGAGCAAAAATGTTACCAGCATTAATTTGTACTCTCAACACTTGAATTCTGTTTTATCACAAAGAAAACAGAATTAGGGCTGTACAAAGAAGACTGAAGAGAAAAAAGGTCGATAACGCACTAGTAACTCTTCCAGTCTTCTACTTATTAACAGATGATCCGTCCATGCCATAAAAAAGGACTCCTTCAATCTATTTATCAAAATACCTCTTTATAACTCAACTATGGAACATCTAATATTTTTAAATGATTTTCATTTATTTATGCAATAAGGCATAATCACTTAGGCACCATAATTATTTACACCTCTGTGTATACCTTCGAAAAAAAAAACTGTAATACCAAGTCAAGTTTAAAAATAGAACAAACAAATGTAATTTTAAAATCATAATAATGTTATCAGTCCTTGATCGAATAAAACTTCCTTAAGTCCAGAAAACAAGAATGTAGTTCAAGGAGTGCGCGCTGGCGCAGTATTTGTGATTCCGCTCATGCGCGACGCCATATTTGTCTTATTTCACATCACCCTGTTAGATCTCAATCTCCACTTATTATTCAGTGATGCTGCTTGCTTGCTTTTTGTAATATTTACCTCTCCTTGTACGTTATTCTGACTCAATTCCTTGATATATCATTTACCTAGTTGTTTGCTTGATATGGTAATTTAATTCTAGCTGTTAAATTAATAGGATTTATGGTACTATACAGTAGCTGTAACTAAAAATAAAAGCTAAGTTGAAGATTTCATGTCCTGCTTGATAAATTTGAAGAAAAAAATCCAATATAATTTTCTTGCACCAATTAGGTATCAAACCAAAGAAAGTAAATAATTAGTATAATGTTCAAATTGATTAGGGAAACTGTTTTGACCGATAATGTGCTAGATAACAAAGTAACAGTACTCAGAGGATGATGTACCCAGTTATTTTGTGAAAAAAAAAACACATTTTTTTGTATTAATTATAATATCTATTTAAACAGTCTTAGACAAAACCCCAGTGGCCTAAGTTAAAGCTTCATTAAAAACTTTTAGATCTTTATCAAAGATGAGTTCAATAAATATAACAAGTGTAGTAAAAATCATAACAATCGATTGATGACGTCATAAACTACACTTAAAAAACACTTGAAAATGGAAATCCCAATAAAATTACCATAAAATCATTGTTCAGATTATAAAGTCACATAAATTGACGCTTTGATTGATTGATTTATTCCACTTGTACTTCCCGTAATTATTATGTTAATCTATCGAACAAAACCTATGACGCTTGGGTGCACATCCGATGCTCTTGGACAAATTGAATACACCTAAAGGAGGCGAGAACTTTCCGCGGCTTTTTGTAACATGCAAACGTTTGACGGGACCTTCTTCAACAAAAACTTGAGGGGAACATTCAAGTGTGTTAGTACAGCATGAAATTGTCTTACTCGCGGTCATAAATTATCATCTTAATAAGTTAATGAGTGATTCCAGCAATACTTTTGTTTTTGTTACGCACCACGCAAGTGCCAACGCTACCGGTCTCCGCGCACCCGTTATTGCCATAAAAGACGCGCGCGCCGCGCATCTGCCTTTATCGAATTTGATTAAACTTCATGTTTATTTATCGCGTATTTATTTATACAAGTAGGACTGCGCACCGACGCCATTTAGAGACAATAAGACTTGAAATGACAAAAATATATCTAGCTTTTTATCCGACTATTTAATTCCTGAGGTCACTCCCGTTTGAACGTTAACGGCTCGCATGGGAAAACTCTCGACTCAACAACTAGTTTGGTTCGAAATAAACGTACCTAATGATGTGATTTCTCCAGTGCATTATGACGTTCCAATGGAATCTAGTGCAGATAATGCAATATATTTTCCACATGATGCGTTCGCACATGTAGGTAGCAGATGACGTTGACGTGTTGTTGTGTTGTGCGTAGGTATGCTGGATGGATTCGCGGCACGTACTGCCGATCAGACGCTATCGAACTTTTAATTTCAGCAAAAAATCATTTGCGAAGCGTCAAACATTACCCAGTAACAGGTGAGTCGGTTACCTCCCGCGCGCAACAAGCAAAAAACAACATCTGTTAGTGAGAAATTTATGCAAGCATCGGTCGTACACACGATCATATCTACTTGAAATACGTCGCTGGAGACAAATTGCAGTCACTTCAAACGTGGCGAGCGAGTCCCACTGCCGCAACGGAATAAGCAAATAGCCGATTGTTTCGCTCCCGGCCGGGGATAGCGGCCCGAATAGATCTTAACCCCAGTGTAGCAAAATACAAAGTCGTGTAATAGTCGCGCGCCGTAAAGTACCGTAAACCTGAACGTAAAGCACCGCACTTCAGCTTTGAATCCGCATAATTATCGAATAGGCAATAAATCGTGCGGTGTGCGGCCGCGTGCTTCGTATTGTCTACTTTGACGACATTATTGTCTTTAGTCTGAGGCGCGGTAGAGCTGTGCATTCCACGTCCAACCCGTCATATTCCACCACCTTGCGTAAAAAGTAGCCGTGCGTTATCTATATGTTTAAACAGCCTGACGCGCTCAGATAAAAACTTGATGTCGATTAATTACGCTTTGGGAAACGCGAATAATTTATAGCATTTGCACTAAAGATCTGCACGTAAAGTATAATGATGATAATTTGAGTAATTGTTAACGATAATAATTACGCAAACATAAAAAATAATTACTGTAACTTTTTAACAGCACAATTCATTCAATGAATTAAACTCATTCGTAAGGAAAGTGGTCCAAATTGTCCAATGTTTGCTTATCCATAATTTCATCTATGATTTACGGTGATATTCCGACCTCATCGGTTCGATAATGAATGAGGTGGTCGTAAACGGCGAAGTCAAGAGAACATTAATGTCAATAAAAAAGCCATAAACCCTATTAGCTGTCATAAACTTCACCACATCTGGTCAATAACTCGTTTCGCGTACAAATAGTACTAATTGAATAATTAAAGTTTTGTATGGTTACAATATTAGTATCTAGTATTATATTTTTAATCAATTTAAAACCAATAAATGTTTATTGGACTACGAAGAAGTCGTTTCACAATTTAACGCTCACTGTGTGTAACATTGAACGAGTCTATTTGAAAGAAAACTTTCTAACTCTATTCCACCACCTACATAAATTTACATTGATATGATAATGCATTTCGATATAACAAAGAGCGACGATGATTCCTGTATTAACATTTCCCAAAAATGTCGTAAATTTTCATGTCAAAGATATCTCATAGTCGATAGAGAACACGGAAACGAACTTTTTGTTGTAAACTCCACTAAAATAGAATAATAAATTACGTCAAGGTGTTACGTGTTTTTGGCCACAATTCACCAAAACACAGTGCTGAGCACAAGTACAATTGTTACTCAAATTACCATAATAATCGGTTACCTGCTTAGTCGCAGGTGAATTGTCACTTTTGTCTAAGCATTTAATAACTTGTGCAACTTTTGTTGCAGTTTCTCATTGTCAAATGTTTCCTTTCTTTATTTTTTACGATGTAACGGTTAGAAAAAAAAAAAGGAATTTTGTAAACATAACGGTGCAAAATTTGCATCTTTTCTCTATTTAGCATCACAATAGAGTAGGCCCGTTGTATGTTTTTTTGGTGAGTAACGTTGCGATTTTTAGGAATTGTCTCTTCTTGATATTTATGTTTTAATATAACACATGGTCTTGTTTTGACTTCTGTTATTCTTTGAAACAAATGTCTGCCTTTGTTCTATTGTCCTATTTTGCTACCGTTAAGTTGTTTACCGTTTTTTCTACACTCCAAATTGTAGTTCAATAAAACGTACAGTTTTAGTCTATTCAATCTTGTGAGAAACGGTAATTGTGTATTATTGTAACAATTCCCGTTATTTTAGTAAAACAAACAATTA
The DNA here is from genome assembly GCA_902850265.1 of Spodoptera littoralis. Classification (NCBI taxonomy): domain Eukaryota; kingdom Metazoa; phylum Arthropoda; class Insecta; order Lepidoptera; family Noctuidae; genus Spodoptera; species Spodoptera littoralis. The sequence goes on along the minus strand of LR824542.2, from coordinate 5,638,075 downwards.
TTTAGTTTCCAACAACTGTGTTACACAACGGATAGATATTATTATGAAATCAATTAGTTACAGGACGTGTAACTCAAAATAATATCCTGTCTAATTTTCCGTGTTCGATAAATATAATTATCGTTTCATTTAAATTTGGTAGAGATTTTCACTTTAAAATAACGACTCTAAATTAAGATTTGTAAGTTATTATGGTTGCACGTTTTAGCTTTGAAGCATGGATACGCTCTTGCTTAAACTGAAATGTCAAATGATTACCCATAACGTATATCACAAGGTTCACATTATCTCGTTTTATTCCGAAAACTAAAAAGGACAAAGTACCTACTATTTGCATATTACAAAATTTCTCAAAATAATGGAATCACCACAACGTCACCAGGAAAAAAGCAGCAAGACGAGCAAGATATAACTCACCGCAACTTTCAGCAATTTTTTTATCAACGACCACAACAGAAGTTCAAAACCGCAAAAGCCAACTATCTAAGTATAAAACGAACTTGCAAGTCCGTCGAAGAGCGGGGAGGCAGCGTGCCTCGAAAATTGTAATATTTCAAAATTACTCAAGAGTCGCGTTCGCTTGAATAATGCGATAACTTTGAGCCAGGGGTGGTACTCCCCGCGTGCGTGCCTCACTCCCTCCACTTGTTTTTGAACTTCTGCTCCTGAGTTTGATCAAAATATACTTGCGCCGCCCGCTTCATTTGAGCTCATTTATTTGACCAAGACAATACAGTCTGTTGAGTCATTTAGAATTAAATAAACAGTTGCTGTTAGACTTTAGACTTCATTGTTTTAAGGTTAGAATCTGTGTACAGAGTTCAAACAGAGATTATCATAAAATTTCATTTAAAATTAATTGCAGACTATTTATTTTCTACTGAAACTATGGACAAAAATCACACTGAAATGTCCTTAGACTTTAAGCAGGTCAGGTATTGAGCTGGTTGGCAATAAAACATGTAAAATATTCATTTCATAAAAACAGAGCATACTAAACCTTTTCTAACATCCTTGGGTCCATAAGGTAACAAAAAAGAATACCAATTCCTAAAGACTTATGAACTACTGAAAGCCAAATATTCAGGCACCTAACAGAATTTATTACCGTTCTATGTAAAACAGTGTTCGGACTACAACGAGAAATAAAAATTGAACAATCTTGAAGAACAACGGAAGCGTACTCAAATGTTAGTGTTCTATGGAGCACTGTTCTTAAAACAACATTACGTGTTCGTCCAATTAGTTGAACAAATACTTAGAAGGTTAACAAGACTTCTAAGCTAAGTTTTAATGAACTTCTGTAGACCTGTTTGACCTGAGGTCAACAAGCTGGCTAATAGATTTCTTCAACAATATACAAGCTTCTATAAAATGTGCGTACAATCGGCAGGTGCGTTCAAATTCAATAGATTTTAATTGCTGTGTATGTAACGAACTGCGAACAGTCAACAGCTTCTGCCAGTAAATATTCTATTCTGTTAATTACCGGCCGTTTCTAGGTAGATAAATATTGATCCTTTGAATTTGAAAGCACAGAGTTTCTGATAGTAAATGACACCCTTGTTGATGATATTTCTGTTAACTATTGAGATCAACCTTTAGTCTAACGTTTGATGCATGGACTCATAGGAAATCCTATAATAGTTCATTCACCTACTGAAAAACTGAGTAAAGATTTTAAGATTAGATCAAGCACTGAAAGAAAAAGGAATAAAAATGTCAACTGTAATAGAGATGTAGCTAAAACAAACACTGAAATGCTCATTACAAAAGTTAGGAGATTTAAATAAAAGCAAAGTTAATTAATTAACCGCAAACAATGTAGTAAAGAATAATTATGAAGTATGTGGCGGCAAATTGTTGACTAATTTAATGTATCATGACTAATAAATTCTCAGGCAAATAGAGACAGTTAATCAGATCTGAGGCGCAGTAGCAAATGCTTGGCTAACACGCCAAATCGACTAGTTGTCGAAATACAGTAGAAATGCTATTCATTATCAAAACAAAATATAGAGCAGTCGATGCATTTGACCTAATAATAACGGTTGTCGATGAAAATACATTTGAATTTGATGTGATTTTCGAATTTGATAGTTTTGGTAGTAAGTTAATTGATATTATAAAAGGTATGATAATGTCTGATAGAGGAGAAATTGGAAAATCAGAATATATTAAACGAAACGCAAGTAATTTGAAACAAAAGGAGGAGAAGAAGAAGAAGGACTTGGTTTGAATTTAATTACCATTCTTGAAACTTTTAGCAATTTACTACACTATACTCAACACAATCCCATTGACTAATATTGAGGGGAAAAAATCAATGAAAGTAATGTAGTGATTTCTATATTCATTTGAAAACAGCAGCTACATTGTGTTAAAATTATACAACAGACACATTTTTTAAAGAGAACTCAGACTTCTTTCTTTACTTCAGACTAAACTCCAATCAAAAACACATCTTTAATTTTCTTTTATAATTACGTTTCATCATACAAGTACAAACTCATGTTTAAGTACGTAGTATCTATGCATGTATGATTTATGTTCCATGTAAATCAATTTCATATCCTTATCGACATCAGATGGCAACCGCATCCTGTATTTCAAGTTACATCGCACGAAGATGACAATCTACACAGATTTTCATTTCAATGATAGGTTGTAGGTGTGTTATTAAAATATATCTTGCAATAGTATCAAAACAAAAATTGGTTTTATCGATAGCGTTTGGTTGTTTGAAATAAAAAGATTGATAGTACTGCAAAAGACTCGTTTTTGAACTTTCATTTCACAAAAGGCATAGGTTTTCACTTTCGTCTTCTAAAAATTGGCATCTATCTACAAATGCCTAATTCAGTATACATTAAATTGAAAGTAACGACAAAATATCAGATGAAAGTCACCAGAAGCACCTAATAAACATAAAAAGCCGTTTAAAAACCCATAAAATAACGTTCTTCACAAACTTACTGACAATGCGTTGTGTCCTCGCCTCTTCATATACACACAGTTGTACTATATTTACATTCATATATATTAAAGTATAAGTGTATTCTGGAGGCCGCACGTGGTCCAAGCCATGTGATAAACCGGTCTTGGGCAAGCCTACTAACCTCTAAACGACACCGTACGTGAACACTCTTGAAGGATGCCATAGCCTCACTTTTATTTTTCATTTACACCGTGAGATATATTTTGTGGGAAACCAAGAGTGAAGAGAGACATATTTTAAATTTTTACACACGTCTCTTCTTTTTTAATCTCATTCTATGTTAGTTCTTTGTTTAATGTTTACGTAATGAATTAAACTAACCGATTGGATTGTTAAATGAATTATTTATAGTGCTAATCTTAGAAAACGATAAATCTACAGTTATCAGGACATATCTCTGGGTGACAGCTATGCAAATCACTTCGACTGGTAAAGAAGATATCTGTGTAGTCTCATGAAGACGATATTTCACCCTGTGTTAGGGAAAAATTATCTATTTTTGGTAAAAAATATAAAAACGGGTAAAAAAGCGATATAATAATAAAAAGTCGTCTAATTTCACTTAGACGAGAAAGTGCATCGACTTTCTTTATAGATATAACTGTTAAAAAATAGTCACTTAAAACAATTATACTGGCCACAAAAAATACATGTCGATATGAAATTGTAGATGGTACTGATGGTACAAAAACTACCTTTTAATTTACACCTTTAGGTCCTGGAAAATGGAACAATGTAAGTACATGACTGAAATAAATAATTGTTTTAGTTGTTTTAATACGGTTTTACATTTACAAAACTTGTTGCTTTTGAATTTATTGCTATGATACACTACCTGTTCTATGCCTTTAACATTCGAATTATCATGTAGATTAAAAGTTTTGTTGAAAAAAAGAAAAGAAATACTGTTTTTCGTTACACCAAGGCGTAATGAAGGGACTTTTAATTTACACTTTATTAAAAGGTGTAGATAAGTGTATAAGTGAAGGTAGTAATTGTTTAAATTGAAAACGCCCGCTCCCCGGGAAGTCGGTGGATGTAACCGCACCTGCGAAACTTCGGGCCCGAGGCAACTTGAAGAATTCTCAACTCTTAGAATTCTCGGCGAGGAACTTGCTTCGTCTCGTTAGCTGCTTGCCGCAAAACCTCTTCTTATTTATGCCTCTACTTTATTCCATTTGCGGTTGGCTTTAACTATTTTAGCACTATTTTTCATTTTACACGCTTCTCAAAAATTCAAGCTAGGTGAATGACTGAATCAATGACCTTCAAATTAAAAATTGAATACTACTATTAAATATTAAATAGATACGAAGCTTTAATGAGCATAATTACGTACGTTCAAAAAACGCTTAATTATTCTTGCACATAATTTTAATTGCTTAATTTTCTTATTAAATTGTTACTGGCCAATTTCCCTAATGTCTACACCAACGCCATCTATCAAACGTAAAATATTATGTCTTCGATAATTTATCAATGGAAAAAACTTGATTAATGATACAATGCTAATGGAGATCTTTAGTTTTGGTCAGCCTCGTTATGTTAATTAATCTTTGAGGTAATAATTTCCCGAGGCCATAGATTCTCTATCAGTTGGCTTTTGCGCCATTTAGGTATATTACAACTTCATAATAATAATGTCGACTTTTAATAACATACGCATATAAAACGCAATTTATCATCGTCAGATATTTAAAAATATCATCCTAAGAATTCGTATCCTTCGTATTATTTTTTGTCAAGCATTTGCAGTCATGGTTTTTAGCCGCTTGTATCTAGTTCATACTTCTACTTATTGCATTAAGCACAACATACCGCAATTATATCATATCATTTTTTATATAACATTTAGTAGTAATAAGATCTGTCATTAAAACCGTTCAGTCCGATATAGCTTTCTAGAATTCGAATCATGCAATTGTAAGGTGTCGGAAAAACGCTGGCAATTCCATGAAAATGCATCGGTGCAAAGAAACCCGCCGAGGAATGCCACATGCCGTCTTTTAATCGATATCAGTCATATCACAATCTAATGTAATCTTTGTCAATGATGGATTAATGTTAAAAATATATTGGCGTCCATTTGGTAGTTACGACGTTTTGTCGCATAAGTATAATTGTTTCGAGTTTTTATTTGAGCAAGGTGCAGATATAAAATGCGAACGGCGACTAAACGTTCCGATTATAGCATAGATAGTGGCATACAGTTATTGTTTGTATAATGTATTTTAACGTACCTCGCAATAAATTATGTGAAATTATTTTATTCGCAGTTTTTAGATGAAAGTAAAAACGTTGCGGAAACAGCGCGTGTCATGTTGTGAAATAGTTTCTTTACTGTAACGAAATTTTTATATGTATTTAGATGCAAGTCATGGATAAAGTAAGAACGAATTCTTGAATATTTAATTTATTATCATAAATAATTTATCTGGTTTTAATTCTGTGACTATTCAAGTGGAAAGCGTAGTATAGTTTGTAACCAATATTCATGAAATAAATAAATTGAAAACACGATATGTTTAAACGCATTTTATTAAAATTTTAAATACTCCGGTACTACCTGGATTTTACGATGATGTCAAAACAGCGTCAAAATAATCTAATCGTGTTAACGGGTTATTATGATTCTGGTAATTATTGCAATTAATTATAAGCTCCTTTTAATAAACAAAGTAACCCTCCAACCCCTATATCATTAGACGTTTCAAAGACTGTTATTAATACCCCTTACTTTAGTTTATTATCCGTAAATTGTTACTAATTTGCCGGCTCTGAACGTGTTAGCACGACAGGGTTTTGCGCGAAATATTTCGAAAATTTAAACTTTGTCTGCTACAGTTTGGATGAAATGTGATCGATCAAATCGCTTTTTGTTCACTGGACTTCGTTTAAAATTTATTCGATTGCTAATTTTATTTTTATGAAAGAAATATGTATATTGTTAATGTTTATAACAATGTTTGAAATAATGCGTAAAATATTTAACAAAAAGTCACAACTAATTCAATAGAAAATAATTCTTAAAATCAGACACAATACAAATATTTAATTTATTCAAATTTTTATCACATGCGTACGTAGATAATAAATTCATAAAATTATTTATTCAAAATGTTACTGTACTTTAATTATATCATTTAATTTAATAAACATTTCACATCACCTACCGTTATTATATTCAAATGCTCAGAAAGTTCACGTTGGTACGTTCTTTGTTTTATAGTTTTACACATTATATTGTGTGTTGTTATTCAAATAATTTATTTACCTACGGTAAAAAATACTATCATCTTAATTTAGACAATGTAAATTTACATAATTTCGCAAGTTTAGTAGAAGACAGAAGCAATTAAATAGTTTGTTTTATGGTTTTGCTGTCACCTTCTTGAAGTGGAAGAAAACTTAAATATTAACATTAAAATAGACTACATATTTTGTTTTTAGTTGAATTACTATAAGATTAGTAATCATTTTAGAGTCCTAAAAATAGTCCTTAAGCCATAACTTTAATATCTTCTTTCAGAAATGACACATTCCAGTCAGGAGTTATGCTAAATTATTTCCAAAGAGTCATTCTAAAAAAAATAAAATTAAACAAGCATACATTCTAGAAAACCATTAGTCTGTATTGTTTTGTCTTTTTTCAAGGTCGATCAAGGTACAAACATAGAAGTTAACTTAAATTGTATCATACCTAAGTTACGTAATTCAAGTTTGTGCGCCCGCATATGCAGGCTGTCTCAAGGACTAATAAAGATTGTGGTACAGTTTACAATGTATGTAGTCATTTAAACTATGTTTAACTTGTCTTCTTGCAAGCTAAATACTGAAGTGATTTTGCCAAAATGTATTGGACTATTTAAAAGATACAGAGTTTTAGAACCTAATTAGGGACGCAAGGGACACGATATGTAATTGCTGTTAATCTTCTCAGTACACATCTGAATGCAAAAATAAAAATATTTTATAGAATGTTACCTTGTGAAAAAGATGAAGAAAAATTATAAGGAACAATACTGGTGGATAAGAACCATGCTTTCTAAACCTTTAAAAAGCGACATATTAATTTTCCAATCGAGAACAAAAATGTCATATCATCCCTATGTCTAAAGCGTGATGCTACAAACTATATAGTCGTTTTACTGACAACCATTAAACGGACCCTTAAGCCGAAAGCATTGTAGCTCCGATACATTGTGGCTTATCAAGAATCTCTACGGATAGGAATTTTAACTAATAGTAAGTGGTTATCTACCGGCGGGTATCAGTATTATACCATCATGTACCTCTTTGTGCTGACACGTCATCATCATGATTGGGTGTCTTTACCGGTTACTGTCTCTGAGTAATGCCATTCCGTCATCTCTTCAGCTGCTATGGCTCTTTGTTTGGTCTTCAGTTAGAGCCTTATGGCTACAGAAAACTTGGTTGGTGTGGAATATGTTTCTATCATATTTATATCATATTTACTATATACACCAATAAGATAAAAATGCAGTTTGATTAATAATATCAGCCATTTGACATATTTATCATCAGATTATTTGCTTTTGTCAGAATTTATCTACCTATTTTTGTTATTTTATAATTATCATTCCACATCATTCATGTCAACGCTAAAACTTATAATGCACTATATTGAAACATCAACTTCATAACATTAGTGAATACTTCATTAACGGAATCAAAGGCTACTCACTGGTCCACAGTTTGTGTGTACGGTTGGACCCCATACAAACAATATTAATACGCATACACACTATCTATAAGATAAAGTTCAGAGGTTCTCACAATCAAACTAAGCCTGTACAGACCAACCGCATGTGCTAAACCGGTTTCAATGGTCACAATATACTTTATTACAAGCAACTAAAGTCTTAGAATTAACCGCATTGGAAGAATCCTATGAGGCAATACCTTCTCTTTAGTAGCCACAATCACAGTAGGTCTTGCAATGAACCTGATCGGGCTTACACAGTTGATTGATGGATAAAAGGACGCCGTGCACAAATTAAAGAACAATCCCAAGGCAACATGGCGATGGAAAAGTAAAATCAACAATTAAACTCGTTATAATATAAGTGGGCATACAGACTGTGCTTCGAATTAAGAAAGTTGGTTATACTAATCTGAATGTTTCGTTTAATTTTATATAGTTTGAACCTAACTAACTTGATCTGTGTCTTTGACAGTTCAGCGATGCGGTGCCATGTAGGTGATGTGAAATGTCCGATTTTATACAAATGTATAGTATTCTGTTTGAAGTTTTCATAACTTGTAAAACAACCCAATATGGTACTAATAATTTTGTATATCTACTAGCAACATGTACCTAATAGTAAATTAGGATACGTAACCCTTCATACTTCTTGCTTTCCGCATGCATCAAAATAATTCTGGAAAAAAACTATCAGACTAAACAAATCTGAACGGAAATAAAGTGTGCAAGTTCTTCCATTTTGAATTTATCATAGCTTATTTATTCTAAGATTCACATAAAAATTCAGGTGAACGCATGAATAATTTACCTACTTTCAATTCACAAATAACACGTTATTGTCAATTCTGAAACCGCCCTAACACATATAGAATGCAGTTATAAAGCCTCTCCATAGATACAATCACGTCCAACATTACGAACCACTAATGTACTAGTACACTGGCGTTCACTCAAACCATAGCACCGTGAATAATTTTGACAGCCACTGTAATTAAATTTCATATATGCGAGTATGTGACTACGTATGTATGTTATTATGAACATTAAAAAAATGTTACGAATGAAAATGAATCGTAAGAATTTGGCTAACATTTTTTCAGTTATACTTACCTATTATTAACATTGTTAGTTCCCAATTAAAATGTTTTATGATTACCTTCAAGAACATGTAGGTAGAAGTATTATAAATTTGTGTAATTAGGTATTTTATGTGTGTACTATTTGGAGTTAAGGTTCACGCACGTTTATAAGAAGGTAGATAACAGATTACTTATTAGTTTTATGTTACTCGGTGAGAGTCACATAAAAAACACGCTTTTGATTGTTTAGTATAGATAAGGAGTACACAGTAGCGAGGACGTTTTCTGAGAAATTAAATTTAATCTCTAAGTTAATGTCACAATCAATTTTTAATCACTGTTAATTAAAAGCTACAATTGTTTATTTACACTTTTCACACATTTATATTTATTATTTATCAAAGTATTTACATTCATGTTGAATGTAAAGTTTCAATATTTATTTTCTATTTTAATTGTATTTTCTGAGCGTTGCGTGGTCAAGGCGCCTGCGCATGTCTCCGCTCACTCGTCAATCGCTTCGATCAAAGATGTCCTTAGCTTCACCAGTATACTTGAAAGTTTATTTACTAAGTACATTCAACCTTTAAGCGTGATTTAAAATGAATTAAACACGTTTACTATTAGTTAAAAAGCGTTAGTAAAACGTAGTCATGTATAATAAAAATTTTCATGTGTTATGAGTAGATGAGCACTCAATACCTAGGGGAAGAAAAAGTGCATCTATCGTCGGCGACCGCGCACATTGCTCATGAAGAAGAACCCCTCTGTGGTTCGAAACTAGTAGAGCTTTTCTCAGTATATTCACGTGAGTTACCCGCGATTTTAGTTAATTTAGTATGTCTCACGATACTTATTATAAAAACATACAACTATATCATCCAAAAACCTTTTTAAATCATAGGAAGCTTGTGTAAATTTTAACTTTGATCACAACTCGCAGATAAATATTACACATTTCACACCTAACCAGTTAAAAGGGGCGTAAAATGAAAAGCAGAATATTTCATAATAAATAAGAAGGTGGCGACGCGACGTTCGTCCTCTCCTGTGGCCTCGCAATGACTGACGTCGAGTCAGCGATGATTTATGCATCGCGGGCGCAGTCTAATTAGGCGCAGGCGCATCTCATTCTATGTAAATTTGAGCCAGCCCACAGAATGAATGATATTCTCATCGGTACGATCTCAAACTTCGTGTAGGTTTAAACAAATAAACGCACGAATAAGTCAGACGTGATTCGAATACGTAAGTAATAACCCCTATAGTACTAAAATTCATTATTTTTGATATTTTTAGTAGAACACTTAGTAAAAAATAACAAGATAAGTATCAACTGCAGTTGTACTTGAGTGAATGTATTTTCACACGCCAGAAATTAATTCAGAGTAATTTTAGTACACTCTCAAACAAAATAAATAGCACGTTCCCAACGAAAGACTGCTCTTGAAAGCTCTGTACTAAGATCTCGTTGCGTTTTGGGATGTCGCGTCAAAATCCTTTGGAGCAAAGTTGATATCCAAAATCTGTGGAGACTACATAGTAGCGTGGTACGGAGGCCCGAGGACGAGTAATGTTATGAGCAAGCCATTATTGTCTCGCCCCATACCGTAAAACATTACGCAGTCGTGCCGGGACCGACGAATGCATTTAGAGCTGTCAAATACCCCTAAACACAATTTGTACTTTATAAATCACGTAGTTCTTAATGCAAACGATTTAAGTGTTTTCTTTACCATTTCTAAAATGGAATACAATGTAAACGAACTCTGAAAATAAAATTCACGAATATTTTCTTGTTTATAGTAAACATCTACTCGATTTAGATACAGTGGAAGGTAAGCAAAACGACCAAAGGATCAAATTATAAATAAATTAAGTGGAATTTCTTGGGTCAGTGCAAGGCTAATTATCGTGCCTACACCGATGTACGCCATTAATCTGAACGCGTTAAGTTCTTCCTGGGATCGTTAATTTGTGTGCTAACCTAATAAATTAATTGAATAACAGGAAGCGACAACAAAGTGTGTAATAAATAAGCACATCTCAGGACATGTGTTAACTGTCAGATATTTTTCATTTTATTTTTGAGCATTGTATTAACATCTCTATATAGTGTGGCAGTGAAACCGCTTAGGACCATCTAGTGAATGTTTCTACGTATAGTAAAAGATGCTGCGATCTCATGGGTATAAAAGAGTTATCAATAAGTTTTATTCAATTGGAATAATTTAGTTCGGGAAAATGTTTTATAGAGGGATTTTGGCTGGCTGTTGATTCAAGACTTATTATGTGGTTTACATACTTACTAAACTTTGATTTAGTTTATAGATTTGACATCTATTGTATTGTATGATATCTTTAAAACTAAGAATGTGGACAAAGCGACAAATTACACTAACCTAAACTCTATACAAAGTTAGTTAAACAAAAACTGTAATAAAGTTTGGTTCCAAAATAAAAGATAGACTCAACGCATACGAACAGAGAGACAAACAGCACAGTTTGCGTGCACCAGATAGATAGAACTGAACAAATAAGATATAAAATTTTGTCAAGCAATAGCTTGACAAGCACGAAATCGCGAAACACAAAACGAGCGTCAACATAAACTAACATCCGGCAAACACTGATGTATTGCAGCCGCAGAACTATGGAAACAAATCTCTCGCAGTAATAATTTACGGGCGCAATATGGCTCCGCAGTTTGAAAACAAACAAACAAAACAAAAACAGAAGCGCGACCCGCGATAAAAGATGTCGCCACACTCGCTAGCTTCACTTTAAAGATAGACTGGCTAGAGCTTAGATAGCGGCAAATAAAGGACATGGACTTGCGCCTGCGACTTCACAGCGGCTCGTGGCCAATCAGCGGTCGCCGCGTAATTATAGGTTGCGTTCGAATTAGGAACGACTGCTGTGGCTCGTGCTAATTGAAAATAGAATTCGCTGATTTATATCGTTTTGAGTCGGAAGCCTTTGCTGATTGTTTTTAACATGATTAACGAGCTCTCAAACTATATTTGAATTTAGATAGACTCCTAGTTTCCAGACAATTTATAAGCTTTACTTGTTAGCGCTACTGTGTTGAAAATGTTAATTAATGAATCGGTGGCCGATTATTGATTTCATTTTACAATAACTAATTTCAATGCAACTAGTTAAATTTAATTTGTATTAAACACGTGGTGTACGCTATTCATAGTTCAGTAGCAAGCTATATATTGACTTCTAATGAATCTATTAACTTCATTAAAATTACAGAAGGCTTGTTCTAATTAATTTTAATTTGAAGTTTGTATCGAGTATTAATGCACTTGATGCATAGAAAGAGTTTTCTACAAGTAAATTATAATGTTGGAGTTACTTTCTTCTTTTACGTAACGCCTACAATTTTGTCATAAAAAACATTTCTTGATTTTGGATGTTGATAATATCTATAAAGGAAAAGGTGATTACTGCCTGGACAATTAATAAAAACAGATAAAATTCCCATAACAGTTATTCGAATTATAATACAAACATGACTCACGAGGAAACAAATTAAATGCCCACTGTCCGCGCTAGGGTTGCCAGCTCGATAAAATGCTTCGAATTGTCGGGTGCCTATCGTCATTCCTGGCTCAATTATTTAAAAAACGAACGCCCGTTGCGTGCGTTTCCGTCCCTGTCGTGCGTGATTTTTGAGGGTATGTCTGTCTCTTTTACTCAAATGCGCCCGCGTCGTCGATAACCGCGGAATGTGCCGGCTGACTTCAGTCGGGCGGCGCTCATAGACAATTTAAATTGGAGAAATTGGTAGCCAAGTACTTCGAGGAACTGGTAATAACGGACAAACGTCAGTGTATGTAGATAGTACGAGCACATCATCTATTACCAATGACATATTACAAGGAATCGCAGAACCCGTTTGTTCAATGTTATTTATTTTCTCAAATAGTGTAATAAATAAAATTGCATAAATGTAGTAAACTGCCTTAAACAAGCTAGGATTTATGAAAATAAACAATCTTGAAGACCATTAAACATTGTTGTTGAAATTCATTTGCAGTTTTGTTTTTAATGTTACCTCTGAAAATACTGATGCAGTTTTAAAGCAATATTTGTATCTAGCTAAATAGATCTAGATAATACAGACAATGGAGTAAAAACATCAAAGCGAGCTAGTAATTTTGAATTCAATTTATCATCCACGCCATACCTACACAAGAACAAAGTAACAGTGCGAGCTGAGCAAACAAAAAGTTCTGAACCGGCTCGATGTCACACAGAGCAACAAGAATGCTGAACAAATTTGAAATCGAAACCAGATCAGTGCAGGTATCGATAAGATAATATTATGCTATCGATATAACCGCAATAAAATCAATAAGGCAGCTAATCAATCCAGCACACGTAATGTGTCGCGAGTTTCAATTAAGACTTGGCTCGACAACTAGTTGTCCGCGATTAAGACCGGAGATAAAAACCCTGGACCATCATAATAGGGATAATTGTATTCAGGTATATCATAACGTGTTGCAACTTTTAATTGGCGCCCTAATAAGAACACCGTTTAAATAACGAGTTAGCTATCAATTAATTATGATACTGTTGACATAAAGAACTTAATCCTCAATGAAGAAGAACTCAAAGTCTAAGAGAAAACATAAAAACTCGGGTACGATGCGACCGTCGAAAAGGAAAAACGTAAAATCCCTAAACTAAACCGTTTACTTCCCGAGAAAATTTTCAAGTAGTCTTGAGCGCTGTATTAAGGGTAGCATAATAAGGCTTTCTGGATTAGGTGTAGCGCTCTTGAGTGAGAATAAACCCAAGGGAAATCCTGGCGCGCAGCTTTCCTACTAATTTATTGCTCTTCCAACGGCCAGCGGCCTTTGTATCGGATCTGCCGGGAATGAGAAATATATTTCTAGATGGATTAACATGTTTGCCACTTAGAGGTTGGTAATTAGTGTATTCAGGTACTCTCGGCTTTCTTAATTCAGCTTTTGTTGCTAAACAAATGAACAAAATCAATTTTGAATTTTGTAACCTAAGGTATGTACGAGTCGGTATATATTTAATTATCTATGTAAACGAGTGGGTATACATTTTTATAATTCGACCCATATTTGCTTGCTATCTTGGCTATAAAGTGGTTATTACTAAAATTCGGAATGTAAATAGCTACAGTACCAAGACCGCATCTAAGGAAAATGTGTATCAAAGTATTGATTCTATTAAAAATTTTAAAGTTTTAAAAAGCATTGACCTAACCCGAAACGAGTTTAAACTCACACTTAAAACTGCAAGCCAGTTTTTGGTAGCAACGATTTTGCAAGCTCACCAAAATAACAGATAGTTTGGACAGCAGCCATCGAAAACAAAATGATAAGGATAGCTATACGTTACTGTCTGTTAACAAATTGATTGAATGACTCCTTAAACTAATTGGATTCACCGGTCTACTTATATTTCGTCTTTTACTCGAGATTAATGCCCTGTTCACATCTTAACTTACTTGGATGTGTGGACATCGTTGTTTGGCTATAAATTAAGAATTATATTCCTTTGAAGATAAAACATTTCACTTAAGATGTACACCCACTTAAGAATATAAAGCAGTATTATAAAACGATCAAAAGTATAAACAAGAGCACCTTTTGAGCTGTATATTTTACGCGAGTCTCTCTGGTCCTAAATTAAAGAAAGTGCAGAGCTACGTTGTGTTGTATCGCGAGTGCTTCCTACTATTAATCCGTAGTAGTGAATTAGTGCGATGCACACACGTTTGTAGTGTGGAGACACTTCATTACGGGGGCAGGGCATAAATCAGGACTTCTAATATTAAACGTGCCTTGGTGGGGCAAATTGCGGCCCTGTCTGCGACTGTGCGGTCGATGGCAGCGACCTGATGAGCCCAGTTAAACCTTACTATTAATTGCCCTTAGTGATTAACTTCAGAATGACCCGACTGAACAGTACCTATGTGATGAACAACTTATTTCTTAAATTTATAAACTGATAAGCTGAAAGTAAATTATAGCCCGTGTTTAGAGACAGAGTAAAATGTGCAGTGAACATTAAAAGGAATCTAAGAATTAAATCAACTTTATCGTTGCTTCCATACAATTTACTTTTTTTTCTGTCGTCACCCAAATGAGATATGAAATGTTTAAAGTATTTTATTAATTTATTTTTTCCCACTGCGCGAGATAATTTCGCGGGCCCCCACCGAGATCTTCTACTAATGTGATTTTAATGTACTTAAATGTCTTCTCACCTATATTTGTATAATCTGTTTTGTGATTTTATTGTTAACTGAATTTTATTTGGCTTTATTTACGTACTTTGCTGAATGTAATTCATGTTTAAGTATTTTTATCGTGTTCGTGCTTTCATAACACGACTTATTTAAGAGCTTGGATTTAAAATACGTTGTCTTCCTTGAATTTTGGAAACGTGCAAGATTCCTTTTAATGATTTTAAAGTGAATGTTTTGAGTATAACGTATTTATCTTTTAATCAGCACACTGCTATTTTAAATTTATACAAACACGTTACATAAGGTATGTCTTCATCAAAGTAATTTAGATAAATACTTGCCTAATAGGTATATACGGCTATACATAGTAGGTTATTTAAATAACGACTTAAATATAACACTTAGAACGCCATCTTCACTCAAGATAAATAAAAATAAATAATGGGGGAGAATTTGAGAAAAAGCGCAGTTTATAATATTTTTATCTTTTTTTGACACTATCGGCCCTCCCTGTTCTGCGTGTTTGAGACAGGGGCGTATCGAGAGTCATTTAGGTTCTGGTCCCCCATCTGACCCCTCAAGAAATATGGGGTTACAATAGAGATGAGATTCCATACTTAAATGTTAGTTTGATTCAATAACAAAGCGAATTACAAATTTTCCGAAATAGATTTTTATGACTAATAGGTATAATTAAATCAATTTCCAAAAATATGTAATAATCGTTTTAGAAACAACGCAATATGATGTGTCATTACTACTGAGTTTTTGTGTCTCAACAAGTGAACAGCCACTTGTATTGGGGTTTTACACTGAACTAATTGTCAATTATCAAGCAGAATTGGAACTGCGCCCGAAAAATAAAAACAGTCTCAACGAATTAGGTCCTAATTCGAGTATGATAGACTTGCCAGTTGCACTAGTTTTGGCTTAAATTCAGATTACGCATTTTTGGTTGTAAAAGCCGTCAACTACATTAATTGTTATTACGATGTCATTTATTACTGCGAAGACTGTTGTTATAGTTAACATGACGTCACGAAGCTTGTTTTAGACCTCATTTGAGCAATTGATCGCTTGAACGTGGCTCAAATGGATCGGAAAATGCTCGGGATGTTTGAAATTATTTTTGTCGCGTCGGCTCCCGTGGCGCAGACGTTTATTCGCCAGTGTATCAACGCCCTACTGATGTATGGTGCGTTCTAACATGTACTGTATTAACTTTTTCGTTCTATTGTTTCAGCGTATTTGTGTATTCGTATTTTTGTGGAAATTCTGGGCTTTTTGTTTTTTGTTTGTTGGCTTATGATGGACGTTGTTGTTTTGTTTTACTGTTACGTGACATTTAACATAGTACTCTCTGATATAAATGTTTGTACACTAAATAGAACTAAAAATATAACCGAAATAACTTTTATAATTTTGTGTTTACCTTTATGGTCTTCTAATTACTTATTAAAACAGTTTAAACCAATGTAACACCAAGGATGAAAGCGTAACATCAAGGATTTAAAACTACAAATAAAGTAAGAAAACGACCTTGCCAACCCGACAATTAGCACATCTTTTACCCCACTCAAGGCACCTAAACATCTTGGCTCCAACTTTACTCTAACAAACAATTCAGTTCCCACATTCGTGTCAATGGCTCGTTTGCGATGAACTTTAGAAAGGCGGCCGGGCCCTCGAGTACATACGAACTCGCACATTAAAACTTTGCCCCAAGTGCGGCCCTGGCGAGTGCGTTGTACAGAAAAATGTACTTAATTAATTAACATTATTTATGATGAGTCGTAAATTTATTTATTAAGATAGGAAAGTTCTGAAAATGTGTCTAATTTTAGGAGGCATTTAAAAGCTTTGTATGTATTGTTTACAAGGATCTTTGTACCTTTTGCATACAACAAAAAAAAATAGTTCAAAGAAGTTTCACTTGCAGGTGTATGACTGCCAAAATGATGGAAGGCCTCTTTGGTGGTATTTGGATCATAATTCAGTGCGTAACTTAAAACAGTGTCTAACATAACACATGGTGCAGACACATAGTTGTAGAAAGCAATAACTTATCCCCCTCATCCCAACTATTCCCTTGGCTCAAACATACATCTATGTAACCTTACTGACAAAGATACAGTTCTCCCTAGAAATGCTTCTGTAGAAGGAAATGCCGTAAATTGCGGGTTGGGAATTAAAATATATTGTTCATTCGTGAGCCGTCAATTATTATTATTTGTTTAGTTTTTATTGAGACAAGATTTTATTTATGACAGCATAGTAATGGCACGCAAGATTCTTAACTATTAAAACTACATAAAAATATTAATGTTTAAAAACAAGCGAGTAATTAACAATATCCTGGTGGTTATAAATCGATTATTTAATATATTAGAAGTATATAATTATATCTTTTTAAACTTTTTTTCAGGAAAAATAGAGAAAAATATTCATAAATTTTCTATGTTATAAAAATATGGGAATAAAAGATTTTGTGGCACAGAAAAACATCAAATGTGTTTTTAATTACAATTTAAGTTAAAAAGGTGAATGTAACTAATACTATCAATATAAAAGTACCACATCTAGCAACAAACATCTATAACCCTACCAAATATGAAAGTTACTCGCGAACGCCGCGTGTTGTTCAATATATCACATTTTGATTCGGTCGCGCCATAAACAATACAATATATCAATATAAAGCAGACGGTGGCGAAATTTGAACGTAGCGAGTGCGTTATATTTATGTGCGACTACGCATTTATGTACTGACGATGTTTTGTGATGTTTTAAACGCGTATTCAGCAAATTGTGTTTTGTCGCTTTGATACATAGTATATTGTAGTTCGTTTTGTGTCATTGTTTCTTTTATATCTAGTTCTCGTAAGTCTAGATATACGAATACTCATAGCAGTCATCGTAGCATAGGCTTAAAATTTTTGGGGCTTTCGCAAAACCAAAAATGTCACTTCTAGCACAAACTTAAGCTTTGAGCCCAATTAGAGGTCATAGAGACGACACTCAGTCTACTATTATATGGGCCTTAATTTTGTCTATAGTGAACTTAAAGTCGATTTATCATTGTTCAGTAAATTTTTAACTGTAGAATGAAATTGTTATTTGACAGTTTTTAGTATAGAAGAATTGTCAAATGTTCAAAGGTATTCCTCAGTTAAAACTTATCTGAAAAAATCGACCCTTAAAGGTTTCTCATTTTAATAATATAAAACACTAGTTACAGAAGACTGCCTCGTTGGCCAAATGGTCGCAAACGCGACTGTCGCGGTCTCGAGTTCGATTCCCGGGTCGGGCAAAGCATTACTGGGTTTTAAAAAAAATCTCAGTAGTAGATAGCACGGAGTCTGGAATCGTGCCCAGTATAGGCAATAGGCTCACCACCCTTACTTACATGGGACTCATAACATAAATACTGAAAAGTGGGTGTTACATTGTACAGTGGCATAATGTGCCTTATCCTACGGGGATTAAAAGCGTGATGTTATGTTATGTTAACACTAGTTACCTAACTAACTGAAAACACAAATAGACGTGAAATAAAGCCATCCACATTCTACCCTTTACAAAACAAAATATCAAACAAATTAACTGTTCATAATATCCTAAATTTTCAGGCATCCCTTGAGAGAAAACTTGTACTGTGTCCAAAAAAAGCTTTTAAAACCACATGTAAGCTGACATTACGAGTACATAATGAATGTGTTTGTCAAACAGATACATTTTGTTCGATTTTAAACGCATTAAGTGAGTCAATGAGTTTGAGACGGCTGAGAGGTGACCGGGCAATGATCTTGTTTGCTCCTTAAACAAATGAATAGCTTCGATTTATGTATTTTTATGATTTGATTTGTTAAAGAAGCTATAATTTATAACACAGTGGTACGAGTCATGAGAGTTTGTACTTATTGTTTTTGTGTATATTTACTTAATGATTGTGACATAGTAGGTATTGTTTAATACGATTTGAATAAATTTAGATAATTATGATACTTGACTTTTCTTACTTTCCCTGGAATATTAAATATTAAACCTTTAATTATCATATGTTACATAAGCGAAAGAACTGCTCCTCAAATAAAGTTGTTTGCCAAAGCGTTTAATGAGAAATTTTCCCAATTAATTTACTTGTGTATGTGAGAATTTCTTAAAAAAATATACAAGTTATGTGAGTCTTGTGTTATGAAAAATAAAACTAATATTTCTATGTAGTATGAGAATTTATTTTTAATACAAAAATTGCATTGTTTCCAGATGGTTACAAGAGAATTGTATGTGAACGTGGCGTCTATAAATTACGTGTACCCTACAATTAGCTAGTTAACATAATGTTTACACCGTATAAATTAAAATGCTTGCTCATTCATCATTAATTGATACTTTAGCTTCAATTACAAACTCGTTTTGTACTAAAATAAAAGTAATTGGTAGCTGAATCCGTGGATTATATTTAAAAATATTGTATGTGAACTGTGTAATTCAATCTAAAACTACTTAAAAGTGGTGAATAGACATTCATTAGCATTCATAAATTAACGAAATTGTTCATCCCACAATTACATAACCGACTAATCCTATCAAAAACCTCTGAGCCTAGAACACCATGAAATAAAATGCAGTTTTCTATTATGAACAACGAAGACACAGCCAAAATTATAATAAACGACATAATAGTATATCAAGGAGCGATTATTCATAACACCTTAAGGCCAGGTTGGCTACACAAAGCCACTAAGAACAGGGGACTAAGGACTAAATCACTGGCACTCACATAGGCGCTTAATAAAGTTGTTGCTACGAACATTGTTTAGCCTACGCGCTTGAATCGAGATTTGCATGCTCCGCAAGTTTAAGTTTCGATCTTATAGGTTTAGGGTTACAAATTATAATGGCGTAATTAATTGTTATTTTCTATTTATTTGTTAAATTCTTCGACGACTTTTGTTACTTATGGGTGTAGTTCTATCTATCTTTGCACTAAAGCTCATCAAAATGGGTTTAACTATTTATGCGTTAATTACGCAAACAGTAATTCGTGACAGAACAACAAACAAACGTGTTTTCACATTTATGGTATTAGTTAATAATGAACCGTTTATTTGATTAGTCTGTTCTAATTCTTAGAAACTATGAGGTAATCATAAAAGTAGGTAATTGATTTAATACCAACATGTTGCTGTCAATTCTATCAAGAAACACGTCCATAGAATATATCGAGGACCATCGTTTACTTAACCTTGTGTTTTCTTATATTATGATTAAGTTTTTTTTTATATTTCATATAAAAGAGTTTCGAACTGTTCTCTACCCCAAGATTATCAAGAGCTTCGAAAAAATCTAATAATATTGAGTTTGAGATTCGTGCTCAATAGTTACTCTCTGGATACTTGGACATAGTACTTAATTTACATTTAATGAAATACTTTCTAATAGAACGAAATTATATAGAATAATTCTCATCGAAATTCATAACGCTTTTCTATAATTTAAACTTGCCTATTTCAAACTTTATTAATTTTCAGCTTGATTAAACAAAGTCAAAATATTAATTTCAAAATTTGCGCAAAGCAATAGAAAATTACCAGAACGATTTAATTATTTAGCGTGCCCTGTTCGGTATTCGTACAACGAACATGTTGGGCACAACATGTTGGCTGCACAGAATAAGTTCAATGTATAAACATGTGTCTGTCTTTATATTTGCATGATTTTATCTCACCCTGTCGTTTTTATTTTGTCTCAGGTTTGCATGTATGTAATTAGTGAACATTCATTCTAATTGCGTGAGTGCTAGAAATAAATATATAACCACACTTCAATATTATTACATTATATACAAAGAAAGATTAAAAAAATATCGCTCACCAAACGTACGTTCAATTGCACCCACTTATGTTCGCTATGCATAGTGAAACGCGTTTGTTGTGCACACAACATGTTGGCCGCACGGAACATGTTCGTGCGTTGCGGTATGTTCGCACTCCCTCAGCCCGTCTTGTCTCGCCCCGCCCGCCCGCTACATGGAATTGTTTTAAACTTTGATTAATTCCTTGCCAGCGCGGTGATGTTGCCTTGTTCAGTTGATGAATACTGTGTCGAATAGTTGTTTACTGAAAAAGGAACAGATTAATTTTCTGAAATGTAGTTTGTTTTATTTTTTGCACTGCTGCTGTCAAGGCTCGGTTATGTAAAATGCTTTGCTAAATGCTTTGTCTATACGATAAATTTTCTATTCGTTAGGCGATTTATAAAACCTTTTTATTGCAAAATTCTCAGAAGCTGAACAACGCACACCTTGCATTTATCATTGTGCAAAAGTAACTGACGATTTGACCTGTCGACAAGCATACAACGAAAGCCACCGAGCTTGACACATTCAAAAGGCGACATGGCGGTTATCTCGAGAATTACATTAATTAGAGGTGTGGCTATAATTAATATTAATTAAAGTCACCTTTTAGCTCGCGACACTGAATGCGTATCGCAGTTAATAAATTTAACGGCATTGGCGGACCACTGGCTAACGCAGATAAAGATGCACCAGAAACTACGCAATTTTATCAACAATCCGTTCCAATAAAATCTACCTTAATCTCCAAATAACAAGGTTCAAAACGATGGCACCAAATACTTGGCAATTACGTTCGCTCGTTGTAAATTTTGCAAAAAGTATTATTAAGTATCGTTCCCGCAAAGAATTGTAGGCTTTCTGACATCGAGATAAGATAGTTGACAAATGAATGAATTTACTTTGTTTTATGTCCGCTGAAAGTTTACGATCGTAAAATGCAGAAGTGTAGCAAGCGAAGAAATTATAAGTGAGGATATTTTTGATCTACCCAACAATCCAATTATGAAAAGTTACTATTTTTGTTTCGATCGTGATAAGGTGTGTAGTTCTTTAATGAACGAGACGTGGAATGTTTAAAATAGACCTGTTAAAGTTGTCAAACTTAATATTCGTGACATAAATGTCACTATTACGATAATGTATGCGACCTTTACTAAAGGCACGTGTTTTAGTTACAATATTATTGGGAGTAAAGGTTTCGGGAGTGGTAATATTGTGGATTATTTTTGGCTTGATTGGCGTGCCAACTATTATTAACTCCAAATTGCCGATTAGAAGTTCAGCTACAAAAACTGTAACGTAAACCAGTTTCCATCTACCGACTGTACAATAATTCTGCAAAATTTCACTTAGACCAGCGGAACTGTATATATCGTTTAGAAGTTAAACTTTATGTGTTTCAATCTAAATAAGAAATACTATATTATTTATAATGGCCGCACATTTGCATCACATAAACAATAGCACCTAATCATTCCTCGTAACCATTCCTGACTAACCGAAGTCTACATTAACCCGTAGCTATTGTGTAGCGTTACTGCATACATTGCTGGCTTTGTGAACAAAATGCAAATGTATCATAATGTTAGTATTGCATAAATCATCGCGCCCGGCCGCGCGGATGCCCTGCGCTGATTATCTAGCTATGGATTTCAAGATAAAAGCTTTATTTGTTTATTGCTTAGCTCGGTGAAAAGTATAAACAAAGAAAAGAGAATTCTTAAGATATAAAGCATCTTTTAGAATTAGACAAATATTAATGAGATTGTTTCACCTAGCGTAAGACTCAAAAGAGTAGTCGAAAAAAGGTGTTCGCAAGGAGCTGTATTAGGACCAACTCCAAATTAATGGGTATCAGTTATCCTAGATTTAGGCAAGAAGAATGTTCGTTTATTACTTCATATATTCTCTTATATATAGGTATTGTCTAACTAATAATAAATTAAGCGGTTGAACAACCGAAACCAATTTCGAAATAGAAAGGGTTAGGTTATTATTCGGCCGCAGACGTATTAAAACCGTACTCGTTTTATGAAAATTAAATACGGGCCCATTCGACCCTTTGTATATGACCACATGTGCTTGGGTTATGCAAATGACGTATTGGATGTCGGGGTACAATACATACTTGATTAGAGATAGTTTTGTACATAAATTATGTTATTAAAGAAGCGTCTACCAACCGCAGTAGTCTGAAAATTGTTCTATCAATAAGTTTAAAATAAGGTTTAATTGCAGAGAATAAACTTTTCTTCTACCTAATCCACACTCTCCAGTTCTCGACACGATTACAAGTTTTTAACTGAACAATCTTTATTTGAAGATATATTACTGAATTATTTTTGTTTACTAAAAGCCGTAGATCCCTAGATACCAATCCCTAGAACCTTACCAGTTTTCTATAGGTTTTTAGTCAGCAAATGTGTTAAAATTTTAACACCCCAGTATACAAAACATTCATCTCTTTTTTCCCCATCCAGCCTATGGCACACGGTAGAATGTCAAACATTTTGTCATTAGGGAAGCACGCAAAACATATTTATGTTGCGGAAATATCTCATTCTGTCAACTAAATGCGTTTTGGTTTAACTAAAATTGCATGATAATTTTGATTTTAGGATCCAACGCGACCGCTGCGATGACGGATATAAATTCATGGTGCTATACATCTCACATGAATACGTTTCATATTTACTAGCTGCCTACGTAATATGAATGGCTGTTATTTCTAGTTACATAGGTCCTATTTTTGTTTAAAAAATATTTCAGAATAGTTTGGGAATGAAATATTGTTTAACGTTATTTGCTTAATATTGTTGGTGCTTCAAGAAATTCTGGCAAAGATTACTTCTTCTTGCCGACTAATTTTATTGTGTGAAGTTGAATATTATTTTGTTAAATTAATTCTAGTACATTCTTTTATCTTTCATTATGAAGTAGTGATAAAATAAAAATATTTTCATTTAAAAAAATATTGTATTTTAATACTAAAGTCTATGATTTTTGTTTATTATTTTTATGCTTAATGAGATCATTTGTTTCAAGATTTAGTTGAGCAGTTTTCGTTAAATTATTAATATAGCTTGTTGAAATATAGTTTTCTACACAAGTTTTCTCTACATTTTTTGTTTACAGTGGAATTTATATATGTACTTACAGTAGGTACAATTTTTGTGTGATGTTGAGTAAGTTTGTTTCGTTATATTGTATTTAATATTACTGCTTTAAAATAAAGATTATTCTATTTTATTCCTTAATACTGATGACAATAAGTATCATTTGACTTTGAATCATCTAACTACTTCAATGGCTTATATCCACAGACAAGATACGTGCAACAACAATGTAATAGGTACATAAGTACATCTTGCCATTGTGTAGTTTTAAATGGAACACGACTCAAGCTTGTTCGACGAGCTGACATGTACGTATCATAATAAGTACTGACAACTCGTGGGTAGATGTTACGAACACGATATTAGTTGACAGCAGTGGGTGTTCAAACCCGTGCGTGACCATTCATGAACAGTTCGAAATAGTCGGTCATTTTTGAAGTGTATTATTAAATATGCGATAGTCAACCTTGCTTTTAATTGATTAAGGGTTATTTTAGATTAAATTTTACTGAGTATTAATTGGGCTTCTTAATGTAGGTAACGTTATAAGTGGGTGTTATTAACACTTTTATTTATTATATGCATTTAAGTTACGTATTAGCCAATGACAGCTTTCAGATTGTTCCTTGTTACTGTTACAAATATTGCACGTTTATTTAAAGAGATAGAATAATGAGTATAAGTAGGAACAGAACACATATTTGTCAGAATAACTTTAACATATTCAGTAGCATACGAAAATAGAAACATTCGTGCGAGACATTTTCAAGCATATCTCTTGGTTGAGTGACCTGAATCTAGGTAAATTGATCGACAGGCGACGAGCGCCGTCATTTTCAACGTCAATGCGTACAAATTGAGGAACCCACATATCAAGGCTCGTTGGCAAATCTGTGATGAGATCTGATTCTGGACGATAACCCGGAGTAAGTAGACTCTTGCGTCAGTGACATGAATACTGGAATTGAGTGATCTAACTAACTCAGACAGCAGTCACACAGATTAATTTAAATGTTCGTTGATGATGTATACATTGAAGTGTGTGAGAACGTGGGAGATGTCTGGAGATAAATAGGATAGAGTTCATTGTTATCTAATTTTGCAGTTGTGAACTACTAGAAGTGGTAAATTGCTTACTTAACAGAAAACTGGACTATAAGTTAATAGATTAGGTAATTTAGTTACAGGGTATTGAAAGCTTTCATACTTTTACGACTAGGTTTAGATATTCATGGATGAATTAAAATTGCTGTGCTGAAAACTAAGCATGTAATAACAATTAGTCATAAATATAATCTGTCAGGGGTTTGCGGAATTAGAGAAAGGACAGACGTTATCGGCCATATGGACGCTCTACATAACGCCATAATAAATAACAAAAGAATAATTAAATGAATAGTATTTTATCTACCGCTAACAGCAAGGGGTTGACACGTACCGGGTACAATACATATTGAAAAAAATAATGACAATGTGGCATCAAAAACTTTTATTCACGATGCCCGAATTGTCTTAACCCTTCAACCCTTTCTATTCGGTTCATAAAGTTGGCGAAACGTACAAAAATACCGACATAATGCCATTTGCATAATGTTTCAAGCTTTGTTTTTTCATAGAACGGTGGGTTTGAAATGTCACCGCAGACTAGGGGTGCGAAAACACCCATTATGGGGTGCCGAGTGTATTAAAAATCGTTCGCGTCCTTTGCATTCTTGAGGTTATGGGTTTTCGTGCGTGGATCCCTTGAATGTGAAGAATGGTTGAGTGGTACTGTTTATAGATAAATATCTATTCAGTTTATTACATTAAGAAAGGTTGAGTAATGGAGTATCATTAGAATGTCTTTGTTATGCTAATAATTTTATGTTTTCATTATCAATTTTTGGAGCTTTGTTTTTATTCATTTATTTATTGTATTGTTTCTAGTATGCCTCATGAACATAGAATAAATTACTTTTGAAATACACAAATGAATATAGATCATTATGTACTTAACTACTATATTTAGTGGAATTTGAATCTTTTATCATTAAGCTAAAGTTTATGTTGCACTGATTGATATTTAAAACACGTTTAGAAAATGCAAGGACTATAATAGAATATCTACATTAATAACCTGTTTTCCTAGTGCAATATATAAAGCACTTTCTTGGGAAATCCAAAGTAAAAGTTAACTTATTTTCTACAACCTGGCTTTACAAATACGTAGAGAGTGATGCCAGAAAACATTTATAACTCTGGTTCTCGTTAAGTATAATATCATTCTTGGTATTTAATATATACTTGGCTATTTATAGGCATTTAAACAGATGGAGACAAACGTACTGTTTACTGTCTGCGGAGTCACGATCCTCAGTAATGAGCGAATGATGGTGCAGAAGAGGAAGAAGGGCTATTATTTATTTTACATTTGGAAAACCAACTGCTATACAATTTGATTAAATAGTATGTGGTATACAACAAAAAGCCAATTACTGGTTTCCACGATTAGTAACAGAGAATAGAAACATGCCAACACAATATTAGAATTACTTTTTAAAGTTATCAAACCACGGGCAATCTATATAATAATGATGCACAAATTACTCCAAATATTAAGGACCGTATAGGTACCCACTATGAATTAAAAAATCGAGGTTCAACTCGCACGCTGTAGTGAGTTTTGTGTTAAATGGGTCAAAATAAAAATCTTTACAGAGTTTACAGAAAAGCGTATTTCGTATATTGAGCGAGCAAGCGAGCACATTATACAAATTTCTCCGATAGTTGGTTGAAGAAGGTGTCGATATCGGTACCTTTTAATATACTTTGATATTGGTCTTTTTTATTTTGTTTTATTTTGTCATCTTTGTTGCTTTATAGTATGCATTATTAACCTGAGACATGACGTTTAATGCTTTGCTTTTTCAGTTTTATTTTCAGCAGCTTTAAACATTTGTTGCCGGCGAAGACACATACAAATACATTTCTCATGTTCTTGCATAGAACTGTTGCATTATCCGGATCTACACGAAGGTACTCTCAAAAAATGCCAAAGACGGTTATTGTCACCGGCGCAGACTTGAAGTCTACACGGCCGGATGTAGTAGTCGTTCCGGCAATAACATTTCCGGTACCGACACTCGGCTTACTTCCGTCGTCTGCGAGGGTACCGTTTCCTTCCAATTGTTTATGCCTTCGACAAATACTAAACGACAAGTGCTAATGCATCATAAACGTAAATGCTTTCATAAGGCACTGTAGGGCTGAATAAAATTTGAAAGCCTCCGCTGATTTTTGTTCAGAGATCTCTTTGAACTACTTCATTCGTTAACTGTATTAGTGGATCTATCCTACACACGCCCTTATACATACTTTTCAAGTTTTGTATTTGTAAGTAGACCCAATTTTTTAAATTATGCGCAAGAAAAAAAAATTTGCATACATTCTAGTGCTCTTATTTTAGTTTTTCTCACTGACCATCCATTGAAAATGAAGGGTGAATACTTAAATTTAAAATAGTGAAACTAAATGAAGTCCTAATTACTATAGTGTTCTTTTAAGTCTGACAAGATACTAATAATCTTTTTACTCGACTGTTTATACATTAAAAATATTATTTTGATTGCAAATTTTAATAATAAGTTGCACAAAAATGATTTCGTCATCGTGGTGAATGAACATAATAAATTCTGACCTTAATTTTCCAGTCATGAACTTATGACTCAAACATCTGAATGCAATGACAATTAATTGCTATTAGAATATGGAAATGAGATTCGCATGGAAACGACAGGACTGTTTTTAATTTAACAGCAAATTAATGAAGATTCTCGGATTTCTGTACTTGGACGATGTTTGTGTCTGTTTTGTAATTTGATTATTTTCTCCTTTACTTTAAAGTTCGTCTTCCTCTGTTACTTTTGGCAAAAGATAATTTCCTACGTGATTTATACTGTGCCCAAGCCAATTTAGGTTAACGTTTGATCTAGTTCTGGTTCACGTTACCCCTTCTACAGCATCCCTACTGAAGGATAGTTAGGGATTAGCAGAGATTTAAACTGTTCTGAGCTTGTGTGCATAGTTTCCTACGCTGCTTACTCTGATTTATGTTTAAGACTTGTAAATAGTTCTAGTCTTTAATACCTGGTCTTTTTGTTGAGATAAAATTAATAAAGTGCAGTTTTGTTTGTTTAAGACTATTTAAAGTAATTGTTTATTGCAAAATCTAAATTTAGTTTCCCGAGCTTTGGAATAACCCCAGCTGTACGTTCTTTGAAACTTCTACACAAAATTTAAGTGGATATGAATTTCATATAGCATCCCAAAAAGTTGGTACCAAGAGAGCTGTCCAATCAAAATACAACACAAAGCTATAACGAAATACTATTACTTGCCACCCCTTAGAAAACCAATAAGAACAATAATAAATAACTCTTATCATATTTCGAGTATGCTCCTGGTCGCATCGCGAGAGATCCGAACCTATATATCACTAGGAATTTACGAGGCAAGATACGACAGGAAAATTGCAAGAATGGTGGCGCAATCTATCTTAGTTGGGTTGCTTGGGGAGGCTGGGGTAGCGCGGGCGTCCCAGGGGCGCGGGGGCCGGGGCGGCAAGGGGGAAACTTCGAGAGGTTATTAGTCCAAGCATCTGTTGTTGAGCGGGGGCGTGATGAAACTCTTCGGGTAGGTACAAGCTAACAAATCTAATTGCTCAGTAGGCGCTCGTGTATACCAGCCCTGACAAAACGGCCCCCCTCATGCGGTCGCCGCGCAAGACTATTTGTTAAGCGCCCAGGTGACCGTGGAAGATTTAGGATTTTTCCTAACATACATGCTTTATACTTACTTTTATTACAAGTAAATTTTGTACGTCGTTTGTTAGGTTTACGTCGCATGAAACACTCCGATGTTTTTTGCAATCGCCTTTTCTACATAACCAGTTTTTGTTTCAAATGTAACTTTTGAAATAACACTCAGGATTTATTAAAATATGTGCAGTCATTCTTCTGCGTAGCGACAGTAATTATTCGCATAGCTTTTCCTACTGCTGCTGTTTCGGCTACAAAATAGAATAAAAATTATTATGATGGAATTTGAGATAAGAAAATCTAAAGTGTAACAAAAATTGCGTGATACTTAACACTTACTTAGAATTTTAGTATTGCTATGTGAGTTTGCTTTAATCTGTCGACGTGACTAATCTGCTTGGTCAGTTATATAAGGCCTGCGTTTTGGTCTATTACCTAAGTGGTTTCGGGGAAAGGTGTAGGCGTACATTTTTTGTAGGCCCCGCTTGACGCGAGATAACAAAATACGAAAAGTTTAGTTCTACCGTGTGCCCACCTCATACAATCTTTTTATGCTTATCTTTCTGTGATTTATGACTTGTTCGGCGTCCAACAACGGGAAAGAAAGGAGGTATACAAAAGTAATTTATTTTTTACGTTTGTTTTCTTGTCTTACCATCGGTGCGTGCGGTACTGGCCACGGGGCGAACATGTTTTTGAAGTTGGCATTTTTGAGATGTCGCAATATGATTTATGTTTGACCCCGCGCGTAGGCGGTGCTTACTGCTTAGTCCGATCGGTATTTTCGGCTCTATATAAAATAAATCATAATACATAAATAAATCATACATTAAACGTCATCTCTTTATTATTGAGATTTATTTATGGCGCGATTTTCCCCGAATATGTTGTCACAGAATAAATCTGAAATGTAAACAATCGCAGGTTGTAATTTATAACCTGTGCAGGTATGTTTATTTGATTTTCAAATACAATTTTGGAAATCACAAAAAAGAAATCTAAACCTCTTTTTCTTTACTTAACTCCCCTAGGTAAACACATAATTTTGTGTTGGTGCGAAGTTATGCGGGCCCTACACCTTAACATCTCATTATACATAGTACGATTGTCTGACTTGATTTATTACAGCTGAATCGAGTTCAATCTCTTAAGTGGTCACTCATGTAAAAACCTCACGTCATAAATACAAAACTGTCTGTTTATAAAATAAGGTTATTAAGATTCAGAAAAAAGTTCACACGCTTTTATTCGACAAACACGTTGTTCTCTCAATTAAGCGTCTTTACTGGCCGGACAAGGCCCGGACACGGCCGGACACGGCTGCACGGAATTATTCATGACGCGGCTGGCCGACATGTCATTCGGCCAAATTAGAGGCTTGTCATAATGAAGTACATGGAACGAATCTGGCTTAGTAGCTGCACGTATGTGCGGCTCCGCAAAAATGGTAATTAGTTCATTATGTGGACACTTCCAGCATAAACTGATCTTGAAATTCGAGTACCTCTAACACTTGACTTCTACTACATTAAGAAACCGTATGAGGAAATGTTTGTGCCTTACGATTTGTTTGTAATATTTGTTACATGCAATAAATAGTTCTTGTCCCCATTTCTAAAAGGGATTGTATATGTGGTACAGCCTCTTTTAAGCTCTATATCACGGGCATTATGTTTCTGTCTACAAATTTGAGTTAAATAGTTTTATGAAAAACACTATCTTATCTTTTCTATTGACTCTAAATGTGTAATCAACCCGTATCTACATTAAATTAATAGGTTTTTTAATTGTTTACAGGTATGTCCAGCTTGTATTTTTACGAGTTCCAAACTGCATCATGACGTGAGTACTCATACCCGTTAATATAACCGTAAGAATACCATAAACTTTCTACGCACTCCGAAACGCTTCATTTCCAAGAATTTTCGGTAGCTTTCTCCACGTTTTTATATTTTCCATGAAAACTGTGTACGTTGTAAAAAGTGAAGAAATACACTAAAGCTAAACGTGAAAGAGGCTAATTGTATCAGTGGGGCACGAAACAAAACAGCACACCCAGTCATTGAATTCCATACAACATTAGGTCAAACATATCAATAGACTAATACATTTCCCATAGATAACACGTCCTACTTCCTAATCGTAGAAAACAGGATCTAAGCCTAGTGAAACACTCGATACGTTATGAGATCAAATACCATGTATTCTCGAACAGCTATTTACAACAATATAACTTCAGATAACAGTTGTAAATGCACTAGGCAAACCACTCTAGTGCTTACGTCACTGGCCACGTCAAAACGCCTCCAGCGGTATCATACAAAAGTGCATGCATTATGAAGATTGCATGCACATCTAGCTGAGCCAAGTACCGGGCTAAAGCTTTGTTGCCAAAAATCACACAATAAATAACGCAAGGGGGCAAACTGCATGCATTATAGCCGTACCTTATCTTACTGAATTTGAAGCCAAGAACTGCCCATTAAATATGCATTAAAATTACCTGTCTGGTATGAAAAATAACAACCAGTTACAAGCTTTATTATTGGTTTGAGGACGCATTGACGCGTTTAATTAAGTAATTAGGGCGGTATCACTTGATGTCTGTATTTGTGGTGTGTTTAAGTTCTTAATGTGAGAGTGCCACTTCTTGTCAGCTTCCTGGAGAGTCAGTAATTGTAGGAAGTCTACACATTAAAGATATTGATTAACCAGCCATTCAATTGCACGGACGATACAATCAAAAACCTGTATGTACTTACACATTCAACAGTGATACGCCATCTTGAAATATAAACAGTGAACTGTACATTAAGTTCTTTAAATAAATAATAAATCACAATAAGTAATTCCATTCCAAACCAGATCAGCTCTCTTCATAAAGTTATTGTTCCAACAACAATAAAGAAATAATAAATCCTGTTCCCTTCACGACAACGATTAAAGAAATGATTGTGCAAACACGCAGACAAACAGGCGCTGCATTTTATATAAGGCAGAGATTAGTAAATTTCATCATGTAGCCACCGGTGACACGATGAATCACAATAATCGCATTCTGTATACACCACGGTCTCATCAATTAGACGAGTCACAGGCAGATTGTATAAACAGATATTAGACTAACTGACCGTAAACGCATTATATAATTTGGGTTTTTTACTCAGAGTCCAAGGAATTCTAAACAGGAGAGTGGCGATATCCGATCATGCAATTCTATTTTAGAAACCATTTCGTAACCTGGGAAAAAGGTCGAATTAGAATATTACGAACGCATTTTTAGACATTGAGATGTATTTCTTTCAGTTGGATGTGTTACGGAAACTGGAGCAATGTGTGATGCTGTTCCACAGGAATATATTGCCAATTGCAAAGTTGTAGAGGCTGCCAAATATTTGGTAACGAAAAAAATCTTTCTGCGATCTATTACATACAAATTGGCTGCAATATTATTTGGCGTTGTAGACATACACGTTGCAATTGATCTGATGATTTCAAAGCCGTCACGATATCGTGACGATAGATTGGAAAGTGTATGTGGCTTAAGGTCAGTCTTTTGAGCGATTTATTGTTACTATTATGACCTGCACACTTTGTGGCTCATCTCAGTATGATAAATGATTTATAGTCCATCTCACAGTTCAATCAAACTTTTCGCTAGATTTTTTGGCTGCGCACTACCTGACCGCTTGTAATTTTGTAACATTTTCGGATGGTACTAAAATTGTTCATGATGATCAAGTGTCAACTTTCCTCAATGTTTTTTGTACAAACTCTGTCCATTCATCAGAGGCTGGTCATTGAGCGACGTGTAACAATAAATAAATTTAATATCGTCGCGTATGTTCCCAGGGTCGGTACCGGACACGGCTCTCCAAGTGTCCAGCGTCCGTTCATTGCCAACATCACTGTCTCCGATACTCTTGTTTCCAAGATTGCAACTACATGAGGCTAGTACTATTGGTCTGCACATCTGCATATTGACTCGATTTGTACTTTCGTCATTCGGTGACATTTCTTACTGAATATTGTATTAATGTAAAGATGAGAGATGGACGAGTTCCATATTGTAATGATAGAATTGCATTTGTATAAAGATTAACGTGTAGAAATTACAATTTTAATAAAAAGAAAACCCTTCTTATAGTCGGGGAAATCTTCAAAAAATAATAAAGTAACGTTATCACCATTTTAGGTAGATTTAAGACGAAATAGTTATAGATGCAACATTAACAAAAGGAATGAAAAAGTTAGTTCTTGAATTTAATAAATTAAATTACGGTACCAACTTTGTATTTACAGAATCTCACTTAGCAACTTGGTTTATCTCGTTTTCCGAATTCGTAGTAGGGCCCATCTCATCACAGGCTCACTGCCAACTGCTCGTTTGTTATTCACTAGCACACCTCCACTTGACATCGCACGCATACAGAGAATACTCAATGCGGGGAATTTTCGCATACGATCAGGACCATGCGTTTCGATGGAGTAACGACGGCTGCCGTCTTTATTTTGGCTTTGATAGATGGGTATATAAATAAAGGAAGGTCTCGTTTGTCTTGTGGGTACAGTGAACTAAGATTAACAGTCGATTTGTCTTGAATTTACTGTAGAAACAAAAGCAGATCGCATAGGAATATGCTAGAATGCGGATCCTATACTAGAAATTGGAACAAAAATTTTCATACTATGTTTGGTGATAAAGGAATCTAGTAAGGGATCTAATTACCTATGTACAAAGTAAACCGTGATGGTATTTTATGCGATTTCGTTTGAAAGCCTTAGTTGGTAACACTTAAGTGGACTTAAATCGGTACGTAAAGTCCTCTAGGCTGTTCAGCTACATGCGTTCGAGTCACGTTTTTATCCATTATGGATTATTGCAGGGCACTTAGCAACTTGTAGCTTTATACTTGTTAAAGCCATAAGCAGGAATCGTGTACTTTGGCTTACATTAAGTAAATATGATCAAATTTTCTAATATGTATAGATACGGCCATTCATCTAATTCCTAACGTAAGCACGAACCGTGAAGCTTATTACAATTAATGGTGCTACTGAGCTCTTCCATCGTACACTGTTGAATAGTTTAGTAAAACATATAAAAACGAATAATTCTTAGGCATCTAATACAATACAGAAAGAAATATTTAAATGTTTAATGTATAAAGTTTTAAAATGAATCATCATAATCATTAGTATCTTCACGAACGTAGATACAATAATAAACAATTTAGGATATGCATGTTTTTCAAAATAAAAATCTTTTAAATTTAAATATATCATAGTCGTATCACCGAAATGAGAAAATTAAAACGATAATTAAAACTAATCCAAAGTGGATTGAGATATCTTTAAAAGCTCAGGAAGTAATGATATCACATCCACGGATATTCGAAATCGTGGGAGTCAAACACAAGTTGATTAAATTCATGTTCTCGAGACATTTATGACGAATAAATTTTATGACATTTTTATGACAGACATTTCAATAAGAATACAATTTTAAACTTTGTTGGTAGTTTAAAAGTAGTGTGTTTGTTTTAATAGAATTCATTATAACAATATTTTAATATTGAAATCATATTTTAAAATTTATTAAGGGTTATGTAGGTAGGATTCATTTTCTTTTTATTTCAGTTTTAAAATTGAGATTTCAAATTTTCACGCACCAAAATGCTTCAGTTTACTACGAAGGGCCTGAAGGCATTATACCTAAGTTTAATATCGTGACGTAAGACTCTTACTATTAAGTTATTTATTACATATATACAATTTCAACACAACTACGTAAGCTTAAAAATAAATGGAATTTACATAACCGGAAACAACTTGATTGGAATCCCTTTTTCTATTTACTTTTATATTATGTTAAATATCGATAACATCGATTGATTTACGTTCGCCATTCCTATCGATAAATAACCGATAAATCGAATAGAAAATACCCAATCGTCACATAAGCATTCTTCATTCATTTAAAATCGAGATATTTTGGTTAGAAAACCGGTTTTGAGATGTCGTTGAAAATGCCGATTCGCGATAAAAGGTATACCGTTTATAGAAAAAAAAGCATCTTCCGATGTCATTGGCCGCATAATGACGATAGAATTCCAAGTAACTTGTGGTAAAAAGTTATATTGTAGTTTAAACCTTATAAGCACCAGACTTAAAACTATTTCGTATGTTATTTATTTACCTGTCACCTATATTTTGTTTGAAAATGCATATTCCTGATAAAATCGCATAAGGAGATAAAAAATTTTAATTTGTAGATCGATATCATACCTATAATTATGTAACAATAATGTCATGATAGGTACGTTGCAGAATGCATGTATCGCTGTTCCTTCCACTTATTTATTTAAAAATATATAAATTGTAAAATGTATATCTACTTGGATACTCTAAAATAGGTGTGTTATTGTTTAACAAAGATTTTCCTCTTCCTAGTATAAACATACGTAAGTAGATTATTATATGAAAATCTCTGCAAAGAATAATAATAAGGAGTTTTGACAAATTCTTAACATAACACGTCCATAACACAGTAAAAACATTTAAATGTAGGTTAGGTAGGCTCAAGGAAAAAACAAAAATACAATTATTTTATTTTCCATTACGTATGAAATTTCCTGTTGCTGGAAAACTTGAGTGTCTTGTTTGTTATGCTGCTACTGGTTCTAAATAGACTCTCGACCGTATTAGTATAGGTACTAAAAACTATTATACCTATAGCTATAAATTGTGGATTTTTTTACGTAATTACTACATCCGTACCAAATCTAAGACAATAAGGTTTTAAAAATGTGTAATCTTTAATTCCGTACCTAACTCATCATTCCTACCTAGTCAACTGATAAAAATATTTGACTATAAGAAGTTCTGAATTTTTAAAATGATTTTCATGAGACATAATAAATTAATTATCATGTTTTTTGGCTTACTCGCGTAATTATTTGACGAGGAACTCGACTAGTTTCAAGCCATGCTAGAAATTCGTATTCATGAGCAGTATTCCGCGATCCGCAACGCGTTGGTATTGAAGTGAGCCGACTTACGTGAGCAAACCGAAAAACATAATAATTAATTTCAATATGATGATAATATTGACGACTCTACTTACGCCATGTATGTACTACTTGCTAGTTTCTTCATACCGTATGTTTATCGAGCAGAAGTTAACACCTACATGATGATTGCCTCCGTGATCTTCACTCAAAAACAGTTAAAAATTAAGCTAACATATTGTTGATGTCAACTAAAACAGATTTTTAAACAAAATTAAAAACGTAATACGAAACATTCTTATACAGAAACACTGTATTTCACCATAAATAATAGCATTAAATTGCATACTGTGAAGCAAAAACAAGTTTTAAAGTAAATAGCTACCAATTAATTGCTGTGACAGTCTATTAATAACGCACACTTTAGAACATCTTTCATTACACTAGAGACCTAGTATTTACTTGCAGGTAGACTAGAATCTAGCTATAAATCTCACTTAGAATATACACCTTGTTTATTGAAAAATATGGCATCAGACTAGTGACAAATTGAAAGCAAAGTGTTGGTAAATCATAGTGCGAGTAGGATTGTGTTAAATGGAAATTGTGGAGTTGTCGATCAAGATTTTGTTGTATAATATGCTTCTATTAGACTTGTATACCCGAAAAGTTATCATTTTAAAATGTATTTTTTTATTCTGCTCTCAAATTTACTCACTCAAAATTTTAAGAATTTGCTTTGATTGCCAATCCTGTACGAACATCGGTATGCGAAGGACCGTATGTTACTCTTCGCAAATTATGATTTGATATGTTTCTCAATAAGTCCAATGGTTTTGTAGCTTATTTAATGCAAACAAACAAACTAAGAATGAGTAATTAAATGGTGATGACGAAGAGACATTCTTCTTTCAGATTATTCTATAACTGTTGCATCGTACTCGTTCTGAATATTTTGCCAAAGACTAAGATTTAAAAATTAAGTATTCTTGCTTTGTACGTGTGTACCTAGCTACCTATCGAGCAAACCTGTCGATAAGGCGAAAATAAAATAGATGACTAATACAGTCATGAATAATGCATTCATGTTCATCTTGAAACCCAACCCAAAGAATTACAAATTGACTTCGAAAGACGAAGATAAAATATTCTATCGATAAATATAGAATATCTTTTGTCTGTGAACTAAACTACTTTAAATAACACGCACAACTAAGATCTAAATAAAAAAAGAAAAAGTATAATTATCAATTAAAAAAAACAAATAAATCAAAGAACATTCTAAATTTAAATCGGTTAACAACATCATTCTCTCAATGTAACAACGTAATAGCGTCCAATAACCGCGACGATTAACAAACCGATTCGGTGCTTAATAACAAACAGTTGAACGTATACTAACCTGCACAATAAACCGCCAGTTGGTAGGAAGTCAATAAAATAATAGCGGATCCAACCCACAATAGTACGGAGAGCAGAGCAAACAATGATGCTCGTAAACAATCTTACTGTGAATGCAGACGGGCGATTTTGCGATTCAATTTTAGAGACGAAATCTTGGTCGTGTAATGTTACGTATTTAATGTCACAGTATTTTAAAGGATTGAAGGATAGATGAAAACAGACTTTTTAACGTACGGAAATAATTAAATAGTCACATTATCAAATTACTTTATAAAATGGCAAAGATTTTACTAAAAATGATCATAATGCTTCTAGATTATGAACATTTTCTCTGGCTTTTCCTGCAGATTTTGAGATTAGCTAGTTATTCTAATTAATTATTTGAATTAAAAAATATTATTATATTTATGTGTTATATAGCTAATGAAAAACATTTGTAAAATAAAAAATATGTCACATTTCTATATTAGGTATAAGTAGTAGTATTGTTTCAGTATTGTGGATAGCGACATAAAGTCGTACGTTGGATTTTAGTCGCAAGTTTGCTACATTTGAAGTTTGAATCGCGAACTTAATACCTTATACTTTGTGGAAGCTCATTGAAAATCAATGATGTTTTACGATTATCTACATTACTGACGGTTTATGCAATTATTGTTAACTTTATGGATTGTTTATTGCCTTTAGTGATTGTTTTAACGTTTTAGTATTTTGCTATTATTGACGATTACTTTATAAATAAATGATTTATAAAGTAATGATTTATAAAGTTGATAATTTTATTTTATTTTTGAGTACTTCAGTATTGTTTTAGTTTATGGTCTTCTGAAATGTAGTAAAACCCTTCATAAAATGTATTTTTTTTTGTACACTAAAGTTTCATAAACCATTACAGCTTCTCAATAAAGGCATCATATTACATTAATATCTTTCAACAAAGAGTAAATTTAAAATATATAAATTCCAATATTGTATTCAGAACATAAACCCCAAACAAATAACCTTGAGAGCACACAAATGCTGCGGTTCCGAGGGATCGTGAAATATAGTGAACAAATAATATAATCATCAAACAACCATATCGACATTTTAAAATTACAGTCGTGACTTTCATTCTAAGACGTTGAAAGCTTACGGCGATGTATTATTTAAAGCCAAGGCGCGAGTTCTATAAATCATTCCGCTGTCTCTCACTACAATCGTATCGATTATATTATAACGAATAAAACGTAACAGAATAAGACCCTAATTGCGTGCAATACT
Source organism: Spodoptera littoralis (assembly GCA_902850265.1). NCBI lineage: Eukaryota > Metazoa > Arthropoda > Insecta > Lepidoptera > Noctuidae > Spodoptera > Spodoptera littoralis. Next base: position 5,599,573 of record LR824542.2, on the reverse strand, counting down.
AACAAAAAATAATGTAGCACGACACTTAAAGGGTTCAGCCAATTTCATGAAGTGTTTCACTAATTATAATCGCACCAAAATGGCGTATAATTAATCTTATTTACTCGTGTGCTGTGCAATTAACATCGGAATTAGGTGGAACTGGTTGTCGCCATCATGAAGTTGTAAGAAATCGAGGTTTTAAAAATCCTGTTCTCATTACTGATTCAACGAAGTGCAAAAGCTGACGCGAAAACAATCGTTTATTAATAAAGGCGACAGCAAAACATCGGTTGGACTCGGAATAAATCGGAAATGAAAATGCCGATTGTCCTTATAGTGCATTAGGGGCACGTACGAGTCCAAACGGACCCGTCAGCTCGAACAGTTCTTTTACCGATACCTACTGCATGGTAGGGTTGACGAAGCTTCGTATTCCTACGCTTTTTACTCAACGACTTTGCAATTCCATACGTAAATTATAATTTTATCTTCATTCTTATTTGTAACGACTATGAAAGACGTTCTCCTGACTAAGATGTTCCGACGAGTGAAGCACATTTTTTATTTTAAGAAAATCGAATAATGAATGTCACATACAAATAGAAGCGGTATATTTGACTTCTGTATATATACTGTCTTAAAATAGAACTACAAATGAGCAGTCAAATGCCTATTAAAACTAAGTGCTATTAAAGCAAAGGTTACTCAATGGTTTTTTTCCTTTATGTTACTGAATGCTCACAAAAAAGTCTTACGTATTTTCCTAGTACCTGTTGTGAGATTGTATGACATGATAAGTGAGCTCTAAATATTTTATCAACATCCGTAAGGCGTGTGCAAGCTGCCTACCTATACCAGTGATTTTATCTTATGTACTGTTTGTTATGTAAACCACAAAGTATCTACTGTAAAAAAAAAACTAACCAAATACAAATGTGGTGAATGACGGAATTAGTAAAATATTTATTTCTAAACGAGTAGTGTTCATTTTTGGAAGAAATTATAATGCGGTGACCCCAAATGACTTGTTATATGGGTAAGAAAATGAAGAACTTAATAGGTATTTCTTGCCGCGGAGAACATAACGGGTTACCGGGGTTCCGGCTCAAAGTGCAGGAGTAGGAACGGTGTGGTTTTTAGTCAGAAAGAGTGACATTCCCTCCCGCCTCACCCAGGCAGGAGTCATTCGATGAATTTCCCCCCTTAAAAAATTGGCATTTCTTTCAATTCTGTACAATTTTTATTAATCGTCTTAATTAGGTACATACGGGTACGGGTATAATATTTTATGTTTTACAAAAAGTCTTGAACAAAAATGTTAAACAACTTTTATGAACTTTAAACCAGATGTTATCTTCGTCTCATTACTTAAACCGTGGCTAATTCGGTTCAGCCCTGTGCAAGCCACCAAAAATCTGATATTCAATAATTGTTGTACGAGTACGTAAGCTTAATGTCTTCATCAATAACTGATAATTTATGTACAGCACGATCGCTACAAGACGAAATTGCGGCCGCCGGCTCCCCTTTGTAATCAGTGCAGAATTATAAAGCCATTGCAACACCGCAGGGCCAGTTTGCCGTGTTATTATAAAAGTTATATCTCAATGAATGTACTGAATGATTGTGTTTTTAATCGAACGGAAATGTTCTGGAGATCGCAAATAAAGTATTTACAGTAGCGGCTGCGACCGGTACCTTAAACAAAATCTTGGTAATGTTTTATACGTTCCTTGAATATCATCAATAGTACACAATAGTTTTGAAGATATCATGAAAGTAGTGTTTGTATTGGTTGTGGTTTAAATACATAATACAAACTGCAAACTGATAAGTCCAGTGAAGATTTCAAAAATGATTATTTTCAATCCGCAACTCCTAAACTTAACATAAAATGTATGCAACTAATCTTCTTCAAAAACACTCAAGCAGCTTTTCAGCACAGTTTATTGAACAAGACATTGATAAATCATAAAATAACGCGAACGAAACGCCTTAAAATAAACTGATTCGGTTACTCCCAAAGTATTTACACTGACGAACTTGATTGATGTCTATCATTAGCCATTGGATGCATGGCTCTTGTTTACTGAAGATAAGCGCAGTTCGAAGCTCTTGAAAATTTTCGGTGGCTATTTCGAACGAGGTCTTTTATTAGTTTTAAAAAAGGTCGTTTAGATTACAGCCGCGTTGGAGGGTTGGGTGGCTTATTGGCTTCTGAAATATTAGGTGGTAGGATTAATGGGGCCCCCAAGAAATATTGTAGTTATTATGAAGTATTGCTTCCTATATTTTCGCTAAGAAAAGTCACGTTTTCGTTTTGTTTTTTTTTTAATACTTTTTGACAAAGTGAGCCCTCGTAGAACATGGGAGTCGTTTATTATGTCTCGGAATATTTATAGGTAAAATTATAATTTATAACGAAGTGTACGTAGCTCCTATAGTCCAATATTTCATAACTACACGCTCAAATCCCTATCTCACAAATGAACATTACGAGTAACTAATTATAAACCTCAAAGGAATGACTAAATAAACATGCTAATACCGATTGCGCTTAAATATAAGAGCTCTTACCGGTGACCTAACAATACAAGCGTGGTACCTCGCTGTAACTACAGGTACGCATCTAAATGTGTAGGTTATGCATACCGGTCCAGAAATAAAGCTAAACCGGGCCCGGCGCAATATCTTCATCAAGAGGTGTGTTCAATCGATTATACCGCTGTGCCTTATAAACCATATGCACCTATAGGTAATGTAGTATACAACCTACTCAGAGATATTATTCGTTGTTTGATTTTTATTTGCCAACAGTACGCCTTGTGGAAGTACTTGAATTTTTCGTATCTCACTTGAGAGATTTTGTGTAATGGACATCCTTTTACGAAATTAAGTACCGACTCAATTTCGTTGCCACTCATAACATTAAATGTAAGCGTTGTTGTTCTCATGGGTACGATAAAGATGTCGCAATCGAGTACAAGTATTAATTAATTCACGAGTGTAAATCAAAGTTCTTTTTTATGACTTAATAATATGTTACCGACTTTAAATCGTGGCTCAATCAACTTTATTAAATTACTTTTTTTAATGAAGTCAGCATGAAAGTAATTCGTGGTAAGATGATATCTTTAATTTTTCATTACTAAAATAAATGCGGAACAAATAGTAATCAAAAACAGTAGTTTTGTCTGGATGACCACAAATTACATGTTTCGCTTGTATCCGGTAGCGTACTAACATGTTGTTAGATTTAATTTCGCGAGCTAATAATTCACTTTGGTACATTTCACTAAATTATAATACAAGTATCAAATTTAATATACAAAACGGTGCAGGCATTAATTAAAAAAAAGCCAGTAAACATTCAGAGCGTGTATAGCGAAAGCCTTTAATCAATGCGCTACGCGCAACCGCGAAGCGAATCGCGGACTTATGCGTCTTTTACTTTAGTATGTAGATGAGCTTAATTCGCTCGCATCCACTCTGAGTATGTTAAACACTCATCGGTGGTATTTTTAATGTGAAATCTCCTTCCAGATCCAGAGATAAACAGTAAAAATTACACCGTTTTAAAGCATTTCTCTCTCGGCCGCAGTTTGTCATTTAGCACACCCTTAATATCGATGCCAGTGCCAGATAGCCTCGTGTTTATGTCGCTTAAATTAAATTGCCTGTGTTGATTATTGTGACACTGCTTTTTGTATGTGTTGAAATTTATTTCGCTCCATATTTTATGAAGTACGAACTTAGCTCATATTATGTGGCCTCAAGTTTAAATGTAAACAATTTATTCCGGCACGATGAAGGGTAACTCCAAACCCGAGCGCCACCTCCATAAAATGATGCTGTCATAAAAATCAATATAAACACAATAACATTCTATAAGAGCGGCCACGATTTAGCTTAACGTCTTCATTAGGGCGCGCACGACCTCCCGATCGCAGACTTGCAGCGCAATTTTCGAGTCGACTCGATTCACAGTCGCGTCCATAATTTGCGTTGTTCGGGTCCCGATTTGTCGGTCGGCTCCGCAATTCTGAAAGCGCTTGCCCGACAATTTCCAAGAGGTCTTGTCTGAGCAATTTTCGAACGCGAGCGATTGGTGCACTCGCGATATTCGAGGTGCTCGAGTCCCACGTCGTAATTGATGCTTGGGGCAGGTCGCAATTTTAAAATTTACCATGATTGAGTGTTCACCTTTTATTGCAGCTAAACTTAAATGCTTTTAAATTTACGTACGATGCCAGTAATTTCAGTGAGAGAATCATTAAACTGTTGTTTAAAACAATGAATTGATCGGATACGGTCACGTTTTTTTGTGAATCGTTTGAAAACGGAGCGAACTTGTTACCGTATCGATTTATTGGACAAAATCATTTTAAAGTAAAAAAATTGCGGATGTGGCTAACAGAATTATAGGATATGGCTTCAGTTACTCATTAGAACCTTTTTTAAAAAGTATTTTTTATAGCAACAAATTACGTTTTCCTTTTCAGGCCAGGTTGTGGTTAATGCTCTAATTATCTATTCTATTCACCTCTCGTCTAAAAAAACACAACCTTTTCTATTAACGCGGGTTTTTTTTGTACTGAAAAGGAATAATTGTACAACCTGAGCCCGCGCATGGATCAGTACAACAAAATGATTTATGATCTCAGGCTAGTTAATTGTATTTTTCTCCCAAAAAACATCGGGCATTATCTCCCGGCGGTCGACAGGTAACAAATCTTTCTTTTTAAATATTATTACTCATCGTATTCGATTTGGGAACGAGCTCGCTACGAATGCTTTATCACCACCTACTCGGCGTCCCGCGGCTCACGATTCTTTGGTCCCCCTAAACTTTATTCAAATGCGACACACATTCAGCTATCTATCTCAGTCGCGCGCGCTGCGATTAGTCGCCTTCAAAATATACCCGTCTCGTACTTCACTAAAATAGACTGTGCCCAAGCGCAAAGTGTTCGTGTCAAAACTTTTGTATAGAGTCGGATAATGGCTTACGAAATTTTTCCCCTACCTCGTGACTTTTTTTTACAGTCGAGCTTGTATGCTGGGGTCGTGAAGTTGTGTAAAAATATTCTGGATCGGTTGATGCGGTGTTTTATCGTAGCATAGGTTTTGTGTAATGTCGGGCAGATGCCTTCTCCGTTCTATGTGAGCACAGAACACGACTCTGTTATAGTATGGACAACAGTGTCAGTTGTAAATAAGGATTTGTATAGACCATACGTATCGTTGTAGTGAACGCGGTTGCGATACGCGCCTAATAATTTAATACGAACTTAATTGGTTTCAAGTTCAAGATAATAGCTGTAATTAGTTATTATTGTTTATTTTTTATTTATTGTGGTCCAACAAGAAACTTTGACGGATTAAATTCGTCTTTGTGTTTTTGATAGTGTTATTGAAGATTGTTTATTGGTGTGCTAGTGTCATCGTTATTTCAATTAAGTGATCCGATCCAGATTTTATAAGGATTTATACTGATTGTAAGTACTTGTAATCAAGTTTTGCTGATTTTATTTATTTTATTTTTGTTTGGAACCGAGTTCCAGTGCAATGTTTTTTTACCTAGTTTTTTTTTGTTACAAATTTTAATAGTTTATACAAGTTCATAATATACGGAGCGTTAACGGGTTCATGTTATTTTGCTGTAACATTTTTTCAGTTTTATTATTTATTTATTTATATACAGTTGAAGTATATTTATTATTGTGAACAAATTGATAGTCATACAAAGTATTCAAAATATTAAGAATACGAATAAAGCGGCTTAAATCCAACTCTTTAAAGACGGTCGAGCGGAATGCATCGCGATAAAAGATGTCATCCCGATCCTCAGACCAAAGGCAAAATCAAACCATATTCATATCAACTTATCAATCGATAACCACCCTTATCCCGATAAGTCAAAGTTCAATACAGCGCACACACAAGAGGGTCGAAATACTTTTTTTATCGAAGGACCGAAACAAAAGTTCAGACCTAGCTTTGGGAATTCATAAAATCAAAGCTCCATCCGAATCGTTTTGTTATTCCCCGAAATCGCGCTCTTTTGTTTTTATCGAACATTTTTCATTATCATTTTAGTAAATAAATAAATGCTGTGTGTGTGTTGGTGGAGTCACGCTCCATGTTTTCGTTGAGAGCAACGAAAGTGCTCTATGTAAGTACGAACACTTACGCGGATCTTTCTAACCTCAACAACAAAATAAAAGACGCTCACGATATTGCCAACACCTGTACTGAATTCAGCTTTTATCACTTAGGTATTTTTGTCAGCTACTTCCTTAGATAGCGAAGCTCTTACAGCCTCGAGGAAATGAAATTCTTATCGTGCTTCTGTTGAAAGAAGCTCACTCCTGTTATCCGCACAGGAAATATATCGAGGGGAAGGAGAGCCGTGTGCAATATCCAACATCTGATTGCCAAAAGGAATCGTAGGAAATCTCCGGATCCTCCAACAATGTATCGCACCAAATATTTAGGGTGGAATTGAATAAATCTCACTGATTGAATGCGTTTTTTTTTTCTATATTGCAAGCCAAAATATTTACTTGTAGTACATAATTTACAAGCCTAGTCGGTGTTGGCATAGTATGTAATTATAACATTTGCGATGTCCAACAAAAGTGTTTAATTAATTAAACGAATTCAAAAGTAGTTTAAATTAATGGAATACGTTGTCATGTAGACTAAATAAATGACGTGAAATGCGAATACAAACAAGGAACGCGTTTATTATTGTCATGCAAAGCGACTCGATTACATACGAAATCACAGAATGCGTTCGAAAATTTTCAACAATGATGTCCCCTTTTTCATTCTGACGCTACAGAAAATTTACGAGCGGTCCTCGCGACCGAGCATTTCGTGCCTGATGTTTCTAAAAATGTGTCAAACTTTTTTACAAACTTCTTTCATTTAGCGTCGTCCGGCCTTCCTCTTTAGCCTTGCAAGTTTTTATTTCTATTGTTTATTTTTTAGTCTCTATTGAAATGTCGCCAGGGCAAAGGATTCTGAGCAACACCGTAAAAACTGGGTACCCCGTGAGTAAATGAAATTTCTCTTTTTAAATCCTCTTTTGTACAAAGAAACTTGCCTTAGGGATATCACTTGCCTTTGTTGATTTTTGAAATGAAGCAATAAAGAATTCTCTGAAAAAATTAGAATCTAGAATCTGTTTATGAAGAACTTAAAGTTTGCTTAAAATATTCTTATACGAAAAAGTATCAAATTACCTCTATATTTTGACGAAACTAGCCCTAAAGTGGGCCTTCTTAGATTGCGTTAACAGACAGCAGGAAAATGATGTCTATAGTCTTACAATACTAAACAAAAACGCTTTTTGATACCTACATTCCACGACAAGGTACAAAGACAGAATCAGGTAATCTATATGCAATGCCTGACTTATGTCCATACATATTTCAGAGCACAAACACGTGGCACCTAATTTCCAGCATTCCTCCAAACAGGAAGTTGCCTAAATAGCTTCGGGATTCGATCACACACCCTTATTATTTTGTTATTTCTTTTATCAACGTTCGTAACGTTTTGCATAATCGGTTTATTGAGAATTTATAAAGTGTCCCCCATGATTTCTTTGGGCATGGCGACCGGTAAACCGGTCTCTGCGTTAGATGTTTTGGTCGTATCTTCAAGCAAATGATTGCTTGATTCTAATTCGAATATTATGTATTATATTAGAATATCTCGTTTGGATTTGTGTGCCTTTTTTGTGTTTGAGACATTATTTGTTGTTGTTTTTAGTATAATAATAATTATATTTTTAAGATAATTAAATAACAATTTGCTACTGTATACGCCAATTTACATAAAGAAAATGTTTCAAACCTTTTCGGAATGAGTAAATACATAATTAATAAGATAAGTGGTTTTAAACCAAACATTATAACTCTTATATATAATACATATAATATCTAGTCCAAGTTTAAGCGATATACCGACTTATTTGTAATAAAATTGAGAAAATAACAAATAAAATAGAAGATTTAGGAACGAATGAAATATTCCTAACATCGTTGATCAGCCCGCACAAGTACTAAGATTAAATTGAGAGGAACGAGTCAGTTTGTGAACGTGGGCGATGAACTTGCTAACTGTCACAACTTGAGGTCTTTATTCAAACCTTCCTAGAGTATTGTAGCTCCACATAGGTATATTTTGGACCAATTTACACCTATATAATCGCAGTATTACTACTTTTATCCAGTAATGTCGAATATATGTAAGTACTTACATAATTATATAAAAAGTGCAAGTTAGCTCGGTATATTTCATTTACATAACATGAACCGACCGACTTTTTTAACTTATATATTTAAGTTTTATATCTATATCATCATCATCATCATCATCAACAGCCTATAAATGCCCACTACTGAGCAACTCCTCTTCTCACACGGAGAAGATTTAAGCATTAATCACTACGCTTGCTCAATTCGGGTTGGCGATTACAAACTTATAATTATAAATTATAAGCCCAGGTTTCCTCACGATGTTTTCCTTTACCGTTTGTCAGTGATGTCTAAATAATCTAAAAGTCTCATTGGTACTTGCCGTTGTTAGGTTTCGAAACCGCACCCTCATGCAAGAGAAGCGGGCATCTTAAACCTCCGGACCACCCCGACACACGATACACGACATAACTCTATATTTGACGCTATATATTTTATTCTTAGGCATTGTATATCTAAGACTTAAATCATGCGCACTAAACTTTACATTATTGGATGACTTTGTTGAATCATTCTGAATAAATCAATATATTAAGATCAACAGATTAATTGTAGATTAGATACTGATTATTTAAATAGATTGAATTGATAACAGATTTTTATTCAGCGGTGACATGTGAAAAATAAATACAATGGAAAATAACTCTGAAGTAGCAATTGCAAAATATAAATAACCTATGTAAAGGACTATAGGGCCCTCCCTTTTTACTACAACTTACGTCGTTATATAGCTACCGACAAAAAACAATTACAAAATATAGTAGATAATTGTTATAATTCTACATATAAATATAAAGACCAGTAACTGAGATTATAGTGTTATTACTACGTCATAAGTGAAGGAAATGGATAATAAACAATACGGCCCAGCCCTCCTGCATATGGCTATAGCCTGAGGCCAAGCTGGTTATAGAAAACAGATACTCAAAGGGGAACTACGGTCAACACTTTCTATAGGTCAAAATATTCACAGGTTTTCAAATTACTGTTTTATTTTAATAACATTTAAGTCTTCTTTAAAAGGACTTATTGACCTATTGTATATGAAATAAATAGTCCAAGGTCCAAGGTTTTGCAAAACTATTCAAGATAATATTATAATAATATGTACTTAAACCTGCTTCAATATTTTTTTATCATAATAAAATGATCTCAACTAAATAGTTAATTAATTTGCAAAAAGCAGCTGAGAATTAAACACATTTTAAACACATTCTAAACACAAGTTATTTTTTAAACTAAACTAAGGCTATTCAAAGAATTCTTGTCTACATTTTAAATAGTAGCCATTTTTTACCTGCGTATACGCATCTGTGAGTACATAGCTCAAATTAATTTAGTAGAGCAAGTAGCCATCTTCCCTTTGTTACGACACACCTGTTGTATATTTTATAGATAAGAAATATTCTGAGTAACTTTTTAATTATCTATTATTTTAAAGCCTAATTAGGCAACAGCGCCCACTTCCCGTGGTTCAAAATAATGCCGTTGGATAAAAGAAATTAAAACCTTTTTTCGATTGTTATAAGCGATAGCATTTGTTTTTGTATTCGAAAATAGTTTTATTTTGTTCTCCATAGATATAGACAATAATCTATTTTAGGAAAACTCGTTGTATCACTTTGATAATTTAACATATAAATGGTTTTTATGATGTTAATGAAACTAGAAACAAACACAAGTATTTATGCATGGCTAATAAACTACTTATTTTATATTTATATGCTAATGTTTGAATGAATTTATTGAATAATAATACTTAAATGTATTGATCGATAAATGAATCAATGTTTAGTAGGTTCAATTTAATTCGTAGTAATTGATTGAGTTAGATATTAGTACACATTACTGTATGTAGTGTAGGTAGTAATTCAATAAAATAACTAAGGTTGTTATTTACGTATATAATGAAAGCTTCACTATATTGTCTATTTTAAATTAATTTAACGTTTATAAAAGACTGTTTAAGTGTATATCAAACTAGACATCAGACACCAGCAGATATTTGAGACAAGTTTACGAGTGTCCGTCGTAATAAAGAGTATTAAGTTATAGGTAATCCACTATTCGATACATGAAAAACACATATCATAAACTACACTATGTCGAATTAGTGTCCACCACAAATGGAAAAACCAATGCTGTAGCAACGAACTTATGCTAATTACGATACTTCCTCAGAAAACGTTATATTTTAAAAGACAACCAACCAAGGTGTTCATATTTCGACGTTCGAATTTAGAGACGCGTGGGCGCACAAGAATTAGCCGATGTGTAAAAAGATTTTAATCTGTCCCGAATGTGGGCTGTGACTTATAGGTTTCTTTTTTCTAGCATAAATTTTGCTTTCCAAGTTCAATATATCAACTAATGAGGTTGGGACGCCGAATGTCCAGGGAAACTCGGTTTTCTTAGCCTAACCCAATACATAAATCAAAGTGACGCCGTGCGTTAGTTAATTAATAGGATTTCACGCTTTGAACGCAAGGTTTAATTTAATAGTTAAGTTATATACGACTTCACCAATTAAAGTTTCATGGAATAGTTATTATATAATAACATTTCGAAACGGTGCTTTGTAGATTTGCTTCTTGGCTTAGGTATGCTACCTAGGCACGCGTGTATTGGATATAAGGAAGGGTGCACACGGGCGGGCAAGCGGGCACAGCTGCCTGCCGCGTTAACTGACAGCTTTTAGATTAGGGCTCCCACCTCCCCGCGCTGCGCTCCTGAGCCCCTCCCAAATTGAGAGCTCCATGCCGCGCCACCTAAATTAGTAACGGTTACCAAATTGCTTTTTAATTTCGTGTCCGTTATTAAGTAGATATTTTTGGAGTAACTGCGCTTTTTGTTCCTGTTTCGTAACGATCAAATTGTTTGAGATTTTCTTCTTTTTACTTTTTTTAATTCATTTGCGCGAAGCAGCTGAGTACGGCTTGAGTTTAACGAATTTATTATTATATTTGTACGTTCATTACATCCGTACAAACATTATGAAGCAATAAAACAAAACGGGCCGAGTTCAATATTGAGTTACAAGTAACAAGAACAACGGGCGGACATTGAGAAATCTTTCATCTCATCTGTATCGATGCCCGGCAGTTATTCATTGTATGTGTGTTTTTTGTTTCGTTTTTTTTTCGTTGAACCGAGCCCCAAGGCGCGCCGGCCCCGGCCCTGCCCTAGTCGCGGGTTTCGTGGCCCAACCCTAATTTTAATGGCTGCTTACTTCGTCACATCCGGGTAACTAAGTATGGAGTAGGTTTTTAATCAATTACAATCTTAGACACATTAGAAATGTTTGGAAATTGATCTTTTTTTTCAATATATATGCATAATTTTGCGTGCATAGTGTTAACGCAGTTCGCAGCTTATCTGCGTGTTAATTAGAAGGCGTATCTAATTGCGATAATTAAACCTCTATAAATCAATTACTTCTTAGTAATTTTGTTATATTTATGTGTCTAAGGTAACGCATAGAGCATTCTATGGTTTTTACATTCCTGGAATAATGCCTATAAAACCGACCTCCTTGCGTTAGCGGCAAGATTTTTTATGAAAACTGTACCTACATAGCAAATTCATTAATTTATTAAGATAAATGTAAGTACTCAAAGCAATTTTTCAACAGCTTACATAACTTTTTACTTCTCGTAAAAAAATGCTTCTTAAACTAATTAGGGAGGTACTTAGGTAAGTATATTACTTAGGTATCTACCCATTAAACCTTTTAGTTTCAAGGTACTTACATCACTTTTTACAGAAATAGCTATTCATCTTAGGACTATAATAAATTTACATCTATTTATACCATTCTGCTCGGCTTTTAACAATGATCAAATTCAACACAATTAATCATTAGATCTGTGGGTAGGGATCAGTAGTCTTATAAATATGTATAAGCCAAATAGATCAGTATCATATTAAAATATCTATTTGTATCTGTATTAGGTACTAACATAACATATTAAACGTATCAACTCTAATTCTATTATCGAATAATCTAATACCCTTTCCGAATAAATTAATTAATCTGAGTCAGATTGGATTCCTGTGTTCGAAGCGTATTAATACAAACTATAAGTCATCGGCGCTGCACTCGCGGCCAACCCTATCCCGCAAGCTGATGCATGAATTACGAGTGCGTCCGACGGGCCTCACCGACCCCGCCGTGTCGGATCGACCGACGCTTTTTGTTATATTCAACCCGTAATTGCTGAAAAGTTTTCACGCCGTTGCGCTGGTCACGCGTATTTTATTACTATGAAATTGAATTATTTATGACGCAATGCCCGCCAGAGCGACCATTGTGCGTTGTACACGTCGGCTGCTGAATTTTAATATTCGAATTATTATATTTTCACCGCTATAAAATGGAATTGGATGCGATTAGTATTATCCAAATCTGGGTAATACTCGTCACAAAATGACATATCAGCGCGGGAGGCTTAATTGCTTCGCCCCTAAAGCCTTGTCCGAGATTTATGTATATCCAATCCCGGCCGCCTAATCCCGCTCCTGGCTGGGTCAATCCGACCCCGGAAAAGGTTTTCCCGGTTATTTTCCGTGGAACTTTTAATCCTGCCGAATACCGACATACATCATAGAGGATTAAGAGGTTTAAATTGGAAGTTACCGACGTCCGAAATAAATTTAAATCGGCTGGCAGTCGGTATTGTGATATCGGTGCCGATGCTAAATGGGAGCCAATTTTATCCCACAAGTAAATCTTCTAAAGAACGGACGTTTAGAAAAGTTGATAATAAATATATGGGCGTACCTATGTAATGAATGTAGCCTCTATTAATGGGGTACGGTCGACGTATGAACAGAAGAAAACTTTGTTTATGGATTATTTATTGAATATGAAAGTTTTACATAACAATATCTCTTACCTACAAATAAATTGCTTTAAATTACATTCTACAATTCTTTTGATAAACAATAATACAGTTACGTCAATTTAGATTATCAACAACATGACAAGAATTTAATTTTCCAAACCACAATGGCTTCAAAATCCGAAGTTAAACCACTTGAGAATACCAATCGATATTTTCTATTCCAATATGCAACATAAAGACACCGCTACACACATACATGTTCAAATGGGACCAAATTAAAATGGGTATCAATAAGGGCCCCATAAATCATGTGAAAGCGTCTAGCTGGCAGAGGGGGCCCTCTGGAGTGGACCTTTTGGGGACACCTGACCTGCCACAGTTGGTACGTCGCATGTGGTATATTTAGGCACCTATATAATATAGATAGGTAGGTACTGGCCACACATTGTTAACGCTGTTATTCTTCTAAATTTAAAATGAGAAATGGCTTTTGTTTTATTTTTTTATTCTTTGTGGAGTGAAGAATAGAAATTTTTAAATAGGTACAAACTCCTTTTTACGCTTGTTTGATAGATAAAGTTTGGCTTACATGAAGGTTTTTTTATATATTTAAATTAGTAATATAATTTTAAGTACTGTACATAATTATTTTGCCTATGGTTTAAGTGTTAACGATAAAGTATGATTTACCCTAATTAAAAACTATTTTGAAGAAAAAGAAGGACTACACTGTAAACACCAAAACAATCTTCAGGCACACGTGTTTCGCAAGCACAGCTCTAACCTATCATATCTAATATGTCCACACAATACATAGGCCAACTACCTACATACAATGTTATACCCTCTGCCCTCGTGGACAACACGGAATTGGGTACGTAAATCATTAATCAGCCGCGTCATTTGTTCGCGCCAAAATTATTAATGTCCGCACTGGCGCTGCGCTTACGTCGCATTGCCTCTTTAAAACGCAGTTATTACCTTATGTGCTACTAACATTGCAGTAGCGGATAAATTCAAATAAAATATTGTTTTTTTTTTGTTTTATTATTGGGTGTGACTTGATTAATTGACTTTTTTATTAATAGTTTTGGATTTAAATCCTTTAGTGTTGATATCTATGTTTAATCAATTATGATAGGTGCAATAAAATAAATTGATAGCTTTGTTGCTTCAAGCTAAAAACCAACACAATAATGCATTATAGAAAAGAACAATATCTTATACTCTTTCAAACTTTATTTTAATTACATTTTGAGTTGGAATTTTAAGATATTTATGTTGTGTTATTTTAAAAAATATCTGAGAATCCAGCAATATTATTTTCGCATGCCTGAATCACGTTTTATTTTAAAATGTTTCACTTACTAGTCATTCAGAGCGCAAAATAATAATGTAGGTTTAAAATTAAAGATGTAGCTTTAAATTAGGTATTTACTAACTTAGTATAAACTATAGGTTAAAAGTAATGTTATGTACTTAAACAACCCATACCCATGCTTTTTTATATCCATTCTATCTCTTAGTGACCCCTCGTGTCCTACACAGGTAGGTATATTAAAACTTAATAGGTTGTCGCTCTCCCCACCAAAATCATACCAGCTGCCTTCAAGGTGTCCAAAAAAAACAATAAATTAGGCAGGTGCTAACAAAAAAATCATCACCATAGATAACTCAAAACTTCAAAGCTTACAAATTAAAACTATTATGCTATTAAAACCATTCATGGTTCGCCGTAAGCTACTTAATAACCAAATCTAGAATTCAAGCCATAAATTATAATACATTGTCAAAAGAACAGCGGATACACAGAGCTAAACTTTTCCGAAGTCACCGTGGCTAATCAAGTGTAAACTTGGTACAAAGTTGGGTGGCTGTTGGAAAAGGGCGTAATTCAAGTTGGAAGGGTTGTAACCGCTGGAGGGCTGAGGGCCGGAGGCGCAATAAACTGTCGGAGGACTCCTCTGATTAATGGATGTGTAATTGTTCCCACATAATGTACAATAACTCGCATAGATAAACGTTGCGCCGCTTGTATCATTATGGATGCGGTATCGTTTAGCTCAGGATGTTATTAGTGCAACTTCATTATGCTAGACTAAGAATTCATTTTATAATACCTACGTAAGTACAGGGAGGATTGTTAAAGATAAAATTGTGAATAAAAAATACTTTACTTTTCTTAATTTACTGCCTCGTTGGCCGACTGGTCGCAAGTGCGACTGACGCCGGGCAGGGGCCTCGGGTTCGATTCCTGGGTCGGGCAAAGTATTACTGGGTTTTAAAAAAATCTCAGTAGTAGCACGGAGTCGGCAAATGTACCCGGTATATGGCAATAGGCTCACCCCCTATTACATGGAACTCATAACATAAATAGTGAAAAGTGGGTGTTACTTCTGTGTACACCTCTGCCTACCCCTTCGGAGATAAAAAAGTGTTATGATTTTCTTAATTTACTAACTAAAATATAATATATTGGATGCAAAACACTACAACAAGTTGACCTGCTAAAAGGGAGATATTCAAAGACAAGCTTGTCCATTTATAGTACCAACAAAAAGTTTGTTATCCACAAACATATTGCGAGGAAAGCACAAGACATAGTATACAAATTGGAAACATTAATTTTTAGTCCCCTCTAATAGTCGACATTCCTCTACAGGACCCAAAGACCAATCCGAGGGTCGAACCCGATGCTTTATAATGAACCCAGAGAATGTTCCGCTAACTAATGTCTTTGTAATTGTCCTTGTATAGTAATGTATCCCTAGATTGCTTTCATAAGAAATTCTCAGTTAGTGAGGTTGTAACATGCTGGACGGAAATTGCTAAATTTAATGGCGATGAGATAAAATTTAAGCGTCACAATTTATGCTATCGTAAGATGTGGTTAATAGGGGGTTAAGCGCTGAACTTTTGATACATAGAACAATTGTTTAAATAGTGTAATTGAATATTTTCGTTGTGTTTACATGAACATAGGTATTCATAATGTAATATGTACCAAATATGTTTTAGTAAGATTGTTCCTTATAAAACAGTTTTCTCCTATTCCCAGTGTATTAAATTAAATTTGTTATCGTACGAATTAATCTCAGGGCTAGGTCACGCATCTATTGTCTCGGTTCCGTTTAACGCACACTTAATTACACGTGGTCTAACGTGAACACCTAACTTAAGGTGAAGATTGCACTTATCTTCCTTTCCTAATTTAGCTAAAGATAAATAATTCAATTACCACACAGTGCCGGTGGGGCGGAATTACTGGGTGGGCGAGTAATTGAACTAATTACGTCAGTGCCTCTGTGTTATTAGTAATGAATTATTGATGTGCCGTAGCGTGTGATAAATGATCTTCGCTTGTTAACTAGACAATAATTATTTTTTTCTGACATTCATTCGACCTTTATTGTCGTCTCGTCCCCGTAACCGGCTTCGGAAAAACATCCAAGTAAAACTCACACATATACACACACAGCCTTTCCCCGTGTAAGCTCACCCGTTAGAATTGACATTATTAATTTGAGCAAGTAATTCATCTATTCGACGGCAGATGTCGCTGTTTCGAGCCGTTTTGTTTTCGCAGCTAAACGCTGGAGAGCGCCACTTCCCGCCACAATAACTGTCGTGTTTTATTATTATTTTATTGCTGCGTTCAGTTATCAACGTTGTTTATTGACATTCTATTACAAAGCAGTAAATAAACAAGCGTGTAACCGCAATAAAAGTGCTCGTTCATCATCCGAGCGAGATTGAGACGATAGTGAAGCGACAAATGTCCCGTAGTTCAACAGTGCAGCGTTAGAGGGCGTGATTTATGTCAACATTGATGTTCGTTTATGGTTCAATTTGTTTTAATCGACGATTATGAGCGCATTAGTTTTTACGACGTATTAAAACTTGATTTTAATGGGCGGCTCATCAAATATTTACGTACTGTGGAGCGTTTATCTGAACTAATAAACTTATAAGGATTTATTGAAGTGTAGTAGAGAGATCAACTTCTTAATTTAAGTGTTGTAACACAATAAGTCGGCAGCGAGTGCCAAGTAGTATTTCAACGAGATTTAAAATTTTGTTTATGATTATTATTTCAGTTGACTTTGTTATTACTTCGGGATCTTAATTTAATGGGAAGTTTAGGGTTTAAAAGCACATATTGAAGAGATTAAAATTGATTTAAACAATGAGCTTGTGGAAGCTCAGAAAATATAATCAGTCACTGGCATTCGTTTTAGAGAAGAATCGAAGTTTACTATTCACATTTTATTTTTTAAATAGATAAAAGACTTAAACTAAAATAACTTTCAAAACATACTCACACACACCCTTTAAAAATACCTACGGTCCCCCATTCGTCATGTTATCACTACTGCACACACTTAATAATAATACTTGCAAGGGTGAGTGTGAGTACCCCTAAAAATTAAAAATGGCCGCTGTCGGGCGCGGCTCGATTGGTCGCCATAACTCATTCGGGCAGCAGGGGTGCGAGTCATTTGTCTACGTCCCACCCCCGCCCGAGAAATGCTCGCAAGATGGGGATGCGAGTGTCATATTGTTTTATTGTGTTTAGGAAACTGTTTTAATGTATTTTTTGAGGAAAATACCTATTAGGTAGGCTTTTTTCTGGTGGTACTTAAAAGTAAGAAATATGTATTGTAGTTAGTAAATTATTTTATTTCTAGAATAGTATGGATAGACAAACTTGATGTTATGCGCCAATCCGCTTTCAGCAAACTTGGTAATTACCTAATGCCCATTTCTTCCATGTGGAAAAAGAGACTTTTTCGTAATGTTCTTCAGTAAGTTTTAGGCAGACAATTAGACTATCTAGGTACGAGTAATCTGTAGATTACTGTTCATAAGAATTCAGAGGTATTTATACTGTCTACCTATCTAATACTTGTTACTTATGAATAGCAAAATAATTAAAAATAATAAGGGAACATATCGACGATAAAATCGATACCAAAATTGTAATTTAAGCAAATCTACCTTTCCGAGTCATAAACGAAATCAAACCCATGAAACGAATCTATGTGGGAGCCATCAGATAATCCAAACTTAATTAGTTTCTTCATGTTGCCTAAACGTAATTCTTATCTATATTTATGAATATACAAAGCAATAACTTAGAGGGACAGGCTCCACTGATTAGGTCTCCACAATACTACCAACATACAAACTTAATTCTACTTTTGATTAAAGACTTTTTGGTCGAAGGTTGATAAATTGGTACTGAAAAAAGTTACTTTTGATTTCGTCAACGGTAAAGATAAGTTTGTGGGTGAGGTTGCGTGCTACGAAGCAGTATCGGAACCCACCTCACGCACTCCACCGAAATTATTTTAATAAAACCAGGTTAGGTGAATGTTTTGATATTTTTTCCTCCGAAAAAAAAACTAGCAAGGGAAATAAACGTGGAAATTATTTGACGCGCCCGTTTTGTTTTTCGGAAAATGTTTCGTTATTTTCTCTGAATAGTTATGGTTAAGTATTTTTCTCTTTTATTCATTACAATTTGCATAAAATATCCGATAGTGTAACTATATAAGACTTAAATACCTAGATCTTTTATTTTTGTCAAAAAGTAAACCAGTTTATTGACCAATTATTTCAATACTAAAATGAGTCATTTCAAACTGGTTAACTAAAATAATAATTAAGCAGTCACTTCGCTACAGACGTGTACAACGATACTAGCACAATATAATAATTGAATATTTCAACCCTTATTAAGTCCAACAATGGTTGACCAAAAATAAATCAACAACAACAACTCTATCTTTGAAACAACAAAGCACTTGCATTCGCAACGATTATTATCTCTAAAACAAACTTAATGCATTTAAGGCTAGTAGCGACACGGTCTAGAGACATTTTACCACTTAGCAAACTTAATTTCGCAATCAATTCAACCTTTAACTGCATTTAAATAGAGCCCATTTTCGGATGGTCTAATCGCAAGTTTCTTAATCGGAATCGACCAATATCCTTTTGCGGTTGGTTTAGACTTTAGTATTAAGGTATAACGTCGGTTTTCGGTTGTAGAATTTGTGGAAATGGATAGTGGAAGGTCCAGTCGTGATCGAGGATCGTGATTGCGACACCGTTCTGCGTGCCCTTTGAACACGGGTTCCGTAGCCGTGAAAAATCACTTGAACATATGCAAGCTGCCCGGCTGTCCCCTAGCGACATTCTAATCCGGCGTAATGGTAGCAGCGACGTTTATTGCGTGTTTATTCTTGTCAAGTCAACTTTTATTGTCAATTTGATATAAGACGGGACTTAAAGCCGTTAATATTGTAAAATTATCCGTATTTGGGAAGTAAAAGAAAAGTTATGGATCATTATCTGCTTATAAGTATCAGTGTTAACTGTATTTAAAGCTTTATGTTATCTACAGGTACGAAAGGGATCATATTGTCACTTTTATGGCCGCTACAATATTTCAAATAAACAAAATGTATGTACCTAATTGAGATCTTACAAAAATGTAAATGAAGAATGACTGCATTTCTCACTTTAACGGTCGTTCAATTTGTATTCATAGAATACAATATATTGTTTTCATAGAACTTATGCCATACATACGTGGATCTAGAAAAATATTGCTTTATCCACGGTAAAAAAAATAAACAAAATGTTATTGTCGTTGTCAACTCTACTTAAAAGTTAAATTTAGGTAGGCACGATCTATCTTTTTATTCGCACTGTACAGTACACCGCAAATGATCGTTTGGTAGAACACGCGAACATGCTGGCAACGTGAGCTGTGTCGAAAGAATTATTGCCCTATCTATCTTGATATCAGTTTCATGATACCTGCTCGCTGTTAAGACAAATATCGGACACGATTAAGTGCTTTCAATACATATTATTCACTCAAAACTTCCACTTTTAAGGAGACATCGTGTGCGGCAATTTTATTTTCTACATAAAATATATAGTTCCTTACATCAATTTGACTTATTAGGTAATGAATGGACCTATAATTACTTAGTAACTACGCTACTCTGTCTTTATTTGGTAAATATCGCTTGACTGCACTATAATGACTGTTCTACTTGTAAACACGTGGGTCAAACATGATTCATAATAGTTACTGCTACTATAATAACAATTATTATTTAATATTATTAATAGCTCAATAAAAAAATCGACTAATTATTTATCGACTCATCGATATAATCGATACATACGCGAGCGCGTTTTGTTTAAAATTCGAACATCGACGCCGCCAGGTATGGCGCACAAGGGATCATAAAATATTATGGCTCTATTCTTTTCGATACGTGATAACTCCTGGATCAAGTGTTGAGTGAATGTTAATGTAGGGCTGTAGCTAATATGACACCGATATGCTTCCGGGAAGTATCGATATGGTGTTTCCCAGCTCTGTTTTCGAAGTTTTCACAACACTAGTCGGCATTTTTAAAAAGCAGAGTTGCATCGCTATGCTGCGCACTTTGGAATGTGGTACGGAAGCGATTGTTTATTCATTGTTATTTAAAAATAAGTTGTCGAAATACACTAATATAATAATCATTATCTAAGAACTAAGTTCTTAGTGTAGGTAAGTAGGTAGGTAGTGTAGGATATAAATTTAAATCGATAATTTGGAAAAACACGAAGTTTATTGCTAAATTGCATAAATCAGTAATTTATATAAATCGGAAAAAAATCTACGAATATTTCAATTGGACATCAATAATATTTAATTTTAATTAAAGAAATGTCGTCAACAGGAAAACTTTATTATTGTTTAATTAATAGACTATCGACCTGATATAGCAGGTCATAAATAATTCAAATATATATATTTATTTAAACAAATCATAACGCCGTATCCAAGTGCGTGTTTGTAATATATAATTTGGAGCACGTGTCACTTTTTTTTAAGTATTTTGGCATAGTAAATGTCTATCGAAGAAAAACTATAAAAGTTCACATTAGTATTCTGATTGAACTTATTCCGATTTACGACAATTTTATACACGTACAGACCTTGTTTTTTCTTTAAAAAGTAGCCACACCTACGAATGTCGTATCTCCTTTTAAATTAACTTAAACACTAGAATTTAAGTACCTATATAAAGTTAGAAGCTGATTTTTTTTTATTATCTTACCATTTTAAGTTTGTTACTTAGAGAAAGTAATTACAATAGATAGACAAACCATTTTTGTTAACGTATTTATGTAAGTACCACACAATAAGCAGTACCTACCTAAGGTACATAATGTGGTACATAAATTGTATTAAAAACTAATAATTGACAGAATTACAAAATAACCACTTGATTACCAGTGATGACATAGCTTTATTTATATAACCTTATTGGATTTATTTAATCTATGCACTAAATTATGACCTTATTTGGTTGCCTCGTTGGCCGAGTGGTCGCAAATGCGACTTCCGGGCAAGGGGTCTCGGGTTCGATTCCCGGGTCGGGCAAAGTATTACTAGGTTTTTAAAAATCTCAGTAGTAGCACGGAGTCTGGACATGTGCCCGGTATATGGCAATAGGCTCACCCCCTATTACATGGGACTCATAATATAAATAGTGAAAAAGTGGGTGTTATTGTATAGTGGCATTAAGTGCCGTAATGTGCACCTCTGCCAGCCCCTTCGGGGATAAAAGGCGTGATGTTATGTTATGCTTATTTGGTTGCATAGTGAAAATTTACCAATAAATCAGTATATTTTATTGTATAGTTTGAGCTTTCAACAGTAGGCGTCACAAATCATTGCGACGCATCGCCGCCCGCCCAAACTGACGTCAAATGGTGCAGAAACTTTATGTATAGTGCATAGATTTCATAGGTGACGTTTGATTCATAAACCATCACTGTTTTAAAATGATATTTATGAATATCACTAAAACTGATACTTTCAACATTGAAAACATTGAATTCTACTTCGAGAGTTGAAAACATTTGCAGATTTACGGAGACTACGATTACCTTCGTTATTCAATAAAGTAATGAATGTAAAGAAGTTGGGGCCAGTGATTCAAAAGAAAAATTGCAAATCAGAACTGAATAATTAGATACATGGAGGCATAACACTAAAGCATAAACGAAAGCGATAAAAACTAAAACCGATTGAACAAATCAATCCTTATTTAATCAAATATTAATCGTACAACCAAATAATGATTGCAATATTCATTAAAATACCAGCAACCTACTCCAATGTACTATGATAAATGCCAATTAAATCGTAGATTAGATTAAATTCAACCGTA
This sequence comes from Spodoptera littoralis, assembly GCA_902850265.1. Classification (NCBI taxonomy): domain Eukaryota; kingdom Metazoa; phylum Arthropoda; class Insecta; order Lepidoptera; family Noctuidae; genus Spodoptera; species Spodoptera littoralis. Next base: position 5,577,226 of record LR824542.2, on the reverse strand, counting down.
ATGTCTGTCTCGAGACAATCAAATGCAATGCCTCGTTTGAAAGCGGAGGCAAGATTAATCAAGTACTGGACGCCAGTAATGACGTGAAATGTCCTTAATTTAATGTAGCAAATAATATGTGTGATAATGATTTATATGTATTATTTATGCTGGTTCAATGTTATTTATCGTGTGAACATTTACTATTGGAAATGCTTTAGTGAATAATTCTATCCAAAAGGTTGTTTTTTTTCTATTAGGCGCCAAAAAGAGGTTAATTTTGTCACAGTACAGGCACAAAGAACAGAAATTCATCTTCATCAGTGTTAGGAAAGAACGTAGGTAAGTATATTTCTCGCTTCATCCTTTTAAGATATGAATTATTTATATCCTGTAGATGTTTTTCACCAACAAAGCAACAAAATTAAAAACGATCGTGTTCGGCATAAACATTTCGAAATTACATGAAAGCAATCAATTTCAGCAGCACACGGCCCATCAATCCGAACAGGGCATAAAATCTAAATCTGCGCGTGCACATGCATAGTTAATCATTCGTTAGCACACCAATCTGCATGCGTAACGTACCCGCGATGTACACAGTAATTAATAATTTCGACACTCGCCGATTAACATTTAAATCACAGTCGCATTCGGTCGGGATTGGTCGGGTTTGGTCGGGAGCCGTCGTGGCCGATCGACCGTGGTCGGGGGTGAACACTGAAGTCTGACGGATTGATTTATATTTTGTTTATTCGGCAAACAAATGGCTTTGCAGCGTGTACGGATATCGTCAGTGTTCAGTGTCGATCCCGCTTTAGCTGCTAACCAAGATGAATAATCATAGGCCTTTGAAAGTTTTACACAAGCTGAACTTACATTCTGTTTAATGAAAGCAGCAATAAATTGGAAAATAGTTTATTATCACCGTGAGGTGCAACAATACTCTGCATAATTCATGTTTTACTGTTCCTCGATGCTAACTTTTCCAAGAACGAAACTTAGCGGTTTTTGCGCAAACTAAAAGTGGTAAAAGAAACGCAGTTTTCTAAAGAACTATTTTTTGTGTTTCACAAGAAGTACATTATTCTTATTCTCACTAACTAAACTTGATGGTCGACGCATTGACAGTTAACAGTCAATTACCTACATGTGGGGTAAATGTACCGGTTGTAGTCTGCATTCTAAGCTTCTTTAAAAAATGCCTATGTAAATCTTATTGCGGTAAACAGCGTGTAAATGTGGTGGCTAATCTATCACCATACAATTAGCGTGCGTCTAGACGCACACGTACCTTCGACTGGTTGAAAGATAAATAGTGGCTGACAGCTAACTGGCCAAGCGCCTGCTTGATACTGATAACACTATCTGACAAATTACAGTTTACATTGTAGATACATTGCACACCGCATTTTGCTGTTGTAATTTACCTAACAAACTACCATTTCTTTCTTACTAAAGTAATTTTATTTCTTAATATAAGCAATTAATCATTTCGTCGAAAGTGTGATGTTACATTTAAAATTAAAAAAGTCAATGTAAAGAACACATTGCCAAAATTCCTTTCAAATGAACGCGAAAAAAAGTTGGTATTTGAGCTATTAAGGTATAATTTTCCACTTAACAACTTAGTAATGACATGAATAATTGCAGTTCTTATGGTCTATCTAGTGAATATGACCTTAGGTGGGTTCAACCCTTAATTACGTGATAAAGGTATCGAAGCATGTCCTATAAATTGCCGGGTAATTATGTTAATATTGTCAGTATGGACGTTGTTATGCTGACCGTCCATCGCAGGTCAGGCTTGACGGGCTGACGTTTGCCAGAGGCTGTCCGTCATTGGATGGCACGGGTCATAAACGAGACACCTTCTATTACCCTGTGCACTAAGACTGGGAATGTTCACACCAATGGATATGATTGGCTGCAAGTCAAGTTATGTGTTGTGAATAAATTAAAATGTTGTTGATTGTTTACTTTTGGCCAATCTTTTATTGTTTTAACCTATAGTTAGTCACAGAGGCTGTGCTTTGTCATAATAAAAAGTAACTTTAATTGCTTCGTAACTTTTGTCATTCTACTCTTAAAAGGCTCGCATCAATAAAAGCAGCCCAGAATCAACAATCACTCAAAATGCTAGGACAGACTGTAAATTTACAGATATTTCCATGGACCAATTTGTAAGTGTAATAATGACCTAAAAACATCTTGAAACTAATCTATAACCCAAACATAATCCCCATTCAAACAGATATTTGTAAGCAAAAATTTCGCGAGTACGTTTCGCAATGTTTTCGCGACTATATATTCCTGTCAACCGATGGGTGCACGTGTCTTAAGGCACGTAGACCATTACTTCAAGTATAGCTTAGTAGCTATACTACATGGCCCACCATCCCACTAGAATACTTACCTAGAAGGAAATGTAAATTCGCTTTCCGATTTAGTACTGCTAAAATCTGTTATGAATCACCGTTTTGGTATGCCGTATAAAATTAGACGATCAAAATATATTTGAATATCTGTTTGGACATTTGATGGAATCACTTCTTAATTTGGTCTTGAATTTTAAATGAATTTGTGTATGGGTGGTAAGCAATGATTTGGCCCAAACAGTCAAAACAAAACTAGTTCAGTGCTTCGTACTCTAAAAGCTTCTTAGCTCAATTTCAGGCATGAACAATAAGAAACAGACAGGTTATCTTTAGAACAATTTATCGTCAGAACATTTTCGGTAACAAATTGTCCCAAATTAAGGCGTCATAACATAAAATGACGTACACAAGAACATACGTAATACAACAATCATTTCAAAATCGCGTTCAGGGCACACTAAAACGTGTTCGACACGCGCTGCCCAGCGTTTTTTCATCAATTTGTCCACCGCATTGATATGCGAAATGTAGTCGCGAATCGCACGTCGCATACATACGATTAAAAAATCGCCGCGGTAGGTGACCGGTGCGTACCCAGCTTTAATTGAATAGATATAGCGTCACAACCCGACTCCTAATTGTCTAATTTGAAGCGAAAACAAGGTATGGTTTGACGGGCGAATATATTACAGTGGTATGTATGTAGAAGGACTTTCTTTTGGTGCGATATAGGAGGTGGCCGGGAATATCAAACAGTAACACTTCTTGACATTCATAGGTATTGATTAGGCAAGATTTGATGAATTAGGTCTTGGCATACTTAGACGTAACCCTTGGCCAAGAATACTAGTCACGTTTGGTATTGTACTTACGGACCAATCTGTTTCAGGCAAGCAACTGTAATTGCAATAACAACGAACTAAAATAGGTACTATAAGCCCCAGCTTATAGTATCTTAGTTTGTTTTTGATGACAATCTTGACTAAATTATATTTTAAGTTTGTTTGTAGGCAGATACAGAAGCGTAATGGCATTTTAGTACATGTGTAAGCTAATTACTAGTGAACAAATTAATCAGTCAATCTACCTTTTGCTCCGACTAACATTATTACATAATATTCCATTACAGAAAACTCTTAGCCATCCAATAGCTTTTTCCAAAGTTACGAGGGAGAACTATTTATAAACATTACCTAAGTTACATTTACATTCATATATAACTCTATATGGATACGTGCAGTAGACATTTCTTTTAACTGTATTCATTTTAATATAAACAACATTACGTCATTAGAAAAAATAGCACGATACATTGTAAACATTTTTAAATTATTCAAAACACTTAAGGGCAAAAAGTAATCAAGACACTATTGTTTGGTCGGCCTTGTGTCTAGGTGCAGCATTATTATTCGTAGACCGACGACCATAAACCTGAAGGTATGTAGGCAAGTCGTGTGGGTGGCCTATGCTAAACCGTCGATACTGCCAAACGCTGGACGGACGACTTCGGAATACCTATGACCAGTGACCAGCGGGGTCTACCAGAGGTCTGAGAAAGAAAACTTTGATCCGGATGTATTGTTTTGGTTGGAACGTATTGGGCAGGGTTAACGGTATGTCGGTCTGTTTGATTTTCCATGTCACCACAGGCTAACGGCTTTTCTTTTTTGGATGATTTATTAGAGTCAAGTAAGCTCCTCATGTTTATTTATAATTTAAAATGTAAACAGCTACCTGAGTATCACTCAGATTGATGCCGATGTCATAATTTTTAAAACTGTCAGTACGCCACGAAGTCCCCACGCTGCCTGCATAACAAATGCAACTCACTAATTAGTTTTACGATGCCTGTAAACAACTCAAGATATCAATCAACAAACGCAACACACGTACTCAACAATGATCACCGTGTGAATAACTTGATTTATAAAATTTCCTTATTCGGTAAAGCAGGACAGAATTTTTTCACTATTTATCATGACGAGGAATTCAAAATACGCAAATAAAACTAAAACAAACCATGTTCTCGCGGCACTAAAATAAAGACAAAAGACGACACCAATAAATTGTCGCTGAAAAGTAACCAAAGCATTATACAGTTGCATAACAGTACAGTTACAGTAAATAAAAAGAGGAAAAAGGAGCAAAACTGTGCACGAAACTGTGCGCTTTTAAATACGGACGACGTTGAGCGCGGGTAAGGCAAAGACATTTATGTTCACTAAACAAGTAGTAAAAGTCACTACTTGAGCGTTTTTATGGCACTCATAAATGTCAGATTGTGCGCCGGGGGTTTAGCAGGCCGGCCCGTGCGCGGGACGCCCGATCCCGACCTACTGAATAAGGCATCCGATTTTACGAACCCGACCACCGATACTTAATTGATTCTGTTCATTTCTCAATTTGTGTGTTTTTTAATGTTTTCGTTTACACTCGCTTGACGTTTACGACTGTCATTCATTGTATAATAAAGCAATTTCTTTTCCTTTTTCAGGTAACCATTTCTGCTGCTTAACAGTCCATAAACAATAAGGCGTCATTAAATGGTAAGTTGACTGACGGCTGGGGAGAATGTTTAGGTGGTGCGTGAATGACGAGCGAGCGCAGAACGAGATCGCGCCGTCTCGCGATATTTAGCACAAAAGTTCACATAACAAGAGTTGCTACTGTAAAAGGAAACTTTATAGCCGAAGACAGACGTGAGAATAGGTCGCGTTTCTCAGCAACGGGCCCCTATGCAAATTATTGCTTCATTAAACACCTCGTTGCGAGCTTTCGTGTTAGATTGACGTTTGCAACACCAGCCAGTTGTCTCAAGTTTAAACACGATTTGTAAGACCGGATGTGTTTGACTGGCGTTAGTTTGTTCAATTATTGTAAAGAAAACGCGTTGTTCTTGCTACGATTGACGGCTCTAGATAGCGTTTTATATATGTTTCGATGTTTTGACGGCCATGTGTGAACGGGCATGCAAATTAAATCTCCGTAATATTATTATTATTAAAGCGACACACCCATCTCGTTGGGTCAAGTCTTAATCTTAATCATCCGTTGCTAAGGAACCATAAATTTTAAAGTTTATTGCGACAACACGTTGACTCATTTGCAGCTAAATTGTGTTAAAGTTCTGCTTAAAATTAAAGCGGTTGAGACTAAACGTTAAATGGCCAGAGTTTCAATATTCTGGTATGAAAATGTTGACAGCATCCGTCTACGAGTCTGTGTATTTGCATAGTACGTGTTTACGACCAACTAGGGTTATCACTGTACTAAAGAACTTTTTTACTGTAAACCATTTTGCTACCGGTAGACTCGTAAAATGTATATCTGGATGAAGGCATAAGTGTGGCGGCGCAAATAAAATCTCGGAATAACTGGGCTTTTTCAGTTACGACTTCGCGAGTTATGCGTTTACCTTCTTTACACTTTTTGTGTCTAGTAAAACATAGTTGTAAAAGAATCGGAAAGAAATAATAATATTTGTTTATTAGAAAATAGTCATCTCGTCAGTATTTTATAGGTAATATTTTATTAGATAGGTATAAAATCTGATTTGTGGTGGTACAAATAAACTAGAACAGCGTGTTTCTACTGATGACTTGTAAACAATTTTCTTCGTTTTCTTTTTAGTTACTGTAATTGAAACAAAGGGATTAGAGCAACAACTGAATAGCAGATTTTAATTTTTATTTAATAACAAATCAGCTTTAAATTGAGCTAAGCTTCCGTTCAAGTTTCTGATCCAAAGAAATTTTCTGTCTACAAAATTATCTTTTAATATTTTCCACCATAAGGTAGGTAGGCAGCCCTACTGCCATATCCTAAGGCAGTACACCTGCTAGCAGGCAGTGGACATGTGTATGGTGGAATGGTGACTTTTATTGACGCGGCCGTGTTTATTACTAGCCCCTACCTTCTTCGGGCGAGGCTGGCGACAGTTTCTCTCTTGCTGAACTGGGGATGGAGGATAACAAAGGCGCGAGTGAATCTATATCATAAAAACTATCGTTTTTTAATATGCAATGGATGAATGGAGTATCGAAGGTGGTGTGATCTTATCATGGTCTCTATCAAACCCGACAAATGTATTAACGGATAGTGAACGATGTGACAGTATGTCGATATTCATATCAGACTTAATTTATCCATCGGTTTTGATGTTTGGAAAGTAAAGTAAGAAAAAACATTATTTTGACTTTTTAAAAGAACGTGTAATTGTACTTACTTAAAATAATGGGAATGATGAATAAAATTATAGAAAAAAGGTTTAATACATTTTATTAAGGACAATAAAATCCGTTCATGATTCAATTTGAAGTCGCTTCCGCTTATTACTTAGGTCATTTAGTGAACTTCGTTTTATGGCTTTTGAATTAAGTATGTTAAATAGAAATGAGGCATGGGAATATTCTACTTAGCTGTTTAGCGGGGCCGATGCAAAGGAATTTGATTGGAATTGAATTGAATCTGTTTTGCATGAATTTCATTGTGCGGTCTCAGTTTTACTACATCAATAAAATATTTTATCTTTTTATTTTTCCTCTATTTTTTATGTTAAAATCGTAAAGCCTATTTTATTAGTATTCAATTAAGAGCAAACTGGTAGTTGAAACTGCGCGAGAGACGCTTAATGACACATCAGCATATCAAGATTACGAGTTGTTTATTTCATTTTTACTTTCATCGGCTATAGTAAAGTTTACGATTATTTTTACTAGTTTCTACCTTTTATGGTAGATATATAAATGTTTTGATCGTGTAGGTTTTTATTGATCATGATATTATCATTTCCTTTGAATGTCATTAAGACGCCACTTCCTCTTGTTACCTACTTTGGTCAACCTGTATATTTCCGCTTACGATTTCAATCTTGGATCTTGTCGTTATAAATTACTTTCAAAATTTAAGTAATTGAGATGTCACGTGTACTTAGATATCTTTTTTTTTTTCAATAAAAAGTTAAGTCGTGAAAATAGTGTCAATTTTAAACACAACCCTTTCATAAGCAGCTAATCATTCTACCATAAAATAGGTGCGTATACGTTGAAAGCACCAATCGTAATGGCGCGAGAGGGCATGTCCGCGATCGTAGCGCCACGATAGCATTGTGCGGTGTGGTGCGCAAGAGTCGATCGCGACGCCGATTGCGAACGCCTGTCGCTTACGTGTCGCCTCCCGCCCGTATCTCAGACCGCATCGCACGCAAATTATAATCGATACCATTATTGTAATATCCGAGTGTAACATTCACACCACTATTGTTCCTTTTCTTTGGCGTAGTCTTAGCTCTTTGTTCACGGCCGTCTGATGCTGTTACAGATCTATCTAAAAAATCGAGTAACAGATACATTGTTCAATTATAGCTTTCAACTGTGTAATAGTAGCTAATTAACACTTGATTTATTAACACCTCTCAAATGTTTTATTAATAAGTTTCTTAGAAGAGTTTCGCATTTGGGCCTTTTTGTGGGTGTCGGTACGTTTAAAATTTCTTTTCATTTCGCCTAAAGTATGAAGAGTTATTCATAATTTTCATGTGGGGTAATTAAAACGAAGACGGTGTTGGTTTGTTCTGTTTCCATGTTGTTTTTAGGTTTATTATGTTGTTTAATGAGTTCGTGTGATCATTAGCAAGAAGTTCAGAGAGTCCGCGTGCCGAACCCGAGATGTCCAATTTAAGTGCTGACAAGTGGTCACGTAGTCACCATTTGACATCGATGGTAAAAAGTTTATTTTGTTCCACTCGCGTTTATTTCGATCGCAACTGTCCAGTCTGGTTTCACACTATGGCCAAATAATGCACCGAATGTTCGTTTAATCGGAACATTTTCTCGTTCCGCACGAGTTATGACTTACGATAATTATTTTTTTCAATAGTAATGAGCTGTCAACTCTTATAGTCATTACGACTTTTCGATTGTATAATTGGTTAATTTATTCGATCTTTATCTTTTCAATTAGCGTCGTGTCCAATGATGTGAAGTTTTAATATTCATCTGACAAATTGTTGCCATTAATTTTTTAATCAGTTTTTTATATTGCTGCATTTGCTTGCTGCAACATTGTAAGCATGCGTTACTGTTGTTTGTTTTTATTAATTCTTTATTTAATTTATTGTGCTAATTGTTATCTTAATGCAGTTAAACTCATTGATATCCATTAATTAATTAGTTTTCAATATAAATAAATATTTATTGCTTCTCAGAAGGGAACTTTATTATGTACTTACTTACCACACGCAGATGGGTATGCACGCATTACTTAAATATAAATAGAGATAAAAAGAAAAATAATATTATTGTAAAATGCACAAATTTAAAATTGCACTTTAATCACAATTTCGAAAGTTAAACAACAAAGTAAAGTCAAGTCCTTGTATCCATTGCTTCGAATTCTTCTAACTCAGATGACCAAGCTATCAAACTTTCTACAACTCATCCGTTCGACATTCAAACTCCAATCCAGCCAGCAACAGCCTTGTATTAATAAAAACAGATAAAATCCTCCTTTTTTATCCAGGCACGGTCTTTGGGCGTGCCCATGGTGGCAGTGTCCTCATAAATCACAGCACTTACGAACATTGTTTCATCTCATAAATGCGATATAGTGCTGTCTTTATTTGCAGCCTGTCTGATAACAGGAGAGATCTCAATTCGCTTGGATGCAATCTTGAGTGAGGTGTATTGTGCGATATGGAGATGAAAGGCTCTGTTCTGAACTGTGAGTCTCTTGTTTCTCTTTTAAGACAGTTTTGTGATTTGAAACTTATAGATACAAGTTGTTTCTCTTGGTAAGTTTTAAAATGCCATTAGTAATGTTGTAGATGAATAAGGGGCAAAAAATTCATTTATTCAAATAAAAAACTTAAATTAAAAACTAACTATTACTTAAAAAAAAATTAAAACTAAATATTACTAAATTAAAACTAAAAAATTAAAACTAAATATTACTAAATTAAATACCTATATACAACTAAAGAATTAATTGGGAATATAGTCCAAAAAAGTTTGATGGAAATTGCTTGAAAAAAAATACTCGTATGTAACCTTTACAAAGTTGTAGAGGTTAGCTTACATTGTCCTTGTCATTGAAACTTTAAGCTGTTTTAATTATAATCCCATTAGTGATGATAAGATCAAAATGAAAGTAGGATATTATCCTTATCATTTTATTAATAATTCCAGTACTTGACTTTGTAAGGTTACTTTACCAAAAGTCCATCTAAATTCAAGAGGTAGTTAATTGACAATGTTTATGAGATAACATTAGGAAATTGCCCTTTAGTAAATGGTGCTTTACATTCGGTCAAAGAACTCATTAACACTAAGATAGTTGACTTTCCAACAGCTGAAGAACCAGGTGAAAGTCCTATGCAAAAGAGGGTCACCATGCTAAGGCATCACGCGAGACACAACAGCTGTTACGTAAAACAGCGTATAACGGCTCTAAAGCTATAAATTGACGCAATATAAGGTCAGGGTCCCCATATAAACGTTCAGCGTTCGACGTTGGATGCACTACTCCGCAAAGTGGTCATTCGTTTCAAATAAATTACCATGTAATGGCGCGTTAATTTGCATACTCTACTCGACGATACAATTGTGTCTACAATCTAAACTCAGCCTTATCAGAATCACTAAAGCTACATTTTCGGTCTTACTGGGAGTTTCATTCAAAAGCTCTGTCGCTGGTGCTGCCACGACGCAAAAGCTCGGAACTACGAGCTTTCTCAAAAGTTCGTGCGCCATCCCAGAGATGGCGTTTCGAGCGCGGGGTAAAACGGTTCACGTTTCAGCCGTGTTTTGGTAGCTACGAGGGTTGATATTGTTCGCTTTTGAAGATAGAGGGTGGTTTTGTCGCTTCAGAGCGTTGCGGGGTTGAGGAAATAGATGGCGCTACTTCCATCCGTGGGAATCTGGCGAACTTTTTTGAAGTTGGGAATCGTACGTCCTACCATTGGCAAGATAGACAATTTATGTAACATTTACAGTTCATATGCTCGTCTATTACCAAAGTCAATAGCTGAGTTTGTTTATTATGTTACCTTATAGACAAATCTTACCTATTATTTTTGATATTGACATTAGATTAGGTATGTTGCTTTTAAAATGAGGTTTAAACTGCCTACACTTACTTACAGTGGACTTATTGAAACTTAAAAAATAAAACTATTAGTAAAAAATCAATGGATCCTATTACCTTAGTGAATATAAAATCAAGTAGCAACACCAATGAAACTTAATGTAATCTTGTTTACGCTACTATTGTTACGTTTCAATGGACGCACTACAAAATTTCAAAGCAAAGAAACACTTTTAAAATCCTCTTTATTCTCTTTTAACAATGAAAAGTGAAAGCCGGTGTCTATGCAAATTAAATTCGCACAAACATACCTGCTCCTGTGCATTGTTCTATTGCATAAGTACGCTTGACAATTGATGTCGTAAATCTTAAGCTTTGACCCAATTCAAGAATTCTTTTGTCAACATTTTGTGTCTTCAATTGTTTTGACTTACCTGTTGTTTGTTCTTTTGTGCAATTGACTTTCTAATGCAAGTGCTCCTGCGATGTTTTTGTTTACCTGAGAAGTTTATGATACTGATTATACAGTAGCTGAGTTTATTGTCGCTGCCCCAAATGAATAATTAAAGGAATCTATTCTGAAGTCTTACATTCTCCGGAACATAGCTAAAGCCGAGAAATTTAGATGTCTCATGCACTAAGCAAACACATATGATTTATACCCAAACACGGGGTCCGATGACGTTTCCACGCCATAAATCGCAGCCCTCAAGGCGAGCGGACATATCGGGTGCTTTATGAAGAGCACAGACTCGACGACAGCACGGATACGACCAGCGTACCTAGCCGGGTATAAATTGGTACACGCGCCGGTCACAGGCCGGTACACCCGGGTACGCCAGGGTATAAATCTGGCACATCCGGCCGGCTACCGCGCCGGTAGTGGCGACGATTATTCACCCAATATCGAGTTTTGGCTTCACTAGCTAGCTTTCTAATCTTCGCTTTCGTCGAACTGGATTTATGTCGGATGCCATAAACGTTTTATGTATTTTTAAGGCTCACACAACTCCAATTTCGGTTTCAGTTTCTCTTGAACCTCATGAAGTAGGTACATCACTGTATTATTTTCACGTGACAGCGTCCCTAATTCAGTGTGTCCATCCATTTATTTCCATTACGACAACAAGAAAAAGTTCGTTTAATTTCTCGTACTTATCCTCTCCTCACTTTGTTAACATTTCGCTTAGTTACATTAGTAAGAAAGAAAACGCCGAGCAACTTTCGTAGCTGAGAAAACCTACCAAATTATGACGTAACTACTAAAAGCTTTGGCATCAACTTCTAGAGCACAGCCCTAAATCAATGTCCATACTCATTAGAGCGCGTTCGGGAATCCTCGGAGTAAACAACACGCTGCCCTTCGACTGTCGTTCGTCTAGACGTGACCTAACTCACCTAGCTTTGCCTTTTTTCCACCGGCCAAATCCCCGAATCACACACGGCTAATACGCGACCGTTTGTAATAAATCAACTCGCCATTTTTGTTTTCAACGCACCGATAACTCTTTTGTCATAGGGTGATGTAGTAGTAGGTAGGGGTCCAATGGAGTTATTTATATTGTCGTATTTTCCTTGGTAGAAGAAAATTTCCTTTCTGTTTGCGTCATGGGTCAGTGATCAGATTCGTTCGGCGGTGCCTGCTGCTGATGTCTGCGGTTAACAAGTATAAAGATGCAAGTGAAAAACTCATAAATGTTATCCTTGATTATCACAGGCACAACAAAGCGTTGGACAACTTTTTACCGGATCATAATCTTCTCCACAACGAGTTACACGATCATACTAACGCTTTAACATTATAGCAGTTAAAAACTGCAATTAATCTATTAAATCAAAATTGCAATAGTTCTTATAAGAAATTACTGTATCATTAAGTTGAAACGCAATTTAAATTATATTTGCACAAGCAATGTATTATTAGTTCTAACGCTTATAAGTTGATTGATTATCTAGTTCTATTGACTACATTCCATTTCAGATTGACTGGTTGCAGAGATAAAATCACACAGCGTTCATAAAATTACAACAAAAAAAGCGAGAGATTTAAAAATAGAACACCTATTCCACAGTTTAACTATGCTATAGATAGTATCGTCTGTAAAAAAATATAAAATATTTTAAATCGGTTTTATTGACGAATTTAATTCAGGTCAAAATGCTTGTTCGCAGTTGTGAGTATCGCCCTTGTTCGCCGGCAGCGTTTGCACCCCACGGCTCCTAGTTTGCAGGTTCGCTCCCTATAAGGGAAATAATTGTTTATTTTCGACAGCCACGCACTTAAGTCCACTGTGAACTAACGACCATGTACAGTGGTCGCCCTTTGAATCGTGATAAACTTGATTAGGTGAATTCTTGAATGTTGTTATGTTTTAAAGTTACAAATAAGTTTATCTTTTACACGAAATTACTAATTTTTAATATTACTATGTTTAAATTGAGGTAAAATTGATGATCCATATATTTAAATACCAGTATATTTTTAAATAAATATGTAGGATGGTTATATAACTCATCAGATACATTGTTGTCTCTAACTTAGGTACATTGTTTAATTATGCATCAATATATCCAATATTTTCTGTATTTACCATAGTGTTGTAGTCCCTATATACTTACCTCTATACAGTATGCTGTCCTGCGTCTTTTGAATTAAATTCAAAAACACCCTTGCGACTTTAAATAAAAAAAAGAATACCAAACATTCCAGATTTAAAACAATCTTCCCGCTCAAATGAAATGCGTTTACATACCAAACGCAATCAACGACAATCCTAAACTTTTTTGCACCCATAGCTAGTAGCGACATAAATAACAGGGACATAGCGGGAAGCATAGACTATACAATGGCAAATGTCGGTGCTCACTCGCGACCATTGTAGCGTGGCGTGGAGGCGTTACGAATCAATGGAGGGAATTATCGGCACTGCGACTGCCGTGGAGATGACGTACATGGAAAAATATGGGAGCAATCATCTTGTTAGGAGTCTACAAAGATTGTATACTGCTCGTTTAGCTACGGTTATGTCCTACTAGTTACGTTTGCCGTATGTGCTTTCTAGTCTATTATTTTATTTCATCATCGTCAGCTTTATGGGTCCTTTTGATAGACACGAAACTACATTTTCTTCTAATTAATAGAAACCTCAATGCAATGCAGTGATCTGAAACAAACAATTGAATTGTTACAAATACATACGTTCATTGAAAATAATGCATCATTTTCTAGTAAAAATGACTGCATGATCATCCTTACTGACTTACTTTAAAAAGTTTAAGACCATGTCAACCTCCATTTGGACAAGAGAAAACAAACGGACATACACACAACATTTCATATCATTAATGACATCTCCATAGTCAATCTTGTCCCAGATTAGTTCGTCCCACGCAGCGTATCGGTTGAAGAGGTAAATGAAATGCTATCCGGAGGGGAAAAGTTAAATTACTGAATTTGAGGGTCAAAGGAATAAGTCTTCCGTCGACTGACACGCCTATTGAGTCGTCTATTGATTTAAAATGTGTTGTTTTGTTTATTGCAGTGTGCATATGAAGCTTACATGTACAAGAGTTTGAAATTGAAATAGGGTGCCAATGTTAAAGGAACATCGTCAACATGAACTCATTTTGGACGATAGCAGAATTAAATGCAATATCAAAAATATTTTTTTTTACTAAAATTTATAAAATACATATATTGTGCAATATATTATCAACTAGCTTTTGCAACTTCGTACGCGCAATCCCGTTTCTCCCATTCCCGTAAGATTTTCAGGACTTTTTTCTTCTCATAAGAACCTTCTCCTGATGATAACAAACACAACAAAAAAAAAATCAGCCAAATCGGTCTAGCCATTCTCAAGTTATGGCGTGACAACGGAAAACGGGTTTAATTTTTATATATATATAGATGAAGCATACATAGAAATATAAAAAGGTTAGACTAATCAGTATATTTCTTTAGTTTTCTGTTGAGGAATAAACATAGAACAGAATTTATCGGGTCAGTGGTTGCTTAGAAAAACTTTTGATGCGAATAATATTGGTTATTAGTTATCGTATTAAATTAGATGCTACAATAAAAAATGAATAATATACCAATATAAATATTATGAGAAAAAATATAACAAGAAATAGCGTCTGTCGATTGAATGTATAAATATTCATCGTGATTAAAACTCATTTCATGAAAAGTTTTACAATATCCCTAACCAGAACCACGACGTTTTACAAGCTCTTGGTTTGTGCAAATTCTTTACACCCCTTGCCTATTCGATGAGCACTCAATACTTACATGCACAACCATAATACATACATAGTCTGCAAAGAAAACTTATCTTTATTACAAGTTACTTAAAATACATTTTCATATTTGGCGTCTTTTTTCGGTTTTTCCACGCATAAGTGGTCAATTCTGAATTTATGGGAGCTTACTAATCTCTTGGGGTTTCCCTGCTCTACTTCTAAATTGTACTGTATTGTTGTAGTAAGGGCGGAGTCAAAATAATTCTCTCCCCGTCTCATTATACTAAGTAGAACATAAAACAACCGTTTTGTTTTTAAAATGAAGTTATCAAGTAATTGAAGCAATAAAATTCATGATATGAACATTCAAAATGAGACATTTGACAAATATACCACATTTACCCGAAAGCTCGAAATTGGGGTAGGGTCGTAGTAATGACCCCGTTTACTGTTATCTATGGCGATCACTACCACAGACCCTAAATTGCCGCCAAATTTAAAAATTCGAACATCATAATCTAACTTCTTGAGGACGAATTAAAAAAAGGCCGGGAAAGTTTTTTATAGAGTTTATTTGTTTGATTTTGTGTTTTATTGGATAGCTGTTATAGTTCAAAGTTGTTTGTGCTGTGACTCTGGGAATCGAAACATCTGCCGTTGTCTGGAAGCGGCTCGCGCGCATTTGAAATTTTGAAAAAGGCTCGACGCCAGAGCAACAGATGCGACATGGATTCCTAAAAGCAGATGTTTATTAAATACCCTCATAGATTAAAGTGGGGAGTGCTTTTGTTTTTTCATTTCTTACATTGGACAATATTGTGTCTTTAACTGGTTTGACCCTTTGTGTTGATATGCGGGTAAGATAACACGATAATTGGTTTCGTCGTCTTTTGTCCTGATGCACGATATGAAAATTGCTAATAATTGTGCTTTAATATTGCAAGTTGAATTATAAATACATGCAGACACTTTTTGTTTAATCGATTGGTACAAATAAGGGGCATCAGATCTTGACCGGAGTGGGAATAAAAAGTAGTTGTAAATGGATACAAAAGGTATTTGTAGACTTGTTGCAAAAACTGGATTGACGGAATAAATACAGGATATATCGTCTATGTTTATAATAGTTGCCGCCGGTATGCAATAGCAGTATTATTTCGTGAGTGCTGAACAACTTGAAAAACCAAGTAATTGCCAACAAAAAACGAATTAATAATTAATTAAAATAATACTTCTTATACTAGCTAATTAATACTCCGTCTAGTTTTTTATCTATTGTAAGTAATGGTTGCATGTGTTAGTATTCTGTTGAACATTAATTTACAAAATTTAAAATGCTACTTTGGATAGAAATAATATATTGACTGTCAAAACACTAATATACATCAAATCGTTAGCTTATTATCTATTTGCAACTGCACATGCTGAGCATTAAGTTCTTATTCTGAGTTTCATTCACACCCGAAATTGATTAAGAGCATTCGCTAACTTCAAAAAGGGTGTGTTTCAAAAGAGATGCTCCCTCAGAAAACACTTAAACCCCAAGGGCCAATTTTTCAATGCTCAGATAAAATTTAACTGAGGAATAACATTCAAACAATTCTTCCATAGTAAAAACTGTGAACTGTCAATTTTATTCTACACCGTTAAAAATTAACTTAAATCGCGGGTTACTCACGTGAATATACTGAGAAAAGCTTTACTAGTTTCTAGGCGACATAGCCGCGACCGCCCGCCCCCGCTGCTCATGAGGAAGAACCCCTCTGTGGTTGAAAACTAGTAGAGCTTTTCTCAGTATGTCAGTTTTCTCAGTGTTTCTCAGTTCACGTGAGTAACCTGCGATTTTAGTGAATTTAGTATGTCTAACGATACTTAAATATAAAAACATAGTTAAAATTAACCAATGATTGGAAAATCGACCCTTACTTAAACGAAAGACAATCAAAACACAATCCATATCAATGAACACCAGTTACAACAAAAACAGTGTACAACAAGCCATTAATTCTCAAACAATCACACAGATTTCAATCAAAAATATTCGTTAGATTATAACAAAAACACAACGTTATTTAAAACATTATTCCCGTAACGAAGGTGAAATTTCACGGCCAATTTTTATATGATTCGAGGAAGTTGGCACTGGTTTAATCTAAAATACGGATTAACTGCTGTTTGACATGCAACTGCGTGGAATGGAAATAGATAAAAGTTTCGAAACTATTTCATAGAAACGTCTACGGTATGGAGAAGGGAGCATTTTGGTGTGTCTATTAAAATATTTTGCGTAAATTTTAAAGTGATTCAGTTTATGAAAAGAATGTCGTGATGTTTGTAAACCTTCTTATTAGACTTTTGTAAAGTAACTGGGTTATTATTAGTTGTAAATTTGTATGAACTCCAGATAGATTAAGATCTTTTTTATTTTCTTCCATTTCTCCTCAAGATATTTTCGATATTTTCGGATTTTTGTTCTGTGATCCAAGGTAGAGTCCATGCCCCTGGAAAGCAAGAGAATCCTTTAAATGTGTGTAAACATTATTGTTCTATAGTGTAGACTCCTTCACTGACTCAGAAGGACAAGTAATTTTATTTAATTTGTCCCTAATACTAAGAAATTCTGAACACTACTAAAGCTCCCACTGCGCATTTTTCGACTGCTATGACGTCATCTAACATGGCACGGTACACTTCAGTCCACACAAAAGAGGCCACGGGCGATTCCGGCCTCGCCCCACTACCTCGGATATAATATTTATGAGGGGTACATTTTCACTCTATAATTACGTATCGATTCGTCCGTACGAGTGACGCCCAAATATTATTCATGCGACCACTTCAATTACTAATATGTAGGTGGACAAGCCGTTATTTTTATTCAAAACTTTGGTACTTGTTTTCATTGGTTAGTGTCGAAGCTTTTTGATTAAGGTGACTACAATATTAACATCTCTCTGAACTACACAAAATCTTTAAAGATGGGGCCCAATAGGGCCGATGCCGATTCGGAGTCGCGGAAAACCTAACGGGTTACCGGGGCTCCGGCTCGACGTGCGGGAGAAGGAACGGGGTGGTTTTTAGTCAGTAAGAGTCTGACACTCTCTCCCGCCTCACCCAGGCAGGAGCAGTCATTCGATGATTTTCCCCCCTTAAAAAAAAAACACAAAGCCTTTTCTAATTTGCTAGTAGGACAACTGGCCAAAATTTTCACGAGGAAGTAAGTATTGTCATAAATGTTTTCATTTCTTTCTATA
Organism: Spodoptera littoralis; assembly: GCA_902850265.1. Classification (NCBI taxonomy): domain Eukaryota; kingdom Metazoa; phylum Arthropoda; class Insecta; order Lepidoptera; family Noctuidae; genus Spodoptera; species Spodoptera littoralis. The sequence continues at coordinate 5,559,288 of LR824542.2, read as the reverse complement.
AAAAATGTATTACCATAATCCAAAATTATGTTATGACAAACGGCTTGACTACGGAAATAACAGCTTAGCATGATACTGATTTGTGATTAAATTAACCCTTGAAAACTAACCTCGTTCTAGTCTAAATCTATTTCAAGCACTTTCAGTTACCGTCATAAGTTTTTATACAACCTCATTTATTGTGTCTTACATAAATGGCTTAAAGCCCTTATTTTGAAGCCCAACAAAAGTGATACACACAAATACTGTTTTCATATCCAAGTAAAAACCCTAAAAAAGTAATTAGTATAAGTGGCCACTATTAATTACTACCTTTATTAATTAAACTGGCCATGAGGAATTTGCGTGTGGCATGCCCCGGCCTAGTACGGACATTTTTGAATTAACTTCAATTTTCATACAAAAGAGGTCGTACAGTAACAAAAAGTGCTACCAATAAAAGATCAATTCACAAAGATAATAAGCAAAAGTGAAAACGTACACGTGATCGTGGAGTCCCGTTGGCATCGTACCTGTTGCAGTCTTATTTACGACCCAAAACAAACGCTTTATCTCGCCCCGTCCATATAATGCGACCATAAAACGCTCCACACCGATCCATTTACGACTTCTTGCATAACACCCTTTTGTTTATAAACAAAAAGATTTCAAGGTCCATGCTACCTTGCGATTTTAAAGTCGCAATTGAATTTAGTGACCGTTTTTCGGCCGTCCGGTGAACTTGGTCGTCGCGCGTCGTGACGGGAGGCGAAACTGCAATTTTCGTTTTAATAAAATGATAAAACCGACGATTAAAATTCAGTGGACACACACGTCATTACCAGCTGATCGATATATTGCGGTATCTAAATTGTGGTAGTGGAGTCATAAAGTCGGAGTGGGTTGTAAATAAACAATAAATTATGTAACGTATCGCTTAGGGCCGATAACCTGCGATGCGATTCCTTTTCATATCTATTTGAGTTTACGAGGCTTATTATGTTTACGATCCGCGAAGTGATAAACGAAGATGAATTAATTTGACGTAGGCATTAATTAATTGTGTAAGTTTTATGAGTAGTGTTGATGGATGCTCCAAACAATCTTGCAGTTATGATATATCGATTCAAAGGTAACAATTAAAATTTCTTGTGTATTAAAATTGTTAATTAGATTTATTATTACTCCCTGCTAGATCGCCTGCTACAAACGATTTTGATTGTTTCTGTGCCAATTAGAAGCTAATGTAATATGTAGTGGGCAATGAATATAATCTGTCGTTTTTAATAAATAACAGAATTTGTTATAAAGCTATTCTTTGTAGCTTTTTTGTTATTATAAATCTATGTAATAACGACCACCTAGGTAAACCAATTAATTTTTAGAATCGTAAATAAAAACAATTTCAAGCAAAGAATAAAACTAAACTATTAATTTAACAAAATGAAACACGACAGTATCCAATCACGTGCTAAATACGAAGTATAAGTAAAAAAAATAGACAAAAAATTATTCGAATACGGGGAATGGCGGCCGAAACGCACAGGGAGGGGAGAGCGGGGCGGAGCGGGCACAAAAAACTAATAATAACAGCGTGTGTCACCCCATCACTGAAGTGTGGTGTTCCATTCCTGCCTGCGTCACCCAACGTCACTCGTGTGAACTTTGTGTGCCATTTTGGATCGAGACGCTTTTGGTACCATGTTTAATAATAGCACAATACGTATTTGCATCTACTCAAGTATTGTAAACCGTCTGTCTTTTAATTAAATACTTCAGTTTAACAAGAGATAATTGTTTATTTTGTCGCTTCTAAACTTTTTGTTTAATTGGATAAGTTTTACAAATTTTGACTTTGCATAGAGTTTAAAATGTTTTGTACGAGGAAAATCCGGTCTAAAATCTCGTTTTACTTTTAAACAAACCCCACTGTGAAATATCTGAGATAGTTTATACTATACCGAAGCCGATTTTGACCACAAAATTAATCGATTGCGATATTTGGCTGGTAAATTGCAATTTATGAGCTTATTAGAATCATTTAAAAATGCTTCAAACTTCACCTTTAATAGTATTATGTAGAAACTGGGTCTGAGCCATCGTCATAGTCTAATATTATTACTGTCTAATCTAGTATTATTCAAAATTTCAATACCTTAATCTTTGTTTGTGTGTCATTTGCCAAATAAATGCTTTTTCTTTCCTTTTTTCTTTCTTTAACCTTCTAGATTTACTTCGTCTAATATCAAAACGATCCTCAAGTTGGCCTACACATTTTTCTCACCGGATTTAAATCTCCGTTCACCTATGATTACGAGGGCGAAACTAATCCAACGTGTAATCTTCCGTAATTATAACATGGTTGGGCTAGTGTAAGTCACGAGTCCTGCTATCTAGACATGAGGCGAGACTTTTAAAACTTTGCCCCTATGTATATGTTCAGATATGTATAGAGATACCGTGGCCGGAATCTGATTATCATCGCGGACGAAGTAAAGTTGCGGGCACATGGGTAGTTTGCTTGAAGTTTTTGATAAGAAGAACTCGAATGTTGGGATGATTTTAGTCTGATTTTGAATTCAAAGGTCAGCGTTTTTTTTCACACATAAAAATACTGTTTTCAATTGTTTTTCAGCAATATTCTATTGATAATTTGATTACTATTAACTCGTCGAGTACCGGTTTTATAGACACAATTAAAGAACAATAGGTCGCGGTCACCGGTGACCGCTTGGTGTTTGACAGATTAAAATAAGTATTTCATCATATTTCAATTAGTTAAGTGACACTCTTTAAATTCTAATAAGTAAAACATAGCACAGTGATAATGCTACGGACAGAATTATTATTTTCACTTCAAGTAGATGATTATAACCTTAATTTACTGGTATTAATAATTTTCCTCTATCCCACTCGATTGAACTTAACACTGGCACGAACCTTACTGAACTCGTATCTTACTCGAAAGAAACATAGTAAAGAACTTCTAAAACAATATCTATAACAAAACATTGTTACAAAAGTGTTTCTCACATTGTAGCATATTCGTAGTCCGCAGCCACCATTGTGCCCCCATCCTAACATTAAGACCGTGAGCAGAAACCGGCTGATAATCCGGGATGTAAACACGCGAAACACGATCGCCTCCCGAAGCCCGCCACCGTTGCTAACTACGTCAAATAATACACTAAAATATTTATTTATTTACTTATCTAGCATTTTGCTCTAATAAACTGAAGAAGCGCGTTGTTGAAATTTGATATGATCACTTTCGTTATAAAAGTATTTGTTTAATACTTTAGTTTTACCTACAATAAACCTATCACAATAGTACGATAGACCATTTAAAAGAAATAATTATTTCTTATGATGTAGACGGAGAACATAGGCAATGACTATTTCATTGAAGTTCTGCTTGTAAGTATGTAATCCGAAAGATATTGAAATAATATTATTGAACATAACTCAATTTCTTCGTATTTTAAACATCATCTAGATTATATTTTTTTATAATATCATATTTTATGAGTGCCATAGGTATTGATGTCAAAAGTTTTAAAATCAAGTAGCTGTAACTTTATCTTTGCAATTTATTTGCAAGACATTAATTAACTCCATGATTTGATTGGCGATCGGTCAATACACGGAATTATAAGAAATATGGCCAATTTGCTTGACGTGAGAATAACTGCATATCATTATGTGTATGCATATTTATAAGCCAAAAATTTGATTATTGAATGGAATCTTGTTATTTTTGAGAAAAAATATGATGTCCTTAAGTAATTATTTTATGATCAAACTTGTAGGCGATTCGATTTGTTGAACTTTTTGTAGTTCAAACTTATATTACCCAGCAAACTAAACAGCTAATTGATTGATAAGCATTGAATATACTACTGTAATAGAACAAAAAAAAACGATCTATTTCAAATATACCGTTCGATTTGACAAAAGAAACAATGCAAAACGCTAAATTAAATTCAAATATCGAAAGAGGAAGTTGCCGCGCCGCCCTCGCGTCTCTGCGAGATTTATTATATTTGTCCTGCGCTTATTTCATTATTGCCAGTCGCGCGATTCCGAACAAGCCCGTTGAAATTTTAGGAATAGTTTACAATGTCAATGATCTCTGATAGTCACGAAAATGCGGATAATTTGGCATTGTTCTCTTTAAAAAGTATTGGTAATTTCCAAAATATGTTTTGTTAATAGTTGTGTTTTTGTTTCAGGTAAAATATTCGACGTCTACAAAGTGCACAGAAGTAATTTTATCCAAGGAGTTTATTATAGGTATACTATGCTTGATAAATTCACATATAAGTTCTTAAATTATGAAGAATAAAAGGCATTAAATTATAAAGAGGGCTCAAAGAGTTAATGGATTGAACATTTCAAAACAAGAATAACTTGAGAGGGTTAAAACGTTGTGTAAATAGAATGAAAATCGTTTTCTAACTGAACAGCAAAAGAGCGTAAAAACTTTTTGATGGGCTCCCACTGAGTCTACAGTATATTTAAAATGTTACAACAATTTATTGGCAAAATATTTTTGTTTTCTTTTTTTTTAACCAGAATTTGTTTTTAATTAGAATACAACCAACTCAGTTCAAAAGTAGCAAAGTACTGAATTGTAACTTCGCCAAAATGTTCGTAAAATTTCGCTTATACAATCACTTATGAATAGAAGCGTTCAATGGATATCTGTCTCGTTCACACTTGGGAATAACCTTATCAATCTAACACGAATCGAACAATAGCGTCGCATGTTTGATTTATACAGTCGCTTAGTAGGAACATTACGGATAATTATAGTGCGACTAACTGATTTTAACGCTTGAAAACAATGAATATTTTAAAATGTGATTTATTTTTATGGAGACATTTTAACCAATCGTGTAACCATAAATCTTATATAAACAAATAAGATATCAGTACAATTTAATTTATAAACTTTCATATAAGATTTTAAGACTTTTAGTATTTTTACTGGTTATGGAACCGACAACGTTTTGTTGACTTGATATAAAATATACTTTGATTTTGATACAGCGTCTACAAACCTACTTAGTTTTTAGTTAATCGCACTAATTCCAAACGTGACAGGCCGCCCTTTAAAAAGGCAATTTCAAATTGCGAACTGTCAATTGGAGCGTTCACGACAAATCCCAAGAGGTCTCGTTCGAAGTACACCTCCACAAAAGCCGAACAGAAGTAGGAGCTCAGCTCACGAGGTTTTCAAGGGTGGTGGCTGCTTTCGGCGGGAAAGCAGAGGCTTGAAGCTCGGTTGGGGGTGGGCGAGGGTGGTAGGGGGGCGTGATGGCTCGTATTGATTTAGTGCCGTCGTCGACGGAGCTATGTACTGCTAGCTAGGTAAGTATCGCTCGATGTCGCTTGATGCGCTTTCTTTGAGCTGTGAATGGATGAGCGGTGGGCGCGAACATAAATGATGGCCTGAAGTTCGAGTATTAGTGTTGTAAGCTGCATAAAATGGTATTTTTAAATTTTGAATTATTCAAAGAAGATGATCGTTAAAAAGGCAGTTTGCCTTATAGCTTAGATTGGTTAAACAGCTTTGTCAAAGTCGACAGCGGCAGTTTGACGTTATATATTAATGTAATGAAAATCAAGAACTCCTTTTACATTTGAGTAGATTACGATATCTTTATCTGAGCAAAATTCGACTCTATTATTGTTATGGCGAACTTACATCAAAATAACCCAAAACCATTTCTATCAAAATCAGAAAGCAGACCCAAACCAAAATCCTAGTGGAATACAATCTAGCAATTTTCCGGTGCAGTCAATGTAAAAGCGCTTTTCGCTGCTGCAGCGCTGTTTACCCCTGGGACCGGCAGCGTCGAAGATTTAAATGGATATTTAACTTTAGTCTCAAGGAACCTAAAGTCTATTGCCTTCGCCCTCCAAGTCTGAGGTTTTTTTATTTAGAGAAAAACTTGCGAAGCTCCTAGCAAATGGTTTTAAATAGTCCAGATACAGCGTTTTAAAACTTTTGTAATGGTCTGTTTATTTGAGTTTGTACGTTTTGTTTTTATCTCGAAGAGACAGTATAGGTTTGGAATACCAATGCTGTAAAAAAAGCTGAATTAGGTTTTGACTCAGCAGATATGACATTGAATCTTTTTGTATTCGATAGAGCACAAATTGGAATTCTATATTATTGATAACATATGGTTTTTATTGTTTTATTTAAACTCCATTAAGAACTCTGCATATAATGAGTAATCAGAAAGAACATTTGTAACATCTTTAACATACCGTACATAACCGCTGGCAGAAGCTAGTTCAGTCACATAATGTTGTCTATTTTCTTTAGTTAAGCAAATACTCTATGTTGTTCAATGTCTCCTGGATCAGGGTCTGGTGATCTGTAACACAGGTTATACCTTTAACAGACACCAGTCTCTTAATTTTAACATAGGTATTAAATAAGATATATTCGTAGAGTATTTTTGAGCAAATGAAGATTTTTATTATGATTGTGATATTATTTAAATGTAAGTAAATGCAACTACACTGAGAGTAGCATCGTAATATGGTAGACAGTGTTAGCTTTGTAAGTACTTGTCTTAACATAGCTACAAGACACACAGATTCCACTACAACAAGATGTTTAATTTAAAGATTTGGTAATAAACTTTGTGAGGCGGAAAGCGGCATGTAAATATGTTTTACAGGCTGTACGAAAGTAATTAAAAAAAACTTATATGTATGTATTACCCTTAAAGAATTTATAGTACATTTTCACTTTTCTGTGGCCATTTTTCTTCCATGGAAACTATCCATTAGATAATCCTAAGAACTCAAAATAAAAATATAACCTAAGCCAAGAATTTCATTTTTCTGTTTTCCTATCTTTTACTCGTAGGTGGTAAATGCACACGAAATAAGAAATATTTTCGAAGCCATTTAAACTAACTCATTTCTAAAGTACTCTTATTGCAATGGATGAAATTCCATTAGAAGCTATCACTGTTACTTCAATCTCTTAGCAATTTGGTTGTAAAAACTCATGATATACTAAATGGACAGTTGTTAGCGATAACATAAAAACTGCTTGACGAATTTTTACAGAGTAATATGAACACAGAGACTAGTTATATGATTCAATATTGATGGCTTATCTAATATTTCAATGTTGAATCAACTAAGTATAAGTATATACATATTATTTCATTATAGACTTAAAAATTTGATGAGTGTAAAATAAATCAAATCAAAATGTATTTAGTTTCCTTCAAGTAAACTACTTATTTGGAACCATGTTTGGAATCTATGTATACTAAAAAGCATAAAAATATTTAAATGCACAGATTTCTGTACCAATTTTTACCGCAGTCTCTGTCCACTTCTAATCTGTGTCAACATAAAGAATTTTATGGTTGTTGCTGCGTTACCCGCGCCTACACTTTACACCCGGTTTTGGGTACGCTTCCTACTTATTTTAATTACCATTTTAATTGCTATACAACCGCAGATAACAATCATTTCGTTACAAGCACTATTGTTTGAATACGTTCGCACAAACAACAAAAAAAAAACGTTCCCAAAAATATGTTCAAAAGTACATAAAAAACGAATAGTAACAAAGTTTTGACGCCTAAACGTGATGTTATTCAGAAGTTAGAACTTTATATACGCTTACTTTAGACAGTTGGTATTTGCAATTCACAGACAGAAGTCGCTCTGCAGGTAGGACTTTAGAGTTATCTTTTATTTATAACTACGTAAAGAATCCCTCTCGAATCTAACCATGGGACGTCGAGGGGATCTCGCCTTTGAAGTCATGGGCGAAAAAAAATGACTGGATAATATTTGAAAGAATGCATCATCGTCAATTTCTGTACATAAATGTTGAACAGTCAGTATTAGGTCGTCTACTACAACTTTTCGGTGCGAAAATAGAAAAAGGCAAACCTATGTATAACCATACAACCATAATCCCTCATTCCAGAATGTTTAAAGCATTCACACTGACAGTGGAATTGTATTAACTCATAGAAGACGAATCTAATTTATCAATCCTCATTGCTATATGAAAGACCCAATATCACACCAATTCTGATGAATCAAGAACCTCATTTTCGACAGAAGCGCTAGCGGCAACTAAACGAAACTGTATGTCAACACTTCAGAGTAAAAAACAGTCACACATTGGAGTATGGTAGGGGTCCTACAACTCCGGAAACCAGCGGGTGTGCTCTCTCATAATTATATTCACGTCTGATATTTTTGAACTTTCACGTGAGCGCTTTATTTCGGCGCTCTTTTTTCTAAACTCTGTGATTTACGTCAGTTGACTTCGGATTCTGTGGATGTCGAGCGTCGAAAGCTTTATGCGCGACCAAAATTTATATTGTTTTAAACGCTCCCTAAGTATGGTATCTATAATTCAAGTCGCGATGAAATGTAATGTGATGAATTTGCTAACGAAGATTCTCTAGGGAAATAGTGTATTTTTCATATTAAAATAGTATGTAAATTATGTTCAGCGATGATTTATCATAGCATCATCAAGATAAGGCTAGCAAAATCTCAGTTTCATTTTGTTTCGGCTATAATGTATGTAAATGACGTAAAACTGTTATCGCTTTTGGATCAAATTCATGATTTATTCGCTAAATTAATAATCAAAACACTTAGAGCAACTGTACAAAGAAAAAACAATTAGTTACCACAGAGTGTTACAATAAAAGCATGCCCACTCCTCTTTCCTGTTAGTTTTCGCTCCCTTGCACTTTTCCGGACCAAAAGGAACAAAAGATTTACGTTGGCCACGTCTGGGCCTTTCTCTAAGACTACTTTTGTTTGTAGGTAGGTATCCACTTTAAGTACTTTAATGCGCAAGGTGAGATGTTTAAGATGTATTTTGCGAAAATAAATCTTGTTTGGATTTGTTTTGTTTAAAGAAATTATCAGCTTTGAAAACGTGTAAATAAAAATTACATTGTGGATAATAATTTTTCCAAAAATACATATACTCTTCTGAACGATATGCAAATATCACGTCACAAAAAAATGATATTTCAGTTCTTTATTAACCACACATAATCTGATTACACTTACTTCTCTTTACCTTTACATACTACACACATTCTAAGTACACATAATAATGAAAAGTTTCATCCACTAAACAATCAAACAAAGTGTGCTACTGATCTCAGAACCCGAAAGCATTATTGAATAACGAAAGTAATTCATCTTTTCAAGTTTTCCTCCAACTGAAAACAGAGTTAATTATGATTTATTAAATCTATTTCCATTTCTCTAAAGCTGAATCACACCCAACAATGAGTTAATAATCCAATTAAATTTCCTTCGACTTCTGTGTCCTGGGCCATGTTTCAAATTCAAATAAATCACCAACTTGAACTCGTCCGACGGAAATAGCACTCCGTCCGTCCATAAATCCAAGTCTATTTAAGCAATCTCAAATGAAAAATCTGAAATAAGCCGCATAACATGTCACCTAGCACATAACTTTTTCAATCCGAAAAAAGATAAAACAAAAGAAACTTGTTTTTTAGAAATTTATCGCAGTTATCCCAATTAAAAAATATTCGGGCTATATATTTTTAAAGACAGTTCTATCGTTCAACACATTATGTTATAAAAAGATTGCATGTAATTTTATCACAGCCTATATAGAAGGTTAAGTTCTGGCTGTTTCATTACGCTACATTTGTCAAAAGAAAAAAAAGACAGATGTCAAATAAACGTCAAAGTGACGTTCCGTTAATCAATACCGTCAATTCAAATTAAGAATGTTAACGTAATAACTAGTTACAAAATAGACATTTTACAGCAACAATAATTAATTTTTCGTGATTATCGTGCACACAATCAATGCGAACGTTCGCGCGCGATACGCATCGAGTTAAAATAATTAATGCAAATTTATGAAACGCGCGGGATTCGGAACGCACCGGCGCCATCGGCTAGACTTGTTGCTATGTTCTAGTTATTTTAAGAAGCTGGTTATACGATTTGGTAGTGACGTTGAAAAGACTGTAACTGGTCATATATTTGTTTTAAAAATGGCTAATCTTAGAAATCGATGCTTATCTCTGAGTAAATTTTGAGCATGGGTCGTTATGGTCTAATGCTTTATGTAATCCAAATATGTTTATCTTAAATCGATTAAAATGCAAGCTACTAACTACTATTATAAATACGTAATTGAGAACATGGAAGTTATGGAATTTAAACTAATCACCTGTGCTTTGTCAAGCCAACAAAAAGGCTACTACTAAAACAGACTACATGCATGTAAAAATATTTTCGTAAATATCTTTAATAGTGTTATACCAAGCGTGGGAACTACTTAATTAATTGCAATGCTAATGAAATAAACCTGTATTTTTTATTATATCTCAAAATCTATGAATACATTTCAAGGCTTTCTTATGTTATTTATACATCCTGAATTTTAATAGTTTATAACGCAACAAATTGGTTAACGATATACTAATTAGTTACCTATATGAAGTGAAAATGTTACGTCACACCCTATATAATCGACCAATTAGAAGAAATTGTTACGCAATACTAAACTTGATGTTGGTAAAAATAGACTATTTTATAATGTTACACAACATCAAGTAAACAGTTGCTCAAAAGTCGTGAAAGGTCTGCCTATTGTCACATATATAGTCGCGGAGAACCTAACGGGTTACCGGGGCTCCGGCTCGACGTGCAGGAGAAGGAACGGGGTGGTTTTTAGTCAGTAAGAGTCTGTCACTTCCTCCCGCCTCACCTAGGCGGGAGCAGACATTCGATGATTTTCCCACCTTAAAAAAAAATGTCACATATAAGGCCCCATACTGTGACCGTCTGTGATATTACTGAAAAACTTGCGAATTTCGATCAATTAGTCCTACTTTACGCAAAACGGACTCTTGATCCATCACAATAAAGGCCATTAAATAATGTTATCGTATTATGTTGACGTCTTACTAAAGTTATTAAAACTGACTGCTTCATTAAGGTATTAATACGTCTTTACTTATCTTAAACTTGAGTGTTTTTGATCCACCAATATAATTAGTCAACATAAAGCCTTCGATACATATTAATCGCGTCAATCCGGTTGTAACACATACTGGTATACATACTTAGCAGTGTATTGATAAACTGGCAATAACGCTGCAAGTCCAATATCAATGTGGTTACACTGTGGTATCATACTGATACTTGGCAAATAGTGATGTGTATGAATTAAGCACTTTTTTATTTTTGTCGGATAATATTTTCTCTCACTTATAATCATTCAATAATTATACAAATTATATTTGAAGCTCTTATTATTTTAAACAAGTTTATTATTTGAAAAGAAAAAATAAATAAATTCCACTTACGAACGTAGTTATTAAATGTAAATAATGATGTAATTACTTCGAATACATTTAAACGAGGATTAGTAGTGTGATGAATTTATTAAACTTAATACGAGTATTATAAGAACCCCGCAAGGTTAAACTCATAATAAGACGGCTATTAAGTAATTTATCACGATCACTAAATAAACTGCTTTGGACACAATATTTGCACATATAAATTAAATTCCAGAAGCAACGCCTACATGAATGATTATGTAACTTTAAACGAACGGGGTAAACACTAATAACACGTACTTTCATTTGATTATAGCAGTATAAGACCACCTTGTAACGATTTAAGTATTCATTATCGATAAAGAATCGAGCACGTTCCTCGATAAAGTATCGATGTTCTGTATAAAAATCGTCGGCAGCACCTATTTAATCATGTCGGCTGGTCGGGTGTGCACCTGCTTGCATACATATTCATTAGCTCGATATCGGTACGCAGTCACTATCAATGACGGTTTTCGCAACACTACGCTGTGATAAAAAATACGTTTTGGAAATCGAATTCGATTGTTTAATTTAAAAACACGTGTTCGGATGTCGTGTTTTGTATTTGAATCGTTTGTCTGAAATACGCGAGAAGTAAAGCTACGTTCAGACTGGAACACGGTTGGTGACACAAGACTGGGACTTCGTTTGTTTTGTTCATATTTGTACGAAGTTTTGTAAGTTTAAGATTCTGGTGTAGAATTTCTGTACCTAGAAATGTGGTGTGGTTTTTCTTATTATAGCAAAGATTCTGAACTTGCAATTGGTAAGATAATTGGCATTCTTGTCTTGAAATCGATTTATAAAACCAAAACAGTTGACACCTTCATTAATTCTCCATACTGATTAGAGCCTAGTCTGTCTGGCTTTTTGTTTTCTCACAAAAAAGCGTGTCATGTGGAACATCAAATAGTCATCGGTCCGACGACTAATAAGGCCATGCTATGTGAACTATGTGTTTATCTAAAATAGTAATTGTATGCGGAAGAACAGTAGTACACAATTTGGTCGTGTAACAGTACAAGTAAATATAGACGTCTGCAAATAATTAGTTATTTCTGCACTATTAACAACGCATGGAGCGGTCATTAAGTCCAATTTAATTTAATTATTATCTACTTATAAATTACTGTGTGAGAGTGTGAGCGCTATTGAATTACATACTACGTACTAAGATCTCTTACGGTGTAATGACTTGGAATTTGAGATATCAGGAGCACATTAATATTCATGTAGGTTGTACGGTATCGTCTCGTGTTCGTTGACTTGTTGGTTGGGAGTTCTCCAAAACCTTTTCAGGTGCATTCAATTTTAGACATTCTGTTGCGAATACAGTGCCAATGTAGCCATTCTACAAATACTTAAGTTGATAGTTCAGTAGTTGTCTAAGTAGAGATTGCATTAAAACTTTTAACTGCACAAAACCACGGCAATAAAATCCCAATCCATAATATCGTATTACGGGTAACCAGTACCTCAACGGCCCCTCAACGGAAGGAAAAAATTCTAATTTGCAAAAAGCTTTTTAGCTACTCAAAGACGACGTTATCACGCGATGATATCGATCAGTTTCACCGTCCGTATTTTTCCCGGTTTAACGAGCGTTTTCTAATCAAAACGAACAATGCTATCATGCAAACAACACCAATTAGAATTGTTACATAGGAACGCCAAAGAAAAATGCAAAGAGGAGACGAATTCAATTTAAAATGAGATCCGTCTGCGTTCCGCTTGGTCCCACGTCGATCGGGGCGAAATTGAAAAAGAAAAAAATCCGAGAGTGGAATAAATAAAAATAGAGATCCCGCTACAGCGCAAGTCTCCGTTGAAATGAAAATAAAACAGCAAAAAGCTTTTTGTGGACGAAATAAATTAAAAAGTGTGTCGCGATTTTGTGAGCGCACCGGCCGCCATGCCGCCCGGCCTCGCTGTCTATGACTATCATACTCGTACTGGAAATGTTTAATGTGTTTTCGAATCCGTTTTGATGTTAACAGTTTTTACGAATATTGTTTTATGTACCTGTACGAATTTCTTTGCTTTTTGTTTCGGAATACATAATTCTAAACTCGTCTTCATTCATCAAGCTTATAATAGAATTTAATCTTTACAAAACATTATTTAAATACTCTTAAACCTAATGATGTAAAAGAAAAATAGCACATGTGACCAAATTAATTCGAGTCAAGAATTTACTCTATTTTTCGAGCAAATCTAATACATCACGCTAGCGGCAATTAATTATTACAGGTGTAGTCGTTAACTTCGCTCGACGTTTTTACGACTGGCGTCGACATTAGTTTTCATAGTTTCACAATCGTTATGACGTCACTATTTCGTTCGCAGCATTGTGTTGCGGTTCGATGACGGACGCTTGTCAAGCGAGATGCGGACGAACGTACGTTGTCAGTACCCTGTAAATACAGCCAAGATATTGGTTATTTATGGGTTTGATTGATTGCTGAAACAATCGTCATGCCATGTTCGTTAGCTGTCGACAGAAAGAGATCGTCAAACATTTCTCTATGTCGTCACACTTTTAAAATGTTTCGCGTTCATGACACCGTTTTCGAACCTCATGATAATACATAGCTAGTTTTATTTGTTACCTATTGCAAAATTACGGAATTATCTGGACATTTTTTTTTTAATTATCTAATAGTAAATACTGCTACCACTTAGGTATCCAAAAAATCCAGTCACCACTTAAACGACTCATTAATCAAACATATTTTTCCGAAGCATTAGCAACCCTAATATCTTAAAATTTTAATTCATCACATCCCTACAAAAGAACGTCACCTATTTAATGCACCCAAGCTCGGCGGCATAACCATCGGGGGAAAGTTTTACCTAAAATTATATTTGTGGGTCGTCACGCTTTTCCGGGGGTGCAGCGAGGAGGGGGCAAGGGGGGCGATTAGAGGGGTCTTTTGTGAGCTCGCCGTAGGTGGCGGGCCACGGCCATATCTATAGTATGCATTGATTGATGTTCGATTTATTAATTCATTCATTTATTTATTAGATGTTTGCTGTTTTCTTTTACTTTGCAAATTTTGTTGTATTGAGGAATATGAAAGAGATATGAAGTTATTAACTGGTGTTAATATCTCTATGAATATAGTAAGTAGTTAGCCTTGAAAGTCCAATGTATTCAGGCTATAATCCACCTAATTGTTACGCTCATAAACTTTAACAATAACATCTAAATATAAACATTCATCTTGTATCAAACATTTATGTAGATATATTTTAAAATGTTGAATCGCACTTAGAGAAGTGAAGCTTTTGTTCTTTGTTCATTTTTCCACTTTCTTACAAATTTCTTTAATGATGTTTAATAACAGCTACTTTAATTTTATGAATCATAACTATTCGAAATTTAGCTATATACCTACGTAAGTACCTCTGTCAATTCCATGAGTTATTATAATGACCAGACTATAGATACGGTACATTTCTAATCCGGCCGGCACTTAAGTTGCGGGGGCAATCGGGTGTAATGCGCGTTTACAGCGTTTCTATAGTTTTATGCTGTAAACTAAACGTAAACGTTACGTGCCGACAAAACCTACGGTCACCTTCTTAGCGGGCCTCGTAAATGTTTTACAAAATTGTAATAAAGTTAATGGCGCTCAACAAATACCTCATACCCGGCATTTATGTACGCAAATACATAAAACACGTAGCTCACTAACATATGCATATTATAGGTTGCTAACTTTACACTAATGAAACTTTCTATAGAAAGTATTCGTGTTCTTACACTACTGTAATTTAATTTAACAGCTGTAATTACCAAAATTGTAGCATTTCTATTACTACATAGTGTTTAGCTACCGTAAGTATCGTACGGTAATATGAAACAGGAAATTAAGTATTAATTTTTTACAAAGACTTTCGAGCTACCGTTTTGAAACGGCATTCCTGACTGACGCGCCAACTTCCCAACTTTAAATGGGGATCCCGTCAAGGTGGAAGAAAGTGGCTTACAAAGAAACCATTTACGGCAAGTTGGGGGCTATCCCGAGAAGAAAGTTTAGTAAGAATTTTTAATCAGCGGCGTGTGAGGCGCGGGGTTCTGTGGGGCGGCGTCGCGGCGGCGGCGGCGCGGCAGTGCGCCGCGCGCGGCCGACGCGCCGCCCGCCCAGCCCACAGTCGCCAGTCGCCCGCCGCCATGCCGCCCCGCGCGACTCCGCGCTACCTCGCGATACACGCGACCACGCTCGCGCTATAAACTCGCGCGACTCCACGCACGAAACTGAATAAGTTCGACAAATCTTCCTCTTACCTGGACCACTACATAGACGGACGAGTGTCAAACAGTGATAGTTTCTTTCTTTTTTCTAGTACAAAATTGTATATCTTCTGTAGAGAAAAATATTAGTATTTTTTATTGTTAAAGTACAAAATAATGTAATATAGCGGCACCGTAGCGTCTATAGTTTACATACGAATAAAATACAGGGTCAGTTTTTGTATGAATTCAATGTGATTGTAGTTTAAGTCGCCGAGTCAAGATCGCTACTGTTCATACCGCTTTAGATTACCTACCGTGAGTAATTCTAGGTAAGTAACTGACGTTAATGATACGTCTGCTGTCCGTCTACATCTCATTAAGAGTCATCGCCTCTATCGTGATACGATCACTGTTACACTTTCCAGTTTGACCATAAATATTAAATTCGGCTTTATTACACAGCTTAAGCCGTATAAATCAAGTTGTGGTACATAAATTCAAGTAATACACACGTATGTAGATAATTATAGCATAAAACACAAATATTAATAACAAATTATTGACCAACAAGTTACAAGCACGTAAGTATGAATTACACCGGATAACATCTTCGGATACGAGACGTCTAAACAGAACCAAAACAAACCATATTTCTCGTGCGATGTGGCAACTGATGGCCGGTGCAACGGTGGCTACATTCAAGCTTTGTAAATGCAAAAAGCATACGTATTCCGGTCTCGAAGACGACACCGCTATGATTTAAGCGCGCGGCAAACTCCTAAATCACGCTAGGTGGCAGAGGCGAGTGCCGACCGACACCACTCCGTTGCTCGCAATCCGCAAATTGTTTGTCCCAAGCCTAACAATTTAAATTTAGCACGAACAAATGCCGATCGTAAATCGAACGGCTTGTATGCAATTGTTTTGAATATAGCCACGAAACTTAGCAACGGACAATTGAGATGCAGTGTAGTCTCGTCGAAAGTTTGATTAATGCTTGCAACCAGCGGCTTGCATCTGTTTTGCACTAAATATGTTGTATTTTTAAATGCTTCTTCATGGCATTTAGTATATGTTAAGGTTGTGTTTAACCCAAAGAATCTCATGATAACAATTAGAACATTATTTAGATGTTTCAAGGTAATAAATATTTCTGGCAACACTTTTTTAAACAATAAACTTGATATGTCAAATAACTTGACTTCGAACAAGGGAAAACTCATACAAATTTAGGCTCTCACATACAGATTACTTAATTTGCAACTTAATGTTCTTATTAGCTCTGTTCTAAGCCCATGGGAATTTTTCCGTCAGAGAAAAAGAGTGCCTAAAATTTACCGCTTCTATGTTTGGTACAAATAAACAATAAAGTTTAATTCCATATAAGTTAAGATAACGTATAAAATATGCGCGTTTTTAACTTGAAATTACCACATGTTTATGAAAAAGTGGCAGTTGTTCTAAGATAATTTACGAGTGACAAAGAATTCAATGAATGTGTCTCTATTTTTTTATCGTTCGCATCTCAATAAATGTCTCACATAGCTGTCGACAAGAAAAATATCTTTTTAAAAACCGCATTCTGTCACAAAGGCGCAAACGCAGTAGTTTAAAACAAATCCCCGTTTAAAAAATGTTTTTTATCAAAATCTTTTCGTTAGGACAACCACTAAATCATATTTTTCTGTTGTTCCGAACATCACAAAAGAAAAGAAACTAGACTAGTTTATCTTTTGGACGCGTGTCCCTAACGGTATACTACAATATTACGAAAGCGCCCAAAATTGTTTATAACAATGGTTCACGTGAATGCGTTTGCGCAAGACATTGCTATGTTTTTGTACACGATTTTTCGTGGATAGAGCAAAATGTAACGTGTTGGCATTTAAGAGCTATTGTTACGGGGGTGGTCGGTGAAAGCGAGAGCCATTGAAGCTTTGTTAAATATCACTTTACAATAATACCTTTGTTACCATTCTTACCTTTAAATTAGAGCAAGAACTAACGAAAGCACAGGATGTGCAGGGCTATAGTATTTCCTTTATCTCGATTGATGAGCATTAAAAATGTGTGCGTGAATTAGTTGATATAATAAAACGTACTAATTTACAAATGAAATTAATAATAACAGTGCCATAATAATTGTAAACCTAAATTTACGGGAGGTTGCCTCAAGGAACCATCTTAGGTCCAATAATATTATTATGTTTTGGGCATATATTGTTTGGAATTTATAGAATATTCTTACATCAAAACATGTAAGTACGTAGAGTTTATATTTCGTGTTGTCAAGCTGACGTTAAGCAACTGATGCTGATGCCATGAGAACCCGCGGGCCGTGACCCCGTTACAAAAACTTTTATATTTATTTTCTAGTCCAATTTCCTTTCCGACCGTGTCTAAACTTCATAAATATAACGACTTCCATATTTCGAAACATTTTGAAATGGACACAGATTTTGTACGTTTTACGAAATTCCGTTTGTCTGTATTTCTTATACTATTATAGTAAAAGTGTTATAACAGTTGATTGCTCCAGTACCAATTATTGACTTAAGTCACTTCACACGCAGTATTGAATAGATGTCTGATTAGTGAATACATGACGTAGCTTGATTTAGTTCTTATTTGAATTAAATTAGCTCTATATTATCACACATAAAAATAAAATCATCACCACAACAAAGTCTACTGCCATTCGCGCCTGTGTTGTGATATAAATCATTCTCGAACCGAGTAATTAAAATACTGGTGTACGCCAGAATCAGGCATTTCGAATTTACGCGGCCAGCCTGTGTACGATGTAAAAACACGAAACAGATATTGTACGAGAGTGTCTGGATATGTGAAAATGGCGACAGAATTGCAATTGAAAATCGCTATCATTTTTTCGTTCGACTCTGAAAAACCAATAATAGTCACTGTTAGCTTTTTTATAACGAAACACATATTTATAACGGTGCAGTTGAAAGTTTTGAATGCATGATTCTCCTGTCTCTATTTCAATAATTAATATTCGAACATCATATTTAAGACAGATCCCTATGTGTAATACTAATTACAGCGTTAATAGGACTCCATTTTAACATACTTCTTACATCGAAGGTAAATCATTTCTACCCCGCCTTTAAAAATACAACACTGTATTTACATTGTTAATTTAAATACATCCTACAACAATTTTAACAGCTTCATTTGTTCGCGTAATGAGCCGTCTACGCATGTTAATAAAAACAAAAACGTTCTTGCAAATCAATAAGCGTTGAGAACGACTGTTATCTACTATACAAGCATAAAACAACCAATTACAAGGCTATAATCTCAATATGCCAATTAAGGTTAGTATTACGAGTGCATAAACGGTCGCCGGTTGAGCGCGGTAAGTGCGTCGTAAAGTAGGATTTAATAGCCCAGCTGACTACCGAGGGAATCCCGGCAGTGGAACAGCTTGTTTCAAGGACTTGAACAGTTTGTGGGACATTATCAATCAATATGATTTAGTTTGGGTTATTAAACAACATTTCCTAATGATTTCGGATGATAAATGGTTACTTTACATTGTGATTGTGAATGAAGCTCTCATTTGAATGCGAATTTGAGTCTAAATATTTTTATTTGCTGCTAACATTTTTAGTGATTCATAATAATGACGAAATATTTTCATAGCCAAAATATGTCCAATGTTATTTGAAGTTACCAAACTACAAAGTAATTAACAACGCCTACAAAGCACATAAGACATAAAATAATGAGCTTATAAAGTTTGTGTAAGCAGTTAGTTTGTCTTGTAATGATGTTATTTCTATGTAGACAACTTGGAATCCATCGCGTGACTGCAAACAGAAATTCTTACAGTGGGACACGCCAACTATTTTATGTATGTTATTTAGGATTCAAATGTATGTATGTTAGTAACTATCAAGACATTTATGAACATATTCATAAATGCTTAACCGTTTATTGTGGCCATAAATTCAGGGATTATACTTTTGTTTTCTTAATTTGGTATTTTGACTAATTTTATTGGGACCATTACTTTTGTTCGCAGCACATAACACATTTTTATTTCTGTGAAGTATTGAGTGTACAAAGTTAACTCGAAAACTTCGTGGCCATTCATAAAAGGTTATTCTTATTAATATGGAAAAAGGTGCATTGAAGGTATTTCTACACAACGGTTAATCTATCGATTGCATTGAATGTTAATTCGGTTCAAAATGAATGAAAGAAACAAAGTTTTACGCCATTGTCATAATAACGTAGTTCACAATACTAATTTAAACACATCAGATCAACAGTGATCCCAAGAACGCCACAGACCTTTATTTTGGATTAACACGATCTCGAGGGACATCAAGTTAACTAGAGCCGTCTGAAAACCTACATTTACATAGACGCTTACTGTGACCCAAAATTGTTTGCCATTTAAACGCTCCCAAAGTTTATAAAACAAACAGACAACTTGATAGTGACTTTGAATAATCAAAAGAAGGTTATCATTAATTCTTTAAATCAGGCAATCACTAAAAATATATCGGCATATCGACCATTCGACAGAAATAAAGAAGCTTTAGTAGCAAAGCATTATACACAAAACGATTCTATCGCACAAACTGGTTATTCACATTGCATTGAATAGTCAAAAGGGGATATCTATCGATTTCTCTTAACCACACACTCAATGGAAATGTAAGTGTATGTAGATGTCCTGAGTAAGGAACGTGGTGAGTTACTTCGAGCTGTTTGCTATGCAGGGCAGCGTGGTTCGCCCTGATTTTTGGCCGATGCCGACAGTGAGCCCAAAATGTATTAGTGGATTTAACGCCTACGGAATAAAAGGCACCGATCCAGAAATGTGACGAGAATACCATATTAGAATACGGAGGTTCTAATTCTTAACTTTACAAACTTTGATATGATTTTGTTTTACCTGATTTGTTTATTTATTTAAGGAAACACGTATAACATAAAGTGATAAAAAGTTAGCATTAGTTAATCAAAATCAATAAAGGGGGCATACAAATAACAAAGATAGATCAACCAATTTTCTCTTGGTAGACCTAAAAATATTGTAGTCAATTTCCACACATGATTGCGTGTTTGATCGACAGACGAAACTACATTAAAATAGATTGGGTCTCTAATCAGTGGGGGACCTAATCCAATTTCCTTTATTGTTTACATCCAATAAGAACAGGTGGGGTGGGACACACGGGGAGAATTTAGAATTTTTTATATTATTAAGGAGTAGGAAAAATGCGCTCCTGTTATGTTTTTATGATCCACTATAATGTAAACTTATTTTAACTCTGTCGGTTTTGGCTTAAAATATACCACTATATTATTAGAAGTAAGAATATTGGCTACTCCCATTAGTACCTAATCAATATGCGCTGAAAATAATACTGTAAAGTTATTCTTAATATATTTGAAGTTAAGTTTTCTGAAACCTTTTGTGGTAGTTTTTTCGCAAATATAAAACCTCGTTGAAAATAGTAAGCTGTTAGAGTAATTTTAATATCAGTTATTGCCATGAACTTTCTAAAAAAAGAAAACTGCATTGAAAGTGCGGACCAATAGCCACCTGCTCCGCAATATTGTATCCCAATGAAAAATATGAGTGGGAAGTGGGCGGTAACCAGCTTAACGGGTAAAACCATCTATGTTCAGAATAGCTATTAAATTCACACGAAATTAGCAATTATATTGCTTGAAAACAAAAACTTGGTTCATGTTGTTCGTGAACTATTTTATGTTCAATATGTAATGAATTCTGCTCAAGCAAAAGCTATTGTATTTTGTTTAAAAATGTTTATAATTCTTACCAGTGCCTTTGGGTTCAAATGTGTTATTGTAAATTAATTATTAAAATAAAAAAATAGTTTAACACTCACAAATTATTTAGCTTCCTGTAATATCGTTTTACACCTTTTTCTTTAACAACTTTTCTAAATACTCATTTAAAGACCGCTTCAAGCTATGCCATACTTCATATACGCTAGAAGCCTTAAAATTAACCATAACTTATGTTCTGAACATGACTTGAGTTCATAAATTTATTTATTTTTTAATTTCTTGGGTTATCGTTTCTAAGTTATTGCCTCACAAACGTCTAAATCAATTGCTTTTAGTATCTTTATGATACTAACCGAACTTAAAATACACAAATCCATTTGAATACGTTCAAATTTTAATAAACACAAGTCAGTTCTCTATTTAACGGTAAACAACAAAACACGAATAAAGGTTAATGCAAACGTGCGTACTTACATAAGGCGTCGTACACACTCGCATTTCATTTCCCGCCCACGCCACTTCCGGTGACGTCACTCGATAGGTTCCCGCCAGGGGCTCGGCTCACAATACCGTATGTTAAAATTAAACTACCAATACACCAAAAAGGTTATTGGATTATTGTATAGAGCCAACTAAAGGAGAACCAACTGTCAGCAGGATGGGAACTCTAATGACTAAATTGATGAAATTGTATCAAATGTCGATGGGAACACTTCAATAGAGTATATTATTACAATTGATGAACTGTAAATTGATAATAACAGCGTAAGCATTGTGCGATCAAAAAG
Source organism: Spodoptera littoralis (assembly GCA_902850265.1). NCBI lineage: Eukaryota > Metazoa > Arthropoda > Insecta > Lepidoptera > Noctuidae > Spodoptera > Spodoptera littoralis. The sequence goes on along the minus strand of LR824542.2, from coordinate 5,537,089 downwards.
AACACTCATACAAATTACTGATAATCAATAAGGTAAAGAATTGTCAGCGAGTAAAATTCTTAATCATGGATTTATGGTGCAAGTAACGACTCACACACGTGCAAGCTATAAAAGAAAGGTGTAAATTAAATATTAATACTCATCAATAAACAGGGCTTGCAACAATGTTTCGAAGGCAGAATTAATATGCCATTCCGATCTTGTCCTTCCAGAGGCTCCTAGATTCCTCGAAGGCATAAAACCCTATTAAAGTGTAAACAAGTATTCCTTTGTCAATTGTGAGTCAAAAGACATAAAAGTAGAATATTTTGCAACACGTACTGCGATCCCACAACTTATTTTGGATTCAAAGCTAATTGACGTTAAAAAATCGCCTGAGTAAATCGTTGAAGCGTTCGCGTTCGTTTTGTACAAAGCGTGTTTGATTCCAGGATGTGATAGTGGAGTTATCGCCTTCACGATGTAATCATTCTTTATTTCACCGTAAACCGACCAGGCTTCGTCCTTCGCTCAATTGTACACGCAACAAACGTTTCCAAAAAAGAGTTTCGTGGATACTTCCTGAGCCTTGCTTTCGTGATTACTGACGTGTTTTAAATGTCGGTCTAATTTATTGTCTTCAAATTTGTAGGTGCTACCGAAATCATCATTCATGTATTTGTTTTGCTTTCTTGATTCTGTCTTTGATGAAGCTTTCCGTTAGATTTAAAAATATTTTCCTAAATTATGCGTCATCATTTTTTTATTTATTTATTTATCGGTTTATGCACAACACACAGACAGTACATAGGAGAACACATATATAAATATTTTGGAGGTACATAGGTACTACATATTCCCGAAGGAATCTCTTCCTGCAGTCCTTCGACAGGAAAAACGGAAAAAACAGAGACACTGTGCGTAACATGACATAATATGTATTAAATAAATAGATCACAATAAAATACATAAACCTATACATACATATGATCGATACACATCAAATAATACACATATTAGAGTATATTACAAATAAACATACAAATATATATATATATATATATATATGACACTAATTTGAACAAGATGAGGAAAGGTAGTGCTCCCTTACGAGTCTTTTAAAGATTGGGATGGATTTAGAATCACGGATATTAGGTGGTAGGGAATTCCAAAGTCGCACTGCATGAACAGTGAAGGAATAGGTGTAAAAATCAGTATTGTGTGAGACAACAGAAAGATTAGATTTAAGATGAGATCGGGAAAGAGCCTCAGGAGGGCGGGCAAAGGAAAAACGTTCACGAAGGTAAGAGGGATAATCGGGATTAAAAAGTATATTGAAAAGAAGACATAAGATGCGAGTGTTCCTGTGAAGTCGGATTGGGAGCCACTTGAGCCTTTTGCGAAATTCCGAGATATGATCGTACTTTTTTAAACCAAAGGCAAAGCGTATACAGACATTTTGCAAGCGCTCAAGTTTATTTAGAAGCTCCTCCGTGGCATCCAAATAGCAAGCATCAGCGTAGTCGATCAATGGACGGATCAGAGACTGCATAAGGTTGATCCTCGTTTTCAGAGGTAGAAGAGACTGGAGACGCTTCAGCGAATGCAAAGAGAAATGAACCTTACGACTGATCTCGTTCACCTGTTCACCCCACGAAAGGTTAGAGTTAATAAACACGCCCAGATTCTTGGCAACATCAGTGTAAGGGATAACATTGCCATTTAGGATCAAAGGATCAAGGGCAGAGATGCTCAATGCGTTGCGGTAAAACCTACCCCCAATTATCATAGCCTTGGACTTGAGGGGGTTGATTTGCAGGCCAAAGGATTTGGCCCACTCATCGACCCCACTCAGGTCACGGTTCATGGCTTCAATTGCAGAGTCGACCTCTGACAGCTTGAAATGACGGTAAAGCTGCAAGTCGTCTGCGTAGAGGTGGAAATTAGAAGTGATAACCATGGCAACGGTGTTAATAAAAATGGAAAAAAGAACTGGAGAAAGGACACCACCCTGAGGCACGCCAGCAGCGAGGTCACACCAATCGGAAAAGGTATCCTCTAGGCGAACCCGCTGACGGCGGCCCCGGAGATAGGAGTTGATCCAGGATAAGGAAGAAGAGGAGAAATTGTTGGACTTAAGGATACCCAACAGGACATCAAAATCTACGGAATTGAAGGCGGAACTGAAGTCCAACAGAACAAGAAGAGTGAGAGATTTATTATCCATGGCCCAGCGAATGTCATCTGTAACTTTGAGCAAAGCTGTGACGGTGCTGTGACCAGGACGAAAACCTGACTGGAAGGAGGAAATGAGATTATTACTGGATAAATAGGCCGTTAGTTGTTTGTGAACAATATGTTCCATGACCTTGGAAAGAAAAGGGAGAATAGAAATAGGTCTATAGTGAGAGGGAACAGAAGGTTTGTTTATTTTAGGCAGGGGAATAACGTGAGCCATTTTCCAGGCAGTAGGGAAAGAACAGGAAAATAAGGAGAAATTAAAGATGTGGGTAAGAATAGGAGTGAGGAGATGAAGAATAGGGATAAACATACGAGAGCATAGTTTATCACTGCCCACCGCTGAGGACTTCACCGCCAACATGGACTTTCTCACGTCATCATCAGTGACACTGCTAAGGACGAACGGAGAACAGGGAGGAAGTGGTAAACTAGAAAGATTGGATAGGGTGACAGATTTAATGGAGCCGTCGAGTGATACCGGGGAGAGTGAGAAGTGGTCGTTTAGAACCGCAAGGTCTACGTCGTTGGCATCGGAAACAGGTGATTTACCAATGCCCACAGATCGCAAGAACCTCCAAACGTCGCTTGAATTGTGCTTCTCCAGGTTCTCCTCAAAATAGCGCCTCCTAGCATCTCTACACAGACGACTGCATCGGTTCCGCAGCATTTTGAAATTCGCTAGATTTTCAGCGGAAGGTCTGCGCTTAAGTTTTTGTTTCGCCCTGTCCCTACGACCCATGGCATCTTTAATTACAGAAGTAACCCACGGAGCTGGGTCGTGTTTAATCCTCACACGACGCATCATCTTGAGAAACAAAATGTCTTTCTTCAAGAATTAATATAACAAAAAAGATGATGCCTTTTATCAACTAATTTATCTTCTTGTGGTTTATAACATTCATTTTACATTAAAGATCGTATAAAATAAATTACTTAATATTCGCACATGATTTTCATCGCAACGATCCGATACTATTAATTCAGTCATTAGTCACTTAAATCTGAATAGCTTCTGACCAACGACTTTAAAGGCAGTCCTTTTAAATGAGCTCTCATTCCTCATGTTATGAGGGTGAATTAGAGGTCATTAGTTGATGATACTGGACTTGAAAATTTGAGCAAAAAAGGTTGATTCTCAGCTACTATTAAGACTAAAATAAATTGGTACGTTATTCTGGTATGATTTTTGGTGTGTATATTGTACGTCACAGTTTCATATTTTGAGACATGTGTATCTGGAGTATTTTATATAGCTTTTAGCTTTTTTCAATCCACTTAATACCCAACAAAGGTTCCTAAATAGAACATATCTATATGAATATGACAAAAACCAGTAGCAGTCGGTTACTTTATGTCCTAATGCGATGTTATCGACGGAAGGGCCCGAGTCGGCGCGCTTTGCCACTTAAAGCTACGCTATTTATATCTTTAGACCCTTAGACAGATTGGGTGACCGAGCATCTGTCTCACAAACTTGAGTTTTAAAAAGTTGGACGAAAAAAGTTTGGTATATACTTTTTGGTAGCTTATTAATGTGTTAATAATGAACTGAAGTTTAACATTTTATGGACTAGTGAAAGTATTCTTTGTAAAAAAAATATTTTGCAAAATATGTCATGGGTAAACATGTGTTATTCCAATAATAGAACTACGAACTTGAACATTATTACATTATCAAATAAATCTTTAATTTAAAATTCAAGTTCGAATGACAAGATAAGGTTTTCCCATTCTTCATTTACCATTAATTAAATCCTCTGTGAGAACATTTTGACACTGAGCCTATTTATTACAGACCAAAAAGTTACTCGGATCATAGACGAGCATTCATTAGAAACAGATGCCTAACAACCAATTAAAATGCAATGCGTTCAGTAGTGTACTTTTATCTTATCTCCTTGGTATTGGGTCGCGTTCTGTGCTACACGTACTTAAATTATTATGTTATACATATAGGTACAGGACTTTTGTTTAAGCTTTTTAATAAAATTGTTGAACGTGATTTCATGTAATAGTTTTTGTTAAAACTAAAAGAAAAATTATGTTCGTCCACTTAATTTGCTTTCACAATAGATTTGTTAGATACATATTTTATATTATTTAACTTTGTAAAAATTAACCGACTACTTTGATTTGTAATTTGGGCAGACAGACGTTTCATTTTGTTTTTAAAAAATGGTGTTCACATTGTTTACGACGATTGATTTTACTGATCGATTTCTTTTTTTTTCAGGTATGTATGAGATGCATTCACATTGGAAATGAAATAGAAAATAACAGAAATACAACAATATCTGTAAATAGTACATGTAAGTAGTACGTATAGTAATTACCTAGTTAGATAAGTCAAGGGTATTTAATAATAATTTAAGTTTCCCGACAAATACATAGTGAATATTTGTAAACGTTTTAACATCGACAAAAGCAATAAAATACCAGCTATACAATACTTGTCACTCAACTGTCAAAGTCAAACGGAAGTCAAAACTATTTTCAACAAAAATGACAATCAGAACGCACCTTGAAATTCCAATGTAGAAAATAATAGTAAAATTTTATAATACGTGATCGCAAAATCCTTAGTACGAACGTTTCTCACAAAATCTTTTTACATATAAACTGCATAGAAGCGTTGAACTTTTACAAAAGCACTCAGGTAAGTATAGCGATAGGTAGTGCCGTTTATAGAATAGGATAGAGTCTTATCCACGGTGTGAAATAGAAATACGTGAACACAATAAGAGCGAGGGGGACGGCGGCATGCAACTCTGTTGCGTCCCCGTAAAGCTTAGAGCTCAGCTGTCTGCCCCGAGCGGTGATGTTTGAAACACGGGACAGGCGGAGCTTAGCTACAAATCACTCAATGTCACATTTTGACATTTGAGATATTAAGTCTTTTTTTTCTATAACACCGCCATGTCTTATTTCTCCGTGAGCTTTTAAGTGTACATTGACAATATACCTAATTAAAACAGAATTAGCATCTTGTTTATCTGAATAAATAATTATTATGGTATTAAAGAAACAATCTGTAAAATTCTTAGAATATCAGTTTAATATTCACACGGCTCATCAGTACAGCTATAAAGTTTACGACGTCCTAGTAATTCCTGGCTTTAAATTTTGAACACAACGGCTTGGAACAAAGTAGGCTCGGCCTTTTAGTGGTACCAAGTTAAAAAAGTTTACTACCAATAAACTTAGGCCTGTCCTTTCTTTAGTAATTGTACTGAGTTTGAGGGTTTGGAGAGATCTTTCATTAGTCGGTCGGTCATGGTTCAAGGAAGTGCCCTCAAATAGTCGGAATGAGGCCATAAAAGTCCCGCTGAGCGACGTCTCAATACAAGACGTGTTCAGTCGCGCTAATCATATTTTTACTGCTCTCATAAATTATTTTAAGTAACAAAAGCCACGCACAACCGTAAATTGGACTGCACGCATAGATGACCGCACCATAATTATTTGGAGAAATTCACATTTTTTCAATGTGAGTACATCTAACTATTTATGTAGGTAGAGTATATATCGTCCGAGTATTGAGCAAAGATCGGATAGTTTTATTTAAAATGCCAACACTCGTGTTTTCTTTCCTACACATTTTCCTAATTACTTATTGCAGCTCGGAGTAGCTATACCGAACATAAAACAGTGGAAACTAATCGAATTTTCATTCGGATTCTGTCAATCGACGTTACTACCGACTTTTCCTATTACGCTGCTGGAACGGCTCCAATACGGCTTTACAACGAACTTGAACACAGCTCTTCACGATATTAATTTTCATTCCCTTAGTGTTATTCCCTTGAACAACTTGCATTACTTTTGTAAAAGAAGTTTAACACGTGCAGTGTATTTTTTTTTCCAAACTTTACTAAAAGAATGAAGACCTATTATTACTTTTAATGAAAAAATGTAAGCATGTGACATAGCTGTTTTGTCCGCAAATTACGCAAATGTCCAAACATGTCCAGCTTTGTGAGAAGAAACAATAACCCGAGCTTTTGTTTGCATAATTAATTCTTCGTCCAAAACTCAGTTCGACCACGATCCCATACCGTTATACTCGTAAACGCAGCAGGCTACGGAATACCAATCCACAACTTTACATAAACACATTACAAAACCTTTATTCCCAATCAATAAGACTCATTTTCTTTTAATCCTGTTACAGAAATAAGTTTGCCGAAACACAGAATCTGTTTCACGCATTCTAATTCTTGCACATTTTTAAACAATGCTTATAATGAATAAGATTATAAGTATAATTGCTAGCCCGCCTTTATTCGGTTTGCGTTTTGTTCACAAAAATAATTTGTTGCAATAAAATTATTAATGGCGTTGTAATGATTATCTTTTGATAGCGAAATTAAAATTCACTGTAATTAAAACTATAAATAGCTTTGAGTATCTAATTTCGACTACAGAACATAAACATGTTCTGTATATATGCCTTACTAAAATCGAGAACTTTCCAAGACGCACAATACGAGCTTACTAACTTGATGCATAACCATTGTGTTACAATTTGATAGATAATTACTATGTATTTTAAATAACTTGGTGTAGTTTGCAACTTCGTAATGCCCCATAAAAACTATACTTGTCCGCAGGAAATCATTGTAACGATACACCGAACAAACTGGCTCATAAAACCCATCCCCTAAGTTCTAAACACTTAACATGGCAACACATTTTTTATAAAACCATAAAAAAATCATCAATTCCACCGTAAAAGACAAAGCCACATACCCCGATACATCGTTAATTCAATAATATTTACTAATTAAACCCATTTTTATAACCAACAAGGATCATAAAATATCATCACGCTATAAAACTTAGTACCTGAGTAAGCTGTAAATACGACAAAACCTATACGTTGCGGGCAATGAGCTAGTTAGCCAACGGAATGGCCCCACTCAACTTTTATGGCACCCATAAAAATGTTTTTACCAGCTCGGTTGGTTAATTAAACAATTACCATTGTTACTATCTGATGCTAACTATAATCAGTTACATTTTGTAGAGCTGTGTTACTGAATACATTAGATAATATCCGCACTAGCCAAGCTATTCCGACATTCTTTGTCAGTACAGAAGTACACGGGTGCAACGATACTATTATTCATTTTGCACGCAGAAATATTCACCACGTTCCGCGATATAAATATTTTTTTTGCATTTTAATGACTTAATTGACAACAATAAAAACTGCGTTAATGAAACAAATGCCGATATACTATATTTAAAAAGTATAATTCGATGGCTGACCGGTAACCTTACTTACGACAATGGCTGTTTGATAATGTTTCTAGAACATCTGTGTACGAATATATACTTTTATTTTGTATCAGAAAGGTGTAGACATCAGCTGACGAAGGTTTTCTAATATAGTCGCCCCCTGCAGCGCTAAGACGGCTTGATGGATGGTCAGTATATTGAAAACCAATGCCTAGCAGCTTCATTTGTGTCTCACATAGGGGCAGGTCACGCAAGTATTAGTGGGATTACTATGGAGCACTATAGAACATCAATTTGATTAATATTATTAGATTAGGTGGGTTATTGAAAAGCTTCTGGCAGCTCTAATTCTATTAGTAACACGAAAATTGTATTAGATACCACTGCTACTGCTGTTTATATAGGTTGGGTCTAGCTATGAATGAAACAAAGTAAGAGTTGATCATCAGTAGATACATAGTTTGAAAGAGTAATAAAATGTTAAAGATTTTATTGAAAATTAATTGATGAACTTCATGATAATCATTCTGAGAATAACAGATTTACGATACTGAGGCACAGACTATAAAAACATAGTCCAATATCAGGTAAAGACTTAATTTATTTACGTAATAACAATAATCTCATTGTCTAAAAAGTGATTCATTCTTTTTTAGTATCTGATAAATAAAAACTCCCATTTCTCTAACGAATTTAATGAGCATGCAATGTTTTTGCTAAACCTACTTTATCATATTATTACAATACACTAAACAATACATGCTTCCTGACAAAAAATGACTTGGTATTAAGTGTTAGAAACATACTGTACATACTACATTGCACAGAATACTATTTGAATAGAATAAATTTATTAGAATAGGTTTCAACTCAAATATAACTATCGAAGTAAACGGTATTTATACAGGCTGTTAATTTATACTAGTTGTAGTGACAACTGAGGTAAATGCCGCCATCATAAATTTTATGTAACTCATATATTTCATTTGATATTCAAATATATGTAGGTGTTTGCAAAACGAATACTGATAGATGCATAATGTTGCTGGCAAAGTTTCTTTATACGCGTTAGATTATTTGTTCTTTTGAAAGTATATAAAACGAGGTAAAAAGCTTTAAGCTTTTATCAAAACAATAAGTGCGTTCTCGATTACAAATATAACCACCGGAGAGCAGTTGTTTAATAAAAACTAATTTTATTTAAAAACTTTGAGTGTGGAAAACATGCCCGATAATCGCACGGCAGCGATGTTCTTAAAAAAACAAAAGAGATTACTCATCCCGATGCTCGAACTCTATCTGAGAATTCTTCGAAGCGCACCATCGCACTGGGGCCTGTAGCGTCAGCAACAACATTTAAAGATAAAATGCCCACATATTAACTAACCGCACTCAATAGAAATACATATATAAACTGTAAGTACTAACGTAAACCAAATAAAGGTCCTGATGAACGATTGCACTGAAAGTCATGATAAACATTTCTTACCGTTATCTAAAACCCAAAAAATCGATCGAAAACTCAACAATATTTGTGAGGTAAAAAAATACAATTCAACCCGTCATCGCGACGTGACCGCGTAAAATAAAAAATGTACGTGTGAGGGTCTGTCCGTACCCACCCCTAGACCGAGACGAGAGAGCGTAAGACGGAGTACAGAGAAAGTTTGAGTGACGTACCCCCTCCACCGCCCCGTCTCCCCCAGCGAGGATTTACGGCGCCATATTGGATTGGGACAAGATGACACGAGGCCCGGATAATTTGGGCAACGGTATCACGTGACAGGACCCGAACTCTGAAACGGCACTTTAATTATGATATTCTCGAGTTTATTCCACTTTGAGTTGGTGAATGTTTAGTACAAATATAGTTTAGTTTTGTTATGTTAGTCGATTGTTTATAATAGATACTACCATATTTCGTCACAATGTACCTACTTATAACTTGTAATTTAATTCAAAATCGTACCATTAATGTTCTTCGAATAGTAGAAAAAATGCACTTATTTCACTTAAACAAGTTTTTGATTATGTCAATCAGGTTTAACAAATTCAGTTAGCTCTAATAAATAATTAAATTACTTGACTGATACGAATCCAAAACAGTGTGTAATAAAATGTAAATTAAAACAATAAAAAGTCAATAAGATATTCATTGGTGTTTTAAAAGTCAACCCTCAAATGAAAAGGTGCTATATAAACAAAACTAATTCATCAGTATGGCAATAAATAACCCGAGGCGGTTGCACGCACTCGCGCGCAGCGTCTGATGTCTTGACACGCATGCGCCGTTTGGCGTGCCAAAGCACATACTCGCACTGTATCTATAGCTCGAATAGACGAAGAAAATAATTGAGTGCAGAAGTTTTAATAAATCTCGGATGGGACTTTGTATACATTTTCACGCATTGCTGATAAATACTGTAATAACAACGTATGAAATCAACTAATGAATGATGATTAATTGTTCTGGTATTCGAGAATTATGATGTTGCGATCGTTATGTTCCGACCAAAGTCGTTTAACAAAAGCCGCTGACGTAACAATCCGTGCAATACGAAACAGGGACGTCACCAAACTGCTAGTATCCGAACACTCGAGGGTGCGAATACTGCAAAAACAGAAATCTCGTTAAGATGACAATTTATGGGTTGTTTTTGCTAAATGAAAATAGTCGCAGGCTGTGAACTGAACAGACCTTTTTTGATTTTCTTAATGGAATCTTTACGCTTGGGATTTGTGTCGAGCGATGCTTTAAGCTCTTCCGTTTACTCACAATACCCCATAGTGGCAGATTTGTACAAGCCTATTTTCTTTTTCGTGAATATTTTCTCTGAATCTTGGCATTCACTCGTATAATTGACACGGTTACCGAAAAGAGCCTCGCCATGCTCAAGGAGAAAATGTTTGTACAAAAAATGTTGTGAACAAACAACATAATAAGCACCTATACAATTAGCGGCCTTTTCATTTCCTCGTGGACAATAAAAGCTTCGTAACATTGATACAAACTTTCTTTGTAATAAAGCAACCAGCCGGAAGCATTTCATGATTTATGACAAAGCAAATTTTTATTTCCATTTCTCTTCGTTCATTGTTTTTTTATTATTATTTTGCCACAATTCCTCGCAGCTTTTCAGTGCAAAAAAGTCACCGTGGAAAGTCGCTTTCGTTTTAGTGGAAATGGAAAATGGAGGAAAAATAAAAGAAAAGGTCGCATATGTGCTGCGAGCGAGAAACTTTGGCGTTATGATCGCCGGTTGAGTGGACTGGCTGTAGCATTTACAGGTTATTTTTTTTTTGTTTTACAAAACAGAATTAAATTGAACTCAACCTAAAATATTTGTGATCAGAAATGGTCGCGAAAAAAATGAAACCGTTAATTAAAACGTTTACAATAATCGTATTAGTTTACACAACTAGAATATCATGTTGTATTTTAACGATATGGAATAAATAAAATAAGCGATAAAATAATATTTATACCATTCGTAAATTTTATTATTCGTGTAAAACAGTATTGGTTGTATTAATTATTTGTCTGCCTACTCATTGTAAAACTTAATTATTGGCTGTATATCACTGATATTTTCGAACATAGATGTTTTTGTAATCTTAGTATAGTGTCGTTGTGCATAAGGAAAACTTGATTTACCATGATAATTGTTCGTATTTGCTAGGTACAGCGTGAGTTCTGCCAAGTCCCGAGAGGTTTCACACAGCGCTGCCGACTCGAGTACATGCCACTCTTTTTGCCTCGTTTTCCTGTCACGCTTTCCTTTTCATATAATACTATCTCCCTCACACTTAATACATAAACTATGAACCTGTAGACACGTCTGGACTAGAAATAATTAGAATCTGTTAGCAATAACACGGTTAAATAAGTCTTTCCATAGCAGTATTTAATTGGTAGGATTACATTAATACTAATAGTAAGTACATTCTATAGGTATAAAGCAAGAAGTAAAAGAAAAAACACAAAATGTATTCACGCGAAAGCCACTCCACGGGTTCGCTGTTACAACACGCGTCATTCTATTTTCTTTATTCCACTCTGTTTTGTTGCGTCCCGCTGCTTCCGTACCGTGGACACTTTTGGTTAGTTTGTTCTGTTTTCCGTATAATAAATAATAAAGCCCATACCACTGGACTATGTAGAAAACATTCTGTTCTAACAGTGTCTTGACTCTTGTATCTTTAGGGACAAACGAGACCTGTCGCACTTAGAGGGTTAGGAATGTTCGAGTTTATGGATAGCGTCTGCACATTTTGTCTTTGTGGTGAGGCGGGAAGATTTTTAAGCTTGAGTTCGATGACCTTCTCTGTTAATCGTTTTTATTTTCATCTTATTCATGTGTCTGTTTTATCTTTTACGCATATGCAATGTATAAATTAAAATTACAAGTGATCGGTTCATTAGCTTAGTAACTACAAATGTTAAGGATCTCCACATCGCATCGGTACAAAATTTTCAATAAATAATTTATTCCCATCGTATCTTAAAACGAGCGTAAAACCGATAACCACAGTGATTATGTATGCAGATATAATGCAGACAAAGTCATGATTTGATCTATGGCGCTTTAATATTCTATTAACCGATATTCAGTCTTTTATTAGCATCAATGCATTATTTATATCTGTTAGTAATATATCATTATTGGAAATAAGGGATATATTGTCAGTGATACGATTTTTCGTTGATCAATAATGGGCACGCGTGCACTTTTATGTACCAACAACTGATAAATAGCGCCCGCTTTATGGGGCGACACCATTGATATCGAATGAACGCATTGATTTATCGCTGCCGAGTATAATTCGCAATTTGAAAAACACGTTTTTTTAGTCTATTTTTAGTGAAACCTTATTGATGATGCGTTGATGAAATATGGATAGTTTTTGTCACAATATCGATACACTGTATCATAAAATCGAATTTTATTTCGATTATTTTGAAGTTGATTAATTCGATTTTAATTTGAATGGTAACGGTTACTAGAAAACATTTTCATTATTCTTCATGGTGGGCGAACTTATGTAAGGCTAGTACTTAAGTAAAGTTTTATTAAATCAAGCATCATTTCTGAAAACTCCTAACTAATCATTATAATCTTTAATACTTAGTTATATCTGCTGACGAAAATTAAATTAAATCTTAATCCAAACAAATGTAGAAAAATATAAACGAAAATTATAGAAATGATACCTACCATTTATCAATGTCAACGCCAGAAAAAATAAATAAAAATAAAAAGAAAAATATCTAAATTCAAAAATATAAAAGTGTAAAAGTTTACGTAAGTTCGGCTCGCGATTCGCGAAAGAATCAATTTTATTGGTAAAACAAGCAGCGTCGGTGATTTATGTCGTACGAACGTGGCCGATAGCATGTCACCGGCCGGCGTGTTCGCGCCTCGCTCTAGAATTTGCTAGAATATTCTTTTGTGTTTACAAGTACAATGACTTTTTGGTGAATCGAACTTCCACTATTACCTTTTAAATTGTCTGGAACAAAATTTTTGTTGAACATTTTCTTGAGTCGATTAAATCCAAACAGATTTTTTTCTATACATTTGGATCAATATCACTGTGGTTTAAACATTAGGTATGATACACATACATCCTTTGTAACTTGTAGTTAAGTGCATGTAAAATAAACTAACGTTGCAAATATCTCATTCTAAACATTTGACCATTTAAAAAGTTGAACAAAGAAAACGTATTGACCTTTACGCAAGGTGTCCCGATTAGAATCTAAGCAAATTTACAAGAACAGGCTTTTGCAATTTATGTTATTTGTCATTTTGAAGACAACATTGTTCATATATCAACGTTTGTACTTAATTATTCAGACAGTTTCTCGGATAGGCTCAGTAAAATCAAATTGGATTACTTAAGGTTTCAGTATCACTTCGTGTTTGGATTTTTTTTAATCATTCTTAACAATATTGAAAAAATGCTTGTTTTGTAATTATAAACATACATGCATGAACAGACTGATGATTGTTGATGAAGCAAAACAGTATGTAAGAATCGTAGCAATTGGCATTCCCTAGTAGAGACTAGAGACTACCTTTAGTAGACAGAAGCCTACCTCCATGGGAGATTGGCGTGAGGTTATGTATGTATGTAATTATAAAGATATCATAATAACAGCCAATTTTCCCACAAAACAGTAAAGAATATTTTTTACCGAACGAAACCAAACACGGACAAGAGAAAAACCGCATACAAAAGCGAGTTTCCAATAAGCAGGTGCTACATTATCATATTGTATTACCACAAACCGACTACAGACGCTAATCTACCCGTCAAACATTTGGTCACGAGCGATACATCATTATCGATCGCTATTACTATTAATTCGCACGTTTACTCATCAATTATATGGAGTTTTTTAATCATTTGTCATTTATAACGAGTGTCGCATAAGTTTAAATTAAGTGCTTATTGTTTGAAATGGTTTTAGGAAACATTAAACTGTCATTCACAACATGCCTGCCACCGTCTAGCGATATTCTTTAATAGTTCTATTTACATTGCTCGTCCCTCATATATCTTGTTTTTGTTCACCCAATGATGTACATTTACGATTATACCATTCTATTCGATCGTTATCGTAAAGAAGGAGTAATGGGACTGTTTGCAAAGGTTAGAGAAACGTTTAACAACTTCTTGTAGTTAATTTAACATATAAGTAGAAGTGTTAGCGAGTCAGTTTTCAATATTTAGGGGCTACATTACGACTTGGCCCGTTTAGGCTAATTGTCGCTGTTTATTACACATACATCTTGAATTACTGTCATAATTAACTCGCGACTCATCAAAATTACGACCCTTATTATAGTACTTACAAAGTATATTTTAAAAGTTCCTATCCTTACTATTTAGTATTCAACAGAAACATGTGAAAAAGTCAGTTATAGGAAAATTACGACGCATTATTTACATTGATATGTTTAGTTAATCAAAAAGCACCTGTACTTGGACAGTGAAGGTGAAATATATGAGATTACATACCTTTAGTAGATACCAGTACTAGGTTCTGCAATTTCTTTTAATATCGTTTTTGTCTATTTACTCATGACAGAACAAAAAGATAGTGCCATTAGAAAAACATCGATATTGAAAACACTTAACAACCTTACGACCACTACACCAACATTCATTGCTCCATTAAACCGATCGTAAAATCCTAACAGTGCCATCGATGATAAAGAAAATAAAGTAGGATTATCGACTATATTGCAGATAATATTCCAAAGCTTCTTAGTTCTATATTACGATGCTAAACGTTTTATACCTACTTAACGGATCATTTAGATTATTTCGTAGCCAGCCGCGTCTGACGTTGCGAAAGGTCCGAAATCTGTAAGATTGGGGTCACGTTCGTCGGATGATATTAAGTGGGGTCAGATATGTAGTTTTCGTGACTTAGATACAATGGAGTCATTCTGTGATCGGTTATCAAGATTTACAGTTTGGTTTTAACCGATTACAACGGAGCTTTGGTAATTGTTAATTGGTTTGACGGCATTTTATGTAGTACAGATTATAGTTGCCTACCGCAGTGTGAGGATTGGCTGAAGCCAATCTGGGTGAACCCAGAGCTAAAAGATAATGAGCATGCCAGATTAAAATTAAATTATGGGACTTTTGACTAAAAGATTTTTGCACAAAAACAAATCGTTGAATAGAGACAAGTTTCCATAGAAGGAGTGATAAGTCGATTGAAGAATATAAACACCGGAATCCGGACGATGACTAAGTGGCGACTAGACTGTTATTTTGGAAATAGTTTAAGTCAGCTCGATACGTAGAAGCATAATAAATAATTACTCGTATACCTACTGATATGTAACTTCCTGCGGTTAGGTTAATGGTCTAGGCTAATGAAATAATGAAATATGGACCATTATTTTAATAAATTCTAGAAAGCTCCGAAACAACGACATAAATTAAAACTGGAGCATTTTGCGTCTTGGAATCAATTACTGTAGCAGATGACAAATGGGAACTACAAAACTGTGATAAATGTTCTCAAATGCAGATTCGACGACCACCAGTGTCGAGCCGATATGATTATCATATTCTAATTGGCTTAACGAATGACATTTCAAGCTTAGTGTTACACTTCCTACGTGTTTCTCCATTCGGTTTCAATTTCTAACGGCAGAAACACCGGGAACTGTTTAAATCACGCGCATGCGCCGAAAATAAACTGCGCGCGATCACTCCTCCGCCTGGCCGTAAATTCACTGCTAATTTACAGCCCCTCAATGTTATAAATAAATAAATATTCGTCGTGGAGCGCCATATCCACCTCTGACACATTGTGCCACCACTTGGAAGGTGCTGTCATAACAGATCCTTCGTTGCACGCCTAATGGATCGCTTTGGCTACTGTTATGAAACTCCCTGTGTTTGGCTGCATCTCTTCAATAAGCGTTGTAGCGTTGTTTCGATATTGCAGAGTATCTTAACTTTTAATGAAAATTTCCCATCATTTAAATTTCAGGGTTTCATTAACAAATCCAGTAATTTGTCGTTTCGTACCAATTGATTTTTCAGCAGCTTTGACGGAAACATAATCGCTTTAGTCACTTCAACATAAAATCTTTCAGCAACGAGAATATATTCTAATGTAATCAATTATCAACATAGTAGTGGCAAACTCACAAATTATTCTGCCACTCGCGATGCTGGTACCCAACGAAAGTTATTGAGTGCCAAGTAGACTGAAGCAAAGGAACAGCCGCGTTAGCTCCGTGCCAGCGATCATTGGTGGGATTGTGGCGGCCATTGTAATACAAATTCCCCGCCGCTGTTACCATCTGTCTTGAAGCCGAAATTCGAAAAACAATAATAGAAGAACACCGCTACGATGATTAAAATGTATCGTATCTTGTCTGAGGTGCGTAGTGACGTGTCATACCTGTGTCGACTTACTCCCTGTCAGTGTCGCCCATACTCGATAGAAAGCCGTCATATATCTATCATACGTAACTGTAACTTGAATAAATTACTATGTTACTAACTCAATTTATAGCTGATTTGCACCTGTAGCGAATTATCAATGCATACTTCTGTTTAATGGCATTCTTTCACTTCATCAACTACCATTAATCGTCGCTTACATTCTTAAGCCGCGAGGACAATTAATCTGATTCTCCAACCAACAGTAATGCTCTTGGTTTCTTTTCGTATCGCTCCCCACTATCATTGAACGAGAAACACCTTGGTTTACTAGCGTGGAACTTTTTGATTTGTGCGACTTGTAGCGTGTCACAGTACATTTAGCGAATTGAGTTATTAATCATTTCAGCACTTGTCGTGTCTATGATTGATTTTTCATTTTACAATTAGATTGTAACAAGAAAAAAGTTGTCTACTAATTATTGTAACAATGTCGATTATTGACGACAATGCTGTTTTCGAAGTTGTTGAAATATGGTTATTATTGTTGAATTTTATCGACAATAATGAGGAGTGGTATCCATCACTATTGATATTTTGTGATGTGCACTGGTTGCCAGCGGGCGGAGTTTGTATGGTGCCAACTATGGCGAGCGCGTTAATGTAGCGTCGATGCGTGCGCATGTTTTTATTGTCGTCTGTGCAAGAGTCGTCTAGCTATTAGCCGACCTATGCGTTAATGCCACACACGGTGTTGCAGGAAAACCACAGGACTTTGATGCTTCAAAAGCTATTATTATTCGTCATTAATCGACCGATAATTGAGATTCTTTAATCTCAGTAGAAGGAGCAAGGTTTTATTTGTTTCATTGGTTTAGAGAGTACGTTTTCTGAAATAAATATTCATATTTTATATTAATTTGATTACTTATGCATAGCACAGTCTACAAATATTAAAGTAAATTACTATTTAATAGTCTTATAGTGAAATGTTCGTCTGCATTAAATGAATGTGGTTTGTTTTATTGCTGCTTTAGCTAGACTTGCTTTATCGCCTTTTGTGAGACAATCTTTTATATTCGTCTTATAAAACGATGACTCCAATTGTTCCAATTAAACGTGATTAGAATTTAGATTGGTAGACGCACTCTTTATATTGGGATGTCAAGATGTTAGATAAACTTTGTCAAAACTATGTGAAGTTGTAAATGTTTACTATTGAGGTATCCATCTCTCTAGAAGTCGTTAAAATGATTGGATCGTGCAACTTAACAAGTGCAGTTGATGTTACGGTCTTTATATAGAAAATAATTGCGCCAGTTATCCGAAGATTTCCAAAGCTCGCGGAGAAAGCGTCTCAAATCACATACGCCGAATCAAGATCAGTTAACATCCGCAACACATACATAAACAATATGTACATATGTGTACGTGAGAAGGGCCCGTCATGTTTTATTTATTCGCGGCCGACTCGTAATAGAGTCGTGCCGTGAGAGCCACGGCCAAGTTTTTTGCCGACTGTAAGCCTCGTCGAGTATTGAGACGTCTGGATGCTGATGTCTTGTTGCCTGTCCATGCTATACTTTCGACATGACGGCGACATTTATTTTTCCAATGTTTTTTTAAACATCCGATACAACGTGTAAGTACAACTGACGATGTAAAATAGTGATAGATAACAAAAAAACTTCCATTTACTAACATTTTTCATCAAAGGAACCACTGAGCCCGGACAGCTGCAAGTGGATATTAAAAATCCATTCATCACTGTAACAGCAAAAAATAAGAATTCAGATTCACACTGGAACACGGCGACTGCGAAATCTGGTGAGACGAGGAGGTATTTTCCCTCCCCCTTGCGTCCCCGATCTGTCGGGGGGTGCCGCCTGCCTCCCTTTTGACAGGAAATGATTGTCTAATATTAGCTTTGTTATAAGGTCCCTCTTTTGGGATTTGAGCGAGTTTTTGGAGTAACGTTTTGGATGTATCTTCGTAATGCTTGTTGTCTTAGCCATTTGTTTTGAAGTTATACGCATCGCTGCGATTCCTGTTTACATTTTGAATCTGGCAAACGTATTGAGAGCGATTCGACATTGAGAACTTGTTTACCAATACTTCTATGTGCATGTTTCATTTTGTGAATAGAATTAATATTATGAACACGTATTTCAAACAGTATGAAACTGTTGTAATAATTTAGCTGACAATGAGCACTAACTTACCTCACACTACAGCTACTTGTTCTCATTAAAACGAATTTATAGTGTGAGTACGTATACGCGTTAGTAAAAATGTGTACGACAAAAAACACGGTAATATTAAAATGTCGGACAAAAAATGTAATTCGTAATGTTGACTCACTTCTATAATTTAAATTAAACATCCAATGAACCGTAGGAAAAATTTCGGGGCGTTGACCTTCAGAGTTGAGAGAAATTTTTTGAACACCCTGATAATCACAATAAAAAGTCGTCGCTTGCTTCACAGAAATAAAGCTGAAGCTTTATTTTCTAATTTATTGGTGTTATATCTATTTCGGTTCGGTTTTCGTCAACGAGCCGCTGGGAAGTGACTACTGTCGCCTATGAATAGTCGCGCCTACAGAAACCGACTATCGTTGACTCCAGTGACAGATTTGTGTTTTACAAATGAATTCTGAGCAGGTCCGGAACACTATTTTTTGGTTTAATGATAGATTTAGTTTTGTTTTCTACGTAATTTATTCAATACAACCATTTGTTTGCCTATCAGAAATACAGGTTAATTTATGTCTGTGGATGTCGCTGTAGTTCAAGTATTCCAGTAAATGTTCAAAAGATGTCGGTTTGTAGCAACGGCTTGCAACAGCATTGAATTCTACCTACATGTGGAACACACTAAATAAATGAGTCTTTATTTATTGAACACATACTTTGTTAACCGATCGTCTGCGGTTTGAATCCAGCAGTTTCACAATAATCCGTACACATTAAAACAAAAGGGTTTATACAAAATTAAATTACCAATATCCGTGAAGCGCGTTGCCACAAAATATTTTTGTCGAAACGGCAATAATGCGAAACTCGCATATTGTGCGATTCGCGCGTAGATAACAGAAATAATGGGGTTCAAAAATGAAATTAATTCCAGGTTGATGATTTCAAATTGAAAAGTCACATCGGCTCGCGCCATAATTCATGATCCTGAAACGTGTCCGGGCCGTGTTGGACGCCCGCGCCAACGAGCGCAGGGCTGAGCAAACGAACAACCGTGTCCTTTTATTTACCAACAGCCCTGCATAACATTTTGATTATAAAATAAATATCGCAAAATTATGCATCGCAATTTTTCCTACACGTTTTTTTAATCATACATTATTAATAATGTGAAATAAAAACATATGCCATAATAATGCACATTCAGTTATTAATAAAAAGACACGACTAAGCCCGTGTCGCATATTTTTGGCGGGTATTGAATAGAACAAAAAGCGAATGCAAATATTGGTATTATTATGTGCTATCAGCCCTAACGCGGGCTTGGGCTCATTGTCACAGTCCTTTGTCGGAGGTCTCTTCCGCTTCACCACGCGCGATATCTCGCAGAGGTGGCGCCCTCCAACCGAATATTCATGAACACACCAACTTGTGGGATAAGTTTTATTTATATGTAATGTAATTTAGGTATATAAACTACTGTCTGATACAATACAATACATATGTAGGTAGGTAGGTAATATGATAAAGTTTAAACCCAGGGCTGTAAGTACTCAAATTTGGTCTCATTTTGTGTTTAGTTGCATGAAGTTAAATTTTGTTTAATAGTAAATAATTGGCAGGTGCTGCTAAAACAGAAATCTAATGAAAAACTAACAGTGCACACCCCTGTTAACTATGAATACTCTTCGTATAAATATACAGATGAATACCTATAAGTAGCTAAGTCTATGTAATATAAATATTAAACAGTATTCTTATTTAATGTAAGTATTACAAATACTCATACACTTAATTTGAAAAGAATCTCATGAGGGATTACCAATTCATATTTAAATACATATTTTTAACCGTAAAATGAATGATAAAAAGGCTACATAATTGTGTAATTTATAAGAAAATACTATAGCAAAAACACACTTTATAATGTCCTGGGACCAACCCTTAAAACTTAGCAATTTATTTGTAACTTAATTCTAAACGTTTATCCGTTTGCAATAAAAATAGTAATCAATTTCATATGACATTCGTAATCATAATTGTTTCTAATGAGTTAACGGTCTCGGAACCGGTTATCGAATGTTTTATATTTATAGCATTCACTGTAGAAATGTGGAAAGTAAGTTTTTTATATGTAAATATAGCTCGGTGGCAGGTCTCATGTTTAATGCAACCGCTATGTCATGAACATTTGTCGGTTGCGCCATTTCAGACGGCTGTAGGTACTCCTGTTAGCTTAGTTTCTACTAAACATTTGCACAAAATGTTGAATTTCATTTCGAAATAATTCATCGTGCATATTTCGTGTTTAGTTGCACATGTTTCAAACAAATAAATTGTCTAATCCTAATAATCGTTTAGAAACAAAACAGCCCCGGTCGACTAAATGAAGACGAAACCATTTAGGATTGGCTCCCGGAATAGTAAAATTTTTAATTAATATTTCGGTGTTTTAATAAGCTTAGTGACGTTGAAAAATATCCGTGCTGAACATGTTAATCCAACTAATTATTGTACCTACTAAGTAAATTAGAAATGGCGTCGTAAATCATTCCATCCACAGTTCTCAGCTATGTATCGCCGTAAGGCTTTTAAGGAAACACAATAGCCCTGATGGTGTCCCTGTCTGATACTCCAGAAACCGTAACAATGGAAAGAGACAGAACCGCTAACGAAAAACGAGCCCGTAATTTGCCTGCACGAAAATTTGATAATAAATCATAATAGTTTTAGACAGAGCAGAGGTAAAAAAATAAACCAATTTGGAAAGTGAATTGTAAGGCACGGCGAGCACCGCCGTACGGTCTGTTATTAGAGCAATTATGTTATTATGTTCGCCGTATCTAATCCGAAAAACTAAATTGGAGTCGGCCGCTGCCGGCGAATGCCCGATAGGTTCAATCATTTCGACTTTTGGGTCGCACGAAATTCGTTGCGGAAGCAATAAGAAACACGAAAATTCCGAACGAAATAGTCACAAATTATCCAATAATACATAGTTGTGAGCGAAATATCGATCGATGAACAAAAAACCGGTTCAAAATATTTTCGAGACCCCATTTTGCTACGGTTCATAGTTTAGTACAAATTAAAAAGGGTGCATTATTGCAGTACATATTTCAAAGTTCACATTTCACAAACAGCCTCGCGTCGCCCTTTGATATCCCTCACTTAACTCATATTTCATTCAATATGACCATAATTGAAGTGATCGCTGGGACGTCATTAGAATAGGACGCTTATGTCTTCAGCGCGAGAGTTCACAGTACCCCGGTGGCGGTCCTCTAGATAAAGCAACAACGTATGAACGATTGCCTCTTTCAAAATTTGTATCTTTAGCATAGTCTGTTGGTAAAACAGGTTTTTCTCCTGTGTTTTCGTTTCAAAATGCGTAGTCCCTTGTCCCGTTGTATTATCAAAGTATCAAATATGAATACCAAATAAGGGTTGGGACAAAAGAAAAAGTGACAACTTTTTTAATTTATGCGCAAACGAGTACATGAAAACGTAATAATAGGAGCGTGTTTGGTAAATATATTAATGTAATAATTCTCTGAGGGCGTTCCTAAAGTTGTCGGGTGTTATTTTTCTAAAATTTCACGGTAGATACATCATGTAGGGACTCGTGGAAAATTGTTAACGTCTTCATTAAAGTTGAGTGGACGTGTTTTGTTGGGACTTCTCGCTCAGTTTTCACAGATTTGTTTGACAATAGAGTTGTGGTGAAAGCAAATGAACTTGTGTGCTTACAGGACGAGTTCTGATTCATATTATGGTCAAGACATAATAGGTAATTATTGTAGTAACTGTTATCTCAAATTAAATTATTTATAACTGGTAACATAAAACATTTTAAATGTTCATAGCAAAGTCGTGTAATCTCAAACGTCAGTGATCTATTGAAAAAAGCTGCGTAGAATACATTCTACGTAATTTCATCAGGTAAACAATTTCGTTTCACATAAATTCCGGAGAAACCGTTCACCTCACTGTTTACAGACTTTATCTAAGTGTTTATTTTTAAACACACTCATACGCAGAGGGAAATGCAATACAATATTTTTGTTTAATTTTATTTAATTGTATTCTTCGACTTTTGTTTACGAAATGTGCATAACTAATTTATTCTATTCATTTATCGTTTTAATTAACTTAAGAATAATAAATTTATATGTAGGTACAGCGTGTTTTTTTTTTGTAATTATTTATTGCGTGTATTATCTCTGTCGGTGTTAAAGGTTCGTAATTTAGATTCATAATAATTAATTGTTTTTTTTTGCTATTTGATAAAACATAATAGAAATAAACAGCGATTTATCTGTTGGGAAGTCTAGGCATAGATGTTTATACTTAACGCATTTTGAATCACTCACGATATTAAAAAACCTTATATATATATATATTATGTGTTCAGCTCTTTAGACGCATTTGGAATACTTAACATTAATTGTACATTACTCATAATGATGCCGAAATCTGAATCACCTTCATAAACTAAACAAAAATCGAAAGTAATAAGCCCAGATAACTTCATACATTGGAGTCTTCTTAGCAAGTTATTATACCTAACTCTGATAAACTGAACTTGACCACAATACCAAATCTTTATACTAAGTGATGTTGCACTGACCCACTTATCAGTCTCCAATACTAGTGACCCTGGTCATATCGTCGCCACAGATAATATATTGACATAGGTCAAAAGATAAATGAAGCCAACGACTTTTTGAAAATATTTTTCCTTGATTCCTGATAAGAGTGCATGAATGACAGCATTATACGATATTCCAACAAACAGCACTAGCCATCTATTCAATAGCAGATTGTACATTTAATGGATTAATAATAAATTATAATTAATTAACTTATTAATAATTATTATTATCGTAAATTATGATTACAATATAACCCATATAATAATAGTGTGGAAACGATGTTGGCTTTAAAGTGAAAATTATTTGCATTTTTATGTGTGAGTAATAATATATTATATGATCGTAAGATGCAAATGTAATCTGTTTAATTTAATGGCGTTATAAACTGTATCTATCTACATAGTAATAGCAGGTTTTGGATAACATAATTAATTGGTTATTAAACTATAGTTATTTGCATTGATAACATTAATAAATATATGCTTTTCGTAGTGTAATTTAGTATAATAATCACTTAAACATAACATTCATCACATAAAAGAAACTTATTCAAACAATAATGGCGACTAATTTGTTTAAAATAAATAAATTCCAATATTTAGATCATTACAATGTAGATAAAATATTCAAAAACAGAACAAAATTAAAAAAATAAATATTCCGTAAACTGACCGTTTTCTTTTTTGTTGCAGGTAAGAAAGAATTCCTGGCCGCATGGAACCTAAGGAAATATGTACGAAATTCAAATTGCGAATTATGTGCGCGTGTGTGTGAAGTGATCGTTTGTTTTGTCACGTGTTCGCCATACGATTATGAGTTCAATGAAAATTAACATAAAGTCGTAATTCAATTTTGCGCGAAGACGTGAACTGTTTGTTTTGCGCGTGTGTTGGTACGACAGCTGAAAATCAAAGGGAAGTTTTCTGTCTCGCTTGGGCTGAGGTAACTTTACAATATGAAATCAATTGATGTTATATGTATGTCAGTACAATAATTGTGATTGAAACGAGTTCTGAGGACCAGTTATTATTGAATAAGATGTTTTATGAATAAAGTATTGGTTGAATAATTCCAGTATGGATACCTGGTTGAGAAATAGTCGTTATTACGACGAAGAGTCTGTTATAAAACTAACGATAAATTCATAAAATTCAATATTTATCGAGTTGCATGTGCATTAAGTGGGTAAATCTAAGAGTTATATAACAACAGTGCATTGTCTACAAATTGCAGTATTAAATTAGAATTAGGGTGACTGTGCGCTGTGTTTATGTTTTGGACACAGATTTATTGTTATTTTTACTTCACTTTCTACAGTAAAAATAAACTCTTGTATAATTACAAGAGTAGAATATGGTAACTATTCATAACATTGCATGGATTTGAGCACAATTTAAAAGTCAAACAGAAATGATTTGCACGATTCCAATCATAACGACAGCGGTGCATCTCTTCATATCGTTTCCCGCCCATACGAAGCGCTGCGCTACATGCATTCGCACGCATTCGGCTAATCTCACATGTGATCGGCCACATAGACGCGCATAACCAGCCATTTTATAAAACCGATACAGTCCCAACTCCGTTCTGCAGTTAGGCATCATTTCGTCTGGCCGCGTTAAAAGCACGCTGCATGTTCGCACTCCCACCCGCCACAACACAGACGCGACTCATGTATGAATCACGAGCTGCGTATGTGCGAGTGCCCGTACGTTCGCGCTCCGCTGGAGGCTGTCAGTGTGTTAGTGTCCATCGGCACACGTGCACGCGTCTATGTGTGCAGGCCCACTCATGGCAGCGGACTATGACGGCTCGTAGATTTGACAGCTAGCTCAATGCGGGTTCAGACGTTCATTATACGCCGACCGATGTAATTTTCGTGAAATACTTGACAGTTTTATTTATGTACGATAAAGACATTAGTGTTGTGACGTCGTCTCTACATGTGACAGTGTTAAACATTGAACTTAAATTTTGCGCGAACTTGAACTTCAGTGTATCTTCGGAGTCGGAGTCAGCTCATTCGACGACTGATTTGTGACATGCCCGGTCTCAAGGAGCATTTATGATGGTCACAATTAGATACGGCCCGTTGAAAATCAGTTCGAGGGGTAACGGAATGAATAAAAAATCTTCGGACGTTTTGCAATATAAACTAGACGGAACAAAAATACATTCCATGCTAATAAAATGTAAATAAAACAAACTCTAACAAAAGTGCCTTGAAGACAATAAAACAAAACATGTCAAAAAAGAGGTGATATTTTTAATTTTCATTCTTTTTGCATTTATTTTAATATTTTAAAAAGAGTGAATTTAATATATTTTTACAAACAAACAGTGATTATTAGAAGTTAGCATTCTGATTGTGATTAAAATTTATGGATTGTTTGGCAACTTCATCAGGAAACGGTTTTGCCGCGCAAATATTATCGGTGAGTTTTGACGACTGTTTAAGTGTTTAGATCCCAAATAAATTTATTATAATTTGTTAGAAAATTTATTGCAACTAGATTCGTATCAGCCAGGTGTTCTAGTAGAATTTATAAATAAGTTATGATATTTCAAACGAACGTGTTATTTATTTAGACTTGATTCTAAGCATAATCTATTTAATCAGAATAAGAAACATACATATAGAAATATCTTTGATTACATATTTTTTTATTATATTAAACATTAATGTAAAGCAAAACATTTAAAACAAATTCATAAAATTAAACACTAATTAAATCACAATAAAAAGGTGACAATAATAAATTCACAATAAAAAGGTGAAATAAATAATCAAAAACGGAAATATAAAAATGTTAATGAAATGAAACAAAACAGCTGGGTCGGTATATGACAAAACGTATAACATTAAAAACGGACTAAGGTGCACATGTCACTAAGATTAATAGAGACATTAACGCAAATAAGCATAAATTTTATTGTTTCTTTTATATAATAATGCTTGTAATCCCTGGTCAGCTTTTTATAAAAGTTGCCGACAAGCAGGTACCAAAAAGGTTTGGTGATCATTAATCAAAATCGTGGTGGTGTTATCCTTTTAAATGAGTCGACGAACGGCGAAATAGAGACGTAGACGTAGACGGGGATGAAATTTGGCACCGCCCTAACGGCGGCCATTAATCACCACGCCATTTATTTATCTATGTATATACATCTTTAACATTTATTTTTGCACATGCATTTTAAGTACAAAAATAAAATAATAATTTTAAAATTTCTATTTATAAATAATTTTAATAAATTTCAAATAAATTTAAATGTCCATGACTATTGACATTTTATGACTAACTGATATTGTGTCATAAATGTCAGTTTTACATGTCATAAAATAAAATTTATGTCCTCACCATATTGCACCTAATAAAATATTTGTATACAAATGATTAGCGAATCTCATTAGTGAAATTAATAAATTATTCATGTTATTAGACAAATAATTTAAAATATTAATTTGTGTGTTTTAAAAAGTTTAATATGTAGTTAGAAGTTTTACATATTAAATACATGTTCAATTTTTCTTTTTTTATATTATACTGACATAATTCAACAATAACAGATATGCATGCGTTATTTTGTAACAGGAACAAATGAATAGGTTTCGTCCGTGGTCACTATCTTTATACACGAACAGTGACATCATTCCCAAATTCAGCGCAGTTGTATGTTTTAATTGTCTCATTAAACGAATGGGAATAATATTTACCATATGCTTTAATCTATTTTCCAAACATGTAGTAAAAATATCATTATTTTAGAAGTTAATTTGGCTTCGCCAATCAATATTTAATTTCAAAAATATGTTACGGAAATCAATAGCTACGTCTATTTACAAATGTATTTAAATAAGTAGTTAATCATCGGGTCAATTAAGAATGTAAACGTTGCAATGCTATAAATCAAATGAAAAGGTCATTGGCGAAAAATTTGGCTGTCAAAACTGGCTCCATAAATTGATCCAGATACATAGACGCAATGAAACTGGCCGGAGATTTTCTAGTGGCTATTATTCTAACGGTCCCTTTCACCGCTATCTTCTGACCATCTGATGAACTGCTTTTTTCAACTGCCTTAATAAAGCGAGCAGCATGTAAGATTGTAATGTTCAGTAGACCCGTAGATTTGGTCGGTGCGATAACACGCCGTGACTGTGCGGTCACGACTTTCTATGAGTGGACTTTTAGAGATCAAGCTGTATTTTTTTGGTTTTAAAATTGCCGTGCCCTTTTGCGTTCCAACCATTTGAAAGTAGACAAGATTTTATCTTGAACATACACGAAAACATTAGGTATTTACTCTGATATTGATAGATGTTGTCACAGTAGTTAACACGGACATTATACCGCCATCCATTAAATCCATTCATAAATCTACTTAAGCAGACGACATTAAATAAAAAAAATTCGCCATCACCAAAACATTTGAACAAAAATGATTACGCCCACCTTTGTGTGTCGTTAATTTAATATCATTCGTCCATGTCATCGGCTCCCACTAACAGAGCGAGCTTCTCATTAAATATTTTAATTAACTTTCGACGGTCATGTAAATGACAAAATTATATAAATGTCCTGTCGGATGTGTGGTCACATGAGTAATATTTTGACAAAGGCTTTATAGACGACCTTTAGTTTAGACAATTACTAACGGCTACCTTGTGTATCAAATTAGAAATGGAGATTACCACTATAGCTGATTGGAACAGGTTTTGAATTGGCTATCGGAACTAGTCCATAGCTTAGAACGATTAAAAAATCAGCAAAAAATGTTAGAAGGAACTACTATAAAATATGTATCTTATCGCATTTACTTCCATGTCTTATTTAATAAATGACATAAAACAAAAATGTACGTACTTTAAAATAACATGTAATCAAAATCAGCTAAATCTAAGCACTTAATCAATGTGATTATGGTAGCAACATACTTATTTTTATATAAGCTAACGGTAAAAAAAAAATTTAAAATTAATTGTAAATAATACATTATGTTCTAATACCAATAATTACAAGAGGGCACATCTAATTAAACCCAAAAGCAAAACAAACGACACGACAACAAGTCGACGTTGAAAAATTTTCACAATATCGACTTTGTGTTTATAAATTAGTACTAAATGAAGATAATAACAAGTGAATTGGCGGTTTGACATGTGAAGTCGAGATATTAATGTGTATTATAGGCCCACACCCGGTCGTTGAGGCGAATTTGTAAAATTATCGGTCGAACGATTTGAATATTAATCTTGGGATGCGCCTGGGCCGCCGATCGAACTCGTTAGATTACGAACTTTTTGTTCGGCAAGCCGTTTTGATAGCTTTACAAGATTGATCGACATTAATCATTGGACGCACGTAGGTACCTACCTAATATTCTTTTCAAGTACATACATGCAACTTTGTTTCTTTATTTTTTACTTGACACAATTATGTTAATTCGCCAACATATCAAAATAAACCTTGAAATTATCTATTGTTTTACAAAAAATGTGTAATGCTTATCTAAATTTATTTGATAAGTAATTGTTTTAATAACAAAATTCCGGTAGTAAAAGTTTAATGTGTTAAATGTTTTGACCAATTCACTATCAAGTCTTATAAAATCGTTTAGCAATCAGAAACAAGCTTGTTATTTGCTTAATTACATGATAGTGTTACATTATCATTTTTGTTTTAAATTTAGCCTTCGTAATATAATTTTAAAACTGTTAAGAATTAAATATTTAAAGCCGAAATGATTTTATATAGTCAGTAAAATGTTTATTATAATTACAAAAGAAGATAAAACAGTTTTTTGATTGCGTTTATTTTGACTACTGTTTGTATACATAGGTACTTACTGACATACTGACTTCATCATTTATAATTACAATTGATAAAATTGCAATCGTTTTTTTATAGTTTCAAAGTGATCTTTGCTATGGTCATTATAGTATGTACTTATTGTTTATGTATGTAAAAACTATTTATATTATAAAAAAGAATTGTCCGCTCTGTTTGGTGCCTATTAAAATCGCGTAGTTTTTCGTATCCTATAGCTTTTCTGAACAAAATAGACTATCATTTATAAAACAGTTTTTCAAATCAGTCCAGTAGTTCCTGAGATAGCGCGTTTAAACAAACGAACTCTTCAGCTTTATATAATAACTAGCGACCCGCTCCGGCTTCGCACGGGTGCAATATGCATGTATTAAGAATATAAAACTTCCTTAAGAATCACTCTATCTATTAAAAAAATACACTTTAAAATCCGTTGCATAGTTTTACAGATCTAAGCATACATAAGGACAGACAGACGGCGGATAGCGACTTTGTTTTAAACTATGTAGTGATAGTAGTATGATAAGTATACGATAAAAACAGAACAAATATAACATTATATACGTTGATCCCATGACATGCATATCATGAATAAAGCCTAAGTTAATGTAGTGATCTTCCTATTCAGCAGTACATAGAACGACATCAAAGTGCAAGCCTATATAATATATAAATGTATATACAACAAAACTAATTATAGTTATGTAAGCATTGCCTAATTAGATACAGCGTCTGCGTCTCAAACGTTTGAGTTGGGTAAGACAAGTCCGTTCTGAGGGTGACCGGACACTATTGCAGAACAGTTTATGTTATATAGTGTAGAATATATACCAGTATATAGAAGTAGACTAAGATGATACATAAATATTTATTTTGCCTTTTATAATATATTCTTTATCTGTCATCAGATGTCTGTATGAAATGTGATGAGCTTTAAAAATTGTAATGATGTTTTGCTAGAGTTTTACCTGAAGAATACCAACGACATTTTAATTTAATCAAGTCATTGGATAGAAATACAGCAGGAGGATATTTTTGGTATGATAATATTATAATGTATTTGACATAGATAATTTTTTAGGGTGTGACAAAAAACTCACCCTTTGTATTTCTATATTAGTGTAATGTATAACATACAATTAAACATAATATAACAGAGCAAATATTACTGTATATTGCATATTTTTTATTTACAACATCGATATGAAATGAATTCCCTACCCAGTTAAGAACCTAACGGGTTGCCGGGGCTCCGGCTCGAAGTGCAGGAGAAGGAACGGCGTGTTTTTTACTCAGTAAGAGTCTGACACTCCCACCCGCCTCATCCAGGCGGGAGCAGTCATTCGATGATTTTCACCCCTTAAAAAACCCAGTTAAGCAAAGAAACTAAAATTAAAATCATATTAATCTAAGATATTACGGTTGATTTCTCTCTTGGTATTTTTATCAAGTAAATTGAATAAACTATTCAGTTTTTAAAGCGGCTGACTTACAAATATTTTAACATACATTCATCCATAATTTATTAATAACTATTGGTCATGCAATGTTCTGAATTCTATCCGTATGAGTATTTTTTATTATTATTTCTTCGTAATTTTATTGTATATTAACTTTAAATATATTTAAATTGAGTATGCAAAGGATGTAGCATGTTCAGAGTTGGTAGAGACTTTCTCTTCTTTATTCATAGTTAGTAGATATTTGCTACGAATTTCGTAGCACTCGTAGCAAAGAACTTGAGAGAAGAAAGTGCAATTTTATAAGTAAAAATTTTGTTGTAAATTTTTACATACTTATTTATAAAGGTTTATTTTGGAACAATTCATTATTAATTTTCTTGCTAAATTTTTAAGTTTATTTTGGTAGTCAATTGAAACTAGTGAGAAATCCATGATAAAATAACTCCTTTTTGCAAATTCCGCATACTATCTATGTAATTTGAGTGCATCAAAAGCCCAATATGTGTCCCTAATTTTACTTAACAAGTCACTATTGATTACTGACTAATGAGGTAAATAAAATAATGTACAATCCTTTAATTAACTGTTTAGTTTTAGGTCTATTAACATAAAGATAAACCTACCTACATATTATTATGTCTACAACTACTAAAAACAGAGCAAATTTATTACTTTTCGAATAAAATACTATATCTACCTTTTGTTCAACATTCCCACTGAATACTTTTGTTCAAAACTATCGTGGCTATGACAAACAATTGTTTGAAAATATTTTGTTTTAATGTAGTTAATTGTTTATGCGTGTAGGTGACAATTATTTTATGGTTTTCACGTGAATTGTTGGCAGATAATATCAGAAACTGCGAGATTTAAATAATTTATATACATTTTACTATTTGTGTTTAAACTTCCTAGTTTACATTAGGTACTTGTGTGATAATTTAAGGTTATAATATCATTTATTTAATATCTTTTGAATTCATTTGTATTTTGGTCCTAGTAGGTAATAATAAACTAGTTATCTAGACTATTTACCTTATTCAGTTAAAAATAATAGTATCTATTATTATAGCCTACATACCTGCATAGTATTTACAACTATTTAACTGATTTTAAAAACTATAAAATGTACTTTACTTTCTGTACGCTATAAATGAAATAAGCCAGAATTAAAAGCACATTTAAAATACCTTTTAAAAGTAGAGACAAAACTAGCACAACACAGGAAACAAATGTTTCTGTACTCGTCTAAAAATCTGCATCAATTGCCCACTTTACAACCACAATCGTGGTCACTAGTTAAATGTGGTCACTTTAGAACGATCCGACCTTGAAACCGAAACGATCCGAAAAGCGAAGCGGTTCAATTATTACTTGATTCCGATTCCGACATTCGAGACGGACCGAGGTTCATTTGAATAAAAATCACTCCCACAGACTTCGATCACTTGAATCTTTGTTCCCAAAGATTTATGATTGATTGATTGAAAACTTGACGATTGATGAATTCGCGAACGTAGATAGATATACATAATGTTTACGGAATTCTTCTTACATGAAAGAGAATAATAAACATTTTGTTCAACGCCCGCCTGTGAGATAGTAATTTATTTTCCGTATTTATTTACTTGCACAATGTGTATTAATATTTTATAAAACTTTCTAAAGTATGTAACAGAAATGGCTGAATTAGACTTATGTTGTATCTCGCGGTTTGGTTTAGGAAAACGAGTTTAATTAGCACTTGACATGTATTAATTGATTTACGAACATGTTTTATTGCTACGTCCGATCCACATTTGGTATAATAATCTATTTTAGAGTACCGTAAGAAAAAAGTGATGAGTAAACAAAATTATTTCATTAATAAGTGTGTGGTCTAGTATGATATCTAATAATTAGATTTATGATTAATATTTAAATGTAAATCACTACAAAGTTTTCATAATCAATTTCAATTAAGATCAAAATCCCGTTACGGTTGAAACGAAATATAGAAAAACATGAGTTAAGCAAGTATTTTTAAAACATGTGCATTTTCAATCTATCTCGTTCTTTAGATGGCGAAAGGCAACATTGTGAGGTAATCGCCCTGACACCTAATAAATTTTAAACATGTGTTATTGGGACTGTCTATCCATCTATACAAGCGTTACTTCCTTATAGATTTATTGGGATTCAGTTTGATAAAAGATTATATTGTTGACCCTGGTCATTTTGATCTGATGTTTTGATATTTTTGTTATTGTCATGATAAACAGTCATAGGGTATTAGCTGTATTAGTTTTATATTTTGAACGCTTTTACTAACCACTAAAAGTTCCAAATAGTGTAAATTAATTTATCAATACTTATTGTAACTGAGATTGAAATGTTACCTTATCTATTTTATCAAATGTTTGTGTTTGAATTAATCTATTTTTATAAAGATTCATAATATAATAATATATTTATTTATATAAGCTGTTAGATATAAAAATAGCCACAAGAATATAAATAGATACAGACAAAACTAAATTATAATAAATCGATTCTCTCTTGACCAGTTTTATTACTAGTTACTCAACACAAAGTTATCTAGATTAGTACAGTTTATGGGTCTAATATATTTTGCATGTGAAACTTTAGTCAGTGGGTTTTATCAGCTGCATAACGGTGGTTTTATTTGTAGTAGAATTGGATTATAGGCATAGGTTTAGAAAGTTACAGTTTTGTTTGTAGGGAAATTAAAGTCTGGCCCATTATGTAGCGCCATAATTATTGAAGAGTTAAATAAAAATAATGAATATTTTTATTGTTTTATTGTCGTTTTTTATCAACACTTGATATGAGAGAGGATAATTAAAACGTGAAACTTTATCACTGAAAGCGTAGGTCAGGAATTAATTTTGAAGATTAATCATTTGCATAATTTTTTATACCAAAGCAATTTAAAATAATTTAGCCTCAAAAGAATGAGCAAAAAAATTTTTCACGCAGCTAAACAAGGAATACATTAAAATAATTATAAATAAACGTATTCGTTCATACAAAACATGACTGTAATCACTAAGGTGAGTACAATTATGTGAAGAAAAAATTAAGAAAAAAATATTAATTATGGTAGTCAACACAAAACAGTGAATTCGAGGACCTTGGTACTTGCTCGAATATTCTGAAGGCTTCGAATACATAACATAGAGTGGATACGTTCACATAATATACATCAAAGTTACTCAAGCTAGGCACGATCCCCGGCGGCTACGATCATTGCTCTCGTCTCTATAATTTCGGCCTTCGGCCTTTTGCCTTTTTTTAATCGGTCCGATCTCCGATTGCGGCATTTTCGGCGTGGATCCTTGGAATTTTATCCAACCAGTGATGTGATGATTTATAGCCGAACATTAAATTAAGAATCGGGTTTGTACGTTAATTAAAACATAGATGTTGCGTTTACGGTTTCCTTTTATTCTTGTCGTGTTTTGTTTTTAGTAGGATACTGAAATAAAAGCAATTTAATCAAAAAGCGATTCAAATCTTTACTCTATTAGTTTCGACAACATCAATCGCACGTTTGAATCTATAAAAAATTAAATAATTGTCCCATTATAAAATGAAAAAAACCATGATATAATTTAAAAAAAATACTATACAATTTTTAATAGAAATTCACAAATAATAAAATCGTTTTGTAGGTCACTTCATACAAGTTTTCATCACGATTCTACCCGTCAATGTCGCGTAACAACTGTACAAACACACAGACATAATAACTGGTAGTTTTGTAATTTTGTTTACACAGTTCAATATGGAACTACATCTGTTTCGAATCGATTAGGCGATTACGAATAGCATCTATGTGTTTACCTACCTACTTATTATTTTGTAGATAATGTCTTACCAAATTATATGTTTGTTATTTTGAGAATATCTGTACAATTGTTGGTTGAATTTATGCCAAAGTGAATGTATGTTTTATTTACTTCTATGCATGCATTTACGTGAGTACCTAAATAAAAAGGTCAATTTAAGCTAGTTAGAACTACAAACAATCACTGCTCATAAAAAGAGGATTTACCCAATTTCTACAACACTAATTACCTATCTACAGAATTGGAATAAATAGCCTTAAATCTAAATAGGTTATAAGCACATGCAAAAACTAGCTATGAGTATTATACCAATATTTTAAAAGTTAAATGAAGTAAATATGTTATGTCTTGGTATAATTAAAACTTATGAAATCATAGATCAGATGGCAAATTACTAAATGAAAGGAAACCAAGGAATCCTTAATTCCGTACATCAATGTCTTCTGATTGCTACTTAAGCACTGCTTTTGTTTATGTTTAAATTCAAATATCATTCAAATTGATACAGACTTTGTAAGTTACCTGACTGCTTCTTACTAATTTATGTAATCTCGTTTGTGTGTAGGTAATAAAGCCTTTGCTTTATGATTTTTAATATCTGTTGATTCTATTAGATATGTATCCTAAACTATTATGATTTCAAACTTAGCTTAATTTCTTATTTTTATCATTGTGGGCTTCAATTATTTAGATCCACTTTTGTGTTTTCCACAAAGCAATGTTACTGTTTGGTTTATTACCTACTTACTTCAATTTTACAACCAAACAGACGTTACAAACTTTACGATGGTAACGTTTTGAAACGCAACCGCGACCAACCGCCAACAACCGGCGGGCAATAGGCGTTGCTAGTGATGTGCCACGCGCGAGGTGTTCCCGCGCTAACTGCGCACCGTCACGCGAACACCGCTCCGCCCATCCTCACGCACAGTAATGCCTGATTTTTGAAACGCCAACTTAATTTTTTACCTCGCGTAATTATGCCTGTAATTCAGCCGGTAAACGGATTCGATGAAATCACACTCGATCAAAGCATTCACGAGTTTCAGTTCAGATTTTGATATAAAACCGAACCTCACGTGCAACAAATAATGTTTGTTATTTGTTCTATTTATATAACAAGAGTTTGAAAACAGTATTATTTATACTTAACGCTGCATTCTGCTTTCTGTCTACTTATTTATAGCAAAATGCTAAACAATAAGTAATTATAACACTGCACCTGAAAGAAGACAAATATCTTCCTGAATCCATACATTTATCAAATCCGCAGGCCAATTAATAAAATTACTTTTTCAACTTCATTAAACATGAATTACGATTCATTTTAAATCATAACACATTATTAATCACTGGGTACAATATTATTCTTGTATCGCAATTCTCAACGTAATAACAGTCACAATGAAATAGTCCAAGTGCATGGAACTAACACTCGTTCTTGATAAACGGCGGCCATCACTGCACGCCACGGCCTATTATGAGAGCATGACGTCACCGCCCCGCCCCCCACCTCCTCGCTTCAATCAAACCGGGGAACCCTCGTCATGCCCCCACCCTACGTTCCGCTTTACTGACTCCGCATTTTTTCTCATAATAATAACGTCGAAAAAATCGCACAAAAAATCTCGACAGACGCGGCGTTGCTCATCCCATCCCTATCGCCGCCGTCCTTTTTCAAATCGAGTCGTGGAATTCAAAATTTGAATTTAGATAGAATGGAATCTGTTGTCTTATTTTTTTAATTAGGCAAGCAAACCTGTTTT
Source organism: Spodoptera littoralis (assembly GCA_902850265.1). Classification (NCBI taxonomy): domain Eukaryota; kingdom Metazoa; phylum Arthropoda; class Insecta; order Lepidoptera; family Noctuidae; genus Spodoptera; species Spodoptera littoralis. The sequence goes on along the minus strand of LR824542.2, from coordinate 5,500,945 downwards.
TGTTAAAAATAATAAGATTATTTTTTACTGTAATAATAATTATGTAAGCATGTAGGTAGGTAGAAACCTATTAACAATCCAAATGATGATAATTATGATAAATTTTAATATCAATATGTATAAATAAATTTTAGTGAAAATAATATGGTTAGTAATATGTTTAACTGGATACCTACTTTTGTAAAAATTTTCATCTGCTTGCACCTTGACAAATCTTCAGTAAATTACCTACAACGTGGAATGAGATAAAAATAACTTAATAAGATGTAGTTTCATAATTAACTATGTTGTAAATAATTATTAAGCAGGCATTGTGTTTAAATTCTCATAGAGTAGCTTCAAATTAACAATAACAGAAGGTCATGACAGTGGTCACAGGTGTTCTTTTACTAAAGTAGGTGTAGTCTTATTGGATTATATTATTATCATCTATTTAGACAATTGCGTCTGTACTGGAATATTTGTTTTATGTTATTGGTTTAATATTTTCTAGTTGGATTTTTTCCAATTGGTTTCGATTCCAATTAGACACTCAAAAATATTATCTATTTATTAATTGAATCGATTGATTGCGAACAAATCAATAAATAATACTATAGTAATAACTAAATAAATAAGTACTAAAAATATTCTTTAAACAAAGTACCCAATAATGCCATCTGTCATACGAACTTTCGTCAAAGTTAAAAGTCAACGTCAAGGACTCCCCATAATACGGCTACTCTCCGGTAGAGGTCAGCAGTGCGCGAGTTTTTAAAAGTTTTGTTAACTATCTCTTTATTTAGTTCGAGTCAACTTTCACAGATGGTGTTGAAGTCAAATTTAGATAGCACTTTTTATTTAGGGTTGAGTTCTTTAAAATTATGTGTTTAAAAAAATGATTGAAGTATGTGAAAAGTTGAGGTTTGTTTTTTATTTTTATTGACTTTGTTCTTATTTGTTCTTGTAATTAGCAAATGTGTTAGTTTAAATGGGTATGTAAATATTATATTTTAAAACATACCTAATACCTAGATTTCCATGTAAACCTATTTTAAAAGCACTTGACTGTTGGCACGTGTTTCATATCATTGTAAGAACATTCAGGTTGGCATGGGAGAATTTAAATTCCATAATCGTAAAGCTTAACCCTTGTCAATTGTGACAGCGTCTAAATTAATAGTGCGTGAAGGTATTTAGCAAAATATACAGTTAATTTCTGTGTAACATGATTTATGACTGCTTTAGATTACCTATTGCCAACAAGGTGACGTATTAATGTTACGCATAAAATTCTCATAAAACATTAATGTGGTAGTGATTTCTTGATTGACATGGAAGCATTCTTACTCAATTAATTTTACGTGCTTACAATATGTGTAGGCATTACTTTAACATAAAATGGAAAAGTATTGAAAAACGATGACGATGAAACTGTGGTTTATATTGTCCTCGTTATTTTTTTTGTGTGAATTAAGTTGTTTTTGTTAAATTTTCAGATTATTCCCACCCGTGAAAATTGAATTATTTAAAATTTTCTCCTTGTATATTTTTTTCTAATTACAATTTGAGATCAATTGGAATTATCATAGATATCCTAAAAATAATTCATTCACTTTAATAACTTTTCAAAATTCTAGGAAATCTTTAATGATATTGATCACATACTTACGGACATCTAACTTCTTCATACTAACTAACAAAATCTGAAAACTCTATTCCAAAGCGGTATTCCCCCATAGATCTCACAAAGGAACGTTTATTGAGAGGAGCGTGCTGCGACCGAAGCTTGATGGATGATTTTCATCGCTGCCGCCGCTACGGCGGAAACTCTCAGATACCGCCCGCCCAGGGCAGCCGCTGCGCGTAAATTAACCCGCCCGCCATGCCACGTTTCCGTTTACATTTCTGTTACATTTAATGTAAAGCTGCGATTTACGGTTTCGATGACATGGTTATGATAAATGTTTTTCGGAATAAATTTGTGTAAAAACGTTTTTTGGACGTCAATGTTTTACCTTCGGTAGGGCTGAAAATATAAATTCGTTGTAGGTATATTAGCTATGTTTGTAATTTATTTACTTCTATTTCGATGAATTTTTAAGAAATTTAAAAATACTAAAAGCTCAGAAAGTATCTGATGCTTAGCTCAAGGTAAAATCTCGTCTCAAGATATAAAAGGACGTTTAAAATAATTTATTCAATGACTAAAAGAGTGTAACCTTTTAACACAGTTTCCTTCTCTAAGCCAACTTAGAGAAAGGGAAATGCTGATTATTCAGAATGCGTCTCGAATTATTCAATGTAGCGGGAAACGACCGTGATAGGAATTTTAATAGAATTTATAGACAGTTGCTTTCCCATTTAAACCTTGGTTGTGGTTGTAAACTTTATTTTTAGTTCTACAAATAACTCAAGTTTATTCTAAGTAGTATCAATCGGAGATTTTACCAACAGCGTCTTTCGAACTTCAATGTTTGTTCACCATCATTCTTTGTAAGTTCATTACAAAAAGTATAGATGGCGTTGGCTTACAAGTTCATAATTCGATTGATAGATGGTGTTGTAATCAATTTTATTGAAGTTATAAATTTTATTTTAAAAACGTGGGAAATTGCTCATAAATATAGGTTTTTTGCTTAATGTAACAAGCTGTAAGGTATAATTATATCGCTGGTGATAATTGGAAATCAGTACCGCCCACTTATTGTCATAACATCTCACCCCCGCTCCTATTGTTCGTACGTATGCATGCAATGTTTGAATCACGTGTGGCAATTACAAAGGTGTCGGCGTTTGTATCTCGCCATAAATCAGCTTTGCGCGATATAACAATTAGCCGGTATGATAGCAATGTTAATTAAACGGGTATAACTCGCCGACCGCAGCGCCGCAGCGACCGAATTCGGAACTATGAAACATTACGAGTCTCGCACCAACTTTGTCCTGTATTTACCAATGACTTGTGGTATTCAGTATTTATTTTTTTGACCGAGTAATTACAGTGTAAATTAAATTAAGTGTAGGTAATGAATTTCATTAGTAATTCAATTGAATTTCCATTGAAATTCTTATGCACATTGAAATTATAAATATGTAGTAGTCGTCAACTACAAATTACTGTTAAGCATGTACAAACATTTTTAATACCAAAGAAGTATTTTATTAGCTATGTAATAAACCGAACATAATAGACTTAAAAGTATTTACAAGCTATAATTTTCCAAATATTATAAATCTTTCCTACCTACCCATGTCTCACAGCTACTTTGGTACTGTTCTCTAGTGCTTTCAAAGCTCTATACTTACCTATCTCATTACAATATTATGTAACAATATTTAGCTACGAGAAACAATAAATATTACTATTCGGAATTGCTACGAAGACTAAAAATTTCGTAGCGTTTCGTAGTACGTTAGTATACAAATTTTATTCTAATAAGGTTTAGTATTTACTACTTCAATATCAATTCTTAAACAAATCTATTCTAACTCATCTTATTATACATATTATGGTGATCCATAGAGTGTGAGTAAACAAGAAACCAAAGGAAAGTGAAATTAAATAAAAAATACTTTTTGCACGAAAATTGCTACGAAATCTTTGATTTTCGTCATTTTCGTCACACAAATATGTATATTAAAGAATCTATTCAAATTTCGTACTCGAAAGTTGACTCAATGATAATACGAATCTTCAATAACAATACAACTAGAACAGTCAATGTCCAGACATTGGTAGCCCCGGACAATGCGGAATGCCAGACATTTTGATTGCTACGCCTTTAATTGATTGCGTTCACTTTGATTAACAGATTCCAGTTTACTGTACCTCGTAATCGATGATGTGCTGCCATTTGCATCGTTTTGCCCGTGTATTGTAATTAAGGCTGGTGTAATTAAATTTGGACTGTGCTTGCTGTTATTTGGGGATATGATAGTTTGAACAAAAAATCACATTCACATTAGCTTTGTAAAAAATCAATACAGTTTAGCATCTGACTCTCTCACAACAAATCTTACCATAATATTGAGAGTAGTTTGAAATATTATAGGTGATGTTAGACAAAAGTAATTTGATAAATACTTGGAACTTGACGAAAAATATTTCGGAATCGGAAGTTGCTACGAAAGTAGTAGTAGTCTAAGTCAAAGTCAAAGTCAAAGCATTTTTTTCAATTAAACCATAGTTCGGTACTTTTGAAACGCCAACAAATACAAAATAAATAATAGTCTGTCAGTCAGTCCGTCAGTGAAACTAGGTGAAGCTAGGTTCGTAGCAAACTTAAACATTAATTTTTGCATTGATTTTCAAATGACAAAGTAATAAATTGAAGTAGACACATTCTTTATAATACTAATTATAATAACTATTTAACTGTAGACAATTCAAAAATTTGTAATAGTCTCTGCCAACCTTCATGGAAGACAGGCGGGAGGTTATGTATATAATTATGTATCTGTAGTTCAAAATGTACATTTCATAAAACAATTCATTATATATTTTTTAACGTTTTTGATAAACCAGATATCCACGTTTCTCTATTTATATGAAATACTATCAACATATTGGCCTATAAATTTCCAATATGACATTTACATAGCAAACATCAGATTCGTATCTCTATCAATAAAATTTACAAAGTGCTGACTTTTCAAAAGGTTAAGTAGTTTTATGTTATTTATTTTAATATACTACAAGTCAAAACTTCCGTTGCTGAACATAGTGAGAGGGAAATAATTTAATTTTAAGTGCGTACGTTATATTTGATAGACATACAATTTCCTTTAGTTTTTGCTAACATTAAAAGAGTTTCACGTGTTAGATAACCACGCTATTTCTTCAATATGATAGAAGAAGATCTTCTTTCTTTTTCTTGAAGATTTTCTTTAACTTTTTCCTGTAAAGAGAAAATAAAATTATATATTGCACACGAAACTAAGCAGTGGACGTCCTGTGGCTGACGATAATGATGATGATGACACGAAACTATACAACGAACATTCAAATACTGTAATATTCTTATAAACTTTTATTTATATACTGTAATATTTCGGAAAAACTAAAAAAACTGTAATTTTTCGGAAAACCTGTCAAAAAAAATGTAGTTGCCTAAAACTATAAACTACCTAGCCATTTATCAACTCGTGCAAAAACTGCGTTGTACCGATGCTGACGTAAAACACAGCTTTTATGCGTGGTCACGGCACGACGTGACATAAATTAAATGACATGATACTACTAGTGCGAAACAGTAGCCATAGATAGCAATCTACTAACTGAGCACTGATTATACAGCCAGATAATTGCTTGAATGCTGCGTGTGTAAGTAACCAAGGCGTTTCTAATTGAACTGCAGCAGGAAAAGTGTGATTATAAACACTTATCAACAAGTCTATTATTACCTACCTCATTATTTGATTTTGATTAATTGGTCCGGAATGAGGTCATTTGGTTTTATTATTTTACTTATTTCAATGAATATGTAAAATGTTTCTGACCTCTAACACTTTTAAATACGTAACTTAACCTCACTTTCGCTCAAAGTAAACAAATGCAAATTCACTCATTATTTTTCACAAAGGACTTGTTTGTATCATTGAAAACAAAGTTCTATTCTAGAATTTGGCTCAACATTAAAGTTTCATACAATATGTAATTACGTGTAATTAAGTCACTTTTCCTGCTATTTAACCCTCCACACGTCAACGTAAACAGTGACATACTAACGTGGTAATCACAGTAGCTCCCATCCCCGCGGCGTCATGAAAAATTATGGACCCACCGCGAAAATTACACAAGTTGTCTGATTAAATTTAGAAGTTGGCTGGTATAATTAGCAGGAACATAGCTATTCACTCAGGGTACGCTTAGTTGCTCGGATTTACGCCAGAGGCCGCGGCTGGGGCGAGTTTTGGGGGAAAAAATACGTCCGTTTTTCAATACAGAGAGCACTCGTAATGTCACGTCGGGGAATATGATGTGTTTAAGGGTTAATAATGGAACAGGTTGATGATTTTAGGTGGTTTTTAAATCAAGTAAAACATTTTTTGTCATTTGTATCCTTTTATGGTTTGTATTAAATTTTATAGTTGAACATAATTCTATAGAATTTTAAAATGAGTTTATTCTTTTAAATGTTTCAATAACTAATTTTAAACTTAAGCCTTACCAAGCTAAACACGACAACATCGTGTTCGATTCCTTTTATAATTTCGATTGCAAAACAAGGTGTCTATCTAATTAAAGGATTAATTGAACACAACACAATAATAAGAACATCAGAGGGAGCCACCGGCAGATTAATGGTCAGCCATGTTTAATAAATGATGCGACCAGAGCGTTCCTTCGAAAGTTGTAGTGCAACTAATATGTATATGACGTGTTATTAATTGGACCTTATTAGATAACAAAAAGAGATTTAAGTATATAAGAAACATCTTATAATTAAAAATATTTAAATACAAATGCAAAAAAAGTGTATAGTATTATTTACATGTCAAATGAATCCTATTACATTTCTATTCGTGTTATAAAAATGTTTGTTAATTACAATAATATTGGCATTAGATAGCAATCTCACAACATTGTAATTATCAAACGAACAATATCTCGAGCTGGTATCGTCTAGCGTTGCAATGCTATCAAAGGCGTGAACAAAACGAACAACTACAAATGAACACAATTCATTTATCAACAATCTTTAATACTATACAGACTACTTAATTAAAAGTATCAATAATTGGGACTTCGCAGATTCTTACTTTGAAAATCGAAAATAACTTCAAAAGCTTGACCTTAAAACGAAAAGTTTTAGTAAAAGGAATTAAACTGACATCCATAATGATCTTAAGAAACGGGTTATGAAAAATTCCCATCCCAAGATGTCGTATCCATACATGCTTCGCATCGGAATATACTCTACTTCGTCATATTTCTTGAAAAATATCAAGGTATGAAATATGCTGCAAAACAAAATATTTATGTCTAAAAAAACATACTTTCAGCATTTACGACGACAATACATCGTGTTTGTTTTCAGCTTTTTTTTTCAACAATATTTATCACACACCTATAGCCATTCCACTGCATTATTTGTGAATGTTATCGTAACCAATGACACGAGTTTTGTTTAAATCACTTTAATTACTTAACGAACGACGATTAATGTCATCAAGTCTGTCATCTAATGCCGTTATATTTTAAATTAAAAGTACCATAAAATAGTTTAAAAACTTGCGAACGATTCTATGTAAATCTACGTCAACAATGAGATTTTATTGAGACAGATGGGAGCGATTTCCCGGAACTGAAAACTATGCAATAAAACGAGATGGAGCAACTTTTCTTGCGTACCAACGCATTATACCGATACAGGGTGTATAAATCAAAGTACGTTGTTCCCACAATAGCTCTCTAATTGACAAATAGTAGAAATGATAAATACATGCGTTGGGAATTTTCCCAAAATACTCATCCTTTGATCGTGTCTTGATTAACAGCTGCCGACTTGTGGTCGCGAAATGTTATTAATTTTCTTTTTAATTTGGTCTCTAGTCTATTAGACGATGTATTTTTGTATGATTTATTGTATGACTGTTATAAAATAAGTCTAGAGATTGTCCATAGAATATTTCGGTGTTTTAACGTATGATTAAAACATTTTCGTGTGATTTACACTTTATTTCTTCAATGAAATGGGATAAAAATATTGTTATGCGAGTATTTCGGATATTAATTCGATACAAACGTAAATCTAGAAATATTTTGACGTTTATATATTGCTGGAATAGACATTGTATCATTTTTTATAGTTTATATCACAATGCTGTCTGTTGCCAATAACTCGGGTGGTCTTGTAATAAATATCTAATGCAGACTATGAATCCATGATAGATATCAAACTTTTATCAGCAAGATATACAATCTAGAGTAAATAATACAATGATTTATAACATGTAATTGAAATGATACACAAATTAAGTATTTAGGAACATGCAGTTTAGCCATTACCAACAATGTATCATTAGAATAGTTTGATATAGATGTAGGAGATGAATATAATATAAAAAAACGGCGTTTCGTTTGTTACGACAGCTTATGTTTTAATACAACTAAAATATACCTCTAATATGACATATATACAGTCACTAGTAGAGAACATTATGAAGACTTCTTTCATTCTCACGATTTTTATTCTTATCCAAAATCTCTGAAGCAGTTAATTTTATATGGAAACTACTCTGAAATGAGTAACATTAAGATTTTTATTGCCTTGTATTATTCTGTACTCTACGTCTTCTTCAATAGAAGCGTCCGAACATTTTACCTAGAAACGGACTATAAACCTTTTGACACACACCTAATTACATGTCCAGCTTTACTTAGAAGCAAGGGGCATGAGAATGAACCTCGGCTGAGTCACAAACCAGTTATTTGAGAAATAAATCAAAACTGTAGACGTCCGTTATCAAATTATCAAAAGCACGTGAGACTTAATTTCGACGTCGGTCAGTTTAAAGATATATTCCTTGAATGTTCAGGGTTGGAGATTTTTATCTTGTTCGTAATTGTCGGCTAGAACGTTAGCCGTACGTGCACTTTAGATCGAGCCACGACTATGAGATACTGTTACAGTAATTATTACACATGTAATATTAAAAGTTTTTTCGCCGAATTATCTCGAGACTTCGTTTGAAGTAATTTCCTTAATATGCACACTTAATTAACCATTTTTATTCGACATTCTTTTGCGGTGATTTTACAAGCTTAATCTTCATTAAATTAAGTTTTGAGTAATACAAATTAAGTAGAATTATTGCACGTACAGTTTACTATAGTCTATGTAGAACGTAATTATTCGTTCTCGACTAACATAATTATTGGTTCCCTACAGCAGGCGAGATAATAACTGGCTAACTTGAAGCACTACACGAAATAAGACCTAAGCGAATAAAACCTCATAAATCAGCTCTCGTCTACATGTACTTACATCTATAGGATGAGAGGATGAGAGTTAGTTGTTGGAATGCAAATGAAAATTGAAAATTAAAAAAAAGCGAGGGTCGCGTCGCTGAGGGGCGGCGAAATCGTAAATTTAAATTGTCCAGCCCTGTACATGCAAATTTTCCGAGTAGGCATGCCTTTCAATTGTTGTACCTACGCTCAGTTCACGCTCGCTTCGAAATTAATTAACGGTGTTATGTATTGTCCTTAGAATTTTCGCGATTTCGTGTGTCATCAACAGAGAGATTGAACCCCAATTTTAACGGAATGGAAGCTGTTTTATACTGATGGAACTCGTTAGCTATTATGATATACGGCTAGGTACCGCAAATAAATTTGACTAGAGATAATAATATAACATTTCCCATGCCAATGTTTGTTACACAACAAAACGGTAGCATCTGCGAGTGGCATATTGTCTCGCAGTCGCCGCCATCATTAACTGTCGCTAATGAGGCTTGAGCTTTTGGTTTTAAATAACTTGTACCAGCCCTCAGGGGCGGCTCTTGTGCCGTAAGATTTTTTTACTCCGTATATGATGTTAACAAAGCATATCGAAAATATTCCGATGTGACTTTGTTATGTTGTTGTAAAGTTGAATGAATTTAAAATTATAGCCAGTTACTACATCTCACGATAGCTTACCATAAATTGAGCAAAATATGACGCAAGCATTCGTTTGAAGTCGTCTTAACTATAAAATTTTTATTTACTTTATTGAATTTTTTGTTCCACCGTGTTGACTACCTGGTAAATTCTAGTAGCTGTCTTATTAAGTACGTAATAAATTCTCTACTTTAAACCAGTAGAGCGAGATTTGGCGATAACGTGGTGGTTTCTGTGACGCTTGTCCCTCGGCGCACAAATTAACGTCCGTGTAAAGTTATATCGTCGGGCCGCGGCGCGGTTGTCACTCATGCTCCATCAACTGCTGGGAAATGTCGAGGGTATGACGGCGGGTCAGCCACATGTCGATCTCGAGACGTGACACTATTTCATCTGCTGTCTCGCTTCTTAGGATCTACCTCCTTCAGCCAGACAAAGACAGATTTCAAATATGAATCGCGTTTAAGAATGTACCGCTTAGTTATCTCCGACGAACGGGGGCCCATATCGCAGACAGGTTGTCGCTAATAGGCGTTTTACTCAGAACATGAGGTTTTATGACTTCGTGTGTGTCCCAGCTTTAGGACACGTGTCAGTCTGTCACTCAAGTCAGTGGCGGCGCGCCATGACTCTCGCGCATACTGCTAACTGCGAGCTCGCCAACACAAACATGATCGATCGATAGCTGCTTTCTTATACCTGACCAATGGAGATTTAAATATAGATTTAATAAGTGCATCAATCTCTCTTTTCAGATTCGAGGAAGAATCAGATGAGGAGACACCGTCCGTCAACACCGAGCAGTCCATCAGTGAGACCGATAGCTGTTGTGTAGTGAATGGAATCCGAAGTGTTTGTGTAGTGACTAAACTGTGATAGATAGTGTCGGCCCGAGGGGCCGAGAATCTGCAACGGAAGATACGGACGCGAGCCGCGCGGGCTGCGGGCCCGCGATGAGCGCCAATAACTGCGACAGTATGACCTACTTCTCTAACGCATACATGCCAGACATGAGGAACGGTGGCGGCCACGAGCACCAACAGGCACATGCACATTATGGCGCTGTGCCACAACAAGGCCATGAAATGGAGGGCTGTGACCAACAGCTCAGGCCGGCGCAGCATCATTACCCCGCGCAGCCAGCACCTGGCATGCCTTACCCTAGGTTTCCACCCTACGATAGACTGGGATACTACCAACAGATGGAACAAAATGGCTATCGGCCGGACAGTCCATCTCAAATGGGACACATGGGTCCAAAGACGGCAGATGGATATGGACCCAATGGTCACCAGCCTCCAGCGCCAGCGGTGTATACGTCGTGTAAGCTACAAGCAGCGGCAGCAACAGCGGGAGGCGTCCCAGGCAGCCCGCCACTAGAGCAAGCACAGCAGATGCCTCATCATATGCATCCACAGCAACATATGGTGCAGCATGGTGTGCCGCATCAGCAGCACCTTATGTACCCCGTGGACGACATGCAGCACCAGACGCAGATGCCTCCCATGCATCAGCAGTCCATGCACGCCCAACAACCACCTCCACAACAGCCCCCGCCAAACACTAATGCCTCGCTGCCCAGTCCACTATACCCCTGGATGAGAAGTCAATTTGGTAAGTGTAGATCATGTTGCATATTTATCACCCTAATCTAGATAAAAACAATATCGGTACAGAACAAAGTGTAGGTCAAGAACTTAACACAAATATGCCCATTCACTAAATACGTAACCACTGTCGGTTGTTAACAATTGTAACAATAGATTCGTTTTAACCAGAATCATTGATTTATGTTGCATCGAAATCGAGAGCAAATTCCTGTGTCAACGTAAAATTTGCACAATATACATTACGTGAACTCAGGTAGCGAAAATAGATTCGACAATTTGCAAAAACACTTTCGCTCCACGTGCGCATTGATGAGAAACAATAAGTGCCAGAAACAATACCCGGCCTACTGTTCGGGGATTATTTATGAGTCGAAGAGGCATTCAAAAGGAATTTCACTTTTCATAAAATTTACAACTGCCGACACAAAAGCGCTCACCTTCTGTTTAGCTGACGCCGAACCCGAACAAAGACCCTCAAGTTGTGCTACCATCTCCTACTGTTTTTGAATTTGTCTGAAATCTAATTTATGGTGGAAGCGCCTGATTTAGGGTCTCTATTGTAATTGGTGAAATCATTCGCAATACAGACGTAGTTAGAAGTTTTGACTTTAGTTTTGCGTGCATATCTGCGCGGGGTAGTTTAGCTACCGTCCGAGTCCGCTCTGTAATTATTCGTGAAAGTTTTGTTTTAGTTTCAAATAGTTATACCTTTCAGTGAATCGTTAATGAAACTATTAAAGCGGTTTTTACTTTTTAATGAGTGCGTGAGTATTAGTTTAATGCGTCCAGTTTCTCAGTATAGGTAAGCTTCCTGATGTCTATTTTCAATCTATTGGCTAAGCACTCGGCGCAGTTGTATGGGTAGGGACGATCTTTATTCATCAACTGCAGTCGTAGATTGCGGAAATTCCAATGACGTGATAGCTCGGTGGCGTCAATGACAATATTGTACTAGCGTTCTTATGTCTTGTGAGGATCGTATAAACTATTTTGTTAGGAAATGTCAAATAAATCATTTCATTTTTAACTCTGAGCTTTTCTCAGTATATTTACGAAAGTTACTCGTATTTTTTAGTAAACTAATAGATTAATTTATAATAATTATTATTTGTATTCAATAAAAACCAGATTATTAGTATGATGCCTGTAATTTCGAAGGTGGAAGTTTAATATACTGATTCATTCCTTATTTAAGCGTTTCTCAAAGAGTTATTGAAAATGTTTTTTTTTAAACGTTAATTACCAATAACTTAAAAGCATTTTAATTCATATAAATCAAGTAATTATAAATCAAAACTGATGACATTTGTGTGCTCGCCAACTTTTCCTAACCCTACGAAGCGTAGGATGTGGACCAATTTATGTCCAACTACGTTCTTACTCTTTAGATATGTGATACTACGTATGTATATATCTATGTACCTATTCCTAATAGTATTTGGTCTAGCTTCTAGATTAAAATAAGCAAACTCTCTAACTGGGATAGTACACCTACTCGATTAAATATGACTGATATTGCTAATCGATTACTGAGTAAACCAGGTAGCTAAAATACCACAAAATATCTGATATTTTTCATAACTAATTGAATACTCAATAATATCAATGAAATATTTATATTTAATCCTAATTCTAAAATCAGACGGTTTCTGCAATTCGACGCTTCAATTATGCGATTCATTCAAGTATTTCGTTTCTTTATGTATCGAGTTTCAATCAGTATAAAATTCTAATCGATTAGACTAATACAAGTTTATCCTAAAACTGTTTGTACTAAGTGCTACCCATGTCATACTGAGTATCTGACAGCTAGATACCAGATACGACGTGCCAATTTTGACTTAGTTTCTATGTGCCAGACGGTCTCAGTTGGCCGTCGTAGTTAATTAATTCCCAACTTCGATACGATTTGATGAGGCAGAGATAGATTGTTACAAAGTGGTATGCAAGAAGATGATGTAAGCATTGCTTCTGTTTTGTCAAGATGAGTATATTACATACGAACATTCGTCTATTGTTGTTGGTACTGAGTATTGTAATTAGACTAAGAACTTAAATAAGATTGATATTTTGGGTTGATTTAAAGAATATAATACGCATATTAAGAGTAGATTCCATCGTATCCCACGCTTGAATTTTTTAGTACTTTGGAAAAAAAACACTTATTTGTTCATACATTAAGATTATTTTCAAAAAATATATTTAGTTTTAACTCATTTGCTTATAGGCTTTGCAATGAGAGTCGAAAATATTAATGAAACAAAACAAAAATTCAAAGCTACAACCAAAACCAGTTCTGTAAAAAACGAATCTCGGATATTATCTCTTGAACACCAGACGTGCCTATTTAGCATATGAAAAATACTAGGTGCTTAAAGCATACGGTAGCAAATAGTCGCACTTAACCAGAAATCTCGTTAAAGCTCTTATGTTATCTACTTGAGAACGTTCCTTCATTAATTATCTTCAAATATCGGCTGCCATTTTGAAACAAAAAACCGACCAATAGGAACACCGCATGCGTTTGTTTGAAAATAGAACGCCGTTCCGTTTGGAGCTTACCAATCATTAATCATTGACCAACTGTAACGGCGTGTACGCAATGATTATGTACTAATACATTCGTTAGTATAATCTACAGACGATATTTTACATGAAAATATATGAATGGCTGACTGTATAAATAGATTTAGTAAAAATAATATACCTAATCAATAATGCTAGGTCTACCGTAGAGAGAAAAATGGTGATACTAAAAGTAGATTTGCAAGATGAGTCTAGCGTAACATGACAGAGACAAAGAGACAAAAGGCCTGTTTACTTGACATAACCTAATAAGTGTCCGTGTAAAAACATATTATGAGAAGAACACTGATAGAAAGATGTGTCTCATTAGTTTTGTATGACAAACGACGAATCTGCATCCATTTTTCATTTCACATCAAGGAGAAACTGATGAAGATATAAAATGGGGAATTTCGAATGACGCCAAAAGGTGGTCCGGTACTGCAAATATAATTAATCGATTGAATCACGGGAATAACTTTTTTCTCGAAATGTTTTTTGGCACATGACGTTGAAGAGGAACAGGATGTAATGGTGACTGGAAATAAAAAGTTGTATGAAGAAATGGCTATAGATATCTCAGAAATCAAAATATATTTACAACGGATCATTTAATTTTGGTATAATTTATTTGAGTTGCACATCATTATTCAAGCTGTGAAAGACAATTTTATTAATAAACTTCGTTTTCTACGTTCCCCAAAATTGTCATGCAAACTATTAGTATTATCATTCACCTTTGCAATCTTACATATCATTAAAGGCAGTATAAGATCTTCTAATTTCCTGAACACCGAAGTTTTTCATTGAAGGAAACCTCTTTATCAATCCTACTGGACTTATTTTCCCCAGAATTCAGACAAAAACACCTTTATTTCGCCACAATTTGACGTATAGCCACACTGACTAACGGCATAGAAAGATAGACTTACCTAGTCCGAGAGGTAGGCCGCGATAAGTCGCGGGGAATCGAGGTGGAAATGGAAATATAATGGAAATCCCCCTTCGCCACCCCGCCCCCTTCGCATACAATGCCGGATAGACGACTTGTTACATTTCATTGTTCAGTTATCAGCCCCGAGGCCTTTGTGAAAGCCAGATGATTGAATACAAGTATTTGTTCTCGTGCCTGCTTCTGATTTTCCCCGCTTGCCACTGAAAGCTCGAATCGTTTCGTATTAAACATAGAAATGTATAATACAATTACAAATGTGTTATACGGTTGCTTGTTTATATTTTTCTTGCAAACGTCCGACAGGAATTTGGTTTTCGACAGGTTATTGATGAGAAGGGATAGCTGTCGATGGATAAGACAAGGGCCTGTTTTCGATCTTATTATTATGATTCACAGTATCATGTTGTTGAATATCACGAATGTGCTTCTAAAGTTTTAAACAACCATTCATAGCCGCTATCAGCATTGTTATCACTGGAAGCAGTTACTTTGACCAGTTACTGTTTCAAGTTATATTTGATCAAGTTGGAAAAATTGGTTCATCTATATGCGTATACTCTTCTCATACGCAAATTGTGTTTACACAACACAATTTAACATAACTCAGTGATATTGTCGCGATCTCTGACAAAACCTAGTGATTTTCAAAGTAAAGTGCGCGATAAGTCCCATTGTCGGTACGTTTAACTTGATCGATTGCCGATTGTCGTGCAGTAACAATGACGATAAATGCCTCACTAGATTGGAGTTCAGTTTCTTTTGTACAAAACTTTCCACTTTTCTTCGGTCTTTTATACTTTTTGAAACTTATCGGTGTTTATGATAGCATTTTCTTACGTAAAAATATATTATTTTGATTGTAGTACATTTAGATATCTGAAAACAAATACTAATTTGACTAATAACGTGTTAAAGGAAATCCTTCATATTTCGTGCATCGCTCTAATGAATCATATTACTTAAACATAGCCATCAACTGTGTATTTAATTTGTTTACTTACGAATTGCTTTATTGCAAAAAATGATAACAGTCATTATGTACATTGGCCAATTAAAATGTCGTACATTTCGTTTACGTGCAAAAATACCCTCCGAAATAAAACGATGAACTTGGAAATATCCGCAAAATGTTATTATTTATTTAACACAGGAGATTGTTCGCGTTTCCCCAACTTCCCCTTGTATTTACACGTGCTATTATTTGCATAAAGATTTTTTTACTCAGTAGGGTAGAGTGGGGTGGAAGGATAAAAATATATTTCTAATTCTGTTCGGTGGTGACTTTCCGGTTCAGCTCGGTAGCAGGACGTTGACGAATGGCGTTTATACTATTTTTGATATTTTTTTCGACATTAGCTTCGGAGTTTTGTTGGTCAAAGTAAGTGTAAGAGAAAATATGAAACACAGGGTGTATTAAAAGATACTTACATAAAATTTACTTTAACTTTGTCATAATATAAAGAGTTGTTCGTTACATATATCTTGGATAAATCCTGTTTTTGATAAGATTTGAAGATGAAGTGAATAGTGTCAATACTATAATTATTATGATATATAAATAGGGTTTCCTTTCAAACCTAAGTATAAATTCAAAATATTATTATCTAATACATTGCGTTATTCTTTTGAACAATCAATGTTCTTCTTTGTAAATAGGTTATGGGATAATCCAGGTTGATTTTATCTATAGTAAGAAAGGTCTCCATCTAAGCATTGGATAACTTGAACGAGTTAAGAACGTGCTTGCTAGTTCTTAAGTTACCTGTAAGATGGCGTTGAATCAAACTTTTTTTGATTTTCCATTCTCCGACCTTTCGATTTTCAAATCGAAATCAATACATTTAAAAACAAAAGGGAATTCGTGTAATTATTCGAATTTATTTAACAATTGTAATAACTAATAATTTCAAAAATAAATTCCTTTCATTGACAAAAATAATTCATAGAAAAAAATCATCTACGTTTATATATAGCTACGTTAGACAAAATATGAATATGATTACTATCTACAATAAAAAAAAACCGAAACACAAAGCAAAAAGTTCGGAGCTTATTAAAAAACCATTATGGTCCTATAATTACATACACCCACATCGAAATACACCAATCCCATTAATATATGTCTGACACACACATACAGAGCTGACGACTCACGATTACCTTCTCACGGATAGTACGGTACCCATACATTGATGATTTGAACACTATATGAGAAGCTGTCATTGTGCATGTGTGTGTTAGTGTTGCCCGTTATTTTTGATTCCATTTATTAGGGGTAAAGAAATGTAAAATTCATTTGTTACCTATTTGTTTTTATAACCATGGCGCATTATTTTCGATATTTTTGGAAATTTTATTTACGAAATTGTATTCACGGTTTTTGATAAAAAAAAATTAAATAAAATACGTGATTTTCAAAGATATAGGTTACAAGCAAGATGAATGTAAAGATATATTTTATCCCAACATCAAGCCAACATAATTATTTCTCACTTCCAAGCTATAATGAATGGTCTTAGTCAGTGATTTTATCTATAAAATTACAGTGACTAAACGCAGGCGGAGCCAACGTTACATAATTCATAATTAAAGCATAATTACATAAATCTTTTAAAAACTGTTCAATAGCGAATACTCACAGTATTGTATAAAAAGTTCCCATCATTTGCATTTGTTGATGAGTCTTAATTATTTTACAGTTATCTTCCTTATCGTTTAATAACTTTATTAAACTTTTGAAGATATAGCTAAAATACCTTTATGATAGGTACAGCTACCAAATTATAAAGGGGAAAATAAAGAGTAATAACTAATTTCATTATGACTTTGAGAAGGGCTAAACGTCGTGTCTTAGATCAGTAAGTAATACATAAAGTTCCCACAATACATTCCTTGACTTTCCAACTTGAGTTAAAGTTCACTAAATAACAAGGTGCCTTTCTTGTACCCTCTTTCAAGTTACTAAGTTCAGACCAATAATTTCCCCGAACTACGTCCTTTTACTTCAAAAGTAACTTGTGTCCAATTAACTGGCAACATTGTCAGAAATCGTCTTTCCCTCTTCGACTCGATATCCCTGTCCTTGTCTTACTCGAGGTTAGGATAGCTTGGCCCACATTAATTAAACGTCGGGATAGAACGCCAATCAAACTTTGACCGCCGCTAAGCCGATGAAGCCGAACTTATTATGTGGTATTAAAATTCCATTTTCGAGCACCAACCACTTTAAATTGAAATGGATCCATAACATTACGGAATGATAGCCTCTAATTCAATAAATACTAGTGTATCGCCCATTACACGTTGAAAAAGTATGACTTACGACTATTTCCGGTTATAATTACCAACACAGCAAATTACCGAAGTAATAGGTGGCATGTTTAGATATCGGAATTAAATTCTATCATCGGTCGATACTCATTAATGCGATATTAAGTCTGTTCGTATCATTAGTTGTGTATAAAAAGTGGCGTCACATGATGCGTGCACATGTGCGAGTCGACGGTGCCACATAAATCATAAACCGTATCTTTGTACTTGTGCCGGTAGGCAGGGAGTAGCCACGTCGATGGAGGAGCGGAAAAAAGCCCCCCCGTTTCCTGCCCGGGGATCACACATGACCGGCCTGTCTATCTGCCAGACCCGTGTCAAATATTCTCTGGAGCGGAGATCGCCCCCCACCCAGCTTGCGGGGGCAGGGGAAGCCCCCTGGGGCACGCTGTCCCGCGGCGAAGCTCATCTTGGAGCCCTAATGCGTTTCGCGCTCCGTATTATGTTGAGATGAATTTTTAGGCAGTAGACTACCTACTACTTATTTTTACCACGGTTAGGTACGTACATCAATACTTACTTACTTATCGTCAGATAACGATCAGTAGAATCTGTAATATCGAATCAGGAGTTAAATGATTGAATATTTTCTTTTTCATTAAGATTTTCGCTTACACAGGGCGGGCGATGAAAAATCACCACCCCGCACCTTTCATAACTTTTCACTTCGTGATCCAACGCAATTACTCACTTTCTATCGCCTTCTCAAATATTCATTCGTGCTTTTCCTGCTGCAAATTATAGTAATGGCCGAACAAAACTGGTAATTAGCCCCCTACGTGTAAGGGGGCAGTCATTTTTATAAAAGCTTCAGGTCATTACATTTCACTTTTTCATGTTTCTCAAAATATGATAGTCTGATTAATGGGTTTAATTTTAATAAGTGCAACCAACATTATGATTTTGTATCAAAGCGAACCTATCTGATATTATAGAGTAGGTATAAGTACGTATTGCGTGTATGATTAGGGGTAGGTAACTACGTGATCCGTAGGTGTGTGGTGGTGTAGAGGTCGGGTAGGATGTCGCGTCGACAGGCGGAGCCGGGCACAGAACAAAGCTGTGCGAGCCTAACAAAGACGTCACCGGCCGTGGCTGCGACGCGGAGTTATGGCACCCATTGTGCGCAACAATACCCAACAAACGAGTTTGTATAAGCTATTAGGTACGCGCATTAATATATATTTTTTGTTCGCCCGAAAATTTAGCATTCCATTACGAGGGAGAGAAATGAAACGCCCGCCGCATGAATTATATTAAAATATATTTGAATATTTCATTTGACACCTTTTTTGCGGGCGGTATTTCGTTCAATCCCGGGCGGGGAGCGCGTAATTTTTAGCATACACCAAAGCTAAATTTTCGGTGAATAACATTCCATTTCGGATGCGAAACACGACGGGTATCAGCGTCAACACAACACTGACTGATGGCTGTGTGTTCACGTTATAAATTCTTTTTGAGATCCGCTCGGATTTGTGATGAAGCCTTTCTGCTGTATGTAGATTTATATTCGCTTATGGTTACTATTAATTCGTACATTGCAACCTTTTAGTACGATCAGCTAAGCTTTGCTTCGTGGGTTCGCTGTATAATCTATTAAAATTTAAGTAAGTACTTACAAGGCGTGTTTACTAGTATAACAAAACAATATTAAATCGACCAAAAAAAGTCATTAAGGCACCATACATAAGGAAACCTTCAGTACATAATCTAGCGGCCGCCCAAACCTCGGCAATGATTAATGATTTATCAAAACTTGCAAGGCAGCCATGTTGGTTTTTTGTCATCCACCCTTAACGATAGAAGGATCATCAGTCATTGATGACGTTAGTTATATAAAAATCAAGCACAACTTGAAACTTGTACCTAGTAACCCTATCAATAGTAGTAATAGATTGACATAAAGTAGGAACTAACAAATCATTATACCAGTATAACATTTCAGTATTCCAGTAAAAAATAAATAAACAGAAAATCAGTATACCTGATTCCATAAACTTACACATTCCCGAAAAGAGCGACAAAATTATTAAAACATACGTACGTAGAGACATCCCAAAAATAATCTTTGGTACGTTTTAGTTATACGTCGTATTTAGGGTTAATACGTAGGCTCACAATACATTAATCATGCATGAGGTAGGTACTCGTAATTATTGTGTCGCGTGTTTTGTCATCCATCGCATTTTGGCCGTGGATTTTATCAATGTACAACAAATTGTGTTCATGTCATTAGTACACCAATGTCGCTTTTACAATGACATTGCTGTTTTTATACTAAACGAAATTATCTACAACATTTACCACCTGTTTGGTAGCCCATGTTTTATGATTGACGACTTTTTTTTCGAAAATTTCAACATTAATTTTAAACTCGTTTAGTGTATGTACTTACATATTTATTGCTACTACCAACTTAACTCATTGAATTTTAGCCTATCAGCCTGGTTCTATCAAAAGTAGCTCTTTTTATTAAATTATCCCTGTATAGAAATAAACTGAAAAATCTGATATCTGGACATATAATATGATTGAACATAACGATATTGATCCAATAAGTGAAGTCCTATTACCTATGAATAACAAGAAATTCGTTTATACCATTTAGATAAATCTGATTCAAAGACAAAATTGTGGTATAGTTGAGAAAATGCTAAGAGACCTACATACTTCACCAGTAGGTATTGATTCATAGCAGACACCACGGCATTGTACTAGACATCGGCGTCCTTAAAACAAGCCTTTATAAGCTCACTTATAAAATAAGGGTCACTGAAGATCACGGTCCTCTCAGAAAATTTTTTGGCTTTATCAGATTGCGGGGTGAAACGTGCTTGTTAAGTGCATTACAATGTCAAACCAAACCATCTTTTATTAAGTGGTAGATGACTATACGAGTTTGATTGATGTTATTATCAAGTGTAATCTTGAAAAAGCTTCCTATAAAGGCAAAAGAGATTTATTTTCTCAGACTAGTCTTTCATTCTTCTTCGGCAACTTGAAAGCCCAACAATCAATACTACGACATTTATATATTTTTATCCGATTCCTGTATCAATTAAACACTATAAACACGAATCGACCTTCGGCACAGTCGTTGGAAACCAGCAATTTTATTTACGACGTGTAAGCGTTTAAGAGAAATTGCATTAATCTGAATACCCGTTTGATATCATGTACGATGTTGCAATACACTGAGTGATTTCAACGTAGCTATAGGTCATAACAAACAAATGTTCATAAAGCATTTTGAGTTCAGTCACGTTGAATATAAAGTAAGAATTCGATTGGTTTTCGTCGTCCAAATATAGCGTTGGCGTGGAGTCGAAATGTATGAAATTGTAGGACATGAATTATGGATTGTCGATATCGCTTCAAGCTGTTGCTGTATTTTTTTCGTGTTCCTGTGGCGATACCGCAACGAATTAAATTAAAAGCTCTTTTCACTTGTCATCCCTTGATGAATTTGGTATTTTGGTTGTTATTATTTTTTCACAAATTCAAAATGTATGCCTATTAAACATATTCTAGATTATTCACTTTTGCAATATTGAAAGTTTGATTATTATTAATATTTACAAGTTCATCAGCAAATGGAACTGAAATCATCTACTAATTTATTTTCCAATCTTTCCACATTAGTGATTAGTTCATAGAAATAGCGTGGTCTCCATTAAAATCGTTTAGATCGTCTATCATTTTATGTTTTAACCTTAACATTTATTTTTAGTAAACTCTTCCACACCATCCACTTAGATTACCTAGTAACAAAATTATGTCCTTTTTCAAAAATAATTTTACTTCCATTTCTTCCTAGTATTATAACAATAGTATTTACGAGTATACTGCGGTCTTCGTTGCTGTTGGAACACCTGCATTAACCGCAAAATCTATTGTGTTTAATTGCAGCAGTTGCTAAAGTTTAACATACAATAATAATCACATTATCTTTAGTAATTATTTATAATGCTTTAAAATAAATTCTACCGTACAAAAAGTGTAATATATAGGCGATGACGCATGTTTATAAATTGTAATAGTGCAACTTGATACAACAAATAAAACTGACCTTTGAATTAAAGCATATAGACACAAAAACTGTCTCGGTTTCACAGTACTATTATAATAATGCCATTTATCATGATTTCTATATATAAAAGAATTATACATCTCAATTCAATTTAGGCTGGTAACAACCGGTTTGAGGCAGCTGACCGCATTTTTCGACCCTTTACCTTTGTACACGCAACGCTGTAATCAGTACAAATGCGATCTGAGATAGCGCACGCCTTTCAATATTTTAGCACGCACTTTATCCAGATAAATGTGTACCAACCTTTACTTCTCAGGGGATTAGTATCGTATGTATTCTGTTGCAATTGCCCTACAAAATGCATTCGGGATCTTTGACTTACTAACGATAATCTGTTTCTTGCGATACATCTCTTTCGATGCAAAATTTTATATCTTTAAAAATATGCAGCTGTTTCTTTTGGTCAGTCAGTAGAAAATCAAGCTAATACCAAAGAAACTATGCATTTTCTTAACCAATTCCAAAACAATTTCAAATTCGGGAATACATTTCTATATTTAGGAATACAATTTCTATTCAGAACCTCTTATATCATTACCAATCACTTTCCCCGGTCTATCGTAGCCAATTTTCAACAATGCCCGGTGTTTGTCCACATCGTCGTGAAAGTAAGCCCCTTCCCTTGGCCCGAGATGATTTATAGTTGCCCGACGACACATGCAGCGCTGCGCCCGACGCTCCTAAAGCTGCGATTTCGTTTGGGAAGACTACACCAGCGTATTAGACGTCGCGTTTTACACGCTCGTCTGTACTGATAAGGTGGATATTAATTTTTATGATCAATTTTTGGTTGCATAAACCAACATTTATACAACACAACTCTTATTCAGGTCTTAACATTTTAAACAATGTGTTTTTCAGACGATTATTTGTTTTCCGTTTTCCAGTCCCTATCGTAAGCTATTCAGAGTCTGCACAATATAACATCTTCTTCCATTTTCCCCAATCAGACATTATTTACACATCACAAACTCCAGTTTCAACTTCAAATCATTCGTCACCCAATCTATCTTCAGCAACTCTAGAAATTGCTTCCTGACTTTTTAGTCTAGTTTTCCATAAACCGCTTATAAAGCTCACAATGCGCAACTGCCAAAAACACATCAATTAGCAACACCTAAAAATTCTCAGCAACTCCTTCAATTTAAGAATTACCATCGTCTAGCCACTAGTATCTCGCTCGCCTCGTGCCCTCTTTAATGCTCTTATTACGGACGGTTTAAATCTGACGGGGGGATCATGTTTTATGCATCTGAGTGTGCGATGAAACCGCTGCTGTAATATATAAAGCCCGCTAGGAAGGGGATTTCATGAGCTATATCGCTATACGACATTGTTTCTGAATTTTCGGTGTGACAAGACCGATGAGATCGTGTGTTGTCTTGATGAAATGTTAGTCCTTGAGACGTGATGAAAACTAAAGATCGTGGGTATTATGTATTGTTAATTTAATCTTTATTAAGAATATGCTCTAACATAATGCCTTGGTGATGTATTGCTTTTGTAACAAACTCAGTCAAATGAAAGATACGTCTGGTCTAACGTTTAATTCATTTCTGTTCAAAGTCATCATCAAATTTGAAATCATTGTTTGTCATTCTACATCTAACTAAACAGTTTTGAGTACTCAGTTAAATTGTTATCCATTTTTCAAATCTCTACTATAATTTTTCAAAATTACTCTTTTAAACGTATCTCTCAGCATCTGTGAGGCCACTTAACAGTTGTCTCTGTTGTACTTGAATGCGTCCCAAAATCTGGCCAGGACGATGAGGTTGTTATCAATTTCCGGAGCAACAAGTGGGCGATAATTTTGAATCCGTTGCACCAACCCTAACAGTGCCTGACTCTTTTACATCACTCTGTTAAATTCCTTTAGAAATCTCAAGATTTATGTTAG
This sequence comes from Spodoptera littoralis, assembly GCA_902850265.1. Taxonomy (NCBI): domain Eukaryota; kingdom Metazoa; phylum Arthropoda; class Insecta; order Lepidoptera; family Noctuidae; genus Spodoptera; species Spodoptera littoralis. The sequence continues at coordinate 5,476,897 of LR824542.2, read as the reverse complement.
CTGGTCAGAGGTTATCTATATTGATGACGTTATAGTACTCAGTGCATCGTTTGTCAACTCGTTACAAACTGTCATGTTTGTCGTCAGCTCCTTTCTTTTTTTCAACGTTATGAATATTGCCGTTCTTGGAAATCGGTCGGTAGTGTGATTCGCTGTGTAATCCACGATTCGTGTTTGCGTATTTCTTCGAAGTTAGCGTGTTTATCTTGTATGGCAAGCCGTTTTGCGTGTTACCGTTGAACTGAAAATAATCAGCTAACTTTTGCTTTGTTTCAACCACAACTTGAGCTTCTATATCAATTCTGTATACTTTATGTTTATGTTTTCTGTGTATCGTGTTCTGGTTTTAGGTTATTAACATTTCGTTTTAAGTTAAATTTTGGCCACAATTTAAATTTGCAATAGACCAAACTTTTGGAACTCATATTTTAATCAGAACGAAACTTTATGCTTATTAAATAGTCAGTTAGTATATCTAATATCTATTCTGTAGGTATGTACTCTAGTCTCCAAAAGCGTAATTTCTAACGTAACATAATGTCATAATCACGTTTGCTACACGCAGTTTCCTCAAAAGAATTGTCTTTTTTCTCTTCAAATAAATTACAGTTCAGTGTATCGTCTAAACCGTGTATAATAGGCTTCGCATCTTCCTCGAAGAATAATGATTACAAAATGAAAAAGCCCTGCGGCGTCTTAAATTATTTTAATTGGCTTCGGTAGCGGTTCGGACCGAGTATTCACTCACAAACACACGTACACCCCATTTTACGTAATACACACTTAATATCACGCACACATAGACATGACAAGAAGTTGGTAATATATCAGAATTATTAAATATCTGTAAATTTATTACAGGCGTCTACTTATGTCTCACTAATAGCCGTATGTAATTATAGAACTTAGACCACTGTAGGTACGCTCATTGTCGGTAGTGAAGGCCTACTTTGATTGATGCAGTTTCTTTCGCTAAAGTGCATCTTGAATTCAATGTAGATTTGCTGTTCCGTGATCCATTATCTAGATTGCAGTCTGTTTCTTGTATTGCATTACGTTACGTTAAAAGCTAATTAAACTCGTAATTAATTGAAAAGGCTGCTAAATTGATTAGTTTGCATTTATACGAGCATGTTTTTAACCGATAACCAAACTGATAAGTTGATAAAAAATGTCTAATGTCATTTGAAAATACGAAACCATGTATAATATCTTGGGTTACAGAATTCCCTGTCTTATTCGATAGCGAATTAATGTTTTGAAAATGAGATTACCTTTTCCCAGCAGTGATTTTTATAAGACTACAGAACTCCCGACAGCCGAGAGATGCCCAACAAGCAAAAACAATTAACAAATTGATAAGCTCAAAACAATTTTCAATTAACTCGGCGCGGGAGTGTTCGCCGTTTACAAATAACCCAACATTTATCAGAAATGCCTATGCAGTTTTTAACGTCTGCCGTCTGTCAGGGTTGCCCCGAGTTTAAAATTAAACTGATGTATTTTTTTGTCGTTTTGTATTAACATGTACGGTTATCTAATTTCAGAAAGGAAGCGGGGTCGGCAAACTTACACCCGGTACCAGACGCTCGAGCTGGAGAAGGAGTTCCACTTCAACCGGTACCTGACGCGGAGGAGAAGGATCGAGATTGCGCATGCACTCTGCCTCACTGAGCGCCAGATCAAGATCTGGTTCCAGAACCGCCGCATGAAGTGGAAGAAGGAGAACAAGACCAAAGGCGAGCCCGGCTCAGGGGACGAGCCGGACAATATGAGTCCGCCCACCTCGCCACAATAAAGGCCTCTAGCTTAGTTCGCGCGGTCCAAGCTAGGGGTGACTTGTTTCAGATTTCTTCGCCCGAATCACAAACTCCGTTCTCAGCGTTTTATTTTGTGTATACGAATTACGTTCGATGCTTCGAACATAGATCTGAAACAATACGCCCCGAGACCGAAGTTACTAGAACAGTTTAATTTGTATAAATTGTATGTTGGACTTTTCATGATAATATTACATTATAACTAATACGTAACCTAGTGATTTCGAGTAATGATAGTGTGATGAAGAGATTTTTACAGTTGTTAAGTATAAATTAATTTATAGAAACAATCTCAATACCAATAATTACCAAAAACGCAGTGTATATGATTAGTAAACTGCATCATTTATGTGATTATATAGTTGAATAATTATCATTTTCTCGGTATTAACTATTGATTTGCGATCGGCCACAATGTTTGTATAGGTTTTTGACAAAGTGCTCGATACTACATGTTTCACAATATTTATTACATAGCGACTCTAAGTTGGCAACAATAGCATTTTGGTAAGACAAAAGAAATACGGAAAACGTAACGTCCATAATTTATTGTTGTATACGTATCGAGCACTGTGTCAGAAGTTATGTTAAACTATCACAAAATTCTATAATAATTTTGAATCACAAAACCATAAGGACCTCTTATAATTAACCATTGATAAGAAGGCAATTAGTATCCATATTGTTATTATTTAATATATTTGATGTTTTATTTCTTAATTAAGCTATCTAAATACTATTCTGTACATACAAACATAATAATTTTTAGATTATATGATGTACAATTGTTTTAGTGTGAATAATTAATTATTGAGATTAATTTGGGAAACAACGATATTATTCGTGGTTTTGTTTTTTGCGGTATGAGTGTTTTTTTATTTGTGGATCGTCTCTTTTTTCTTTACTCGTAACTCGTAGTGCGGGAAGGCCAGTTTACAAGTGCAATGTATACGATTTTGATGACACATATACGTAATTAATACTGATAATAAACGTCATAGGAAATCTATTATTATTGTAAAATGTTACGAGATCGAAGCTTATAATTTAGAAAATACTTAATGAGAGCATTAAAGAGATATTCTTTGAAATTCTATTGTGGGAAGGTTGTGTCACGTGGGTTCATCTTGGACACGTTGGGAGAAAATGATATGAATGGGAAAGGTCACTTATTTATAATGAAACAAAAGTTACCTTCAATATTGTAGGTACAGAACTTGATACTTTGATTTATAAATCTCTTGTGGAATGTAGGTTCGAGGTTACAGTTCACAGTATACCAAAGTTAGAAAATAAACTGGTGTTTATACGAACGAATATACGTAGACACGGAGGCGCTTGACGTTTCAAGTATAACAGTAATACATCATTTTGAAAAGGTATTTTTATAAAATCATTGATTAAGAAACCCGATATACGTAAAAAAATATCTAATATATATACTCGTAATACGTTAGTTTTACGAATATTATTATTATAAAAAAATTGGCGAGTGATAGAAAGGTTGATCTTGTCAGGATTCAAGTTATACGTTTTTTCGTAATAATGTATAAAAAGTACTATTTGTAAATTATTTTTCACATAGATTGTAATTAGTGAATGTTTTTAATAAGAACTCAGTGAGCAGGTTCTATAAATATTTTTTTTCTTTTTTTTTAATTTTGTGCTGTGTTCGTTAAGTAATGTAAATTGTAATAATTGTATATTGTCGATATATTCAATATTTATTTATTGATTCGCTAATTAGGTTCGCTTACGTTTTCTTCGATTGCAATTGGGTGGTATATTCGACAACTGTCTGGCTGGGATGCATTTTGTTGAATTATTTTTAATTGCTCAATTCACATGTTTGTGTTTTAATTTTATTGATAGAATTAAGTGCAGTAATTTAATTTGTTGTAACTTTTAAAAAGTACTACATTAAGTATGGTATATGAACGACATTGTCAGTTTGAGATTCTCCCTAGCGTTAATATGTATCAGTGCAATGTTTCACAAAAAAATTCTGATCCCTTGCCAGATGGAAACAGTGAGTTTGAAATGTAAAATTTTAAATTTAGTTTTACTTTTAAAATTAAGTTCTGATTCTTAAGTCTGTCCCTGGAAACTCAAAAATTAGGTCTGTAGAATGACATTGGAACCTAATTTCAACGATTTTATTTACCATTTATGTCCTATCGATTCAAAATTTATGAAGTATAACTATAATTAGTAACATAATAAGGTTAGGCGAGACGATATTGTCATAAATATATAAATACATGAAATTAATAAAGCATAATGATTGTACTGTGAGATTTTTATTGTTAAACACCTTAAAATTAATATTACACTGCAAGATAAGACATTTCGAAGGTTGCACAGTTGGAGAAACGAGTAGCTATATTAAATTAAGCTGTATTTTTAAGTTACAAATTACATTAGTTTATAAGAAAATGTTTACCAACACACTACTCTACACTTTATACTAAACACACATTCAAGAAAATGAATCTCGTACAGTAATATTGATGTAGATTTAGAAATAGATTTTCTTTAGACAAATTCTGTTTTAGATTGTCAAGTTCAAGAACCACACATGTCTAAGACATCCCTTACAGAAAAGGGTTCCAGATGTGAATAACGCACATTACAACTTTAGTCTTGAAGGCTTTTCTTTCAGATTGTGCTAGATACCGTCATTATAATCCGTCAGCTTAACGACAAAATAATGATTTTGCGTGATACGTCCGTACTCCGTACCTTCCGTGTCAGTTACGGCTGATTGGGCCCTCCCCCCTAACAAATCTCGAAATTACTTTTTTTCTGTTTCACCAAAGCTATTTATACGACTAGGTGTGGCTTCTCTAATGCGTTTTTAATAATCCCTACGTCCAATGAACGCTGAAGGCAAAACATTATTCTCGTCCGCGATCTGAACTAATGCGATTTTGACAAGTTTGAAATTGAGGCAATTATGGTTTTGCATGGTTTTAAATGGCATATATTTGTCTGGGTCATTTTAGATACCGCCGGAAGTTATTATAACTATTTTTTGTTGGTGTTTTCATATTGTTACCTGCCATTGTGACCTTATTTCTTTCTAGCAAGGCCCAGTTAATTAAGGCACCAGTATTATGTAATAATTCTACTGAAGTTTTTGTCAGCAATAACATTTACATAAATTACTCTGCAAGCACGTTCTAACCATTAATTCTTGGGTGTTCTACATGTAAACAATTATTATTTTTATGATAAGATACACTGGCTTTTGCCAAGATTTTATTTACTTACAAAACATCGAATATTGGCACCAATGCATTTACTATTTTTATCATTCACCAACGGATGTAAACAATCCAATTTCTTTCAATTCTGCTACCAACTAAACTAGAGCTTTGTTGTAATGAGGATTGTGTACAATTTGTATTATGAAAGGGGTCATAGTAAAATGGTGGGTGTCTTCTCAGGGAGCGATGATAAGTGTTATTTATGAGCTTCGTCAATGTGCCATTGCACTTGCCACAGATTGGGTTCACGGTCGTGCTCAGATAACGCAATCATCTACGGACGACCAGCAATTGGAGCAATCACTCCCATTCTGTCTCCGAGAAGATATTTTTCTTATAAAATATTGTCGCTCTATGAAACATTATCATTTTTTATATTGTATTGTGTGTATGTTTAGTCTGCATATAAATGATTATCTGTTTTATGTAAATTTTCTAACCGACCGAAGCTACTTTCAAGGTCACAACCTGAAAATATTGTTTTTTAGCTATTTGTAACTACTTCCAAATTGTACCCATGTCTCAATTTCTCAATAATTTTAAGTATCAGTTATTTATACTTTGAGTCTAATTGGAACGATCCAATTAGATAGTCCAAAGTCAATGAGAGAAACAAATCCTGGTGGTATTTGTTCCTGTCTTCTCCCAATTTCTTAATATCCACTGTTAGTGTTTTTGGATACTAACAGCGCTGCCGTAGTCCTGACCCAGCTGCCAAAATTACCCAATTTTTCACCATCAAATTTTACCAAAATGACTCATGGAGTCTCAAAATGTCCTATAACATGACAAATTATTGTAAACAGTAGTTCACCTTGGTTCTAAATCATACAAAAAGTCAACTAACTCCCAACTGAATGTCCCAAGATAAAGTCATAAATCAATGACGATTTTTCACTTACGACCTTGCCTCATAACGTTCAATTTTATTGACTGCAATAAACCAAAGCAATGGTTAAATCAACGCCGCTGTATCGATATAAACACCTCGTAAATATTCCTCGTCCCTTTCATACTTACAACATTATTAGCACGCCAGAATGAGACAGAAAAGTCGCCTCTTCATTTAGCTGTTACTGAAAATAGTTTATGAGAGCTAAGGTGTAGCTTCCAAACGGTTGATTGTGGACTGTACTGCGTTTGAATTAAGGTTGATAGTTTATTGTGTTGTGAAATTTATAGCTTTTAAATGGGTCCTTAAATCGCAATAACGATTTGTTTATAGATAGCCGTGTTGTCGGCGATCCTTTGTAGGAATAAGTTTAATTTATGGTCTCGAGTTAAGACACAAGACAACTTTGTAATTGATTTTATTGGCTTTTTGACACGTTTGATAACTTATCTGTCATGTCATAATTAATTGATTCGTCATCATTTGTAAATTTATGGTGGGAGTGGGTATAGGATAGTAATAGGTAAGACCATAAATCAATTGTAGTGATTTATTTGAGACTATGATATCTATTTTTTTAGACTTGTTGTCAATAAGGTTCAAATAGAGAAATTGTCTGTATTCAAACTATAATTTAAACTTCTTTGGATGTCCATTGTCCATGCTTATCCTTCAGATTCTGAAACTAAGGAGACTTTTATTACCTGTACTTACATTTAAAATTTATTAAAAAACCACCAATTGTTAAATTCAAGTCTCATAAGCTTACGCTTCAGTAGAATTAATGAAAAAGAAAATAATTTTTGTACATTTTCGTTTCATAACTTACATAATCCACTCTACAATTCAAAATTGAAATTCAAAATTGGCGCCCGCGCGGCCGCCATTTTGTTAGGGGCGGTGTCCCCGCTTGCCCCGCCCCGCTGCGCCACTCCCACGCGTCAGCCACTCGGACGCAGCCCAACTCATTTGTTATAGTGTACAGTTCACCCAACAAGTTGCTACAGCGTTTGTAAAGGAATTAAAGTTTCCTATGTAAAATAATAATCTGCTTGACAAAAATTAGAATACTCATTAAAACTAGTAATTTTAATTTATTAAGTCCCTAGTTATAGTTACCTACTTTCTAAATAAAAACAAAATACACATACCATGCACACTTATCCACACTAAACCTTGTTTTTTCACTAACACATTTCAATTATTCATATGGATTTGTAATACAAATTGAAGAAGATGTAAGTATGCAGTTATCAACAATAAGCACACAAATCCCCCTCAAATAACTTAAGTATAATTTTAAACCAACCGAAATTAAACTTAGGAACTTGCTACAAAGTTATAAAGTAATTGTGAAAATCTTTCAAAATTATTCTATTAAGTAAACATAACATTACTAGTTATCGATACTCTAAACCCAAATGATAACGTAGAATACATTAAATAATAAAAAATATTTCTTCAACTTAGTCTAGTTTCCAGCAAAACTTGTGGGGACAGGATACACGTCAGGCGTTGCATTGGAAGATGACACCGATAGAAATGCTACCGTCCTATTCCCATATATGGTAAGTTATATATTTCTGTCCTTTTTAATTAGCAATTTTACTCAGTTTAGCTTCAAGCACAACAGTCGCGGGGGAGCAGTTACGTCATTTAAGGGAAGCACGTATCAACTATACGTAGGTATATGAATAGGTAGACATGTATATCTGACTATATTGTGTTGCGATCTCTTGAATTTTTTAACTGAAGCACAAATAGAATAGGTATAGAAGCTTTAAAGGATAATAGGAAAATAGTTACCTAGTTAGACGAAAGACTTAGGAAGAAAAGAAAGATAAAATATTGAATGAATAACTTGCTTAGATATTAGATTGTCTGTTCCATGTTTATACCTAATAAGGTTCTTAAAAAGATGGACCATACCCATGTGATATTTAAAATTTTCCTAATAGTTAGCCTGGCCCTAGCAGTAATTCTAATCTAGAAGGTAAGTATGTGGTTCAAAAATCACATAGCAAAGTTGGAATCTGATATTACCACTTGACCACAAATTACAAGAAGTATCTAATATAATTTTTCCTATACTTTATATATTAAATTCTCTCCCTAATGCTAAAAAGACATCTAACACCATTTTAATAGTCATTCATCCGCATCGCAATAAATGAAGCAATAATCATATCATCAACATCTACGTTATTATAAAGCAATTTGTAGGATGTCTATCATAACAAAATAAGTATAGGAAACTTTTTGCAGAAATAAAGAATTTTATAGGTGCCTATAAATGGTTCTGCATAGTAGATTTTATGTTTATATGAGACAATTGTTAGTAATACATTGATTGCTTAACCCTTTGAGTACCGTCATTATAGACACAATTAAAGAACAACAGGTTGCGGTCACCGGTGTCAAGTTAGATACTTCGAAAAGAAAACAACTACTTACTAATCTATTTACCACTTCTATTTTTCTAGTATATTATTTAGTGTATTCAGAGTTTTTTGGTATTATTTGTTTCACAAATGTTAATTACCTACCTATATTTGGTAGGCCGCATCTGTATTATCAGCTCATATCTTATCTATAATTTGAGTATTATTACTTAACCAAAAAATTAATTTAAGTTTACATTTTACTGATCTCCAAAGTCTTACTTTAGAAATGACACGCTTATCGTTACCTGCTTCACACGCAACTCATTTGTCTCATCACCGAGCTCTCACCGGCGATCATTACGTTCCCTGGCAAACACCTCAACTATTCTCAGCCTATTACATTGTAGCATAATTACTTAATTATATCGACCAATACATACTTCAACGTGGGAAGTCAAAATAGCATTCTTTGGCTGTCAATGTTGCGTTCACCAAACCTAATTAATGTAGGTAGATGACCTGTCTTCATAGATCAGTCTTTATTGACTTTAGCATTTGACAGGAGCTAAAGAGTATATCTTCTTTAACATCGACATTTTTAACAATACTATCAACTTTTACTATTAACACTGTTTCATTCGCAAAAACATCTTCGACTATATTTTTCTTGTTTTGTCTAAGGGTCTAAATTAGTTACGTGTCAATTTTGCTCGCCTAAGTGTTGTTGTTGTATCTAAAAATGAAAAATTCCATACCATGTTGATAGATCAATTTGCAAACCTTTAATTTGTCCATTGCGTTCACTTAGCAGGTGCTTCTGTTGATGAAGTGCATAATTCTCTGTAATTTCATAATCTTCAGTAATATCATTTCAATCTTGGTTCATTTACGTTGCACCTCCATTTTGTAGTTGATATGTTTCGACTTGCACATTGAGAACTTTTATATAGAAATCTTTCTCACCTTGGTTTAAGTATTTTTTATTTGGTAAGTTATTACTTATCGACTTAATCTTTATTTTAAGAAAACAATAGTTAGTAACTTTACTTTTGTTAATTATAACACCTTAGTACGTTGGTGAACACATTTTTTTTAGCTTTACGTAGGTAATTAACCGAACCAGCCCACTTGATGTAGTGTAGACAAGAGCATTTTAACTGCTAATTAAAGTAAAATACATGTACCCGTTCGGTGTAGCAATAAATTGCATTAACTTAAATTATAAGTTTTTAACCCCTAAACAGATCGGCATCAAGCAATTAATTTCACTTTTACTCATTACATGAATTATTAATGAATTAACATAAATTATAGCGCACAATTCTTGTACGTACAGGATGATTAAAAAATAATGAAAGCTTTGAACTTATTATATTGATTGGCAATTAGGTTATTTTTATCTGACTCCAATTTGTTGGTATTTATATAGGATTGTTAATGTCACTTCCGATGCACACGTCAATTTGTCTGTCAGTGTGCCAAGTTTTCGTGTTTTATCACCTGTTTGATATTTTATAGTACTAAACGACTTCTCGGTATAAATAAGTACGAGTATAGGTGTCAAGGGAAGCAAAACGTTTAAAGTTGATTGTGCAGGTAGTGTTACGGCCGACGGATAGTCCCGAAATAGAGGCGCCGCCGACGGACCGATAGAAAACTTTTTAGAGATTTCATTCACATGGAAAAGGAAAAAATATCTGTGCATTCTCTAATAATAAAGCAAAAATATGAAAAACTAAATTATAAGTAGACCTTGAGACTTGACATTAAAGTACTTACGTTTGTTTTGTAGGAACATGCTACCAATAGTGAACAATATTGTTATTTTTCCCAATTTTAAAGCGTGTAGGCAATAAAAAGGTTGAGAAGAAATAAAACGACTACAGATGTCATTTTGTATTTACTTTTAGTTTACTAGTTTCAGGGACGATTTTCTACACATCGGTTAATTCTTAAATGTTGACTAAAATTGACAATTAAGAGTATGGAAGATTTGTCAAATAGGTATTCAAAGTTATTCCTCTGATAAAATTTAACTGAGCATTGAAAAATTGGCCCTCAGAAAAGTTCGTTTCCAGTGTAAGAACCTACATGACACATGCATAATCCCCAAAACTACACATAATTCGTTATCAACAAAAGATGTGTCTTTAATATTTAGTGTTCCCTTATCCATTCTTCCAAATTTCTACATTTCTTGAAGTTTAAAACATTTCATAATCACTCTCCTTCGTTTAGTACTGATATTACTTTTACTAAGGTACTTATTGCAAAAACAAACCACTATGTCTTTCTCTACCTAATGTAAATTGAAAGGTTTCAACCACATGAACACAAAATCATTGGTCAAAACAAACATTCATTTACTTATGCAAGTTTACCTACATAACGTAACTAAGAAGTCGACTCAATTAATATTAATTTTAATTCAAAATTATTAACATATTAAGTCATTAATCTCACAAAACGTTACTTCACTACATAAAAATGCACCAAAAATGGGTTAATCTTAAACAAGTTTTCGTGCAAAAACACACACATAATCTGTACAGCGTATAATCCCATCATATGTCATTCGTGGCCGTTTTACAAATACAAAGTAATAATCCTTAAATGTAATGTGATGTTATTTAACGGTATACATTAAATGATTGATGGTAAGCGCCTCAAGAACTGACACCGTGTTTTTCTGTGTTAAAATTGCATAGATTTTGTTCGTGAGTGTTGGATCAGAGAGCGTTCGGGGCTCTGATTGGGCCGCTTCAATAGGGTAGATGACTTATTTTTATTTTAATGTCCGTTTGGTAGATTATTTAAAAACATTAGACACTTATTTTAATTTCCTTACGGAAACGAATAAATTTGAATATATATATTGATTTGAAATATCGCATGACGTCACTTTTGAGTACGATTTATACTCTAAAATGACGTAGCTACCTATCACTCCTAAACTTTGATTCGTATTATCTAAGTAATGTTTTCTTATACCTACGTGTCTAATATTTTTTCAACCTAACTGACGGACTTAGATTTTTAATTTTCATACCCTGTCATCATCCATATTAACAGTCCAATCAAAGGGCTAAGCGCCAAAACGTTTCGATCGCGTAAGCGTAAAAAGAACTCGCACTACTCGCTCCGTGTTGCTTTCTTGTTTTATGGGAAAACAAAGATCGATGTAGCTAAGGCCGCTTTGTTGGCCCAAGGTTGGTTCACATCATTTGCATAGGCGACTCGTGATGCCAAGTGTGCAGTCACGATCTCTTAATGCTATTTTTGGGTAGAGCGAAATATTACGCTTTCTAATCTTTGATGTTGTTTTTGCGTTACCTGTCGAACTTAACATATAATTGCTATATTTTTAGCAGAATCAAAAGTATTTGTAGTGTGATTTAATAGGTCCATTTGGTGTATCTAAAGTTATGGTTTTTTATAAAGAGAAAGATGTGTTATGAACTAGTCGCTATGCAAGAAAAAATACCCACACCAGTCGAACATTGAGTGGGAATTTAAAACATAATAATATTCTCAACTCTATACTATATACATACTTTTAAGTACAAATAAATATTTATTTAAAAACGATAACGTACAGACATTTTTCAGTGGTAATAGTTTGACTTGTTTAATCGCCAACTGCGCAGGAGATGTTACAATGTAGAAATAAATTATTAAAATATGAATGTAGATACTTAATTACATACATTATGTTTGGTTATTTCATGTCTCTTAATAAGATCGATATTATGTTTAGACTTTCAGTTTTATATAAGTTCTTACAAGGCATGATAGTCAAATACCACCATATCGGAATCCATGACAATACTTTTGATTTAACCTAGGGGTAGGACTTAAAATTTCTTTAGGGCAGTTGTTTATGAAACGAAATAATTCTTTTATTCTCTTTTCTTAAAGTAGGTTAATTAATACATAAACAATAGTATAAACACTTTCCTAAATGTAAAGATAAAGATGAAGATTTATTTATTTGCCAAAACATGTGTATATGTCAAATGAAAATAATAAAGTTAATAACAAACATGTTTCTCTGAAAATCGTGAAATCGTGCACAAACATACATATTCCTAATAATAAAATATACATATTCCTGTTTATTCAAGTCGGTTAAAAAAATAACTAAATTAATTTCCATATAATCATTTCACACTTATTTATAGTGGTATCAGCTAAACAGCTTTGTGTAGTTCCTGAAGGCAGTCACTCAATAAGATTAGATAATTCTTTCATTGTTAGATGGCTAGTCTTCTATAGATGAACACAACGCATTAATATCTCCTCACGAGGAAGTAAGCCTTTATCAATAAAACACCGCAAATTCTTGCATGAACTAACTTAGGATTACAAATTGTGTAGGTTTTGGTTCCTCTTGCTTATCTTATGGAAATTTATTAAGTCCTTCTTTGTCTAAGCACATTCAAAAAGATATTTATCAATTTACTTGATTAAAGATTAAATCAAGTTGGTACATTTCAATGTCAAATTCAATTTCAAATCGAATTTCTTATCAACAAGCTGTCTAGGTAAGAGACATCGATATTCCTACAAATAGTATTATATTAACACATACTCAATATAAGGTAGAAAGCAACTCATTGTATCAAAACTTTACAAGTCTATCCTTTAGTTAATATCTATCAAGAATTTTCTCATTGCATCGCTTCATTTATCTCAACCTACCTACGCTCTAGTAACCATAGATCATATAAACTAGCATCCAGCGATAGCTCTGATTACATCATAACATGTAACAGTAATAATAAGTAATGACTTGATAACTTTGCAAAATAATTCACTAAGTAGATACGTATGATTAGATAATCATCTACACATCAAAATCTGTGTCCAATACTTGGTATACAACTTTTTAAATATGTTTTTAGCCTTTGTAAGACCAGAAACAACAGTTTTCTTCTTTCTTACCCCCAATTTTTAGAACCAAAGTAATCACAGTATATTCAGTCCGATCATAAATCTATTTTCTATAAACCTAGACAATACTTTAACCTTTCAAAAAATTACCAACAAAAATATTAGTTAGACAAAAATAACGAGGTAAATCCCTTATTGCATGGTCCGTAGTCTGAAGTAAGTTATGTTGGGCGGCGTGCTGTGAGCAGCGTGTGGCATTCAATAAAGATAATCCGCAGATACCAGCTGGTAGGTAAGCGTGTAATCATAGCGTAGATATAATCTAGTTTAGGTGTGCAGGAATCTAGGGTGGGATGGTTTCAGTAGTATAAAATATAGGACCCGATAATATTGAAGGATAAAACAAGGAAATAGACCATAATTTGAAAACACGAGCCAAAAGCTTCTGAAACATACTACAAACATTTATTTAAAATGATGATTGATCAGAAGACAAAAATAAGCATCAAATATAAAATGAGGAAGCTAAAAGTATGATCATCAAAAATGATTTAACAGGTCTCAAGGGTCAAATGAAGTGTAATTTCTAAAAAATAGAAGAGGTCATTGTCAGCAGCTTGATCATTTAAATGGTGACCCCAAATTCATCTGCAATGGTGACGAGCATCATGTTTTGATGCAACGTCTCATGATAAATTCAATCAACGTAACACGTTACGTTAATGCTTACGCCATAATTTAAGTAAGTGTTGAAGAGATTAATGATTTGGATTATGTTCGTAGGGATTGTAAAGTTTATTATAAAGTTACTAATGCTTACCCACCTATGGTTGTCACTTTCTTGCTTAATGTATCATCTTTTAGAGATAAAATTTATTATTATATATGTTGTTGTGTAATTATATTACTATGAAGTGGATGACAGAGGGTTTTAGTTTGTCCAAAATACCTTAAGGATAAATTAAAACATAGGTAAGAATCACTGGTTAGTACAAAAGAATACTGAGCTATTATTTTGTTTTGGTTCTGGTAAATATCCAAGTCGTCAATAAGCTCACGGAAAAAATAAAATAAGAATTTATTTTTCTTTTACGAAGACTATTTCCTTATTTTCTTGTACCATTAACCGCTTACTATAACATATCTTGGCCCCGTTCCGCTCCGCTCAGCTCTGCTTCTTTCCGCTGTCATCATGTACAATAATATGGTGTTCCGATTTCTCTAATATCATTGCGTGTCTACGGATAAGCTCAGCGGGGTTCCCTCATATTTTTGTTGCCCCACTTTTTGTTTATTTCCTTGCCCACATTTTGAAAGTTTGGCTCGAGAGCAAAAAGAAATGAAATGAGAATTTAAATAATATAATTGAGTTTTAGACTTCCTGCTTGGATTTGGTTGCTATGAGTTTTTGAAGATAATATTGAAGCAACTTTTATGTTTTAAATTAATTTTTAATAGCTTTAGGATAATTCGATGTCTTGTATAACTTTGGGTTCTCCGACCAAGAGAATTCCGTGTCAGAAATTGTCCATTCCTTTTTGTATTATTTCTCTATTTAGCACATAATCTAATTACCTATACTTACAGATTGCATTCACATATTACTATCTAACAAAATATCTGGGGTTTCGTAGCGCAGCTTCACAAAAGCCTCTATCACACTGTCGCTCGAACCAATCTCGTCGCTCCAGAACACAATGGCAAGTATTTCACGTGTCGCTTGTTTCCTAGCTTTTCTAAGCCAGTCCGGAGTTAGGATCTTGATATTACCAAGGGATCTCGAACACTATTCAGATCGTAAATCATTTAAAGCAAACGGCCCTAGCAGAAAGTTCAACGACATGATCTTAACAAGTTAATTAATAACGTTTATGACTCAATTATTTAAAAATCGTTAATAGCTCAAGGGCAAAACTGTTTGATGAGCGATTGAAAGACGATTCTCCATGTGGTGAATGAACTTTCAAAATAAACATATTTTAATTATGCTGAGGGAATGACAGATCCTAGTCAAAATAGGAAAAAGATAAATAATTTAAATTTTGATACAGAAATAGCAGCTGTAAGGATCATCGAAGCATTATAAGTTAACGCCTTCGAGAAAGTGAAGTAAACTTTTTGGCTATATGTAAGAGAAGAAGACACGAGCTAACAAGAAGGGGTAAATATATTATGATAAACGCTAACTTTCTGCGAATTCCGATACCTATACGCACCATATATCTACTAATGAAATTATCTGTCCACAGTGAAGGAACCCTCGTGATTAACGGGCTGTGTGAAATGGTGGGGAATGAATGCGACTGTCGTTAGGGATTTGATTTTGCATATCACAAATTAATTTTGGTTCCAGTTGGAATTGGGTTCTGTCTAGTCTGGGTTTCAGTGTTCAGGGTATTATTGAATATACCATAGATACCTATATCTAGAATTGGGTATGACTATACAAATTTGTAAATGAAGTGCTGTTTATTTGCCAGCAGGAAAATTGTTTCATATTTATGTGTATTAGTAGATATTTTTTTTGGAATTCCCACAAGCACTGAAGTATGACTTTACAAACAATAGTGACATTTTGCAATATTAAGTAATTAGTTGATTCTTCTCATGTTTTTGCAGTTCTACTTGAGTCGATTATCCAGATACTTACTTTAATGAGCGACAATATTTTTGGGAAGGTTGTCGGTAGCAGACATATCGTTAAATACTGCAGGCGACGCCGGCGCCGACCGTTCCTTTGTTTCTTTGACAACTCGATTTAGTATTTCATAGAAATATTTATGATATTCTCTTTAAAAACATATGTAAATAGCTGTAGACACTTATAAATTAAGCAGAATTTTAGTAATGAAATTAGTGGAAAAATAGTTATGTCTATTGAATTAAATAAATATCAGCATTATTATTTATCATTTATTTCTTGAACTTCCAATAACCACGTGGGTTTATTCGAATTGTCGTCACAATAACCGTTATCTAGTGTTATGCTGTTGCCCACATTATGTAGATGTATTCACTCGATATGCTTAACCGATATTGGTTGAACCCACGAGGATATGAAAGTGTGGAACACCGTCGGTTTCGTTGAAGATCAGGTTACGTTGGTGAGACGAGTTCAGTTTGAGTTGAGCGGTACTATTGTTGTCCTCCATTGATTAATGTCATAGTTTATCCACGATATGACAACAATGGCGTCTTGCCCGAATACCTTAATGCGTTCTGCCTATAGGTTTTATTTACCCATCCCTTGTTTTCACTTATATGGTGTTCCTTTATTGTATTGAATATTAATATGATGATATTTTTGTCTCTTTTTCTTGCAGGGGATGCTGCGACGTCGTGGCCTGAAAAGAAGAATTAATTAAATTAATTATTTTGCAACAATTTGAATTTAAGATTAATTTGCATCAATTTATTTAGTTTTGGGTTCTTTATGAAGATGTTATAAAAGTTAATGTGACGTTAAAGGGCAATTTAGATAATTATAATATTAATGTCAGTTTCACATGGGAAAGAAATGTAATTGTGTAAAGTATTGTGCACTTCTCAGGTCACACATTGATTTGTATTTTATTTATTTTTCGAACAATCTTTTTTAAATTTTGTCGTCATATAAAACTGTGATTTGTCATTAGCCCTACACTTCAGATGAAGTTCAAAGCAAGCTTACAGAACATTTTGAGAATGCTTGATGCTAAAATAACTGCTTAGTCATCATAATATAATATTTTCATTTTGAACACCCTGTACTGTTGTAGGTGTCAGTCACAGTATTTGACGAATGGCATCGTACCGTACCATTATATGCAAATGTTCACCAGTGTGTACCAACACTAGCAATGATCGCGATAAAACACTGATCATCATCGAACCACGCCACTGGTTTTGATGATGAATGACTTGACACTTGTGGGAAATATCAGTGATTGACGCTAAAGGTAAGCCAGACTGATTGATAGATTGATGATCAAGTTAAAAAAGGATTTTTATTGAATTTATCTAAAGCTTGTATCAATTTGAAGATCATTGCCGTACCTTAATTTCTTTTGTGTTAGATTATGAAAACAGGGAAGCAATAAAAAATATGGAAGTTGAGCATTCTAATGACGATGCAAATCATTATGTTCTATAATAAAGAATTTCTAAGCTTAAGTCAGATCTTGACGATTTCCAGCCAAACCTCAAACCGAACAAACAGTTCCGCATGCGATAATTAAACTAGCCGAACAGTAATCAAAGAAGGCGTATCATGTATGTACTAGCAAAAACCATTCTCTAATTATAAAAAAATTTATGATTAATAGAAACATTTTTCATAACAGTAATAAGGTTATTTACCTAAGCAATTGGCGTAGGATTCAACTACCGCAGATGCGATCCAGCCCTAAGGCAGTAAGGCAGTAAGTAAAGTATGAAGATTGACAGAGTGAGATAAAAAATAAGACGGTATAGATTCTGTAGGTGTACGTCAAAGGTTTAAACTGTACTAAGATTGAAGATAACATCAATATTAGAGTGACACTTTACTCCTACGCTGAAGATTGTAACCTCCTTCGTTAGAGTTTGCGCAATGTGAGTCTGATGATTTTATCTCAATCTCAATGGATGGTTTTAAAATAGAGCCAAACTAAAATGATCATGATACGCTTATTTAATTATGAATTACTGGATTTCTTGTAAAATATGTGTACATATTTCTTAAGTGCAATTAGAGTATAGCAAAATTTAAGAAGAGTACTATATTATGTACCCATGTTTGCAAACGATTAAATGAATTAAGAATTAAAAAGAATTAAAAAAGAGGATACATCATGATTCCTATATTTATGTCCCATTTTCACTTCAAGTCAATTTTTTACATTTAAATTATCCAAACCATATTTTTTATTGTTTAAACCGGTAAACTAGCAGACGGATCACCTGATGGTAAGCAACCGGCCCTGCCCCGAAACACCAGAGATGTTACAAGTGCACTACCGGCCTTGTTGTCTTTGTATTAGGAATTCCTGGATTATTGGGGATTCGAGGATTGGGAAAATTAGGAAGGAGATGATTGGTCCTCCGGTAACCTCACTCACACGACAAAACACAAAGCAAGTGTTGTATCACATCGGTTGTTACACGTTTTTCATATATTCTTATTAAAGTCGATATTGACGAGAACTCTATTCGGATATCATTGGGTATATTTGCCTGGACACCTTCACGAACATATCTCATAAAACATTTAACAACCACGAACATATAACAAATATTATCTACCTAACAAAATAAATACGACACAACCAAAATACCAAGTTCCCGCGATCTTTAAGAAGAAACAGGTATGTGTCATGGCCGACTTGATGACGTATGTATTTCAGCAAGGAGGGAGCATGAGAGCGGTGACAATATACACGTGGAGGAGGAAGCCGCAGGCGCAGTGTTGACAAGTAAGGTCTGTTTATTATTAGTAGGTATTGCTTGCAATGTTTTAGATAGAGATTTTGAGTTCTATATTAATAGTACTAGCGTATGTATCGTAGTAGTTGTAGTAGTTAGAATAATAGTTAGATTCCACTGTAGAAAGTTGATGAATGGTTTTATTCAGGCTGCGTTTTCTAGTTCTTTATTTATAATACTTATTTATAATACTTTTTTATAATACAAAATAACTAGCTGTTGTCCACGACTTCGTCCGTGTAGAATATGAAGGTTATTTAATACCTCGGGGATATTTATTTAGAATAAAAAGTATCATTTAATAATTGACGGACAAACATTCAAACATCTAAACAAAGAAACATTCGCATTTATAATATTGGTGTGATTATAAAGATTTGATTTAATAATTTAAGACGCTTATGTAGCAATAATGACGCAGTTTATATTAACAAAAATATTAATAAGGTAATAGATTTGTATGCAGATTGAATATTTCTATGTATGATATAAAACTTTTTATATAATATAATGTGCTTGTTATATTAAGTACAACTAATACTTTAAACTTCTGTTAACAGTTATACTTATTAATAAAAAGTAAGTCAGGCCTATATCTATATTCGTACAGCTAAAGTGTAAAAGTAATTTATCTACTTAATTGAGTTGTCTAAAAACCTTTTACTATCAAGGAAATGGTGAAACTAATGATTACGAGATAATGCGTAAGAAATGGACGAAGGCAAGAACGCTTTCCTACGTCTATTCTGAAAAAGCGAAAAAAGGATCTCTGATGGAGAGTCGAAAAAAAAGACCGAATTTCGTCTCAGGAGAGTAAGACTGCAGAACCTGAGTACGACCATCCAACGAAAAAGGTAATATGTAACTCAATAAACCACTTGAAATAAGATCTAAGTACAAAACAATTAGGGATTGTTTTCGTTTGATGAGATAAAAGTTTTAGAAAGATACTTGGTAACAAATAAAAACGAGATATCCATGACTAGTGAGAAAGGAACAGAAGTACAAAAGGAGCGAGACAAAAATATGGCATTTTGATTAATACGTAGCCATTGCTCAGAGCGGGCTGTGTACCATTGCTAAGTAATGACCACTCCATAAAGACATGGTTAAGGTTAAAAGAAAATTACTTTATCAACGCCTTGTTTTAAATAAATATCCTGTTTCAGGAAATATTATTGTTGTTTCCAATACAAGAAATTGAGATGTTAGTAAGATGTTAAGATTCGGCCGCTTTATTGATAGCTACACAAATGATGTATTATGAGTATCGTTTATTTTGTTACCAAGTTTTGTTTCGACCGTTTTATTTGAAACATGGCGGGTTAATTTTATTGCTGCTATTAATTAAACGATTGTGAATAGATAACGTTAATTAAAATGTGTTTATTGTGGTAATAAATAATATTATTACTGCTTTTTTGTTAGGTAATGGGTGTCGCGTTGTTTGCTGTTATTGTGTTAATGTTTGGTCAATACTTTTTAATGTTTAAACACGTGTTTTCATCAACTTAAGTGTTGACAAAAGTAATTAAATTAATAATGTTTATTGTTGTTAGATGTACCGTAAGGCAATGTTGGAAGTCTGTATTAAACTACTAGCTGTAGGTAACCCACAGTTTTGTGAGTGTGATTTTATCATTCTCTAAAAAGTAGTAAACTTAATTTCGTATTTATATAAAAATATTTTTGCATGTTTTTAAAATTAATCTATCACGTAAATAGGAAAACAAAATGATTTTTTTGCAAATTGTCGAACAATTTATCACATTTCTAGGAAAAAATCTTCCTATATAATTAATCAGAGCCAATTCTACCGATTAGTTTTCCTTGTACACTTACAAGGAACGTAACTGACTAAGTCACCAAAAATCTACAACATAATAATTAAATCCCTACCTTCGAGCAGAAATACAAAAAAAATACAACAAAAGTATTAAAACGCAATAAAAAAGCACTTAATATACTAAGTTGAGACTAAAAAAAGAGCTCAATGTAAATCGTGCGCCTATGACATTCTCATTGGTTAAAAAGGGTTAAGACAGCTGTCAGATTGGTCCTCCACCAAAGGAATGATAAATTACATGAGATAATCTGTGGCATATCCGTCTTAGTAAAAAAGCCGGCGTTTGACACAGATAAATAAGATTATTCAGCCATCTTCCAACCTTGGATTTGGTTTGATTTAATTACCTGTATTCTCACAATGTGTGTTCGTAAGCTTTGTTTTGTGTTATTGTTTTGTCCTTTTTTGTCAGATGTTTTAATATGATAATTTTGGGATATACGTGTTTTTTTAATATTTGTTTTAGGAATTTCTTTAATTTATAAGGTAGCATGTTTCGGATATATCAGAAAGATATAAAGAGTTCAAAATTCACGTAATATGAAATCCGTTAGGTAATGATTTATGTAAAATGGACTGAAATGATTAATTTACTTATACATAACGATAAATTAAGGATTAGATTTTGTTTATTGCAATACTTGCAGTGATAACGCAACTACGTTCATCATTTGAGAGGAGTGTTTTTTTATTTATTTATTTATTAACGCTTCATGCACAAAGTGTACACAAGGTGGACTTAATGCCGCAGGCATTTTCTCCCAGTCTGACCTTTGGGTGATGCAGAGAAGAGTGAATGGTTGGAGCAAGAAGCAAGCAACGATTTAATTGAGAAAATAGAAGATTAAACTAACATATATCAAATATGAACATAAATAAATATAATAATAATATATATACCTACACACGAGTACACTGCAATATACATACATACATACATACATACATAGACTCATAGCATATAATATAAATATGAACATAATTACTAATACTCTGTAAATAATTATTGTGATGATTCAGCCAACCTCTTCAAGAGAAGCTCACGTACTTTCTGCTTAAATGTTAAACGTGTCGACACCATCCTGACATCCAGGGGGAGCGCATTCCACAGCAAAATTGCCTGCACGAAAAAGGAAGAATGAAAGAAGTCAATGTGATGAGTGGGACATTGGAGAAGACGGTTATGGGAAGAACGAAGGTTTTTACTGTGGTTTGCGCACAAGTATTGAAAGTAAGGGGATAGATAACTGGGTAAAGAAGGTGAACAAAGAAAGGAGAATAGAGTGGTAAGCGCCCTTTGCTCCCTGCGCTGGCGTATGGGCAGCCACTTTAGTTGCAGCCGATGTGCAGAAACATGATCGTATTTACGCAGGTTGAAAACGAATCGAATGCAGTTATTTAGAAGTCGGTCGAGCTTATTGAGGAGATCTGCATTCAGGTCGTAGTAGCAGACATCAGCATAATCGATGATAGGGAAAACCAAGGCTTGCACCAACATGGCCTTCGTAGCGGGAGGAAGCAAATTTTTTACGCGATACAGAGCACGCAATGATCCAGTAACCCCTCTGCATACATTAGTGATTTGAGCATGCCACTTTAAATTGCAGTCAATATGCAAACCCAGATTTTTGACGTCAGTACCAAACGGAATTACTGCACCATCAAAGAGCACGGCTGGTAATGATGCTCGGTCAATCCTACCTAGCGTACGGGAGCTACCCAATATAATAGCCTGGCATTTGCCGGGATTAACTGATATACCGAATCTCTCGGACCAGTTCTTAATGGATACCAGGTTACCGTTCATCTCCGAGATCGCATCAGAGAGCCTGTCAACATTGGCCTGACAGTACAGTTGCAAATCGTCAGCGTATAGATGGTACGCACACTGAAGTTCAGAAGTAATGAGATTAATGAAGATAGAGAATAGAAGAGGTGATAGTATGCCGCCTTGAGGAACACCAGCCGTTAATTCGCGCCAACCCGATGAAATATCATCCAGCCTGACCGACTGCTGGCGGTCCCGAAGATAAGATGAAAACCAGTTAAATGAGTTGTCAGAGATCGTTAGATGGGAAAGGATGGCTAAAAGGATGTCGTGACTGACCATATTGAAGGCATTCGAGAAGTCAACTAAAACCAAAACTGTGGCTTTAGCGCTCTCGAGACCAGTTCTAATATCGCCAGTCACCTTAAGGAGAGCGGAAACCGTGCTGTGGCCCGGCCTGAAACCAGATTGAAGGGGACTTATGAGCGAATTTTTGTAAATAAAGTCAGCCAGTTGTTTGTGGACACAGGCCTCAAGCACTTTGGAAAGGAAAGGAAGTATGGAGATAGGGCGGAAATGAGTGGGAAGAGAGGGATTAGAGATTTTAGGAAGAGGTCGAACAAAGGCCCTGCGCCAGAGGGATGGAAAGGTTCCTGAAAAAAGAGAAAAATTTACTATATGAGTTATTGCTGGTAAGATGTGATCTAGTATAGTTATGATCATATCTCGAGAGATATTATCACATCCTACAGCTTTGGATTTTATGGATAGGATAATCTTTCCGACCTCCGCCAATTGAACCGGTGTGAAGCAGAAAGGATCAGAAATATTTGGACGCGCCAGACCAGCTATGTACGACAAGGTTTGTTGTTTCATTAGACGATTCATAACAGGGATGGTAGCGAAATGGTTGTTAAGATCGTCCAATCCAATTGTGCTGGGTAGGTCTGGATATTGCGTTTTGCCGATGCCTAGAGTACCAAGGAATTTCCAGATATCGGCAGAAGAAGAGGAAGATATGTTTTCAAGAACATGGCGGCGTTTAGCGTCGCGTACCATCTGGTTACATCTGTTTCTCGCGGTCTTAAAGGCAGCCCAGTTATCCTCCGTACGATCTCTTCGATGCTTGCGGAACGCACGGTCACGACGTCGCATCGCCATTCTAATACCAGGCGTCATCCACGGAGCCGGTGGTCGTTTAATCCTAACTTTCTTGATGGGAGCATGAAGATCATACACTCTAGTTATGACTGTGTTAAAGTACGCAACTTTATCATCCACTGAAGATGCTTCCATCAGTGGCTCCCAGTTGATCGAGGAAGCGTCATTCTGGAGTTTAGATTTGTCCATCCGCGCGAAACAACGCCGGTACAATACCTTGGGTCTCACCTTAGGCGGTTTTAGGATATAGGACAAGTAAATCATGTCATGGTGAGAGAAACCCGGAGCATCGTGTTGTCCATGACAAGAAACGAGAGAGGGATTGGAAATGAGGATAAGATCGAGCCAGGAGTCTTCGCCGACTGTAGTGTGGTGAGTGGGGTTAAGCGGAGTGTTTTCAGTAAGTTTCCACTTACGGAGAACCTGGCGATGATACAATTATAGGTACCTATCCGACAAAGGGTATTCTGCGTGATAATGGACAGACTAGCATTCTATTCGAATTAAAAATAAAGAAAAAATACTTAAAAATAATCATAGTTAAAAATTTTATTTTCAGTTCTTATTTCATGAAAATCTCTTATATACTATTTCGAAACCTGAGATAAGTTCAAGGGAACTTCTTGGATTGCCGGCATTTCAATCTTAACTGAATTCGCAATACCTACTTTCAATTAAATTAGGCAACTATCGGAATAAATATTTATTTATCTCCAACAAACAAAAAAATTAACAAATTCGAAAAATATTCAAATAAATTCTCCGAAAAATTTTGGAACCGTCTAAAATTCTGAGGCAAACTTCCACAGAAGGGTTCACAGGGATAATCAATTATGTATGTCTAGGTGAGCCACCAGGCAGTTAGACACAATGGTCTCGCCATTACCAACTAATTCCTTGTCATTTGCCTGTGGCTGGCTCCGCGCGACGGTCAACCGATTGTGTACTCGCTATGTACTGTGATTTTACTCTGATGACTTGGTTCGTTCGAGTATGTATTGTTGTATTATGTATGATGCCGATTTTAGAAGGAAACTTTAAGTACCTCTATATAAGAGCTGTAGTTATATGTAGGTACTAATCTAGATTTGTTATACGTATTTGTCCTGTTACCTTTGAACAAATTGTTAAATGGTTAATGTTTTAATCGGTAGATGATACTAATTACTTTACTAAAGCTAATAATCAAAATAGAGAAAAAATCTTTCGCACAACTTTGAAGATGACAAAAAATATTTACGGATCTGAGTACTGTACTGGAAACTGCTGAAATCATTTCGTATACCTTGTACAAAAATAGTCATACTATAATAAATATTGATAGCCATCTTTCATGTCAACTAATCAATGTAATGTTGCCATGCTTCATAAATATATCCAAAATCAACTAACACAAACAAAATAAGTCAATAAAACAATTGAATTGTTAATCCCAAGTAAATCGAGTAAGGCGTAAGCGGTTGTATTCAGCAGCAAGACAATCGATTACGTACGGTGGTTGTAGTAGTGCCGCACTTAGATGGAATGGTCACGCCATTACTGGATAATCCCGACCATTTGCGTGCGAGTACAAGACATTCCAGTGAGGGTCAAGGCTTGTGGGAAGTTATTGAGACTAAAATTGCCCGATATTAAAAATTGCCGGCTTTTTAGATAACTTAGTATTTTTTTTTTAATTTTTCATTGGTTGTAGTTGTGCCGCACTTAGATGGAATGGTAACGCTATTACTGGATAATCCCGACCATTTGTGTGCAAGACATTCCTGTGACAGATATTAGAAAAAAGAAATATTTAATTTTTTTGTGAAATTGACTTGTGTAATAAATAAGTTAAACGGGTTTCTGGGTTAAACCTACCTATTTGATTAAAACCACAAAATAAATCCTTAACGTAATAAACTTCAATAAACACCAGTTTAAATAACGATAACAATGTAAGTACCTCAGCGTATTCGAATATCAGTAACATTAAAGAAATGAATAAAACGAATCGAAACATTTTCTCTACCTATGTTATATCGCCCAAAGACACCGACTATTTGTTCAAAAAAATAAAAACAGAAAATATAAAATATTAATTTTGTTGAGTTCGCCTGCTACTTTGTCACCTTCATTCTACTGTAATCCATCAAACTCATTGGAATTTGCGTACAAGAAAAACAAAAGAACAAAGCAAAGAAATCGCAGATCCACGAAGGCGTCTCGCCTCCATCAATCACGAACAATATTTGCTATTGCCCGTAATCTGTGTGCCCAAACTCCTCACTCCCGGGACACACACACTATGGGACAAAAATCGACTCTCACGGAAATTATATTGATATTCAATACACAATAAATGGGCCCTGTCAAAAACTTGCTGTTCGCTCCTACGGTCATCCCTAAGCTATCTGTGTCATTTGCTATTGGAAACGCAGCATCTATCTGTCCCTTTTCTACTTCATACATCTCATAAGCAAGAGTGAGATAACCATGTATAGTGGGTTTAGCTCGCCTTTGTCACGAGGACTGAACTAATTTTTCATCATAGGGCCCGCGACAGTTACAAATGCGGCCCGAACTGTCTCCTTCTTTAATAATACTTTTTATATTTTTTCAAGGGTAGTTTGCCCTCCGTCGAAGGAAGATTTTCATCTGGACCCCGGGAAAAAATTTGAAGTAGCTTAAAATGCAATTTGTTTGTTTAAACTCTTTAATACCTCCTTAATTACAAAAAAACACGAGCCTATTTTTCGGATGTTTGAATTTGACAAAATCGGTCTGCGTAAAGGAATGAAAGAATTTGTTGTTTTTAAAGGTCTCCGCATTGAGACAATAAAATATAATTTACTATACAAATAACTAATTTATTTTCATGAGGAAGAATATAAATGATCAAGAGAGATTATGAAGTAAAAAAATTCAAACGAAGTAATGAGATTTTAAGAGTAAGTTGCTGGAGGATTGAATGGTTTTCTTAGATAATCTTGTTACTAAGTTATTAAAAGGGAAAAATGTAATTATAGTCATGGCCTCGACGACAAGCATTGCCGACTAATTTGAGAGTTCAGGTGGTCTGAGCAACATCTGTGTCAGAATAAAATGCACATCCCTAAATAATACAAACTCACGAATTAAAATGACAA
The DNA here is from genome assembly GCA_902850265.1 of Spodoptera littoralis. NCBI lineage: Eukaryota > Metazoa > Arthropoda > Insecta > Lepidoptera > Noctuidae > Spodoptera > Spodoptera littoralis. The sequence goes on along the minus strand of LR824542.2, from coordinate 5,450,297 downwards.
ACAAAACAAAATCACAGATGTTGTTCTAAAACCAATCGATGAACATCAACGTCTTGGGGTACCAAAACACCCTTCGCATTATAATTCGGCACCCCATCAGATGAACTCTGCAGGCTCGATCAATCTCTGACGAATATGTCATGTTCGGTTTATGAGAAAAATTGTTAGGATGCGTCCGAAAATCTCCCTCCCCCTTCACTAGTCTTAGTTTATATAAAGGGTATTGGCATGTTAATAAATAATGTAGCAATATTCAATATTTAGATTGGGTTTATGAAAAAATATGGCTGATGTTTTTTAAATATTAACACTTTTATTGGCATAAAGAGTATTTTCTGTTCGTTTTGGTATGAAAAGTAGTCTAAATCACTTTACAATTTTATTACATTTTCTAAACATATAAAGAGAAATATTAAAAAAATTAAGCGTGGTTAATATAATTGGCAAGCGGAAAGCTTTTATTTCTACTTTACTAAAGCAGAAGATGTATTAAATAGATTTAAAGCGAATCGCCTGCGGACTTCACGAAATCCCAAATAACATCGAAACGCAAAAACATTTGAAGAAAATTCTTGGTTGGAAATCATTTGTCTAAGCATCGAGGGGTCAATGCGACGCGGCCGTTCCCACGCTGAACTTACGACTAAAAACCACGTTTTATTTTCACTTAACGAATCTGCACTGGCCTTAAAAATAGACCTTATTAGAGAGGGAGACAGTAGCATGTGTTAAGAAATAATATGACTAAAACTGCAAATATAAGTTTGTTTGAGTGTAGGTATTTCGAGAGAGTTTCCGCTAATCGTCTAGAAAAAATATTTGCCGATTCAGCTCCGGTTCTTTTTCTACTGATAAATGTGCTCAGAATATGTATCTGGCAATTTGGGTGTAGTTCGGATCCTTTTGTTTCATTAAGTGCTTTAGTGGTGGAAGTTTTTTTTGTTTTCCCTGGGAAACTGCCATGTGCCGGCGACGATAGAAGAAAGTGAAACATTCGTCTTGTTATTTCTTTGTATGTAAACAGTTTTTGTTGACTGAAAGTACTAGCTAAAGTACATAGACAGCCACGGTAGATAAAGTTAATTATCTAATGGTAAATAAAGATAGTATATTATGGCCCTAAATTTCAATAACTTTTTGGCGTGTGAAAAAAGAACAAAAAAGAAACAATACCCGCATTATTTTTGCCTGTAAGAAATAATTATACTAATGGTTTCGATACCACTAGTGTCCACATAGTTATTTGGAGTTTTTAACTTCGCAGGAAAACAAAGTTAACCTTGATTGCTGCTACGAAATCATTGATTATATTACCCAATAACTACGACATACTAATTCTATTACCATGTAAACACCAAACCCTAAAATATAACACAGCTCACAAAACAAAATAAATAAAAAACGACGGAAACAGCCAATTTCCTTATTACAAAAATATGTCCTTGTCCTCAAATTGCCGTAATTGTTGAAAAGCTTTATGATATAAATGTTTTTTTTTCTGACATAATATACATGGAAATAGATCGGTATCAAAAACCCACAAGCATTAGGGCTGGGGCACACAGCGCGCAGATATTGAAATTCAAATGGCCGCTTGTGATTTAGTATTCATTTGACGTGATGGAGGCTTTACTTCGGTTTAGGTTTCGCCAGGCGTCGTCTTCTCGTACATCATAGCGCTACGCTTCAGATCATTCGGGTTTGGACACACTGAGGAACTGAGATTTTTGTTTTGTTTTTTTTTATGCGACAATGTTTATGTTTTTGAAGATTGGTTGGTTAGTAACACTAACTGTGACGGTAATTGATTATAATGCAACTGATTAAAATGTCTTAAATCTGAAAATGAGACTAAGATAAGTAAACGTAGATGAAGTTTCTCATATCTTCTTTCCAGTTGCCAGAAAATTGAGAAACACGTTGAAAATTAGATAAGTGATCGAAATATTAGAAACATAAAATTGAATGTTTTTAATTTTTTTTTGATTATCACCGTCTTTTAGAAGGACCATAAAAATATTTAGATAATTTATCTATCGTATTATATAGAGATTTGGTTTACAATAAAACTTAAATGCATCACTTTTAAGACTCAACACCATACCAGGCACAAAAATAAAGACAAAAAACTACAAAAAAATATAAAAAAATAACCCACTATATTCACACCCGAGTCCGGTTGACGGCAGCGTAATCCCAAAAGATTTCCACTTGGAGCGAGCATCAAGTCGCGTCCCCCACCGCTACACATTCTAAATAATAAACAGCTTCTCTACCTACGCTCTACCAGACTCTACATGTACTCTATATGGAGATATTTTGCTGTATTGACATCGATTACTAAGGAAAATAGATTTTTAAATTTGTAGGAATAGATTGAAATTATGTTATAATGATTGTAATTGCATTTACGGAGAGTAAATACTATGCAGACGGATATGTATTAGGTATATTTTTGTATCTATATGAGGGTTTCTATATTATTATATTGAAGTGTTTAATTTTTTTGATACATAATTTTCGTATATTTACATATTATACAAATCTACTATATATTATGCAGCCATCTGCTCTTGCATATTAGACTCAGGTATATTAACTACACTTTATGTACGTACTACATAATCGGGTACTTTCCTTAATCAAAAATAAATTATTTCGACTGTTCAATACAATAAAAAAATAATTGATAACAATGCTCTCATTAATTGATTTTATAACCAACTTAATTTTAGTACTTTTCCAGCATTTTTAAGCAATAAGTATGCTGTTTGACGCTGAAAAAACGTGACATCACAATGCAGAATCTTGTACAAAATTTATAGAAAATTCATTTTTGATAGTTCGTAATGTATTGAATTTGACTAGTTGGCAAGCACTTAATTACAACCGAAACCATTTGAAATAAAACATTCCTAAATAGTTTGAAACATAAACGATAATTATTATAAGTGGATACAGAATTTAGTAAGTGATGCGCTACCATGAGCGGCGGTGGCATTCATCTTCTTTGGCGGTAAGTAAACTGATATTGCTAACGAGTCGCTTGGTTGAACACTCAGGCGCATGAAAGATATGGCTTGTATAAAAAGTACCTAGTAAAAAAGTACGTAAGCATCTGTGCTATAATATGAGATCCTAAGGTAGAAAAAAACATGCAATGATTTCTTAATTTTATATTAAGTAGGTATATATTCTGAAAGTCTGAAATTTAGTATAGATGCTGAATTATACAAAATGTGGAGTGGTACATATGTACTGAACTTAACACATTTATTGTTAAAGATCTTGTAATGACTCCAAATTTGGTGTAGGCAATAAAAATATTTATCTAAATATATGTAAATATTTAAGCACACCTTAAACGGTATATCTGTAGTAAATATATGATTTGATTGCCAAGACATTTTGCGGTTTAACCCGCCGCCGGCTTCGGTTTGGTCGTGTTGACCTCGAGGTATTTCTTAAACCGAACTACCATTAAGACTAAATTGCTTTGCTAAGTAACTCATTATATTAAGATAACTAAATATAACCTGAAAGTTAAATTGAAAAATAAATCTCTAAACATAATTCTAAATTCTCTAGAGAGAGAAAATGTTCTGTTCATCTTCCATATTGATGTGTCTGGAGGTAAGTTAGGTGTAAATGTATAACATAAAAATCACAACCAAGTCTGCCAATAGCATTATAATACAACTGTAAGTAAAATTTATCGCAGTCAAGAATCGTTGTCAGGTACAAATGCTCGAAGAAGGACAGGGAGTACTTCTTTCGTTGACCTTAGAATACAAATATTCTTGCCACATCCCTAACGCTAACAAAATATCTAGTGTCTAATCCACTGCTGAGTTTCTATGCTCACACATGTTAACGCTCTAAAGAAAAGAGGCAATGTATGTGAGGAAAAGGGAGAAAGTCGAGAAAGATAGGGGTGTCAGATTACATAGCGATGCTACAGTAGTCCATTGATGCATTTCCTCAGGGCCGTTGTGCACTGGATTGATGCAACGCCGACGCTGGACGTATTGCAATCGTTATGTACCTAATGTCAATGCGATCCTGTCCGACTACTGTTAGTCTGTGTCGGTGTTTAAGGAGTTTTATTTTAGTGTTAGAATGTAATGCTTTGTCTGCAATAGATGGCAATGCGAATATTTTGTATGAAATGAACTTTGAGATTGCAGCTGTTAATAGTTTTGTCAGTTTCTGAATTATGAATTGAGTTTGTATGAAGACGAGACATTAATGTATAAACAAGTATTTGAACTGTCAACTAAGGTCGTCATACCACGAGGTACCTATTTATTAAGTATTTTGTGAAAATCAGAAGCAAATAATTTAGATTTAGTTTAGTAAGTTATTAGTTTAGTAATTTAGTATTTGACAAAGTCATCACCCCTGAAAAAACTGTTTACTCATAAGTCAAGATCTACATATTACGTCAAAAAATAGAAGACACGTAAAAAGATAATAAAAACAAAGAATAAGTAAATTAAAATCTAATTGAAAAATGATAAAACAATGCTAAACCATTGGTTATCGAGGGTCAATTTTAAAAAAGCAATCTAAATCAGTTAGCAAGGGAGCAACGAGTAGTGGCCAACAAGTTGTTCGTTTCAGGAGAAACAAAAACAAACTTTTCGTAGGTAACTGTGTAATACAAAACTGGGGAGCAAAGAATTAAAATCATATTGGGAATATTTTTTTTTAATTGCAGAAAGAAAACTGCTTTATTTTTCTTGTGAATTTGTTGTTTTTTATTCTAATTACTCCATTATCAATTGGTTTTAAGATTTTTCTTTTACTTAGAGGATATTTAGACTTTTTTATGGGATAAACCGGTAATCGAGCAGACGGATTACCTGATGGTAAGCAATAGGCGTCGCCCATGGACACCTGGAACACCAGAGGTGTTACAAGTACGTTACCAGCCTTTTGGATTAGGAATTTGAGGATTGTTGGGGAGAATTCAGGGATTGGGGAAAGAGGAGGAGGGTAATTGGGCATCCGGTAACCTCACTCACACGAAACACAACACAATGTTGTTTCACGTAGGTCTTTTGTGAGGCCGTGGTATCACTCCGGTCGAGCCGCTCCATTCATGCCGAAACATGGCAAAACACTAGCTCTTCACATGATTTTCCATTGCCGTTTGTAATATGTAATGAAAAGTTTATTCCAAAAGTAGAACAAATACAATTTAGTTTAATATTATATATGTAAGCACGTTGATGGTATGATGATAACTCAAATATGAACTTAAAAATATTTATAGAGCTAATTTTACCCCTGTCTTCAAAGTTGCTATGCGATATATAGAAATCGACATTGCTCGATCAGCTCGATTTACAATCCTGTAACATTGTAACCAGATAAATATTGTTTCTTCATATAGATATTATTTAGCTTACATATTACATTTTAAAATTCTTGTAGACATAACTAACTTATTGCACCTATGCATATGTACATTTGTTGTAATATTTATTGAGCTCTAAATACCACTAAATATATTCGAGCCTCATATTCACTGAAATGGATAAAGTTAATTTCGGAAATAAAATATTACAAATAGTTTAATTTATTAGCTAAAGCATAAAAAGAAACCTTATTCATTTCTTAGTTAAATTTAAATTTTGAATTTCAAATCCGGAACGAAGTTTGTCCCAGAACCTTTAAATATTAATACCGCAAAAAGGTTATCCTATCCCTTCCAGCCAGTCCATAGAGCAGCTAGAACAACGTAGGAAGCATTCACAAGACTGGTTGAAACATAAATCTGGCTCGGCGGCTCGGTCGCGCGGAAACTTTTTGAATTATTAGTTTTAATTTCCGCCTAAGATCCGCCGCGCGTCCCCGTATCTGTCAGCGAGCATATACAATCCGCGGATATATTATGTTTGTGTGAACTACGCCTTACACGGGTTATGAAGCGAACGATTTAATTACGTTGGGATTTTGATCCTTTTACGTTTATAGTATTTACTTGGTGAATACGTTACTTTTACGTACGTTTACTTTTTCCTTATATAAATGCGTCTCATTTTTTCTCATCGAGTTCCTGTCAATAATGTAAATACTAAAATCTATTGAACGAGGTTTAAAACTCTAAGACTGTTAATAGAAAAAGTAAATCTCTACAGGCTATTCACTACCCTCTATTCGGTTCAAGAGTTTCGTTCAGCAAAAGTCCCGCTAAACGATATAGTCAGTGATGTAACAAATTCTCCCATACATCACAACCGCTGCAAAACCCGACCCCTTCCCAACATTGCAGCATTATATCAGACATCAGCAACATTCTTAGCACTCTATTAAGATACAACTTTGTTATTGAATGGTAGCGTAATTACATACTATAGAACGCCACTGGCTAAGGCGATGTTGATTTTATACTACTGCTGATCGAATGTAAGATACGTGGGCAAATAATGTGCATGTGTTAATATGCGGTGCTTGGATAGCGATCGTCTGAATCCAAGTAGGGTTTTACAATCAAAATGATACCTTCTGAATAACGAGATGCGTGAATACAGACGTTGGGTTGTGCCAATGATATGTGATTTGCTTTGATTTGCAGTTTTGTGCTGTTATTTGCGAGATTAAGTTTTATTGTTCGCTTTTCTTGAAGGATACGTTAGTTTATTATGATAAAACTGTACGAGACCTTAAACTCTTTCTTTACATATATGTCGCTAATTAAAGTACAATCACTTCTGTTTGAAATACAATAATTTATAGTAGAATACTTGCAGGTGTAAAACTATTAACGACACTAAAAGGTACAGAAATAAAAAGCCGATACAACATACAAATAAAAGCGGTCGGCCGATAGGATTAATAAATTTGTCTAGTGGAAACGCCACGCTTTCACCGTTCTCCCTTTTTGCGTGTGTTTCCACATTTTTCACGCTATAAATCATATTTTTTCACCGGTAGCGCTTTTTGCGCTGGCGTCCTTTCGGTTTGCCCGAGCGTACTGTCATTTTTTTCACTCGGACATGGGAGTTTGCACTTGCTCATTTTGCTTTTGTTTTGTACAGAGAATTTATGATTAATTTGTACTACCGATGACGCATAGTTGAATGACCTCAACATTGAACCGCCGTTACACTTATGTGTAAACAAATAATGCCATAGGCTGTAATAATAATGAAGCGTTAATTAAAATGCTTAATTATTGATAAACATAAACACAGCGAAGCAAATTCCCTTAACGCCAACATGACAAATATGTATTCAGTCGACGGCGGGGGCGATGGCGCACCGCTTAAAATCTCTCATCGCTGTAAATTTTAATTTAGCTACCACAACGAGAACAATTTAATTTAATTGCCAAATCATTAAGTTAAGCACGAAAATATTAGTCGGCACTAGTGCGACGGAATTAATAAACTCAACAGTACAAATAAAGAAATCAATGACGTATCTATCTTCGGAAAAAATGGCGGAGACTGTACATTAATACGTGGCCATAAATTAAAGCGTGGCTTAAAATTAAGACAACAAGCCTCTTTAATCTACAATAAATGGTGGTCGTCGCTCGGAGACCGGTTTCGAGATGGAGGCGCAAAAGAAAAAAGAATAATCCGGTCCGGAGCGGGTCCAAAATATGATAGGCATCCATAATACAACATGGCCGCTAAGCTCCTATATCTATCTCTGTCGCGCGTGGGGACCTTGTATATGGCTATCACACTTTATTAAGGTTGACCACATGTGGAGTGTTCCGCTAAGCCTAACCTTGATATCATACTCTTCGCTGTACGGGGTGTCCTTATGTCGGTCTCATCTCGCGTTTTTACAATTTATTGATCTACATCATTTATTTATTGCCTATTTACTAAGGATAAATGAGTAGATATGAGTCATATTTTGTACGTAAACTTTATTTGGATCAAGTTTATAGGTCAATAAACTTTGAATGAACTTGTTCTTACATAATTTTAGTGCCAAATTCACTGAACTAAACAGCCAAAATCAAAAACCTAAATACTCAACGATTAGCATTCTGATAGTAGTATTATCGACACGTATCGATAGTGACGTATACATGGCACATAAATGTCCCCTGTGTTCGTACGGAACACCCTATAGAGAGCCGGACCCCCTCTCGCGTCGTCCAACCGTCGGCGACCACAGCATTCCACATTACCAACACCACCTTATAAATAAAACCGCTTATGTGAGCCTACCTGCCGAAGCCACTCAGGAAAACATAATGTAAGTAGGTATTCCATGTTGACATCGATAACGTTACTGATATGCATGTCTTGCGGTGTTTTAATTGTCCAATTTTAAGACCAATTCTGTATAACTTTTACGAGAATACTTTTAACAAACTGGTTGTTAAAGTTGAAATTGTTGTTTAAAAATCTGAATAGGAAATAATATGTAATCCATAAATAAATTTTGTTTTATTGATCTCTTACTAAAAAAAGTTAACCAAGTAGTTAGCAACTTACTTCATTTTGTTTTCTTGCATAACACTATAAGCAAGTCAATTGTTTCAAGGTCTTGATCGACTAAAACGGACACTTTCAATCACTACAACACTTTATAACATCAACTTTATGCGATACACAAAACAAGGACTGATATATCCAACACTTAGAAACAAACTGAGGCGGTCAAGTGAAATCGAAACTGCACTTTAGTCATGTCAGTGCGAATAATATGCAAATTGTCACGATCAGTAGGTGGTCATTGTTAGAGCCACTTTTGTCTAGTATCCCTATTCTTTGCCAAAACAAGAACACTTTCGCTTGCATTCCTGCGAATTCAGTAACACCTTTACTTTCAATTCAACTTCAAACAATGACTTGTAGTATTTGTTATGAATAGCCCTAAATGCGGTTGTAAATTGGCAAAATACTTTCTTTTGAAAAGAAATTGTTTAGAAAGTACCTGTTACGATTTTGCACAGTTCTGGTGCAATAAATTATCGTGAAGTTTTTTTTTGTGTTGGCATTCTTTGGTTACCTTAAGTGATATTGCAATTAATTATTGTAAGTAAAGCGGAAAGCAGCCTTTGCTTTGCTTCACCGTGCAGAAAAGGGAAGAAAGTTCTTTTTTGGAAAATAATATCATACCGTTGCGTTGGTGGTAGGGTAATTTTTTTTATTTTATTGTTTCATTTATTAAAAGTTTCTCGATCTGCATTTTTGTCGTTGTTTAAATTATTTTGTATAAACAAGTTCTTAATAATAACATGGCCAAAATTAATTTTGCCGCGTATGGGATGTCTAGAAGCTATTTATTATTCATAAAATAAATTTGATTACCTGTTATTTTTTTTTGAAGATTATTCTCAGTCAATGAATCCTCTGTTTATCATTATTATAGTATTTTTCCTTCCGCTTTATACAATATCTCTTTCATATTAGTCACATCTGTTGATAGAGCTACTGTTGTATCTATAGCTAAGCTACATTATTTAGTAGCTTCATTACATTTTAAAAAGCATTTTAGATTTTTTAATTAGTCTTTCGAAAATTAATTTTGTAAACATTTTAATGATTTTCTTTAACTGCGATCAAATGATATTAATAATCTCTTTAAGATGATACACATTTTTACTTAAAATGAACAGGTACTGAAATTGAATGCTCAATAAAAAATTAAATTTTAAACTACACTATTCCATATAAAAACCGAGTGGAAATTCGTTTAGTGATTTTTTAGTTAAACACGAAAAATACCGACGATTTCATAGTGTATAAATAATAATATAAACCATTCAAGTTTTGATAAAACAGTTCTAAGAGCAAGTTGCGAGTAGCGAGTAGAAAGAAAATCAAGACACCTATAATTAATAAAAAGACTACTACCAAAGTTTAAAGCATAGCAAAGCCTGTAGTGTATAACATTCCTGTAGCAACTCATTATCGCTGCCTGCACTAACAGATGTTTCGCTGTTATTAATACTGTACGAATTAACTATTTGTTAATACAAGTATTTTGTTTTATTGCACAACTTTATACTTTGAGAGTACGGAAGTTTGTTTGCTTGAGAATAGTTGTGAAGGTACTTGAATTTGGATACAGTGTGAGTTTTAGTAGATTGGATACCTAAGTGATTCTATAATCTTCAGATGTGGCTTGAATCTCAGTGTTCTTAAAATTCTCACCCTACTATTTTTAAGTTTGTATGTTAGTTATTTATTACTCCGTCCCGTAAAAATAGCAGAAGAGATTATTTTTTTTAATATTCAATGGGCCGACGTTTGACCTAGCTCACCTGGTGGTAGGTAAGCGATGATGTGGTCTACGATGGAGCACCTCGTCCCATAAGCAACCAATTTTTTTTATTTATCCACGGACTTTTGTCCTTGCCCTTGTCATATTACAGTTACATTGTTTTCCTGGTCAAATAATAGTTATAAAGATCTTTCATGCTACACTAACCACTAATATATACTAATAAGCAAACTATTCACTCGGGCCTTGAAGACTCCCAGGTTATACAGATAGGAAATATAGACTTTGTCAAAGAATTTCACTCCTTTGCAGTACACACAAGGAAGCTTGAAATTTGAAACAGGGTTATATTAATTGTCAGAATAACACATAGGTCACTTTACATCCCACAAGAAGGCAGGCAAAGCCGCCGGCAGAAGTTATAACTTATAATTCAATAAAATGTTCATAAAATGTTTTTTTGTCCTAGCGTAGGTGGACATAATGATGAATAAAGTAATTGTCAAATTTCAAGTCATTATTCAAGATTCCGTGCTTTTTTATTTTTAAATCTCAACACTACTGGTACTTCATTCAGTCGGTAGTTACAATAGCACACAATATTTCATTATTTACTTTGATTAATACCAAAAAAGTAGCAGCTACTTATTTCGGTCGAAAATCTCTATTTACAACACTCAAAAAGCTACCGAGCTTTATTCATCAAAACATTATTCAGAGAACTTTCAACCTTCTTACGATCTATTTGATTTTAAAGTCTATTTTTGTATGCACGCTCGATTTAAACCGTGCGAGTATATTCCGTCATTTTATAAATACACCGGCGATACATTCTTAGTGCCGTTACCTGTAGACAGGCGAAAGATGTACGCGTTTGACCCGAACCAAGGGCACGTAGAACAAAGCTCCTAATTCTATTGAAACACCATTATCTAATAAGTTTGTGGACTATCAATCATAGTGAAGCGTCCCCTCTTCACTTCCATATCATTAATCAGTATCTATAAATGTTACGCCGACACTTGTGTATCGAATTCTCGGTTTTTTTGGGGGTTGATTACATTTAGCGTGGCCTGCGTGGTTTGTATATTGATACGTGGAAGTTGGGTGTGTTCCGTACCTTAATTATACAATTGCATGTAGGGTTTGTGCGAGCGTTAGTAAGAACGAAAGAGGGTTGATATTGTGATTTCATGAGATTTTTATACTGGCGATAGAATAATAAAATTCCAAAAGTTTAGGTTAATATATTTGAGTTTTCTATAGTACTTCTGTGCGAAAGTTACAATATTATTTATGTTAATAAAATGTCTTATAATGTCTTTATATTTGACAGATTTTTATATAGGTAGATAAGACATGAATAAAGTTTTCATACAAATCAGAAGCGGCGCATTTAATTTCTTGCTTCTCAGTTACACATCTCACTCCTAACAAGGTTAATAAGTAACGATTAGATAATCGATTTGCGTCAATTTAAATGATCATTTAACAACCTAATCGAATAACAATTTGCTCGTCACTAAGCGAACGAGCAATGACTAAATCGACATGCTAACTAATGCTGTGCATTTCTGAAAGCATTAACTGTAAGTGCCTGAACATAAAACTGATAGGTATGCGATATATCCGAGCGGCCATCAATCTGGGACTGATTCGAATAACATCTCGATATTTAGTATCGATAAAAAAGAGCATCGAGTGCGGTGCCTTTGTTCTCTAAGCTTGTTGTGATTCTTTAGTGTTGGGAGTTATTTAGCTATTGAAGATATTTTTATATTTATTGTAATGTCTGTATTGAGTCAAATTTATCAGTTTTCATCAATGTGGGTACAGAAAAGTAACATTGTGTTTATACTACAATATCTTATCTACCTCTACATTGTAATTCCATAAAAATATAATAAACCATATTAACATCAAAACAAAAGTTCAATTACAAATAAGGAACAACACTTAACAGCCCAACCCCCATTAAAAATTAATTCTAACTAACAATCCAAACAGTAGCTTGTAGGTATAAATCTTCAAAACAAAAGTACAATGTCCGAATCATAGGCAGGAAGTCAGATTAAAATCGGGCGTCACAGAGCGTCATGACTTGAATTATTCCGGCCAATAATAGGGGGAGCCCTATGGCATGCGGGTATTTGACTCATGTACTACGGCACGACATCGTATCGCGTTTCTATACTACTGCATGCCGCATGCCGATCGCGTGTACAACAGGCCTTATTTACACCCGCGACTTTTTTAGAATAACACGCTTTTTTGGAAGCCCATAATTTTAGCTTAAATGCTCATTATTATCAGTTTTAGGGAATTTGGATTTGTTTCAGTTATGAATTACATGGTTAGTGTCATTACATAAATCGCTAGTGTTTCAATTAAATTGAATTTTGAAATTTCGATTTTGTATTTATTTGTGTCATAATTGTGTCTATAATTGTGTCCTACCTTTAAGCCAATGTAACATCTTAAGAAACAATATGGAATGCAAATAAAGATATAAATATAATTATGAATAATGTTTTGAAAGCGATTAAGATGTATTAATTTATATTTTAGTTACAAACTCAATGACAACAAAGCATTCAATAAAATAATGAAGTAGTAAAGAAAATTCTTTAAAAGTTCGTCTTTAGATGCAACATCGATTATCCAATCAATCGTGGCCTTAAATCCCATTAGCGCTACTATTTTTATCTATCACGACATTTTTGTCTGAATCGTGCGCGCGGCCGTATTCTTGTGTGTCGACAGCCATTTGTCACCATCGATCGCATTTACCATCAGTCTACCTCCCAGACACGCCGATTGCCTCTACAACGTGTATGTAGGTAATTGTTTTATTTGTTCTGGCAAAAGTTTGATATATCGCCAATTGAAATCTATTAAAAGATCGCTCTGGAACTCTAATAGCCCATTAACGTTGGACGAATTGTAAACATAGAGAAATTATTGATGCTAGATTGGATTAAGAGATTTTGTGGTTTCAGAATAGACCTTTCGGCATAAAATGTGGCCGACAGGATTATTCTCGTGTTATTTTGTGTGAAGTTTGATAATTATGTTGGCGTGAACAATTTTTAAACAAAAGCATTGTATTTTATAGTTTAGTAGATCTTGATGGTAGGAACTTTTTATAAAACCCAGTAATACTTTGACCGACCCGGGAATCGAACCGAGACCCCTTGCCCGGCAGTCGCAATTGCGACCACTCGATCAACGAGGCAATCGACCGAGTGGTCACAAGCGAACGAGCGAACTAGTAATAGTAGGAAAATAAGTCATTAATAGCAAAAACATTGAGTATTGATTACAAAATGAATGATTATTACATCTTAATTCCAGTTTTTAAACTAAAACAGAAACATCACTTACGTTCCAACTCAGAACTGCAAATTATTCACTTCTGGATTGTTTCGCGAAACCAGTTAAATCATACAATTATAACGCAATATCTTGATTACCGTCTTCGTCACTAATGCGTCTACTCTTTCTTATATACTGGCATAAAAAGAGATAGAAACAACCCGTACGATGGATCGCACGTGATTGAGGAAAGAGGGCGTGTTTAGTACATTTATTGAGTGGAAATTATAGATTGATAACACCAATCATTTAGAACGCCATTACTTTACTACTGATTCGCGATGGATATAAATTGAAAACACTTAATTAAGCGATCAATTAAACCGCTTTTTATTATGTTGCAGTCTAACTAACTTGTGAATACCTTCGTTGTATAATTATTCAAACTGTTCCATGCTGTTTTGTAAACGATAGCTGATATGTAAGTTATGTTTGCAATTTCATCCTATTTCTATCTATCTATCATCTAGACTATCATAAATAGTGAAAAGTGTGTGGTACATTGTACAGTGGCATAATGTGCACCTCTGCCTACCCCTTCGGGCATAAAAGACGTAATGTTATGTTATGTTTCATCCTATGTACAGTTTAACGTTTTAAAAGTATTGGAAAATTATGCACATACTACATTTCAGATATCTTTCTTGTTAAATTTTGACTAATGACAAGTATAATTTGGTCCATGCCCAAACTTTATTTAAGTAAAAACATTTCAAAACGCCTGGTCGATGCATCTCGTTACCAGAGGGCTGGTCTATTTCTTAGTCAGAGGTTAAGCATTGCCATACAACGTGGCAATGCTGCCAGCCTTTTGGGTAGTTTCCCTAAACGTCGACGCGGACAATTTTTTTGATGCTCTTTGTAAATAATTATTCATAGCTTTCATTAGTACCCGTCTTAAGTTTTACATATTTATATATTTTTTTCCTTGTGTTGTATATATCTCAGTTTGAATCAAAATTACATATGAAGTACTGATTAAGTATTTTCCTAATGAAAACTTCATTAGAAACAAAATATTTTCCAATTCAATAAAAAAAGAAAAGTAGACGTATAAACAAAATTTTGCAAAGTACATACATCTGAAAAATCTTGGTGCTAACTTCAACCGACTTTCTATAATCACACTACTTAGTTTACGTAATAAGTCTTTCAAAAACACGTAGCGTGGGCGGTAAAAACTCCCTTTGTTGCCGCTTGAGCGAGCTGATTTCTTAAATAATGTCGGTTTGTGTAGGTAGAGGGCTGGCGAACCACATAGCAGGCAGGCATAGGCAAGCCCCGGTGCAATCAGTCTTATTCCACGCGGACGCGCCGCGATTAGTCAACGCCTGGTGCAGAGACAACCGTTCCCTTTCCCCCCAACCTCCTCTCGGGACGCGAATATCGATTGTATGTAATCGATTTTGGTTTGGGCGTGTATCGATTGCTGATGTTTTAATTGATTTTTTTGTCGCTGTCTTGATTATCATAAAAGTAATTAAAACGTAACTGAGACTTTTTGGAAGCTTGTTTCATTATACAACTCAATATCAGCACAGATCTTCAATAGGAGAAAAAGAATTGTTGTGAAAATTGTGATACTCTGCAAAGGTACACTTCCGCCCTTTCTAGATTCTAGGATGGAGTACAGACAGATAAGTATACACTATTACGGACCAACCACCGCGTAGCACAGGTCACGTCAAACATAACCATAACGTAAACGTTCTTCGCATAAGAAAGGGGTAAACAACATCATCGAAGTCGTGCCCTAATCAAGAACTGGCCGGCCTTAAGCTCTTCAGCAAATTACTGTTGTTGAGTGTACGTCTCCGTCATTATGTAAGGTGAGGGTATCAGAATCAAAATGTTTTAACGTTTATTCTGACGATATGAGAAGCTAATTTGCTAATTTTATTTTGAGAATGGTAGACGTTTTTTGTGAAAGGGTGACATTGATATACTATGTGTATAAAAATTATTAAAAAGTGGAAAAGTACATCTAACATTGTAGGCATCGATATAGCCTGCACAAACTAGTCATCGGGTTTGATTAAAAAATACAAAAGTGTAGAGGAATGTTCTCGGTAAAAGAAAAGTTATGTACTCGATGCATAAAAATGAAAATGACATAAAAGCAAGTTAACATCGAACATTTGCTGTGCTCAAAGTGCCTTTACACTTATCTTGGCATCTATTCCCAGGTTAAAAAGTAGCCATATTAGCTATCCATATCTCGATCGCATTTCCCGTAAACAACTTAACACGCCACATTATCTATCCACGAGCCTTCCTTTATCAGAATTCATTACCTATATTTTATTCACGTGGTCGTCTGTTATCGCGACTTTTCTCACTGCGGCATTATAATGAAGAGTTTAAATTTAGGAGTAATGGTTGACCAATAAGATAAAAGCGAGAGGGCTGCGCTTGCAAACGTAATCGAACACCTAGCAGAAACTCTAAAACTGAAACCTTAAAGATCAAAATGGTTTGTTTATAGGAGAGTTTATCGTGGTTTTTTGTAATGACGGACGTTTGGACGGGCGCATACAAAGCAGTCGGCTACCAGAATAAAGTTATCTCGCGATACATCCCCGTATTAATGGGCAACTCGTTACTTGGGTATTGAGACGTCTTGGATCACTAAACCCGATGATTTTAAGGCATCGAACTTTTAAAAAAGTCAACATGGCCGTTCATTTTATTAAACAGGTTGGTGCTCTGTATTTATAGGGTGTACTAAAAACAAACTTAAATAGAGGTAGTTTTCTGTGGAGGTCACTTCTAAGTATATTACGATTGCAGTCCAGTCTGTAATTTCAAGAATATTGGGTAGTCCCAGTAATTGTAATTTTATGACAGTCAGTTCTAATAAATAGATAATTTAAAATAATACAATTTCTTATAGAAAGGGTAAACAAGTCAACTGTAGTTAGGTTCCTACGGAACGTTTAGTTAAGTCACCATAATGGCCCACGCGCAATGTCTAGCACGCAATCACCGCGATCTCTATCGGCGCGCACTCATGACCGCGGCCAATGTCTGCGGTCCCAGACTATAATTTGCCAGTTTTCGCCGCCTAGCTGCCTGTAATTTTATAACAACCTCGGACAACTTGAAGACTTCATTTTGATACTTTTAACTTTACCTTTTTTGTTGTGGATAGGCTGGTAATCATTGGCTTTCGGTTATGTAACAACGGAGAAAGTCCGCCATAATACCACAGGGACGACCATCATTTTATCATACAAATGAGCAAGTATCCTCGTCCATTGATATGTAAAGCGATCGTTGTTCTGTCTGAGAATAACACATTAGGAATATAAGTTAATGAGTCAATGTGACTCGTTGTTTACACACGTATAGTCTCGCTTCATAGAAAACTAATCTGGTAACCAAATGTTCATTCAAATGCTAAGGACTTGTGGACGTATTGCGCAGTTCTATTGGAAAAAATCACTATGGGCGAGCGTTAAAATGTGCAAAGCACAAGACGACATATTTAAATGAGGCATGTGCCATAAACATCAAAGAAACGTCACATAAATCATAAAAGGTTGTGGAGACAATGACTGCTGGCGTCTCCAGTAGTCCTTTAATAGGATTTCGTGAAATCAGGTCAGGATAACATGTGCTTCTAGTTCATTGTTCCGTATTATGCAATCTTCCGGGTTCTGCGGCGCTCCATTGTCGGCAATCAGCATGCAAATTTTTTGTTTCATTTTCGAAAGTGTATTCGCTATTGATTTTTTTTCTTAAGTTTTTGTTAGTCTGTTTTGAATAATATTGCAAAATTTTAAAATACTCCCCTATTGTGTAACAGTCCAAAAATATTAACTCTTTGTGCTTACTTAGTTACGTAGCCCAGAGTTCAAATATTCGGGTTGCATGTCTGATATCTATTTATACTGTAGTGCCTAGATCCAAAGTACAGGCAATTTTAGGCACTTATATGATAATATCACGTGTTTCGCAGGTTCAGTGAAGTCGCATTACCATTTCTATAACGTACGTACACGCAAGGAGCGAGAATCGAATTCGTGGGAAGTCTAAGGCGTCGGACAAAACAAATCACCGTGTCATTTCATCCATTTACTTGCAAATTTCGTGCAAAAGTATCGAAAAAACCCCAAGATAAAGGTACAAAAGTGTTCTATTCTAGTCGCCAAATGAATAATTACCTTTCACGTCTCTCCTTTCAATCTGCGCTCGGCGATCGATCAGCGTCGTGGAACTCTTTCAGTGGCATCACCCTTGCCGTGCCGCAGGTAAGGCGCAATTAATCTGAAACATCCCAAATCAGTATTACATTAAAAACTAAATAAAAAGCCCGCAGCCTGCCGTTTTTTCGCCGCCGCGTTTTCTTTTCCATTCAGATTTTTTTGACAGGACGAAAAATGAGACTCATTTATTTGACTCGTACACAATGTAGGACTGTTTGAGTACGAGTATTTGCTATAAATACGCATTTTTCTCTACATCTCCTTCCTCCGTTGGGGTGAGCATTAGCCTCGGATGCGAAGGGAGTCTCACGTGTTCCCTTTGTTCGATTTCGAGATTTTAGGGGAGTGCTGATGCTTGTATTCTCATGGAATCCATCAAAATAATCGCACACTCATGTATAATGGATTCGTGGTGTCAACAAAGTTTCGTATGATTAACTGCTGTCGTATTGGAAAGATGTAATATATTGGTTGCTTATACGTATCAAGGACAAAAATAATACTTTATATGGAATCTTAAATATTTTCAAACTTCGTAACAAAGTATCTAAATATTCAGAAGTTTTTTATGTGCTTAGCTACTGTAAAAATAATGTAAATGTAAGCTGAATTTGACGTATATACTTTTATAATAATAGAGACGTCGCGGACACAGTCGTGACCTGCCCCTCAATTACTCAAACATCAAGACGCAACTAATCAGGAAGCCGTCTTTAATTTCAACTGCCTTTAATTGAAACGGCGTCAAACCCCAGGCCGTGGTGTACTAGCAGTACAAGCGCACGTGTGCTTCAAAACGTTCTCATTACCACACACATAAAAGGCAATTGTTTCTTTATACTTTTTAAACGCTACCTTTTGTTTTTCTGAACAGCGTGCACTGGCAATGTCATATTTTCGACGTTCCAACATTTGTTAAATGCTAATAGATTTTCTAAGCTCAATTTTAAGGTTCTCGTGCGTTCAATGTACGTTGGTCGGCCGAAACATTGGCTCATTGTGTGATAAATTAGTGAACATAAATAGTGTTTTGTCTTTGCCCATTCAGTTATAATTAGGTAGCACAATTTGCTCTGTTGAATCGTTAATGAGACGGTTGTGCGCGAGACTTGAGGACAATAAGCGGTAAATCAATTACACAATGCGTTCACTGATTTTTATGCTTTTGACAGTTGTACGTTATGAATATGTAACGTTTGGGAGGCTAATGAGCTTCGTGATGATGCCCATATTGAGCAGGTATTTCAACTATTTTATCATTTTAGGCATGTGCTCTAATTCCATTGTTGTGTTGTAGTTTATCAACAATATTGTTGCAAGGTTACCAAAATTTAACTAAGTAACACGTTTAGACAACTCAAATGTTAATGCATACTGATTGATAAACTTTAGCACATTTTAATGTGATTAAATAAATAGAGATGTGATACAAAATTATTATTCAGATTGATACAATTTATCTCAATCAAAACATAGAGTAATAAAAATGCTTGATTTCAATTTCAGGTTTTCTTATCGAAACTCAAGTTATCAATCAAAAACAAAATAAGTTTGAAACAACCGCTCAGCGATTTGTCCAAATGAAAAATTAATTTTGCCGATGATTAATATAATGGCTTACAATAAAACGTAATTGCTGTTTGGAAGTTTTTACATCTTCCTCTTGTCTAAATTAATTTGTTTCAACAGAACGGTGGCAGATTTTAACATTGTTTAACAGCCTGTAAAAATACCGACCGAACATTTTTTTGTTTTTATAAATACGTCCTTGAATTTAATTTAAGTGGTATTAATATCTAATTTTGACTTTATGTAATAAATATAAATGCAATATTTATTTTCGAATAAAGTAGCACCTTCTTTCGAATCTTGTTTTGTTATACGAAATAAAATGCTTCAAGCAATTGATAGACCAAAGTCTAGTACAAAGACATGCTGAATGATTATACTTCCCGCACATGATATATCTAACTTCGTAAACCCCTGAAATTCATTAAATTCCAGGAATAACTGGAAGACACCTCCATTGTAACCTGAACCAAAACAATCAGGTGACAGCATGAGATATGACGTTTCGTAAAACAATGAGCGGGATCTCGCTATAATAATAGAATGAAATATCTGTGGTAACAATTTATATTCTAACGCTGGATTCAACTTGACAATTTATTAATCAAACCGATTACCTCCCCTGCAAAACCGGGGCCTATTGTGAAAATATTGTCGCCCAAACAATCCTATGAATAATTAAGGATTTAAATTTTAACACAACAAAGGCATAAAACAATATACGCCCTTCAAACTGGACAAAGGAATTTCTGTGAGTGGCATTTTAGATGCCCCCTCGTAAAATTTTTAATGTGTGGGGTGGACACTGGATTGTTCGCACTAACTAAATGTTCGCACGTAGTTAGTGACCACATTCCTTACTATATTTCTGAATATATTATACTCTAGCGCTGTGAATTTATGATTTACTTTACTGCAAACTAAAATATTGACTTTGAACGACCTCTGTAATGTTTGGCAGGTGTCACGATTTGCGTGACTTTCAAAATTGGTGAAATTGAATTTTAGTGTACCGGTTTAGTGTGTTTGGCTTTGGAAGTATGATTGTTACAATCAATATGATTTCCAAATTATCAACCAATATTTGGTACTAGAGTTTTGTTATTTACATTCCATTCGCGATGAAAATAACAGCTGAGAATGATACTATAAAATGATGCAATTTAGATATACTTATTTGACATCAGTATAGTCATTTATTGCTTGTCAGCACACAACAAGAAATAATTATTCATTACATAACCTAATTAATAACAAAAATGTAAGATTAATCCAGAAATCAATTAAGGCCACCATCGGTTCGGTATACGTCTCCGACACATGTCGGTCCCCACTTCCCTCAGCTTTTTCCATAACGACCTGTGAGCCCCTCCCTTCTTTAGAGAGAAAAGCATAATCCATCACTGTACGTCACCCCTATTTTGGGGCTTGCTATTTCACTCGCACGCTCTATCGGGAAGTATTTCTTTCCTTGTCTCACCCGCTAGGGGTAGTTTCTCTCAGTCGCCGCTTGACGGGTGATCATTTTTCTTGTGGCGCGTTCAATCATCGCGTCACTATCGCCTTCCCTTTCGTCCGAGGGCTTGTTTTATATGCATCTCGTTCGCACGGGCCCTTCCTGTCTTTCTGTGTGTCCCTTATTTTCTGTTAGCGGTGCGTGTTCCACTACGTGCCCGCCGACCAAATATGGCGTCTTTTGTGTTTGATTTTGACGTTTTAATTTTTGTTAATAAAGTAATCGGTTTTTTAATTACTGTTTCTTTGTTGTGTATTTTATTAGATTTGCTTATAGAAGGTCGGGTTTGGTAAGGTGATATTTCTTGTATAATAATAAATTATAAAAAATATTAATGGTGTTATGATTATTAATTGTTAACTATTTATAAAAATATGTAACACATTATATTTATAATTGTAAATAATACACAATATGTTGAATTAATATAGCAATTAATTTAAATCGCATAGTAGCTTAATGTTAAGATTCAGATTACAGAGTATTAATCCCGCAGTCATAGGTACTCCGTGTAGAAACGTATGCAAATGCACTGAATGTGTTTAATGGATGTAGAATATGTAATAAACTGAGATAAATATTGAGATTTTATTTATTGCCTTAACGTCGCTACTCTGATAGCTTTTAACAATTTGATTACCGACTATGATTAATATACTGTAAACGCTTTATATATGTGTATAATTCAAGATTTCGACAATATTTGAAGATAACATGAAATGCTATGATTTAACTCTACATCTGTAATGCCTTATTGCGACTATTAAGCTGGTACATAATTATTTTACTTTTAACATTAAAATAATTAAATTAGTAGGTATCTAGTTCTATTTACTACTCTTAGAAAACTTAAAAGTACTTAAGTATTTACTTATACGTAAAAATTGTTGGTACTACGATATTTTAATTGGATAGTATGTACATAATATACGTTTACCATTGAATTAATGTAGCAGCAAAATAATGAAGTAATCACATAATGTTATTAAGCCTAACCAAATTCACATTTTTGATTACTTTTAATCCAATTGCATTAATGTACCAACACATTTATCTGCTTAGAACAGACTGATCAAAAATTATAATTTTAATATTTTTATCCTAATATAAACGTATCTTCTTCGGTTACTGCATATACTATGCTATGTGCATGACGCTCCGCTGTCCGCTCCCGGGACCGCCCGGGAGCGCCGTAGATTGACTTGTCAGAATATTTGAATTTTAATCCCAGCCAAACGTTACATAAACACCACTTTATTTATTCATGAGCCTACAATGTACTGGATACGTTTGTTGTCAGATGAATTTGGGGAATAATCTAGGGTTTAATTATTGTTAGAAATAATTGAATTAGGGAAAAGCTAATATACTTTTCAGTAATAGTTAATCAGTTTTATAATGCTGAAGTAAAAATCATTTCCCGGACTGACTTAGGTAGGTACTCAATAACATAGACGTTAATGTCCAACATCATGTTTATTTTTCTTTAGATTTAAATTCGTCCCTGACCATAGCTCATGCAATGAAATGAAATATTGGAAATTTATCAAAAAATATAAAATTAATACCTATATATAATTAAGTACCTATTCCCATAAAAGTTTTAGTTCTGATGCCGATTCGGAGTCGCGGAGAACCTAACGGGTTACCGGGGCTCCAGCTCGAAGTGCAGGAGAAGGAACGGGGTAGTTTTTAGTCAGTAAGAGTCTGACACTCCCTTCCGCCTCACCCAGGCGGGAGCAGTCATTCGATGATTTTCCCCCCTTAAAAAACCACCCCGTTCCTTCTCCTGCACGTCGAGCCGGAGCCCCGGTTACCCGTTAGGTTCTCCGCGACTTCATTCGCTTGGCATCTGAATTTTCTATACGATATAACTACATAAATATAGGTAGACTAGATAATGACTAATATATTATTGTTTCATCATCATCATTAGCCATACTTTCTAATGAAATGACACCTTCACCATCCTACGCTTGTAATAAATTTCATTATTAAATATTAGATTTATGACATATCAAATATAATTGAAGAACTATAAAGAATTTTAATTACAAAAACATCCAATAAGTTACCGCTGTCGTACCTATTAGTATTTTTAACGTAATAATTATTCCGATCAGAGTTTTATTAATGGTTCCAAGTGGAACCCACCAAAAGCTTTTTGGTCCAAGAAACCTTTAGGCTGTAAACGATTTGATGGCTTTTTAATAAGTTACCTTACGCGGTTGGCATGAAATTAAATTGAATGACCATAACGGATGGTTGATGCTGTTAAGGAAAGCAAGCCTTCTGAGTGTTAATTATGACTTTTTATATTAAATTAATGAACTTCTTTATGATTATAATAATAATAATGTATATTTTTGGTATTCTTCTTTACTTTTTGCGTAATAATTAATACTTCGAATCAGCTTCTGTATAAGCAAATTATCAGTTAGTATTTCAGTTCCAAAATCCACGATTTCAGTTTAAACACTGGTTTTTGTCTCTTATAAATGAAATGTGGGTGCACTCTGTTATTACTTTATTTCTAATTACACTATGTTCAAACCTTTCGGGGAATACACGTTCGTAGTGTTATGTTATTTTAACTAGTATGTAGAACGTGTTTAAGTAGTATCGTAGAAGTATTTGCTGAATGAAGTTATTTGTTGTAACAAGATATTATTATTAAAAATGTTTTATCCCCACCCTGTAGCTGAAGGTCGCGCGATCTTTTATCATTGTAAAAATAAAAGCAAAGCCTGTATCTTACTTCGCAGTATATAGGCAACTATTTATTACTTTATGTAAATACAACTCCGAGTGTCTCGCTCTAGAGTTTTGAAAATGGAGTACATTTTTATCACTTGTTTTCTTCTTTTCTCTAGACAGCCAGTTGTTTTTCTTATTGTAATTAGATAGGGAGAGAGCCACAAAGGTAGGCCGCTAATTCAATTTTTTTGTTTTTGTTCTGACGCGTACAGGAGAAAGATAGTGATGTCCATTAGCGCTACAAGGCTGAGTAAAGAGCCGACACCAGTTGTCGTGGAGTATCATACATAATATAAATATTCAATAGGGGTTTGAATATGTTAATACAACGTCTCCTCATTGGGTTGTAGATTGCGTCGTCGTTTTTATCTTATACGACATTTAACTCCGGTAATTCAATTTACTTTATTTGCATAATGTCGCCTGCTTTCTGAAGTAGGTGAGTATGGAAATCTCACTGAATGGGAACGCTATTCGTTTGTTCTTTGAAGTGTATAAATAGATTATTCATGTTGATTTTCCGTTTGATAAAGTGTCGTTTTAATTAGGTGTATGTGTATTTAGTTGAACAAATTTCACATAGAATTGATTACTGGATGTATGTAGTGATATTTTACGCTTGTTTCAACCTACGCGATCGTTGTTAACATCAACCGAATCAAAAGGTTTCATCACACTATTACGTATAGGCGAATGGAGATATCTAGAATTAATCGGGCTCTGAAGGCATACAAAGCCGTGAAATATTGCTCGCTCGTTGTTCACAATGGCTACGTCTTCATCACGACCCTATTGTTTTTTTTCTTTGGGCACCACACGCGGGATTGTTTTCTGTTACAGCTATAGAGTTGGGAAACGTGTTTTGCTGTCTCTGTGCTCATTTATCAGACGCTAGGCACATCGACGGCTTAGCTTGCCGAGATAAAAATATCACCGCACTTAAATATAAGATTCTTACATACTTGTTAATAATATTTATGGACGGTGACCCGTTGATAGTGGTCTGAGGTGTGGAGGATCGGTACCATAATTTATTTCATCACAATACTTTGAATTGTGACTGTTATTACGGGTAACTATCAAAAGCCGATACTTGCTACTTAAAAGTCACCAATGCCATAACTTATTATTAGAAAACAAAGGTGCTTTTAATATTCCTTAAGAACTTAAGACAGTATTTTATTGCCCTACTCAAAATCTTTGACAAGCCCATCAAAGATCTTAATTAATCAAAAAAGATTGATCGGTCATATAGCGTTCTGCGCAAATTGTAAATAAAATCCAGCATATGGGGAGGAAATAACTTTTTTACCACATACCTGTACTATACACAAAGCCACAATAGAACGGTGCTCTTCATTCCCCGTTATCAATCTACCATGATGCCATCTGTGACGCCGCCATTACTCAATTTCCTTTGCCGCCAAAAAAGAACGCGTAAAAAGAATTCAAAGAAAGAATTCAAACAACCGTTTAGAAACACGGAATAGAGACGCGACGCTTCACAGTCGTGGGTTTGATGTTACCATTTGATTTATGGCTGAATAAATAGGTATTGGAATATGATTTCGAGCGGGTCTAGGGTGTGTTTACGTTGGTATTCCGAAGTGAGGTCGTTGGTGGCAAAGTTTTCAATTTATGAATAAAATAGCTTTATGTATTCCAAATATATTCATCCTCTTTATTGGTTTTTCATCAAAAGCACCGAATCAACTAGCACTGTTGTGCAAACAGTAAACGAATGTCTTGTCGGAAATAGATAGATTCTTATCAGATTTGCATATAAATTTACGGTTTCTAAGCGGAATGTGGTGGTGCACCCACACAGAACCGAATTTGGACTCTTGCACTGTGTGTTGGTACCACTGAATGATAATTTAAATTCATTCTCTCCGCCGCCCGCGCCATCATTTGGACAAATGCTGCGTCATTTGTCTAAGGGACTGTACTGAGGTGCGGGACGGGAAATACATATTACAAAATCAAGGAAAATCAACCTTGTAAACTCAACGTTAATGTTTGTTTTGCAACAACACTAACCCATCAGATTCCAAAATCTTCTGTTGATATAAAGCTACGCAAAATTGATATTTACGTGCAAAAATATAGAGTCCATTCGAGTCCGTGCCAACCAAATCTCATTTTGTAAGCTTCCGAAAACATTTTCACAATGAAAAATGGAACTTATAAAGAATGTTCGTCGGTTGATTTTTGATCGGCAAACTTTTCTTTCAATGGGTATTGAATTAAAACTTACCGTATTTGTGCTACGTTACTAATTAATTTAATTATTTATCTCATTGTGCGCATGTTTATTCAATACAAATAATTTTAATGAATAGGTACTTACAAAGGAAGCTTCTGTATCTATATAATCGATGACTACAACATTATTTGACTGTTATGTACAATCAAAAATACTTTAACTATGGAAAGATTTCTATAGACCTGTTGACAATAGCATTTAGGTATGTATGTATGAGCTTACGTTGTAGAATATTTTTCGCATTTTTGTTAGAAGTAATTTCGTAACTTTTTCGTATTGTTTAGTGTAATTAGTATAAATGATACACTTACATTTTAAAAAGCTAGGTAAACCTCGAAGAATCTTAAGTTGAAATAAAAACCATCTCGTCTGGTTTTTTCAAAACTTTATCTTATATCTCTTTGAACTGGGTCTGTCATTAATACTTGTATCTATAACGAAATAATTGATGGAGGTACAGACCTGACTATAGTCCAGTAGTATCTAACAGCAGTAAGTAGCAGTACCCTCTCAAAGTGGGCCAATAATCATTAACAGATGCACTTTCAGGGATTTAAGAATATATTTAATATGTTCGGATATGTTTTAGTAAAGTTTTCTATATCTTTTCTGCTAGAAAGGTTCTAAATAAATAATTGTAATCACGATTTTAGTTTACCTACGTAGTGAATTGTTAGTTACTTGTTTATCAGTGCTGTCGTGTCTCACGATTGGTTCGATCGTGATCGAAAATATTGATATCCTGATTTAGATTTTGTCTTAACACGGAAATCGTACTGGGACGGCTTGGAACTTAAAAGGCGGAGTCGATCTTTTATCACTAAGTTAGTTAGGCGACTAGGAGACTTTATCTACGTCCACTTCACTATCAGTGACATTCATTAGTAGAAATGTTTTCTTATACATTTTGTGTTACACATTTTATACATGTTGTTATGTACGTATGAGACGGAAATGAAAGACATCAATTTCCTCGGAAAACCTTAATGTAATACGTACAGGCAATCATGTAAAAAATATGTATAAGTACAATACAGAGACTCATTTGTATCAGGGTAGGCAGTCAGTGTAAAATAATCGTATCCCGTAAATGTTATATTAATGATCGCCCATTTGTCGGAGTGAAATAAATTTGATGAAATTAAAAGGAAAAAAAATCAGTATGAATAATTGGAGTTTGCTTGTTGTATGTCCGCCTTCTGTTATTAAATTCCTCGTAGGTTTTATGTGAAACGTGGAAAGAATTGTTCCGTATAAGGCGACCATATATTAGCACCGCTATCTAGGTTTTATATTAATTTATTGCCTGTTCTTATTAGTTATGGTGGTCCTTAAAAAAATACTAGGAAATCTTTCGAAATTGAAATGTAGTAAATTCTATATAAGGTTAAAACTTCTTTGGCAATAAGGTAGTTTGGATATAATTACAAGAAGTATTTCTTGTAGTATTGATCTAATTGAATCCAAAGGATATAGTTGTTGACAGTACCTAAGTGACTTTGATTTATTTCTGCATTTGTTTTGTTTTTTGATCCACCGACCCTATAGTCCCGAAAGCAATCTAGTTGGGCTCAGGATTACTCGTTTCTTTTTTTTATTTTATCTAATTGTGCCCGCGGTATGCCCCAGAGATGGGGCGATGTGTCGCGGAGTATCTACTCTGCTGCCCTGCGCGGAAACCAATTTCAAAAGACCCAGAAATTGTACAGAGTCGGATGGATTTGCGACGTATTTAAGATGAATTTAGGTACCTACGTCAAAGTTTTGGACATTCATTCTGGTTTATCAAATGAGTACGGCGTTGTTAAGTCGATGTTTAATAACATACAAAAAGGTAATCATTTTGTTATTATATATACCTACTTAATTATTATTATTATAGATATCCTATTCTAACATATGGAGATGCCATGTAAAATGGAATGAAATCTTAAAACTGCAGAGTTCTTGTCAAACGAGGATTTATAGTTCGGTAAACTCGTATGTCTATTTGCTTCGAAAATATTTGAGATACCGATCATCAAACTTTCGACCCTTTACAAGCACGTAAAATCCGTATTAACATACAGATGGATATCAGACATTGTAGGGTAAATATTGTTCGGAAAGGATGGTGTACTCCGGCCCTGTTGAGAGTGGCGCCCCCTTCAGCCCGCGAGTGACACTGACGGATCGCGGGACATTAGTCATAGTCGAGACCTCCCGCCTTCCCCTCCCGCACCCCTTCACCCCGCACATACCCTGTTTATTTACTTTTTGTAACGCTATTGATGTTTAATTATAGAGCACCCTAATGTATATCGCCTAATTTTGACGCATAATGTTTTGCTTGTAATATTTCATTGCATCACGAATATATTTTGTTAGCGCTATGTCGTTTGTTGAGTGCTATTTTGAAGCGATTTTCTGTCTGCAGTCGATATTTCTTCGGAGTATGGAATGGAGTATTAAGTAAGTGGAGACCGAGGCTGCTCAAAACAAGTGGATTAATTTTGACCAAGGATCTAATTTAAATTTACGTGGTTCGAGAATTTTGTTTCCTCAATGTATATGATACCAAAACATTTACAGTACCTAAAACAATAATTAGGTAGTCATAATATAGCATTCTATAATAATACATGTCACTATCAGACAGCACGCATCGTGCCCAACGCTTTTCTTAAGATTAGTTACATAAAATGACCCTTTATACATAACCATTGACACTACGTTCAACAATAGCTGTAAACAGAAACGTAGATGCATATGTATAAGAGGCATAATCACACGGTTACAATAAAGTATACCCAGTTCACGAATCTTTGTACGTATACTATACTGAGAAGCTAGACACAAATAAGAAGAGTCTACCGGAGTCGAAATGACAGATTGCAGAGAAAATATTGTGTTCTAGGTATATTATTATACTTGTAACCTGAACGATATTTAAACAGTTGTAGTTGTTTTTTGTTAAAATCTAGATTCTATTCTGCACTTAGATTCGTTTTAATCTAACTATGATTTGGGCAACTTTGTCAGAATTGTAACGTATGTATGTATGTACATCGCAAATCAGGTTCCACTAAAGTTATCAGTTAGTTGGTCTTCGTGTTTCTAGATAAGATAATACTACTATTTATATAAAAAAGGTTTTAAAAGATCTGAACAATCTTACTCTGACAGGAATCGACATCATCAGTTGATTATTGAAGTGATGACTAAGTGTTATTCTGAGGGATTAGGCAGTTAGAAAAAAAAACCACGTTTGAGTCGCAAGAGATTATTTTTATAAAAAGTAATAATTATACATACTTTTACGTCCTAGACTACACTCACAGTCGCGCGGTTGCCCTAGTGAAAGGCTATGTCGATCCGGTCTAGATCAGGAATTAGGGCTGAATAAAACCAACAAGTTAGGTTAGATCCGAAGGTCGCGATTATATCAGCACCATTATCAACTTTAATCACTAAAAAAACCTTGCAGAAACCACCTTCTACAATTTGCGCCTACAACCAGTACTTACAACTTCAATGAAAAAGTAAACAACTGAACACCCTGTAACGATCATTATTTTGAACCAGTAGCAACATCATTATCAAATCGAATTATTTCCATCAATCAAGCCACGTCATCGCTTACGATATCTTTACCTGGGAGTGGCGCCCCCTTATCACATAGCGACATGATAAATGACTCGAGCCTATCTGTTAATTAAGATTTTCGCAGCTCTCACGTGTAGACGGATGTCTGTAATTTAACTTAGAATTTGTTGGATGAGAGTATCATGAAAAAGTTGATGTGATAGTGATTGTCGATGTGATAGTGATTGTCGATGTGATAGTGTTGATGTTGGTTTGATGTAGTTGAAGTTTTTTTTGTATATAAGTATGTAAAATGTTATATGGGACTGGCCATCTATTACAGACCTATAATACATCGATAGCCATCTATTAGTCAATAGGAAAACTTGCAATTAGTCGAAATACTATTGTGGAAATATATACATTGTGAAAATTTTCAACTACTAGTCCATTTCACAACCTTTTAGTAGACAATCTACTCAAATTAATTTTTTTATGTAATTTAAAAGAGTATTTCCTAGGATTTATTCAAGACAAAATAATTGCCAAATACACAAAAAGAACAAGACATAAATTCCTTTACTTAAAAAAAAAAGCAAGTGCAAAGTTTATCAAGAAATACTTGAGATAGTTCGCTGATCGCCGATAGAGGGCGGGCTCGAACACCCATTTGTCAGCGAGAGGCTCATTAGGGTCGAATCTGGTTGAATCTCGAGGGATTAAGGGTCTCAATACGACCCTGCTCGTCACGAGTATA
This sequence comes from Spodoptera littoralis, assembly GCA_902850265.1. Taxonomy (NCBI): domain Eukaryota; kingdom Metazoa; phylum Arthropoda; class Insecta; order Lepidoptera; family Noctuidae; genus Spodoptera; species Spodoptera littoralis. The sequence continues at coordinate 5,420,082 of LR824542.2, read as the reverse complement.
CACTAATGGAAATTGAAGGAAAAATCTTAGGTTCAAACCTGACTCTATACAAATCTTAATTGACCTGGTGAAGTTACATTGACAATGAAAAGTTTACAAAATAATAATGAAATATTGAATTTTTTAATTGTGCTTCAAGTGTGTATTATGTGTTTACATTATCAACGACTTATCATCTTCTAGCAGGTACGGGCCTTGTATTATAAAGTAACAGTTTAAGGGTTGCAAATATTAATATCATTTTTGTATTTAATGCAGTTGCCATAAATATCTAATGTGTTATTTTGTATGCTATAAACCGTGGAATTATTATAAAATAGGAGTAGATTAGTGGTTTAAAATGATATCTGTCTTGTGATTATGTCATTATGCGTTTATACCGCTCCTCTTATTAGCAATCATATAAAATTTGTCGTATAAGTGTACATCTTTAAGGTGACTTTTCGAAACAAAAACTCAATCTCTAGAAAACGTTAACTCCACTACAATTTACTATATACGATGTAAATCTGTGTACGACTATTATAAAAACATTACACGATAGATATAAACTTATCGCGACCGCCAATCACAAACGAGAAGTCGAAATAAATCGATGTTACATCCAATCATTACTCTACGTCAGGATCGACTCAATTAAAATATCGTTAATGTGCTATAACTAAACAAAAACCAACCCTATACTGTAGCCAATAAAGCAGACTTTCGAGCTGTTGATATTTTTACCTTGCAATGGTCATTATGGTAAATGTAGTATACTATGAAACCACGAAATCGGCGTGTCGGAATCGGAATAAAGGTAAAATAAACAGTTGGTACAGCTGCTCTGGACATGAAGTAGTATGTTTTAAATAATATAAAAAGCGGTCATTATAAAAATATTAAGGCTTGAATATCATGAGAAGGTTTATTCTCATGTCTTACATAGAGAAAGGTAATGATAAAATTGATATAAGACGATTTGTTCGTAATCTTACTTACGAGTTTTTGTACGAAATTGTGCATATTTCTGCAATAAATACAAGTGAATTTTTTAAAACAAACACTATTGTTTCTATATTCGATTGAGTTTCATGTGACTGGTATATTACCTATATATTAATAATAGACGTTTCTAGTCTAATCTATACGTTACAAGTAAAGCACTTACCGACATGATAAATTGAAATAAATATGGCTGTTTTACTTAACATTATAGCACTGCATTAGCAATTTATTTTGAAAATACTACTTATATAACTATCATATATGAACTTCAATTAATATTGTCAGCTACCATAACATATAAACTAAAATTACCCGCATTTACATGTTCAAAATCCATATCTATTTAATTTGTATCCCGCACTCTATCAAATTGTAATTCCCAAACATTAGTGAACTGAAATGGTTGCGTTGATATTATCAATTTTTCATAATTACCATAAAATTGACTAATATTTTAAAATGGTTTCCTAAAACAAATATGGAGTAAGGTAAAAAGAGTAACGAATGGAGTTTCTTGCTCGTTCTTCTCCATTCAGCTTCCAGCTTCACCCAGCTTCACTGACGGGCTGACTGACAGACTATTATTTATTCTGTATTTGTAGACGTTTCAAAAGTACCATATTATGGTTTAATTATATAAATACTTTGACTTTGTTACTATGGTGTATATTTTACTCTAGTATGAATTTAATAGATAATTCCTATGTGTTTAATCTGCACCTTTCAATCATATAACTGAAGTAGATTTTATTCTGCTTCTTAGGTAATCCACTAATTATAGTTATCCACTTTCATTCTGTCTATAGATGTGTAAAAATATGCCAGTGCTTTTTAATACTATTTCAGTTTGGATATACAAAAAATTTTCTTACGTATTTTCAGTTATATCAAAAGAATAACACACATCCCACAAAATTGTACTCAAATATTTTGAAAAAATGTAATGCAAAAAATCGTCAATCATTATATTACATCCAAAAATACACTGAAACATTTCGACAATCTACATGAGTACTTTTTAAAAGAAAATATTTACAGTCTCCAGCGGTGTTATCCTCGTGTACGAACGATAAATTACTTGTAATTTCGTACTCGGGTGATACCTGAGCTCAGTGAAAAAACACGAGACATAGACGTCTTGGTGCGTCGCAAATTACGGTCATCATCTTCTCATCAGCAACGTGGGTACGCGTTGATGTATAGCTGTTCAGCTTGAGGGTACGGGAGCGTTCCCATAGAGTAGGAATCAACGTACAGACTCGATTTTTGATTATAACGGAACTTTCTGTGTAATTTAGTAAATAATTTTGCGTTTTAGATGGATAAATGAAACACATTACGGAATTATACATGCTTAACTTCTAAATAAGATATTGAGTTAACTAATAAAATAATATTTTTTACTTAAATTGCTTAATTCTTAGGCTACTCAAATATGTGCACTAAAGCATAAATAAATAAATAAATAGTTTTTATTCACGACCATTAAAGCACTGAGCTTTAAAAACGTGTCAAAAAATATAATTAAGTAAAATAATTATGTTGCATCGCTTAATCGCATATGCATGGCGATTATGGATCCCAGTCTGAACATGAAACTAGTCGAGGAACCTGGTTGAATAGTTATATGACTATTCTGTGTAAATCATTTAATTTAGTAAGTTTAGCAATAGGCTCCCCCCCTATTACATGGGACTCAATAGTGAAAAGTGGGTGTTACATTGTACAGTGGCATAATGTGCACCTCTGTCTACACCTTCGGGGATAAAAGGCATGATGTGATGTTATGTTATGTTAATGTTAGTAAGTTTAACGCTAGTTTATTAAAAAAGAAAATAAATTTAAAGTTTAAACTCCTGACTTGTCTAAAAACAATTCAACTCTATGTTGTAAATATGAGCACTTGAACATCAGTGAGAGTTGGCTTAAAGAGTAAATGGGCGTTCAGCGTTAGGTTTTAAACTCCACTAAAGTTTGTTGCTCACAAGAAACAAATTACGAGGAAACGAAATCACCGCATTATTATCCCGTTACATAATATTATGTTGGTATATTGCCACCTGTGAATATAGCCTATGGCATGTGGGCATGTGGGAAATTGCATTTCCTTGTAAAGTAGATATTATTATTATTATTTACTTTGGTTTGCTTTGATTTAAAATGAATTGATTTGCTAATGGAATTGATAAAAGATTTGATAGAAAATAAAATATTGAAGGTATAGAATATGGGATTCATAAAAAGATAGCTAAGATTGATTCTAAGGGTAATAAAATGTCTATTTATGCTTTTAGAAAAATGTGCTGTGTATGTAATTTTACAAGATACTTTTTTTATTTATTTTTCATTTATTTTGAACGTAAGTACACAGTCTTTTAAGTAGTTTACGTAAATAATATTGATAAATGATATCGATGACTGAACCGGATATTTCGTCATGGTTTTAAAGTATCTTAAAAGAAATTTAAATAAAACATTCGCGTTTTTTCTCGTTTTATATTGACGTTGGTAGATATACAATTACATAAATGTGTAATTTTTACTTAGAAATCAGATATAGAAGTGTATTTGATATCATATTCTGAAACTAACTTCTTTAACAATGAGAGTCTCTAAAGAATTCATCATTTTTGCACTCACCAGATGGCACCTCTAGCGAGTATGGTAATGTCAATAAAAATGCATGTTGTAACATATTCAGTTTTTTGAGTAGTTCCCTAGTATAGGAACTTTGTGTAGATGTGCACAACAACCATAAAAATTATAAAATCAATACCTTCGGTATATAAAATGAATGGGCCATTGTGTCTATCTTTATGACTATAACAGATCAATCAAGACTAGTACCAAGAAGCTGACAGCATATCCTTATACGACCATGTCTAAACCAGCTTCCAAATGCCATAGTACTAACCCCATTTATTTAAAACAGAAAGGTAGACAGGCATTACAATATAATATTTCAACTGAAGGTATTAGAAAGGCAGTAGTGAGCGTATGACGGTAACTAATCGTCGCGCATGCGTAGCCAATCGAAATGACAGTGGAACAATTGCTGGCAATGCTTTAAAGTAGCCATGGGTGCCTGATTTGATGTGGGAAATGGTGCTGTTCAAGGAAAAATATACTTAAAGGCAGTAGCAGTTATATGCATCGTTAACACATTTTTCCCAACTTCGTCATTGTTTTTCTACTAGTATGACTATGTGTGCGATTTTTTTGAATTTTACGAGTGAACTACTGAGATTATAATTTTATTTTAACAGCTAATTAACAAAATTGCTGTTTTTTGGGTCTCGTTGATATAATTGAATGTGTCCGATTAGTCCAAATTAGAGCAGACAGAGATAATTATGAAGAATTAAGCATAAAATTAAATTCAACCCTCGACGGATATTTAGAAAAACCTTCAGAGCAAATTCAAAGCGTCCGTCCCTGGGAAAGGGCATAAATTTTCCTATTTTTTCAACGTCCACCCACACCTAATAGTTTTTACGCATCAAGCGGTAGTCGTGTAAAAACGTAAATTACCAAAACGGATCGACAGTAAAAAAGTGGGCTGGCCGTCAGATCATTAGTAAGAGCCAATGGTCGTTACCTAAAAGTCATTAGCGTCAACTTTTACCGTAATTTGAGGTTGTATACCAACCTACATAATATGTATGTGTACACACTATGTGATGGGCATTTTCATTATAATAATTTATGTAAAAGAACCAATTTTGTGTTATTAGTTATGACTTTCGATGATGACTTGATGGGTGAACTTGATTGCGAAATTGTTCGGGACGCGTTTTGCGACTTATGATACAGTTTTTGCATACATTGGCATTGCCTTCTTTTACGCTTCGAATTAATGAAGTTGTAAAATTTTACGTGTAATGACTTAATTTGTCGCTATAACTAAATTATTCGTTGCGTTTGCGAACTTGATTCGTGCGAGCGTATATACTTACGCTGCTTGATAAATCGGTTTCGCGATTAGTGCTACACAAATAAAGTTTATTGATATTATTGATATTACCTAATTATGGAGAATGAAGAAGAAGAAAGTAGTGATAATATGGAGATAATACGTACTTGTGAAAGTGATTTGGATAAATCATTAGAACCAACAATAGTCAAGAAGTCAATATGTCAAGAAGTAATCAAAGAAAATGTAAAAAAAGCAGCTGAGAAGAGAAAAGAGAGAGGGAGTGAAATAAGTGATGATGATGACTTTATTACTGTAAATAGAAGGAGACCTAAACGATTAATTAGAAGCATATCAATTGAAACACAAAATGACAAGGAGGTAGACGTAGAAAAATTTAATGATTTAAATAACACCACTCAACCCGAAGTATGTGTAACATCTTTAGAAAACATACCCAAACAGATGGCATTAGCTAAATTATTAAGATCAGAAAACATAACAAATGTAACTAGAATAAAATATAAAAGTTTTAATAAGGTTATTATTCAATTTAAAGAAAAAAAGGATGCACTTAAGTTATTGGAATGTGAAAAATTTAAAGATATGGGATGTCGATGTCAATTAATAGATGAGTTGTCCCTATCCTATGGTGTGGTTAAAGGAGTAGATCTGGAATTACTTGAAAATGAGCTAAGGAATATATTTGAAAGTGATACTGAGATAATATCCGTAAAGAGATTGCGACGTATAGACTCGGAAGGTAAATGGATTGAAAGTGAATCCGTGAGAATCTGTTTTAAAAGCAATCATCTACCGAATTATATATATGCCTATGATTGCCGACTTAAGGTTGAACCGTATGTATTTCCTGTTACACAATGCTCTGGTTGTTGGAAATTTGGTCACATAATAAAGTACTGTCCAACAAAAAAAAAGATGTGTCCAAAATGTGGGGGCAATCATGATAATTGTGATACAACTAAAATATCATGCCTTAATTGTAAGGGAAACCACTTCGTATTGGATAAAAACTGTCCGTTTTTTGTAAAAGAAAAGAATATAAGAAAAATTATGAGCACTGAACAAGTCACATATAGAAAGGCCCTTCAGATATTAATAGAACAGCAACAACAACAACGTAATACTTGTTTACATAATAACTTGCGAACTTCAATGGACACACACTTAGACAGTGACGCGCCGGCAACATTTAGTAGTATATTAAAAAAATCAGTGCAAAATTATGCAGTAAGCCCTAATAGTAAGATCATACAGAACAAAAGCAGAGACAATCCAATGCAAAAAAAAACAACTCAACAGCAAGAGATACCTCAGGAAATACTATCTATAAATAATAACAATAACAACCATGGCGAAAAAACCACTACAAAGAAAAAGCGGTATAGGAATGAGACATTAATGGAAGAAGATATCGATAGTTATGACTCACAAAATGAAGAACAAAACTATCAAAGAGATGAACACTTACTAAACAAATTTGATTTTAAGAAATTTTTAATTAAGCTGAATAGAATATTTGTGTCAGATAAATCATTTGAAGATAAAATATTATCACTGTTTAAAATTGTATATGAAGAATTCAAGAAGATTATAATAGGTTGTTTTATGAAAGGAAACGCCCTTGATAAAATTATTAACTTTATTAATGGATAATTCAAATAAATATGTCAAGGTCAATATAATTCAATGGAATGCACAAAGCTTACAACCTAAGCTAAGTTCGTTTACAGATATATTACAAAAACTAAATATACATATTGCAATCGTGAGTGAAACATGGTTAGATAGTGAATCTAATATTCATGTAAGTGGGTATAATATTTATCGAAAAGACAGAATAGATTCCTATGGCGGGGTTGCGATTTTTGTGCATAAATCCATACGATCACATTTTAATTCATGTCAACTTTTGAATACTGGTATAGAAGTAGTAAGTGTTAAATTAGTGAACTGTGAAGATTTAGAAAATATTGTTTCTTTATACTGTCCATCTTCTGTGTCTACGCAGCCGTCAGACTGGGAACAGGTATTTTCATTATTTTCGGAAAAGTCATTAATTGCTGGAGATTTCAATGGCCACCACGTCAATTGGTCAACTAGAACTGATACAAGAGGAACTCATTTAATGGACTCCTCTCTTGAAAGTAATTTTATTTATCTCAATGATTCTAATCATACAAGAATTAAATTAGTTAATGGATATTTGCAGAAAACGTCTCCAGATATATCTTTTGCCTCCTCTGACATTGCTATAAAAATTAACTGGACAGTAATCAATGAAAATTTAGGTAGCGATCATCTTATGATTAGAATGTCAATAAATATCCCTAATAATTTCACTGTGTTTAAAAAAAGAAATTATAAAAAGGCTAATTGGACTAAATATCGAGAGTTTTTATCGGAAATAGTGTATGCGGAATTCAATAATGTACAAGATATGTATAACTTTTTCGTGGATAGCATAAATATGGCTGCTAATAGGTACATTCCATTTGTTAAAAGTTGTTCCAAACCTGCCCAAACATTTAAACCAAAAAACTATTGGACGCCAGAACTTTCCCACATTGTAGCACAACGCAGACTAGCTTTATCAAAATTTCGACGCAATCCTACACCTGATAATTTAACTAGATTAGAAAATAAAATTGCAGAATCTCATAAAATGATACAAAAAGCGAAATCGTTAGGGTGGCAAGCATTTTGTGATTCCATTGACCAAACAATGTCGACTTCTAATATGTGGCGACATATGCGATGGATAAAGGGATATAAACAATCAGTTAATCATCCCCCGATAGAAAAACAAAAAGAATTACTTCGTTCCTTGTCACCTGACTATGTTTCAAATAAAATACCAGATTTTTTGTCCAAAAATGATATACTAGAACGTGACTTTAATATGGAAGAATTGGAAAACTGTATGAAGAAAAAAGATACCGCACCAGGCGAGGACGAGATTTCATATTCTATGATTCAAAATATTCCTAACATAACTAAAACTTATTTACTTAGCTTATACAATAACATCTTTAAATCAAGTATTGTACCTACTCAGTGGCGAAATATTCAAATAATACCAATTCCTAAAGCTAATAACACTTCAGAAGATATTAAACTAAGACCCATATCTTTAATATCGTGCTTATGCAAAACATTTCATTTAATGCTGGTAAAACGTATGGAATGGTTTACAGAAAATAAGAAAATATTGTCACCCTACACTGTTGGCTTCAGAAAGTCTTTGTCTTGTTTAGATTCGCTTGTTCGCTTAATTAACTACATACAGATTGGTTTCTCAAAAAATATCCCTACACTAGCATGTTTCTTAGACATTCAGAACGCGTACAACAATGTATCAATTGATTTAGCAGTTAATATTCTAGATAAACTACAATTTGGATCTCAGATTTGTTCTTACATTTTTGCTTTTTTGAATAAAAGATATTTAAAAATAAAATCAGATAATATTGATACTATAGGGATCAGATGGACTAGCAAGGGCTTAGCCAGGGAGATCCGTTATCTCCTTTACTTTTTAATTTAATTACTCATACAATTTTCCATCTACCGCTTAATGTAGTGATATCACAATACGCGGACGATTTTGTTATTTATACAAAGAATAAGGATCTTAAGAAATGTGAAGCTTGTATACAAAATGCATTGGATTATATAGTCGGAAGGTTGGCTGATCTTGGTCTTGGCTGTCCCCAAGTAAGTCTACATATTGTATTTTTAGTAGGGGTAGACGTAGAATACTACCACATCTTACAATAAATGAACAGTTACTCAATTCTTCGGAATGCACAAAATATTTGGTGTGTGGTTGGATCAAAGTTTACGGTGGGAAAACACATAAATGAAATAACAAGTAAGTGTTTAAGATATTTGAATATATTAAAAATATTAACAGGGAGTTCATGGGGAGTTCATACAAAACATATCCGTAAATTGTATTTGTCATTAATTCGTAGCCGATTAGATTATGGTTCATTTATTTATGATTGTAGTGCAAAATGTCACATCTCCAAGCTCGATAAATTACAAAACCAAGCTTTGCGTATCATAGGTGGTTATATTAGGACCACGCCGATCCACGTAATGGAATCTGATTTGTGTATCCCTCCATTATATTTAAGAAGGGAATTTTTGGCATATAAATATTGTCTTAAAGTAAAATCATGGTCAAATAATATCACTGTAGATCTAATATCGGAATTGAGTACACTGTGTTTAACCTCCTACTGGGAAAACAAAAAGAAACCCCTATTAGTAAAATCATATAACGATACACAACATTTAGAAATTATAACATCACCTATTCTAAGAATGTTTTGTTTAGATACATGGACAACTTGTATAGGGATTAAAACAAGTATAAAAACTGACCTTGAATGTCTGCGCGGTGCTAAATCAAACTATAATCCTATCGTTTTGTTGAACAATTTATTAATGGAATTAAATAGTAATTACAGTGGATGGCACAAAATTTTTACTGATGGATCGAAAAGTAGTCAGGGTTTAGGAGCTGGTCTGTTCGATCAGAATTTGGGTAGAAAATTAGGTTTCAAAATAAATTGTAATGTATCTATCATGTCGCTGGAACTTATTGGAATTCATCAAGCAATAGAATATACATTAAACCAAAATCTAAATAGGGTAGTGATATTTACAGACAGTAAAAGCTCACTGCTACATATAGCTCGATGTGCCTCTGGTTACAGCAGAGGGGCATCGATAGCTTATGACATTTTGAGAAATCTAAATTCTCTCATTGAAAATGGCAGGGAATTTAAATTGCAATGGGTTCCTGCACATATTGGCTTACGTGGTAATGAAGAGGTTGATCGTATATCTAAATCGGCTGCAGTCGATGGTAATATAATTGACTATGTACCCGATTACTGGGAATACATAACACAATTTAGAACAGTATGTTTTGATTCTTGGAAACTACATTTCAACAATATTTCACAAAATAAAGGCATTTGGTATAAAAGTATCCAAGATCAACCTTCTCGAGTGCCCTGGTTTGATAATACTGTTTTTAATAAATACTATGTTAAATTAGTCTTGAGACTTCGTTCCGGACACTACCCATCGGCTAAGTTTGCATTCCTTATGAAGAAGAACAATTCTCCAAATTGCACAGTTTGCAATAAAGTTGAGGATATGCAACATTTGCTGATGGATTGTGTTCGGAATGAGCGGGAACGTGAGTTACTCATTAGAGAACTAAAATTTAATAAACTGGATGTAGGCTTAATACAGTCAATTCTGTCTTCACCATGTTCAGAAACCACAAAAAAATTTTGTAATTTAATCACAATAGGTACTTGATAAGTAACTCAATTTCCTTTCTTTTTATTGTTTTTTTTTGTATTTTGTTTTTTTTTTAATTTTGTATGTATTTGATAGGTCACATTTTGTTAAAAGGTATGATGGGGTTGGCATATCAAAGATAAAAACCCCTTAAATAAAAAACAGATTAAAAAAAAAAAAAAAAAAAACTAAATTATTGTTTTTGAAATTATATTCCAACTTTGTCACCTAAACAATTGTCAATAATGAGTGATTGAATTTCCATAATATTTGAATACGCTGACAATACTGACATAGTCTAACGATACATTAAGATTATCCAATAATTCACTAGATGCTTTTTAGTTTTCAAAGAGAACCATAGCTATTTATAAACTCCTTTAAGCCCGAATCGTAGTTTTATTTAAACTACTTTTTATACAACAATAAATGTGATTATCCTTCATTGCTTCAATGCAAATGTTTTTGCACGAACAGAACTCCGTTGGACCATGGCGAATTAAAAGCCTAGAGTTACCGTCATTGCTTTATGAATCAATCAAAATAAAAACGCGGCTTCGTTTCCATCAATTTGTCGCCCAACTTTTACAATGGCATAAGTTTTTGCTGGAGCCAGTGCAGTCGATTGTTCTAATTGCGCGGTTCCATTACAATAATGTCTTATAATCACAGGGCTATTTGTAAACGCCGCGTCGAGCTGCAATGAGGTGTGGAAACGGACCGTTTTGCGGTGCGCGCTTTCAGTGGAGCGAGTGTGGTGCAAGTTAGTAGAGTAAAGTAAGCGGTAGCGTTTTGTGATAAATTGAACAATGCAAAGGTTGTGAAAGTTGATTACATTTCTCATAATATGTCAACTAGTTTTAGAAATGAGTGACATCTTTAGAACCTTTTGGATTTGTGCTTTAGAATGTTATTTAGGCATTTTGTGGTTTTTTTTTTACAATATGAAATATGACAGATTATCTTGATGGAAAAATGGTACCTTCAAAACCTACAAGATCTTGTCAGATGCTTAAAAACCTCTGCTATTTACGTAATTTTGAGGCACAGAGTTTGCTCTTGCAAATCAAAAATTGTCATACATTTATAAACTGACATCACCGGTGTAGTTGAAGGTTGATTGCAGTGATATTCTCTTTAATTTTAATTGCTATCCAACACAAAGTAAGCCAAATACCTTACCCTACCAAGAGGGGAATTCTTAGCCAGAGTCTGAGTTTCTTGAAGGGTTTATTGAAGGCCCGAGTGACATAAACTCAAACTCAAACTCAAAAGCATTTATTTCAATTAAACCATAATTTGGTACTTTTTAAACGTCAACAAATATGAAATAAATAATATTCTGTCAGTCTGTCCGTCAGTGAAGCTAGGCACTCGTTCCAAAATGTCGATTCGAGTGGAGAAGAACGAGCAAGAAACTCCATTCGTCACTCTTTTAAAAAAAAGTCTGTTTTACACTGCTCTGATACATATTCCAATATTGTACACACATGTGAGAATAATGTAAAGACATACCTGACGCATCATACAAATACCAGAACGTCCTAAAATAAAAAAAATAAAACAAAAATAAGAGAAAACAAATATCTTAAGTCTGACATGGTCCTCACATATGTATACTGACAATCCATATAAAATAGTGCTTCTATACAAGAAAAAAAAAACTCTTGTTTCACAACATAACATAACATAACATCATGTCTTTTATCCCCAAAGGGGTAGGCAGAGGTGCACATTATGCCACTGTACAACGTAACACCCACTTTTCACTATTTATGTTATGAGTACCATGTAATAGGAGGTGAGCCTATTGCCATATACCGGGCACAATTCCAGACTCCGTGCTACTACTGAGAATTTTATTTAAAACCCAGTAATACTTTGCCCGACCCGGTAATCGAACCCGAGACCCCTTGCCCGGCAGTCGCACATGCGACCACTCGGCCAACGAGGCAGTCCCATTCAATAAAACCCGCACCTCTTCTAACTTATACCACACCAGTTCTCTGCATTACAGTAACATTGTCGGTCGCTGATGGCCAGTAGCTGTGCGGTTTAGAAATCGATTCAGCTATTCATTAATTTAATACATTTCCTGTTAGTAAGCCTTGTAATTGATATCTAGTTTAATAACGTACAATAATGCTTAATGTACCACAAATTTTGAAATATTTATTATTAGTAGAAAAATTACTTCCTTTGTGAATGTTTTAAGTATGGGTAATAAAAGCAATCGTTTTATAGGAAAATTGAAAAGGAGCCCAATTGAATTACGGTTTCCATAGAAGATCAATGTGGGTTATGGAACATGGGAGGGTAGGGTATGGGACGTTCAATTTCAGTTGGGTAGCTACTACATTTCCTGTATTTTCGTTCAAGCGCAGGTTTTCATTTATTATGTTTGACCACTCGATTCCATCATTTTGATTGGTTCATATTGAATTTGTTTGGGCTTTTTTAACATTTATCAAAAGACATGTTTTTTCACCATATTTACATATCAAACTGTATCATGAGATAAACATTTTGTTTTTTATAATTTCAAAAGCATCATTTATTTTGTAACACAAACAAAATTTACTGAAGAAATACACACATAATATAATATATTAGGTATGAGCGTCAAGTGCGACTTGAAATGGTGTCGGGTGTTGCCAGTGAGACGTTCACTCGTCACATATAATAATTAGTCAGTAAGACAAACAGGTCACGAGTAGGGTTGTCACAAGATAGTTTAAAGGAATTCTAATGAGATATTTAACATCTTACTGAGACATACTCTCATAGATATTAAAACTGTGTCGACAAAATTCTACTTGAATGTATGAGTTCAAGTTATTTTATTACTTGGACTAAGTTATATAGAAGTGTCATTGAGTATGTTTTATCAACTAAATCGTAAACAGATTTAATTGAGAATTACATTAACATGTTTTACTTAAGAACTTTGGAAATAAAATAATTGGCAGATTATCATTTTATTGCAGAAACTACTTATTTCATTTAAGACATTTATAAACGATTTCAAAAAAGGAAGTTTTTTATCTCTATTTAGTAAGGACTTCTTATCCACATGGATATGTCAACCCTTTGTACCTCATACATTGTATACCTATTTATAAAGAGGTTTTCAGGTCGATCAGTATGTGTGAATGTTTGTTTGTGCGGGAAAACCGATTTTAATGCAGTTTTCAGTAAAGAGTTTGTTGTACTTTGGAAAAGGTCTTAGTATATTAATTAACCGACTTCAAAAAACGGGGGCTGAAGTCGGTTTTTTAAACGTAACTTAAAAAAAATACATTTATTTGCTTTACAACAGTTGTTTATTTCTATAAATTTGCAATATATTAATATGAATCAAACAACTAACAATAAAGAAACACGTCTGTCCATTACTCATTGATACATCTTGATGCTAAATGCAAATTTCTGACACGTTAATCTTGCACCTTCTATGTTAATTAAGGACATGTAGAAGGGGCTGGATCCCCTCGAGAATCAGTCGAAGATTGTGATTAAACTATGAATAAGGACAACAATGTGGGAATGGAAACTGTTTTGAATACGATTGTCAGTGAAAAATTATGATATATGAGAAGATTTTCGAATAGGGAGCTGATGGCAGATTCCATTATTGTATTTGGTAATTAAATTAAGTATATGTGAAAGTGATAGTTACTTTACTGTGATAGTGTCTGCCTCGTTGGCCGAGTGGTCGCAAGTACGACTGCCGGGCAAGGCGTATCGGGTTCGATTCCCGGGTCGGACAATGTATTACTTACCGGGTTTTTTTAAAAACGTCTAAGTAGTAGCAAATAGTCTGGAAATGTCCCCGGACCATGGCAATAGGCTCATCCCCTAATACGTGGGACTCACAACATAAATAGGGAGAAGTGGGTGTTACATTGTACAGTGGCATAATAATGTGCATCTCTGCCTAATCTTTCGGGGATAAAAGGCGTGATGTTATGATAAGATAGTTACTCAAGATGATCCTTCAGATCACCGTGTAACCTTATAATGTTATGAAGTTGTGAATCATTTCAAGTTAGTTTTGTTTGCAAAACAAATACAAATGCAACTTCTTATAGCAAGTTTCTGAGTTTGAAAACTTCATCCTTCTTCTTCATCCAACATTGGTAACAATAGTAGTCAATTTAGTTAAACATTTTCCTAAAAAATTATGATGTCTAAATAATGTTAGTTTAGTGATCAATGTAACCGATAAAATTTCATAATAAAGACTCAACCTCAATGCTCCAATTCTTTCGAGGATAATGTGTACTGACGTAATATTATGTAAAGACAAAATTTACCCAAGTAATTCATGGTAGTGCAAAATATTCCTGCAATCCACAACAGCCCTGTCTAACGTAGCAAGTGACGTCACTAACGAGTCGACAGTGCTCGGACGTTAGCAGAAGTCAGACTGACCCGAAATTCCACTTAGCAAAGCACAGAGCAGGACTTGTGTAAAATGTGGGAATTGTACATACATAACTATAATTTTAGTACAAAGTATCTATAAAGAGCTGTAATAAAAAGTTCTCAATGGAATAAAATGTTATCAAGCTAAGACGTGATAAGAAAATCGAATTCAATTGTTAATTTGTGAAATTAATTACATAACATAACATCACGCCTTTTTATCCTCGAAGGGGTAGGCAGAGGTGCACATTATGGCACTTAATGCCACTGTACAATGTAACACCCACTTTTCACTATTTATGTTATGAGTCCCATGTAATAGGGGGTGAGCCTATTGCCATATACCGGGCACAATTCCAGACTCCGTGCTACTACTGAGATTTTTAAAAACCCAGTAATAATTTGCCCGACCCGGGAATCGAACCCGAGACCCCTTGCCCGGCAGTCGCACTTGCGACCACTCGGCCAACGAGGCAGTCAGGCAGGCAGAGTGAAATTAATTGTTCACAAAAAATAAGTAAGTCCGGAAAACTTTAGTAGGCACAAAGAATATTGTGAGAACTAGAATGTATGGAGTCACTAAGAAAAAGAATACCCTTTTGCCAATGCTATCTAATAACCAAATTTATAAGCTAAAGCCCATTACATAGGTAAATACATCAATCACTTTCCTTGAAAAGTACTATAAACAGATTCTAAGAAAAATATGATCGGTCCCGTTATAAGATAAAAATGACAAAATATCATTAGCATTAATGATTTGAAAGTGCACACTCATTATCCAGATGTGGGACCCGAAAATCCACTTAACCTTTAAGGAAAACTTGGAAAAGGGTTGTAAGGGTTGCAAGTGAAAGCTTAAACACAAGGGGTGTTTATTAAATTATTTCGTTGTGCATACTGGTTTAATCAAAGCCTGTGATAATCATTTGGGATTGCGATTAATGGTTGAATGTCTAATATTTTCGTAGGCTCCTTTTGTTGAATTTGTCTGTGGCTATCATTGTTGGACCCTTTTTCTCTTTTATTCGATTTATTTTCAAATTGTGGCACCGAAGTAGAATTTAATCCTTTTTCATGTATGCTGTTATTAACACAAATACTGAAAAAAAATTGAAATCTGATATATCTATAGGAAATCGTTTTATTATTCTTCGTTAACACTGCTACCAAAAATCCCATGAGCAAAACTAATATAAAGCATTATTTCAAATCTATGCGTTTCAAATCTTCATCACCAAACATTTTAATTCAAGTACAATACAGCTTGCAAACAAGAAAATATATGTAGCAAGCCTAACATTCCAACAGCATGGGATCTAAGCGGACTCCGCAACGTCTAATTAGATCCAACGAGAACACGTTCCAACCGCTGTTCTTGTATAATGGCCTGTTATTAAAACTTTATATTTGTGTCAGGTGCTATAACGGAGTGCTAAGTTGCCAGCCAAAATGACACTTGTTTTGGAATTACTGAAGACTTTATCAAGACGTGTTACTAGGTCTGTCTGGTGTAATTATTTCCTTTCTGATTTATGAACTTGTTCTCAAATTTCTGTGTTTCAACTAAATAGTTGCTTACTGTTCAGTACGGGACAAAACTTACTTGTCTCAAGTCGAGAATAAACGAGGAATGAAAATAAGCTTGTTTATCAAAAATCACATTTATGGGTTCTTAGTTCAATTACAATTTTATAATAACGCTGTAAGTTACATCCTTATACAATTGCATTTTTATGCACAACATTATCAATACGTAAACACGTACGGAACATAATCCTCTTAGCATTTTATCAAAACTTCAGCGAACTCATCTCCGCCATCAATAAAACATCGATAAACAAATCCCCGACGTCAGACGATCAGCTCGGCGCGACATCAAAATGCTAATACTAAAACTACGGGCGCACTCGAATAAACTACATTATGCTGGGATGTTCAGCTGTTCAGTTTTACAGCTCAACCCGCGTAACAATCCTCGGAGGGAGCAGCCGCGCAAACTTTTAATTGGCGTGCCATTAGGACGGGCGGCAGCACTAAGCGATTTGTGGTGTACCGGCCCTCTCTCTCGAGGTTTTAATTTCTCTCTCACCTCTTGTGGGGGCTTGTTTATTACGTATTCTGGATTCAGATTACGAGCACCTTAGATGCGGTGTTAACGCTATAATTGTTGGTGCAAGTGTTAGTAAGTCAGTGGGAGTTTTGTTTTATTTACTTGGTCTTCTTAGAATATTTTGAATTGGATGGCAACTTTTATTTAAATACTGTAATCTGTCTGAACTATTCTCTTTTATTTTTAGATCCCATATCATCACTAAAGACGCTGGTCTTTCTGGTCCTTGAACGGAACTTACGCAGTTCCAATAATATGTCTATTCAATTATTTAAGTTCCTATAGTACATTTAAATACCATCGCCTTTTAAAATATGGACGCGTCTTTAAGACAGATTTTAACTTAGTTCTAGACAGATAGAGGATAACTTAAAGGCACGATCTTGTAAAAAAGTTTGTAGCAAAAAGTTCTCACTGAAACTGTAGGAGCAGTTATAATTTCAAGTGTTTTTCGCTGATGCTTTTTAGAACAAAAACTTACGTAACATCAGATGAGATGGAACATGTGACAAGGGCATAATACAATAAAAGAAGAAAATATAATGAAAATAGATCCTTTGTTAGATCAAACAATGCAACTCTCAATTTTTAAATTGGTCAATTATAACTTGTGGTGTTGGCGAAGCTGTTGTAGCGGGACGGTCATGTCTTCAACTAATGACAAGTCGTTACCGCCACAAATCTCCGACATTACAACGTATTAAAACTCTAAAACTTAACTCGGCTCACCATTTGGCTTCAACAAAAACTTTCTTACATCACAAGATTTAAATTCAAGTCTCGAAGCGCGCGGAGTCATGAAAATATTTTGCGCAAGGTTGTCTGGCTTTCAAAAGATTAAAATTGTAGTGCGCTCTTTGATTCTCATAATTCTTGTTATGAAATCAATGCAGCCTTTTAAGATTAAACTTACTCAATAATAGTGCTAAAAGTTACTAAAATATATTAGAAAAAAATCTTATTTGATTTAGGATAAGTACCTATTGGGTTACTAATTAGCATTATTTTTAGAATACTTTATTAGAATTTGTCACGTATTCTAATTACATAAAATGAACGTGCGAACACAAAAATAATATTACCTACATATTTTGTTTTATATTGCTTTCAACTTGTTCACTAATTAACATCATTTATTAAAAATTGGTAGCATCACTGGAAAATTTAATTCATACTACGCGCCATTTTCCACTTCAATAAAATTCGCAAGTGGCGCCGTTTCGCAGATTTTCATTCGCAACCCTTAGGTACGAGGGGATGATTATTGTTCGCCACATCTTGGGTAGATGGCGCATCGTGTATTGTAATTCACAAATATCAATACAGATGGCGCTAGTGAGTAGGAGTTATAATTTTTATTTCACTTAAATTATTTTGCAAATTTTTGTATGCGAGCGTTATTTTGGTTTGGTTCAGTAGCAATAATAAGTATTTTTTGTTAAATGTATCTATAGCCGTTTTATACGTGGAACTAATTCGGAGGAAAAGATTATTTCCTTAAAAGTTTCTATAACTATTTAGAAACAAATAACTTATCTATTCTAAAATTAATCTACAATTTTGAAATATAAAATAGTTATTCTAAAATTCAAATAATTCGACGTAGTCATTCGTCTATTTGAATTTGGAAGGCTCGGGCGGCCAAACGCCGGCTGTCGACGATTAGGCACGCTAGCCGGAACAATTTTTTAATATCCCCAAACAAGGAAGGCAAGTCTGTCGAGTGTTTGAAATGTATGGATAAGACTAGAACGGTGCCAATTAAAAAAAGTCTCATCATTTTTAAGAAAACAGACTTGCGTTAAAATTCTCCCATTCGATAAAATACTGAAACATTTTATGGCTATCTAAGGAAACATTATTTATTTTTACTTTTCTGAAAGTTCAATAATGTTAATAAAATACAATATCAAAAACACGTGAGAAAGTTGAAACTTTCTCGCTTATTATCTAGGGATCATAAATAAAAATATCAACTCGTTTCGTAGTACCAAGGTAGCTTTATCAACACTATTATTCATTGTTAGATAAGAAAAGAACCACCTACTCATATCATAACAGTAAAATTACTAGTATTTGACTATGCACGAACATCTATTCAAATCTGTACTCCAGTTCCCACTACTAATGTCATGTCCACACTAAGACAGCACGAAAGGAACATTAACAGTACGTAGCGACTTTGACAGTTACAATACGTGTCGTGGTCGGAATTAGCATACACACTTGTCGCATGCACTTGGCGACAAACTATCTTCGTCTCACTCATGCATTCCAATTTATTTAGGCAAGAATGAGAAGGAACTATCAGTTGTAGTAGCTGCCGTGTAAGACATTGATGTAACATAGATACTATATGTATATTGCTTATTCGTGATGGAATACACATTGTTTGTAGAATGAAAGGAAAACATAATATGTTATTGCGAAAGGAGGAAGGTCATCGAGGTATGCCAATAGTGTAGTTGACTGTATAACAAGTTACAAGACGAGATTTAAGTCAGTCAGTTCGTTCAGTTAGCATTATCAATTTGGCACATGTGCAAAAGAGCTGCCGGTGTTGCCCACTTGAAGTCCACTTAACGTCACTCTTCTTTAAGCCAAATAAAATCGTATAAGGATATACTTATCTTGCTTATTGCTCAAATTGCCAGTCAGTTTGATTCATGGACCTAATAATGTTAAAGAAATTTGTAAATAATTTCTTAGTACTTTCTCCAATTGCTTCCAAATAGAGACTCCCAAATGTTTTTCTTTGAAGCTACCAATTTCAAGAAGTTAAATGTACCTATCAACAATTCAATCCTTATTTCCAACTCTAATACTGATCGCAATACTAAATAAATTACTATTATTCAAATAACCATAGAACGTTTAATTTTTAGCAACAAAGGCTGGCGGGGAGTGGCTCCACAAACACGGATTTCCAATTAAGTTAGGGTCTGATTGGCAGGTCGTTAGTCAACGCTGCAGCGTGAATGTGGGCGCACGTCTCGACCCGGCCCGCGAAACATCGCGATTATTGATGGCTGATACACAACAAGACGTTTCAGAAGCGTATTTTGTTAAACAAGGTTATACCAATGATAAAAATGTTCATTGGTGCAAATATTGCAGCATAATGAATTACGTTAAAAAATACATGTCATAAAATTAACCAATTAATTTTCCTTTTAACACAAAGCTTCTAATAACCGCTGACTTGAAAAGTACGAACAATATAATAATTACTTAACGCCATTAAATAGTTCATAGTAGCAATTATTTGTAAAACGTATAATTGGACCAAAGAGGTGTGTGTACACCTTTCATCATGGCTACTAGTTCATTCGCTTGCTATGTAAGGGCTTCGTAATCGATATATAGGGTTGCAAAACTTATAATATCGGTTTCTGAAGTATCATATCTATTAACATTACATACTTCTGGACACTTAAGAACATGTTTTTGAGGTTCGAGTATTTTTGCACCAGCAATATTGATAGGAACGTTTTTAAAATTAACAAGCGAATAAAGTTTTATTCTCGAATATCTTTATAAGTTTACGGTACTTAATCTTGATCAGCATTCCACTTTTCATTGCACCTGTCCCTGTTTTTTTTCTTATTTTAAGTGGCAACTATCTTGTTGGTCTAATGGACATAATGCGATTGATAGAAACTGCTTCGTGTCTTTGCCTAAATTTCCATAAGCAATATCTTTGTGATCGATTTGCCTTTTTGTATGTGATTGGAATATCATTCATTTTGATCTTATTCGTTTTCTAATTCATAATTAATTCGTTCTAAAAGTATCTACAGTGGTAATTGGTGTCAAGTACAATAACTTTAACTTGTCGCTCTCTGAAGTACCATTTCAGAGGCTTGTCGCTACAACCAAGTAACGTTGTATTTAGAGGAAACGATTGTTATTACTTATGTTTCATACATTTATTGCATCATTGTTTGCTTTAACTGTATTCGAGAATCCAAGATTACTATCAGGAGTACACAAAAAAAGAAGCAAAACATTGCTAAAAAAATACAGGCAGCTTGCATAAACATAACAGAAACTCCTTTTAAATCCACACCATGTTTACAAAGAAATACTCCCCAAACAGCTCGATTTTCCAAAAATACCTTACAATTAGAATTTTCTTTCACTACCACGTAAAGGAACCAAGTCACGCATCACTACACAGTCGTTAATTATCGTCGACTGTCTCCGTATAAACATGATCGATTGACTGGTATGTACGAAAAGTGAAGATATCGGAGGGAAAGAAACATTAAGTGTATTCCTATGTCGGTAGTGATATCATTTTCATAGGCTGGCGAGGATCCTGCAGCCCTGTTGAACTACAGCGAACAGAGGAATGTAAGGAGATACTATGTATTATTTTTTTGTTTTTAAGGATATTAAGTTAAAATTGACATACATACATACATCCATAACATCGTGGCTTTGATCCCCGAAGGGATAGGCGGAGTTGGACATTCTGCCATTGTACAATGTAACACCCACTTTCCACTATTTATGTTATGAGTCCCATGTAATACGGGGTGAGCCTATTGTCATATACCGGGCACAAATCCAAACTCCGTGCTACTACTGAGAGTTGTTTTAAAACCCAATAATACTTTGCCCGACCCGGGATTCGAACCCGAGACCCCTTGCCAAGCACTCGCACTGACATTTTCTTTATTTATGTTTTTTATAGTATAAGACAGTTTTGACGTATTTTTGTTATATTAGTTCAAAATATTGAACGTTTGTCAATATTTTGTTTAACTAGTGGATTAAATAGAACATGGTAGGGTGTCATATTCACATTTATTAAGAAATCGACATTGTTCGTACATTTCCAAACAGATTTCTACTCTAGTGGGTTCTAGTATAGACAAATAAATTGCACCTATGACCTAGAGGTAAATGTTACTTTTAGCAGTTTTGTAATAGTACTAAATCCAAATCATAAGAAACTAACGCCTAATTAATAACTATGTAGAATTTATAAAGACAAGAGTAGCCATGATAGTCATATAGAAAAAATTAAAAAAGATGAAGAAAATAAGTTACTCCATAGATACATTATTCTGTACTTGGAAAAACCAACTGAATAGTAAGGCGTCGAGAAAAAAGCAGAATGATTCAATCGGCCACTCACGAATCTCGATCAGTCTTCGTCACTGTTTCGTATGTTTAGTTGGATATCGATTTATTGTCGTCACTTATGGAAAAACTGACAGTTTCAATGGTTAAAGTTGGGCCTTTTAAAATGCTATTATGCAATATGAAAATAATATTATACATTCATCCGATTTCAATTTGTTTCTGGTCTAGATTTGAAAGATACTAGAAGTATGCGAATGTCTTTAATAATTTACTAGTCCAGACAGAACTGTTCCAATTTAGTTTTAACTTGTAGTCTAGCGAACAAAGTAAATACTTTACAAAATGCACCTTCTCACAAACCGTTGAAATTGAAGGATCGTGAGATCATCATTGTCTTGAACACTAATAATATACGAAATAAATATTTCACGTTCTAGAGCTTGTAATTTATTTACATAAACTATTTTCCAAAGTTCCACTAACGTGTTTTCTTATGCAAATCTATGTTAATCTGGCATTTTCACGTTTAATTTTATTTCTGGCCACATTTCTCGAATGATATTGTCTCGTAAATCAGTCGTCGGGTGTTTTTCTTGGAGCGGCCGAGCCACCATGTTTTGTTTAGAATCACGCACACCCCGTCTGGGTTGCTTCTGCGATTGTGATTTACAACTCCTGGATTGTTTTATCACTAGTTTCACACGTAATTTAAATGTGTTTTTAAATAAATTTCGAATTATTGTCGCATTTGATAGAGGACCGGCTTGCTAGTTTTAAGTATTCCGTTGTGGAGACAAAAATAAAGCCTCTGGAAATGAAATTCATCTTCGATGCCTACAAGTGACGAATCTTTTAGTGAAGTTTTCAACAAATTAATTAATGCGCATTGTTTGTTCAGCTCTAGATCATTCAACATGTGCAAATTGTGCACGTTTTACTTTGTAACACTCAATCAGTCAAAGTGATATCAATTTATTGTTCTAATTCTGCATTCATGTCATCTTGTTCTTATGATTGTGAGTCAGTGACCATTTTACAATTTAGTAATGGTTGCTTTTCATACATCTGAGCAATGAGAATTGTTGTTGCCCTATATCTATGTAGTTATCAATATTGAATATTCTAGTAGCACACTTTTTTAAATTACAACACGGTCATCAAATTCTCACCGGTCATTTTACATTTTTGACTCGTTTTCGTCCAGCTATGACGTACCGTCCCGGTAGAAGAGTAATTATTGTTATTCTAATGGATCGTACGGGCATTCTGAGCATTCCCCATTGTAAGGAGTCCAGAATCGAAGCTCTGATTAATGACTGTGCAGCGAGGGACGACTTAGGGGCAACTTATAGTGCGAAATGTACAAAAAAGAACTGGTTTCATACTGAATGAAAGTATTATTATTCAAATAATGTTCTTTCTTTGTTTAGGAATGTAAATAAGTATGCAATTGCTCTTTCACACCTGCGTTTTGTTCGGTAATAAAACACCTTAGTCGATTTAAATAATTAAATAGCTCTAACTACTAACATTAGCCTTATAAACAATAGTTTATCTATGACTGGTAAAACTTCATAAATTAGGCTAACTAACGTTGAGAATGTCTGTAGACTAGTGGGATTAGTTAGTATTAGTTATATGAAGTACTTAGATTATTCAATATAATTTGTAACAACTTACTTTGAGCAGATGTGAACTGTTAATTAATTATGTAACAACATGTCATCAGTTTGTTCGAGTTGGCTCAAGATAAGTGCATGTGGAAAGACTTATTTAAGACCTCTTTAGGTCTTAACGAGGTAGTGGAACCAGAACAGTTTTATTTTCTGAATGGGAATACTATACGCCAATAGAAAAATAATTAGATTTTCGCTACTGTTTATGTTTATTGCATATTAATGTTTTTCAATGGCTAGAGTAAGATTAAAGAACTTTTCGGATGCAAATAAAGTACGAAATTCAGTTGACAAAGGACCACATAATAAGTCGGCTCTTGCAGTTTTGGTCATAGCTCGTGTCACGGTTATTTGAAACTTATTTTGTAAAAAATAAGGATGTGAAAACATTTTGATGTGAATGTAGAAGTGAAGAGATGAATTAAAGTATTGGTCTGCTTTCCAATTTAGAATTCTTGTTCTGGATTATAAAACTATATAAATATAACTTACTCCAGTTATTTAAAAATAAAATTAATCCCGTATATTTGAAGCAGGATAGAATATACACTATTAACGATTTTAACTTTAAAATTCACTATCATAGAATAGTGTCATTCAGAAATACCTACTGTACGCCGACCTTTAACGATAGTATCAGAGCATTATGCCGCTGCGAGAGATTATGCCATACAGTTGACCGACCGGTGTTTGTTTGCTGAAATCGACAAGCATGGGGCACCGTCACCCATGGCATAGCCGATTGGCATTCCATGGCTAGATAACCACGATTTTTTGTTTGTGCTGATATTTATCGGTGTAGCATAAATAAATATTATGTTGTGGTATCATGTTGGACTTTAATTATTTCTCATTTTTTATTGTAAAACCTCATGGTTTTGACAAACTGAAGAGCTCACTACGACCTTTATGTCATTTACTTGTTACTAACATCCAGCCATTCGAGCTCACTATCTTCATGGTCATGGTTAATGTTCAAAGAACATTTTTACAAAAATACAGGATCAAAAACAATTCTTACCACCAAATCGCATTCTTTTTCTTACAATAAATCTTAATCTCAAACCTAAATAATAAATTAAACAACAAAGCAATTGCATACCCACCATGGTTCAACACTTCATTGCCTCTCAAACTATTTTAATACTGACTTCGTACCAACATGACGGACTTAGCAATCGTGCGTGCAACTCCATGACAAATGCCCCTTAAAAAAACAATGCAAACAAAAAGATAAAGAAACATCTCATTTCATCTTTTTGTATCGTAAAAAAAGCTTTTCTTTAGCACTCTTTGAGGAGTGCCGAAGCTTTTTCAATATTTTTTCACTTGCTTAGAAGTCATAATTGTGTTTATAGTTCGTTTTGTCCTGTTTTTAAGTTGTTTGTTGTACAATTCGTTAAGGGTACAGAAAACAATGAAGTCGCAAAGTTTTGCGAAAACAGAAACCTGTTGTAAATATGAGTTTCGACCTGTTTGGCAAATAGAATGCCTGTTGTCGGTGTAACTTATACATCTAATCGATAACATTTTAAAAGGAACTGTACAGTGCCACCTACTAGGATAGTTTCCGTCACACTGTATTAAACTTTCATGAGAGCTGATCATAATTTATTATGAGCTTACAAAAAATCAATATAATAACGTAACCAAATATGAAATGTAAGTTGACTCATCGAAGAAAAAATTACCCGGTGCAAAATTAAAAGAAGGCGCCGACTGACGTCCAGCATCTAAGCTACAAATAATATCTTAACTGTACCATCTTAAGGGTACCTTTGAAAGGTACCCTTAAGATGGTGAAGCTGAAGTTAGGCGTAACAAGTAACCCTTCCATATTTTGCCAGCATAAAGTCTTAAACAAAAGGACGTCCGAACGGGACGTCAATGAGTCCCGTTCCCCGTACGGAGACCATAAATCTTCGAATTTACCACTTTAACTGTACCGTCCGGAGAGTTGACAAAATAATGGTGTTAAACAATATCCTGATAATTGTTCAATTGTCAGCATGAAGCGAAACTAAATCGATCTTTGTTTAGAGTATACTTTGTAATGAGACTAAAAAGTGTGTCATCGGTTTCAAACGTCTTAACTTGATTCAACTTAAAAAATATTGTGAGCATTAACGCCGTCCAAACGTAATATATCGTCTACGTCAAAAATGTATTTTAAAATGAATTATTTACGATATGAAATGGCAAGTGTCCCTTTGTAAATTCAATTATAATGTTCCACTGGTAACCTCTTACGAAGAGGGACAATTAATGTATAATATCATTTGCTACCTCTAGGTAGGTCTAGCATTTTACTCTGATGTTAAAAAATAATATATCGTCTACAGAAACAAACCTTACATGTGAATTTCGCAGACAGGAAAAAAATCGCGAAACACGAAAGCAGGTAGGATCCCAGTTTTATGAGAGGCGGCACGCTTTATCAACAGACGAGGACTCCTAGAAAGTGTTTTATTGTTTTAAGACCCCCAATAAACCTTTTACATGTTTGTATTCAAGAAGCCGCCTCTGATTTTGACTTGCCGACAAGAAACAATGCCTGAACATAGACTAGTTACAAAGACACTGGCGTTCCAAGAAGCGAGCAGTAAGTCTATTGTTGTAATTTCATTATGTCCATGGGAATTTTGGTAGCTTACTGGTAAAAGATAAGATAAGGTACAAAGGTAAAAAGTATTCTTCATACACGTGTCCTTTTTTACAACACTTTATGGTATTTATTCTTTGTAAAGAATGGACATGGAGCGGTACTGACTTTGAAGTTCTATTTTTAGAATCGGAATATCCAAGTCAATGCATACTCTTGGATGCTCCAAACGAAACCGTGTGAAGATTGGCATAGAAAATATAGGTTACTGTTGAAGTTACTTTAGTGAATAAGGCTGTAAGTTTGTCTGCTCTAATATCCTTTTGTATTTTATCGATACTGTACAAATATCACTAAAGCGACAGATGTCAAAATTTTTTCGCACAAACCATAAATTAGAGAAAAAGATCCAAAGTAAATATCAACCAGAAAGCCCCGCGGCAAAACCAAATACAATATTCTGAATAAGCCATCGATTGATTTCATAAGATTAATGGTTGCACATTGTCAGCGCCACAGTATGACGAGAAGGCTCGCCGAATTTGCGCAACCAAAATGTGTTTTATAACCTTATGTATAAGGGCTAACAAATATCATTTTTGAAATCTTTTTGAGCTGACAGAGCATTGAATGGCATTCACTGTTTTTATTTCGTACGTTATTTAAATTCAGCTTTATTACGTAGTGACAAATTTCAAACTCGTATTCTTTAGTTAGTCCAAGTTGTAGCATTTTGGTTCTGGCGTTTAAAACTTGGGGTTCGGTAGAAATTGATTTTGGAATTCAGTGTGAAATTGAAATAAAAGTTTTTTATTTGAACGCACAGTCGACACAAAGTGAGATTGCTTCTATGGTTAATCTGACGATTAAATATTTATTTGTTTGGTTTTAAAAACCAATAGTACTATTTGCCCCGATTTAAATGTTCAACCACATTATTGTGTAATGGGTTGAACTTAATATTTTTTTGATTTATGATCACTTACTCCGTCTGACGTTCAAGTTACTTTTACGAGACTGATTTGAAACGAAATTGTTAGTATTGAGGATAAAATATAACTATGGAATATTTGCAGTAAGAACATTTAAAACTTTCTTATGGTTTCATTTTTAAAAATATATAAATCAGAACCTATTTCAGCCTAAATAAAGCTTTTCCTTTTTAAAATAACACGTGTGAAAGTAAAATTTTGTTTCAATCTTTATTTCCAAGAATCGCTCAGAATCGATCGTTGTTCCCATACAAATGTTAGGAGCAGAACACAATGCACTCCGTTGGTGGGTGTGCGCATGTAACAGATGTGAATCGCTTTGGCCAGGAGGTGTGTACTGTGTGTACAAAGAATGCATATGTCGCTCACGCTGCCGTACGTGGGTACCAATGCTTACTATTGGGCGTTCAATAATGCGTACGTTGCATGAGTAAGCTATTTTAATATGTGGGTTTGTTTTGCTATGTAAACCTATGTATGTACGTTTTATTAGAGTGTAAAATCACAAATGAATCGTTAAAAAAAATCTAATTTATCACTCGTAATTATTTCCATTCCTAATTGTGAAACATTAATAATATTAAAAAATATATGTTTAAATATGTTAGGCATATTTTTATGGTTTACTTAAAACATCAATTTGACGAGGTAGCTCGACAAGTTTCAAGCAAAGTACGGGGCTCATTGTCACGAGTAATGTTGCACAACAAATGACACGGCGAGCGTCGCGTAGCCATATAAAGAACACACCATAATTGTGATAAAGTTTTTCGCCTCCTTTACAATAATATTGGTTTTAATCATTCCCAAATATTATTAATATCTAAATAATTCATTTGTTAAAAATTAACCAAACAGTACAATTTCAGTTTCCACAGTTTTAATTGAATCGTCAATGGATTAAGTAACCTATTCATATGCTAATAAGGTTTAAATAGCAATGGCGTTGACAGTGAAATGTTACTATATTAATTGGAAGGTTTATTAAAATTCAAATCATGTTTGTCCAAATATATAAAAAAAGAAATAAAATATTGATATGAATACATTAATGCATTATGTTGTTTTATTTGCTGTTGATGATACTGTATTTTTGATTTAGCGTAATGAATCAATGTTACATGCTGAAATGAACCTTACGGCTTACCAAATAAGGTTGTCTTACTAAATAAAAGTAACTTTACTTCATGGTAGTGAAGATATATTCTCGCCTGATATTATATCCTTAAAATAATAAGAAACGGTGTGCTTAAAGGAATAAATATGATCTAGATAAGATTCAGAAGTAGTCATGATCGTTCATAAAACTCAGCTAAAGCCTATAAAACTCCTTCATATGTATATTTTTCTTCAAAACTTTAAGACAGATGTTTTTAACTACAATCGTAATACTTAAATTTCAAATAAATTAATTAGTTTCAACAATCAACGATATTAAAATCGTAAAGTTGTGTCGCAGGCGTCGCACGCGCAAGCTCGCATGCTGCGCCATTGTCGCGACCCCCGATTGAACTGTTACACGTCGAGATGAGTTATGTTCTAAGTCAGGACTGTGCGTACAGGGTGCTGTTTTACAGTTTGATTTTGTGTAATCAGACAATATTGGCTACCTAGCAATAAATAAACTATTTCGTATGTGGTATTTATTTTATTCATAATTGATAATCAGCATCTTGTTTAAACATTATCTGTATAAAAATTTATGATCTAAAATTGGATTATTACTATCCTTGATTTTCTATCATACCCATACTTTTTTGAAAATTATAAAATCGGTGGTATTGAGCACCTCCTCCTTTTTTTGTTTTTTTGGGAAGTCGGTTAAATCTGTTTTGGTTTTAATGTATCAATTCCATTTTTTTAGCTAAATCATTTTTATGCAGATACAGAACATAGAAACAACTGACAATTTGAAATAAACACCATGTTATTTTATTCTTGAAACATCCTCTATAAAATGCAATCGCCAATGCAGCACAGTGACACACATACGCGGCTTTACACTAAACCAATAATAGAAATCAATCCATACTCCCTCTCTTACACACACATACAAATAACAATCAATGCTACACCCATGCCTACGCGCACACAAGTATAAAAGTATTGGAAATATTAGCTTTGTAAACATTTACGGGATATTTGCAAAATGTTCCGCCAATCGGACCGTATATACCCTTCTCTTTCTTATTCAATAAACACGCTAACAATAGAACGAGACGGCGAGACCGGCTTTACAACTTTGCGGAGGGACAATAGTGACGCTATTGTTGAAAGTACCCCAAACTTTTTTTAGGTCATATAAAGTATTATAATTGTAGGGTCGTGCCGCCTGTATGCACTTACACCATTCGTTTCGCAGTCAACCTCGGAGACGGATCGCCGTCTCCTACGCAGTCCAGTGTCAGTGCTAATTAAAGGATAATCAGTGTGTGTCAAGCAGTGATAGTGTTAGATATTTCATAAACATAAGGTATGTCCTTAGCGACTACTAATCGTGCTAGTGAAATGTGGAACAGCAGTAGAGATATGAACGCTCAAATTGCGATACAATCTAAGCTTAACGAATATAAACAAAACCTTAATATGCCGACCGATTACTACAACAACTATCAGAATAGTTATTATTCACAAAACTATAACTATACAAATACGATCAGTAATTACGGGAAGGTGTATGAACAGAACCAAAGTGGCGGAATAGTGAAATCGGAACCAACTTCATGGCCTGGTTACAATGCAAATTATCCATCTGGAAATAATGTTAATGATATGGGAATGATTAATCGATGGAAGGAAATGAACTATTATTTACAACAGCAACAACAAATGCAGCACCAACAACAAATCCAGCATCGGCAGCAGCAAGTATCACCACAACAACAATATGGGTATGAACAAAAAATTAACACAATGTATCAAGGTACTGTGGAGAAGCCAGAAGATATTAAATTGATTAATTCACCGGGACAGTGCAGTGTTCCCGAAACTAGCTACGGATCACCTCAAAGTGCAACAAGTAATTTTAAATCACCTACGCCTGAAGCAGACGAATCACCAAATTTAAGGGCACTGCTTATGAGACCGAAGGATCAAAATATACCACCACATTTTATGAAATATGATAAGACGTATACGGAAGAAATGCTCCAGAAGATGATGTTTAGCACAGAAGACGCAAACAATTGGGGAAAAAACAAAGAGAGCACTGAGAAGGAATGCAATTTGTCGCAATTTCATGGTGGATTTGAGAACGTTGAGGATCAAACGTCAATCAAGAAAGATGCAGTGGGTGGGGCAACAGAAGGTGCACAGTCATCACAGGACTCTTCGGGACCCTGTCAGGATGTGACGAGGGTCGATGCAGGCGGGGACAATGCGGATTATGCGGATAACAAAATGGCGGCTGCACAAGATGTGCAGGCGGTTTATCCATGGATGAAGAATGTTGGTGGTAAGTAATGTTTTAGTATGATTGAAACAATTACAGCTTATATAAAATAAAGTAACAATTTATTAAACTGATTTTATTAAAACGGGATTTTAATATTATAATATCTTCTTACAGGTGAAGACAAAAAGGAAGGCTCGAAGAGAACACGGCAAACCTACACAAGGTTTCAAACGTTGGAATTGGAAAAAGAATTCCATTTTAACAAATACCTGTCTAGAAGAAGAAGAATTGAAGTATCACATGCATTGGGTCTGACGGAGCGACAAATTAAAATTTGGTTTCAGAATAGAAGAATGAAAGCTAAGAAGGATGGGAAGCTAGCAACATCACCAGAACCGTATAACGTGGACGAAATAAGTGCCGCTAAATTGAGTATGACTGAGTACATGGGTGCAACGCAGCGAATGTCTGGTTTGGGAGAATATCCTAACTATCATATGAATCTTCCTCCACAAACAAACATCCCACCACAAATGGCAAGCACTTTACCACAAAATTATATGATGCCGCCTTATGAAGGGATCAAAAATATATAACTGGTACTAAATAGTAAAAAAGTAAGTATTGTTTAATAATGACATATAATACTACTAAGTACGTTTCCATTATTCATGATTTATGCGATTATCTTCTTTATTATTAAAAACTTGCGAAGAATCATTATATAAATTGCTTGCAACCGTTTTATGTGACACGTCTGATCGTAATTATCTACCTATAGTAATTCTTATCGTAGTATCAGTGTATCGATGTAGACATGTAGATCCTTATCGCCCGCATCTTAAAGGTTATTTTCCTGTATTTTTTTATTAACATTTTGTTGACATTGTTTTAGTGTGAATGCTCGTCAGTCGATTGATGCGAGCATGATTCAACCATACAAGGAGTTCGGAGCCTCCTAGATCAGATTTTGGTGCCTCTGCCTAGTATGAAGAATGAAATGCGGTATGAGAACTGAAAATAAGTAAAAAAAGGTAAATGTAAAATTTAGCACGTGGTGTTAAATCCGCCTTATTCACCATTATTTTAATATAAATTATTATGTATTTTAAGGTGTTAATTATCATACATAATTATGTTAAGCATGTAAGTACAATTCTACTTGTCCTTGCGGGAAAAGGATTGTTATAAATCTTAAGACTGTTCTAATCAATAATTAAAATTATTTCTAGATAAATTATGTATATTCAGTATTTTCATGTCTACTTAATAACATATAATGTTTTTTCCATAAGTGTCATGTAAATCACTGGATCTTTGAGGGCCTGCATGATGCAGATGAGGGTTTTTGTCCTCTGAAGATAAAAGTAATTCAGGGTTATTTAAAATCTATCGAAAAATGAACCCGATGGCGTCTTGAGGCATATTTGTAAATATTATAATCTTCGGTAACCGGTCAGTCGGTGCCGAGTACCCGGTTGCAATCGTTGGAACTTATCCGTACGTGTAAAAGCTAATGTACTACCATGCTACTACTATTAAGCATAGATTTACACACGTTGTCACCGGGAACTCTGTACCGGTTGCCTGGAAACTGAGTTTTAGAAAATTATGATGTTGAGTCAAGTAAGACAGATAAAAGTCCCTCGCCTGGGCATGCCCTAATTAATACATTTATTTAGGTATCTATATGAAACGTTCCTATTTAGATATAATATTGTGAGATGAAAAGTATTTTGTAAAATTTTATATTAAGTATATTGTAAGTATTTTATGTTTCTCTAGTCACAAATAAAGAGGAGTTGTGAATTCTGTATATTATACAAATTGTTTTTTTTTTATTTTCCTCCAGCACATTGTATGGATGTACATTGCATATTGAATATACATTGCAGCTATGTATTAGGCAAATTATAATAACACGGCAACTGGCAACTGTGAAACGTGTCATGGATTTAATTCCCTTAAAAAAAAACTTAAAAATAACTAATAAAACTTATCAAAAACAATAAACAAAACTACTAAACACCAAACATTAAATCAGAAGCGTTATCCGTTTAAATTAAACGCTTAACAACAATAGTACAATCGTTTACAATATTCAGACGGCAACACCAAAACTTTCAAACAAATTGCACCTTTATCTACTTTGGAATAAAGCTCAAAATGTTATGATGAAAATATAAACTTTAGAGTAGTTTGATGTTCGGCTTGTAAAGAACCCTTTCACATAGTTTAAAGGGTTCCAAACCGTAAACACAGGTCTCTAGGGATCAGTAGTAAATGTGCAAATGTTGACAGGAATTTGACATGTTTTGACAGACTATTGGATTTGGCCTAGGATTAAAAAAAAAGTGCTGCGTAATCCTGTTATGGTTACCTGTATTGATTGGTTTAAAAGGATGGACTTCTGTGGTTAGTTTCGATGTAAATAAAAGGCGTTTTGTGGTATTTTTTGCTAGTAACAGATATTTTGAGTAGCTAGATATTTTTTTATATTAATTCTCGGTATCCGTGTAGATTATAATACTGTGTGAGTGATTTAATGTAACGTATAATAAAATTTAAGAAATAATTAATATTTAAATCCAAGGGATCAAAATGTGAAAACACGGTTAAGTTGAGCCATGTGGTATTTTTATGAGTCGATTTGGCTACGACCTCGTAAGTCCGGTGATCGCTAGCGTGTTAGTTTTGTCGCGGAGAACCTAACGGGCTACCGGAGCTCCGGCTCGACGTGCAGGAGAAGGAACGGGGTGGTTTTTAGTAAGTAAGAGTCTGACACTCCCTCCCGCCTCACCCAGGCGGGAGCAGTCATTCGATGATTTTCCCCGCTTAAAAAAAAGCGTGTTAGGTTTCGGCGTCTAATGTTTGGTTCCCACGTTGAACAAAGTATTTTTAAGAAATTCTTAGAAATTTTGAGCCCATAATTATGACTGGTGTATAACAATTGACTTGCCATTTATCACACATAACATAATAACAGATACTTGAATGTCGTTATATGCAAATGTGATTTTACGATATTGGCTTAGGTCCGATCTATATCCGAGTTATTTAGATTAGATTGGGCTAAAATTAAATATCTATCTCAAAAATAAACATCAATTATTGAATGAGTAATAGATTAACTTCACACGTGTGAATTACTAGAAGGGGTCGACAAAGTTCATATTTCATAATAATTATTTTACTAGTCTTAAAAATTGGAATCGTTATTGCCTAAAACGTTTGACAGAAGTCAAATATTATCCTTTGAATGTTAATCTGTCAAGCATTTGTAGCTAACTTCACCGCGTTCTGCACCCCAGCATTAGAAAGTCGACCCTCGTGCTTTTTGAATAGAGAATAACAATAGAATCCTCGTGAAAGAGACAACAATACACCTTTATCACCCTTGAAAGAAAGAGACGCATACACATCAACCCTCTAGAGCAGGGGTAAGTTTGAACTACGCATGCGCAGCCAATATTCCAGCAAGATGGCTGCCTGTGTTTAGTTCATATTTTGTTTGTTTCTATGATTAAAAATGTAGTTTTTAGTTATTATTTCTTTAATTCACTATAAAATATTTAATTAAAATGGTTTTACATGTTTCGTATATCATATTTAAACGGAGTAGTCATTAGAAATGGCTGTCAAGGCGAGATAACCTAGAATGTTGGTAAGTCAACTCCTTTTTCAAAACAATACAGTCAACAAAGCTAGGATTAAGAATTTTCATCGTCTCAGTTCATTACAATAAGGATTTGTTATGACTCAAATAAAACTTTCATCTTGTTATTTTCTTATTTACGTACACTATGTATACTATGTGTACGTATATTACTACACACTAGATTTAAAAATGTATATTTTATATGTAGAAAGATCATCCAGGTTGCAAGACCTCAGTACTAAATCCAACATAACGCATAGCAGGTAAGTACCTACATAGTATTTCATGCAGCATTCATGAATATAATTTTTAAAATATTTTAAAATAATACAAAATGTTTTTAATTAGATGCATGTGATGTGACAGCAATACCGGGACCGATATTTCAAGTACTTTCAAGATTGCTGATATGTTATCCTTTCTACTGTACATTCTACTACCTCTGTC
The DNA here is from genome assembly GCA_902850265.1 of Spodoptera littoralis. Lineage (NCBI taxonomy): Eukaryota > Metazoa > Arthropoda > Insecta > Lepidoptera > Noctuidae > Spodoptera > Spodoptera littoralis. Next base: position 5,385,432 of record LR824542.2, on the reverse strand, counting down.
AAATGTTTTATACCACATTCATCACGAACTGATTAACCGTCATTCAATTATCCAAATATAAATTCAATTGATCTTTTTTTCACCGTAACGAGAACTTGCTCTCTTTATAAACGCTTCAAATGCCTTCCATTTTTTTTGTTTCCGATAAAAACTTTTGTTACCAATAAAATGAAAACAAGAACATTTTGATGTAACCAGCACACCTTGGCGTTATAAACCAAAATGTAAATGCAGTTCTATAACTGATCGTTGTTCGAAATGACCATTAATATTGGCGCCTTAATGAAGTTCCGATTTCAAAACCGGGTTCGCCAACGGCAAATTTAAGTTGGTCCGTTCATGCATTGAATACGTTACTTGAATGACGGGTCTAATTAATCCTAACGTTGAACGAGCCAGCTCTCATTGAAGGCAGATCAAAAGAAACCTCCTAATGGATATTTGAATGCCACCATAGTATTTACCTTTAGTATTAATCGACTAAGTAACGTATAGAAAATAGTGAGTCATATATACAAAAAATATATGAGGATGATGCTGTCGAATCAATCATAATTTCTTTCACAAAGTAGCTAAAGGTAAAATGTTGCCGGATAATTATATGAATTAGGACCTTTTATGAGTCAGTACATAGGTACTAGGCACATACGGAATTATGTTGTGTATTGTATGTATATATATAAGTACTTTGACAAATAACTAATGTTCCAATTGTTATTATACTCGCATTGTTATTAAATTTAAGTAATATAACATATTGACAATGTAATATTACACAGTGCACAGAAAACTAATTCACTTCATCCATTATAATACCTATAACAAAATATATTTTTACGAGTTTCCAACAGTACTAAAATTAAAGATAATTTTAAATTTATTTTCGTTCAAACACAGTCTTATCGGCGCTTACTTACACATGTACTTTCAATCTTCGATCACTTTGAACATCCAAAGTGAGGAGTTATCAACACTAATAAATTACAATTTATAATTAAACATTACGACCAATTAATACTAAAGAGGGAGCTGAATTTATTGCTCATGACAAATCACTTTGATAGTAATTTTGTTTGATGTGTCTGTATGTTTCATGTCGATAAAATTTTATCGGTTTTGAAACACCTTTTATATCATTTGGTGGTACTCTGATTACTAATTTTGTTGTGCATTAAATGTAGGAATATTAATTTTAGTTGCTTTATACCTAATTGATACGGTTTAAAAGGAATGAAAGCTTATATTAATTTATTCGTAGAAAAGCAAAAAAATAAAGAGTATTTTACCAAGTGGGTACTGGGTTTTTAAAAATCTCAGTAGTAGCACGGAGTCTGGAAATGTGTCCGGTATATGGCAATAGGCTCACTCCCTATTACATGGGACTCATAACATAAATAGTGAAAAGTGGGTGTTACATTGTACAGTGGCATGAAGTGCCGAAATGTGCACCTCTGCCTACCCCTTCGGGGTTAAAAAGGCGTGATGTTATATTATGTTATTTTACCAAGTGATGGAGCGGCTAGATCATTGTTAACTTTAACTAGTAAGATCCCTAAAATCCCTAAAGTCGTTGGATGAGTTTAAGCTTCATTACTTCGTTAGCGTTTTAAAATTATATTTAATACTATTAATACATGTTCATACAATTTCCCTTTCACAGCTTAAAACTGACAAATTAAATCCAAATTTCTAACGCCGCACACAGATCGATAAAGCATAATACGTAAACATCGCGTTTGGTCACATCACAGTAACATCAGTGGACACAAAAAGTGTGGGATCAACAAAAGAATCTGCACGGCGCATTGTCCCAGCGGTTTGGATCATTTATCAACAACGCTCCACTGACGTCGTTCGAGAGCAGATCGGAGATCAACGGAACCAAACGTCGACCACGATTAAAATTTTTGCATCGTTATTACAAGACTGATTTGGGTAAAACAGTATTTGAAATGTAAAAACCAATCCATAATAAGGATAATGCTAGAATTTTCTCTTGTGCCGATGGTGTTTTTACAAACATAATGTCACTATGTCTATTGCCTATAATACGTTTTAGATCACACAAATAGTGCTGTCCTTGAATTAGTCAAATCCGCAATTTGTTACGTGGCGATGTAGTGGTGCACCACTACCATGGATTTAATATCATAAGTTAATTTGAAATCAGTTTAAAAATTCTTATCAGTCTAAAAAACCTACCAATAACTTATAACTGCAAAAGTCAGTTTATCAACTAAGCGAAAATATATTGAGAATGCAATTTTTTATTCGTACAAGATATTTATAGACTTATTCAGTAGTAATCAAGTTTAACATGGACAAGTAAGTAACAATGATCGTTTGCCCCGCCACCGTATAATAGCCATTATTATAATTCTGCAATTTAACGCCTTTTTGAAAAATTTATAATGACTCAATTTATGGACTTCGTATTTTTTCCTTCACACAAAATAACGATAGACTTGTTGAGTGGCTCATTATATAAATTCGATTTTGAATATCGAATCAACATTTTCTTTTTAATTTTTTAAATTGAATAGAATCTTGTATCAGAAAAGGTTCGTTTCATAAAAAAGTTTTTAATGTATACGATGTTTCCATAATGTCCTAGAGGATATATTGTGTCGACCTCTTTGACATTTTGTAATGTCTTTGTAAGTAATTATGGTGGCAATGTTCATGTGTTTTCAAGTAATAAGTGCCTATAATTATGTGAATAGCTGTTTACAGGCCTTGTATATAACCAATTAGTACCAGCTAATATGTTTCAATTACAAATGAAAGACAAATAAAACAGTAGGTATAGTAAATATGTATATACCTACCTATGTGAATAGGAGGTTATATACATTCTTGTTTCATATTTTAAATAATGTCTGAAACATTTTAGGTAATATTATAAACAATAGGTACATAAGTACTCTAAAATTGTCAATAAAAAATATTTCTATGTATCGTACGTATCCTGGATGAACTTAACTTACACTTCTTTCATTTGAACTATATTTAGGTAGTTCATAGAAAATTAGATACCGAATCGATACCGAACTTTTGTTTCACCTAATTTTATACACGTCAGAACAACAATTGTCAGTCTCCGTTCAAATCAAAATCGTAACGTCATTTACCTGACTGTAACATGGTATGACGTGGCCGCAAAAATGTCCATTGACCGTCCAATTTTATTTGATCTCCACTATAGAAGAATGACCGTTTAATTTGTTTTAGGATGAGAGCTCAACTGCGGCTGGATGGTTGGGCGTCAATGTCACTTATGTGCTTAACCCGGCGAGTGGATGGAGGAAATGATAGATGGTAGCAACCCAGCCGTTGCTGTAACGTCAACCATTTGGAAATATATAGAGCTGATAGACGGACTATCGGTTCTTTTACATTGATCTCTTTTTCATTATTATTTCCATACATTTTCTAAGTTGGGGTGGAAAAATTAAGAAGTTCTATAATAGTAAATTGATTTTACATTAACAAATAACATTATAAATCAGTTTAATTGTTACTGAATAGATCAAGACACCTAATTAAAAAAGATTTTCTTAAAGTAAATATATTTTTAGCAGTGTATTATCAACTCTATACGTATACAATTTTCCAAACGCTACCCGGACCCTCCGCGCTCACAAATTCCAAATTGTTTTTGACTGACAGCTAAATGTAAGTTAGCATTGTTTGAGCGACGCACCGCACTTGGAAGGCTGCTCTTTCTCTAATTATTTCTCTACTGCCGCTTGTAATAACAGTGTTTGTTTCAACTTTTTAGACAGATTGAGGTTACGGGTAGGTGTAGCTTTGAAAGGGGTACTTTTATTTGCTACCATTTTTTAAATATAGTTTTAGGTTTGCGTGTTATCTTGTTTTCAGTAGTTAGTGTTGAGTATCGATGAGTACTTATAAGTAGCAATAATATAAGCAGAATACTATGAGTAGCAATAATATAAGTAAAAGTACAGATTTTGTCAAAATGTGTTAAAGACTTGTGCTTCTGGATAAATGTTGATGTGTGCTCGATTGCCCATGTGTTAGTTGAATAGGCAATATTTATCTGGTATAAAAAATCAAGTTGGTAAATAAAAGTTTCAAATATTTTTCGGATAGGTCAAAACCACGAAATTGATTAATGTTAGAAAGACCTTAATTAAGTAAAAAATAAACATCGTTGATTAATATATTTCTACAAAAAAAAAAACATTGCAGAATTTCTTAAATTAATCCGTTACTACTTTTTTTGCTAAACCAAATTAATTGAGACATTCTAAAATATTTTGACAGGTTTGCAAAGTCTATTCCTAGATATAAAGATATATTAGAGGTAATAAATGGTTGAGTTAAGAGCAAAAATTAATTAAGCGAGAGTCCACTAGTGGAATTCCTGAACAAAACTCAGCGTGCTGAGAAAGGAACGATTGACGGGAACACAAACAAACCTCTTCGCGAAAGTTCTAGAAGTTTTCAAACAATTTTATTTACTAAAGAAATCTAATTAAAGTGAAAGGTTTGTTTTTTTAATTGGTCAAGTATTGAGATCATTGTTTTGTGTCTATTACACCTATTTGAAAAAAAAACTGCCTCGTTGGCCGAGTGGTCGTAAGTGCGACTGCCGGGCAAGGGTCTCGGGTTCGATTCCCGGGTCGGGCAAAGTATTACTGGGTTTTTAAATATTCACAGTAGTAGCACGGAGTCTGGAATTGTGCCCGGTATATGGCAATAGGTTCACCCCCTATTACATGGGACTCATAACATAAATAGTGAAAAGTGGGTGTTACATTGTACAGTGGTATAATGTGCACCTCTGCCTACCCCTTCGGGGATAAAAGGCGTGATGTTATGTTGAAAAAAAAAGTTATGTGTTTAGGTTGTGTGTGCTGTAGCTGGTGTAAGATTCAAGATTTCCTTTAAAATCTTTAAAAATAGTCAATATTACTTCGCACAGGAATAAAATTCAGGATCTCTTGCTCGGTAGTTGCGATTACGACCATTCAATTAACAAGTAACATATATGTAAATGTTTTTGAGTATGTAATGTGTGAATATAATAGTTACTTTTAGAGGTAACACTTTCTTTGTTAACTTGTAATAAGTAGAATTCGTAATTAAAAATTAGCTGGATCTGAAATTTTAAGTGAGGGAGAGCCATGCTTCCGCACGAATGGGCCGGCTCGACCGGAGTGATACCACGGCATCACAGAAAATCGACGTGAAACAACGCTTGCATTGTGTTTCGTCGTGTGTTAGTGAGGTTATCAGAGGCCCCTCTTCCTCAATCTTCCCAATAACTGAAGTCTCCCCAATCCTCAAATTCCTTATCCCCCAAAGGCCGGTAACGCACTTGTAACGCCACTGGTGTTTCAGGTGTCCATTGGCGACGCTGATTGCTTACCATCAGGTGATCCGTCTGCTCGTCTAGCGGCTTATCCCATACAAAAATCTTTTAACTTTTAGTTCATTATTTAACTACGTAATTATTAAATTGGACCCTATTTACATTTTTGTATGTATACTAATACAATCATGCTGCTGTTGTTGGTAATTAAAATTAATGTATGATTGTTTGTTACAGGTACATACAACGGAAAACGAAACTAAATTATCTTAATTAGTTAAAATATTAAATGAATTCAAAAGATTTCAAGTTGTTTCTTTTTATTTAATATTTTTACTGAGGTGTCAGCACTGTACAACATATTTTAGGTAAAATCCACTTTTCTTCAGTTAAAGTTGGAACTTGGAAGATAATTTCGAAAATCGGATAATTGAATTTGAGAATTCCTATTCTACTTTATAGCAGGTTTCTCTGTTGATATTTATATTTACCACCTTAAATTCAGTGAAGTTATATGTGATAACTGAGGGAGGGATGAGGGATTGGCAGTAAGTTTCTGAAAATGTAGCGAAATCCAACGTATCGTGATGCCGACGCGGGTTCAATAACTGCAATAAATATTTGAACAATATGGGTGATCTATAAAATATGTCGTCTATATCTGTATTTAATATGTCTCAATTCTACATCTAAGAATTTTCGAAAATCGAATCTCAATACTGAACACGATCCAAAAAAAATTGTCCTCGTGCGAACCACTATTCGATCAACAAACGCGTCATGCGTACTCAAATGCGTATATCTTACACCAATTTTACTAGAGTAAGGCTCAAGGTTAACCCCTTTTTTTAAGGGGAGAAAATCATCGAATGACTACTCCCGCCTGGATGAGGCGGGAGGGAGTGTCAGACTCTTACTGACTAAAAACCACCCCGTTCCTTCTCCTGCACGTCGAGTCGGAGCCCCGGTTACCCGTTAGGTTCTCCGCGACATATTCTAGACAAGGTTAACTCCTTTGGGGGTAGTAAAAGTATGAGTATAGAAAGAATGTCATTAAACATGAGCACTTAATAACATCACACGCTGTCACTGGGTGTTTAGCGGTGGTATTAGTGAGGTCGGCGTCAGTCCCGACTTCGAACGTTTGACAAGGGGCGACAACTTGACTAATGGTGTTTCACGTCACTCTCTTACTTTCGCCGAGATGAGAGACACTGAGACTACGGAGTTCAATGGTTTCAAAGTAAGTATTGCCACAGTTTTGGGAAGAAATTTCTTCTAGAACTTAGGAATAAATAATAAACTGATATTTATAATGTTTGTTTAAAAATAACAAGACGTTTAAATAACTAGCATAATAAAAATGAAATTATTGAAAAATCTATAGTAAACTAAGATGTTAATTTGAATACTAGACAGCGATATAACATTTATATCAGACATCAGTTACAATTGCTTATCAAGTCACGACTGCCCTCTATCGGGAGTTTAGTGGTACTAATCAATCAATCAAAGTGATAGTAAATACTGTATTTTGATCAACCTATTCCAATTATTCAAATCTAGACATTAATAGCCAAAAATAAACAGCAAAATAAATTTTTGTTTCCTACGTGAACTTTGTAGCAAGTTCGTAGCTTTCGTAGTCGTTTCGTAGCCGTAGCACCGACTTCTTTCGGCACAACCACTCGAGTAGCAGAGCACATTTATTGGACTGAACCGAACGTGAGTGAACGCTATTGTTTTTGAACTTTCAAGCTTTGCATAAAGTATTGATGGTTGAAAATTCAACTGTACGATGATAGACTGTATTGTTAGTTCGTAGGCGTATTTCGTAGCATTTGATGGTTAAATTAAGAGTAATAATCTACTGATTGCTGGCTACCGTATGTATCTTATAAGTACTTATATATTTATAGATAGTGGAGATAATAATAAGATCTAAAGTTCTTTGATAAGGTGTACATAATGATGTTGAAAGATGAAGATATGGAATACGATAATCATTAGAGCAGAGCTGAATCATATTTCTACAATGTAGTAATAGGTTTTATCAACATAGGAACTTTTTAAAGACTGCCTCATTGGCCGGGTGGTCGCAAGCGCAACTGCCAAGCCTTGGGTTCGATTCCCGGGTCGGAAAACGTACTTTTTTTTTAAATTCTGTATGTAACACGGAGTCCGGAATTGTGTATATGGCAATAGGCTTACCCCCTATTCCATGGGACTCATAACATAGATAGTGAAAAGTGGGTCTTACATTGTACAGTGGCATTAAGTGCCGTAATGTACAACTCTGCCTACCCCTCCGGTGATCAAAGTAGTAATTTTATATTTATATATAGAAACTTTTTTGTTAAATTACCGTTGGTTTAGTACTACCTACTTAAGTCTTTTCAGTAAGATTACCAGAACAAATCAAAACTTAACAGTACGTTAAACTCATGTTTTAGCTACCAACAACAGAGAAAAGGCAGCACACTCAAGGCTTCTTAAAATTCAACATAACATAACATCACGCCTTTTATCCCCGAAGGGGTAGGCAGAGGTGCACATTATGCCACTGTACAATGTAACACCCACTTTTCACTATTTATGTTATGAGTCCCATGTAATAGGGGGTGAGCCTATTGCCATATACCGGGCACAATTCCAGACTCCGTGCTACTACTGAGAATTTTTAAAAACCTCAGTAATACTTTGCCCGACCCGGGAATCGAACCCGAGACCCCTTGCCCGGCAGTCGCACTTGCGACCACTCGGCCAACGAGGCAGTTTTAAAATTCAACTTTTTCTTAAAAAGAAAAGTAGGAAACAGCGTATAAAATTGTACCTCTTATATCTTCAAAAAGCTACTGATACCATCAAAGAACTGTCGTCGAAATGGAAACATAAATTCGAATAAATTGATTACCTACCATAATAAACTGGATACTGCTATGTCTTCATTAAGGAATAACAAATTAATACCGAATGTGGTATCATTAAAATAATTTAATTAAGATGTTTTGATGTACCTAATTTTTACTATTTTTATGAATAATTACATGGCGTTCATTGGTCATTGACTTGTAAAAGGATACTTTTGGGAATGTTTTGGTTGATAAATATTCTTTAAATAGTAGGTGCCTAATCATTATTTTATTATTTGTCATAACATCTAGAATTGACAGTCAAACTGTTTGTTGGTAATCAGTTAATATTTTTTTAAGTTTTTACGGCCTGTCAACAATAAATATAGTTCGGTGATACTAAAAAATAAAAGTAAGGTTTACCATTATTGATACATTTTACCGTTGTAAGATTTACCTCTATAATTCTCAAATTCTATTGAAAACGTAGTATTGTAAACCTGTTAGAAGTAAAAAACGTTTTTACAAATAAATATAACAACAATTTTGAACGAATTTTGCGTAGGTAATGAAACTGTATCAACGCCATCTATATTGGGCATCGCAACAAATCGTACTCTGCTGAAATATTGACCATAGCGCCTCTACTGGCAAAAATGTGACACTTTTTCATTCAAGAATTGTGATGTTTTCAAGTAGTATGTATAGTTATTTTCAAAAGTAAGCTGTTTAAAGTAGATGGTATTATATAAAAAAATATTGAGAAACACAATTGCAGCTCGATTTAGTTTGACTTGAAATCTGAATACGTACCTACTGATTCTTTCTAATGAATTTATGAAATCAAAATTAGTTAGGTACTACTGACATCGTAATTAGACAGACTCATTCCCCTACTTTAAATTAATGAGTAACCTTCCTGTAAATTGATGAAAACATCGGAAGTTTTAATTTTTACATACATATAAATATAGGTGCTAAGATGTAGATGTTTAGTGTTTATTATTGTATGTATTTTAGTGTGATGTTCAACTAACATTGGACCTAAATACCTAAGAAGCACTGTTACCTACATTCTTGAATTCCAACTTAATTCCCATTACGAACTTTTGTCCAATAAGAAATCTCATTGCATTGCAAGCTAATAAGAATTTCGCATTTTGTGAATACCTCTATTCTCTGATAAAGTATTACCGATCTGGTGTTTTATAATAAGTAGGTACTGTGTAGGTACTAGTACATATCTCAAAATAAACGGTATGTATGCACACTCGAAGTCATAAGTCCTAATTTCGACTGTCTACAAAATACTTAGGTATATGAAAACGTTAATAATCTACTAATGCAATACTACCTCATTACTTAAAAAGGAATAGGATTGTTTAATAGAGTGCTCTTCGAATAGTCCTAGATTTGCCAAGGAGTTCAGAAGTATTACAGAGAATCTGATGACCCGGAGGTTAAAGACATGTTTCTCATGCATGAGTGAAAACATCGTGACGAAACCTGGGCTAAAAATTTCTTAGGCTTTCAATATAAGTTTGAAATCGCCAACCCGCATTGAGCAAGGGTGGTGATTAATGCTCAAACCTTATCAGTGTGAGAAGAGGCCTTTGGCAAGCAGTGGCTACATGAAGGCTGTTGTTGTAAGAATGTAGATAAAATTTGTGATGTGATTGTGATGACGTAATATTATTACAATGAGAAGGTAATATTGTTAAGGAACCTTTACGGTATCTGACGAAAGATTGATGGTCAGTTCCAATTCTTTTTCCTTTAATCCTTTAACCTTACTCCAATTAACTTGAAGTTCTAATATGTTTCTTATATCCTTCCAAGTCTATAAATTAGCCAAATGTTAATAAATATCACCATCATCAACATAGGGCTATTAACAATAGGGTTACTGTCCTATAGTGAGCTCTCATGGACGGAATGATGGATGGAATGAAGGCCAATATGCTTTTTTTCCAAGAGAAGGGGTTCGTCATAATCCCAACGCTTGGCAAACGGGATTGAACTTGGAGATTGAAGTTTAAAATAATCTAGATTATCAGAGACGTCTTTCTAAGTGGGTTCTTGCGACAGCTGCTGGAGTAATCAGTGTGGTGACAAATCTGTTTTAATCTGCCATTACCATTGGCTTAGATAATATAGGTAAGTAGCACCTAGTCAATACGTCCTCAAGGTTATTCCGTAACAGGAGTTTAATAGTGGGGGCTCTAGAACATTGTGTTAGTTATGTTTGCACTTTGAAAATGACTCATCATCAACAGCCTATAAATGCCCACTGCTGAGCAAAGCCTCTTCTCACACGGAGAAGGTTTTGAGCATTAATCACCACGCTTGCTCAATGCGGGTTGGCGATTTCAAACTTATAATTAGAAATTATAAGTCCAGGTTTCCTCACGATGTTTTCCTTCACCGTTTGTCAGTGGTGTCTAAATAATCTTAGAAAGTACATATAACTCGGAAAAAGTCACATTGGTACTTGCCGTTGGTAGGTTTCGAACCCGCACCCTCATGCATGAGAAGTGGACGTCTTAAACCTCCGGGCCACCACGACATTACACACACTTTGAAAATGACTGAGACCTCTGAATTTGTTTCAGAATAGTCGGTAGGAAATGTCGGCTTGATTAAAATGTGAACAAGCGAAAGTGCAATGTACAAAAATAAACAATCCTTTCATTACGAAGATTGTATGTTGGGTCACGGGATTTATGCTGAGCTCTGGCCTTTTTGTACCGTCTTCACTGTATTTTTTTTTTTGTACGTTATTGTACTTTGTGCCGGTGTGCAAATAAACATCTACCTATACCAATTTGTGTGACGAAGAGGGATCTCGCCCACACCACCCTCCGACAATTCTTTACGGTTTTGATGGTAAAAATCCTACACTCTCTGGTCTTTCTTTCCAAATGATGTTTGGCTTCTAAATAACTTTTCCCTTTTGTAGACAAGACTTTGAAATAAGTAATGTAAAAAAGAAATATTCTGTTGTTTAATTATTGTTACTCTTACAAGTATTAGAACAACGAAACCTTTTGTAAAATACGTTTTAGAAAGCCCTTTGTCACGTAACTTCATTTTATTTATTAGTTTTAGAATTATTTAATAAAAACTCTTTTTATGATTTAATCAATACCTCGTTTATTTACGGTAGGTAATTCCAGTTATGAAAATGAAACAAATTGGAATTTTGTTTAAATATTGTTAAACAGATTATTTAATTAGAGGTTAGTATATCCTTGAAGGTAGAAACTAAATGTGTACGCTATATAGGTACCCACCTAGGTAACTGACCATAAACTTAATTTAGACCATCTACTTTACAATAAGGAACTAGGAAAAAATGTTCCTAAGTGACCTGATTTTTTAAAGTTTCTGAGTTTACTGAGGTAAACAAAAAGGTAGGTAACTGATTTTATTATATCTAAGTTAGTAAATAGGTAATACTGGTTAATAATTTCAAGCGTTATTCTTTTGACTTTTTTAACAAATCTGTAGGTAAGAAACAAAAAAAAATATTTTTTACTTACCAGTCACGCCTACGCAAAAACAAAACTATCATCAAACAACTTCCACATTCCAATCACGTCGCCAAAAACGATAGGAAACCAGGAAATTTTAGTATAATTTCATAAAGTTTTCAACTACAAAACTGTTTGAAGTTTCTTCATTCACACCCCACTTCAGCAACTGTCGTGGCCAATCGGGTGCCGTCGGGTCACGCAGAAAGCCGCGCCCACGAGCGCTGCACTACGCATGCTTTACAACCGAGGAGCGCTCACCCAAACAACGTCTCTTTCCCACCCATACATTACAACCTAGTGCGGTAGAGACAGCAACACATTTGCCATTATGATTACATGCAAATTTTTTATTCATTTGCAAATTAAGTGTTGCATTAAGTAATTATGTGTTATTATGTTGGTATCACGGTTTACTTCGTCGTTTAGTTAAAGAAACGCGTGATGTTCCATTTATGCTCAAGGGTTGTGCAATTGCATTTATATGTAAGTAATTATAAACAATAGACTACAAAGAATTGAGGTACTTCAGTACAAACACACCTATTAGTATATAAATTACCTGCACCTGCATATTTATGATAGGGGTGTGAAAAAAAACTTACCTAAAACAAAGTACTACCTTCTCATAATTAAAAAGAAATAATTTTGAGAAAAAAGTATATGACATTCATTTGATTAAATACTTTTAAAATTAGTACATATTTGCTTAACCTCAAAGTTTAATTTTCAGTACTTATTAGCAATTAATTACTTCAGTGATGGACGCTGGTGCTATAAGATTAAAACGAATTATAAATACGTATAAGGGAGACAAAATGGTTAATTGACCTTTTGTAGAGGAAAAAATAAACCACTTTGTTCCTGTATTTACATCGATTGCTTCAGATAAAATGGCATGGTTTTAATTGCCATTTATACGAACTTACACTCATTAATCTACTAAAGAAATTAATCTCTATTCGTTATCCAGAAATGTCTAAGCAATCGTTGTTATATATCTACCTAGGTATGAGGTAAGTACATAGCCATCCAATCCAATTTACATAATATATACTTACCTACATAGATATCGTACCTCAGTCATCGGAAATTCCAACCCTATTTCGAAAAATCCAGTAAGACAAGAGTCCTATCAGATCACCAATCTGATACCCACGTCTTAAATTCTACACATTCCTTAACTAACCAAAATAAATTATTTAATACCCAAAAACCAGTTCCCTTTTAAATACCAATAAACAATTTTTAAATAAACATATTAATATCATCCTTTTCTTTCTTCAGGAGAAAAACAGGGACAGGTATAGTGTAACCCTTAAGTCGTAAATTATTTAAGTCGAGGTTGTTGGCACACATGTGCATTTGTCGCGCGACTAGCCGATTATTAAGTTGTAATAAATTTTGTGGCCCACGGGACATGGGGTAGGTGTCTTTCGGGACATCCGACAGACCTCCTAATTTTTTGTGTGATTAACAAAGTAGGATAGAAATACCAAAACCTGTAGGAGTTCGTGATACATAACTTTATGTTAATTCTGATCGAAGAATTTACAATAAATTAAGCTTTTGGAGTAAACACAATGCCATTGTTGTTCATAGGTGATGAAGGTTTGGGTCCAACCGTCTGTCCTGGGAGTAAGAAAAATGTCTTTAGTCGTATTTGATATCAAGATTATTAGATACAAGATAAAATATACATTAATTCTTAATCCATTTTAGTTTTTTTTCCTTTTCCTTTATAACGTGATCGTCCATTCTTTTCCTTTATAACGCGAACAGCTTAATGTAGAAGTCGGAATATCATGCCAAAGTTGAACTTGAGTAACTGACAAAATTGTTTGCGGAAACAACCAGCACTCTTAACGCAGATGATGAATACGATCAGTAAGTAATTCATCTCATCAGGTATCAACAATGACAACTAATAGAGAGAAAATAAAGTTCAAAATCGAATAAACTGGGAAAAACACACAAGTCATAAAAATCCTGGCGCCTTTGTAACTAAAGTGGATGATCAGTGGTCAGAAGAACCATCGAAAAATACACAATAGAGGCTGTTACATCTACTTTACACATTTTCTAACAACTTATTCAGTTTTCATCTTCCAATTGTTTTTCTTCATTTCAAAAACAAAAAACGTCTAACACAGCTTTCTAGTAAATTACACACAGTTTAACATAATAAGCAGACGTGACGAAAGCCGTAGTTAAAATTTAAAAGCCAAACATTAAACCATGAACTTCATTTGCATTATCCAAACATCGAAAGCAAAACATGTACGCCGAATTTGTTTGAGAATCGTGTGAAAAAACAATAAATCCACTGTAACATTACGCTATTAGTCAGGAGGGTCGTCAGCAAGTGGCGTACTATCGTCATAATTAGCACTTAATTATAATTAAGCCAGTGTACAAGACGAATGTGAGTCGTTAGCGGATCGCGGCGACTTTATAAACTGTTTGTGATACGTTGACTTTCATGTATTTAATTCGTATTTGATGGTATGATTTGTTCTATAGTCAGTTGGCAATGGGCTGTGATTTCAGCGATGATGTTTTCTGTAGTAATGTTCCTATTTTTTTAGTATGATTGTACGATCTTTTTAGTGATCTAGAAGAAAATCTTCTGCTGTAACGTGTTCATCTTTACGAAATACATAATTAAAGCAAATTTTAAAGCCTTTTCTTTATGTCGAAATACCAATTCCAGTAGTTGTAATCAATATCAATAATTAATTATGTCATTGCTAAGCAATTTAATTTTGTACCAGAAAAGGTTCACCAGAATTTCAATGGCTCATTCATTTTCATTTGTCTACACTGGCTCGTTCTTTATCAAATTCTCATAGCCAAGCTGCGAGGTTGCCACATACGTCTGCATGTGATTATGAAAATATAGGCTAGTGATACATTTATGCGATGTGTGGTCATTTTTACTCCTCACCAAGACGTCGTGTGTCAGAAGTGATGCATGGCCCTTGTCCGCTCATCTAGACTAGGACTAAGTACTTTGCTTGACGAGTTATGGTACTGGCGTTTGTGTGTGTGTGTGTTTGTGATAATGATAATAGTGGCTAAATAAAAAATGGAATAGAGAATAAAATATTTCAGCTGTAATTGTTACCTACCTGTGTTTGCTGTAAAAAGGTAACTTTTTCAACTACGGTTATTCTACTAGTAATAGAATAACAGTCTTAGATATAAAAAAAAACTTTATTTTATTTTCTTAGCACGTAAGTACAAATTTTAACGGATATTCTAATTCAAAAAGTTACGGGAATCTCTTCAAATAGAGCTTCGTTTAGCAACAATTTCACAGCAGAAAAAGGAACAAAAATGGTGAAAAGATTGCAGTTCACGGCTACCGACAATCGTTCACCATTTACCATCCATAATCATCAATCGGTCCATTGAAATCGGATACGTGGTGTTGCGACGGTGTACCCTAATTACGCTAATCGAAGGAGCGGGCGCGGGAGCGGGAGCTGAGCGAGAGCGGAGCGGACTCGCACGTGGCGGGCTCAGGTGCGCCCCGCCCCGCTCGCCCCGCCCGCCGCTAGTTTGACGCCGCGTCAACTCAGCCGCTCACCTCGTCGTCAGACGCGCGCTGCACTCGACGCTCGAACGCCGGGAAAACACGAGTCGTTTTTCGCCGCGACGACACGCACCGAAGTTTTCCGAATTTTGAAGTTCTATTCTTGAATTGACTGTAACGGTCGTCTTTGATTTTAGTAGATTTTATTGTTTTATGATTCTAATTTTTTTGTAAAATATTTTTTATGTGAAAAGTGTCATCAGATAAACTTGTGGGATGTTTAGTGATTTTGTCAACGTTGTGTTTGGTCGTAAAGTTGGCTGTTGCCGCTGTTGGTCACTCTAAACTTTGAATAGGAGTGAGTATATTAAATTGTCTTTTTATTGTCATTTTTTTCTGCTGTCATAGAAAATTATCGTCAATTGATACAGTTCAAATTGAAAAGGCGCGAGTCGAGAAATCAAAGCGTGTCGCAGTAAATCTCCCAGGACGCAGTGGATTCAAACTGTCCACTTGACACGGAACATTAAAAGTTATTATATCCCGAGAGCTTTTAGCATTAGTGGATCTTAAAATTATATTATAGGTCGATTTATATTTATTGGAGCGACTTTGTCACATAAATAGAATTATATTTTTTCAACAAAATTATTCGTAGATTCTAACATACCTACCATTATGATGTGTAATTTTACAAATATAATTTTATGAAGCTTAACACATCAAATTGAATATTTTTCTTTACTGGACTCAAAATAAAATAATATAAAACTAGAACACTGGATATCCTTGTGCAATATCAAATAACAAGGACATAAAAACACAGAAGCAAGTTACTGTTAATACCAAACGACACAATAAAAGCTATCAAAGTGCCGAATTAAAATTAAAACAGACACCGAGGCATGCTCATCAAAGGATGTCTGGGAATAAACAACGTTGTAGGAAAAAAGTTTAAAGAAAAAAAAAGACAAAAGCAATGAAATCGTTCGGCCCATTTAATGTGGACCGGACGGGTGTGACAAAAATTCTAAACTGAAATAAACTGAACACATGTGACTGTATGTCTCACGATGGAGGAAAGAAATGATTATTAAAAGCAGTACTGAACAATTTGATAGGAATAACAAAATTAGGTTTGCCAATCTCTAAAGCAATAAACCTTTAAGGCCTTGTAGCATCCTATTGAAGTACACCTATATTTTTTTATAGCAACAGCAAGTTCTTCTAGTGAATTTTTCTCTGAAATTACTTTCATTTCTAGGGTTAAACTTTAACGCAATAGTTAAATATTCAATAGGAAATAAAAATGGTGGAATCCACCGGAATTTATCATAAGTTATTTTGTGGTCTTCAATGATTGATGACTATACGGTTTCATAATCTTCAGTAGCCGGTGTTAGATTCTAAGTTGTAGGAAAATCCTTTACGGCAGTTGATCATATTTAGTTCTGTAAGTAAAAAAAATAAAATAATAAAACATTACTTTATTCATTACTTTGTCTTCCGTTCATATCTAAACTTCAGGATTAAATAAATAGGAAACCTTCTATTGTACTTAACATTTATTTCAATTTTTGACTCGTGTATCTTTAATAATTCCATTTCGTCTACTCAATGTAGCTTCCTAACACTAGTTAGTTTATCATTTTGATCAATTAATCTGATAGCTGTAACTCCAATTAACTTCTGAGAAAGATAACGCTCTTCGTTGATCTTCATACTATGTAGATCTTGTGCTATGAACATCATTCAATCTAATTCCTTTTCTACTAAATTATTTTAATGTTATTGATTTGAAATCGATTTCATAATTCAAATTTTATTGATTAGATATATCTACCATAAATATTGTGATTTTATTAAACACCTCCTTATAGAGTTATAAATTTTGTTAACTGCTTGGCTTTATCGTCCAATTATGAAGATGAGCCATTCATTGCGCATAAATTACAAAGTGGCGCAAAATTTATTAAAACCTGTTACTAACCTTTAAAGTTACTTTTCGGTTTGTTAATGTAGTTAAAAATGAAACAGGCTAAAATTTTATTCAGGTTAAAAACTGAATATAACTTCGCTAAATGATATACAAGCGATAAAATAAAAAAAAAATTTGTAAAAGTTACATATTTTTCATAACACAAAGGCGTAATACGCCAAAATTGCGTTGTCCGACTAAAATTCTCACATTTATCATTCAGAGAGCAAATGCGACAAATAAATCGGGTGCACAATGACTGCTAATTTGCTCATAAAGATGTATGCACCGAGCGGAGTACATAAATCGGGAGAAGTCACATTCGGCCTACCGCTTACACCCATAAACCTCTGCGGACACTTTTATAGCCCTACCACGTGGCTGAGCCGCAGTTTTTTCCACACTTGACATCTGTACTGCGCTTTAGGAAGTCACATCCCAATATTAATTTATTGTTTTAGAATAGACCTCCAGCGTGACGCAAGTGGTACATGTGTTTAGTGATTTATGCAACTACTGTTGAGTAGGTACTGCAAAAACGAAAGTGACCGTAAAATGAACCACGTTGCAAACTGCGTTATCGCTTGTGATTAGGGCCCACCCTGGCGAATACTTGAGACAAACATAAAAATAACTGCTTTTTGACAGGTTTTTAAAAAAGGCACTAACCCATTTCACTCTTCAAACTATAATTAGTCACATGTACCTCTGGATATTAAAGTTGAATATTTATATGTTTGTTAGAATTGAAGACCATCACTATTTAAACACAATAACATTCTAATATTATCTATAGGTCATGGGAATAAAATATAGTTCTGGCATTATACCATAATTCACATTCGACAAAATACAATACATATTTAAATCAAACACTCAAGATACAATCTGTATTACAACATTTATCACGTATAACGAGACGACGCACTTGACCGACTAATGTGTCTCATTTTATCACAGGTCCATCAATCAAGCTCCACTCTACGGGGACAATTGAAACGGACCGCGAACATCAGTAGCACTTAACATGTCCAACTAGACTATTCTGTGCTCGTCCAAACGATGACAAGTGCCGAGTGATCTTGAGAAGAAGGACAAAATAAGCTGTTATCGATGAACGAACTAAATTATAACGCAGGGATGAGCTCCTACCAATTTGTCAACTCGCTTGCTTCCTGTTATGGGAATCAAGCGCCCGGGCGTACTGGGACGCCCGTGGATCAAGCAGGCCATCCCGGGTTACCAACACCTGGAGCTGATTACTACAACCCAAATGCGGCCGCGTCAGCCTATCCAAATGCTTGTTATTCGCCGCCGCAAGTTGGGCATCACTACCCCCAACACCCATATGGAACACCTGCAACTGGAGCCCATATGCAACCACAAACAATGATAGACTACACACAGTTACATCCCCAAAGACTGGGCAGTTCGGCAAGTCACATGCATCAACACTCGAATCCGAGTCCAGGAGCATTATCTCCGAATTTAATGTCCACACCACCGAGTCAGGCTGCCGGAGCTAGTTGTAAATTCGCTGATTCTACATCTACTACCGGAGTAGCCTCTCCTCAAGATCTATCTACTTCCTCTGGACCTGGTCGAACATCACCCGGTTTTGGAGGTGTTGGACAGAATTCTAGTGGAACCACCAGTACCAAACTAGGCCTAACTACTCCCATCGCTTCTCCAGTAGAACACAAGGCTAATGTGAATCAGAATATATCAAGTCCTGCTTCGAGTACATCAAGTAATGAGAGCAATGAGGCTAATAATTCAAGCTCAAACACAAAGAATTCAAAATCTTCAGCATCAAACTCCTCTGCTAATCCTCCGCAAATATATCCATGGATGAAACGAGTACACCTAGGACAAAGTAAGTGCAAACATTTTTAACCAAATTCCTTTAGATTTAAGATCATAACGGTAAAATATTTTGTCTTATTAATGAATCTTCACTCCGAGAATAATCAATATAACAAACCGTTCGATTCACACTTTTTTACTGGTAGCGTGAAATCATAAATGATTTAGCTTCGTCGGTTAAACTAATAACGGCAGCACCGCCACGCCTCTATCAAAAACCAACAGTTTGATGTAATAGAAATAAAACAATCCATCAATTGGATGCCGAGGTGGAGACAAAACAAATTATATATCTATTTATAAAGCATTAGCATGCATTAATGTTGGATCGATATGGCTGGCTGATGGATGGTGTCCATAATAAGGCATAATGGCTTTGTTGGCGGGCGCTTACATCTGAACATCCGAAGCCTTTTTTCTTCTCGTATCCTAATGATGGGGAAAGCGCGTAGTCACCGTGACGGTTCATTTGACGTATCCTAACCTTTAGGCGTGAATTGGGTTATTCAAGGGTTAATCAGCTTTAAATTAGAATTCGGAAGCAAGCAACCACATTTTTCATTTCTTCAAGCAATATTAAATTCTGGAGTTCTTTAGTGATTTCTTATTATGTTTTAAAACGTGAAATTTAAAAGAGAAAAGATTGCGGTTTACGTCTGTGTTCTTAATTGCTTCGTGTGGACAGCGTCTAGTAAAAAGTTTAAAAACACAGAATTCGAAATCAAAAAGTGATATATCAGGTAGATAACCGTTCGCAACAAGAGACAGGATGCCACCACGCCTGTCAGTAGATGTTCCAATCCCGATATAAAGACAAGAGCAGATGTCAGCAGCCCACTGTTCCGGCGAAATTATACGAAATTCGTATTGTTACATGTAGCACAAGTTTATTTCGACCTTGCCAAGGCCTACGATGTTTTTTTAATTGGTTTATTTTCGCTATCCTTACGCATGTGGTTGTTCATCATCCTCATGATGGTGACCGAGATTTTTACTATTTGTGACAGTTTATTTTCGATACACTTTCTTAGATTTTGGTTGATTTTTACTAATGTGTTTGTAAAAATAATCTTTTCATTAGTTAAATCTCTTTAGCTGTCTCGTTCTCTTACATCTTCTTGCGTAAAGTCATATGATTTATTGACGGTATCTTCAACATAATCTTATTCTACGGGAATGTGTAGAAATGTAAAGAATGCAGTTTTAAGATTAACAAGAACTAGGAGATGATTGTACCTACCGAATGAGTTTAAAGCACTCGTTACAAACAAACTAAACACTTGAAAATAGTTTTTCTTTTTTAAACCCTGTTATTACACATAACAAGTCTGTAGGTTTGACAAAGCCTTATTAAAATGTACAGTTCAACCGCTAGGCCTATTGCAGACGGGCCACTGTAAGTATGTGAGGTAACGACTTCAAAGTAACTTCACAATTCCATACAAGAATAAATTAAATATTTGAAAGTTTTTAATTGGACAATTTAAAAATATACTTTCTTAAATCAATATTTTAGAAATCAATGAATAATTTTAAGAAAACTAACTTCAAACCTCTTATTTTACAGAGTATTATAATTATAATCAGAACAAAATAAAATAGATCCATACGATTGTTCATTTAGCTTCTATGTCTATTAACATTGGTTGACATGTGAATAGTAAATCAATTGATTTAGTGTCCCTAACAAACAATGCTGAAGTAGATCTGAAGATATATCATTATACAACTCAATTAAGAGGAGTATTTTAAACTAGACATACGCCTATGCGTATTGATTTATCATCTATGCCTGACTGTTTGTGTCTAAGATGAATACTTTTACTATTAGGTACATATTTTATTATATGCTAATTTGTAGTTCAGACTTTGCTTTTGTAGTAGAAAAAGAAAAGAAGAAGGAGGTTTAGTTTGACCTGTTTGTATGTTTGTGCGCAATTATCTCGCGATCGGCTAAACCAATTTTCATGCGGTTTTTAGAAAAGTGTTTGTTACACTTAGGAGAAGGTTATAGTAGCTATATTAATAAACAGGCTTAAAAATAGAGGGTATTGAATTGAAGATGGGTTTTTTAAATGTAGTTTTTAAATAATTATTGTACAATGGAGGCCGAATTACCCTCCCCTTCCCTAATCTCCCCAATTCCTGAATCCCCAACGATCCTCAAACTCCTAATCCTCAAAAGGCCCGTAACGCACTTGTAACGCCTCTGGTGTTCCAGGTGTCCATGGGCGACGCCGATTGCTCACCATCAAGTGATCCGTCTGCTCGTTTACCGGCTTATGCCACAAAAAAAATTTTGTTCTTTCTTTATCCGTAGCTCCGTTTGGTCTACCGTAGTTAAATAGACCTTCACTACTTAATTTATTTAATTTGCAAAATTAATTTTAAATAAGAAATATCCTTAAACTACACTATAATATACAAATCAAATTTTAATCTCAGTCAATCGATATTAAATTTGTAAGTACTGTTTTCTTTTCAAATGGAACCATTTAGATTCAGTTGTACAAGTCGCCGGACTGCGACAAACTGAAGTATGCAAATAGAGTTGGCAGGCGGCTAGGTCGTGTTACATGTTTGGTGGTAATAACTCAAGGAGAGGTGGAAGCCACCGCCCTACGTGCGTGCCGTCTGACTGCTTATAAGAATTCAATACACCGTTATTTAGCACTAGTTACATACTCCAAGTATGGTATTAATTTGTCCGTGAAAATTAAGTTGTTTGGAAAAATCGCGTGAAAATTATTGGTAGGCCTGAAGGTATTGCGGCACCAACATAATTGTCAAAAGGTTTGCCACTGTTTAAAAATGAAAAGGTTATAATTAAAGTTTTGGATTACACATACATTTTTTTAAATCTTTATTTATTTAGAAATAATATGTTACGCCAGTTCCATTGTAAATTGGAACAAATCATAAAACAGTTACAAACACTATTCTTGTTTGCAAATCTTACAAAATTTATTACTCATCTCATATAACGAAAACATCTATGCGGTGTGTACAAGTTAACAAATAATTTAATGATTAATTTTGAATCAAAAATTAAGGTGTGAGAAAATTATAGAGAAGGTGACAAGCCAATACCTCATTCATAAGTTTCTGTGAACAAAATGAATGGCCCACTGACTGGAAAGCTTTGATTCAACCATTGTATCATGTCGGGTCATCGAGAAAGCACTGGGTCAACGTCAAGAAACTTAATTATTCTCACAATATTTTATAAAGATTTTGCAGGGATTAACTTAATCACAGAACCTTACTTAAATGCATAACATAATCCGTGACTACCATCGGTCAGATATAAAATCTTTTTCTGAATAAAAAAAATCTTGAATACTCTTTTTATTGCAAGCGTCGGAATCAATTTATAAGCTATAAAATTATATATAATTACATATTATTACGCATGTAGATTGTAGTACAGCTCTGTATAGGTAGATAAATATCGCGTTAAATCAACCCAATCTTGTATAAATTATGGAGTTATAGTAGCAAAGGTTTTCAATTATCTTGAAGTGGACATTGAAAATACATTAGGGCCTTACCCTTGTTAGATCGTGTCTAATCTTGTCAATGTTAACTTTGTTCTAGTTTGATAGTGACTGTTTTAGTGCTAAGAAATTAACGGTTTTGAAAACGAGGTTAAGTGATATTGCTTTAACTTAATATATTCATATTTAAACGTACACAGTGAAAAAGAGTACGTCATCGTGATAAATTATAATATAATAAATGCCTTTGCCTGTAGAGTTATATATGAAGTGGTAAATGTTAAGTAGGTACTGGTTTTTATAACAGTAAGGTACTGCAATTAGATGTCTAGAGAGACATGGATTCATTGTTATTAAAAATATTATGCATATACAATTTTCGTTAAGTTATCGCAATTAGAAGGGCTACTAATGAACAAAACTAATCTAAACTGGTATATGTACCTAAAATGATATATACAAATATATTGTAACCAGTTTAGGTTAGTTTTGTTCTACAAAGCTACCTGACCAAGACTGGCAACTTCTGAATTTACCTACGACAAACCAGAAAATTGAGAACATAGGGAATTAATTTATTACAAATCTTTTGAAAACTAATAACAAACTTCTTATAAATACGTAGTTGTATAAGGCGTAACGATTGAAACAACCAGATACAGACTTAACAAGCTATTTCTAACTAAAATTCTTTTAAACGATAAGGCGGCCCACACGCGAATTTTAGGTCGCTTACGAAAACTTAAAACGTTGGAAAACTAATCGTGTACCATTTGTAATTAAAAACATGCTAACTGCCTCTTTCAAGTAATTCTGAGGCTCCCAGGTAGAATATTTAGAGTTCGATTTCTGGTTATGGAAGAAAACTGTCAAAGTCAAAAGTCAAAGTCAAAATCATTTATTTCAATTAGACCAGGAAGGCACTTTTGAACGTCAAAACAAAATATTTAAGTATTAAATAATAAGAAAAAATGACAATCTGTAGGTCAGTCCTCTAGTGAAGCTATTTGCTCGTTCCAAAGTGTAGATTCCTATGGAGAAGAACGAGCAAGAAACTCCATAGGTTAAAGTATCCACTTTTAAAAATTCTCAATTGGTTTTCTTAATATCGATTTCAGGCAATATTTTAATTAATTATTTGTAAACAACTCCATAAATATAGTATAAATTAAGTTTACAGTACAATAATACAATCTTCCTTCAGAGGCATAACAACAATACGTATATATTTAATAAAAATAAAATGATATCCGCGTAATTGAATTAAATAACCATTCATAATTGTATTACAAGAAAACTAGGATTAAAGCCAGTTATAACAATTAATAAACTGATAATATATTGTGCAGCCTCATTTCAATATGAAATACTGACTGATCTCATAAATAATACCTTGATTACTTCCTTCTATGCAGGTTTTACACCTAGATATTAGATATTGCTATTAAGAGTATTCAGTCTAACATATTGAAGTTTTTAATTCCTTGAAGCGATAGACAAAATGATAAGAAGGTGGTGAGCCCATTACTATTATACTAGGCGTAATTTTAGATTCTATAGGTACTATCAAAACATTTTTGTTAAGCCCTATCATGCTTTGTATAACCTGGGCAGGACCAAAATTGAAACGTCACTAATTAATACATACATAACATTATCCCTGAAGGGGAAAGCAGAGGTGCACATTACGGCAATTAATGCCATTGTACAATGTAACACCCACTCTTCACTATTTATGTTATGAGTCCCATGTAATAAGGGGGTGAGCCTATTGCCATATACCGGGCACATTTCCAGACTCCGTGCTACTACTGTGATTTTTAAAAACCCGGTTATACTTTGCCCGACCCGGGAATCGAACCCGAGGCCCCTTGCCCAGCAGTAGCACTTGCGACCACTCGGACAACGAAGCAACTAATTAAACTTAGATATTAAATTATCTTTTAACCAATATCTACCGAACCTCAAGAAAAAAAAAACCGTAAATCTTTCGCTATTCTGTACCCTACCTAACATTTAATAAAAAAAAAACACACGCATCCCGAAAATAGACTCCCCCTTAAGCGGCCATACTAATGACATGCATAACCCTACCTGTTCCACAGTTACTAGCGGCGATTAGTAAATAAATAACAAATTAAATTCCACTAAAGATTAGTGGTGGACTCAGTATGGGCTCATAAATAAATCAAGCGTTCGGTCTTGGAGACTGCGGTAAATTATGACTCAAATAATATTATGCTAAAGGTATGCCTGTGTAGTCGCCACTTAAAATCGTTCGTGCTTATGAAGCCTTTTTTATGCTTTCGTAATTAGCTGTTCGATACTTAAAGATTATAGTGTACGGTGTATGAACTGAATTTATACCTAATTCTGATTGCAGCTCAGAATCTCCTAAACATGTTCAGTGTTCCGGCATTGGTTGAACAACTCGATTAGATTTCCGATCCGTACAAAAAATTATTGTACTTTGCACAAGTTTTTTTCAAAAATGTTTGTACCTTACTTACCTACGGAGTTGGAAATTGCGTGACGCTAAAAAGAACCTATGTGTCTAATTGCAGTCTAGAATATTTCTAAACATGTTTAGTATTTTGCCGGCTACAAAACGTATACAAAGGTGGAAATGCTTATAATTTATTACTACCACCGTAGTTGCATGTACAAACATCAAAACATTACTTTTAACAACTTGAAAAACATTTTACCGTAGCATTAATGCAACAAAAAGCCACCACCTTTATCCAATACAGTATAGGAACCGGTTAGCAAATTCCTCTACATTACTAACTAGTAACAAATACTTATATACTACATACTAGTTCAAAGAACCAGATTAGTTGATAATATCTCGCATCCCTGCCCGACCAGCGACCTGCTTTAAATATGCATAAAGGGAACACAAAAATAAACTTCTAAAACATGAATGGTTCAAAAAAGGAACAAAAATATTTCGTGAAGGGATTAGCAGTCGCGGGTTGGTTGGTTCTTGCAATGGCGGCGCGATGATATGGCAAAATTCTTGCATGAGTGTGTATGTGAGCATGTATGTATGTATACAGTACCGTAGCAAGTTTCTCGTTGCCGCCTGCGCAAGTTTTGTATGCAGTAAACGCTTATTAAATGGCACTCGTATAAGATGGTGGGAGATAATTATAATCATTTATTCTCACCTGAAACTTATTAATATTTTCGGTGTCTTTACTAGATAATTAACATTGTGTTCATTTGTAACATTTAGTAAATAAAATAATAGTTGCATCACTTTTAAATCTGCAGTAAACACGTCTAGTGTAACTGACCAAAATTAATTATAAAATGCTTTACTTTTCTTTGGAGGAAGTTTCAAAGTTAAGCCACGTATACACAGTCAATATTAACTGGCCTGCCAACTAAAAGTACCCACACGTCAGGAATAGTGGTAAGCCCTTCTCCCTTGAGACACAACTTCAATTATTGATGGCAACTTTTAGCCGCTATAAAATATAGGGGAAGGCTACAACTATTTTTCATCTGGTTTAGCTTTAAATAACTTGTAGCATATTTTTTTCTTATTTGCAATTTATGTTGTTTGTTTTTATTTTTTATATAAATGAGTTTATATCAATTGGTTGTTATTAATAACGTGCATTGAACTTATATGACACCGCAGGTGTAGTCTCATGCTTACAAAATAGTTTCTATGTTTTTATTAGCTAAGGTTTTAATATCTGTGACAATTCATATTTCTTTTACTGCCATGTATTAATGATCACTCTGTAATGAACACCTTAAACATAGTTAACTTTTGTTTACATACGTAATATTTATATTTGCTATTTGTAATACATAATTTACTTCTACATGCGTAGTTATAATATGTGTGAATTTATTACATTTGTAAGGGAAATATTAACTTTTGAAGAAATTCAATATGAGGTGATCGTAGAGGCTAAAGAGCGTAAATAATTTATACCTAATACAATAGGTACATATAAAATGCTATGCCCCTAAAACTGAATCATTTATGGAAATAAGAACTCAATCGCTAAGAGGAATAAAGTCATTTTCATACAACAACTTAAAAGTAATGTATCATGTCTTATCCAACAGAGAACGTTGACAATCATCGATGCAAATTATCTCATTACAATTTTTAATTACTTCACATTATTCATTCTTACAGTACATCCATTAATTGTACAATGTAAGTACATCTATCATAAGTGTCCGTATACTGCATTATTACAAAAATGATCCTTATTTTATTTATGACAGAAATCATATTCACATCTAAAGATCAACACTCTTTTTTAAATTTTGAATTAAACGTTTAGATGTTTTAAAAGTTCAGTTTTTAAACTTACGCTGCGAGTGAGTTTAGGAACGGAGTTTAGTAGGTTTTAGCTACAGCATTTATAAGTGTTGAAAATATAGGGTGACGTGCATACATCGTCACGAAACTAGCTCAAACAATATTTTGAATGTCTAGAAATTAAAAGATTTTCTCATGTTTTACAAAGATAAAGTTTATGTTAATATAACGGCAACTTTTGCCAATATTTTAGAGCAGCCCTAAAATGATTATGTGCATTTTTGAACCCAAATATTCGAATACATATAAAAACCTTCGTTCACCTATAAATGTACTAAAAAGAGATTTATATTGAAACAAAGCAATACCTATTTATATCAGTTTTCAATAAAACAAGATAAGACAAGCTTTGTATGGGACTTGCCATATTGGGTCATAATAGTCCAATTATGGTGCATAGCCCTTCACTCTAAGCAATTTAACTAGCTTGGTCATAGTTCTCGAGAGACTGTTAATTTTATTTATTAAAAGACTATCATATATTTTAAATATTGAGTTTTAATATATCATTATTTATTTAAACAATCGTGCACACAATTTTGTAAGGTTTCTGTATTCTGCATAAAACACATCCCATTTTGAAGGCCCACTAGTTAAAATAAAAAAAAATAATAAGATTTCCCCATACATAATTCAATACTCATTAAAACCTCTACAGTAATTGCAAACTAAGATGATACGAAGTAGAAAATGCACCAATTATTAACGTTTATTGTTATTTTTATACATCTATATTTAGCCTTTTTTTCACCTAGAAGCCCAACAAATGTTATTATGCAATTACTGCGATTAATTACCAATAAATATAGATAGTATGGTGAATTTAAATGCGTTCCCTTTTTTACAATGATACCTACACATTTATTGATCGTTTACGTGTATGTAACGCTGTGTGGCATTTCAAAACATTAGCTACCTTTTTGTAAAGAAAACGAAGTCTTATCAGTCGATGAGTAATTAGCTAAAGTGTGTATGAACGAAGGTACACATTACTCATATTAATTACTAGTTTGTGAAATGAAATTCAAAAGCGGGAAGTTTCTTGGGAATTGTCATAATTATCATTAATTAACATGGCAAGACCTATCACAGTAAAACTTTCAAATATCAACTGTTAAATCACACATAATTTTGTAGACAATACCATCGTTATCATCATCAAAAGCCTATAAGTGGCTATTGCTGACCATTAGCCTCTTCTCGCATGGAGAAGGTTTGAGCATTAATCACTGCGCTTGCTTAATGCGGGTTGGCGATTTCAAACTTATAATTAGAAATTATAAGCCCAGGTCTCTTCACGAGGTTTTCCTTCACCATTTGTCAGTGGTGTCTAGGTAATCTTAGAAAATACGTATAACTCAAAAAAAGTCATATTGGTACTTGCCGTTCATAGGTTTCGAACCCGCACTCTCATACAGGAGAAGCGGGCGTCTAAAACCTCCGGACCTGTACGACACATATTTATTCGTAGATAATATGTTACCTATGGTCTAAATCAAAACTTACGAGTAATTGCAAAGTCTTATATTTACTAATATACTTTATAATATTTAGGTGTACAAATAAAACCTTTAGGAACGAAAGATAGAAAACTTTAGACAGAACGATAGAAAAATAATATTTGCCATTTGAGCAGCAAATACGGAAACATAGAATAACAATAAAAACAACAACAAAAATAAATTTAAAAAAAGTATTAAAAGAACAACAAGGTGGTAACATGCCCATGACAAAAGGGTTTGCCAACTCACTATGAGCTGGGCAAAGTAAGTACCTAACACTGGTTTTCAGTTAACACTCTTCACCTTTACCTAAATCACCTATTGTAAATGTTCAACTTTCCTTACTATCTACAAATTCATCTCAATCATTCACCATACAATATTTCTTCTCCTTTCTAATAAAACATTTCCAAATAGTAAGTAATTAAAAGAACAACAAGGTAGTATCATGCTCATTACTAATGGGTTTGCCAACTCAGTATGAGCTGGGTACAGTAAGAAACTAACATTTCAGTTGACACATTTACCTTTACCTAAAGCACCTATTCTAAATGTTCAACTTTCCTTTCTGTCTACAAATTCATTTCTGTCATTCACCATACAATCTTTCTAATCAAACACCTTATACAGCAAAATCGAGTTTTCATACATACATAACCTATTTCGTTTTTAATTAAAATACATAATACGATGCCTATAGCTACGCAGTCAGTGTTTTAATTTCGATTCAATAACCCATGTCCGCTCAAGACACTGATTAAGCTCCTCATAAAAGACGTACAGTCGTTCGCAAATGCGTCGGCGCAGAATTAGCATAGGCTGTATGAAGTACTTAATGTACTGCTGTAGAGTATATGGAGATTATTTTAAAAGCATTTAAGATTCAAATGAAGTATAGTTTTGTAAGTAATTAAGTAAATAACTTGGTTTATTTTATTAAACTTTTGTTGCTCTTGTTGTGGTAAAAAATATTAGAAAATGACTGAATATCATGTCAATAAAAAAAATGTGTTTCAATCTTTTTCACAACGATGTCGTCGCAACACATAACCAAATATTTTAACAAAATTTTTAGTGTAGTACAGTTTAATATCATCTACCAAAATTTACCTCATATCTACATGAGTAAAAATAATTTTAGTTTTTAATAAATGAATAGATATTAGTCTTCATCCAACCATGTGCATGTGCACCCTAGTTTCATGCCATTTAATTCGATGTATAATCGAGCACAAACGTTCTTATGCATGTGCAATATTCCGCATTCGCAATTAGCATAGGAATCTTGAGCCGTTTGTCAAACGGGTCAACTTTAAGTGTGAGATCAGTACTAGTTTCACATAATAAGTAATTATTTGTTTACTATATTACTCATATATTGGAAAATAACCTATGATATTTAAATGTGAACGTGTATTTAATCAAGGCCTTGTGTTATTGATAGTACCTACTTGATTTGAATATGTATAGGAAGTGCCAGGATTGTTCCTGTAAGATAAGATTAATTAAAATCTTCTGTAACTATTAGTCACTTTGCAAAAACAATAAAAAAGCTATCGAAAAAAGTATTTAGGTACTCTTTAGTCTCACATAAATTATATATTTTTTTAATCTATAGTAACAATCTGACAAAAATCCCACAAACTCCAATTGATCTCGTGAACAGCGAATTACAAAATACTATCATAAAAAAATTGTAACGAACTTTATAAAAATTAAAAAAAGTCCTCATGCCTCAAATATAAAAACAGTAAAGTCAATATAAGTGAATCACACCACTTCACGCACAATAACATACTATTGTTGTATCGTCCACAGTGAACGAAACGTCTTCATTTTGGAGACAAAAACTTATAATACAGTTATTGCTGTCAAATGTGATATAATGGTAACACTGCAATTGTTTTCGAGGTCATAAATAACTTTTTACAAAAGATTCGCGGTTTCCTTAAAAGCTAAACGGACTGATAAACATTTTTTTTTCTTCCGACTCGAGCCGTCTTTCCTGCGGCGATACGAAGCCTATAAATATTAATACAATCAAATGTTTTGACGTGGACCTTTTTTAAACTTTTATCTTGTACCTTCGCTTATTTTTTGTAGGTTCGATTCCGTTTTTATTTCGTGTTAATTTGGACAGCGAATTCGGTCTTTTAACAGATCGTAAAGTATATGGAATGAGGCGAAGAGCGAGAAGTGGCGCCAGGTGCTTTTAAAATATTTGGGGTATATTTTGTTCAGAGGGGTAATAAAATTCGCTCAATTTAACTGTGCAATCATTAATTTCGTGGTTTAATTATATAGAATTACTTAAATATTCTAAACACGTATAATTAAGGAAATTGATCTTGTATTTCAACTATGAGCTCATAAATTGTGAGCCAAAGTAATAAAGCTTTTGATTACATACTTGTCTCCATAGATACATCTTTAGATCATATCAGATTTACGATTTGTAAATAACGAAATTACTCTAGAAGTGAGAACATTATAATAATTACGAAAATTTATGATGCTCTTTTAATATATGCGAAACAAACTTTTTTTATTCATAATCAGATATCATTAATGCATAAAATTAAAATAACGGCGATTACTCACACTATACCATTAATTCTTAAATAAAAACATAAATCTTTGCTCTGACTCTAAAAACTGTTGAACAAACACCCACTAAAACATTGTAAAAATAATAAAATTCATCTTTATTGCTAACAAAATAAAGTTTAAATGCCTTTGTCGCTGTTAATACAAGTTGGGTTTCGACAAGATCTGATCAAAGTATCTAAAATGGTCACAGTTAGTGGGTTAACCACTTTAAATTGTCATCTGTCTGATTTATTTCTGTATCTTTTGCGGCCAACACATTTTTGTCTTAGTTTCATTCTGATACGACATTTTTTACAACTATTTGG
The DNA here is from genome assembly GCA_902850265.1 of Spodoptera littoralis. Lineage (NCBI taxonomy): Eukaryota > Metazoa > Arthropoda > Insecta > Lepidoptera > Noctuidae > Spodoptera > Spodoptera littoralis. The sequence goes on along the minus strand of LR824542.2, from coordinate 5,354,056 downwards.
AAAGTTTTATTTCCTGAATCTCGTAATAAAAATAATTTATTTGTGTCAAAATTTACCTGTGGTCCAGACCATTCATATTTAGCGGTGGCTTTAATTATTTATCTATTTTCACTTTTTACGCAAACTTAAGTATTAAAATATACGCTAATGCTTTATTGATTGATTATAATTTTGCAAAAATCTAGTTAGGAGTTTACAACTTAAAAGTCAAACGACGACCGTTCACCAAACTAATTTATCAAAAAAGTTAAGTTAAATTTAAAATTAATTTTGTCCTAAGTGTCCCGAATCACAGCCCACTGTGTACGCCAGAGGCTGACCTATCAAATGCTCGTAAACTATAATCATTCGCGGACCACATAAATAATTGCGCGGACCGACCCCGGTTTTTGTCGGTCGCGATGCGCTCACGCAGGTAATATAGTCATAAATTTCCATAACCGCCACTCGATCTTATCAAACATGATTTTAATTTGATTTTGGAGCCACACGTGTTGTGGTCGTTTGGACTCGAGTTATGATCTTAGGTATAATGTTTCGGCTAAAGTGTTGACTGTTATAGCTAGGAAAATCATGTTAATTATTTTTACGATGTTTAGAAGAACATTATAATTTAAAGTAGTTTACGACCATGTCATTCTTGTTGAAAAACCTTTTTTATATCAAGATCTTTTCTCTTAATGACATTTATAAAGAAAAATGTTTTCTATGAAAGATTTGTTTTAGTCGGAATAGCCGTTTAAGACCTTTTATAGACGAAACCCAATCTTTAAAATTGCAACTTGCAATCTCCTATCAATCGCTTCCTCATACAATCTACAACCCTATCATCAATCTTAGACAACAGCATTACATCATTTTGTGAAAGTAACACTCACTAAACGGAGAATATTAATTCTCGTCCTAATTCCCACAATCAAACGATACACCGATTATTGTCAAACGTAATCAATAACAGTAAAAACGTAAATCGACTTCTAATGATAGAGTTTAACAAAACGCGTGACGCCTTCAATGTATCAACGTATATTTGACAGTTAATATGTCATTGAAATCAAAGCGATATGATATAATGCTAGCCTGCTATTACACCGTCTCGTAATGTTCGGACAATAAAGTTTGTGACGCCTATAGTAGTTTTTCTTGTTTTAGTTGTTATGTCATTAATAACATCTTATATTGTTTTGTGTTGTGCCAGCCAATAATAATAATATCGTACAAAACTATGTTACTGCTTATTTTTCAAAATATTACATTTAACTCTCTATCTTTCATCCATATAATATCCGTAATGTTTGAATTAAAATAAGGAAATTATTCAGATTTCTAACTTCATTAAGTCCATTTCGCTCGTGATGATTGAAACCAACGACAGATGTTACAAGCACGAACGCATCTATCATTTGGATATTAGCAAAGTGTGATACACGACTATATGACAGACGGCCGCTATAAAAATGTAAAAAGTGACCATCGCTTACGAAACCACGATTTACAACCCACAGTTCTTATTATCTAGTATCAGGCTTTAATCCATTTATCACCGCTTTTGTTTACGATCCTCGCGTATCATCGACTATTAATTATAATGCGTTCCTCACTTCGAACTTTGACGTTCTCGCTGTGTGACAGACCAGAGATAAGAATTTTAATGTTACTCGATACCACTGTACTTCATTTGTTACATTGTGCTCCACAAAAATGAACATTAACTACAAGCAAATAAGACTCAACAGTTACTTCTCGCAATACATCACTACCGTCAGTTCACTTTGAACTCTTTCGATCATGATTATAGGGTTGCTTATTCATTCTTACGTTTAAAGAATTCGAACGCTTCTGATGCAAAGCTGAGTTTAGAATTTTGATGGATGTGGTTATAATTGTTTCTGTATCGATTATGCCATTGATAAATATTTCGACTATTGCTCATTTTATTAATGACGTGGAAGCGGAAGAACGTTCTGGGCGATGCCCTAACGACAGTGTAATGTCACAATTAATAATATTGGAGCTGTCAAAACATCTGTCAGCGGGCGCTCACAGACGTCTGCTATTCATTTGTGACGCAATTAAATTTATTAATATCTAGAAACATACAACTAATTGAAGATGATGTTCCGAATTATTTCATTCCAAGTACTTGTTTTTCCGTATCAACTGAAAGATAGAATTTTTCAATTAATATGTCCGTCGTCGATACTTCAGCGCGAGCAGAAAGTTTGAAACTCTCTTCTCCGAACGTAAGATATTTCTTGTGCCGCTAAAAATAATTATTACTGACTCCGTACATCTCGAACCAATTTTATTATTGGACCGTATTTGGTGAATAAAAATAAATTTTCGCTCTGCATTGCAGTGTCAGTTGGTGTACCAAGATTCATTTATTATGAAGTTAATGTATACAAAATATTTTGACATATTACTGAGCAATCTTAAATGTATCATTATGCCATTCTTTGTGCCATTTAAGTCTTTTACAAATCGTATGAAGAATTATAATTTAACTGGGCTTTTGATTAGAGCATCGTCTACATTTGAAGCTTGTTATAAAGTACTTCTTGGAAGTTTTCCGTTACTATCTGATAAAAATCTCTCTAATACTTAAAATTACCATAAAATTTATATAAGCATTGACCTCTGATCTATCAGGGCCGGTAGTGCAGATAGCATCATCTAAGTGTGCTTGCCGGTGGCGGTGCTTGATCTCAATGTAATAGATCTGCCTTATCATTTGGATAATACTGATCTAATCCATAAACATGAACTTAGTCTTGAACCTTTCTCAAGACCTGAAACTTTGTAACATGAGCACTACGACTCAATGATAAGCATAGTAAATGATACCTGACTGATGAAAATTGTGCACTGCATACACCAAATAGTATTCATGGTTAATGTTCTGTTACAATTAAAAAGTACAGCTGTAAATGTCCAAGGCATATTGGAGCAAAGCAAGCTAATATAAAACAATGCAATTCTTGAAACGGTCAACCATTGTTCTAAGTTTGCTATAATCCATCGATATTCATCATATTACTTAAACATATTAAGGCTGTATAGTAAGTACCTCTACCATGAGTTCATTGTTTAAAGCGAGTAATTGTCGATACTCGACAGAGACGACGTAAATTTTTAGGTATGCCAAATTTTTGTTCCAAAAGTAGCGGTCAGCTAGAGCAGATTTATAATTTTGCTATAAAACATTTAATAAACTGTATCTCTATCGAGTTTTGACAAATACTATTACTTTGAACTCATGGTAGAGGTACTGTAGTAGTAGTAAAACCGGTCAGGTTACAGTAGTATAGTCCCGGTACTTTCATAGGGTCATGATCTTAGGAATACGCCCTCGATCGCCCGAACACCTCATTATAGCCTTGGCAAATGATTCATTGTGTATTCGTGAAGTAATTTACGCTTATTTAGCTAGTTAAATAACATTTGTAAAAGGGTTTTATTCAAGTGGCAGTATAATATATAACTAGTAACTAAGTAAAGAAAATTTCAAATTGCATTACATTTCAATTGTGAATAGAATATTCAAAATGACTGCATCGTTGGCCGAGTGGTCGCAAGTGCGAATACCGTGGATTTTACTTCTGTGTGCACCTCCGCCTACCCCTTCGGGGATAAAAGGCGTGATGATATGTTATGTTATATTCAAAATGACTTATGAGTAGCGCAGTGTATCGAACCTACTAATTGAACTCCTTATATGCAAGTTGACCTGAACAGTAGAAGCAAAAATATTAGTCATGTCTGGTAGAATAGTTACATTGTTGTTACCTATCACATACATAATATAATCAAATGACGATACAATTGGTCTTATTCTACATAGTTAGCGCTACAAAGATGTAAAGAAATGACATCACCTTTGCATGTTACATAATGAAATGCTGCTTTGTGTTCATAGCACAAAAAACAGGCAAACATAGTTCAGTGGCACGCTGTGCACATTTTCCTTCTCGATCTAGTATTTGCAAGTGCAGTTATTGAGTAGGAAATTAACAATTTTTTGGCGTCTTTAGCTTTTTGAAACACAAAATTGGATTGATCTCAAATATCCTGGGATAAAAGATACAAGCAATTTATTTATATCTTTTTTTGTTTTGATTGATTGGCTGGTGGTGTATCATCATTGTATGCTCAGAAAATCGGCAAACCGTTGCGGATATCCCAACCACACCACGAAGCGGTTCGCCTCAAGTTTTTTCTAGTGGAATATTTTACTAGAATCTGTGCGTCCCGAAGAATAAAACTTGGATATCTTCAGGGCGCAATTGAAAAGGTTGCTTATGGTCAGGTGTGTGTAATATGTGATAGTGGTAAACTCCGGTTCGTTGTGAATATTGGCATTTTATAACTTGGAACTAATAATGGTCAATATGCACCAAAGTAAACAAAGTACAACAAAGTTCTTAACTCGAGATCGATACTGTCCCTTAGTTCAATTTCCACTAAAATTAACGGCACCGTATAAACCAGAGACGCAACGAACCGTAACGGAATTTAAATAGTCTAAAGACGCCTTTAATACCGCAGACTCGAACACCCGGAATCTATCGATACATAAATGATCTATCTCAACAACCAAACGGTGCAATTTAAAACCTTAGTTCACAAAAATAAAGTCTACTTTCATTCGATCAAGTCACAAGAGAGTTTTCCAATATTGTTCTTGAAAAATCATTATTAAGTTTAGCGAACTCTTGTCTACCACAATTATTATTAAAATTCTAATAACTTTGGAAATAGTTTAGTGGGAACCGATTTTTTTTCTATTCGGCGATTGTTTCAATCGATTATATTTGTTGTTTTAGTAACGGATTCGTGTCACGTTCGATTATAAATCGATATTACAGAGTTAATATAGGAAAATTATAAAATATCTCAACTGTAAATGGCATGCAAATCAAGACTCTAAAGAGGTTTTGATTAGCTACTGATAAACGCCTTAAGCCAATTTACATTTTACAGTTTTGCTTCACAAAGAGCTTACTATAAACATTGTAGATACTTTTATTTTATAAGACAATATTTCTTGAAACAATCCAAAATATTTATTGAAACTTTAATTACTTTTTTCAATATTGTCTAAAATTTTGGAAAACCGAAACATCTTTGCTGCCTCTTCTTGGAAACGCAAGAAAGTTTGAAAAGGAAAGGATTAAAAATTAACAAGTTGGTTAGTCTAGCCACCTTAGAGCTCTAACCTCTGTACTTTAAATAGGTCTTTAGTGTTTCTGAGAAAGTTGTCTATCTTGTTAGACTAGTGGCTTTGTATACTTCAGTTCATGAGATTAGGTAAACTATAGATAATTTATAATTCAAATTCTTTTATTGCATATCATGTGTACAATTGGTGTTCCATGAGGTACAGTATCAACATGAAACCCGGCTAGGGCACGGCAACATATGGAGCAAAATATAATCTAATTGAACTACTGTCAATACTTATTATATTATAACATAAGAAATGTTGTTTTCAACATTAACATATTTTCTTTATTTTATTATACCTCTAATATGTATTTACATAAATTTCTTAATAATGTGTAGGTATTATTGTATGTTATTTATGATCATTATCGGTTATGATCGTTTATTTAAACCACATATGGTGTTATGTAGATCTTATTTGAACTGAAAATGGTTTATTTCGATTTTGGATTATTAATATTATAATAGATTGTTAAAAAAAAACAATGGTAAAGCGGGCAATGTGATCGTTCCTTTGTAACGAACTACTCTATGTATCTTGGAAAAAACATTAATGAGGAAAATTACAAATCACGATTTCCTTCGAACATAATTCCTTATACCGGTAAACGCTTTATAATTACTAGTAATCGAATCGTTTAGTTTTTAAATTGTAGTAATTAATTATATTGTTGTTTCATAATTTAGGTAAGTAAGTATCAAATGTATGTTTTGTAGATGCCAATACACTAACCTATCTCAATTGTTTTTATTAGACTATAAACCTTCTTCTACAGCAATAACATTTAAAATCCTTTAAACAGTTTTGATAGATATGGGCACGAGGATTAGCTCAAATCAATATTGAAAGTACTCTAGCGGTCCAAGTTTATTGAACAAAATAATACGTCTAAAAGTATTGGTATTATACCTACTAGCTAACAAAGATTACGCAATAACTAGTTATAGCCAACGACCAGTAAGTACTAAGTGCTAACCAGTCACTATAATTTGATCACTTGTTAGCTTACTGCCCTTAATAAAGTGTATTGCAGTGATTTCAAAACCAGGAAATCGTAACTGATTTTCTTTCATTTTTTACATGCTCTCCAAAACATCATTTTCCTTTATCATATTGGTGTTGTCTCTCTTTCTTGTGCTTATGATCATCTAGGTCTATCATAAGAATACTCGTAAAGTTTATTGATAATGCAGACTGCCTCGTTGGCCGAGTGGTCACAAGTGCGACTGCTGGGCAAGGGGTCTCGGGTTCGATTCCCGGGTCGGGCAAAGTATTACTGGGTTTATAAAAATCTCAGTAGTAGCACGGACTCTGGAAATGTGGTATATGGCAATAGGCTCACCCCCAATTACAAGGGACTCATAACATACATGGTGAAAAGTGGTTGGTACTTCCGTATGCACCTCTGCCTACCCCTTCGGGGGATAAAGAGGCGTGATGTTATGTTATGTTATGTTTATTGATAATGTATGTCCTATAATTATTTAATTATTTTACATCGATCTAGTCAGTACAACATCAAATCTGCTACTCTTCAAGGGAATAGATTTAGTTCCAAATTTTCAAGTAATGTAAATAATCGTAGTCTAATAGCGGGACAAACTAACGACCGGACGTTTAGTATAGAGAATACCCAAAGAATAGGTAATGAAAAATTAAAAAAAAACCATCTGCAACCACGACGTTAATATCTGAACCGGATCATACACAAAAGATTAATTGAAGACACTGCAGCAGTTAGAAAAGAATTTAAAACAACGCAACGTGTTGACAATAAAAATCGTCCAATACGTAACAAATGTTCGTGTTTTAGCAAAAAATTCGTGAGAATTCGTACAATATCTAGATATGAATGCATGTTCGTGTTAATAAGGCGATCGGTTGATGATTAACAATTAGCTACGTAATAGAGCCACGGTTTCTAACGGTTATTAATAACTTTGCTTGCAAACTTTATTTATATATGTAGTGCATTCAGTTATTGATCCGGTTTCTTCTCTTGTTTTGACGGCTATAACATCTTTAAGGGTACATTCGGAATGTTACGATTATTGCCATGCATCTGATCAGGCTTATGTATAGAAGTTTATATGTACTTAATATAATATTATATGACTATGTGTAGTTGTTGTTCCTTGTTAAAAAGTGCTTTATTTCGGATGTTCTGTTGTAAATTTTTCTTGCCAATCTTATTACATATTTTCCTCTTTACTATTTCAGTTTTGGCTCTTTTTTTCATTCATTCATCATCAAGTTTGAAAATACAGTTAAAGTGGAGAACTAGCAATTATATTTATTATATTCATGTTTTTTTAAACGTACACGTAGTTTTAGTTTTCGTTCTCCCACGCCGACCTGAAAGTGAAGAAAACACAAGCTGTTTTTTATCTTAACTGATCATAAAGTTTAAATTCTACAGGTGAGATTCTCACAAACAAGTTTATTGAGTGTTAGCTATAAAATTGGTGATTTAAGTATCTGTGTAACCTAATTAGTCAAATAATGTTTTCATTTAATACTAAAATAAGGGATGGACAAGGCTACGTATAATAATGTGTTAAATGGGACAAAGTTATTGCCACTCTTTATGTTTTTACGAGATACTGTTCCTGAAATTGAATGTTATTGTTTTTCTTTTTCAAACAGACTATCATGAATGTGTTTGTTTAGCCAGATTCTAATGACTACTGACTGTTTTTAATGCAGATGGATTTTAATAGAATAAAACCTTAATAAATCGACTCAAACACAGTATAAGTCCCAAAAATAGTATTAATTCGGCAAATAGTTGTGACACGTAGTGTATCGACATTCCGACAGAGGGTCTCGACATGTCCCTAAGTTCAGAGGCTCGACAGAAACTGACAGGGGTCGACGTGCTCACTTCATTAATTCTTGAACAACGCTGATCAATGGACGCTGAGGACATGTTCTGTGACGTAATAAGTGAAATTGTTTCTATTGCTCTGAGAGGAATACTATGCCAATTGAATTTGAGTAGGCGGGAAGAAGGGCGTCAAAGAATTCGCCTTTTAGACCAAATAGGGTTTAAAATCGTATATCTACTAGCCCGATAGAACTAGAATATCATGGTTTCCGATACATCTTAGATAATGGTCAAACCCCGAGTGAAAACGTTGTGTGTGGGGGTAGATGTGCTTCATCGTAGGCAGCATCGTGGCTTACCTCCAAGTGTCATAGTGGCTAAACACTGACCCATTTATAATATAAAAAATAATAATTTTAATTTAGACATAATTATTTTTCATAACCTTTTGATAGTGATAATTAAAATTATTTTCATTCACAAATATTTATCGATGTAGCAATTGTTAGTCGATGTAAGTACAACTGCCCCACCGCACAGTGGGGCGAACTGCGTCCACGGAGGAAACAAAATCGACAGATATTAATGGTTATATGGAAAAAAAATTGTGTTGCGTTTTCGTTTCCCCAGCTTTTAAAGCGCAATAAACATCGTGCAATTAAAACGCCAATAGCAGATTAATGTATTGATTAATATTTATTTAGTCAGCTTTTCATAAAATTATTTCTAAGTAAATGCATACAGGCTTAACTTATTAAATGTTACATACAACTAAAGCCAAAAGATAAAATAAATTATTTAAAGAGATAAAAGAGAATTAAATATTCAGTTAAACCAGTTTACTTATCTTACTGCAGATAATACCTAATGTATTTTAAGAATAACCAATAAAAATGCAAAACAAAAACAAAGCAACTCATGCTACCTGTTACGAACTCCAATTATAAGATACGACAGTGCACAGTGGAGCAACTCGATCGGCCTTAGCCACCAGATTTATGAACCAATGCATAGGAATCGCGAACCAATTAAAATGGCGGCGATGGGTTGTCATTCTGTAATTGGTTAATTATTATCAGCGTGGCTGGGCGTGGTTGCACGTGCAACATTGCGTTCTGATAAAATGCAATCATAGTAGGTTCTTGTTCAATATTGGTGCACCTAAAACTGGTACCGGTTTACTTAGAAAATGTTCAGTATATTCTTTGTTTTACCATAGCACAGGACACGTTTTTCGACTGTTGGATAATTTTTATGTATTTATAAATAAAAAAAAATAAATGATATTAATATATTTTTTTTATACTTGATGTGCCGACGTTTGACCACTATCTCGCCTGGTGGTAAGCAATGATGCGGTCTTCGATGGAGCACGTCATCCCATAAGCAACCTATTCACTCGGGAAGACATCCAGTTTATACCCTTCAGGAAAGACAGACTCTGGCACAGAATTCCACTTCTTAGCAGTACGCACAAGGAAGCTTGATGCAAATCGTTTCGCTTTTGTCTAATATAAAGTATTTAATAAAACTATAGTAATTTGTTTTACACCCGTCTATACAAATTAAAATATATTTTCCATCTATCAAAATATACTCAACTTTATCTAAAGCGATTTGACTTTTGAAATCTGAAATTTTTATTATCTACCTCGAATAACTTCATAGATTTGCTATGTAAAATATTACACCAGTCACCTTATTTGTCGCGGAGAACCTAACGGGTTACCGGGGCTCCGGCTCGAAGTGCAAGAGAAGGAACGGGGTGATTTTTAGTCAGTAAGAGTCTGACACTCCCTCCCGTCTCACCCAGGCGGGAGCAGACATTCGATGATTTTCCCCCTTAAAACAAAAGTCACCTTTTTTAATTCTTTGAAAATTTTGTTAGGTATTGTGACCACCCAAGAGTGCTTATACCTACAATAGAAATAACCGTGTCAATAAACATAAATAAAAATTAAATAATCGTCACAAACGATACGCTTTCATAACCTCACGTCGAGGTCTAAACACGTCATTAGGTATATGATTAATGAAGGCTGACCCACGGCCCAGGGGAGTCTAGGCGTCAGTGTTAATGTTCATTCAATTCATAATTACACTTTTTATAGCGTACGTAATAAAGCGACCACCCTCCTGTCAGCTGCTTTACTGGAAAGTGTATGATCGAAGTGTGAATTTATTTTAATATAATTCATCATCACTCGCAAAGAGACGTTAGCATGTTAAACTTAATAATGATTGACATTTACCATTTGACTGAAAATTACTATTATGTAAAATGTGATAATAAAAACACAAATAGCATACTTAATAGCAAGGCGATTAATTAAAAACAACGAACGCCTGTAACCTAATAATTTCTTTAACATGATATTTATTTTTTCAAACAAAACATTTTTTTAACATGCCTTTCTAGTAAACTTAATTGATTTAATTGCATTTTAAACAGTTCTTTCATACAGTTTTATGTTTCATATGCACAGTGCACATATTCATCGATTTAACCAGTCAAAATATGTACAAACAGTATCAAGATGGCGTGAGGAACACGCGTCGAGTACTGACGTTGTACTCCGAAGAAAGATCGGTTTGTTTTGAAATGTCGTGAGCCGTGCCGAGCCACTCGTTTCATGTCACGACGTACGTTTACGTGTATTTTACTAAATTATCAGCTGGTTATATTTGCAATTAAAATAATTGAAAGATATTTCGGTGTAAGACATCGATGTTTATGGACAAGACAAGTTGTTCGAGATTTTATTTGATATGTCTGTTGAATTTGATTGAGTGTGCGCTGGAATATTTATTATACTAACAAAGAGAAAATATGTTACAGTTCAGGTTAACTTCAACTAGTAAAGTTTGAATGAAACTTTATCTAAAACAACTTTAGTCTATTTCTACGTATTTACAAACATCAATCTATTCTGGTCTAAATATTACAACATTTAAATGTGAATGACGATGTCCAATTTAATATAAAGTTAACTTTAACATATCTTCACGTGCCTACTGTCCGGCGATGTGAAGAGAAGCGCGCGTGCGCACACCGGGCTGTCACTCGACGACAGCGTCTGCGCCGGTTCTACGCAGAAACGCGGATTAAATAAATCCACTCACTAAGATCAAAATCCCACATAAACTGGATATGATCCACACTTAGTACTCTATTAGACAATGTTATAAATATCATAATTTTCTATGAAGACGTTTAATATCTATGCTTTCATATTAATTACATAAGCTTCATCGTTACATATACTTATAATTACTTTCTGAATTAAGTAACATTCTACTTTAATAGCGGATATCTTAAATCAGCTTTGTCTACAGCACGGCCAGCAACTCGACATTGAGTTCTACCTCTAGGTAGTTTTATATTTTACTGTGGCATAAACTGCTCTACGTTTAAAGTTAATATAGTGAAACATAAACAATCTCTTTCCCCGCAGTTGGCTCATCAGTCGGCCAACAAATTAGTCGGTGTCACTACAATAATATACAATAAGGAGTGCACAGTGGTACGCAGGCCTCAGGCCGTCGCATAAATCGCTCAACACAGCCGAGTAATGTTTTGTATGGAGATTTCTTTCGACAATACCTCGCTAGCCGTGTGGTGGCCTTTATCTAGTCTTGGATTAATGTTTGAAATTGATAAACGTAGCTTCTTTCTTTAATAGCTGATGTACTGAACGTTTTCACACTTGCTTCAGTACTTAAGTAGTTTTAGTTGCTGCTACTGCAGTTTATATCATTGTGTTGTGTATCTCGGCATCAAATCCTACGCTATTGATAGGATCATAGCCAAATTGCTTACTAGATATTATGATATCATGGTCTATTCTTGGCTCAGTATAACGCACATTTCCATCCGCGCTAACGTCGAGGTCTTTATACTCTATAGTCCACGTCATCTTTGTTTGTAGATACAATGCAAAAGACCGAGTACTTAATACATTCATTATGTTTTCCTTAGTCGCTTAATGCCCATATGATTCTTTTAAAGTTTTAGTATAAGGACACCGCAAGCGGTCCTATTTAAAACAACTCGGTTTTACAACAAAGCACGTCTTCAAGACGACATAAATCACAAGTCTGTGCGAAATTTACCAAATGTTGCAAAACGTCGGGCTAGCGTGCATTTTACAAGGTCAACTTGCATACAAAATTGTAACATTTTTTTCTACATTTCGTACCATTGTGTAAACCAAAGATAGTTTGAAAGACTTTCTTTCGAAAATGTCTCAGTAATTAATTTACTAATTCATCTATTACTAGCTAAATGGACGAACAAAACACTTTTACTTTCTTTAGAAGTGAACGATGATAATTGGTTCGGAAAAAAAGAGGTTTTGAAAATTTGCATCGCTCGGACCCACCGCGGGCAGGTAGTGTCTCGTAATCGGACGATTTGTCTTATTGTCGGAGATGTCGTGTGTTTGTGTGCATCGACCGCGACTGTGCTCGAGATAAAAGTAATAAATTAAGTGAAACGGAAGGTGTTTGTAATGGTCGCCGCGAAGGTGTGGCTCCAAACATTAGGCCTTAACTAATTCAAATAAAAAATCTTTTTTACAATTAAACTTTTTAATATCTGTGACAACAATAAATTGTTGACCATTTAAATCTATTAAAATTAGTATTGCCGAAGTCGGAGTTAAGTTATAAATAAGAGAGGCATAGGCGAAGACTCGTCCAACCAGATTTATTATTAAATTAATATTCAATTAGCTTTCCGCACATGATGCCGTTGTGTTGGGCGTACGTATTATTAAATTTAATTTATGGCATCATTTACTGGGCGATATTTTTAAAATTATTATCGGTCCCACGGCGTGTCCAGTAATTGTGCTGCCAACGATTAAGGAAGAGACCGGAATGAAACTTCAATATTTTGGTTTGTTGTGAATGCCCACTTTTTCAAAGATTTTATGTAGGCTCGAAGCGTTTCTTGTAGTTTATATATCAGTGTTTGTTAATTGCACGTGCGTAAATAAATATTCAACTCGCTAACACACCTCCAAATTGTTTGTCGGTTTTAGTCTTGCAAAATTATACTGATATTATCATGCAGTCATCTGTTAGTGTTTAATCGGTGTTTGTTTTCATGCTTATAACTTCCAAATTTAATAGGAAAATAAATATAAAAAAGGAAAGAAGGTCATTAATTATTTTGCGAGTTGCAAATTAGTTGTTGATTTTTAAATACCTACGGGTATCAGTAAGCATTTGAATAATGGAGACAATAAAAATACAAAAAAGAAAAACAATGAAAAAACTGCACAGTATGCCAAAGCGCATGAACATATGAAAATATACATTAATTTTATTTGCGATTATAAATATGACAAATGTTTGAAAGGACATTTAGTTATAAATCACAGTAAATCATACATACCGTTTGCCATTCCAAGGTTTTATAGTTCCTATAAATAACTCACCGTGGTTACCGGTTTCGTTCGTTAAGCTACAAAGTAAATGTAGATAGATAGGCAATTAGTCTTCTAGATAAGGAATCTGAACTAAAGTAATAATGTACTATGTTTGTACATAAAAGTATTTACTTCAGTGATAAATAGTTCAGGAGGGCCGAATTATGCATAACCAATGCTTTTAACTAAATCAATGCAAATTGATTTGAATGGCAGTATATCAGTAAAAGGCAGGTAGGGGGTGAATAAATGTGATTAGTTCAAGAAAATTTGCATAGCGGATTTATCAAAGCCACTGATATGCATATATTCATGTTTATTTTATTAGCTGAATATGTATAGGTATTAATAAGTTCCGTTTACTACTAAAGATGTGTCCACAGTAACGGTAGTACAAAGAGAACATAACATAATGGCCACCGCATCGAAATAGTCCATCGAAAAAGCTCCAATAAGAATTTATCAACGGCGCCGTCTGCAATGCGCCGCTGCGCCCGCACATAGAGATTTATTGCGTGTTATGTAAATGTGTACAAGATATTAGTGTCCTTAATATTTCTACGTCGTGATTAGTGCTCACCACGAACGTGAGAAATCCACTCTTAATGCGAAGCATCGTGCGCGCTCGGGATCCAATCGGGCAATCTTCGGATTCTCTTTTATGGATCGACGATTACGTAGCTGCGTTTGAGCCGAGCAACTGGTTCGGTTTCTGTTTGTAATTCAACATCTAACTGCTATAAATCTTGTCTATTATTATCTTTACCGAATTAACTAATTTCCTCTGTATGTTAAAGTTAATAATCGTGAGGCAACGAGCCAAATAATAACTAGCTCCGACTAAGAGCCAGTGACATTTTGGTAACATAACACGATCTAGTGGGTTGGCTGATGACATAATTTGAAACATGCGTGCGAGTGGACATCATCGCTATAACTCATTACGTTAGGAACACTACCATGACTTTTGTAGTAAAGAGTCGTCATGAAATGTACAGTAAATAATAGCATTACAAAACAGGTACACCATTTCAATTTATGTATTTCAAAAACGCTTAATTATTTTAGAAACGGGATCTTAAACTAGGTCTTATTCACTTAAAAGTAAATACTTTAACAAAAATCGAAAGCGCAAGGGATACCATTAGCGAACAAAAAGGAAAAACTTCATGGTAAAGTAAATCAAAAGTTTCTTAAAGTGGCACCGCGGGACGGACTGACACATTGCAGCGATACCTTCCCTCAGATAGCGATGCCAAAAAAAGTATCGTATCTTCAAATAAAACACGAAGCGCGGGTAGCTTTAAAAAGCAAAGACTCGATAGGTAGGCGACATATAATAATTACTTACCAGACGAAATGCTACGTCTGAAAGCAAATAAGCCCTGCACTGGTTAAGGACATTTTCTCTTTAAAACGCAACTGTTTGTTGGTTATATCATTTATTTTATTGCAACTACTTCTTGAAGATTAAACGCTTTGTATAGAGAGTGTACTGGTTGCTAATAAAAATAAAAGTCAGATTAAATAGAAACATAAAAAATATAACAGTTTTTGTTTAAGTTTCGTGTTGGATAAAATGTGTCATAACAAGTTAGTAAAATCGTCGAGTAATATGAACCTAGTCAGAATAGACTTAACAATTAAATTAATATTATCTTCGGATTTCCTCCTTTAAAACACGTTCCATGTATGTAAGTCAGCACCGAATGATAAATCTGAAATGAATGACATTATAACATGACTAATTCATCAAAGTAATAAAAGATATATTTGCAACATCTTATGACACATAAGTTATGCGGGTCGAAAAAAGATTTGAACTATATGGAGTTAAAGAAAAATGTTTTAATGTAGCAGCAAATATAACTTTGTGAGCAGTAAGGAACAGGAAGGCAGTATAAGAATATGCCTGAGGCCACCTTGCGCATGTCTGTCATACGTCAAAACATGCGCGCGCGACGAAGCGCTTTGTTTCAAAACGCAGGTGAATTTGCTCCGGTTACCATCTTATGGTAATATTCCCACCAAAATGTCACGCTTTGAAAAATATTGAAATAAAACGATATTCATTTTTTATAGCCTCAAACGGGTATAAATTCTGCTGTCACTAGTAGAATGTCATTTTAATAATTAAGCTCAACGGTAGCTTTGCTTCCTTATTTTTAATATTTTCTGTACGAAAATAGTATAATATTTTGAAGTAAAAATAATAACATGAAGGAAATAAAATACTTATCACAAGGTACATAGCTGTTAAGAATTAAGCAGTTGAATATACCCATCATCTTTAACCTGGATAAAACTCAATACTTCATTCTCAAATATGTAAAGGTAGCTAAGTCGATGTATATAGATATGATAATGAGGGAGCAATGTTTAAAACGCAATTTCGGAACCTTGGATTTTTCCACCATAACAATGCATCCTTGTACTGCACGTGTGCCTAGGTCTTACATATTTAACCAATTTGTCCAAGGTTCTGACGAATTATTCTGTTTTACAACGATATTGCTAATCTCTGTCTTAAAAACCTTTTCAGTTCCGAACACATTATAAAATCTATTAAAAATGGTGTAGAAAAAAAATTAAAAGCTCTCATGGAAGCTGAACAAAAAACAAATCTTTCCAAATGCAATAATTTTTATTTCAAAATACCAGAATAGAAGAAGAAACATAAAATAATAGAATAGAAAGAGAACAGAACAAAGAGACGCATCCACAAGCATAGTTCACTTTTATAGTCTAGGTATCAAATTCAGAATTCACCCGTCATTCATGATTAATGTGTCTAGATGTGTGTGTGAAGCCGGATGACCTGCTTGTCGATGCACCGACTGCTTGTAATGGGCAGATGTTATTCATTCAGCCTAGACGACATGGCAACTGATTTAATTGTCTACCTCGATATAGATATCTGGATTTTTTGTATAATATTTTATGCTCAATGAACTTCTACTGCTGCAGCTGATGTTACAGATACATTACCGATTTGAATTATTTTGAATTTTACTGCGATGACGTTTTGAATTTTACTAGATGTGGTTCAGACTGCTGAATATTTTAGTAAATTGCATAATGATTAGATTCTGAGCTGATTCTGATGATACTATTATTAATTAGGAACACGAGTGGTGAGAAGAGACAATAAGAGCATATTAAATTACAGTACCAAATTATTGCAATGTTCAACTAATGGGGATTAGAGCATCAATGAATGAATGTTAAAATAAGAATTATTAAAATTGAAGAAGTGTTATTATGATTTCAAATTGTATAAACTATTCCAATATTGTTTTCTCTAACATTCTGTTCAATTCTTCCTACCTAATAGGATTGTCATGCAGACTATCGATGTAACCTATTAATAAATTTATAATGGAGAGGTGTATGACACACCTCGTTAGAATCGTTACTGGAATAAAGGCGATGATAATAATTGTTTCATACATAACAAACTGCACCGTTTGAAGTCGAGATAATTATCTCTACCTTGTAAGCCAGACGAATACTTACAAAGAGTATTTTTGCAAGTCTATACCTACACGTTAAATATAACTGAAGCAATACCCACAGGTATATAAAATCTAGTAACAAATTTCGAAAAAAGACTAATTAGATACAATATATTTACAATGCTTGAAGCAACATAAACATTGTATCACATAAATAACCCTTGAATAGAAGCTGATTAATAAAGTGTAGAAAAGTTTATTGGAATAGTCTATATGAAAATTTTGCACTAGCATTTAGATGTTTTGAAAAAATACATAGGAATAATGCTATTGAAATTAACGTCAAGATTAATTTATACGTTACGGATGAACGCAATACTTTAAACAGACTAGAACAAGAAAACTCTCATAAAATTCTCAAAAGAAAATATTTAAAGGCAGGTAACCACGATTATTTCGGTCAGATACTAAATGATATGATACTAAAATATTACGAAAAGTATGAAAAATACTCAAACGTCCCAGTTTCAAAATACTAAGTCATTCTATTTATATCAAGGCACCCAAGTCAATTAGCAGCAACAAAGCTTTGCACCAATTAATTATAAGAAAACAGTGTGAATACACAAACGATACAATCGACAATTATACGGCCTATGTAGACCACAGATAAAAATATATTTGTGACATTTTTATTGCGTACTCGGTTCTCATCTAGATATCATTAGTCATTGCTTTGATCTTAGATCTCGAACTGTTTTTATGTCGAGCTCATATTATAGCGAGTACGGGTGGTGATTGAAGAATCCTAGCGTTTGATACAATAAATGTTTTAGTTGTTAATGCTGATTATATTTCATGTCCAGATTATTTTTGATGTTAAATAATAAATCATACAGGATGTGGAGAATTTTGTAATGGACAACAGCAAAATCTTTAAAAGAAAAATGAAAAATACAAAAATACTGATGATGTCACTAAAATTTGGTAATGCCGTTAATCAAATTGTGAAAACAGTGAATAAAATTAAAATGTCTTTTTAACACAATAAAAGATTGTAGCTTTGTAATTTATCAAAGGAAGTTATGAGTTACATCACAGTGTGTCTAAGTCTCTTATAACAAATAAACAGCAATTTTTAGTTCTGTGATTGATGCTATTAATTATGCTAAAGATGTTAAGTTGAATGAAGAAGCTAGTAGTTCAGAAGCCAATAAATATGTATACTATAAAAATATAGCTACTGTGGACATCAATATTAATTTAATTGTAGACATTATTAACAAATTCAATACAGTTTTTATTACCCAAAGAAATGTACCGTCTAATGCATTGCCAAATTAAACATCGTCTACATCTGAATATCACGTTTTATCAAATACTGTCTCCAGACGTTGCCTATTTTAGATTTCAAATTTTCAAGTCTCATCCATTGGATTACCAATGCGATGTCATTCATTTAAAATTCGACCATGCAATATGTCTAGACTCTGTAGACGGAATATCAATGGTCTGTGACCTAGAATTATCTAGTTTAGATAAAAAGACGACTACTGTTTTTGTATTTCTTACTGCAAGTATTAGATCACTGACGGATACATTATTGTCTTGCAGAATAGTGGTTGCGCAAATAATTGTTGCAAGATGAAAGCGTTCTCGTACCTATTTGTGATCTTAAGTGTTTGTTCTTGATTTCTAATAATATATCGCAGAAGACGCTTCGCAATGAACATTGTCATTATGGACTGTACATTTTGATGCATTACAAATTGACAAAGAAAATAAAACTGATGCTGGTGTGCCAGTTAGGCCACTTCATTTGTTTGATGCTGTTAAGGTTCTGTATCGCTTAAACACTATCTGGGTTCATATTAGATGCGATTATAATATTGGCATTAAATCTTTGATTGCATTTCTTATGAAGGACCTGTCAATATTTCCATACACATAGCTTATCACTTGAACTGTAACACATTTAAATTATAATCTTGATGTGACCGTTTAATCAACATCAATGTATTCCTGTATTCATATTGAAATTCAAATGCTCCCGTATTGTATCCATTCGTTTCGTACAAGGATTATTTATGTTAAAATAATGCTGTACGTCTGTTGTTTGTGCATCGGCCTGTCACTAACATTTCAATCGGCTCGGTTTTTGCTGCAGCTTCACTCGTACGCTTTTAAACTTGAACGAAATCGAATATTTATACTTGTTTAAACATCTTTATTGACGCGGGTTTGACAACTGAGATGAGAGAATACTGGTAACTTGCTCTGGATCTACATTACCAAAATCATTATTCTATGTGTGTAGTGTTCATCAAAAGTTGTGCCTAGTTTATTGAATTTGCAAAGTTTTGGTCTATCATCAATTTATGATATATGTTCCAACTTTATACATCTAAGTTCATAGATGATTACATTGACGAAATGTATCAAAGCATAACTATCCCTCCCGCATGCTTCGATGTATTATTAGGACAAGGTAACGATACAACTACAACAGCATGATTCAGTAGGTTAATAATAATGATGTGGTCCACTCATTAGTGCTGTGGACCAATCTCCTTAAAGAAATATAATAAATGGCGCAGTTTAATTTGGTAGACACACCCGAGACGGGCTGCGTATCTATCACAAGAACACTGGCGGCCGTCCAAGCCGGACCAAGTGGTGGGCCGTGCCGTCGACATGCCGTGACAGGTGCGGCATGCAACCCATGACTCGCGCGCCGCCGCCATACCGCTCACTCGCTACTCCCCCTTTGATATTCATTTACTAACTGCATCTCATACTTTAGATGCTTTCTAAGTAAAAATTCCTCAGTCATGCCTGATATGTCAGTAATAATAAAAATAATCAGTTTAATATTAGTAAACATATGCAATCATATTTTCAGCTCCATATTTCTCATATGATAAACTAAACTAAAAGTTTATCTTGGCTGCGGTTTGTACCCGCAAACAGGAACAAGCATGTGCCAAAACAATCATTAGAGAAGGTGTCGTAGTGCGTCGCGAAACAAGATATAAATTAAGAAAAATGTGACAGCTCAGGGGAATAAATTAAAATTAATTGCACAATAGTGTTTATATTTCTGAATAGAAATCTTGTTCTTCGCTGAGCATGTTACCGCGAGTTGTATATCACAATCGAGCAAGCGTGGCAAGGCACGAAGTCGATCGAGCCAACTATTCATTGGCGCTCAAACGAACATTCAGTTCTAAATATTAACGTGCCTTGCGTTTTGTGACCAGAATAATACTTAACGAACTTATACAGCTAATGTGTGCTAAATCGTGGTTTATTTAAGTCATACTAATGAACTACTTAACTGTTCCAGGTACGGTGAACGCCAACGGAGAAACAAAGCGTCAGAGAACATCATACACCCGGTACCAGACGCTCGAGCTGGAGAAGGAGTTCCACTTCAACCGGTACCTGACGCGGAGGAGAAGGATTGAGATTGCGCACGCACTCTGCCTCACTGAGCGCCAGATCAAGATCTGGTTCCAGAACCGCCGCATGAAGTGGAAGAAGGAGCACAAGATGGCATCGATGAACATTGTGCCGTACCATATGAATCCGTACGGCCACCCCTACCAGTTCGACCTTCACCCGAGCCAGTTCGCGCATCTCTCCGCATAGGATCAGTGGAATTTTTCGAACAGCGGATAACTGATTTATTAATGTAGACAGTCGTCCGCATCGCGGGGTTGCGTGTAATATCTTGGTTAACAATGATGTTACAGCAACCAGACTGGGTCAGTTATTCGCTGTTCGAAAAATTTCTGTAAGTGTAGTCTAATTTTGTTATTGTTATTGTGACGTTACAAGTGACGAAGACAGTGATTGTGCGGCAAGATACCGTGGGACAGGAGTGATGAGCATAGAGAGTGGTGATTGTGAAAAACATGAGTATAAAACATAATTTAAAGTTTATTCCAGTTTCCCATACCTATATTAACGCATGGAAGGAAATCATCGACATTTCCTTATCACAAAAACGTTAAATGTAAACATTAACTACAACGGTGTTAAAATTTAAAGTAGAGTTGAATTTTACCTAGTCATAAGCTGTATCGATTTGCATTATTCGTAAAACTGTAAGATATGAACAACTGAATACCGATTTATGTACATTGTGGTGACTAGAGAGTGTCTAAAATTAAATAGTGCGACATGAAAATTCTGGTATCGTTTGCGTTTCATTGTTTTTATTTCAAACAGTTGTTGCGTAGGAAAATAACTCAATGAACTGCTAAACGCTGCTCGGAGTTTTGTTTGTCGTGTTTCTATCGTAGACACTTTGATAGAATTAAGATAGACTTTATAACCGGCAGATGTAGTCATCACAAGGATAAACAAATTCGGAATTGTACAGGGATAGTGTAACGATGTACGAACTACATTGTTAAAGACAAAATGTATCAGAAAATACTATAATTATTTAGGACATTTCATTATTAGTAACGAATATTAGAAGGGGGCTTGTAAAAGCGCTGTGAAACTTAAAGAAGTAAGCTCAGTTATAGATTGTGAATAGGTAATTTCTTCCTATTAATGTAAATAACTTGTCATGTAGAAGGTACGGTGAAAAAAATTAATATATATCAGTATGTATCTCGAACTGTTTTATGTTCCTCTCCTTAGTTTGTAAATAACAAAGTATTTATCACAATATAAATACATACTATATAGTTAAAGTTATTAAGTAAATAAATTAGTGATTTTTTAAAGTTTCCACAAACGATACCATTTAAAAATTTCATGTGGCTCTATTACGTACTTTAAAGTCTTTAATGTCGTATTTGTAAAATGTACTTAAAATAATGCTAGTGATTAAAATATTTTCTTTTTGATTGTCTATCTGTCTTCGGTTGTTTTGAATTTAATTAAAGTTTTGTAAAAAATATCATTTGTTAGTAAACATTGCATGTATTGAGATATTACAGTTCTGATTCAGACGCCCTTACAAGGTTAACGGCCGTGTCACACAGCTCACGTGTTGCAACGTTGCTTAACCTTGTCAGAACGTCCAATGATAAATTAATGATGTTGGATAATATGACCTTATGATTTATAAATCGTCGCTTAAAGTTTTGTTGTCACATTTTATTAGAAAACGTCGTGGTCAACTGTGATATTTTGTTAAATTTTTAATTCTTAAGTGAAAACAGCGCGATTTGAGTTCGTATATTTGATTTTTACTTCATGGAGTATGTTTGTAATGCTTATTTTCTTTGATTGGTACATTTGTTGCTTTATTTATTGTTTGTAAATATTAGATAACTTAGTATTAACTAAAGGATAATGTTCAAATTCTTAAGTAAAATAACTTCTCTCATAATGTTTCTTTTGTAAAAAACTGTGCAATAGAATGTGGCCTGACCTATTGTCCGTCTTCTATCATTTTGTAAAATATTTTCCTCCTAATTTAGTTATGTTATTTCTTTATTAACTAATAAAATAACGTTTATCGTTCATTCCAGTTTAAATGAGGACTCTAGTAAAGTATGCTACTGATCATTTAAATTATTGTATTGTATTAATAAAGTGTATTAAATTTGAAAAATTGGTGAAGAAGATAAAATAAATTATGATGATATGAAAGCGTTTTATTCAGAACTAGCGACCCGCCCTGGCTTCGCACGGGAGCAATATGCATGTGTTATACATAAAAACCTTCCTTAGGAATCACTCTATCTATCGAAAAAAAAACGCATCAAAATCCGTTGCGTAGTTTTAAAGATCTTGGCATTCATAGGGACAGCCAGACGGCGGATAGGGACTTTGTTTTATACTATGTAGTGTTATTGAACTTATTAACCTGTATATTATGAAAGAGATCAAAATTACTATTATAGAGAAAAGTAACAACTAAATATAAGTTTCGTGAAGAAACAAACTTCTAGAATCGAAAGTTTAAAAAAAATCACACAATAAAATCAAAACGAGACCATTACAGCTTTTGAACAATCTAAACAACATTTATAAAACAAATGATGACAAATAGTTAGTAACATTTAAAACACAATATTATCGTTACCAATAGAAAGTATTGAACTATTCGAACACGAGCGCCAGAGAGACGCCCGTTCAGGCTGATGGCAGTATTGAGTGATGATAAATGAGTTTAGCAATGACATGACAGCCGAACCTGCGAGGGCGCCAGCAGCTTACCACGTGCCAACAAAAGAGTGTCGGAAAACGTGAAGGTTGCCTTAGTTTGTAGGTCGGAGGCTGGTCCTATAAATCATACTGTCAGAATATTTCGCTCTATAGAATGTTTTGATATCGTTGCTGCCACTGAAAGGTTTAAACGATCAAATTGCTGGATATGGAAGAGTCGATTGTTCCGTGCCTATGTTGCGGTTGTGGTTCAGATGTTTTGGATACATTAAGGCTTAGGTATAAAAGGTATAGTAGACTTTACTTGACCAAAACGTCTGTAGAACAGTGATATGATACAGTACTACCTGGCTTATTTCTTTTTATTACATTACATATAGGTATATCTTGTACATTTCTAGACAAAAACATGGTTTAGTATAGCTGGAACTTAATATACAGGAACGAAAATGCCTAAAAAAACAATTGATATTAAAACTGGAAATCTCAAGTCAGTTCCCAATAACCATGTATTTATTAGATTTGTAAAAGTCTTGTCTCCAGTATTCTTTCCAACATTATAGTCAGCGCTAAATCTTAACCGCATTTTACATTTCATCAAGAGTGACACCATATTCTTGGTTAGAGTAGGCGCAACAACTTGTCATTGATGTTTATAAATATGACAACCAGAATCGATGAATTGTTATACTTTCCAAACATGAATTGATAATATTATAGGATACAATATTGTATTGTATATTACAAGATTACTAATCTTTGAAGGTTAAAGAAAATTTTGATCAGTTTGTAAGGCATGTTGAGTGCATAACCGCCCTTTTTGTTTGAGATTCGTCAGACCATCAATAGGTTAGTCGTGGTAACCAATATTTCTTTGCTAGTTTGTTAATTTGAGGTTTCAATAATTTTACCACAACTTTAATTACATTTTTCCTAAAGAGTTCCGTTGTATTATTCTTCCTATTTTCACCTGGTTTCTAATAATGTAGTCAAATCTTCACAAATAAAAGGTAGGTAAGTTTAACAAATAAAACTTTGTAGTAATTTAAAGAATTTTAAAGATACAAACATTAATGGTATTACAGAGATGTGTATCGGTCGTGTCACGTTACAAAGAATAATATTATTATTAGGTGTGTCGAAGTCGCGAATCATATTTCATATCGCGATGTACATAAGTACAGTCTGTAGCAAAAGTCGGAGACTGTAGTCGAATTATTGAGTTTAGTGTAACATTTGGAAAATTATTGTGAAAAATGTAAATAAAGTTTTGTGTGATAGTTTGAAAATTATGCTTTTGTTATCATCTAGAGAAATTATTCACCATAACTTATGTTGAAAATAGTAATTCAAATATATACAGATTTAAAGTGTCATTTTATGGTGTTCGTGCTGCTTGTCAGTCAAAATATCATTATATCAAAATAGTTTCAATTATTTTGATATTAAAAATAGGCACCTTTTATTAATAATAACTATAAAACAACAATTTTTAATCGAAACCAAAACAGTATCACTCGTTTAAAAAAAAAACGAGTTAGTTTTTAATTATTGCTTAGGTCTTGTCGAATTACTGTGAACCTCTACTTTTGAAGCTGATTGTACTTACCTGCGACACTGTTTTGACAGGAATGATAAGATTTCACTTTAGTTATGAGTAAATGCAAGGCTAATAATATTAAAGAATATTTCTGATTGTCCTCATACCGTTAGGTTATAAAATATTTCTTGTGACTTCTATATAACTGAATTTAACATTATGAACGAAAACGAAGATAGGAAATGAGCGATGTGTAATCACCTGATTCAAAACCCAGAAACAGTATAACAATAACACGGTAAGATGTTCTGAAAAGTTAATAGCAACAAAAGTGTACTCTTCTTTGGATTTATCAACTAAAAGGCTGGAAGAAGAAGTAGGTATAGATGATCGAGTTTCTTTAAAAACATATTAACTATACCAGTAATTTTCTATAGAGGTAAACAAAGGAAAAAAATCTGTTTAAGCGATCATTACTTACCTATGATTACATGATTCAGACTACCTAAAACATTCGATGCAGTCCAGGCGTCTCAGGAACTTGTTATTATATGTTCTGAATGCAGCTCACGGTCATTGAAACATCGCTAACTACTCTGATTGAACTTTTGTATACTAATTGAAGTATGAATGTGTAACTGCACAAGTAGGTCATTGTGTTCGCAAGATGAATGAGCTGGTAGAAGAATATAAAACTGGTTTCCATACTAATATTCTGAGCGGTTGTGATGAGTAGATTATAAAACTGCACCGACCTTATAATATTCTTTCGCATAACAAAAGTTAATAATCAAAAAGTACTTAACTTATGCTACATATTTAGCCTGATTTTCTTTTTTAATCGGAGTCAACTAAATCGGAATCTTTTAAATTCCAAAGGGACCAGGAGCCATAAAGCAATATGTTTTAATGGAGAATTTCCTTCAATGATATTTATACCCAAATCAGTCTAATAAATCGACCGACAAACATGTTTAGTTAAGTCAGTGGGATTCTTTAACAGAATAGCTCGCCTAAAGCTGCCAAAAACTGGTGTAGTAGTAGTATTTTTCTGACGAAATCCCTGAAAGAGACATAGTTTTCCAAGGCATACCTACAAACAACTGAAGAAATTTCAGCGCCAAAATGAAAACCACACAGCTAACGAAAGTATTAATAACAAAAACTGTCAAAGTAAAATGTTCTATAAGAACAAATTCATTCGGAATAGACTGAGAAAATATTATCAGAGAAGAATACAATCGAGCGAACTGTTCATCAATCATTGCTTTACACCGTTGGACTTTGCACGTAAGTAACACACAAAAGTATGTTTTTTATTGAACGCGGTACATTATGTTTAATGATCGAATCACCTTTATAGGACATACGAGATAATAGCTGATGGTCGGTAAAAAATGCTGCTTAGTAAGACAATAGGTCTTGATACGGTCTCATTTTGATTTTTTTGGGCTCCATTATCAACTGATGTTAAGAATTTAGCTAGTAGTAGTCATGGATATGGACAACACCATAGAAGTCACAAGTGCGTTGCCAACTTTATAGAAAAGAGAGGTTGGGCTATTACGTTTAAAATGTTTTTTTTTTGGTCTTTTATAGAAACCTGCGTTCCAGGTTTCACGATTGTTTTACTAGTTATTAAAACTGGCATGAATAATTTAAAATTACCTTAACTAACTCGATGGTTGATTAAATGGGTATACAAAGATGTAATGCGGCTACCAAACACATGATTTCATTCATTATACTAACGAGTGAACTGAAATAACTGTTAGGTAAGCCATAGAGCAAACTTGTTTATTCATTTAATTATTTGTAACAAATGCTTAGTTATAAATAATTAATAATTAAGTTGTAAAATTATTTTTATGCCTTTAAGTTTTTTTTTGTTAATGTTTTGTTACTACCTACATTATAATTTGTTACGATTTATTTATTATTAAATTCAACCATCTTCGTCATTAAATTCTTTTCTTCTTCATTAAAAAATAAAGTACAGTCATTTAAAAATATACGATGCACGAATCTTAAAATCGCGACATCTTTTCAAAGTCCTTGGAAATTTTAAAGCACGATGCTGACAAAAGTTCTCCCCTAACATCACTTTGGCGCCATCTAGTGCAAAAAAATGAAACTAAAATGGTCTCGAAGTCGGACTACTAGTGTAGAAGTTTTCCGTAGATGTCGCTTCGTCCATTCGTCGCTAGGGAAAATCTGATTAGAATCCGCATCCGTGAGTTTCTGTTTTAAAAAATCATTTCTCGTTTCCCAGTGATAATTTAAAGTTTTTGGTTGCATATTCTTGTTGCCAATAGGCTAATGCTTATTGGCAAATGGAGGCAACTGTTTTTATTAGATATTTCGCGAAGTGACTAAAACACGCATCCTGCACTGCGGATAAAAGGTAAGCGCTTTATCGATTTCTTTTGTTTTGTCGCTTTAGATACATAATTCAATGCATTTCTTTAATAACAGTGTTTCTAAAAGTGTAATCTTATCATAATTTCTTCTAAAAGCATAAAATTGCGAAGAAAAAAATTATTGATTAAAAATTTTAGAAGCCACTTAATTGGAGGGTGGGTTGGTTGCTCTATTCGCTACTAGATGGCGTTGTAGGCAGACTGCGACGGTAAAACAGTCCCCTCGTTCTGTCAAGCTCGGAGGGAGCTTTCATTCAAAAAGCTTTTGTAATAGAGTTCAGACGATACATTTTAAATAGCTTTTTGAAACACTGTCTTCATGTTATTTTTTTATTTTGCCGTCTGTTCCTGTGCCGAGCATTTGCTGTAATTTGGTAAGTAATAGAAAATAAGTTATGTTTCTTTTCTTTATTTCATCAATAACAATAACTTAAAGATTTGATAGTAATTTGATGAGGTTTTGATATGTATGCACATTTGTGTGCATTGTTTCAGGCGAACATCCTGAAAACATAAACTATATTGACTTTAGACAACTTCCTTTGTTTCGCTGCAAGAGAAGATAATTTTGTATAGTAGATAATGAAGTATTAGTTGAAGTCTGCAAAATATTCATAGATGATTAATTTATTTTGGATGTTACTTCTATATACACATCTATAATAAGTACAGGTGGTGGGTGACTATGTAGTTTTTTGGGACGTTTTTTTACAGGAGCAGAATTTTCTAGACAATGGTTTCTATGGATATTGGATATGGGACCAAATCACAATTTTATTGATATTATCATTATGGTGATTGGCAATTGTTTTTTTCCTTTTCAATGGCGATTTATTATCATTATAAAATAACACTTTATTAGTAGACATATTAAAATCAAAGAAAAAAAATCAGTTATGATTACATTATCAAGAAATTTTAACAAATGGTTTTTTTATGCTGCACATAAATTTTAAATGAAGAAAGAAATGTAGATTTTATTTTTCTTCGTTTAAGTTTGGAAATTATGGAATATGTAGGTACTAATTTATTAAGTATCGATCCCAAGTCCCAAGTTCCCATAATAATTAATTAAACATGATGGTAAATCTGTTACTTCTATTTATGTCTTCAAGATCTGCGACTCTGGACTTTCGGGCTTAATCCCCAGACCATTTGCCAAGTATGGGGATTAAGAAAAATCTCACATGGTTGTTTTATTTATTAATGAAATCTATTCTATTCTGATTAATGATGACGATATTAATATTATACTAAGAGAGAGCAAGAATGTCATGTTGTTTTTGTTCTAAGTAGCTTAGGGCTGGCAGAAAAGGTCTACAAAGTAAATTATTTCCAATATTATACAATTCCTTTATTATAGCTTTTACAAGTACCTAATAAAAAGGTTATATCATTAAATAGTATAGAAATAATATATCATTTTTACAACTTTTATTTGACTTTTAATTGAACTATAGAGTTATTTTTTGGACATTATTTTTAAAAATTAATTGAAAATCTGTATATTATAATTAGTGTCATAATTGATATAAGTAACTAGGTATATAAAACTATTTACATTAAAAAAAATAAAATGATATCCTACTCAAACACAACTCTTTGGAAAATCCACAATGCGTCATATGGAAATTAAAATAAAAACAACTTAGATTTGCCATATTCACTATATGTATAGTGTACTATACAGTACAGCTATATATTTTACCAGAACCGAAAAGATGTAAACACGAAAGGGGACGAAGACAAAATTAATAAATAAAAAAAATAATCGAAATGAATTTGAACTTTATATTCATGAAACGATCTATACTTTTTTTCTTTTTAAGTAGCTTTCTAAAGTCAAAGTAAATCTATGTTAATCCATAGTACTTTACATTAACTATCTGCCAATAAAGGTTGGTGAAAATCGGTCCAGCCATTTCATAAATTAGCCAGTACAAATAGACAGACATACAAAAATTTTAAAAAATACTCCAATTTTATTTATGTCTTTCTATATATAGATATATTTCAATTAGGTACCAATTATAATATGATGCCAAATAGATTTTTTTCTAATTATATTCCTTTTTGCTACATACTTGATTTCCTGTTCATCATATTTAATGTGTGACTGACACAACTCATTTTAATCTACTTTGTCCTTCGTCTCTGAAGGCACTACCCATTTTTAAACTAATCCTTTACATAAATGTTTTTTTTTTTCTCTAAACTGCTACCATTAGAACATAATCCAATAACTTAAACCTCTTTTTCCAAAATAAGCATTGTCTACCAAACTAGATCTTGTAACCGACCCTCCTAATCCTTCCATGGAACGGTTACATTTTAAAATTCGAACAAAAACATTTTTATACCTGACTTCTATGAATGGTTATTTTTGTTCGTTTGGAAAAAAAGGAGCAATAAAATATGGCCGCCACAAAGGCACGTTTGCGCCTGCGCCGATCTCGGACTTGCGCATTTGTGTAACAGCCGTAGCTCGCTACTTACTGTTGTCGAACGCAACTCGTCTAGAGTGTATTCGAGTCAAATTCACAATTACTTTTCAATCTTTGTTATTTTAAATAATAATGAATTATATTTTTAGGATTAAACTTAAATGTCTATAAAGTCGATAAAGTATTACAATATTATATAAAAATGTCTATAAAGTAGAAAAATACAATATACATAAGTACATGGGTATGGGATTTTATCTTATGTTGCTTTTGAAATACATAAGTTATTTTTTAATTTACACCATTATCTACTTATTTTGCATTGTCAAAACCTTTATCGTTTAGTTAATTATTAATTTACACAAAAAATATATATTAGTTACTAGAAATCATTCGTTATTTTTTCTACATAAACTAGAAAATGCTTTCTTTAAGAATAATTCAGTCGTTATTTTCATATGCCAATTAAAAAGTAAAGTTCGTGTAAATATGTCAAACGGCTCACGGTCGTAACATTTTGTTTTAAGAAAATTAAGTCATTCGCATTCTTTCTTATAACTACGGAAAATACTTACACGAGAAATAACTAATCATTATGAAATAGTTTCATTTGAATTATTTTATTAATTAAAATGGTTGTTATGTGAGGATTACGATCAATTCTTGAATTTTGTATTTGAGTTTTATATCGTTACTGTTTAATAAATGTTGACTTTGTAATAGATATAAAACTACAAAATAAAATATAGGTAATATTACTCATTGATTGTCCATGTGGAAATTAGTGCATCGGACTATGTTCCTATTCACTATTGCATATTAATATTGTACCTATATACATAGGTACTTATGTATTATTGTGTTCTTTCTTTCCTATTATTTTGATGGATCTCAGTTATCTAAATAAGTAAACTATTATTATTTTGTATGTCTTTACCATTCACGGGACCACAAGGGTCCTGGTCATTTGGGAGGCGAACGAGGGGCCAAAGCCAACTGCGCAGAGGCCCTTTAGACAACTTTAACTCGTCGAGTACCGGTTTTATAGACACAATTAAAGAACAATAGGTCGCGGTCACCGGTGACCGCTTGGTGTTTGACAGTTTAAGCTAAATGTAATGGACACACAAACCGGCGACTATCCCTATATGCACTATGGAAATGCACCCAAGGGCAGTCCCTGGTTGGTGTAGAACTATTGTTAATATTATAATAGCATTTACACATTCCGTAAAAATGGTCTATGTGATCATTTTTTGGTTTACATACAAAGAGAGTTATTTTCGTTAGTAATAAAATAAACAATACCGCATGGCATGCGTTTGCTTTTAACTGTGAAATTCAAAGCTTTGTATTTTAATAACAACATAATTATAAATATCTAAGTAAAAAAATATAGAGTAAGTATATTAGGTAGAGATATATCTAATAATTGAAACAAATTTTAAATGGTTAGTTTGATAGCTAAAATTACAATAAAAAAAGTCATAGTAGGTACTTGTTATATAAGAACAAATATTTAAGGTTTTTTATGTACGTAAGTGCACATACATAAGTATTTGTTTCTCACGCCTGTCGTGAACAACGTGACTTCCATCCAATGTTGACACGAGACAATGATAGGGGTATTTCATCAAATCCTG
The DNA here is from genome assembly GCA_902850265.1 of Spodoptera littoralis. NCBI lineage: Eukaryota > Metazoa > Arthropoda > Insecta > Lepidoptera > Noctuidae > Spodoptera > Spodoptera littoralis. Next base: position 5,322,930 of record LR824542.2, on the reverse strand, counting down.
TTACCCAGTCTGGGTCGTGTTTTGTTAATATTTTATTTTTTAGTTAACTGTGTATGTTCGTTTTACAAAAATGGTAATAAGTTTCGGAACGTGGAACACATAAACAAATAATTTCGTGCATAATATTTGGATGCCCAATATTCCTACTTATAAAAGAGTATTTCAGATTAATAGTCAAAGTCAAAGTCAAAGTTTAAATCATTTATTTCAATTAGGCCAGAATTACACTTTTGAACGTCAACAAAAAAATAAAAGTGAAGCTATTTGCTCATTCCAAGGTGTAGATTCCTATGGAGAAGAAAGAGCAAGAAACTCCATAGGTTACTCTTTTTCAATCAGGTTCAACAATACAATTTACTAGTTACATAGTTTTGCTGTTTGGATTGTGCGAGAACAATGTAACACTAAAATCCAGTCAAAGTGATCAAAATAAATATTAGTTAAATTGCAACATAACTATAAAATAAACTAAATAGTAATTATTTTATAAACTACTCTTTTTTTGAAAGTCGGTTAATTAATATACTAAAACCTTTTCTTAAGTGTATCGGACACTTTTGAAAACCGCATCAAGATCGGTTCAGCCAACCGCGAGATAATTGCACCAAAAGATACATACAGGTCAAACTATGAACCTCCATTTTTTTAAATATTGTTTTAACTGACATAACTTGAAATTGAAAACGTTAGCGTTTTTTAATCAGGCATTTGCAAAACATCATAAAGACAACACTGAAATAGATAAACCTTGAAAATATTTTCCACATTAAACCATCACTAAATGTGTAGTCATATCAATTCAAACATCTAGCTAGTACATGTAAATTTAGTGACTCATGACCCCAAAGTGAAATAGGTATAGTTCTAGGTACAACCGACCAAAGAGACCCTGAACAGATTCAACTATCTTAAGGTTGAATGGAGTTTCTTGCTCGTTCTTCTCCATTCGAATCTACATTTTGGAATGAGCACTTTCATCTAGCTTCACTGACGGACTGACTGACAGACTATTATTTAAGTATTTTGTATTTGTTGACGTTTCAAAAGTACCAAATTATGGTTTAATTGAAATAAATGCTTTGACTTTGGTTAAACAATCAAATAAGTTTCGAAAAAAAATTCAAAACTAAGTCAAATATAAGTAGCAATTATTTATTATATGAATTGGATTAAAACATTATTGAAGTGTAATTTTTCTATCAGTCTTATAGATCATAATAATTACAATTTCTTGTCAATATTTTCTTTGGAATAAATGTTTTCGACAAGAGGTCTTGTGCATTCATATGCACATGTTTCTCATGAAACAGAATATTTGACAATTGACTTTCTAAAATTTGCCAGGTAAGTTTTGGACCTTTTCTTCAAATAGAAGAATATTTTTTTTCGGCAAGTCTACATTTTTTATTATTTTGACTTCACAGAAATAGTCACAATTTTTATTTTAAACCTAATTAAGACATAATTAACCAAATAATATTGCTCAACTTTAAGTAAGACGCTTATTTTCTATTCAACCTTTAACAAAGCCCTCTGAGTAACCACCTCTTACAAAATATAGGCACAATCAGCTGCTAAACTATGAATAAATATAATAACAGATGTTTCTATCATAATCGTGATCTCGTTTGCTCCTGAGATGGCAACAACTTTGAGAGTACTAAAATTTAGAGGCATGACTCATCAGACCTATAAAAATGAAGCAGTAGGTAACTATTAATATGACGTACTGATGTGCCGTTATTATATAACTTGGTTACATGTAATAGCATCTCATAAAATGTTTGCGAAACGTAAAATATTCCACTGATCATGCGAAAAAAATCTTAAAGAAAAGATCTTATAGTAAGTAGATTGCTTTTTAAACACATCTATTCTATTGTTTTCTGAAAATTGATTTTGTAAAACGTCATAATATTAGGAAGGTAAAAATCAGTCTTTTCATTTTGAGGTAAAAAAATTGTTACATAGACGAAAAAAATGAAGTCTTAAAAATCATTTTTTTGTTTGAAGAACTTTTGAAAAGAGAACACTCAATAATCTGTTGGGCACCGACACTCGGCAAAACACCGCCTGTCATCTACTATATTCGAGGGGAGCGGATTAAATTGAAATTCCTTTTTTAAATTCACCAATAAGGGGAGGGGTGACGTCGGATTGGCTGAGAGAGTCCGAGCAAAATAATCCTTCGCTTGAGTGACATGGGGTACTGCAATGTTTGCAACTTATAATTTTTGAGTTATTTCAACGTGTTTCGGAACACAACATCTGCCATTTAACAGTCAAGACTTCCTTTTTTATATCTTATGTTTTAAGCTTAAAAATATTTATATAATTGCTACTAAAATGTACCAATATTAAATTCAGTGTTAAGTATAAAACTTGCCTTTTACGTAGTTAATTCTATTATCACATTATAACCTGACATAGTTTAGGCAAACATTTACAGAATGACGAATTTTAACGTCATTGCCAACCAATGTGTAGCCAATTAGCGTTCGAAAATGAAAACGCGCATTGAATTCCTAGATTTGGTAATAATTTGTGACGAATTTTTAATTGTTGTAGACTAGTACTAGAGTAGGTCTGCACGGAATTTTTAAAATTTTCGGGGTTCCACGTTTTGGAACGGCACCGTTAGTTATATTTTATGAATAATCAGCCTACATAACTAGCTATTTGCTCCATGTGTCCGGCAATGCTGCTCATTACCTAATGCTCATTGCCCTTATCCTGACTATTGCAACTATTCTAAAATGCAACAGAATATCAACCAAAATATACTTACATAATATTAATCTATACTTATTTAAAATTTAAAGGGCAAGTCATACCATACTCCTTATAGGTACCTTGAGCAATAAATCTATTGTACTTAATACTTACATTACCTAATAACAATGACATAAACGCATAAAATCGCACGCACCACTGGTTACAAAGAGTTACATACAAAAATGTATTGAGTCATTCGCCCATGAACAACCATATGGCGTCTTGTTAGTTGGACATAGACACCGGACGGACGTGTCACGATGGATAAGCTCGGTTTAGAATGCAAATTCCGACACTGCGACAGTTTTGTCGCACGCATGTTGCCGACAAAAACGATAATTAGTTTGTATATTCTTAATCTTGGAATATAATATTGTAGATTTGCATAGAATGCATTTGAAGTTCAAAAATATTTTATTAATGTGTCATTGAGATGTCATGGAATGTCTCCATTGTTGAGACGTACCGACTCGGTCTCTTGAGAATGATTGTGCGCATACAAATAACTGTATCAGAAATTCATCTCTGGAGGATTTTTAGTTTCTTTGCTATAAATGATAGTGTATTTAACTCGTCGAGTACCGGTTTTATAGACACAATTAAAGAACAATAGGTCGCGGTCACCGGTGACCGCTTGGTGTTTGACAGTTTAATAATGGAACTGGTCGTTTCAATACCTATTGAAATCTAAGTTTTATCTAATGAGTTGAAACTTGAGATCGTGTCATAATTTTAGTAGAAAGAATAATAGATACTAAAAAACTGTTGCATATTAAATAACAAAAAGTTATGAGTACCTATGTAAACCCACAACTTCGCAATGATGATCATGTATGATGAGCCTTTAAAGATATTTGTCGTATAGTAAACGCGAGTCCATTGTGTACCCGTCCTCCGAAACCGGCAGGCCTCGGTTACGTCACTAAACGCGTCCGACGCGACGTTAACGGTTTCACTGTCAATAGGTAAGCACGCATTTTACTTTTATTTAAACATCTTTGTACAAACTCACACACGTCCAAGTTGCGTAATTTGTCCGTCACGCCTAAAGTTTTTATTTTCCTTTTGTTTGACAAAGGTTAAATGATAAAACTTAGGTGCGGTATTTTTTCTGCATCTAATAGGCGTTAAATTGACAGAAGTAAGTATTGCGCGGTTAATAATGGGTAATTAATAGGTATTATTAGATCTAGAGCCTGTTAACTCCGGTAGCGAGGGGTTGAGTAGACAAATCTGAGAGGAGTAAGGAGTAGGGCGGGGCAGCGGGAGGGGTGACACGGTAGGCTTGTGTCGCCGCTCACACTTCGCAACGCGCAGCTGCCCCACGCGCCACCCGCTTTCTACGGTAAGCGTAATTTTGAATTTTTATATACCAACCTCGCGACATCGCCGCTTGATTATTGAATTATTATTTCAACTGTAATGAATATCAATTACACGGTTGTTTGATTTAATTTCTTCGCGTGATTCGCTTGAATAAAATTCGAAGTTATTTTAAAATGGCCGCTAATTTATCGTTATTTTGTAGGATTTTGAAATTTATTTCGTCATTGAAAATTCTTGTGGTAGTTCTGATATTTTATTGTTACCGTTATTTTTATTGTGTAATTATGCTAGGTTTTATAATTGGAAAAAGGCCCGGCCTTTCTTCATGTAGCAAAAAATAAAATTACGTTGGCATTTAACCCTACCCTGTAATGTCAAGTCATGACACAAAAGCGATTGTAGACCGTGCAGTGCAAAAACCGATATTTTTATGTTTGAAATTAATAAAATCTTTGCCCAAACTTTCTAAAATTAACCATCGTAGATAATTATTTTTACAACTTCTATTTATTTGTCATTACCGACACAAAATTTTTTTTTGCCTTCGCTATTTTCTTCTATTTTTCTCTCATCATCAAATCTTAAAATATCGACGGCAGCTTATAATATAAAAATTTTCCTTGTCAATATTGATACGAACAACAATTCGCCGTCTCGACGAGGCCTTCCCATCAATTATACTGTCGTCATAAAAAAGTCTTAAAGTCGCTACAAAATCTCGTGTCGAGGCTACACAAGGGTCTATCGGGCTGACTTCATACCTACAAGAACAGAAGACATTCAAATCGAGTGGGATTGGATTATTTTTATTGTATTATTTACGTTATCGGGGTAGGTAACCTGCGCGCGACGCCTGACGCTCGTCGATACTGACGCTCGTTGTACGCATGTGCGGAATTACCCGTAGGTACACTGATAGTATTCTGATTTCTCGCTTTATGCATGTTAATGCGTGATATCAAAAAAGGTTTGACCTTTCTCGACTCCACCCATTTATAAGGTATTTAAATTGTATCACCTATTTGTTCGGTTCTGGTTCGTTATTACCTGTAGCATTATATTACATACCTGCTCATTTTTATACTAACAAATTACTGCTGTACTCAGAGACATTTAATGATTAAGTACTTAAACTATTCCTTAGTAACGATTTTGATCTGAAAACAATTGCCAAGTACTGAGTTAAGTAACCATCTGAGTTTGGCGAATAGTCAACTATGCTACCTATGTATATAAGTTTTACATATAATGATCTCTTAGTTTAGACGTGGTAATTTTTTCATAGGATCCTACATCTAGATATATCTTATTAACTATACAATATTTATTGACCTATGTTCATTGAGTATCTATAAATTATGCAATTGTTTTGCAATATAATCATCATACACCAAAAACAGACAGACTTTGTTCTAGTCACTGGCTGACAAAGCCACAAAACAGTACTTATAGAACTTAAGCATGTTTGCACACAATTATTTACCAAAATTATATAAATTTATATAAAAAGAATGAGTATAGAACAATAAAATATCAAAAAACTACTATACTTTTTTGCTATAAAGCTTTTGTGTAAATTGTATGCAAGATTACAAATATATAAATGCAAGATCACAAATATAAATATCCAGTCTAATACATTATTATGTTATATTACTAACACCTGTAAAAATACACGCAATAGCTTGAACTTTTTATTACTACAAAAATAGCAACCGGCGAATATTTACATAAAATAGAACACGTACATTTTAGTATACAAAATGACTTTGGAATAATAAAACTAAAAAACAATATATCCGCTTCAATTATTATAAATTTTATTTAATATTGAGATAATTCTTCGATTAAATATTCTTAGATATCATTACTTCCATTTAGAAATGCAAAGTCAATAAAGTTTATACATTTTATTGTTCAAAATTAATCTCACAGCACAGTTATAATTAACCAAACCATTGAACTAAGGTATCAAGAGACTCCACAACTAAGTTGTCACCAAAATCATAAATAAATTGATCCATAAAAATACAATGTAAAAGATATAGCACCTACAAACTAGTAGGAAGTTCAAAACTATGTTCTCAATAGACAAACACGCGAATAAAAATTCAATCGTTCACACTTAGATCTACGTGACACGAATAGTCAAGTTATAACTAGATGTCATGGAAGTCTACTATGATACTTACATTTTGTCATACCGTGTTCGTATTTACATAAAAATAAAGGTAGCAATAAAAGTTACGTCAGGTTTCAAATTCAATATCCTCTCAAGGATAGTCGTAACGTTAAAGGAGTAAGCGATAAAAAGTACGGAATGAGTAAGCACCAATACGCAATGAAAGATTCAGATACCTTCGTTGAAATTCGTCGTCAAGTAGTACTTTCTTTGTCAGTACCCGTATATCATTTTTCCAAGCAACATCTGCGTTCTACCAAAAGTTTCGAAGTTTAAGGAAACTCGGTTCCAACGGGAAAAGTCGCGTGAGTAACTTGTATAAGAATTAATGTATTTTTATTACCGACGTAAGTTATTTTCATTGTCATTAAAAGTTCCTAAGTTCATAAACAGGCCTGTAAATAAATAATAATGTTCTCAAGGATTGCGTGTCTACGAGGATATTTTCTGTTTGACTTATCATGGCCAGGTTTAACAGTCCCTTAATATTTTATTATAAAAAATCGTCCGTTTATTGTCGGCTCCATGCAACTTTTATTTGAGGGTTGGAAACAAACTGGTTTTAGGGACACCAGTTTTGCGTAATGAATTATTAATTAGGTTAAACAATGATTTTGCACCAGAAATTCGTTTTGTTATTTCGATTTAAATTGGACTACAGTAAATCAAATTTAAGAACATAAAAGAAGAAGTTAACATTTTTAAGTATTTTTTTCTCACGTGATGACGAAATCATATTATGTACAATGTGCTTACGTGTGTGACGTTCATCATCTTCGATCTATTTCCAAGTTGTGCATACACAAACAGGACCATCCAATGTATTCCTATTACATTTCCATTCCATCTCAAAATCTCTTCAACATTCGCGCAAAATTCAATGTTGGCGGGTAATGCGATGTGGCTCCAAGTACCGGATCGATACAATCGGCACGCCTCGTTGTTCGGAAGTCATTCAAGTCAAAATATGTTTTTGTAGATAAAACAGACTGATGGCAGACATAAACGCAAGATATTAGATGCTCGGAAAGTAATCACTGATGACCAATTAATTAAGTTGGCATCTGGTTATTTCGGTTTTGTTAAGAGAAGAAGGTTTTGCGTTCCAATGTAGGTTTTAGATAATCGATGCCAAAAATAAATAAATATTCTAGCTGTGTAATTAATTGAACGCGTAAAGAAGTCCAGACGTTTTTATGTGAGGGTCAAATTCGGGATTATTCTTTAGTACCTACTAAGGTTTAAAATTATGATCGATTTGCGGCAAGAAGCTCATCACATACCTTTCTAACTGTGGGACTCAAAATTTAGCTACTGAAATGTGGGTATTTCATGGTAGTTACATGTTCACCTCTGCCCATGCCTTTCTTTATTACGTATCCATAAATACTTCGTAAAGAATTAGAATTTTATAAAAATATATCACAAAAAATGGATTACAAACGTTTACGGTCTAAAAAATCCACCTGCCCTGTTAACGTTTAAAATTATAGCTATCTAAAATAGTACTTCACAGTGCACCTTATCTAAGTTAAATAAAGATTTATCAGCTACTACCAGGCTTCAGGTGACATACTATACAGCCTTAATCTCAGTTGATACCATATTATAATGTGAATGCAAACACAAACCACCGCAGCTTCCGTTGCTCTAATCTCTTATTATCTATGAAATTAAGTTTAACGTAAACCAGGTTAACATAATAATCGGTAATCTTATCTTTCATTATTAACCATTTGATAACTAAAAACTAAAGACGGTAATTTATAAGATGTAATTCGACGATGTAGGTACTTTGAACCTACGTACTATCCTTATAGAGTAAGTTTTCGTTTGAAAATTATTTGCTACTGATGACTATAATAGATTAATTTCGTCATTTTTTACACGTATAAATAACCAGGTATGGGTCTTTACTTAAATCTTTATTTCAAGTTTTACATGACCTTTTTTACGCTATTATGTTAGGTAAATAACCAGATATCCGATCCAAAACACGTGGAAATACTCACAAAATCTAATATTAGTTGAAGCACTAACATCCCCTTGTATCCCCCGTGTTTGAATTTAAATTATCTATACTATAGTGTAGGTACTTGAAATGTGCGGGAAACATGGTTCAATTCCGCATACGGCTCTAGACAGCACTACTGCGCAGGTGCGCCGGTCTAGGGGGCTGGAGCGAAACGTTTCAGCCAAGGGAACCTCCCCTTCTGTCGGTTGGTGGTTCACTCTTGCAACTTGTATAACTAACATGCTTTATCTACTATACGGAAATGCAACTTATTTATGCAAAACAGATGTTGTAAAACAAAACAGAATATACTAATGGAGAAATATCCTGATTACTTTATTTATACCAAGCGTTTAATTAAAACCTAAACGATAATCGATAAAATACAACATACTGATACAAGCTGATACATTTTGATGGGAAATCGATATCTGAACTCGCTCCAACTAGTTGCAAAAACGTGCATCGATATCTCAAAGTGTAAATGTTTAAATGAAACCAGTTTACAACGTTCGATTCCAATTATTATTGTACTAAAACAAATTACAGGTATCTAATATAGTAATTATTGGTTTTTGTCTTTTTAACGATACGTTGGAATGCCTTAAGGTGCTAGTTGAACGCGATTATTAAAACGGTTTGCGCGATTGACATTATACTTGAATTTGCCAATTAGTATTTAATCCCCTCTTCTGTAATTAGGACGTATTAGTGCTCATAATGATAGAGACATGAACACTATCCATATAATTTTATGAACTTTGCTATTAATGTAATTGAAGATAGCGATGGAATTTTTAGAAGGTAATGTTGAACTTTCCAACTAATTAAAAGTAGTTTTACACAATTCATAATAAAAACTATAAATTCTTTAAACGAAAACTTACATGTCTATTGTACTTGTCAATTTAATTATTATCATCATTTTGTGTTACTTAAACCTACTTCTAAAAACAATGACTTGCATTTCTTTTATAGCTTCGTAATTGTGGCATTTCACAATGATATGTAACAAATACTCCATGGCGCCATCTTTTTTGTGACGATGTTAAAAAAGAAAAAATATCTGTTCTTTTTTCAAAATTGAAATGTTCGGAATTTAAATTTCATTGTATCAGGCTTCTTAAATAGAAATCCAACTCTTGGCACGCAAAAACGTCATAAACGTTTAACTTCAAGAAATATTTTATGTTAATATGAAGCAGTGCCATAAAAGTCAGTGCAGGTTACAGATTCAGAGCGATTAATCAAAATACTTAAGACTTGATTGAAATATTTCATCTATAACTGTGATTGAAAGCTGGAATGTATCAATAGTTGAAAGACATAAGAGATCTTAATAAGAAGTAGCTGTACATTCCTTGAAGTCAATCTCAGGTGAATTATTTACATTAATAAAATGATATGGTCATTTCAAAATAAGGGAATAAAAAAATATAAGTAATACTAATGACATAGCTAATAACATGTAATCTAAATTTTAAACCTTCGAATTAATTTAAAATATATAAGTCTACAAATATAACAGTTCATCATTGCATAACTATTCTTAAAGTTTCCACAACATATTATTTTTATAATGTAGTTTGAAACATTTAATAAATGATTCCTAGCTATATTTAGGTAACCTCACAAGTCGATCTAACCAATATCTCATTAGAATCTCTAAAGGTTCTACTGATCCCATAAGGAAAAGACGTGAGCGTTGTGTTCCTACATCACGGTTAAAAATAAATATTCCGATACATTGATGACCGTACTACAAATGCAATTCCAATAACATTAACTCGTACGTGTGTCACAAATACCAAGGAACTCTCGACTCTATTTCATTAATATTAAAGTATACAATCGAAAATAGATTCTTACAAAAAAATGATGTAACTAATCGTGAATATCTTACTTAAAACAAACTCATAGTACTATTCGCCTAAAATAGAACAACAATGACAGACCGAATAAATAGAAAGCGGAAGACACATTTGGTCGGCGAACCCGTGTTTAGGAAAAATATGAAGTTTAATAAAACGGCAGGAAACCAACAATAAATCCCGAGTCAGTGACCCCGTGACTTGAATATGGCTAATTCTGTTATGCGAAACGTGTTTTGTTAGAACAAACATAGTCCACATGTTAAAATTATCATACTAGAAAAGAATTCCGGTTGTACAATTAAAATACCAAATGAGGAAAATTGGACTGACTCAAAAGGCTAATGAGATTTTTAATGACTCAAATAATGTAATTAAGTTTAACTCCACATTATTTTTATCTAAAATTGTAACAATAATAACGTCGGGACTAAACGTTTCTGTTCATTCCCGAGACGATGGACGACCTCGCAGCAATGTGGCAAAAATGTCGTTCAATTTATGCCCAAATTTTAGTCCCGACTGGTCCCTTTTTGTTACCATCTGCGCGTCTCGCCGACCCGAAAGTCCAGACAGCTCCACCCTAAAAACCGTTTAGATGAGATTCTTATCCGCTCACACTCCTGTCAAATCGCATAACGTTATCTCTTTCTAAATGTTCGAACAGCCAGGACCTGTCGTCCGTCTCTTTTTTGCACGCACACACAGATTGTTCTATCCTTTCTGGCTCGTAGTAATTCGTGTATTTCCGCTTCCCACACGAGCGGCCGCCATGTTTGGCGGGACTGTCAAGTCAACGCCAGTTTGGCGCGTATCAAGCAGGATGAACAAGGTCGGTTTCCATCGGTGGAAGCTTTTTGTAATTCCTGCAACATTGAATTACGCTGCAGGGCTTTCATCTATTGACATAATATTTGTAATAAATATTAATGTTTTATGTGGAAATTATTTCAGATGGCGCCGAGAGCGGTGGCGGCTGCGGGAAACATCGCATCTAAAATTGTAAGTACATAATATAATACTGCTTTAATTACCCGCCTTGGATGAGTTTTGATAAAATTGTTTCGAGTAATGTTTAAGTTTGCAGACATTCTGGCATCATGCCAAAGGACATGTTTAACCAGCTATACATTTTATGGGCAATTGTCTGCTTCCGTTATTAGATGTAGTGGAAACTGTGATGATATTTTTGTGATTTAGTGTATTGTTGTGTGGTCTTTATTGCCATAAGTCCACAAGATATATCTTTCATTAAATAAATAGGAATTACATTTATGACATCAATTTGCCATATTTATTGATATTGGTATAACTTCAATCTTATAGATATGACTAAAGTACATCATAGTTATTTCAATATTTTAATCAACTATCGTAATATTTCGTAGAATATATCTTCATTATCAACAGCAGTAGGTAACAATGATGCAATATCGGCACCAATAAAACTGGTCCACGCCTTTGATGCTCTGCCTCAGGTACCTTAGACAAACAAAGATCTTCTTCTGTTAAATAAACTCATAAAGCCTATAAAAGGTGAAGGTGCTTAAACAATAGATCCAATGTGTTCGACTCTAAAAGATGTAACAAAGCATTCCCGTTAATTGTTTGCGCTCGAACAAACTTTCTGGGTCGGTATTTATTAGCACCATAACTACAAAATGTGTATTAGTCATTACCTCTGGTATTTTTAAACATGATATTGATATATGGTCTTGAATGACAGAATATTTCATTTTAAGCACAAATTCTTTGGTCTGGCAAAATGTGACCTCTATTATTAAGACTAACTTTACAAAACTTATATTCATGAATCGCTTCTTCAGGACCTTTGGCTTCAAATTAATTTGGCACCATTGTGAATATATCATACATTTCAATAGTGGCATACACTCAATGAATAGCTTGGATTAAATCAACTACTTCAATTGATATTACTGCATCTATTAAGATTGCTTAATTTAAATGCTGCGGAACGATTTTGTCCGTCACCAAGTCTCAATACTATTGTAAACGATCTAACTGACTATTCATTGTCTTATTTTAATCATATTCAACTGTAGATATGCTAATGGACAACCGATCACCCACATGTACTTATGTTTAGTATTATTAGATTCATATTTGTTACTGTACATATTTGACCGTAGTTCATGGCTTTTCCACTATTTAAATAAAATGTTGTACCTCCATATTATCTATTTACATATTTCTCAACCATGTCGTAAGGTTTTTGTTTCCATGATTATTTAGGTTTTGTGTAATGTTTAGTTTGGACCGAAATTTTCTGTTTATTTGCAGACAACAAAAATACTATAACGTACAATTAGTTCCACAAAACTTCCATCAAAAGTTTAAAGATTGTAAATGATCGGAAGTCATCAAAATTGTGTGTTAATAATGTGCAAACACGAAGATCGAGTTCTAATTTACTTATTACCACCTTCAATTCGTGCCCTTCGATAGTTCGATGTACCTTGAAATTTTTTCACCGTTCGTGGTTGGCACATTCATATCATATCCCATGTAAACAGGCAACAATTATGCACGCTGGACTAACGAAAAGTGTAAATGGGCCAATTACCGCCGCCTATGTAGGCTGCCGTACAATTAGTGGCTTACTAATAGTTTTCATCACCAATAGTTTCAAGCGCTCCGCTGTACAGGAACACATCATACCGAGATCGTCTCTCGTTGTGCTCGCATCGTGTTTTGTTGTTTTTTTTTTTATTGTCGCTTAAGCAATTTTTTTTCGGGAAAAAGCTCGTATCAATAACATTTTCATTATTTTTTGGATTTTAGTGGTGAGTTTTAAATTTTCTAGCTTCATTATTTCCACGGTTTAGTTCATAAATTCAACTACGGAGTTAAGCGTCAGCTAAGTTAGATTTATTTGACAGAACCAGGTCACCAGTGCAGGCTTCTAGGGTTGAAATGTATTATACAGCTTCGCATTTAGAACGCAAGAAATTTATGTTAACGACTACAAAATGTAGTTGAATCCGCTGTATAAATCTTCGCCTTTTTCATTTTATTCCGCAGACGTTCTTTCCAATTGTTCTCGGCAACTTTTTTATTTCGTTTGTTTATTTAGAATTCTACTTCTCATTTCGTCCAATTTCGACAAAGGACGTTCTTTCTCTAAATAATGTATTACTGGGCTCAAACTGTCTCATAATTTTCTTTTAGTAATATTACCAATTTGAACATAAAGAACTGGGTTCATACTTTGAGGCTTTCTCTTTTTATCAATATTATAAGAATTGTGTACTCTATTATTTTATTCTAACCGATTTAGTAATTTCAATTTTATCAGACTTGTTTCGATAAGTCCCTTATTACAAAAATGAATTCGGTTTAATTAATTTTTTGATACTGCCGAATTTTTCTAGTTTTCCATATAAAAATGTGTCCTCACAAAGGCCTCTTTCATATTTTTTGTTAGTAGTAGCTTTATGTAATACGATTCCAGAATACAAGAGAATAAAATGGAAATAACGCACATAAAAGAACTGAGAAAAGTTCGCTGCCTTCATAAATTATTCTTATGTTGAGAGCTATGAAAGAAAACAAGATTGTGTTTGTTCGGAGGAAAACGTGATTATTGGAAATGAAAATGTACGACTGAAATTAAATTACTAACATTTACAATACTAATTTATTGTCTTATGGAACCGGTCCTTCAATTCGAGTGAAGGACGAGACAACGTGTGTAATATCATCTCCCATGCTAGTTACAATGACCTCATCATCTAGATTGTATTGAATTCACGCTTAGCTAATCTGATAGACAATCACAAAATTGAATTTATATATATATCTACTTGCATGGAAATATACTTGCGGATTAAACCATCAATCTTAACCTTTCATGTTTATCGGTAGGCGTTGTATTATGTGGTAGCAATAATGAAATGCCTACACAGACAATAGACAAAATCAAACAGCCCAAGATTCGCTTAGCAACTAGTGGGCTGAGCGCTCAACAGATTTGTACAACAGCTGCTGGGCCTTACTACCAGGCTAGCTAGAGCTCTTCCAGCCTTTGAACCACCCCAAATCATGCTGTCGTCGTAAATAGGATCCTAGGAAGGGGAGGCCAGTATATGTTGGCTGGTGCTCTAAAGTGGGGGGTCCGGGCCATTCATTCGAGGGCGGGGGCGGCGCTCATTGCTCGTGTCCGGAGCGCGCATGCGCGTCCCCTGACCCACTTGCCACCGCCGCGCCGCCGCCGGGCGGATGGCGACCTCGTTACGCCAAGGTTGGCGAATCAACCGACGAATTCGCGGCCCGCAGACGTAGTGACGCGCTGATTACTTAAAGTTCGATGAACAGTGATTAAATATAGAAATGATGTCGATGTCGACATTATCGACGTCCCGAATCGCGATTACGACCGGGTTTTAGCCGAGCAATAAAGTATTGCATAAAAATTATAGGTAAGATCTGTTAAAACGCGTGCTGTGAAATGATCCTAATTTAAAAAATAAAAGTTGCCGTTATAACTGGAATACTAGTTCGAATATTCATATAACCGGTTGTTATAAGTAGACAATATTCGTGATTCACAAGGAGATGATTACTTCAAGTTTTTAGTCAGTAAATCAGTGTGATGCAACATTTGCGAAATGATGTTACGTGTGTGTTAAAAACAAATTTGTTAAGTATTTATTAACAAGCATTGTCTAAAATGTGTCCCTGCTAACAAGTTCCTTCCTCTACGTAATAGAATATTTATCGCAACTTTCCCCCCGCCTTGTCTACTTTTAACATTGTGTTAATGTGATCACCGAGCCATTATTCATCTGCGGACAGTATAAGGCTGTGCAAACACTAATGTCCTTACCTGTCTCTTATGTTTACCTTATTCTTGTCTATAGATAAACAGCGCAATTACGATGATCGATTACGACATTCAGCTTCTGTTACACGCTTATTATGGGATCTGATTGTGTAGGTGAAGCCGCTACCATACGGTGATAATGTAATCGATAAAATCTATCGTGCGTTGACAACACTATTAACTTTGATAGATGTGTGTATTGACGTTAAATTCAAAATGTTTGGATCTTAAAATGATTTATAAGTTTTTAGAGTCATTTTTATTGTGTGTTTCCAAGTATTTGAATATTATTTTATTTTTATTTCAGATGCTAAGATGGGTGGAGCTCGGCGCGCTGGCGGCGTTAGCGTAAAAGCAGAATCGATCTAAATGGATACAGAGAAGTTTACTTACATTATTTTCATCATTTCATCTCATTGGCTAGCTCAGTCATTTACTCAAGTTATTTACTAAAAACATACAAAATACATAATAATACAGTTTTCTATTTTCTTATGATTAGAATAATAATATATTTCTTAACCTCTTTTCCCATTTAACACAATAGATACGTAAAATAGCTAAAAACGAATAAAGTCATTGATAATTTTATTTCAACATTTGACATGAAACAAACTAGAAAAATTAAACAATAAAATAAGTAGCTATTAGAATTTTGTTTGTTATAAGTAAATAAGCTGCTTAAGTTGCAAAATTATATAAAGAAGCAAAACTTAAGTAATACTGTCTGTTACTTATGAAGATTAATGGCGACACAGTAAAAACCTACTTTGCTATGTCTTTATGAATATTTGTCTTAGTTCAACCATTATATCATTCTACCTACACGTGATATAATGAAGACGAAAATATTGTTAAAATATAATTTTATTTGATATTTAAAAAAAAAATGAGAATTCAGAAGAAAATTCAAAATGGGGAATATCTTGAATCCCGATAGGAATCGAAATCGGTCTAAGATCTTACGTAATCTAGTATAAAGCCTTATGTCAGAGTCAGTCCTGCCTTCTGAGCCTCAAGTCAGAATAAAGGTAATCTTTTCTTTTTTACAGAAAAGCTCAAGAAAGAATATCTAGTAAATTCCAGAAACTTGGTGCCTTCGGCATCAATATTAGTGCCCTACATCTACCCTGTAGATCCGAATTTGTTTGAAGTGAGGCGACAAATTCGGTTCTAGAGAGGTTTGTGTGGTGCATGCACTGCAACGATTCAAGATAATCAAGACAACGATGACATCACTATGGAAAAATTCTCTATTGTATTTTATCTGTGGCCGCCGCCGTAATATAACCTCGACGAAAAGCTATTTGTCAAATTTAGAACGCGGAAATTTTAAATTTTAATTTTCATTCTACGTAAAATTTTGTAGCCTGTAATAATTTATATTAACTTTTTTTATTTTGCGACATTGAATCTTTGTTGTTATTATTTGTAATCTATTGTTCCATACGATTTTACGAACTAATTTTAAAACTATTGCACAGATGATGAATGGGCTATATTACGGCGATACCCATTTTACATGTTTTGCAAATGTATTTTTGTGATACGTATTAGGTAAGTCTTTTATACTGCAAATTCTTGTTACACTATCAATTTACCTATAACACCAAAAATAATATTCTGCCAAAAACTCAGCTAAGTTGAAAACATCTCATATAGGTATCACATGAGATATTTTATGAAAATATTTGGAATCTTATGACATAAAATAAATAATAAAAATAAGATTCTGTTTGCTCAAAAATATCAGAAAAACGAAGCACGCATCAATTTACAAATAAGAAATTATTAATAAATATGAAATTCTAAACACGTAGTTGGGAAAAATGATATTCCTGACACACGCACAATGTTCCTTATTGTTCGGAATATGGAAATGGGCTGCGAAGGGAATCTTGTTTCGTAGATATGAATATTTTCTTTAACATTGTGATGATAAATATATTTTTTCCATTACCTATCACAATGTGGAATGGCAGTTTCACGATTTGATATCATTAACATAATTTGTTGTTTAAATGTATTAGTATTGCAAAATTTATAACATTAATTAATATTACACATTTTAACAAAAATAAAATAGATTAAAATACCTATGTTAACAAACAATATTATATTGCAATTAAAAATTAAGAACTTAAACAACAGAATTATCAATATATAATTTATAATACGAAATTAATTCCACATTATTATGATTTATAATATGAAAACATTTATTAGGACGGAATTGATAAAATACAAAATACTCAAGAAAATTCTTGCAGTTATTGGAATTAAAAATAAATTGATTGTATTACTTTTAAATGGGTACCCAATGGTGAGTCTTTGTACTGTATCTTGTTAATCTACAATCAATTTATGTTACTGCCTTAAATTACACAATAGTAACAATAGGTGCTTTGCAATACATACTACTTATATAGGTACTTATCTTTAAATACAATACAACAATATTTTAAAAATATTGCAATATCATTCCTAATAATTATATGTCGTCATTATGATTGCGAAAAACACAGACGCAAAGTTAGTAGAAAAATATTCAGTATAGAACCTTAAATCTTTTAAATACAGTCACATCACATAGCCTAATGCCATATAATACCATCAGAAAAAGAAAACAAACATTGAAATTTTTGCTGTTTTTTTATAATTTTTTTATAACCTTATGCCAGTTCTACATACACTATAGGTGCCAGTTCTACAGAACACAAAAAAAAATTTAATATAGCTGAGTTTTTATAATAGAGGTAGATACTTAACTTCTTGTGTATTAGATGCAATAGAAAATACATTGTGGCATTGTATTTTTTGTAAAATAACCTGTACCTCTAATTTTGGACCAAAATCGATAGTAAAATTGCATAAAAAATTGTATTTATTGAAAAAAATTGTTACTTTCAAACAAGTTGTCAATGTAATCATTTTTTATTTTCTTCTTTTAATTTTGGACCAAATATGTATGATACCCGCATAATGTCCTTATAACAATGCGATCACAATACTTTACAAGCGATCCCTAGATATGTATGTAAAAAATATTATTGTCTGTATGAAAATGTCATTATAAGTAATTATTATAATTACTTATACTGATATCATAGCAACATGATCAGTTTTTCCATCACATAGTGCAAGTGCATTGATAAATCATTAATTTCCTTGTACTTGCATATTTATGTGTAATCTAAATGATTGAAACTGTTTCATCTGCACTTCGATATTGTAATATAACATTTTTTTAAATTATGTATTAAATAAAATATTGTAACCACATTTTTATATAAAATATTGATGAATATTATAATATGTTAAGAATTGATTTGTTTACCACGTATATAACCTAAAAAACAATGTTCATAACGTTAATATAGTGATTAGTAATGAAAGAGCGAGTGTTTAGAAAAATTAATTCAGTAATAGTAAAAATAATAATTTTTTGTTGGCTTGTTCTGAATTATCTTTTATGGAATCGAATTGAGACCGTCAGACACCTCAGCTTCATTTACTCAAATAACGTAAATTATAAAAAAGATATAAGTATCTACTTTAGTGTGGTAACAGATACTTGAGAGGAAAAAACTGAACAACTAGCATTTTTTCCTTTTCATTTCAAGTATCGTATTAATTGATAACGTATGTCTTATAAAGGGTAACTCAGTTGAAAGCATTTTGTTGTAAAAGGAACATATTTTTTATCATAACTATCGTGACACATACTAAATTAACTAAAAATCGCGCGTTACTCACTTACTCTCATTCACAGTATATTCACGTGAATTACCCGCGATTTTAAGTTAAAATAGTTAAGAAACAATTTTTTTAAATTATAAAGATTACAATAAAGTATAAAATACGCTAGTGGCTCCAGTTTTTTGCTATCAAGTGTAGATACTATTTGAAACATAAAACAATGGTCAAAAGGTACTCTGTATTTTTTCCTGCTCACGTTAGGTATGCCTTTCCATAAAAATTAATTGATGTTAATTACCAATTAACGCTTAGGAATATGTAATGCAAGACTCGTTACCATGGACAAATAAAATTGTGTTAACTGACGTAGTTTTAGTGTTACTTTATAATTTTGTTTGAGACAAGGCTAGGTATAAATCCAATAATATCTATGGTATCAGACACTTTATTAATTAAGTTTGAAATATTAATAACACAACTACTTCAAATAAGTAACCATATAACATGCTAACGTGTACTTTTGTATTTGCCATTGTCATATATTTGTCTTGTATCATAATAACAATGCATTCTTTGTATATTATTTTTAATTTTTATATTATAACTTTTGTGAGACATAGTTATTATGTTTTCGGCTTACTCACCTGTAACTGTTTCCGTTATATACTGTACACGTAACTGTTATTTATATTTGTATATTATTGTGTATTGTGTTATAATTTTAATAAAAATGAAATGATTTGATCCCTTTGTTTTATTTTACCCAAGGTAGAAAACGATGTCTGTAGCCTGGTTTTAAGAATTATTAAGACAAAAAATATGTAATTTTATAAGTCTGATAATATCTTAGTTAAATTAAAATGCTGGTAACAAGGAACTGGTGAAAAGAAGTAACAGAGATTTTTAAATGAAGTTCTGAATAGAATCTATTAATTTAAAGTAAATCCTAGAAAAATCCTTCAACAGAAATATTTAAAGATATTACTTTTAAATTCTTACCTAATAAATATAAATTCATAAGCAATACGAAACCAGCGAATTAAAATTAAGTACTTATATAAAAAGTTATGGAATGTTGTTATATCATCCGTATTTTACATTAAAAAATAAAAATACATAGTAAATACAACATCCATAAAATCCTATTTTGATATAAGCACAACGTACGTGCAATTTCATTTAATGTGAACGCTACAACGAGGTATAGCTATATTGCTTAAAACAACAATATTACCCGGTGCAGCAATAAATTAGCCGACAGACAGAGGGGAATAACGCGTTAATGTATTCAAAGCTCCAAAAATCAATAGTTGCGCTGCAGACTTTAGTTCCCCTACTCCCTATTAGATGTCGCTAGTTTTGGGTAAAACAGTGCAAGGGAAGCTTTTTATTTATTCTATTACTCGCTAGATGGCGCTCCTATCTCTATTTAGGGGAAAATCGAATAGCAGTGTAGCACCCTTCTGTCTAGTCGATCGCAGACATGATATTAATTTTCAATACAAGAACGTAGCGACAGACGCCTGATTAAAATTTGATGTATAGAATGTAATGGATTGAAATGTTTAAAAAGTGCTTTTTTGGACACATTAGATAGAATGCACACACATAGAAAAATGTATAGAACAGTTTATTTAATTGAATATTATTATGTAGCTTATGGCGCCAATTAGGAGCATACTGCCATTTTTACTACTAACCATCACAGTATGCTTACTGAATAATTGATAGTAAGTAGTTATTTTTAGCAAACATGATCTCACAACATCGTTGGATAGAAAAAAAAATATTAAACACATTGAAGTAATGCTATGTTTAAAAATAAAAAAATATAATATTTCACAACGGAAACATTAAAAAATATCCAAAAAATCCTTTTAAAACATCTAAATAAAACCTTCTAATAATATTTGTGGAGAACACAATTTCATAGAGCGGAGAGCCGGCACCGTGGTACCAGGAATGTATAAGGAAAGAAGAGATTAATGACTATCGCGGGACGGCAGACAAGCGCGGCCGCGTTTGACAAGCGCAGGTGCGCTATTTTCATAATTGGCCCGACCCGAGACCTTTCAGCTTTCAGGAACCATAGTGAGTGTGGTCATGTGAGTTCAAATATGGTGATTCTCTTTTGTTTATGCGTTGATGAGGTTCTTGATGATTTGATTTGTTAGTTCATTGAATTTATTTTGTGTATGTAGTTGCATCTATCATACATACATGCATTCGTTTATGATCTGAAGAGTATGTAACAAATACGTGAGTGCATCGTTGATTGATTTTGTGTTTAATCAAAAAATAATATTGGTATAAATTCTGGTAAACATTTAGAAATGTATACAGGTACCTTTGTCATAATTCTCCAACTATCTCAAGTAACTCCACACAAATTGGATTATGCCACTAATCTCACACCGGACAGGGCTGCCACGTGTGCGAACATGAAAATCTGACATGCAGGGGCTCACCTTTCTACGTAATGAGAACTATTAATCACGTTAAGACCCTATGTTGTAGATCTAAACTTAAGCACTACTTGACGTGGATCTTGGCCCTGCATCTGTGGCAAAACTAACGACATGTGATAGATTATAAAAATTAAAGATGGTCCCTATTTTAGTAAAGGTACAACTTTTTTGGCACACGACATTTTGATGTGTCGTCTTTGATGAGACCATTTGCCTATTTGTCATAATGGAACAAAAAGTATCGTCTCCTTTATTTGATTCATTCGTCCTCAAATATTCGAAATAAAATATTTTGTGGCTATATTTTTGAACAGATTACATTGACTTTGTGAGAAATTAAAAAAATGACAATTGTTTCAGTTGACTTCATACTATTCACTTCAAGTGCACTAAAAAATTCCTTTTGAAGTCATTTAATAAATCTGGTTACTCGATCCAAAATGAAAATTCCTAGTAAGAAGACAAACAAGTCTCTCAATGATTTAGACTTTTCAACAGTAATAAGAAGTTTAAAAATTTTCTACCACATGTCGACAGCTCCAAAGTCAGACCTTCCATACAAAAATTGTGTAACTGAGCGAATGCAGTGTAAGCAGGAAGGGCCACGTCAAAAATTACTATTATACCCTTCGACATAATTAATGAACTGCTTATTCAAATACATTTAAAACTATTATTCATGCCGTTTACGTTTGAAACGTTCCGACCTTTTCTTTGAAAGGCCTCCTTTATGTTATTAATTAAAAAAAAGTTGCCTTATGCGATTTTTAAATAGTCCAGGTTCGAACCGTAACGAATTTTTAAGGATAAATATTTTTTGTCGACAATAGTTCGTTATTAGAATATTATGTTGCTAATGGTTCTTGTACAATTTAATGTACTTTGAATGGTAATTGGTAGTTGAAAGTAATCATTTACGGCTTGTTGAGCTTCTGTTTATTTTGTGGTGATTTTACTGTCATTAAAAGTTATTACTGTATCTTTGTGACATCGTTCTTAACTTCATCATGTAGGTTTAACGGCAGTTATAGGTATTAAGATATCGACAAGATTTTCACGTCTTCAAAATAGGGATATTATTATTAGAATTCTAAATTTGCACCAAAATATTTCAGTATCGTTTAATAGATCACACCAAAAACAGGAAAAACAAAAGAGAATTCGATATCTTTGTAACTAATTTGACTAAAAAAATACATTAAGAACTAGACAGGGAAAATAATCAGTACAAAGCTAATGAAATAACAATAAAACACGCGACGACGGCCACAAAAAGATAGACAAAAGAAGAAACTTTCACAAAGTAACGAGAAAATGTTTCTAGCAAAAACAGACTCCACTTTATACGGATATCTTCCAGATTAGTTTGACCTCTCCCGCCCCTTCCCACTTGAGGAAAATAGGATAGGGCAGCGGTTTCGCACTTTTTCTTTAGGGGTCTTTTTGCAGTGGTCCATAGAGATTTCCCGAATGTTTTTTCCTTTTGATATTTTCGCTATTCGTCGGCTTAGGAGGTACCTTCTCATTATTATAACTGAAGCGGATCCCTGGGAAACTGGCTGGTGTTTCTGTTATTCCACGTTACGCTTGCACGCTTAGTCGCACGGTTTCGATTAGCCGTTTGCTTTGTATTGCTCCCAATGCTGATATTTGGTAGCAGCGAAGATTTGACGAAATTTATTTTGATTTACTCATTTTGAATTACGTTTTTCTATACATATTGGCATAAATTTTCACGAGACCTTTCAACAATATAATGTTTTTTATATATTATAGGGCAACCAACAATTTTATTTTTGCTTAAAAATAGTAGCTGGTAGAATGTTAGGTGTTTGTTAAAACACAATGAGTTGTAACTTACACAATAGAAAAGTGTGAAAATAATTATTTTTCGTATCTAGAGACTTATAAACATTGCCGTTTCCATATCGAAATCCCATTGCAACATTGCACAGCGAACTTTTAATCAAGTCCTGGAGAAACGATTTACTACGAACAAAGAGTAAGACGATAATTTACAGAGTGGCCATTTGAATAATAACTAGAATGATTAATTATGTTTAGTTCGGTAATGTTTATATCACAGAAGATTTTTCACTAACAATTAAAATACATAATTGTGAAAGTACTGAATTTATCTAATTCTTTTGATCAGAAGAGAAACTGCAATCGAAAAGCTATTTACCTACAGTGCGATGTGAATCGGTGGATTGCATGTGCTCATTTAACGGCCATTTTTTTATATCCTATCTATCTGTAGATTTACTTACTGAGATAGAATTTTGACACATTTTGTATGGAGCTTATGTCAAAATACTATCTTAGTAAGCAAATCTACAGATATAAAAGTTATAGAAAATGGCTGTAAACTTATATAAAATTGTTCATTGATTGATTTGTAAATTTTTTTTTTTCTTTTTTTTTTTAAAAAGGGCCTCCTCCTCAGCATATAGTTGGACGTTTCAGCCCAACGCTGATTTTCAGGTGGCACCCTGCAGTGACTCACGGACGGCGGTACCGCCCCTCAATAAGAACAGAAAATTAACATGAAATTATATAAATAATATAAATTTTGCTGAATGTGTGTGTGTGTGTATGTGTGAAAAATATAGATAGTAGGTATATGTATATACATACAAACAAAATGTAAAAATGCAATTATAAGAGGCAGTAACTTTCTACGTTTACTCTTTTTTTTTAAATTAATTGAGGGTTATTACACTCTTGATTGTTGCCCTTAATCAAATAAGTTGAAGTTGAAACATAATGGTGTTCTATGTGAATTTCAGGAGATATCATCGTTTAGTCATTTAAGTTGGAGTTGTCATATGTTCCGTGTGAATTTTTGAAGATAATAGACGGATAAAGTCTCAATCATAAGGTACGACTACATACCTTCCATAATCCAATGAAAACTCACTTCATACTGTGCATTTTCTGGTCAGTGACTGCCAATTGTGTATTTTTGTATCATCGTTAGGTTATTGTGCATGTTGTGGCAACTTCAAATGTTATACATTTAAAATGTATTATTACGTAAGTGCTTAGATTTAAGACTTAATGTTTTTTTTTATATATTTGACGGGCCGACGTTTGACCACTATCTCGCCTGATGGTAAGCGATGATGCGGTCTACGATGTAGCACGTCGTCCCATAAGCAACTTATTCACTCGGACTTTGAAGAACAACTACTGGTTGTTCAAACTATAAATAAATTAATTAATTAATTTGGAAGTAATGTTAAGACTTTGACTGCCAATAAAAAACTGTTGAAGGTAAATCCTCCGCTAACGCCGGTCACCGATGACCCCTATGGCGTTTAACGTGTTAAATTAAGTAAAATGAGATATTGAATAGGCAAAATACTCATATTTTAAAAAGTTCGCATCTACACTTACCTGGTCTGGTCTGCCCGCAGCCACAGTCGTCGGCCGGCGGCGCCCGCGGCGGGCGTCTACCATTAATCACTAGTTTTAGCTCACGTTGACCGTTGACTAGCCCTACCTACTGCGCTGCAATGTACAGCTTGCGGTACTGCGGAAAATTGCTTTTCTGTTATTTACACTACATTTTTAAATGTGAATTTTAAAAGTCCTGGAATTGAGTTTCATATAAAGTAATATATATTATACTAGCGGACCCGACAGACGTTGTCCTGTAATAATAGGTATAGATAAATAACCTAGAAATCGACTGCAGCGCCATCTGCCGGGCTGATTTGTGAATCTAAACCATTCCCAGATCCCCTTGAACACACACAAAAAATTTCATCAAAGTCGGTCCAGTCGTTTGAGAAAAGTTCAGAGACATACACACTCACAGAAGAATTATATATATAAAGATAACATAACATCACGCCTTTTTATTCCCGATGGGGGTAGGCAGAGGTGCACATTTCGGCACTTAATGCCACTGTACAATGTAACACCCGGGGTGCGGTGCCAGAAGACCTCCCCGTGGTGCACCCTGGGTGCGGGCGACAGTCTCCCTAGCGGGGGTGATAGGGTTGGAGTGACTGTCGCCCGCAGCAGACTTCTGGACTGGGCGGGCGAACCCGATAGGGTTCTGGAGGCGGCGGGCTGTGTGCGGAGGCTCATAGCCCGCGCTTCCGAGGGGCGTTTCTCCGCCCGTCTCTCTGGATATAGCAGAGAGCGTGGCGGAGAGGCAAAGGCGGTGCTCGTTGTGCACTCACCCTGCCAGCGAGCAGCATCGGGACACAAGCTGTCCCCGATTGCAGCCGTCGATATCGTAATCCGTAAGGAGATCACGGTCATGTTTTGTGACTCTGAACGGGACGAGGGTCTTGGCTTGGTCGCCCGGACCGCGAGGAAGATAACCTCTATAAAAAATTCCTCCAATACTAAGTTCTGGTGCGCGGCGAGAGTATGCATGGCTGAGGAGTAGTGTCAGTCGCGAGCGCACCCCCAGCTAGGGGACCAGTGGAACCTCTAGTTGGGAAACAAATGAACACTTACCCAGGTACAGGGGGCACTGCCTGGGTGGACCGAATATTTCCCCCATACTCGTGGGAACTTTATGGAGTTGAACAACAAATTAAAAAAAAACCACACAACCGGAGGAGGAGAGTGCGGGTGAGCTTGGCTCGCCTGCAGTAGCAGGAGAAGGGAGCCCAAGTGGCTCCGGGACTCGTGGCGAGGCGCTGGACTCGTCCAGCAGGCCCCACACACGGGAGTCTAATAGAAGGGGGTCGGACTCAGAGTCCGACACAACATTGGCGGAGCGGCTGAGCGTGAGCTCGAAAGGCTCACGCCGCCGCGCGACGGGGACGTTCAAGCGCCCCAGGCTGGAGGAGGACAGTTTGTCCCCGTCCTCCGGCGCTCAGGAGGCGCCTCCCCCCAAGGTCCCCACGGCAGCGCGGGGTAGGGGCGGCAAGGGCAGCGGTCGCCGGAAACCGGCACCAGCTGCCTGCGCGGAGTCAGCCGAGCAGCTGGCCGCGGAGGGCAGGGCTCTCTCAAGTGCTGCCCGCTCGGAGTCCTCTGCGGCCGAGATGTC
This sequence comes from Spodoptera littoralis, assembly GCA_902850265.1. NCBI lineage: Eukaryota > Metazoa > Arthropoda > Insecta > Lepidoptera > Noctuidae > Spodoptera > Spodoptera littoralis. The sequence goes on along the minus strand of LR824542.2, from coordinate 5,296,738 downwards.
CGGCGTGGAGATGTCGGAGGGCGAGCGCGGCTCTGAGAGCGAGAGCTGCTCCGGGGGCCTCCAACAGGCCATTACGGCGGAGCTCTACAAGCTGGCGATGGGGAAATCCCAGCCGGTTAGGCTCCGCCTCCTCAGGGCGGCGGCGGCCACAATAACGGAGGCGGCCTTGGAGCAGTGTGCGGTGCCCACTGCGGGAAAGGTGCGCACCGAGCTGGCCGAGATGCGGCGAGAGCTGGCGCGCTTGGCAGCCTCCAATGCGGCTCTGGAGGCCGAGCTGCGGACGGCCAGGGCCGAGCTCGCCGCTGCTCGCGGCAGTCGCCCCCAGCCCCCGGCGGAGGCCGACGTAGTCGGACTGCTGCGGGCGGAGTTGGCTGCCTTCCAGCGACGTTTCGACGTGCTGGAGGGCAGGCTCTTGCGCCCCCACTCGCGGCGAGTCAGGTCGCCCCCGCGGTCCCGCGGTCGTACGCGGCCGCTGCGGCCAAGCCTTCGACCTCGGGTCAGGCTAGCCGCAGCTCCCAACCGCGGCAAGGGCGCGACCGGCTGCCCCAGCGAGGGCCTCGGCGCCCCCGCCGGCGCAGACCCCAGCTGCGCCGACGGCGCCAGCGCCCACAGGGCGCAAGGAGAGGAGAGGCGCTCCAGCCCGGCAGGCTGGAGTTGCGGCAGCGGTGGTGGAACCCGCCCCGCGAGCGGAGGACGGCGGCGGGTGGCAAATCGCCGGCGAGGCGAGGAGAGTCGCCAGGGAGGGCCGGAAGCGCCGCAAAAAGGCGCAGCGGCAGCGACGGCAGCAGCAGCGCAGGGAGAAACGCGCTGCTGCCTTGCTCCTCGCCCCTAAGACCGCGGCTGTAGTGATTACGCTGCAGCCCGAGGCGGTCAATAGGGGCGTCACTTACGGCGACGTCCTCGCCAAATTGAAGGGGGCGGTATCTCCTGCGGAGTTCGGGGCGCCAGACGGGTTCGCGGTCAAGGTGACCGCTACCGGAGCCCGTCTTTTGGAGGTCCCCGGCGCGACCAGCGGCCCATCGGCCGACGCCCTGGCCGAGAGGCTTAGGGCGTGCCTCGGTGCGGACGAGGCCCGCGTGTCCAGGCCAACCAAATGCCTGGATGTCAGGATCTTGGGCCTGGACGACTCCGTAACGGAGAGTGAGGTGGTGGCCGCTGTGGCCAGGACGGGAGGGTGCCCTGCTGACCAAGTTAAGGCAGGCGCCATCCGCCCGGACAACTCGGGGCTGCGCACTGTTGTGGTCAGCTGCCCCGTCACAGCGGCCAAGAAGCTGAAGGAGGGCAAAAGGCTCTTGGTGGGATGGGTCTCGGCGCAGGTCAAGCTGCTCGAGACCCGGCCTCTGAGGTGCTACCGCTGTCACGTGGGGGAGCACGTGAGTGTCAAATGCACCTCGGAGGTGGACCGCAGCGACTGTTGCTTCCGCTGCGGTCGGCCCGGTCACAAGGCCGGCTCGTGCTCCGCCCCGCTGCACTGCAATGCATGTGCGGCGGCTGGCAAGCCGGCCAATCACCGGGTCGGGAGCAAAGGCTGCTCCCCTCCCGCCAAACCCAAGGGCAAAGGTAGGCCCTCCGCCGCCCCTGCCGTTTCCGCCGCCGCCGCCGCCACTGCCACCGCAGTCGCCGCTGCCGCCACTGAGGAGATCGGAATGGACTGCCAATAATGGCCCCATTCCGCCTCCTCCAGGCGAACATCAACCACTGCGCCGCTGCTCAGGATCTCCTGCTCCAGAGCATGGCGCAGTGGTCGATCAATGTCGCCGTGGTCTCCGAGCCGTACTTTGTCCTGCCCAGGGATCACTGGGTGGCGGACCTGGACGGCTCGGTGACCATCATCTCGTCGGCCGCCGCCGGTACCCCGACTCTTGAGGCTGCTCAAAGAGGCCGGGGTTGTGTCGCAGCACGGTTCGGAGAGCTCGCTGTGGTGGGCGTGTACTTCTCTCCGAACCGAACTCTCGCCGAGTTCCACAACTCCTTGAGGGAGTTGGTCACTGTCGTCGTCGGGTTCCGTTCCCTCCCCGTGCTCGTCCTCGGGGACTTCAACGCCAAAAACTTGGCTTGGGGTTCCCGGTTCACCGACGTCCGGGGTAGGATGGTGGAAGACTGGGCCCTTGAGACAGGCCTAGTCGTCCTGAACCGGGGTTCTGTCCCCACGTGTGTGCGGATGCAGGGCGAGTCGGTGGTGGACATCTCGTTCGCCAGCCCTGCTCTGTCACCGCGTATTGTTGGCTGGCGCGTCATGGAGGAGGTGGAGACGTACTCCGACCACCGGTATATCCGGTTCGACGTCTCCGCCGAGTCCGCAGACCCGCCGGTCAGACAGGCCCCATGTGGCCCGCGTTGGGCGCTGAAACAGCTGGACCGGGAGCTGCTCCTGGAAGCCGCCATCGTGCAGGCCTGGGTGATACCACCGGTCAGGCCTGCCGACGTTGACGATGAGGCCAAGTGGCTCCAGGACGCCATGTCCAGGATCTGTGACGTGGCGATGCCCCGGATCCGGTCGAGGCAACAGAAGCGCCAGGTGTACTGGTGGTCGCAAGAGCTGGCGGCTCTGCGCAAGGCGTGCACTACTGCGCGACGCCAGTACACTAGGCACCGCAGGCGCCGTATCCGTCCTCCTAATGCGGAGGCGAGAGAGGCGGAGTTATACGAGGGATACAGGGCGGCGAAGGCCCTCCTCAAGGCGGAGATATTGCGGGCCAAGGAGGAGGCCCGCCGAGAGATGCTGGGGACTCTGAATAGAGACCCGTGGGGACGCCCGTACCTGATGGTACGCGACAAGCTCCGTGCTTGGGCTCCCCCGCTCACTCAGAGTCTCCGGCCAGAAGTCTTGGAGGAGGTGATTGGCGCCCTGTTCCCCGACTGTGGAGGGGCTTCACCCCTCCGTATATGACTCCGCCCCCTGCGGTGCCCGACGCGGGCTACAGCGCGACGACGACGATGACATCGTCCCAGAGGTGACCGAGGCAGAATTGAGAGCGGCGGTGCGCCGGATGGGCGCCAAGAACACCGCCCCAGGACCCGACGGCCTGCATGGCAAGGCATGGGTCCTGGCCTCAGAGGCTCTCGGGCCTCGATTGATTGGTCTCTACAGCGCATGTCTGGAGAGAGGCCAGTTCCCGCTTCTCTGGAAAGCGGGCAAACTGGTCCTCGTGCGGAAGACGGGGCGCCCTGCGGACTCTCCGTCCGCGTACCGGCCCATAGTGCTGCTCGACGAGGTGGGGAAAGTCTTCGAAAGAATCATTTCGAACCGCCTCGTCGCGCACCTGACGGACATTGGGCCGGACTTGTCGGACGGCCAGTTCGGCTTCCGCAGAGGGCGCTCCACGGTGGACGCCATCATGCGCGTTAGGACCTCACGACGGGGACTGCAGTGTCCAGGGGTAAGGTCGTAGTGGCGGTGTCTCTGGACATCGCCAACGCCTTCAACTCCCTGCCCTGGAGCTGCATCTTGGAGGCACTCCGATATCATCGGGTGCCTACCTACCTCCGTCGTGTAATCGAGGCTTACCTGACGGACAGGTCCGTCAGCTACCCCGGTCACCGGGGCGAGTGGAACCGGCGAGAGATGTCACGCGGTGTTCCACAGGGTTCGGTTCTGGGGCCGCTCCTGTGGAACATCGGCTATGACTGGGTGCTGCGCACCGACCTCCCGAACGGCGTTAGCACAATATGCTACGCCGACGACACGCTGGTGCTAGCGCACGGGAGGTCGCACCAGGCGGCGGCCGACTTAATGGCGACAGCGGTTGCGACAGTCGTTGAAAGAATCCGGCAGTTGGGACTCGAGGTGGCGCTCCACAAGTCCGAGGCCATGTGTTTTCATGGCCGCGGGAACGCGCCACCTCCGGGTGGGTCCCAAATAACGGCGGGAGGGGTTACCATCGGCGTCGAGACGGCGATGAAGTACCTAGGACTCGTCCTCGACAGTGGTGGAACTTCATAGAGCATTTCCGACGTTTGGCTCCAAAGTTGGAGAGGACGGGGGCTGCGTTCAAACGCATCCTCCCCAACCTCGGGGGGCCAAACGCCTCCTGCCGGAGGTTATACGCCGGGGTCGTGCGGTCCATGGCCCTCTACGGCGCCCCTGTTTGGGCGCCAAACTTGTTGCGGCGTCCTGCTCGGACGCTGCTCAAGTCACAGAGGGTCATGGCGATCCGAATGATCCGCGGATACCGCACGATCGCTGGGGAGTCGGCAAACCTCCTTGCCGGATTACCGCCGTGGGATCTGGAGGCGAAGGTGCTCGCGCGCGTGTATAACATGCGCGCGGAGGCACGTCGCCGGGGCGAAACTCCGCTGCCGCGCCAGATAAGTGCGTGGCGGGATGAGCTCCGGCGCGATCTCATGGCGGAATGGCAGCAACGACTGTCGCAACCGAGGGCTGGGCTCGCTGCCATTGCAGCGGTAAGTCCCCTCTTTGAGGAGTGGCTTGAGAGACGCTACGGCGTCCTCACCTACCGCCTGACGCAGGTCCTCACCGGACGGAAGTTTCGGGAGGTACCTGTGTCTGATGGGGCGGGAGGAAACGCCCGGGTGTCATCACTGCGAGGACCGCCCTGAGGACACGGTGGAACACACCGTAGCGGAATGCCCTGCGTGGGCTGAGCACCGCCGTGCCCTCAGGGAAGTGATCGGCGATGGCGACCTCTCGCGTCCGGGCCTAGTGCAGGCCATGATGCGGAGCGAGGGGGACTGGGATGCCGTCTCCTCCTTTTGCGAAGCAGTCATGCTAGCTAAGGAGGAGGCGGGACGCGTGAGGCAGCGAAGCGCTGCCTCCTCGCAACCCAGCCATCGCGAAGGACACACCGGGCGTCGGGGATCGCGGGACGATCTCCGGCCACCGTAAGCGCGGGCCTGCGGACGGCGAGCATGGGTGGCTCCCCGTCCGACCAGAAACAGACCCGAGCGTACGGCGCGTCGCGTTCCGCGCGCGCCTCAAAGAGCCATCAGACCACCACAGATGGGGCCCAATAGGGCCGATGCCGATTCGGAGTCGCGGAGAACCTAACGGGTAACCGGGGCTCCGGCTCGACGTGCAGGAGAAGGAACGGGGTGGTTTTTAGTCAGTAAGAGTCTGACACTCCCTTCCGCCTCACCCAGGCGGGAGCAGTCATTCGATGATTTTCCCCCCAAAAAAAAAAAAAAAAAAAACAATGTAACACCCACTTTTTACTATTTATGTTATGAGTCCTATGTAATAGGTGACCCTATTGCCATATACCGGGCACATTTCCAGACTCCGTGCTACTACTGAGATTTTTAAAAACCCAGTAATACTTTTGCACGACCCGGGAATCGAACCCGAGACCCCTTGCTTGCAGTCGCACTTGCGACCACTGGTCATATAGATATATATTATATAAAATGAAGAATCTTTTCTTGGTTGATTCGTTGGACAATTACATAACTTAACTTGAGCTATACCTTCTGGATTCATAATTTGTTAATCTTTAATAGGTATTTGTATAGAAAAATCTACCCAATCAAAAATAGGAATAAGAATTTGTTTCAACAATAAATAGCTATCCATCCAGCTAGCCACCACAAGGCAGCAGCATGGCACGGCCGGCAGCTTCTTCCAAAGTGGCTATTCCTTAACTACTGTCCATGCTTGGGAAATAGGTATGGCTGGGTTAATTGTAGTCTCCAAGATACGCATGCGGCTTCCTATATCAGCTGATGATAGTAAAGATAGCTTTGCTTAGCAATAAGGACTGGGAACAAAGATTATTTAGTGCGTTGTTTTTTTTTTATAGCATAAGCCGGTTAGCGAGCAGATGGATTACCTGATGGTAAGCAATCCGCGTCGCCCATGGACACCTGGAACACTAGAGGCGTTACAAGTGCGTTACCGGCCTTTTGGGGATTAGGAGTTTGAGGATCGTTAGGAATTCAGGAATTGGGGAGATTAGGGAAGGGGAGATTAGGGAAGGGGAGGGTAATTGAGTCTCTGGTAACCTCACTCACACGACGAAACACAATGCAAGCGTTGCTTCACGTCGGTTTTCTGTGAGGCCGTAGAATCACTCCGGTAGAGCCGGCCCATTCGTGCCGAAGCATGGCTCTCCCACACTTAAAAAATTGTAATTCTTCAACCTAATTTTTGGCCATGTACGTCAAATTTCAAATTCTGAGCTATTTCCACAAACCTCTATTCTCTTTTTTCTTTAAATCCCAGTTCAAAAGTAATACTCGTGGATTAAAATTCACCCGTTACTCCCACAAAAATAAATGCCACGACCAAATCAGCAGTTGTTGCTACCAACATAATAGTAATCTCTATCCACTTACAACCGATCGGTATGTCTGTCTGTGCACCGAAACATTGTTAGTAGTTGCAAGTCATCTAGGGAGTCAGTATTGAACAGTAGTTAGCGTTGATCAACGCCATATGGGGTTCCAGTCTTTGTACAACCGAATTAGACATGCTTTTGTTGTCCACGAAGGTTTGGGAAAATAATATTAATTAATTCTCGATACATATTGCATAGTGCATGGAAGCGTATTGTATGTTGTTTTCAACACGAAATTATTAGTTAGATTGGCGAAGATTCAAGAGAAGAATCAATGCAAATCTATCGGTAAGGTACAGACAGCTATTTATCAAGCATTTGAATACCACAAAAACCAAGGATATTATATACTATTCATCCATAATAAATAGGGAAAAATTACAGCTAGATTTAATCTTACCATGTCTTCTAGAAGCATGCTGTATTCTAGGTCAAATGCACCTATTTCTTCTTCGAAAAGATTCGGTTTGTCTGAATATGAATAACCAAACTTACTATTAATATCTTAGAATATTAAAACAGATGCTTTTTGAGTCTTTTTTGTCAGACCACAAGTCTAAGCGGCTATTCCGTCGGTTCGTATGTGATTTTTGCGTAGCAAACGGAGTCCTTAATTCATTTAGCATTCAAAACTTGGATGCAATTCATTAATACTTCAATACATGTGAATGTTTGCAACTGCTCTCAACCGTTTACCGTGTCCAAAAAACTGTCATTGTCATTTGCAGACTCAACATCATTATCTTCAAAACTTTGCATATCACAAAGAACAGTAGCTTGGAATGATATATTGCTAACTAAGAAATGTTTATTGTTACAATTTGCAACAATAACAACCCTTTTCTTGTGATTTTCGCAAACTACCGTTGTTAACTGTTACAATTTTTGTCTGTTAGGTATAATTTATGGTCGTTGTCGTAAAGGTGGTCTGTGACAAAGTTTTTGCAAGTCACCACGCTTTGTAGGTCAGTTACTGTTTTTCTGAAATCGAATGTTATGTATTGGTGCAGTGCAATGGTGCTCAAATTGTTCTGTGGGTCCATTAAAATAGACTATAATTATTTTTACTTGCTCGATTTTTGAGCTGAGAAGGCGTTGCTCAGGAATAATTCAAAGTTGATATGAGATGAGATTTTATTGAGTCCATACATTTCATATAATTACAGAACCAATCACTGTTTACTTCTCTGGGAATAAAATGACACCATTTTGAAATGTTTATTCTCTAAATTCATAAATAATGGGACTTAATTAATAAATATCAAATACAGTAGGTACACATAGTATTGACGCTTAAAACCGCAATCAAGACAGCCCACCCACATATTGGCAAAACACAAAAGTCTTACAAGGCGTAAATATATTTTTTAACAATACACACGCGCCATTTTTTACCATAATGCTTCTATAACGCCCACACAACTCAAGCATTTTCCTCCATTACAATCAAACATAAAATATGATTCCTTTTAATTGAATTCAATAACCTCGCGGATAATAGTAAAATTAACCCTCGGGTACAAACGGCGGCATTCACTGCATACAATGAGAGTTTGAGTACCGCTGACATACCGTGCCACAATACCTCACTAATGATCTTCTGAACATTCAAATCGCCCACGTTCCCTTCTTTGTCTCCGAAAACTCCATAGTTTTTCATTCGCACGTCTATTTTTCAAGCAGCGTGGTACTAAATAAAAATTGCACGTGATTGAAGGATGTGGGTCAACGGGTTAGGTTTGAATGGGCGTCCGGTGTTGCCACATGAAAAAAAAACTTTTAAAAAGAAGGTTGATTGGTTCACGGGCATTCGTTGTTTTGCTACTGAGTGTTAATTAACTTGCCATAGACTAACATTAATAGATTCGTGTTTGGTAGGACGTTGGAGTATTATGTGAGTTGCAATGAGTAATGTGCTTGCAATGTGGGTTTGCTTAAGAAACTGTAATTTATTTATTTGCACGCCGATTATTCTAGATATCTTTATTGTAATAGGCAAGATTAATATGTCTGCATTTGTTTTTGGCGCGGTGGTGCAGTGGCACTACGACCATACAAATCATATTGAAGTTAGAAAATAAAACAGTAAATAACCATCAAACAACAAAAATTAAACACACATCGAAACACTATTCGACATTTTGAAATAATATTTAAGCGTCGATAATTGGGATGATGACAGTGTATGAAAATAAAAAAAATAATTAGTCCGTCAGTTAGGTAATGAAAAAATAATAGACACATAATTTTTTATTTTGTCTTAGAATAAAACAATACTTAGATAAAACGATTCAAAGTTTAGGAGTGACGAGGGGCCAAAACGCCATTTCTACGTATAAAATGTACATAGAAGTGACGTCAACATTTTAAATCAATATATAATCAATAAATAATAATCTAAAGTATTCGTTTCTGTAAGAAAATAAAAAATACGTGTCTAATGATTTAAAATAATGTACCAGACGGACATTAAAATTTAATATTCATTTCTGTGATGACAATAATGTGTGCATGTAGGTATTTTATACATAGTTACATAAAAATTTTATGATCATCTTAAGTTAATAATTCCAAGTACTAAAAATGAACCGATGTCAAGGTTCCACACTTGCAGCAACTAGGTGGTTCCCCAGCAATGTCACTTAAAATCGCATTTGCGGTTTTAAAATAGGTAAATAACTGATTCCTTTATTATCAAAGTTAATCATATAAATTGAAGGACATATGGATACCTACATTAGTTACAAATGACAATATGAATGAAGATGCATCGTTGACGTAAACTGCAACTGGCTGATGAGCTAGAATATTTAGCTTTTTTGGCAAAGAAAAATATAAGCAGTGATTTGTGGTTTTCATGTAACTGTCCAGAAAATAGGTATAATTATAGATATAATTAGAATTGACTGCCTCATTGGCCGAGTGGTCGCAAGTGCGACTGCCGCAAACTGTCTCGGGTTGGATTCCGGGGTCGGGCAAAGTATTACTGGGTTTTAAAAAAATCTTAGTAGTAGCACGGAGTCTGGAATTGTGCCCGGTTTAAGGCAATAGGCTCACCCCCTATTATATGGAACTCAAAACATAAATAGTGAAAAATGGGTGTTACATTGTACAGTGGCATAATGTGCACCTCTATCTACTCATTCGGGGATAAATGGCATGATGTTATGTTAGTGTTAATGTTAATAATTAGAATTATTTCGTATCCATACCAGTTATGTAAAGAACATATGTATTTAAAAAGTATTGAAGTTTAAAGAAAATTGTTAAGTACTTATGTGTGAAAGAAACGAATAAGCTAGAAAAAGGTTTAAGTACATGATAACGACGGTTTAAAAAAGAAGAGGATGGTGATACTAAGTAAGCGATTAAACAAAATCGTTGGGATTTGGTAGAACATGTATGCTGTACCTAAAAGTTTAATTTAAATTGAAATACACTAACTTCTAAAACCTTCATAATTTCTACTACTTCAAAACTAAAATGATGTACTGTAGTAGTAGTACCGCTATGTATGTACATTTTGCAATAAATAAATAAAAATACCAAAATGTTTCCAGAAAATTCCATGAGGCTCATAAAAGCGGAGTTGTTACCGCGCTCTCTTGAAATAATAAGCAATGCGTGCCGAGGATGATCCGTGACGTCACTGCCATGTGACATTGCGATCTATTAATCATGAACAAACCGCCGCGTGCGATCGGGGATGTAAAATCATTTACAAACATCCGCAGCTTAAAATATCTGCAATGGAGTTTATTTTTGTTAAATTTCCATGCCATATTTCATTGTTACTTTGTTCTGTTTTTAATTTTGAAGTTAGTGTATGACCTTGATGTACTTTTCTCATTATCGATGGTTTTGTTAGACTTTTAGCTAATCAATAACCATTTTAAAACATACCACACTAGAATAAATAGGATATCTTTATGATTAGACTACAAGAAAAATAACCACAACTTTTCATGATCCTGGATGGATTGTTTATAATATCGTCCTCATTTTGTTCTAAGCGTAACAAACTGTTTAACAATTAAATACAAAATTAACTAAAAATCGTAGATTACTCACGTGAATACACTGCGAAAAGCTCTACTAGTTTCACTCTACTACTCTACTCAGGCTGCTCGACATCGCCTCGACCGCGCTTGCTGCTCATCAGGAAGAACCCCTCTGTGGTTCGAAACTAGTAGAGCTTTACTCAGTATATTCACGTGAGCAACCCGCGATTTTTAGTTAATATAGTATGTCTCACGATAGTTATTATAAAACCAATTAAATACAGCACCTAAATTAAAATATTGTTATTAATTACTTAGTTCTAATATTACTACAGTGCATGTTGAACTAGTTTATAATTACAAGCTAGGTACTCAATTTACATTTCTTTATTTTTACTTTTACAAATGAACATTTTGTTTGACAAGACACGCACGTAACAATGTTACGAGTAGCGTTTTATTTTTATACACACTTCATTCTGTTTTGTTTTTAAATAATTATTTATAAGCTAGAAGAAACTAAGGTGATAATCTAGCGAAGGAATTCGTTATGAAAATACTTAAAACATAAAAATAAAAACTTATCTTCTTGTCGGAAGAGCAATAAGCAGTTATTATCAATATCGAAATAACATAAAAACCGTGAAATCAAAAACACATAAATCTGTGAAAAATAGTAAAAAAAATGTCTGTCAATTTTGACGTTTTATAATTATCATTGCAGAAATCGTGAGAATATGTCAACATGATCATTAGCAAAATACATTGAAACTGTGGAAATGGAAAACCTTATATTGAGAAGAAGAATTCATACAATGCTACAATTTCATGGGCCATAAAACATTCGTCCAACATCAGAACATTTCGACGCGAGGTGAAAACGAAACGAGTGGCGTCCGTATCGAATAAAATAAATCGATTTATTTTCAAAAACGATTTCGTTATTTTCTTGACGTGGGATTGAGGGGCATTGATGACAGCGTTTGTTATTTACCAAAAAATCTAAGATCGATGATGGCACAGGTTTTCAACGATTGTCATTATTTGCCGAGATTTAGTATAGTGTTTATTGGTCCCGAGAGATTTTTGTGTAGTGATAGTTCAATTGATGTAGTATCATTAGTATTCCTTGTTTAATATTGCGTTTACGAAAGTGTTTTGTTTTATTTTTTCAAATATCAGAAACGACGTAGCTTTCATTTTCGACTAATAATTGTTTATCTCAAAACGCCATTTTTTAGTACCTTAGAACTTTCATTTTCTTTTTAACCACGTAAACACAGTCTAGAGACAGGGGTCAAATAGTGTTAATTCTATAATTCCCAAATGGCGAGTGGTCATCACACTGCCCTTTCTAATCCACTAGAGCTGTGCCAATCAGCACTGCAAAGGGACATGTGGCCCATAGGGATGCGGGAACATACCAGAGGAGGACCAGGGAAGGACTAAGAGGGTTTACTATGAGAGGGAGAGGAATGAACGATGAATTGTGAGGGGCGTACAAAGAGGGAGTTTTTAAAATCACTCGCATGGAATGGGAAAATTGCTGAAGTGTAAATTTGTCGCTGGCACAAAAAGCTATGCAGTATTTTTTATTTACGTTGGTTGGTTTGTGCTTTTGGTGTGTAATTTTATGATGTGTGACTAAAATCGCAAATCGACAATTAAATCCCACCCTACTACTTATTATTATATACATATAATATATACAAATAGTGGAAAGTCAAACTAGTTGTTTGTGTACAATTGTTCCATTTAATATTTCTATCTAGTAATATTAAATGGAACACTTCTCTTTGCATGCCAAGTGAAGGCAAAATATGGAGAAACTGTAAACTTTGTAAGCACCTAAGTATATATTATGTACCCATCTTTGCAGATGATTAAATGAATATGAATACTTACATAGTTTCTTATTACCTCTAGTTATCTAGTATGTACTAATTGTTTACATTTTAAATAAAAATGATAAATTAAATAAATTTCACGTTATAGTTTACCTACCTACCTATTACGAAACATTTCAATGCAAACTCATTATAAATAGGATCCGTAATTAATAATGTGACCATAATTTAAAATGGTTTAGCAAACTTTAGCGTTAACCCTAAAACCAAAACAAAATTCACAAACTTTGCTTTCAATCTAACCAAACTTTAAGTCGGCCATATTGAAGTAAGCCACATAGTACCCTTTTGAGGTGCTAATTAATTTGGAAAGTACCCAGAGACTATCCAACATAGTCCATTAAGCATAAAACCCTAGCTTAACAGTTACTGTTGTTTTTCCATGACCCTCGGTGCGAAATCCCTAAAGTCCAGTCGAGTGTCCAGAAAACATGACCTTCCCTGCTCCTCTCGTTGTATGAGAAATATGAAATATCGGGTAAAGTACTATAGAGGTTGGGGTTCAAGGGAATCTGGTCATTGAGTGACCGCAACTTTTGTTTTATTCATCACAGCTCTACCTGCTGAGAGGTGGCCTTTAATTGGATTAAAGATTGTTGATAAAAGGGCTTTTAATGTAAGCGGTGGCGGTCGGTGACCGTTGACATTTCATTAAGGGATGGGTATTGATTTTAAACTCTAACTTTCTATTGGTCGGACTGCTGCACCTATGAAGGTGAAAGAGATTGGAGGTTTTGTTTTAGTTTAAAACAACATTTGGACATTTAAAGTTTCAACATCTGTTTGACAAAGATCTGCGTGTTTTCATAGTTGACTTATACATATTGGTAGAGATTAACAAAAACGCCTTATTATTTATCATTTATCAGAATCCGCGTTTCAGTTAAAACTATCAATTTAAAAAATCGATTACGAGTAGGTACTTGATATAAAAGGCAGTCTTATACTATATAGTAGACTAGAGTGTCAAATGTATCTATCTATACTTATATACACTCTAACTCCATCTAATACATATTAACTACATAATACCTTGAAAACACCAACATTTTCTGCAAAGAAAATTTTAATTTGAAACGGAAATCTTCTCGATACACAAATAGATACTGCCGTTTCAAAATAGACTTCGTGGAATGCGTGAGTCAATATATTGGGCGTCGCTGACGGTGGGCGTCTACGAACGATTTCAGCTAATTATTACACATCAAGATCACTATTCTGTGTGGTCTAATGCTGAGAATAAGCTGTGACATCCTCAGGTTAGATGTAATGTGTGAAAGAATGTCAAATGTATTTTTTAGCTCTTCTTATTGTGACTAAACATACGACTTGTTATTTGGTAGCTGGGGGCATAGTGTTTAATGGTGAGATTGTCAAAAATGCAGCACACTTTTAATTAAATCTACTTATCTTCTTGTTTTTATTGTCAAATTAAGTATCGTTTCTATTTTTAAAACTGTTCAATATAATCAGAGGACGTTATAAACATAAAATGTTAGTATGTATTAAAATGTAACCTCACCATCAACCGATGCCGCCTCCAAAACGCCAACCGAAACTTTATTAATACCTTTACTACAAATGAAAACGGAAATAAATCCATACGATATATCAAACCGTGGGTCGGGCCGCGGAAGGCCTGCCGAGCCATGTCAAGCAGCAGGATACCACCGGTTAAATTGAAAAACAATCTCTAACCATTTTCGCTCGCCGAACGTAATAAATCTATGTACAAAAATTGTACACGTTATTTATGAAATGTATCAGACGGCGCGCCGAACTATGCGTTTGTTGTGGCGGCCAATGTCTGGATGGAACTGGCGTGGAGTTCTTGATTGGTCGAGAAACATTTTTGGTTAAGCAAGGTTACTTTAAAGTTATAAGTATTTTTTATGTCGATATAAACTAACTGACTATTTAATACAATTTGAAAGTGTATGAGAAATGCATGTTGGATTTTTTGCAGTAATTAATGTTTTCATTACTTATATGATACGTTTTCCCTAGTGAGTTTCCATGGCTGATGGTTTTTTTTTTATTATTACAACATGCCCTGTTCTATTTATGTTAAAAACTTAGTATTAGTATGATCCTTTGTTTGTTAGGTACCTCAATGTACTTAATAAGATAAGTAAATTAAATACATTGGTGGTTTCTACCTGTCTGTACGGTAGCCAGCACGTCGACTTATGCTTCTCCAACAATTTTCTCTATTATTCTATGTATATAATTGACATAAAGTTGGGAATCCAATGATATGTCAAATTTATTAACAGATTGGAGTTGGTTGATCTGTTAGCCACTATACATTATAAGGCTATATCATTAAATAATAATTATTATATATATATCGTTTGATGTATATCTATGTGGGGATACTTGCCTTTTTAATGTGTCAGGGTAAATCAGACCATTCCTTCGTATTTTATATAATTAAAAATCTTCCATTTACTATCTATATATAACTTCCAGTTAGGGTATATGTTACCAAACTCAAAACAAATAAGAACGTCAAAAGTATCACTTAATATATATGTAAATAATATCACAATTCTTTTTCCATTTCAAACCAGCAACTTTAAAATATAAAATAAAAACAAAAGCTTAAAAATTGAAATGGTACACGTTCAAAGGCAGCGAGTGTACTGCGATGTAGCCATTGTGGGATTAATTGCATTAATCATGGTTACTGACAGCTATTACATTTTTGGTGGCCGACTTTTGGCTCCGACGCGACAGACCGAGTTTCACTAGACAATACTACAATGTAACATTTTCGTTTTGAAACAATTACGATTCTATTTCGATTGTCAGTCAGAGGTCTTAAATTTATTGTGGTACATTTTCTCTGGTAGATGTTTGAAAGGTTGATACATATACAAGTACATGTATGCATGGATAAAGTTACAATAGGTGCGCAGAATCTGTATCTACTACGATTTGATCAACGCAACGGGTTCTTTGGCTGTAGTTTTTAATTAATTACTATTTTAAAGTAAATACGTTATATATTTAATTGGTATAATGTATATACGCTGAATAAGAGTTTTAAGTGAGGAGAGCCATGCTTCGTCACGAATGGCTCGACCAGAGTGATACCACGGCCTAACAGAAGATCGACGTGAAATTCCCAATCCCAATCACCCCCCCTTCCCCAGTCCCTGAATCCCCAACAATCCTTAAATTATCGTGAGACATACTAAATTAACTAAAAATCGCGGGAATATACTGAGAAAAGCTCTACTAGTTTCGAACCACAGAGGGGTTCTTCCTCATGAGCAGCGTGCGCGGTCGCGGCGATGTCGCGCAGCCTACTACAATGGTAGGGTGTAGGCATGAGTAACCCACGATTTTTAGTTAATCCTTAAATTCCTAATCTCAAAAGGCCGGTAACGCACTTGTAGCGCCTCTGGTGTTCCAGGTATCCATGGGCGACGTCGATTGCTTACTATGTGATCCGTCTGCTCGTTTACCGGCTTATCCTATAATAAAAAACAAGAAATAACGACTTAATCAATCCAAAATTACTCTAAAACTCAATAAAACTTCTCAAGACACTATGTACAAAATCACCTAAAAAACTGAACGTATGAATAATGTATAAACACCACTAAAAACATACCACTTACCTGATTCGCTGATCTTAGTAGCAAAGTCCATAATTTAAAATTGCAACATGGCTCAAAAACATGAAGATCGATTTACTTTTAAGAGCTTTTATTCATCAAGCTGATGGTTGCAGAATGTAATGACTTCATTAGGGCAATTTTCCATGCGGTAATCGTTCCGACGGTCATCTAAGGAGGATTGAATATTAATATACCTTGCACATAATAAGCACTACACTATAATTACGCTTGCATATTGATTTTGTTCGTATTATAAATGTGTTGTTTTTCTATGTTGCGTTTTCGAAATCACTGGTTTTGATGTCTAGTTTTCGTGTCATCTTTTTTACTTAGAAATATTGTATTTAGGTATATAATTAGCATACGTATTATGGACCGCCTCGTTGGCCGAGTGGTCGCAAGTGCGACTGCCGGGCAAGGGGTCTCGGGGTCGCATACCGGGTCGGGCAAAATAGTACTGGGCTTAAAAAAATTCTGAGTGGTAGCAAGGAGTCTGAAATTGTGTCCAGTATATGGCATTATGCTCATCCCCTATAACATGGGACTCATAACACAAATAGTGCAAAGTGGGTGTTACATTGTACAGTGGCATAAAGTGCCGTAGTGTGCACCTCTGCCTACCCCTCCGGGGATATAAGACGTGCTGTTATGTTATGTTGTTAAGTACATAATTATAATCCACTAGCTTCTTCCAGCGGCTTCACCTGCGTTAAAATAAAAAGTAACCTACGTGTTATTCCAGACAGTCTATCCTGTTCCAAATGATAAATTAACAAACAGACATATAAACTTTAGCGTTTATAATATTAGTAGAATAATGCTTGCAATATTAGTACGTTGATGAAAATTCTTCAAAAATCTCCTTTGCTTATTATAACACTACACATTTAATGTGGAGTAAATTTTTGGAATTGTTCCATAGTCTATTTATTGTGTTCAGTGGAAATATGCTGAAATAACAATTGAAATCCTAAGGAGCATAACACAAGTAGACTTAAAATTGTCTTGTATAAAATTTTCCCTATGATATACATTGTAGTTATACCTACGTGTTCCTAAGAACGCAGGCATGTGCTGGCGCACGGTTCGCCGTGACAAGCGGCGCGCGCGTTCGATTGGTCTCGCATTATAGCTATGGATTCACTAAGAAATGGAGCAACTACATCATGGAAGAGAAAATATGACAAAAGGTAGCATGTTTTATTTTCATACAAACAGTTCTTACTATAACAGTTTCTTTCTGTGGTTCTTTACTAGTGGGGAAAGAGTAGATGGATCATGAAGAGTAGATGAATGGTAAGCAATCGCCGCCCATAGATACCCGCAACACCACGGGCGTTCCAAGTTCGTTACAAGCCTTTTGGGGATTAGGGATTTGAAGAATGAGGATTTGGAGATTGGTGATGGAAGGGGAGGATTAAGCTTCCGGTAACTTCACCCTCACGGTGGAAGAGCAATAGTATTTAAGTATCAGGGAACTCAAAATGCAAGAAATAGTTTATGAATGAGATATTTGTCAAAGGACACACAAGGGAAGGAAAAATACATACCCAGGAATAAACCACGTACTTACTGAATGTAATATAAACTCATTGTGTTTCATTGATTTAAACCGTAAATCAGGCCCCATCGTAACTTACTGCTACAGGCAGTATCTTTAACGGAAGCAATAGAAATATGATATTATGTTAAGGATAAGTAACATGAGCCGCGGAAGGCCTAACGGGTTGCCGGGGTTCTGGCTCGAAGAGCAGGAGTAGGAAAGTAAATATAAATCATAAATACTATGTTCTTCTGATATCTTCATCGTTCTCTCCATGCTACATCTACTCCTTGCGCACACTGTATATGGAGTTGGCGCACAATCATCAATTACGTCCGATTGTAACGGAGATCAAAGCGACCGACCACTCATGCGCAACCAGAATGTAAATTATGATATACATTGCTAAGAAGGATCGCAGGAAAATTTCTTATGTTGTGAACCAACCAATGTGCCATGTCTAATACAGTGATGCACCTGCTGAAAAAGAAACAAAATGTATTTTTCTCAATGTAATTTTAAAACAGTTAAATTCATACTCCAGTTTTCACATTTCAATACTTTCATTTTTTTAGCAGTGACTAGCTGTTGCCCGCGACTTCGGCCGCGTAGAATATAAGTTTTAGGACATAACATTTTTTGTTTCGATTTTCCAAAATAAAAATAGCCTATGTTACTCTTTAGTATATTAGCTACCTGCAAGTAAGAGTCCCGTCAAAATCGATCCAGCCATTTCAGAGATTAGCCAGTAGAAACAGACAGACAGACAGACAAAAATGTTATTTCGATATACCAAAATACAATTACGCTATAGCGTATCGTATGTATTTTTTTAAGGGGGGATAACCATCGAATGGCTGCTCCCGCCTGGGTGAGGCGGGAGGGAGTGTCAGGCTCTTACTGACTAAAAACCACCCCATTCCTTCTCCTCCACGTCAAGCCGGAGCTCCGGTTACCCGTTAGGTTCTCCGCGACAGCGTATCGTATGTAGAGGTATAGCGGCAGTAAAAGCGGTTATTTGAACATTACTAACAGACACTTCAATTTTATTTATTTGTTTAGATAACATACTATTTTAACCAAAACGGATGAACTTTATACAGTATACACACAAGAACAAACAATCACATAGACTTCAACATATTACAGTATTATGTAAGTTGGTACATGGCAATAGGCTCACCCCCATTACATGGGACTCATAACATAAATAGTGAAAAGTGGGTGTTACATTGTACAGTGGCAATGTGCACCTCTGCCTACCCCTTCGGGGATAAAAGGCGCGATGTAATGTTATGTTATGTAAGTTTGTATTCTTAATAATATTGCGGTTACAGCATGCTCAATAAAGGGATTGTTGCGTCAGCTATACCTTTAGATTACTATACAAGATATCTTAATTTCAGTTATAGATAGGGCGCAAAGACTTCTTCTAGGTCTACATCTGACAAAGGTTTTTATCCAACTTCAAAAGAGCATAAGTTGACAAGAATTTGCTAGAAGAATAGTAGCTTAACTAACTTATACTCTAGAAAGAAGTCTTGATTCTCACTTCTGTATAAATGTATGGTGTACCATATTTCATATAGTAAATCATTAACACCTCTTAGACAACTATAATAATTAATATAAAAAGGATCATACAACTTGACCTTTTTAATTAACTACTTCACAGTTTAGCCATCCCGTTTATCTCACAATCGGAAACTAGGTTAGCAGAAATGGAATCACTTGAAAACAAAACAAAAGCTAGCAATCGTGAGGCACCAAGCTGATTTGATATATTCAACTCTGCAGAATCGTGAGCACGAATGCGTACTTTGATTTATTAACCGTCAATGCGCGTACGCACAAACACAACCATCCTCATTTTCAAACATAGTGATAAATATAAACGGTTTTTTAGAAAATATCAAATGTAAACTATTAATTGATTAGTTATACTACAGTAATGACAGGTAATAAATATTTTCTTTTGGACACATGATGCTCATATGATTGATCGTATATTTTTAATGTAACTGTTCGTAACGCGCTTCTGGCGGGACTAAACTATATTTAATGTTTATTTTAGTGTGATATATTACGGTTCAAAGATCAATTCTTAATGTTATTGATCTTTAAGTAAATTAATCGATGTTGTTTTAATGTTAATTTGATTTTAGTAGGAGATTTTTTTTTATTAAATTACTGTTAATTCTGCTGGGCGTGTACCTATTTGACTTTTCTAGGTATGTATGGTTATAGGTCAAAGAACCTTCGTTTTACAAGGTTCTCACGGTTTTCATGACCATTTAAGTTTAGAATTTATATACATATTATACTATTTTATTACATATTTACCTTAACTTGAACGTATAAAGGAACAAGGAAAAAATTTAGTTACAATAGGACAGTATCTACATAATATGTATTTCAGTTTTTCTGTATGTATAAATAAATGCATTGTATTCTGATTAATCAAGTTAAAAAATAATTAAATGTAGGTATAAAGAACTTAGGTACTTATTACAAGTAAGTATTAGCAATTTATAAGTTTCATAAAATTAAACTAAAGCGACAAAAAACACTTAATAGACTCATCAATTTATCACTCATATAATTTTTCAAGTGACCCAATTACACGGGATATGACCAGTGAATGGAGGCTATGTTTACAAACATACTAACCTAGGCTAATGATGAACGACAGGGCGAGGTAATCAGCGTGTTGTTGACCCCGATAATGACTGCCCGATGACGTTGCATGTACTGAGCACGTGCTCCACACAATGGAGAATGAGACAGATGCGAGCTTTTTACACTCATTTTGATAGATTATTGATTAGGTTTTTTTTTAAATTTGTATTTAATTTTGTGGAGATAACGTTAGTTATATCTATGTGTAGATAAGATAGACGAATTTATGCAAAGAATAAAGGTTATCCTGATTTCAGGTTTCAGTAATTAAGTGCACATGTGTACAATTTACTAGGTAAGTACCTCTACATAGGTTGCTTATGGGACGACGTGCTCCATCTTAGACCGCATCATCGCTTACTACCAGGCGAGATAGTGGTCAAAGGAGGGCCAATCAAATATAAAAAAAATACTACAAAAGAAGTATTAGTAGAGAAATATTTATAAAAACTATAGAGACCTAGAAATTATGAAGTCGTTTCTTTGTTTCCCTGTGTTCCAATTATTATTAGGTATAAATGGTTAAGAATTTTGTAATACTAGGCCTATTCTATAACCTGATTCTCGGTGATATTCTAACCACTGGATTATAATTACAAGAATATTTTCATGAAGTCATTTGTCTCAATAAAAACTGACAGTCGCCACAGTTTTTATCGTTTTTAATTCACACCATTGTCTCTGTGTGTGTGTCAATTCTGTCAGATTTCTGGTCATAGCGTCCAACATTGAGCCGTCAGTCGAATGAAGACAAATATGTAGGCATGACTTTCAAAAAGAAAGTGTTTGCGCAAATTGAATAGAGTGCAGTTATGGTGGCTTGATGGTAGATGTCTGTATTAGTTTTTGGGGGCATTTTAATAGACGGCTTGTGTAATAGTAATTCTGTATGGTTGTTGTTTTTGAAGATTAATGGG
Organism: Spodoptera littoralis; assembly: GCA_902850265.1. Classification (NCBI taxonomy): domain Eukaryota; kingdom Metazoa; phylum Arthropoda; class Insecta; order Lepidoptera; family Noctuidae; genus Spodoptera; species Spodoptera littoralis. The sequence continues at coordinate 5,275,769 of LR824542.2, read as the reverse complement.
AATGTGGTATTTTGTACTTGGTTCTTTAGTTCTTTAGTTCCAAGCTTAAGCTACATTTACATATGAGGATACAGGAGGTAAGTTTAGTTTGCGCCAAGCCTGGTTTTTTTCATACTTTGTAAGCGTCATCCAATTGATCACGGATAAATGTTTTTATTAAGGATATCGGGGAATCCATAGGAGATTTTTAAATAAATTAAAGCTTTAAATCTTATAAAAGTAATTGATACTAAGCTTTATGTTGCTTTTATAATAACTATCGTGAGACATACTAAATTAACTAAAAATCGCTGGTTACTCACGTGGATATACTGACCCGACATTAGGCTGCGCGACATCGCCGCAAAGTATTCTCTGTGTTTCAAACTAGTAAATCTTTTCTCGGTATATTCACGTGACTAACCCGCGATTTTTACTTAATTGAGGTTTATGTTCATATTTTTTTTTATTTATTTAATTATTTTACTCATATACATAATACTAGCACACACGCATAACATTAATAAAACATTCAATTTGCTAAACCCTTCAGTCACAATCTATAAATACACACACATTTCTACATCTTTTCTTACACACCAACATATATTATATAATGTAATATGTACCATTGTTGGCTGTTGGTCATTGAGTTAGTTATTGGCTCAAATTGATATGTCCGTCTTCATAACGGAAGCCGTCGGATTAGGAGTGCGTTCCAACCGAATATTTACTATACCACGAACCAGTCTTGTTATCTTTTAACTTGTTTAAAAATATTATATTTAAAGTAGCAATTTGTAGTTTGTTGCTTTTTATTTTAGTCAGATATGTTACAATTGGTTTTTTTTTATATTTGATGGGGCGACGTTTGACCACTATCTCACCTGATGGTAAGCGATGATGCGGTCTACGATGGAGCACGTCGTCCCATAAGCAACCTATTCACTCGGGCCTTGAAGACTCCCAGGTTATACCCTTCAGGAAATACAGACTCTGGCAAAGAATTCCACTCTTTAGCAGTACGCACAAGGAAGCTTGAAGCGAAGCGCTTCGTGCGTGTGGGCGGAACATCTACCATGAATCGGTGACGCAGAGTGACGCTTCGCGGATTGTCTTGTGGTACGATGATGGAAAGGACTAGGGGGAATCAACAATTCCCCCGCACACTCCCCGAAATGTATCCGGTAGAAAACCGAAAGGCTTGCAACCTTATGCCTGTGTTCGAGGCTTTGAAACCGAGCCTTCACAAGCGCATCATCGTCGATGAGCCTCCTGGCACGCCTCTCAATGTGCTCTAACGCGTCCAGCTGATATTTTGCCGAGCCGTCCCAAAGATGAGAGCAGTACTCCATACAGTTTTTCGTTCATGCAACAAAATGTTGGACCGGATTTAATGAAGACACTTCTCTTCATCATGAGTCAACAGTTGGGTGAAGCAGATCATCTTTGCATCACCTAAAAGTTTGTATTTGCATTTTCTATCAGTATTCACCTATGTACAACTTTATGTGTTTGGTGCTTAAATAAATAAATCTCTTTCAGTGGAGTACACCAACGCTCACATTTTATATGATAGTCAACCGTTGAAATATCAAACATAGTTCTGGCCTTCTTTTAACCTTAGGTACGTAAAATTAATTTTAAAAAAGATATTTTTTTTTATGGAATAAGCTGGTATACGAACATACGGATCACCTGATGGTAAGCAATCGGCGCCGCTTATGGACACCTGAAACAGAGGCGTTACAAGAGCGTTACCGGCCTTTTGGGGATTGGGAATGTGAGGATAGTCGGGGATTCGGGGATTCGTGAGACTGGGGGAGCTCATTCATGTATAAGCATGGCTCTCCCATACTACACACAGATATAGGTCTTGCGTTTTTTTTCTCTATCTACATAGGTTGTCTTAACCTACTACCTATACCCGTATCACCATAATCCTATTCCGATATAGATAACTACAAAGAATGACTAGCATAGTTCAAACTAACAATCGGATATCAAGCGGCGCGACTGACATGTAAATTGTGATCGACCGGGATTCGAACCCGCTACCACGGACTACCGGTGCCACTGCGCTGACTCAGCACTTATGACACACCTGCCCAATGAAGATATTTTTTGAAGATTAGTCCATATGGTAATGAGTTAGAGTTTATATTAGTATGTAAAGGTTTTTTTGGAGTTTGTACGATATAGTAGATGTTAGTGATTGATACGGATGCTTAATTAAAGTATTTACAAGGTTAAGTTATATTTTTTTATTGTTAATGATGATTCTATTTGTACCTATATTTTACACTTTTCAGGCAGTCACAGTTATTTTGGCCTCCTATTCTGTTCCTATAGAAAAAAAAAACAGCAATCTACTACACGTTAGAAATATTGGCTAAAAGGCCTAGAAGCGATGAAAAATGGTCACTATATAAATCTGAAGAGTATGTTTGAACGCTCTAATCTTAGGAACTTCTGATCCGATTTAAAAATAGGTTTTTGTATTGTACAGGTCATTATTTATCGAAGAAGATAATAATATATTATGTATTACATTAATTATGATATAAAGCCTGTAGGCTAAATATACTAAAAATCGCGGGTAACTCACGTGAATATACTGAAAAAAGCTCTATTAGTTTCGAACTACAGAGGGATTCTTCCTCATAAGCAGCGTGCGCGGACGAGGCGATGTCCCGCAGCCTACTGACTACTCAGTAGTCGAGATTTTCTAAGTACATTCACATGAGTAACCCGCGATTTTTAGTTCATTTAGTATGTCTCACGATACTTATTATAAAAAAGATAAAGGCTATTAGGCTATCGTCACGCTATGATCGAAAGTTGCCGAGCAGAGCGGGTCAAACCGCGTGAAAGTAGTTAGTTTAAACTATATGCTTTAACATTGTTTATAATTTTATATTTCCATCTCATAAAATTTAACAAAACAATCTTCAGATTCCGTTATAAATCTGTAAATGCAACAAAACACTGACGTTTTGACATTCACACGTGCACTGTATGTATTCGTTTGGTTTAAAAATAAAATCTTTACAAAACATCCACAGTACACATCTTCCTTTACATTGAAAACGTACCTGCGTCTATATACAACAATAAATAGAATACATAACCTCAGATTCTCACCGACCTTCGTCAAAACTTTATCTAACGCCTTATAATCATACAGCCAGAGATTTTTTTTCAACATAATTCCTTGATCCTCTTAATGCTAAAAAAATAAAGATGATGTTTTTAATCTAACATTTGAAAGATTGACAGGTCGGGCGGTTACCCACTGCCTAGCAGGTAACCGACCAGTTTGATTAAAAATATTTCAGCAAAAGATCGCTAGCGATGTTATCGAGGTTTATACTTTTTTAAATTCAAATTGTTATTTACCGTTCAGCTGTTCGAATTTTGAATGTTTTTTTTTTCACATGCTTGACTGGAAAGCTGCCAGAATGGGTTTAGTTTTTCTGCGAGACAATATGTCAATATATTATAATTGGCAGCTTTGAAAATTGTTATGTTGTTACAATTACAATAAATACTGGAATATATTTTTTCGGAACGACTGAGAAACTTTAACCTTGACAGAAGGAAAGGCTTCCACCTAAATAATAAAACATTCCATAAAAACAAAAGATAAGCAAAGGGTTCATTGGTATTCAGAAAACGTCTCTACAGTGATCCGAACACAGTGAAACGATTTCAAATCCTACGATTTGAAATCGTTTCACTGTCTCTTCTCTGTTTCACTGTTTCATACGTAACGCTCTCTACAGAGCGTTACGTATGTATATAAAGATCAAATGTGCGTAAAAGATATATCAAAGTTGCAAACATCTCAACCACTTCTAGATGCACCCCACAAAAGCGGCCATTTCTCAAATTGTACGGACGCATTCAACAACCCTTCGTAAAAAAATATTGAACTAAAACCATCCCCTAAAATTATTTTAGTGAAAAGAAAGGAACTTAATACAGTCCCCACCATGCCTCCCGGCGCACCCCTAGCGTGGGTGCATGTGTGCCAACTGTATTAGATTGTGTATGTGTGAGTGCCCTCGGAACGAGCGGCTGACAGCTAAGCATGGGTGAAAGAAAGTACAAGCTGAAACAAAATAAAAATCCGGACTAAGAATTGAAACTTATTTATAATTTTATACAGAAAAAATATTTTGAAGAAAATTTTATCTTGCTTTGCTTTATGTCTAACAAAATAAAAAAATAAAAACGAAAAATGTAACACATGATACAATTTTTTTTTTCATATCAAGCCAGTTTCGATGTAATGTAATTGTTGAAAAAATATTCAGTATTCATTTTTACAAACACATTCCGGATTTGATATGTATTACCAACTACCAGCAGTCATATCGTTATCGCCAGAACAGTGAATGAATACTGTAAATATAAAAGTTCAACAAAAACAATTAATTTTAATCAACAAAAAATTCGACACTTTCTTCCAACCGTACATCAGAACCATACCGAGCGAAGCGGGCGCGGCGTCGCGTCGTGTCGGGAAATCAACGCACACATAGAGACATTTACCCCTACATACACGCATATCGTACGTCGCCCCACAGAGGGCACAAAAGCTTGGCCGACTGACTACCGAGATATATGCTATACATACAATCGTGCTATATTGTATGTCTTTATAATACTCTATGTAGTATATGGACTGTCTTGGAATGATTTTGAGAGAGCAAAACAAAGTTTGACAACGCTGCTCTTCAATGGAGTTCGTGGTCTTTTTGATATGGGAACAACCGCATTATTTTGCTGGTAATTTCATGTTCAATGAAGATATTCATTATTCTGGTTAAGATTCATTTTTAAATAAGTTCTAGTATATACTAAAGATGTTAAATAATGTTACTGCCCCGTTGCCCGAGTGGTTGCAGGTGCGACTGCCAGGCCCCTTGTCTCGGGTTCGATTCCCGGGTCGGGCAAAGTATTTCTGTTTTATTTTTAAATCTCATTAGTAGCACGGAGTCTGGAATTGGACTCATAACATAAATAGTGAAAAGTTTGTGTTACATTGTACAGTGGCATTAAGCGCCATAATGTGCACCACGCCTTTTATCTCCGATAAAACGCATGATGTTATGTTATGTTAAACAATAGGAAATTGATAAATGTAGGATGTATATTTTTCTAGCCAGGTTTAATCTAAATTATGACATGAGTATACTGTTTTTGTTTCTTAACAAACACTGAAATCTAAAAAGTAAAAGAAGTAATTCAATTTCACATTTAATACACATTAGAATGACTAGCTTTAATGTAATATCTAGTACTGTTATTATTTCTTGGCAATATGACTTGTGGTTGAAATACGACTTACATACATATCTATTTTAATATATCGATCACTTTGGAAAGGTTGTCTGCAAGACTTCGACTTTACGCGACATTTCAAATTACTCTCAACTATTTTGTACTTGCCTCTTATATGTACTGAAATCGACCAAATGTAATTATCAATTAATTATATAAAAATCCTCTATTTCAATGAAGTACGTACTTTAAATAATAGTACCACTCCGGTTATTGAATAATCTGGGACCAAAATTGTTATTATTTTGTATTATACTCCACCGACATAGAAATCCAGTCTTGAGCGCCCCCTCCGCATATGTCAGCTTCTCACGTACATTTCTGCAGCTCTCAAATCGACTCGAGTATGGATTACATACAGCCGACGACTTGAGCCACCCTATACCTACTACAAAATAACAGGCTTAAGTCAAAAGAAAAGGCGTCATTGTGCCACAGTTTGTCAAAAGTGACATAGTTTTGATTTTCAAGGAAGCTTTTGATCAAAAAATTTACTACATAACTACCGCTATAAGTGCATATGAAAGGTTTTTAAATCGAATTATGAAAATTCAATAGGTTATTTTAGTATTTTCTTCAATTTCAATATCAACTTCTACGATATTTAGTAATTACAATATTTTATGTTACATTTGGGATACCTCAAGGAAGCATTATGGATCAAAATTATGAACGTCTTTAACGTCATTAAATTAAGTATAGATATATTTTGCTCGAATTTTCAACTAGTTGCATATTACATTATATCAAACAAACCATAATAAACCAACTTTGAAAACATTTTTAACTCTGTTTGGTTATTGATTTATTTTATTTACTTCATAAACTTGTACCACACACATTTCATCCGCCATATTCACTCGGTTGGCGCCCCTACGCAACAAGACGATGCCGATGTATTGAAATTTGTCGCGTCGCACAGCCCTTTGACTTACTTCATGCTACCAAAGTTGCTGACTGTTATTGAAGCGTATACGTCTACGAAGTTCAGCTTAAATTTAAGACGTCTATTGTTCTATGTGACGTGTATTGCTGATATTATAAGTTAGTTTGCAGCTTATGTTGCTTAAATTATTATTATTTGAGCATTTATGACGTACTCTCAATTAGTTAGTCTTCTATGTCCGTAATAGGTACTTTAATTTCAAAAGGTACAGGTGCACATTTTTAGTCAACTGAGTTTCTTGTAATAATGTTCCTAACTGCCAAAATTTACTCACATTCTAGGATATACTTTGTCCTATTTCTGAATACTATTGAAAACCGATAAGCCTTCTAAATATTGAGGAAACCGTTAGAAATTCTTAATGATGTTAAGAATTAGGATATATTTTAAAGGGAACTTGTTTTAGTATCTAGGTAATACTAAAATAATATATAAAAATTATTAAAGAAATAGTCTGACTAAATTCTTCAACGGACCGAATTCACTAAAATTGTTGCTACATATAGTGAATTAACAAGATTAGTTTCTGTAGAAGCAATCCAAAAACTACAGTCACAAAACTTTTAAAACAAATTGGTATAATGACATGAAACTCGCACCCGTGTTTCACTTCTTTTGTAAACAGTCACACTGACTTACCTGGATACTTACCAATGTTTCTGCAGTTTGGCAAGTCACTCACCGGCGCGACGTAAGGTTAAAGTCATCGAGAGAAAGGTAGCCGCACTCTATGTAACCAGTCCCTCGGGAGATCAGAAGCTTCTGTGCCAAATCGTGGAATATTTTATTTATAACCATGATAGTATATTTTAACCTTTCCCAGAGCCATGAAAAATATGTTTTGCAAGTAGCATGATGATTTTAAATACGAACGATTTTAAATATTTCAGTGCGTTAAAGAAACGCTTGACATGATTATTGTCTTTGAATTCTAATCTAGCTATATTAACTATATTAGATTAATTTTCAAATAATACATCGTAGTACTTTCTTCCATATTATACACGTTTATCAGTTTCATCTTGTTCTACCTTTTTATTTCAGCTAGTCACCGTCTCGGCAGCACATTTACTTCACTTCCTCCAACAAGTCCCCTGAGACTCACCTGCCGAAGCCTCCTCTCTGAGACCTTTTACTTTACCGCCCTTTGTTTCCTAAATGTTAAAAGGTTGCAAAATAATGTTCCGATCCCAATGGAATGGTAAGCTGTGATATTAATCTAAAGAAAGTACTTTTAGTAAATAGTACTAATATGGTCAAAAATAAGACTAAACATTTGCTAAAATTAACAAAGACTATTTCTTTATGGGGAATAAATCGTCGAACTATACTACTTCTCCCGCCTGTGAGAGGCGGGAGGGAGTGTGAGACTCTTACCGACTAAAAACCACCCCGTTCCTACTCCTGTACATCGAGCCGTAACCCGTTAAGTTCTTCGCGGCTCCGTATCGGCGTCAGCCCTATTGGGCCCCATCCGTAGTGGTCTGATGGCTCTTTGAGTACGCTCGGGTCTGGTTCTGGTCAGGCGGCGAGCTATCCATGCTCGCCGTCCGCAGGCCCGCGCTTACGGTGGCCGGAGATCGTCCCGCGATCCCCGACGCCCGGATTGTCCTTCACGACGGCTGGGTTGTGAGGAGGCAGCGCTTTGCTGCCTCATCCAATATGCTTAAGTTACTAACCGGCGCAACTTCTAACTTCTAATGTTAAGGAGAGTAATGCTATAAAGAACCTATATGATTTTAAATGATTTGAAAATACTTGTACACACCCTGCATTTTGATTAAAATGTAATTATTAAAAAATGATTTACTTGTAAATTTTGTTAAGTCTTTTAAGGAAATAAAATAACTGTAAAACTGCTACCGTATGATTTGACAAAAGACCCTCAAGGGAAATGAAAAACACAAAAAAATTGACAAGCGGTAAAGTACAATAAATCCTTCAAACGGCTCCGGTAGCATAATCTTGTTATTTGCATACAAATCTTAGTAACAATAACATCTTTTGTCTACAATAAGAAGATCTACAAAAATTATAACCCTTTAACGCGCCGGACAAAAAGAGTTATTGTGAAGAAACATTGCCAACCTTCGGACAAATGAGGGGTTTCGGCTAATTTGTGAGTTTTTGCAATATTTTTTACACCGTCTAAGTCTAGGACAAAAAGCAAAAATCTTTTCGCTGATGTACCGCCTGTCAATACTTTTTCAAAAATTTTGCTAGCAATATACCTTTATGTTTACTTTTCTGGTTTGAATAGCGAATACTCAATTTCTATATCCATATTTCTAATTCCATTTATTTCATTGCTGCGTGTAAGATTAGTGGTCACTTACGGCACAAATGAGGCACGCGATCACTTTTTGTTGATCGGCAATTTGGATAATGGCTTTTAATATCGGTAATTGGTGGATGAAAAAATCGTTTTGGTCACTGATTACGATTTTGAAATAAGTAATTTGCATAGAACCACACTAAGTATATTTGATTCAGGCCATACCGAGACGGATAATTCTCAAAATTCAGGAATCAAAACTTACATAATTTCAAATCTCTTTCAAAACCGTAAACTCGCTGAAATATTTGTGGAATTTTTCTCATTTTAAAATTCTGAAATTTAAAATAATAATAATAAATTTTCAAGTGTGAAAAATCCTCCTTGAACCGATATTAAAACTGTGAACATAACTACAAGTTATATCAGAGTTGATAAAACTGTAGTCGTCAGTCGCGCTGGAGATGTTGCGTGCCGGCCACACAATGAGCCGGCGACGTTGATTAATGATCTTACATTCAACGAATACATTACGATTTTTGCTTTCATTTCGTTCGATACGAATGTCACAAGGTTATGATATCGATGCCAGACGAGCGATCGGTGCGTAGGAGTAACTTGTGATGCATGCCGATATGCTTGGATGCGATTTTGGTTGAATGTAAATTGAGTACTTGCTTAACAAGATCGCTTGGGGCGAGGTAAAACTTCCAATGAATGTAATTCAATTTAACTAGACAGTGTAATTGAAGTATCTACCATAGCTAAATTCGGAATAGTAATCTATTTTTTATCTTATTACAATTTGACATTAATATTGTCTTGTCCGTATTCATTTCATTTTGTAACTAAGAATTTAAATAAAAGATATACGTATTTTCATTACTATATTTATTGGTTTTGTATTCACATTTTTCTATTTCAGTTACAAAACAATTTCTCGTTAAAAATTAAATCCACATTTTGTACCTAAGCCTAAGTCATTGTCTACATCACAAAGTCGTGAACGTTATAAACGACGTCTTTATCATTAGGATTATTTTATACAATACATAGCACATCTACCCATCTGTAACTTTAATTAGGAACAGCATAATAATACGAAATAATGATTTATTTTACATTAAAGCATTCAGCTAATCTCCAAAATATTTAGAAATTGCATAAAATAATTCTTAATAAACAGGAGTACAAAAGCTACATTTTATGAAAATGTAAATGAAATAGAGTGCTTATGACAGATTGGTAGATGTCACCAAAATAAGAAAATATAGTAGAATGGTAACTAAAGAGTAAGTAGATAGTTTAGCGAACATCGATGACGAATATTTATATATTCATGCAACGTATAAAAAGTTAGTTATTAATTTAATAAATACAATTGTTACTACTGACAATGACTTAAAATAAAATGTACAAATTCAACACTCAGAAGATGTTTACCTACCCTAAAATAATAATAATCACACTTTTGACATTGTAAAGTTTTCCACCTAACTATCCAAACATCCGATTATGACTGATTACTCTAACATACTTACACAACTTAAACAAATCTTAAATTAAATTAATCACTTTATTACACCTTAGACACAAAGGAATGGTAAGAATTACAGTTCGATAATGAAAAATAGAGTTTTTTCTTTACACATCTAAAGATTATAAGGCGGTTAGACCGTAGTCTGATTTGATGACTGGTTGATTGGATGGGATGCCAGTGCCGCAGCCTGCCGTGCCGACGGGTGACCCGTGGGCTGCGAGGTTAGCAAGCAGAGCCGGGTCCATGCCTCCGTGCATGCTCATCATGTGAAGGTGATGCGGTGTCATGGGGTGCCCTGGATTCATCTGGCTCCCTGGGTGAGACATTGGACTGATCGCTGGATCGTGCGACAAATTTTGTTGAGCTCCAACACAATGTAAATCATTCATTATGTTATCTGTAACATTTTCTATACTGTCCGGTCGGCCATTATTGTTTGATTTTTTCTTATCATTGTTATTTGTATTCTTATTTGATCTACTCTTTGGTGTGCCCTTAGTCGTGGTTGTAGTGACGCCTGCTGGATTGGTTTTTCTCCTCACATTTTTGGTGTTGGGCAATTTATTGTCTTTCTTCCACTTCATCCTTCTGTTTTGGAACCAGATTTTGATTTGTCTCTCCGATAAGACTAGAGTGTGAGCTATCTCTATTCTTCTTCTTCGCGTAAGGTATCGATTGTAGTGGAATTCTTTTTCAAGTTCTAGTATTTGGTGTCTTGTGTAGGCTGTGCGTTGGCGCTTCGGTTCCATTCCAGGTTGAAACTGGCCATTGGCTGTTGAAGAAAGAAGAATAGTTATTAAAATATGTAAATAATTTTAAGTCAAGTTTAAGGAGTAACGGCTATTTGAATCAATCAATGTTTTATATGTGTTGGTCTGAAAAACCGAACTATAAACACCACACCCATTTGAAACTTTACCTAACAAATAACAAAATATAAATAAGGCCGTACCTACATCAGTAGCGTTGCGTGCTCGACGTACAATAATTTATGTACGAGCCGTTGTGTTAATTAATGTGCATAATAATTACACATGCATGCGCCTGAGCTTCCTTTTTGTTTTGATTAATTGCGCCTAGTAAATTAGTTGTACAGACACCGTGGACATTGATACGATTTCATACACCTTTTATGGCTTGTTAAAACTTTGCACGTAATATGTACGTACATATAAGGAAGTTGTTTATAACAACATTATGTATTTGAGTATGTGTTAAGGTTGTTTGAATAATTTCAATTTCGTTTGTTGTCAATTTTGATTGATTACTTGAATTGTAAGACACTTTTACTTTTAGATTAGTGAGGCAAATTACTTGTCTGGCAAAGTCGTTATTACCGTCTGTCAATATACTAACAGTTGGTAGCGATTATTCGTTTTATGTAGAACACATATTTTTAATCTTATGTTTAGCTATATTATTCTGACAACGATTGGTTCCATCTATATTTTTAACAAATAATTATTCTGTGTCTTTACAATTACTTCTTCTTACTTAATGTAATAGAGATAGTAATAGTACATCAATATCTTTATTGAATTCCTTTTGAGTAACTCGAGCTATGAGGTAACAATCTGACGTCATCTGTGCCTTCAGCCTAATAAATCAAGCTTCGTATAATTCAGGTTTAATCTACGAATTCTATAGGGCCACCCATTCAATTACCTACACCTTTACCTATGCTATCTAGATTAAAGATAAATGTCTTTTTCGTCCCACAAAATTCAGTCCTGGTACCAAGGTCATAAAGTTCAAAAGCTTAGTACGAAACCTCACTTGAATGTTCAATAGAGTTAATATTCTTGGTAGAATAGTTCTATTGTCACCCAAGTCCTAGTAATTTCGTAATTTCCTCTGGAGGAAATTGCCTTTATACTCGACGTCAAAGGAGCTTAGGAGTCAATGAAATGTCTTTTTTATTTAGAAAGAATAGGACCGAATGGAAAATTCTGGAATTCATTACAGTTCATTCTTTTATAGTTATATGACTTCACAAAATCGAGCACCTAGATATTGTTCAGTATACTTACTTGAGGCGAGTTTGGAAATATTTTTTGGGAGGATAATGCAGTAATATGGTCTTAGTAACATCGAATTTAGAGGTACATAGTTTTGACAATGCCATCTTACCGCTCTATCAAATCAGAAGACCAATGACAATATTTTTGTGAGTAACGGAGATCTTTAGTGTGTTGTAAAAAGTGTTTATTACAAAAAATATTATTATTAATGAGGGTATCAATTTTTATTTCTAATCTTATCAATTATTATTTATATAATATTCAAGCTAAAATCTCGCATTTCTTACGATCAAAACCGACATAAAAGCAAACGTTGATATTACGATTATAAATACTTATCTAGGTATAATAAGTATTAAAATAATGTATAATACATTTCAAAATAACAAAACAGATATAAATCGTCAAAGATAAACAGTTTTTTATACATTCATTGTACCACATATGAAATAGAAATCAAGAAACTCCATCCGCTGCAATGGCCGAACAGTAAGAGTAACATAACGCACACACAACGAAATGAACTTCCTTTTATTTATATCGATAAGACAAAAAGATAATCAGGAATGAGATCACTAATCTGTAATCTATACATAAGAGCGTTGGTGAGAAAGGGATAGGTATATTTCTGTGGGGTTCGTTGTGGTATTTCTTTGAATCTCCGCGGTTCTGGTATGTGCGGTCGCCGGGTTGAGCCGAGATTCCCGCTGACCACTGACAACTCTACATTGAGCAGGGTCTAGGGATCGCACCAAATAAATATGGAGATACACTCGGCTAGTTTTAGGTATTTTGGCTTACAGATACAATGAAAATAAGGGAAACTGGAGGCGTGTCTGTTATTGTGGCCATGTGGCATGTAGTTATGCTGCATTTCCTTTTATGAACGATGATATTAAAATTTTCAAAATTAAATTGTTAAGCCTTTGACTGCCGACAGAAAACTGCTGAAGGCAAATAAGAAAAGAAGAAAAGAAAAGAAAACCATTTATTTTGCTACGACACACAACAAGAATTTAGAAACACAAAAAAAAAGCCTATGGTGGGTCGCAGGCTGGAGCTCAGCTTAATACCGTGGACCGGGCACAGAGGCTCGAGCCCACGGCGCTGATTTTCAGCACCAGCCCAAATCCTTCGCTAACGTAGGTCACCGGTGACCTACGCGTCGGTTAACGTGTTAATCAAGTGATTAAAACCTATGCGTACTTACCACATGGTTCTGAGTATCTACTGAGTCCAAATTTAGCCAAAAATCTCTCAAGACAGGTAGATTAATTGCACGTTTTAATTTGTTGGTCCTCTGTACAATGAGTTACATGGAATTAATCATACTTATTTTATAAGGCTTTGGTACAAAATATTACCATAATCTTCTTCAATCAATTTAGTTCCGTTAAATCTATAAGTATGAACACGCAACCGAATTATTTTATAGCCTGAGAACTTGCTCGGGCTTATCTTAGAGCTATTGTTTAAATTTACAATGAATTGGATGAAAATATCAATGAAGCCCTAGCTATATTAAGCCCTAATAAGAAATATTGCTTTCGAGGTTTATGTAAATTCTAAACTATGATAGATAGGTAAAACCTCTATTAAAGTCATATATTAGGGCTAGGCTGATGACAATAACGATGAAACAGATGAACGATTTAGTATGTTTTCTGATTTTGGCCAGTGTACAAAATAGCTGCATAATTTAGAATCGTAAATCAATCCACCAAAAAGTACAAATACTTGTCTAGGAAATGAATAAAATAGAATAAGTAGTGATACGAAGATATATTTAATAGGATAGATTTTTTATATTTCATAGAGGAAACTATTGTAGTTAAAGATATATGTACGGTAATTATTGTAGTTTCATTCTAATTTCAAAAGTCCAGTAGCTACAACTGCTAGTGTTTGTCAAAGTGACCGTAATCAATTACCGACGAATAATTCAAACGTCCGAGACGACAAACAGACTTTATTGACTGATTAGCTGTGAAAACGATTAAAATGCTTTGGTACTCGTAGCGTGAAACTAAAATACGGAGGTAAACGTAGCCTATTCTTATTCAGTGGGTTAGGCAGCAATTGTATCACATTGAACGTTTTGAGTTCCAAAGAACTGGTTGATTTTTACTCAGAATTTCAGAATTTATCCAGAATAAATTAAAAATTCCTGGCGTGATAGGTAGTTTGACATACAACCAATCGAGCAACAAATCAGTAAAATCTTTCTATTCATTGAGATGTTAATTTTCGAGATGACATAACGTAATTCTAATAGAGATATTGTTAAGGATAAAGTTCTTCCAAAATAGTGATCAATGTTGTGACATTGATGGGAACTTAGTAGCATATCATTTTAATATTCTTTTAAAAGCTTGTATCAGTAACCGGACAAAAGCAACAACTCATTATTTTAATCATCATCGGGACCGCTACTCGCTACCGGTGCTCGATCTTCGCTTCGTTAGCCACTATCACGTCATCAAGACGATGACAATCTCAATTGAATTACGAGCTACCTGCGACCAACGTGTGGTCCATCTGTTAATCTCGAGTCGATCTTACGACGCATGCGCTATCGGCCTCTCGAGGTGGTCCCGCCTCATTACGTCCAACTTGCGATGGATCTAAAGCCTCTCTGTCCCACTATTGTGTACCATGAAAAATGTTAGTCCAATGACAGGTGTCGATAAGCCAAGTCTCTCTTTTAAATTCGGAATAAAACGCGCGAATGTGATACTAGCAATTTCTTTGACGATCAATCAATTCGATCGGTTCGTTAATGATGTTACAATGGATGAGGATTGCTTTAATGTTTGTCGTTTTAATCGTGAAGGATTTCACTTTTAGTGTAACTTTGTTTGACAGTTTATTAAATTTGTTTGTTCAAACATTAAGGCAGTCAACAAAACGAAATTAAATAAATAATAATAAAATCTTTATTCATTATAAGAAATTGGTCATATTACAGATAAACATCTTAATTTAAAATCAGCGATCGCACTAGGTTTAGTGCCTGTACTAGGAAGAATATCCTGTATCACAGGCGAGAGGAGCACTCACAATAATACTAATTCTAGGACAAGTTATTTATATAAACAAATTCCTTAACATAAGTAATCGATCAAAGGTAAAGTTGATTATTTAATATACATACATACACAAGTACATGACTACATAACATGATATATAACTAAATATTAATATTATAGTATAAGTACATTTATTTAACAAGTAAACATTACAGCTTAAATACAAAATAATAGATAGATATACATATTATATTATATATATATATAAAACATTGTAGGAACTATAGTACTGAAGAATTTGATACATCAACAGAAACATAATCTAGTTTACAGTCCAAACGGTCATTCACTCGGTGTTACAATAAAATATGCTTGAACAGCAACAAATTGTTGAGTACGCCAACTTGTTGCGATGTTAATTAATGTGCAAGGAAAGGTTAATCAACTCTGTAATCTGAGAATATGACAATCACGCGTCCTCATAATCGATAGAGTTGATATACCTATATTCAGCTATTTTCCTAGCCGGACAGTCAGTGTCTCCGGTTTTATGTTTATTGGGCTTATTGTAACGAGAGCATGTAGCACATTTAGAGGATTCCGACTTTTTAGTGCACGAGGATTGTACATGTCCTGCTTCTCCACAATGGCCACACGATGAGTTGATCTCTCTGCATGATTTTGCTGCGTGTCCATATAGTTGGCAATTGTAGCATCGCGTTACAAGCGTAAAGTCTCTGACGGGGCAAGAAGTCCAATTGATATAAATTCTCTCTTGAGATATAAGGGCTTTACGTATCTTGCCTGGAACTTCGATGATGAAATTGCAGGTCGGCGCATCCTTTCTTCCCGATTTGTGACTTAACTTGACTGATGTTAAAAAAGACTCCATTGTCATCTCCGGGAGCTTGTCAGACACGTTCTGTTCATAAATACACCTGAAGACATCTGCATCAGTCATTGATGACGGCACTCCTATAACTGCGATTCGTGGTTTGCGCTTCTTGGGTTCGTCTGCGAGAAGACCGGATAACGACAGGCCAACTGCATTCTTCACTTTTTCAGCATCCTGTTTCGACTCAGTGCTGATTATTACACCTCCATTTTGTGTCTTGCGGACTCCACGCACGCGCAGCTTCATCTCACTAGGTCTAATAAGGGTTTGCACCATAGTTTTAGTTTCCTCGCTAGTTTTCTGTTTATTGGTCGGATACACAGCGACAGAGGCCAGATTGTTTGGTCGAACGAAATCGGATCCTTTTCTCACCATGTCCGCAAAAGACACATTCTTCGTTGTAGTAGAGTCCTTGAGAGATTTTTTGATCTCATCAATTTGTTTCGACAGGTCACAGTTTTCTCTCAATTCATCCATTATGTTGACGGCTAGGCGAGCTTGCTGCTTCAGAGCTTGATAAAGGACAGCCATTTGCGAGACATCAGCTCCAATTTTACGGCTCAGGTTTGATATTTTAAGCTTTTGCTCCGAATTGAGTTTGCCTTCCGTTGCAATGACACATACTTCATTTAACTGCTGTTCAATGCTTGCCATCCAGTTCTGAATGTCGGGCGTGGACACAGCTTCTATAGAGAAGTCAGATTTACGGCTGCTTTCTATTGGTGAGGCACAGGAAGCCAGGTTGTTCGGGAATTTGTCCATTTTTATTCAAATATGATTATGTTTCCATTATAAATTACTAAATTTCAAACTAAGCAAAAATTATTTAGTAGGTCACTCTTGTGTTAATTCAACGATATGTTTAATGCACACGTCTGTTCACATCGAACGTCAATAGTGGAATCCGAGTGGAATTGGTTGTCTTTAGTTAGGAATAGACGAATAAATAAAATAATGATCAGGCAACGATCAATTTTACTCAAAGATGTTTGAGCCCCGTTGTCTACGCGCAAACATCTTTAGAAAAATGTAACTTGTACTTTAACTTGTATAAAGTAGGTTTCGTGCCTTAAGTAAACTACACTTATAAATTGCTACTGATCTTTGAGTTAGAAGTGTAGATCAAGGATATAGTTGTCGATATCATCGTAAATCTATAATCGTCTAGCTTAAATATCTTACTTACTATGAAATTCTGATTTCTAGGTACGACGTAACATAAGTTTGTAAAACTATAGAACGCACTGTACAGCAGATATAGCCAAATGCCATTTAGCGCTTGTCTACATGTAGAATAGAAACCCAAAATTATGTGGGATTGACGTAAATTTTGACACTTGCCAGTGTCATCTCCATACATTTAGTTTTCTACTCTCTCTGTAGACAAGCGCTAAAGTGGCGTTTGGTTAAAGGCACTGGAACTAAATATTTTAGATGCCAAAATATAATTCACGTTAACACATATTCCAGTTTTGCTCACCGTCAGGGATGATTTTCAATAATTTTGCTGTATCATGACTGTAACATGGCTGAGCATCTGCCAGCATAGAGCGATTTTGAAATTAGCAAAAAATATAATAAAAAAATCAGCAACAAAGTAAAGATCACATTATTGCTTGGTTACTTATATCGCACTTTTTATAAGTAAATATGTGTTATATTCTTAGTTGTACTTTAAATTCAACCTTTTCAAAGTCTTCCTTCTTCAATTATCGCTTATAATATTTATAGGGCCTAAATGTAAAATTCATGGATAAGCCAACATTAATATCGAATTCTTACAAATAAGTATCTGTAGATGTAGCTAGGTTTCTTTATAGACCTTCAAATAACTATACTTCAAATAACTGAAAAATACCAAAACCCATTAAAAATGTCATCACAACACAATAATCAGCTTTTTGCGGCAAGAGAATACAATATCCATTCATAATTCAAAAAAGTGATGACAAGAACTTCTCGAGACAATCCTAAAGGTCACTGGAGTCACGATGGCATATAAATAAGTTGTGGTAAAATAATGAATAATTTTGTGTAAATGTAAACATATTGTAGTCACATTTGATTGCAAGGAATTCTAACTTCAACAAGTAATTAGATAATACAATGATGTATGATGAATGCGGTATGATTCACAATGCAATTGATGTTCAAGAAAATAGAAGTATTATTGAAGACGTAATTTAAACATCTCACTGCAGTGTATGATTGCAATGAATACTCGTATTGTAGTAATGAAGGACGCTAATGTGATCAAAAACATACCAAGTAATAAAACCAATATACTCATGAATATGAGGCCTTAATTTAAATTGAAACTAGTCGAGTTCTTTTTCAAACAGTTGCGTGATTAAACAGGTGAACTTATTACTTAATTTAGTATGTCTCACGAAAGTTACCTACAATACAAATAATCAAATATACTTTTCACCAAAAAACCATTCTTGAACGGCAAAGCTACATGGCGTATTTCTACAATATTTCTATGCACTAACCGCCGTAATCAGATTCAAATAATGGCTACTTAGACAAGTTCTAGTAGACAGAATGCGGTCTGTCTCAGCAATGGTTTTTGAAACAAAATCGTTACCAAGGAATAGTTTAAGTAATCATTAAATGTCTCTGAGTATCGCAGTAAGAAAGCTATCTTTTTCTTGAAAGTATGCTTAATTTTGAACTTTGTTCACATAAAAAAACAGATAGTTTTTTAATAAACCTGTCATGACTTCGCATTCGATTATTAACTTTTCGATGAAACATTTATCTATAGGAATATCAAAATACCTAATTTGTCCGATGAAAAAATCTCGTGAAAAGACTAGACAGACTAATAGTCTATCTAGTCTGTAAAGGCATCCGCTATTATTAAATTTTGAGCTATTCAAGTATATGTCAGTGTTTATGAGTCACACAAAAACGCAAAATTGTACAACTAAACTTTTTGTATAAAATTGAAAGTTTTAGGGGGTTAAAAAAAATACGTCATGTTTCAGTACTAACAAACAATATGAAAGTATTTAAGTGATGGGTAGATAAGAATAGAATTGTTTTTTGTAACAGAGTAAAATCTCAAGACAATCTTCCAAGTTCGTCAGTAACTTAAAGGAACATTAAACTACAAAAAATCCAAATGGATCTAATAAACTATTTTATGGTGAAGGTGTCGATTTTTAATTGGTCATAATAATCAATAATAACGCTGAGGTATAAAACTTAACAAATCAAAGATATTTTTCAAAAAGTCTTTAAAACTGATAAATAACAAATCTTAAGAGTTAAAGGTACCTGAACCGAACGAAATCAGAACAATATCAGAGGAGATGAAAGGGAGACAACTCTAAAAAAACTAGATATCGATAATCTCCACGGCGAATGTGCAACCACAAACAGCTATTTAAAAACTATAAAAATAAATGACACTCATTAACATGAGTGTTTGGTCCATTGTGCCGCGACAATGGTCCTTGGCGTCTTACAGGACCACTATAATGACATCGCATTAGTAAAATGTCAAAACAGAAAGGACACACTCGAAGACGAGCGCTTGAAGTAAATTTTTGAGGGTTACAAATTGGAGGCAATTTGTTAATTCTTTCTTGTGCGCCGCGAACGTTTAATACATTTTAAAAGTTTTCGCATTGATTGTACACAATAGTACGATTAATGTGTGCGTATTAGTCTTGTAGAAATGTGTATTTTATATTCATTTGTACGTCATTAACCGCTTTTAAGTTGTACTTTTGATACATCATGAGGCGTATTTTTTATGTTAAGTCGACTTTAATATTCGTATCTGTTTATAAATGCTTTTATTGAATGTGCCAATTGCAACACACGTGCTGAATATCTTTCGCGTTCCTATATTCCACTTTTTTTCATCAGATTTTTTGGGTTATATCACTTTATTGTTAGGATTGAATTGATTGTATTTTACTTGCGTTGTTTTTTCAGTTCATTTTAAATGGTTGACATAATTATCTTGGGTGTAGATAAATTTCATTGACTACTTACAACATTTACATTTTCATTGTTTATTAAAGGGGTTTATTAAAATTTAGAACAAGGCGATTAAAATATGTAGCTTAAATGAAAATAACGACGTCACGCAGCCGAGTCTCCGTGTCCACGCAAGCTGGTCCTGAATAAGAGTCCCATCGTGATGCGAGACAAGTAGAGCTTCTTTCAGTCAGTTTGTGAGTAAATCGTTATTTACAAATTATTTACTATGCCTCACAATAGTCATGAAAGAAAATATATAGCAGTATAGACATAAGACAAAAATTATAACAGAATGCCCATATCAAATAGATGTAACAGAAGACTGCTAGATCTATCTGCTCTAACAGTATTTACTCTGTATTCTCTGACCTGTAAAATTACATGTAACACATTCTTATGTATATCTAAATGTTACAGGTCGTGTGATGACAGCCGAGTAGAATACATTTAATTTGTCATCTCCCGACACTACCGGGCCGACACATTGACAACGACAAGCCAACAGTTCTGATAAACCTGAACCTTTTAAACTGTGATCAGCAAACCGATTGGGCTCTTGATGTTGATGTATTATGTTTCTGATAATTTTGTATAACAGGTACGATGTTCTATAGGTACAGTTTCTTGATAATGTGTAAGACTATAGAACATACACGTTGTATGTAACAGAACATAACATCACGTATTTTTATCCCCGAAGGGGTAGGTAGAGGTGCACATTACCCACTTTTCACTATTTATGTTACGAGCCACATGTAACAGGGGGTGAGCCTATTGCTATATACCGGGCACAATATTCCAAACTCCGTGATACTACCAGATTTTTTTTTAAAACCCAGTAATACTTTTCCCTACCCAGACCCGGCAGTCGCACTTGCAACCACTTGGTCAACGAGGTAGTCAGTTTGTATGTTTATATGCTTATACTATATAGACAGTTATTGGTACTAAAAAGTACTGATATATGTTACTGGTACTACTACTGTAGTCTACCATAAAGCAGCCTTTTTTGAGGGGGGGAAATGATTTAAAGACTTCTGCAAACTTGCGTAAAGTGAGAGGGAGTATCAGATTCTCACTGACTAAAACTTCCCTGTTTCTACTCCTGCTTCAGATTCTATAAAGTAGCCTACAATCTGCTGATGCCTACAATAACTGCACGATTGGCGCGGTTACTGGGCAACCGGCTGCTGCGCAATGTGTCGTGGGTTCGATTCCTGCACGGAACAACTCTTTGTGTAATCCACAGATTGTTGTTCAGGGTCTGGGTGTCATGTGTATGTGAACTTGTATGTTTGTAAACGCACTTACGACACAGGATAAATGCCGAAAGTAGGGCAACGTTTTTATAAAAAAATCTGTATTTTGTTTGTTAAAAAGAGTACATGTTTAATATGAGTCGTGATAACAATTTTTAAACTTTGTATGAAGCAAAATAATGGTCGATCAACTTAATGATTGAGGCATTTCATAATTAGACTTCTAAGCAGCAGTAAGTAACTGATAAGCCAGTCTCCCTACTGCGTTCACCATTAGTTTTAATACACAATGTATTTACATATAACAACTGTAATAGTAGCTTTTGCAGCAAATTGTTACATGGATGCTGTCATTGATTTTATCACAGCTATAAAGGTTTTCCTACTATTGTATGCTCGCTCAATTGTATTCATTCAATACTGCTCAGCACACGGTAATTGCTATTTTGCGGATAAATAATAAAAATTACTATAAAATAAAGTGAAATATTTACAGTAATACTTAGCACAAAATTTAATACCCGAAGGGTTAGACAGAAGTCTTTAAAAATGTCAAAGTCAAAGTCAAAGCATTTATTTTCAAGTAATCCTTTGAAATGTCTAAAATTTAATTGTCCGGTCGTCTGTATGTCAATGAGGCTAGGCAGCGTGCTATGTATCTATTATCTTAAACAGTTCGTTTATTGGTCCTTTTCTATGAGAAAATGGAGCCTTTTGTGTCTCCAAGAGATAGTTAGGTGACTAGAGAGTAATAAGACTACGTTTTAATCAGGTGGCTACAAAATAAACTGATGGTTTCAATTACTATGTTTTCGGCTTACTCACGTCACTGTTTGCTGCTCATACATATGAGCCCGCCCCTTGCAGGGCTTGAAACTCGTTGAGTTCCTCGTAAACCGTTTTGCCAGTTTTGTTTTAAATTCCATGTAAAAGGAGATGAGTGAGTGAACCAATTGCCAAAAAAACGTACTTTTCCAGACTACGTACAATACGTATACGTACGTTTGGTATCTATGTAAATACGAAAATAAAGATTTATTTAAAACAGATACAGTAACATTTATTTGGTTTCCGAGCTGAAAAATGGTTACAAAAGATATTAGTTACTAATATTATTACTTTGAATATTTTGGATGTATAGCATGCCTGTTGTTATTTGTGCAGCCACGCCAAAACGGCTGTACAGATTCGAAAGGACCTAATATAGCACTAAAGTAATCTTATCTCTGGACCAATCTAGGTTTCTTTTAAATTAGAAATTCAATTCCAATGTCAAAAGTCGATCTCAGACCGAAGATTGTGATCAATTATTAATTGCGTACGTAAAAGATATTTTTTTATTTTTTTATAAAGATATTTATCCATGCGCCAAATGACAACTGTCAAAGACGTAACGCTTTGCTTTCTGTATGTTAGTACTAACAACAAGCTACTTGTATTACTGTTGCTAGCAACATTATGCTCGTCGTATTGTCATTCTAGTATCGAACCTTCTGTAATCAATGTTTTTCAGACCAACACAGTAGAACACAACTGCATATAATGCATTTTCCTTTATAATTGTCCAGATTTTAAACACATAAAAATCTATTAGAAAAAGAAAACAGCTTTGACTTAATTTTTTTTCAATATTTTGTTAGTTATATCTATTTGGCGAAAAAATGTAGTTAAACTATATTAAGAAACATGAAAATTTTAATACTTACAGGCACCAGCAACATGAATCTTCTTCATCCATGGATAAATTACCCTGTCTGTATTATCTGAACATATAGAGGAATCGTCATCTTCTACAGGTGGAGAATCTAGAAGAAGTCTTTCATCATCGAGCTCTGACCCAGGGGAGCCTTCTCGTCCCAAGGCATGCAGTTTTCTTCCTGCAGGTGCAGCCTCTTCAATATGTCTCTCTAGCCTTAAACCAAGTTCTGCTAAACCTGGAGCAGTGTCAGGGTTATGGGCTGGGTAGCCGTGGTCGGCGTCGGATGGATGCGACGGTTCTGGAGGCCTTGGAGGCGGGGCGACAGGTGGGTGCTGCGGTAATGGATGATAATACCCTCCATATCCATAACCTGTCCCAATTTGAACTGGGGCATATTGGTGCTGGTATCCGTATTGCAAATGTTGGTGTTGGTAATACTCTCCTGGGGGTATGTAATCTGCTTGGCTGTACTCCTCGGAAGGCGGGAATTTGGGATCCGGTTGAGGTTGGTACCCACCGTTGGTGAGAAATGAGCTCATGGTGGGCGTGGTCCTCTCCGCGCATCACCTCGCACACAAAACGCCTGTTAATATGGCTTCCATTCAATTTAACGACATTCTTTCAAACAGTATCCCTTGTTCTGTTTACAGCAGTCAATGATAACATGAAAGACATAAAGGTTAGATTATTCTGTTTATAAAATTTATATAAATAGCTTTATATAGCCATGAACTCAGGAACTAAGATAAATCCTTCAATGCTTGCATAGCTTGGAAGTATTTTCAACATAAATTGGCCATCCTTTCCTTTCTTTTATCATCACAGAAAGTGTAAAACCTCTTCATTGGAGAACAACTTACAGGGTATTATAGAATATAATGTTATTTATTTTAACAAACACTTATAAAATGTTTCGTCACAGTCTTGATTGCAATTTTATTCACTACTTTAATCATTTAGAATTAACGTTCAATATTCTTTCAAATTGTTATGAAGTCCACAAACCTTAAACTCAACGTCAGTTTTCTAATCTTCAGTTGTTATGATCATCACATTTATTAACACTGATATTTTCACTATCTACAGCGATTGTCCACTAAAAAACACTAACACAAACAAGTCAGTTCATTGCACAATTTTGATCGACAAAGTTTTAGAAGAGCATTATTGCAAAGTCATTTGATTTATCACTTTTTGATAATAAACAATGGTGCTGGAGGCGCGCTGTCCTGCAACATTTTGAGACAATATACACTGCCCAACACGCCAGCACACTCTGTCACTTTAAGAACTCCTATACATGTTCATCAATTTTTACATACCACCTTCCATTTTTAAGGCGGAGCTGTTCTTCTTGCTACTTGCTTTAAAACCAGTCAACAAAAATGAACCGTATAGAAGCGCAATAAGAGTTCATTTGACTTGTTCCGATCCTTAAAAGCAATAAGCTGCAAACATGCTTTTCCCCCTCCCGCCTATAAATATCCGAATAGGTGCGAAAGAAATAGACGCATAAATCGTTCGTCAACGTAGAAACCGGTCTTATATTGTCATCTCTTTCTACTAAGGCAGCTCTTGCATTCGAGTAAAAGAGTACAAAGATTTAAACGAACTTTACTATAGAAGAGATTAAGAAGCTGTTTAATAATAATACAGAACGAACATGGTCTCTGTTCGTAGCGACACGGCGGCGAGTTTTAAATATTTAATATGCAATTTCCTTTATTTTTCATTATTATACTGTTCATTATTTTAATGGACGACAAGTGAGATATAATTAGGTAGAAATTAATAGTTTTGATACAAACCGTGTACGGCCATCATACGGTCATTTGCATTTTAGTATCTGTCACTCATGGTCAACGTAATATTAATGATTTTGAGTGTTTAGTCTTGTTTTACGGTTTTACGTGTCAAAAATTAGTTAACATTATGTTTAGTGATAAAATTCATTTAAACTAACCGTCATTCCAGTAAACATAATGAACTTACCATTTTATTTGTCCATAAATTGCCAGTAAATGGATTCTTATTATATAGTTACTCGGAAAGTTGATAATTTTATAAATTAAACAGGTTCAAAAAGACGAACAACAACGAAGATGCGAAACAAACAAAGCTTTAGGATCAAAAAACCAAAATGTAAAACAATAAAATACAAAAACTAAACAATAACAAGAGAAGACTTAAAACAAGATATCTATCATAGGGATCACACGACAAATCCGATCAGTCCTTACGTTGTAAGAAAAAACAAAGCAATCACTAGTCATGGTACTATGATACCGTCTAAGCCACTAATACTACACTAAGACCCGACAAGGGAGCCGACTTGGACACCAAATAAACAAAAATGGTGATTTTATTGAATTAGATGATCACAATGGACCACGGTGGAGTTTTGCTGAGTCATCACAGCTCCCGGCCATGCTACAAAAGGTGGTAACACCCGATCAATGGATGTTTGATCAATAAATAGACGTGTATCTGGTCCGGTTCGGACCTTTTTTGATACTGATTCTGTTTTGTGTTACTTAGATTCTACATTCAGCTGCTGTACCTCTCTTTATTAGATGTTTGTAACGAGAAAGTTTTTGAATTACTTTAACATTAGAAAATATATAAAAATTTTTAGCGGTCGTTTCTTCTACACGTATCCTCGATAGCAGAAGCGAACTCTGCACATCTTTTGAAAAATGTATACCATTATATACGAACTATATCTCGAACTCTTTAAAACTTTGAGCTTCGTTGTAGGTGTTAAGAAACTTTTATGAATTCTGTTTCGTGGCCAAAGCGACAAATTCACCTTACACTGGGCAATATTGATAAAGTATGTTCACGTTTTGCTGTCACCACAGTTACTTACAATCAATAGTCTGAATATTCTGCATTAATTTTATAGGGAATCCCCATTGATTTATAATAATTTTCCATGAATACATCACCTGATGATTACAATGATAATTATGTGGCTACTGTGAATGCGAACCAGTTTGTGTATTATTTAACACAAGGAAAACGTCAAGCATCAATGCTACTCCTCCACTGTAGATCGTGTTTAATCACTATGCAATCTGTCGACGTATCTGTCAGTCTATGCTATCAGTAATCTTGACAAGCAGTAAATTGTTTTAATCTCAGGCAACTAGTTGACTACTGATTTTTTTTGCTTCACCATGGTCAAGGTCAAATATGTGGGTGCAAATTCTAATACTACTCTCATAATGAACACTCTACAATAATTTCTAGGATATTCTGTCAAAACGGGACGCCTGGAAGCAGTAAAGAAATTGAGCTACCGTCGAACATTTTATAGAGTGTCAAAGTTTTAAATTGAAATAATTTGCTTATAAGAGATAAATGTCCCCCATTGAAGACATCCTTATCAGCGCAAAGTTTCTTCAACAAACTTGCTCACTCCCGTTGTTTTTTCCCGTGACGCTAACTGCCTGCCAGCTCGTTCTATCCAGCGCAAACTTAATCCAAGTTTAATGAACAATACGACAGGCCCTTAATCAAACTTTAGACTTCCTAACTTTTCCCTCATACAATTTAGAACTTTAAATCATCCTGCAACGAGTTTAGATTCTTCTGCAGGTGTGAATGCAGATAAGTCATTTTGTTATTCAAATTCTCAGCTGGAGAAAAACCTATTTAGCCGAGTTTGATCGTATTATTTGTTTCTTGTTTTGCCTTTTAGATTCAGTGTCGGAATAAAGAGAGTTTATTTAAACTGGATCTTATTAAAATTTCGACAAGGTCATTTATAATATTCAGATTTGATAATTCATTTTGATTACGATAGGATTTCAAAGATATTTTGTTTTCGTTTTCAAACGATTTACACGAGGCTATATCATTAAAATTGAGAACAAAAAACACAATTTTAAATTTCGCAGTCCTGTTCCCAATCACATGTTGTGAAGGGGATCGTATAGCCAATTTTCTGTAATGGCGGGTTGCGTTTCCTATCTTTGTTGGACCGAGTGCCGACGTTTTTTGCAAAGTCTCGCCCCTCCCATGCCGAGGGCTGGGTTCGATGAAATTTATGGGGTACACATGTACGTTCGTATTTATATAGTTTTCAAGTTTTTTTTCTTACATTTCTACATCTTATATGTGTTGACGACATCTGGTGATTTATACATAACGTCTATGGAAATGCATATTTATTACACTTGCACTGTTAGTGGCTTCTTTATTATAATTTAATATTAACAATGTCAATACACACCTACATTCATTGTGTTCGCGTCTATGTTATAGCAAGCTCCTCAAAGCCGCGCACAAGTTTCTGACGCGGGTACGTCATCGTATGTCAGACGTTTGACAGCTGACACCACTCTCGCCTCCCTGTTGCCTCCCACGCCCCTCCTAGGTGACGTCACCCATCAAAGGGATTCATTCTGGATAGAAACTCTATGTCTGGAAAGATTTAAATTATGTAGTAACTGGATCCAAGTCATCCCAGTACGTAAGTAGTAATCATTCTTTCGTCAGTTTTATTGTCACTGTCCTTGAGTACTTACATATCGAAAGATTGTATGATGTGATAATTATACTTATCTGTTATCTAAGTTGTATTTTCAGAGTTCTCTTTAGGTTTTGTCATCTAGAACAACAATAACTGTACAAAAAACATATTACGTTAGTGTTTTAAAAGAACCACTATAAGTAAGTGTAGTAAGTACATATTAAGGTGCTTGTTTATTGTAAAAGCCACTGCTTCTAGTTCCAATATTTTCAGATGTACTTGCCAAGATTTATATGGCATCTTCTACCACAGCCAAAGTTCATATTTTGCCATTTTATGTGTATGTATGCCTCACAAAAACGTCAAATGTTACAGCGTCGAGGGGGAACGTTTGGTATTCTTGACAAGACCAAGTGCTTCGACGTAAGTCCTTACGACGTTCAGAGTAACTTCGACCATAGTGTAAGTGACTTAGGGATTTTTGTGGTTTGTTGCTGCTTTGTCGGTTATGGTGGTTTCCAGTTGAGTGAGCAGATGTTTCATTAATCAGCGAACAGTCGCGACAGTGCAGCAGCGCTGGCGTCGCGGTTCAATTTTTTTCCTCTTGCGCCCTTAGATTGGATATTGGACACGATTTCCTGGGAAACTTGGCAGAGACTGGGTGGTCGCTAATCAATAGTACTACGTATCTATTACTCATGATATGTACTGAGACAGATAATAATTCATTATTTCCTTCCTTTTGTTTTTGTTTATTCTTTCCATAATTCAGTTATTCACAGGATGTGTTAATAATGAAAACATTTAAGCGTCATTGTGTCTGTCTAACTGTCATAAACATGTATAGCTTTGGGAATTTATGTGAAAAAAATTTTTCGAAATAGACTTACAAGATCACTCTAAGTAATTCTCTTATAATTAAAATCATATTACATTTATCCTATGCAACCACTACCAATACCAATCAGTACATACGTAAATAAACAAAAACATCAATCAATATATCAACAAAACAACAAAACAACTTCACAAATTAAACATTTCATCTCTCAACAGGACCACGAACCCGAATCTTTTAACCCTCTTCAACTTTATCTAAAAGCAAAAGCAATTTGCATTTCAATGCATAAATTTATCCGACACACGCTACCCTGTGTAAGTATTGCTATCTCCACCCTCTGTGTGCACTCTCAGAATTATTCCTCAGCGAATAGGGGATAGTATTGTTACTGCATTTTGATACTATGTATGGACGATATATGGGTCTTTGTGAGGATATATACGCTAGAGGATCGTTGTAAATAATTTTGTAGCTTAACAACATATATTGTTATAATTATTAAAGAAAGGAATGGTTTTCTCTTTCATTTTCTCTTAGATGCTCTTGAATGTGAAACTATTTAAGGACCTTTTTCCTAGATATTTACTTATCATTACAATAGTTAAAACAATATTAACGATTTTATCCAAAAATGATAATAGAGTACAGAAATTATTATAGCTATACATTTTTTTTATTCTTAGTACTCAAGTACTAGTATTAGTAAGGTAATCATCTACGGAGATAATACCAACGGTGGAGATGATGCACTATGATGAGTTATATAACAATTCATTATCATAGAATTAATATCAAGTTGAAAGCAAAGACGTCTTCAGCACGCGCCTTCAAAAAATGCTTCACCTATCTAAATAAATCTAACAGCACAACGCAGAATTATAATGCAAAAGATATTTATAAGAAGCAAATAACAAAACGAATCTGCCTGTAATACCGATCGATCAAACACTGACTGTTACATTAAACTTAAATAAACTTAAATTTCACGCTTACACATCTTACTTTCTAATGATCGATAGGCCGGAAAATCGTTGCTGATTCAACGTAAATATTTTGACATCGAAGAATTTTATGACGAAACAATCGCTTTCGTATCTGAGGGGAATGTAGAAAACTTAATATCTGCAGACGTTTGATAGATCGGTCTCAGGGGTGTTGCATCTTTCGAAGTCCGAACAGTAGCGATTCGCTTGCTATACAATTGTGGGTTTAGAGACAAGTCGCCGCTTGGGACTTCGATAAGACTGGCGGCTGGTTGAAATGCTATCCTGAGACTTTGTATTGATTGTGTAGTCTAAAAGGTTTTTTTAATCGCTGTACAAAAATTGTATTTTTATTTGGTTTGTGTTGAGTGCCTTTTTTGTTTTTCTAAGTTGCAGCATATTCTTAATCACTATAGATTTCCGTATTTAAATAAAATTAATTAAACACAACTATGTAGATTTCGTTTTAATTCCCTACTATCCTTTTCTCAAGTCACTTGCAGTCAGCGATGAGTCTTACCAGATTCATCCGAAAGTCAGTATTTTACATGAAACTACTAAGATTTGTACTCCATGACATATCAATGGTTAGTGTTTGCCCGATATTTTTGACGTATGAAGTTGTAATTTTATGAAGATATCCTTAAAAGTTGTCAGGCTAATAGAGTAGTAAAAAAACATTATTCGTTTTTACCAGACTGAGGGACATACAACACTTTATGCTGCAATAGATCTCCTAGGCACTAAATTTGTAATTTAGGTAGCTCTGTAATCTAAAACTATAATTATTCTAGTCAGTACCCACATACTCCGCTTAAAAACAGAAATGTGGCACAGAACTCAATGAACGAAGTGGTGCATCGTTTTGTTGCATCAGTACACTCGCAAAAAGCGTTTCTCGACACTACTTCACAATGACTAATGATGCGCTGGAGTGCGGGTTCGAGAAATACTTTACACTCATACCCGTAGACAATGACGATTGAAATGTGTATAATTGGGGAATATGTTCAAAGATACCGCTGATTTTGGCAAATTTTAAGTGATTTTCGTTGACGACTTTTTTCGAGAAATGTTTTAAACCTGCTAGGTATTTTAATTGCGGCTTTTTGTATGGTGACAACATGAAAATCAATTATTAAATACTGTATGTTTCCTATCTGAGCCTAACAAATAAACGGAGGTTCATTAATTGGACATAAAATTTTAATTGACCTTCTTCAACTGCCGCATTGGTTAAATACTGGCAAGTGAAAATGGTAAGTAGGTATATTGTGTGTTTTGTTTTTTAGATTTTATTAATTATACATTTTCTGGTGTCATGAAATATTATTTATTATCGAAACTAGTAGAGCGTTTGCTCAGTATATTCACGTGAGTCACCCGCAATTTTTAGTATAATATTTAGAATGTCTCACGATAGTTATTATAAAAATCATCCTTTACTACTAAATTCTTCTGCGCTGTTACAAAAAGAGCCAAAAATTCTATATAGGATAGCTATCACTCGTATTCACGCTGTATTTATTACTTAGATACTAATAAATCAATAAAAGTCACAGCACAGCTTAAACAACCATTAAACCACCTTCCATCAAAGAGTTCGTATAGTCAAGAAGACCTACAAACATAAATACGACAGCTGAAATCCTAAACAAAAATCCAGTTCTCAAATCAAATTCACACAAAGACTAGGGCGGTAGGTATAAGCCGATCCTTTTGCACCAGCCAAGAAAAATAGTAGAAAATCCATTAATAACTGTCAGAGTTTCCTTGTTAAATGCATACAATACTCGGAGCTTTTTAAAAGGTTCACAATGGGGACTTTGGCTAAATTAAAAGTTTTTCGATACAGCCGCTCGCGACATTGCACGGAACTGGAGACGGTAATTATTGTACGTTACTCGTACTGTCAGCAAATGTGTTACAGTTGTATTTGTTTATTTTTTTTTAATATTTTTGGATACTAATATACTACTTACGACAAAAATTAATATAGGTAGGTATCTTCACACAAGAAATGCATATTTAGGGATCGACTTAAGCAATACGTGTGGGAGAGCCATGCTTCGCACGAATGGGCGGGCTTGACCGGAGTGATACCACGACCTCACAGAAAACCGACGTGAAGCAACGTTTGCGTTGTGTTTCGTTGTGTGAGTGAGGTTACCGGTGGCCTAATTACTCCCATCCCCCTCCTCAATCTCCCCAATCCCTGAATCTCCAACAATCCTCAAATTCGTAATCCCCAAAAGACCAGTAATGCACTTGTAACGCCTCTGGTATTCCGAGTTTCCATTTGCGACATTGATTGCTTACCATCAGGTGATCTGTCTGCTCGTTGGCTCGTTTAATAAAAAACAGGTCCTAACAGTTAACTATGTAATTTTTATATTCATCCTCTTTATTCAATCTGAAAATATAAAGTTATAAGTATTCTGAAAATTTTGAAGAGCATTGACGATTATTTTATCCTGTCACAAAGTAACAAGGTTAAACATCAAGAAAACAGTAAACATACCTATCATTATAATTATCTGTATGACCACACGGAGGCTTGAACACATCCTTACTTTTATATTATAAATCGGAAAGTGAGTTTGTTTGTTCGTTTGTTTGTTCCGCCTTCACGACGTAACTACTAGACCGATTGCTTTGAAATGTTGCAGACGTAAAGTTAGAAGTCTGGATTAAATAATAGGGTACTTTTTATCCCGGAAAAAAATGATATTTCCTAGGCAAAACAAAAATATTGGTATAGATGGCGCTGGCGATGGCGAATGGAGGTACAAATAAACGTGACTTTTTAACCGAAGGTAGTTGAAGAGATGGATAGTCACATAGGCTTCTTTTTGTCTTTTTGTGACGCGACCGAAGCCGCGGGTAAAAGCTAGTAAATAATATTTGCAATATTTGCCATTATTATAAGAGAAACTAATAACTACCTGGAACAAACTTAACTATTTTACAAGAATAAACTATTTACGCCATTCGAGGAATTTTTGTAATAATTATCATCACAACATAATTACTCTTATTACAGACTACAATTTACTTGTCAACAGGATTGATGTGTTAAGAATTATTAATTATTTGAGGTAAATAACCGACTTCTTATAAAAGAAAAGGTCTTTGATTCAAGTCGGGCAAAGTATTAATAGGTTTTTTCGGAGTTTGAACTTGTGTACGGTATATGCCAATAGGCTTACCCCCTGTTACATGTGACTGATAAGGATGATGATAGGGTTTAAAAAAAATCTAATTAGTTCGTCAAGTAGATAATGAACAAATATTAGACACATATTTTTTTATTTAGTCGTATTTATAAGATAAAACGAATCAAAGTGTGCAAAGTATGACAAGTGGGAGCTAAAACGTCATTTGTACGTATACGACGTCCGTAGAAGTGACGTCACGTAATATTTCAAATCTATATATATGCGAAAGTATTTGGTTTTGTAAGAAAATAAAAAATAACTACGTGTCTAATGTTTTAAAATAATCTACCAGACGGCCTTTATATATCAATTTGTCATATATCTTATTGATGAAAATAGGTAATAATACTAAACATACTTATGATCACTTTTACTAATATCACTATATCACATACTAATATGAAGATGCAGTTTTCAGAGAAAATTGAAGTAGAGTTAGCAGAAAGGAACACAAAAGCTTTAAGAAGTAATTTAGTAAACTCAGAAAGTCAATATAAAATGAACAAAATTTCAAATTAGGTTATTCGTAAGGATATGTGACTGACTCTGCGAACCGTACTCCCTTGGTTGGTACGTCAACTGACACTGGTTTCTAAAGACACATTTAAGCGGAAAAAAATCAAAATTAATGATATCGGTGGCAGCTACTAGGGCACAGTTGAATACTTTTCTATAGTTCCACCTCAGTACGTACGTATTGTGATTTTCCTTGTCCTAGCCATTTTTGTTCAGACGTACGTAATTGACAGAAAAACCGAGTATTCAAAAGTTTTAGTACTGCGTCGTTGAAGGCAAAATGTTAAAGGTTATTTTGCTGCCTTAAGTGAAGATAATAAACATACATAACTCTACGTAAATTAAGTCCCACTCAGAAGATGAAATAAAAATGTCATTGTAATTATTATATGCCGTTACGAATGCTTAATAATAATATATAGTTACAAATTTAAGTTATTGATTTTTTCATAGTCTTATCTATGTTATATACAAACATAGTATCACTTTTGTCTAGACTTTTAATATAGGTACTTATGTAATTGTTATCGAGTGATAAATCTAAAAATATGTTTCGATTACCAAATTAGACAAATATAAGGTCTGGGAAAATGTTTGATTTTTTAATTTACCATTTGCGTCACCCTATATAGACTTGTAAAGTTATTAGAAATATTGGAAATAAAATATATTCATTAACTGTCTTTCCCTTAAATTGTATAAGAAAATAATACCTAAAAATAATGTCTAACTCGTAGAACATCATTATGATTTCACGTATATTTAATCAATATCAAACTTACATTTACCGCTGAATTCCTAACACCTAACATATTATCACATTCATTACTTTTTCCCAACGAATCATCTCACACATACAATTCACAAAACACCGACCATCCCATCACATGACCTGGATAGCTTGATTGACTTATCATTTCAATCTCAGTGACTACCACGAAAACACGAAGCGAGAACACAAAGAAACTAAAATGATGTTAACATTTTGCACAACATCCATTGCGGTTTTTATTCAACGTTTAATTTTACTTCGTAATAGTAACTACGCAATGTATGTTGAATAACAAATTTGTGCGATTATCTTTACTGAAAGGTATTGGTCGAGTTTACGCGGGGGCGCTTGCCTCCGCATCATCAGAAGATAGTATCTCCAGACGGTCGGTGTGACGTCGAGACCTGATCTGCCGTCAATGTTTTGACGTGGGATCTTATACCTAACCATAGGTATTACAGTAAGGCACGTCTTCTGAGATTGAAACAGATTCGTGTTTGGTGTTTTGATCTTATAAATAAAACGTGATAAGTTTGAAGTTGAAATGCGTACGAAATTATTTTCATTACCTAAAACTCCTCAGGTAGTGCTTATTGTAAAATTTTTATCAATTTGTCTACAGAAAGGGGACTGAAGATATCTAAACTCAGTAAGTAATAAGTACCACTCATGGCTTAAAACTAATTAAGTAACCACGTATATTTACACGACAAAATCAAAAATATGTATGAAGAAACGAAAATACAAATAAGTTGTGGAACAAGTGTGGGACTCATTCGGAGTGATACCACGGCCTCACAGAAAACCAACGTGAAACAACGCTTGCATTGTGTTTCGTCGTGTGAGTGAGGTTACCGGAGGATCAGTTATCCACCTCTTCCCAGTCTCCTCATTACCTGAATCCCCTACAATCCTAAAATTCCTAATTCTCAAAAGGCCGCTAATGCACTTGTAGCGCCTCTGGTGTTCCGGATGTCCTTGGGCGACGCCGATTGCTTACCATCAAATGATCCGTCTAATAGTTTACTGACTTAACTCATAAAAAAACCTAGTAAACATTTACACAATATAAATCGGTAAAAATATACTTATTTAAAACAATTTAGAGCCGCATGTAAAGCTCACAGAACTTCGATTCTCGATGAATAAACAAAACGACGAATACGCTATCCATTTTTCAATTCCCTCCCCCAGTTCAATCAAACAATCCCAAAGAAATTGCATATCGATCTTTAAATTTTAATTACTCTAACAGTGAGGCAATCAGGCGAAACCCTGTGACCCATTTTAAAAGTTTTATACGTACCGAGAAGGCAACGAGGGGAGTGATAAATGAATAACATCAATCAGAAGAATAAGTGTTGCAAATTTTCACCCGACGCCGACTTATCGTGGAGTATGGTCCGTCTTGTTTTAAATGATAAAAATGATCGAGTGCGTTGTTCGTACCTCCATATTATCTGTTGCCGCTGGAGAAGGTTACGATTTTGGCTGGAGCATGGTGTGTGTTTATTTTTTTAATGTTTTTGTTTTTTTATTCAACGCGGTGGTTTAATGGGCTTTCAAAATTTGTTGAAATATAAAAAGTTATTTAAAATGTACTTTTTGATCAAATCTTAGTATTGCTGATTACAATACTCAGCAAAAGTAGATCGAATATCTAGAAAAAATGATCACAATCCTAAAAAGAATCAACATTTCTAAAATTTCGGTATGATGTTTTTGAACTGACCTATTCGAACTTTCTTCAGTGAATTATCGCAATAAGATTAATTGGAATTCAGTCCCGACCCTAGCCCTGATACTGTGTCTTCACTCCAACAGCTACATTTCGTAAGAAACTTTTAAGTGAATCGTTGATTCCAAAGTGGATCGAAGATCCGAACTGACGGCAGAGCGATTGTTTTGAAGAGGGGTGCAAAACTAGTTACGAAGATAAAATTACATAGTGAAGGATATAAATTAATAGGCCGAATAAAAGCAATGATAATAAGTAAGTTGGTACCAATACAACTAATTAGACTTAATAGGAGAAAAGTAGCAACAAGCATGTCGAGCATACTCGATTCATGAAATATGAACATAACATTGTGGACTTTCCATTTAATTATTACTAATTAATTAATCATCTATTTGATGTACATACATACACAACATCACGCCTTTACTACCCGAAGGGGTAGGCAGAGGTGCACATTATGCCACTGTACAATGTAACAGCCCCTTTTCACTATTTATGTTATGAGTCCCATGTAATAGGGGGTGAGCCTATTGACATATACCGGGCACAATTCTAGACTCCGTGCTACTACAGACATTTTTTTAAAAACCCAGTAATACGTTGCCTGACCCGGGAATCGAACCCGAGACCCTTTGCCCGGCAGTCGCACTTGCGACCATTCGGCCAACGACGCTATCATTAAATCAATTGACCTGTGAGATCTTAATTTATCGTATCAAAACTATCCCTGCTCATAGATAGAACAGGAGAGTCCACACAACCTTCTACACACGACTACTCATCAAGCTGTACATAACCAGTGTGTCAGGGTCACACTTTGTATGATCTTTCTATACACTCAACGGTCAGCTTATACTGGTTATTATAGCTTGATGTGTACATTGCTACTGTTTCAACGGTAGCACTAGTCAGTTGTGTGAAAGATAACACATTATTGATGGGGACACCTTTTAAACCGTCGTTACAGATGAGTATCAGACCTAATTCGTCTTGTCTTATGAGTTTGATTAGTATATTTTAAGAAAAAGTTTTTAATGTTTAGTCAATATTGTAAATTTTGGTGATGCTTTGGAACAGACCCTGCATATGGTTGTCATACGAAATCAATTTCTGAATATTTTTGCATATTTTTTCCTACCTTTATTTTAACGCCACTTATTACTACGCAATTGGGACTGAGAGTAAGAATTTTAAATGTAAATAATATCATAAGATTCTTCCATTTACTATATAAAAATAAGTCTGGTTTTCCTTCCTGATGCTATAACTCCAGAACGCACGAACCGATTTCCACGATTTTGCATTTGTTGGAAAGGTTTCGGGCTCCGTGAGGTTTATAGCAAAGAATATTACATAAAACGAAGCCATCTGGTGGCGAACCGGGGTTCGCCAGGTTTGCTAGTTTTATATAAAACGATATGCTTCATCTGTTTATCAAGTCGTAGTTACAAACAGATCTAAAAGAATCTGTCACGTTCGTTCTACATTTTCTCGTGTGACAGCCCTCCCAACTCTAGATCGGTGACAGTTTAAGGCAGCTATTAAAAAATAATCCTGTCAAAGGCTATTAATCAATGTTCGATAAGGCCATTCAAAATGGGCGGTCTATGTTGTAAGGTAATTTATTTCATAGGTCCAAATACGATTGAAATACTAACTGAACCAGCTAACGTTGACCTCTCCTTTACTATCAAGTGTCCCTGGTTCGTCCAGGTTTAGTTTACAGAAAGGAGGATGGGAGATCATTGATTCTGGTCGATTTATATTAGCGATGGGCGATAGTGGCCGTTGTATTGACAGCGTCCTATGGACAATAGGCAATACGCATATCAGTACATCACATGATTTTCTGTGTACGATTGTATTAAGGGAATCGGTTCAGCAATGTTACTCTTAGAAGTTAAAACAAGAAATGAACTTTCAAATAATAAAAACATGACATCACGCCTTTTATCCTCGAAGAGGTAGGCAAAGGTGCACATTACGGTACTTGATGCCACTGTACTTACAATGTAACACCCACTTTTCACTATTTATATTATGAGTCCTATTCCTATGTAATAGGGGGTGAGTCTATTGCCATATACCGGGCACAATTCCAGGCTTTGTACTACTACTAAGATTGTTTTTAAAAACCCCTTTAATACTCTGCCCAACCCGGGAATCGAACTCGAGACCCTCCTGCCCGGCAGTCGTACTTGCGACCACTCGGCCAACGAGGCAGGGAAATAAAAATCAATATTCAACAATCTCAAGTCATTATTACTAATCATCATCATCATTACGTCATCCAAAGGACGTCCACAGTTGAACATAGGCCATACACATAGGCATTCCCAATGACTTCTAGATGGGTCAGTTGGAAAGTGCTACCGCACATCAACGTATCATTGTTGTCATTGGATTTTCGACTTTATATCTAAACTTTGAAAGTCTAATAAAGAAATTTGACAGAAAAGAGTAGGTTGACCTGTAGTGTTGCCCACTGTAGGTACACGTAATATAATTCTTAACCCAAAATTAAATAACCATCGCACCATAGACATTATCTTAACCTTGTCATCATTAGCACGGTCCCTTCCACTGCTGGAAATAAAATAAAAATGTTTACAATATTGCATTAGCATCAACACTTTAAGCAAGCTGACAAGTTCAGTTTTCGAATTGTCTTTGGCAAGGCGTCCACTCACAGCGCACTGTATCACTGCTTAGTTTACTAAACAATACATAGATGACGTTGTTGTCAAAATGAAATTGTTTATTTGAAATAATACATAGTAATATGTGCTTAAGGTATAAACTTGTACTAAGTAGAGGTTTTACTCATAAGTACTTATATGATATTTCGTCATAATTATAATTTTAGTAGTTCATTTTTATTATCCTTTAAACGACTTTGTCTTGTTTGAGAAAAAACAAATAAGCTAACTAAAAGTATTTATTAATAAGCTCTGGAACTTAAATCTAATTTCTGAATTTACCATGATATCTGTCTAATTAAAATGTTGACGTTATATTCTTCTAGAGTCTCAGAGTCAATAATTGTTTTCGGAATAAAATCGTTACTCAGGAATACCTTAAGTAATCATTAAATGACTCTGAGTATCGCTGATAATATACTAATACCTATCTACTTAAATACTTATTCGTTTTTTTGCGCTAAAACGCATGGTTTTATTTAAAACGCGTGATTAGGTATAAAATTACCATGTGTATTTAAGTACCTACTCAGTGCTTGTTAAGGCGTTTGTGAACTTGTAATCTCCGAATCAGAAACCAACAATAGGTATAATGCTATGTACTTTTTGCTATAATTGTATGAAATAAAAATTGTAAGATTATAAAACTTACCAAAGTATAAATTACTTCAGTATGTTTTAGTATAAACTAAGAAATATTTAAGTTTACTTCTTCAACGGGCATACAATACTTACAGCGCCACCTATTGTTAACAAATATAAAGTATCTACATAGAAATAATGTTTTAAAAGGCCGCTACGCTATCGTAGCCTATCGCTACGATTTGTTGTGTAGCATGTAAATAAACAGTGCCATCTGCCATCGAGTAGCAGGAACTATTTAGGTATATAGAAGTATAAGTACAAGTAAATATAGATATAAGTAGGTATATTTTATACATAGTGTCAATACATTATACTATTACAATTAATAGTGTTACACTATTACATTTTAGACATACACATAATGTGTATGTGGAAGCAATTCTTTTGAGTTCCTTTAAAAATACCTAAGGTGTATTAACTCCTAGTAAAGACATAGTTTAGGATGCTTGGTGAAAATGACCACAAATTAATATATGATCTTAAACATAATAATTAATTTAGAACGTCTCATAAGTTACAATATAATCAAACTAGGTACATTAACCACTTGGATGCCCGTATGTTTATAAGACAATAGGAAATCCATTATGTCTCGCATGGATTCACGTTTAGACACGATGGGTTAATGAATAACAAAACAGGTCTCATTTGCTATGTCATAATAATTCGGTCTTTATAGAACAAATACTAGATACTAGCTGGAATAGATTTTAAATAATGTCCTATGATTTAGTCAACATTATAATAAATTAAGCTCTAACATAATGATTGGTTACATTATAATAATACGTTAAAACTTTTAGGTTAATTTACTTTATATAGGTACTTGTAACATAACATAACACAACATAACATCACGCCGTTTATTCCCGAAGGGGTAGGCAGAGGTGCATATTATACCACTGTACAATGTAACACCCACTTTTCACTATTTATGTTATGAGTCCCATGTAATAGGGGGTGAGCCTATTGCCATATACCGGGCACAATTTCAGACTCCGTGCTACTACTGAGAATATTAACTAATACTAACCCGAGACCCCTTGCCCGGGAATCGGCAGTATTTGTAACAATTTTCAATAAACTATGTACCTACTTAAAAGAAACCAACTGTATCATCCATCTTTGTTTGAAGTCGGTTAAAAATCAAATGTACTTGCATCATTACGTTTCTGAACTAATAGATCATGATAATGTTTCTAAAAAAATAGTTTTGGTATGAAAGGGAACAATGCTACGTTTATATAAGTTTTCAATATTAACTATTATGAATATATATAACTATATTAACTATTATGAATAAACTGAGAAGTATCTACTCTTAGCATGATTATCGGTAACATGAACCGTACCTATAGAGAATCAATCAAACTCTTTCTTTATGCGGTATCTACAATTCTCAACAAAATAGACTTGATTTGAAAGCAGATCATAATGTGTATGATAGTATCTTAGTAGCAATGAAAAATACACTCAGGTAAATAAAAGATAAAGTTGAAATTTATTTTTCATATTTTATTATTTATTGAAGACGCTGTGTTGTTCCCAAGTTAATCTTGTGATGCGATGATGGGGGAATGAACCAAAGTAAAATCTGAAACATAAAATGGTTAGAGAACACACAAATTTGTATAGACAACAATTAGATTATATATCTACAAATAATATAAAGTACCTAAATTGTGGTAAATTGCATGGCTAATCAAAGTATCGAACATAAAAAATGTGCCGATGGAATACGACAAATTGTAAGACTACAATGACAGTAAAAAACCTCATTATTTAGTCGTAGTGATTTAATTTATAAAAATAGCATTCTACTTGCGACTTTTTCAAATTAAGCTATTAGATCTGGGGACCTATTAGAACCTCTTAGTACCAGTCAATTTACCAAGTAAAATCCCTAAATTGAACAGCCTTGCCGATTAGTATTATGGAACCTACTCAATGCCAAAAAACAAACAATTAAATATTTTCTCTATAAAACATTAGTATAGACAACTCGAAAATTAACTAGAAAACTCAATAACATCACTATTAAACGAACAAGCAATAAATCTCAAACTGTCAGTTACAAAAATATTTCGAACAATCGACTTCAATATTCGCACTGTCCCATGAAAAATAGCTGTTCGTGAACTATACGGACAATAAAAAAGTACCGCAAAGGCAATCAAACGCATATCTGAGCGTCATAAATTGTTCTAAAGCCGTTAATACCTCTGTATCGCAGTACTAGCAGCACTAGTAGCATAGGTAATAAACTATTGGCAATGGCACACTGCATAGATAAAACTTTGTCTTTTTATTGGAACCACAGAGTATAAAATGTGCTTAGTGTCGTTATGAGGCACTTATGACTGAGTGGATTGAGGAATAAAATGTTAGTGGCATTGATGTGAAGTTCGTTTTCTGTGGTTCGTTTTCAGATGATTGCTTATGTTGTTGGAAACTTGTGTTTGTTCTGCAATACTTGCCTACAGACGGAAAACCACATAAAATTACACAATATTTCATTATTAAGTTTCGTTTTCAAAGTTACGAAGTCTAAAATTCCAACACTGTAACTATTAATATCGTGAAAAAAATACAAAATTACAAGAATAAGTAAAATTGTTAATTATAGCTTGGGATTCGAACCCAAAACAGCAAATAACAACACAAAGTAAGTAACAATACAAAGTTCTTCGAATATGACTATTTCTTCCAATTCTGGCTTTCTCTTCAGAAACTGCAACTACTGATTTTCATTCTTGAAACTCGAATCAGGAACAGTAGCGTGGTCTTCCAGCCGTGAGATACCTGTAGAGACGAGCTTCTGATGTGAACTAAACTACAAAAGCCCGGATCTACAGGGTAGATCACGAATGTGCCATAAAATCTTCAAGTTTCGAGTTTCAGTAGTTGGTTTCAGTTTTCCGACGAAGTTTTGGCTACAGCTGTCGTCTCCAGCGACCTGAAACTTTGTAAGTTTTTTTTTTCGTTATACTTCTTGTCTTCAACGATTCATAAATTTGTTATGAATAGCCTTCTTTGTACTTTTACACAAGTTTTATAGGCACCAACGGACTTGATTATAAATTCGGCAACAAGTCTTATTAAACTTCGTGGATCCCTATTAAATAACCAGACTCCAATTTAGGACCGAATTTATTTTTTAATCAAAATAAAATCAAATTAATTCTCAACATTTTCACATAATTAAAACGACCGTTAACTTTAGGAAAATTAATATTTGTACCCTTTTCCTAAAAAGTGACTTAATTAAAACGCTCTAAACGTAACAATAATATCGTCGTCCCGTCGGTTTCAAAATTTTAATATGACGCGTTAACCCCCATATATTCCACACAAGCTAGATGTAGGCTAAACGTGTAATTAACATGACAGCCGCCAGCATCCGTTTAATATGGAAATCTCGTTACACATGACACACGCAACCTATCATTTATTACTTGGGAAAATGTGGAGCGAACGATGCTTGCGAAATTTTCATTAGGGTCGATGTTTACTATCGATTGTACAAAGTTTAGAAACTAATAAAATGAGGTACCTAGTTCCTAACCACACAATAACGTTAATAGAAGCAGACGTCGACATTTTATATATAGGAAAGCATAGTAACCTAAAAAAAACTTAATAAAACAACAGACGATACCGCGCAAAAATCTCCGCCGAAAATTCATCGCCTTCTAGAATTCAATTTAGCCAACAATACAACACTTTCACCCTAATCTGATAGCATGACGAGGGATCACAAATCAGAGAAATCAGCATCGAGACCTCGCGGGATACGCCACAAAAAAATAATCTCGTCGTATTTCCGCAAATCATTGTAACCATTGTATAGTCGATAATGTAGTTGAGGAAAGCGGGCCTAACAAAAAGGTTCACTTAATTGCACGAGGGAAGAACGCTGAAAGGAGAACGGTCTTTGTTTCCCGCGAGGCCTTTGTACGAGCTCACCCGATCGCCTGACTCATCAATTTCCTCAGATTGACGTAAACGTTTGAGACTTAGATTGCGCTAATACGGCAACACGTACGAAACTAAGGATGTTCGCAGCTCGATGAGGTGTCAGAATTTGGGGTGAATTTTGTCGGATATTTTAACCGAGTTAACATTATATATGATTGATGAAAGATGTAAGTACCTATGCGATGAAAGAAAAAGCTGTTCCTTTTTAAATGTTCAAATAAGTAAATGAGTTTTACTTATTATTTGTAAACATTTATTGGTTGAACTTTAGTTACTATTTTATTCAAAATCGAGTGAATGATGATGATTTCCATACTTACGCTATAAATATAAAAATCAATGAAGACAACTAACGCAAAATATTCGAACTAAAATATAGATTAACTATCACGTCTAACGAGGCGGAACGACGAAGCTTTAATGGAACTCATTTATAAATCTCATAGCAACTGGAAGTATAGGTGCCTCAAAATGTCTGAAAGCAATCCGT
Organism: Spodoptera littoralis; assembly: GCA_902850265.1. Lineage (NCBI taxonomy): Eukaryota > Metazoa > Arthropoda > Insecta > Lepidoptera > Noctuidae > Spodoptera > Spodoptera littoralis. Next base: position 5,232,418 of record LR824542.2, on the reverse strand, counting down.
TCAAATAGAACTAACGCATTACAACGTTCAAGGGGACTTGAATCCTCGGTAGGTACTTTGCACCCCCGGCGGGTGCCCCTTACCACCCCCAGTCTGCGCAATGTCGTCCCGCCATCATTAATCTTGCCGTTGAGCAAACAGTCCTGCACAAGAGGAACTTTAGAGCTGTACGGTGTCGATAATGTAAGTAAACTAGTAGATATGAGCGATAACTGCCTAGAGGCCACCCCGACCCAGCAACGGTGCTTAATTAATTGGATTTTAGATACAACTCCGAGAAATTTGCCTTCAACACAATTTAATGGCAGTTAATTTTGATTTGCGTTATGAACCTCGCTTACAAAATGTTTATTAATTTCGCAATGTTTTAATGGTTTGTATTTTCAATTTTGGTGCTTCGTAAAACCTAATATTAAATGATTTTATTTAATCTAAAATGTTTTTATTACAGAAAATTTCTTATTAAGTTAGTAATTTTGATGAGTTCTTTTAAGTAAGGTTACAAATATCTTTAAGAAAAATCCTTACAAATCGGAGCGATTACTCTTCTTAATTCTCGACTCATCGATACAAATTCGTCTACTAATGGAATCTCTATCCCGAGGGGCTTCATCGAAATATTCAGTAAAAAGATTTCGCTTTAGATTCATATCGGGGCGTATTGAAGACGATCGTATTTTATCTATTGAGACCAAGGATATCTGATAGGTTTTTTATGTGAAAGAAAATGGACATACAATTTTCAATAGATACCCGATGTTTTTACTACGTCGTCGTTTTATTGGTGATCCCTATTTTATTACGCGAATTTATATCTCTCAAAGTTTTCATGAAATTAAACCTGTTTATCATAATTCAACTAATAATTACTACTACCAGCAAGGACTTGATCATAGAAGTACCCAAAAGTAAATATAAAAACTAAAAAAACATTTTCTTTTATTTCGTAAACGTTCTGTTCACGGTCGCTAAAGTGTTACGAAATGTACGTCCAACAATGAATCTCCTGAGCCTTAAGCGAACAAAACAGAGTAGGAACTCAATCATCCAAATATGTTCCCGTACGTGATGAAAAATACAAGTTGTACGCACATACCTGCTTTGTTTGCTCCGAGTTTTTCTCATATCGACCAGATTCCCCTCGAGTCGAGCCCTGAAACATTCAATACCAAATGTTACATTTCAATATGCTGACTAAAACAGTAAGTTTTACTTTACCCCTTTCAACCTGTTTTATTTGACAGCAATATGTCTCCGTGTAATACATAATATGTCGTTGAACACATAATTTTGTATTTACGTCTGAGATATTTTGCTATGTTGTAGGCACTTTTTGTTATTTGAATCACGCAAAATCGTGAAGATAAATTTATAAAAGTGTAGTTAATTTTAAATAAATTAGTATATATCTTTTGCGTTCCTATTTTGTTTATACAAATTGATATTATATTAAATTTATTTATCTACTGTATGAATAGGACTAAAATATTTTAATATACCATGTATCGCTATCGCAAAATATATAATCGTTATTTATAAATTGTATGAGCTACATAAAAGTGTGATTAGTTTAGCTTTATCTGTTGGCTACCGATGAAAAATGAGACTATTTATACGAGCATACGTTAATATATTACACTAAAAACCACGTATTTTAGATAAAATGATCTAAAGCGTCCATAATTTATTTAATCATACTTTAGATTTAGTTTGAAACTGAAAATTGTCAAGAAATCACGTTAATTATTATACATTATTATTGTAAGTAAAAGCAAGAAAACATTTGTATCCAAAATAGAAAAAGCCTTTTAATAAAAACGTACCTATATTGCAATTTCTTTTGTATAATCACAAAAGTTTTGCATATTTTATGATAATCACTTGTGTACAATGGACATTAAAAGCACTTTTGTTGAACAAACCTCTTAAAATATGCATCCGTCTAGTCTAGACTTGGTTTTTACTTTTCTAATGCTAATTTTACTGCTTTTTTCTCTCTATTCTTCTCAACCCCAGTTACTGACTGTTATTATTTGTCATATCGGTACCTATATTATCGTTTAAAATAGTAACTTATTAATTCTACAAGTTCTTATAATTTTCGATAAATGAAGTTGTATTTTGTCTTACAGACGCGGTTTGGCACCGTTGGTTGCGGTAACGAGCAAACGCGCGATTCTACAATTTAAAGCGCTCCTGCTCGGCACCAACAACACTGTATGAAATCTCTTCGGTTGCTTACTACAAGAGACGTGAAGAAACGTAGACGCAACAATGACCTTTAATCCCTCATTCTTATGAACCATCTCGTAACAAATTAACTCGTCGAGTACCGGTTTTATAGACACAATTAAAGAACAATAGGTTGCGGTCACCGGTGACCGCTTGGTGTTTGACAGTTTAAATACCTAAAAAATAACAATTTATTACGTTGCATACGACCCACAGCATCAGCAACTCAACGCGCATTAAACTTGGAGCCATTAAACTAAACTTTGCTTTTAATATTACGCTTAACGAGTTAACTTTGCACATACGGCCTTTAGACATTAACTTTAAAAATTTGCCCAGTAATGTCAACGTTAAAGTTTATAGTACACATTTGGCATGTAATAGTGTCAGCGTTGGTATAAAACAGAGTACCTACACCACTTTGTTAGAGACACATTAAGTTTAAGAGTGCTGACGCATTTAGACTCAGACGGTAGTCAAAGAGCCGAGACTGATTGGTTTACGACGCATATCGGGTCGTTAGTTTTCCGTACATTGTTACTTCGAGCAAAAACATTACCAACTAACGATATAAAATGTTTGTTTAATTCTAAGTCATATCAATGGTATTCTTGATTGATTCTAGAAAATTCCTCGGAGTCCAAAGTCGGTGAACGATCAAAAGCGTTCCGCGCAACATTAACGATTCTCTATCCACATATGAAAAGTCAAGGCAATTCAAATAATTCCCAATGATATGTAAATAAGGCCGACGTATCCAATATATAACTGCATTAACCACATAGTACATAGTTTCCAACCAGTACATAGGCCATCGCTGCCAAAATTACGGACAAAGCCCAACTGTGCTCTGATTAACCATCACTTAAATCAAAGAACCGAGGGCTGAGCTTGGCTCGGAGCCAGCCGACCGCTACAGATTTATATTTGCAAACATATTTCCATGTAGCGTCGATCGATATGCCTATCATATGGGTTGGGAGCACGGAGCCAAGTCGAGCGCGCCAGATGAATATTTTACTGCGTTTCCGCGCTGTGAAAATGCCAAGCATAAAATATGAAGCAGTAAAATGCTGTTTCGTATAACGGCATAAATGCGACTGGCTGTTAGTACTGAAATTTAAATTAAAAATCCCTGCTGTGATAATTTATAAATCTGATTTACCTTTTCCAAAAAGTAAAACACTTTGGAGCAACAACATGAATTTATGACCTTTTATAACTTTTAATATAATAGTATTTTAAAACTCTCAGTAAATAATACAAGAAAAACTTACGCTCCACGTCTGCCATTTACAAACTACTAATTTATGCTTTCGATAAACAGCGTCCGGAATTACAGCAAAGATAGAGGGAAAAATCAAGAGCCCATTTCTTACGGGAATAACGAAGAGCAAAATTAAATCCGGCAGAAAGAGACAGCTACTAGAAAAACTTTCCAATTATTTTTCTTTTAAGCATAAACAAAGGGAGACGATGCTGAGGAAATTAAAGATAGCTAGAAATAAAACAAAATAAAATATCCCGAGCGACCCAACTTTTTTATCCGATAGTACCGTCCTAAAGTCAGAACTTCAAGGTTTTTGATTGTAAAACTAATTGGAAGCAATTACATTGTTTCCAACTTTTATAACCACGATTTTAAACTGAATAGGTGCTTGAAATTAATTGCTTTTCGCACGTGTAAATTGCGAGTATAGTGCGAATGTAATGTCTGTTCGTAGATTGCAAACTGCTGGGCTTGAGCTCGTGTTATGGCTCCCCCTATACACAGCGACCACAAACAACCGAAGGGGAGTGGGAGTTATGGAAGGGGAATTTGTGATGCCACTGCAATCTGACGGTAGACACAAGTGCATGTAGGTACGTCGTACCGATAGATTTTATGTGCCGCTGTAATTTAGCGAACGTATGTAACAAGGCAACTTGTATCGATGGTTTTGCTTTACGATCAGCATTGTGTGCAAAATAGCTTATGGTGAATATGGTAGTAAAACTCTTTAATATTTTATGTTGGTTTAATTACAACTGCTAGTGTGGTTAACAACAATGAAGTAAATAAACTCTATTTAAAAAAATACTTTATTATTATTATTCTATTCTGTAAAACTGCTTATTGAAAATGGTTTAGCAGGTTCAAATTAATAGTAATAAATCAAAAACTACTTAATTAAGATGTTACAATCTTAATATCAATTCCAATATTCGCTAAAACTAAAGTTATAATACTTCACAATACATAAACTACCCATATCGATGCAGTACCCAGTGCAGTACGAACAAAAGCAATGAAAATTAAACGTTGCCACTCGAATAATAAAGTTTAATATTACACACTTAAAGCCGAACAAAATGGCATAACTCAAGTCTAACTTTCCGAGCAATTGTTCTACATATCTGCAACGCAACTTAATTTAGTTGCTAACTGCAGTCGGTTTATCTGCATAACGGAACTGAGTCTGGAACTGAGGCCATTTAGACTATCGCAAACTTGGTCGTATGTGTAAATGTATTGCAAAGCCACGGAAAATTAACAGCACGCTTACCCGTTTATTTGCAGACTACTATTTTGTATTTTCTAAAACCTTAGCTTTTCGTTGCTTTGTTTGCGAGTCGAGTAGATTGTTAAAATAATGCTTTTAATTTTATTATTATTATTCTAAACACGCTATATCTTCGCAAATATAAATAAAAACAAACACAATACAGATCAAACACGTATACGAAATAACTCAGAGACTTGTGACGTCAGAACACGGAGCAAGTTAATTAAGCTCGTAAAATGGATACGGTATAAAATAGTTGGTCTTTGAATCAAGTAAGTCAAAATGAAGCGAGTAAAACGAATATCTTAACGTTTTTAATTTGCTGTTAGCACCTAATTGAAATTCAACTTTAGGCAATGACTTATTTAAGTTCAGATTTCAGTTGTGTTGATCTCAGCATAAACTGACTTTATGCCAAATCGTAAAGAAAGCAACGACAATTGTGTAGATTAATGTATTCAAAAACTAGTATATTTCTATAAATAGTTGAAACACTCGTTTTCATGGAACAAGCAACTAATCTACAGGAGACAAAAAACTTACAACGCATTAGGTTTATCAAATACTAGCAAAAGCATTACGTTTTAGAATGTAGTAAACCAAAAGCCAACAACTTATGTGTTTTTACTTATTCCGATCCAAACACACAACAAAAATCCTAAGCTTTTCCTCGTTTGCCACGAGTAGACGTTTTGCTTTTTCAGAGATACACCACATAAAACCCATTAAAATAAAATATAGATCTGCACATTAAAAAGATATCTCGTTCTATACTAAAGAGCTGGTTATATATTTTCAAATTGTAAATTCACCACAATTTTCAACTTTAAGTCTTAGTAAATAAGTATTATTTGCAGAAATGCTACTAGATTACACCTTTTGAACCGATGGTCGATAAAGTATCCCCTCGTTTTATTCTAAGCACAATAGTGCTGTTACTCTAAATTGCATTTGCATAACGCACGGACCGCAGAGTGGTGAGCGAATTGAAATGCATTAAAAATGTAGCACTGGGTACTAGTAGAAACTTGGTATTTGTTTTACATAGTTTATTTATCGCAATGACACTAGAGTCGAGTGTTGTAGAGGTTTTTTTAAGGAAGAGTCTGGCTAAGGGGCAATCGAATCAATCACCTAAAGCAATCGGTGTCGTCCATAGACACCCGCCACGCCGGAGGACTGACAAGAGCGTTACTGTCCTTAGCGAATTTGGGAGATCGGGGATAGGGAATGTGCATGAGCATTGTTTCACGCCAATTTCCTGAGACCGAACTGACCCATTCGTACTATTCATAGCGAAGCATCAGTAAATGTAATTTAATTAGATTTAATATTTATACATTTTGACTAGAAATTGAACTACGAAAATTAAAGAAGTGGCTATTTGAATAATTTGAAAATAATTTATCATAATTAATGGTCAACACGTACCATTGACCATAGTTTAAAAAACCCAAAACAATATCTCTAAGTAATGTGATGTACCAACATGTATAACAACCAATTTTAAACTTCGTATTTTAGTTTATAATAAATCATATGCAGTTATAATATTAAACTAGTTACAATGTATTAGCACCTACCAAAAACAATATACTCTTTCAGCTATGTATCAAAATACACAAGTAAATAAAGACCGAGATAAAACTACATTAGCAGTCGCGTTGAGAAACTCGTTATTCATATTTATGCAAGTTTCTAGACGCCTGACTACATTAATACGAAGCAGCGTTCACAGTTCATATAGAAATACTGATATAACTGAAATAATTTACTGTTTTTGTCCATTTTAATGTTTTTCATTTATTTTATGTACACAGACAGCTCTCGGCCGAGAAATTGTAGCCCCTGTTGACATAAGAAGTGATGGATGACAAAATAGTATGACAGACAGCTAAGAAATCGTCGATTTGTAAATATTTTCAAAGACTTTTATTTTTGGTCCAATGTTTTTGTTTTATTTTTTTTTCTTCGATCGTTTAGTCTTTAGACTGGTATTTAACCGTTGCCAAGTATGCTTGTTAAATACATAATTACATTAATATATCTGATAACGAGATAAATCAAAAACCTATCATTTTTTATAAATCTTAGTAAGATACAAACACGACGAATTGTGGCAGAGCATTCTGGCTATGTTTAAGTATTTTTAGCGGGCGACGGCCGTAAAACCTACGATCGAAATGAAAAATTCACAAGTCAAGCCCTTCAATGATACCCATGAGACTCAATCCAACCAACGTAGCTGACGAATAAAACTTAAATAATAAAACATCTCCAAATATACATATTTCTGAAATAAAACGAAGTGGAACTAATTTACATTATAATCTCGCTCAAAGAATGTATTTTTCTAAAGGTAAAAAGCCTTGAGTTAGAAGGGTTAAGTAAAATCAGTTAATTTACACATCCCTTTCCCTCAATTCGGTAATGTAAAGGGTACCCTAAGCTGCGTATCCTTGCAAATTAGTATTAAATTCAGAAGGTAACATTTGAAGGTCTAGTACGGCCTCTCAAATAGAGATACCTTATTGAATTTTGCTCATAAACTGAGAAAACATCCTTGCTATAACCGGGTATAACTAAAAAGGTTTTTGTTTATTAAACCTTTTTGTAAATGAATGTATAATATTTCCTCAGATTCTATTAGTTCCTAAACCCAACGTATAAACTGCATTAACAGTATAAAACAAAACGGCACATTAAGAGCACGAAAGCTTCCTAAAATTAGAACTAAGAATACAGTAGGAATTTAAACTTTATAATTGGATACTGCAGGCAGAATTCTGCATAGTACTCAAAAGAACATTAACAGCTAGTGTAGGTGGTTTACTGCATTTTAATTGTGCCCGAGCGTCGAATCAAATGGCAAGATGGCGGCCACCGAATGGCGGGAGAAGGGGGAAAGGGGATCGTAATTTCGCGCCCGAGGCGACATCTATAATTCCAGAGAGCTATCATAAATTAGCATACGTATTAGATTGCGCGAGCCAGGGGCGAGGACAAATTCCGTGCACGATTGTACATAGACGCAAATCCGGGAGTCTGGTAAATGAACGAACCATCAAAAGGATTTTCACTGGTATCTAAATTTTGATCAAATTATCATTGAATATTACGATAGCTTTTACAAAGATAATTATAATACAGCGCCGTGGATATCTACTGAAATAATAGAACCCAAAGATTATGAAGTTCTACTAATACTTAAATCAATTCTACGGGATCAAAGAAATTGGAAATGAATCAAAAGCAGTTCGACTCCATTAGCAGGTATTTATAAGCAATCGTTAGCGTTGGTATGCGATACTAAATAATTTGTGTTGCATCGAAGTTGCGTTTACGTATAATTAGCTAAAAATGTGTTTTAGTTTGGTATCTTTATAAATTAAATTAGTTAAGACACCTTAGGTGTTAGACTTTAAAATATTTTCATTATATTAGGTATTTTTAAGATCTTAAACCTTAGATATATCTAAAATACGACTCGATAGTCATATACGAGAGAAAAAACTTCATACATGGTATATCAAAATATTTTATGATGAAATGTCTACGAAATTCGTAAAACAATGTTTCTTCATAAACTATTTTACTATTCAAACCCGAAAGTTCAAACAAAAGGAGATATAAAAACATGCTCTTATAACGTCTGGCGACATCATGAGGACATTTATGCTGGTTTAATGAATATCATCCAATTATAGATTGAGAACTCATTTGGCTCTGATGGTAAAATAAAAGTCTGGATAGATTCTAAATGAGATAAAGTAAATTTAAGCTGCTCTTGTCTGTACTAAAAGATCCCTTTCCAAGACTTGTTGATGTTGAGTATACTCGTTAGTTATACATTATCATTTTGATACTTATTGCTGTTATTTTATATGCTTTACGCTTTTACTGAAGCGATAAAATTTTAGTATAATAATAAAGATAGCACCATGTGAACTACTTTAAGTGCGCAGCTGAACTTCTCCTCGGAAAATGAGCTCGTATAAATGATCTACTATAAATTTCCTATAGGAAATCAGATGATGGTAGTAAAACCCTGGATGAGATTAAAGATAAGACATCTATTATATGAACGTATGACTAAAAGGAAAAATCTATTATTTGTTTTATACATACTGTCCGAATAGAATAATATTTTCGAAAAAAACCGTTGTAATATTTTATTCCTTTATCCAGGAGCAGCGTGTTACCAAAACATGTCGAAGTGCCAAGACGCTTTCGCAGCGCCCTTGGTGGTCGATTAACTTACTACAATCCTCCACTATAGCTACAAAGTTCTACCAAGAGGGACGTAAAACCTTGTTAGTATTGTAAATTTCCCTCATCCCTCACTCGGTAAACAAAAGGAATCCACCGAGCCTTATAAACGCGGTGCGTATACCAAATTGTTTCGGCCATATTGCCGGCCACCAGAGAATTAAGTACAGGGTTGCAACATTACCAGCGGAATGGGACAGAATAGTATTCAAGGTAATAAAGAAACGAAATAATTCCTTTTTGGATGGTAACATTTTTACTCAATGTCTCTTTGAAAATTTAATTTCGCTAGGAAATAACTATAGAGGTATAGTTCTGAAGAATAAAAGTTTGACCAGAGTTATTTGTAAATCGAGTACCTAATACGCAATTGTGAGAACTTCTAAATGGATTGAGGCTAAGCTAACATTATATTAAACGATAGTTGGTTTCATTTTCTTATATAAGACTTGAACTAATAATGCCTCGTCTATTTTTCATTATTATATTTGGTACTTTTCATTTTTGCCATTGAATGGCAAACCCCTTGTTTCGTTAAAGATAAAAGATTTCAATACGCCTATTCCTTTATTTTTCTATTTCAAAATGCTTTTTCTACTACAATCAGTAGTTTTAGGTACCATTTGCTATTGGTGTTCACCATTTTTCATCTTTTTAGCCTGGTTTAAAATCGTGTATTGATTTCAGTCATTTTCCGGCGGCTCATTGTATTTGTAATGGATATGGAGTAATTTGGCATAAGTTATAATGTAAAAGTTTTATTCGAATTCTTGTTACTTAAAAGTAATTATTACTGATGTATAGACAAATAGTACCGGCATAAAACAGCTAGAGTCCTAAACAATCAAATAATTTAACCGAAGTAAAAGATTAAGGAGTACTAACAAATAGAATCAGTCGTATAATAAAAAGCTATTTATCTTCCCTCAAAATTAGCATAGAGAATATTAATAAAAAGAGAATTGTAATTAACGATACTATTGGGGAACGTTCCTAAAGTTATAAATATAATACTCGGTTTACAAAAGTCCGGAGTCGCAAATTCCTTATTTGCTTTTGTTATTACATTGTGCTCCGCCTTCATAAATATGGCTCTCTCGGGGCCATTTGCTACAGTCACTATGATATGAAAACGGAGATATACCTATTTACGCTTTCCTTATATTTCGGTCCTTTGATACGCGGTATAATGTCGGTAATTACGGATCAGATAATAACAGAGCGGAAGGTTTTTGAAAATGCTTTTAGAGTCCCTTTTTAGATGTTAACGGTTTTTAATATTGGTGGTTTAATGTAATAACCACTTGTATATATAACAGGACTTAAAGTGTGAATAATAATGTATATATTTGATAATAATTTTATATATTTTTGCTAATTATTTTAATGTCTTACACATTTTGTTAAGTTTTCGTTACCAGTTCTTTGAGTGCAATAGTTATTAATTTTTATTTGTTTTTGTGGTTCATTTTTGCTTTTTAATTTATTTTGGGCTTTTGTTATAACTACTCTTTTGTTTGATTTTGTTTAGCTCATTGTAATAAAAAAATAAATAAAAGAGTATTCTTTTGTTATGATTTTTAAGAGTTTAAAGGGACTTTAATTTATTTATGCGAGAAAGCAATGTTTCCAGTCCACTGATTTGTTACATACTTTTTGATATCGAATTCATTTTAAAATGGTAAAATTAAGTTTTAAAATGTATTTTCATTATAACTTTTTCTTTTTATGTAATTTTGCAAAGAATTGCCCTAAATTAATTCATATCTATAGGAACAGATTTAAAGATAAAAGTTTCGTCATAAAGGAAATTCAGGGTTTAGTCGATATTATCCCGATAATTACTGTTAAGTTGAGAGACGTAACAAAAGTTTTAATCCGCAACCTCTAGCGAAGCCTAAAGGCGGGATGATGAAACCGTCGGGTAGTACCAAAAGAATGCAAAAGTAAATAAAATGTTAAATAAAATAGATATTATATGTATACATTAATGGAAATAATAAAAGTAGGTATTAAAACATAAATAAAAATAAAGAAGAATATATATGAAATACAAAATTATAAAGTGAAAAAAAAATAAAATTAAATGAAAACAATATTTATACGTTACCTGAATCCAACGACTGACCGCGCCATGCTCTCCACCCGGGATCTGAAATAAGACAAGAACATATCATTCACTGAACTACAAATAAGGACCAAAAACTTTGCTGAACAAAAGGAGTGCTGATAAATACCAGATAGAATCCAAGTCAAAACAAAATAGAAACAACAAGTCAACAACACTTGTCCGCGTCAGGACCCGCACGAGGGAGACGGTGAGGGCCAAATCGAATTAAGGCAACCTTTGACGCAATCAAATTATACAAAAACTTCATCCCTTAAACGATACGAATACTGGACACAGAAATATTCACATATACGTACCTCAGATTGTTCTAAGTATTCTTGAATTTAAAAAATATTTAATTTTAAATTCTGAACAGAATGTAACATGAAGTGTCGTTATCGGCGAGAGCTCAGTTGCGTCTAACTTTGCGGCGAGCCGCGCCCCTACACGCTACTTGTACTGAATCTCTACCCCTATTCCGGGCTTCGGGAGGCGAGCGCGCCTTTGTGCTATTGGACTTAAATAAAACCAGTTTTGCCAGTCGAAATGAAGCTTTATGTCACCAGAAATAAAGTTGAATTTCAAATGCAAAAGTGTAAGCGTTAGCCGTTTTGGAGTCTGCGGACTGCATTTGGGTACCCGGGGATGCTGCGCAAAATAGGAACACGAAATATGAACGAGACTGCGAGGCGCTGGCGGGTGAGGAGGGGTGTGAATAGATAGGGGATATTTGAATAGACCTCTCCAGCTCTTTCCCACGGCAGCGGGGTGCGGGGAGCGCGCGGGGCGGGGGTAACGCTGTTGTGTCGGAACCACGCTCCGCGGTACAAATCGCCAATGTTAGGTACACTGAGCAACGAATGTGCACTTTACCAAGCCCTTGCTTTGGGCGACGGAAAAAACAAAGAGATACGGTAATTGAATTCTCTCTCATTACATTATCTGAGAAGCAAGATGTTTTTTGGGGGAATGAATTCTGTACCAGACATGAATTCTACCCGTATTTCATACGTAAATGCAAAAAATATATAGAGATACTACAAAGACGTTTCGTTTGCTAAATTGGCCTTTACACATGAGATTCGTTGTAAATGAAGAGGCATGGACATTTCGAGATGTTCGCAAAAACATCAGAAAATAATATAAAATAAATTGTACGGTATGAAATGGGTTGACTATCAAACAAACAATAAGCCTTCAATATAGCAAACTAAACATTTTGACAATAGAAGCTAAAGTATGTTCGTGACTTCGCAACTTTGAACCTTCACACGCCAAAATTCAGCTATGTCACTCAACCCAACGTATGGACCAAATTATAACTATCACACGAAAATAAAATACTTTAGGGATCATTGCTAAAAAACAGGAAATATTTTAAATGTTGATATGGATTACGTTGACTAAATATTAATAATGCTTTATAAAAGAAACAATGATACTATTATGATACTAAAATAACATTCTGAATTATATTCCTAGAATTCCTTCGTATTTTAAATGCAGAAACACTGTAAAACAAAGAATAAATTAACACAATGAGAAGATACATCATGATGTCAGACTCAGTACCTATTCACAAAACATTTTCTCCGCCAGACTACCGTTTCAGCTCCAGGTACTAAAATATCGCTCACGAAGCTTCTTTTTACTTATTTTTTCAGACATTGTAGATTTTATTTTTAAATGGCTAACTCAAATATTTAGCTGTTGCTTGAAATTGCTCGGAACACTTACAGTAGGGTAACAAAATTCTAATAAGAGGAGTTCGACAGGGTGCGATAATAGGACCACTTTTGTTTTGGTTTGTTGTGTATTGGTAAACCTTGCAATGTACATTCTAGTTTGAAAATATTTCAAAACATTTATTGCAAAAATGCATTCTAATACACCAAACTAACCTACACAAATAATTTAGCACGAAACTACTTCACGTGAACTTACGAATAATGGATCTTATATCGTTAATACGTCGCTGTCAAGTTGTCAACCTATTCCCTGAGTAGATTGAGACAAACTCGTTGTTTCGTCACTTTAATTACTAAAATATTTTGTTGAACATTGTTAACTTCCATAAGAAAATAAGTGATTGTTGTTGTGAGCAAAGTTAGTTTACAAAGTAGGATTAAAAACTTCTGCTCTCGAACTTGGTTATCTTTTCAAATTAATAACATTTTTAACAAAGAAAAATCACATGAAAATTTTATCGAATTGAAAATTGTTGGAGAAAATATAAATGAATATATTTATGATACGAATATCTTGCACCCTATTCATATTGTAATGTTGCATGTATTGATCGTGTATGTAACAAAGACCGATGATAAATCTACGCTATCACAGCAACAATGGACGTTCAACCCTAAAATGCAGTGTAGTAAGTAAATCCTTGCATTGTCCAGACGAGCAGGTCATGCGGAATCTCAAGATATCTTGCAACACCTCTGTAGTGTCTGAACCGGTGACTTTATGTATGTATACTGGGCGGATGCCAATACACATTACATATTATGTATGTTTGTTTTATGACCATGTCCAATGAATTGATGAATCCACAGCATCTGTTAATAGTAATGTATTATGAGATTGTGAACGTGTTATTTGTTATTTATTAGTTAAGTTAACAAGTACCTACTTGTTGTATCGTAATTACCTAATTACGAGATCAAAAGATTATACTACTGATCTTTTCATAACATATATTAATGTAAAACAAATAATGAGAAACACAACACTAACATCAAATATACCTCTACATAAGCTGTATTCAAACATTGGGCGCTCTATGTAAAGGCCCATTAATTGAGCACAAATACGATGCGCTTGGGCTTCAGCCAATTTAATGTATTGCTTGGCACGAATGCGCTTTGTAATCCGATGTTGAATAGAAATTATGGTTGTGCACAGTAACAATGCATCGAGTGTAGCCTTGTTCGGTTGTGTTCTGTTCCAGAGATGTTAATTAATTGAGCGGAGAATAAATTAATGATGGACATTGTTTAGGAATTGTTTTTATGGGAATTACTTAGTGACATAATTGTAATCACCTCCTCAGCTTAGGCGCTGTTTAATAGCTTTATTTGACTAATAGAATAATATTGAATTAGTATTTTGTTTCATGAAAATGTTATTGCTGACACTAAGCATGTCAAAGTAATGAAATATTTAAAAAAGTATGCACCGTGATATTCTTTATTTAAGCAACAGAATAATTTATATTATATCTTCATGACTTTCAATGGCTACGAAGGCTTCGAAATTCGTTTAGTCATTACAATAAAGAGGCCAGAAATACAATAAAATCATCGTGTAAACAGGGTGTGCAATAAATTTTATGTTTCAAGCTTATTAAGGAACAACTTACACTGTTTCTACCATTTTCCGGCTATAAAACGTTGCGTGGGCACTTCGGTAGCCGCCTTTCACAATCTACGATATGCCAGTTACAACAATACTAAAACATTGATAGTATAGATAAAATTCACATAAAATTTTGTACTAATAAAATATTAATACAATAATAATGTAATATTCAAGCTTAACTATGAAGAGTAAGTTGATAATTATGAATTCAAACCAACATTTGTTTATGAATAGGTTGTTTGTCGGAATCGAAGAAAAGGTGGCTATTTAAATTTTAAATCGCCTTTATTTTAATTTAACAAACAAAGAAGACGAAGAAATGGCTACAACCGGAATGCAAAAATACAGTCTGCCTCTTTGTGTGCGTTCCAAAAATAATGTTCAACAAGAAAAACCCCTCGTTACAGTGTCCCCAAACTGTCTAATTACACAAACATTGCACCCTCAACGTTGGCAGCGAGACTCACTCGTAATATGGAAACTGCTCAATGTACAAAAACCGACCGTTCGTTTTATTATCAACATGTTAATTGGACCCGAAGGCACTCACTTGGTGCTCAGCCAAATGGCGGGCGGGTGGACCTATTCTACGATGTGCCAAACATTCTGTAAAGATAAAATTATACTATCAATGAACTTATTTTGTAGCGCACGAATTATTGATAGGTCGTGGAAGTTTTACTTATTATACCTATCTATATTTTAGTTTTAAAAAAGGTTATATATTGTAGAGCGATTTTGACTGTGTTGTAGATTAAAAAAATATTTAAAAATTAGACAACGTCAATTTTTATTACTCAATAAATCGCAACCGTATTTTAAAGAGGTTAAGCGCTGGATGATTGAGCGACAAGCGCTTAACTCGTATTAACCCTTCATTCTGTATACACCGGGGACTATATCTCGGAACAACAAAAATGAAATGAATAATGATTACAAATATTTTGATATTCAAATTATCAAATATCCTCTTTATAAGGTTTGTATTAGAAGTTTTCTAAAAGAAATACAAGCCTTAAAATAAGTCTTAGTGTGTGTAGTGTTTAGTGCAGAGGATTTTTAATCGTAAATAAGGATAAAAAAGGAATGAAAAAATATCGTTAGAGATGGAATTCCTGCGTCCTATGCTCAAGGGTGTGCAAATGAATGTCACAGTACCCTGAATTTTCCTTTCGCTTGTTTCTGTAGTTTGCTGCAGATGTGGATTCCACCGAAATATTTGCCTTCACAGAATACGCTTACAGTAAATGAGGTCACAATTATATTGTCAATGGGAGTTGGTCTGGCACCCATCTCTGAAACGCTTTAATTTTACATAACATAGGCTTCGTACGTGCAATTGCTACTGACAGTTCATATATAAAAGCCTGTGGCTGCCAATGAGACTCGCAATTTGCACTTACCGATCGATTACTCACAGATTTTGCGCAGTCGGCTCGAATGAGTATACATAATTAGCAATGTATTACATAAACATTGTATATAATAATTCTTATCACGAGTTTCTTCTAAAATATATCGAGAAAGAATGAATTCGAAAGTTCGTGAAAATAACAAAATCATGTGTAGGTAATAAATGATATGAGTCCAAAATTAATGAGTTTTTTGCATATTGCAAACAATCTAATGACTTGAATGAATTAAACCTATAATTAAACTCTACAGAATTTAACACAAAAAGATTATAAAGAGATTTTTCCTAGCCTAGAAAAACTCAAGTGATCTCTGTATAGTCTACATTTAGATTATCAGTAATAGAAGAAGTTTCTATTATAACAGCAACGAGATTATATTTTTAGTACAATTTAAGAAATGATTAAATGTTCATTTGGGTTTTATGTCCATTATTTCTGACCAATAAATTTAATAACTGATTTATGTATGGACACTGGACACAGAGCAGGTAAGAAAAATGTGGATATATTTTTCTGGTCTGTGTATTCAAACGGGGATCCGTTTTAATATTCACGAACTTAATGCAGTAAGTGCCAGTGCAGAATATATCTACAGCATGTTTCAGAGGCAAATCTCGCCGATAACAAAAGTTATTAGGAACACGCTCCCAACTTCTAGTGTGGCTCCGAACTCCGTATATTGTACAACTTTTATTCATTCACACATACATTTGTAAGTATGTATGTAGGTACGTATATTGTTTTATAAAACTTTAGCTTTTTGTTAAAAACGAAACTGTACTGCAGAACAGCGATAGTTACTATTGTATGTTACTAAAAACTGTGTAGACTCTTAAATATTAATTTTTTAAATACTATAGATTTTTAATTGTCACACACATCTACAAAATAATAATAAAAGCGTGGATATAATATCAAAGATGACCAATTTTGTAACTTACAAAAGTAAAAAAATAATAATTACAGAACCAAGTAGATTAAAATAAAAAGCAAAACTTTATAAATCTAATATCAAAAAGCAGACATTGAGAACACGTATCATTCATTCTGCAATCAGTCGAGAACGGCGCAAAGTTTCCAAGTAATCAAAGCACAGCTGCATCCCGCTGCGATATGGAAACTCTTCGCCAAATAAGCCTGCATCAAGCCAGTATCACGGAATTTATTGAAACTACGGAAGAGTTGGAAATTCAATTTAGGAATTTAGATATTCCTCTTGAATGGTTTTGGAGAATACTCTTAATAATTTTCTAGTAAGTATTGTAAATACAAAAGATTGTGAGTGAATTTGTTTGTTTTGGGTTCGATGTTTATATAGTAGTGTTTACCTATGTACGATTTACTACATTTTCTGTATTACCCATAAGATTTCAATCAATTAAAATCGAAATATCTACCTGTATTCAGCAATTCCTTCTAAAAGCATTCAAGAATCCAAGAAGCGTGAGCACATTCATTTACTCCCTGGACGAAACATAATCTGCGTTTCACGATTCTTCTCTTTAAGTATCTGAAAATAAGGAATTCTGTTATAATATTAGCTAGATAAATATCACAATTAAAATTATAATATATGAAGATTAGGTATCTTTTTAGATTACATATTCAATTTGTGTATTAGTAAATAAAATGTATTTGTTATAAAATTATTACAAATACAATAAATCTAAGGATCTACTAGGGCACAAATGTACCAAGACATGTATCGATGTCGTCTGACATATACGTGTATACATATATGCCCCATAGTGTGTAGACTTGGTTTAACAGTCCTCCTCATATCGTACTACATATTTTATTTTTCCGTTATGATATAGTATGTATCTATGTAAATCTTGTGATATACATCTATGGAATTATTTAAGTAATACAGAAAAAGACACAAAAGGGAATGGTCCAAAACATTTCCAGTTAAAAAGGGAACAAAGAAAATAAATCACAAGAAAAGCTAATAACTATTCAACTAATTAGTTTTATGTCGCTACGCTCCTGTTTATATCTGGCCAAGGCACATGCAGCGTGAATTTAATTGAGAATTTATGACGTCATTAAATTGATGCAGAAATAGTGCAGCGGCAAACATCGGGGATGGTCTGCAGAACAAAATTCATTGAGGAGTTTATGAATGTGATAATTTTTCGTTTAACAACCTGTGGTATGGTATGGTATTAACAATATGGTTATTGGTCTCGTTATTGCATTTACTATTCATCTTATATACAGTTCCAGTTATGTCCGACTAATTTCAACCTCAATCGGAGCCTTTAACCATAATTTGCTTACGATTAATTTTAATTTGGAACGCCGATTTTTATATAGGCGTATTTCGTGTTGTAAAAAAGAAAACTCTTGAAATTTAGTTGGCTCTAATTTTTGTCAAGCTTGTTAAATATATGCTATCTAACATCTACTATACTATATGCAACAAATAAAACTGTTCTTTCTACAAATAAAATTGCAGACTAGACGGAATTTGGAATAACAAGTTACGATTTTTTTTGACAAAAGGGCAAACGAACCTACTTATCACCAGATGGTAAGCCAGCTATGAACAGCACCAGAATAGTTACAAGTGCGATGCTGGCCTTTTGGGGATTAATGATTTGAGGATTGGGAATTGGTTTGAGTGTTAGGGATATTTTTTTTTTTTTTTTTAAGGGGGGAAAATCATCGAATGACTGCTCCCGCCTGGGTGAGGCGGAAGGGAGTGTCAGACTCTTACTGACTAAAAACCACCCCGTTCCTTCTCCTGCACGTCGAGCCGGAGCCCCGGTTACCCGTTAGGTTCTCCGCGACTCCGAATCGGCATCGGCCCTATTGGGCCCCATCTGTGGTGGTCTGATGGCTCTTTGAGGCGCGCGCGGAACGCTACGCGCCGTACGCTCGGGTGTGTTAGGGATATGGAGGGAAGAGCATTGGACCTTTGATTATCTCACATGTCTAAAACACAACGCAAACGTTGTTTTACGTCGATTTTCTGTGGGGCCTTGTCGTAATAAAGCATGACCACTCTACTACACTTTAAACCAGATTGTCGTTGAATTGTGCCAGGTTATTCCAAATGAGTGTTAACAAAATTACTAATATTCGTTTGTTATTCAATCAAGTGTAATACACGTTCTAAGAAATAAAGAATAGGTAAATCTTATACACAATAAACACCAAAAACGCAATTCTGACGACCATAATCAAGGTGATACGGCAGATAGTCATAATGCTGCCGTTTATATTCTGCAAACGTTACCTACGCTATAAATCACAGCGATAATAATTATACAACGTCCATTTGTAGCCATAAGGGTAACAAACAGCGCTGTCTGATAATATTCGACGCATGGGTTTGACCAAATAATATCGTAATTTATTGATGTGTTGACAAACAACAGTTTAATCTCTATTTGGTGTAGAGATTTTGTATTTTGATACATATTGGTTCAGTCATGTCACGCTTGGACGCCGATTTTAATCCTTGGACACCAAAAATTTGATGGGTATTTATTAAATTTTATGTTACTGCTAGATTTTGTTTTTCAATGATATCACACCAGGGATTGGCTGCAAAATAATAGTTTAACAAAAGGGCTTTATTAGTGCATTTATACAGAACTAGCTCTTTACCACCTGTCCTTTAGAGTAGAACTTACACTCACACGCTGATTTTTTGTGAGTCTGTGGTAAATCAGCGTGATGAGTGACTCGCCCACGTGTTAAAATATAAGACACATTTCATGCACTGCATGCATTCACACATTCTTGAATGATTCAAAATCAACACATCAAATAAAACTTTAAATTTATTGAAACTGCAATGCAGACAGCAAACGAAAATCGCATTTTAACTACATCAAATTACAAATCAAAATTCTTTACACACACTCTTTTACTCTGACTATTTATAAAAAAAAGGGCATCAATTATACAGCGTGTAGAATCGAAATACATTGGTAGCCGTCACTTTGGCCTTGTCGACTCTCAAACCCTTTTCTGAAAGATTACGCGTATCATAGGGTAGTCAGGGTGTACCCGGGTAAATAGGCCGCTCTACCCTCCTTACATTTATAGGGATACTCATGTAAATAACATCGGCATTGAGATTCGTGTCCTTTCATATTCTCAGCGGCTGTAGCATTAAAGTTATCATATTGTAAATAATTCATCCTGTATTGTGATTGTGAGAATATTTTATTTTTGAACGCGGGTGTTGTTTATTTAAGAATATTGTTATTTATGACTTTATGTGAACGTCATACAAATAACTTAAGTATAGAAATTATTAATAATTTTTCAATTTGAATCGCGTTTCGTGTTGTCATCATATTGTAATATGCTTATTTATTGCAATAGCAATTATTTTTATTTCTCAAACATTTACTTATAATAAATACCTATGTAAAATTGTAACAATACCCGTTATAGTTTCATTACAGTGTACATTTAAGAACCGCAGCACTGTTATTGTACTAGGAAAATATCATCATCATCATCATCAACAGCCTATAAATGCCCACTGCTGAGCAAAGCCTCTTCTCACACGGAGAAGGTTAGAGCATTAATCACCACGCTTGCTCAATGCGGGTTGGCGATTTCAAACTTATAATTAGAAATTATAAGTCCAGGTTTCCTCACGATGTTTTTCCTTCACCGTGTGGTGTCTAAATAATCTTAGAAAGTACATATTTATAACTCGGAAAAAGTCACATTGGTACTTGCCGTTGGTAGGTTTCGAACCCGCACCCTCATGCATGAGAAGTGGGCGTCTTAAACCTCCGGGCCACCACGACATTCCTCCGGGCCACCACGACATTGAAAATATCCTAAAAGTAAATATTCGAAAATGTTCTCGCAATCTGTTCCAAAAGAATAAAACAAAACACGATCGAAGCGAAACGTATGCGAAAACAAAACCGAAATCCAAATGTATAAAACACCATTCACACACACACAACTTTCATGTATTACCTATTGAATCTGAATACGTTTTCAGTTGAAAGACAGTACAACCGAGAATGTCAAAGAACCAGCCTCGCATTATTGCCCCACTCTGGTCGCACCCTTTTATCTGAACCCACTCGACCCTCACAAACATTCTCAGGAATCATCGTCTGAATCCCAAACTTTAATATTGTTACATCATATTTTCAAGATAACCCGATATCATCGACTGTTACGAATATACCATACGCCTTAGACCAAAATATAATATGTGTTCCTATATCAAAAGCTTTTGCAACTTAAAAATCGGTAACCCTTCCATTGTTCAATCTTTTAAAAATGTATTGTACCATATAGATAAGATACACAAGTCTCAACAGCGAGCGTCTTCGTAAAATCATCTCAAGTAATCCGTTCTTCTATCAAATATGCAATACATTTCAATGCAAATAAAATATCGTTCCTTTTCTAGACTAACATTATCGATAACGTATTTACGATCATCTCGATAAGTCAGGGTTTCATTTTTGAACGATTTACTCTCAAAATATTACGATATTTGAGTATTCAAGCAGCACATATTGTGGCGAGATATATCTCGGTTTTCATCGGTAATATAACCTCAAGTTTCCACGACATGTCAACGTTTCCCATTTTGAAAATACCACGTCTTTATAGCGATGTCTGTCGTGTCAGATCGACCAAATAGGAAATTGTTGCCACTCCCAAGACGCGTACCACGTCACCAGAATGTACGCGAATTATTCAGTTTTTTACATCTCAAGGGAAGATCTGTGTCGTATGTCAAGAGGCGTAACCATTAGTGTCTCGATATTGAAAAGTAAACCCTAATTTTGTGCTGTTAGGAATGAGATTTGTATGCTGATAAACTGAAATTTATGTTTTATAAGTGATGCGTGCAGATTCCTTGTTTTTAGTTCTGTGGTGGAATTCGGAGAGCTTTTGTTAAGTGTTCAGCTAATACGTTGAAATGAACAAAGTGACAGAAAGAGCAAAAAAAATCTTGCTCCCTAATGTGTCTGGGAAAAAACCGGATAGATATTTTATTTACAAAGATTGGAAGTTGTCTATTGAATAGACGATTTATTCTAAATAGCTTTGTAGCAACTGGGAATTTCCTCCAAATATTAGGGGTACCTACTTACAAAAGTTGAGTGATTATTCCCAACTGGATACTTAGTTTTTATCAAATATATCAACAAAGGAATGTGCTTTTTCGTTAGGAAGCTGTAGCCATCAGAATCGATAAGAGCGAGCAATAAATCGGGTTGCTTCGTGCCCGCACTAACTCTTCGATTACTAGCGACCCGCGAACGACCCTAATGTAAAGCTTTAATGAACATATAAAATTGGATTCGATTCACGATCCTGGACTAGAGCAATATAAATTGTCAGGAGATACTCACATCGTTAAAATAAATGCGTTAAAATAACAATAAAGTTTAAAAAAACGGTGGCGATCGTATAATCATTTGTTAGCAAGGGTGGCGAGACAAGGTTATTTGTTCAGACACGCTCTTGTTTTATTTACACGCTTTTAAAATTAGTCCAAAATAATACGTTCTTTGCCTAAACATGTTATTCCTTCAGAACATTTTTTAAGAACGAAGGTATATAGAGTACCTACATTTTCAACAATATTCTATTTTTCTTTTAAGCCACGTATTTTTTACTTACCTAACGTAAGGATTAGATTAGACAATTTACGTTATACATGCATCGTCCCTAAAACTGTAGTACATGCTGCCGTATTTCTTACGACGCTCAACAAAAATTTTAGTTATAAATCTTACAATACTAATGCTCGAATATTGAAACATTACCCAATTTTATGTCCTGTTACTACCAATTCTTTGTAAAAACACAGATATGGCACAATACAAGCACAACTTAAAGCTGAGAAGCCTTACAGTATTCGGGCGTAAACGTTTCTAGCTCTTTCTAGTTTCATTTACATTGTGTTCCTTTACATGTAGCTTGTTTTAACTCTAGCTACGAAAAATAGGTGTGTTTATAACTTTCAACAAGGTCGCATTAATTCGTTTAATCTCAACTTAAGGCGAGCTCGGAAAATATCCGACAAACTTTCGGCGCATCTATAAATCAACGCTTATATTTCCTGGAGTTTTTACAACATTTTTTATTTAAGCCATGTCCAAATAAGTTTTAAGATTCTTCCCATAAAGATTGGTCTTCGCTCCAGTATTAAAGGGATAAGCAGGAACAAGTTCACTTCTAATTTTTGATTGCTTCAGTTAAATTGTCTACTTTGTTATTTAATTTCGGATAGAACGAAGCAGAAGTTCAATTAACAAAATTGCCAATTAAATGTTTACACTCCGTAAAATAATTTTAAACGCTCGAATTTTCATAATCAAGCATTATCTCTAGGCCCGAGGTAATGACATTCGCCGCAAATCGCTAATCGCTTTGAAAACATAACTCGATCGTCTGGAACTCTAAAAGTTCCACACATTGAAGGACTTTGCGAAAATTCGCAACTAAAATCTGTACCGTCATACGACATATCGCAACTGTGATACGCCACTCCGCCTGACAGAGACAGTAGTATAATGCTTGTGAGTGCGACAGAGACAAACTCACCTTTTGGTAGGTCATATTGATCTTTCACCCGCCATTTTAGACCGTGCCATTTTCGCTTCGGGCGTCACATGTATACCAAGCCTCGGCGCGCTGAAAAAAAGAGAAAACCTTTTATTCGCCTGTCATTCCGTGTTTTAATGAAATATTCCGCAAAAACGAGGATGAAGGTGGAATTTGATGTACAAAAATTAGCATTTTTGATGTTGTGAAAATGAAGCCTCGTCAGGTTTTGTGGCCAACCTGCTGAGATAATTTACATAACTTTAGATCTACGCTTACTGGGTAAATTGGTAGACAGAAAACTCTACGCCACAAATCGTTATTGTAAATAAATGTAGATATAGCAATTTACGATTTATGTAAATAGGTACTATGTTGATACGTGGATAAAATGTACATACAATAACACAAAAAATCAATTACATTTAATATTGCAAACGAAGAGTTATGTGTACTTTAATACTGATATCGAACGAGCTCGAATAAACTGGGGCTAATAAAAAATAATGCCAATATTAAAACGGTAACATGGACCTCCTCCCATGGGAGGTCTCGCCTCTGCCACGAGTATAAGCAATTTTACATTCGCAAACTCAAAAAGGTGACTACAACGTTGGAATTTATGAAAATTCTATGCAATTTTTATTTTAAAACAACCTTTACATTAATCTCGTTGGGAAATGGAACGGAAAAATATATTGACTGAACTCTGTGCTTTGTTATAGCGCACCAGCGAGAATATATTTTTAAAATTGTTGTCTATGATTTATTTTCAACAGTAGATTGTAAATGGAAAAATTTGTTTGTTTTTCTTTTTTTTGTGGTCGGTTTGATGCTTCGTCGTTAGCATAAAAACCGAACTTTCGGGAGAATTTCTTCGTAGACCAACATATTTCAGCTTAATTCTTACGCGGTGTCGGAAACACGCGGAAATATCCGAATATTTATCTCCTAAGAGGGTTATTAAGCGAGATTTCATCGCCACTAACACCGAGTTCAAAGAAATAGCTACCTACTGTTAAAAATACAGCAAACCATTTTGAATCTTCTTGCTTTATAATAAGGATGAGTGATATGAAAATTTTAACACGGGATAGGTATGTGAAGATTGGTGTCTACATATTTAAAGAGAAATGCGATTTGCTGATTTGGTTGTAGATATAAAAGTGTAATATAATATTATTTTTCCGCAAAACAAAGGACTATAATAATGTTTTACTATAGTAACGTATTGATACTATAGGCTAAAGCAATCGCATGTAATGAAATAACAAATTCAGTAAGTAAACATGGGAGATAATATTCAAAATAGCTGACATTTTATAACTGGAGGCAATCAGATAACTAGCACAAAATGTAATTTCAGGACATTATAAAGAGCCAATATTTATCGATATGTGAATAGGCTAACTACCAATTTCAAAAGGGATTTTGCCAGCAGTTGCGACAATTAGTCGTGATTTAGGACGACTAATAAACATAATGACTGTACGACTATACGTGACATACATAGGTAATGTTCTATTCTATGTATTAATGGCGACGAAGCACCATGATTAATTGAAATTAGTTGTATGAAGGCATTATTGGGACTTAGTGATTATTTATTTTTGATTATGATATGTAACTATTGCCATTTTGGTGTAATGGTAATGTCATATATATATGCCTATTATAACTAACCTACCTAGAGGTATATAACTGCTTCTATTATTTGGTGATTTTAATCGCAATATGTTTTATTTTTGTTTGTTAACAAATTAAGTCCGAATACTGAAACGTTACTCAACGCCCCACACTTGGATTTTCTCCTGTGCCGTGGGTGCGTTTACAAACATACAAGTTCACATATACATGACACCCAGACCTGGAACAACAATCTGTGGATCACACAAATAGTTGTTCCGAGCGGGATTTGAACCCGCGACACCTTGCGTGGCAGCCAGTTGCCCAGTCACCGCGCCAAGAGTGCAGTCAAAATTTATTTTATAATTACGTTAATTTTGAAAATTTTTATTTATTTTATTTTGACAAATCTGCAATTATTAAATGAATGTTATAGAGGTAAAATCTTACAACTATTGTAGCTGCTTGCAGCTGAGGTATTAGTCCACGACTCAAGTTTGTTTTTCGATTGATTTGTTCGGAGTATTAATAATAAGCTACGATTAGAATATATCTACGATACACTTACGATAAACACATTTTAGGGTTAATTTGATATTTGCAAGCGCTATTCATATTTATTTCGATGCATAGACACTACTTAGTTATACGATCGATTTGTTTTTTTTTGTCTACATTAATTTTATTATTATTGGATTCCTCGAGTAGCAGCGCGACAGTCGCTGCGTCGATGGTCACGGAATGCTGCTCATGAATATGTGCCTCTTGCATGGCTTGAAACTGGTCGGATCCTCGTCAAATAATCACAAAAGCTATAACATAACTACATTAATTTACTAATAATGCTATTACTATTAACTAAATAATGTCATTTGGTGTGTCATTAACTGATTTCTGGTCACTACTCACTTAGAGGGACAGCAAACATGTTTATATATCGAATTCATAAAAGGAGGTTTTCAGTATGACCTGGGTGTATGTGTTGTTTGTAGGTATGTAGGTTTGTTCACGACTATCTCGTGATTGGTAGGACAGAGATTGATGCAGTTTAAAAAATATATTTTATTCGACTGTTTTAAAAAAAAAGGTTGAAGTCGATTTTTGTAACGTAAGTAGTTTACGTCGCTGTAGGCCCAGAAGGAGATGGTGGGATGAACTTGACGCTTATGAAAAGGATTGGCCACAGAAAGGTTTAAGAGATGAGTGGGAGGAGGGTAGGCCTTTGACCTGCAGTGGGACAACCATGGCTAAAAATAAAATAAATAAATAAGTAATTTATAGTTCCTATGTATAATTAGCTCGTTGTTTCGATATCCGCAAAAGTACCTTGTGCTAAGTACGGTGGCCTGCAGATCAACCTATCCTTTTCTATCATTTCTCTATTATATCTTCAACTTTATTATATTGACATAAAGTCGAAAATCCAATTAACAAATTTGACAGATTCGAATAGTTCCAGTTGGTAGCACGATCGATCTCTTTGTTTGTCTGTACTTTGCTGAATCGACTATTCATTTAAGTACAATAATTAATTTAAAATTAAAATTTAATTGCAAATTTCATTTCGCTATCCAATTAGTAGATCTTTGAACAATTTAATTAGAAAAAGATGCATTCTGGGGATGATGACAGGGTATGAAAATTAAAAATATAATTAGTCCGTAAGTTAAGTAATGAAAAAATATTAGACACGTATTTTTTTATTTTGTCGTATAATAAAACAATACTTAGATAAAACGAATCAAAGTTTAGGAGTGGGGGCTAAAACGTCATTACTTAGTATAAAATGTACTGAGAAGTGACGTCACGCGACATTTCAAATCAATATATCTTCGAAACTATTCGTTTCTGTGAGAAAATAAAAAATACGTGTCTAATGTTTTTAAATAATCTATCAGACGGACATTAAAATAAAAATTAGTCGTCTACCCTAGCACGTCCGACTTAACAGAATAGTAATTGTTTTGCAACTGTAAAAATTTGGAACTATTTTAAAATTCAAAATGTGAAAACATACGTGAATAAAATAAGTAAGTATTAATATTAAAATGTTCATCCACCACTAGTCTTTTGGAACTTAAAATATTTTATTTAAAACGCTCATTCCTGATAAATTCATCTTCATCGTCTGCACCCAGTTCTCTTGTGTTGAAGATTTCATCTGTTTCGTTTTGATATGAGAATGATTTTGCATAAAGTATCGAATAATATGATTAGGTGTATTCAAATTATTTAAATAACTAACCAGTGTAATTTAAGTTATAGGAATGATGTAATCATAGGTAGGTAAATAATACTATATTATATATACCCCTAATGATGATGGAGACACCCAAGAGATACCATTATCAGATGCTGCTAAAACTTAACCTTTTGATTTTACTTTTGATATTTTTAAGTATATACCGTACTAATTAATAAAGTTCTGCAATAGCTGCCTCAACAAGAAAATTATCTTAGGCATAGAAACACGCATATTGCATATGGGTAGAAAATTAACCTTCCTCTTAAAATGATCTCCTTTCAGTCAAAGTCAAAGTCAAAGTCAAAATCATTTATTTCAATTAGACCAGGATGGCACTTTTGAACGTCAAACAACAAAAAATTATAAGTGAAGCTAGTTGCTCATTCCAAGGCGTAGATTCCTATGGAGAAGAACGAGCAAGAAACTCCATAGGTTACTCTTTTTTGTTTGTTCATAATAACACCCCGCATTTTATTCCGTTTACAACACAAACATTTACTTAGAGTAATATACTTAAAACTATAGTTTAAATAAAACCAGACATAACACACACTATTTGCAGAAGTTCAGTTTCAGATCGTTGAGTACAAACACTAAAAAAGGCATTATTGCTGAGCGTTGTCCTAACAGAATCAACCATTTTATTTAGACCCACGAAACTGGTTGCCTCCCCTGATTTCGTTTTAAGATTTATTGTTGTAGGGAAGCATGGAGGGTCTTAGTCTACTGGTGGAATATTATACATTGGTTAGGGATGAAACCCTCGGATAATTGTCACCGTCAATGGGAACAATGACCCGAAAATATGTTCAGGGTATTTAGTAGATACGCACCTTGTGTTAAGGGAACCGAGTTTATAATTTGTATATCTTCTATTTACGTTTTGTATAAAATCATTATGCATGGCCATGGACGTAACAAAATGTCAGAAGCTGTGTATAATTTTACGTTAGTAGATGCATACTATTAAGATTAATGCTCAAACCTTCTCCGTGTGAGAAGAGGCTTTGCTCAGCAGTGGGCACTTATAGGTTGTTGATGAGATGCATACAGTTGCACATCATAATACCAATATTTATTCGATCGATAACCAATAACCAAGAATTTTGAACTTCATTTAAGCATTTCCATGTATTAGGTTCTTTTATTAACTGGTTTAAATTGTTAGTACAAACGATATTTTTTTTTAATTTTGTCATTCCTCGTTAACAAAGCTAATCCATATTAATATTTTTCATAGTTACTTTATTTTTAATTATGGAACTTGTTCGCAGCCTGTATCTATTGTAATTTCAAGAGTTATAACAATAAACGTGGGTCTGGCGTGTATCAAGCTGGCATGAGTTCAGAACTGGGCGTTAACAGGCTCGTTCCAAGCATCTGTCTGAGCGAGAGGCGAACCGTTTTTAATATAAGCCTTATGTGTCTGGCGTTTGAATGTGTGTGTACTTTGGTACACTCACTGATAGTTAAACTTCAACTTGTATGTTTGGGAACGAAAATTCGATTAGAACCACATTCTATTTGCAATACGTTAAAAGAATATAGGTAGTATGAAAGCATGATCATACCATTTTTAACGAGTTAACGCGTTAACATTTCTGAGTAGGTAACTGCAGCTCCAACAAATGAGGATCTATTTGAACACTAATCGAACAGTCAAAGAACGTTTGGAGGAGTAAAATATAATAAATAGTTTCCATTTCTTACTTTTAACCGCTCAATTCCCAAGCGGTCACCGGTAACCGCTCACCGCTTACTCCATTATAGACCTTATTTCCGATGTTTAGAGACTACTTTTGTATGAACAAATATTGTGGATTTTTCATAATCGAAGATTCAGAAGTGTAAAGATTATAATTTTAATATGTTGATGTTTAGGTATAAAAAAGGAAAATAGGATTTACATTATTCCTGTTGCCAATTACCCTTCATCCGTAAGTCCAGACGGTCCAAATAAACAAAACAAGTTTATGCCATACAAGCGTTGAAGGGCCATTCCAAGTTCAACAAGAAACACGAAACTTGGATATTGTAAATTTTCTAGACTAAAATTAATTCAGACGCCAGCGGTTTTGCCGAGGACTTGAAAATTTCTTTCACGATTTATGTGTTTAGAACGGACAAACTTGTACAATTACCGCGCCAACTCGCAAATATTGCATTGCAGCCATATTTGGAGGTGGGAATAAAAATTTAAATACATTAAGTGTGGGAAAGCCATGCTTCGGCTCGAATGGGCCGGCTCGACCGGAGTGATACCACGGCCTCACAGAAAACCGAAGTGATGCAACGTGATGCAACGTGTCGTGTGAGTGAGGTTACCGGAGGCCTAATTACCCTCCCCTTCCCCAATCTCCCCAATTCCTGAATCCCCAACGATCCTTAAACTCCTAATCTATCCTAATCCTAAATAAAAAAAAGGGATTACACCTGATGTACACCTGGAACACCAGAGGCGTTACAGGTGTAACGCCTCTGGTGTTCCAGGTGTACATGGGCGACGCCGATTGCTTACCATCAGGTGATCCGTCTGTTCGTTTACCGGCTTATGCCATAAAAAAAAAACTTTTAGGATGGAACATAGCCCTAGTAGTCGGAGAATTAAGTAGAAGTACGTCCTAATATAAATATATTAAGTACGGCGACTGTAGTTCAGAAATAATCTAATTTGCAATTCATTAGGACTTGAAAGCGTCATGGCAGAGGCAGCCAGCCAGACGGAAACCATTTCAACGAACACACATACGTATATACATACTAATAGTAGATAGGGACACCACATCGATTTTGCTAGACCGAGAGGCCATCTGCAGTTTCGTAGTTTGCATATAACTAATGCATGTATATATGTGCTTCTAGACTATAGGTATATTGTACATTATAGTGTAAAAACATTGTCCATTGTTATTCTGGGTCTGGGTGTGATGGGTATGTGAAATGATGTTATTTTGTTTGCCTAAGGCACATAGAATACTGGAAAAAATGCTAGTCTGAAGCACCTTTATTTTTACCACAAAAAACCAGTCATAGCCTGACATAAAATTTGCGTGAATAACCGCCGTGTGAGGTTGACGAGGACTAAATTCTATCCCCCTTCCCCACTACGAAATGCCCAATCCTAAATTCACTAACCGCCCTCAACACACTCATAACTCCTCTGATGTTGTGGGTGTACTTACATTGGCGTGCGGCGTACGATTGCTTACCATGTAGGTGATCCGTCTGATTGTTTGTCACATTACTTCGCGACAAAATGTATCTACAATTTCAATTATAATAAAATGAGAAACGTTAATAATAAACTAGCTAAACTTAATACCTTATAACCGTATATAACTCACTTAGTAGATAAACTTAACTGTCAAATGATAAATAAAATGAGTAACAATGTGGGTATTGCAAAAACAAAAGACCTATAGTTTCCCCGTTAATAGGTAATTCTCAAGTAATGAATGACAGAACTCAAAACAGCAATAATTTTGTTCCATTTTTCGATTCCTTTTTTTATTTTATGCAAATTATTTGGCAATAAGTAAACTATGTACTTTCATAATTTACTATAACCGATTAATTAGAAGAAATTTTTTGTGTAATGTAAGATCTATTTTTTTTATTAAAAATAAAAACGTTTTGTTTTCTATCAATCGAATGGTATTTCTTCATTATTTTACTATGGTATTATTATTTAAGGCGACGTGAACAGTAAACACGTGTCAGCTTACCGAATTAAAAAAAAAGTCT
This sequence comes from Spodoptera littoralis, assembly GCA_902850265.1. Lineage (NCBI taxonomy): Eukaryota > Metazoa > Arthropoda > Insecta > Lepidoptera > Noctuidae > Spodoptera > Spodoptera littoralis. The sequence continues at coordinate 5,201,311 of LR824542.2, read as the reverse complement.
GATTATGGCATAAAAACTTAATGTATTTTGCTTCTTACCTAAGTTGTATAGATAGTACCATTGGTAGTTAATAAATTATAATGTAAGAAGATTTCTCGAACACAGTACTAAATCTGACGGTAGCTATTGTATGATACAATGACGGATAGTGCATCAAAAATTCATCGTATTCGGTTATGGCTCGAAGACATAAAGGTATGATAGTTTAGTATATAAAAAGTAGCATTACTATCTATTTATTTCAGATTTCTCACCCTAACAGTGTGTTAAATAAAAATGTATATTGTGTCAATAATGATACTGAAATATATAAATTATTTAAAATTACTATCAAGTTTTATTCTTCCATGTGAGTACAGTCTTAAAAAACAACAGAAGCTTAATAGCTGTGTAACGATTCATATCGTCCTCTATCGCAGCACTCAAGTTCCATTCATCTACATACATATATACATACAGATAAATAAAATTGGATTGTTTGTTTGTAATATTAAAATAACCGGCATATGTATATACATACTATACACATACTAAAATAACACTTTTTTCAATTTTTGTCTGTCTGTCTGTTTGTACTAGATAACCTCTGGAATGGCTGTACTGATTTTGCAAGACTTTTATTGGCAGATAGCTGTTGTACTAAGGAGTAACATAGGCTACTTTTATTTTGGAAAATTGAAACAAAAAAAAGGAGTTATGATGCAAAATTCTACGCGGACGGAGTCGCGGGCGACAGCAAGTATGATAGTATAAATAGTATAGTATAGATAGTATAAATAGAACTTAGTAAGTGCTAAAAGCACTTTGTTTCCGCGTTTACTTAAACGGAATAAGAAATCCAAGTTCTTTAACTTTGCACTTGATTGATGCAAGGATATCTAAGTACGATTTTTTACTGAAAAGAGGTTTAGGAAGAAAAAACAAAAGAGTTCTGTATTTTTTTTGTCGATTCAGATATTGTATTTAAATCAACTGCTGAACTTCAAGCCTTATAGAGTTGTCGTTATATTTTTTTTAATTAAATAAAAATATCAAACATAGCTACGTATGTTCAGATGTGTGTGATACCTTTGTCTGAGATTATGATGAGAACAAAAGGGTATGCTGAAAGAGAAAAGTAGTAATGTGATATTTCAAGGATTACAAGCACACTTTTAACCTAGGCGCTTGATTAATAATATTAGTATTAATATAAATGTAATAGAATTATGAAAATATTCACATAAAATAGTCTAAAACAAGTTATTAGATAAAATATTTTCCAAGTACATAAAACCTCTAATAATCAAAATTGTTAGGCAACTTTGTCATCAACCGCAGTCGAAAGTGATGGCAGCTTAGCATTATTTAACTCAAATGTGTTTTCTAATCGTTAGGTACTCAAAATTTTATAAAGGTACACTCACTAGTACTATAGTTGTATCATAGAAGTGTGTTTCAGGGCAAAGGCAGATGATAAAAGCACTAGAAACTCAGAAAACAATCATACCGCGTAGTATTTCAACTATACGCTAGATGGCGCTTTGCGCATAAAAAATGTATTATCTATGTCATTCACTAGGTTCTTGTAGTATTCACAATAAGTAAATTGAAATAATGTACGTTAAATTAAAAAAAAAACATTTGAATGAAAAATACAAACAAAAACATAGCAGAAGCCACTACCGCCATCTTTAAAAATGATGTTGCAACTGAACCGAAGCGTTGAAGCCTATGCTGCGTAATGAAACCTTTAGTCAACTCCTTGCAGATTCAGTATAATGGTTAAGTTAAAGATGTCAGTATTGAATATCAAAACATGTTTATACTTACAAAATTGTTGACCTTAGACGACCTTCATAACTCCTTTACAGGTAATAGTTGAGTAGCTAATAAATTTCCAGCACAAAATATTATAACGTCACTTCTTTATAATTTATCTTCACAAGAATAAAATTCATTAGAATAATATTATTTTTACTAATTTATAATGCCACAAACATCGCTTCCAGAAGTCTAAAGCAAACTGTTGATAGTGATCCAAACACCAACTCAGCTTGAATCACTTTTCTCTTTGGCGGGAACAGATACGCGCTATCTTCGTCCTTTTCACACCCGTAGAGGATTATATTTATGTCCTTTACCGGTGTCGATTAAAGTAAAACCATTACGGCGAGAACAAAAAAGGGTCCCCTTTGAACAAATCGTAATATATCATCGTGTTGACGTTGTGAGCTTGGGGTCTTCGTCCAAACTAGCCCGCTTTGTCCAGAAGCAGTAAATTTTATTGGAGTTAACGGTTTCTGTGCTGAATAAGCAAATTATGACTCGTTTTGTAAAAGAAAGGAATGCCCTAATTTCTGTATCTGGCAATAAGTTAATATATAGCTTAATTTCACTCAATACACTTTACCAGTTTTTCGTAAAATAAATAATTATCATAAAAAGAATTATATACCGGTCAAACGTGATAATTAAAAATTACAATACAAAAACATATTTGGAATTAATCGAAAGTAAATATATAGTTGGCACATTTCTTGATACCGAAACAGAATGTGATGAACTAACTCAATTTCAGTTCGTAATAAAAAATAAACCATATCAAATGAACAAACTTCCACGTTCAATATTTCCAGCGACACATAATACGAATATATGAGGTCATAATCTGTCTACACAGGATCGGAACAAACGTAAGCTGCGAGAGCTTCGATCCCACACGGATGGAGCTCATCCATCATTCGAGACAATAGCCAGGGTCGTCGATTCGATACCGAGCAGCTGACACCATACAATCAAATATAGTTACCATATCGCTTTTGTTGTAAGAGTCATAAACTAGGATTTCTAGTTGTATGGCATTTCAAATAAAATTGTTTGGTATTTTAAGCATAGCTGCAATCTTTTGTATGATATTTAGAACTTTTCAAATACATAGGTTACTGTTACTTGAGATGAAACTCCATAAAAAAAGTAAAAACTTAAAAAAATACTTTTTATCTGTTTTTGTACCATAAACTACGACTAAAAATAATGGCGACTCGATAAAATGTCACCAGGTTCTTTGGGAAGATTTGATTGAAAAAAAAACAACGTCAACTTTTGATCCGGTATTGTCCATAATGTATGATTTGTATGATTTTGTATTTATTTAATACCAGCTTTCTGCCGCGGCTTCGCACGCGCTTATTGGGGGTTGAAGGCAGATTAATTAGAAAAATGTAATGCCCTATTTTTATTTATTTATAAATACACACTCTATTGTACACCACATAAAAACAACATCACTGACTGCCTCGTTGGCCTAGTGGTCGCAAGTGCGACTGCCGGGCAAGGGGTCTCGGGTTCGATTTCCGGGCCGGGCAAAGTATTATTGGGTTATTAAAAATTTCTCAGTAGTAGCACGGAGTCTGAAATTGTGCCCGGTATATGGCAATATGCTCACCCCCTATTACATAGGACTCATAACATAAATAGTGAAAAGTGGGTGTTACATTGTACAGTGGCATAATGTGCACCTCTGCCTACCCCTTCGGGAATAAAAGGCGTGATGTTATGTTACGTTAATGTTTAGGTATTCATAATTTCGCATTTTTGCTACAAAACTGCACTATTGCAGTAGTAATTAGGTACATGTCTTACCAAATTAACGTAACACTTAGGCGCGTGTCATCCATTTAAGTATCCTATACAAACTCAATAGGTTTCTGATTGTTTTGAAAAGAAACGTTTAAATCTTTATTACTTAGCACGTTACCATAATTGTAATGGCCATTATAATCTGTTTTAATTTCAAAATCACTTATAGGATTAGCAAAATCTACACCATCGTTGTATTCACACATCATTCCACTATTTTGATTTTCAAATATGAACTGTAATATTTTAAACTGAGTAGTGTCAAGGGAATTTGTTTCTATCTTAATGAGTTTACTATCAGTAGCCACAAGTAGGTAGAAACCTAAATAACCTATAGGTTGTGGTTTATTAATTACAGAAACGTCTAATTGATTTTGATAAAATAAAATATATTGTTCACAATTTTAGTAAAACCATCTTTGCCTCTATTGAATAAAAGAGTAAGGTTCCCATCGATATGATTGATTGTGACTATTTACCTTTTTCTACTTAGGGCTTTCTGCATAAAGTACAGAGTGTTGCCATCTCGTAGGTATCTAGAGTATCTAGTACTTATTTTTTTTTTACTTCTATCACATTTTCTAAGGTTTGCTAGTTTACGACAACGAGTGCGTATCTGTTTATATTAATTAAGTTATAGGCTCATTGGACGAGTTGCAAGCACGACTGCGTAGTAAAAGGTCTTGAATTTCCAAAGCGAGATAAATAATTATTAAGCTTATGGGATTTTTTTCAGAAATAGCATGTTTGTTTGTATTTTTTAGCCTCTGTATAAGGCTTCATTACTTTTAGTAAGAGTTGTTGACATGCCTGACACGAGAAAGCTTGTGTACCATATGGTATATTTTAATTTTGATAAGGACTGCAGTGGTCAATTATAAGTTTAGTCGTACATAATAATGTAGAAGTTTATAATTCACCAGTTGAATATCGCTGCATATTCAGACATCAATCTACCTATACAAATTATACCTATGGAGAAACCCAATAATATTTCTTCTATCACAAAATCGAAGTGAAGACCCAATGAGAATACAAAGTAAACTTACGGACCATTTAGTACAAATATTTGTGATAGGCGTGTTGGCTACCGAAACAGATTTTAAAGCTTATCTATTGTATGCAGACTATCGGAAACCCGGTATGTTTCTCTTATCTACAGCACACAAATGCACTAGCCCTTAAAAATTACACACACAAACAAACAAAGTCATTACCAAATTAACGACGTTCAGGTGACGAAAAAGCATTTTGTAAACAAGTTCCATACTGTGCGGTCGCCTAACTGTTCAGTGATCGAAATTCTTTATAAGTTATTATTAATATAATATAACATCTGTGAAAAAATACCATGTCCTCACCAACCCCGTCACCACCAAGCCTAGTTACTGATGAAGAGGACTCTAGAGACTCCACAATATCAGATATTTCAAATTCAAGTATGCCGAAATTGGAGACTGTTCCTTTACCGCAGAAAGATGATTGCAAATCTAGTGGAGTTACGTCACATGGCGTTGAAGACATATTAGCTGAAGATGTCAACTATAACGTCCATGACAACGTATATTCTGATTGCAAGCCAGAAGATACAATATCTAACGCTTTTGTACAAGATTATAACTCAAGAGATTCCACAGGGTTTAGCATCCATGACATTCTTGGTTTACAACAATCCTACAATGCAAATCCTCGAGATGACTTAGAATCACGATATGAATATCATATGCCCAATTACGAAAATATCAGCAACAACTCCAACAACTATGGATCTGGAACTGAAGAAGTGATTTCCGAAGCATGTATTGAGAAAACCGACGTCTTCAATCCAGCCGCATCGCACATTGCAAATCAAGTTGTTTATACCAGAAACTATGCTGTCAATGAAATTGTTCGATACCATGAAAGAAGTAATATAAACAACGAAGTTACTAAAGAACCTGCAAGAGATATCAATGATATTCATGATCCTAACTTTCCAACCCAGGTAAATGCCATAACAAACTGCACTCTATTGAAATAGACAAAAGAATGAAATTTTATGGCAAACGTCTGTATAGTGACGAATGTGATTTACCGCAAACCAACCGGATTCTTAATGACATTTTAATTTGTAGTAGTTAGTAGTAACTACAAGTACACAATTAAGAATTAGGTCGAACTCACCTTATTGCAGTGGTGCGTTTGGTCAAAGCTAGACGTTTTATTAAAAGTGTTTTTATATTATTCCAGAATTCTTCCTGGAATAGTAAGCCAGTATCAAGTACAGCTGTTGGTAGCTCTGCGTCTTTAACAACATCCGGTAAGTTGAAATCGAATCTTTTTAAAATTAATTTTTATTTAACTTTTACAGTGTTTGTGATGATTGATGATACATGAACTGAGCAAGTATTTATTTTCATTATTGTCTTCAAAGTCTTCTCTTTCTTCTGGTCTTTCACCAAAATTAGATTTTAGAGTTTGACTCAGTATCAGTATTTTTCATTGAGCAACTGCTATGTACCGTCCGCAACCTATTGTGATCGATTAGGCTACCTTTACTTTTGGTTAAACCCGTTTTCGAGTTTTTAAGCGTCTTACTACGTAGCAAGACTTGTCATTGATGTTCGTTAATAGTGTTATCATTGGGTGTTAAACACAGCCAATTTTTAGCATGATGCTACGTATACCATGTTTTTTACATTCATTCAAATCCTATATATACGTACATGTTTTCGCAAAATACCCTGTGTATGTAAAAACTGTACAACTAAACAATTTTAAATAAGTATAAATTGATAGTTCAGTAAATAATTCTTCTATTCTTTATTTTCAGAAATGTCAACAGACTCATCATATACGAAAGGATTTACGAAAAGGGCACGAACAGCTTATACGAGCTCACAGCTTGTTGAATTAGAAAATGAATTTCGTGAAACACGTTACCTCTGTCGACCAAGACGAATTGAACTCGCCAATTATTTACAACTAACGGAGAGACAAATAAAAATCTGGTTCCAGAACAGAAGGATGAAATACAAGAAAGACAATAAACATAATAAGCCGTCCTCGTCAGTAGATGATAGCAGTCCTTCAAGCTCCAAAGAAATGTCACCAAATCGTGATCACAAGATGTCTCATGGACGAAACTGTGGTGGACATGATCGACACAGGCGTCTTATGCCAGATAATAACGCAGCTCACCATAAAATTTATCTTCAACCGAACGACAGTATTCCTAGGCCACCAGAATACACTGCTATTAATCCATTGAAAACAATTTTAAAAGGGCCACAGAATACTGTAGAATTGCCGGCGTATACACCGAACTTGTCTTATCCATCATACTATCCAGGAGTACCAAACAGAGCCACTTACTCACCGATGCCTGAGGTTTATCGATACGGCGATGACTCACTGCCACCGAATTCTAATACTCTGTCTACGTTACCATCTGATAGCTACGTGCCAAACGGTGCTAACATAAAACTAAATGATGATTTAGTACGGTTTGGCGCTGGGTCGTCTTACTATAATACAATGCCAAGCGGTGTGATCCCTCCGACTGCTGCAGACACCTATAGCTTTGCTCCAACTTTGCCATCAGCATCGTTGACTACTTATGATGAAAATAGGACATCAAACTTGACTTTGGGTCAAGATCCGTACTTTTCATATTTGATTACTCCAGATCCTGCAAGTCAGCCTACATCTTCAACGCCAACTAAATATTCTGCATCTTATATATCTCTGTAATTTTAAGGTATTGTTTCATTCACTACTTCTAATATTCTCTTTCCTATTACTGTTTTAGTACTTTTCTTGTAAAATTATAAAATAGAATTATTGAATTCTTACAATAATTTTAGTATACTTATAATATACTACTATCTTATTACTATATCAGTATCAAGGTGTATAAATAAAAAATATATATATTTATATAAAGAGAGATTTTAGGTAGTTACAAAGCTTACATTCATTTCTGCTGTGAATTTTTACGTGTCAACCTAGCAGTGCTGCAGCTGCAACCTGCAAATTATCGAATTCTTATTCATCTGTTCAAAGTTTATATCACGATTGATGATTATATGACACGATAAGTGCGTGTGTGTGTATTTTGTTCGTTTTACTCTTGTTTTTTTAATAATAATTTCTCATTATTGTATAATGTCAATTTGTTGTTATTTCGTTTAGTTTAAGTACTATAACAATGTACGAGTTCGTGTATATTAAGCAAATTTTTAAATGATAGATTAATATATTTTTATACTTTCTTATTAAATTTTGTTCTTTTTATTTCATCTCCTATCATGTAACATTTTTAAAAACATAATTATATGATAAAAATTTAACAGGTTTCTAAAGAAAAGTTCTAGTTCGTCTATTTCTATATGTACAATGGCCGTTTTCACCAACCACAACTGAATTATACCTTAATCTTAGTAACTCATTACTTAGTACGAGAGACTTAAACGAACCCCTTATTAGGTGGCATTAGGTGTCGCCTTTTTTTTTTTTTTTAAGGGGGGAAAATCTTCGAATGACTGCTCCCGCCTGGGTGAGGCGGAAGGGAGTGTCAGACTCTTACTGACTAAAAACCACCCCGTTCCTTCTCCTGCACGTCGAGCCGGAGCCCCGGTTACCCGTTAGGTTCTCCGCGACTCCGAATCGGCATCGGCCCTATTGGGCCCCATCTGTGGTGGTCTGATGGCTCTTTGAGGCGCGCGCGGAACGCGACGCGCCGTACGCTCGGGTCTGTTTCTGGTCGGACGGGGAGCCACCCATGCTCGCCGTCCGCAGGCCCGCGCTTACGGTGGCCGGAGATCGTTCCGCGATCCCCGACGCCCGGTGTGTCCTTCGCGATGGCTGGGTTGCGAGGAGGCAGCGCTTTGCTGCCTTACGCGTCCCGCCTCCTCCTTAGCTAGCATGACTGCTTCGCAAAAGGAGGAGACGGCATCCCAGTCCCCCTCGCTCCGCATCATGGCCTGCACTAGGCCCGGAGGCGAGAGGTCGCCATCGCCGATCACTTCCCTGAGGGCACGGCGGTGCTCAGCCCACGCAGGGCATTCTCCCACTGTGTGTTCCATCGTGTCCTCAGGGCGGTCCTCGCAGTGATGACACCCGGGCGTTTCCTCCCGCCCCATCAGACACAGGTACCTCCCGAAACTTCCATGTCCGGTGAGGACCTGCGTCAGGCGGTAGGTGAGGACGCCGTAGCGTGTCTCAAGCCACTCCTCAAAGAGGGGACTTACCGCTGCAATGGCAGCGAGCCCAGCCCTCGGTTGCGACAGTCGTTGCCGCCATCCCGCCACGCACTTATCTGGCGCGGCAGCGGAGTTTCGCCCCGGCGACGTGCCTCCGCGCGCATGTTATACACGCGCGCGAGCACCTTCGCCTCCAGATCCCACGGCGGTAATCCGGCAAGGAGGTTCGCCGACTCCCCAGAGATCGTGCGGTATCCGCGGATCATTCGGATCGCCATGACCCTCTGTGACATGAGCAGCGTCCGAGCAGGACGCCGCAACAAGTTCGGCGCCCAAACAGGGGCGCCGTAGAGGGCCATGGACCGCACGACCCCGGCGTATAACCTCCGGATTAGGTGTCGCCTACAGGTTGATGAAAACCAGAATGTCGTTATATGTCACAAACCTTAGCCTATGGTTTTCCTAAAATGATGATATTGAGCATTACACTGACACTTATAACTGAGGAATCGTAAATTGGAGTATAATAATTATCACTCAAGCTACTCTGCCTTGATTTTACAAGCTTTTATTCAACTTGCAATGTAAACATAATTACATACTAATTAAATTTATGAAGCGAAATCTTAGTATGCAACTAAATTTTGAAACAGTAACTACTATTCAACTGATTGTGCTGAAATGTGTACATACATACACGTTCAATTTGTATGACATTAAACGCTTAGTGCAATAAATGCTTTACAATTTACAATACTTACGTACAATAGACAATAGATATATAAATACGTCACATCGTAGCAAGCATGGTCGTAGTCTATCTGCCAATTTCAATAACCTATCTCAATCTGTGAATTAAAATCGATTATTGACGGATAATCGATACAACTAATGTCAAAAATTATTCATATCCATAGATTTTAGATTCTTTGGCCTGTAGTTGTCAATACTTCACGGTAGGAGTAAAATTTTCGCCCCGACACCACGCTAAGATACGTATACCTACATACTTATTCAGTCAGTCGTAGAAGTGGTTTACTCACAGAATGAGACGATGGAAATAAAAAAAGATTGGTGGATAATTAAGAAACAAAATCATGCAAAATATATTTGCGAGTTTAGCAAACATGGGCAATAAAGCTGAGGTAAATTATCTTTTTCATTTTCCGATATGATTAGGTATATTGATTCGAATATTGACAAAGGTTATACCTACATATTTCTAATACTCATTATTTTAGGTAAAGACCTCATTTCAAAGTCATCATTTTAGGTCTTTACCGAAAATTGTATTTTATTGTAAATTACTGTTTATTTTTTTCCGTATTGCTTTAATTACGTCCTAAACAAGTAAAAGACCGGGAGCTCCAGTTATTGACGATAGTCTATAGTGCATGCATATGCATCTATAGTGTGTACTAGTTACAGGGTGGTTTACAATCTACATTTGTATACAAAATATGAATACGATTATTATTATGCTTGTCAGTTTACTAACGTAATTACGTTATTTGACGTGCAACTCGACTACCTAGTTTCAAGCCATGCTAGAGGCTCATATTCATGAGCTGCATTACGATTATTATATTTTTAGGTTATAATATCTTATTTTTGTTTTAGATTACCAGTCGAGAGAATCAGCCCTTTCGCACAGAACTGTGGCCAAGACAGTCAACGCAGGAGATTAAAGGTTTGTATTTCTATCTTTTTTTTATAATATCTATTGTATTATGTAGAGAAGTTTAGATTAAGTTAATGTTACCTACTGTAAACCTACAATGATATTGTTTGAACTAGAATATATATTTTTATGAACTAGTTTTCCATCCTACTACATAGATGTCAGGATTACCTTTTCAATAAAATTTTAAAACTTACAATCATTAGTAGCTGTTTAAAGCAATGCATAAAATGTTTTTATAAGAACTATCGTGAGACATATTAAATTAACTAAAAATCGCGGGCTACTTATGTGAATATACTGAGCCAGTAGGTTGCGCGACATCGCCGTGGCCGCGCACGTCACACTTGAGGAAGAACTTCTCTGTGGTTCGAAACTAGTAGAGCTTTTCTCGATATATGATGATTGCCAGGCCACAACTATGCGCTTCTGACGATGCATTCTGCTTCGCACTGCAAAACTGTGGAATGATACGTCGGCGGTATTTCCAAACCGATACGATCTTCAAACCTTCAAGAAAAGAGCGTATTCCTTTTTAAAAGGCTGGCAACGCACCTGTGGCTCCTCTGGTGTTGCGGGTATCCATGGGCGGCGATGATCGCTTACCATCAGGTGATCCGTCTGCTCGTTTCCCTCTTATTTCATAAAAAAATTCACGTAAGCAACCCGCGATTGTTAGATAATGCTTAAAATTGTAAGTTTCACATACTTTATTTTTCTTTTCTATTACTGTTATGATACTTTTTGCCAGCGGGTTTGTCCGCATTCTGGTGAGAAAAAAAGTAGCCTATGTGTTATTTTAAATCGCTTCAGCCGTATTGACTAAATTAAGTAAGAAACATATACATAAACTTTTGCATTTATGATAAGACTTAATAACATTTAGAATCATTCAAATTCGCAGATGTGAAACTAAATATCAAGAAAAAACCAAAACGAATACGTAATGCGTATACGGCAGAACAGCTAGCGATATTAGAAAAAGCATATAGCGGCTACAAATACATCAATCCAACAAATCGCAAAGCAATGTCTCAAGCTTTAAATGTCAATGAACAATGCATAAAAAATTGGTTTCAAAACAGAAGAATAAAAGAAAAGAAAGAAATCTTAATGAACGACGAAAATCGTCTGAACGAACGGGATAGTAATAAAGTTACTTTATCGTCGTCTATACCAAGATATGAAATCAAAATATGTAATCCAAGTCAAGTTGCTAATTCAACTACCTGCGCAAATGATGGCGAATCGACTAATAACTTGAATCATTTCAACCAACCACCCGTCCCCTACAGGCCTTATTTTCAATCAAGCGAGGTGCAGACCATTTGTGAATCTGGAAGTAATTCAGTTAGTACTTCATTGCTTCCTAAACCTCCTAGTTCGAATTTAAGTAACACTTCTGACTTCGTAGCTAAAGAAGATATCAATGAATTACTTACTGATTTGAGTCAGTTCATCCAAACCAATTCCGTTTATTATTCTCCTTCTTCAAATCCAGGACAGAAGAATTATGAATCGAGTAGTAGCTCAATTACTGGTTCATTACATCCTAGTTCTCAAAATGAAATCAGAATAAGTAGTTCAAATTTGTATCGTTCATCTGACGTCATTGCCACTGAAAATGTCAATGACTCATCTGTTAACTTTGGTCAGGTTTTTCAATCGAATACCTTTTACGATCATAATCATTTAACTTCATGGGAAGAACAAAAACGATGCGAATTAGGCACTGGTTCATTATCTGCTGTATTTAATAATGAAACCGAAAGATATAATGTATATGCAAATAGCGTATCTAACTCAAATATTAGCGAAAATATTAATGAGTCACGTGTTGAATTGAATCGGGAGAACCAATCCGATCTTGTTTATTGCAATCCTTATGAATATGAAGTACAGCAAAGCTATGCTCACAATTCTTATGATAACCATTATACATACTCAACTCATTCTTACCCATAACCCCTGAAATCTTTCACTTCTTAGGGCCTAGTGAGAGATTGAGTTTACGTTAACGAGATCATAATATCACTGCATTTAGCCCTGAATCGGTTGGTTAACTTGGCGCAGCCAACCAGTTCATGCAAAAATAAGCGCACGTGATCAAACCCGGATTTTAATTTTCATCGAAATGAGACCACGCTCTGATTGGTGGGTTCATTGGAGCTGGCCAATCAAAGACCTTAGTATAAGTTTGTTTCACGTTTAAAGTAATCGTAATGAGTACGTGTTCGGCGCTCTGATTGGCCGACTCCAATGAAGTAACCAATTGGAGAGCTGAAGGCAGTCTCGTTTCGATTACTTTTAACGTAAAATAAACTCGTACTAAGGCCTCTGAGCGCCGACCGCGATCTCGTTTCAATTACTTTTAACATAAAATATACTCGTACCTACTAAGGCCTCTGGGCGCCGACCGCGATCTCGTTTCAATTACTTTTAACATAAAATATACTCGTACCTACTAAGGCCTCTGGGCGCCGACCGCGATCTCGTTTCAATTACTTTTAACGTAAAACAAACTTATTAAGGCCTCTGATCGCCGACCGCGATCTCGTTTCGATTACTTTTAACGTAAAATATACTCGTACTAAGGCCTCTGAGCGCCGACTGCGATCTCGTTTCAATTACTTTTAACATAAAATATACTCGTACTAAGTCTTCTGAGTGCCAAGCACGAATAACACATTTGGCGATTTGATTGGCCGGCTCCAATAAACCCACCGATCTGAGTGCCGAACGCGCTCGATACTATTACGTTACAAATGCGATAGTATTCGTGCTTGGCACTCTGTACTCGCACGCGTCTAGTGACGGCCAATGCGAGTGTGGTCATGCGCGGTGGGTGTAAGTATATTGTACAATTCTAACGCGCTAATGTTATGTGTAAATAAGTGTAAATAATATAAATTATACTAATTTAAATTAAACTCTAAGTATAAGTTATTTTAAGAAAATTAATATTATTAGATTACGAACTAAGTCTAAATGACTTATTATTGAGTTATATTTTTTTTATTGATAATTATGTTTGAACTAAAGTTAAATTATTGATTAATATTTAAATAATTTATTTTTAAACTATTGTATGAACACTTATTTAAGTATTTTAATTTTATGATGAATATACTATTTTACACGTTGGTGTATATATATTTTATGAATAATCAAACGAATTTTCTAAGCTTTCTTTTCTTTGTCTTGTAATTTTTAAGATATGTCTGAAACTTGTGTAGATTGTTAAGTATTTATATTAAAATGTTATTTAAGTGTAAATGTTTGGTGATAATTTATTAAATTTTAAATTATAAGGAATATGTGTACTATTAAATGAATTTGTTAGAATTTTTACTTTAATAAAGGAAATTTTATTGTATAATTAATTTAATTGAGATGATGACAGGGTATGAAAATTGATAATCTAATCAGTCCATCAGTTAGGTAATGAAAAAATATTAGACAAGTATTTTTTTATTTTGTTGTATAAGAAAACAATACTTAGATAAAACGAATCAAAGTTTAGGAGTGGGAGGTAGCAACGTCATTTTAGAGTATAAATCATACTCAAAAGTGACGTCATGCGATATTTCAAATCAGTATATCTTCGAAACTATTCGTATCCATACGAAAATAAAAAATACGTGTCTAATGTTTTTAAATAATTTACGAGACGGTCTTTAAAATAAAAATTTGTAATTAACGGAGATTGGATGATCATAGTTTTTAATCTTATACTATTATACATATTACATCAATTAATTTCTTCGAGTTTCGTTCTTCATTTTTTCGGTTACACCGCTCCGCAGCCAAGCTATAGGGAAGTCTAACTACCTAGCAATAGGGATTAATTTCATAAACTCAGTTAGTGGATAATGTGCAATTACCCACTACTATGTCATATTTTTTTTATTATATAAAGCTGAAGAGTTTGTGTTTGTTTGAACGCGCTAATCTCCGGAATTAGTGCTAGGCTTTTCTGTACGATGTCAACTCGTCGAAGTGATTTTGATTACGGTTATAAGAATTATCTCGACCATAGACGGGCGAGAATGCGATCAAGATCATTTCAAATATTGGAATTGTCATTTTACAGAATATGTAGAATAGCTGGTGCGATTTGAATATGTATTTTTATATCGAATAATGCATTTATCAAGAAAGGTTATAAAAATCACGAGAAAATCAATAGGAGCCGAGCAGAGCGGGTAAAACCGCAGATGGATAGCTATTGTTTCATAATAATGGTACCATGGAACTGGTTTCATGCCGTAATTGGAAGGAAGGTGGCTGATGGGACCTTGGGATATGTATTAGTAAATATAATGAGTTTAGGCTCATTAAACATGTCCATTTCTGCGGTATCGGTGATAATTATATTTATAACTAGCTTTTGCCCGCGACTTCGTACGCGCAATCCTATTTTCTCCCGTTTCCATAAGATTTTCAGGATTTCCCATAAGATCATAAGAATCTTCTCCTGACAATAACAAACATCAAAAAAAATCAGCCAAATCTTTCCAGCCATTCTCAAGTTATGGCGTGACAACGAGAAACGGGTTTCATTTTTATATATATAAGTAGATAAGTAGATTACTATTTTTGAACTATAATAAATTTATTGTGACGTCATTTTGTAATTATGCTACTTGTTTTGTAGATTGAAGGTAATTAGGACACAAATGACGTGCAGATAATTATGTCAATTACATATATCATAAATATATCCTATGCATTTCAACATTTTCGGCTGTAGATTAGTACGCTCGTTCAGTTTAATCTCTCACTACGTAGTTTCGAGTCGGTCTTCTGTATCGATTCCATCTTAATTTTTCATTTTATTTTAATCAGGTAATTTTTGCATATATCCTCTTTACGTTTGAGGTTGTATAAATGAAATATTAAACATCTTTTTATTATTGTAATTTCTGATTACATTGAGTGATCGTGTTTGGGGACTCCTTTTAAGCAAGATGTGCCTGTGTTTGGAGTCCCCGCTCTTCCATAGCAATTTTAACAATATGTGAGTATAAAATATTTACTTAATTTCATCTGCCATTCTCATCTCTGCATTACCTGTCGACACTGTTAGATAATGTCTACGGCATTTAGTCAAATTTTAAATAAAATGAAGAATTCTTCAAAAACTAAATTAGCCTTAGTTTGAACCTACTTGATTTTAGGCGTAGGTCCGAAGCATATTGTGGATAAAGCTGGGGCGGCGCGCCTTATCGTGATCAGTAAGCCAGTCTAATGCCAACCCGCGATGGCATCGGACGCGAGTGTAATCGGTACCTGTTACGACATAATATTCGCTACAAGCCATGGACCTATTAAAAAATGTGAGTATATTATAAGTGAAATATGGTTTGATTTTTGATAATGATGAAAATTGATTTAACTGCACGGTTGGCGCAATAGCTGGGCAACTGGCTGCCGCGCAACGTGTCGCAGATTCGATTCCTGCGCGGAAAACAGATTGTTGTTCCAGGTGTTAACTTGCATGTTTGTTAACGCACTCACGACACAGGAGAAATTCTTAGTGTGGAGTAACGTTTTTTTTAATCCTTATCCTTACTAATATTATAAATCGGAAAGTGAGTTTGTTTGTTTGTTTTTTTGTTCCGCCTTTACGCCGTAACTACTAAACCGCATTGAATTTTTGTAGACGTAAAGTTAGTAGTCTGGATTAAATAATAGGGTACTTTTATTCCCGAAAAAAATTGATATTCCCGAGGGAAAACAAAAGTATTGGTATAGATGGCGCTGTATGTAAAGGTATATGTCACATAGGTTACTTTTTATGCTTTTGTGACGCGAGCGAAGCTGCGGGTAAAAGCTAGTAAAAATAAATAAAAAAATATTGACATTCTGTCCAGTTTACAGAGTTTTACAAAAACGTTTTTATACAATACGGTCATTTTCTGTTTAGTTTCAGTCATATTTATGTTTAGTATTCTCATTTTAAAATTAGCTTAAAGGTCATGTTTCTGAGAATATAACATACGGATATCAGTATTTTCATAAAAGTATCTAGTAGGTTATAGAACAAACTCTAGAGACCGTTAATATGTGATAAGTTCGCTTTTTATAATCCCGAGGGCGAACCAATGTTTAAATTTGAATTAGACTGGTGATCCAGGTGTCCATGAGCGACGCCGATTGCTTACCATCAGGTGATCCGTCTGCTTGTTTACTGACTTATCCCATAACAAAACAACTGATATGGTTCTGACCAAAGCTGATGGTTTCGATTTATATCTAGAAATATCTCATTTCTATTACAGATTTACCATATGGAGGATCAGTCACTTCAAACACTTTCAAGTCTTACTAGAAAATAAGGTAAATGATTTCTTCATTTTTATTTAGTTATTTAGTACCCACATTATTATTATAATATAATGACATGACGAATATTGACCAATAAATTTTGCAGAACTTTTATTATGAAAAATCCCCAACGTTTGTTTATACAAAAGTAGTCTCTAAACATCCGAAATAAGGTCTATTATGGTGTAAGTGGAGTACGGTCACCGGTGGACGCTTGGATCTTGACCAGTTATCGTGGCTTAATATTATGTAATCCCTACCTTATATCAATGTTGTGCTAATTAAGTTTTGAATTCAATCTGTTTATAAAATTAGGTAACTGGTAGATCCTATGAATTATGACGAAGTGCGTGTATAGTGCGCAGGAAGTAAATTAACAACTTTGTAATTTGTTCAGACGGCAGCAGGTCACGTCCTTTCTGTCAAAAGACTTATTAAATTTTAAATTTTACAGTTTTAGTACAAAGTTAAAATTCGAATAAAAAAAAAATTACTTGCCGGTGTCTGTGCCGTCCTTTTGTAACTTTTTAAATGTTATAATAAATTGTGTTGTATAATGTTCACAGCTACGAGCGGGCGACACCGTGATATGATTATAATAAAAAGCACGCACGAGATTAAGATACGTTCACGAGAAGTGCTCGCTTTGGAGGTGAGCATGAGCAGCACCAGCTGACGACAATGGAGTGACGATATCCACAAAGTGGCTGGTAGTAGTTGGATGCGTATAGCTGAAGATCGAGCTCAGTAGCGTAGCATTAGAGAGGCCATGTCTAGCAGTGGATGAGAACAGACTGTTGATGATGATGAGCAGTACATTCGCCAAAAAGGACGCAACGTAACATAGGTAACATTAATTTCCATTGTGTGGTTACTGACTCAATATACGTAAAGTTTTTCACCTAATATTTTAACCGGTTCACATGGTAACAATCGGCAACGCCCTTGAAATCCTGCAATACCAGAGAAGTTCCTAGTGTATTGCTAGCTTGTTGGGTATAGTCGCGAAGAACCTAACAGGTAACCGGGGCTCCGGCTCGACGTGCAGGAGAAGAAACGGGGTGGTTTTTAGTCTGTATGAGTCAGACACTCCCTCCCGCCTCACCCAGGCGGGAACAGTCATCCGATGATTTTCCCCCATAAAAAAAAAACAAGCCTGTTGGGTATTGGAGATTTGGGGATAGATGATAATGATAAGGTACGAAACCATGTGAATGAGGTAAGTTCACTCCGTACCGTTATTTCACGCCACTTATGTTTGACGCCGTAATATTACTCCTGTCGAAAAGGTCCATTAACAACAAGCAAAGTGAAGTAAGTTAGTCAGATTAAAGCTTCTGACACTATGTTTTCTTTTTCTTTCTTGAATGGCAATCGAGTCTCCAATACAGTGTAACCACTATGTTTTCATTTAATTTTTCATTACAGAGCATTAGTATGGAGAGGCACCTATTTCAAACATTACGACATGAAAGAATCTCGCAAATGAGGTAGGTAATTTATAAATTTATATTTGCAACTTCTATCGTTTTATATTTTTTATCCACATCTAGTAATTTAAAGATGTAAACGTGTAAAAGTGTTACTTTGTAACCTATTTGCAGAAATAAGTATCATTTCATCATCGTTTCAATTCAAGGACGTTTTTTTAATGTCCTTGTGGGTAACGATTACCTATGAGAAGTTTAACTTAACTTTAACTTGTTTGTTATGTAGCTTACTATAAACTTAATTTAAACCTTTACAGTCACAATTTTCACATAACTTCTGTAATTACCTGATGTTCAGTAAATATTGAAACAAATTGAAATATCGTGGCGTGTCACCGTGACTACCAATCGGCTTCAAGTATTTTCGTTTTGTCGACACACGTGACACGAAATGCACGTGAGTCTCTAACCATTATAAATATAATATCTTATATACCTAGATGCGCCTCGACACACTGCGTCATGCTAATAGGCTTTATAACCTAATAGGTCATATACCAGAAATATTTCTAGCTTTAGACTCGAGCTCGACCCATGTAATGAATCAATAATAAAATAATTTGAATATTGTAATGTCCAAATATAGTGTCATTGTTAATATAATGTATTTATTTATTGATTTTATGTTAATATATTTTATTTTTATTACAGGGTTACAGTATTGGACAGGAGTGCCGGCCATTATCTGTCACTGGTATGCATACCAGAATTTCTTAATTTTGTATTCAACTGTATTATGGCTAGTGTATAATATGTATACTGTTGATGTGCCTTTAATAAATAAATAAATAAATAAATTATCACAACTGTGGCTGAAAATCGTACCAGAAATATTCAAGGTATGTAGTTTAAAATTATTAATGTACACTTATACAGATCAGTTCTACCCATGAACACCGGTAACATCTTAGGAAGGAGTCATAGATGCGTTGCCAGTCTTTTAAGAATAAAATTACATTTATTTCTTGAACGTTATAAGTACCATTGACTATCGTAAAATTATATAATAGATATCTGGGTGATTCTAAATAAAAAAACAAAAAATTAACGGTGTCATTATCCTTAAGCCTAAGTTAACATTATTATTCTGCTGATTAAAATACAAAGTTTAGTTTTAAAAAATTGAGCCGTGTCACTACTTTCACCCAATCCAATAAAATACAGATGGTAATTAGTTACTACGATTCTTAACAACGCTGGAGGATAATGATTTGTTAAATAAAAGTTAAACGACTTAATAAAAGGTGTGATGTCATTTTATATCATGAATTACGACGCGTTAGACCAAAAATTTTACCTTCTGTCTTTAGAAAGAAAGAGGAATAACAGTAGACATATTTGTAATAAACATAAGCAAGGGTAAGGAGATAAAAGAGAACACAAGTATTTTACTGTAACTTTTTATATTAATCTGTCAAACAAAAATAACAATTAAATAATATTCTAACAATTAATGGTAAATTGATTGACAATAAAATGTTTACCACGTTTGATTAATCGCTAACAAAACGTTGTGTATGTTAAAAGCTGTATTTATGTATATATGTAGATATTTATCTATACCATATATTACATAGCTTTACGCAAGATAACATATTAAAACTGACGTACATACATACATAGGTATTGCGTCTTTCTAAAGGAATCTCTTCTTGTAGACCAGCGACAAGAAAAATAAGAAACAGTATATACGCACAAATAACATTTATCAACAAAACAAAACTTAGGTACTACTTAAATTATTATCACAGGGAATACATATTAGACCTCTTGTCTGTCGATGTATGAGACACAATAGAAAACGCATTGTAAATCTACGTTCCGATATACCAGAGGCTAAACTATAAGAGACAATTTATACGGGCGTAGTATCGAAGTATATCGAAGCGAAAATCCTACTACAGTCTTCTCTCATAAATTAAAACGTGTGATCATTGAACCTTCTGTGTAATTCAAATGTATGTGTAAGAAAACATACAAATGCGGTCACCAACGAGCCGGATTCGGATGAATTTTCACTTCTATTTGCTTCGAATGTTTACCGGTATAAATTGACTCTTTTACTTACAATGTAAACATTATTGTAAAGGAACAAGCCCCTACCACTTGTATAAATATTTTAATAATCTCTGATGAATGTTGGTAGCTACCGTATTTAAAATACTAACATAGATAAAAAATTGGCCGTTTCATTATAATATTTTTTAAATATATTTATACCTTTATTTCAGGCATCTAAGGCACATTCGAAACACAAATAAAATTACAATATCACGTAACCTGCCGCGAAAATGTTGGTAGACTCTGCTTTTAGGATTTCCACGAAATCTTTGCTTTGAGGAACTTGTCGAGATATTAAGTCGGAGCTTGCACCACAAACGACACATGATGCAGTTCCAACCTTGAGATCCTCAAGATCAATTTGGTCTTCACCTGCATATACTCAACCTTCGTAAAGTTGTGAAGTAAGGGCACATACAGCAACGTCGGAGTCCCAACTGGACGTAGCAGCATATTCTTCATCTGCACGGTGATGAAGCCATCATTATCACATTCTGGCTTGGTTGGCTTATTCATGAAGATTTTGTACTAGGGGTCTGTATCGGTACAGCAGTAATAATATATTGAACATTTGAATCTTTTTGTGGAAACGTATAGGGAACTTGCATCATTAACTGTCTAATATTAGGATCACAGTGCCAACATCTTTTTATTACAACATTATCTTGAGATGATACATCATTGACTAACGAAGAACTTGAAGCAGATATTGAAGTACCAGTTGACATAATAGGCACAGCCATTCGATCCCAAAAAATAGGGACGTAGGACTGGGAATCAAACAGTGGATTTGTTGGTAGTGATGTCAATCCAGGATCATTAGAAGAGGACCCAGGTATTGCTACAGGTTCATTCGTTTTCTTGTTTAATGATAAATCTTCCGGCTGTGTTTGTGTCGTCTTCATTGATAGATTTTTCTTTGATTCATCTAGTTCCTTCTGATTCGGCCTTTCGTTGTTGACTGTTGTGGAAAGATTGT
This sequence comes from Spodoptera littoralis, assembly GCA_902850265.1. Lineage (NCBI taxonomy): Eukaryota > Metazoa > Arthropoda > Insecta > Lepidoptera > Noctuidae > Spodoptera > Spodoptera littoralis. The sequence continues at coordinate 5,179,966 of LR824542.2, read as the reverse complement.
TGGCATGGCATTTTTTACTTACGTCTAGTGATTGTTCAGTTTTTGTTTCCTTAGACAATGCGTCAGTAATTGGACTATCTATTTTAGTTGCAGCCACTACGTTTTCAGTGTCTGGAGTCGTTGCAAGCGCAGGATCAACAGGTTGATCTATTTGTTCATTGAGTGTACATGTTGAATGATTTGTTGTTGCATTTCCATCGGTTTTTTCCCCATTTGTAACTATTTGTGATTCTGTTGGGTTGTGATTTGGAGATTTAATCACACTGTTTATTAACCTTTTACTATATTTAGTATAATCTGTATGTCTATATTGTTCACTTTCAAAGTGTTGATCACCATTTTCTCGTTTTTCCTTCATTCGCCGATTTTGATACCATATTTTGACTGCTCTTTCAGTAATATTTAACTTAGTAGCTATTTCTTTGCGCTGATCATTTGTGATATAAGGACATTTTTTGTATTTCTTTTCCAGGTAGTTTACTTGGTCTGTTGTAAATGCGCTTCGGAACCTTTTCACCTTTTTTTTAGCATCATGCTGCTTGTGATTCCCTTGATTATCCATCTGTAACTTAAAACGGGTAGAACATTTTTAGTTTTCAAATATTCCATCGCACTTATTCATATATTTTACTATCAATAATTGATCTAACTACTTCATTATTCTCAGCTGAGTATAAGTACAATGAGCAAAAAAATAACATAGTTATCATCATCAGCCTGTAACTGTATCACTGCTAAAAAAAGACCTTTTCTCACGTAAAGAAAGAAAGAGCATTAATCACCACGCATGATTTTAAAAATTATAAGTTCAGGTTCCTCGCTATGTTTGCCTCCTTTACCGTACGTCAATACTCTCTATATTGACATATAACGAACTTGTCTTTATGAACTTAGTCACATTAATAAGTACATGCCAAAACCGCACTCTCGTGCTTGAGGAGTCTTAAATTCAGGGCCACCATAATAATTATAAAGAGCCACAACTATTATAGCCACAAACAACCAATAGCAACACCATAGGGCCTATGGACCCACCAGACGGCCTTAAGTTGTGGTGGCCTATGTCATAGGCCAAAGGCCAAATCTTGCCAAAGTCAGATAAATTGTATCAAAGGAATAAATTAATATTTGACAACTCTTCCAAACTAAAAACTGTCAAATGTCAAATTTACTACAGTTAAGAAATCTGTTAATTGAAAAATCGGCCCTTATAGACGCAACTATTATGTCCTATAGGTAGCCGATATTATGGTATTATTTGAACTTATGGCCTTTTTATAATAAGTACCTACATACCGTGTTATTATTTCTTTGACTTGAACAATCGATATTCAGCTGTAGACAACTTATAGCGGATATACTGTGATAATAAGTAAAATACTATATGATACGCTCTTCAACATAAAAATAAAAATGTATTAAATGACTTCTGTTTTGAATATTTTTCTAAAATAAGATATTTTATGATGGCAAACTCATGTTGTAGAAAGTATAATAATAACATGTCTTTTTATGTAATCTACCTAAACTGTAATTTGTTTAAATTACACGTATTGACGTATCCCGGAGGTTTAAGACGCCCACTTCTCATGCATGAGGGTGCGGGTTCGAAACCTACCAACGGCAATACCAATGTAACTTTTTCCGAGTTATATGTACTTTCTAAGATTATTTAGACACCACTGACAAACGGTGAAGGAAAAACATCGTGAGGAAACCTGGACTTATAATTTCTAATTATAAGTTTGAAATCGCCGACCCACATTGAGCCAGCGTGGTGATTAATGCTCAAACCTTCTCCGTGTGAGAAGAGGCTTTGCTCAGCACTGCAGTGGGCATTTATAGGCTGTTGATGATGATGACACGTATTGACTAATAAATATAATATGTATATTAAACTGTCAAACACCAAGCGGTCACCGGTGACCGCGACCTATTGTTCTTTAATTGTGTCTATAAAACCGGTACTCGACGAGTTAATTGACATCTTTACTCTTGCGGAAATCGAAATAATGGTATTTTTGTGATTCACATGATTTCTGTACTTATTTAAGTACCATAAAGCTACAAATAAAAAATTTCACTGTCAATAAAAAAAATTGAATAACTTCCAAGTGGAATAGACAAATATAAAGTAATACTTACAGTGATATTTTCCTTTCCGATATTCTCAGTGTGTTTTCGAAAATTCTCACTCGCGCGTTTTCCAAGATACACTTGATACCTCATGATAATATCTACACACACACACATATACACCCGGGTGCGAGCTACGGACACTAGGGAATAATTGATCAGAAACTCCTGACTGATGCAGTCTATATATAGTAAGCTCAATAACCATTGTTTAATTACAAAATTATCACCGTTAGGCACTACGTTAATTAACAGCCATTAATTACTAAACTAATTACTTAAATAATACCAGAATACTGAGAGCAAAGCCTATATTCGGCAGAGAACGTCTCGTTGCTTCAAGAATATATAAACTTATTTTTTTAAACATGAACGTAAAGATGAAAATGTTTAATTATATAACCATAACATAATATATTTATTTGCTGGTGATTATGGACCTAAATAAACACCTTCTCACTACATAAATCATTAACACCTTCAAACGAACACGATTGTCAATTACCAATCTCAATGTTAGTTTAAAGCCAATCCAAAAAAATATCTACGATTAACTCGTCGAGTACCGGTTTTATAGACACAATTAAAGAACAATAGGTCGCGCTCACCGGTGACCGCTTGGTGTTTGACAGTTTAATATTATTTAATAGCAACACAATATAATTCTAATTATAGCTTTATTAATGTATTACAAATTATCTATGATTTCGACTGACTATCTATGTATGAATGAATAAAATTATTTAAAAAAATCTAATTATAGCTGCCAAAATAACGACCAGAATACAGATAAAAAATTCCAAATTCAATACCATTTAGTTCATTTAATATCCCCCAATATGGATGCAATGTGGCGCCAGTGTTGCAAGTTAAGAGTACTAAACGTCACAATAATATCAATGTCGATTGATCGGTCGAATGTCATTGACATTTGAGTGTAATGTTATCGTGTATATTAATCATTTGTACGAAGACATTTGGACGTGAGGAACGTCTCCATCGTCCATGTCACCGATTTCGAGTCGCGGAGAACCTAACGGGTTACCGGAGCTCCGGCTCGACGTGCAGGAGAAGGAACGGGGTGGTTTTTAGTCCATTAGAGTCTGACACTCCCTCCCGCCTATCCGATGATTTTCACCCTTAAAAAAAAAAATTGTCCATTTCAGGTTTTGCATAAGGGTGATAAGTTTGGTTAGGTTATGTTAATTAATTGCAGTATAGTTATAATACTCAAAGTCAAAATCATATACTTTACTTAGACCTGTAAGGCACTTTTGAACTTCAACAAAAAACATTTAAAAGTGAAGCTATTTGCTCCTTCTAAAGTGTAGATATAAGAACGGGCAAGAAACTCCATAGGTTATTCTTTTCAAACAGGTACGTAATACAATTCTCTAGTTATTTTGTTACATGTTTTGACATGCAACAGCTTTGTATTAACGTGTAGATTGGTATCGCATTTTTTTAACATGGATAAGTTTTCCGTTGCTAGGTACATACATAATATATTCAATATAAGTTTGGTAGGAAAAAAATATTTATTTAATGGGCTGTTTCGTAATGGAATAGGCCGGCAAATGAGCAGACGTATTAAAAAGATCTGATTTATATTTTATAAATATTCAATGTCTAATGTGAACTAATGTGTAAATCTAAATGTGACTGCTTCGTTGGCGGAGTGGGGCAAGGGGTATTATGTTCGATTCCCGGGACGTGCAAAGTTTTATTGGGTTTTAAAAAATCTCAGTAGTAGCACGGAGTCTGGAATTGTGCCTGGAATATGTCAATACGCTCACCTCCTATTACATAGGACTCATAACATAAATAGTGAAAAGTGGGTGTTACATTGTACATTATTATTATATATATAGTTAAATATTATTAATATTAATAATATTTAAGTATAGAGATTTTTTTGTATTGGCTTTAAACTAACATTGATTGGTAATTGCTAATCGTGTTTGTTTGAAGGTGTTAATGATTTATGTGATGAGCAGGCGTTTATTTAGGGCCATAATCACCAGCAAATAAATATATTATGTTATGGTTATAGTAATTACACATTTTCATCTTAACGTTCATGTTTTAAAGTTGAAATTTGATTGAAGTAATTTGAGAGTATGAAGCTTCACGTTCTCATGGACAACATTGTATGATAATAAACGATTATGTATTTAAGTAATTGATAAGTTCATATATTCTTTAAGCAACGTAACGTTTTCTGCAGAAACATAAGCTCTCAGTATTCTGGTATTACTTAAGTAATTAGTTTGGTAGTTAATAGCTGTTAATTAACTTTGTAAATTAACGTAGTGCCTAACGGTGATAACATCCCCTTTGTTTAATTTCGTAATTAAACAATGATTATTGAGCTTACTATATATAGACTGCATCAGTCATGAGTTTCTGATCAATTATTCCCTAGTGTCCGTAGCTTGCACCCAGGTTTATATATGTGTGTGTGCGTAGATATTATCATGAGGTATCAGGTCTATCTTGGAAATCGCGCGAGTGAGAATTTTCGAAAACACACTGAGAATATCGGAAATCAAAATATCACTGTAAGTATTACTTTATATTTGTCTATTCCACTTGGAAGTTATTAATTTTTTTTTTCGACAGCGAATTTTTAAATGTAGCTTTATTGTACTTAAATAAGTGGAGAAATCGTGTGAATCACAAAAATACCATTATTTCGATTTTCGCAAGAGTGGAGATGTCAATTAACATATTAAATTTATTATTAAATACATGTAATTTAAACAAATTACAGTTTGGGTAAATTACACAAAATGACATGATATTATAATATTTTCTACAACGAGTCATAAAATATCTTATTTTAGAAAAATATTTAAAAAATAAATTCAATTGACGACCGACACAACAGACGCGACAGATACGACCGATACGACAGACACGACTGATACGACCGACACGACCGCTACGACAGACGCGTCCGACACGACAGATACGATGATACGACCGATACGACAAATACGACAGACGCGACCGACACGGCAGATACGACCGACATGACAGATACGACCAACACGACCGATGCGACAAATACTACAGACGCGACCGACACGACAGATACGACCGACGCGACCGACACAACAATCGCGACCGACACAACAAACGAAACAGACACGGCCGATACGACAGATACGACCGACACGACAGATACGACAGATACGACCGACACGACAGCCACGACTGATACGGCCGACACGACCGCTACGACAAATACGACAGACGCGTCCGACACGACAGATACGATGATACGACCGATACGACAGACGCAACCGACACGGCAGATACGACTGACACGACAGACGCAACCGACACAACAAATGCGATAGACACGACCGATACGACAGACGCAACCGACACGGCAGATACGACTGACACGACAGACGCAACCGACACGACCGACACAACAGATGCAACTGACACGACAGATACGACCGACGCGACTGACATGACAATCGCGACTGATACAACAGACGCGACAGACACGGCCGACACGACAGATACGACCGACACGACAGATACAACCAACACGACAGATACGACCGACACGACAGACACGACTGATACGATAAACACAACCGACACGATCGATACGACAAATACGACAGACGCGACAGACACAACAGACCGATACGACCGAGAACTCACCCAAATATACAAATAAAATAAAACAATATAGAAGCGTCTATACATATACAGATAAATAAAATTGGAGTATCTGTTTGTAATATTGAAATAATTGCTTTTTATTTTATGTTATTATACAATTAAACTTACGATAAATATACTAAAATAACACATTGTACATACAATTTTTGTCTGTCAGTTTGTTTGCCTGTTTGTACCAGCTAATCTTTAAAATGGCTGAACCGATTTCGACGGCACTTTTATTGGCAGGTACTAAGGAGTAACATAGGCTACTATTAGTTTAGAAAAATGCAAACGATGTTGCAGATACAGCTAGTAGATATGTATTTTTATTTTCTTACCCTGTTGTCATTCCCATGTATGTTCGATGCCTCATTATTACATTGGTGATACGACTACTTTTAATATGCGGTGCCCAACTGCTAGCTGAAGTCACTCTTTCTTCTTTGCAATACTGAAGAGCCTGTAGTCATTTAGGTTCTGTTTAGGATCTGAGTGCCAAGCACGAATAACTATCGCATTCGTAACGTAATAGTATCGAGCGCGTTCAGCGCTCTGATTGGCCGGCTCCAGTGAACCAACCAATCAGAACGCTTAACGCGCTCGATACGGTTACGATACGATTGCGATAGTTATTCGTGCTTGGCGCTCTGTTACGTATTTGACGCGAAAACATAATTTTATCATAATATCACTTCTTTTATTTTCTATAGAATAGAAGTGAACATGTATTGTGAAGAAAAGATATTTGTACTATGTGTTGATGCATATAATCATCAGCTAGATAACGTCTACAGCTACAACGGCCTTCCTATACACTTGCGTAGGCGACTGGGCAATTGAAACCACAAATTACAAATACACATCTAAACAAATTTTTATTTCTTATGAGTTCACATAAAGTACATTTATGGCGTGCCGACCACAAATGAACTGATTGTTCTGCCTCTTTGTTCCTTATTTATCATACTATCAATTAAACCAATACCTGTACTCGATACTGTAGTTTCTTTTTTAATTTCATTTAGAAATTGGATTGTATTAGTAAATTAAAAATATATATTATTATTGCCATAATGAATTTTAAAGTCATAACGTAATTACTAAAAGTAAGTTTTTCAATTGTAATAATAATATTGTATTATTATTACAATTCTCACGCTGGCTTGAGTCGCGGTGGAGATTTGAGACGTCCGCTTCTCGTAATGTAATGTGAATAGACGCCGTAAAATTTTCATGTCACAGCCAGCCACCCATATGACCCACCCATGTCACTAATGGTTATTTGTCTAATTCCAGGGACATTGCCGAGGGCTGGTAGCAGAGGTCATCAGCACTCCACGAGTCTGTGATTCACCAGCACTGGACTATTTAGATAATTGAAGGAGCCATCACGTGTCCACAAACCTTAACTAATAAAATGTATTTTTAATATAATTTTTCATTTGTGTATTGGTTTGAAATACTACTATGTAACGGCAGAACTCAACGACAATAAACCCAACTTAAAGGTAGAAGTATAACATAGTAGTGTGACGTGTCGTGGCAATGTACCATAGTTAATATATGAAACCGATATACTTTTAGCACGTTACGACACGTCAAGCAAAGCATTTCTGCCTCTATCATTTAATTTCTAAAGACGAGTAAAACAATATGTAGACTAAGGCGAGCCCAAATTGACTTATCAAGCTTTTTATTTATACATATCAAATTAATAACCATTGCTAACTACAATGTGTTGCTGGTTCAATTCCGGCACAGAATATAGATTTTTTGTAGATCTACAGTTCCAAAATATAGTGAGGTGTAACGTTTAAAATACGACTATTACTAAAACAAATTGCATAACTCAGTACTGTAAAAATGCGAGGTAGTTGTTATACCAACTCGATTAATTTATACGGTCCCTATTTAACCCCTCGAGCGTCCTTATGAGCACCCGGTGGATCATAAGAAAAAATGCTTTATGCTGCTTTCTCTTTTGTAAAATCTATAATTAATGTTTTTTTTATTTTGACTGTATTTGTTTTATTTCTATTGTTATGGTCCTTGTTTTCGTGTGCCAATGGCCAAATAAATCCATTTTCTTTCTTCTTTCTTTCTCCAAATGTCACGTGTGCACCCGTTGGATCATAAGAAACGCAGACGCTCGACTTGTTACGAATCCTTCAGTCTTAAGTTACGTAATTAGCCTCTTAACTATTTTTAACAACAGCAGAAACTGAATCCACGGTCGCGTAGGCACGATGGTCAATAATTGTAGAAAATACAAGTTGAGTTTATTTCAATTAGTTACCTCATTTAACTAATTAATGTAGCAACTACTTAATAATATAATAAAACATAAACAGATCAACAATCAGTAATAACTTTCACTCACAAATATACCCCGACAGTGACCACATGTCCTATTGCAAGGTGCATTCTGATAAGTGACAAATAAGGTGCCCTGACGTAAGTGGCATATTGTGGCATAGTGGAATATTTTAGAAATTCTCTATATATGGCTATTTTTAATAATGAAGCTTTAAGAATCAGGTACTCAATATAAAATTTTCTGTTATGGTATAATATTCAATTTTTTATGCTATTAAATGACAATGGGTCTACGCCTCGTAAAAAATTAAATGTTTAAAACTCCATAGTAGTAATTTTTATATAAGCTTTTAACTATTATGTCACTCAAAAATCCCGATTTTTTTTAATATGTTTAAAGGGACTGGCAAATACCAATTTCAATAAAAAAAATTGCGGGTTACTAAGATACAAGCCTGCTACGCTTGTGTAAACCATGCTACGCTTGCGTAGACGATGCTACGCCCACGTAGACCCTGCTACGCCTGTGTAGACAATGCAACGATAATTTTACAGAAGCTAATCTAAGTTTACTTTTATTTTTTCTTTAACCTAATTTCGTCGGTACTTTTCAGAGTTTTAATATTTGCATTGCGGCTGTTGTCTACGAGTGGTTCAGAGGTAAAAAGATGCTGTCAAGTATTACAACAGTTGACGTATATAATACACGGCTACAATATATCAAGCTTTAATATCCATTATAAAATGACCGTGGGATGTATGAAAATATCATACGAATCTAGACCATGATAAATTGATTTTGTACAGCTTCGCGTGTAGTCGGATTTTAATTAGCAATTTACGGAAAGTGATTTAGTATGTTTTTAAAAAAATGTATATTTTATTTTAAAATTAAATATAGATATAGATAAATATAGATATGTCGATCAGTATTTCGATTTTTATTTAATAATCCTCTAATAACTATTCACTAAACGCATTTCCAGTCGTCAAATAAATATTTTAAGAGTAAGATTATAATTACGACACCTTTTTAAAATTCTAATTATGACTCCTTTTCTAATGCAACGAAACCACCATCTTCTATAGGCACCGCAGTAGCTGCACAACTGATTGCAACGCTACGTGTTGAGGGATTCCAGCACGGCACTCCTCTTTATCCACCCATGGAAAATGAGTGTGATGTACATGTATGTGAATTTGTAGGTATGTTTTTAAAGGCGTCTACGACACCGAAGAAAGTGTTTGAGTGGGAGCAATATTTAAAAAATAATAACTCGTCAACACCTCATACTCATCAACCAATATTATTATTATATTCATTCACTCATTATAAATATACTTTTAGTTTTGTTGAATAAAACGAATACTATTTTGTATAATTTGTATAAGTATTAAGTACCTTTTCTTTCTAAAATTTACACCTGGTAATAAAACAATAAAGTCACTCCTAACTATATGTATGTTATAAATATCCTAATAATTATTTCCCGTTGCCCAGAAAGTATTAAATATTATGCGTAACTGCAAATAATCCACTCAAAATTTGGAAAATGTACCTAAGTAATCAAAGAAAAGAAACAAAGTCATGGAAAGACAAAAAAAAACTAAAGGAACTCGATGTATTTGCTCCCGAGTATTAGCTTGTTCCCAATTTAGAATAGCAATAGATAAATAGACTTTAAATGAAATTCACAAAGAATAGAAATATTATTATTAAATAACTACCAACATTTAGTTCATTATAATTATAAATATAAGAAATAATCTTAACATATTTAAACATGTCACTTAAAAACACAAAACATAAAAGGTTTTAAACACAAACTAATGATTGACTATACTGGGACGACAAAGAGTTCATTCTAAAATTGAGTGTCTACATGAAACGAAAAAATATCTGACAATTATTTTAACAGTAATATAAAAAAATCGTGAATGTACTAGGGCTTTTGAAGAGGTACAGGAAAAACAAAGGCTTAAGGTGCATTTTGTTGTGGCAAACCTTGGCGAACTTGCTGTTGCGGCGTCGATTTTTGTTCTTCATGACATTCACACTTACATAGTTCTGAAGGCATACACATATGTTGCATTAAAGACGGTGGTATTGATATCGGTACGCCTAAAGGCATTATTCCTCCCATAGGATTCCAAATACCAGGAACGAAGGCCTGCGGATAAAATGGACGAACCATTGGTACTGATGACATAAATCCAGGATTATTCAACATAGCCTGAGGAACCGCCACAGGCTCATTCTTTTTACTTGTTTGTGCCCCAGGCGCATTCATTTGTCTATTTTGTGTCACAGGTGCATTCATTGTACTGGTATGTGCCATAGATGCATTCATCGCAATTGCATGTGCCACAGGAGCATTCATCGCAATAGCATGTGCCATAGGAGCATTCATCGCAATAGCATGTGCCACAGGAGTATTCATCGCAATTGCATGTGCCACAAATGCATTCATACTATTAGTATGTGTGACAGGTGCATTCATCGTACTAGCATGTGCCACAGGTGCATTCTCCTTACTAGTATATGCTACAGGTGTATTTACCCCACTAGTATGTGCCACAGGACCGTTCATCCTACTGGTATGTGCCACAGGTCCAGTATTCGTACTAGTATGTGCCACAGGTGCATTTATCCCACTAGTATGTGCCACAGGTGTATTTAGCCTTGAAGTATGTGCCAAAGGTTCATTTATTCTACTAGTATGTGCCACAGGTGCATTCATCCTACTAGTATGTCTCATAGGTGCATTCATTATACTAATATGTGCCACAGGTGCATTTATCCCACTAATATGTGCCACAGGTGTATTTAGCCTTGAAGTATGTGCCAAAGGTTCATTCATTCTACTAGTATGTGCCACAGGTGCATTCATCCTACTAGTATGTGTCACAGGTGCATTCATTATACTAATATGTGCCACAGGTGCATTTATCCCACTAGTATGTGCCACAGGTGCATTCATCCTACTAGTATGTGTCACAGGTGCATTCATTTTACTAGTATGTGCCACAGGTGCATTTATCCCACTAGTATGTGCCACAGGTGTATTTAGCCTTGAAGTAAGTGCCAAAGGTTCATTCATTCTACTAGTATGTGCCACAGGTGCATTCATCCTACTAGTATGTGTCACAGGTGCATTCATTCTACTAGTATGTGTCACAGGTGGATTCATCATGCTAGCATGTGCCACAGGTGCATTCTTCTTACTAGTATATGCCACAGGTGCATTTACCCCACTAGTATGTACCACAGGACCATTCATCCTACTAGTATGTGCCACAGGTGCATTCATCTTAGCAGTATGTGCCGCAGGTTGGTTCATCGTACTCGTATATGCCACAGGTTTGTCTATGCTACTAGTACAGGCCACAGGTTCGTTCATTTTACTAGTATGTGCCACAGGTTCGTTCATCCTACTAATATGTGCCACAGATTCGTTATTCGTACTAGTATGTGCCACAGGTGCATTCATCCTAGTAGTATGTGCCACAGATTGGTTAATCGTACTATTGTGTGACACAGGTTCGTTAATGCTACCAGTATGTGCCACAGGTTCGTTAATCTTAATAGTATGTACCACAGGTTCGTACGTCCTACTAGTATCTGCCATGGGTCCGTTCACTCTACTGGTATGTGCCACAGGTGTATTTAGCCTTGAAGTATGTGCCAAAGGTTCATTTATCCTACTAGTATATGCCACAAGTTCGTTCATCCCACTAGTATGTGCCACAGGTTCGTTATTCTGACTAGTATATGCCACAGGTTCACTCATGCTACTAGTATGTGCCACAGGTCCGTTCATCCTACTACTATCTGCCACAGGTTCGTTCATCCTACTAGTATGTGCCACAGGTTCGTTCATTTTAGTAGTATGTGCTACAGGTTCGTTCATTGTACTAGTATGTGTCACAGGTTCATTCATGTCCCAATCTAGTTCCACAGGTACATTTGTGTTTCTGTTTTGTGCTAGATGTTCTAGTTGCGACTGTTGCGTATTCAATGATTCCCGGCATTCCCTTATTTCATCTTCGTCTTTTTGACTCGGCTCTTCATTGTAAATTGACTTTGATAAGAGTTCATTGTATTTCTTGAATAGCTCAATTGATAGTTCGGCAGATGATTTTGGATGTGATGATAATTTGTCAGTATTGATAAATATGGAAGGAGGATGATTTATTTTAGTTTCAGTCGCAGTATTTTGAGCGAACGAAGTCGTCGTTGCAGATGCCGATGACTGATGTGATGTTGCAGATGCCGCCGATGACTGATGTGACGTTATAGATGTCGATGACTGATTTGATATTGCAAATGCCGATGACTGATGTGATGTTGCAGATGCCGCCGATGACTGATGTGACATTATAGATGTCGATGACTGATGTGATGTTGCATATGCCGATGGCTGAAGTGCTGTTGCAGATGCCGATGGCTGATGTGATGTTGCAGGTGCTGATTCAACAGATTGATCCATTTGTCTATCCGAATCACTTTCACTTAATAGTACTGGTAATGAACGTTGTTCTTCATTAACTGATGACTGATCACATTCATTCATTAGTAAGCTCTCAGTTAATTCTTGGAGTTCCTTTTTTTCCTTCACTCGACGATTTTGATACCATATTTTGAGGGACTTTTCAGGGACATTTAACAATGTGGATAATTCACTGCGTTTAGTACTTGAAAGATAAGGAAATCTTTTGTATTCTGCTTCTAATATATTTACTTGGTCGGTCGTGAATGCGCTGCGCAACCTTTTACCTTTTTTTAGATTGCTTTCATATTTTTGATTGATTCCATTTGTTTGGTTGATATCATTAATTTGATTAGTTTCACTGTTATCTTCCTGTGTGTCCATCGGCAACTGTAAAAATGTAAATTATAAGTTATTTGTCTGGAGCTTTGGTACAAACTTGCAGCATATTTTTATTTATTTAACATTTCCGAAAATAGCATGGAATCTAATCTGAAATTGACGTTTGTGCAAATTTCCTTACCCCCCCCCCCCCCTACTGCCTATATCATAACAAGTGAACATTTAACGTCAAATTGAAGAATGATTACGTCTTATCGAAATGTTTTGCTAACGACCAAACCCGAATCTAATGAATGGTATTGGTCAAAATGTTAGTTATTTAACAAAACTGTGGAAAGTAATACATTTTTATATGAAAATAATAATTTGAACTAGTTAATGACTTTCGTTGTGAAGTGTTCTCTAAAATATTGGTATCAATAAGGCTTGGTAAATTAATGACTCACTTACCACGTGCATATATTTCATATAATCTTGTCTGGATGGATTATAATTATTCATTTTTAATTTGTTTCTATTTATTGCATCTATTCCTCACAGCACCTACTCACACACTATTAAAACTAAGAATGACCTTTAGTGGGTAAACCTAATAACAATTCAATTGCTAACTACCTTAACATCATAATAATCAACAGACATTATTAAATGAAACTGTCAACATTTTTAATCGATTTTCAACTCTAATGATTTGTAATAAAGCCTAAAGTATGTTATAGACATACAGTTCGTTATAGATTACTTAATAGACGTGCGTTAATTACGTCTATGTTACAGAAGTATTTATTATCTATGATATTTAAAAATGACACTAATAATATTAACGTATAATTATTAATTTCTTACATTACATGTGTATACTACAACTGTTTTTTTCTATTGTTTAGTCTTATTTTTTTATACTATACGTTGAATTTCTATTCTAGTTATTAATGTCACAGGCAACATTTTCGTATGCAAACAATTCGAAACAATTTTTAAAATACTGTTTATGTAATTATAAATAAGGAAATGATCATAAAATATTTTTGTTTATTTATAAAATTTTTGAACAAAGCCAATTAACAAAATTAACAAGTTATCGTTATCTTTGATTACAACAAAACGTAATATAATTTTAAGAACGTATTAATTAAATGAAACCCTAAAATCATTTCTTTATCGTATTTAAAACAAAGGAATTATTTAAATGAATAACAAATATAAATTTTATAAATACAAATAATGAAATGTAGGTGTAGATATTCTATTTGTATCATTCTTGTCTATGGTCTTTGGAATCATTTATAATTGATACCTGCATATTATTATGTCGTAGGTCGATTAGAAACGCCGACAACGTCGAAATTTCTTCTTCATTACGTCATCTTACTATAAGTACGTATCTAGTGAAATGACAAAACAGTAATACTTATAACAGTCAGAGACTTATGTCATTTCACTAAAGTAAATCTAGTGAAATAGAAAATACGTTCAACTGTGTATGGATAAAGTCAAAACACAAAATAACATTCAACTGGGTCATTTTTGTTACGAATTTGAATGAGGTTCTAACCTAACCTAACCAAATGTGTTGGGGTGTCCCAATGGGGTAGATGTCTTATTTTTATTTTAATGTCCGTCTGGTAGATTATTTAAAAACATTAGACACGTATTTTTTATTTTCTTACGGAAACGAATAGTTTCGAAGATATATTGATTTGAAATATCGCATGACGTCACTTTTGAGTACGATTTATACTCTAAAATGACGTTGCTACCTCCCACTCCTAAACTTTGATTCGTTTTATCTAAATATTATTTTCTTATACCACAAAATAAAAAATACGTGTATAATATTTTTTCATTAGGTAGGTACCTCACTGACGGACTAATTAGATTTTTAATTTTCATACTCTATCATCATCCCTATTCTTACGCTATTCCTTGAACAACATTTTTGGTATAACATCGACAAAAGTTCATCTACTTAATTTGGCGACTATTTTCTTTAAAAATATCATTATATTTTCAACTTAACTTCTCCTAACACTAATATTCTTTTCTGACATTTTATTAGATTTAATTTAGTGTAATGTAATGTTACTAAATAATTAGAAGACGTTATACACAAGAATATTCGAATCTACCAGGATTTCGTGATATCGCTAAGTACTTTCCTAAGGATTTTGCGAAATCCCTTATTTCTTCATCTTACTACGACATTTTATAGGTAAGTATCCTCGAGGCCGGCTATAGTGTCCATGTGGGCAGTGCCAATATCTTACCATCTATACCTTATCCACCATACTCATTTGCCTGCCCTTATTCCATAAACGATTACTGCAGATAAAATATATTTTAGATATATTACTTTTATGGATTAGTGCCATCTAGGAGCACCAGAACGATAGTCCTAATTGGTTACAATCGTCAACGCTTAGGTAGCCACGAAACCGTTTACGGTTACCATCGACAGGTGGCGCCATCCCTAATTATAACATATCACCTAACAACTAAAACTAATAACCGATTTTAATCCAAGGGCTTTAGGTTGAATAAAAATATTGATATTGGTTTTCTAGGGTTTTTTTTTATAACGATCAATCCAGAGATTTGTGACTTAGACCGATTATTGAAATTAGCAGTACCTACGTAAATCCATAGATTAAGTACATATACTTATAGTAAGTATTTCTGTGGGTTTATACTCTTACGCATCTAATCGATCCGCATTTAAACTTCGAAATGTATATCAATTCATTTAGTAGGTATGTTAATATTCGGAAAGATGGTGTTCACGTGTACTAGAAAAACTAGTTATATACTTAACGTATTTCGACTAATAATAATTAGCCCAGATCCATACTTCGGATTAAGTTTAAAAAATCTTAAACTCAAATATTTACTAAATCATAACAAAACATTAAATTTTCTTCCAGTTATGTTGATGCAATTTGATAAGGTGGCTGAGATTATCTTCAACTGAGTCAAATTTCCCCTAAGATGTTTTTTTCTTTCATGTGCATAATTTAAAAGCAGGAGGTGAAAAGCAAAAAAATAAATAAATATGTAAGTTCAACTTAAAATGAAATATAACTTAATAGTAGGAGGTAGATATTTATGTTGACCCTGAGTATCTACTTCTGTCAGCTGTATGCATTAAGCTTAGATCAATTAATCGTAAGCTCCACTTAGCTTGTCTTCTTTTTGGCGTCATCAAAAATAAGTGTCCCTTGTCACGCGCGACACAGTTGGCTTGTTAGACTCGTTCGCCAGCGGCTACGTAGATGTTAGATTCGAATCCCGGGTTGACACAAAAACAGTGTAACATTCAGACTCTTAGTGAAAAACCACTGCGTTCCTACTCCTGCTCTTAGAGCCAGAGCGGCAGTAACCCGTTAAGTCTTCCGTGGCTCCATAAAAGTCCTTCGCCGTGTGATCTAAAAGTTATAATCTGTTACATTCATTCAACTGGCTTTTTCCAATTTACTTACCTATATTACGTCTTAACTCGTCGAGTACCGGTTTTATAGACACAATTAAAGAACAATAGGTCGCGGTCACCGGTGACCGCTTGGTGTTTGACAGTTTAATTCTTAACTATATTTGGCTGAATTTCAGCCAAATATAGCAATATAATAGTAATATTACATAATATATCAATATTTTACGTAAAACGATTGCTATTATCAGCCCTCCAAAGCCTACGTACGTTCTCATATTGAGAGGTAAGTTTAGAATTCTGGAATTATAAATAATTAAATGTAATGTATATAAGTCAATAAAAATCTGGCACTCACTCTCGCCTCCCCCAGACAGGAGGAAACATTTGATGATTTCCTGCCCTTAAAAAATACCACACAGCTATATTTGTCAATATTTACCGGTACGTAGATAAACAATTTCATTAGCAATTTCTATGACCTAAAGTATTTTGGAATTAAATTATTAAAAAGACAAAGAAAGCCATTAAACAATGAGTAATTTATAAACGAAATGTAATTAGTAATTATAGATTCACAATAATTTGTTTGGAATACATGGGATTTTAGACCTCACAAATATGGTGTCATTCTGCCGCGCCAGATAAGTGCGTGGCGGGATGAGCTCCGGCACGATCTCATGGCGGAATGGCAGCAACGACTGTCGCAACCGAGGGCTGGGCTCGCTGCCATTGCAGCGGTAAGACCCCTCTTTGAGGAGTGGCTTGAGAGACGCTACGGCGTCCTCACCTACCGCCTGACGCAGGTCCTCACCGGACATGGAAGTTTCGGGAGGAACCTGTGTCTGATGGGGCGGGAGGAAACGCCCGGGTGTCATCACTGCGAGGACCGCCCTGAGGACACGGTGGAACACACAGTGGGAGAATGCCTTGCGTGGGCTGAGCACCGCCGTGCCCTCAGGGAAGTGATCGGCGATGGCGACCTCTCGCGTCCGGGCCTAGTGCAGGCCATGATGCGGAGCGAGGGGGATTGGGATGCCGTCTCCTCCTTTTGCGAAGCAGTCATGCTAGCTAAGGAGGAGGCGGGACGCGTGAGGCAGCTAAGCGCTGCCTCCTCGCAACCCAGCCATCGCGAAGGACACACCGGGCGTCGGGATCGCGAGACGATCTCCGGCCACAGTAAGCGCGGGCCTGCGGACGGCGAGCATGGGTGGCTCCCCGTCCGACCAGAAACAGACCCAAGCGTACGGCGCGTCGCGTTCCGCGCGCGCCTCAAAGAGCCATCAGACCACCACAGATGGGGCCCAATACGGCCGATGCCGATTCTGAGTCGCGGAGAACCTAACGGGTAACCGGGGCTCCGGCTCGACGTGCAGGAGAAGGAACGGGGTGGTTTTTAGTCAGTAAGAATCTGACACTCCCTCCCGCCTCACCCAGGCGGGAGCAGTCATTCGATGATTTTCCCCCCTTAAAAAAAAAAAAATATGGTGTCATTTATCTATACACTGCAGATTTTTTAAGCAAACACTTATACTCAGCGTTTACAAAAAATCTGAATTTTTTATTTGTTTGAATTTAACTTTAATTCCATTTCATTCAAAATGCCATTCATTATTATGGTTACATTTTCTGCTAATGACAAGTAAAAGCATTTGGCAACAAAATTATATAAAAAATCTTTGATGATATTAATTTCGATTTACTAATCACTAAATTTTTATTACTGGTTTACAAATTACATTTGACTTAAAGAGCATGACTATATAAATTGGAGTACAATCCTGTCAAACGTTATAGGTGACTGTGCTTTCATAGATCGCGTTTCTCCATAATTCTTCAACATACAAGGCTACAACATGAATCTACCAAACCAATCACCAGCGCTTCATAGTGCGAGTAACGGTTTTGATACATTGATAAACCCTTTCCTTTATTTTTACAATTTCTCATTTCTTTTTTACCTTCTCTTAATGTTATGTAACTGCCTCTGCTAATGACTATTCTAATAGTAACCTCAGTTTTGTCAGTGCACTTTTAAAACTATATGTACTTCTTTCCGCAGTTTTTGGGCTATGAGATTCCATAACATACCACTGCACCAGTAACAGCGGCTGTCAATTCTGTCCAAGTACAACCAAGACAACCCCACAGTGGCTTGATCGACTACCGGACTTGGCTGAATACACAACCTACACAAGTAGTTCATCGGCCAAATGTTCTACCCGTACCAACAAAGCCGAAACGGGTTAGAACCGGATTTACTACTCAACAACTGATTGTTCTAGAGAGACAGTACGCAAAGTTTCCGTACTTACTCTGATCTCAACGAATAGAGCTTGCAGAGACACTGCAGTCAACTGAACGGACATCTTTCCACATCGATTCATGAAAGCAAAAAGGGAGAAACTTGAAGGTTCTGAAGACATACAAGAGATGATGGTACCCTACCCTATCGAAACCACAAATCCACCAATAAAACAAAATATTACATTGGAACAACGTCAGTATCCTGTTTCTGCTGTTCGTACAATAAGTAGTGATGGAACTATTTATTTGAATTCATCTTTGAAAGAACTTGTGCTGGATTTTAAGTATGACAATAATCAGCAACACCCCAACGTACAGTATTAACAGCCATTTGCACCAACTATACAAATGCAATCCTCACAAAGTTTGGTATTTGAATAACCAAAGTACTAATACTCTTTGGAGGAATGGGGTTACTCAACCTGTTGTTTTTCAAGTGAATTTTTAAACAAGTTTAGTATTCGTTAAATTTCACCTTTCTAAGGAATTATTCAATACTTAGTTTAATGCTGCTGTTTAGCAGCACCCAAACCTACTGTCTATACAGTCTATATCTATATCATGATCTATATCAGCTCCTGCTACTGCACAGATGCAGGGTTCTCAAAATTTCATCCCGGAATATCAATATCAAAGTGTTTAAAGCTTAGATGTTTAAAAGTACGCAAAGAATTTTAATGCGGACAAAAGCTAATATTATTCAACAACTATATTCCTGCTTTACCCACATTCAAGACATCTGAACTGAACTCTTAACATCTGTTACTACTAACGGTGCCAAGACACATGCTCTAAAACAGCATACTGAAAGACGTTCTAATAAGCTCATTGTACTCAAATTACTATTGCAATGTTTACAATTTTTTCTGTGTGTGCAATAAAATATAAATAAATAAATAAAATAAGCATGCTCAAAAATTT
Organism: Spodoptera littoralis; assembly: GCA_902850265.1. Classification (NCBI taxonomy): domain Eukaryota; kingdom Metazoa; phylum Arthropoda; class Insecta; order Lepidoptera; family Noctuidae; genus Spodoptera; species Spodoptera littoralis. Next base: position 5,160,343 of record LR824542.2, on the reverse strand, counting down.
TCAAAATCGAACGCCACATTGCCACTTCAGAAATAAGAATGCTAATTTTGAGCAACATTCCGACACACACGGTATTAAGCGCTCAATTGAAGCATACTTTCGAGCTTGAAATGAGCATATTTACTTTAAGAAATTATTAACAGCGGTAAATTAACAGGTCAGTTAAGGAGTTTGAAATAAACTGATGACAGTACATTAAATTGATAATAAAATGATCTTGTACAATCTAATAAGTATGCAAAATGTATTTTACTCATTCCTATAATATAAGAAGTAGTAACAAAACGAACTACAACTGCATACTTTTTGCAACGTAAGTTTGGCTCATAACATAAACATTGCTACCTCGAAATTATCAACAAAACGAGTATTCTATACTAGCTTCTGCAATCGGCTACGCCCGTGTTATTGCTTGTGTTATTCCTGACTATAATCTATGACTGTTCCAAATTCTATACAAATCTATCTAGTATTTTCTTTCTTGCAAGAGTAACAAAAACACATCCGTACAAACTTTCGTGTTATTGTTTTAGTAGAAAGTAGGATTATACAGAATGCCCACGAGATTTGATAGCGGAGTTTTAAAGCAATATCAGTATGTGGAAAAATCGTTTCTAATTGAGTAATCTCATCCTTTAAGATATTTGTAACTTCTAGTACTATTACTACTGCGACCCAAGATCTCGTTAAGATACAAAAATGAAATAGAAGGAGTAGTAATGGGCTACAGAAGAAACAATATAAAATATTGTCTTTAACTTAATAACCTTAAGTGATACGTTTCTGCCTAACGTGGACTGACTACCACTCAAGAACAAAAGTAAATTTTTATTTACATTTAAAAAAAATGTAATAATTTGCAAAATAATAATAATACCTCTAAAATATCTACCAACAACAAGATTTATGGAAATCTGCCTTTGATTTGCTAATCACTTTGTAACCTTTAACCTGTTCCCTAATTACACTATCATTAAGGGTTGCGAATATAAGTAGAGCACAATCCTGAGTGGCATCATAGTGAACTGTACTTTCACAGAACACGTTACTCTCGTTCAGTGTATTTCCTTCCCAGTCAATATTTATCACGAAATGAACCCGCCAAACGGACTAACAGCGTTTCATAATGCAAACAATGGTTTCGCAGCACCGGTGTCGGCAGATCCAATGGTAATATAATCACTTTTTATTATATTTTTTCTTTAATTTTTTTCATACAACTTCTGATTAAAGGTCTAATCGTAACAAACGTAGTGCCAGCATGGAGATTATTATCAAGTAATATATATTTTTCCTATTGTCAACAGTTCTCACAATGGTTGCCGCATCAGAGTGCAGCTGTGTCAGTCCAAGTGACTGCGCCAAATCAGCACATCTGGCACAACGGACAGCCGACCGGATGGACAGCAGTGAGACCCCAGGGTCTGTCAGCCACGTATAGGAAGCCTAAACGCGTAAGAACAGCGTTTACAACGGATCAACTGTCGGCGCTAGAACATGAGTTTCAGTTAACTCCTTTTTTGGCTCGACCTAGACGTCTGCAGTTAGCAGACGTGTTGCAACTAAATGAGAGAACCATTAAAATTTGGTTTCAGAATCGGCGAATGAAAGAAAAAAAAGACAGGGTAGAGAGCCAAAGCTCTTCTGGTGACAGTTCAGAAAATAATGAAGTGCCAATAATGCACTACCCGGGCATGGCCCCGAATTACCCAGAAGTAACTGCGCCGATGAAACCAAATTTAATGCCACAACAACCTCAAAATTCCCAGTGCATCTATGGTACTCAGCCCGATATTCCTCCGAGCAATATCCCGGCACAACCCTACCAAGCCGCAGTCCAAGCTCCTGCCCAAATAGAACCACTTCTTCCACTACCGGAGCTGCCAGTTCCAATTGTTCCAAGTGAGATGAACAACTTTCAATGGCCCGATGAAGCTGAAGATCAACATATATTAACTCCGTTGTAATCTTATTTAATTTAGCTGATAAATAAATGTTGTGTTCTAGAACTAGAAATAAGAATAAATAAATATGTAAGAAATAACGTTGTGTCAACTTATATTATTATTCCTTAAAATTCAAAAATTAAAGTAGTGGATAGAAATTATTATCAATGTTTAGCAAACTAAAAGATTAGTGTAATTATTATTACCTTTCACAACTGTTTAAATAGGTACTGTTTAGAAGTGTAAGTACCTAACTACTCACTATCTACATAAAGAAGAAAACATTATAATTAAACATCTTGATATTGTTTGTATGGTATAGATCTTACTCCTTAGTATAATATACATATATCACTGAAATAAAATAAACCTGTTAAGTTCATGGATTTTTTCTTTAGTTTGATAATACTTTAATAATACTTTAATACGTTTGATAATAATTTAACAAAAAAAAAACATACAAACATTCCTCGTCTCTTTTTTAACCAGGTAAAAACTGTTATCAGTTATTCTAGGCTAAGGCTGTTTAATTCTTGGTCTGCATTAAACCCTTAAAATGCATTCATTTGAATTAAAAAAATAAAATAAATGCATTAACATATTTAAGTGTAATATTGCCAACTCTGGAACTGTGGTGGTGGACAAGTGAAATTTCACCATATCTATTTAAATCTAAACCTAACGAGATTTGTCTTCTATAATCAGATCTACCTAATAGCCTCAAAGAATACTATTCTCGATTAATATGTAGGTATACTTTTAAAAGAAGTCTCTTTGAACTCCTAGCCATCTTAGAATTGTACCTTCCATCATCAGCTCATGGATATGCAATGATGATTATCAGACACAAATGGTTGAAAGGCTTTAAGAATTTGTTTGAATAAACATAATAAGTGCTTATTATTTAAGGGTTGCCCTCAATTTGTCTAGGATCTCATCATCAGGTAACAGTACCAACATGAAAGTATACCCCAACGAACTAAAAAATAATACCGCAATTCGGACCAGAAATGTTTCAGTAATCGATGTACAAATCTACGAAGTATCGTGAAAATGGCATCGTTCAAGTATTTATAATGCTTATAAAATAAAAACTACTGAACCAATCTAAAACAAATGTTTTTTTAATTGGTGAAAATCATCGAATGACTGCTCCCGCCTGGGTGAGGCTGGAGGGAGTGTCAGACTCTTACTGACGAAAAACTACCCCGTTCCTTCTCCTGCACGTCGAGCCGGAGCCCCGGTAACCCGTTAGGTTCTCTTTGTTTAAGGGCACAAATTTCAGCTATTCTGCGTCGAACAAAAAAAGCATCACTCAAATCGGTTCATAAACCTCGACGTAATTGGTGTACATACAAAAAAGAAAAAGCAACATAAATATTTACACTCCTCTTACTTGGGACGTCTCGGTTAAAAATACCATAAAAATCTAGTTAACAAAGTGATTAGTGTTAACGTTACAATTCACAACTATTCAAATAATACTTGGAGACGTATGCACATTATAAAAGTACTGATTCTTTAATATTCCTGATCAGATTTTATACCTTTTAAGGTACATTATCTCGAAATAAAACGGTTTGTTGATTAATGCCAGCAAACTGATACTGAGCTTCACCTGCTTTGCAATGATGTGCAAAATTGGGAAGAAATTTTTGAATTGAGTAAAAATTCACTATAATGTTCACAATACTATGGGCATTATCAGACAATGGGGCGTTATCAGTCACGTGACTTGATGAAAAATTCAAGTTCTATTGTCCTAACAATACTGGTTTAGCAATACTTTGATATTAATTGAATTTTAATGTTCTGAGAACTATGTATTTACGTGCGTTATATAGAATTTGTTAGAATTTCGTATTACGAAATTCCTGATCCGGACTATGACTACCAATAGGTATACGGACAGAAAATATAAAGGAGGTTCATATGTTCTACAATAGTTGATGCATGTTGCATGCCTGCTACATGCCCACTTGCACACTGCATGCTTACTTGCATGTGCTTTGCATAATACTGAATATGAAAGGATGACTTGAAATCTGGCGACACTCAATATTTGACTTATTTGATTTTTCGTAAAAACTGTTACGTAACATAATTTTGCGTAAATACTGTTATTCCAACTGAAATATATGACGACATAAATAATGTTGGAAGTACTAGTTGGTAATCTAGTAAAAGTTTAAACGTTTGTATCCCAAGCATCAGGTTTGCGTTACAATTTTTTGTGTAAAGACTTTTCGCTAAATAATAATTTGCCAAATGAAATTATGCGAAACATTTTTTGGGAAGTGTGTAAATAGAAATAGTATTCTTGCTTTCAAGCTTTTAAGACTCGATTAAAGTAATCAGTTAGTAGGTTAAATGACTATAACGGAGACACCTGACTCCCTAGGAATGTGTCGTAACAGGAGTGACTTGGCTTTCGACACAATACTTCCCATTTGCAGCGGATCATCAAGTTTTTCGCCAATTATCAGCTCTCATCTCTTCCAAACTTGCTGCCAGCGACACTATCTTTGCAATGGTACCGTGGTTAACTAGATCGTCGCCCGGTACTTGATCAAGATAGGATTTCCTTACATTTCCTTCCTTACCCATTCTTTCAATGTCGCTGAGCCACAGAATCTGTGTGCTTTCTCTTCCCCAATGATGTTAGAAAAGCCATTAAGTCTGTGATTTCAGCATATTTTAAGATTTGCCAGATACCATCGCGTCGGGTTTCCGTATAGGACCCAATATTTTGAATACGTTAAAGAAAGCTGTTAATAAAATATTTTACATTATATTATACAGCATTTTATAATAAGAAAATGCATAAGTACTAAGTATAATAATTGAAAAGAAACGGTTTTAACTTACGAACAGCGATTTTTAAAGATAGGGACTACTCACTTAATTAATGACATAAACTGATGACTGGTAATGTCAATTATCTAGTATAAAAGTATTTTCAAAATATGGATTCACTCATTCCTATAGAATCGGCCGCATAAACGAAATGTCGGAAAACCTCAGAACTACCTATTATAGCACCCTAAAGAAAGCTCACGTATATTGTCACCGGGAAGTAACCGACAGACGAGTAGATACATTATTTATTTTGAGACGATGTAATTTAAAACACAACTGGTGTGTTCATGCAAATAGAATATGATTATCCTAGAGTAGCGATAAAAATCATTTTCTATTGTTCGATATTGGTCTGATTGATATAAGATTGATAAATCTTATAGTTTCGAATTGTATCATGCCGTCAATCTACCTAAGCCACTGGAAAAAGAACTGAAATTATTGGAACTCATTAAAATATTTCATAATACGAAATAATAATTAAAACATTAAATAACAATAAAATCTATTTTAATATGGATTGGAGTGTGCTAATCACTTAGTAACCTTTAACCTGTTCCCTAATTACACTATCATTAAGGGTTGCGAATATAAGTAGAGCACAATCCTGAGTGGCATCATAGTGAACTGTACTTTCACAGAACACGTTACTCTCGTCCAGTGCATTTCCTTACCAGTCAATATTTATCACGAGATGAACTCACCACATGGAACACCAGCGTTTCATAATGCAAATAACGGTTTCGCACCGGTGCCGGCAGATCCAATGGTAATATAATCACTTTTTATTTTAATTTGTTCTTTAATTTGTTTCATACGATTTCTGAATAAGAGTCAAATCGTAACAAACGTAGTTAATGCTAGTATGATGAGCATGATCTTATAATACATTAGTTTCCTCAAAGAAACTATTTTGAAAGTAATGGTTTGTTATTGATATATATATTTTTTATTGTCCACAGTTCTCACAATGGTTGCCACATCAGAGTGCAGCTGTGTCAGTCCCAGTGACTGCGCCAAATCAGCACATCTGGCACAACGGACAGCCGATCGGATGGTCAGCAGTGAGACCCCAGGGTCTACCAGCCGCCTATAGGAAGCCTAAACGCGTTAGAACAGCGTTTACAACGGATCAACTGTTGGCGCTAGAACATGAGTTTAAGTTGACTCCTTTTTTGGCTAGACATAGACGTCTGCAGTTAGCAGACGTGTTGCACCTAAATGAGAGAACCATCAAAATTTGGTTTCAGAATCGGCGAATGAAAGAAAAGAAAGACAGGGCAGAGAGCCAAAGCTCTTCTGGTGACAGTCCTGAAAATAATGAGGTGCCAATAATGCACTACCCGGGCATTGCCCCGAGTTACTCAGAAATAACTACGCCAATGTCACCAAATTTGATACCACAACTACCTCAATATTCTCAGTGCATCTATGGTACTCAGTCCGTTATTCCTCCGAGCAATATCCCCGCACAACCCTACCAAGCCGCAGTCCAAGCTCCTGCCCGAATAGAACCACTTCTTCCACTACCGGAGCTGCCAGCTCCAATTGTTCCCAGTGAGATGAACAACTTTCAGTGGCCTGATGAGGCTGAAGATCAACATATGTTAACTCCGTTATAATCTTATTTAATTTAGCTGATAAATAAATGTTTTATTCTAAATGCATATTTCTTCTTTCAATATCAACCACATTTACATAATCCGCATTTCTATGTTACTAAAACTTCGTCAAGTCTACACACGAATCACGGAACTTCGTGTGTCATCAGCATTTTATGTTTGTATTATTTGTAAAGTAAAAAATAAATATGTAAGAAAAAACGTTATGTCAACTTTAAATCTCATTCCCTAAAATGCTAAAATGAAAGCAATGAACAGGATTTGTTATCACAGTTTAGTAAACTAAGTGATTAGGGTAAATAGTATTTTTACCTTTCACAACTGTTCAAATAGGTACTGTTTAGTTTTTATCGAAAAAGAAACAAAATATAATAGTTAAACGTCTTGATATCGTTTATTGGTTATAGATCTTTATCTACACTAATAGTATAAACAGGAAAGATTAGACTTTTTGTTTGTTCATATGTTTGTTTGTTCCAATTGAATAGGCTGCGAAAGTACCGGACCTAACGTAAATACAATATTGCCAACTGTGGAACTGAATCCGAAAATGTAAATAACAAAAATTCCATTAAAATCTAGTAAACAAAGTGATTAGTATTAATGTTAAAATTCACAAATATTCAAATAATACCTAGATACGTACTTACCTACATTCACACTATAAAGTAATGATTCTTTAATATTTGTGATCTAGTTTTATACACATTTAAGGTAATTACACTGTCTCGAAATAAAATATTTTGTTGATTAATGCCAGCAATTTTTAAAAACATCTACTAATACTGAGCTTCACCTGCTTTGCAATGATGTGCAAAATTGGGAAGAAGTTTTCGAATTGAGAAAAATTTCACTTACTTAAAAGGTTCACAATAGTAAAGACAATAGGGCGTTATCAGTCACGTGACCCGATGAAAAATTCAAGTTCTATTGTTCTAACAATACTTATGACTGGTTAACCAACCCTTTGATAATAATTGATTTTTAATGTTCAAGGAACTGTTTACGTGCATTGTGTAGGATTTCTTACAATTTCGTTTTACGTAATTCCTTATCCTGATCACAATACCGATAGGTAGGTATACGCACAGAAAATATAAATAAGGTTTATAATATATGATCTGTGGTGTGGGTATACGTATAATACATGCAAAAATATCGCGGTGGCCCGGACATTAAGGCGCCCGCTTCTCATGATCAGAGTGCGGGTTCAAAATGTGGCAAGTAGGTACTTGCCCATTTTTAATCACATTAGGTAATGACAAGCTCTCCGACGTTCTACAATTATTAAGACAGGTTTTCTATGAAAGAAAAATAGTAATAAGGAAGAAATATGTAAACAGGTTTTGATAGTAGGAAGTGGATAGTGATTGACAAGTCATATCACATTTGAATGATAAAATGAACAAATTATGGTTTAAGTAGAAAACCAAAACTATTTACTCACTAAGCCTACGTCTTAGCCTTTGATACGACACTTCCTATTTCTAGCGGATCATCAAGTTTCTCGCCAATTATCAGTTCTCAACTCTCCCAAACTCACTGCCACCGCTATTATCTTTCTAATGTTACCCTGATCAACTACAGGTCGTCGCCCAGTAGTTGACTAAGATAATATTTCCTTACAATTCCATCTTTATCCATTCTTTCAATGTCACCGAGCCACAGAATCTATATGCTTTCACTTTCCCAATGATATTAGAAAAAACCATCAAATCTGTTATTTCAGCATATTTTGAGATCTCCCAAAAACCATTACCATCGCGTCGGGTTTCCGCATATTTTGAATACGTTAAAGAAAGCTGTTGATGTAAAATATTATTATAAAATCTCGTCATTGCATTTTATAATTAGAAAATGCATAAGTACTAAGTATAGTAATTGAAAAGAAAAGGTTTTAATTTACGAACAGCGATTTTTAAGGAAAGAGACTACTTATTTATTTATTTATGTACACACATACAACATAAAGGACAACACATACATAAAATTAAAGTACAAAGGTACCACCTATTCCTATTGGAATTTCTTCCTGTGGACCTGGAGCAGGAAAAGTAATAATAATATAATGACACAGTGTGTAGTGTACAAATAGAAAATTGGGATAGGAAACAGACTTAAAACAAACAGATAAAATAACCAAACAACTACATACAATATATAATAAATGAAGAAATTTACATATCGGGAGGAAAGGTAGTGTTCTCTCACTCAATTAATGAGATAAACTGATGACTGGTAATTGTTAATAATGACAATTATCTGGTATATAAATATGTGCAAAATATGGATTCACTCATTCTTATACAATCGGTCCCAGAAACGAAATGTCGGAAAACATCAGAGCTACCTATTATAGCACCCTAAAGAAAGCTCACATGCATTGTCATCGGGAAGTAACCGACAAACGAGTAGATATTATTATTTATTTATTTATTACATATTATTTATTTTGAGACGATACTTTAAAATACAACTGGTGTGTTCATGCAAATGGAATATGATTATCCCAGAGTAGCAATAAAATTCATTTTCTATTCAAGATATTCGGATAGGGAGGATTGATATAACATCGATCAATCTTATTGTTTCGAATTATATCATGCCGCTTATCTAGCTACGACACTAGAATATCGACTAAAATTAGTAAAACTCATTAAAATATTTCATAATACGAAATAATAATTAACCAATTAAATAACAATAAAATCTACGTTACTATGGATTTGAATGTGCTAATCGCATACCTTAAACCTGTTCCCTAATTACACTATCATTAAGGGTTGCGAATAAACGTAGAGCACAATCCTGAGTGGCATCATAGTGAATTGTACTTTCACAGAATACGTTACTCTCGTCCAGTGTATTTCCTTACCAGCCGATATTTATCACGAGATGAACCCGCCACATGGAACACCAGCATTTCATAATGCAAACAATGGTTTCGCAGCACCGGTGTCGGCAGATCCAGTGGTAATATAATCACTTTTTATTTTAAATTGTTTTTTAATTTAGTTCATACGATTTCTGATTAAGAGTCAGAGAATTCTTACAAACGTAGTTGGTGCTAGCATGATGTTTATGATCTTGTAATGGAATCGTTAGTACAAAGAATTTGTAGCGACATAACTATACTTAAGCGCGACTTAAACTTGAGTAGTGTTTGAATATTTTGACAATAGTTTCCTTTTAAAGTTTAATATTATCATTGAATTTATGTTTTTCTTATTGTCCACAGCTCTCACAATGGTTACCACATCAGAGTGCAGCTGTGTCAGTCCCAGTGACTGCGCCAAATCAGCACATCTGGCACAACGGACAGCCGACTGGGTGGGCAGCAGTGAGACCTCAGGGTCCCCCTGCCACGTATAGGAAGCCTAAACGCGTAAGAACCGCGTTTACAACGGATCAACTGTTGGCGCTAGAACGGGAGTTTAAGTTGACTCCTTTTTTGGCTCGACCTAGACGTCTGCAGTTAGCAGACCTGTTGCAACTAAATGAGAGAACCATCAAAATTTGGTTTCAGAATCGGCGAATGAAAGAAAAGAAAGACAGGTTAGAGAGCCAAAGCTCTTCTGGTGACAGTCCTGAAAATAATGAGGGGCCAATAATGCACTACCCGGGCATAGCCCCAAGTTTCCCAGAAATAACTACGCCGATGGCTCCAAATTTAATACCACAACTACCTCAATATTCTCAGTGTATGTATGGAACTCAGCCCGTTATTCCTCCGAGCAATATCCCGGCACAATCCTACCAAGTCGCAGTCCAAGCTCCTGCCCGAATAGAACCACTTCTTCCACTACCGGAGCTGCCAGCTCCAATTGTTCCCAGTGAGATGAACAACTTTCAGTGGCCTGATGAGGCTGAAGATCAATATATGTTAACTCCGTTATAATCTTAATTAATTTTTCTAATAAATAAATGTTTTTTTCTAAAAGTATATTATAATGTATTATTTCTAAAGTAACAATAAATAAATATGTAAGAGAAAACGTAGTGTCCACTTTTATTATTATTCCTTAACATTAAAAAAATAAAGAAACGAACAGAAATTATTATCAAATAAGTGATTAGTGTAATTATTATTACCTTTCACAACTGTTTAAATAGGTACTGTTTCTAAACAGTATTGTACTCACTATCTACATAAAGAAGAAAACATTATAGTTAAACATCTTGATATTGTTTGTCTTTGATCTTAATCCTTTACATGATTTACATATATCACTGAAATGAATAATCATTATCACAATAATTTATTTATTTGTAACATAGGCGGTATTACATAGACATTCATAAGTTACACTATCATGTTCATGGATTGATTGTTCTTTGCTTTGATCAGACATTGGTAATTCACAAAAAAAATAAACATCTAAACATAGTTCCTCGTCCTTTTATTTAAGTCGAAAAATACAGTCATCCGTGTTTCTAGAACAAGTCTTTATTGTTCTTGGTATGCATTAAAGTTCTATAATGCATTCATTCGAATTGAAAATTTTAAAAATGTGCATTAAAATTAATATAATATTGTCAACTCTGGAACTAAATCTCAAAACGTAAATAAACAAGATACCATAAAAATGTAGTAAACAAAGTGATTAGTGTTACCTTTAAAATGTACAACTACCAATTCAAATATTACTTAGCCACGTACAATGCGTACATTAGAAAAGTACATCATGTATAATAAAAAAATCTGAGATAAATATAATTTTACACATTAGGTACAGTGTCTCGAATTTAAAAACAGTCCTAAAAATTATTAAATCTACTGAACCTCACTTATTTTTCGATACAAATATAGAAATAAGTTTTTAAAATTGAGGAACGATTCAATAATTTATAATGTCTACAATAACAACGCTACGTCCTGCGTGAGCGATCTAGAAGCGAATATGAAGCGGTACGGCGCGGCGCGAAAACAACAAACTGTCGAAACCTAATGAAGTGTCCTACGTGACAAAACGCACGTGGGATGAGTTTTATATTTTCACGTGAACTGCTATATTGGAATGGGGTGCTATCATATTTTTGTTTAGTTACAATATCGGAAACAAAAATGAAACGAAACGATTCGCATGAACCGTCACCGCTTCATAATCGCGTTCGCTTTTAGATCGCTTACGCAGGACGTAGTGTAAAAACGTTATCAGTCACGTAAACCATTGAAAAATTCAAGTTCTATTGTTCTAACAATATTAATAACTGGTTTAGCAACCTTTTAAGAATGATTAATTTTTAATGTTCTAAGAACTATTTACGTACATCGTATAGGAATTATTAATATTTGGTTTTACGAAGTTCCTGATTCTAAATACGACTACACATACGTACAAATTATGCAAAAATGTCGTGGTGGGAGATTAAGGTGCCCGCTTCTAATGGATGAAAGTGTGAATTCAAAATCTGGCAATTAACTAATGCAACGCACCTGTGACTCCTCAGGTGTTACAGGTGTCCATTGGCGGCGCTGATCGCTTACCATCAGGTGATCCGTCTGCTCGTTTGCCTCCAATTCCATAAAATAAAACTAATGACAAGTTATCTGACTTTTACGCAACTCTCCCAAACTCACTGCCACCGCTATTAGGCATCTTTCCAATGGTACCTTGGTCAACTGGTCAACTACCAGTCGGCGCTCGCTGGTTGATCAAGTTAGGATTTCATTATATTTCCTTCCTTACCCATTCTTTCAATGTTACCGAGCCACAGAATCTGTGTGCTTTCTCTTCCCCAATGATGTTAGAAAAAACCATCAAATCTGTGATTTCAGCATATTTTAAGATCTGCCAGAAATCATTACCATTGCGACGGGTTTCCACATAGGACCCAAGATTTTGATTACGATAAAAAGCAGACAATATAAAATATAATAATATAAAATCATTTTAGAATAAGAAAATACATAAGTAGGTACTAAGTATAATAATTGAAAAGAAGCTTACGAACAGCGATTTTTAAGGAAAGGGACTACATATTTAATTAATGACATGAACTTATGACTGATAATTGTATATAATGATAATGATCTAGTATAAAAGTATGTGCAAGATATGGATTCACTCATTCCTAGAGTATCGGCAGCGAAACGAAATGTCGGAAAACCTCAGAGCTACCTATTATAGTACCCTAAAGAAAGCTCACATACATTGTCATCGGGAGGTTACCGACATACGAGTAGATATTATTATTTATTTATTTATTTATTACATATTATTTATTTTGAGACGATGTACTTTAAAATACAACTGGTATGTTCATGCAAATGGAATATGATTATCCTAGAAGTAATAAAATTGACATTCTATCCAAGATATTCGGATAGGTCGGATTGATATAAAATTGAGCAAGCTTATTGTTTCGAATTTTATCACGCTGCCAACTATGACACTAAAAATATACTGAAATTATTGGAACTCAATAAAATATTTCATATTACGAAACAATAATTAACACTTGAAATAACAATACAATCTATTGTAATATGGATTTGAATGTGCTAATCGCTTACCTTAAACCTGTTCCCTAATTGCACTATCATTAAGGGTTGCGAATATAAGTAGAGCACAATCCTGAGTGGCATCATAGTGAACTGTACTTTCACAGAATACGTTACTCTCGTCCAGTGTATTTCCTTCCCAGTCAATATTTATCACGAAATGAACCCGCCAAATGGAACACTAGAGTTTCATAGCTCAACCAATGGTTTTGCTGCACCGGCCCCGACACATCCAACGGTAATATAACTTTTTGATATTATTATTTTAATTTTCTCTTTAAGTGTAACAAAAGTAAAGTAACTTTAATTTACATGATTTTTACGATCCTCTAGTTGTTTTCATAGTGACCAAAAAGTACCTGCTTTTGAACTTACATATATTATGTCTTTTTAATTTACTTATATATTTGTTCATTTGTCCACAGTTTCCACATTGGATGCCGCATCAGAGTGCAGCTGTACCAGTCCCAGTGACTGCGCCAAATTTTCAGATTTGGCAAAACGGACAGCAAGCCGGGTGGCCAATGGTGAGACGTCAGAGTCTCCCAGCCCCAAATAAGAAACCTAAACGTGTGAGAACCGCATTTACGACGAATCAACTGTTGGCACTTGAAAATGAATTTAACCAGTGCCGTTATCTGGCCCCGACACGACGTCTACAGCTGGCAGATATACTACACATCAACGAGCGTGCCATTAAAATATGGTTTCAGAACCGTCGTGTGAAGCAAAAAAAGGATTTTTTAGAGAGCCAAGCCACTTCAGAAGAGAGTTCAGAAGATAGTCTGAGTCCAATAATGTACCACCAGGGCGTTATACCAAATTACCCAGGAGTACGTGTACCGACAACACCAGATCTAACCTCGGAACATCCTCAATATTCCCCTTACATGTATGAGGCTTATTCTCCGGGCAATGTCTCGGCACTACCTTGGCACCCAGAAGTACAAGCTCCTACTCAACTTGGAGCAAGTCTGTCTTCAGCAGCAACTATTCCGACGTCACCAAATTTGATGGCTCAACAACCTCGGTACTCCCCGTACACGTATGGTACTGATCCTAGTATTACTCCTCGCAGTATCGCAGCACAACGTTACCAGTCAGCAGTACAAGCTGCTCTTCAACTAGAAACAAGTCATCCTTTGCCAAATTTAATGTCAGAACACCATCAATATTCTCCGTACATATTTGGAAATACTCCAAAGTTTGCTCCGGGCAATATCCCAGCACCACCTCTCCAGCCAGAAGTACAAGTTCCACCCCAACAAGAAGCAAGCCTTTCTTCAGCAGAGCAGCCAGCTCCAGATGTTTCTAACGAACATGACAACTCTTCCTGTGATCCATTACAATTTATAGACGATCTATTGTTATAATAAATTGTAAATTATTGTAATATTTAGGTATTTATTAGATAATATATTTTGTATTCAGAACGTATAATTTTTATTTGCCTACCTATTAAGAATTAATTATTAATAAGTCTTCGTTTTACTATTGGAAGTTTGATAGCATTTAATTAATAAAGAACAAAATAAAGTTAATTAAATAATAAGTATAATTAATTTACAAAGTCACAAAGACCACACAAACAAGTTTAACTTGTAAATACCAACACAGTATAAGTTATACACTCCGGGAGTGCCGGCAAAAGTCAAAACTGAAGTATTAACGTTGTGCGTTTTGGATATTTTGGAATGGCTATCGAATAATTTAGCATGAATTTCTTTAATTATCAGAATAAAAGTACTATCTTTTATTCTAATCATTCTGAAAAATCAACTTCCATCCATAATTTCGACGACTTTTTCACTACCATCATCGGCAATCTCAAAAACTGATACAATCGGTTTATGATAATTGAAGTAAGAAAGGAAACAGTTTTGATTCGAACCTATTTAACCTAACCAATCCAAGCCAAAATCAATAGCAGTTTTGTATTTCGTTGTGCTAAGATGGCGATCATTTGACATAGTTAAACCAAATTCATTATTTAAAAATTCAATTAAACACATAAGCACACACGAACTTTCGCGTAAGCGCCCTGCGCCGCCTAAACGAAACAGCGGGCGCAGGCATACATTTTCACCGCGCCGTAGAAAGAGAGGAAGATACTCCCTGTCCTACGCCACGCCAGCTGTCTTTTTTATCAAGTGCTTAAATATAAAGTTTCATGGTTTTATCTTTAAAAATTATGAAATCCAGCATCGAGTAGTTTTTGTTTCCATAACGAACATACAGACAGACAGACAGACAGACAAAATTTTACTGATTGCATTTTTGGTATCAGTAGCGATCCCTAATCACCCCTTGATAGTTATTTTTTAAATATATTTTATGTACAGAATTGACCTCTCTACAGATTTATTATAAGTATAGATTATAAAAAAGTGTACAACGCCGCTAAAGAAGGTGTCACTTCAAAAATGATTTAAGTTATAAAAAATGATTTTCATAACTAAAATCACTACTTTTGAGCTACGTGACATAATTAAGTCTTCTAAGAAAAATCTAGAGTGACGTCATCGTTATCACATCAACTTATCAGTGCCATTGTCTCAATATTGCAGACATTTTATTGTTAACTTCACAAGTTCTTGAAGTTGTAAATTGGAATATTCGTAAATAAATAGTTTATTAGATTCCGATGAGTTATATATAAAAAAAATACTCGATTCTATATTGGATCGTATACCGTGAAAATGTCGTTTTCGTCCCGCGGCAAAAGAACTTGGCATAAGTAGTAGGTACATACTTTCAATGTAGTAAAAACACAAAAATGAAGATGCCATTTTTTTAGTTTAAAAAAATATTTAGCTACTTACGCACCTTACACACTATATATAAATTTGTAGGCACTATTCGCATCGCACGTACCACCTGCCGAGAAATACCTCTTAGATAATATGGCTGGATGTTTTGATAACGTTCTATGAGTTCGTGATGACACCTATTTTTTTCACATTTGATTTCTTTGAGACAGTGCCATTTTACTTCTGGACTGAAATGATATAAATGTCACGGTGTATACAGATACAATATGAAGGAACAAAACTGTGTATCACACATATATACTACAATACCTATACTAAGTATAGTATAATAATGTATTATTATAAAGGTGAAGAGTTTGTTTTTTTGTTTGTTTGTTTGTTTAAATGCGCTAATCTCCGAAACTACTGGTCCGATTTGAATAATTATTTCTGTGTTGGATAGCCCATTTATCGAGGAAGGCTAAAATATCACGCTACGATAAATAGGCGCTGAGCAGAGCGAGTAACACCGCGCGGAAGTAGCTGGTAAGTTGTAATTGTATGTTGTGTACTAAACTAAATTTAATGAATAAATCTCCATTGGCCTTTTAAAGAAAAGTAAAACTTAGGCATGAAGTTTCACCTGTGTCGTGATAACCAAGTAGAATACATATACCGCCTAATCTTCACGAAGTGGACTCCGGGAGTTACTACCAAGCAAATAATCTTTATTACTAAAAAAAAACAAATAATACTACATAACTTCTTACATACATTGCGTTTACACATACATACACACATATAATACATACAATACATACATACAATATTAATAGATCCTACTTAATTATTATTTTATGATGACTACAAACAAATTAAAAATGTGTGACACTATCACGCCTTTTATCCCTGACGGGTTAGGCAGAGATGCACATTATGGTACTTAATGCCACTGTAAATGTAACACCCACTTTTCACTATTTATGTTATGAGTCTCATGTAATAGGGGGTGAGCCTATTTGCATATACCGGGCACATTTCCAGACTCCGTGCTACTACTAAGATTTTAAAAACCCAGTAATACTTTACCTTTTGGAATCGAACCCGAGACCCCTTGCCCGGCAGTCGCACTTGCAACCACTCGGCCTACGAGGCAGTCCATTAATAGTTGTCCATAACAGAATTGTTATTGTACATCTGTGATAACAACTAATAAGACCATTGTTATTGCAAATTCCTATTAGTAAAAACATAATGCTTGATATTCTCGACCCAATATTTTTAAGATTAACCTCGTCTACTCAAAGTAACTTTATTGTGTATGTGTTAAGTAACGGTGAAATGGGGTGAATAGGGTTTGGACGGCGAAAAGGGGTGAATCGATACTATGAAGAATTTCCTTATAACTATTCGCCCCTCTTCTGTCCTTATTCACCTCTCGATCCCTATTCACCCCATTTTACGGTATGTAATGTAATATTTTGGTTGTTCATAAATACTAGTATATTATTTCGGGCTCTCGTTTGCATACTATACCTACTTATATATATTTTGTTTTTCTCAGTCAAGTCCATATAAATAGTTTTTGAGAAATAAATGTCTTAAACCGTAAAAGGCCGGTAATTCACATAAAACGCCTCTGATGTTCCATGGGCGACGCCGATTGCTTACCATCAGGTGATCCGTCCGCTCGTTTACCGGCTTATCCCAAAAAAAAAGTTAGTATCGGGTGTATGTTTTTTTTTTAAACGGGATATTCGTTATTTAAATTCAGTCAGATATTTTATAGCCTACATTCTATTATAGAACCTGCATACACTTTGTACCTACAACAAAAAGGTTAACATTACTAACTGCACATAAATATATGTCATCATCATCATCATCATCAACAGCCTATAAGTGTGCACTGCTGAGCAAAGCCTCTTCTCACACGGACAAGGTATGATCATTAATCACCACGTTTGCTCAATACGGTTTAGCGATTACAAACTTAAAAATTAAGTATAAGCCCAGGTTTCCTCACGATGTTTTCCTTCACCGTTTGTCAATGATGTCTAAATAATCTTTAGAAAGTACATATAACTCGGAAAAAGTCACATTGGTACTTGCCGTTTGGTGAGTTTTGAACCCGATCTCTCATGCATGAGAAGCGGGAGTCTTAAACCTCCGGGCTACCACAACATTTGAAAATGTATGTACTAAAAGTTTTTTCGAACCGTACTTCGTCAAAAATTAGCAAGTTATGTATGTATGACGCTGTATCGCTGTCGCACACTACTCGTGCCGTCCGGACGGTCGTAGCATAGGTTCAATTATTTAAATTCCGTGGTTTCCAAAAAACCGGACAATTTTGCGTTCCTGAGTTCATTTCCGGGACAAAGAGACTTGTAATTTTAAAATGGGACGTCTGGTCACGTTACTAATAGTACAAGTGAGGGATTAGTTTCGGAGCTCCCTCACGCTAAGTAACTCTTAGTTTAGGGGCGGTTGCTGAAAACAGCCATAATACGTACGCACGTAATTCTAGTTAATTACCTGTTTCCAACTAATTATCTGCGCGGTAAGCCGCTAATGTATAAGTGGATTAACTAGTATTGTGAAAGTTTACATTTTCTTTTGTATTAAAGCCATAATCACTAACGAGTAATTTATAAATCACGTACTTTAATATGCTAACACAATTAAATAGGGATTAAGTTATTTCAAAAAATTCCACACACATCAAATCAACAGCCTATTCTTAAGTGTTCAATGCTGAGCAAAGGCCTCTTTTCAAACGGAGAAGGTTTGAGTATTAATCACCACGCTTGCTCAAAAGGGGTTGGTGATTTCAATTATTTTCTTTCTTCTATATAAATCGGAAAACGTCACGTGAGTACTTGTCCCGGGTCAGTTTCGAATTCACGCCCTCACTCATGTGAAGCGGGGATCTTAAACCTCCAGGCCACAATGACTTTTTTGTAAGAAATTGCAACTGAATTAAATTCCTATTTTTATGGGTTTTGTGTCCGTTTTCACCAACAGCCCCTACACCATTCCCAAACCAAGAGTTTCCTAACATACCGGAGCCTATAAACTCATTTACCTTTACATAGTTTTAAAATCAGTAACGTTAGGTTGAGCAGAGACACATTACATCAGCTTCTAGTGACTTTTAAAGCTTTATAAACAGTACCCTGAATCTTATTTCAGTGAACAGATTCCTTAAGGACTAATTAGATAAAAACTACACTATACTCCAGAAGAAAGCCTGTAATACGTGCATACTTTTCTATCTAGGAAAAATTATTCATCCTGTGTTATAAATTATTGCATTAAGATGGTTATAGGTCACCCAACATTATGTTAGACAATGTTCATAGAATAAAGGGAACAACACCGGACTATAATATATAAGAACATGCCTCAATGTACTGCACTTCAAAACGACCATTGAAACTTTGAGAAACAATAAAATATTACAAAGTATTGGCTATAATTTACTAATTGCTTATTCATACTTTAAAACTGGTTCACTAATTACCCCTTAAACAACGTGGCCATATAAATTAGAACACAATCCTGACGGACGTTACAACTTACTCGGGTCTCGAAGAGTGCGTTATTTTTTCCAACTTTCTAGTAAATCATGAATCCTAATATACCACCGAATTTTCACAGTGGAAGTAATGGTTTCGCAGCACCAGCAAATCCATCGGTAATGTATTTTATTTTTATTTGTAATTCAATTTATTTTCTAATTGGTATTAGATTTTCTAATTTTTATAAGAAAATAAATATGATATAAAATCCAGAAGACATAATGTTATAGAATCGACTTTGATGTCGATGTCTTTAATATGAACCCTAACTTAACAATCTTGTACTATTGTAGTCGAAGTTATTTTAAAGTTTTGTGTATTTATGATTAACAATACTTACATTACACTACTTTCTATTATCTACAGGTCTCGCAGTGGCTGCCGAATCAGAGTGCTAGTATGCCTGTCCCAGTATATGCACCATTACCGCCTAATCAGTACAACTGGCACAACAGACAATTGGCAGAATGGCCAACGGCTAGACCTGAGAGTCTCCCAATACTACAAAAGAAAAAGCGGGTAAGAACCGCCTTTACGACGGAACAACTGATGCAGCTTGAAAGAGAGTATAAAAGTAACTGTTTCTTGATCAGACATCGACGCATACAGCTTTCACAGGCGCTGGGTCTCAATGAACGTACCATTAAAATATGGTTTCAAAATAGGCGTATGAAGGAAAAAAAGGAAAAAATGGTAATTTCTGAAGATAGACCATTACAACAACCGATACTTCACCTCTCGAGTACATATCAAAATTATCCAGCAGCAGCTGTACCGACCGAACAAACTGCCGTATTTGAACCACATCAGCATTCTCCGTATATGCGTATGGAGAATACATTTATTCCTGGCGGAGCAATATTACCCGAAAGCTATATTATTCAGAAACAACATCAACAGCCCGGAGTGCAGGTTTCTTTGATGCCACCAGTTCCTCATCCTATGGATTCTAAAGAAAATGTTTCCTTAGAATTTTGGCCAGATGAAAATGATCGAAACTTGAAACTCACTGAACAGCAATATTCGAGTATCCAATATAGACACCCGGGTGCAGCGAATATACCGATGCAATTCTCAGAAACCTTTGTATCGAAACAACAGCATTATCTACCAAAGACGAATGGGATTACTCAACATTTTGTTCACCCAGTGAATTGTGAAGAATCTCTTTATTCGCAAAATAATATTCAAAACTTGCAGCCCAGTGAACAGCAACACTCGAGTGTACAGTACAGGTATCCAGCTACCGCAACAGATGTACAGGTGCAACCCCCACAAAATTTGCTATCAGAACCATCCCACGTGAACGTTCAGAGAAATACTGAACTTGATCTTTCTTCATTGAATTCGGTAAAAACGGTCCCTTTAAAAGATTTTGAAGATTTCTGCCAAAAAGCGATGCTTGATGAATTGAAGAAGTCGGGATCAGAAAATTTCGAATCAAAACAGTGTGACTGTTCCAAATGTATGTATGATGACGATCTGGCCATTGCTTCTTTAGACCATTTCGAGAAACCACCTCATCAGCCAGAAATACCAAATTCTCCAGAAGTGCTTTCACCGGATGCTTCCAGTGATACTGACAACTTCCTACCAAAACTAACCGAAGATGAATTATTGTTAACCGACTGGCACCGCATTATTAAAAATATTAAATAATAAATTTTGTTTTTCAAAAAAAACATTTTTTTTTCTTGTCACTCAATCAGTTAATCAATTATGGGCATTTATGGCCACAACCCCCTGGTAAATAATAATTTGCCCTTGCAAATTATAATATTATATATTTTGCATATATGCAAATTATAAAATTATAATATACTATATAATAGGGATTTTTTAGTAAAGACCAGGGTTTTTCAACCTTATTCATACCACGGTCATTTTAATATGAATAAATATGTGGCGTTTTCTTTGATAATTCATATTAAACACATACGAATCAATACATTTGCCACCTCGTAGGTACTTGTACGAGTTTCATGAATGGCCCTAATAAACAGGGTTTCATTTTTTTTAAGGGGGAAAAATCATCGAATGCCTTCTCCCGCCTGGGTGAGGCGGGAGGGAGTGTCAGACTCTTAATAACTAAAAACCACTCCGTCTCTTCTCCTGCACGTCGAGCCGGAGCCCCGGTAACCTTTTACGTTCTCCGCGGCTCTGCATCCGCATCAGCTCCATCCGTGAACACGCTATAGGCAGTCAAAGAAGTTTTGAAATGCAGAACTCTGAAAACAAAGAAAAGAGCGTGTAAGTACCCGTTGCTCAACCAGTAATTAGCAATTTTATAACAATAGAACATGATTTTTTCATCAAGTCACGTAACTATTGTTTTTTCCATGTTGTTTTAACCTGTGAGTCGCGACCCCCAGGCGGATCACAAAACCTCTCTGAGTTCACGAAACTGTTATATTGGAGTTGGTAGCAAAACCTACAGCCAGCCATTACGAAAAATGTTAACTTAAAGACATACTTATCAAGCAATATACATGCAAACATACTTTAAATGCAAGCTAAAGGCATTGCAATTTTTTTCGCCATGAAAATCACAGGGCCTGGGTGATTCTACAAAAAACCGCAAAAAATGTCATTATCCTAAACCGAAAATTAGCAATTTTGCTGATTAAAACACAAAAATTGGTTTCGAGAAATTCAGTCGTGTCACCGCTCTCAACCAATCCAATAAAAATACAGCTGCTAATACGTTACTGCGATGCTTAATAATAAAAGAAGATAATGATTTGTTAAATGAAAGTTAAAATTTGTCTGAGAAACACCCGCCTAGCATTGACTATTTGAGGCCTCAATTTGGAAAATGCATGTTTTTCTCGTACGTGGCATGTTCACGTGTCGGTAATCCATCCGTTTTATTTGTTCTTGCGCCTAACAAAAAAACAAAGAATGTCGTTTACCACAAGGTGCTTGAATGAACAGAGTTAATCCGAGTGCATCACATGCTACACAACATACTTAAATTCAATAAAAAAAAATCTGACACATATTTGAAGTATTTAATTTTTATTTACAACACATTTCGTAAACGGGGACCCAACATTTAAAGTACTATTTCAGAACATGCAAAATCTTTACAATAAACAGGAAATACTTGAATCTTTTATTACTCAAAATTTATAATATAAAGCTATATGTATCTCGGAGACATGGCTTTCACAAGAGAAGCTAGATCTAATACATTTTAGTGGATACAATTTTGCAGCACTTACTGCCGCAACAGTCGAACGGGCGGAGGAGTTAGTATATTAATCCGAGATCATATTAACTCCATACAAAGAAAAGACATAACAGGTATGTCAATAGAGTATGTGTTGGAGATATGCGCAACTGAATTACCAAATGAAAATTTACTACTCATAACTATGTACTGGAATAGAAGGGAAGAAGAAGCTTTTTACAAACAATTAAAGGAAGTACTAATATATGTATACATAAAATACCCAAAATTAAATATTGTTATAGGAGGTGATTTCAATATCGATATTCTATCCGATGACTTAAAAACAAATCGGTTATTAGATTTAATGCAGGAATATAAATTAACACAACACATTAAAATACCAACACGCACCACACCTACGACAAAAACATGCATAGATTTGATATTCACAAACTTCAAATTTGATGCAAGTACTAAGCAAAGTATAAATCTATGTATATTATTCCTGAAGTGTGTTTAGCGATTATCAAGTATTTAAAGAAAAACGTTCGTGTGAGTATTTTTCTAATTATCTTTATTTAATAATCACATAGCCTTTTTTATAAGCATCATATAAGTTTACGAAAAGAAAGTATTTATTATTGAAACAAATCACTGTAGCTGTCATTTGTATCTTCTGCCGAATAATTACTTTCCTGACTGTGCGGTCTGGACGTAGAAGTACTTTGAGAATAAGTTATATAACTTTGCGTCGACGCCTAGTGTGTAAAGTGTGTAAGCAAATGTATATTTTTTAAAACTAAAAAAATGGCATCTTTATTTTTGTATGCTTTAGGCATCAAATGCATGAGTAAGCAGTATCTTATGCCAAGTTATTTTGCCGCGGGACGAAAACGATATAAATTTAACGGTGTAGGTACCTGTAATCTAATATAGAATCGGGTATTTATTTATATAACTCATCGGAATCCAACAAACTATTTATTTACCTACAATTATTCCAATTTATAACTTTAAGAACTTCTGAAGTTAACAATAAAATGTCTGCAATATTGAGACAATGGCACTGATAAGTTGATGCGATAACGATGACGTCTCTCTAGATTTTTCTTGGAACACATAATTATATCATGTAGGTAGATCAAAAGTAGTGATTTTAGTTTCCCTCATTTTTTTTATCTAAAGTTACTCTTGTACTGTATACTTATGTTACTCATGTATAGGTATTTATAAGACTATTTATGACAGCCTCGTTGGCCGAGTGGTCGCAAGTGCGACTGCCGGGCAAGGGGGGATTTAAAAAAAATCTCAGTGGTAGCACGGAGTTTGGAATTGTGCCCGGTATATGGCAATAGGCTCACCCCCTAATACATGGGCCTCATAACATGAATAGTGAAAAGTGGGTGTTACATTGGCTTAAGTGCCGTAATGTGCACCTCTGCCTACCCTTTCGGGGATAAAAGGCGTGATGTTATGTTGTCTTATGTGTATTTATAAGTTCAAACCTGTTTATGTGGTCTTAGGGATTTTGTAAATTACTTATATGATTTGAGTAACCTTATTCTGTTCTTTATTAATGAAATGATACCAAACTTCCAATAGTAAAACAAAGACATTAGTGACAATTAATTCTTAACAGGTAAGCAAATTAAAATCATACTTTAAGAATACAAAATATATTTAAAAAATACCTAAATGTTACAATAATTTACAATTTATCATAACAATAGATCGTCTATAAATTCCAATGGATCCCAGGAAGAGTTGTCATGTTCGTTAGAAATATCTGTAGCTGTATGGTCTGTTAAAGAAAGGCTTGCTTCTCGTTGGGGTGGAACTTGTACTTCTGGCTGGAGAGGTGGTGCTGGGATATTGCCCGGAGCAAACATTGGATGAGTATTCTCATACAAGTCGGGACAATATTGATGGTGTTCTGACATTAAATTTGGCAAAGGATGACTTGTTTCTAGTTGAAGAGCGGCTTGTACTGCTGACTGGTAACGTTGTGCTGCGATACTGCGAGGAGTAATACTGGGATCAGTACCATACGTGTACGGGGAGTACCGAGGTTGTTGTGCCATCAAATTTGGTGCCGTCGGAATAGTTGCTGCTGAAGACAAACTTGCTCCAAGTTGAGTAGGAGCTTGTACATCTGGGTGCCAAGGTAGTGCCGAGACATTGCCCAGAGGATAAGGCTCATACATGTACGGGGAATATTGAGGATGTTCCGAGGTTAGATTTGGTGTCGTCGGTACTCGTACTTCTGGATAATTTGGTATTACGCCCTGGTGGTACATTATTGGACTCAGACTATCTTCTGAACTCTCTTCTGAAGTGGCTTGGCTCTCTAAAAAATCCTTTTTTTGCTTCATACGACGGTTCTGAAACCATATTTTAATGGCACGCTCGTTGATGTGTAGTATATTTGCCAGCTGTAGACGTCGTGTCGGGGCCAGATAACGGCACTGGTTAAATTCATTTTCAAGTGCCAACAGTTGGTTCGTTGTAAATGCGGTTCTCACACGTTTAGGTTTCTTATTTGGGGCTGGGAGACCCTGACGTCTCACTATTGGCCACCCGGTTGGCTGGCCGTAGTGCCAAATCTGGGGATTTGGCGCAGTCACTGGGACTGGTTCACCTGCACTCTGATGCGGCATCCAATGTGGAAACTGTGGACAAATGTAGAAATATATAAGTAAATTAAAAAGACATAATATATGTAAGTTCCAAAGCAGGTACTTTTTGGACACTATGAAAACAACTAGAGGATCATAAAAATCATGTCAATTAAAGTTACTTTACTTTTGTTACACTTAAAGATAAAATTAAAATAATAATATCAAAAAGTTATATTACCGTTGGATGTGTCGGGGCCGGTGCAGCAAAACCATTGGTTGAGCTATGAAACTCTAGTGTTCCATTTGGCGGGTTCATCTCGTGATAAATATTGACTAGTAAGGAAATACACTGGACGAGAGTAACGTGTTCTGTGAAAGTACAGTTCACTATGATGCCACTCAGGATTGTGCTCTACTTATATTCGCAACCCTTAATGATAGTGTAATTAGGGAACAGGTCAAAGATAAGCGATTAGCACATTCAAATCCATATTAACAATTAAAGAACAATAGGTTGCGGTCACCGATAACCGCTTGGTGTTTGACAGTTTAAAATAGATTTCATTGTTATTTCATGTGTTAATTATTATTTCGTAATATGAAATATTTTATTGAGTTCCAATAATTTTAGTTAATTTTTCAGTGTCATAGTTGTATTTTAAAGTACCTACAACGTCTCAAAATAAATAATAGGTATGTCGTATGTCGGTAACCTCCTCTTTCTTTAGGCTACTATAATAGGTAGCTCTGAGGTTTTCTAACATTTCGTTTCGCTGCCGATACTATAGGAATGAGTGAATTCATATCTTGCACATACTTTTATACTAGATCATTGTCATTATTAACAATTACCAGTCATCAGTTTATATCATCAATTAAGTAGGTAGTCCCTCTCCTTGAAAATCGCTGTTCGTAAGTTTCTTTTCAATTATTATACTTAGTACTTATGTATTTTCTTATTATAAAATGTAATGACGAGGTTTTATAATAATATTTTAGATTGACTGCTTTTTTATCGTAATCAATATCTTGGGCCCTATGTGGAAACCCGACGCGATGGCATATCTTAAAATATGCTGAAATAACAGATTTGATTTTTTTTCTAACATCATTGGGGAAGAGAAAGCACACAGATTCTGTGGCTCGATAACATTGAAAGAATGAGTAAGGAAGGAAATATAATGAAATCCTATCTTGATCAAGCATCGAGCGCCGACTGGTAGTTGATCAGTTGACCAAGGTACCATTGGAAAGATAATAGCGGTGGCAGTGAGTTTGGGAGAGTTGCGTACAAGTCAGATAACTTATCATTAGGTAATTGCCAGATATGGAACTCACACTTTCATCCATGAGAAGCAGGCGCCTTAATCTCCGGGCCACCACGACATTTTTGCATAAGTTGTACGTATAATCGTATTCAGAATCAGGAACTTCGTAAAACCAAATATTAATAATTCCTATACGACTCACGTAAACAGTTCTTAGAACAATAAAAATCAATTATTCTTAAAGCATTGCTAAACCAGCAATTAGTGTTGTTAGAACAATAGAACTTGAATTTTTCAATGGTTTACGTGACTGATAACATCTTTACACTACGTCCTGCGTGTGCGATCAAGAAGCAAACGCAATTATGAAGCGGTGACCCGGCGGCTATGTCCTACGTCCATGCGAATCGTTTCGCTTCGATTTTGTTTCCGACAATCTAACCAATTAAAAATATAACACGTAACCCCATCCAAATTATAACAATTCGCGCGAAAATATAAAACTCATCCCACATGCGTTTTGTCACGTAGAACACTTCAATAAGTTTCGACCTATTAAATGGAACGCTTCGCATTCGCTTCTAGATCGCTCACGCAGAACGTAGCGTTACTTATTGTGGACATTATGAATTAGTGAATTTTTCCTCAATTTTAATAACTTATTTCCAATTTTTCATCGAAAATTAGGTGCAGCTCAGTATTTGTAGACATTTTTAAAGGAATGTTTTTAAATTCAAGACACTATTTATATCTAATGTGTAAGATTATACTTATCTCACTTTTTTTATTATACATGATGTACTTTTCTAATGTATACGCTGTACGTGGATTAGTAATATTTTAATTGGTTGTTGTGAATTTTAAAGTTAACACTAATCACTTTGTTTACTACATTTTTATGGTATTTTTGTTATTTACGTTTTGGGATTCAGTTCCAGAGCTGACAATATTATATTTATTTTAATGCACTATTTTATTATTTTTAATTCAAATGCATAACAGGAGTTTAATGCAGATCAAGAACAAGAAACACTTGGTTTAAAAACATTGATAACTGTTTTTATCGACTTTAAAAAATGGATGCGGAACTATGTATGTTTAGATGTTTATTTTTTTTTGTTAACCAATGTATGATCGAACCAAAGAAAAACTTATGAACACGATAGTGTTACTAAACCTGCTTTTAACTTAACAACTTCTATGTAATACCACCTATGTTACAAATAAATAAATTATTGTGATCATGATTATGATTATTCATTTCAGTGATATATGTAAATTATATAAAGGATTAAGATACATACAAATCCGTCTAGTACTACTACCCTACAAACAATATCAAGATGTTTAACTGTAATATTTTAAAACATTATAGTTAACCTATTAAGTTCCAATAGGTACTGTTTAGAAGTGTAATTGTGAATACTAACACTTCTAAATAGTAAGTACCTATTTGAACAGTCGTGAATATACACTAATCACTTAGTTTGTTAAACTTTGATAATAATTTCTATTTTATCTTTATTTTTTGAATGTTTAGGAATAATAATAAAAGTTGACACAACGTTATCTCTTACATATTTATTTATTGTTATTTTACAAATAATACAACATAACATGCTTCTAGAATACAACATTTATTTATAAGCTAAATTAAATAAAATTACAACGGAGTTAATATATGTTGATCTTCAGCCTCATCAGGCCATTGAAAGTTGTTCATCTCACTGGGAACAATTGGAGCTGGCAGCTCCGGTAGTGGAAGAAGTGGTTCTATTCGGGCAGGAGCTTGGACTGCGGCTTGGTAGGGTTGTTCCGGGATATTGCTCGGAGGAATACCGGGCTGAGAACCATACATGCACTGGGAATTTTGAGGTTGTTGTGGCATTAAATTTGGAGCCATCGGCGTAGTTACTTCTGGGTAACTCGGGGCCATGCCCGGGTAGTGCATTATTGGCCCCTCATTATTTTCAGAACTATAACCAGACGAGCTTTGGCTCTCTGCCCTGTCTTTCTTTTCTTTCATTCGCCGATTTTGAAACCAAATTTTGATGGTTCTCTCATTTAGTTGCAACACGTCTGCTAACTGCAAACGTCTAGGTCGAGCCAAAAAAGGAGTCAACTTAAACTCATGTTCTAGCGCCAACAGTTGATCCGTTGTAAACGCCGTTCTTACGCGTTTAGGCTTCCTATACGTGGCTGGCAGACCCTGGGGTCTCACTGCTGTCCATCCGGTCGGCTGTCCGTTGTGCCAGATGTGCTGATTTGGCGCAGTCACTGGGACTGACACAGCTGCACTCTGATGTGGCAACCATTGTGAAAACTGTGGACAATAAAAAAAATATATAAATCCATAACAAACCATTACTTTCCAACTAGGTTCTATGAGGAAACATCATACTAGATATATATAGATTTCATCATCATCATCATCATTGAATCATCATCATATCATATCAAACAGCAACTACGTTTGTTACGATTTGACTTTTAATCAAAGGTCGTATGAAATAAATTAAAGTAAAAATTAAAATAAAAAGTGATTATATTACCATTCGATCTGCCGACACCGGTGATGCGAAACCATTGTTTGCATCATGAAACGCTGATAGTCCATTTGGCGGGTTCATTTCGTGATAAATATTGACTGGGAAGGAAATACACTGGACGAGAGTAACGTGTTCTGTGAAAGTACAGTTCATTGTGATGCCACTCAGGATTGTGCTCTACTTATATTCGCAACCCTTAATGATAGTGTAATTAGGGAACAGGTTAAAGGTTACGAAGTGATTAGCAAATCAAAGGCAGTTTTCGATAAATCTTGTTGTTTGTGAATATTTTAGAGGTATTATTATTATTATTTTGCAATTTATTACATTTTTGTTTTGAAATGAAAATGAAAATTTACTTTTGTTCTTCAGTGGTAGTCAGTCCACGTTAGGCAGAAACGTATCACTTAAGGTTATTAATTTTTTTTTTTTTTTTTTTTTAAAAAAACGTTGCCCCACACTAGGATTTTCTCCTGTGTCGTGGGTGCGTTTACAAACATACAAGTTCACATACACAATGACACCCAGACCCGAAACAACAATTTGTGGATCACACAAAGTGTTGTCCCGTGCGGGAATCGAACCCGCGACACGTTGCACGGCAGTCGGTTGCCCAGCCACCGCACTAACCGTGCAGTCAAAATTAAAGACAATATTTTATATTGTTTCTTCTGTAGCTCATTACTACGTTACGTGATATTAGGACGCAGTAGTAATAGTACTACTTACAAGTTACAAATATCTTAAAGAGTAAGTTTATTCAATTTGAAACGATTTTTCCACATATTGATATTACTTTAAAACTCCGCAATCAAATCTTGTGAAATTGCTGTATAATCCTACTTTCTACTAAAACTATAAATGTGTAAGTTGGTACGGATGTATAGATGTATGTTTGTGACTGTTGCAAGAAAGAAGTACTAGACACATTTGTATGGAATTTGGAACAGTCATACCTCTAGATTATAGTCAGAAATAACACAAGCAATAACACGGGCGTAGCTGTTTGCAGAAGCTAGTATAGAACTCGTTTTGTTGATAAATTCAAGGTAGCAATGTTTATAATCCAGTAGTATTAGCAGATCGCTGCTGATTAAGGTTTAATTAAGTGGAAATTAGAAATAAGTAAAAACGTACGTATTTTCTCAAAGCATTGTTTTCTATTTTGTTTGTTACTCTCCATAGAAAATGTACCGGACGGTTTTGCGTTAGGTAAAGAGATAGATTAAATAGCCTGAAATAACAAATGGGGTCGTATTTATCTCAGGAACTTGGGCGGGAATGCCGCTAGTTATTAATATCAAAACAATTTATGACACAACATTTATTTTTTTTAAGAAAATCCATTTATTACGCCACGACACACAACAAGAATACAGGTACATACATACAAAATGCCCATTGTGCGTCGCAGCGCAAAAGGCTTTAGTTCAGCTTAATACTATGTGATAAGCCTGTAAACAAGCCGACGGATCACCTGATGGTAAACAATCGGCATTGCCCATGGACACCCGGAACATCAGAGGTGTTACAAGTGCGTAACCGGCTTTTCAGGAATTAGGAATTTTAGGATTGTTGGGGATTCAGGGATCAGAGAGATTGGGAGAGGGAGGGGAGGGTAATCTGACCTCCAGTATTTCTTATCTAAGACCATTATAGTAAGTATAAGTTTATGTCAATATCTTCAATTACCATTGGTGTTACGTCCAACAAGTCGCTGGGTAAATCCGAAGCTAAAAGAAGACTTTCAGTTTGAAAGAGATGAAATTGTTTCGAAGCATGAACACTATGCTGAGTGGCCTCATTTATACTTGAGGAATATTGCCCCGTTATAAAATTATGTAAAGCCTGCATCTGTTTAGTTTCCCTTTGCTTTGTCTCCAAATACTGCTGTTCAGAACGTAACAGGTCCTGTAAAATGTTTTCTATGGAAGAACGGGAACTTTCTTCAGAAAACTCGAGATGAACAGTGGGTAAGGGATCCCCATATTCTGATATGGAATTTGGCGAGGACTGTTCATTTGATATAACTGGTTGTCCATACTGTTTAACCGAGTTTTGTTTATCAAGCAAAGTTTTTTTATAAAAATCTTCGAAAACCTTCAAAGGAACAGTTTTAACGGAATCTACTGAACAAAGCTCAGGTCGAGTACCGTTCTGTATTATTCCAGGTGGGTGATATAGTTCCGATATCAAATTTTGTGAGAATTCCATCTGTGCTGCTGTTCCGACAGCTGGATATCTGTTCTGTACGCTCGAGTACTGCTGTCTATCGTGTTGCAAGTTCTGAAAATTATTTTGTGAAGAAAACTTTGAAGTAATAGTTTCACTAGTAACCGCTGGATGATACGTTTTCTGAGTAACTCCATTTGTCCATGAGGGATACTGATATTCCGGATTGAAATTTTGTGAACCCTGCATCTGTGCAGTAGCTGCAGCTGATCTATACAATAGGTTTGGGTGCTGCTGTTTATTAAACTGTAAGTCCTGAACAATTCCTTGGGAAGATGAAATCAAACCAATACTTGTTTGAAAATTCACTTGACGAACAACAGGTTGAGTATCCCCATTCCTCCAAGGAGTATACTTATGCTGTTCTAATACCAAACTTTGTGAGGATTGCATTTGTATAGTTGGTGCAAATGGATGTTTATACTGTACGTTTGGGTGTTGCTGATTATTGTCATTCTTAAAATCCTGCACAAGTTCTTTCAAAGATGAATTTAAAGTAATAGTTCCATCACTACTTATTGTACGAACAGCAGAAACAGGATACTGACGTTGTTCCAATATAATATTTTGTTTTATTGGTGGATTTGTGGCTTCGATAGGGTAGGGTACCATCATCTCTAGAATGTCTTCAGAACCTTCAAGTTTCTCCTTCTTTGCTTTCATGCGTCGATTTTGAAACCATATTTTGATGGTGCGTTCAGTTAGCTGCAGTGTCTCTGCCAGCTCTATTCGTTGAGATCGGGGTAAGTACGGAACCTTCGAGTACTGTTTCTCTAGAACAATCAGTTGTTGAGTAGTAAATCCGGTTCTAACCCGTTTCGGCTTTGTTGGTACGGGTAGAACATTTGGCCGATGAACTACTTGTGTAGGTTGTGTATTCAGCCAAGTCCGGTAGTCGATCAAGCCACTGTGGGGTTGTCTTGGTTGTACTTGGACTGAATTGACAGCCACTGTAAATGGTGCAGTGGTCTGTTGTGGCAACCCAGAGTCCAAAAACTGCGGAAAGAAGTACATAAATATAGTTTTAAAAGTACACTGACAAAACTGAGGTTTCTATTAGAATAATTATAGCAGAGACCGTTACATAACATTAAGAGAAGGTAAAAAAAGAAATAAAAAATTGTAAAAATAAAACTATTACATTACCGTTGGAGGTGTTGGGTTTATCGATGTATCAAAACCGTTACTCGCACTATGAGGCGCTGGTGGTTGGTTTGGTGGATTCATGTCTTCATGTTGTAGCCTTGTACATTGAAGAATTATGGAGAAACGCGATCTATGAAAGCACAGTCACCTATAACGTATGACAGGATTGTGCTCCAATTTATATAATCATGATCTTTAAGTCAAATGTAATTTGTAAACCAGTAATAACAATTTAGTGATTAGTAAATCGAAGTTAATACCTTTAAGGATTATTTATATAATTTTGTTGCCAAATGCTTTTAGTTGTCATTAGCAGAAAAGGAGACCACAATAATGAATGGCATTTTGAATGAAATGGAATATAAGTTAATAAATTTTTTTTTTTTTTAAAACGCTGGATATGTTAAAAATATAATGAATTTGTGAAGCAGGAATTTTATTCGTTTACTTAAAAAATCTATAGTGTATAGAAAAATGACACCATATTTGTGAGGTCTAAATTCCCATGTATTCCAAACAAATTATTGTGAATCTGTAATTACTAATTACATTTCGTTAATAAATTATTCATTTTTAATGACTTCCTTTGTCTTTTTAATAATCTAATTCCAAAATACTTCAGGTAATAAAAATTGCTAATGAAATTGTTTACCCACGTACTGGTAAATATTCACAAATACATATTGTTACCGTGTGGTATTTTTTAAGGGCGGACAATCATCAAATAATATCTCCTCTTGTCTGGGGGACGCGAGAGTGAGTGCCAGACTTTTATTGCATTCATTACATTTAATTATTTGTAATTCCAGAATTCTTAACTTATCTCTTAATATGAGAACGTATGCTTTGGAGGACCGATGATAGCAATCGTTCTACGTATAATATTGAAATTCATCAAATATAGTTAAGACTCAATATAGGTAAGTAAATTGGAAAAAGCCAGTTGAATGAATGTGACAGATTATAACTTTTAGATCACACGGTGCAGGACTTTTATGGAGCCACGGAAGTTAACGGGTTACTGCCGCTCTGGCTCTAAGAGCAGGAGTAGGAACGGAGTGGTTTTTAGTCACTAAGAGTCTGAATGTAACACTGTTTTTTGTGTCAACCCGGGATTCGAATCTAACACCTACGCAGCCGCTGGCGAACGAGTCTAACGAGCCAACTGTGTCGCGCGTGCCGCCGCCGCTATAGATAGAGGAAAATGCAAGGGAATCCCGACAGAGGGCGTGCTGGGCCGGCACCGCGGCCTCGAGTAGCCTGTAGCAGCGCTCTCATCTCACCCAAGGCTCGAGAAGTCATTGAAAGATAAAAAAATGATGCAGCAGCTTGAGCGTGGAATCAAAGCGCCTTAATAAGTAAGAAAGAAAAAAACATTTATTCAGCACCAGGCACGATGCTGCATAAATAAAATATAAGAAAAAACAATAAAGGTGTGACAGTGGAAGTAAGAAAAACATTAAGTAAAAAAATTAAAACAGGAGAATTAGAAGAGAGACCCTGACAACACGCGTATGCTTGAAGGGTCACCCACTAAGAGTAAGCCAGGCAATAGGCATACAAGTCACCCAGCGCTGATTTTCAGTGGGCACCCCTGCAGTGACGCACGAAAGACAGTTAATAAGTGAAAGTCTAGAATAACAATACAGGTGAGTTACCGGGATAGCAAGTAGCATGCTTTCTATCACTGTAACTCGCCAGAAACTAGTAGTGATAGGTATATTATTGATTTTAAAACCAAAACAAATATTAATATATATGTTTCTGCTTTCATCATCAACAGCCTATAAATGCCCACTGCTGAGCAAAGCCTCTTCTCACACGGAGAAGGTTAGAGCATTAATCACCACGCTTGCTCAATGTGGGTTGGCGATTTCAAACTTATAATTAGAAATTATAAGTCCAGGTTTCCTCACGATGTTTTTCCTTCACCGTTTGTCAGTGGTGTCTAAATAATCTTATAAAGTACATATAACTCGGAAAAAGTCACATTGGTACTTGCCGTTGGTAGGTTTCGAACCCGCACCCTCATGCATGAGAAGTGGGCGTCTTAAACCTCCGGGCCACCACGACATTTGTCAGCACGCAGAACGTCGTGTCGTATATATCAAGGTTTCTTAGGATACCTATGTATCTTTGGCTATCAGAAGTTTCTTATTAAAATACTAAATACAAACTTCGGTACTAAGGTACTCGAAAAATGTAAAAAAACTCGCTACAAATTTGTGGACCTGTACCCATACAAACAGTTCCACACCCCCTGGCTTGAGATTTACTGATAAAGACATACAGAGTCAATAATCATCTTGATTTGAAATGATGGCATGATGATAAGATTGATGGGTATGTCTATTGATTATGGGTAGTCATTTGTTCGATCGACAAACACCTAAGAAAGCTATCGTTTAATGAACATAGAGGTATAGGTTTGTTTACGTACCGATCTTTGGAGCTCTGACTCTGCCGATATTTTTTATTAAATAATTTCAAAGTGAAGGTGGATAATTATTTATTTATTAACTCTTCAATGCACACAAAAATAAGGTACATAAGGCGGGCAATGTCATGTGGCATTCCTTTGAGTACCGTCATTATAGACACGATTAAAGAACAATAGGTTGCGGTCACCGGTGTCCTCGCGGTGTTTGACAGTTTAATTAGGTATGTGGTAATCCAAAGAAAAAGATAACGATTCTATTGAAAGATAACTTTGATTTGCAAATCACTTAATCACCTATTGGTCCTGTTCCTTAATTACACTATCAATCAAGGGTTGCAAACATGACCATATAAATAGAGTGGAATCCTGGCTGATGTCACAGTTACCTGTACTTTCACAGAGTGCATTACTTTTTACATAAGTCTCCATTTCCCATTCATTATAAAATGGATCACCAACTACAAGAACTGCTACAACAGGGCACTGCACCAGTTGTAGTACATACTACACAAGCCCAAGGACGACCGCATCGGCTTCTGGACTACCACACTTGGCTCGGTATGCAGGTGGATAGCCGGGCTCAATCTCAGCCCGCAACAGTTACGCACCGGTACCCGAAGAGAGTGAGGATCAGATTTGCTACGTGGCAACTGAACGAGCTGGAGTCGGAATATTCAAACTTCCGCTACGTCAGCGAAACTCGACGCAAGCAGTTGGCTGACAGACTACAACTCAAAGAACACACAATTACTGTGTGGTTCCAAAATCGACGAATGAGAGAAAAAAAGGCGATTGTGGAGGCTCAACAATTGTCTCAAGAGGTTTATCGAGAATTTCAACAACCGACACTTGACTACCAGCGCATAGCTCAAACCTATCCAATGGAAATTGCACCGTTAACACAAAATTATACGTCGGGACAGAACAACTATTCTTTATACCATAATCGACTTATTGTTTCTCCGAGAAATATACAGGAATCGCCACACCACCGTGACGTAGATGTTCTACCTCAGACGCAACCTGTTACTCCTTCAATAGATTCTCAAAAATTTACTTCATTGGGGTCTACACGGGAAGAAATTATAAAAAACTTGTTACTACTTGAACGATATTATAAGACAAGGCATACAGATGTAGCTGCCACCACCGAGGAAGAGATGCAATCCAGTAAAAATGTAATTTCTCACATACACTCACCATTTTTGTACGATGATACGGCGCCATCTGTCAGTTTCCCGAAACAACATTACCCAGATGAAGTGGAAGATCTTCCCGTAATGGAAAGAAGACTGCATGCAGTAGAAGAGCCGGTTCAACACATTCCCACTGACCTCATGGACTTGCCTTGTGATACATTTTTTAAAGATGTGGATATCAATAATTATTATTAATTTTGTTGAATAAAAACTGTGTACAACACTTTTTACATTTCACTTTTTACCAATCATCTTGTATGAATACTTTATAAAAAATAAGTGTGGGAGAGCCATGCTTCGGTAGGAATGGGCCGACTCGACCGGATTGATACCACGGCCTCGTAAAAAACCGACGTGAAGCAACGCTTGCGTTGTGTTTCGTCGTGTGAGTGAGGTTCCCGAAGGCCCAATTACCCTTCCATTCCCCAATATCCACAATCCCTGAATCCCCAACGGTCCTCAAACTCCCAATCCCCAAAAGGCCGGTAACGCACTTGTAACGCCTCTGGTGTCCCGGATGTCCATAGGCGTCGCCGATTGTTTACCATCAGGTGATTCGTCTGCCTGGGTTACCGGCTTATGCCATAAAAAAATATATCATTTTTAGTTAGAACTAAAGTTTCTATTGTTGTTCAAGTTATTTGTTTAAGTAAATTATTGGAGAACGCAAGGAAAATAATAACACAAATGCCTAGTTCATTCATTAAGTAAAATAGTAGTTGTAGTAGTCAGGCAAATTATTTAATTTTGATTTAATTTTTTAATAATACATACATATATGCTTTTAAGTTTTATATATTCAGTTTTTGTATATTAAGGTTTACTCAGAATGAAACGATTTATTATCATGTTACTGGAAATAATATTGTAAATTGAGAAAGACGCCATCTAGTATCGATCCTCTTAACTAGAAACTAAGGCTTTAAGCGGACATAAACACCACGGAGACGTTCGGTCGGAATCAGAGAGGAGAGGAGTTCAGTAGTTGATGTCAGTAAACGCTATATCCATACAACTTTTAATTTGTTTTCAAATAAACTGCCAGTGTTACTGACCCACTAACTTTAAAAGGATTCAGTGACGTATTTGTTTTAATAAAATCATACGGGACTTCATATAACATGTTTCAAACCGCTTTTATTCTGTAGATGAAGAGATGTTACGTGCTGGCGTTGGCGTTGCTATTAAGTAACCTTTGTGGCAAATGAAATAACATCTTGGTAAATATACAGATGGCGTAGTCAGCAGCTTTGTTAATATAACCTCTGAAGACCTGAGGAATGTACACATGGCTACACATCGAGCTTTACATAACCAGAATAAACTGAACGTTAAATGTGCGGAAAGATGATGTGACGCGACACCAGGGTAAACTGGTTTTGTACCTATAGATTGATGTGTGGCCGTGTGTACAAATAAGCAAGATAATGTGTCAGATATAACAATCGGAAAACAATTTCGTGAATTGACTACAGATAATTAATCAATAAAAATAAGGGTGAATCAGTAAAATAGTGTTTTATTATCATAAATAAGCGAAACTATATATATGTATGCTTCTTTTATTCACACTTAATATTTAATATTTGAAAAATCTATTGGGCTCTGGTGATGATGGTGGTTGCGTTTGCCATCTCTTAAAAAAGTTACTTAACGTGACGTAGCACTGAAACTAACCCCTTTTTTAAGCGGGGAAAATCATCGAATGACTGCTCCCGCCTAGGTGAGGCGGAAGGGAGTGTCAGACTCTTACTGACTAAAAACCACCCTGTTCCTTCTCCTGCGCTTCGAGCCGGAGCCCCGGTAACCCGTTAGGTTCTCCGCGACAAACTAACCCCTTACTTGTATTGTTAGGTGTCATTTATAGTTTTGTTAGAACCAATATATCGTTAAATGTCATCTATTAGTTTAAATATAGAGGTTGGTGAAAACGGACTTTAAAATACGTAACATTACAATATTAAAGACAAATGTTTGAATTTTGTTATGCTACAAGCCCGCCACAAGTTCCCGTAACCATGAAAACACCGGAAAACTGAAGTCCGGCGCGTCTTAATGACATAAATAACTATCTTGGTTCCCGTAACGAAGTGAATTAGAAGATATTACAAGAGGAGGAGTAGAAAAAAACGATAGTTTTCACTTCCCTCGATGAATTATTACGGGAGACAGATTAAGTCTAAAGGCACAAAAAGAGACTGTATCTAAATTATTTACATTGTACATTTGTAACTACTTACAATGATATTCAGTACCGCTTTTACCATAAAGGCACTCAGGGCCTGTGCTCAGGGCCAGTGAACCCCGAAGGACCGGCAAAAAAATTGTTGTTTCGGGTCTAGGTATATGTGAAATTGTATGTTTGTAAACGCACCCACGATACAGAAGGAAATCCTAGGTGTGGGCCAACGTTAACAAAAAACATTCCAAAATTAAAATTCCCCTATTATTGTGTGCCCAGTAAAAGGTCCAGTGTATGATGTTTACAACAAAAATACAGTAAAATTACTTATTATGTTGACTACTTATTATTTACCTACCTATTTATAAATAGGTATACATACATTACCTACTTCAGATCACGACAACGCCATAGTATAAAGAACACAGTAGGTTATCTAAGGCCGCCCGCCGAGTTATTAGCCTACTCTTGCGTTGATCCCCAGGGTTGTCACTTTTACTTTTAGTTAATATTTTCGAACAAGCAGCACTTGATCTAAATTTATGAAATGAAAAGCATATTATGATTGAATATTTTATCAATTTATAAATTTAGTAAAAATTAAAAGCTTATAAAAAGATTATTAACTTCTTAAAATAAACTTTAGCTCTATACATAGTATTCAGAAAGTAAATTTGAGAATACATTTATATGGAAAAATGCGACTCGGCTACGCTCTTAACAAATCAGATAAACTGTGAAATAAACAATACAATACCACATTTTCTTATAATATTTAAGTATAGTAGGTAATTACATTTCTGGTTGAGTAGAAACTATGAAGAATGATAAGAGTAAGAATAAGTAAGTAGGTATCTCATCATCAAGTACCTACAAATTATATTATGCTAGAAAAAGTGACTAGCTTACCTTTCCTGTTCAATAGGTACCTAATCTGAACAGAGACAGTTCTGGAATCGATTAATTATTAAGAAACCCAAACACACAGCAATACGTTCTTCTACGATTATCAGACATTTTTTATTTCATTGAACAGTGCCGAAAAGCCGTGAAGCGCGCGCGAACCTCGTACAGTGTCAGCCCTGCCTGGCGCACTGAGAAACGGGTCGAGATTTTGTTAAAGTGTGCGTGCGTCGACGCATAGATACTATGGCGCACACATATAAGCCGCGCGCGGAGCATTTGTATGAAGATAACCTACTTTGTTCTTTATACTATGACAACGCTTGACGAATGTAGAATATTTCGCCAAAGTACTTTTGCTGTGGCCTATGTCTGAGTTTGCTTATATTGAATAAACGTGAGTTGAATAGGGTGCCAGGGTTGTCGCGCGTCATCGTTCTTATTTAATTTATATTAATTATTTTACAAATAAAATATTACATCTTTCTTTGTATTTCTTACTATATATACATCATACATATGTATAATTAAATTATATGTTAAAAAAATTTCATGACTCTTAAAAATATCACTATCGTCATCACTTCATCACTACAGTATAAAACAAAGTTGCTATCTGCCGTGTCTATGTCCCTATGTATGCTTAGATCTATAAAACTACGCAACGGATTATGTTTTTATTAGATAGAGTGATTTTTAAGGAAGGTTTATATGTATAATACATTAATATTGAACCCGTGCGAAGCCGGGGCGGGTTGCTAGTTATATATAAACTTCTTTTGTTTTATGACTTCAATTACTAAAGCTGAACTTACTTCTATAAACAATTAAACATTATAAGTACATACATAACTGTTATTATAATGTCGGAGTTTGTGCAGTAAGCCGGTACAAATTGGAGGCGGAGTTCAATACAACAATAGATTAGAAAGAGATGGAGATATGACTTGTCAA
The DNA here is from genome assembly GCA_902850265.1 of Spodoptera littoralis. Taxonomy (NCBI): domain Eukaryota; kingdom Metazoa; phylum Arthropoda; class Insecta; order Lepidoptera; family Noctuidae; genus Spodoptera; species Spodoptera littoralis. The sequence continues at coordinate 5,120,411 of LR824542.2, read as the reverse complement.
TCACCGCAACAAAGAACGAAGGGGATAATCTCTATTGTCAAAATATGTTTACATACTTCTTAGTGAGTAAATGGTGTTTGGATAGTTTATCTTTGAATAGCAATAGTCCACTAATTATTTTGTTTACTACATTTACATGGCATTGTTCTCTTATTTCTTTTTGTGGTGTTGTGTACGTGTTAAGAATAAAGATTTAAAGTTAATAACTCGTTTTTTATAATTACATAGGGTATTGTTGGTATTGCAAATAGAAAGTAGGTATTTTAGGAATTTAGTGTATATCTAGAAATACAAACAACTTGCCATAGAAACACTTTCAACTAATTGTTGGTTTTTTTTTATTATTACGTTTAGACAGTCTAACACAAATCAATATTTTGATTTCTTTTTTATGATATACATAGTAAATTGCTAACATGCGTATAATGAATCTGTGTAAGTAAGCAATAAAGATATTTGAATTTGAATTACCCATATCAAACATAGTTATTTAAAATGTAAAATAAAAAACCCTTATAATCAATAAATAAATATGAAAAAAGTTTAATAGTTGCATTATTTTTTAATATAACGGTAATACTTATAACTTAATCTACAATTGGGATGATGACTTTGTATGAAAATTAAAAATCTATTAGTCCGTAAGTTAGGTGATTAAAAAATATTAGACACGTATTTTTTTATTTTGTCGTATAATAAAACAATACTAAGATAAAACGAATCAAAGTTTAGGAGTGGGGGCTAAAACGTCATTTTTACGTATAAAATGTACGTAGCAGTGACGTCACGTGACATTTCAAATCAATATATCGTGGAAAGTATTCGTTTCCGTAAGAAAATAAAAAATACGTGTTTAAATGATTTAAAATAATCTACCAGACGGACATTAAAATAAAAATTAGGCATCTACCCTGTTATTGAAAACGTAACAATTTTGGTTATCTAACATGAGAATTAAAGTTAAAAATATTTGCAGAATAAAATAATTGTAGTTCAAAATTCGTGGTCGTGCAGCCCTATGCGGTAGACGGCGCGAAAGATCATCAATCATCGGGGCAAGACAATCACAACCGGCGACACATCTGCCGCGCTCGCACCCCGCGGTACCGCGCACACCGCGCAGTATCGGTGCAACTCTGCATCTATACTATCACAGGTCGAGTAGTAGGTACTTTGACGGCTTAGTATCAAGTTGGTTTTACGCTTATAAAGATCGAAACGTTACCGCGTTTAGCTTTCTGATTCATAATGTCCACAATAGTAACGCTACGTCTGGCGTGAAGCGAAAGCGGAGCGGTGTAACGCGGCGCGAAAACAACAAACTGTCGAAACCTATTGAAGTGTCCTACGTGACAAAACGCAATTGGGATGCGATGCGGAGCAACATCGACGCGAAATGACGCTGCCACGATCAGTTGGTTTGATGTTTTCGCGAGATCTGTCATATTTATTATAATGTCGGAAACAAAAACATGTTATTCATGCAACATCAGCCGTGAGCAGTTGATTACAACTATTATTATTACACAAAAGAAACATTTAATTCCTTTCTTTTATGAAAATAAAACTTATTTTTTAATATTACATGTTCGGGAGCGGTTCGATTACACCCTGTATAAAGTTTTAATTGTTTGATAACGACAGAGTAGGTAGTATACATTTATCACCAGCCCTAGTCTTCCCGCGGGTGTCGTAGGAGCTGACTAAAACACTACGTACATACACACACCTCCATAATTCACAGAGACTGGGCAGCAATACTCTCTGGTAAACCTGAAGCCAAAATACGAATTTATTTTACGTTATTTTATATTACGTTACCGAATTAAACCGAGACCGTATTCAGCGCTATGATTGGTTGGTTTTTTTGAGCCGGCCAATCAGACCGCCGGACGCATATCAGTTTCGATTATTTTAAACGTAAGACAAAATAGTACTAAGCCCTCTAACCCTTTTATGATGATGTTCGTTTGTTTGATCATTCAAAAAGCGATGATTTTATTATCTTGTTCGCTGCATGCTTCATCTCAAACGTAACGCCAAGCAAGAGTACTACGAGACCCATTCCCGATTCAGAGTCTATTGAATTTTTTTCTGCATGTACGCCTTCTGAGATCAATCTCATGTATATGTAACTACTAATATTAAAGTCTAAAACTGCATACACCTGAAGTAAAAGTAGCTGTATCTACTTACTAGGTGTGCCCACGACTTCGTCCGCGTGGAATAGTGATTCACAGCTCCTCCCTGTAGGTGATGGCGTGATGATATGTAGCCTATATGTTGATCCAACCTGTTAGTAATATACGTATAATTTGAAGTAAATCCATGCAGTACTTTTTGAGTTTAGCCTAGACATATATACAGACAAACAGACAAAAATTCTAAAAGACATATTTTTAGCTTCGGTATCGTATGTAGATCACACCCCAAGCATTCAGTTAGAAAAATATTCAATGTACAGCTCTCACTTCCCTATGATTTTATTAGGTATATGTATAGATTAGGTATATGATAGTTTTAAGTGTGAGAGAGCCATGCTTCGGCACAAATGGACCGGCTCGACCGGAGTGATACAACAGCCTCACAGAAAACCGACGTGAAACAACGCTTGCGTTGTGTTTCGTCGCGTGAGTGAGGTTACCGGAGGCCCAATTACCCTCCCCTTCCTTAATCTCCCCAATTCCTGAATCCCCAACGATCCTCAAATTCTTGGGGATTAGTCCTCAAAAGGCCGGTAACACACTTGTAACGCCTCTGGTGTTCCAGGTGTCAGGTGATCCGTCAGTTCGTTTACTGGCTTATAAAAAAAAATAAATAAAATAAATAGATTTGTAAGTATAAATAACTAAGTACCTATAAAATAAATATAACGGTGCCTAAGCTAAGTTAGGTAGACATTTTAATAAAACAGCAAAATTTTCCAAGCTCACATAAACATTAATAAGGCCAACCCTCTCGGTTTTAATCTCAACGAACACCTAGTTACTTTCTCATAAAAAATCGCTTTCCATATTTCACTAGTACAATATTGTAATATTACGAAGGCGTCGTCTTAATAAACATTTTTTTCTTCGTCATATGAAAATGACATTCGGGCGTCACGTGTGACATTGATGAAAAAATATAAAAGAAATGATGGGATCGACGGCAAGCTTCCTATACGTTGCTTATTCCATATCTTTATAGGGGCAGCCCTAATACATTATGTATGTGTGATTGAATATACGAAAGTCATTGCGAAAACTATTTATTTATTGTTTTAAATCCAAGAAATCATTGTCTCGTCAAGTTACCTACTTATGGTAGGTTGTGGTGGGCTTGTCGCAATAAAAAAGTAGTTGCCTATCAATTTTTCTAATATATCTATTACAATCAGCCAATGACAGTCCATTGGTGAAATATGAGTTCTCACTACATAACTATAATACTGCCATAGGTCTAACCTCCACGCTTCGCAAGTAGGTTGGTTTGGAAATCAAGTTTAAAAACTCCAAGATTATCCACCGACTAGATTCAGAGAGAGAATCAAACCATGTAACATTTTCTTAATTTTTTTTATGGCATAAGCCGGTAAACGAGTAGACGGATCACCTGATGGTAAGCAATCGACGTCGCCCATGGACACCTGGAACATCAGAGGCGTTACAAGTGCGTTACCGGCTTTTTGGGGATTAGGAGTTTTAGGATCGTTGGGGATTCAGGGATTGGAGAGATTGGGGAAGGGGAGGGTAATTGGGCCTCCGGTAACCTCACTCACACGACGAAATACAACGCAAGCTTCACGTCGGTTTTCTGTGAGGCCGTGGTATCACTCCGGTCGAGCCGGAATAAAAAAAAATGCTGTCCGATCTCTATCAAATGTTTACTGTGGGAATCGAACCCGCTATAAATTGCACAGCAGTCAGTTGCCCAGCCACTGCACCGCGCTATTCTCTTTTCAGAACTTTAATAATAAATTTTCTACTGTTTATATAGTCTTTTAAAAGGCTGACTGTCAGGCGATCTGTCTACTTTATTTACCCCATAAAATACCACAAACAAAATACCATAGCACATTTAAGGCTACCTATATTATGAACAGGCCACAATGTATCAGTATGGTATGGTATAATAAAGAAAATAGCGGTATCCCGATTGTGTTTGACAAATGAGGATCATTATTTGACAGACGGCAGCGCAGTGTCGACATGTTGTATCTTTTGTTTTATTAAACTCACCCTCCATTGATGTTATGAGGGATGATGGTACATGATGCGAACTTGTATTATGAGCTAACGTTCGTTCGTGTTTATGTGTGTACTTAAATAGACACAAGTAATATAGTTTGGAACCTGTCTTTTACTATCATATTGTATAAAAATTCAGTCGTTTTGTTGATTAGTCTAATCCATACCCATATCATCACGCCTTTTATTCTCGAAAGGTAGACAGAGGTGCACTGATTGCCACTGTACTATGTAATACCCACTTTTCACTATTTATGTTCTGAGTCCCATGTAATAGGGGGTGAGCCTATTGCCATATACCGGGCACAGTTCCAGCCTCTGTGCTACTACTGAGAATTATTTAAAAACCCAGTAATACTTTGCCCGACCCGGGAATCAAACCCCTTGTCCGGCAGTCGCACTTGCGACCACTCGGCCAACGAGGCAGCAGATTGAGGAATCCGATGATTCATCTAATGTTAGTCAAATAACTACAAAACGAGAAGCTGGGATCAATCTAAGGACACATTACTGTAATTCATTACATATTAGGTACTAATATCCCGTAACAATCTACTGCTAGACATATACTTCCTCTATATAAGAGAGTATTCCATAATCCACAAGATTAGTAAGAAAACCTGCTGTTCAGTCAATAAATATGTTTTCAATTAGCCGACTTTTATATTGTATTACACGTACATAACATACGCGGTCTAATACTAAGTTTCATTTAGGAAAATTAGGTATGTTAAACGTGCGATACATTGTATTAAATAACACAAAACAATCTAGAACCCCTAGCATTACCTACAACATTAAAACCAGCACAAAAAGTACAGGCTCGCGTATAATTACTCAACTTCAACAAAACACCTAATTGAAACATAAAACCCTGTTAAGTATATTAATTAAGCTAAAACAACTATATAAAACGTTGAGAACGCAGCATGAATTCATTACAGAATCGAATCATCGGCTGTCTATAAACGAGGGTTGCCACAAAGCCGGCTCGACCGACAAAAGGAAACGCGAGCCCGAGGCGAAATCTCGCGAGCCATAAATCATAGGGCGACGGAAGCAACCCTAGCGCGATTCTCAACCGCTCAAGGGGTTCATTCTAATGCCCAGTTTTATTTATCAGTTATTATTATTTTTAATAAAGCGGTATTTTAAACTGGGTTTCAAGTTTAATATAATAAATACCTCTTTACCGGGTCATGTTCGCACAAAAACTTTTACATTAGAAAATTAATCAATATGTTCACCTTTCTAAGCAAGTGCTTATTTGCTACGTATTCTACAAAATAAGTCATTGAGTAGTTTTTTAATTGATTATGTCGTTAAACAGGGTTTCTGCTGTATGTAAATGATGAAACTTATAACTACACAATAGGGTTCAAAATAGTCTGCTTTCCATTCATTCAATATATGAACCACCTACTGTCGTAAGTTGAAACTTTAAACGACATTATTACACGTAAATCAATGGATAATCTTTTACCAAAAGATAAGAAACTAGTTCCTGATTATGTACTAAGCAATCATGAATAGATTATCGGCATTTTCACATGGCATAAATATAAAGGTTCTGTTTGATTCCGAACAGGAATTTGTATCTTACACAGATGTAAAATAACATCTTTCGATTTTATTCATATCGTGTACGGTAATACACAACACGTCAGACACCCTAAATGATTTTAATTCATTGTCCTAATTTTAAAGATGTAAAGCTTTTATGCGTTTTTTTTTTATTATAAAATAGCGGCTCCCGTGATCTTTTACCCAATTATACTGTAATAATTACAATATTACTATTAGGTATACTTTATTTTATGACTATTATTTTACTTTATTTGTAACTTATAAGAATCCTATTGCTAAACATCAAATTGATACAAGTCAAGTGAGAATTTTGATATCACAAATTCCTATAATATTTCACCCGACTGGAATTGAAATTGTTTTTCAAATTGACACTCGCATGTCAATTGGACAATCTCAAGTATCAACATTACTAGGTATTTAATAATTAGAATCTGTAGACGAAAGACACATTGACCAACAAGAGTGCTGGGATGCCAAATACGTATGTAGATAACATAATCCAAAAGCAACTAGAGATTTATCTTTTAATATAAAAATAACTCTAATTTAAAGTAAATGTAACGTCAATAAGAAAACAACTCGATAAAACTCAAAACGTTAACTTAACATAGAGAGGATAGTACCACTACATGTTTATTTGTTCTAAAATTTAATTGAGGTCATAATATCTACTATTTTGTGTAGGTACTTAATGTTTGTATTGTAACTTTCGTGAGACATACCTACTAAATAAATTATTATGTTTTCGGGTTACTCACGTAATAATAATTTGACGAGGAGCTTGACTAGTTTCAAGCCATGCTAGAGGTTCATATTCATGAAACTAGTCGAGTTCCTTGTCAAATTATTACGTGAGTAACCCGAAAACATAATAATTTAATTAGGTACTTAATGTATAGTTTAAATAGAGTTAGATACATATAAGCTGTTCAAGTAAAGGCAATAGAACTGTTAAATCACAAAATTACATAATTATGCATATAGGATTAAAAATGGAATAATAAGAGATTTTATAAGCTACTACATATTTTAATTAAAGGTAAAAATTACTATTAATGCCCTTAAAGTTATTTTTCAAAGAAATAACGGTATGCGCAGGTATAAAACATATTTTTTTCAATTTGCATAGGTAAATAAAAATACGCGCACGCAGTATAATATTCTGCATAGATTATTATCAATGACTCATTATTTCGCAATTTACTCTGCATTGCTTATCAATAACGATTTTTTAAGGACTTTGGGTAACCATTTTTTGCAACTCGTTGTTCAATATATTAATATCTAACCAGTTTTATAATTATGTTCAGGGTGATTAGTTGTAGATTGTGGCATTTTTATACAATTAATTTCAAAATTGCTGGTTGCGGCTGCCAGGAAAAAAATGTCTATTTTAAGTACTGGTCAATTTACTTGAAATTAGAAATTCCAATATCAGAATATGTATTGTACTGAAATCAAAACCATTCTTCCGTAGCATCTTATAAAATACAAAAAGTAACATGTTATTGTCTTAAATAAAATTAAATCATTTGTCTCTTTCTAATGGCCTTTGCACGACCACTTTTTGAGGTTGATGCTCATATTATATTAAAATGTATCTTTTTGGCTCATTTTAACCGTTTGAATCTGGTTTTATGAATACAAGTGCATAAGGTATTATGTACATTATTTTTAATGAATTCCAAAAATAAATGATTTATTTGTGTATTTAAAAAATATGCGCTATATGAAAGGTTCCTTATCAGTGACTCATCAATCTGGAATTTATTTTATAATTTTAATAACCATTTTGCGTTACCCATTGTTTCAAGTTTCAACGAATGAGTATATAATCACTAGGTACCTAATTAGTAGTAGATTATCGCTATTTCTTCATTATTACTAAAACGATTAAAAAACCTGTTTGGATATGAACAAGACTGCCTGTTTAGTACAGAATAGAATATTTTATTATTTATTAACTATGATTTTATTATTATTTTAGTTATATTAGCAAATATGTCGAGTTTATGAAAACTGACTCTTGTAAACTCACTCTCGGAAACTATAAACAGTTTCGGCTGAAACTGCTTAATTTATAAACGTTTTTATAAATACGATTCGAAATGACTGGGTTAGATGAAAAAACAAAAAAGTTTGAGCCCAATTACAGTGTCGGTAAGCTAACTGAGATTATCGTTTAACGCTCGCATCACGTCAATTTTTGAAACTCATCCTTTACGTCCAATACACATGTGGTGCCATCTATTGGCGAACTACTACAACTTAAAAACTTGAAAAATCTAAAACGGCATAACGGAATCATTGATTGTATTAGAATATAACATCACAAATATAGTTGTTTTATGGGATTAGTATAAAGTACACCATGTCACACTAAATTGATACTTGACACAGTTCAACAACTCTATAATAGGTTCCGCATCGATGATTAGTATCCTTGTAAACCGTCGAGTGCGGAGAGCTCTTGATAAATAGTCAAACGCTGGCGATAGGCCAACCTCGCGGAATAATCAAATTTTGTACCCAACGCTGCCTCTGCACTGCCGTGTCTTTTATGGATTTTATTCCCCCTAACAAGATGCTCGAGGGTAACGTTGCGGTTACGGTTCCTTGAATTAAATTGTCGTTGATAAACTCTTATGTGTTTTTATAAGTGAATTGTCAACTGTACCTTTCGCAGATCCGCACGCAGTTGCGATGTTCTGAACTGAAGGATTTATTTTACATGATTTCATTGATTAACACTACAATGGGTAAGGATGATCCATAGCTATGGTAAATATATATAGAGTAAAATTAAATGTACCTACTATGATAAATCGTACAGGTGCTAAATTCCTATTAGAATATAACCTGTCATTTATTCTTAATGATTCCAATTCAAACTCCCACATTCGAACCAGATTTGAATTCCAATCAGACGTCCCATTACAATCCGCATTCGCAGTTTATCGGAAATTGGACGTTATTCGTATGTTCCTATAAGACTATTATCTACATACGTCAATAGCGGGGACGTGTTTATTTTCCGACTGAACTTCACTGGGCCCGTGTTCGGGCTAACAATCTTTATAAATAAAGCGAGCCCATTGCCTATTCATGACCGGGCAGAATTTGCCCCCCTCCCCGCTGGCAGCTCACCCCCGTATCAAACAAGCCCCTTCATGTCAAATACTCCGCGCCCCGCGTCTGTCAAACTCTTCGCCAGCGTTTGACAGGGATCCTCCCTCACCCGCGGGGAGGTGGAGTGCCACCTTTCTCTGTTTCTCAACACTGCAAATGGAGCTTTATCTGAGATGAGATACAGTCGTATTTTGGTTGGTTTTTGGAGTTCCACCCGCGCTGTCACGAGTCTAGGTGCAGGCGCCACGTCGAATGATGGATGACGTCAGGGAAGGTCGGCAGCATCACGCGTCATTCATGTGTACACAGGCGTAAGGGATACGTTTTTCGCGTGACGATATAATATTGGTGATATGCAAATTTGCTGTCGGCTCGCGTCGAACTGCCAACGATTGTGTGCCTATAATAGTTGAACATAGTATCAGGTTTATTAGGGAACGCTCTTTTGTAGACAAAGTTACCTATGTTTGTTATTGTATGATATATAAACTGTTTAGGATACAAATTAAATCTGAAAAACTTATAAATAAGTAGATACATCACTACACAACAGCTCTTTTTCCAAAACACTATAGCAGTAAAATCGGGAGTTTTGTTACAGCCCCGTATTAAATTAAACTTGATTTTTTATTATTAACTAACATCTAACAGGACCTAGATTAACAGGTCGATCCATCCAACATCATTCGTGTCAATCACGTCAAACACGTCAGGCAAAATTGCATTAAAATAGTCAAATACAACCAGTATTTTGATTAATAGGACTGCAGTAAGCTACAGTCTTAGAAATAGGTATATTATAAGTGTTTCGGTGGTTCAGTTAACAAGGCAGTGAGTCCCCCACTTGTTCCTCTAATGTATACTTTATGAAAATTAAATATTTCACTCCAAGCCGGCGGCTCGCGGAGTGGGGATTACAACAAATTTGCATTATTTAATGGATACCGTGCGTGAGGATTTGTCAACAACTTCACTTACTTTGAACACAGCTCATTGTTTCAGTGGTTTTAGAACAATTTTTATTAAAACATTTCAGAAATGAGTTAAGATGTGGATCTAAAACTTGCTAAAGAATTTTTTTTTATGAACATGTGATGTACGGTGGGTGACCTGCCTTCATTCGAAGAACATCAACTTTAATACACCTTCATATTTGCAACAGAGGACTGATGGTTTCATTGGTAAGCTACTCACCTCGTAAATACATTTGACTTAGACAGGTGTAACATAAATTACAGACGACAATATCGTCTTCTGTGTATCTTATTCACTTACACAATTTCTCAATCTCCACACCTGTAAATACTTATAATGTAGTACTTGTTTTTCTGTCTTCAGTTTTAAGTACTAAAGTTCTAGGTATCATGTTTGCCGCGAAACCTGCAACTTTTAGTTACTAAAACAAACCGCTTGGCATTCTACATTTCCCTTCTTTATTTTTATTTTTTTTCATGAATAAAACAACAGATTTCTTCTTCCGCCGAGTAAGTTCTCCCTCCCACCTTCGATTTATTCGCTGGATAAAGAAAACTTCTTTTAAAAAATGTAGGTAAAGTTCCCTTTAATATTTTCCGTCTGTTAGATATCTCGCGGCCTGCCGTTCAAATTATGTGCATTTATAACTGTGTTTTTATTTTCTGTTTCAGCGACAACGAGGTTTCTTTAGGTCGGGCACACCACGGCGCGTCTGTACATTACAACTGTAGGTACTATAAAACCAGAAGTACCTACCAAAGGGTGAACCGAAAATCAAATATATTTAATCTATAAATTCAGAATATTAAATTCCAGTTTGACCATCAAAATCTTCCAATAGAACTATGAAATTGGTAGATATAGTACTACATACCAACATAAATCTATATTTTGCTCAAATTGTAAAACAGAAACTTTAGTTTTAGTATAAAGTATGTTTTTTTCGGAAACTTTTAAAGCACAAACTTTTAACTAAAAGCAGAGCATCGCATATCTATTTATGAAGGATTATGTTCTTTTGAACCTCGATACAATCATCGATCTATCAAGCTCCGACATGAGTGACACTCGTTAGATAGAGAACGTTGCAATTTAAATTTAAATCCTAGGAAAGCCGACCCTCCCCTTTTCTAATGGGAACACAATCGTGTGATACACATCGCTTTTAACTACTCAAATGTTTTGATTGTATTTTTAATGTTGCATATTAGCATGTTTAAAAAGAGAATAAAACTGATAATTTAGTAATTATCAGTTTTATTTTTAAGTAGGTAAGATAAAATTAAAAGTTTATTTTCGTTATACATTGATAAAAAATCTCATTCAACGTAATATACAATCTTTGCCTGAGTTCAATTCTAATACTTACTGTTTTACAAATTGGCATTTTATAAAAAAAAAACATCAATGAATGACATGACCGTATTTATTTTTAAATCTACAAAAGTAACGCACTTAATCGTTTTAATTTTGGGAGATAAACAATAAAAATGGCATTCGAAAAACAAATTTAAAAACATGCTTAAATAAAAGAGGTGGAATAAATATCTTGATCCTATCGATTTTTTTTTTTCTATATATAGTGTCGGATCACGTTTATAAATATTCAACGTGCTGTATTAGCATGCAGGGAGGACGTGGTAAAACCCGATGCGGTACGTACGCCTGTCATTATTTCGTCATTTGGACGCAAAAACCAGCGCACCTTCGCTTCGCCCGCCTTGCTTGCTTTGTGTATTGTATTTTCTATGAGTCGTATGATTTATTTTAAGATGTGTCATGTTTAGTGACTTCGTATCTTTTATCATGATAATTTATTTACCTAAAGCTACAAGTTTTCACAAATTTAAGTTTAAGTTGTTCTGTTCCAAATTTCATTCCGATCCCTTCAGCTGTTTAACAAACAAACACAAAGTCATAATCTTTCGCATTAATAAGTAATATCAGTAAGATAAAATATTTGGTAGACAAAGAAATATTGCCCATAGTTAACCCTTACATACCATGAGAATCGACACTAGTAGCGCCACCTGTTATGTATAGCGTGAATTAGCGTAGCGATGAGGATACGTCAAGTGTCACGCATTCACCGCGATACAATGATTAATTCGTTTAGGAACTACATTTATTTCCTTCGTTTAAGATTTCAAACTTTTGTAACTAAATGTCTTTAGCTATTCAACGAACATCAATTGGCTAGTTTCCTAGGTTTAAAATAAATTGTTTCAACTTTTCAATGCAATAAATAATTAAAAAATAATCTTCCTACTCGCATCCATTGATTTGACAATTTACCTACTTTTGATTTTTTTCTCGATAATTGGAAGAAATAAGTAATATGCTGTTTGACGCAGAAATATGATGACGTCATAAGTTGCGATCCAATACAAAATTCATAGAAAAATATCGTTTTTGACCTTTCAATAAAAGTATTGAATTTGACCACCTATCAACTACCGTATTAATTATAATCATAACAAAACATTTTAGCGCTTCTTCCAGTTGCAAAAATAAATAACCATACGGGAAATATGATTAAATAAACTATTGATAAGTCATGCTTACATACGACCACAGAACTAAGGAAGCATCTAAGTTCACGAAATAAGAAAAATCTTTATTAAAAAACAACTCAAGGGGAATTAATAAAAGATCCCCGATTTCCCGGTTCCACTAAAAGAAAATTATAATCCTTTCTTTTAAAATGCAATGAGGTGGTTGTTAAAAACGTTTGTGGGGATATTTAAAATGCGTCCGTCCCTACCCTGGCAATTAGTGATGGCAGTGAAATTAAAACAATGAGAGCAGGGAAGCACGCAACCATTGTGGACGATGAATAGCCAGGCTGATTCTTTCTCTACAACTTGTTATAGACATGGTTATTGCACCTTATTGTCTATTTGTTTTCCTTAATTTTTTTTCAGAGTTTTTAAGGGAAGGAAGTAAATTTAATATATTTTATTTAAGTATATTGTTTAGAATAAGACTGGATTAATAGTAACTCTATTGAGGTAGATGTCGATATTGTCACACGATGAAGTGTAGTGGTCTGTGTCGATATTGAGAGATTAAGAGTTTATTATGTTATCGGCTTACTCACGTAGTAATTTGAGTAAGCCGAAAACATAATAATTTATTTAGTTTGTCTCACGAAAGTTACAATACAAAGATTAAGAGCTTGTTTAGGATAAAATACAAACGGGCTTCCACAGCTCAACCAATCGTATTGAATTTTGTATGGCAGTAAAATATTCAAACGCTAGGCATCGAAAGTTGTCGCAGACAACCTAACGGGTAACCGGGGCTCCGGCTCGACGTGCAGGAGAAGGAACGGGGTGGTTTTTAGTCAGTAAGAGTCTGACACTCCCTTCCGCCTCACCCAGGCGGAAGCAGCCATCCGATGATTTTCCCCCCTTAAAAAAAAAAGGCATCGAAAGTTTCGCGGTTTTCACACAACCTAATCTGCAAGCAACGTAATCTTCAATGCTAACATCATAACAAGGTATTTGAGTTCGCCATACGACCCTACGACCTACGTATTCGTATCTTGGGGTCCATTCTCGAACTTCGACATCGTGTTATCAGTCGACGACGGGTTTATGAGCAATCAGCTGCGGAGATAGCGGCTCTGACGTCACATCCTGCGCTCCGTGCACCTCGACCAATCATAGGAAGTGCCCGGAGATATTGTATATTTTATATCTGATGTAAACGAAGGAGTATTTTAGTCATACTAGTAGGTATGCTATTTTTGTGGCAATAAATATTTTACTGTCCCCAAGATAATGTTAGTTGACTGAAAACTTATGACGATGTTCTTCAAGATTCGAATGTTTTATGGTAGCAGCTGCATAAAAACAGCCAGCAGTAAGATACGAAACCTCTTTATTACTGCAGTTTAAGATAGATTTTATTCGGTATTCGTGACTACTATTAATAAAACAAAATTTTCATAGATATACAAATTTCATTTCATATATCAACGACATTAAAACAATTTCCACAGCATTCAATATTCCGCTTCGTCACTGCGTCATCGCGTCGTGCAACATCAGGATTGTAAAGGTATTCATAAATTTTCTCGTACACAAATCTGGTGCTCCTGGGTGCTCGTTATCATTGTCTCGGTGGGGAGTGACGTTTAGTGACGTCATCATATCACTGTCAAGCTCGATTGACATTGTTTTGTGTCTTCACTGGTGTATAGTTGTAGTGCTGTGTGTTGGCCTGCAAACATAAATTCTTAAACGAATGTTCGACTTTGTTTGTCTTTGTTCATAAAGTTATTTAATGCCTCACTAGTGTTAGAGACGAAGAGAAGAGAAGAGAGGAGTTTTTTTATTAGTAATAAGAAAGTGCTTGGCCGCTACACACAATCTGGTAACGCGTTCCACTCCTTTGCAGAGGTCTTAGTACAAGTTTGTCTTACGTTTAAAGTATTCGTAACGAGACCTCGTTCGACGCTCTAATTGGTTGGTTTATTGACGCCCGCCAATCAGAGTGCCGAACGCGTACTCGTTTCGAATACTTTAAACGTAAATCAAACTCGTACGTAGGCCTCAGTTCGCAGAAGACCACTTGAAGTAAAATGCTTCGTTCGCGTGAGTGAAACATCTACCATATAACGGTGACGGTGTGATGGGGAAATGGAATGGTAAGAATTAAATTGTGCAATATATTTACATGCATTTTCTCGAAATATAAAACTTTATTAGTATAAAAATACTTTAACATGGCAGTACAATTCAGACGCAGTATACCGTCCCGTCGCGCTAGGGTACAGACGTTGAGCGTACACTGTGCAGTCATTTATCACCGTACACCGTGCAACGTACCACGCTACCTACCAATCATAATACTGATTTTATCTATACTTTGTATTTTAAATATCTCAGAATATTCTGATTATAGTCTTATTAGTATATTTGTATGTTCAAAAAATTAGTCAGCACCTATGATTCTCAGGAAAATGGCTTCCACATTTGACAATTATCGAGCAGCTGCACCTTCTATAAGTCTGAAACTTTTAACCGCCATTTCCGAGCCATATGTCAAGCGTGGAAATTACAGCAATTATTTTGAAGAAGTCCTTAGTCAGATCAGTAACACACAGTCTCGTTGAAAATACAATTCGATCAATAATACTTCATACCTAGTTATTACTAGTACCTTTAAAGCATAGTGCATGCCATTTATCATGAAGCACTAGCCTTAGGGCGGGTAACCACACGACGGACCAGCACACGCGCATCTCACGAGCTGGTACCATTTTTAAATGCCATGTTTGCGTTATACGCATCTACTTCGTAGAATGTGTAGACATATATATTTTTTACATCATATTTCTTTAATAACTTCCATTTCGTTTCACTTTTAAAGTTTTTTAAAGTTACTTAGAATCTAGTATGAAATAATTTATGTTTCTTGTTGGTAATTCCGTAATTGTTGAATTCACTAAATATTACTTACCTGTTAGGTACTGTTATAAATAATGAACATTACTATTATTTACTGATGACTTTCAAGCTCACCTGTACTATTCGTATTGCAATATGTAAACGCTTTGACTTTGACATTGATACTTGGGTCGAAATATCATTAACATGGAGACCTACATCGTCGAATCTGCGTGTTATTATGTACTTAGACACATAATTGCAGATAACGTATTTTAGTTATTATCTCACAAACATCGCTACCGTGTATAAAGTTATTTTCAAATCCGGCCATTTTGGCTAATGTTTTTACGGCTGACATCACAACATGAAAACCTGCATGCTTATTATAATAAAGACATTGAAATAATTGTTTTAATGGACCACTATTACATATATTATTATGATATCTTCTTTTATTTAAAATAACATTACGCAGATAACAGAGTCTAGTCGCGCGATTGTTATTCGAGATTTTTATCGTAAAAGCACTGTATCATTGTGAGATAATAATGGCGGATGACAACGTATTATTCGCGGTTATTCATTCCCACGAAGGCCGGTTCGATTCAGGCAATCTCTGCGGGACTCCGAAAATTTTCCCGAAAGGGATCCGACTACAATTGGATTTTTGGTTACGAAACCGGAATAATACAATCGGGTATCGTCCTGAAATCTCTGATTTGAATCGCTTCAACGAGGCTTTGGTGTGAATTGGGGCCGGGAAGGTGTTATTTCCTCGGTTTTGCTGTGTCACGCCAGCGGGCGCCGACGATCCAACCGCGTAGGCGGCCAGAGCTCTGAATAAGATATTCGTGCCTACAAAATTGTACTAATGTGTAGTTTTCTCTCAATAAAAATGGGCAGATAGATGAAACGACAACAGACGTTGCCAGTTTAATGCATAAATACCTACTGACTAAACAGAATGTTACGAAAACTAATACTATTCTTGAAATCAATTACTATTCTCAAACTGTAATACACTAATATTAGAACAACCTTAGTTAATCAGTCTTTCCATTTTAGTGCCTGGAATAGACTTAAATCTTCGCTTCTTCCGACCATATTAATAAACCTCCAAATAACTTACTCCATTAGAAAAAACCAGACAAAGTTCTATAGACTCTGCATTCCATAAAAAACATACAGAACAAAACGCTTTCTACAATAACAGCCTTGTATCACGCTTTCCACATACTTACCGCGCAATAGAAAATATTCATAGATTACAATGTTAAGCGCATTGTGTATCGCGTTTATCTGTCTCCGTACAATGGCTGCGCTCAAGTAGGATAACGCGGCTTTGTGACGCCTCGCGCCGTGATCATTCCATATGCTGCTGCTACATAGTCGGATTACAATAGAGTTCGCTGGAATCTTTTGCTACATGTACAAAAATTTTGGTATTTTTGTAGTGACTTATTAAATTTCGGAAATAAATTGGAAGTGTTCTACAATTGGCCTCATGGTTGTGTCTTAAGATTACAAATTAAACAACAGCGTATAAAGAACCAAAAATCAGTAAAGTTTTATTAATTTTGCACCGATCATACTTACTATATTGATATACCGATTACCAAGAACCATGCCATGGGCGATATATGTACGTAACAAGTTCAGTTTCTAAACGTGTAGTTTAGCATTCGTTCCTACACAACAATTTTTGCAATGTAACCACCAAACATGCAATCACCACATCCAACATCTTCGCATAAACATAAAGACATCTTCAAAACTATTTTAGAAAGTATTTCCCATGAAATGTGCGATGAAACAGGCAGAAGGGCGTCGAATGAAATATTGCATAGAACCTCAATACCGTTAAAGGTATTCCATTATTCTTGTGTGCTGGTACTCGTTGGGTTTGTAATCTTGTGCGGCTATGGTCAAAGTAAGGCGTGACCTCAGAGGCGTGAGAACGGCCCGGCACCGCCCGCGTAGAGATGCATCCTCCCCCCCCCCCCCTCGTACCCCTTTAATAGTAACACTAAACAGATTAGCATCAGAAAACCAGCGCCACTTCAACCAGACCAAAGAGACATTAGATATATGTAAAGACTATCGAATATGCTTTCGGCATTGTCACATACAATATTATTTCTAAGAACTATCTTTGCGATTTTCTCATTAGAATGTATGGTAATGGTTTTTCTGATTGTTGATACGCAATGGTTACCTTCGTCTGACCTCGTCCCTCCCGCGACCACTCCACTAGCCACGAATAGTACAGTCCAAAGGTGTGCTGAGAAATCTTTAGTGCTATTGCATGAACTCATGAAACGTCGAAATTTTAAAAACTTGGTAACATTTATTGCTTTGAATAAGTTAATCAATTGATTCAGTATAGTACCATGTCAGTGCATTAGCTCACTACCACCATTATCTAATATAACTGATTGTAACGTCTCAGTCATGTACTCTTATAAGTCTCACAAATGAACCAGCAGACGTTAGCACAGAAATATAATTGATGACGTAAAATTCACATGACACGTTAAATTTTACGCATCAAACTACAGGAAATAGCGTCATCATAACCCGCGAGCGTCACCGCGGGGCACAATAGTAACAAATGGTCCTAACCCTTCCGTGGCTAGCGTTTAATTCTATTAAACGCTGTCCGACCTCATTAGGCGCGGGTTAATGCTCGGACGCGCGACGCGTATTGATGAGACGCATACGTCATCATATCACCCTTCACGATTGTTCCTGGATGCAGTGAGGCTTCACTAAATGGCTGATCGTTTTAATTATTACTTTTTCTACAATATGACTATGGTAGCACAAGTCTAGCACAATTTCAGAGGTGGTTATAAAAAAACCGATCATGATGAAAATACTGATAGCGACGATATTTGATTTTGCTCCACGATGTTTTTAAGTGAGGGTATGATCTGATTGGTCTATTTTCAACATTCGTTTTAGGCTTAGTTGCACCACAGAAAGTAGTTTTAGTATTAGTTAGTGTCACATTTAACAGTAACTGTATCGCTGACTTTAACAGTTATAGCAAATGTTGCACCAGCGAATTCAGTAGCTTTGTCAAAGTTAAAATTATTTCAAGTCAAATAAGGTGTGATTTTCCCCAAATTTGACGTGGGTAATATTTTTAAACATGACAAGACTAAAGATAATCGTAAAAAGTATCGATAATTTCAGTACACTGGACTGCAATTCTTTTATTTTGACAGATTAAAATTTTAACAGATGCATATTTGACACTTGCTTTAACAGTAACCATAGTTACAGTTATAGTTTAAGGTATGACGTCATTTAACAATTTGTCAATTGGTCCAACGTCTTTTTGACCTAACCGATACTTTAACAGAAATGTTGACGTTTGTCATTGTTAAAGTAAGTTGATACAACCCAGCCTTAGTCTCTATGCGGTTTTTTGTATCGGTTACATTCAACTAAAAGTGTGACGTACGGATTAGATTACCGAAAATTTAAAGAGTGCGTAAGAGTCGGTATCTGACTAAAATTTCGGTACATAACTACCTAACTGCGTGCCCGGATACAAATACATTCACTAGGTAAATGAAGACTGACCTTGGTCATAACAAATTCTAAGTAGCATTACATAAAAAAGAACTACTAGGTAATGTATATGATGCATAAATGTACCTAATTAGGTTTTATTTTGAATGAATCAGGTTGACCTAGCTCGAAAGTCAATAAGGCGATGGTATTCAAGTTTTGGTGGTTTAAGACGCCGGCTTCTCATGCATGAGGATGCGAACCAATGTCACTTTTTCCGAGTTATATGTACTTTCTAAGATTATCTAGACACCACTGACAAACGGTGAAGTAAAACATCGTGAGGAAACCTGGGCTTATAATTTCTAATTTTAAGTTTGTAATCGCCAACCCGCATTGAGCAAACATGGTGATTAATGCTCAAACCTTCTCCGTGTGACAAGACGCTTTTCTCAGCAGTGGACATTTATAGGCTGTTGATGATGATTCAAGTTTGCCTACTTTAACAAAAATTAAGAATATGAAAATGAGAACTCTTGATTGTATCAGTAACATTTAGATACCAATCCAATCTCTTAAAATTAAAGTCATTCAAAACAGCCGATAGAAGACTGTGGAAGTCAAATTTAATTCCTCACATTGATTATAAATGTCATATGTCAAATGTCATATATCGTGAGACGTACTAAATTAACTAATATCGCTGGTTACTCACGTGAATATACAGAGAAAAGCTCTACTAGTTTGTAGCAGTGAGCTGTGCCGCGACCGCGCTCGCTGCTCATGAGGAAGAACCCCTCTGTGGTTCGAAACTAGTAGAGCTTTTCTCAGTATATTCAAGTGAATAACCCGCGATTTTAGTTAATCATATGACCACGTTGTGACGTTAGCACTGTACGTAGCACTCACCTTTTAAATGCCTGAATTATTTCATTCCCTAAAAAAACTTTGTGGAGAGTTCACAAAATGCAAGTACATACATTCCTAATACAAAAATAGCCCTACTTCAAAGACAGGCAAACATAAAGCATGTTTTATTTTGCATCATCCTTGTTCGCGGTTAGGGGAGGGTCTCATGTTACTATACTTAAGAAATAACAAATGATGCCTGCGTAACTCTTGTTTACACCTGACCTAATTAAAAAGTTATGACAGTAATCTATTGCAACTCTAAATGGGCGCACTATCAAAATGTAATTTGCACTATGGAACTTCAGCTGTCTATTTTTTGTCGAAATAGTGAGGGGCAACTGTTCGAGTATGTCCCGTTTAAATTCGTACCTGATATTGGTGTAGAATGAGTGTAAGTACCCCCACAGCGTTGCAGAAAATGCTTACGCTTAATCAAATAAATAATATAACTTCACGCCTTTTATCCCCAAAGGAGTAGGCAGAGGTGCACATTACGGCAGTTAATACGATTGTACAATGTAACACCCTCTTTTCACTATTTTATGTTATAGGTCCCATGTAATAGGGTGTGAGCCTATTGCCATATACCGGGCACATTTCCAGACTCGGTGTTACTACTAAGATTTTTTGTGAAAACCGATAATACTAATACTAAATACTTGCCCGACCCGCAAATCAAACCCGAGACCCCTTGTCCGGCAATCGCACTTGCGACCACTCGGCCAATGAGGCAGTCATAATCAAATGTAAAACTGAATTATACACACTTCTAATTGTTGTATCATTATGAAACTTGGTAGTTGTATATAAATTAGATTAGACCCCATGGCCACAAAGCTAGTTTGATGATGGTATTGGTTGTTGGTCGAACCTTAGGCAGAAAACATATTGAGTTTGGAGTTATTACTTAGGGCTGATTCTCCTGATGATGAGAACTTTATGATTAAAAACATGTTTTACAGTTTTAGTATTTTTAATTCATAAGTTTTAAAACTAGAATATTTAGTGTGGATGTTATTGTTCTCCTGTCATCTTATGTGCATGTGTATGCAGGCATTTTATGTCCTGAATAGAGTCGAACCCTATTGATACACAATATCTAAAACGTTTTCTCTACTAGCAGATTATTTCGTTACTATGATTTTCTTTTTTGGCAAAAATGTAAAGTTAAATGTGTAAGTCAAAGAACATCCATTACAATGGATTTATCTACTATATAAAAATAAGTCGGGTTTTCCTTCCTGACGCTATAACTCCAGAACGCACGAACCGATTTCCACGGTTTTGCATTCGTTGAAAAGGTCTCGGGCTCCGTGAGGTTTATAAAATGTAAAACAAAAAAAAATATTCTTCATCTTTTAATTACCAAACGAAATAAAATGAAGCCAGAACTGGTGGCGAAACGGAGTTCGACGGGTTTGCTAGTACATAATAAAACGAGATACTTTTTACTTTTTAAAAAACACTATAAAAATAAAATAGTAGGTACCTACATATACCTAAGCAC
This sequence comes from Spodoptera littoralis, assembly GCA_902850265.1. Classification (NCBI taxonomy): domain Eukaryota; kingdom Metazoa; phylum Arthropoda; class Insecta; order Lepidoptera; family Noctuidae; genus Spodoptera; species Spodoptera littoralis. The sequence goes on along the minus strand of LR824542.2, from coordinate 5,099,151 downwards.
AAGCATAATAATTTCGATTTGTCATGAAAAACGTTAAATCAAATTTATTATTTTACGCGTTCCCAAATAAATGGAAGACAAGAAATCGTAACGAATTCGTAAATGCGTGACGATACGTTTGTGTTACAGAAAAAAAAATACATTTGGTTCTGCAGAAAACGTTCACAAATGATAAAGCTACTGTGTTAAACCTATATTACTCTATGTATTACATTGATAGGTTTTTACCAGAGTCAGTCCGCTGTTGGCTTCTTTATAAGTTGGCTTCTTTTTAAGTAAGTAGATACTGAATAGGTGTTAAGTAAAATATCGTTTATGATTCATTGTGAGTATTTAATTTTAAGTGTTACATACAAGAATTTGGTTTTTATGATTTAGTTACTCAGTAGTTGGAAATGTTAAACAGTTAGTAGGGAAACTTTATTGTATTAGTATATAGGTATGTATAAGTGTTAAGTTTTTAATTTAATTATAATTAGGTAATAAGTAATTACTAAAAGATGTGGTAAGACTGATGGCTACACTATCGTATTGGAATGTATCTGTAATGGTAGTAGTTAGTGCATTAATTAAATATATTCTTCCGTAGGCTCCATAGGCTCGTTTGGCAGGCCGATTGGAGTTCGCAGTTTAAAAGACCAATCAAAGAGCATTGTTGCTCGATGTCTGTCAAATGTGTATTAGATGGCTCTTACGACAACTAAAGGAAGAGTAGAGATGGTACAAAATTAACTCCACTTTGCTTACACTACACAAAGTCAAGGTACTACTAGATGAAGCTAGGTGCTCATTCCAAAATGTAGATTCGAATGGAGAAGAACGAAAATGAAACTCCATTCGTTACTCTTTTTAAAGAAGTATGTTCTTCAATGTCTCTGATACATATTCCAATACTGTACACAGGTAACCGTAACACAATATATTAGCCACATCACTAACAAGTTTTGGGTAATTTTCATTAGGCTTTTCGTCAGAACTAAACGCTTTTAGTCCCATTATAATATGGGTCAGTAGCTAAATACCGGATACAATTACACAGTTTCAGACTGCGAGATGATGGGAAACCCAAATTAAAACTTCGAGGAATCAAGATATCAAAAGGCTTAGCAGTCACGCTTGCAACCACTCGACCAATCAGGAATCTCCTATTCAGTTCTACTATTAATACAATTAGTGATGGTCCGTAGATAAATGTGTTGGCTGACAGTCCACCTTTTTGTTACAATAGGTATCTACCATTTAATTCATGTTTTTATTACATACTTGTCTGTTCCGTGTCGTGTCAATATTATGTCACGAATTCCATTTTGTGGTGACGTATACTAATGACGTCATTAATTTTTCTAACCGAATTAAGAAACCGACGCTTTGATGTCCTTTAGTTCGGCTCGAACATTAACTGCGCAGTATGCGTATGATGGAACAATTATGTCAGGTACGAGTGAATCAAACTGTTGAGGTAACATATTTATGTAAATTGAGTCTTATGTCTAAGAATAAAACGTCTATATTTTAATAAATCTTAGTAATCACTTGAAATTTCAGGATCTTTACTTGAAAATAAATAAGTTTTTATTCAATACTATTTGTAGATATGTAGTTATGATTCATAATTATACAAACCACGTAAAAAATAAGCCTTCGATAAAACTAAATTGATAAAAACTATTAATGGTTTAAAAAGAATTATCAAAGCGAACTAACTCATTTAATACGGCAAACAAGTTTTGACATCAAACAACGATTTTTGATCGAATTTCTCATAGGTCGGTTCTTTACGTTGGAACGACCAAACACCGAACAATGTTTTAATTGTAATCGCATGCCACGCCTCACCGTCACGCGAGATCGCGTTTGGCAACACTACCTAAAATAAATCCCTACCAACAAAAACCACAGTTCAGATATCGTGATAAACTAGTTCTACACGAAACTCCCCAAAACCGAATAAGAATTAGTACTATTCAACTCTAATAATTACACCAATTATCTCCCACATATCGATCTCTCGCCCCATTGGACTGACTTCGACCAATCGCATCGATCGATACCCGATTCCAATCGATAATTCAAATAATCACTAGCATTCCACCTGCTATAAATTTTATTTAGACCCAGACAAAAAATGTATAGTTTCCTTGCGGCCAATAGGAAAAAGTTTATTAAGGTTGATTCCAAAAAAGATTAAAAAAACGACACGGACGCTTGCAGCCGTTGGGGGCGGATCGAATGTGCACCGCGGCTCGGTTTCAACTATAACCTGTTTTGTTTTCAGTATTACGATGTTTTCTATACCTATCCAACGCTTTACTTAAACTTTGTAGTGGAGATTTTATACTTTTATAATGGTATGAGACGCAAAATGTAAGCACAAACAACTTAAACCTGTATATTGGAACTTGATTTAGATTATCTTCAATCTCTTGTGAAACACCTTTTATCTTAATTGAAGAGTAATCTTTATTTACATTTTTTATTTATATCAAAGAACTCAGTCTCCCGGGGGGCTATACATAATTTACCAATTAGATCGATAACCGGACGCACGATTACACTAGGGCTGGCAGGAATCTAGCCCGCTTCGGGTAAAGACTGATGGTAGAAAATTATAGATAATTGACCGATTACGGAGCGGCCCTAAGGCGGCGCGATCGCTTCGGGACGCAATGTACTGATTATAAATGGGACCAGACATGTAATAGCATCGATTTTGATTCAGCGATGCTTATTATATTAAGTAGGGCCCGAATACGAGTTTGGTGACGGCGTAATCGTTTGTAATCACAGTGGTGAACAACTGTTGGATGTTCTCAGACCCGTCCACCTATCATTTGGTAAATGGTCGCGTCATTCGCTGTTATGTGCTCTTTATTGGATGACGTAGGTACTAATGTTTTTAAATAAAAGCACATTGATCAGGCTTTATGTGACTGTAATATGAGTCAATTTTGGTGTGTTACCGATAAAGAAACATATAGATTTTTATCATCTATCAAACATAGATATATCAAAATCGATTAGATATAGGACAAGGTAGTAGTTTTATCTCAAACATCTTTTAAAGGCAAAGGTCACTACGAAAGGAAACAACAAAGGAAACCTTCAGGAAAATATCTTGGACAAAAAATAATATAGTTACTATCGAAAAAAAACTGCCTTTTAAAAGCTCCTCTAATATAGTTGGGCAGATAACCTGCGTCCCTGAAGGGTCATCCCTTTATTTCTGCAACAATCGCTGGGAAATTGATATTGATGTGGAAAGGGCAGGTTTTCCATAAAAATAGGGTTTATTTGAATAAAGGATGGCCGGTCGGTGCGGGCCTTGACGTGTGATGGTCGGGGTACTTTATAAGATTGTCTAGTACCCTCCACGCTGGGTGATGCATGGGCCATCCAGCTACAAATATCGACGATGACGGAACTATAACCCTTATATTCAATCTTGTTAGGCTCGAAATTGGGTCTCATACTAAGGGTACAGATTGTTTTAGGACCCTAGAAAATTTAGCTTCTTTTATGATGCTATTTGTAAATAAAACGTAAACATTCCCGTTGAAATTCATCCCCTTAATTTGTCCATACAAAAGTAGTCTCTAAGCATTGGAAATAAGGTCTATAATGTAGGTAGTGAAGAGCGGTCACCGGTGACCGCTTGGGGATCTATGAGTACAATCATAATTTCACAAAGTTTCAGGCATCAACTAAGTCCAATACTTACACGTTTCGATGATATTTTTCAGTTTTAACTGTCGTGGGTTTTTTTATGGCATAAGCTGGTAAACGAGCAGACGGATCACCTGATGGTAAGCAATCTGCATCGCCCATGGACACCTGAAACACCAGAGGCGTTACAAGTGCGTTACCGGCCTTTTGGGGATTAGGAGTTTGAGGGTAATTGGGCCTCCGGTAACCTCACTCACACGACGAAACACAACGCAAGCGTTACTTCACGCCGGTTTTCTGTGAGGCCGTGGTATCACTCCGGTCGAGCCGGCCCATTCGTGCCGAAGCATGGCTCTCCCACACTTAAAATCTTTTGATCTGCATGTGGCTCATTTTTCAATAAAAAGTTATTTAATGAACTGAATTACATTTTACAAGTGCAAGAACCCTGACTAATAAGGTGCGTGTTTGTATAAACGACACATAAAGACAAAATACACGAAGGGACATAATGAACTCCCAAATGGACAGAAATCCACGAAAATGAAAATATTGACGGGAACGGAAGATATATCGACGAATAATAGGCGTGACATTACAGACGCGCACCCCCGGGAATCAAACCCGGGACACATGGCGAGTTTTGCACTGACCGGGACCGAATTAGTTTTACCCTATTTCACGGAAGTTTTGTTATGGTTCAATATTGTCCGACGGTATTTTAACGAAATTATTTGAATTAATTGTTATGTTTTTGTTCCTAAATATAATATTATCCAATGCAATCAAAGATGCAAACAATGAATTTTATTATAGACATGATCAAGGATGTTGAAAAAAAGGTAGACGTATTATCACCTACAAATTATTGAAGCACTAAAATGTCAGTGGTGTATTTATGTGTGCGTGTACTTATAACACCGTAATGTATGAAGTGTAATGACGGGCCATGTCACACGACACATGTCCTTCGTGCCAATGTGTGTGTATTCTCTTGTAAGTCTATAGTAGCAAGGTGCCCCAGTCGTTGTTTCAAGAAACGATGTCCCGCCTGTTTTTCAACGTCCTTGGACATACTATCATGATATGATCATTCCTATGTTGATTGTAGTAATTAAATTTATTTTGGTAGACAAAAAGTCGATATAATACGAATCAATCCGAGGTTTGTATCTAATATACTGACATTCGTTACGCAGTAATCAACCACAAAATGAAATAGGTTTGTAATGGAGCATACAGTTTTAGTTATTGGTATACAACCCAGAAATAAAATCTCAATTTTGATTGCTAGACCATGAGAACTATAAAAAAATTTGACTCTTAACATACTATGATAAAGTTTTAAATAGCTTGTCGTGTGTTAATAGGCTGGATTCTTATTAGATGCTACATGATTATGTAAAACATGAGGCTTACATATGTAAGGGGTGTCCCTTTCGAGGAAGGAAGGTATAACGTTCCAACACGACTTTTACTTACTTATATTTTGCCTTCCACCTCCTGACCTAGTTTAAAATATCTACACCCAAACGTTTTAAACAGCTGAGAACAAACTTTTTAAACGGTATACTTTTAAAATTGTTCGCATAATAACCTAATTCACTACAAAACGTTCACACAATATCTTCAGTGAATAGTCTAAAGTTTAAAGAGACCGAATTTAGAAGGTCCTTTGTGTAGATCTCTGGTGGTCGCTATGAAAGAATATGCGTGTCAGCAGACGTGTTTGTCAATGTAACCATACAACAGTTTTAAAACAGTAGTACCACTATCTTACACAATATACGCAATGGGTTACCTACGATATTAAGGTATTGTAATAATAGAGAGCGAATGATTTGATGATCTTTTTTTAACTGTATAGTTAAAACCGCTTGTCGACGGAGAGTACAGTTAAAACAACTACTTACTTTCTCGTATAGAGACGGAAATTCAATAATACACCCAAAAAATCGCTTACTCATTACCTACTTTTTTCTGATTTATTACAAGACTAGTAATTTTAAAGTGCTGAGTAAACTGGATCTTTTGTTGTTTGCTTTTATATCGGTATATAGGACAAATACCATGTTTTTTTTTTTGTTTAAAATAATAAGTATTGCCCCACACTAGGATTTTCTCCTATGTCGTGGGACTACAATTTGTGGATCACACAAAGTGTTGTCCCGTGCGGGAATCGAACGCGCGACACGTTACACGGCAGCTGGTTGCCCAACCACCGTACCAACCGTTCCGTCAAACCCGTGTTTACAGGGGGTACTTACGTCGGTGGCACTCGCTGATCGCTTAATATTATAAACATAATTGTAAACCTGTTACATCAGTCTAACAACATCCTAAATAGTGAAAAGTAGACAAGCCTGTGGCGACACATGTCACAAGTCAACGGATGACGCCATAAAATCCTACATCGCACATGCGAAGTTTACATTCGATTTAACACGGATAGAAAATCCCAACGAACAACTGTTGGGCAGAAAGCCCGCCAGGCACGATCACCTCGCCTGGTCGGAGGATCCTCCTTTTCCGATCTTAGGGAACTATACTCTCTGTTCCCTAAAGTGGTGACCCCGACGTGATTGGAAGCAACCTTCACTTCACGGAGCAGATCAGCACCTTCATCCTTATCGCCATCCCTCTCATTCATCACTTCTCCGCTGAGCGGTAATCAAGTCGCAGCCAACCAGCATCCTCGGCCTCATCAGGGACCGCCATCGTCTGCAACGAAGAGTTGCATTGCTATATACCCTAGGACCATAAGAGTATGGTCTTGTGTTAACTTAAATTCTCAGCAGTAGATTACTACACAGTAGAATAGTTGTATTCTACTGTTATACTGCTGAGAATTTTCGAAAACGAAAATCTAACACGCGAAAGAAATCGAATATTTAAATTAGTCGATTATGGTAATCAATGGAGTCCATTGATTATAAGACTTACATATGGAACTTATTTTAAACAAGCACGTAGATAAATGTAATTTGAAAATAATGATACTCAAGGCTACATCGAAAACTAAATAAAGAAAAAGAAAATTATTTTCCATAACTTAATTATGGCACTCTATTTTCCTCAAAGTAAGTAGATAAATATAGGGATGGCGCAGTGTATTTTTAGTCGAATAATAACACAAACAGAACTAATGATTTATTTACAAAAAACTAACTTAGCAGCCCTGTAAATAAGTTATCATAATCACACCATTGTTCTACTTATCTACTTATTTGTTTAAAACAAATATACCATTATTTTCTTCCATTGTTTTAGTACTTTATCTACATGTATGACGCCAATAACTCAATCCACGGTCGATTTCTTTAATGGAATTTCAAACTAATATCAACACAATTTAGAACTTATTTTCAAAGACAACGTTTTACGAAGCATATTGGAATTAGACACTTATGCAAAACGCTACAAAATATGCCCCTCATATCATTAACATGGTGCTAACTTTTGGTCACAAAGTGCAATGTAAAACCAACTCTACAGTTAACATTTTAAGGTCGTAAGTTTAATTTTGGTGTTTCAGAACAAGAGCAAAGAATTGACATGTACACCGCAGTTCAATTAGGCTAATGGCGTAGGGCTCGAAGGGATTAAATTAATTAGTAAGAAAGTTTCGCTCCATTTTGTGACGCCGCCTTTGTTTGCCGCCGTGTCTTGGATTTTTGTTTTCTGTGCTAAGCAAATTAGATATATCGCTATTCCAGTAATTCCCAAACAAGAGAAACGAAAATACGAACTTTTCCTGTCACATTGTGGCGGTACGGTTTCTGTGAACATGATAAATAAAACAAATAACAATATTTTGCTATTTACAATTCTCATTTCGTTAAATAGTATACTCAGTGATAAGGTTTCACGGAACTACAAAAGGATACTAGCCGAACATAAAATGTTTATTTGAGAAGTCATTAAATTAATTACTGCATCTTTTTTGTCACGTCTTCATAATACTGCTAAAGGTGACAGTCTGAAAACATTTAATACTTTAGATACTGGCTGTGTTTTAAAACTATTTATAATATCCACAACAAAAACGAGCAAAACAAACAGATTTACTCCTATTACAACTTTTTACTCGCACCCAAATTTCATGTAAACATTATACAAAATACAAAACGTTTTAAACGAGCACTTGGGGCTCGTAACACCTAATTAACGATATTAAAATACGTCCAAAAACCGCAAAGGAGCGTCACAAACATTGCATTCGCACATTGTAGGCTATAAAACGCAAACGTTACCCTCCTTATTTATCCGAGTGAGAATTTTAAATTAACTGTGTGGTGCCCAGGGCCTGGGTAAACTGCCGCTGTCCCGAAATGTGAAGTCGCCATGAATCGTTCAGCTTTTAACCTGTAAGATGGAAATACAATAAACTTGTACTTGGCGTAAAATTGATATCAATAATTGTAAAGCAATAGTGGAATCCAATCAATCACTAGTGGAATCGTTGTTAACCCATATCAAACTACCGCCAGCCACTTCGTGAATATTGTCTACATGCCAGAACATTATAAAAAAGAAGTAGGTACTAAAGTCACTAAAATGTACCAAAAGCAAATCTCATTTTTTCTGAAGGGTTCGATGTGGTGCTTACACTGCGACCATCATATCGTTCTTGTAAAGTACTCGCGATCACTTGTCGCTGATATATCTCCGCACACAGTATTAAAGGTTTGTCGCAAGTGTGTGCGTGCTGGCCCTTATGCCGGCGCCACACACGTGTGCACTAATCTGATCACATTGTGTAGCACAGCCAAATTGCATCAAATGTTTATACCACAAACTGAGAACACTTGTGTGAACAAGCAAGTGCGCACATGTCTGGCGCCGGCATTTCTCGTATACCGGTTACCAAGATATTTATGCCCGTATCGTAAATTAGTGGGTACGCAAATCGGTAAATAAGTAAATAATTACTGCAGCTTCAGCGTACGGAGTATAAAATAAGTTGGCTATTCGCCTCACAATAACTTTATCATCAATCATGTGTAAAATAGCTTGTATTGATGTTTAAAATGTTTTTAAAGTAAAATAAAGTATAGGTTTTGGAGCATACTTAATTCTACAGTAAAGAGATGACCACGAACACATAAAAATAAAAATAAAATAGCTTTTTATAGAAGACTTTCGTATCTTAAAAGTACGAGTTGGAGACTCAAAATTTTATTACAACAATATCAAAAATTTCTACCTATGTCAGATAGACTTATGTATATCAAAGAATTGCAAGACATGATAGTACCTGCTCGTATATCATGCTGATAATAGATATACGGGCATACAAACAAACCACAACCCTTCTGTTCCGCGACACTACGCACTACGAAACTGCGACAGTACAATTATATATATGCCGTAGTCAATTCCGTGAGTGTACCAAGGAAATCAATGATCCATTTTATTGAGTAGCAAGAGTTATGCAGAGAGAGGGCGCGCTCCTATCAATCATTGAAGGCTTTTTTTTGAATTTAATAAAATAAAATTTGTATTTTGTCATCGACGCTCCCTCGCGTTTTGTTACAGGGTCGGACTTAGAAAGGATTATGCACTGTAAAAGATTATTTAATTTTATCTGTGCATGTGTGTTTTATCTGTGACTTCTGTAATGTTTGGGTACTAAATATAGACAATTTAAAATTGTGAATAGTTTTATTTATAATAAGCACTTAACTACAATAAATAATATCTGTATTAGTTTAAAATAGTGTAGCAGATACCTATCTACACCAGATGTATGTTTACAGCTATATCCGCCTATGACTGCCAACTTATGTGTATATGTATAACGTATTATGACTATTTACCAACTTCAAATTATGTAAATAATAAAGATTACTGTCCAACTTGACTTATCACAAAACAAATTTATGCGGCGCCTTAGTTTATTTATTCACTTAATCATATAAACAATTAAACACTATGTCATTATCACTTATCACCTTTTCTGTCGTTGTTACATTCCGTAAAAAAGTTAACTAACGGAAAAAGTTTGAAAATACGAATGATTCAAATTCATTTTTACTTTTTGTATAACTCATTCAATTATCTACATTCTTAATGTATGCTACTAGAACGGTCAGATGCAAAAAAATAAAATATTTTAAAACATAAAAAAAAAAATGGCACAAACGTCTTACCTTCTAAATTCAAAACAAAAAAAGAAGAAATTGTAATTTCTGTCTCTCAAATCCGTCCCCATCCCGTCAGGAGTTGGCGCGGTGGCAATGCAGCGCATCTGTTACCGCGCGCCCCCCGCCCCGCACCGCTCGCGACTCTTGCATTACCCTGCAACTGTACGAGTACGTGTACACCTTGAGATGTATTTTGTTCAAAGTGAATAGGTATGTCACTGGAAAAGTGAAAATATGTAGGTACTAGTTCAGTTTTAGGTATATCTGAAGACATTATGCCTACCTCGTACCCAAAGTAAAGATATTAAAAAACGAGATAGTAACAAAGTATTTATATTCTATTTTTCTTTTTAGTGTTTTTATTTATCCCAACTAATTAAGGATTTTAACCAGATATATGTACATGCAACGATTACAATCTGCTTTTCACAGTTTGCCAAAGCAGACCTTTCACATTCAATCTTATAAAATCAAAATAACTTCATAATTTTTAGAATAAACATTGCAATCTACTGAAAAATGTTATGTTTAAAGATATCTGAAATTTCACCCGTATTATTTCTTTCTATCAATATGAAAACAAGTATGAGATTGGATTCGCAGACGACACTTCATCTTTCTACATGCAATCCTGTTCAAGTTTATGGCTACGGAATAGAACCCGGCCAAATGTACGGGCAGTAAAGATGCTATTCCTTTCTATACACATCGCACCTGCCACATCCGCAGCTCGATATGAAAATACTTTATTAACAATAAATAGAGGTTATTTTCCTTTAGCATTTGTAACTAAATTCAGATTATTGAGTTCAGCTTTTTGTTAAAAGTGTGTTTGCAAACCAATATTTTCTTCTGTATCGTGTCGTGCATTGTCATACACGCTAATATCAATGAATGTAAGACATTTCAAGACTCTAGAATTAATTTATTCATATTTTCCTTGTCGATCCATACCTTACCATGGTATAAAAGTCATTTAAAGTGTATTTGCATTGTAATATTCATCAGATACTGAAAGCAATATGGGTAGACTGCGTGAGTGCCTTGTCGATTTCGAAGAAACATACATATGTATTGGGGACGTATGCTACTGTTGTTTGCGCTGCACTATACTTAGCTTATCACATTTAATTTTCTTTAACTTTAATCTTACCACAAGATGTGATCTAACCACAGTAAAAAACTGTATTTATGAAGAGGATGTGACACAGGTCATATGCCGAAAACGGTAACTACAGTAACGTTCAGCATGCTGCTAATTGTCTCAAAGAAGACGACAGATTGTAATATAAAAGAGGAAGAAAAAAAATTTTTAATCTTTTACTTGTTTCATTAGTAAACTGGTTTTATAGCACAGAAAGCAAATTGTATGAAGCATTTGTTTTTTCCGGTTGTGGAAAATACATAATTATCTTTATATATATATATATATTAATTCTTCTGTGAGTGTGTATGTCACTGAACTTCTCTCAAACGGCTGGACCGATTTTGATGAAATTTTTTGTGTGTGTTCAAGGGGATCTGGGAATAGTTTAGATTCACAAATCAGCCCGGCAGATGGCGCTGCAGTCGATGTTTAGGTTATTTATCCTAAACGGCTGAATTAATTTGAATGAATTTTTGTTTATACATTCAAGTGGATATGCAGGACAACGTCTGTTGGGTCCGCTAGTTTTTTATATAGTGGAGTGAAAGGAGAGGATAGACACCTCAATGTAAGTGATCATTATAGACACCTGCAACCTGCAAGACAAGACAAGTTGAAAAGTAATTGGTGAACCTATTTCACACGGTGAAATACAACGCAAGCGTTGTTTCACTCTAGTTTTCTACGAGGTTGTGTATAATACCGGCCTATTCGTGCTGAACCATGGCTTTTCCAGTCTCCCAGTTAAAAAACTCCGTAACAGTCCGTCTTGCATGTGGACATGTCATTATAGGAATTACATTCTCCCATGACAATACATCAAATTACTCCATATTAAAAAACTTCTTTAATTCCACTTACTTTTACTTAGTTCATCTTATAATAAAACTGAAATAACAATTGGATTAATTTGACATATCAACTGGTCGGTTACTAGGTAATCTTGTAAATATAGACCTAATTACGACCACTTAACAAACGATTCGTTTTTCAAGACTATAGAACACTTGAAAATATAGGTCATTTTGTATCTGACGTGTCTGATGGCTAGGCCAATTATATCATCAATATCGCAAACCATATTTAAAATTGCCTATACATGGTAGTATTACTAAAACAGTATCTAATATCTATGAAAAATACACAAACAAAGGAAAAAGTAAACATATGTATTTTAATTAAAATGATTAAAGTCACAATTAGCGTATCTGAACACAATCGGGGCGAGAACATTGCAACTACAACATTGATAGCATCACACACACAATAACTAATATACGCGTATCTGCGTACGCGCATCGAAGTTGAAACAATGAAATATTACGTCATTGAAAGCAGCTAGCATTTTATACGGACGGTTGAGATCTAGATAATATAGTTATACTAGTAAGCATTTAGTTACTCTCTATCTTTATAGATATTTTATCGAAATACTTAGACAGTTCTGATTGGTTGCACGATTGCCCCAGTGCGTGGACCACCGGCTACAGCACAACGGCTTGCGAGTTCAATTCCTGCACAGAATAATTAGTTATTTAACCAGAGTTATTTAGTATGCAGCCAGGATAAGAAAACATGTTGGTTTAAAAATTGACAGGTGGTAGGACAGGATCAAGACACAACCTACAAAATGAAAATACAGGACAGAGATGAAGCTCTACTGCTATCTTGAACATTTCATCACATATATTTAGGTGTACTACCATCTTTTGTGAATAATTCATAACTGTTCATGTGCACACGCAAGATTTTTGTGATTTTGAAGTTATGATTTATTCGGTGTACAGCGATTATAGTCTCAGAACCTTTGATTAAATCTATATCACCTGTTAATTAATGGAATGTAGGTATTATGTTGCCAAAAATCCCACATAAAAATTACAGAATATTGAATACAGAGGTGTTCTCTATTTTACGAATAACAAAACTAAGAAACAATAGATTAACAATTAAGTATATTTACCTGCGTTCCATTAAATGTTGCGAAAAAGGACGGATGAGAGTTTCACAAAATATCATCCTCAGACCAATAACGGATGCAAACCATTAGCGGTTCGGCTCAAGGCAACGTAATTCAATCAACACAAAGGAAGTAAACACAGGACTTCGTATATGAGAATGTTAGAAAGTCAAAATACCGAACAAAAATTCTCACAGTTATAAAATTTTATACGAAAAAATAAAATGCACGTGCAGACATAACCACAGTACACGATGCCCCCGTATAGGCAATGTTCTTGGTACGTAATTTAAATAATGTGCACGGCATGCAATCGCCACGCTCTGAGGACCCGATGTTATTGCAAACCAACTTACTTAAAACACAAAAAAGGGTTATTTTCTCAAATTGTGAGGCATACGACGGTCCATCGCTGGGCCGAAATAATGATTAATGATAGCAAATAAGCGGGTGAGCGTTCGACGCCACAAAAAGCGGTGGCCGAGGTGCACTGAACTGCCCCGGGAGACTGTTGATACATTGTAACCAATTAAAATCTGACAATAACGAAGAAATATGTTGGGAAGGACGTTTGTGGATCTTGTGTTGTAAAGACAAGTTGACGACACCACCATTTTATCTGAAAGTGGATTCATATTACTGAATTGGTGAAAACAAGAAAAGATACTTTTACAGAGCAGAGTTAACATGCAGACACCTGTATCCTGCGTAAGATACACATTGCACTATGCATCTGCTTACTTGTAGAAAGAACTACACATTAATATAATGTAAGTCAACATCAGGTAAAACGTGAGACTCTACCAGAAGATAGGTGATATTTTTTTACAAAAATAAATAATCATAAGGTCACAGTTGTAAGTACAATGACGATAGACAATCAAGTCCAAAGCAATGTATACTAAATCAAAAATCTGCCCGCAGCACAAAAACTCGCGAAATAATTTCTCTCCATAATTAAGTTTTGGCTTGGCGGGTATTAATCGATCGTAGTAATTAATTCGAGAGGTAGGCGCTAGGTACGTCAGTGGCAGCGGCAGCGGCTCGACAGGTGGGAAATGTACAGGAAACCCGGCCTAATTAGACGGAGAAACAACGGATCTGTAAATTGAACAAATGTACCGTTTCTTCGGTTCAGTTTTAAAGATTATATGCAGGTAGAAATGTTTTGTAGCAACTTTTTGAGATGAATATGCTAGTTGAGTAACAATTTTCTCTTTTCCTAGCATATACCTTTTTGCTAGATAAGAATTTGTCTCGAATTGTGGTTTTGAGAGATTTTCGTTTTGTAATATTAAAGTCCAAACCACAACTTACTAGTTTGGACTCGGTGAAAGTTATCAAAACAAGATCGAAAGATAACTTATCAAAACAATGTCATTGAAATCATTCACCTTGACTGAGAATGACCAAGACATAACCCGTTGACTGCAGCCTCGTCAACAGTTGACAGACGGTCGGCCCGACCGAGAGCATCTGACACTAATGACAGTCAACCCTCTCGTGCACATGTCTCGTAATATGAGGCTAAATTATACCTTATCACTTGACGGGACTGAAGCCTTCTATTTTTGTTTTTGCACCGGTGGATACGAAAAACCGTTATCTATGAGCGTGAAATTGTTCACCACATTTTGGGGAAGATTTTTTTTGTCTAACACATGTAAGTAGATATACCTACCATATTTATTCTAAACGCGATAAGCATAGTAATGAAATGAAATGTCAAATCATGTTTTCAAAGAAGTCGTTAAATATTTACTATCTAGTATCTGATTACAATGTTAGATTTATATTATATAGGTCTACAACAGCACACCTCGCACCTTCGTATTTCCGAAAATAACCGAAGATTGCCGAGTATACAGAACGCGATACCATACAATCTCAACAATACAATATTAAGAGTATAATTACAACGTATCAATGCTTTGATACAGTTTAATTAAACGTGTATGCGATACTAACATTAATCATCGACAGTCACCGATCACGATCTAACACTAACTTACTATTAACTTAAACGTTCTATGTTATTGATGCGTTTTTTCACTTTTACTTGTGTTGTAAGTACAATATGGGAGTATAGTACACAAGTATCGTAGTTTATGACTGTTGTGTAGTTAATTATTTTTCTATAGAAGACAAATGAGCAAAGAAATCGCTGATGGTATAGGAACACTGGACGTTGAGGACCGCTACTAGAGACTCTAGAGACGTTACCAATGCGTAGCTGGCCTCTAAGGACATGAAGTAATGAGTCAGCAGATGAGGAAAAAAACATAGAAGAGTAGCTAGGTACTGCACTATCCTAAACTTACTTGAGATAAGTGCAGAGAGAACAAATTCGTTTTGGTACAGGTAAGTACAGTCAGCTACGGTAACAAGTAAACATCTTAACCGAACACAAACCACTACGGTGAGGATAGACATTCAGCTTCTATTCGGTCGCTTTTCAGCATCATGATCATTCGTCGAATAATTCGTCATAATCTTATAAGTTCATTAAATTCATAGACCTCTTGAATAGCCCGAAACTGAGCTTCAACTGCAAAACTTCGTAAGTCCAGTCTGTCTCATTCGACACCAGAAATGATTTATACAAACAATGATCTTAATGACGTATTCAAAGTTAAATAGGTATAGTCAGTATGCATAGACATCAACCAACACGTAACCATAGCAACTAGGTATAATAATAATAGCGAATATACGCACTCAACTAATGAGTGAAACAGGTTTTGAATAACTGATGGACGCGGTTCGTAGCTCTGTAGAATATTTAAATAAGTTTTTAACGTCATTTAATTATTCCTTTTAAGTCTCCTCGTGAATATTCAACGATATATAAAGCTACTCGCTGAAGGCTACACTTTGTATAGCGTTGATATTTGTATGTATGTATAGGTACTTATATTCATTTTATTGATGTAGCTACCTGTAAGATCTTATATATGAATGTATAAATTCATTATACAAATAGGTAAGTTTATATTACCTCTAAGATAATTTCAAGGACAGAAAATCATTCAATGCTTTCTCCGGCTTGAGTGAGGTAAATGTCAGACTCTAAAGGACTAAAAACCACCCTGTTCCGTACTCCTGCACTTCGAGCAAGAGCCCCGACAACCCGTTAAGTATTCCACGACTCCGTATCAGCATCAGCCCTATTGGGCCCCATCTGTAGTGGTCTGATGACTCTTTGAGGCGCGCGGTGGAGTTGCAATATTGGTAAAGTAGCTGAATGGGAAGAGCTGAATTTAGCGAATTTAATGACATGCTATTGTAGAGGTTTCCAGCAGTAGTCGGAAATGTACTAATGATGATGACGACAAAGGTATGTAGGACATAGTTAAACTAAAGATGAATAATAATGGGAATAAAATCTATTTAAAACCAATTGACACATTGGACTACTAGGTACATTTATCAATTAACTATTAACTAGCTACAGATACCTACTTTAAAAAACCTAGAAACCAAAACCAGAACTTAATCTAGGTACTCTAGGCTAACTTAACAAATAAAATAGCACAAAACCTAAAGTCAATGTGAAAAATGTAATGTAAAACATAGCTACATAGGTAACATAAAATTGTGTAATTTACAACAAAAAGTAGTTCCACATCTTGATAGTCACACGTCTGTGCCCACAAGAATGTATGAGGAGTCATGAACAACAGTGCACGAGAAAAGAAATCCTAAATCGTAGGGTGTAATTAAGGCGGCCACCCACCGCAGCGACCTCGAGGCCTTGACCGACAACCGTAATGAGTTCACCCGCCGAACAGACGCCAGACGAACCTCCGCACCTACCCACTACTTCCACACAGACACCAGCTCCTCACAACCAAAATATACAACTGACTCTCTACATACATCACTATCTACGTAGGTTATACCAACTGAATACGGAATACGTATCGTTATCTATATTCATCTCTCACGAAGCTCAATAATCCATGAAAATTGCATACGTAGTAAAGATGAATACGACGCCATATTGTTGCATTGCATTTCTCATGCAATGTCCCGTTCACAAAACAAAAATCAAACAAAAGGAAAATACCGACAAGCCGGTTACTAAAGTTTTTTACTTTATTTCAGCGAGACTAGCTCCGCGCTGCTCCGGACCGAAACGTCCCAAGTCTCTTTCAACGCTAAACTTAAAACTTCCGTACATAAAAGGCTTAAGTTTCTCAAAACAGGTTTTCGTTAAAGACATTTTGTTTTTCAATATAAAAGCTCCGACACAAGAGCTCCGCCTACACTTGATTTAAAATTAGAACTCTTGCGTGACAAACGCCGGTAACTCGGAATTAAATGCTAAAAAGTTAAACTTTATTCACAAGCGATAGAGTACAATATTCCGCGCTAGTTTATATGCCGTAAGGTGGGTTGCTCCGTAAATGCTATTGGCCCAATCGCGGGACGTGAAACAAACAAGAAATATGAGAGTAAATGAGATGGCGCTACTCGAACGCTCGGCGAAGCGTTCTTACAACAACTTTTGTTCATTGTCAATACAGTATTCTCATTTAAAATAACCAAAATTCACGCTTCATCCTAATCCAAGAAATAAATATTATTTTCAAAACACTTCACAAAATTATTGCTAAAATTTAAAACAATAGTTTATTTAAAAACTAAAATACCAAACATAGAATGATAGAGACGCAACATCGCACAATCCTTTGGTGCGAGCAGTACAGCAAATATATTTCATAGAAACGTTCCACGAGCCTGTGAACGTAAGAGCCGAAAGATAAGGAATGGAATTTGAAGCTTTATGTGGTGGGGTGAAGATAACATTTCCTTTGTTTACTTTTGTGAGATAGGTTGACTGGGGAATGAGTGTTGTATGGAAGTGGGCATGGCGGCAAGCAAGCAGTGACGATTCGTTTAGTAGACAGTTGACAGTCGCCACGCCACACTGACATTCCGATAGTAACGCTGATAACAATTTACTGAATCATTTTTTGCTGACTGTTCGTGGCTAGTGTTTTATAGAACTGTGTACTGTGAATACATACTCGAGTTTTAGTGTAGTGCTGTGTTTAGTGTTTCTTGGATTATGACTAAAATTTTTGTGTTGACTGTACTTTGTGGTTTCACGTCGTGGTAAAATGTGAGTATCTGTTTTTTCTATATTTTGTATTGATACCTTAACATAATCATAGTTGTGTACGCAATGAATGATATAATTAGGTACCTAATTATCTGGTAATTAATTTAAAACAGTACTAAATTAATGTATATAAACAATAGTACATCTACTGCTTAATACCTTTATCTACACACGTATACCTACCAATATATATACATAGGCTTTATTATTTTACTATGTAGGTACATATTCAGTAACTTAGTCAAGTAATTTAGTACTCATAATATAATTACTTTGCATAAACAGGTAAATACGTAATCATACATAATCAATGCCTAGTAGGTATCTACTTATTTGTCGCGGTGAACCTAACGGGTTATCGGGGCTCCGGCTCGACGTGCAGGAAAAGGAACGGGGTGGTTTTTAGTCAGTAAGAGTCTGACACTCCCTCCCGCCTCACCCAGGCGGGAGCAGTAATTCGATGATTTTCCCCCCTTAAAAAAAGTATGTACTTACATACCTACCTAGGTAGATAACCTAAATATATACCTAGATAGGTACAGACAATTTCAAAACATATTGAATTCATTAATGTAATAGTTTCTTTGTTTATTTATTTAATTACCTATTCCAAGTGATCCAACTCCGCAATATTGTAGTATATATAACATACTTTTGTGTCATAGTGGCCTGGAGGTTAAAACGCCCGCTTCTCATGCACGAGGGTGCGGATTCGAAACCCACCAACAGCAAGTACCAATGTGACTTTTTCCGAGTTATATGCACTTTCTAAGATTATCTAAACACCGGTGACAAACGATGAAGGAAACCATTGTGAGGAAACCTGGACTTATAATTTCTAATTATAAGTTTGTAATCGCCAACCCGCATTGAGCAAGCGTGGTGATTAATGCTCAATCCTTCTTCACGTGAGAAGAGGCTTTGCTCAGCATTGGGCATTTAGAGGCTGTTGGAAATGATGAACATTTTAAGTACCTATATATCTTTCCGCACATTTAACGTTCAGTTTATACTGGTTATGTAAAGCTGCTATAGTGGTATGTAAAGCTGGTATACTGGTTATGTGTAGCCGTGTGTACAAGCTGTAGGTACTTACGTCTTATAATAATCATTCAGGTACCTAAATATAACAATAATACATTAAAATAGTACATTAAAAATATTCTTATATTGATTTGAAAATTATTTGTAAATTATGGTTTTTCAAGTATACTTATCTATCCTAAACAACATTATAGGTGATATATTTATTTTGGTTATAGTAACCAAAAGTAGATATTATAGAATTTCTTAGTAAATGAATAAATTATCGTTATTTTAACACTGATTTATTACATAATATATACTGATAGTGATCACATAATTGATTTATTTTTTATTTATTAATCTTTATTGCACATGTATACAGTTAAATTGGCGGACTTAATGCCGTAGGCATTTTCTGACAGTCGACATTTAGCCGTCACAAACATCATTATCAAGTATACAAGAGACCGAAACCTTTGGACATTCCTAAGAGTTAGAGGCACAGGATCTAAGGGTACAATCCTCAAATCTCTAACTCCCAAATGTCGGCAATGCAATTGCAACGCCTCTCGTGTTCCGGGTGTCCATGGGCGGCACCGATTGCTTACCATCAGGTGATCCGTCTGCTCGTTTGCCGACTTATCCCATAAAAAAGTCGGAAGGAGTTGCTGCATGCAAGGCGCTTCGAATCAGTTGATCTAGAAGTCATTTAACAAGGCAATGTTCAGCTGTGAACATCTTATGATGATGAGGATACCAAGGATATTTTACCAAACAAATTTCTAACTACTAAAATGAATGTTCTATAAACTGTGTGTCCATAGAATAATACATATTTGGTCATACGTCAAATTGATGATAAATGGGAATATCACAATACCATCCTAGATTTTGCCATATAGGTGCATCTGTAAAACCTTATCTGGGTCAGTTTAGGCTTCACCATATTATAATCTTTTTACGAAAATAATAACATACACTATTAACAACACTGGTCCTATTCAGTATTGTTACTTAGAGAAATAAATATAAGAATGTTATGTCAAATTAAATAATTAAATAATTTTAATAAGCGTTTAAATCTAGTATCTAGTAGACCTTGGCTACGAATTTCGTAGGCCATCTACGAATTTCGTAGCAAAAGTCTACGCTATTGTACCTAAGTCAAATGTAAAATACTTTATTGTTCATATTAAATTTTTGTTGCTGCATTTAACATGCATTAATAAATGTTGCTTGAATATGGCATTTCTATAAGTATCTGCCTATTAACATGAATATCAAAGAATCGATTTGCCTTTTAGATATTTGTTTTTATCGGAGTTATTCTTCGTCATACATTTTACACATGCTCAATAAAATTCCACATGTAATCGTATTTTTGTATTAAAGTACTTTTTTAGTATTATAATTACGTTTTAACTTTTATTTTTATGAATGTGAATTTACGCAATTACGACGGTGGGAAACGCAAATATTACAGGTTCAGCATTACAAACAGAGGTGTGCAGCATTTCTTTTACAGTATTTGAAACAGCCAAATCAATTATACATAGGTATTTCAATTTACAATTCATACAAATACTTTAAAATAACAATCAAATATTAAAACAATTTGCTAAAAACAATCTTAGTCACATCATTTCTACATCAAACAAACTTTCTTAATGCTTGTAACTTGGCAAGTCTAAAACCAATAGTAAACCTAATCTATTCAAAACTAATTCTCCTCTATCCTAGGAATAATTCGAATAATATTTCGAAGGCTAGTATGCTAGAAGGGCGGTTCGCTGGGCGGTCGTAGTTGCGACACGCCCACCGCGCCGTCGCTACTCGGTACGCCTTACAACATAGCCGTGTGAACACATTCTAAGTTTTATGAAGTATATATGTGTTTGTGATGTGCATACAACCGTGGGATTAAGATAGGATTGTGTTTGTTTTGTTTGTTTAAATGTGACGTGTTTTGTTTGTTGTCTACTCTGTGTTCTTGTTTAAGTGAAGTTGCTTTAAAACCATTTTTAGCAAGATATGTTTTTTTACAAAAGGTAATGTTTGTGATATTCAGTCCTCTTTAGAATTTCAATTCAAATTGATCATATTTTTTGTAATAAAAGTTCGTAATTTTCCTAACTGGCCTATTCTAATACCTATTTTTGCGTTGTAGATATGTAACTCAAAAGCAAGATGATTCGTTGAGTATTATCATCAGATAACCTATTTAAGCACTGTAATTTCCGAATATAAAACATTACGCAAAGATAACCGATAGATGCAATCGAAAATTGTGTCTAAAAGAAACAAATAAAAGTGCCAAAACCGAGTAATATCCTTACATAACCCGATTTTACATAACGACACCTCTTTCGACTCCTTTCTGAATCAACACTCAGGTATTATTATTATTAGCTTCACATATGTAACATAACATTCAAAAAGACGCAATAAACAGCAACCCAATGCACACAATATTTGTCGCGGAGAACCTAACGGGTAACCGGGGCTCCGGCTCGACGTGCAGGAGAAGGAACGGGGTGGTTTTTAGTCAGTAAGAGTCTGACACTCCCTTCCGCCTCACCCAGGCGGGAGCAGTCATTCGATGATTTTCCCCCCTTAAAAAAAATGCACACAATATTTGAAACACCCACATAATATCATGAAAAATAACTCTAAAATTACGACAAATTATTAAAATACTTCAACATACAATATTTACAAGTGAACGGCAATAAACACCTAATGTTATGTTCATGACAAGCCGCCACAGTGCGTGCTCTGAATTTATATCGAAACATAAGCAAGTGTCGCATATGGTGCAAGAATGTAGTATCTACTAAACAACTCGGTTGAATCAAAATTGAAGCATTTATTTCAACTGTAACGCACACATGCACTTTTTAAACATAAAATTAAAGATTGAATAGTCTTTCAGTATGTCTGTCAGAGACAGTACGTTGAATTGGATAGTATCCAGGGTATCAAAATTAAAAATCTAATTAGTCCGTCAGTTAGACAATAAAAAAATATTAGACACGTATTTTTTTATTTTCTCGTATTAAGTTGCAATACTTAGATAAAATGGCGCTAAGTTTAGGAGTGGGAGGTCGTTACGTCATAACGTGCTACAAAATGTGGCACGCTGTGACGTCACACGATATTTCAAATTAATATATTGTCAAAAGTATTTAATTTTGTGAGAAAAGAAAAATACGTGTTTAAAGTTTTAAATTAATCTACCAGACAGACATTAAAATAAAATTTAGGAAACTACCCTATTGTTCTTGTATCTTTCGTACTAATATTTTAAATGATAAGATGAGGAAGTTTATATGTTTTTTACTCGCTAATATGTTAACTACTTAACGAATCTGAATAAAATATGGTATAGAGGAAGATTGAAGCCTGAAGTAACATATAAGGTACTTTTTATCCTGATAATGACTGACATCACTGCATAGTTGGTGCGGTGGCTGTGCAACGGGCTGCCGCGCATCGTGTAACGAGTTCGATTTTCGCACGGAACAATTATTCTTTGTGTGATCCACAGATTGTTGTTCCGAGTCTGGGTGGGATATGTATGTAAAGTAGTATGTTTTTAAACGCACTTACGACACAAAAGAAAATTCTAATGTGGAGCAACATTTAAAAAAAAGAAAAAAATGCACGCAAAGCCGGCAGAAGCAATGTGTTATAAAATCATTAGATCTTTAGATGATACGGTTATGGTACCCAGAAAAGTCATAATCTTATCAGCCATAAGACGTTCACTGCTGAACATAGACCTTTTAATGACTGATCGACTGGTTAGAATCAAAATTGTTCGATATTATACAAGATTTTATATGCAACTTTCCATATACGCGCACAGAAATTGCGCTTATATATTAAATTGGAAAAGCGGCCAACCGCATGGCTAGTCACCCCATGCGGTTGGTCTCTAGTGCCTAAGAGGGCTTAGTTTAACGGCTGGAGAGCGATACGGACAACTTTTTTCCTTTGACCTTAAAGACCAAGAAATGCAGTAACAGCGGGTTTCGTTATAAGTATTCTTTACTGGATCATACCGGCTATAAATCTTTAAGTCACACAATACAAGTTATTCGGAGTCGCGGAGAACCTAACGTGTTACCGGGGCTCCGGCTCGACGAGCATGAGCAGGAACATGGTGTTTTTTAGTCAGTAAGAGTCTGACACTCCCTCCCGCCTCACCTAGGCGGGAACAGCCATTCGCTGATTATCCCCCCTTAAAAAAACACAATACAAGTTAACATATAACCTACAGTTTTAAAATAAATATTCCAAGTATAAGAACTTACTCGCAAAGATAAGAACAGTGCTTACAAGTAAGGGTATAAGTGTATACTGATGTTAAGTAATAAGTAAGGGATGTCACACTCCACACCCCTTCCGTGATCCATCACCGGTTCAATCTGGATGGGAACTCTTCCATCCTCGCTTAAAATAATTACAAGCTTAATACAAAAGTTAATACTAATGTAATGTATTAGAGGAGTTGGTAAACTATACTTTATTAATTATATAATTTGATAAACTGAAGAATTTGTTTGTAAGCTCGTTTGAATGTGTTAATCTCTGTAAATACTCGTCCGATATAGATGAATATTTCTGTATGTGTTAGTGTTTTTTTTTTTTTAGAATGGTTGTAAATAACTCTACAGATATTTAACGACAAACGTGTTATTTATTTAGACTCCTTTTAAATGGTGCGACATTTACAATAATTTATCATTTAAAAAAGCCTATCTGTAGGTACTATATAAATTTTACTTGTTCTAAATTATTTAAATTATTTTAAACTTAACCAAAACCAATAAAAGGCGTGATGTTATGTTATGTTAAATTCCTTAAATATCTACACTATCAATGCGCTCATAAAGGTAATTCTTCTCAGACACAATTATCTTACAGTTATATAACATCTCTATAACAATTACCTTTGTCATACATAACTATAATATGCAGTAAGAGCATTCGTCGTATAAGTATCTCAGTTGTTTATGTACTCAGTAATTAAGAGGACATTGACCCCAACAGTACCAGTATTTCATAAATACATGTTCTCTAAATATACATAAAGCTGACATCGAGTACAAGTTTGTAAGCACTTATATTTTGTGTTATGTAACTGTGTATCACCTGTATAAAACTTGTTCTGCAACTTATTGCTGTCGAAATAACATATAGTATATTATCAATATCAATTAATACAATCCATTTTAAAATATTGTGCAATTTAAAAACCGTACAATTAGTTAGTTTTTAAGGCAACGAATTTTTGCTACTTATTTTGCATTCTGGTCTAACCATACATTAATCTATAAACTTTAGACAAAACAATAATACTACAATTTATGTGACATAATTACATAGTAAACACTTAAACAAATCAACAATTGTCTCCATTGACACCTTAACTACCACCAAAAAATCAAATTTGCCAACATTCTCAGCAATGTATCACAGTTTCCCTTTCCCGCGATCCATCACAAATCTCTGTATCCCTGATGTAGCTCCGACGTTTACGAGCAGAATTATGATGCATACCTTCCGACACACCAGCTCCACGCACTTTGTCATAATACACCCTCATACGGGCCTTGTTACAATTTATTTATTACCAAATATTGAGATCATGTGATTCTGATTGAAGACCTTAAAATAGTGTGTATTGTTCTGGTTTTTTTTTAATATTTAATAGAGTTAACAAAGTTGGCAAGTAGATACTTATTTTAGAAAATATTTACTGTGTATATTTTGTAATAGGTGTATTTTTTGAGTGGGGAAAATCATCCAATAACTTCTTTCGCCTTGGGCTAGGCGAGAGCCCGTGTCAAACTTTGACTGACTAAAAACCACCCTGTTCTTACTCCTACGCTTCCGGAGGCCGGCCACGGCTCCGTATCGGGCATCAGTTCTACTGGGCCCCATTCAACCCTACTGGGGCCCATGTGATGGATCTAATACAGCCTTATATTGGACCTTGTTACACTGTTTTTTTTTAATGGGCCTTGTCACACTACATTTATGACCTAATATTGGGATCATTAGATTTTGATTGAAGTTCTCTTAGTTGTGTGTATTGTTCTTGTACTGTTTTATGTTTAACCAATGACATCTCGCCTTGGGTTAGGCGAGAGAGAGTGTCAGACTCTTACTGACTTAAAACCACTCCGTTCCTACTTCGACTTTGAAAAAAGGTCATGTATTTGCCTTTCCTCTGTTATATTTTGTACCTACCTATGATTATCTAGATAAAATAGCCTATAGCAATCAGTGATAACGGCTTTCAAATGGTAAAAGTTTTTTTTTTCATATTTGATGGGCCGACGTTTAACCACTATCTCGCCTGGTGGTAAGCGATGATGCGGTCTATGATGGAGCACGTCATCCCATTAGCACATTTGGAAATCGGTTCTGTAATTTTTGAGTCAATTCTATACAATACATACAAATATTTCCTCTTTATAATATTACTATAGTTTAAATTGGTGGAGGTTTTAAAAGTAGGATAAGTTAATACATACTTATATTACTTACTTAAATACGTTCATGTGTCTATGAACGTATTTAAGTATACGTATATGTATATACAGTAGTCAATATGTTAACTACAGGCATTTCGTTTTAACGACCTTATTCAAAAGGCAAAACAATAACTATTTAAGTCAGCATTAATACTACATATTTATATAGCATACATATATAAATAAAATATGAATTAATCCTTTTCTGAATCTCCACATTGTACCTCTAGTAACGAGCAAATAAATATGCCACATAATATATAGTCAAAACAATTGAACCAAATACACAATGAATATGAAAATCCTTGTTATAATTAATACCTTCATCAAATTTATTGAAAATATATAATAAATCACAGTTTGGTATATATTTTTAACTAGCTGTTGCCCATGACTTTGTCCGCGTAGAATATGATTCCTGTTTTATCTTATAAGAGCATTAAATCAGGATAAAAAGTCCTACCACCTATGTCAGCCTATACCCTGCCTGTATACCAAATTTTATCAAAATCCGTTCAATAGTTCCATCGTGATGACGGAAATATATCCAAATGAAAAAACTTTCACATTCATAATATTAGCATGACGTCTTACAATTTATACCTAATTGTTATCTTGGCGTTATTAATAATATAATTGTGAAGTTTATTATTAATCATATAAATTTATATAAAAACCAATTTTCACGATAATCTATTGTAAGTATAATTCGCGGAGAACCGGGTTACGGGGGCTCCGACTCGACGTGCAGGAGAAGGAACGGGGTGATTTTTAGTCAGTAAGAGTCTGACACCCCCTCCCGCCTCACCCAGGCGGGAGCAGTCATTCGATGATTTTACCCCCTTAAAAAAAATTGTAAGTATAATTGTTGATATTGTTCTTTTGTTTATTTGAACACTCTAATCGAAACTACTGACTCGATTTTAAAAATTCATTTCGTATTGTATTGACATTTATCGAAGAAAGCTATACGCCATATCTATCACGTTCCGATCAATTAGAACTGAGCAACGAGTGAACAGCTCTGAAGAGTGAAGTTCTTTTAATTGATGATAAGAACATATGGGAAATCGCTTCCATGTCACTGAGGAAATTACAGTTCCCAAGTCGGTTTTCATGTCAACTGCTTTTTATACTTCGGCATACACTCTCCATTACTAGGTACTATAATTTGCGGGTTCACAAAAAAATAATTATTCCCCTGCCTATTAGCTATGGTCAGAACTGATGGAAATAGAAAGTTAATACCACATGAAATAGATAAATTTCTAATGGACGTACGTACTTACAGACATATATGCACTTATTACCTTTTAGTTTTCTTACGAGGTTTCTCCTGGTGTCTGTTTTTTTTTATGGGATGAGCCTGTAAACAAGTAGACGGATCATCTGATGGTAAGCAATCGGCGGCGTCGCCCATGGACATCTGGAACACCAGAGGCGTTACAAGTGCGTTACTGGCGTTTTGTGATTAGGAATTTGAGGATTGTTGAGGACTCGGGGATTGGGAAAGGGGGGAGGGGTAATTGGGCCTCCAGTAACCTCACTCACGCGATGAAACACAACATAGGCATTGTTTCACATCTGTCTTCTGTGAGGCCGTGGTATCACTCCGGTCGAGCCGACCCGTTCGCGCCGAAGGATGGCTCTCCCACACTTCAATAAGTACTCACACACATGTTAAATAAGTACTTACGATTTTAAAAGTAATGATAAGGAAGGAAATTTTATCATTATGATTTTATGTTACATTGTTATTTTCGTTTCGAATATCAGGTTTTGTAAATATAAGAAATTCACTAGCACAATTAACTAACAATCAATGGCCGTCTAACATCCCCAAAAATAACAAATAATAATTCGTCGTTTGTTTAGCAATGCTGCTCACAACTATGAGCCCTTAGCGTAGCTTGAAATTAGTCGAGTCATTTCTTAAACAGTTAAAGGAGTAAGTCGTAAAACAGAAACATTAACACAAATCTTAAAGCAACACTTTATTTGACAATGCATACTAAATACTATTTTATACAGTAACCTTTCATTCAACACTCCTACATACAAGTCCTATTTAAACAAGTAGGTACGTAGGTTAGCTAAAAATCGTAGGTTACTTACGTGAAAATGCTGAAAAAAGCTCTACTAGTTTCGAACCACAGAGGGGTTCATCCCTAACCTACTGTAGCAGATGGGTTGGCTGCGCGACATCGCCGCGACCACACACGCTCCCCATGAGGAAGAACTCCTCTGTGGTTCGAAACTAGTAGAACTTTTCTGACCATTTTCACGTGAGTAACCCGCGACTTTTAGTTATTTTGGTATGTCTCACGATAGTTATTATAAAACTAGGTAGGTACTATATCTACCTAAGTACAAATTATTCCTAGTATCATAACCATCATAGTTAGTGTTACGCCTCACAAAATTTACATAAGTACCACATATGAGTTAAAATGCTTGGCTAAATGACGCTGTAATTATAAAGCTACTGTTTGCAAATTACATGTTTTTTACCTTATTAGCAAACACTGTTTGTTTTGTATCGTGTATTTTTTTTGTATTTGTATTTCTTTGTTATTTGAATTGAGGTCATCTTTCGGTTTCGAAGATTGTGTTTTGTTTTATTTATGTTTAGTTTTGGTAAGACTATGATTGGATTAGTTGTAAGTTTGGCAATCTGGAAAATGTTCTAAATTTATTTAAAATTTTCGCCTTTTATCCCCGAAGGGGTAGGCAGAGCTGCACATTATACCACTGTACAATGCCACTACCACTATTAATGTTATGATACCCACTTTTCACTATTTATGTTATAAGTCCCAAGTAATTTGTTACATGTTAAAATGCAATTACGTATTAGCTTTAAATTAAGACATTAGATACTGTTGCGGATAATTTTCTATATTTTGTAAGGAATTCATAAAAGAAGTACTAGTACTGCTTTCAGATTATAATCACTGGTTAAAATTTATGGACATCAACACTTTTTTAATGAAAATTGATGTTTATCACTATAAACGCAATGCTCTCATTTCATAACATGCAATTCAATATATCTACAGTTCTCAAATTTACTTACATCTAGTACAACTTATCACTTTGTCGCCAGACCTACTTAGGCCAACATTCCAGTGCTAGGTACCTACATATTAACTGGCCAATAATACAGATTGACAAATAAGCAAGCGGGCGGTCAATTGTTCTCGCTGGCTGATTGTACGTGCGTGCTGGGAACTCGGTAATAATGAGCAATAACGGACCTCTGTAGTACATATCTACTTATTGTGTCATAGGATAAATGTAACTGGCCACTGATATCATTTTACTGGCTGTTTTGATGTAGATGAAAATATCCAAATTCCTTTTTTAAAAATTCGATTTCAACTTAATTCTTAAATTCGAACAGTTGATTGATGCAATATTTCTTATAATTGAGTTTATCAGATCGATAGATAGACTATATTGAAGAAATTGTACTATACCTATTTATGGTTCTATAGAAGATATTGAAGTCACTGTGTTCCATAGATTAGAGACGATACTACACTAGTGTGGTGACAGCACATCTCTCATTGCAATATCATCGCACTATGAACAGTAGATTGAATGTACACGAATTCCACATAATTTGCGTCCAAATTCTAATTTCGCCGACTACTTCAAAACATTCACACGAGCAGTCATAACATACCTCTATAAAAGCCTCGACCTCCATGCTTCATGGTAAATCAACAATAATTGGGGCTTTCTTCAGCCATACCGTACATTGAACCACATCGACACACTATACGTACATATTTAGATACGTATGTGTGTAGGTGGGCGGCATCCGGACGCACGCCATTCGATTCCCCGAAGAGGAAATCGTTACGGCCAGCAAATTGGACCCTAACCACTAGTTTGGACGGGCAACACGCAGATGTTCGCTTATGTAGTGTACACCATGTATAAACAACTAAATTGACGATAATAGCTACTTATCCCTTCACTTTATTACATAGAGTTTGGTTGCAACCTACATTGCAGTTGTGTTATGGTTTTTGGTTTTGCTTGTATTTTTGGCAACCTATGTTTTTCGTGCAAGTAATATTTTTAGTTATTTTTTTATTTTAATGTCAATCCGTCTTTTCCAGATTTAGTGCCAGTCTCATATCGTGAAAAAAATCAATGAAATAGGCAGTAATTAATCAGTCATAAAACTAAATAAAAATGTTTGACTAATCTATTAACTTGATATCGCCTATAAAAGTGCTCGTATCAATAAAGATATAGAGGCATTAAATTACGAATATTGTTATTTCGTAAGCTCACAGATTTTGAAGTAAACGTCGTCTAAAATGGGGCCATAAACAAATTCATAAGTAGGCTCTGTTCACGTTTTATGCTTTTTTAAGGGGGCCCCTCGAGGGCGCCGGTAAAGTGAAACGCGGCGTAAAACCTGCGGAACCCTGCTGAGAAACAAGGGGAAAGGGGACTTTTAAAATTTCCTTTGCTTTCTTAAAAGCCCTGGTTTTGAAAAAGAGTTAGTACCGTGAATTGTAATTCGGGTGAATAAACAGAACCCCTAAACGTTGGTTTTGTAGAATCATTTTGAATAATAGGTAGGTATGTCGCAAAAGTATTTAACTGAAAAATAATTTATAAAAATAATCTAGAAGTGTGCCTCAGTTGCTAGCATGCATAATTTCCTACACACGTACGAATAAAAAGTAGCATTCTCGAAAAGGAAATTACATTTCATTGTCCATCCGCGCGCATGGAGAACAGACAAAATTTTTAATTCAAAACACACAGCAACCCATACGCATTAAAATAGGTTTAACCGCCAGCCGTTCCATTTTCAAAAAAATAAAATAAAACAAAAAGGCGCGTTCCCGCCATTTCTCCGGACCGCGCCGCAAATTCCAGTGGAAAAAATCGTATTTCGAACGCGGTTTGAATTTTAATTGACGTCGAGCCAACAACGCGATCGGCGCGTTGGGAACATTTTCGAGTTTACATGTCGTTCGGATGGGGCGAGTTGGTCGGCCACAACATGTGCGCCATAAAAGTGACGCCACACGTCCGCAACCTCAACCTCCCTTCAGTGATGCCCAGCTCACGTAAAAGTACTACTTGTTAATCTTACAAAACAAGTTCTGATAAACGCATGTTTTGATTCGTTTTTTAACAGTAACAATATATCTCCTAAACATATTACGCAAAAATCATCGAATCACCTTAAATACGGAATTGTTTAGGTATATCATTTAGTTTACGCAACACAACATAACATAATGCCCGTCATATATATTTTACATGACTGTGTTACAAATAAACACACGATAATGAAATATCCATTCTATCTACATCGGAACATTACATTTTCATAATTTTCAGTGATGTTCATAAAAATGTAATAGCTTCATTGTCGTCGGTCACGTGCAACAGTTCATGGGGCCTCTAAATTACAATAAACAATTTGGTTCGCTCATTATTCGTGGGTTCATCACGGTTTTACGTACAAATTATCCGACAAAGCCGCGGTAATGTTGAATGTCCGCGGATAATTGCGAAATAACCGCGAGACAACCTTCTACCGTTACATTTAATTTGGCGCCTCTCTATTTGCGGCAAATGAAGATGATTTGTCATTGCTCCGGTTTATATAGTGTCCTTAATTGAAAGACTGCAGTCCTTATTAAGTACTAGTTGGTGCATCGATCTTTTAACTGTTGTTGTTTCATTTATTTTAAAGTAAAAGAGGAATTAGATATTTTCGACGCTTTATACTTACGGGTTCACTGTAATCTCAATATTCAAACAAATTTTTCAGTTGTTACAAATTCGAATATTTTAACAGTGGTTTACATTTTTCAGATAATATGCTGCTACTCTCAACATCCAGTGCAGCAATCATAAACAAGAATCTCCGCTTCAAATAATCCTGATGTGTTCTTAAAAATGACACATGCGGCGAAACGAAAGCCAAACACGTCCCGTGAATGATCAGGCGCCGGACAGCGTGGCACACACTCAGCGATGCAAGAGATATGCAACACCGCTGCCTTGCCGCTCGACACTAACCCGCTGGTGCGCAAGATAAAATGCGAAGAGTTCCCCACTATCAGAGGGAAGCAACACACAAGAGTTGGTATGGGGGTGCGCGATGAAATGGAAGAGGACTTTGCGGTGAAGACGAGGAACACACCGCCAATGGGGCCGGCGCCGGGCCAAGAGCACCCGCGCATGGAGCATGGGGGCAACGGCTTCTGGTTGGCCGCCGTCACCACCGCGGGAGCCCCACATCCTATGCTAGAAACATGTACCGAAACTGGCTTCATCAACAGTCAACCTTCTATGGCGGAGTTCATGACTGCATTACCTCAACTAGGTGGTGGGGAACTCAGCCCTCAACACACTCCCCCGGGTTATGCGCCCGACCTGCCATCCCCTGGTGGCGGCCTCAACGTTCCAGAATATCCATGGATGAAAGAAAAAAAAACTACAAGAAAGAGTAGTCAACAAGGTACGTTATAAATTCTGTACTAATATGAAGATGTGTATTGTGTAATCAGAATTAGACTTTCTAAAGCGCATATAACGGTCAAAAACATTTATCAGGCCCCACCATCGCGAGCGACCACCAATAAGAAAATGGCTGCTCTATCAAATGCGGACATTTTCGTTTCGTAAATGCGCCTAACTGCCGCGTGAATAACAACTTCTGAATTATTATTGTGCCTTTCAACAGCAACAACAAATGGCTATTCAACCATTGTATTCTGGTTCACGGTCCCAGAGTTTCTTTAATGAACATCAAATTACTCCGAAATATATTGAATTGTGTAGCGCGACGACGCCGACGTTTTGTGTCTGTAACTGTAGTTGGTTCTTGGTGTGGGAGTAGTATCGCTACGCGTCGGCAGAGGTATTATCCGAGCCACCGACCCGCCGCCAACATGCCGTGTAACGGAACGGAATACCCGACATGCTCTATAACCACAAATTATAAGTGAGAACATTTTAAAACATAATTTTTACATGCTGACAAGCTTGTAGGTAAATAAAAGAATGGACACCCGGGAACTTGGGATAGGACAATATCCAATGTTCGTGTGACGATTGCTCTAAATTATACCGCGATAATTATAAAACACTGAATATGCGACAACCGCAAAATTTATTAAATTAATCGGTACGTTGTTCCAAGCACAGATCGACTGCAACTTCAATCTGCCTTCCAACTTTTATTATTATATTTTCATAATCTAAAAACACGTTTCATCTCTCTATTTTCTATCAATTTAATATAGAATATTTTTTGTACAATTAAACGATAGATAAAAGGCAAAGTGACCCCAAATTTGTCTCTGGGACAAAACGCGTGTTAGGGAGAACAATGAGTGGTGGATGATCCATCACCATCCGTCGTGTGAACCGACCCTCACCTGGTGAGCGATACATCATGAGGATGCGATACAAATTGCGACATATCTGTACTGATACCGACCTTTAGCTTGGGAAAATATTGATACAATTAGCAAAGGAATTACATTATACTAATAAAAAACATAACTACATACAAAGGTATTTTACTTTTTTGCAACATTAGAAATAGCAAGGTTTACTATTTGTGAATATTTTTTACAATATTTTAGTAGGTGTAGACAATTTACTCAAAATTAGTTATTTCGTACAAGCTCTAAATACATTCTAATTAATAAACAACGGCATGATTTAATCACAAAAGCGTTATACAATAAAGACAAAGCAACAAAATTATACTGTGAATATTACCTTAGCAAAAAGCAGATACTTTGTTTACAAACCATTGAAATGACGTCTGTCAAGGCAAAAAGAGGATCAGCCTACCGGTGTGGGTTACCGACACTTCCAATTCTAGGAACCGTTGTAACATGAACTGATTACCCGTTCACCTTTCTATACATCACAAGACCAATCAGACGCGATGATTGTACACTTTCGTCTCGGTCGTTCACATTTGCGACCTTCCGAGTTTTTTGTACAAAAGTTGAGGAGTTTTACATCGTGTAATAGATAATATTTTCATATTTGAGGCGATTAACGCGTGGTGTACAGGAGCGATCTCCCGCGGGGCTCGCCAGGGGGTCCCGCCGACAAAACGCACGCGTTAACACGATTTTATGGACGCTACTTCTTCGCTGAGCGTTTTGTTCAGAGTAGTTAAAAAATCAGGACGGCTTTCCTTCAATTACATCTGTCTGCTTGAGTCGGTCGATCTTTTGGCAATGTTAAGTCTTTCTGCTGCACCCGGCGACATTTAATGATTACTTTAACTATTCTTTGGTAACGATTTTGTTCCGAAAATATTTAAATATATTGCTAAGGACATTAAGTGACCATTATGATTAAATGACCCTGAGTATAGCGGTTTGATTAACAATTTTAAAAGACAGGGAGGGTATACTATTTTCTTTGAGTCCCTTTGAGTACCGTCATTATAGACACAATTAAAGAACAAAAGGTCGCGGTCACAGGTGTCCTCGCGGTGTTTGACAGTTTAAAAGCGAGTACAAGAGGTACTTTGTTGAGCTGATCGCAAGTTACTTGGAATAAGGGCAACAAGAAGAAGATAGGGACTTCAACACCAAGGCTACGAGTGAACTAATAAAATGAAACATTGAATGCCTGAGCCAAAAAATCTTTGATACAAATAGCTTTATCTTCATCTGGCTCCTGACCAAATGTAAAATTTAAACGTTTCTCTGTCTTTGCCAATAGATCGAAGTGGCTATAGTTTGGAAGTATAAAACTCTTGTATTCATAGTATCCTTAAAAACTGACGTAACGTATAGGTATCGTTCTGTACTTTAATCAATCTTCATAAAAAGTTATTTTTACTCACCGTTTTTTTTCAGTTTTGCACTTTTCAACACTTTTTACATATTATTGTAATTGATAAGCAGAAGACTCTCACCGGTTAATTCCTGTATCAGTATATTTCTGCAAATAACATGTGATATGAGTTAGAATTCATATCATTAACTGGACTCATTTTGATTTTTGAACCGAAAAAGATTTAACCTTTTCGACAGTCGCATAAGTCTAAAACGTTAATCTATAGAAATAAAATAAATTTCCATTCGTTAGTCTCGCTAAAACTCGAGAACGGCTGAACCGTTTTGGCTAATTTTGATCACGAAATGTTTGTGGAAGTACAGGGAAGGTTTGTAAAGTAAGAAAAAAGGAAAAAATTTGGTGGAACGAAGTTTGCCGGGTTAGCTAGTACTTAGATATTATTGTGTAGAATGTCTAGATGTTACATAGTAGGTACTCGTTACACAAAATTATGTTAAAAATGTGTTTGGAACTTCAAACCAGTGTCTAAACCATTTCGACCAGTTGTTGTGTTAATCGAAGCTAATGAAAAAAAATAATTTAAAAAAAACATAAAAATATAATATCCATCTCTATATCACAGTATACCTACTAACGGAACTTCAGGAAATATGTTAAAACAAAAAAAAAATCCCAATGTATATTTAATACATATACACAGAGTAAGTATAGCTATATTTCATCGCACATAATTTCCTTTGGTTGGAGTAATCGCTAGGATGACAAAGTACAACAGTACCTACTCTGTAATATTATTGCTGATATTATTAAACACAAACTTACTTACAGGCACCCTGATGATACCACTCCAAATATAAGTTTGCACAAACGTCTAGGGTTGCCTACTAGTTTAAATATTTTACTATGTATGGTTTCAAAATATACTAAGTAAATGTATGTTCTTACTCCTAAAATGTAGAAAAAATTAAGATCAATCTTTTGTACTGAACGTTGTAGTCGCAGCATCGTAGGATACGCGACGTAGCCGCTGCGTGCCAAGTAGCTATCATGTAGGAATTAAACGCTAACTAATCCAAACTGGTATACTATTACTAAATTTATGATTTCATAAATGATATACGTTACTTAAATCATTCTTAATAAACTTTGGAACGTCGTAACCTTTTTATAAGTCTTCTGAATTTCTTGTTATTATATTACATCCTTGTCAGTTACATTTTTTCTCAAATTGTATCGTGTATGGACCAAAATGTCACATCTTTCCTCGTACGGAGATCTGTCGGCAGCCCTAGTCGCAAGGGCTGCAGAGTCGGCCGTGAACCGGCGCTACCGGGGTAATCCGTCACTGTCAGCGCTATCGAGCGATGCACGCCCGCGCGATGCACTGCCGCGCCGCGCGCCGCACCACAACCGCCTGCCTCGACAAATGCTCTTGTGCGCCTAAACTTAGATATCGTCTTCACAAACTTCTACTTCTCTGCATCTATTTCCAAATACCGCATATCCGGCATTTTCAATACCGTTTCCTGATTTTTTATTTGTCATCCAAGAGTTCATTTTTAGACATAAAAGAAAACAGTTATGCAAAACGATTGTATTAACAACGAAGTACCAACAAAAAATGTAATTGTAAATTAATACTTATTTTTTGAAAAGAGTAATTTGCGGAAAATATTTCAAGGATTAAAAAAACACGATAGTTTTTGGTTGGAGCCAAACATTTCCTTTGTTCGTGGAAAAAATAACGGAACTGCTACAGCGACCACGGAGCACGGATAGAAGACAATTCTCAATAGAGTTTGGAGATAGATATACGTATTAGGGACATGAAACAAATTGTTCGCACAACCACGCCCCGGGCCGATCTCGGAGATCGAAATTAAAATGAACGCCCTGACACGATCGATCATTCCGATTCTTTAATACAATGCCGCGTTATTTCTGCACTGTCTCAATTTGTTCAGACGATCGTGAGTGACGTGAGAGGCACTCGCGATTTCACGTTCCTTGTTCACTGTAATGACTTTTGTGTAACAAAAGGTTTTATTAAAATGTAAAAAATATGTGATCTGTGTTATGGGAGGCAAGTCTAGTGTGTGAAAGACAAAACCACGATTCTATTAATGAATATGGACTATGGACCAATTTTGACTGGTTAACGATAGGCACAAAAAGAAATCAGTAAATTTTAGTACAATTGTAGTGTTTTATTGTTGATTATCAATTTTCTATATCAAACTGTAGAAGTCACAAAAATACATTACCTTGTCAATCCAGAAGCCCAGAAATGTATTTACGTTTATTCATACAGTTTTATTCAAATGCTTTAAAAGAAAAAAATATACGGAACCAAAAGCATTACATCAAAATTGTAGCTACAAGCTTGGTCGGGTAAAAATCGCGTGCGTTATATTGCGTTCTGTAAATAAGCAGCTGAAATATTCACTGTAATACGAACCTATTACACATAATGATGATGGCATGGGAACTTTGTCATTCTGCCTGCTTACCGCTAACTAACATTTTTTGTTGGGCTCGGTTTTTTATTTTTTAAATTAGATATTCAGGAAATTTTTAACAAGTGATTCTTTTTTTGGAATCTTTTTAAACTATGTTCACTTCGGGTGTTAGACGGTTGAATTTAAAATACAAAAATCAACATACCAGTAAATACCTAAATAATATTTGGGTACATTACCTTAATCATAAGATATTATGAGAGTGTTAAAAGAATCATTATTGTATACATTTTAAGCTATAAGCTGTAACTAACTATATTTGTTTATACAACTAATAATTTACAATATCAATCAACATAAAAAAAGTCTCAAACAATCAAAGAGTTTTTATAACAACTTTTGAGTACAACAGGTTCCCAACCAAACCCTCAACTGCGCAAGGTGTACAAAAATAGCGCCACTTTCGATTTCAATGCAAAAATAAGTCATAAATTGTGAAAATTAGTTACGGTCGCAACCAACGCCACAACTCAGGTAGTCTTTTATCTAGCACAGTTGACCACATCTCGCAAATATAGCAATAAATCTTTAGGTCGGCCCGCTTTGATTTATGTGAAAAATGATCGTAAATTTTAGGTTAGAATGATAGCCGAAATTCGGATCGATCTCGGTGACCACTTAAAGATGCCTCTCGCCTATTATATTTTATTAAGTTTCATTTACTATTATTAGGTTAAGCTAATCTATAAAGCGATGCTTGCAGCCTCTTCTTAAAAAAACTAAGATTATTTAAATATTATATGAAGGTATGTTCAGTGTAATTTTGTCAATAGGTTACATTATTAATTAATCAGATATAAGTATACTTACATCTTGCGATTGTGGAAGTTAACTACTTGGCCATAACAAATAACAATTATAATTTTCGGAAAATATTTCAAAATATATTCAGTGTAACACCACCTTCTTTCAAACCTTAACACAGCGCTATTAATAATAAATAATGATCATAAATACGAAAATAAGCGTGAAACAAACAGAAACAATAACTTTTCGGCTATAACAACCGTGTTCAGTGGCTGTCAATACATTCCCGGCTATGATTTACGCTGGACGCAACACTTTCGCTGCCACCGGCTATCATCGCAGCCACATAAATCAATGCGACGACAACTGGCCCTTTGTACCCCCATACTCGGGCCCGATACCAAATAATACACCCGACACACGAAGGTTAAAAAGTTAATGTGATATGTTTTAGAATTTATTTGACTGTTTCAATTGATGCTTGTATAGTAGTATTTAGCTAAATGATTTTTGTTTAATATTTTATTAAAATACTTTACAGGTACAGTTGTCGCTAATCTTATGCTAATGGTAGCAAGTGATGTAGCAAGTGATAGCATTTTTTTAATCTCTCATGGCTATTCTTTTTCTATGATATTTTTGGTTTTTTTTTACCTTTTCTTACTGATACGCTTCGGCACCTCCAACAAATCGACGACCTATTATATAACCTTGGACTACACACGAAACAGGAGCCGCCGAGTAACTTAAACACAAACAAACAAAACATAATCCTAAGCCGACATAAAGAACGCGCCAATCAATAAATCACTCTCACTAAGGGCGGGCGCACACTGGGCGCCTCTTTGTAGCGTATTGTCGGCGCCGATTTTTACAGCAATTAGAGACACTTACCTGCCACGGTCCACTGTAATCCTATTAGGTGATTGGTGAAAGAGACAGAAGATCTGCGTGGGCGGTCGTGGGCACGGGACGGAGATATTGCTCAGCAGTTTTCTGTCAGTAAGACTCTGAATGGACACCGTGATGAAATCGTTGTTTTGGACCAGTTGCGTTACGTACGTTGTTTGATCTTACACACACATCTATGGTAAAGATTTTAAGCTTCTATGAACTTATTTTCTATTGAGTTCTTTTTTGTTCCGCTTCTAAGACTTGAGTGCAGACCACCGAATAATTAATACGACTGTTCGCTTTGAATCCGTGAGAACGTACCACACATATCGTGGCCCTTCACTAGAGGCGGGCTCAAATATACAGTAGTAGTAGTAGATTAAAACATTAAGATTTCATTTATCTCCAATTCCCACCACAATGTAAACAATGCTGCATAATCAATTTGTTCATTTAACACAAAATTGTTTGGCATTTTGCACCCCTCTATGAGTGTCGAGTGAGCTGTTTGGTGGTTCTAAACTGATTTATCATATCAGAGTTCTAAACAAGCATCATCTTACACGCATAAACCGTGGTATCGCGGTCGGCAACAATACTTGCCGGCTACAAAACATTCTCGACAATATGCACTAAAACTTGGAGCACATATTTGGATAACGTTGTTAGATCATCTTTGCTCCGTATACTAATTTAAACGCCGTAACTCCGTGTAGTTAGACGTGCAAAACTAAACTTTTAGAGATTGGTTTAAGGTTGAGATTGGCATGTGAGGAGAGAGATGTTTTGTTGGTCGAGTCGCGGCTGCCGACAAACAGGAGCATGTCTGAGACGAGGGTGCGACGCCCGACGTATCGTGTTGTCCGGTTTCCGGACACGAGTTTGCTTGGTCGCGGGTAATTAACTAAGTTTCTGTGCTCTATGCATAAGTGCTTATTGATAAAACAGTAACTGTACACTTCTCGAGCTAACTTCATATAACTTGGATTGGGATCAAGACCGCTATGTACTGTGATAAATGAAAGCTATGAACATGACAGGTTAAACTAAGTACAATCACGATACCAATTCGTCACATTCAAAGTAACTGTGACTGACTTTTTAGATTTATTATAAGAAAATGTACGATACAAAGTCTTATTTATATTTAATAACTGTACAGCTAGACAGAAAATTATTAGTTACCCGTCAAGCAGTGATATAAAATATTCACGCCGACACATATCTCAACAAAGCCTCGACACCGCATATTAAGCTCTAACATATAAATCAAAGGCGAACATCTTAAAGCTAAGCCGCGAAATCCGTTTAATCACCTCGCGAGTTATTAATAACGCCTTTGAAATTAAACAATAAATTTAGCGGGGCTAATCGCGCGACGAGACCGCAAGCCAACCGCTCGCTGAGTCAACATTTATAGAGACAAATTGTTGCACCACTAACACGGCCTCTACGATGTATTAATCTTGAGACGTACTCCGTAGCCCGTAGCGCTACGCCGTAGCCGAGGGAGATTCCTGCACGCTCACACTACGACACTCCACAAACATCCCGACATGACGACGCAGTTAATCTTTAGATTTATATTCAGCGAGCTCTTGTTCTATACTGAATCTATGAAGTATGAACGTACACAAAAGTGCTTTATTTATGCTAATGTTAATGTGACCGCTGACTTGTTTAGACACGAATGTCATTTATATGATGCGTGTCGTTATTTTAATGCTGTTCGTGTTTAATACTTTATTGCATCAATTTTATTCACTACTGTGCTCTGTCTAAATGAAGTGAGGATGGACGAGATATTAATTTAGAATGAGAGCTATTTTCATGATGAAGTGAAGTAATTGATTATTCAGAAATATTAAAAGGTAGCATGTAAGTAGTCAATTAAATAAGACTTAGCATATTTTGTAAAATAAAGAAATACTTTCATAAGTCCTTACCGACATCATTTTGTGAACAAAAACACTAACATATATCCCACGTACACACCTACAAATCTCACTGTCACATCACAGTCAATAAAGCGAAAATTCGGTAGAATCCGCTGAAATATCTTTCGGGACAAACGATTCTTGACCTTATCACGTCCGAGGGTGATAGGACGTTTTCCCCCCATTACCCTCGCATGATATATGGCGTCAGTGCTGGCGAATGCGACACAACTATTAGTGCATCCGTCATTAGTCACCGTCAGAGCAACGTTTAGCCGCAGGAGCGTCGCTGCATAAACAACTACATCTCTTGGGGACCCACGACAACTCTCTTACTTTCGACTGCGACTGTACCCTGTGAGACTTACATGATTTCTTGTGATATACTTGATACGATTTGAATTAAAATTTATCTAATTTCATTTAAAATCTCTTGCCAGATTTACGTTGATAGAATAATCATCATCAACAGTCCAAGAATGTCCACTGCTGAGCAAAGCCTCTTCTCACATGGTGAAGGTTTGAGCATTAATAATTACGCTTGCTCAATGCGGGTTGGCGAATTCAAACTTATAATTAGAAATTATAACCCTAGGTTTCCTCACGATGTTTTCCATCACCGTTTGTCAGTGGTGTCTAAATAATCTTAGGAAGTACATTTCTAACTCGGAAAAAGTCGGAAATAATAATGTATCAATAAAAATATAATGAAACCTTAGTAATAAAAAATACCATCTCCAAAGGTAATTAAACAAAAACAAGACAAATGTCACGATGGAGGTATAGTTCCGAAATAACCATTAAGTAAGGCGTTAACGTGAGGGTAGTATGTAAGTGGCCGCAGGGCGCACCACTACACGCGCCTCGTTCGTCTCGTCACGAGGGTGTTAATTTGCTAAGACCGTGCTAATGAAACCCGCGACTTACCGCTGACGTCCCCGATCCCCGTCGAGATAAACGCTCACAAGAATCCCGCAGGAAATTGACGCTTTGAACCAACTCCAAGGCAGACAGATAACATCACACTATTACGTCTCAGTCTCACGTTATAGTTAAAAAGTGCAATGTTTAATTAAACAGAACACGCGTGCTGCTCAAATAAAACGATCAACCACCCTCGGCTCGTAATATTGAGAGTGGGCGATCGATTGCGAGGGAATCACTCCGCTTTGGAACTAATTTGATTTTAGCATATTAAGGGGGGTGTAACATCTAGATATAAGGAGCGCGTCTTGCCCCCCTCACCCCTCGCGGCACGGGGACGAGCGGTGGGTAATAACGCAAATGATGTAAGGTGTGCCCTTAATATCCATCACACGCGTCCCCGTATTTGCTTATCTATGGAAACACGGAAGTGTAAAAATCGTCGTGAAAAAAGCTAGGGGTTTCAAATGTTATGTTCAACATACAATACACTTAAGATTATTAGATTCACCGAATGTAACAATTTTCTTTGCATTTAAATGTTTCAAGCGAGAGGGGATTCATTGAGGTTATCGAACAAGAGCGAACTCCACACAGAAGCTTACACACACAAACATACTTTGGAGTTAAACTGAAACGAAAGACAAAGTAAATACATAATACAACTTTCTTATCTTACAGTAAGTATCTAAAATTATCATTTCTAAAATAAATACATAAATATCAAAATCAAGCGGAGCGTATCGACAATTTTTATCAGATTCAGTAGCGCAACAAAGACGCGATTACCCAGTGCCAACAAACTCATTTAACTTTACGGAACTCTCGTTCAAAAATATCTCGTTTAATATTTCCTTGTTTCGATTTTATTGTTCTCTATGTCCTTCTTTAAAACAGTTCTAAACCGAAAAGATTAAAGTTTGAATTTAGAAAACAAACTTTTGATTATAAAAATATTAAAATTCGAAACTTAAATTCGAAACAATCGAAAGTTATCTTTTATTTTCAGTCTTATTTTTTACCAATGGAAAACGAAAAGAGGTTTTATATAAAAAATAATAAAAGTCTATTCGCTACTTTACTTTTTTTACTATTTTGGTTTTCAGGCAAAGGTATGCACAATCAGCCTGTGGGAAGTTCAACGGAAATAAATGTAGGGTCGGGGGTAGATAAGTATTCCCGTGTAAATGCCCGGCCTCTTTCGTCGAGCTCTCAATCGGATGCTGGGCTACATAAATAAGAGTGGATGAAGGTGCCTCTTATCTGAACAGTTTTGTCGCCTCACTTCTCACATTTGAATGCGGTTGTAAACGTGTCTTCTTCTCAGAAGGGTTTCCGTTACTTCGCATGTACTTAGTCT
This sequence comes from Spodoptera littoralis, assembly GCA_902850265.1. Taxonomy (NCBI): domain Eukaryota; kingdom Metazoa; phylum Arthropoda; class Insecta; order Lepidoptera; family Noctuidae; genus Spodoptera; species Spodoptera littoralis. The sequence goes on along the minus strand of LR824542.2, from coordinate 5,056,335 downwards.
ATTCTGAATGAAAATGGAATTCAAGAGGATGTTTATAGAGTTATGTAATATATTATATAATCTGTTCTTGTGTTATTGCTTAAAGTTATCGTAATATGCTAAAATCATTCGTATTACACGACTAGACCTATTGTTAGCGTTCCATAATCACCTATTTCCTTCCACTAACTCATGCTTAATAGAGATAAATGGCATACATTTAACGTTGACACTCAATATTTTTAAAAAATCTGCGTATTTTTCCGTGAGAATTTGTTAGACTGTAAGCAATTCGTCTAAGACGTCCGTTTCCTTCAGTAGGTTGTTTATTGAACCGCAAAGCATTTGTAATCGTTTAATACCCTCAATTCTTTATCAGCGCCGGGGGTGTATCACACTGGGCCGGGTTCACCCCAACCGGCTCTAATGTATAGCTCGACGACAGCCATCTGATTATCTCTTTCAATACAACATTTAAATTTAATTAAAATCACACTTTACTACCGAAGATACACTAAAATTTTATTTCTGTCAACCAATACAGAGTTATTTTTATTAGTTCCGATACGGCTCTCATTTCGCGAAAGTGAAATAGAACGCAAACGATACAAACTAAGGCGGACTCAATAATGACATCATTTGCTTATCAGCTGACCATTACCGAAAATCGAATGCTACATTAGGTACGCACAGTCCGAAACCTAACAGTCCCTAAATCTAATAAAAACTCCTTATCGAAGCTTCGCCATTGTAAACTGCCATCGATTGCAATATTTACTTTTAAAGACGAACATAAATTCTTTCCATTTAAAAAAATAAAAACATTTCGGCTCTTATCGTGTTCGATTTTTAAATAACGGTGTGCCATTGGTAGCTAAGTTGGAGACAAGGTTTTGTCCCCGATTCCCCTTTTTTCCTGGGGAGGAATTTCTTTTCGACAATTTAGAGGCGAGCAGATAATAAAAGGGCTCTAACTGCCCCAATCGCACCCTAATGAAAACTGGAAAACTCCTCATTTCAGTATCGATAACTTTTCTATTTACTTCGACACACGCAAAGTGTAACTCAAATGAAATCTAATAACTCAATTCGAGGATTACTTTGATCACGATAAGTAGAGTAACGTCTGTAATTTTAGTTCAACAACAGTAAATATAAACTCGTTTTATGTTTACATTTAAGCGAGCACTATACGGTAACACTATAATTTTACTGTAATGTCTTCACCCTTATTTCTATTGACATAATAAAGATAATAAAATCTACCTTACTGATTATTCATTCGTATAGATATCGACCTAATTACGTTCATAAAAAAAACATTTGTTATTTACGACTTAACTACAGATTCTTAGCTTTCTTATTAAATACACATGTCGTTATTACTCTATATTCACTATGAATCATATTTATCGTCGAAATAAAAATACAAATCGGAATATTGTATATCTGGTTGCGTACAGGCTCAGATCAGGTTGATCCTCAAGCAGCACTTGACCTAGTTCGAATGCAACGGGTGTAAATCGAAAATCGATGTGGCAACGACCCTTCGTGTCTCGGTGACTCCCGCGCTCCTCGCCTTCTATCATAGCTACCGGACTAGACCTGAGATTATGTGTAATGACGTCATAACACATACAGAACTTTTATGAAATAAACTAATCCTAAATTAGTAAATATTGCACTGGAAATCCCCATGACTCGTAAATATGAACGCGCTATAGTTTTTTTCGCTTGATCCGGTCTAAATTAATTGACACGGCTATTTAAACAAATTGGCTTAAAGTTCCAAATTAACAACGAATAAACTCACCAAAAAATACTGACGTCATGCGTTATAGATATAAAAAAACTTTACATACCTACAATACATAGAAACTAACAAAAACAACGATATTCAAACACTGTAGTCTAAAATATCTATACGTCGAAAATTGAATGTACTATTACAGGTAATTATCGTGTACACGGTACAGTCGTACAGTCGTTGAAACCTATAATCAACAATGAGACCTCACAATTTGGTCAGCGGCGCCGTACGTTTTTTCCGTAAAAGCGGTTGTTCCCCCCGAGACACGTGGTCCCACTAATTGCACAGCTGGGACAACCCACACCACCAAATGTGAGTTTTCCACTTAAATAAATACATATATTTCATATTGCTGTAACATATATACCGTCTAATTACGAAGGGAAGGACGCTTTATAAATAACTGCTTCATAATTAAATGAATGTTACGTAGGTACTGGTGATACCTTTATTTTTGTTGTGTTCTAATGTTATGAGACTATAATGAAGGAAGCTATTTTCATTAAAAAGATTGCCATAAAAGCCAAAATTAACTACGTGGAAATATAAAACTTTGAAGGCTTTAATTGAATGTAGAGATATTTAAAATCCCTACCTATTAAACAGTGGAAAAAATAAACAAACAATATTTACCCACACAAAAACAATTCTCATACCAGCTACATAAAATTGTTCTAAAACATTATTCGTATCCAGCGCCATAAGTTAACATCAAACAACGAGAAAATTAACGCACACCCGCCATATTGAGATTGTTTAAACTTGGATATTATGTACAAGCAACCGCCACATGTCCTTCTCGGAACCCGGGAACTTCTCCACGCGTATTCGAATTCCTGTATGGAGTAGAAATACGGCTTTATAGGAGTAAAATCATACTTTCTCCTGGCGGGCGCGGGGACCGCGGTACTAATGACCGCGCGGGGAGAGGTAATATCTACCTACCTATACCTACACATGCCACGACAACCGCACTTTATATTGCGTTTAGCAGGCTGCCTACCCACACTCCTGTTACACACACAGACAAACCACCAAGGTTTGTTTTTTTTAGTTATTATTCCGACGTGCACTATTTCTTTTCTGACCGCCACTTGCGGTCCGCTCCGAGTGGATTCACCACGCCTTCGTCGACGAAGGTAGGTTATGCGCAGGAAATATTGCCAGAACGAGCTACATTTCTAATTACGGAGATTTTATTTAACTGCGTAATGCTTTTTCAGAAAATGGGCTTTATTTTTCTGGTTTTATGGTTGAGGTTTATCTCTAATATTGGAGGATTTCATGATTATTCTGCTTTATAACGGGTATCTAAAGAGAGGGATCTAATAATGAGAATAAAACCCCAGTATTACGTAGATCGATGACTCAATAACCATACACTTAAAGCATTTAGAACATTCAATAATACAACACATGTCGAATTGAGTTGTAACCAGTAGCATTGAATTGTCTAAGCTTACAAGCAATTAAAAAATGGCTGTCAAAGTTTCCTGCAAGTCATGCTCCATGCATGTGTTAGAACTCGCGGCCTAAAGTCGGCTGTAATGCTGACTCACTGACCCTGTGTCAAATCTCGATGGACAGTCAACCCAGTGTTTAGCACATGTGTTGAATTTTTACATGTTAACGTTGAGGGTTGGTTTTAGTTTGATAAGGGTGTACGATTTCAAATCAGGTATCAGCATGTTAGGTGCTCAAAAGAAATTCATTTATTAGAATCTCATCAAAAGATTGAAGAGAAACGAGTAAATTAGTTGTAGATAATAAAAACCGATAGCATCGACAGTTCATTTAGCAGTGAATGTGTGACAGGTATAAAATGCCCGTTCGCACGGACTCACACGATTACTGAGAACTAACGTGTTCACCTCATCTACTTACCGATCGCCCATGCTTGATTACTATATGTACACCACAACCACTACACTATTTCAAGGAAATTGCATTTGTCCAACTTGAATAATGGTAAGTAGACATCGCAAGTAATTGTACACTTCTCTCCTTAAACTGTCAGCTTACCAAAGAACATAATATGTAAATAGACAATGTGCTAAACTTCAACAACATGATATATTAAGGAACGCAGAAAGCGCATCGGAACAGCAGTATCCATTCATATAAAACACATTTCTGACTTTCAAATATTCAACATACGATATCCAAATTGTTATTGGAACAACGCATCATCCATCAGACATCGCGCGCGTCTGTGGGGTGAACGTAACGTTGCGAGAACGGGAGAGATACATACACATTATCTGCGCGAGAGAGGGATGGAGATTGAATTTGAAGAATTTGCATAATCTGCTCGGGTACTTTATCATAGAACCACGTGGCAGTGACTAGTGCAGTCGCGGATTACGCGGGCCGGATTAAATCGACACGTCTCCCGTCTCCGAGCTACGAGGTCGTTTGAATCACGCGTCTGTTTCCAATGTTTCTTTCGACACAACTTCAAAACTAAAATATTACATTCATAAGTCTTCTAATGATGCGTAAGAAACCACACACGATTAATCGAAGCAACTCACTATTTAATTCGAAACCCAGTGGCCGAAATCAAAGTAAGAACACAATTGGAGATCCGACTTTTATATCAAATGATAAATATCACACCGCCAGTCTGGGCCGTCCAAAAAACGCTTAACTTGTCCCGCTACAAAAGGAAAAAGCCAGCGTCTTCCGTTCGGCCGGAGCCAAAGAAAAAATCTTCGCGAGGGATCCGAGCCTTCCATTTATCATATTCCATATTCATTTATTCGTCAAGTTCTGGATTCATTTATTCGTCATGTCTTGATTTCGTCTCATTTATTATTAAAAATGAACTGTCCAGAGCAGAACGTGAATACGACATCGGCCGGGGGCCACTGTTTCAATCTTAGTATAATTTCATGCTGAATTAGGTCACTGTAGTGGAGCGGAGGTGTAATTTTTGTTAAGAACAATTTACTAGTATCGCTTGTTGCGGGTGACCGAGTCCCTTAGGTCCGCGACCTTGTTGGTTCAGGGTGATCAGTGGGTCAGCGATATCTCAGGATCGGGACCGGTGCTGACCCGGGACTTCCGAGCGGATGATGCATGGCGGCACCTGTGAGATAGCCCGCTTGTTGCAGTAACTCATCTGACAATGTTACACCGTTTGCGTATTTCAACGCTTACTTACATTTGAAAGTACCTATGTGAAAAGTTGTATTTACAAAAGAAAACGTTGTATGTTTTTATAAATCGATTAAAATTACCAACTTTTAGTCGATAATGTTGCTTTTAATGGTCTTGCAAGTTTCAGCTTATTAGTAATGAAATTTATTGATATCTGTTTAAGAAACTTTAAAATTAACAACATTGCCAAATATTTGACTTGATAATTATTTGATAAATTCTACATGTCTATAAAAATCTCGCTAAGTTATGAACACACGAAGTTGCCTGTGTATAAAGAATACACACGATCCATTTGTAGGCAATCTCACAATAAAATGTTGTCAGTCTTTGTGTCGGCTGTCGACGGCCAGCAATACAGCCATTTTGCAAACATAACAAATGAGGGCATTACTGTCTCAACCTCCCGCACTATACATATACGTCATACCGAATGTAGGGAAGTGGAATCTACCGAATATTGTAAAAGTAACATAGTACCTATGTTACTTTTACTAAGGATTTTGACCATCACTCAAAATCACTAAAACATGAAATCGGTTATCAAAACATCCTGTTAGTGTTAAATAACTTGTATATTACATGAGTGTCGTTAATTCCCCGAGTTCAAGGTCCCAAGGCATTTCATTACATCACCCGATGGCATTGACTGTCTCCGAGGCATCAGTCGATCGTCCAAAAAACTCGGGCTTCGTTTGATGGGCGCTCTTCGGACAGCCGGGGACCCGCCCCGGGCGCCGCGCTGCGCACACCGCGACAAGAACAAATGACCCCGACGCATCATAATAAATAAAACAATTTGTTCTTAATTAGATTTCGTGAATTTAATTTTCATGCCGGTAATTGGTCGGTGGCCACAAAGAGCGGCTCTCTATCGGTGATGGATGATCGAACAGCGGCTTCGTACTATTTACCTTCGGAGTTTCCACAGTAATTAGGGGGTTCGGAAGTTTACTTTCATTATTGCTTATGAACCTATTACTGTTTCTAATATAGATTTCATTTGCTGTCTGACTATTTTTGTTTTAACCGTGAGAACATTACGGATTCGTTATGGTATTCCAAGGTGAATGAGCACCATAACATATAATAAAACATTTAATTTTAAAGACTGCAGTAATTACTTATCTTTTAATTTAATCAAATGCACGAAACATCGTTACGTAAAAACCACGTACCTATTCCTCGAGTTTCCGTAGCGTCTATAAAAATAAATGGAACGAAATAAATAAGAGGAAAACAAAAGACAAATCGGAAATCGCTCGCTTTTATATACTCGCTACAGAACTGCGCCGCGCTCTGAGCGTAAAGTTTAAAAAATAAACGCCGAAAAAATCTTGAAAAGTCACGGACGCTTAACTTTCTTCCCCTGTTTTATTTTTCGTTCCCTCTTGTGCACTCTTTTGTCTCTTTCGTGCTCCAGTAAAGTAATAAAGCTGTCCCGTTCTTCTTAACTGATAAGTTACTTTTTTAAACTGCAGGAAAATCGAAGTCGTTCACTGGGCGAAATTAAAAGCTGGCACTCGCAGACATAAGTCATAAAAGAAAATATGGAAGACTCGGAAGTTAATCTCGTGATTTATTTTCGAGTCTATTTGTTGTTTTTGTTATTTCAACAAGTGCAGTAAATGTTAACTGAAATTATACGCATTCATAACCACTCTACCTTCTCATTTTTATTGTCAGAAATGATTTATAAGCAACGAATGGGCGTTTTTATTCAATATCTACGTTTCCAAATATTATATCAAATATCTGCTAAATAAATTATTTTGAGAGCATGACGTCAAATAATTCAATACAAAGGAATAAGACCACGTTTGATTTTTATTTTGCAAACAGACAGAAGCATTAGAGGAGGTTGGGGTCAAAAGCGCCATATCATTGCGGGTCGTGTAAAGACAGCAAGCAAAGTAAAACTACTTTATAACATAATACTTTTTGTTAAATTAATTCAAATTAATTCAATGTTTTTGTTACATTATAAACAGGATTTAGTCATCATAGGTACTAAGCAAACGGATGTGTATTAACTTAATTAACTGAATATAAATGGTCATATATAAATAAGTTTCGAGTCATCTTCTCATTTTATATTCAATTTGAATAAAAAATATTTTGAACGAAACGCTGTTTCCGAAATTTCAGAAAAAAAACCTTATCTTGTGTTTTGTACTTAATAATCAAAGCTGTTTCGTAATTAACTTGGATACTCACTAACATGACAACTAACTATAGCTGTATAATATTTTTAATAAAAAAATGTCGTCGTCTCTTCGATATTTTGCTAACGTTACCAGCAATGATGCAATGCAAATGTAACGGTGCTCCGTCACCGCAATCGGATGTCTACCGTCAAAGTGGGAACTGTACACAAGTAGAAGTAGTGCAGGAAAGTCCCCCACCTCCCCGCCATTACGACAAATAGAGGAAAAAATTGAGAGCTGTGCACCGACCGAGAGTAGGTACCGTTTGTATGCCATCCGACGTCATTACTCCACTAATATCGAGGTGAAAGTTGATGCGAAACATATTTTTCTTTGTAATCGCTGCAAGTAGGTAGATAGTTTTGAAAAAGATTTTTTTAAAGAACACTTTGTACATAAATGATGTTTTGGACTAACTAGACCATTTTTTAAACAGATAAACTTTGAAATGAAATAAAGTAACACGTTATGGTATTCTACTTACCTAACCATAAGGTACACGTCTTAACAAGCTATTGACTGTTCTAACAATATTATGTCGTCGCTCAAGTACAGCAGCCCTTTTATCCAAAGCATATCATTTTGTAACGATAACTCTTGCAGGATAGTTTAAAACGGAGCGACAACTCCACAAGTTTTGCAAAAAGTGGTGAAACAAAACGAGGCGAAGCCCCCATGCCCCCGGCACGACATGATATTGATATGAGTGACTTGCGCTTACTTCCCCACGGCGTTCTATGTTATGGGCAACTAACGCCCTTCGACCCTCAATGTTTGCCTAACAAATATTGTCTTTACAAACACAATGCTCACGTCGTAATCTTACTTAAGTGTGGCAATAATGTGTTAATCCCTTGAATTGACGTCGATTATTGAATAAGTGATGGGTACTGAATAATTCTTCTGGATCTGTTTCTATTTGTTATCAATCTATCAGATCCTAACGGTCTTAGCTAGGAAAAGACTTTCAAACCACAGTTTATTTTAAGGAACAAAGTTTTTAATGTTTTTATTGGTATTAAAGTTACAAAATCAATCGATGAAGATTTAAAACTACCCAAAAGTGTAGCATACGTACCTACAACGTTTCGTGTTTTGTACGTTTCAATATTCCCCTACTCTGTTAATCTGTCACCAACATTGGGTCAGTATAAAATATTTAAAGTTTCGGTCAAGCTATTAAGCGCCGCCCTATAATTCGGTATCTAAATCTTGCAGGACGACACTCAACCGGCCATTCGCACTAACTTGCAAAACCACAAAAACAGGGGTGAAACTGCCTCCATAAACAAGTGGAGGCGGCGCCGGAGGAATATTCAAGAGGAAAGTTGGTCCAGTGAGGCCGCGTCCACTCAATGTGCGACACTTGCATCTAACGGGCCGAGTTGGTCGAGTTGACCACCGTACGTCACGCCATGCATTGCCCCGTTGTCCCCTTAATGAAGCCTGTCCCGAAACAAGTTTGATACTAACTTATTGCCATCTAAGCACGGTTTGATGGCCACTTAAATGTTGTGCCACCACTTAATAGTTGCCTAACTTTCGCCATTATAAACTACAGTTTTGTACTCTGATAACGGCGTAAGTTTGTAAAATAGGTACCATGTGGTTTTAGTCCAGTGGGTTTCCATAAAAATCGTATTATAAAGAATATCTTAGAAACCTTTTGATTTAGTTCTAGCAGCTACAAAGCAATTCGTTTGTATCGTTATCCGTCTCTTATTTCTAAAAATATACTGATGCACCTTTAAATTCCTATCGTAGACATTTTATGAGTAACCAACTTTATCAACATTCTTTCTTTATCTTTCACCTTACTGTAGTAATAAATACCTAAACGAAGGAAGAAATGTTATCGACAAAAGATATACAATCATACCTATTATACTAGAACAAAACATGCTGCCCATTCACGATCCGACTTAGTCACATTATATACGAATGTTAGAAAGTTTCCGACTATGTCGCACAGACGCGACCACGCCAAACTTTACGAATACGACCGAACTGAATATGAATCCTATTATTTGCTGCAATAAAAAGTTTTCTAAGCACATTGGGAGCATATAACATGTATAGGCATAGGAAGCTTTATGTCAGAAGAGGCTGGTATTTGATACTGTTATGTAACACCCCTTACATCACGTCTGATTGGCAATGTTGGAGTATCAAAAGTAATTACAAATCATTGCGTTATGTAAGAAAGTGCTACATACTTATTTGTGGCGTTTTACTAGCAATTTCGAATACGAAATGAAAAACTGAAAACTGTAACATTCCACGTCTTATTTGACACAAATCAGAGAAGAAACGTCGAGAAATAAATTGATTTCTACGAAGATTTTTAAAACAATAACCAATTTCTACTTAGTAACAGGCTACCGGATAATCGTTCCAAATCGTCACGCGATCAAAAAATGCTACAACGTGTGTTATTTTTGACACAAAATGTCGTGGCAACGTTGACGTATTTCTATCGAATAGTATAAAATGTAGCAATAACGTGTTATGTATGTGTTTGTGACAGCAGGACGCGTCGCCCGCGCATCAATCGTCACCACGTCTGACGCAGCGACAGACGAGAACGAACTGTGTTTTTAGCCCTTAACATCTAAACAAATAAAAACAAAATGTCACTTCGATATCATTTTGTAGGTTCATGTGTTAACAACATGGATATGTTTACAAAATTAGATGTTAATTCCACTAAATGTACCCCCAAAGACGATGAAATATCTTCTATTTTTACTTACATTATTTTTATAGGTGAGCGCGAAAAACATACCGTTTCACACTTGTATAATCTTTGAAATATGTAGGTACGTATACCTATTTAGGGTACCTAACACAGAACATATAAAGAAGGTACCTTATAACATTTTCATTGCCCAAATAATTTAAGAACCAATATTAAGGTAGATAGATATGCCGATTCGGAGTTGTGGAGAACCTAATGGGTTACCGGGGCTCCGGCTCGATGTGCAGGAGAAGGAACGGGGTGGTTTTTAGTCAGTAAGAGTCTGACACTCCCTCCCGCCTCACCCAGGCGTGAGCAGTCATTCGATGATTTACCCCTTTTAAAAAAAAAGATAGAGAGACATCAATAAACATACATACTTGTATGACGAAATAGACATCAAGTTAACCTAAGCAGTATCTAATATTCTGTTCTATAAGTCAACAATTCTAATTCCCAATAGATGCATTACAGAACATGTTCATAGCGCAATCTCCTAGTTTCCAGCATAGACGAAACGCTCACGCCAATACAATCCAGTGTCCGGAAAGTCCTCACTGACTCATCCATCGACACCTTGTCTGGCAGACGCAAAAATAACTTCGACGTCGAAAAAAAAACAAAAGATCGGATATAGTGCGCTTGTGTAGACAAATGTCAAAGCGTTTAAAATTAAACGAGTTTTTATTTCGCGTTATTTTCGTTCTTTGACGGTCGACTGTTGCTTGTCCGGTGGAGAAACATGAATGAGTATGCAACATTATCATCAATGTATCTTCATGAAGGATCACACAACATTGTCATCCACAGTTCACTTCTGGACTGAGTTTCTACATAAGAGAGCCACGCTTATCAGGCGATTGAAGATTGCAGCTTATAAGGGTTCTGTAAAATGAGAGGCATTGAAGTTTTTGTCATTCATACGAATTTATAAGCAAAATTACCAAGACCTGTCCTTCACAAACTAACTACCATTGAACCAATAGTTTTGTAAGACTAGATTTTTTATAAACAAAGATTTCTATACAACGAAATAAAATATAGTTCCTCTAAAAATTTGTTTCATATGCAATCTTTGTTGTCAAATCATCGTCTTAATTTTTTCAAATTCACTTTAGCTATAGGCAGTAAAAATCTCATCAATCCTTTTCACATTTTTGCATAAGTTATGGCTGAGCAAAAATTTACTTTAAGTATATTTAGTATACTTAGTGACTAAAAATAATTTCAAACAATTACCTACCAACAAAGGCTAAATTATAAAAAAAATAGATAAAACGTTGAATGCCGGCGCATGTATAGACTTCCGTTCCGTTGTCTCGGACAGCGCGCGGATTGTTTCTTTTAATCTCTGCCTTCAACTAACAAAGAGTAGAATATTTAGGCTTAATACAGAAGGTTCATAGCGTCACTCAAAGTCATACCTTAGTCACTATCACGTGTTTATACTACAATACTATACTATAATATATACTAATACTACAGTATAAACACATAATACTGAAACAAACAGCAGGGATTCCTTACGAGTAACCCCTGCGAAATTATTATGACCATAAAACGGTGAACCCATTATTACACCTGTATCATTACATTTTTAAGCCCTATTAATTGTCTAATAAAAATGTGACGCCATCTACATACTTCGTAAGCGTACTATAATATTCTGTTATGGTCTTATCTTAAACTTGGTATTTATATGATTTATACCTCATCATATTTGTAAGATTTGAACCTTCTCTTCCTTTTTTATTCTGTGTAGCTAATGATGGCAGGCGACTGCGCAGGCGCATGTAACGGTCGCGGTCATTCATCAGCGCTGTCAGCGACATCTATTGACAGCTGACTTCTGTAGCTTCTGTGTCAGGCTACCGGTTCAAATATCATTGTTTTGTTTATTAAAATATAACGTTTTCAATGTGAGAGATCTTCGCTTTAACAGGTATTTCAACTATGTTCAAGCAAAGTTGTGCTCGCATATACATTATACATAGGTACAGGAAATATTGCTTCATTTTTATAATTATAGCTGTTACTATTATGAGTTTACTAACATGAAGTTCGTACAAATATATAAATACGGTAAAAACAGATACATATTTATAAATATCATGTGTTTTCTCATTAAACTTGTAATCGTTAATACTGAAATGTTCAAAACCCTACCAACTAAACAGTTAGGCTTTAAATTCTTCAAAAATAAAAACTCTTTGTAGATCCACGCACGCCGCTAGCTACCAACTACAATAGTTAGTGATAACAATGTTAAAGAAAAATAAACCATTAAAATATCATCAGTCATTGCGGCGACCCCCGCGGTGGGCAGGTCAGCGGCCAAGAAAAAACCTCCGAATTCAAATGAAGAATGATTCATTTATGAAAATGAAATGACAGATTGAATGAATGGTAAGACGGGCACAAAGGACAGCGGCTACTGGCCACCGCTTTGTGGTATTGTGCCACGTGCTCCCAAGAACTGCTCCTCTGGGAACCATGAACCAGAAGCAAGGACCATCGCACAAAAAATTTGAGAAACAAGCTTGCCTAAGATACGCTCTCTTCTTGATGAATTGTCTAATTTATGATGTCAGTACGATATGATTTTACTCGAGAAAACTTTTTATTTTTATTCGGAACATAATTTCACTAGACATTCGGATAGTCGATGTAATCGTAACTAATTTGTCTGTCTAAATGTCCCATTTATATCACGAAATGTTCAAATAAAACTTTAAAAATAGTTTTATCACTCCACTACGTCACGTCTAGAACCAAACCATTTGAGTTTTTATTGGAGCAATCAAGTTGGAATTTATTTCTTACTGGGCTTCAAATTTCACTAAAGTTCTTTAAATGTAAAATAAATATTTTGCTTTACTCGAAAAGCACCCTGAATGCAGCATAAAATATGTTCGACATTCAAAGTTGTGACCTTATCTCGTAAAAATGGCAATTACAGCTACCCTTGCAATCTCGTTGGGACCAAGAGTTAGTGAACTCCGACAAACACTAAGAAAGAAGGAATGAGCAATGAAATTAAAAATATGTCTTAAGGGCAATTAGCTTTAACTTTTACAGTAAGTGCCCTATCTGCTCGCCGAAGCTCCCCCGCGCTTTTCAATTGTGGGGAACGCGGCCAGCTATTTGGTTGGAGTGAATTTTATGAACTCGCTAAGAGTTGGGACTTTTGAACGAGTTCACTTACTGTGCTTACATAAACTCATTTAAATGCGGGTGAAAAACTTACTCCAAAAAGTCTGGCTAATCATTTTAATAGCTGTTTTTGGAATGTCTCAAGGTTTTGCAACAAACATGAGTCTTACATAACTCGATGGATAACTTCGCGTCGAATCAAAAGCTAACTTTGTTGTGAGGTCAGCATATTCAAACAAAGGGCTACGAACGAAGCGAGGCCGCGACTAGGCATATTGTTAAGCGTTCGGCTCTTCGTCTGACGAAGTGTTTAACAATAAATTTCCATTTAAAAAGCCGCAAGGTGTCTGCGGGGTGCGTAGGAAGCTCGGAGGGGAGGGGGCCGCAGCTTCCGCCGCTTTTTTCCTTCATTTCCTTAAGGCCGCGTGGCTAGGGCGCCTCCCTACCAGAATTAAAATGTTCGTTTATTTTTTTATAATTATATGTACATATACCTAGACATGCAATACTGCACTTAAGAGTTGGAAATGACGTAAATTATAAAGTGTACATATAAAACCACATAGACTATGACCTATATTTATGTATTAAAACTTTTATTGGTCACAAAGAAAGAGTTTAACAAAAAACCAAATTTAATTGCTCTCAATATCAATCGAATTTTATTTACGAAACAAGTAATGCAAATTAATGCAAAATTATACAGTGGAGGTGGCTACGTATTTGCAACGCGTATGGTAAAATATCAATCATAACAAGAACGACGAGCTCTACGTTTAAATTATTTTCCAAAATCGTGTGGAGGGCTCCGGGGGAAATCTACTTTTAATAGTCGCACCATTTAAGGGTGGGATTTATAACGGCACTACGGAACCCTAATTTTTTGCGTTACGCATCGGGCAAGTACGAGAGGAGGCATAGTGTACTTCGCATAAATATCGGCGGGATAATAATTAAAAGAAGCGATAATGTCTGTAGCGGTGAAAAACGAGCGAACCATCCTTTTTATTTGATAAATAAAATTTATTCCCCGCCGCCTGCCTTCCCCGCTTCTTTGTGGGTTTTAACTTCCTATAAACCGCTGTCTTTGTTTCTAAACTGTTTATGGAAAATACGAATTAAGTTAACGTTAACGAATTTATTTTCTCAAGGAAATTTTGTATCAAGTTAATCTTGCTTTTAAATCTAAACAAAATGGCTGGTTTTGTTATGAACGGTTGGCGAAATTTTCGATAAAATACTTTAAACTGCAATACAACACGCACAATAGATGTCTCGTTTTTGGAATAATTATACTACGAATGGTGACCATAAAGGCCTCAGTTCTTTCCCAGGTATGGTCAAATAATAAGTTTTTAATTTCAATTTGTAACACGTGATTCGTAAACGTGACAAAGCCATTCATGATTCTGAGACTTCAAATCAACACGTAACGTCGACATCAATAAACATTTCGCCACCCCATCCAATAAGACATCGACGTACCTGTCATTTTTAAGGAGTCGATAAGGCCTTGCACTTGCATCTCGTTAAGAATCTTCCCCTACACTATTAACCTACCCCACGCATCCCCAAGGATCGCAATCGGCCGAGTTTTACGGCGCACTAAATATTCTCCGGGCGACAATTGCGATTATGAAAAGTGCACGGTTATTTATACCCGAGCATCGTTTATTTTTTGTCGCCCCCTTTCAAGGGCAATTAAATACCGCCAGTCTTAAAACGCTTTGCATATTCCCGTAGAGTTTATCATCGGCCGGCTAATAAAGATAGTAAATGTCGCAATAAGTCAACGAAAAATGTCGCTCCATGTTTGTTTTTAAGGTTAGAGGGTTGCGTTTTTTATTTTTAATCCTACCAAATGTTAATAAGTCGTAATAAAATATGTCTATTGGTATACGCCTATGTTTACATAAATAACCAGCTAGGTGCCGTAAAACCAAAACAAAACAATTTCAAAACTTGAAACAAACGATTAGGAAAATAGAACTTCTTAATAACGGGATTAATGAAATTTCCTAGTCGTCGGAATCGAACCGCATTCCCCGGGGACGGGCTGTCAAAGTGCTCCAAACTCGCGCCGCCTGTCTGAACGACAACTTTTAATAACCTTCTGTATCACCCAAATGGATTTGGGACCAGCACAATCCGACACTCGTTACATTTCCAACAAACTTAACGTGAACGCAAACTTTCCTAAAGGGTGGAAGTACCTGTTTCTGAATACCACTTTAATTATCCAAATACTACGTACGTAGCACGCTACGTGCTACGCGCTACGGCGTAGGCACCGATATTAAACTATAATTTATTAGTATGTTACCCGTTTTTCTTGATCAACGCCGTAGCTTTACAAAATACAAATTGCAGCATATTAAAAAACAGTGTTCTGTTTCTCAATTCTCCCCCAGAGGTGTTCAATTCTCTAAAAGTAAGAATTTAAGTAGAAAAAGGTTCAAGTAAACTTATCTTAAAAGAGCTTACATCGAAACACGAGCGGATCTTTCCGAAGCGTGCATAATGGGTAACATCAGGCCTTCATCAAGCTCTGATAAGGCAATCTCGAGTCACTTCCTGATATCACCCTTCACGGAGAACGGAGCCCCGCCGTACTTCCCCGCACCGAAACGAAATTGAACCGTCTTAGATCTGTCTCGGAGTAATCCACGCTTATAATTGATGCGACAATGTCAAACAGGGACCCGATACAGCCGGCTAATCGGAAAAATACAAATCCGACACAACATGATCGATTGTTGCGACATTGACACACTCGACTACAAATTGATAACCGACTGGATTGCTTACCATTTATTTTGACGGAAGATAAACTTTACTTTGGCGACAGTCTTTTGTCTCATTCCATGGCTCGTTTGATCATTTGTTTGTCAAAAATAATTGAGTTACTTCTATAAGCATCCAGCATCAATATTGACTATGTTTATTTCTAAAGTTCAGGTAATTCATGTTACGCTTAATGTAGTGTCGACGATCGTATCAAACTCGAACGTTTTACACGAGTATGTGTTATGTTAAATCTAGCAAGTAAACAAAGTAATATCACACCGGATCATTTTCCCCATATCGCGTCAAACGACATTGTTACTGGCAAGAAATTGTGGAAAAATTTTGGCTTTTTCTTTTGAAATATTGAATTTTTACATTTATGCCTTTCACACCTCATAACGTAATAATTCTTGGTCTTCCCCTCGCGCGGTAACTTTTCCGTTGCAGTAGCAACATTCAAAATAAATGTTTGGTACTTTATCATCAGCATCAGTGTGTGGCACACGACTGGTGCTTACACTCACTTTATTGTCAAACTTGTATTT
This sequence comes from Spodoptera littoralis, assembly GCA_902850265.1. NCBI lineage: Eukaryota > Metazoa > Arthropoda > Insecta > Lepidoptera > Noctuidae > Spodoptera > Spodoptera littoralis. The sequence goes on along the minus strand of LR824542.2, from coordinate 5,039,955 downwards.
ACTTTCAGAATCCGCATGTGTGAATAGCGTTATTAGTCTGTTGTATAGGTACATCTAACGGCTACCTCTATTATTAACGTTTTTGCGCACTGTTTTCTACTATTCGAAATAAACTAAAACATGAGAAACTATTTGTTTGAATCATAGTACGTAGGACTCTAATTTAGACTCCATGCATTTATTCTCAGCCAGCTATTCTTCAGAATTACTGCAACTAAAATTTAATTTGTTGGTAAACTTAATCCAGCTTATTAGAATATTTTACAGCAATTCCATGTCACATCCACATGTTAAGAAAACCAATTAAGCAGTAGTAACCCTCGATACCTCGCGCCTCCGACACAAATAATGTGACCGCAGCATTTAGTCTCTCCGGCCCTCGCAGGGGCATCGAACGATCTCTAATGGCATCCAACCACCAACTGGCCACCGCATTAATCCTTTACCAGCTCTTGATTAATTATTTAAAGTTGCCCGAGGGAGTGCTCTCGGCAACTCCGCAAATTGTTTACAACTGCTTGTTACATTACATTTACACGTCGGGGATCAAGTGTTTAGCTTTACGGCTACCTGTTTTGTCTAGCTTTGTATTGGTTGCGCATTGATTTTCTCATATCAAATCCCTGTCAATGTTGTGTGTAAATAAATAGGCTAGACATGAAAGTATTAAGTTTTTTCGATTGTGATTTTTACATTATGGTGTGTGGAGTGAATTAAACTGCAATTTATTCAATTAATTTATAAAATCAACAATTAATTTTCTTAATATGCTGACTTAAAAATGACTTACAGAAGTCAACTCTCGCTTACAAAGTAATAATTCAATTCGAACACGGGGTACAGTGATATTATCAAATTAAGTGCGGACAAGCGGACTCTTGACTTGACCGATGTAGTGACCCCTAATCCGCAGTAAATCTTCGGTCCAACGTACCCTGTCCGCGACCGGAGGGTTAAACAACCTACTTGGCAATCATTTGTTACCTACATGCTGTAGACAAGACAGGGGTGCGCAATAAAGAAATATTTACATTCCTTCATAATTTAATACGTCCGACCTTTGAGATTGGCTCGTACGGCAGCGTGGGAGTATGCAAAAATAAAATCTAAATAGCTGATCGTGATTGATTGAGCGACCTGTTATTGATGTGCGTGCTTAGATATTTATTAATTTTAAACCGGTTTTACAAACTACATGTTGAACTTTACTTTATAAAAGCGAACAATAATTGAATGATATGTTCTTTCTTTTCCTCTTAACATGAACAAAATAAATCGTAGAAAAGGGATATTTTACACAATAGCAAAAAAATACCAAAACTATTGGACAATCAAAATCAATGATCCATCAAACACCAACGATGGAATTGAAGCAAATATTCATGAAGCTTAGCACCAACAACCAAGAATAGGAAAATAAGGGGACGCGGCCATCAAAAATGGTTGTTCAGTGGTTCGGAAGTGTACACGTAGATAATGCGAACATTATACGAACTCTCGAGCCCGCATAATCATGCTTATTATACCGTAGCGCAAAAACTTACCAACTTGCATCTTTCGCACATTCATCCTGGTATACGCGTGCACATAATTCTGGGGATTATTTTATTATAATATGGTATTTTAACAGAAGTTATGTTGTTCGTGAAACATGACAGAAAAACAATACATTACCACGACACATGAGAAAATCCTTGTCACACACAATTTTACAATCTTAATAAATTGTTACGGATACTGAGCGATACCTAGGGTTGACCAATACTTTACTGGATCCTAGTAGTAACTAGAAATAGAAAATAGGATGTTAATTACTGTCAATTTTACCTATACCTATACTACTATAGTTAATATCAAGAAATAACTCTTGACAGGCCTTAGGGACGTACCTACCACACATAATAATTCTATACAGGTAGACACTTTCGTACCCCTTTATACTAAGACACGATAATTTCGTTGGATGACCAAGGGCTATCGAGTTTCGGGTTCAGTAAACCGTTCATTTAGGAATGTTCACCAAGTATACAAACTTCAGCACGTTAGGTAAAATTAATTACACTTGCACTGAGTTTACAGACCTCCTTACTCGAACGTATAAATTATTCTTTATTGCCAATACCATGTAATTCTTTGTCTACAAAGTAAATAATTTCATATTCCCTTTTGTTGTACGCTCCTACAAATTAAAAGCAGCATTTACCTCAGTGCAGCCAAGCAGAACCAAGGGCTGCGTTAGGTTTGATTGACAGCTGCCCTTGTCCAATAGCAACGGCGAGACCTGACGAACACGTCAATCAAACACGAACCGACCCCACCTTATCAACAAAACCAACACCACATTATAACCCTTATCGCGAATGACACAAGGCCCACAACCAGTGCACAGATGACATCGCGAGCCCCGCGGCCGAGCCATCACGCGAACGCGATCGCCCCATTATTCGCCGCCCTTTTGTAATTTGAATTTCGAATTCCAATTCGTATTTTGTGGTAAAATAAAAAGAACAGCGTTTCGACACAATGGCGTCAAGGGCGGTGCTCTGACATGCGATCAAGTTATTACATTAAAGGAAAGCGTACCCGCGAGCCGCGAGCCGGCCCACAGCCATGTTATTGAAAGCTTCCAGGAATAGCATTCTATAACATTTAATTCGAAGCGTGCCGTTCATATTTTATGGGGCAAAATTAAAGCTGTAAAACATTAATGGAATAGTTTTAAAGCACTCTAGAGCAATTATTGAGTTCGATTACTTTGATTACAGAAAATGGATTGCCGCGACGGCTGCGCACTGCTTACACGAACACACAACTATTGGAATTGGAGAAGGAGTTCCATTTCAACAAGTACCTATGCCGGCCGAGAAGAATTGAGATAGCAGCTTCGCTAGACCTCACTGAAAGACAGGTAGTGTATCAACAACAAAATTAATGTAGGCGATTGGAAACGCGGGGTATTAGGGACATTATTAGGTAATTAGGTACATTTATAGGTAATTAAGTAATCGAATCACCTACGTAAGCAGCCCAAAGCCCACGACACGACGTGTTGTTGCTAAGTCAACTAAGTTACCTCTCGCGGCTCTCGCATCTGTGTTTGAATTCTCAAAATCCCTCTATAACAGATATGTAGCGCCATCTATTGGATTACTTCTGTATTCATAAATTCATGAATGAATCATCATGCAGCATAAACGAACATTGATTCAATATTGCCAAATAATTTAATTTTATAAATACCTGTCACTTGTAAGTATAGTATAATTTTAGTTGAATTTAATTTCATTTTCTGTGTTTGTCAACAGGTCAAAGTTTGGTTCCAAAACAGACGCATGAAGCACAAAAGGCAAACGCTTAGCAAGACAGAAGACGGTGATGACAAAGACTCCACTACTTCAGAAGGTGGCAAAAGTTCCAAAACAGGGCTCGACAAATTTTTGGATGATGACGGACCGTTATCTGGTAAAAAGAGTTGTCAAGGATGCGAACTACCGCCCGGCGCTCTTTGTTCTCCAGCTGAAGATCTACCGGAGCTAGCGTCACGCACACGAAATAACAACACGCCAAGTGCCACCAACAACAACAGCTTCGCGAGCGACGGTGCCTCCAGCGTGGCTTCGTCTTCTTCTTTGGACAAACTTGCAGAAGACGATTCACGAGACGGACACCCTCCAATCACAGCAATGACTGCTGCTCCTCGAAATTTGACAAAGAGAATTAAACAAGAATCCAGGAAGCGATCACCTTCATTGGACACGACGTGTAAAGTTTCGCCATCATCCTCTAAAGACGGCCTTGGCCCTGTAGTCGGTCTTTCGGATAACGGGAAATTCTCTTCGGTAAATTTGACACCTTCTTCAACGCCAGGGACTCCCTCAAGTATGCATCCAAGTCCATTGGGACACTATCCTAGACCATCACCTCCAAATGCTCCACCTGGGCCGCCACACCCCCAATCTGTGCCCAATGCAATGCCTCCCTACGTTATCCGCGGTAACGCGCCACCTGGACAATTTGTACCACACCCTGACTTTCGAATGGACTCCAAACAATTTATTGGAAAGCTCACACAATATCCTCAAGGTAACAGAAACTATGAAGGATATGGTGCAGCAATACAATCAGCTGACCAACACGGTTACGTCCGAAATCAGCAGCATACTAGACAGGAAGGATCTCCTTCCACGAGGGCTACTAACGGTATAACATCGAGGCAAGCGTACCCTCACGAAATGTATCAAAATTATGGATATCCAGGGTATGGGAAAGATCAAGTAGCTTACGGTCATCCTGGTTATGATCAATCGCAGGGTTACACTGGAGAGCATATGGGCTATGCAAACAGTCATTATGGCTACCATTACCACGAAGGTACTCAACATGATCACGGTCATAACTACTACGCTACTGAAGGACAGAAAGCATCACACGGAACAGATTATTCAAAGAATTATTATGATGGGAACGCTTACCCACAGCAAGCTGCAGGATACGGGGCAGCAAGTGCGCAGGCCGTGGCGGCAGGCGCGGCGGGCGAGGCTTACAGTGGCGCGGAGTGCGCCGACGGCTACGGTTCGTTCCAGCAGTTCTACGAGGCCACGCACGCCGCGCCTGCCGGGGACAACTCCAATTCATCCTCTGACTTCCATTTTCTCAGCAATCTTGCAAATGATTTCGCTCCAGAATATTACACCATTTGAGATAAGGACTTCGCCGAGCAGGCGAGTGATCTGTTCGTGTAAGTTTACTCATAATACTGTGTATGGAACGTTTAATATAAGGGTTATGGTGTTGACTGTTGAACTCGAAGTGTTCGCCAAAGGCGATGTCGTATTAAATTGGTATCCACGACTAATCCTAATCCGATATAAGTTTGTTATAATTATTATAGTTGCTATAATAAATGATGTAATGTAATAAATTGTACATAAATACTTGTCTTAATTAATTATTGTAATAGATAATTATAAATCTAAATTTTTACTCTGATGCGTAAAAATAGATATTGAAATTAATTACAGAAATATATAAATGCGCAATTGTGTAATTGTTATTCAAAAACTATTGTAAATGAAGAGTAGGGAGTTCCCCTTTACCTCACCAAGTCCGTCTCACTTGTGTGGCAAAGTAGACAGCTTAATATTTTGTAATGGAATTTGTCCTATTTTCTAATTTGATAGAGCAGTTTACACTAGTATAAATTCTTAATGGATTATTGTTGACTGTCCAATCAAATCAGAATAGATGGGGCTAATACCACTGTAAAATTTTAGGCAGTCATCTTGCCACATCAGGGTGGTAAACTTAGAGAGAGAGAGCAAAGTGGAAATACCCGTAAATGAAATATAGCAATTTTTCCGATTGGTAAATTAATTGTTTGATACATAATTATGAGGATTAATGCATACTGTTGATGTAAAGTAAAAGAAATTGTATTAAAAAAATACCATTGTACATTTTTACAAACTATTAAAACTTTATCTTGTATCCAAACATCTTTTCACGTGTTCATAAGAGAAATTTAAATAAAAAAAAACTCATTTTACGACACATAATAATAGAAACTGTTTACAACCTTAAGGAATAGTCGTTGCCTTATTTAGTTTATATTGTTTTGTGACTATAAGACATACTGTAGATACATTATAAGATAGTTTATTGTAAGTCATTATTATTGTAGATATCATCAGCTCTATCATTTTGGCCTATTAAAAAAATAAATCATTTGGTGTCACAATGTTATCTACTTTTATTCTCAATTCCTTTTATCCTCATTCTAAAGCTCTAAAATTCTCCTCCATAAGTGCTAAAGTGGGTTATCAACCCACTTTTTTGAAGTTAGCTAAAAATTAAACAAAAAGCCCAATATTTTAACTACTGGTCTTGACCGCTATTTAGTATGATCTTGATCAGAGATATTTAATTTCTAAAGAAAATATGGATGAGATGAGATTCATTTAGCATAGGACAAATAGGTAAGTAATGTAAAGTGGAGTGCTTATCTGAAAAAAATAAAAAACCTCTTAGAATTGATGATTAAATTGATAAGACAAATTGAGGACCAGTATAATCAATATTGATTACTAAAATGGTATTTTTTTAATGTTACCCTTATGTACCTACAGGTATGGCATATTAACTCACACCCACATGGGACATACATAAACTCATACAAATCTATACCTACAGAAAAAACTACAAAGCGCTATCAAAACCAATTTGCACACAGATTTTTTATCTTCACTTCATTCTTCTTTATGTGAATAAATCTTAAGATAATCTTGCTACATCCCTATCTGTTTTGGGTATTTTGCACCTTTCCTTTTTTAAGATTTATCTAAGGAGGTTGATTATGCATTTTTGGTAAAACTACCATACAAAAAAAATTAACAGCCAGAATGAATAAGTATAAATGTTGAATTAAAATAAATAAAGAATACTGATATTAATTTATTTATCAAACTAGCTCATGTGAAATAGAGAGGTTAACAAAGTAGTGAGCATTTAACTAAACATTGTTACATATTTTTTATACTTACAAAGACCAATTTTTTAGAAATAGAAACTAATTTTTATTTTAATAATTACATTATTTTTAAATGAGAACAAAAGAACCTCTGGTTAGTTTAGTCAAAATGAGTGTTTTACATACAAAACATATTGTTATACTTGTTATACAGATATCAGTAATTATGAAAAATTTTGTTGGTGTGAATCTTAGTATCTGCTCATACTTAGATAATAATAATTTCATACAAATTTGTGATTAGAACAACCCTGTTTATGCTGAGTGGTGTAAATGCCAAGATTCTAATGCTTAAATATCCCAAGGCGACAAAAATGGTAAAGCAATTGTTTCTTATAAAGTATATAATAATATATTTATGAGGTTGAAGGCTTTGCTGCCTGCATCTGGGCTTGCAGCTTCATCTCAATCATCATACAAATAGCTTTGTGAACCTTTGATTTCTCTACACCTAAAGCTTTTATTTTTTCCATTTGTTCCGATACAAAAGCAACTTTCCTCTTGAAATAGTCTTTAGCACCAGCAATATCCTGAAAAGGAAATGGTAAGATATTTTATTTTAAATTAAATAAATAAGATTGAATTAAATAAATAATTGGTTTAACCCATTACCATTATAGACCATATTTCCAATGTTTAGAGACTACTTTTGTGTGAACAAATTTAGGGGATGATTTTAAAAATTTTTAATGGGTTCATTTAATTTAGTGATTAACTCGTCGAGTACCGTATTTATAGACACAATTAAAGAACAATAGGTTGCGGTCACCGGTGACCGCTTGGTGTTTGACAGTTTAAACATTGGCCCGTCAAATATAAAAAAACTTAAGGTACATTAAATTTTACATCAATACTTACTTTCTGTGCATAATATCCAGTTCCTATATCAATCAGAACGTTTTCAGTGTCTGCTATTGAGCCAGGGATGTACATGGATCCAGTCAAAGGTACCAGTATGCTCTTGCCTTTACATTCAGGAGTCATTTTCTCAACACATTCACCAGATTCCATAAATTTTCCTTGAGCTACCTTCAGTGTATGCAATGAATCTTGAAATACAGACATTTCCTAAAAAATAAATTGAAATTCTTCAGGACTTACTCATGCATAACCTAGTAAGTTTATAGGATAGATAATCAAACGGTACACAGTCAATTTGACATGAAAAAACATGCAAAGGTGTCGTATTATATTTCAAAGCACATCCGTTGTGTATTTTTAAACTTACTTGATCCAATTGTTGTTTAAGTTGAGCCAACTGCTGTAAATTAAGCTTGGATAAATCAATTTGATGCATCCCTGGTGCCGGTGCACTAGATACAGTAGCCATTGTTACTAAATTTGATATTAAACGCCTACTTTAATACGAATAATGACTATTTTTAAATAAATGCAAGAATTCTTAGCATAATTCAAAGGAAGTAACCTCAAATTAATGGCCCTGCGACAATAAGACAGATCTTTGACAGTTATCATTTGTCTATGGCTTTTCTGTCAAAATAAAATAGGGATGTGCGAACATTCTACTGTCCATGCAAGTGATTAATGAAAACATCAATGATTGAGCACTATCACCAGTTTCTTTTTTAGTTAAGTGTATGAAATGAAATAACATTCAATTTTGTTTTAATCTATCAGATAAAATTTATAATTGATTTTTATTATTATTTTCTTTTGATTGATAATATTAGTTATTTTAGATTTGTACACCTTACTAAACATGTATTGTGACAACGCTGACAAGTGACAAACTAGAACTAGTGTCAAATTTTCAACACTGAAGACAGCGGGTCTACAGAGTTTTTGGGCTAAACGAACGAATATTTGATACTACGCATTGAGAAGAGATAGTCGTGTTACGTGATAAAAGTGCCGCTTTAGTTGGATAAAGATACAACCGTTTATTTTATTACTTTTTGTTCGATAGTTAAACTTAACCCCAATTTTATTCAACCTCATCATGTCTGTCACCAGTTTAGACACAGCCGAAAATTTTCAAAATTTTATTAGGTAAGTAAAGTATATTTTATATTTTCTGCCAATTATAAAGTGAAAGTAGATTTATGCACGGCAAAAATTGAAAAATTTAATCTCTTGGTACTATTGTTGCATTTAATTTTTTCTGTTTCCTATACGAACTGAATGTTCTTAATCAATTTTATCATTTAATAGTTTTTACAGAGGCTTTAATATTCCATTTAACACTTAAGTTATTCCTTACAACAAGACCTATTATTGTTTTTCATAGTGATTTATCAATTATGTTTCACCTTTTTGTTAAGGTCACTATAGATAACATAACTTACATTACTTTTGCCATGCCTGCCTCATGGCAGTTACTTTGACATGTTTTGTTTATTCTGATAAAATCAGATTATTGAACTAAACAAAACACTGATATCTATTGATAAAAAGTATGATAGCATGACTAAGCTTGGCCTACGGAACTGATGTTATCTGGAAGTTTTGTGTTTCAAGACCTTTGAATAATAATAAATCTATTTACATTTATTACAGAACACCTGTTTTAACGGTAGTCCATTTTTCTGCTGACTGGGCAGAACAATGTAAGCAAGTCACAGAGGTCCTGAAAGAACTGGCGAAGCTACCTGAAGTACAATCCAGTGGTAGCAAAATAGCTATTTGTGATGCTGAAAAGTTATCCGAAGTTTCATTGCAGTTCAAGGTAAAAATTATTTGCTTAATTGCTACCAACCACATAATTAACATGCAAATTACGATGATAATGCAAAATATTATACAAACACCTGTGTAAATAATGTTAAAACTTCCCCAAATATATTTTTAAAAATTTGTTTAAATAGCTGATCAATAGTTTAGGTTGGTGGTAACAAAGTCCAAACATATTTTTCATAAGAAAATGGATTATATTTTCAGATCGACTCCGTACCAACAGTCATTTTGTTCAGAAATGGAGCACAGGTAGACAGAGTGGATGGTGCTGATGCAGCACAAATATCTTCCAAAGTAAAAGCTCACAGTGCTAATAAGACTGCCCTCGGAGATGTTGCTCCCTTGAAACTTGAAGATAGACTGAAAGCATTGATCAATAGACATGATGTTATGGTGTTCATGAAAGGCAATAGAGATCAGCCTAGATGTGGCTTCAGTAAAACTTTAATTCAAATTCTTAATGGAACTGGGTAAGACTACTACTGCACTATACAAAATATTGTTTGACTATTTTCCCAAATCAATTTCATTATAATTGAATTCATTCACGCTTATGAAATTTTAAGTCAGTCACTCAATAAAAAATCAATTTGCTGGTACATAAAAGTGATAGACATGATTGATTTTTTATCACTTTTATATTTGGATTTAGTATTTTTATTACTGTTTATTTATTTATTTATTTCAATTAACCCATACATCGCCAAGCAGTCACTGGTGACCGCTCTCCACTAACTACATTATAGACCTTATTTCTAATGTTTAGAGACGAGACTACTTTTGTATGAACAAATTTAGGGGATGAATTTCAACGGGTTAAATAGAAACTAAACAAGTAGTCAAACTAAACTGTTGCTAAACTACTTTCCAATTAATACTTACCTTTCTTGTTTTAGGGTGTCTTATGACACATTTGATATATTGACTGATGAAGAGGTGCGCCAAGGCCTAAAAGAGTATTCAGATTGGCCTACTTACCCACAACTATATGTCAAAGGAGAACTAGTTGGAGGATTAGACATAATCAAAGAGCTCCAAGCAAATGGAGAACTAGATGCTACTTTGAAGCCTTAATGAAATGTTTATGTCATTGTAGGTATTTTAATTTATTGCAATAAATGATTGGTTTTGATAAATAAATATTGTTTTTAAATCATTACAGATAAGGTTTTCTTTTATTTGCTATTGAAAGCGTAAAAATTAACTAATTGGTTAGAAGGAAAGGTGGTTGTGTGTAAATCTATTTTTACTTACTACGGAAAGTAAAATCTAATTGTTTAATTTGTTTTTTTTATTGTTTTTCTTCTATTTTGGTTTTATTTTTTTATTGTGCAACTACCACCCATTCCCAGATTCTTTTCTAAAATTCCATCCAAAGGTTGTCTGGAAGAAATCGCCGCGTGTGATAAGACCGCCCATTGTACTTAAATTACTGTTGCAATCTTTACAATTTTTTTCTGTGTGTGCAATAAAGTATAAATAAATAAATAAATTCTTACTGAACTACACAACGGCTAGAGAAGGGTAATATAAGCCAGCCATACAGTATAAGCCAAAAGTTCACATAATATTTTAACGCATAAGATTTTTATACCATTCAATTACTATTTCATTCCTTATGCCATTGAAATTACGAACAAAGTACAAATAGTAAAAGAGATAAATCTCACATTCACCATTTGTTTGTCGTCAGTTAAAATTAAAGGTTTTACACTTCGGCATACTTTTAAAACATTTTTATAGTCAAAATCTAAAATTATTAATGAACAGGTTCTCAATCTTCTGTCATAGGCAGAATGGTTTCATATCTTAGCCAGTGTGATGTCCAGCGCATAAAGAATGTTTTGACAGTTGACACTGACATTTGCTTTTGTTGTCAAACGTCAATGTCATCAGCTGACAGTGACAAAAATAAGACGACGAATACGAATCAAAACTTGTGATAGTGAGCGATAAAAGTAAAAACAATTCAACAAATCAAAGTGAAAAGAAACATTTATAGATATTGAAACGTCGGTAGATTTTGTATTTTATGATCTAACTTTTTCGACTTCTTATCTCGTAGAAATGGATAAACTATACAATACTTTCAACCCAAGTATGCACATCCTTTTTAGCTGGCCTATTTCCTGCTGCTTTCGTGTATATTAATTTATGTATCTTGCTGATTGTGTACTCGTTATCATGCCCTGATTACTTCAATAATCTAATTAATCACTCTATTGTAGAAATTATGAGTAAAACGAGGACGGCGGGTGATGGAATGGAATCTGACGAAAACACGTCGGAAAGAGTTCAGGATGTCGGTCCTAATATTACCAGAACCCCAGAAAGGAAAGGTAGTGCTTTGCCTACTCGATTGGTGCAAGTTTACGCTACTAAAGTGATAAAATCCGATAAAAGGAAATCCATAAATATGAAGACACCAAAGTTTGTGCCTTACGAGCCATACCCAGCGGCAGTGAAGCCTATGACACCCCAAATTGCATCAAAGCAAATGAAGAAGTCGAAAAACAATATGGACATTAATACTTTGATTACCCAAATGTCTCAGATGAATACAAACTTGAATGAATTTAAACCTCGTCCGAAGTTGAACTCTACTAGTGACAAGTCTGGTCAAGATGTTGATGCACCGAGTCCAGAAAAAGTTCAGATGCAAAAAAAGATAGATAGCTTGACACAGGAAAATGAATCATTAAAAGAGCAATTGAAACAGCAAGTTCAGGTAGGTTTTAAATTGTTTATTACTATGATTATAACAGAACATGCAATGTGTAATGTCACAATTTATTCTAATATTGTTTCTATATGTCTATATTTTGGATGTCATCCATTTCATCAAGCATTGGTCACTTAGAAGAAAATAATAAAACATTATAAGTGTTAGGGGAGAGGGGGGCAGTTTAGAACAGAGGCAGTTTTGAATTATTGGATTTATAAACGCATTATTTGTCTTTCCTAACCTCCAATACCTTTTTAATACTGGTAACACCGAACTACATGTCTGTCAGTCACCAATTCACGTCAATGTCAGTGTCAAACAGAATAAAAGTGGTCGGTTACTTTACGGAGACGAAAACAAACATTGTTATTTTTTATTGTAAGCGGATTACTGAAAACGTAAGTATTATTTTCGAGTTTTGATTATTTCATAGTGTTGTGTATATTATAGCAAGTGTATTACGAATATAAGTTAATTAAATACAAGTTTCTTGGTCGTCTAGATAATTTTGTTTCTGAAGGATGGTATTGGGGCAGATTTGAAAAAAAACTGTGGGGCAGTTATGAATAAAATGTTCAAAAGTGCCCCCCGCTATTTGAACAAATGATGTTTATTTTTTTTTTAATAATTGATGAATATGATGAAATAAGTTCATTTTATATTATTTTACAGATATAAATCACAATGGTAAGAAATTACAAAAAGAAAAAAGAAAATGATGTGAATGAAGAAGACGCCGAGAGAGCTGTATTGTGTGTTATCAATGATAGGATGAAACTGAGGACCGCTGCTGCTATATAAATATAAAACCAACCACTTTGTACTATAGAGTAAAGAAATATAAAGAGAATGTAATGCCAAAAAATATAAATTATAGCAGCAAACACACTGTGCATCAAGTTTTTACTAATGATGAGGAACTTATGCTGGAAAGGTACTTTTTAAAAATGTCCAAAATGAATTATGGTCTTACCTACTTACAAGGTCGAAAATTGGCATATCAATATGCAGCAGCGTTAGATAAGTGTCCTGAAAAATGGTTAGATAACAAGAGTGCGGGCATTGAATGGATGAAAAACTTTATGAAAAGGCACCCAGTATTATCTTTGCGAAAACCTGAAAACACCAGTCTTTCCAGATCAACCAGCTTTAATAAGCATAATGTCATGATGTTTTTTGATAATTATGAAAGAGTGTTACAACGCGGAAATTATACTCCAGACTGCATCTATAACTTAGACGAGACAAGTATTATGACCGTTGTTCAAGCACCCAATGTTATTGCTAGAACAGGTCAAAAGCAAGTTGGACAAAGTGTTTCGGCCGAAAGAGGTCAATTGATCACTATGTGTGGTATTGTAAATGCTCTTGGAAATACCATTCCTCCGGTTTTTATTTTTCCAAGAGCTAGGTTTCATGAAACAATGCTTATTGGAGCTCCAGTTGGAAGTGTCGGGTTTGCCAATAGTCCTACTAGCGGTTGGATGACTGGACCTTTGTTTCTGAAAGTTCTGCAACACATTAAAAAAACCACTGGATGCACCAAAGAAAATAAAATTCTATACTCCTTGACAATCATGAGAGTCATTGCACCATCGATGCTATTAATTTTGCAAGAGAAAACGGCATAGAACTATTGACATTTCCCCCTCATTGTACACATAAACTCCAACCACTTGACGTTGCAGTAAACAGTCCTTTTAAGGCGAAGCTTGCAGTCGCGCAAAATGATTGGTTGCTTAATCATCCGGGCAAAACAATAACTATACACGATCTCGCAAGTATTGTCACCCCTGCATATAATGCTTCACATACTATCAATAACATCACATCGGGATTTTCTGCGCCAGGAATATATCCGTTTTCCAGAAACAAATTCACGGACGATGACTTTGAATGTTCAGAAGTGACTAATCGGGCTGATCCTTCGCAAGTTTCCTTGATAGTTGCATCTGAGAATTTAGTTATTGGTGGTGTAATAGCTGAAGATGTGGAGACTGATCAACCTCAACAGGTGTTATCACAGTTTGGTGCGTCTATACCACATAATGTGAACGATAATGTCACTCAAGCTGAAGATCTGGAAATAAATGAACTTACAATAGCAGCTGCTCCTGACGCTACTGACAATGCTCAAATTGTTGCTCCAGCACCTTCTACAATCGACAGTGACGCTACTGATGCTGAAGATATAGAAGTAGATCAACCTGTAATAGCATCAATTAAAGCTATTGACAAAAGTAATAAACCCACCATAAGCCTTATATCTCAACTCCCCCCTGAACTTAATCATGAAACCGATAAATCTGCAAAAACACCTACTAAGAATACTAATAAAGCTCATGAGCAAACTCCTTCACATTCACCATCTGTAATCGAAAGTGCCGCCAATATTGATAATTTGGCGAAAATAAACAGGAACACTGAAAATATAAGGGAAAAAGTAACAGTTACTCCTGAAGCAATAAGACCGTTTCCTAAAGCGATTCCTCGTACCGGAAGAAAAGGCAGAAAGAAAGGCTCGTCACGAATCTTAACTGATACTCCCGAAAAATGCGCAGTAGAAGCTGCTTATCTGGATCGGATGAAACGCAAGCCTTCAATTCTGCCTTTATCAAAACGAGGAAAATGTATGCCCAAGAACAAGACGTATAAAAAGAAGAAACCGTTGCCAAAATATCAGTCAAACTCAGAATCTGACGGAAATATATCTTTTCATGATGATTCTGATATGGATTTAACAGATGGTCAAAGTAATTCTGAGTCTAATTATCTAGTTGATGAAAGGGAATCAATTCAATCTTTGACAAATGAGAGTTTAAATGAAAATGACTATATATTGGTAAAATGTCACTCTGCCAAAAAAGAATCACAAACATATTTCGTAGCTTTTATTAAACGTAAAGACCAAAATATGTTTCTAGTTTCTTTTTTGAAAAAGAAATTGGGTTTTAAATTTTTGTTCCCTGACAAAGAAGACCAATCCTGCATACCTATCACTGATGTTGTAAAAAAACTACCAAAGCCATGCTCTGCTCCAGGAACTTCTCGTACAGCTGCTCTATTAACTTTTAAATTTGATTTTAGTAAATTTAAACTAGGTTAGGTATAATTACCAAAGTTTTGAAGTTGTTCGTTTTTTTTTTTGAATATTTACTTATATGTTTGGGAATAAGGTGATTTGGATTGTTTATTTTGTTTGATATATTTTTTTAATGCCTTCCTGAGACCATTTTAAATGGTATGTTTTTAAGATAATGTTAAGATTATAAAGATAATATAAAGACAAAGATTAGCAATATGTAACTAGATCTCAAATATTAAAATAATAAGTTACTTACATTTGTTCAAGACTGCCCCAGGCTGTTAATAGTTTTATAAAGTTTATTTAAGTAATAGTGAATGTACGAAGTTAGTGGCAATATATTATAATTATTTACGATCTGTATGTCTTAAATAAAGTGTTGATTATATTTTAAGCTACATTGTTTTCTTGTTATCATGGTATTTCAAAAGTGCCCCCGGTGTTATCAAATGTGCCCCTTGCCAGGGGCACATTTGAACAAAAAATGGTTTTTTAAAAATAATAATATTGCTACTTTAATAAATAAAAACAAGTTAATTTAATTTTTATTTTGTAGCACAAATAGCATACCTATTCATAAAAATATAAAATACCTTGATATGTAGCACAATACGACAAATATAATATTTTATTCAAAAAGTGTTCAAAGGTGCCCCCCTCTCCCCTACTCACTACTTTTAAAACAACACTTTCTACTTTCAACACAGTTATTTTATAAAGATTAAAAAAAATTGATTGCTCCATAAAACACTCATCACCGACACACCAAAGCAGAAAGATATTCATTAAAATTCACCAAATATTAGTATCTTATCAAATACATGAAAAAAATAGCATAAAACTTATGATATAATAACAAACTCAAGACAATCAGAAAGTGCTTTAAACTTAATATATTGCTGGTCATTGCTATAATATACAATCGGTAGTACAATTTGCATCATAGTTTATATTTAAATATTTATAATGATAACTTTCAGGTCAATAAAGAGTTGAAAACAATGCTGGTCGCGTCTATGGGTGAGGACCTTGAGACACAAGTACAGTCTCTGAATGAAGATAAAAAGCATCTGGCTAATGCCTTACTCAGTTCTGCACAACATTTGTCTACTCATCAGGTAGGTATTAGCTATTTGGCACATGATTTGCCATCTTCATATAAATAACAGTTTTTCTTGTGTAACACTTAATCCATATAACTTACGATCTTAATTCAGATTTATCTAGTACATAAAAGACATGAAATTACTGTTGATGATGCAAAAGAGGTATGTTAGCAATTGGCGTTTGATAGTCTCTGCCTTCCTGACAAGCGTGAGGTTATGTATGTAACTACATATTGGCTATGGAGTCATTGTGAAACAGGCCTTGATACAAACACACAAGGTATTTTATTCTCTGAATGATTAGGCTGGTATGCATATTAAATGGTGACTTAATTTTCACCTTTCTTCAGAAAAGAAAAAGACTCACCAGTTTCATTAAACGTCTGGTGTTTATTAAGATAAACCGAGTATTAGTAACAAACAAGACACAATGGCCAATACAGTTTGTAGTTAGCGGAATGAACCAAAACACATTATTTTCCATATTTAATTCTTTATTGTTCTCTAGATTTCTAATTAATCGTGCTACTGAAAATTTTAGCGGTATAATTCTCCAGTGAGTTATAAAAAATATGTTTATATTACAATATGTATTTACAATTTATTTGCTTCCAGGAACAAACAGAATGGTTGGCCGGCCAGTGTGAAGTGTGGAGGAGTAAATTCTTGGCAAGCAGGTAAATTATATTAAATTAATAATTTAGTAAACAACATTATTTTAAATCAATATGTTTAAAACCACAGTCCGATGACTGTACAAGCAAATGACAAAAACATTGACTCACCATAAAATATGCTAATTATTATATTTATTTCAGTTTAATGGTTGAAGAATTGGCACAATGTAAGAAATTACTAAATGAAAAGACTGATCATTTGCAACAAGCGATTAAGCAATTACTTGACGAAAGATATAGGGCAAGGGATATGATGCTATGTACTTATAAAAACTTGTACAGTTTGCACGAAAAGTGGCTTGAAAACATCGCCATTACCGAATATACAGGGAACTCAAAAATGTACAATCGGCCCATTGGCAATCTCAACTTTAATGCGACGATTCCACATTCAACAAACATTTTAGATATGACCTCAGTGAATTTGAAGCTTGCTGAGAATATCAGCAGTTCGGTTGAAAAACAAGATATTAGTCATTTGAATAGCTTGCCCACTGCCACAGAAGGAGAGAAGTTTGCAGAAACTGTAAGTTATGTCTTCAATAAATATTTTTAAACATGACTCAATATTAATTTATTGTAAAATTATAATACATTAGGTTACTGCTTTAGTTGACTATGAGGCTGAGTCACTAAGTTTTCACCAATACCTAGATTAGGTTAAATATAGTTAGATTTTTCCATGTCTTTTTTTTCAGTAATACTACGTATTTTAATCTTCTGTTAGCTTCATCAATAGACCTGTCATCAATAGAAGTAATACCATAACTGACAAAAAATGTACTGTAATAATTATAATATAACATCATCACGCCTTTTATCTCCGAAGGGGTGCACATTAAGGCACTTAATACTACTCTACAATGTAAAACCCACTTTTCACTATTTATGTTATGCTGAGTCCCATGTAATAGGGGTGAGCCTATTGCCATATAGCGGGTACAATTAAAGACTCCGTGCTACTACTAAGATTTTTTTTAAAAACCCAGTAATAATATGCCCGACCCGGGAATTTAATCGAAACGCTTTGCCCGTCAGTCGCACTTGCGACCACTTAGTCAACGAGATCTATAAATATGTATTTTCCCACAGGTAATGGCAACACCTTTAGACGTGAAAAGGGTGAATGAGGAACCAGTGAATGCCCTCGTCCATCACGCTTACAGCAGCAGTGGTAGTACGCCGCGACCAATCGCCTCCTGTGTACATTGTCACGGAAAAGTCCAACTATTATAGATTGGCCAGAATTAAGCTAGCATTAGGGATGATGAAAAGCCTATATACATTTTTGGATAATGAAAAAATATTTATGACGTATTTTTGATTTGCCTAAATGAGTAAAAACCATTTAGATAAACCATACTCAAGTTTAAGAATGAAAATAGAAGCAGCATAATGCTAAAGCATTGAGGTCATAAATATGGCACTTCGAATGCTCTGTTCTAAACTTTAGATCTCTAAAAATATGTGTCAAATATTTCATCCACCTTTTAAGCACATAATAAAAAAATTATATCATCCCTATGTTGACAAGGATCGTTGACCAATCAACGGTCGACATAGCACAATATACTAGGTATATTTACTTATAAGAAACTCAACTTACTGGGTTGTTGAACACTAAGTTAAAATAACTCTTATCGTATAGGAAATAAAGGTGCAATTTAATTAAAATATGTATGATAAAGTCTTAATGACTTATAACATTTCTAGTAGGTATTAATGGCAATAATATTTTGCGGGTTGTGTATAAGTCGTTAGTTAACGCACTTGTTTCATAAACTAATATATTCAATTTAATATAAATAGTAATATTATTTCAGTAAAATATGCATAGCCGAAATTGAAGGCAAGTATTTTTTTTTTCCTTAAACAATATACTTGGGTAATTAATAAATTGAATTGATATTATTTGTAATGATATTAATTTTCTATTTAAATAATGTGCGCTGCCGATACCGTTTTTTTATAATCAAATGTATACTTAATGTAGGTACTTAATAATAAAATGAATTAAAATGGATCATCCAAAGAGTGATTCATGACTATGTTTAATGTTAATAGCGTCACGAATCGATGGAAATGTTTAATGATATCCTAATAAAATATACCTACTTTGAAATAATAAATAGATTAATTATAATAATTGAATAGAATAACAACTTTATATTAAGTCAATAAATATTTAAATTCTAAGTATCTCCAAAACAAAAATAAAACGCCGGTAGGTGAGTAGGTCTGATGCGGGGTAACTAGATCCGGTATTTTACTCCTAATATAAACAAAAGCCGTACTTAGATGACTAACAAACTGAGATAGGTCAGTGGCCAAAAGACATACTGACCTTAAAATGATATTGACCTTAAGGAAATTGAAGGATATAGCGTACTACAATATCATACATAAGACTAGAAGCTCAAAAATATAAAGTAGTAATTCCTAATATTAGTTTTGAGATAAAATATTAAGATATGTAAGGTTTTATCCAGGGCCGTCTAGACTACAATAATGCGGGGTCCTTTAGGAATGTTTCTTTTTTACGTTTCCCCACACTAGGATTTTCTTCTGTACCGTGGGTGCGTTTACAAACATACAAGTTCACATACACATGACACCCAGACCCGAAAATAAATTTGTGGATCACACAAAGATATGCTCCGTGCGGAAATTGAGCCCGCTACATGTTGCGGGACAGTCGTTTAGAGGGCGTGTCCGTCGTAGAAATTGCTGGCCCTTCGGGGCCCTCGAAGAACGGGAACCCTGGGTACGGGCCCTTATGACAAAGACGGTACTAGTACTGGTTGTATCAACATATGTATATCGTCTTGAAAGATGGTCTGTAACATGGTCCTGTTCTGATACACGCCTTAGTGCAATCCCATTGTCTCTATCACCTTACCTAAAAATCGAATGCTTAGTAGTTCTTTCAAATAAACTGCAGTCAGTACCAGTTAAGAGTATATTCTCATTTATGAGAACAACGGGAATACATCAAGGCTTTTATAATAACTATCGTGAGACATACTAAATTAAGTAAAATCGCGGGTTACTTACGTGAATATACTGAGAAAAGCTCTACTAGTTTCGAACCACAGAGGGGTTCTTCTGTTTCGAAGTAACCCGAGTAACCCGCGATTTTACTAAATACATCAAGGCATTGATTTTCAAACCGATTCAGATACAACTTACTGGACTCCAGACTACCTCTCAAAAAATATTTATAAAGTAAACATAAGAATGTCTTCCAATAGATAAAAAAGCAATAGTGTTTTGTTATTTGGTGTATAGTAAGACCCACGTGTCATTACAACGACACCATTATCCTACAACTAGTTACTCAACTAATGTGGTGTCTAGATTCATTGGTTGGTGCAACGTAACGCAATTCTTCCTATTTTCCATCTAGACTTCATTATTGGATTGTAGTACCTTAAAAACGATAGTGGCGACCTCACTAAACTGTGATACAGATATTGAAGTTACTAATGTTTATTATGCTATCGAAGTTGAGTATATTCAATTAATTTTGGTATTTATTTAAATAACTTTTAATATAAAGTTTATTTTGCACTGGTGTTCCTGTAGTCTCAATATTAAAATACCTAAACCTTACCGACTGGCGACCATGTAGGTTTTACACGGAAATGTGCAAAAATGGCTATTTAATTACCTAGAATCCATATTTGGTTACATGTTTGCAACAGGAAAAATGGAATACCATTTCTGAATCCTACTGTTTTTGTAATTCTTATTTATATTTGTTTAAGAAGTCTAAGATTATTTTTATAAGTTTTTAAGGGAGTTGGTTAAATGTTTCTGTAATTCATTCCACGAAGCATTTTTGTGTAAAAATGTACATAAGCAATTAATAAAACTATTTATTGTTACAGTAATGTTTTATTTTTTAATTACAACAAACATTTTGTATGTAATGCTAAGTGTACGTTATTATAAAAATAGTATTGTTTTGTTCGCTTATATCACAGGTTTACATTACTATTTTATTGTTACTTACACATACATACTTTTAACAAGTCTATTTTAGGGATTTCTATGTGATCCTATCTCTATTAGGCGTCTCTAAAGGAAAACAAAGCGCTTTACACACCATCACTGAAGCAAATGTAATGTTAAAGTTTGTCTCGTGTGTAAAACTTACACACTTTTAAAACGTTTTAAAAAAAAATACATTGTTGGTCTAATTTAAGAGGTTTGCATTCAACATCGAATCTTATCTTGATCGACATAAGACTCAAAGTCGTGTCTAAAGCGTGTTTAATTTAATTATTTATTTCTGTAATCCTTTGTTGCGGAACCGTAGCATTTCTGTACCAGTGTAGTTGTATGCTAGGTAGTCGCGGACTGGTATGTACTTGGCACCTCCGAACCAATCAATCATTGCGATTTGAGCGATCTTCAACTTAGCTACAAACCAGTTGTGATCTGAAAATTAAATAAGGATATCTAGTTATTGTAGTGTCTGACGGTGGCACATCAAGTAGGTAATATCAATCAAAGGAATTTTAACTTAATTGTTGACTTGTTATAAAGTTGAAAATCTAATAAGTAGTCGGTAGCTTCATGTTCTAGCGTCTGCACATGCCCACAAATTTTTAATATCGAGTCCCAAACATTTTTTTTCTTCATCTTTTTGAATGGACCTTTCATTGAGTCAGTGGATTTAAACATTCAATCGTTGGGCCCGATAAACAAGTTTATAATAAACGAATTGGTTACCTAATGTTTGCTTATCGTTATAACTTATTTAAATTCTATGTAAATTTAATCTCAAGCTTGTAATGTTTATCTCCTTAAGTAAATAAACATACAGATAGTACTATTTGATATCAATAACAGATACATACCCGGGGGGAAGTCAGCCATAGCCGGATGTCTTTCAAACAACGCTGCCTTTGCGAACTCATACTCTGGAGTGCGTTCCTTAATCTACAATAGACAATAACAGTGCTATTTATAGAATAATTTTATAGTAGACTAGCTGTTGCCCGCGACTTCGTCCGCATATAATTTTAGAATAGAATTATTTTTTGTTTCAATTTTCCAAAATTAAAGTAGCCTATGTTACTCTTTAGTACCTCAGGTACCTTCATTAAAGACTAGCAAAATCGGAGCGATTTTGCTACAGAGATTAGCCAGTACAAGCAGAAAGACAAAAATTGTAAAAAGAATTTATTTTGGTATGTGTATTGTTTTATATGCATGTAATATTACAAATAGACACTCTAATTTTATGTATCTGTATAGATATGTATGTGTGTGTGTATGTATAATGCTCAGTAATGCATGCATTCATATTGTTAAGATAACGTAGCACTCTAAATGAGAGCTTATCTTAATATGTTAAATATCGATTTGTTAGTATATAGATACGTGTTTAATGCGTTCTCTTTTATGGTACTCGGCCAATATTAAGCGATATTCTGATATGTACATGTTGTTCCTACTTTCCTAGATAAAAGATAATAATATGGTTGTCCCGAATTTGCGACTGCATCGTTGGCCGAGTGGTCGCAAGTGCGACTGCCGGGCAAGGGGTCTCGGGTTCGATTCCCGAGTCGCGCAAAGTACTACTGACTTTTTAAAGAAATTCTCAGTAGTAGCACAGAGTCTGGAATTGTGCCCGGTTTATGGCAATAGGCTCACCCCCTATTACGTGGGACTCATAACATAAATAGTGAGAAGTGGATGTTACATTGTACAGTGGCATTAAGTGTCGTAATGTGCACCTCTGCCTATCCCTTCGGGGATAAAAGGCGTGATGTTATGTTATGTTATGTCCCGAATTTGTTTATTCCCGATACCTACTTATTTACTAAACCATGGAAATTGCGTTCTTCCTAAACAATGGCAGCAGATTTTTTGTTTGATGCAATTCTATAGATTATACATAATTTTCTAAGCTCAAATAAAACTAAGGTCAATGGACTAGGGATTATTACCTTCTTCATCTTTCCAGACAGCATCAACCTGGTGCACCTTGGGTCTTCAGGGTCAATTTTCTTATTTTCGCAGTACCTCGTCTCTTCCAGGGACACGAGGACGGTAGCACGGCTGTTTTTCTGTTGATAACAATATGGTTTTAATTGGCTTTATTACGAGTAGGCGGTAAATTGCGAATTTGGTAGTTAAAGGACCGATAAGATAAGTCAATGAGGATATTTTAGAATTTATTTATTTGTAGTGCGGAAACGGCAAAGTTCATTATTATTATTTAAAATACGTTAGGAAAGTACCTACAGCCTAAAGTACTTTAGGATTAGAACAGTCGCTAACAAGTCAAACATGCATGCCATCTTTATTAGATTATCTACTTTATTGTTTTTAAATAAAGTCGATATTTCAAAGAAGAATATAGACAGATTGGAGTAGGTTGGCCTGCTGGCGATAGTACCTAAGTAGTGAAGTACCTACCTATATAAAAATACTATACAGGGTTGTAAACAGAACACTCCCAAAACGCTGACAATAATAACTATTAATCGTTTTTGTTTTCTGAAATATCTGCCTTGAACAGTTGATTACAACTATTATTACATTAATAAAAATGCATTTAATTCCTTACATTTATGAAAATAAAACTTGTTCTCTCCCACATCACGCGTCGGCGTTTTTCGGGAGCGTTCTTTTTACACCCAGTATTCCTATACTATAGTTCCTATAAGTACTATTCCTATACTATATTATTATGTTCCTACATAGGATAAAACTTACCGATAAATCGCGAGCACTGAAGTCCAATGGTGACATGTAGAAGTATGGCACTCCTGTCGAGTTAGCAAGGGACCCATCCACTATAGACTTGACGTTGGAGAAAGGAAATCCTTCGATGGCCGGCAAGATTGATATCGTAGCTAGTGAGGCCCAGTCTGCAAAAAAATCGTAACTTTTTTTATGAAGAGGTAGGTATGTTTTACACATAAAATAACATCACGCCTTTTATCCCCGAAGGGGTAGGTGCAGATTATGCCACTGTACAATGTGCCTAACACCCACTTTTCACTATTTATGTTATGAGTCCCATGTAATAGGGGGTAAGCCTATTGCCATATACCGGGCACAATTCCAGACTCCGGGCTACTACTGAGATTTTTTAAACCCAGTAGTACTTTGCCCGACCCGGGAATCGAACCCGAGACCCCTTGCCCGGCAGTCGCACTTGCGACCACACGACCAACGAGGCAGTCGAGGAATGTTTTACCTCACTAACGCTGGCACCTGTGATATACATGGTTAGAGGTGTTTTAATTAAGTCGAATGCGTGGTGGGCACCAAAATGGGTAGGTAAATATACATACGTAGCTTTAAACTCTAGGTAAAGTTTTCATCTTATAAGTAGATGACGCTCTGTCTAGCAGGAACTAGTTAGTTTCCGCTTAAAAAGCGGCTTAAGTATTAAGTTATTTACGTACGTAAATAGATAATGTAGGTACCTTTATACAATACATACCTACATAGCAACATCATGATAAAATGCTTAGAATACTTTTTCAACACAATAAGAGAAATATTATTATTGATTATGCATACTTAAATAAGTAAATATTAACCTTGTAAATGCTTACGTGCAGTTTGTCTCGTTGCTTATTTACACCATACCTACCTACATTTCTACATGTACCTATCTATGCGAGAATTTAACATAGAAATTTTTCCTCAATATAATATAATAAGTAACTATTATGTAGGTACTGTCGCGTATATCTAACTAGGTACAAAATACCCTTAATTTAGCTCATGGGGGATAAACGAAAAACTTGAGGGAGGTCTATGTTCAGCAGTTGATGTCCATTGTATGCTGTAGGTTTGCATAGATGTGCACTGTGGCTAAAGCAAAGAAAGTAAATTAAATTAATCCTCTCAAGCACGAACTGCGGGGTTATTATGACGTCAGAATGGTTCCATTGAGGGAAAAAAACAGAGCTATACAAGTCGTCTAGCGAGATCTCGTTCCCACAGCGGAACCACTCTGGCTTTAGACGTCATAATAACCCCACTGGGTTGAAATAAGTATTTAACTATTGCTTGTTTGACAATGTGATCTCTTTTACACAGTGCCTACATGAGTACATGGGGCAGATGTAGATACTTGTTGTGAATAATAATGTATGACGACAAAATTATGTTAATGCATGCCTATTAATTTCGTAAACAGTTTTAGACAAATTCGCTAAAAACAAATTGTAAGGTTACAGCGTCAACACGACAATTAGGTTTTTCTGTGCCTATCTATTAATATGTTTGAGTCGATTAATTACCTTTATTCTTTAGAACATAATGTCACGTTTTTTAATCCCCGAAGTATCTACATTTGCGATGTAACGTCCTCTTTTCACCACGGAATCGAACCCGCCATCTCTTAGGTACTTGCGGTCATTCGACGGGTTATTCCACCTTGCCGCATACCTACTTAAGTAACATAATGAATAAAAAATCTTACCTGCATTGTGCAAGACGTATCGAGCCATTGGAATCAACTTGGTGTGGTCAGGGGGGTCCTGCCTGTAGCTGGATGTAGTCATCTCATTGGCATTTTCCCGCCAATGATTTTCTCGTCGCTCATGTTTCCATTTGCACTCCACGAGGGAATTACAAAAACACAAACACGCTACCAAAACAAACCCCCACTTCATTTTGCAGTCCTAAAATAAAATTAATAGGTTTGTACAGAAAAACGTAAAAAGAAACTAAAATCTAGTACAAAATTATTTGCCTATAGAAAGTAAATTCAAATGTATCCACGACTGTATGATTTGAATACAGTGCCAAAAACACAAGTCACGGGTAACAAATGTTTATTTATAACCAAGTAGGCGGAAAATGCGCAAATATAAAGTGATCATGATCACGTACGTTATAAGTTGACACGTTCGTTTTCGTCGCCGGTCCGCGACTGAATGAGTGGGCAACAAAACATACACAATAATATAACGCAGACTTAAAACTTTAGTTACTTAACAAAATGATAAGTTGTCCGAACAAATAACTACTGATTTTTGGTAGCGACTACTACGCTATAAAAGCAATAAAAGTTGGCGTACCTTAATCTAAACCAAGATATTGAAAAGTTTAATGCCTTTTAAAGATATTCGAACGAAACAGAGACTGAAAGTCATTCCGACCCGACGATCCGAGACGTGTTGTCTAACCAACAAAATGATTCAGCAACCAGGTGTTTGACATTTCCGATGCTCGTTATAGGCCAAGAGATGGGGACGCGACGACTACTCGACCGACAGCTAACGATATCAGATTCAGTTTAAGTATTTATTGTTCTACTTCTATAAGCGTTTACGCCAATTCATTTTAGAACTCATAGACAAGTAATCGACATAAATAAATTTATTATCTCCATAAAAATGTCTATAAATAACTAGTAAAAAATTCAAAATAAGCTATTAAGTTTAATGCCACGATCTCACACATAACAAGATTAACAAGCAATTTGCTTTTTATTTAAATGTACCAATTTGTATCTTGTATTAATTTGCCACTGTACTATTATACAGATTAAGATATTATATGGAATGTAAATAAAGAATACCTACCCAATGAGAACTGTTCGTCACCAAAGAAGAATGTAGAATGAATGGATTAGTATACAAGCAACAAGCAGGCTTCATCTTAATCTACAAATAATTGTTTGCGATAAAAACATCACGTACGCGATAACACCGATAGATAGATTGAACCTACGTAAATTAGCACAGCACACTCCTTTTTTTTCTATTAACTGATTTATTGAATGAGACTTACAAGGTTAAGATAACGATATAGGTAATAGAGGAAAAGAAACTCGAATTTTATTTTATACAATAATTTTATTTAATTCACTTCAACAGTACAAAATATCTGTTAATAGTCGTTTCTCCATTAAGAATACAAATCAAAGGTTCTTGCAAGTAAGCAGATACTTGATGTCGGCATTTTCAGAGAAGGTTACCTAGTCGGAAATGACTAACGAATATAATAGAATCAGGGCCTGTTCCAAAATTGTTCATTAAGTTTCTGTTAAAGAACATATTTTATGGAAAATACATCAGATTTTATTTAGCTGTCAGTCTAAAGGGGAACTTAACTAAAAATTGTGAAACAGGGTGTTAATATTATTTTCTTAACAAGTATAACGTTTTGTTAACGCTGTTGTGTACTCTTGGCGATTTGTTCCTTCAACATGAGAATACTGGCGCGCTGCTCAGGCGGCAGCAACGCAATTTGCTCGTCGGAAAGTTGCAACACTTGCATGATGAGAGCAGCCTGCGAATTAAAAACGGGTATTCAATAATTATAACGATTTATAGTTAAAAGATAAATGAAAAATCGGATATACGTAGTAAACATACCTTTTCTTGATCGGAAGCACCAGAAGGTATTCCCTGTATAGTTCTAGCCTGCGCAGCGCTCGGCATTCCCGGGGGCATTTGTTCTGCGAACAAATAACATTTTTAACATCTAAAAGAAATTCAAATATTTTTATTATTTAATGAAATGAGAACCTATATCTACCGACCTCCTACTACTACTCGATCTACTACTACTACTGTAGTAGTTATAGGTATTTTATTTTTAGAAAAGAGACAAATGCCTTACCTAAGGTAAGGCAAGGTATTTGTATCTCTTTTTTGGGATACAGTACACATGGACTGTATACCAATTAATAATATCTAATCGAGATAGTATATAGATAACATGCTTTATCTAGTACGTATGTACTACAGACATATATAACCTCACGCCTGTCTATTTATGACTATGGACTGACTATGGGACGCCAATTGCTACGATTCTTACATATTCTTACTAAGCGCTTCGCATCAGTTTTTCTTGTGAGTACTGCTAGGGAGTGGAATTCTTTGCCAGAGTCTGTATTTCCTGAAGGGTATTACTTTAGATTCTTCAAGGCCCGAGTGAATAGGCTGCTTATAGGACGACGTGCTCCATCGTAGACCGCATCATCGCTTACCACCAGGCGAGATAGTGGTCCAACGTCGGCCCATCAAATATTAAAAAAAAACCTAGTGTTCATCATCAAAGCTACAATAAAAAAAAGTAAACAAACTATTCATAATAAATAACAACACAATCAGTTTTTTGAATATTTATCTTGGTAGGTATCAAAATTATTTTGCGACGGTAAATGACTGGAGTCTATCCGGTTTTGTCATCAGTACCTACCTAACGAAAATGACGCATTTTATCTCAAGTTGAACTCTGTTACATAAATGATAAAAATGTTTTACTTATAGCTCACCTATGGACTCCACATTTGACCCTTGCAGTTTAAAAGAAAAATAAATTGATATAAGTTTGACAGTACCGGCTTGTTAACAATACGGTTTAGATTATGCAATAAAATCAAATGTTTGATGGTCATTCACATAGATAGAGTAATGACAAACGAAATTCTGTTTGATTTATTATGTCTACATCTATATCATGAAATGTGGTAAGTTTTTAATTTTACTAGTCCCACCACCTACAAATGCGCTATGTGAGATGTATTTGGATGTTTCAAGCGTGTCTTTACATCTTTCTCACATAATTATATGTGCAATATTGGATAATGTATCAGATAGATTGTAAAACATATTATTTTTTTAAAGAGTAAATGGAGTGTCTTGCTCGTTCTTCAGCATTCAAATTAACATTTTGGAACAAGCACCTAGGTTCACTGACGGACAGACTATTATTTATTTTGTATTTGTTGACGTTTCATACGCACCAAATTACGGTTGAAATGAAATACATCCTTTAACGCCTTAGTACAGAAATATATAGTTTGTGATAACACATGGGCATGGGTTAATTTCTATTCCACAAATGTGGATAAAATTGCTGATGGAAGCCTAAAAAACACGAAGAAGTCTTCAGTAATTTGCGGAAGAGTGAAAGTTTGGACGAATGACGTAAAAGAGAACCACAAAAACATTTATTTAGGAATCCAGCTTCGTACTTTCAGCGCAAATACATCTGATTGGCAGGCTGGCAGAGTTAACCGAACCCGGCATGTAATCAAAATGGTTTACATTTTATAGGGTGTTGCCAAATCAATTAAAAGTATAATTAACGAAGTAATTATTTTCTCTTATTTTTATTTGTGGACGAAATATATCAATCTGTCATCAATGTCGACTTTTTAGGAGCAGACTGATTGAGGACATTTAAAAAAAGGTACAAATATTTAGCCGAGCGTAAATTACTGTCACAATCCATCTTCTAATGCATGCATTTTAATGTTTACTAGGTAGTTAAATCTCCTGGCTTTGCATCAGTGCATTTGTATAATCGATTTTATATACAAAATGTTAATAGACGTTTTCTTACAGTTTGGAAAACGTCATAAAGCTACCAGCAGATGCGAGATAAGTTGAACACATAGCTTAGCATTTGATAATACAATTACAAATATTAACTGCAGCAGATAATATTACTTCGGCTGTAACTTGTAGCCCTTCGGCCGTACTAATCTAATATTACAAATGTGATTATTTATGAGGGTATATGCAGGTGAGATTTATTAGTACTTTCATAAAAATTATTCTGTATGAATCTAAATGAAGATTATAGTTTAGACCATATAAGCTCCATACTTTTTACTAACCCATTTAGTGCCTCCGTTTGCAAAATAACTAAGAAATACATACGTTGTTGAATCTTCTGTTGAGTGCGCGGGTCGTTGGATCGTACGCGCGGGTCCGAGTTGAAGGATTGAGTCTGCATGCTCGCTAACCGCGGGTCTCGAGGGAAGCCACTGTTGCAAACAAACTGTATTAAAATCTATACAATAGGCATACAAAAATAATTAAACCTGAAATAATGGTGTTCAATTATTTATTGCCCTGTGTCCAAAATTAATAGTGCAATAAAAACAATTACTGATATGTACTTTCTCTTAGCAATGTCTTTATGATTATATGGGGTATAAAAAGTATTTTTATTCCTTTCGGCGTCGGTGTAAATCTTATACTCGGTTAAAAACAAAGCTGTGTAACAGAATAAAATTAAGTAAAATGTAAATTCGCAATCGCAACAACGCGAGAACAGTATAGGTTTAAACAACAGGTAATAAGCTAGGTATACAAATTATAACAAGACTAACGCTGAGATACTCAAACGCCACTCAGTTTCGCGGTTAGATCGGTCTCTATGATAATTTTAATTTTTTGTAGAATCACAGAGATGATACAATATTTAAGTAAGTACCACATAAATTTGAGTAGCCTTTCAGTATCCGGGCGTTAGACACACCACAAACTATCACTTACATTGGCTCTGGTGGTTTTTCCACTGGTAGGGGAGCATTACTTGAGAGAAAAGTCAACAATTACATACTAAAGTCAAATTATAGTGACAATTGACATAGTTACATACATAGAAATTCACTTTTAGCATTAGTAAGAAATAGGTTACTTTATAAAAATGTGTCAAGATTGGACCCATATTATTATTTATCTTTAACATTTATCTTTCTTGTCAGATCTAATATCTAAAATACATTAATGCTTGCATCAAAAAATGAATCGATGAGTAACATTTTAATTTCATTTCAATATTAAAATAATATATTTTACTTAGCACTTTCATATTTCTCAAAAATTATAAAGATTAAGTATAAGTATAATAGCTATTTTCTGTACCTATAGTCAGAATTTTAATTAGATTCCAGATTTGACAATAGCTACTGTCATTTTGTGAAATAATGATACCACATATAATAGTGTAGTGATGCACACAAAAATCGATAAACAATCATTGTGTGTGTTTTATAATAAATGTTACAGAAAGTGACAGGATAGCGATAGCGATGACGGCGACAATTTATAAAATAACTTATTACCATAATACATCTATCTGTTTTATTTGTCATGTTCCTTCAATATTACATTTTTTTATTTATTTCACACACAATTATAAAAGAAACGTCTCAGATCGTAAATAATCGTCAAAACTAAATTATCGGTTCAGAAATATTTAATTTCCTGATATACTTAGTTCACGAGAGTAAAATTATAATTATTATAAACGAGAAGAATCGATCCAGAAATATTTCATTTCTATATCGAATAATTTCGCAACGTCACTATTTAGTACTTGTCATTACGTTGCCACACTGAAATTGTCAAATCTGGAATCGAATTAAAATTCCGAGTATACATACTAATTTATGAAAGCAATTTAATAAATATATTTTCAACTGTACCAAATATAATCTGAAAGGTTACTTTACTACAATACAAAGCTGCAATTTGTTGTTCATTACTCTAAAGTATTATTATATTAGAGTATAGAAGCATTTTCTTTCCTCAAAATTCCAAACATATGAAACCGCAGATGCAGACAGGAAGAAAGTATAGTTATGTGTCTATTATACATATAGGAATGTTTGTATACATACGTATCCTGTCCATGATGTTGAGGTGGAGGCACAGGGTGCGGAGCGGGCACTGGAGGCAGGCTGCGCATGTCCTGGTCCAGTAGCGGAGGCGGACCACTTGGCCCACGACCGCGTAGGTCCACGTCACCCATCGCTGGACGAGCTGTGATGAATCGACAACAATATAAAGATATTTTTCTGCCCTATGGATCGTCTGATGGTAAGCAATCAGCGCCGCCCACCGAAACTATGCCTAAAAATTTAAATCTTGGTACATTTCCTCAATGCAATTATTGGTTAGGTTTTTCTCTATTATTTAAAACTTAGTATTTTGTTGTGGCGAAGCGCATACTGAGCAACACCTACGGTTAATTGCCTAAAATAAAAAAAATAGTAGTGTATGTGTAGATCAACATCATGAACATAATATCAGCTAGCCACAAGGCGTCCTGCTGAACATAGGCATAATTATAACTTCCAGATCGGTCGGTTCCATGTCACCTGACCAGCATCCAGTAGTTAGCGACATTGACAATATCACGTTTTTAAGTAATACCTTTATTAAAATAACACTCACGCGCATACTGAACTGGTGGAGGCACAGGCGCCGCGAGCATCGGCGGCATTTGCGGTGGTTGTTGTTGGTCTAAGAAAAAAAAATAAAAATAAATGGTTTACCGTCTCATATGAACAAAGGCGTGAGTTAATGTATTACCTTACTTTATACAAAAAGCAGATTACTTACAACAGATAGAAAATAATATATTTTTGATGATTGATAAAGTTATTTGTAAATAATAATACAGGTACTTACTCTGTGGTGGATTGTTTTGCATGTAGTGGTTTGAAGGTGGTTTGTCGCCTGGCTGAAGTGGTGGCGGCACTGGGTTGCTTGGGTGTAACATGCTCTACAAAAATCATTAAAAATGTTTTAATCTTTCAATTTATTTACTACTAGCTTTTACCCGCGGCTTCGCTCGCGTCACAAAAGGATAAAAAGTAGCCTATGTGACATATACCAATACATACAGCGCCATCTATACCTATACTTTTGTTTGCCCTCGGGAATATCAAATTTTTCCGGGATAAAAAGTACTCTATTATTTAATCCAGACTTCTAACTTTACGTCTGCAAAAATTCAAAGCAATCGGTTTAGTAGTTACGGCGTGAAATCGGAACAAACAAACAAACAAAAAAACTCACTTTCCGATTTATAATATTAGTAAGGGTAAGAATTTTCCTCCATTTTGCTTTAAAGAATTAATAAAGTAATTCTTCTCAAAAGAGAAAATTAAAGTTTAACTATTAGCTTTTCTACTTACAACTGCGGTAGCTGGATCAACAATCCTCATGATAACTTGAGCTTGCAGCAATGCATAGGCCAACTGTGGATTTTGTAACATCATGTTTCTCGCTTCACTGGGATTATTCTGTTAAAAGTATTATCAAATAAATATATAATAAATACAATCAAAATACAATCAAAAATCAATATTTTGTTTGAATTAGAATGATATCTATACATAATTACATAATAAAATCGTAGAAAAGTCAAAATAGTACACTTAATATTTTTTTTAAAGAATACTTGGGATGTGGTCTGCTATCGATACCGAAGACAAAAATATGATTTTTGGATTTTTCGTCTGTTTGTCTGTATGTATGTTGATCGGACCGGGATGATTACTAACAAGCCAGGTCAACATATAGGTTAAATATCACACTATCACCCACGGGACTGAATCAATTCTGACGACATTCATTACCGTAGAATATCTCTTGATAAAAACTTATTTAAAAGCCTAAATTCTGCCAGAAATCATTATTCTACGCGGACGAAGTCGCGGGCAACAGCTAGTCTATCATATTATCATTAATGTGATCTTGCTATCCCTTTGTTGTATAGCTTTTATTTAGAAAACTGTAATCATTTTATAAGTCATGGTGGCCCAGAGGTTATAAGGTGCTCGCCTCTTGTGCATGAGGGTTCAAAACCTGAAGTACCAATGTAACTTTACCGAATTATATGTACTTTCTAAGAGTATTTAGCCACCACTGACAGACGGTAAAGGAAAGCATAGTGAGGAAACCTGGAGTTATTAAACAATTTCGAAAAGTTAAATATTACAAGTTTGAAATTGCCAATCTGCCTTGAGCAATTGTGGTGATTAAAGCTCTATCCTTTTCCTTGTGACAAGAAGCCTTTGCTCTGCAGTGGACACTTATAGGGTGATGACAATAATCATATTATAGTAAATAAAATGTAAATTATTATTTTATTCATTAGTCAATTAACACATTTACAACCGCATAGGTCAACAGTTTTCAGTTGGTAGTCAAAGACAACATTTTAACAAACAAAACCTTTTTCTTTAGACCATTGGGGTCATTCAAGCCACATTGGCAGACGATTATGTGACAATGTTACAGCTTTTACATCCTAAAGAGGTAAGTACAAGTAGGATGACATATATATGTCGCAGTAAGATAGATGTAGCCGTAGTATAATTATATCCCTAGGGATATAATCATATACCGGGACATAGTTATACGAAAGCGATTCATTACTATCTCACTAGGGATATAGTTATAAAACGGACCAAGTTTAGGAATATAAGTACTTATATTACTAGATTAAGTTTAGTGAAATAGCTTTCGGAGTATGCGGCGCAGGCGAGGGAGAGGGGTTTGTTTTGTTCACGGCAAAATTCTAAAAAATATGATTGTTTTAATTACAATTACTTTAACCCGGGTCACAAAGTATTGTAAAGTCAGTCAAGATTCAAGACACTTAAAGTTGATTTATTAATAAAGGTAAAACCAATAAACATTGTTTCATTTAATTATATACCTTTGGTAGATTTCTAATTCACTAAGCTTAATCAAGTAATGGGTCTGTCTCAAAAAAGAATCACAAAGGAGATTGCCCAAAATCAGTATCGCTATAGAAGATAACTGTATAGCCACAAAAATATACCCATAAATTATGAAATCTTTTTTTAACTTTTCTTAGTTATCTTGATCGAAATTAAATGTGGGGTTAATATTTTGGGTCAAAATAGTAATTATTTCGATTTTATTTGCATTATTTTCAAGATGGCTTTCTTTAAGTGAAAGCAGTGTTGTCAACTTTATGAACTTCCCGGTAATCGGGTTTGGCAAACAGGCAGACGCTGAGTCTTAGAAAATATTTTAAATATTAGATATTCCCACGTGATTTATACTTTTATTTTTAATTAATTATATTAAAATAAAACATTTATTTTCTAATTATCAATTGACAAATCAGTTATAGTCAGAGAGATTTAGATTAATTGTTGATAACACTACGACGGGCAAATAAAAGGTGAACTTTCATCAAAAGTGTCACTGTCAAGTCAAACAGCGTTGTATTGGCGCGACGGCGAAGTTTTGTTTTCCTTGATAAGTTGTTATGTTTGTTGTTATAACAAATAACTTATTATTAGGTACGTCGAGTTTGTGTCCAGTAGAGTCTTCGGATTCCTGCACGAACAAGATATCTTTTTCAAGACTATTTTGTTGTTACTGTGGTAGTGATGTGGATTGTGTAGAACGTTTTTTGCGACTACGGTCCGAGTTTCTGTGCAGAAAATCATAAACAATTGTTTTAATATGTCGCGCTGTGTGAACTGTGCCCTTTCTC
Organism: Spodoptera littoralis; assembly: GCA_902850265.1. Taxonomy (NCBI): domain Eukaryota; kingdom Metazoa; phylum Arthropoda; class Insecta; order Lepidoptera; family Noctuidae; genus Spodoptera; species Spodoptera littoralis. The sequence goes on along the minus strand of LR824542.2, from coordinate 5,005,085 downwards.
TGGTACATCCTTTACACTTTCGTGAACTCGGGGACATAACGGACACAATGGTTAGAATTTTACGAACCTGGATTGCTCCAGCAACGGTCAGGTCAGTTTTTACCATTTTTCTCAAGACTCGCACACTATTTAGACACGTGTGCAAAGCTTACGTACAGTATGTTATATTACCAATAATATTGCTTAATACTACTTTAGATAATACTAATAGCCAGTTATTTGATCAGTAATTAAGCATACTATTTGTTAAAATCCTATACATTTTCAACCAAACAATGCACAGGATTTTAACTTTTGGTGACACAGTGCAGTGATCAAGCAATCTACTACTGTGCTACATGTTGCAGGTTCAATTCCCTCACAAAACAAATATTTGTATAATCTACCAGTAGAATCTTGCTGTTTGTGTATGTGAATTTAGATGTTTGTAAACACACCTGCAACACAGAATAAAACCCTAGAGTGGGATAATGTTTTCTATGAAGAACTGGCCTTAAGCCACCGGGGTCTAAGTCTTATACACTATATGTATTTTCTTGTACATTTAACTTTTACAGCTGATCGATTCTATAAATAATAATTAATAATCATGATGAGATACCACCACAAAAAGAAGTTATACTTTTGTAAATACTTTTGAAAATAATGTAGGTAATTTTTATTTAACTAATGCTAAGGTTAATATCCAAACATAATGTTTCTTTATGTATCTTTTATATATATTTTTAGGTGTCAGAGGAAGATGTTGTTTGTCAAGAATGTTATACAATACTTGAAAGAGCAACTCTAAACTTGTCAAGTGGAGCAACAGTTGAACGAGCTTATTGACATCAACAAGTGTGTTTTGTATGTGGATCTTCCATATTAAGAGCTAAGACACACTGAGTATCAATTAATAGCCCTGAAGGAAATGTCATAATGTCATACATACCTACTCAGCAGGTATTTATACTTATAAATTATTAACACTTCACTCATTATTATTGTTATCCCTCATTAACTCGTCGAGTACCGGTTTTATAGACACAATTAAAGAACAATAGGTCGCGGTCACCGGTGACCGCTTGGTGCTTGACAGTTTAAAATGGTTCTTGGATTGTTTACTAACATCTAATAATTCATAATATTGATCATGAATATGTATAAAAGTTATGCTTGAAATCCTTAATAGCAAGATTAAAGCTTTCAATTTTATTTTTTAGGTACACCGGCTAGAAAAAGTTTGCTTATGTTGTTGGACTAATGCCTATAGAAGTGTCAGGAGACAGAATCAGCATGATCAAAATAGGCAACAGCAGTTTGTTCATATACAAGCCATTGGAACACAAGAGAACGTAGATGTTCCTACATCAAGTCATGAAGTGGAAAGTGCATCAGAAACATCTGTGCCTTCAAGGGATTTCTCAATACCTACGCCACCACGTTTTTTTTTTTTCAATTTTTCAAAAATGTTTAATATACTGCAATATGATGACAATATGAAATACTATGACTTTTTTGAGACAAACCCTAATATATTTAAAACACTGAACTTAATCTAGTCACTGAACTTAAGTATATCACTAAACTTGGTCTGTTTTATAACTATATCCCTAGTGAGATAGTAATGAATCGCTTTCGTATAACTATGTCCCGGTATATGATTATATTCCTAGGGATATAACTATATTACGGCTCTATCTATCTTACTGCGACATATATATAACACTCACTTTCCCTAATCATGTTAGAAACTATCACTTGAGTATATTTTACCTGAATACAAAGCTTCATTTGCTTCATAAGTTCAAACATTTGTTCAGGCGGAAGAGTGGCCACGGCTTTGCTGATAGCTTCCGGAGCTTTCTCAGGTTCACAAGGTTCTCCATAGGGATTTTCAACCTGAAAAATATTTACATAATTCATATTTAGATAAGGATCTATTCATTATAGAATAAGTAAGGAGATGCGTTTTATAATAACGATTATGAGACATACCGTATTAACAAAAAATTATTAGTCCTCTGTGCTCATGGGGAAGAGTCACTCTGTGACTTGAAACTAACTTGAGCTTTTGTCAGTATATTAATTAAGTATGGAGATGTATCTTTTACTGAACTAAGATATAATTTAAAGACTTAATATAGGTGTTTAGCCTGCTTAGTTATATTTTTATGACTCTTATAAACATACTGCCTGTTTAATAATGGCTGTATTTTTTCTATGTTTAATAAAGGAATTATAACAAAAAATTTAACTGTAGTTTTCTTGTACTGTAGATTATATTTTCAATAGAACATAATAGATACTTACTTGAGGCCCTTGCATCAATGCTTGCATTTCCATCCTAGACTTTTCAGTACAAGCATTGTCAACACGAAGAGATCGCCCACCAATCTCATACCCGTTAAGATTTCGCATAGCACTGAGTGCAGTTTCCTGATCCTTATATTCACAAAATCCGTATCCTTTTGGTTTACCGGTTTCTCTATCAAATACTAACTTGAATGAAAGCACAGGACCGACTTCACTAAATATATCTTTCAGCTTCTCCTCTGTAGCTTCGTAAGGTATGTTACCAACTGAAATATTATAAATTTGATTCATTAATACATTATTTACTCAAATAATGCTGATCATTTTTAACTCCTTTTCGATCACAACTTACCGAAAACAGATCGCATGGATTTATCCATGATGCTTTGTTCTTCCTTTTCCTTATTTTTATCCATGGTTGATGGGTGTACTTTGTAGGACTATTTACACAGAAATAAACACAGAAAGTGAGAGAAATAAGAAACAATAAGAATAACCTATTCTTCTAAATATCTGTTGACAAGTCAAATACCTAGTTTATGACAGTAACGACAGCAACAACAAATCAAATCAAACCAAAAACTATGGCAAAGCATAGACAAAAAAGAATCAACCAAAGAGACGTAAAATCGATTGCTCGATTCTTTCTAAGCGAAACACTTTTAATGCTAAAAGTGACCAATCAAAAGTAACATCTTGTTTAAAGTTTCAATTATCTCAATTTTGTAACACATTGAATAGTTTGAATTTAATTAATCGATGTAATTGTTCTTAATAAATTAAATCGAGTAATCTTGTCACTTGTCATTCCTGCTTGAAAAGAAATCTGTTGGACTGAATCGAATTCCATTCCATTCCATTTTCGTTCGCTTGACTTGAGTCTGTTTTTGTACTAAAAATCATTAAAATTGTGCACATTGCGTTATTTTGTGGAAATATTAGCTTTTGATCAAGTTTACAGTGTGTTATTTGCAACAAGTGCTATTTATATTCCTGTGTTATCGCGGATAAGTGCAGGAAGTCGTTCATCTGACTGACTGAAATAGGGTATTGATTTGTGTCTTATTACGATGAGATGACAAAACCATGTCAAGTGTATTTTAGTAAATAATACTGAGAAGCTCAGATTTTCAAAAAGCTACTATCTGTTCTTGCAATAGAACGGAATGAATCTCGATAATTCGTCGAGAGAAAATTCTGAAGCATTGGATTCTGTTGGTACCGTGAGCCCGAGGGATAAATATCAAAGTATGAGAGAAAAGAAGTTATCCACAGCGTCACTGACAAACGCTGAAGGAGCACGTCCTAAAGTCGTGACCGTCAAGCATCCCGAGTCTAACAAACCTAAACCCACTGCCAAAAAGAATAAACCCATCCAGGCTGATCTAGATATAATCAAAGAATTCCAAAGATGTCGTGATGAAGGACTCAAACGGTTGGATTTGAGCAAATCTTCCATAACATGCCTCCCTCCGAATGTACGCGATCTAACCCACTTAGTGGAGTTTTATTTGTATGGAAATAAGCTAGCATTACTTCCTGCAGAGTTTGGCTGCTTGGTGAACTTACAAACATTAGCATTGAATGAAAATTCTTTAACTAGTTTACCTCAATCCCTTGCCAACTTGAAGAGTTTAAAAGTCTTAGACTTGCGACACAACAAGCTCAATGACATCCCAGAAGTGGTGTACAAACTGACATCATTGACTACATTATTTTTAAGATTCAATAGAATCAGAGTTGTGGGCAATGGAATAGCTAACCTGACTAATTTGACAATGTTAAGTTTAAGGGAGAATAAAATTAAAGAACTATCCTCTGGCATTGGTAAACTGGTGAACTTGGTAACATTTGATGTTTCACACAATCATTTAGAGCATTTGCCACAAGAAATTGGTAATTGTGTTAATTTATCAACACTAGACCTTCAACACAATGAGCTCCTAGATATACCAGAGACTATTGGCAACCTTCAATCAATAACTCGTCTTGGCCTGAGGTACAATAGACTGACTGCTATTCCAGCTACACTCAGTAACTGTAAACACATGGATGAATTTAATGTTGAAGGTAACTCTATATCCCAACTGCCTGATGGTCTTTTAGCCAGCCTAAATGAACTGACAAGCATCACACTTTCTCGCAACTCATTTGGGAGCTACCCATCTGGAGGACCAGCTCAGTTTACTAATGTTGTCTCTATTAATCTGGAACACAATCAAATTGATAAGATTCCTTATGGGATATTTTCAAGAGCTAAAAATGTAACAAAGTTGAATATGAAAGAAAATTTACTTACATCCCTTCCTTTGGACATAGGAACATGGGTAAATATGGTGGAGCTCAATTTGGGTACCAATCAGCTGGCCAAATTACCTGATGATATTCAATGCTTGCAAAATTTGGAAGTGTTAATTTTATCTAACAATTGCTTGAAGCGGATACCACCCAGTATTGGAAGCCTAAGGAAACTGAGAGTTCTTGACCTTGAAGAAAATAAGTTAGAGGTTTTGCCAAATGAAATTGGATTCTTGCATGACTTACAGAAACTGATAGTGCAATCTAATCAGCTGACATCTCTGCCTCGCTCTATTGGTCATTTGACTAATCTAACATACCTCAGTGTTGGTGAAAACAACCTACAATATCTACCTGAGGAAATTGGAACATTGGAGAATTTAGAATCCTTGTACTTGAATGATAACCCCAACCTATGCAATCTTCCATTTGAGTTGGCTCTGTGTGTCAGCTTACAAATTATGAGCATTGAAAATTGCCCATTGACAGCAATTCCCCCTGAAGTAGTATCTTCAGGACCATCACTGGTAATTCAATACTTAAAGTCTCAAGGTCCATATAGAGCTATGTGATATCAGGAAGACGATTTTTTACCAGCCGGCGAAGGCTAGTAAATTTTGTAGACGCTTGATATGGCAAGCTTTCCAGAAAATGTATACTCAAAATTTTATGTTGTGAAATAAAACAAAAATATACCCAATGTATGTTACAAGTAAAACTTAAATATAAGGCATTTTCTTATTGTGGGTTACAATATTTTATGATGATTATGTCTTAAATTTGTTTTAAAATATCTTTTGTGTCCAGTTTGATAGATATATAAATCCCAATATTTAATGTTTTAATTATATAGATGTTTAAGATTTAAGCAATTGTTTTATTGGTATCACAAAAATTATAAAAACACAAAAACAAACTGATTAGTGTTAGTAGGTAAAAGTATATTGTATAATGCTGTATATAAAATGCACAATAATAATATCCATGTTTTCCAGTCCATCAAAGGATTTTTTAAATAAATAATGTATAATGTTCTTTCAATATCAAATGTCAAAGAAGCTTCTAATTTCTATTGTTATATTGTATTTTGATGATCCAGATATGGAAGCATTGTGCAATCTATTGAGCTTAGTGTTATAAGATACCAGTTATGTATGTAATAGGTAAAAATGGTTTAAAAGCACTTTCAAAGAAATTGTTTGTATCATGAGATGAAATCAAGTAGCTAGCAGATGCCTATTTATTCAATCTTATTTACAGAAAAATGTCTTGTTTCTATTCAAATGAATTAATGTTGGTAATCAGTATTTTATGTGTAATCTAGGTTTGATGTTTTATAGACAAGTTAAATGTGTTCTTTACTAGTTTTGGTTATATCTATATTTGATAGAGATTGTAATCATGGAAGATCTCATAATAGCATTATTACCTACTGAAACTGTGACACACTGTTGTTAATTTTAAGGATGTTATTAATATGTCATGACTAATTTTACAACATTGATTTCCTTGTGGGTCTAATGGTTGTTACCTGCAAGTAGCAACTGTTGAGCATCTGAGTGTGGAGCTAGTTTGAGATTTGCATATGATTACCTACTAGAACAGTTTTTTACGACTCTGAAATAGGTTGCAAGAAGATTAACAAGAGTAATATATTATTTGATGGATAAAAATATTAAAACTATTAAAATAAATACTGTACTTCTCAGTCTAGCTCATCAGGTAAAAATAGACCTAATGTCATATTATATTACTATAGGTTTCCTATCAGTTGCATTTAATATTTTTTATATTAATAAGTGTATGTAATTTAGTATCTAGATACTATTTGTATTCTTTCAGGCTTTACTCATATAGAGAATTTGTTTAATTAATTAAGTATGTAATATTTTTCGATGTTCTAATGTGCGTACATAATTCTGTTCATAACAATATGCGGATTTTTCCTGTGTGACATCTTTACAATTTTTATAATCCTAGTTCTAAATGAGAATTGATGTTAATATTTTATACGATAAAACATAGTTATCTAGTCACAGTTAAATTGATTTCTTTAACATAATTTCATGTATTTGATGTAATCCATGACATACTTTACAGTATACTAATCCTATATCAATGTAATTCTTGAAGAGATTGCTGTTTTTGCAACTTGTGCTAAGCGCTCTGGTAAAACCTATCCTAATTTTTAATGTTGATCCGTGTGTAGGTATTCGTTTATAATCAATGTTTCAGTGACATGTAAACGTGTTATATGAAATAAATAAATTATATAGTAATCGGAATATTTTTTGATAATCCCTGAACATGACTTACAATATAACAAGATGCTATCAGTGTAATTATTCTGTATGATAGTAGATACTGATAGCAACGAACAAGATACTTAATAAATAGGTACCTAATTCAGACATATGATCGAAAGTGAGCTTGCTAATAATTCTTTTACAAACCACGTAAAAAAACCGACACCCATCTTTTTTAAGTCAAATAGTATACTAAAACCAGTATACAAAAAGTTCTCCTAAGTGTAATAAAAACTATCCTGAGAATTGTATCAAAATTGGTTCAGCCTATCACGATATAATAGCGCACAAATATACATACAAGTCAGTCTTCCTTTTTTTTTTGAAGTCGGTTAATAAAATTAAAAATTAGTTCGTGTGGTGTAGAAATCGAAGTCGCAATATTCACGGCAGTCAGTCGTCCATTCACTGCACCAATCTTGCAATTCGTGCTATCTTCAATGTAGCTAAGTCATAGTTCGCCACAAATAGGCCGGTTAGACCGGAGGGACGCCACGGTTTTACAGAAAACTGGCGTGGAACAACGCTGGAGTTGTTTCGCCGTGTGAGGTAACCGGAGGTCTAATTCATTCCTCACCACAAGTCCCTAAGCCCTGACACCTAAAAGGTCGGCAACGCACTCGTAACTCCTCTCCTGTGATGTTGTGGCGATTGCTTACCATACCATCAGGTGATCCGTTACGTCTGCTCGTTTCAATTTAGAAGAATAAACGAATCCCCCCCCCCCCCGAATGTTCTATCCCAGAACAATGGCTAGACGGTTCAATATCCAGATCGGTTGATTACTAATGTGTAATGAAAAATGTTCAAAGTATGGGCATCGGGTCCACTGAAACAGACCTACTCCGGAGCCCCCACGGTGCAATGCCTGTTACGGGCACAGCACATCCCTGGGGACGTGAGTGTACCTTGAGCACGGTTTACACGGTACCACATGACTACTGTGCTACCGTCTTCCTACCTACCTTTACCTTCCTACTACCTGCCCACCTACTGGCCTCAGAGTTCCCAGTCTATGCACATTCACCCGTGGCCCCCTACATTATGACCTAGCCTTTTTTTTGAGTGGGAAAAATCATCCAATGACTTCTCCCGTCTTGGGTTAGTCGAGAGGGAGTGCCAGACTCTTACTAAAAACCACCCCGGGCCTCGGAAACCAGTTAGGCCTTCCACGGCTCCGTATCGGGTATCAGCCCTACAGATGGGTATCTGCGGTGGTCTGATGGCTCTTTGAGGCGCGCGCGGCTCGCGACGCGCCGCACGCACGGGTCTGGTTCTGGTTGGGCGGCGACCTATCCTTGCTCACTCAAAACATATATCTCAGAAACTAGCCACTTTCGGACCAGAAACCTCAGGGCAAATTTTGTAGGACCTTAGTTGTATTATCACCTCCCGAGAGGATTACGTAGAATAACATCCTGTATACTTTGTAATTGAACCCAAGACTTCTTGCTTCGCTGACGATTACTTGAAAGATTTTGTTTTATGCTGATCATGAAGATTGTGTAGGATTTAAATAAAAGCCCATGATAAAGTTCAATAATTTATGAAGTGCATAATACACAAGTTCGTTTAGCTCTTACATAAATAGGTATATACACGAATCATTTTTGAAGCTTTACATGTAAATCAAAGCAGTCTACAAATAATATCAATAATAATTGAAGGTGCATTTATCAACATGCACGCCATTTTCCTTCCGTTCGAAATGTTAATTTTCGTCCTCATTTATGAGGACAATCGCAACATACCAGTTACACTACTTCCTTGTTTGAGAATGCATGAGACACTGCAGGTTGTTGTGCTAGACTTTCGTAGCGAATTTAGTACTTTTTAAATGCATTATATTCCTTAAGTCTAAGATTTCCACATACAAAAATATTTCGCCCTAATAAATCACTATAAACACACTTTGTCTAATCACAAACATTATTCGAAAAAAATAATTAAATTAGTATTAATAGAAAATTGAAAAAGATCAGTAAAAAAATGGCGATAAGACTAAATTTCACCATCACTGAAGCTTAAAACAGTCATATCAGCTGCCAATACAGTACAAGTATTTTTCAGATATATATTACGTATGTAATACGTGGCTATAAAATAGCAAAGTTATTGCCTTTAGAAATTGTTAGCATAAGAGAAATCAGCATAAATTAATATAACTTTATTCAATCAGAATAAAGCAAACCTACGAATTATTATAAGCATGAATATTAATATAATATATCTAAATAAAATACCGCTTAACAAATACGCCATTTACTGGATAATAAATGCTTAAACATCTGCAACTAATTCGAGTTTAAATTGAGTATGTTAAAAACTAGCATCTACGGTCAGTCATTATTCACAAGTTGCATAAGAATATATTCCAAAACTTCGAATATTGAGGTCCAGTTGCATATACAAAAATAACATTATAGTCATTTTACATAACAGTAACAATTTGTTTCTAACCATTGAAGATACTTTACAAAAACATACTAAATAATATACTGAGTCTTACATCTATTTATAAAATCTTTGGCATTTTCATATGCTTAAATATAAGCAGAAAATATAACTAAAATAGTTGTGTGATGATCCAAATACAGTTAACATATTATAAAGTATCACTATGTTGTATGAAGAATGTGTTTTATGGCACTTATTGACATGCAATGACTGTAATTTTTGTTCAATATTTATTATATAATATGGGTGCTACCTTGGAAGAACATGCTGGTATAGAAACACATTATTACTGTCGTCGAGAGCTTTCTGCATGTATAATTGTCGAATCTGTCATGGAGTTTGTCTTATTTACATAATTAAACACTTCCTCTGATGTCTCTTCTGAGGTTCAGGTCTTAATACTGCACGTACAGCTTCGTCAAACACCTGGTAACAATAACAGTGTTATCTTTGGCATAAGCTTCACATTCATGTAGGTATAGTACCTATCCTGTGCTGGGCATATACAATGACAATCAAAAATTAATATAGAAAGTAATATTGCCAAAAATATTAAATGATGGGGTAATTAAAAATGTTTAACATAAACTACCAAATTAAAGAGAGAAATGAGATTTTCTTTAATCATACCTGTTTGAGTCCACGTTGAGTCAATGCAGAGCATTCCATATATTTTACAGCTCTAATTTTGTTTGCCAACTTTTGTCCTTGTTCCCTCTTCAACGGAGACATTCCTTGTTCAGATAACAAACTGAGAGTTTCACGGTCATCCCTCAAATCAATCTTTGTACCTGTAAAATGATTATTTATAAAGTTTATAAAGTATTTATAAAGTCAATACAATTTTGATGTAATTTGAGTTATAGTACAGACAAGAGATGGGGATACTATTACAATACTACACCCGGTAATAAGTATAATTATGTACCCATTTAATTGAAATAGGAATAAGGAAACAATTTATCTTATACTATTATATTATAAAGCTTTTTTTTTTTTTTTTTTAAGGGGTAAAATCATCGAATGACTGCTCCCGCCTGGGTGAGGCGGAAGGGAGTGTCAGACTCTTACTGACTAAAAACCACCCCGTTCCTTCTCCTGCACGTCGAGCCGGAGCCCCAGTTACCCGTTAGGTTCTCCGCGACTCCGAATCGGCATCGGCCCTATTGGGCCCCATCTGTGGTGGTCTGATGGCTCTTTGAGGCGCGCGCGGAACGCGACGCGCCGTACGCATATTATAAAGCTTAAGGATATGTTTATAAACTCGCTAATTTCAAGAACTACTGGTCCAATTGGAATAACACTTTTTCTGTTAGATAGTAAATTTATCGAGGAGAGTTATAGGCTATAAAATATCACGCTACAATCAATAGGACCCGAGCAGAGTGGGTGAACCGCACGGAACTAGCTAGTAGTATTATATTATTGTTGCTGTAAAATAATTATGACAGTATATTATGTACTCACCAACCAATATAATAGGTGCATCAGGACAGTGGTGCTTAATCTCAGGATACCATTTTGAAGTAACATTTTCATAAGATGACGGGCTAAAAATTGAGAAACATAAATTTAATAGTAGCACTGGGGAATATAAATAATACTATCAAATACTGTTATAATGATATTTCTTGATACTATGATATGATAAGACTTGATTGAATACATTTTAGATAGTAGAAGGACAAGAGAGCATGTGTAGATTAAAGTGGGAGTAGAAACAATTTGAGTCAGAACTAGGTTTAACTAGTCTTAATCATCCAAATTATGTTGGAGCATCACTGTTATAAAATTATGATCTTTATTAACTCAATGTGAATGGCTAAGATGGCCTGATTAATGTTAATTTGTACTGTAATTAAATGTTTGACAACATCTCATATCCATTGTTCTAATGTGCACATAAATAATTGTATTGGGCTACATACCTTGTCACACTGAAGCATATAAGGAAGACATCTGTTTGTGGATAACTTAAAGGTCTAAGTCTATCATAATCCTCCTGTCCTGCAGTATCCCACAGTCCTAGGGACACTGCTACACCATCCACAACCATTGGTGCAGAATAGTTGTCAAATCTGCAATTATAATACTCACAATTAGCTTTTTTGCAAACTTGGAACATTCTAAACACTCGCTGCAACCACACAAAGTATATTTACAATAGGTATCCAATAGGCACGAGAACAAAACTTACACTGTGGGCACATATTCCCCCGGAAAACTGTCTGTAGTGTACGATATTAACATACAAGTTTTACCAACAGTACCATCACCGACGACCACACATTTGATCGGCCTTCCTGATGACATCTATGGAAGAGAATATTATTGATAAATAAAGGCAAACCTATGACTCATTGTAAAACCGAAACGTATGTTGAAAACAATCAGTTAATATTACCGTATAAAAAGATTTTGTCACTTCCTTTCAATTATAAATACTGTTTGAACAACAAAGATTTGAAGCACTGACAAACTATTTATAGAAGAAGCAAGTTTTTCAAAATTTTACATCGAATTAGAATAGGAAACGCATTGAAAGATGGATGGGGACATCAGGGCCGTCACACTTAGAGCCATTGACAGCTTAAAAAATCGGACCGTCAACTACATCTAGTTTTCGAACCTGAAATTAAATGTTGTCAAAACTAATATTTTCAGTGGCCACACAGTTCCAAGCAAGGTTGCAACATTATTTTAAAATTTAGGCTTAAAATAATATTTTTTGGAAATAGTAAAATAACATTATACACATTTATTTAATACTATATTGCATTTTTTACAAAATAATTCCTTAAACTTAGATCAAATGACAGTTATGCTGGCATAATCGATCAAAGATGACAGCCTCTTTACTAATAATAGAGATTGAAAAGATGAAATGTCAAGTGATGGATGACAAACTAAACTCTATGAAGTGACTGCGTCAGGTTTCTGCATCCAAAAGCATTAACCTAAGAGCCTGTGAACCTCAGGTTTAGGCCACCGTTTTTATTATATAAAAACTAATATTATATGAAAATACTGAATTTTAATAGTAAATCTATAAAATAGGTTGCACGCATTCTTTCTGTCTCTCTATCACACACACACACACGTACCTACTTAATCTTTCTCGATAAATGCACTAACTCTATTTCGTTCAGTCATCATCTCTGATTTACAATTTGACAGCACCATCATTTTCACCACCCTCGAGAACCATGAAAACGACACCTATAACGATAAATTGAAAATATCGTGCAGCCGCCATCTTGGATTTGCATTTTGACAGCACCATCTTTGTTACCACCCTCGAAAACCATGAAGACGATACTCATGACAATAAATTCAAAATTTTGTGCAGACGCCATCTTGGATTTACATTTTGACAACACCATCGGCTTTATCACCCTCGAAAACCATGAAAACGACACCCATGACGATAAATTGAAAACTTCGTACAGCCGCCATCTTGGATTTGCATTTTGACAGCACCATCGGCTTTATCACCCTCGAAAACCATGAGAACGATACCCATTACGATACATTCAAAATTTTGCGCAGACGCCATCTTGGATTTACATTTTGACAACACCATCGGTTTTATCACCCCCGAAAACCATGAGAACGACACCCATGACGATATATTCAAAATTTTGTGCAGACGCCATCTTGGATTTACATTTTGACAACACCATCGGTTTTATCACCCTCGAAAACCATGAAAAGGACACCCATGACGATAAATTGAAAAATTTTGTGCGCACGTCATCTTGGATTTACAATTTGACAGGACCATCGGCTTTATCACCCTCGAAAACCATGAAAACGACACCCACGATAAATTCAAAATTTTGTGCAGACGTTAGCCCTGTTCATTTCCATTTGCTGATTTACTTTATCCAAGTTTTCGAAGATATTATTCATAATAGCTAGTCATTAATTGATTAATTACTAGTCATTACGAATAATATCAAATTAATCACTTTGGCTGTAACATATGTATATACATTTAGGTCACACTGATACTCCTTTTTTAAAGTCGGTTAAAAAAGAATCATCAAAATACGTTAAAAAACGACGAAGTCATCCCTGAAGGAACATAAAAAAACCTTATAGGTATATAACTTTTCCTTTTTTTTAAGTCCGTTATAAATAACAAAGGTCTGGGTTCGTAGCCTCTTGTACTATATGGATTGTCAAATTATTATTTTTTACGGGGGCTAAAAAAATATTAAAACATTACAATAATAATTTTCCCAATTTTTTAGATAATACATAACTATTAAAATAATATTGTTAATAATTAGATATTGATATCAAATACTTTTTTTATATTATCTCCTTATTTCTATAAAATAGTATGCATGTAGTTTGTACTATTTTAATACTGGCATATAATATGTATACTTTTTGCTTGATAAAGAAAAGAAACAAAAACAAAAATTTGAAATGTCAAAATTGTAAAAAATTTTGCCAAAAATATTTTAAATTATTTAATAATTTGTCATGAGATTTTGTGATTGTTTTTCTAAAAAAGGAAGTTCTGCGATGCGTGTTGTGTTTTCTATAAAGGACCTTTTGTATACATGTGTATCACAAATCACAAAAGTACATTGTGTTTGTTTGTCTATTCATTGGACTTGATTTTACAAAGGAACGCTTTAATTTGCGTATATATCTCATTTATAATAAAGAACATCAATACGAAGAATACAATCATGTTGCTGAAGGTAAAACCTACAACAAGTTTATGATTTTTGCTATTGAACCTATTTATACATTTTATTTGATTCATTGAGATACCAAACTATGTAGTTTTTATATATTTCTACTTTTTCTTTTGTATATTTGTTACAGTGATATTTGGAATTGCTATTGCATCGATATTACTTCAGCATCATCATTGCAGAATATCAATAGTGCAATTTTTTATCGGCAGTTACGAGTCTTACGATGTCCGGATAAAGTGCCGATCTATACCAGCAGTGCTTGAAACCTATTTTAGAGATGGTAAATACTATATTATTCTTGTAACATCAGTAATATCACGTAAGGTACACCTACCTTAGATAAATAAAAGAAAACAAATAAATTAAATACATATTTCTGCATGTAAAAATAATCTTTGTTTTTTTTTTCAGGTACTATTTGGAATTATTCTAACATTCAGACGTATATTATTGTCTCAAGAAACAAGAAACCCATAGATCGCTGCAAATATTAAAGCCGTATTATTTTTGTAAAACTATTTTTATCTTTGTATTAATGTATATATCATAATTAGAACAACATTTTAAGTATCTACGCACAACAAAGTAATATTAAATTATAAATAAAATAAAATAGGTACATATTCACATCTAAAAAAAATGTTACCTTAGGGCATCAAAAAATTATTTTTCATCGCTATCGTGGAGTAGGGTGCCCAAAAGACTGGCAGCATTATCGGAATCTGGAATGTATGTGACGAAAACTGTGTCTCCTAGTACTTTGCTAAGAATGATTATTGTGTGAATGGTGGCTAATGTCTATTTATGTTTCTAGTTTGTCTGTGTATCTGCTGAGGCTTTTGGCTAGTACCTACTCCTGTGGCTCCAATTACTATAGAATTAACATGCGTTTCAATATTTCAAGGCGTCTAGCCTTGAGTTGTGTCTTTAAAAAGTGGTATTTACTGAATTTCTTTTGCTCCTATGTTGTAGTTACATGGTACAGTTATGTCAAAGAGGTATGTGGTGTTGGATGTTTTGTTTGTGTATATTATGTCCGGTCTGTTGTGGGCAACTGTGAAGTCTGTCTGAATTGGGATTTCCCACATTATTTTGCCTGTTTCATTTTCATTTGTATTTATAATAATATTACTTTGTTTCATTATAATGTTATAAAAATATTATATTTGAGGATAGGAAAAATCTGTAGTTGTTTAGTAAAAATGACTGTAATATAACTAGATATAGGAAACGACTAAGTCAGGCATTTATTAGCAACTAGCAAAACAAAGTACTAAAAAACTGAGACTGACTGAGAGGCAGACTGAGACTTATTTTTAAGCACTATATTTTTCGACATTATAATAATAAGTGCGACTGCCGGGCAAGGGGTCTCGGGTTCGATACCCGGGTCGGGCAAAGTATTACTGGGTTTTAAAAAATCTCAGTAGTAGTAGAGTAGTCTGGAAATGTGCCCGGTATATGGCAATAGGCTCACCCCCTATTACATGGGACTTATAACATAAATAGTGAAAAGTGGGTGTTACATTGTACAGTGGCATTGAGTGCCGAAATGTGCACCTCTGCCTACCCCTTCGGGGATAAAAAGGCGTGATGTTATGTATGTTATGTTATGTAAATTGTATAATAATTTTGTGTTTTTGTAAATACTGTAAGCGATTCAAATCGATGGTAAAATGTACTACATTTGTGTAGGTATTACGGTTTATTTATATTATTAGATTGTTAACTACTGTTAGGTACTGTGTAAACAACGGTGAACAGTAAATATTTTTAATTTTAGTTCTTTGTGGGATCAATAATTAAAAAAATAACTAATTCAAATAAATTTTGAACGACATATTTATATCTGAAATTTGTAAACATAAAATTAAAAAGAACTAAAATTTGAATTATACTTTGAACAAATCTGTCGTCTGATATTTCCCTACTAGCTGATAATTTTTAAATGTTAATTTGTATTTATTGTAAAATAAATGTAATATTGTAATTAATAACTTCTTTGATTTTGCAGCTACCAGACATAGCTAATTCCAATACTACCTTCAATGTACCAACCTGCAAGGTGCATTGTTGGTAGTATTGGCATTAGCTATACTTAGGATTATCTGTAGACATTAGTAAAAAAAAAATATACTAGGATTCAATTTTCAGATGGCGTTTCAAATTGATTGGCATAAATTTTTGACGAGTGGCAACTCTTTACCCCTATACTTATTATACTCTTTGGGGGACATTACGGAAGGGATGCAGATTAAAAATGTAACTGAGTTGACGGATGATGTTACGTTCATTTATATGCATTTACTACAAGCCGAACCACTTATGTGTACATTAGTCTTAATTTTGTCATACCTAATTAGTAATTAAAAACTATAAGTGATTTCAGTTGTTAATTGAATATTTTTCATCAATATTTGATTACCTCATTTCCAAAAGATTTTAATTTACCTTTTTAGATAACGATAAAAATCACCATGCAGTAGTTAACTATCAATTAATTTAAGTTAATATTATAAAATTTGATTTAAATTAGTTTGTGATGATTCATAGTTGTTAAAGTCATGTAAAATTATCAAATCAGCAAATTCTATATATGTCCATTCCCTTGCAATGAAAAATTTCTATGTACTACGTAACGTATCATCTTATGATGTCATAACATTTTTTTTTATCTATGCAGAAATAAAAACGCTGGTGTACAGACGTTGCTACTTTTTATTTTAATTTATCTCATTTCCTCTAAATTCTGATTGCTTAGTTTTATATAATTCATTGTTAAATGTAGAAGAAGGCTAAACATCAATAAACTGAAAATGTCTAAAAATCAAGACAAAAAGGTAATTTGAAAAGTTTGACTTTGTGTTTACGACAGTGAAATAACTTTTGTACTTTGTGATAAGTGATTGATAATGTGTAATATTACTTTTCCAGATGAGTGGGTCGTGTGTGGAAACTCCAGAAGCACCTGCTTGGCTATCTAAGTTGGAAAGTCAAAGAGAAAAATTAAGTAAAGCTCGACTTGGACACGATAGCGGCGCCGGTGCACCCTGTAACTCATGCGGTAAATAAAAACATGTTTATTTAATTACACAAGTTATACTGTCTCTTAATGTATTAGTGCTATAAAATACTTACGATTTTCTTTAATTTTATTCTAATAATCTGTGGATATCAGTAACCTGTACCCAGAAATCCAAAATTTACTTATAATCGTCATGACGTCATTAATAACAATGCAATCGTTATCATTATTCGTTATAGGTTTGTCCAAACGCTTTATAAATCATTTTTGCGCTGTGTACATGATTCCATTTGGAAATTTATGAATGAATCTTAAATATTATTGTTATTATTTCTAAGAAATAATGCAAATTCACAGAAGGAATTCATTATATCCTTTGTAGTTACATTAATAATTTTACAACCTAACTGATTCATCCAGTGCAGGTTTTATCTCCTTTTATAAATAACCAGCTATTGGTCATATTGTATAATAATAATAATAATAAGCCCGCAGGGCACCTTGAGGCGAGGTGACGGGCATTAGCGATCCCGCGGGCTACCATCATCCCGAGTGCTCCAGGGAGAAGTCACCGTTCCTTCTTCTCCGGCTTGCCTTAATTGGCTGGCTGGAGTGAAAGATGACAAGGAACAGGTCTCCCACCTCTGGCTTGTCTTCATTGGCCGTCCAGAGTGGAGTCGCGAGAGCAGTGATCCTGCTCGGAGGGTAAGAAACTATTCGTAAGTCGCGAGTGGGCCAGGGATGCAGGAGGCTTCGGCTGGAGCAGATGATCTGAGTAGAAAGCGGTGGTAGTTTCTTAACCCTTCAGCCACTTACATTCTCGTTGCCCCTCTGTTGCTATATCTAGCAACCATTCCCGGGGCCCGGTCGGTGAGTTGGCGAGTCTCCGCCTGCCATTTTTACGTGTAAAAATTACATTGTTTCGGCAGGTGTCATAGTCATCCATAGTTCCCAATTTACCAGTCCACAGCAACCCATCCATAGCCCTACCTTTTTTTCCATTATTCACAATAGTCCTACACTAACCGGGGATTGTCCTTGGGTGCATTTCCATAGTGCATACAGGGATAGTCGCCGGTTTGTGTGTCCATTACATTTATATTATAGTTGTCTAAAGGGCCTCTGCGCAGTTGGCTTCGGCCCCTCGTACGCCTCCCAAATGACCGGGACCCTGTGGTCCCGTGAATGGTAAAGACATACATAATAATAATAATAATAAGCCCGCAGGGCACCTTGAGGCGAGGTGACGGGCATTAGCGATCCCGCGGGCTACCATCATCCCGAGTGCTCCAGGGAGAAGTCACCGTTCCTTCTTCTCCGGCTTGCCTTAATTGGCTGGCTGGAGTGAACGATGACAAGGAACAGGTCTCCCACCTCTGGCTTGCCTTCATTGGCCGTCCAGAGTGGAGTCGCGAGAGCAGTGATCCTGCTCGGAGGGTAAGAAACTATTCGTAAGTCGCGAGTGGGCCAGGGATGCAGGAGGCTTCGGCTGGAGCAGATGATCTGAGTAGAAAGCGGTGGTAGTTTCTTAACCCTTCAGCCACTCACATTCTCGTTGCCCCTCTGTTGCTATATCTAGCAACCATTCCCGGGGCCCGGTCGGTGAGTTGGCGAGTCTCCGCCTGCCATTTTTACGTGTAAAAATTACATTGTTTCGGCAGGTGCCATAGTCATCCATAGTTCCCAATTTACCAGTCCACAGCAACCCATCCATAGCCCTACCTTTTTTTTCCATTATTCACAATAGTTCTACACTAACCGGGGACTGTCCTTGGATGCATTTCCATAGTGCATACAGGGATAGTCGCCGGTTTGTGTGTCCATTACATTTATATTAAAGTTGTCTAAAGGGCCTCTGCGCAGTTGGCTTCGGCCCCTCGTACGCCTCCCAAATGACCGGGACCCTGTGGTCCCGTGAATGGTAAAGACATACATAATAATAATAACCTTTATTGTACACCTTAAATAAATGGAATATACATTAGCGTTATAATAAAAAAAAATAGTAGGGTACAAAGGCGGCCTTATCACTAATAGCGATCTCTACCAGGCAACCTTTGGGTGAATGGAGCATTGTTCGATGAAAGTGGAGGTTGTTCTTGGTGTACTCAGGTACTTATAAATTATATGTACAAGTAAAATATATATTCTCTAAATAAATAGTATCGAGGGGTAACGGGCTATTTGGTTTAAGCGACATTTTGGGCGATATTGAGTTATATATATATTCGGAATCAGCGAATTTTTCTCCGTCGAATGATGCCGGTTTCATTAAAATCGGAGCACTTTTTTGGCGTTTCAAACAATTCTATTTTCATGTTGTTTCCAAAGTGGCAGTGTATTAAACGACATGGATTTCGCATTTTTTATTAAATTATGTACTTGAACCATACCATCATATTAATAACCGAGACATAAACCAGTCACCCTATCTCTAATTATTAAGTCAATATGAGTTAAAGCGTTTTTCTTGTTTCTAATTTTTATTAACAAGTAACTTGAATCATTTTAACTTCCCACAAATCACACGGTGTGATGTCGCTTAAAACATTTGTCCGTCATCCAAATGCGTCATGGTACGTCTCTTAAACATTTCTAGCTGCCTCTATTTTCTACGCAGGGTGCTACTTAAACCAAATAGTTGTTTTCGTTCAGATATTTTGTTTAGTCATAAACCATTTAACCCTCAATTTTTTTTTAATGCATGTCGTTTTATACAGACGATAACATTGATAATGAATATTGAAACATTTTTCCAGTATTCATAGAAATACGAGTCGGTCTTTCAATCACTAAGTTTTAATATGGTACATTTCAATCATGTCATATGATACCATATTTATTTCATCGCCCTGGTGTTAAAAATCGTTATCATCCAACTGGACTATCGTGCGCTGGCGCTTCAGTCACTCCAGAGTGCGCCGAAGACAGACGGGACGCGCGCACACCGCCAGTGTTTACGTAAAACGCTCATCGAAATTGAATCCTAAGTACTTTAATTTCAAGATGAACCTCGCGGTCGTTCGAAGACTTTGGCAACAATGACAATTTAAGGGTTATTGTGGAGGTTGATGACATACAATCTACGGCTGATTTAGCAACAGCTTTCGACGTTAGCGTCAAAACAATATTGGTACATTTGCGTCAAATTGGCAAGGTAAAAAAGCTTGATAAGTGGGTGTCCCACAAACTAAATGATCAACAGAGCTAAGTATGCATCGAGCAGTGCGAGGGGGACTGGGATGCCGTCTCCTCGTTTTGCGAAGCAGTTATGCTAGCTAAGGAGGAGGCGGGACGCGTGAGGCAGCGAAGCGCTGGCTCCTCGCAACCCAGCCATCGCGAAGGACACACCTGGCGTCGGGGATCGCGGGACGATCTCCAGTTACCGTAAGCGCGGGCCTGCGGACGGTGAGCATAAGTGGCTCCCCGTCCGACCAGAAACAGACCCGAGCGTACGGGGGGCGTCGCGTTCCGCGCGCGCCTCAAAAAGCCATCAGACCACCACAGATGGGGCCCAATAGGGTCGATGCCGATTCAGAGTCGCGGAGAACCTAACGGGTAACCGGGGCTACGGCTCGATGTGCAGGAGAAGAAACGGGGTGATTTTTAGTCAGTAAGAGTCTGACACTCTTTCCCGCCTCACCCAGGCGGGAGCAGTCATTCGATGATTTTCCACCCTTAAAAAAATGCATCGAGTAGTGCATTGCACTGCACTGCTCAATATACACACAATGAAAGAATTTTGATTTGCATTGTCACCTCCGATGAAAAATGAAATCTGTGTGATAACCACACGCGTTTAGCATGTTGGTTGAATCCTAGTTCAGCACCTAAACAATGCCCTAAACGAAAACTTACCCCTAGAAAAGTGATGGTCACTGATGGTCTAGCGCTCGCGCTATTCTGATTCATCACAAATTCTTACCAAACGGAGTGAGCATTACTACAGATGTGTAGTGTGAAGAACTGAACACAATGATGGAGAAGCTGACACATCTCCAACCAGCATTGGTCAATCGCTAATCTCCATTGCTCCTGCATTACAACGCGCGACCTAAAGCTGCACAAGAGACGGCCTCCACGTTACAAGAACTGGGGTTGTGAAGCTCTCCGACATCCACCCTACTCACCAGTCACCAGACTACTTCTTTTTCCAGAATTTGGATAACTTCTTGGCGGGAAAAAATTTAATAACCGAGAGGCAGTACAAAATGCATTTGAAGAATTTGTTGCTACCCGTCCAGCTGATTGAAGAAGGGCATCCATAAACTGCCACTGCGTTGGCAACGATGCATTGATTGCATGGGTGATTACGTTGATTATACAAATAGAAAATACATGAAAAAATCGTTTAAATTTTTTCATACAAAACGGCAATTTCAGTAAATGACCCATTAATTTAATTGATTTTGCTGAAATATAATCGATATTCCTACTGAAACTGTAATTATTACTCTAAATAAATACTTTGATATTGTGTTGTGTTTATTTATTCAATGTAAGCATCTGAGATTTTCGGTGATTGCGATATATCCAGGTTGTTTTATCAGCCATTAATCGCCTTAGATGTAAATAAACATAAACATTAAACGTTATAATTTCAATGTTATATGTCACATAAGTAAATTAGCCTGTCACTCATTTTAGTCTGAATTGGTAGTTAAGATAAATAGCTTGCTTCTATTAATTTTGGGTTTCGTCACTTCATATTTTTTAGCTGACTCTGTAAATAGAGTGCATTGTCGCTTAATTTTTTTCCCTTGTAGCCAATTGTAGTTATGAAGTCACTTAAATCATTTTTCCTGACTCTAAAAAAGGGCAGATTGTATTAAGCGACATTTATCTTTGTAATTAAAGGTCCGCTTTATTTAGAATTAGCATCAGCAACTAGATAATTTAATTTAAATTTCAATGCAATTTACCCCGTTCAAATAACTGCAGAAACATTTTTGTTACGAATTTTTTTTCGAAATTTCAAACTTTAAAAGGCTCTCCTGTAAAGTTGCAGAAATGTCGCTTAAACCAAATAGCCCGTTACCCCTCGGTATATTTAAAATAAAATATAATACTTACATAAGACCTTATACATACAAACATATCCATATAAATATATATACATACAACATATATATATACTATATATATATATATATATATATACACAAATAAAAATATAGCACAGATGATGAATAGGAACAGGAAAAGAAAAAACAAAAAAGAAATAGTAATGGACTACAACGTGGCGAGATAATGGTTTTTCACGAGTGCTTTGAATGTAACAAGTGACTCTGCTTGTCTGACAGAAAGTGGCAGAGCATTCCACAGTCGAACAGCTCGTACTGTAAAAGATCTGTCGAATGATCTACTCGCATGCTGGGGCATCTCAAGCTTCATATCCTCCGACGACCGTACTGGTCTAGAATGTGTGTCATGGTAGAACTGGAAACGTTCTTTGAGATAGTGGGGGGTAGTGGGATTAAACAGTATACTGTAGAGTAAGGATAAGATATGAGTATCCCGGCGAAGGCGGATCGGCAGCCACTTGAGTTTAGCACGATATTCGGAAATATGATCATATTTGCGTAAACCAAATATAAACCGTATACTAAAATTTTGGAGTCGCTCAAGTTTATCTAGCTGCACTTCGGTAAGATCTGGATAGCTGACGTCAGCATAATCGAGGATGGGAAGAAGAAGTGATTGAGTAAGCGCAATTTTAGTAGCAGTCGGAAGAAAGTTCCGAAGTCTACGCAAAGACCTCGCAGACGCAAACATTTTCCGACTTACTTGTTTCAGTTGAGGTTCCCAAGTGAAGTCTCGGTCCATGACAATACCCAAGTCTTTTACTGTGTCACTGTATGGGATTGTGGTACCATTAAAAATAATTGAAGGGATCTGCGACCACATAATTTTACAGCGTAAGCGGGGGCTACCGACAACAATGACTTGTGTTTTCGCGGGGTTAACTTTCAAACCATAGGTTGTACTCCATTCCGAGATTCGTGCCAAGTCCGTATTCACCATCTTTACTGCCTCGGAGAATTCATTAGGAGGTGCTTGTGAGTAAATTTGCAGATCGTCGGCATACAAGTGGTAGGAAGACAGAAGTTCATTAGAAATGGAATTTATAAAAATTGCGAAGAGTAGAGGAGAAAGAACGCCCCCCTGCGGTACGCCAGCAGCCGTATCAGCCCAGGAAGAGTATGAACCCTCAATGGCGACACGCTGCCGGCGGCCAAACAGGTAACTGCGAAAGAAATCAATCACAGTTGGAGATATGTTAAGAGAGCCCAATATTCCAAGCAGTATATCAAAATCAACGGTGTTGAAGGCATTGCTAAAGTCTAGCAAGGTGAGCAGAGTTAGATTGCCGTTTTCAACACCGGATCGTATGTCATCAGTGATATGGACCAAAGCCGTAGTGGTACTATGTCCCGGACGAAACCCGGATTGGTAAGGATTAAGGAGACTGTGTTTGGTAAGGAAAGCGCTTAGCTGGTTATAAATAAGACGTTCCAGAACTTTAGAAAGGAAGGGTAAAATAGAAATAGGGCGATAGTCGGAAAAGGATTCTGGATTAGGTTTTTTAGGAAGTGGTGTAACCTGCGCTTCCTTCCATGCAGAAGGGAAGACGCTGCTGGACAAAGAATAGTTAAGGATGTGGCAGATGACAGGAAGGATCTCATCCAAGACAGGGAGTATCATTTTGCGACTGATGCAGTCAGTCCCTACCGCATTGGAACTGATGGAAATTATACTCTTCCTAACACTACAAGCTGTGAATTGATTGAAGAAAAATGGTGGATAGTCGGGAGCAGGAAGGGAAGAAAGATGTTTTAAGGTTTTGGATTTGATAAACCCATTAATGTAAGGTGAAGAAGAAAAGTGCTTATTTAGGGATTCAAGATCCAAGCTCCCAGAAATACCATCCTGACGCTGTTTGCCAACTCCCATAGTTTTTAGAAATGTCCAGACCTTGGCCGGATCGCCGTTTTCCACTGACTTATGAATATGGCGGCGTTGTGCATCCCTACACATCTTGTTGCTACGATTCCGGGCTGCAATATACTCTTCGCGGTTCCCCGGATTAGGTTGGCGTTTAAATTTGGCCTTTGCCGCTGCCTTCTTATGAATCACGACCTTCAGGTCATCCGTCAACCACGGTGCAGGTACATGCTTTATTTTAACGGGTCGTATTGGAGCATGAATGTCATACAACTGAATGAGCTTGCTGTTAAAGACATTAATCTTCTCATCAATTGCGTCAGCGGCAAGGAGCTTAGACCAGTCAATGTTGCCGGCATCCTCACGAAGCTTATCATGGTCCATACCACTAAAATTGCGCTGAAAGAGAGTTTTGGGTTTAGATTTAGGTGGACAGATTTTGTACGAAAGAAAGATTAAGTCATGATAGGAAAAATTGTCAGCAGAACATTGTCCGTGCTTGACAACATGTTGATCGGACGAGACAAGGATAAGATCAAGAAGAGAAGGTGAACAGTTAGGAAAGTGGTGAGTGGCACCCAAGGGAAGAAGAGACAAGTTGAGTGATTGAGCAATGGATTGAAGTGAGGAGGAGCGGGAATCTTGTTTCAGAAGACAGGTGTTAAAGTCACCCATTATTATGCTGTGACTGTAAGAGGGAGTTAAGTTCAGAAGTAAATTTTCAAAAGAGGAAAAATAGTCAACACGTAGTGAAGGACAATAATAGACACCGAGCAATACTCTGGAATTGCACAGTGTTAGTTCCAAGAAGAGATGCTCGCCAGCGTTCCGCGGCGGAGGCTGTGGTGACATATCAATTATTTTAAAGGAAATATTTGCTCGAAGATATATGGCAACCCCGCCACCGCCGCAGCCCGTGCGATCATTTCTTATCAACTGGTATCCAGGTAGAGAGTAGGAAGTAGAAGGGAGACAAGGTTTTAGCCAAGATTCAGAGACAAGGATAGCATGAATATTCTTACAGTCAAGGTTCGCCAGCATATCGTGGTAATGAGCTGGAATACTCTGTGCATTTATATGGACTACATTAAGATTTTTCGGTACATCGGAGAACCGGGACTCAAGTGTATCAGCAAGAGATGGTAAACTTGTAAAGCTGTCATTATCAGTATTCGCAGAAGTAAAACTTTCATCGATACTCTGCATGTAGCCATTCATCATTTAGTATTATTTAATAAAATATTATAAGTGATAAAATATATTAAAATAAATATAGATCTAAAATAAATAATAGAAAATAAAATAAAAAAAAAAAAAAAAATGTATAAAGTGGTACGTATGTGTAAGTATCACTCAGGTCCACCTGCCGGTTGCGTGTTATAATTTAAAGATATAAGTAATCTACGACTATCTCACAACACAATACTTCGCTCGGGTAAAAATTACAATTTAGCCAAGGAGAAAAAGAGATGAAAAAATAAATAAAAAATAATAATAAGTAGATGTAACAACAAATATATATATCAAAAAGAGAAATAGGATAAAATAAAACAAGATCTAAAAGAGCAAAGAGATAAAATTAATGATAATTTACATACATATAAAATAATGTTATTTAACATCATCTGCATTGATGTTGTCATTGTATTGTAGATATTCTAGAAAATATTTCTATATTTATTGGTAATAAAATAATTCCTTAGTGAATCACTTAAACTATAAATTAATGAGGAAGTATCATAAGTAACTTCTAAATTGTATCATATTAGTTAATTCCAATTTGTATGTAAAGTTCCCCTAAATACCAAAACACTTCAGAGAAGTGACTGCCTCGTTGGCCGGGTGGTCCCAAATGCAACTGCCGGGTAAGGGGTCTCAGGTTCGATTCCCGGGTCGGGCAAAGTATTACTGGTTTTTTTTAAATTCTCGGTAGTAGCATGGAGTCTGGAATTGTGCCAGGTATATGGCAATAGGCTCACCCCCTATTACATGGGACTCATAACATAAATAATATAAAAAGTGGGTGTTACATTGTACAGTGGCATAATGTGCACCTCTGCCTACTCCTTCGGGGATAAAAGGTGTGATGTAATGTTATGTTACTTCAGAGAAGTGGCTGCGATTTTGTTCCTATTGATATACATATAGATATCTATACATTTATGTATAATAGTTAGATCACTTCATATAAATTGGCTATAAGATGCAAGGTGGTAACCCTAAATAAATTAGGATAAATATAGGCAGCTGATATCATACCTCTATGCATGTACACCCACATTGGGAGTATCTCTGAATTGAAAATCCTCAATTTAAATGATATCAAACAATAGTTCAAGCTTCCTGTGTAAGTTTTTAATTGTATTTTTATTTAAACTATGTATGTAGTTTTTTACCGTCAAGTTCTTACTAATACTTAGTCTTCTTTAACCCCTATAAGGACTTAAGGGATAAAAAAATGTTATTATCTGAAAAGTTACTTGCCAATAGCAAAAGAATTTTCCCACAGGTTCATTAAACCTGAAGCTTATCCAAATATTTCTGCTTTGATGTCTACTAGATCCTATGTTTAATTATTTTATCCAGGACCATCATGCCCTGGTCTGGACCTGCACTTCTGGAGGAAGGTCTGCCGTTCATGTCACTGCAGTAAGGATGTTCATGATGTTCAAGATGATGACCTATCAGGCTGGGCACAGTTTGAGCTACTGGGTACTGCTAGACCTAAGAAGGCTTCAAGTGAGTGTTTATAGATTTATTTTTATTTATTTGCAATGGTTAACCCACAGCTTAGCCACTATCTTGTCAGGTGGTAAGCATTGACACAGACGTCATTGTAGGCTGAAACCCTTGAAGATATTCTGGTTTATACCCTTGTGTAAACACAGATTTAGGCAAATAATTCCACTCCTTAACAATTCTAATGGGAAATAAAATAAGCATAGTTTAAAATTACTGATTGCAATACTTAGAAGTTTTCTAGCTGATAGTAGCCTAGTAGTCAGACTGGGAGAAAATGCCTGCGGCATTAAGTCCACCTTATGTACATTTTGTGCATGAAGCTTTAAAATAAATAAATAAATATCTTTAAGGCTATTGAATGATACAATTAGTTGTGTTTATAAGATGTTTTCATTTGTTTTCTGATAGGATAGTCCACTTAACAGTTAATCATGTTCCTTAAGTGTCCCTTATCTTCAGGAATATTTTCTCCTTTGTGTCCGATCGAGAATTTTAGTGACTTATTGATTTCATAGGTTTTCTGAAATCAGAGTATCCCATACCTAGCATAAGTGTCCTTGGGCTAAAATTATAATGACGATGTCTGAAACCAGTTTTTAAATCTACCCAATAGTGCATAGTTTATATGTTTATTTTATTATTTCAGTGCCCCTGATTAAAATTCGTGGAGTTACTGACAAACCTGTGAAACTAGACTGGGTGCCTCCAAATGCGTCAACTGAGTTGGTAAGCAGCAACAATAATAATTATAACAACTTAGATACCTAGTGATAATGTAATAAATAAATAACGATAATTATTACCTATTAATTTATGCAAAGTAATTGCTTCTATTAATCACGATTGTAGAATGTTATGCTTTGTGTACAATAATAAATGATCACTTGATAAGATTTAGCTTAGGTTTCCCCGTAATTTTATTTGATACTGATTTAAATTAGTAACAAGTTATTAACTTTAATAATTACAAGTTATTAAGTTTAATCTACGGAATTAAAATTCAATGTCAGTAACATGCTGATTTGTTACGATATTATGAATGTACTATAATATTTGTGACATATCCAGGCTCAATAAGCCATTATTTGCACTCGGTCGAAACTTTAGAGGATTGGGTTGTAGTTTCAGGTTATTTTGATCCTCTAAGAAACAATATGGAATTTAGAATACCTAACATTTGCCAGTAGGTTCACTATCTAGTATAAGGGGTGTAGAATAATAAAATAACTGATAAAAATAGGTTTATACCTATGATGATGATATTGTTACCTTTGCCTATCACTAATTTATTATTGCGTTAATCTATCCAATTTACATGTGCAATGAATGTTTATGCTAATTTCAACCTTATGTTCTAGGTATCAGAGTACATGTCATGTCTGGGCAACCTGGCCCCGGTGTCCGGTTCGGAGGCGGCTCGTAAACGACGTGCTCAGCTCAGGACACAGCTACCGCCGCACGATGTCGCGCCTGCCGTACGACAACACGCATCCGACTTTGAGAAGTCAGAACATACTGTGAGTAGTGTTTTAAAGTTAAATTACACTTATATTCATATTACTTTACAGTATAGCTGTGTGTAACTCTGTGTTTTTATATCCTGAATTCGTTTACCAATTAACTGTCTACATAGATTGTTGGATAGAGAATTGCGTCATTAAAATTAGGTCAGTTTGCCTCAGGCCGCCGATAACACGAGATAGCGCGCCTTACACATCCTTTAAATAGAAAATTATGTGCATAACCTAAATTACTACTAAGTATTACTTCATATATTTTCCAGGAATACATCACGCGCATTAAGGACCATGTCGTCGGTATGGGCAATGTCGTCAGGGTAGGCCCTCTACAAAACGGCGAAATCTACTCTGTTGAGAACAGCAAAGTACATGGCGCGACTAAATCTTACGCTCTTCCCCTCAAAATATCCAACGTATCCAGGGGAGTCAAATACAACATCGTTCCTAAGAATGCGTCTGATAAGAAGTTGGTCTTAGATACACAAGGAAATGTCGTCAGCAGTGCTGCCAATCTCCCAGACTACAAATCCAGTCCCATATTGAGTCGCATCGTGAAAGACAAACTGCATATCATGCGCATCGAATCAGATAGAATTAAGAGCGCGGTAGAACATGGCCCCGTCTACGATAAACTGTTCAAAAACTTAGAGGACTTGAATATGCCTGTCACTAATGACGTGTATCTACAACCAATCAAGCTATTCAGAGAGGAGTACAACAATAATCCTCAATTTAAAGACGAAACAACTGAGTTTTCCAGTAAGTCCCTTGGAGCTCAAATTATGCCAGACTTGTGGTCCAACAGCAACAATAATATTATGGGTACAGCCAAACTCTTGGATAGTAGGATTCAAAAAGGTACCATTTTCGCTCCAAACGGAGAGATATGGAGCTGGAAACATGAGCCAGTCACTCCTGAACACAGTGGCACTCTTTGTTCCACGAAAATCAATCCTCAGTACTCGACTGTTACTAAGCCGATAAATCAGGTGGAACCACAACAGACTGCGCCGTTAAGAGAATATCTCAGAAGTCACTCTGAAGATGACCTTCCACCTCCACCATTGCCGAACTACAGCACATATCCAGGCGCTGTACCACCAACTGCCGGAACAGATTGGAATAACCAGCCAGTTGATAATGTTCACCCTATTGGTGATAGTGCTGACTACTTACCTCTGCCGCAAAATTACGCCGAAGGTACGGATCAAGTCATTGATCAGCTCGCAGATTTATCGCTCAGTCCAGCTGAAGTAGAATTTAACAGGAAGCTTTATAATGAAGGAGTGCCTTGCCAACGTTGTAATAAGTCGATGTTCGCTGGCGAAGTTGCAGTCAAAGCCGAGAGGGCAGGTCATGAAGCCATTTGGCATCCACAATGTTTCACATGCAGCAAATGTAACGAGTTGCTGGCTGACCTTGTATACTTCTTCTACAAAGGTGAGATTTATTGCGCCAGAGATTTGGCTGATGTTTTGGAAATCCCGCGTTGCGCCGGATGCGACGAGCTGATATTCACGCGTCCGTATACAGCGGCGGAAGGAAGGGCGTTCCATGTGCAACATTTCTGTTGCTATCACTGCGATGCCCCGCTCGGTGGTAAAAAGTACGTCCCCGATGATAAGACTGGGCTTCCGATATGTTTACAATGTTACGATCAGTTTTACGCTGAACGTTGTCGCGCCTGCAGTGGAGTTATAGGGCCTGAGCAGCAAGGTGTGTCCTGGGGCAACATGCACTGGCACGCCGACTGCTTCATGTGTTCAGGTCGGATGTGCGGTAAAAGCTTACTGAGCGGACGATTCGTCGTCAAACAAGAAATGCCGTTTTGTAGCGTGGCATGTGTTCAGAGCAGAATTAAGTAAAGAGAAAATAATACGTCAGGAAGACTGTTTTTGTGGTAGCAAGTAATAAATTAAATTGTATTTTTATAAATGCCATTATAATATGTAATATTTTTATATGACATATTTTTGATAAGTACACTACTAGTTAAGAGTAAGAGTATAAGAGTAAGAAAAAATTTAAGGTACTAATGCATTATTAGTCTCTCTACTCAATATGGAGTAATAGAAATTTCCAAAAGACTTTATATATTCACAATATATTGTGATTTGTACATCGAAGTTCCTTATTTCGGGACCAATTTAAGTAGGAGGTTACAGATATAGTTTTGTTCAAGCATTCCAGTTGCTTATTTACAGTGTGTTGCTATTTTTATCTTAAGTTTTATTTTGAGATATTTTAAATACTTGTAATTTAGGATGACATGTATTTTCATAAATAATTTATTTTCATGTTATTTCATTGAGTTAAAAAGTTTTTGGAGTATTTTTTATAAGTTAAAACTGAGTGTAATTTAGTCCTATAAATGTGATAGAGGGAAACAAAAATGTGTGGTCCATGGTCAATACAAAACATATATTTTTAGAGTATAAACATTATGAAGGTAGAAATATATTTATATTTAGTATTTTATTGGGTGCAACAGGAATAAAGTGCCATCGGTATTATTTTTGGATGATATACATAATAAAGTCTTTACAACACTTTGAGTTTTAATTCAATACACCTTCACTTCTGTCTTATTTTTTGGAATAGGAGGCAAACGAGCAGATGCATCACCTGATGGTAAGCGATCAGCACCACCTATGGGCAAGTCTTGTTGATCACCAGCACTATTATCAACCAGCAAATGTTTGGTACAATTCCTGAATTAGACAAAGTATTAACTTTTATTGGACTTTTCAATTTTTTAATTTTTCTAACAGCATAGATTTGAGCTGTAAAATCCAATGCATTACAGTATCAACAGATGATCGCATGGGATTTAAAATTTCACCTTTTCATTACACTTTTCCACATAAAGGCATTCCAATACACACTACTATGTACTGGTATGTATTAAATTTCAGTTTATTATAGAATGTATCGCAACTGACTGAGGTAGTGAAATTATTCCTCTATTTCTCCATCCAATGACGATACATCTTTTGACTGTAGTAGAATTTACCTCATCTCAACATTCATAACAATGTTAACTTCCTGCATCATGTTTCATTACTTTTTATGGTCAGTTGTCCCTATTTATCACGGATTTGGTGATAGGCATAATTATGGTTTATACTATATAATACAACTTATACTAACTAGGACTGCTACTCAATAATTAAAACAGCTAATATGTTGTTAAAAGTATAATTAATTACATACACATAATGCAAAAGTAAATATTAATTGCAAACTGAAGCGTTATCCTGGTGTTAGAAGAACTTTTCTCAAGCCTTCGCTTTTATTTTATTAAGATTGGTCTTAAGCTTTGTTAAGTTTTCTTGTAAGGCTTCTTGCTTGTTTTCTAAAGCGGATATATGGTCGTCTGCTCTTTTAATCTCTTTACTGATGTACTCCATTCGTTTCGTTACATTTTGAGTAGCCTCTTCTAAATCTTGCTTCACTAAAACGGGTCCAATCAATTTGTATACCTCAGCATCTTTCTTTAAAAGCAGTAATTCCTCTTTTACAGCCTTGTTTTCATTTAACTG
This sequence comes from Spodoptera littoralis, assembly GCA_902850265.1. Taxonomy (NCBI): domain Eukaryota; kingdom Metazoa; phylum Arthropoda; class Insecta; order Lepidoptera; family Noctuidae; genus Spodoptera; species Spodoptera littoralis. Next base: position 4,973,237 of record LR824542.2, on the reverse strand, counting down.
GCTATCTAATTGTTGCTTCTGGGCGACCGCCTTACGGAACTCTTTCTGTATACTACCCAAAACTTCCAATTCTTTCTGCATCTTTTTTTGGATTTCTTCAGCCATTGTGACGGAAATTTTAATTTAGTGCGCAGTAAATAGATAAAATTTTCTTTATTATTCTTATAATACTGTTTTTCCAAATCACGATTGCTTCACAGAATTTTAGTGGAGCAAATTGAGGTTATGTTTTTGACAGTGACAGCTACGGATTACACTTTACAGATAACACAAAACGTACTTACTTTTGCGTTTAATTATTCAAAATTTTTAGAAACAATAGCAACACAACAGTAAGTTGTGTTACAAAAAATTGTAAAAGAAACAAAAAAATAAAATCATTATAACATATTTCATTTATAGCTGTCTTAACTTTCAGAGTAAATACTAAAATTGTATCCTTATACAGAAAAGCTTTACCCTTATACTACACTAGCTACTTCCGCGCGGTTTCACACGCTCTGCTCAGCTCCTATTGGACGTAGCGTGATGTTTTATAGCCTATAGTCATCCTCGATAAATGCGCTATCCGAATCAAAAAAAATTATCAATATCAGATTTGTAGTTACGGAGATTAGCGCGTTCAAACAAACAAACAGATAGGTACAAAGGTTATAATATAAAGGGTAGTTTACGTAATACCATAGGACTAGGCAGACGTGGACATAGGTAGTAAGTACAAATTATGTACGCTTTTCTATAGTTAATAATAGTAAGAGACCCGTATAGAAATGAATCACATCTACAACACGTAGGGCGACGACGGCTATAATAAATAGAAACAACAGCAGTGTATTTAAATATTTTATTTAGAATTAGCTTCATATAAATTATTTACTACTTGATGTATACGTACCTACTGTATATTACAGCATTTTTTACATGAGATCCTAATTATTTATAGCTACATAATAACAATTCAAGCAAGTTCATTGTATCCTTGTCTTGTCCTGTACCCTTCGTTTTAGGTTACAGTCAAAATTAGCTGAAGGACTATGAAACACTCGATTTACACCATAGATGTAATAATAACGATTTACACTGAAAGCAAGATGTAATTTTTTGAGACATTGTAGAAATATAACACCATTTAAGCGCGTGAGTAAGAAATTAACATACCAAAAGATATTGTGCGTAGAAGCTTTACTAAATGAGATTTTTTTCTAATAATTTTATTTATGTAGGCATTTATAAAACTAACTTAAACCTATCAGCCTATCACAGTCTAGCCTGTCTAGTAATACACGATGTTTTCTTATTTTAATGCATTGATCAAAGTTTTACATTACTTCAGTAAAAAATGGTTTATTTATTTATGCAAATCTCATGATCTGGCATCTCAAAACCATGTGTTTAAATCTTACTCTACAACTTCTCACCATACTCTAAGGTCCACATATAACCTGCATTTGGATCTCCGCTCTTTTTAGCTTGTTCATCTATATCTGCAGTCTTTTTAAGAATTTGTTTAATAGTTTTGTATAAATCTGGGTTTAGTGGTGCTGCCTGTTGTAATTTTTCAGACCTTTTTTCAAAAGTGCCTCGTTTTCCAAACCTTTCCCGTACGAATTTTTCATACAAGTCTTCATTTTCTTCTCCTTCGTCACTTTCTTCTTCTTCGTCAGCATTTTTATTTTTATAATTTTGTTTTCTCTTACTGTTGTCATAGTATCCATAATATCCAGTGTCAGGTGCGTGATCATCATCGTCATCACTTTCATCGTCTGAATTGCGATGGTCATTTTTATCTTTACGTTCACGTGTTTCTTCTTTGTCATTCTGATTATAATAATAACTAGGTTTATAACTTGGCACATCTGCTTTAGTTTGCTTTTTATAGTCGTCATCACTGTACGGAGAATTTTGTCTCGAGTAAGATAAAATATCATCTGGCAATTTTATTTCAGGTAATTTTATGGCCAAATCATCAAACTTAATATTTAAATGTTCGTCATATTTGACATCTTCAGGTGCAAAGGCATCTAGAGTTCCTTCTTCTTGTGGTACTTTTGGGTCTTCTTTAGGGGATTCAGACACTGGATGTTCCTTTTTCTCGTTTTTCTGAGCGTGGTTATAATTTAAGGGGATCCGTTCAAATTCTTGTTTTACGTCTTCATCTTGGACTTTCTGTTCGATTAATTTATCGTTTTGACTATCATCATTTTCAGGTTCCTTAACCCCTAATATCGATTCTAAACTTTCCACTTCTTCACTTACATTCGATTTTTTACTTTCTTCACTTGAATCGTTGTCATTTTCAGGATTAATTTCAACAACAGGTTTTACTTCAACATCGTCAATTTGAATAAGTTTGTTGTCATTCTTACTGTTTTTGGGTTTTGCAATAGCAGTGTAATCTGTTATAGAATTCAAAGATCTATGGTCTTTGCTGTCGAAGTTAGGTGTAGCTGTTGTAAGTGGCAATATTTCTACAGCAGTTTTTGGATTGGCTGGTTCAAAGGTATCTTTTTGTGGTTGAACTTTTCCACTACCATCTACTTGTATTCGTTCATAACTAAAATCACTTAAGTCAATATCTCGTAAGGGAATGGGTGAACCTTTTACATTATCCTTTTTATCAACATTTAAATTTTCGTCTTCTTTTTTGACCTCCCTACTTTCGTCACTGCTTTCATTTGAAGAGGATTCTAAATATTTAGGTGCACTGGATTCAGGTTTCTTGTATTTTGCATTATCTTGATGTGGAGTTTCATATGATGAGCTATCATGATTATACTGCTCGTTTTTCTTCTTATTACTATCGCCTCTTTCTACACTCTCCTGACTTTCAGCGCTACTTGATTCCGAATTTTTACTTTCATTGCTTCCGGAGTTCTCATTACTGTTTTTGCTTCGGGAAGAATATCTTGCATTAGTCCTAGGATTGCTTTCAGAACTTTCAGCACTACTATTGTCTTCACCGCTATCTCCACGCTTGTTACTAAATTCATTTTTTTTATAGTGGGCACGTTCATTACTTTCCTCTCTTTCTCGGTTAGACGGAATGTCTTTATAAGTACTTCGTTCCCCGCTATTGTCTCCTTCGGCACTAGATTGTTTATTTTTATAGTCTTCGTGCTCAGAACTATTGTCAGATTCTTGGCTAGATTTTTTATCGTAATTTGTGCGTTCAGCGCTGTAGGTTCTCTCACTATCAGTTTTTGGTTCTTTATAATCGTCGCTTTCAGCGCTCTCTTGGCTTCCTTGAGGATTTTGTTTTTGGTAGTCATCACGTTCTACACTATTTACGTCATCATTTTGAGGTTGTCTGTTCTTAAAATCACCTCTTTCATCACTACTATCACTACTATCATTACTGGAGTCATTTTCAATAGTTTTTCCTTTATCATCATTTTGTTTATAATCGTTTCCTAGTCTATTGGGGTTTACTATTTCAGCTGAATCTATTTTTAGTTTACGCGCTATATCTTCCTCTTTCTTTGCGTCAATATTATCATGAAGGGTTTCAATTTTAAAGTTAGCACCTAAAGCATTGTTTCCTGTAAATCTTAGAGGCGCCAAAGGTTGAGCTTGTCCAGGTCCATGTGATGTTTCGTAATTCACCACTACAGGTTTTTGAAATTTACTGGGAAGTGGGCTTCTGTTATGTACTTCAACAGGGGATCGTTTTCGTCGTAAGCTGTTTTTGAAATAAGCTTTATCTTTTATGGGTATTTCGGCTTTATCTCCCTTTTTATATACATATTTTAATATGGTGTCGGTATTAACTACTTCAGTTTCATTCGATTTACTTTGTGGCGCGGTTATACTTTCACAATCAGTACTGTTGCTACTGTTATTATTAGAACAGTGGTTAATTTGTGCTTGTAAAGTAATAAGGGCGCAATTTTGTACTTCCTTATCTGTGCTATTTGCGGTTAAGTTACATTTTTCTGTTTTTATTTGATCGTGACTCGTGCTGTTAGTTTCAAAAATAGTTGCGTTCGTCATCTGAGGAGAGAAATTCATATAATCGATTAATATTTTCTTACTAATTGTAATAGTCAAACAAGATACAGTCATATAAGAAAGTGCATCGATTTCAAGAGCGTCTACTTACCGTTTCGCTTGAGCATCTAAAGTGTCTTAGTACTTACAAGAATCCATTACAAAACAAGGGTGGTGTTCAATAAAACCAGTGCTTATAATGCTAACATTTATTACAACATACTTGTATTTACACAAATCTACGTACTTCTACTTAACCATGCATCATTACAAATTATACAATAACTTCAACTAAAAATAAATAAAAAAATAACAAAACTGTTCAGGTAGGTACATACATTTACAGTAGGTGCATAGAGATATAGGGTATTGACATTCATTATAATATTCAGAAAGATTTCAAAAGTATAAATTATCTCGCATAAAGGTTTATTGAGTAGGATCATTTATTTGCCATTTATCTGATTAGCGATAGGTACTAAATGAATAAGAAGTATAAAAACAACATTAATATGAGCGCCTGCATATTGAAACTAAGATTATTTGCATCCTTAGAGGCAGAGGCGCTAGTGTAGTTTTAAGTCTACGCAAATAAATTAGGTACTTGGCAAAGTTATTCATTAGGGAGTAACTGTTATCGCGATATTATTTATTTTTATAGATAAAGTGATCAGATTGTTGGGCACCCATTAGTGGTCTCATTAATGAAAACGTTTATTAGAACTACATAAAAAGGATTGCTAATGAAAAAACAAACATTTCAAATACTACTAAGCATGCATAAAGTATCTACTTTCATACTTTTAGGCTGTATCACTTACTAACTACGGTGTAATTTTCATGAGTAGGTACTGGAAGGGTGATAATATGACTTTTGTATAAATATGAAACAAACTTCTAATACTAAATACTACAGGTGCATAATAACTACAACACAAAACGTGATAGGTATTTTCAATCGTAAGTAAACTTAATTATATGGCAATAAAAAGCATATTAGCTTCGACTAAGCCATAATTCGTTTTTGTACAAAGATCTTATTCTATTTATAAATAGCTTTCTTACTAACTCTAACATGCTTGATCGATTCATTGCACTTTGATGTGATTTTGACACATTTGACGTTAGTAAACCATTTATTAGAATGGTGGCCGCCAAATGTAATAACATTACATTAAGGTTGACTTGATAGTACTTCCCGATAGATTGAGTGAGACAACTTTTATTTTATCAGACATTTTTACATTGGCAGTTGTCTAACCGAAGCTATCGTTGTGCTCTGTGCATATTCTACGTTGGTACAATACACTATAACCATCTAAGATATAGTATAACTTAGACCTCTACATGACATAGGTACAGCAACGACCGAGACGTGAGAACAATACAAAAAAATGGTCCGTTACAGTTCAAGCTAAGTAATCTTTACAACATTTAATCTTGAGTGTGATTAAAATATGGAGCCAAATAAATAATTGATCCGTTCAAGATACTTTTTCAATAGCCTTTGTACTTTCGTCTAGTTTTGATAGGGATCATGGATGGGAAGGATATAAAGGTAGGTAGTCTTTTATCAAAGGTTACTTGGCTTGAACAACGTAGAGCTACACAGTTGACTATAACATTACACTAGGTGAGTATTCTACTTCTAAAGTGCTTGCGACTACTTCTTGCCCAAGTATGGGTCATATGAGAAGCTACTCACGAATTGTTTCGCGGCACCGTGGAAGGGCGACGGCGCGGGCTCAGCCCATTTACTGAAGTCCATCATGGGAATGATACCACTTCTGCAGGGTACACGAGGATTCCTGTAAAATAGAAATAAGTAATTATAGTATCTACTATAAACACGTTTTCTTGTCACAAAAAGAATAATATAAAAGTACGTACAATTCATGGTCAGGCAAGACCATAGGGTAGAGTTGGACCGTGTCAATGATGTCTGTGTTGTCACAAATGATACGCGCCATTCGCGCTTTCCTGATTTCCTTCAGTTGTTCTGGTGTGAACGATGATGGCTGGTTGGGAAGTTCGTACCTGCGATAGAAGATATAAATGTAAAAATATTCTAGAGCCTGAAGAAGATAAGTAACTTCACAAATTAAGTTAAACTCACCAGAATCTGTCACCACGTCTTGAGTATGAGAACTGAGTAGCAATAATACAAGCAAAAGTGGGCCCCAACATAGAACCGGGCAGAGGACGCTCAGATACACCACCAGACCAGAGATCCACATCAATAGGATGGTCGAAGATTGTCTCGTATTTCTGAACAGTGGCGTTAGGCATAGAACCGAACAGATCCTGGAAGGTATCGGCAGGAGGGAGACCGCAGAACTTTCTGAACTCCATGTATCCGGGAATACCGAATTCACGACCTCTCTGCATGTTGAATGACACCAAGTCCATTCCGAATCGAGCGCCAACCTTCTTGAAGAGATGGTTTGTAACTTCTTGTGTGATAGAATCGTCCATAGCTTGGGCTACCTGGTTCATGAGACCCATAACGTATTCGTCGAGGACACCAGCTCTGTACAAATCGTATGGTCTACGAATGAGGTCGGACAATCTCTTTGATGCTGTAAGGATAAAAATAAAACAGTGGTCAAATATATGCCTTATGTCATGCTTTTATAAAGTAGATAGTAACATAAAGTTGAAGGTCTAATCTAACATTTACTAAAAATCCGCGAACAGGTAATAAGTAAGAAAACCTTACGTACCGATGAATTTGTGTGCTTTGGACCATCTTTCAACAGCAGTTGGTAGCAAAGAGTGTCCGAATCGGTAAGCAGCTGAGGCGAACGATGCGATGACGTCAGGGTTCACTTCTGGATCGTATCCGTCCCAGTAACCCTGAAACAAATCAGTCATTTGCAACTGTTAAGTAGAGCATCGCGAGGTGACACAAGTTCAATTATCTAGCTGTGAAATGGTTATATAATTCATTTCGATGTCGTTTGATAGATTCTTTTAAAATTACGAGGAAATCTTACTAAGACCATTTAGAAATCGGATTTAATGAAAAATGTGAACGATATTGTGATTTCTTGATTCTTTCTAAATTTCGATATTCTTACCTCTTTCTCAACGACTAAGCCGAACTTGTCCATAACGTCCTTTCCGAGGAGGATGGGTAAGAATTCATTGTAAGTGATATGTTGTATTTCAGCAATGTTGATACGTCTGGCTTCTTGGAAGAGTGTCTCATCGTCCCAGTGGGGGTTGACCTCAGCAAGGCCGTTGGCTACTCTGTTATGTTCACGTGCCATAAGAGTGTGCATGACCGTCAATACTAACTGTTCATTTACTCGAATTTCACCTATAAAAGAGAAAAACAACATGTGAAAATAAAACCAGTTGTCTTAATTTGCTCATATTTTGACACAACACGGCCTCACAGAAAACAGATGTGAAACCATACTTGCATTGAGTTTCGACGTGTGAGTGAGGTTACCGGAGGTCCAATTACTACCTTCCCCAATCTCCATAATCCCCGAATCCCCAAACAATCCTCAAATTTTTAATCCCCAAAAGGCGGCTAACACACTTGTAACACCTCTGGTGTTTCGTGCTTCCACAGGTGGCACTGGTTGCTTGCCATCAGGTGATCGGGCAGCTCGTTTACGGGCTTATTCCATAAAAAAATAGTTGCAGTTTTGGTACTTGGGTACCCAGAAATAGCTAGAATTGTTAAGGTTTTGTCTGCCAATAGAAAACTGTTGAAGGAAAATCCTCCGCTAACTTCAGTCACCAATCAACATCAACAAATTAAAAGCCATCGGCCATGGGGACTCCCATGTGTTAAAGCAGATATTGCACTAAAAACGAAGAAGTAGGTACATATTGTTCTTCTAAATAATGCTTACCGGCTTCGAAGCAGTACATGTTCTTGTTGGGCCTGGTGCATCCTTCATCAGGGATGTCAAGTTTGAGGGGCAGCAAGTCCTTAAGTCCGTACTCTTTGAACACTGGGTTCATGCGCAGAAGTCCTCCAAAACCAGTTCGCAGTTTTCTGTTAAAGATAAGGCCTCATGTTAAAGAAAAGCATAATACCTTTTTTTTAAATCCTAGGAATCATGTATTTAAGGTAACCCAACCAGTAACAAAAATAGTTAGGTACATTTACAAATTGGAAAAATGAGAGATAATGTTCTGCTCAGAGACTCTAACCAGAATATTATTTTAGACTTTAGGCTTAAGGCTAAAGGTCTTTTTCTATGTGCAGTAAAAATATATTACCTGGCGAATTTCTCAGTTACACCGTAAACTGTGTTTCCATCTATAGTTCCGGTTAAAGTGTTGAATGGAACTCTTGAACCTAGAAAATAGAAACAATTAATAGATATATTACTTTCATCAAATACAGAATGCATTTTTATTTATATAGCACGTTAACAAGACCCGAGACCCCTTGCCGGGCAAGGGGTCTCGGGTTCGCACTTGCGACCACTTGGCCAACGAACGAACTCGCACATAAGATTGTATTATTTTAATCCCACATACGACAACTTAAATTGGAAAGCTATTACACATTTTGGATTCCTATTTTGTAACATGTGACCACTTAATCAGGATAAAATCCTATCACCTAAGTTACCTCGTACCAGGGTATCACAGGCAGGCCTGTAAACCAAATTTCATCCAAATCCGTTCGGTAGCTTCAGCTTGATTGTCATACAAACATCCAAATATACAAAGAAACTTTCACACTTATAATATTAGTGTGATTATCTTCGCAACGTAACCTACGTACATTATCTATTATATTAAAACAAATATGTCATGTCACATCACTAAGTCGTGATTATGCACGACTTATGTGTGCAATTATGGACAATCAAATTATTTATTGGGTTATTATCCATTAAGTTAACTGGACAGCCTTCAACTAGTGCGCCAGATTTGCACAGTCTCCCCATAATGTTCGTATAATACGCAGTAAGTTACTTACGAATTTATTTAGTAAAGTTAGCATACAAAGTGTACGTATATTATTATCATAATATTAACGTTAAGTGTATGTAGATATTGCAATCGATTTCTTAATAGTGTACTTGCGACAGAGACATTGCCATTCAGCTATTAAGTATTATTTGAATGGATTTATCTACTATTGTATATTTACTAGAACTATGTGAGAATTGTTCGTAACATTAGCCTATTTTCGGGCTTATTTTTAAATCTATTGATTTTCGCACCTTTAAAGTAAAATTGTTATTAAACGATAATTATTATGAATTGAGTATTTACATGAAAAACCTACAATAATTAGATAGCATTAACTGAATTCACGAATATTTTCGTTTAATAACGCTTTTACTTTATATAGAGGTACGTTTTGTTTACCGCAAATTCATCTACTGTGTAGACTGTATTACAGTACATTGACATAAAATTGATCTATGTTACGACTCTCGAACCCTTTCGAATTATGGATTTAATTTTTCTTCTTGGTTTTAACATATATAAGGAGCAAGGCGGATACCTGATAGATTATTCTATAACTGTCGATTTTAACTTTCAAATGAGCTCGATCGCATTCTCGCCCGTCATTGGTCGAGATTATTCTAACAACCAATGACACGGTGGACCGGGATCGAGTTCTGAATTCGATTCCCAAACCGTAGCTTGATGGTCTTTGTGTCAATTAACATTAGGTCTATTACTAAGTCTTGTAAGTCTACATGGCTCTTAATTAGGTGGTATTCTCCAACTTTGTTTACTGTTTATTCGTCCATTGTGAAAGTGGCACCCCGTAGTTTCTAACATGCAAAATGTCCATCATTTGCCAAGTTATGACTCTAAAGATCTGTATCGGTTCCCTGTGAGTCGCTAGTCGTAGCAAAACTGGTTTATTAGTCATTCTCAATTTCATTTGTCTCGGCAATACATTGTTTGTTTCATTCTAGTTAAAAGTGAAACTCAAATTTGTAATTAATTTAGTGAACAATTTTATGTTATATGGGCTGGTATTATGAACAGCATGCACAAGGGGTTCGGTAATCTTGGCAAATCCTCTTTTGTTAAAAGCAACCTATTGAGTATCTTTTAAAGTATACTTTTCTTTAATCATAGGAGTTTGTTACCAGGAGATATGATTAAGTCTTAACCAGTTTCTAGTGAACGTTTATTACCTATGATTACGAGGTACTTATTTTGCAAAACAGGACTAAATGCTCTAGTTACCTAGTTTATTAAGTTCAGTAGAACACGCCTACTATTAAAGTGTATAATAAAGAACAATAGGTTGGTACTTAATGATATGCCAGTAGCCAGTCAGATAAGCTTAAACCACTTGCAATAATATCTACACTTATTTCTGAATGTCAAACACGGATAAGACTGACAAAAGTCTACACTAAATTATACAAGAAGTACCTACAGTCAACCACACTTTAACAATCGTCCATTACTTTCAAGCAACAATAAGTTTTATACACAGGGATTAGAGACGAAATTATCGTTAAAGTTTTACTTAGGTGTTATCAAGGAATAGACGTGCGATGGAGTGTACGCGTAATGACCAACACTTTCCCCTCAGATTTTGTGATAAGCATCTGATCTAACGTGGTAATGTTCATGAATAACAATGGATTGACCAGTGAGGTCAAGTTATGTCTGCTTACGCGACATACTTTTGACATAATGTGATGTTCTCTACGACTCTTTGTATGCGGCTTCTTACATTTTTGCAGCTATCATAGAATTAGTAAGTGTGAAGATGTTATTTTCTTTAAAATTAGATTTGCTCAGTATTTTACCAAAAGAGATTGAACTAATTCAGTGTCCACCATAATTACATCATATTTTATATTTAATGGTATTTTCTTGTATCATGATGAATTCTAATGTCCTAAAGCTAAAATAGTTTAGCTTTATGTGACCGTGATTTAGATAATTTCGGTTTGACCTTCTATGGAATTACAGGAACAATTCAAAAGGAAATGCAAATTGCGTGTGAATCTGAAATAAAGCGCAACCTTACCGTATGTGCCAAATTATTGAATTCATATGTTAACATTGACCTCTAAATTAATAGTTGTAAACCGAAAAATATATGACGGATTTGGTTCATGATTGGAGTTTCAAAATATTTAGATTCTTACCCAGACGGCAGCCAGGTCTTGGCGACGGGAAACCTCGCACGAAGTCGATGCACTTCACTCCAAACAGGCGGTAGAAGTAGTCATCGTCAGGGATGCGGATCTCATTGCAGTAGGGATGCTTCAGATGAGGGGGACGCTTGCAGCACTCCTCGGGGTCGTTACGGTTTACAGGGTCTGTGTGGAAATAAGGTTTAATTTAACTCTAGTCATGCTTTAAAAAGATCTGACAGCTAGTTCAAATATTATGTTGGGGCGGATGGCATATGATGATGGCATGGATTGGTCCAATAATTAAAATATTGATATTTAATTGAATCTGATTCTCCCCAATTCTTTATTTCTCCTATTATTTAAACTAGGCTATTAGAAAGAGGGTATTCAATAATATAAAACTTACCAAGAGGAGTAGCAGTCAGTGTGTAATCGTGGTCCATGAACTGTCCCCAAGCGATGACCATGACGGTACCAGCGTGGTCGTGGAAGCCTTCATCAGGGTGCATAGTGCGGGATACCACACGAGAAAGTGGCAAGTCTTTTCCATGATGAGCGATACGAGGCGAGTTGATACCGTCGGCGAAAAGTGGCCCTATTAATCTGCAAAGAGGAAACATATCAAACACCAGTTCCACATGTGTGAGCAACTATTTTATATACCTACGTCTCGGGGCTTTGCACTGCAAATTTCACTTTCTACTAGATCCAGAAACTCGAATAGGTATATCTTGAATCTTGATTTTGTTTTTTACGTGTTATGGAGAGACTTATCAGATTGCGTGTTGTAGCTACAGCTAATGCAATAATACAAACATTTCGGCTTTAATTTCATGTAATTGTCTAATGTTTTTCATATAATATGTTACAAAAAAACTGAATGTTTTTCCGGATAGGAAGTTTTTAATGCATTCCAAAATATGAGTCACATTGTATTTATTCGGTAGATTTTGCAATTTTGTTTTTAATTGCATAATAGAAATTTCATTTGTGGAAAATATGTAGGTAAGTAGGTACAGAATGCTGTTTATGTAGCTGTTTAGATTAAATACTGAACAAAAAGAACTTAATGTAAAAACCAGTTTTGTTTATTTACCTCTGGAAGGGAGCCATGGTAGCGCCCCAGGTTGGGTTCTGCAAGTTATTGCACAGACCGTCGAATCTTCTGTATTTGCCAGCTCTGCACTCCACGTGAGAGAACACAGGTGGACATACTTCACGAATGAGGGTGCGGGATGTATCAATGAGTGGCAGACCCTTCTCAATCTCCTCGTAGGTGAGACCGTATCTGAGAAAGAAGAAAATGATCTAAGATTTCATGTATGTGATTTAAATGATATTGAGGTAGAGCAAAATGATATCTAATTCGTCTCATTAAAGTGATGTGTGTTAAAGTTTAAGCTTTTATAGTTATAGTATCTAAGTATATGTAGGTATATGCGTTTTATTCAGAAAAAAATCTTCTTTGTCTACACTTATTTGGAGATAATTGTTTATGGCTGTTGATGATAATTTCGCTACTAATTTGAGTTTTTGCATACATTATATATCAAGTTTGTCGACTCAATACGTCCAAATGACTGACATGGTCATTGTTATTATAATTTAATTGTTGATGGTTATGTATACCCTTTCCTGGAGCTTGCTTTTTGTGATTGTCTGTATGATATGACGTCAAATGGGCTTATTCGAAAAAAGCTGAACCAAATTAGAGCATTACTTTATGCAACATTCATTCAGTACCTAGAGCTTGTCGTTTTAGACTGATGTAGGTAGCAAGTACACAAACGTATAACTAAATCGTCCATCGATTAAAAAAAGAAATCGTAAACAACGACAATTAGGAAAGGTCCCACCAAAAAAGTTGTACAAGTAATCTGCCGTATCTAATACCAATCACCAAGGAACAAACGTGCTGTCGGAAGCCATAACCGTTTATAACTGACTAAACAACAAAAAATACTTAAACTAATTGATTGATACACTTCACAATACATTTGTTCAATAATTGCAATGGAATCGGTAACGGATATTCAAATGCCAAGGTTTATTCAAACGAAACGAGGGTTTATTCATAATCTATTTTTGAATAAACCCATTTATGAATATGAACATGATACAGCTTCAATTAATGGCTATTTAAATTGCTATGATTTCATCTTAATTGGGTCATTTAAGTTTTTTGTCGTATTGATGATGATATTAAGTTAGTGACATTGATATATGGTATAGGTACAAATGCAGTACGTAATTGACTATATCCTTGACGGTATACGATCATTGAGAAGGCGAATCAATGTGATATAACTTTGGTAGGTAGAGTACCTACTTTATACCCACCTAGCCACATATCAAAGTTTAGGTAGATGATGTTTGTATAATAACTATCGTGAGACATACTAAATTAACTAAATATCGGGTTACTCACGTGAATATACTGAGAAAAGCTCTATTAGTTTGGAACCACAGAGGGGTTCTTCCTCATGAGCCGCGTGCTTAGTCGCGGCGATGTCGCGCAGCCTACTGAGTAGAGCTTTTCTCAATATTTTCACATGAGTAACCCGCGATTTTTAGTGAATTTAGATAGATCGTATTTAGAGCTGGAAAGAAGTCGGTTGAAAAGTAAGTTATGACTATATGTAACTACTAGCTTCTGCCAGCGGCTTCGCCCGCGGTCCCAGGGGTAAAATGCCTATGTATCACTTCAGACCATAATCTACCACTGTTCCGAATTTCATTCCGGTCCCTTCAGTCGTTTTAATATGACTGAGTAACAAACATACACACAAACACATAAACTCACATATTTTCATTTATAATATCGAGTCAAGCTAATTTCAACCATTGGCCTTTCAGTTACAGCGTAAAGTCTATGAATGACTATTGTGAACGTTAGAGTAGACAAAAACAATCAGAAATCACCGAATTGCTAAGCTATCGGGAGTTTCACGTGTTATTGTGAGTCAACCATAAAAGATAGACATATGCTGTCGAGGAATATTTTTTATATAATTTTAAGGAGAATATTTCCGTCATACATGATTTCTATGCAGCTTTAACCTATAAGCCTGCACACGCGACGGAAGTTTAAAAAATGGAGTAACTTCTCCCGTTTTCCCAATATTTCCCTTCACTGCTCTGCTCCTATTGATCGTAGCGTAATGAAAAGTATACTATAACCTGCCCAAGAGTATGAAGAATAATTGTGCCAAATTTCGTTAGAATCCATTGAGTACTTTTTGTTTCCATAACGAACATACAGACAGACAGACAGACAGACAGACAGACAAAAATTTTACTGATTGCATTTTTGGCATCAGTAGCGATCCCTAACCACCCCTTGATAGTTATTTTTTAAATATATTTTATGTACAGAATTTACCTCTCTACAGATTTATTATAAGTATAGATTACTTATTACATGATATTGAAACATTTCTATAATTAGAGGATTAAATCCATGGCAGACAGTTTGTTTAAATACAATTAATGTCTATTATTAACACGTTAAACGCCATGGGGATCACCGGTGACCGACGTTGACGGAGGTTTGGCTTGCAACAGTTTTTTATTGGCAGTCAAAGCCTTAAAGTTATAGCTGGTATCTATTATTATGACGTCATTCCTGTTTTCATAAAATAGTGTTTATTCCGATTAGACTTTTTGTTAATGTATAAAATTGAAAAATAAGTTGGAAGCTTGAAGCCTACAATCTATTTAAGTATTCCAACAAATAGACTAGAAGTTAACATTGAAAAATATGAAAAAATGCACATAAGTAATCGTAATATCAACTATTTAGATAGAGATTACGTAAAATACGTGTTATACGCTATTACTCCATAGCAATAAAGGTCAAATGTTATCCACTATGATGTAGTTCAAGGCACCCATGTACAGGTTTTTAATTAAATTTAATGTAAGACAATGTGCTCTAGGTCACCCAAGCAAGATATGTTAGTTTTGCACGAAGATTTCGTACCAATTAGATTAGAATGAATTGATATTAATTGCCGTGTCAATGTAGCCTTTTTATTCTGTAGTAGTTATAAATATCCGCAAGCCTTCATAAATTCAAAGGTAAATACGGTCCAAAGCTTTTTAACGTAATTATTGGTGTACGGTATTTAAATATTAAGTACATTTACACTTTATTTTAATATTTTTTTAAATTAAAATTCCGCATAAAATATTTTAAAGTGATCTTTAGTGTGAATTTTACGAAATAACATGAAAGATTAGTAACGTGTTTACTGTACTATGATCATACACCAAATACGGTAGATGCCTAATAAATATTTTAATGTCCGTCTGGTAGTTTATTTTAAATCATTAGACATGTATTTTTTATTTTCTTACAGAAACGAATACTTTCGACGATATATTGATTTCAAATATCGCGTGACGTCACTTCTGTGTACATTTTATATGTAGAAATGACGTTTTTACTCCTAAACTTTGATTCTTTTTTATCTAAGTATTGTTTTCTTATGCGATAAAATAAAAAAATACGTGTCTAATATTTTTTCATTACCTAACTTACGGACTAATTAGATTTTTAATTTTGGTACCCTGTCATCATCCCAATTCTAGACATTCAAAGAATAAAAAACCTAATAGTGACTTTCAAGGGTGCACAATGCGCGCATTTGAACAAAACTGAAATGATAATTACTGTGATTAGGTAGAATTGACCTTTAGATTGCCAAAGATTGTTAGATTAGTCATTAGCTCACCTAAATATTAACAGATCTAGAATAGTAAGAACTTATCGTGGATAATTAACTTCCTACTACCTAGGTAGGTATTATTACTGTCTACGAAATGTCTATAGGTTTATAAATATTCCATAATAAATATATCTCAGTACCTTTCCAGGCTGTTCATTCATTCCGATGTGTATAACTTCCTTCATAAAATCTTAATACATACCGATAAGAATAGAATATTTTAATATATCTATTTATATACACTGCCTCGTTGGCCGAGTGGTCGCAAGTGCGACTGCCGGGCAAGTGGTCTCGGGTTCGATTCACAGGTCTGGCAAAGTATTACTGGTTGTTTTAAAAATTCTCAGTGGTAGCACGGAGTCTGGAATTGTGCCCGGTATATGGAAATTGACTCACCCCGTATTACACGGGAAAGGGACTCATAACATAAATAGTGAAAAGTAGCTGTTACATTGTACAATGGCATAATGTGCACCCCTGCCTACCCTTTCGAGGATAGAAGGCTTGATGTTATGTTATGTGCACCTATGCCACATTGCTCAATGTTACATTGTACAGTGGCATAATGTGCACCTCTGCCTACCCCTTCGGGGATAAAAGGTGTGATGTTATGTTATTCAGATAAAAGATTCAAAGAAAATCTATTTTTATATCATAGGTTAACCGTTGTATAACATGAATGGAAAGTTCCATCACAATGACGTCACAAGTTCACAATCAAATTACGTAAAACAATTTTGTGAGCGTAATTTTCCTTTCAATATCAATTTTACGAGATTAGTATGCATGCTTTAAGACTTTGAAATCTCCATAACCGAGATTTGAATACGAAAAGTGTAATAAAAATAATATAACACCCACTGATTACTGCGCGCTCTTAAATTCTTTGTGTTCTAATGAAAATCTCAAGAACGGCTGAATCGAGTTTATTGGTCATTGGTCATTGACTGGAACTGTTGCCGGATATAGCAATAGGCTCACCCCCTATTACATTGGACTCATAACATAAATAGTGGATAGTGAGTGGTACATTGTACAGTGGTATAATGTGCACCTCTGCCTACCCCTTCGAGGATAGAAGGCGTGATGTTATATTATGTTAAGGTCATTGATTTTCTTTGGTGTTGCCAACCATAATATGAACTATTAAATAGAGATTTTTGACGACAAAAATATGATATTATTTCATGCCTTCGATTCAACTAATAATTTTATTAGGTACCTACACTTTGCTGCGGGTGGCCACCGGGGTGGTTTCAGTAAGGTAAGAATCCCACACTCCCTAGTCTTTCTCCCCAAAAAGCGCCTTGTGAAGGTTTTCCCCCCGACATCAAAAAAAAGGTACACTAGTAACTTCGAAATTGTATCTAGGTAAAGTTTGCCAGGTTAACTGTTGAATTGGACATCAATACTAATGTGCATTTATCACGGCGCCATCTTCTTCAAATTAAGTGCTCATCTCAGCAGTAGAGAGTGTGCCATTAAATTATGTAACCTAATCGCACTCTCTTAAAGATTATAATCGTAACAAAGTTATTGTCGTATGATGACAAGAAAAAGGAAAAAAAGTTTGTCACAAATTAGTTTTTCAGTCACTATTCATACTGAGGTGAATGTTTTCTATTAAATTGTGTTGCTGAGTACAGATTGCGTAAGTAAAACATCTTTTAATTTATTTTTAAATTACACCTCCTTTGACAGTGAGGTAAATCTAAACTCTGAAACATTTCTACCTATTGTACTTTGCTCGTACTAACAAATTCGCTAGATAGTCAACCTATAGTAAATCTTTGTGTATAATTGTGAGTGGTATAGTAATTCACCTCAGAAATACCACAAAAAAACCATAAACAAAAATACATTCCACAAAATTCCTATGACATTTCAATGCCACTTTATATCGTGAAATTAAATGAGTTGGTAATTAAATCGTTATCTATATCGATCATTCGATACTTACCTATTCAGTAGCCGTTTGACAAGCTACATTGAAACAATACGAGTAACTAATATCGACCTAGATCCGTCAATCAGAGCAGACAAGCAGTCATGAAATTAAATTCTTTGTTCAACAACCTTCGAGATGATACGCAACGATAAATTTTATATAGGCATTAATTTTTTAATATTAGGAACATATAGGATGTAAGTTATAGAGATAAAAACTTTTTATTACGCAATTGAGTCATTCAATTAGTTTTTCAGTACAGGCCACGGTAACCTCTTACCATCAGGAGGGCCTCTATTGCCACCTTCATGGTATAAAAAAAATTGTTCGTTTCTTATGTATGTATGTGCATAGGCTAAGGAAGGGATTCCCAAACTACGGGTCGCGACCTATTGGTGGGCCGCAAGCGAATTTTTAGTGGACCTTCTCTATAGATTAATACACTAACCACCCGTTCTTTGTTTTATACTTTTTATATTGGTAACGGTTTAATTTCCCTAAAGTGAAGTACACGAAGGGTGGGGGTAATACTTAGCAGCAGCTACTGAGACAAACTGTTGTGTGCGGCAATTATTTCTAAGAAATTTTTCGTATGCAAAACGTGCAGGGTCATATTGACCCTGCCTCAATGAAGTGGGCCCTAACTTTGCGAACTTGATTTAGATAGGTCGTAGTCCAGACAACTTTGGGAACCACTGGGTGAGGACTCTCGTTAGTTTAAATGCATTGTTTGCATTTTAAATAATGTCCTTCAATTGGGTACAAATTTTGTTGTACTTACAGGAATTTTTATAGCATTATTTAACACGGAACAGTTGGCAGACTTTACAAGCTTTTGAATACATGAAATAACGTTCATAAAATTGTGATAACTGCCTACGTAGCAACCGTATACAGATAATACATAGAAATAAAATTAATTAGGAATGTAATCCAAATTCAAATTCAATTTCCTAAAATATTAAACACAAGTGTATACATATAGGAATCAGTCTTCCAAGCAAATTCCCGCCCACTTAATAATTTACAAGCAATCATTTAAATATAAATTCTTACGATACATTACCGGCTAAAACAAGTAACCTTGCAGTGAATATAAGACTAAACATTAATCATAATACAACTCGCTGATTTCAACGCCCAGTTTCTCAAGATATTTCGAATGAGGTTCTAAAAGATACACACATTACTCGCATTAGCAAACGGATTTTTATCTTGTTATAAGTAGACAGATACGCCCATCTACACGACCTTGTTTTAGTTGTATTCATTAAAGGAGAATGGCAGGTTTGTATGGAAGTTTTGTACCGCTATAAAATTTTGTATTAGTCATTGTTTTAACCAAGTGAATAGTCTGAACGATAGATATTTTTATTATGAAGTTTAGAAAAAAATTACATATTTTTAGAACTTGGGGTTCAAAAGTTATTTCACTTTGAAAATGTGCAAAAGGTATGTTAAGGTGGTACCACACTTGACATTGCGTAGTCGCTTCATTTGTCCAAATATTTGTAGACTTCGTACAAATGGCGTCCAAATAGTATCTCTATATGTAATGGCGTGCAAATATATAGCAAACAAAGAAGAATAAATCCTCCAAACATGTTCTTTTTTGGCCGAACACAACAAATACGCAACGTCAAGTGTAGAGCCACCGTAAGCAAAATATCTATTACAAATGACAGATGACAGTTAACTGAAAAATGTCAATGTGCTCTCATGTGGTTGTTTATTTACAAAAAACAAAAATCTAAAAATACTGCTCGCTACTCAAGTGACTATTACACTTTGTATTATTAGAAAGAAAGAAAGAAAGAAAAACCATTTATTTTGCTACGACACACTACAAGAATTTAGAAACCCAAAAAATAACCTATGGTGCGTCGCAGCGCAAAAGGCAATTAGGAATGATCCTGTTAATTCAGCAAGCATGATGCACCTATAGAGTTTTAAAGAGTATGCCTCACAATCTTTTTCATTTCTTAGGTGCCTACGAAAATGCAAATTCATAATGTAAGCGACTGTCATTGGGTAGAAGGCCTACATTTAGCAGTGGAAGTCTTGTGGCGGATATGATAAAACTAATGTCTCACTTCACCTTGAATCTTGCAGGTAGATAGTCTCAAGGGTCTCAAGTTAATTCGATTTAAACTTAGCTTAGCTCTTTGAGAAAGTATTTCTTCTGAAAACTGGTTGCTTAGCACGCATGTAAGGATTAATTTCTAATAAGTAAGTCAAATTAGTAGAATCATCAACATTTTCATCATTAAGTCTATAAGTGGCCACTGCTGACCGAAGCCTCTTCTCGCATGGAGGTTTGAGCATTAATCACCATACTAGCTCAATGTGGGTTGGTAATTCAAACTTATAATAAGAAATTATAAGCCCATGTTTCCTCACAATGTTTTCCTTCACCATTCGTCAGCGGTGTCTTTGTACTTTCTTATTGAATATACCAATAACTCGGAAAAAAGACACATTGGACAAAAGGTACTTTGCCGTTGGTAGGTTTCGAACCCGCACTCTCATGCATGAGAAGCGGGCTTCTTAAACCTCTGGGCCACCACATTACAACTAAAGAAAATGTAAAATGAAAATGAACATTTTTGGTATAAAACTAAAGCTATCTAAATTAAATATGGCATTTATTTTATAGATTGATTCTTAAAATCACTTTTATCAAGATGGAATATATAGTTACTTACTAGGTTAAAATAAAACAAATGTATTATTTTGAAATACTTTTATTTCATTGTATTCAGGTTGTTTCTAGGAGTACTTCATCTAAAAAGAGAACAGGCCGTGTCATAGGTACAGCAGACATCAATTGCTGATATCTGTAAACAAGTAAGATAACTGTAAATAAAGTAAACAAAAGTACATTTTTTCCTTTAGTTTTATATGTTATAATAATAAGTCTGATTCCCTATCTTAAAATGGAAAAGATAAAAATAAATATTTGATTACATTACTTCATTTTATAACATTTATTATAGTTATTCGTATAACACAGATCATAGGAGCTCAAACAGCATGCTAATTAATAAATTATATTATAACATGAGTATAAACCTATTAGAAACCGCTTATATACTCCACATAGATACATAATTATGTAGGTACATTATATTGAGAATGCATACCTGTTGAAGCTTTGAGAGCCGAACAACATCATCCGGCCTCATCTGTTCTACAAATGGCAATGTTAAAGTGAGGCTTAGTCCATGTTTACATAATACATTACTTCCTGATAGTGAACACTGTGAGGTGGTATGTCAGGTTGTGGTTTTATAGTTTCGACTCTTGTACGGTCTCTCAGTCAGTATGGAACATGATCTTCATCATGGGAAGTAAGCTAAAATAAGTAATATTATTAGAATATGATATTGACTTTAGATTACACTGTATATAGATAATAGTATGGTTAAATTATGCTTTATTACCTCTTGTGGCTGAATCCAATCAAATACTATATGAGCCAGTCTTTACTCCTGTTTGTTGGCGCCTTCAATTAAAACCCTGCGTCACCTTATCATTGCAATGAATCACCCATATACGACACAAACATGCCAGTGACCAATTTGTTTGCTGGACATACTTTCAGCAACATCCGATACATTGCTAATTGCCAGCAAGCATTGCAAATATGGTCGGTAGGAGAGATCTAGAATAAAAAGAATAAAATGATACATTATGGGTAGATAACACTATGCGCCTTCTTTTATTCAGGCAACATGGTGACTTTCGATATGTTATGGGTAAACTAGGTACTTACATCTCTAGGATAAGTCCACATTGGGATATTGTTGACCACGTCTAATCTTCACTCTCATTTTCTAGAGCATGCCGTCTCATGTGCGACAAACTCTGAATGCAATTAATACACTGTAAATTCATCATCGCGACAAAAACAACACACTGCACAAAACAATGTAAATAAGTGTCTTTTCGCAATTGTCACAACAATGATTCCAATAATACCAATTTGGGCTACGGAGGAACGGTTGCCAAACTCAACGTATCACCAGATGAATAAAATAACTTCAAATTCAACAAACACATCATAACATCGCATTTGAAACAAACAGCAATGCGCCAGTATTGACAAATTAATTGTCAATGTCATCAAGACAAATGCCAGTTCAACATTGCCATAATATTCAAGTTTGTTAAAATGTTAATTATCATTAATAATCCATGTAAACGTAGATTTAGATTGGATGTAGATTTTTATATTTACTTATAAAAATGTTTGAAATGGAAAGGAAAATATTTCATTGATAGATATTAAAATAAATGAGTTTATGAAATAGCGAAATTCAATATGCTCTGATTTCATCTTTACGCATGGCAACTTTGTAAACGTCAATCGCGGTTCGTTTTACGTATAGTGGATTGCTTTTTATCATTATTGAATATCAGTTTTTCTAGGGTTTCCCAAGTTTTAAAAATCTATTAAATATGCTAACATAACGTACTTAGGAGGTTCTATAATGACCCAATTTTTTAATGACAAATGTTTTTTTAGCGAAGCGGTACAAAATCTGCCGTTCTCCTTTGCACGTAATCCTTACCGATGTCGTAACTTGTAATAAAATTTGTTAAAATGCTTCATATAAGTATACATGCACAAATACTGACAATGATTTGCATTAAAAATTTGTTTTATACCAATTTCAGCAAATATTTAAATTTTAATCACATACTCAAACTTCGTTCTCACTAACAACTTCTTCATTTTCACTAATTTTCATTAACAACTTTATTTTCACTAACTTAACTTTATTTTAGTGAAAATAAAGTGAAAAGTCAAGAGAAAAAAGCATACTCCATTTCCCTTTATTATTTAAATCACTTTAATAGGGAATAACTTAGGTAAAAAATTGAGAGTAGCATTCTTGCTACTAAGATAGACTTAAAGAAGAATATCGGAACATAGTCCCACACATCCCCCTCTCCACTAACTACATTATAGACCTTATTTCCAATGTTTAGAGACTAATTTTGTATGAACAAATTTAGGGGATGATTTTGAACAATTTTCAACGGGTTATACGAATTGGATTTTAGAGATGATCATGAAAACAAGACATGGTCAAGAAGCTTTTAAATAACTGTAACACTACGTAATACAACTGCACTCTTATAGAGTTGCTACTGATGAATGCCAAAACTAATTGCGAACTTTACAATACAAAATCACCTTTCAAACGTAATGATGATCGATCATCGAAGCCAATCTATTCGATAATCGCCCTTTACTATCACTTGAGGAAGTGAACGCGTAACACGTACACATAAAGCCAAGAGTCAACCGCAAGTTCATGACTTTGAAAAAGACTTTATTGCGAGGTGGTAAGAGCGCTTTTTGTGTAACTTTCGATGTAACTAGGGTTGTCTAAGTTGTCGATGTACAAAGGAGCTAAGACCGTTCTCGCTCTCTTCCGCGCCGGTAGCGACTATGACGTACTAAGAGGCGGTGAGTCAGCTGCTCCGGTTATCGTTAATGAGTCAAGATGACATTTGCACAGGACATTCACTACGAAGGTCAGTACACCTCGTAGGCGACAACGGTAAGATCAAGGCTTTGGTTTAACAAGTTTAACCACGGTTTCAATGAGCACCTACAAGTTTAAGAACATTAAGGCTTTTTTGTTGTTAAAAATTGCGTTTAGTGCTTTGGGCAAACTGACTGGTGTAGCCAAATAATTAATTCTAATTGTCTATTTATTTAATACATATTCCATTACGCAATGTCAAATCTGTCAGCAAGTGTATTATATCGTTGCGGTTAAGGTTTCAAATTAAACGATCACTTTACCGCTCCACGATCGCGTTTGGTCACACGATCACACGAATAACTTGCGATTCGATACGAAGCCGTCATGATTTAAGAATTAGGTCCTTGATACTTTAATAATAAATGTTATAGTTGATTAAGTGCGATATGTGGTACAATAGATATGTGTGCTGATATCTTTCCGCGTCGTGAGTGGACGGTGGCCATGAACAAATTGACAGAGAAGACAAAAGGAGCGGATTTGAAAGAAGATCAGCCTTGTGGATTCGTGTTTATTGTTTTCAATTAAAACTCGTGTAAGGATAATCACGTACAGCCTCGCAATACAGGGTTCAGTAGGTGAATGTCGAATGAAAGTTTGTTCGAAAATTGTAATGATTATAATTAATGTTAATGAGAATCCATGACTTTGTACTTGACTGGTCCGAAAGGTCGTTGAAAATCCTGTCTAGTTTACCTTTCTTGACATTAACTCGAGACGAATGTAGAAAGTAGTTTTGAACACTGATGTGGATGTTAATGTCATTGTAATTGTACTCACCTTCGGGCCAAGTTGATGGATATGTCTAGAATGAGCTCGCCAACGCTCGCGAAATGTTCAGCCTTCCAGTCTCCTTTTGGTAGTGTTACCACTGTAAAGATAATGATGGTAATGGTTTTTATTCATTTTCGAACATTAAGCTCTATTGTGTACCTAACAAGATTTTAGGTAGAAATCTATGATAAGATCTGATAGGTAGGTAACCATTATTGAAATCTGAAGACTATTCTATGCTTCGAAAGGTCTATACTCGTATGTGTAATAAAATTCATTATATTACTTTTAAAGAACATGAAGGATAGAATACAGTTCAATTAGCTGACGTTCTACCGAATTTGGTTAAGCCTAAGACTAAATACCATATCTGTAGACTAGAGAATACAATTTATTACCAGCCAAAAATAAACGCGTTGGCATTGCACTGATCAAAAAAATTTCTACAAAGTATATTTATGTTGTTTTGCATGATTTCTCAATACTAATATTAATGTAAGGTTAAACGCTTGCCCCCTTCACATTAGAATTGTCAAAGTTTAAAGAACATTTTTGTACATTGAAGGA
This sequence comes from Spodoptera littoralis, assembly GCA_902850265.1. NCBI lineage: Eukaryota > Metazoa > Arthropoda > Insecta > Lepidoptera > Noctuidae > Spodoptera > Spodoptera littoralis. Next base: position 4,948,570 of record LR824542.2, on the reverse strand, counting down.
TGACTTGGCAATATATTTTTGATTCGATGATGTAAACAGCACTAAAGTTATGTATTACTAGCTTTTACCCGCGGCTTCGCTCGCGTCACAAAAGGATAAAAAGCCAATGTGACATATACCAATACACACAGCGCCATCTATACCAATACTTTTGTTTTCCCTCGGGAATATCACATTTTTCCGGGATAAAAAGTACCCTATTATTTAATCTTGACTTCTAACTATACATCTGCAAAAATTCAAAGCAATCGGTTTAGTAGTTACGGCGTTAAAGTGGAGCAAACAAACAAACTCACTTTCCGATTTATAATATAAGTAAGGATCCGATGATGTAAACAGTATCTAACTGAAGTTTGTATTATGTTATAACTGTATTATTATTAGTTGAAAGTTTTGTATAAAATGATGATAAGAGGAAAGATGTGTTCCGGGTCACGCACTTAATTATATCGTGGTAATGTGACTTGCGTGTTTTATACGCAGATGACACAAGCTCTTGGAACTGCTTTTTTACCGAAATTATTCACTTCAATGAATATTAGACTGAATAATAAATAATTAAACATTTTCAGTAGTTATGAGTTTTTATTCTGCAGCATATTGAGCTAAGCGACTTATCATTTTAATGTAATTGTTAATGTTGTATTTAGGTAACCACCCAGACTATATTTCATGCACTTTAAGTAAGATTTATTACGCGAACTATTTCATATTCATTCAACTTAATAAAAATTAAAAAGAATTACGACCTGTGAATATGAATGTATTTTAATACTTACAGATTCTGTTTCTGGCTTCAAGATAAGCTTGATTGATGGCTTCGTATGTGATGCAATTGGACTGTCCTTCGTATCCGCTGAAACAAAAAAAAACACGTTTAATTGCTTTGCGCCATAAAGTTTATTACTCTGTGGTCTGTGGAACGATTTCTATAATTTAATTTTAAAATAAATACTGCTGGCATGCGCTGACAGTTGTCGCGCCTTTTTTGGTGAATGTGGTCTTTCAATGTAAGTATTTCATTGTTTTTATTAAGGTTTCTATGTAAGTTTACGTCAACGTATGTACCATTTAGCTTTTTGATTCTTTAAATTATAAAAACTTTTTGTGTAATAATATCATGATGTCACAACTGGCAAAGAATGACCTGCATGCTATAAATATAAGAACTTCTACTAGGTAATTCTATCGAGGAATAAATAGATGTTGTTATAACCTTAAGTCATAACATTAAGACATATGTTCTGTACTGTTTTCTAAAAGCAACACCACAAGCAACATAATGTACCTACATCAACAGTTTCAAACAGCGCTCATCAAAAAGTACTGAACGATGAACTTAAAGGTGATGCAAGCGGCCATTTCCTACGCACATTCCATATAATTAGCAGCAGTAACTTACTCGATATCAAAACCAAAATACACATTTATTTGCGAGTGGCCTCGTGGCCTACTTCTGATCGCAACTTAAATGTATCTAAGGCCGCCGGTTACTTAACTAATGTGATAGTAATCGTCGTTATTCAACATGTTTTAAGTGTTTTCACATGATTCTGATATTTGGTAACGTCTTTAAAAGATGTTTCGCTCGATATAAAACTGCTCGTTACCTTTCTAGATAGAGAAACAAATGAAATATTACGTGAAACTGTTTGTGAGAAGTTTAGAACTATTATTAGCTGATTAAACAAAGAAGATTCTGATTGCTACGCTTTGTCAATTGTTTAATGTTAGGAGTTTTGTATTCTTTAAATAACAAGTTAGTTCTAAATTATGTTTTTACGGTTTTAGCAGGGTGCGCGGTCTCGGCAATGTCGGCTGCTCATGAGGAAGAGCCCCTCTGTGGCTCGAAACTAGTAGAGCTTTTCTCAGTATATTCACGTGAGTGACTCGCGATTTTTAGTTAATTTAGTATGTCTCACGGTAGTTATAATAAAGACAGTAGAGATAGGAGATTTAAGTTTAATAAAAAATCCTGGTAAAAGACAGTTCTGACTGTCGTAAACTTGTCTGTTTTGATAAGTAATGTTACCTCTAGTTATAATTTTAAAATGAGTTTAGTAAACAATTGGGATGATGACATGGTATGAAAATTAAAAATGTAATTAGTCCGTAAGTTAGGTAATTAAAAAATATTCGTATAATAAAACAATATTTAGATAAAACGAATCAAAGTTTAGGAGTGGGGGCTACAACGTCATTTCTACGTATTAATTGTACATAGAAGTGACGTCACGACATTTCCAATCAATATATCGTCGAAAGTATTCGTTTCTGTAAGAAAATAAAAAATACGTGTCTAATGTTTTAAAATAATCTACCAGACGGACATTAAAATAAAAATTAGGCATCTACCCTATTACTAGAAATGTTTAAAATATGTTCCGTTGCTTGATAGAATTAGAATTCCCTTAACACGTTAACCGCCGCGTAGGTCACCGGTGACCTACGTTAGCGGAGGATTTTCCTTCAGTAGTTTTCTGTTGGCAGTCAAAGGCTTAATGATATGAAATAATGTCACAGACAAGTCATTATGCCAAAATATACTGATCGCATATTCATAACACGTACGGAAGTGGTCACGAGCAAAAAAATCATAATAATATGGAAATCACTATGTCATCTAGCGCCTCCTAAAAAGTTTTTTGCTAATTCGTAAGTAGTTTTGGGTTCCCTTGGATGAATATTGAAACTATATTTTTGTGAAATTGTATTTCTTTTTTTTTATGGGATAAGCCGGTAAACGAGCAGACGGATCACCTGGTGGTAAGCAATCGGTGCTGCCAATGGGCACCTGAAACACCAGAGGTTTCAAGTGCCTTCGGGAATTGTGAATTTGAGGATTGTGGGGCATTCGGGGATTGGGGAGACTGGGGAGGGGAGGTGGTGGTAATTGGGCCTCCCCCGGTAACCTCACTCACACGACGAAACACAACGCAAGCGACGTTTCACGTCAGTTTTCTGTGAGACCGTGGTGTCACTCCGGTCGAGCCTTTCGTGCCGAAGCATGGCTCTCCCACACCTAAAATAATCACACTTAAATCTTGTGCTCAATTAAATGACAGAATGAGGGATAACTCGAAAGTGTCTGTAGGTAAGTAAATTAATCGAAATAAATGCTTTCCCTTTCACTATTTATGTTATGAGTCCCATGTAATAGGGGATAAACCCATCGCCATATACCGGGCACAATTCCAGATTCCGTGCTACTACTGGGTTTTGTTTTTAAAAAGCCCGTTTTGTTTTTACTTTGCCCGACCGGGGAATCGAACCCGAGACCTCGGCGGTCGCACTTGCGACCACTCGGCCAACGAGGCAGTCGAGTAACAATAAATATAAAATATACAATAAACGGAACCATCTACATTCGTGTGTTCACTATAAATACAGAAAAGTCGTAAATTTTTATTATTATCTCAGATTTGTTCCGGTTTCGAGTCACAAGACTGAATATATTTACATAATTATATGTTTGTGATATCACATGAACTGTTATGTCGGACAACAAATTGTTATTGTATCTATTAGAAAATAACTTTCATTGTTGTTCTCATAAAACTGTTTTAGAATTTTATTGGAGACTAGCTACTTCCGCGCGGTTTCACACGCTCTGCTCAGATCCTATTAGTCGTAGCGTGATGTTTTATAGCCTATAGCCATCCTCGATAAATGCACTATCGAACACAAAAAGAATTATTCAAATCAGACTTGTGGTTACGGAGATTAGCGCGTTCAAACAAACAAACAAACAAACAAAAAAAACAAACTTTTCCGCTTTATATAATATATAAGATATAAGATATAAGATAAGATATAAGATGGTATTAGGTAGAGTGTAGATATTTTTACAAGTCACAATTAGGAATCCATGCCTGGTACCATTACTGCCTGGTTTTTTTTAGTAGAAATAGTAAAAACTACGTTAATTTTGAAAGCTATAAGTTTTAATATACACTTAACTGCAAATTTGCTTCCTGTGAATGGTACATATTACCAAACGAAAACATAAGTTCACAGCATTCTACAGCCCAAGTAGGCTTCTATTACGCACAAATAGAAACTAAAGACCGTGTGATCACCATCAGACATAAGTTTCCTTAAGAGACGGTGTACACAGTAAAATACTTTATATTCCATTCTTAAAAACATCGTAAACCGTAATCTACGAATCTTGACACCGTTTAATTAAAGACTTGTTTTACATCGTGAAGCAATAACGACATGTTTGCACGTATTGACGGTAGTTAGTGGTTACCAAACGAGATGTTCCCACGTCCAACGAGTCCACGATACAGATTACTGAGGTTCTTCGATTCTCATCATCAAGCCTTTCTACTGAGCCTCTACGCACGTCGAGCTAAACAACCAGTTATCATGGTCTAGCTTTATATAATCTTTCTCCACGTTCAACGGTCAGATTATACTGGTTTTGTATAGTTAGATGTGTCTACTTGTCTCTCACATTGCAACAGACCTATGAAGCCGTTACGCTAGTTTTGCGATACGCGAATATTAAGATGTGTGGTTAACGGTTGTTTAACATCTGTTTTGTTAACCTGATTGGTAAATGACTGGGCATCTTCTTGTGTGCTCTTGTAATCACGTGGAGTAAATAATTCAATATTTGCATTGGCAGTGTTTGTTTGGTTTTAGTTAGACAAAGAGTTATGAATTAAAGTTTCGCTAGAAGGGGCTTCTGTGCTATGTTTTCCATTTCCCATTAAAAAAGTAATGCAATATTTTGCAATACCTAGCGGTTGACTATCGAACATTCATATGGAAATAGAAAGTAAATTAAACCTGACACTCCACAGTTGGCACCAAGCTGTCTATACGCCTTAAGTATCTACCTACACTTAGTATAATAGCCTTAGGCTAAATACTGTCTTATGTGGTAGACAAACGGAATTTAAATCTCAGATCGCACTGATCTTTCTCAATCTCACCCACTCGTAGTGCAGTGTGCACATTCCTACCAAGTTCATAATTATTGAGTAGACTTTACATTTTACTGGTCTCCTCTCGTTTTAACTGAAACAAACCGGATCCCACAGCATTATTAGAATTTTGGTTGTCAATAAATAATTTTATAGCTATACTAAGCTATCTACCTAGTATTATTGTTTGTTAGGATGGCGTTTGGCCACCATCGCGCTTTTATTTTGGGCTGACTACACAATTGTTGAAATCTGACGGTCCAGTCACCGCTGTCTACCGGTTTAAGCATCTACTTTTAACAAAAGAATTCAAAATACGTAGGCCAGCCGGTAATATGAGATTCCTCATATTCTTAGAATCGATAAAATATCTTCGGTATTTTGATTGCCGTTTCGCTTAGCAGTGATTATGATGGGTTTGCGACTGGTTTACCGTTTTGCCTCGATATTGTCAAGAGGTGACCGAGTGTTAGACAAACTTAGAAGGTACTGGGAACAGGTCACACCGTTATACGGACGCACAGACTGACAATGTTTGCGATGATCAATGTGTTCGTGCGTGATTGACGATGCGACGACTGTACAGGCAGTTAGAACTTCTATTTAACTTTGGGTTTGACGAAACTTGTCTAGACGAAGAAAATATTTACATTTTACATTTGTGTTATTATGAAATGTTTTTCTTGAGAGTTGTGTTTGTTAATTTTTGTTCAATTTCATTCACCAACACCAAAAAGGGCTTAATGCAGTTAACTATACTGTTATACTGTTTATAAATTCCATTGATTGAATTCTTCTCCTTCTTTGGCTTCGGGCATAACTACCGTTCAAGTGTAATCAATCCGAAGGTTACACATACAACCTTATTCGTACATAAACACGTGAAGTTATTCAACATTAACGAATGCAGATTGTATAAGAGAATAAATGAACGCCTTTATTTCGTACTTCCATTAATTATTTTTGGTACAAAAGCCTTTTGAAAGGTTGCTACTGGTAAAGTTCATCTTCCATAATTTGCTTTGACAGAGCGTTACCATGGTGATGAGATACATAGTTTACGGCGTAACCGTACTAAAGGTACGAACAAATTAAGCGAAAGGATTTTGAAAGTGAATGTGATCTGTCAGTTAGCTAATGCCACGGTTCGTAGAGATGAAAGCATTGGAGATCTGCGTGGTGTTACGCCATCAGAGGTCAAACTGCCGAGTAGGTAGTGTACGGCGTACGGACAACAAAAGATTATTATACGTTTTGCTGTAATTGCAGAACTGGTGGCTACATGTAATTGCATGTTCCAAACTTTAGACATTGTTGTTTAGAACTTTAGAAAGCATCTATCGTTTCTTTCAGTATATTTAAAACGTGAGTACAGTACAGGATCCTTAGTTAACATTTTTAACTTAAACAAAATTTAATTTAAGTCACAATTTATACATCTGATGAAGTCAATTAAAAATTCATCTGACGATTGGAAGACGGGTGAAAAGTGAAATTGGACCGTCATTTTGTGACTAATCGTTTATCGTTTTCCAAAACAAAGCTCAACAGCATAATAGACATGAAAAAATAACAAAGACCTATGTGAACAAAGTTACTTCCGTGAAGGTCATTGACTTAACAAATAATTATCAGTTGAATGGATATTTGTTAGATCATTTGTCACGTATCGTAGAGAAAGATAAGTGAGTGTCAAGTGTGTCGCAGACGGAAGTGTGTCAAGTTTGCGCCGGCGCGTGACGTAATGGAGACAGTAAAGATACTCCCGCGCAACCAAGTGAGGTGACATTGTAACTGTCGTAGTTTGGTATGCAAAAGTCTGTAAAACTGTTTTGGATTATTATAGACAAAAATGAGTTTTGAATGAAAATAATAGGACTTTTCCATCTACTTGGTTATGGTTGTTGTAGAGCTGTTTTTCAGCATGTGTTAGTGTCAGACTATTACTGACTAAAAACCACCCCGTTCCTTCTCCTGAACGTCGAGCCGGCGTCCCGGCTACAGTAACAGTAATTAATTGCAACAACTATCGAGTCAAATTCGAGAGACTTTTTTTATTATGCAAAGAAAAAACTGATAACTTTTCGTAGGAGTTCCATTTCCAATGAAATTCAAGTTTCCAATAAAAAAATAAAAAAATAAATAAGTTTCAGCCAAAATCAACCTATTAATATCGTAGTATTACTTATGATTCTTTTATTTAATGAGATTCTTTTAAAATACTCATACAATTACTTAATTACAGCTTTCTTTCATTGTCTTCCTTTTATCTATCGTTCATGGCAGATTTATGACAAGTTTAAATATTATTTACTTAAGTATTTACATTGTGGAATGGTACAAATGACTTCTGTTCAATACTAGGTCTTATAATAGAAGTGCTAGTGGTCGCGAAAGCGTGACATTTAACATACGTTCGATGGGACAAGTGACGGTGAAATTGACGTTCTAAAGGTAATTTGATACAGATGTGCAGTCCCCAGGCTTTTACCGATCAATCTACGTAACAGCTGCCTCTTTGTAGAAGAGTTCAACTACTTACTATTACTTAGCCGCAGATAGGCGTGAAGGATTTTGCGTCCACAAAGAGAAATAAACTTCAGTTATATTTGGATGGATCGAAAAAGGCAAAACTAAGAATTGTATGTTTTTTTATGGCATTAGCCGGTAAACGAGCAGACGGATCACCTGATGGTAAGCAATCGGCGTCGCCTATGGACACCTGGAACACCAGAGGCATTACAAATGCGTTACCGGCTTTTTGGGGATGAGGAGTTTGAGGATCGATGGGGATTCAGGGATTGGGGAAGGGGAGGGTAATTGGGCCTCCGGTAACCTTACTCACAAAACGAAACACAACGCAAGCGTTGCTTCACGTCAGTTTTCTGTGAAGCCGTGGTATTACTCCGGTCGAGCCGGCCCATTCGTGCCGAAGCATGGCTCTCCCACATTTAAAATGTACTTTAATTCTCTTACCAGTTATGCTTGCAAAGGATATGCAAGGCCAAGAACTTAATAATTTAATTAAACATTAGATATATTATGTTATTTCAAACTGATAAATCAATTAACTATGACATTCTATGAAACCTACTTTTCAAAAGCTAATTGAAAGACGTTTAAGCTGTCGGTTAAGTTAAACCAATACATTATGTATGGAAATGGTAATTTTCAACCAATTTAAATTGTCGATATGTCAGTACCGGTATTTGTAGGTCTTTTGGGTCGCGTTTGGGGCCCATAGATATAACATTAAAATTATATTACACAGTTACTTTTTTTTGCTGATACATAGCTACAAGTATCACATTTTATGAGAAGCCTTTAAGAATTTTATTGTATTTGAAGTTTGTGTTATTTTTTCAATGGGCTCCATCTGCGGCCCACTTAACCTCCACGATGCGGCCCTGTTATACAACTAGTACGCATACTGCCGCTTACTTAAGCGACCTAATAGCCATGCAATAGAGCTATCTATCATCGTTAATGTTAATATATGTTGAGAAATATTCCTTATTTGCTATAACGGAATGAAATTATTATATGTAGTACATATTGTTATGTAGGTTATGAATTAATGATACAAGTTGATCGTACGAATATTGTTACATTAACAAACTATTGAACGTTTCTGCCTTAGGGCAGTATGCATGATTTGTCTTTAAACAAAACTTTCCTTGTTCCCTTTTGTGCAATATGCATGTTAACAAATAGCTCTGATTTATTTATTTTTTTATTATTGCTCATTGGATAAATGAAATCTAACCTAAATATTATGTACTTAAGGGCTATGTTTTCGACAGTTTACCTTGAATTTCACCTGATATCAACAGTACTTTTGGTTTAAATATTGCAATAATTAAACGATTGAAATATCAAGTATTGCGTTATTCTCAAGAGAAAAGTGTTGAAGTACTTACAAGTTGCCCTTGAGTAGGTTGATGCTGTAGTCGTAAGCTGTGGACCGAGCAGGTCCGTTGAGGTACAGTGCACATTCGCTGCTGTCGCCCAAAACGTGCGCAGGGGCAATCGGCGACAGCGCAGCCGCGTACGCGCAGCATAACGCTGCCATTAATATCCTGGAATGAGAATAATAATTATTAATTTTTGCTGTGCCAAAATATTTTATGAGAACGGAAGTCGTAAATCAGAGAATATACATTCTTCATTATAGGTGTAGCGAAAGAACGATAACCTGTTCAATATTGATTGATGTCAATTTCAGATATAAATGTTTTTATTTATTTTATGTTGTCTGTTTCTAAACACAACTGTTTAATTACAGTGCTGTGAGTTGTAAAAACTAAACTGAAGTATTAATTAAAATCTGACGATTTCTATTTCACTATATATTAGAATACTACAATATAAAACATTGGTTTTCTCCCAAATCGATTTTCACTCGTCAGCTTTTGTTGTTCGAAAATCAATTTTCTTTAAATTTCGAATACGTAATTGAATTGAATCGGTTACATGGGTTTCGATTTACAAATTGTCATTGCATCGTAATTCGACGCGGGCGCCAGCTTCTGGTCTTTTAAGTACCTAAACCGGGTCATTATGAGCATTTTTATGTGTTTAAATACCGCATAACACATTATAATTGTGGGTTAATTATAGACTGTATTACGTAGTGATGAAGTTTATTAAAGAAAGATACATTGTTGGAAGTATACGTAGTACTAGTAGTTTAGACTAGCTTTTACCCGCGGCTTCGCTCGCGTCACAAAAGAATAAAAAGTAGCCTATGTGACATATACCAATACACACAGCGCCATCTATACCAATACTTTTGTTTTTCCTCGGGAATATCACTTTTTTTCCAGGTTAAAAAGTACCCTATTATTTAATCCGGACTTCTAACTTTGCGTCTGCAAAAATTCAAAGCAATCGGTTGAGTAGTTACGGCGTGAAGGTGGAACAAACAAACAAACTCACTTTCAGATTTATAATATTAGTAAGGATAAGGATAAGTAGGATTTTAAGTAATGGCTATTTTAAGTAATAAATTATTATGTTTTTAGATTTACTCACGTAATAATTTGACGAGGAACTCGACTAGTTTCAAGCCATGCTTGAGGCTCATATTATGTGAGTAAGCCGAAAAACATAATAATTAATTTAGTATGTTTGTCTGTCGAGCGTTATAACATAAAAATTGCCAATAATACTAGTGGTGTTGTATTACCATAATATTCATATACATACATATTAAATAGGGATGACCCTAAGGTTATTTCGTTAGTGATTTCGTACGACGAAAATTATTGCAACTTGTATCGATTATAAGTTTAAAACAAGCTGTCTATGTTTAGACATAGTACGTCCTTGTGCCTTATATGTTGCCACACTAAATACATACTTAATGTTTATGAGGAAAATTCCAATTACATTTAGAAAGTTTTTAGACTGCCTCGTTGGCCGAGTGGTCGCAATTGCGACTACCGGGCAAGAGGTCTCGGGTTCGATTCCCGGATTGGGCAAAGTATTACTGGGTTTAAAAAAAAATCTCAGTAGTAGCACGGAGTCTGGAACTGTGGCCGGTATATGGCAATAGGCTCACCCCCTATTACATGGGACTCATAACATAAATAGTGAAAAGTGGGTGTAACATTGTGCAGTGGTATAATGTGCACCTCTGCCTACCCCTTCTAGGATAAAAGGCGTTATGTTATGTTATGCTATGTTTGTCGCACTTTTGGTAATAAGTTTCGAATTGAACCACACTTACAATTTTAATATTTTGTCAGAAACCGATATGAAAGGGTTTGTTTTGTTTCTGTTATTGTATATACTTAGAATGTAAGTTACGTAACTTTAAACATAAACCATTAGAGATTGTATCAAGAATTTCAAGAACAATAATACTAAGAATTACTTTATTTTTTATCTCTTGACCGCTCTCTGACAAACGGACGTATCTTTGTCGTTATAGTAACAAATCCAGTGCACTTTACTTTTCTTTATACATACATCTATGATGAAGGAGATAAATGAAAGTATCTATCTCCTGAACTACCTTCCTCGTACTTGAGACTGGCCACTTAACCTTTTGGTCTCTAGTCTACATAATGCCATTTACTAACTTGTTTGTTTTAGAGTAAAAGAGGAACATGTTACTATAAACGATCTACTCTCTTTAGCAATGGATTTTCCACACTATGAGTCTATAATAAGGCTCAAAATTCCTTTAACAAGTATAGGGTAGCTTGATATGCTGTCTTTCAGTACTTTAGTATATTTTGTGTAGTGAAAGCTTGACCAATGATGTTCTAACCTCCCAGTATTGACTTGTCGGTAGTTCAAGTGACTGATGATTTCACTTGACACTTTAATATAGTACCTACGAGATTAGGGTCGTAACTTATTTGTTGGTGTCAAATAACAGATTTTTTTTTTAAATGAAGATATATTTGTAGTTTTGATAGATTGACGGGATCTTGGAAATGTTTTCCTAATTTGAAACTTAAAGCGTTGTAATTGAATAGATATTTTGAGTGTCCCACGAGTAAAGATGAGACCAAACTGTTCCCATATTTACAGTCTGTTGGAGATTGTTTGGTTTGACCGTGATGCAGTGATTTTGCAAGTGATCCAAAACGCATGCGCGTTTACTACAGAAGCAAATGCAATGCGTATTTCAAAATTACAGTTGTTATTTGGTAAGGTAAACTAGAACATCATTTCGAATCTTAGTCTTTATATTTCGCAATATGTAAAGACGTACATTCATGTGAAGCAACATTAAAATATAATTAATAGTCTAGACTAACAAGCTTACAGTTAAACTTTACAAGCCTAGAACTAGTTAAAAATAATTATCCAAAACTAAATGCTAGCTAATTACGAAACCACTGCATTCCTGACACAGATATCAATAGAATTCCTTTAAAGAGGCGAGTAATTATATTTTTAATCTATGGTTCTGCAATCACAGAGCTGGCTGGAAATATTTTATGACAATTCAATTGGCGCGAAAAAAATGCCATAGATAAGCTTAACACTAGAAGGTAGACACGTACTTGGTACGTTTCATGTTTAAATGTATGGGCTAAAGAAATATGATCATAAATATTGTATCATATAAAATTATAACATAGCCCGTTACTTCATATAGTAGGTATCATATCCTTTCAAATTCAAAGCCTTGTCATAGTCCTATCGTAAATATTAACGACTATGTTTAAATGATACATATCCATATACATAATGTCTAAATACAAGTAGGTATTTATTATATTCAAGTAGCTAATATATGGACTTTATTTTGACTGCACGGTTGGTGCGGTGGCTGGGCAACCGGCTGCCGTGCAACGTGTCGCGGGTTCGATTCCCGCACGGGACAACACTTAATGTGATCTACAAATTGTTGTTTCGGGTCTGGGTGTCTTTGTGTTTGTGAACTTGTATGTTTGTAACCGCACCTACGTCACAGGAGAAAATCCTAGCGTGAGGCAACGTTTTTTTTAAAAAAAAATGTAATGTTATGATTTTGTATGTTAGTGTAAAGGAACTTGCTGCTAAGCAAAGAATTAGGTATGTATGTAGATCAAGTATTAATTAAGAATGAGTTATAACATAAAACGGGTATGTTCAATGATGTTAGATTAATATACGTATAAGCGGTTAGTGCCTCGTTGGGCGAGTGTTCTCATGTGCGACTGCTGGGCAAGAGGACTCGGGTTCGATACCCGGGTCGGGCAAATTTTAAAAATTACTAAGTTTTTAAAAATAAATCTCAGTAGTAGAACAGAGTCTGGAATTGTGCCCTGTATATGGCAATAGGCTCACCCCCTATTACAAGGGACTCATAACATAAATAGTGAAAAGTGGGTGTTGCACTGTACAGTGGCATTTAAGTGCTGTAATGTGCACCTCTGCCAACCCCTTTGGGGATAAAAGGCGTCATGCTATGTTGTTGTTGTAAGCTGTTAGTATAATAGCTGCAATTGGTTGCTAGATTTAATAGCAGTATTAATTGAAAAAGAGTTGAGTCTCTTTTGAGGCTAGAATAACTTTTTTATAGTAACTTGTAGAGATGAACCTCTATAGCACGCCTTTAATCTTGTATCTATGCTTATTTGATTGTGATAAATAGCATGGGACTCATAACATAAATAGTAAAAAGTGGGTGTAACATTGTACAGTGGCATAATGTGCACCTCTGCCTACCCCTTCGAGGATAAAAGGCGTGATGTTATGTATGTAAATAACAAGTCTGGGTACATATTATGAAATACGTGGTTCAATTCCAATCTATGTGTTATAGTCAATTGCTTATTTAACACCGACCTATCAATTCCTATAAGGAAAAAGTAATAAAAAGTAACATCAATAATGAAGTAGACTCTCCAACATCACTACTTGTCAAGAACTGGAGATAGGCGCCATCTATCAACCACCTGTCGAACATTATGTAACTACCATCCAACTTTCCGCGAAATTAATGTATTAACTACAGATACTCTACAGCCATTAATTTAATTAGGTACGTGTATTCACAAACATGACCAATTTAATTATTTTTAGGATATCACCGTCTTGTGGAGCTAACTGCCACTTTCTATCGGCTTTCTGCCTCCCAGCTACATCAATATATGTTTATTTTATCTAAATGGTTAATTGATCCATCTTATGGGTAATGGAAAATGTTAATGTTTATTCATGATCATGTTAATCGAATGATATAGAGACAGTTAATGGTTTTTGAAAACATGTTAATTGTAATTTTTTGTGTAGATTTTATTGAAAGTCGTTGTTTTTTAAACTATTCGATTTATTTAGTAGGTACTAGCTGACCTGGCAAACTTCGTAACGCATATAAATTGTTTTTGTCATCTTTTAAACCTGCCCTCCACGAATATTTCAAGACCAAAATTAGCCAAATCAGTTCAGCCGTTCTCGAGTTATGGCGAGACTAACGAACTGAAATTCATTTTTACTTTTATATAGATAGATTTACATGGTAAGCATAATACTCCTTTTAACAATAATTACAATATTTTCACGATTTTATTCAGTATTAACATAACATATCATTTGTAATATGTATATATAAAATGAATCCCTTTTTCCCTTGGTCACGGCATCACGCGTGATTGGCCGGACCGATTTCACTAATTCTTTTTTTGTTGTATTTGTTATTATTTGGAGAAGGTCTTTAAGACAGAAAAATTCCTAAAAATCCTATGGGAACGAGAGAAGTCACGGGCAGAAGCTAGTAAACTAATAAGTATCAAATCATATCTGGCGAAAACATACCTACTTAGGTCAGTTTCCAGATAAGATTAGCAAATCTAATCGTAAACGGAGGTTACATATTCATACACAAGTTGTAGTAATCAAATTACAATGTATATTAGGTAGTGCAGGACATATAATTATTAAATGTGGTCCCATTTGTAAAAAGACCGTTTCCGTTTGTCACGTCCGTCGTGAGTCGGACTCGGTGGCCTCGTCATACTAATGCCATCAGTTAGTAATCCTCTCACCAGAGATATTGATAATACTCTGTTCCACTAAGTAAGATAGATATAGCCTAAGTTGTGTTGTAAAATATTATGGTATTTTTTGTACATAAAGTTTAGTAAATTGCTTAAGTGATTCGTAAGATCTGGTTTTCTTTTAATTCTTGTGATTAGGTTTTTCGATTTTTTTAAACGTTTTCCCACACTCGGATTTTCTCCTGTGTCGTGGTAGCGTTTACAAACATACAAGTTCCCATATGTAAATGACACCCAGATCCGGAACAACAATATGTGGATCACACAAAGACAAGCTCCGCGCGGGACTGTGCCGTCTTTTTTTTCGATTTCGAAGCTTTGAGCTATAAATATGAAAAGTGTCTAGATATACGAGTGCCACTTGTAAAGGTGTAATGTATAGGGGTCACGACGTTAAAAAATGATATTTAGAATTAGCACATATTTTCCAAAATCTTTACTCTACATTGACAGCAAATAAACGATTATATTTTACAACGATTTTAATATTGTATGTAATAGGCACTTAGTCCACAATGCGTACAAAATTGGCATCAAAGTTAATTGGTCCTCTGTCCTTGATTGTATATTCTATTATATTATTGCTTCGCTTTGCTTTACATTGGTAATTGCGTGTGCTGAGCAATTGAGACATCTGACAAATTATGATGTCTATTGAACTTAATAATAACACTTTGCTAAGCCCTTGTAATAGCGTTTAAGCACGAACCACGCTCCTATAGATATGTTTATGATTATTAACATTATTGTGCATCATTTTTATGCGTATTTAGTTCACATTAGATCATACCAACGCGCGCGCCTTAAAGAGCCATCAGACCACCACAAATGGGGTCCAATAGGGCCAATACGGAGCCGCGGAGGACTTAACAGGATGCTGGGGCTCCGGCTCGAAGCGCAGCAGTAGGAACGGGGTGGTTTTTTAGTCAATAAGAGTCTGAAAATTCCTCCCGCCTCACCCGGGCGGCAGAAGTCATTGGATGATTTTTCCCCCTCAAAAAAAAGACACCCAAAAAGTTACATAAAAAAGTCCCGCTATAATTGATTTAATACATCCTAGATCTATTTAATTCAACTTTTAATTTATTGTTTTAATTCCTCCTTTAATTTATTACAACTTTTAATTTATTGTAATAATTTCAAGATCTTTCAGGATCCTGAAATTATTTATACCAACCAACGGCATGTAAACCCTAGAAATGTCATGCATTTAGAACGTAAAGTACGTTAGTTACTCTCAAAATGTCAACAAGATACACAATAAAAAATTTCCAAGAAAAAAACCAACTGCACCTAATAAAATAAAAGCCGGAACATTGTTTTTATTTTTTGTCTCAGCAGAGTGACGCAACATGGCTGCCCCAGTGACCGCGCGCCGGCGCCCGCGCATCTTGCGTGACCAACATGACGAGTGCTTTGCAAGCAAACATTTAGTGAAAACAAACAATTTGAAAATACTCCATTGAAGTTTATGACGTTACGACACTTGGATTTTATTGCGTTTGAGTAAATCTGTGGATTTCTTATTCAGATGTACTACAAGCAACGGTTGATGAAGTTAATGCTTAACTGGTCATTGTATTATGACCATTATATAGTATGGAGTGGATGTGAATAATTGGACTCGGTCGAAAAAATATTGACTAAATCTGTGGTCTAAGTTTGGTTCAACTTAACTTTCAATTATCACTTATTAAATAAACTGTTTACGTTTCGTACATTCACTTTCGTTTGATGTAATTTTTAACAAAAGACCAGACAGTTTTATAGACGGACATTGAATCTAAAAATAACATTATGCTTCCTGAAGGCTTATGTAAGTTGACAAACAAGATATAAAATAAATTTCATGCTATTAGAAGTTGCAGTGCAAGCCACTGCATAATTACATCACAAATCATGAATGTGAAAAAATTCGAATATAAATCGCGTACTTTTCTCTGCGTGTTACGGTTCCCATGTTGCGCAAGCGCCGGTCATCGCGATGCTCGCCTTACATCACCGACCTCTCACCCTTCACTAACAAAATGTAGAATAAGATTACTATCTCTTATCTCCATCAGTGCCCTTGTTGCCTTCTTTTAACATTCTCAAGAAAATGTAAGATTTTATCTGCTTTTAACTTCGCATAAAACAGATGATACCGCAAGATAGCAAAAAAATAATTATGAAAAAGAAGTTAGTGACTAATCCTTTTAAAATTAACATAAAAAATTAACAGTGATATAACATATGTCTAAATGTATATTAAAAAGTAAGCCGTTGATATTACGTGTTATTTTCTAGATATTTTCTGCGGACGCATATTTGGTGAAGACGCCGTAGATTCTAGTTCATTAGAAAGTAACAAATTCGCGATTATAAACCGGTCACTCTTCCGATCATCCAATTATATATATTACTTGAAGTCGGTCTGTTACATCACTTGCGTATATTTGCTTGTTTATGTATTTTTTATGATTTATTATGGAAAAATTTGCTTATAAAATTTGTTTATCGAAATTCGAGTCTATTAGTGTCTACATTTCCAAATAAGTAGAGATGTATACTACCTATGTATAGTTTCCTTTCTCTAATGATTCCTACTAAAATTAAACAATAGATTTACTAATCAATAAATGTAAGTTACGTTTCAAGATTGAATAATATTTGATCGTATACGTATAATAATTTCCGTGGTCAGTCACTTGCGATAATTGATGAGTTAGATCCCGGTTGACACACTTTTCAAAGGGTCAATAGGACATTGTGGATATAATTGCTGTAGGGCTCATTAAGGGGCTTTGTCCATATCGTCACATTTCGTTATGTAATTTTCTTCGTGACTATACCGACGGGTTTAGATGAGCAATAAACTATTCTGTATTATTTGACACTCAAAAATATTGGGTTAAAATAATGGTATAGTGTATTCTAAATAGTTTATCACAATCAATACTGGAAACTATTTATTTGCCTATTTGTCTCATATTTACTCTGTGGTCTTACAAAAACGTAAACTAACAAGTAAACAAATAATCTCTCTCTGCGGCCTCGTTGGCTAAGTAGTCGCTAGTGCGACTGCCGGGCAAGGGGTCTCGGGTTCCCTCTACGGCGCCCCTGTTTGGGCGCCGAACTTGTTGCGGCGTCCTGCTCGGACGCTGCTCATGTCACAGAGGGTCATGGCGATCCGAATGATCCGCGGATACCGCACGATCTCTGGGGAGTCGGCGAACCTCCTTGCCGGATTACCGCCGTGGGATCTGGAGGCGAAGGTGCTCGCGCGCGTGTATAACATGCGCGCGGAGGCAGGTCGCCGGGGCGAAACTCCGCTGCCGCGCCAAATAAGTGCGTGGCGGGATGAGCTCCGGCGCGATCTCATGGCGGAATGGCAGCAACGACTGTCGCAACCGGGGGCTGGGCTCGCTGCCATTGCAGCGGTAAGTCCCCTCTTTGAGGAGTGGCTTGAGAGACGCTACGGCGTCCTCACCTACCGCCTGACGCAGGTCCTCACCGGACATGGAAGTTTCGGGAGGTACCTGTGTCTGATGGGGCGGGAGGAAACGCCCGGGTGTCATCACTGCGAGGACCGCCCTGAGGACACGGTGGAACACACAGTGGGAGAATGCCCTGCGTGGGCTGAGCACCGCCGTGCCCTCAGGGAAGTGATCGGCGATGGCGACCTCTCGCGTCCGGGCCTAGTGCAGGCCATGATGCGGAGCGAGGGGGATTGGGATGCCGTCTCCTCCTTTTGCGAAGCAGTCATGCTAGCTAAGGAGGAGGCGGGACGCGTGAGGCAGCGAAGCGCTGCCTCCTCGCAACCCAGCCATCGCGAAGGACACACCGGGCGTCGGGGATCGCGAGACGATCTCCGGCCACCGTAAGCGCGGGCCTGCGGACGGCGAGCATGGGTGGCTCCCCGTCCGACCAGAAACAGACCCGAGCGTACGGCGCGTCGCGTTCCGCGCGCGCCTCAAAGAGCCATCAGACCACCACAGATGGGGCCCAATAGGGCCGATGCCGATTCGGAGTCGCGGAGAACCTAACGGGTAACCGGGGCTCCGGCTCGACGTGCAGGAGAAGGAACGGGGTGGTTTTTAGTCAGTAAGAGTCTGACACTCCCTTCCGCCTCACCCAGGCGGGAGCAGTCATTCGATGATTTTCCCCCCTTAAAAAAAAAAAAAAAAAAAAGGGGTCTCGGGTTCGATTCCCAGGTCGGGCAAAGTATTACTGGGTTTTTCGAAAAATTTTCCAGTAATAGCACGGAGTTTGGAATTGTGCCCGGGGTGTATTACATGGGACTCATAACATAAATAGTGTAAAGTGGGTGTTATATTGTACAGTGGCATTAAGTGCCGTAATGTGCACCGCTGCCTATCCCTTCGGGGATAAAAGGCGTGATGTTATGTTATGTATGTTATGTTAAACAAATAATCTCCTTAACAATACAAGTCACTGACACTTCTAGTTTTTTCTCAAGCTCCATTATTTAAATGAGTACCCAGTACTAAAGTTTCTACACAAAAATATTCTATTCTATTGTATACAAGTCTCAGCAATATTTGTATAGAGGTTACGAAGTCATTTAGAAAATTAATGGGATGCGCTTCTGTTTCATAAGACCTTAACCTTGGAGGTCGGTTATGCAAAATGTATATTTGTATAACCACGTGAATATGAGTTATATTTTTGATTTTCACATAGTTGTGCAATATAGTGAAATAATAATAGGTATCTTAAAAATATTTTGTTTTTGACATTGGCGTATTTTTTGTAAAATATGAGAGTTAAAGACATCATAACATAAATTGTCAAAAATCTACTTTATATTGAATTAGCTTCTGCCCACGACTTCGTATGCGCAATACCGTTTCTCCCATTTCCGTAGGATTTTCAGGACTTTTTTCTATCATAAGAACCTTCTCCTGACGATAAACGCCAAATCAGTCTAGCCGTTCTCAAGTTATGGCGTGACAACGGGAAACGGGTTTCATTTATATATATAGATGTTACCTATTTGAAACAGTGTGTTACACTTTATTATTTTCACGTTAAATTAATTTTAAAACTCGACAAACTACGTTTAATAAAACCCCTATTTATTGAAATCGGTTAATTAATATATTAAAACCTTCTCCTAAGTCTCACAAACACTTTTGAAAACTGTATTAAAATTAATTTAGCCAATCGTGAGATAAACACGCACAGACATACATAGATACAGGTCAAATTGAGAACCTCCTTTTAGTTTTTGAAGTCGGTTAAAAATAGACTGATATAAAAACAAAAATTACTTTAAACAACATATCAAACCTAAAGTGACTTTGACTGCACGGTTGGTGCGGTGGCTGGGCAACCGGCTGCATTGCAACGTGTCGCGGGTTCGATTCCCGCACAGAATAACACTTTGTGTGATCCACAAATTGTTGTTTCGGGTTTGGGTGTCATTGTGTATGTGAACTTGTATGTTTGTAAAGGCACCCATGACACAGGAGAAAATCCTAATGTGGGTCAACGTTTAAAAAAAAAAAAAAAAATAAGTAGACAGTTCTAGAATCGCCCTGACATAATGACCTCTCATTAATCCCCAACAGATTAACAAGTGTAGTTCAAAAGTCGTATTAAATAACATTATATCACCGAGCCTGTATAAAAACTTTCGACAGTCATCACTCATACACCACTGAATGTACTGAGCATAATGTTATCTATCTAATCTCGAATAACATGAAGTAAGCTTTCGCTTTCGAGGCTTTAGCTCTAACAAATCGTGGTTAGATGACGTCAGACTGTGTATTATGATATTAAATGAAATGTATGTTTGTTTGTTCATATTAATGTTGAATAGAGGATTTATTCCAACCTCTCTCCTCAGTCAAAGTCCTTTCTTACCAAAGTTATAATTAACCGAAGGAAAATATGTAGGTAACAGTTGTGAAAAATTATCTCAGTGTCATAGAAAATTATATGGATCCCAAAGAAAACACGAATCTGTGTAAAGAATGACTTAAATAGCGTTAGTGATTAGATGACATCTGTCAGATGAGAGAGAAATGCTTGAAGCAGACATAACTTGGTTGCCTCCAAAAAACTTCTGATCTATATAAGAAGAAGAAGAAGAAGAAGATATGAAAAAATACACTACTTCACCTTCGTATTAGCAAAAGTTTATATTCTGTGTTTGGTAAAGCCGCGATAACTGACTAGTTGTAGTATAATAACAGTTTAGAAGCAGAACATTGTTTTGTTATTAATGGTCGCGAATTCATATTGTGTTAGTATTCATTTAAATTGTTTTTTTTTTGTTATTCAAGTGTTGAATAATGGTAAGTGTTCTGCTTTCGTTTTCTAAGGCGGAGTGTGATTTATTTTTAAGTTTGTCATTGTTGCTTTTAGTATAATTCAATATTATAGGCTTATTCGTTGGACGAGTGGTCGCAAGTACGTTTGCTGACCAAAGGTCTCGGGTTTGATTCCCGGGTCGGGCAAGGTACTACAAGGTTTTAAAAAAATCTCAGTAACAGCACGGTGTCTGGAATTGTGCCCAGTATATGGCAAAAGATTCACCTCTTATTACAAGGGACTCATAACATAAATAGTGAAAATTTGGTGCTACATTATACAGTGGCATTAAGTGCCGTAGTGTGCACCTCTGCCTACCCCTTCAGGGATACAATGATGACAAGATACATACAATGATGACATTTTTTTGTGAAGTATGATTATTTTAAACTGCGTTTTTTACTAAGGAAGCCTATAGTCCGGCAATGGATTCACTCAGGCTGTTGATTTGAAAATAAATCTACTACTTATTTGTTTGTTCACATATGCATACAATATTGGAATAAGTATCAGAGACGACTGGAGTTTCTTGCTCGTTCATCTCCATTCGAATCTACATTTTGGAATGAGCACCTAGCTTCACTGACGGACAGATTAACAGACTACTATTTATATTGTATTTATTGACGTTTCAAAAGTACTAAATTATGGTTTAATTGAAATAAATGCTTTGTATTGACAAAAAAAACTATTTGCATTGTAGTGACTTTTATATTTTTACTTATATTAGAAATATGGCTTCTAAACCACAGTTTAATATTCAAAATATTTACTGTTCGTGATAAAAAATATGTTCCGGAGTTATAGGTTAAGTAAACCAGTATCAATTTAAGACTTTAATAAAACTTATTTCTCATAAAATATGTCTGCTGTTAATCTTGTTCTCACGGGACTGACTATTTTACTTTAAATATTTTATAATAAAATATTTAGAGGAACAAATTAATATAAGTATTTAAGTGTGAAGAAGGATCATAGTGGAAGGTGCTATATGATTTTTAACCTACGAGCCTTTATAACTAAACTAGTGAATAAACAGAAACTAAAATAAAAAAACTATAAAAAATTCTACCCTTCTTGAGCTTTTATGAGTATGTAATCTTAAAAAAAAGAAAAGAAAATAATGTACTGTCTATTGCTAGCAGGTATTATCAGGAAAACAAGGAGTCTATATTATTCCAGTCCATACTTTTATCTATCTAAGAGCTAAATATCATTCAGACTTCGTCATAAACGTTAAACTTTCACACATATAATATTAGAAGCTTGTAGAACGTAATCATATGTACTATTCCCTATTGAAAACATGTCATACAAGACACATAAAAAGCTAAGTAAGACTATATACACAATACATACATATACGCCTTGGCCTTTCTGATCCTTATAAGTACTAGAGAATAAGAGCACTTTCGATTTCTCAGGGTTCAGCGACCGCCTACTATAGCCTGCCTTTTAGGAAGATGCTAACGGTACCTACAAGCTACACGCTGATCTTGTTATTGATGAGGCTGCGCACACGCACGTGCCGGTTTCACCTGCTTATAAATTAGTTGGTGTTGGGCTTAGGTTTATTTTTTGAGACTCAAGTATTGTGTCTGTATTAAATTGTTGTCATGATAATTTTGATAATTAATTTATTTAACAAATAATGATTTTGTATTCCAGTTATTTTGTAAGACCCATTGTTACATAGGAGGAAAAAATTGCTAAATACTACTGTGTGATTCAAGGATGATAAACTAACAACTCTGAGAATTTAAGTGATTTTTTTTATTTTATGGGATAAGCCAGTAAACGAGCAGACGGATCACCTGAAGGTAAGCAATCGGCGTCGTCGATGGACACCCAAAACACCGGGGGCGTTACAATTACAAGTGCGATACCGGCCTTTTGGGAATTGGGAATTTGAGGATTGTGAGGTAATTGGGCCTCCGGTAACCTCATTCACACGCAAACGTTGTTTCACGTCGGTTTTCTATTGCTAGTCTCCTCGTTCGACCATTGAAGCAGTTAAAAAAAGTTTTATAACCACATTTATTAAAGCTTGGCTTTTATAGACTTTTTGCAATAACCAATACCTGCCTAACAGAAACATTTACAATTTATAGTTTTACTGCGCAGGAGTGCTACAGAAGTACATATACCTACCTAATTACATCATCGGGATTAACTTGAGGTCCACTGAATTAAGTGACACATTCAATGAAATATGGCCATATGGTTCCCATAGTAACCATTAACTGGATATAACAAGTTAGTTATAATGCCTTCAAAAGGTAAAAATGGCTAGTTATTATGAAATCTGGAATTGAACTGCGATTTAATGGTGAAATATTGCTCTTTGAATGATGCAAGTTTGATTTTTGTTGCATTTTTTTCGTTCAAGGCTTTTTTAGTTGTACTTGTAATTGTCGGATGGTATGTTAATGTAATTTTGTTATTAAATGCAGCGGTCACCAGTTACTGCTCTCCACTAACTACATTATAGACCTTATTTCCAATGATTAGATACTACTTTTGTATGAACAAATTTAGGGAATGATTTTGAACAATTTTCAACGGGTATGAGATATGTGTCGATTTGTAGTCGAGTTTTTGAAACTGGCTGGAATAATGAAAAAAATATCTTCTTAGTATTTTCCTGCGACTAAAAGTCGAGTAAGTTAAGTGTGAAATACATTTTGATAATTTAAAAATAAACAAGGAATCTGAAAAGGCTTGACACGTTCGAAAAAAAAGTGATGAGTTGATCTATACACTTTTCATTATTGTATTCAGATCATCATTTTAATAAGATTTTTCATAACATTTGTTGAACATTCATATTTCATAAAATGACCTATGTATTAATAGTAAATGTTTCTCCTTTTGTCATGAAATAAAGTAACCAAAATACTACTGATTGCCTCGTTGGCCGAGTGGTCGCAATTGCGACTGCCGGGCTAGGGGTATCATGTTCGATTCCCGGAAAGGGCAAAGTATTATTGGGTTTTAAAAAATTCTCAGTAGTAGCACGGAGTCTGGAAATGTGCCCGCTATATGGCTATAGGCTCACCCCCTATTACATGGTACTCGTAACACAAAATAGTGAAAAGTGGGTGTTACATTGTACAGTGGTATAATGTGTACCTGTGCCTACCCCTTCGGGGATAAAAGGCATCATGTTATGTGTGAATACTACTATAGATTACCTAACAAGAAAAAATGTGATGAAAAATTATAATTAGGTATGGTAATGTAAATGACCATATCATCATCATTAGTAATTTTAATTTAAATTTAAATTTTAATTAATACGACCCCTCGCGTTGTATGCGTGAATATGTTAATATATGTTAACGCACTATAGTTTAAAACACAATGAGGTCGAATATTCGAAAACTATATCAAGAGGTCAAATAACTAATACTATGAGCGAATTTTTGTTAAGGCTGTTTTTAAATTTGTAGCAAATATTGGATTTTGATATTATTACAGTTATATGTAACCTTGAAATGTAATTAAACCGTTATAGATTAGCCGTTATTACTGTATCAAGAAAAAGATTACTATCCACTGAGCCAGGAATATGCTGTCGATAAAACTGCAGGTCAAAATTTCTTATTTTAGTATTATTTAAATTGTTGCTATAATTATTTATTACCTACTAAAATTTTTAAAAAATTACATTGAAAAAGACGTTACCTATTTATAGCATAAATGGAGGACCGTCAACTTTTTCAAAAAATATGTCAATTAAATTGCTCTAGAACTTCTTTACCCATAATTATATATTATTTTTATAAATATTATTGGAAACATGGGTAGGACTCTATGCAGACTCATTAAAATCCGATCAAAAGCTCTACAATTACGCGCTACGCCATTGTTCGTAGCCGGCTCGTAGCCGCTACGATCTACATGCTTCCCTACAAAAGACTTCAACGAATTTGAGCTGAAGAAAATCTTCAAATTATCCTTTAAGTATTTAAATAAGGACACAACTTCGTAATTTCATAGTGTACATGATGTAGAATGATCGTTTTTTAAGTAAATTAAAGTATTTCATAAAATATTAGGGAAAACTCAAAAAAAATAATTAATTTAAAAAAAAATCCAGGATACAAAATAAAATTTCAAAATTACCTTGATATCATCATTGTTCACTCCTCACTGTCCAATTATAAGTCCGACACTATATCACTGATAGCATTAGGCACAAAGACGGGCACTAAGTCCAGTTTAAGTTATGTACATAACTTCAAACTTTTGAGGGGTTGAAATATTCAATATTTATTGTTTGGTGCGCGTGCTTGCGTTGGTGCGGCGTGGTTAGCACTGGAGTCGCGATCAGTCGCCGCTGCGTCGAAGCCTGTCGACAGATGAAAGTCGCTCGAGATTCGTGACGCGCCCTCGACATCAGAAGGACGCTGCCTCACTAATACCACTGATAGTATATACTCTAAATATAAACCAGACTTCACGGTAAATCTATGACCATTTTACAGATTCGTCTCTTGTACCACCGAGTCAAATTGTAAGGCCTCATTGATAATTGGGTCATCACATAATGAAGTCAAATGGAATTTAACTTCATTATGTGATCATTTCAGAATTGCTTTAATATGTACATCATTTTATTGTTTTAGTCAAAGGACGATAGAGTTAAAGTTTTATCAGCGAATTAATTATTGCGACATTGACTAACATAGTACAAAAATAAATAGAAAAATACAAAAACAAATAGTAATGTTCTGAGTGGATATGCAAGTCCCTTGGCTTTCGTGACGTTTGCTTCTAGATCTCATATTTTTTTACTATGTGTTATTCTGTATATTGTTTACATTCAACGTTGGTACGCTAATTTGATCACAATGTACTGTTAAACAAACATCAATTTAGGCTACTCAGTACATTTTACCATAATATAATTAGCACCTTCACGCTAATACCATATTAATATATCTACATGTATGTACAGTTTTTGTTAAATCAAAGTTATCCAAGTAGATGCATTGAAATCAATCGTGTTTATTAACGTAAACTTTTGACTACCAATAGAAAAACAGTTAAATCCTTCACTAAAGTTAGTCCCTGATGACACCATGGCATTTAAGGCGTTAATGACATTTTGTTTAGGTACAATTTTGTGCCTAATTTATAAGACTAAAGATCGGTGTAACTTTTCATCGCTCTGTAGTATAATATGGGTACTAATAAAAGCTCCAACAAGAAAAGAAGAATTGTCCTTACTGAAAATATTAAATCTACTGCCTAAAATACTAACTTTCCGACTACTTTACATGACTGTTTATTGCTACAATACTAACCTAACCTAACCTAAAACGTCTGTTGTCGGTAACTTAGTAATTTTGTCGGAGGTTCAATATTCTATTCGGAAGATTAGTTTTATTATTCGAAGATCCATTTTTATAGTCAGCCACAGATCGCTGGAGATTAATTTGTTTTTCGGAACCATTATTAATTTCCGTATAATATATAGACTGCGTCCTCACAGCTTATAGAATTGAAAGGCCAGGTGTTGTGTTAGAGAATAAAGAAAGTGAAACTATCATAACCTTATTGTTATTTAAATCCTGGCCACCAACAATACCCACCCACGTGCCTTTAAATGCGAATTGATCAATAAACACTGATTAATACAATGGCCACGATGATATTTCTAACGTCTTTAATCATTTTACATTGCATAATGTTGAAAACAGAATGCAAAAAAATGCATCTCAAATTTAAGAAGTTCTAAGCCAAATACAACACTATCAATTAGGATTTAAGTCCAAAATTGGTTGTGTGAAAGTATTAAAGTCTAGGATTATATTTTTTAGCTAGACAACTGAGTTTTTTCTTGGTATTTTTAAGGAGTGTTAGTTCTTTAGCAATCAAAATCACGTGATTTAGAACATGGGGCACTAAACGTATGTATTTATGTATTTCGAAATTCTTTTGAAAATCTATCAACGAATGTAGAATTAGTAAGACAAGACAATCTATTGATTAATTGATTTACTGCTTTGGTCTGTCATCAATCATGTAATTTTTATAATGAAACATTTTAGATTGACACTTCTAACGGTCACAAGAAGTGTTAAAATCCTTACTTATATTATAAATCGGAAAGTGAGTTTGTTTGTTTGTTCCACTTTAACGCCGTAACTACTAAACCGATTGCTTTGAATTTTTGCAGATGTATAGTTAGAAGTCCGAATTAAATAATAGGGTACTTTATACCCCGGAAAAATTTGATATTCCCGAGGGAAAACAAAAGTATTGGTATAGATGGCGCTGTATGTCACATTGCCTTTTTATTCTTTTGTGACGCGAACGAAGCCGCAGGTAAACGCTAGTATGTGATATAATAATGATTTATTCTTGAGAAGTGATTGTTTGTTAGAGACTGTTTAGCAAGAAGTCCGGCAGTCCGAAAAACATTATGAGGTCTCTGAGGTTTTACTTACAAAACCGCTGAAAGAAGTTCGAGTATTTGTATTTTGTTACCTGAATACCAAAGAACTTCCGTGGTGACTGTTCATAATAATATTATGCTATTACACATTTATTTATTTAGTTAGCCTTTAATGTAGACAATTTGATTACACAGTGGCACATAAGGCGAACTTAATGCCATATAGCATTCTCTACCAGTCAACCTTTGGGTTTTAACATTTCGTGGTAGATACCGCAAATAATTTCCTAAAAGAAAACATCAGTAATATATACCTTATTACAGAAACGGACGCTTCAAAATACAATAATAGGTATAAGTAGAGGTATAAGAAATAATGTGTTAGAACTAGTTTTGTTCATTGAACACTTTACTTGTAAGTGAAGTTAATAAAGTAACTCACTCATAAGTGGTTGGTAAATATTAGTTTATGTCTAATTGAGTTATTATTGTAATGAAAGACAATGAGGGTTGTTAAGTTTGATGAGGCACGCTTCTGCTGAATATGGTTCAGTTTTTGAGTCAACTAAAAACATGAATGTAGGGTTATGTGTTTTAGCCGTACTTACATAGAACACATTTTTGAATTATAAGAATCGAAAGGCAAAATTTTTATTTATCAGGATTTTGTACAAAATATATTTTATAAGACTTTTTCTTTGTTTATTGGAGGTTACTGTCTACAATCAGTAATAGATACTCGATGTATAATATCAAATCATAAAACAAATTCTTTATTACAACAATGTCATTGTATACTTGTTCATATTAAATATCAAAAGAGTTTCATTTTCTTTCTCGCAGCTTTTTTATACCATTATTATGGAGAGGAATGTTTTTATTGTTTGTTTGTGCGGAATGAACCCCAAAACCACTGGGTCGATTTATAGAAGTTTTCATAATTACAAGTTTATTTATATTATAGTTTCGTGAGACATACTAAATTAATTATTATGTTTTTCGGCTTTCTCACATAATACGTATGAGCCTCTTTTTTTTTCATCGAATGACTGCTCCCGCTTGGTTGAGGCGGAAGGGAATGTCAGACTCTTACTGACTAAAAACCAACCTGTTCCTTCTCCTGCACGTCGAGCAGGAGCCCCGGTTACCCGTTAGGTTCTCCGCGACCTGTATAATATTTAGTAACCAATATCGTATAGCAAAATGCCTCTAGCAAGGCATGAAACTAGTCGAGTTCTTCGTTCAATAATTACGCGAGGAAGCCGAAAACCATAATCATACAAGTTTAATAACTGAATCCCCAACGATCCTCAAACTCCTAATCCCCAAAAGGCCGATAAAGCATTTGTAACGCCTCTGATGTTCCGGGTGTCCATGGGCGACGCCGATTGCTTACCATCAGGTGATCCGTTTGCTGGCTTACCGGGCTATGCCATAAAAAAAGAATACCAGGGAGTAATATAGATTTTTTATCCAAATATTCCTATAAGATCTTAGATTACTTACTAACTTACTTTATGAACTTAAGTGTTTAGCGTAGTTTCCTATTCAGATGAAGCCACGGGGCAAAGAACTGCTTAGTACATACATTATATCAAAATAATAGACGAAATAGATTGTACAAAGATTCAAAATTACATACACTGTTAGATTAAGTTACCTACTTATACTATATGTCTTAATTTTACAAAACCGTACAGATACAATCGTTCTCAAGACGTTGCGATGTTGATTCATGTCAAATGTTGGAAATCGTGACTTAAACTTGTTATTTAGACAATACAGGTACATGATTAGCCACGTATAGACATGTCAACATTTGATATAAGTTGGAGTTGAAACATGTAGGTTATGGGGTAAAATACTTTGATAGAAAAGGGCTTTAGATTCACGGTAAAACATCATGCGGATCTACTTTTATGGTATTGAGAAGTTGACAATGTCTTTCGCGGAAAAAAAGTAATAGCAGTACCTAAACCTATTAAAAATATCTGACAACCTCATTAACATTTTGCCAATTCCAGGGATCGGACCCAGAGATGAGAAAGAATTTACAGAACCGACAATATTTTTCAATTGATAGTAATAGGTATAAACTATCTTTTTTATGAAACACGAGGCAAACGAGCAGACAGATCACCTGATGGTAAGCGACCAGCGCCGCCCATAGACACCCGCAATACCAGAGGAGTCACAATATGTGTTTTGCCGGCCTTTTAATATAAAAAGGAAAACGTTCTTTTCTTGAAGCTTTGAAGGTCGTCTATATATCGGCGACAAGGGTCTTTTCTATAACAGTAAAGTCAACTGCAGCACGACTATCGAGCATATTTCACATGTCACACACCTACGGTTTATATTTTGAAACCGCAGCTATTGCGGTTATCTTAACGAGTATCTGCCTACCCAAAAGGGATTTATGGTCGTGATTGTACGCCCTACATGTTCCGCGCTAATAGTACTTATGCCATATGTTATTACCATCACGTGAGCAATCACTGATAGGATATTGCAGTACGTGTTTATTCCTTTATTGCAAAAATTTGTTTAGATTGGAACACAATAAAATATTTTTTCTAAAGTTACGGTTATATGCCCAACTTACTTAATACATCACAACTGACTCCCTGTTTTATGGAACTAACAATACTGGCAAAATATTGGGTTTGTAACATGTATTTTTCTTCATTTCAATTGAATTAATAGATAATGTAGGTTAAGAAATGTACTATGTATATTGTTGATAGTTCTAATGAGCAATCAAACAATCAAAAACAGTTTACTAAATTGTATATTGCAATAAAGTGACAATAATATTTCAATTTAGTCATCAATCCCAGTATCAAGATGTACAAAGTGATTGGGAATGCGTGACTATGAAACATTCTCACTGAATCACGAGCAAATACTAACAACTACATCTTTATAATTAACTGAAGAATTCCTCGTGTATACACCATTAATTTATTTCAAAAACCCGATGATTGCCATAAAGTACCGAATCGATTGGCAAACATTTGATTACGAGTACTATAAACTAGCAATCGTTTTCAAATCGAGATATTATTTGAATTAATTTCATGCTACTTTAGAGCTCTGTAACTCAAGCCTCGACTGTCTAGGCCTTAGAATATGGATCGATGAACACAGTTTCCCAACACATCCATAATCTGATAAATTGATAACAATGAACCGATAGTTATGTGAGCGGATCGAATAATTTGTCTCGTACCATGGAATCGATTACGACACGAATGATCAGTGACTCGATTTATTTATACAACGAGAGTCGAGCATGCAACGCCCGATGTTTTCGCAACCGTAGACAGATGCAACTGTGTTCAAACAGTTTTTATTCAACTCGAGTCCTTAAGAGTTGCGCCAAAATAATCGGTAAACCGTATTTGTGTCAATTACGAAATGACTAACGTTCATCCGCCGATTTGTCTTCGAAGCGTGCGAAGTAACGTGAGTTTAAATTTAATGATGTATCAATATTATATCATCATGAAACTAGATATCTTACATACGTACCGCATGTTAAATTTTTTGTGTAATAAAATGTTTATTGTTTCTAATGTATTCCTTTGAAAAAAACGTCGCTGCATTTCAAGAACAATATACAAAAAAAGAAAATATTTTATATGAGTGACAGTGACAAACGACTGCCGCGCAACGTGTTGCTGGTTCGATTCCCGCGCAGAACAACTCTTTGTGTGATTCACAGATTGTTGTTCCGGGTCTGGGTGTAATGTGTATATGAACTTGTATGTTTGTAAACGCACCCACGACACAGGAGAAAATCCTAGTGTGCGGAAATCGTAATTGGTACACATAACACGACCTGTGAATCGACCCATAACCTCACGCTCTGCTGTCAATCTTCCAATCACAAGAGCAACAAGGCGGAGAACACAACTATTACTATAGAGAGATACACATTCTGTTATTTGTATATTAAATTGTGTGCATCACAGTTTCTCTGTTATGTATGCGAATTTGTAACTTTCACGAAATCACGTGCCCGGCCATACGCCCTCTCTAATCATTAATACATTAATAATGTAATATAGAGGTATAGATGTTAGCGGCGATATTTGGAGTTTATATATTATGTTACAATGAGTTCGATAGTATTGTATGCACGTAGGATGTTAGAAAGCAAAAATTGCGGCCTTGTCGTAATGCACTATATACCTTCGGTGACTGGGTCGGTCAGACTTTTTTGAATTTAGAACTTTGCAATTTTAAATGGTATTTAATACGCAATGGGGCTAATAACAAAATGTGATAGAATTGGAACACCATACTGAAATCACTTAAACAATAAATATTATTAGCTAAAAATCCTTACTTAATATTATAAATCGGAAAGTGAGTTTGTTTGTTTGTTTGTTCCGCTTTGACGCCGTAACTACTAAACCGATTGCTTTGAATTTTTGCAGACGTAAAGTTAGAAGTCTGGATTAAATAATAGGGTACTTTTTATCCCGGAAAAATTGATATTCCCGAGGGAAAACAAAAGTATTGTAATAGATGGCACTGTGTGTATTGATATATGTCACATAGGCTACTTTTTATCCTTTTGTGACGCGAGCGAAGCCGCGGGTGAAAGCTAGTTAAATATAAATCCAAATGGTTATTTTTTAATTAATAGATTTCTATATTTACTCTAATTCCAATATTACGTAGTGTGCATATAGAATCCCAACTTTCGTCAATACTCGAAATTTCGCTTAGTCATCTTGTCAGATGATGGTCAATTAGCCAATCTAAACGTGTTTCGAGTTAAACAAGATTTACGTGCATTGATTACATATTCAAAAATATTTCCGAACAAAATTATAATCTCCAATTACTGCAAATAGTTTATTTTTATTATTATTTATTGAGGGAAATCATAAGTGAAATCGATCATTTGTTTCGTATAAATAAATGAAAGTTTATGTTTAATAAAATATTATTTTCAAGAATTTCAACAATAAATAAATACATCCTCTGTGTCAAACAAAGACATTATTTAAATTTTACATCTTTTCTCTTTTTACAGCATATGCATACGAAAATCACGTTTCATGGTATGATAATTTCATGATAAAACAAAAAACGTTATTGTTCGAATTACTGATGCTTCTTTGGTTTAATGGGCATAAGCTCCACTGTGGGACTTCGCCGTTTTGAGTTTGATCCATAATGGGTAGGACAAATTTCTTCTCCTATAGCCGTTCCTGCTAGCTAGTCGCTATTCACACTGCTTAGTATTAATCTAATTTGATTGTCAGTTGTTACATGTTAAGCTCCGAATGTTAGCTGCTAGCTAAGGGTGATACCATACATTCTTTTTTTTTATAATAACATTTCAATACAGTTTTTTTTCAAGTGGGGAAAATCTACGAATTACTGCTCCCGCCTGGGTGAGGCGGGAAGGAGTGTCAGCCTCTTACTGACTAAAAACCATCCCGTTCCTTCTCCTGCACGTCGAGCCGGATCCCCGGTAACCCGTTAGGTTCTCCGCGAAGCAATAGCATATATTAATGGGCTTGCCTTTTTTTTTTGAGCGGTGAAAATCATCCAATGACTTCTCTTCCTAGGTATGGCGAGGTAGGGAGTATGAGATTTTTACTGACTAAAAATCACCCCGTTCCTACTTCTGCACTTCGAGCCCGAGCGCCGGCAACCCGTTAAGTCTTCCGCGGCTCTGAATGGGCTTGCCTTAGATCAAATATAACTTTAAATGTAAGTCTATTATATGCTGTGTGTCCGTCTACCGTTTGTCTCCGTCAGCATATAAAAGTTGTTGTTGTGTTGTCGATTAGCCAATTATATAACAATAGCCAAACAAATATTTTATTTATGTATTTATCACATAATAGAAATTTTTATTTAATTTAAATATGAATATGTCTGTATATCTGATGAAGATGTCGTTGTTCGCGTGGTGATTTTCCATTGTGATCATATATATACATATGAATACTTAAGTGTGACCTGTCGAGTGGGTCATTGACCCCAACCTGTTCTTATTGTGGTCTTAACTGTAACCACAGAGGCAGTGACTACAATAAAACTGTCATAAGATACTTTATAGACCTATATTAAAAATATTAGGTACAATAGATCTGATATACTATAAATATAGGTGGTTTCATTAATATAATCTAGGTAAGAGTCAGTTTTGACCTCGAAATTTAGAAGAAAAGTCAAAAGTGAAGTACTCTATAAATATATTTCAGCATTGAGCACTCCTATCTATTAGTACGTAGAAAATGTTATGTAGAATAAAAAAATTACATTTGACAGTTCTTTATGGAGGAATTGACAAATATTCAGTTATTTCTCAGTTAAAATGTATCTGACGGTAAAAAAATATGCCCTAGAGTATTTAGAAACTGAAAAGTTTGTTTGTTTTTTTAATAACTATCGTGAGACATACTAAATTAACTAAAAATGCGGCGATGTCGCACAGCCTACTGTCATCGCCGAGACCGCGCACGCTGCTCATGAGGAAGAACCCCTCTGTGGTTTGAAACTAGTAGAGCTTTTCTCAGTATATTCAAGTGAGTAACCCACGATTTTTAGTTAATGTAAAGTTTGTTTGTTTGAACTAATCTCCCGAGCTAGAACTGAATCAGTATTTTTGTGTTGAATAGTCTATTTATTCATTATTTTTTAATTGAATAGCCTATTTGTCGAGGAAGGCCATACAACATCATGCTTCGACCTATAGAAGCCAAGCAGTGAGTAAAATCACTCGGGTGTAGTTAATAATGAATTATTGTGAGTCAATAGTGTACATAAGAAGTCAATACAATATAGGAACATATTTTTGCTCCGAAGTTTTCACAAAGCTATATTGGTGACTGTAATTGCATTTTTTTAAAAAATCATCCGATGGCTTTCCCGCCTGGGTGAGGCGAGAGGGAATATCCGAGTATTAGACTCTTACTGACTAAAAATCACCCCGTTCCTATTCCTGCACTTCGAACCGGAGCCCCGGCAACCCGTTAAGCCCTCCGCGGCTCCTCTACTTGCATAGTACAGTCTGTATCTATTAGCAACGATCATTATTTATTTGCGCTTGCTCAATTGATCACGTTTAGAAATGTTTCATTAGGTTCTTACTTACGACCCCTATTTTACGCTTTATTTTTATTTCCACAAATAGAAATAAATAATGTAATTAAAAATAATGTAATTCGTAAGATATGTAATTTTTTCATCGGAGAGTATTTTATTAAGGTCTTAATCGAAACTTGGAGTTTGATATTCGAGGTCTAATATCATTTTTCCGTATCCATGTTGCCCATAGGATATTTTATTGATGCCTTGGACGCAAAAGAAAAGAACTTGTATTACATTTTATGCAGATCAGTCTTTAAAAAAAATTACTTTTTCTTTAAACTTTATAATTACACCTTACTTCTAATAGCCACTTAATTGCTAACACCAGCTGTGTAAACCACGTGAGTATTTTAATAAATATGAAATTACAACACAAATTACAGAGATTACATTCAAATTTTATTGCTTTGTGTCCAAATTATTCTAATTATACTGAATTTGTAATGTAGAGACAGCAGCATATGAAACTACACTAATTTGTTAAATCGCTTTAATTTATTTTGAACTGTATGCTTTTGTGATAAGGTGGAAGGTCTCTGGCTTCTGTACTGTACGGTGTTACATCAAATCATGTGATAGCCGACGTCAAAGCGGCACAGGCACCGATTGTCTTTAGATTCGCAATAAACTTAATACATCCGCTCTTCTCCTCATTATAGCTCAAACAAAAAGCATCCATTCTTCTAAATCAACTGTTACTATTGTATCCCATTGTTATTTATGTTCACACTTTCTTCAACCATTTTGTTAAGTTCAACTTAAATTGAACGGAACATTGTTTCGGAAATAGTTACGTAACAAATGTTTTTCAGAACATCACTAATTGGACGCGAAGTGAAGATCAAAATATTGCTTAACTGAATAAATAATTGAAATTAGTCATTCGAAATAATAGTTTGTAAATTTAATGCTTTTAGTGCATTCTGTGTGAAGTAACATCTAGTTTTGGGTATAATTTATTTTATGTTTAGATTCGTGTTGTATGTTCATTGTCGAAACCATGACTGACTAATTGAAGCTAATAGTGGTATTTTCTATGGCATATGCCATAAACGAGCAGACGGATCACTTGATGGTAAGCAATCGGCGTCGCCCATGGACACCTGGAACACCAAAAGTTTTTGTTTGAGGATGATTTGATTGGGGAAGAGGGGACGGAGCTGGGCCTCCGGTAACCTCACTCACACGACGAAACACAGCGCAAGCGTTGCTTCAAATCGGTTTTCTGTGAGGCCGTGGTATCAATCCGGGCGAGCCGGCCCATTCGTGCCGAAGCATGGCTCTCACACACTTGAAACTAAACGGAATATATATTTAGGTAAAACCGTCTTTTGTGTTATGTCATGATTTGGTCTAAGTGTTGATGTCTCATCACTTAGAGATCATGAAAGGTATTTAATAATACTGATAGACAATTTAAATAAAAACGCATATTGAACTTTTCAGGATGTAATAGACGTAATACTGCCTGTAACAGTAATACTAGAAATACTAGAAAAAAATACTAGAACTTATAGTAATACTAGACTCTACGTCAAATCTATATTACTAAAACTAATTTTAAACACTGCTCATGGCTGCACTGAAAAGTAAAATAATTAAAAGGTAAATATTCATTATAGGTGGCACCGTTGGTAAACCAGAGTGAGTAGTTAAATTCAAATTCAAATTCAAATCACTTTAATGCATCTACAGTGTGTACAGGGTGGTTTACAATTTTTTGACAAAATATTTTCCAACTATAGGCCCTTTTGGGCACCGCAAAAGTACTTACTCTACTTACAAGGTCCTTACTAAGGTTACTATATCTTTATGTACGCGAAATTACTCAGCACAATGTATTATACCTTTAGTGTTAACTGAACAATAAGATGTTATGAAACCGAAATACTTCAAAGGCTAGATTGTGCTGAATGAAACAATGTTACAATGCCCCATAAACTGAGCTGTCAATCAAACATTTTCAACTACAATTACTTTATGATGAAAATACTTTTGAATATGAAGGCCTACCTGGATAATAGACCAATCTGATGTGTATATCCTGGTCATAAGTACTAGATTTTTTTTAAGGGGGGAAAATCATCGAATGTCTGCTCCCGCCTGGGTGAGGCGGAAGGGAGTGTCAGACTCTTACTGACTAAAAACCACCCCGTTCCTTCTGCTGCACGTCGAGCTGGAGCCCCAGTAACCCGTTAAGTTCTCCGCGACATAAGTACTAGATTACGATTCCCTGATAGAATTGTAAGAGTTTTTGAAAATCACACTAACAGATATAGATTTATGATCAGTGTGGTTGCAGAATGTTTCCAGTCATAAGATTAAAAATCTTAACTCTTGCTTAAACTGTCAAACACCGAGCGGTCACCGGTGACCGCAACCTATTGTTCTTTAATTGTGTCTATAAATATGGTACTCAACGAGTTAAAGATCGATTCTTCAATATCTGTTGTCAGGTAACATAAATACGGTTGCAGGATAGATGGATGGATGCCTGGATTCTTTTCAAGGAGGCTCATCTCCATCTTTTTCAAGTCAAAGTCAAAATCATTTATTTCAATTAGACCAGGAAGGCACTTTTGAACGTCAACAAAAAATTAAAGTGAAGCTATGTACTCATTCCAAGGTGCAGATTCCTATAGAGAACAACTACCAAGAAACTCCATAGGTTACCTACTCTTTTCCAATAAGGATAACAATACAATTTTCAGTTACATAGTCTTATTTATTTATTTATTTATGATTTACCAACATTTGTTTACACCAATACAATTGTCGAGATACAAATGTGAGTTCTTTACAGTAAGTGTAACAAATACTTATAGGTAAATACAGCATTTACAAAATTATTATCTTACATCTAAAACAAACTTGATATTAATTTTTAACAGGAAAAAAAAATATTCGGTGCTACTGTGTACCAACTAAAGCAAAACACAAGTGTACCACACAAAACACCTGTATAGGTATATAAAAAACTAAGTATATAAAAACTAATTTTAAACACGAAAACAAGTAATAAAAGGAACAATATAAAAAAAAACAAAAAACAGTAAATTTTTCTCATGCGTGTGGTAACGACTTTTATACACTCGTAGATTTAGACACCATCAGTCAACTCTTTGTTGATAAGTGCTTCAACAGCGCAGACCGGAACCCAACCAACGATGACGTGTGAATATCTACTAAGTCACTGCAGTCGTTCAGCAATCTACTCAGCCTTGGTAATGGAGAATTAGCGCCCAAGACAGTCCTGCGACGAGGTGGATACAGAAGCGCGATACGGTTACGCGGGTATTTGGCAGGCACTCGGTATTTGACTTTTTTCAGAAGGGTTGGGCAATCTATTATGTTATTTATTAATTTATACATGAATAAGCAGTCAGTGATTTCCCTACGACTGCTTAGTGATATCATTCGATGTAATGTTAATTTACTTTTGTACGATATTGTTTTTTTACTATTTTTAGCCAAATGCCACATAAATCGCTTCTGTATTCTTTCCAGTCTAAGTGAGTGTGTAGCAAAATGAGGCCTCCACACAACACTACAGTAATCCAAAATACTGCGTACAAGGCTGTTAAACAATAATAAGAGTCTTGTGGGTTCAATGGTATTTTATCCAGGACCTCTAGATTTAGAGATAGTTTTTTTTTTTATTTGGATATCTCTTAGTTTAGAAATAGAATCTCTATGTTAAAGTTTAACAACTGAACAACTCTTGACAATTTGTAGGTTACTTACATCTTGCCAGGGCTTAAGAAACGTTGTACAAATGTTGAATGCATGCGTTATAATCATAGTACTGTGTTCTAATAATTACACTTCACATTTGAGGTATGTTTGCAACTGTGCACGTGTTCATATGTCGCCAGCTTTGTTATTACTTTTAGTCTATGGATCTAGGACAATTAATACTATTGCCAAGATATGTATGAAACACCGGGGCTCCGGTTCGAAGTGCAGCAGTAGAAACGGGGTGGTTTTTACTCAGTAAAAGTCTGACACTCCTTCCTGGCTCACCCAGGCGCGAGAAGTCATTCGATGATCCCTTAAATTAAAAAAAAAATCTATGAATTATAAGTATGTAAATGTATGTACATATTTTAAGTTGTTATATACTTGGGTATGTAACGTTTTATGCGTATGTCGAGTTGTGTATGTAGGAATTTATTGTCGATTGTTGATGCGCAGGTATAGATGCGAAATCGTGCACCCTGATTTACCCTACAATAAGGTATAGAAATTTCTATGGATCTTTAAGCCATAATTTACGTATTTTACATTTGTATTAACTATTTTTTATTTTCTTTTATTTAGAAAACATTTATTCAGATTATTACAAAACTAACAAATAACTAAACTAAATACTTTAATAATATGATAATGGACAGTGTATAATATTGCTTAAACGCGTGGACTAATCCAAGAGTTTATAGACTTAGGAGGCCATTTTTTGAGATTATATAAAAATTGACAAAGGATAGTGTATATTGCTTAAACGCATGGACTAATCCAAGAGTTTATAGACTTAGGAGCCCATTTTATGAGATTATATAAAAATGCTCGTGTATCACTATCAACATTCAAAAGATATCGTAACAATAGGAACAATTAGATGAGTACACTAAAAGTCAGGTGACGCAGTGACACAATTACCAACCTAGTTTTGGTAATGAAAGTAAGATTAGTATAACAACATGAACTGTAAACATAAAAATATGTCAATTAGGCACTGGATGTGATCAGCTGTGACATATTTTACTAGCTGTTGCCCGCGACCTTGTCAGCGTAGAATATGATTCCTGTATTATTCTATGGGAGCATTTATTTTAATCGGGATTAAAATCGGATATCCTCTCATCTATGTCAGCCCATAACCTGCCTGCCTGTATACCAAATTTCATCAAAATCCGTTCAGTATGTTCAGCGTGATTGACGGAAAAACATTCAAACAAAGAAACTCACATTTATAATATTAGTCTGATTTTAATTTTCCTCTAAAATTATTATTTTCCTTCGATTTCCTAACTTTTTCTCTCAAGAATCTGTGTAGGTATATTATTTTTCTAAATTAAAGACTAAATTTGTTTTTTTATTACAAATTTACAATTTTATGTTACAACAGCCAATTAAGTCATTTACATAAATCTGCATTGGAATTAATTTTAATGAAATCTTTTATTTATATAAAAGTCAGTTTTAATTACCTTACAGTCGTTAGATCTAATATTTATCTAAAATCTAGATAATAAATAAAGTGTATGGAAGTAATTAATCTTCCGAATGTAGAAACTAAACTTCGGTTCTGAAAAAACATTGAACATGTTGAAGTTATAATGAAATTATTTTTTTGATATAAAAAAAATCAGTATAAATAAGTCTCATTCCAGATAAAGGATATCCCACATTTAGAAAAGACGGCTCCAGCCCAGTCATTGTCATTTAAATATGAACTTTAAATCGTATGTCGTATGATATATTACACTAAATGAATGAATATGTTTTTCCACTTACTCAAGTAATAATTTGAGGAGGAACTCGACTGGAATGCTGCTCATGAATATATGAGCCTCTAGCATGGCTTGAAACTAGTCGAGTTCCTCGCAAATAATTACTTGAATAAGCCGAAAAACATAATAATTAAGTCTACCTTTTTATACCCTATGAATATTCTGTCCTCTAGGAATAAAGATAACTTTAAGTATGTATTAAAAAAATCTATTTCCAGCCACTCTCTAAGCTCTAGTTTCTGCACTTATTAACCGGAAAAAAGTGCAATTAATTTGCATTTTACATAGTTCGTTACGCAATTCTAAATAGTTGTTTGTTCGCCGTCTCTCATAAGTTTGTCATCTTATCATTTATTTGTTTTATTTAATATTTGTTACGTGTATAACGGTTGGTTTCAGTTTCAAAGAAATATTCCGTTTCATTATGTAATGATGATTTTAAATGATTGTCTCATCAAGAGCATGTGACTATGCAAATGACTTAATAAGCTAGAAATAGTTCTCAGGTTTTCTAAAATAGACTTAACGAGATGTATCTAATGTTCGATACAAACTGAAGTTTTATGAAACTTATAAAAAGCGTCAAAAATCATAGAATATGTTCTATTTCCAGTATATCAAAAAGATGCTATTCATGTTGCCAAATTATTGTTGTGGGCAAAATGTATTGTTCGCCAAAGTACCCTTAACCGACGAGTATGCATGAAAAGATTGATGACTGTTGATGAAGCGAAAGAAGTATGTAAGAATCGTAGCAATTGGCGTTCCATAGTCTCTGCCACAGAACATATAAAGAAGGTAGACAGGCATGAAGTTATGTTTGTTTGTATTATTTATTAGTCCATTGCTCAATAGAGATTAATGATTGGTTAGGTGTTGGTAGGTGCTGCCCGCGCTTTGGATCGCGTTCCCGGAATAAAAATTACCCCATATGTTATGTACTATAATCTATCTACACGTACATCTTCGCAAACCTTCTCCTTTATAATATTAAGTAGGATATGTATTAGATAGGTTTAGTACTTAAGTTTACACTTTTCACAACCAAACTTTGACCTGGACGGCTGATTGGCCTCGTTGGCTGAGTGGTCTCGGGTTCGATTCCCGGGTCGGGCAAAGTATTACTGGGTTTTTTTAAAAAATCTCAGTAGTAGCACGGAGCCTGAAATTGTGCCCGGTATATGGCAATAGGCTCACCACTATTACATGGTGGGACTCATAAATAGTGAAAAGTAGGTGTCACAATGTACACCTCTGCCTACCCCTTCGGGGTTAAAAGGCGTGATATTATGTATGTATATATGTACAACCAAACTTTTTAATTTAATATCTCAAATCTGTAAAATGATGCAACAATCATAACTGACTATATGGCATGAATAAACAACATAAAAAGGCGTGTCTCAAAATATCTAATCACATGGTCACTAAATACTATCGTACGGTGAGCCTCGTGATGAAGAACACACGAGGAGGGAAAGGAACGGTTCCATTCACAAAGGAAAGGCCTTGTCGTAACATCTGAGGTTGCATCGTATCATGTGACTTGCGAGGAAGCGCGGCACTACGTCATGATAACGTCACAAGTAATGATGAATATTAATTACATTTCACACATTGTTCCACCTGTCTGCGTGTTTGTGAAACTGGGTCTTATTTGGGAAAGATTTAGAATAGGTATACTTTTAAACTTTCTTGTTGTATGTATGTTTTCTTGCTTGAAACTATTACTTAAGTTGACTTATTGGTTGTGTCGAAGATTTAAATTTATAAAAGTAAGAGGCGAGTGGGTAACGCATCCGAAAGTACTAAAATGGTTCATTGTATCTAACCGGATACTTAACAAACTAGGTTGAAATATTGGAAGCTCCAACGTCGATGATTTAAACCAATACTTGGACTTTGATTGACCACAAAATACTTTCTTAAGCAGTTTATTTAAGAGTAAAGTCCATCTTCAGATCAAACAGGAAATGTCAATTCGATTATATTGTTAGTTGCGTAAAGTGGACAACGCTAGGCATTCTACAATGCATCAGATAAACTGACAAACAATGGACTATATACATCGTCTCTCATCAATCATTTCATTCAGAAGCCATTTCTTAGTGTTTTGTTTATAAAAATAATGTGGTTATATCTGAACTTTATTGTATGTCATTAACACACACACTTAAACCATTTCAAGAATTCACATAACATTATTATTTTTGTTATGCCTATTTATGGACCTTTGGGCGCATAACTTTTATTCTTGTTATCATTATACGAGATACATCCTTTGCTAACTAGAGGTCTCCCACTTAAAGGATTGCAGTTAGGCCACTGACCGAGCACCAACTTGTGTTCCTTTCCATCTATCGGTGGTTCTTCCTTTTTTTTACAGTTTTAGGACATACCTAGGTCCGTAAACAACATGTAACACTTAAAGAATAATAACTTTAAAAAGTCAGCATGTGTAACCAGTTAAGTGATCTATTACATTTTTTCATAAGCCTATAGACTCTAGGCTGGTATAATCGCCTAATCAAACCAATACCGATTTTGCACTGACACATGACGTAACATCTTTGACATGTTGGTCAATTCCATCTCTCGGATAAACACGTCTCAACATGATCAATGTGACAACGTCGACAGGTTGTATGTATTGGTGATCTTGAAGCTGTCATGTATACAAGCACGAGACACACATTTGATAACCTTGATAAAGCAGAACAAAAAAACTAAGGACAAAAGCATTGTAATAGACATTATGTTCCAAATATATTTATGTCTTCATCAAAAATAAGACTATTGTTTTTCAATATAGGTACTCCGTAACTTACGAAACATACGTATATCGTGTTTTAATAAAGTACGTATTCGTAATAAAATGTTGATGATTGCCGCTCCCGGTCACGACTACTTACCGGCCAGCGTATAATGCTCGCCCGCCCCCATCTTCGAGACTCGGATCCAACCTTCATTGAAAGCGCATGTGTAATTCGAATAGCTCACACACGATTCAAATCGGCAATGTAGTTCGAGGTCGATCTCTTATTAGAGTATTAGAGTGTTGACTTGATCTGTGGTATCGGTGTCGCAATCCCGCCCCGGGACTGCCCTCAAGTCTCCCGCTATCATTAATCAATCGTTCAATCAGACTAATACTGATTATTAATTTATTACTATTGCACGATGTCAGTTTACTAAAGCTACTAAGTTTGACAAGTTTGTCTTATTAATTGTCTTGTCAAATTTTAATAGTTTTTCTTAGGGCTTTGTTCTATTTCTTTAAGTTTTACTTGGGAAAGTAT
Organism: Spodoptera littoralis; assembly: GCA_902850265.1. Classification (NCBI taxonomy): domain Eukaryota; kingdom Metazoa; phylum Arthropoda; class Insecta; order Lepidoptera; family Noctuidae; genus Spodoptera; species Spodoptera littoralis. The sequence goes on along the minus strand of LR824542.2, from coordinate 4,905,469 downwards.
AAACTAAAAATATATTTTATTTACCTGTACAAATGTGCTTACGTTTAGCATCCTTGCGTCAGAAACATTTTTTTATTATTATTCAGAATTTCGTAAGTAGAGCTTATCCACAAAGCTTACCAATATAAGGAAAAAGTACTATAAGTCACCTGTCCAAATAATATATTATTTTAAAATCTGCAACACAAGGCTGGCTGCACTGTAAGCTGTCCGGTGCAGCTTGCATAGAATGATAATTAGTTTACTTACCTTTCATTTCTAAACCCATACTGAATACTAATAAGTTATGTAAAGAAAAAATACTGCCTTGTTTGTTCAGTCATCGGCATGAGTAGCCGGTATTTTATGAAATGGCAAGAAATCTATATGAATATATTGTAACAAATGCTTTATAGCATCCAGAATTTACAATTAGGCCTATCTGCCTATCTACTTATATGTATAGCTGTGCCTATCTGTCTCCTGAAAATGATATTTGGTCGCATATGACTACATTCCAATTTAAAATCACCATTAACATTAACCTACATTCTAACCATTATTGGTCACAGAATACAACAAACATGTGTTTATAAATATAATTATTTAATATACTTACCTAATAGACTTTACAATTATACGCCAGTTAGTTCTATGTGATGCTTGCTATGTCTTTAATTGGAATTCTCACTATTAGAGGTACTCCTTTGTAGAGACCTCTGCACCTAATACGGAGTCTGGATGTGATTTTTATTCAGTTTACCATTTATGCCATATCTGTCACTCTGTATGAAGACATTATAGCAATTTACATACATTTTGTTAGTCTGGGATGTGCGAACTTAAACAGATCTGTTTTGAGGGGGATAATGATAATCGTCTATGACTCCTACCGCACTGGGTGAGTGTAAAACTGTTGCTAACTAAAAACCACCCCGTTCCTAATCCTGCTTCGAGCCGGACTCCCGGCAATCCGTTAAGTCTGCCGCGGCTCTGGGCCTAAATACTGATGTGCCAATAGTTTACGAAGTAGGTAAGTAACTAAGTATAAAACAGTCTGGCTTTTTGCTATCAATACAAATCAGTAGTATGTATTTAATAAATACAAATTCGTGTAGTAACAACAAATTTAAAAGTATTTAGCATCCCGTTTGATTTAAAGTTTCGTGTCAATTAACTGACGTAAAAAGTTGATTACATCTAAATCATTTATGGGTGCGGCTTCAATTGGTTGCAAGTGTCGAGTTTGTGATCAACTGTCGTTGACATTGGCCCTCTTCCGAAACTATTTTGAGCCAATTAGTGTCCACCTAACCGGCTATTACATTATATTATACTCGCCACCTTATGTCAAACTTCGAATTATAACCTATAAGGTGTCATAGTCACTTAAAAATTCATATGACCTGAATATCTAGGTAGATATAAAGCACTAAATAAGGTTGTATGAAAAGAGCTTGAAGTATTTATTTTCTGGTTTAAAATCATGATGTCGCCACACATTTTCAATTTGCCTTTGCGTTAAATATTGGGTTTAATGCGATCGTATATTTTTAATTGTGTGCGTTTACTCGTAATTGACTTGTTATGAGGTGTTTTTGAGAGGTTCTGGTGAGAAATTCGTATCTTTGTTGCGTCAACATAATGTATTTTTATATTGAACTTAATAATAGCTTTTTAATATTTCATACTTATAGGTCCATTCCCTTCGTACATTAATTTTACACAATTTTAAATCAGTGCCTATTTCAATTCAATGCATACAACTTCTGTTTTACACTGATTCGATACTTTAAATTCAATGACTACCTACTTACAGTTGAGTTTAATTTTTTTATCATTCGTGCTCATATTGAGTCTGACCTTTTAGCTTCAAACGATATTTGGAAAAATTAACTTGTAGATACAGATTATAGAGTCTAATATGGCTTGCTCGCTAATTAGATTTTGCCTTAAATACATTTTTCCTTGATTTTTTAATAAGTGACAAATCTTAGACCACTAACCACATGATAGCAATCTGTCTAGTCGGTTCGTGGTACACATTAGGTATAGGTTTTAGTTACGTGAAGGACGCGGTACCTACAGTTCCTACAGTTCAACTATTATATTAAGTAATCAATATCATTCATTCATTTTGTTCAATCTTATAGTACTTATAGTTAGCAAGCAAAAACTATCAGCAATCTTCTAACTAATCAATTAAAATATAATTAGTTATCGTCAAGTATAGAGCTGCTTACGACAAATAAGTACAACATTGGCGTTTCATGACAAATGTAGGCAGGTACCTCCTTATGTTATCGACTATATTATTACATCTCCTTACAAGCTAATCATGATTATTTTAGTTAATTGATTGTAAATAAGACTGCCTAGTTGGCCGAGTGGTCGCATGTGCGACTACCGGGCAAGGGATCTCGGGTTCGATTCCCAGGTCGGGCAATGTATTACTGAGTTTTTAATAAAAATCTCAGTAGTAGCACGGAGTCTAAATTTGTGCCCGGTATATGGCAATAGGCTCACTCCCTATTGCATGAGGCTCACAACATAGCTAAATAGTGAAAAATGGGTGTTAAATTGTACAATGGCATATAATGTGCACTTCTGCCTATCCCTTCGGGGATAAAAGGCGTGATGTTATGTTATGTAATTGTAAATATTTATTACATAATTCGCATTCATTTAGGTAGGTATAGCTTAGTCAGAATCATGATGGAATCAAGCTCCCTTTCAGTAGGATTGTCATTCATTACTCAAGGGGCTTAGGTACTAAAACGTGTTGAATTTTCATTTGCCAAAAGACAAATAATTCATTCCTACCTACTTGATTTATTAGTCTAGTATATCGAAGGTTATAAGTACGCAACTACGCACTCCTTAATTACACATTCTATTTCGCACGCAATGACCCATTCTTTAGGCTACTAAATTACTATTTCTAAAATTGATACACGATTGAATACTCAATAAAATACAGATTCCTTATACTGCATATATCGAAGACACATGATTATGTAGGAAAACATGCGGCGCGGCGTAGGCTGTATACAGAACATGTGTTTGAAAACCAATCGAGCTTTGTATAATTTCGTAATCAATTTAATCAAGTTTACTCACCGATAAATTATAAGTTGACATGTATTTATGGACACTTGTGCAATACTATATGTTTTCATTTACTAACATTAGTACAGTTACTGATCTCCAACGAAGGTCGCATGCCGACGCACCAGCACGTTCGTACATAGCTACGGTTATTTCCGAAACGGATGTAATGTCGGTTTAAAAACAAGACTTATATGTAATGTAACTATTTGAACATTTACATATGCTGCTCACGAATGTACTACAATTATTCAGGTAGGTATTCGTCTGTGGGACGCAAATGCGCAATCTTACCAAAGACGTAAACGACGGGTAAGGTTTAGCTCGTGCTCATCTAACTTGCCAAAAACGTAATGAAATTAGTGTTGGTATTGTAACTTTCGTGAGACATACTAAATAAATTATTATGTTTTCCGCTTACTCACGTAATAATTTGACGAGGAACTCGACTAGTTTCACGTGACGCGGCGACTGTCGCGGGTCGCGAAATGCTGCTCATGAATATGAGCCTCTAGCATGGCTTGAAACTAGTCGAGTTTCTCGTCAAATTATTACGTGAGTAAGCCGAAATTAGTGTTTAAACAACGGGTGCAGACAATAGAGGTTGGTAGTTGGTTATGAAGCGCTCAAGCGCCGGCAGAGGCATCGGCCATCTTGCATAACGGCCATCCGTCCCGCTAGATAGTGTTTGTACACGATGCGGTTTCGCCACTCAGACATGCTCTTACCCAAACTGATTGCGGAAAATAATCCAATAAAATGAGACAAACCGGAAAAAGAGATCGTCTTACCGCGTGTTGCTACAATCTTTTACTTAGATATATAAAGTGTAGAAGTGGGTGAGGTACTTATAAACTGAATTTTCCTAATTGTACTGGTTGTTGTGTCATTTGTTTTTGTTGGTGTAACTCGCTCAATTATACCTAAATCATGGTCAATAACCGGAGGATGTTTGTTTGTAGGTAACTAGATCAACATGACGTCACTTTTCCATGTCAACTTACTAAGAATTCGAAAATGGAAAATGGAAATTCCAGTAACACTATTACCTGAAATGAATTTCGAAAAAGTTGCTCTATCGAGAACTAAACAAACTGGACAGTACTTACCACTACCAGTAATAACATTAATTTTAAATACTATTATGTATTGTATAAACAGACTGCCTCGTTGGCCGAGTGGTCGCAAGTGCGACTGCCGGGCGAGGGGTCTCGGGTTCGATTCCCGGGTCGGGCAAAGTATTACTGGGTTTAAAAAAAAAATCTCAGTAGTAGCACGGAGTCTGGAAATGTGCCCGGTATATGGCAATAGGCTCACCCCCTATTACATGGGACTCATAACATAAATAGTGAAAAGTGGGTGTTACCTCTGTGTGCACCTCTGCCTACCCCTTCGGGGATAAAAGGCGTGATGTTATGTTATGATGTTATATTGTATAAACATTACTGTATCTACTATTATATCAGTTTAGATACATATCTTCATTATAATAAAAATTAAAAGGTGTTACAAAATAATGTATCACGATAAAGAAATAGGTTTTATTACGGTTTAAAATTATGATAGCGCCACATACTTACATAGGTAAGCAACCTGACACACAATTAACTAAGTTGTATCGATACAAGATGCAAATCGCATAACGTTTTTAATATTTAATAGCGATATAACATTCGCACTTGACACCACATATCAAACAAGGTGACATACATACCGACAAACGTAATTGGTTTACAAATAAAGTTAATTAAACACATTATTGATACCTGTCGCTTTAACGACATTATGTAATCTTTGTACAAACAGTTCAAAGCACATAGTATAAAACAAAGTCGCTATCCGCCGTCTGTCTGTACCTTTGTATGCTTAGATCTTTAAAACTACGCAACGGATTTTGATGCGGTTTCTTTTAATAGATTGAGTGGTTCTTAAGGATGGTTTATATGTATAATACATGCATATTACACCTGTGCGAAGCCGGGGCGGGTCGCTATTTCATTAATAATACGAAGTTTCCGTTTTTACTTAAATCTCCATATTATATTTTATTGTAGACTTAGCGCTGGTTTCACCACCTCCATATAAGTACCTGATAAACTTATGTGACAGACAGTTCATACAAATTACGTTCTTAATTTAAATTTATATGGTAGATAACGGCTATCCAGATATTGTGAAACAGACCCTTAATATACTAACATTCTGTGGAGTAACTATACCTTTTGGGACCCGTAACAAAATTATCAGATGGGCAGGCCCATCTAACAAGGAGAAGTTCAGGTGAAAATTTAACATGGGCCCCTTCCAGCCTGTGCCATTTTGGCCACCCTGTAGTTACGCCACTATTAACACATCTGTTATTCTCAGGCACATGTAGATATAGCTGTATGATCATTTACAGCTGGAATACGTCCATTGCTGAACGGCTACAATTTTGTGGGCCGCTTGGGAATCGCAGTTCATTATCATCATCTAAGTAGCTTTCTGAAAACTGTGGAATGATCTGTTCTCGGCTGTATTTCCGAACCGATACGACCTTCAAACCTTCAAGAAAAGAGCGTATTCCTTTTTAAAAAGCCGGCGACGCACCTGTGGCTCCTCTGGTGTCTGGTGTCCATTGGCGGCGCTGATCGCTTATAAGGTGATCTGTCTTCTCGTTTGCCTCTTACTCCATTAAAAAAGACGTCTATTGATCTACATGGTCTTCGCTATAGCTTCCTAACATTACTTTCAGGTCTTTGCTATGCCTGTGACCTTTATCGGGTCGTCTGTCCACCGAAAAAATTGAGGATCCTGCTGCTTCTTTATTTATATATATCTGATATTACTGTAAAGTATTCAACAAGAGTAAAAAAGAAACTTATAGGTATACAGGTTGTAATTCTTTCTTAACATCATACATAACATCAAGCCTTTTATCTCCGGTGTACATTATGCCACTGTACAATGTAACACCCACTTTTCACTATTTATGTTACGAGTCCCATGTAATAGTGGGTGAGCCTAATGCCATATACCGGGCACAATTCCAAACTCAGTACTACTACTGTGAATTTTTTGAAAAACCCAGTAATTCTTTGCCCGACCCGGGAATCGAACCCAAAACCCCTTGCCCTGCAGTCGCACTTGCGACCACTCGGCCAATGAGACAGTCCTTATTCTTATTTATTTCTAATTTCCTTTGGTTACTTATCTCGATAGTCCTAATTAGAATCCTGCGAACATTCACATTATTTTGTACCTTTCATAAATCGTATGAACAGCATTCGACTTGCTCGCAATTCCTTACATATGGTGCTCGATTTGGACACACAGTTACCTACTTCTGTAAGTTACAATTAAGGCGTGTCCTACTGGCTGGTGCGATTTAGTTAACATACTGTATGTAATATATCTTGTATATAAGTGCTTGATTCACGTTTGTTTGTCTGTTAATGTGTATGGTATTAACTTTATGCTATGGTCACTATAGATGCGACTGCAGTTTTATATTCATTGATATTGAATGATTAGCGTTTTTACTTTTGTTTAATATTGGTATTAGGTATATAGTTTAATGTTCTACAGTCGAGTACATAAATAAGATGAAATTGAAATATTTTGAATCGTGAATTGTGCCCGGTATTGGCCAAAGGGTCACCCCCTATTACATGGGACTCACATCATAAATTGTGAAAAAGTAAGTGTTACATTGTACAGTAGCACTAAGTGCAGTAATGTGCACCTCCGTCTACCTCTTCGGGGATAAAAGGCGTGAATGTTATGTTATGTGAAATATTTTGCTTGATATATGGAACCAGGTACTGATTTCTCAATTCTAAACCTTGTTCTCTGCGTATACTTGTATGTACTGTTCAACAACACAACTTCATAAGATGTTGTGAAATGTCGATAATAAATAATAGGTAATAATTGATGTAAATAATTGGATTTTGAAAATTAATTTAAAAGAGGCAATTAATAATAATCTACATAACATAGCTCAGAGAAGAGTATAGCAATTAACTAGGTAGGAGGTAGGTAGGAGTCTCAAGATATATTTCTGGTTTTGACTACTGAGCTATAAATTATGCTGGTCGTGATCATCACATTGAGGATGGTCCAGTCTAATTAGTTTTACTCCAAGGCCTTCGACATCGTGGGGTGATTCTAAACATTTAATAATCCCCCATATAATTTATGTCCCAATTTAAAAGTATTATTGCTCCATTACGCTTTAATGACTTGATTTAAAGCTTTTCCTGATACGAGGGTTGTTTGTATGAGTTAATTAAAAAATATTAGCCTAACTATTTTGTGAATGTAATTATTCTGATGTCGTGATATGTTAATAAATATACACGGTTTTTAAGCAAAGCAAATATCTAAAATTAATTGTAGGTAGACCTATTTAAGGGCATAACTTCTGAGAGTCAGCACAAATGGCATGTGTTTGTGTTCTTTGTCGCCAGGACACCTTTGCTTTTATGGTTCCAAGGAAAACCGACGTGCATATATTTAATTGTGAGAATATAACATAACATAACATCACGCCTTTTATCCCCGAAGGAAGCACACAGAGGTAATACCCACTTCTCACAATTTATGTTATGAGTCCCATGTAATAGAGGGTGAACTTATTGCCAATACCGGGCACAATAAACGATTCAAAATATTTCAATTTCGTCTTATTTATGTAGGTACTTGACTGTGGAACATTAAACGACATACCTAATTCCGTTATTAAGCCATATACTCCGTGCTACTACTGAGATTTTTTTTAAAATCCTATATTACTTTGCCCGGGAATCGAACCCGAGATCCCCTGCCTTGCAATCGCACTTGTGACCACTCGGCCAACGAGGCAGTGTGAGAATATTTGTACATCAAATTCATTAAACAAATCTGGAAATACCTAGTAACTAGACAACCCGAAGCGAATCGCAAGTTAGGTAATTATGCTGAAGACGAAAATTAAAAATTAGACAAAATAACTACTTATTCCAAAATTTCCTGATTAAATTGGTAATATTTTCTAATAAGAAACGAAAATTCAATTAATCAGTACTCAAATAAGCATTAAAATTAGTTAAACAACAATAGACTTGGTTCCATCTCATTGGCGGGTAATTGTCCGGCCATTATATTTCATCATGGACTAAGTAATGCACGTTTTGCACAAACTGCCCCAAAATATGGTTCACTAGGTGCAATACAACAGTTTACATCATTTATTTACATCCACTTCCTTATCGAAATCACTATAACAAAATTGCTTAACCAAAGGAAAATTTAAGTAGAAATAACATTTTAATGTCATGTTTATCGCAATGACACGTCACTTTTCATGACTTCCTCGAATTTAAAACGTTCAATGGAAACTTGTTTATTTTTTTTGGTAATATCTGACATTTCTGCGGACAAGGCAATGATCAGGGTTTTCTTCGAAGGTCATGTGACATTGACCGTTAATCATGGTTATAGGTACTGTGTAGACAATACTTACATATATACATGTAATATATGCTTTATTATTCCACGAGTATATGGTAGTATGTACAATTTCTTTGAAAAAAAAATGCATCATAATATTCCATAAACAGCTTCAATATTTTTACTAGCAATATCAATTGCTTAATGTACCGAATATAATCTTAATTTTAGGTCGTTAGTCACTTAAACAGGATCTGTCTTTATATTCCATTTTTTGCAATACCAGGATATTCCACCGAGTTGCTATTGAGAATCTTATAGAAACGCTTAAATCAAAACCCGGATCTCCTGTTTAACCAAACAAGAACCATAATCATAATAACACTGTAATTAAAAATCGCATATTCTATATCGTCTACGTCGTGTCATCATTATCTTAGATCACTTTATTCTGCCCTAATTACAGATATATCGATGAGCCATGCTTCGGCACGAATGGGCCGGTTCGACCGGAGTGATACCACGGCTTCACAGAAAACCGACATGAAACAACGTTTGCGTTGTATTTCGTTGTGTGAGTGAGGTTACCGGAGGCCCAACTACCCCTAGCCCCCTTCCCCAATCCCCAAACATTCCTCAAATTTCTAATCCCTGAAAGGCCGGTAACGCACTTGTTAAACCTTTGGTGTTCCAGGTGTCCATGGGCGACGCCGATTGCTTACCATCAGGTGACGAATGCTCGTTTGCCGGCTTATGCCATTAAAATCGACTTACAAAAAAGTCATTATCAATTAATAGGTATCATCCAGTAAGCAAACCGTAACAATTTAAAATGAATTAATCTATCAACCAACAGATTAATAGACACAAAAGAAATAAAATTAAAAACACTAAATAGCTATTACCTAGGTGCAAAAACTCATACAACCGTGACAGTGGAAAGTAAGACATTGTAGTAATACCTAAGTGATATAATATTTCAAACCTCACGACTGATTGCCAATACTATGAAATTATTCCGTTTGAACAAACTATTTGTTTTGACCGAATGTAATACAATTGTTATTTGTAAGAATTAACCAGTAATTTCATGGCAATTTGTCAATTTATCAATGGATACAAAAAGGTTGTCTGGTAATACCTGAACTAGCAATCTGTTTGAACTTTTGACAGTTTCTTAATTTGGTGAAATAACCTGGAATATTTGAAAAGGTTTTGTTCAAGTTGTTTCGTAGTTTATTAAGTTCAAACTGGTATTTAATATAATATTTCTACTTTAAATTGCATTTGCCCATTTGTTCTGTGCATAAAAAATAGGAGACATAGAACTAACATAGCTTAATAAACTTAAATCTGTTTCTGCGGCATATTGGTATAAGACTTCTTACCATAATAATCAATAATCCTCCTCCATGCCGGTTTCGGCTACGGCGACCTTTTCATGACTACTGGCGTCTATAATGGGCTCTCAAGTGGCTGGAAAATCCACCTTTGTTTATAAATATTCTTCCACAGAGTGGACACGTGAGAACACCATAAACATAGTTATAGTGAATTGCCGCTGGTGGTCGGGCTTTCATCTCAGTGGGAAGAGCTTGCATCGAACAGCGTGGTAATCACTGGTGTGACAAAAAATATCAGACTTTGAGATTCGTCGGCTTGCAAAGCTAGATGCTAAACGTAACGAAATAATTCTTACCATAGAGACTGCACCTGAGAGAGGTCAATAGCTTAAAACCATCAAATATCTTTTCAATTGTTCACCTTTAAAGCAACAAAAGAGCTACAGAGTACTTATAACAAACCTACTTCGCTATGTTTTTCGCTCTCAATTTCTATGACCATGACATAACACAGCGGTGTTTATTCAAGAATACAAGCGCACTGGTGGTCTATTGTGTGCTAATAAAGAAAGAACTAACATTCGTAATGAAGCAGTAACAGTGTATCTACAATCTACGCTACGTTCACATACATATTATTCACACCCACACCTCATGACATTTACATTAGTGAACAGTCTTGTTAAACAAATTATTTATTGGGAATATCTATTTGATCATCATCATGCAACTGAGGGACGCCATTGTTTTATTTTATTTGACTCTTCATCAAATAATTAATGGTGAATAGCAGACCTATTTTCTAGCAGGTCACCATATGTTAGTGCAGATAAATAAAGCGATTGCAGTTGATACGAAGCTTAGGCACTTCTTAGTCCAGATATAAAATAAAATGTTACAAGTATCCACCCACGTATGTTGTTACCTAAATTCGCTAGATGGATATCTGTAGGTCCGGTTCTATTTAAGATGATAATCACCTCTTATTGCTTTTATGCTTCTAAAATATAATGAATTAAAATTCTAATAATGGTGATTAAATATCGTTCAATGTCATTCTAGTAAATGATAGGATTTTTTGTTACAAGTATTACGTATTCCTCCTGTTGTACAATCATATTGTGATTTAATTTAAATAAATGTTCTTATAATGTGCATAACCAAAGCACTCTGTTAATACTTATTTCCGAATTTCGCTCATTTAAATGACAACATTATGACCGACCGCAAGAGATGTCTCTTTACCTAATCGTCGGACGTTCCATTTCATAACGTTACAAAACTAAAAAAACCTCTACAGAGACTCTTGCGGTAACAAATAAATACCGTTGACTGAACATCGAATCACTACTTCGTGGATAAATTCTTATCTTCGCATAGAGATTCCTCGCTGCGATTAGAGTGCCTGTTGAAGGGCATATAATTGCGTACTGCCTGTGCGCACGTGAAAAGTAGATTAATTCGAAGCTCCGGAGTCATATGACTGCGAAGGTCGACGTGAGCGCACCCGCGGTGTATACTGAGGGGGGATGGCATCGATCCTTTCAGTTGAATTCCAATTGCGAATCTAATACGTTTCGCTATAATTCGCCGATTAAACATTAAAACGGTAATTGAGAAACAATCCTGATTGGAAGTACCCATAATTTTCTGCAATGATTGCAAAATGTAAAGAGTAACGAGTCTTGAAACTTTCGTCTTAGCAATACGCAGTACGAACCGAATCAAATTTTTTTTTTGTAATACAATAACGAAGTTGTGTTTCGTAATGTTCGCACTTATGGAATATAATATCAGTAATCCGTACATCATGTTATGTCAATTAATTGTGACCTACATTTTGGTAATTTGATTCTCTGTCCATCACTGGGTACAAACTGTAGACAATTAGTCAATAAGATAATCTGGGGACAAAGAACTTATGAACAAAACCGTAATTATTCAAAACTTTGTAATGAATTTGAAAAAATGTGTAACTGGTCAAATTATTCTTGTGGGGGGGGAACCTCTTGCAAAGACTCTGGTCATTGTAATCTAATTGATGAATATTATAATCAAATTATAAACTTGATGTCTAGAGCTGCCAAATTGTCGTATCGGGGAAAAATGTATTCGAGAAAGAGAACAGTCACTGGTTGGAACCATCATGTAAGGGAAAGTCATTTGGAGGCTCGACAGAGCTATAAATTGTGGATCTTTCATGGACGCCCTTGTCAAGGTAAAATATATGATGATATGGTTCGTAGCAAAAAAGTGTTTAAAAATAAAATCAAATGGTGTCAGTCAAATGAAAATAAAATAAGAATGGATATTATAGCCACTCACAGATGCAATAAACAGTTCGGAAAATTTTGGAGGGAAACAAATAAATTAAAAACAGTATACTGGTTAATGTAAATGGCTGTAATGACCCGAGTATGATTGCCAATATGTTTGTCAAACAGTTTAATCCAGCACCCCTGCTGCAGACAACACCTGCAAGTAAGAGTGTGGCCCATGAGGCCCGTGGTGGGCCGGAGACGCAGTCGCCGCCTTCATGTGATACCAGTGTGTTGCACGTCACCACGCAACAGCTGTTTGACTGTGTGAAGAGTATGAAACGCGGTAAGTCGCCGGGCCACGACGGACTCAGTGTCGAGCACTTACTATATGCTCCAGAATCGGTGTATATTAGAATCTCAGAATTGTTTAATGCATGTGTTGACCACGGCTATTTACCTGATAATATTTCTTAAGGACTATAGTTGTACCCATTGTAAAGAATAGGACTGGTGATGTATCTAACATGTCTAATTACAGGCCCATATCTTTAGCAACCATTTTTTCTAAGGTTTTCGAGCGCTTAATAATACCACATTTAAACGAAATGAGGTTTCCAATAAACGACGCACAGTTTGGTTTCCGAAAGGGTCTGTCCACTGACATGGCTATATTTACACTAAAGAACACCGTATATAAATACATACAAAGAAATACTAGCGTTTATGCCTGCTTTCTAGACCTAAGCCGCGCATTTGATTGTATTAACTATAAGTTGTTGTGGGCTAAGTTGAGGGATCCCAGCTCTAAAGTACCGCCAGGAGTTGTTGACCTGCTGGAGTACTGGTATGCCAATCAATGTAACCAAGTAAAGTGGAATGATTCCTTGTCTGTCTCATACAAATTAACATGTGGCGTAAGGCAGGGTGGGCTCACGTCACCAATATTGTTTAATATGTACACCAATCAGTTGATTGAGGAGCTCAGCAGCGCCCGTGCCGGTTGTCATATTGGTGATGTTGCTGTAAACAATCTCAGTTATGCGGACGACATGGTGTTGCTCAGTCCCTCGGCCAACGGTTTAAGGAGACTTGTTGGCATCTGTGAAAAATATGCTACGGAACATTATCTTACATATAATGTTAAGAAATCTGAGATAATGATATTTAGGAGTGGTAAAGGTCCCGACAATATTTTACCGATCAATTTATGTGGATCCACGCTAAATGTTGTAAGGAAATTTAAATATCTTGGTCACATTATTAGGGATGATCTATTGGATGACGCTGATCTGGAACGCCAAAGGCGTAGTATAGCATGTCGTGCCAACATGTTGGCTCGGCGTTTCTCACATTGCACGGACCAAGTTAAGATAACTTTGTTTGGTGCGTATTGTCAGTCTTTCTACACCAGTCAGCTGTGGTACAGATACACAAGGAGTGCTTACAACACTCTTCGTGTACAATACAATAATGCTTTTAGAGCAATCCTAAAGCTTCCCTGGCGGTGTAGTGCGACTGGCATGTTTGTGGAGAATAGGGTTACAGACTTCTATGGGCTTATGAGGAGGCTCAGGGCGTCTTTCCAGGCTCGTCTATGTGCTTGTGGGAGTAAATTGGTTTCGGCAGTGTTCCATCACGTGTACTTGTTGAGGTTGGAACTGAAGTACCTTATGACGAAACATTTATAAATAAAAAATTTTTAATATCTTAATTAATGATTTAAGTTGTTTAATTTTAATTTTATCTTATTGTAATTTTAATTTTGTTTGATTGTAATTTTAATTTTTATTTTATTTTATTGTGATTTTAATTTGATTTTATTATAATTTTGATTTTGATTTCGTTTATTGTAATTTTCATGTAATTTTGTGACTTTTTACTATGGGTTCCTATGCCTGAAATAAATGATTTATTATATTATTATTATTATTATAAAGAAATGAGATGACGGACAAAGACAGCATATAGAACGTGTAGATAGTATCATTAGTAACCTTGTTTCTTGTTACCATAATTATTACGTGTTTGTAGATAATGTTACTTACATTATCCAAGTGTATGCATAGTATTCCATATCCTTAAACTGGGTCAACTTTAAGTTTCCGCATAGCTGTCACGTTATTATTGATTACACCAAAAAGGCTTGTGGTCTAGACCTTACAAAAAATTAAAAGGTCATCGTAACAGATTTTATGAGTAGTTATTTTTAATTATTTACTTGAATGAACTTGATATGGTTGTTGCTCTTGTTTATAAATAAATAGTATCTTATTTGGAGTACGCTCTTGAATTTATTATGACCTTATTGTCAAAATCTTGAGCGTAAACAAGATCGCCCTTAAATTCTCAGATGACCGAAATAAACCACTTCCGATTTTTAAGGTTAATTATTGTAATGTCTCATTTATGATATTATTTATTGTATTGGAGACATGCCTTAGGCAGTCGAACTTTGAAGGTTTTGTATTATAAGAAGTTTGTAATTGTAATATTGTTATTTAAAAGAGTAACGAATGAAGTTGCTTGCTCGTTCTTCTCCATTCGATTTTGGAATGAGCACCTACCTTCACTGACGGACAGACTGAAAGACTTATTTATTTTGTATGTTTTGTATATGTTGACGTTTCAAAAGTACCAAAATATGGTTTAATTGAAATAAATGCTTTGACTATTGACTTTAATTGTTCATCTAACTAGAATATTAACAGGACTTATATTTGGAAACTGGTAAATCGTGAGTATCTATTCACAAACTTACAAATTGACATCTTATTAGGTTTATAGATAGTTAAATCAGCATGCAATGATTACCAAAGTCTGTTGCTATAAAAGATACTAAATCGGTGAATGTAATTCTGCGAAATCTATATACATACCTAACGGTCCACTTAAATAATTAGAACACATAGACAGTAGACAACACATGTGCTGAATTGTCGCACAGGGTGCGGCTCGTAGGCGGTCGGGGCATTTCGTAAGCCGTCGGGTCACGGTGTGCCCAGGCATGGCCTTAGTCTGACTAATTGCCTAATAAGACAATATCCACTAAGATATTAATGACTGTTACTCCAGTAATGTGGGCTTTGAAAAATTGCTCTCGCACGCTTTGACTAATGTACTGATTGATTGTTGACTGACCCTCGCATTTCTTACGTTTGTCATTATTAATGTATTTCGGTGTTATTGTGTGCTGTACTTGTTTAAAAGATGATTAAGTGTGAGTCGAGTTATGTGTGAGATCAATCAGCGGTACTGTTTGTGTGGCCTCGATGTTTTCATTAGTGTTTACTACTGCCTTATTGTTATTTTCCTATTTTTACTTGTAAAATTAACTTGTATATAATACATATTATTTTGTTTCTAGGTATTGACAAATTAATCCCCTATAGGAAATGATCTGGCATGAATATTTATTGGTAGAGCATATTATTTTTACTATCCCTCAGAAAAGGATTCGATAAGACTCAGTGACTTTACCAAAGATTCAACTAAATTAGAATTAATTCGAGCAAAAATCTTGAGAATATAAAAGAAAATATAACTAGGACTGAGAAAGAAACATCTTAGCTATCAACGTGTCGAAAATATCGGACCCTACCTATCAATTACTTTATCGATTCCACTGACAAAATTCACCTATCAAATTCAAATGTGTGCAGTATCTATTTGATCGTAATCGAACATGAGATAAATGGAGAGACAAGTTTGTGTCTACACGCCCAATTGTCCAAGACATGCGTCCATTAATGTCCAAATGTTCACTTATTGTACAACAGTATGTCACAAGATAGACAGACAGTGTGTCGTGGTGGCTCGGAGGTTTAAGACGCCTGCTTCTCATGCATGTACCAATATGACTTTTTTCGAGTTTAAGTAACTTTCTAAGATTATTTAGACACCACTGACAAACGGTGAAGGAAAAACATCGTGAGGAAACCTGGGCTTATAATTTCTAATTACAAGTTTGAAATCGCCAACCCGCATTGAGCAAGAGCATTGGTGATGAATGCTCTACCCTTCCCCGTGTGAGAAGAGGCTTTGCTCAGCAGTGGACATTTATAGGCTGTTGATGATGTCACAAGATAGACACTCGCATAAATTTAAGTTATACGTAGAACAATACGGGGGATTTATCCACCCGGCATAGTTCATTAAATTAATTGGTTCTCTCTATTTTTCAATGAATTTTAATTATTTGTTTTAACATTATTTGTAGTAACTTATGAGTTCACAGATCTAATAACTAATTGTGAAAACGTAATTAACTTTTTAATTTAAGAAACAATGTGTACCTAATTAATTAAATATTCAAAGAATGTTAATTACATTCTTTAATTTATTACATTAATTTCTTTCTTCATAACAATCGTGCTAACTTCACTCTGGGCGTGACAGATATTCATATTATTTAAATAACTCACAATATTCCCTTTAGGTTCAGCCATCTTGATACGATCAGCGCATGAGTTGTTCATAATCGCATCTGTCAAAATTATGGTTCTGTCATGGCCGCGCACGAAGTTGATTCGTTCGTTTGATAAATACCATTTTATAACACCGCGAAGTAGACAGTTGAAGTCATTGATATAATTACGTACGTTGATATATTAAAATGGGTTTTATACTTTCAACAAAGTTATTTTTATGTAATTTACCTACAAGCTGTTAGGTTAGGTAGCTATATATATTTTTAAACCTTCTTAAAGTTACGCATGTGAATAAGTGAATTAGGTGAACGGATACTTTATAGATTTTTAATTTCATAATGCATTTTATATGTACGAAAAGTAATAGGTACGAAGACATCGACATAGCTACTTAATAATTTTGCCATGGTTTGCATAAACAATATAAACTGTTCTTAGATTACCTACGTCATAAAATCTGTAGGTACATCTAGTAATAAATTCTCAATGCGTAAATGTAGAACATTCATTTCAAATGTTCCTTCTGTCAATCTTTAAAGTGCATCTTCATAAATCAAAAATAATGTTTGTTAGAGAGCAGTTGCCGGCTTTGCGACAATAACTAAAGTGGTCTAGACGAGCGTTGAGCAACGCAAGTAGCGATATATATGTATGGGCTCCTTCGTTGTGACCTAAAATATTTTAAGTCGTACATTTCATAGATATTACAAGTATATTAGTGACATATGTTGGATAAGTTCGTAGTGTCGTGCGTAGGAGAGGTATATATAAAGACAAGACGAAAATAATTACCAAACCTCTAAAGGTGGTCTACCTGTGTAAAGGTAGGTATACTTTTTCGGGATAAAAGTACCCAGTGTTGTACCCAGAATATTTAAATATAATTCTATCAAGTTTCATCGTAATCGGACCAGTAGATTTTGCGTAATGCGTGAACATACAGACAGACAGACTGACAAAAAATTTTTTGAACAACTTTTTGGTTTCGGTTTCCATCTAGTAACATCCTTTACTTATTTATTTTTTTAATGTTTCGAATGTACATACATAGTTTACACTTTTACAGTTTTATTACCTATCTGTATAGATGTTGTTTAAAGTAAAACTTATGACCAATACTTAACCACAAATATTGCATATTTGCATACGTTTAGCTCGGTTAGGAAATGAGTGTAGAGTAAGATATTGATTTATGAATGAAACACGTGATAGATTTATGTCCATGTGAATATCAAGCGTAACATGTATCTAACATGTTCGTGCAACAAAAATATATACATAATGAAACGGAAACATAACTTGAGAAGTAGGTACCGGTGCAAATAATATGTATGTATGAAGTAACGATATGGATTCTAAATTAACCAAAATGGCGGCTTACTCACGTGAATATACTGAGAAAACCTCTACTAGTTGCGAACCACCAAGAGTGAGCTGCGCGACGTCGCCGCGACCGCGCACGCTGCTCATGAGGAAGAACCCCTCTGTGGTTCGAAACTAGTAGAGCTTTTCACAGTCTATTCACGTAACCCGCGATTTTGGTTAATTTAGTATGTCTCACGATACTTATTATAAAAAGATATGGATTCTATATTTATTAGTAATAATAAAAAAATAATTTTAAATGTTAGCTGCTACATCTATTAGTATAGAAGTGGATTGTCGGACTGGCTGTTTAAGATTATAATGAACTGGCAATTCCTAAAGCTCCGAGAGACACGTCTCTCGGTGGCTGTACGTATTACCCATAGTAGGCGGTCTCTAAATAATAATTAGCAAAACTACTATTCTCAAGCCATGTATGTGAATCATGGGGATTGTGGCTATCCCACTAATTTTATTTCAATAGGTGACAACGCGACGATGCAGTGTACTACCTACATCATATGATTTTATACACGAACCAATTACTATTGACAATAGCTAATGCCATGACTTACATAGACTTTAATATGTATATATATTGCATCATGGATCACAATTGGGGACAGTATGACAGTGTTATATGGACACTAGGATCAATCACTTACAACCGGACCAGTAGCGAGACAGCTTTGGTAAGTAATTAATTATTCTTTATCCTTGGAGTTAGTAATTATAAGATAGGTATCTTAATGTCGGTTATAGATTTAGGTTGTGCTGACGTTAATACGTGTATCAATAACCTGCTACACTTGTCTGACTAAAGCTATGTTGGCTCACCCTAAGACGGATTTGGAATTGAAAGCTTTTCCCACTAAGTATTTTGAATTTTTTACAGGTATTATGCGCTTCAGTCTCCAAGTTACTAATGATTAACAATTTATGTTACTTATAATATGTGGTTTTAATATAGGTTCAATGTAATTTTTTACTACTTTGCAATCTAAGTATCAAGACATAAGACAGTTTATATCTCCATAACTACCTTGACGTTGGAATCACTTCAAATCCGATAGAAAGTGCTTTTGATATAACGATACGAATACTTACTCTCTCGATTTTCGTCTTTACCAATCAGCACAGAGGGCTTACTAGTTTGTTTTACGTTCAAAGTAATCGAAACGAGTACGCGTTCGAAGTTTTTTTTAGAGCATAAGCCGGTAAGCGATCAGACGGATCACCTGATGGTAAACAATCGGCGTCGCCCATTGACACCTATGGAACACCAGAGGCATCACAAGTGCGTCACCGGCATTTTGGGGATTAGGAATTTGAGGATTGTTGGGGATTCAGGAATTGAGGAAAAGTGAGGGGAGTTATTTGGGCCTCCGGTAACCTCACCCACACGACAAGCGTTGCTTCACGTCGGTTTTATGTGCGGCCATGGTATCACTCCGGTCGAGCCCACACTTAAAAGTTCTTATTCGCTTAAAGTCCTGATTGGCCGGCTCCAATGCACCAACCAATCAGAACGCCGAATGCGGTTTCGTTTCGATTACTTTCAACGTAAAATAAACTCGAATTAAGGCCTCTGATGTTTGTTGCATCTCGTCCCTATCAAACAAGTCGATACCTACGTGGGCAGCACACTATAGATTTGTAAGACACATGTAGGTGGAATCGTTATTCGAGTAATCAAGTTACATTTTATTTATTGGTTTGAAGACACATAATTTTACCTTCGAACATGCCAAAGGCTGAAATAAGTACATCAGTACGCCTACATATTTTGAATACATAATAGTAAAAGATTTTAACCTAGCACACGGTGATGTCTGAGTTTGGTGAGACTCATTGATAGAATGGAATCAATAGGCCCGAGCCTGAATATTGCACCTTAAAATATAACTGGACCTACCTTAGGACAGTCTCATTATTGTCTGTCTTTATAATCTATTATTTATCTTATACTCTTATACTATTATATAAAGCGGAAAAGTTTTTTTTGTTTGTTTGTTTGAACGCGCTAATCTCCGTAACTACAAATCTAATTTGAATAATTCTTTTTTGTGTTGGATAGCGCATTTATCGAGGATGGCTATAGGCAATAAAACATCACGCTACGACCAATAGGAGCTGAGCAGAGTGTGTGAAACCGCGTGGAAGTAGCTAGTCTATTTATAAAACTCTTCCGTTACTGAGTGACCGAATGATAGAAAACGCACAGCTGAAACTACTGGAAACTGAAATTTCGCATGTATGTTTCTTGAGGAGTATAGGGGAGCACTAAAAAAGAATTTCACTAAACTCACGGGAACGGTAAAAACGAGAATCACCACGGAACAAAAAAAAATTCTTTTCCGTGGGAATCACATATTTGTGCGAACCAAATCACTGGCAGAAAGCTATCACATAACATAACACCACGCCGCTTTTCCCCAAAGGGGTTGGCAGAGGTGCAAATTACACCACTTAATGCAACTGTACAATGTAACACCCACTTTTCACTATTTATGTTATGACTCCCATGTAATAGAGGGTGAGCCTATTGCCATATATTTTGCACAATTCCAGACTCCGTGCTACTACTGAGAATTTTGAAAGGGTTATAAAAGATTGAAAATTTTTTAAAGAAAGAGAGAACAGAAATCTAGTATCATCATTGATAATAAGCTTGCGGTGCTGACGAAGTCGAATCACCAAGAGCTTCCGGCTGATGATGATCAACTTTGATTGACTTCTAACCTCAACTTACGAGGTAGTTGAAACAGGAACTCCAATTAATAACTTTTCCGAACACTAACAACGAGGAAGCCATCAGATCTTAACAGGTACTTTAAACACATTGTACATTCGTCACGACATTCAAATGTATGCAATAGATATACTAACTACACATTGTGTACGTGAAGGGGCTATTAATCACATGCCATTCATCTTAACTGCAGTTTGATATGACTTGGCGGCAAAAATCATACTGAATCAGTTTTTATTTATGGAAAAACCTTTTTTTTAAGGGGGGAAAATCATCGAATGACTGCTCCCGCCTGGGTGAGGCGGAAGGGAGTGTCAGACTCTTACTGACTAAAAACCACCCCGTTCCTTCTCCTGCACGTCGAGCCGGAGCCCCGGTTACCGGTTACCGGTAAGCAATTGGCGTCGCCCATGGACACCCGGAACACCAGAGACGTTACAAGTGCGGCCTTTTGGGGATTAGGCATTTAAGGATTGTTAAAGATTTAGGGATTAGGGACATTGGGGAAGGGGAGGATAATCAGGCCTCCGGTAACCTCACTCACACGACGAAACACAACGCAAGCGTTGAACGACGACATACCGACGTGAACGTCGGTTTCCTGTGAGGTCGTGGTATTACTCTGGTCCAACCGGCCCATTCGTGCCGAAGCATGGCTGAATGGCTCTCCCACACTGTCCCACACCGTTGAATTGAATAAGACCTGTAAAGACTCCTGCATCATAACTTGTTCCTACAAATATCTCGACACTCCTTTCCACAATAGAATCACAGACTTATGACTAATCTATTATCATCGCGAACAAACCGTGAGAGTCCACTACGCCTAGACTATGGACCTCTATGAAAGATTCCATAATCTCATTTGGCAAGCGGGTTGCAAACAATTCCAAGTAACGATAACCAGTTGAACCAATACATCAGATAAACTAAATTCAAATGAGACCGACGCATTATAATATTGTTTGCGAATACTGTGCAATAATAAACTGATGTCGGATAAGAGTCGCCGACACGCATGTGTGACGCAAATGCAGCGATTATAGTGAATGATAACATAAGTTAAGTCGTGGATTGTTATACTGCCCCAGGCAGACGTGGACACTATAATATTGATTGATACCCCACCTTCATGCCATGCCAACACCTTGCTTATGGACGCACAGGTTAAGAACTGTGACAAGTACCTATTGTAAAACGAATGGATCACTTCACAGAACTTAAGTGGACTTATTGAGCTTTTTATTCAATGTGGGGAAGATGTGACTTTTGATATTAATGTTTTAGTGAGTTTAAAACGGGATTCATATAACATAACACGCTTTTTTATCCCCAAAATGGTAGGTAGAGATGCACATTACGGCACTTAATGCCACTGTACAATATAACACCCACTTTTTACTATTTATGTTAAGTCCCATATAATAGAGGGTGAGCCTATTGCTATATACCGGACACAATTCCAGACTTCGTGATACTACTGAGATTTTTTCATAAAATCCAGTAATAATTTGCCCGACCCGAGAATCGAACCCAAGACCCCTTGCTCTTGCGACCACTCGGCCAACGAGGTAGTCACACGACAATGTTTAAACTGTCAAACACCGCGAGGAAACCGGTGACCGCAACCTATTGTTCTTTAATTGTGTCTATAATGACGGTACTCAAAGAGTTAAGAAATGAAAGAGCTCAGTAAAGGTTCTGTACCGATAAGGACACGGAGCTTTTCATTCGTTCTTTGCCATTTGCCAAATCACTTCACAAAGCAACGAAGCAGCCATTAAGTATTTTTTTGTAAGGGGGGAAAATCATCGAATGGCTGCCCCCGCCTGGGTGAGGCGGAAGGGAGTGTCAGACTCTTACTGACTAAAAACCACCCCGTTCCTTCTCCTGCACGTCGAGCCGGAGCCCCGGTTACCCGTTAGGTTCTCCGCGACAGCAGCCATTAAGTATAAGTCGACATTGTACCATGACAAAACTTAACTATCTTTTCTTCTCCGGGGACTAGCGCTTAAATCGTTACTTTAATACAAAATTGCACAATAACATGTTTTGTATACAGATAAACATGTTCATTAACTGATTGCGATTATCAAAGTTAGAGACACTGATTGCCTGCGGTTTGAAAACAGATAATCAATTAGATAATTATACGTACAAGTATTAAACTCCATTAAATCTTACGACATGTGAGTGAGGCTGGCCGGATGCGTGTGCGCACGATATACAACTTGTGGAGACAGAAGGTGCAGTTCAACTGTTCAAGATAATTGTAACTTTAGAAATTATGAATATTCAAATGCATGGAGTATGGTAATAAAGGTGGTAAAGAGCCCCCCCCCCCCATGGAGTTGTGAGCAAGGACATTGAAAAAAGGGAGGACATAATGTCACTCAGACATTATTGAAGCACCCAAATGTTAGTGGGTTATTTATGTGTGCGTGTGTGAAGTTACCACGTTACCATACTTAGGAAATTACAGATGTCCTTCGTGTCAATGTGTGTATGTTCTGCGTGTACGTCTGTAACCAGGTGACACAGTCGTTGTTTCAAGAGACTGTGTCCGCCTTTTTTTCAACGTCTTTGGCTGTGACGGACTATGAGAAGAGAATATAACGACATTGTATATCGGCCTTATATTAAAACCTTACCCAAGGATTGAAAACTATACCTATTGTATCTAAAACCTATTGCATGAAGACGAAGGTTCTTTCGAATCAGAGAATATGTATGAACCTTCTAATATATCTTGCGGGTATCCCGTGCGTAAGCGCAGGCGCGCGCCTCGCCCACCTCTCTCGTATATGCTTCACATAAATAGTGTCAACGCTAAATAACTGCGCATGCCACGCTTAACTTAACGTTCCAGTAGTTAACTTATCGAGTTAACCAGTGTAAGGTGGTTAACATTGTAACTCTTACATTTGTGAATTAAATTAGGATTTAGTTTTGGAAGTATACCTATATCTTTCATATTTGCAGCTTTAAGCTTAAAGTTCCTAGAATCGCTTTTGATTACTTATTTCCTTATGCTGTAAAATCTTTAAAATGATCGGAAAGCGAACCTACGATGTTTGGCTTTAGACATTAAGAATTTTTTTTATTTAAAAAAAATGAATACGCAACTTATCCTTATAAAACTTGATCAATGGCATCGCTAAACACAATCTGACCCCGTTGAACTACAAATAATGATAAACGAAATAAACCAATAGAAGGCAACACAATGGCCGTAATGAATTAAACCTAATTTGGCAATGTCTATAAATCTTATCGCTATTGATTTACAAATAGTATTCATAGAACTATCTACCTAAATATAAATAAGATAGGATCAGATATTTCATCGGATATAAAAGAGGTTTGATATTTTCAGTTAGCAGAATAGGTTTAATTATAGGTGCTGCACTTGTTCGTTGTTTCGTTTGCCCCCAGGCTTCACAAAATAGTAAATGGTTGATCGCCTCTTTGTCCCTGAAAGAGAGAAGCGGAGGAGTTTCTATACTCAGTCGATCAGTCGCTCTACTTGTACTACCTGCGACTTCGTTCGCGTAGAATAGTGATTTACTGAGCTTACCCCGTAGGTGATAGCGTGATAATATGTAGTCTATATTTTGACCCGACCTGTCAGTAATAATCATACAAAATTTAAGGTAAATCCACGCAGTGCTTTTTGAGATCATTCCGGACATACATATATAGTCAAACAGACAAAAGTTCTAAAAACCATATTTTTTGGCTTCAGTGTCGACTATAGATCAAGTAAAGTATAGACAAGTATTAATTTAAAAAAATATTCAAGTTTTGACTTTTCTACGATTTTATTGTATGTATAGAAATAATCTCGGAACAATAACTAAAGCATGGAAGCCAGGCTAAAATAACAACTACAATCCATATATTCATCTTTTTTTTACTTATGGTATTGATAGTGTATAAGAAAGAGACATGTGTATTGGTTCGTTTCGTTATTATGCGGGTTGTCACTACTTGTAAATATGCTAGTGATGGGAATAAATTAATATATTTAATCGACAAATTATGGTACCTGAAAGTATTGCTGCTGTGGTTTAACGTACATTAGGTTCTTAATCTGGATGTCGTTGTCGTGATCTGGGTTCAGAAATAAAATACAATATTAAAAAGATAATTTAATTGCTCACAAACAAAGCATATTTACAAACCGTGGTAGTGGTGTACTATTATGTGTTTATCATTGACTTTTAACTATATTTGTCTTTGTTAAATATGTGCGAATTTTTTCGGTAGGTATAGTCAATTTTTTTGTTATATAATGTATCCTAAGTTTAAAATATTTTTGTGCTATGGACTTTATAAGATTTCTGTGATCATCATAGAAAGATTGTTCTAATGAATAATCTTTTTTTTCACGAAAATTTTCTGACGGCAACACATTTGCTGAAACTTAATTAATCAATCTAATAATTATTTTGGTTTACCGAGAGATTTTGAATCAATATGCACTTGATATTCTCTTATAATTTTTTCGGACAGTTGACAGATCTTGGTTAAGCCATATGTTGGTTTAAATAGGCCTCCTCTATAATTAAAGATATCAAAGATCTTTAAGGAATACTCTCCGTGTTCTCAAGACTTTCTATGCATTTTTCGCATTGTAAAGATTTTTTAATTTCGTTCCGATAAAGCCGATTATGTATTCTATGACATTTTTAGAATATCCCGTAATAGATGATGGGTACAAAATGTAGTCGTGTTCTGTCAAATCATCAAAAGTATCATGTGATTCGGGCTCTAAACGACGTCTATACTATAAAGAACTTCAAAGCCTAACTAAAATATCGATATGTAACATGACCACATCACTAGCTTAAAAACTAACTTAGAGAATTGATTTAGATTTTTTAGGAAAATATGGAATAATACAGTTTAGGCTTACAATTGAAAAGTATGGCAATAAATAAGTAACATTTATTTATACATAGTTTACCGGTATTTCCAGTATAATTTATTTTAAAACATATCAAAAAGTTACGAATGAAAGTGAATTTTTTCACCACTGTTTTCTTTTCTTCCTAAATGTGAATTGCAGCCGTCAATCACACAAGACGTATTTTTATTAAGTAAAACACATAATAAAGAACGGCCATACACTTTCTTTCTTCCTTTCTTTTGCGCTAATTCCTTAGAAAATATTTTTTATTATCAGGAGCCGTAAATACAACCACGGTGACACTTCAGTACTATAATCCGGCAAAGAGAGGAAGGTGTCAAACTTGAGTGAAACTGTGAAACATAGAACGTCAAAACGTGATTTTGAATTTGGTAGTATGCTGAATGAGTCCAATGACATAAGATTGTAATGAGTCCACTGAAAGTTGTGACAACCTGCAAATTATCAGAACTATGTTCAGTTTGCGGTCTCATTCTCGCCTACGCAAAATCGTGTAAAGAGTGAGAGCATCAGATATATGTTTGTAAATTGCTATTTTAGCCTGGCTTCCATGTCTAGTTATTGTTCCGAGGAAATAATATAGAATAGATAGATTGTCATCGCTACATAAAAAAAGTAAACTTCCAAGAAGTTGCAATTACAATAATAAGGTCAAGGATTCCATCGAATTATTGATGATCACGATTCGAAGAAAAGCCGTAATTTTTCTCTCATTAGGACCAAAACCACTGCCATTTTTGGCAACGACTGCCAGAAAGGTCAGTTATGTAAGTACTTACATTGCAGTCACTGCACCAGCAGATATGATCAAAATCATTTTAAAAAATCCAATGCCTAAGAAGGACATTATTCGAGGTCACTAGAGCACTAGATTAAGATTAAATGCATCCTGTTCCAGTTTTGAAATCCATAATGTTATAGAAATTAGACCTCTCTCTCGAGCAACGGATACCTATTTTAAAACTTTTTAAACCTTGGCCAAAACTCCTACGAATAGTATACAGCGGGAGTCAACCAGACCATTCTCATTGATTCCACAGACACAGGTGCGTTTGTGACGCAAGTTCAAATAGATTGATTACTTCATCATAACAAATAAACATTTACTTTACTTGAGGCTTAACTTGTTGTGACATTTGTTTTCCTCAATGGAGTGCATTTATCATGATCAATCATATTCAATATTTCAATCGAAGTTGTTGTGTGTAACTATAAAACCTCCATAATAATCAAATAGACACAATGTGGCCAATGTGGGATTATCAGACATTTCCCTTTCTCCGTTCTGCCCTTATAAAGAAAAATAAACAGATCACGTACGTCCGTCCAACAATAAAAGATGCTTCACATCACATTCGCACTCGGCTTAGATATTATTCTTCTTGAGATTCTTTTTCAACGACAAGTTTGCACATTTCGACATGAAGAAGATCATAACCACTGGGGAAAAAGGTTACTTATACGAAAAAACCCTCTAATTTGCATTTAAACAAGTCTCATACTTACTCTTATCTAAAAGTTCAACATGAAATTACAAATTACAATCAAGATTAGTTCAATCTAAGTACGATTGCGTTATGGGCAAGACAATCTATGCGAATTAAAATGAAGAAAGATCTTGTGAAATTGTCCTATTAATTTATAGGCCGGCAAGGAAACGGCCTACTTGCTCGAAACCAATGATCCGAACCGAATTTCTGCGAATAAAAAAAGATAAATAAAATATATAATTAAGTAATTTACTCAATCATTGGACACGTTAAACGCCATGGGGGTCACCGGTTACCGACATTCGCGGAGGGTTTACTTTCAACAGTTTTTATTGGCAATCAAAGGCTTAAGTTAAGGTACTGTAAAGGAGACCAAATTTCACTTATATCTTTTGTCTATTGTAGGTACCGTATTGATGATATTGATATATGAAGACCTATATACCTACATACATATAATAAGTACATAGGTACATAATTATGTCCTTACAAGTTTGGTGTCTTAATGGCTTTGATAAAACCACAGAAACATTAATATGGATAAAACGTTATTTTTAAATATAGGCTAAGTCGTTTGTGACCGAATGTAAAACAATTCTGTTTGTAAAAGTACCACTAGTATTAAGTTACAACAACAAGTAATAAACATTTATTTTAATAGATAGATAAGGTGCTTGTATCGCTTATTGAATTATTTCTTTTAAGTTCACAGAATCCTGATTTGGACATGGGTAGGTCATGCCTCATGGCAGAGGTAGGTCAGTCTGAGATTTATTGCAGATCTGAATACGAGTAGATAAGTTAAGTGCTTTCAATTTACACACAATTATACAAATATGTATTTTGTAAAACAATGTCTACAATAATTAAAATGCGGTGTCACTTCTCTTTGATTGTGACTTGTGGAGGACAGCCAAAGGTAAAAAATTAGTGCCGATCCTCGATCCCAAGACTAATTCAAATAGGGCCAGGAGAACGGTAATGAGTGTCCATTAAGCAAGCAGCTCGAACTTACAAGAAAAATTCAGAATGGAAAACTCGCAAATCACATTTTCTCTACTCACACTAACGTGGCGAGACAATCAGGTATATAGGTACAGGTACCTAATAGACAGGTGCTTACACTAAACAAGCGTTTCAAATGTTGCAAAAGCACCTGCCTAGAGACATGAACACACACAAACACCTATGTAGTCAGTATACTGCACATTTCGTCCATTCTCCTTTCTAATACTAAAGGCACGTGTGTATCCAGCGCTGAATTAAAACATCTATCAAATACTTTATTATCAATTTACCAACTATGCCATATACGTTCGCTATCTGTTAATCGCATTCTTTTACCATGTGTAGAGATATCGAAGTTGTTGCAAGATCCTTTAGGCTTCGCGTACATCTGTACTTAGATAGGTAGGTAGATACAGGGGAACCAATTTAAGCCAAGGATACACTAAGGGACAAATCAATCACGACATGTATCGGCGACATGTCAAACAAGTCAACAGCGACGTGGATTTTGCCAGATATATGGACCAAAGTCCGGCAACATCGCGCTACTTTACCCAAAGTTGTCGCAGGACATTAATATGTCCCCTAGTGTATTTAGTAGTTCAAAGAGCCATCAGACCACCACAAATGGGGCCCAATAGGGCCGATGCCGATTCGGAGTCGCGGAGAACCTAACGGGTAACCGGGGCTCCGGCTCGACGTGCAGGAGAAGGAACGGGGTGGTTTTTAGTCAGTAAGAGTCTGACACTCCCTTCCGCCTCACCCAGGCGGGAGCAGTCATTCGATGATTTTCCCCGCTTAAAAAAAAAAAAAAAGCTTTAAGCGTCTACAATATACTATATTGTGCTTATTTATGTTGCTTGTGTGACATGTAGCGACCACATACACAAATGTGAGTAGGTAACTATTTGCGTATGCCTGTTGCAATTGATAAAAGACAATTCAATAGATCCTTGACTTAATTAAACGAACGCCTACTCTATTTTGAATAGCAATACTCTGATAATAGTTTTATATTTTTTACTAAGATCTAGGCTAAGTAAATTTTAAGACATAAAAGTCATCATAATCAGCCACTGACATTCCACTGTTAGAATCTAGCTCTTGTCGGGCAATTTGGAGATTTCAGTTAAAAAAAAACATGTTTATTAAAGAGCGCTCTTGATATCTGAAGGTATTATAAGTAGGTAGGTTATCTATATAAATAAAAATAAATTTCCGTTCGTTAGTCTCGCTAAAACTCGAGAACGTCTGGACCGATTTGGCTAATTTTGGTCTTGAAATGTTCGGGGAAGTCCAGGAAAGGATTAAAAGGCGAGAAAGAATTAAGTTTGCCGGGCCAACTAGTTTGAAATAAAAACTCAGAGCAACTTCGACGCAAGAAATATTTAAACGACACGTGTTTGTGACGGTTGTATCCGTCGGAAACATTCCAGACTAGCAGTTAGATCTAGATTAGATTAAATGTTTCAATGCACAAATGCTTATGTTACAAAATATGTAGGCACCTAGGTATAAGTAGCTACTTACCATATCAGGTATTAGGTACATGCCTATGTGAACGGTGTTTAACAATCGATAAATCGAAATGACGATAGTTACTTATGTCTATTACTAACTTCTATTTAAAGCTTTGACTGCACATAGAAAACTGATGAAGGCAATTCACCGGTGATCCCCATGGCGTTTAACGTGTTAATTTTTTATAATATCGTGAGCTGCGAGACGTCGCCGCGACCGCGAACGCTGCTCATGAGGAAGAACCCCTCTGTGGTTCGAACTAGTAGAGCTTTTCTCAGTATATTCACGTGAGGAACCCGCGATTTTAATGTTAATTTTTGGAATAGAAATCATTGAAATGTACTATAATGACTAGTACTTAGTTAATTGCAGATTGGCACAGTTTGTGTGATCAACTGATACGAGGAAACTTTGCACCTGTCCTTTTCTTTTGTAGCCTTCTCTCACTATATCATTTGCGACTTAGGTATATACATATTTAGTGTAAAGATGGTAAAATGAAATAGGTATTAAATATTACCTAAAACAATTTACAACGATTTATCAATCTAACATCATCGAGCTTCACATTGGCCAACGACTGACCACCGACAAGAGGTAGACCACCGTGAAATGAGTTCATTATTTCTTCGCATTACCAACCGCGGGCATTCTCCATTCAGTTTCAAATACACTCAAATCAAATGACGAAAATTGTCTATTGTTATTGTTAGTGGTAACAATTTTCTGAGCTCGAAATAACATTATGTTAACATAACATAACATCACGCCTTTTATCCCCGAAGGGGTAGGCAGAGGTGCACACAGAAGTAACGCCCTATTTTCACTATTTACGTTATGAGTCCCATGCAACAGGGCGTGAGCCTATTGCCATATACCGGGCACATTTCCCAGACTCCGTGCTACTAATGAGATTTTTTTTAAAAACCCAGTTATATTTGCCTGACCCGGGAATCGAACCCGAGACCCCTTGCCCGACAGTGGCACTTGCGACCACTCGGCCAACGGGGATATTATGTTACTTTATTAAGTAAAACTACTTCCGCGTGGTTCCACCCGCTCTGCTCGGCTCCTATTGATCGTAGCGTGATGTTTTATAGCATATAGTTTTCCTCGATACCAGTAGTTCCGGAGATTAGCGCGTTCAAACAAACAAACTCTTCAATTTTACTAAGGGCCGACTTTTCAATCACCAGTTCTTAACTGTAGAATAAAATTGACAGTAGACAGTTTTTATTATGGAAGAATTGTCAAATATTCAAAGTTATTCCTTAGTTTAAAATCTGAGCATTGATAATAGTTTAAGATACACCTTTTAACCCGTCGTGTGTCTAAACGTGGATCCACGCGAGACACAATGTATTTTTTTTTCTTTTATGGCATAAGCCGGTAAACGAGCAGACGGATCACCTGATGGTAAGCAATCGGCGTCGCCCATGGACACCTGGAACACCAAAGGCGTTACAAGTGTGTTACCGTCCTTTTGGGGATTTGGAGTTTCAAGGATCGTTGGGGATTCAGGGATTGGGGAGATTGGGGAAGGGGAGGGTAATTGGGCCTCCGGTAACCTCACTCACACGACGAAACACAACGCAAGCGTTGCTTCACGTCGGTTTTCTGTGAGGCCGTGGTATCACTCCGGTCGAGCCGGCCCATTCGTGCTGAAGCATGGCTCTCCCACACTTGTATTTTCTATTGTGTCTCATATCGGTGCATTCAAGCGGTTAATCCCCGACAGGGTAGACAGAAGCGACGCGACCATATTAAAATATTTTCACCAATTATGTTATGAGTCCCATGTAAAATGTAATAGAGGGTGAGTCTACTGCCATGTACTAGGTACGCTACCAGGCTCCATGGTATTACTGAACTCTCTCCGAACGTTTTAGATTGATTGTTGTCCCTTCCGATCGAAAGGAATCTCTAAACTCCATGAATTGTACCTTTGTGGGTACCTACTTGCGTGTAGAGGATAGTAAACCATTTTACAAAGCAATAAAAATATTTACCATCAAATAACAATTTATTAATAAAATACAAATCATATAGGAACATAAATAGAGTGATACAATAACAATCCGCTAATGATATGATCAATATTTTCATTAAATACTTTAAAAAACGCAAATTATCTAATAATAATACTTTTGAATAGAAATTAATATTGTAATCCAATCTGATCACGCCTTAATTTATTTATTAAATAATTGATTATAATAATTTCCTGTAAAATGTTCAAATAATTCGTAACATGTCATAGCCTATGTAACTAAGATATAAAATATATTATTCGAAAACGTATAAAGATTATTTAATATTATGTCATAGAAATATTATTCTTTGTGATGAAAATTATTACTTATTTCAAAATTATAACCTTCATTTACACGATTACAGTGTTTAGTCGGTTAAATAAAAAATACAAATCTCTGGTCTTGAGGAAAAACAATCAACTTGATAAAGCTGCGATGTGACCAGGTGACAACTTCTGACATTCACTGCTGTTTTAATAACTACCCATGTCCCATCGAAATGGATACCTTCATCATGAAGAACTTAGAGGAACCTGAATTAAATAGTTCAACACAAATTGTTCTAAAAAAACATTTGTTTTTAATAAAAAAATGTCACCCTTTTCTTGTCAAAAATCTTCTCAGTTTAATAGAAAAGAAGTTACGCCATCCCTATTTATTGCTTGCACAGTCTTCAAAATTTTAACTGAATATGAGTAAAAATAGCCTCAGGAATCACATATACATCATAATATCCACATTATACTTAAAACTATCAGACATTGCAGATTGCCTGGTAGACTTCAAGGTGGCTGTCTTCCACTGGAGTGAGGGTTAGTTGGCGACTGGCCTTCAGGAAGATGACGACTCCAGGCTTGGCTGGTATCGGCTCAGTGTCACACACCTCGCCCTCACCAGAAATGACGATTATCAAGCTTGGACTCGATCGGTTTTGAGTGTTGTAGCAGTCACCGCTTTCCACCTGAAATTGTGTATTATTATTGTTTTCATTTATTGTTGTAGCTGATATTTAAGGTTTAAGTATATCTTTTTATTATATTTTTATTAAACAGAGAGCGATTGAGTATACGGATCACTTGATAGTATAGCCATTAACACCACCCATGGATATCAGCAACACCGAAGAAGTTATAAGTGCCAGCCTTTTGGGATAAGGCATGCAAAATACACCGTATGCTTATTTACAGATAGTTCAATCTCTAACAACATAATCTTAATACATAAAACATACCCTTATTTTGACGACGGCAAAATCAGGTACAGGCGGCCTCCATATACAGGAGTTCCCGTCTTCAAGCTGAGGGTTAAACAGCAATTGTTCCTGTGCATAACTGCTATAGTCCAACATATCAACTAGGGTTGGCACGTCGATATGTTTGGGAGTCAGCCCTGCACGCACCACGTTGTCTGAACAAGCCATGCACTCGATGCAATCTGGAAGAAACAGTAATATAAAATGAGATTACGCTTTTTTTATTCCTAAAGGCATAGGCGTAAACACAAATGCATAATCTCTCGCACTCCTTCGCTAGTTATGTTATGAGTCCTATGTAAGAAAGGGTGAGGCTATTACTTTATCTTGCCTGGGCAGAATTCCGGACTGTTTGCTGTTACACAATCACTACATAGTATAAAACAGAGTCGCTATTCGCCATCTGTCTGTCCCTATGTATGCTTAGATCTTTATAACTACGCAACGGATTTTGAAGCGGTTTTTTTTAATAGATAGAGTGATTCTTAAGAAAGATTTATATGTACAATACATGCATATTGCACCCATGTGAAGCCGGGGCGGGTCGCTAGTAATAAATATAACATGATAGTAACACTAACTTTTCGGTCGTTATGCTATTTGTTCTATATGTTGAGAATTATTAAAAATTGAGAATACTCTTCGTAAGTAAAGCTTTGTAAGGTTATATTGTCTCGGGATTTTCAACTTTTACAATTAACTCGTCGAGTACCGGTTTTATAGACACAATTAAAGAACAATGGGTCGCGGTCACCGGTGACCGCTTGGTGTTTGACAGTTTAATAACTAGAACCTTATTACATACGTATATTGCAATTAATATATTATTAATTGCAAGTCACACTGCTGAAAAAGTTAATTGCAAGTCACACTATTTATCTGGAGAAAAACGAGTGTAAAAACAATGATTTTTATTTTATTAATACCTACTACATGGAACGTGCGCTAAACTAATCTAAACAGTAAGATAAGGGGAAGCAAATTCTAATAATCTGGTCTAAATCATATCTTATTAATCCATGTATAAGCTGGTATTTAAACAAATTGCACATTCATACTATGTACTTAAAGTACAGATTAGAGTAAATCGTATTTGTAGAGTATAATGATATTCAAGTTTTCATGTACACATGGTGAACAAATACGGGCCAACATAGTAGATAAGAAACAATGAGAATAATAGTGTTGGCAATTATTTTTACTTAGAACTAGAAATAATAATGTATTGTTATTTAAATGAAGTACAACCTCTGTTACTTTATCATAATATCTCATTTCATTCTCTATTTTTAATTAGTAACCACTACATAGTATAAAACAAAGTTGCTTTCCATCGTCTGTGTTGTATTTAATTTAGACCTTTAAAATTACTAAACAGAATTTGATTGATTTTTTAAATAAATAGAATTACTCGAGAGGAAGAATTATATTATGTATGTACGAATTTAAAAGGTGTGAAGTAGCGGGCAAACGCTAGTCTATTATAAAACGTATAAAATAAATGCCATATTAAGTAAATAACAAGTTTAAAATAATGACCCTTACAAATAATTTTGTTTATTAGACGAATATAAGCATTAACATAATGCTCATTGCGTCAATATTAAATATTACATTTAATTATCTATTAATGGACCCAGTACACTTTGCCTGAACACTGATAATGTGATTACTGAGTATTAGTTAAACAAACACGACCATTTTTATTAAAGAAGCAACCATTACAAATAGTTGCTCTAAAATTGTTATTAATAATGTACATGTGTGTATGTGTGTGTGTCTTTCTTTCACATCACAAATAGTTAGAAGGCTGAAGATTGATATAAGCTACCTTTTGACTTAGACATTGCAAGTAACAATTTTTTATCAGATAGGCCGGCAAACGAGCAGCCATATCACCTGATTGCTTACCATCAGGTAAGCAATCGGCGCCACCAATGGACACCCGTGACACCAGAGGAGTATGACGTGCGTTGTTAGAGATTGGAGGATTGGGAATTTGGGGATGCGGGAGATTCAGTTAATAAGTTTATGGTATAACATACCTCCACTCAAATAGGCGTGTGGCAAGTTAGGCTTGAGGAAGATGGCTTGTCCAGGTCTCAACACCATATAGTTCATGAAGTACGGTGAGAAACAACCCACGTCACCAGGGAAGTCAGTGTGTAGCCGTTGCACCAATGTGTAGAGAAGATTCGTCTGTGTTCTTTCATCTGTGTGATTTTGTTAGAGATTCATTTATTATGTTTATTTTCATAATATAGACTAATCTCTCTTTTATACAGAGATACTGAATGTTTAAACAAATGCCTGTCTACAATGAAATCATTGTTCAATTTCGGCTGCAAATATATTTTTATAATTGAAACATGTTTATTATAAATCGGATTCTACCTAATCAGACAGTTGTAATCTATATAAAATTTTAAATAATTAAATGATAACCATCTTGATGTTATCATTAAAATGAACAGGATATTTGGCAGTTAACTTGTATACTTATCTGCTAAGTCATTTCGGTTCTGGGAGCCATGTTTATACGAAATTCATATTTGCAAATACAACCAGGATATAAGAAAATGATAAGGATAACAGTCAAGTTTAACAAAAAATGTGCTAAGTACACAAGTACTATGTAAGACAGAGTACACAAAAATTTAAGTCCCCATCGAGTTTAAAACTAATTGAGCATTATCTTCAAAATAGATCCATGAGGAAGCATATTATCTAATTATTTTTATTAAGTCTATAAACATGATATAATTCTTTTTCCATGCTCACCTTCCTTGCTCAATCTATCCAGCAAATTGTTCAAGGTGTTAGCTACAACAGTTTTGTCACTGGTCATCAAAGAATGGAACACTGGTTTCAAAAATGTCTGACTGTCTCCTTGTTCCTGATGTCCTAGCAGATTGTCTACACTTTCCTTCGATAGCATGTTGGCAAGCTCTGGTAATTCTGTAATGTAAATATAATATTTTTGTATGATGTACGAGTCTTGTATGATGTATGTGTTGTAAATGGACTTGAAAAAGAAGTAGAAATTAAACTGTCAAACACCAAGCGGTCACCGGTGACCGCAACCTAATGTTCTTTAATTGTGTCTATAATGACGGTACTCAACGAGTTAATTGAGTAAATTCTTTAGCATAAGAATAAAATCAGCAGACACTGTCTACTCAAGTTTAATGTTGTTTAAAATTAAAGTGACAAAATTAATGCTATGGTTTTTACTTTAACAAAAGTAAAAACCATAGCATTAATTTTGTAACAATGTAAAACATCACTTGTGAATTAATCATGTTTACCTTAAACTTATTCACAGAAATGTTATGAGGAAAAATGACAAAACAAACCTCTCATGACTAAAGGACTGGCTGGTTATTTCTTTAGACAGAAACAACAGAAACTTGGTATTCCTATTATATCCCATTTAAGTGTCTTTATAAAAGTTATGAAATTATAAAATGTTTTGACGTATTCAACATTAATGATTCGTTAGTAATAAGTAATGACAATAATTTAATAAAATGCTTACTTTTAAGGAAGTACTGGATTTCATTGAGTGGTCTAAAGCCACAGAGGGCCTCAAATGGTGTCAGAGCTATGGCAAGTTCTGGCTTGTGGTTTGGATCCTTGTACATATCCGGGAAGTTCTTGTGGAGTTCTTCGGCATGGTCCTGCAATGTAAAAGTAAAACATGTTGCATAGTAATTCTATAAAAATTGTCTTGCTGTTAACTCATTATTTTGCATATGCTAGCAAATTGATGTGTCCTGTACAGCGTAAATGGGACTATTCTGTCTAAAGACAAAGAAAGAAATATATTAGTTTAAAATGAAGGCCACAGTCTAATAAGTAGATACAAACATATTTTTAAAATGTTGCTCGATCATTGTTTAATCAAATGTTTTATGGTGTACAACAATGCGCCCACATCATTACTTATCTACACACACATTTATTACTTCAGTTTAAAAGATAATAAGTCAATCTAGAAATTAAATACAATTACACAAATTACCTTCTTAGGGTGAGCCTGTACAGAAAGGGCTTTTCTTATGGACAGTATTTTGAACAAAAAAGGTACAGATACTCCAAACTTTTTTCTCACATCAGGTCCAATAGCATCTACATTGTCTTTGATATAATCAGAGAGTAAGACATCTCTACCAATGATGACTGATGGTCCATTTGGGTGAGTTCCCATCCATAACTCTGCATAAGGCTTTGATTGGTCAATAACAATGTCTGGGTGGGCTGTAGACAGCAATCTTGCCACTGTACTCTCCAGTCCTAACTTCCCCCACTCATAATTTTGTACCTTGCACTGTAATTCCATGATTCTGTAAAAAACGAGGAAAATATAAATTTAGGAATCCATTACTTTTTTATTTAACTTTTGCTTTGTTTTTAATTAAATATTTCCATAATTTTAATAATAAAAATGAAATGTATAATAAATACTACAGCACAAATGTGATCATTTATGATTCACCCAAGACATAATATGAAATAGATTATTCTGTACTACTTGAAGCATAATAGGCAATTCGTAGGTATACATAAACACTTCACAAGCAGTGCAAAAGAGAAATTTAATTAAGATTTAAATAATAATTTAAAAGCAATACTTTATCGACTGTACTTTAATGCCTACCTATTAAAAATAACAAATGTAACAAGGCTTAATTAAATACCAATACTTTAGTACGACAAACTTACCAATAAGAAATTAAAAATAGAACCACTTACAGTATGAGACACGATAAGAAGTAATAAGAACCAGTACGTGTGTATTAGTACGACGACTACAGCTTAGTTGTACACGACACGTTATCAATGCCCACTCATTGCAGCGATCCCATTAAACCACATAATTGTTATGTGACGACACAACAAATTGAAAATATTAATTGGTTCAGAGGGAACCGACACCGAACTTTTGAAAGATGTAATCAAAATCAAGAAAACGTCAAATCGCCGATTGATGTGACATGACATTGAAATGACATTAAGGATGACACTGACAACCTATTTGACATTTATTTCTGCGTTCGGTAATGGTCTAATTTTTTATATATATCACATACTTATCACAAAATAATTAATATATGCCTATTATTAAATATATGTAACTTCATAAATATTTCCAACTTAAAAATAACGACAACTAAACTATTAAATAAAACGAAATTAAAATGAAGGAAACAACAAAAATTATACCCTTAATTTAGGCGTCAAAGTATTCGTCCGCATCACTATCACAGGGAACGTTCCAGAAGACTGGCAGCATTGCCACGTTGAATGGCAATGCTTATTTTCTGTACGAAGATATAGCCAGCCCTCTGGTCATGTGTAGAGTCAGTAATAGCACTATCAAACAATAGTAACTAGGCTTTCTATACCGATAATGAAGAAAAAATTAAAAAGAAATTAAGCCGAACTGTCTAAGGTGAAATCTGTTCTATTTTTGTCAATTATGTTCCTGTATCGTACAATAAAATAAATGAAATAGTTTTTCTTCTTCAACCCATTTAAAAACATTCGAACTACAATACTTTAGGTAACTCTTCGTTAATATCAGTATATTTATCGATGTCTGGTTTATTACATTAGGTTTGTACTGGCAAACTTTAGAACAACTATTAT
Source organism: Spodoptera littoralis (assembly GCA_902850265.1). Classification (NCBI taxonomy): domain Eukaryota; kingdom Metazoa; phylum Arthropoda; class Insecta; order Lepidoptera; family Noctuidae; genus Spodoptera; species Spodoptera littoralis. The sequence continues at coordinate 4,866,933 of LR824542.2, read as the reverse complement.
GAGCAATAAATTGCTTGAGAATCAAACCTGCAACCAAAGACATTGAAAATGTTTTCAATTCTTCTCTGCAACGTGTTGCGTAGGAGTCGGTTACTTAGCCACTGTGCCCTGTATATATGCAGTTTAATATAATTTAATGTTATGGTAAGTAATATACTATACGTGAAGCCAGATACTATATGTGACTACATTGTGTACTGATACAAAAAATAAAACAAAGGATATTAAAAAAACATAAATAATAAGTGCAACACCTAATTAAGTAGTACCTAAGCAAATCATATGTGTTTATTTTTAAATTTTACGCTTCATAAAATACAGTATCATCATGGATATTGGCCTTCGTATCGGACTGTGTTGCAGAATTTGCAGACACAGTTAACTTCACATTATTATTTGCATTGTCTTCAGCAGCCTTCACATTGTTAAGTTTTAATTTAGTCTCCAATAATTTAGTACTCTTTACTATTTTGGCTGGTATTGCAAATCCAGTGAGTCCTCTGTTTATTATTTCTACACTTGGTGATTCATCTAAAGGTTCACAGAAACTGGGGTCGCCAACGTAGTTTCTTCCGGCATCATATTTAACGCTTTGCCTGGCAGTTTTCTCAGGTGGACTATTAAATTTGAACTCTATTTCTTTAAGATCTAGATAGGGGTATTTTTTCATAATCACAAGTTGTTCATACTGTCGCAGATCTTCTTCACTTAAAGAGTTTTTCACGCTGGCCAAGCGTGCTTGAATGTTTCTTGAAAAATCTTGTGTCGAGTCTTTAAATCTTTTGAATGCATTGTCTAGTTTGTTGCCCATCTTTTTTGTTCTGTCTAGCATATTGTCGTGGTGATCACTTCTTGTGCAAATTTTGGAGTCTAAAAACATATTTTAAGTAGACTTTTGTGTGGAATGCGTTACTGATAAGTATTTAAATAAAGAGTATAACAGCTTAACTATGTAGGTCTAAGATATTGTCCGGTGTAGGGCAGTAGACTCGTAACTTACACCTTTTGCATGAGACTGATAACGTAAGTAGTGAAAAGAGGGTGTTACATTAAATTATGTGCCATTGCTTTCTCCTTCGGGGTATAAAAGGATGTTAAAAATACTAAGATACTTACGATTGCCGTAAACATCTATGAACACATTGGAACCCTCTCTGTGCAACGGGAAGGTGTAGTTGAACGTAAGACATAAAAATATGCACAAAATGGTTAAAACCGCTGCATTACGTTGCATTATACTGCAATTCACTAAATATTTAAACATTAAAATGGATGAGCCCGAATTTTTTATCGTTCGCACCCATTTATGACATTTTGTTTTTTTTATAACTGTCTCAACAACCCGAGGTTATATTACAAAAAGTATGCAATCGTATTACCGATACATTATGGTAGGTACCTACTTATAAATTAAGCAAGAGCTAAGAGTCAAAACTCTGACTGATAAAATGGATAAAACTTACGATGCGGCGAATGCGACGTTTGCTATTTCTTTTCTAGCGTTTAATTTATTTTATTTTTAATATATACTCACTCACCCTACAATAAATCTAACAAATCATATTTACTTATATGTAGACAGACGAAAACTGTCTGAGAAATGACGTCACGAGTTCTATTCTCGCAACCACGACTTACGTTGAATTAACCAACGACACAGGAGAAAATCCAGAAAAAAAATGTTATGAAACCAGACTTCAAAATCTTAAATTAGTTGGGTAATGGCTAAATTAAATGTAATTACATATAAGTGCAATTTAATTATAAGTAAATAAGTACTGAAAATGTCGCTTGAAGTAGGGAAAGACCTGTCATTAATTCATGAAAAAGATAAAGCTTGAATATCTATTATCAACTATAAACAGCAACAGTTCTAGGTATAAAAATAAACACTAACATCATCTTATTTCTTTATCTAAGTTAGGAAAATGTAAACTTTTACTAAGTTATAGTCCCGCCTAGTGGGTCGGGTTTGTAAAAATGGAGGGCGCTCATTGGTCTCACCCGTTCCCCTCATTGTTCCCGCGCGGGATGAAAAGGGAACGAACAGGAGGCGGGGCTCTCCTCGGGGATGTTATGCACCTGACGCTGTCAATTGATCACTATCCCGGAATCAGATCACACGTGGGTCGATTAATTATCGTGATGAGCGAGGAACTCGAGGATAATGGTCAGACGGACGCAAAAACCGCGGAAACGTTACAAGCACCGCGACCGTCTTCGCCGCGGAAATTCTTTGCTAGGATTTACGGGCATCTCGAGGAACCTAAGCGACCGAGTGTGGTGGATAACGTGCAGGGGTTCGAGAGCGACTCTTCCTCGGACGTGGAAATAGGCGAGAGTGAGGGGTCAGTGGAGCTGCAGGCCAGGGAGCCCCAGCTGTGGCCGCCGCCGCCGCCGCTGCCGCTGTGTCCGCGCCCCATGCTGCTGCCGCACCAACAACTAGCTTTTGGAGCTGGTCTTGCTGCGTTTCGTAAGTTATTTTAATATTTACCTAATTATGTAAAAGTCTACCTTACTCGATCCTTAAAAAAGTTGAAAGTTTTCCAACCATTTTTCACGTCTATACCTACTCTAGCTTCTACAGATCACAGGTAGCTTTACTTAATACGCTATTTTTAATGCTCATTTGGATACTAATCTCTAGTAAATAAAGTACCGAACCATAATAACCAACGGAAAATGATCTTTAGAGAATCATTTTCCGACCTACCTTATGCAACTCAAATAAAAATAATACTTAAAAAAAGAGAATATTCCAAATCCAATTATGTAGTGCAAACATATTTTCAACAGATAAAAACACTTTAAAATTCTAGTTCAGAACATACCTAAGAATCTAGGTACCTATGTTCAATTAAAATAATTAGCAGATATTAAAATACTAGCATCAGATACATTTAGGAAATTGTAGTGTGCTCGTAAACTTAAAATCCCCACTGTGAAGTGCATAACTAAACCTGCCTTTTGCTTTCCAAAATTGTCATATTTCATACACGTTACTGCAGCCGACGTACGCGTGCTGTAACGGGTACTGGGCATATTAGAGCATTTCTTCCACTGCGGCAGAATACGGCTGTTTATAGACTCATCTGACCATGCGAATAGCGCTTATCTAATGATAAGAAATCAGCACCTGCAAGCCTGCAAAGGAATAAAAAGTGCTTTGCTGGCCTTAGAGGGGTATTTTTTTAGACGTTGCTCCACACTAGTATTTTCTCCTGTGTCGTGAGTGCGTTTGCAAACAAACAAGTTCACATACACATGACACCCAGACCCGGAACAACAATCTGTGGATCACACAAAGAGTTTTTTCGTGCGGGAATCGAACCCGCAACACATTGCGCAGCAGCCATCGCGCCAACCATGCAGTCAAATATTTGACTTGGACCTACGGTCTTGTATGTAACGTCACTCATATGCCAGTTTTCTGCAAGGCCTTGGTATCACTCCGGTCAAGTTGGCACATTCGTGGTGAAGCAGGATTCTCCGATGTGACTCTACTGCAATCAAAATAGGTAGACTTAGTATATTTTAGAGTTTATAGTGATCCTTTACCATTTAGCAGTTGTAGCGACGATGGATCAAGTACGTATAATGCTTTTTCGTAGCTATCTATAATATCTGCTGCGAATCTGCTACAAATAATGCGTTAATGTAGCAATCTGTAGCAGATATTACACGTAATGCGCTTTTTCAGGTATCTGTAGCTTTGCTTTGCTACGATTATGCTACAAGGAAAGCGTTCTCGTAGCAATCTGTAGCAGTTGCTACGAGAGCACAACACGTCACGCGATATTGTAGCTATCTGTAACAAATGCTAAACAATAGAACTAGAGCATATTCGGAGCAATCTGTAGCTGTTGCTACATACATGTTTCAAGCAATTAAGTTTTCGCTATGTGTAGCAGTTCCTACGAATATGATAAAAAGTAAAGCATTTTCGTAGCAATATGTAGCTGTTGCTACGGAAATGCTACAAGTAGAGCGTTTTTGTATCTATCTGTAGCATTTGCTACAAAAGCGCTACACGTTACGCGACTTTGTAGCTGTCTGTAGCAGTTGCTATGGAAACGATAGGACTGGAGCATTTTCGTAGCAATCTGTAGTTATTGCTATGGAAATGTACCTAACAAAAATGCTACAAATAATGAGTTATTTTAGCTATCTGTAGCACTTACTACGGAAATGCTACAAGTATTACTTTTTTTTTTAAGGGGGGAAAATCATCGAATGACTGCTCCCGCCTGGGTGAGGCGGAAGGGAGTGTCAGACTCTTACTGACTAAAAACCACCCCGTTCCTTCTCCTGCACGTTGAGCCGGAGCCCCGGTTACCCGTTAGGTTCTCCGCGACTCCGAATCGGCATCGGCCCTATTGGGCCCCATCTGTGGTAGTCTGATGGCTCTTTGAGGCGCGCGCGGAACGCGACGCGCCGTACGCTCAGGTCTGTTTCTGATCGGACGGGGAGCCACCCATGCTCGCCGTCCGCAGGCCCGCGCTTACGGTGGCCGGAGATCGTCTCGCGATCCCCGACGCCCGGTGTGTCCTTCGCGATGGCTGGGTTGCGAGGAGGCAGCTCTTCGCTGCCTCACACGTCCTGCCTCCTCCTTAGCTAGCACGACTGCTTCGCAAAAGTAGTAATTTGTTGAGGTCTGAAATGCGACTATCACCATGTCATCATCACCTAGTTACGCCCAAAGAACTACTACAAGTCAGCAGGAACGAGCGTATAACCTAACTGCGATCCTAATGGTGGGGATTACGGCCGAGTGTATAGGTACTTGCTAGTACAATAAATATGTATAAATACTGCAATCGAAACATATTAATTACAGTTGAAGATATGATTAACAACTGGTATTGTTGTCGTAGCTATTGTTACGAAAAAAGGAAAATCTTGTTTATTTATAATTTATTTATATAGTTTGACATATTTATTACTCTTGTCGTTTGACGTTTGATGCAATATTCTGGCTAATGTGTGAAACAAGTGAATTTATTTCTGCAAATATGCTCTAAAGCAGCATTTAATTACACGTCAATTTTATCAAGCGAACGATGAGGCCGACAGTTCCTAACTGATTACTCTGAGAAAAATTGCCTAAACAAACTCAAAAGTTATCGTTATGTTAACATCAGTACCCTTTATTGAAAAATAACAGCTATCACGAGACATTCTTAATTATTGTTTTAAACGTCGTCGTGTCGATGGGACGTTTTCATGCAGCCGTCGGTCGCGTCGTCCATCTCGTGTGTGATTGAATGGTTCCTTCATTGGAATTATTAATTAACACTATACCTATATACTATATATATATAATTTATGACTGCATATCTCTCCTATTGCACAAAACTATGCATAGGTAGGTAATAGTAGGTATATCTTCTAGTCAGCCTTTGAACGGACAAACTGTCAAACACCGCGAGGACACCGGTGACCGCAACCTATTGTTCTTTAATTGTGTCTATAATGACGGTACTCAAAGGGTTAAAAGAAAAATTACTTTGAGATCGTGCGATCTTGTGTACATACATGGATGTATATAATTGCACGTGTAAGTAGACATATACCTATCTATGTTATTAACATAACATTACGCGTTTTACTCCCGAAGGGGTAGGCAGAGATGCACATTACAGTACTTAATGCCACTTTACAATGTAACACCCACTTATCACTATAATTTATGTTATGAGTCCCATGTAATAGGGGGTGATCCTATTACCATATACAGGGCACAATTCCAGGCTTCGTGCTACTACTAAGAATAAAAAAAACCCATTAAACTTTGCCCGACCCGGCAACAGAACCGAGACTCCTTGTCCAGGAGTCACACTTGCGACTACTCCGCCAACGAGACATAGTCATAAAAAAGAAAACGCCAATGTAAACTGCAGCGTGACAGATTAAACGTAAGTTTAATCTAAGAAACGTAAGCTTGATCTGTCTAACACACAACGCAAAACAACTTAAGTGTTACTTCACGTCGGTTTTCGGTGAGGTCGTGGGGATCACGCCGGTCGAGCCGGCCCTCCTACACTTAAAATTTCCTTTTTTATTTCACGTTACTAGAAATCCTGAATTATAAAGGTGAAAATAATTTGCAAACTTAGTCCATTCATTAACACAGATTACAGATATTATTTTCGTTGCTAATTTCAAATCTTTCTCAAGCAAACAATAATAAAAATAAACAGCGCAAAATGTGTTTTTAATCTTCTCTCAAAGACGCAGAGATCAAAGATATCTTTTTTTGCGTTCAAGCTTACTCGTAAAAATAAAATATCACTAGAAAAATATTTGAATATAATGGAGGGTGTCCATAGATAAGCCTTTTGCACTGTAGAACCTCCTTTCCTAATCCTTTCACACAACTCTTTGCCGGACATCTCTTTATGGATTCAATGGAAATATTTTTTCAAAGTTCTCTCTATATTCTTATCGCCTTGGACGACAGTCCTTGTGTAACGTTTTTCAATAAGAATTTCCCAAGTAAATAGATATACTGGTTACTTAGGTACTTAATATTATTATTTTCAGGTATTTCTATTGAGTGATATTTTAGATTAAAACTTCATAGGAGATATCTAATCTCTTCTTACTAACTTCGAACTTGATAAACTAAGTACAAAGTAAATAATACGTGAGGCCTTAATATGAGTTTGTTTTACGTTAAAAGTAGATAATCGAAACGAGTACGTATTCGACGCTCTGATTGGCCGGCTCCAATTAATTAACCAATCGGAGAGCTGACGGTAGTATCGTTTCGATTACTTTAAACGTGAAACAAACTTGTACTAAGGCCTTAGAGTAACGAGTACGCGTTTGGCGCTGTGATTGGTTGCTTCATTAGTGCCGGCCAATCAGCGTGCCGAACGCATACTCGTTTCGAATACTTTAAACGTAAATCAAACTCGTACTAAGGCCTTAGAGCGCCGAACGCGTACTCGTTACGATTCGTACGAAACTCACAGTAAGCCCTCTGTACAACCTAATTCTTAGTTTTTTTAAGTGTGGGAGAGCCATGCTTCGGCATCAATGGGCCGGCTCGACTGGAACCGGAAAAGCGACGTGAAACAACGCCTGCGTTGTATTTCGTCATATGAGTGAGGTTACCGGAGGCCCAATTGCCCCTCCCCCCCCCCCTCTTCCCAGTCTCCCCAATCCCAGAATCCAACACAATCCTCAAATTCCCCAAAAAAAGCCGGTAACGACAAACGCCTCTGGTGTTTCAAGTGTCCATGGGCGACGCCGATTGCTTACCGTCAGGTGATCCGTCTGCTTATTTCCCGGCTTATGCCATAAAAAGATAGGCCATCAAGTACATGATTACCTTTTCCATTATGATGGTTTGAAAGATAATTGCTAATTTCATGAAATAGCCATTACAATTTGCAAACGAACGTAACAAACTAGTACAGTCAGTAACGCAAGTCATAAATACTTAGGTTATACACAATCACAAAAAATTCAAAACATTTTTACAGGACTTATCTTACAATGACGTAATTTGTCCTTACAATAAAATCTCCATTCGCGTCCGCAACAATAGCTGTTATAATTTCTTCCTGTAAGCTTATTAGTATCTATGAAAATCTTTCTCTGTGGAGACTCTTATTGCCATGAAAATAGAATCATAATGGTTTGTCACGTCGTTGGAAAAGCGTTGGTGAAGAGTCATGTGGGGTGTTGGGGGAGGGAGTGAAGGCCCGCTTGTCGGCACTCTGCGGTGATGCGATTACCACACCACGTCTCGCTGGCTCCCAATAGAGGCGTGCCGGCACCCATTCGAACTCATTCTCTCGTTAAAATTGTCGGCACTGTTCCGCTACGCTATAAAATCCATTGTTCAACTCTAATAACTATTGCGAAATAACAGTCCATGAAACTGATTATACAAATGTAATAATTCATTTGTTTATTTAGGTCCGCTTTGTTTCAAGTAAATTGGTGCTCTGAATCCTGAATTTGTGTTCAATTGTATTCAGTAGGTTTTGTTTTTTATCATGGCGAATGATTACCTAGGCTCGAACTTTCTACAATACTGCCTCCATTGATATTTTTGTTGTCTTTCACAATCGAAATTCTTAAATTCTTAGGTGTAATAAAAACGTAGTCTCACAAATTGGAATCAGCAAATCATTGGTAGTAGAAAAGTATGTAGGTGGACAGCAAAAATATGTTCCCAAGATAAAATTAATTTTATCGAAATGCTACCATATCCAGACCTACACCAAACAGATCAATTACCTACCAACCAATAACAAGTAAATTCACTGTAAATTAACACATTGCAAAATAATCACCGTCTCCAAATAAATAATCATTTACGATTCTGTAGGTATAAACCCCTCATTCAAAATCGGACCACATTTTTTATCAATCGTGGACACTCGAATCTCCATTGTGTAAATGTTTAGCGTACAACTCGTGGGAGCTTGCACGTGCATCCATCGTCCTCCGACAATGTAACATTTAGATTTATATTTCGATACAATTTATATAACACTCGTTTCACATCGCATTTGACCGAAGTACACAGCTTCATCGAAGACTGCTAAGCTGTGCGGCTGTGTCCAACAGCCTGTTACAAATTCGACAGTCGATTTGTTGGATAAATACGGATTTACATTAATTGCATTGTTATGGATGTAATTACGTAATTATAATATGTTTTTAATTCAAAGTTAGTGATTGATGGACTTCAAAACACAGTACCAGTGGTATTTACTAATATGATTATTATCCGATGGTGGATCCTTAATCTACAAAAATCAATCAATCTGTGATCTGCCAGAAAGCAAGCAAGATTGGTACCTAAAATTCGCTAAGTAGGTACCATAAGTCAATAAATATCCTGTACATAATACCGATGAATATTTCTTTCTCACATCACTAGCCACTGCTGAGCAAAACACCGGGAAAAAGTCAGTAGCCATAATAAGAAACCGATTTCACTACGAGTTTTCTGTATCTACGAGTATTGTGCTCAATTGAAATGCATTGGAGCGTAGTTTTTGTATTTTTCCTAATATCAATATCGGCATCGAAAACAAAACGGGAGCAAGTCAGGTGTGGCTCTTCATCTCTAAATGGCCACGAGTGAATGGTCGAATGAAGTTGTAATTAGGGGATCTTGGCTTAGGTAATGAATATTAAGGGGCGCAACCCTAACACGGCCGGCCGCTATTGTGAGCATTGTTGATTAAACACAATCATTTTTTTAATCGGACACAACAATGGTGTTTTTGTAGTTTACTTAGATGACGATCAATGTCTTTCTTTTTGTTTTTTTTATTTGGAATCAGTTGTTTGTGTTTGCTTTCAGAACACGTAGGTAAAACTACGCACATAGGTAGCTAGTTAGGTTGGTACGTCTCCTCTTCGTCCTTATTGCTTCTAGAAGAAGGGAGAAGTAGAGATCGTTAGAAAATAGCTGTACCTAATAAGTACCTTTTTCGATTAACTATAACTAGTGTTATACTACCTATACTAAAATAGGTGCATACTGTCTTACACAAGGCTCAGACGAACAGTTCAACAATCACAACTGGAACCACCCAATGAGGTAGGTACCTAAGATACTACCTATTTGTTATTTGACGACAATATTATCATTTTAAAGTGCAACTTCCATCAAAACAACTTGACCCTCAGTACAAATAGTTACGATTAAATTATTAACTTGATACCGATCATGAAAAAGTTTACACAAATCGCGGTGTCCCCCTCAAACCACTAATAACATTCACTTTCGACTCGATTAAGCGCATGACGATTTAATGTGACAACACTCAGTCAGATAATACCTCTATTGTGTTCCAATTACATACATACGGTGCTCATGACAGAACCACAGCTGACGGCTCACAGGGACACCCTTTTCGCGCGCTATCTTACTCAGCCAATCTTGTTATTGGATTGTCGATTGCTTAGGTACATTTTGATGCGGATTATTGTATTGGCTTTCGTTTTAATTATCTGTCAATCGATGTAGGTGCATTAGTTAAATCTTTGTTGGGTTTTGGTTTTGTGCTAAGTAAAAGTTTGTAATAAAAGCTTATCACAGATAAGACCAAGTTTGAACTTTGAAACATCCAACAGAATTTGTTTCTCTTTCACAAAGGTATTACGGTATTAAGGAATTACAAGCATATCCTATAATTAGATATTGGTTTTTGATTTAACCTTGGTGGGAGATCTGTACTAGGAAATCCTGTCACACAGATTACCAAAAATATGCAAGTTAAAAGATTAACGGGTCTCCTGAGCCACTTGATTGTCAATTAGTTCACAGTTCACACATATTGAATGACGGTACGTACCTACTCAACCTAGTCCTACCTCTTTATCTAGCTATACAAGATAATTAATGATGTTCAACAATAAAAGAATCCACACAAAACTGTATTTGATATCCCTCATTAGGTTCCACCTGTGTAGGCAGGCAGGTACTACAATAAAGATTCACACAATCGTACGTTCAATAGAAACAAGTAAAATGAGAACAATCTGGCACGCATCCTCGGCCCGCCTAACGAGACGGGACATGCGAACTTTTATTTCTTCTTTACACAAATAATAATGTGGCTATTTTCGCTAGCAGATTTTTTTATGGGATAAGCCGGTAAACGAGCATATGGATCACCTGATGGTAAGAAATCGGCGTCGCCCATGGACACCTGGTAAGCCAAAGGCGTTACAAATGCGTTACCGGCATTTTGAGGATTAGAATTTTGAGGATTGTTGAGGTTGGTTAATTGGTCCTTCGGTAACCTCACTCACATGACGAAACACAACGCAAGCGTTGCTTTACGTCAGTTTTCTGTGAGGCCGTGGTATAACTTCGGTCGAGCCGGCCCATTCGTGCCGAAGGCCCGAAGCATGGCTCTCCCACACTTCTCCCAGATTTTTTTACTTCAAATGAACATACCAGCAGTTAATGCACGTAGATTGGTTACTATCTGATCTACTTATAGGTTGTTAGGTACGTCTATTAAGTGCGTAGTTTTAAGTGGCATCTCCCCACACTCCTAGTTTCTAAAAACGACATTATAAAATTTTAGAGATAACAAATAAATAGCGAACAAAGCAAATCTATATATATAAAAGAAAGTCGGTTAGTTACACTATTTATAACTCAAGAACGGCTAAACCGATTTGGCTGAAAATTGGTGGAGAGGTAGCTTAGAACCAGGAGAAGGACATAGGATACTTTTTATCCCGTTCCCGGTCGTTCCCGTGGGACGTGACATAAAACGTAGTATAACAAAATAACAAAACGCAACTGACATAGAATTACGAAATGATAACAAAACGCAACTGACAACTGAACATATTTAAAAAAAAAAAATATTGACCGCTTACTGACAGCTAAGCTAAACAAATTAAAAAAATAAATTTACCGCTTGATGCATTGTAACATTGTAATGCCGCGACCAAGAAGATCAAATCTTTCTCGACAAAGCCGTAATGCAAGAGTGATTCGAAACATTGAGAATGAAAGGACTGAAGAAGAGCAAGAAATTGCACGTGAAGAGCGCCGCTTAAGTATGGCTCGACTTCGTGCTTCTCACTCACAAGAGCAAAGGGAGGCAGCCCGTGAAACGGCTCGGTTGGCAATGCGAAATCGTCGATCAAACCTACGAAGCACAAGAAGAAATTCATCTTTGGATCGGGCAGCGTTTCGATACGATTGCAGCACTGATTACTGCTTGCATACTAGCGTTCGCATTGGGGCAATGGACGTTGTTTGCGAGTATTGTAGCGCCTTAAAGTTTTCCGGAGAACCGCCAGGATTGTGCTGCCTTAGTGGCAAAGTGAAATTGCCGTTATTGACTCCGCCACCTGAGCCATTGCATTCATTGCTTCGTGGCGAAACACCCGAATCACGACATTTTCTAGCAAACACTCAAAAATACAATGGTTGTTTCCAAATGACCTCATTTGGGGCAGACATTATCGAAGAACGAGGATTTAATCCGACATTCAAGGTATTTATTTATTTTTGTACTTACACGCAATACAGTAGAATAATAAACTATATTTATTCCTGAAGTGTTTGTAAATCAGTAATAATGACTTTGCTTTTGATTTTGTAGATACAAGGACAGATTCACCATCGAATTGGATCATTGCAACCTCTCGATGATGGACAGCATAAATTTTTACAAATATACTTCATGGGCAATACGGAGGAACAACTTGATCGACGTCAAGAGATCAATGCAGCTACGAAAAGAGCAATTCTTCAAGATCTGCAGCAACTGCTTCATGAACATCATGCGTTGGTCAGGCTGTTCAAGAGTGCCTTGGAGCGCATGCCAAATGATGACTACAAAGTCGTGATCAGAGCGGATAAACGACCATCTGGAACTCACGAACGCACTTTTAACGCCCCAACTATAGATGAAGTTGCCATTCTGATTGTTGGTGAAAATTTGGAATCACGAGATATTGTACTTAAACGTCGTGATACTGGGCAACTGCAACAAATATCTGAAACACATCGTTCTTATGACACATTACAATACCCGCTGATGTTTTGGAAAGGAGAAGATGGATATTATTTTAATATCAAAATGATAAATCCATTGAACGGTGAGTATCAATATCATAGTTTTGATTTCAACATGACAGATGTTTTACAGCGTTTGGTATTGGGGGTTGTTTGTTCAGAGAAAAAAAATTTTTCTTCACCGTTTTACAATAATTATGCAAAAAATATGTAACTTTTACATAGAAAATACTAATTCTACTATTTTAATTTCAGGTGAAGAAACTACCAAGAAGGTTAGCTCGATGAATTATTACGCATATCGTCTGATGATTCGTCAAAATTCTGAAAACTATTTGCTGCGGTTTCGTCGATTGCTTCAACAGTTTTGCGTGGACATGTACGTCAAAATAGAAACTGAGCGCTTAACTTTCATTCGGTTGAACCAAGCCAAACTGCGTTCTGATGAGTATATCCATTTACGTGATGCAATTAGTACTGAATCAAATGCAGCTAATATTGGTCGATTAACGATTTTGCCGGCGACGTACATAGGTAGTCCGCGTCATATGCATGAATATGCGCAAGATGCAATGACATATGTTCGTCATTACGGTCGGCCAGATCTCTTTATTACTTTTACCTGTAATCCAAAATGGATAGAAATTGTTCAATTGCTGCTTCCTGGACAAACACCAAGTGATCGACACGACATCACAGCACGTGTATTCAGGCAAAAAATTCGGTCCCTAATGAACTTTATTGTTAAACAATGCGTCTTTGGAGAAACTCGATGCTGGATGTATTCAATCGAATGGCAAAAACGAGGCCTGCCTCACGCACACATTCTTATTTGGTTAGTGGAAAGAATTCAACCAGACCAAATAGATGATATCATATGTGCCGAGATTCCCGATCACGAAGCCGATCAAGACCTACATGATGTTGTAATCACAAATATGATTCATGGACCATGTGGCGCCATCAATCCCCAATCACCTTGCATGATCGACGGCAAGTGTTCCAAACGATATCCACGGAAATTAACGGCGGAGACCGTCACTGGCAACGATGGTTATCCACTGTATCGGCGTCGATCGCCGGATGATAATGGTCGAACTATTACAACAAAAGTTAAAAGAATGGATTTCGTGGTCGACAACAGTTGGATTGTTCCATATTCTCCACTTATTTCCAAAACGTTCAAGACACATTGTAACGTTGAGTATTGCAATTCAGTAAAGTCAATAAAATACATCTGCAAATATGTCACGAAAGGCAGCGATATGGCGGTTTTTGGCGTCCAAGCCAATAATACGAATGATGAAATTGCGCGCTATCAAGTTGGTCGGTATGTGAACTGCAATGAAGCGATTTGGCGAATATTCTCATTCCCTATTCACGAACGTCATCCTACTGTTGTGCATTTGGCGGTGCATCTCGAGAATGGTCAACGAGTATATTTCACGGCTTCGAATGTTGTTCAACGTGCTGAAACACCTCCAGCGACAACATTGACCAGTTTCTTTGCGACCTGCCAGAGCGATCCGTTTGCACGAACTTTGCTTTACTCGGAGATGCCACGTTATTACACTTGGAATGCTTCATCAAAGAATTTTCAACGACGGAAGCAAGGCGATGCGGTTCCTGGTTATCCGGATGTGCATTCTACTGATGCTCTTGGTCGTATGTATACAGTTCATCCAAAGAATGATGAATGCTTCTATTTGCGATTGTTGTTGGTAAATGTCCGTGGGCCAACGTCATTTGAGTCACTACGGACTGTTAATGGTACAATATTCCCAACATATCGGGCTGCATGTGAAGAACTAAAGTTACTAGAAAACGATACCCATTGGGATACGACAATCGTTGAAGCAATTATCTCTGCATCTCCAAGTCAGATACGTACATTATTTGCTATCATCATTTCGACATGCTTTCCATCGAACCCGTCTAACCTGTGGCACAAATACAAGGATAATATGTCAGAAGATATTTTACATCAAATTCGTGTCAGTTCAAGAAATCAAGATCTTGAAATGAATGAGGAGATACATAATCGGGCCTTGCTCTTGATCGAAGACATGTGTTATCTCATGTGTGGTAGTTTATTAGTCAGGTTAGGAATGCCAGCGCCAAATCGTGAAATGAATGACGCATTTAATCGAGAATTGGAACGGGAACGTGAATATGATCACCAGGAATTACATTTAGTAGTTCAAACGAATGTACCTCTGATGAATCCCCAACAAAAGGAAGTTTATGATACATTAATGAAGGCAATTGATGATGGAAACGGTGGTTTATATTTCCTGGACGCCCCTGGTGGAACTGGTAAGACATTCCTCATGTCAGTAGTTTTAGCCACTGTTCGTGCAAGATCCAACATTGCGGTTGCAGTTGCTTCTTCTGGAATAGCAGCCACATTGCTAGAAGGATGCCGTACGGCACATTCGGCATTAAAATTGCCGTTAAATCTTCATTCTATTGAAGAACCAACATGCAACATTACAAAGCGCTCCGCAATGGCCAAAGTTTTATCCGAATCGAAGATCATCATCTGGGACGAATGCACAATGGCGCATAAACGTGCATTGGAAGCACTTAACAGAACATTGCAAGATCTACGCAATGACTCGAGATGTTTTGGAGGCGCAATGATTTTACTGTCTGGCGATTTCCGCCAAACATTGCCAGTAATTCCCAGATCGACTGCTGCCGACGAAATAAACGCTTGCCTCAAGTCATCGAATCTATGGCGCTATGTTAAGAAACTTCAGCTGACAACAAACATGAGAGTTGCATTGCTGAACGATACATCTGCTGAAGAATTCTCTGAGCAATTGCTTACTATAGGTAATGGTCGAGTACCTGTCGACGAATCGAGCGGATTGATTTCATTTCCTACGAATTTCTGTAACTTTGTCTCATCGAAAGACGAACTCATCAACAAAGTATTCCCAAACATCATCACTAACCACAAAAATAATGAATGGTTGAGTGAGCGAGCAATTTTGGCGGCTAAGAATAAAGATGTAGATGACTTAAACTACATAATTCAGAATGAGATCATTGGTGCTCTGCATTCTTTCAAATCTATTGATTGTGTTACAAATGAAGATGATGCCACCAACTATCCAATTGAATTTTTAAACTCCTTGGATGTGCCTGGCTTACCACCGCACAATTTACGACTAAAGATTGGCTCCGTAGTAATCATGCTTCGAAACTTAAACCAACCAAAACTGTGCAACGGAACACGTTTGGTGGTAAGTAAATTGACGAACAATTTGATTTACGCCACAATACTCAAAGGAAAATTCAAAGGTGAGGAAGTTCTCATTCCGAGGATTCCGATGATCCCAACCGACATGCCATTTGAGTTTAAACGGCTTCAATTTCCGATCCGTCTTGCATTCGCCATGACTGTAAATAAATCACAAGGCCAATCCTTGAAAGTTTGTGGTCTCAATCTAGAACATCCATGTTTTTCCCATGGCCAATTATACGTGGCATGTTCACGGGTCGGAAAACCTTCTGCGTTGTTTGTTTTTGCGCCTGATAAAAAAACTAAAAATATCGTTTATCACAAGGTGCTACACTGAAAAGTGCAACCCATGCAACAAAATAAATGGCTAATAAAAAATTGAATTAATAGATTTTTTTTAATTACATTTACCTATCCTAATTTGAAAAATAAAAATACTACTCATTTATTGCCTAGAAGGCGGAACAAAGTTCGCCGGGTCAGCTAGTTGATTAATAACAATTCATTGGTACACATTAGTAATGACCCGGGCTGTAAGACAACCTACCAAAAGTCTACAGTGACTTCTGAGGTATAAGTCTCTAAAGAATTGCTTAAAGGTTCTCTATCTCTACTTGATTATTTATAACTTATTTTGTAACCCATTCCAAATCACATTTTGAGGACGGAAGTCGGAAGGCATTGAGCATGGTCTCGTGAATCAATCACTAATTGACCGGACATTATTGTAACAGACACCAATCCTTGCCATATGTCGTCTCCCACCCACCATAGCGCTTCAATCCCGACGGTAATACGCTCTGTTCAAACGAGAGGGTTCCGTGGTACTGTGAACCTTTAAAAGTAAATGATGCATTATTTTGTTTACTCCGTAGGGTCTAAAATTTAGATCTTCTGTTTTTAATTGTGAGTTGTCTCCATAAATGTATCGTCGTCGCTGCTTCTGCAAAAGATTCTAAAGATTATTTTGCTATCTATGATGTATTACGTTTAATCAAAAACGTAGAGAATAACGTAATAAAGAGTCGTTTTCTGAAACTCTAATTAACCAAAAAAATACTTAACCCTTATACATATTACCTACCTATCTTCTTATTTTAATTTAAATATAGACGGAACCCCTACCATATCAGTGTCTGTGTAATATTTAGTAACCAATATCGTATAGCAAAATTA
Source organism: Spodoptera littoralis (assembly GCA_902850265.1). Classification (NCBI taxonomy): domain Eukaryota; kingdom Metazoa; phylum Arthropoda; class Insecta; order Lepidoptera; family Noctuidae; genus Spodoptera; species Spodoptera littoralis. Next base: position 4,849,987 of record LR824542.2, on the reverse strand, counting down.
ATAAACGATTAAATAATCGTGATTCACCCCTGTGTCGCGGGGTTTCACTCGGAGACACTTCCGGGACAATATGGTGCGGAATCGGAGCTCTTACAAGCGTTTTCTCATGGTACAAACACTTACCGAAGTTACCGACACAGGAATTGCAAGGAATCCTTATTAGTACGTAGCGTATAAGTATAGGTAGAGGGTTTGAAGACCACTAAACCATTTTAGTGGTTTTGGATAGGTACCTACTTACAACCGGACTTAACGGGTTGCCGGGGCTCTGGCTCGAAGTGCAGGAGTAGGAACGGGGTGGTTTTTAGTCAGTAAGAGTCTGACACCCCCTTTCAACTCACCCCATTTTTTTTGAAGTATAGATTAGTATAACAATAAGTTAACCACGAACTACCCGTCTCCAAGTTCTTATTCAAAAGTTGTAAGAAGACAGCTCATTGTAGGTAATACTAATTTCAAAATGTTTGTCCTTTGCCTTTTTTAACTGATTTTTGGACCTATTCGATTATATTGAGCCGCTTAACGGGCTGCCGGGGCTCCGGCTTGAAGGGCAGAAGTAGGAACCGGGTGGTTTTTAGTCAGTAAGAGTCTGATACTCCCTCCCGCCTCACCCAGGCAAGAGAGATCATTCGATGATTAAAAAAATCGATTATATTCCATTGTAAGAAACTGGTTATTCAGTTGATTAGCTAGCTCTCCAACTAATTTTAATATAATTTGTCGCAGTGGCTCGGAGACGCCGCAAGGAGAGTCGGCCACGTCGACAGCGCACCACCTTCTCTGCACATCAGACTCTTCGGCTGGAACTGGAATATGCGAGGGGCGAATATGTTGCTCGGGCGAGAAGGTAAAGAAAATAGTATGATAATAAATATTTTAATGTTATTTTTTATTTATTATATTGATTATTGTTTATTTATCTGCATAGCTAATTAAACCTTGTTGGTCATTGGAAGAACAAGGTAGGCATTATGCAATAATGCAACCCCTATACTTATTATACTCTTTGAATAATGCAATGGTTATATACCACTAGCTATAGAGTAAAATAAACTTTTTTTCCTGTATGCATAGAGTAAAATAAAAATCCTTTGAAGCCAGTTAGATATTTTGGCAATGACAAAACTACAAGAGATATTTAATAAAATCTTGTATTTCCTAGGATTTTATCCCAAAAGTATAAATCCATTAGATACCTATACATTAATTACAAAATGATTAATTAATGGCACATATTATTGTGACAAAATAATTATTGACACCATTAAAATAATTTAAAAAATAAAGACATTTCCTTTTTTCTTAACCAAATGGTGATTTATAAAAGTTTTTGAGCTCTTCCAGCCAGACAAGTCTCTGACACAAAGGTTCCTGAGAAAATAAAACTTTTTCTAAGGTACTACTTGCTTACCAATACAATACTACAGTATTTTATTTTTATTAAACACCACAATGACGTGGAGAATATTCTTGAGATCAATTGAGATTTCCATTGTCATTGCCTACACATTCCATTACCTACATAGACGTCGCCTACTACTACAACTCTTATGCCTAAATATTTTAATTTGAACTATATTTTCCAGATGCGAACTGGCATCTGCATTATCTCTCAGCGAGACACAAGTGAAGATTTGGTTTCAAAACCGAAGAGCTAAAGACAAAAGAATTGAGAAAGCACAACTAGATCAACAATACAGGCAAGTACTTACCTTTCTAGTAAAGCGACCTCTCTTCTCCCTCATTGGACACACACACACACACACACATTTAACATTCATAGGAAAAGCAATCGGTAAGATTTGATTAGCTTATATTGTGCTAGACTAAGGGCCTGTTTCACAATATCTGGATACCCGCTATCTACCACATAAAATTGAATTAAGAACGTAAGTTGTATGAACTATCTGTCACATAAGTTTATCAGGTACTTATAATGAGGTGGTGAAACCGGCGCTAAGTATCGAAATGTGACCAAGAATACAAGAGTGGATGTGTTTTATATTAATCTACCAAATGCCGTCTAGCCTCGGACACAGGAGCATTTATTTTTTAACTCTATGTTCCCATGTATGAGTACGTAGGTGCGTACTAGGTACCTAAGTAGGTAGATAATATTTTTTCTCTGTGGCTGTTACTAAAGGTGGATATAAATTATTATTATTTTCCAAGGTAAGCTACTTAAGTAGGTACCTACCTAGGTACTTATTCTTTTTTATAGTTCCTTGAAACTAGGTCCCCAGCTATAAATAGCCTTGCAGTCTATCAATAGCCAATCGATACAAAATATAGGTAGCACTTACCTATCACTTGTACGCATTCCCACGACTTAATTTACTCTCACTATTTTATTAAAACAGACCGTGGGAATTCGTTAAAACTGTCTGTATGGTATGAAAACCCGGTTTAACAACGTTTCTTTCGTTTAGAATAGCATAGGCCCATCCACCCCTCAGTATTAATAACTATTTGACGAGAATGTAGAAAGGTACTTGTGCCTTTTTTTAAGGGAGGACAACCATCGAATGACTTCTCCTCAGAATGTCAAACTCTAACTGACTAAAAACCACCCCGTTCCTACTCTTGCCCTTCGAGCCGGAGCTAACGGACTTAACGGGTTGCCGGGGCCAACCCGTTAACTCCGCGGCTCGGTATCGGCATCAGCCCTATTGGGCCTCCATCCTTAGTTGTCTGATGGCTCTTAGAGTCGCGCGAGGAACGAGACGCGCCGTACGCTAGCTCTAGCTTAGCTACTCGTGCTCGCCGTCCGCAGGCCCGTGCTTACTTCTCCAATCTGTCAAATTTATTAATTGGATTTTTGACTTTACATCAGTGCAATAAAGTTAAAGATGTAATAAAGAAAATTGACAGAAAAGGATAAGTACTTTGACTTTTGGCCACCAAACCTACCTACTTGCGAAAATTAAACTGTAAATCCTGTGAATCAACCTAATGACCATTGATGACCTACACAGCAAAATACAGTTATAAGTTAGGTGACTAAAACCGTGCCGATGCCGATTGTTATGTGAATGAACCGGTAAATTTTGAAGCATCTTTTGTAAAAAGCATTTAAGTAGGTAGGTATATATTAGTCATGTAGCAAGCTCATCCATGGCTTTGTGATATTCATTTAATTTATTGTATAAAACTTATTTACTAGTCAATCAAGTTCATCTATTACAGTCCCAATTCTCATTAAAAGGAGTTTAGCAAGAGTCATCAAATTAGGAAACCAACATTTACCGATTCATTTGTAATGGCTTTTTAATGTCCCGCGTAACCAAAAGTCATAATTAGTATAATTTTATGTATAATTACCTACCTACTTAATTCCTAGTTTTGATAACAATGGACAATAATAATAACTACTTTCTGCTTTTCACAGACATTTAGCAGCAGCATCTGGGTTGTTCCCGAGTGTCCTGTCTCCTGCGTACTGCACACCGCCCACTTGCCCCTGCCTTCCTGTCCAGCACCCACCGACAATAAACGATAAATGAAGTATTTTTAGAACAACCGTTTGACAGCATAGTCAGATACGGTTCAAAGTCAAAACACTTTTCAGGTAGACCAATAAAGCAATGAATAAAATAAAAATGTCTACCAGTCATACCTTTGCTTGTAATGTATGTATGTATGTTAGCACAAACAACGGTCTTTTCAAAACTTTATAGCCGGTCCCCAAGACTCAACGGCCGATTTATGATTAAAAAACAGATTTAGATACTTTAAAGTTAAATTCGTCAAACAACAGTTACTACCTAGTACCTACTTATAACTGTATACCGTATCTGGCCACGGCCCAATAGATTTAACGAGCAATTGTATGTGAACGACCTGCTTTAAGGTCATTCATATTGTTATTTCCTTCGAATACTTCGATAAAAACTTCAATAAATTATACCAAAAATATTTATAATTTGTATTAGGTAACTATATTTTACGCTAAGATAAATTAAACTTACTTGTTCCTTTTCGTTATTTAAGTAGACACCTACTTATTTAAAACTGTCTGATTGAGGATAACTATTTATAAAACAACAAAAACTACGTAATAAGTAATAATGTTGTAAAATCGTTCCTAATTAGTAGAAAATTGTATTTCTTGGTGATTAAGTAATTATTGTAGTGTACATAATCTTATCTAAGTAGTATATTTAAAGGATATGTTTACGGAATGAGGATGTTAAAATAAAACATGGTGTTAGATTTTTTGTGTTTTTTATTGTATATGAGTCAACTTACCATGGCCTATTCCACGGTGGAAGGCTCGCGCACGTGTAGAACAATCCATGGAAAATAGTACTTATTTAATTGTATGCACACAAATAAAAACAATCATAACTCTACATTATAACAACTTAACTTAAGGAAGATAAATTATATCTTGAAGACATATAAAAGATTAATATAATATTTATAATGTTAACAAATTTTCATACAGCTGTTAGATAGAATATCTATAATATACTTCATTTTGCAATGTCAAATTCCTTTTTATTGTTTACACCATAGAATGCATTGACAAATATTTTATAAATGTTTTCTCTTTATGAGTTCCACCATTACTTATTTTTTTCCTATATCTAACTCCATGTCATTATATTAATTCGTTACAAATCATACTGTAACATATTTCTGCATTCAGTAAATAGATCATTACTTTGGAATGTTATAGCTATCTCTATCTAAACATGGACGTTAATATTGAAAAATAAAATTATAATCTACATTAAATTATTAACAGAAATAATATAAATCTCCTCACTTAATGACTAAAACGCAAATATAAATCATATATGCCACAGCTTTTACAGTATCATATGGATTGGACAAGGACAGAGTTTAATTAATTATAAAGGCATCTGATTAACACATAGCTGTGCAGAAAGTAATAAAAAGTGTTAATTGAAATGTAAAAACTGTGATTGCGTGATAAACGACTCACAATTAATAGGTAAAATGAATCTAATGCCTACACAGTACCTTATTGTGAACAAACCTTATTGAAGGAGCAAAATAAATGTAAAATGACTATGTAATGCAGTCGCTTCACTAAGTCCGCTTGTCCCTCACTAGCTAGCTGACCTCCTGGCCTACCTCCCGTCACTACTCTACCGTCTGCCTGCCTAGCTTCAACTAAGCGCAACTTGAGACCTACATGTTAAAAAATATCTTCGTAAGTACACACCATTCACATTCAAAATGAAACCATGAGATTGGTTGACGTACCATTACAAAAGATAATGAACGTCATTTATGTGGGATAAAAAAATTAATGAAATTAGTTATTTTAAAAAGTTCTTACGAATTTTGAATAAAAGTGTCCCCGAACTAATCGCCGCATCACTTCGGAGCGATACATATATGATAATTAAATCTTTCCTAAAACCGCCAGTAGCCTGTGGTAATAATTGGGCTTTAGGAGAAATCCGCGACGATTAATATGTGGACACCTAGAGGGTCTTAACAAGTCACGCATGTTTTGCACGTCGAATGAAGGATAATTGCATGCATGAATCGATTACGAAGTCTAGATGCGCGCAGTAGTCATGCGAAGCACGCATGACTTATAGGAGGCCCTAAACAATTAATGCCAAAACATACAATTTCGAAAAAAGGGGATTGTTATTGAAATGTATAATATGAATTTGTAATGAGATATTTATAAGTTTATATAAGATTCTACTCACAAGAGGACGTCGTTGTTTAGAATCGACGCTGATTAGCGGCCTGGGCTTGATTGCCGCCCATGTTGTTGTAAGCAGGACCGCCGCTGCCCGCGCCTCCGTTGCCGCCTCCACCAGTGCCGTATCCACCGCCGCCACCTTCGAAACCATCGGCTTCTCAAAATATTAATGGCATATCAACAATTACCTATCATTATACAAAGAGATAAAAGCATTGATTCTATATTTCTATAAGTTTCAGAGTTTTCAAATTAGAAAGAGCTATTATTACAAGGGATTAGATACAAACCTGAGTTATTATATGGCTGTGGTCTGGATGTGTTGTAGTTTGGTCTCATGGGGCCGCCACCATAACCCTGTTGATATCCTGTACCAAAGTTACTGTTAGGTTGGTTCCAGCCTCCTTGGTCGCCATAACCTTGGTTACCCCAGTTGCCTCCAGCATTGTTTGAGTCCCAAGGATTCTGGTTACCCCATCCTCCTTGTCCATAACCAGAGTTGTAGCCACCTCCATCTGGGCATACAAGTCTTGTTAATTATACACTTAAAGTTTCTTTGAAGAATACAGGTGTAAAAAAAGTTCCAGAATCTATTCAAGAGTTCTATTTCAAACTTACCTGAGTTGCCCCAGTCTTGGTTCTGCCTGTTTCCCCATCCGCCACCGCCTCCTCCTCGTCCCCCTCCCCTACGGCCACCACCACCTCCACTGCTACCACCACCACCAGGTCCACCAGCTGCCATTTCAGACTTAGACAAGGCTTTCTTCACATCCAAACGGTGACCTTTAACTTTGTGGTTGGGATGCACTATAAAGTAATATTAATAGTTTAGCAAATTGTAACACAACAAAGTTAATGTCTTTTCATTATAAATTAACTCACAGCATATTCTATCTACTGGATCATAGTCATCAAACTCCACAAATCCGAAACCCCTCTTTTTCCCTGTATCCTTTTCAGTCACTAAACTCACAGAAACTATGTTTCCGTAAGAACTAAAATACTCTTTCAAGTCTTCTTCCTCAATATCTTGTTTTAGTCCTCCAACAAACAGTTTTTTAACAGTTGCAGCAGCATCAGGCCTCTTTATTTCTTCTCTAGGCACAGCTCTCTTTGGTTCAACCACTCTAAAAAAGGAAGCAGTTAAATAATGGTGTTTTAATCTGACTTAGTATGTAAGTGAGGCAGAGAAGACAATAATATTTACCTTCCATCTATTTTATGTGGTCTATTTTTCTGTGCATCATCCACCATGTGTGCCCGGGAATAAGTAATAAAACCAAAACCCCTTGACCGCTTAGTCTGGGGATCCTTCATAACCACTACGTCTACAATTTCGCCCCATTGTTCATAGAACTCTTTCAATGATACATCGTTAGTTCGGAAGTCAAGGCCACCAATAAATAACTTTCGTAAGTGCTCCGGCTCTTCCTGAAATTGAAATTGCAAGTTTTAAATTTAGTTTCAGACGTGTGAGACCCTTCAGATCTTGTACAATGGTTAATGTACCAACTAATCAACACTAAAGTCTTGACAGGCTGAACACAAAAATTAAACTGTTTACAAAAAAATAATCCTTCATCGTTATACTTCTTTGAATAATCTTATTATTAAATCAATTGTAAAACCAAAATAAAGGATTTATTTATATTTAAACTTTTAAAACATTGAAAAAAAATTTCAAAGTTGTAAATTACGTAGTCGTCACCACCGCCGCCGCTAGGTTTCATGACTTCGGTTGTTATTGTATGTCCGCAGTTTTCTTAATAAAAATAAAGGTAAGTAGTAAGTCAATACTTTTAAAACGCAATTATCATGCAATTTTAGGTAATTGCAGAATTCTAAGATACCGCAAAATCAAAATGCACCAAACAAAACCAAATTGACAAATAGATTAAAAAAACTGAATGATGATGAAGAAAATTGTCAAATGTCAAATCAAAAGGAGAAAACGTCACGTCATTTACCATAGACAAATAGTGTTCTTCTTTTAAAAATAACATTTAACTAGCTTTTGCCCGCGGCTTCGCATGCGCTCTTTTAAGGGACTGGGGACTACCCCCTAGTCCCCCCCTAGTAGACTTGGGAACATTACAATAGCCCAAAAACATATGGAGCCAACACCCAGAATCGATTAAAATAATTTATATGGGGCAAGGTAGAGAAGTTACATAATATATCCCAAATTCAATCATTGGTATCAATGAAACCGTCACCATAATAAAAAATCTGATCAGTTAATCATGGTCTCACTTTGTATGATCGCAAATTTAGCATGATAGTCTTTGAAAAATTTAGAGGTCTGGTAGGTTTGCTTGTAATTTTCGTAAATATCCTATCTGTGTTCTTCATTGCTTTCATTAGTCTAGTAAAAATAATAGAAACAAAAAAAAATACAATTATTAGCGCGCTTATACAAAATTGTAATAAACTGGAGTTTACCATATCATAACCGAACTGGCCAGTTCGGTTATGGTTATGGTAATTTTGGTTATGTTATGGTAATGGTTATGGTTTGGTTATGGTCAAAATTGGTAGCGTAATAGTGACCTCTTACACATAGCACGTAGCATCGAGACCCATCGCACACTTTCTAAATATTATGATTTCATAAAAAAAAATCATAAACGTTTTGTATGAAAGCGGAGCACGCGAACAACATAGGATTTTCGTATATTTCCGGTAAAACATACATAAAAATTATAGTAAAAATGGATAATTATTCAATATTCATAAATATTGACTATTTATCCTAAAAACACACTTATCTCTGTCATCATGTAGGTATAATAATAACATAACATAACATAACATCAGGCCTTTTACCCCCGAAGGGGTAGGCAGAGGTGCACATTATACCACTGTACAATGTAACACCCGCTTTTCACTATTTAGTTTATGAGTCCCATGTAATAGGGGTTAACCTATTGGCTTATACCGGACACAATTCCAGACTCCATGCTACAATGAGAATATTTAAAAACCCAGTAATACGTAACCCGACCCGGGAATCTAACCCGAGCCCCTTGCCCGGCAGTCGCACTAACGACCACTCGGCCAACGAGGCAGTCATAATAATAATGTCCTTTATTTCTAATCCTGATCTTATTCCGGCTCTGTTTAAGCTACAAATAGCGCATGTGTTATTTTGGCTTTACAAATATCAAATTTTAGGTCCGCTTATCTATTTTAAGTCTGTGGACTATTAGCAGAATGGTCTGTTTGTCCCATAGAGCAACACGGAGGGGAGTAGCCATTGCGTTATAAACCGATACAAAACTGTCTGTCATTTTTTGCGGGGGGAAATCACACATTCTCAAATTGTCACACAAAAACATTCTATGTCACTACGAAACTCACACTATGACAATTGAAAAATACACTGACAATTTCACACACACATTTAAACAATCCCTGTCGTAATAGTGTAATAATATGACGCAACTACACTTACACCCGCAGTTGTAACAATTATCGATACGCATTATCGATAAATTCAAGAACTCCGTTAAGGAAATTAGCTTTAAAAATTTATTCAAAGACAGATATTATTATTGTTGACTTTAATTATTATACCCTTTTTTATACCTAATTAATTATTATACCCCTAACTACCTACTACTACAATAATCAGACAAGATAATTTTAACATATAAAATTTTCATTTTTTTAAATAAATTAAATTACTAATCCCATTTAAAAAAAAAAGTGATGAAATACTGATACGGAACTATCACTGGTTTTTAAAATAGATTAATTTTCTATAAATATGACGAATACATTTTTGGGGGTTTGTTTTTTTCAATAAGTTAGAAATTATTGTATCAGTATATTTTTTGCATTATTAATCTTGCTTATTCATCTTGATTTGAGCAAATGGCAATATTTCTTGTGGGAATCCAGGTTGGTCTGTTATGACAAAATGTCTTACATATATCTCTTAAATTTGAATCTTTGGGAAATCTGCAATAAATAAATAAAATAATAATAATAATAAATATAGTTGAAGTTCTCACTCAGTATTTTTTATTTAAATCAGAAAACTTAATCCCAAAAAATCTCACATTTGACTTCACCTTTTACATTTTTATCGATAACAAACCGGCAACAACGCTATCGCTCGGCGACAGCGAATTCTAGGAAAAAAACTCGGATCTGTCGCTCGACCGATCCGCGTTTTGTATGAGTACGATTGATAATATTGTAGTTTTTTTAAGTTTATAAGAAATAAATAGCAATAATGTGATTAAAAATTACTTAATATGAAAGGTAACACCATATCTTTGTAAATTTGACGTGACAGATCTCTTTTTGCAGCAAAAAACAGAACAATTCGGCATTTTTACGACGCCGTCGATTCACTAACGCAACTCGATTTAGTCTGGTGAGCAGTTGAGTTGCAACTACATAGTTTTATTGTACGCATAGGACCATTTGGACTTATACTTTGACAGAGGGGAACGCCTGTGTATGGCTACTCCCCTCCGGTCCGCCGGTGGCCCGTGTTGCTCTATGGTTTGTCCTCAACTAATCTATATAGATATAGACCATTAGACCAAAGGACGTAGACATTTAAAATACAGGGATGACTTGTAACTTGACGTATTCGTCTCGGGAGGTGATAATAAAAGTAATTTCCTATAAAATTAACCCTGAGGTCTAGGAGTCACGGTCACAGAGACAAGGAATCGTGCATGGTATGCGGATGTAATCATCATAGGAAAGGTCACTTCGAACAAAATTTTGTAAATAATGAAGTTTTTGAAATAGCGCGTTATATTATTGCATAAGCCGGTAAACGAGCAGACGGATCACCTGATGGTATGCAATCAAATGTGGGGGCTCCATGCTTCGGCAGTAATAGGCCGGCTCGACCGGAGTGACACCACGGCCTCATAGAAAACCGACGTGAAGCAACGCTTGCGTTGTGTTTCGTCGTATGAGTAAGGTTACCGGAGGCCCAATGACCCTCCCCTTCTCCAATCTCCCCAATCCCTGAATCCCCAACGATTCTCAAACCCCTAATCACCAAAAGGCCGGTAAACTTGTAACGCCTTTGGTGTTCAAGGTGTCCATGACTCTCCCACACTTAAAAATTTTGTTCTTAACTTATTTATTAACACTTCTGTATAACAAACATACGATGGCGGACTCAATGCCGGGTGGCATTCTCTAACTTATCATCAAGTTATTAATTAATTTTTGGTAATTATATAAATAATATAGTGTTTTCGGGTGGCTTATAAAACGCTTAGTGTAATATCGATTTTTAAGCTAAATGCAGTTTTCTACTGGCCAAATTAGTGACTCAAAACAAAATTTGATACTAATTAACTTGCTTTTTTAAAACGGATAATATTTCTGCCAGTATTAGTATTAATATATGTTTATTGATGTATTGACAACAAATTAAAACTAAAATCACTTAAATCAAACCAGTAGTTTTTTATTTATTGGTGTTTTTGTAGTTCGATCGAAATGACCAAACCGAAAATATTGAATATCTCAGGAACTAGCCACTTTCGGACCAGAGACCTTAGGACCTTACCACCTCCCGAGAGGAATACGTCGAGTTACAAAAGTCATTCTGTATAAATACTATTATCATAGACAAAATCTTAAAAGACTCATATTTACGTCGAAATGGCGCTGTTTGCCATTAACTAATTATGGCAATTATATAAGTGGCAATACTGGCATTAAATGCCAAGCTCGCTTGTCGTCGTTTCCACTTCCTTCTTTTTGGCGTGGCTTCGGTAGAGAACGGTGGTGCTCGCGTTGCCGGCTGAGTTCGCGTCGAAATCCCTAGCTTATTGTTAGTGAAATTGAATTTTATTCATTAATTGTGTTAATAATTGTATAAAGTTGCAATCAACATGAGGCCGCAACAGAATGGTGGAGATGATGGCTTTGTAAGTATCTTTTATTGATTATTCGCCTTTGGTTCAACGTGTCGTTTTAGTACTGATTTTATTTCTGTGTTAATTATTGCTGAAAATTGTATATATTGTTTTTTTTTAATTGTGTGTGCGTTTCTATGAAGCGTTGCGTGATAATTATTCTGGACTATCTTCCACAAAGTTCCAAATCATCGTCGCACTAACGCTGTCCGCCATTTTGTTAACGTCGCGTCCTACTTTCAGGATGAGCCCGAGGTGCACCGTAAAATATTCATCGGTGGCTTGAACTATAGAACCACTGATGAGTCACTTAAGTCTCATTTTGAAAAATGGGGTGAAATTGTTGATGTCGTCGTTATGAAAGATCCTAAAACGAAGAGGTCGCGCGGCTTTGGTTTTATCACCTATTCCAAAGCGCACATGGTTGATGATGCGCAAAACAACAGACCGCATCGCATTGATGGCCGGTAAGTTTAATATTCATTGAATTTTATTTAGTATTGCAGCCCAGCTATATGAAAGCTCGAAACTTCTCTTTCATATCGTTTTTTGCTGCAAAGAACATCATGACACTGCTTGGTGAATGTCGCGTGCAAGTTTGTACACATGGCATTTTCTGTGGGGTCAACACTTATTATTTTAGAAGAAATTAAATACCCAGACATTTTATTATGATTAATATTTATTTATTGTATTTCAATGATTTCTTTTTTGGCAGTGTTGTGGAAACCAAGCGTGCTGTAGCCCGACAAGACATCAAAAACCCTGAGGCCGGTGCCACTGTGAAGAAACTGTTTATTGGTGGTATTAAAGATGATCATGATGATGAACAACTTAGGGAGTACTTTTCCAGCTATGGAAATGTCCAGAATGTCAGCATTGTAACTGACAAGAGTACGGGAAAGAAACGTGGTTTTGGATTTGTGGAATTTGATGATTATGATCCTGTTGATAAAGTCTGCTGTAAGTATAGTACCTACCTATTTATAAAATTTTCCACAATTTTGCCCCAGATCTGAACTTGGAGTGTCAGAGTCTGGCTTCTCTGATTGTGGATATTAACTATTGATTCAAGCTATACCTAACAACTACTTTTATGGTTGATTATGGTACGCAAATCAATATACATTTATTGATCCTATAATTTTATCAGGTGTTATTGAATATATGTCTTCTTTACTTATAATTTATTTTGTCAACAGTAAATGGTCCACACAAAATAAATGGCAAACAACTGGATGTCAAGAAAGCTCTGCCAAAAGATGGTGCCGACCAACGTGGTGGTGGTAGACAGGGACCAGGTGGTCGTAATGATAACTGGGGCAATGGAGGTATGTTCTTATTTTAAGATAGAATGTCTTGATTGTGCCACATTCTTTTAAATTACTGATTAAATTCATGGTATTTTAATTTTCAGGAGGTTATGGTGGTGGCAACCAAGGAGGATGGAACAATTCTAATCCTTGGGATAACAACCAAGGAGTTGGTTGGGGTGGCAACCAAGGTGGTGGTGGTGGCGGCGGCTACGGAGGCGGTGGCAATGGCCGCGGGGGTTGGGGCAACCAAGATTTTGGCAACTACAGCCAACAGACATACAGTGGTGGACCCACTAGGAACCAACAATATGGTGGCAACAACCGTGCCGCTCCCTACAACATGAACCAGGGTGGTGGTGGCGGCGGTGGCGGCTATGGCAGCGGCGGCGGTGGCAACTACGGAGGAGGCCAGGGCCGAGGAGGTCGTTTCTAAGCTACGTAAGTATAGATTGCTCATGGATTATAAAAAAAAATCACTCACAAAATCACAAGAATTCACAGACTACCAATTTCTCCATGTAACACCTATAGGAAGTTGGATGAAATATTTACTGAATTCTCAATATTACCTTTAGGATTATAACTGAGCACTACATAGCATTAATTAAGTTTAGGAAATGATAGTTGCAGATATTTAGTAATGATTAGTTACTGCTGTTAGTTCCGATGATTAATGCTATGAAGGTAGCTTCTTATTGTTAGTTGTGTTTTTACTGTTTGTCTCATTAAGGTTTTTTCAATCTCTAGGTTTCGTGCTAAGTACACTAGTAAAGCAGTGTTTACCGCTAGTGTAGGCAGTACGCTCCGGAGCACTAGATACACACCTCATGGTCCACCCGCGAGACCACCTAGGAGAAGGCGTCAGGAAAACCTATAGAATTATAGCTGGAGCTCTTGACTCTTTAATCTATTAGAAGAATACTTAGTAACCTTTTTATATGTGTACTGAATTGTAAGATGGTCTTCTATTTATTGTAGTACCTAGGTACTTATCGTGACATATTTTTAAGGATATAGTAATGTAAAAATGAGAATTATTTTACGTTTTTTTACGATTTAAGTACAATTTAGGATATTTCTGTAAGAATCCCTCATGTAGACGCTAGGTGATTGAGATCAGTTTAGTTGACATAGTTTATGAAGTGAATCATGATTATTTTTAATTTCCTGACCTTACTCAGTATTAAGTTCTCAAATAGCTGTTATATTATGATTATTAGGTTTAGAATTATGGACTTTTAGGCTAATATAATGTAAAAATAAACTTTAATACAAAATAGTAGGGTTGTTTCTTTAGATCTGTACATATTCCTCTTTTATTTTATTTTTTTTTGTCAGCTCTCACATTTTGTGGGAATTACTATAAAGTAAGTTGTCTTACTTTGAATAGTTAAGCTGACTTACTTAATTATAAATTAATAAACCGATTTTATTATTTAGATAATAAATAAATAATTTTGTCTTGATAGTTATTGTGTGTAAACATTGTACCTACCTATTTATTTCGACCCTAGTTATTTTCGTTCATAGTAGTGGTTATGAATAACATCTTTTTGGAGCAAAAGATGTCCAATTTGTTTTGAAGAAAGAATTGCTTCAAAAAACATGTTATACCGTTTGTCGATGACGGTATTACCGTTATATGTAACGGTGTACAGAAATAGAGATTGCAGTGAACAGTTACTGAACGCGCATAGATGGCTCGCAAGTAATCGTTATTTCGATACAAGATAAGGATTTTTATACGCAAGAACATACGTAAATCTTCATTTAGGTAAGGTATTTAGAAAGGTATGTAGTTATTTATAGGTGTCAGTTTTCAGTATTATTTTATGTATACCTATAGGTAGGAATTTATTTTTCGTAATATAATGAATTGATAATACTAGTGATTATATACATTGCAGTACTTGTCTATTGTATAATATCAAGCAATGATGTTCATTCATTTTAAACGATTGGTATAAGTCTGAGACCCTCTTAAATTAACTAACGATGTACCGAATGCCGAGAGGTAGGTACATAAACGTACTTTAATGATTTAGTAATTTCTAATTTAACATGGTAACATTTAAACCACTGACCAGCAACACATTCACATTATTTTTCGTCTCAACAAGCACACAGTCATAATATGAAGAGATATTTTTATACATAGTAGGGGAGCTCAAGGATTTTTGAAATTCCTCAAGACAATCAGGTTGAACTTGTCGTAATCAGCCTAAATAGATCTTTAGTTTGTTTTGTCTGATTCAGGGTATTTAGATTTATTTTCATAATTTGCCGATTTGAACGTGAATTGAAAGATTTGGTGGGGTTTTAAAGGAATTTTAACATAATTTATTCTGTACGGCTATTCTAACTGTAAAAACTGACAGTTTTTCCTTTATATCACCAAATCTTCATAATGTAGTCACAATGACGCCCAAATAGGTACTTCAACTATAGCATCTTGGGCTCCTTTACTAGGTATAGTTTTTATTAACCATTACAACTAGCTAAGCTCGTAAGTTGCACCAGTGTGGTATAAAAAATAATGCCTGAATAATTCTACAAATGGCTTAAATTCAATCAAAAGAATTGCAAAGTATATTTTCATCAGATTCAATTTATACATGTGATACTTTTGTCTGCTGCCTGTTTTAGAATTGTTTTTTTTTTGATTTTAGTTTCGTTCTTTTTTTCTGTTTAGGGTACCTATTTCTTATTTAATTTTTATTTCTAATCTGTTAATTTTATTTCCATGATGAACTTCGGGGGCATCGGGGTCTAAACAATCTGCGAAGTTCTTTTCTTCTCAGGTAAGTTTTGTTTTGTTTGCAATTTTATTCGACAGTTGTGCATTTTAAAAAATCCTGCAAATAAAGTTTTTTTTTAATAAATACGTGTTTTATTCCAAAGAACCTTTCTCTACGTTTATATCTATCTTTGTTATGTATCATCGAAAAATAAAAACGCTTTCTGGGTAATTCTAATTTAATTATAGTACATACCGTAAAATGGGGTGAATAGGGATCCAGGGGTGAATAGGGAAAAAACCAGGTATCATTTTTATGTCCGTATGGATTGAGGAGCCACTTTCGATTTAAAAAGGAAGCTCGCCCCCTTATTTAGTAGGGAAGTAAATAATTTTGTAGACCGAATTTTGAAATTTGTAGTATAATATGTCTAAAGTTATGTAACTGTGAATGTGGCTCCTCAATCCAAACATCTGAATTGAGGAGCCACCTGAAACACGGAAAGTATTTCATGTATATTTTTGAAAATTTTGTATCATTTAGTAGCAATTGTGTATAGTGTCTACTAAAAATTTGAGCCCAGTATTGTTTATATTCAAGTATATACAATACTTTTAATGTGGCTCCTCGATCTATACACAAGAGCATGAATTGCCATGAAAGTTATTGGTCAATTTATATTCCACTCTAAAGACATTTAGTAGTAAGTGTGTTCGAATTTGTAGTATATGGACAAAGTAGTAGACTGAGCGAATTTAATAAATAAATGCATTTCATTTGGCTCCTCAATCGTGACGTCTGCATAATAAATAATTGACTGTACCTACCTGAGATCAAAACGGAATAAAATACCAGAGACACTAACATTTACTATAAACGGTCTACTAAATACATATGCACAGATCAACATTGTATATGTTCGGTATCTGAAAAACAAATCACTTCTGAATATTCCTTACGAATTCGCTATTTAGGGTGACCATGTTATATGAATTAAACTTATGACGACTATGATTCTCACTGTAAAATTCATAGAAGCACCGACCAACCAATATTAATTCATTCTTTAACTTATGTCGAAATTGACTAGATACTAAATATCCTAAACCTATGAAGAATCTTTGTACCGAATATTGTCGAAAAAAAATTCAAAAATGAATCATCCTAGTTTAATTCATATAACATGGTCACCCTAAATAGCGAATTCGTAAGGAATATTCAGAAGTGATTTGTTTTTCAGATACCGAACATATACAATGTTGATCTGTGCATATGTATTTAGTAGACCGTTTATAGTAAATGTTAGTGTCTCTGGTATTTTATTCCGTTTTGATCTCAGGTAGGTACAGTCAATTATTTATTATGCAGACGTCACGATTGAGGAGCCAAATGAAATGCATTTATTTATTAAATTCGCTCAGTCTACTACTTTGTCCATATACTACAAATTCGAACACACTTACTACTAAATGTCTTTAGAGTGGAATATAAATTGACCAATAACTTTCATGGCAATTCATGCTCTTGTGTATAGATCGAGGAGCCACATTAAAAGTATTGTATATACTTGAATATAAACAATACTGGGGCTCAAATTTTTAGTAGACACTATACACAATTGCTACTAAATGATACAAAATTTTCAAAAATATACATGAAATACTTTCCGTGTTTCAGGTGGCTCCTCAATTCAGATGTTTGGATTGAGGAGCCACATTCACAGTTACATAACTTTAGACATATTATACTACAAATTTCAAAATTCGGTCTACAAAATTATTTACTTCCCTACTAAATAAGGGGGCGAGCTTCCTTTTTAAATCGAAAGTGGCTCCTCAATCCATACGGACATTCATTTTTAACTCTAAATGCTAGTTTGCAAATCGTTCCAACTTTTACCATTTTTTGAGGGATAATAGTAGATTATTGGAACTTTTCTATGGCAACATTGAACAAATGTAAAATCAGCTGCAAACTATCAAAAATTTCAATTGAAAATAGTAGATACCGGTTATTACAGTGTATAAAACTTAGCTGTGTAAAGGTTATTTTGTATTAAGCGAATACGAGTGTTAGTTTTATACCTTATTTAGGGTTTGGGCCGTCATATCCACGAAAGTTAAGCATCAGTTAATAATTAATATGACTATAATTTAGATTTTTAGAATGGCATGCGAAATTTGTATATTTTGGGGTGAATGGGGACGTCTCAGGTATGAATCACAACGAAAGGGGGGTTAATCGGGATGAGGATGGGATGAATAGGAACGACTTATGTATGAATAGGTACAGCTTTATAGGGTTGTCACTAAGCAGACTTAACATTTTTAAATTGTGTAATCTAGGTAATAATAATTTTTTTATTTCATAAATTAGCGAGATATTGCACTGCGTCGACTAGCGTCAGGCACCGGTGACTGACGTGGCGCTCTAAGGGTTAATCTGGTTATTGCAAGTGCAACTGCTGACCATGAAGTCTCAGGATCGGTTCCCGAGTCGACCCAAATTTTGTTGGAATTTTGAAATATTTTACGGAGACCGAAATTGTGTCCGGTGTATCTTAGTAGGCTTGTCCCCTATTTCTTGGGCTGACAACATTACTGACGAACACTGGCTGTCACATTTAATACGTAGGTACATTATTTTTTTTGGGATGGGAAATTATTATATGACACCTCCTGCTCTGGGCGGAGCCGAAAGTTTATTTTAGTGTTGATATATTGAGTAGAAATTTTTATATACAATAATGTAAATTTATTTTATCAGATATGCCTCGCGTGTATACCATGATCATCTATATATATAAAAGAAAGTCGTGTTAGTTACACTATTTATAACTCAAGAATGGCTAAATCGATTTGGATGAAAATTGGTGGGGAGGTAGCTTAGAACCAGGAGACGGACATAGGATACTTTTTACCCAATTCTTTTTTTTTTACTTTTTACCTATAATCAAGAACGGGAACGGGAAATATCGGGATTGCGCGTACGAAGTCGCGGGCAGAAGCTAGTGTTACATAAAACGAAGCCATCTGGTGGCGAAACGGAGTTCGCCGGGTTTGCTAGTGTAGAATAAATTAAAATACAAAAAAAATGGTAGTTAGCTAGAAATTATAATTTATTAGGTAGGTACCTACACAAGTGGCAGCCCTAGAGAATTTCCCTATTGGCCTTATTTTCGTCCCGATTGACCCCAATTTCTGGGTGAATAGGGATAGGCTATATTTTAGCTTTTTTATGCATAAACTGAAATGCTAATTGCATAATTTATGTTTAATCACAAAGATACCATCACGACTCAATTATTACAATCGCCTTACAGCAAATTTTCTATAAAAAAACGCCTTAACTTTCTTTATAAAGTTCAGATTTGTCCCTATTCACCCCATTTTACGGTACTTAATTATAATTAGGTAGGTATCTGTACTTTTTCAACATATCATGTTCTCGTTCACTATTGAACCTTAGGCCTCTGTAATATCACGGCCCTGAGGCCTGCTTTTTGCATAAACCACTAGTGCCATGTACCAGTCTCCTTAAAGTTGTCTTGATTTATTTGATAGGTTGAAATCCTTCACTCAGCTGCAGGGTGCCGCCCTACTTTTACCTTTGCCTAGATATGCGTACGAGTCCCTCCAGAACACTCCTACCACAACAGTCATGGTCTCCAATTGACGTGTGGCCTGCTATTCTAGCTTGTTAGTGCTTTGGGTTAGGTCGATCGATAGGTAAGTAGGTACGAACTCTGATCACCACCACGTTTCGAGTAGGTATCTACGATTCTTTCTTCTGAACTCGTATATCTGTGTGGCTAGTTGTCACTTGTCAGTTCTGTACATGTCATTACTGGCAGGATGCACTCGACTGGTCAGGATCCAGGCGGTAACCTGCGACCTCTCCACTTACCTACACCATTATAGACCTTATTACCGATTTTTAGAGACTATTGTACGAACAAAAGTGGATTTTTCATAATCTGACGCAAAGAAGTTAGGTTAGGTTATTGTTTTCAAGCCTATGCCTATCAAACTTCTATACTTGGCCCTGGTAGACGTAGGTACAACGCTTGAACAAAACTGAGAAGGGATCCATTCAGAGCAATCGAAAAACCTTGTTCATTCCTATTTTACTCGTTCATTGATATCCTATATTTACATATTTACCTTTAGACTATGTATATAGAACGTCAGCGTAAGCTTCATTAGAGTGAAGCATAGACCAAGTATCTACATTATTACCATATAGGTACCAGACATCTTTCCAAGATTTCTATTTCTTTCCTGACAGTCTGAGACTGGCATGGGATCTATGACTGCCTGATGGCGCTGTTTAAGCTTAATATCATCACGCTATTATAATCCCCGAAGGGTTAGATTAGGCAAAGGTTTAGACAAATATCAGACTTAAAGCCTAATCTAGGGGTTAGATAATTCCATAATTTGTGAGTACAAGTAGGTACCTACTAGGGAATCTTGAATTTAACGAATAGGTATGGACTGGTTGCAATCTGTCTATTCTTAAATAGGTAGGTACCTACCTACATACCTAATACTGAACATCATTTATTATATTCTATACGATAGGTACCCTATAAAGCTAGCTTTATACCTATAATACCTATCTAGTTAAAAAACTTAATAGTCGTTAAGTCTAAGCAATGTTACAGACTGGTGCCTATCATATTGTCATGTATGAAGGGTAAAGACGGGCTATGTCACGCCACAGTCGTCAAGAGACCACCTTTTTTCAACATTCTTGGTCGTAAGTAGGCTTGGTCGTAGGTAGTCGTAAGTACCTACCTAGTCTCCGAATCTTGATGGAGTACAAATACCTAGGTATTTTGTACTTTTCTAGATTTACTCATTGAAGCTAAAGTGGCCAAACAGGTTGTGGTAATCTCCTAGGTAATTAGATTATAGCCCAAAAGGATATAGCGGGATAAACTGAACATCACCGACAAGGATTTGCCGCATAAAGGTTTACACGAGGAGTGGAGATGGAGGGTAGGGGGAGCCTTTGCCCTGCAGTGGGACGACCATGGCTGTAAATATAAAAACTTCGTTTAAAAAACCGACTTAAAAACCCAAAACCTAAAAACGAACAAAAAGTAAAAACTAAATAGAAAAAATAACTATTCTTAGTACGGATAGGTTTTCCACCCACCCACTGATAGGGTAGACGGCACAATAAGTTCTAAACAAAATTATTGACCAACAGTTACCTACTATCATTTTGATAAGAGTATATGACACAGACTTCTAACCTTTCAGTGGGTGGATAACCTATGAGTACTAACAATAGGTAGGTAACTAGTTATTTTTTCCTTTTTAGTCTTTACTTTTTGTTTGTTTTTAGTTTTTGGTATTTTTGAAGTCTGTTTTTAAACGCAGCTGTTATTTTTTTTTATTTTATAATTTTTAGTGTAAAGTTACATTACATTCTACCACTTATTATCCATATAGGTGCAAAGTTCTAATCAATACAAATTATACATGCCCAAACACAAGGTAGTTACTGTAAACCGCCGAAGAGTTCCCTTAACAATTAAATTTCATCATCAGACCCTTAACGTCAGTCCCACGCCATCTAAGTGTGAAGTTATCATCAATACAAATTAATCAAGCCCAAACACTAGTTACTATAAACTGTTAAGGAGTTCCTTCGATTGTCTTTCGGCTCCATCATCAGATCGTCTCCAGACTTATGTCAAATTGTACTGGTTTAAAATACCTATTGAAAATATTAACAAACTTGGGTTTGTTAATATTTACAACTAGTGGTAGTTGTCCCTATAACTTTCAAAAGTTCCCCTCGTTTTCCCTAGGATCCTAGCATCAGATCCTGACTTTGTGACAATGGGATTACCTCGAAAGTGTAACCTTTCAAAGAAAAGAAGAATTTTGAAGACTGGTCCACAAACGGCGGAGTAAACGGTAAACTACATAAAAAAAAACAATCATTCGAATATACTTAGTACCTCCTCCTTTATTTGAAGTCGGTAAAAAATAAATTGGTGATTAGTGATTGCATAAGTACCTACTACGCTAATGTCACTTTTTTTTGATGGGGAAGATCATCCAATGACTTCTCCCGCCCGAGTGAGGCAAGAGGGAGTGTCAGACTCTTACTGGCTAAAACCACCCCGTTCCTACATTCGCTCATCCGTATTTCGAGCCGGAGCCTCGGCAACCCATTATGATCTCCGAGGCTCCGTATCGGCATCAGCCCTATTAGGCCCCATCCGTGGTGGTCTGATGGCTATATCATGTACCTATAAAATATGATTTATGTACTAAGGAAGGTAAGTATTATACCCACTTATTCCTTTTCTAATGATTTCGGGGCAGGATCCACGACTTCACGTTCGAGTCCCTGACGCGCCGGATTTAATTATTTCGGTGATTTTATCCTGGTTTACAGTTTCAGTGGTTTGGGTAGTTGAGGTAGTTGTCTTATTTAAAAAGGTATGTATGTAGGTACTGTAAGTGTGAAATAGAATAACTAGATATTAAAGTTATACGACGGACATCCCGTCCTGTAGTTTTCGAGTGGTTGTATAAACATCACGATTACGTGTTGGTGGAAGGCACGCTCGCCGTGCGGAAACGGCGCGACCGTTGATTTCACTTTCATTTTATCAGTGTGGAAAATCCAACATAATCCGCTGTAGATTCCCACAGACGTAACTTTTTTATTAAAATTGTTACTTGCACCTTATTTCTTGCTCTGCTTTACGCATGTACCTACAACTAATGTTAGTAATTTTGTATTTGTACCTGAAGAAAGTTAACATACTTACTTTATAGCTACTTTATACGGAAACTTAGTTTACCTACTGCAGTAAGTTAGGTAGTTTTCGTTTATAAGGACTAAGGACCAGGTACGTAGATTCTTCAAAGGTACATAAGACAAACTGGAAACGACATTTACACTGTATCCTAAGGGACGTATCTCTGACGTATAGAGGACATCTCGTCACATCACTTGCACCAATTTATAGCACTAGGTACGTAATGCACTGATTGGGTGGGTACCTAACTAATGAAGAAAATATTAAGGGAAGTTAGGATAGGTAGGTACTCACATATCTAAACGGGACCTATGATTACACCTAGTAACGAGTGTTTTCAAGGAGACTGAGATGCACGTGTGATGTAGCTTGAGTGCAGCGCGATGAGGGCACGAGTGGGGGCTGGATCTCTGCAATAGGTTTTTGGTGTGGAGAGAAAGTACGGTTGGTGGTGGCGAAGACCCCTGCACGGCGGCACTCTGTGGACTCCGCGCGGCCGCGGCCGACACTCGGCCGGCGTTTCATGGGCAGTCCGTTTGCGAAATAATGCCATTGAATCGCTGACGCCGAATTTGCCAGTGAACGCGCTGAGCGCGGAGATGCCGCGCAAATAAATAGTGGTGCAGACCAATAATAACGACGAGCTCTCGACCCAGGATACCCATTACAATGTGCCAATGGAGTATTGTGACTATAACTTACGTGGTTCTTGTATTGAATTCGTACGATGCCAGAGAGATAAGTTCACCGGATGCTGCTACCCTAGACAACCATGTGAGTACGACGAGACTATCATATTAACGTACCCTATCAGCCCGCGCACGCGGTATCGGTCACAGTTGCATGTGCTTCGGTGCATTGACTTTGAACATGCACTTTTACTTTCGTTGCAGTCGTTTGCTTCACTTCTTGTTTGCCTGCTTATCTGTAACTTGTAGGCGATCTAAGAGGGTAGGTGCGTTAATTGACAAGTTGCCCGTACCTAATTGTAGTTTAATTTTAGTATCACTGAATGTTACGTTTTGTTTTGTAAATATTTAATTAGTTAGGTAGGTAATTAAGTAGGTATGTACCCTAAGTCCATATATTGTATTTAGGCATCACCAACAAAAATATCTCGTTAGTTATAGGTTTTATTATTATTATAATAAAAAGTCTTGTCTAACAACATCACATTAATTTTGGCAACTACTTAGTTAAAAACAAAACCAATGAAATAATGAATTACAACTGAGTAGCATGTCTACTTACCCAGTTGTTATTTAATACTTTTGATAAAATAAGTACCTACCTCTTGTACCTGAATCAAATTGAAACTATGTTTATTGTGTAACAACGATATGATATTGTTGTAACAATGAAAATGATTGCGACGATTATACAGTTATAGGATTAATGACATTGCCTGCTTGGAGATCATACAATACATAATAACTGCATGGCTGGCATGATATAGCATAATTGTGATCATTGTTGACCAATTGACACAATTACTACAATCAACAACATACCTAATAATATTTTATAAACGGTTAAATTAAGTAATAAGATTGCGAAGCTACTTGCACGCAGTTTTATTTATTTGCCTATTGCTCGGTTACTTAGTACCTAGGTATATGTGTTTTTTTAAGGGGGGAAAATCATCGTATGACTGCTCCCGCCTGGGTGAGGCGGGAGGGAGTGTCAGACTCTTACTGACTAAAAACCACCCCGTACCTTCTCCTGCACGTCGTCGAACCGGAGCCCCGGTTACCCGTTAGGTTCTCCGCGACTAGGTATATGTGTAGTGTGATGTCTTATAGATAGCTTAAGACTTGCTCAATAATCGCATGCCCAGCACTAAAACATTTTTTCAATTCTAGCAGTAGTTTCGGACGCATTGAATCAAACAAAAAAATTCAGTATTTATAGCAGATATTTAGGTATTAGTACAGCTGTAGATTGATATAACAATAGTTTAATTTAATTTGACATAAAACAGAAGTCTTAAATGAGATCCATATAAATAAACACAATAGCTACTCATATTACACAAAGAAAATTAATATGTGAGTAGGTGCAGTCGTGATTTATTGTCTAATTAATTATACAACAGTATTTTTATTTCTTTGTTAGGTGGTGGGTACCTAGTCCAGAGTTCTACCTTCATTTAATTTATGGTCAGACGAAGTGTTGCTATTGTAGATATTTTCCATGTTTCTGTAAACACAAATAATGCCTAAAGGTAGAAAGATTGCATGAAGTAAGTCTGTGTCTATTGTCTTATCGACAAAGAGGGTAGTTGTATCTCGTAATCGCAATCGCATCAGCCCTAATCAGACACAACTTATTAAAAATTCATAATTTAGAATTTTATTCAGAGGCTGGTGCCCTTTTCGTCTTCCCCAGATGAGGGTGTCCCAGGAGGATTTTCCACCTTGAGATTTAAAGTTGACGTGGTTTTAAAATATAGACACTTACCTACTAATAGTTACCAAACAATTGAATTTGCTTGATGTATCTTTTAATTCTAGTCATAGTTTCTGTAAGGTTTTTTTAAAGGACTTTATTTTGTAAACAACGATGGGTCCTAACATTGATATTGCAATTGGCAAACGTCGAAAGAATCTGATGTAGGTTACACCCAGACCTTGATACCTAGGTATTCAAGTCAATGTCTGCGGAAGATTCTATAAATATTAAAGACTGTAATAGCTATCCTTGAATATATCAAAATATTACGCCAAACGTGAACTCACACAATGTAAAACTAGCGTTTTGTAGGCCTATGTAAGTGGGTAATTTATGTAAAACATAATACCTACCTACTTAGTTACATTTCTGTGGAGATAATTAACTGAACTGATCACGCGGATATGCACCACTTTCGCCAGTTACGTCTGTCTTTGTTATATAACAATGTATTCGATATATAATTTGGGTTTCCTTTTTTAACTTAAGCTATATTTTTTAGAGTAGAGAATAGGTAATTGTAGGTAGATGATGGTCCATTATTTGTTTTCTAATGATACACAAGCCTTACCTGCCAGGTAGGTAGGTACTCATTAATCTAGTCATTTATATGAAATGTTTTGGTTACCAAATTCTCATTCTGTGTGATTAATACTAACGTAGTTTTGTCATAGTAGGTGCTGATATTAAACTGAGTCTTATTTATCCTCCATTTATTATATATGAACTTTTATAAATTTCAACATGCCTCATTTGTTCGTTTTTTACTACTTATATGTCATATCATACTTATTGCGTACAAATGTGAATTCCCAATGCGCAATAACAACAAACTTTCGGCTTTTGTTTATTTCTACATCGGTTGTATTAATTTGCTATGAGCAAATGCCTGACCTACCATTCTATGACTAATGAAGTGTTGTCGAAACATAGGATGCTAAGAGGCGGGATGTGCAATCTGATACCAATCATTTTAGGAATGACATTCGTCATATCGCAGGAGATACCTTTCCTTTGAGTAAACGCATTCATGAATATTGGGTAGACTAATTATGAAGGTATTCTGTGTCTGTTACTTGTGCAAGAATTTCAAGAAGCGATTTTAGACCCTACACGATCCTAAAATCGCAGAGAACCTAACGGTTATTTTGCGATTACCCTAACGGGTAGAATCACAAACGGACCTCTGTGATTTTACCCGTTAGGGTACCGGGGCTCCAGCTCGCCGTGCAGGAGAAGGAACGGGGTGGTTTTTAGTCAGTAAGAGTCTGTCACTCCGTCCCGCCTCACTCAGGTAGAAGCAGTCACTCGATGCGATGATTTTACCCCTTAAAAAAAACACGGTCCTAAAGCATAAGTGCTGCCACCACCTTTGAAATGTTACTGAACCTTGTAGGTATTTATTTGTTAAAAATCAACTTTGTTGTCAGAAGCTTCTTTAGACTTTTTCAGGGTTGTTAATTAAAAATTATGATGTTTTGTTTATTAGATATGAAGTAATATTATTAACTTATGCGACTTTCTTATGTCATACTTTTAAATGTTGAGAAAGAAGTCTATTTTAAGAAAAAAATGTTACCTAATGTTTATTTACCTATATGGTTGGTTTATGATTTTTATTATCTAATAATAAAGATCATTCTAGAAATAAGCAGTTTAACAGTCACAACAATCACTATTGTACAACTGTACTAGTTCGCTCGTTTATTATAAAACTAGCTTTTACCCGCGGCTTCGCTCGCGTCACAAAAGGATGAAAAGTAGCCTATGTGACATATACCACTACACACAGCGCCATCTATACCAATATTTTTGTTTTCCCTCGGGAATATCAAATTTTTCAGGGATAAAAAGTGCCCTATTATTTAATCCGGACTTCTAACTTTACGTCTGCAAAATTTCAAAGCAATCGGTTTGTAGTTACGGCGTTAAAGTGGAACAAACAAACAAACTCACTTTCCGATTTATAATATAAGTAAGGATCTGAGCTGCATAAGAGGCCCTGACCTCAGATAAGTTCCAACATTTCTTTCTCGTTATGGTTATGACCATCTGTACCTATTATTAGAATTCAAGAACAGACTCACAATCTTCTTTCTACTTAGGTACCTACGTTTTTTAGATTAGATAGCTTTCCATCAGGTACATTTTTGTGAATTTTGCCAAGAATACTGATGATAATAGCCAGAGGCTTTCTAATTTGTTAATCAAAAGTTAATTTAGCTTTTAGTTAGGTAGATATTAAGGCTAATATTACTTATATAACATTTATGCTTTCTTTAATAGCTTTGTGAAAACAATACCTTACCTACAACGGCAATAATTAGTATTTAAGTAGGTACTTATAATTAAAAGCCAATTCTCGTGTCATAGTTGGATCAATGGCCTTATTGTAGAAAAATAATAGGTGCAAATAAGGTCCAAGAACTTTGGAAATCGGTTCACAAATGGCGGAGTAAAGCGCGAACAAACAAAAAAAAATACAATCAGCCGAACATAGTACCTCCTCCTTTTTTTGAAGTCGGTAAAAATAATTGTCATCCTTTTTTTAAAGGGGGAAAATCATCCAATGACTTTTCCTATCATATGTTACAGTTACTGCAACAGTTACTGAATATATAACTTCGAATATCTCCTTATCCAAAACCTTATAATCAGCATAAATCGACACTATAGTCCCAGATCACGCATTGTCTGAACAGCAGTAACTAACACCGATACAATGGCTAAATGCATTTCCATTTCCCTTATTATAAACAGTTAGCTTATAAATCCTGCTGCTTTGAAATACACTGTAGTAGCTACTTACTTTCTTACATTTGATAAACGGCTGCGGATAACAAAACGAGAGCACCACAACAATTACTTCGTGAAAGGCGCCTCGCAATCATACTTTGGAAAGTGTACTTGCTGACCTTACGAATTCACTGGTATAACACAATAAAAGCGAATGCGGTGAAAATGACGCCAATCAGCCGTAACCACCTACTTTGTTGACTTTGATCGTGTCATGAATCATGTTTTGGTTTTGATAAGATTTTCCTGCACCGTACAGTACCTGTACCTAATGTTACGTTAGTATTTCATTGTGTACCTAACGGAATAAAGAAATGCATTGAAATTACTTATCGTACAGCAGCATACAGCAATCTAATACAACTTTAAAACGTGGTTCTTTTATATGTCTGAAATGATTCACTTCAAAACTAATGACACGGACGATTTATTGCTTAACTTCTTCCTTTGTCAACATAACAAACACAGCTAAAAGGAGAAACCCGTTAATGTATCGTTCTTTGTCATTATCTCCATTCATGGCAGTTGTAACCTATGTAATCAAAGCGTTGAGCCTTAAAGATGCACAACGACCTTATGTTGAAGCCTCTCTAAACGTAATAGCTAAGGGCTTTGAACTGTAGACTAGGCGAAAAGGAAAGGCATTTTAATACCTATGTATAAGTGTAGTATAATGCAGAATAGACTCTCCCCTTACTCGCAACATTTAGCAAAGTCACTAATTTTTTTTAAACCAATCACCAAGAAATGCAGGCCCCTGAAGTTGATGTAACAAGGAAGCACGCTACAAGCCCTAAAGAGTGAGAGAAATATAAACATCGTGTTCGAGAACACAATTAAATAACAATCTAGTTCTTGTTTGCTATCAGCGGCCTGTTTAATTTGGCGTGCAGTATTAACGGCATTAGGCAACGTGTCATTGTCTCAGTTCCATTGTTAGCGGCCCTTGCTACCGACATTGAACTTCAGACGTCAACTGGACCAGTAATCGCTGCCACGGCCAATTACAACACCTATTCCTAACTAATAGGGTCACGGAACAATGTTTCAGGCGAATATGTAGAGATTTCTAGATCTTACTCATTTCTGTTAGCCCTTGACATTGTTTGGTTATTTAATAAAATACTAGTAGTTTGTATAACTTAAGTAGGTTTCTTTCACCCTCGGTTTTGATAAGATTTGATTTGACCATTTTTATAGATTAATTCAGTAGATTCTTCACTTCATTTCATTTCTTATTTCCTAATTACTTTACGTACAGAACTACGGTGTAGACAGCCCTATCAGAGAACTCGTGTATTATCAAGCACTTTAAAACTTCAGTAACGATGAACCCCACGTAATCCGGTATCCATATCCGTTGGATCAAAGTAGAGCACAGATAAACATAGACCTAAAAAGAGTGACCTCAAAACATCTACCTACTAAACTTGGTCACTTCAATATCATTGAAATTCCTATAGCAGCTCTGCTCCATTTGATAACAACTGCACTCGATATTCGATACATATTACCTAACTTCCTACACAATGGCACCGATGACCGTATAAGTTCCAACCTGCACATGGTTATGGACAACCTTAGCCTCATAAGTGACTATTATGTCACAATATATTGTTGTTAGCTAACGTTGGCGACAAACTATACGGCATCAGTTTCGTCACGAGATTATAACGAGTAGGTCACCAAAGGGAAAGCAGTCGCATTGTGCGTTCCTCACTTGGCGACAGCCGTCTGCTATTCCGTACTCGTTTGACTGACAACCCATTTTGGCGAATGACATACTTTATGTATGGAACGGATTCTGAATGGAGCAGCTGGGATTCCCAATGAGAGGCTTTTGTCATACTTTGTCAAAACAAATTCGTTTCCGTTTAAGTAGCGTTACGAAAGAAGACAGTTTTGGACTTTGCTCTTAAAATATCTAGACGTTTCTGCTTTGATTTCTTTTTCTGATCAAAATGTGAAACATCAGTCATTCTATAAGACATTCAAATAAATCTGCAAGTTGACTAACGATTTCCTAATGTAGTGCAAATTACTCGTCATCGTCAGCCGCGAGATCAGCGAAAGTTTAAGTGCGTCTGATATTAAAATAGAATAAAAAAAGGATAATAACGTACCGGAACACGGCTGTTAAGATTGTGAAAGCAACATTGACATTAGCCGCCAATTAACATCAGAGATTGTGTAACCATGGCGTGCGCGCCTCCCGCGAAAGTAAACCGCGCCGCCAACATTTAAAATGGTAAACAAAACTTATGTAAGTGCATTTCCGAGCCGACCATCAAATACCAGTTTTGTTATTATGTAATGTGCATAAAAGTCAACACACAATTTACATGATTCTTTACGATATTTAGCACGATTACCTACTTCCGACTGCAATGAACATGCAATGGTGGCTTCTAATAGTGCTAATATTATATGTTATCTAACATGCTAGATAGGAATGTGTTGGCTCGAGTGGAATACATAATTGTAGTCATGTCCAATGTTGATAAATGAGTTCGATAAATTTTATTGTAAACTCAAATGACCGTAAGTGGACGAGATGCTATCTGTAGTTTAAGTCACTGGTTGAGTTCAAAATCCTCGTCTTTTTCTTTCCTTAACCCAAGTAGATGACCAAACATTTATTTCCCTTATCAAACGTCATTCATTTTATCAGATTTTCCTTTCTCCTTTATTTATTTTTCAAATGAATTACTCTTAGAAAATATTCTGTCCTTATTTTGTGACTTCCTTCAGCTAAATTAGTATCTTACAATAATTCCAGGTGTCATCAGGTAACAGAACATCACGGTTCTTGTTCGATGCCATATTTGGATTAGAGGTGCCCATCTTGGAGGAACAGAGCGTCGAGGACGATGAGGAGGACAACCAGATCAAGAACTGCTCGTGTGGTATGTAGAAAACTCACATAATGCACAGAAATATCACCCTAGATCCGGAAGCATAGGAAAAGATAAAATCTATTGTTACAAAGACTTAAGTGTTAAAATATTCATCAAAGCCATTAGCATAAAACATTTATCTCCTGCAAATATAAATACCTATAACTTAAATCAGACGCAATATTTAACGTAATCAGATGTCACATCCATTTTGGGATTAAAATGTTGTAATTACAAAGAGTTTCACTAAAAACCTCCGAGCTTTTTATGAGAGAAACTCTTAAAAATCTTAATTGAGATAAAAATATGTGAGACATTTCAGCATTCGGACTCAATTAAGGCACAATCCTTATTATGCAATAACAATGTATATTTAAGTATCTTTGGCACTTAGTTGATTCTTTTTTTGGGTGACATCGGCAATGACAGAAACACGGTCGAAACCGCAGGAAGTAATCGAGCACTAGTTTATAGTAGCAATTACTATTCCAATTTTAGTCTTGTAATTAGCACAGCAAATTTATTAGTCACTGTAAGGGCCCGAGCTGACGATCGAATTAATTAATTAGAGGAAAACACCATGTCCATAGTATTTGTCCAAAAAACCATAAGCATCTTAGTTTATACCCGACTTAAAATGTTCATTGACATTTAGGTAAGTACATTAAACTGCCTGCGAATTGCATCACAACTTGAGTATTCAAACTTAACAATTTGTATTTCATATTGACAATGCTAATTTTTTGACGAGTCATCTTTCAATAAATTGTTTCTCTAAAGTTCGATCGTGTGCCTGTGCTCTCATTTCAAAGCAATTCTAATTATTCTTCATCCACGTTCACGTTTTAGAGTGCGGCAGGGCAAACCCACTCCCTAGAAAGATGGGTAAGTTACAATCTGGGTACAGCACCAATTTGTATGTTCACCTGTAGACCCCGTAGCAGCACTTGTATTTATGTAAACCCCTGTAGTGACCTGTACGTTGACAATCACTAACGATAATTGTTTTTATCAGTCTTTTTTATAATAACTATCGTGGGACATACTAAATTAAGTAAAAATCGCGGGTTACTCACGTGAAAATACTAAGAAAAGCTCTACTAGTTTCGAACCACAGAGGGGTTCTGCCTCATGTTCGAAACTAGTAGAGCTTTTCTCAGTATTTTCACATGAGTAATCGGCGATTTTTAGTTAATCATCAATCCTATTGTTATTCTTTGGTTTTAACTCTTCATTATTTGTAAAGTTGTCGTCAAGGTATTTCTTTATATTTCTAAATGTGTATTTTTTGTCCCTGTAATGTATTATTAGAATTTGTATTTGTATATCGTCTATCCCTATGTCTATATCTAATGTAAGTACCTACCCTGATTGATTCCAGTTGTAATCTAACTTAGATCATTAAGTTTATTTTAGTTATTAGCATTATTACCGACCTAGTGATTTTAGTACCTGGGTTTTCAGTACTTACCCCTGCTTAAATACTCTTTATTTATTATGTACAGACTTAGTTCCCTGCGAGTATAGCTACCTACCTTACCTTCGCCGTAATTGTTAGATAAATATTTATTGTGTATTCTGTATGATGGTCTCATATTGACATTTCCGTGCAAACATTATGTTATGTATGTAATTATGTAATATTTATTTGCTTGTTAATTTGATATTACGTTGTTATTGTATTTAATAGCATTGTTCGTACCTATGTATGTACTGGAATAGGTTAGTAGGCGTTTAGAGGTTAAACAGTATTTCGTTTGTGCCTATATAAAGTACCTACCTTGGTGAAAAAAAAAACTGGGTGAAAGAAGTAGTGGCATGGTCATAATTTCCATGAAATAATCTTTGCATTTATTAGCGAAGGAAATTGACTTCCTATATTTTTTGTCAATTTTGACAAATTTAAACTTGCGAACAAGTAGGTATAATTACATTGTCGTTAAACAACCATGTAATGAGAAATTAATCGGAGAAATTGTCCCCGGCCGAATTTCTATTTTACATTTTCTCTACTGCAATTAAGTACAACAGTAGAAAACGAATTTTTGCGACGTTTAATCAACCGACACACCAAATAAAATGGGCTAGTAAAAAAGAGGGATTTTCACGAATCAGTTTTCACTAAGTAGAAATACAAACAAAATCATGAATTGTCTGATACTAAAATGAATAAATATCAGTATACAATAAAAACACTTGGAAATGAACTTTGAGTACGTTAAACATAGGGTAGACAGTTACATAACATAGCATATTAGTCCAATAGTCCCCATTTGTCTATGCACAGAGTACAGACCACAGATAAAATAAGGATCATTAAGAAAACATGATACCTTCATGTTAGTGTTTACACGTAAACAGCTGTTGTATACAAGTAGTGGGTAGGTCTGAGCGTTGAACTGCCGTTCATCACAGTGAAAGTGTAATAGACTCGATCTGCGCTGCGCCCGCGCCGGATCGCGATCAATTTGCTATTAACAGCTATATAACTTGTTATTTATACTTACACTGTTATTTCCCGTTCCTGTCAACGTACAGGCGGGAATAGAATTGCTTTAAAATATTTATTTGTTGAAAGGTTTTTTAGATCCATTAGGATCCATCTGATAGCATTAGCTCTCACGCAATTGGGATGTTAGGATGTTACTTACATCCTAATAATTTTGCCTCAATTCCAACTTGGAAGGGAACTTCTATGTAATTATTATGGAGGGAATTATTATATTATGTCAAGGAATAAAAAAAATATTGATCTAAAATGACATTTGAGATCCTTTTCAAGCAATACTGAGAAATCCACTTCATGAAATCTTAGCAGCATTTTCATTTTAGTAAGGTTTATAGCTGGTTCGACACTAGATACTAAGTCGTTAATTTATAGTTAACTACTGCTTGTGGCAATTAACTTAATTGCACGATCATTAACCAGTCGCTTGTCTTAATATAACAAGTAACATAATGTACACTTTATTTACTGATCTGCACCATGGTGCTAATTATAAATACCTAAGTAACCATATTTATTGTATCTTTTGTAAATAACCATAGATTTAAGTATGTAGATTTTAGACTATGAAACCAAATTGGATTTAACAGCCACTCGCAAGAATGTGTTGCAACAAAAAGAACGCAATCAGTTCAACTCAATCGATGTAAACAAAAACAAAATTCACTGCTATTCAAAAACAAACAAAACAAGTCATGAGTCGACAATCATACGTTGAGAACGAGCAGGAAATCTGCAAGTACTTGTGATACTAGTGAATGACGCTGGTTCAACAAACTCTGTTTACTTTCTAGAGTGCGGCGGGTCGAACCAGGAGAACCGCATCGTTGGCGGGATGCCGGCCGGCGCCAACCGCTACCCGTGGATGGCGAGGATCGTTTATGATGGCCAGTTCCATTGTGGAGCCTCGCTCCTGACCAAGGAGTATGTGCTTACAGCTGCGCATTGTGTCAGGAAGTAAGTGGTTTATTTTATGATAGTTTATACGGGAGCTTTAGTTTCTAGTGCTTGTTATTGCCTCAAGATGGTTGGCCGATGTGAATATAGTTCATAAACTTATGCATATTTATGGATTTTAGGGTTCTTTTCTAACACGACCATCTTTGGTTTCAAGGAAACCACTGAAATAACTGCGTATCCCTTGAGTTTCTCCAGGCCCCTTCTTTCCTTCTTGAGGGTCCTGAAGAAAATGTGTTTTGCACTTATGAAATTTATCTATTGGAGTTGGAGGAAATTGAATCTTACCTCTAGATTTGTTCATACAAATGCAGTGCAAGCAACGTGTTTCCTTCACTTTCGGTTTTTACAGGAAACGTTTAGTCAAGCATTTCCTTTTAGAATACCAACCAATATTCAATGAAATGACAGTTTGTTTGTAAATGATAATCTGTTAGTAAGTACTTAACAGTACTTAAGTAGTAATGTTTAAGTATGTGAATTAGTTTTTCTTAAATGGCGTGACGAAAAGATGAAGTTTTCTTAAATTAACATCTGTAGATAGCATCAAATGTGATTATTTATTTACTATCAACTTTTAAGTAAGGCACCTTTCATTCAGTGTCTAATTGTTTCCTATATTTATGTCATATGACATAGGAGTAATATAGCAAAAAGGTTTTTTTACCGCTAACCAGCATTTTACCGCCAGTTTCGATCGTTTTCGTAGCAAAAGAATGTGTTTCGCAATATATTTAAGTATCTATTATTGATTAATTAGGTAAGTGGTTAGAATATTGCGTGAACTACATATTTTAACGTAGGTATAATGTACATTAAGTATGGCATGCTCGTTAGGTACTGGTTTTGTGTAACAATTGCGTGTCCTTATAAATGTATTTTTAATGTAGGTTTATATAATTCATTATCACGAACAATTTGTATAACAGGGGGATTTTCATGATGGATGGATTTATGTTATAATTAAGTGCCCAGTCGTTGAAACCCTACCGTTAATTTTGAAGGAAAATTAGCTTGTTTTCTTTTGAATTTTGCTAGGTTGATTGAAGAGTCGAGATCATAGAGTTTTAACAATATTCTTCACATTTTTTAACACTTAAACATATTTGGCAGGAATAACCATTTTAACGATGAAAAAAATGCAATAGTTTAAATTAGAAATTGAAAATAAGCATATAAGACGGGGGCCCGTCAAAATTTTCACCAACTAAACCAATTGTTAGTTACATGCTCATTGCTATTTTATCTTTATGATATTACCTACTAAAAGAACCTATCTTCATTAAGTACTAAGGTCGGCAAGGAAGATAGAGACCCCGTGCTTGGCAGTGACGTTTATAACTAGTCCATGTTATATAATGGAACTGTATTGTTACTATGTGGAAGGTTGCCCAAGCGCATGCGCGCACACATGACCACACGCAATGTTGCATTACGATAATTCATATTAGGCCTATTTGCTATACTAATAACAGAATCGTTTTTTCCGGTTGATGTTATCTACTCAAATTATTCGTGCCTAAACATCCAATAATTCATACACATTGATGGAAACACACATGTTATAAATACACATGAATTGGGATGATGACAGGGTATGAAAATTAAAAATATAATTAGTCCGTAAGTTAGGCAATGAAAAAATATTAGACACGTATTTATTTATTTTGTCGTATACAATAGGTACTTAGATAAAACGAGTCAAAGTTTAGGAGAGGGGGCTAAAACGTCATTTCTTCGTATAAAATGTTCATAGAAGTGACGTCACGCGACATTTCAAATCAATTTATCGTCGAAAGTATTCGTTTCTATAAGAAAATAAAAAATACGTGTCTAATGAATTAAAATAATCTACCAGACTGAGATTAAAATAAAAATTAGGCATCTACCCTATTGATTATTTTATATAACCTAAAAATAGTTACCTAAACACAGACAGTTTGATTTATAGCAATAAATCATTCTTGTACAAATGAAGTAACTTAATTTACGAGACATTTACAAACATTGTTATTTGCGTTCATTTAAAAACAGTTATTCATACATGCAGACAACATTTATTCATCATACGGTTGCATTGATTTTCTATCTGGATATCGCACTTGTACGAATGTCAGAATTATGTGAAAAACTAGCTAACTAATAAATTTCCAAGCACGACAAATTGCGAATGCAGAAAATCGTGTTAGTTGATCTTTTTTATTAGTCATCGAACAGTTTAGTTATATAGTGATTTATATGCATGATCTATTCAACGGTCATTCTCATAAAATATTTTATTTATTTATTTAAGTATTTATCACCACACTTACATCTATCATTACAGGTTATAGATAGAGAAGCTACTTAAATTAAACAAAACATGCAAACAAGTTAATAATGCCGATTCGGAGTCGCGGAGAACCTAACGGGTAACCGTGGCTCCGGCTTGACGTGCAGGAGAAGGATCGGGGTGGTTTTTAGTCAGTAAGAGTCTGACACTCCCTCCCGCCTCACCCAGGCGGGAGCAGTGATTCGATGATTTTCCCCCCTTAAAAAAAAACAAGTTAATAATAGCAATATCCTTATACAAAACATACATACAAGCAATAATTAATAAAATATAATTAAAACGAAACTACAATACTTAATTATTGTAATAACATTAATAACATATCACTGAATACCTACGCTACCCTTGTGAAGTCACTCACCTAACAGTGAAACAAATCGATCTGCTCCGCTATTGCATTTAGTGTTCGTATATTTTAAATGGAAACTGTGATATAATCTGCGATGCCAATAACAGTGGGATGAAACTGAAAGTTAGTTATACAACAACCATATGTCTAGGTGTTTTGCTGCCCAGGTTTAACTGATAATTAAATATACGTGTACCTACTATGAATATAGTAGTTTAATTAGATTATATTTTGCTTTATATGTTGTCGTGCCCTAGCCAGGTTTCATGTTGATACTGTACCTCATGTAACACCAATTGTTCACATGATATGCAATCAAAGAATTTGAATTTTAATTTGAATTTTGAATGTCTATTTTTACTTATTTACATACTTTTTAGACTAACTGAAAAGTTGCAGAAATGTGCCTTTAGCCAAACGACACTTAGCGCTTGTCTACTGAGAGAATAGAAAACTAAATTTACGACACTGACAAGTGTCAAAATTTACGACATTGACAACGACTGACTGACGTTTTAGTTAACAATCCTATATAATTTAGTTTTGTACTCTACAAATAGACAAGCGCTAAATGGCATTTGGGTACAGCTGTTATATTTATAAGATATGAGTCCCCATGGTACTATTGTATTGAGGTAATAACTAATTCAAAATAGTTACCAATACTTTTCATTTCCATTTTCCAGATTAAAGCGGTCCAAAATCCGCGTTATCCTGGGCGATCACGACCAAACCATCACCACAGAGAGTGCGGCCATCATGCGTGCCGTCACGGCTATCGTACGTCATCGCAGCTTCGATCCAGATTCATACAACAACGACATCGCTCTCCTCAAGCTGCGCAAACCTGTCAACTTTTCTAGAATCATCAAACCTGTTTGTTTACCGCCTTCTGGTGAGTTTATTGACCTCTTTAACTTTTATACAAGAGGACGTAAATGATTTTGCTCTTCCTAGAGGGCGCCACTGGTGTTTTAAATCTCATGACTGTTGACTGTACTCTTATTTTGTCAGTTAAATAATATAGTCTCATAATTTAAAAGTTTGACCCTAACATCCTTCAAAAGTTTTTTAACGTTATTATTACTTAAATATTAACAATTTTAATTAATATTTATAACTAGCTTTTACCCGCGGCTTCGCTCGCGTCACAAAAGGATAAAAGTAGGAATACCAAAATTTTCCGGGATAAAAAGTACACTATTATTTAATCCGGACTTCTAATTTTACGTCTGCAAAAATTCAAAGCAATCGGTTTAGAAGTTACGGCGTGAAGTCGGAACAAACAAACAAACTCACTTTCCCATTTATAATAGTAAGGATTACGATTACTTACCACAGAACTTATGTTTCAGGTATAGACCCATCTGGCAAAGAGGGGGTCGTAGTTGGCTGGGGTCGGACATCTGAGGGAGGGCAGCTGCCTGCTATAGTGCAGGAAGTGAGAGTGCCCATTCTATCACTCAACCAGTGCC
The DNA here is from genome assembly GCA_902850265.1 of Spodoptera littoralis. Taxonomy (NCBI): domain Eukaryota; kingdom Metazoa; phylum Arthropoda; class Insecta; order Lepidoptera; family Noctuidae; genus Spodoptera; species Spodoptera littoralis. Next base: position 4,811,788 of record LR824542.2, on the reverse strand, counting down.
GAGGAATGAAATACAGAGCTTCGAGAATTACTAGTAACATGGTCAGTAGTATCTAGTTGCTAAGGTTTAAGTGATTAATAAGTTCTGGCCGATCAATTCCCAAGCGGTCACAGATTACCGCTCTGCACTCGCTCTAGAGGTATTATAGACCTTATCTTCGACGTTTAGAGACTACTTTTATATGAACATATCTTGTGATAAGATCTAAACAAAACCGTCAATTCGTTAAGTAGAAGTTAAGTTAAATATGGTGCTAGATGCTAAAGTATTAATTATAATTTATACAAGTGAAACTTACAACGTAAATTGTATTAGAAAATAAAATATTACTTTGTACCTAGCCTCGCCATGAATAAGTCAATATCTATGACCAACTATGATGGCATGAGTGAAACTGGGTATAAATTAAATAACAACATTATGTATTATCATTTACAGTTATGCGCTGGTCGAGCATCTACTGATTCTTGTCAAGGAGACAGTGGTGGTCCTCTTCTGCTGCAACAGGGTGATAAATACCAAATCGTTGGTGAGTACACTATTCACCTACAAAAAATTACATTTATCAAATCAATACTAGACTAGTGACATCTCTTGGACAACTTAAACACTCCTAAGTTGGTGTGGTTACTAATGCGTTAAGTTGTCACAAGCAACCTAGATGTCGCTTCTGTTCTTAAAAGAGACTGTAATCGTTCTTATACATAGTTATCCTTGTTTTTTCCAGGTATTGTGTCTTGGGGAGTGGGTTGTGGAAGACCAGGCTACCCAGGTGTCTACACAAGGATCACCAGATACCTCCCATGGCTTAGAGCTAATTTAAGAGACACGTGTCTATGTGGCAACTAATTCAGGGTGATATTATTTCGAAACAAGTTATTTACCCACCTCTGAGTGACATCCCTTTAAATTACTTTGTAAATAAATGCAGATAAACGTAGATTTATTTTTTAATTTATTGAGTAGGTTGTGGGTACTTAGAGGTGGTGACTATTGTAAGAAGTAATGAAGAATAGATGCATAATAATGACGATCTTGTAGATAAGTTGCGTTAGAATATTATGGTATAGTAGATGATATAAGATAGGAGGTATACTTTTGTACATTGAACGGAAAAAGCTGCGAACAAAGAATTCGGAATCTTAATCATAAATTCGTAGGTAAAGGAAATTGTAGCGTAAGTCGTAATAATAATAATTAGATTAATTTTCTAGGATAAAAGATCGGATACATAATGATTTAAGTGCCAATTTAAAAATATGTTCAAATGTAACGATTACCAAACATTTCACTTATCAAGTAGTTGTAACTAGAGCCAAAATCTGAAACAATACTCGTAGTTTAGATTTGCAACGTAGTGATGGCATTACCGTAGTCGCTGAAGAAAGTTTAAGGAACTGGTGATAATTCTGGTGCATTGAAAACTCCTTGGAACACCTTTTGTGAAGAAAAGTCATCATCATCATCATGAGCCATATGTCGTTCATAAAGATCAGATGGTTAGATACTACTTGCATCCTGTAACCTTTAACAAATCGTCTAACATTAATGTTTCACTTTCATAGTCCTTTTTAAAGAACAAGATAATTTAGCAGTCATCATTATTCTTTATTAAGTATGTACATACGTCAGAATTACCACCAGTTTACATTTTATTTATTCATTTTCATTATATTGATCAAAGTAAATGAAGTAGGTAGTGTACGAAATAAAATATAATTTTCTCAATTAATTTTCATGCTTGTAAAATATTACATAATTTGTCGATTGCAATTACCTTAATAGTTGAAATATGTAGGCCAGTTAAAGCTAATTCGTAATAATAATTCATTGTTTTTGGCACATATTATGTATTATATAAAAAAAATTTTAGCCCCCTTACGCACTAGCGGTGAACCGCGCGGCTAGTCGCTCCCTGCGGTTGACCGCTTTTCCAATTTAATATGCAACCGCTAAGGCAACCGCGTCTGTAGATACGAACCGCCTAGGCGGTCAACCGCCAGTGCGTAAGGGGGCTTAGTGTTTTTTGTTGCTTATAACTATTTTATAATTTGTATCTTTACGTATTTTTTGTGCTACTCTAACGAGTCTAATGTCTAAAAATTAGTTTATTTTTTAAATTACTAAGTAACATTAGTAAGTAGAAAGGTATTTCAAAGCATTGCGTCACACGTGGTGATTTTGAAATACTATCTAAAGTGACAAAGTCATGACAATTAAGTTTTGTGTTTAATTACTTTATGTACTTGTTTATCTAATTGTAAGTTAATTACTTCGACAGGCCGGTGGTGCAGATTACCATTAGAATTTAAGATGTTTAACTTGATGCCTAATAAGTGTTCATTACGCTATTTTGTACATAATATTAATTTATTTGTTATTCTTTTTAGTATTAAGTATTTTCACTGCTGCTATAAACGCTGCTATAGATATTGATATATTGTCAAATAGAATAATCAAATTTAATTTCACTTTAAATAAGCTTCATTTGTATGAAAATTTTATCTTAAATCGTAGTACCCGGCATCTACTAAAATATACTTTGAGGAAAAGTCATTCTATACAAATAATTTTCTACAGTTTACATCGTAACTTCACCTCGTTGAGTTTATGACAATTTCTCTCGATTTTGGTGAAAATTAGAATGCATGTATTGGCCGAAATACTCAAATAGCACTCAATCTAAAAACGTGCTTAACATAATTTCTAACACTTTCAAATGGCCATACAGCATGATATCATCATTTTAAATTGAGTGACGTTTTAGTGTTCAGATTTGCACCAACTAAAGTTTTTTTATCAAATTTTTCTTTTTTTGCACTTATCAATAATTTAGCTTTGGACTTTCGCATGTGCTTTTTATACCCAAATGAATGCCGAATCGTGACTCCGTGATGCAAATTTGAATGCGCAGTGAAAGGATAAAATTGATGGAGACTCATGTTTTTCTTAAAAGAAATACTTAGGTAAGTATCGACAGTGTTACCTGTTACCTCTTACGTTCCCTTTTGGCGAGGTGCCAATTACCAGCTAAGGTGAATGGTTTTGCGACCAAATTGTTTAAAAGCTTTTCTTCTTTTGCTCACAAATGATCTTCTTTGTCAATAATATATCGATTGTATCATTTTTATTAGTTTGGTTTAAATTACCGAAGCGTACACTGTAAATATTACCATGCTGTTGTTGATTAGAAACAAGTCAGTTATTAACTTCAATATAAATAAACAAAGGACTGATACGTTCCTGAACGAAATGTCCCTAAAAACCATAGATAATATAAAAAATAAAAATAAACAAACAACACGTCATTTGGGTGTAAGGGGGAACATGCCCTAGAATTAAGTTAGGTCTTAAGTATCGATGCTCTTTAGGCTACAACTGTGATCCCTATCACGATAAAATTGTTATCACCGTAGTTATTTATTAATCTAGATTTATTTAATAAATCTCTGTTTTATAAGATAATTTTTATATTAATTTATTTACATTTAGGTAAAATACAAATTATTTCATAATCTTTAGTATCTTTACTAATTTTATTAACTTTGTTCGTGTGTTTGTTTTGTTTTGAATTCTTTAATTGTTATATCTAGAGGTGCTCTTATACATTAAACAGTTTGAAAAAGGATATTTTATGACTTTATTTTTATCAACCTTTGAGTGCTGGGTCCACGATTTTATTACAAAGTCGTGATATTTATTTTGGGATTTATGTCCAAAGAAACATAATTATGATGTGCGTAAGCAGAGTTCCAATTTCACAGAACATAAATAAAATTTGGGTTTAACCTTCAGGTTGTTAACATTGAGCAAATTATTGCTATAAACTTTTTACATATTTTCATTGTTTGTTTGTCCATAAACCAAATCCAAATTGTTTACAGCTTATGTCTTACAAGTGTCCAACGTATGTCCTATTTATTCTCAACTCGACTCTACCCTTAGTTCTATAGTCCGCATCCACATTTACAGATAAAATGAACTAAAATCTCATTCATTGACATAATTAAAGTTCGTTAGATGTACAAAGTGGTAGTGAATGTGCAAAAAGCCAGCGAGCCATTGTGACGTGGTTGGAAAGTGACACTTTCGCCGCCACCGACCGACCGGTTGCCGCCGAAACGATTCCGCACTCCATCTTTTTATCTCACATTAAAACCTTTTTGTGATTATTGATAACGAGTATATTTTTCTCAGAGATCACATACTAAATTATGTATGACGCCCATTTTCCATCAATTATGCTATGAGTCTCATATTCTTGGAGCAAGTCTATACATTCGGCAATCCTAAACTCCATGCTATTACAGAGTATCCGACAACTAGATATTTTGCTTGATTCGGATACCTAACACCTTCTACTAACTACTTTATCATGGATGATAGAATAGAAATATAATATCTGCAACTTTAAAATAAAGAAAAAAAATATGAGACTGACGGCCCACAAGAAGACAGTCTTTTCAAAAGGCGAGCAACGTTGATATTGCAGATGTATATAGGTCAATGAAAAACAATAAAAAATAGATTGGACTACAAATACAATTATTCATCAAGAGGCCGACGCAGCATTCTTTAATGACCAAATCTGAGGATTACCATTATGGAATCATTAACACTAAAATGTGTCCCATAGGAAGGCCTTTGTTCACCAATGGAGGCTTCTCAGCTGAAATAAAATTACTATAAGCAGATCACTGACCTAATTAACATCGCAGATTCATTCCAGAACATACAGGAAAACAAAAATATTTGAATCATGAAAAATAAATAACTTCCAGCAGCCTTATTTTTATAGGTTTTGTTTTAAGTCGTGAACGAGTTATTATTTATAAACACCTACATAGGTATTTTAACATGGCGCCAATCAAATTAAATTGTATCTCTTGCCTAAATCGTTTTAATGCAAAAAGTCGTTCCAGTAATAAATATTGGTACCGTTACTAGTCTGAATTGGTAATTTGTCAGCCATCTAGGCGGTTTCAAGAGTAGAATATTATATGTTCATTAAATGCTACTTTTCAATCAGACCAGGCAAGTTTGTTTACTTGATTGATTTACTCACCTACTAAGTTGTTTCTGATGTCGCGGAGAACTTAACGGGTAACCGGGGCTCCGGCTCGACGTGCAGGAGACGGAACGGGGTGGTTTTTAGTCAGTAAGAGTCTGACACTCCCTTCCGCCTCACCCAGGCGGGAGCAGTCATTCGATGATTTTCCCCCCTTAAAAAAAAAGCTGTTTCTGATCTGCATTTTTGTTTACTGCCCAATGCAACGTGTCTTCCATTGAATACATAGGTACGTCACATGTAAAGAAAATAAATCAGTCTTTTTAATTAAATAAAAGAATAAAGGTCCTTAAAGATCTCTTTGTGTGATTTGTTCATTTGTGTGGTCTGATTTAAGAGCTTAAAGCGAATTATTTTATTGAAATACTGCTCACTTGCAGCTAAATCCCTGTCATTTATAAATGACAATGTATTTGAATGTGCCCGTTAAATATTGTGTCAATCAAAGTGATTTAAACGGAACATGTAATAAGAATTTTCATTTACCCGAGCGCATGTAATGATATTAATCCGACAGATTCGTGACGAAGCAATTAGGAGGTGCGTGACCCGATAACTGGACTAGAGCATAACTCTTAAAAAATCTTATTAGTACAAACTACAGCGTACCTGTGCACCTTTCCCACATAACTCAATCAAGTATCCAAGGTACAAAACAGATCAAACCGCGGTAATTTTGTATTGCCGCTTTGACATTGCACCTGATTTGTTTCCTGGCGAGTGAAATAAGAATACATATAGCTATTGGACTAGTGGGGTACGAATTGACGTATCCAAAACACGTCCGATGTTTGACCACGAGTGAGGACGGAGCGCATCTCAGTGTGTGTCCGTAGTGAGCGCGCGCGACAAGTTCACCTACCAAATACCATGCGCCAGCCGAGCGCCAAAATCTGAATTCGAATTTGGAATTTTTTACTTCTTTACTTTTTTATGTTTATTTTTTAAAACCAGTAACACAATGTGGAAGTGTTTATTTATTTTAGTGCTTGTGGCTTTGACTTTCACTTGCTCAGAGGTTGGTAGCATTTTTTTACTTTCGTTTGGTTTTGGACCTTGGTCATAAATGTCCTGCCTTAACACCTTTCGATATTATCTGACGACAACCAAATTAGTGGTAAAAATATGCCGTGGCAGAATCTTGTTATTCTACTTTGTGGCGAGATTAATAAAATAAGAATTCACGTGCTTTCTTCGTTTTTATTTTATCTGTTGACTAGAAGAGCAAGATTTTGGCACTGTAGACGTGACACCAATATATAATTGATAAACCTGTTGCGATTTGTTTATATACAACTGTAAATTAAATATGTCATATTAGAACGCATGTTGCGTTGGTTTTTGATAATGATCTCAGTAAAATAGAAAATAAACTTTAGTGCATTACCAATGATTATCGCTTATTTGTTAAAATATTTCAAAAGGCTTGTTCTGATATTGTCATAATTCTGAAAATTCGAAAAAAGAACATAATTATGAAACTTGGTTAGTAGTTAAGTAAATTCTGTCTTCGATATTCTTACATTTTTTAAATGCAACAAACACAGGGAAAATATGCGGTAAAAAGCGAAATTGTTGTGGAACTGAAAGTTTTTCGTTGGTCGGTTACGTGTCAACACAAACAATGTTTTGTGATTCTTATTCAAATATTTCCGAAGACGAATCAGTAAAACACCGTTTGGTATATTTATTTATTTAAACTTTAATGTACACAGAAACAAGTAATGGTACATAAGGCGGACATTAATGCCATATGGCATTCTCTCCCAGTCAACCTTAGGGTTAAATAGAAAATCAGCGAAAACCGATACCGACCGAAACTGACACTAAATATACAAGGTGTTGTTTTAAAGCCGCGTCATTTTCTAGGAGGTAACTAGGCTACTGATTCTGAGTCCGAATCAATAAAAAAATTTGTAAGTAAATATTTTTATTTTTCTGAAATTACGGAAATTAGTAAGTGCGAAGTACACGCCGCATTTTTGTAATTAGCTTTATAACGCGGCTCAACACACACAAACTCGAACATATTATTCCTAATTCCATAAAACTCTAATAAGAAACATTGCTGTCGCTTATTCTGAAATACTGTCGAACTTAAACGATTTATTATAGCCGTATTTTTAACTATTGGCCCGAAACTTTCTTTTACATTGAACCTTTATGACTTCTGTGACATAGGTACCCCCGAGAAATGACACGGCGTTAAAACTACACCTTGTATAAGTAAATAAACACAAGGGATTGCCTGTCCATAACAATAGTGGCAGGTAATATGCTCGAGTTAAACCGACTTGCCTGGTCTTTCGAATAAAGTACTTTTTTACTTGACTGTAATTTTTAACACTTGTTTATATTTAGTTAGTTAGTACCTACACATATAAATCAATTGTGTAATTTTCTTCTAAGGGCTTTAGGATTTCATTATCGTGTTACTTTCATCTATTTTGATTGGTAAGTAGACACAAAAAGACGTTATGAGGTATGCCTTTTCGACACATTTCTGATACCTTAGTATTGTGGTATTTATATCAGTAAACTTTAATCTAATAAAGAAGTCAAAATGAAAATATTGCCCCCCCCCCTACATATCTCCTCCTTTTACCTATCTGTATGGCATAGTGAAAAGTGGATGTTACAAAGTACAGTGGCATTAAGTGCCGTAATGTCTACCTCTGCATACCCCTTCGAGGATAAAAAGCGTGATGATACATATTATCTACATATATTAAATGGCAGTCTCTTGACTGCCTCGTTGGCCGAGTGGTCGTAAGTGCGACTGCCTGGCAAGGGGTCTCGGGCTCGATTCCCGGGTCGGGCAAAGTATTACTGGGTTTTTAAATATTCTCAGTAATAGCATGGAGTCTGGAATTGTGCCCGGTATATGGCAATAGGCTCACCCCCTATTTCATGGGACTCATAACATAAATAGTGAAAAGTGGGTGTAACATTGTACAGTGGTATAATGTACACCTCTGCCCACCCCTTCGGAGATAAAAGGCGTGATGTTATGTTATGTTATGTTGTATAAATGGCAGTCAAAACCTAATTGGTGCAAAGTGGGTGCTAGAATAAATGTTAAGACTCTTTTGTTGCAGCATATTTAACGTCTGTTCTTTATCTTTCTTTGTTATTGATCACAGGGAGACCTGGTTAAGGATGCAAGAGGGGAGTACACAAAGAATATCTTTGGCGGGTTTTGGGGCAACCGGCCGCCGCTGATAGAAGCCAACCAGCCGAGGACCACGTGCTCTTGCAGTTAGTATGCATTTACTGAGTAACCTAAACGCTTGACTGTCTCATATGTTTTTACTAACTTAAGATGTCAAGGAAGTGGTTAGAGGAGATATGTTTAGCATCGAATTGATGCCGATATTATGATGATGATGATGATGATGATGACGTAAGGTTTTAATACCTACTTGTAGGTAAATTAATTGTAGATAAACTGTATTTTCCAGCTGCAATCGTGAGCGTAATTTATTTATTTTTGCTAAGGATGCGTGCATGGTGCTTATTCCTATTCCTTCCATCCTACAATTTTTTTTGTGGAATAAGCCGGTAAACGAGCCGTCGGATCACCTGGTGGTAAGCAATCGGCGCCGCTCATGGACTCCTGGAACACCAGAGGCGTTACACGTGCGTTACTGGCCTTTTGGGATTAGGAATTTGAGGATTGTTGGGGACTCAGGGATTGGGAAAGGGGGAGGAGTAATTGGGCCTCCGGTAACCTCACTCACGCAACGAAACACAACGCAAGCGTTGCTTCACGTCGGCCTTTTGAGAGGCCGTGGTATCACTCCGGTCGAGTCGGCCCATTCGTACCGAAGCATGGCTCTCCCATAATTATGTGATAGCATTTAAATATGAAACATTACAAAAGGCCATAATAAACTGATACAAATACTTTACACGTTGATTTGTTTCTCAACTTTATTTAAAAAAAAAATGAGAGTATTTTGTTAAACCTGGACTTTATGTCAAGTTATCTATTAACGAAAGTGTTTTGTCAGTATAAGTAGTTAATAAGATTACAAAAAGCTTCATACCAATAAATCGTACACATTCAGTTTGATTAATACCTTACCTTCCTATGTTGCCTTCCCCTTGTGTTTAACAAGTACTTAAAGTCATTTATCATAGGATTAGAAAACACACGGTTTGGTAGTGATTTAGGAGTATTATGACTAAATACTATGACTACTGTATGTTATGTCAAAGTAATAGCAACTTCAAATTAGGTACTTATTTATCGACGTACTTCAATGTATTGTAACGGGCGTGTATAATACCTTGAGTTTTCGGTATATAATCTCGATGTCTGCCATTATCCCATTTTAAACCTCTTTTGTACATGGTATGTGAAATCAAATTTGCTCCCATTTGGGCGGCAGTAACAAAATATCTCCCAAAGTGATGTACTCAGGTACTTTCCTCCCATTTGTAACTTGATGTCCAAACGCTTTCAGAATGTGGTGAAAGGAACGAAGTCTCTCGTATCGTGGGTGGTGATGAAGCTGGTATCAACGAGTTTCCCTGGATGGCTCGCCTGTCTTACTTCAAGCGGTTCTACTGCGGAGGCATGCTCATCAATGACAGATACGTCTTAACTGCTGCTCATTGTGTTAAAGGGTGAGAAAATATTGTTTAATAAATCTATTTTTCAGAATTCAGGGATTGGGTAGATTGAGGAAGGGGAGGGTAATTGGGCCTCCGGTAACCTCTCTCACACGACGAAACCCAACGCAAGCGTTGCTTCACATCGGTTTTCTGTGAGGCCGTGGTATCACTCCGGTCGAGCTGGCATATTCGTGCCGAAGCATGGCTCTTCCACACTTAAAATCATTTTTAAGGACATTCCAACCAGCTGACCTGGATTCTGGAAGTCATTGGGGGAGGATCATGTTCAACAGTGAACATTTTGTGACTGGTGTGATTTTATCTGGTATATTTTAATTCCTGAAATGAAGATTTTACAGTATTTTGCTTATAGAGTGATGCTCATAACGTTAGCAGTGGTAGAGCACTTGCGTAGATATTTGGTCAATATCTTTGTAGGATGAATGTCCACTTGCTGGTACTTTAAAATGTCCTGCACTGTTTTTTAAGGTTTAAGCTTTTAAGGTAGCAAATCAAGTAATCCTCAGGCGCGTTTCCCATAGCAGATCAGATTCTAGATCAACAAAATTAAATGCAAAACGAACAAAATGAAAATGCAGCTCAGCTTACACTCCTTCTTTTTTCAAATTAGTATAGCTTTATGTATATTAAACGTCAAGTGTTTCCTCATACACAAAAAATCTAACTTTTACATATTTGTTTACTTAGCAGAATGTCAGTTCATCTTTTGTTTAAAACTAACTGTATTTACGTTTCAATAGATTTTAGCACATAGGCACTAAATCCGTAAACTCTTAAAATATTCATATCTAAAAAAGGAAATCTATCTAAATGGAATTTTTATTCAGATTGTCTGTGATATTGTGAATTTTTCTATAAATCTCCTTTATTATAGACCTTAACTGTTTATTTAAATGTAAATAATTTTTATCTGCTGCGTGTCTTTGCATGGTACCTACAGAGGCGTGAACACGTTTCCATCAAGTGTTTGTTCAATAAAGCACTTGTCAGGGTATTTACTCGGAACACAACCTGCACCTATCTCATACTTCATAGATTCGTAGAAAAATATCTAATATTTTACCTCAGTATGCCTTCTGTATTTTGTGTTTTTAATGTTATCTGTAGCGTCCTGTAATTAAGGCTAATAGAAGAGTGACGTAAAATATTTGGTTTTAAACTAACAAATAACTATTTAAACGGCTACACACCAGAACAAAACTAGGTTAATAGCTAAATAACGACGATCAATGCTATCAGAAACAACGACATTAGACATACCTACACGGCGGATTATACCTATCTGGTTTACATTTTTCCGATCGTTATTTTTATGTGGTCAATATCAATAAAATTAGTCACAAAATTTGATTGCTCCCATTATTTCGGTTTTATGACCAAATCGTATCAAACTGCAGGTATTAGTCATCGCTCTACGGGTCCGATAACCTAAGAATTGGCAAACAACTCCAAAATAAATTCATGGTACAAAATTGTGAATACCAATCAGTATCGATAAGTACGTTCACCTTGAAACCGGCCCAGGAGCAGGCTCCAAACTTAAAGTTCATTATCCTCGAAAAATGACCATTTTAGGCACTTTGTGATGACTTTTTGTTTAGGTCGACAGCTTAATCTCAGGTACGGAACATATTTCCGAGAAGATGACTGTAAGTGCGTAGTACCGAGGAGTTCAAAAGGTGTCCCATTGCACGTCTCACCTCATGAATGTATTGTTTGACAGTAGCGGGGACTAATGTACGTAAGTGAAAGCGTAAATGAGGGACATTAATAGTATTCATGACCGTGGCCCGCCAAAACACAAGTGTCACTTTCGCTCAATGTCGACACAAACTTGGCTCGAGTAGTCGCGAAGAACAATCGGAAATAAGCAACAAATTACATAATAAATGTTCACTGACTGTCGACTGAATTAATTCCGACACGGTAATAGAAGTTACTGTTTTATTATACAAGAAGTAAAGATTTCCAACCGATTGGAAAGTTAAGGAGCGATTGAAGAGGATTTTGAGTGCTTCGAAGTAAATAGTGTTGACATAGTATAGGTACTTATAAATTGCGTAAGTAAAATAGTCTTGAGGGCTTCGTTAATGTGTACACTGCACACTGCACACCTACGAAATACGAAGTTACCATAATGAAGTACACTTGGATTTTTTTACCCAATCACAATTCAGAATAGATTGGTGTGTGGCAATAGGCTTTATCTATTCAACCCTTTAAATAAATATCAGCTTTTATTTTATCAGTTTTTTATAGCTAAACATCCAGCAGTTGTTACGAGTAGACCTATGAGGATATCTAGTTGAACAAGTGGTGTGATAATTATCACAGTTATGTTATCCTCCATGTAAACATTTAAATATTTTTTATTCAGTCCAAAACTGGCCTTTCCCCACTTAACATTTTGTGGTCAACGGTGTGTTGAAAAAAAGATCGGCATATTGATACATACATAAATTGCACTTAGTGAATCATCCATAAATATTTAACATCCAGTTACAATGTGTCATCCTTGTTTTGGATATAAAAGTTTAGTTGGATATTAAGATTCCAATTTGTGGCTGATTTATTAATTTGTTTTTGAGCCGATGGCTATCTAAAGTTGATCTATTTTTTAGAATAAAAAACTTGTTTGATGTAAATTCTAGGTCACATTTATCTATAACTGGAATCATAATAAGAGTGTAATGACCCACGTGGTGTAAAATGGCAATCTACTGCGCATTTTTGATACGAACTGAGTGAGCTCCATTATAATTTAGACTTTAAGGATTTGCATTTCAACAATTTATATTCGTATCTAGTTCTTCTTATTTATAAAATACATTTTGTCTTGCAATGTAACAAAGAGCAATAATGTTATCTCACGATTCTAAATCCCAACCGACCATTTCCCAATTGTAATCAAAATAAAAGTTTTGTGTTTAGGAGACCCACTACGGATCATTGGGATTGGCCTGTAAAATAAATAAATGTTTCTCATCTTGAATCCTGGATGCCATGCAGGATACTGCATGCTACACTGAGGGCTTTATTTTAATCTGTCCTCCTAATGTTCCAGATTCATGTGGTTCATGATCAAAGTGACCTTTGGTGAACACAATCGTTGCAACGCCACAACTCGTCCTGAGACCCGCTTCGTGCTCCGCGCCATCGCCAACAAGTTCACTCTCACCAACTTTGACAACGATATAGCCTTGCTTCGATTGAACGAGAGAGTCCCCATCTCAGAAACCATCAAGCCTATCTGCTTGCCAACTAATGACAGTAAGTTATTTTGAACCTTAACACGTACTTTTGTACGTGGTTACGTCAGCCATTAAGCGATGAGAAGCAGTCTTTTCTACACTGTAAGTGAATTAATTAAAATGCCCAAATAGCGGTTTGGCAGGTACACGAAATATGGGATATACCTGCATGGAGATTACAGCAATCCTACCTATATACTACTCCTTTTAAGGAAGAGACTTTTATTAAACCATGGATGTCTAGGTTGATGATGATGAAGATATTTTTTTTTTGAGTTGACTTTAGACTCAGGACTCTCAGGGATTCCTCTCAATTTCCAAGGAAGTGTGTCATTTGTGTAATAACTTTCAACAGAGAACTTGTACGTTGGAGTAAAGGCCGTGGCATCAGGTTGGGGTACCCTCACGGAGGAGGGCAAGGTGTCCTGTACGCTTCAGGAGGTGGAAGTACCTGTCATCAGCAACCAGGAGTGTCGTAACACCAAGTACACCGCGTCTATGATTACTGATAACATGTTGTGCGCTGGATATCCGAAAACAGGACAGAAAGATTCTTGTCAGGTGAGAAAACTGCACTACGAATAGTCAACCTAATACCTACCATTGGTGAGGTGTTAACTCATTAGTCCATAAATTGTTGTATCATTTTTCAGTACGCTTAGGCTTTTAAATAAACGATTCAAGTTTCGAATACTCACAACGCAAACAAAAGCATAAATTGTACAAAAAGTTTATTCTTATTTTAAAGTTGTTTTTATGGACAGTATCATGAATGTCTTCATTTGTTTTGCTAATACGACTATTTCCGACCACTTTCAAATCGATGCTTTCTACTCAAATGCATAACAAAAAATGTTCTTTGTTCACTCACTTGAACTATGACTAATTTGCTTAATCAATAGGAAATTTCTAAGGAAATTACCGAAAATAAGTACTTTACTTGGACTTTTTTAATTGTAACGTTTTCCTCGTGATTAATTTTAGCTTTTTATATACTATATTCAAAAAATTGTAATCAGCGTCGTTTTAAGTATCATTCTTGATTTATTATTTGGACCCGCTGGTCGCTATTGATCCCTATCATCCCGCCTTGTTAGTTGATATCGACTTGTTTGAAATGCCTTCTTTGGACCATGCACCGCGGCTAAGATATGTTTATAGCAGAGCCGATTTTGTATCTATTAACAAAGAAATTCTTGCAGTGAATTGGGAACAACAGTTTTCGTCTCGATCTCTAGACGGCTCAGTTTCGTACTTTATGGATACTATAAAGGAATTACGAAATAAGTATATACCACATAAGCTTGTCCGTAATAGTAGTTACCCCATCTGGTTTAGTAAATCGCTCATTGGAACTATCAAGGAAAAATACAAATATCTTAAAAAATTCAAGACTTATGGTAATAAATCCGACGAATTATCTTATAAACACTTGCGGGAAAGAGTCAAGACTATGGAAGCCTCATGCTATAACTGTTACCTTAATCAAACTGAACATCTATTAAGAATAACCCTAAACATTTTTGGACATTTGTTAAAAATCGTTGCAACTCGAACGCTATGCCTAGTACACTAAAATACAATAATGAATTATTACTCACTGGTGATTCTATTTGTGAGGCTTTTTCCTCTTATTTCCATTCCACTTTTCTCGAGCCCAGGTCAACGCCTATGCCCTATACAGCCCCTGTTTCCTCCTCAAATACTACTGTATCTCCCTCTAATATTTCCAACATTGAAATCAAAATTGATGTTGTGACCAACCTACTCCGCAGTTTAGACCCATCCAAAGGAGCTGGTCCTGATAAAATATCTTCTAAATTCCTTATTAAATGTGCTACTTCTATTGCATTACCTATCTCTATTCTGTTTTCCAAATCCTTGTCTCAAGGTGTTGTCCCCAGAGTGTGGAAATCTGCGTTTATTACACCGGTCTATAAGAAGGGGTCTAAAACTGAAGTTACTAACTATAGGCCCATATCTAAATTGTGCATTATTGCTAAATTATTTGAGCGTATTATTTATAATCAGTTATACCCTGCTCTTGCACCTTCGCTTGGCTCCTTCCAGCATGGTTTTTTGAGGGGACGGTCTACAACTTCTAATCTGATTTTGTTTAATGATTTTATTACTAAAGCTATGGATGATGGTAGCCAGGTCGATGTGGTTTACACTGATTATAGCAAAGCATTCGATCGTATTGATCACGACACTTTGATCAAGAAGCTAAACTCTATAGGTATTCATGGGGACCTCTTGAGGTGGTTCTCCTCATATATCAATAATAGATCGCAGGCTGTAGTGATCAATAATTATATATCTAGTTGGGTCTCAGTGCCTAGCGGAGTGCCTCAAGGTTCGTTACTTGGGCCCTTCTTATTTGTGATCTATGTGAACGACATCGATCTGTGCCTTCGATCATCCAAATTACTGTGTTTCGCCGATGACATGAAAATCTTTGCCAAAATATCATCGGTCGAAGATGAATTGGCACTTCAGGCTGATCTACATCGTCTTGAAGTCTACTGTAGGGCTAATAAACTCGATCTGAATCCATCTAAGTGCTCAGTAATTACTTACACTAGGAAACGTGCCGCTCTAGTCAACACCTACATCTTATCGGGCCAGACTTTGCCAAGGTGTGATACCATCCGTGACTTAGGTGTTCATCAAGATAGCAAATTAGTTTTTGACACCCACGTTGACACTATTATCAAAAAAGCCACTAAATTGCTTGGGTTTATTATGCGTCTCTCTAAGTGCTTTAATAACGCCAAAACACTAAAAATTTTGTATTGCACCTTTGTTAGAAGTCAGCTTGAGTATGCGTCTCAGATATGGAACCCACGTTACCATAAGTACATCGACCGCATAGAAAACATCCAAAGACGTTTCATTAAATATCTCTGTTTTCATCAAAAAATTCCATATCACCCTGTCGATTATCTTCGACTCTGTAAGAAATATCATTTATTACCTCTCAAAGATCGACGTGAGATTGCCGACTTTTTGTACGTATTAAAAATCTTAAATAACAATATTGACAGCCCCGAACTTCTATCTAAATTTCACTTTAATGTACCACAAAAAATATTCCGCAATAACCCACCCTTACGTGTGCCTCTAGCATCAACAAATTACAGACAGAATAGTTTTATTATACGAGCGGGTAGACAGTTCAATAATATATGTAAGCAGTATGACTTTGATCCCTTTGCGACTAGCGTGGCGTCGGCCAGAAGGCGCATGAGCCTCAGGTTTTTTAAGTAGCATCTCAATTGTATCCCTAGTTTTCGGAAATGTTTATATTATTTTTATCTTTCACTTATTCTTGTAACTAAAAGTTTCTATTTAATATTAGTTTCTAGTTGATCCTTGCAATTAACTGGTATAATAAACTGTACAATTTTAATAAGCTGTAACCACTGCGAAAATTGTGATATGCTCACCTAACAAATTTAAGTCTGTCACTATACGTGAGGACTTGTAATTGGCTTTCAGTAGTTTATGTTCACTTCTATTTTTATGTAGTTTTAGCTGTAAGTCCTCCAGGGTGTAATAAATAAATAAATAAATAAATTATCATTCCATTTAAGTATAATAGCTCAAAGTTGTTAATTTTGATATATTATGTAACTATATCTTTATCTTTCAGGGTGACAGCGGTGGGCCACTAATCGCTGAGAGAAAGTACGACAAACGCTACGAACTGATCGGTAATGAATACAGATATATTCTAATGTATGCCCACTAAATGTTTAGTCCCGTTGGGTCAGCCTAACTGTAGAGGCAATGCCATTATGTAATTTGGGTGTGAAGAAATAGGCTGTCTAAATACCTCCAGCGACACTATCTAACTGAGTATCGTGAGGAACCGCACATTTACTGTCAAAGATTGTTTAAATAGAACCCAGAAAATTTCTGAAATCTAATTTTTGTACTAGCCATGAATATCAATCGTGACCAAAATACACGTTATCCACAAGTCATTGACATATAAAAATCACAAGCGATGTTAATGTTTTGTTTTTTATTTTATTAACACAGGACTAACATTTCTAATAAAATGATGTCATTATTCCAGGTGTCGTCTCGTGGGGCAACGGCTGCGCAAGAGTTGGTTATCCAGGCGTATACACTCGTGTCACTAATTACCTCGACTGGATACGTGAAAACACGCAGGATGGATGTTACTGTTCCGACTAGAACGTAAAGCAATAGTTCCCAATACTCTAATGTATAAAACATAATGCATTTATTAAGTACTGCGATTTAGAATAGTGATACCGCCATCTATATTAGTTTTGATTAAAATAAGTTGTGATTTTCTGAGGATAGATGGCGCGGTATTAAACATATAACATTAGCCATATAATTTTACCGTAGTGTATTTTAAGTAATTTATGACCAAATATTTGGAGGAAATTACATTATTTAGACTTGTATTTATTGAAAAAAGTGTTAGTGTACTTCCAAAAAATAATATTTATTATAACTTATTAAGTAGATAGGTACCGTACTTCAAGAAAAGACAAATAAAAATGTATACAAAAATGAATCCTAGATTTAAAGGTTTGTGTAGATAAGTTTGTCCATGTGAACAAAGAGTAGTAGGTGAAAAAAATAACATCAAGGTCTTAATTACTTCACTCATTTAATAACCTATTTTATGTTTAATTTTGTACGAATTTTGAACCAATAAAGTACCTCGAATTATTACTTGTGTTTCTATCCCTGTTGTTAGTAAAACGGTGTAACTGCTTTGCAAGAGTTCGAGTTCCATTTCTGGGTCGAACCAAGTGTCGCTTAGTCTTTTTTGGTGATAGGCAGTCTAGTGAAGACTGAGGTCAGAATCGAATAAATATATAACTTCCGAGCTCCAGTATTTTCTGATAAACTTGAACCTTTGAACTATGATCTCCAACAGAAATTTATTTTTGTTTAAACGAACCAAAAGTGAAATCATATGGAAATTAATAAATTTGCTGTTATTGGAAAACATCCTCGTATATAAGGAGTTCGTAATTCAGCTGTGGAATATCATTGGCTGTTGATATGGATGACTTTTCGGTTTTTAGAAATTTTCTCAGTAATTACATGATATTTAGAATTGTGCCTGGTATATAGCGGTAAGCTGAGCGCCTATTGCATGGGCATCATAATATAACTGATGAAAAAAATGGGTTTGAGCTTCTTCCGTTCACTTTTTAATCGACTTCAAAAAAGGAAGGATGTTCTAAATTCGACCGTATATATCCTTTTTTTATGTTTGTTTGCCGATATCTCCGTTATATATGAACCGATTTTTGTTGGAACGTAGATAGTCCCAGAATGGTCCCATGATAAGAAAATCAGGATCTGATGATGGAAGACCAGGGAAACTTAGGGAAACTTTTAAAAATTATAGGAGCGACAAGTGCATTTGTTAATTTTTTCATTAAGTATTGAAAACTACTACAATCTGATGAAAGTCTGGAGTCGATCTGATGATGGAGTCAAGAGCCAGTCGAGAGAACTCCTCAACAGTTAACAGTAGCTACCTTATGTTAGGGTTTGATTAGTTTGTATTGATGAGGACTTTACATCTGGGTGGGGTGTAATTGTCAATAAGGGTTTGATGATGAAGTAGTACAATAGTTTTATTTATTTACACTTCTTACACAAAAGGTATACATTCTCTAACAGTCAACCTTAGGGTGATGCAGAGAGACAAATTAGTAGCTTCACTTATACATTTTTGTTGTTTGACGTTCAAAAGTGCCATCCTGGTCTAATTGAAATAAATAATTTTGACTTTGACTTTGACTTAGTAGTTGTAAAAGTTTAACATTAATAAATAATTATATTATATAACTAGCAGGCCGTCCCGGCTTTGCACGGGATAGACATCTATTTATTTTTGGAAATTTGGATTGTTGTAGGTAGTGACATAACTACAATAGTTGGACATATGCTACCGCGGAGTTTTTTGTAGGCATTATGATGTTCTTCAATATTGTTGTACATTATTTTGTTCTATCGCTAATAGTTTCGGCAGCACATTCTACGAAAGACATTTCAAGACTCATTTTTCTACACCTTCGGTTACATTGTTCAAATTTTACCAAGGATCCCTAATTTTTTTCAAAATGAAATGTAGCCTATGTCAAATTGGAAGAATGTAGCATTCTATTGGTGAAAGAATTTTTTAAATCGGCTAAGTACTTTTTGAGCCTATCCTTTACAAACATACAAAAATAGGTACAAATCTTTCCTCTTTATAATATTAGTAAATAATATAGATTATGTGACCATGATATAAAGTAGTACTTTATTTTTTGTTGTGGGTTTGTGGCACCGACTTCTGACCTATCAGTGGGTGTGTATTAATAATGTTAAACCTGTTTAAAAACCTTAAAACCTTAGTTTTAATGAATGATCTTGTTTAAAACTTGTGGCACCGACTTCTAACCTATTAGTGGGTGTGTAAGCTATAATTACGTATGACCAATAATCGTTATTTTTTTTCTTTTAGTTTTTATTTTCATTTGTCTTTAGTTTTTGAAGTCGGTTTTTTTAAACGCAGTTTTTTAATTTTATTTTATACTTTTTAATTTAATACTTTGATATATTATATTATACACAACCCACATGGATGCAAAGTTTTCATCAATACAAATTATTTAAGTTCAAATACTGGGTAGCACTCTTAACCATCTTTATTTAAAAAACATTTTACATTGTGTGTGAATCAAAGCTTAAAACTAATAACACAAGTAGTACAAAAAGAGAGAAAAAAAAACTCGAATTACAATTAAAATTATTGCTAAAATACTGATCTCATAACGACAAAATTTATGTGACAAAACTACATTAATACATTGATACACTGTTCAATAAGTATACCCAATACAATACAATACAATACAAAACAATATAATACATGTCACAAAATCAAATCTACTATGAATGTCAATAAAAAAGATCATAAAGTAGGTAATTACAATGTCAACAGAGAATTATCATCAACAATGTCAAAGAAAAAAACAAAAACAAAAAGGTACCCAAAAACAACGCAGAACCAAATCAATTATTAAATAAAGTAATTCATAAAAGACAATTTGGATACCAGAAGAATGTAGGCACAGTGGATGCAATCTATACATTGGTTAATGATGTAATCGATAAAATTAATTGTAAAATGAAAGTAGCTGGTATTTTTCTAGACTTGAGCTCTGCTTTTGACACTATTGACACCGAATTACTGATCAAAAAGCTTGAGCACTACGGTTTGAGAGGTAAAGAGTCCCTTAGCTATAAGTAGATACGTATGACCAATAATAGTTATTTATTTCCTTTTTACTTTTTAATTTTCGTTTGTCTTTAGTTTTTGAAGTCGGTTTTTTTAAACGCAGTTTTTTATATGCTTAGTTATTTGGAGTCAACAAAAAGATTGTTGCAAAACAAAATAAAAATGTGATGTACCTACATCGTGGTCAGCGACATTGTAAAGTGCCACCGGAGTGGTTTTAATGAGGTAAAATTGTATCCTTGGTTTTGCTCTCCAAAAAGCTAGGTTCTTCTTTAAACTTTCCCTTCGTCATAAAAAAGAGGTCCAGCATATACTATACAAAAATGGCGTTTATGTTATAACGCCTAACACTTCTGAGACGGCAAATATCATTGCTGGGTTTTGCTTCGAGGGAATTGACCATTTTATGAATGTTACCTCATTGGTTTATTAGTATACCACATACATAAGTTAGACCATGCCATCAGAAGGTTCGATTCTTGAATTGGAAAATATAAACAAAGGAGATTTAATGATAAAAATGCCATTAGAAGACTCATTCGAATGTTCCAACCGAACCGAAGCAAGAATAGGCATTTAGCCTTTTTTACTTTTTGGAAAACAAAACTAAATATTATGGAATGAAAACTATAAATTTAAATTCTGTAAAAATGAGATACCATCACATTTTTTAATATTTATATTTGATGGGCCGACGTTTGACCACTATCTCGCCTGGTGGTAAGTGATGATGCGGTCTAAAATTAATGCGTACTTACAAGTCCGAAAGTTTAACAACAACACTATAATCCTGCTCATCACATTAAGCATCCGAATCCAATGTTGTTAATATGTCAATTATAACAGATGCAGAAAAAATTAAAAGAGACTTGTTGGGGCTTAAGTAAATTTGCTTATTTTAGCTCTTAACTAAAAAACTATAGACTCTGATAAAACTAGCCTTTGAATATTTATTTAGCCTCCAATGCATCACTAAGCACGGAGACTTTCACTCTGATCTTAACCTATTAGGTTAGGATTTCCACTCCAGGTCAGGAGAACATAGTTATCCTACCGTATCTATACAAATATTAAACTACTGTTATACAGATCTGTGTGTTTGCCTAAAACAGTAGTGTGGGTGTTTGATAAATGTAGTAGCCGCATGGAATTTCGCACGTGAATTTGTAAAAATACAACAAAGTGTGTTTTGGATTCTTATGCTCAGGGTTCCGTCCAAATATTATCTATGTAGTGCATTATTTACGCAGTGATATTACATTATATGCAGTAACATTGATCGCTGACTTCATTTGCTTGTGTGTGTGTGTGTGTGTGTGTAGGAATAATGATTCCTCAAGATAGAACAATACTGCAGATTCCAGCACTTTCTTTTAGAGGGTAAAATTCCCTACGACGCCTTCAAAAATTCAAACTGATTTGATAATGTCTACGCCATTGTTATTATGCAAACCTTATGTTAATAAAAATATGAGTTGGTCAGAGCCTTTTACACTCAAGTGACGCGGGTAGAGTCAATGACACGATGAAATTATGCAAAATTTCCTTCTTAACAAATAATTACGGACCATAACTTAAACTAAGGGTCATTTAATATTCGTCGCCGTAATTAAGACTCGGCTCTCTTTATGGTTCACATAATTGTATGCAATATTATTGATACGAACAGAACGCAACCAGATATTTATTGGTTTGTATTGCAACGTAATCGCATCAAAAATATGCAGGTAATTACGCCCTTAAAGTAAAGCTTATAAAGCTCAAAATGATCACATACTTACAGCCGGCTGCTGCGCGGTGTCAATGACCGCGGAGGTCATTGCCAAATAAAACGCTCATTCGCACAGCCCTCGGAACGCTAAAATGACGCATCTCATCATTAGAATATCGAACAAAAACTCCAATGTATTATAACAATTTTACGGAAGACTCGCTACTCCAACATGGCTAGCGGGAAGTAACGGACAGCTATCCAAAACATTGGCACGAGTTTAGAAATTCGTTTTGTCGATTTTATTTTGGTGTTGTAGTAGCAACATTTTAAAGTCTCTGTACCCATAAAGTGCGTCGGGATCGAAGACATGACTTAGTGTATCAAAAACATTGAACCCCAAGCACATGCAACTTTCTAAAGAGAGTAACATATTTAAGTTGCGGACTCAAGTTAAAGTGTTGTGTTGGTTTAAACTTAATTAATTTATAACAATGTGGTTGTGTTACCTATTTTGTTTCCTATGTGTGTTTAGTAGCAGCTCACCGCTCAGTCCAACTAAGGTAGGTTGGATAACAGTAGTAATATTTAAATTTAAATTTCGAACGGTGTTGCCCCTACGCATATGATTTTTTTTTTAAATAGGTATCGTATCGGCGACTTGATTTACATAATGTACCCGCTGTCATATGTGGGTACGCATGCTAAGTAGTTATAAAGTGATTCATATAACTAAATATAAATAATACAATTATTGTGGCAGGTTCGGAACACGTAGCTACAGTCGACTAATGTCAATCACATGAGGCATTAGATTAAACGGTAAAACTTAATTAGTTATGTAGATCAATGTTTGCATTAATTTGTTAACAAAATGCTAAGCTGAGGTGACACACTCATTTGAAATGAAGATAGTAAAAATAAATATAGGTACAGAATAACTTTCGTTGAGTTGTTATTGAATTTACTTAAGAAAACCATATAATTAAAACCCATGTTTGTATTTCATAATCAAATAGAAAAAGATGAAAGAATATGGTCGTCGGTGAATAATATTTCATTAATTCAATTAAAATCTCTATTACGTAAAGTCTTTTGTCAAGATCCACGTAACAATGAAGATAAGATGTGCAAAAGAAGGAGATAAACTATCTGTGTCCATATTTTTTACGTCAGAAAGTCACGAGTGAAGATATGCTGCACAGTTAGCTGCATTATTGCTTACCATCAGGCGAGACGGTGGCAAAAGCCCGATCTATTTTGGCTTAAAATCACTAGTAGATACAAATCTTCTTCTTTATGCCCTTACCCGTATCTACTGGTGGTCAGCACAATATGTTTTTTAGTAATTTCTTCATCATCATTTAGTATTTTCTATTTTCTTGGTAATTATACTTATATTGTTTTACATAATATAACATCACGCCTTTTATCCCCGTAGGGAAAGAGCAGAAGTGCACATTATGCCACGGTACAATGTAACACCCACTTTTCACTATTTATGTTATGAGTCCCATGTAATAGGGGGTGAGCCTATTGCTATATACCGGGCACTATTCCAGATTTCGTGCTAGGACTACTGAGAATTAAAAAAAACCCAGTATTACTTTGCCCGATCCGGCAATCGAAATCGAGACCCCTTGCTCGCACTGGCGACCATTTGGCCAACTAGGCAGTCTATAGGCATATTGTTTTATTAATTAAGTAATTGTCGTAGGATGATCTCGTGATTTCACAAGGATCTTTTCGTGGACCATCTCATCATGTCAAAAGGGAGATTTTACCCTGTGAAGACTGCGGTAAGTTTGTTTTAAGTATTTAGAATATTACTTTTGTCCTCATGTTCTGTCAGTTTAGTCCTTATTACAAAGTAAATAAAGACTGGCTTTGGAGTTTACAGCGGCATATATGCCTATTGGTAGTTAAGACTATGTATTTCCTCTTAGGTATGTTCTTAAATTCTAAGAGGAAAATATACACCTACAAAGCATAAAGGTTTAGGTATATTTTAGGATATAGGTACATCTTTATTACTAATGAGAATTTCCAAGTTGACCAACGTAAGACCGAAGTAAATGAATGAAAAATCTTTGTATCTGTCTGAGTTTTTCAATAAACTGTATGCAAGATCTGAGGAGCTATAGTATGCTGGCAATGCGAATCCCAGACCTTATATCGAAAAAAATAAATAAATACTAAATCATCAGGATAACAGGGTAGATGCCTAATTTTTATTTTAATGTCCGTCTGGTAGATTATTTTAAATCATTACACACGTATTTTTTAATTTCTTACAGAAACGAATACTTTCGACGATATATTAATTTCAAATGTCGCGTGACGTCACTTCTATATACATTTTATACGTAGAAATGACGTTTTAGCCCCCACTCCTAAACTTTCATTCATTTTATCTAAGTATTGTTTATTATACGACAAAATAAAAAAATGCATGTCTAATATTTTTTAATTACCTAAGTTACGGACTAATTAGATTTTTAATTTTCATACCCTGTCATCATCCCTATTATCAGTAGAATCAGGTAGTAGTAATATTTTGTAAACACAAGTCTCTATGATGATTTAGATGTAATAAATGCATGTTGATGCAGGTGAATAGTTTTTGTATCATATTCTAAGTACTTGTGGCATCTAAGGATTCGTAAATAAATATTTAAAACCAATTTCGAGTATCTGAAGTTTTCTTCTGCGTATAGAGTGAAGTGTAATAAGAGTAAACACTTTAAATTAAAATATTATAAGTAGTAACACGTTTGCAAGTACTTCAGGCATATAAGTTCAATGGACGTTGACGAAAGGAGACGTAGGTATGTCCTAAAAATACTACCTACTATTCATAGTTGAAAAAAAAAAAAAAATAATAATACATATTAGACATAGGTTATACATAACTGTATATTATTGGGCCTCCTTCCAGTGCTTGACACTAAAATTGGTTCTATTACATAAGTAGTTACAAAAGATCCATTCTATAGGCCTTTAGCCAAACGCCACTTTAACGCTTGCCTACCGAGAGCGTAGAAAACTAAATGTATGGGGATCACACTGATTAGTGTCAAAATTTATGTTAATTCCATATGATTTGGTTTTCTATTATACATGTAGACAAGCGCTAAATGGCATTTGGCTATAGCTGTTGGGTAATGAATTGTGACTAGATCTCTATGTCAAAAGAGGTCTGTATTTACTAAACAGAGTTTGTATAATACAGCGGTTAATAATTCAGCGTTTAATACAGCATGCTTATTAATGTTCATGTTTAACCACTATTCTCTTATTTGTTCATCAAATTATCCATTACTATCATACTAATTTGTGAATTTCTGTTCATTTATTTTCTTGTACCAGGTTGTGGAGAACGTAATGAGGAGCCTCGAGTTGTTGGTGGTATGGAATCTAATGTGAACTCCTTCCCGTGGCTCGGTCGTCTCATCTATGTGAAGGCCTTCGGTTGTGCTGCATCCCTCATCAATGACAGATTCGTTATTTCTGCTGCACATTGTGTGAAAGGGTAAGAAGATTAGAATGTAATCAATTTTCAAGAAGTAAAGAAGTTTAAACAATTGCAAAAATATCGATGATTAAAATACTGAGAAACCAATGGGGATAATTTACTTATAATAGAACTATTAACAAAAAGTCCTTTGAGCTTTTGTCTACCGATAGAAAGGGTTTGAATGTAAAATTTCTATGCCAAAGTCGCTCACCGGTGATCAGTTAAAGTGTTAGATGAGGTTTCATTATATTTTCTTGTCTGATCTATTTTCTCATTTAAAACGAATATTATGTACTACAAAGACTTGCATATTATCTACCAATTACAATTTCTATTTCCTAGGTTCATGTGGTTCTTGTTCCGCGTTAAGTTCGGTGAACACGACCGTTGTGACAAGAACCAGCAAGCCTTAATGACTCGCTACCTGGTGAAGATCATCGCTCACAACTTCACCCTGTCAGACCTTAGCAATGACATCGCACTGCTGATGCTGAACAAGCCTGTCGAGTACTCCTATGCTGTCAGACCTGTGTGCCTACCTACGACTGATAGTAAGGACTTTGGACAAAATGTCAAATTTCTTTCTTAATCAAGTAAAATCATAATGTCTTTCTGCAAGTTTTGTCAATTAGTTTGTTAGATCATGCAAATATTTTGGGATTTTTAGTATAGCTGATCGTGACAAGATACGAAAATTCAACTCAGATTCGTACATTAATACCAGTTACATATATGTATACATATACAGTACATATAGTTAACTGAATACCAACTAATTAAAAGAATTTTGTTCACACCAAAAACGGAGATACGAATCACAGTTCCATCTGACAGATTAATCTAATTAATTCCAAGGATTTCGTGCAGAATTTTCACGAAGCAGGAGATTTTGCATCCCATTTATTGCAAATAATTTTAAAGACTGCAGTTCAAATTTATTAGGTATACAGCTTAATTTTGCAAGTTTCCATATTCTTTCTTTATAACTTCTTGACAAAGACATTTATTATTCTGATCCCTTCATTCTGGTGCCCGTTTTACAACATGCTATAACCAAATGACCAATAAGGGCATAAATAAATTAGTTTTTGAAACAAAATAAAATTCTGAATATACGTTATAAAAGGCTCTTTTGTGAATTTTGGTACTGACATACGTAATACATACAAATATGTTTGCTTATATTGAATACAACCAAACATGTGTACCAATTGCTGATGTACCTATACTATACCCCTATAGGTATGTCAGCCAGAAGAATAATAGCACAAGACCCTATCTTACACATGCTGAACTGGTCTCATTTGACGGCAGACTTGGGACATGAAAATGAATCCATCAGCACCTACTAATAGAATAACACATTTGTAGTTATATGCCACTTGTTTTTTAGCGTGAAAATAATAAAGTTTTTCTTTTTTTCTTTCTTTCTCTTTCATCAAATCTTTGCTTGTAAGGTAGATATGTATGAAATAAAACCTACCTAGATTTTAATTTTTCTTTGGTTTTTGTGTTGAAAATAGTCACAATTCTTGCTATACCTTCCAGACAATTCATACACGAGTAAGACAGCGATAGTAGCGGGATGGGGAGCAATGAACGAGACAGGCAAGTGGTCGTGCACGGTGCGGGAGGCAGAGCTGCCGGTGTTAAGCAATGAGGCCTGTCGCAACACTAATTACAATGCCACCAAGATCAAGGAGGTCATGATGTGCGCTGGATTCCCTGAGACCGCGCATAAGGATGCTTGTACTGTGAGTAAGATTCTTAGACAACAAAATTACGAGTTCTATGTATTGAACATATAATCTTATACTATTACATAAAGCGGAAGTTTGTTTTTTTGTTAGTTTGTTTGAACGCGCTAATCTCCGTAACTACAAGTCAGATTTGAATAATTATTTTTGTGTTGGATACCGCATTTATCGAGGATGGCTATGGGCTATAAAACATCATGCTACGACCAATAGGAGCTGAGCAGAGCGTGTAAAATCGCGCGGAAGTAGCTAGTTATACTATACCTACATGTAGTATTTATCTCGCGTAGGCCGAGTGCACATTACCAAACATCTGCTTTTTACCAGCCATATCATGACTATACAATAGAAAACGAGCCTAGTGTGGCAAGTGGGCAAAATTCGACAAACTCAATAGGTTTTTCTCAGCGATCATGCTTAAAATCACTCCTTCTTGACTCAAATGGGTATTAAAGAATTTACTATCTCTTAAAGTTGGTTTTGGATGTAGATTGTCAATGTATATAGTCCTAACGTCCAGTTTCTATAACCTATCTATCTGTAGATTTGCTTACTAGACATAGAATTTTGATACATCTTGTATGGAGCTCATGTCATAATTCTATCTCTAGTAAGCAAATCTACAGATAGATAGGTTATAGAAACTGGACGTAAGATGTATGAAAATGATCTTCAGAACATTGTTTCTGTGTTTTAACATCGGCATTTAATTTTATTTTTAGGGTGACAGTGGAGGACCATTGATTACAGAGAATGAAGATCACATGTACGATTTAATAGGTAAATTAGTTGTTTGTTTCTATACAAGACTAGCTTCTGCCCACGACTTCGTACGCGCAATCCCGTTTTCTCCCGTTCCCATAAGATTTTCAAGATTTTTTTCTATAAGAAAAATCAGCCAAATTGATCCAGCCATTCTTGAGTTATGGCGTGACAACGGGAAACGGATTTAATTTTTATATATATAGATATAGTATAAATAAGTATTTATTCTTTCTCTCTGATTTGTCCTTAAAAAGGTTGGCTACTTTGATCTTATATCTATTAACACTTTATTAAGAAAAGTATGACACATTCTAATATACCTAATTGAAGTGCTTTTTTAAAAAAAGTTACAGATCCCTTAATTTTTATTTACAGGTGTAGTATCATGGGGATATGGATGTGCCAGGAAAGGTTATCCAGGAGTATACACGAGGGTCACGAAGTACTTAGACTGGATCAGAGACAACACACAAGAGGGGTGTTACTGCAAATATTGAAGACACTTATTTATATATAGGTAGTTTAGGAAATTAGTTCATAAGAATTTGTCTATGATGTTTTTGCGGGATATAATATCGCTGATGTACGTCTAAAAATAGTAACTGATATTATACAAACTTTCTGACTGCCTCGTTGGTCTAGTGCTCGCAATTGCGACTGCCGGGTTCGATTCCCGGGTCGGGCAAAGTATTATTGGGTTTTTTAAAAAAAAAAATCAGTAGTAGCACGGAGTTTGGAACTGTGCACGGTATACATATAGCAATAGACTCACCCCCTATTACATGGGACTCATAACATAATTAGGGAACAGTGGGTGTTACATTGTACAGTGGTATACTGTCCACCTCTGCCTAACCCTTCGAGGATAAAAGGCGTGATATAACATAACGCCTTTTACATACAAAATTTTTTGATTGGATTGAGACTGACTTTCTGTCAAAACCTTAAGTCGATCCAGTAAGTTTAGTTATTAATTTCGGCCGTTACTGAGTGTGCAGTCCAATTGGGTACTTGTCAACTAGTCAAAATCAAAAACTTTTTTCGAACCGTCAAACCGATACTTATGTACGAGATTGTGTATTGTGACGTCACGTTTTTTAGCGTACAACACCGTACTTATTACTTAAAATTTTGCTAAAAAAGTACTAAAATTAAGTTGTTCATAAAATTAATAAATTAAAGTGCGATTTTTTTTTATATTTCATTGTATTTACTGTCGAAGTAATTTATTTTTTATTAAGGAAAGTACCCACAGAACTGCAATGGCCACCAGTGTGTCAACAAACAAGCCTTTTTTATAATGCCATATAGTGAAATTAGGTTTTGTAGCTATATAAAAACTGTATATTTATGATATCATATTTTATTTTTTTAATAATGTTCTCTTTTCAAAGTTCGCTATTTGTTTCTGTCCACGATGACAGCAAAATGCAATAAACTACGTTTTATTACCGTGCAGGTTTGTTTTATTTCTTTTAGTAAAGTTTTGACAACACAGTTATAGTCGTAAACAAATTGTACGCTATTCATCATATTTCCGTTGTTTGATAGCTAATTTGAATAGTTAATTATATATGTTTGTTGCTATAGCAACGGTTCTTTATTGACTTATTGATTTTTTGTAACATTTTATCCGAAGTGTAGATTATAGACTTATGTCGGGATGACATCATGTTTTAATACAATGCGTATGCGCAAGTAACGGGATCTTCATATTCCGTATAATACTTAACCGTATTGATACTTTTGGTTTGAATTTTATGATAATATTGGAACAAGAATTCTGCAGTCAAGTTTAATATAAATATCGCAAGTTTTCGAATACATTGCTAGCAAACATAGCTTACTTTGTTAGTTGTATCAATGTAATAGTGCAATGGTTAGTAAAATGACCCAGAAACGGCTTTGGTCTATATCTCTGTACCAGTATGATGTAGATGTCTTGGTATACACTGAATACAAGTTCAAGTTTATGGCCCTGGTTCGATGGAGTACATCGTCCTCATTCCTGTATACAGCATCCCGTTGTGGGAAATGCACGTCTAGTCCGTAGAAGACGGTTAATTTTGATCGAAATAGATTTTTTGCGCTATGTGGAAGATTGTGTTCGTGATTATAATTGGAGTGTACACAAATGTCGTGGTGAGTAACGAGTATTTAGATACTGTATTAAAGTATTATTTATTTAAAGAAAATGTAACTTTTCTGTACGATGTTCATATCTGAGATTTGAAGAACATAAACTGTATATTAATAAATTCTTTAAAACTTAAAACTAAGGATAAGAAACATTGAATTGAGATATAAATTTAGATGTCAAATTATTTTATCGAAGTGTGACTTAACAGATAACTTAACTAAAAATCGCGGGTAACACACGTGAAAATATTGAGGCAAGCTCTACTAGTTTCGAACTACAGAGGGGTTCTTCCTCATGAGCAGCGTGCGCGGTCGTGGCGATGTCGCGCAGCCTACTCAATGGCTGTGTGGTTAGAAACAAGTAGAGCTTTTCTCAGTATATTTACGTGAGTAACCCGCGATTTTTGGTTAATTTAGTGTCTTAAGTCTTAAGTAGTACATGTAAATCGATACTTACCTACTTTACCTTTAACCATTTAAGTAATGTTTTAAATTCGGGTTAATAACCATAGAAATGGTCCATTGAATGAAAATAATTCAAGGTGGGGGCAGAGAATGATATCGAATCGGTGACCGAACCTATAACTAACCCGGTGACCGAACCTGCGCCTGAACCTACAGAGTATGCACGGAAATGCAACTGTCGTAAGTATTATTTATTTATCTTAATACTGTACATATGCAAACTAAGGTCATCGCGTACCTAACAAGTACGACTCCGGCACGGCTTCAACCTAGTAATGTCACTGTCATTCAAATATGAACTTTAAATCGTATGTCTTTGTATGTCACTTTGTATTGTTTCCAAATCAAAACGCCGTTTGTTAGGTGTGCTTTAATGACCTCAGAATTCTCTTTCAATCTATCTTTAGGTATAGTATATTAGATCTTATCAATAAGTATTTCACAACAAAAATAGCCGCTAAATTAGCATGCTCTAAGGACTAACGACGATAAAGACAACTTTTTAAACTGGTAGTGTTTTTACACAGAAGCTAAGGAAATCAATAGATCGACTTCTAAAGAAACTCCTTTAAGAAATAAGGACTCTTTTCTTGGTTTCGAGTCAATGGTCAAGCAAATAATACTGTTGGACATGCTTGGGAAACTTAATTATTTCAACTTTAATTCAATTAAAATAAAGTCTACATTTAATTAATGTACGATAAGATTTATAATTCATTAATGTTGTTACCATATTTTATCGTGACCGACCTATTATTATGCGTGACACAAAAAAGATGAGACGGTTATTCGTTACCGTCACATACTTTTTGGAGACCTCAATAACTTTACAAAATTTTAGGTTTTTAAGCTATCCCACATTTTCTGTCACTTTCTTATTCAGTCATCAGCACGTCTCCATTGGTCGTCGTCCGTAGTCCAGTACAATTCTTTTCTAACTATGAGGTCTAGCTGTTCGGATTTCGACGTTTGACCTCTATCACGCCTGGTGGTAAGCGATGATGCGGTCTACGGTCCCATAAGCAACCTATTCACTTGGAAGTCCTTCAGGAAATATAGATTCTGGCAAAGAATTCCACTCTTTAGCAGTACAGACAAGGAAGCTTGATGCGAAGCGCTTCATGCGTGTGGGTGGGACATCTACCAGTATATCTGATCCGACTGTTTCTTCGGACTTCGGCATTAGTCAAACGAAACTATCATTGCTCCTGCGAGTCATGTGGGCAAAGTGTCTTACAATTCTTTTAGCCAGATATAAGCACTAGGTATTTGCAACTTTCAACTCTATCATTCAGCATCCTCTAAGCAGCAAAAGTCCGACAATATTCTTTCTACTAGCTTCTGCTCACGGCTTCGACGACGTTCCCGTGGGATAAAAAGTAGCCTATGAGTTATTCCACACCATAATCTATCCCTGTTCCAAATTCCACCCCGGTCCCATCAGCCGTTTTGACGTGAGTAACAAACAAACACATAAACACACTATTACACAATATTAACAAGATTGCATTACTTATTCTGATTTTACCAGGTTGTGGAGAGAGAAATGAAGCTTCGCGAATAGTCGGTGGGGTGGAGACGGCTGTGAACGAGTTCCCCTGGGTGGCCCGACTGTCACTTCATAACAAGTTCTACTGCGGTGCTTCCCTCATCAACGACAGATACGTACTCACTGCTGCACATTGTGTTAAGACGTATGTAGGATATACAATCAAAATTAACACAATGATTTTTGCCGATATTATTATTGAAATAGTTTTGACAAGTTATTTCTCCTGTTTTCTTACGTATTTTATGTACCTTTTCAAAATCAAACTATCTAAAACTGAAACGATTTTAAATAATAACCAATGTTAAAATTTAAATTTTCAATGATTTCAATCTACGGCATTTGTTCATTGATATTACCAGAGTACCAACCTGAACTGCCGCTATATCACGTTGAGTTAAGTTCCGGCAAATCACGTCAGTTATCAGTTAAGATAGGTTCTTCTACTAAAACTAAATATACGGCTTACGCACGCGAATTATTTGATTTCCTCAAATCTAACTACTCTTTACTAGTTTTTAGTCACATCGAGATTCATATTTATTAGCAGCGTGTGGTGTGGCGAAGTCGTATATTTGAGTAAACTTTAAGTAGGTCCGACTCTTATCTAGCAAATCATTCTTCTTCCATATTCCAGATTCATGTGGTTCATGATCAAAGTGACTCTGGGTGAGCACAACCGTTGTAACACTACACATCGTCCAGTGACCCGATATGTCGTCCAAATGGTCTCCCATAACTTCAGCTTCGCTACATTTCGGGATGACATCGCTGTCCTCAAGCTGAACGAACCAGTGCAGGTCACAGATACTGTAAAGCCTGTCTGTTTGCCACGGAGTGACGGTAATATAATGACAGTTCATTATTATTTAAATAGTAGCCTTAGCAGAATAATATACCTGCATACCTACTTATATTTTTGTCACCACATCTTCTCTCAACAGCAAGTATAACAACTCACACATAGGACCCACTTAGTTTTTTAGTCAAATTTCCGTGGTGCTTGACGACTGGGCTTCACCCAGTTGTACAGTCTCTTCTTTGTGCCTTTAGGCTTAATTCATTCTGTCTCCTGCAGTAATTCACCGAGGGAAGTGGAAACTATAGTTTTTTCTTCTTCTCCTCTTATAATATTTTCTGATTTACTTCGTTGCGGGAACCAAGACAGTTACTCATGTCCCTGGGACGCGCCGGAATTCAATGTTTCGGTGTTTTCATGGTTGTATCTACTGTAGATCCTGGCTTACAGGAGTTGCAGTGGTTTTGGGAGGTAGTGGTGGGCTTGTCCCATAAAAAAAAATCTTCTCTCAACACCAACTAAAGGGCTAAAAACCTGAACCTTTTAAAACTATTTTGCTTTGACCGACAGGGTCTGTAATTGTTACTATTGTACATAAATATGTACAATAGTAACAATTACAGACCCTGTCGATTAGGAAATCCTAATCACCCGTATGTGTACCTTATAGATGCAATAAATATTTGATTACTTGATTATTATTCACCTAGCAAGGGTAACGCAATCTCACTTAGGCCTACAGCCTAAAACCCAACAGAGGACTATCACGGTCTGTTGACGTGTAACTTCAATCAATCCTAGTTTCAAAAATACGATGAAATTATGATTTAAGACTTAGTTTATTTGTGGGTTTTGAATGTGCCTCATCTCCTTCCTTTCTTTGAAACATTTCAAGCTGTGGGTACAACTTTTGTGACTAAGTCTTACTTTATGTGGTGCTATTGTAATATGGTAATTCCAAATAACAGTAATTTATATTGAACGGTATTGAATTTCTAAGGATTTTATTGGCCCTTGTCTTCTAAATAAAACTTGTGAATTGCTAACGGTTACTTCGCAAAATCTTAACAATTATGTACTCTGATAGATCTTTAGGTATGATATTTCTGTGAAGAATCAATTAGGTATATTCCTATACACAAAATTTACATAAAAGTTAGCCTTGGACAGGATTTAGGTTTAGGTTTAGAATATCTTTATTTCTCACAAAGAATCACATACATAATTCGCTTTCTGAGAAACAATATTTCACACAAAAGTAAGCAATTTAGCAGCATTTTAATAGATTTAATAGATCGATGACTTGTGAATTGCAGATTGGAAACTTTCAGAACACCCATAAGCAATTTTTTTTTGCTGTTATCGGAAAAAGGAGGATAATAATACAGAGTCCTAACAGTACAAATGACTTTCAGACAAAACATATGTAGGCGTTAAAGCAATGGCCGCTGGTTGGGGTACCGTAGCCGAGGGTAAGAACCACTCCTGCTACCTTCAAGAAGTGGATCTCCCGATACTAAGCAACGAAGCTTGCAAGAATGCCAACTACACTTCACAAATGATTGGTGATGGCATGCTGTGTGCTGGGTACCCAGAAGTAGGGAAGAAGGATACTTGTCAGGTACATACATACCTTACTCCTATCTCCCATGGGGGTAGGCAGAGACTTTAATGGACCACGTCAATTGCTACGATTTCACTTCCTCAACAGTCATCAGTCAGGGATATACGTTTCGTTTATTATTGGTAGATAAATAAAGAACTTTTAGTAGGAAAAATGATCCTTGATCTAGCTTGATGCATATATCAATGCAGTAGTGCACAGTGGGTATAGGTGTGTGATATTATAATTGTATGGCATGGTAAAGCCTAATTTTATAGTAGATGACGAAAAATAAAAATATGTTCATCTTTACTTAAAAATATTAATGTACGAAGTACTGAACTAACTGTAATGAATACTAAATATTTAATTTGGACATACATATATGGGTACTGAGTATAGGTTTTCTTAGTTTTTTATATATATAAAATATACACGTGAGCACGTTTCATTTTGAAAATTTCAATACTTGTGGCTAGACAAGCGCTAAATGGCATTTGGCTAGAGCTGCGAGTTGTTTTTTTTTTTTCACCATTAAACCACAGCTGGTTTGTATTGGTACTCACATTCGCAGTTTTATGTTATAAATTTATAAACCCATTCAGTGTGACAATTATGCTAATATAATAAGTGACAAAGATTTTAGATACATTACATATTTTACGAGTAACAG
The DNA here is from genome assembly GCA_902850265.1 of Spodoptera littoralis. Lineage (NCBI taxonomy): Eukaryota > Metazoa > Arthropoda > Insecta > Lepidoptera > Noctuidae > Spodoptera > Spodoptera littoralis. The sequence continues at coordinate 4,776,559 of LR824542.2, read as the reverse complement.
TAAACATCCATGAGCAAAGCATAAACGTACTCATTAAAATTGCAAAGAAACAAAGTACTCGAAGAAACCGATACCGACACACACGGCACTAGCCAATGTTAAACTTTTGCAGTCTACCCCACAATATGCTACATTGGCATTATGTCTTGTATTAGTTCTCAATATGTAACCGGTCCTCGTCAACTTAAAAAATTGTAATATACAGGCTGTTTCCTACATTTGGTCGTGAATAATTTTAGACCATGTTATTTATGATACTGTGGTAGTATTTTTTATATTTCTGTTTATAGTTTTTGGAGTTAATTTCGTATTTGATATTTTGTGGAATTTCATTCATTATTGTGGGGATTATAAATTTAGAGGTTCGTCTGCCATAATAATTTTTAACTTGAGGTATTATTAATTTATTTTTGGTAATATTCCTAGTGATTATTTTATGCGAAATGGGTACTTGAATACTTTTATTATTAAATTGTTCACTCAAGAAGGCTAGATCAAAACGAAACTGTACAGGTAATATTTTGCAATATTTAAATAATTCTGTGACGTTATTTCTGCATTTGTCTTTTATTTTACTCGGGACCATAAGTTTTAGAAATCGAACCTGCAATTTGGTTATCTTTTCAACAAGTGTTTTAAAGGTACGCCCGTAACTTGTGATTCCGTATGCAATAATTGATTCCGCCAAGGCCATGTACATGCTAAGTAGTGTTTTAAATGGAACTTTCGGTTTCAATATGTAGAACTTAGCCAATATTGCCCGTAACCTGTCACACACTAAGTCGACATGAAAAGACCAGTTGAAACGGTCGTCTACGATTAGTCCTAGGTACGTGTGGTGCGTTACCTGGTCAATTTCCTCGCAGCGACACGCGCCTCGCCGCGTGGAGTGAAGGCAACCGTGACTATGTGATACAATACTAAAAGGCATCATTAGCTTCAAGTGGCTTGAATGGACATGTATTATTTTAGTTTTACTGGAGTTAATAACCAGTCCAGCATCATGTGCCCATTTGGAGACTCTAGTAAAATCTTCCTGTAACCAGTGCGCTGCTATATTAACATCTCTGTGGGCTGCTACAAGGCATGTGTCATCTGCATATTGATAAATTGAGCAGTGATTTACCACATGCTCCATGTCGTTGACATAAGTCAGGTAGTGCAAAGGCCCAATTACTGAGCCTTGAGCCGTCCCGTCAGTGACATCAACAGCATCACTCATCTCAGTACTGATTTTAACAGTGTATTTTCGATTGTTCAGGTAGTCTTTACACCACCCAAGCATTGGCCCCCGAATCCCAGAGTTTTCAAGCTTTGTCAACAGCGTGTTATGTTTAAGCGTGTCAAAAGCCTTACTGAAGTCAATAAATAGCAAAAGTACATGGTTTCTGGCATTGAGAGATTCATTGACCTCATCAGTAAATTTTGACAGCAGCTGTGAAGTAGACTTATTAGCTTGAAAACCATACTGTGTACTGGACAACACGTTCTGTTTGACATAAAAATCTTGTATCTGTTTACAGATATATTTTTCTACTATTTTGTCAATAACCGGCAAAATAGTGATCGGTCTATAGTTTTTATAGTCACTTAAGCTGCCTTTTTTATGTATAGGGCGCACTATACCGGTTTTCAATACTCCCGGATACTTTTCTTGTTTAACACTAGTATTAATTAACTTTACGATAACACTGGCCATCTTGTTACATATTGATTTTATGTCTATGCACCTAATATTGTCTATGCCAGGTGCCTTCTTTGCGTTGAGATTTTTAATTATTTTAGTCACACTGCTGTTTGTAGCCTTCCTAAAGCAAATTGACGAGTTATGGGGAAACATATACTCTGTTTCATTTAATAAACGATGTTTACAATTTGGCAAGATTTTTTGAACGCTGTCTCTGAATTCTTTAGCAAAATTATCCGCGATAGATTTTATTTTTAAATGACTGTTTTTGAAGGCTTTCAGGATAGACTCGTCAACCGAAGTCTTGTTACGACCAGACAAATTATTGAGTATTTGCCATAGGTTTCTGGGGTTTGATTTATTATTATCTATTTGATTTAAGTAATATTTATTCCTAGATGTTTCGATTATTTTGTGCGTTCTATTTCTTAATTTGTTATACTCTAATCGCAGAATTTTGTTTGTTGGATCACTCTTCCATTTTATGAATAATTGATCTTTTCTTTTACACATGTTATTAATTTTATTATTTATCCATGGCTGTATGTTTCTTTTACTATGACTTTTAATTATTTTCGTGTATTTAGATTCCTCGTAACATTTTTCAAATTGATTTCTTATGCAATCATAAATAGCTATCGGACATTCTGTAGTATCTACTTCGCTCCAGCTTATGTTATTTAATAGTGATTTCATTTTGACATTATCAATTTTCTCAATTTTTTTTGTAACACCTTGTATACGCATTGGGTCCGATCCCAAGCAGGATAGTATTAACATGCGGTGATCAGCCATTACAGTACCGAGTGCGGCCGAGTAAAGGTGCAACGAGCGCGTTCTTGCAAATATGTGATCTATACAGCTACGTGTAATGTTATTTCTGCGAGTTTCAATTCTAGTGTAGTCAGATATCGCGCTTACTAGACCAAATTCGGACATGCTACTCATGTAATATTCTCGAATGTTATCATATGTTTTCAGATCAATATTTACGTCTCCTAGAATATAAGTGTCGCATGAGTTAACAGAAGAAACAATACTGCTTATTTCCTTAACAAATAGATGCTTACTTTCACTCGGTGGCCTATAAATTGCACATATGTATGCTTGATAATTTTGAGGTGTGGTTATGTGACCTATAATACATTCACAGTGCATTGTACAGTAATTCGATGGTGCAAATACGTGACCCTCTCTTACATAAATTATTATTCCACCACCTTTTTTTTTTTACGCAACTTACTGTGCAAATCATAGCCATTGATGTTATACATAGGAAGAATGTTTTCGTTTATGTTAACTTCTGTTAGGATTAGAACATCAATAGTAATTTTAGATGAATTGATTAATTGTATTACATAACAAAAATTTTTGACTAAGGATCTAATATTTATGTGAGCAATATTTAAGTAAGTTTGGTAAATTGACGGTAAAAGCTTGTTATACTCATTAATGTCTGCACAATCAAAAAGTTCGTGGTTATCGGGAGGGATAACTGGGATAACTTATGTTAGAACTGTTACCGATACGTACATTTATTTCCGGTCTGCGTTGTTGACAAAAGTCGAATGATATCTGTTTCACATCTTATGACTATAGGCTTGTCTTTATCCTCTTTTCGTAGGAGAACTTTTCCATCCTGAAACCAGACATATTTATAGGCTGGCTTCAGTTTTTGTTGAGCTAGCCATAATAGTGATTTGTTAGCCTTTGTCAGAGCGCGGCGTAGGATAATTTTCGATTTTGAGACTTCTACAGTGGCTGCCGGTATAATTTGTTCAAGCCGTACCTCTTCCTTTTTGCACGCACGTACCCAAGACTGAGCGTATTCCACTTGCTTCATCTCCAGTTGAATGTTGCCATCACGTTCATTGCGACCTTCCAGACGTTTAATATTTAATATATGTGATTTATCCACATTGAGGGTTTCGGCCAACTTGGAGCCGATCCCATCCAGATCTTCATTTTCGGTTTTTGGGACTCCAGTTACTTCAATCACGTTATCGAGCCTTTGCTGCTCTATACTGCGTACGTGTTGTTTCAATGAACTAACTTCAAGTTCTAAATGAGTTTTTTCATTTTTGAGGTGGGTGTACTTCCTCTCTAATTCTTGTATGTGTTTGTTCTGTGCTTCCACAGTTTTAGTTAGCTCTTCTACTCTTTTGCTACATAACCCCACTGATATTTCTATTGGTTGCAATTCCTTCTTCAGCACTTTTTTCAGTTCGGCTATGATATCCTTCAGAAACTTTTCACTGTCTATGTTCCCCACGGTGTTGCTTGGGTTTTCCACTTCTTCTTCGTCGTCTTCCTCTTCCGGTACGAAGAAGGATGATTTCCGGTTCGGCGAGTTTCGATTGCATTCTTCACAAATCCAGTCTAAACCGTCCGCATTGCGAAGGGCTGACAACTGTTTAGCAGTAAGACCAGAGCAGGCTTTACTTGCATGGACTGTTTTAGCACACGACTGGCATTCCAGGCCCGGAGATCTGCTGGTGATTCCCTTGTTGCAAATATCACATTTGGTCATTTTTGGTGAGGCTAGGGGGTAGTTCGCACAGAATAATTAAGTTGTTAGTACCCGACCGGCGCGTTCGACAGTTCGCGAGCGAATGAAATTAAAAATTTAAATTCGTGCTTATTTAAAATGCGTTGCGTGCGTTATTTAAAATCGTGCATGGTTTTCTTCTTTACAGGGAGACAGTGGTGGTCCTCTTTCAGCTGAGAGGAATGACAAACGTCATGAACAACTAGGTAAGAGTAAGACACGGTTGAAATATTTGCTAAGTATATTCCACAAAGGTTTTACATCACCCAAGCGCGGTTTAGCCAAAACATGTGCTCGTGTGCAATTAGTTAAAATTTACATAAAATTAAAGTTTAAGTTACTTTATTTGTAGAGTAATTATAGTATTAGGACCATTAGAGGACATAAAGATCAAAAGTCAAATAAATAAATAACATTACATAACATAACATCACGCCTTTTATCCCCAAAGGTGTAGGCAGAGGTGCACACTACGGCAGTTAATGCCACCGTACTATGTAACACCCACTTTTCACTATTTATGTTGAGTTCCATGTACCTCTAATAGAGGGTGAGCCTATTGCCATATACCGGGTACAATTCCAGGCTCCGTGCTACTACTAGAAATTTTTTCAAAAACCCAGTATTAAAACTTTGCCCGACTTGGGAATCGAATCCGAGACTCCTTGACCGGCAAAATAGAAAATTATAACAATCAATGATAATTGTTGTTTTGTATTCTACATCATTCCCATAATTATTTGTTTTACAGGTGTGGTCTCCTGGGGCATAGGATGTGGTCGTCCAGGCTACCCGGGCGTCTACACCCGGGTCACGAAATATGTCGACTGGATCCGAAGTATTGTCACAACTGGATGTTTTTGCACTGAGTGAATTTATATTTCTATTTATTTCTGATTTGATATTATTATTAGATATATTTTCTAATTTGTTATGAAATAAACAAATTCTTTTATCGTTATTTATACGTATTTTACATACAATATACATAGTTCGCTACCGGCACCGGATGAACTAGTAAAAGCGTGCTAACAAATTGATTAAAATAATACACAATCTGCAAGATGTTTCCGATACCAACCAGCTAATAGTAATACCTAAGTGTTAATGTGTGTTACAAATCGCGAAATTGGATTGATGGACCAATTCCAAGTAATTTGCATAAGTGGCAATTTGTTAGCTTGTTACATTTATTGCTCTCAAAGTAATGAGGTTTCATTTTATAAGCATACTTACCATAGAAAATTATATGAATGAAATTGCTATACAGTAACACTTATGGTTTATTGTGAAGGCGTATCTAAATATATGTAAATATAAAAATGAATCACCGAAATGTCTAAGATCTATGCTATTGATAATTTCATGAAATAAAAAATAAAAGTCTGATTTGATGGTGCATATTACTTGAATGAACAAAGTAACAAATTCCTCAAAACCATCGAAATAAAACCAACTTTTTCGATGTCACACAAAAAGACATAGGTAGGTACTTTGCCTTGTGAAAATAATTTAAAAATTTCAGAGGACAGACAATCACAACACACGCATAATTTTGTAAAAACGAAATCGTATATTTAATCAGTCCTTAAAACTAACTTAACATAAAATACTTGATAAAAATCTAAAGTCACAAAAATAATCATTATTAGCTTTATATTTGGGGTTTAATCAACGAATGAGTTCTGCCGCTTTGGGTGAGGCGGGAGGGAGTGTCAGACTCCTACTGACTAAAAACCACCCCGTTCCTACTTCTGCTCTTCGAGCCAAAACCCCGGGAACTTGTTAAGTCCTCCGCGGCTCCGTATCAGCTTCAGCCCTATTGGGCCCCATCTGTGGTGCAACGCGATGCGCCGTAAATCATTATTAGCTAAGACATTGACTATGAATTACACTTTACGAATACTTTAACAAAGGCTGACATTTGACACTTTTGACAATAATCAACCACGTCTGGAGTTTTTCTGTATGACAGTGAGATTGAGAGTATCCTTTTCGTGATAGAGTGGTAATCCTTCTGGTTTGAGTATGGCGTCTGGTGCCTTGAGAGTGGTGTTGTAGGTCGGGTTGAGTGGGTGTAGTGGACCCCACGCTGTTACCGCCGCGCGTGCTTCTTCAGTGCCCATCTTGTAGTGACTGCCGTCTCCAGTTCTCATGATCCGGTTTGATACCTTTTTGTGGACATGGATAGAGTTATTGTAGTTAGCACATTATTATTTTACGTTATTTATCATCCTAATTACTTTTTACAAATGGGAATGCTGGAGTTAATAAATAAATAAATATATTGTCCTAATTTTATTTAGGAAGGCGTCCGACATAAGTTTAGTTGTTATCTAAATAGCTTTGCATTTCGTTTTTATATTAATTTTTATCTCAAATATAATAAAATTGTCGTGGTGGCCCGGAGGTTTAAGACGCCCACTTCTCATGCATGAGGGTGCGGCTTCGAAACCTACCAACGGCAAGTACCAATGTGACTTTTTCCGAGTTATATGTACTTTCTAAGATTATTTAGACACCATTGACAAACGGTGAAGGAAAAACATCGTGAGGAAACCTGGACTTATAATTTCTAATTATAAGTTTGAAATCGCCAACCCGCATTGAGCAAGCGTGATGATTAATGCTCTAACCTTCTCCGTGTGAGAAGAGGCTTTGCTCAGCAGTGGGCATTTATAGGCTGTTGATGAATAAAATTGTAAGAAAGGAGGATTTATTGTTATTTTGGCTTCCAGACACATTATATCTTTCTTCATTTAAATCAAAAAAACTTACCAGTTCAGGTGAAGCGGTTTTGAGATCATAAGCCAATCCAACCCTTTCGAAGAATCGTATGATGCTGGCGGATTGGTTGAAGTGCATGGTCAGCTCAGCTGCCTTATAATCCCAGGGGAACGCGTGGTGGTAGTTGTGCCAACCCTCGCCCAGACTTATCATTGAGACAAACCATGACTCTACTGGCTGTAGTTTTCTGAAAACATAAGTATAAATATTAAGTTTGTAGGAAAATCAAGTGTCACTTAATATAATAGGTACCTACTGTTAAATAATATTGGCATTTGTAATTAGAACTGCATTTGTCGAGAAATCTTGACTAGACTCGACTATTAATTCCGTTGATATATCACAAAATTCGAATAATTTGATGAGGTATTATGACTAACATACTAAATATTATAAGTATATATGTACTTACGCGTCATAAGGCCTAGTTCCATAAAGATGAGCAGCGCTGTTAACCAGCCAAGTTCCATTCAATTGTAACACGTAACGGGCGAAATAACAAACTAGAATGGAATGTAATAGAGGTTCACCGAAGAAATGTACTGGTACCCACACAGGTATCAAGAAAGCCAAGACGAAATATAGGTGATAGTAATACCTGAAAAGAGAGAGAAAAATGTAGAGTTAAGTAAGCTCTCATAACTAGTCATAAATAATAGAGGTCTCTTGATGAACTGACAATCCCAGAAAGCCAGAAACGTTTGAAAGATTTTATAGATTTGTAACACAGCCTACAAATGCTTGGTGATTTGAATATCACAGTCAAAGAAGACTTAATACAGAAAAAATCGTGTGTTAAAAACATTATTTAGAATGGTAACATACTTCTTTTGGAACATCACCATCCAATCAGCCTGTAAGTCACTCATGTCGATCTTCCTGCCAAGTTCTACAACATAGGGATGCTTCCTATGCATGAGCCAACCAATGTGGCAGAAGAAGAAGCCACGCTTGGAGTTGTGAGGGTCACCGTCAGTGTCGGAGTAACGATGGTGGAGACGATGGTCACGGCACCAGATGAACATAGAATTCTGAAAAAAGATAATAACGTAGATAGTGTAACAGATGCATTGAAAATTAATGGTAATGGTTTTTATTGACCCAGGTAGGTAAGCTTTAAAACTGTAATAAGACTCGGTGCTTGGTAACACACTAGCCTAAAAATAACTAAAGGAAGAATAATTCGAAGAAGAAGATTTAACGGGCAATGACAGGAGTGATGTAAGTAATGTTTATTAAAATTTATTTACCTGTCCAGCAATAGTTTGACATAATATAAGTACAGCTTTAAGGAACGGGGTTGCTTTAAACGATTTGTGTGTGTAGAAACGGTGGGCTCCTATTGTTACTCCTTCAGAACCCAGAAAAGTGACGAAAAAAACTGAAAAAAAGTTAAATAACAATACATTTTTATACGTCAATAGATGAAATTTTAGTTAATTATATTTTAGTATCTATAACTTACTCCATACTATGGTTTGCCATTTCATGTACCCTGCGAACAGTAGACCAATTCCCCAAACAGCAAGGATATGCATGATCAAGAATCCAATAGCATTTTTCCATACAATAGTATGTTTATAACTATAATCAGTTCCAATTACTTTAGGAATTTCCATGGTTTCTGCTTTATTCACATTTCCATCTTTCATTGGATTCTTCAGATCGTTACTTGAAGGAGCTTTGGTTTCCATGTTTGCTGCAGTCATTTTCTTTGCTAGACGTTTACTCCTAACTTACCAACTCGATACTGATCCAATTAATTATGGTCAGTATTTATAAAAGGTATAGTAAAAACCTTGTTTGATCACAATAATGTTTGAGCAATTGAACGAACTTGAACTCCTCTTTGTATGTTAAATGTATTACAACATTCTTACATTGTTGTCTCATGCGGCATATGGCTGGTGAGATTGATTGGATTTCAATAGAGTTGATGCTTATCATCAAGTTCAGATGTTCAATTTTTAGTTTTAGAGTGTGGGATCTGTGGTTATTTTTTTCAATACATTTATGGCTGTGGATTTCTATGACATAAAAAGATTTTTAACCGACTTAAAAAAATTGATGGTTCAGAGTATGACCTGTATGTAGGAGAAGGTTTTAGTATGTTAATTAACCATCTTAAAAAAGAGGGGGTTGAAATATGATAGTTTAAAAAAAGATGGTTTTGTGGTTTAGTACAAAAACATAACAGGTTTTGGTAAGATTCTTTATTTCTGTAGGCATTTCTTTCATTATTGTCCTTCTTTCTTTATTTGCCTTTCGATATTGTTCTATAATAAGCACCACTTAGTCTAAAATTCTTCTTTACAATATGGTAAGTAGATCTTTAGAACCTACTTGGAGATGTTGTTCTACCTACGTATAATTGCACCTTCAAATTTTTCAGGTACAATTATACATATTTCATGGTGTTTGTACACATACAAATATATATATGGATAATCGTAATGAATGGTGTTTTAAATCTTTTGTGTATTTCAATTGTTATTATGAAATAATTTATACATTGTTGCAATAGAGCACAGAACTTGAACTATTGTTGTTTTATGTTAATTACGTGTGACATTGTTCGTTGAGCTAGATTTCGTTTAATGGAAACATTTACATATTCTAATGACCTTGCCTCTTAGTATTTCGTTTTCGGAGATGTGCTAAGCTGTTTGTTGGGCCTACGTGCTCTACTTTACATTTTTAAACCTCTAAAAAACCATGGATGATCAGACTATGGATTCAGATGAAACAAATGAACAATGATTGGTATTAATTAGTTATATCGTAGATTGAACAAAATTATTCTTAGGAAAAATTAAGAGTAAATATACTTAAACTATATTTTTTTTTATATAATGTTACAGATTAATTCCCCACGGCCTTTGTCATACAATTTTTTATTACAATACGTCTAATCAATTTTTATAAAGTAAAGAAGATACCTTTTTTTTTTTTTTTTTTTGATGACGGGGGGAAACCTTCAAAAGGCGCCCAGCCTTTTTGGGGATAAAAGACTAGGGAGTGTGGGATTTTTACCTCACTAAAACCACCCCGGTGGCCACCCTCAACACCTGAATGGAGGCACCGGGTCCTCTATAAGAGACCTGCTCCGGCGCCTCCACGGTGCAACGCCTGTTACGACATATCCCTAGGGAAAGTAAAGAAGATACCTAGTTTTACACACTACAATTTACTACATCTATAATAAAATTATTACTAAAAGTATAAATTACATAATAAATTGGTATTATCTATTTAACTTAAACTATATTCAGACTTTCTTTTGTGTCAACGTCAATTTTAATTTAACTGCATGGTGTTAGTTCTCTAGGTTTGAGTATGGCGTCTGGTGCCTTGAGAGTAGTGTTATAGGTCGGGTTGAGAGGGTGTAGTGGACCCCACGTTGTCACAGCCGCGCGTCCTTTTTCAGTGCCCATCTTGTAGTGACTGCCGTCTCCCGTCCTTAATACACGACTGGCTACCTAATATGAAAAAAAATCTAGTCTGGATATGAGTTCTGTAAACTGTGCACTGAGCCGTACTTATTGAACAGGTTGAAGGGAATGGGATGGCTAGAGAAAAGAGGGATATAAAGTACTAGCGATTACCCGCGATTTTGCAAAAGTTTTAAATAATGAAAGAGAAAAAATAAAGTTATTAGGTAAATGATAAAGAAGTGGGTACTAATTAAAGTGAATGGAAAAGTATAATGCCAAATTCCTGGACATACAATTTTGGGAATAAGTACCTTAACAGTAAGTAATAGGTATACTCACAATATCAGTAGAAGCAGATTTTAATTCATAAGCCAATCCAATCCTTTCAAAGAATCTAATGATACTGGCGGATAGATTGAAATGCATGGTCAGCTCAGCAGCCTTGTAGTCCCAGGGGAACGCGTGGTGGTAGTTGTGCCAACCCTCGCCCAGACTTAAAAAGGATACGAACCATGATTCCACAGGTTGCAAATTCCTGCAAAGTTCAGAATTTTATTTTCAGGCGAGTTGATATAACTGATGAAATACAGCTGAATGCGATTTGTTTTTCAAAGGAAAGATGGATTTTCGGTGTCTTGGTAAAGTGGTGATTTCCATACCTATATACTTACTTATCATACGGTCTAGTGCCGTAGAGGTGTGCTAGGCTGTTGACACACCACGTCCCGTGCAACTGGCATACGTAGCGAGCAAAGAAACTCACGAATAGTGAGTTCCACCAGGTTTCACCAAAGTAATATACTGGAACCCAGACTGGAAGCAGTATTGCTAATATTGGGTATAATACTATGTAATACCTGAAATATTAAACATAGATAGTTAGCTAGTCAGCAAAGAGTTTAAGCAACATTATGTAATTGCCCTTTAGATATATTAATAGAATTTTGTTTTAATCTGATGAATTCAAAATTACTTTTTCTGAAACATCACCATCCAATCACCTTGCAAGTCACTCATGTTGATCATCTTTCCAAATTCTTTGACATAGGGATGCTTCTTATGCATGAGCCAACCGATGTGGCAGAAGAAAAAGCCACGCTTGGAGTTGTGAGGGTCGGCATCCGTGTCGGAGTAACGATGATGGAGCCGGTGGTCACGACACCAGGTGTACACAGAATTCTACGAATGAGTACCAGATTTTACAAAATAAGAATAGTATTTGACATAAAGTGACTGTAATCTATCTTCTACAGCTTATCAATGATATTTCTGACTACGTTTTTATTTAGGTCTATGGTCGGAGTTTTTGGGTTTTACATTTCATAGAAACTAACAAATTACGCAACCTACCTAGGTTTGCAAAAAAAAATAATACTTTACTGTACCATCATAATAAATTGATGCAATGAATTCCAGACTGTTAAATGAACAAAAAACCACAAACCACAGTTACACAAGTTGCAGTTTTATAAAAACAAATTAATTTTCGTTGACTATCTGGCTGGCCTTATCTCCTCTTGGCTACAACATTAATTACATGAAGTTGACTTGTTTTAATTGATTGAATCGATTTGTATAGGGGTTTACCACCTACCTACTATACGTAGGAGCTGGTAACGGACTTTTGGGAATAGAATAATGATATTAGATATAGGTATTCTAAATTTTTCATTTTAGATTAATTACATTTACACATTATACAAGTTTACCTGCCCCGCAAGCGTCTGTGTGATGACCATGACTGCTCTCAAAAGAGGCGTGGCTTTGAACGATCTGTGAGCATAGCATCTATGAGCTCCAATAGTAACACCTTCGGAGCCGATGTACAAAATACATAAGGCTGAAATATCATGAAAAAAAAGAAATAAATTAAGCTGAATAAAATGAAGAAATAATTTAGCGATTCAATCATTAGCCTGCAATTACGCCCCTGCAAACAATATAATTTGTATGTACTTTTAACACTTACCCCATATACTCGTTTTCCATAAGGCTATTCCAGTAAATATTAAAACTAAACCCCAAAACGCAAGCACATGTAAGAAAACAAATCCCATCACATTTTTCCAAACGATTTCATGTTTGTATGAATAATCAGTTCCTATATATTTCATTTTAATAATCTTATTTACATTTTCAAAATATTTCTTCAGTCTTTTGAATATTTTTTAACTCGCGATCATTTTTAATAATGAAGTGTTGGAAAGAGTCTCCTTTTATAAGCTGTTCTCTTAAGGTTATGCAAATAGAAGGCAATTGCATAGTTTCCAAGGACTATGAATAACGGTTCATTATTAGATTCAAAATTAGGTTTTTGGATTCTCTTTACGAAACGTGTATCTTATTATTGGGCTTGATGTATGTATGGATCAGGTATTTTGATAGGTGAGGCAAAGGTTTAATATTTTGAATGATTTGTTCACAAAATAAGGTCGAATGATTAGCCGTTAGGATGGTTGGAAAATGGAAAACTGGATGTAGATAAAGACAAAGAATGAACAACCAATTTTCTTTGAATAACAATATTTTATTGTTGCATAATCCCTTTGTTTCCATGTGTAATATTATAAGAATGATTTTTTAATTTACAGCGAGTGCCTTATATTATTAGGTATATTTTTATTTATTACAATATGGCGATAAAATAATCATACCAATATTAATGATAACGTTTTTATTCTGTTGCGCTGCGTGTGTTTTATGGAAAAAGAAAAACGCAATTATGTCTCTGTCGTAATCTACGCACGATTGAACTTCGATACCCAAACAGAAATTTAATTAATTTCTTATATATTTCCTATTACAATTTATTGTCGAAGAAATCATTCCACCGATGCCGATGATGATGGAATTTTTGTCAACTGTTTACCTGGTATTAAGTACGCCCATAAAATGATAAAGATATGGCTCGTACTTTGTGTTGTAGTCAGTTGGGTGAGTTCCTTTATATTGTTTTTAGAACATTATTGGCATTATTATTTATAAATTATAAGAATTTTTATTTAGTTTTACGCATTTGTCCAATTTAAAGAAATTGATGTTAAGACTCACAGCAAATCGCAACATAAATCGTAACGATTTTCCGAATTGAAATTATTTTATAAAGCAGAAGGTGTTTTATGGTATTACGTATTATGTTAATTTTTATTTTTAGGCAAACGCAGAAAAAGTAAATTCGTCATGTGGTAAGTTATTTTTAATACACCAAGTAGGACTTGTAATATCATGATATTTTATTGTTGAACATACTTATATTTTTTTACTTTCGTAGAGTGCGGTATCGCCGGGCATAACCGGCGTATAGTGGGCGGCACCACCGTACAACCTCACGCGTACCCATGGCTGGTGTCGCTCATGTTAGGACCGAAGTTGCACTGTGGAGGGGCTATCATCACCGATTTGCACATATTGACAGCGGGACACTGCATCACTTTTGGGTTGGAAATTTTTATACCCACACATTTTTAGAACAATACATTCAATTTTATAACAATACTGTTTAACTTCCTTTAATTCTTCATAGGATACATTATCGGGACCTGACTGTATACGTGGGCATGCATGACCGACTCGACACTTCTTACGTGTCTATGCGCGTTGAGAATGGTGTAAAACACCCTCATTTCACCTCTAATGCTGTTCGGGACATTAATGACATAGCAATCTTGACTCTTGACAGCCGACTCAAGTTCTCAGAGAAAGTTCGACCGATTTGCCTGCCGGAGGACTGTGAGTAAAAAAAGCAGATTTATGTAACGTAATTTAAAAGTTGGGTTTTAATCACTATCTTATCTTTAACTCGTTCCATTTAAGGTATAAAATTAATCACTTATTTCGTTTTCAGCAATGGACTTTAGAAACTTGCCTTTAACAGTTGCTGGGTGGGGTAAAACCAGACAGGGTGCATTGACATCATCAAGATATTTGCTTGAAACCAAAGTACAGATTGTGGACGGTGAAAAATGTAAGAAATCGGCAATATACAAGGACAATCTGGTCAGTGATACTATGATGTGCGCTTACAGTCTTGGGAAAGACGCATGTCAGGTAATTATTTGAGTATTCTAGACTGTAGACGTAAGAGAGACGAGTCCCAGGAAAGAAGCGAAGTTAGTATTCACGTAAGTTTAACGCACTTTTAATTTTAGGGAGACAGCGGTGGACCATTATTTTCAACTCACCGAAGGTCATTTAACAAAAAGTGGTATCAAGTTGGTATGTTTTCAAAAACTCCATTTTTGTTGATAAAGTCGTTCCTATTGTTTTATAATGCATGTGAATTTGACATACACTGTTTACTTTTTAGGTATTGTATCCTGGGGTATAGACTGTGCCATGCCGGATTATCCAGGTATCTTGTGTTTAAAACTAAACTCTTATGTTTTATTTATTTATTGTACTCTTTACAAAATTAACAAAACATTCATTTTCGTATTTAGGTGTCTACACAATCGTGGGGAAGTACATTCCCTGGATCAGGCAGCAGACTGCAGAAGGATCGTACTGTGTATAATTTTAAGAAGTCACCATTTTGTAAGATGGACAATAAAAATCGAAAAATTACAGTATTATTTAACTGAAAAAGTAATAATCCTAGCCCGTTTTGATAAACAAACAATTTAACACGATTTATATTCGTTTCCGATGCATAACGTTTTAATAAGAAAAAAAATTCTCATTGTTTGCTGTAGAAGAACGTATCGGTTGGCGATAAGAAAATACGTAAATTGGCTACAGAAACAAATTGAATCGAGAACCGATTTGACAAGTTTATGACTTTTGAAACATATTTACCGAAATACTGAGGTGGGCATAGAACGCTCTGTTGTTATTAAAATTCTTTGAGATCAAACTCAAATCTGGTAATGGGCAGCGACGTTTGATTTAATTATGTCATTTGGAAATTATACTTCTAATGTTCACGATAAAATTTATAACCTTCAGCGTGTTAAATTTACAAGGATATTATCGCGTGGATAATTTCTGCGTTTTAAATCCGTGTAGAGCGTAAATAAGCAAACATCGGTTGCAGAAAACAGTGCGGTGGTAGTGGCTATGAGTGAGTGCAGTGTCCAACATACATATTGAAATGTTCACAATATTGAGTACTATTTACTTGTTAATCGGGATCAGCCAGGTCTGTATTATTTTCCAAATTTATACTGTTGCTGCATTGTCACGAACTTACGCGAAATCACAGAGTGATCCTGTTTTAGGTGGAGTTGGTGCGTGGCACAGACTGTCGTAAGTTTATTGATGATAACTAAGTATTACAACGTAATTACCTACATCGAAATTATTCAAAACGTGTTAGTGAAATAAGAATATAAATACTTTCGTTCTGCCTTAATAAGCGGAAAAACGTGAACGTCAATATCATCGGAACTAATACGTAAAACTGAGACGAATAATGTAATTAGTCCAGCTTTAGATTAAATTGCCCCCTAACTTTCCACTTCATTTTGTTTATTGATATTTTTGAGATTGAAAAAAACAAAAATCAAAATACATAATGATCTTTTTATTGTATTGCAAATTAAACGTCATGATTCACGATCAATATGGCAGGTTATTCCTTTAAAGGAAATTGTTTGTTTTATGGTTAGATATGTAACGAGTCCGTGATAAAATAAGTATGCACGTGCTTCCAGTGCAGTTGTCTTACTTCTATGTGCAACACACGCGCTGCTGACCGTTGTTTCACAGGAGGTCTGCCGCTGCGTCGAGAATTGTGTCACTTAAACCCGCTCCGATTCCTACGGAACAGTTAACTGTCCGAATTCGAAGGCCGAAAAGACATTCCTTTTGATTAACATTTCACCTGAATCAAATATGCAATGCCAGCTTATAAAATTTAAGAGTCACAATTTGCACCCAAAACAGCATTAAGAGAATTACTACCTAAATACGTATAAAATATAGACTACCTCTAGAATATTGGATTAGACACTTATAAAGCTTAGAAATCCTTTACTACACATTGCCATAAAGAGTGAATTAGGAAGGAACAAATCAATTGAGATCCAGTTATTTTATAAGTTACGTTCTCCACAAATAATAAGTACTTGAATACATAGCATGTTACTTACGCATTTGGATTAGAAGGATGCTGTCCGGTACCGGTACGAAGAATAATGTTATATAGGACGGCCTCCATGGGGCATGAGATAAAAAATATTTTACCCACCTTTTGTCTCTAACTTGAAGCTTGTACGAAATACACATATTATGTAAATTTAATGAAGCTAATCTATTAAGTACATACAATAAAATCGTAGGAAAGTGAAAACTGCATATTGAACATTTTTAAAAAAATGCTTGTGGCGTGATCCACATTCGATAACGAAACCAAAAATATGGTTTTTAGAATTTTTGTCCGTTTGTCTGTATGTATGTCCGAACTAAACTCAATAAGTACTGTATGGATTTACTTCTTTTGCATGAATATTACTAACAGGTGGGGTCAACATATAGGCTACATATTATCAGGCTATCACCTACGGGCAGGAGCTGTGAATCACTATTCCACGTGGACGAAGTTGTGGGCACAGCTAGTTCAAAATATAAATACTGAAGAAGTGTATAAGCAGTTGCTAAATAAATAGGCAGGTAGGTAGGTAGATACTATCATGGACCGTTTGCCTTAATTTCATCTACACCGTACGTCTTAGCAGGGATCCAATATTCTTTAATATGTATCTGAGCAGAATGTGGCAAGCCTTCAGACAGAGTGGTGTCGATGAGGATAGTGGGAGGGAGGAGAGCGGAGCCGCATTCATTTCCCTGGACCGTGGCCATCTTGAAAATTGAACGGATGCATTGCGGTGGAGCGATGATCACGAACAAGCACATTCTAAGCGCGGGACACTGTTTTAAATGGTAAACATGAACTAAATAGTACTCTTATTTAATTTTTGTAAAACATTTTAAATTATTTATGTTTTATGGTTCACGTTTTACGAGGTAACTCGACTAGTTTCAAGTTATACTAGGGGTTCATGTTCATGCGGGCGAGAAACTACAATACGAGCGTCGAGCGTGTCGCACAGCCAACATTAGCTGCGTAGGTTTACGTCAGTGAGCCATAAAACATACTTATCTAATAACCAGAATTCCATTGAAACCTGCTGCCAGTCAACCTACGTAAACGAGTTAGTTTTTCAATTAATTTTTTTATACCCGGTAAGTTCTCAGGTACTTACAAACATTGCCATTTTACTTACGTTGGTATGAACATACTGATTGACAATATTTATATGGTACAAGTTCTCACATCATATTTTATACATAATATACCGTACTTACCTACCTAAGTAACATACATACATAACTTCACGCCTGTCTCCCATGGGGGTAGGCAGAGACTAGGCAATGCCAATTACTTCGATTCCTACATACCTCTTTCGCTTCATCTACAGTCATCAATTTTTTCATGCATGCTCGTCGTAAGTAAATAAAATCATAACCATTTCCAGTTGACTGTCTACGGCCGCTTTTCGTGAACTGACACTTTATTTCGACATTATTATAATCAAAGTATTAGGTATATAAGTACAATATACAATATTTCCACTGATTGGATTTTCATGAACGCAAGGTTCACATTGGATTAATGTAGTTTTTTTTAATAAAAGTATTTTCAATTTATCACAATAAACATATTTCCCGCTTATTTGTTGCCGTTATGTCAAAATCAAAAATAGAATTTGTTTTGTTTTACAGGGATGATTTCAGAACCATGGAGGTTTTAATAGGACTGGATAATATAGATGATTTAAAAAATGTTGAGAAACGAAATATTTCTAAGGTTGTGATACATGAAGCGTTTACATCTACTGCGGTTAGAGATGAGAACGATATTGCTATCGCTACTTTGAACCGGCCAGTTGAATTCAGTGAAACTATCGTGCCAATATGCCTACCTACACCTGGTACGTATGTAAAAAAACATTTAACATAATTTTTTCAAGAAAAAATGCTTATAAACATAAATGAACAACGGTTTTAGGTAGATACCTAACGATTCAGCAGTTTAGTATTTCAGTGGAAATAATAACTCCTTATTTCGAAATCTCCATGGCAATATCTTATTGGCCGAAATAGCACTAAAATGTTAACGCCATAAAATTGTAAAAAAGAAATAGTTTTTTTTTTAATAATTGGTGTAGATATTTTTTATGATTTCATTATAATGTCCTTTGGTTATTTAATTTTGTCGTAATCAATTTTAATATTTATCATGTAACTAAATACATAATTCCTAATTTTGAGAACATCAAAATTATCTATTAATTAAAATATTATGTGGATATTTTAATTCCATCAAATAAAACAACTGGCTGTATTACGTCATACAATGTTGAGTTATATACGTAATTAAAAAAAATATTTAATTTTTATTTAGTTTTTTTTTAATTGTGTTTTGCGGATTATTTTCTATTTACACGCCAATATTTTTTATCTAATATGTCTCAGAACTGAACTATGAAAATGATAATAATTATGCCTGAAATTAATAAATACAATTTTAATATCTGAAAGAACGTAGAATATTTTTTTAATTATATTTTATTTTTAATCTGTTGAAAAGTAAGGTTTTGTTTCGATTTAATTTACGCTGATAAAGTAATGTTTTCGAACGTATCTGTAGCGTAATACATTATCGTTATATTACTATAATTCCAGGTGAAGTTTTTTCAAATAGGATAGGAACTATAGTCGGTTGGGGTAGAGTGGGTGTTGAGAAATCATCGTCAAAAGTATTACTAAAAGCAAGTCTTCGAATACTATCCGATGAAGATTGTATGAATTCACAACTGTCACAGCACCTCAAACCTACTATGATGTGTGCCTTCTCAAAGGGAAAGGATGGGTGTCAGGCAAGTGTCTAACTGATATCTTACTTCTTACCTATTAGTATGCTATATTGACTGCACAGTTGGTGCAGTGGCTGGGCAACCGGCTGCCGCGCGACGTGCCCAAGTTTCGATTCCCGCACGGAGCAACACTTTGTGTGATCCACAGATTGTTGTTCTTGTATGTAAACTTGTATGTTCGTAAATGCTCATGATACAGAAGAAAATCATAGTGTGAGGCAACGTTTAAAAAAAATATAAATGCGAAAGTTTGCGAGTTTGTCTGTTTGTTTGTTACTAAATCTTGTCAAAACGGCTATAAGGATCGGGATGAAATTTGGAACAGATGTAGATTAAGAACTTATGATCATGAGAAACATATAGACATTTTATTCAAGCATGTCAAAGTGGCTGTAGGCATAGGATGACAGAAAAAGGTGTAGATTATCTATGGTCTGGAATAACATTATAACCCATGAGTACACGGGCGAAACCGTTGGCAGAAGCTAACTAGTATAAATGAATCTATTTGATAGCCTGCATGAACGTGTTATTAAAAAACAAAAAAAAAACAATCTAACCAAATATTGTTATCGTTTCAGGGCGACAGTGGTGGGCCTCTTTTAGTTTTCCAACCTGAAGGAAGATATGTTCAAGCAGGTAATTTTAAATTATAATAAATAAAAACACTTCAATAAATAAATTTAATAGTCGTGAGTAAATAGGGTCTATTATCCTTTTTGTCTTATTTCTCTTAGATATCTCTTAGTGAAACGTAGAAAAACCTGCATATCGGACATTTTCAATACGCGTTGTAAATTACTGTTTCATTTTAATCACCGCAACCATGACTTTGACGTTTAATTGATAAGCGGTTGCAATTTCGTTCATTAACTTACTTTACGGCCAGCTGCGTCCGTTCTATTGATAAGTATTTAAGTACTTACAGCCTAATTGAACCAACAAAACTATGTAACTAAAGAATTGTATTGTGAACTAGACTGAATAAGAGTAACCAATAATCATCTAGAGTAACCTATGGAGTTTCTTGCTCGTTCTTCTCCATAGGAATCTACACCTTGGAATGAGCAAATAGCTTCACTTTCAAAAGTGCCTTTCAGGTCTAATTGAAATAAATGATTTTGACTTTGTCCTTGACAGAACATTTTATAATATTTTCACTTGCTTTTCTTAAGAAATCTAAAAGGATTTTCTCGTAAACTTATTCCAAAACGCAAAACAACAATCAATCAGTGTTTGTATTCTAGTCCACTTCAGAGGTATTTCAAAATTATTGATTGGTTTGACAATTATGGGTCAAAGCACACCTAAAGGTAAGATTAGGAAATCCAAGGTATGACACTAATGCAGTGCTGCTAAACAAAATAACAATAAATAAATTATAACTTATTTATTGTTATTTCACAACTATGGTGAGTCCTACTAAATTAAACTGTCAAACACCAAGCGGTCACCGGTGACCGCAACCTATTGTTCTTTAATTGTGTCTATAAATACGGATTTAGAACAATAGGTTGCGGTCACCGGTACCGTACCGTTACTCGACGAGTTAATATAGATACGGCCTTCACATGACAGCTATTCAAGAAAGCTCTAGTAGTTACATCCCTAGGGTTCGAGAGCTTCGCTATACACTGCATATCATCATCTTCCTTACGAGAGGTATATCTAAGAACACCGAGTCCTAATAGGTGACTGTCACTATCGATGTGGAATGTCGAAAGGAAAGTCTTTAATGAGACGAGGTTAATGAGCAGGGCTAGTGCTTTGCAAATTGTAAACTAACTGAACCTTGACCCTATTAACGAACCTCTTTTGTATGCAGGCGTCGTTTCTTGGGGTATTGGGTGTGCAGATCCCAGGTATCCTGGTAAGTATCTAGTTTTAGTTTGAAGAATTTTTTTCAGGAGTAAGAGTAACGAAAACGAAAACCGGACAGCAATGCTCTCTGATAAACCTGATCCGCGTTCTTCAACACGCCTGCCAAGCGGGGAGATCCTTATTTAAATAATCCCCTGTTTGTGATATACACCTGTTTTGTAGAGCAGCCTATGCGAGCCTCCTATTATGTACCTACATACCTTAAAATCGAATTCAATTCAACTGAAGTTTAAAGGCAAGAAGGTTTAGCGTTCATATCAACAATCAGCTATTGATGCACATTTCATAGTTTCATAAGAATGTGTCTACCTATGTGTTTCTTGTCACGCTTCTGTGCCACCAAACAATAATGTATTATTATTTATATCCACGTCACGTTATTGTCGTTTTCAATGGTACCTACATAGGTAGGTTTTTTGATAGCAATAGGGAAGCATGAAACAAATTAGCCATTCTTTATCAATTTATAAAATCTCTTAGATAGAGAGACATCCGTAGCTATTGCGAAAATGCTCCAATCTCCAATTGTCCCCTTGGTACGAATTTTGTCTCTTTTTAAAGAAAACTGTGCCAGCTTTTTATCTGTTGAAACACTGGCTCCCGGTGTAAAACACATTATACTCGCAACTTTCAACAGACATGAGGCTGGCAGCTTTTAGTCAGTAAGAGTCTGACACACTCTAGCCTCATTAAAGGCGGGAGAGGGGAGTCATTTGATGACTGATCCCCTCAAAAAAAGGTACGTAAAG
Source organism: Spodoptera littoralis (assembly GCA_902850265.1). NCBI lineage: Eukaryota > Metazoa > Arthropoda > Insecta > Lepidoptera > Noctuidae > Spodoptera > Spodoptera littoralis. Next base: position 4,754,597 of record LR824542.2, on the reverse strand, counting down.
TACCTAAATGTTAGATATTACGTGCACATAATGTATTACATGTTTTCTTATGTTCATTTCAGGGGTATACACGAAAGTCAGCAATTACATCGATTGGATCACTAGCCATACGTCGGACGGTCTAAAATGTGATCACTAAACAGAAATAAGAACTATAAGTATATAAAGTAGTTAATAAAAATTATGTATTGTATATAACAACAAATAAAGATATTCTACTTAAATACTACAAACCTTTTTATTTTATAAATTTTTGAGATGGGTGTTCATTGTGGATGCCCTCTGCCTCATATAGGATATAGAACTTTAAGTACCTTATATACACAATATGTAAGTGTTATATCGATCAGCTACCCTATATATATAGAATATTTGAAGATTTGATATTCAGACAAAGAAAATAGGTAGGTACCTACCTATCTTCTTTGTCAGATTGCTTAATCTTCAAATCATCTATCTTCTTTGTCTTCCCTTGGTAAAAGGGCTCGACAAGGATTCCCTATGTATGTGTCTACTATGGAAAAAAGTAACGATTTATTTTGGTCATACCTCCACGCATAGATATAATAATAATCTGTGCCTCTACGTGTTTAGAAAATTTAGCTTGGGTTCAGAAATAGACGAAATTGTATAATGTTTCATTAGATTAGATCACCCTTAATTGTTTTTCAGCAGTCCGTGAAACTTATCCATACTAATATTCTTAATACAATAGTGTGTGATTCTGTCTGTTTGTTTGTCAGTCTATCACGGCAAAATGTAGCCACGAATCGATTTTTAAGTGGAAATTGTATAAGGGATATGGAGAGTGACATATGCTATGAAATGTTACGCTACGATCAACAATAGGAGCCAAGCAGTGGATGAAACCGAGAGTAGTTGAAGATTAACTGACACAGACTACAAATTCCATTTTGAATATTAGGTCAGAAATCGAAAAATTACTTTTACCTATGGTTTTACTATGCGATATTCTATTCAATTCAAACTAGCGACATCTGTGTAATAGGTACATACTCGATCAACGAGGCGAGAAAGTACCTTGGTCTACCTATTATATACCTTTTTTTGCAGAGAGGAAGCTTCGACACTAAATAAGTGTAAGTATTTAACACTAGAAAGACCGGAATTTCGAACTACCTATAAAGACCAATTGGGGTCAAATGACACCTTCATGGGTTGTAATGTTTTATTCGTGTATTATGGTTTTAAGTTTTATTGATTAGCATCCAATAATGAATAAAATAACTTAATAGTAATTAAACATCTATTTATTGATAAAAAATAAAAAAATTAGGCACATTTTTGACATTTTAGCTCCTTGTTTACATTACAAGAGCCACACAAAGGCTTTTTACAACTAACACAAGATTTATTGGTTTTGTTTTTGCATTTTTGTACGTAACACCGTTTCCTCTTTCCACTACGTTCTTCTAGAGGCTCTGGGGGTATGTCTCCGTGTTTTGTTTACCGTACCAACTATTGATGTACGTTTTTCAATTAGCTTTTTAGCCAAACTTACACTGGTGAAAAAATTATCAGTTGTTATATTTCGACCAGTATTCAAGTATGGATCCATTAGTCGCAATACAACCCACTCGCCTAAACTTTGATTTTGTGGGCGGCTTTCATCTCTTCCTAAATATGGGAAACCATTACCTACATAAGTACTTTGAATCAACATCAACGCAAAGCCAAAACTTGATTCCAAACTTGTCTGGTTTGTTACCCATGAACTGCAAAAATCTACACCGAACTTTTGTGGAAAAAAGCTGTTCGTCAGCAGTAAGGTTTTCACCAGGCTTGTAACATGAAATACTGTTATGGATGAACTTATTCTATACTTCCGAAATCATTGCAAATTTATCTGTTTGCAGACGTTCAGCCCTTTCTGTCCGCACATCGAATCGCAGGAAACGCATTATTTCTTTGAAACGATTCCGAGCCATGTTCTGTGAACAAAACTGAATACCCCAATTTTTGTCCCAAAGATCATTCACAGCAATATTTTTAGCCCCACAGGCTTCTCGAGCGTAAATAATTGCAATAAAAGTATCTAATTCATTCAATGGGAGTGACCAAGTATTATCTTCAAGTTGGCGACGAGCTTCGGTTTCAGTACATTTCTGAATATGTCGCAGCATGGAGTCATCAATGATAAGTTTCCATGCAGATAAAATACCTCCTTTATAACACCTTTTTGCAAAAGAAGTTGGTCCAGCTTCCTCTGTTAGAATATTCTGTCGTGGACGACGACCAGGCTGATTCAAAACTGATAAGTTTCCAGGAGTCCAACTGATACCGGTAGAAGATACCTCGACACTGATGTCTTCACTTCCTGAGTCTAAATGCAAAATATGCCTCTCTTCTTCAGTCGCTTCACAATCGGATTGGTCGTCAAGTAAATTTTGCAGCACTTCCAATATTTTAGAAGGCGAAAGGGAACGATAATTAGGCATTATAATTATATTATGGCGAGCCGTGATATATACGTCTTTACTTTGACAAGAACAAAACAATAAAGAAATGAAATATTTTATTTCAAGTACCCACTACAAGAGGATATTCAACGAAATAATACAAAGCACGCATACATTGGTGTCAAATGACCACTTCGGTCTTTCTAGGTAGGTGATAATTTTTAATTTGTATTTATCTAGCTATCGATATACACATATCAGAATAATGTAAACAATGACAAAATATTAAAAGTCATAAAACGGCACTGACTTCATTGTTATGGTTTTGTTATTATGATTGATCAAAGACTTCATTGGGGTCATTTGACCACTCTGGTCTTTCTAGTGTTAAATGAAGAACATTTCAAAACAGTGGGTAGGTATCCTAACATAATGCAGCTAAGCAATGATGTTTCGTCATCCAGTACCAATTATTATGTCAAGAGATAAAAGAAAAACTAAAATTGTGGACAGCGAAAATAAGGCATATTTAAAAAAATATAAGTATTAGTTTGAGTACATACTTCTACTTACTCATAATATAATGTATTCTTAATCTAATAATTATTTCTATAATGACTATTAAAATATGGTTGGTGACAATAGTTAGTAACCGTACTAAAATAGTTTAATTAACGATGTTAATATATCCGTACGTCTTTTGTTTGCGTGTATCAGAACGTTATTTTGTTCGTATTACAATGCAACCAAAGTGGCAAGAACATTACAAATAGTTCTGTCATATTGTCTATCTCTTTCTAACACATGAATATTGCTATGGGTTTGACGTTTGACAGCTAAGTTGTAATGGACATGTAGTTAATATCAAATTTATCCTCATAATCCTTCCTTTCTTTTGTTTGACGGTCGTTCACTCCACTCGCTCTCGTTGATTTGGCCAATGTTTGGCCTAGTTGCTTAGTTTATTAGATTTTACTTCTAATATTTTTTATATAAATGTAGTGTTCAGTCCTTATTTTAATAATACTGTGACATTATTATGTGATACTTAAAATGCCTGGCATAAGGAAATATCGACGGGATACCAGCGAAGTCAGCTGTTGTTTAAAATATGTTATTTTTGGTGTGAATGTTTTGTTCTGGGTAAGTACTTAGAGATCTCTTTTTGTGTCTACTTTATTGTAATTTGCGTAGTTATTGCTTTTTTGGCATTTGCATAAAGGTGTAATAAAATGAACCTGTATCATAGGAGTAGTATTTCAGAGTTTACTAAGTGTGATGAGAGATTACTGTATGCACTCGATTTGACCTGAAATCTAGCAAATCGTTTGAGTGGGTATTGATTCATTGATTTCGTCTCAGCTGTGCGAATTACCAGGCTATCGGGGTCACTTGATACTTGTTTAGAGTGATCTACATACAATTAGTATGTATAACAGTAAAACTATAACTGTTTGCATCCTGCTAACTATGTAAAAGTACCTAAAGTTAACATTCGCGTATACTATTATTTTACTAGCCTTGAAACTACGTAAATTCAATGCTAAAACTCTAGAAGGTTAACAAAACTTCCTATCTTATCAAAATGTGTAAAGAATAATTTGAAAATTCAGTAAAAGTTGTGATTTGGTTATAACAATTTAAAATTAGCTTTTGTTTTTCCTTCCTATACAGTTGACTTAAGAAAGAGTTTCCACGAATTGTTTAAAAAAATTAATATCAATAATAAAAAATCTTTTTCAAACAGAATTAGAATAGCACAATACATAAATATATATATATGTCACTTATTTTTATCCCATTGTGTTTCTATAAAAATTATCCTGCTTACAATTTATTATCAAAGGAAATCCATAAGCAGAATAAATTGTTAGATTTTGTCAAATAGGGCAATAGCACAATGCATATGGTTGCTTTGATTATAATTAGCGGAAGGAAACATACTGTTTTAACACTAAAATTTATTATTGTTGCATTGGTTGTAATTTATCATTTATTGTATATTTTATAGTCTAATAATAATACTTTATATGTATGTAACTATGGTAGTAAACTTGCACATATCTGTTATTTTACTTTTTTTTGGTCTGGATATCAAAAGAGACTGAATCACAGTAGTGACCTCTAAGTTAGGTTCAATGTTTTTGTTTTATTGCTACATGCTCGAAACATACCTAAGCCTGGGCATTCCCTACCACTCTACTTATGTGTTATACAGAAATTAGATATGGCAGGTGCACTAACTACAAATACATTTACTGCTGAACAATATTAGTTAAAAAATGTTATTATAAAATGCAATTTTCTAGTCTATTTCCTAAAATAAAGTATCATCCATTCTTACATTTCAGTTCCTCGGTCTGATTGTGCTAGCGGTGGGAGTGTGGGCATGGACAGAGAAGGACACTTTTAACAATCTGTCCCGACTCACTAACATTGCATTGGATCCAGCATTTATATTAATATGTGTGGGTGAGTATCACAGACAATTATGTATTCAATTGAATTCCAGTCACAACCGATGTGGTATACATTTTTAGTATTTTATGCAGTTGGTTTTTGTAGTTAGATATGACATGGAATTTTCTTATTAGAACCTCACAAAAAGTACTCTGTTAAGTTTAAAATATTTAGATTCCTTAATGTATAGGTAAACATTATTACTATGAAAAGATAAGATAGCAAGGTTGAACACACGACATGCAAGTAGTTAGTTGTTTTTATTAGTTTGTTTAAAATGTTAGACAGAACAAATATTTTACTTAAATTTTTTACTGTAACTTAAAGTAAATTTGAACGGTTTATAGACAAGTTAAAACTTTGTAGCTGTTCCATTCAGATCTTGTAGTACACTACACATTATTGTTTCTTATAATAGTCTATGTAGGTTAGCATTGGAACAGAATGATCCATTTATTACTTGTGACATATTTACAAATTGTTATTGTGTATTTAGTAACAATGAGAATTTGTCAATATTAATACAATAATATTTACATATAATTATTTATAATTCTCTACAAATTACATTTTTAAATACTACTTACAAAATAAATAATAATGATTAAAAATATAAAAAATAGGAGCCAACCAGTAGAGGGAGCATGGTCCAAGCTACCGGTGGTTAGGGCTCCAGAGACAGAAACCTCACAATACATGCCGTTTCTAGGAGAACTGCCTTCTGTATTAGGCCCTTGATCCATCCACCTAACGCCAGCCTACAATAATATTTTTATTATGGTTGCTATTGGTATAAAAAGTTGGAACAAAATTTTAATACAAATAGTGAAAACAGTTGTAACAGTTGTAGTAAAATTATGGTTAATTACGACCTAGATACATATTTAATTAAATTACTAAACCTAATGAAATGTCGTGGTGGCCCGGAGGTTTAAGACACCCACTTCTCATGCATGAGGGTGCGGGTTCGAAACCAACCAACGGCAAGTACCAATGTGACTTTTTCCGAGTTATATGTACTTTCTAAGATTATTTAGACACCACTGACAAACGGTGAAGGAAAAACATCGTGAGGAAACAAGTTTGAAATCGCCAACCCGCATTGAGCAAGCGTGGTGATCAATGCTCTAACCTTCTCCGTGTGAGAAGAGGCTTTGCTCAGCAGTGGGCATTTATAGGCTGTTGATGATGATGATGATGATGACTAAACCTAATAGAGGTTGTTATTGCTGTAAGCTATAGTTGTGAACTATTATAATATTCGAATGTCTTGAAATTTGACTGTTACGTAGAAGTAGTTCTATGGTATAAATGGCTTGGTAACAATTTTAAGATGACTGAGCTCCATCATGGGCAATGGGTGTTACGAAACGAAACCCTATTGTTTACCTTGACAAGATTTTGTAAGGGGCTGTGTTGTAATCGGAAATTGTTTGAAGGCCTTATAACTAACAATCTCAACAATATTTCATATAAACATAATTTAAAACTTGCAGTAGACATGCTTTCACTCAATAATGTGTTTTATATTAATTTAAAAAGTGAGTTTTAAAATATGAAGCAATAAATCTTACAAAACATGTTACTTATGAGCATGCATTTTTTGCACTATGATATTTATTGTTTGTGTTGTGTTTCAGGCGCCATTACGTTCATAATTGGGTTCACGGGCTGCGTCGGTGCTCTTCGTGAGAACACGTGCCTGCTTGCATGCGTGAGTATTATACTATTGTTATAGATTTATAAGGAGTAAGTATAGAATGGAGGGCTAATGTGCACTAATCTGCATTTTTAGTACACTTATGAGTGATATTGGTATTATTAAACTTCTGTTTGGCCTCTTATGCGAGACGCAATAGAAAAATACATTGTGTCTTGCTTAGATCTACATTCCGAGATTACGATCCTACGATACAACGGGTTAATTGATGACTGCTGCTACACAACGAACCTATGAATAATGGAATTCCATAATTAGTGCTATTATACTCCATTTATTTAATTTTCCATTATCACCAAAAAAGTCCTACATTTATGATTCTGGTAAATGAATCATAAATTCTGTGAATTAATCGGTAACCAGTTCTTTATATAAACGTATGTAAAAATATCCGCTTGGATAAGGAAAAATAATGTTATTTAGTATAGTTATTGTAATATAAAGTTATCAACTTAGTTATTCGATTTCAATTTGCACATCCACTAGATATTATTAACAATGGTAACAAACAAAAAGTTAATTACCTATTAGTATTCGACGAAGTGAGTACTCCATTTGTTCATTTATCCTCGTTAACATTTAATTAGATTATTATGATAATGATTGCATGTAGGTAAGGTTTATTGAGCAGTAATGAAGCATTACTGAGTGGTAGAACAAAGGCGTTTGTTACTGAATTATTTAAGACAATATGAACTTCTATACTGTAATAGCCGTGAGAATTCATTGTCATTGGTGTGTATGGCATATTATTATAGATATAAGTACCTAAGCCATTATTGCTATGGTAACATATCGCATATTATTATAGGTATAAATAAGCCACTATTCCTATGGTAACATATCTTTCTTTAACATAATTATATTAATATCCATAATTATGTATTGGAGGATTTATTCAAAATATTATTTACGTTATTTTTATCGTTGTACCTACTGCCTCGTTGGCCGAGTGGTCGCAAGGGCGACTGCCGGGCAAGGGGTCTTGGGGTCTCGGGTTCGATTCCCGGGCCGGGCTAAGTATGATTGGGTTTTTTAAAAATTCTCAGTAACAGCCCGGAGTCTGGAATTGTGCCCGGTATATGGCAATAGGCTCACCCCCTATTACATGGGACTCATAACATAAATAGTGGAAAGTGGGTGTTACATGGTACAATGGCATAATGTGCACCTCTGCCTAACCCTTCGGGGATAAAAGGCGTGATGTTATGTTCTATTAAATTTATTTATTGAATTTTCGACTTTATGTCAATACAAAAAAGTTGAAGATGTAATAGACAGTAAAGGTTGTCTGGTAGAAATCACTATAAGTGATAAGACCGCCTTTGCGCCCATTATTATTTTTATTTATATTTGTCATTTCCTTTTCTGTATGTACTGTATTCTGTATTATTAATGGTGTACAATAAAGTTATATTCTATTCTATTCTATTCTAAAGGATGGGTTGACTTGCTGGCTAACATACATTATGAATAGAAGGTCTTTTTATCGTCAACATAACGTCACTTAAGTCCGGAAAAGTATTTTTAACGTTTTTTTATTTATAATGCTTTTGCATTCAAGAAATAATTCTTCCATAGTATTTTTAATAATATGGTTATCAGTTACAATTAGTACAATAATTGTATTTGATTTGTTCCTTATCAAACCGATTACACGCATATTGCAATAATGACTTCCTTTATTTTCAGTATGCCGTTTTCCTTGCACTGCTTCTACTGGCAGAGATGACTACTGGCATTCTATTCTTCGTATTTAAGGACTGGGTAAGTAAATCAATGGGATACTTGCCAACTAGTCAAATTCAATACTTTTTTCGAACTGTCAAAAACGACAGTTTTCTGTGAATTTTGTACGAGATTGCGTGTTGTGACGTCACGTTTTTTTTTTGCGTCAAACAGCGTACTTATTTCTTAAACAGTTGCTGGAAAAATGCTAAAATAAGGTTGGTCATAAAATCAATTAACGAAAGTGTAATTATTTTTTAATATTTATTGTATTGAACAGTAGAAATAATTTATTTTCGACTAGCGACCAGCCCCGGCTTAGGACGGGTGAAATGCATGTATTAGACATATAAACCTTCCTTAAGAATTACTATCTATTAAAAAAACCGCATCAAAATTCGTTGCGTATTTTGCAAGATCTAAGCATACATAGGGAAGGGACAGACAGACGGCGGATAGCGACTTTGTTTTATACTATGTAGTAATGAAGGCAAGTACCCAATTCTATTAGAAAGAACTTACACTCAACATACACTTTGCTAAGGACGTTGAAAACAAGGCGGACATAATATCACTTAGAAATGATTGAAGCACCAAAATGTCAATGGTGTATTTATGTGTGCGTGTACTTGTAACACCGCAATGTATGAAGTATAATGACGGGCCATGCCATGCCACAGACAGATGTCCTTTGTGTCAATGTGTGTGCATTGCGTGTGAGTCCATAAGCCAAGTGCCACAGTCGTTGTTCCAAGAGGCACTGATGGACCTATTATTGCTTTTTTTAAAACGTTGCCCCACACTAAAATTTTCTCCTGTGTCGTGGGTGCGTTTACAAACATACAAGTTCACATACACAATGACACCCAGCTCCGAAACAACAAATTGTGGATCAGACAGTGTTGTTCCGTGCGGGAATCGAACCCGCGACACGTTGCACGGCAGCCGGTTGCCCAACCACCGCACCAACACTGCAGTCAAACAACGTACTTGCACTTTGCTTTCACTTTTACTAGTAAAAATTATACTTTATAATTTTGAATATAATAATATGACAGTTATTCCATACATGAATCATCCATGAATTAACTGATGATTGAAATATCAGCCCTAATGGGGATGATGACAGGGTATGAAAATTAAAAATATAATTAGTCCGTAAGTTAGGTAATGAAAAAATATTAGACACGTATTTTTTTATTTTGTCGTATAATAAAACAATACTTAGATAAAACGAATCAAAGTTTAGGAGTGGGGGCTAAAACGTCATTTCTTAGTATAAAATGTACTGAGAAGTGACGTCACGCGACATTTCAAATCAATATATCTTCGAAACTATTCGTTTCTGTGAGAAAAGAAAAAATACGTGTCTAATGTTTTTAAATAATCTACCAGACGGACATTAAAATAAAAATTAGTCGTCTACCCTATTGTATTTAACATAAATTAGTCGTGCCATTTTTTATCGTCATATAAGGTAGGTATTTAATGTCAGTGAACTCATAACCAGCTGAACTGATTTTGGTGAAATTTGTGTGTACATACTTGATAGCGGGTGTTGTGATTCAGCAAGGTGACGTCGGTAAGGGTGATGACTAAGTATAATTTGTTTTTTATTTCAGATAAAACAACAAGCAACAACTGGTTTCCAGTCTTTCATCACACACTATAGAGAGGATCCTGACCAACAAAACTTGATCGATTGGATACAAGAAGACTGGGTAAATATATTTATTATCTTCCAATTTAAATATGGGATTGATTCAAATTCAAATTCTTTATTGCGTTCCACAATGTTTTACTTAGGTGGTAACATAGAATAATACAGTTCATTGTGGACCCTGTCGGGCACAGCAAGGAAAATATATAATTTTAATACAAAAAAACCATTACATAAACAATATTAGAGCATTTAGCTATAATTTATACGAACAAAAAAAAAACAAAAAGACCAATTATTATTATTAATTAACAAATTATACATAATATTAAAATTACAGTCCAGTTAACAAATGAATATTAAGAATTATTGTTTAGAAATTTTACTGTCATCAAAAAAGTCTTTAAGAGTGTAATAGCATATATATATTTTTTTAGTCTCGATACAAATATATTGGTTTTTTCTACCTCTACAATTTCCCTTGGCAGTTTATTGTATATCTTTATAGACATTACCAGAGGGATTAACATTACCTGATATTTTAAGGAAATCTCGCTAAATATTGTAAAATGCAATGAAAGGAAGCATTCTTTGATTGCATTTTATAAATCTGTGCTATTGAACAATTTTGACAGCTACATACATTGAAGGCACTTGAATGAACGGTAAAATACGGTTCAGCGCCATCTATTGATTTTTTTATGTCATAAGCCGGTAAACGAGCAGACGGATCACCTGATGGTAAGCAATCGGCGTCGCCCATGGACACCTGGAACACCAGAGGCGTTACAAGTGCGTCACCGGCCTTTTGGGGATTAGGAGTTTGAGGATCGTTGGGAATTCAGGGATTGGGGAGATTGGGGAAGGGGAAGGTAATTGATTATAAACAGAAAAGTCCAAAAACAAGTATGAAAGTGACATAAAGTTACTGAGTGAGATGTTTCTATCTCTCTCTTTCAGTTACAATGTTGCGGTGTGGAAGGTCCTCGGGATTGGGACCGTAACGCGTACTTCAACTGTTCGAGCGGTGCCGTGGGCTCGCGCGAGGCTTGTGGAGTTCCCTTCAGTTGCTGCAGGAACAAGCCACAGGACATCATCAGGAATAAACAGTGCGGATATGATGTTAGGAAACCTACCTATGTGAGTATACATATATATGTCTAATATACTACTTAATTTCTTATGTTTTAGGAAGTTTTGATGATGAAATTCAAGTATGTAGTAGTATTTTTTTAAAGAATGGGATATTTTATTGAAGTATTCCAAAGGTGCAATTCGTTCCTAATAAACTGTTTTTGTTGATTTGGAGTACTTTGAAAACAGTTGGAAACTAAGATGTCTTAAATAGTTTGTTGCTAACACCTAATTATACACGAACTTATTTTTATAATTTTAAAGAAAACTAGGTTTAACTGATCAAGTTAACTGCTTTGAGGATTTCTACGGGCCTTAAAGATGGTATCAGATTTTGATTAAATTACAATATCGGGAGTATGATAAATTAACTAGCGACTATGACTAGCAACTGAGTGAACGAGTGATACACGAGCGCGGCTGCCTGGCGGCCGGCGAGGACTGGCTCCAGAGACACTTCGCACACGTCGCCGCCATGCTGCTCGGACCATTAGCTCTAAAGGTCCATTAAAAATAGTAACACTCGCATCTAACTCTATCTGTTTTATAGGTATTTTGGGTATTTTTGCAAGGAAAATGTTAATAATGACACGATAAATGGTATTTGTTGACATTTCCCTTCAAAGTTGTATGTAAGTTGGGTAGTCTTGCGCACCATTATATTATTTTGTGATTTGTGTATTGTTATTATTACTAGCACATTCCTTGCATCCAAACTTGTATGACATGCACACAATGTATCAATTAAACATTGTTTTTTTAACAAGCTGTGGTTTCAAATTTCATTCACAAGCACAGAATATAAATGTTTATCAAAGACACGCGTTGTTCATTCATTCATTCACTAACACAAACGTCACTTGACTTTGACACTTTGACAGATGCTAGGGAATGTGCAGTACGTTCATTCATAGCATGTAGTGGCCTCCCGTTGATGTTTTTCGTTTCTTTTTGTTCTAGAATTTTGATAGAACAAAGATAATATATGACAAGGGCTGTTTAGAGGCAGCCGAGGAGTGGTTCGACCACAACCTGTTGATAGTAGCCACGTCCGCTGTTTGTACTGCTTTTGCACAAGTAAGTTTATGTTTGTAGATGCACCTTCTAGTCTGTTATATGTTTAGTATATAATGTGCTTTGTTCTTAGCTTTGAGAGTGTACACTGTTTTTTGTAAATTTGTGTAAAGGAATTTGTGTAGCAGTGAAAATGCTTTAGATGCTGTCATGAAATATTCATAGATTTTCTGCGAAGAAAGATTTGCTTGCGTTTTAACATTAATACGCCAAGATCTAATATGATTATTTTTAACTAAGCTTCTTAAAGTGTAACTAACGTAAGTATCTTCTACCAGATCCTGGGCATCTGCTTCGCGCAGAACCTCCGAGCGGACATATTCGCGCAGAAGGCGAAGTGGCACTGACAATCAGCCTCTCCTGCCGCCGTGTGACGCGCCCGCCCCCCCTCGCACTCACTACCGCACTACTACACTACTCCCCTATTGTGCTGAATCAACACTAACTTCTTTACTCTTCCCAAGATAAGCAAATTATAAATTCTATTTTATATCTGTGAATTTGTCTAATGTTGCCATTGTTGAAACGTATTTTTGATATGGCAACACTTTTATGTTCTTGACATTGTGTAAACCAGGATCTATTTTTTCTTGTATTCACTTCTACAAGTGTAGAAATTCGCACAAATTGCCCCATTGTATTTTCGTATATGGGCTAACATAATACAATTTCGTAACATACTTTTCCATTGAGAAAAGTGCACAGTATAAAACTAAAACTTCAGCACATCTATTCTAAAATAAATGCATTTATTTGCATATTAGATTAATGTTTGTCGTGCAGATTATTTATATACACCGTAAGTGCTCATCTTACTGTCCCTAGGCTCTTCTTCAAAACTATCTTAACATGGAGAAGTAAGTGAATGGAGAACTCATAATATGTCATGTAATCAGTTAATCTTTTTGACTTCTAAGACTTTCTTCATAATATTACTAGTTTGCACATTCAATGCATTAATCTCAATAAAGTACATTTCTTGCAAGTTGTTAGAAGTCTCACGATGGCTGAAGATACCATTGCTATCCTGGGCTTTGATGTCTTCTGATTGAGATGCGGCCCTAACTGAGAGACCTCAAGTTAGTGTTAGTACTCCATTTACTTTATCCTCTGTATCTCCCTCTGGCACTCTATCTTTCTTCCACCATTCTTGGATACTCTTCAATCTCTGTCTCTGTAAATAACATTACAATAATGTTGGTACTTGTTGATAGAATTATCCAATGCATATATCCTTGTAAAGTGGAGTTAGCTTTGGAATATGGCAGCTTTGTAGATTAATATTAAAGTAAGAAAATTTTTTATTCAGTTTTTAGTAGTTCTATACCATGAGCCAAAGGACATAAATGCTAGTCGAACAGTGCCTTTAGCCAAACGCCACTTTAGCGCTTGTCTACAGAGAGAGTAGAAAACTAAATGTATGGGGATGACAGCGACAGGTGTCAAAATTTACGTCAATTCCATATAATTCGGTTTTCTATTCTACATGTAGACAAGCGCTAAGTGGCATTTGGCTACAGCTGCTGAATCGAAAAGTCAGTAAACATTTGACATTGACGTGCGACAAATTATGTCAAAAGTTTGACTTCCGTGTCTGTCGTTTACCTGTTAGCGCTGTTCTACGTAAACGACTTAAAGTTATTTATATCGATAAAAGACATGTTTCTAGTTATTGCTCGATAGTAAAAAGTCCCAAAGCTAACTTCACTATGAAGCGATGTGTTCAAATTGGCCAATTATTAGCCTTAACGGGAGCTGTGAGATGAATTTAATATTGGAATATATAAGTATTAAGATGGTTAACAAGTTTGTTCAAGATACTGAAAGCTATTTAATTGTTATATTCCTTACAGATATTAAATGTTGTTACATTAATGTGACCAGAGAACATGCCATCCAAATGTAGCGCTTATGTTGTTTGAAATTCAAGAATAATTGTCAAGTTAAATCCGTGGTCACTTAAGGTTCAATTTGAAATGTGGTGCTGCATGAAATATTCCTGTAGTGTAGTTTGTTCCGAGTGTGTGCAAGTTGTAGGATGTTGGGTTGTGTTTGCAGCAGGAGAATAATGGCTGACAATATTATTAGGATGGGGTCTTAAACATAGGCGGCGGCTAAACGGTATAGACATACTTTATTTTACATCTATTCTGACTGTATACTACATGTAATTATAGATCTTTTTTAATAATTGTTAAGTGCTATAATCGTTTAAGTTTAAACTTTCATTTTAGTACCCTCGCTTTACGCCCGTCCGCCCGCCAAACAAGACCCTGCCTGATTTGTATTAAGATAATATATTTTATTATAAACTCAAATTAGTGATAAGAAATACTCATTTAGAAAACAAAAATATTATTATTATACATTAAAAAATGATTTACTTAATCATGATTCCAAAAGTATTGCATGTTTAAAAATATATAAATCGCTTTGGTATTGTTATGAATCTCTTTTGAGGTTTTATGCACAAATTATAATTAGGCATTATGTGTTACAAAAGTCTATGTTTAATATTCTTGTTTTTGGTAGGTTAGGTAGTACCGCTGGTTCGATAGATGTTTAAACGAATGTGTTCCTTATAAAGCTGGCTTTAGAACTTATAATGTATAATCTCAAACTGAATCATCATTGTTTTTAAATAGTTATGTGAAAGTGTTATGTGCCTATACTACATAGAAATATATCTTGAAATATTGTTTGATAACGTATCATGTGTATTTATTAGCCGTAATTGTCACTGCCTTATTGACTGCAAAAGTATTCATTTTGTATTTATATTACTTTGTGTTTGTATACCTAATGGTTTTTGGGTGCATTTTACTAACCGCTTTAAAGTATTTAACTTCATAGTATAAGGTTTAGTTTTCGAATCTGTAATCATTTATTCTAATGATCTTTTTATTTAAGTTATTTTATATGATCTAAGTGCCGAACTTTATATACTTTTGTACTAAGTTGCCACAGTTTAGTGAACTAGTCTTTAAAGAAAAATGTTTTATACTCTACCTTTTTGCAAAAACAATTTAATAAAAGTATTTTTTTTTATACAAACCACTTGTAATGAGATTGTATTATTATTTTTGAAAATGTATTTTTATTTTATTGACTTTATAAAGTATTAAAGAGTCTGGTATTGATTTACGATGCCAGTTCTGAAGGTCCTCGTATTTATAACGTAGTTTTAGTATTTATGTAATTTTCAAATGACTTAAAATCGATATTTTGTATGGAAATATAAGTATAATATGTACAAACTAAAGCCTTTTATTTTAGTTCAATATTGATTAAGTATCGAGATTTCCCTAAATATTTTTGATGAAAGATGGAAGATATAAAGAGGTATGAGAAAATTAAACTTAACGGATAATTTTAGCACAGTATTTTGGCGGTAAAAGCCTCTTCTCACATTTATAACATAAAAAATTACTGCCTCTTTAGTTCGGTCTCTTACAACTAATAATATCTTGCACGTGCCTAAATGTATACATATCTATACTCAGCACCTACTTTTTAACAATACCATTAAATCAAAGCGACAGCTCACGTAGACACGTACGTATCTAGTAACCCCACGTCCCCACAGGTCCACAACTGGCCAATAAAACAAGATTTACAATCGCATTAATGTTCGTACATTACGTCATTACCCCTAGTTGCAATACACAACAGAGTTAGTTGTTCGACACGCGGCCCACGTCTCGGGGGCGTAAACTTTAATAAGTTGGACAGATATGGTGCATTAGTTTCGGTTAGGTCCGGGTAAATGGACTCAGACAAACTGGATTGTGACTTAGACGGACCGGACCTGATTGTTAGGACGAGGTCCACATGTATTGAAACTATAAAGAAAGGGACTCGAGGTCATGAGGTCAACTGGCGAGTTAAACGGCCATATATTGGTGAAGTTACAGCTAGTATGGTCGACGAAAGTTGTACTGAATTTATTGTGCCGTCTCCTTGTTTAAGGGTTAAGGGGTAGCGCCGGTAGCAGTGTATTTAAGGAGAATTGTTTTGTCGACGATGAGTGCCACATCCACATAGTAGGAGTAGATTAGACATTTAAATATTACTTTAAGTCGTTACTATGCCTACCTTTTTATGAGGGGGCAGAACCTAACGGGTTACCGGGGCTCCGGCTCGACGTGCAGGAGAAGGAACGGGGTGGTTTTTAGTCAGTAAGAGTC
The DNA here is from genome assembly GCA_902850265.1 of Spodoptera littoralis. Classification (NCBI taxonomy): domain Eukaryota; kingdom Metazoa; phylum Arthropoda; class Insecta; order Lepidoptera; family Noctuidae; genus Spodoptera; species Spodoptera littoralis. The sequence goes on along the minus strand of LR824542.2, from coordinate 4,738,214 downwards.
TGACACTCCCACCCGCCTCACCCAGGCGGGAGAAGACATTATGATTTTTCCCCCTTAAAAACTGCCTACCTTTTTTTAAGGGGGCAAATTATCCAATGACTTATCCCGCCTTGGGTGAAACGAAAGGAAGTGCCAATCTCTTACTGACTAAATACCACCCCGTTCCTACTCCTGCTCTTTGAATTGGAGCGGCAACCCTTATCCCCGGCTCCTTGATGCTTACCTGGGCCTTATTAACAACCTATAAATGTCCACTGCTGAGCAAAGCCTCTTCTCACACGGAGAAGGTTTGAGCATTAATCACCACGTAAGTCTATAGGAAATGTGCTTTGTTGCTCTATTTTTAAAAGAAATTATCTTTTTCTCTTATAAAGGCTGTTTTACCGAAAATATCTGGAATTAGTTCTTCCTACTCAACCGATATGCAGTTACCTAGTTATTTACTTTTAGATTAACCTTAGCTAGATTACTACATTTAACTAAACCCTGGTAGATACTCCACGCGAAGTGAGTAGATACTTAGGTGCAGTTCATTAAAATTGTTTTGTCCAGTGTCAGGAGGGGCTTAACCTTAATTATATTATTCTGTGTACAGCCTAATGATCTTTTTTGTCAACGTAAACCGTCGTTGGCTTAACGAAAAAAACCGCATCAATTTGCACTCAAGTCTTTCCATCCAATTAGGGGAACGTCAGCGAAATTCTAATAGGATCAGTTCAATTTATTTTTTATAAGATTTAATATAAGTAATCCATCTTATGCTCGTTTCGACGAGACGTTCACTGTCTATTTGGGAATTTCGAATGACGATTTAATCTTTTTTGGAGCTTAGTTTACTATACGAAATATCTTAGTGTTTAGATTTGATAAGTCTAAGTCTACATTGAAGTATTTTACTTCTATATAGTTACTAGTTAGTTCTTCATTAAGTATAGGTTTCTCTAGCTCTAGCTTTAGTTCCTTTAGCTTACCTACTTATACTTATCTACCTACCTCTGTCTTATTCTCGACTCATTAAGGATTGAACAGTTCCGTCATTATAGTTCACATTATTAAAGAGAAATAGGTTGGTAGGTACCGGTTCTGTTGTGCTCGACGAGAGACAACGCAACTGCAGTAGGACCTACTTACCAAAATAATGTTCTTGCCTAGGAAAAAAAGAAAAGAATGGTACCTAGGTAATAGGTACCTTACCTTACATAGGTGTTAGAAGCCACGTACCGATACCACTACCTAGTTGATTAGGTAGGTATCTAAAGAAATCTGCAGGAATATTCCACAGATGGTAACCTACATCTTGCAATATATAAGATATTTCACTCAGCCGAAATTCGATTACGCGCGTGTCGTATCGGTATCGCGAGTCGGCGTGACGTCGTGACGTCGTCGTGTCGCTGTCACAACGAATTCGTTGGCGTCACGTCGCGCGTCATTTGTCACGACAAGCGCGATGCCCGATGCGAGATTACGTACGTGCCGATAAATGGAACGCGAAACGAGAGAAAAACCATTTTTAAACTTGTAAATGGGAAAACAGAAAGCTTTACTATATATTTGTTACAACTAGACAGTTGAGTTGATTGCAGTTTGTGTGACATACAAATTGGCGTTTATTTAATCGATTTGCCAGGAGAATTTCATGTAAAAGATTTTTTTTTAATCTGTCATTTACAAAAGCACACTCAGATTTTCTCTTGTGTCGTGGGTGCTGTTACAAACATACGAGTTCATGTGATGTGTATGTACACATCACACCCAGACCTGGAACAATAATCTGTGAAATACATAAAGAGTTGTTCTGTGCGGGAATCGAACCCACGTCACGTTGCGCAGCAGCCAGTTGCCCAACTACCGCGCTAACCGTGCAGTCAAAGTTTTTATATCTATAAAGGTATATGATATGCATTCGCTTTGAGCACTTTTTTTAGGGGGGAAAATCATCGAATGGCTGCTCCCGCGTGGGTGAGGCGGGAGGGAGTGTCAGACTCTTACTGACTAAAAACCACCCCGATCCTTCTCCTGCGCTTCGAGCCGGAGCCCCGGTAATCCGTTAGGTTCTCCGCGACTCCGAGTCACTCTCAGCCTTGGGCCCTATCCGTGGTGGTCTGGTACCTCATCAAACACAGGTATCTCCCGAAACGTCCATGTCCGGTGAGGATCTGCGTCAGGCGGTACTCCTCCTCAAAGAGGGGACTTACCGCTGGAATAGCAGCGAGCCCATCGTTTTGAGCACTACGACTACAACAAGACACTTGGTAGATTGATTAACAGTGCTAATACATTGTTACCTACAAAGAAAGTGGTCCTATATCAAAATATATTTGGCACCTCTTGACATTTGGATACTCATCCTATCAACATTAGATACCTAACCATATTTCACGAATTTATTTAATTTTGAATTGCATGTAATTACGCGCAGGACAAAGTAGGTTCCTACCTAGATAATCTTTTAAGCATCGTTCAGACAGTCCACTGGATCTGTTACGATCTCTTTTTACCCTACATTTACTCCCCTTGTATAAAACGCCTGTCGTCTTTCAGGTGAATTCACAAATTCTTATATTATCTATCTGTTCCTTACAAAAATTACAAAAAGATTTCCACGGCCACTAAAAAACGATTAGCAACAATTCGTCATCAAAACTGGAAAGCAGTGGCAAAAGAGGGGCAATCTAATCGATCATCTATTAATAAGGAGTTAGAATGAAAGTTAGTGACTGGTGTAGCTACAAATGATGATTCGACCTCGTCAAAGGGTATACAACGGCAGCGAGGGGTGGCGGGGACGACATAAATCATTGTTGTTCAGCACTGAGTGACGTCACGACTAACGACCTATTACGCTGACAGTATCTCGGTACAAATTAATTTGTTTGTTTGTAAACGCTAGTCAGGTTCCCGTGTACCTCCGTCACAGACAATTTTGGTAGGATTACGAATTAACGAATGTTGAGGTCGTAAATTCATTAGTGATTATTATCTTAGATTAGTTGGTTTTGATCGTAAACCCTTATTAATAATCGAGGGTTTTATGATCTGAATCGTAATGAATACCTAGCCTCGCTTGAATAAATAAAACAGGTATTTGTTTCATTCGTTTATCGTGTAGATATGGAACTGAGAACCTGAGTATCAGCCTGACAATCTACATAATGATAATTTCGTTTAGCGATCATCGTTGTATAATTTCTCAGGTATGTATCTACTTAGTAACTATCCACCGCTTACAAGCCCTGCGGTCGTGGTCATTACGGTAGCGGCCCCCAATTTCATACCAAATAGTCGTATAGCATGTCTACAAAGAAAATTCAATATAAGGTAAACTTCAGTAATCGCGCACGCGGGAGCGTTTAAAATATACAGCGACACACAATGTCGCGTGCTACACTTGGTTATACGCAAACGACTATACCTTCCTAACAACTATGTACGATAAAAGAAAATACGGTGGAGCTGTGAAAAAAAGAACTACGTAGGAAGGTAGGTACAATTACAAGGTACAGTGCTTCCAACTGAAATGTGCAACGGAACGCCTGAGATTTTACCGTACCACCAACTAATTTAAATAGAACCGTGGCCTTAGCTTGAGGGTTGTTGTTCATAACTAGTTTTTGTATCCCGGCAGTTCAAGTTACGGTGGTCGGCGTGTAAGACCTGAGGACGCGAGAAGGGCTCCTTTGTCCGCGTTGCTCGGAGCGCTAGAGGCCGTCGCTCATTTGCTGAAAGCCCCCGTCTGAAGTGTCGTCAGAAATCCGGCCATTTTCGTTTCGTTTTGCATTTCATAAAAGTCGTTTTCAAACTATTTGTGGCGAAAAGGGTGATTGTTGGAGGGTTCGTTTTGGTTTTGTGGTCCTGAACAGTTTATACCTATATGAAAAATAATCTTCTGGGTTGCTCTAATATATTATGATTTTCCTTATTTGTATTTTTTGTTGTTTTACTGAACGAAATGTTTAGCGAATAGCCAAACAAGATACCATTGTAGACGATGTCTGTTCGTAGCTAAACTCGATACATAATACAAAATTCAATAATTCAATTACGCCAAAATAAAAGAAAAGAAAATAGGAAAAAATCTAGTTTACTTGGCTCCGGTTACAAAGTGGATCGAACTGATTGGTAAAGTCTGGGTCACTGGGAGATTAGTTTGCATTATCCAATTTGTTCGTAATTGGGTCTGACACGGTGACGAGACTACGTTTCTGAGCTTCGACGAGACGAGAATTTGGCTGGTCCTGCACTACTTTTACTCAAGTAACACCGGTCTTTGCAGTCGGTAATTGTAATCAAATTAATGATTATTCTGGGAACACGCACACATACGTAGAGTGACTAAAGAAAAAAGATTGTAATAAACAACTACCTCTATTATTTATCATGTTTCTCTCGTATTATATATACCTATTTACTTTATATAGAGGCGGACGAAGATTCTGAGAATTTCGAAAATAAAATTCTCTATAGGTGGGTAGGTTCACTACTCAATAATTGGTAGGTACCTGAACTTAGAATTTAACCTAAAACCTTTTGCTCGAGAGTAAAATAGCATTTGACGAGGCAGCCAACTAAAGCTACTTTCCAAGTTGAGCAGAAAACTTGTTGGTTATCTGTTAAGTACGAGATCAGTAATGAATCCTTTTACTGGCTTAACAAGTACCAATCTGCGACTTAACTACGTTGAACAAACGATCCAATTACCCGTAATAACGTCGTCCGATACAATACCATAATCCCAATTAACTTTACATTTCTCGTTGCAAATTAATCCTCGTTAATAAAACAAACAATAATTGTAAGTATTCGTATTCGTTCGTATTCATTTCCATTCAACGTATTTCCTCGGAAATCCAGGTTTTCGCCGTAAACGGTTTTACGGTAATGACAATAAATGTAAGCATTGCACGAATAAAATTTTCAACAAATTCTTGCTGGAGATAGACGGTTTTTGCGCGGTGACTTTCTCGGTCGCTGTAGAATTTGCCAAGCTTGTTAGGTCTCTCGCATTTAATTCTGCAAGGCCAGCGCGGAATCAAGATGGTGCGAATTAGCAAGGCCCGCTCCGGGTCTCTAGATACCAAGAATGCGGCTGTTTGAGATCACGTCCTGATTGTGGGAAACTAATTCTGCGCCCGACTCTCAATGTGTAATATTACATAAAAGTGGATAGGTACTTGACCAAAAATATACAAAAAGACCTTCATACATATACCTTAGGCTTAGTTCTATCAAACATAAAGAAGGACTACAATAAAACTAAAAAAGCACCCTAATAAAAGTCCCACATAAATTGACATTCATAGAAGGAACAAACCATTTATTTATATCCATAACCTTTTACGTAAATAAAGCCTTGATATACATCAGTTGCAGAGGAAGCCATTAGAATCGCAACAATCACCTTTATATAAGAAAGTATCCTGGGTCTGTCCGGGACGTCATTTGCATAAGGTTGTGGCCGTCGTTGCGGGCGCCCCGTCGTTCTGAAGTAGTGCTGTTACCTACCGGGATCCCGCACCGGGATTGAAACGGGACTTGAATATTTTAGGACCCTAGATTTATTATTTTGATTATCATTTGTATTTGGGGGAGGTATCGGGATATTTGTGGGGGTGCGAAACAAGGCTAGAACTCTAACTATGATCTAGATTTAAGGTTTATGTTACCTAAAGCGAAAAGAAAAAAACATTACACAAAATAACACCACTCTGTCGCAAAAAGGCCGTCTCGATTTCTTTCTTGAAAGTTAAAGGTAAACAGAAATGCCAAAAGCTTATTGTGACAAAACACCTGTATCATCCGTTGAGTGAGCTTAACCCGGGACATAAATCAGTATCAGTACAGAAAAGTCCCGGGAATCCGGGACAATGGGCAGCAATATCTCGGTTGCATGATGTGGCTGCGACTGGCCCTTTTACGACACTTCATTGCCAGTTTCATACAAACCCGACCTTTTTCAGGGTAGCTTCACTCTCGTACATTTTTCTTTTTTATATAAATGTGATTTGAATGATGCGATTATGGCTGTATTTTGGGGACTTAATATACGTTTATGGATACCGGTTATTTAAACATACTTGTATACTGGTATATGTATATATAGAGAAACAGATAATTATTATTACGAAAAATATAAAAATATGAGTAACAAAACTAGTAGAAACTTTGAAATATAGATCTTCTTTCCTTTTCAGTCTTTTTCAGCATTTGTTTGGTTTAAAACATTTTCTTTTGTTTGAGATTCACAATGATAATAATTAACTAGGTACTATAACTGTCTTTAGATTGTCTTCTATTCTATTTTCCTTGCGATATTAATCGAACGTAAAACTTGTCTTGTTTTTTTATTTTAGTAAGTTTTGTAATTAGTATAATGCGTCAAGCGTGTCTTTGCATTGTTCTCACATATGCGTGCAGTATTGGAATATGTATCAGAGACATTGTAGACCATACGTTTTTTAAAAAGAGTAACGAATGGAGTTTATTGCTCGTTCTTCTCCATTCGAATCTGTATTTTGTAATGGACACCTAGCTTCACCTAGCTTCACTGACGGGCTGACTGACAGACTATTATTTATTTAGTATTTGTTGACGTTTCAAAAGTACCAAATTATGGTTAAATTGAAATAAATACTTTGATTTTGACTTTGACATCCATGCCCAACGCGGATTCGAACCTCATTTCTCCACCAACCTACACAACCGTACCTTCTATATCGGATAGAAATTATAAAAAGGGGAACCGCGATGTAGTCCGGCAGTGGCATTCTTACCGGCTATAAATCCTCACCGTCCGCGTTTCTATGTCCTGGTAGCTCATTAGTCTTAATAAACGGCCACAAAAATGCGGGAAACATTTATATCAATTCTCGCGTTGCTTGCCATTGCTCCCTGCGCGAAATGTTCCGATGTCGGCAAGGACGGCTTCAATTTCTATAAAGGTGCGTCCTTGATCATTAGTTTTGATCTTTTCTTATTTTTCGCGTTGTATTAAATAAAGAGTTATTGTTGTGTGTTCAGTGTATCAAAGAAATACGTACATACTTAGACAGCGTCACGCCTGTCTTCCATTTAGATAGATAGAAATAATAGAGCGCCAAAATATGTTAGCTTAGGTACCTCTTTCGCTTCGTCGATCTTCATCAATATCTTCTTGCATATTCATCGACTATTTATTTTAAAGTTATTCCGTAGATGGAATTTAATTAGAAATCGTGCCATCTTTTATTTTGATATAAGAGCGAAATTGAGATAAATTCAATTGTTTTTACCATTTACCCAGTTAATTATTTCGACGAAGGATATCCTGCTCGCGGGCCGGTTGCCCCATTCTCTGCTTTCATCGTTCGACTTCGAAAATAAAAGATGGGAGGTTTATTATGATTTCAAAGACTGCCTTTCAACTCGGCGATGTAAAACGGAATTTGATAAAAAAATAATTATGAATTTTTAATATCTTCATTCCGTTGAAATCGTGGAAAGGTTTTTTGTGCGGACATCTATGTACAGAATACATTCGATGATTTTAGTTTTTATATTTTATGTGTCTGCCATTATTTTAAACAGAGTTTTTTCAAAGTGAATTTGTTCTTTGTAGTTTTATTACAGCTTTTAAATTAAGATTACAGACCTATGTTGTTAAGATTAAAACTCGTTTTCCCTTACCTTTTGCTGACAGATTACTTGCGTGCACGGACTGATGACGTCATGTCGGAAGGACCTGCATCTGGGGAGCGCATGTTATGTGAGTATTTCTTTCAAACTTGATTTGAATTGATTTTCCAAAAGTACCATGTAGCACTCTCTGATAATCCTGAACCTTTTAAGTTGTGATCTCTAAGTAGTGCATCATACCTACGATGCACTACTTAGACCCAACCACTACTTGATACCTACCAAGCGTGGACATACTGGTGAAATCCCTTACGTAATACCATATTAGTAATGACAAAGCCTCAATAGGGATGATGACAGGGTATGAAAATTAAAAATCTAATTAGTCCGTCAGTTAGGTAATAAAAAATATTATACTCGTATTTTTATTTTGCCCTATAAGAAAACAATACTTAGATAAAACGAATCAAAGTTTAGGAGTAGGAGGTAGCTACGCCATTTTAGAGTATAAATGGTACTGAAAAGTGACGTCATGCGATATTTCAAATCAATATATCTTTGAAACTAATTGTTTCCGTTAGAAAATAAAAAATATGTCTCTCATTTTTTTAAATAATCTACCAGACGGACATTAATGGAGGACGAGGGCGAGGAAGCCAGGATCCAATAAGATTCAATACCTGGTTGAAGCACTGATCAATACTCTTTTAAATTCTAGAATTACCTGCTGTCCAACTTAATTTAACAAAACCGCAAGGTATTACAATATTTCATTACAATTTAATTTTTGCTTTAATCCTGTTTTGAGCCTCTGTTAATTTATTTTAAGCTCATTAAGGTGAACTGGTACTGTGAAAGGTGAATTGTTAATAATATATATTGATGTGTTCTGCGTTTCTGTACAAACTAAAAAGTTTTTTTTTATGGCATAAGCCGGTAAACGAGCACACGGATCACCTGATGGTAAGCAATCGGCTTCGCCCATGGACACCTGGAACATCAGAGGCGTTACAAGTGCGTTACCGACTTTTTGGGGATTAGGAGTTTGTGGATCGTTGGGGATTTAGGGATTGGGGAGATTGGGGAAGGGGAGGGTAATTGGGCCTCCGGTAACCTCACTCACACGACGAAACACAACGCAAGCGTTGCTTCACGTCGGTTTTCTGTGAGGCCGTGGTATCACTCCGGTCGAGCCGGCCCATTCGTGTCGGAACATGGCTCTCCCACACTTTGCATACTTAGTTTTTAAATATACTGTAATTTTTTTTAAACATTCGTAGATGTTACCTTACCTATAGCACCAACAATGGACCATTACATTTTACCCCCAAAGGGTTAGATAGAAGCATTTATATTTTCTTACGAATTTTCAATGTAAACAAAATAAAAAATACAACAACATCACAGCCAGAATTAAATCAATTCCAATGCTCAATGTGTGTTCGTTAAAATGTATGTTTGTTTGCATAATTCAGTGTTAGAGCCCCATGCGACGTATCAAGGCTGTCATTCAAATTTTTTCGTAATGAAAAACATTTTTTTTTCGCATTGTATCATTTTGTGAGGCCCACAAAAGATGTAAAAGAAACATTATACGTTTTTTAAACGCTTCCATGAACAACAAAAGCAACAATTTTCTTTTTCAAAAGCGAAAAGTGTCTTGAAGTCCGGACTGTACTGTAAAGATTTTTCGTTGTATATTTTTTAATAGTTGATCGGAGAGTTTGGGCCCTTAGGAATGAGTAAGATTAAAGTACGTAGGTATCTAAGAACAAGAAATACAAAAAAAAAATACGTCGCTATCGAATAGTGAAAAGGCACTATGTCATACATTACTGTATTTTTTATACAGAGTGTAACCGGAACGCTGACAAAAAACCGGAACGCTGGCTTGTTTTAGTTTTATTCATGCAACATCAGCCTGTACCTATTACCTATACCTGTACCTGTTGATTACAACTAGTATTATTTAGAAGAAACATTTAATTCTTTACTTTATGAAAATAAAACTTGATTTTTACTATCACCTGCCGACGTTTTTCGAGACAAGTTTATTGCTGGGTTGGAGCCGTGCCGGAACCGCGCCGGTTAGCTGTGCCTTTAGATTGTAATATAGATTAGATATATAAGTATTAGGTACATAAGCAGAAGTCACTTTTCATTACATTGTTTTTAAATTGCCATGCCGCACAGCGGATATAGTTCCAGATTGAACTTTTATTGAGAATCTCGAAAATGTATATTGTATAATCTTGTATCTCAAAGCAGAAATTCTTGACTTAGTGCCTTACGTTATAAGATCAGAAAGTATGTCATCTGTCTTTCTTAAAAGAAATCTTTATCTAAGTTCTATTTATTGTATTCCTTATGGAATAGTTAGCTGTGTCTAGCCGTGGGCGATGAAATAGCCTGTCCCGAAATCCCAGACAGTACTTATATCTTAGACTTGTTTTGGTATGTATTGGCTATAACTTTTATATATACAGACGTATATATAAAAGTTATAGCCAACTCAGCTGTCTAGCTGAGTTATTTGGTATGTGGTTATCAAAATGAAGATTGATTCAGTGCAGAGAAATCCGCTATTGTTACTTATTAAAACCCAATAATACTATGCCCGACCCGGGAATCGAATCCGAAACCCCTTGTCCAGGAGTCACTCTTACGACCACTCGGCCAACGAGGCAGAGCGACTGCTGGTACCTACTGATAGTTTCCGGAAATAAAGTAGGTATGATTATATTTCCAGACTTCTACCGGACTCCCCTATCGCTGTATCCCGGTCTTCTTCCAGCCGTTGAGCAAGAGTACAGGAAGAGAACTGGGAACGCATTCAAGAGTAAGTATTATTTTAGTTTTTAATAAAGAACTAGACTTTGACTTATATGAGCACAATTTATATGAGAATCTAGGAACTCGGAATGCAAAGATCGAATTTGAGACTTAATAAAATAACTAATGAGGTATTTTCCTTGAAACTAGTAATAAGACACGTATTCTGATTAAAGACAAGTATGACAATAAATAACAAAACAAGTCTTCAAACCTTCAAGAAAAGAGCGTATTCCTTTTTAAAAGGCTGGCCACGCACCTGTGCCTCCTCTGCTGTTGCGGGGCGCCCACGGCGCTGATCGTTTACCATCAGGTGATCCGTCTGCTCATTTGCCTCCTATTATATAAAAAAATGACACCTAAATACCATTTTATAAGAAAAACAATCTTATCTTTGTCAAAAATAAATCCTTTATTGGTAAACCCACAACTGATACAGATCGAGCTCGAATCTTTTTCAACTGAAATAATAACGTCTTGTTACAATATTACAATAAAATAATGAGAACGAAATAAATTTATCTTACAAAGTCATTCCGAATTCCGATCCGCTGTTAAAAATGAAATTGAAAACGAATTTATTTTGTGAGATTGAACTATGAAAAGACTTTAGTTGATTGTTTGAGCTTGTAATAATTAAGTGGCGCTGGATTGAAGCCGATCTTTTTTAATTTTTACTTAGTGTATGAGCTGTGTGTGGTAGCTTGAATCTATGCACTGTGTGCAGCAAAATGTGGCTAAACAGTAATCTATATATATAAAAATGAAACCCGTTTCCTTTTGTCACGCCATAACTTGAGAACGGCTAGACTGATTTGGCTGATTATTTTTGTTGTGTTATCATCGTTATCGTCAGGAGAAGATTCTTATTACAGAAAAAAGTCCTGAAAATCCTACGGGAATAGGAGAAACGGGATTGCGCGTACTAAGTCGCGGGCAAAAGATAGTTGTTAATAAATAAATTTTTTTGACACCATGATATACCGTCATGAAATTTGGTACAATATGCATTACCTTCATGTATGACGGCACGTGACGTCAACGTGCGCGTAAGAATAAAATTTATATTTTACACGAAGTAAATCAGTTCGGCAACAAGACAAAAGCTTGTAGCACTCGCAATAAAATGTAGCTCTTTCTTTCATGTTAGAATCAAATTCGATGCACGTCGCTATGGTACCCCATTTGCTACTACAGCGCCAATCATGTTGCATAAAACTGAACATAAATTGCAAAGTAACCAGCTCTCTTTTTGATTTATGCCAGCTATGTCACAATTTCAAGAACAGAATTTGAATTGAATCAAAGTTCAGAGTGCTTGCATTTGATTTCGTTCCTAAAGGTGCGTCCAGAGAGATTGGAAAAACCAATATTTGACTCGCAATTCAGCTTCGGTTGTTACACGAACACCCAGTCGTTGCGGGTAGCCAGAAAACCGAAAATTTGTCAAGTGGATAGAGCTACTAGTGACTGCGTTGTGAAGTTTCAAAATGGATATAACATGAGATTTTTCTGATAAGTCTGATGGGAAAATCTACGCTCTTGCCTTTTTTCACATATTGGAGAATTAAAATTGATCATTCTTTTTATTTTTTTTTATTCGCTTAAATCATGTGTATAGCATACACACACACGCAGGTGCATATATGTTAGATGACAATATTTTTATAGTTGGGCTTTATACATGTATACACGATCGTATTATAAAAAAAGAAGGTACTCTAATGCACATAAGTATAGTACTTACTTATTGTCGCATCTATCTAATGTTTGGTCTTAGAAATATTTACGTAAAAATGAGAGATTCAACCACATTTAAAAACTAAAAATATTTTTAAGCACACAATCTCTGAGGAACCATTCTAGAAATTTAATACGGCTTAAACACGTTTCTTAGAAATAAAAATAAAACGCGACGCCGCGCCATTATTTTCCTTAACATGTGCTTGAAAAATATTGTGCAATAATCACAGCGACGTTACGGTTTTGAACGTTACAAAACCGTTTTATTTGAAACGTTGGAAAAGAGTCAGCATTTATTTGCTCCATTTATAAGTGTTGGCTTATGGTCGTTGGAGTTTTATTCTGTTTCATATAACTGTTTCTATTCCACCTTCGTTATTTTATTTTCCACCTTAGTGGGAATGTGGTTTGCATTTGAAGGTGTTGCTTTTGCACCGTTTAAAATGTTAAAGAGACAATTCGTAGTGTTTGCACGGCTAGCTGGCTTGGTAGTATTCATTAATGTGTGCGGTGGGAATGTATTACTGTCTTTGTATAACAATTAGTTGGAGGATTCAAGCACCTTTTGTTAATTATGGGTAGAGACTGCATAATAATCTAAAGGTCGAAATAGGGTTCATTGATTGATTGACGAGCCATCGTTTAGATCGGACGTATTGAACAATTTATTAGTGCAATTAATGTTAAATAATCATTTGCAAAAATCGTGACCTAGAATAACAACTGAACATTAATACCTATTGTGTAATGTGTAAATTGACAATGCTGTACGATTGAAAATTAAACACACTGCAACATGGAAAACAGCCCTTTTGCTCAGAGTAGCAGGGTTGCACGCTCGCCACCTGGTACACCTGTATCGATGAACGCTCCTATCATACAGTCAACACCCCGAAGTACCGATGGCCCAGAAGTCATACAAACCCCGGAACTGCAAAAATGGGTAGCTGCCATCGACCAAAACCTCACCGAGATATGCAGTCTTGTCGACGCTGGCAAGATGAACTCGGAACAAAAGTTGCGAGTAAATGCCCTATCCCGGAAGGTCATCAGTGCTTCGTCACAGATGGCAGTGCTATACCAAGGTCTAAAATGTAGAGCTTTGGTAGACCACCAACGCCTTTGTGACCTGGAATATCAGATTGACCTCTCTCATCAACTCCAAGACCTTAAACAGAAGATTACTGAGACCTCCAAGCCTGCCCAAGAACACTCATTTGCCGACATGGTCAAAAAAGGAGCTAATAAATTTATTCAGCCCGCAAAAGTGAGCTCAGTCGCCATATACCCTAGCGACAAAATGAAAACGAGTGAAGAAACAAAATCACTGGTCCAAAAACTTATACGCCCTGAGGAGTTGAAACTGCAGGTACGAGGCCTACATAAAACAAAAAACGGTGGTGTTATCATCAATACCGAGTCGCAGAGCGATATTGAAAAGCTGAGACATTCTGCGCAACTATCAAGCTCAGGCCTAATATGCGATGAGCCGAAAAAAGAAACCCCAGGGTCGTCATTATCGGAGTACCATGCAGTATGCCCGACAACGAAGCCTTAACAAGCCTGTACCACCAAAATTTAGCAGATAAAATCAAGGACTGCAATTTAGAGACTTTCTTGTCCATGACGAGATTAAGTCATAAATCAGGAAGGAGAGACGCTGAGACATGCAACTACGTGATCGAAGTAACCCCGTCTATACGCAAGGCCCTAATATCACAGGAAAGAGTCTTCATCAACTGGTCATCGTGCCCTGTTCGAGACTTCACTTTAGTGACCAGGTGCTTTAAGTGCCAGCAGTACGGACATGCTATCAAATCATGCCGTCAAACATCCTTCACCTGCGGCCACTGCGGAGAACAAGGACACGCCATCAAGGACTGCACAAAGAAGTCTAATGAACCCAAATGTGCAACCTGCCTGCATTTCAAAAAGCCAGCTGGCCACATGACCGGTGCCACCGAATGCCCTGCAAAGACTATGGCCGAAAAAAGGTATATTAACTCAGTAAACTATGAAGGCGCCTAAGAGCGCTAACACCTAATTGTATTCTTAGTCCTATTCCTAGATTTATATCAACTATGATAAATAATATCATTAGCGATTTAGACCAATTCTCTGTGTCTGACTCTAAGATGTGTGAAGTTGAAAACTGCAAACAATATCTCTATAGCATCGAAAACCCACTAACTATACTAACACAAAATATCCGCAGTATCTTTAAGAATTTTGATAGCTTTTCTACACTTTTGCATCGATTAGATATAAACTGTGATATAATGGTATTAACCGAATGTTGGCTTGCTAAACAATATAATATCCCACAAATACCTGGATATAACACATATAGCAGTAATAAAAATTACAATCAAAACGATGGTGTAGTAGTTTATGCAAGGAACCACCTTAATATATCTGTAGAAGAACCAAATATGCACGACTGCAACCGACTATTACTTAAAATCGGATCAGAGATTGCAATACTAGCATTATACCGACCCCCGTCGTTTAAAAACACGCAAAACTTTAATAACTCTCTGAATGACGCATTACAGAACCTCTCATCCTTCAAAAATATAATTGTAATAGGAGACATAAATATTAACATTACGCCGCTGAGTATTGATGCGTCTGCACAGGAATACCTCAATGTATGTGCCCTGCAGGGCCTGCTCCCCACGCATAACTTCCCTACACACCAAAGAGGTTCCTGCTTAGATCACATCATGCTAAAATCGGCTTTCCCCTCGCTTGCACTTGTTACTAACTCATCAATAACCGATCATAACGCTGTCCTACTAACTCTAAATTGTAGCCTACCTAAACAAAATACTCGCTTAATTAACAAATTGCAATTAGATAAACTTGAGGACGATTTACGCAACATCGACTTTGAGCCAGTCTATAATTCCGCTGACCCACAGTACTGCATGTCGTACGTGATTGAAAGCGTGCGTCATGCAATTCAGCAAAACACAGTACTGACAAAGTTACGTAACAAAAACCATAACATCAAACCGTGGATTACAACTGGACTAATCAGGTGCATGAAACATAGGGACAAACTGCACATTAAGGCTAAATGTAATCCAGACAATACGGATATACAAATATCTTACAAAAGATATCGAAACTTTTGCAACGATCTCCTTAAAAAGATCAAAAGTCAATTCGATAAAACTAAACTAGAAAAGGCTGGCTCAAATAGCAGACAATTATGGAAGTGCATTAAAAATATTACATACGCGTCAAAACAAAGTGATTCAGCCTCGGGTTTACTAGAGGGATATACGACACCGCGCACGGCCGCTAATGTGACTAACAACTTTTTTGCTAATGTGGGCAAAAGTCTAGCAGAAAAAATCCAGGGTCAAGGTCCTCCTCAACAAAATACCCCAAAGAAATGCGCACCTATAGCATCTTTTGTGATGTTCGACACTGACGAGACTGAGGTACAAAATATTATTATGACTCTGAAGGACGATAGCGCTGCTGGCTGGGATGATATCTCTAGTAAAATTATTAAGCAGTTTAGAAATATTCTAACTCCTCCTTTGACTTATATTTTTCGACTGTGTTTATCTTCCGGCATATTCCCGGCATGTCTCAAAAAATCAGTCATAGTTCCAGTACATAAATCAGGCAGTAAATCCCAAGTAACAAACTATAGACCTATCTCACTACTGCCTTCTATGTCTAAAATATTAGAGAAGCTAGTAAATAATAGACTGCTTAAATACCTGGAGGACAGGTCAATTCTATCAGAACACCAATATGGATTTAGACCTAAAATTTCAACAGCAGACGCAGTACACTACGTGACTAACTACATAACGCAAGAACTTGATAAGGGTAAACATACTTTGGGAGTCTTCCTGGATTTGGCCAAGGCTTTTGACACAATTTCTATTCCTGTGTTGTTGCATAAGCTGGAGATCATAGGTATAAGAGGAATGCAGCTTAAATTCTTTCAAAGTTATCTAGAAGACCGCAGTCAGTGTGTAAGAATCGGTAAAGTACTCAGCGATGACGTTAAAAACACCCCCTACGGTGTCCCGCAGGGGAGCATATTATCGTCTACATTGTTTCTAATTTACATAAATGACCTATGCAATCTTAAGCTGGAACACGGCACAATTGTGTCATACGCTGACGACACCGCTCTACTTTTTTCTGCTGACTCGATAACTGAGGTCTACAGACTTGCGCAGCACGGATTTAATAATGTAAATAATTGGCTTCGGTGTAACTCACTAACATTAAATACAGATAAGACACACTTCATCAAATTTGCTATTCGGAAGGAAAACCCAGTATCTACATTAGCCTTGTATGCCCATCACTGTAACATTCCTGACCAATGTATGTGCCCTTTTATCAATCAGAGTAGTAATGTAAAATATTTGGGTATAATATTAGATGAAACTCTTTCTTTTAAACGGCATCTGAGCGTTTTAAACAGTAGATTGCGTAAGCTCATATTTGTGTTCAAAAAGCTGCGTTATATTGCTGACCCAAAAATAATCAGACAGGTATATTTCTCCTTGTGCCAATCAATATTGACTTACTGTATTACCTCTTGGGGTGGTACGGATAAGACTCTACTGCTTTCCACTGAAAGAGCCCAAAGAGCGATTCTCAAGGTGTCTACTGGCCGATCTTTTCTTTACCCTACTAACCTTCTATATAGTTCTTGTAAAGTACTAACAGTCCGCCAGCTTTTTATTATGAGCACGGTACTAAAACAGCATGCGGCTTTTCCATACAATCCTGAGATAACCAAAAAAAGGCGAAGAGATATTGTTTGCCCAACCAAAAGTACAAAGCACGCTTTTATTACCAAATTTTTTGTATTTCTTGGACCACTCCTATACAATAGACTAAATGCAACCTTATGGATTTACCCCCATAGCATCCGTAACTGTAAGAAAATTCTAAAGGAAGCCCTTCAAGACATGTCCTATGAAGACACAGAGAAGTTATTATTAGTTCCTAAATAATACTTAACGTAAGCTCCTAATCTCTAATTTATATACTACATACATACTCTTATGTACATATTAAGCATAGAATTTAAGTATTACTTTATATCAGTATGCATAACTAAATATTGTCATAATTTACCTTAACTTATAAGCATTTAAGTACTAGTGATTATATAACAATGTCTATTACTATTACCTAACCTCGCCTGAAACACAGGATGTCCTAGTTCAGGCACCTTATATTGTGAACTTTATATAGCTTTAAGCAATACTGTACATTTCTAGACTATTATGTTTGAAAATAAATTTTTATTTATTTTATTTATTTATTTATTTATTGAGAAAATTGACTGGAAACGACACATTACACTAGTATCAAGTATAAAGTGTGATAATAGCGTTTGATATGAAATATTTAATGGAACTTAAGCTTATACCCATCTGGAGTAAAATGGGGAGCACGTCCATTTACCTCTTTGACAAAGTTTTATAGTCGTAATAATAACTGCACGGTTAATAATAATCGACTGCACGGTTGGTTCGGTGGCTGGGTAATTGGCTGCCGTGCAACGTGTCGCGGGTTCGATTCCCGCACGGAACAACACTTTGTGTTCATCCAATCCACAATTTGTTGTTTCTGGCCTGGGTGTCATTGTGTGTGTGAATTTATATGTTTGTAAACTCACCCACGACACAGGAGAAAATCCTAATGTGCGGCAACGTTTTTTTTAAGAAAAAAAAATCAACTAATTTACGCTTTTATTGTATTCCAGATCACATGTTAAGTAAGGAGCTCTGGTCTGGCGATTCTTTGGGCAAACGTGGTTCTAAAACTGCCATCTCTCTCATCATGCAAGGGAAACATCCCTACTATGCGTAAGTTAGTTTTGAATTTCCACCATCAACTATTTAGTTGGTTCTCGTATTACCTACGAGAAAATTACTGAGAATTTTTCTATTGTCATATTTAGAGTTGTCTTCATAATGTACGTTTTTTATACGATATTAATATAAGAAGGATCACCTGATGGTAAGCAATCGGCAGCGCCCATGGACACATGTAACACCAGATGCGTTACAAGTGCGTTACCGGCCTTTTAGGGACTAAGAATTTGAAAATTGTTAGGGATTCAGGGATTGGGAAGATTGGGGAAAGGGGAGGGGGAGGAATTGGGCCACCGGTAACCTCAGTCACACGATGAAACACAATGCAAGCGATTTTACACGTCCGT
This sequence comes from Spodoptera littoralis, assembly GCA_902850265.1. Classification (NCBI taxonomy): domain Eukaryota; kingdom Metazoa; phylum Arthropoda; class Insecta; order Lepidoptera; family Noctuidae; genus Spodoptera; species Spodoptera littoralis. The sequence continues at coordinate 4,719,808 of LR824542.2, read as the reverse complement.
ATTCTGTGAGGCCGTTGTATCACTTTGGTCGATCCGAAGCATGGCTCTCCCACACTTAAAAGTTTTTAGTACGTACATAAGTTTTAGTATTTCTCCTCTTTCTTGTCCATTCATTTTTTCTACCAGATCGTCAAGTTATTCATCCTTCGTTCAGTCATAAATCATAATAATCATAGCACCTATTGATAGGGTTTACAGACTTCATTCTTATTTAATCATCTCCAAAGCTATTTAGTTTACAAGTAGTTGTATCTGGTCCACCCGCGTTATCTTCTATTGCGAATAATTCTGGTATATTGAATCAATAATTCTGTGTGCCTACTCAAATGTGTCTTCTAGAGGTAAATGAGGTCATTTAACTAAGAATTGTTCGTTGTCAGTGACTAGTTCTAAACACAATTCGGTAACAATTGTGTGCGCTAACATTGTAACGTCGCTCGGAACGGTCTGACAGAGTAAGTTCTGAACGGAACACGCCACTGCATTGTTATCGCGCTCAACAAGTCACTAGGAAGCTACTAAGCTAGTACCTTCGTCTACCGAATACCTATGTCTTTAGAAATACTTACTTGAAGGAAAGTAGACAAAAACAAACACCTTGATATTTATTTTATTCACACTCGGAAAAAGAACCTGACTAGGTATAATGGACAGAGATTAATAAATTATATAATAAAACGACGTGTACATGCGGAATTCACTTGACAGAAGTGAAGTCGGTTTATTGAGGCACAGATAATAAAACACTAGTTGCACATACTTAACACTAGAGGGCGTTTGGTGTAATCTTATTTTTATATAAACTAACACCCCCACTATATAAAAATAATACAAGTCCTTAACATCTCTCCACCAAACCAATAGCATTAACAAAAGCTTTATGCTTAATTGAATTTAAACTTTTAGTAAGTAAATCTGCTGGCATATCAGCTGTACATAGGTACCGAACATTTATTATTATACAAAACCCGTATATGACCTCCTACCAATGACATCACTACCCCAATCAGCATCAACATAACCAACAATTTCAGAATTAAGCTTTGAATCATATTTTAAAGCATAGTGTTTAGTCTTCTTTAAATATTTCAAAATTCTTTTTGCATGACGCCAATGTTCCTTGGTAAAACAGTTGTTAAATTGGCTCATGTAACTAACTGAAAATGATATGTCTGGACGAGTTAAAACGGACAAAAACATTAAGCTACCCATTAGACGCTGGTATGGTATGCTAAAATCACAATTGTTGCCTGTACTAAGGTTTAACTTACATTCCATTGGTGTATTTGAAGTGTTACAATCCAACATATTAAATTTATCCAACAACTGGTCTATATAATTCTCTTGGTCTAATGTTACACAATTTTCATTGCACACTACTCTCATACCCAGACATTGTCTTATAGGTCCTAGGTCCTTAATCTTAAAATTTTCCCCTAACAACCTTTTTAACTTTACTACTTCATTACAATCATTGCTAAATATGAAGAAATCATCGACATACAATGCAATAACAGTTATACATTTCTTCATTCTCTTAGTAAACAAGCAAGGTTCATATTTCGATTTTATATAACCAATATTATGCAAACAGTCTTCAACCTTTTTATACCACATTCTTGAGGACTGCTTCAGCCCATAAATGGCCTTTTTTAATTTTAAGACTTTACCATCATTTAAATCATCAAAACATTCTGGCTTTTGCATAAAAATATCTTCCTCAAGACATCCATTTAAAAATGCTGTTTTTACATCTAAGTGTGTTGTTTTAAAATCTAATTTTACAGTCAAGGCAAATAGTAATCTTAACGTAGAATATCTAACCACTGGAGAGAATGTCTCATTATAGTCCACATTATGTCTCTGAGTAAAACCCTTTGCCACTAGACGAGCACGATATAAAACTTTACCGTCCACATCACATTTTTTCTTTAGAACCCACTTACACTGAACCACACAAACACTATTATTCGGAATTTCAACCAACTCCCAAGCTTGATTGTCTTCAAAACATTGAAGTTCTTCCTTTACTGCTTTTTGCCAATATTCTTTTTCATGTCCAGTCAAAGCCTCCTGCAAAGTTAAAACTCCAGCTTCCTGAAGACAGACATTTTGTTGGCTACTGAAACCATACCTATCAGGTTGTTTTCTGTTTCTAGTTTCCCTTGTGGTGGTTACAGTTTCCTGTAAACTTTCTTCTACATCTTCATATTCACTTGGTACATATTCAGAATCAGAATTATTTGTAGACTCTGTTTGGGATGTGAGAGTGTCAGACAAGCTTTCTTTCACATCCCCCACTGAAGATGTCTGGTCTGTACTTTTAATTGTTTCATTTACTGTTTTCTGTTCTACTACTGCTATAGTAGTGTTTTCTTTTTCAACAACTATCACATCTCGGCTGGTTATTATCATATTCTTATCTGGATCATACACTCTGTAGCCCTTACTTGCATCAGCATAGCCAACTAGAATACCTCTTTGGGCCTTTTTATCCCACTTTTGTCTCTTTTCTTTAGCTATGTGTATCATTACCATGCTGCCAAAAACTCTTAAATGACTTACATCGGGCTTCACACCATGCCATAGTTCATAAGGTGTTTTTCTTTGTAATACTGATAAACCTGTGCGATTATGCAAATATACAGCCGTGTTTGTGGCCTCGGCCCAGAACTTCTTGCTTAACTGTGCATCAAAAAGCATGCACCTTGCTTTCTCGACTAAGGTTCTGTTCATTCGTTCACATAATCCATTCTGCTCAGGAGTATATGGGCATGTTGTCTGATGAATGATTCCAAATTTCTTCAAATAATGATTAAAATTACCATTACAGAACTCTCTTCCATTGTCACTTCTATAATTTTTATCTTCTTATTTGTTTGATTTTCAACTAACGATTTATATTCTATAAAGCTTTTCAAAGCTTCATTTTTGTTTTTTAGAAAATAGATAGCTGTCATTCTGCTAAAGTCATCAACAAATAGAATGAAGTATTTATGACCTCCAATAGAATTGCATTCCATTGGACCACAGATATCCGTATGAATAATATTTAAGACTTCCGTACTTCTTTCACTCACATGACTAAAAGGTAATCTAGTCTGTTTACCTTCACAGCAAATATCACAGTTAGATTTTGAGATGTCAACTTTCTCTTTCAAGGTTAATCCATCAACTGTATCCTGCATTTTATTCAGACATTCACTGTTTACGTGTCCTAATCTGCGATGCCAGAGCTCTCCCGATGTGACTGCTGCTGCAGAAATGGTTTCTTGAAGTTGCAGCTTATAAACTCCATTTTTTAACAATGCATAAGCCACCAGTGTACCTTTCTGATTATATATTTCACAAGTGTTTGTAGTGAACACAACTTTATTCCCTTTGAGAATCAATTGACTAACTGATAGCAAGTTAGTTGTTAGTTTCGGTACAAAAACACATCCTTGATGTCCACATCAAAATTTCTACCATTAACCTCGGTAAAAATCTTTATATCGCCTGAACACTCAATCGGCACTTGCGTCTTGTCAGCAATTGTAATGTTCTGACCTTTCTTTTCATTGGAAATATTCGTGAGCCATTGTTTATTTGGGGTTAAATGCACACTGGCTCCAGAATCTATATACCAATCTTGCGTGTTAAAATTTCCGCTAAGAAAAACGGCACTGAATACGTTTGTTTGTTTGCGTTCGTTGCCTTTGTTATTCGACACTTCAGCCATACACTGTGATTTATAATGACCTATTTGTTTGCATCGATAACATTTAATTTCTTTCTTCGCTTTTGTTGACACTGAACCGCCATGTTGATTTTATTAACCATAGACTTCCTGGCCGTCGATGAGTGTTGCCTACTTCTATAACCGCTGACCAAAACGCCGTTTGTTCCATTTCCATCATTCATTTCGTTCATTCCATCTTCCGATTCCATGTCAAGTAACTTACTTTTTATGGCGTCCGTTGTTATCTGAATTCCTGAGTGCTCTATGGCCATTATCATGGGGGCATATTTTTCAGGTAGCCCTGCCAACAACAATGAACCAATCCACTCTTCATTTAACTGAAAACCTGTATTACACAACTTTTGCCCTGTTTCTATAATCTGTGTCACATATGCAATCATGGATGCACAATTTTCGAGTCTTATAGAAATCAATTTCCGTAGTAAGGTTATTTTTCTTGCAAATCCGGAATCGTCAATAAGGCCTTTAGCTTCTCCCACAATTCCTTTGTAGTAGAAACATTTCTAATGTGCACATATAATGACGTATCAATCGTGAGAATTAGCTTTGCTTTTGTTTTTGCATCATCCTCGGCAAACAATCTTGCATCTTCCTGTGGTTTGATGCATTTCATCATCCCTTCTAGGATCAAGAAGTTTTCCGCTGCAAATACCCATTCGCTATAATTTTCTCTTCCTCGTAATTTGGGCACATTGACAATGTAATTTGCCGCCATTATTTTTTCTTGAAAACGAAATGATTGCCTATGCTAGCTACACTAAATATCCTACTGCGAATTATTATCACACAAACTATTATTGGATAACTTATAACTTTCGCGATATTTTAGCTAATATAAAATAAGAGCCATAGTACTGGGCCCATAACCTAATAAAACGACGTGTACATGCGGAATTCACTTGACAGAAGTGAAGTCGGTTTATTGAGGCACAGATAATAAAACACTAGTTGCACATACTTAACACTAGAGGGCGTTTGGTGTAATCTTATTTTTATATAAACTAACATTATATATTAGCAGACCGTCGTCTTACGCTTATTATCATGACCTGGGTGCCTACTTTTGAAATCAATGTGATTTCAATCTAATCTAAAACCTCAATAATTATTCAATGTGAAAACTATACAACCCCCTACCGTAGCTGTTAAAATAGCATCCAGAGTACGGAATATAAAGCCAAACTCAATACCAATTAGTTCATTAAATATCCACGCAATACGAATGTAATGTGCGCTAGTGTTGCGAATCAAGAGTACGAGATTTCACAATATTTCCAATATCGATCGATCGGAATTGGATGCTATGTAAAATCAATTCACTATTAACATTAGGCCTGGTTTGACAGTAAACAATTAAAAATCTTAAAATAATAAGTTTATCCATAATCCGTTAATTTTCAAATAGAACTGTAAATGTCCAGTAAAGATTCAATTCTGTAACTATTAACGCCACGTTGGAGTTTACCCCTGCTGACACTTTAGTACTTGTTACCCAATCACAGAGCAGTTGAATATCGATGAAGTTTGGAATACAGATAAACCAAACCAATAGGGAGGACATTTTGATTTAAAAATAAACATGGTTTATAGACACGTGACTACGGAAAACTGCTTAAAGTAGGTTAGGTACCTACTTTAAGCAGTAGTAAGAGTACCTATTTAGTTACAAATTAGAAATAAAATGATGTGTATTATATTTATTTATAAACAGATAGATTTTATGTCTATTTTACGGTAAAATAACTTAACACTCCGCATTTTATGAGTCTCAAAAAATACTTAACTATTAAAACTCCAACCATTTAAGAGATTATGGGGGACTTTATTTGGGAACTTTTTAAGAGCAACGTATTCAAACATTCAGCCTTTTGTGTTGCCACACTTAGTGTCGGGGCAAAGGAAGTAAAGAATAGAGCCAAAGAACCTGCTAAAAGGAAAATTTCCAAACTTGCTCACGTTGCAAAGATTTTTCTAAAGTTATTTATAATTCAGGAGTTTCAGTCAATTCATGTTATCGTGTACGTTGCAGGGAAGAAGGACACTATTGTCCGTACGGCAAAAGGGGATGGTGGTGATAGGTAATACAGACTTTTTTATTCAGTTTCTATGTTGGTTGAGCTTTTGTGAGTCTGCTTTGTGGCTTCTAAAAGTGCCACTACACTGCCGTGAATTGAACGGAGCGCAACGTGTTATGAACGGATTTTCCGTTCCTTTTTCAAAAGCGGTCCACCTATGCATAGATAGTGGTAGTGTTTTAATGACTGTAGATTATTTTGCACAATCCATTTTAGTTTTTCTTCTTTATTATATATCTTACATCTTAATTTATATCTTTATTAATTCATTAGTACATATTGTGTAATAAATAACGAATTTTTAATGTGTTATGGCATTATAAACTCTTTGAAACCCGATAGAGAGAAGTTCATTTGAATTCGGTCATGTTATTTTTTAAATCAACTTCCGAAAAACGGTGAGGTTGTTTTAGAGCATATAAATTAAAGACCTCGTTGAAACTAATTAATACTCTACCTTTAAGCTTCGTAATTATGTACTTACCTTATAGGTTTTTTGTTTTGTTTCAGTACCGAGAGTCCTCGCGTAGACAACAATATGGAGCCTGTAGAGTAGAAGAAAGAAGTACATACATATATAATTATAATATATGTTGCATATATCTACATTAGGCACACTATATATATTATATAATAGTCAGTAGCTGTTATCTGTATACTTAGAACATTATTTGTGATTGTATTATTTAAAATGTATGGAAACTAAATTACAAAATATGTTGGATCGAAATAAATTGTGAAAATTACTTTTGATTGGTCGATTTTTCTTTATGATATTTCTAATATAATGTAATGGAGCACTTATCAAGTTAATGTTATTCATTCTTTTGGATTAATATCAAAATTTTGAAAGGGATAAATGTGAAGTCTGATAACTTAATTGATTGAACGATTGATCCTAAATATACAGTGCCCATCATCATCATTATCTACAGCATATAAATGCCCACTGCTAAACAAAGCCTCTTCCCACACGGAGAAGGTTTGAGCATTGATCACGCTTGCTAAATGCGGGTTGGCGATTACAAACTTAAAATTAGAAATAATAAGCCCAGATTTCCTCACTATGTTTTGCTTCACCGTTTGTCAGTGGTGTCTAGATAATCTTAGAAAGTATGTTCATATAACTCGGAAAAAGTCACATTGGTACTTGCCGTTGGTAGGTTTCAAACCGGCACCCTCATGCATGAGAAGAGGACGTCTTAAAACTCCGGGCCACCACGACATGCCATACAGTGCGCGCATGCGAAGACAAGAATTCAAGGAAATTGTGGCATAATATGTTTCATCTTCAATGATTCAACAATATGTTGCTTTTAAATCATCTTACATATCATTAGATTAAAATGTGCAATAAACATAAGAGTAATAAGGCAATCACACAAATTTTAAAGAAACAATGTGAGCAGAACAATCTACAAGTCATAACAATGTTTTACAAGAACGATGCTCCGAAACGGTACGATGCAGGCGTTAGTATATCGTCTACGTAGTCTTATGCACAAACTTGTGCTATAAAAGAAAATAATGTTTAGCACAGGGCATTTGGCACTGCCGTGTTATTCTAAAAGTTCATTTTGCATAGTCACTTCTGAGTTCTGATAGCAAGTGCGACTGCCGGGCAAGGGATCTCGTATTCGATTCCCGTGTCGGGCGAAGTATAACTAGGTTTTCTAAAAAAATCTCAGTCGTAGCACGGAGTTTGGAATTGTGCCCGGTATATGGCAATAGGCTCACCCCCTATTACATGGTACTTATAACATAAATAGCGAAAAGTGGGTGTTAAATTGTACAGTTGCATTAAATGCCGTATAATGTGCACCTCTGTGTACCCCTTCGGGGATAAAAAAGCGTGATGTTATGTTATATTATGTTCTGAGTTCTGACAGTGAGTTACTTCATTTGAGATCAGTGACGAGTTGGTTTACTTGGAGCAAGTAATCAGAGCACCGAAAGTCATAAACGTGTCTATCGCGTTAACATAAAACTAACTCGCAATAGGCACACAGAATCCGAGGCGAGATTAGTTTACTGACATTACTTTTCTGAAAATTTGTGAGTTCGATACAAGCGCCACAAGGTGATGACGGAAGTAATAAAAATTACGCCAGGCAAGTGTTTAGATATTTTTTTTATGGTTTAAGCCGGTTATCGAGCAGACGGATCACCTGATGGTAAGCAATCGGCGTCGCCCATGGACACCTGGAACACCAGAGGCGTTACAAGTGCATTACCGGCTTTTTGGGGATTAGGAGTTTGAGGATCGTTGGGGATTCAGGGATTGGGGAGACTGGGGAAGAGGAGGGTATTCGGGCCTCCGGTAACCTCACCCACACGACGAAACACAATGCAAGCGTTGCTTCCCGTCGGTTTTCTGTGAGGCCGTGGTATCACTCCGGTCGAGCCGGCCCATTCGTGCCGAAGCATGGCTCTCCCACACAACGATATTATGGGTTTTGGCTTTTTTGTAAAGTGTGACTTGCGAGATGACATTCGATGTTAATTTTCCATTTTCAGAATAGCACGGCTGTTCGTTTATGCATTCAGTCTGTAAGACAATGTTATAAAGTTTAGAGAGCTCGTTGAGCACTTTTACAGTTAAGCGGAATGAACGTGAACACTATTTGATTTCGAGTGAATTGAAAATTTTCGTTCGTGACTCCCAGACTGTACTTTGCATAGATTTTAAGATGTCTAGTTGAAGATTGTTTAATACCAATTTGGACAACTTTCTCATCATGATACAAATATTTTTACAACTGGAGGAAATGTCAAAGTTACTTATTTAATTAGCGACTGTAAAATGGTGTACCTAGATCTATTGACCTGGAGCATTTCTACTTTAATTTTTTTTTAAATCAGCAAAAAAGGAAATCAAATATTTTAGCATGCTTACTTAATACTTCTTTCTATATCGATTCCATGACCGATTGTATTTGTATAGTTTCGATTATTATCAATTCGTTTCGATTATTATCAATTCGTGGACCGTAATACGAGGATTTTGCTTCTAAAACAACAGTATCTTTAAAAATAGCGCATCTGTGCAGTAGCAGTTTCCAGTTATCTATGATATGAAGAAATATCAAATACATATAAGCAAATACGATTTTTAATTTAGTCAAGAGTCAAGATTCTTAACTCAATGCCAATATATTGAGAATTTACCGGATACGCAACAAATACTTTGCCAAACCTAAAAATCGAAATAGAGACTATTTGCTCGATATTCACGCTTACGACTACTTGTCCAATAAGGCAGCCTGCCGAGATCGGGAGCTACGCTTGCAACCACTTAGAGAGAAACAATCGGTACAAATAATGGTATAATATCGTGAGTGGCCCCTAGTCCCTCAGATTCCCGTAATTCTATCTCTCAAGATGCTTCCCAGTGCCTGTCAGCATCGATTTCCTTCCCATCCACTTATCAGTACCCACACTTTTTTGGTTTCACGATAAATTGGAGTAGGGATCATCTAGTTAGTAAGTTTGAGAGAACAATCTCTATGGTTTCTCCAGGAGTTGTAAAGTATGGTTGTATGAGTTGCTTCCTTCTATAGAGTTTATCGCGTAACACAGAATTGTTTTGCAAACAAAAGTTTATAGGTCATGAAGGTCGGTTTATATAAATGACAAGAGATAAACGTATAGGTCTGCAAGTAAATTCTCAATTCTAAAACTTAGCACTCTCACAAGATACTTTGAAGATCCCAAATCAACATACAAATTAAATAAAAGAAGCAACTTTTAAATTAAAGACAGGGTCCAACCATAATTGAAACTTAGTCTCGGCAAACAATTTCTCTAATTTGATTCTATTTCGTTGAAAATTAATAAAGGACGTGCGTCGCGTACCAAGCCCCGCCGGCAGCGCCATGACGACTCGCTCAATTCGTCCGGCTGTTCCCAAATTATAGCGCCTTATTAATTATAGCGGTTAAATAATTATATCGCGCCGCCTGAGAAACTTTCGCACCAAATTGCAAGACTTCGCCAGAAATGAAATAATTATACTCACATAAATTCTCTGTTCGAATGACAGGAGCGAGTTTTGCCCAAGTTAATAGTTGGCGGCGCGCGGTCAGTATCTTTATTAGAGCAAAATAACAGAAAAGTGCCATTCACCGACGCAGCTCACGTACTTAGTATTAATTTTGGGTTTATTGAATAATACGTGACCCACATAAGCAATCTGTACAAACTACATTTGATAGAGGTTCCGCAAAATTGCGTCCACTCAAGTGGATTGGGTCACTTATTCCTAATAGAAGGTGTTTCCCGACCTGAAGACCTTTTTCCGAAGGTCTAGTCACATAATCACTGTCCACTGCGAGTGTCTCGTTCCCAAATGATATGAGTGGAGAGCAACCGCTGTGCAGAAATCAATAAAGTTACAATAATAGCGGTACCTGACCCCTTTACGAGACAAAACGTCCGAAACAATTTTGTGTAATGTGAAAAATTCCGATGAGGGTGTTCGAAGTTCGCTTGTTGTGTACTTAATGACGTTAAGCGTCCTCAAACGCGACAGGGTTAAAAGCTTGTTTCGTGAAAGCGTACCTAATGTCAAATAACAACAAGAGCCCTTCGTGAAAGATGAAAAAGTAAATTGTGAAGCTGGTGGGAGCGACGGCACCCATTTACTGTGGAACTTGTGAAAACTCGCAACAAACGACGGGACAAGCGGCTTTTAACGATGTCTGACGATCGACGAGCTCCCCTCCCCTTCCGCGCATCGAGCCCTTTCGCGACGCTTCCCTGCGGTACGCACATTACTCGTAATGCTAATTTTATCGGTCTTGTCATTTGTCAACTCCCTTGCAATTTTTCTGTCATTATAGTGAAATATTAATAATTTCAAGTAGGTACAAAGTTCGTATAAAATCGATTTCGGTACTAAGCTGTGTCTGAAACTATCAAGCAGTATAAATTCCTAGAATTTCATTATTAAATTGTAAGAAAACAAGGTGCTTCCAAGTACGGAGACAGCTAATGCATGAATTATACGGTCGTAGTGGTACTACTCGAGGTAGTTCATTATTCACACCAGCGTCATAAGTGAGGGACATGGAGGGCAGACGTCGCGTCGTTTACAAAATAGTTCTTTATCACTTCCCTCTTAAATTCTCCTTAGTCATTCTGTGTACGGAACCCAAAATGAGCGTCATCGAATTGAGTGGCTCACGTACCCTGTATCAATTTGTAGGGACGTGCCCGAGATGGCAATAGTGTGGCGCCGGCCAAATTAGAGCCTTATTCTTTTACCCCACGGTAATGATCGCCGTTTAATTAAACTAATGAGGTATCTGTAAAGGTTTTATTAATTTTCGGTACGCCATTTAGTGACCACTAATGGAAGGAAGCCCTTTTATACAACGATTTGTTGTTCATAATATGGATGTATCGAGCTATTACGTTCGATTACGAAACGTCGAGTTGTGTACATTTTGTTTTGTTAATGGGAATTTTGTGAGTTAATGTAGATTGTAGAGCTGATGGCGATTGGAATTGAATCAAAATTGTTAATTTAGGAAATTGAAAACGTAGAAAATTTAACGGTCCACTCTGCTATTAACGTTTGTCATTTAGTATGGCTAATCAGTGTATTACTGGTGTTTTGTTTTCATGAATACGAAATTGCGTCGGGGACATGAAAGCATCGCAGTAAAATAAATATAAATAAAAAATAAATAAAAATGTTTATTTGGTGTAAAAAGCCAGATTACAAAATAAATCTTACTATCTAAAAAAAAGTCTAAAATTTATATGTAAAACCTGAACTAGGCCCAAGCCTGTGTTTCAGGTTAAAAATGTGCTGAAATATTTAAAATACAATAACATTGCTTATAAAACTAAATATTTTATGTCTAAATTAAATTAAGTTGGTATCTAAGTATAACAGGTGCGCGTGTACAGTTTCATAAACAAACGTAAGCAAAAATAACTAAGTCAACTATAACAAAAATTATTTGCTTACTTCAAGTAATTCCTCGGTTTCATCGTATGTTAAGGTGTGTACATAATTATGTAATAGGTTTTTACAGTGAAAGTGATTGAGGCTATAAATATTTAATTCTCTATTTATTCTATTGTATAAAAATGGGCCAAGAAAGATAAAGAATCTTTTTATGAAAGCATGTTTTGACACTGAGGTTGAAGTGCAAACTATATCATTCCGTCTTTTGTTAGTAAGATTGTTAATATCGAAGCTGAGTAGTGAGTGTTGTTTGAGTATTAGTTGTACAACATAGATTTGGCGAACAGTTAAAACTTTGCAGGATCTATATAGCATCGATGTAGGAAAGAGAAAGGGATGGGAAAATGCAACTTTCAGGATGGCTCTCTGAGCACGTTCTAGAGGAGTATAATCGTTTTTGATGCGCCACCCCAAGACGTAACACAGTACTGGATAATTGACTGACATAATGCTAGGTAGATTTGAGTGATTAATTTGATATCTCCTATGTGTCTAATTTTTTTAAAAATATGCATTAATTTCCTGACACGTGCAACCAAAGCGATGATGTGTTGTTTGAAACAGAGAGTTTCATCAATTGTGATACCTAGATATCTGATGGAAGTAGTTTTTACTATACAAGGGCAGTTGCATGTACCGACTTGACTAATTGTACATTTATGTGCGTATAATTGGGGTGTAACAGAGGTAATTGGACTCTTGCGCATAGAAAAGTGAATAAATTTTGTCTTTTCCGCATTTAGTGTTAGTAGATTAGAGCAAAGCCAACTATTAACTGAATTGAAAGTCAATTGAGCATTACAGAACAGTTCATTGACGTTATTGGATGAAAAAATGAGGGCCGTGTCGTCCATAATGATATTAGTTTCCCATGATGCATCTCGATATTACACAAATCGTTTGATATAGATCAAAAATAGGGTAGGACCAATGCTCCCTTGAGGCACTCCAAAACCCGTTATTTTCTGAAATGGGCTTGTGACGTCATCTATTCTTACACACTGGTAACGGTCATCTAGATAATCAGCAAAGAGGTTCAGTTGTGTGCCTCTGATACCCATACATTCCAACTTCTTTAGAAGCAGTGAATGGACACAGTATCAAAAGCTTTGGCAAGATCAATAAAAATTCCAGAACGTGGTTGCCTTTGCCGAGTTCTTCTGATATGAAATCTGTGAGTGTGTGTACTGCATCAGCTGCGGACAATTTTGCTCTAAAACCAAATTGCAGTGGTGACAAGAATTTATTCATTTCTAGGTAATTACCAATCTGATGTTAATAATCTTCTCAAGAATTTTAGATATCGATGAGTAGTGAGATAGGCCTAAATTATTTACTAGATTCTTGTCACCTGATTTGAATATAGGGACAACCACTGCCCTTTTAAGACATTTTGGAAAAATGCCTTTTAGAAAGACATTCTCGAAAAACATGATCAGGGGTGAGACAAAAATTTCCTTATATGTTTTCAAGATTTATTGCTGATCCCATCACAGCCAACTGCACAATTGTCTTTCATTCCATTATGATTCGTGCAATTTCCTGTTCGTCTGTATCCAATAAAACGAATGATTTTTTAGTATTTGAGTGTAGTAAGGTTGTATTAGTCCGGGTTGTAGAGTCTAACTGCAACTGTTGAGCGAGGTTTCTACCCACATTTAAAAAGTAGTTATTTACATTGTTAGCAGACTGAAGCGAAGTAGATTCTGTTAGTAGTAAATTCGAACATGATTCTCGTTGTTTGGACGTATAAGTTACATTTTTATGTGTTGCCAAAGCCTCTTACTATTTTTACCCGCCTGATGTAACGCGCCTTTATCGTAATCGATTTTAAGCTTCTTCAGCAGATTATTGCAAAAGTTCCTGTATCTTTTGTATGTTAATTGTAGATCAAAATTATCAGGTGAACGTTTTGCTCTATGATGTAGTTTGTCCCGGTGTCTGATACATCTAACAAGCCCAGGCGTAATCCATGGCTTTATGTTGTAATGTCTGTTATTAGTTTTTATTACTGTTGTAGTACGATGAATAGCTTGTTCAACGTTATTTATTAAATACGACATTGAGAGGTTGACATCAGCAGAATTATAAATCGGTGCAAAGTCGATATTGCGTAAAACATGTTCGAGTTTCTTTAGGTTTAATTGTGACCTAGTTCGGTGACGATTTTGCTTCGGAAGCGTGAAGTTAAGGATAAGCAGAACGGCATGATGATCGGTTAATGTAGAGTTAGTAACAAGGCTAATATAGTTTGAGTTGGATTTAACCATCATGTGATCCAGACAGGAGCCACTTTGGTGTGTTGACAATTTATGAGCAGCGAGGAGTCCATGAAATGCACATAAATTAAGATAATCCTGTATTCCTGCATCAGAAATCTCAGAATTGATATTAATGTTTATGTCACCTGTTAGTACAATATTTCTAAAGGAGGTTAGTGTTTCACATGTCTGGTTTAAGGAATTGAGAAAGGAATCTAAATTTCTAGTGGAAGGTGGCCTGTAAATAGCTATTATTGCTGTAATTGTATCTACCTTAATGACCAAACAATTGCATCCTGGTGTATTAGGTTCCTCTACAGTAACTCTTAATGACTCTTTTGCATAGACAACCACACCTTCATTTTGGCTAGTATTCACGGTATTACAAAAGGAGTTATATCCCTGAATATCAGGTAGGTTAACACATTTACTTTTAAGCCAACACTCTGTTAGAATGATTATGTCACATGAGAAGTTAAGTCTTCCTAGAAGAACATGAAAATTATCTATATTTTTGTATAAGCTACGAATGTTTTGAGTGAGAACAGTTAGTGACTTTGGGAAGTTGGATACATAGCTTTTGCAATCTTCAACCTCACAAGAAGTAGATATATTTGAAAAACAATTGTCAATATCATTAATTAAGTTAATGGCCATTTAACAAGTAAACTTAGATCTAAAATTAAGAAAAAAGAGTGGCGCTCTTAGGCGCCTTCATAATTTACAGAATTCATATACCTATTTTCTGCTGCTTTTTTGGCTGGGCAGTCAATATCACCAGTTTGGTGGTTGCTCGGCTTTTTGAAGCGGGCGCAAGTAGCGCATTTCGGCGGAGCTCCTTTCTTAGGGCAGTCTTTGATAGAGTGGCCCTCATCTCCGCAGTGACCACATGTTGGAGCGGCAGCCTGGCACGACTTGGCTGCATGACCATACTGCTGGCAGTTGTAGCATCTGGTCACTATAGTGAAGTCTCTCACAGGGCAGGATGTCCAGTTGATGAACAATCTATCTTGCGTTATGAGGGCTTTACGTAGGGCGGCTGAAACTTCAATGATGAAGTTGCAGTGGTCGGCATCTCTCCTTCCTGATTTATGGCTCAGTTTTATTGAAGCCAGGAACGCATCACGGGACAAAGAGGGAAGCTTTTCGGCAATATTTTGTTCAAAAATGCATTTGAACACTTCCTGCTCAGCCATTGAGGTTGGGATTCCTAAGACAATTAGTCGCGGATTACGTTTCTTCGGCTCATCAACGGTAAGTCCAGTGGAAGAGAGCTGGACTGACTTCTTTAGCTTTTCCAAGTCCTCTTTTGTTTCAGTGCTAATAATGACACCGCCGTTACGTATCTTGCGAACGCCACGTACTTTTAAGTTGAGTTCTCCTGGGCAAATGGCTTTTTGTACAATGTTCTTAGTTTCGTCGCTAGTCTTTGATTTATCACTGGGATAAATTGCAACAGAGCTTAATGGGCTTGGTCGAACAAAGTTGTTGGCACCTTTTTTCACCATGTCGGCAAAAGAGCTATTTTGTGGCACGGATTTGGAGCAGGACTCTTTTATCGTTTCTTTAATTTGCGTTAAAGAAACAGCAAGGTCATTTTTTCTTTGAGGTCCTGTAAGGCATAGTGTTGTATCAATGCCTTATTCTTCAGGGCTTGGTATTGCACAGTGACGTGGGTGAAACCTTGGGATACTTTTCGGCAGAGGTTACTAATTTTCAATTTCTGTTCGGAGTTCAGTTTGCCCTCGGAAGAAATATTGCAGATTTCTTGTAGGTATCTCTCAACTGATCCGGTCCATTGGTGAAGGTCTGATGTAGATACAACTTCAGGTGGGTCAATTTGGACTGGTTGTTCCCGGCACGGTGTTGTCGGCGGAGGGGTGCGGCGAGTAATCCCGCTCCGGTTGAAGGGGCTGCTGTCCATATTACTCGTCGTTGTACACACTTATTGTCATAATTTGGTTTAGTTTGTAGCACTTTACTCACATATAAAATTAAACGCAAAGTAATTACCAAACTAGGTCACTATTAATTAAATTCTTCAATTAAGCAATATTATTTTGCATCAATGTACACGTCTATACGCGTTAGAAGTCAATACTACTGCAGTAAATCATTATTATTGAAATAAAAGCGACAATTCTGATGAAAATCATAAAGGACATGGTTTAGTCCTCAGCGTAAACGCTAATAAATAAAAACAAAGGGTTGTAACGTTGTACCTTGTTGCCCTAAAAATAGCTTCGAAACCATATAAATTATAAATAATTACAATAGATTATTCTAAAACTATTATTAAAATACACTAAATAAACAAATAGAAACACATCTTACTACTTACTAATTTAAAACGCATCAAAATAATTAATTTTATATAAAAACATTACGGAACCCAATATTAATTGTTTACGCAAAGGTCCTCGCTTCTATTGCGCCTACGCATCTCTAAACGAGTTAATAACTAGTCGTGTCGGCTCGTCTCGGGCGCATTCGTAAAATCCAACGAACAGTCAACTTAAAGGCATCAGAGGTGACGGCTGTGTCACTCGATCGCGGACGACCTACGTTGCAAGATCGTACTTACCTACCTAATTAAATCTACCTTAAATCAATTATATAAATTGTAATCGGAATCCCGCTGGGGTAAGTTTCCATGTATTGCTTAAGTGTTGCTATTGTAAGGTGTTTCTTCTTCTTAATTTCTCGCTAGCAGCGGCTATTCCTTTTTTTCTTTGTCTGCTGGGACACTGTGACCTTTGGACCCGGCTACGTGGTCCGAGCTCTGCTAACGCTTGCCTTGTATCTGCGCTTCCAGGATTCATGTTCTACGATTAACCTCGCATCGCAGCCATCTACCTGGCGGATTTATATTCTACTATTAACCTCGCATCGCAGCCATCTACCTGGCGGCGAGTGGAAGACCAGACCTCCTTCTACCTGGGAACTACCTAGGCCCTGCTGAAGACCTGGAAGGCATTTGGAACGAGACCGGACCGCCTGCAGAGCTACTCCACGGTTCAGGCCAGTGTTCTCAGCGTACCTATTACCCCGAACCTGGACGTGATTGGGGCAACAGATATTTGGCAATAATAGAGTGAACTACTTCTAAAAAAAAAGTGTACTTTATTTGGACCCCTACCTACCTACCTGCCGGCCACCTGACTCCTACAGGAGCCAAGTTGCCGCAGTGGCGCCCAACGTGGTTTCTGTTGCCTAATCACGTCTAGATTTTTCTGTATTTCTGGTCGGCTGCTAGATTTTCATCTACCTACATCACATTGTGAACGAGACGGTGACTCAGCGAACTGGTACGTACGTAATCATATTATTGTATTCTTTTCTGTGTTTTATTTATTTTCTGTGTATGTCTTTTAATTTTCTTTCTGTTTTGTGTTGATTGTTAACTGTTGCGTATCGTATACGTACTGTTGGAAATAACATAACGGTTAAAAAAAAAATCGATCTACCTACATTTTAATATTATTTTGTTACAATGAAAAATAACTTGTTAACTACAAATTAAAAACTATTATTGTAAATTCTGACTAAAGCTACTTATTTTATTAACTATTTCTAAATAGTTAAATACGATTGTTATACGTAACGGTTCGCACATTTTCTTCCTTGCTTTTCTGTTCTATAATATTTATTTTTCATCTACCCATTTTTTCTTCTCTCATTTCATTTTATTTATAAACCCATTATTCATTTTTCATCACCTCATCGTAGTAAAAGTTGGTAGTTACTTATACTTGTAAAGAACACCATTTCAGTTGCTGTCTAGCAGTTAATGTTCTATTTCTGTTTTTATTTCTTAATTTCCACATTTTGAGCGTCATGGAAACCCACCCTATTAAATTTTTTTTGCTAAACAAAAGCGAATTAGTGTACGAGGTGCTTATTAGAGGCGAGGAACCTGCATCTACGGTGCTTGAACTTCGTAAACAAATTAATAAACTTACGCCTATTATTCCTACTTCTGATATTTTTGAATCGGGCATAGAACCGGACGTTGATATTTCGGGTGCTAGCACATCTCTAAGCGAGCTATTATCACGCGTAAAGAACCTTGAGGATAAGTTCGATAATAATCTCTTCGAACGTACTAGGGCTTTATGCAATCACTTATATCACCGTATAAAACGATTGGATGGTTCTGATCCTAAATATGTAGAAAATATAAAATCATTATCGAAACATATCACTGTACTTTCGGCTAAATTG
The DNA here is from genome assembly GCA_902850265.1 of Spodoptera littoralis. NCBI lineage: Eukaryota > Metazoa > Arthropoda > Insecta > Lepidoptera > Noctuidae > Spodoptera > Spodoptera littoralis. Next base: position 4,701,529 of record LR824542.2, on the reverse strand, counting down.
GATGCTATAAATAAATCTGCGAATCCTACTAGCTGTGAGCCTGTAGCAGAAGTGGTTTACCCAAATGCGTCTAGTATTGTTCCACCTAACGTCTCGATACATTGTGACCGTTCGCATATTAGTGATTTGCAAAAACTCAAATATAATGGCAAATCATGCGTTCACGCCTTTATACAGAGAGTGAGAGAGTACAGCACAGCTAAGAGCATATTCCTCTAAATTGTTGGCCTATGCCACAGAAATTTTTACGGGGGATGCGTTACATTGGTACCGTAGCATCAGAACTTCTGTGTCTACGGGGAGGAACTTGTAGCAGTACTGATTGAGGATTTCAGTCAGTTCGACTATGACTACCGACTTATGTCTGAGATTCGGCAGCGCACTCAGGGTGATACTGAGTCTATCACAATCTATTTTGCAAAAATGAAGGAATTGTTCTCTAGGATTAGTAAAGATATATCGGAACAAGAGAAATTAGAGATCCTTCTACATAATATTCGACCTTGTTATGCTGGTGTGCTGGCTTCTAACTCATCGTCGTTGAATTCTATAGACAGCTTAAAAACAATCTGCAGAAATTTTGAAAGAATACAGTCCTTAACTTCTCAATTTAAAGAACCTCCCAGAGTTACAGGTGAAACCTTGGCTCCAGATCTTGCTTTCTCAAAATTTAATGAATCTAATTCAAATAAACCTAAGTTCTACAATCAACATAGATATAACAATAAATATAATAACAATTTTGATAATAATTCATCGTACACTAAAGCTAATTTTAAAAACCATCATGGTAATAATAATTCTTATCATTTTAATAAAAAATCAAACACTGGTGTATCTGCTATATCACAGCCTTGTTCAAATATAAAAACTGTTTTCTGTCCGCGGTGTCGTAATTCCGACCATCCCTTGAGTCAATGTAAAGCTAACAGGTACCCTATTTGTTTTAAATGTGGAACCAAAAATGTAAAATATCCTGATTGCCCTGAATGTCATACAAAGTCTAATTCAAAAAACTAACTCTTGAAGATTGTTGTAATATACACGAAAAAACTAAAACTAAAAATTCTAAAAACTTCGACGGAAACGATTGGAAAAAGTGGCTAGCAACTATTAAAACTTTCTTTTCAAGCTATTTTGTTGCAACAATCTTCGATAAAAAACCTACAGATGATATACGTCCCTACGCAACTGTCCAGGTGGGTAGTATCACATTGTGTGGATTACTGGACTCTGGATCAGGAGCGACTATTCTGGGTAACAATTGTCTTGATTATCTAGAATCTGTCGGCCTAACTATTCATAAAGACCGAAAAACCTTCACTGCTGCGGGAGGCGAGAATTTACCTACTATTGGTTATGTTAATTTACCCGTAACATTCGAAAATCAGTTTCATATTTTGAAAGCTTATGTTATACCTACTGTAAAAACCAACCTCATTCTTGGTGTCGATTTTTGGACAAAATTTAATCTCTTTCCAAAATTTTCTAATTCTATTTCGCTACATAGTTTGTCTAACTGCCCCACTAATGTAAACACGGTCTCTGAAAATAATGGTGTTTTACATTCTTACAATGAACTTACAGAAGATCAACGTGTTACCACTGATAATGTCATCGGTCAGTTTAAGGATATTTCTACTGAAAAGTGTGGTTTGGGTAGAACTAATCTCGTCGCGCATCATATTGATACTGGAGATTCTTTACCTATTAGGCAAAGATACTACCGCGTTTCTCCAGAGAAGCAACGTATTTTATCAGAAGAACTGGATGAAATGCTAGCTCTAGGGGTGGTTGAAGAATGTGAGAGTCCTTGGTCCTCACCTGTCCTACTTATACCTAAAAAAGATGGCAAGCTTAGGTTCTGTCTGGATAGCAGAAAACTTAACTCGGTGACTAAAAAGGATGCCTACAAGTTACCTTACATATCTGAGATTCTAGACAACCTGAAAAATGCTAAATACCTAAGTAGTATAGACCTATCTAAAGCCTTTTGGCAGATCCCAATTTCTGAACCTGACCGTGACAAAACTGCGTTCTACATTCCGCATCGCGGTACCTTCAGATTTGTCACTATGCCATTCGGGTTGACAAATTCACCGGCTACACAACAAAGACTAGTCGATACCTTATTCTATGGACCTGAATTTGAGAACTCTGTATTTGTTTACATAGATGACATTGTAGTGGCTAGTTCTGATTTTGAATCTCATATTTCCCTACTTCTGAAAGTGCATAAAAAACTAAAAATGGCTAATTTGACTATTAACTTCGAAAAATCTGTTTTCTTTCGTAATGAGCTTAAATACCTTGGCTATGTGATCGACTCTAAAGGGCTTCATGTTGATCCTTCTAAAATTGATACTATTGTCAACTACCCTACACCTACGAATAAAAAAGAGGTTAAGCGATTCTTGGGCATAGCTTCGTGGTATCGGAAGTTTGTCCCTAGCTTTAGTTCAATTGCTGGTCCGTTAAATAAATTAACTTCTACTAATAAAAAAACGAATCCCTTTACTTGGACTACCCAAGCCGAAGAATCCTTTAATAAATTGAGAGAGTTACTAGTTTCTGCCCCTATTTTATCTTGCCCTAATTTTAACCTTCCCTTTCAAGTGCATACGGATGCTAGTGACTATGGAGTTGGAGGTATGCTAACCCAAACCATAGAAGGAGTGGAACATCCCATTGCATACTATAGTAGAACTTTGACTGGACCTGAAAGGAACTATAGCACTACGGAGCGTGAAGCTTTGGCTGTTTTAGTGGCTTTGGAACACTGGAGATGCTATCTTGATAATGGGATAAAGTTTGTCGTCTACACTGATCACTCTGCTCTCAAGTGGTTTCTTAGTCTAAACAACCCAACTGGGCGGTTGGCTCGCTGGGGTGTCCGCCTATCAGCTTTTAATTTTGAAATAAAACACAGGCGTGGCGTTGATAATGTTATCCCTGATGCATTGTCACGTTCATGTAAAGTTTCGGCAATAGATTCTAATAATCTACCTAGGACCAATGATCAATGGTACTTAAATATATTTCAAGGTTGTCAAAGCTCTCCTACGTCATTCCCTAATTACCAAATAAAAAACAATCGATTGTTCCGTTATTCAAAAACTAATAACCCCTTCCATAAGGAGTTCGAGTGGAAAGAAGTAATTCCTGCTGAGTCGAGACAAGCTATTGTGCTCGAAAACCACTCGGACCCAACAGCTGGTCATTTCGGGATTTTTAAAACATTTAAACGTGTGGGTCTAAGTTATTTCTGGCCTGGTATGCATGCAGACGTTGTGAAAACTGTCACTTCTTGCGATACTTGCATCGCGCACAAGCACCAAAATCACGCGATTCTAGGTGAAATGGGTAGACCTAAACATTGCACTAGACCTTTCCAGGTTATTAGCGTGGATCTAGTAGGACCCCTACCTCCTACTAGGAAACTAAACAGCTTTATTCTGGTTGTCACTTGTTGTTTTAGTAAGTATTGCTTACTATTTCCAATCAAGCGCGCTACCGCTGAAATTGTTACTAAAATACTGGAGGACCATGTATTCTTAATACACGGCATTCCTTCCACGGTGATTTTGGATAATGGTAAACAATTTGTAAGTGCCACGCTAAGACAAATGTTAGATAAATATAAAATCCCTAAGCTGCATTTTACGCCTAAATACTCACCACATGTAAACACAGTGGAACGTTATAATAAGACGATAATGACTGCCATTTCCACGTTCATCTCTAACGATCAACGTATTTGGGATCTACTAGTACCTAAAATACAATTCGCTGTGAATTGTTCCGTAAATGAAGTCACGGGCTACACCCCTTCATTTCTGGTATACGGACGTGAATTAATAGCTTGCGGTACGCACTATATCGATACGGATACTGATGAGGATTTAATTTTTCAACCTCGCGATTCCTACGCGGAGAACATAGGTGTCCTATCTTCTATCTTTAATAAAGTTCAGTCACTGCTTCTACAAGCTCACAGTCGTAATTGTAAACATTATAATTTACGCCGGAAACCGGCTGAATTTGATATTGGTGATGTAGTATGGAGAAAGACCTTTTACCTTAGTGACAAGGACAAATATTTTAATAAAAAATTAGCACCAAAATTTTTAAAATGTAAAGTAATCGGTAAAAAGTCGCCTCTTGTCTACGAGTTGGCTGATATGTCCGGAAAACCACTAGGTTCCTGGCATATCAAAGATATTAAAATCACAAATTATAAAACATAACAATTATTATAAGCAAAGTAAAACTACGTACACACACTGGACCCGGGTATGTCCTAAAACTACGTACACACACTGGACCCGGGTATGTCCTAAAACTACGTACACACACTGGACCCGGGTATGTCCTAAAACTACGTACACACACTGGACCCGGGTATGTCCTAAAACTACGTACACACACTGGACCCGGGTATGTCCTAAAACTACGTACACACACTGGACCCGGGTATGTCCTAAAACTACGTACACACACTGGATCCGGCCACGTCCTTAAATTATACTTAAATAATTTTTGAACAAAATTTTAATCGAATTAAAACTAATATCTGAACACTAAATTCTATAACTACCTACAGTACCTACTACTACTACCACTACTACTACTACTACACAAAGCTATTCCTTTTCTATTTTATACGTATTGGTCTACCCCAATAGTGTATAATTATGATGATGGTCTAACCCACACAATGTATTACTATCATATTAAATATACTATGACTATCGGCCCTACACCGATGTCCATAAATGAAACTAGATCATGGTTCTACCCCATAGATTCCTTCAGTTATGTACGCTAAAGGCCCTACACCTTTGGTATTCTACGGAGCGGTGCAACTCCTTAAATAAGCCTTTGCAAGAGCGGTTGATTACTCTATAAATAAGCCTCAATCACAAACATAACTTATTATCTATTCTTCCTAAGTCTATTATTCTATCAATTAGTAGTTATGTGGAGATAGTAATCGCTCCAAGTCAGCTTAATTTTTTTCCACCCATAATTGAGCTGGGGGAGTGTTCTGTGCACTGGTAGCAGAATACTCAGATCGAAAGGATGCTGACGCACAGATGTCTATTGTGACGTCGGCTAGTTAATGTAAGGAATAATGAAAAGTGAGGGATGATTAAATGATGAATGATGATGAATGAAAGGGTAACTCGGTTCAGTTATCAGCAAGAGCGAAAGCAGCGGATTTTTCCTAGGAAAAATCCTACGCTAATGAGGGGGGTACTGTAACGTTGTACCTTGTTGCCCTAAAAATAGCTTCGAAACCATATAAATTATAAATAATTACAATAGATTATTCTAAAACTATTATTAAAATACACTAAATAAACAAATAGAAACACATCTTACTACTTACTAATTTAAAACGCATCAAAATAATTAATTTTATATAAAAACATTACGGAACCCAATATTAATTGTTTACGCAAAGGTCCTCGCTTCTATTGCGCCTACGCATCTCTAAACGAGTTAATAACTAGTCGTGTCGGCTCGTCTCGGGCGCATTCGTAAAATCCAACGAACAGTCAACTTAAAGGCATCAGAGGTGACGGCTGTGTCACTCGATCGCGGACGACCTACGTTGCAAGATCGTACTTACCTACCTAATTAAATCTACCTTAAATCAATTATATAAATTGTAATCGGAATCCCGCTGGGGTAAGTTTCCATGTATTGCTTAAGTGTTGCTATTGTAAGGTGTTTCTTCTTCTTAATTTCTCGCTAGCAGCGGCTATTCCTTTTTTTCTTTGTCTGCTGGGACACTGTGACCTTTGGACCCGGCTACGTGGTCCGAGCTCTGCTAACGCTTGCCTTGTATCTGCGCTTCCAGGATTCATGTTCTACGATTAACCTCGCATCGCAGCCATCTACCTGGCGGATTTATATTCTACTATTAACCTCGCATCGCAGCCATCTACCTGGCGGCGAGTGGAAGACCAGACCTCCTTCTACCTGGGAACTACCTAGGCCCTGCTGAAGACCTGGAAGGCATTTGGAACGAGACCGGACCGCCTGCAGAGCTACTCCACGGTTCAGGCCAGTGTTCTCAGCGTACCTATTACCCCGAACCTGGACGTGATTGGGGCAACAGATATTTGGCAATAATAGAGTGAACTACTTCTAAAAAAAAAGTGTACTTTATTTGGACCCCTACCTACCTACCTGCCGGCCACCTGACTCCTACAGGAGCCAAGTTGCCGCAGGGTTGAATGAAGTTAAGGCGAGTTTTCTGTCCTCGATAATAATCGTGAATTCTTGAACCTGGAACAAGCGAGTTCGAACCTAGGAACAGATAAGAAGTTCGCATTCTCTCGATATAAACTTTTGGGGGCTATGATTCAAAGAGAATGGCCGGCGTGACAAAGACGACGCAGTAAATATGAATCTTGATAATAAAATGGCCGTTGACTCGGTTCAGAAACCGCGGGTAAGTGACGCTGTTTATGATTTCTTAGTAAATTGTATTTAGAATAATTATGTAGGGGTAAACTTCTTACTACAGATAACGATAAAAATTATCAAATGTACCCTGTTAAAATCGCTTTTAATTGCTTAATCCACATTAGCTTATTTGTGAGATCTAGTGAAAAATCACTAGAAGTCCTATAATGATAACAATAATGCTATAATATTCAGTGGGAATCCTATAAGTTGCCCGTAAAGTAGCACAGTGTGTAAATTAATCAGAGAGGCTGTTCCATATGGCAAAGTTTCTAGTATTAATGTCGTAATTACCGCGAGATGGCGCTGCAGTTCACCGCCTAAACGCGAATATTTGGCCAAATGTGCCGGCAATTAATATTGCTTTCTGGCGTTATTCGCATTAATTTAACTTAACAATACAAACTTGGTGTTTTGCGTGACTAAATGGTACCGTGAAGGAGCCGTCTAGAGAACAAGGAGGTCCCTTAATTTGATTAATCGTTGTCGTATACTAAATGTGATTTTGGTTATAATGGCCCGTATTGAGGGAAACAATAGTTACTTAGAAACCTCTCAGTAGCTAAGAATATGACTAATCTAGCTCAACTCGTATTAGGGCATTTCATTTGTTATAATAACAACAATAGCATAGATTAATGTTACTAATATTATGTCTGCTGCCTTTTAGAACATTTTATTTTACTCAATCATTGGCTACATTTGCGTATATATTTTAGAGTCACTGGAACCATGTTAGCAGATTACTTTCCCAGTGATTAGCTGTCAGGCTGAGTGAGTGTGGCCACCGCATCATGCATTGACACGATGATTGACAGCCCATCAACTCTTATGCGTTCATGGTTGATTCCATTTGTTGCGTGTTCGTTATTGCTCGTGGCAAAAATACGATAAAACAACGCGTTGACGGTAAAATGGTTTATACCATCATTGGTATAGAGTTCCATTTTAAATTACATGTCAAGTTTAATCAACAGAATCCTGTAAATGACTTCTACATCGATCAGTACTGATATCACGGTTTGCAAAGTAAAAAAAGATTGTTTCTTATCATAAAGTCTGTCAGCAAGAAGATTGAATTTAAATTAGTTTACTAGTTCATAATTTAAAGCATTTTTCTCGTTAATGAGACGTCTAGTCTAGACATTTGAAGATAATTTATTTTTTTGTATAATAACGTTGTCCCACAATAGGAGTTTCTCCTGTGTCGTGGGTGAGTTTACAAACATACAAGTTCACATACACATGACACTCAGACCTGAAACAACAGTTTGTGGATTACACAAAGAGTTGCTCCGTGCGGGAATTGACAGTGCTCCGTGCAGGCAATTAAAAACAATGAGTTTCTTTCACTGTTTGGGATTTGATGGTAATTTTTTTTGTTAAATTGACTTAATAACTTTTAGTGCCATATATACTCCATATATGGTATTTACTTCAACAGTAGTTCGATAGAGTGTTTCGATTCAATCAGATTTATTTATGTGTTTATTCGTATTTCGCTATTTCGTACACATTGTTTGTCAATTTTGACCTTTTAACTGATATTGGTATCCTGGTAATTGTTATTGAAGTGATGTGAATTTTATATCTGTAACGGTTAAAAAATGATAGATAGTTTTTATTAAAGAAATATAGATAAGTTATAAATTGATCTAGACGAACTCACAAAGTAATACTAGTCCATTAAACTATAATAATGTTAATTAAATAAAAACAATGTTAATTAACTAAAAATTACGAGTTAATAACGTAAATATAAAAACTTTACTACAGTCAGACTGAGCAGGCAAAGCAATATCGCCACTACCGCGCACGCTGCTCATGAGGGAGAGTCCCTTTGTGCCTCGAAACTAGTAGAGCTTTTCTCAGTTATATTTACGTGAGTAACATGTAATTTTTAGTTAATTCATCATGTCTCACGATAATTATAATATAATATTTTCAACACAAAACAATAACACAGGCCTTACAAATAGCAAGGGTAAGTGATAGTGTATAATGCCGGATGCCAAGCAACTTTGAACCGTATTCGCAAAGTTGGCTAACGATTACAAATTAAACTCTTTGCCCGAACGCTGCAGTATCACGGTTTCAGGGTTTGCTTTAAAATTTGCACTGTAATTTGTCTGTGTTATTCCAAAAATTCTACGTTCGACATTTTGATAAAATGCCGGTTCAGTGTAATGGTTGGTTGGGTTAATAGTCCATAGTTAGATGCTGAATTGTGATTGGCTAACGTGGCAATTGGCAGTTTCATATTGAATGTGTTCATGTTCAATTGGTATGTGTTTGCCAACAATATTACTGTTAGTGATATTATTAGTATGATGTGATGCTGTTGTAGAATAATCGTATCTGCTGATACAAGTAGGGTGGTTAGATATGGGTTACTCGCTAGTGCTGGAGGACTTGAGCCCAATTGGTGAACTTAAGATAGATAGCTGAATCAGGTAAAGTATTAAGTAGTATTAATATGAAAAGTCTTCGTGAATTTTTTGTTTTTTTTTGCACGTCCAAAACTGGTAAATGGCAGTGTAAAAAGGCAACTTTAATTCCTTTATAAAAATGAAAACGATACACCAAAATCACTATACAAAGAAAAGTTCACAACTATAGCACAAGACTAGTCGCTATTATCACATTTCATTAACAAACACCCAGAATGTTTCCACGGATCACGAGCGGGATAAACAACAACACGACGCAGTCACGGCATTATCTCCTACAAAGATGAACACAAGGAACTTGACGAAAGTTAACGACACCGTCAATGCGAAAGGAAAAATAATAATAATGTTAGATAACTACATCGAAAATGGCGTCATTAGTGGCAGAAACATTGCAAAACAAAACAATGACCTTTAACGTACACCCACTAACGTTTCCTTATGATGTGTGTAAAGAAAGGATAATAAGAAACAATAGAACACCCGCTATGTTTTGACAGTATTGTTTGATGACATTTAGCGGTAGAACAAAGATTTGAGGTGACTTCAAAGTACCTGGTTGTTATTTGCTGTCTTGTACGAATGTGTGGATTGAAAGATGATGTAGTGGCAAGAATTGAATTGAAAGAAAAAGGAATGTTACGCTGGTTTGGACTTGTAGAAAGGATGGATGAAAATAGAGTAACGAAAGAAGTATACAGAGCAGATATGAATGGGGCCGTCGGTAGAGGGCGTCCTAGACGGACATATACTGACCAGATTGGCTAGGATTGGACCCTTAACCGACGAGCATGCCTGAAAAGACTGATGACTGTTGATGAAGCGAAAGAGGTATGTAAGAATCATGGCAATTAGCGTTCCATAGTCTCTGCCTACCCCTATGGGAAATAGGCATGAAGTTATATAGATATGTTTGTATGTACTTGTACGAATCTTGAAATTTAGAAGTTGTAAGATTGCATACCTATTTGGTTCAGAGAGATTTCATGTTAAGTTTTGAAGAATAACAATTTACTTGTAACCTGCGGTTTAAGGGAACTAAAACGTTTTAAGTTGTTTTTAGGAGTAATTATTTATATAATGAGTAAAAAAAAGTCATAAGACTTTATGATTTTTAATATCAGTTCCTGTGATGAATAACTGGGTCAGATATTCATCACATACTTGCATTATTATAATCCTGCGCAACTTTTCTGTCTGTGTTTTATATGCCTTTCAATATTCACACTGAAAAAAAATATCAATCACAGCTGTCATTTTCTTCTATACGTTTCCAATATTCCACTTTCGAAGTGTATAAAGATGATCGAAGTAGAGCAATACTGATTGACAGTCGATACAATTTTGTTGGAACGTATAACGTAATATTCACGCTTGTCATTTGTGATTTGTCCATCCATACTGTGTATAGATGGTATACCAATTAAGTGTGGGAGAGCCATGTTTCGACACGAATGGGCCGGCTCGACCGGAGTGATACCACGGCCTCACAGAAAACCGACGTGAAACAACGTTTGCGTTCCACTGGACACTGGCAGTATAGTCGACAAGATCATTTTGGAGACTCGTTTTCCAAAGAGGGAAAAAAAACGCTTGCGTTTTGTTTCGTCGTGTGAGTGAGGTTACCGGAGGCCCAATTAACCATCCCTAGTCTTCCGAATCCTCCACAATCCTCAAATTCCCAATTCCCAGAAGGCCACTTGTAACGCCTTGGTGTTTCGGGTGTTCATAGGCGGCGCCGATTGCTTACCATCAGGTGATCCGTCTGCTCGTTTACCGGCTTATGCTATAAAAAAAAACCAAAATATTCGCCAGTTTTGTCGCTGTCAACGGAAAATAACAGAATCGTAAGTTTAAAAATTGCCTAAGAAATGTTCATAGTCTTCTCCATGACGTCCCCATTATTGTTCTACGTATTGCCATTATCTGCAAGAAGCTTCATTCAATGACTTCTCCCGCCTTGCGTGAGGCGAGTGGGAGTGTCAGACTGCTATGGAATAAAAACCACCTCGTTTCTACTTCTTTACTTCGAGCCGGAGTCCCGGCAACCCGTTAACTTCTCCGCGGCTCCGAATCGGCATCAGCCCTACTGGGCCCCCATACGCAAGAAGCTCGGACATCGCAGTTTTCAAGGTTCATAAGGGTTTATAAGAGAGCGCTGCTGCCTGATCTATCTAATATCTGTAATTCCTTAGTCGGCTCTTTTGGCTCCCACAGAAAAAGTAGGAGCACTGAAAAATGTGTTCTAGAGTCCCAAGAGTTAACTAAACTAAAACTATAACTATTAAGAATATAGTTAAAAAGTACAAACCAAAACTGTTGGGACGATAAATGCACAAACAAATTCAGTGCAGTGGTTACTGAGCCGATCTCGAGGGAAATTTGCGGCGATCCAATCGCCCATATACAGCTCATATTTCTGCATTACGTGCCTATGCGTTATGAGCGGGTTTCAACTGCGGGGCCTTGTCCCGTTTGGCAACCGTGGACCTAATATACTACGTTTTATGGTGGATTAAGTATCGGACGAACTTTGTTTTGATTTTGTATTTTAGCTGTTGAATATTGTTGCTAAAACAACACACAGTTTCTTGGGTGTCGTTTGTTGTTGATCGAAGTATATGCCATTCTAGAATTATTATTAGCATAACACAAGATCACGCCTTTTATCCACGAAGAGGTAAGCAGAGGTGCACATTATGCCACTGTACAATGTAACACCCACTTTTCACTATTTATGTTATGAGTTCCATGTGATAGGGGGTGAGCCTATTGGCATATACTGGGCACAATTCCATACTCCGTGCTACTACTGCGAATTTTTAAAACCCAGTTTTTCTTTGCCCGACCCGGGAATCGAACCCGAAATCCCTTCGCATTCGCACTTGCGACCACTCGGCCATCGAGGCAATTACCTATAATTTTAAACGTCAAATATCGACACTGTCTGAATTTCAGAAGGTATACACAACAATACTACTTTAATGAACATTATTGCAAGCAAATACAAAGTTAGTTTAAACCATTCAAACTCAAATCAGACAAGACAGTAATTAGTAACACAACAACAGGCCTTGTTTCCTTTCCACGTCATTTACAATATTAATATACAAACACAACACAATTAATGCTAATAATTGTATAATGGTGATTGATTAATTCGGCGGCACAGCGCGGGTTTGTCACTCGTCAGCCAATCAGAAACCAGTGCGTTTTCATTTACATTGTTGTTAATAAATCAGTTTTCTATGTCAGCATCGAGGGATTATGCAGATAATTAATCTGTTACGCGACCAAACGCAAATAATTCGATGATGTACATTAACGGGAATAATAAGGTACATCGGTATTCGATCCAGCCTTTAATATGTATCATTAATGGATGAAACACTACCTCGAGGCATACGTCATTATTTTGCTTTCAAAATAATCCAGAATGTTGCGACAGACGACATTTGCAAACATTATATTGTAATTACATTTGCGGAAATTTGTATCAAAGGAAACGATATTCATGTTAGCATACATACATACCTATGTGGTATGTAGGATTCTGTGAATTTAATACCTTCAGTCGAATATCAACGATGGATTTTGTAAATAGATGGCAATCATTCGCTTATTTATCTTTTCTTTTTGTTTATTGGGTACGTAAATACGAAGAAATTTTTACGATGTAAAAGATTCGTATGTATTTTGTAATTGTATGTAATGTTAAGATATTATATATTATGGCACTAAAATAACTTATAAAAACGCCTCCATTCAAAAATAATCCTAAAAGCCTTGCCATAAACATCAATTCTGTGTCAAAGATCGGGTACAATTTTACGGTACTCCTGTATAAGATATACACAATAATGCTCGCAACACGAGACACGTAATAGATACTTCAGAACGTGTGCCTGCAATATACCTGGGAATACCTAGGAATATATGCATAGACACTCTAACGTACAGGCAGCCATGTTAATTCGTAAGCAGGTAAGAAAATAAAGCTAGGTCCAATACAGAGGAAGCATCCATTGGTTGGCTGAAGACGCGACCAATAAAACAATCTGTTTTTTATTGAAAGTCGTGTTTAGTATACTGTGCGCATCACTTGGTGTAAGACCTCCTACTGCAAACTATCATTCCGGAGCTGCAGGAGACTTAACTGGTTACCGGAAAGGCCTGAAGTGCAGGAGTAGTTTTTAGTCTGTAAGTGTCTGACACTCCTTTTGACCTCTTCCGGGCGGGAGAAGTCATTTGATGATTTTCCCCCTCAAAAAAGTGCTTTTCATCATCAGCCGTCTTCATAAGCTTGTGGAACTGACAGGCTAGTGAGGTTTTTGGTCACATCTAGCGATGGGATAGGTGGCCGATTACGAGGTCATTTACCGTCGACCTGTCACTGAATTTAACCTTTATTTTGTTACCTGCATACGTTGACTGACTGTAGTAGCATGTATGTGCACTATGTCTATGTGTGCTGACTGTATTACATGTATAATCTCACTTCAAGGATTGTCGAACACTATATTATTGTACTCTCTAGAACATTCTCTCAACCTAATGAATGTTTATTCAAGCTACCGTCCTCTCGTGAGACAGATGAGAATGGACTTAACATAATTGTTTTGATTTCATGGAATTTTGTCCCTAGGTTTAGATTGCAGAAATGAATTTCTGTGGGTACATATTGTTTTACTTAGTGTAAAGTTATGGGTTTTAATAAGGAGGAAGTTAGTGTAATAATAAGTGCGGTTAGAACAAGAATGGAATATGGAAACTAGCATTGCAGGTTAGCGTGTCTTTAAACGGATTAAGTAAGTGGCTTTCAATGGGATATAATTGGTTAGCATTATTTAAACGTACTTACTTTAAAGTTGTACAAACTGCAAGCAAGCAAATATGACAGAGAAAACTATACATTTATCGACTAACAGAATTTTACGAATTATTTTTCAATATACGTAGTCAAAAATGTTGAATTTAACAATAACACAGGTAGCATCGCTATTGTCGAAATATTCAAAATGTTGTTGAAATTATTCACAATTTGCCGCTGTATACCAGTATAGCGTTGCATGAGCTATTTTTAAATTACATTTTTGTAAACGTGCGCCGTACCGGAGCGCTCATCTTACTGGAGCAAAGTTCCGCAAATGTACTATTCATTTTGAAAAGTTTTGCGCGTTATTGCATGTCTGCGGAATAAAAACAACGTTTCGTTATAATCTGTAGTGTTCCATTAAAGTAACGTTGCAGTCTGTGGTTGTAAAAACATGTAATGGTGACAGACGTCGGGTGCATGTCTGAAATGAGCGGAGGGTGAAATGGGATGCAGTGTTTGATGTCGTCGACAGCAACGTGAACGTTTTTCAGAGCTTTTTTTGTATGTAAATTGATGAAAAAACATCATGTCTATGTTACGGTTCGTTATGATATATTATGGAGCTGGCAACAATTTTGTCTCAGAATAAAGAATCTCGATTACATTTGTATATCAACAAACTAAAAATCAAAGGACCACATTTACTCATGCCAAAGTATATATTTAATATTCAAATCCAAGTTTCACCATACCCTCGTGCAACAGACAGTGAGTCAATATCATACAGACCTAGGCATGAAGTAACTCATCGTCCTTTCTATAGAAAATAACGTAGTTTCAAAGCTAACACATTTTACCAGTTTATACATCTGTGTTTATTCAGTAGCCGCTTCGAGTGGTCCGATAGTAGTATCCTAATGTAAGCAACCATTTTGAAGCTTTATAAAGTCTCTTTAATGAATGATAATGTTAGTTCAGACTATAAAGGTGTTTTTGCTATGATAGGTATGTCCATTTTTGGTCCTTTGCTTCGATTAAAGTCATAGGACACTTTAATGTGATAGTTATAAAAAAGGGCTGGTAATTTTAAGCTAGACTACATCTCAAGGTATATTTAAAATATTACAAACAAATTATCTTTCTACTATGATCGTTTAAGGACCTTTGATCCCAAGGACTTAAGGACCAAATAATTGAACGAAAGGACCAATATTATTCAAATTATTTACTTTAATTGTTTATACTCCAAGGGGCGTTATCTAAAAAAGCTCAAAATTAATTTCCTGCCGGTGTAGGACACGTCTCGAGCGTCACGTGCTCCGACAAAATTTGGTACTACAATGAGAATAATAAATTTCTGGACGAAAAATAAATCATCCTTAGTATTACGGAGGAAGAGAAATGGCGATAGCTCCGTGTGAAAGTACTCGGTGACCGTGTTTATAATGTGCTTTCTGTGTCAAATATGTAATTGTATTTGCATAGAAATGCGTTGTGGTGGTTGATTTTGGGACGTGTTGCGTTCAATGAGGTTCAAATTAAATTATGTTTCTAAAAAGTTGTGTATCTGCTATCGTTGTATAAGATATTGAATCCAGGTATCTACTTAGTTTCTGGTACTCTAAGACATCTTCTAGCTGCACAATTTGTATATGCTGCTAAATTTAAGTAGGGCGGCGTAGTTTCAATAAAAATAATCAGTTGCACCATAATAATTATATACAAGCTGAGAAGTGTAGCAACATTGTGTTGAAAGTACCTACAAGCATTTTGTAACAATATACTTAGCATTGCATGCTGCGTCCCCAAGGTGTGACGCTTAGGAAATATTATTTGTTCATTACTGACCAAATATTTGTATCATTGAAGTGAAGTGAAGACATTTCGTATCATCGCTAAGAATATAATTACAAACAGTTCACTTTTACCTTCCAAGAAAATTCTAGTTTTCAATCGAATTTTATATTAGTTTCTAGCCTCGTGTTCGGAATAACGAAGAACAAACTGTTAGTTACAATGTTCCCAGTATAGAAATGTTGCGAACTATCATTAGAACATACGGAGCTCATATTAGAAATACTTGAACAAAGCTCCGGAGATGTTCGAACAAAATGTTACTCCTGTACGTGTTGCTCTCACTTTAAGTGTATCACAAAAGAAACTGAACAAAAGTTGAGAGTTTACAATAAGTAAGCAACTTTGTCGTTCATTGGTTACTTCGCACTCGTGAGAGGGTATTTTACCTCGAAGCTAATACGAAAACCTATTTATGTAATTTGTACATTTGAGGTTGGTACTGTTATTTCTTCTTTAAATCTTAAATCCATTACAATTTCCTTACACATCCAATTCCTGGTACACTCCACAATTTACTCAAGCGCATGAATTACATTTTAAAATATTTTAAAAAGCCACAAGCGAACCGTGGCGGATTGAATTGGAGGGAGCTGGGGGCGTAGAGGGGGCCAATTCAATCAAGTAAAGTTTGCGGTAGGCCAGCTCAGATGCCGGTTATCTTTGCTTCAAGTTTCAAATTAATAGGAATGGCTTCGAATATCGCAGAGATACTGAGAAGTTATGAAAAGAACATACAATTTTTCTCTAATAGAAGTTATATAGAAATGGAGAAAGTGTTCTCCCTAAATCTTATAAGATAACCTCATTTGGAAATAGGTCTCTCTCGTTTATTTTATTGGGAAACATTTATCTAGTAGCATTGAAACTGCCAGTACTTCATTTTAGAACAAAATAAAAAGGTCCGTTGAAGGTTTAGATCTGTTGAGACCTTAATCCAATTTCCCTTCATTGCTAGTTACGTTGGAGTACCGTTATCAATTTAGTCCAGAGTATTCGGGACAAATGAAGAATTCACAGGCATCTCGCGTGGAATATACCCTTATTGTGTTACGTCCTGGGCACGTTGGGAACGTGTCACCTATCACGCTGTTATCATATTAATGAGGATGACGTGGCACATTTATTCCGAACCTCATCTACTTATAACGTCTTGTTCAGGTCTGGTGACAATGTGCCAACTAATTCCTTGCTTAATATTTCCCAGTATCTTTATTTATCATATTAAAAATTCTATTTTCACTTTGACCTTAAGAGATACACAAATGTTTTTATAAATGAAATTCTTATTTCGTTTTGAAGTTCAGGACGACCCTTATGTTGAGTCCATCAATACATTATTCAAGTTCGTTTAGTCAAAGAATAATGCATAAGGAAACAAACGTTGGAGGAGTTATTTTTTAAATTAAATTTTTCGTGGACGTAAGTCTTGTTGAGTACCGTCGCGCCAAGGAAATCCTCGTGAAATGGATTTGTGGAAGTTCCGCTCAGGTCGCTTGCATGATACGCTCCTACGCTTCAGAATTTTCATTTAATAATACTTTGGAACTTCCAGTTTTTACCAACTTCTTTAACAACAATGAGATTGCCATTCCGTTCAAATGTTCAATTTTAATTTTTGGACTATGATTATGATTTCCTATCAATTCAAAACAGTTTGAACTAATATATAGGTAGTATAATAATATACGTATAATATTGTAATTCAAATAAAGTAAATACCTATGTTGACAGATTAATTCCTTCTCGTTATCTCCAATTATATATCGATCACATTTCCAATAAAATACTTCAGAAATTACTCATTATATTTCTTTGTCTGATGAGAAAAATCTAATCTATTCACATTTGTATAATAAGCTTATCATTTCTAGCGTGAATATTCGTTCGTTCATATTACGAGTGCCCACATTTGAGTATTGTAAGAAGGATACTCTTTACGTTTATTTTGTGAAGATTTTGTGAGGCATTAAATTGGGTTTGCGGATGGCCGCAGATGTCTTCGAGAGAATCCGGGGCTCCGGAAGCATATGGGCGACCCGCGAGGATTTGAATAGGCTGTGCCCTTGCCTCCAGCCGGCCGCTTTCTGTTCTCAACTCGATGCCGTCTTGGTATTACAAAATTGTAGTATACCTCTAGAAATGGTTTTTAATGTAAATGATATAAAATTAGATAATTTGAAATATTTCTGAATATTAAATGGAGTTAAGTAGTAGCGTTATTGTTAATGTGGTAAATGTCTTTATTGTCTTTATTGATATTAATCAAAAATCAAATCAATAAGCTTAAAATTAGGTTACAACAAAACAAAAAAATTATTCTAATATGCTAGTAATTTTAAAGATCATTAACATCTTCATAGAAAAACAGTAAATAACTCTATATTTAAAGCACGCTAGATGACAATGTTGCCTTTGAAATATTAAAGTTACGTAAAATGATACGAATCGACTAGTGGCCAGCTATAGTTGTAGAGGCAATCATAAAGAGGTTTCATACTAGTCGTAAGTCCAAAGGGTAAGGAAATAGCCCTCAGAATGCACACATTCTGAGAAGAGGGTTTCACGGTCACCGGGCACACCCGGTGACCGTGAAACCCTCTTCTGGTTTACATTATGGCAGCAAAACTCTTTTTATTTGGAACATGGACGTCAATGTTGGCATTTTCTGACGTCATACGCCTATGAATTTTGGAGCTCGATTTAGAAATTGTGGGAGCATTTTTAGTTGGTTTATAGACATTCTATTCTACTACAAGTGTATTGTAAAAGAAAAAGTCATTTATGTGTGCAGTTACATTCTATGGGGTTAATGGAGACTACTATATAGTATACATAGTGTCGCCACTACCTCTATATTTATTATAGCGATCCTACAAAATTATTTCTTTTAGTTAGTTAGTTTATGTTCGTACATTGATGTGTCAAATATATTTTCTTCATTTAGAATAAATATTATATTGATAGATTTCTTGTACATTTCGAAGATTTTAAGGAAAATACAAAATAAACAAACAAAGTCGCATTTTTCAACGATTTAATTAGGTAAATTTTTAGTTAATAAAAGAAGGTAAAAAGTCGTAAAATTAATTATTTGCTCGACAGTAATGAAGAGTTTGAAACAAGAATAACCCTTGACTTTCTCAAAGGTTTTTGTAACCGTCGTTCTTCATGGACCCTCTTTGATTATTAGATTTAGACTTAATGTCCTATGTTCCTTAGTTAGGGAGAGGTCTTTGTGAAGGTATCATTTTATGCTAAACTAGCTTCTGCCCGCGACTTCGTACGTGTAATCCCATTTTTTCCCGTCCCCGTTCGCGATTTTCGGTAAAAAGTAAAAAAAAATATTTTTTGATTAAAAAGTATCCTTTGTCTTGCCTCGGGGTTGAATTTTCAGCCAAATCTATTCTGCCATTCTTGAGTTATAAGTGGTGTAACTAACACGACTTTCTTTTATATATACCTCTATATAGATTAAATATCTTTTTCTACTGGTGATGTTATTAATTACATACTAGGTACGTATAGCAAATTGAGTCTGAATTTGCCTCCGTCATTCAACTGTAGGTTACATTTAATGCATTATACAGGTCTCCTCTTTTATCTTTACTAATTTACTTTATTAAAATGTGTTTAATTACCTTGAATTTTCCTTGTTGATCAAGTGGTCAAAGAGTTTTCGGTATGATTATCAGATATTAATCAATTTTTTTACATTTAATATTAGTAATCTATATATATAAAAGAAAGTCGTGTTAGTTACACCACTTATAACTCAAGAACGGCAGAATAGATTTGGCTGAAAATTGGTAGGAAGGTAACTTAGAGCCAGGAGACCGACATAGGATACTTTTTGACCAAATTTTTTTTTACTTTTTACCGAAAATCACGAACGGGGACGGGAAAAAATGGGATTACGCGCGTACGAAGTCGCGGGCAGATGCTAGTTTGTAATATTAGCAATATTACGAAATCTATGTAAAATCGTGTTCGGTGCGTTAGAAATGGTTCTCTATTTATTTTATTATAACATATAAGTTAATTGGCGAAAAGTATCCATTATACATAGCCAATTTAAAATCTGATCATAAAGGTAGGTTGAAAAACGGTGTCAGCGACGTCATGTCAGTCGTGTCACATTCAGGAAACGAGGCGACTTGTTGTTACCACGTCAATCACGTCACATGTGAAGGCAAAGCAAAACATCGCCAGTGTACGGTTATGACAACGTAAAATGCATTTTTATGAACGAAACGCTCGTTGTATGTTTCAGGATATTGTATGGCAGTAACGCAAAGCCAATAAAGTGAAAATATTAAAGGCAACATTGTTTACCTTATGTAGTTGTCTGATTTTGTTTGAGAGGTACAATTTAAACTTGTTCCTTTTATAGGCAGCTTTTACCAGCGGCTTCGCTCGCGTCACAAAAGGATAAAAGTAGCCTATGTGACATATACCAATACACACAGTGCCATCTATACCAATACTTTTGTTTTCCTTCGGGAATATAAATTTTTTCCGGGATAAAAAGTATCCTATTATTTAATCCGGACTTCTAACTTTACGTCTGCAAAAATTCAAAGCAATAAGGTTCAGTAGTTACGGCGTGAAAGCGGAACAAACAAACAAACTCACTTTCCGATTTATAATATTAGTAAGGATGTAATTGTGACCTGTGCCTTGCTTTTGTAGTGTATCCTTTACACAATTTCGTTAAGGTTCTAATAAAAGACAGACCATCTCAGAGATAGTAACACAACAACCATGCAACATTATGAAAACATAAAATAGTTTCAAATCTCAAGTTAGAACATTCAAACTAAATATAGTACGAAAGTTAACTAAATCGGTATTCAAGTGTAGTAGTTACTTAACAATGATTCGAGTGGCGAAACAATGCGCGTCTGTCTCGGACATAAAGACGAGAGTCCCGGTTTCACGGACTTTCCCAATCCCGGACCCCGGGACTTTCAGACTTGGAAATAGTTGCTTTGTGCTGCTATCGGTGATTTTAGACTAAAGCGAGTTTCTAATACTTGGTGATCTGATTTATTGAGTGGCCACCGCTGTTTACTTGTAAGACGGAAATGTTTTGGTGGAAGTTCAGCTTCAAATTGGGTTTTGTTTGGGAATTTACAAGCATACTCCATGGAGTATGCTTGTAAATTCCCAAATTGCTTGTAAATGTTCCCTTACAGCATGCTGTAAGGGAACATTTTAAGTTTGATAGTTGCAGGACGTTTCATGTTCTTTGTAAAAATGATTATGAAGTTTTTGAATCAGTGATCTTTGTTGTAGCAAAATATCTTTCGAAATAAATAAGTACTCGTATTTATGAAAACTAACCTTCATCTAGTCGTAAAATGCTTTTCAACTTTAAACTGTCAAACACCAAGCGGTCACCGGTGACCGCGACCTATTGTTCTTTAATTGTGTCTATAAAACCGGCACTCGACGAGTTAATACTTATTGAACCAGATAAAAGGTAAAGAGAAAAATTTTACACTAGTAGACTAGAAATTTCCTTTTGACTAAAACTAAATTAATTCATACTGTTTTCTTGACATCTGTTATAATTTAATTAACAAGAACAGCAGGGGTTGAGGCGGTCAGGGTTTTATGCGACACAGATTTATATTAAAAGAAACCGTATTCAAAGACAAAAGCATACAATTATTTTCAGCTCAACATTTTCTGCATCAATATGAGAACAGAATCTTTCTTTATTAAAGAATTGTAATATCTTGGGGTTTGTAATATTCGAGCCGCTGTGCAGTTTGGAACTTGAGTCAATATTAGGCTAGTTAGACAACTCCAAAGGAATATTTCGTTAGTGTTTGAAACAAAATTATTCTCCTGTGTAAAGTAAAGCCAACAATGTTTCGGTTACACCCCTCGGGGTCCGAAATGTTTCACAAAACAATAATTATAAAATAAATGTACTCGTATCTGAATTAGATTACTTTTTGAAACTAAATTACTGTTTAGTTGATACGTGTCAAGTTGACTGTTTTAAATGATCTGCAATTATGTTTATCTTGTTTATTAATTGCTGGCGAAGGCATTATATTGTAAATTTTAGCTGTAGTTGTTATTTAATTGCTTTTAATTAATTCTTTGAAGATTATTCAGTCAAATGAGTGCTTACTTAGTGATAAGCTAACGTCATGATCGTATGATGATCAATCTATTTATTTATCTAGAGGATAATATCAGCAATATTGCACAATGAAAATATTTTTGACTTAAAAATACCTTAAGTCTATCTGTATTCACAATTATATGTAACCACAGCATGGATATAACTTTTAAACTTACATTAATACAAACAAGATAATATAAATTTGAAAAAAATGATAATATTAAAAATATTTTTTTATCAAAAGTATTAAAAAAAGCATGAATCTATTAAATATAATCTATGTAAACAAGATTTTCTAAAATCAGGTGAAGTTATTGTATTTATTAGGGACGACACGGTGGCGTGGCTACTCCGTATAAAAAAAATGTTTGGGGTCCCTTATGAAGGACAATTATTTCTATCAAGAGAAACATTTTATTTTAGCATAAAATTCTAATTTGTGTAAAAATCGGAAAAATGTCCAGGCCTCTGCTCAAATTATCGGACTATGACTATTTTAGTTTATCTAAAGTTTCTGCCATCCTTTGAACGCATGCTTTACGTGGAAAAAATAGTTTTTTTTGTTATTACTTTTATTATGTATGTCTTTACCATTCACGGGACCACAGGGTCCCGGTCATTTGGGAGGCGTACGAGGGGCCGAAGCCAACTGCGCAGAGGCCCTTTAGACAACTATAATATAAATGTAATGGACACACAAACCGGCGACTATCCCTGAATGCACTATGGAAATAATAATTTACGCGCAGGCACCGCTCGAAGAACTCTTGGAAGCAGTCAAAATGATAAATGCCGACCTGACTTCAATATCCAACTGGAGCTCGACTTACGGGTTAAAAGTGAATCCAGCAAAGACTCAGCTCATTGTTATCGGCAGCCCCAGACAGATAGCTAGAATTAACTGGACGCATATTCCACCGGTCACGTTTGATGGAACTACAATCCCGTACAGTAAATTTGTCAAAAATCTGGGTATTCTCTTTGACAGCACTTTGTCCTGGGCTCCACAGATTCAAGAACTGAGTCGCAAAATCTTTGCATCGGCGGCGTCCTTAAGAAGACTTCGCAATTTTTTACCAATCGCCACTAAAACTGCGCTTGCTCAATCTCTCCTTCTTCCCATCTTGGACTACGCTGATGCCTGCTACCTTGATCTAACAGAGGCACAACTGGACAAACTTGAGCGTCTCCAAAATTTCTGTATAAGATTCATATTTGGCTTGCGCAAATATGACCATGTCTCGGATTTCCGTAACAAGCTCAAGTGGCTTCCTATCCGTCTTCGCCGGAATACGCATATCCTGTCACTTCTTTACAGTATTCTGTACAATCCTGCTACGCCCTCTTATCTCAAAGAACGTTTTAAGTTCCTTCATGACGCACATTCAAGACACTTGAGGTCTACTGCGAATTTGAGATTGGAGATGCCAACACGTACGACTGCCTTTTATGACAAATCCTTTGTTGTAGGAGCCATTCGACTGTGGAACGCACTTCCATTATCAATAAGACGGGCGCAATCTTTGGATTCGTTTAAAAGACAAGTAAAAGATCATTATCTAACACAGATTCAATAGAGTAACTGCTACCGCATATCCGTATGTATGTATGTATGTATCTGATTTTGTGTATGTATGTGTATGTATATATATATGTATATATGAGTATGTAGGCATGTATGTATGTGTGTACATATTGTATGTATGTATCTAAACTGTTCTGTCATATCCATTGTATTTAATTCAACACTATGAACTACCCACATGGTATCTGCTCTCACGGTTATTTATCCATCCTAAGGTTGCCTGGAAGAGATTGCTGTAAGCGATAAGGCCGCCCATTGTGCAACATGCCAAAACTATTTTTTTTTTACCTACCTACTATTTTCTTGTTCGTGTCTTTTGTAAGTGGTGTACAATAAAGTGTTTATTATTATTATTATTATACTTGTATTTTAGGTTAAAACCTCACCCATTTCTGGGGAACTACACCATAGTTGCGGACTTTTGGTCAAAGCAACTTTGGGGGTGATACTTGTGATGATCTAATCTAATCTATTGATAAGAATTTTCGGACTATTCTGCATGTGTTGAGTATAACTGCTTTCTGTAGGAGTGTGAATGTGAGGGGATGTAAATCGAGGGTCTTTAGACTTGTGTGTAGTGTTTTGGGGATGACGCCTGTGCTGGATATAATAATAGGAATGGTCTTAACAGTGTGAACTTGCCACTGAGTTTTGAGTTCAATGGTCAAGTCTGTATATTTAGAGAGTTTGTTGGTGTGAGTCGAACTTAGGTTATGGGTGTTAGGTATGGCTATATCTATTAGATACACTATTTTGTTTTTCTTGTCGTGAAGTGTAATGTCAGGTCTGTTGTGATGTATGGTTTTGTCGGTTAGTATGGTTCTGTCCCAATACATTTTAAAATCGGGTGAATCTAGGATGATTTGGGGTGTGTACTTGTAGTATGGAGTTTTCTCTGCTATGAGTTTGTGTTTGAATGCGAGTGCTTGGTGTATGATAGCTGCAACCTGGTCGTGTCGGTGTTTGTAGTCTGTTTGTGTGATGGATGAGCATGCCCCTGTTATATGTTGGATCGTTTCAGGTTGTTTGTGGCAGTGCCGGCAATGGTCACTGCCAAGGATGCTATCGCGGATTATGTATTTTCTGTAGTTCTTGGTGTCAATCACTTGGTCTTGAATGGCTAACATGAAACCTTCTGTTTCAGGGAACAGCTCGCCTCGCTTTAACCACGCGTTTGACGCTATCTTGTCAACGATAGGATTGGTTAAATCGAGACGATGTCGGCCATGGAGCGATTTCTGTTGCCAAGCTTGTATCTTCTGTTCTTTGTTGATTGTTGGAATTTGTTTTGTTCGGTCTGCTAGTGAGAGTGGTGTGAATGTGTCTGCCTGACATACAGCTTTATGTAATAATGAATGTTGTGAGCGGTTGTAAAAGAATTTTCTGAGTAATATGATCTGATTATTATGAAGGTTAGCGATATCAATAAGTCCTCTGCCACCCTCAATTTTAGGCAGGGTTAATCTCTGAATACAAGACCTAGGGTGATGTTTTCTGTGTTTAGTCATAGTGGTGTTAATTATTCTTTGTAAAGTTGTGAGATCAGTTTGAGTCCAGCGGATAATACCAAATGAGTATGTTAGAATCGGGATAGCGAATGTGTTTATCGCTTTGATGGTGTTTTTTGCATTAAGGTGAGTATGTAATATCTTGTGTAATCTGTTCCTAAGTTTTTCTTGTAATAGTTTTTTTGTGTCTTTAAGGTGAATTTCTGTAGACTGATAATAACCTAGGTATTTATAACCCTCGCTAGGATCAACAGCTTCTATTAGTTCTTGGTTGTCTAATTCGTATTCTATTGGTTCTGCTATTCCCTTAACAATTGACTGAATTTTGCACTTATCTATGCCAAACTCCATGCAGATGTCATTTGAAAAAGTTTGTGTTATATCAGCGAGGGTGTGTATTTCATTTCGGTTGCTAGCGAATAGTTTTATGTCATCCATGTACATGAGATGAGTGAGGGTTGTATGCTGAGATTCGTATTTAATTTTGAATCCTATTCGATTATTTTTGTTGAGCATGTTCGAGAGTGGGTTAAGTGCCAGGCAAAACCACAGGGGGCTTAGCGCGTCGCCTTGGAAGATACCTCTTTTTATTGGGATACATTCTGTTTCAATGATGTGATTTGGGTTGAATATTTTTAACTTGGTGTTCCAATAAGGCATTATTGTTTCTAAAAAGTCTATGATTACGGGGTGGATTTTATAGTGTTTTAGAATATATATGAGCCAGGAATGTGGTACAGAATCGAAAGCTTTTTTGTAGTCAATGTACATGGTAGCAATGTCGCGTTTCTGCTTAAGTGCTTGTTTACAGGCTACCGCGTCAATAGTGAGTTGCTCTTTACATCCCTGGCTATTCTTCCGGCAGCCTTTTTGTTCTTCTGCTAATATGTTGTGTTCCTGTATGTGTTTGTATATGGATTCACTAATACATGATGTAATGATTTTATATATATTCTGAAGACATGTGATGGGTCGATATTTAGCAGGATTAGCGGTGTCTGACAGATCTTTTGGCAGCAAATATGTAGTGCCTTGTGTGATGTATTTTGGCATTGAGTTAGGTGACTGTATGAATGTGTTGATGTGTTTGAGCAGTAGTGTGTGAGTGCATGTTAATTTTTTGTACCAATAATTATGTATATTGTCGGATCCTGTAGCTTTCCAATTATGTGCCCTAGCAATAACTGTTTTCAGCAAGTGTAAGGAAATCTGATCAAATTTCATTTCGGGTGTATCTTTCCACCTTTCTATATCCTCCTCAATCCACCCATTTTGCCGATGTTCTATTGGGTTCGACCATATATTGGACCAAAAGGCTTGTAGGGACTCTGGGCTTGGTGGAGATGTGGTGTTTCCCGGTGATGTGTTGTTTTGTTGGGCTAATTTTCTATAGAATAATTTTTCGTTATTGCAGAATTGTTTATTTTGTGTCTTCCTAATTGTTGTTTCCTTATATCTTCTTAATCTATTTGCAAGTGTATTGAGTTTTTGTTTTAGGGTGTCTAGAAAATGTATGATGTCGGTGTTTTCCGTTTCGTGATGTGTGTGAGTTTTGTATGTTTGTTTTATGTTATAGATGTGCATTTCTAGAGCTTCCGATCGAGTGCCCTTTGCATATTCTGTAAGTCTCCCAATGTGGGCCCTAAGATCACTAATTCTACGTTCTAAACGTTTTTGCCACCAAGGGACTTTGTGTGGTTGACTGGTGTATCCAGTATTATCTTTGACTCGTGCACCATTAAATTTTGCTGCAGCGTATGCTGCACAGTATATTGAAGTCTGGAGTGTTGAAAAATCTGTATCTGAGGAGAGTGTCTTTGGTAGTATATGATTATGAGGTGACTAATAATAGCTGCTAATTTCCTCGAGGATTTTAGCTTAGGTAAATATGGTCTAGTTGTGGGGTCGGAGTCTTTGAATTTATTGTAAAGGTCTACGTACGTTACCTCTAATTGTTGGATTATTTCGGTAGGGAGATATATGGTGTTTTGTCCTGTTTGTGTGTTTTCCTCTTCAGCGATTGTTGGCATTTGTACTGCATTATGATCACCCATGGTAATCGTTGGTGTGGGTTGTGTTAATGATTCGTATATTGTGTGTTGTGATACTGTATCATTGAAATTATCAGTATTTGCGGAAGCTAGTTCGTTTCTAACTTCTTCTCTGATTTGGTTTAATCGATCTACGGGGAGAAGCTGGTTATTAACAATAGATCTCCGTTGGTCTGAGATTCTTTGTGCGGAAAGATGTGCGATAGAGGGGCATTTTGAGATGATGTCTTGATGCAGTAGTGGTCTGTATGTGGTTAAATTTGTTTCGAGGTTTGTTAAGCGATAGTAGCTTCTCATAATGGTTTCGTTTAGGTGATCAGTCCATCGCATTCTACGGGAATGCGGATGGTCGTTGTCTGTATGGTGTGTTGATGATGTAGGTTGGTTTTGTAGTAAGAGTGTAACTTCTTCCTTAATTTTTTGGATTTCCTCTTTTGTAAGCAAGTTGCGCTGGACAATAGCACGGCGTTGGTCTCCTATTCGTTGCTTTGAAGCATTCATTTCTGGGAATTCAGAATTAAAGCGTATGTGTAATGGCGTCAGGTAAGTTCTCGTGTTGGTTTCGAGGTCTGTGAGGATGAAATAGTGGCGCATTATGAAAATATTCATGTTTTTAGACCACGTTTTACGTGTGCGCCGACCACCTTGGGCGGGTGCAGTAATTTCGGCTGAGATAGCCTCCTGCACAACATCCCTAGTGGATGAAAGTGATGATAGAGACGAATTAGGTGAGCTTGATTGTTGAACGTTGAGATATGATGCTGGCGATGAGGGGATTGATGAGAATAATGATGACGTTGGTGAGGAACATGATGGTGATTGTACATGTTGTGCTGCAACAGCTTGTGACTGGGCAGCTTGCGATACGGTGCCCTCCCCAGAGTACGAAGGGCAGCCCGGGCTGGAAGGCCCGGGGCGGGATTCTCCATCGTTGTTAACTCCGGTACCCGCCTGGGGTATTACTCTACTTCTTAGTCGCATCGCATAAATGTGAGGGGTTGTTTTATATGAGGAATGGGCAAGAGTAGATATTATGACAAAAGAAGTGAAAAGTTTAAAAGTCGAGGGAGATAAAATAGATAGAGGAAATTACAGGGGACGAAATTTAGAAAAATAATACATATTGGCATGTGACTGTGCCAAATGCATTGATGATTGGGACCGTTAGTTGGAAGGGTGTCGCCGAGGTGTGAGTGGCTGTTATATTTGTATCTCCATTAAAAGGGTGGGTCTAGTTCTTAGTGACCTATTTATAGTACATGCCTTCCCTAAGCCCCCCCACCACGTCAAGGTGGCCCCGCAGGGGGGTTATTATTATTATTATTATGGAAATGCACCCAAGGACAGTCCCCGGTTAGTGTAAGACTATTGTGAATAATGGAAAAAAAAGGTAGGGCTATGGATGGGTTGCTGTGGACTGGTAAATTGGGAACTATGGATGACTATGACACCTGCTGAAACAATGTAATTTTTACACGTAAAAATGGCAGGCGGAGACTCGCCAACTCACTGACCGGGCCCCGGGAATGGTTGCTAGATATAGCAACAGAGGGGCAACGAGAATGTGAGTGGCTGAAGGGTTAAGAAACTACCACCGCTTTCTACTCAGATCATCTGCTCCAGCCGAAGCCTCCTGCATCCCTGGCCCACTCGCGACTTACGAATAGTTTCTTACCCTCCGAGCAGGATCACTGCTCTCGCGACTCCACTCTGGACGGCCAATGAAGGCAAGCCAGAGGTGGGAGACCTGTTCCTTGTCATAATTCACTCCAGCCAGCCAATTAAGGCAAGCCGGAGAAGAAGGAACGGTGACCTCTCCCTGGAGCACTCGGGATGATGGTAGCCCGCGGGATCGCTAATGCCCGTCACCTCGCCTCAAGGTGCCCTGCTATTATTATTACTTTTATTATTACTGAAATAAATTAAAAAAATTGCTAAGTTTTTATTAATTTTTGCTTACGCACGTTGGGGGCTCCGGTAATTCGGGGGTCCCGTATAATTGGGATGATGACAGGGTATGAAAATTAAAAATGTAATTAGTCCGTAAGCTAGGTAATGAAAAAATATTAGACACGTATTTTTTTCTTTTGTCGTATGATAGAACAATACTTAGGCGATAAAACGAATCAAAGTTTAGGAGCCCCACAGCTAAAACGTCATTTCTACGTATAATATGCACATAGAAGTGACTTCACGCGACATTTCAAATCAATATATCGTCAAAAGTATTCGTTTCTGTAAGAAAATAATACGTGTCTAATAATTTAAATTAATCTACCAGACGGACATTAAAATAAAAATTAGGTATCTACCCTATTGATAAGGTAGATACGGCGCTAGCTACATCCTTGGCACAATAATAAAACAACAATTCTCAAATCAAATCTGATATCAGTACAATCCTCTCACCTCTGCAAAATAATATTCTCAAAGTATATACTAGAAGACTTAATCCAAATGACGTGTGACCCAAAAACTTAATGACGTAGTCAAAAGAGCTTTGTGAAACGCGAACAAACCGAAAGGTAACGGATTACCCTATTAACTAAAGCAAACAGACCATTCTTTCAACACCTGTTTAATATAAAAATTAACACCTACGAATTTACATTACACTAATTTAGGTTTACGTTTACTAATTTTAAATTACAAGGCAATGACCTTTTGCGGTTTAATTTTAAAACGATGGTGACGTCAGTGTGGACATTTTAAAATTGACGTCATGTTACTGTAGTCCGGTTTGGGAAATGTAATATGCAAATTATTTTGAGTAAATATGTAACGGAGCCTGTTGGGATTGGATCGTTTGAGGAGTCTAGCCTTTAAAATTCTGTATTTTGTTAACTAAAGGGTCTGGTTTTCGAAGGTTTTCTGAAGTATGGGTTCTCTCTATGAAATGAGATCTTTCGACCATATCTACGTTTAGCAGTTCGGTGGAGTTAACTAAGGGATGATGATAAATATATTCTACTCTGCTGTTCCCCCATGACTTACATTGTGGTGTAACTGAAATCAATGACTTTAACAATAAAGAAATCCAACCATATAAACAGATCCTAGGGTAAGTTCGCCTGTTTGCGTCCACCATGCAGTTGGCGTCTATGCTACGGAACACCCTCTATAAATTCCCGAAAATAAGAAAACTTTCACAATCTAACTAGTATTTAGTACACTTCTGTTTGATTTTTTCACGAGTTGTTTGTGCTAGGAGACTTAACTTAGGAGGCACCTAAGTTAAGTCTCCTAGCACAAACAACTCATTGCGTAAAAGGTGAGCCCATTGCCATATACCGGGCACAATTCCAGACGCCGTGCTACTACTGAGATTATTTAAAAACCTAATAATGTGTACAATAAAGCATATATAAATAAATAAATAATACTTTGTCCGACCCGGGAATCGAACCCAAGACCGCTTGCCTGGTAATTGCACTTGCGACCACTCGGCCAATGAGGCAGTAATTGAAATAAACTTTTTTATTTACATTCATGGCGATTCGTTAAAAGGACGCGTGGTGTGGACGCCAACAAGCGAATTTACCCTTTATACCTATATATTTAATCCTACCATCAGTTTACTACCAAACATCAACGACTATCTATCTGTGCTCTATTTAGAATCGTTGTTTGATATGTTCGTACTAAGATTTGCCAACCCTACTTAGAGTGGTGCCAGTATTTGGACACTGCGGTCTTCCTGTTGTCCTCATGTTTGCCAATGTTCTCTAGAACTGAATCAACGGATTCTTGAGAGTACTTTACGTACACGTTAGATGGGATACTGAGAGTATTCAGCTTGGATATTGAGATTGTACTACTGTTTGTATGTAGACACTTAGGTAGTGTACACAAAGAGAAGGGATAAAGAAGATAGTAAATTGATTACAACTTATTATTTATTTTCTAGTTACGCATTATCATTGCATTCTTTCGACAGACACAATCTTATTTCTTAAGGTTTCAATCAATTTTGTTAGATAATTTCATTTAAAGTTCTAAACATTCATTATTTACATTTTATAGCGACATGAAAATAACTATTGAATCAAAAAGCTATCAATTTCAATACGCTTCTATTATACATATTTCAAAGATGAACTCGTCTCGAGGGTGTTGTTCTAAGAGCTAAGAACATCTAAAGTGAAAACTAAAATCGATTTGGAATGTTATATTCTGAACGTGGGAGATATTACAAACCCCCGCTGACATAACATCCAGACGGGCGATACGAAATGACGCTATTTCATTGCTCCGTAGCACCAAACTTTAGACAAAAGGCGTGTCGCGTAAAGTCTAATACGTCTTTCGTTGTTGTAAGTATCGCGCGGTTTGGATAATCGACCCCCAGATGCCTTAACTTCAGCACTATCGTGCGCAAAAGCTGTAACAAACGCTGATAATGTTGTCCGCGCTCGCTCAAGGGAATGCACGGAATAGGCCATTTGCTAGTACGGCGTCGACAACGTGACAATATTCCCAAGAATGTGCCCAATAATGGGAAATCACGATGGGCCTCGACGTCCGTATTGATTCCAGAATACGTGCCCAGCTTTATGTGAATGACCGTCGAGTTAATTTCTATTTTCGACGTCGAAAATGCTTTTTGTACGTGACAGTTGTGGTTACTGTGACTTTACGATCCCGACAAAGCTCACGCCGGTTTGAGTTGACCGTTTTAATACATTATTATTTTATTATGCTGTTCTTGTTACATTAAATGTTATTTTATACAGTTCAGCGATGGTCGCAAAATTCAAGTTTCTATTTGAATATCCACATTTTGGCCACCTTTGTATGTTCGGGGACGTGCATATTCCATATTCATACTGTGCCGTGTGCTCTTTATAAAATTGAGAATTGTGTTTCCTTCAAAATTTTTGCTGTTCAAATAAAGAGGGAAAAACAAGGTAATTTAAGTTACGATGTATTAAAATGCCTATCTATTCTGGAGGCATCGCCAGAATGAAATTTTGAGACGTCTTAAAGCGATCGTAAGATTAGGGGAGACCACGATTTGTTTGATGTCACGTCATTATAGATTTTATTACGGAGCTTCCAGGATTTTAAGACCTGAACAGACGACCTAGAATTATGCGACGTTTATAAAACTGCGTGTCATTAAATTGCGGCGGAAACAGTAGGGCTGTCAACCATCAATTATTCAGTGAACCAAATTCTGAATTTAATATAAGTCGAGCCGAAGCCTTGATTGTAATATTTTAAACGAAACTTTTCCCTTGATTTCCTTCTTTTCCGGTTTGAATTTGGAGATATCATTTGTTTCATTCGAAATTTTGTTAAGTTCGATTTACATTTAAAATGCACATTTAAGACAGCTGTTATGATTTCATTCACAAAAATGTAACTTATACTTTTGTTTCGGAGACTCTTTTTTGGTAACCCTGGGTTCGTAGTTGTTGTATGTGTGAGTAATGCGGGCGTATTTTAATTGAGGCACAATTATGTTGGTCGGGCTTTTGTACTGTAGACGAGAGCTGTGAAGTTGCTGCGCTAGGACAATAGAGGGCAGCAATGGCGCGCTTATCACTCCTCCGTCGGCTAAGTGTAGTGCCAGATTTTATAACTAATTATGAGATCTAAAGACTTCATAAAATTTTATTGAGTTTGTTTGTACTTAAGTTTAATTAAAACGTTTGCCATAATATACCCGCATCGTAAGTCCTAAAGGCGGATTGCTTGGCTGACGTTAAAAAGATATTTCATTTCACCAACTTGGACAAACGAGATGAAAGATTTCTCACTCATAACCACGTACGGTATTAAGTATTAAATATACAAACTCAAATAAGTATGCCTACTTACTATTCATTGTCGTCCTCCTCTAAATAAATCAGAATTAAGAGAAATCTCATCAAAGACCGAAACTAATATTCCTTCCAAATTATTATTTTAACGTATTGTCTAAATACTTTTCGGAGACAACATTAATATTGTTTTGGTTTACTTCGCTAAAAGGGGTTAGTAAGTAGGTCAAATTTCAATAACATGAGTGTTGAAGCTCTTTACTTAAGAAGCCGCGGCAACTACCTTCGTTGAATAATATATGGCCCGAGAGAGTGCGCTAAGACTGGCTTGATTGACCGACTAGAATTGTTTAGTATTGAGTTAAGAACAGATTATATTAGAGGCGGAAAATTGTCCTGTGGGAAGGAATGGTTGTGACGTAAGAGTTACTGCGGTCGAACTGAGTATTCGTATAACTGTAGAGATAGATAAATAGATCCCTAGAGGAATAAGAATATGATATAGCAACCGTAATAACATGTTATGTTTCATCCATGCTTAACTTGATACAGTCAGGAAAAAAATAAGACATATCTTCATGTAAATAAAGTCTAAAATAGCACCCACGTAACAATTGCAAGACATACAAAAGACTAAGTAACTGAAGTAAATAAAGCAACCTAGAATAGAACTTCTTTGTAAGAAGCTTCAAAGGAGATGAACAGGTAATAAAGGTATCAGTACATTTCCTGTGGAAACGGCCGCTTGCACACATGTTAAGACATAAACTCCACATATGGTCGGAAATTTGAAAGAGCATGAGGCGGCTAAGTAGTTTCATTCCATTATCTCACGGTTGCAGTGTGGTAACGACGTCTGTGCGGTCGCCATCTTGGAATATTTGCGCGGGACATTTGAATTTTTGTTCTAGAATGTTTAGAATAATTTTTATATCTTTGATTGGTTTAGTACGGAGTTTTCGAGCGCAGTTGACAAACGTAGGCTAGAGAAGATATTGAATATATCAATATCGAACATACTTTTTTTTAAGGGGGAAAAATCATCGTCTGACTGCTCCCGCCTAGGTGAGGCGGGAGGGAGTGTCGGACTCTTGCTGACTAAAAACCACCCCGTTCCTACTCCTGCACGTCGAGCCGGAGCCCCGGTTACCCGTTAGGTTCTCCGCGACAATATCGAACATACTAGGGCAATATGTCTAAGTAACCGATTCTGTGAAAGTACGCAAGTTAATACTACTTAGGTACTTGAGACACCTCTAAAAAGTGTAACAATGCCACGCTAATAGAAATTCTCAACTGCTCATATTCTCTGGAAATATTCATTCATAAATATTGAGTGCGGCTTAAAGACAACCCATGTATATTTTTCTTTCATATTATTTTTTCTCGGAACACTTAAAGCTTTTAGGCATTCACAGTGAGAATAACATACCATATTTTTATGCTTAAGTTACTTCTAATAGGAATATTATAGTAAATTCTCAGAGAAACGTAGTCGATATGGTTCCGAGCCTTGAAATATTTTACTTGTAATTTGCTTTCGGATTTTTACGCGTCATTTGAATTTGGGTTCACGAAGGAAGTATATTAGTCGTCGTTTCAGTTCCAAAAGCCTACTTTGTTAAATTGCTAGTCGAGACATTTTTTCTTTACCTTGTAATAAGTACGTATATTCTGATACGAAGATTATTATATCTGTCTGATAATTTGGTACATTATTTATGATCTAGGAATTAGATAAAGACGTCTGTGTTACTGTCGAGCAAGAAGTCTCTGATTTAAACTGTCAAACACCGCGAGGACACCGGTGACCGCAATCTATTCATTGTGTCTATTCTTTAATTGTGTCTATAATGACGGTACTCCAAGGGTTAATTCATGGGTCGACTGAAGTATTAACAATGAGGCAGTCAAAAACAGAAACGGTCCACTAATATTTTAAAACCATAGTCACAGTACATTTCCTACAGAACTCCTCCGCTCACATTGTCTAAGATTCCAGATAAAAGATGTTGCTCTGTATTATTTAGCTGCCATTAAACACTCGATAAGGATTTGCTTCAGTATTAGACTTATGTCATTAAAAATCTCTTTACTTGAACTACTTAGACAGCATTGATTTGATATCTAATTTTTTTAACTGATTGAAGTTTATTTATTGATAAGAATTTTAATGAAATAAATATATACAACTTAAAATATAAATAACTAAAAATTAAAATATTTACACCTTAAAAATACTTAATAAAAATGTTATCTTAAGCATCAAATTTTTTTTTTGTGTTAATATTTTAGAAATATCTTTATACATCGTAAAACCTACAGTACAGGATACTTATTATATCTATAAAGTAGATAAACCACCAATTTTCCTTACTTAGGTCATTTATTCAGTGCGATAACAATAGGCATATAGACAACACAACAGAAATGAAACAATAAGCAATCGAATTCAACTAATATCACTGCACCTGGACAACCAACCTTATAAATTATCAGAGCAATGTAAAACATACTTTTTTTAAAAGAGTAACGAATGGAGTTTCTTGCTCGTTCTTCTCCACTCGAATCGACATTTTGGAACGAGCGCCTAGCTTCACTGACGGACAGACTGACAGACAATTATTTATTTCATATTTGTTGACGTTTCAAAAGTACCAAATTATGGTTTAATTGAAATAAATGCTTTTGAGTTTGAGTTTGAGTTTAAAGAAAAAACAAGTAGAAAACACCAATCATAAGTCAGAAAGTAGATATGGGTATATCACCCCGAGCGTACGGCGCGTCGCGTTCCGCGCGCGCCTCAAAGAGCCATCAGACCACCACAGATGGGGCCCAATAGGGCCGATGCCGATTCGGAGTCGCGGAGAACCTAACGGGTAACCGGGGCTCCGGCTCGACGTGCAGGAGAAGGAACGGAGTGGTTTTTAGTCAGTAAGAGTCTGACACTCCCTTCCGCCTCACCCAGGCGGGAGCAGTCATTCGATGATTTTCCCCGCTTAAAAAAAAAAATGGGTATATCACATATACACTAACTTTACAATTAGTCACGAAATAAGTCCAAAAATTTCATACACAGCAGCCACGCTTGCAACCATCACACCCAAGAGACATCTATTGAAAATTACATGAAATAATTAAACTTTTATGACATAATTAACGTGTATACTTGTACAGGCCAACTGAATGCGTTAAAATTAAATCTCATTCGAAAGCGGGTTTGTGTTCCCGTTCTCGTAATTTCAACTTCTATCGTTGAGAGTGGACCAAACTTTGGACTTTTCGTTTTAATAAAACACGCTGCAAAAAAGTTAGTGCCCAATTCTGAGGTTGTTTGAGTTTTTGTGGGCTTTCAAATGGTGTGTGAGTCGTGTGACTTTTTTTCTACAACCCGTTCAGGTCAAAAGTGTCTGTACTTTTCTATCTTTTGGTTTTATTGCGATTGAGGTTCGAAATGTGTAATATTTTAGTTTCTTTAACCAATTTTGGTGATTTAGGTTACTCCTTTTCACAATGTCCCTCGCGTTTAATTTATTGTCTAAGTACTAGTACCTAAATGAAACTGCCTCGTTGGCCGAGTGGTCGCAAGTGCGACTGCCAGGCAAGGGGTCTCGGGTTCGATTCCTGGGTCGGGCAAAGTATTACTAATTTAAAAATTCTCAGTAGTAGCACGGAGTCTGGAATTGTGCCCGATATATGGCAATAGGTTCACCCCCTATTACATGGGACTCATAACATAAATAGTGAAAAGTGGGTGTTACATTGTACAGTGGCATAATGTACACCTTTGCCTACCCCTTCGGGGATGAAAGGCGTGATATTATGTTATGTTATGTTACTAGTACCTAAATGAAACCTTGAGAAAAAATAGTTTGTCTTAGAACTTTCCTACATGCTCTCTAGAGCGCTTTTTTAAGAGATGAGGAGACTTGACGATTGCATCATCAAGTTATTTCTCCCGCCCGAATGAGGCGAGGAGCCCAACCCGTTATTCGATGATGAGTCGTCTACGGCTTGTTGGTGGTGAACATTTTAATGAACCTATCTCCTAAATTCTGAAATTATATTATAAATTAAATTCTTACAATTCACACACACTTCACAATCAATATAATATATCAAACTTGAATCCTATAAACACACCCTTGCACTTCGTTTTATGTAATGTCCTGTAATTAGATGACATTAGTATACCTACTTGTTTAATTTATATATTCAACTGTATGTATAGTATACTAGCCTCATAGTACACCGTGACAACACTAGCTTTGTCCCTCGAGTTCGCTTCATTAGTACCATTTGTTCTACTCGTTAGCCTGCTTGTACGCTTGCACAACTGCCTACAAAGCCGTCTTTTGTTATTACCTACTTTGCCGACAAATTAGAGAGAGCGTTGCAAGGAGAAAATTAAAATTGATTCAATTTTGCAGTGTTGTTTTTACTTGGAAGGCATTGTTTGTGGCAAATGTTTATGGTATTCTAAGGTGTAAATACCGAAGAAATTTTGTGTATCATTATAAAGAATTTAGTGTAATTGGATAGTTTCCAGGGTATCAAACTTAAAAATCTAATTAGTCCGTCAGTTAGATAATGAAAAAATATTAAACACGCTTTTTTTATTTTCTCGTATTAAGTTGCAATACTTAGATATTTGGTCTACACTAGGTTATTTTACAGTCGTCCTCGTCTTTTAAATTTGGAAAAAAACACAAAATTTTTTTCTCTTAGTCACGAAATTAGTTCGATTAGAACGTAACTATGTGCTCCTGATTTTGCAGCATCATGAATCAAATTTATTGTTAAGGATCTTAACATTAAGACTAAAAACGTATTCCATAGTACCTTGTACAATGTTCAGGAAACATAAGACCAAGTTGTAACAAAAGCTAAAAGCGGGCAATTCCAACAATCTGAATAATCCAGGCCAG
Organism: Spodoptera littoralis; assembly: GCA_902850265.1. Classification (NCBI taxonomy): domain Eukaryota; kingdom Metazoa; phylum Arthropoda; class Insecta; order Lepidoptera; family Noctuidae; genus Spodoptera; species Spodoptera littoralis. Next base: position 4,663,953 of record LR824542.2, on the reverse strand, counting down.
TAATTATCCGGTTCTATTCACGTCACTATTATTGGTTTTCATGTGCCTGGCAGCTGTCTCGTGTGACCGCTAATTTGCCCACTGAGCGTCTAATGTGCTACATTTGTGCCCATCAAGCCGTTTGCCCAGGCAATGGGATAAGGCGCAGGGATTCTGGCCAAATTGCATACTTACTATTTAATATTATTCTTTTCTTAGTTCGAATAAAGTTTTAGCAGTGTTTTATTGGTGAATAAGTTTTCAGGTGCATTTTATTATTTTTTAGTCGTTTGTACAGTTTCCTTGGGATAAAGTATGTTATGTAGTTAAAAAATATGAAATTAAAAATGTGTCATTCTTTTAGAATTTTTTTAACAAATGTGTCTATTCTTTTAGTACAATTAAAAATAATGTGTCTAGATTTTGACTATAGAATCTTCTGGATTTAACCGATTTGACATTTTTGCCGGACAACATTTTAATATTTGTAGTCGACTCAGAATCTTGGTTCTTCAACGAAGCAGGAAAAATATGTCAAAAGTGCATTCACTTTCGTCTACCATTTTAATTGCAGGTAATTTCAAAACCAGATCCAGAGTGACATTTGTCATAAATGAAAGCTAAGAAATAGCTCTTAGAAATAACTGAACTTATTAACTATATGTATATACTTTCATAATGTTTATGTACTTTTATTTTTCCAAGTTTCGTAATGGCTAAATACTAATATATTAATTTTACAAGCACTCTAATGTCATAGACCTGAAATAGTGGCTTCAGTTTACGTGAAGAGAGAGTTATTGTTATAATATATTACAATTTCAATGTAGATTTGTTATAATTTAGAATTAAACATTCAGCTTAATTTTGATTGCCTTTATATCAAATGAAATTACTGTGTAATGAACTAGAGCAATCTTAATTTACTTACTTGCTTAATTTTACGTTTGGTAACTAGTTTTTGCAATGAAAGTGAAAGCGTATAATTCACGTTTGTATAATCTTTGTTCTTATTTAAGAATTTCAATTTCGGGCAAAGTATTATTGGAGATTTTAAATAAAATTCTCAGTAGTAGCACGGAGTCTGGAATTGTGCCCGGTATATAGCAATAGGCTCACCTCCTATTACATGGAACTCATAACATGAATAGTGGAAAGTGGGTGTTACATTGTACAGTGGCATAATGTACACCTCTGCCTACCCCTTCGGGTATTAAAGGCGTGATATTAATGTTATGTTGAAAAAAGATAATGAATAAAAACATATCCTTATATACTAAATGATGTAAGGCAATACGTTTTTATTTGCTAATATTTGAACGATATTAGCTCGAAGTATGCACATACATACATACGTAAGTGCCTATGTATATGAACGCCCATCAATATTTACATTAGCAGGGAATAAATGAGGTATGTTCACATGTAAAAGCAATTTAAAATCTATTTGTATAACCGTTGTGCGAGTACTTCCGACGTAATAAGCTTTTAAGGGTTGTTTAGCTGACTTTTGTATGGATTGGTTCTCGGTTTTTTTAAGGGGGGAAAATCATCGAATGACTGCTCCCGCCTGGGTGAGGTGGGAGGGAGTGTCAGACTCTTACTGACTAAAAATCACCCTGTTCCTTTTCCTGCACGTCGAGCCGGAGCCCCGGTAACCCGTTAGGTTCTCCGCGACTCCGAATCAGCATCAGCCCTGTTGGGCCCCATCCGTGGTGGTCTGATCGCTCATTAAGGCGCGCGCGCAACGCGACGCGCCGCACGCTCGGGTCTGTTTCTGGTCGGACGGGGAGCCACCCATGCTCGCCGTCCGCAGGCCCGCGCTTACGGTGGCCGGAGATCGTCCCGCGATACCCGACGCCCGGAGTGTTCTTCGCTATGGCTGGGTTGTAAGGAGGCAGCGCTTCACTGCCTTACGCGGCCCGCCTCATCTCATCTCATAACTTAACGCCTTTTTATCCCCGAAGGGGTAGGCAGAGGTGCACATTACGGCACTTATGCCACTGTACAATTGAAAAATAAATAACTGCCTCATTGGCCACTGACAGGCAAGGGGTCACGGGTTCGATTCCCGGGTCGGGCAAAGTATTACTGGGTTTTTTTAAATTCTTAGTAGTAGCACGGAGTCTAGTATTGTGCCCGGTATATGGCAATGGGCTCACCCTCTATTACATGGGACTCATAACATAAATAGTGAAAAGTAGGTATAACATTGTACAGTAGCATAATGTACACCTCTGCCTACCCCTTCGGGGATTAAAGGCGTGATGGTGTTATGTTTGTCTTAAACAGCTTGCAACAATTATACTTTTTAATAAAATATAATTGTCTGCCTCATTATGATCGGTATATTATGATCGCTATTACAAACCATATAGTAAAGTAAAATCGTCCATCTCGCTATGAAATGCAAATAACTTAAACCAACAATTTTATTAATATAGATTTCAATTTGTTAAATAAATATAATTATGAATACTAGTTTGGTTTGAAATCAATTGCCGTTTCAAATGTACAGTTACGAACAGTTTTCACAGTCATTTCATTTTTATTTGCTTTGTTATTCTGGCAGCTTTGATTCAATATTTGTTTTGCTGTTATCAACAACACGTTTATCAGTAGATCCCTCATTAAATATTAACATTTCATAAAATCCTTTTCTATTTGTGGTTGTGGGCCGGTCACAGTTGTCGAACAACCGATAAGTGTTGGGGTAAACGTGTTTTAGAGTGAAGACCGCGACTAGGCAAACATCGTGTACGGCGCCCTCCAGCTAGGTGGAGTGATGACACCCGCAAGGTAGCTGGCAGTAGTTGGATGAGAAGAGCTGAAGACCGAGTTCGGTGGCGTGCCATTGGAGAGGCCTATGTCAAGCAGTGGACGAACACAGGTTGATGATGATGATGATGATGAACCTGTTCCATTAGTAATGGTGATTGTAAATGTTATTCAAATACCAAATTAGTAATTTGTATAAGATAATGACTAATTTCATAAACGTCTTATTTACCTTTTTGGTACAAAATTAAGGTTACCTACATTTTTTTAATTTTAAGTAACCTAAAATAGGTTATTTTCTTTGAAAGTGATCTATTCATTTAGGCCATAAAAACAAATAAATAATAAAAAAGTCATTGTATCAACCGTCTCAACAATAGTCGAAAATCCACATCAGCATTTAACGAGCAATATTACTCGTCAAACAATTTAAACCCTAGTTATCTACAAATAGGGTTCTAAATAATATTTTACAAGGCAAACGCCAATTTATTGAACCAATTTAAAACCTTGCTTTACCCTTTCGACCTTATTATAGAAATATTTAAGTTTAAAATCCATTTGTTTGAGATTAATACTAAAATCTTTGTCATAATTTTGTTATCTAGAAGGTTCAAGTTCTTATAAACTATGATAGAAGTTGAGTCAACTGGTATTTAAAAGCCTGCCCACCTCAATAGATTAAAGCCTGAATAATGTTGTCTTGAGGACTGTATAATACAAGAGCTATTTAATTTAAAATCTCAAAGAGCTAAATTGCGTTTCGTCGACTCAATTTTTGTTATGACTAATAGTTTTCTTTTTAAGAATTTAAACTATATTTTAACTATAATTTGGTCTCAGAAGTCAATTTTAAGTAGCTCTTAGATGTATTTAGTGGCGTTATAGCAATGTATTAGGAGGCGTTTAAAATAAAAAGCTCCTATAAACTAGAACATTACCAGTTTAAACTAGATTCAAATAAGTTTGAAACAGTAACACTGCTACAACCTTATTTAAAACAAAAAAGAACTTTGTCTGAATTTATTGTACGTGTCTTTATTATTAAACGCAACCATGTATACGTGGAATATCTTAAAATATTATTTTAAAATTACGAAAAGCGTTTTGTCACCGATTGTACGAATGGAAATTTGCAAATCATTTCGCAAACTGTCGTTGAAACAATTTAATACATTCGAAGCTTCGGTAATAAAATTGGAAATGATATATAAGCACAGGTACACTTGAATGGAAAAGTTTCCTAAAAGCATTTTCGTTTTACCTTCACATACGTAGTTTTATATCTTACTTCTTGGAAGTACAAAGACTAATAAAAACTTTTCAGAATTTGATTTGTTTCTTGCGAATTCTAAAATAAGACGTTTCTATTGGTGTTGTAAAGCATACTGTATTAGCTTGACTTTAATATTTAATTTTAAGTGGTTATATGACTTTAACAACATTTTACTTGAAGAAATTAAGGGTAGTACCAAGAATACACTCAAAAGTATTTTTTCTCGGTACTGGAAAAATGCTTTTAGTGCTTCTATTTGTTACTGCAAACATTACGTACTTTAAACTTAGACAAAGCAATGAACATTATTATAATTTTAGTTCAAAATGAAAGAGAAAATGCTAGTCGTACATTATGTATGTATGTATATTAATTGAGACCATGAGATTAAAAAAATAGCTATAGAGTATGCCTAATTATAGCTATAAGTGTTCCCCATAAGCAAATGAAGTGTAGGGCGCCCTCCAGTTAGGTGGAGTGACGATAATATCTGCAGAGTGGCTGATAGTGGTTGGTGGTGGTGGATGTATAAAGCTGAAAAGACCTATGCCCAGCAGTGGACGAGAATAAGCAGATGAATATGATGATGAGATGTTCCCCTACTTGTAAATTATCCTGCGTAAGCTAGAGTTATTTAGATTTGATAGATATGCAGATATTATAACATTTTTGTATCATCATCAACAGCTTACAAGTGGCTACTGCTGACCAAATGCCTCTTCTTTCACCATTGATTGGTTTGACCATTGTCAAACCTTCTCCTTTAGATTAATGATCTACATGCTTGCTCAATACGGGTTGACGATTTCAATCTTAAAATACATAATTAAGAATTATAAGCACATATTTCTTCACGGTGTTTTCCGTCACCGTTCGTCAGTGGTGTTTAAATAATCTTAGAAAGTACATAAAACTCGGGAAAATCACTTTGGTAGGTTTCGAAGCCGCGCACTCATACATGTGAAGCAGGCGTCTTAAACCTCGGGGCTAATTGGAATTTTTGTATTAATTGAAGCAAGCCAGCAAGTCATAAATAGGCAGATACTAACATAAACTTTATTTCGACCAAAATAGCAAAACAAGTCAACGATCTTCTCTTTCTAACCTCCAATGTATTTTTTCTCAATTTTCTTATAAAATAAAGAGTAGAGAGTTGACATGAGTACAACGTTGCTGTCGAATGCACACGGAATCTTAATCTTTGGGTTCTGTTGCTTCTGACAAGGGTCCCTGTTTTGTAGTCGAGTGTGGTCGGAGAGACCCTCAGTTGTAGACCCCTGTAATGTCGGGTAGATGACCGTGAATGTAAGATGATACATCATACGTTTGTACTGTAATTATGTTCTTTTAAATTGTTCGACGTTGGTGTGGGGTATGCTTTAATAGAATTTTAATGTGAAATAATGAAAGGATTTTTTTCGTATGGTGGTTTTTTTTTAGTTATTTGCTTTCTTCTAGCGTGGCGTAATAAATATAAATGTGTCACTTTTGCATAGTTACGTAAATATTGGTAAGTTAGCCAAATTGAAGGAACCTATACCTTATCTTGATGTCGCAGAGAACCTAACGGGTAACCGGGGCTCCGGCTCGACGTGCAGGAGAAGGAACGGGGTGGTTTTTAGTCAGTAAGAGTCTGACACTCCCTTCCGCCTCACCCAGGCGGGAGCAGTCATTCGATGATTTTCCCCCATTAAAAAAAATACCTTATCTTGAACCTGTTTGGCATTTAAAAAAACTTATAATTATAACTGCAATATTATGCTCAATAGTCATACTATACATTAAATAAACGGTGCAGTATAATGGGACATAAACGACACATTAAACACGTTATAAGAATTAACTAAACGTAGTCCAAAATCATAATAAATACTTGAGCACAAACAACTATCTGCAGCGTCATTAACACCGAAACTTAAAACATTAAACAACTGAAAATCACTGGTAGAACTATTTTAAGAGCTAAAACTGTTCGTAAAGTTGAACTTTAGGTGGATACTAAATACGTATACCTCTATATATGCATGAATGAGAATGTAACTCTGTCCATTTGTACGTTTGTCAGTTTTCGTGTCTGAACTGCTAAACTCGTTTAAATGAAATTTAATGCAAAAAGATAGATTTTACAGAAGAGTAATTTTGATGAACATTATCGCTCAACATTAATTCTCTACAATCTTTGTTCTACTAATAATAAAATGAAGAGAATACTATGGCTGTGTGTTAACCAACACAAGTCACAATAGCTAAATTGCTTTTCATACATACCTACGGCTCGACCGGAGTGATAACCTGGCCTCACAGAATACCGACGTGGAACAACGCTTGTGTTGTGTTTCGTTGTGTGAGTGAGTTTACCGGAGGCCCAATCACCCAATCACCCCTCCCCAGTCTTCCCAATTCCCGAATCCTCCACAATCCTCAAATTTCCAATCCCCAAAAGGCCGGTAACACCTTGGTGTTTCATGTTCGGTGCCGATTGCTTACCATCGGGTGATCGGTCTGCTCGTTTACCTTGGCTTGTGCCATAAAAAATAAACAAATAAGTTATTGCTCGACACAATACTATACTAATAATAGCAAAGTATTTAAGACAAACAATCTGCTCAATGCACAAGTAACTATTAGATAAGTATGGCCAAAACCACGTGTAAAAGATAGTCATATACACCTCCGGAGGGTTTCTATGCTCCTAAATACCTACATCTACTACCAGTATACAACAGTTCACATCTGCAATTACTACTAGAACGGTCTCTGTTTATTCGTTCAGCTCTGACTTGACCGTTTATAGCTACAATAAAATAGTTTGCCGTAAAACTTTGGGTTTACGTTCGGTCTTATGTACCGCAAGTATAAGGCAATGACGTGCTGGACTGGACATTGGGCAGTTGGGGTAATGAATTGGTTTTTATTGTGTAGTACTACATATGTATGGGGTGTGATATGAGTGTGTTAATTGCCGTGTTGTGTTGTTAGTAAAATATGATTTGATGTCTTTTTATAAGATCGCCAGAAATTAGGTGCAGAATTGCGTATGTCTATAAAATTATTGTAATTCTTTTATTAACTTGATTTTTGTTTACTCAATTGATATATTTCATGCACTAACATTTGTATGGTACTTAATTATAAATGACCATGGAAATAATAATTAGTGTACCTTATATTACAACACTATCACTTCATAGAGTTTACAGGTGAATATACTGGGAAAAGTTCTACTAGTTTCGAATCACAGAGGGCCTTTATTCATGAGCAGAGTACACGGTTGCGGCGATGTCGCGCAGTCTACTAGCCATCCTTCTGACACAGCTGAACAGTAGTTTTAGTTTTTCTCTGTATGTCAACATGACTAATTCGTAATTTGAAGTTAATTCAGTATGTCTCACGATAGTGATTCTAAAAACTTTGTTATCCTTTTAAATATTTATTTATTCCTTAATTATATTTCAATTAAAAATCACTGAGATAGTAACTGAATTAATTAAATAATTAATGCTTATGTATATACATTGTCAGTAATTCATACTTGAGATGCATTATTTAAAGTAAAATGTTTATGAAAATTAATAATATTTTCTTGCTATAACTGCGAAATTTGTGGCCTCTCACGTTATAAATTATGATAACGTTCGGTTTAGCTTACAGAAGCATATAATTTCAATTTTGAATACTCACTCATGTTGCTACAAAGATTAATTAACATGCAATTCAGCTCTTCATTAAACAAAGAGGTGTGTTCAAATGATTTATAATTTTAACTTGAAATTTTCTTGCAAATTGCAAAAGTCTTGTTGAGATTTTGCCAATTAAGTCCACTGTTTTTATGTAAATTACGAAAAGTATTACAGTTACTTTCTAACCATAATACTTAAATTGTAGGTTTTACAATAGGTATCAAATGAAATTCATTTTTGTTATGTTCTATACATATAGCTGAAGAAAATTGCTTCAAAGAAATTCTTCGTAACAAAAAACTAAACCTGTTGGTCTAGTATTTGGAACAAATAAGTACCTAAGCGATAACAGAAAAAAAACAAATGTTCACATATAACGAAATTGAATTTCATTGAAAAGATCCGGACAAAGATTTAGCAGATCCCCCAGGGTCGGATTTGGAGAAATACTTAAAGTGGCTTACAGTCCGCGATTGCGTGCGATAGGCAAATCCCACGTTCGTCTTCGGAGCGATATAAAATGGTCCTAAATACATAGAGGTTATGGGCACACACTTGAGAGTCACGGTAGCGGTAATTCTTCTCTAATTTAATTTAAAATCGACATTTTCCTAATGCAATCCTGAATTACACTATTCTAAGTTTTTAAATTCAAGCTGTTACAAAATTAATAAACATGACGCCTGAGGTCTAGTTTAAAAAAATGCGGAGCTCTCCTTCGTTAACTTAGTTTATGTGCAGTTTCATTTCATTGTATGTTTTTTTATATTTTTATTTATGTGTTTTTTAATATTGGCCATTTTACGAATATCATGGCAAACGCTCTTATGAAAAGGAGACTAATGATCTTTCAGTGGACGGTGTTATTGATATTGATGATAATAGTGCAATATTTTCGCTACAAATTCGCTTTCCCAAGTTCTGTATCACAACCCGTAGATTGACATCCGTTGAAACTAATTTCCATAACCCTTAGGTTTCAGCAATCCGAGCTTTTTACTCACGAATAAAACCTCAGTCGCTATTTATTAAAAATTCGCTTTTCCCAAGCATTTTTCCTGATGTAAATGTTTTTTTCGCAGTATCAAAGCAAGCGGTGCTTTGATGATAAATTTAATGATATTAAGTTATCGTTTATTAAGTCCCAGCTATGTGTTCTCCTAATTAAATATATTCATTTACATTTACTCATTATCTATAAATGAATGAGTCATTTAATGTTGTCGGGATAAGTATGCGATTCTGATCGTTAAATTCACTCTATTCCACTTTGACTAAAATCTTATGATTTAACAGCGGAACCAGGCATTCAAATCAAATATAGTTTGAAATATTATGGCCTTAAATATCTCTAAATGAGGTTTAACTCTGTGCCAAGAAGGCCACATCTATTCAAAGTAAGACATAAATTCCTGTGATGATAGCTTTAATTGTCGCAAAGGAAATCAATTTTCGACTTAATTGGAGTTGGTGCAATTTTATTACAATTGATTACAAAAGACCCATTTGACCATTACAGTTATAATTTTAATTGTATTACAGCCCAGAAGGACCCCCTTACCAGCATTAAATATGAACTGGCAATCTAAGTCTTTATCTTCAGCTCTTGCACTTATGACTATTTAACAAACAAGAAACTTTAAATAAAAGGCACTGACTGAACCTAGTCTTAAGTGTACATACTTAACAGTCAGCCTTACGGCTCTCAAGACAGTCTTTGTCGTTACAAATGCACATTGGTCTACTTTAACAAAACGGCTCCTAGGACCACAAGGTCTCAATACGAATATTCAAGGTTTTGTTTACGTGGCATAGTGGTGGAAAAAGGACCATTTGGCTAAGGTCATAAAACGTTTTATAACCGTACAGTTGGCTTCAGTTTCAGCCGTTTATGTTTCTTGTAATCGCTGTATATAAAATGGTTTTAGTGCTTTAGTTGGGTGAATGAATGTTTAATCTTAAATTGTGATCATTGGAGTTGTGATTAACACCAAATTATATTGGACTTGTTATGTTTCAAAGAGTTGAAAAACGTATATCACATATCTTTTTTTTTATCTATATTTCATATCTATTAAAATGCATTCCCACAATGTATAGAGTTCAAACAATTATAAGCTTTAATTCTCACGACATAACATTGAAAACACAGGAGCATTTGTAATTAAAATTAAAACAGTTCCCTGCAATAGTCATAAAAGTAAAAAGACGTGGGACGTTCAAATTACAACGGAGAATTTTCTTGTTCGTTCACATTAAAATTCTTTCCACATGAGATGGTGCTGCAAAATGGAATCTAAATTCCTTAATGTTTTACAAGAATTCTGTGAAATAATTAAAAGAGTTATGAAAGTAATTAATCGTTGTAATATTAGCAGTCATACGCGGCGTAATTAATTGCTTAATTTTCATAAATATACGAGAATGGAAGTTGGTCCTTCGATCCCACTTTTACCTTACTTGTTATATTGACTTTGTCTTGAAACTTGTTTACACTTTTTGATCCCAGAAAGGGTATTATAGCATACTATGAGTACAATTTTACTCTTACTTTCGCTTGTTATGTTAAAACGTCGAGCGTCCGTGTTTCTTATGATCCAACGGGTGCACACGTGACATTTGGAACATTTTTTCTTATGATCCACCGGGTGCTCATAAGGATGTTCGAGGGGTTAAGAATCCCATGCAATAAGTTACAATCGATTTTTTAAATAATTCTTTTATAAACAACGATTTATTAAACCGGCTTCAGTCCCTCTTTTTTTAAAGGCGATTAATCAATATACTAAAACATTTTCCTAAATGTAACAAACACTTTTCTGAAAACAACATTGATTCAGCCAATCGCGAGATAATCGTGCACAAACAAATATACATACCTTCATATACTTTTAAATACAAGTCAAACTAAGAACCTTATTTTTTCTTTTAAATTAATGTCGGTTAATAACAAAAAACGTATTTATTTTAAAAGTTTGGATTTTTCTTTGCCAGTTCTTTGTCTTTCCAAGAAGGTTTTATTTAAAAATTGTTGAATGTTTGCACGTGTAAACTCTTACTTGAAACCAGTAGTTAGTATTTTTAATTAGAGACTTGTACAACTGGCTCCGTCTAATGGAGTATACTTAGCGCATTTTGTCACGTTTTAACTAAGCTCGGATTAAATACCTGGTGGATATAGCTTTAGTAGATTAAGATTTTGCGAAGAAGCAAAATTGATATATTGTGTAATATGCTTAGTTTTGTTGATGAATTCGATTACATTTGGATGGACGACTATGACATACCACTAGGCTATTTCGTTACTGTCGATTCCAGTACAGTACAGTCTTTCGTAGTATGTATTCTCATCTGTTATTGGTCGAAATCATTCTTACAACCAATGGCATCGCGGAACTTGATCGAGTTCACTCCGTAAGTAAAGTTTATTTAAAGAAGTTTAAAGAGTATATTCTTTATTTACCGCCATTACGCCATGAACAAATATTGAACAAAAGTTTTTAAATAGTAGTTTAGTCGTCATGAACTTGTAGTTCATGTGAGAAATGAGATGGATAGATAACCTTTGAACTCGAAGTTCATTATTTTGGTACCCCATTTCAATAGAAAACAAATTAATCAACGTTCTTAAACAGAATTGAAGCCATTATATAAACAGCTCAATCCACATCCAAATTGCATGCCCAAAATAAATTTTCCCAAAATTCTCATTACGAATTTAGTAGAGCTTCATAAAAAAAAGAAATATTCTTCAGCCATATTGAAAAATGTTGCAGGATATTAGGAACTGTAGGATGTTTACCGTGTTTTGTTTTGCCAGGGTGTTTGTGTTCGATCTACTGGGTAATTGGAAGCTGTGACGTCACGACGAGGATAAGCTCATCCTAGTCATCACAGGCTCTTGACTGTGGAATTTAAAAACAACGTAATTTTTAGGCTTCCGATGCGTGATATTTTTTTTAATTAAACACGTGTTTTTGTTGGTGTTTATACATTACTTACATGAAGCTAAAAATATTGTGACGAAAACTTATCAAATTAGTGCAGTGGTTTTTGTAATAAAGATACTCACATTTTCCATGGCTATAGTTAAAAAAAAACATATTTTTAAAAGCATTTTATGGCTAGTGTACGCATACAAACTTGGTCCTTATCTAAAGAGGTTAGTTTTGAAAGAACTATAATATAAGTTAGTCATATTGCATGAAGCTGGCAACCATAACTGTTCTCTCTGTTTATTTTTAATTACCATCGCAGTGGAAACAGCGTTTAAATGTTATTTTCCTTTCTATTATTAGTTTTCTCCCCTTAACTGAATCCTTGTCTCTGGCAATAGCTTTTGCTCATCTCTTGTTTTTGTTTAAAATTCAAATAATAGAATATTCGATTCAATCTTTGTAGGTTTTATAAATTTTTTATTGCTTCTTTAAATTAAATTAAAACTTTGAAGTTGCTATTTTTAGTTTATAATAGTTTTTGTCATGGGATAAATCGGTAAACGAGCTGACGGATCATCTTATGGTAAGAAATCAGCGTATCTCATGGACACCCGGAACACCAGAGGCGTTACAAGTGCATCATCGGACTTTCGGGGGCTTGGAATTTGAGGATTTTGAGGAATTGGAAGAGGGACCCTTGGGCATTTGGAGCTAGTTGCGTTATTAGGTAGTTGTCACTCCTATGTTATGAGTTTTATTAACCAATAAGCAACCAATCCATTTCGTTTACAAAGACTTAATGGTACAAAATGTAGATTCCTATGGAGAAGAACGAGCAAGAAACTCCTTTTCAATCAGGATTACAATACAATTCTTGTTTCGTTTCATTGCTCCGATACAGCATATTTCTATATGCCTAGTAGATTATATACATCGTTTACTTAGCTGTGATGGGCATCAAGCATAATACATATTAGTGCTGTCAGCAGAGATAACGGTCAGATTAACTTTTTGACATGGGTTTTTGAATCAGTTTATAAGAATAAATTGCTATTCTTTTTCGTGTATACGTGTGTGCAACCTTTTAAGTCTTAACGGGTTGCCAGCCCTGTTGGGCCCCATCTGTGGTGGTGTGATATCTCCTTGAGGCGCGCGCGGAAGGAGCTATCAGACCACCAGGTGTTCATATACCTGGACAGACAATTTTTAAGTTCATTTGGACCTTGTTTGCTGGAAAACCCTGGTTGCTTTTGACTTGAAAATTAGGATAACATATATGTGGATGTCTCCAGTCTGCGAAGTTTGTTTACAATAATATAATATTAAATTTTATATACAAAAATGTATGTTTTTGACATCTATAATTAAAAAAAACTTTAGAAATGATCAAATATAGAGTGGACACTTTTTAAATTACATGTTGACGTTTAAAGTTTATTTAGATTCTAGTCTGTATGTGTTTACGGAGCCTCGGGGGACTTAGTTGTTGCGGGAATTCCAGCTCGAAGTGCAGGAGTAGGAACGGGGTGGTTTTTAGTAAGTAATAGTCTGATACTCCCTTTTGCCTCACCCGGGTGAGAAAAGTCATTGAATGATTATCCCACTTATAGAATAAAAAAAAACAAGCTCGTATGTGTTCCCAGCTTCGCCAGCGTAACTTCTTCTTCTTCATTGTACCTACTTCCAACCATATGAATGTAAAACATTAAGAGTTTTTTTGATGGGATGGGGCCAAGAGTGACTGTGATACTTGATCATAATTAATTGTTTAGTAGATTAAGTCGAAAGAGGCAACAAAAATCAACATGAAATAACATCACTGGAGATGTAACAGTATTGGTAAATATATCACTACATAGTACAAATCAAAGTAGCTATCCGCCGTCTGGCTGTCCCTATGTCTGCTTAGATCTTTAAAACTGTGCAACGGATTTTGATGCGGTTTTTTTCAATAGATAGAGTGATTCTTAAGGAAGCTTTTTATATGTATAATACATTTCGCATATTGCACCCTTGCGAAGCCGGGGCGGGTCGCTAGTTTTTTATAAAAATAAGTAACATATAATAAGTTTTTGGTACAATTGGCGATAGCACACATACACAGCGTCTCGGCAGGGTTTCTTTGGAGAATTTACATTTATATTAGTCGAGTACACCTGCCAACGTCGTCTGCAAAACTAACAGCCACACATTCGCCTGTATTTCACACTTCTTGCACACTAATCGAAATATGTGGAGTTTAAGACACATGTTTTTATAATAACTTTCGTGAGACATACTAAATTAACTAAAAATCGTGGGTTGCTCACGTGAAGATACTGAAAAAAAATCTCCTAGTTTCGAACCACAGAGGGGTTCAGGCTGCGCGACACCGCCGCGCCGCGACCGCGCATGCTGTTCATGAGGAAGAACCCCTCTGTGGTTCGAAACTAGTAGAGCTTTTTAAGAAACGTGTTTTTACAACGTATTTAAATCATAAAGTCGAAATTTAAAAACATAACATAACATCACGCCTTTTAAGACGTGCATTATACGGCACTTAATACCACTGTACAATATACTACCTACTTTTCACTATTTATGTTAGTTATTACTATGAGTCCCATGTAATAGGGGGTGAGTCTATTTCAAATTAAAAAATGATAACTTTATAATTAACTATACTGGTCCCTGGCATCACTGCACTATACCTACTGGTCATGACGATTGAAATTGGGTAAGTGGTAAAAAATATAAATACACAGGTATCTTAAAAATAGGCTAGGATGAACATTAGACTAGTTTTTATAGCGGTTGTATCAAGGTCTCATGAATTGTAGAAAGTAAGAAGTTTTGTCTATAAATATAGTTATTTCATGATTAATCCACTAAGGGACGATAGATAAATTTTAGCTAATGAATAACTTAGAAAATTTGACAATCCGTCCATACTAAAGACTGTCAAATGTCAATTTTATTATACACTAGCTTCTGCCAGCAGCTTCGCCCGCGGTCCCAGAGGTAAAATGCCTATGTATCACTTCAGACCATAATCTACCTCTGTTCCGAATTTCATTCCGGTCCCTTCAGTGGTTTTAATATGACTGAGTAACAAAGAAACACATAAACTCACATATTTTCATTTATAATATCGAGTCAAGCTAATTTCAACCATTGGCCTTTCATTTACAGCGTAATGTCTATGAATGAGTATTGTAATCGTTAGAGTAGACAAATACAATCAGAAATCACCTAATTGCTAAGCTATCGGGAGTTTCACGTGTTATTGTGAGTCAACCATAAAAGATAGACATATGCTGTCGAGGAATATTTTTTATATAATTTTAAGGAGAATATTTCCGTCATATATGATTTCTATGCAGCTTTAACCTATAAGCCTGCACACGCAACGGAAGCTTAAAAAATGGAGTAACTTCTCCCATTTTTCCAATATTTCCCTTCACTGCTCTGCTCCTTTTGATCGTAGCGTAATGAAAAGTATACTATAACCTGCCCAAGAGTATGAAGAATAATTGTGCCAAATTTCGTTAAAATCCATCGAGTAGTTTTTGTTTCCATAACGAACATACAGACAGACAGACAGACAGACAAAAATTTTCCTGATTGCATTTTTGGCATCAGTAGCGATCCCTAACCACCCCTTGATAGTTATTTTTTAAATATATTGAATGTACAGAATTGACCTCTCTACAGATTTATTATAAGTATAGATTTAAGAATGATTGAAAAATCGGCCCTTAGCGAGAGAAATTCACATATTCTTAGATTAAGTGTTGAGCATATTTTTTGTATCTAAATCTCCGATGTCTTATTTAAATGGAAGATATAACTAATTTGTCTTCGAAGTTGTATTTTTGAATATTCTAGACGTAGAATCCCTAAAAAGGTTAATAAGAAAAACAAATGTAAGTACGTAAAAGAAATTCATGGAAAAAATAAAAACAAATTTCAAACTTCGTAAGTATCATGTGATGCGGCAAAGTAATATAATATTTTGATTAACAATTTCCAAAGAGATTGATTTACAAGTAAGGCAATATTTCAAAGGAATGGAATAAGAAAATATAAATTGAGACCAGTAAGGTAATTTGGGAGGTACTCGTCAATTTCGGAGGTACTCCAATCTATACTTTTATTCATTGAACTTTCTACTTTATAACAAAACAGTAAGGTTAAAAATTGAATAATAGAATTTGACTTAAAGAGGTCGGTTGATATGCTGTGGTCTATACGCTCAACTCCATAGATCTTTGAATTTAAACGGTTTTAGAACAAAATGGCGACGTACAATATTATTGTACGTAAAAAATATTTTTTAATGTGATAGTTCTGCGAGACTCTTATTAATCTAGTCTAGACTAATTTGAGACTATGTTGTTTTTAGGAATCCTAGGTTTCTTCTAGGTTTTGATTAGTTTTGGAGTTGATTTAACTAATTAATTCATAATTAAAGTAATATTGTTATGAGTCGTAAAATAGTTGCTGGATATTTTTCTTCAATTTCCTAATTATTCTAGAACAATTCCAACTTCTATTTGCTTCTCTTGATTATGCTTAAGAAGAAAAAAAATTACAGTAATTTTGTTATGAACCGTAAAATAGTTGCCATGATATTTTTCTTTAATTTCCTAAATATTCTAGAAGAAATCTAACTAGCCATGCCTCTCTTAATTATGCTTAAAAATAAAATAATAGAGACGTAACTGTTGTTTTGAATTTGTCCAGTAATAAACTATTAATTACTTTGAACAATCCGAACTCCACTAAGGTACAAAATTATTTGGAATTTGAAATCCCAATTAAATACATTTCCAGGAAACGAACTCACAATGTTGTCGACCCAGAGAATAACATCAGTCCAAATGGTTTTGGGTACAAGATAGAGACATTTTAGGCCACTGTCTACCGAGGTTTACTGGGCCATGCATTATTCATTAAGCTCTCTCATAACTTTGCTAAGATCTCGAACATTGGTTCCTAGTCTGAAGGTGGATGAGATCTAGATGAAAACTTATGTGCAGTAGTGTTTATTTAATATGCTTTACTTTTTTATATTTTTTCAGTAAGCCACTAAATGTCATGGTGTCCGTAGGCTTAAGACTCCTCATGCATGAGAGTGCGACTTCGAAAACCTACCATCGAGAAGTACCAGTATGACTTTTTCGAGTTAGGTATATGTCCTTTTTAAGATTATCTAGATGCCTCTGACAAACGGTGAAGGAAAACATCGTGAGGAAACCTGGGCTTATAATCTTTAATAAAAGTTTGAAATCGTCAACTCGCATTGAGCAAGCGTAATGATCAATGCCCAAACCTTCTCCGTGCGAGAAGAGGCCTTTGGCCAGCAGTGGCCACTTATAGGCTGTTGTTGATGATGATGATGATGAAGTCATTAGAAGTTTTGAGAAAATTCTTGTTTGCATTTGTACATGTTTGGGTAACTTTGTGCATTAAGATTTTGACAATAGAGTACTTAGTAGAATATGCATTCATCAGTGGTAGAATATGTATAACTGTATTATTAGAAATAAGGTGGAAACTTATGTATACAAGAAAAAAAAATGCAATGGCAAACTACCTATAAGAAAAATTTAATTAGAACATAACATAACATCACGCCTTTTATCCCCGAAGGGGTAGGCAGAGGTAACATGAGCTTATATTGCCATATACCGGGCACATTTCCAGACTCCGTGCTACTACTGAGATTTTTTTTTAAAATCCAGTAATCCTTTGCCCGACCCACGAATCGCACTCGGTCAACGAGGCTTTGGGCTTTTCTTCTACCTTCAAAGATTCCTAACAGTATATTATTTTAATTGGTTTTATGTAGCAATGCTTGTTATTATATCAAATTTGAATTAACTGTTGGTTCTCCTAATACATAGGTATTTAAGGCAAAAGTTACGATAGACGCAATATTAAAAAAAGTAGAGTACGTACCTGTACGGTATGACGCACATACAATTTTAAACCATCGAAACTGTATTACAGTGTTTGTTTAACTTAATGGAATCTATTGAATGCTGCTCACAGAATGGTATCCCAGTTGAAAGCGTTTAGTAAAATTTTCAATCATTCCTTGTCACATGTTAAGAATTTACTTAACATCACGCCTTTTATTCCCGCAAGGTTAAGCAGATTTGCACATTACGGCACTTAATGCCATTGTACAATGTAACACCCGCTTTTCACTATTTATGTTATGAGTCCCATGTAATAGGTTGTGAGCCTATTGCCATATACCGGGCACAATTCCAGACACCGTACTATTACTGAGATTTTTTTTAAATTCCTTTGAACACTTTGGCCTGCCCGGGAATCGAATCCGAGACCCCTAGCCCAGCAGTCGCACTTGCGACCACTCAGTCCTATAATATTGTTTGTTACCTTACGACATTACAATAGGTATGTATACCATGTGCACCTTCAAAGGCGCCTAACAAGAAATAGATAAAAATAAAAATACTTCCCGCATACCTACATGTCTTATCGGAAATAGAAAATAAAAATGGCCTTCTTATATTAAGTGAGTATGTTAGGGAAAATTCCAACTATCTCCTGAATAGTTCGCCTTTCATCAGGGCCCAGTTAGCTGTCAGTGCTCACAGAAAAAAGGCGATTTTACGCTAGTAATTGAAAAGGGATCGCTGGCCAGTCTTTTCCCGGCTGTCAGATTGACGTTTAGCTGCCGAATTGACAGCTACCGGCCTCATCTATCTTGATAATGTAGTGTATAGATTCTGTACCTATGTATTTAGACGTACCTATTTTTATTTATTTTTGTTTTTTGTCGCTTCTTTGATTTAATTTTCACAAAATAATTGCAGTAGTAGTTTTTTATATGTATTAATTACAATAAATGAAAAAGTCAATCTTTTTAATATTAAACTGACTGAACTTTACGACGCCCATGCACCTATTCGTCCAATAAAAATTAAACACCTACCAGCTCCGTGGATGACGGAGGAGATTAGGGACATGATAAGGAGGAAAGCAGTAGCAAAATCCAAGTTTAAGCGCCAACCAACTCCTGCGAATCGTGACGGGTATGTTACCATTCGTAATCGCAGCAACAGAATGTGTAGAGATGCACAACGCCGCCACATTCATAAATCCGTTGAGGACGGTGAACCAGCCAAAGTCTGGAAATTTCTCAGATCTATGGGAATCGGGAAGCTACGTCAGGATAACCATTCCAAAGACGTAGACTTAGAATCATTAAATAAACATTTTTCCACTTCTTCTACTATCAATGCTTCTTTCAAAACTGTAACACTTAACTATCTTTCTTCTCTTCCTGTACCCGATTACTCTCCATTTCTGTTTGATCAATTCACGGCTGGTGATGTTAAGAAAAGCATAGAGGCTATCACATCCAATGCGGTGGGTAATGATTGTATTAGCCGCAAGATGATACTTTCTGTCCTGGATGAAATTCTTCCAGTCATCTGTCATATACTTAATTATTCCCTGTCCAGCCGTGTTTTTCCTTCTGCATGGAAGGAAGCACAAGTTACCCCCTTACCAAAGAAACCAAATCCTTGTGGTCCATCTGATTATCGTCCTATCTCCATTTTACCATTCCTTTCCAAAGTCCTTGAGCGCCTCATCCATAAGCAGCTTAGTGCTTTCCTGACCAAACACAATCTCCTTAATCCCTTCCAGTCCGGGTTTCGTCCAGGACATAGTACCACCTCAGCCTTAATTAACATCACGGAGGACATAAGATCTGGCATCGAAAATGGCAACCTCACGTTGCTGACCCTGCTAGATTTTAGCAATGCTTTTAACACTGTCGACTTCGATATACTTCTTGGGATACTCGGTTCTCATGGCATATCGCCAGCTGTAATTGAATGGTTTCGTAGTTACCTGTCTGGCCGCCGGCAGCGTGTCTGCATTGAAGGTTCACTCTCGTCATGGTCTGATGCAACTGCCGGCGTACCGCAGGGGGGCGTCCTTTCTCCATTACTCTTCGCAATCTTTATAAACTCTATCTCCAACGAACTTCTTTCATCCTACCATTTGTATGCTGACGATCTACAGATTTACTCACAAGCGCCTCCTCATGAGTTCTCTGAAGCCGTGACGATGGTGAACAGGGACCTAGTACGGATTTCCAACTGGAGTAAGGCTCATGGGCTTAACATCAATCCTGCGAAGACGCAGGTCATTGTTGTCGGTACCCCGCGATTGCGCTCAAAGATAGTCTGGTCACATATTTCACCGATTGTCTTTGATGGTACGAGAATCCCGTACAGTGACACTGTGAAGGATCTAGGGATCCTGATAGACAAAGACTTTTCCTGGGGGCCACAGCTGCGAGAAGTCAGCCGCAAAATATTTGCGTCAGCAGGATCTTTACGCAGGCTCCGGAACTTTCTGCCAACTGCAACCAAAGTTGCGCTCGCTCGATCACTTCTGCTCCCTCTCCTTGACTACGCCGATGCCAGCTATCTAGATATTACCGAGGAGCAGTTAGATAAGCTTGAGAGACTCCAAAATTTCAGCATCAGGTTCATATTTGGTTTGCGCAAGTATGACCACGTTACCGAATATCGCAATATACTCAAGTGGCTGCCAATCCGCCTTCGCCGGAATACTCATATCTTGTCCCTACTTTACAATATACTGTTCAATCCGTTTGCCCCCTCTTACCTCAAAGAACGTTTCAAGTTCCTAAATGACGCACATTCGAGATCACTGAGGTCGTCAGCGAATCTGAGATTGGAGATGGCCCAGCATTCCTCAAAATTCTACAGCAAGTCATTCACTGTGCAAGCTGTTAGGTTGTGGAATGCACTGCCAGTGTCGATAAGACAAGCTAAGTCGTTGGCTGCGTTTAAGGGCCAAGTTAAGAAGCACTACCTCTCTTCTCTATAATGTCATCATCAAACTGTTTCCTTTTAAGTGGTCCATAATAATGGTATATTTAAGTGTAAGTAGGTATGTAATCATGTATATATGTATGTTTGTGTGTATGTATGTGTATATGTATGTATGTATGTATGTATGTATGTATGTATGTATGTATGTATGTATGTGTATATGTATGCATGTTTATGTGTATGTATATGTACATGTATGTATATATTATTACTACGTTATTTATTTTTTTATTTTTTTTTCTTAGTACACAACCCGTATAAATATTTCTTTTCATTATATCCACCCAAAGGTTGTCTGGTAGAAATCACTAATAAGTGATAAGACCGCCTTTGTGCCCATTATTATTTTATTTATATTTGTCATTTCCTTTTCTGTATGTACTGTATTATTAATGGTGTACAATAAAGTTATATTGTATTGTATTGTATTGTAATTTTGTCACGCTAGGATTTTTTTCTGTGCATGCGCATGATACCCAGATTCGAAACGACATAACATAACATCACGCCTTTTATCCCCGAAGGGGTAAGCAGAGGTGCATATTACGGCACTTAATACCATTGTAGAATAGGGAGTGAGCCTATTGCCATAAATCAGGCACATTTCCAGATCCAGTAATACTTTCTCCGACCCGGGAATCGAAGCCGAGACCCTTTGTCCGGCAGTCGCACTTCTAACCACTCGGCGGTTTAAATCGAGTTATTTAAGTCTCAGGTCCGATTTCTACAAAATGGTTGTAAAGTAAACACTTTGTTACATAAAACTAAGGCAATAGGCTCACCCCCTATTACATGGGACTCAAAACATAAATAGTGAAAAGTGAGTGTTACATTGTACAGTGGCATTAAATGTACCTCTGCCTACCGCTTCAGGGGTAAAAAGTGTGATGTTATGTTAACTCAGGTGTTACAACTTATTTTCAAGTCACCTGCAGTACAGTCCAATGACGTCACACGACCAAAATGCCCAGAACGGTTTTGCGTCAAAATGCACACAACAATGCGGCTCTGTGCAGTAAGCGCAAGATCTTCTGAATTGGATGAACTTGTTTCCACAGGCAACACATTTGGTTATGACGGCTTTTGGCCCAGTTCAGCGAATATCATTTTAACAGTTTTCTTGTGAAAATTAATTTATTCAACTGTTATAAACGTTGCAGTTTTAATAAAGCATAGAGTGCGAACTTGTTAGGGAAATTAAATCCTTTTTTGTTATTTTTGGCATAACCCACATAATACTTTTACTACTAGTACACACAGATAAATAATTTATAAAATTGGAGTTTATTATCTATATATATAAAAGAAAGTCGTGTTAGTTACACTATTTCTAACTCAAGAACGGCTGAATTGATTTAAATGAAAATTGGTGGGGAGGTAGATTAGAATCAGGAGACGAACATAGGATAGGTAATTTTTATCCAACATTATTTTTTTACCAAAAATCACAAAGTCGCGGGCAGAAGCTAGTATTAAAATAAAATAACCGCTTTTTACTTAATGCATATTTTTATATTTTTTTCTGTCTTTCTATTTGTACTGGCTAATCATTGGAATGGCTAATCATTGGAATGGCTGGACTGATTTTGACGGGAATTTTATTGGCAGGTAGCTGATGGATACTAAGGAGTAACATAGGTTATAATCAGGTGATCCGTCAGTTCGTTAGCCTTCTTCTCCATAAAAAAATAGGCTACTGTTATAATAGAACATTAAAACAAAAAAGAGTTTTGTCCTAAATAAAATCATATTCTACGCGGATGAAGTCGCGGGCAACAGCTAGTTAGACATAAAACCAAACAAACACATGAATATAACATCAAGAATCTCCATAAATATGATTTCAACGATTAGTTATGTGATTATACCCAATCACAAAAGTTATATATTTATTCTCAATTATTCAATCCCCACTTCAACATAATAAAAGCAAAAATATTAGCTCAATCTAAATTGACGATGAAACAAAAATATGATTTTGTTAACATAAAAGCCACATCAATGCAAATTGCTTTAATTAAATTCACTCCGCCTAATCCTATAAAAGATTCAAAATTTGTCAACGTTTGTAAACAAAAATCCATTTTGGAATATAATACAAAATGGTTGATTTGAGGCAATTAGTCCTTAACGATCATACAGGGGTAGCCAGGTAAACGTTTTTCAAATTAAACTTTGCTGTAATATAAATTTGATTAGCTGGCTTAGTCATTTTGTTCACTGCTCGTTGGCCGAGTGGTCGCAAGTGCGACTTCCGGGCAAGGGGTCTCGGGTTCGATTCCCGGGTCGGGCAAAGTATTACTAGGTTTTAAAAAAAAAATCTTAGTAGTAGCACGGAGTCTGGAAATGTGCCCGGTATAATTATGGCAATAGGTTCACCCCCTTTTATATGGGACTCATAACGCATAAATAGTAAAAGTGGGTGTTACTTCTGTGTGCACCTCTGCCTACCCCTTCGGGGATAAAAGGCGTGATGTTATGTTATGTTCATTTTGTTCATCGAAATAAATTTATGTGTGCTTATAAACTGTTAGTATGATGTCCGTGTATTTTGTATAATAGGGTAGTTTTCTAAATTTTATTTTAATGTCCGTCTGGTACATTAAATTAAAACTTTAGACACGTATTTTTTCTTTCCCCACAAAATTAAATACTTTCGACGTTATATTAATTTGAAATATCGTGTGAAGTCACAGCGTGTCACATTTTGTAGCACGTTATGACGTAACGACCTCCCACTCCTAAACTTCGTGCTATTTTATCTAAGTATTGCAACTAAATGCGAGAAAATAAAAAAATACGTGTCTAATATTTTTTCATTATCTAACCGACGGATTAATCAGATTTTTAATTTATATACCCTGGAAACTACCCAGTTGTGTCCTATTTACCTATTTCTCACTTTTCATTATTTGTCTTATTAATTCTAGGTATAAGTACAGCACAGTACAGTATAGGTATATACTGTGATAGACAATTACAAAAAAACATATACACTAATCTTTTACCCTGATTCAAACATGAGTTCGGCAGTTGCATTAAGTAAAAAATAAATGGTATTACAACACAGTTAAAACAAAACGTCAAACATATTTATAACATAACATAACATCATGCCTTTTTATCCCCAAAATTCACTATTTATGTCATGAGTCCCATGTAGGGGGTATACTATACTTATTCTCCTACACCAAGGGAAAGCTAATACCAATTTAGTCCATACTTTCTAGTATGCATTACCCAATCGATAGTTAATTTATGAACATAGTTCCCGAACAGGATGAACTTCCTAAAACAAGTGTTTGCTGCGTCCATTATTTCAAAGCGAGCTTTTGCCGCTCAGTGAAGCGATATTACCAAAAGTTTCGGATTCTTTCACCTAAATACGAAGGCTGAGCTAAACTATTGGCATCAGGAAATACAGAATAAACACGTGTATTGTATTAAACATGTTAATTGTTTTGATTTCGTAATAGTGGAAAGACAATCAAAAGACTGTCAAAAAGAAAAAAAAATCTTAAAAATGATCTACAACTATGCTAAATGAGGCACATTGTTATCTAGCACCCAGTGGGTTGGCGATTTACTTGATATTTTACTTGATTGATAAGACTATTCCTTAATAACTTGCAACAAATAACCCATCCAAGAATATCTTTTCAATAATAAACGAAAATACACTCTCTGAAGGTGAAATTAGGTCAAATTTCGTTCACAACGTGCACTGAATTTAGACTTCAACTTTTTCAGAAATGAATTGTGTGATATAAAATGTTATTCAAAGAATTGTGCAGTTATTTACGTCTAAATATTGTGATCTCTTGAAGAGATTGTTTATAAAATAAATGTCAGATGAAAGTAGAAATTTAAAGTAAGTCATATCTGCGACTTTTTTTTTAAGGGGGGAAAATCATCGAATGTCTGCTCCCGCCTGAGTGAGGCGGGAGGGAGTGTCAGACTCTTACTGACTAAAAACCACCCCGTTCCTTCTCCTGCACGTCGAGCCGGAGCCCCGGTTACCCGTTAGGTTCTCCACGACATATCTGCGACTTACGATTGCTTTTATTGCCTACTACAATATTCTAGATATAACAAAATAGGTTACATGTTAGGTACTTCATGTTGTCCAAATTCTTCTGCACAATGTATAGGAAAGCTGCATGAATATGAACACGTTATTACTTCAACGATTGTCTTGTATGTCGAGTTTGGTTGCTATTGTTGCAAAGTTTGATGACTCGGTAACATTTTCAACCGCGCAACGTGTCGCGGGTTCGATTCCCGCACGAAGTAACGCTTTGTGTGATCTACAGATTGTTGTTCCGGGCCTGGGTGTCATTGTGTATGTGAACTTGTATGTTTGTAAACGCATCCACGATACCGGAGAAAATTCTAGTGTGGGGCAACGTTTTTTTTAAGAACAAAAAAAATAATTTGGAAATTACTGCGGAAACTTACAATGAAAAAAAAAGTAAGGAGTAAATATTCGCAAAGAACAAGCAAACAATAAAAGCTATTTAATCTATTGTTCTAATTGGTGTGAGGACGATAACATTTACTTGACTGCCTCGTTGGCCGAGTGGTCGCAAGTGCGACTGCCGGGCAAGGGGTCTCGGGTTTAAAGTGCCGGGTCGGGCAAAGTATTACTGGGATTTTAAAAATTCCTAGTGATAGCACGGAGTCTAGAATTGTGTATGGCAATAGACTCACGCCCATTACATAGGACTCATAACATAGAATAGTGAAAAGTGGGTGTTACATGGTACAGTGACATTAAGTGCCGTAATGTGCACCTCTGCTTACCTCTTTGGGGATAAAAGGCGCGATGTTGTGTTATGTATGCTAATATTTTGGCCTCCTCTGTTACATAATATAAATAGGTTAAATAGAGGTCGTTAGGGAAACTAAAACTTTATAAGACACCTTGCGTACTAGACTAAGATTTAGGTTCAAAATAAGGCACTAAACTGACTGAAATATTACACGCTTTTATACTTAGACCAAGTTTTCGGTTCGCAAGACTAATTTGAGGATAAATTGGCCGTAAATCTGATAATAAACTATTTTAGGCTATTCCTAATGCCATAAGGACATAAGGGTTGTATTCCTCGAAGGAGTGGGCAGTAGGATACCTTTAAGTACCTTCATGTAGTTTTAGGAAGTTGTAAATGAGATAAGGCATAATAAGAAATCTATTATTGAAGTATAGAAAAAGAACATTACTCAGTACTGAAATAAAGGACCTTATATACGTATTTAGCAGTCTAACAGAGACTCATAAAACAGTCATCATCATCATCATCAACAGCCATTAAATGCCCACTGCTGAACAAAGCCTCTTCCCACACGGAGAAGGTTTGAGCATTAATCACCACGCTTGCTTAATGCGGGTTGGCGATTTCAAACTTATAAGTCCAAGTTTCGATGTTTTCCTTCACCGTTTGTCAGTGATGTCTAAATAATCTTAGAAAGTACACATAACTCGGAAAAAGTCACATTGATACTAGCCGTTGGTAGGTTTCGAACCGGCACCCTCATTCATGAGAAGCGGGCGTCTTGAACCTCCGGGTCACCACGATATAAAACAGTACCTAAAGTAAATGATATAACGATCAATTTAATTCATACACCTAATCAGTGTCACTAAGAAAATATTATATTAGGCTGCCTCGTTGGCCGAGTGGGCGAAACCGCGGCTGCTGGGCAAGGGATTTCGGGTTCGATTCCCCGTGTCGGGCAAATGATTATTGGGTTTGTCAAAAAAATTATCTGTACTAGCACAGAGTCTGAAATTGTACCCAGTATATGGCAATAGGCTCACCCCCTATTACATGGGACTCATAACATAAACAGTGAAAGTGGGCGTTACATTGTATAGTGGCATTAATTGCCGTAGTGAGCACCTCTACCAACTATTTTGGGTATAAAACGCGTGATGTTCTGTTATGATTTATTAGAATGTTCGTATGATTGAAATTGCATTGCCCTCCAACTATTTTACAGTGAAACGTTGAAAACGTACATATGTACAGAAAATGTAAAACCAATTATTTAACGTACCTACAAAAAATATTATTATGAGGAAAACATTAACCATAATGAAATCGGTAAAATATACAAAGGTAAATACTAGGAAACGGCGTATTGTTTGACTTTCATGTTAATTAGCAGATATTAATGCAATATTTACATTGATGTATGCATTGTCAACAGCGGCACTGCTATCATTCTCATTCAATTAACTCGTCGAGTACCGGTTTTATAGACACAATTAAAGAACAATAGGTCGCGGTCACCGGTGACCGCTTGGTGTTTGACAGATTAAATACGTTTACAGGGTTGAAACTTGGGGTACATTACGTATATAATTTCCACTTATATACGAGTACGTGAAATAAAGTATCAAGTACCAAGCATAATGCATTAAACCTGTTTGTAGAGGTAAAATAAGAATACGAAAATATTGATAAGTATATCATGTCTGCTATCTCTATTGGTTTATTTTTTTTATATGATAAGACGGCAACCGAGCCGATGGTTCACCTGATGGTAAGCAATCGGCTCTGCCCATGGACACCTGGAACACCAGAGGCATAACAAGTGCGATACCGGCCTTATAGGAATTGGGAATTTGCAGATCGTGGGGGATTTGCGGATTGGGAAGACTGGGGATAATTGGGCCTACGCAACGCGCGACAACGCAAGCGTTGTTTCACGTCGGTTTTCTGTGATGCCGTTGTATCACTCCGGTTGAGCCGGCTTATTCGTGCCAGAGCATGGCTCTCTCACACTCAAATGCCAATATTAGAATCGTAACCGTAATAGTAAAAAAACTTGCAATCCTTTTTTCTTCATTAAAAAATAAAACATTGTCTGCACCCCTATTCACCAACCACATGTATGTAAAAAATTCTGTTTTGTACACATTGTTCGCAATAAATGAATTAACTATGAAATCATTCAGCAGCGGCCGATGGCCAACCAGATCGGTACTGATCTGATTGTTCCATCATGTTTCAATAAACAAAGGAAATTGTTCAGCTCCATAGTTTTTATTCCCTCGATATGAAGGAGTGTAATTTATTGTAAGCATTTGTTTTTGTATTTGTGTGTGTTGTGTGTTTTATTATAATATTGATTTCTGTCTTTCATGTGCAAATTACGAAGGTATATCTAATCGAATGGTCGTTTCTTAATGTGTAGGAATGTTGCATAACTATGGCATATAAGCCGTATGCACTAACTCTGTTTACCCCTTCTATTGAATGAAATCAAACGTCATGTTATGTATTTCGTGTTTTGTAATATTTTTCCATGTTTTCCCATTTACATACATACGAGCGGGTTTCGAAAACTCTGCATTTCATATAAAAGAAAAACAAAAAAGTCAATTTATTAAAAAAATATATAAAATCAATTCGTATTCGTACAACGCAGAATAAACAAGATATGTATTACAAACAAAAACAATAATTTAATTCAGGAACACAAACGTGTAGCTTGAATAAATAAATGAAGAACACGCCTTTTTCCTTCTAAAAATAATAAAATAAATAAATAAGTACCCCCACGCAAGGTTACGGCGTCTGGTTTACCGAACTTTTGGTCGTACTAATATTGCATGGAGCAAAACTTCGTCCAATATCTTTTTGATGTGAAACTTCACGATTAACTTTGTTGCGTCGTTCGTCGTGCTTTATTTCTTGCTCACACGAGAATCAAAATGTTTTGTTTATGTTTCTTGATAAAAAAATGTGAAGTCGATACCTCCGGGGTGTTTTCATGAGAAAAGTTTGTACACGAGGTTAATATTGCAACTAGTACTGTTTTTACAAATTAGGACAATACAAGACGGATGTTTTGTTTACATGTCCTTACTTGTTTATTTTCTTTTTTGTTTATAATTGTTTATTATATTTTTTCTTGTTGTGTACTTTCAAAACATGTATAATCATTTTATGAAAAAGTTAGTCAACTCTAATTTTCGTACTTATTTTATTTGTTTGACGATAGAACATCAAATAATTGATATATACTTAGTATTTTAATAATAAATATGTATAAAATTATACGGAAAGCCACCGCTGTGATAGGTGATTTTTTTAAATAAATACTACTAATACGACTAATGTACCGAGGTAGTAATCCAATAAAATTCCTTGAAATGCTGTGACGGGAATTTTCATTCGTGTAGTCGTCTTTTCTATTCAATGAAGACTACAAATACTTTTATAATAACATTTTGCTTCTGGGAACCTAAAAGCTATAGGTTAAATGAAGAAACAACTGCATATCAACCTATACCTTTCCAACAAATATTAAAAGACCTTATCACCCTGCAATAGAGTTGAAAATGTCGTGAAGTTTATTGACAATTTAGGATGCATTGATGTGCTATCTTCAAATTTCCTAAGCCAGTCAAAGGGTAGAATTACATTGTAGTCCAAGGCTTGAGGTGCACATATTGTTTGAACGCCACGTGTATTCAAAGTCACATCGGTTCACACGCGACATGTCGACTTATGTCTAAGGGCGAGTTTATGCAGACGGAGTGTTGCGTGTCGCAAACTATGTCGCAATGCGCTTCTCGCGAATTATGAAGGCAATATACGATATGCAATCATAATAATTAGCGTGAGTTCAATTACAAAAAATATGGGCACAATATTTAAAAAGTTTTTTGAGAAGATTTCTTTCTTGTATGTGTATAATATACATCTAATATAGATAAAAATGAAACCCGTTTCCCGTTGTCACGCCATAACTTGAGAATGGCTGGATCGATTTGGCTGTTTTTTTTGTTATGTTTGTTAATATCAGGAGAACGTTCTTATGATAGAAAAAAATTCTGAAAATTTTATGGGAACGGGGGAAAATGGGATTGCGCGTACGAAGTCGCTGGCAGAAGCTAGTTTGTAATAAATGCATACTGTTTATGTCTACTTTTGCTAATTATGCTGCTGTTAAAGAAAATCTCCGGTAGTAACATGTTGTTTACAGCTCAAAAACAGATATTAAGACATGTGACAACTAAAGCGCAACACGACACTTGTCCATTACCGATATCAGCCGATATCTTATGTTATCTAACAAGATTGACACAACTGAATAACTAGTATAACGCAAGACTTTTCCACCAACGGAAACATACTCAAATTGAATACTGTTAGTCTACAAATTGTACTTCTACACGAATTCAGGGTAAGCCGTTAGCTTAATAATTATCTGAATACGGCAAAGTTACAAAGTTTCCTATCCAAATATATTGCGTGCAGATAAGCGGTATTGCGGTAATTTATGAATAGATTTACTGAGCGGCTCCGGCGGCGGCGTGCATTGAACGTGCTATTCCAGAGCGCTTTGCTTTGCCAATTTACATTTTTATTATCCACCCCGTGTGAGCTGTTTGCATTGTCACAGTACAAACATTTCCCGAAGCTTGTGTCGCTCCAATTTGTGATACACCAAAGGTTTGAGCCCTCACTAACCAAACTAGTGTATTTTTAATTTCACAGCGTACGGCTTGTTGCTCTTTCGATTGGAAGAATTAGAAAAGCGAAGAGATTTGCCCTCGTTAAGTGAGCATTTCTATATCGGAAAAATACTGCTTTGTTTTCTTCCAAGTTCTTATTTAACCATCGTTGCCAGCTTGTGGAACAGACATTGCGGCTTTTTGTGTTCCGTTTCAATATTGGAAAGATAAAATTGAGCAAAATAAAGTTCAATTTGGTAGATACTAGCATTTTCCAAGAAACTGTTTTTAAGAATTAGTTGTAGAAAATATTTTTATTATAAAGTAAGTGTAAAATAAATACCACAGAATAAATCCTAATAAAGAACAAAATAAAATTGTCAAACGCCTTTTAATAAAGGAATATATGAATTACATAGATAAATTGATTGAATTCACAATTTTGAATTACTATTTTTTTCATAATAGTTTAACCTCAATAAATCTATCCAAGTTTCTCAGTACCTACCAGGCGCACAGGTAAGCTTGGAGTATAAACTATATAATACGTTCGACGCATGCAATCTGCAACATCCTTGCACCTTGCAGACATGTCGAGGGTACGTCCGTTCAATATCCGGAGTGTGTATGGATCGTTTTACTTTCATATTCCATGTTAAGTTTCAAGCTATATTTGTTGGACAAGTGGTCTTAGATTTGATTCTCGTGTTGGTCAAAGTATGTTTAAGATTTAGCCTTTTTAAATTCTTATAAATTCTAATTAGGAATCTAGAAGTCTGTCGTATATATAAGTCGTCGATATAACGCTTGCTCAAAGTCAAAGTCAAAGTCAAAATCATTTATTTCAATTAGACCAGGAAGGCACTTTTGAACGTTTGCGTTTTTTTACGTTTAAACGTAGTTGCTCATTCCAAGGTGTAGATTCCTATGGAGAAGAACGAGCAAGAAACTCCATAGGTTACTCTTTTTCAATCGGGTTTACAATACAATTCTCTAGTTACATAGTTTTGTTGGTTCGATTGTGTGAGAACAATGCAACACCTAAATGCTATACATGGGGTTCATAGCACAACTGCTGAAAATTAAGAACAGATACCTCTTATGCCAGTGTCTATGCATTAATAGAATACAAGGCGTGTAACATTTTTTTAAATGTTTTATGAAGCACAGACATGATTTTTAATTCTAAACTCGGTAAATTGTTATGTAAAATACTTATATTTCATGTTAAGATGTCGACCCTCTTGAGCAAGATTTCTATATTATATTCTATCCGTGTATTGATTGATCGATTGTCTGGCTAGGCACCAGGTGATAGAATTTCACTATGAATAACATCTCCTTCGCCCGTTCCGTAGACAAATTGGTGCAACACTATTCTGAAATGTCTTATGTCTTTAAGGTTGTTGTAGGTATATTGAAATTTTTGCTATGTAAGTTCTGACATGAGATGAAATATGGATTTGTGGTTTTAAGTATATTTCATTTTGCTTTAAAATTGAACAAATAAAAACGTGTAATAGAAAATCAAAAAAGACTCTCCGAAAAGACAAAATTAAAATCAAATTCCTATTTGAAATCAGTAATTCGAACGAAGTCTTCGAATTTTGAAATCAAGTCTGTTTAAAAGCAAATAACCGTTGGATTTTTTGCAATGGCAATGCATTGGGGACTGAGTAACGAGCTTGTGTCGCATTCCGCGACTCCTGACATTTTAAATGCTACTCTCGTTTACCGCGTGAC
Source organism: Spodoptera littoralis (assembly GCA_902850265.1). Classification (NCBI taxonomy): domain Eukaryota; kingdom Metazoa; phylum Arthropoda; class Insecta; order Lepidoptera; family Noctuidae; genus Spodoptera; species Spodoptera littoralis. The sequence continues at coordinate 4,632,196 of LR824542.2, read as the reverse complement.
TGCGACTACGCGTTCGTTTTGATTCTACCTGCCTTTTGTTTTTACAATTCCGTATTTTGTTTTCCTCCTGCGGTAGAGCATTTGTTTCTTTCTCTAGTGCTTCTGTATGCTTACTGAGTATTGACACAGCTACGAGTAAGTGCAGTTTGAAACTACTTGAGCGTTCGATTTTGTTGTTTTAGTTGATTGGAGTTGAGGTAAGGCAATTGGTTTGTTCTATAATTATACATGTAAAATAAAAAGGTATGTAACATGTGTTTAACCATAAAGGAGTAAAGAAAACCGATATAGAAGAAAATGCTTTAAATAATAATAATGGTAATCAACATTTTCGAATTAATTATATTCCGTAAGGCAGCACCGCGTCCAAAATTAATCCCCAGCAATTTATGTCAATTAATAATGATGAAAAGATAAACTTATTCAATGATTGAGCCGTTCCAAATTATATGCCTTCATTAAATTTAACACGATAATGCTCTGCGAAGACCACAAAGAGCATCGAAGCATAAAATTGAAGCGAACACAGTTTACCAATTATTAATGACAAGCTTCAATGGACCAGAATGGAATTCTGCCCAGAATAACCAGAAAACGAAACGAGTCAAATGCACAGACAGACATGGCAATTGAATTTAATAGAAAGTAATTAAGCTGATCTTTAAACCGGCGATCAATTTATTTTATCGGTAGGAGATAGGAAATGAACGTGTCCGCGGCGGGGATGGTAGGGTTAACTGTCTAGTTCTAACGTTACTTTTAACTGGCATAGAGATTAACCACAGTGAAGACCACGATAGTGCTTCGCTTTTAATTGAAATTTAATCTTCATACGTTTTATTCAAAGTTTCAATCTATTTTAGTCGTTGGATTGGTTTTTGGCTTTTGCGTTCGTTCTAACTTTTTTTTTTTTTTTTTTTAAGGGGGGAAAATCATCGAATGACTGCTCCCGCCTGGGTGAGGCGGAAGGGAGTGTCAGACTCTTACTGACTAAAAACCACCCCGTTCCTTCTCCTGCACGTCGAGCCGGAGCCCCGGTTACCCGTTAGGTTCTCCGCGACTCCGAATCGGCATCGGCCCTATTGGGCCCCATCTGTGGTGGTCTGATGGCTCTTTGAGGCGCGCGCGGAACGCGACGCGCCGTACGCTCGGGTCTGTTTCTGGTCGGACGGGGAGCCACCCATGCTCGCCGTCCGCAGGCCCGCGCTTACGGTGGCCGGAGATCGTCCCGCGATCCCCGACGCCCGGTGTGTCCTTCGCGATGGCTGGGTCGCGAGGAGGCAGCGCTTCGCTGCCTCACGCGTCCCGCCTCCTCCTTAGCTAGCATGACTGCTTCGCAAAAGGAGGAGACGGCATCCCAGTCCCCCTCGCTCCGCATCATGGCCTGCACTAGGCCCGGACGCGAGAGGTCGCCATCGCCGATCACTTCCCTGAGGGCACGGCGGTGCTCAGCCCACGCAGGGCATTCCGCTACGGTGTGTTCCACCGTGTCCTCAGGGCGGTCCTCGCAGTGATGACATCCGGGCGTTTCCTCCCGCCCCATCAGACACAGGTACCTCCCGAAACTTCCATGTCCGGTGAGGACCTGCGTCAGGCGGTAGGTGGGACGCCGTAGCGTCTCTCAAGCCACTCCTCAAAGAGGGGACTTACCGCTGCAATGGCAGCGAGCCCAGCCCTCGGTTGCGACAGTCGTTGCTGCCATTCCGCCATGAGATCGCGCCGGAGCTCATCCCGCCACGCACTTATCTGGCGCGGCAGCGGAGTTTCGCCCCGGCGACGTGCCTCCGCGCGCATGTTATACACGCGCGCGAGCACCTTCGCCTCCAGATCCCACGGCGGTAATCCGGCAAGGAGGTTCGCCGACTCCCCAGCGATCGTGCGGTATCCGCGGATCATTCGGATCGCCATGACCCTCTGTGACTTGAGCAGCGTCCGAGCAGGACGCCGCAACAAGTTCGGCGCCCAAACAGGGGCGCCGTAGAGGGCCATGGACCGCACGACCCCGGCGTATAACCTCCGGCAGGAGGCGTTTGGCCCCCCGAGGTTGGGGAGGATGCGTTTGAACGCAGCCCCCGTCCTCTCCAACTTTGGAGCCAAACGTCGGAAATGCTCTATGAAGTTCCACCGACTGTCGAGGACGAGTCCTAGGTACTTCATCGCCGTCTCGACGCCGATGGTAACCCCTCCCGCCGTTATTTGGGACCCACCCGGAGGTGGCGCGTTCCCGCGGCCATGAAAACACATGGCCTCGGACTTGTGGAGCGCCACCTCGAGTCCCAACTGCCGGATTCTTTCAACGACTGTCGCAACCGCTGTCGCCATTAAGTCGGCCGCCGCCTGGTGCGACCTCCCGTGCGCTAGCACCAGCGTGTCGTCGGCGTAGCATATTGTGCTAACGCCGTTCGGGAGGTCGGTGCGCAGCACCCAGTCATAGCCGATGTTCCACAGGAGCGGCCCCAGAACCGAACCCTGTGGAACACCGCGTGACATCTCTCGCCGGTTCCACTCGCCCCGGTGACCGGGGTAGCTGACGGACCTGTCCGTCAGGTAAGCCTCGATTACACGACGGAGGTAGGTAGGCACCCGATGATATCGGAGTGCCTCCAAGATGCAGCTCCAGGGCAGGGAGTTGAAGGCGTTGGCGATGTCCAGAGACACCGCCACTACGACCTTACCCCTGGACACTGCAGTCCCCGTCGTGAGGTCTCTAACGCGCATGATGGCGTCCACCGTGGAGCGCCCTCTGCGGAAGCCGAACTGGCCGTCCGACAAGTCCGGCCCAATGTCCGTCAGGTGCGCGACGAGGCGGTTCGAAATGATTCTTTCGAAGACTTTCCCCACCTCGTCGAGCAGCACTATGGGCCGGTACGCGGACGGAGAGTCCGCAGGGCGCCCCGTCTTCCGCACGAGGACCAGTTTGCCCGCTTTCCAGAGAAGCGGGAACTGGCCTCTCTCCAGACATGCGCTGTAGAGACCAATCAATCGAGGCCCGAGAGCCTCTGAGGCCAGGACCCATGCCTTGCCATGCAGGCCGTCGGGTCCTGGGGCGGTGTTCTTGGCGCCCATCCGGCGCACCGCCGCTCTCAATTCTGCCTCGGTCACCTCTGGGACGATGTCATCGTCGTCGTCGCTGTAGCCCGCGTCGGGCACCGCAGGGGGCGGAGTCATATACGGAGGGGTGAAGCCCCTCCACAGTCGGGGGAACAGGGCGCCAATCACCTCCTCCAAGACTTCTGGCCGGAGACTCTGAGTGAGCGGGGGAGCCCAAGCACGGAGCTTGTCGCGTACCATCAGGTACGGGCGTCCCCACGGGTCTCTATTCAGAGTCCCCAGCATCTCTCGGCGGGCCTCCTCCTTGGCCCGCAATATCTCCGCCTTGAGGAGGGCCTTCGCCGCCCTGTATCCCTCGTATAACTCCGCCTCTCTCGCCTCCGCATTAGGAGGACGGATACGGCGCCTGCGGTGCCTAGTGTACTGGCGTCGCGCAGTAGTGCACGCCTTGCGCAGAGCCGCCAGCTCTTGCGACCACCAGTACACCTGGCGCTTCTGTTGCCTCGACCGGATCCGGGGCATCGCCACGTCACAGATCCTGGACATGGCGTCCTGGAGCCACTTGGCCTCATCGTCAACGTCGGCAGGCCTGACCGGTGGTATCACCCAGGCCTGCACGATGGCGGCTTCCAGGAGCAGCTCCCGGTCCAGCTGTTTCAGCGCCCAACGCGGGCCACATGGGGCCTGTCTGACCGGCGGGTCTGCGGACTCGGCGGAGACGTCGAACCGGATATACCGGTGGTCGGAGTACGTCTCCACCTCCTCCATGACGCGCCAGCCAACAATACGCGGTGACAGAGCAGGGCTGGCGAACGAAATGTCCACCACCGACTCGCCCTGCATCCGCACACACGTGGGGACAGAACCCCGGTTCAGGACGACTAGGCCTGTCTCAAGGGCCCAGTCTTCCACCATCCTACCCCGGACGTCGGTGAACCGGGAACCCCAAGCCAAGTTTTTGGCGTTGAAGTCCCCGAGGACGAGCACGGGGAGGGAACGGAACCCGACGACGACAGTGACCAACTCCCTCAAGGAGTTGTGGAACTCGGCGAGAGTTCGGTTCGGAGAGAAGTACACGCCCACCACAGCGAGCTCTCCGAACCGTGCGCGACACAACCCCGGCCTCTTTGAGCAGCCTCAAGAGGGGTACCGGCGGCGGCCGACGAGATGATGGTCACCGAGCCGTCCAGGTCCGCCACCCAGTGATCCCTGGGCAGGACAAAGTACGGCTCGGAGACCACGGCGACATTGATCGACCACTGCGCCATGCTCTGGAGCAGGAGATCCTGAGCAGCGGCGCAGCGGTTGATGTTCGCCTGGAGGAGGCGGAATGGGGCCATTATTGGCAGTCCATTCCGATCTCCTCAGTGGCGGCAGCGGCGACTGCGGTGGCAGTGGGCGGCGGCGGCGGCGGAAACGGCAGGGGCGGCGGAGGGCCTGCCTTTGCCCTTGGGTTTGGCGGGAGGGGAGCAGCCTTTGCTCCCGACCCGGTGATTGGCCGGCTTGCCAGCCGCCGCACATGCATTGCAGTGCAGCGGGGCGGAGCACGAGCCGGCCTTGTGACCGGGCCGACCGCAGCGGAAGCAACAGTCGCTGCGGTCCACCTCCGAGGTGCATTTGACACTCACGTGCTCCCCCACGTGACAGCGGTAGCACCTCAGAGGCCGGGTCTCGAGCAGCTTGACCTGCGCCGAGACCCATCCCACCAAGAGCCTTTTGCCCTCCTTCAGCTTCTTGGCCGCTGTGACGGGGCAGCTGACCACAACGTGCGCAGCCCCGAGTTGTCCGGGCGGATGGCGCCTGCCTTAACTTGGTCAGCAGGGCACCCTCCCGTCCTGGCCACAGCGGCCACCACCTCACTCTCCGTTACGGAGTCGTCCAGGCCCAAGATCCTGACATCCAGGCATTTGGTTGGCCTGGACACGCGGGCCTCGTCCGCACCGAGGCACGCCCTAAGCCTCTCGGCCAGGGCGTCGGCCGATGGGCCGCTGGTCGCGCCGGGGACCTCCAAAAGACGGGCTCCGGTAGCGGTCACCTTGACCGCGAACCCGTCTGGCGCCCCGAACTCCGCAGGAGATACCGCCCCCTTCAATTTGGCGAGGACGTCGCCGTAAGTGACGCCCCTATTGACCGCCTCGGGCTGCAGCGTAATCACTACAGCCGCGGTCTTAGGGGCGAGGAGCAAGGCAGCAGCGCGTTTCTCCCTGCGCTGCTGCTGCCGTCGCTGCCGCTGCGCCTTCTTGCGGCGCTTCCGGCCCTCCCTGGCGACTCTCCTCGCCTCGCCGGCGATTTGCCACCCGCCGCCGTCCTCCGCTCGCGGGGCGGGTTCCACCACCGCTGCCGCAACTCCAGCCTGCCGGGCTGGAGCGCCTCTCCTCTCCTTGCGCCCTGCGGGCGCTGGCGCCGTCGGCGCAGCTGGGGTCTGCGCCGGCGGGGGCGCCGAGGCCCTCGCTGGGGCAGCCGGTCGCGCCCTTGCCGGCGGTTGGGAGCTGCGGCTAGCCTGACCCGAGGTCGAAGGCTTGGCCGCAGCGGCCGCGTACGACCGGGGACCGCGGGGGCGACCTGACTCGCCGCGAGTGGGGGGCGCAAGAGCCTGCCCTCCAGCACGTCGAAACGTCGCTGGAAGGCAGCCAACTCCGCCCGCAGCAGTCCGACTACGTCGGCCTCCGCCGGGGGCTGGGGGCGACTGCCGCGAGCAGCGGCGAGCTCGGCCCTGGCCGTCCGCAGCTCGGCCTCCAGAGCCGCATTGGAGGCTGCCAAGCGCGCCAGCTCTCGCCGCATCTCGGCCAGCTCGGAGCGCACCTTTCCCGCAGTGGGCACCGCACACTGCTCCAAGGCCGCCTCCGTTATGTGGCCGCCGCCGCCCTGAGGAGGCGGAGCCTAACCGGCTGGGATTTCCCCATCGCCAGCTTGTAGAGCTCCGCCGTAATGGCCTGTTGGAGGCCCCCGGAGCAGCTCTCGCTCTCAGAGCCGCGCTCGCCCTCCGACATCTCCACGCCGGACATCTCGGCCGCAGAGGACTCCGAGCGGGCAGCTTGAGAGAGCCCTGCCCTCCGCGGCCAGCTGCTCGGCTGACTCCGCGCAGGCAGCTGGTGCCGGTTTCCGGCGACCGCTGCCCTTGCCGCCCCTACCCCGCGCTGCCGTGGGGACCTTGGGGGGAGGCGCCTCCTGAGCGCCGGAGGACGGGGACAAACTGTCCTCCTCCAGCCTGGGGCGTTTGAACGTCCCCGTCGCGCGGCGGCGTGAGCCTTTCGAGCTCACGCTCAGCCGCTCCGCCAATGTTGTGTCGGACTCTGAGTCCGACCCCCTTCGACTAGACTCCCGTGTGTGGGGCCTGCTGGACGAGTCCAGCGCCTCACCACGAGTCCCGGAGCCACTTGGGCTCCCTTCTCCTGCTACTGCAGGCGAGCCAAGCTCACCCGCACTCTCCTCCTCCGGTTGTGTGGTTTTTTTTTTTTTTTGTTCAACTCCATAAAGTTCCCACGAGTATGGGGGAAATATTCGGTCCACCCAGGCAGTGCCCCCTGTACCTGGGTAAGTGTTCATTTGTTTCCCAACTAGAGGTTCCACTGGTCCCCTAGCTGGGGGTGCGCTCGCGACTGACACTACTCCTCAGCCATGCATACTCTCGCCGCGCACCAGAACTTAGTATTGGAGGAATTTTTTATAGAGGTTATCTTCCTCGCGGTCCGGGCGACCAAGCCAAGACCCTCGTCCCGTTCAGAGTCACAAAACATGACCGTGACCTCCTTACGGATTACGATATCGACGGCTGCAATCGGGGACAGCTTGTGTCCCGATGCTGCTCGCTGGCAGGGTGAGTGCACAACGAGCACCGCCATTGCCTCTCCGCCACGCTCTCTGCTATGTCCAGAGAGACGGGCGGAGAAGCGCCCCTCGGAAGCGCGGGCTATGAGCCTCCGCACACAGCCCGCCGCCTCCAGAACCCTATCGGGTTCGCCCGCCCAGTCCAGAAGTCTGCTGCGGGCGACAGTCACTCCAACCCTATCACCCCCGCTAGGGAGACTGTCGCCCGCACCCAGGGTGCACCACGGGGAGGTCTTCTGGCACCGCACCCCGCGTTCGTTCTAACTGGGTTGAACTAGTATCGCCACTTCTATGTACTGACCACTATAAACTAAGATTTAAAGGTACGATGATGCCAATCATAGCGTTTTAATCTCGGTAACAAATTAAAAAATGTTTGTAAGAATTCGTTAAAGTTTTCAGGTACACATTTCACCTTCTTTCCTAAACCGCATCTCTAGAGTTTTCCAATCTGTAATAAAAATATTTTCGTTTAACTTTAACAAGTTTGTCTGGTTTTGCACTTTCGAAAATCCTCAGTTTAGAGCTTATAACTTAAAGGATTCTAAGTTTTTATAGGATGGAAGTGAAATTGTAGCATTTAACTTTATCGCGAATTTTCTAAAGTGGAATTTATCAGTTCGAATTTAAGTCGCGAGTGGTATGTTTGTGTCAGTCAGACGTATACGAACCCTGTCTTCTGATAATTGACTTTCCTTGTATTCCTTCAAAAGTTATTCTTAAACCCGAGGCGAGTGGTTTCTAGTAAAACGTTAGATAAGAACTGGTTTAAGTATAAGATGGAAGTGCTAAGAAATACATTAGGTATAGGCAATATTTACAAAGTTGTTGTTCTTACAGATTTTGAGTTTAATCTCGATGAAAAGTTTGTTTAGTATATTTATGGCTTATGTTAAAGTTATTCATAAGCTATATTGAAGGCATATGTATGTATCTATGTATACCTCTACATTACATATAGTCATTTCGTGATTAGTGTTCTTAGCTTTCGTAAAAAACCTTGTGACAATTGAAAGATATCACTAGTTCACATTCCTTTTATTTTATTATTTTAGGTGAGCACTGATATTTACCAGTCATTAAACTGTTTGGAAAATTTACCTATAGTCTTACTTTTGCTATAGGTACGGTATCGCAACTTCACAGTTCTGGTGTTGTGGGTGTCCATGGGCGGCGCTGATCGCTTACCATCAGGTGATCCGTCTGATCATTTGCCTCCTATTCCATAAAAAGGTATTTGTTTTTTACTTACATACATATATATAGCAAGGTTTTATACACCTGTATAGATATCTCGAAAGATATCGAGTTAATTCCATTTACCTTAACAAGACAACTGAAATGCTCCAACACAGGATTACAGACGACACAGAGGGTTTACTTCGATCAGGAGAACGGGGAAAACATCAGAAAATGTTCCTTACGATTAGAACAAAATAGAACATGAAAGTAGTTTGCTATTTTTTGTTCTATAATTTTTATTACAGTTAAAAAAGAATACAATATATTAATTCAGAAGAAATCATTTTAGTGATATGGACTTTCTCATAATAAACTTGAACTTAGTGTTAGAAATCACGTATTCTATAAAATATAAAAGTTTACTCTATTCTTCAAACAGTTTCCTTTTAATAACTATCGTGAGACATAGTAAATTAACTAAAATCGCGGGTTACTCCGGTTAATTTCCTTGTAGTTAACTCACAGGAAATAATCTACAAATTCTAAAACTTAGAAAGGAGCTAATCTTTGTAGACGTATATGTATGCTAGTGACGTTTAAATAAAACTTGAGCCATATTTCGAAGTATAGTCTCGCGAATGGTAATACAAGAGCAAGTAAATGGCGGGAGTTCGCAACTTGCCCCGAGGCTGTATTAAATAGGGAAAGTTTGTGCTAATATGAGATATTTTTATACCGTCATGTCGCTTTAGTGTCGAGTTTCCGTAATGACGGAAATTACGTATTATCGTAGTAGTTCCCTAAGTGGGATTTGTACGGGTCTTGCATCTCTTTAGACGGTACTTATAAGTTTCGCTCGTTATATTTTAAAAGGATTTTCTAACTATAAAACTGTGTCCAGACTTTTCGGATCGGCTATGAAAACTAAACAAGTCCCAAGCTAACCGTAAACCAAGATAAGGAGAAGAGAAAAAATAACTGAATTTAAATTACGTCTTAAAATAACTGCAGAACATCTCGTTACGCTCGACTGAAGGCGCTCTAAGGCGGAGAGCGCACAAATTATGAGGCTCTCCCTGCGGCCGTTTAAATAATCTCGGGGTGCAATAAAAGCCGTCCAGGCTATATATTGCAAGTACACCGAACCCATTAGAGGGCGCAGTGCAAACATCCTCGCAAACTAATGGCCCGGCGATGGGTAAACTGTGCCGTGACGTATCAAGGAACATAGTGTAAGCCTTAAACTGTATGCACTGCACTCGATTATTGGCGGCCGATTAGAACTAGTCGACAAACATCACTAGTTGCGTTGTTTAATCAACTACTTGAGTAGTGTAGGGTGTGGTGAGCTTTGTTGTTCCCTGAGTTTACGTAAACGAGGTTTTATTAAATAAGTTGCCTTAACTTTTACGTTTGATCCCTTTTTAGTCGGTGACTCGGAGTACGGATTTAGCTCATGTAGAAACCACGTTTGTGTAAGAAGAAAATAACAAGTTAATAATAAACCATACCCAATTTTATTGCTAACAAATAGACTTTATTTTCTTTAGTTTAGCCTTATATAATTGAAAAAATCGACTACTATATTTTGAATAATTACTTTCTACATCACTAAAATATTATATGTAAATCTGGCTATTACGGTTCCCAGTTTTTAAATTTAAATTCATAGAACTACTGCGATTTTTATTCCGCTACGCGTGGCTAGGTACACATTGCACAGTCCATATTTTTCTGGCAAATAGCTAATGGCTTATCTCGTTATGTCGCACACTTACGATGTTTACAACTAACCGTGGTCACTTGATACTAAATATTTGCATAAAACCTCCAGAGATTAAGCTGTGAAAACACGTTGTAATATAAGTAAGCATGTTTTAAATTTTAGTGGCTGTGTCAGACTCCTGGGTAGTGTTGCGGTGAATTTTATAGCATCAAAATTGTTATATATTATGTTGTTTGGTTTTTAATTACAGTTTGTCATTATCATGCATTGTTTCTTGAAGTAAATGACTTTGAAATAAAGGATTATCTGTAAATTAATGGTAATCATTTTGCTACAAATGCGTAGCGCGTAGCAATCGTAGCGAATATTGGGTTACGCCGTAGCACACCGTTAAACAAAATTGGTTTACCATTTTTCTCGCTTTGATTTTCAATTTATTTTAATACTAAATCCTACCTAACGAACACCTAAGAACCTTGCACTGGCTTACGATATAAAAGTGTTCACGCTCAAACTATTTTCACAAACTTCACTTCGCAGCTTATCAGAAAATATTCAACAATTTTCCAGTTCCATCCTTTTAGAGTCAAAGTAAAGGTGGCGCTATACCTGCTTCTGAATATTTTTCTAAGGAGCTGTGGTTGAATGTATTGGGAACACGACTTAAGTATAGCTGAAGGCTGGACAAGTTATTTGCCGTTATCGAGAGTATGTACAAGACTTGTACATTTATATCGTAAATATTTGAGATAGAAATATTAACTTCTGTTTTAACATAGTTTTAGATAACAGAAGGTCCTTCAATTTTATTATAATAAAATTTTGTATTTGAAAAAACAATAACCACCATATTCCTACTTAACACAAAAAAGTTATACAGAGAAATTTGTGACAATGAATTAGATAGATGAATAATTTATTGATGTCAGGATGTAATGATCGGGTATCTTTGAAATATTTTGTCCATTCCTCAACCTTAAACTAACTAAGACCAGTGTCAAGATAGAACCAACAACTTTTATTTAGTTATCCTGTAAATTAGTCTTGTTTTATTTTGCACAACATAATAGTTCTTGTAGACTATCTAGACTAGATAGTTCTCAACTAAAGATATAGATACAGATGTTCCGTTACAGCGATACCGTCGTGTTTCCTTATCTACAGGATGTTTTCTATTGAATTCTTTGTATTTGCTTCGCTGCAAGATATGTCCGTATAAAATGCTCGATGTTATTGAGGACAGGTCAAAAGTAGCTCAACTTAAAATGAAGCTGTAATTCATTTTGTTCCGACTCCATTTAGAAAATGGAAATTTCTCTTCTATCTTGCACAAAACCAGTACATTTTCGCAGTACTCATTTTCGTCCTCATCCTCGCTGCAAAATACATGATAGTACTTAGCGAATGTGCATCGATCGTCGAATTTCGAGACCCAAAGCTAATACCGGAGCATTGTGGTCGGATAATAATCGCTGCATTGTCGTGAGCAGGGATATGATCTCGGATTACCAAAGCAATTGCCGGGACATAGCTGCGAGGCTCAACTCTTCGTACACCGCTCTATATTGATGCCGGTCTGCTAATCTGTTAAGCTGCGATCGCGAGAGATACACCTAATGTACGGGTATTTACAGTATAATTAGTGGACTCGGGTCCGGCCTGATTACGTGGAAATAGATTGATGTGGAGAATAAACCAATTCAGAAGCGCCGGGATTATAGATATCTGCACGTATTAATGAGGGTGATTTCCCGTGGTCGTTACATTTTATTGGTATTTTCCGCTTGTTCCTTTCCCTGTGTTTTCGTTTCTTACGTGTAGGATTTTATTGAAGAAGGTAAAGTTATGTGGGTGTCTTAGCTGTCTGATGTACGGTAATGGTATTATTTTTCATGGGGAATGTTGAGTCGGGTGTTTTTCAATTGTTTTAGCGTCTACTAAGTAATGGGGAGTGCGGTGAGTCAGCTATATGTAAGCGGATGTAATGTACATACGTGTAATATAGCAAATATGCCATAACCAAGTCATCTGGAAGATTCATCGCTTGCCAAATTCTTCCCTACTAGGTTTATCCAATAGAGTAAGAAACCAAAATATGAGGATCTCAAATCAAGCACCTGTAGTAAGAGAAAAAATAAAGTGTCCCTGACACATGAGTCCGGTATTAACCATAGTTTTTGAATATTTGAAGTTTCAATTAGTCGAACTTTGTATTTTTAAATTGCAACGTTTTTGTCTATACCTCTAGTATATTATTTTCCTTTAAGTTTAACAGTAGTTCAGAAAACTATTAGAGATTTTCTCAGTACCAATATGCTCCTGTCTGATACAAAACCCGCTTTCAACGATTCAATAGAGGGACAAGACATAATCTTGAATTGTATTCAATGTTCCGAAGTTGTGTCCATAACTGTGTCGCTACATGTGGCGAATACACTGGCGAGCTAAGCTTGTTCATATATTCGAAATAGTGAACCGTTATCTTTTATCTCTTAAGCTTGTGTATTTTCCAATCGTTGTGGTCTGAAGCTTAATCGATGAGAGAGATTATCGCGTAACTTCTATTTGACCTCCTAAAAGTTCATAACTTAACTAGTAAATATTAATTTAAATTATCAACAAAATACCAATACTTTGACGGACGCGGGTATTGGACTTGCGATATGTTGGGCATCAGCTGACTTATTACTTTTTTAATAAATAATTGTTTATTGTAAAAAATTTATTAAATAAAAGTATATTTTCCCACCGTACAATGTTCTGTTCCCTATGCATTTTATTAACATTTTTCCAAATGTGCCCATAATTTTGCTCCTAAGTGTTAAGTAGTTGGAGAAAAGACTCAGAATACAACGACTATTGATTCGTAACGTATCGGTCTAGACAGGAAATGATAGGGGACTTGAAATAGGTCCCTAGACATCAAAGCCAGGCGATGCACAGGAAATGTGATACTTTCGTAAGGGTCCCTTTATTTTGTGATAAACTGCGTGGTACGTATGTAAATGTACTTTCGTTTGAGTTGGGTTGATAAGGAATACGTTTTGCTTTATGTATATTTTGAGAAATTTGAGATTCTGATGTTTAAATTCATTGAGTATTGTCACTTATCAATTTCTAGTAGGTGTTTATGAATTAATTTATTGACAAACCTGAATTGATTTGAATAATTGTTCAGTTTATAAATTTTGTAGAACTCGTAGAAAGCTTATTTAAATGAATTCTTATTCTCTATCTTATATACTATATAGTATTCAATATTACCTTAAGATAACAAAGAAAAAAGAACCAAATTTCACCCTAAACTGACATGAATTTTTCTCACATTCGATAGTACCTACAACAGTATTGAGCAATAATCACGTGTGACGTCCCAAGCCGTCCGTTCCTCTTACTCAAGACGTTGCCTCGAACGTCGCTGTCCTGTCGGTCGTACGACGCGTACGTGATATTCTGAACGACGCCGAACATTTACACGTACGCTTGAACCAAAGAATTTGTGTAAAACTGCGCAGTTTTTACTACTGTTATTTTATTATTATCGTTCTTTGTCGAAGGGGTAAAGCACATGCTATGTAGACAAATACAGGGTGTTAACGAAACGCTCCCGGAAAACGCTGACAAAAAATAGTTTTTATAATTTTAATGGTTTTTGTTTACGTGTGATTCAATTCATGCTACATCAGTATTATTACTGGGTATAACTATTATTACATGAAAGAAACGTTTCATTCCTTAATTATAATATGAAAATAAAACTTATTTTTGATCATCACCTGTTAGCATTTTTCGGCTTATGTTTATGCTCTGTATAAACACAAGTCTGTAAAACATCTTTTAGAATCGAACTTAGATTTAAGTTCAAAGAATCATACTTAAAAACAACTAAGCCAAGACAATAGGTACTTGAACAAAACCAAAATAATAATTTATTTTCTTATTTCGTCCCTAAATGTTGTAACATTTTTATCTTCGAACTAATCCGATACCCATCGAATTTTTCTCCTGAATTATTTCTTATAAAATGCTTTTATTCGGTGTTAAACAGACAAATCGGATTCCGAATGGATTAGCTTGTCGCTATAAATCTTATTACGGGACACTGTAAGCTTATTTGCATGGTTTAAATTTGTGAAGTAGCGGAATGACTGATGAGCACTTAGAATAAATTGGCCATGATGGAAGTGTGCCTTTAGAGAGCACTTAAATAGTGCTCTAGTGGCCTTTAGTTCGATGTCTTTAGAATATCGATTTTTCATTGTCAACAAAACTGTCATTGATCGGATGATTTCATATGTGTGTGCGTTACCTTAACTATGTATAAATTACATAAGAACTCTGTTTAGTTCACTAGATAACTTTTACTCATGATTAACAAATACAGATTGAGAGTGTTACCAATATAAAGATGCGCCCACATTTGGCAAATGTGCCACTCATGAGTCGTTTACGGGCTGCCCGCGAGTTGCGCCCGTGCATGGTTTGGTGCTCAACTCATATAAGGTTCGTATAAATATAATCATTTTAAATGCACGTGGGCGCCTCGCGAGCTGCGAATTCGCGGTGCATTCGTCAGATGTAGATACATCCTTATATAGCATTTGTTACACTGCATGTTTTGGCTTGTGTTGTCTGGAATTATGCCCGGTATATGGCAATAGGCTCATCCCCTATGACATGGGACTCGTAACATAAATAGTGAAAAGTGGGTGTAACATTGTATAGTGGCATAATGTACACCTCTGCCTACCCCTTCAGGGATAAAAGGCGTGATGTTATATATGTATGTGTCCATAAATCACCCACTGAGAAATTGGTGCATGAATATTTTTTTTTTAGATTTGATTGGCCGACATTTGACCACTATCTCGCCCGGTGGTAAGTATCATTTTCTAAGTGATATAATGTCTTTTTTTCAACGTCCTTGTTATACTATAATCGGGATTCTTTTTATTAATGGGAGAGTTGGGAAAGAAAATGAAAAACTGTTAAATAAATTACTATTTGGGTATCTACTGCTTGTTTAACTCTGGCTTCATGTCCCTTTTTAAAAAGAGAGCCCTTTGCTTCGCCACAGCAGTTCTTGCAGCATTTCAACTCATAATCTACGGGGGATCTGGAAAAATAACTTGGTGTTAATTAACAATTTCTGTATTGTTGTAAAAATAAATAGGAAGTGATTTTTTTTGGGTTCGTTATCAATATCTGATTACACGGTTATTCTTTTATGTGATCCACCAATTGTTGTTTTGGTTTTGGGTGTCATGTGTATGTGAATTTGTATGTTTGTAAACCCACGACAAGGGAGAAAATCCCTTACAAAAGTAAATAGAAACAGGCTGATGATGATGGAAAGAAGACTTACCATAATAAATAACTACATTATTTGTAAGTTGTGTTTAATAAAATGTAATTGAATAAAAACACATAAATACTTATAAAAAAGTAGTAGGGAGTTACAGTATTGAAGCACATTTTGAGGGGGGCGAAATATGCCGTAATTTTCTATAGAGAATATTTTGGAAATGAGAACACACAAATATTGTAAAATTTTTATTTTTTATACAAATATTTGTTTCTTGGTGATGCAGAGGACGAGTGCGGTTTGTTTTCCGAGCCGGTGCAGCAATTTTTACAGCATTTCCAATTTATATCCTTCTCCCTGTAAGTATAAAATACATTTTTGAACGGCTTCTAAATTTAGAGTAAATAACACCACCAATCTACATAAAACGATACCCTTCCAACAGTCGGGTAAAAACAGGGATGGATAAATTTAATGAATTAAATGATATATTTTTTAATAAAAATTATATACACAGTATACAACTGTTGGGTTTAAACTGTCAAACACCGAGCGGTCACCGGTGACCGCAACCTATTGTTCTTTAACTGTGTCTATAATGATGGTACTCAACGTGTTAAACTACATTTTTTACTTTGTATTCATACCATAACTCCCATAGAATAGAGGTAGAGAACAGAGAACCAATTTTTTCAGTAGAAGAAATACCAGAGACGTATGTTTTTCGACAACCTAAAAATGTAGTAGAATTTTAAGTATCATGATAGTGTATGATAGCTTTAATATTTTTTTGTAATACCACGGTGGCAAACAAGCACACGTGCCACCTGATCGTAACTAGTTACTCCGGCTATAGGCGCTTGCAACACTTGTGGTATTATGTACATGCGCCCTGCCGACCCTTAGAAAACCTATTTATTTATTTAGTCTTTAATGTACACAAATTGATTGAATAGTGGCACATTAGGGGAACTAAATGCCATGTAGCATTCTCTACCAGTCACCCTTTTACTCCGTTCTTAAAGAACCCCATATAGTTTTTATGCGGTTTTCCCAAAGTGGCCCTTTACTTGCTGTACTTTAATCATCATCACTAAATAAGTAAACTAAATACGTAGATTACACAGATAAAAAAGGAAATATAAACCATCCAATGAAAATAAACCACAGACGAAAAAGGAAATAGACAGCATGACAGAATTTAATTTCAAAATTAATGCAGAATTATCTACCAGGTGGCGTATTTTTAAGCATAATATCAAGTGAATGAGAGCTCTGAGAACAAAATGCGCCGTAATTGACAGCTTTGATACGCTGCACCTCAAGCTAACCAAAATATCTTCAGCGCACTTTCAACTTTATCACTGAATTTTAAAGATGAAATTTCGTTAAAGATTTGAAAGTTTTCGGATAGGTTGAAGTGCTAGTGTCTGTATTTCATCTTACTTATGTCTAGTGTTTAGTAGTTTATTTTTTGAGAGGTTACCTAGAAAAGTCGATAGCGTAATAAGATTGGATTTTAAGTGTTTTTTGAAGTATTGGATTGGCAGTTGCTACAGAAACTATATTGTTTTAAATGCTTTTAGTATAGAAGAGAGTACTTGATAGGTACTATGATAACATTATATTATTATGTTTAATAGTATAATATGGATTATCTGTTTGATACAATAATAAAGAATAGCTGTTTATTTGTCTAGATAAGGCCTAGTTGTAAGATAGATTTTGTATTAGTGCCCAATATTTGGGAAAAGCATATCATGTAATACAGTTATTTTTTTTTGAAACAATTAAATTTGTGATTTCAGCCATAGGTTTCATTTTATTATATTTGAATTGGTTTCTCTCAATTTCCAATTAATAAGTGAAGAAAAATAGGTAGGCAAATAAGGTAATACTGACATAAAACTTTTTTCACAATAATCATTAATCAAGTTTTTTTTTAATTTCTTTTCTGGTTTAATGTTCTAGTTGTTTTCCGGAAAGTTGCGAATTAAACAAACGAATAAGGAAAAGTCATGAATTTTATAAAATCCTCCATTCATCAGTATTATCATTATAATTACATGAGATGATGATAATGAGTTTCAATGTTAACATTCAGGAAAGAATAGAGGAAAATGTGTAAAAATTAAACCTGCCCCGAATAGAAATTATGTTTTTTTTTTACATAATTTAGTTATTATTGTCTGGTTTGTTGTTATAATCAATGAACACCATACTTGCTACATTTCAAAAAAATCTCAACAATTATTATTATATTATACCATTTATTTCCCGCGAGTGTGGGAGAGCCATGCATCGGCACTAAGCGTGGGACAGCCATGCTTCAGCGCGAATGGGCCAGCTCGACCGGAGTGATACCACGGCCTCACAGCAAACGGACGTTCCCCATTCCCCAAATTCCCAATAATCCTTAAATTCGTAATCCACAAAAGGCCGGTAACGCACTTGTAACACCTCTGATGTTTCGGGTGTCTATAGGCTGCGGATTACTTACCATCAGAGGAACCGTCCATCTTCTTATTCCATAAAAAAATCTCCTTCTCCTAACAATTTTTTAAGGGGGAAATTCATCGAATGACTGTTCCCACTTGGGTGAGGCTGGAGGGAGTGTTGCTGGACTCTTACTAACTAAAAACCACCGCGACTTCTCCTACCAATACGTAAACAATCAAAGACATCTTAAAACTAAAATACAAATTTCTTACAACACATTCCAACATCATCGAGAAACAGGAGCCGCTTAAATCAACTCCAGAGCCGAGTCAAGTTTTGAAATAAGGCAGCAATGTGCGATCAACGTCACTCACATCTGCAGAACCGATCCATCCGATCTTGTCACTACCAAAGCCATTCTTCACGAGAACGCGGAAATAAAATGAGTCGACGGTAACTACCCAGTCAATTTGAAGGTGACTTCTTTATCAGATTGCATCAATTTTGATATTTTCTCTCCGTTTTTTTTGGAAATGGTAGTTTAATTTTTTTTTATCGAATACGTTTAGGCAAACGAGCCACCTGATGGAAAGCGATCAGCGCCGCCGATGGATACCCGCAACACCAGAGGAGTCACAGGTGCGTTGCCGGCCTTTTAAAAAAAGAATACGCTCTTTTCTTGAAGGTTTGAAGGTCGCTATTATACGCTATTAGAACGGTTAAGGAATTTGTACGAAAAGTATCAACCACGCAAGTATAAACTCCATCTTGTATATAAATACATACATATAATTGAGAGTTATATATTAATAGCACATGCACCATTTATTTAGAAGTTTCATAAGTAAGTATATAGAACGAGGTATACATATTTGCTTGTAAAGCTTTTGTACTTTATAATATTATGTTAGCAAAAGTTTTATGTAAACAGCTGTAGATCAAAGCATCATAGCAGAAAGGTAAGTCTCTTTGAGCTGCATGGAAACAGTTTCTACCACAGGTAATACAAACAAATCTACGCTTCCTATATACACAGTACGATGAGCTTAGAGAAAGAGGTCGTTTTCTGTGTTAATTTTGTACTTTGGTTATGTATTTTGATCTTTGAATAGAGCACTTCGCAATATTTCTTTTTATGGAATAAGCCGGTAAACGAGCAGACGGATCATCTGATGGTAAGCAATCGGCGCCGATGATGAACTCCCAAAATACCAGAGGTATTTAGAAGTGCATTACCGGCCTTTTGGAGATTACAAATAAATGTTATTTGTGATCTCCTATTGTACAAATAAATGTTATTTGTGATATCGTCTGACAACCTGTCAAAGGAACAACGACTACGGTGGATTTGAAATCACAAAAACCGGGGGAGTATTGTATTTTTCTTCCATTTATTATTGTTATAACATAGTTAACGGTGTACAGTGTGGCTATAATTGGAATACAAACACCACTTTCAAGTCTACTCTACTCAAGTCTTTGAGTAACGTCCCGTACACACCGGCACCGTTTATGTCTCCTTTTGCTTGACAATAAGTGGAAGCAGAATCGATCGACTAAAACATAGCCCAGACAAGTAAAAACACTACATAATTGTCTGCACATTAACACATTAGACCACTACCATACTGAAATTTCAATATATCTACTAGGTACTAGTCTACCCACTGAACTTTATTTTGTTTTCTGACCTTTCATACTAAGTACTCATTACTAGTTTGTTTTGTTGTAATATTTCTTTCTATTACTCTGTAATCATAATAGTTTCAATCTGTTTGCATTCCATTTATTAATCCTCTTACTTAAATTTACCTTTTTATCTAAAATATTTTTATTTTCGGTCTACCTTCATTGTCCACAAACAAGTATTATTTTCTTAAATTATTGCCAACACTTAGCTTTTATTTCACATTTCAGGAAGTGAGCTATACACCAGCAACATGATGACACGCAGGGCTACCACCGTAAAGGACCTAGAAGACAAACTGCGGCTGACACTAAAGGAACTGGAGACTTCAAAACAGCTATGCAGCCAACTATTACAAGAACGAGAGGATAGTGAAATCGAAGTTAAGAACATAATCGATAAGAACACATCCCTCAAGAACGAACTGGCTGAATTACATGTCCAGTATATGGACATACTCGACCAACACAACCAGCTGCAGTACACCGTCTCTACGTTCCAGGAGTGTAGTGATACACACTTATCAGCCTTAAACAGAATTGCCGAACTAGAGTCTGAATTGTGCGATGCCCATAGGATAATCTCTTCCTCGCAAATAAAGAAATTTGAAGAACAAAATACACACACTCATACATTGTTCGATGAGTTAGTAGGTAGTAGATTACACTGTGAGATACCAGAGCCAGTGACAATTGATCTGACTGGTGACGACACTGTACACATATGCCCCTTCAAATCACACAATAAATTAAAAAAGTATATTAAAATTAATAAGTTAATTAAACGAACTCAGAAATCACTTAAAAAACATAAATTAAGAAAAGTGAACCTGAGTCTAAGAAAAGATAAAATTAATTTAATTAGAGATCTTCGATCTTGCACCACTGAGCTTGACCGCTGTAGATTAATGTATGACTCAAACATAACAAGCCTTCATAATGATTTAATGACAAAGGAAGGTATGTTGAGGGAGATATTTGAGAAATACAAATATTCCCAACAACAGTTGAGTGAGCACCTGCTTGTGGCCTCTGAGCTGATGGATTTGGTGAAGAGCAACGCAGAAAGGTATGAATCCTTAGCAAATAACCTAGAATGCAGTTGTGTGAATCAACCTCAGACCCCGGAGGCTTCACTTTTGCTACCTACTCAAGTTGCAATAAATACCCTACCAAATAATACAGCAAATTATAAAACACATGTCTACAGTGATGAATTAGGTTCTGGATTTGGCCAAATGCTGTATGGTCATCTTAATCAAAGTTTTATAAACAACAGTTACCACAACATGAGTTATAAAAATATTATTAAACAAATAACTCATGCAGATTTAAATGAAAAGTCAGTTTTAGTTTTAATGTTAGGTAACAGCTTAGGAGTAACAAGAGGGGACATTGTGAACGGTGTGGACACCTTGTTGAACTTGAACATAGGGAAGATAATATTGTGTGCCTTCCCATATTCTAATACTTTACCACATTCTAAGAACAAATACATAGGTGTACTAAATAATACACTACACCAAATGACATGTCGCAATGACAGACTTTTATTTTTTGACACTAATAAATTTATTAGTACTTTTGTTTTTACAAAGAAAGGTATACACCTTTCAAAAAAATGTCGACAAAAAATTGCTATGCTGATAGCATATAATATTAACACTGTTATACCTTGTATAACAGAAAATAGTTTTAAGGACGAATCTGTGTTGTCTAGAGTGTCTAACAGCACAGAGGCACATTTTAATTTAAGTTTAAACTAGATTTTAAGACAACAGAACATACCTTCATAAATCATATAAATAATAAGGTATATTCTGGCAAGGAAAAAGCACAGAACAATTATACACAGGGGCAGCACAATCTACAATTATTTTATATTAACATTCAGGGCTGCTCCTCAAAAGTCTTTGAATTAGAGATGTTTCTGGAAAAGACTAAATTTGATGTAATTTGTCTATCAGAACATTGGTTTAAGGAGGACCAACTAATATCTTTAAATTTAGATAATTACAATGTAGTTAGTAATTTCAGTAGAAAGCATATGTTACATGGTGGGTCCTTAATATTAGTAAAAAATAGTATTAAATCAAAAGGAAGGAAAGATATTGTAGCACTGTCAGTTGAACACACCATTGAGTTGTCCTGTGTTGAGCTAGATAGACATGTTATTGTCTGTGTGTATAGGCCACCTAACTATCAGAATCTTACAGTATTTGATTCTGTCATGGAGGATGTTTTAAGGAAGGTTTGTTCTAGTCACAAATCAGTAATTATATGTGGCGATTTTAATATTAATTTATTAGAAAATAGTACTAGTAGTATGGAATTGTTAAATTTATTTGGATCATTTAATTTGAAAAATGTTTTTTTAGAACCAACAAGGATAACATCTTCTACCGCCACCTGTATTGATAATATTTTCTGTAATTGTGACTACAAAGAAAAACATATTATAAATAGCTTGCCATCCGACCACTGTGGACTAATGGTTGCGTATAGCTCTTATTTACCTATCTTAAAAATTCAAATAAGATTTAGACAAATCACGTTCAAAAATCTGGAGAAATTGAGCAATTCTTTAGCTACTAAATTATGTATGAAAGTATTTGATACTAGTAATCCGAATAATTTCTACAACGATTTCTTTGAGATGTTAAACAAGGAATTTAACAATATTTTGCCAATAAAAAATAAAGATATTCATACCAAATTCGTATTTAGCGATTGGGCAACTGTAGGTATTCGTAAGAGTAGGGACAGACTTTTTGAACTTTATGGAATGAAACCGTACAAAAACGACCCCCAATTTCACCAGTATGTAACATCTTATTCAAAAACCTTTAGAATAGTATGCAGAGTCGCGAAACGTCTTTATATTAGTAATAAAATAAAATCGTCTGATGATAAGATAAAAACTACTTGGAAAGTTATACACAACGAGACTGGTAGGAAAAGATTAAGAAACTCAGAATTTAATTTAAATACCGAAAGGGGACAGATTTCATCAAACGTAGATGTAGCCCAGGAGTTTGAACATTTTTTTACTAACATTCCTATTAAAACAACTGAACATTTAAAGTCATCAGCAAACCTATCTGTAACTTTGCTTAAGAACAACATAGAATCATGTCAATACGACTTTAGTTTTCGATATACGAATCCTCTAGAAATTATAAAAGTTTTTAAAGAAATCAAGACCAAATCTACGGAGGATCTTTGGGGCTTATCGGTAATAGTTTGCAAGTCACTTATCCAAACTGTAGCGCCATATCTGGCTGTGATTTTCAATAAATGTATAGATGACGGTGTTTTCCCTGACCTAATGAAATATAGTAAGGTTATCCCACTATTTAAAAGTGGTGACACTAAAGAACCTAACAACTATAGGCCAGTGTCTGTTTTGCCGGTTCTCAGCAAAGTCTTTGAAAAGTTGATGCTGTCTTGGATGCTTCATCATTTTAATAAACATTCCATCTTTCACCAACAACAATACGGTTTCACTAAAGGTCGTTGTACAACTGACGCCGGTGTCACTTTGATTAAGGAAATATTTGGTGCTTGGGAGGAAGCACAGGATGCTATTGGTGTCTTTTGTGACCTCTCAAAAGCATTTGATTGCGTTGACCACGAACACTTTTGCTGAAATTAGATCACTACGGGATAAGAAACTCTGCGCTCCGTCTTATGAGATCTTATTTAGAAGAGAGACAGTTAAAGGTTCATGTTAACGGTATTAACTCGCAGGGCTCTGGGATGAATATGGGCGTTCCTCAAGGTTCAATACTGGGTCCCTTTCTCTTTTTAGTCTATATAAATGATTTGCCATTTATATTTAAAAATGAACCACGAATGGTGCTTTTTGCAGATGATACATCATTAATTTTTAAAATAGATCGACGTACAAATAATCTTGACGACGTAAACAGCTCCATTCTTCAAGTGCATAATTGGTTCACCATTAATAATCTAGCACTTAATGAGAAAAAAACAAAATGTATTAAATTCAGTTTACCAAACGTGCGTAGTAACGATAGTGATATTGTTTTGAACGGTCAAAAGTTAGAATTTGTCGACGAGACAGTATTTTTAGGCATTACGTTAGACAATAGGCTACAATGGGGTCCGCATATAAAGGCGCTTTCGGGGAGATTGAGCTCAGCTGCTTTTGCAGTTAGACAGATTAGACAGCTCACGGACGTAGATACAGCTAGGCTTGTCTATTTTAGTTATTTCCACAGCATTATGTCGTACGGCATTTTGTTGTGGGGTCGAGCTGCAGAAATAGAATCAATATTTATTCTACAAAAGCGGGCTATCCGAGCAATATATAACTTACGCCGTTGCGAATCGCTGAGAGAATTGTTTAAAACGATAAATATTTTAACGGTGCCCTGTCAATAATATATGAAAATATAATGTATGTAAGGAAAAACAGGCAATTGTTTGAAAAAAGAAGCGATAGACACAATTTTAATACTAGAGGCAAAAATAAGTTAGCTATACCGCAATTCAGACTGTCCAAAGTACAGAAATCCTTTATGGGGTTAGGTATTAAATGCTATAATAAAATACCAAATAGCATACTAGATCTCAGTGAAAGTAAATTTAAAACATATATTAAGCGCGAATTATGTAATCAAGCCTACTACACACTGACAGATTATCTTGAAGATAAGAATGCTTGGCAGCATGTTGGTTCGGCTCCACTGGACAATACTCAAATGTAGTCAGTAGCTAAATTCCAATAGTAGGTATTTTAATACATAATTTAACACTTTAATTCTAATGTAGACAATCTAGTTTCCTTATGGCATCGAGCATTTCTTTATTGAAACAAAGAGTTTCCTTTTCTTGTATAGAAGCACTAATTCTATGGATTGTCAGTATGCATATGTGAGCACCATGTTGGACTTTAAGTTAATTTTTATTAATTTTTTTTTTAATTTTTGTAAGTTATTAGTATAATGCGTCAAGCGTGTCTTTGCATTGTTCTTACATATGCGTACAGTATTGAAATATGTATCAGAGACATTGTAGAACAGACTTTTTTTAAAAAGAGTAACGAATGGAGTTTCTTGCTCGTTCTTCTCCATTCGAATCTACTTTTTGGAATGAGCACCTAGCTTCACCTAGTTTCACTGACGGACTGACTGACAGACTATTATTTATTTTGTATTTGTTGACGTTTCAAAAGCACCAAACTATGGTTTAATTGAAATAAATGCTTTGACTTTGACTTTGACATTAGGAACATGAGGATTGTTAGGGATCGTAACTGGGCCTCCAGTAACCTCACTCACACGACGAAACACAACACAAGCGTTGTTTCACGTCGGTTTTCTGTGAAGCTGTGGTATCAGTCCGGTCGCTTTTTTATTTTATGTCGTCTTTGTAAATAAGTGAATGTGTAGCGAAAAAGTGGAATATTGTTTTTAATTTAATATTTTTAGAGTGAATGAAAAACCTTAAGAAATAAATCAACTCACGGTAGATTTTCTGCTATCCAGGAACAGAAGCAGTTCATCTTAATTCCTATAGCCACGTGGTCTCCTTCACATTCCACCCCGCCCAAGGTCACTGCCACCAAATGTCCTTGACGGATAGCTGGCGCTCCAGAATCATCCTTAACAAAATGGCATAGAGTTCATTGTTTATTGGTTACAAAGAATGAGAGATTGTTACTGGATGTAGATAATGTGTGTGTGTGTATTTTTTCGAAATATTGTATTATATTTGTTATTTAAATTAGAAACAAAGAAAATCAGGATTCAACCTGAGATTTTTGCCACATACTGGACATTTTAGATTAATAGACAAAGTTCGGTACTTGTAA
Organism: Spodoptera littoralis; assembly: GCA_902850265.1. Taxonomy (NCBI): domain Eukaryota; kingdom Metazoa; phylum Arthropoda; class Insecta; order Lepidoptera; family Noctuidae; genus Spodoptera; species Spodoptera littoralis. The sequence continues at coordinate 4,607,140 of LR824542.2, read as the reverse complement.
TTTAAATTCAAAATTGACTATTTAATTAAGAGTCCATGTTGCGTCATTTGGTAATTGCCTTCATTCTTCACAAATAATAGACGGGTTGAACGTCGTCGTTTCGTTGACAGTTTTCATTATTTCTAAGCAAGATGCATGCATTTGTAGGCCGCCTATTGTTTATGAAGGATGCTTGCATTCGTCAAATGACGCATCGTGGACACTGTTCCTATTAATTTAAGAAATGTACCTACATCACTTATGAAGTGCTCTTCAGCTGCATAACACACGACTTCGTTCGTATCTGAAATCATAAACCAATCAGAGCGCATCAATATCACGTTATTTTCTAGAGCCCTCATTGGTTGTATCTATGTTGCTATTAGTATTTGAAACACTAGGACGTAATATCACGTATGAACGTAATATCGTTACAATTGGAATAATTAGATATTCCACGTTGCATTGAAATAATTAGGTAGTAATTGTAGGGTTTAATGAAGTCTAGATACAGTTACATCTACATTCATTGGATGTCTTTGTGTGGAATTTTGATGAATATACATAATTATGAGTATTTAGTTCTATAGTGCACTTTTTAAATAAAACTAACCCAATTGGTTAGTTTTTTTAGCCTTTTGTTTTGTTTTTACTGCCAGTATCGAGTGAATTGGCATTAAAATTTTAGTCGAACGAATATAAACGTCAATGTATGAAATTCTAATAATGTTGACATTAACTAAAAATAATACGTATACCTACTGAGAAAAGCTCTACTAGTATCGAGTCACAGAGGGACTCTTCCTCATGAGCAGCGTGGGTGGTCACGGCGACGTCGGTCACGCAGCCTGTCTGGGCAAGGTCTTAGTATCTGTGACTCTAAACTAGTGAAGCTTTTCTCAGTATATTTTCGTTTTTTCTTTTTTTTTCTTCTGGCATAAGCCGTTAAACGAGCAGATGGATCACCTGATGGTAAGCAATCGGCGTCGCCCATGGACACCTGGAACACTAAAGGCGTTACAAGTGCGTTACCGGCTTTTTGGGGATTAGGAGTTTAAGGATCGTTGGGGATTCAGGGATTGGGGAGAGACACAGTTATTTTTGAGTAGGTATGTGTCACCATAGTTATTTTAAAAAGTTCTGACATTGTCGATTGTCAATGTCAAACTGATACATTGATTTTTATATTCCACTAGTATATTAACTCCATTTGTCTAGTAGGGCTGCTCCAGTTACCGATGAAGAAAAACTTGAAGCGATAGAAATGAACTGTTATGTATAAAAGTTAAACTGTCAAACACCGCGAGGACACCGGTTATCGCAAGCTATTGTTCTTTAATTGTGTCTATAATGACGGTACTCAAACTGTTAAATAGATGACTTACTTATTGCGTATATGGCCGGCAATACTCTATCAACTAATTTCTTGCAAGTCTGAACGTTCACAAAACCAAAGATTTCGATTGTCAATTTGTTTTCCTGGAAATAAAATAAATATTAAGTTTCTCACTCCTAATAACTTTGAGGAATAAATGAAATGAAAACATGCTTTTTTGATCTTTACACGAGCCGCATAGAGCTTAACGGGTTGCCGAGGCTCCAGTTCGAAGTACAGGAGTAGGAACGGGGTGGTTTTTAGTCAGTAAAAGTCTGACAGTCCCTCTCGCCTCACCCGGGCGAGAGATGTCATTGGATGATTTTCCCCTCTCAAGATATTGTTGCATATGCTCTAAAATAGCATTCTAAAAGTCGTTCTATTGAGTATGCTCAAAAATGTTCAAAAATCGAACGCCTGTTGATTTGCAAGCATGTCCAGAATGAGCAAGCTAATTTAAAACAATATTCTGGCACTAAGTGACTAGGGTGCAATTGAAGCATTATGAATTTAGCATATGTTACAGTACCTATAATTAATGTTAAAAGATAACATGTACACAAATAAAAAGGTTGTACAAGGTAGTATATACCTTCGCTCCAACTGTTCTTCGCCCACTTATATGACGTTTTTTCGATAAACTTGGTCTTCTTCTCATTATTTCTCGTCGCCTATCCTTTATAACATTCTTCTGCAATATAAAATAACAAAACATTATATTAATTCATAATACTATTGTAGAGGTATAATCTTGTGTTATTATCGTATTTAAATCCTAGTTAGCTGCCTTGTTGGCCGAGTGGTCGCTAGTGACTGCCGGGTCTCGGGTTTGATTCCCGGGTCGGGCAAAGTATTACTGGGTTTTTAATAAAAATCCCAGTAGTAGCACAGACTCTGGAATTGTGCCCGGTGTATGAGCAATAGGCTCACCCCCTATTACATGGGACTTACAACATAAATAGTGAAAAATGTGTTATATTGTGCAACCCTTCGGGGATAATAGGCGTGATATTTTGTTAAATCCTTGTTAACTGTGATTGATGCGGAATGTGAATATATTTTTTCATTTAAAAAGCCATTTAAAAGCTATATTAGTAAAGTTATAATATCGAATGAAATCCTGTAGTTTTATGAAGTAACAATTAATATAATATTTATATTATAACTTTCGTTAGTTATAATGTTTTTTGCCAATGCTAAAAACATAATCATTAGAAAAGGAACTTTTTGAAATTTTTGGAATCATATTTGAAATGATACAAGGGCAATGGGATTGGCGTGTTTAACGTTTTTATATAAAGATATAATACGTACATACACATGAGATGTGTATATGTTTTTTTGTCTGTAAAGTCAAGGATACATTGGGGATAAATGTCCCACAAAATGTATCGGCAGACTTCACTTAACATGCCTATGTTAAGTGAAGTCTGCCTAGCTTCACTGATGGACAGACTGACAGACTATTATTTATTTCATGTTTGTTGACGTTTCAAAAGTACCAAATTATGGTTTAATTGAAATAAATGCTTTTGAGTTTGAGTTTCGCTCGATACATTATTATCAGGTGAAATCGGCAGTGTTGCACGGTTTTAAAAAGTACTGATAGTTCATAGAAAACTTACCATCGATGAGTAATTACGTGAGAGTCGCATATCTCCTTTTGCACTGGACAGTTTAACAGTCGGAACCTAAGCATAGTGGAAACAAAGTAAAACTTGTATAGAGGTATATAAAAATAATCTATCAAAAAACTAAAATAGTTTATATTGTTAGTTTCATTATTTGTCAAGCTATATTTCGCATTATGTATTCTACATCAAATATATTTTACCATGTATTCATCATTGCTCGCTCTAGCCCTTACTTGCACTCCTAGAAGCTGAAATTTAAAAAGTAATTGTTAGATTTTTCTTACTGTCTGCACTTTTGATGCACTGTTGGTGCGGTGGCTGGGCAACCGGCTGCCGTGCAACGTGCCGCGGGTTCGATTCCCGCACGGAACAACACTTTGTGTGATCCACAAATTGTTGATCCGGGTCTGGGTGTCATGTGTGTGAGTGGGTGTCTTGTATATTTGTAAACGCACCCACAACACAGGTGACAATCCTAGTGTGGGGCAACGTTTTTTTTTTAAAAAAATAAATAAATAAATAAAATTAATGTCTACGTGCCTACGATAACTTACGCAGTAGCGTGAAAGCTTAGGACTACTGTCCACGATGCGTCATTTTACGAATGCTGCATGCATTCGTCAAATACCGATAGACGAATTTGTCGTTGCCACTTTGTTGCAAGTTTTCATTGTTTCTAAGCACAGTGCAAGCATTCGTCATTTGTAGGCCGCCTATTGCCATTTGACGAATGCACGTAGCCGGTGAGTGAATGACGCAACGTTGCCGCTCCGTGCACACAGTTTTGATTGTTTCTTCGCAAGAATCAAGCATTCGTCTTGTAATCGTAACGTGGGGTTACGTATAATGGGCCTTCATTTTCGATTTTTCTGTTATTATCATTAAAGTAACGTGTGCTTCAATACAAGAATAGTGACAATTGAATACGTAGTGTCAAGTAATTGCAATAGCAATTAGGCGGAAAATAAAAATAAAATTCTGTCGCATCTTGTATATTTTTTTTTTACTTTATCATGTATTATATTTTAGGATTCTGTATTGTTTTATTTGTGTTTAATTTGTTAACATTAAAATTGTCCTATACTTATTTATATGGATTCGTTTTTAAATCGATTAATAAATTATACTGTCATTATAGCCTAATCATTTCATTTATGAGAAATGCCTCCGAGTAAAAAAAAAACTAGTTGCAATAAAACATATAGGTGATCAGAATTATATAAACGAAATTTTATTTAAAAATAATCTACTGTTCAAATAAAATTTTATTTAGTAAGTTTAAAGATCAATCCCTGAATACCCAACGATCCTCAAATTCCTAATCCTAAAAGGCCGGTAACGCACTTGTAATTAGTGTTCCAGGTATACATAGGCGATACCAATAATAATTGTTTACCGTTATCATGATCCAACTGCTCCTTTACCGCCTTATCCCATGAAAAAAATATAACAATTTGTCATTCTAAAAATAATTTCATCGGTCTGTGGAATCATGAAAATAAAAACTGTGAGTGCAAAGTACGTATATCGATCCAATTAGTGTAGTGTTTTATTATCATGAATTTTATGAATTTTCTCACGCCTCGCCGAGTTTTATTACGTGATTGAAAAACATGCACTATTGTGGTGGATTTGTTTTTTATGATTCTACCAAACAATTGAAGCACGGCAGTTATTTTACTCAGAACTGAACGAGGATTAGCGTACCATTTTTATTTTGATTTAGATTTTTATTCAAACTTAATTTAGAATTTATATTCATAAATTTTATTTATCCATTAGTTAATTACTGTATAATATTATTAGCCGCTAGCGACACACTATTTGATAAGTCGTAATTTGACATTCAACATCATCAACAGCCCATAAGCAGCCATTGCTGATTAATAGCCTCTTCTCACACGGAGAAGGTTTGAGCATTAATCATATTCATAACGCTTGCTCAATGCTGGTTGGCGATTCCAAATTTACAATTATAAATTTTAATTCCTCACGATGCTTTCCTTCACCGTTTGTCAGTGGTATTTAGATAATCTTAGAAAGTACATATAACTCGGAAAAAGTCACTTTAGTTCCTGCTGTTGGTAGGTTTCGAACCCACGTACTCATGACGTTTATATAGTATAGTAGGTAATTCTGATAAAATATAATGAAAGTGCTTCTTTCAGCCACAAATGAGGTTGTTATCAAAACCAAATTGTGTTCTTATTGCTGTTATAATACGTACCGCATACTCATAGTCCATGTTTCCATTCATAGATGAGTTTTGCCGAAACTGTCGTTGTTTCGTGGGGTATGTATCGTCCATTCTTATAGGTATCAATGGGTTTGGTGAAAATTTACTTTTCTAAAAATATTATAAGATTGGTACACATTACAAAAAAAGTATAGAAATCTTATATTTTTTATCGTATAGGTACGAGAAAATGTCTTTTAACCGACTTCAAAAAAGAAAGAGGTGCTCAGTTTCTCTTATGTCGATTGTCTCCCGGTTGGCAAAACCGATTTTGTTTCCAAAAAGTGTTTGTTACACTTAGGAGAAGGTTTTAGTATATTAATAAATCGACTTCAAAAAAGGGAGAGTTATCTAAATAGTTGTAGTATTATAAGCGGTGGTCAGGTGAAACTGTTGAAAAGTGCTAGAAATTAGTAGAAAAATTAACATAACTTTTCTAGCCACTATATATTTATTATAATAATCCAATTTCAATAGTTTCTACCATTAATTTTACACTTACTTTCCCATTTGACTCTCGTGACGAATAGCGATTGGATGGCGTTATGCCCTGGCGCTCATGTGATCTTTGGTTATAGTTCTCCCGGTTCGAGTACTGGGACAGTCTCTGGGCAGGTTTCATTGACACGCCCATCCTACTAGTCGTGGGAGCCATTCCACCGTGTTGTTGTGATTTATCAAATTGAGATCGTTGTGGGAATCCGTCCTGCTGAATCGCAATTTTTTTATTTATAGATGTTTTATCTGTCGAGCGCGGGTTTGCCATACTTGTGTGGGTAAATGTACACGCACATTGTATCTGTTTGCGTTCGCTTGGGAACGCCCAGTTTTGGCCAGCATGCCAATGGATGAGCTTGCTGCGAGTTACGCACACAGACGCGCGTGTCTATACGCACTACAACTACAACTATGGCTCACCCGCGCTCGTGTCGTGAGATGAAAGAACTATACTAATAAAAAAATTGCGCTTTGTCAGATGGTTGCGCGACGTTCAGCGCATCGTGTATTGTGATATGCTGCGTATGAATACGAGCCCTTAGCATGGCTTGAAACCAATCGAGTTCTCACACCAAACAGCCACGTTAAGAAGAAAAAAATACTTTTTATTTTAAAGGCAATGTTTTAAAATGATTTTTTTTAACTTACCTCACTACTACGTTCATGTTCCGTAGAACTACCTTGCCTCAGAGGTTTAGGTGAAGTTACTTCACAAGACTCCTATCGACAAAATTTATATTGAATACAAAATATGTTAAGACTTTAAAGAAAACTATCTATAAGTTTAACCATAAGTGTTGCATGCAATATGCAAGCACGGAATTGAAGCCAAGAGGATATTGGTGTCTTCTCTAACCCACATTTATTATAGATCTTATTTCCAATGTTTAAAGACTACTTTTGTATGAAAAAAATCGGTAAACTATTGTAAATGGGAAAGTATTGAAGACTGTCTGCTTGTCTCGGCATAGACAGGTAAATAACGATAATTGGATTACTTATGTTATCCAGGTCAAAATCGGCCTGTATCCAAAAACTAACAAAAAACCCTTTTTGTAATATTTTACGAGAAAGAAATATTCCATGTATAATGTTTTAGGACTAACTAAATGGTAATCATAGTATTAGTATGGAAGACATAGAAATAAATATTATTTATGGTGCAGAAATTATAAAAAAGGAACAGAAAAAGCTTTAAAAATAGCACATTACTTACATGATTATCGTCCTCAGAAGAGCAAATGCGTTTATTTTCTCCTGCATGGAGTGGCTGTCGAGTATTTGTAGTTACCTACACAGAATGTGACTTAATTGGACATTTTGAAAACATTTTAACATCACATCAGGTTATTAGCGTCATCGAGGCTAAGACACCTGCTTCTCATGCATGAGAATGCGGGTTTGAAACCTACCAATGGCAAGCATCAATGTGACTTTTTCCGAGTTATATATACCTTCTTAGATTATTTTGACATCACTGACAAACGGTGAAGAAAAACATCGTAAGGAAACCTGCTATTTCCTACCTGGACCTATAATTTCTTATTATAAATTTGAAATCGCCAATCGTAATGAATAAGCGTACTCAAATCTTCTCCGTGTGAGAAGAGGCCTTTGGTCAGCAGTGGCCACTTATAGGCTGTTAATGTATGTAATGTATTAGGTTCATTAATTAGAACTATGAGCCTCTAACATGGCTTGAAACTAGTAGAGTTCTTCATCGAGCAGTCACGTGAGTAAGCCGAAAATATAACAAATAATCTCATCAGGCTAAAAGTTAATAATACATTTGTGCAAAATTATTTTAACTATTTAGGATATAATATCTGTACTGCACTTCGACAAATTGTTCACTGATGTGAGTATTTTCATAATTGGGTAGTTAGTCAACTGTCTCTTAAGATTTTTAAATGATATTTAAGTTACCTACATCTTTAACTAGTTACTTCCTCGCGGTAATTTTTTATAGCTCAAAGCCTTTCTCGATAAATGCACTATCCACCATATAAAGATTTTTTCAAATCGGACTAGCTTTTCCTTAGAATAGCCCGTTCAACCAAACAAACAAATAAACTCTCTTCACTTTTACATAATAGTATAAGATATGAGATAAGATGTAACAGCGAAAACTGATTTACTACTTTTTTAGTTCACATGACTAATTTTAAGAAACCTGTGAAATCCTTACTTGTCCTTTCTATCTAATATTATAAATCGGAAAGTGAGTTTGTTTGTTTGTTCCACTTTCACGCCGTAACTACTAAAGCCATTGCTTTGAATTTTTGCAGATGTGAAGTTAGAAGTCTGGATTAAATAATAGGGTACTTTTTATCCCGGAAAAAAATTATATTCTCGAGGGAAAACGAAATTATTGGTATAGATGGCGCTGTGTGTATTGGTATATGTCACATAGGCTACTTTTATCCTTTTGCGACGCAAGCGAAGCCGCGGGTAAAAGCTAGTAATATATATTGAGTAAGATCTCACATCATCTTTGCAATGACCCCAACTGAGGATGGTGACATTCGAATCCACAGGAGTCAGCGCACTTTCCCCAATAATCGGTATGACGTTGCCAGGTTTGTCATCTGTCATACTCGCGAACGTGTACACCAGGGCAATGTCAGCGGTCCAACCCTTATATTTTGGATGTGTTATTACTCTCTCAATAGGTAAGTAGTTCTCATAACCAGTGTCATACATCTTTTTTGTTCCAATAACAACGAATGACGCGGTGAGTTCAGCGTCAATCGCATTATTGTCAATGCTGAGGACAATGAAAAAATGTTATATATTAACTGGTAATATAAGTCCATTTTAATTGTAACAGGTATTCATTTGTTGCATATACTGGGTGGCGATATAATTCTTTAAGGCATAAACTAAGTTTAAAAAACAAAATAACTTCAGCCCCCTCTTTCTGAAGTCAGTTAAAAATAAAGACAGGAGCTGATGTGGTCGTATTGTTGTATATTGTACACAAATCATAGTTTTTGTCCGAGTCGAAAGATAAGTAAGTAAGGATACGCTCACAATTCGTATAGGAAATGACTTGTACTTTGGTTTTTTTTTATAGCATAAGCCGGTAAACTAGCAGACTGATCACCTGATGGTAAGCAATCGGCGCCGCCCATGGACACTCGAAACACCAAGGCGTTACAAGTGCGTTACCGGTTACCGGCCTTTTGGGAATTGGGAATTTGAGGATTTTGGAGGATTTGGGGATTCGTGAGACGGGGACTAAGGAGAGAGGTAATTGGGCCTTCTCAATTATTACTTAAAAAAATAATTAGTGTGTTATTTTATAATTACGCCCGTTGTCTGAAAGGTTTCTCAATTTTAAGTTGTAAGTACTTAAATATCGTGCCATCTCTGTCATTTTACAAAGAATTTGTAGCGATAGAACTATATATTATATAAGCGCGACTTAATATTGAGTAACATAGTTAAAATTTGATACTTACAAGCAATGAGCAGCTGTGATGACGACATTAGTATGTATAATAGTACCAGTACATGTACGTTTCCTGCCATCCGTGAAAACTATGCTGAAATATAACAAATAATTGTTGATTTCATTTTTATTTAAAACAATATTTATTATTACAGAATAGAATACAATATTTAATTCCGATCAATTACAACCATCCCAAGCGCGAACACCATACACCATTCAATCAACCATCATACAAAGCTCACAATCCACAATTGGCATACAATCTACACACACACAAAATTCATAACAAAACACAAACAGTGTCAGTAGTCAAATAGTCAGAAGAAGAGGGAAAAGGAGATTTAGTATTCAGCTTTAGAAGGGGGCTATGAGCATCGTTTTTCCTGCAGGTCAGGGAACGCGTTACCCATTTTCACTGAGTCAATCCCGAGAAGGAGAGACCCCTACATCAAATAACAATATTTACTCAATTAATGCAACATATGTATGATGTTCCGGTGGTGGTGGGTCTGTTTTTTCGTACACGGGTTCTTCTCCTGGCTGTCCGCCTGAAAAAATTAAATTGCCATGATGAAAATAATGCAATAAGGCACGGCTGATGTTGTATGACGTTTTCAATATTGATTTCATATGAAAAACACCGCTGGCTCTGATTTTATGTTAATTTGTTTTTTCATTTGATGTTCTGAGTTATTGATTTAGTTGATAATTTTAACATAACAGTGACGGTTAATAGGTGAATTTATAAGACTTGAATTAGTGTGCATATTGCCATGCCATTTGCCATGCTTGGGCACTAATGGGCCGGTTCAATGGGAGTGATACCACGGCCTCACAGAAAATCGACGTGAAACAACGCCTGCGTTGTGTTTCGTGGTGTGAGTGAGTTTACCGGGGGCCCAATTACCCATTCCCAATGAATCTCCAACAATCCTTAATTTCCTAATCCCCAAAAGACCGGTACCACACTTGTAACGCCTTTGGTGTTCCGGGTGTCCAAGGGTAACGCCGATTGCTTACCATCAGGTAATCCATCTGCTAGTTTACCGGCTTATCCGATAAAAAGAAAATTACTTACCATACAAAACCTTCATTACTTACCTTCATCGAGAGGATCTGGCGATGGTTTAACTTCTATAAAACGAATTTTAATTTTAGATTTGATTTGAATAACATGTATTATGGTACTTTAGTCCTACTGAAAGTATTATAAATTGTATTGAGATTTACAAGTATTGAATTTTAGCTTTCTTACTGCGGCTTTGCACACGTTGTGTAGGATGTTATCATACTTAAAAACCTTCCTCTTAAATTACTCTATCTGTTAAAAAAACCGCATCAAAATCCGTTGCATGGTTTTAAACATCTAAGCATATATAGGGACGGACAGCGGCAACTGACATCGTTTTATACTATTTAGTGAAGATTTTATTTATTACTATATTTATATTAGTACTAGTTTCTTGTATAATACGTACCTGGACCTGACTGTGGAGGTGAGGGCGATGGCGGTAGCGGTTGTCCTTCAGTTGGCGGCGTCTGTTGGTCATCTTGTCCCGTAACAAAAATATAATTTGTCACTGTTAAACAAGCGACCGCACTAAACACAATTTTAAGCAAGAACATTCCGAAATCATTTCCATACCGAATTGCGGCCAAGTAATGAGATATATTTTTTTAATTAAATTGATAAGCCGACTGAACGCCTTGTTTGGTATGTAAAACTGTTCAATATGTTACCTACATGTGACACGCTGTTCATAGCAAAGAAATATTGCTCCATTTTTATTTTGGTTTATCGGCTGAGTACCGGAAAATATTGCAATTGTGATTATTGTTTTATTAGCTTATTCGCTGTTTGGTTGTGTATTCGAATGACTATAGAATAAGACTTTTTACTTTCTTCGTGTTTTGCCATAGTTATATTTTAACTTTGAAGTATATGTTTATATATAAGAAGTATCCACTCTGTACTTACCTAATCGAAAGAACTTTGTTGTTTAAATACAGTGTGCATTCATTTTTATTCGTAATCAGATGTGTATGCATTTTATTGGATTATTTTATGACAATATTTCATTTATGTCAAAAATCCAACTGAATAAATACAAAATCGAACTCAATTTTGTCAATATTATCATGTTTCCTTACAGAAAAAAACATGGCTGATATTTATATTTTACACAAAAAATACATTTTCAAACCATTTATTTTATTAAAGGCGAGCCCACGGTCCCTCCATTTCCAATAAGTGGGTCGGCTGAATGTTAGAATGCACATACATTAAATTGAAGAACTCGGGGTTCAAACTGACCTCTGTACCTAGTTGGACTCACAATGCAGCGATCTCAAGTTAAATAAGTTCTCTTAAGAACCACTGAAGGGGCTCTGGAGTTAGGTCAAGGGCCTGGGCCAAAAATATTGTCAAGATTAGATAGCATTTGATGTTGACAGACTCTCTGGCACGTTTGTCCACACGAGGGCACCGATATTGTGTCAATGTGTTATTCTCACAATAGATACTTTTCGCTACCGGTCAGCCATATTTTTAGGTTAAGAGATGCCCATGTTGTAGTAAAAGATTGGGTTTCTAGTTTAAGAAGTACTGTTTTCATAATGTACTTGTAAGTCTTCGATTTCAAGTTATTTATAGTTTGTTAGCGCGTGCTTTCAAAACGATCGTGATTGTGTTAATGTACCTACCTTACCTAAATAGAATCCCAATGTATTATTCAAAAACAGACAATGAATTCCAAGTTAGTGTTAATGTCTGAGCTAATGTAATAAAGTTGCAGCTGATTTTTAAAAATATTAGTTTTATTATTTATCAGGAAGAATGAGCATGTTGAAAAATAAATGGTTAAAAATGAAACAAAAACAAGTCCATTAATGACTTAATTAATTTTAATGAAACATAATAACCCTACCTTGTACCTATAAACCTTTTTGTACAGCGGTCAGCCTTTCAAAGATAACAAGGAAGTCAGTTTCTCGGAAATTTTATTTAGTGTAATTTTTTTATTCCGGTTACGGTTTTCCACAGCCAGTTAGGGGTCTCGACTCGGCTATTAGCGCAGTGGCGAGAAAAGAATTGGTGGTAGAAACGACCATTATGTTGTGGATTGTAACCGACGGGTTAGTCGTATAATCCCATGTAACGTTCGGTCGTACTGCAGCGCTTAGGGTAAGACTATATAAGCCGCTATGCGACGTGCGATGCGTAAAATAATAAATGAAAGATACCAATCTGTTGTTGTTTAAGAGCTTAAAGTATGTTGATTGACAACAGACTTTTAAAACAATAGTTACACCTGTCAAATATAGATAAAAATACTGAGGCAGTTCCTCAGGATTTTATTTTATATTTGACAATTACGGATGAAATAAAAAGTAAGTATGGAAACAAAGAGAGACTCAAGCTGTGTAAAATGAGTCTAGCATTTTAGACGACTATATTTTAGTTATTATACATTGAGTTATTTTTATTGTTACTTGTATTTTTTTGTATCGCTAATCACTGCATAGTGTATAGCTAAGTCCTAAAACATGTATAATATTGACATTACTTCCTCCTTAAACTTCGGTCGTTATGTTAATGTAGGATGTTACGCAGTTTATCATTGATGTAATAAGATTTACAGTTAAAGACCTTGAGACCTTGGGGAATTTGGGACGCGTGTACATCTTGGCAGAGTACATTTTATGCTGATGTGGATTATTCAGACATATGTATGTACGTAGATGATGTTGGTTAGTTTTGTTTGTTTAGATAGAATGCAATTTTGTACTAAGCGAACAATATTGTGTTCTACGGTTCTATGTAGTACATCAAACGCGCTTAAACATAAACTCAGACGAAAATACTCATAGAGGAATCCAAAGTGCATTGAAAACAACGAATAATTTCCATTCCTTTCATACTGATTTATGAAGCCGTAAATAACCACATAGTTTACAATCCTCACATACATCAAAACAGATTAACTCTAGCAATTCCGAAATAACTGCGACCGAGAAAATGGCGGAAAAGCTATGCTTTATAACCACTGTTGTCTAGGAAACGGAGTGCTTAACTGAAATAATTTGTAGAAAATAAGCGCAAAATTTACTGCGCTCGGGAGTCTCTCGACTTGAATTTATTGTACGCAGCGCAATTGTGGAATTTTAAACAGTCTGCCCGCAGTGCAGAAGGGAACTTTTTGAGGTTGTAGTACGTGCGCCAGGCCAAGGGACGAACTATCGTGCGTATCGTAAATCTGGCAACAATGCGTACACCGTTTAACGTTGCTGAATGGGCAGGTTCCTTTTGTTTGTTTTTGTTATGAGCTTGTACTCTCTTTTGGCCTTTTTTGAAATGGAGGTGGAAAACTACTGGCTTTTGTTTCAAGGTGTTTTCCGTTTCGAATAAGGTCACGGGTCTTTATGATTGAAAATTGTAAGAAATTGCTTAACTTCTTCGTGACCGATACGAAGAATTTAAGCCATTCTGGCAAGCATTCTGACAATGGTAAATGATATAAACAAATTAAACAGAAACCCCAAATCATTGGATGGTTTAATAACTTTTATTTATGCATTTATTAAACAATACACTTGTCAACGTTTCTCCATTATACAATGACATAACTATTGCAAAACTGCATCTTATTCAACACTGCTGAATATAAAAGTGACAGAAATAGGAATGTGATTTACATACCTAAACAGCATAATACAAAATAACGGCGACATTTATGGTAATTCTATGTAAAATCTTGACTTCACTTTAACGTTGCATGGACGAACATTCCATGGTATTCAACAAGTCACAACTAGCTTAAGTCCCAAGTTTTTAGTTCCCCAGTATTTGCGATGTGTCGGAATGTCAGCTGAACTTTGGAACAATGTTCCTGCTTATCATCGTGCGAGAAGTTCTGACGCCTTGCAGCTGTCTTCTGAGAATACACTGCTTTAGTAGCTTTAGTATTTGTTGATCAAATCTGTAATCATATTCAACATTATTGTGGAATTTTGATTTATAAAGGTACTATCTTTTACTCGCGGCTTCGCTCGCGTCACAAAAGGATAAAAGTAACCTATACCAATACACACAGCGCCATCTATACCAATTCTTTTGTTTTCCCTCGGGAATACCAAAATTTTCCGGGATAAAAAGTACCCTATTATTTAATCCGGACTTCTAATTTTACGTCTGTAAAAATTCAAAGCAATCGGTTTAGAAGTTACGGCGTGAAGACGGAACAAACAAACAAACAAACTCACTTCCCATTTATAATCCTTACTAATATTATAAATCTGAAAGTGAGTTTGTTTGTTTGTTCGTTTGTTCTACCTTCACGCTGTAACTACTCGATTGCTTTGAATTTTTGCTGACGTAAAGTTAGAAGTCCGGATTAAATAATAGGGTACTATTTAACCCGGAAAAAAATGATATTCCCGAGGAAAAACAAAAGTATTGGTATAGATGGCGCTGTGTGTATTGGTATATGTCACATAGGCTACTTTTTATCCTTTTGTGACGCGATCAAAGCCGCGGGTAAAAGCTAGTATACAATAAATGATTTACTCAAACAAGAATTTTAACCAAGTATGTACCTATACAATGCTCAAAGCAATGAATTCCGTTTTATATGAAATCTGTAGGATAGATGTGAGTGTTCTTGCTTGAAGTCTCTTTGATCGCATCAGCCGGCATCGCAGTAACCATGTAACATATATCACTCAGGAAACAATCAAATCTTCGTCACTCACGGCATATTGCTCTCTCACTCGCACTTTCGGGCGCCCGTTTAGTACCATTAAATAGATTGCTGTTTTTCGCACATTTCCTGCCTCCGTTGTATGTATTATATTATAGGAATTGGATTGGGAACAATAAAATTCGGTGTTACTGACTACGGGGATTTGTTGGGGAGACTTTGTTCAAAGATACTTTTGTTTCGAGTTCAAGTTCACGGTGTGGTGGGCAAGATGTTTGATTAAGTCATTGTAGTTGACTTTAGTATATGGCCGAGTAGTCTTTAACTATGAACTGTTACTACGGGTAATAAGTAATGTTCATATGTTCAATTTCGTGATTGTGCCTGGCTTGATCATTATTATAATTAATATAACTTGACCCAAAATTTGGTTGATAGGAAGTATAGTAACATAAAAAGGTACTATTACAAGAAAAACATGACATAACATAACATCACGCCTTTTTATCCCCGAAGGGGTAGGCTGAGATGCACATTTCGGCACTTAATGCCACTGTACAATGTTTACAATGTTTACACCTACTTTTCAATATTTATGTTATCAGTATATCTATGTAATAGGGGGTGAGGCTATTGCTATATAACGGGCACAATTCCAGACTCCGTGCTACTGATATTTTTTTTAAAGTCCCCGTAATACTTTGCGAACCGAACCCGAGACCCCTTGCTCGGTCAGTCAAACTACCTCAAAGCAAAATGTATAAAATAACAATCTAGTAACACGTTAATACCTAACTAACAGCCTAGATCTTGTAGTCACTAAACTCCATCTGACAACAGCAAGGCAATGTTCCTTGGTAACTTCGTGTAGCCCAATCGGTTTGACACAGGCCAACTTTAAACCCAGAGAGGGTTGGTCAGCAAACACTTTAGACATCCCCACAGTTATTCCGTACACAAATTGTAGACGATTTCGTCCACAAAATTATTCAAATATAACACAGCACGCTTGGGATTCCAAAGGGTCGGATGAAGAGGTGTGGGTCTGTGCTTACGTCACGATATAGATTGTGTTTGTATTCAGTTTAATTTGATGAAAGACTTTGAGGTTACGGCTGAGTCTGAAGATGGTACATAATATAACACGAAGGGGTAGGTAGAGGTGCACTGTGCAATGTAACACCCACATTTCACTATTTATGTTATGAGTTCCAAGTAATAGGGGGTGAGCCTATTGCCATATACCGGGCACAATTCCAGACTCCGTGCTACTACTGAGAATTAAAAAAAACTACTAATACTTTGCCCGACCCGGGACTCGAACCCGAGACCCGTTGCCCGGCAGTCGCACTTGCGACCATTCGGCCAACGAGGCAGTTTATTACTACATATTGAAAACAATGGTAAATAATTAAAACAATAACAGTTTATGACAGAACCATGTCTTTTGTGTAGGTAATATAAAATTAAATAAATATAATGAAACTACATAACTGTATGATCTAGATTTGCGATTGTTTAAAATCAGGAAAGTCAGTAACCATAATAATAACTGCCCCAATTGAATAGTTAGGATGTCAAGGTCTATGAATTTATAGTTTAATGCTCTTCCGAACGGGAAGCGATGCAGTTCCTTTGTCTCGTTTTTCGAAGATTATTTAAACGAAAGGGAAGTCCGTTGGGTATATATGAAATAAGGAAAATTGTTTTCCTTATTATTTGTGTTGTAACAAATAACAAAATTATTATAATAGAAAAATGAATGTGTACATTTTTATTTAAAGGTGTGCTAAAATCCAAATATCTGACTTAGTACTTCTATTTACGTACTTTTTTATTATTTTCAAAAATCGAATTATAAAAAAATACAGTTTATCTAATTCAAAATTTGAATCCGGTATAATCAAGCAACTAAAAGCTTTGAATTCTTTAAGTAAGGACTAAAAAATTTGCAATAAAGGAAAACGAAAACTTGACTTAATAAATAAATTTTGAGAATACAAAACCCAAAAACTGTCCTTTCTCCTTTTGAGCAGACTCCTTTCACTAAAACATTGAGAATAATATTTAATCAAGTCTAACAAACAGTTACATACACGCAGAATTCCTAATTTTACACTAAGACCTTAAAAAGTATATACCTACGTACATAGCCAGTTTTAATCAACCTGTCAGACATACCTTTAATAAGATGGGCACTGAAATTTATAGTTCACAATTAAAGCACGAATTGTGAAGGGTCATATGTAGAAGGTAATGGTGCGGCCACACTATGCTGCTTGTCAGATGACTAAGCCAGTTTCTGGCACGCCTACCTACATAAGTACAGAAGCCTGCTTGCTTGCCTAATATACAAAACTTTCATATGTAGGAAGTTACAATGGGTTATTATTATTTAATTCAATTGGTGATACGTAACCATATTAAATGTTTAATATGTTTTTTCCGTCCTAGAAAATTAAGTGTATTTTTAATGTGTTTAGTCCCCATTCATAGTGCATGTCGCGGAGAACCTAACGGATTACCGGGGCTCCGGTTAGAAGCGCAGAAGAAGGAACGGGGTGGTTTTTAGTCAGTAAGAGCCTGACACTCCCTTTGGCCTCACCCAGGCGGGAGCAGCCATTCGATGATTTCCCCCCTTAAAAAAATCATAGTGCATAATTTACTGTTTTTTACGTAAAAAAATAATTTTCATCACCGTTTCAAACACAGGGTCGGTTCGGCACCACACGTGATTCGGCTAAATGTTAGTATTTCATACAAAACAACTGCTATACGCTTCCCACAAAATTTCTGCCACCACATTCGAGTGTGTGGCTCTAGCCTAATATTCCGGAGCCATTTGAACTAGTATATGGCTCCCAATACGAGGTGTTATTTGTTCTGTTAAACAAGTAAACTAATTGGAAGGTTTAGTTAGCTCATAAAGATGGAAAATTAGTGATGGGCTAACAGTTGTGTAGGACCTCTACTCTCATCTAGTACTTTTTATTTCTCTTCTGTTCGTCTAGAAAATAAAGTAAAGGATTGATCTGACACGGGTTCAACTTACGTTTCTAGTTATGAGAATTTGTTTTATTGGTCTACTAAACGGAAATTTGTTAATGACAATGATTTGGCCTCGACATTGTATGAGAGTTTACGTATTTCACTATACCTACTTATTTTTAAATATTGTATATCTGATTTACTCAAATACAACGTAATATCAACAATTTGATATATTATTTTGTGACTATGGTATGTACTCCATACGAGGCTATTTATAATTTGAACAGAAATCAGTACAAGTAAATTACAATAAATACATATTTATGTATTTTGTTGGCACACAACATATTGAATTCGTGTTAATCGCTGTTGTGATGGCAGTCGCCGTAATTTCACTATTCCTCTGTTATAAAGGATTAGCTATTTTATACAATTATATAAAGCTGAAGGGTTTGTTTGTTTGAACGCGCTAATCTCAGGAACTACTGGTCCGATTTGAAATATTTATGTGGTTTTATATGGTCCATTTATCGAAGACGGCTTGAGACTAAAAACACTACGCTATAATCAATAGAAATCGAACAAAGCGGGTAAAACCGCGTGAAAGTATCTATAAAGGGGTTTGTATGACGGTAGTTATTTAAATTTGGAGATAACATAACATAACATCGCGGTTTCTATACCCGAAGGGGTAGGCAGAGGTGCACATTATACCACTGTACAATGTAACCCCCACTTTTGACTATTTATGTTATGAGTCCCACGTAATAGGGGGCGAGCCTATTGCCATTTACCGGGCAGAAGTCCAGACTCCGTGCTACTACTAAGAATTTTTTAAAACCCAGTAATACTTTGCTCGACCTGGGAATCGAACCCGAGACCCCGTGTCCGGCAGTCACACTTGCGACCGCTCGGTCATCGAGGCAGTCGAAAATTGGAGATAATTTCACTTTAATAGTTGATATTTATAATTTAATGTTTATAAAATCATTCATATCATCATCATCAGCCGGAAGACGTCCACTGCTGTACAAAGGCCTCCCCCTTAGTCCTTCACGTCGAACGGCAACTCGCCACCTGCATCCACTGGCTCCCCGGAAAGGAACCAGCCTTCTTTATTCAATAAAAATTCATATAATTTTGGTTTATTTTAAAATAATGCTTACTCTTCTATGTTGAATGTACTTTATTAATTCAAGTGTTATTTACCTACTCATTTATACATAGGTATGCATACAATACAATTATATGCATATAATATAAATAAAACCTCATTTCATCTGCAGGAAAATACAATGATAATAATTGCTATTGTATTTATTTTTGAGAATGGTGAATTCAATAGTAAGTAATATTAATTAATTACACAATAATCAATATCAATACAATATGTATACAAAGATCGCGTTCCTTTTTGTTGATCCTCAAAAAATGTGTAGCCATTGAGAAGTCCATGTAAAAACATAACATAATCATCACATCATCTCTGCCTACTACTGACTACCTACCTCTGACTATCTATACTTACTGACTATCTCTGGCGTGAGCCTTTTATCCCCGAAGGAGTAGGCAGAGATGGACACAGAAGTAACACCCACTTTTCACTATTTATGTTATGAGCCTATTGCCATATACCGGGCACATTTCCCGGTTATAATTAGCCCGACCCGGGAATCGAACCTGAGACCCGTTGCCCGGTAGTCGCACTTGCAACCACTCGGCCAACGAAGCACTCCATATAATAATGAAAATAATCGAATGAACGACGAAAATCCACAATTTTTGTCTGATCACCAATCTATACTAATATTATAAAGAGGAAAGATTTGTATTTTTGTATTTTTGTATGTTTGTAATGAATAAACTCAAAAACTATTGAACCGATTCCAATAATTTTTTCACCATTCGAAAGCTGCATTATTCAGAAGTAACATAGGCTATATAATATCACGCTAGGTCCTATAGTTGTGGAGCAGTAACCAAAAATGTTTTAAAAACGGGGGAAAAGTATCGTTTCTGAGGCCTTCCGTGGTGTGCGCTGAGCATATAGTTAAAGTTATACAAAAATGTTCTATAGATGAATTGTTTATCTTAACATTATTTTTAAAAAAGTCCGCGAGAGCATATGTCTACCTTTTATAGTTTACCCACAACAATCATTTTAATGAATGGTTCAATCCTTATAAAAGTTTGCTCTAGATAACTTTTGAATTGTTCAATCAGTTACCTTAAGACGCGACATCGACAACGGAGGGCAGGTCGCTAAAAAAAAACTGAGAATAAATATAAATAAAACGTAAAACTATGTAAAAAATCTTAAGTCCCCCCGTGCGAAGCCGGGACGGGCCGCTAGTCCAAAGTCCAACATATATAAACTCCTTGCACATCAAGACGATTATCATGAAACACTATAATAATATATCTACCTATATTGTCAAAGGTTAACTCATCATTTTTATTCCGGAAATCCTGATCACATATCCTTTTCATATGAATCTTTGTCCACCATTTCTATCTCCCCTCTAAAGTAGTTAGGAAGAGTGATTTGAACAATAACCATGGAATATTGAGGTTTGTTTGACCCTATTTTGCGGGTGATGTATAACATTTCCCCTTGATGG
Source organism: Spodoptera littoralis (assembly GCA_902850265.1). Lineage (NCBI taxonomy): Eukaryota > Metazoa > Arthropoda > Insecta > Lepidoptera > Noctuidae > Spodoptera > Spodoptera littoralis. Next base: position 4,586,650 of record LR824542.2, on the reverse strand, counting down.
AAGTATATTCCATCAATAATATAGTTTTGTATTTATGGGGATTTTCTTTTTGATATATAATAATCTGAAGGATGATATGTATCAGATAGGGTATGGGGTAAAATATTTGTTGATACAGTTCAATTTCTCTTAAGGAGTATATAAATAAATGATTACGTAAATTATAAAGATTTGGTGTAGTACTTATTTATTTATTCGAAAGAGTACGGCCACATCACAAACATATTACATTCAAAATACACAATAGTTACAAAATAAAGGTCTGATGCATGCGACAATAATGGCGTACATAGCACTGGACAATAATGGCGTACATAGTACTGTTAAAGAAAGATCATAGCTCACTCGCTAAAAAATGAATCGTAGGATTGTTGAACAAATAGACACAATTTAAGTAAGTATAATATTCAAGAGTACATTTATATTATACGCATAATACATTACGGAATGCGCTTTTCATACATGAACCCACCAACGGCAGGTACCAATGTGACTTTTCTAACTTATATGTACCTACTTTCATAGATTATTTATTCACCACTCACAAACGAAAACATCATGAGGAAATTTGAACTTATAATTTCTAATTATAAGTTTGAAAGGGCCAACCCACAATGATCAAACGTGGTGATTAATGCTCAAACCTTCTCCGTGTGAGAAGAGGGAAAAGTGATTCACAGTTCCTCCCCCGTAGTTGATAGCAGGATAATGTGTAGCCTATATGTAGACCCGACCTGTTAATAATATAAATATTTATGCGAAATTTGAAGTAAATCCATGCAGCACATTTTAAGTTGTCCATAATTCTTTTCCATATGAATCCGAGTTAAACATCTAGTACGTGCCCGATCACTTCAAAATTGACTTAATGTTTTCAGATGTACTTAGATAATATTCATTCAGCAAATTTGACATTGAAAAATACCTTTTTAAAGTTCAATTTAAATAAATTGACTTCAATTTTCGTAACCCTTTCATTGCCATCGTGCAGCTAATAACAGCGCATTTTACAAAGTTACCTTTGGACGAACATTTTCAGTTTTCTAGGTCATGAAAAACGGTCTAGACGTTACAGTTGAAAACTTAAACTTTCGCACTAAAGTTCTCTAGACAGTTTTTAAAGGCAGTTTAATTAAGCAAAAACTTAAGAAGCATTTAAAACTGAGTCATCAGCCGGCTTAATTTTTTCAGACGATTTAAAATGGGTTTTATTGCGTCGGTTGTAGGCATAAATTGTAACAAGAATTTTCCATTAAAGCTGTAAAACTTTAACAATAGCCCCTAGTACTTCACTTATGTTAATTGAAACCTCGCGCTCTTGTAATCAGTTAGGAATGAAGAAAATAACGCGTAGGATTGGAATTAAACGTAATCAAGATGGAAGATTGTGTCATTGTTTTATAGCAACCATTGCAGATCGATCGAATTCTTGTTCCACATATAGACACGTACCTACATTTTTACTTGTTTAAAAAATGTTTGTATAAAGCTTTTATGCACTATGGTGCAACCAAGCAGTCGTATTGCTTGATGGTAAATGATGGCGCCGCCTATGGATATCTAGATCATTAAAGGAGTTGATGGACCTGCCAATCTTTTGTAGTATCCTCCGGTAATCGCATCTATTCTGAAGAATAGACTGCACTACTTATAATTACTTATTTTTTAAACTACGTTTAAAAATACCGACTTCAAACCCTCTGTTTTGAAGTCGCTTAATTAATATACTAAAACCTCCTAAGTGTAACACACATTTTACTAAAAGTCACATCAAAATCGGTTCATCCATTCACGAGGTTATTGCGCACAAACATACATATACATTGTGAAGTAGGAGAATCTCCTTCTTTTTTTGAAGTCGGTTAAAAAGGTGTTGAAGCTCTAATAAGTTTATTTGTAAAACACACAGTTTATTGTTAAGTTCAATTAAAAGAAAATAAAAGATATAGTAAATAAGACACAATTTTTTTTTTTTTTTAAGGGGGGAAAATCATCGAATGACTGCTCCCGCCTGGGTGAGGCGGAAGGGAGTGTCAGACTCTTACTGACTAAAAACCACCCCGTTCCTTCTCCTGCACGTCGAGCCGGAGCCCCGGTTACCCGTTAGGTTCTCCGCGACTCCGAATCTGCATCGACCCTATTGGGCCCCATCTGTGGTGGTCTGATGGCTCTTTGAGGCGCGCGCGGAACGCGACGCGCCTTACGCTCGGGTCTGTTTCTGATCGGACGGGGAGCCACCCATGCTCGCCGTCCGCAGGCCCGCGCTTACGGTGGCCGGAGATCGTCCCGCGATCCCCGACGCCCGATGTGTCCTTCGCGATGGCTGGGTTGCGAGGAGGCAGCGCTTCGCTGCCTCACGCCTCCCGCCTCCTCCTTAGCCAGCATGACTGCTTCGCAAAAGGAGGAGACGGCATCCCAGTCCCCCTCGCTCCGCATCATGGCCTGCACTAGGCCCGGACGCGAGAGGTCTCCATCGCCGATCACTTCCCTGAGGGCACGGCGGTGCGCAGCCCACGCAGGGCATTCCGCAACAGTGTGTTCCACCGTGTCCTCAGGGTGGTCCTCGCAGTGATGACACCCGGGCGTTTCCTCCCGCCCCATCAGACACAGGTACCTCCCGAAACTTCCATGTCCGGTTAGGACCTGCGTCAGGCGGTAGGTGAGGACGCCGTAGCGTCTCTCAAGCCACTCCTCAAAGAGGGGACTTACCGCTGCAATGGCAGCGAGCCCAGCCCTCGGTTGCGACAGTCGTTGCTGCCATTCCGCCATGAAAATAAGACACAATTAACAATAATTTTCGTTAATAAAGTAAATAATTCGATACAATTTATACCAAAATCAACGTCCTGTTGCAGTTAACGAACCGAAAATAAATAACTTCATGTAAACGAATATCCAATCAGTAGAAAACAATGTTGTAATTTGATACCTATTAACGGAACCAGATGGGAACTGAAGTAATTATTGGGACAATCGATTATACAAAGGCATTTAAATCGATTCTTAACGAATTTAAATCATTATGTGTAATTCAGTTTTATTTCGATAATCATTATTATCGATTGAAAATTTTAAAACAATATAATGGATCTTGGGATTTCATGGAAAGTATATTTGTATATATGGCAATAAGCACTCATTTCTCCTTTATATTTCTATTTATGTACGTGAACAGTGCCTATAGGCAAATGCCACTTAAGCGCTTGTCTACCGAGAGAGTCGGAAACTCAATGTATGGAGTGTCAAAATTTACGTCAATCCCACACAATTTAGTTTTCTACTCTATTATCTAGATAAGCGCTAAACAGCATTTAGCTCATAGCACAGGTGTCCACTAAATATGCATTTAGTTGGTTATAAACACAATTGTGCAATAGATACAATCACAAGTAAATATCATTAACTATTCACTAAAGTGTATTGCTATTAATTTAAATGATGTTGATATCATTGTTTTGTTAGTGTAATAGAAAACAATTTCAATATAGGTAATAAGGTCGATGACTAATTTTTATTTTAATGTCCGTCTGGTAGATTATTTTAAAACATTAGACACGTATTTTTTATTTTCTTACAGAAACGAATACTTTCGACGATATATTGATTTGAAATGTCGCGTGACATCACTTCTATGTACATTTTAAACGTAGAAATGACATTTTAGCCCCCACTCCTAAAATTTGATTCGTTATATCTAAGCATCATTTTATTATACATCAAAATAAAAAAATACGTGTCTAAAATTTTTTCATTATCTAACTGACGGACTAATTAGATTTTTAATTTTCATAGCCTGTCTGTGTGATTCTGTTGAATTATTTAGTCATACTTGTCGAATTATCTAGTCGGTTTGTTCATCCGCGAACCACTTATGAGGCCGGTAGAGTGTTGTTAAAAGACTCGAGTCTCCCGAGTCTTCGACTCATTCAAGGCTCGAGCCTCCTATGAAGGCTCGAGCTGCAGCCTCGAGCTTTACTTCGAAGGCTCAAGCCCAGTCTCGAACCCTAGTTCCGAGGCTCGAGTCGCGACTCGAGCTCTGTTTTAAAGTCTCACTACACAACATTGCTCCAAAATAAATGTAATAAATACGTAATTAAAATTAACTAATTTCATTGTATAAAACTAAATTATAACACAAATTTTTATTACAATAACGCGATAATTCAGCTAGCGATATTACGCTAGTTATTAAAACTACCCACGTAACTATTAATATTATTGTAATAATTACTTCTATACGTCATTCGCGTCAAAATCAGTGTGCAGTTTGCTTGGTTTATAATTAATAATATAGTTTTTATAATAGTTGTCACTGGTGAAAGATCGTTAGATCTACAAAATGAACGAAGAAGATAATATAACATCGGAAGATATCGAGTTTGATACTACTGATACTTCGCTTACAGAAAATAATGCTTTCATATCTTCTATGTTGTTGAAAAAGCCGCGTATTAGTTGGAAATGGTGTCATTTTAAGAAAGAATCCAACAAATTGTTGTGCAAGGTATGCCGTCATACATTTTCTATGAAAACATCGCACTCCATTTTGAAAAGGCATCAATCGCACCATGGTGATGTTGATTTTATACAGAGTGAACAAAACGAAAAGGCTGGGTCCTTAAAACATAAAAATCAACAAGTGGACATTAATGACCTTTTGATAAAGTTTATTATACAAGGCCAGCATCCTTTCCGAATAGTAGAAGAACAGGAGTTTCAATCATTTTTATCAGCACTTAATAATACGTATCGTTTACCAAGTAGATTTCAAATTACATCTTCCATACAAGAATTATACAAAGAGAAAAAGCAGCAAATAATAAATATGATCAAAAACTTGAAGCAGAAGATCGCTTTGACATTTGATTTTTGGACATCTATAACCAACAAACCATATATAGTTGTAACTGCCCACTACACATCTAATATTGGGGAGATGATTTCTATGACTTTGGAATTTGATCTCATACTGTTTCCTCACAAAAGCGAGCAAATTGTTTTTAACTCGTCGAGTACCGGTTTTATAGACACAATTAAAGAACAATAGGTCGCGGTCACCGGTGACCGCTTGGTGTTTGACAGATAGTAAAAAGCATTGTTCAGGAATTTGGCTTGCAAGGTAAATTAATTTCAATTACAACAGATAACGATGCAACAAATATTAAAACGCTTCAACTGCTAACTTTGTTTAATGAAGAATTTAAGGATATTACTCATTTAAGATGCATGGCTCATGTATTAAATCTGGTAGTAAAGAAAGGTGTAGAAGAAGCGAAAGAAATTATTGTGCCGGTACAAAAAATAGTAAAATTTATAACTTTTTCTGCTAAGAAAAAACAATTATATGAGGAATGTTGTACCGCCTTAAGCATTTCTCATCTCAACTTGATAAAAGAAATGCCTATCCGGTGGAACTCTACTTATATGATGTTGGAAAGAGCTTTAAAAATGAAAAGAGTACTTAATTATATGTGTTTGGAATACACAGAATTTTCTCCATACACTATAGAAAATTGGGAGATCGTAGAAGCATTGGTAGATTTTCTTCAACCATTTTACGAAGCTACTGTTATGCTTTCAAAACACAATTATCCAAGTTTGTACTATGTGGTGCCGATACTTGATGTTTTAACAGAGCATCTTAACAAACAAGAAGATGGAACAATGAAAAATTGTGCGACAGCCATGATCGAAAAATTGAATGAGTACTCTGAGATTTTAAACAATGATTTGGCACAACTTGCCGTTCTATTAGACCCGCGACTTAATAACAATTATTTTATAGCAAAGAACAATACTCAACCATTACTCAACTTAAAAACCCTCAGCTCAAAGATCAAAATATACAAGAATTGAGAGGAGACAATTTGTCAACACATAATTATGAACGAGGTAGCTCTAGTGAAGTTAACCCAGTTAAAAAAAGTTTATTTGCATCTGTGTACAAGCAACCGGAGACTAGAAATATCGCAGTTGAAGTGGATAGATACATAAATATGCCTATTGAGCCTGAAAACACAAATGTATTAATGTGGTGGAAAAAACAAAAAGAATTGTCGTTGTCAACCTTAGCTGATATAGCATTCGAAGTTTTATCTATACCAGCGACAAGCGTTCCTAGTGAGCAAGCCTTTTCAAAATCTGGTAATTTAATAACAAAAAAAAAGAAAGTCTGAACAACAAAAACATCCAGGCATCAATGTGCTTATCGTCATGGTTAAAAATCAAATAATAATTCATTGTTTAATATAGTTTTCTTTTTTCTGTCTTTTTATTTTATTTATATGTACTTACCGCATTAAAACAAAAATATTTCATTTTAATATTACCTGGCATATAAATAAAGCTCGAGCTTCGACTCGAGTCCTTCATATAAGGCTAATGAGCCTTCAAGGTTCGAGCCTTTAGAGCTCGAGCCTTTAAGGCTTACGAGCCCTCAGAGCTCGAGTCTTGAAGACTCGGTAGCTTCGACTCGGAACTCGAGTTTCGGCCTCGGAGCTCATTTCTAACAACACTAGTAGAATACCAGCGCAAGGGGCCTTGCACATGCTGAACTAGTTCCATTTCACCGCAGATATGGGACATGAATATGTACTCATTAGTAAACTAACATTTATAATTCTATTTATCACTACATAGTATAAAACAAAGTCGTTATCCGACGTCTGTCTGTCCCTATGTATACTTAGAATTTTAAAACTACGCAACGGATTTTGATGCGGTTTTTTTTAATAAACAGAGTGATTCTTACGGTAGGTTTATATTATGTTATAATACATGTATATTGTACCCGTGCGAAGCCAAGGCGGGTCGCTATCATTTATAAACTAACACTATAATCAGTATGTGACTCCTCTTTTTAGCGTGTGAAATAAAGTTTTTTTCTTTCTTTCATTATTTTTATCTAATTCCTTAAAAGACTAGTGTTAAACCTTGTCCTATTCTCTTCGGTTCTATTTTCTGTGTTCTGTCTGTGATGTGAATGTTGTATCTAGGTTGTATCTATGTTCTGTTGCCTCAAAGCGAAGCACAGTTACGGACGATAACAAACTTAACTACTTTCCAGCCCTTTCTAGAGCCTTCCCTGTAGGTAGATAAGTATAATTTCCTTAGAGTTTCCATTGCTCCCAATACACTAATCCCTTCTTAACTTCGATAAGATCACGTCCGTCGAACATAAAAGATAATGACCCGAAACAAAACTCATCCATTTCCAATAATTCGATTTCCCTACAGGAAACCGAAATAATGTTATCGAAAATAGAATAAAAATCATTTAGAATAACTGTTGTTATATAGGGAAATATTGTTGATAATACATATGTCTCTAATTTCTATAATTAGCAACATATGCCACAATGGAAAATTTTAATGGATCTTAATTTGTATTAAGTCTATAATTATTTAACATATGCACATAATAATATAACGGTTAGAGACGCTGTGACGTTAGGCGGCTAAAACTGTCAACGAATCGGCATCGTATAAAAAGACGCAACGTGGACCCAACGGGGCCCTTAGGCTAGTGTAGTGTCGCCGAGAACCTAACGGGTTACCGGGGCTTCGGCTGGACGTGCAGGAGAAGGAACGGGGTGGTTTTTAGTCAGTAAGAGTCCGACACTGCTCCCGCCTGGGTTAGGCGAGAGGGAAGTCATTCGATGATTTTCCCCCTTAAAAGAAAAGGCTAATGTAGTAGGAAATATAGTAGTAAGTTCTAAATTTTTGGAGCTACAGTTACGTTATTATTCCCATCGAATAAAGTACATAATATATAGTCGAAATTATTTTTAGACTTCGTGAATTCTGAATTAAAAGAAAGCCAATGCCGATAAAATCCTCCGAGATCAGAATTACGACAAAGACGCGATATTGTGCTCAAACAATATCACACATTTAGTTATCATATCAAAGACACCGCGATCTTGAACAAAAAATCCCAAATTAACGAGAAAAAACTTCCATTAATCCTTGAATTATTACGTCTTGTTTTTTTCAGTTACAGGCCAGAAAGCGCGCTTGATATACTTTATCTCATCCTTTTGTTCCAGGAGCAAATGGAAATAAAATCATGAGGGAATAAATAACAATCCAAGTCGAGATGAGATGCCCTTGAGTTGTTTCTGTTACTTGTGTACGTCTTGGAGATTCTCAGCCTCATCCAACGATGCTCAAGAGCTTATCTATAGCCGAAATCTATTTCTTTATTTGGATAAATTGCACTTGAAATAGCTTTTATTATTTGATAGGAAGATAGGTCGATGACTTGTGTAGTGGTTTGTGTTGCTATGGGTGTTAGTATTCTGTTTTTACAATAGAAATGTATTAGGAACTGGACATTTTAAGACTCTTGCTTGATTTTAGGTAGTACGCATAATGGCTGACATATACCTACCATTCAATTACATTTTTAGGTTACTCAAAGACCTTAAACTATTTATGTACTACAAGTTCATATACACATGTCACCCAGACTCGGAACAACAATCTGTGGATCACACAAAAAGTTGTTCTGTGCGGGATTCGAACCCTCGACACGTTGCATGGCAGCCAGTTGCCCAGACAACGCGCAATGGAGTTATTTAGGTAAAGTGGAGAATACTTCGTAAAACACGTTTTGATACGGTTTTGTGTATACTTGAGCCACAAAGTAGCGAAAATAAGCTATTATTAATATCATTGTCCCTCCAGCTGTAAGTACTAACTATCAGAGCGCGTTGATTGCGAAATAAACATTTTCAGTAAAAAGAAAACAAAGAGGTGTGTATTACTTTTTCCTGGAATGATATTTTTGTATTTACGACGTCAGTGGTAATAAAAGAATATCACTTTCATACAATGATTCTGTTAATAACTCTCAATATAATATTAGTATTTAAAATATATAAAATGAGAAAAAAAATGCATAACATAACATCACGCCTTTTTATCACCAAAGGGGTAGGCAGAGGTACACATGACGGTACTTAATGCCACTGTACTATGTAGCACACTCTTTTCACTATTTATACTTATAACTCCCATGTAATAGGGTATGAGCCTTTTGGCATATATCGGGCACAATTCCAGACTCCGTGCTACTACTGAGGATGTTCTTTGAAAAACCCAGTAATACTTTGCCCGACTCGGGAATCGAACCCAAGACTAACACTTGAGACCGCTCGGCCAACGAGGCAGTCTTGTTATTATTATAATTTAATATATTTTAGATTATTAAATAAAAAAAACTGCACACAACAGAGATAATAACAAACAGCGGACTCGGGCCAAATTTGATTGCCATTTCGAAAGGGTACTGAAAAAAAAAGAAAACTATTTTCCGCCAAAAGATAAGGCCAACGCTTCGCAGAATTTCCTGTATCTTTTTAAGATACCAACGAAAAAGTTTGTATATTGAATTTAACAGTTTTTGTGTTTCTATCTTTGGAAAAGGGGAATTGTACGGTAGCCTCTGAAGTAACCGATTTCAATTTTGTTGATAGTGAAATGTCTTTGGGATGTTTCTGTCCGACATTTGTTTTTCTATTTTCGTGTTTACATAGCACTATGTTGTTGTTATTATGTCTGTTGTTTTTTGTACGAATTCAGCAGGAGAAGATTATTTTATAGATTGTACAATGTTCTACAACACTATGTTTATTTCAGTAAAACAAATATAGACTTTATGCTACAATAAGTATTTACACATTTAGTATTAACCATTCGTAAAATTGTTACAATTTTGACCATAGGTTGGTAAGTGTTAGATTTTTTTTTGTACAAATAAGGCAAGTAATGTCAAGTAGATAAACAATATTCCTAAGCCCAGGGGCGACCTAATTAAACATTTTAAATTGTTCAGGCCTATTATGTCTAATGTGTAACAATTAATATGTCATTGTATTCCCAAGTGTGTAGGTAACAAAAAACTAAAAATTAAAAACTTTACTTATTTTATAATATATTGGCTACTTTGTTAAAAAATTGGAGATATTTCTTTTACCTAAAAATCGCGGGTTACTCACGTGAATATACTGAGAAAAGCTCTACTAGTTTTGAACCATGGAGGGGCTCTTCCTCATGGGCAGTGTGCGCGGTAGCGGCGATGTGGCGCAGCCTACCACGTATATTCACGTAAGTAATGCGCGATTTTTAATTAATTTAGTATGTCTCACGATAGTTATTATAATTTATTATTTTGGGAAAGAATCCTGGGAAGAGCATCCTGAAATAGATCCTTCATCTAAGACGGTCCTTCAATCAAATCTGGTCCGGGTAACTATATGAAATCAAACACTAATTACAGTAATAAAGTTCTTTGTTTGAATGTTTGTCCGTTAATCATGCTGAAACTACTGAAAGGATTTTGATGAAATTTGGTACACAGGCAGGATATGGGCTGACTTAGGTGATAGGATTATCTTTTTATCCCAATTAAATGCTCCCATGCCCCCCCCCCCCCGCTTCGGGCATATCACTTCTCTTTTAATGATTGGGATGTCAGTACAATAGCCCGAATTGCCGGAGCCCCGGTAACGGTTTATTAACCATTACCGGGGCTCCGGCTCGAAGTGTAGACGTAGGAACGGGGTGGTTTTTAGACAATAAGAGTCTGACACTCCCTCCCGCCTCGTGTAGGTGGAAGAAGTCATTCGATGACTTTCCCCCTTAAAAAAACATATACCACTTGTCTCTCGAAGATTGGGACGTAAGTACAATAATCCAATACATCGTTCTTTAACGGAACACAAAAGAAAAACACGTCTAATTTTACGGTACTTGGTTTACCTTTATTACATTGGGCTCATTTAAGTACTCCCTTTTATTTTATAGGCGGCTGAAGCGTGGTTTATGCCTATGACTGTGAACGGTGAAGAAAATACTGCAAGGAGGTAAAAATTGGCCACTATCCTTATTAGAAACTTTATTGGCGACTTATACTTACTCAGGGATTGTTAAGTGGGATTTTGTATTTAAGGGATTCTATGGCTTTGCAATTTATTGAAGTCACAACGAAACTGGGCTTTTTTTGAGAGGGGAAAATCATACACTGACTTCTCCCGTCTTGGGTTAGGCGAGAGGGAGTGTTAGTCTCTTACTGACTAAATACCACCCCGTTCCTACTCCTGCTTTTCTGGCAAGAGCCCCGGCAACCCGTTAGAGCTTCCGCGGCTCCGCATCGGGCATCCAAACGTTAGAAATGCTCCACGAAGTTCCACCGACTGTCGAGGACGAATCGTAGGTACTTCATCATCGTCTCGACGCCGATGGTATGCGGCGTCCAACGTATTTGTGATGTGCTTCAAATGAAGATACGCATGGTAGTTTGTTCCTGTAAACGTCGTTACGTTTCCTTTAAGTGTCTTTAGATTTCTTTTATTCCGTCCCGCTCCTTTAAATTCCTTTACTAGGATATGTGGTGATGTATAATATATTACCTAATATATACCTATGTATATGCAATAGTAAATCTTCGTAAGACTTTTAGGAGGGTTTTTTCTAACCATCACTTACAATAGAAATTTAGACCCCGTGGGAAAACTTTCCAAAATACTTTGCCCAATCCGGGAATCCAACCAAAGAACCTCGGCAATCGGTGTTACGACCACAACCAACCAACAAGAAGTTCTTAATATCTCGACGTTAATACATAATATTCCCCAAAAACCTTTTTTCTTTGAAGAATATCTGATTTGTGTTACTGGTTATACGGGTTTTATACAAATTACTTTTTCCAAATTCCTTCTTTAGTAGTATTTTTACATAACTCGAAATACAACTATTGGGTTATTCCTCTTAGTTCCTTTGTAGCCGGTTTTATATAACATCGAAACATAAATATTTTACGTAGGTACCTAATTTGTATTTTTGCTTTTCTTTCTAGTTCAGCCTTTTTCAATACTTTGATCTCTGGATTCTGTTTTTAGGTGAAAGACTTTATTTCTTATTTGGTTACTTATACGATTGGAATATTTTTTAAATATAAACTAATACTTTTTGCTACAGTATTATGATATGCTATTGATCACTATATGTTGGTTTTCCAGATAAAATATTATTAACTCCGTGGAATTTAAGGCTTTTTAGACAAGACGAGGTTAAAAGAAACAAAATAGAAAAAATAATCAAGTAAGTACCTACACTCATTTGAGCCATCATAAAACAAATAACATAAAAGTTAGAGCTTCGGCACGAATGGGCCGGCTCGACCGGAGTGATACCACGGCCTCACATAAAACCGACGTGAAGCAACGCTTGCGTTGTGTTTCGTCGTGTGAGTGAGGTTACCGGAGGCCCAATTACCTTCACCTTCCCCAATCTCCCCAATCCCTGAATCCCCAACGATCCTTAAACCTCCTAATCCCCAAAAAGCCGGTGACGCACTTGTAACGCCTCTGGTGTTCCAGGTGTCCATGGGCGACGCCGATTGCTTACCATCAGCTGATCCGTCTGCTCGTTTACCGGCTTATACCATAAAAAAACATTTCAACCTTTTGCAAGTGCTCATAAGCTCAAAATGACACTAAACACGTTACTTTAAAACTTTTTTTGAAATATCCAAAGCACTTTACGCGATAGAAATTCGCAAAGGACCACTCAATCGTGAACCGTTCGTACAGTTTCAAAGGCATATAATCAAGTTATTGGCTAAAAAGTCAACAATAGCTTGATGGATGGAATTCAGATGGATGGGTGTATCCAATTTCGTAGTTGCCCCTGTTTGGCGCTAAGCATTGAAGCTTGGTCGTGCAGTGCGCAGTGGAACATTCTAGATTAGGTTTGGCGAATTAATTTGATGGATTTTGGCTGTATTTGAGTGTTATGGTAGTATGCGGGTTTAGATGATAGATGGATATTCATAAAATGATAGTTTGACAAAAATGTTTATAATCTTACGTATAACATAATATGTATTTTTTTTAAAAGAAGGAAAGAATCTAATTTCGCACGCTAAAAACAAGTGATGTGTACAATAGGGATGATGACAAGGAATAAAAATTAAAAATCCATTTAGTCCGTCAGTTAGATATTGAAAAATATTAGACACGTATTTCTTTATTTTGTCGAATAAGAAATTAAAACGAATCAAAGTTTAGGGGTGGGAGTTAGCTAAGTCATTTTTGAGTATAAATCGTACTGAAAAGTGACGTCACGCGATATTTCAAATCAATATATCGTCGAAAGTAGATATTTGTTTCAGTATGAAAATAAAAAATACGTGTTTAAAGTTTTTAAATAATCTACCAGACGGGCATTAAAATAAATTATAAAATATAGCATAATTTATAAAATATATTAATATTTATTATAATTTTGAATAATAATTCTTAGATTGTAACTTTATATTTCAAAAAATACATTCTAAAATACAATTTTTATCATATTGCATTATTGCACAACATTGAACGAAAGATAGACACCACAAACACAAATAAAAATTTCAACAAACAAACTTAGATTTTCTCTCGAACAATACCCATACTACCTATAAGTATAGGTGGTACTTACTAGTAGGTATTGCTTAAAACTCCAAGTAATATAAATGTAAATTCGTTGAAACAAAGCGATGGCGGATCAAGTCGCAACTTTGCTGTTATTAGATACGACGGCTGTGCACAATATAAAGAGAGCTACGCGTGATACTGACAAACTGGAGTAAATAACAAGAGTGGGTTTGTTTTTGTTTTTGATTTTTTTTGTATCCTCGGTGTTGTTTTTAGGTGACTTTTTACTTGTAATGGTTTTGATGGAGATGCTTGTCATGTGAACGGGGCCTACTGTATTTTTTCTCACTCGTTTGCGCTAGTGTGAACCTCTCGTTCTTCATCCAATAGGGAATTAGCTAGTGTCACACGATTGGACGTTCAATATTTGAAAGCTGCTATGATTGGACATAAAAACTCATTCCTAAATTTACGGCGTCTGGCGAGCAAAAAAAAAACATTATGACAGTTCTAATTATCAGTCAAAAAATCTAACAATGGATGTAGTTAAGGATGTGGTACCTGTCATCTTTAGCGGACGGTCGGTTCATATAACATAATACCTTATCAACCGAATCTGGCTAAGACTGAACCCAAGATAATAGTTACATGGCTAGGAAAAAGAAGAATCAAAACTTACATAAGAACGGTAGAACAACTTACTCTACATGATAGTATCAAAATTACTAATTCTTTTAATCAAGTTATTACTGAACAAATTCATATTTTCTCTGTACCAAACACAATGCACCAAGTGGAAAAACGCGTCTGACTTTAAATTATGTAAAGAACTGCGAAGACGCAACATTCATCTCTATATTTGTTTAAATTATTCATTTTTACAAAAAAAAGTAACATGAAACGTACAGGCTGTTCATTTTTGCGCGATCGTTTAGCGAGAAGTGAGAGAACATTACTTAGCGACGGTTGTACGTAGCGCCCACTATTTTATGCATTACTTCATACATTTTTTGCCAACCCTGCAGATGTTGCGATAACTAATATTGTATGAATTTATAAACACTGAATTTTGTTTTTGCTTTCGGAGTTGAAAACACATTATATCAGCCTGTATTTTGTTGTGGAGGCTTAGGTAGGTGTGTGATACAATATGCAAATTTTGTCGACTTTGTTGTATTAATTTAATAAATTATTCTATGGTATCTAGCATATTCAAAACTCTACGTAGGATTCAAGGCCAAACTTCAAAATTCATAGAAAGAAATATAGCAAGATAGCAACCTAACCTGAATTTGGATAGCAAGGTGGAATAACCTCATAGAATTCCTTTGACAAAGAGAAGGGGTCATCCGACAATCACTTACTGACAAAATTTTGACTGGATTATCCATTTAGATAATTTAGGTGATCTTTAATCTGCGCGTCAATTATGTATGGTAAACCATTATGTAGAACAAATCTATAGTCCAGCTGTCAAATGTTACCGATTGTCGACGTTGCATTTTTTTTATGGACTAAGCCAGTAAACGAGCAGACGGATCACCTGATGGTAAGCAATCGGCGTCGCCCATGGACACCTGAAACACCAGAGACGTTACAAGTGCGTTACCGGCTCTTTGGGGATTAGGAGTTTGAGGATCGTTGGGGATTCAGGATTGGGGAGATTGGGGAAGGGGAGGGTAATTGGTCCTCCGGTAACCTCATTCACACGACGAAACACAACGCAAGCGTTGCTTCACGTCGGTTTTCTGTGAGGCCGTGGTATCACTCCGGTCGAGCCAGCGCATTCGTGCCGAAGCATGGCTTTCCCACCGTGCATGCGTGTACGGGACCAAATCAATTCTTTTTTGGTGTATGTAGAAACCCTTTTTTTTTTTTTTTTTTTAAGGGGGGAAAATCATCGAATGACTGCTCCCGCCTGGGTGAGGCGGAAGGGAGTGTCAGACTCTTACTGACTAAAAACCACCCCGTTCCTTCTCCTGCACGTCGAGCCGGAGCCCCGGTTACCCGTTAGGTTCTCCGCGACTCCGAATCGGCATCGGCCCTATTGGGCCCCATCTGTGGTGGTCTGATGGCTCTTTGAGGCGCGCGCGGAACGCGACGCGCCGTACGCTCGGGTATGTAGAAAGCCTAAGTTTACCTCGTCAATACAAACCGTATTGTTATAGCCGACTGAGTTTTCTCATTACATGTCCTCGTCTATTTACTTAGCCATATGCCTGAACAAATACCTTTTTGGTAAACAAATACATTTATAATTTGTACTTTCTAATTAACCTATCTAAATAATTGTTAATAGACATTTTCGATGTATGTTTTAAATTGTACATGTATATAATTTATTAGGTCGCGCGTTCATAATATTTTCTTTTCGAATATTTATTTTGTCGTGCGTATTATTTGCTAGTTGGGCTTTTGGGAGTTATAAAAAGTAGTTGACAGCAATAATATAAATTTCGTAAACTCTTGTAATGATAATGATTAAATTGATCAAAAAACAGTTAAACACAACATTTCATTATACATCAGTTCACAGTACAATCTTAAATTCTGCGTCAAGTATACTGAGAGTGGAACAATACTGACTTTAAAGTACACTTAATTCAGTCCATTTAAAAATCTCATCAACATAACAGTAAAGATCACTCGCCTCAAATACTTTAAGACCAACACTTATTCTAAGTGCGCATAGACAAGGCCAGATAAAATAAATTGGCCCACAAACGAGATCCGTAACTTATTCACTCAAGTTCTTTTTTAATAAGGGCCTGGCTGGAATGAATCTTTGAAGGTTCTAAATTTAAAATAATTGGCGAAAAAAGAAAAATGTCTCAATACCCACGGGGTCGTTTATATGGGCCGGCGGCGGCAGTAAAGTTTCGGCCCTGTCACTCACTTGTCCCGGACACCCACCCTGTATTAGCATGCAAATTGATGACCCACGATTTATGACCTTTTAAGCCTTAGTTTTAAGGACTGCTTCGAAACGTTCCTTGTTTATTACTCGGAAGCGGTTTTTTCGGGTTAACGATCGTGTCCTTTTGGTACTAGTTACATTGTTCTTTTTTTAATGCGTATAAAGGAAATTGGTTTCATAAATAGTCATAAGAAAGATATCATGAATGTGTTGTTTCCGTGTTTGTAACTCGTGTTAATCCACGAATAAACCGCTTAATAGAAAAACGGAAACAATTTGTACACCGTTTAATAGTTTTCTAAACAAGTTCCTAACAACATTTAAACTGGACGTACGATGTTCTCATACAAAGAAATTTACCAACAAAATTATACAGGGGCTAGCATAATCCAAAAGCTAAAATGCTTTCGACCGGAACACTTAAACCCTTTCAACTTGATCCGCTGAAGGGACAGAGCCACGCACAAACACAACTTTACAATTTTCCACATTTATATTTCATCACTGAGTTCGGAACTAGTCGGAGCTGTTCGGTACAGTTCGGAAACTGCTTTCGCCATAAATTACCTTCATTTGTCTGATACAAAAGTTTTAATACAAATTACGGTTGTGTTCATGTGTCCCAAATAAATTGGTAACGTTATTGCTTCGAGCGCGAAATTCAATGAGAGGGTCCAGATTTGATGTGTTTAGTTATAATGGGTTTTATAATATATTCGTTTTGTTAATTAATTCTTAATTAAGGAAGTTTGGATAATTGGATTTGAATTATTGTTTCAAATTGTGTTTTTAATGTTCTTGTTTGGGTACACCTTTTAATTAATTGGGCTGGTTGTTATGAGTATAGATTAAATGATTGGGCAGGTAATGTAAATTTACCTCATACGCTTGCTGCGTTTGTCCCCGGAGTGTCCAAATCCAATCATAGTTTTCTGTACCTAGACTAGAATTAATAACAAAAGGTCATCACCCCGAAGTGAGTCGTTCACCAGAGAATATAAAATCACTTTGCGTCCACACTCTGAATGCAACCATCGTGACATGTTAAAAAGAGTTTGTCGTAGAAATAATGTCGTCGTTTCCAGTCACATTACCATACTAGGAACGGAACGAGCTGATAGAATACTTATATTCTTTTCATATCTTGCTGTGATTTCAGTTTTATGTATTTAAATACCTTCTTGAGTGCTGAAGATGTGGCTTTACTGTAGAGTATATATATTTTTATTCCAAAATTGAGTGTAAAGTGGAAAATATTTTTGGCCTTTTATAAATGTGATTGCAACACAATATACACACAAAAACATTTCTTGATATAATTGACACGATTAAATCAAAGTCAAATAAACTCTACGTTTTGTAATTATAATAATTGTAAAAAGACAATTTCCAAAATGGCCCTGTGTAATAAAGATATAATATCACAGATTACTGTATTCCAAAATGTACTTTTAATAGAATTTAACGAAATTAATAACATTAGATCGCCATCTTCGCCTAATGTCAAATGCCTTCGTATTATAATAAATAAATAAATAAATCAGCAACTCCAATGTAATTTTGTGCCATAAGTGAAATGGGGCTGTCCAATCAGTTTACCTATAATCGATCGATTGAATAATCGATTGATGAATCGATTTTTTTTTTCTTTATGAATGCAGTTAAATAGGTAGTAAGAATAATATTATACAGTTATCAAAACTTCTTTATTTCTATAAAATCGTTCAACCATTCAACATTCGTTCAAATATTCGTTGTTATGGTTAGATTAGGTATAACCTCAAAATCCGCTATAAAAACAAGATTTTCTAGGAGTTTACAAATGATAGAGAATACAATAAATAATTATCCGATACTCTTGGCTCCAGGCAGTGCCGTAACTAGCCTTCTAGGCGCCCGGTGCGAGCTTTCAAAACTACGCCCTTGAAAAATGTCCTTACCAGGCTCTGACAATAAAATGTACAAATGTGCATGAAAATATAACTGTTTATTGTGTACCAAGTTATAGGTCGGTACTTAGTAGATGTTTTAAGACAATTCGTTGCTGCCATTCCGCCATGAGATCGCGCCGGAGCTCTTCCCGCCACGCACTTATCTGGCGCGGTAGCGGAGTTTCGCCCCGGCGAAGTACCTCGCGCGCGTGTATCGCGCGCACCTTCGCCTCCAGATACCACGGCGGTAATCCGGCAAGGAGGTTCGCCGCCTTCCCGAAGATCGTGCAGTATCCGCGGACCTCTGTGACATCTCTCGCCGGTTCCACTCGCCCGGGACCGGGGTAAATGACGGACCTGTCCGTCAGGTGAGCCTCGATTACACGACGGAGGTAGGTAGGCACCCGATGATATCGGAGTGCCTCCAAGATGCAGCTCCAGGGCAGGGAGTTGAAGGCGTTGGCGATGTCCAGAGACACCGCCACAACGACCTTACCCCTGGACACTGCAGTCCCCGTCGTCCGGTCCCTAACGCGCATGATGGCGTCCACCGTGGAGCGGAAGCCGAACTGGCCGTCCGACAGATCCGGCCCAATGTCCGTCAGGTGCACGACGAGGCGGTTCGAAATAATTCTTTCGAAGATTTTCCCCACCTCGTCGAACAGCACTATGGGCCGGTACGCGGACGGAAAGTCCGCAGGGCGCCCCGTCTTCTGCACGAGGACCAGTTTGCCCGCTTTCCAGAGCAGCGGGAACTGTCCTCTCTCCAAGCATGCGCTGTAGAGACCGATTAATCGAAGCCTGAGAACCTCTGACGCCAGGACCCATGATTTGCCATGCAAGCCGTCGTGTCCTGGAGCTGTGTTCTTGGCGCGCCCACCCGGCGCACCGCCGCTCTCAGTTCTGCCTCGGTCACTTATGAGACGATGTCGTCGTCGTCGTCGCTATAGCCCGCGTCGGGCACCACAGGGGTCATATACGGAGGGGTGAAGCCCCTCCACAGTCGGGGGAACAGGGCGCCAATCACCTCTTCTAAGACTTCTGGCCGGAGACTCTGAGTAAGCGGGGGAGCCCAAGCGCGAAACTTGTCGCGTCGCGTACCATCCGGTACGGGCGTCCCCACGGGTCTCTGTTCAGAGTCCCCAGCATCTCTCGGCGGGCCTCTTCCTTGGCCCGCAGTATTTCCGCCTTGAGGACTGCCTTCGCCGCCCTGTATCCCTCGTACAACTCCGTCTCTCTCGCCTCCGCATTCGGATGACGGATGCGGCGCCTGCTGTGCCTAGTATACTGGCGTCACGCAGCAGTGTACGCCTTGCGTAGAGCTGCCAGCTCTTGCGACCACCAGTACACCTGGCGCTTTTGTTGCCTCGATCGGATCCGGGGCATCGCCACGTCACAAATCCTGGACATGGCGTCCTGGAACCACTTGGCCTCATCGTCAATGTCGGCAGGCCTGACCGGTGGTATCACCCAGACCTGCACATAGCGGCTTCCAGGAGTAGCTCCCGGTCCAGCTGTTTCAGCGCCCAACGCGGGCCACATGGGGCCTGTTTGACCGGCGGCGGGTCCGCGGACTCGGCGGAGACGTCGAACCGGAT
The DNA here is from genome assembly GCA_902850265.1 of Spodoptera littoralis. Lineage (NCBI taxonomy): Eukaryota > Metazoa > Arthropoda > Insecta > Lepidoptera > Noctuidae > Spodoptera > Spodoptera littoralis. The sequence continues at coordinate 4,566,783 of LR824542.2, read as the reverse complement.
ATACCGCTAGTCGGAGTACGTCTCCAACTCCCCCATGACGTAATTACTACAGCCGCGGTCCTAGGGGCGAGGAGCAAGGCAGCAGCCCGTTTCTCCCTGCGCTACTACTGCCGTCGCTGCCGCTGCGCCTTCTTGCGGCGCTTACGGCCCTCCTTGGCGACTCTCCGCGCCTCACCAGCGATTTGCCACCCACCGCCGTCCTCCGCTCGCGGGGCGGGTTCCACCGCCGCTGCTGCAACTCCAGCCTGCCGGGATGGAGTGCCTCTCCTTTTTTTGTTTCACCCCGCGAGCGCAGGCGCCGCGGGCACAGACGCCCAAAGTTATAGTATAGGTACTTTTGTTTGTGTGTATAATATTGCGAACAAGACATAAGGTGGATATACATTTGTCTGGTGTGTAGTGAGTCGTTTGACATGTGTTGTTGTTTCAAGATCGTTTAAAAATACGATACAGATTTAGATAGTAGTCTGGTAATTTCTGCGCCCCTCTAGGGTCTGCGCCCTGTGCCTGGGCACCGCTGGCACCGCCCTATTTACGGCGCTGGCTCCAGGGCCAACAATGTATGGACGCAGAGCAATATCCTTTCAAGTAAGTGTATGTATAAGACAATTCAAAATCACATAGGGACATAAAATAACAGAGTATTTTAATTATTATGTTTTCGACTTACTCACGTAACTGTTTGATTAGGAACTCGACTAGTTTCAATCCATGCTAGAGGTTCACATTCATGAGCAGCATTCCGCAACACGCGACGCGGCAACTGTCCCGCAGCTGCTCTATAAATAATAATTAATAATTTATTTAGTATGTCTCACGAAAGTTCTAATAAAAACATAGTATCTTAAAGCAACTACAATAGCCAAGGAAGCAAAAGAAAAGTTACTTAAGCACGTATGAGCAGAGTAGTTCTAGAAGCGGAGTTACTACGCTAGTAGCGTAGCTTAACGTGACGTCTAGATAATCGTGGCGTCGACGTCGACGCTGCAACTCATGCAGAATAATCCTTTGCATTTCATTTAATTAATTTCATGGGTCCTTGGACGAAGACGGCTCTCGTTATGTTCCAGTGAGTGAATTACGAGCTCGTCACTGCGAAGTGTGCGGTACAGTCGGACGCAATAAAACTATGCACGCTGTTTCTTGTTACTTTGTTTCATCCCTAATTGATATGGTTGGTCCTCTTTATAGTGGGGAACTATTTAGTCTGGTAAATTGTGTTTATAGTAGTTGTACATAATATAACATCACGCCTTTTATCCTCGAAGGGGTAGGCAGAGGTGCACATTACGGTACTTACTGCTACTATACAATGTAACACCATCTTTTCACTATTTATGTTATGAGTTCCATGTAATAGGGGGTGAGCCAATAGGCTCACCAATATATGGTATATGGCAATAAATAGAAATATACCGGGCTCATTTCCAGATTTCGTGCTAACATAACATAACATCACGCCTTTTATCCTCGAAGGGGTAGGCAGAGGTGTACATTATACCACTGTACAATGTAACACCAGCTTTTCACTATTTATGTTACGAGTCCCATGTAATAGGGGGTGAGCCTATTGCCATATACCGGCCCCAATTCCAGACTCAGTGCTACTACTGAGATTTTTTAAAACCCTGTAATACTTTGCCCGACCCGGACATCGAACCCGAGACCCCTTGCCTGGCAGTCGCACTTGCGACCACTCGGCCAATGAGGCAGTCACGAACCTTACGTCGTCTTTGAACTCATATGTGGTACCTTTAAAGTAACGCTGTAATTTAAACATATTAAAAACAATACTGCCTAATTTTAGAACATTAATTAAGATACATACAATACTTGATAATACATCAATATAAAACCTTTGTTCAATGTAAAACTGTTATTAAAAGGACGTCATATAAATGTCTGAACTCCAAAACATTTCCAATTTTCCACACAAATATAATTTCAGCTGCATTTATGAAATTAACAAAAGCCTCCGGGCTAGTGCTCGATCATTCCAGTTAAACGATGTAGTTGTTAATACTGACTACCTTTTTGGTCACTTTAGGAAAAAGTGTTATTGTGTTTATGATTCTATTAGTAATAGCATAGAGTTCAAAATTGTCATATGGGTCGATTAAACAGATTGCGACCTATTTTTTATTTACAGTGTTTCTGTAACAAACCTATCGTTATAGGAATATTTGGCTAAAATATTCCCAGAGTAGAAAAATGCGCTCCGAAATTCGTGGAATTGTAAATGGAATCCTTTTAAACGAAATAACTTTCAAACGCTTGCACTTTTCTAAATAAACATAATAAAAAAATATTGTTCCCGAAGTTCACTGTATTAGTTGAGTTATTAGTATGACAATTGTCAAAAAGTAAATTCGTTTTGTATGATTCGTATTTTTTTATTGCCGGGGGTCAATCATTCAATGACTTCTCCTGCCTTGGGTTAGGCGAGAGGGAGTGTCAGACTCTTACTGACTAAAAACCATGAGCATGACTCGGCAACCCATTAGGCCTTCCGTGCATGATCGGATAGAATAGTTTTTTGTCGTTAAAAATATAGAAATGTGTTAGACAAATCACTGCTTCAATAAAGACTCTCTCATTCATGATGTGGTCAGTGGATCTTAGTGATATTTTGCATTAATGTTAAATGATGACATTTTTTTTAATAATGTAACTTCCTATGGTTCTCAGTGGCAATTGTATGCCCAAAAGCTGAAACATGTGAAGCAAGTGAGAAGTGAAACAAGTGAATTTATTTCTGCAAATAGGCCACAAGGCAGCACTTTTACATGACTAATCTACTTAATTGTATTTATTTATTTTATTTATTATATACAAACCTGTGATCCACAATAAAAAATATATATTCATAGAAAACTGACATTAAAATAAACAATACAACAAGCGAAGCATCACGCCATCACCATTATCGGCCCGAATCTTCCCATAAGCGCACCACAGGGCTCGAGCAAAATACACCTATAACACCACCTTTTTAAAAATAAAAGGCGTATAATGTTGGTACTTGTACATGTAAAAAATGGCATTCTCATCTGCAGATAAAATCACAAAACAAAGCTAGAAGCAAAAAACGCCAGTACATTTGCAAAACAAACAATATTCCTATCTTGTTCACTTAATTAATGTTTAACAAACGTTTTAAAATATTTGTTTGCATTTAATTTAAACTGTGTTGTTAGTTTCTCATTTTTCCACTTCTTTTAAGTATTTATTTTGTGGCTTGTGTTGGCTTTATGTTGTGCATGGAAAACATGTTTATAAAATATTCAAAACGCCTTGACTGGTTGCTAACGTAGAGAAAGTAACGTACCAATTAGGCATACAACGAAAAATTTAGTTGAATATCAAATACTAATTTCAAAAAGATCTATTTCTGAGGTATAAATGGTGATATTTTTTTATAATAACCGTCTTGAGATATACTAAATTAACTAAATTGTGATATCTTGCTTTGTAGTGGTTTCTCAAATCTCAAAAATTTGTGATAACAACCTGCGTGAAACCACTGTTTCTATACAAACAGTGGTAGTGGGTAAAAATTTTATAGCTGTCACTAATATTATTTCCTATTGTGTGATAAAAAAAATGAATATAAAACAACACAAATCATTCACATGCTTACACAATATTTGTTCAGAATTTTATTAACTCCCACGAAAGAAGGGGTGAACGTATAAACCCCTTACGTTTATCAGAGATTTCGGGGTCGACTGTACCACGGAAAGTCACGTAGCCGTTGGAGAATTTCACTTTCTTAACCCTTGCACATTTCTGCATAAATTTGTCGTCGCTTGTGAACCGGCTAAACACACTTCCAGGGTTGACACGGTCGTACGTGACACGGGTACAGCCTCAAATTTTGCATTGTTTGATAAGACATAGTTTGTGTCGCGGAAGGATGGAGTTTTGTCGCCATATTTTAATCAAGTTTCCGTGTAAGGGTTCTGAATGAAGTCAAGAAATCAACATGGCATTTGTTGATTTATTAATTTTGATTTTGTTTTATTTTTTTATTCGGCGCTTTGTTTGTTGTTTATACAAGTTTTTCGCTCTTTTATCGGGGTAAATTTTAATGTAGTAGTAGTAATTTTAGTGAGAGGGGAGTTGTGCGTGAGTCCCTGTAGTTTTTTTCATCATTGTACCACTGACTGATGACAAATGACGACAAAGCACCTCATTTTGTGGTTATTATTCCACCTATTAGAGAAAAAGTAAAGTATGGTCATCATATAAATAATGATTTTTAAATACTAATCTGCTCTATGGCAGAGAGGTTCTTGAGTGGAGGCCACGTACCGGCAAGCGCAGCGTAGGACGTCCATCCGCAAGGTGGACAGACGACCTCATTAAGGTCGCAGGGAGCCGCTGGATGGGAGTCGCTTCCAACCGGCCTATCTGGAAGTCATTGTGGGAGGCCTATGTTCAGCAGTGGACGTCCTGTGGCTAATATGATGATGATGAATTTGCTCTATACTTCTAGAAGCTAATTATTAATTTAAATACCTTACGTATCGCTTACTGTCAGGCGATCTTTGTAAGAAGTTGTAAATAAATAATAAATATCCAAAGAAGGTCTATTAGGGCAGTGTAGCACTAATTACAGAGCTATTTCATTTCAATGAAACACGAGTAGAACTTTATTAATTATTTACAAATATACTCCGTCTGTAGCTTTATTAATTTATATTTAGCTTTTCTACAGTATCTAGGTACATATTTTCACGATATTAAAGTCGATTTTAAGTCTATCATCAAGTCGAATACATTATTGTGCATGGTAAAACTAAATGCATGCTTTTAGCTTTACAACTGCTCATAATTATGGACTTTTTATAGACTTTAAATTATATTTCTATTGTAACTTTCGTGAGACATCTATACTAATATTATAAAGAGGAAAGATTTGTATTTTTGTATTTTTGTATTTTTGTATGTTTGTAATGAATAAACTCAAAAACTACTGAACCGATTGCAATAATTTTTTCACCATTCGAAAGCTGCATTATTCAGAAGTAACATAGGCTATATAATATCACGCTAGGTCCTATAGTTGTGGAGCAGTAACCAAAAATGTTTTAAAAACGGGGGAAAAGTATCGTTTCTGAGGCCTTCCGTGGCGTGCGCTGAGCATATAGTTAAAGTTATACAAAAATGTTCTATAGATGAATTGTTTATCTTAACATTATTTTTAAAAAAGTCCGCGAGAGCATATGTCTACCTTTTATAGTTTACCCATAACAATCGTTTTAATGAATGGTTCAATCCTTATAAAAGTTTGCTCTAGATAACTTTTGAATTGTTCAATCGGTTACCTTAAGACGCGACATCGACAACAGAGGGCAGGTCGCTAAAAAAAACTGAGAATAAATATAAATAAAACGTAAAACTATGTAAAAAATCTTAAGTCCCCCCGTGCGAAGCCGGGACGGGCCGCTAGTACTAAATAAATTATTATGTTTTCGGCTTACTCACGTAGTAATTTGACGAGGAACTCGACTAGTTTCAAGCCATGCTAGAGGCTCATATTCATGAGCAGCATTTAAAGAAAGAAAGAGAAAAGAAAGAAAAGAAACATAATAATTTATTTAAATTATACCTTTTTAGTTTTTCTTTGGCGGAGATTGTTCTTCAGACTTTATCATATATATTATTATGTAGTTCCATAAATAACTGCTAGAATAAAAACACAATATTATTCCATGTACGCTTTCATGTTCGAATTGGAAAACTACAATATTTAAAAATTCCATATCTAGGTATTCTGTTAACTTGAAGCCTTGGTCTATTCACAGACCTTTTTCTCGGAAAAGCAAAGTTTCAAAAAATATTCAAATTATTACTTGTCTGGTTTAATTTGGTCTCTATTTTTCATGTGTTAAAACCTAAAATTCAAATATAACGTGGTCTATTTTATGAAAAAAGTTTTTATTATTTAGTAGTAACTCTTGTTACGGACGAACAATGTTATTGTACCTAATATATTCTAGTTTGGACAATACGAAGCTATTGTATAAAAGGTATTGTTTAGAACCTACATGTCTAGACGACATTATGTATATCTATACATATACCGCCCATAACATAGTAATAATGTTTAATATCCTTTTATTGCTTGGACCGACAATAAGTCAAGATCTTTGTATTCATCCCTGTGTTACAAAAATGGAACTTTTGTTGGTTTGTGTCTTTCAAAGTCAAAGCATTTATTTTAATTCAACTATAATTATGTACTTATGAAACGTCAACTAATACAAAATTAATAATAGTCTGTCCGTCTGTGAAGCTAGCTGCTCGTTCCAAAATGTAGATTCGAATGGAGAAGAACATACAAGAAATTTGTAATTATTTTTTTAACCCTTTGATTGTTTATTCTGGGATCATTGTACTTTGACTGACATAGTTTACTCATTGCCACTTTAGCTTGACTTTGGACCACTTTAGCTTTAATGACGCGGTTTGATAATTGACGATGATGATTGGCTAAAAATCAGCCCATTCCTACTCCTGTCTTGAGCCGGACACCCGGTACAGGTTACCGGGGCATTTGCAGCCCCGGCAATGTGATTCAGGTGGCACCATGATTTTGATGGAGCAGGCATAGTTATAGGTTGAGGCTCTGTCTTAATTAAAGGTTACGTCTAGTGTTTTAGACCAACTTAATATAAGAATTTATGACTCAAATGACTAAGTATTTAGTAATTACAAAGCTATTTTAATAAGGACTACTATTAAATAATTTAAGTCCGTCGTCGTCGTCGTCGTCCGTCCGTCCGTCGATATCTTTTAATGACCTTTGAATCGTCTTTGACATTGTAATTTAAGCTGTACATTTTGAGTCGCGGAGAACCTAACGGGTAACCGGGGCCCCGGCTCGACGTGCAGGAGAAAGAACGGGGTGGTTTTTAGTCAGTAAGAGTTTGACACTCCCTCCCGCCTCACCCGATGTCATTCGATGATTTTCCCCTCTTAAAAAAAGGCCAATTTGTAGCCTTTATTTTGGTTACCACCGGACTAAGTGTCAGGGCAGAACAAGAAACTCTAAAAAATGTATTAAGTGAAATCCCAGGGCGCTATGATTCTCATAATGGGGTATAAATAAATTTATATGTTATAATGTTCTACAAAAAAAAATTATTAAATTAACAGCAGCGGTATAAATACATTTTTTTTTCTTTAAATTCAAACCTTGAAAGGGCAACCAATAGTAAAGTGGTAAAACCACTAGTAGTTATATTGAGTAGGATTGCAAAATAATTTTGAATATTTTAAACCGAGACTTATATAAATTACTAGCTTCTGCCCGCGACTTCGTACGCGCAATCCCATTTTCCCCCCGCTCCTGTTCGTGATTTTCGGTAAAAAGTAAAAAAAAGTATTCTATAAAAAGTATCCTATGTCCGTCTCCTGGTTCTAAGTTACTTCCCTGCCAATTTTCATCTAAATCGATTGTGGCGTTCTTCAGTTATAAATAGTGTAACTAACACGACTTTCTTTTATATATATAGATTTACTATGTTGAAATAAAAAACTGCTTTATAGTCACATGCAATTTCTATCAAAATACTTATTGCAAATAAGATATTTCATACTATACGTTTGTGTACTGCAAATACATAAACTTCAGGCAACCCCTTCGGGAAATAATACACGTGATGATATCGTGAGACCAAATTCACCGCAGTTAATCTGTCAAACACCAAGCGGTCACCGGTGACCGCGACCTATTGTTCTTTAATTGTGTCTATAAAACCGGTACTCGACGAGTTAATACACACATAATGATATACTGATTATGATATACATTTTCAGCTGACCCAATAATCTGTATTCCATAGATGAATGAACATAATGCTTTCAATATGAGTACCATTGTATCTGTATTATGTATCGCGTAACGAATTAAAACAATAGGGTAGTTTCCTAAATTTTATTTTAATATCCGTCTGGTACATTATTTTAATACTTTAGACACGTATTTTTTGTTTTCTCACGAAATTAAATATTTTTGACGATATATTAGTTTGAAATATCGTGTGACGTCACAGCGTGCTACATTTTGTAGCACGTTATGACGTAACGACCTCCCACTCCTAAACTTAGCGACATTTTATCTAAGTATTGCAACTTAATACGAGAAAATAAAAAAATACGTGTCTAATATGTTTTTATTATCTAACTATCGGCCTAATTAGATTTTTAATTTTGATACTCTGGAAACTACCCAATTGGTGGTTTTTTATAAGGACTTGACATTACTACAAGTGTTTTATTTAGTAATTTAATTGATTTTCACATGCATAATGCTTAACTTTAAATGGCTTTGCAACCCGAAATTTGATACCGTAGCCTGTGACCTTTGACCAACATCATATATTTATAATCCTCAAACCGTTTCTACGAAATTTTGGCTATTAATCTTAATTAAATGTTTGATATCGGAACCTACCGCCAAATTTTCTCGTCTATGCATTTGTCAAAGGTGTAAGTCATTCTTAAAGTATCATCCAGTCAGTTAGTCAGTTAGGAAACTGTTAAAGTAAATAACATCGTGCCTTTTATCCCCGACGGGGTAAACAGAGGTGCACATTATGTCACTGTACAATGTAACACCCACTTTTCACTATTTATGTTATGAGTCCCATGTAATGAGGGCACAATTCCAGACTCCGTGCTACTACTAAGAATTTCTTTAAAAACTCAGTATTACTCTGCCCGAACCGGGAATCGACCTGAGACCTCTTGTCCGGCAGTTGCACTTGCGACCACTCGGCCAACGAGGCAGTATAAATTATACCTTCGTGTTTGTGCATAAAGCATTAAATTAATTAAAACTATGACTGTTTAAATGTACCCAGTTGCTACCAATATTCGGAAGCTGTTCCCCTTCTATTTAGTTATCGGCAATCGCATTATTTTGTGTACGTACCTCTCGGCAAGTTTTAATAGTTCAGCTCGGATAACTGAACAAAGTTGAACCACTTATCGGAACAGGTGCTTGTCAAATATTTCACTGATACCGACCCCGACCCAGTTTATATGAAAAGTTAATTTAATTACTGGACCTTCGTTCCGGTACGTTTAGAACTAGTTAGTTTTCGACTATAAATAGTTACAGTGTATATTATTATTGATCAACTGTTTGGCTAGTAACACGAGGATTTACCTACATTATTCTCAGTAATATCGTTAAAGCTTTGCCTGCCAATAGAAAACTTTGAAGGCAATTCCCCGCTAGCGTCGGTCACCGCTGAGCCCCATGGCGTTTAACGTGTTAATTTTGGGACAAAAATGGTTATGCACTTTAGCAATCTCAATCATGGCCAGCCTGACAGCTTGAGCTGCTCTCATAGGGATAGGACGAAAAAATATTGTATATCCGATTGGTTTTTTTGCAATTTTTAACTCCATGATCTTTTATACAACTTTCTAAAGATAAAATGCTATAAATACTTTGCAACATTTCCACACTTCACTAATCACGTAGCGTTAAACAAAAGTAATCTTATTTAAAGGAAAAGGTGTCCATTTTGTCTGAAAAATAGCGGGAGTCGGTCCCGGTGGATAATAACCGCAGCGTCGCGCGGGCCCCATCCGTCCAGACAAAGCCTTCGCGAGACTTAACGAGAATTACTTTTTTTTTGTTTTTTAGCTGCCTAAATTATTTTCGTACCAAAAAGGTACAATATTGAAGCTCTGCGCTTACTGGTTGCCAAGGACTCCTTTTTAAACTGTGTTCTATTTATAAAATTGGGAGCAATTAAAAAGTGGTTAGTAGTTAGTAAAATTATTATTATTATCCATTTAATTACATACTATATTTTAATGTACATACATACATATAACTTACATGTCCATATTTTATCATTGTGAGGTTTGAACATGTGTAATTGTATACTAATAATATTTATTAGATCAATTAATATTAATCGCGATTATGATACATTATGATCCTATTCCAAATGAGACGAAATATATTTACAGGAAAACTGCCAACCAAACAATTCATAATAACAACAAAATTAAAAATACTTTAACATAGGATCATCGCTCAGCATTTTGTAACAGATGAGCGTCCGTCAGCGGTCACGTCTTAAAGAGGTCTTTACTGAGCGGATATTGTGCCTGAGGTACATTGCGACCCCAAGGACCATCAGGAAATTGTCCATGTTGCTACACGTTGTCATTTTGAGGGTGAAAAAACGAAAAGGGTGAAGTTTGATGCACTGTAAGAACATAGAAGGATTTTTATCAACAACTAACAAAATCTCAGCAGTAGCACGGAGTTTGGAATTGTGCCCGGTATATGGCAATAGGCTCAAACCCTATTACATGGGACTCGTAACATAAAAAGTAAAAGTAGGTGTTGCATTGTACTGTGGCATTATGTGCCGTAATGTGCAACTTTGGTTATGCAAAGGTGCATAAGGGTAACCGTAAGGGATAACCCTTCGGGGGTAAGAGGCGTGATGTTATGTTATGTTTTTTCAAGTTTATGTGCATTCCTAATACCATCTTTATTTATCATGATTTCTTCGAAAATCTATTCATCTTAACAGTGGTAAATATTTCCAAGAAATTTATAGAGAATATAATACATAAAGCAATTTTCACTGGAGAAGCTACTTTGGGAATACTTTTTCTAATGATAAGCCATTTTCACTTTACAGATTGTTGTAAAACATATTTTTGGACTTCATTGTTGAGCTGATGCGTTGTTGATAACAAAGTTTGATATTAATAAATTGAAATCGATCTATAAAAATAGATAAAGACATATAAACGAGTCTATTTATAGGTCTATTTATATTTGTAACACATTACGAAGAAGTCCAAACATGATACCGTTAGAGAAATATAAATTTTCGACATTATACGAAAAGTACTGAGAATTTATTATTAAATTAAGTTAAAGAAAACCGAAGAGTAACCTCTCAAATCCAAATGACACTACAAGTTAGTATGATACAAGTCACCATCCGTCAAGTCTATAATAAGTCAAGTCAAACGGATATTGGGCCAAAGGTGTGACCAACATTAAGACGACCAGGAAATTACCAATGTTGCCACACTCCGCGGTGTTGCCGTCTCAAAAATCAAGCTTCTTTTCGGCCCTTCCCGGAAATGACGTCAATTTGTGTCACCGGATTAGCAGCGACGGTGACGCAATTTCAGATGGGATTACATGATAATTTGCTGAAGAAATATCGTTGTATATTTTAAAATAAATGTTAGGCGCGTAAAAATTAGTTTGGCTTTGAATTTATGAATTTAAACGATGTTGGATTTATGTAACGGTGTGTCTTTAGTGGAACAAAATGTAATTGTGTATATATATTTTTAGTTTTAGTCGTTTTACATAACATAATATCTCGCCTTTTATCCCCGAAGAGGTAGGCAGAGGTGCACATTATTGTACAATGTAACACCCACTTTTCACTATTTATGTTATGAGTCCACTGTAATAGGGGGTGAGCCTATTGCCATACACCGGTCATAATTCCAGACTCCGTGCTACCACCGAGATTTTTTCAAAAAAAACCCAGTAATGCTTTGCCCGACCCGGGAATTGAAGCCGAGACCCCTTGCCCGGCAGTCGCACTTGCGACCACTCGGCCAACGAGGCAGTCATATATTATATTCCACTTGAATTATTATTAAACTAATATGATTGTTGCAAGTTAAACTTAAGTGATGAGTGGGTGGGCAGAGATCGAAAGTAAATACATTTGGAATTGAAGTAAAGAAGTGTGGGCGGCACAAATGTTTACTTAGTCCCTATGTCGGACATAACGCAACTTTAGAAATAGAATTTGTTTTCATTTTGGACCAAGAAGTTCAACTATGTTTTAATAATAACAATCGTGAGATATACTAATTTAAAATCGCGTAGTTGAATAGGCTGCGCGACATCGCCGCGACCGCGCACTCTGGTCATGAGGAAGAACCCCTCTGTGTTACGAAAGTGGTAGAGCTTTTCTCAGTATATTCATGTGAGTAACCCGTGATTTTTAGTTAAGACGTTCAACTTTTGATTAAGTATTATGTATCTATCTACTTTTTTATATTAAGTTAATATAATTAAAGTTTCAGTTTAATCGCGTAACTGCCTCGTTGGCCGAGTGGTCGCAAGTGCGACTGCCGAGCAAGGGGTCTCGGGTCCGATTCCCGGGCCGGGCAAAGTATTACTGGGTTTTTAAAATAATTCTCAGTAGTAGCACGGAGTCTGGAAATGTGCCCGGTATATGGCAATAGGCTCACCCCCTATTACATGGGACTCGTAACATAAAGAGTGAAAGTGGGTGTTATATTACACAATGGCCTTAATTGCAGTAATGTACACCTCTGCCTACCCCTTCGTGGATAAAAGACGTGATGTTATGATGTGATGTTATGTTTTAACCGTGTGGTATTCTAAATTACTAACTTTTACCTACGACATTACCAGAGAAGTTATTTTGATCAAATCATTTTTTTATGGCCGGTTTCCTTTTTCTATTTATGTGTTTTATCGCAGCTCTATGGTTTAAGTTACGAAGCATTATTTTCCATTCACAATTACAACATTGATTTTTTTATGGCATAAGCCGGTAACCGAGCAGACGTATCACCTGATGGTAAGTAATCGGCGTCGCCCATGGACACCTGGAACACCAGAGGCGTTAAAAGTGCGTTACCGGCCTTTTGGGGATTAGGAATTTGAGGATCGTTAGGGATTGGGGAGATTGGGGACGGGGAGGGTAATTGAGCCTCCGGTAACCTCACTCACACGACGAAACACAACGCAAGCGTTGCTTCACGTCGGTTTCTGTGAGGTCGTGGTATCACTCCGGTCGAGCCGGCCCATTCGTGCCAAAGCATGGCTCTCCCACACTTATTGAAATATAAATTAATTAAAATACATAACTTATTAGGTACCATTGGAAAAGTAGCCATTAAAGAAAATACTTTTCTTCTATACGTTTGAACTATCTAGTCTGTCTCGTAAAACATATTTTGACCTTAAAACCCTAAGGGGTTGAGTTTCCATTACTAGACATAAATGTTCTGACTAGAATAGAAATTGAAATTCACGCGGCTTTTTGGTTGATAAGGGCAGAAAGTTACGGCTAGAAAATAGCTATTGTTAAGGTAAAACCTTAGCCTTTTTCGTCTATTTATACTATTTTTTCCAAGCTAGCAGAATTTTAAATATATCTGTAATGATCTATATACCATATTTTCTTGGTAAACAAATAATTTTGGACACTAAAATTCTAGTGTTATTTTTCCAAATTGAATCTAGAAAAAATTAGGTAATTTCACCATTATATTTTCGGCTTACTCACGTAACTGTTTGATGAGGAGCTCGACTAGTTTCAAGCCATGCCAGAGACTCATATTTATGAGCAGCATTCCGTGACCCGCGACGCGGCGACTGTCACGCTGCTATTGGCTAGCTAAACATAATAACCATATTAACACGTTCAAGTTTTGAGCTAAATGTACAGTTTACACAAGCTTTAGTGATATCATCTTACCCAGCACCTATATCAAAATGTTTACAGACGACGAAAACGATACCCTATATGAAATTACACCTTTATTGAAGTTTAACATATTTTAGAAACAGGAGCCTAATTAAAATCTTGGTGCAGACTGAATTGGGGAAGGCAGGACCTTCGTAATATAAATTATAATATCATGATTTCTCACGGGTCCGGAGTGTGAGGTTTTATGTGATAGCCGATGTTAAAAGAGCTGTAGTACACAACGTTTACGCCCTTATTTTGTATGTAAGAGTACCAGGTGGGGGAGGTGAGGTAGACCAATATATTTTGTTCGGATATCTGATAGTTCTTGTAAGCCAGTGGGGCCTTGTCGATCCCACGATCCCGCGGGGCTTAGGCCGCCGTCAACATAAACAAAATGCTATTATTGTCTGTATCTTATCTCGGGAAAAAATATTGTACATTGCTTTCCAAGAACCGTTTTCATTTATCGATATTACTTTGGTCATATGTGTACAGACTTGGTATCGAAAGGTGTAACGCAATGTCTCTAGTTTGAGTTTAGGGTTTTTCTTGAAGAAATTTTGGTAAAACATTCTTGGAGCCAGAATTTTGTGTCAGACAAGGTTTGATATAAAAATATATAAAACTTCATGAAGATTCAAATGTGAAGATTGCTAATTTATAATGTTAATTGAAAAATTAATACCTATTTAGGTAGGATGACAAAACTACGAACATTTTAAAATACTAAATCTTGAGTTCCTGGAAAACGGTATATTTAAAACTGAAAGATACTTTCTTTTTAATTTTAAAAGGTTATTAAATTTCCATGAAAATAGACTTCTATTTATAAACATTACAAAGACAAGATTTCATCACGAACTCGTCGTCATTCTTAGCCCCAATATTTAAACATAATATCGAATTTTCTCTACGAAATAGAAAATATCTTTAGGAAAAGCTCAATATTTTTTAATAAGTTTTTACTAGAAAGCCATCGTAAGTTTGTTTTCTTGTTTCTTTCACTCGAGGGTAGAAGCTATCGCAAAAACTAGGAGTCGAGTCTAAGGACTAGTACACACTAGACACCTATACGACATCGAACTTATGAAAGCTAGAAATATAAAAATTCAATTCACTCATCGCGCCTCACCAATATTCCACAAATGTGCAGATAGTAAATCAATTTCAGTATTCGTTGATGCGATAAATAAATAAAAACCTTTTTTCCAGACCTTGGGGAACAAAATAAAATAACTTATTTGGGGAAAGAAAGTTGCCCAATTTTGTCCGAATTTGCTAATACCCTCAATGTAGCACCGCCTTAATATCGGGTAGAAAATTAAATTATCTCAGTAATACGTTTCCGTGGACTGCTCAGACGTGTTTTCTTTATATTTGATGGAAGTTGCAGGGTTGCTCCGTAAATCGGTAAAATGGACGTCGGTCATACCAATGCTCTTTTTATTTCTACTAACGATACGTTCAGGATTCCGTGTTCTTAATTTACATTAAATTTTTTTAAGCCGCGGTTAAAGGATGATTCATTATCTAGTCATAATAATTCTTTAAATTTGATTTAATTAATTTTGAGTAAAAATTTAAACTTGTTATGATTTAATTATTTCCCAGAATTAACATACATGTAATTTACATGGCTATGGGTAGCAGTACTAGGAAATTTAGCTAATGAGAATTTTACAATCCGATGGTTGCTAAAAGGAAATTACTGCTGATAAAATTTTCACATTAAACTTATTAATTACATTTAAAATGTTGACAGCTCAAATAAATAACACTTAAGTAATTACTTGCGCAAGTGCGGTAAACATTAACTAATTTAATTAGGCTAATAAATTAATTATCGCCCACTTTGTTTGAATATCAATTATGCAGTCAGTAAGTGTAATAATATAATTGGAATGTCACCCAATAATATTTTACAGTGACGCAATTAATATAGCCGTAGGCGGAGAATAATTTTTTAAAGGTAGAACAAACAAAATTGTTCAGAAGTATTCGTGTACAAGGCTATGAATCGCTACGACACGGTGCTACGACGCTACGCGCTACGAACCTTCTACGTGTCTACGAAAACTAGTCATTTGCAAAACGAGTACGTAGCGCACAAGTATTCATACGGAAAAAATGTACAATGAAATGTTCCAAGTGATTTATTAAAGCTACCTCACTACAGATATTTTGAGGTCGAATCCTGAAAACACGTAGACCCGCATAGCGGAAATTTATCCTCACCAAACGACGGTCCCCACTTTGCGTGTATACTGTATGTATAATAAGACCGAGTAAATGACAATTTGAATTTCAAAAGTAGGTAGATAAGTTAAGCTCCGCGTGACTTGCGCATTTCACACCGTTCTTCGCGAGCTTGCCGGCGTTCACGTTGACGTGTATCAGTATCGTTCTGTGCGCCGTGGGGGGCGGTCGTGTTGCGCGGGAAAATTACGACCCTGACGTGTTAGTACGCGACCGTTCATTATATAACCGTGTGCTGTTTGTTTTGTGAGCCAGCCCTATTTGTGAACAACGGATGTATTGAACTTTATAAAGGTAATTTTTCTTTGACGTTTTTGTATAAGTACTGCAGTTATTTTAGGCTGCTTAGTGATAACATTTAAATGGTTTGAGTAATTAATTATCTTAAGTTTTATGAGTGTCATTAAACATTGTGAATTGTCTTTGATCCGCATTTGGGTTGTTTTTAGTGTTAGGGTTGTAACGCAGTAGGCGGGGTTGAGATCTCGTAAATAATGTAGAGGGACCTTTCCTGAGCCTAAATCTCGTACGGAGGGATGATGACGTGTTGCAGTTAATTTAATTCGTTATCTCGCAAGTGGTACTTAACA
Source organism: Spodoptera littoralis (assembly GCA_902850265.1). Lineage (NCBI taxonomy): Eukaryota > Metazoa > Arthropoda > Insecta > Lepidoptera > Noctuidae > Spodoptera > Spodoptera littoralis. The sequence continues at coordinate 4,550,408 of LR824542.2, read as the reverse complement.
AAATAAAGGGCCATGTGTAAAGGTCTGTGTATAAAAATGATATTTATTTGTGATGCGTGATTTCTAGATTGTTTCCTTTTTGAAAACTTGCCAATAACTTTAGGAATTTAAATACTAAAACAATATATGGGTGTACGGCTTTTATATTGGTTGTATGTAAAAAGTATGGCTTTTATAGCAGTTTTATTTTAAACTCTAAAATTATAATACCAAAGGTCACTTCAGCATAAAAATATACAAATAACAAAATAAAACATTAATCCAAATGGATTTTAAAAAGGAATCCATTTATTTTTGTTGTTTGAACAAAAATATACGGCAAATAAGTTAAAAAGGGATCGTATTAACGAATCACCATTTTAATAAAAACCTTATGTACCCTGTTTATACCCTTCGGCATCTGTCTCGAGCCTGGCCCACAAAAAACAGATTCGATTCAAATCCGGTGCCCTATCGAATAGAACGAATCCAATAATATTTACATTTTCTACGACATACGGAAAGGAATATAACTGTAACTTATATAAAACTATTTTTATAAGGATTACTACATACATGTAATACTACATAGTTGTTCTAACAAAAATCATTTTGTTGTGAATTTTTTTCATTAGGTACTGAGAAATGTTAGAAAAACATATGCTAGCGGAATCGATAATAAATTATTTTTCATTTAAATAAAATGAAACAAATAAATAAACAATTACTAGTTACATTTATGACTTCAAGGTAGATTAAGTACTGAATCAAATACTTAGGCTGAATGCGAAAAATATGTTATTTACCTCTATTTAATTGACATTAAAATGATATTGAAAATATAATTTTCTCCTTGATAATGAAAATAATGCAATTAACAATTAAATTAATAAGTATAGCATTACCATCGTATAGTGACGCCTGTGTCTCATTAGGTTAGGCATTGTTTACTATTAAATTTTATGTTCACATTCAAATCGATTTACCAATTCCACTTTACGCATAAAAATACATTTATTTTGTTTGATGGATTACGACACTTTAATACCTACGCAGGTTTTAGGCAAATGTTAGGTTTTTCTTATAAATTCGATACGTAAAAGTGATTGATAGGACCAAACGTTTTCACAGAATAGCCTGCGATTTTGGAAAATCGTTTCCATTTTACCTCTATAGGAAGCCTAATTCAATACGTTTGGAGTACGAGCGGTAGTCGGCTGTGAATCGAGTTAATAGTATTTTAATTGGATATATTTAAACGGTCGCTTTGAATTACTTTTATGCATTTCCTAAACTAGTGAGTAGCCTCATTGGTCTAGTATATTTACAAGTAGGCATGACTTACTTAACTTATGGCCTTCCTATCTCTTAACTAAAATCATTTAACGTGACGTAGCACCGAAACTAACCCCTGACTTGTACTTTTCTGAGCCACTTATAGGTCGGTGAAAATCAAAATGTCGTTAGGTGTCTACTATCATGGCTTAGGAGTTCTTTAAAATTGAGTTGGTATAATAGGTATGATTGTCTAGCACAGGTGCTCTAACTCAATAGATCTTGAATCTTGTTGATATATGTTCATATACAGTAAGGTATTGAGTACAATTCCTGTATCGGTAGCAGTTCTCAGTACTAAGATGACGTCTTCTATTGCACCCGATGTTGGCTTGACTTGACCATTGCCAAACAAGATGTTGAATATCTCAAGTCTGCCTCTATTTACCTGAAAGGTTTGAGCTGTATCGTCAAACGTGTTTACTAGTGCTTTAGTCAAACTACAAGTGTTTGCTAGTATTGTGGTTTGGAAAATTACGTGGTACGTTATTATAGAGGTTTTAAACTTGTACTTGTATAAGGTTTACATTCCTATATCTTAACTTTACGTCCCTTTATCATCTGGGCAAATAAAAGTGAATTTTTAATATTAGTATGAAAATAAATAAGGAATAACATAACATAATATCACGCCTTTTATCCCCGAACAATGTAACACCCACTTTTCACTATTTATGTTATGAGTCCCCTGTAATACGGGGTGAGCCTATTACCATATACCGGGCACAATTCCAGACTCCGTGCTACTACTGATAATATTTAAAAACCCAGTAATACTTTGCCCGACCCGGGAATCGAACCCGAGACCCCTTGCCCGGCAGTCGCACTTACGATGACTCGGCCAACGAGGCAGTCAACAAGGAAAAACATACCTAATATTATCATTAATACGATTTAATACGAAAAAAAGATGACATAACAAACATATTCTACAGAAATGGAAGCTTAAATACATTCATGGAATTCGCAGATTCTAAATAAGCGACAACAATGTTTTAACATAGCAAGAAATAAATTGATTTCGACGTGTGTGAATTTTCTTTTACATTAACATCTAAGACACATTTTAGCACGTCCTTAATGTAATATAATAAATAAGCATATATTTGTATATACAATTACTAAAATGGCGGTGTGTTGGGGTCACGTACGTATTGGTTCGTATTGGGAGAATTTTCAAATGAATAGGTATTATGTATTGGAGAATTATAGATGTGAGATGAGGTGATTATAATCTGCGTAAACTATTGAGTTTTGTAACAGTCTAATGCACCTTATCGCTAAATCATAATGGGTGTAGAGCAAACAGTTGAACTGTATAGTGGGTTTAGTATAAGTTTTTTTTCGTTTTATTTTTATTCTACGTTTAAAATAATCGAAATGAGAGCGCGTACGGCGCTGTGAACGGAGCCGGCCTTAGTTTTGACTGAAGGCCGGCTGGTCTACCCTGTACAGTTCCACAATACAGTTAACACTACACAGTTAAATCGCTGTAGCCTGCATAAGTGGTTATATACATATACGTTGCGTCACCAAGAATATTGTATTGTGAATCTGATTGAAAAGGCGTAACCTGTCAAGTTTCTTATTCGATCTTCTCCTCAGGAATGTACACTTTGGAACGAGCAAATAGCTTCACTAGAGGACCGACCGACAGAGTGATTTATTTTTTAATATTTCAATATTTTGTTTTGGCGTTCAACAGTACTTTCCTGGTCTAATTGAAATAAATGATTTTGACTTTGACTTGACATAATGTGACTGTCTTGTATTATTACTGAGACATTTATGACCGTAATGGATAACTGAGGTATTATAACACACAGCTTAATATGTACCCTGTACCTTGTATGGCACACACATCGAAATATAAAAAAACCATTATATCATGATCTCGTTTTGTATATCTTTCCACACGGTCAAAGGTCAGTTTATACTGGTTGGCGTAGCTTGGTGTGTAGCCGTGGTACCTTGTACTCTAATAGTAGAAGATTGGGAAATCTAATTTGCCTTAGGTGTTCATGTCGGACAGAAACTAGAAGCATAATGGATTATATTGTTGGACGCTTGAGATTCAGTATCAAGTGAAATTTAGTTGAGAAATATACACAGGAATTAATTTTCAGTCAGCATCTGTCATGATCGCATGAGTACCTAAGTGTTGAATTCTTCAGAAATGTACTTTAGTTTTGATACTCCAAAACCTTTAAAAGTTAAAAATGCTAAACGAAATTCTATTTCTATTCTATTCTATTGAGTATGCTCAAAAATGTTTAAAATTCGAAGGTCCTCAAATCGCAAACATTTTTTGTGTTTAATATATTTTTTTTTGTTTTCGTTGCATTACTTCTTTTTTGTAATATAAATAATTATTTAACATCACGCCTTTTATCCCTGAACGGGTAGGCAGAGGTGCATACAGAAGTAACACCCACTTTTCATTATTTATGTTATGAGTCCCATGTAATAAGGGGTGACCGGGTGAGCCTATTGCCATATACCGGGCACATTTCCAGACTCCGTGCTGCCCCTGAGATTTTTTTTTAAAAACCCAGTATCTAATACTTTGCCCGACTCGGGAATCGAACCCGAGACCCCCTGCCCGGTAGTCGCACTTGCGACCACTCGGCCATCGAGGCAGTTTACAACACATATTCTCAGTAAGCTAGCAAATTAACAACCTAACCACATATAGACTTATTTTGAAACTGAAAACCGAGTACAATTACTAACAATTCCAAATATTCCTTCGCAGAAACACGTTTGAATATATTTCGATGGCCAAATATTACTAGCAAGTGGAAAATTATTTTGATTTTGACGTGAAAATTCAATTATTTCTTCATTTGTATGAGTGCTTCCCCTATGCTGTTTTGCATCGCATGAATGTGTAATAACTTTTTAGCCTGCTTAGCACATTACATTTTGCTATAGTCTGTTAAAATGTATTCAAATCGTCGGTCGTTAGCATAATCGCAAAGTACCGAGCTATTAATACTGAGAAATGATTTCATTTAAAACATTTAGATGAGGTTAATTAATGACATTTCATGTGGCGGGTTTAAATGATTTATTTAATATGATTAAAGGTTCTGGGAAAGTGAATGATATTGTTTTTAAATAAATAAATAAAAATGTTTATTTGGTGTAAAAAGCCAGATTACAAAATAATTCTTACTATCTAAAAAAAAAGTCTAAAATTTATTTATATGTATTTTTTTTTTAAAATTTATATTGTGTATATAAGTTGTGGTATATGGGATTTCGAATTTGTATTTATTCAAATCTGAAATCTTTTAAATGCCCAATGAATGTTTAATTATTGTTTTGGTTTACTGCTGCCTCGTTGGCTGAGTGGTCACAAGTGCGGCAAGGGGTCTCGGGTTCGATTCCCGGGTCAGGCAAAGTATTACTGGCTTTAAAAAAAAATCTCAGTAGTAGCACGGAGTTTGAAACTGTGCCCGGTATATGGCAATAGGCTCACTCCTTATTACTTGGGACTCATAACATGAATAGTGAAAAGTGGGTGTTGCATTGTACAGTGGCATAAGGTGCACCTCTGCCTACCCCTTCGGGGATAAAAGGCGTGTTTAGGGGTAATCAGGCGAATTTACTCGAAATATTTTCTGTTAAATGTATTCGATTTAACACGTTCGTTAAATAGAATAAGTAGCATATGTGAAACACATATGAACGTAACGCTGTTAGCAGAAATTCGGAGTTTCATAGATATTTTTTCATCAAAAGTTACTAACTAATAAATGTTATGTCTACTTATCCGAATAAAGACTGCGTTTTATAGTTATTCTATGTGACATAAAATATTGAACTGTCGAAAATGAAATCAATACAATAATTTTCTATTTTTATAGAAATACATTTTCGACAAGAACTGAGTCTTAAGTACTTACTAATTTAACATCAAAGCCTTTGAAGATAAGGCACGAGGTCACCTACTCATATTTTTTATTATTTATAAATAACTCGAAGAAACGAAATATTCTTCTTTAAAAATCTTCAAAGAAAATTAATAAAGGAGTTGACCTTTTTGCAGAAACAAGCACTTTGCCGATTTAAAGTCGATTTCATACTGATTACTGAGAAATTAGATTATTTGTGTACCTTTATCTTTAGTGGGAGAAGTTAATCGTACACTAAAATAGTATGCTAATGCCCGAATACTTCGAGAACCTAACGGGTAACCGGGGCTCCGGCTCGACGTGCAGGAGAAGGAACGGGGTGGTTTTTGGTCAGTAAGAGTCTGACACTCCCTTCCGCCTCACCCAGGCGGGAGCAGTCATTCGATGATGTTCCCCCCTTAAAAAAAAAATGCCCGAATACTGAAACGCGCCTCAATTTTAAGTCGCGCTTTAGTATAGTTCTGTCTCTACAAATTCTTTGTAAAATGACAGAGATAGCACGATATTTAAGTATGATTTAAAATTGAGTAGCATTACAGTATTCGGGCTTAAAAGGTTTTATTGAGCCTGCTCAAAAATATTCAAAAATCGAACGCCTGTCGATTCGAAAACATGCCTGAAATGAGCATGCTCAAAATATTAAAAAATCGAACGCCTGTCGATTCGAAAAAAGATTAGTATAATATGTAATAGTACTTTTAGACTATTGGATTTTGAGACTATTGTTGGTATAATATTCAGTGTATAAAAGTAGTGATTTAATACGCACACATTCATACAAAGAATTGTCCAAGTAAGAGTCAAATGCAACACGTTGTACTGTAGCCAGTCCACCAATTATATAGTCTAACTGACAATGAACCGATGACTATTATCAATACAAAAAGAGATAGAATATTCAATGTCTAAAAAGTCATAAAAGCTTTCCATTACACACATAGAAACATAACAACACACAGATGCATTTTGCAGGGTAACAACACCACATGGTAATGCCATGATTAACATATTTTAATATTAACATGAAAGGTTGAATATCCCGCTTCCCCAAATTACATATTTGGCATATTTGAAATATTCAACGAGGCCTCCCACAAGTGGAATGTAACCACTACCAAAATAAAGTTAAAATTTTATTCGTCGAATAGTCGAGTTAATTTTACATACAAATGAACTGAGTGTTAACCTTTTTGTATATAGAGTCCTAATGTATCTGAACATGACATCACCCTGTGACTATGTATTACAGAAATATATCCTTATGTATATAGGGTGATTTAAATATTGCCAGTGGAACTTTCCAGTCAAATGGTCAAGGTCTGTGGAATTTTTTACCCATTTAGTAGGATTTTCGTATTTTGTCCTTTTCATGTTAAACTAAAAACATGTTGACGATACAATTTTACGTACCTGTGTTATCTATATACATATACAAGGCTTACTTAAGATTACAACATGAAATTCAATACCATTTGACTTTAAAATTAGAAAATAAATAATTTCAATAAATAAGGCACATAAAAATTTTATCATTGTAATATTTAACAAATATCTAGTATTGTGTATATAAGAATAATATATTAAGTATATAATGTCTAAATTGTAACAAGGCCTCGAGGCATATCATTCCGGGATTTCTGAATACAAGAGAAACTGTATATTAAACTAAGCTAAGTGGGTTACCTAGTTGTAACTTATGCCTTAACTTGGAGCTTAGTGCTTTATTATTTTCTGTTAGAACATCATACCTTGCATATCGTAAGAGGTAGGTGAAACATTATTAGTACTCGTGTTATTCCTAAGGGATAGTCATAATTTTTTGACTAAAAAATAAAAATCCTAACAATAAAACCTTGTTGATTCGGGGTTTGAATCTAAAAACAGTGGCAGGCTCGTACTTAAAAAAAAATAATACATCCTGACGATACTGTTAAATAAAAAAGGAATTTTTAAATATGGAACGATGGGATATTAATAACACGCCTGGCACGAATAATTAAATATAGATAAGCAATTTCCACACCAAAAAACTAAAGTTAATTTTTAATAATGTCAAATAATAAAATTAAAAAAATATATTGCAATAAACCAGTTCTATTTTTAAATAGCGTCCATACAAAAAGCAATATGGCGGTCTTTTCTCATGGTGTGGCCGTACAAAACATTCGGTAGGTAAAAAGAAATTCTTTATTTGAATTCCGTAGCCATGACCCTGTTCAAATTGAAATGACGTTTGTGTTGCTACTGAGTTATGTGACGTAAAATTGCGTCGTCAGAAAAGGGTTAAAGATTTATTCCTGCGTTGTGGTTAGGCCAAGAGCTGACGAGCTTGAATTTATGTTGATAAGTCACCTACACGTTTGATGAACGTTGTGTTTGCTTCCTGTGAGCGATTAGGGGAGGAGTTTGTATTTTTCAATCAAGTGTATTGTAAATTATTGGTGTTTTATAAAATAATGTTTTTGTTTTTATGGATGAAACATTTGTCTTGATGTCTAGGTTAAGATGCCTCGTTGGCTGAGTGCGACTGCTGGGGAAGTGGTCTCGGGTTTGATACCCGGGTCGGGCAAAGTATTACTGGGTTTTTTTAAATTCTCAGACGTAGCACAGTGTCCCGGTAAATGGCTATAGGGATATATCATTCTCTATTACATGGGATTCATAACATAAATAGTGAAAAATAACATTGTACAGTGGCATAATGTGCACCACTGTCTACCCCTCCGGGATAAAAGATGTGATGTTATGTTATGTGTCTAGGTTATGCAAAATATTATTGTTTTTTTTTATAAGAACAATACTTGGTGTCGACCTTAAATAATACTCTAATAAGAAAAAGGTTAGAAGAAAGAAAAACCGTTATATTAATCTTAAGCTTGAAGTCACCTTTAGGCTTTAAGTGTATGTGTATAATGTCTTAATCCAATTCTGAATTTTAATACCATTTATTTAGAGTTTAATTTAGGTTTATTTTTTGCGAGTTCATTGCATTTTGTTCTAGATCTAGATGATAATCTTGTTATTTATCGTTTCGCTACACATTATTTACTCAGAATTTATTATCTAAGACGTGAGTCTGTTGTTTTTTACTGATTTATGGCGCCATTTTGTTTTATGATAGCAACGTTTTAGATAATGCTAAGAGAAAAGTGTTAGAAAAAGAAAATGTTATCTAGTTATTATTATTGGTACTTATAAAGAATCTTGAAAATTGATTTGTAATTAAAAAGTGACTACGTAATTTCTTAATTTGACAATGAAAGAAAAGTAATTCTATATTTCATGTTATTTAAGAAAATAATTGTATTTTACTTAAGAAGAACTTTGTAAATATTAATACAAAGCAAGCTTTCATGCACGATGGTGCGGGATCGAAACCTACCAACGGTACCAATATGACTTTTTCTAGACACCATTGACAAACGATGAAGGAAAACATCATGAGGAAACCTGGACTTATAATATCTAATTATAAGTTTGAAATCGTCAACCCGTATTGAGTAAGCGTAATGATTAATGCTCAAACCTTCTCCGTGTTATAAAGGCCTTTGGTCACCAGTGACTGCTTGTAGGCTGTTACTGCTGCTGAAGTTACAATAATTCATATACATATTCATCAACATAAAAATTAAAGTTTCTACTACATCTCCACTAACTCCATTATAGACCTTATTTCCGATGTTTATGAAAGAAAATAAAAACGTTTAGTGTTGATGTGATATAGACACGAGGAGACCTATTATACGGATTTTTTAAGGGGGAAAATAATCGATGAGACTATGATGAGACGGGAGGGAGTGTCAGACTCTTACTGACTAAAAACCACTCCGTTCCTACTTCTGCAGTTCGATCCGGAGTCCCGGCAGCCCGTTAAGTCCTCCGCTGCTCCGTACCTATTATACGGATAAAGGATAAATACGTATTATTCCCGGCAACAATTATATGAATAGTGTTATTTAAATGAGTGACAAAATTGCACACGTTTATCCCATCAAACTTTCGCATATACAATATCAGTATACCTAGTAGGTACCTACGTTATCATACTAAAATCAAAATATTCACATCAACGGACGAGTACGCAGAAAATCTGATATATGTTTTGTCTGCAACATTAAATAATTATATATTAGTCAGTTTTAATTTAATTTTAAACACATTCAGGCTTGTTAAACTTATGTGTGAATTTGTGTATAATGTGTATTATTATCTACCAATGAACACCGTTGAAATGTTCAGTTAGTTGTATCTGAAAAGTGATATTGTTAATGCATGTAATTGTTTGTTAAAGTACATTGTAATTATTGCTAATTAATATTTAACGTTTCGTTTGTTACCCTATAATATATTGCGTTAACAAGTTACTTTAGTAACATAACAATTATGTAGTTGGCGCAATAGGGATGATGTCGGGGTATGAAAATTAAAAATCTATTTAGTCAGTTAGGTAATGAAAAGGTATTAGACACGTATTTTTTATTTTGTCGTAAAAGAAAACCATACTCAGATAAAACGAATCAAAGTTTAGGAGTGGAAGCTAAAACGTCATTTCTACGTATAAAACGTACCTAGAAGTGACGTTACGCGATATTTCAAATCAATATATCGTCGAAAGTATTTGTTTAAAAAATATGTGTTTTAAAATAATCTACCAGACCGACATTGAAATAAAAATTAGTCTTCTATCCTATTGTTGTGAAATATTTAGAGCTATAACTTAACTATCTTGGTTTTTTCGTTCGCAAAGTTTTTAGAGGTAAGAATATTAAGCCTGTCTAGAAATCATGAACGACTATTCTTATTCAAAAAGGTGCTTCAGTAATGAAACATTAGAGTTTATATAAAATCAAATATATATGCAAGTTATTACGTTAAAATACACTTAACTGATTTGCTACTTATTTAATAAAACACCAATAAAACCTATCAATAAAATTGATTCCAAAAATCAATCAAAACAAAATCCTTTAAATCTCCAGTCGTAAAAGCGTACACTCAAAATCGCAACTATTGAGTTGGACGGTCGCAACAAAATCACAAACGTTTCTATCACATAGAATCCCGAATATCTGGATCCAGTTAGAGTGTGCTTTATAGTCAGGATTCCAATCGTGCCGCACCTCCCCGAATGAAAGTTTAACGAACTTGAAATGTAATCTGATTTGTATACGGCTTTATTTTGTTCGCTGATGAAAAAGGAACACGGGGAGATTCATTCCTTTTTAATATATATATATATTTGAGTTTTGAATGATGCGATACAGGCTGTATTTTTATGATGATGCTACAAATACCTACAAGCGGGATTGGAAAGTAAATACGATTGGAATGACGAAACGTTTGATTGTACCTTTTCATAATGTACCGAATTTGTTTTTCTCGTTTATGAAATGTTGATCACTTATCTGGAATTGGTTTTGTTTCATTGACATTGGATTTTGTATTCGGTATTTGCGCGTTTGGGGTTATAACGAATTTTTGTCAATTTTATCACATGACTTTGTAAATCTCACAATAGTATGACTGCTCAATCCCCAAGCAGTCACCGGTGACCGCTCTCCACTAACTTCATTATAGACCTTATTTCCGATGTTTAGAGACTACTTTTGTATGAACAAATTAATGCATAGATATGTTTACGTATTGTGTTTTAATTAAAATCAAGATAGGTAAGTGATTTTTTCTTATTGGTCAATGCTGCAAATGATTTTACATAAATAATTAATCAATGAATAGAAGCGTGTTAACAATAGCTAAATCATTGTGGACTATAATAATAATAATTAATCATACATTTATAGGCAAAACTGGATAATCAAAAATGTATTTGCAGAGAGAGCTCTGAACAAAACAATTTAGTTGTGCTTCATGCTTTTATAATTTATTTACTTAAATAATGAGGTTATATTTCGGTACCAATAAATTATGCAGAATTCACTGAATCACTATTTTGTTAATATCATTATTTTATTCAAGCGGTTTTGTTAATTATTATTTCAATATTTTATGTGATTGCATAATCGAATAAATTACGATCATGGTTTGTCGTCACAATTAGTATATCGACGACAACGACGACTTATTTATGTCAGAAATACATATGTCATATATGCGACTTTCTGTGCTCAGTTACGTAAGTACTATTCCCGATTATTTTAATCAGAAATCATAATATTACTTTACGCAATCCAAACTTTTATTTTTAATCTAAAAGACCTATGGCGCGATACCGGAGCTACACAATTTTTGAATAAGTAACAAACTAAAAATAGCCGTATTTTTATTAAGTAGATATCAGAAACATCCAACGATCATGAGAATTTGACGCTATTTTAAAAAACAAAGTCGTATGTAGGTAAAATATAATTTACGCAAAAAATATATAGAAATTAAAAAGTGTCTGTTTTTTTAAACATAACATAACATCACGCGTTTTATCCCTTAAGGCTTAAGGGGTAGGCAAAGGTGCACATTACGACACTTAATATGCCACTGTATAATATAACTACCACTGTATTTTCACTTTTTATGTTATGAGTCCCATGTAATAGAGGGTGAGCCTATTGTCATATACCGGGCACAATTCCAGACTCCGTCCTACTACTGAGAATTTTTAAAACCTCAATAATACTTTGCCCGACCCGGGAATCGTACCCGAGACCCTTTGCCCGTCAGTCGCACTTGCAAACACTAGGCCAATGACGCAGTATAATATCTTGTTATTCTTAAAAAAAACAAGATATCAAGAATGCTTATTATATTAACTACCGATAAATATTTATATTTTAATATTTGAGACAGGAAGAGCGAGTCTACAGCTGAAAATATAACAATAGCGTCTCGATAGGGTTTTAAATAAACTGAAGTGTGGGCGTCTGAAAGTAAAGTATGCAAACAATTTGTGTTTTATTGAAGGTTATTTAGTTTTTTATTATCGGTGTAACTCTTATTTCTTTTTAAAAAAGTTGCTTAACACTAGAATTTTCTCCGTGTCGTGAGTGAGTGAGAATTTGTAATCATACAATTTCACATGCACATGGAACGCAGACTCGAAACAACTATTCGTGAAACACACAAATACTCGCTGCATGCGAGAATCTTACCCGCTACAGGTAGTCCGGTTACCCGATATCAAGCCACCGCGCCAACCGTGCAGTCAAATTTTTCCTTTTTATTGCAAGGTTTTATTTAACTTGTTGTGTGTGTACATAGTATCATAATATGTATCTATGTATGTGTGTGAAGTGGAATTTTGCAACGAAAATTTGAAGTAGATATCTTCAACTGATTGCTCTGATTTTTTATTTATGTTCTTTTGGCCTACGTATAGGAATTTTGTATACATGTTTAGTTACCACGACTTTAATAAAGCATATTTTTTTTAATTTATTTGAGTTTTTCGTTAGAACCATTCAATGCTACCATGTATGGCGTATATGCTATGGATGTTCAGAAATGACACATGCCATATATATACTACACAAGTAGTACATTACATAGTCTTCCACAGATAAATACACATTTTGTAGACCTACCATACCAGTCCCTTTTAACCACGAACAAACCAATTAATATTTATAACATTAAAACATTACCTACAAACTTCGAAAACCCATCCATTTCTCGTACTCAAACAAGAGCCAAAGACAAACTCGACGATTAATCTATAACTTGTTGAGTTTTCAGTTCTTTTTACTTAGTGGGGCAACCCTGAACGAGTGGGTTTTGAGCTATAAACGTCAAGTTAACTAAAACTTTCGGGGTGGGCCAACCCTTTTTGTTGACTCTACAGAGGTAATTGTAAAATTGGGGATGTATTTGGTGCGCCACTAACGTTAAATTAAAGCGCTTTCTACGCTGAGACACGTCGCTGAGCGCTTCATAAAACTCGCTTTATTTTATAGGGAAATAATGTTGCGCTTCCTGGGTTCTAGTTTACTCTTTTCATTGCCAGTTGGTTATCTTTATACTATTAATGTGAGATTTTTTTGTGAAATGTACAGTTAGGTCGAAATGTGCCATTGAAAATGTTTTTGAAAAATGAAAGAAGGTCAACGAGCTGCTTCTATTTACTTTATAAATTCGACAATGGTATAGAACTGTGGGAAAAAGTACATTGAAAGGGACTACTAGTCATAATTTCGACAGTAAATTAGTCAATTTGTTCAGTGATTTTTGACATTAGGAATAAGCGTGCCACCAAAGATAACTTTAACAGATTCAAAACTTCCTTTATATTTCTCTTATAAGTATTGAAATTTGTACTTACTTACTGCGAAAGTAATACGAATGATAGACTCTAAACGATACAAAGAAGGGAAGTATTCTAAAAGAAGATGGATGGACTGTGTAAAAAATGCTATGAAAGAAAAGGTAGTGACTGACCATGTGCCTGTTGGCAAGAAAGTATTGAATGGAGTCGACCCAAGATTTTTTTAAGACAGTGCTGTTGGAAACACATCCTTTTATGCAAATAACTTCAAGCTCTTGCTTCCATAAGTACTTACCTTAAACTACGTCACGTGGTTAGGCAAGATGAAGAGATATAGAGTTTTGGTTCATTATAATTTGGTTATTGGACTTCTTTCAGTTCAATGCGATGTTTGCAGTTTTGTTCCACTGGCTAAAAGCTTGTTAGACTTATAACTAGAGAAAATTATTCGTTACCTTACCTCATTATCAGTACAAAACTGCTTCTTTAATATTCCTTCTGAGATTCAAAAGTACGATTTCTCATTGTCAACATGCCACAGGATTTTGATCTTTAAATCACACCGTAAAGATTATGTATGTATACGGCACACGTGTAAACAATTTCGAAGCATATTCCAATGGCCACGTTATCCGTCTTATACACCGATATATCGATTTTAATGACAACCGTCCCCACAGGAATAGCTTGTCTCGAATATTCCAATTTATTATCTGTTCCCTCTGGTACGTAGATGGTTCTAGATTTTCTAAAATACGGAAAATTGTTTCGATATTGCGTTAGAATGAATTTTCGAATAGATTTTGTATTATGTGTACTTTTAGGTACTATATAATTGGTAGTTAGCGTAAAAACTGAATTGTGTGGTTTATCGAATAAAAATAGTACGTATTTTGTGGTTAGATTCACCGGTCTCTATAGATAGCAGACCGTATGTTAATTGGTTTTATTAAAAACTGAATAGTCGTTGATTTTATTACCTGTGTTAAATACATCAAAAGATGTCGAATAAATCTTTGTCGCACTAATTATAATTTATAACTTTTTCAACTAAATTGTCGCAAGGTTTTTAAACTCTTTTCTATTTGAAAGACTAACAAGCATGACCTTACTTTTATTCGTGGGTATGAACCTACATCTGTATATTTCAATTGAACATTCGTAGCTTACCCGTATACATTCGCTCTCAGACGAGATTGCCAACTAATATCGAGACATTAGTAAGATAATCCATTTTATTTCAAACCCTGCGGTTTGTATACACTCTAGACCGCAACTCAATCACGTTCGTACATAGATTTTAGCTCTCAAAATTGCTGAAAGGTCGTTGACCTGTAATAGTGCCATGTCAGTAACCTCTGTCGATATTAAAGTACGTTAAGCCACGTCATCTGCAGTTAAATTAGTTCCAAGACCGTTAGTCTCGGGAAAAAAGCTGAAGGTAACTTTTAGCCAGTCACGAAATTCGTCAGTCTAAAATACTGCTACATTTTTACTCGTACGTTCTTTGAATTTAATTTTTAGCTCTTTGGAAATATTAGTCACTACCTCTTCTTTGAGTTAGTGATCGTTTAGTATCTATGGTTGCATTTATGTTCTGTTTTTTTTTTAAACCTTGCCCCACACTAGGATTGTCTCCTGTGTCGTGGGTGCGTTTACAAACATACAAGTTTACATACACAATGACACCCAGACCCGGAACAACAATCTGTGGATCACACAAAGTGTTGTCCCGTTACATTTATGGTTTCAAAATGTTAGAATAAAACTTGATATTCTGCTGATTAACTACCGAAGTCGACATTCTTATGTATATACACATTCTATTAGATGTTGTTTAAAGAATATCAGTCATGCATGTCAGTACACATATAATTGATTTAAATTAAATAAAACACCTTTTGGTCTATTCACGTTCAACTAGTGTAAACAAATTAGCTCGAAACAATACATTATCTAGAGTCAAAGGAGAGGAACCCCTCTAATTACCCAGTCTCTCTGCTAAAACTACACACAAAGACGTCGTGAGGCCAACCACGGCAACCTCATTAACGCATACGTTAACGTTCCCTGCTCATAGATAAGTCCGCCTGGCACAGTCAAAAACGCAACTCACAGGCCATTGTTGCTTACAGCCTACGATTAACTCGCTTGATTTATTATTAAACGGGTCTTTGTCGACCTTTATGGTTGTTGAACGCACAAAATATTTAGGTTAGCTTTTAAGCGTGTGACCAGTGGCCCAGTTTTATTCTTTTCTAGCATAAATACTTAAGTTTCTTAATTGTTTCGCCTGTTTAGATAGAGGTTCTAAGTAAACGGCTCTTGGAATGATTGTTCGGAATATTTGGGTGGCTCGTTGAAGGTTAAGCACTCGACCATTTGAAAGTTCCCCGTTATTGTTTGGTGGTAACGTTAAGTGGTAGTTCTTAGTTGTGTGACTTTGTGCGAGTCCTTTCCACCCTACTAGGGACTTATGTACAAACTGTTTATTTACCTTATGTATTGTTAAGTTACATTTCGTAGTGGTTTCAGTTGCACGTGTAAATGCCGAATTATTTTGGGCACGATTCGCAGAAGTTCGTTTTGATTTATTGTTGTTAGATCGAGTGTGTAAGCACTATAGCCTTATTTTAGGAACTTAAACTCTAAGTCGTAATACAAATAGTCTATTTTAGCTACAGAATTTCAATTCAATTTGAAACAATTCACGAGAAATTGAAACGTTCTGTAACAACAATGCCTTG
The DNA here is from genome assembly GCA_902850265.1 of Spodoptera littoralis. Lineage (NCBI taxonomy): Eukaryota > Metazoa > Arthropoda > Insecta > Lepidoptera > Noctuidae > Spodoptera > Spodoptera littoralis. Next base: position 4,534,215 of record LR824542.2, on the reverse strand, counting down.
GGTATGTTACATAATGTTGAAAGAATAGTGTGGGTGATTGGATCAGACAGAAAAAATATTTCTAGATTACATAATAAAATTTTACAAGGCTATACAAACATAGTAGATATTTAAAACATATTTACCTTTTATGATAGACTTTGTTCAAGGGCAGGGTCGCTTATTTTAGCCCACTCTCAAAACAGGGCGTTTGATGAAACAAACCTCGGCCAAATAAACACAACATGCTCTTAAAATTAACAAAATAAAAAATGATCATGGCCGTTGTCTACAAATGTTTTATTTTTGATACCAAAAGAATTTAAAATTGTGGTTATCAAGGGAGTGAGGCAATCGAAAAATATAAAGAAAATGTTATGTGAGGAGTGATTTCGAAGAGAACAGAATTTACGTTAAAAGTTACGTTAAAAGAATCTACGTTACGAAATACTGGTACGTCTGGTAGGAGAGAATGGAGAAGAGTGGAAAAGTGTTACGCCAACAAACTCTGAGTATCTTGCATAGCAAAAAAGTTACACCAAATTTATTCAATGCTAGACTGACTTTAGAATAGAATGCCAATTGCAATTATAGTCAAAACTTAATCGCAGAACGACCATTTCATTCGTAAGATTACTAAGACATAAAATTCTTATCTCATGGAAAAAGCCCAACATTTCTGAGAGTAACTTAAACCAAATAAGTACCTACACAACAACTAAACTAACGAAGCGGCTTTAAAATTAAATTAAACACCATTAAAACTTAATTATAAAACCTCTTTGCCGTTTGTTAATTGGTAATCCTAATGTAAATAAGATTATTTGGTAAAGAGGATCAAAATGTTTCAGAGATTTGGTTGCTACGGTCCCGTACCTTAAGTTTTGTACCTACTATAATATTCAAGGTGCTTACGGGACCCTAATGACCTTATAAGACCTCAGGTACATTAAATATCGTTAAAGATAACGACGGTTGGATAGGTGACGGAACTTTAGACCAATGATAACCTTAGGGTGCGTCCACATCTGGCGAATGCGCCGCGAATGACCAGCTAGCGAGTCGCTTGTAAGCCGCTCGGGAGCTGCGCGTGTGCATTTTTGTTCACGCGCCGCTCGCTTACAGTTCGCGCGCGACCTAAGCGCTATATGCGATCAGCGCGCGTGCTGCTCACGGAAAGAAACTGTAAGTGCGAGAATTGAGGGCGTGTAGATCGCAGTTGCGCCAAAGAGGCGCACCAAACAATTGCCGTAACAGCACGAGCGCAGCTCGCGAGCGGCTTGCGTGCGGTTCGCTAGCTATGCATTTGCCAGATGTAGACGCATCCTTATACTGTGTAATTAAAAACTGTGACCTATTTTTTAGAATACTAGTGGTTATAGAAGAGATAAAATACTTTTATTATCGATACCCTTTATGTCGTGGTGGCCCGGAGGTTTCAGACGCCCGCTTCTGTTGCATCGAAATCTACCATCGGCAAGTACCAATGTAACTTCATCCGAGTTATATGTACCTACCTTATAAGATTATCTGGACACCACTGATAAACGGTAAAAGACAATATCGTGACCTGGACTTAAAATTTCTAATTTTTTATAAGTTTGTAATCCTCAACCCACATTGAGCATGCGTGGTGATTAATGCTCAAACCGTGAAAGAAAAGGCCTTTGGTCAGCAGTTGCCACTTATAAGCTGTTGATGATGATGATGATGACTTTTTTGCGGTCGACGCAAGAGTCAAATAATTGACTACAGCGGTTGGGCAGTGAAATGAAACCTTTTTAAATTACAAGCTCCAACCTGTTTACCAAGTGAAGATATTATTATTAAACTAGACTAGAGGTTAAACTAGAGATTAAATTATAGCATATAGCTCTTATGTAGACGAGGCTCGTAGTCCAGCTGCTGTGATATTAGAAATTACGTTACGTACAAAATTTTATTACAATAATTTTTAATCCCCTCTAAATTGCATTTTTGTTGTAAATTGGATTCTAATGACATGACATTAAGTTACAAAAATGTACCAAAATACTAGCTATTATATGCTTGTTATGTTTGTACCTAAGAGTGACGTCACTCCCTTAACTACAATAAAACAAGCATCAAGGTCAGAGATTTGGAGAAATAAGTTTGGAACGTTCCAGAAAATTGTTTTCTTTGAATCGTTTTAAGCATGCGATGGATGTTATCAAACTGTTGTTAGTCCTTTGAATGATTCTAAGATTTTTGAATTTAATCTTTTTTGTGTACGGTATGAACCTGATTAAAGTAGGTAGGACCTATGTGATTTAATATGGATTAGACTTTATATAAATGTTTTCAGCGAAATCGCTAGACATAGAGATAGGTACGTTCATTAGATTGGGCAAAATATTATTAAGGTTTTGAAATTACGACTACTACGGCCACCACGACACAGTAGTGTGCCCAAAGGTTTAAGACGCCCGCTTCTCATGCATGAGGGTGCGGGTTCGAAACCTACCAACGGCAAGTACCAATGTGACTTTTTTTGAGTTATATATACTTTCTAAGATTATTTAGACACCACTGACAAACGGTGAAGGAAAACATCGTGAGGAAACCTGGACTTATAATTACTAATTATAAGTTTGTAATCGCCAACCCGCATTGACCAAGCGTGGTGATTAATGCTCAAACCTTCTCTGTGAGAAGAGGCTTTGCTCAGCAGTGGGCATTTATAGGCTGTTGACGATTGGTGTTAGTTTAGAATTCGGAATTGTGTGATGCTGATAGTCTTCTTTTATTCGTCACCCATTAAGACAAGACCAATTAAAACAATAAAGCTAAAACTATATAAGCTGGCTATAAAAATCCAGTTTACTACTACTATTTACAACCCGAATAATAGCTCATTTGAAAATGATTTTATACGGTATGTTTATACAGACTACAAAAAATTACCAAATTAATAAAAAATAGCAAAAAATATAGCTAAAGAATTTCATACTTATGGCAAAGAAAATCGTTGAAATAACGTTGTTATAATAAATACCTTATCCATTGCTATATTGCTCAACGATCATAAAATCCGATGCGATAGAGCACGCTTTGCATTCCTAATACCCTGGTACGTTTGTAATTAAATTCTATCGGATTTTTCATTAATTATTTATTCATCTTCCTTATATAGCAAGTTTCTATTGTACAGGAAAATTGGTTTCATTTTCTAGTTATTTTTGTTCGACTTTTAATTATATTTTTTTTGTGTTTTTTGTGTTACTAGTGATTACATATAATATGTGTGTTATATATTTGTACAAAAATCAATATTAGTATGAGCAAATACCTTATTTTATAATAACAATCGTGACACATACTAAATTAACTAAAAATCGCGGGTTACTCACGTGAATATACTGAGAAAAGCTCTACTAGTTTCGAACCACAGAGGGGTTCTTCCTCATGAGCAGCGTGAGCGGTCGCGGCGATGTCGCGCAGCCAACTGACTACTACGTTCTAGCGTGACATCGCCGTTGTGATTATAAGTGTGGGAGAGCCAAGCTTCGGCCGGCTCGACCAGAGTGATATCACGGCCACACAAAAAACCGGCGTGAAACAGCGCTTGCGTTGTGTTTCGTCGTGTAAGCGAGGTTACGTTATGCCCTTCCACAATCTCTCCAATGGCTGAATCCCAACAATCCTAATTCCTAATGTCCATAAGGCCGGTAACGCACTTGTAACGCCTGTGGTGTTCAAAGTGTCCATTGGCGAGGCCGATGCTTGCTTGGCATGCTTACCATCAGGTGATGCATAAGCTCGTTTACAGACATAACCCATTAAAAAAATTAAATGTAACAAATTTACAAATTTTCACGAAATCTTTACCTGACATCCCTAAAATCAATATCGGTGGCGAGTGTGACACTGAGTTATGAGGGATATAAAGTCTATCACAATTTTAAGGGCTGTCAAACTGAGTTTACAACCAGGAGTGATGTAGCTATATAAAATGTCATAAATGTAAACGTTTACACGGTCGTTTTATAAGTCATTAGATTTTGGGGTATTAACTAATTTTGTTATGATTTCGGTGTTCGAGGGGTTTGATACATTTTCTGTAGTAAGTTATTTATTTTTATAGAGTGCTTCGTTGGTGTTATGGTTTTAAGTGTATCTGCTACACAGTAACTGATTATAGTCGTAGCCTGATGCTGAATAGCCTGAAGTTAAATTAATTGACTGCACGGTTGGCACGGTGGCTGGTCAACTGGCTGCAGCGCAACATGTTGCGGATTCGATTTCCGCACAGAACAACTCTGTGTGATCCACAGATTGTTGTTTCGGGTCTGGGTGTCATGTGTATGTGAACTTGTATATTTGTAAACGCAGGCAGATACAGGAAAAAATCCTAGTGTGGGGTAACGATTTAAACAAAAAAATTAAAATGTAGCTGTTAGCTAGTTTGTCACTTCATTAATAAGTGAAAACACGCGCATAACAAACGATGCTAGAAAGTTGTTATCGTCAAGTAAGTATGGGTATCATAAACATAAGGATACTCACTAATCCTGTAAAAACTAATTAAGTATATGTAACTTTTAACACCACTAACGAGAAGAACGCAGCGGTTTAAAACCAGATGACTCACATTTAAAACTTCTACGTACTACTTATATATAACTCCACGAGTTATTATACCTATCGGAAAACAAGACCAAACCCAGGTAGAAAGCAGCCAAAACCCCTTTACAAGGCGAGTAATACACAACAACGATACAGAACATCGTTAAAACTTTGACAGAATCAATCAATTTTACACAGTGAACATCAAAAGGGTTAAAAACTTCATCTAACAAGTTCAGCACCAAATTAATACGAAATTGAGTTATTTGGTAATCTTATTAAGTATCAACAAGGCTTCCAAAATAACTGTTTATGTCAAACAATTAAGATTTATTTTGTACGTAAGTAGTCAAGTTACTACAACTGCACGGTTGGTGCGGTGGCTGGGCAACCGGCTGCCGTGCAACGTGTCGCGGGTTCGATTCCCGCACGGAACAACACTTAGTGTGATCCACAAATAGTTGTTTCGGGTCTGGGTGTGATGTTTGTGTGAGCTTGTATATTTGTAAACGCACCCACGACACAGGAGATAATCCTAGTGTGGGGCAACGTTAAAAAAAAACTTGAAATGAGTGAATAAGATACTCACATTCACTCATAGTAATTCATGTCCACTTAAGAATATTACTTTTTAGACAAACTGCACAGTTTTGGAGTTTAAAAATTGTCTAGGAACACTATTTGTTTAGTGCCTCAGGTACAGATGTCTAGACAGCCGTGTGTGGGCTGCCAGTTTTTTTCTTCATGAGGTGCTATAGTAATTCAGTTATAAGAAATGAAAAGACAAAGCACTTTTATTTTTTTATGACTGCCTCGTTGGCCGAGTGGTCGTAAGTGCGACTGCCGGGTAAGGGGTCTCGCGGTCGATACCCGGGTCGGGCAAAGTATTACTGGATTTAAAAAAATCTCAGTAACTAGTAGCACGGAGTCTGGAATTGTGCCCGGTATATGGCAATAGGCGCACCCCCTATTACATGGGACTCATAACATAAATAGTGAAAAGTGGGTGTTACATTGTACAGCGGCATAATGTGCACCTTTTCCTACCCCTTCGTGGATAAAAGGTGTGATGTTATATTATGTTATGTTATGTTAAAGTTCTTTTATTCAGTGTATCGTAATTAGTCTTGTTTGGTAAGCTTAAGATTTTAGAGCTCGTCAAGTAATTTTTGAAGGAGAATTCTAGGTAATTATTGTAATAGCATTATTAGTGGTTTTAACTCTATTAACCGAAATGAATGTTCCAATAAATAGCTTCAGTTATCTTTTTTATAATAACTATCTTGTGACATACTAAATAAACTAAAAATCGCGGATTACTTACGTGAATATACTGAGAAAAGCTCTACTAATTTCGAACCACATAGGGATTCTTCTTCAGGAGAAGAGGCATTTGGTCAGTAGTGGGCACGTTAAGGCTATTGATAATGATGATGAAATAAGCAAACTATAATATTGCTTACTAATTAAGAATTTAGTACTAATTTTATTTTGCATACGAAAACATTCTAATTGTAATAAATTCAGCTCAGTCACTCCCTCAATTATGCCGCAAAACCCTGCAATATGTCTTTGGTTTTCATCTGCTCTCATAAATGAAGGCGATGGTGACTTTAATTGTTCTCATGCATACTGATGCGTTGGCGCGAGAGGTACCAATTAATGCCCGTATTCACACGTGTTGTACCTTAGGCGCGTGTAGTTTGTATTAGAATTTACATACATATTTTATGCACCTGAGTTGATACTGTGACATAGTGTAGTTTAAAGAATAATAAAAGTAATGCATAGTGGCCAAGTAGTGGTCAGTGGTAGTCATTGGGGAGGCCTATGTTCAGCAGTCGACGTCCTGTGGCTGATATGATGATGATGATGACGATAGTGGTCAAACTAAAGAACTAATGATTCAACTACATAACCAAACCTTTTGCGTTCTTGAGACGTCGCTATAATCATTGTTAAAATTCACTGCCGCAGATAAAGTTGTTTCATTAGCAAAACGTAGTCTATCTAATTTCATAACAAACTCCAAAAAAAAATTTTAGTTTTCATTAACCTTTCACAACTCATGGGACAAATAAAAGCCTTTCCACCATTTTTTCTAATGTAAGTACTTTAGTATTAAATATGAGTCCTTTGACAATACTCAAGGTCCACAATTGTCCAGACGAAACTTCCTAACTTACTGTGTTCAAGATATTTTACAAGTTCCTTGAACGTGTAAAGTATTTTCTTGGGCCCGTAGTTGGGAACGAAGTCTTAACCTTTGTTAAGTGGTGAGAAAGAAGATGGGAGGCAATTATTTGTACGGCAAACGAAACAAGTTGGTATTCCGACGTCAGAAGGTAGTTAATGCGACATAGTTAAACACTTCATGTAATTACTTTTACTTGAAACACTTACATGCTAAGTTCGAGACGTGCGCTGTTTAAGACTTTGGCGGTGCAGTCGTGTGATGGTTAGCTATGCAAAATTTGTTTAGCTGGCTTTGGGAATGGGAACGTTTTTTCTGGTGCAATTTTTCTGATATTTCATTTCTTATGTTATGTAAAATCGCGGGTTACTCACGTGAATATACTGAGAAAAACTCTATTAGTTTCGAACCACAGAGGGGTTCTTCCTCATGAACAGCGTGTGCGGTCGTGACGATGTCGTGATTTTACTTAATTTAGTATGTCTCACGATACTTATTATAAAAACATTTCTTATGTATTTAGAAAAATGCGTATAGTACCTACATAATACGTGAAATTGTAGTTTACTAATAGATCTGACCAATGTTTGTAGTGATTATTAAGAACCAAACTCAGCCAATATGAGCGCGTCCGACAGAGTGTACAAAGCAAGGAAAAAAAACAATACCCCATATTTTAAACAGAGTACAAAAACAAGCAAAGCCTTACTTTCCTCTCCAAGGTCAGTGAGTGCCTTTTAAATTTAATTAAAAATTAAATAAGATCCCGGAGGGGAGAGACCCCCAGAATTTAATTTCCATTACCAACTTCCTCAGATTGATTTACTCAAATAACGAAGAAGTTTTTATGTAAGAAAATATTTTAAATACACGGCTGCCTTGTTGGTATGAGTCAAACTTTTTACAGCTGTGTAAGTCCTGGTTCTGACCCTTAAGTAGAGCAAAGCAGTATTCAATTCTCAAACTTAAGACACTGACTTTAATCTCCTTTTTGAAGGGACAACAAACAACATGAACAAATAAACTTTTTTGAGGTCGGTTTATTAACATATATACTAAAACCTTCTCCTAAGTGTAACAAATACTTTTCTGAAAGCCGCATCCAAGTCGATTCATCCAATTGCGAGATAATCACGCACAAACATACATACATACATACCACCTCCTTTTTTTGAAGTCAGTTAAATATTGTGTAACTCTTACACAAGTAAATACTACCCTTCACGTCTAGGTAGAAAAACCGTGATATTTCAAATAAATGAAGCGTACAACGTTCTCCCGTTATTCAACCCTCAAGGCTGTTCAGCTTCGAGAGTAAACTGATCAAGTTCATAGGTCGCTGGGTCGGGGCCGAGTAACAAATTACCCCTATTTATTGTGAAACAAGTTTGGCTATCAGCAATTTGGTAAAACCATTAAGCGGGTAATAGTCTCATTTCAATGTAACCGAACAATATCGGTGAACCAATAAATTTTCTTTAGAATATGGTAGTTTATATGTAGGTTGGGTAATGCAAGGGTGTTCTTTCTTGTGCAGTACTTTATTGTCGTTGTTTGCCGTGGAATAGTTTAGTTGTTGAACGAAAAGTTTTTTATAGTACAAAATGTGTACCGTCTTCTTGTAGAGTAAGTGGGTATCATCTTACAAACATATTTATGTTGTAAAACTAACTAGTGTGTTTAAAATACAAACTATTAATTGAAATTTTAAAGCGTTAATAAATTGTGTAAGTAACTCATAGCTTGTATTTATTTTTATTTTATTATATGCATGTCTTTACCATTTACGAGACCACAGGTCCAGTCATTTGGGAGGCGTACGAGGGGCCGAAGCCAACTGCGCAGAGGCTCTTTAGATAACTTTAATATAATGGACTCACAAACCGGCGACTATCCCTGTATGCACTATGGAAATGCCTCCAAGGACAATCCCCGGTTTGTGTAGAATTATTGTAGATAATAGAAAAAAGGTAGGGCTATAAATGGGTTGTTGTGGACTGGTAAATTGGGAATTATGGATGACTATAGCACCTCCCGAAACTACTATGCACATGTAATTACTACAAGTAAAAATGGCGACATTATTTTATTTATTATAGGTATACCAACAGTTTCTGTATACATGAAATTAAGAAATAACATAGGCATTGGGCTTATACAGTTGCCAATTATAGGTTAACCAAATTTACAATTTAGTACATAATGTATAAGGCTTTTAGGTTCGTTTCGTTGCCACCCATCATACTTGCCCTTTCAGGATACATAAAATCTAATGTTCCGCCATTGTAACAAGGTTACATTAATAAATACTGTTATTATTATTATTAAACCTGTATATACTTAATAATCTTGGAACATTTATGTAATACACGAAGGTCAGTCCACTTAGACAAGGTTTCAAGTAGAAATACTCGCTACAAATTAACTCAATTTATACCGTCGACCTAAGAAACAATATACTACACTTCTATTCAAGCAACTATGGTCTTTAACTTGACTGCCATAGAGACTGTTATAGCTAGAAAGGAAGTATGCAATGGTAAATATTAAGGAACTTTGCATATTTTAACTGGAACTCGTGATGTTTTGGTTCATATTTAACATCTTTGTTTTCTGTCATCTCTTAATACTCGCTGGTTGTACCTTAAAATATGTTCTAATCGATGAAATATTCATACTAAATTGTGTAAAGAATTTATGCCTTTGGTGAATAATAAGTGGTTTTCTCTAATCCCTTTTTGGTTTGTTGTTTCATAATGTTAAATCACAACAACGTTAGAATCTAAGTTATTATTTAGCAGTATCTTAAATCTAGGCTACGACAGATATACAGACCTACCTATAACAGAAAGCTTAATAAATGCACATAGGGTAACAACATTATCTTTCCAGTATCAATGTACAGTGGCCAGAACATTAAGCTACTCCAATGTGTATGTCATTGGTATTTTGACTTTATATCAAAATGATAGAGTTGAAAATCTAGTAAAGTAATTTGACAGGAAAGAGTAAGTTGGCCTGAATACTATACGTAAATCAAATATCAACAAAAATTAACATTCCAGTATCAAAAAGCATGCAAATAAACTACCTCTATAGTTACACAATTGGGATGATGACAGGGTATGAAAATTAAAAATCTAATTAGGTGATGAAAAAATATTAGACACGTCTTTTTTTTTTTGTTGTATAATAAAACAATACTTAGATAAAACGACTCAAAGTTTAGGAATGGGGGCTAAAACGTAATTTCTACGTATTAAATGTACATACTTAGAAGTGACGTCATGTGACATTTCAAATCAATATATACCGTCGAAAGTATTCGTTTCTGTAAGAAAATAAAAAATACGTGTCTAATGATTTAAAATAATCTACCAGATAGACATTAAAATAAAAATTAGTCATCTACTCTATATGTGACTGAAAAGTTTCTTTTGAAAAAACGGATTGTTTCTAAAACAATTATGGTCGTGTAACGTGTTAGTTGTTTCATATGAAAACAACTTTAATTTGCGCTTAGGCCGTGTTCACACTACGCTGGAATATTAGTCGAGTAGCGAGTGTTTAGTAGCTCTATCTCGCTTCAGTATTAGTAGCTAGCTATGTAGCTAGCATTAGTAGTATTAGTAGCTATATTCATATTATAACTTTCGTGAGCCGTACTAAATTAATGATCATGTTTTTCGGCTTAGTCATGTAACTGTTTGACGTGTAACTCGACTAGTTTCAAGCTACTAGCTGGAATATGAGCAACATTCCGCGACACACGGCGCGGCGTGATGCTGTCGCGCTGCTACTGGATATGATCCTCTAGAATAGTATGAAATTAGTCGAGTTCCTCGTCAAACAGTTACGTGAGTGAGCCGGTTTTCTACCGGATACATTTCGGTGAGTGTGCGGGGGAATTGCACAACTTGATTACCCCTAGTCCTTTCCATCATCGTACCACAAGACAATCGGCGAAGCGTCACCGATTCATGGTAGATGTTCCGCCCACACGCACGAAGCGCTTCGCTTCAAGCTCCCTTGTGCGTACTCCGAAAGAGTGGAATTCTTTACCAGAGTCTGTATTTCCTGAAGGGTATAACCTGGGAGTCTTCAAGGCCCGAGTGAATAGGTTGCTTATGGGACGACGTACTCCATCGTAGACCGCAACATCGCTTACCACCAGGCGAGATAGTGGTCAAATGTCGCCACATCAAATATATAAAAAAAGCCAAGGGGCAGTTACTCTACCTCTCGCTACTCGACGAAATTGCTAGCGCAGTGCAAACAAGGCATATGTAGAAGTTGCTTGTAAAACTCCTGGCATTTAGAACACGCCATAAAATATTCACAAACGCTATGAATAATTAAATCTGGGACGTTTACAACACAACTTAGAAACTGCGCCGTTTTTTGCAGTTTTTAGTCACATTTTACGTAGTTAGTAATGTTTTAAATGAAATGTGATTTGGGATTTTTGATAAAAGGCATGACGTCCATGTTTAAATTTTGTAAAGAGAACATCAGTTTACTACATGATTCGTAGAAAGAGTATGAAATAAATATTTTGTTTATTTAATGTTCAGAACAAAAGCAACGGTAGAAAAAACATTACATGTTTGGTCCAAACTTCTAGGTAACATGAACCAAATTTCACTTTTATTAATAACTAGCTTTCACCCGCGGCTTCGCTCGCATCACAAAAGGATAAAAAGTAGCCTATGTGACATATACCAATACACACAGCGCCATCTATACCAATACTTTTGTTTTTACTCGGGAATATCAATTTTTCCGGGTTAAAAAGTACCCTATTATTTAATCCGGACTTCTAACTATACGTCTGCAAAAATTCAAAGCAATCGGTTGAGTAGTTACGGCGTGAAGGTGGAACAAACAAACAAACAAACTCACTTTCAAATTTATAATATTATATAGTAAGGATAAGGATACTATGGTAACTAAAAGCTTCAGCTATAGGCAGATAAAATTTTAGAAATTTGAAATTATTAGTAGCAGCGCGACAGCGGAATGGTGCTCATGAGTATGAGCCTTTAGCATGGCTTGAAAATAGCGGAGTTTCTCGTCAAACAGTGAGGAAGTCAAAAACATAATAATTAATTACAATTATGCGAAAATTATTGTTTGCTGGCTGGTCTTTGCATCGTAGTTCATAGTACTTATAACAATTTATCGTACGTATGATTTTTTGTCAGGAGATAATTGTAGGTTAAAAGCATAGCGTTGTAAGGTACTTTGACTGCCTCGTTGGCCGAGTGGTCGCAAGTGTGACTGCCGGACAAGGAGTCTGGGGTTCGATGCCGGACAAAGGGTCTTGGGTTCGATTCCGGGGTCGGGCAAAGTATTACTATTTAGCACGGTAAATGCGGTGGCTGGGCAACCGGCTTTCACGCCACGTGTCGCGGGTTTGATTCCCGCATGGAGCAAACTCTTTGTGTTATCCACAAATTATTGTTCCGGGTCTGGGTGGCATGTGTTTGTAAAGTTATATGTTTGTAAACGTACCCACGACACAGGAGAAAATCCTAGTGTAGGGTAACGTAGTATCATACAACATAGTGGCATTAAGTGCCGTAATGAGCACTTCTGCCTATCTCTCCGGGGAGATAAAAGGCGTGATGTTATGTTACGTTAAGTTACTTTTTTCCTAAGCCACTGGCGGAACGTTATTATTAATGAACCTACATTGATATAAATCGATTCGTTCTATGCTTTTTTTTAAGATTGCGATGCAATTAGCGTCACTAAACCTTACTCGTTTATCAAGCCAAGGATCAGGTAATCGCAGCTGTTCTGTATAATAAAATATTTTCTGAAATGCGGTTTCCCAGCGAACGAAATAAAACTAAGTTTACGGTGGCATGCGACGTGGTTGGAGGTTACTGGTCATATTTTATTTTTTCGCTTTATAAGTGGTTTAGTGTAGTCACGGAATGTTATGCTTTTACAGCTCACTTTAAGTTATACTGATAATGTTACCTGCAATTATTATTGTGCTTTCGTATATGTAACTGTAAGGCATTCAGTTTTGTGTCCCATTATAAAAGCAGGCAAATTGTTTGAGTGTTTGATTGATAAGTATGCAAATGTGTTTATGGGCAATGGTCTCATTCATAAACACTGCCACCATAACTGTTAAATATATGTATTAGTCTGTTTTAACATAACTATTTAGTAAGTAGTGGCCCCTCACTATAATGTGTTATATAAGGTAGGACACTCGTCAATAATGTCGCTGTCGAAAAACTTGGTGTGGTTGGAGAGCCATGCTTCGACATGAATGGACCGGCTCGCCCGGAGTGATGCCAAGGCCTCACAGAAAACCAACGTGTGAGTGAAGTTACTGGAGGCACAATTTACCCAATCCCAGAGTCCCCAACAATCCTCAAATTCCTAATCACAAAAGGCCGTTAACGCACTTGTAACGCCTCTGGTGTCCAGGTGTCCATGGGCGACACCGATTGCCCGATTGCTTACTATCAAGTGATTCATCTGCTCGTTTATTGGCTAATCCCATAAAAAAATGGTAGCTAAGTATACAAATAGCAATATTTTAAATAGTAAAGAGGTTTATTTACTACATACATACATACATACATAACTTCACGCCTGTCTCCCATTGCGGTTGGCTAAGACTAAGGAACGTCAATAAAAATAATAAAAAATATAAATAACATTTAAAAAGAATCAACTGACATATTTAGCCCTTGAAAACGTAGAGAAAAACCAACATACCAAATACAATTAGTTTAAACTAAACGCGTGTTTGTAACACAAGTCAAGTGTTAATTAAAGCTAGTCACAGCCTGGTAACTATTCATAGCACGTCATAAAGTGCTAATCACAACTACATTGCTGTTTATTTACACTGTGGTCCCTCATTAGTTTAAACATTAAGTTCGTGACAGATTGGAACTGTGAGTTTTGTTATAGGTGAATTTTCGGGATATGTTACATTATCAACAGCCTGTGATAAACCACTGCTAGATTCCGGATTATGGGGATTCTTTGCACCAGAGGGATTGCCGAAATATCCACGTTTGACAGCGAACATTAGGAGCTATGCCATATGTATGTTCAAGTTTATAAGATATGATTGACGCCATTAGTCAAGAAACGGTCGCCGTAGCCGAAACCGGCATGAAGGATTATTATTATTATGTATGTCTTTACCGTTCACGGGACCACAGAGTCCCGGTCATTTCGGAGGTTGTATGTACTATGGAAATGCACCCAAGGACAGTCCTCGATTAGTGTAAAACTATTGTGAATAATGGAAATAAAAAATGGATGGGTTGCTGTGGACCGGTAAATTGGAAACTATGGCACCTGTCGAAACAATGTAATTTATTATTATTACTCATAAGAAAACGTTGATTGTAGTTATCTATATCAGTCTGTTTGTTCATTTACCAACCTTTTTATAATGAAATCTGACAACAGAAACTTACAAATGAATTTTTCACCTTATTTCACATATAAATACTGTACAAATTTCTTTGATACAAGACAAGCTTCCTCATAACAGCAGATTACTAGTCAGGGGGCGAGCGAAGCACGCTCTGCATATAATTCCGCGTCGTATTTGAGATGGTAATACGCATACTGATTGTGGAATCTTGTATCACTGTATCTTCGTGTAAGTATATTATATTACATTATTTTATCTGTCAATGTCAATCTCACTATATAATTGCACTCGTGTTTTATTTTTCACCATCACTTGTCTTCAAATAAGTGTTCAATAAGGAACTACACATTTGAGAGTAGCGTTATCTAATAAATTTAAACCTTTTAAACTGTTATTTTCAACCCGCGTATTAAGCTTGAAGATTATATGATATTTTCTTTATGTAGAACTGCCTCGTTTACCAAGGGGTCGGGTCAATTCCCGGGTTGATCTAAAGTATTATTAGGAATTTAAAAAAAGCTCAGTAGTAGCGCGAAGACTGGAAATGTCCCCGGTATATGGATGAGACTCATAACATAAATAGTGAAAAAGTGGGTGTTACATTGTACAGTGGCATTAGGTGCCGTAATGTGCAACTCTGCCTACCTCTTCGGGGATTAAAGGCGTGATGTTAAGTTATGTTCTTTATGCATAAGAGGACCATAGACCTGAAGTAAAATGTCATACATTGTAAACGTTAATTACAATACCACGAAAATATTAAAGACCAGAATTATATGAAACGTTCAACCAATTTCGACAATTTTGTTTCTCTTGACTTGACTCGATTATCTCAGTAGTATATTAAATTATATTGCCTTAAAAGGTGCACGTTTTACGTCAAATTGGGAGTCGCACGCAACCAGTGGAGGTACTTAAAATGCCGCGTACGTACAACCAAGTAACCGGGTTATGCGTGACATTTTAAAGGGTGGTTTGGTGAAAAGGTGGCCGTTGAAATGTCGTACGTAATAATACCTATACATAGGTTTATATTTCTTCTTCTTTGGTGAAATACGTACGTACTTAGGTAGACGTAACACCATGTCTGTCACGGTCACACCAGATGGTAAAGTTTTTCGTTATTTTTTTTTCATGTCTCATCATCATGCTCATTATTTGCGAGATGATTTTAAACCAGTGACTAGCAAATGGGCCACAATAATGTAATAGTAGTAGGTTTTAATTAGCTTACAATGTAGGTGTGTGTTATTTTTCCGCAAATTCTTTTATAAACTTCGTTTAAAAGAAAAGACCTCAACACCTTCTTTTTTAAAGTCGATTAAACTGTCAAACACCGCGCGGTCACCGGTGACCGCAACTTATTGTTCTTTAATTGTGTCTATAATGACAGTACTCAACGAGTTAATTAATATACTCCAACATTACTCCTATGTGTAACAAATACTTTTTTTTGAAAACCGCATCAAAATCGGTTCGACAAATGGCGAGATGATCGCGCACAAATATACATACATACAGATCAAAAAGAGGACCTACTTTTTTTAATACATTTAATACCTTGAGGACGAAAATATTACTTTATGAATAAATAGTTTCTAGGTATTCATTTAAATTCTTCGCAATACGCTGTAAGTAGTCATGGTAACACACAATACCTACCACAGCATCTAAATAAAAAAAATCCTTATAAAACTTTACACAATAAAACAATGAAAACCTCGTAATGTTTACTAAAAAAACATTTACGAGCAAATATACAAAATGGTTACAAATGTGAATTTACCTGGTATTGATATTTGAAACGTTTCCAATATTATTTTTTGTATAATAAGAGTTTTTGTAACGAGGAAATAATGATCAAAAGACGTCAAAATGTTCCCATTGTCAGGTTCTACGTTTCATGTTTGTGTATGATATATAATGAAATATGTATGTAGGTATGTTACTTGTTTTGCATTGGGGTTTTGTATCAGACATTCACAAATGAGGATTGTTAAAGAATATGTTATGGTATCAATAATATTTATAATTATCTGTATGGGCATACTGATCTGACGAAGTCTATAGTGAATATTTGTATCATTTTATTGTAAAGACCACCTTTAATCAAATACTGTCATTCATTCAAACATAAAAAAATCAGTGCCGATGCTAAAGCTCATCGGAGCAAGACTGTATTTCATAAAAATTTCAGTATTCAGTTTAATTTCAAAATCAATGCTTTTACTGAAAATCAAAATCCTCAAACTACTTCATACATGCCCCCTGTTAAGGTGGTGAAAAAGGTTTCCACAAAAACCTGCTATCAAACAAACACTTTTCCAAGTCGTTTGTCATTTGACATTTTTAACGCCAACAATGGAAACGCTCATAGATCAAATTCTATTTTTAAACGCTCTCTTCAGGGCTGACAATGACAGTTAAAACTACATTCATACGACTTCTTTGGTTTAAACGAACAATAAATCGTGTGAATAGATATTGACAGCATGTGAAGGCTTCGTCAGTATTAAAAAAGGGCCATGTTCAAAGTGTCTTTTGAAAATCGAAAAATGTGGATGCTTTTTATCAAAGTCTTTGATGTCAAACCTTCCCCGGCTGTCTACGGCGATGAATTGAAGTTTCAATTGAAGACTCATGAATGCGGTTGCGATAACCAAGTTCGGTATAAGTCCTGGTTTCACTATGTAGCGTTTTCTTTTGTACTTAGTTGCTTACTTTGCCTTGATGTTTATTGGTTGGATGATTGTATACAAGGTTGAAGTTCAAGTATTTAAACATTGTGGAATTGTGTTAATAGTGAAGTTTGACTTATCAAAAGAGAATGGTGACATAAAAGAAATACTCATGATTAAAGTGAATACTTTAAAATTTTTTGGTAGGTTCAGTGTGTTTTAATTTGTCTTCTATTTTCCTAAAGATTAGTTAAGGGAGTGGAGACGGTATCTACGAAAACGTAGCGTAGGGCGCCTTCCAGCTAAGCTTCTACTTCCTTCGAAGTGCTGTTATCCGCAAAGTGGTTGGTAGTGGTTGGATGCTTACAGCTAAAGATTTAGTTCAGTGGTGTGCCATTGGAGATACGTATGTCCAGCAGTGGATGAGGACAGGCTGTTGTTGATGACGATGATGATAGTTTAGAGTACCTGTTATTATAAGTGTGTGCCTAAAATATACTTTGCTCAACCGATAACATTGAGAGCCCCTGCTCGACAGTAGCACTTACAATCACTCACTTACATAGCGCAGTATGTGTACCTATTTAAGCAATAATAATTTGCGATCCCTCTTTACATGGAACACTTTATTAAAGCGATACCACAGTTTACTAAAGCTGATTACAGTGAACAGTTAAATTGCTAGATACCTTGATTAATGTAATTTTCTAATAAAATTATTAGCAATTAGCAAACTTATCGATACACTAAATTTAACATATATAACGTCACGCGCGTTATTCCGAGAAGGGACAGGGTAGAGGTGCACATTGTCGGTATTAAGATCATACCCACTTTTCATTAGCATATGACATTACAAGGCCCTAATAGGTAGATGATAAAAAATAGTACCACAAAACTTGAAACAAGTCAAATTTAGAATAATATGAATAAAAAAAGAAAGTAACAAATTATGACCCTTAGAGTGCCACGTCAGTCACCGGTGCCTGACGCTAGTGGAGGTTTGACTTTCACCATTTTAAACTTGGCAGTTAAAGTATTAAATATAAATACTACATGCTCAAAACGCATTTAAATATTCATTAACCGAACCGTTATATATTTGCTTCTCAGCTCCAAAACTTCCTGACTAAGACTCTAGACATATATATTCCAGGAACGGAAAACTCATATTCCCTTCGCCTGACAGTTACCAAAAACGGTTTTCTAACCTCTTAGGACAAGATACGCCCGAATATTATACATTACTCATAACAAAACATAATATTTTAACGTACATCTAATAAGAAGGATTGCTTTGTCATTTAACGTAACCGACTTTGTTCTTGGAAAAGAATTTCATATGTTATAACTATGTAGAACAAAGAATATATTGTAAATAAAATAAAGGTGTAGTTTTTGAAACCGTGGCATTTCTCGGGGGCATGTCACAGAAGGTATAAAGGTTCAATGTAAAAGAAAGTGTCACGCCAATAGTTAAAAATACGGCTATAATGAAGTGTTTAAGTTCGACAGTATTTCAGAATAAGCGACAGCAATGTTTCTTATTGGAGTTTTTTGGAATTAGGAATAATATCAATTACGTGTTTGAATTTGTATGTGTGTATGTGTTACAAAACTAGTTACAAGACGGCGGAGTATATTTCGCACTTACGGATTTCCGTAATTTACAGAAAAATGAAAAATATTTAAGTACAATTTTTTATTGATTCGGACCCAGAATCGATAGCCGAGTTACCTTCTAGAAAATGACACATCTTTGAAACAACACCTTGTATTTCTGCACATTTTAAACGACTTCAAAAAAAGAAGGTTCTTTGTTTGACCTGTATGCATGTATGTGTGTACCTTTGTGCGCGAATATCTCGCGATTAGCTGCACCGACTTTGATGTAGTATTTAGAAAAGTGTTACATACACTGGTGTGGGAGAGCCATGATTCGGCACGAATGAGCCGGATCGACCGGAGTAATACCACAGCCTCACAGAAAACCGAAACCCCTCTCCTTCCCCTATCTCCCCAATCCCTCAATCCCCAACGATCCTCAAACTCCTAATCCCCAAAAAGCCGGTAACGCACTTGTAATGCCTTTGGTGTATCAGGTGTTCATGGGCGACGTCGATTGCTTACCATCAGGTGACCCGTCTGCAAGTTTACCAGCTTACGTCATAAAAAAAAATAATCGCTAAACCCTTCTCCTAGAAGGTTTTAATGCATTAATTAAAAGTAGTTTATAATTTATGTCGTGCTTTTCTAATGGTTAGGAAATGTGACCTCTAATTGTATAGAACTAGTTCTATTTTATCTGACCTTGGGATCAATCCTAGACGCCTATCCTCAGTTGTTTAACAAGGCTACAGCTTTTTGCACCCCTGTAAACTTGGTTTGAGTTGGAAGTTCGAAATATCGAATTTCGTAATTCAAAAGTGTTGCTTATATTATATGTATTATACCAATAGGATGGTTAATCATAACATTTAGGTTTTTTATTACTTTATGTACCTAACCATTTAATTCTCAAGGCGAGATTACAGTCACTAATCATTATGCATGTCACACGAAAATAGCCCTAATTGGCCAAAACCAACATTTTTGTATTTTTTGTAAAACAAAAAACTTTTTAACCAACAATGCTTACTTGACCTATTTGATAAATAGAGAATTTGTTGTTTTAGTACTTTGTCCTAAAAGTTAACCGCTGTGCTCATGACAAAGCTGAGGTAATTTAGTACCTATAATAATGGTAAGTAGGCTTCAAAATTCATCATCAAAGCTATTATACGTACACATACGTGCATAACTCTATTAAACTTCACAATAAGTCAGCAGCTGCCATTCCCCGCTCTGCACAACTCCGATGTCCCATCGCACATAATTTAACACATTTGCAAGCGAAATACAACTCTATACGTTTAGATGCAGTGTCTAATTTAAACTTTGAAATGTCTCTTTGTTTCAATGGATTGTATTTTGAATCTAATTTGTTTTTGATTAAGAACTAGAGTCCTACTTAGACTGTAATGGATTAGTGTTCTTAATGCCATTGTTTAAAGTTTGTTTCAGAATGATTATTAATAAGATTTGCATATCAAGATGCTGTTTTGTTGATCACATATTTGCTTTAAATAAGCTAGGTAGACATTTTTGGAAGACATATTTTTGCCGCAAGTATTTGATTGGAAGACGTTTACCATGTGATTAGGAAATCAAACTATGAGGCGACATATTATCTGATACTACATCCAATATCAATTGCACTTAAAATAGAGTAATTTTAATTAGTTTATATAGTACTACATAAGCTGTCTTTGACTTCGTACGCACATTCCGTTGCAATTTTCAAACCTTCTTCTGACAAAAAGGAATACATAAAAAAAGGATTATAAAATTTAGCACTGTATATCGTTTTGAAGTTATGCTCATTTTAATTAATATAAATTTATCTAATACATTCTAACTTGATATTTAGTGATATAACAAGCAAAAATAAATCTATTAACTAGAAGTAATTATATTGCTCTCACTATCTGATTAAGTAGGTACGTTACTTCTACCGCTAATCAAGTTACGTAATCAGGAAATCTAAACAGCCACACACATGTTTCGAAGGCAACAATTTCCTATTACCATTTCTAAGGTATCCACAAACTAATTAACTATACAGTGTTATACTAGAGCTTCGCTAATCAACTTGAACGAGTTTCCCACCCAACTGAAGTAAAACTAGGTTTTTAGCTCGTTCTAATTACATAACTGAATGCCGAATGTCTGTAAACGTAAATTAGGTAAATTAATAGTGGGATTTATGATATTATTTTCTTTTAAGTGTGGGAGAGCCATACTTCAGCACGAATGGGCTGGTTCGACTGGAGTGATAACACGGCCTTACAGAAATCCGACGTGAATCCGACGTGAATCCAACGCAAGCGTTGTTTCTTCGTGTGAATGAGATACAGGAGGCCCAATTACCTTTCTTCCCTTCCCCAATCTCCCCAATCCCTGAATCCCCAACAATCTTCAAATTACTAATCTTTAAAAAGCCAGATATATACTTGTAACGCCTCTGGTTTTCCAGGCGTCCATAGGCGACGCCGATTGCTTACCATCAGGTTATTGATTCGCTCGTTTACCGACGGGGTAACCGCTAAAAAAAGGTTCAGTTATGATAGCGGACAATAGGGCGGGTCCATATTTATAATGCTATAATCTGCATGCTTAACAAGAAGGTCGCAGGTTAAAAGGTATATCAAAGAGTGCTGTTGGTCCTGGTCTCCTTCAGATGTGTATTCATTAAATCGGCTCTTATTAAACCCACGAAAAGTATATGGATGGTATATGGCACTGCACGGCATAGGTACTATAATTCGTGTTTGTTAAATTAACACTCGTGCAGCACATACCGTATCCACAATCTGCATAATGATGTCGTTATGAAGGCAGTGCTTGATTGATTTCAGTCGTATGAGCGTTTCCTATTAATTCCTATTTCAGTGTACTTACAATAGCATTAATGCTGAAGTCTAGCGGCATGTGGTAACATGCAACAGTGTCAAATTAATAATTCATTTGTTATGTGTATGTTTTGATTCAAGGTATCTAGTAGGTACATAATATTTTTTTAAGATTTATAACCAAGGGACCAAGAAAATGCGACTATCAAGCAAAACTCAACTTAAGTTATATATCTATAAATCAAAATCTAGATTACGTTACTACGTTAAAAGAACAATGAACCAAATTCTATTCACCTTACACTATGATGGCGCTTAAATTGATTGCTATAATAACACAACATTAATAAATTTCCCATACATAACATTGCAGCTACACTTGATTGATTGCACGACTGCCTTACTAAATGAGGTTAGAGGCTAGAGCGTTAGTTGCATGACGGCTCACTGCATCCGCGCTCAGTGCAATCAACAATGAGCACAAACTTCATAAGCATAACTGCATTAGTCGCTTGCTGCCAGCTTATGGTTTTGTGTGATGAAATGAATTACAATTTCAAGAGTGCATGTTTGTCGATGCATACGATTAAAAGGTATTAGTTTAAAATGCATCAGACTTTCTTGGAGTTGTTTAACTTTTTCGATGTGCGCCTTGTTGACTACGGCGTAGTAAATTCGTAGCCACTTCGTAGCCAGGGCGTAGCATGATTGTAGTTTCCAATTTTGTAATATTAAATTCAAAATTATTACTTTTATCCGTTAAAAAACTGTTCTTGATACTTAAGTAATATTCTGTTCATAATTTTGTTTTCGTTCAAATTCCAATATAAGAACATGTAGAATGTTATCGATTTCTGCCACACCTTTTCTGTCAGACACCACACCGCCACAAACCACATAGTACACCTAGATTGATACATTTATTGTCAACCGCCCTGGCAAACTGTAGTAACAATAAACTCAATCGTTCTTGATATAGTTTTGGTCATAAATTCTGGTTTTATGGGTACATGAGTTTGGCAGTTACTCGACCGATGAATACCAGCTGCCGCCCTCGTCTTGCTGGCAGAGGCTTTCAACAAGGCCTAAGGCCCATTCAAATTCACTCGCCCATCACTACCATTCGGGAATCTGTCTTTGAAGTAATATTATGCAGATGTTTCAGACAGCGATAGTAATTCATCTCCTTCGCTGTAATTACTTTAATTGTTCTAAATATAAGGACGGTTAAGTAAAGTCGGCAGCGTTTAATATTGAAATAGTTATGATTTCAGCGTCTGGGGCTGTGCTTATTCTGGAGCTGGCTAATCTTAAATTAAACGCTTGCTTTAATTTGTGATTTTGACATAGTTTCTACGTATTATAATAAAATCATCCACGATGGGTTCCGTTTATAAATATTTTTAAACAAAATAGCAATGCCATTTATTTACATTTTGATTTATTAGCTTTATGCTCCCATTAATGTCATTCTGTACCCTATCTGTACCATAACCTATCTTTATATCGGTATTGTTTAGTTTTTTCTAAGAAAATATAAGTAGATGAGAAAATATAAGGTAGGCAACAAAATCATAGCTACAACACAGCTGCGTAGAAATACACCATCAATTGAACACAAAGAGAAGCTAGTCGTCTTCGATCGCCACCGAGACTCGCTGCAGACAAATGGCTCAATTCTGATAGCGATGGGTAATATCCATTGATAATAGCTTCGTCTGTATTGAACAGGAGAACCACTAATAAAAATCAAGCTACTAAGAAACGAGTTCTTATTAAAGAATATTTACTATATTACGTCAAAATGCATTTTTTATTACTTAGCTTAAAGTATTTTTTGCATCCATAATGTAAGTACAAATACATGGGTAGGAAATACAGTTTCAGGTAACAAGTACGAATCCTGTCGGTACAGCAAACTTATGCGTAGCATAGTCTGACACTCCTTTCCGCATCACCCAGGCGGGAGCAGTCATTCGATGATTTTCCCCCCTTAAAAAAAAAATGGATAGCAAAAGTTTAAATGTTTATATTTTTAATTGAAGAATTTAATTCTATATTTCAACTATAATGAGAATTTCAATGCAAAATAAGCTAAACATATTTTACTCGAGGATCAAATTTGGTACCTCTAAATCACCATTACCTCTAGGAACAACAAAAACCAAACACGAAATCTAAATCTAAGTTCAGCTAAAACATAATTAGATTAAACGTGGAGCTAAAAATATATAACTTTTCATTTGAAAAGCTCACCTAATGTTTATTAATAGAAAAAGTTAGAACAAGGCCACGGAAATCTTGAGTAAAAGAAAAAGAAAAACAAAGAATTCACATTCTCATTGTGTGGGAAGGTTGTGAAAATATTTGCAGGTGGGGACAAACGTTTTCTCATGACTCCTAAGGGACAGAAGGACGACTTCAAGTTAAAATAAACAAATCATTTCACCAATCACTTTTACGTACACGTGGAAAATGAAATGTTTTGATAGTTTATCTTTGTGCTACTGGTTTTGTGATCCAGTGATTCATCATTTACATTTGAAGACGGAATGAGTATTGATCACTACGCCAGCTGTTCACAATATTTTACGTATGCCAGTGATGTGAACTAAACTTGGTAAACACATAAGTTATAAAAAGTTACTTTTACACTACAGGTTTCGAACGTAGAGCCGTCTTTTTTTTGTCATCGTTTATCGGCAAATTTTATCATAGAATACATATAATAATAAGTATTGGTCTTGATTCATTTTAATAGGTTTTCAAATTACAATACATCTAACAACAAATAAAAAATATCTCAGTCTAATCATCATAATAATACCTACATTAACCATGTTCATCAACAATCTACACTTACCCACATAGGCACTAGTTAATCAAACAATATCACTAACAACTTTACAACTAACACGATAAATTGCCTTGAACCCCATCTTTTTGAAAGCCATACATTACAGAAGCTATCTAACCCATTAATAATAGACTAAGTTACAATCGAAAACTTCCAAAGTGCAAATAGAAGTTGATATGGGCTCACAAAACTGTTAAACTTCAAAACTACACTGGTTTAATTAGAGGTACAAGTTCGATATACATCTGCAAACAAACTTTGGGTGTACCTTAGTAGTTTATTTTATACAAAAGCTTAGTTATTGCCTCTATGTCTCATGTAATATACAATATACATACAATACTTGCTTTGTGTTTTGTCGTCAAAGTCAAAGTCAAAATCATTTATTTCAATTATACCAAAAACGTACTTTTGAACGTCAACAAAAAATTACAACAAACAGTCGTGTGACTTAGGTCATCGGGTTACCTCTCCAATCTCCCCAATCTCCGAATCTCCAACAATCCTCAAATTACTAATTTTACTTGTAACGCTTCTGGTTTTTCTGGTGTCCATGGGATTATCATCAAAAGGGAAAAAGAAGTCATCCCAAAACAAGTGCGGCACTGCACCGACCGGGCCGAAACATTTGCTGCGTCCAGCTGTACCAGTGACGCTGCTGTACGTGTCCAGGCTGCATTACTCTACAAAGGTCGAGGAGATTGTAGAGTATATTCAGATCAAAACGAATTACACTCTAAGGGTTTTGAAATTAGAATCCCACCACAGCGTGAATTTCAATTCATTTGTTGTGAGAGTGCCTTCCGTAGATTTACCGAAATTCATGACACCAGAGTTTTGGCCGAAAGGTGTTGTTTTCCGGCGATTCCGCGGCCGGATACCTGACACCGCGCAGCACACGACGCCGACACAGCACAATAGTCGTGATAATTAGTGTTTCAATTTATTATTTAAATTATGTATTTATAGTATTTTAAGTTAAAATTGTAGTAGATATTATGGTATTATTGTATTTTAATATGGGCCTTCGTTGCCTGATATAAATAAATAAAAAAAAAAAAAAAATATTTGCTATTGGATGATCCGTCTGCTCGTTTACCGGCTTATCACATAAATAAGTACAACACCTCATTCTCATCAGGTTTGTTACAAGTCTCATGTTATTTTATTATTATTTATTTATTTATTTAATATTAAAAGGTACATGATATGCCTTACAACCTAACGCCATAATACATAATATTTAAATACATATTATAGCATAAAGCTTTGTTTAAATATAAACATATATGCTAATGTATTAGAAGTCTTTTTCATACAGTGATACAATTTTCGTACAATATTGTTACATTATAATAGTGCTAATATTAAACATGTCATCTTTGCTAAACAAAATCCCAAATAAATTTTCCCCGATCAGTGAGGCAGTCAGTCTATTACAAATGAACATAGACATAATATTTGTCTTAACCTTGAACTAATTTGTTAAAAGTTTCTTATTTATTTAGTCTCAAAGTCGTAGACATTAATTAACATAAAACATATTTCTACGAACCTCCTTATTTGTTTCAGTCTCTAATTTTTTAAGTCTATTGAAAAAGGTACCGTCTCGTTATAGACCTTGATAAACTATTAACCGAAGGCGCAATTACCCCCCCTCCCCCGTGCTCTGATTCCGCAATCCCCGAATCTGCCACAATCCTCAAATTCCCAATTCCCAAAAGTCGGGTAACGCACTTGTAAAATAATAATAATAATATATTTATTTGCCAGAAACACGGTAAATACAGAGATGTTGTATAAAAATTAAAAAAAAAGACCAACATGTTTCGCCGTCATTGCGGCATGCAAATTACTAAAATTGTTCAATTAAATTGTTTACTAAAATTTTTTTTTCTTATACTGAAACTAACGCCTCTAGTGTTTTAGGTGTCGATGAGCGGCGCCGATTGCTTACCATCAGTTAATCCGTTTGCTTATTTACGGGCTAAATCTATAAAAAATACTATCGGTAAAATATTTTTATACGCAGATAAATCATGCTTCAGCACGAAACGGCTGTCTCAACTAGAATGATACCACGGCCTCATAAAAATATATTAGATAGAATACTTACATTGCGTTTTGTGTATAAGAGAAGTGACTGGAAGTATTTGATATTAAAAAAATATCTAACAGTACATAAACATATATACATACTTACATAATATACTAAAGCGATAAACGTTACTTATTCCACTGAAGTTGGTTTAATGAAATATTTGCTCCGATCTTCGTTAATTCAACGGCTTCAGAAATTTAAGTATTTGTGTTCAAAATTAAATTGTTTCAATGGAAAGGGTTTTCGAGCTTATCGCGTTGGTGTTATTTAATCTATTTGAAGTAATATTATATTAAGATGGGAGTGAGTCGAACTCCCGATTACAAGGAAAACGGTTGCTATTTGGTTACCAGTATCTTATACGATTCTCGATATTTCACAGAACTTTCGTTCAGTTTTAGTCATTTGTAACTTAGCATCACGCCTTCTATCGCCGAAGTGGTAGGCAGAGGGGCACCTCTGCCTACCACATAATGGGCACATTACGGCACTTAATGCCACTGTTTAAATACTTTTCACTATTTATTTTATGAGTGCCATGTAATACGGGGTTAGCCTATTGCCATATACCGGGTACAATTCCAGACTCCGTGCTACTACTGAGAATATTTAAAAAGATCCAGTAATACTTGGTCCGACCCGGGAATCTAATGTGAGACCCCTTGCCCGGCAGTCATACTTGCGGGCACTCGGTCAACGAGGCAGTCATTTGTATAGAGGTTTTATAGTGTTTATCGCGTTAAGTCATCGATTCCTGAAAATTGGTAAAAGGACAAAATATTTATAGTTCTTTCTTTGAAAGTTGTTATTAACTCAGTGTACTTGTTTATCAATTAGAGGTTTCGTGACGATAATGTTTGAAGAAGAAAGGTGTAGTTATCGAGTTTGGTTTCCACTGAAATCGTAATTTATTTAATTTCCAGTTAGAGTGAACAAAAAGTTATTTAACCTACGACTACGCTGCTCAAACGTACAATTCCATAAAGCAAGAAAAACAAAACATATTTATTATGCTATAAATAAAATGTTTGGGAAACACAGCAGGTCTTCTTAGCTGGACCCATAACATAATACTGTCATACCTAGTAAAAAAGTGGAAGCATCATTATATTAATATACTAGCGGACCCGACAGACGTTGCCCTGCATATAATAATAATAATAATATAATAATAGGTATAGATAAATTACCTAGATAGCGACTGCAGCGCCATCTGTCGGGCTGATTTGTGAATCTAAACCATTCCCACATCCCCTTGAACACTCACAAAAAATTTCATCAAAATCGGTCCAGTCGTCTGAGATAAGTTCAGTGACATACACACTCACAGAAGAATTATATATATAAGGATTATGTATGTACAGTTGTACACTGTACCTTCTCCTTTACTGTTTAAAAGGAGTCATATTGTGTATGCTATCTATTCAAAAAGTAGCGTTTCTTTGAACCGAATATTTCTCTCTTGTTACAGAATGCGAACAACCTGTTCCTTAGCCTGATCATCAAGCTGAATGTGCAACCATGAGCCTCGGACACTATAGCGGTGTAGTGGCGTCTGTTTCGTGAAATGTGCGCAATATGAGCAGGGGTAGCTGGCTGGCGATGGTGGCGGTGGTGGTGGTAGCCGGGGCGGTGCGGGGGTGGGACTGTGTGTGTAACCCCCGGGAGTGCGAGGTGCTGGAGCCGAGTGGCTGCCCCGGGATGGGGATCGTTGTTTGGGATCCGTGCAGGTGAGATTTGTACATTTTATTATGTAAAGTAATTGATATTGCCTCGGATGGACTGCCTCGTTGGCCGAATGGTCGTAAGTGCGACTGCCGGGCAAGGGGTCTCGGGTTCGATTCCCGGGTCGGGCAAAGTATAACTGGGTTTTAAAAAATTCTCAGTAGTAGCACGGAGTCTGGAATTGTGTCCGGTATATGGCAATAAGCTCACCCCCTATTTCATGGGACTCATAACATAAATAGTGAAAAGTGGATGTTACATTGTACAGTGGCATAATGTGCACCTCTGCCTACCCCTTCGGGGATAAAAGGCGTGATGTTATGTTATGTAGGTAATTGATAGTATTCGGATAATATTTTTGGAGTTGTCCTTACTTATTATTGGCTCTGTAATTTTTATTCAATAGCCACTTTGTCGTCTCTTTAAATACATATATTACTTACTATCCATTCAATATCTAACGCAAAATATCAAGCCATAAGATGAAAATACTGAACTTCATGAGACTTTTGTATGATTATAAATATATTATTGAGCATTAAACATAATGCAATAAAAAATAGATTGATCATTAACACACTTAGGTGTTTTCTAAAACAATTAAGCACTTTTTTATTTTCATTACAAGCACATACTTCTCATACCAATAAATTTCACACCATCATAAGATAAGCACCACCACATCTCTAGATTATTTACTTAGCAAATTAATTAAAACTTTATAGGTAACCAATAAATGTTTTAACTTAATTAAGTAACCAAGTGAAAGCGCTTTAGGACTGGAAACTTTGGCTTTTGGAGTTATAACCTCTCACTAAGTTGTGTCCTTTTGACCCCCAACCCTTTTATTCCAGTTGTTCCAAAATTTTTAATTCCGAAGTGGGAAGGAAGGAAGGTACTTAAGAAATTATTACAAAAGAAGTTTATTTTCTAAGTACGCTTCTAAGAGGCTCTTAGTGAGAACAAATTTGGGGATTATGGAAAATGGATTTTTTTTTTAATGATTATTATAAATTCTATTGTGGCTAGAGCCTTTCTTTGAAAATTATCCATTTGCAATTAACACGGTATGGGGCTATTAAAGACCGATTTTAACAGAGTATATGCCATAAATAATAATTCTGCAACAGCAAATCCTTCCGAGGAGTGTTCTCTCTCTCTCTCTCTCTCTCTCTTTCTCTATTTATCTCTCACTTAACATCACGTGACAGAGATGCACATAATGGCACTTAATGCCACTGTACAATGTAACACCCACTTTTCACTGTTCATGTTATGAGTCCCATGTAATATGGGGTGAGCCTATTGCTATATACCGGGAACATTTTCAGACTCTGTGCTACTACTGAAAACCTAGTAATACTTTGGCCGGACCGGGAATCGAGCCCAGTCAATTCTCTCTCTTTATTTCTCTTTCTAACTTGTAACTCCTCTGGTGATTGTGAGCACTGATCGCATTCTCTTCTAATGATCCGTCCAATCGTATTTCATAAAAAAATTCTTTTTGCAATGGTTGTCGTAAATTAACGATTTTCAAACAACATTAGTTTTCAATTAAGTCTCAGAGTCCAATTAATTAGTTGAGACTAAAATAGAATCAATTAAATTAAGGTCCTTTGACCTGATATTCACGGCTCATAGGATATTAGCCGTACATTTATCAGGGACTATATTGATTAAGATACTTTGTTACGTAAAAAATTTGGTAACTGTAAGTAATTAAAGGCATGTTATTTTATGTTGAGTCGCCGAGAAAAAATAGCTAAAAAGTTTTTTGTTAAGTTGGTTTTTTGAAGATGATAGAAATGTATCTTGTTTATAAGAGAAGAGTAAAAGAGATTGTCTGTAGGCTGAAAAAAATAAACAGCCTATAAGTGGCCACTGCTGACCAAAGGCTTCTCCGGTTGACGGAGAAGGTTTGAGCATTAATCACCACGCTTGCTCAATTCAGGTTGACGATTTCAAACTTATATTTAGAAATTAAAGGGCCAGGTTTTCTTCACCGTTTGTCAGTGGAGTCTATATAATCTTAGAAAGTACATATAACTAGGAAAAAGTCACATTGGTATGTACGTGAGTAGGTTAACACCTATTAAACTGTCAAACACCAAGCGGTCACCGGTGACCGCAACCTATTGTTCTTTAATTGTGTCTATAAATACGGTACTCGACGAGTTAAGTAGCTTTTTTTTATTTCCCCCTCAAAAAAAAGATACTTATTTTTTATTAACCTACCAGTGCACCTCTAAATCACGTTAGATAAATAACAGGATAAGAAAGTTCTGCACCACTAATCACGTTTATCTGCAAATGGCAATCTTTAATTACATTTCTTCTCATAACCAATTCCAATAACCAATAAAAATGGAGGTAAAACCCGCAATGTTTCCAAAAATATATCATAACTTGTGGCACCAAATTAGTCTATGACGCAAAATCTTCTATCTCAGGTAATTACCATTGGCTTTTACTAGGAAACTTCGCAAACTTCGCCAAGGGCTGATCAACTTAGAAGTTTGTCTGTGGACTTTCAAAAATAGGGTAGGGAAGCCGGTCGGCCGGCTAATGCAATTACTGAGATCCAACGGCAAACTTACCCACCACGATTTATAAATACAAACAAAAAATCAAAAAGCAATTTTTGAAGTTTACTTTATTTTTTTGACGGTTACTCGTATATTTTGATAATTAAATTAAGTTTATTGAGTTCTACCAAGAATTTTATACTTAACAGAATCTACATACTAGTTCTACATAATATCATGTTTTAATAAGTCGTGAAAAGTTCTAGGAAATCTTACTCAAACGTATTTATTTCTGTAACATCAAATGCTGAGACATGTTAAAAGAACAAAGTTACTGAGCACGTAACTTTTTCTTATTCTTAAAACAATATTGACCTTCGATACACGAGCCAAAAAACATGAATTATAATATATTATCGATTAGGAAATTCCAAGTAACACGTGGACCAGAGTCGGGAATATTGCTCGGTTCAATAGGCCTGTCTCTTTAGAACTTGTTGAATTATTTATTTATTCGACGAAATAAGAGCGTGTCGACCTCTTACATTATCCTTCAGGGAATTCAGGTGTGATGTTATGTGATCTAATACATATTACTCTTTTCAGATGCTGTAAAGTATGCGCTAGGACGTTAGGGGAGGACTGCGGCGGTTTCAGTGGGACTTGTGAGCCAGGACTAAAGTGTCTCGATGGTTCGTGCACGCCAATCACGTGAACCAACGTGATTGGCGGAGTGACACACCTGTAATATATGTGTATAGTGTTGATAGAAACAATACATATCTCACAACGTAGCAAACGAGAGGACCATGCGGTACTAGGCGCGCAATGCAAGCTTCATATTGGGTGACAATAAATCGCTAAGCTACGTAAGTAAACGAAGAGACATTACGAACGAACAGTATTGTTACTACGTCGATATGTTGCATGCAGATTATTTCTTTGAACGAACGCAAATTTCATTTTAATGTCCCTGAAGATGGGCGCGATAGAACCTACATCTTTGTGCTCGTTCGTACATTACATTTGGTTATATGAACGTTTTTAAATTTTATATCTCCAGACGGAATACTCGTTTGATAATGTAGTAACTTTTTGTGTGTTATTTTTATTCGAGTTAAACTTTTTGGGCACATACTTTTTTGTTTGATTGTGTTTCCAAAGCATTATTTATTATGTTAGCATTTGTGACAATAGTCATTATGTTACAACTTTCCCTTTGCTATGTGACCTCAAATAATTTTAGGGCAAATACGGTAACCTAATAAATTATGTTCAATATTCCTACATATTACTACTTTCTTAATCGAGTATCAAATATGGTTTGAAGAATTTCCATTTTAATGATTGATGAACCCAAGTACGAAATGAGTACTTTGATTTAATTAATAATTTAATGTTAATTTGGTATCCTTAAAATTATGTATAAATGTAAAATGTTGGTAATGACATTTTGTATGTCTGTATTAATTAACGAACGCTATTCAATAGAGCATGTCAGGATTAATTTCAAAGTGAAAGGTAATTATTGAAATAGATGAAATCGTATATAGGTACGGGAAGTATCGAAATATGTTTTGTAACATTTGAACTTCTTTCCTAATTGAAATCCTACTATAATGTGTTGTAGATAAATCATATTTTAGTACAATTCAATTTATTTATCACTACAAACTTCTTTATACTCGTCGTTGCCTGAATATAAATGAAAGATATTTAAAAACGAAATCTATTGTTACTTTTGAATAATTATTTTCTACCAGTAACATTTCTCTCTCACAGGTAAATTCAAAAGAGGACTGGACTAGACTAGATACTTAATATCATTGCAACATGCTCTATTGGATAGCCAACGTAACATAATGTTATGTTGAAATAACTATACCTCTATATAATTAACTTGTACATAGTAATAGTAAACACAAACATGTATCTACAAATATTCCATTCGATTCAAAACTAGAGTATAATAATCATTACAGTTTCACCATAGATACTTTAACTGGATAAACGTATGTATAATTTATAAAAAAAAATAGGCTTAGTGCACATGAGCAGTCTTTGTTGTCTTTGTTGTGAACGTTTTGTTTTTAACATCAACTTTACTGGCAGGAAATATTCTAATGTCAAAGATTTATTTTGTGATGTTTTTTTAAGAGATAGGAATAACTAGTGGTGGTTTTAGAGATTACTCTTGTGCACTATGCTTAATAAATACAATTTGTATTATAATGGAATTTGTAATTAAAATGTATCTATCTATATTTCTGTGTGCTTCCAGGTTGCATGTAGTTATTAAGTTGATAAATGTACGTATAAAACGTTTATTAGTTCTGTAAATATGATCTGAATAGCATTTTTATCTTGTATGTATATTTAGACGTATAGTTTCATAACAAATATACTGGTATAAATGGTTCTAGGTATAAGTACCCCATCAGTTGTAAGAAAATAACACCTATGTATTAGGTGTTTTATTGGCTATCCAACTGTTTGCTGAATATGTTTTCATCTCAGTACAATAGCAGTGG
Source organism: Spodoptera littoralis (assembly GCA_902850265.1). NCBI lineage: Eukaryota > Metazoa > Arthropoda > Insecta > Lepidoptera > Noctuidae > Spodoptera > Spodoptera littoralis. The sequence goes on along the minus strand of LR824542.2, from coordinate 4,501,167 downwards.
AATTGTGTGTACTTATTACTACTGCTTGTGGGATCCAAGACATTTGTAATAATGGTCGTTTTGTAGTGTGAATCGAGCCTAAGTAATCATCGATTCCATTTGTTTTTCATATTGTTCAATGGACAAAAGAAATATTTGTGTATAGAAAAATATAACTCTTTTAGAATGTGGGAATACAGTCTGTAACGCGTAGTTTCTCCAATGTGTATTTTGTATAAAATTGTATTTTGATAATCGATTTAATTTCAAATATCTAGGTGACCTCACTGAGTTTCCATATTTAAATGCTGAAGTTATCTAAATGGATGATTGAGTTGAAGTAGGCTGTATATTATATTACAGGAACTTGAGAAGCAATTTTCAGTTTCCAATACCCAAGGCTTTGAAATTAGAACTTTCGCCATCTTGAATTTCCCTGCAGACGGCTCGTGTAATTCATTTTCACGTGAAACGAAAAATCACTTTCGATCAAAACATAATTTGGCTCGAGCGTCGCAGTTTATTCTTCACGACATCATTTCTCGGGGAGATTCATTTATATCGATATGTGGTACATCACTACTCGTCAGTTTTATTAAAGACGACATAAACTGAAAATGACTTGCTGGTTTCTATTAAACACGTACCTATTGACATAAGAATATTAAATAATCTAAAAATGTATAAAATATTTATTTTGAAAAAACTATAAGGGCCTAATTTACCTTTTGATTAAACCGTACCCTTGATATTATTAATAATATTTAAGTAGTAGTATTTCATTGGCTGATCTATACAAGTCTCATTTTATCTGTTAGATACCTACTTAATATCCAGAGACTGTGAATTTGTCTGTTTGTCACATACTTGTGTTTATTTACCTTTCTTTGTTCTCCCCTCTGACCTTCTACTGTGACAAAAATAAATCATCCATGTTTGAGACTCATCGATTTTAGTTCACTAATTTTAGTCAGAACTAGTGTATTTAATCGAATGTGTAACCTGAATATTGAGTAACTATGTAATAAGTTGTATAAATAATTCAAAGCTACTCGTTAACTGTGCACATATTGAAATAAATAAGATGAAAAATCTGTTTCATGTTTGTTTTAATACAAATCCCTTCTTCATGAGAACATACATTCTACAATGAATAGTAGATATAAACAAACACAACATAAAAACTACATGGTATACAAATTATAGAAAATATAAATTGTGAGCATAATATATCCTCCATTCGTATTTGTTTTACAATTTTACACTGGTATAAGCCACAATCAATTGCAGAAATTATAATCATTTACATTAAACTCTCGTTCGAATTATGCCCATGTAGGTATTTCAACGCGAAATCATATTACGTGGAATTTTCGAAAGTATTTTTGCATGCTCGTCTTCATATCCAAACGTGCGCCGAACACCAATGATGACAATCGAACTGAAAATATTCAAACCGAATTCGAAATTCAAAAAGTAATGCTGGTACTTTTTTGTTGCCATTACTAAATAAGTATTTTTTTATAAAAATTGATTTTGGTAATATTTATAAAGTCTTCATTACTTTTTGTTCATAAAAGGGCATTCTTTGCAGGTTTCTTTATAACTCTATTCTTAAATTGAGAATAACTACAAATGTAAATTCAAAAAGCACCAAATATACTTTTGTTGCTCCAGAAATCTAGACAGATCTCTCGTTAAACAACACATGAAAAAACCGCAAGTGGTTTTTCAACATTATAAAGACAAACACTTCTGAAACTTTCAAGATCTGCCTTGCGATATAGAGCTATAAAGTTATGAAGACTCAACTTAAGTACATCGTAAAACAAGTTCCTATAGTTTATATTTTATGCTGACGATAAAATGAGTATCAACCACTCGTTACTTTTCCATCGCTGTTGGCTCTTGATAGCAGTACATGAATCTATTCTTAAGGGAGTCGATAGAAGTGGGTAGCATATTATTTTATGGACTACTAGTACTAGTAAATTATTATGTTTTCGGCTTACTCACGTAGTAATTTGACGAGGAAATTGACTAGTTTCAGTTTTACTTTCAAGCATTTCGCGACCCGCGACACGGCGACTGTCGCGCTACTTGAGTAGCAGTGCAATGCTGCTCATGAATATGAACGTCTAGCATGGCTTAAAACTAGTCGAGTTCCTCGTCAAATTACTACGTGAGTAAGCCGAAAACATAATAATTTATTTAGTATGTCTCACAAAAGTTACAATACAAATACTAGTACTAGTCATCTAGTCATGTTTATATTAAAACTTTCGTGAGAGTAGCCAGTAGCAACGCGACAGTCTCCGTGTCGCGTGTCGCGGAATGCTGCTCATGAATATGCGCCTCTAGCGTGGCTCGTAACTAGTCGAGTTCCTCATCAAACAGTTATGTCATAATTCATCTAGTTATAATAGTTCAAGTGTATCGTATGGTAGCAAGCGCGAGTCAACACTTTCTTTTACTCCTTTGTCCAACGACAAAGGGTAAGTAAAAGAAAGTGTAAATGTACTTTTTTCTATCATTGCTCAAGCAAAACATCTGATTCTGTCCTGCGCAAACGTGTCTAGTTGTTCGGCAAGATTTATTAGATACATTACTACAATATGAAAAATTTTGTGTTGATGACACGACGACATTAAAATCCGTACTTAACAACAAGAATAAAGTAATTCCACGTTCCTTACCAACAAAGTAAAAATAAACTTAAGATTTTTCTCTTATTAATTTAAATTTCTACGTAAACTTAGGTAATTCAGGCAGTACGGTACTTTTAAGTGAAAATTCGTCTGTCTAAATTATAGGCTAGACCTGTTGTTCTTTTATCTTAATTTCAGTCTAAAATGACTGTCTGAAATTATAATTTTGCTCTTACGTCAGAGCCAAAGGCTTGATAGAAGAAAATTATTATAGGTTAACTGTGTAAATAATATCTATCCCTGTTAATGCGAATAAAATAATTAATAAGGATTTGTTGCTGGGGTAATCTGTAGCTGAGATAACTACCCTGTCTTACCCCGGGGGAGTTGGGGTAATTTTGTAGATTAAGATGGCCCTGTGTCCGTCTATGTATGTGGGTAAAATCTGATTTGGAGATTTGAGATATACATAAGTAAGTACAAGGGCAGACAGCCTGAGGCGAAATTGTAAGTAAAGTAAGTTAGATTCGTGTAGAGTAATTATATATTACTTACTAGATAACAACTGTCTTGTTGGCCTTGAAGCTGATACACGACTATGTATCATAAAGTTTTCGATTTGATGAAATTATTGTTTAAAGCTGTTGCGTGTGATTGGAGAGGACTTTGTCCAGCTGTGAGTTTAGGAAAACTGATTGATAATGATAATGACAATGGATGGTGATGACGTCAAAAATGTATTCTGAGTTTACAATTTAAAACTTGCTCTATAAGTAAGTAGTAAAAGTTGTTTAGACTTCTTTATATCCTTTCCGACTTTAAAAAGGAACAAGGAGATTCTTTGTTGGACCTGTATGTATGTATGTTTGTTCAACTAAGCCTGAATCGATTTTGATACAGTTTTGAGAAAAGAAGGTTTTCGTCGATTAATTTACCGACTTCAAAAAAGAGGCAGTTGAAGTCAGTTTTTAAACGCAGTTTATCAATGAATTACAACTCAAGACAATCCCTCCGTGACACCCACAAAACATAACCTTTTAACAAAAATATCTGCACAACGAACAAATAAAAATACGGACACAAAATAACATCATCACAATTGAGCAAAATGGGTCAGTCGTCACCTTTATATTCAGAAGATAAATTCGACCAATTAAAATAAAATGTTCATTTTTAAAACAAGGTTTAAATTGTGATCTTCATTTTCCTGTACTTTCAAACATTGTTTTGACACGAGGTCGCGGTTACGTATCGGCGAGCTGGCAGTTAAAAGCGCTGTTAAATTTTACCGACCCATATTTTAAAAGCAAAGCCGGCTTGTAGGGTAAAAGCCGTGTTTATTGCCTGGGAAGAATCAACTGGTTGAGCTTTGTGCGAATAAATAGTCCAAGAAAAAAAGTTTTTTTTAGTATGGTTAATAATGACAACTGTACTTTTTTGATGGCGGAAATCTCAGAAGTACTTCAGTAGTACCTACACGTAATTTCATATGTAGTATGTAGGTACATACAAATCACATTAATCCGTTAATGACTTAATATAAGTTAATATGGCATACAATATACACACACGCCTGTAAGGTAAATTACACATACACGTGAATTTACCACAGTATAAGGTTCAAGCCCTTAACACTCCGTAAAGGTTTACACTCCTTTCCATTAAAAGTGTGAAAGAAATTTTAATTCACAGTGAGTGTTAGAGACGTGAGGAAAGCCACAGATTAATAATATATTTGAGACCTGTAACACTCAGGATGATAGGTAGCACCTGTTACGGGGATTCTCTTTAATCTTGTTAATACTGTATGTAATACAAGTACGGTGTCTGGCCTTGATATTATTCACTTGTGTAGGTTCTGGCGAAATGCCTAAACTGGCTCAGATTTAGGGGCTTCTGATGGAAGAGTAATGATTTAATTTCGTTGGTTTAGTTATTCTTTTTTATATTTTAATGTCAAGCAAATAATACCTTTATTGCCATGTGGAAAGGTTTCATAGTCACATCAAAAAATAAAGAAATCTTTTTGTGAATGTATCTCTGGAGTTAGCAAGGTATCAATATCCAGTTACTTAGCCCCACAAATTACTGTTTACAGATTTGAAAATGCTGCGGTTATAAAAGTGCTACGAATTTCAAAATGATTCGTGGCAGTTTAAAGAGCTAGTGATGCTAGGTGATAGGCAAACGGAAATAAAACATCGTTCTATATGATTTTTTTGTGGGAGAGCCATGCTTCGGCGCGAATGGGTCGGCTCGACCGGAGCCTTACCACGGCCTCACAGAAAACCGACGTGAAACCACGCTTGCGTTGTGTTTTGTCGTGTGAGTGAGGTTACCAGGAGGCCCAATTACCCCTGTCCTCAGTCTCCCCAATCCCCGAATCCCCCACAATCCTCAAATTCCCAATTCGCAAAAGGCTGGTAACGCACTTGTAACGTCTCTGGTGTTTGAGGTGTCCATGGGCGGCGTTGATTGCTTACTATCGCATTCGTTTACCGGCTTATCCCATAAAAAATCACGTTCAACATTAATAAAAATTGATTTCCAGATAAAAACCTTCATAGGGATCGCAAATAAATATTTACATTACAGCTCCCAAATAACATCAAAACTGAGATAGATGTGTAAACACCCATCGCGATAGAATAGAGGCGAAATCAAATAAACCCATAAACCCATGGGGTTGAACCTATTTACATAATAAATCACCTGGTCGGTTCCAATCTCGCTTATTTCGATGACGTGGTCAGTTGATTTATACATTTCTATTTATTTTAGTGGATTTGATGGTTGAGTTACAAGTGGTAGCATGCGGTCTAAACGACCTAAGTCTTATGCTTTGTTCGCACTACGCTTGTATTATAGTCGAGTGACGAGTATTTAGTAGCCTTCTCTCGCTTCTGTCTCAAAATCAAAGCGAGAGAGAACTATTAAAAACTCGCTACTCGACTAAAAAAAATACTAGCGCAGAGCGAACAAGGCTTAAAGCTTAACCATTTACTAGGTGAAAGTATGATTGGTAAAACTTTTAGTAATTAATGTTGTTCTTGAAAATGTGTCCGAAGTGTTTCTTTTTATGACACATTTGTAATTGGTTAAACTGGAGAAAGGATAGTGAAAGTTAACGGCAATACAGTCATTTGTAAATCGAATAAAAACATACCATACTGACTGCACTGTTGGTGCGGTGGCTTTGCAACCGGCTGCCGTGCAACGTGTCACGGGTTCGATTCTCGCACGGAAAAACACTTTCTGTGATCCACAAATTGTTGTTTCGGGTCTGGGTGACATTGAGTATTTATTTGAAAAAAAATAGGCTCACTCCCTATTCTCATGGGACGCATAACATGCATAGCAAAAAGTGGGTGTTACATTGTACAGTACAGTGGCATTAACTCTTCGAGTACCGTCATATATATTGTAGTATGGAATCTTTTTAAAACGTAGGTAGGTAGGTACCTAAAGCTGTTAAAGGAATCTAGTTCTATTAAAGGAATGTGCCAGCTGTCTGTGGTTAGTGTAACTCTAAAGCACGAACATGTTCCAAAGGCATATTTTGTGAAATTGTTGGTTCTCGGTATAGTTAGAACATGTTACACGCTTCGAGTAATCCTTTAATCATTGTTTCTGGAATGTAATGGTCAAAGCTTCGGTTAAAATTTAAGCTAGAATTTTTTTTTAAAGAATCCTTTAATCCATGTATATATAATTAGATAATAACATCACGCCTTTTATCCCCGAAGCCAATGCGAATGCCATTGTACAATGTAACACCCACTTTTCACTTTTAATTATGTTATGAGTCCCATGTAATAGGGGATGAGCCAATTGTCATATACCGGGCGCAATTCCAAACCCCGTGCTACTATTGAGATTTTATATAAAAACCCAGTATTACTTTGCCCGACTTGGGAATCGAACCCGAGACCCCTCGCCCTTTTTTTAAGGGGAGAAAATCATCGAATGGCTACTCCCGCCTAGGTGAGGCTGGAGGGAGTGTTAGACTCTTTCTGACTAAATACGACCCCGTTCCTTCTCCTGTACGTCGAGCTGGAGCCCCGATAATCCGTTAGGTTCTCCGCGACAGGTATATGGTATAGAGACGACAAGTTAAATGTCAACGACCATTAAGTATTTCTCTAATCTTTGGCATTTGAATTTCAGTATCACGTAACATTTCGAAAGCTCATGTCAATCCAATATTGATTTAGATTCAGAATATCAATAAGGTTGTCTAAATTCCTAATTTAGTCTAGTTGATTCCTAATGAAATACCTAAACACGTTTTCTAATTCAGATATTATAGTTCGGGACACAAAACTAAATGCCACAAAACGAAATATTGATATTTAAATGAAAGCAGATTGTAAATCAATGCTGTGTATTTATGACAGACAGGCTGCTGCAAGCGGCTTGGTCTGCGGTCCCTGGGATAAAAATAAGCCTATGCGTTATTCCAAACCGTAATCTATCCCTTTTCCAAATTTCAAACAAATAAGCAAATATAAACACTTTCGCATTTATATAAATTATTATGTTTTCGGCTTACGTAGTAATTTGACGAGGAACTCGACTAGTTTCAAGCCATGCTAGAGGCTCATATTCATAAACAGCATTTCGCGACCCGCGACGCGGCGACCGTCGCGCTGCTACTGGCTACTCGAGTCTGCCGAGTTAAGTTTCACATTTATAATATTAAGTAGGATTTTATAAAAAGGGAAAAGCATCGAATGATTTCTTTTTTTGACGTTGGACCACAATCTCGCCTGGTGGTAAGCGATGATGCAGTCACAATGGAGCACGTCGTCCCATAAGCTACCTATTCACTCTTGCCAGGCCTTGAATTCTTCCAGGTTATACCCTTCAGGAACCCGTTAAGTCATCCGCGGCTCCGTATCGGCATCAGCCCTATTGAGCCCCATCCGTTGATATTAAGTAGGATGAGAACATAATATTATCTTTCTCTAAAAGTATAAGTAGTAAGTAAGTTTATGTCTTCGCTAATTACGTTAAGATACAGATAAGGACCCAATATCATGTACAATTCCAGGCTCAGTAGGTACTAAGAATTCCTAAATCTAATAATATAAAGTCAAATCGAAAATGTTTATTTCTCCTAGTTCTTGCAAATGTAATCTCAGACTAACATGGCCAATGAATCGAAAGAATCGTATCGTACAGATGATATTTTCCCCTGATACGCCGCGATACGCCGATACGCCAGTACGCCGAACTACGCAATGATTTGTGTAACTGAATCCGACTGTTCGGTGATCGATCTCTCGTTAAGTGCGATATTTTGATACATCAGCGTTATCTATTAATGTCATATGATTATGTATTTTGTGCTATTTAATTAAAGTTGAATGTCGAGTGTTACTAGGATTCATAATTATCAACTTCTTTTTAAAACATTTAACGAAACATTATATTTTATTAAACTTTATATGTATAAGAAAAGACAGAAATAATTAAATAAAAAGTTAGTGCAAATTGACCTTTATTTCTTTGATGTATAAGTTGATTCGTGCCATATCTGAAATGTTAAAGAAATGTCATATAAGTTATATACAAAATTTGATTCTCTTCGAGAACCTGACACCCACGTCTCACTTCATTAAGTACATGTATTTCACCTAGAATTGTGTAAGAGGCCATCTCATTATCACAATATCTTTTTTCGATCATGATAACGGTGTCTTTTCAGCTAGATATAGGCAACTAGAGCCTTTAATATGTGTTACGTGACGTCATAATGCTTTTTTAAGAACTTTTAGGTCAGCACAGATTCTTGATTAGTTTCGGCTGTGTCTGCTTTGTCTGACCTCAATATATCTATTTACTACATTCCCTTTTTAAATTCATTCATTATTTCAACATTTTTAGGTAAAACGTGCATTATTTTCATATTTCCTACACTTGTCACTGGCAGTGCTTTAAATATACTTTAACTGCTGTTAGTTAAAGTATATTTCAAGGTCATTCTGCGTTTGTTAAGGTTTCATCCAAGAACTGAACAATTAAATCGAGTTTATGGACCTGAACGAGTGTGTGGAATTTCTAAGAAGCTCTACCTCTAACATAAATGATAATCTTAATGTCAGCCCACCTTTAAAAGGAAAATCCTTTTAAGGCACACGTCGATCGTTATTATCAAAATTTTCGCCGACACTTGACATTTTCTTCAGTTAAAGCGAACGACTTTTATGTTCACATACTCATTAGCAGGCATTTGGGCGACGGAAAGGTAATTTTTTTATACGCCTTGCAAGATAATGAAGCCGATCTTTATTCTAAAATAGAAAGCGTGGGTTTTACTGTAGTTTATTCTGCATTCACATCTATTGATTATGCAAGTAAGAAAATAATTATTGATTCAGTACAAAGAGAGTAACTATTGGTTAGCTACTGAACCGAACAACGGTTACAGAAGTTGTGATTTGATATCTATTGTCTCTGAACAAAGTCAATCTTTTCTTACCTGCAGAGTAAATAGTATTGCTGAATGTATGTGAGAGATGCTACTACATTTTACTTCTAGTAAACTTTAAATTGGTTTTAAATATTTCGATTTCATCGCATAACATAATAACTGAGATATTTCCAAACTCTCACCTACATAATATAACTAAAAGTTTCTTTATACAATACCTAATAATGCTTTATTGGATCTGAGGATCATACCCGAGACCTCGTTAACGCAACCACAGGACCTTAATTAGACAATCAACAGGTTTACCAAAATATCTGATCTATTAATAGCTACAAACTTTCCATCCATCTAACACAGTGGTTTTCAACCGGGTGATCCGCAGAAGATAAAATAGGTATATTGTACAAATGAAAAAAAAAATGCAAGACAACATTTTAACCGCTTGAATGCACCGATATGAGACACAATAGAAAATAAATTCTCGTGTGGATCCGCGTTTAAACACACTAAAGCTTAAGTTAAACTCATGTCAAACGAGACCACTAAGAGGAGCAATTGATATCAATAATCCAAAAGTCTTTATAAGAATCAACCCCAATGACTCTAAGAAAAATCTTAGTATTGGACGTCATGAAAAAAGTTTGCAGTGATTCTTGACCAGAAAAAGATAAAGAATCCCTGATCTAACACTTAACAGTTTAACACTGAAGGGTCAAATTACCAAAGTTGATCCAATATGGAGATATGTCGTTACGCATAAATCTTGGTCTCAACTCACATGATCTTGGGTAGGCATAATGATTTCGGGTTGTTTGTATAGGATGTGATTATTTGACGCGATAGGCACGTCATCCATCATATTTGGTGGGAGCAAATGAAGGGTCTCTAAGGCATAGGCACAGATCTGATGACCCTGACCCCAAGAACTTAATGATAGTTTAATTAACTTAAGTTTGTAGACTGGACTACATTTGTTTAAAGGCGTGGGCATAATATGAATGGTTAAAGTCTTCAATTCAGTGTGCTATAAATAGGCGCTTGGTCTATTAAAATTACAGCTGGTATGAATATTATCGAAGAAATCAAACATGACTTACGTTTCTATTAGATATAAGATAATTTTAGGGCTCTTACACACGGGCGGAAGGTTGCCAACGGTAGAGGTAACTGTAGCCGTCGATGCGCGTCGGTGGCAACCGTCGATGCGTCGGCGGCAGTCTTGGCCATTTCAACTTCGAAGAACCTTACAACTGCAAGTGTCACTATAGATCGACTGGTGCCATCGATGAGTCAGCGCCGCCGCCACGTATCGACGGTAGCAGTTGCCTTTGCCGTTGGCTCCGTTGGCTCATGCGTAAGGGCTCTTACTTACCTTACCTGCTTCGCACGTCTGTAATTTAAAATAAGAAATGTTCATTACAAAATTAGTTTTCAATTAAATAGCTTAACACTGTAATTTGTTAAAGTGAAAAACTCATTCATATTCTTTCAGCCCAGACATCAAATTCACTATTACAAACAAGGCAATCTAAGTTAAGCAAAAACTGAAATAAAACGTAGCAAAAACTCTCGCAGCTACATTTTGACTTCATTTTTATTCTAATCTTTATAATAGACGTTTTGTTTTTGTGAGAAAACAAGCGAAAAACGTTTTTTGTTCGTTAAAATTTGATTGCTTTGTCAGTGTAGTTGTACTTAAGTTTTCTCCTCCTTCTTTTATTCTAGGTTCAAGCGTTTTAAATCCTCATTATTTCAAGTCGATTATAATTGTTATAACCGGGGGAAATAATTAACTATGTTCACAAACGTATATACATAGTACCTTTGAAAAATGGAATATAAAAGCTGTCTCTCACATGGTCAACGCCCATGCGTGGCCAGTTAAAAATAAAAAAAAAGTGTGAACAAAACGAATTCGATTTTGCAGCAAAAGTACTGCGGACGTACCCGTAGACATACATGTATGTATGTTTATTATTGCGTCGAAATATTTCAGTACTTGATGAATTCAGTGAAATATATAGAAAAACGTTTATTGAAAATTGTATTTTATTTGTGAATCTAATATTTTTACTTCAACAGTCAGTATTCGCATAAAACTAAGATCACATTCACGTGCTACGTGGCATCACCGCGACCGCACACGCTGTTAATGAGGAAGAAGGCCCCTCTAGTTGTTCGAAATTAGTAGAGCTTTTGAGCCTAGTATTTTCACGAGAGTAACACGCGATTTTTTAGTTAAACAGTCAAACACCAAGCGGTTACCGGTGACCGCAACCTATTGTTCTATAATTGTGTCTATAATGACGGTACTCAACGAGTTAATCACATACACAACCCAGTTGCATCATCAACACCAATATTATACTATGCATCTTGTTTATCAAAGTGACAGTGACATAATCAAGTGTAGTCACCGCATTAAGACTGTGTGCAAATTAGCCAGAGTTTGTGTTAATCCTTGAGAAGAGATAACGGGACGTAAAGCCTCGTTTTCTTGTTAGAATCGGACTTAAACGAGTATAATAGAGAAACTGCATATCTCTGCAGACTATCTTGAATGTCTTTAAGATTGTTTTGTTTACCATTTCAAGGAATAGTTGTTTGAAAGTTCTTTTCTTAGATATTAGAAAAGTTGGTTTGTTTTCGTTGCACTGATACTGTTGGGCTTACTTTGGCATACTAATCCAGAACCTAATGGGTAACCGGGGCTCCGGCTCGACGTGCAGGAGAAGGAACGGGGTGGTTTTTAGTCAGTAAGAGTCTGACACTCCCTTCCGCCTCACCCAGGCAGGAGCAGTCATTCGATGATTTTCCCCCCTTAAAAAAAAGGCATACTAATCCATGAATTTATTTTATGAAATGGTAATTATTAGAAGCAAGTGTAAGTGGAATTGATATTGGGTCGATGTAGATCAGTTCTTTAACTGCATTCGTTTCTTATTTTAGAACATTCATTGCCAATTTCCTTGTAGTATTAAGTTTAACGTTCAGGAAAAATATGCTTGCTGGCAGGATTATATGGAACAACACTGATCACAGGTACTAGTTACTATTTTTATTTCTTTTAATATTCTCTGAGATGAGTCTCGGACCAAGATTATAAATTGACAGAATAGCCCTCTTCTGCAGATTAAAGATGAATGTCAGCAGCATTCCCCCATAAAAGATAAATCTGTACTAATATTATAAAGAGAAAACATTTTTTTTTTAATGTATGTATTTATTTATATTTGTAAAGTTTTCACACAAATCTAATAAATATTCCGATTTCAGAAATTCTATCATTACTAGGAAACTACTTTTTTTTACAAAAGAACATAGGGTATAATATACCTTATCAAAAAAAAAACTGCCCAATTTACGCAGACGAAGTCGCGCGCAATAAAGCCTAGTAAGATAATAATATTGAAAAGACTAATTATAATATTTTTGTTTTACTCACGTAACAGTTCGATGAGGAACTCGACTATTGTAATGTAAATATATATTAAAAATACTTCAATATATTTTTCTATGCGTTCAATTTACTACGAAGTCTAGTGCTTAGTGGCTGTATAAATATATTGGTTTACTGCAAAACGCAATATCTGATAGAATTTTGCAATAAAGCCGAACAGAAAATGTTTTCACTGAATTTGAATAACTGAATATTGAAAACTGATCAATGTTTACACCGGTATTGCGGTTTCCATGAACGTTGCTTCGGATATACGCGGAATATGACTAAATCTGGATTTTCTGATTAACTTTACTAGTTGGTATTGGGCGCAATTTTGAAATATGAACTTTAAATAAAATCATATCAAAATAATAGCCAACATTTTATTTCTAAAAAATGTTCTGCTAATAAATATCGAGTAACTGATTAATTAATGAAGACCGAAATAAATTACAGTTCTTTTTTCAATCATATTAATAAATAGTTTTATTTTATATTTAAATGGGACTGACGTTTGATCACTATCTCGCCTGGTGGTAAGCGAAGATGTGGTCTACGATGGAGCACGTCGACCCATAAGCAATCTATTCACTCGGGCCATGAAGGCACCCAGGTTATATATACCCTCCAGAAAATACAAAATAATAATAAAATAATTTAGTACTTAAAATAAGGGTGATGCAAGCAAAATTTTTTTTAAAAAGAAGTACGTAACAGTACGCCATATCGAATTACAACCGCCACGTTAATTATAACTAAATAATCCGACGAATACAGCTTCACACAAACGCAACTATGTCGCTAGGTTTCCGTAAATTTTATATTGAGTCGAGCGTTCTTGCAAACGTAATTGTAGGCATCAAGCGTGCATGTGCACACCACGAGCTACATCGCGTCCGTCGCGTCGCGTCGGTCGCGTCGGAGCTCGCTAATATGGAAGCAAATTTCATTTTAATGACCCAGCCCGGCCGCGGCCAGCGATACCATCTCCGCTCGATTTACCTCGAACAGGGTTGCCTGAAGCTGCCTGTGCCTTGCGATTGTGTAACTAATGAACACGCGACTCCGTTTTTATTTCGGTATTTCGTTTTATGTGCTTCGATAGAGTTATCGATTTGGAGTATTAAATATTACAAAAGCGTTGTGGAAATGAAATATTGTTGGACGAGAAATTTGAGTTGGGTTACTAGGTTTACTTTCTTGTAAATGTTAAATAGGATAGAATATAATTATAATAATGGTTGAAAACACTCCTACATTTTATAGACTTTATTGTCTTTAATTTCAAAAAAAGCAACAGTTAGATAGTTGCACCCGGTACGACTATTATAGGTACATAGATAATCCTATATTTATGTACATCTGGACGCTTAACTTAATATACATTTCGGATATTCATGCAAGTGAAGCGTGTTATCTGCATATAGCATGACTTTCTATCACAGCTTTACGACAAGTGGATTGGCTGTATCCTCAGTAATGGCCAATTAGTTTTATGGAGCGCCGCTTATGGCAGCCCTAACACCGCGGGGGTTTCGCTTCGTCGCCGCATTCAATAGCTTTTGTGTGGAACACTTACCTTTTGTTGTTGTGACAGAATCATGACAGAAGGCCTCACTTGTTGAGATTGTGCTGATTTACGACGTAGCCCTTGAAATTGGCCTTTTATTTTATACAACGACGAATCACGACCAAGTCTTTATCTAAAATATTAACGTTGTTTTATGACGGTTGTTGTTCTTAAAGGTTTTGCAAGAACGATGTTCAGGACCTCAGTTTCTAAAGCAAAATATACGGCCGTCTGTGTTTTATTTCAGAAGTACGCTTGAATTTAGCATTTATTTTATAAAGTGAAGCGGCCTCGACGGGAAATGTTGTTTTGTGTTTGGTAAATTTTCGTTCCCATAACTGTGTAGGTAAATTAAATCTAGTAACATAATAAGATACTGGTATAATGATGATAATCTGTAGAGATCGTTCTCAAATCCGGTTCATCAAATGTTAATAAGAAATTTCCCGGCCTAGGCGTATCCGAAAATACTCAATCGAGCCGCCGCGCCAGAATAAACATAATCTCGATAGCCATATTGAGTTTGGCTCAGAAACAACTAATCGATACATTTGCCAATGCATAACTAAGTTGGAGCCAAAATTCGTTGACATGTTCATAATAAGGCCTTTTTCCATAACTATTACAACCTGATTGTTTTATTTACACAAATAATTAAATAGATAACATCCTTTTATCCCAGAAAGAGTAGGCAGAGGTGCACATTATGGTACTTAATGCCACTGTATAATGTAACACCCACTTTTAACTATTTATGTTATGAGTGCCTATTGCCATATTTCGGTTACGGCTACAATTCCAGAGTCGGTGCTACCAACGAGAGTTTTTAAAAACCCAGTAATACTTTGCCCGACCTGGGAATCGAACCCGAGACCCCTTAACCCTTGACCCGCATTTCCGACCACTCGGCTAACGAGGCAGTCAGACAAAAAAATATACTTCTACAAAACACATTAGGTGAAATTCTAAATTCTACATTTAAAAGTAAGTAAGTAGGAAACTATCTTCAGTAAATGCCGGAGCTCGATTGTAGTCGGGAAATTCGGATTCCGTCGGATTCCAATATCTAGGGGTCTTGTTAAATCCGACTAAAATGCGAGAGGAACTTTTCGTTTTTGTACACGAAAGGGGAGGGCCGGAGACGGCACGTGAACCCAGTAATTAATGCGAAACAAGGAGAAATAAAACACATATTCACACCGAAATGTGTAACCGGCGGGGCGTATAATTAAAACATCACTTGGGCCGAATCGAATGAAAGAGTTTCAGATATAAGCACGACGTAAGCTGTGGTCGGTAACGTTTTTTGTCGAAAATTCTTTTTGTATCGTAAAATCGCCAACAGAATTGGCAATTTTTATTTACATTATGTGAAGTGTAACTGAACACATTTACGAATTGCCTTTTAATTGTTGATTTAATTCTTTTTGCAGTAGTTAAGTATCCGATTCAATTACTTATCATAAGACAAACTTAATTACTATTATTAGTATGATTATCTGATGGTCCCCAACCAAAGTATGATGTATCTAGTCCTTAGTTCTTGAAATGATAACAAATGCTATGTAAGTAATAAGTACAAAAATCTATAGTTGTAATTCTAACAAAATACAAGGAAACTGTAATATTTTTTTTGTAATAATATAATAATAATATAACCGCTTCGTACTACATGCTTAAATATGCATTTACGATACCTGTACCAAAATATTTTTTTTTTATTATTGTCTGTCTGTTTGTACTGGTTAATCTCTGAAATGGCTGAACTGAAAAATCGAATCTAATGTAATTGATACATTAGAACCCTTTGACAATATTTAAGCATCTCAGCCAATTACAGGCCTACATTGCCCATCATTCTTGAGCGTTGGTAAAGGTAGCAATAGATTGAACTCCAAATTTTGCACGATTTTTGAGGGAGTATAAAAAATATAGACTTTCATAAATAATTGTCTAACTTTTAATGATGGAAGTCTAAAATGTTTGTGTATTGTGGATTTGTTCTAGTTTTTTTGTTAAAGTGTTAGCAGTGATAAGTGCTGTGTTTTTATAATAACTATCGTGCGACATACTAAATTAACTAAAAATCGCGGGTTACTCACCCCTCTGTGGTTCAAAACTAGTAGAGCTTTTCTCAGTATATTCACGTGAGTAACCCGCGATTTTTAGTTAATTTGGTGATAAGTGCTGTTGAATACTATCCTACATGCAAGAAGAGGTGGGCTTTTCCAGAACGTCACATAGTGAAGTACCTACATTATCTACAACTACAATATTTGTATCAAAGTTACTTCTGTCTCTCTCGACGAGTAAGAAAATTAGTAATTACAGTTCTACTAAAACGAAACTCAAATCTTAATAAAAATATCAAAATAAGGTACAATAGCCTGCAGATGAACCTACTCGAACCTATCAAATTTCTTTTTTGTGTTTTCTACTTTATGGCAATGCCATAAAGTTGAAGATGTAATAGAGAAATTTGACAGAAAAGGATAGGTTGACTTGCTGGCCATCGTACCTGACTTTGATGAAACGTATTTCCATTACAAATTGAAAACTTTCAAGAGTTATTGAAGCCTGTTCTGAATATTGCAAATATTTTTGTTATCCAAAGAAATAATGAGATTCGTTCATAGGTATTTGAAATTACTTTGCATTTTTCTTTCTACAATGCTTAGTTATAATATTGAAAGCTTTTATTCATGATAGTATCAACTATCTTTCGATCTCAATCCCTGTTTTGAATGTTTTGTTTTGAGTAAATACATAACATTGTTTGTTTAAAATTATCACAGATATCTCAATGCAATGATGATTTTGAGTTGAGTTGATACAAGTTTCTTCGTTCGTTTTAGTTTTTAAAATCAAAATCGAGATTAGGTACGAAGAAAAACAAATTATGTACAACACAATCTGTTGAATGAAACAAACATTGGATTATTCAGTCATACAATATAAAAGGTATACCTCTTATACACCTAATTATTTTTGGATTGAGCAACGTCATAGTTAGATAGACACGTTAACTATCTATCAAAATATAATATTTTTATTGTCATCAACATAACAAATTTTGTTATATTTTTAATTCTTTTATCTACTATATAAAAATAAGTCGGGTTTTCCTTCCTGACGCTATAACTCCAGAACGCACGAACCGATTTCCACGGTTTTTCATTCGTTTCAAAGGTCTCGGGCTCCGTCAGGTTTATAAAATATTTAACAAAAAAAAAATTCTTTATCTTTTAATCACCAAATGAAATGTTACATAAAACGAAGCATCTGGCGGCGTAACAGAGTTCGCCGGTTTTGCTAGTATACTAATAAAATTCAAATTTACAAGATAATTTGATTGACATTTCATTCCAATGTATGCTAAATATTTAAGTTGATTAAAGCCAAATTTACATAAATCGATGGCTCTTTTGTAAAACATGATGTTCATCAATTTTGAATATTAAACAGTTATTTAACATTATCACGCTTTTTATCCCCGAATGGTAGGCAGAGAGGTGCACATTACGGCACTTAATGCCACTGTCCAATGTAACACCCACTTTTCACTATTTATGTTCCCATGTAATAGGGGGGAGCCTTGTATTGTCTTCATGATTTGACCATACTTACGTTAGTCGAACGATTTGTATGCGTTTGTATGAGTACTTGTCTTGTAATCTCCATCACAATTTACAGGTAGATTTTATGGTAATTATAGACTAGTTTCACAATAAGTATTTTAACTATATCTAAGGCTGGTTTTAGGCTAGGTTGTACCAACTTACTTTAACAATGACAAACGTCAAAGTTTCTGTTAAAGTATTGGTTAGGTCAAAAAGACGATGCAGCAATTGACAAATTGTTAAATGACGTCATAACTTAACTATAACTGTATACGCTGACCGTTAGCGGTGACAACCAAGATATATGAATTTGGTGGTCAACACTGATCACAATGCGCGATGTTAGCAACACGTCATTCAAAAACGCTTCTTTAGAAGTTCCTATATGTAAATATCTCGTCCCATCAGCGCTTTAACCAGCCTAAATAATAATTGATAAGTAGTGTTTCAAGAGTCTAACAGCAATGTCTGAATAATATTTAGGCTAAAACCAAAATATTAATCAAACTTAACATTTTCTATTTTCTATGAAATCAATTTCACACAAACATGTAATTTTTTAACTTGAGTAGGTAAAATCCTTTGCTTCGCTTAGCGACTCATAAAGGAATTTAAGTGACTTTCATCCTTACGCTAAACAACATAAAAAAGTTATTTAAATAAATACAAAACATTTATTTAAAATACTTGCATTCTTATCTGCATAGGATTTAGTTTAAGCTTTGTTTTTATAGTTGATTTAAAATATTTCTTTCTTTTATTTAAATTATTTGAGATATTCTTTGTTAGAGAAAATTTAAGGTGGACACTGTGCTTGTTACGTACGCTTTACGTTTTATATTCTGGAATTTGAGAAATGTCAAAGTAAAATGAGACGTCAGGTTCGATCATAGAATCAATGGAAACAATATTTTATTTATACATACCTTAAAATAGAGGCTGAACAATTTCCAAATTAGGTGTAGATTTTGATATGAAAGTAGTCAGAGAGCACCAAAAAGGGGCATTTTTTTAAGGGGGGAAAAAATCATCGAATGACTGCTTCCGCCTAGATGAGGCGAGAGGGATTGTCAGACTCTTACTGACTAAAAACCACCCCGTTCCTTCTCCTGCACGTCGAGCCGGTAACCCGTTAGGTTCTCCGCGACACCAATAAGGGGCATACGCGTACGTTAACCTAATTGGCGATGGAAGTGTTGAAAAATGTTCAACTCAAAAGTACCTCAACTATAATATGATCATTCATGAACAGATTGATAAATGTGTGTAGATGAAGCGAAAGAGACATTCCATTTTGTACTCCATTGTCTCTGTATATCATCGATAATGTATAAGTAATGGGTTTAGTTTAGTTTAGTATACTTATATGTATTTGTTCAATACACACCAATAATTAATGGAGTCTGTTTATCCGTGGATCTGTGTCCAAACGTAACTGGTATGATGGAAAGTATACCTAACAGTTCTACTTTCGAAATGTCAGGAACTTTTTTGTCCAATACAATAAAGCAATATCGTGAAAAGATTACTACGTGATAAAATAAAGAAAAAAGAATTTCATGTCCATAAATAGACAATTCCAGAAGGAATAAAACCTTCAACGTAAACCAAGGTAAAGGTTACGTGTCATCAAAAAAAAAACCCCATATTCTAAGACTTCCAGTGCCGCACCTATTATAAAAATAGAATTTGAAACGACCTTAACTTGCACATTTCGGTTTACGGCGGCTACGTAGGCGTTATATCGAAAATTATTTGATTTAATTTCACATTTTACTGCGTAATAAAATTTGTACTTTGTGCTCGCATCGTTGACTTTGTTACGCTGTTAATACCATTTTGCTCTTGCGTGGCGAACAGAATATTTTTAATGCTAACATAAGTGACTTTTATACCTACAAAAATACTTAACTAAGATATTATTACCATATTACCGACCATTTTAAGTAAGATTTCGATTTCTTTTATTACCATTACAAATATTTTATTTTAGGTTCTAAGTCATGATGATTTAAAAATGAAACAAATCCTGGAACATTTTCTAAAATTCAAGCCACTAAATGGCTACAACAATACAAGGCTAAAAATACATAACAAAACAAATAAAACTTAGTTTACAGAAACACAAACGTATTCACACAGAAACGTTAATTTGAAATGTTGCGTATTCACCGAGTAGTGTTTACTTAATCATAATTTAGATAAACATACTACGTGATTCTGAAACTACAGCTATTCAGGAGAGACAACATCGCGATGTTGTCTCAACAAAGCCTGTAAAATAATTATGAGAACACAAAGATAAAACAACGAGCAAGTCGCTTAAGTACCCACGCATTACGCACTATTTTATCCTTCAGCCACGGGCCGCGTTAATTTAAAACTTTGTATGTGGGACTAATCTTGGTTCTCGTGTCAAGGGACCCCTGTCTCCGCTTGTCCCATTTCCAGGGTCACTGCATGGATAATGACCACGTTTTAGAATTACAATTTCACACGCACACACACAATGGAAGCGACCAATGACATCTGACCCCTTGCCCCCCGGATTTCATTTCGTTTTCGATTGTAAAAAGCAAAGGTCGAATTCGGAAGATAGGTCTCTGATAGCTGGTAATTTCACAGTTTTAAAGGGCCAGAGGTCAGCTTTACTTATTGTCTTCACAGCCGAATTAACGGCTATGTTTAATCCCGACGGCTAACGTAATGAACTCAAGGACAATAGCTTTATGATGTCCTAATTTTGTTATGAATTTATTAGGAATTTTATAGCAGTGTTAAGGATTCAGAAGCTACTAACTAAACTGGGGAACGACCGGTAATTTGTTTTTGCAGAGGAAATTATTTTCGCATAAAATTATTAATTTAGAGCTATTGTTCCGTAGTACATAAAACGCATAATCATCAATTCAAAAGCTGCGTAATTTCATTTAAGATTTTAATCAGCTATTAGGTACGTGCTTCTAATGAATGCAAACAAAAATTACAATATCGCATAGTAAATTAATCACAGCTTTTATGATTAATTACCTGTATGATTTTGGGTGCTATTAAAATTAACGACTTAAAAACAATTCTATTTAACTGACCCGTAGTCCATTACTCATTGTCGGTAGTACATAAAACCCTAAAGATTATGAAGATAAAGAGGCCTTTTTGTTTTATAAAGAAAATCAATTCTGGACCGATAGATCGCAACTGCGCAACTAATAGAAAAGGCAGATATGTCAAGATGAAATAAAATTTATTACATACTATAAGCCCTCGGGGAAACTATTAGTTTGATTCCCCACAAAAAGAAAATGGTCCCCTTATCAGGAGCACCGTACTAGGATACCCTTAGAAAAGTCAGCAGAAATTCTCCTTAGAGATAACTTTGCTCACCTACAACTATTATTTTGAAGAATAAAGCACTGAAAATATTTCGGCATCTAGGTATAGATAACTTTCCTTCTCATTGCTTTTTCACTGCCTAATCACCTTTCGTATTTCTATTAATACTTAGAATTGGCCATACAAATACTAATCGTAGCAATTGGCGTTGCATAGTCTCTCCCAACCTCTATAGGGTATGTATTTATGTACTTAGAACTGTTGCACTTGATTCTCTCTACTCAAAATACTTACTCCATCAACTGCCATCATTGATTTAAAACCTGGTTAAGTATTTGATAATGTATATTTTCTTTTTTTTGTTCGTTGTAAATGATATTGTGGCAAATCGTTTTGGATAAAATTCAAAATTAAAGAGTTAAATTATAAAGAAGACTAGCTGTTGCCCGCGACTTCGTCCGCGTAGATTAATGACTTCTGACAGAATTAACCAGAATCAATTCAGTGCCCAAGTAAGATTTACCTATTTTGAAATGATTTATCGTAGTTTCAATAAATAAATAATCCCGCAGGGATCTTACCAGTACAGTGCCCGATCACGTAAGGTTTGAGTAATAAAAACCTATTCTATCGACTATTGTTGTACCGAATCTCTCTAGAATAAGTTCAGTGGTTAAGAGTTAGAGAGTCCTGGGGCATTGACGCATAGTTCCCGTTCTCGTGAGACATCTGTGAAAAAACTATCATACGTTACCCAGGTCCTAAATCATTGTTTTAATGATTCTAAATTCAACGGCTAAGAAGATTTATACAAACTCTCATTCCCTATTTTATCCCCTTAGGGGTGGAATTTATCAAAATCCTTTCTAAAGAGATACCTATGTCATAGTAACTTTATGCATGCAAAGTCTCAGCCCGATCAATTTAAAACTGGCAAAGTATCATACAAACTTTCACCCCCTATTTTACCCACTTTGGGGTGAGAATGTTCAAAAACCTTTCTAAAGGGACGTTTACGTCATAATATCCATCTGCACGCCGAACTTCAACCCGATCGGTGTAAAACTGACAAAGCTTCATACAAACGTTCATCCCCTATTTTTATGGAAATTATCAAAATCCTTTCTTAGCAGATGCCTATGTGATAACATCTATCTGCATGTCAAATTTCAATCCGATCGATTTAAAACTGACAAAGGCTCATATAAACTTTCATCCCCTATTTTACCCACTTAGGGGTGGAAATTATCAAAATCCTTTCACAGCGGATGCCTACGTCATAACATCTATCTGCATGCCAAATTTCAACCCGATCGATTTAAAACTGACAATGTCCCATACAAACTTTCATCCCCTATTTTACCCACTTGGGGGTGGAAATTAACAAAATCATTTCACAGCGGATGCCTACGTCATAACATCTATCTGCATGCCAAATTTCAACCCGATCGATTTAAAACTGACAATGTCTCATACAAACTTTCATCCCCTATTTTACCCCCTTGGGGGTGGAAATTATCAAAATCCTTTCAAAGCGGATGCTTACGTCATAACATCTATCTGCATGCCAAATTTCAACCCGATCGGTTTAAAACTGACAAAGTCTCATACAAACTTTCATCCCCTATTTTACCCCCATTGGGGGTGGAAATTATCAAAATATCAAAATCCTTTCACATCGGATGCTTACGTCATGACACCTATCTGCATGCCAAATTACAACCCGATCGGTTTAAAACTGACAAAGTCTCATACAAACTTTCATCCCCTATTTTACCCCCTTGGGGGTGGAAATTATCAAAATCCTTTCACAGCGGATGCTTACGTCATAACATCTATCTGCATGCCAAATTTCAACCCGATCAGTTAAAAACTGACAAAGTTTCATACAAACTTTCATCCCCTTTTTTACCCCCTTGGGGGTGGAAATTATCAAAATCCTTTCTTAGCGGATGCCTACGTCATAACATCTATCTGTATGCCAAATTTTAGCCCAATCTGTCCAGCGGTTTGGGCTGTGCGTTGATAGATCACTATGTCAGTCAGTCAGTCAGTCAATCACCTTTGAATTTTATATATATAGATATATGAAAAAATACTGTTTAAATAAGAACCCGAAAATGTTATAAAGCCGAAAATATAATCGCCTTAGCTTAGTTTATAACAGTCACGTATGAAATAAAATGCCATGTTGTAAGTCACATTACAAATTGTAAAATACTTTTGTTAAGAAAAGTGGTATAACTACGTCTAATATGCATAGCTGATTCATTATTTGATGGCATGGTTGGTACATTGGCTGGGCACCCGGCTGCCGCGCAACATGTCGCGGTTTCGGTTTCCGCACGGAGCAACTGTTTCTATGATCCACAAATCGTTGTTCCGAGTCTGGATGTCATGTGAACTTATATGTTTGTAAACACATCCACGATACAGGAGAAAATCGTAGTGTGTGGTAACATTTTTTTCAAACAAAAGGTACTTTGAAGATTTTGTAATAATTTCTATTAATAAGAAAAAACATGTCTACAAAATCATAACATTACGTCTTTTATCCCCGAAGGGGTAGGTAAACACCCACTTTCCACTCTTTATGTTATGAGTCCCATAATAGGGAATGAGCCTATTGCCATATACCGGGCACAATTCCGGACTCCGTGCTACTACTGACAATTTAAAAGACCCAGTAATATTTTGCCTGACCCGGGAATTAAACCCGAGACCCCTTGCCCGGCAGTCGCACTTACGAGGCAGTCAGTAAGAAAAAACAATAAGATCAAAATTCAATTTTTCGTAACTTCTACAATTAGGAATGCTATATAATGCCCCTATAATCATACACTACACGTGTGTCATGTACGATAAAGCTTTTCGATCATTTTTGGTACGCATGACATGATTGAATAGTCGGTGTATTAAAGACCTTTACATGTCTGAGAAAATCAGATCAAATGTCAACACTTTGACGTCTACCTACAGATGGACGTAGGTAGACACCCGCAGTAGACACGCACCTACACAATATTATATCTATAATTGAATAATATATCTTATGTTGATTAAAAAAGGACCACGAGGCTGTCCACTATATGCCAGCAACAAATACTAACCTATTTTGGCCACATTGCGTGTAGAAATCCCCACAATCTAGAGAAGCTGGTAGATGTTGGTTAGATTAACGGAAAAAAAGTATCGCGATCGTTCACTTACCCGTTGGCTGGGTGTTGTAAAAAACCTCACCGGCCTGATAGTTTCATAAGCTATAACAACCGTAGAGGACTCCCTGTTCCTTGAAAGTAGGTTGTACCTCAAGTGACGCGTGCACCAGACTAGACATGACCTTCAGAAGTGAATAGAATAACTCACAAGAAGAAGAATGTGAAAGAGCGGCAAATGAGCAAACGAATCACCTGATAGTAAATAATCCTCACTACTAGACCTATTTATTTTAATAATTATTGAAAATGTAAATGTGTTATTAATTGATTTGAATTCTGAAATTTAAACCCGACAGGGTCCGTAATTGTGTCCTAGCTTTAAGCCAATGTAACATCTTAAGAAACATTATGGAATGCAAATAAAGATATGAATTTGAATAATCGGCGTCGCCAGTGGACACTGTCAACATCAGTAGAGTTATAAATGCGTTGCTGGCCTTTTTGAGATTGAGCCTTTGGAAACCTCACTCACACGGCGTAAAATAACACAAACATTATTTCACATCGGTTTTGACTTTGAGGCAATGGATTCAAAGGCTCGACCGGAATGATACTATAGACCATGATCACTCTGGTCGAGGCAGTCTACCTTGCCGAAGCGAGTCACTCCGACGAGTTTGTAACAATAATGTTTTATTAGATATCAAATCATAATTTGTAACATGTAACGTGACGTTTATATTATTGCTAAACGCGACACCGGACTCAGCGATCTGTGCATTAGTAATGGACATCGCAGACAGTTATTGATTGAATTAATTTATGCGTCAATTTGATTGGCGTTCGTTAATGTCGAGGTGTAACATGATTTTGGGATGTTACTGTTAGATTACTACGTGATACATTGAATTGGAAATCTTTATTTATAGGTTAAATGAAGGTTATAAACAGAATACTGAGTGATTTTCTGAACTTGTAGGTATAGTCACTAGTACACCGTTATTTTAGATAATTATTATGTTTTTGGGGCTTATCTTACGTAGCTGTTCGACGAGAAACTAGACTGGTTTCAAGCTATTCTAGAGGCTCATATACATGAACAGCATTCCACGACACACGACGTGACGACTGTTGTGATTACTTATTGCTCTTATTTGAGTGGTTACAAGTGCCTACCGTAAAAGATGTTTGAATCTCGGATACTCTATTAGCGATTTTTCGGATTTTCGAAAATTTCTCCGTATAGCACGAGATCTATAATTGTGTTCAGTGCATAGCAATGCACTCAGTTCTTCTCACATGAGACATATAAGTGGTGAAAGGTGGGAACAAACAATAAAACAAATAACAGACACCAAACTCCACTTATACAACGCAAAAACCAAACAACTTCGCTAGACAATTCGCACATAATCTTGATACAATCTCGACTTTCCCCGTTCCCGTTCCTCAAGGGCCGTCAGTCGCCCTTCACACGGCTTACAAGCCACAATTTAATTATTCGCAAACACGTCCTCTAATGTAGATGTAGGCACGATAAGGGTGAGCTTTGAGTACACATAGAAAAGCGACTATAGACCTTATAAGTACTGAAAAATGTCATTATCTTGTTCCTTTTTTAAACTACGTAATATATATAGTTGAACAATGCAAATTAATTTCGTGTAAAACATACAAGTTGTGTTGGAGATACATACGCCAGAATACTAAAACGTTACTCAATTTTAAGTCGTGGTTAAATATCGTGCCATCTTGTCTTTTACAAAGAAGTAGTGGTGACAGAACTATACTTAAGCGCGACTTAAAATTGAGTAACGTTTCAGTACAATAGAACTGTAATATAATATTTAGAAATACACATGAGGATCTGTCATCGAAATCCTTGCCTGTATCTCATTATGTGAGTTGAGACCTTTGTCCTTTCATTGCATCTTCTAAGTAAATAAAAAAATAAGGCAATATTATTTTATTACCAAGATTATTTCGGTCTTTCATGTAAGTGTTAACAGATTTCTACGTTGATTGTGAATCTTAAGCTTGCCATTTTCGAGAAAATGCTGACTCATTTTCAATTTTCAAACTACCTACAGTCAATTGTCATAGAAGAAAAAAAACTACCTACAGCTTTTATCTCCTTAATGATATGCCCTTATAATCCCTAATTCAATAAATAAATAAATAATCTCAATGTAGTCTGCGACCTTACATCAGAACATTCACAAAGTCCATATATGTACTTATGTTTCTCTATACTGAGTTCGGAAATTATTTCGTAGAATACCATAATAGAGAGCGAAGCGAGACACAACTAACATTGTGTTTAAATCTTCCTTTAGTCCTATTAGTTTGTGTTTAGTAATATTGAGGTACACACTACACAGAAATACAGAGTATAGAGTAAATATAGGCGGTATAGATGTGTAACATGTTTATTTCGTTCTGTCTATTACTATTTTTTATTCTATGGTTTTTAACACAATAATATAATTCTACTGACATAAATTTTTGACATTTGAACATTAAGATATTAACATTTTTAAGTGTGGGACATGCTTCGGCACGAATGGACCGGCTCGACCGGATTAATACCACGGCCTTACAGAAAATCGACGTGAAACTACGTTTGCGATGTGTTTCGTCACGTGAGCGAGGTTACTACCCTCCCCAATCTCCTCAATCACTGAATCCCCAACAATCCTCAAATTCCTAATCCTCAAACGGCGGGTAACGCACTTGTAACGCCTCTTAGAGTTCCAGATGTCCATGGGCGACACCGATTGCTTACCATCAGGTGATCCGTCTGCTCGTTTATTCATATCACAGCATATAAAAATAAAATAAGAATTTACCTACGCAGATTTTGTCAAGTATCATCATTATATTGGTAAACTTATTATTATTACTAAAATATTGTATATTTTACTTAATATTTCTAAAATGCTTCGTCGGCTGAGTAGTCACAAGTGTGACTGCCGGGCAAGGGGTCTCGGGTTCGATTCCGGGTCGGGCAAAGTGCCGTAATGTACCTACATCTCTGCCTAGCCCCTTCGGGGATAAAAGGCGTGATGTTATGTTATGTGTATTTCTAAAAATATTTAAGACTGCTATGGAACACTACATAAACAAAATTAATATTGTAAGTTATTAACATTTCCACGGCAGGCATCTTCCTTAAATAACAGCAAACGTCCCCATACACGGAATCTCAGTTATAGGTAGTACTATAATATTTACTTAAAACACTCATTAACAATAATATTCACAAAGATATTAAGCTTAGAACTGAATTTCCAACATATATATGTAAATGTTTGCTATTAATTCAAAGATAGTGAGTAGTTCGGCTTAATGAATCCGAATATCAATGAAAACAAATAACTTTCATTACACGCAACCTTACTTCCTATGTGTGTAGGGCTGTCACTTGTATTTCATAATACATTTATTCATTTTTTGTACAGTTCGGATGAATTATTAACAAACTGTACAAAAGGGTTGGAATGAAAAATTTATTATTAAAAAATAATATTTTTAGTAACTAAAATGTCACAGTCAAATTGTTTTCTTGGTAACGTAAAGAAAAATCAACAAAAAATACGTACAAAAATGTATATAGTTCATCTAAAAAAAATGAATGCGTGGATCATGTCGTATTTTTATCAAAAGTATATTTTTTATAAGAACCAAACATAACAATGATTTCGTTTAGGGACTTGAAATAAAATATGACTGATTAAATAAATGTACACCGTGTCAGCTATTTTTATGGAATCATTCTATACCCATTTTGTGTCGAATATTACATGTAAAATTCTAGAAACTCTTTTGATTATGACAATCGTTTAAACTAAAAATATATCATTTTACATGTTCCCTACAATTTCCAATTACACAGGTGTTACATCAGCCTCCAATAATGTTTTTGTTAATGACAATGACACACCCAGACAAATAAAACCAGAGCCACAATAAAAAACAAAACAATAAAAATCAAATCAAATCAGTGTTTATGTTGACACCCCTGAATTTATTGGTACACCAACGCAACAGATTGTTATCGTGAAATGGGACGGAATTAATATCGTTGACGACTCATTTAACGAACATTCTCTTTGATATTAAAGGTGAATTTCGCATCCTCGTTATGCATAAATCTGTACATTTGGTTAATTACTCCACCATGCTTAAGTTCGTAAGGCCTTTATGTTATGCGGTTAGTTGTGCGAAGCGCTTGTGGGGTATATATCTATCAACGTTTGTTATACATACATTTGAGTTTTGAGTTAGTGTTATTGGCATCAATTTAGTAATGTGGTTTACACAACGATGAAAAGTGACAAACTTGTCTTATTGTTGTGATTCTACATTTTTATTGTATTTTTTTCTAACTTGCAAAAATCCCAGTAAAATTGTTGAAATTGTTCCAGTTGCAGTTTGTCGATGCTACTGAGTTCCTTTTAAAGCTAACAGTCACATCTATAGGTATTCAACGTGATTGTCAGAATTGTAACCAAGTTTTGTATAAAATTAAGTATAAACAATATGACTTTGAACATACACCACTTAACTCATTTTAAGGTCAGTAGAATATCAGTTTTAAATATTTTCAATATGAAAACGAAATTTCCAAGAAATCCAAGGCCAAGCCCTTTAATAAAGGATACCTTAATAGACTAGTCTAATGAAGTCTAAGTAAAGTTATAAGATATAAATCAGGCTAAAAACTTAATTAATACTCATTAAAATGTGCAAACAATTTAGATTTAGAATCATTATACTATACTTTTAATACTTTTTTTAAGGTCTGAAATAATAATGTTTTAAAGACAGGTACTCGTACATATTTGGGATCTTGTGTTTTTAATTTATAGGTCATTAAAATAAGGTATAAATTTATATGTTACCCTAAAAGACTATAGGTATTTTGCAGTCATATCAGTGCTTTGTCACGTCGAAAAATATTCTTAGCGCCCGAATATTGAAGGACTGCTCAATTCTAACCCGCGCTTAATTTATAGTTCTGTCACTACAAAATTCTTTGTAAAATACAGACAGAGATGGTACGTAAGAAGTATTTCAAAAATAACTTTTCTTTAATTTACATTATTCATCGAACAAACAATTCTATCTTTACAACAAACTCGAACAAAAGCTACTTCAATTTACTCAAAAGACTACAAAATCTTAAAATAAAACAGCAATGCATAAATACGGCACTTAAATCACGGGTATTACCGCACTACATCCAGCGTTACATAGCATTTAACTAAATAAAGTGGAAAATAAAACACCCTGTTTACCATACACTCGGTCGCTCGCTCTCTCTTTAATCAGGAGAGTATAAATAAGCTCGCGTTGGCTCCCGCGAGATTCCTGAAAATCCACATGCCATAGTGGACTGCGCTTTAGCGTGTGGTACAAGATAATTTTATGTACAATGTTGGTCGTTTTTGGGGAAGCAAATGAGATACGCTATGAGTTTTGATGTTTTATAGGTTTTTATACTTACCGATTTTAAATAGATAAATAAATTTTTACACACCATAATACATAACATTACATATGGGGGAGATGATTTGGCCGCCGGTAATCTCAATTACACGATAAAACACAACGCAAGCGTTGTTTCACATCGGTTTTCTATGAGGCCATGGTATCACTCCGGTCGAGCCGGTCCATTAGTGCCGAAGGATGGCTCTCCCAAACATATGACTATGAGTCCCTTGTAATAGGGAGTAAAACATTTTTTATAAGTACACCATTTGTACAGGTTATTATTAGGTTCGTTTTTCGTTATATTATTTTTTTCAAACATTTATAACGGCTCTTTTTATTAAATTATGCTGATTTTGCAAGTGCATATCAGATTTATAGCTAATTTTTACGAGTAAAAAAAAATGTTTGAGGTATCTTGAATAGACCCCACGCCTTACATTATAATTTTACTTAACATTTATATTTATTAATACAATGTTATATAACTTTATCTTCAACAAAAAATCTTATATTAACTCATTTTAATAACAATAACGAAAATGCCCAAATAATAAAATCAGACGAAAAATCCTGAGCAAAGAAAAGCTTTCTTTTACTTTGGGACCTCCGTTGAAGATCTGAGCTCAGGCCAATAAACACTTGACGAAGGTGGCTATCTGTCAAGAGTGGGGATGGGTCTGCTCGATAATATGTCTTACCACACATAGCAAGAGTTATTCTGTCTGTAAGTACGTCCTCGTTGCTTTTACAAAGATTTATTTTTGATCTGAACATTTTCGAGACTTTAAGTTTTTGGAGGTTATTTTGTATGTTACTATCTCAATTGTTGTTTGTTATTATTCATTTAATTCATAATATGACTTGTTTTTCCCAACTGGGTACTATAAAAATCTGACGAAGCGACTACATACTGACAAAGACCAGACATAAGTGATCCTTATACTTTATTAACCCGACGTAGACGTCGATGTCGTCACTAACATCAGCCAAATAATCCAGCAGTAGCCAACAGCTATCAGATACGTTGATTACTACGCATTTTCGAGTTACAAGTAACATACCAATTCTTTAAGCAGTCTTAAACTGTCAAACACCGAGCTGTCACCGGTGACCGCAACCTATTGTTCGTTAATTGTGTCTATAATGACGGTACTCAAAGAGTTAAGATAAAAATAAAACACAAAATTCGATGTATAGTGTATTAAAATTGACTTGAACTTAGAAGACTCAATCTGTATGAGCTGACCACAGATATAAAATGCGTCCACCCTGAAACAAATGAAATACGTTTTATTATAGAAATCTTCTAGATATTAGGGTATGTACACATCTGGTGAATGTGCCGCTCGCGAGCCGCTTGTGGGCTGTCCGCGAGCTGCGCGCGTGTAATCACGGCAATAGTTTGGTGCTGAACTCATACAAGGTTCGTATAAATAATAATTATAAATGCACGCGCGCAGCTCGTGGGTGGCTCGCAAGCGGCTCGCGAGCGGCATATTCGTTGCGCATTCGCCAGATGTGTACGCACCCTTAGGTATAGGTATTAGGTCCACGAAACTAAATGAATTTTTAAATTGTTAATTAAAATATTTCGACCATCCATTTTACGAGATCAAAAAGGGATTTCGTATTATGAATATAAAACGATATTTTAGCATTTATTAGGCTAGGGTATTTTTAGGTTAAATAATGTATTTATAGTATTTCCTGATTAATGAAATATTAGATTGCTGAGACTTTTCTTTAAAATGGTATAAAATGCTCGCTATTAAGTGTTATTTTTTACTGATCAAGTAATGAGTTCTATTTTATGTAGCGCTCTACATTATTATTTTGTCATACACTAGGCCCCATTCACAACTACCTACTGTTTTATTGATTACTAAGTTCTGCCAGCGACTTCGTACGCGCAATCCCATTTTCTCCCGTTCCCGTAAGATTTTCAGGATATTTATGTCTTAAGAACCTTTTCCTAATAATAACAAAAACAACAAAAAAAGAATTAGTGAAATCGGTCCGCCCATTCACGCGTGATGCCGTGACCAAGAGAAAAAGGGATTGATTTTTATAGGTATATATAAGATTTTCGAAAACGAAACATTAAAACACATTCGAAAACATAAAAATTATGTGTAATACTACATTATTTCTTCAACCCGGATATTATCACGGGACCTTATGCTCTGCAATCACATTTGCGATCACTTGTCTACAAACGCATTCAGAAGGAGGCAGTTATTACTCTCACATACACTCAAAACTGGACGAAATCCTTTCAAATATTGTGCTAAGTACCATATAAGGGTAAGATAAGGATAATGGTAACTGGCAAATAAAAAAATATAGTCCAATATGGACTCTGACGTTATCACATTTGAAGCGAAAATGGGACAGAGAGAAAGATACACGTTTCACTCTTTTTTGTACGGTTTTTTTATTGTATGAAACGAATCGTGTATCAAAAACTAATTTTACTTATTTATTTTATTTATTTATTTAATTCAACACATCCTAACAGGTTACACCCAATGCGATAATGTTGTCACTTAATATAAAAACGTATAATTAACATTGTTATATAACACAATTAAAAATTGTTAATTTGATTTATCGATGAAGTCATGTTTTGTCAGAGTCAAGTCAGAGATATAATTTTGATAGAGATAATAGGGTAGATGCCTAATTTTAGTTTTAATGTTCGTCTGGTAGATTATCTATTTTAAATTATTAGACACGTATTTTTATTTACGATTTTTTAATAACGAATTATTTCGACGATATGTTGATTTGAAATGTCGTGTGACGTCACTACTATGTACATTTTATACGTAGAAATGACGTTTTAGCCCCCACTCCATAACTTTGATTTCGTTTTATCTAAGTATTGTCTTATTACACGACAAAATACAAATAAGGGGTCTTATATTACGGACTAATTAGATTTTTAATTTTCTTCACCAATTATCAACATCTTGATCACTCTTTGATAAACCTTTTAAATTGCTATGGTAACCCGACTGCCAAGCATGGAGGTTATACGATATAACGTAACTAGCTACACCATGAAATTTATTTCGTTTTCGTCCCGCGGAATCAACTTGCCATAAAGTTGAGTACCTACATTCGATGTATATAAAGTAAAAATTATAAATTTTCGTTAACAAAATGTTCATTAACTAAAAATCGCGGGTTACTCACGTGAATATATTGAGAAAAGCTCTACTAGTTGTCGATGTCGCGCAGCCAACTGACACATCGCCGCGACCGCGCAAGCTGCTCATGAAGAAGAACCCCTCTATGGTTCGAAACCAGTAGAACTTTTCTCAGTATATTCACGTGAGTAACCCGCGATTTTAGTTAATTTAGCATGTCTCACGATAGTTATTATAAAAACAAAAAATGTTTATTAACTTACGCACATGAAACACTAGATGTAACTTTGTTGGCACTATTTGCATCGCACTTGCCGTCCGCCGAGTAATAAATTGCGTGATGCGCTTTTTACAATGGTTCATTAGTTATTTTTTGTTTCAAACATTTTATTTCAATTGAATTACACAGAACCATTTTACTTCGGGACGAAAACGATATAAACACGTTGTATAGCATAATTATTGTACTTTTTATATAATAGACCTATTACATAAGTGTAAAATAGTAAATAAGTAATATATTTTATTGTTTAACAGTATAATGTTTTAGCTTGTGCTGTAAAATTATCTATGTGCTTATTTATAAATAAATAAATGACGTAGAGGGGGTACTATTCATCATCAACAGCCTATAAATGCCCACTGCTGAGCAAAGCCTCTTCTCACACGGAGAAGGTTAGACCATTAATCACCACGCTTGCTCAATGCAGGTTGGCGATTTCAAACTTATAATTAGAAATTATAAGTCCAGGTTTCCTCACAATGTTTTTCCTTCACCGTTTGTCAGTGGTGTCTAAATAATCTTAGAAAGTACATATAACTCGGAAAAAGTCACATTGGTACTTGCCGTTGGTAGGTTTCGAACCCGCACCCTCATGCATGAGAAGTGGGCGTCTTAAACCTCCGGGCCACCACGACACTATTACGAGTACTATTACGGGCTGTCGATGGCGAATATCACTCCACTTGCACTATTGTGATTATTGTACACTATAAAGTCCTATTGAAACTTACCTAGACCCACAATCATGACGATGACCATCCATATAAGTGCAATAACTGGTGGATACCGACCCTCGACTATCAACAGCAGTGGTATTATGATAGCAAGCACTAATTGTATACAGAGGTACACAATACTCAACCAAATGTAATAGGACATTAGGTCGGGATTCTCCTGAGAGGGAAAAAACAATATTAGAAAGTAATCACTAGCATTTTTGAGACTTAAAGCGAGTTTTAGCTATTTTGGGTATGTCCTTGAGTATTCTCACGTCTGTTTTCACCAACCTCTTTTTAATTTTAAGGAACCCCTAAGCTAAGATAGGTGACAATTAACGAAATTTTTGGGTTTTTCCAACCTATAAGTGACATCTTACAGTACAAATAACGTGTAAGTTTAGGTACCTCACGCAAAGTCACTATTAGTTAAAAGATGGTTAGTGAAATCGGTTATTAACCTAAAATTTTTCCTACATTACAAATTGACATATAACATAACATCACGCCTTTTATCCTCGAAGGGGTAGGCAGAGGTGCACATTATACCACTGTACAATGTAACACCCACTTTTCACTATTTATGTTATGAGTCCCATGTAATAGGGGGTGAGCCTATTGCCATATACCGGGCAAAGTTCCAGACTCCGTGCTACTACTGAGATTTTTTTTTAAATCCAGTAATACTTTGCCCGACCCGGGAATCGAACCCGAGACCCCTTACCCGGCAGCCGCAATTGCGACCACTCGGCCAACGAGGCAGTCCAAATTGACAATGTACTCAAATAAGTCTTTCATATGTGCATGATACAATACAATAATACTCACATCTAGGGCGGCCATTAATAGCAGGACAGAAGTCAAGACAAACATGATTGTGACGATAACAAATATTGACAGGAACACGACTAATATCAACGTGGATGGCGTCAAGTTTTTTCTGTCCTTTATTAGTAACATTGTTGATATTGTGACGCCGAACAACTGAAACAAAGAACATAAAAGAACTGTTAGTACTAATATATGAATCAAACCTATTGATTACAATAGTTGTAATAGTTTTTTTTTGAGAAAGGCATTCATTGTGGATCGACACGACTCGAAAGTCGTGTAACATAATATACCATCACACTCTACATGTCGACAACATCTTGAGCTAAGTCTAGATATTTTATTTATTATTTTAAGTCGCGCTTAAGTATAGTTCTGTCACCACAAATTCTTTGTAAAACGACAGTGATGGCACGATATTTTAGTATAACTTAAAATTGAGTAGCCTTTCAGTATTCTGGCGTTAACAGTTTGTAATTTTACTAATGTTATAAATGCGAAAGTATATATGTTTGTTTGTGAGTCCTTCGGCTAAAGGTATCGGGATGAAATTTGAAACATATTAAGTATGGTCTGCAATAACAACCAGGCTACGTATCGCCTGTGAAGCCGCTGGGAGAAGTTAACTATGCTACTAACTGACTGAATAACTTAATGTCTATTTCCATCCGTATGACAGTCCATTAATTTCTTAATAAGTATTAAAAAGAAGACTTAACTAAAAATATGATAGACCAAAAATTTAACATTAACATAATATACCATCACACCTTTTATCCTCGAAGGGGTAGGCAGAGGTGCACATTATGCCACTGTACAATGTAACACCCACTTTTCACTATTTATCAGACCCCGTGCTACTACTGAGAATTTTGATAAACCCAGTAATACT
Source organism: Spodoptera littoralis (assembly GCA_902850265.1). NCBI lineage: Eukaryota > Metazoa > Arthropoda > Insecta > Lepidoptera > Noctuidae > Spodoptera > Spodoptera littoralis. The sequence goes on along the minus strand of LR824542.2, from coordinate 4,465,611 downwards.
TTGCCTTTTTTTTGAGGGGGGAAATCATCCAATGACTTCTTCCGTCCGGGTGAGGCGGGAGGGAGTGTCAGACTCTTACTGACTAAAAACCACCCCGTTCCTACTCCTGCCCTTCGAGCTGGAGCCCTGGCAACCCGTTAATATTTTGCCGGGCAGTCGCACTTGTGACCACTTGGCCAACGAGGCAGTTAGAACAAAAATAGTCAGTCCATAACGTCTGAAATTAGCAACGACGGACATCTTCAAAACTGTTTGTCATCAAAAGCAGTCTCGAGCGGGATGCGCTTCATAAATAACTTTTGCTACCATTGTGACCTATCTTTGTATTCAATTCCATAAATATTATCAACTTTATTTGTTTTATATAATACTAACGGACCCGACAGACGTTGTCCTGTATATCCACGTGAATGTATAAACAAAAATTCATTCAAATTAGTTCAGCCGTTTAGGATAAAATAACCTAGACATCGACTGCACCGCCATCTGCCGGGCTGATTTGTGAATCTAAACCATTCCTAGATCCCCTTGAACACACACAAAAAATTTCATCAATATCGGTCCAGCCGTTTGAGAGAAGTTCAGTGACATACACACTCACAGCAGAATTATATGTATATATAAAGATTCTCAAGACAAACATCTCTAAAAAATATTGGTAATGGTGCATACTTCTAAATACAGGTAAATTATACAAGACATTAAAATAACAATAGTTTTTAGTCAAATATTGAGAAAAGTCAAGTAAGAGATGGACACTAAAACTAACTTATAATACCTCTAAGTGTAGCAATGGGGATGATATTGAGATATGAAAAAAAAAATCAATTTAGTCCGTCACTTAGGTAATGAAAAATATTAGACACATTTTTTTTTATTTTGTCCTATAAGAAAAACAATACTTATTTAAAACGAATCAAATTGTAGTGAGTGGGGGCTAGCTACGTCATTTCTAGGTATGAAACGTACCTAGAAGTGACGTCACATTGAAAATACTTGTCTAATGTTTTGAAATAATCTACCAGACAGACTTTAACACGTTAAACGCCATGGGGGTCATCGGTGACCGGCGTTAGCGGAGGATTTGCCTTCAACAGTTTTTTATTGGCAGTCAAAGTCTTAAAGTGAAATTTAGTCATTTACTCTTGTAGGGTCCACCTCAGTAAGAGATCAAAAATCGAAATTCATAGCGCAGTGTAAGTGTAAGCCAAGTTATAAGATAACAAAACTTAAAATATATGCACAAGTAGCACTTTCAAAGCTGGGTCGTTGCCACAAAGGACTTTGTTCGAAAGAGTTAGAAAACAAAATCTAAAATAAACATTTTCTTAGAAATTATATCAAAGATATTTCGAATTGAATTTTTCTCTACAATTCGTTTGCGAAATATTTTAGTATTGAAGAATTATTTGCTAATAAACCGAAGTTCTAAGAATTTTATTAATATCAACAACAGAATGTGTGCACATGTTTGCTGTTAAGTTATAAGCTCTAACGTTAATAGTTCATTGAACCGTAACTTTATTATTGTTGTAAATAAATTAAACACAACCTATTGATTAATTGTCAGGACCGTGTCACTGAAAATAATACTGAGTCAAGTCTTGTTGCACTGTTTTGTAGGACGATTGTTTCCAAAGGTTTTTTTTTTAATTTCAAATATATGACTGCGAATCGGCAGATAGTCTGAAATGTCAAGAGCGTATAACCGACCCTAAAGCATACGTAGTGCTTATATTTTATGTCATTTTTTAAGGGTATATAATGATGATAAGGGGAAATATAGTCATCCAATGACTTCTCCCGTTGGGTGAGGCAGGAGGGAGTGTCAGACTCGTCATCAAACGTGTAATTTTGACGAGTTTACATTTAAGGCCACACCTATGTAAAATGTCTCTTAGTAATTTTATTAAAAAAAAAACTCTTACTGACTAAAAACCACCCCGTTCCTACTCCTGCACTTCGAGCTGGAACCAGATACGTACGTTCTCTGTGGCTCTGTGGTGGTCTGATGGCTCTTTGAGGCGCGTGCGAAACGCGACGCACCGTACGCTCGACTCTGATTCTAGTCAGACAGCGACCTACCCATGCTCGCCTTCTTGGGCCCGATTTTTTGATATAACTCTATAATAATAATGTACAAAGCAACACAATATTGTAATAAATTTTTACCTAACAACCTTGAAACGAACTGCGTCTTGTAATTCTTGACAGAAATATTTTCATTAACACTAAGCTAGCCTTTTTTACATTATCTAAAACATTCATAACCATTTAATACATCGGTTTTAGGTTACCTGTAATTTATTAATCCAGGTACAGACCCCGAAGTAACGTTCGTTTGGAATCCAATTAATATTTTACAAGCAATGCATATCGGATCAAGTATCAATTTGTGTGTACTGAGCCTTAAACTCAGGTGAGAGTTAACAATGTGGATAGCCCAGATTATCTGTGAAGTTTTGTTTAGGAATATGAATACATAGCTATACTAAAATCTGGTAGGAGAACCTAACGGGTAACCGGGGCTCCGGCTCGACGTCCAGGAGAAGGAACGGGGTGGTTTTTAGTCAGTAAGAGTCTGACACTCCCTTCCGCCTCACCCAGGCGGGAGAAATCATTCGATGATTTTCCACCCTTAAAAAAAACACTAAAATCTGGTAAAACTGATAGTAGGCTTTTTTGTATAAGGTTGGGCTAGATGTGAGATTTGTCTTATCAAATTAAACCTGGCTAACTTTACACATAACATAACATCACGCCTTTTACCTCCGAAGGAGCAGGCAGAGGTGCACATGCCACTTTTTACTATTTAAGTTATGAGTCTCATAATAGGGGGATGAGCCTATTGCCATATCCCAGACTCCGTGCTGGATTAAGATTTTTTTAAACTCAGTAATACTTTGCTCGACCCGCGAATTGCACCCTAGACCTCTTGCCTGGCAGTCGCACTTGCGACCACGCGGCCAACGAGGTAGTCTTTACTCTTCACTAACTTTAGACACAATTCAAAAAACCCTTTCTATTAATTAAAACTCTATCAATAGAATACCTATGTATTAACATGTTAATAGGTTTATATATATTGAGTGCATTAATATCCTTCTTCATAAATAATATATCAACATACATACCATGTCAAAACGTTGGAGTTAATTTCTACTGTGTCATTAGAACGACTTAAGGAAATTGTTACAAAACATTACAATTCCTTTGCAAAACGCCGCAACAACTTTTTGCTCCGGAATATACATGTATTTCTTAGAACTGTTCCCAAGGAGACAAAGTGAAACGTTTACTAAACAAAACTTCAACAAAGGCAAAAACCAAATCGGGCTTACGCATGAAACACTTCCACCTACGTTCCACGTCAGCCCCGCCTAGCTATTATCCTAGATTTTCAGTCCAAAGACGCCATAAAACGAGCCTTTTGTTCTACAGACAACGTTTACGCTTCAAGATAAGACGAAATTATCAAATAGGCATTCTCACAATTCCAAGTATAGCAATGAGTCTCGCCCCGCATCGTATATTCAAGTAGTCCAAACGTGGCGCCGCCTGTGGTATCTTCTCGAGAATAAAAATCTCCCCGTATACATCCATTTTATGGAAAAGGTTTCAAAATACACTAAAAAAGGTGTAAATAGAAAAAAAAGTGTAAATCTTGTAAAATATAAGGTAAAAAATTGAGTACATAATGCCAATTAACGGCAATATAAAAATTAATATGACTGCCAAATATGACAATGATTTTTATTTTTTGAAGCATAGAGAATCAAAGAACCAAGAAGTTTGTTTGAACCAAGAAACTTTTGTTGGTTTTTAAAAAATGTACCCACGATTTTGCCATGATTGTACCAAATGGAATCTGTTCTGTATCGTAGGCGTTTACAAACACAAATCGTGGTTCCACAAATACCCACGCCACGCACCTACCTACAGTTATTTTTGTATTTAAGGACCGTGTAAAAATTTGATTCTTTGTTGGTTTTCTGCCAAATCCTGAAGTTGATAAGAAGTGAAAATAGCACCATGGCATTTGTATGTTTATTTTTATAAAAACGGGTATTTCTTTTTCTTCAAAGTTTATTTTTCTTCAAATTGGATTGGTTTAAAAATAAATGTATGTTTTTCTGGTAACCCATTTTTAAGGGCCTCTTCGGTTAAATAAAAACTTTCGATTAAAAAGGGAGCGCCTTTACCCAGTCACCTTATGTCTCAACAGGGTGCACGAAGTATTTTACTTGCAAATATTTACAGACCTTTGGAGAAATTTGAAGAATCCTTAATTTTGGAGAAAAACTATAAGGCATACTTCTGCGTCACTTTTTAAAAATCCTAACTTCCACTCGCAATGCAGCAAAACTCACAAAAAGCTCCCAAAAGTGTAACAACAAATCCTAAATAATCTTACCCACTTAAACTCCAGAAATCCTAAAAGAAATAGTGCAAAAGAAGCGTATGACACACCTGTGAAGCTGTGTCACAGAACTCATGAAGGCGAATTTATCCACGCAAGTTGAGAGCTGAGGGCCTAATACGAGTTTTTTTTTATGTTTAACGTTACCGCGCTTAGCCCTCTGATTGGTTGATTCGTTGGAGTTGGCCAATCAGAACGCCGAACGCAGTAACATTTCGATCTCGTCAAGTGTAAAAAAAACCTTGTACTAAGCCCTCAGAACTCATGAAGGTGAATTTATCCGCGCAAGTCTGGAGCTGTTTGTCGAGTCTCGCAGTAAATCAAATGAGTGGGACGACGAGGCTTATCGTTGGAACACACTGCACACGTTTACTTGCGCTCTTATGCTATTTTTTTATATTAAACTAATATGGCGGTGTTGATTTTCGCGCGCATCTTTAAAAGACTGTGTTTTTTGAATTGAATGTTTTTTTTTTTCGTTGCTAATATTGGAATGTGTGGCTTCTATGTTTTAGGCATTAGGCATTTTTAGACAGTACGAAGTTTGCCGGGTCAACTAGTTGTACACAATTCTAAGTATTTTGCTTATGATATGAAATCTTTTTATTAAGGAGGGGAAAATTATCGAATGACTGCTCCCGTCTGGGTGAGGCAGGAGGGAGTGTCAGACTGTTACTGACTAAAAACCACCCCGTTCCTACTCCTGCACTTTGAGCTGGAGCCTCGGTAACCCGTTAGGTTCTCCGCGACTCCGTATGATATGAAATCACTGTACCAGGAGTATTCAAGTTAACAGAACTACAACGACACATTACAAACGCAAAACAATTAATTTTATATTAGGAGTTACTTCATATCATAAGTTGGTTGATGATAGATTTATCTGTTTTCACATTAATATTACAAAATACTATATATCCAGTTCCCCATGTTAGGAAAACTGGCGTGATATTGGTAATACACGCCAGTTTCGATAGAACAAATTCAGATGACCTAGTTTGTTAGCTGCGTACCTATCACAAGGTTTTGTTTATATTGCCTAACGAATAAAGTTTTTGTACTAGGCTGTTAGGATAACAACATGCCAGCTAGATCCTTTTTTGTCCAATAAACGTAGAGTTTGCTTTGAAAGTAACGGTTTTTCTAACAAATATGGCGTTTAGAACACTTTTCGGATTTGAAAATAAAAATGGATGTTCATTTCTGCTCGTTGTAGGGTCTTGAAAAACAGTTTTAAATCCCTCTTTTTGTTCAGTCAGAGTTATTGACGTTTAAAATTGTATTACGTATAAAATATCTGCTACTTAAACGTAACTTAATCGACAAAATCAAAGTATGGAATACCAAGATCTCATGCCCATGACATTGATTATACTAAATTGTAATTCCAAACACTTGAGGCTCAAGTATTTAGCGTGAAACGTAAATCAGGGTAAAATATTGTGGCTTACACTTTATCACGCTATTAAGGCTGAGTGAGACAAACCTTCTTACCGTAGTACGTCAGTGTAAATTGTGTGAAAACGCCCTTAAAGCTACCGTGAGCTAACAATAAACGTTTAATTAAATTGCTGACAATGCAATTAAGGTATAATTGAAACAGACTGTGAATACGTTCCGAAAAAGATATTTTTTCTATTGAAATGAATTTCGTAGGTTGGTGCTTAGCGTCGATAGAAATGATTTTAATGAAATATTTTCGTTTAGAATTTGTAATAATGATAATTTCACTTATTGTTTATAATGAATTATTCATTAATAAGTTTCTATTTCGTATTGAATATACATTAGTGAGCTTTTCATTTACCAGTTGACGACAAAAGATGACAGGCAGATTACAGAAAGTAACTATGCATTCCACAAAAAAAAAATCAAAAATTTAATTTATGGAATACTAAAATTTAATTTAATAATACAGTATTTATAACTCATAAACGGCCTTATAGATTTGACTGAAAATTGGTGGGGAGATAGCTTAAAATCAAGAGTACCTATTATTATTTATAGTAGATAGGTAATTATTCAAAATTCAAATCCAAAAATTATTTATTTACGTAAAGAAGGTGTACCTTATTTAACTAACTATCCGTAGATAGTTTATCATTTTAATTTTTTGTAAGAGTGGCAGAGTCATGCTTCGGCACGAATGAGCCGTCTCAACCTGAGTGACACCACGGCCTCACAGAAAACCGACGTGAAGCAACGCTTGCGTTATGCTTCGTCGTGTGAGTAAGGTTACCGGAGGCCCAATTACAGCCCCCCCCCCCTTGATATGATGTCCCCCCTTGATGTCACACCTAATATTATCCACAACGATAATACCATATTGTCACAGCAATTGTCAAAAATATGTTCCAGTAGGTAATAAAACAAGGTATCTATGTAAATAAAAACATAATAGTCTGTACTTATCTAGTAACATTGCACTTATTTTGGCATGCAGTCGGTTGGCAGTTTGCCGCTAGTTTAATGGACTACGGGACATATCAGCACTGAGGCGCGTAATTTATTAACCCTCTCATACTATTTTAGCTACAACACTGCTATAAAAAAGGTTTTTATTAGAAAAGTTTACCTAACCTATGTAATACATAGTGGAATAAGACAACTTGATTCCCCATTTTTTTAAGCGGGAAAATTCATCGACTGTCTCCTCCCGCCTGGGTGAGGCAAGAGAGATGTCAGACTCTTACTGACTAAAAACCACCCCGTTCCAACTCCTGCCCTTCGAACCGAAGTCCTGGCAACCCGTCAAGTCCTCTGCGGCTTCATATCGGCATCAGCCCTATTGGGCCCCATCTGTGGCGGTCTGATGGCTTTTTGAGGCGCACGCAAAACGCGATAACTTGATTCTCCTTAGTCGTTTCAATCATCGTACCACATGACAATCGACGAAGCGTCACCCGCTCGTGCGTACTGCTAAGGAGTAGTACTCTTTGCCAGAGTTTCTGTTTACTGAAGGGTATAACCTGGGTGTCTTCAAGGCCCTAGTGAATAAGATGCTAACGGGCAGACGTGCTCCATTGTAGAACGCATCATCGCTTACCATCAGGCGAGATAGTGGCCAAACGTCACCCCGTCAAATATAAACAAGTGAATTTTGACTAAGGTTACAACTTTCATTCTCCGTCTGTTATCCTATTTGGGCATAATTTTATTACCTTTTATTTTTTCAATTTGTTGTCAAACCTTCTGCTCAGGTGTCGCGCTGGTCGCTAACAAAGCAGTAAAAATTTGGAGAAAAGAAAAATAAAATACGTTATTCAATGTTAACACCAGAACCATGAAAACTTCTTTGTTTAATTTGAAAATTTATAATTTTCCAACTTCTTACTTTATAGGGAAGATGTGAAGTATTTAGGATTTCTGGGAACCTTCAGTGGTTTCATAACAAAGGAAGATTTCTTCCGAGAACATTAATAAAGTAAATATTCCCTAAATAAAATTATTACAGAAAATAGAATATCAAATATCTACTTCAGTATCATGACTGTTTTCACGAGGTTTTCACCAACGTCGACTAAATTTTAAGGATCCCCTAAGCTAAGAAAAGGGGCACTAACTATATTTTGATTTTCACCAACCTATAAGTGCCACATAAGACCTCTCACGATAAGTGACTCTTGGTTAAAAGATGGTTTGAATGAACCAGGGTGAAAACGGCCATAGATTTCATAAAAATCTCGATCATCCACACAAGTAATTGTATAAGTGGGTGGTCCTTTAGTCTAAGTAACTCAAAGTAAAGAGATGGTTTAAGAATAGTTGGTGCAATAAACCATAGATCTCATATAAAAAACTCAGTAACCTATTCTCTTCAATCAGAAATCGATCCTTAAAACACATAACCCACAAAGCACACCAAAGATTTTATTATACTTTTCTCCCAATAATTATTTAAATTATTATGTTTTTTCCTCATATTTTTTCGAAGTAGGTCGAGGTCGGGTACACCCTGTTTGGTCGCCTTTGCTGTGATTTTAGTTAATCATTGTTATGAAAATATAATTTGAATATTTGTATTACTGCGTATTATACCAATGAGGCTTTATTATTTTCTTGGAGCAAGAATTTTTTGAAACAAAAAATCAGTTCTAGTTCAGTGGAATAAATCAGTTCTCAACAGTTAATACTTGCAAACATTTTTGAAAAGAGAGTCAAAATGATTTATAATAGGTACTTATCGCAATAAAAAATCCATTTTCCATGTCGTACAACTACGACAGACACGACAGATACGACCGAACGACAAATACGACAGACACGACAGATACGACCGAACGACAAATACGACAGATACGACAGATACGACCGACACGACAAATACGACAGATACGACAGATACGACCGACACGAAAAATACGACCAACACGACAGATACAATCGACACGACCGACACGACAGATACGACCGACACGACAAATACGACAGATACGACCAACACGACAAATACGACTGATACGACAAAAACGACCGACACGACAGATATGCACGATATTCGAATACAACTTCAAATTAAGTTGTTCTCTGTCATATTACAAAGAATTTATAGAGACATAACTATACTTTAGCGCGACCTAGGGTATTTCGACATAAAAGTACAAAAGTTGAATACATTGAAGCGATATAATTTATTCACTTGTTCAGAAAACAGTCTAGCGATGGAAAGCGGTAGAGTTTTAGTTGTTTTTAATTAATTACTCCCTAGGGCTAGGCACTTAACGAAGATTCTCCTCGGTTAAGGTCATTGACTTTTACAGTTTGTTCAAATGTTCTCGTTTTTTTTAATAATGGTATAAGAGGTTAAGACTCATTTTTAGAGATACTTTTATTCCTTTAAAATGATGACTTAATCAAATAACTATATTATTATTTATTTTGTATTTGTTGACGTTTCAAAAGTACCAAATTATGGTTTAATTGAAATAAATGCTTTGACTTTTTGACTTTTGACTTTTAAATTAATAAAAGATCGCAATGGGTATTACTATCTACTATTCGTTGACCATGATATTTATAGGGTGTTAACAGAACGTAGACAAAAGTTTTGTTTTTATAACTTCAATCGTTTTTGTTTTCATAAATATTCATACAACATTAGCCTCGAGCAGTTGATTACAACTATCCTAACTTACGAGTATTATCAATGCGAAAGTTGTGAGAATGTGTGTGTGTATGTGTGTATGTGTGTGTGTTTGTTACTCTTTCACGTCAAAACGACTGAAGGGATCGAGATGAAATATCGAACAAAGATAGATTATGGTCTGAAATAACACATAGGCTACTTTTTATCCCACAAGAACGCGGGCAAAGCCGCTGGCAGAAGCTAGTTATTACATAAAATAAACTTTTAATTCCTTACTTTTTTGAAAATGTAACTGGTATTTTACTACCATCACCTGTTTTTATAATAACTATCGTGCGACATACTAAAATTACTAAAATCGCGGGTGAATATACTGAGAAAAGCTCTACTAGTTTCGAACCACAGAGAGGTTCTTCCGTGCGCGGTCGGACGGTGCCGAGTAACCCGCGATTTTTAGTTAACTATCACCTGTCTTAGTTTTTTGAAAGCGCACTACTTACAACCACGTTACCACGTAGCCACCAATCACACTACTACCACATTAGGCTCACTAAAAAACATCGAATCTAATCCAATAATTTAAAACAAAGAACGCCAGATACATCAAGAACAAAGCACAATTACTTATCAGCAACAAAATTTAAAACACTCTCTAGAGTAATAACAAATTCTGAAGAAAAACAAGGCAGTTCTCTACAATAGTGGATTCGCTAGGAAAAGCAAAGTCGGGTAAAAAGAAATGTACTTCTCTTTTATATGTGTAATTCCCGTGGGTATGTGTTGAGTTGAGCCTAATTGTTGAGATAACCGACACTTTTCAAGTACTAACGCTTTGAACTGAGACGCTTAGTAAAACTCCTTTTTATGCTGAGTTTAAATTTTCTTGGATTTGGTATCCGTATACCTACACGTTTGCTGTTAACAGATATTTTGGTGAAGAAGTAAGAATACTTCTATCGTTATCTTCATTCATACATAGCATTGTACATAACATCACGACTTTTATCCCCAGGCAGAGGTGCACATTATGGCACTTAATGCCACTGTACAATGTAACACCCACTTCTCACTATTAATATTATGAGTCTCATGTAATAAGGGGTGAGCCTATTGACATTTACCGGGCACATTTCCAGACTCCGTGCTACTACTGTGATTTTTTTAAAAACCCAATAATATTTTACCCGGCCAGAATTGAATTATAGGAATCGACCACGACCAGTGAGGCAATCATTATCCTAATTAATATTCGTAAATAAAATTTTTGTACCTGGTATTCATATTATAAAATGTTAAAGGTCTTTGCCAGAGTCTATATTTCCTGAAGGGTATACCTGGGTGTCTTCAAGGCCCGAGTAAATAGGTTGCTTATATGACGACGAGCTCCATCGTAGACCGCATCATCGCATACCACCAGGCGAGATAGTGGTCAAACGTCGGCACATCAAATATAAAAAAGATTATTTTTGAAACTACATTAAACAAACCATGCGTTAAACATTTTAAGGGAAAACTCCTATGATTAAGTTACAACATCCAACTACGACACGATTGAAGCCGTAATATCTAAATAACTTCAAATTTCAGAAACATTATTTGTGTACTACTGTTTAATAATAACATTAATGGGGTACCTATAGGACAGTCATCTTCTACCTACGACATACACGTGCCAACCAAACAATGTAATTACATGTAGACACACGTCCGTATTTCTACACTAAAACAATATCAACCTTTATACACCTTTACCTATATACATTGTATCATAACCCTTCCTTCATATTTATCTAAAGGAAAATCAGTCACTGAAACCCAGTATTTACTCAGCCATTGAGGTTCACAATATCCTCGGGACCCGGTACACCCCGACCCATATCTCCTCACTTACAATTATTTGTTGAGAGAACCTCCTAATAAATACATGATAATGGACAAACGGTGTCTATTACATTTCCCAAGTTTATCTTAGAAACTAAATTTGCCGTGAATTTTGCTTTTTTATTCCTTTTTGTTGGGTATCTTTTGTAGATAAAAGGGGGTCGTTTTGATTTACCGCGCTGACCCTAAAGTGACCTCGTTGGTACTGTGCTTCCTGCTTTATATTGAAAGCTTCAATTCATTTACTGATTTATAAAGGACGGTCTATTTACAGGTTAGATTTTTGTATGTTTATAACAGACAGGTAAGCATGTTTCATGATTGTTTGCGGGAACTGTCGATCTTATGCGAAAATGTTAATGAAACGATAATAACTTATAATTTGGTATTTACCTACATTCAGTACCTTACATACTAAATTATTCAACGATTTGCTGTAAATATTTGTAGCATACCAGTTAGGAAATTGTTTCTTCTTTAATAATATCTCTGGTACATACGTATCTCATGTTAATCCAGCCGAATTTAATCTCTTTCCGAGTAGTGTACACATGAGCGTATGAATATTACTCCCAGCAAAGCAGAATACTAAAAATACAATGTGTATGCTTGCTAATAACTTGAAACATTCCCATGACGTTTACATTCTCATATTATTATATGTGCGAGTACACAACAGACAGAATGAAAACATAGCAGACTCAAACGTAGGCATCCCGTTGTACGAATATAATAAATATTATTTCTGTTTTCGACTGAGCTTATATTATCCGACTTTTTCGCCCCTAAAAACCTCTCTCACAGAGGTACAAGAATTTCAGAAATGGTGCAGCCTCTCCGATGGTATTTGTACGTTACCGAAAGCTTTGTATTTCGTTTTGCTACAAGGAAACTCTCTCTCACGTTCCGCTACTATGAAAAACCATTTTAATTACGAACGGGCCCGTGTGTTTATATCATGGGACGATGTTTAAGCCACCTTTTGAAGGGACTTATATAGAATCCCCACTTAAATCTCAGCTTCGTGTTCGCTTTAAAATGGAAATACAGGATAATGCGCGGATGAGAACGGCTTATTTGACAACACCCTGGTAAAAAAGTTAAATAAGGAAAACCAAAAGAATATTATTTCAATTACCTTTGAAAGCTTTGCTTGGTGTAATTGTAGAAGATTGAGCAGTTCTCCTCGCCCCACAAAAATTTAGACAAAATGGACGCATGTTGTTTTACAGACGGAACATTTTTTGGTGTAAATTCATGCCCATACTTACTGTGAAATTAAGGGTACAAAGGCCAATTATTTCGAGGAGGACGAACTAAGATTAGCATAACATAATTATTTAATTAAGAAAAACACGACGAAGGGAGAAAAAAAATATCCAAAGCGAGTATAGTCCGGGCAAAACAAAAGCTAACCACGGCTAATGAGAGCTCGTTAAGATAATAATTTCCTCGTGGAAGGGAATTACTGTATAATAAATCATTTGGTTTTTACGAATCTTTGCGTTGTCATACTTTGTGAAGTATATCGCAGTTATAATCATTTAGTACTAGGATTCATTAGCTTTGTCACCATTTTGATTTATGTCCAAGATTATTGCAATTACTTAACGATCATTCTGACTCTAAACTAATAAGATAAAATTCTCTAAATTCTTATTTCTGAAGCCCTTTGTACAAAGTACATGAATTTGTATAATTGCAATTTTACTCTTTGCGCATTCAACGCTTTACTTATTAGACCAGTTCGCGATTGACCGTACAAGTGTGCACACAAGTCATTTTAATATCAAGTATTGTTTTAATAAATTTCTATAATTCAACAAGTTTTATTTATCAAGATTATCAGTAATCAAGACAAGAGCATCAGCTCCAACATTGGTCCTTCGAGCCGGATCTGCACGGTTGAGTGTTTTGTGTGTTTACACGCAGTAGCGAATCGGTCCTCCGGTCTCCCACAAGCGGGTCGCCCCGGTTGGATTGAGAAGGCGCAACTACACTGCGTGTGATCCACGTGGCACCACGTGCAGGTCAAATCACTAGCAAGAAGAAAACCAGCTGCAAGGTATCATCAAGTCATCAAGCCCATACGTACATCATCAAGTCTATCAAGCAAGTACGTGTCATATCAAGGTTATCAAGAATACGGTCATCATTGCATCGTAGAACTCAATTATACAATAAACAACAAGAAAAAGTTATCAAGAATATATTTCATCAAGAGTAGCGCTACACAATTATTCAAGAAATTAAATAAGGTACCTATTATATCAAGTTAATCATGGAAACCCTGAATAGACAAGCCACTATCCAGGAAGAAATTGAAAAACAATTTACAAATTTTAAGAAGGATGGAAAAGAACGCAAGACGATTGAATATATGGAAAAACGAATCGACGCTTTGGACAATTACTGGGCAGAATTTAGAAAAAATCACGATGTTCTCCTAAATGTTTTGAGTCCAGAAAATGACTATTTAACCACTAATAGTTTTGAACAAACCCGTGAGTTTTATTACAAGGCAAGAACACTATATCAAGCTACTTTATCGGATATCAAAAAATCGTTTGCGTCAACACTGCAGGGTGAGATAGGCATGCAATCAAGTGCTACCGGACAAGCATGGCATGAACAAGGTGCAGAAAATACAGGATCAGCAGGTGGGTCCCAGTCTACAAGGTCTCACAATACCAACTCATCTCAAGGTGACAATACTAAAATAGATGAGATGCTTAAAAAGCAATCAAGTAATTTTAGAGCATTTTTAAGAACTCTAGAGAGCATTCAGGTAGCAGAACTTCATGAAAAATGGGAGTTCGAAGATGCTTTGACTTCTATCAAGGCTCGTTGGAAGGTCGTAGACACCTTACACTGGGAGTTAGATAGTCAACAAATGAGTTCAAACAGTGAGTACGAGCAAACGTTTACGCATTATGAACGTAAATATACCGACATCAAGAAGGCCATTAATAACATGTTATGGTCGGTGGCTCACAGAGAAAAGTCAACACCCCAGTTAGACATTCCCGTATTCAGTGGTAATTACCAGCAGTGGGTGTCTTTCAAGGATCTTTTCTGTGAGGCGATACACAACAACCCTTCTCTCTCACACGCACAAAAGATGCAATTTCTCAAAGGAAAGCTGCGTGGGGAGCCCGAACGTCTTATTCAACACCTGCAGATAAGTTCGGAAAACTATCTGGCAAGCTGGGAGATTTTAAAACATCGGTACAGCAACAAGAAGCTGATTTTCACCGCACACATGAACACTATCATGAATCTTCCAATCATGAACCAGCCGTTATCAAACCAAATCAAGCGCCTTCACGACGTTACTACTGAATGTCTCAATGCTATCAAGAATTTGGGCATTCACACCGAAAATTGGGATCCTATACTCATTCATATACTGTCCCAAAAATTGGATATAGAAACGCACAACGAATATATGGCGTCACTCAAACAACCAAGAGAGATACCAAAGCTTAGTGAATTTCTAGAGTTTCTAGAAAACAAGTTTACCACTTTAGAATCATCGCGCCGTAAGCAAGATAGCGGCAGCGTCCAAAAATCAAGATCGAGCACTTCTTCGTCATCTCATCGACAAGAACGATCTTATCAATACAGCAATTATTCAAGCAATAAGGCTACTTCGCAATTCATTGAAGGATCGAAATATGCCAAATTGAAGTGCGCTATTTGTAACAGCAACGAACATGGCATATACTTTTGCAAGCATTTCCTAGAATTGTCGCCTATACAGAAAAAACAGACAGTTGCGAAATTACATTTATGTTACAATTGTTTATATAAGCATAATGGAAAACCTTGTACTTCTAACAAGCGATGCCGCAATTGCAACGGGTCTCATAATTCGATATTACACGACGCCTTTGTGACATCCGATACCGCGCCCAACACTGTACAAGGTACGAGCGAGACAAGAACAAGGCAAGCGCACGTGGCTCAGCAACAAGAAACATCTGAAATATTATTAGCAACGGCTGTTATCAACGTTCAAGGATTAGATGGCACTTATCATAACATGCGGGCGCTAGTTGATCAAGGCTCACAAATATCCCTAATAACTGAAAATGCTGCACAGAGACTTGGCCTAACCAGAGAAAAATGCAGCGGTACCATTACAGGAATTGGTGCAAAAACTACCTCGTGTAAAGGGAAAATCAACATTAACTGTTTCTCACTATCAGAAGACTATACATTCAACACAGATATTATTATCGTGAGGAACATAGCATTAAATTTACCACACCATACTTTTACAAGTCCAACATGGGATCACCTACATGACCTTAAACTAGCCGATCCAGAATACAATATTTGTCGCCCTATCGACATACTTTTGGGGGCGGAGATTTATTCAATTATTATTATGGATGGAATACGCAGAGCAAGCTCTGTTAACATGAGCCCAATCGCCCAACAGACCAGGCTCGGATGGATACTGTGCGGCAGGGCACAAACTATGCAATGCAACTTAGTTCTGAACGATATAGAAGGCATCGAGCAATTTTGGCAAATAGAAGACATCGAAATACCGCAGAATATAGGCGAGAATGAATATATAAAAAACTACAAGGAAACTACAACCAGATTGAACAACGGAAAGTATCAAGTCAGAATTCCTCTGAAGCCCAATATTTCTGAAATCGGCGAATCAAAACGTAAAGCCACAGCACAATTTTTCCAAGTTGAAAGAAAATTAATGAGACATCCAGACATCGCTGAACAATATAAGTTATTTCTTAGAGAATACTTAGCGCTCGGTCATATGATATGCGCCGACGGTGCAAGTACTCCACTGGAATATTTTATGCCACATCATTGCGTAATTCGTGAAGATTCTTCGACAACTGCCCTTCGAGTTGTTTTCAACGCATCTCAAATTACGTCAAAAGGAACAAGCCTAAATGATTTCATGTATAAGGGACCCAATTTACAAAGAGATCTTATGGAACTAATTTTGAGATGGCGGCAATACAAGATTGCATTCACAGCGGACATAGAAAAAATGTTTAGACAGATATGGGTACATCCAGACGATCAATGTTTTCAAAAAATAATATGGCGCGACAATCAGTCAGACATACTACACGAGTATCAACTGACCACAGTTACTTACGGCACCAAGGCTGCACCGTTTCTTGCAATGATGACTTTGCGTCAGTTGGCCGAGGATGAAAGGAAATCGTTCCCTGAAGCTGCAAAGGTCGTAGAAAACTGCTTCTATATGGACGACCTACTACACGGTGCTCACAATATAGAGTCAGCAAAAACTCTCAAGATAAATTTAGTTCAGATGTTGAAAACTGGAGGTTTCAATCTAAGAAAATGGAATTCTAATTACAAAGAATTACTACAAGACAGTATGGACTTTAATAATCAAGAAAACTACATTTTCAAGGAAAAGGAGTCAACAAAAACACTTGGCATTCATTGGAAACCTGAGCAAGATGTTTTCGTGTTTCAGTCAAGATATGAAACATCATCTGATCAAAACACACTGTACACGAAACGTAAACTACTTTCAGATATATCAAGGTTATTTGACCCATTGGGCTGGCTCACTCCTGTCTCCACCACTTTGAAAATTTTATTTCAACGACTATGGGAAACAGAAATAAAATGGGATGACAAGATTCCAAAGGAAATCAATTCAGAGTGGATCAAAATAAAACAAGATATGGCAAATATTACAAAAATACAGATTCCACGCTGGCTAGGTATAAAACTTGAATCTGATATACAATTACATGGTTTTTGCGACGCATCGCAAAAAGCTTTTGCGTGTGTTATATATTGCAAGTTATATGAAGACGGAAAATCAACAATAACTCTGGTCGCCGGAAAATCGAGGATAGTATCAAAGAACAAACACATCTCGCTGCCAAAGCTGGAACTTTGCGGAGCGCATCTATTATCAAAATTGATGCTGAAAATCAAGGAATGTTTAAGAGATCATCGTTTAACTACGTATGGCTGGATAGATTCTACAGCGGTCCTCGGGTGGTTACAAGGAAACCCAGACCGGTGGACAACATTCGTGTCGAACAGAGTTCGTCAATCAACAGAAGTTATACCACCGAAAAATTGGCGGTATATCAAATCAGCTGAAAATCCAGCTGATTGCGCGAGCCGTGGGCTCACGATGACACAGTTGAGCACTCATCCTTTGTGGTGGCATGGACCCTCATGGCTACTTACGTGGCAGAAAGAATCCAAACAAGCACCTATATACACAACAAATGAAGAAGAAAGGTCATTGACACAAATAAATTTTGCCAATCATGAAGAAAGCCTAATAGAAAAATTGCTTCAAAAATATAGCTCTTATATGAAACTTGTTCGCGTATTATCATGGGTACGCCGATTTCTTACTAGTAAACAAGACAGACATCAAGAAAAATATTTAACGTTATCGGAAATACGAGAAGCTACCGGTGTTCTTATCAAGCAAGTACAAGGTAAACAATTCGAAGAAGAACTGTCAAGCCTCAAGGATAATAAGAAATTACCATCGAAAAGCAAGCTGTTGAGTCTTACACCCTACCTAGATCAACAAGGGATTCTGCGAGTGGGTGGTAGATTAAAACATGCTCAAATCAGCATGGAAATGAAAAATCCTATTATTATTCCGTATGACAGTCGTTTAACACAATTAATAATCGACCACGCTCACCGACTCACATTTCACGGCGGCACACGTGTTACATTGGCGCTTATCAGGCAAAAATACTGGATCTTATGTGGTAATAGAGCAACAAAAAAGCACATTCGTCAATGTGTTGTTTGTAAGAAACAAAATCCGCAAAAACAAGAACAAATAATGGGAGATTTACCAAGTTCAAGAGTCAATCAATCACGCCCATTCTTACATACTGGAGTCGATTACACAGGACACTTTTATGTCAAGGCCAGCAAGGGACGCGGAATAAAAACCACCAAGGGTTACGTGGCGGTGTTTGTGTGTATGGCGACAAAGGCCGTCCACTTGGAGTTGGTCTCGGACTTGTCAACTTCAGCATTTATTGCTGCGCTTCGCAGGATGGCAGCACGTCGCGGAACACCACGTCACTTGTACAGCGACAATGGAAGAAATTTCGTTGGAGCTAGTAGAGTATTGCAAGAAGAGTACCAACAAGTACAACAAGTTTTTAATGATGGTTTTATGAAAGAGCTTACTGACATGGAAATATCATGGCATTTTAATGCACCTTCCTGGCCTTCCGCGGGCGGATTATTCGAAGCAGCAGTCAAGAGCTTTAAATTTCATTTTAAAAGAGTAATTGGTGAACAAAAGCTCACGTTCGAAGAATTTTCGACCGTCCTTGCCCAGATTGAGGCGTGTATGAATTCAAGGCCCTTATGTGCTCTATCAGAAGACCCGGAGGACCTTGATTATCTTACTCCATCGCATTTTTTGACCGGCGGTCCAACCCTCACCCTGGTTGAAAGTGAAAGAGACATGCGAACCCGCTGGCAGTTAACACAAAAGATAATTCAAGATGTTTGGAAACGTTGGCGCACCGAATACTTAACTCAACTAACTTCAAGAAGTAAGTGGAGACGACCGCATCAAAACATCAAGACGAATGACGTAGTTCTTATACATGATGAGAACCTACCCCCAGGCAAGTGGACAATGGGAAGAGTAGTACAACTACATCCCGGCCAAGACGGGTTTGTTCGCGTAGTGACGCTAAAAACAAAAAATGGCTACATACGGCGTCCTGTCATCAAGTTATCTATACTTACTGAGTATGAAGAAGTTCCTGATAGTAAACAAAATGATCAAGATAACAAGAAACAACAAATACCATTACCAAAAAGCAAGAAGAGCTTAGCAGCCGTATGTACAGCTATACTATTGTTCCTGACTTTATTAACGACGTCAGAATGCAAAGTCAACACCACTCAATTTAGAGAAAATCAAGGTTTCTATTTCGATAAACTATCCAACATGAACTTAATCAAAGACGAATGGAAGATTGTCGTGTTTTACGAAATGAAACCCTATTGGCAAGGCACAGAGGCCGTAATAGCTTACACCAAATCATTAGAACAAATTTGCTCGCACATACACGAACAGTGCAACTCGGTGCTACTCCAATTACGTCACGAGCTCAATGAACTTGAACATTATAATCAGCTGTTCCTGACTAATCAGTTTCGCGAGCGCGGACTCAGACAGCGCGTCCGTCGAGGTCTTATCAACGTTATTGGAAACATAGCAGGAGATTTATTCGGTGTATTAGATGAAAGATTTGCACAGCAATACAAAAGAGATATCGGGATGATACAAGCTAACCAAAAACATATAACAAGTTTATGGAAAAACCAAACTTCATTAATTGAAGCCGAAAATAATTTACTGAAAAGGGCCGAAGTCGCTATGAATCAACAACATAAAATATTAAATCAACATATAGTTGCATTAGAAAAGGCCGTTAATATGTTGAAAGAAGACGTACAAAGAAATATGGTTCTTAATGACTTTGCATTAGGAGCCATAATAGCAAGCAATATGATGAACAACTTAAAGACAATGCAAAATACATTATTAGATACAATAACAGATGTATATCATGGACGCATCAGTTTACATTTACTGACACCTACCCAAATTAGCGATGAACTTAGCACGATATCAAGTCAATTACCAAAGGAAGTTGCTCTACCAATAGACAACGTTCATTCAGACCTTAGCAAGATTTATAATCTCCTCACAGTAAAAACAAGAATGCTGAAGGATTACGTCATGTTTGAAATAAGCCTACCGCTTATCAGCAGGGATAAGTTTGAGATTTTTAGGGTTATTAAAATACCTAAATATCAAGATAGACAAATGATAACATTGGTTCCAGTTTCAGATTACATTTCAATCAATTTGAGAAAGGACACATATATACCCATGATGGAAAATGATATCAACCAATGTGTCATGCAGTCAGGAACATGTTTCTATCACATCCACAAGCCAGAATATAAAATGAAAGAAAATGATAATTTATGTCAGATGGGAATATCGGAATGTAAAACAGTAATTGAACAATGCCGCAATTATTGGACAGAAAGTTATGCAATCAATACATACGTATATTTTTGTTGCGACACTTGCACCGTTCGCACGATATGCACGGAAGAGATGAAAACCTATCAACTAACAGGTTCTGGACTTATCAGCATTGGACAAGGTTGTTTATTAAAGACAAACGAGATCACGATTTACCCGTCCAAGATTCACTCAAGCGAAATCAAGATTTTGCCTGATCTGCCAGCACCGACTATCGCGCCAATCAATGACATCATTAAGATTACCCTACCGCAATGGTCTGCGGGAAACCAGAATAATAATTCCCAAACAAAATTGTATCAAGATACAGAGCAATTTGGAGACAGGATTCAGTTGCTCATGCAAGAAGAAGACCAGACACCGACAGCATCGGAGGAGATTTCATATCATGACATACATCACTACGTTATGATATATGTGATGTTTGCCATAGTTGCTATCTCAGGAGTAATATATGCACTTCGTCGAGTACGCTGTCGATGGCAAGTACCGCTAGCGGCTGCAAGAGCCGAAACATCGACTACACCACCGCTGCCGAGCACACGGCGTTCAACAATGCCAGGGACAAGACCTCAGACTGAGAGGATAGAGATGGATTGATTTTAGTGAAACATGTTTTTATAAAGATTTTGTATTTTTTATTCTTTTTGTATTTTTTATCATGATGTTTATTAGTTTTAATCATTTGACATGTGAACATATTTTGTTAATTTGATTTGTGCGCCACAGCCTCATCATCTCCTGCCCGGGAAATATGTACAAAGTACATGAATTTGTATAATTGCAATTTTACTCTTTGCGCATTCAACGCTTTACTTATTAGACCAGTTCGCGATTGACCGTACAAGTGTGCACACAAGTCATTTTAATATCAAGTATTGTTTTAATAAATTTCTATAATTCAACAAGTTTTATTTATCAAGATTATCAGTAATCAAGACAAGAGCATCAGCTCCAACACCCTTAATCATTCTAACTTCGGTACACGTTCATTAAGTTAGTTAAACTAGCTTTTTAATGTGGTGTTACTTCAGCAGAATTAAATGTACTGTGTAAACTAAAAAACACTTTAATGTTTTGCATCGGTTAAAGTTACGATTAATTGCTGCAGACGACCAAATAAATATTTTTTAAGACTAAGAGCGGATGCTGGCACAGTTATCATGGTTCTACCTAAAAAAACAAAATAGTGTGATGTATCATCTATACATACAATACAGCAGTTTTCAATTTCCTTCCGAAATATGCATACCATTTAACATTTTGACGCGAATATCCGCTCATAAATCGAATAACGTCGATCCGTCAGTTCGTCAAGCATTTAGCGTCGATACGTCGATACTGCGAATAAACTACATTCATATTTAAATGTATTCAACATCCTTTATTATTCATCCAACGAAGACTTTCCGGTACAAGGAATCGCTTTTTCCCAACCATTATTGTACGAGAATGCGTCGGTAGATAAATCTTTTTCAAGTTTAATGCAAAAATTGTGTTTATGCGTCAGAGCAGGATAAGTTGAGGTTCTTCATTCTTGTGTAATATATTCATTTTAACAAGTCTCGCCGTATTACTCTTGTATGAATTGACTTACGACGGAACACCAGCTAATGGACTCAACCCGTTTCTAGCGAAAGGTTGTGTTTTTGATGCGGAATATGATGGAGAATGTTATAATGGAAATGCATTATTTTATGCGAAGATTTCGAAAAGGGTTGTGTTTTCTTTTTTCTTGTTATTTTCAGCGAAAAATGATTTTCCCTCTTTTATTTACGGAAACATTCGACTCATACAATAATGGAACCAGGGCAAAATTCAAATCATACGTCAGTCGTAAACCCAGAAATAGTTAACAAACAATTAAACTAAGTGACCTGAAAATCTCTGCTACAATTATTTCCAAGAAATTACTTTAGACCGGAAAATAGAGAAACAGGCAACCCAAATGGACCCTAAGGGTCTCGTCTTAACAACTTAACATATTGTAGGATTTCGAGACAAGTAGTGAGATAGTTTTGTCCTTTACAAGATGGCTGTAATCCTAAGTCCCTCTGCACAAAGCCCAGTATAACCTCTTTGGGGGCTTTGTGGGCTGCTAAGCAATCAATCTCTTTCTATTCTGACGTCACAGGTGTCAAGGTTACTCATGAACTGTTGCTCCTTTTATATTGATGTTGTAGTCAAATGTTGTTATTAGTTTTATTGCATTATATCCAGTGAAGACTAAAAAGTCTCTGTTATGAAGGAAATTTCATATATCAGAGATAGAGAAATAAAAATTTATAACTTCGTTTCGAAACAAAACACTTTAAAGTTGCGTACATCATTTTTTTAATCATTTTTATTATTGTTAGTTGTTTAGATCTGAGGTAAATTCTGTAGTGTATCCATTAGAAGTTGTCAGTTTATAAATGACGTTTTTAATGTCCCCTGTTAATTTGGATCCATATTACCATTGACGTACTGTATAGAGAGAAATTTTTTAATATTGTGGTGACCCGGAGGTGTAAGAGTGCATGCATGAGAGTGCCGGAATGGGGGTTTCGAAACCTTTCAACCGCAAGTACCAATGTGACTTTTTCCGAGTTATATTTAATTTCTAAGATTATCTAGACCACTGATAAATGGCGAAGGAAATCACTGTGTGAAATAATAAGAAATTATATGCCCAGGGCGAACCTGGGCGTTTCAAATCGCCAACTCGCACCCTCAAGCATGGTGATTATTGCTCAAACCTTCTTCGTGCGAGAAGAGACCTTTGCACAGCAGTGGCCACTTACAATAGGCTGTAGATGATTGATTATAGAGAAATATATTAAGAAAACAGAGTGTTATATAAGATTCTAGTAAAGATAGTTTTACAGTAACATTAGGACGTATTCATCAATCATGGCTTTAGTTTACGTATGAAGAATATGCGGGTTATATTTTATTCGCTGGTTAAACAAACATTTTTTCAATGAAAAATAT
Organism: Spodoptera littoralis; assembly: GCA_902850265.1. NCBI lineage: Eukaryota > Metazoa > Arthropoda > Insecta > Lepidoptera > Noctuidae > Spodoptera > Spodoptera littoralis. The sequence goes on along the minus strand of LR824542.2, from coordinate 4,442,157 downwards.
TACGGCAGCGTCTACTATGAATATGGTTATACCGATCATTTGTTACATACCTATCGGAATTATTTACAATACTTGATTTATTACAGCATGCTCTAGAAGGAATTTTATAAGCAAACTAGCTTTTACCCGCGTCTTTGCCCTCGTTTATTCCATGAGAGCATTTAATCAAGAAAAAAGTCAGCCCATACTCTGCTTGTATACCAAATTTCATCAGTATCCGTCCAGTAGTTTCAGCGTGGTTGACATATCGAAACAAAGAAACTTTCACGTTTAAAATGGTAGTGTAATAATGTACTTAGAAAAAAGGTCGTACATTACAAAATTTTAAGGCAATCAGGTTAATAAAAAATAATCTTTACTTCGTCAAAGTCTTACTACATAGATACGATTGCCAGCCACTAAAAATAATATAGAGCTAATTCCCAGAGTTGAGTGAAATATCATTCAATTTCATTTTTTATTCTTTGCTTAAAACATATTAAATTACATGTACCTACTTAACATTAAGAAAATTAAGCTAATAAGTAAGCACTGTAGCTACTATTTACATTTCTATAAAAGACCTACTAAATACACAAAAAAGTCTAATATTACATTAAAATAATATCACTGACATTTCCTCAGTGATATCAAAGCCTTACTTAAACTTTTATGAATACATTTCATAAATATGTATACAACTAAAAGCTTCAGTATAATAAATAATCCCGCAATAATATGTAAGAATGTTGTGACTTCACTTTGATGATAGATGTCTCTAATAGCTCTTGATTACGTCCATAGTCCCTTGTATCATCATTATAGGTACTATGCTAGCTACTGGCTACTCCGTTTTATCCCCTGCTCGGCTTTTAGGCTGTGTCCCTAGTCACGGCCGATCGCGCAAGCGGAATACGCCGCGCACGAAATTCCGAACGCTATTTCGCCGCGGCGGATTCCGCTTCCGTGATCCGCCGTGACTCTGAACTCAGCCTTATTGATGGCAGTGAGATGTTTTATAACCTATAGTCGTCATCGATAAATTACTTATCCACAATAAAAATATTTTTTTAATCAAAGCAGTAGATCAAACAAACAAACTCGTCACTTTTATATAGGTACATAGTTCCACACATTATATAAGAATGTCGTTAGTTCACTTTGATGATACATGTACCTAATAGCTGTAGATTACGTCCAAAGTCCCCTAGAGCACCATTATACTATATTTTTCTTGCCAACAAAATAAAGGCATAAATCAAAAATGTTCCAAGAATGAATTTGAAGTTTTTTACGCACTACAAAGATGGCGGCGATAAAAAATATTAGTTTCACTAATGCTGTTAAGTTTTTGAAGCAAAAACGATATAAAATGTTGCAAAATAAGCGTTTCATGTTATATAAAAAGTGTTTGCGAATGTTATTTTTTGTTTAATGACAAAAGGTTAAGGTGAAATAAATAACAAAAGTGACATATTGATTTCATGTAGTTAAGATACAAAATATAAGAATAACAAAACGTTTTTACGATAAAATTACAATTAGATTTATTGTAACCATTTTGATTAGTAAAGATCGGAATCCCAATAACAAAAGGTACGTACACTGTTACATCCATGAAATTGCTTTAATTAAAACAATTTTGATGAAACAGTAGCCCATAAATAATTCAAGGATTTGAACAATTTGGAAAATATTTTACAAAATTGTTCTAGCCTTCAGTAATTAGTTTGACATCAATCAAAATGGATTAATGATTTTATCGGTGTTCAATTCCATCGATACAGTTTAGAATAATGACAGTAAAATGTTAGAAATTTTCTTTATTGGTTATTCGTTTGTTACCGAATATTGTTGTTGAACATGTTACCGCAATCTAAAATTAGTGCGAATCGAAATTCTAAAGTGACTCCAATAGACATTCGTCCTAAACGAAATAATTTTGTTCCGAAGAGGCCTGTTTCGTCGATCCAAGCAATAAAGTACCAAATATGTGCTGCATTACTGTTTGGGATCAACAGATTATACCTCCTAAATCCCAACAGATTTGTTCTAATCTTGAGTTTGGCCCATACGATTTTCATGCCGATTTTGGTCTGGGGTATTATGTTTAATGCTGACGAATTATCCGCTACGTACTTCGTCTTCAAGTATACGTGCTGCGTTGAATATATTTTGCTCATAACTATTTCTTTATTCACAAGCAGAAATAAATTGAGGAGTCTTTTTCGGGATCTTGATAAATTTGATGAGATGTTGAACATCAGTAAAGATTTGAATATTGTCGATTCTGGTTATGCGAGCTTGTTTTGGTTGTCAGGCTGTTTGTTTTACAGTTTATGTGAATATATTGGATGTTATTTTTATTTGTCGTTCTTTATTGATAGAACTGTGTACTGTTTTTATATAATGCTGCTGACTCACGATTGTGAGCAGATCTTGTTCTTCGTTCTTTTAAGAACCATTTACGCTAGACTCTCTATTATAAAAGCGCACGTTTTGAAGGTGTTTTCTGCGGAAACCAGAACGGATAATTATAGAAGGAAGTTGAATAAAGTTGAAGCGCTGTCGAACAATGCACAGCTTGATATTAGTTCTTTGCACCGGGTCTACGATTTGCTTCACAAGTGCGCCGAACAACTTAACTCCATTATGAGTTTGTCGGTAAGTTTCACCAAGAATTATTTGTTAATTGGAATTTGAAATAAACCTTTTTAATAGTTATTTAATCAATCCACTAATACATTTTATAATTCAGAATAATGCTGTGATATTAATCGGTACCTATAATTTTTTCAGATGATAGTAATTTTATTGACTGCGGGTCTATCAACGACAATGCTACTGAAAATGATGGTCAAAGTTATACAAACAGTCACTGTCAGCAATACTGTGAGTACTAGCATAGATTTTACGTACCTGTATCATAATTTTGAAACCAAGCAATTAACTTTCCAATTAATTCTATTCAATGACATTTTTAGACTGCCTCGTTGGCCGAGTGGTCGCAAAGTACGACGGGCAAGGGGTCTCGGGTTCGATACCAGTGTCAGGCAAAGTATTACTGGGTTTTTAAAAACTTTAGGAGTAGCACGAACTCTGGAATTGTGCCCGGTATATGACTGGTTGGTTGGAGGTTTTTTTTTAAATTCCTGTTATACTTTGCCCGACCCTGAAATCGCACCCGAATCCTCTTGTCCGGCAGGCCTCATGAGACCACTCGGCCAACGACGCACTCATTACTTATTCACATAATATAGACGCATTATTTATTCATATAAAATAGAACAAACGCACAGATAACTAACAGACAAAATTGTAAGGTTTAGAGTCAATATTTGTTCATTAATCCGCTAAGGGGTAATCCCAAGAGTGGTTTTCATGTTAAACATAGCTCCCCTCAGCTATGATCATCACTCCGAAATAAAAGAGGAGGCGATGTTCGCTGGCGACCTTTTAACGTGATCTAGGTCAGAAGGCTTGGCAACAGTACTAATAAACGATAGTAAATATAGGGTGCTATTTTTGTCCCCTATGTTTTGTGCAGTGTAAACTAGTGTTTATACCTGTACAATGTATAGTCGATTACCTATACCTATCTATACAGACAAATAAAATTGAAGCATCTATTTATAAAATGAAATAACAGCTTTTTATTACGTGTGTATGAATAATGAATATACATATGATACATAAACCAAATTAGTACTTTTTACAATTTTTGTCTGTCTGTCTGTTTGTTTGTTTGTACTAGATAATCTCTGGAATGGCTGGACCGATTTTGACGGGAATTTTGGAAGGTAGCTAATGTATTAAGGAGTAACATAGGCTACTTATATTTTATAAAAACGTACACGAAGTTGCGGTTTCAGCTAATAATATAATATTTGTGTTGTAGTAGAGGTAGTGTGTTTGTATTGGGTCAGATGTACAATGTTATTTATGTGGCAAAAGGACAATTATTGCTTTAATTCAGGCCAGTCACAATACAAGAACTGATTTGAAAAAAAAACAATATTAGTTACTTTTCTAGACTAACTCAAGTTCACATTCGCGACCACTTAATCAATGAAGCTCTAATTTTATTCTTTAGCTCTATGGTGTCTAACAATTAATGATAATTGGACCCTGTTAAGCAGAAAAGATCCAGCCCATATTTGAGTAAATGGAGTTTAATGTTAGGCTGATAATAAAAAAATCATAACATAACTAAGTACCTATTGAATAGGTACTGTATCATATGATTACTTTAAACTTCATTTAGTCAAATGTGGGCTGTATATTTTCTGCTTAATAGGGTCCAATTGCACATGCCTATACTATACGACGATTCTGATTACAGTTTGGCAAATCAACAATCATATACCTATTTGGTCGTGGCATGAAGTTTACGGGTCTGGTGGTAGTTCCCTGCTACTACTCGAGAGTGACTTCATCTCAAGTTGCTGCTATACGGACGTGTCTGCATGATGCTGTGAATTCCAAACCTTTAGGTAAGGTATATTGGAGAGACTTGAAACGACTTTTTTAAATGATGTAGAATTTTATTTTTTCTTGGTACGAGGGACTGGATAGACCGCGAGCTGCTGGATACAGATAGGTTCCAACCGGTATATCTGGAAGATATTAGGGACGCTTATGTTCAGCTATAAATGTCTTATGATTGATGATAATGATGATTAATTGATTAACTCATGACAGCATATGCATCCCCATCATATAGATGGTTGGCAGGCCACAACTGTGCGCTTCTCGCGTAGCTTTCTGCCTCGCACAGCAAAACTGTAGAATGATCTGTCGTCGGTATTATTTCGGAACCGATACGACCTTCAAACCTTCAAGAAAAGAGCTTATTCCTTTTTTAAAAGCCGGCAACGCACCTGTGACTCATCTGGTGTTGTGGGTGTCCATGGGCGGCGCTGATGGCTTACCATCAAGTGATTCGTCTGGTCGTTTGCCTCCTATTCCATAGAAAAAACTACTACTATACTGAGAAAAACTCTTACTAGTTTCGACCTTCTCAGGTTAAGGTCGAAGTTCTCAGGTCCTGGGGTCCTTATGTGGGAAGGTTTTGACTTCCTCAGTGAGGAACAGTCCCTCTGTGACTCGAAACTAGTAGAGCTTTTCTCTCTATATTTAAATTAGTAAAACCGTTATTTTTATTTAATTCAGTATAATCCATTGAAGTCGTAGGACTAATGCTCGTCCAAACTAAATACTCCAACTTGAGTAGACATATCCCCTACAACGCTGAAGCACTTCGCAATTCCAGTCTAAATGTTCCTCCACAAATTGTATAGGCTCGCATATTTCCACAAATCATTGAAGTTATTTCTTTTCAGATAAAATCGAGCGTCGTAAAGTGAAAGCCTTCTTTCAGCTGACACGGGAGAATGAATTCACTTACGCCCTGGGAGGAGTGATTAGACTCAATATGTCTTTGCCTCTGAGTTACATGAGCCTATGTACAACCTACCTAGTTATATCTATACAGTTTTCAAAGTTTTTCGACTAAATAATCTGTAAATAAAGTTAAATGTGTAGAAAAAAGTAGAACCTTTTTGCTGTTGTTTTCGAAGCCAAAATGGTCATATACTTTGATTGTATGGAAACACAACCATTAAATTATATTTTTACAAACAAACTATTAAAAATAATTATTTAATATTCAGTAACGAGAAGGAAACTATAGTACATAATTATGGATTGAATGAAAAATACAATAATTACAGTATTCGTTGCGTTTAATTTGTCAGAAACAAAACACCAAGAGACTAAACACTTTCATTATAATTAACTGAAGAGTTATTAGCATTCCAATGATACGTTAATTACTAAAGTAACTCAGTAGCAATTAGTTCGGATGTCACTCGTCGCACGTCCCACTCAAATATTTAGTTAGTCCAAGCTCGTTTTTAAAACGAAAGCGTCATTAAGAACGCTGTTGACTGTTATGAAGGGTCGAATGGCCTTACAAATTGCATGAAACACGTTCCCTCTTGATTAACTTTCACAAGTACCCGCACTTGGAATGCTAATAAAATAAAATTGGCTACCATCGATACAGTTTCAACTGAAACTAAAAATGTTTTAAATCCATAAAATTTAAAGGTGTGTTAGCGTAATAGCCTATCAGCTATCGAAACCGATTTTCTCTCATCACATTCGATTGACGAGAATATGGCGATGCGAATTTTCGATTTTCGTCTACGAATTTTCGTTAACCTGCGCCATAATCGTTGGAAGTCGAGAAATTCGATATAGGGAACGAATGGAGGGTTTCAAGGCAGGGGAAAAATTAGTGAGATAACATTCAGCTTTATTGCCCGCCGTCCGTCTCCGCCAAAATTCAGGGGTGACGTAAATGGCCCAAGAGACTTGCTTTTTTATCGCCCGGAGTGGGCAACTTGAACACTGAAGGGGTTTTTTTGGCAACAACAAAATATTATTTAACCCTTGAAAGAGTTGGCCGGGCCGTACTAGGAGCGTTTTGTACAAAAATATATACAAAAATTTTCTCCATTTATATTTCTTTGTAAAGGTTATTTTAAGATCTCATTTGGTAACAAATGTTGTATTGATAATAGAACACAAAGCGGTATTGCTTAAATTATTGTCTGTATATGAGAGGCTTCAAGAGCTACCTGCGTCTCGTGCTAAATATATTTCACCTTACCCGAGTTATATTATTTAGTATTATTTGTTGTTAAATGGTAGGTGGGTGTTTCTAAAAATGAAACGAGTTTTAAGTTTACCTATTTTATATATATTTCAAAATAATGCTGTACAATGTTGAATTCATATAATAATTCATTGCCGAGACAATCCACTCACTTATATTATTAGTAGGTATATGCTTCTTTAAAACGTACCACTGTTTCAGACACCAGGTACTCATACAAAATTTCTGTGAAACTGCTATTGGAGAATTTTAAACAAACGAGACAAGTCGTAACTTGTCGTAAAAAAATAAATAAAGGTGTACCTTTCAAATATAAATTGTTCTACGAATCTCAATATTTCTATACATACGATACATTACATCTGCATTAAAAATAGATAAAGGGAGATACAAATACTTATAGCTTTATAAAATATCAAAGGATCGGCCACAAAGCTGGATTCGAGGACATTCAACCCCATTGCTGGTAAAAACGTATCTTCATCCTGCTGTCTTCAGTAATATAAATGCGAAATGTTTATTCTATTTCTACAGCCATGTTAGTTCACTGCTACACAAGAGATGATTAGGTTCTTTATGCTTTGATAAACGTTTGCTTTTTATTTATCAACTAGATGTTGCCCGCAAATTCGTCCGCGTAGAATGTAAAATTATAGATAATATATAATAGAATATAACTCTTTTTCTGTTTTAATTTCCCAAATCGAAGTAAACTATGTTACTCCTTAGGAAATCAGCTACCTGCCGATACTTTTTTTGCAAATCGGTCCAGCCATTTCAGAGATTAGCCAGTACATCCAAACGGAAAGACAGACAAATTTTGTAAGAAATATGATTACCAAAATATAATTTTGGTATGTGTATCGTATGTATATTCATATGCATGTAGTAAAAAGCAGTAACATATTTTAATATTACGAACATACACTCGAATTTAATTAATCTGTCTATCTTTCCAAATTAAATTATTTTGTGCAACTTTTTTGTTTCGAATCAATTGCAACAATCAATATTTTACGCACTTATCAAATAACTTGACTGGCTGCAGGATTATTTACTCAACCTGCGAAACAACCCATTTTCTCATTCTTCATACATATAGTATGCTTTACCTTTAATAGAAAATGTGTTGCGGACCTTATGATGGTTCCTGCGGCGGCTATTGCCCATGCATCACTATCTACACTAACTACACGAAGATTTGCTAGTCGTACCCAAAATTTTGCGCAAAAAAGCTATGGTGTATGCATCGAAATGTTTTTCTTGGAAGTCATTTCGTGCCGTTTTGTGGAAATAACATACTACTAAACATATTATATTCCTCCTGAGCGTACGGCGCGTCGCGTTCTGCGCGTCCCTCAAAGAGCCATCAGACCACCACGGATGGGGCCCAATAGGGCTGATGCCGTTACGGAGTCGCGGAGGACCTAATGGCCGGGTCTAAGCGTAGGAGTGAAAACGGGGTGGTTTCTAGTCAGTAAGAGTTTGACATTCCCTTCCGCCTCACCCAGGCGAGAGAAGTCATTCGATGATCCCCCCCCCCCCCCAAAACATTTTTAACTTTGGATCAACAAAACAGTTACAAAAATTGAAGCAAAATTATATATAATACTTGGTTCTGTACGATAAACGACTGTTGGGAGCATTGTGAGTAGGAATAATTGACTTTGTAAACATTTTCATATAGTTAAACGGCCGGCGGCTTTGGTTGTGTACTTACTTCTGTTTGTTTATGTTTAGTTATATTAATATAACCGTCGGGAGTTCCCTTGAACGGTAGACAATAAAGATAATAAGGGTGAAACTTTTGAAATTTATATAAATAAGATTTGTTTGCTGAAGTGATTAAAGTCTAGAATGGCAATGATTAACATTTAAAAGAAATACCATCGATTATGTATATATGAACCATTATGTAGAGTATATAATGTAATAGAATACAACTTTATTGTACACCATTAATAATATAGTACATACAGAAAAGGAAATGACACACATAAATAAAAATAATAATGGGCACAAAGGCAGTCTTATCACTTATAGTGATATATATATATAGTATTTTTTTTATTTTTTTTTAAGGGGGGAAAATCATCGAATGACTGCTCCCGCCTGGGTGAGGCGGAAGGGAGTGTCAGACTCTTACTGACTAAAAACCACCCCGTTCCTTCTCTTGAACGTCGAGCCGGAGCCCCGGTTACCCGTTAGGTTCTCCGCGACATATATATATAGTATAATACCTATACGTTCGCCAACAGAATAACTATAGAACCGAATAGTAGAATTTAAAGTGTAAAAAGGCACTCATCTATTTCAAACATTGACATCTAGCCCACTTGATCGGTAAAATAGAACTGCTTGTCACAACCAACAGGACTATGTATATTTAAACAAATAAATAACATAACATTATGCCTTTTATCCCCGAAGGGTAGCAGAGGTTCACGTTACGGCACTTAATTCCACTGTGCAATGTAACACCCAATTTTCATGAGATTGATTTTATAAGTCCCATGTAATAGGGGGTGAGCCTATTGCCTTTTACCAATTCTAGACCCCGTGCTACTACTAAGATTTTTTTCAAAAACCCATTAATACTTTGCCGGACCCGGGAATCGAACCCGAGACCCCTTACCCAGCAGTCGCACTTCCGACCACTCGGCCAACGAGGCAGTCAAATAAATATAAACCTTTAGACAGCTCTTTACATCCCCAGTCATCTATCTCAGAGTCAATATATCATGCATTCACGCAGATACACGCTCACGGCCTACCATAGGACCCCTGGGAACGATTTCTATATTTCCTGAATCCGAATCGTGTTGAGCAAACAATATATCTTGACCAAACATCATGTATCCCATGAGGTTGTTCATGATTGCTTTACGGGGAAATGATGAACTGACAGCTATAGCCGTGGTTCTATACCACATATCTACACCAGCTATAGCCATGTTTCTATGCACTTGACTGCGCGGTGGCTGGGCAAATGACTGCCGCGCAACGTGTTGCGAGTTCGATTCCCGCACGGAGCAACTGTTTGTGTGATCCACAAAATTCTTGTTCCGGGTCTGGGTGTCAGTATGTGTATGTCAACTTGTATGTTTGTAAACGCACCCACGACACGGAAGAAAATGCTAGTGTGCAACATTAAAAAAAAGAAAAAAATGTCCAAGACATTTTTTTTAAATGTACAAGACGTTTTCCTTTTTTTTAACCGTATGTGTAATTATACATCATGCACTTTAAGTAACATGACTTTAATATTTTATTAAGACAAGATACGAAGTGGACGAATTTTTTGACCATCTTTTTAAATAGTCATTTTTATTATTTTTTTTATTTTCTTTGCTGAATGTTTTTTTGTGGAATAAGCTAGTAAACGAGCAGACGGATCACCTGATGGTAAGCAATCGGCGCTGCCTATGGACACCTCGAATACCAGAGGCGTTACACAAGTGCGTTACCAGGTGATCTGTCTGCTCGTTTACCGGCTTATCCCATAAAAAAGGACAACCCTAAGTCTAAACGTTATATCTAAGACAAATGTCTCTCCCAGTAAATCAGTGAGAGATCTTTTTGTATAAAATTCAAGCGTTCAATTAAAGACGCCTTGAGGTACGACTAGTTCTATTGTACTCGCTTCCTATTCAATAATCGGAGCGAGAAGTTGAATAGCCATTTTATACAATTGAAACAGGCCAGTATTTATAAATGGTTTCCCTAGGTTTACGCGAGAGAGATAAAAGTGAATTTATTTTTAAAATGCAAACAGACTTTTGAAAATAGAACGTTAAATAATTTGTTTGCAGATATTATTTTAACACGTTTTTTCTTCTTTTAGAATCGTAAGCAAAATATTTTATTAAAGTTTAATAATACATTTATTATAATGCTTAATTATTTCATTACGTTTTAAATGTGTGTAAAAAAATTAAGTGTGGGAGACCTATGCTTCGGCACGAATGGGCCGGCTCGACCGGAGTGATACCACGGCCTCACAGAAAACCGACGTGAAGCAACGCTTGCATTGTGTTTCGTCGTGTGAGTAAGGTTACTGGAGGCCCAATTACCCTCCCCTTCCCCAATCTCCCCAATCCCTGAGTCCCCAACGATCATCAAACTCCTAATCCCCAAAAGACCGGTAACGCACTTGAACGCCTCTGGTGTTCCAGGTGTCCATGGGCGTCGCCGATTGCTTACCATCAGGTGATCCGTCTTCTCGTTTACCGGCTTATGCCATAAAAAAAATGTAGTTACTTTGTCGCATTAGACATATGTAAGTCTGTAATGACAAATGTAATAGCTATGTGCAATAAATAAAAAGTGTATACTAAATTTCAAAAAAATCGATTGGCAGGAAGAGGATGTGATTTAAATAACTAAATTTGACCCAATAAATAAAGAACGAACAGTGTAAACAAAGAATGAACGAACAGTGTAAACAAACTGTAAGCTAAATAACACCATTTATAAAACACAACTTTTTATTGGAAATCACTAACAAAAATATTACAATTCCTGTTATTAGTGTAATTAAAGGTTAGTTTCCTATAAAAACCCACAGTAGGCTTAAAATATCCAAGAATTATAAGGATTATCTGATATTAAAATACTCCGTAATGACAATAAGTTCGCCCCCTCACATCCTACCAAATACCACTAACTACATACCTGGTACAATGTGGGTGTATTATGAGTGCACCTTTAGCCTACCCCTTCAAGGAAAACCCAGTTTGATGTTACACTGAAGTATTGTCTAACATGTTTAATACATTCTTGTGTTTTCCGTGATAAGAGACAAAAGCGTTTATTGTTCCCAGGAATTTTTAAACCTATTTAATAAGATCCAATCTATTTCCAATAAAAGCAACACCGAATCTGTGTTTTCATAATATAAACTCGGATTTTTGCGTTCGTTCTAAGAATGCACGTTTTTGATCATTATAACGTCATGCCTTTTACCCCCGAAGGTGCACATTATGCCACTGTACAATGTAACGCATTTTTTACTATTTATGTTATGAGCCCCATGTAATAGGGGGTGAGCTTATTGCCATATATGCAATGCCAGGCTCCGTGCTACTACTGAGTCTTTTTAAAAAACCCAGTACTTAATACTTTGGAATCGAACCCGAAACCCCTTGCCCGGCAGTCGCACTTGCGACCACTCGACCAACGACTGCCTCGTTGCCACGTCACGTGTTTGAATAGCCCAATAAACATTTTTATATAGGAAGGACGAAATCCTACATATATAATTATGTAACTTTTTTTTATTAAAAGGTTACATGATGTACCTATTACACGTGTAGGCAGCAAGGGGTACTTATAGGACAAACAGTTTACATGTTAATTATGGAAATCGATAAATTCGATGATCAAAATCACAGAACATATAAAGGAGATCAAAACCATGATTTTACACTCGTGTAATTTTGTCATCGAAAAAACTTTTTTATTTTTCTAAATACGTGTTGTTGTTGATTGTAAATCTTCTTATCATTTGAAGTTCCATTGACTCAATAATAATAATTGTTTAAAAAATATAAAATTGTCTTCTACTTTCCCATTTTCACCTCCTTAATTTTTAGATTCACGAACACCTTTCGATGAACACGCCGACCGACGCTGAATAATTTTGCTATCGCCATAACAGATTCGATATCTTTGTTTTCCCTGTTTTCGGGACGTTTGGACCTTTATCAGAAATTATGTGACCTATTATCATTAGTGGCAGATGACGATGCTTCCAAGAAACGTCTTATCTTTGTACGGAACTCCTTTGTCCCATAATAGGTTTAGTGTCGGCTAGAAAGGCACAGGATAAAAATCTTATATCGCGTTAGCTGCGTACGTTCGCACTTTCTTTGATTTTCTCAATTGTTTCCGCGTTTCTGTGTTAATAGAATTTCACTGTTTGATTTTTCCTGTCTGTTTGGGGTTTGAGAAATGGTGTCTCTGATTTATGATTGAATGGCATTGTTCAAATTTCTTTACAATTTATTTTAGTTACGTTTTTTGGAAGATTACTTTTTTTTGTATTTGGACTCAGTTTAGCTGATTTTGTGCTATAATTTTGTTATTGAATAACGTGACTTTGCTATTATAATTCGCGGTGCGATGGGTGCGCAGCGCAAGCACCGACACCAACGCGGCTAGGCTATAGGACATCGCCGCGACCGCGGACGCTGCTCATAAGCAAGAGTCCCGCTATGACTCGAAACTAGTATTTTTTAGTTAATTATAACAAAACTAATCCAGATTATAAGCAAAGAAAAAGTATACCTACACTATAAATAAGCCACTCTTTGCTCTTTCGAAACAACACAGATAATGCTACAATGTTTATCCAGCATCAATCTCCAATAACCAAACCTAATCTATACTTAAACACAAGAATCTAGGCTTAAGTATCATTAAAGATAGGATTAATTTTTAAACCTAATTTGTATTCTGGTGTATAGGTGGCTGGTAAAACAGGGCAGCATTGATAAACAGAATCGACCGCACTAATTGGCAATTACGGTGACATGAATGAAGGTACCATTTGGCCCTAGTTAGGGGGGAACACCCACAATCAAAGGGCTGGATTGTTCAAGAAATGGTTCACTAGACCGAGAGGTGTGTTTACTTTTAATTAGAGGAAATTAGGTCAATAACGTTTCTTTTGATGGTAATCATTGGTTTTCTTTATTGCTATTACTGTAAGGTTTTGTTTCGTGTACGGTAATTATTATTACTTCCTCGTTAGCCTTTGAAAGGCAAGTCAAGAGTTGGTGGCCAAACACCATTTTTATTCATTTCAAATGCCAAATACTGATTTGTTTGTAGAAAAAAAATATTACGCCTTTAAAGGGCCTATCAAAAGAAGCGCCGCTTTCTGATATCAGAATCGTCAAGTATTATTGTCATTATAGTAATCTAATAGTATCTCTTTATTATGAACAGCATGTTGATTGTATGAATGTAAAGCATTAAACTCAAAAAGATACAAACACTTCAAATATTTTTCGATTTAGTAAACTCTACAAGTGATTTGCGCAAATACCTGTGAATCCACCAATAATATAAGTAAGCGAGGCGCTATCAATTTTATAACTTTCGCCAACATATTCCAGCTGGTCCGTAAAGCAATTGTATGTGAATAAATAACCGTAAAATATGGGAGCTTTTGCTCCATTTGAGATTCCAATCTAAGTCTCATTCACGAACTTCAATAAGGACGCAAAAATGTTACATTTACGAACGTGCGTATTTCAAGAGACGAAAGTGCCATTTCTCAGCGAAAGTGCTAGAAAAAAAATTCTCTAAATGCGTCATAAATTCAGTTTGAATAGGAGCAAAATATAAACGGGCAGTGCGCGTGGCGACGTCCCAGCTTCGGGACACTTGCAATGAAATATGCAGAACGGGTTTCAAGTAGTCACTACATAGAATCTGCGCTGTCTCGAAGGGAGATTCCCAAGAGTAGCCACCGTGAAACAGGGTAAGACCGCGTCCAGATTTGTGTTATTAGAATTGTGTTTGTAAGACACGAGGATGACTGGTAAATCTCTGGGGTTTAGAGCAGCATGAGCAGCGGATTTCGTTTAAGAAAAGGTTTTTTCTATTTACTTACATTCGGATCGTAGTGTTCATAGCATCCAGAAAGTTAAAGCTTGCTATGTTAGTAGTTAACAACCAAGTTACAAAACAATTGGTTTTCAAATAAAAAGTAAGTTAATTTGTTATGTTTGTCGTCAATTGTCGTCGAAGTAGCAGCGCGATGCAGCTCATGAATATGGGCCTCTAGAATGGCTTGAAGCTAGTCAAGTTCCAAGCTGAAAAACGTAATAATTAATTTAGTATGTGTTATGAAAATTATAAAATAAAAAAGAAAGTTTACATGTTCATCATTTGTGATTCACTTTTTAATTTACCCCTCATTGGATACAGGTGGCGAGTTGTTGTTCAACGTGGAGGACTAAGGGAGAGCCTTTGTCCAGCAGTGGACGCCTCCGGCTGTTGGTGATGATGATGATAATGATGATGATGACACCTCGTTGATGACTTACTGAGAAAATACTCTATGTACTATGTACATAAAGAAACCTAGTCAAATAGCAACTACTTTATACCTACTATACATCTAGCAACTGTAGACACACCCTTGCTCGCACATTTAAGCCGCGTCGTTACGTACGTGGCCAGATTATGTATGCCCCATTTTTATTCAAATGGCATAAGAACTATGAATTGGATTCAGTGTGATGGCTGTTATATCTACATAGAGAACCGTCACAGTGTCTATATTGTGTCTAGTATTTACAGAGCGGGAAAACGTACGCATGATTTTCAAATAATGGTATGTTCCATGGTGCAGCACTAGGAAATATCGAATGGATTTTTTGGTAGGTTTTCCATGTTTAGTCAGTTCTTGTTTGTCAACTGTAGTTACGTTAAAAAATATATGAATGTAAAATGACTGATTATAACGCCAATCCTGGACATGAAAAGGCGATAATTGAAAATTTCTGTGGTAGAGCCATGCACGAATGGGCCAGCTCGACCGGAATGATACCGCGGCCTCACAGAAAACCGACGTGAAGCAGTGCTTGTGTTGTGTCTCGTCGTGTAAGCGAGGTTACCGGGGGCACAATTTTCCTCCTTTCCAATTCCCCCAATACCTGAATCCCCAACAATCGTCAAATTTCTAATCCCCAAAAATCGATAACGTACTTGTAACGCCTCTGGTGTTTTTCGAGTGCCCATGGGAGGCGACGATTGCTTATCGTGATTCGTCTGCTCGTTTACTGGCTTATCCCTTAAAAAAATACTTTTTACCTTCATTATTAATTCCAAACCGAAAGACGATCTTCGGCCACCGTAAGCGCGGGTCTGCGGACGGCGAGCATGGGTGCCTCCCCGTACGACCAGAAACAGACCCAAGCGTACGGCGCGTCGCGTTCCGCGCGCGCCTCAAAGAGCCATCAGACCACCACAGATGGGGCCCAACAGGGCCGATGCCGATTCGGAGTCGCGAAAAACCTAACGGGTTACCGGAGCTACGGCTCGACGTGCAGGAGAAGGAACGGGGTGGTTTTTAGTCAGTAAGAGTCTGCCACTCCCCCGCCTCACCCAGGCGGGAGAAATCATTCGATGATTTTCCCCCCTTAAAAAAATCTCATTTTAAGTCAATTACAAACACATAAATGTTCTTGCCACTAAATAAGATTACATTTGACCATACAATATCTTAAACCTAGATTAGAAACAGCCGGTATTTCAGCTTTAGATTACTTACATAGCAATGTTACTCCATTTTGGCTAACCTCAAACGAACGGGTGTCGCCTGGTTCAAAGACTAGTCGTAAATTAAGGTTAATTAAAGTAGCAGTCACTAATGTATTAACTTTGTTATAGGTAAGGTATATAGAAATGCATACTGGGAATAAATTCAGATGATTCTGATAAAAATTTAATTCAATATCGCGTTTGTAATTTTCTACAGATTTAAGCCAAAGTAATCTTAGCTTTACTGACGTACAGTTCAATTTTGATGTTTTAGAAGCGCTTATTTAAGAATAAAATGAAATATTTATTTCATATTATTGCTTTGACACTTGCTTATAACCAAAATATAATAAGCTTACCAATGGTCCATCTCTCGGTAACCACTAAGACGAAATGAAATAAAAACATAACATCAAGTCTTTTTCATACCCGAAAGGGTAGGCAGGGGTGCACATTATGGCACTTAATGCCACTGTACAATGTAACACCCACTTTTCACTATTTATGTTATGAGTCCCATGTAATAGGGGGTGAGCCTATTGCCATATACCGGGCACATTTCCAGACTCCGTGCTATTGCTGAGATTATTTTTAATAAACCAAATACTTTGCCCGACCCGGCAATCGAACCCCAGACCCTTTACCCGACCACTCGGCCAACGAGGCAGTCGAGGCGAGGAAATAAGAGGCGAGCAAATAGAAAACAATACCATATCCATGTTGTCATTAATACTATCTGACCTGCAAATTCCTTATGTTTAGCAATCACTCCAGTGACAAGACAAGATACTTTGAATAAAAAAAAACTAAAAACCATAGGAATTTATGAACACGATCGTATGTTAAAAGAATATATCGACGGGGGAATGTCCTTAAGAACGTACACTGACCTAACATCTGTTTGTCGTCCCTTGAAAGGTCGAGTACATGGAACTTGTAACCGGGTGCTCGTGTATGACTAAGCAAATAAAAACCGTATAAGATAAAACATAAAAGATAAATTAGAATGTAGGAAACTCGGTTTTTAGAAGTATTTTAATTACTGTCTTTTTGGTCGTGTGGTCTCAAGTGTAACTGACAAGCAAAATGGTTGTTTTAAATGGTGACTTTGGAACTGAAATGCGTGATGTTAATTTATTGTTGATAAAAAAATCAATTGTAAGCAATACTTTTATAAACGAGTCGGTACCCATTCATTTTCAGTAAGGTATAAAGAGAGTGTATATATGATATGTGGGTTCATATTATCATTGATGATGATTCATTGAAGTAATGTTATCGTATAATATATTATATAGATGACTAATTTTTATTTTAATGTCCGTCTGGTAGATTATTTTAAAACATTACACACGCATTTTTTATTTTTTTAACAAAAACTAATACTTTCGACGATATATTGATTTGAAATGTCGCGTGACGTCACTTCTATGTGCATTTTATACGTAGAAATGACGTTTTAGCCCCTACTCCTAAACTTTGATTTAATATACAACAAAATAAAAAAATACGTGTCTAATATTTTTTCATCACCTAACTGATGGACTAATTAGACTTTTAATTTTCATACTCTGTCATCATCCCCATTATTACGATTTAGTAAGAAAGGCAAAACAAAAGAGGATTGACAAGAACATATTAAGAGGATTGTCAAAAACTGATAGCAGTAATGTTAAACCTAAAAATCAGTACTCAAATCATCAATTGATCGTCATCAATTGATCGTAAAATTATCCATTGTTAGCCTTATTGGAGTTCGAATCAGGCATAAATCAGGCACAATACATTTGCAAATTGAACACAATTGCTGTCAGCAACACAAGCACATAGGACATGACACAAGAGATTTGTATGAGTAAAAATACTAATTTCTGTCTAATCTGTAGGTAATTGTATTTGATTTTCATAAATCAGATCTTTTTTAGTTATATACATATGTAGGTATGTACATACATATATATCACATATCATTGGAAAATAACAAGTTATATTTTCCTAGGAAAATTATAAACTTTTGTCCTAAAGAATCCTACGGGAGTTTATAATTTTCCTACGAAAATTCTATATGTTCTATCTTACTGTTTCGGTTGAATAAATACTTTTTTAATAAAATAAAAATACATTTACACTACAAACAAATGTGTATTTAGTAGTTTTACAGTAAAAAAATCCAAAAGTAATGCTCAAAAAAACCCTATTCGGTTAGAAACTAGCAAACAAATTAATGCTCAAAAAAAACCCTATTCGTTAGAAAACTATTCAATCAAATGATACCCCATTCTATGTAGTCTTCAATAATTCCTTGAATCCTGCTTTTATACCTTTTATCAACGTTAAAACTTAGATTATTCATATCACGGTCATCTTTGGTCAAATCGGGCACATCATCTTCGGCAGCCAACACAAAAGGCAAAAATATGAAAGACATTACTAGCCCACTTTCCAGTCTTGCGTCGTAATCTTTCTCAAAAAGTTCCCTTGAATATAATTCATTGATGTCGAGATCAAAGTGTTTCAAAAATCTTGCCATTGCTTCATGGTATACATTTTTCAAATGTACTAGGTAATTTTTTCGGAATTCCTTATCAGTACAGCACATGATACAATATAGGAAGTCCACTACAGGACATCCGTAGTACATCATTTGATAGTCGACTGGTATTAGCTCTGATATCTCACCATCCTGTTAAAAAATTGATGTATTAATATTTATGATAGACAGTTCTAATTAATAGTTACTGGTCTTAGTTTGTGTGTCTAGGTAAAGGTTCTAAAAATATTATAATAAATATTTCTTTAAGAAATTCTTAATTAAATAATAATATGTGTGATATGACAAAGATAAGGTGATAACCACACGTACATATATGTACTCAACTCGGTTTAAATATACGTAATAATCGTTATGTTTTTCTTATTTTCTTATCTTGCAAAACGAATATAATTATGTAAGTATGTATGTATGTCAGCGCGCACGATAAATCACAACAAAAAGGTGTATTACTGAGTGTAAACATCACGTGACTCGCCCCCACTCGATGTCATTACTATAAAAGACACGCCTACACGCTCCCAAGCTCAGAAGCGAGTGAGTCGCCGTACGAGACGGAACGCTCCTGCGTAATACACGCTCTGAGTTTTTGTCGTGAGATTGTTATTCTCATTATTTACTTTAATTTATTTTGTTTACAATTGTTATTTTTGTTTGCTTTCTATTTACTCTGTTATTTGCTTTATTTTATTTTATTTTTATTATTGATTATTGGTTTATTATTAATTTACTGATTTGATTAAATTATTTATGTTGTTGAATTGATTTAATTTGTCTAATTTTGTTATTCACTTAAATTAATGATCTACCCTATTATTTACTTTTGTTTTGTTTATTAATAATTATTTGCAAATTGATTGTGAGTGATAAAGTGATTGTTCTCAAGTGTTTTTCTGTGAAATATACTTTTTAAATAAGCTCTTTTAGTGTTTCAATAGAATGTCACCACCGAATGAGGAGAAATCTCCAACATCAGAAGATGGGACACCACGTGGCCAGAAACAATCTAATGACGTCATCCAGGCTATGGCAAATGCATTCCAAAGTACAATGAGTAATATGATGGCTCAGCTATCTTATGACCATCGTACGACCTTGACAGAAATGTTAACCCTCATGAAATCAGAGGAAAACAAGCGGGTTCGTATATCGGATGTCTATTTTCCTGCATACGATCCCGATGCTAACACTGACGTTCGAGATTGGGTTGATCTCATCACGAGAACTCAAGCTGAATACGGACTTCTAGATCATGAAGTACGATTAAAAGCAGCTAGTGTTCTAAAAGGTCGTGCAAAGACGTGGGCAGATAGTAGCCTTCTCAGGACAACCACCTGGACCGAGATGCGTGATGATATGCTGCAAACTTTTGAACCCGAATCGAGATACTTTGCGGATATTTTACGTTATAAAATTATAATATTGAAGATGCGGACAATATCCAAGATTTTATCTCAAACGTGTGGAGAATGTTCAAAAGAATTGTTAAACCCAATCCAACGGAACAAGACGCAGTAGAATTTGTTATTGGAAGCATAAGTGATGAACGCATTCGAACCGAATGCTAAATAGCAAGTCAAAGTCGGTTCCTGAGTTAATTGCTATAGCCAAAACATTTCGTAAGCGCAAAATTGTACCAGCCTTTAAAACAAGTGATTACCATAAACGACCTCGTCTAGACTCGAGTCGTGATAGACCCAATCTTACTTGTTATGTTTGTGGTAAAACTGGTCATTTTGCCCGTTATTGCTTAGAAAACGCCATTCGTAAGGGAACATCTGCAACACCTGCTTCATCTTCATCAAATGATACAGCTGCACCATCAAACAAGGAATGTTCCTACTGTAAAGGATCACGACACACCGCAGAAACTTGTTTTAAGAGAATGGCTGATGAGCAGCGTAACAAAAAGGTTAAAAAATTACCCAGTTAAGTCACATAACACGATCTTTGTACAAATCGGACAAAATACTTTTGAAGGCATATTTGATAGCGGTGCAGACTGTTCGTTAGTGCAAGAATCTGTAGCATTACGTATTCCAGCGACAAAGAACGAGCATCTCAAGATGCTTCAAAGGAATAGGTCCAGTACCAGTTTACTCTTATACTCAAATAAAGTGAACTGCAAAATAAATTCCATTTTAATTGAAATGGATTTTTGCGTGGTACTCGACAACCAATTACCTACACAAGTATTGGTCGGTAACGATCTCTTGGGTATCCCTGGAATTACAGTAGAGCTATCGAATAAAGGCACTATTGTAAGCCGCAACCAGGAGCAATCAACTTGTCTTCAATTGAATGAATTAGTACCATGCATATTGATACTGATCTCAGTGAAGAAGAACATACCACCCTGTTACAAATACTTAAGAAATATCAACATTCTTTCGTTGAAGGTATTTCATCTAACAGAGTAACAACTGGCAAGCTCAGTCAGGCTGAAAAACCCTGATAAAGTAGTGGAAAGGCGTCCCTACAGAATGGCTCCAGTTGAAAGAGAAAAAAGTCAAACAAATCATTCAAGACTTGTTGGATAACGGGATCATAAGAGAGAGTAATTCTCCTTTTGCAAGCCCCATCATTCTAGTGAAAAAGAAAAATGGCCAGGATCGCTTATGCGTCGACTATCGTGAGTTGAACGCAAACACCGTTCGAGATCACTATCCATTACCTCTGATCTCTGATCAACTGGATCAACTTGCTGATGCCAAATATTTCTGCTGCCTTGATATGGCGTCTGGTTTTCACCAAATTCTGTGGCTGAAGACTCGATTGAAAAAACTGCCTTCATAACTCCAGATGGGCAGTACGAGTACCTTACTATGCCTTTTGGACTAACTAACGCTCCATCCGTTTACCAAAGGTGTATAAACAAGGCCCTAGGATCTCTTATCGGAGAAGCAGCTCTTGTCTACATGGACGATGTTCTTGTATCTGGCAAATCAATAGCTGAGACCTTACAAAGGCTAGACTTAGTGCTACAAGCTCTAAGTAACTCAGGATTTGCAATAAATCTAAAGAAATGCTCATTTATGAAAAAGTCGATACAGTATTTGGGATATGTCATAGCTGATGGGCAAATAAGACCCGACCCTTTGAAGGTAGAAGCCTTAGCAGGATCCTCTATTCCAGAAAATGTCAAACAACTTAGACAATTCAATGGATTAGCGGGATACTTCCGGAAATTTGTACCAAATTTCTCTTCAGAAATGGCACCTCTTTACGAATTGACAAAATCAGGAGTAAAATGGACGTGGACTGATCGTCACGAGGCAGCAAGAATGAAAATAATTAATTATTTAACTTGTGCACCTCTCCTCACAATATTCAAGGAAGGAATACCAATTGAGCTCCATACAGATGCAAGTGCTCTGGGTTTTGGAGCTGTTCTGATACAAATTTTAGATGGACGACAAAGTGTAGTTGGTTACTTCAGCCAAAGAACAACCAAAGCTGAATCAAATTATCATTCATACGAACTGGAAACCTTGGCTGTAGTGAGATCGATCAAACACTTTCGTCACTTTTTGTATGGAAGAAAGTTTACAGTTGTCACGACTGCAATGCTTTAAAAGCATCTCGATATAAACAAGAGTTGCTGCCGCGTGTACATCGGTGGTGGTCTTTCCTGCAGAATTTTGACTTTGAAGTCGAATATCGCAAAGGGGAAAGATTAAAACACGCTGACTTCTTTAGTAGAAACCATGTAACCCAAAAAAATACTCAGTTTGAGTTCCGATAAGGATTGGTTAATTATGGAACAGCTCAAAGACCCGCATTGAGTAAGATTATTCAAAGTATCAAACAGGGAGACTGCCACGAAACTGACTATCTTATCAAAGATGAAGTTTTGTGCCAGAAGATCAAATTGGACAACCAAAAGACCAAGGTTTTGAAAGTAGTTCCCCAATCTTACCAATGGAGTCTAATAAATCATTATCATGAGGCCTTAAAACACTTCGGTTGGGAAAAAACACTCCAGAAGTTAAAAGAACACTTTTGGTTCGACAAAATGTGTTCTAAGGTACGTAATTTTGTAGATAATTGCGTAGTCTGCAAAACCATGAAGGGAACATCGGGTGCAACGCAAGTAGAGTTACACCCTATTAAAAAAATTGCAGAACCATTTCATACACTTCACATAGATATCACCGGAAAACTAAGTGGACCTTCATCTGAAAAAGAATATGTTTTTGTCGCCGTAGATGCCTTTTCTAAATTTGTTATTTTAAAATATTCTACTAAGAAAAATCAAGAATCCGCGCTGCAACACCTAAAAGAAATTATATTCTTTTTGGAGCACCGAAAAGAATCATAGTAGACGGTGATGGTGCATTTGTGTCACAATATGAAAAATATTGTAAGCAATATAAAATTGAACTACACACACTGCAGCCTATACCAGCAGAGCAAATGGTCAAGCAGAAAGAGTAATGCGTGTCATCAAGGATGGTCTTACTGTAATAAGCAGTATTCAAAAAGATCACTGGGAAAGTGCTTTAGGCGCATTACAACTCGCTATCAATTGTACTGCATCGAAAGCGACAGGTTAAAACGCCAATCGAACTATTGACAGGTAAGAATGGAGTGTACCCCCAGAATTAATTTCAATTATCGACGAAGAGAATGAAAGGGTTGATCCTCAATCACTGAGGAAAGTCGTTTTTGAAAGGATGACCGAACAGGGAGAAAAATCTAAAGAAAAATTCGACAGTACTAGAGCAAAAGTAAAAAGGTTCGATAAAGGACAGTATGTTTTGGTAAAAGAACCTGTTCGATTAGGTACAAAATTAAGTCAAAAGTTTGGGGGTCCTTATGAAGTGAAGAAAGTTCTTCCTCATGACCGGTATGAGGTTAGGAAAATTACGGGTCGTGGACGACCAAGAAAAGTAGCCCATGAAAATCTACGAGCCGCTCCAGACTTCGGAAAGCAAAATGAGATTGCAGTGTCAGCGGAAGAGGTGTCAGCAGAAGAGGAATAATTTTTAAGAAAGTTTTTTTTATCACCAAGATTAAGACCTGGTTACTCGGGTAAGGTTGGAAGCTTGTTTTATTAGTAAAAAGGCGTTGAGGCCTAATATTGAATACCAGCGTGAAGGCTTGGTTGTTACGTTAAATACCAGCGTGAAGGCTTGGTTGTTTTGTTGAATACCAGCGTGAAGGCTTGGTAGTTGTATTAAAAACCAGCGTGAAGGCTCGGTTGTTTTGTTGAACACCAGCGTGAAGGCTTGGCTGTTCTAGTAAATAAAAGGCGTCGAGGCCTAATATTGAACACCAGCTTCGAGAGTTGGTAGTTTAACTGTTATAGATTAATGAATGAATCAAGTCTTGTAATATAATGTAATGTTTTTACAGAATCAAATTGACGCAGGGACGCGTCAAGTGCAGTATGGCCGTGTCAGCGCGCACGATAAATCACAACAAAAAGGTGTATTACTGAGTGTAAACATCACGTGACTCGCCCCCACTCGATGTCATTACTATAAAAGACACGCCTACACGCTCCCAAGCTCAGAAGCGAGTGAGTCGCCGTACGAGACGGAACGCTCCTGCGTAATACACGCTCTGAGTTTTTGTCGTGAGATTGTTATTCTCATTATTTACTTTAATTTATTTTGTTTACAATTGTTATTTTTGTTTGCTTTCTATTTACTCTGTTATTTGCTTTATTTTATTTTATTTTTATTATTGATTATTGGTTTATTATTAATTTACTGATTTGATTAAATTATTTATGTTGTTGAATTGATTTAATTTGTCTAATTTTGTTATTCACTTAAATTAATGATCTACCCTATTATTTACTTTTGTTTTGTTTATTAATAATTATTTGCAAATTGATTGTGAGTGATAAAGTGATTGTTCTCAAGTGTTTTTCTGTGAAATATACTTTTTAAATAAGCTCTTTTAGTGTTTCAATAGAATGTCACCACCGAATGAGGAGAAATCTCCAACATGTATAGTATTATGTCTCGATCTACATAAGAAATAGTTTGTTGTGCAGTATTTCTTTATTTTATAAATTCTGTGCTAAATATTCGCCGACACATTCTTAAAAACTAAATTTATTGATATAGATTGAATATAGTACTTATTAAAAAATATGGAGGTTTTCACCATTTTTATATATTTTCGGTATTGTATAGGATATCAAACACACACGTAACCTAATTATTTTATTCGTACCATCTTTAGAGATAGCCGCTCATCGAACCACAGATAATGTCAGATTTTGTGATTTAGCGAGATCTTTGAAACCGAAAACCAAATACAACGATGACACACAAGGTATTCACACAACAAATCGATATAGAAATTCTACAATTAGCATTATTTCCGATACGGAGCCGCGTAGGTCTTAATAGGTTGCTGGAGCTCCTTTAGTCATTAAGAGTTTGACACTCCCTCTCGCCTCACCCGGGCGGGAAAAGTCATTGGATGATTTTCTCCCTCAAAAAAAAGCATTATTAACTTAAAACAATATAATATACTTACGAATATTTTAACCAGTATGTTGTTAGCCCTATAATCGCCGTGACACAGGTTACGTCCAGATTCATTTTCAAAGCAGACCGTGAATCGTTCTCCAATATTATCGCAAAATTTCTCAACTCTTTCCTTGATGCCTTCATCTATATTATCCAATGTTATCTTAATGATATTTTGTGCAAGTTTTTGCCAGTTTTCACCAGTTTTATACGGAATTTTCCTAATTTTTACTTGATCTTCAAAAAAGTCTGGTCTCTTTACCTTTAGCACGAAGGAAAGTGCATGAAATTTAGCAAGTTCTTCAATAGCCGTTTTTGCGAACTCTAATGATACGACGTCCATTCTATGACCAGTTTTGAAACCCTTTTTTGCTACATTCTCCATTATAATAATTTCTGCATCACTCTCTTCATAGCTTTTTACTGTTTTATACCTTTCTTTAATTGGTACATTTGCTTCTTCTTGTACTTCATCGAACATCTTGAAAAGTACGTTGTAAGCGAACGTTTCATTTTCATAAACATCATGCACTGATAATATTTGCAAGTCGTTCTCACCTGGGAGAATGCTTTTGACAAATATATTTAGTTCTTTCTCACCTTCTTTTGTATCTCCATATATATTGATTTCATAAAGTAATCCTAAATAACTTCCTCCGTTTGTACAAAATTCTTTCTTTTCAATATCATATTTGACAAATCCATTGTTTTTCGCTATGTTTGTGATACACTGATCAAGTTTATTTGAAATCTTATTTGGACAGATGTATTGTTTGTCAAGTTCAAAATGTTCAGAGCGTGATTCGACCTGCATTTTGAGTGAGAATGATAACACTATCTCAATGCCTAAAATACCACTATACCTCCGTACAGTACTAGCGTATTATATAAATGCTATTCATTTTAAGGGGCTTGATACACTGGAATTGTAATATATTTTATTTTATTTTAATATTGGCAAATTTTATTCAACACATTCTGTCATTTGAAAGTTATGTCTATACATAGCTTGCATACATTTCGACTACACGGTTGCCGCAGTGCAGTGGTCAGGTGACCAGCTGCTGTGCAACGTGTTTCGTGTTTGATGTCCGCTTGGAGCAGTATGTACCTACTTTTGTTGTTTCGGGTCTAGGTGTGATGCAAATGTGCCATTGTATAAACACCCATGACTCAAGAGAAAATCTTAATAGGGTATAACCTTTTTGTAAGAAGAAAGTTAGATAATATTTTCATAACGTTCACATAATTGTAAGGATTGTTTTTTTGATAATAGGTGCTTAATATTAGGCGTACCTACAGATGTATGTACCTAAATATACCCACAGACTCCTCTACATAGCCTTATTTCATTACGCTATTAAACATACGATAAATTTAAAAAAATATTTTTGTTTGGTTAGGCAATGTATAGATAGTGTTAAGATAAAAACGAAATAATATAATATTTCTATATTTATTTTAGAATTAGTGCTATACGTAACTGGAATGTATCTGTTTGTTATCTTAATTTACCTCTTTAGATTTCTAAAATAATATTATTAGGTAATTTCTATTTTTATTTGAGAGCAGCTGCGTAGATTTTTACGTACCTATTGTTGCATTTTTCTCCGGCCCTAATGGTTAAAAACTGTTTACAGGTAGCCTAACCTATTAAATTATTGACTATCTCATATAATTTGTTTAACTTACTATAATTAAGTTTAACCGGGACATAGTGATAATGATGTTAATACAGATTATGAAATCGTCAGAGCTTAGTATTAGTAATTTCAAAATTATGAATATTAAGGTACACACAATCTAATTTTAAGTTTGAAATATGCTTTAATAGGGTAGTAGACTAATTTTTATTTTAATGTCCATCTGGTATATTATTTAAAAACATTACGGAAACGAATAGTTTTGAAAATAATACTGATCTGAAATGTCGCGTGATGTCACTTCTATGTACATTTTATACGTAGAAATGACGTTTTAGCCCCCACTCCTAAACTTTGATTCGTTATATCTAAGTATCATTTTATTATACAACAAAATAAAAAAATACCTGCCTAATAATTTTTCATTACCTAACTGACGGACTAATTCCATTTTTAATTTTTACACCCTGTTATCATCCTTATTGAACACTTGTCAGTTAAAAGCATGTGTGTCGGAATATTGATCAAAATTAGCATGCTCATTTCAGGCATGTTTGCGAATTGATAGACGTTCGATTTTACCTTTAAGTAACTCTTCTCTAATTTGCTTAAACTCAATGATTTGATCTAAGTATTTTAACTTCGTAACAGAAATATTCATTCATTATCAAAATACAACAATGATATCAAATACTACATCATTACATTTTTAATTTTTACACCCTGTTATCATCCTTATTGAACACTTGTCAGTTAAAAGCATGTGTGTCGGAATATTGATCAAAATTAGCATGCTCATTTCAGGCATGTTTGCGAATTGATAGACGTTCGATTTTACCTTTAAGTAACTCTTCTCTAATTTGCTTAAACTCAATGATTTGATCTAAGTATTTTAACTTCGTAACAGAAATATTCATTCATTATCAAAATACAACAATGATATCAAATACTACATCATGATAATTATAAAACCTGTTCATCCTGTAAATATTTTGATAGTATTTTATGCTAGTAATGTTGCGTAGTATGTACCTATTAAGGCCGTCACAGATTTAGGTACATTAATTACATATTAAAGCAAATATTAGCACATTATTTTAATACAATTTTTTGAGTGGCTACACACACGACTTTATTATACAATAATTTTTGTAACATCACCAAAATATATCCAAGAAATGTATTTTCTTATATATTTAAATCGATACAGTCGCAGTTCAAAAATGTATAATTATTATATTATAGTTTATAGTTAGGTCTATAACGGCTTTCATGTACTCACACTTTTTCTTTGACATGTATCAACGAATATTTTACGTAAAGTAAGCATAGTATAATAATACGTACCTACCTATAGGTACGTAAAGATTGATAAATCAAACACCCTGGTGGGGTGTATATCGTATCTATCTATCGTATCATATCTTTTGTTAAAAATAAATAATGGTCGCATAAAAGGTTCTTCAATGATATAATTATTTACAATTAATCAACTTCAACTGAAGTTATAATCAAATAGAGATAGACCCAGAAGGTGTATCTTCGATTCCAATATACTATTGAGCCATTTTCGGTTTTTGGAAAACTCAATTGTACCAAGGTTCACCTCATAATTAATAAAAAAATTAAATTACGTTATATATTTTGAAAATAATACGTCTCCTTATAGTGGCACACCAATTTATAAAAAAAGCAATTCAATATATAAATACTTTATAAATCTTTTAATATCCAATCTAAGAACTCTATTTTTGGAGATACTTACAAAGAAACGATTTCATAAGATTCGGAGGCGTACAAATTGACATGTTTATATTTCTACATTGAAATTATACCTATTTATAACAGAGCTAGCTACTGCCGCGTAGTTTCACCCGCACTGCTCGGCTTCTTTTGATTTTAGCGTGACGTTTTAGCCTTCCTCGATAAGTGAACTATCCAACGCAAAAAGATTATTTCAAATCGGATCAACAGTATTAGCTATTAAATTAGCTATTCATCCTTACTAATATTATAAATCGGAAAGTGAGTTTGTTTGTTTGTTCCACTTCGCCCCGTAACTACTAAACTGGTTGCTTTGAATTTTTGCAGACTTGAAGTTAGAAGTCTGGATTAAATAATAGAGTACTTTTTATCCCGGAAATATTTGATATTCTCGAGGGAAAACGAAATTATTGGTATAGATGGCGCTGTGTGTATTAGTATATATCACATAGCCTACTTTTTATCCTTTTGTGACGCGAGCGAAGCGGTAAAGGCTAGTAACTCAATAAATAAATGTATTTCAATAAGTAGTCTGTATTTCCTGAAGGGAGAGCTGAGAGACTTTACGCTTACCACCGTAAGCGATAATGCGGTCTACGATAGTACGGTAGTCGCCTGGTGAGGCGAGATAGGGTTCAAACGTCGGCCCATCAAATATTAAAAAAGCAGGGTAAAAACGCAAGCGGTCAATCACCTCCAATAAAACAAATAAGCTCTTCAAACCACATTCATTGCTTTGATAAATATTTACTCACATTTGTATATAAATAATAACTACGAGTACAATGGGTGATGTTATAACCATTAATCTTTCAGCGAGTTGAGTTGATCCACTCGGTGTCAATTCGAGCACGTTAGTCGTGGTACGCCAATATTATTAAGTTATAATTATTATGTAGGTATGTACGTATGTAGTTTTCCTGCAAATCATATGTGTATACCCAAGTGTTATGTATAGGTAAAGAGGTAGAAAATAGACGTATGTAGGTGCGTACAGCGCGTCGCGTTCTGTGCACGCCTCAAAGAGCCGTCAGACCACCACGGATGATACCAATAGAACTGATGCCGATATGGAACCCTGGATAACGTATAAGGTTACCGGGGCTCCGGCTCGAAGTGCAGGAGTAGGAACGGGGTCGTTGTCAGTCACTAATAGTCTGATTCTCCCTCCCGCCTCACCCAGACCCAGGAAAGTCAAGACTTATATCCTGTTTATGGCAATACATTCAACATCTATTTCATCATCATTCCCCTAATGGCTTTCAGATAAGCCAGTTGGGAGTAACCTGTATCCAACTGCCTCACGTCTTGCGCTATACTTGCCGATACGTGGCTTCCATTCAAGAACCTTTTCATGTTATGTACCTATGTCGTATGTAACGAATGTCGTATGTAACGTATGTCGTATGAAACGAGAAATAAGTGGTTAACAAGCTCTTGTTTGCCCAGGAAATAACAGTAACATTTAAGAAGAAAATATCTTAAGAGAAGTATCAATAACTTAAGAAAAATACTATGAATCAAAACATCTTGTGGTCAAGTGTATAACAGACGATCTGAAATCGCCTTACTATCTGACCTCTTCAAGAAACTACTCCGATGACGTATTTATTGACGCCATTTGTCGTACGTAGGTACACTTATCGAGGAGTCAGTCGCAGACGTAAAACATATCCTTGTTTTACGAGAGATAAACTGTAAAGATAATTTCATCTTGATTTATGTGGCGTTTTATAGTTTATTTTATAATAGCTGTGTCTAAAGTCTGGAGATTTGAACTAGACTTGTCCATTTTTCTAGACAGTTTTAACAATGTTCTTTTTATTTTTTTTAACTTGTGCCTTTACAATCATACAAGTTCATATACACATGACACCCAGACCCCTAAAACAATCTATGGATCACGTAAAGAGTTGCGTGCGAGAATCGAACCCGCGACACGTTACGCGGCATTCAGTTGCCTAGCCACCGCACCAACCGTGCTGTCCTTTCTTTTTTACGCAATGATAATCTATACTACAAATTCTAATAAACATAATTACTATTAAGCAAATTGTCTTCAACAGATTGGAGATAAACAAAATCAAAAGACATTTAAACCTTTTTGCTACAAAACTATATTTTTCTTTCTCTAACTAAAAGCCTGACCCAAGACTTTTCACATACGCTTATCTTGTGCTGACTGAATCAGGCCTCGGGGTACGCCACTCATGTGGGCACGGTAGCGTCTGGTCTTGAGTACCAAGATATACCATCGACAAACACTCTTAGCACATGAGATGAATTTAGCATACCTACATGTCAAGTTGTGGTAGGCAGAGCCAATGGAACTCTTAATGACACGTTTTTGGCATTTGGCCTCGTTATTTTTTTCATTTGCATTCTTGGCGTACCTCTTTCATTACATCTACCTCTACACTCATCAATCTTTAATTGCATGCTCGATTTTGCACTTAAACACAATTATTTAAGTGCACTCTCAATAGAGTGCATTTAATTTGGCCTTTTATTAATATTAATAATGTTAGTCCGTTCAACATTGTGTTTTTTGGGAAGGATATTTTTCTAAAGGAATCATTCGAAATCACCTAGACTCATACTGGATTCAATACCTTAGAGATAGACGCCTCTTGACAATCTCATCACATTTTCAATTCATAGAAAATACGAAAAAATATCAATGCATACATATTGTTGGCCAAGTGTGAGTTGGTTTCTGAATTTTAGTTCCGTATTGTAAAAAAAAAGAGAAAAAAAGCTACTGCGAGTACCTACATATGTAATATTTTCGATTTTCGAATTTCGAAAACGAGTCTATCTATAGTCTATATAGTCTAAAAAGAAAAAATGTTTTATAAGATTTTAAACCTAACACAGTGTATTTTTTACCTCACAATATAATATGTAGTATAATCTATATATATTTAAAAGAAAGTCGTGTTAGTTACACCACTTATAACTCAAGAACGGCAGAATAGATTTGGCTGAAAATTGGTAGGGAGGTAGCTTAGAGCCAGGAGACCGACATAGGATACTTTTAACCAAAACTAAAATCACGAACGGGGACGGGAAAAAATGGGATTACGCGTACGAAGTCGCGGGCAGAAGCTAGTTTATATACATATATTTGTCTAGTCAAATTTATTCAGCACTGAAATGTGCGCTCATTAAACGTCTGCAATTGAATCATCTCTAATAGAGACCTCTAAAAACTACACCCTAGTTCATAGCACATTACATTAACTATTTTTATTTATGGAATATTTAACTTCGTGTGTCGCTGGCTCGACGGTGGAGCTCCATATTTTGAGCAAACAAACTCAGTCGACATTTTCAAGGTCTCTCATGAAATCTGTTATGAAATATGCAAAAAGCGTTTCTACCTTCAGTCGGGGACTGTAGTCGGCAATATTATGTAATACCCGAGATACTAAGGCAACTTTATTGAATTAAGTTACCTGCGATTTGTGTTATTGTTCTATGATGAGAAAAGGTTCTTAGGTCCTAATGCTTCTGATTTTCTGTGTTTTGAAATTGAATTTAAATTCGTTTGTAATTATAATTTGTGTGGGTACCATATTGACAGGGATTGTAAAGTCTGTTTCATGTGATTAAGGCAAATTGTATCCTATACCATAATATAACATAATATAACATCACGCCTTTTATCCCCGAAGGGGTAGGCAGAGGTGCACATTATACCACTGTACAATATAACACCCACTTTTCACTATTTATGTTATGAGTCCCATGTAATAGGGGGCGAGCCTATTGCCATATACCGGGCACAATTCCAGACTCCGTGCTACTACTGAGAATATTTAAAAACCCAGTAATACTTTGCTCGACCCGGGAATCGAACCCGAGACCCCTTGCCCGGCAGTCACACTTACGACCACTCGGCCAAAGAGGCAGTCCTATACCAATGTTAATTAATCACACATTATTTTGTATATTGTGTTTTCAGAAGTTGGCTATTTCCAACTGATAACGAATTAGTCTAATAGATGTATAAACTCATTTAATAACATAGGATTAGTCGGTAAACGAGCAGACGGATGGTTAAGCA
This sequence comes from Spodoptera littoralis, assembly GCA_902850265.1. Taxonomy (NCBI): domain Eukaryota; kingdom Metazoa; phylum Arthropoda; class Insecta; order Lepidoptera; family Noctuidae; genus Spodoptera; species Spodoptera littoralis. The sequence continues at coordinate 4,409,702 of LR824542.2, read as the reverse complement.
ATCGGCGTCGCCCATAGACACCCGGAACACTAGAGGCGTTACAAGTGCTTTACCAGCTTTTTGAGGATTGGTGAGATTGGGGAGGGGAGTAATTGGGCCTTCGGTAACTTCACTCACACGACGAATCACAACGCAAGTGTTATTTCACGTCGGTCTTCTGCTCGGCCGTGGTATCACTCCAGTTGAGCCAGCCCTTTCGTGCCAAAGTATGGCTCTGCCAAATTCAAAATGCATTCATACATAATACATTCTCATTCTAATCGAAGTCTTAAGCACGTATAGACCATAACTACCACTTAAAATTGTTTAACTTGAACATTAAGTACATAGTAATTTCCGCAGCAAAATTGCATCGTTATTGCGGTCCCCTAAAAACCAGTTTCTTCTCACCAAAAATATAAAACCTTAACACTTTGTAACCGTACATATTAGTTTAGGAACCGCCAAATTCCGGCCACATGTTTGTCTACTTTTTATACGTAATTTAAAACGTCCAGGTTATTAAACAAAGACTTGTGTAAAAAGTATTTCGTTGCGAATTTAGTTCATATTCTAGACACGGTGGCGCTAGTGTGCATTATTAGTCGGTCGGTCTGTTTGCTTTATTATTCATAACGTGTCTTGCGACCGACTTCAGTCTTGTATATCAGCATGCGGTCTTTCACAATTAATCTTATTTTGTATAAAAGAACATTACTTTTGTTTATTGTTGAAGGATTTTGTGAAAGAAAGTCTTGAAAATTAACTAGGAAATAAAAATAAATACGAGTATCAAGCCAGAAAGAGCTGCTAGTATTGCATGAAAGAGACGAATAAGTAGCTTGTTTTGTATTTAAAAAGAAAACATAAGCATTCGATGTTTATATATTATATCAATCTATCAGTATTTAATACTGCCCATTTTAATATATTTTCAGGCAATACATAAAAAAGTGTACTCCATTCCCCACTACCTACAGATAATCGAAATTAAAAGTGTGTAAATAACAAATGGCTATATAGAGTTTTCAAAGGCCTGCTATTTGAGATGTCTAGCTAACCCCTAGAAAAATAAAGCTGAATCCATGTCTCGGAAATGTTCTGAGAACGACAACTGAGAACAAAATATATCCATAGAAATCCTACGTATTCAGATCAAAACTACATACTTACTCTAGGTAGACACACATGTATTGGCCACTGCTGATCAAAGGCAATTTTTTTGCATGGAGACGATTTGAGCATTAATCGCCTCACTTGCTCAATGCGGGTTGACGATTCCAAATTTATAACTAATTAGAAATTATAAGCCCAGGTTTCCTCACGACGTTTTCTTTGATTTGTACTTGCAGTTGGTAGGTTTCGAAGCTCATGAATGAGAAGCGGGCATCTTAAACTTCCGGGGCACCACGACATAAAAATATACCCAAATCAAGAACAGAATTTAAACACAGAATTCATACAAAACGTAATACAAAATCTGCAATTTACAATCATGAAAGTATGACAATAAAAGGACAGATCAACTGAACAATGTATTGGAGTGATATTCATCAAGCAGATTGCACGCTCAGACAAAATATACGTTGACAATCCGAAAGCGATTACAATTTCCTACATATTATTATTATCTGGGTTTTAAAACGTTTTCAGGGCATATTGAGCACTGATTAATCTAAGATTGTTTGATCGAAAAGTTTTGACTGAGGCTTAGCACCAGTTTTATCACCTTCATATTCTCTCGATCTATCGAGTAATATAAATTTAGTTATGTGACAGATAATTCATACAAATTACATTAATTCGGTCTGGTACACAAGGCTACACATCGAGCTTTACATAACCAGTATAAACTGAACGTTAAATGTTCGGAAAGATGATGTGACGCGACACCAGGATAAACTGGTTTTGTATAGATTGATGTGTGGCCGTGTATACATAGCGGCTATATTGACATTGTGAAACAGGCTTATAAAGTTTGGTTTGCTATGGTTGGTTAATTAGGATATTTAGACAATACTCACCTCATTATTCATTGATGGAAAGGTGGCTACTACAATAAGTGGGTGCACCAACCGAAAATTCAGTTCTGCTTATTTAGAGAACCTTCCCTAATTATGATTTCTATATAATGATTGCACGATTGGTGCTGGGCAACAACACTTTGTGTGATCCACAGATTGTTGTTCCGGATTTGGGGGTGATGTGTATGTAAACTTGTATGTTTGTAAACGCACCAAAGATACACTAGGAGAAAAACACAATGTGAAACATAATGTAAAAAAGTCGTCTAAAAATTTTAGCTCGAAACTTAACTGTAGTTTCACAAAGTCTCTCAAGCCTCACTGGCCACGTTCCGGTACAAGTTAACCTATTTAAAAACTAGCTTAAGACGGTTATTGTAAAAGAGGTTAAGTGGCTACCATTCCCAGCCTCATGATGAGAGCTCTTGGCTGGTGTCACAAAAGCAGGCAAGTCTTTGATCTGGCCTGCAGCGAGTGTTCTTGACGCGAGTACAAGGTAATTATATAGTTCAGCGAATACGGAACTCTTTGTTCAACTTTAGTAAAGGGTCAGCGCTTGTTTTGGTGTTGATTGCGTTTTTAGTTGGCTAATTGTAGGACGCAGACGTTTTTTCTTTTGTATTATCTATCGCAACTGTTTGGGACAGTTATCATTGAATAATACTAGAAAAATTTCAGGTCTAATTTTGTTTGTCATTCCGTAATTATTACTAAGTGACCTTCGATGATTCAGAAAACCGGAATATTATATTCAACTCAAACAAATGAAGGTACCTAGGTAGGTGTACGAATTTGTAATTTTTATATTTTTATTTCGTAACCATTAAAAGAAGACGACAATGTACCGCGCTAAAATAAAATGACATTTACTCCTAAATTTTAAAGTTTTATTATGTACCTAATGATTAGGAGACTGGACCACACAGCACATACTATCAACATTTTAAATGACCGTGTATAAATCCAGAGTCGCTGTAAAAGTAATTTATTGAGCAATTTTAGCTGCAAAATATCGTAAAATATGGCTATAGAGAAATATAGAAAATGTTATGCAGAATTATGGGCATACATAGACAACATAGCATTAATATTGGAACGTGGATCATTATGCTGACACGGAATTTAACTGTTTAAATGTTTGTTTAATAATTTATGTACACCTATCTATTGTATCGTATTTTGTTTATTTTGTGAAACTGTTGTTTATTTTTAAATTGTGTTCTGTCATAAAATGTTTACCTTTTTATTATTTTGTTGACTGTCACTGGGATTGTTTTATTTAATTATTGTATTTATTTTTGCACTCAATATATACTTTAATATAGATAAAAACGATACGTATATTTCGTAGTTTCAATCTAAAACACGAGTCTATAGTTCGTTGAAATTTTTAAGAGTAATCGAAATAAAGCTCAAAATTGTTTACATAATAATTCTGTAATTTATTATCACAGGATACTTTGAAACATCCCCTTGTGTCCGTGGCCCAGTCTCGACGCGCCACGAACCATATTTCATCCCGTGTGCCGCTTCCAGACCATACTTCCGTTTAGTAGCCAACCGTCCTTTTAACAGCACAAAATACCGCTTCATATTAAAATTCTTTAAAATTTTGTTTTTGTCATAAATCATACTTAGCTCTTATGTAACACTGTATGTCTTTACCAAGTATTTTGTAGTAAATGCAACAAATCGTGCTTTGTTCAGTTAAAGATAGTAACATAACATAACATCACACCTCTTATCCCCCAAGAGATAGGCAGAAGTGCACATTATGCCACCGTATAATGTAACACCCACTTTTCATTATTTATGTTATGAGCCCCATGTAATAGGGGGTGAGCCTATTGCTATATTAAAACTTCAAATGTTAAAGATAGTTAGAAATAATATTATGGTAACAGCACGGTTGGTGCAGTGGCTGGATAACCGGCTGCCGCACAACGTGGCGCGAGTTCGATTCCCGCATGGAGCAACTCTTTGTGTGACCCACAAATTGTTGTTTTAGATCTAGGTGTCATGTGTATGTGAACTTGTATGTTTGTAAACGCACCCACGACATAGGAGACAATCCCAAAACTTTCTTTTTTGTTATAATCATACAAAAATAAATTTTGGCCAGATGCTCCTGTCAATGATTATTAATGTTTGGAAACATGTTTTAATAGCAGTGTAGGGCTACCCTTAGACCTTCTTGTCATTTAGGTTTTATAAAACAGAACAATATGAAAGTATAGAACATGTGAGTTTACTTTTAATGTCTACATACTAAGATGGATTTTTAAGTTTTTAAAAGGGTTTTAAAAACAGCCACTCAGACAGCGACAGTACCCCACTCTCCCCCGTGAAGGGAAGCGAACGATCATCGAGGGCTGATGATAGGTCTACCACCGCCCGCCTCACGCTCAGGGCACCGCGCCACATCTCATCAACGTGACTGGTGAGGACTCACATAGTGTGAAAGTCTCGAGAAGAGCTTACTATAGAAATGATCCTATGAAGTAAGGTCTTAACTGTCGCCACCGAACCGACGAGGGTCATTCTTTCGCGGAGAATCTTAACACCGCGATTCACAAAATGACGTCACGGCACAGTGACATCTAGCGGTTTGTTTTAGTAGTAAGTATTGTGTCTACCCCCATGGTGGTAAAAAACTTTGATCCTCATTCATAATTTTTGAATGATTTGCAATAGTAAATAGTCTTACGTATTTTTTTGCTTAGATCTCATAATACAACTAACGTTAAATAGATTTAATTGAACGCTAATGAATAAACGCTAAAATTTAAAACGGTAATATCATTTCCAGTTGTAGGATTTGAAATGACAAAGTTAAATCTTCATTATTTATTATAAGGGTTTTAAAAACAGCCACTCAGACAGCGACAGTACCCCACTCTTCCCCGTGAAGGGAAGCGAACGATCATCGAGGGCTGATGGTAGGTCTACCACCGCACGCCTCACGCTCAGGGCACCGCGCCACATCTCATCAACGTGACTGGTGAGGACTCACATAGTGTGAAAGTCTCGAGAAGAGCTTACTATAGAAATGATCCTATGAAGTAAGGTCTTAACTGTCGCCACCGAACCGACGAGGGTCATTCTTTCGCGGAGAATCTTAACACCGCGATTCACAAAATGACGTCACGGCACAGTGACATCTAGCGGTTTGTTAAGGTATCAAGTATTTTATCTTATAAGACCATTAAAAAAAATGTTTTATACTAATTACGCAATTCTGGTGGTGTATTATGACGTCTGAAAACCAGAGTGGTTCCGCAAACGGAATGAGATCTCGCTAGACGACTTGTATAGTTCTGTTTCTTTCCCTCAATGGAACCATTTTGACTATAGGACGTCATAATAGCCCCGCAGGTTACTGCATGGCTTAACGACTATCTATTGCTACGTGGTATTTTTCTAGAGAGTAATTTGTAAGTATAGATCTATGACATGGCAGCTACAATAGATGCGCTAACAACGCTTTGTTATGCTAATTATGTCATTAAACGAGAAAAGATTATGCGATTCATATTGGTTTTTTTTAATATCTCTCGTATCTGATATTGGTAAAATATACAATCAGGTCTTCGTACCCTATGCTATAAAAAAGGAATTCACGTGTTTGAATGTATTGAATTATAATAATATGAAAAATGTTATATTATTTTAAAAAGCTGATGAGTTTGTTTGTTTGAACACGCTTATCTCAAGAACTACTGGTCCGATTTGAAAAAATCCTTTTTGATTTGGATAGCCGATTTATCAAGGGAGGCTATAGGCTTAAAAAATCACTCTGCGATCAATAGGAACAGAGTAGAGCGGGTGAAACCGCGTGGAAGTAGTTAGTATAATCATAAAACTTGACTGTCAGAATGAAAATTTTTCAAAATTATCAGTAACTAACGACCCGCCCCGGCTTCGCACGGGTTCAATATGCATTTATTATACATAAAAATCTTCCTTAAGAATCACTCTATTTATTAAAAAAAACACATCAAAATCCGTTGCGTAGTTTTAAAGATCTAAGCATACATAGGGACATACAGACGGCGGATAGCGACTTTGTTTTATACTATGTAGTAATAATAAATAAAAAGCATGAAATAAAAGCTATTGTATGATTTTATGTGTTCACTCTTATGATACGAGACTTACAATGCTGGTGAAATGTATACTGTATACATTCAATATTGTGTACACCATTACATACCCCCATGGTGGTAAAAAACTTTGATCTTCATTCATAATTTTTGAATGAATTGCAATAGTAAATAGTCTTACGTATTTTGATGGGTATATCTCATAACACAACTAACGTTAAATAGATGTAAAATCTTTATCTAATTGAACGCTAATGAATAAACGCTAAAATTTAAAACGTTATTATCATTTCCAGTTGTAGGATTTGAAATGATAAAGATTTAATTTGTAAGATCATTACAGTTCAAATTTTATTATTTATAAGGGTTTTAAAAACAGCCACTCAGACAGCGACAGTACCCCACTCTCCCCCGTGAAGGGAAACGAACGATCATCGAGGGCTGATGATAGGTCTACCACCGCCCGCCTCACGCTCAGGGCACCGCGCCACATCTCATCAACGTGACTGGTGAGGACTCACGTAGTGTGAAAGTCTCGAGAAGAGCTTACTATAGAAATGATCCTATGAAGTAAGGTCTTAACTGTCGCCGCCGAACCGACGAGGGTCATTCTTTGGCGGAGAATCTTAACACCGCGATTCACAAAATGACGTCACGGCACAGTGACATCTAGTGGCTCGCTTTTTTGTATGCTGTTGAGTAATGTTGAGTATTGACTTTGCCAGGCCAACAAACGTTAAATTCTTTATTATTCATCTATGTCATAGCTACTTAGTTTTTATATGATCTTTTGTTGTTTAAGATATTTATTAATATTGAAAAACACACCACACGATAAATATTTATGTATTTGATGTCGCACGTGTTACTAGTAGCGACATCTGGTATTTGTTTACCGTAACTCAGATCTATAGATCATCACGGCGGCCATGACAGCTGCGCAAGCGCTTAGTATAAGCGATAACAAGAGATATCAGAGAGGGTTGATTAAAATGTATTGTTTTTTAATTTTTTTTATTATGCATACTTAAATTATAATACTTTAAACATTATTGAGCCTCAGAAATTATGTAACATGGAAAAAATATTTCTAAATAATAAATTCTTAAGTATCATATAAGATAATATATTATGTATATTATTTTTTGTTTTTACAAAGAAAACAATACTTATCTTTTTTCATATCCTATTTAAATACTTTAATATAATACCATATAAATGCTAATTAAGTATTACTTAGTACTCATTAATACATAATGTTCCTTTTGTCCTTGTTCCTATTTAACGTCTTTATTGTAGGGAACAAATACAAGATCTAGAACAGTTGATTAATTGTCTCAATTGTCGACGAATATTCGTTCGTAATGTTCTTTTTATTACACCGAACAGTAATATAGGTGAACTAAATAAGATATTAAGTGGTAATGAACGTCTGATTTGGATGGTACTATATGATTGATGATGATTTAGATGAAAGTACATAAGTATTTTGTTTAAGGGCCTTGTATGATAGGAGAAAATGAAATGAATGTATGAAACAGATGAATAGGGTAGATGCTTAATTTTTATTTTAATGTCCATTTGACAGATTATTTTAAATCATTAGATACGTATTTTTTATTTTCTTACAGAAACGAAATCTTTCGACGATATATTGATTTGAAATGTTGCGTGACGTCACTTCTATGTACATTTTATACGTAGAAATTACGTTTTAGCCCCCACTCCTAAACTTTGATTCGTTTTATCTAAGTATTGTTTTATTATACGACAAAATAAATACGTGTCTAATATTTTTTTTATTATCTAACTTACGGACTAATTATATTTTTAATTTTCATACCCTGTCATCATCCCAATTGTATGAATAATGGAATGATATGAAAGAGATAGGGGAGAATGTAAAATTAAGACAATACAATACATGTTGTGCCCAGATAACTTGGGATAAGGTGGAGGCTTTTTTTTTAAATATTTTATTTCTTATTCTCCACGGACTCTTGTCCGTGCCCTTGTCATTCCATTACATTATCTTTTAATTTACAGTCAAAATTAATTGTTACAAAAATCTTACGTGCTACATTAACCACATTTTTTTTTCCACAAAGAAGGTTGTGTCTAATATCTATATATACACAATACATGTTTTATTACATTTACATTAACCTTACTGGATCGGCCCACACGCGCGATGAGCGAGCCGACCTGCTCCAGCAGAAGGCGCCCGTTCACGAGCATGACGTGAGGGCCAGCAATCGGTCCGATCAACCATTTCGTAGGGAACGGAGCGACCCAGTCCACAGCGCCACCGACTGTAGAACATTTAAGAATGCATGACGTCTGCTCACGCAGCAGTAAGCCGATTCCAGTAGTGCCAATGTATTATGTCAGTCTTATTGATAAAATTTACATTACGTTACATTATATTTACTACATTTTAACATTATTAAACACACACAAATATATATTAATGTCACGCTTGCATCACAATTCAAGCTTACAGCGAGCCCTCCCCACCCAAAAGAGCGCCCACTACCGCCATGTCCCTGTTGCTGATAGCCATTTTCAAGTTATAGTCCAGGATCCCCCGCTCACTCTCACCCACCGCTCGTCTGATTAATTTGCTGATCGCGTCGTCACTGATATTCGTGTAGTAAAACACAGCTGTTAGTGTGACGGGATATAGCTACCACGGCGTGCGATACACTGTCGTGTATCCGCTGTTTCTTCTCCTCTGTATTCACAACAACCACTGCCGCGTACGAAAGCCCCTGAGCCTCGTGTATTGTGAGTACGCGTGATCCCACACCCGATCCGTATCCCTGGTTTTTAAGGGATTCCTTTTCTACCTGAGTGTGTACCAGGTATAACGTGTTCGGAGGAGATTTGGGTATTCGCGACCCTGAGAAGCTTTTTAACTCAAGGGATCTCACACCCGACGCGGACGAATATATGCCACTGTACACAGTACTAAGAGCATATGCCACATCCATAGGGTTTCTGTGAGTGCAGACAAGTTCTTGGCTAATAGCCACGACGTGTGTAGGGCGGTTGTAAATGAGGGGGAAGAGGTTGTCTCGGTCAATGAAGGGAAGTTGATTGGAAGGGAAGGTGGAGGCTTAACTCCTTGAAGAAGGCGTATGTTCAGCAGAGGACGTATTATGGCGTGTATGATAATTGGGTATGTATCAACTAGTCAAATTCAATACTTTTTTCGAACAGTGAAAAACGACAGTATTTTATGAATTTTGTACGACATTGTGTATTGTAACATCATGGTTTTATAGCGTCAAACAGCATATCTATTTCTTAAAATTTCGTTGTAAATATACTAATATTAAGTTGGTCATAAAATCAATTAATGAAAGTGTGAATATTTTTAAATCTTTTACTGTATTGAACAGTCGAAATAATTTATTTTTGACCAAGAAAAGTACCCAATTATGATGATAATGAAGGGCAAGAGAAAGAAAAAAGTCAGTTAGGAAGATTTGTTTGCCCTTTTTGTCCAATTAATGCACGGTTACACGCTTATGATTTGTTACTAATGCCCTCGAGTCTATTAGGGTTATTTTCGAAACCTGATTGACAGTTCCAATGATAAACATCATACTTAACTACCCCTCAAGTTTGTAACATAATAAATACAAAACAATTATAAGTTACCAATACACGTATTTTTGGAAATTTTGGGTAAACATGTGTGATTTAAACTACGCACAAAATACCTTATGCCTAAGTCTTAAGGACGAAAGCCGATTGGCATCTGTCGAGCACGAATTAAAGCTCTAAGGCTTCACGCTGCTGGCTACGTAGAATGCCAAAATTGGAAATCCATTTACATCAGCCCTTTCGTAGAAAACAACCCGGGAAAACGTAATCCTCCGTCGACAGAAACAAAACGTTCACGACACACGTATTTTAGGCATGGATGTAAGTACCTAATATTCCGTAGACATGATGTTAATTTTAATATTGGTTTGTGAAATTATATCTGGGAATACAGACATGTGTTGCAATAATAAACATCTATTAACTCGTCGAGTACCGGTTTTACAGACACAATTAAAGAACAATAGGTCGCGGTCACCGGTGACCGCTTGGTGTTTGACAGTTTAAAAAAAAATGAAGTAGTGACCGCTAGTACAGAGTACAGTCGACATGAAAGTCATCGTAAGTGATGAAGGTGCAAGCTCACATTATCATAGAATTTAAAAAGTAATTTTTAAAAGGAAGAAGAGTGGTTTATCTATGGCTCAAATCACGGCCCTCGGCCTAAATGGTAACAATTTGTTAATATCTCAAAAATAATTCTTAAGTCAAATAATTACATTCTATTATCAAATAGCTCAGACTAATAAAATATTCCAGTCTTCTTAATTTGAAACTTGCCAGCGATACAGAGTGAACGTGACATTTCATTTTTAGTTGAATGTTTTTATGCCTTCTAATAATTCTTGGAATTCATTTCTCAAAGTATCGAGACAATAATTCGTGTGTATTGTTTCACAAAAAATATTGAACTTAGACTTATTATACTCGTCTCTCCAATCTTTCAAATGATTTCGCAGAATTATTGTAGGTACTTAAACGATTGTGTTATAATTTTTTTTTCATACTAACATTAATACTGGCATGTTGAATTATAATACGACTGCCTCGTTGGCCGAGTGGTCGCAAGTGCGACTACCGGGCAAGGGTCGCGGGTTCGATTCCCGGGTCGGGCAAAGTATTACTGGGTTTTTAAAAAAATCTCAGTAGTAGCACGGAGTCTGGAATTGTGCCCGGTATATGGCAATAGGCTAACCCCCTATTACATAACATAAATAGTGAAAAGTGGGTGTTACATTGTACAGTGGCATAATGTGCACCTCTGCCTACAAAAAGGCGTGATGATGATGTTGAATTATAATGTTATTGAGATGTTACTAAGTAAAAAACAAGTGTTCTCAAAGTAGGTGTGCAAAAAAAGTATACAATATACTTACAGTATGTGTTCAATTTATCTACGAAATATAAGAAAATCCACAATGTAGATAAAAAATCTTGTAACTCATCACATTCTCTCTAGGTACTATTTCTCTCAGCGCTCACACCAAAAGGCGATGTATCATGCACACAGACCAGGCAGGCTACATTATAATATACGGATGCTTATCATTCTTGGATTTAACCTAATATACGATCATTTGCCTAATGTCATAATGCTTTTTACGATGCTACAATGTATCGCGCCCTCATTTTTCTCTAAGATGAAAAAATGACGCGCATTTTTTCCGTTCTCCGCCAATTCCAGTCGGATTTATATCACTTTATTGAAAGTAATTGAAGTGGGAAATTAATAGGACGAATGAAATATATTTTAAAAATTAATGTTGTATATTTTTAACGGTTTTGTTAGTTCGTTCGATTGGATTGCCCGTTTGGTGATAGTTTTTTTAAACGACTGTGTCAGCTGTTATGCAACATTAATTTTAACTTAACATTTATTTAAATTTAAGTGTGGGAGAGCAATGCTTCGGCACGAATGGGCCGGCTCGACCGGAGTGATACCACGGCCTCACAGAAAACCGACGTGAAGAAACGCTTGCGTTGTGTTTCGTCGTGTGAGTGAGGTTACCGAAGACCCAATTACCCTCCCCTTCCCCAATCTCCCCAATCCCTGAATCCCAAACGATCCTCAAACTCCTAATCCCCAAATGGCCGGTAACGCACTTGTAACGCCTCTGGTGTTCCAGGTGTCCATGGGTGACGTCGATTGCTTACCGTGATCCGTCTGTAATTATATTTTACTATTAACTAAAAGTGCGTATAAAGTATTTCATCATTTTTCCATTTACTACTTACCTATACGTTTTAGCATAAAAACACATCTTAAAAAATGATGTGTATTTACGACGCGTTTCGCTACAAATGGTTATAAATTCATTTTGGAATCCATTACCATATTCCAGCACAGACAAAAAATGACTATAGCTAAATCTGCTCATTACTTTCTGCTGTTCGTTGTGAATATTTTGATCCCAGTAAATAACTGCCTATCTACCCTCCCAGCACTTTTTTACTTAGCTAAAATAATAAGGCGAGGGGGCGGAACAAAGTTTTATTTACGGCCTTCATATTTTTCACAAAGCACCCGAAAGCGCGGATAGCGGCCTAAAGATAGGAACAATAATATTTTTACAGTGCGTCATTCGGCATGACAACTTCGCAGACAGAATTATTTCTTTAATCCAAATGTTTTAAACTGCTGCAACATCCTGTTACCCTGGTACTCTCGGCCGTCCCTTATCATTATTTAGTTTTTATTACTGCTTTGTGCTTTTTTACGACGGTAAGTGACCGGGGTAACTCACATATTTTTTTTTTGTTTTAAAACATTACTCTTGTTTTCGCTCGGCAAAATATTTTTATCTCCAGACAACTTCAACTTCATGCTTAATAAACTTGATGAAACGTTTGAAATAAAAGATTATTCTTTATTTTCATTTTAATAAGGTATAAAATCTAGATCCAGGCTATATCATTACGTAATCTAATATCACGCAGTTTACTTCACGGAGACACACAAACACATTTGGGCACGTCATTGAGTATTTCCTTTGTTGTAGGCCATGAGGCTATTCCTCAACACCAAACACAATTGACCAATTTTATACCGTCACTAACAAATACATATTTGAAAATACAATATTAACTCTATTTTAAACTAACGTGATGGATCAATATAATTAACCTTTACCCAAATCAGAATAAGGTTTAGAATTCTGACTAAAATTAAGTAGGTAGAACCTCCGGCTATAAATGTTTGAACATTCACATCACACTGGACCATTGCCAGTGATTTCAGAAGCATAACACAATTAATTATTATTCTACATTCTACACATTGTATGCAGGAAGATAACAAGGCACTAGAACAATTTATAATATAAATGAACCATTAAAATCTTGTGAAAGATATAACCATAAATTATAAACTGCAGTCCATAAAATATATATATCAAGAAAACTGATAAAGACAGTTAAAACTATAGAAAATAGAGACTCATAACTCATAACTTCATGCCTTTTTATCCCCGAAGAAGCAGGTACAGGTGCGCATTACTTACGGCCACAGAAATATTTAAATTATATCTGTGCTTACGGCAGTTAATGCCACTGTACAATGTAACACCTACCTTTCACTATTTTATGTAATGAGACCCATGTAATAAGGGGTGAGCCTATTGCCATATACCGGGCACATTTCCAAACTCCGTGCTACTACAGATTTTTTTTAAAACCCAGTAATATCTGCCCGACCCGGTACTCGAACCCGAAACCCCTTGCGCGGTAGTCGCACTTGCGACCACTCGGCCAATGAGGCAGTCTAAAATAGAAAATTTTACCACATAAAAGCGGATAACACTACTCTGTTTTATTTATGATGGGTAACTAAAATTGTAATAAAAAAAAAAAATGAAACATCATTCAAATGTTGGTACTAGCTTTGACAATAGACAGACGACCTTTTTTTTTAAGTGGGGAAAATCATCGAATGATTGCTCCCGCCTGGGTGAGGCGGAAGGAAGTGTCAGACTCTTACTGACTAAAAACCACCCCGTTCCTTCTCCTGCACGTCGAGCCGGAGCCCCGGTTACCCGTTAGGTTCTCCGCGACAATAGACAGACGACCACCTTGTCAAAATGAACAATACCTACATCATTGTCAGCAAGTTAACTTCAGGTAGTAACAATGTAGGTTAATACATAATAATAATTATGTCATTATTTTTTTTTTTTAAGGGGGGAAAATCATCGAATGACTACTCCCGCCTGGGTGAGGTGGAAGGGAGTGTCAGACTCTTACTGACTAAAAACCACCCCGTTCCTTCTCCTGCACGTCGAGCCGGAGCCCCGGTTACCCGTTAGGTTCTCCGCGACTCCGAATCGGCATCGGCCCTATTGGGCCCCATCTGTGGTGGTCTGATGGCTCTTTGAGGCGCGCGCGGAACGCGACGCGCCGTACGCTCGGGTCTGTTTCTGGTCGGACGGGGAGCCACCCATGCTCGCCGTCCGCAGGCCCGCGCTTACGGTGGCCGGAGATCGTCTCGCGATCCCCGACGCCCGGTGTGTCCTTCGCGATGGCTGGGTTGCGAGGAGGCAGCGCTTCGCTGCCTCACGCGTCCCGCCTCCTCCTTAGCTAGCATGACTGCTTCGCAAAAGGAGGAGACGGCATCCCAATCCCCCTCGCTCCGCATCATGGCCTGCACTAGGCCCGGACGCGAGAGGTCGCCATCGCCGATCACTTCCCTGAGGGCACAGCGGTGCTCACTGTGTGTTCCACCGTGTCCTCAGGGCGGTCCTCGCAGTGATGACACCCGGGCGTTTCCTCCCGCCCCATCAGACACAGGTACCTCCCGAAACTTCCATGTCCGGTGAGGACCTGCGTCAGGCGGTAGGTGAGGACGCCGTAGCGTCTCTCAAGCCACTCCTCAAAGAGGGGACTTACCGCTGCAATGGCAGCGAGCCCAATTATGTCATTATTACTGCCTCGTTGGCAGAGTGAACGCAAGTGCGACTGCCTGGCAAGAGGTCTCGTGTTCAATTCCCGTGTCAGGCAAAGTACTACTGGGTTTTAAAAAAAATCTCAGTAGTAGCACGGAGTCTAGAATTGTGCCCGGTATATGGCAATAGGTTCACCCTCTCATGGGACTCATAACATAAATAGTGTAAAGTGGGTGTTACATTGTACAGTTATGTCATTATTAGTAATTACTTCGTCCTGCTCAAAGAAACACAAACAAAATACCCAAGTCAAAACCGCTTAGCATGTTTAAGCACTATTTTACTAGTAGTCGAATTACTTCCCCTTTAAATGCCATTAGAGTGGGTCGGTGAGGTCAAATAAATGCTTATAACATAACCAAGTAAGTCCTACAAAGGGCCGAAAAGTCAGTCATGCGGAAATTTTCCTTAATCGCGTCATAATTATATCCCGAACCCTTGTACTTATTTAAATTTCTGTTTATATTGTGGTATATTTCATCTTTGTCTTGTTTTGTGGTATTTTTGGATCGAATGTTTCGTAATAGGATCCTACCTTTGATAATAGGGTAGACGACTAATTTTTATTTTAATGTCCGTCTGATAGATTATTTAAAAACATTAGACACGTATTTTTTATTTTCTCACAGAAACGAATAGTTTCGAAGATATATTGATTTGAAATGTCGCGTGACGTCACTTCTCAGTACATTTTATACTAAGGAATGACGTTTTAGCCCCCACTCCTAAACTTTGATTCGTTTTATCTAAGTATTGTTTTATTATACGACAAAATAAAAAAATACGTGTCTAATATTTTTTCATTACCTAACTTACGGACTAATTATATTTTTAATTTTCATACCCTGTCATCATCCCCATTGAACTTTTAACAGACATGTAGAAATAAGCTTTAACATGACATAATGCGCTTTGAACAATAAATCATTAAATAATTCTATCGGCACAATATTATAAACTTGACGACAAAAATCATCTCTTTAGTAAAAAAAAAGCTATACAATGCCAACACTCAGTTTTAACCGACGCGGATCGCGGACGGTATGGGTGTCATTGTGTATGTGAACTAAAGTGGGCTAAGGGTTAAAAAAAAATAGCTTACATATTTTGAAGCGCGCCGCTAGATGTCACTGTGCCGTGACGTCATTTTGTGAATCGCGGTGTTAAGATTCTCCGCGAAAGAATGACCCTCGTCGGTTCGGTGGCGACAGTTAAGACCTTACTTCATAGGATCATTTCTATAGTAAGCTCTTCTCGAGACTTTCACACTATGTGAGTCCTCACCAGTCACGTTGATGAGATGTGGCGCGGTGCCCTGAGCGTGAGGCGGGCGGTGGTAGACCTACCATCAGCCCTCGATGATCGTTCGCTTCCCTTCACGGGGGAGTGTGGGGTACTGTCGCTATCTGAGTGGCTGTTTTTAAACCCTTATAAATACTGAAAAATGCGGATTACATTTGGTTGATCAGCAAAGATGTCATTGAATATTACACATCATGCTACTGTCTAGTAGGTAATTAGTTTAAGATCCATTTCAGAGAGGTGCAGGTGAGCCCTTGAATCAAACAAAAGTTTTAATTCATATTATTGATACGAATAATAATTAAAAGCGATAACAATGGTAGTTGGGATCTAAATGTATGTACATACTTTAAAAAAATGCGTATTACTGCTATTTAATAATTGAATACCATTTTTTATTCGTAATTCGTAAACTCTTTGATTGCCAGTTCAGTATTTAAAAACCTGATTTTACCCACCAATAAATAAGTGCATACAAATGAAAATAGAATAGGTACATAATTTAAAAATAACTTATATTTTTTTATATTTTCTGCGACGTTTCAACATAATGTGCGCTATTATTATAAATGCGCTTGCGGAACTAACATAAGTCTAATAAAACTGCACTGACAACTTAATAATTTTTTTGTTTTGAGTTCTATTTTTTCACGAAATCACAACAATACACAGCATTTTGTCATTTGTTGTACGATCGTGGTTGACAACAGGCTAACTCGGGGTACCGGTAATTTCTCCAGGATTGAGCGGAGCGCTCAACGACGTGGCAAGCTGGTACGCCCCCATGCCACTTCTTCTGTTTTTATATTTCTGTGGCAAGTACAATAGCCATCGTGATTAAGCAACGTCCTTAGAAATTAGGCCCGAGAATAACACCACGTGGTGCTGTAAGTATTCGTGGTTAAGTCATTGCATATAACCTGAGGTGGTGAAAATAAATTAAATGAATCAACTAGCTAGGTAATGTAATAAAATAAATGAAATTTTAAAAGCTGTTCATATAAACCTATTTTTTTTGTAACCATCAATGTAACACGTGTTCAAACTGCAGAGTGCAAACTAAAATAGTATTTATTGTACTATACTAATAAGTTTTTAAATGTCTTATAAGACACGATACTTGCTACTAAAACAAACCACTAGATGTCACTGTGCCGTGACGTCATTTTGTGAATCGCGGTGTTAAGATTCTCCGCGAAAGAATGACCCTCGTCGGTTCGGTGGCGACAGTTAAGACCTTACTTCATAGGATCATTTCTATAGTAAGCTCTTCTCGAGACTTTCACACTATGTGAGTCCTCACCAGTCACGTTGATGAGATGTGGCGCGGTGCCCTGAGCGTGAGGCGGGCGGTGGTAGACCTACCATCAGCCCTCGATGATCGTTCGCTTCCCTTCACGGGGGAGAGTGGGGTACTGTCGCTGTCTGAGTGGCTGTTTTTAAAACCCTTATTAAATATTGAAAAGTAACGAGAATTATTATTTACAATGTCTACATTATACGTTTAGTATAACATCATCTCGCTTTTTAACCAGGGAAGGCAGATGTATTTTTATATGGAAACAGCTTACTATCAAATACTGAAATCGTTTACTACAACTACAAAACGTAGGTACCTAATAACTAGATACATACCATACATACATATCATACTTAATATCAAGCGATCATTCACCAAAATAATAGGTCACGCCAGCTAAGCGATCTGACCGCTGACCGGCTAATTAATGACCCATCTTTGATTGATGACGTCACAAGGTCTTTAGGTCCAGGCTGAATTACTAGACGAAAATCACAGGGCGACTAGATAATCTGAAACGTAATAGGTGTCTTCCCTCGTTAGCTGTCAGTACCAAGGACGATGACCGCATTCATTAATATTTATTACGAATTGGGAATAGGATTTAATATGAAATTACTGGGTTTAGGTTTAAAAATTGAGTAGCTAGATTATTTTGTTTTATTGTTCAGGGAAAAGAGAGTAAAGTTTCCTAAGATTGGAAAAAGGAGGATCCTTTCTGCCCAACAGTCGGGTGTTGGGATTTTTGTATGTAATAGTATGATAAAATAAGTACCTAGATATTTTTGGCACATAATAAATAAGTAGTCGTTTATTAACATTTAGTTTGGATTTTTTTTTCTAAAATCCTAGGAACTTTATCATACATCCTAGGAACGTAATATTTGCTCCAAAAACCAAGAAAATCTAAACCGTGAACTAATATTTTTTATGGGATAAGCCGGTAAACGAGCCGACGGATCACCTGATGGTAAGCAATCGGCGCCGCCGCCCATATGGACAGGACTAGGAATTTAGGATTATTGGGGATTCGGGGATTGAGGAGATTGGGAACGGGGGGTAATTGGGCCACCGGTAACATCACTCACAAGACGAAACACAACGAAAGTAGTGTTTCACGTCGGTTTTCTGTGAGGCCGTGGTATCACTCCGGCCGCGCTGGCCCATTCGTGCCGAAGCATTGCCCTCCTACACATATACCTATATTATGTAGGTATATAATTACATATTATAACATAACATACCCTCACGCCTTTTATCCCCGAAGGGGTAGGCAGAGGTGCACATTATGCCACTGTACTATGTAACACCCACTTTTCACTATTTATGTTATGAGTCCCATGTAAATGAGGGTGAGCCTATTGCCATATCCCGGGCACAATTCCAGACTCCGTGCTACTACTAAGAATAAAAAAAAAACCAGTAATTCTTTGCCCGACCCGAGGATCGAACCCGAAACCCCTTGCCCGGCAGTCGCACTTGCGACCTCGGCCAACGAGGCAGTCATTTTCATATTAAGTATATAATTTAATATACATATGAAGGTTTAATTGTCCTAAACCAATTCAGCCCCCTACAACACACTTCATTTATCAAACAACCATAAATAACTCGTTCGCAAAAACAAAAGAAAATCTCCAACAGAAAGAAACAATTGAGGTCGCCTTTGAAATACGTTTAGAACATCGTTTGTCGTGAAGACTATCGCTTTGTGAGCCCAAAGGTGAAGAGACTGAAGAAACAATACAACGGTACAATCACAATAAACGTGTGAATAGAAGAAAAATATGAACGTACATACAGAGAGATTTTAACAATAACATAGACGTATTGTTCATCTGAACCTCTCTCGTCTTTGTAGCTTTCTCTATTTACCCGAGTTTAAAAAAGGAGGTTCTCAATTTCACCGGTTTTATATACATGTGTGCGTGATTATCTCGCAATTGGCCGTACCGAGTTTGATGCGGTATTCACAAAAGTGTTTCTTACAGGTTTGAGTATATTAATTAACTGATTTAAAGAAAAGGAGGGGGTTGTAGTCCGTTTTTTAAACCGTGTTTTATAAAAGAATGATTCACTATAGGTTAATACCAACATAAATACCGATATCTTTAAATGTGTATGTTCGTAAAGAGCAAAGAAAGCGCAACAACAATAATGTCATAAATAGGTAAATCAAACAAGTTTTGTATGAAAAGTATGAACTTACACAAAGCGTTGTTTATCATCAACAGCCTATAAGTGGCTACTGCTGACCAAAGGCCTCTTTTCAGACGGAGAAGGTTTGGTGGTTTAATGGTTCAAAAGAATGCGCACTACCGCATACAATTTAAATCGATGTTATTGATTTTTAATGACCCTTATAAATAACAATCTGCATTGAAAAACAACAATTTGTATAACAAACAATAACATCACTCTTCCCAAATTGCATAACATAACTCCGGTTAAAATACAACGTAATTATCGTAATTATTTAACCGAAATGTGTTTTAAATTGAGATTTATTAAACAAAACGGTTTAAAATAAACAAAGGTTCCCTTAGAACGGGAGATTAAGTGGCGTGATGCTCTCTGAAGATTAATAAAATCTTAATCTGAAACAGCATGATAAACGCAATGTTGAGGTTATTCGATTAAATGAATGGTCCCCTAGGTGCCAGCTACCACAGAGAAGCAATAAAACAGAATGGACTCTGGACTCTGGACTTTGGACTTGTAGTGATCTCGTTTTGTTTCGTAATAAAGCTCTTGATGTTAATTCAACTGGACTCTGGTTTAGAGATTGCGAGCACTCTATGATAGTAAGAAGAGTTTATTTTCCAAGGAAGGTTCTTAATCTGTTTCTTGGATTTTTATTTGTTAGTCTTTTGTCAGTTTTGAAGTGTTTTCAAACGTTATACCTACATTTTTATTTTTTCACAGTCAAAGTCAAAGCATTTATTTTAATTAAACCATAATTTGGTGCCGTACTTTTAAAACGTAAACAAATACAAACTAAATAATAGTCTGTCAGACAGTCCGTCAGTGAGGCTAGGTGAAGCTAGGTGCTCATTACAAAATGTAGATTCGAATGGAGAAAAACGAGCAAGAAACTCCATTCGTTGTTTAAGATCTTGTTAATTGTTCCTTGAAAGCTTGTTAAAAGTACATCCATACTATATTATTATGATAATAATTTTGTTATTTAATTAGGGGCGTGCCCATTGTCAGACATAGGGATCGAATAATATGCGACATATTGCACTGATTTCGATTGTGGTGTGTAAAACATCCTGTGTATAAACGGATACACTAAGGTTACGCAATTAGCTGACGAGTATAATTAGGCAAATAATAGAAATTAGTTCATGTGTTTAATTGGGAGTAATCACAACAGTATAATTTAGTATGTCTAATAATTCATCGAGTTCTCCAATATAGCATTTGATTGATTCATCCGATATTCTGAAACGTATCTAGTAATTGGACAAACAATTTGACCGACCATCATGATGGAATAGGTGCCTAATTTTTATTTTAATGTACGTCTGGTAGGTACATATTATTTTAAATCATTACACGTGTTTTTTTTTATTTTCTTACAGAAACGAATACTTTCGACGATATATTGATTTGAAATGTCGCGTGACGTCGCTTCTATGTACTGTTTTATTATACGACAAAATAAAAAAAACGTGTCTAATATTTTTTATTGCCTATCTTACGGACTAATTATATTTTAAATTTTCATACCCTGTCATCATCCCAATTGGTCCCAATATTATGCATCCTAACTAAACGCGAAAGTAAGTCTGTTTATCTGTTATGTTCTCATTGCTTTATTTGTCTTTATTTTGTGCTTTATCTATTTATCTTGTATCTTTGTACGGTGATGAATATGGCGGACTATGGGCAAAGCTGCGGCTATTTACAAACAAGAACTCTTACAAATCATACCCAACTAAAATAGTAACTGGAGATCACGAAAACATAAACGTAATACTAGCACCCAGATTTCGCAAAAACATATTCATTTGCATATTAGTTCAGTAGCCGTAACCGACCAGTATGCATGAATAGACTGATGAAGCGAAAGAAGTATGTAAGAATCGTAGCAATTGGCGTTCCATAGTTTCTGCCACCCCCATGAGAGACAGGCGTGAGGTTATATAATGTATGTATATTCATTTGCAAACGATCATTATACAAACTGTACAATTAACATGTTAATCAAAATATAACTTACAAATTACGTCACAGAACCAAGTTTTAACCTCGGAAGTAACAAGACTGGTTAAATGCAATAGCATTAAGAACCATTCATGGACTAGCCAAAACCGCTGAGAACTTAAACCAAGGAATTAACTAAAGAGCTTCGCATTACGAAATGCTACTAAAACTTCTTAGGAGATATACGTAAGTACATGAGTCATAGGCTAGTGATGTGTATGTGTGGTGCGGGATCCGACAATCCTCTTATTTCCCGTCGTCCGCAGCGACCCGCACTTACACTAGTGCTGTGCAAAGTGGACTCGATGCACTCGATTGCATCGACATTACTAGGGCTGCTGTCTATAAATGTGTTTGATTTTGCCAAGAGTTGTGTTGATAGAGATTCTATCTCTCCTCCAGTGTTTATGTATACATATATTAGTTTTTAGAAAGAAAAGTACGGATTTGCTCATAGAAAAAGATCATTATTAACCTATTTGATCGATTTTTTTGATTGAATAAAATCAATTTGATATGCTTATAGCACAAAGTTTAGAAATCATTCAATGGCCAGCATAAATACAAAACGCACGTAAATTGCGGACTTAATTGTTACGTATGGCAATCATAAATAACAAAAATGCCAGAGAAATTACAAAAAGACGATCATGATAATACACCTACATGATAATAATAAACACTACAAAACAAAAACATAAAATACCTAAATAAAAACACTAGCTCTATAAAGAGACTCACACAAAAATAAATCGTCGAAAACAAGCAATTGAACTGGCAAAACGGGCGTGGAATATCCGTAAACAGGACATCGGTGACAGCCCTGGCTTGTAACAGCTACTCTTTCCCGTGACCACATGAAATCGAGCGAGACGCATTAGTATCGATAAACCCGTACAATGATGTACGTATCTACATCGATTCTATTCGAGAAAGAAGTATTGCGAATATAACATGCGCATTTAAATTGTTTGTCTCAAAACATAAAATGAATAAATTTTTGGATGACAAAATATGGCCTGAAGGCATACGGTTTAGACAGTTTATTTACTTTAAGAAAAATACAGTAAAAGTAAATAAGCAGCACAGTGTTGAGAATATAACAAACATATAATGGATTGTATGGCAAACGTTAAAATATGTACATTCAACTGTAAAAGTATTTTCCGATCAGCTGATTGCGTACGTCAATTGTGTGCACGAGCCGACGTGATAGCATTACAGGAGACTTGGCTGTTGCCACACGACGTGCCCTTTCTAGCAACCATTGATGGAGACTTCGCGTACACTGGGAAATCAGCGGTGGACACTTCTGATGGTGTTCTGGTTGGAAGACCGTACGGAGGTGTGGCGCTGCTGTGGAGGAAATCGTTATTTGCGTCGGTATCGGTTATAAATTGTGTTAGTGATCGTATCGTGTGTATTAAGATAGCGCAGGGCGAGCGGTCTTTGCTAATATTTAGTGTGTACATGCCCACTGACTGTGTCGAAAATCGTACCGAGTTTACGAGTTGTCTAAGTGAGATAATCTCAGTGATTGAGAGCAGTGAAGTGGAGTCGGTCTTTGTGTTGGGAGACTTTAACGCACACCCAGGAACACGATTCTCACGTGAGTTACTTTTGACTTGTGTTGATCAATCATGGTCTTGCATTGATATGGAACTTTTGCCGCAAGACTCGCATACTTTTACTGGCTCCTCAAACGGTTCCCTCCGCTGGCTGGATCACTGTGTTGTCACGGAGGCCGCCAGACAGTTAGTGAATAGTACTTCTATTTTATGTGGCGTTTACGTTTCAGACCATATTCCGTTGTTAATAGAGTGTAATATTAATCTTATCAAACCTAAAATTATTGAATCCATCATTTATCGTAACAAGGTTATGTGGGGTGAGAGGGATTTAGAACAGATAAATAAGTATTTTGATTACTGTAATAGCAACTTAAGGCAGATTGATTTTCCTCAGGATTTTTGTAATTGTGCTGATAATATGTGTCATAATACAGATCATCAGTTGATAATAGATAGGTTGTATAATGAATTGATTTGTATTTTAAAAGGCGGAGCCGAACTCACTCATGCTGGCTCTAATAACATACATAGCATCACGCCTTTTATCCCCGAAGGGGTAGGCAGAGGTGCACATTATACCACTGTACAATGTAACACCCACGTTTCACTATTTATGTTATGAGTCCCATGTAATAGGGGGTGAGCCTATTGCCATATACCGGGCACAATTCCAGGCTCCGTGCTATTACTGAGAATTTTTAAAAACCCAGTAATACTTTGCCCGACCCGGGAATCGAACCCGAGACCCCTTGCCCGGCAGTCACACTTGCGACCACTCGGCCAACGAGGAAGTTGCGAGAATTATACAAAACATGGTGAGGGGAAAGTCGCCCGGTCACGACGGCCTCAGCGTCGAACATCTTAAATACGCTGGGGTACACTTACCGCGAGTACTTGCTCTGATTTTTAACTTATGTATAAGTCATAGTTATTTACCTGCGGAACTGAGTAAAACGATAGTTGTACCAGTAATAAAGAATAGGACTGGTGACGCCTCAGATATTTCCAACTATAGGCCGATATCGCTTGCCACTATCTGTGCTAAGGTATTGGATAGTCTGCTTGACAAAATTCTTGCTAAACATATCGCTCTTGAGGATGGTCAATTTGGCTTTAGACCTAACTTGTCAACGGACAGTGCAATTTTATGCCTTAAGCAGACTGTCC
The DNA here is from genome assembly GCA_902850265.1 of Spodoptera littoralis. Lineage (NCBI taxonomy): Eukaryota > Metazoa > Arthropoda > Insecta > Lepidoptera > Noctuidae > Spodoptera > Spodoptera littoralis. Next base: position 4,385,495 of record LR824542.2, on the reverse strand, counting down.
AATATTACATAGACAGAAAGACTCCTGTTATAGCATGTTTCTTGGATTTATCGAGGGCTTTCGACCTGGTCAATTATGATCTGCTCTGGCACAAGCTCACGCATGATACTACTGTCCCGTCTGATGTGATATCATTGTTTAGATATTGGTACAGTAGTCAAAAGAATACTGTTAATTGGGCTGGTAATTATTCTGACATGTATGGGCTTGACTGTGGTGTAAGGCAGGGAGGTCTGACCTCTCCACGTCTTTTCAACCTATACATAAATAAACTGATGGGTAGACTCAGTAGCACTAAAATTGGATGTCACGTTGACGGTGTCTGCGTGAACAACATCAGTTACGCTGATGATATGGTGCTGCTGTGTCCATCTATCAGCGCAATGAGAAGACTTCTTAAAATTTGTGAAAGCTATGCGGTTGCTCACGGACTTAAATACAATACCCATAAGAGTGAATGGTTGGTTTTTAAATCAGGTACTTTAAACTTCAAACAACTGCCTGAACTCTCACTCTCTGGGTCTCGATTAGGTCGGGTTTCGAAGTTCAAGTATTTGGGTCACTGGGTCACTGATGACTTAAAAGACAATGCAGATATAGACAGGGAGCGCAGGTCGCTGGCTGTACGCTGCAACATGCTGGCCCGCAGGTTTGCACGCTGTACGGAATCCGTAAAAATAACGCTTTTTAAGGCCTTTTGCCAGTCGTTTTACACGTGCAGCTTGTGGACCATGTATACCCAGCGGGCATACAGCGATCTGCGCGTGCAGTACAATGGCGCATTTAGGGTGCTTTTGGGGTTGCCGGGGCGATGTAGCGCGTCAGGGATGTTCGCGGACGCATGTGTGGATGGGTTCGCCGCGATCATGCGGAAGAGATGCGCCTCAATGTTGGCGCGCCTGCGTTCTTCCTCCAATGGCATCCTGAGTGTGTTCGTTGACCGGTGGGACTCTCCCCTGTTACGTAGGTGGATAAGTGTCCAGACTCACTTATCCAAATAAACCAATGAACATATAATTATTATAATTTACTAACATTAGGCTAAGTTGTACTACTACTAACATAAATATGGATGTTTTTATCTGAAATAAAAATTTTTGAATTTGAATTTGAATAACGATTGACCTAGATTAAAGTATAGGATAAAAGTACTTATTTATGTATTGTGTTGAATTGTATTGTTGTTTCATGGCTAATGTTATAAACGTTTTATGTTTTACAAAAGACATTTTGTGTAACTGTGGAGAACTTCAACTTTTTATACAGTTTTGGTAATAGGCAGCGAATATGACTTGCCATTCGGACTTTACTTTCAGACATCGGGATGTTATTGAAATCCTTAAATCTGTGACTGCGGTTGGTGCGGTGGCTGGGCAACCGGCTGCTGTGCAACGTGTTACGGGTTCGATTCCTGCACGGAACAACACTTTGTGTGATCCACAAATTGTTGTTTCGGGTCTGGGTGTCATTGTGTATGTGAACTTGTATGTTTGTAAACGCACCCACGACAGGAGAAAATCCAAATGTGGGACAACGTTTTTTTTAAAAAAATCACTAGAAACGTTTGTTCTAATCCAGAAAACTGTGACAGTGCTTGACAGCCGCATCTGCAACTATTGAATCAACGAAGTGGATATAGCGAATAAAGAACATAATTTAATATTAGATAAGTTTCATAGATAAATTTTAATGTGACCATATTGCATGTCAGTTTTATATTACGTATTAATTAACATGATATCTAGAAAGTAATTAAAATGTTACGCGATCCTTCACACGCGGTGTTAGGCGACGACTTAGCGCTCCAATGCATCTCACATCGGTACCTCAATATGTTATTAGAGCAATAATTGATCTTAGTCACTGTAGATTAAAGCTAATTATTGCTTGCATTGTTTTATAATTTACCACGACATGTCTTTTTGATTGTACAGAATGAATCGTTAGGTTATTTTTTTTTTATATTTTGATACTAATTGTTTTGTTTTCATTATGTGTGTGAAATTCTTCAGACATTACGTCAATTATTAACAAGTTAATCCATAAGCCATTGTTATAATAAAGCAAAGGAATATAACATCTGGTCTCCTTACCTTAACCCTGACATCAGGTTCGAGATGTTCAGTCTCCCCGTCCTCGTTGACTGTGAACTCCGGACTGTTCTGACCCGTCACGGAGATGCGCACTGTACGGAGCACTACCTCGGAAAGCAGACTAAAAATATACTAAATCCATAGATTTAACAATATAGGTGCATATACATGATAATTACAAGTACGAAAGCATGCTTCAATTGAGCACTTGTCACTTAGTAGCATATGTGTCGGAATGTTACTCAAAATTAGCATGCTCATTCCGGACATGCTTGTGAATCGAAAGGCGTTTGTTTTTTAAACATATTTGAGCATGCTCAATACAGAACGCCTTCAAGCATGTTATTTATGAGCATGTAATGCAGTACCTTGAGGTATTAACTTGTGGTAACGTAAATGCCGTAACGTAAATCTACTTTAAAATCCGATCTTAGGACCAGAAATCGTACATGAATTCACCCACCGTCTAATAATGTCCACAAGACGTTAAAACCTTCAAACTATGTAAGACTTTAATGGTAGTCACTCAGTTTACTGATGGTAGACCCGCCGAGAACATTTCAACTAAGATTAGGATTAAGCTGGGTTTACACTCTCTTTACTCAGTTTTTCTCTCAAGCTCTAAAGATTAGTCCGCGTTCACACTGACGGCGATTAAGATTTATGTTACAGACATATTTAATGCCTACCAACCATTTATTCTGTCGCTATTTCATTTTTTGTTAGGCCTTTAGAGGTCTTCAATTTGGTTGGCAGTATTACTTGGAAATTTATTTAAATTCTTGTATTAAAGTAAATGTTAGTGAGTAAAGAGTGAAGGCATTGTATGGAATTCTAGTAGGTTACATAATTTGCATTTTTATATTATTTGCTAACAAAATCAAAATAAGTAAAATTGTTAAATGAGTATTTGGAGGGTATAAGTGCTCCCTCACCGGGAGCATTCACGTGTAATGTAAAATTATAGATTCGACTTTGAGCATTGCATTACAATAATACCTCTTCTGACTAACGAGCATTTGCGTGTAATGTAACATATAGATTCGACTTTGAGCATTTCAACATCAATTCTGACATGTTGTCAGATATTGATGTTACAATGCTCGGTTCTCCTCTTTCACTTATAATGCTCAGAGTGTCAAGCACGAATAACCATCGCATTCGTATCGTAACAGTATCGAGCGATCGTGTTACGTTACACGCGAATGCTCCCGGTGAGGAAGCACCTTTACCTTCACAGAAATATTAAAAACAATATCTGGTAAGTTTATATTGTAACTATTGTGAGACATACATACTAAGTTAATTAAATTCTGTTTTCGGCTTATTCACGTAAGTGTAGCAGCACAATGAAGAGCAGCGCGACAGTCGCCGCGTCGCTGGTCGCGGAACGCTGCTCATGAATATGAGCCTCTAGCACGGCTTTAAACTAGTCGAGTTCCTTATCAAATAGTTACATGAATAAGCCGAAAACATGAATGTATGGTTAACTTTACAGAACGAGGTAATTTTCAATAGGTAATATCATTTGTATTTTCAATTAAAAATATACCAATCGCTACACGCTATTATATTTGTTACAATTGTAATCACACAAAACGTGTTCAATACTTGTTGTGTTCAATAGCATAAGCCAACCTCTTACCGTCCATCTCAAAACCACACCTTTCTTAATCTATACACCCTTGAATACAAGACAATAGGGACTACTTTCCGAAATAGCCACTACACACCAATCAAATACATGCAGTAGGTACTTAAGTACTCCTTGAATACAATGATCCGCACTTTAACCAGGGCAGTCCACCTACATTTCGAACGTACCTAATTGCGGAATTAGGTTTAAAAAAAAAGAATTGGTTCTGCAAGTGGCCAGTAAGAATTTCGAACGGTTTGAATTTAAATATTTAAGTGTATGGAACTCATTTAACCCGGAACGTAGATCCACGCCAGATATAGTGTTTTTTTTATTGTGTCTTAAATACCGGCAGTTAAGGGGGGTTAATGGATTTTGTACGTGTGCAGCTGTAAAATATATTTATGTAAGAGATGTATTGGACATAATTAGAACATATTAATCCCCATTCGTGGTGGAATCATCATCAAATGTCGTGGTGGCCCGGAGGTTTAAGACGCCCACTTCTCATGCATGAGGGTGCGGGTTCGAAACCTACCAACGGCAAGTACCAATGTGACTTTTTCCGAGTTATATGTACTTTCTAAGATTATTTAGACCCCACTGACAAACGGTGAAGGAAAAACATCGTGAGGAAACCTGGACTTATAATTTATAATTATAAGTTTGAAATCGCCAACCCGCATTGAGTAAGCGTGGTGATTAATGCTCTAACCTTCTCCGTGTGAGAAGAGGCTTTGCTCAGCAGTGGGCATTTATAGGCTGTTGATGATGATGAATCCCCATTCCTATTCTTCTTGTGGGTGTTATAAACTCCGATTAAGAGACTACAAATTAAACATTGTCTTTAAGTCGTCAATCTCACCCTTGGTATACAACCTTGTGGGTTACCGTAACCCTGTCTCGAAACAGTACCCTTAGCCAAACGCCACTTTAGCGCTTGTCTACAGAGAGAGTAGAAAACTAAATGTATAGGGATGACGCTGACAGGTGTCAAAATTTACGTCAATCTCATATAATTCGGTTTTCTATTCTACATGTAGACAAGCGCTAAATGGCATTTGGCTACAGCTGCAGGAGTAAGAAAGGTGTGATTTTTAGCCAGTACCAGTCTTACCCAAGGAGGGAGAAGTCATACGATGATTTTTCCTCTAAAGTAAGATTCAAGAAAATGCCTGGGGCCAACAGCTTAACGAAACAGAACATTAACCATAAGAGATTACTAAAACAATAATTATATTAAAATAAGTTGAGTTCGCATATCGAATGAGTTGAAAAGGAAAAACCGGTTCTCATTACCGTCTTGTTCAGTCCAAATGTAGTCGGATCGTGTCAACATGGCTTAAGGAATACGAAATTTTATAAAAAGATTAAGGCCCTTGGGAAGTAATGCCGCTGACGGAACCAGCCAAGCGTAAAAATTACGGATATTATTTTTATTACGATCTTTTTAGAGAATTTTCTAAAGTACCGGCCGCCATTTATGTTCGTTCAACGGTAATTATTGCTAGATTGTCGTTTTTGATAAAATAATAATATAAAATCAATAGTTAGGTATCTAATTAGCAAAATATGATATGAAGCAACTAGCAACATTACGTTCTAATCCTTACCAATATTATAAATCGGAAAGTGAGTTTGTTTGTTCAAATTGCATTGTGAAAATTTTAGATTGAAATCAGATTTACAAAAAGCAATAAAAAATGTTGAAACGTATAAAACTATTTGCACAACACCTGATAGAAAAGTAAACACACCATCATCAAACTGTAAGAAGAGGTCTAGACAGCAAACATCGCGAATTACGCAAAATAAGGAACTCGACACAAGTGACTTAAATCTAGGAAAACGTAACTCCCACGTTATGCTAGATAAAGAAGTACAAACTGTCTGCCACAACAAGGACGCTAAAACACAAACACAGTACGACATTCAGGTATCAATAGAAAAATGCAATATTGCTAACAAAAGTTTGACAGGCGCTAAGTTAAAACAAAAAATTAAACAGAACAAAAATAAATTATGCATAATAAGCAGTGGCTGCACAAAAGGTACCTTACCCCTTATTGAAGATGTTTTTTCGGATCATTTTGACTACTGCCATTACTTATTACCAAAGACTATGACAAAAGACTGGTTGAGAACTATTGGACATAAGCTACAAAACTATACTATAAATGACTACTGTTTGATTTTTATCGGCGAAAATGATATAAAGAACGAAGAATATATAGACATTTTACACAGCCTAAGCTCCTCGTTGAAAACTGTAAGTCACACAAATAACATAGTATGTACACCTACTTACATTAAAGGTGCTCTCATACACAACTACAAAGTCGAGCTGTTCAATAATCTCCTGTACCTGGACATAAATAAACAAGAATACGCCTATTTCTTCGACAGTAACTACTCTTTGTCGCATGAAATGTTCTCTTACAAGACTGGCATAATTAATAAACCGGATGGAGAAAGATTTACGAAAAAATTAGGACGAATATAATGATCGATTACAAACTATTTTCTGTACGTGATAATTGGTCAAACATTGAATTGAATCAATATAATGAGAACGACAACCACATAAAAAAACGATGACGCATTTTTTCGTAACCACTCAGAACTTATGTGTACTACATCAAAATATTGCAGGATTACTAAACAAATGTGACTCAATCGGTGATCCTCGATGAACTACTAGATGAAAATATTGATGTCGATATTTTGTGTTTCACGGAACATTTTATCATGTCAGGACATGAGCCACTGTTGCATATTCAGGGCTATCAATTGGCATCATGCTTTGCCCGAATGGAAAGCAAGAGAGGAGGATCATGTATACTTGTCAAACATGGTCACCGATATAAGGAGTTAAAGGAAATCTACAAGATGTCTGTAACTGGGGTAATTGAATGCTGCGCAATAGAACTAACCGACTACAGAATAGCTTTGGCATGTGTATACAGGGTTCCTAAAGTTAACAATTTTGGTATCTGTATCGAGAAATTACAAACAATGTTGCAAATATTATGTAAAAATCATTATGCTAATATTATAATAGCAGGTGACTTTAATGTGGATCTAATGAAACAAAGTTTACAGACGTTAGATTTTGAATGTGTTTTTATAAACTTTAATTTAAAATTCGCAGTCAATCAACCAACACGTTTAAAAAGTCAAACATGCATTGACAACATAGCCCATAACTTTAATAAGAAAACTTTTACTCAAGTGCGCGAACTAGGTTTGTCTGACCACACAGCACAAATATTCAACTTTCCCGTCAATACAAAATTGAATAATAGGTATTGGCGAGTCACTACAAAAGATTACTGTGAAGAAAACATAAAAAAATTCAAACAATGTTTAAAAAGCATATCATTCTCGAATATATATGAAACCACTGACCCTAATATAGCTTACAATTGTTTCTTGGATACATTTGCTTTGTACTATAGATTATGTTTTCCTAATGTAACTAGAGTTGTTAACCTTGTGAAAAAGCCTAAATGGATATCTCGCGGTATAAAGATATGTAGTAAAAAGAAACGCCAATTACTATGGCAATATAGGCATAAACAAAACGAAGTAAATAAAAAAACTTTTGTAGACTATGCTAAAAGACTAAAGCTAATAATGAAACTTACTCGAAAGGCGCAAAATACCCATTCAATAAAAACTTCTTCATGTAAATCTAAAGCCACGTGGAGAATAATTAATGACTCTAAACTTAATATACCTAGGGACATAATAAGGAAAATTCAAATTGAAGAGAACATGATCACGAAACCTCGAGACATAGCAAACGCATTTAATAAATATTTTATAGAAAAAATAACACCTATTAATAATTCGTGTGAAAATGTAACATCCCTAATAGATAACAGACTCAATTCTTTCTATTTGGCTCCCTGTGTACCTGTTGAAATACATAAGATAATAAACACATTGAAAAATACTCATAGTGAGGGATATGACGGTATTTCAACAAAGGTCATAAAAGCTGTAGCCAGCGAAATTTGTACACATTTGTCCTACATTATAAACCTAAGCATAGATGCTGGCACTTTTCCGGAAGCACTTAAGATATCGATAGTGAAACCTCTATTCAAAAAGGAGAACAGGGAACTTATGCAATTCTACCGACCTATCTCCCTTATAAGTGTAATATCTAAAATATTTGAAAAACACATATATAGACATTTATACAACTATCTTGAGAAAAATAATATACTTACCCAGAACAAAAAGGTTTTCGTTCTAATAAAACAACAAATATGGCTATTTATGACTTTATGTCTACAGTAATAACAAATGTTGATAAAACCACTCCTGTAAGCACCATATTTTGCGATATGACACAAGCATTTGACTATGTCTGTCATAACACTTTGATTAAAAAATTGGAAGCATATGGTATCCGAGGTAACGTATTGCGTCTTATAGAATCGTACATTAGGAACAGACAACAGTACACAGAAATAAACTCGATAAATACACACACAAAACAAGAAGAAATTTATAGATCATCTTGGCGTGTTATCAGATACGGTGTACCCCAAGGCAGTGTTTTAGGTCCTTTACTATTTATCATTTATATCAATGATCTACCCAAAAGCATCAATCAATACGTAACTTTATTCGCCGATGATAGTACCATAACTATACCATGTAAAAGTCGAGATACCTATACCGATAATATTAATAATTCACTAATGTCTGTTATACAATGGTTAGAAAACAATAATTTAAAAATCAATTTGGAAAAAACGAATATCATGCACTTTACACAGAGAGGATCTACCATGTCTAACCTAAATATACACTACAATAATAAAATAATTAATGAAGTTGACAACGCGAAATTCTTGGGTGTAATCATTGACAAGAAACTAAATTGGAAAGCACACACAGAATCCCTAATAAAAAAAAATAAGTAAATCTTGCTATGCAATTTATAAATTAGTTCCAGTGCTCAACATTGACGCCCTCCTTACAGCATACCATGGTTTAGTTTCATCCAATCTAAGATACGGCATTATATTTTGGGGGAATTCCACTAATAAAGAATTAGTATTCAAAGCCCAAAAGCGTTGCTTGAGAACCATGTTTAAGTTAAAGGTCACGGACAGCTGCAAGCATTTTTTCATAAAATATAAAATTTTGACTGTACCCTCTCTTTATATTTTAGAAAGCGCAATGTTTATTAAGAGCAACCTAACCCTATTTCCACGTCTAAGTGATACGGTTGTCCGTAATAGACGTGATAATAGCAAAATTAGATTAATTTATTCAAAAACTAGCTTAATGATAACAGTATATATAGCATGGGCCCAAAAATTACAATAAAATTCCTAAGCTCTGGAAAGAATACAACACAAATATATTCAAAAATAAATTGAAGGATTTTCTCACCAATAAGGCCTATTATAGCATTAGGGATTTTCTACAGGACCACATAGACTACTAACTATTATGACACATTTTATTTTTCAATATTATTTTATTATTAATATTATATATTTGACATTTTATATTAAAGACATATGAATTGTATTCACTCTTGTTTTTAGCTTTTATTGACATATTAATTTTATTAATTGACATTCACATTTCATATATGTAATTGACTAAAGACGGAATGGACATGATGGTTCTTGGGCTTGTTGTGGCTGCGTGTATGACGGTCAATTATAATAAACTTCATTTGTTTAACATTGCTTGTGTGACATTCATAATTGATGATTACCTTTTTACAAAATATATTTAATTTGACATTACATTTTTGACTTCAATGGTATTAATAATTTTAATTTATTTGACATACTGTATTCAATTTAACAAAACTACAATTAATTAAACTTATTGTACCTAATTTTATTATATAATTTTTTTATAACATATCTTTGCATGCCAAGTGATGGCAAAATATGGAGAAACTGTATATTTTGTTAATACCTACCTATATTATGTACCCATGTTTGCAAACGATTAAATGAATTTGAATTTGAATTTGAATTTGAATTTGAATTTGTTCCGCTTTCACGCCTTAACTACTAAACCGATTGCTTTGAATTTTAGCAGACGTAAAGTTAAAAGTCCGGATTAAATAATAGAGTACTTTTTATCCCGGAAAAATTTGATATTCCCGAGGTAAAACCAAAGTATTGGTATAGATGGCGCTGTGTGTATTGGTATATGTCACATAGGCTACTTTTTATCCTTTTGTGACGCGAGCGAAGCCGCGGGTAAAAGCTAGTTATTAATAAAAATATGTTTGTGCTCAAGAAGTACAAAACAGCTAAGAAAATCTAATTAAAGTTTTTTAGTGTACATTTTTACGTACGAGCTACCAAATATTTTTAATGCTATTTTCTACCTAACAAATTAACAAGTTTCTAGACCGTCAATCGGTGTAATGCACGCGTAGATTTTTTTTTATTGCAGAAGTTTTATTGTTGGATAATTGTAAATTAATAGACTGACTAAAGCTGACGGAATTACATAGATGCCTAGTAATTGAACTAATAAGTATTTTCCTGTTTTCCTTCCCTATCAAGTTGTACCAATTCAATTATTTATTAATTAGGTATAATCATGTAAATATTACCTCCATACATAGATTCTTATCATAACAAAAAATAATAAATAAAAAAAACATATCCTGTGTGGTGTGGGTACATGAAATGATAAATAAATAAAATATCCTTAGCTCTATATCTTTATTAATATTTTCATTTTACAATTGTGTTTAGTTTTTGTTAAAACCTGTTTTTTCAGTTTACTAAATTTTATTTATTTTTCCTTATTTGTTTCAAGCTATTTTCTTTTTTTTTAATCTGTCAAACACCAAGCGGTCACCGGTGACCGCGACCTATTGTTCTTTAATTGTGTCTATAAAACCGGTACTCGACGAGTTAACTTACTTAATTGTAAAGTTGTTTAACCTATAAATGGCGACTTTATAAGCCCAATACCTTGGTTACCTATGTTATTGTTTACTACTATGTATACAGAAACGTATTGGTATACCTATTTAAATGTCGCGGAGAACCTAACGGGTAACCGGGGCTCCGGCTCGACGTGCAGGAGAAGGAACGGGGTGGTTTTTAGTCAGTAAGAGTCTGACACTCCCTTCCGCCTCACCCAGGCGGGAGCAGTCATTCGATGATTTTCCCCCCTTAAAAAAAAGAAAAAAACTATGTTACACTAAAGAACTATTTTACAATAGCTATTAGGTAGAATTTTGTCAAAATTTGTAATCTATCTAACCGTAGCGCTTCCGATTCACCCATCGAAGAGAATCCTTAGAAACTTAGTCGCTAAGTTTTTTTTTAATTTTCTTTTTATTCTCGCGCCCCTAAGCAACAATATTTAGCTCTTTTAGTCTTAATTCAACCCTGCTATCAACAAACATATAGGTACATACTATCTTCACCAAAGCGTATATGCAAACAGCGGTTCAGTATTCAATCGCCCGAACATAATATAGTCCGACACAACCACATGAGTGGTCATTGAATTTGCATTGTCCGTCACGGGGTTACTACCTGTCCGTCGCCTGACAACCTACTGTATTCTGAACACGCAATGTTCTACATTCAACTATATCTCGGTCGTGTAGAGAATCTATGATGATTAGTAATTATTGTAGTTATAATGATAAATTAAGTAAAGGTAGATTTTCCATATGGGTTAAGTAGAAACGTCGAAATAATGATATTAAGTCAGATAGATTTACCGCGGAGGATTTAACCGGCTCGAAGGGCTGGATAGGTATGGTAGGAACGGGGTGGTTTTTAGTCAGTAAGAGTCTGACAGTCCCTTCCACCTCACACGGCGGGAGAAGTAATTCGATGATTTTCCCCAATTAAAAAAAAGTCAGATATAATTTTAAATTCTAAGCGACGGAGTCCGCAGTTTGTAGTTCTTTTCAAGTGAAACAAGTGAATTTATTTCTGCAAATAGTTCTGACGGCAGTGTGCATGTGTCGGTTTACAATCAGCTCCGGTTTACAATCAGCTCAAATAACAGGTGAGACTGACTGATCCGAACAATACCAACCAAAAGAACATTGGTGTGGGTCGCACAAATACTCAAACTGTCAGAAAGAACTTTCATGTCCAAAATTTATGTTTTTGCACCATTACCAGTATTGAGCACGATAATTGTACGTAGTCTCTTCTGTTTATTGGTATTGCTCTCAATATTATGACAAAAATTGTAATCTATTAGAAATAAAATCGTAAAAATTAAATTATACCTAGGTATTGGTAACATTACTATGTAAATTCACAATTAAAGATAACGAATCATTACGCCTAAGAGTCTGGCCCTTGAGAACCGCGAACGATTAATCCATTGTGCGTTAAGGTACTCATTTCAATAATAATTTTAATTATTACCGCCATTCAAATTTAATTCAACGTAGCTTAATAAGAAATTCCATTTGAATTCGTAGTCCATTTTGAGTCCAATTTGTGATCTTGTTTGACCGAGATCAACAAAACGAGAAATATTCAAAGGTAAAAATTCAGATGAGAGGAAAGTCGAATGAAAACTGTCGACGACTTTCAATATAAATGGAATGGCTCCTGTATATTCACTTTGACCTTATATTGGGCGTCAAATAATACTTTTTTTTCTAATTCCTTACTTATAATACTTCGTTTTGATGTTTGTAGAGGTAGATCGATATCGTTATTATTTACGAGATTGCCAATCACTACGGTTAATTTCATGATACAAGTGATATTTTTACAGATTTACTCACACACATATATAAACAGCCTTTAAGTGGTCACTGCTGACCAAAGGCCTCTTCTCACACGGAGAAGGTTTGAGCATGAAACCACTACGCTTGCTCAATGCGGGTTGGCGATTTCAAACTTGTAAGTAGAAATTATAAAGCCAGGTTTCCTTTAGATGTTTTCTTTCACCGTTTGTCAGTGATGTCTGAATAATCTTAGAAAGCATTACTTGCTATTGGTAGGTAAGTATTTTTTTTTTAAAGGGGGAAAATCATCGAATGACTGCTCCCGCCTGGGTGAGGCGGAAGGGAATGTCAGACTCTTACTGACTAAAAACCACCCCGTTCCTTCTCCTGCACGTCGAGCCGGAGCCCCGGTTACCCGTTAGGTTCTCCGCGACTCCGAATCGGCATCGGCCCTATTGGGCCCCATCTGTGGTGGTCTGATGGCTCTTTGAGGCGCGCGCGGAACGCGACGCGCCGGACGCTCGGGTCTGTTTCTGGTCGAACGGGGAGCCACCCATGCTCGCCGTCCGCAGGCCCGCGCTTACGGTGGCCGGAGATCGTCTCGCGATCCCCGACGCCCGGTATTGGTAGTGGTAGGTAAGTATTGGTCGCACCCTCGTGCATGAGAAGCGGGCGTCTTTTTTACATATTTTCTAAAATTATTTAATTACATAATACCTAAGTCTAGGTTACGGTGGATTTGATGTTATACGTAGTTATGGTTATAATACGTGGGTTTTGCACTAAAATCATCGCAAAAACGCAAAATTCTGAAGAATCACATTTTTTCAAAACCTTTGACTGAGCAGTCATATTACTAGATAAAGGTAATTAGTCTTACAACCCACTATCAGAGTAAACTTAAATCATTATTATTATACAATACAGACACTAATGAAATCACTTCTAAAGATATTCTAAAGAAACAAATTGCTTCGGGTTGTTACATCTCAACTTGGTACTTATTCACAGCTGCTTCAGCCATATTTTCTCCTACTTAGATTACTCGACATTATATTCATTTTAATAAACATAACATAACCTCACGTCTTTTATCACCGAAGGGGTAGGTAGAGGTACTAGAGGTGCACATTATGGCATTTAATGCCACTGTACAATGTAACACCTACTTTTCACTTTTATATATGTCCCATGTCCCAGTCCCATATAATAGTAGGTGAGCATATTGTCATATACCTGGCACAATTCCAAACTCCGTGCTACTAATGTGATTTTTTTTTAAACTCAGTAATACTTACTTACTTACAGCCTGACCCAGAAATCGAACCCGGAACTCGGCCAACGAGCCAGTCATTTTAATGATAAAGATATTTAACATATAACATATAAAGTGTTTGTATAAGTAAGACTTAAAATTAAGTCAATAAATGACGTATGCACAAAAGCAAAAAGTATGGAAAACCACGAGAAGTTAACTATACTTCACTTGCAAATATGTATATGAATGAAATATTACCGGTTCAGTGATTAAATCATGAAAGCGTAATAAATAAACCAATTCACTGTGAATTTAAATAACACAGGTGCAATTACGGTTTACAAGGTTTATAGGAATCCACCGTGGGAATGGTACGAAAAGAAAGAAGGCAAATAAATTAAAACAATCACACAAATGTTAAGTATATTGTAGGTATGCTTTTATATCTACTGGCCTGTCTGTATCTAATTGTTTGTGTACCTGTATTGACTTATTGTTTCTGCAGAAAACCGCAAGTATAACAACCTTAGTTATATTTGCCCATAAATTATTCAAAAACATTTCGAATCTCCTAGTCGACGCATCTCGTGACTAGAGGACTGGTCTTTTTCTCGGTCAGAGGTTAAGCATGGCCATACAACGTGGAAATGCTACCAGCTTTCTGGGTAAGTACTTTCCCTACTAACGTCGATGCGGACGAATTTTTTGGTGCTTTGTGTAAATAGCTATTTTTAGTTTTCTTTTATTTAATTTTTATCTGAAGTTGTTTGTATTTAGTAATAGTTAGTATTTATTTTATTTAAGTTTGTGTATTAATAAAATGATTATATGTCTACTAATATTAGTTTTCAAGTTAAATGTTACTAACAAGATTGACTAACTAACAATCGTGGGCTACTCCGATACCGAGAAAAGCTCTACTAGTAGCCAGTAGGCGGCGCGACATCGCCGCGACTGCGCACGCTGCTCATGAGGAAGAGCCCCTCTGTGGCTCAAAACTAGTAGAACTTTTCTTAATACATTCACGTGAGTAAGTAACCCGCGATTTTTAGTTCATTCAGTATGTCACATGATAGTTATTATAAAAACATTAGGTATAGACATGGTCTGCAATAAATGATTATTATTAGATTATTAGTGAAGTATTTTTTTAAGTATTGTATTAGTCATTATCACTAATACATTATTATCAGCTATAAAGCAAGCTGAGCATAGATCTTACCCAATGATTTCCAGATTTTTTAAGTATAAATAGATAATAATTATTTTAATAAATGTAGTGTTTCCTAACTTATGTATACGTAAGGTTTGTTAATATTGGTGACTGTAAAAATAATATTGTTAAGGCTTGGTTATTTTATCCTAATAGTATAATGCACGCGACCGCAAAGTAGTACAGATTGAATTCTATACAGGCATTGTATTGTAACCTACCTAGAATAATTAAATAATAAGCTTAGATTAAGTATATGTGAACAAAATGGAAATACATAAATATATTTGTTTGAAAAAAAAAGATTTCCCGATTAGAAGCCACTTTTGAATTGATCAATGTATAAAATTCACGATCAACGAATCAACTTCGCAATAAACATAATAAAACTCAACCCTAGCTTCGTCTGAACCTCGGGTATGTTTGCCCAGATCAGAGCGACCTCTCATTACACTCCGCATTCCGTACAGTACCTGCAACCCAAGTAAAAGAAACTCATTAAAACTTTTTTCTCAGAGATACAACGCGGTTGAGTCCCCATTCGAATATAAATAAAACTTGACTTGTTTTTAAATTAATTTTCTGTGATTTATATTTAGATTTGGAATTTTTAAATTGGCATAATAGGGATGATGACGGGGTATGAAAATTAAAAATCTAATTAGTCCGTAAGTTAGGTAATGAAAAAATATAAGACACGTATTTTTTTATTTTGTCGTATAATAAAATAATACTTAGATAAAGTTAATCAAAGTTTAAGAGTGGGGGCTAAAACGTCATTTCTACGTATAAAATGTACATAGTATAGAAGTGACGTCACGCGACATTTCAAATAAATATAATAATATCGTCAAAAGTATTTGTTTCTGTAAGAAAATAAAAAATACGTGTCTACTGTTTTCAAAATAATCTACCAGACGGACGTTAAAGTAAAAATTAGGCATCTATTAGTTAGACCCTATTATGAACTTTGTATAGTTGAGCTGTTATGTTGACGAATTTTGGTTTTATAATTTTAGTAATGGTTTTACCGTTCAGTTTATCTTTGTTGTTCTGACAATGTCAAGTGAGCATGAACGTGGATTTCAAAAGATTTTACTGTCCGATTTCGTATGCTTAAATAAATAAAGAACTCTTTTAATATAAAATAGTTAGTAATTGTAACTAACCTGCGAAGAAAATTACAGAAAAAATATAACTGATTATTGATAGAACCAACTTTCTTAATGCTTTATTATGCCTATTTATTATGCTTAATTGCTTATTTATTGCTTTCTTATTGATTATGGTATGAAGTCTATTTTTCTAATAACCTTTACCTTCTATTACATAAATTATTATGTTTTCGACTAACCCACGTAGGTAATTATTTGACTAGGAACTCGATGAGTTTCAAGCCATGCTAGAGTCTCGGAGTCGCGGAGAACCTAACGGGTAACCGGGGCTTCGGCTCGACGTGCAGGAGAAGGAACAGGGTGGTTTTTAGTCAGTAAGAGTCTGACACTCCCTCCCGCCTCACCCAGGCGGGAGCAGGCATTCGATGATTTTCCCCCCTTAAAAAAAAGCCATCCTAGAGGCTCATATTCATGAGCAGCATTTTGCGACCTGCGACGCGGCGACTGCCACGCTGCGCTGGCTACTCGAGCCTGCGGGCCCAGCGCGCCCTCTGCCGTGATTCACGCGCACTTTCCTTGATTTGTGGTATCGATCGGCGACAGCGGCGCCCGCGACACTGTTGGCACGCTAGTTCTATTACATTTCTATTACATAATTTCTTGTTTACTAACATTTGACAGGCGCACGATAACGAGTTGAACATGACTGCTTTCTTGACATATGAGTTTTACGCGCTACATGTTAATTGTTCCATTCGTAACATGCAGTTGTTGCTGTCAAAAGCAGTATTTATATTGTTATTTTCTAGTTCTTGTTCAATTTCGTACTTACAAGCAATTTGGATGGAAATTTCATTTTGTCGAAAAGTAGGTTAACAGATTAGAAAATAAATAACTTTTTATGAGATAAGCCGGTAAAGGACCAGACGGATCACCTGATAGTAAGCAATCGACGCCGCCCATGGACACATGCAACACCAGAGACGTTTCAAGTGCGTTACCAGCCTTTTGGAAATTGGGAATTTGAGGATTATGAGGGATTCGAGAATTGGCTAACTGTCGAAATATTTTGCTATCCTTATTAAAATGAAGTCCACAATTAGGTACCTAGATACTATTTTGTCTAGATGCCTAATATAGTGGCCATAATGGGTTCCATAATATTTTTTCTAAGTTATATACATACCATCTTAAGTTATCTCCGTCAAGACGAGGCTTTTGATCAGTAGCGGTTATTTATAGGCTGTTGATGTTGAATGAAGATGATATACGTATACATATACCTCGGTTTCGATTCCCGGGTTGGACAAAGTACTACAGGGTTTTTAAAAATTCTCAGTAGTAGCATGGAGTCTGGAAAAGTGCCCGGTATAAGGCTCACCCCCTACCTATTACATGGGACTCATAACACATAAATAGTGAAAAGTGGGTGGTACATTGTACAGTGGCATGATGTACACCTCTGCCTATCCCTTCGGGGATAAAAGGCGTGATGTTATGTTATGTTATGTTTTTTTTAACGTCCTTGCTGATACATAAACTCAATGATATAGAAGTCATCGGACAACGGTCATACATACATAATTGAAATTTAGAAAAAATAAACCAATTATACTTACCTACTGGCAGTAAACATCCGTATTGTTCAATATAGAATATTTTGTAAAGAAGGATTGTAATGAATATTTTTTCGACATCCTCTATTAAATTCACGACAGGAAAGAAGTAATCGATTGATTCAGTTTGTGCAACGCGTTTAGGATTACAAAACATAGCTTGGTCCTGTTTAGTGTTCCGCGAAGGGCACAGTGTAGTCGTCGTGTAGAAAAATGAATTATTTTTCTATCGTTTTAATATTAACCGTGG
Source organism: Spodoptera littoralis (assembly GCA_902850265.1). Lineage (NCBI taxonomy): Eukaryota > Metazoa > Arthropoda > Insecta > Lepidoptera > Noctuidae > Spodoptera > Spodoptera littoralis. Next base: position 4,367,598 of record LR824542.2, on the reverse strand, counting down.
TTTATCGAGTGGAATCCGGACATTTTGACCGATATTCTGGAAAAAAGGTTGAAGTCGCTCAAGCTAAGGAGCTGCGATTGAAAAATGCTACAGAGTGAGTTTTTTTTACCCCAATAATAATAATAAACTCGATAGTCAGTTTATTTGAAGCGTTTTTGCGTCTGGTGTCAAGCCAAAGGAGCAAGCCAAAGGGTGATATAGACATCATACTTTTTTGCTTGAAGCAGATTTTGCAAATTTCCTGTTCACAAAGGACACCATGTAGGTTCAATATGTATGTACATACCTAGTTTATCGCATTGCCCACGTTCCTGCCCTAATATAAGACTTAAATTTTGAGAATTCAATGGAACAACATTACATGGGGCTCCGGCTCGACGTGCAAGAATAGGAACGGGGTGGTTTTATAGTCAGTAAGAGTCTGACACTCCCTCCCGCCTCACCCAGGCGGGAGCAGTCATTCGATGATTTCCCCCCTTAAAAAACGAATGCACCTCTATCTACCACTTCAAGGTGTCGTAGACTAATAAGTTATTATCATCATTCGTTCAAATATTCCAAAGGCGATGCTCGATAGAAGTAAGACCATGTACTCCCCACGAAGGCAGCCGGGTTGATGGCACGTGTAACAACTACAAGTACCCAACCAGGGGATCTGCAAAAGGACCGTATCTGAGACTCTTGAAGCCAGATTATGCCAACGGTAAGTGATACTTACTTGTCGAAACTTTGTTACATGTATACAAAGCAAAATCTATGTCGTTTTCATCCCGAAGTAAAATGGTTCTGTTTTGGAAATACAATCTATCTATATATATATATAAAAGAAAGTCGTGTTAGTTACACTATTTATAACTCAAGAACGACTAAATCGATGATGAAAATTAGCGGGGAGGTAGCTTAGAACCAGGAGACGGACATAGGATACTTTTTATCTATTTTTTTTTTACTTTTACCAAAAATCACGAACGGGAACGGGGGGGAAATGGGATTGCGCGTATGAAGTAGTGGGCAGAAGCTAGTAGTTTTATAAACAAATAAAATGTTCAAAACAAAAAATAACTGGTGAACTATTGCAAAAAAGAAAGTGCATACGAACTCATAGAACATTATCAAAACATCACGCCATGTAATTCTTGATTTTTGATATTTCTCGGCACGTGTGATGCGAACAGTGTCTGCAAATTTACGTCTAGTATTTCATGTGCGTATTTCAGTAAAAAAACTTACGTCTTTATTTATTTATTTTTTTGTTTTTACTTTATACATCGAAAGAACTGTTTATGGCAAGTTGCTTTGCCCTGGAACAAAGACCAAATAGATTTCACGGTGTATATTATACATTCGTGACTAGTTAGGATGGTAAAATATAATTAGTGAAATACTCTTTCTATAGTTATAACAATATTATCGTCTCTGTAATACTGAATTCATCTTCAATTTCTCATATGGATTCTATTGTTTATTTCTTAAATGAGTCTTTTTTTGTTTTTGTTGCTAATCCCTGAAGGTTTCTTTGTTTTTTTTTTGCTCGGTTGTGTTATAAAGTACCTACACAAGGTAACTAACAATTTTGAAACCATTACACAGCCACTGTAAATAGTAATTACGATTTTTTCAATAACTTTGGCTATAATAGTCATTAAATTACATAAAAACATACAGGCGGATGCGCAAATCCGGATTTTTACAACATTGTTTGTATTTAAAAACAATGAATTAAGAATGGATAACCACTCTAGGAAGTTGTGAAAAACACTAGCAAAATGTGTAAGATCACCTACACACAAAACTGACCACTGAAGATTTTTTGTTTTCGTAGAAACTGATTTTTTACCCAACTATAGTAATGGTATTGTTTATCATAATAATCCGTATATTATGATAGTTTCTCCCTACTATCTAGATGTGATAAGTAAAACAATAGAACATTTATCCTTTCCATCATCCTCAGATCGGCATATCCGCATGAACAGACACAGCAAGCCGCTACCATCAGCCCGGAAGGTTCGGACGGAACTGCACACCACCGGTCGAGTCGAAGATAAGGTCACGTTCAATGTGGCTGCCGTCCACATGATGGAGTTCATTCATAGAGATATCAGTGTTATGGATGGACCATGTGAGTATAGATGTCACAACTAACTGCTTGAGAGACATTCGGAAAGCAAATGAAAAGAAATAAAAAAGTATTTGTAAAATCAGATGATAATATTATAGAACCTGGTGATGGTAAGTTAAACTATTTTAGCCAGTTATTTGTTGCTAACAAAAATGTTGGAGAGAGAGGATGGGTATCATTGGCAAAATTCTTTTTTTTTACATTTTAGTAAATAAAGCAAACAAGATACAAGAATCAGTACTTAAATAAGTACATAAAAACAATATTAACAATCAATTATCAATCTTGACTGTTCGTTTGCCGCGGAGGACTTAATAGCTTGCCGGGGCTCCGGCTCGAAGGGCAGGAGTAGGAACGGGGTGGTTTTTAGTCAGTAACCGTCTGACACTACCTCCCGTCTCACCCAGGCGGGAGAAGTCATTCGATGATTTTCCCCCTTAAAAAAGACTTTTATTTTCAGTGGACTACCTCAAGCGAAGGCAGTATTGCTGTACACCAATAGGCGACAAAGACCCGAGATGTATCCCCATACATGTGCCGCACCACGACCCCTATCTCAAAGTGACTGATATTCACTGCCTCAACTTCTCTCGAGCGGAAACTTTCCAAGACGCCGGCTGTACACCCGAAATAATACTTCCTGAACAGGTTAGTACAGTTGAAAGTTCCAAAGTTATGCATAAGTTCTCAGATACGTGTGAAACTGATCTCAATTTGAATTTGAACTCTTGTTTGATGTGAGCGTTTCAATATTAAGTGGCTTGTTTCTGTCACTTTAGGGTGCTCAAATCTCTCACTTTGGTAAGATTGTCTTGCTGTCACTTCTTTATATGTTTGTGGATGATTATAATATAGCTGTGTAAGGAAGGTATCGCGTTTGCCTTGAACTGTTGACGTGTATAAACATCGACGATAATCACTACTGTCTACGATTTTCCCATTTAACCTTTGATTTTGGTCTAATCTAGCTTAATTTTGTGTCGTGGTGGCCCGGAGGTTTAAGACGCCCACATCTCATGCATGAGGGTGCGGAGTCAAAACCTACTAACGGCAAGTACCAATGTGACTTTTTCCAAATTTCCATATGTTTTTTTTAAGATTATTCAGACACCACTGACAAACGGTGAAGGAAAACATCGTGAGGAAACGAGGGCTTATAATTTCATGTTACTTATGAGTTTGAAATCGCCAACCTGCATTGAGCAAGCGTGGTGATTAATGCTCAAACCTTCTCCGTGTGAGAATATGCTTTGCTCAGCAGTAGGCATTTATAGGCTGTTGATGTGATCTGATAGCTTCATTTTACTTATTTTATCTCAATACTAAACTAATGTAAAACTGCTAAGTTTCGTAAAAGTCACAGTTCATTTTTACAGCACAACCTTTATGTTTTGGAAAGACATAAGTAGGTCATATGGTAAGATAGTGTCGTAATCACAGTAATATTAAAGATAGATTATTATATCTATGGTCGCAATCATTTATATTATTCTCCTTTATTCAGCAGCCATTTTTATTAAGGTCATAGTATCCAATAACGATGTTTAAATAAAATTTTACTGTTTTTGATTCAATTGCAAAATACTTAATATAGATTGTAAAGAAAAATTGTGAGGTTCCCAGATGAGTTCCAAATATTTAAAGTCAAGATAAAACAAAATGGTTTCGATGACACGCTTGGGAATTTTCGGCTGTAATAACATGACATATATTACGTTTAAGATTTTTTTTATCTTAGTATAAAAAATAAAAATAAATTAAAATGATACATTTCAAAAAAATCCCAATCTCTGAGAGCATAATAATTAAAACACAATTAAAAAAGTGTTTAAAAGTACCACTCTGACGTCTTCCATTATCGTAGCAAGTTACGTAGCGCTCGCGCAGCTGTCATGGCTGCCATTATGATCTATATATAGATCTGAGTTACAGCGGCCAAATACTAGATGTCGCTACTAATATCACGAGTAAAATACAAATACATATTGTATGATGTTTTGAAACAGTATCAGTAATGTTACATAAATAATTTTAAAACTAACTAGCTATAAAAAATAAACTTTTTATTTTACAATATCAGTAAATAACACCGGCAATCAATGACAACACTCAACATTAATCATCACCATACAAACTTTGAAGCGAAACCGCTAGATGTCACTGTGCCGTGACGTCATTTTGTGAATCGCGGTGTTAAGATTCTCCGCGAAAGAATGACCCTCGTCGGTTCGGTGGCGACAGTTAAGACCTTACTTCATAGGATCATTTCTATAGTAAGCTCTTCTCGAGACTTTCACACTATGTGAGTCCTCACCAGTCACGTTGATGAGATGTGGCGCGGTGCCCTGAGCGTGAGGCGGGCGGTGGTAGACCTACCATCAGCCCTCGATGATCGTTCGCTTCCCTTCACGGGGGAGAGTGGGGTACTGTCGCTGTCTGAGTGGCTGTTTTTAAACCCTATTAAACACTGAAAATATCGATCGAATGCTATGTTTAAGTACACGAAAGAGTTTATTTCAACGACTTCATCTACCTGTAATTTTAATACAAGTTCTATCTCTGGTATGACAATGCTATAGGTATTGATTTAATATTTAATGAGTTTTATTGTCTATTGATACAGTAAACTACATAGGTACAGTTGAAAAATTCATTTGTCCTCATTTATGTTAGGTCGGAAGACGTAAGTGTATTCTCTAGAAATCATTGACAACTTCAAGGATTTATTGTTAAAAGCTTTGTAATTTACTATGAGTCTATATATAATAATTATATTCCGGAGAAGTTTGTAGAGGACTTCACGTAATATGGAAAATTACGCACACTGCTCACACACTGCACACACTTCTCTAGTAATTTTAAGTCGCATAAATATCACAGGGGAAGCCTATATACTAAATAACAACTTCATTTCATTGTATTACTTAGATTAAATCATTTTGACAGAGGCGTTCAATTTTTTTTTATAAAATTCGTTATAATTTCGTCTGAAAAAAATCTGATTTTTAAGCTTGTCGATTCTATAAGCTTTTAATAAGCCAAATGTGATCGTGTACCTATTTCGTCATATAATTGATAAACACAGATTTTTTATGGGCGTTTTATTTTATGGCCTGTAAACGAGCAGATGGATCACCTGATGATAAGCAATCGGCGTCGCCCATGGACACGTGTGCCTTTAGCTAAACGCCAATTTAGCGCTTGTCTACAGAGAGAGAGTAGAAAACTAAATGTACGGAGATGACACTGACAAGTGTAAAAATTTACGTCAATTCCATATAATTTAGTTTTCTATTCTACATGTAGAAAGTTGCTAAATGGCATCTGACTACAGCTGCTTGGCCTTCAGCCAAACGCCACGTTAGCGTTTGTCTACAGAGAGAGTAGAAATCAAAATGTATCGGGATGACACTGACAATTGTATCAAAATTTACGTCCATTCCATATAATTTGGTTTTCTATTCTACATGTAAATAAGCGCTAAATGACATTTGGCTACAGCTGCTGGAACGCCACAGGCGTTACAAGTGCGTTACCGGTCTTTTGGGGATTAGGAGTTTGAGGATAATTCAATAAAAAGGAGAACATAAATGAACATATTGTTACTTTCATTTAACTCCTTAATATTTTTCTGCCTTAGTAACTTACTGAGCAATGTGTGCATCTATAGAAGCAGTCGTGACAACGACCTATCAAATCATATTCTAAAAAAATACCACGTGGTGCTAAAATTTAATAGTGACTAAATCATTCAATGACCTGAAGCAAGCAAACAAATTCTGTGAAAAACTAATAAGTTTCTGATTGGTTAATGGTTAATAAGACTAATGACAATACTAGAACCGAGCCGCTAGATGTCACTGTGCCGTGACGTCATTTTGTGAATCGCGGTGTTAAGATTCTCCGCGAAAGAATGACCCTCGTCGGTTCGGTGGCGACAGTTAAGACCTTACTTCATAGGATCATTTCTATAGTAAGCTCTTCTCGAGACTTTCACACTATGTGAGTCCTCACCAGTCACGTTGATGAGATGTGGCGCGGTGCCCTGAGCGTGAGGCGGGCGGTGGTAGACCTACCATCAGCCCTCGATGATCGTTCGCTTCCCTTCACGGGGGAGAGTGGGGTACTGTCGCTGTCTGAGTGGCTGTTTTTAAAACTCTTTTAAAAACTAAAATCACTTGTAATCTGCTCAAACTTGTCATGTTACTTTTATTATTATTTTCTCCGACGGTTTCATAGAAGTCTCAAATTTTCACACCTGTACTTTTTCCAGATAAACTTCCAAACTCCAGTGATAGACCTTTCAACAATATATGGAGTAGATGCATATGGACTGTCTAAAGTAAGAACATATCACCACGGCCTTTTGATACTCGAGAACAGAAGTAACCGCTACGTACCAGCAAACATAACATACAACAAAACTTACGTATCAGCTGAAATGTTACAAGATATGAAAAACAATATCATTTCAAATATAAAAGACGATATGATGATTAAACTAACAATGACGATGATAAATAAAAATTATACTGTAGCTAATATGACGACCGATTTGTTGGCCAACTTGTCGTCGGACATGTTGGGCAGTATGGCTCCTAATATGCCTAACATGATGCCTGAAATCATGCCTGATAATTACAATGATAAGATGCTAGATTTGATGCCAAACATAATGTCTAATTTCACAAAGCAGATGAACATGAGTAGTCAGATGTTGGTCAATATGACCGCTGACGTACTTGTGGATACCATTGCAAATATATTGGCCAATTCAATGGTTGACATGGTATCTAATATGGTGACGAACCTCATACCTAATGCGACAGAGCAAGTATGTTTACAGAACAATGATACTGAAACTCTATGTTATAAATTCGGTAAGTAGCTTTATAGAGATCACATTATATTTGTAGTAATCTTGAAACTAATCTAGGCTTATAAAACTCAAGAACGTTAAATCCATTTGGCTGTAAAATTGTCGGGGAGTTAGCTTAGAACTAGGAGACAAACATAGGTTTAATTTTATCAGAGGATTTCGCGAATAACATGAACGGGAAAAAAACAAGATAGCGCGCACGAAATAGCGGGCATAAGCGAGTTTAAATACATTTACTTGATATACAATTTCCTTAAACTCCGAAATGAACAGTTATTTTGATTAATCACACTGAATATTTATTGTATTCCCAGGATTCCCAGAAGTCGGTAATTACGACCTTCGAACGACGGCTTTAACGATATTCTTTATGAGAGAACACAATAGATTAGCTCGAGCTCTTCACAAAATAAATCCCTGTTGGAAAGACGACCGACTGTTCAAAGTAGCACGCCAGATCAACATTGCAACGGCCTCTAACATCTTCATGTATGAGTTGCTACCTGCTTTATTAGGTAAGGCTTAAAGTTCTCCCAAAGTTTTCTTAGCTTCATGAATATTGTCAACGGTAGAAACTTTTAATTAATTGAATTTCTCGACTTTCAGCTTTTGTTTATTAGCTTTTGTTAATTACATCTTGTTATCAAACCTTCCATCTATAGAAAACAAACGTAAAACAAAGTACTGAATTGTTGTACCATCGTAATTTATTAGTGACGAACGTTTTACAATGAAATCCTTTGATCTTTGTACCAAAGAAAAGATGGATGAGGAATGATATGAAACAAAAGAAAGTGTTCTATAAGGTGGTTTTTGATCAAAGTAAGTGAACAGACAAAACGGAGTTGCGACTCAAAAGTTACTCGAGACCATGACATGCCATGTGGGATGAAGTAAATTGTTTTCAAAATGTGACCTTATTGTAAAATACGCGTTGGTTGTATCTTGAATTGACAAAATAATATCGTAATAGGAAACCAAAGCAAATTAGTACCGAATATTATATGATTATGATATTTTTTTCTCACATGACTGCCTCGTTGGCCGAGTGGTCGGAAGTGCGACTGCCGGGCAAGGGTGTCGGGTTCGATTCCCGAGACGGGCAAAGTATTACTAGGTTTTTAAAAAAATCTCAGTAGTAGCACGGAGTCTGGAATTGTGCCCGGTATGGCAATAGGCTCACTCCCTATTACGTGGGACGCATAACATAAATAGTGAAAAGTGGGTGTTACATTGTACAGTGGCATAATGAACACCTCTGCCTACCCCTTCGGGGATAAAAGGCCTGATGCTATGTTATGATATTTTTTTTACAATATTTTTTTATTATTAAAGACTGTGTTTTTTTTATAAATAGGTTTTCGAAACATGGTGAACTACGGAGTTATATCAGAAAACGTGGAACATCTCACCACGTACGATGCTGAAGCCGTACCCCTCGTGTACGCCGAGTACGACATCGCAGTCAGATACTTCCACACATTCCTAGACGGACGAGTCAAGTAAGTAGAAATTTAAAAAGTTTATAATAACGTCACCATTTTTCTGTGTCAGAGGAGAATACAAAATATAGGTATAGCACTTTTCCTACTTTTTCCGTGGGTGACGACTCCTAAGACTCTGTTGTTAAATGTGTAGTCTGTAGTCTCTAGACTACACATTTCTCAGCAGTCTCTGATAAACCAAAAGTTTTACCCTGCGATCCCTGAACGATTAGGTATTATTTTCCCACGAAAAAAATACAAGGTTAATCCTTTCATTAACATTAATAAAACTTCTTTACAGAACCTATACAGAAGCCTATCACTACAAGGACGAGTACTCCTACAGTGAAACTATGTTCAGATCTGGTCTTCTAGAGAAAGGAAATATTTTCGAAGAACTCAACCGAGGTCTCTTCCATCAGTACGCCGCAAAAATTGATGACATTCAGGATCCAGATGTACGTGGTATACAATATTAAACTGTCAAACACCAAGCGGTCACCGGTGACCGCGACCCATTGTTCTTTAATTGTGTCTATAAAACCGGTACTCGACGAGTTAATCTATTTTTAAATGCAGAAATATAGATGATATACAGATATACATACATAACATCACGCCTTTTATGCCACTGTACAATGTAACACCCACTTTTCACTATTTATGTTATGAGTCCCATGTAATAGGGGGTGAGCCTATTGCCATATACCGGGCACAATTCCTGACTCCGTGCTACTACTGAGATTTTTTTTAAAACCCAGTAATACTTTGCTCGACTCGGGAATCGAACCCGAGGCCCTTGCCCGGCAGTCGCACTTGCGATCACTCAGCCAACGAGGCAGTCATATATCATATGTAAACTTGTATATAACTATACGAGTGTAGATAAAATTATTTGATTACCAGTAATATTACTTTAGGTTTTACATACTAAAAACATATAGTAACGGTACTGTATAGGTACTTTTACTGGCCAAACCAAACCAAAGAAAGAATATAAAAATCGTAGCAATTGGCGTTCCATAGATAGTCTTTGCCTACCACATGGGAGACAGGCATGAGGTTATGTATAATGTGTATGTATTAAAGTTTTGACTGCCAATAGAAAACTATTGAAGACAAATATTCCGCTAACGTCGGTCTCCGCCCCATGGCGTTTAATGGATTAAGAACCAAATTCGAAAAAAATACATATATGAACTTAGACAACAACTTCAGATCAGCACGGATATATGTCCAATTCCCCAATATGAACGTACTACAGTTCTATTCTTAGATTTCAGAAAATTACTATGGAAAACTCCAAAAAGCCCATGACTTACCAGCTTTGGATATACAAAGGGGGAGAGATATGGGGGTGCGAGGTTATAACGACTACAGGCACCTATGTGGACTGAAACCAGCTAAGAAGTTCAGAGACTTCATCGATGTTATGGAGATCGAGGTAAACACTATCTATTTTTCCTTATACACATTTTTAACAAAAATGAAAATACAGATAAATAAGTGATTTAAGAGACTTTATTTTGTCAATTTGATATTTTTTATAATAACTTTTTTTAATAAATACGTAGTACACTAGGATTTTCTCCTCTGTCGTGGGTGCATTTACAAACATACAAGTTCACAAACACATGAAACCCAGACCCGGAACAACAATTTATGGATCACACAAAGAGTTGCTCCGTGCGGGAATCAAACCCGTGGCATGTTGCATGGCAGCCAGTTGCCCAGCCACCGCACTAACCGTGTTGTCAAGTGGGAAATGCTGAATTGCGACTAATTGCGAGTTATTACGAATTACGAGTTACTGACATTAATATTCTGAGTGCTAAGTAATAGTATCGAGCGCTCTGATTGGTTCACTGGAGCCGACCTGGAGTTTTACTGGAGATTTATTACTACGTTTATTCTAAAAAACAAAAAAAAATGTATAAAAAAATAAGAGCACTGAACGCCTTCGTAATTTTTAGTTAATTGACATTTTGCCTAAAATATTCACAATATTGTAGTATTCACTTCAATAAACTAAACAAAAACAATACGTTTTTGGAAATATACTTTCTCACGTAGTCAAGTCATACCTTTTACCAAGTGACTTTACCATCACACGGCCTATAATCTTTGTTGCTACTAGTATCATACAGAAGATAGTTAATTTAATTCCCAAAAATTAATATCATAACCAATTGTCCTCACCACGATAACTAAGTTAAACCGTTCATAAGCCGGCCCCTCTGAATATTTGCTATTAAATGTTACCTTATTCTATCAATTATTGACAAAGACATACATTTCAGTATCGACCTTATACCTACCATAGGAACAATACATCGTATTCTGTATCGTACATTACAGAAATCCATGAATAATTACCAATCGTATTATATTATGTATATGGGTCATTATCCTATTGTTGGATACACGTCTTCATTACGTGATTACAGTTTAATGTCAGTCAATCTGTTTCTGTTAAAGTTGTTCGTGGGTAGTACGTAGGTAGCAGAAGTGTAATTATAGCTTGTAGCATTCAATTTGTACATTTATTATATCATTTTCAACCCATTTCTGTACACCTGTACTTATCTAGGTCTCTACAGGTGTTACATATAGCACTATGCTCCTTTCGCGTCTGTCTATAGTCTATACGAATGCGACATAGTCTAAAACTAGGTAGTGACTGCAATGACCCCTCCCCCTACCCATCCCCAATCTCCCCAATCAACAACAATCCTCAAATTCTTAATCCACAAAAGGCCGGTAATGCACTTGTAAAGCCTTTGGTGCTCTAGGTGTCCATGGGCGACGCCGATTGCTTACAATCAGGTGATCCGTCTGCTCGTTTACCGGCTTATCCCATAAAAAGAAAGATTTAATGTATTATTTATTATGGTTTTAATCGAAAATTGTTGTTACAATTTTGTTCTTTAAATTATTATGTTTTCGGCTTACTTACGTAGTAATTCGACGAGGAACTCGACTAGTTTCAAGATATGCGGCGACTACCATGCTATGCGCTACCATGTGGTAGCAGCGCGACAGTCGCCGCGTCGCTGGTTGCGAAATGCTGCTCATGAATATGAGCTTCTAGCATGGCTTGAAACTAGTCGAGTACCTCGTCGAATTACTACGTGAGTAAGCCGAAAACATAATAATTTATTTAGTATGTCTCACGAAAGTTACAATACAAATTTTGCTCTTAGTAGAAATCGCCTTAAAACTGAACATTTTCTATAATACTATCTTACGAAATTCAAAGATAGTTCTTTGTCGCTCGTCTAGAAGATTACAGTCTTATTACTTAGTCTTCTTGAAGGCGTTCTAAAGCTTCCTCTTTAATTAAATTGCATTCCCTTATATCAAGTTGCTTATCAAGTCTGTAGTAATATCTTATTACTAAGACTAAACATTAACTAAAGCACTGCCTCTTAGACGAGCATTTTGGAGCTCTTTATGTGACAGTTAACGAAGCTACTAAGTTTTACTTAGCTGTTTAATGTGACAAAACGTTCTTAAGGAAGAGTGTTTTGATAGTTGTTGGTACAGTTTTTTTTAATGTGTAATACTTTGTTTCATAATAATGTCCTATCGCGCGCCTCTCGTACACACGCGTAAACGCGCGTTCTCGTACACACGGGTAAATATTTTAATAGAAAAGCGAATTAACTATTCTATTCAATCAAATAAAGAACGGGTTGCAAACTTGAAAATATACGTCACAGAAAAAATATCCAATCGGTGCGCGTTTCTCGTACACCCGTGTGTACGAGAAACACGCGAGAGGTTAAAAATATGTCAAAGACTTTTTGCGTGATATGAATTTCGATATTTATGTTTTGTGCAGAAATTAAATCTACATCTAAATTCATAGAATATCATTAAATGCTTTTGGTAGATTTGATAACTATCATCACACATTTTTTTTTTTAGAAAGTGGAAGCCCTAAAGAGACTATACGAAAATGTCGATGACGTGGACCTCTTGGCTGGTATCATGTCAGAGAACCATCTCCAAGGCGTCCACGTGGGCCCCACGCTGTTCTGCATCATGACGAAACAGCTGCAAATCTTTAGATTCTCTGACAGATTTTGGTTTGAAAGAGGCGACCAGTTCCACAGCTTTACTTTGGGTAAGTCAGTGTTAGGAAAACAAGTGAATCTAGTTCGATTCTTGAAAGGTCAAAAATATGATTGACTTCATCAGTTGTCATAATTTTTATAATGCCATGGATTTGTGCTCTTTACCATGTGTGTCTGTGTGTGTGTGTGTGTGCAATAGCATAGTGCTCTTACATTGATAGGACATCGGACAGACTCAAATACATTAATTTAAAAGGCTGCAGTTTGAAAGGCTGCACTGTGTTACACTATTTTACATTTTCCTCTCATTAATTTAAAATATATCCACAGAGCAACTGCAAGAAATACGGAGGACCAGTATGGCTCGGCTTGCTTGTGACAATGCCGAGGGTATCAAATACATTCAGGCTAATGCTTTCATGAATGTCAAACCTGGGTACGTACTACTATTTGACATATAAAAAATCGCAAAAACTCTTACCGAACCTTTTATAAATCATTGATTAACAAAACGACTAATGCAATGCTACGCTTTAATCAATTTAATAATAATGACTAATACGTATAATATAATGAACTAACTAAAATTACGAATTACTTACGTAAATATACTGAGATAAGCTCTACTAGTTTCGAGTACCAGAGGGACTCTTCCTTACGAGCAGCGTGCGCGTCGATATCACGCAGCCCACTGAACATCTGTTATCATCATCAACTCGAAACTAGTACAGCTTTCCTCATTATATTTCCTCGTAATTTTTAGTTAATTTAGAATGTCTCACGATAGTTATTACAAAAACATATAACAATCTCTTTCAGAAACATGCCAGTCCCATGCACACACATAGAGGGTCCTGACCTAAACCTATGGCGAGATGGAAACTGCCACAAGCATACAAAATATATGCACGAGGATACCTACTACCCGTACCGTAATAAGAACAAAGATAGTTTTTATGTAAGCAATAGGGACACGGATTCTGACTTCCCAGCCTTCTTTGATAGCTTCCCGTCTTCCAAGCCTGGAACTCTGGATAGTATGTAGTACTTTACGGTATGTTGTTGGGGAAAAATATCGAAATTATAAAGAAGGGGTATAAAACTACACTTGGGATCATAGAAACGGAGCCGCTAGAGTTTTTTCTTTTTAATCTATATATATATATAAAAACTAGCGGACCCAACAGACGTTGTCCTGCATATCCACTTGAATGTATCAACAAAAATTCATTCAAATTAGTTCAGCTGTTTAGGATAAATAACCTAAACATCGACTGCAGCGCCATCTGCCGGGCTGATTTGTAAATCTAAATCATTCCCAGATCCCCTTGAACACACACAAAAAATTTCATCATAATCGGTCCAGTCGTTTGAGAGAAGTACAGTGACATACACACTCACAGAAGAGTTATATATATAAAGATTAAACCCGTTTCCTGTTGTCACACTATAACTTGAGAACGACTAGACTGATTTTTCTGATTTTTTTGTTGTGTTTGTTATTGTCAGGAGAAGGTTCTTATGACAGAAAAAAATCCTGAAAATCCTACGGGAACGGCAGAAAACGGGATTGCGCCTACGAAGTCGCGGACAGAAGCTAGTTTCTTTATAAATATTTTCTCATACAAGTATTTTATTAATTGGTAATGTATGTCGTATAAGTAAGTATACATAAATAAGTGTTGCAAGCGTACATAGGCCACGGCAACCGCTTACCATCAGGTGGCCCGTGTGCTTTTTTGCCACTGTCGTGGTATAAAAAAAAGAAATAAATGGCTATTTGGTTAGCTTTGAAATGGGAGCATTTTGTTTGTTGATTTTGTGGTTCAATAAAATGAAAAAATGGCTAGTGGCTCTATTTTTTCCTAAGTGTATTTATAGTATTAAGAAAGTAGCAGTGGTGACATTTAAGTCAGTATATTTTTTCTTTTGATGATTTAATACTCAAATGAATCTATTTACTTTAAGTAATAGGCATGTATAACGGTGCTAACATTAAATATTCCCACAGTAAATTTGATGAAAAGGACACTGATGTGTGTAAAGTCTGGTTCTGCAATTGGCTATCCATTCCATTGTACTCGATTGTGTAACAAATTGAAATAAAATAAAGACAAATATGCCTCTACATATATTTTTATAATAAAAAACAAATAAAATATTGTTTGTTAAAGTTGTACCATTTCTATTTTTGTTCTCCAAAATAACAATCCCAATATCAAACGTTTCGATTTTTGCTAATACTATATAAAAAGTTAATTTTACAATCAAAACAAAATTGTGAACATTTTCACGAAAAAATGCACAAAAATACAATATTTTTGCAAAAACGTTTTTGATACACTTTTGTTCCGAAGTGGCTCGATGCTACCTGGATGTCTGCCAACCCCGTAGGTATGATGCAAAAGGAAGTGCATGTGTAGGGTTTATACAGAAAATGTAGCAAAAAAATACCTGACGGTGTATGTCCCAAATGGCTTTATATCTAGTCTGTCTTACTATTATTCCGCAAGTGCTTGGATGTTTGTCAATGTCTTGTCTCTCAATTCTCTCAGAACGGCTGAATGGGTTTATATATATATACCTATATGTCTAGTATTAGAATTTGTATCAGAGACATTGTAGAACAGACATTTTTGTAAAAGAATAACGAATGGTGATTCTTGCTCGGTCTTCTCCATTCGAATCCACATTTTGTAATGAAAACCTAGCTTCACTTTACGGACAAACTGACAGACTATTATTTATTTAGTATTTGTTGTAGTTTCAAAAGTATGGTTTAATTGAAATAAATGCTTTGACTTTTGACTTTTTTTTTAATACCTATATTACCTACGTATGATTACTACATATGATCTGAATTGTATTTCTAAATTGGTTCGTAATTGTACGCAACTGGATGTGAGGTGTTCAAATCGTTTTTCTCGTAAAATAATACCAATTTTTACAAGTTAAATATAAAAACGACAACTTTAACGTTGAGATCTATGTTAATGTCAAATGTCTTAAATCACAAATCAGAATTAAATTAATTCACTGTCAATCGCTGTCTTATCAAGCTCTGTGATTGGCCATTTGCCATTTTATTCAATCAAATCATTCATTTCTATGACATATTAAATTGATCTTCCAAATTCACCAATCATTGAATGATACCTAACAAATTATTGGTTGATCAATCAATCAATCATTGGATGTATTCACAAATACAAGTCAGTAGAATCTCTGGTTTTAATGTAGAAGTTTTACTGCACCGTCGCATCTTTAATTTTCGCATGGAGTAATTCTTTGATTGTTATTATTTAATAGCTGTTGTATCCGATTTAGGTACGTTGGATATGTGAAAAAAATGCATTTGTAAACACATCCACGACACTGGAAAATATTCAGCATAAATAAGCATGTTCTTGATCGCATGTATAATGTATATGTACATATCTAGTACTTTATATTCTAGTGCTTACTTATGAAACATTTCTTATTTTATTTATCTGCTCTTAAAAAAAACCAATCATTTTCTATGAAAAGTCGTTGAAGCGCAATATGTTTTTAATATAAGAAATTGATTTCATCGAGGTAAAAAGTAACACCTGCGGTGTTGGCCGTCTGTTTATCATTAATATTCCACAGCAAATTGAAATATTGAGATCAAATGCTAAAGAAAATTGTATTAATATTTCTTCGAATATTTTTATGCATATTATAACAGATTGTTATTGTTGCTATCATATTCGTAAGTACAGTCAAATGTCAAAAGTCCACAGCCACCGTGAGTGATGTTCACACGGCAATGCGTAAGTAATTTCATATTAATGTGCATAAAAACTCGTGCATACGCATAAACACACGCACGCGTACGCACACGGATAAAAATATGCGTGTGCATGTGTGTATAAGCGCTGCAGTGCAGCCGATAGTAGTCTTACGGTGGCAGTGGACTTTTGACCTTTGACCGTACATTGACTAGCATAAAAATTTACAGACACGTCACTCCCAATAAGTATATAATAATATAAGTACACCAATAACAAAGAATTATTTCATGCGAAGCAAAATCACGATAAATTACGCGCCAACCAGCTTCAGTCACTGCGCCAACCACGTACCTACTAATATACTCTCAAATTCTTCTGTGCCGTCCAAAGTAGCAATACTGCCAGTCTTTTAGGCACTCACCTCAAGACAACGATGAGGATAATTTTTTGACGCTTTCTATTAGTTTTTCTTGGTTTTTTTCAGTATCCCATTTTTCTATATATCTTATGTTAATAGGGTACATGACTAATTTTCGTCCGTCTGGTAGATTATTTAAACACATTAGACACGTATTTTTTATTTTCTTACGGAAACGATTAGTTTCGAAGATATATTGATTTGAAATATCGTGTGACATCACTTTTGAGTACGATTTATACTCTAAAATGACGTAGTTACCTCCCACTCCTAAACTTTGATTCGTTTTATTTTAGTATTGTTTTTTTATACGATAAAATAAAAAAATACGTGTCTAATATTTTTTAATTACCTAACTAACGGACTAATTAGATTTTTAATACTTTAGTTTTTATTTATGTTAGCCCTAGTTATTTATCATGCAGTTTATATCCACACATTACTTTCAAATCATTCAAATATGAAAATACAAAACAAAATTAATGCCCCAACTAACAAAAGACGAAACTTTTAATTCTCTCCTCTAAAACGCAGCACTGTCCACGGTAGCACTTAGCCGGATATTTTTCTTAACCTTCTTAACGCTAGTTAATCAAACCTACAACTAAAAGCTCTCGAGAACTTTACCCAGATCTGGTTCAGGGTAATAAAACAAATTAAAAAAAAACGTCTAAAGTACGTTGTGCAGTCTTCATTTATTCAAAGCGGGAATTGAAGTAATTTCAAGAAGCAAAATTAAAAAGAAACGAGCTTATCTTGGCAGCCCTCGCAATTACAGCGCTGCTAAACAAGTTAAGATATTTTTTACTTGAATTTCGAGTTTTTCTAAACGTCTGCCTAGGTGAAACAGGTGAATGAAAATTTTTAATAAAAATGTTTTAAATTAGTCCAATGAAACTAGCATTTGTATAAAGTTTTCAGATGTCCTGAATATGCTGCGTAAGAGAGTGAGAAGATAAATCTAATTCAGTGATTTATTGCCAATGTTTGTTATTGCTGGCTTGGTTTACAATAAAATTTTTGGATTTAATTAAAAAAAAATACGCATTAGTAGGTACGCAGTTTTGAATTATACCTCATAGGTCACTCATGACTCATCTCTTATCACAAGGGACTTGCACGTGCACCTCTTCCTATTTGGGGATTAATAATTATACTATTTTTTTCCTAGAATCAATCTACAGAACGTCGTCATCCGGGGCTCCGGCTCGACGTGCAGGAGAAGGAACGGGGTGGTTTTTAGTCAGTAAGAGCCTGACACTCCCTCTAGCCTCACCCAGACGGGAGCAGTCATTGGGAGATTTTCCCCCCTTAAAAAAAGCAGACTTAAGTTCATTCATAAATCAATTCAAAAACATATTTCTACGTTATAAATCACAACTGACACGTGATTTTGTACAAGTAAATTATAAAAGTAAAAAAGAAACGCTAATGTTAAACGTTCCAATTAGTGTTGCCCAAATTCAGTCTTGGTCTTGCAGTCTTGGTCTTGTTCTTGCGTTTTTGCAAGACCAAGACCAAGAACAAGACCGCGTATTTTTAGCAAGACCAAGACCAAGACTGACCGTGCAAGACTTGAGCAAGAACAAGACATAGCCTGCAAGACTCTTGCGTCTTGCAGCTAGGACTTAGCGCTATTGCACTGAGTAGTTAGGTGTAACAGTTCGGTGTATAGGTAGGTACGCTTAGGAATTCTATGAGACGCAAAAAACTGTATCAAAGAATATGAAAAACTGGACCTATGCGCATTACGACTAATACCATAAACATAGCGAATAAAAAAATATCTATTAAAATCAAACTGAGTGCATGCATAGTTATGTTTTAACCATCGGCACTTTGATAATGCGGCATCAAAGGTTTTGTACTTACTTCTCAAAGAAATTTGCCGCTTTTCGGAAGTACATGGTTATGATACACGCGCCGGCGGCTTCTTTTGAAATCTAAAACAATCGTTGCCGCCACGCCGAAATCATAACATTTGACACTATTTGATTGCCGCCATAGGGCGTAGGTATACTCATGCAAAATAATTTCGAATTTTAAGAGTACCTACAGGTGTTCCAAAGAATAAATAAGTTTCAGAGTGCTTAGAATGAAAATGAATACATTATACTGATCACGCAAGTAGTATTATGATTAGGATAAAATGGTAAGGATAGGTAGTAGATGTCATATTAATTCATTCTAGTAAGTATACAATGTGGCACGGACTTAAACAATAAATGAACTATAATGTAGTATTATTACACAGAAGTATAACGCGACAAAGATTTAGACGAAAACCTTAAATTAAAAAAGTGAAATTTTCAAACAAAACAAATAATAAAATAGATTCAAGAAAGTATAACACTCTGTGTAACAACGTACCTTGACCTCAGAAGAGCGGCAACGTCGCATACGTTATGGAAGGCACGGGTGACGCGGCTTGGTACTACTTGGTAGTAACACTGCAGTGACGGGGCTCATTCACTCTTTGAACTCGTGAACCATTGGACGATAACGGAACGTACGCTCTGCTTGCCTAAGACTGCAGGTTGGGTTATTGCGGAAATAGGCTAAAACCCTTTGTTCCAAGATCGATGAAGTTTGCCGACCAGCAAAGCTCCATCATGGGTATTGGGCTATAGGCAGATTTTCTCTAAGCCTTTGTACAAACATCAGTCGAACAGTGACGAGATGCTCCGTACCTCCCCGGAAAAGTTCGCAGAGCCGACGCTAACGATGACGTCATTCACCATGTAATAATATCGCGGCATTTCGGCACAACACACAGACACACGTAAACACACAATTAAAAGTTAAATAAATAAAATAAAATACACAGTTAACAAAAGTACAAATGTCAGTGTCCGGTTCACAGTAAAGAAAACTAGGTAATAATAAAAAAAAACTAAGAGCTAATTAATTACAAAAAACAACAACAATCGTTTAGCACAACGCGCGCGTAACCCGTCGGAAATTAGCGAAAAGCACAGTACACACTATCCCGGAAGTCTAGCAGTGAACTGATGAACAAATTTTATTTTCAAACTCATTCGATCACAAACGCGGCGTACTGAAAGGGAAACTACCCCTTTCACGATGCCGCCGCAAGCGGCGGTATCTTTGACAAAAGCCGTCAAAAGAAACCGACCGCTGGTGCGGCTATTACATACACCGCACTGCTGATGTACTTACACCTATTTATTAGTGGTACGGTAACTTCAACTTTATCGTATTGACATAAAGTCGAAAATCCAATTAATAAATTTGTCAGATGTGTACGTTGATCTGCTGGCCACTGTACCCATTAGTTTTGTTTTCCGATGTAGGTACTTATTTACGTAATTTTATTACTACACTACATTCTTTGTAATATCGATATTTGTACAATTTCCGTGTCAACTAGACGATATTGGCAGAAAGAGATTCTTAAATGTGGTAATCGAAATAGAAAGGTAAATAAATACGTAATTTCACTCATTCATTCGATACAAATGTCAGACTCCTTAATAAATTCGTAATTTTAATAAATTTTGATTCATAATTTGAAGAAATTGTAATAGTGCCATCTATGGAGAAATTGCCGAACTACTACAAAATGCCAAACACTCTTTGTGAAATCGATATTTGCACAATTTCACTGTTGGTCACTGCCACCAGCGCCGCCACCCAACCATTGTGTAAGCGTGGTTCGTGTAGGAACTACTACTTCATTGCAAACAAAACAATTTATACCTACTTGAGCTTTACGCGGAATTTTGTTTTGATTGGTTTTCTGAGTGCAAGTAAATAAATTGTAATTGTAACTGTAAATGAATTATGGAAAATTGCAACAGTAAGATCAGTGATGTGTGTTTAAATGAATTAAACAAGTGAGAGATATCCGTGTTGTCGTTTAAAGATTTTTTTAAGGCGTAAACTAAACGTGTGTTAGCCCGGATTAAGCGTAACTGAAAAAGGTAATTTTATTCATTCTTTTCATAATAAAAGGTATTGTAACTAGTTGTAAGCGGCTAGAAGTTTGTGTAGGTACACAAAAAGTTTATGAAACGTGTTTTCTAGTTTTCAAATCAAGAGCCGAATGGAATTGAGGTGTTTTTTTTTCAATCAAACTCGTGAATCGACATCTTCATTGAATATGGCAAATAAATAGTTTAACACAGACGGCGAGTACCTACAAGAAAGACAACCACTTTATCTTGGTCTCGTTTTGTATGATCTTTCTTCATATTCAACGATCAGTTTATACTGGTTTAGCATAGCTTAATGTGCGTACCTACAGTGTAAATTAAAGATTCATCGCGATTATTTCTTTTAAAATGTGGATTAGTGGACGGTGCAGTGACAAACTTATCATATTATTTTGGGTCTGGTTAGGATTATACCAATTCTTTTCTCATTTTGAAAACCGAAACAGGAAAAGTGGCAACGTCGCGCATTGGAGTGCATTGACCTGCGTCAATGAACTTAAAGAGTGTTTACGTTTTCTCAAAGAGAAAAATGCACTTTTTGGCTTAACTACTGGGCCGATTTTGCTCATTTTTTGTACATTGTCAGTATAGACGATAACAAGTATGTTGTATAAATAAATGTATAAGAGTTTTCTACATACGGTATATTATAATATTGATTACTTATATGGTTTTAAAGTAATTACTTAGGTACTATTATTGTACATTTAGTCATTATATTTCTTAATCTTCAGTTATTTATTAATCTGCTTGATCTTTACTATGGCTATGTTAATTCAAGCTCACAATGTTCCAATTCTAATACGTTTTTCTAAGATTTAAAGTAAACTTTAATAAATTGTAATAGACTAATAGGTAATTGCAAGACTTGCAAGACTCTTGCTGCAAGACCAAGACCAAGACCAAGACTGGGAGCGCAAGACCAAGACCAAGACCAAGACCAGGTGTATTGGCGCAAGACCAAGACCAAGACTGGCTAAGTCTCGTCTTGTTCTTGCATTTGGGCAACACTAGTTCCAATCGACTATTGTGAAAGATAGTGGCACTGCGGGATTTTTAATTTGTACCATCTGTTCACCTTTTATTTAACGTTTAACTTGCTTAATTAAAAGTGCTACGATAAAAACTAGTAGCTAATGTAATTAGTTGTGAATCTTTGCCGAGAATGAACCTTCTACATTTTGTTGCTTTATTTTTTAGGTTACAATTAAAACAATTTAATGTTTTTTTTTCTTTTTCTATAATTAATTTTGTTCCTAATAAATAGAAGATGTTCTTGAAAATAAGATATAGGTTATTATTTCGTTAACTAAATTATATTTTGTTCGATTTCATACAACATTTTTGGTAGGCCGCACGACGAGGAAGAACCCCTCTGTGGTTCGAAACTAGTAGAGCTTTTCTCAGTATGTTCACGTGAGTAACCCGCGATTTTTAGTTAACTTAGTATGTGTCACGATAGTTATTACAAAAAATAAATTTTTGGTAACTATTTGACGTTAATATAGAAGTCACAGGACTATAAGTTGTAAAACTGTATAAAATATTATGTCACAGTTTACAGATAACGAACTATATTTTGATATTATACTCTTTAAACTACACTCAATTACTCACTCAACTCCCGATATTGTATGTTAAATATTTCATAAAGTACCTACCTCCCTAAAATATTACCAGCTATTTTTGTTAAGTAATGATACAGCATTAAAATTAATATTGTTTCGTTCATTTTGTTTAATATTTTATAAAACAAAAGCAAAGTTGTCGAACAATATTTGTGTTTTTTTTAATTCTTGATGTAAAAGACTTTACAAAAGATACCTTGGCAGCGTTATAGTTTTTAATAACGTGCCATAGAATATAAAATTCACCAGCAACAGATGTTACAAATGTCGGGTCGCCGTACTCAAAATAATATTCATGCGAAGAAAGCTTAAAGACTAACAACACACGAGGAGCATACAAAGGCCGAAGTTTATAAGGCGTGCAAAATACATTGAAGTTTTGAATAAATACGTGTTGTTGTTTGACCGAAGTCAGGGAGCAATGTACTGAGGTTTTTGAGATACAATATATGTTTGTCGATAGTTAGTGATGTAGTTTTACGTAAATGGTATGCAAAGCCTCGATGAGTAGGTTGCTAAAGTGACCCTGACAGGCTTTTAGTCGCACCCGGCGTCGACCGAGGAACCCTTACTGTATGCCGTTTAATTTTGAACAGTTACATCGTGTTTTGTTATTAAATATTACTAGGTATTAACCGTGATTTTTGCTCGTAGGTGGTCTAAAATAACTTTGTTAACAAATTTAGTATGTGGGTTTCATTGATGTTTACAAATAAATATCTAATACTTTGGCAAACGAAATTATTGCTGTTATTAGACTTTATGGATGTAGCATGGTATGGTATGGTATAATAAAAAAAAATACAGTAAATTAAAAATTACATTGTTTATTGTACAAAAATTTTACATTACAATACATTCACAGAAATGTGGCAATTACGAACGATACTGATACTGCTTTCCAAGCTAAGCTAAAAGCTTTTATTTTGGAAAACAGTGGCTCAGGCGTGGAGTATGTCACAAAGTCTCATTATATGCCGTTCAATAATGAAGTGAATGTCGCTGCTGCGTAGGGAACTGTGATCAAAACCAAAACATGAGAAAGGAACGTTAAGAGGTTTAGGATTTTTTTTTTTTAATCGGGGAGAATCATCGAATGACTGCTCCCGCCTGGGTGAGGCGGAAGGGAGTGTCAGACTCTTACTGACTAAAAACCACCCCGTTCCTTCTCCTGCACGTCGAGCCGGAGCCCCGGTTACCCGTTAGGTTCTCCGCGACTCCGAATCGGCATCGGCCCTATTGGGCCCCATCTGTGGTGGTCTGATGGCTCTTTGAGGCGCGCGCGGAACGCTACGCGCCGTACGCTCGGGTAAGAGGTCTAGGATACCAAGTACAGATTGAAACCTTTTTCAAGATTATTTATATTACCTACTTTTCATTACTCCTTTTAGATATAGCAAACCTTACTACGTCAGTCAAAGTCAAAGCATTTATTTCAAT
This sequence comes from Spodoptera littoralis, assembly GCA_902850265.1. NCBI lineage: Eukaryota > Metazoa > Arthropoda > Insecta > Lepidoptera > Noctuidae > Spodoptera > Spodoptera littoralis. Next base: position 4,343,837 of record LR824542.2, on the reverse strand, counting down.
TAAACCATAATTTGGTAATTTTGAAACGTCAACAAATACATACAAAATAAATAATAGTCTATCAGTCAGTCGTCAGTGAAGCTAGGTGAAGCTAGGTGAAGCTAGGTGCTCATTCCAAAATGTAGATTCGAATGGAAATGAAAGAACGAGCAAGAAACTCCATTCGTTACTCTTTTTAAAAAAGTATGTTCTACAATGTCTCTGATACATATTCCAATACTGTAAGCATATGTGAGAACAATGCAAAGACACGCTTGACGCATTATAGGTACTAATTACAAACCTTACTAAAATAAAAAACCTTATAGTCTAACATGGTGCTCACATATGCATACTGATAATCCATAAAAATAGTGCTTCTATACAAGAAAAGGAAACTCTTTGTTTCAATAAAGAAAGATTCGGTCAATTTTACAACAACAACATTAACAAATCATTTACCACGAAATCTATTAATAACACTCTCCTTAACATAATAACGAAACAACAAAAACATAACCATAACAAAACGGTTATTACGCAATGAAATCCGAGCAATGTCACGGTCTACGTAAAAAATCCGTGGGCGTCACCTAAGAAGCATTTCATTTAAAAATAACGCGTCCTTCCTGGTATACTAGAAATTGAACGACCTCTTTTACCCTGAGATAGCCGGCCGGCTACTGAAAGGGTAAATTGGTACATTCGGAGGCCACATTTCGTACGTCCAGGCCATTATTGGGGCCGAAAGGGGGAAGACGGCGATTTTCTACTGAGGCTCAAACAGTTACTTACCTGTCCGTCCGGTGTGACGCCTTCTTTGTGCCTTCTAATGGAAAATTTATTTCTGAATGTGTAATCGAGCATTATATAGAGGTGCTCATTTAAATGTTGTTTGCTTTGAGTTTCAATGTAAGGGTGAAATAGAAAATGTATTAATTGGAGTTTTGTGGTTTGGTTTTATAAGGTTTGCAGTTTTGTGATAACAATACTTCTTACTGCACTTTTGACTGCACGGTTGGCGCGGTGGCTGGGCAACTGGCTGCCGCGCAACGTGTCGCGGGTTCGATTCCCGCACGGAACAACTCTCTGTGTTATCCACAGATTCTTGTTCCGGGTCTGGGTGTCACGTGTATGTGATATTGTATGTTTGTAAACGCACCCACGACACAGGAGAAAATCCTAGTGTGGGGCAACGTTTTTTAAAAAAAAATATTACTGATTACTGGATACAACTGATTACTGGATAAAAAGATTACTGGATACAGTTATAGAAGTATTTTTTTTTAAATAATAAAGAATAGCTGGCTTTAAAAAAAAAACTGTTGTCTCAAGAAAATCTTAGATAAACTCAGTTGTTGTTGTGTTTATACACTTCTCTGATTGACATTATTAATTATATATATTGTTATCATTTAGTCCATTTACATTGTTTTTCTCACTAATGAAATTGAATCTGACATTTTCTTAATTGCATGCCGACAGGCGAAACATAGCGCACTATTATTATGTGTGCTTCATCCTGTACTATGTACTTATTACATATGTTTGCAATAAATAACTTTGACTTTGACTTTAATTGTAGGTAACATTAAAGGGTAATGGAACTAAACAAGAGTTGTAATTTTCTTGCAACTTTCTTGAAAGTCTTTGTAGAAAAATATAATAAAAAATATACAGATTATAATTCAATTTCCTCTAATAAAGTAGGATACAAAAATGAACTTCTTATTCATTCTTGAAACATAAAATTGCCTTTAAAGTTGTGTAATTTAAAGAAAATAGACCACAGCCTTTCGTGGTACTGCCTTTTTCTACAGCATTTTGAAATTCACTTAAAGTCACCCCCTATTACGTAGGACTCATAAAACATAAATAGTGACAATTTTTTTTTAAGGGGGGAAAATCATCGAATGACTGCGCCCGCCTGGGTGAGGCGAAAGGGAGTGTCAGACTCTTACTTACTAAAAACCACCCCGTTCCTTCTCCTGCACGTCGAGCCGGAGCCCCGGTTACCCGTTAGTAGTGAAACATTACATTATGGTGTTACATTGTACAGTGGCATTAAGTGCCGTATTGTGCACCTCTGCCTAATCCTACGGGAATTCATATATGATTTAGTAAGTACCTAAACATATCTTTTATTACATTAGATTTTTCTTGTTCTTACTTGCCCTGTCTTATAAGACCTAATATCATAAGACGGGCGACAAAGATTATACCTGTCATATTTGTAATTAGGAGGCCTAAATAATTAATCGTGACGTCATATCTAATGTTCTTTCTCATCTCATCAACATTAATGTGATTACTTTTCTAAATAACTTGTACTCAGTACTTAATATTAAATTAATTAGTGTCCTTATAAGGAAAATGTTTGTATAAAGCGTGTTTTTAATATAAACTTTGGTAGAGGTGTTGATTAAATTTTCTGCTTGAAATGCCATGATAATGTGGCACTATGACACAATTTTACGAAGAAGACCTTTATGAATCATTCGATACAAGTTTTATAATCTAAACCAATAAATAAAAAAAATAAAGAAACAATAATTTATACATTAGTGGTATATTAACAACTATTTGTAAATTAAATGGAATTATTATAACACAAAAACCATTTAAACTCTATAGGTAGATAAAGAAAAAGTTCACTTTGTATCTTCTACTACAGTGATATTCAAAGAAATCACTAGAAGTCTTTATAAACAAACATTTAAAAGCGACTTAAACTAATCATATTACACCAAGTCGCCACACAAAGCGAAATAAGATCGCAATAAAATTAACTAAAATGGGATAAAGCAAACGTTCCTTTGATTAAGTTTCACGTTTATCTGATTTGTTTAACATTAAATCACAATGTTTCAAAAGGAACCATCGTGTTATCTTCAACGATAATTACGTTATTTCAAGTCTAGTAAAGGATGAATTGACTGAGTAAATCGTTGGATTTTTTTTCTTTTTTATACTCAATATAAATTCATTTTTAAACTTCGTTTCAAAAATCCGAGTTGGTGACTTCAAACCCCTCCTTGTTTATTGGTTATCATTACTATATTGCAGTTTTATCCGAAGTGTATCAATCACTTTTCTGAAAACCGAATCAAAACCGGTTCAGCCGATCCCGAGATAATCATGCACCAACATGCATACATATAGGTCAAACTGAGAACCTATTTTTGTTATAGCCAGATCAGATTGCTTATTTCATAATTGAGAGAGCCATGCTTCGACACGAATGGGCCGGTTCGACCGGAGTGATACCACGGCCGAGCAGAAAACCGACGTGAAACAACGGTTGCGTTGTGTTTCGTCGTATGGGTGAGGTTTATGCTATAAAAAATTCCTCTTTCACCATTAAGGGGATTATGCGCTCTCTCTACATAAAAGTTCTTAAATAGTGCTGCTGCTCGATGTCTGTCTGTAGTCTTTTAGCCGGCTTTTACTCCAACCCCAAAATGAGTACGGGCAAATACTTAAAATATATTCAACTTTGTCATCACCACACGACTCACAATATTATGAACAGCTGTATTTATCCCTAAAAACCTCTACGTTGGCCATGCAGCCAGTTTCACCGCAGGAAATTTTATTTCTATTTTATATGCAACCCGCCGGTTTTAATATACAAGTCGCTGAGTTTTTATGTTCGCCACACCGGACTGTAGCTCGTGGCCCACCGAGCTATCATGTGGCCACACCACAAAAAAGACATTAAGTTTTGTCTATTGAATGCATCGTGTTGTAGGTCCAACTTTGTGATTGCTATTAGATAGTTTGTTTTATCCTGAATTAAATGAGCAATTGTTTATTTTATGCTAATTGCTACCTTATGAGCAGTGCAATTGCAAGCAGTATTAGGCAATGTACCAAAAACCAACCAACCTGACGAATCCACTAAAACTTAATTACTAACTTGTAGATAAAAACATCTAATAAAGTATTCGTTTAACAAAACACTATCTGCCATCAAATCGAATGATACAACACCTTAATCAGTTGAAAAACATACAAGAGACATTATCACTCTGAATTTAATTAGCAGAAAGAGCAGGATGAAGCTATAAATAACAATAATGAGTAACAGAGACAGACACCCTTCCCAAAACTTCAGACTGCAATGTTATATTACCAACAAAAACGTCAGAAATTCGAAGTACTATAAAACAAGGCAACGTATGCGATGAATGGGTGCTTCGTTTGAGCGAATTACTGGCATCTGTATAGAGCATAAAATTTGTTGAGCCTTAGAGCCCTGTTTCATTAGGACACGCTTCGGTCACGCAACTAACAAAATGTATGTATATAAAAGAAATAACAATAATGAGGAAGAGTATCTCACGTGGTGTCAACTTAGTTATACAACCTCGTGAATGTGGAAGCTGAAACCGTTCATCCTCAATCCTCGAATCCTCGAACCCCCAAAATGAAGACAATGCACTATTAACACGTCTGGTATTGTAGATATTTATTGTTGATGTCGATTGCTCACCATCAGTTGATCCATCTATTTGTTTGCCGCATGGGTTAAGCCCATTAAAAACAACCAACTGTTTATCAGTGACCAAATTAACCCTACCTTTGTTCTGGTGTATTTCTTTCTACACCATTGTCGTGCGACCATCCCGTCTTCATGAAACAGGGTCCTTAATGTTCCACGAGTTAGATAACTTTAATGCCAGTAACAAGTTGTCACTTGTCAGCTAATGGGTGCTATCAAATCTGGTTGATGTTTATTCATAAGGACCCACTTTGTTTTACTGTTGTCTTCAAACTATCCGTAGTACAATGGACATTCTGTAATTGAATTTTATAGACATGTTAAAAGTTTTCGTGGTTGTTGGTGTTGGATTTTAGTATGATCTGTTGGGTCCAGGAAGCATCAAAGGTATATTATGTAAGTTTTAAGGATGGTGATTGTTTTCCCGGGTCGCGCAAAGTATTACTGGGTTTGTAAAAACCTCAGTAGTAGCACGGAGTGTGGAAATGTGCCCGGTATATGGCAATAGGCTCACCCCCTATTACATGGGTCTCATAACATAAACAGTGAAAAGTGGGTGTTACATTGTACAGTGGCATTAAGTGCCGTAATGTGCACCTCTGCCTACCCCTTCGGGGATAAAAGGCATGATGTTATGTTATGTTATGTGTGATTGTTTGTTTGGTAAGTTTAAGTCCCGGTGTTACTCTTTACTTTGGTTTTATCATCGTTTTCTAACATCACAGTGCTAACCATGTATTTTATTGTCCTAACTATAATCTTCAACCTCATTAATCAATCCCGAGTTTAATGACCTCACAAGCCTACACCCTTACACTATTTCCAAAATGACCCTTTTGCCCTCATCATGGTCAGATATCACAGCTGATCACCGCTAAGATCACTTGGCACACGAGTTTGACTATCAAAGTTGACTATTAACATATCTTGATTGGTCCGAAGAATACTCCTCAGTTAGCAACTAATTTATCGATATAGAGTTGTTAAAACCATTCTAAGAGTTGATTTATTTTGTTTGATTGTGTTGTGTTAATCATGGTTTAGGTTTCAGAAACGATTACTTAATCGAATATGGTTACAGATTTGGGAATAAATTAGTGAACCGTTACCTATCTAAGTATCTATAATAAACAATACAAAACGAATGTTAAAAATGATATTATATTTTTTTATTTATTTATTTCAACTTCATACAACAAGTGTGTACAGGTGGACTTAATGCCTTGAGCATTGTCTCCCAGTCAACCTTTAAGCAGTGCAGAGATGATAGTAGCAGGTGATTTAAACCTTTATAAATAGGCAATGTACCAGTGTAATAAATAACAAATCAATATCACATCGATCGAAAACAACATTCATAACATTTCCCTAACCGCAACTCATCTCAACTATTAATGATATCACAAACCTCTTTTTTATAACCCCGGCTAGTTATAAAACTAAGTCCATAAAAAGCATCTACAGTTTATAACAACAATTATTCTGGTCACGTCAAAACTTCAGTTCCGCCATAGTTTACCCAGGCCACGTTTCCATATAGCACGAATTTTACAAAGTTTACATTTACAAAGCCTTTTTACACGTCAGCCTTTACCCTTCCCTCATGTATACATATTTTTAAAAAGTTTGTTTCTACATAACTTTTGCTACCAAGTGATGTGCCTTTTTTAACTTTTTGATATAAAGCGCTCATTTATTTTACTTTGCTGTACTTTATTTTTAAGTTTTTGGGTGTATGTGTGAAAACAAATCAAGAAGGAATCCAAAATTTGGTTTGATGTCCCATTTAGGTCCAGCAACACGTCCTTTCGAAATTGTATCCATTGACACAATAGGAGGCTTTGGAGGATCAAGGTCTACAAAAAAATACTTACATCTCTTGGTTGATCATTTTACACGATATGCATACATTCTGACATCAAAAAATCAAAGCTCCAATGATTTTATCAAGTTGGTGGAAAAAGTGACACAAAGTAATAATATAGATATACTATTAACAGACCAATATCCTGGCATAAATTCCAAAGAATTTAAAGACTTCTTGAAAAAGAAAAATATAACAATGGTATTTACTGCTGTGGACGCGCCATTTTCGAATGGTCTAAATGAAAGGCTGAACCAAACTTTAACCAATCGGATAAGGTGTAAAATAAATGAAGGGGACAAGAAAACAGCATGGACAACTATTGCACAAAAATGTGTAGAAAGATACAACGAAACAGAACATACAGTTACTAAGTTTATCCCAAAATATCTTTTGGAAGGAGAGAAAATGGATATTTTGCCACTGGAATTGAAATCAAGAAGTACAGTAGAAGATCAAAAAGAGACAGAGAACTAGCATTGGAAAATTCAATAAAATCCCATAACTATAATAAAAATTATACGATCTAAAAAGAGAAGAATAAAATTTGAAGTGGGTGATAAAGTATATGTAGAAAATGGAAACCGACTAAATAGGAAGAAAATGGATGAATTAAGGATTGGACCATATAAATCCTAAGGAAGATTTCAAATTCTATCTATGAAATTGATGTTGGACATAAGAAGGTGGAATCAAACTTCTACCATGTCACAAAGTTAACTCCAATAGTGAGTAGCTCTTGATCGAACAATCACCATGATGTTGTTCTCTCCGAGGGTGGGAGATGTAAGGATATCACTATCTATGCTAATGGCATTCCTCTTCTATTGTCTATGCAATTATTATAATCTTGGGAACTATTAGCTGTCAGTGTGACGTGAGTGACACCGACGATAAATTTTACAAGGAAAAGTGAGGTTTTGTGATCTTTAAAGAAACGTGAAAATATACAAAGAAATAGTTATAATATTATTTAAATTAGAAGTAAAGGCTTTAAATGTTGTTTTTGTTATTTCAGGTAAGCTATTTTGTTTATAATATGTTAATTGTAGTAAACTTGTGTATAAGTGCGATGTGAATAAAAGAAAATTTTGTTATTTCAGAAAACACAATTTCGTCTTTATTTCGCCTGAGCATATACTATTATATGTGTATCCGAGTATATTCAGTATACTCAGTATCCGAGTATTGAAAAGGTCTTTTGGGGCACGTTTACATCATATTTCAAAATTTTAGGATTTCTAAAATCAAATTATGTATACATATAAAAACGACACTGGTGATATCACTGGCAAATTAATTTCCTACGTGTTGTTTTGTATCATTATCACCCCGTTTCCATCCACATCTTTTTTATTATTTATTTGTCACAATCGAGGGTATAATTGAAACGCTAACACCCTACTCAGCGCTCAACGGAGTCAAGGATTCATCGGCTGAGCGGCGTGCTCGTCACTTCTCTTGCACCAGCCGACCAGTGCGATCGAATATTGAAACCAACGTGCGTTCCTATTGTGTTGAATTTGATATTGTAACAGTTTTTTTATGGTATAAGCCGGTAAACGAGCAGACCGATCACCTGATGGTAAGCAATCGGCGTCACCCATAGATACCTGGAATACCAGAGGCGTTACAAGTGCGTTACTGGCCTTTTGGGGATTAGGAATTTGAGGATTGTTGGGGATTTAGGGATTAGGGAAAGGGAGGGGGGGGGGGGGGTAATTGGGCATTCGGTAACCTCACTCACACGACGAAACACAACACAACGTTGTTTCACGTCGGTCTTTTGTGAGGCTGTGGTATCACTCCGGTCGAGCCGGCCCATTCATGCCGAAGCATGGCTCTCCCACACGTAAAACGTTTGTAGGACATACCAGCCCCGTCAGTAGCTTAATTACAATAAAAGTGTAATGTACAGAAATATACAATGACTAGCTACTTCTGCTCGGCTTTAGCCTTCCTCGATAAATGGGCTATCCAACACAGAAATAATTTACTATTTTACTTCGCTCGTCATAACTGCAGCTGTAGCCAAATGCCATCTAGCGATTGTCTACGTGTAGAATAGAAAACCATATTATATGGAATTGACGTAAATTTTGACACTTGTCAGTGTCATCCCCATACATTTTGATTTCTACTGCCTCCCTAGACAAGCGCTAAAGTGGCGTTTGGCTAAAGGCCCTGAGAAAAACTGAGAATCCCTTTTCACCGACATTGAATGTAAGAGATCTCCGACACATTTTATTTTACGACTGCCTCGTTGGCCGAGTGGCGCAAATGCGACTGCCGGGCAAGAGGTCTCGGCTTCGATTCCCTGATTGGGCAAAGTATTACTGTTTTTTTTTAAATTCTCAGTAGTAGCACGGAGTTTGGAATTGTGCCTAGTATATGACAATAGGCTAACCTCCTATTACATGGGACTCTTAACATTAATAGTGAAAAGTGGGTATTAATTAAATTGTACAGTGGCATTTAAGCCGTAGATAATGTGCACCTTTGCCTACCACTTCGGGGATAGAAGGTTGTGACGTATTTAACATGAAGTGAATTAATTTATGACTTTCACTTGCCCAAAAACTGACAGCTCTATATAAATACCCCTGACCACTAAACGCGCAAGCACTTAGCATGCAAACAAACAAGACATAGATATCAATCTCGTGATTGCTCTCAGTACCATTATCATGCGTTCCATGGGTTAACGATGATGACGTAGTTAGGGGTCGATCACACTTGCTAGATAATGTGAAATGCCGTTAAACACGTCATAGACACATTACGTACATTGTTATGACGTCACTCTCTGTTTGAGTTCGAGATAAGGTTATATGTCCTGCCAATGTTAGGGGTGAATGACTGTTTGAATAGTATTGAAAGAAATGCTCGGGAAATGATTGAAGAGACTTTATTGATGTCCTAGACGACTAAAAATCATAAATATTAAATCAATACAAAAATCTTATACTCTTGTACTATTATAAAGCGGATGAGTTTGTTTTCTTGTTTGTTTGTTTGAACGCGCTAATCTCCGTAACTACAAGTCTAATTCGAATAAATCTTTTTGTGTTGGATAGCGCATTTATCGAGGATAGCTATTGATAGATAAAACATCACGCTACGACCAATTTTTTTTTTTTTTTTTTTTAAGGGGGGAAAATCATCGAATGACTGCCCCCGCCTGGGTGAGGCGGGAGGGAGTGTCAGACTCTTACTGACTAAAAACCACCCCGTTCCTTCTCCTGCACGTCGAGCCGGAGCCCCGGTTACCCGTTAGGTTCTCCGCGACTTCGAATCGGCATCGGCCCTATTGGGCCCCATCTGTGGTGGTCTGATGGCTCTTTGAGGCGCGCGCGGAACGCGACGCGCCGCACGCTCGGGTCTGTTTCTGGTCGGACGGGGAGCCACCCATGCTCGCCGTCCGCAGGCCCGCGCTTACGGTGGCCGGAGATCGTCCCGCGATCCCCGACGCCCGGTGTGTCCTTCGCGATGGCTGGGTTGCGAGGAGGCAGCGCTTCGCTGCCTCACGCGTCCCGCCTCCTCCTTAGCTAGCATGACTGCTTCGCAAAAGGAGGAGACGGCATCCCAATCCCCCTCGCTCCGCATCATGGCCTGCACTAGGCCCGGACGCGAGAGGTCGCCATCGCCGATCACTTCCCTGAGGACACGGCGGTGCTCAGCCCACGAAGGGCATTCTCCCACCGTGTGTTCCACCGTGTCCTCAGGGCGGTCCTCGCAGTGATGACACCCGGGCGTTTCCTCCCGCCCCATCAGACACAGGTACCTCCCGAAACTGCCATGTCCGGTGAGGACCTGCGTCAGGCGGTAGGTGAGGACGCCGTAGCGTCTCTCAAGCCACTCCTCAAAGAGGGGACTTACCGCTGCGATGGCAGCGAGCCCAGCCCTCGGTTGCGACAGCCGTTGCCGCCATTCCGCCATGAGATCGCGCCGGAGCTCATCCCGCCACGCACTTATCTGGCGCGGCAGCGGAGTTTCGCCCCGGCGACGTGCCTCCGCGCGCATGCTGTGCACGCGCGCGAGCACCTTCGCCTCCAGATCCCACGGCGGTAATCCGGCAAGGAGGTTCGCCGACTCCCCAGAGATCGTGCGGTATCCGCGGATCATTCGGATCGCCATGACCCTCTGTGCCATGAGCAGCGTCCGAGCGGGACGCCGCAACAGGTTAGGCGCCCAAACAGGGGCGCCGTAGAGGGCCATGGACCGCACGACCCGGCGTATAACCTCCGGCAGGAGGCGTTTGGCCCCCCGAGGTTGGGGAGGATGCGTTTAAACGCAGCCCCGTCCTCTCCAACTTTGGAGCCAAACGTCGGAAGTGTTCTATGAAGTTCCACCGACTGTCGAGGACGAGTCCTAGGTACTTCATCGTCGTCTCGACGCCGATGGTAACTCCTCCCGCCGTTATTTGGGACCCACCCGGAGGTGGCGCGTTCCCGCGGCCATGAAAACACATGGCCTCGGACTTGTGGAGCGCCACCTCGAGTCCCAACTGCCGGATTCTCTCAACGACTGTCGCAACCGCTGTCGCCATTAAGTCGGCCGCCGCCTGGTGTGACCTCCCGTGCGCCAGCACCAGCGTGTCGTCGGCGTAGCATATGTGCTAACGCCGTTCGGGAGGTCGGTGCGCAGCACCCAGTCATAGCCGATGTTCCACAGGAGCGGCCCCAGAACCGAACCCTGTGGAACACCGCGTGACATCTCTCGCCGGTTCCACTCGCCCCGGTGACCGGGGTAGCTGACGGACCTGTCCGTCAGGTAAGCCTCGATTACACGACGGAGGTAGGTAGGCACCCGATGATATCGGAGTGCCTCCAAGATGCAGCTCCAGGGCAGGGAGTTGAAGGCGTTGGCGATGTCCAGAGACACCGCCACTACGACCTTACCCCTGGACACTGCAGTCCCCGTCGTGAGGTCTCTAACGCGCATGATGGCGTCCACCGTGGAGCGCCCTCTGCGGAAGCCGAACTGGCCGTCCGACAAGTCCGGCCCAATGTCCGTCAGGTGCGCGACGAGGCGGTTCGAAATGATTCTTTCGAAGACTTTCCCCACCTCGTCGAGCACACTATGGGCCGGTACGCGGACGGAGAGTCCGCAGGGCGCCCCGTCTTCCGCACGAGGACCAGTTTTCCCGCTTTCCAGAGAAGCGGGAACTGGCCTCTCTCCAGACATGCGCTGTAGAGACCAATCAATCGAGGCCCGAGAGCCTCTGAGGCCAGGACCCATGCCTTGCCATGCAGGCCGTCGGGTCCGGGGCGGTGTTCTTGGCGCCCATCCGGCGCACCGCCGCTCTCAATTCTGCCTCGGTCACCTCTGGGACGATGTCGTCGTCGTCGTCGCTGTAGCCCGCGTCGGGCACCGCAGGGGGCGGAGTCATATACGGAGGGGTGAACCCCTCCACAGTCGGGGAACAGGGGCCAATCACCTCCTCCAAGACTTCTGGCCGGAGACTCTGGTGAGCGGGGGAGCCCAGCGCGGAGCTTGTCGCGTACCATCGGTACGGGCGTCCCCACGGATTCAGAGTCCCCAGCATCTCTCGGCGGGCCTCCTCCTTGGCCCGCAATATCTCCACCTTGAGGAGGGCCTTGGCCGCCCTGTATCCCTCGTACAACTCCGCCTCTCTCGCCTCCGCATTAGGAGGACGGATACGGCGCCTGCGGTGCCTAGTGTACTGGCGTCGCGCGCAGTGCACGCCTTGCGTAGAGCGCAGCTCTTGCGACCACCAGTACACCTGGCGCTTTGTTGCCTCGACCGGATCCGGGGCATCGCCACGTCACAGATCCTGGACATGGCGTCCTGGAGCCACTTGGCCTCATCGTCTATGTCGGCAGGCCTGACCGGTGGTATCACCCAGGCCTGCACGATGGCGGCTTCCAGGAGCAGCTCCCGGTCCAGCTGTTTCAGCGCCCAACGCGGGCCACATGGGGCCTGTCTGACCGGCGGGTCTGCGGACTCGGCGGAGACGTCGAACCGGATATACCGGTGGTCGGAGTACGTCTCCACCTCCTCCATGACGCGCCAGCCAACAATACGCGGTGACAGAGCAGGGCTGGCGAACGATATGTCCACCACCGACTCGCCCTGCATCCGCACACACGTGGGGACAGAACCCCGGTTCAGGACGACTAGGCCTGTCTCAAGGGCCCAGTCTTCCACCATCCTACCCCGGACGTCGGTGAACCGGGAACCCCAAGCCAAGTTTTTGGCGTTGAAGTCCCCGAGGACGAGCACGGGGAGGGAACGGAACCCGACGACGACAGTGACCAACTCCCTCAAGGAGTTGTGGAACTCGGCGAGAGTTCGGTTCGGAGAGAAGTACACGCCCACCACAGCGAGCTCTCCGAACCGTGCTGCGACACAACCCCGGCCTCTTTGAGCAGCCTCAAGAGTCGGGGTACCGGCGGCGGCCGACGAGATGATGGTCACCGAGCCGTCCAGGTCCGCCACCCAGTGATCCCTGGGCAGGACAAAGTACGGCTCGGAGACCACGGCGACATTGATCGACCACTGCGCCATGCTCTGGAGCAGGAGATCCTGAGCAGCGGCGCAGTGGTTGATGTTCGCCTGGAGGAGGCGGAATGGGCCATTATTGACAGTCCATTCCGACCTCCTCAGTGGCGGCAGCGGCGACTGCGGTGGCAGTGGCGGCGGCGGCGGCGGAAACGGCAGGGGCGGCGGAGGGCCTACCTTTGCCCTTTTTAGCAGGAGGGGAGCAGCCCTTGCTCCCGACCCGGTGATTGGCCGGCTTGCCAGCCGCTGCACATGCGTTGCAGTGCAGCGGGGCGTTGCACGAGCCGGCCTTGTGACCGGGCCGACCGCAGCGGAAGCAACAGTCGCTGCGGTCCACCTCCGAGGTGCATTTGACACTCACGTGCTCCCCACGTGACAGCGGTAGCACCTCAGAGGCCGGGTCTCGAGCAGCTTGACCTGCGCCGAGACCCATCCCACTAAGAGCCTTTTGCCCTCCTTTAATGTTTTGGCCGCTGTGACGGGGCAGCTCACCACCACCGTGCGCAGCCCCGAGTTGTCCGGACGTATGGTGCCCACCTGACCTGGTCAGCAGGGCACCCTCCCGTCCTGGCCACAGCGGCCACCACCTCACTCTCCGTGACGGAGTCGTCCAGGCCCAAAATCCTGACATCCAGGCATTTGGTGGGCCTGGACACGCGGGCCTCGTCCGCACCGAGGCACGCCCTAAGCCTCTCGGCCAGGGCGTCGGCCGATGGGCCGCTGGTCGCGCCGGGGACCTCCAAAAGACGGGCTCCGGTAGCGGTCACCTTGACCGCGAACCCGTCCGGGGCCCCGAACTCCGCAGGAGTCACCGCCCCCTTTAATTTGGCGAGGACGTCGCCATATGTGACGCCCCTATTGACCGCTTCGGCTGTAGGGTGATGACCACAGCCGCGGTCTTAGGGGCGAGGAGCAGGCAGCAGCGCGTTTCTCCCTGCGCTGCTGCTGCCGTCGTTGCCGCTGCGCCTTTTTCGGCGCTTCCGGCCCTCCTTGGCGACTCTCCTCGCCTCGCCGGCGATTTGCCATCCGCCGCCATCCTCTGCTTGCGGGGCGGGTTCCGCCGCCGCCGCCGCAACCCAGCCTGCCGGGCCGGAGTGCCCTCCTCTTTTTGCGCCCAGCGGGCGCAGGCGCAGGCGCCGTCGGCGCAGCGGGGTCTGCGCCGGCGGGGGCGCCGAGGCCCTCGCTGGGGCAGCCGGTCGCGCCTTTGCCGGCGGTTGGGAGCTGCGGCTAGCCTGACCCGAGGTCGAAGGCTTGGCCGCAGCGGCCGCGTACGACCGCGGGACCGCGGGGGCGACCTGACTCGTCGCGAGCGGGGGCCGCAAGAGCCTACCCTCCAGCACGTCGAAACGTCGCTGGAAGGCAGCCATCTCCGCCCGCAGCAGTCCGACTACGTCGGCCTCCGCCGGGGGCTGGGGGCGACTGCCGCGAGCAGCGGCGAGCTCGGCCCTGGCCGTCCGCAGCTCGGCCTCCAGAGCCGCGTTAGAGGCCGCCAAGCGCGCCAGCTCTCGCCGCATCTCGGCCAGCTCAGAGCGCACGTTTCCCGCAGTGGGCACCGCACTGCTCCAAGGCCGCCTCCGTAATGGTGGCCGCCGCCGCCTTGAGGAGGCGGAGCCTAACCGGCTGGGATTTCCCCATCGCCAGCTTGTAGAGCTCCGCCGTAATGGCCTGTTCGAGGCCCCCGGAGCAGCTCTCGCTCTCAGAGCCGCGCTCGCCCTCCGACATCTCCACGCCGGACATCTCGGCCGCAGAGGACTCCGAACGGGCAGTGCTGAAGAGCCCTGCCCTCCGCGGCCAGCTGCTCGGCTGACTCCGCGCAGGCAGCTGGTGCCGGTTTCCGGCGACCGCTGCCCTTGCCGCCCCTACCCCGCGCTGCCGTGGGGACCTTGGGGGGAGGCGCCTCCTGAGCGCCGGAGGACGGGGACAAACTGTCCTCCTCCAGCCTGGGGCGTTTGAACGTCCCCGTCGCGCGGCGGCGTGAGCCTTTCGAGCTCACGCTCAGCCGCTCCGCCAATGTTGTGTCGGACTCTGAGTCCGACCCCCTCCGACTAGACTCCCGTGTGTGGGGCCTGCTGGACGAGTCCAGCGCCTCACCACGAGTCCCGGAGCCACTTGGGCTCCCTTCTCCTGCTACTGCAGGCGAGCCAAGCTCACCCGCACTCTCCTCCTCCTGTGTGGTTTTTTTTTTTTGTTCTCCATAAAGTTCCCACGAGTATGGGGGAAATATTCGGTCCACCCAGGCAGTGCCCCCTGTACCTGGGTAAGTGTTCATTTGTTTCCCAACTAGAGGTTCCACTGGTCCCCTAGCTGGGGGTGCGCTCGCGACTGACACTACTCCTCAGCCATGCATACTCTCGCCGCGCACCAGAACTTAGTATTGGAGGAATTTTTTATAGAGGTTATCTTCCTCGCGGTCCGGGCGACCAAGCCAAGACCCTCGTCCCGTTCAGAGTCACAAAACATGACCGTGACCTCCTTACGGATTACGATATCGACGGCTGCAATCGGGGACAGCTTGTGTCCCGATGCTGCTCGCTGGCAGGGTGAGTGCACAACGAGCACCGCCATTGTCTCTCCGCCACGCTCTCTGCTATGTCCAGAGAGACGGGCGGAGAAGCGCCCCTCGGAAGCGCGGGCTATGAGCCTCCGCACACAGCCCGCCGCCTCCAGAACCCTATTGGGTTCGCCCGCCCAGTCCAGAAGTCTGCTGCGGGCGACAGTCACTCCAACCCTATCACCCCCGCTAGGGAGACTGTCGCCCGCACCCAGGGTGCACCACGGGGAGGTCTTCTGGCACCGCACCCCACGCTACGACCAATAGGAGCTGAGCACAGCATATGAAACCGCGCGGAAGTAGCTAGTAATAATATATAACTTATTGCATCATCCACACTTCCTGAAACTCAAAACAATCAGTTGTGTAAATTAAATTTAATTTCGAAAATCTATCAAATGGGAAATCGTTTGTTTTGTGGCCAAAGTAATTACATTTGATAATTATCATGACCATTCAATCGACAAGGTTGGTTAGAGCTGTTTTGCTAACAGAGGGCTAAGTGCGAACTACGAGTTCTGTACTACGAGTGGCTGAGTACGAGTGTGTGTTCTCTAAATACGAGTTCGCCACTGTGATTGGTTGGTTCATTAGAGCCGGCCAATCAGGGCGCCGAACGCGGTAACGTTTGGATCTCGTCAAACATAAACGTATACCCACGAAAATTTACTATGAGAAATATTGCTCTCAGAACCAGAAGAATAAATCAATAAATTTTTCGTTTTTTTTTATTGCAGCGCTTCTCTTGTTTTCATCCATATTCGATTCGCTATGGTGCCATTCGAACTTGAAGTACCCGCTACGTCCTTCATGGTGTCAGATCAATAAATGACTTGTTTGACAAACACAGCTGAACACGTTCAAACACGTTTGTCAAACGCTACGTCAATCATAATACTCTTCAAGTCTACTTGAACATTCTAATGTTTGACAAATGCTTCAAACAAAGTTGTACACTATCAAATTGTTTGATAAACACGTCAAACAATTTGATCGTTTACAGGGCGCTTTACGAATGCGATGTTTATTCGTGCTTGGCACTCTAAGGCGTTAGTACGAGTTTATTTTACGTTGAAAGTAATCGAAACGAGTACGCGTTGGGCGCTGTGATTGGTTGGTTCATTGGAGCCGGCATTCGTTAAACGCATGGAAAACTCGTACTGAACCCTCTGTACTACAGATTTTTGTGGTTGAATCTAGTTTTGATGCAAACCATACTCGCGGTTAAATCTGATTGTGTTTGCGGGTACTCCAATTTAGATGAGATTTTGTATCATTACGAATTTACGAACGTTTGTTTACTTTAATATTTATACTGTTATCCATATTTGATTTCGCACTTTCGATTTTTAAATATTAATGTGCTCGTGCTTGTTAATATTTGATTACTTTTATTGACCAATCGGCTCAAATGTGGATAGAGTTATGTAATACTATTTAACATTATGTGATTTCTTTACTTTTTTGTCCACGATGTTTTGTATATTGTCGCCATGAGGACTACCTTGTTGGCCGAGTGATCCCGCCTCGTTCTCGGTAGTAGCACGGAGTCTGGAATTTTGCCCGGTATATGACTATAGGCTCGCCTCCTGTTACATGGAACTCATAACATAAATAGTGAAAAGCGGGTGTTACATTGTACAGTGCCATAATGTGCACCTCTGCCTACCCCTCCCGGGATAAAAGGCGTGATGTTATGTTTATGTTATGTCGTCATGAGGAAATTTAACTGCTTTTTTGTTCCTTTTCTTTTTATCCTTAGTGAAGATTAATTCATAATATTTAACCGACTTTAAAAAAGTAGGTCCTCAGGTTGCCCTGTATGTATGTATTTATGTTTGTGTTGTGTGTTGTTATCTCGCGATTGGCTGAACCGATTTTAATGTAGTTTTCAGAAAAGTGTTTGTTATACTTAGGAGAAGCTTTTATTATAATTTAATTAACGTAGGCCTACGTAGGCCTACTAACCTACTTACGTAGGCAAACGCAGTGTAGGGCGCCCTCCAGCTAGGTGGAGTGACGAGATCTGCAAGGTGGCTGGCAGTGGTTGGATGAGAAGAGCTGAAGACTGAGCTCAGTGGCGTGCCATAGGAGAGGCCTATGTCCAGTAATGGATGAATACAGGCTGATGATGATGATGAACCTGCTTCAAAAAAGAGGTTGTAGAAGGCGGTTATTTTAAACGAAACTGCAAAAGAATTATTTTCTAAAACTAGAGGATACGCAAGGTTAGTTTCACAGAGAAGTATCAGAACTCATTGGACACATTGCGATTGTGTCTCTTTAACATTAAATTAAAATTTAATCTTGAAATATTCGAAGAAGTCCAGGGAAGGTTTAAAAGGTGAGATTATTTTTTTAGGTGGTACGAAGTTTGCCGGATCAACTAGTAAATCAATAAAAGTTAACTGACAAATGATTCAAGCAAGATGGCGCTTGCAAATATACGACAAGCAAAAGTTAACAAGATGCAGTTATCTTTCAATCAGGATTTACATAAACCTGCTTTACATTAATTGGTACTGCTTTCGGAAAACATTTATACGGTAAGTACACATATGCCCGCATGCTTATATTCGTACAAATTTATGCTTCTGACGCAAGTTTCTATAAAACAGCAGCCTTCCGTCCTGTAATTCCTTCACCCACAGCCTCGTGTAACATTTGAAACTTCAGAGGTTAAACCACTTCATGGCTTTACAAAACATACTTCTAATTAAACTTTTGTATTGTAATTTATGTGGGATTTAATTTTTTTAATTATCTTTAAAAAAAATTAAGAGTGTATTAAATATAAAAATTCTAACGTTGTTAATTGAACCACAAGGAACGTACTTGTAACGCCTTGATATTTCAGGTGTTTATGGGCGGCGCTGATTGCTTACCATCATGTGATCTAAGTGCACGTTTACCGGCTTGTGCCATAAAAAAATTTTTTGGTGCAAAAGCCACAAGACTATAAGCCAAAAATATTAAAGCAATACCGAAACTAATACTAAATTTGATAAGAAAAACCAAACAAATTCAACTGCGCACCATTGCATTTATTAAAATTATACCTTTCAAATCCACGGACTGTCAACAACTGGCTAGCTTTGTGTTGATTATACGTTAAATAACAACCAACTATAGTAGAATAAAACCATTAGCTAGTCAACGTTTTCATCGCGATAATAATTAATGGAATCGATTGGAAATTGGATCGCTAACATTTGCATTCGATGCATCGGATTCGGATGGTCATATCGATTCATAATTTTATTGCTCACTTTGGTTTGACGATGTTTGTAGTCTACAGTAACTCTTTGGTTAATGATAGCCTCGTAAATTGAGTAATAGCAGTTAGTTAAGATATAAAAGGGGATGTGATGATTCCCCATTAACATAACATCACGCCTTTTATTCCAAAAGGTGCACATTTACGGCACTTAATGCCACTGTTCAATGTAACACTCACTTTTCACTATCTATGTTATGAGTACCATGTAATAGGGGGTGAGCCTATTGCCATATACTGGGCACAATTCCCAATTACCAGGCCGCTTGAACAAAATATAGAGCGAACTAGCAATCAAAGTCGATATCATTTACTCAACGGTGACACGCGCTCTCAACTTAAACAAGTGTACTTTCCAAACGTGTATCAAATGTGAAAATTCATTAAATCATCTCAGTAAAATACATGAAAGTTTATAAATGAGACCACTAAGTAATAAAATGAACCCGTAAAATAATTCGGTAGTTAAAATACAGAAAGTATCAATTGCTTAGCTCGAGGGAATTAATTAGTGCCCGGTGTTTTATACCTCCGCTTAAAATTGGGTACGGGAAGGTTCTATTACCTAGATGTATCTGTTTACAGATGCGTAATAAACGCCCTTCAGTTTTACCCTTCGATATTTCAATTTAATTATTGCTTTATACCGCTATCAGTCTAGGTTAGTACCATTAATAATTATTTCTATAAAAACTCAGACTGCTTTTTTTTATTAAGTTTTTTCCGTGCTTTACAGAAGTAGTGCTATAATAATTGTTTTATAAACTACGTTTAAAAGCACCGACTTCAACCCCCTCTTTTTTTTGAAGTCGGTTAATTAATATATAAAACCTTCTCGTATGCGTAACAAATACTTTTCTGAAAACCACATCAAAATCGGTTGAGTCAATTACGAGATAATCGCGCACAAAGATACATACACACAAACATACATTTGAAGTTGGTTAAAATATGACAATCCCAAAAGTAATAACACTTTACCTATGAAATTGCCATTCTGCAGTACTGGCCATTCCAAAAATATTTTTTGTTTGACTAACACTGAAATACTCAAACGCCACTCAATTAATTTGACAATAATTTAAAGTCACGCTTTAGTATAGTGCTGTCTCTACAAATTCTTTGTAAAATGACAGAGATGGCACGATATTTAAACACGACTTAAAATTGAGTATCCTTTCAGCATTCGGGCGTAAGAATTCCAATTTCAACTTAATCTTTATTTTTAAGACATGGTTTTTTTCCAAAAGTAGTTATTTGTGTATTGATTAATGTTACTCAATAATATTACCAAAAATGTTAGTTTATACATATACACATACATACATTACTATATGCACTATTTTAATTAAATAATCTACACATTGAGCTTGTAAATTCAACCTCTATTGCTCTATATGACGTCTCTTTGAATATTCCTTTAACAGAAACGCGCTTTCATTACTATTGAGATTGAAATATGTAGTTCTGTATGTTCGTCTTGACGACTATGAGAGGCGTACAGACGGCTACATGTCAGACTAACACAACCAGTATAAACTGATCGATAAATGTACCGAAAGATAGTACAAAGCGAGATCACGATAAACTGGATATGTATAACTTGATGTGATACCGTGTGATGACTGTACAGTCATAGGATTGCAATATCTTCAGCTACATGTCGCTACAGAGAAGTTCCGATGTATTCATTATACCATCTGTAGCGTATGTCTGACTGTCTAGGTGTAATTTTGTGAGTTCATATATGAAACTCGTATACACGCATTTTGTCCTGTGAAATGCTTTTGACACGTCTCACGATTTATGTCATAGCTAATATCTTTTGATGTAGAATTATATAGTTGCAACATAGTTTAGCATATAGGATCTTATTAGAAGAAAACGAAGCTTCTTGAAAACTAAACATTTAAAATTTTCATACCATAATATTGTTTCAATAATTTATACGGCATACCACAGGGACCTGTTTTAGGACCAGTAAAGATTAATTTCTTTTATTTATTTTTAACCATAGCAGGGCAAAGGCCTCCCTACCTTCCTTCCACTCATCTCTCCTGAAAACTTTCTGCGGCCAATGCTTTTCATAGTCATGTTCATCCCGCCATTTGCTTCTGGGCCTACCGCGAGGTCTATTGACGTTAAGTGGGATCCATTAAGTAGTAAGTTTTGCCCACCGCTCATCTGACATGCGGCAGACATGACCAGCCTAGTTCCAACGTTAGCGATTTGAGTTTTGAAGCGCAGTTTAGAGTTTTTTATCCGATAATCGGACTCCTAAGATACTGCGCTCCATTGCCCCGCTGGCAAACCCCGAGAGTGGACTTTTGAGGTTTTGTCAAAGACCAGGGTGCTTACTCTTGAAACCAATCTCAATGTCAATGCAATTGCGATCCCATGAAAACTCAATCATTATTCAATGTCAAAACTATACAACCCCTGTTGTAGCTGTTAAAATAGCATTCAGGGCACGAAATATAAAAACAAACTCAATACCATTTAGTTCATTAAATACCCACGCAATACGGATGCCATGGGCGCTAGTGTTGAAACTCAAGAGTAGGAAATTTCACAATATCAATGTCGACCAATCGGAATTGGATTCGAGGGTAAGCCTACTGGTTTGAACACCAAAGGTGAGGATGGGCAGAATACACACGTCCATAAGCTTTCTTTTCAGCGCTAAAGATTAATTGTTATTATACGCTAAAGGTAAATTTAGTATGTGTATATTTTGCAGCACGAAATTATGAGTTTTTATACAAGAATTGTTTATTTGTTATTTTTGGTACAAGTAAGTCTTCTGTATGCCTCTAACTAGTACGTAACATTGATACAAGATTCAATACCGACGCAAATCAACGAAATGTTCACCTAAACATTGGATCAATACTTCGCTACATACAAACCTTTCAACTTACCCACAACGTCATCAACATCATTAACTTATTAGATCACGTACACAACACAACTGATTACCAAATCGCGTGGCTAGTAAAATGATCATTGTAATAGATATCTGATATCACAATATCTAATCTACTATTACATAATGCGTAATTAAGTGCTCTTGATTGATTGACATATTATTATTATTCTATATGTAGTAAATCTTTTGTTTCCGTACGGCTAAAAAGGCTGGGCCAAAAACTCGTGATTGCTTGAGGATTACATAACATAACATACCATCACGCCTTTTATCGCCGAAGGGGTGGTCAGAGGTGCACATAATGCCACTGTATAATGTAACACCCACTTTTCGTTTTACTTTCAAATTACATTTAAAAGACTAATATAAAAGTCTTGTATGTCTTGAAAGGGCAAGCCGAGGTTCACATGTTAAATGTAACACTGTTCACGTAAAATAAGTACCTATTACCTAACACATTAACACCATTTTCCTACGGCAGAAAACTTCAAACAAAATCTCCAAATGATAAAACGGCAATTATCAACAACTGGAATCAAATCCTAAAATCCCACCGTCCAATAGTTCATAGTTTCATTTGCTACTGACGAGAAACGATTGATCCCGAATTAATTATATCAACGGGATTATCCGAACAAATCAAAATTAACTGTGAAAGGTTCTTATTGATCATTGCGGTGAATTACTGGGACCTTTTGACGTTTGACAGGCATTATTATTGATAGCCGCCATATGTAAATTAGACGAATTAATTACCGTGGACTGTCAGAGATCGAAGCGTATTTTGTCTTTAATAATTTAGATTTTAATGGCACCTACAGTTAAAAGTATGCATTAAGGTTGAGAGGGGATTAAATAAATTGTATAGATTACTAGCTGTTGCCCGCGACTTCGTCCGCGTAGATTAATGACTTCTGACAGAATTAACCAGAATCAATTCAGTGCCCAAGTAAAATTTACCTATTTTGAAATGATTTATCGTAGTGTCAATAAATAAATAATCCCGCAGGGATCTTACCAGTACAGTGCCCGATCACGTAAGGTTTGAGTAATAAAAACTATTCTATCGACTATTGTTGTACCGAATCTCTCTAGAATAAGTTCAGTGGTTAAGAGTTAGAGAGTCCTGGGGCATTGACGCATAGTTCCCGTTCTCGTGAGACATCTGTGAAAAAACTATCATACGTTATCCTAAATCATCGTTTTACCGAATGTAATTCAAAAAGATTCAATGATTCTAAATTCAACGGCTAAGAAGATTTATACAAACTCTCATTCCCTATTTTATCCCCTTAGGGGTGGAATTTATCAAAATCCTTTCTAAAGGGATACCTATGTCATAGTAACTTTATGCATGCAAAGTCTCAGCCCGATCAATTTAAAACTGGCAAAGTATCATACAAACTTTCACCCCCTATTCCCCCCTTTCTTAGCGGATGCCTACGTCATAACATCTATCTGTATGCCAAATTTTAGCCCAATCTGTCCAGCGGTTTGGGCTGTGCGTTGATAGATCACTATGTCAGTCAGTCAGTCAGTCAATCACCTTTGAATTTTATATATATATATATAATATATATATATATATATATAGATATATAGATATAGATATATAGATAGATAGGTGTTAGCTGTTAAAGTTGAGGTTTAAGTGTAAGCAAGACAGTATTGGAAATTGTACAAAAACAAAATAATCTGAGGAATCCACACAGTTACCTGAATAATGTAGATGTAGTAGGTACTACATCTAAATTATTCCTCTCTTAAGAATACAAGTTTCATCTCAAATTCAGTCCAGCTTAAGAACATACTACAAAGTCAATGTCATTTCAAACACAGAAGCAAGTAAAAGCAAACATGATAAAAAGCATTTAAATGTAATATTGCAAATGGGCGAGATATCAATTAAATAATAAACATACCGACACAAACAAATAACAAAACTGCGGCCTCAAAGCCTCAAACCAATTATTTCTTTCTGTTCTCCTCTCTTCTATTTCGTGCAGTGTAAAAACCAGAAAGCCACAATTGATTAAGTTTGAATAGTGCTGCGGCGACCGTTCGCTCAAAAAGTAATCGTTACAGAGTTTGTTGGTTTCGGTGTTTCAATTCTCATGCAAACCGCACTGGGGAATCGGAAAACCGATTGACAATTCACCAACAGTTGATATAAACTGGAACTCTTGTTACAGCATGGTTTAAACACGATATCAAAGCAACGATGTTATTTCTGGTAGAAACACTATTACATAGTTATTATAATTTAACCCGCCCCGGCTTCGCACGGGTGCAATATGCATCATGTATTATATATATATAAACCTTCCTTAAGAATCACTCTATCTATTAAAACTGCGCATCAAAATCCGTTGCGCAGTTTTAAAGATCTAAGCATACATAGGGACAGACAGCGACTTTGTTTTATACTATGTAGTGATTAGGTACCATTACTTTTTTACCAATATACACTATATAGTATGTACTAAAAATAATCAAGAAAATAAGAAGTGATTTTAAAGGTCGTTGGGTCTATTTAGTTTAATCCGATTACGTAGGTACTAAGTCCAACAAATTAATTACTTCGAGAATAAACTACGGGAAATCTAAAACTTTAATCTTCTGACGAGGCAGAAAAATTAATACCTACCTGTCTTCAACTAGCATCATTTCTTTTTAATTGCATCAAAATAATACAAGCAATGTGAAATCCATTATATTTAACAACCTATTACCAGTGAAATACCTATAGACAGGGGAAAATCAATGACACAGCAAGCTTCTGAATAAATAAAACGTATTCATAATTCGATGGGCCGGGTGACAGATGTCAAGACTATACTGATGACGTAATATGAATAGGAATAGTTTCCTTTTAGTTTTTTCTTTGTTTCAAACAATGTCTATTTATAGGAGATCATTTCTTGTTGTGACTATTTTTGTATACGACCCTCGGTTTTTACTTTTCAATTGATTACTTTAGTTCAATTAAAAAACCGACTTCAAAAAACCAGTGGGGGGGTAACCTATCAGTGGGGGGGTAACCTATCAGTACTAATAATAGTTATTTTTTGCTTTTTAGATTTGACTTTTTGTTTGTTATTAGTTTTTGGTTTTTTGAAGTCGGTTTTTTAAACGCAGTTTTTATTTTATTATTTTATCATTTTCAATGTAAAGCTACATATACCCGTTTTGTTACTTATAATATATATAGGTGCAAAGTTCTAATCAATACAAATTACACAAGGTAGTTACAGTATACCGTTGAGGAGTTCCCTTCACAATTACACTTCTTCATCATCAGACCCTTAATGACAGCCCCACTCTATTTAGGTGTAAAGTCCTCATCAATACAAATTAATCAAGCCCAAACACAAGGTAGTTACTGTATACCGTTGAGGAGTTCCCTTACCAATTACACTTCTTCATCATCAGACCCTTAATGACGACCCCACTGTATCTAGGTGTAAAGTCCTCATCAATACAAATTAATCAAGCCCAAACACAAGGTAGTTAATATAAACCGCTGAGGAGTTCCCTCGACTGTCTGTCAACTCCATCATCAGGTCGACTCCAAACCCATATGAAATTGTAGTGTTTAAAAATCGTAATTGAAAAACATAATAGACGCATTACTCCTCCATAGAAGTTCCCCTCGGTTTCCCTAGGATCCCATCATCAGATCCTGACTTCATGGAAATGGGACCATCTCGGGAGTATACCCTTTCAAACAAAACAAAAATTTTCGAAATCGGTCCACAAACGGCGGAGTACTGCGCGAACAAACAAAAAAAAAAAACAATCAGCCGAACATAGTACCTCCTCCTTTTTTTGAAGTCGGTAAAAATGATTTTCTACTAGCTTCTGCCCTCGACTTTGTATGCACAATCCCGTTTCTCCCATTTCCGTAGGATTTCCAGGATTTTTTTCTGTCTCAGGTTGTTTTTTTTTTTAAATCTAGGATTTTCTCCTGTGTCGTGGGTGCAAACATACAATATCACATACACATGACACCCAGACCCGGAACAACAATCTGTGGATCACACAAAGAGTTGTTCCGTGCGGGAATCGAACCCGCGACACGTTGCACGGCAGCCAGTTGCCCAGCCACCACGCCAACCGTGCAGTCAAGTTATCGCGTGACAACGGGAAACGGGTTTTCTTTTTTTTTATATATTATAGATTAGATATGGTTAAGTGTCATCGCCATTGACCACACGGCTGGACTATAGACCTCCTCTCGAGCTAATTGTCAGTTTCTTATGATCTCTACATTTGGTTTAGAGCCGGTTTCAAGATCTCAGTATAAATTAAATGGTTCTGTTTAACAGAAAGTGATGCTGCTCCATCACTGTCAAACGTGTAGTCCCTTAGCCCTAAAAAATCTGGGTTACGATATTTTTAAAATCTGAGTTAAGATATTTTTTTTGGAACATTACATGATTTATCTTAAACTACGCTACGATATGAAGACGCCATCTTGGCAGATTGTCTGCGTTTAAGTGTTAATGTCAGCGTTTTGTAATAATCTACATTCAGAATCTATCCATCAACGTCACCGCGCCCTGGAACCGGACACTTGAATTATTGTAACTACATTTTAAGGACAGTATAAGTTAAGAACTTATTGAAAACTATATAACTTATTAACAATTTATGTTATAACAATTTATCCAACAATCGCAAGTATGACGACTGACCACTACAATCATAGGACATTACAATTTCATTCTAGAGGCTGTCAAAGTTACAGAGTTTCTTGTTTTTCAATTCCCAATACTAATTCCCGGGTTTTAGTGTTCTACCCAATTCTTCGTATTGAATGCATCTCGTAATACCATCCACTAGACTACCTCAGATCGGGCCCAGTAGGGCTAATGCCTGATACGGAAGACTTAACGGGTTGCCGGGGCTCCGGCTCGATGAGCAGGAGTAGGAACTGGGTGATTTTTAGTCAGTAAGAGTCTGACACTCCATCTTGCTACAAACCGGGAGAAGAAAATGTATGATTTTCGCTCCTCGAAAAAAAAAAATATCCCGTACTACAATAAGACGACTAGAAAAAGTGAGTCACCGAAAACTTCACATCACAAAGTTTTGAATGATGAAACGTCATAATGTAATATCAACTACACACGCTCTCAGATTACACTTTGTGCCAGCGTAGAACCGAACATTTGACCTAATTGCCAATTAACACCCGTCCGGCAGTCAATCTAATTTTTTAGGACCCATTAGTTCCTTACACTCTTCCCGTTTGATGCTAATCGATACCGTTTAACATATTTGGCTAACTTTTAAAACGTGTTTAAGTATGTTAAGTATGTAAATGGCACTCTCTTAGTGAGCAGACTCAATAGCAACTACCACTAACTTACTGCAATTTTGGCAGAATTCTTTCGAGTTATCACCCACTGAGAGTACAAAAAACTGGTGTTTTTAACATTCAAGATGTACGTACAGATGTTTCAATTTATAAAATGTGCCACAACACCCTATAACACGACGAAGATATAAAATACCTACCTTGAATAGATACATGTATTCGATCTTATATTATTTAATACAAGACGTTCAAAATAGAATTAGAGAAAAGTAGGTTTTTATTTACGTCATAGCCGAAACGAGATAAAAATATGTAACAACAATAAAACTGAATAACCATTCAAAAGTTAAATGTAATTTCCAACAGAGTTTAACACCAAAAAGCCTGTCAATGTACACTTCCTTTTATTTCGAAAAATAACATTCTATACTTAAAAATTACATAGAGGTACATTCTCATTGCTACAGTAGCAAAGATATATCGATGTGTTCTTTCACAATATTCTCGATTCTCAGTTTTCAATTTATATCGAGTTCCTTTGTGAAAAGGATCGCGTTGGCTGTACAAGTTTCAATTTTACACTATATGTGTCAGGTGGAACCTTCTTATGCTTTACTTTGGACTTGGATATAAAAGAAATATTGGTTCTCTGTATTCATTCGTTCCTTTCAGCTGTTTCTGTTCTATTTTATTTTTTGTTCGCACTTATAGCGTCTAGCACCTAAGTCGAGAGTATTACTTGTTACATGTTTCGCAGGGTTGTGTGGTTACTTTTATTCGGTTTTGTGTATGTGTGGTGTGTTATTCGGTTACGTGTAATATTAGTGTGTAATCGATTTGTAGAAATGTTATAATATAAGACCTACACCGAAAATACCTACCTACTGTTACATGTATGACTTTTTTTTTAAGGGGAAAATCATCGAATGACTGCTCCTGCCTGGGTGAGGCGGCAGGGAGTCTCAGACTCTTACTGACTTTTCGAGCCGAAGCCCCGGTAACCCGTTAGGTTCTCCGCGACTCCGAATCTACATGTATGACTTAGTGGCTAGACTAACTTTATTAGACATAACTCCCGTCTTGATATTTGCTGCAAAAAATAGGTCAAATATAATGCCATATTAGATACGAATGAAGAATTTCAAGTCCATCACGACACTCAGGTATGCAAAAAACGAGCATGGACTTTATAATTTGCATTTAATACCTTTTTTCGACCACAAAATTCATAATAAGGAACATCTTGGGAATACTAAGTATTGGTCGGTTAAGTACAGTGGCCAGCAGGTCAAGCTACTCCAATCTGTCAATATTT
The DNA here is from genome assembly GCA_902850265.1 of Spodoptera littoralis. Taxonomy (NCBI): domain Eukaryota; kingdom Metazoa; phylum Arthropoda; class Insecta; order Lepidoptera; family Noctuidae; genus Spodoptera; species Spodoptera littoralis. The sequence goes on along the minus strand of LR824542.2, from coordinate 4,315,570 downwards.
TTCATTGGATTTCCGGCGTTAATTTCAAAATCATAAAGCTGAAAATCTAATACAGATATTTGGTAGAACCAATACATTGATCTGCTTGTCATAGTACGTCACTCGAGAAATTCCTACTAGAAGCGGTAGTGAATGATAAACGGTAACACCCACGTTGCAAGAAACTCATTACAACATTCCCTAAGACTTCTTGGAGGAATGTTCAAGATTTTCTAGAATACGTTTGTATAGTCAAACAAATTAAGGCCATGCTTTCATGCCTGATTTCCCCGTATGAGTGAGGTTACCAGTGCTCCGCCTCCTCTCTATATTGTATGTAGGAATATCAAAATAATCATAATATATCGTCTTTTGCTGCATAAGTATTTGTGTTTATAGAAATGAGATGTCTAACTGTAAGATTTATATTTAGAGCTCCTCTCGCCTGCGATACAGGATTATCCTAGTGCAGGCATCTAACTACGTGAGATCAATTGTACGTACTTAAGATATATTTTTGTATTTTGCATTTTTGTTATTATGAATAAAGTTTTATTATTAATCCATATATTTATTTAAAATTCTCTATAAATTACATTTTTAAATACTACTTACAAAATAATCAATAATATTTAAAAATCTAAAACATAGGAGCCAACCAGTAGCTGGAGCATGGTCTAAGCTACCGGTGGTTAGGGCTCCAGAGACAGAAACCTCCTCACGATACATGCCGTATTATTATTTATTATTATTATATCCAATCCTCAAATACTCAACACTCATATCCCTAATCCCCTTCTGGTACTTCCTTAACGTGCTAATTGCTTATCATCAGGTGATCTATCTGCTCGTTTGCTACGCTGACTCATAAAAAACATTTTTTTTAAGAGTAACGATGGAGTTTCTTGCTCGTTCTTCTCCATTTGAAACTACACTTTGGTACGAGCGCCTAGCTTCACTGACAGATAGACGGACGGACTATTCAATATTTGACGTTTCAAAAGCGTCTAATAAAGGATTAATTGAAATAAATACTTTGACAACATACATAAGATCAAATTCAAATTCAAATTCAAATTCAAATTCATTTAATCGTTTGCAAACATGGGTACATAATATAGGTATTAACAAAATATACAGTTTCTCCATATTTTGCCATCACTTGGCATGCAAAGATATGTTATAAAAAAAAATATATAATAAAATTAAGTACATTAAGTTTAATTAATTGTAGTTTTGTTAAATTGAATACAGTATGTCAAATAAATTAAAATTATTAATACCATTGAAGTCAAAAATGTAATGTCAAATTAAATATATTTTGTAAAAAGGTAATCATCAATTATGAATGTCACACAAGCAATGTTAAACAAATGAAGTTTATTATAATTGACCGTCATACACGCAGCCACAACAAGCCCAAAAACATCATGTCCATTCCGTCTTTAGTCAAAATTAATATGTCAATAAAAGCTAAAAACAAGAGTGAATACAATTCATATGTCTTTAATATAAAATGTCAAATATATAATATTAATAATAATAATAATATTGAAAAATAAAATGTGTCATAATAGTTAGTAGTCTTAGGATAGGATTTTCTACAGGACCACATGGTCCTGTAGAAAATCCCTAATGCTATAATAGGCCTTATTGGTGAGAAAATCCTTCAATTTATTTTTGAATATATTTGTGTTGTATTCTTTCCAGAGCTTAGGAATTTTATTGTAAATTTTTGGGCCCATGCAATATATACTGTTATTCATTAAGCTAGTTTTTGAATAAATTAATCTAATTTTGCTATTATCACGTCTATTACGGACAACCGTATCACTTAGACGTGGAAATAGGGTTAGGTTGCTCTTAATAAACATTGCGCTTTCTAAAATATAAAGAGAGGGTACAGTCAATATTTTATATTTTATGAAAAAATGCTTGCAGCTGTCCGTGACCTTTAACTTAAACATGGTTCTCAAGCAACGCTTTTGGGCTTTGAATACTAATTCTTTATTAGTGGAATTCCCCCAAAATATAATGCCGTATCTTAGATTGGATGAAACTAAACCATGGTATGCTGTAAGGAGGGCGTCAATGTTGAGCACTGGAACTAATTTATAAATTGCATAGCAAGATTTACTTATTTTTTTTATTAGGGATTCTGTGTGTGCTTTCCAATTTAGTTTCTTGTCAATGATTACACCCAAGAATTTCGCGTTGTCAACTTCATTAATTATTTTATTATTGTAGTGTATATTTAGGTTAGACATGGTAGATCCTCTCTGTGTAAAGTGCATGATATTCGTTTTTTCCAAATTGATTTTTAAATTATTGTTTTCCAACCATTGTATAACAGACATTAGTGAATTATTAATATTATCGGTATGGGTATCTCGACTTTTACATGGTATAGTTATGGTACTATCATCGGCGAATAAAGTTACGTATTGATTGATGCTTTTGGGTAGATCATTGATATAAATGATAAATAGTAAAGGACCTAAAACACTGCCTTGGGGTACACCGTATCTGAGAACACGCCAAGATGATCTATAAATTTCTTCTTGTTTTTTGTGTGTATTTATCGAGTTTATTTCTGTGTACTGTTGTCTGTTCCTAAAGTACGATTCTATAAAACGCAATACGTTACCTCGGATACCATATGCTTCCAATTTTTTAATCAAAGTGTTATGACAGACATAGTCAAATGCTTGTGTCATATCGCAAAATATGGTGCTTACAGGAGTGGTTTTATCAACATTTGTTATTACTGTAGACATAAAGTCATAAATAGCCATATTTGTTGTTTTATTAGAACGAAAACCTTTTTGTTCTGGAGTAAGTATATTATTTTTCTCAAGATAGTTGTATAAATGTCTATATATGTGTTTTTCAAATATTTTAGATATTACACTTATAAGGGAGATAGGTCGGTAGAATTGCATAAGTTCCCTGTTCTCCTTTTTGAATAGAGGTTTCACTATCGATATCTTAAGTGCTTCCGGAAAAGTGCCAGCATCTATGCTTAGGTTTATAATGTAGGACAAATGTGTACAAATTTCGCTGGCTACAGCTTTTATGACCTTTGTTGAAATACCGTCAAATCCCTCACTATGAGTATTTTTCAATGTGTTTATTATCTTATGTATTTCAACAGGTACACAGGGAGCCAAATAGAAAGAATTGAGTCTGTTATCTATTAGGGATGTTACATTTTCACACGAATTATTAATAGGTGTTATTTTTTCTATAAAATATTTATTAAATGCGTTTGCTATGTCTCGAGGTTTCGTGATCATGTTCTCTTCAATTTGAATTTTTCTTGTTATGTCCCTAGGTATATTAAGTTTAGAGTCATTAATTATTCTCCACGTGGCTTTAGATTTACATGAAGAAGTGTTTATTGAATGGGTATTTTGCGCCTTTCGAGTAAGTTTCATTATTAGCTTTAGTCTTTTAGCATAGTCTACAAAAGTTTTTTTATTTACTTCGTTTTGTTTATGCCTATATTGCCATAGTAATTGGCGTTTCTTTTTACTACATATCTTTATACCGCGAGATATCCTTCATCATCACGCCTTTTATCCCCGAAAGGGTAGGCAGAGGTGCACATTACGGCATTTAATGCCACTGTAATGTAACACCCACTTTTCACTATTTATGTTATGAGTCCCATGTAATAGGAGGTGAGCCTATTGCCGTATTTACATACATACATACATATATGCCATATATGCTTTGACTTTGAAAAAAATCCAATATTATACTAAATCAATTTGAATTTCCCGCTTGCACATCAGATAATTTAACTGAGTGTACAATAGATCTAAAATTATCTCGCGAAGTGAAGAAGTAAACATTCGTACAGTGGTTGAAAATATATTTGAAAGGGAAAGGTCAGAAATGTAACCTTTATGCTTCCCCCAATCTTATTATAGAAGACCTTATCTCACTAAAGATTCTGCTTTGCAAAGTACTTTATGGCAATACAAAGTACTTTATGCATGGCTACCGACAAGGAGAAATACAAGAAGCTGACGGCCGACCTTCAACATTGAAGAGGCACTATAAGAAGAAGAAGAAAGTACTTTATGTAACAACTAGCTTTTATCCGCGGCTTTACTTGCATACTCCTATTTCATCCCAGTGGTACATTTAATCGGGATAAAATGCATCCTATCACCCAAGTCAGCACATACCCTGCCTGTATACTAAGTTTCATGAAAATCTGTTCAGTAATTTTAGCAAGATTGACGGATAAACATTTAGACAAAGAAATTTTTACATTCATAATATTAGTGTGATTTACTCAAAGTCAAATAAAGAAAATTAAGAAGATGAATAAAATTTTGTAAGATGTTATGATAAAGACAGTAGAGCCCTCTGATAAATGTCAACCTTTAAGATCGTAATCTGCAATCTACCGACCAAAAACCGAAGAATGAGATGGAGACTATAGCAAAACCTCTTATGTACAGGAGACTCATAGTAAGTTCATAACAGTCTATAGTCCTATCCTATCCTGTTGAAGATAAAGATTGACAATTATTCATGAATAAGTTGACGTCACACGACAATCGATTACTCAGTTTCTGTGAAAACCATACAAATAATGACGCATTAACTTCAATTTCAACAACCAATTCAAATCAAAACCAACAACAAATTACGTCAACAACGTACGTAAGTAAACACCGAATATACGCACTCAATTTAAAGAGGCGCCAGAGTAACTGTGACGTCGACCCGAGCAATGAGCCGATTAGTCTCAACAAAGTTCATCCGAACTTAAACTCGCGAACTTGATATTAATACTCTCCAATTATGTTCCACAAACTTCGTTATCTGAACTGAGCCTCAAACGTATTAAAGTGGCATTATATTAATATACCTGTAATGTTACAACTGATAGAAAGTCTCTATTTCAAGTTCTTTCAGTAATTCTGTTTTGGGACTCGTTATCATTAATTTGGGCGTCATTGACTTGACATTGATCTCACAGCTTGCAAGGATCAATAGCTAAAATGGACTTCGTGACTTACGTAATAATATTGTCCTACCAGTGTATTGTGAAATACAGCGAACTGAAACCACAGGTAAAAAACACGAAAGCCTGATAATGGATAAGTATAGGAAAAAACGTCGGTGTACTTATATGTATACTAGCTTTTACCCGCGGCTTCGCTCGCATCACAAAAGGATAAAAAGTAGCCTATGTGACAATACATACAGCGCCATCTATACCAATACTTTTGTTTTCCCTCGGGAATATCAAAATTTTTCCGGGTTAAAAGTACTCTATTATTTAATCCGGATTTCTAACTTTACGTCTGCAAAAATTCAAAGCAATCGGTTTAGTAGTTACGGCGTGAAAGCGGAACAAACAAACTCACTTTCCGATTTATAATATTAGTAAGGATATACCACCAAATGGAGAACACATGTTATCCGTATCTAGTTCAAACTGATTCGACCTTACCCTAATTCACTAAAGGTCATGAAAAGTAGACCAAAAACGCTCGTAACTAAAAAATAGTACCTAAATATTTTCTCATACACCAGCTCCGAGGTAGTGGCATAAAAATTAAAACATTAGACCTCCTTTTGGCAAAGAATTTTAACAAAACAAAATCATACTTAATTGTGGGCTTGAAGAGGGTTATTGTTAAAATCTTTGTGTAGAAAATCGAGACTGAATCCGTCCAAAAGTGTTTGAATATGGGCGTGGATAAGGTATAGACCACACCAGTAGGCGAGCGTGCGAGACGGGCGTGCGTATTATCATCTCTTATTATATTTCGGTTATAATATGCCATGATGCAATAATGTTAAGAATTAAATATTGACATTTACGAATAAAATTACATCAGTTTCTCTAAATTTATGAATACACTTCGGACTACTCATTGGTTTCGAATAAGTATGAAATTAGTTTCTTAAAAACTTTAAGTACCTTTATAAAATCAAAAACCATTTGTGACACATGTATCCTAAAATATATGAAACTTTTAGTACGATTAGGGAGGTCTCTAACTTATTTACCGTAAACTAAAGAAAATTGTTATGACAATTACTTATCGATACTTCACTCGCTTTTGACACGCTCGCTCGCTCGCTCGCTTGTTGTGTAACCTACGCTTTAAAGGGACTTGTAGCGGCAACCACATGCCGACTTCTGATGTAGGCCTAAATTATTTTAAACGTTATTTTGTATAGCCTACCGAGATATGTTGCCATTTGACGTCCCACGTTAAAATACCCTTTTCAACTGTGAATGAAAACTACTTTCAAGCAGATCTTTTTTATTGTGTTCTTTTTTTTTTTTTTTTTCTCTCTTTATTTATTATTAGGGACTTTTACACGGACGTGTACGCCAGTCCCATCATACCTTATATACTAATATAATTATAGAGGTATAATCTAACTAAAACGTAATCTAACAAACATAAATACTTTGGAGGCAGCCTCCGAATTAGGTGTAGATAAAAGGCAATGAAATACACCTACATCATACATATTCAAGTTTAGATCCTTAAATAGTTCTACTCGGTTCGACTGAAATCTGGCACACTCCCACAACAAGTGTATAACGTCTTCCGGTGTTCCACATACATCACAATTTGGTGAGTCGGTCTTTTTCATTAGAAACCCAAACTTATTGAGGGGCATGTGTCCAGATCGCAGTCTGTGCGCGGTCACCACCAGCCGCCTGGATAACCTGGTGTTGTAAAACCATGGTACATGAGGAGGCTCCGATACCATAGATCTATACCATATTCCTTTATTCTTGGACCTTTCATTAAAATATTCTTTCCAAAGTTCATAGCATTTGTTTTTGTAATTTGGTAATAATTCTACGTAGTATGTTCCAATATTTACCTCCTTTCCCTCATCAATTCCTAATTTTGCCAACCGGTCTGCCTCCTCATTACCATGTAAGCCTATATGTGAAGGAACCCATTGCAATCTCAGATCAAACCCATTGCTGGTTAAATTTTGTATCTTAGAAAGGATACCATAAGCTATCGATGCCCCTCTGTAACCAGAGGCGCAGCGAGCTATATGTTGTATTGTGTTCTTGAAATAATAGAGTTGTTTTATTTATTTATTTATATATGCTTTATCGTACACATTTGAGTAGCCTAGGTAACAAACAATTTAAGTAAATATGCGTACGAGGGCGGTCTTATCACACAATGGCGACTTCTTCCAAACAACCTTTGGATGTTTTTTTTTAAAAAGAAATCAGATATGGGGTACTCAATGAAAACTAAATAAAAAGAGGAGTACCAAGTACAATACAACAGAGTTTTGTAAATATTTTTAGTTAAGGTAGAATATAACATTACATCACACTTTTTACCCCCGAAGAGGAAGGCAGAGCTGTGCGTTACGGCACTTAATGCCACTGTGTCACTGTACAATATAACACCCACTTTTCACTATTTATGTCATGTGTATGTAATAGGGGGTGAGAATATTGCCACAAATCCAGACTCCGTGCACTCCGCGCTTCCACTGAGATTTTTTTTTAAACCCAGTCGTAATATAATATTCTATTCCTAGTTAAAAAAAAAATTAGTACTTACTGGCAATATGTTCATTTGTTTGCTGAAAAATAATGAAAATAAAAAACGTAATTATAGACTTTTTGTTTAACAGTCATACTTTAGAAATACATTATTATATATTATGTATTCTCTATGTTAGTATTAAAATAGAAATTAAAATCTCACATGTATCAAACTAGTGGACACGTTGGGTTAGGATTAGACAAACGATATTAATATTCATGAAAAACTCCCATATGTTTGAAAATGAATATATTAATTGTTTTGACATTGTGTTACTTACGAAATGAATCAATTTAATTTTTAAAAATACAGTAATAAATGCATTATAATTTTTTTAATATCTACTGACATACAAAATTGGATATTACGAACTAATCTATTTGTGACACTCAAAAAAATATTATTTCGTTAGTATATTTATTACATAAACTGATTATCTTATATTTGAATAAATTATACGAAAATAAATAATTTAAGTAAAATATTATTATTACAAATTGTTTCTTATAGGTAAAAAATATGTAGTCCGAATTTATTTTCCTTTTTTTACTGTAAGACACGAAATCCTAAGACCGATTTCCAACCAGGCAACATCACTGATATATTATTATTACTGATTCAGAAATCCACCAGCTACGTCTCCGCCAATTCTTTTCTGAAAATAACATTAAACCGTGTTAAAATATCCTTTGATCTAAATGTAAACAAAGCAAGTAATTAAGACACCGGATACCACTCGGCAGCCATCTTTCAATGAGGAATTTAATTTCAAATCACGACCCCGCTTTAAAACTATTGTACAACTTATGTAAATAATTTAAATTAAAACCATACAATGAAACTGAACATGAAAACTAATATCAACAATTCCGTATAGTATTTGTTCAAAAACCAAGTGTCGGCACGAATAAGCCGGCTTGACCGGAATAATACCACGGCCTCACAGAAAACCGACGTAGGTACAGCAACGCTTGCGTTATGTTTCGTCGTGTGAGTGAGGTTACCGGAGTCCCAATTACCCTCCCCTTCGCCAAACATCCCAATTCCTGATTCCCTAATGAACCTCAAACTCCTAATCCCCAAATGGCCGGTAATGCCTCAAGTGTTCCAGGTGTCCATGGGCGACGCCGATTGCTTTCTATCAGGAGATTTCTCTGCTCGTTTAGCGGCTTATGCCATAAAAAAAACAACAATTCCGTATACTATTTATTCATAAACCTATTTGTAATAGTTGTGCTACATAGACACGGCACATCAAGCTAACAAAACCAGTATAAACTAACCATCGAATGTTTAGCAACATAATACGAAGCAAGACCATGATATCCTAGTTATGTATAGTTCGATGTGAACCGTGTGTACAGAAAACCCTTTCATAAAACAAATATTAGTATCGATGTTATAGATCGGTTGCTGTCAATGTAGGCTTTTTTACGAGACTCCGTAAAATTGGGATCTGGCCCAAAAAGAATACATATATTTATTTTGATACGAGGGCTTGGTCACGTAAAGGCTGGTGTTGCGGGACCTGCGAAGGTAACGTTGTAAAATCGCAACTGACTCCGTATATTTACTGGGCATGCGTGCTCGACTACATTTATTCATGTCGTCCATTTGAAGTTGTTTTGCTATTCTTTTTAAATTGTTTCGATTTTGTCTCTATTCGTTTCTTTGATAAATGTGTAAATACTGCTATTTTTCTTTAGTCTGATGTGATATCGATTGATCTTAGCTAATAATTTTTAAAATAACTATCGTGAGACATACTAAATTAAATAAAATCGCATGTTACTCTGCGCGACGTCGTCGCGACCGCACACGCTGCTCATGAAGAAGAACCCCTCTGTGGTTCGAAACTAATAGAGCTTTTCTTAGTATATTCACGTGAGTAACCCCCGATTTTAGTTAATAATTTTTAATCTTAATTAATCGATTTTAACTACCTACGTATTTGAAACTTGAATTTTCCCGAATTAGTATTCAAATCTTAAACGAACATTTCTTCATCCATTAGTGCAAAAAGCATCAAAATACATTCAGTAGTTTATAAGTTTATCGACGATTATCAGACATCTCATCAGTGATTTCTTTTGTAAGGATGTGTCCTTTACTGTTTGTTTCCTTCCTACCATCGAACCATCTCTATCTCCAGTGAAGAGTGACGGTCCCATCTAAACCCTCAAATTATTTGAACATAGCAAACTTGTATCTTCATAACAAAAGTAAACTGTTCGAGGGTTTGTAAAAAATTGAGTGACGACCTCGCCCAAGGCAGGGTTTCGTGATACCGGCTATTGCAAACTAAACTTTCTTTTTACAAAAACCATTTTTCATCACTGGTCAACTTTATTTCGTTAGGATAAGGTTGAAAATTAATAGATGTGTTAGTTTTATAGCTGCAAAGTTAACCTTGTCAGTGTGTAGTCCATACATCAAATTTAACTACAGACCGTTTGTTTATCAACTTTGTATCCGAACTACACTATCTTTATGGACATAGCCATGAAATGCAACGATTTACGCATTGTCTCTAGAGACCACTCCGTTGTATAACGCTGGTGATAGTTCATCGTGGCTGTAGAAATAATTCACGCAGATATCGTCTTAAATAACGTGCGATAGAGGTGAAAATTGTTAACACTAGTTGTGTGAAGGTGTACGAACGATCGAGTGTTGCTTGTAGTAAATCATTTCGGTCGACAATATGATTTAGCTAGTGGCAACATACCTACATCAATCTCTGGTCGAGTTTTCCCCTACATTGAACGTAGTGGTAAATTTGAATTTCCTCCTCAATTGTTATAGAATATTGCTTACACAATATCGCCTTTAAGGCTTAGTACCTATAAGAATAAAACTTCATTTTAAGTTATGACTTGTGGACCGAATGATCGCAAGCGGAACCACTGAGAAGGTTCTAACAGTTATTTCAGATTTTTAGTATTAATGTTTTAATTTTAATTATTCACTGTATATTTGTATTGGGCACGGTGTCGGAAGCTTACCAGTAACTTTACTGTTACCTGTGACTCCTGTGGTGTTACAGGTGTCCATGGCCGACGCTGATTGCTTACCATCAGGTGACACGGATGCTCGTTTGCCTCCTATTCCAAAAACAATCCGCGAGTAGCCTCGTTATTATACTCATTTACACCTCGACCTGGAATTGAGTGTTATTACATTATGCAATAACAATTAATTCTGTTTTAAGATGCTTCAGTAACAGAATGTCGTCATTCATCATGTAAAAACGTTTGAAAAGGTCATTAGTTTAGTGTCTAAGTAAAGTATTTCGAGGAATGTCTCGTCTCCGTTCTCTAAGGGTTCAGAATCTGACACATTGCCTCTGTTTATACAGACGACACCCTCGGGACAAGTCTACCACTACTACTTTAATACATTAGCATATTTTTCACATTTAGTTTTTTTTCCAAATACAGTCCTTTATGTAAATCGATCAAGTCATCGTTTTACTGCATTTGAAGAAAGAAAATTGTTAAGAGTTATCATCAACATATAATGGATCTAATTTATATTAGTCATAGGTCAGAAATTAAATATATATAGATCCAGCAGTCACCATCATCACAACCAACTGTTAGACTGAGACGGTCAAACAAATACCCCTCCATTTTTAACTCGCTCCAAACATCAGCTCAGACCAGATTCCTTACTAATAAAAAATTAGGACGTTCACCCCAACCAACCCTGTAAAACCGTACCGTACTTGAATATAAATAAAACCAAAATAAATAAGACACAGTAAGATGAAACGGAATCGAACTGCAAAGGTCAGTCAACAACACGAAATCGGACGTAGTATCGTCTTTCTGTTTGACTGTGTACTACTTGGCATGAACCGCATATAACAATACAGGTATAAGTAACAAGTAGCAAATATTGCACAGATACTAAATAACAGTTGTGCCAACAGGTATTAGTTACATACAGGTTATCATCATCAATCTATAAATACAGCACTACTGAGACAAAGTTTCAAATGACAATGCTTGCTCAAGAATAATTGGTAATTTCAAACTAATATCTAATTATACGTATTTTGAAATTATAGTCCCGGTTTCCTCACGATGTCTAGTCTAGTCTAGTCTCTAAATAATTTTAGTTCTTAAAGGCAAATCACTGCTTAAATAACAGTTATAGCTAAAATAGCACCCTGTTATGTCACTAACAGGTACTAAACAGCAAAACATGATGTGTTCTCAATTACGTTATTATAAATAACAGGTATTAAGAACTGTGATTTTTATGGAACAGGAAGAACAGGTATCATATTGGACCCGTTACAACTCAAGTCTACTGTGTACCTCTGTACTTGTGTACCTCAAACACTCAAACTCATCCCTAACCCTCAGTTGCCTGTCTGTTTTTAAACCTGACCCTAATAAGGAAAGTTTGTGCCCCAAAAGTACCTCCACGCTCACAGTTAAGCCTTGTTTTGTGAACAGTTAATTTTTTCAATGTTATTGTGCTTTTGTTTTTTTTAGATGTTTTTATGAACTGTGTCGAGGTGGCCCTAAGGTTTAAAGCTCCCGCTTCTTATGCACGAGGGTGCGGTTTCGAAACCTACCAACGGTAAAGTACCAATGTGGCTTTTTCCGAGTTATATGTACTTTCTAAGATTATTTAGATACCACTGACAAACGGTGTAGGAAAACTTCATTAGGAAACCTGGGCTTATAATTTGGAATTATAAGTTTGAAATCGCCAACTCGTAACGAGCAAGCGTGGTGATTATTGCTCAAACCTTCACCGTGTGAGAAAAGGCCTTTGGTCAGTAGTAGCCACTTATAAGTGGTTGATTTTGTTCTTTATAACACATAACATAACATAACATCGCACCTTTTATCTCTAAAGAGTTAGACAGAGGTACACATTACATTACTTAATGTCACTATACAATGTTACACCCACTTTTCACTATTTATGTTATGAATCCCATGTAATGGGAGGGGGCACAATTCCAGAGTTCATGCTACAACTGAGAATTTTTTTAAAACCCTCTAGTATTTTCCCGTCCCGGGAATCGAACCCGAGACCCTTTGCCCGGAACTCGCACTTGCGACAACCCAGCCAACGAGGCATTTGTTTATGACCCGATATTAATATTAACATGTTAATAAAACTATGATAAATATTTTATTTAATACCACAAATCACTATTCTGTTATTACATATTTTATTATTACAAAATACTAATTCAGTTATAAACGTCCAAGGGCTCAAAATCTTCGAAGCGAAATACAGCGGAACCTTTAACTTGTTCACCCCGGAAATCAAAGTAAAAACCTCGTGGGTAACAAGGCAATACTTAGCAGAAGTTTCAAAATTAACAGTTACTATAACTAACAGTTCTTTCGTAGTTCGATGAAGTTTTCCTCTATTATATATCGGCAACCATCGATCATGTTGTTTGTAGGTTTCGAGAACAATATCATATAAAGCTTGTTTATTCTTAAGGGAATAAATATCGATAGTACCTATAGTAAACAAACCTTCGGTTTATAGTGGTAAGTATTATATACTAACTAAAAAGTTTTTACATTGTTTTTGGTTACAACGCTAAATTCGAATTAAATGAAGCATCTAAACGTCTGATGATGGTAAAATAAACTATGTATTCAAAAATAAGCGTCCTTTATAATTATCATTAAACAGAGCAACGTCTATGTTCATCAACTTAACATAACATAACATCAGAGGCAGAGGCAGAGGTGCACATTATGTCACTGTACAATGTAACACCCACTTTTCACTATTTATGTTATGAGTCCCATGTAATAGGGGGTGAGCCTATTGCCATAGACCGGGCACAATTCTAGACTCTGTGCTACTACTGAGATATTTTTTTTAAACCCATTAATACTTTGCCCGACCCGGGAATAGAACCCGAGACCCCTTGCCCGGAGTCGCACTTGCAACCACTCGGCCAACGAGGCAGTCTACGTTCATCAACTGTCCGCCAAACTCACCCAAGCTCAATCATACACTTTCATTCCGTCCGTTCGGACTCAGTCACACAACATGTTATATTACTTCACCAAGTATTCGAATACACACATACAATCTCATATTTATATTGAGATTAAGAAGATATTTCGAAATTCTGTTATATATATATTCATGTAATTGAAAGTAAGGCAGCTTGCTGGCAAACACCAAGACCCCTGATACAAATACGATTCCATGTTCCACACCATGAGATAAAATGTAAAATTGTTGAACCCATATTTTCCATCTCATCGTACTGAAGACCATACCGTGGCCAACTGTCGGACTTCCAACTCTTAACAAATGAGACTGTCTAACTCTAAAGCAAAAACTACTAGAATGAACAATTTTAATGATAAAAACAAAACTAGAATAAAGTTGGTACTATTTCAATTCCTCTACTTAAGTGCTGGAGCGGTCGGCAAAATGGCAGTTGCTTTTTTACTAAAATAAAAAAGTGGTGTACGGAATGAGTACTATATTTCAATGCGGATGCTTTTTCTTTCTAAGTAAGTGGGGCTTAACACGATTGCTTGTAAAATGTGGACTTTTACTGATAAAAGTATCTAGTTTATATTGTATATAGGCGAATTTTGAATCGTATGTAGTACAACTAATTTTCTGCTTCGATGATTGAAATGCCAACTAGAACGCCGCGAAAATTGATTATTGAGTTTCTCACTTCTGTCTACCAGATGACGAAAAACACTAGGCAATCGATTTTATATAATTTTAGCAAAGTCGAAATAATTATTAGTCGCTTATTTCAGGTAAAAAATATTATTGGATAAAATTGTAACTAAAATCACGGGTTACTCATGTGAATATACTGAGAAAAGCTCTACTAGTTTCGAACCACAGAGGGATTCTTCCTCATGAGCAGCGTGCGCGGTCGCGGCGACGTCGCGCAGCTCACTGGTACAACCCATGATTTTGGTTAGTTTAGTATGTCTCACGATAGTTATTATAAAAACATGGATACAAATGCATATAAATTTCTCATTCGAGGACTTTACAAAAGAACTTGACCCAAAAATCGAACCCAAAATCTTACGCTTACCAACCCTTTAACCCTTACACCAAGCAGAAAGTTAGGAAGTCGATGACCATGTCCAAATGACATGATCAAAAAGCGAGTGTTCAGTAAACACAGTCTGTTGACCCGACTGACCCAGATCTATATTGACTCTATCATGTAGCCCGCCCTTCTACGGCGCTGTCAAGAGCTCTTAGCTTCGGGATCGATTCGGGATTCGGGTAAAAAGTTTTCATTTCGAGAATGCGGAAGACGAATTAACCTAATCATCTTGGGCAATTGGAAAAGATTAAGTGGTTTTTAAGATTTGTTCTTGCAAGTTCAAAAAGTTATTTCAAGACGCGCATATTGAGTTTTTTATTCAAATTGAAAGTACCTACTTGAAGACACAAGGCAGTGCAGGGATAAAATGAGAGAAAACCAATACATTATACACAATAAAAATAATTGGTCCATTTAAACCTATTAAAGAATGCCTTTCCGGCCTTTTTTGAGGAGTTGAGCTTCCAGTAATCATACAAGAGGTAAAACACAACACAAGCGTTGGTTCACGCTTATTTTCTGTGTGGCCGTTGTATCACTCCGGTCGAGCCGGTCCAGTTACGCCAAGCATAGTTCTCCCTATATATAGGGATGTTATCATCGAAAAAACAGTAGAAGCACAGTGATATTATAACTTTCGTGCGACATATTAAATTACATACATACATAACTTCACGCCTGTCGCTCATGGGGGTAGGCAGAGATTATGGAACGCCAATGGGTAGATGCCTAATTTTTATTTTAATTTGCGTCTGGTAGATTATTTCAAATCATTAGACACGTATTTTTTATTTTCTTACAGAAACGATTACTTTAGAAGATATATTGATTTGAAATGTCACTTCTATGTACGTACATTTTCAAAATTGAATTAAACAAAATGTCATTTTGTACGTAGAAATAATGTTTTAGCCCCCACTCCTAAACTTTGATTTGTTTTGTCTGAGTATTGTTTTACAATACGACAAAATAAAAAAATACCTGTCTAATATTTTTCATTACCTAACTGACGGACTAATTAGATTTTTAATTTTGATACCCTGTCATCATCCCAATTGTTCATATAACAACGCCAACATCCTAATTTAATTATTATATATATAAATTTTTCAGCTTAGGTACTGACGTAATAATTTGACGAGGAACTCGACTAGTTTCTCATATTCAAATATCTCATACTAGGGACTCATATTCAAATGATTACGTGAGTAAGTCGAAAAGCAAAATAATTAATTTAGTAGAAGTATAGATGAAGATATCTATATTACTCACACCAAAACTAAGGGTTCGACCTTCACCAGTCCTAAGTCTATAAAACAAAAGTACCTGATAGCAACATTACATGAAACTTCAGGACAGCTGAAAGATATCGTATCAGCATTATTTACACCCGGACAGAGCACTCCCCGGGGGTCGAACGTTCAGGCTTCACAGGAACGTGCCGCATCGATTCAATCGTTCATCCCTGAGGACTCACCATTACCTAGTTCAGAGAAGGACAACATTTTTTATTTATATACGTACCTTTTACAAAAATATTTTTATAAAAATTATACTTAGTTAAATGAGCGTTTCAAATTTTATAATGATTTTAAAAGTGTTGTGTGTTATTTTTGGTTATAAAAAATCAGTTATTTTAAAGACAGCAGAGGAATTAGCTTTCTTTAAATACCTTTTACAAATTTTGTTAACAATTTAATTACTATTTAATACTATTATTGTCTATTTTTTAACTGAAAAAAAACTCTCTCTACACACTAGTAAAACGTGTATGTATACTAACACTTTGATCATTCTTTTTTTGTAAACTTAAAAGATTTACTTACAGTTATAACGTTAATTTTTACAACAATCAGGTCCATCATAAAACCACAAACAAGACCCTTTACCTCGTGTTCACGATCCCTTACCCGACTGTCGAACTTTAACAGTTCTCGATTTGAAATTATTAGCCCCGGGCCTTTACTTGATACTTACAGTACTTACGCCATGAACTTGGTAACTTTGTCGACATGTTCCAAAATTAAATGCCGAATGGCTAATGGTTGAATGCCACTATTGAACTTCCATTGATAGCAGGACTTCGGCAACCGGATTGGCTTTTGTGATTTTGACAGCTGCGGCCATATTGATTTAGATTCACATTGGGAGTTCGGTGTGTGATTGTTTTTGGACTAGTTTTTGAGAACCAATTTGCTTTTAGAGTAATTTCCCAGTGAGATAGTCCGTTGGGAAGTAAAAATTGTAATTAGGCTTGTTATATCAAACTGATAATGTTATCTTATTAGCAAGACATATAAGCTTCTTTGTAATCCCGATACGGAGTCGAGGAAGGCCTAACGGGTTGCCGGGGCTCCGGCTCGAAGAGCAAGAGTAGGAACAGGGTGGTTTTTAGTCAGTAAGTGTCTGACACTCCCTCCCGCCTCACCCAGGCGGGAGAAGTTTTTGGATAATTTTCCCGCATCAAAAAAAAGAACCTTTTTTCAATGATTTGCAGATCGACCAGTTGGAAACGATCTGCACCCAGCGGCTCTCTACGACTTTTGACAACTGGTGGAAGTTACTGGTAATGTATGTAGGTAATTCATATTTAATTAGTTTTACTAAATTTCAAATAAACTACAAATAAAAATATCTTCCAAATGCCTACCTTCTGATTGAGTGTACGACAAAATACTGTTTTTCTGAACGGTAATAATACCATAAATAATTCCGGATTTCGTTGAAAGAATGAACGAATTTTGGCAGGACATCATCGCTATCCGAACGGGTTGAATGTTTTTAATTCTACCTCCTATAAATCAGTTTTGACACATCGACAATTGACGATTGATTATAACATGAAACTTTTATTGTTTTTCAATCAATGTATTATTAATTTGACTTTTCACAGTTATATTACGTATGTTGTTAATTTTTACATAACTACTGTTTTGTCGATGAATAAATAGTATAAAAATAGAAATTATAAGCCCAAGTTCCCTCATATGCTCAAACCTTCTCCATGTGAGAAGAGGCCTTTGGTCAGCAGTAGTCACTTATAGGCTGTTGATGGTGATGCTGAAGATGGGTGATGCAGAGAAGAGTTAATGGTAGGAGCAAGAAACAAACAACGATTTAATTGAGAAAATAGAAGATAATTATGAGTATATCAATGCATATAAATAGTAACTTTCCAGTCCTGTAGCTGTAGCCAAATGCTATTTAGCGCTTGTGTACTTGTAGAATAGAAAACCAATTTATAAGGAATTGACGTAAATTTTGACACTTGTCAGTTACATCCCCATACATTTAGTTTTCTACTCTCTCGGTAGGCAAGCGCTAAAGTGGCGTTTGGCTAAAGGCACAGACAACAGACTTGACTGAATGACCTCTATCAAGAATGACAATACGATGGATCCTCCCCTGAGCTTTAAGAGAATCTGCCAAGGGATTTAAAGAACCGCTAGATGTCACTAGATAACGTATACCAGGAATATTAATGGTAAAAGGACAATTTAATGTTAGGTACTGTATAATGTATGTACTGTTATTTACAGCATTTATAACTCAAGCACGGCTAAATAGATTTGGCTGAAAATTGAGGAGGTAGTTTTAAACCAGGACACATACATATTATGATACATTTTATCAAAGGATTTCCTTAAAATCTTACGGGAACGGGAAAAACGAGATTGCGCGTACAAAATCGCGGGCAGTAGCTAATCGTTTATATATATAATTATTCTGTGAGTGTGTATGTCACTGAACTTCTCTCAAACGACTGGACCGATTTTGATGAAATTTTTTGTGTGTGTTCAAGGGGATCTGGGAATGGTTTGGATTCACAAATCAGCCCGGCAGATGGCGCTGCAGTCGGTTTCTAGGTTATTTATTTATACTTATTATAGCAGGACAACGTCTGTCGGGTCCGCTAGTATTTTATATAAAAATATGTCTAAACTTCTAGAATCGTTCTTATATCTCTAATGATTCCAATTCCTACAAAACAAAAACATAAAAATCTAAACTTAAACAAACTCAACAATCGCCAATCAACATTGAAAGTAATTAAAAAATAAAACCAGAAACAAGTTGTTCAGTCGAAAAAACAGAACAATTGCGGAGCTGACCGTCAAACTTTTTCATTTAGAGTACAACGAGAAATCTCTTCTACAAAGGAGCGAGCATTGTTTCAAACAAAAACCTGTTTAAACGAATCCTCAGCTATCTGGAGAAAATGAGATCGTTGTAAGTATTAATGTAAAAATCCAGACCGTTTGTTTATTGGGTTCCGCTTTGCAGAAGATATTTATTTAGAGAACTGTGTCCTTTTTATGAGATTAAAGTTTGAAGTCTGTTCTTCAAACTAGGGGTCGTCTTGTTATTATCTTAAGTGGGTGTCTTTCTTTTTAATGAACATAAATAAGGAAAATAAATAACAAAATAACAGTCACAAGACATCCACTACTGAGTAGGGATTATTTTCAGTAATTCCTCTAACGGCTACAAATAAAAGCAGGTACGAATCACCATTTTTTTGAGTATAAATTATTGACATAACATCACGCCTTTTATCCCCGAATCCCCGGGGTAGGCAAAGGTGCACATTATACCACTGTACAATGTAACACCCACTTTTCACTATTTATGTTATGAGTCACATGTAATAGGGGGTGAGCCTATTGCCATATACCGGGCACAATTCCAGACTCAGTGCTACTACTGAGAATATTTAAAAACCCAGGGAATCGAAACCCCTTGCCTGGCAGTCGCACTTACGACCACTCGGCCAACGAGGCAGTCGATTATAGTCGAAATATAAATTATTAATTTCTATTAATCATTACTTCAATTCTAATATTTGCATAATATCCTATAAACCTACAACAACTTTTATAAAAACATGCTGCCTATAAGTAAAATAAATCCAAAATATACGTTACATTTAGAGGTCAGATATTCCCAATGTTGGTTACAAAAACATGTGTATTCCGAGATATCGCTCGATACAAGTTCTCATGAGGCAATTTATCGCAGGGACTACGTATATCCTTATTTATTGGTAAATCGCGTAAGGGCTGGCGATCATTTCATTTATCTATATAGGTTTCTGTCCTCCGTACATATTTTCCTAGGGTATTCGCCCTTTCGAGGGCGGGGAAGCCATTACAGGAAAGTTTTCTGAAGGACGTTATTTGAACTCGACCCACGTAAATTAATTTTTAAGTATCTGGAAAGAAATATTGTTTTTAGATCGCCTCTCTGATAGGGTTTGCTTGGGGATGAGGAAAATGGACCGAGATATAATTTGTAAGAGAAAATATAAATGTACGTAAGCAGACTCGTAGGTAAAGTAAACGAAAAATATTCTTTGAATCGTCGTTTTGATTAGGAAAAAATTTAACAATACATTTTGTATTTTTGTCGAATTGATTTTTTTGTTTTGTAAAGTAAAGCTTACAGATAGTGTAGGTTTCATTTTGTTAGAGCGACATTACAAAGTAAATATTGCTGAGAATGATTTTTTATGCACGTTAGAATTAATTAATAAGCGGTTCAACAATTTTAAGTAAATTAAAATTGAAAGCTGAATATTATGCCGTAAGTCAATATCCAACACCATGACTTCTAATTACAGTTAAAATAAAAAAATTAAACTCAAAGAGTACCCATCTACATAAATGGTCTAACAAAGTCAACATTTCATAATAAAATGTTGATATAAATCGAGACACAGTTCCTTCCTATCCTACTACGACTTCCACAGATATTTTACACTCCAGTAATAAATGGAGTCAAGAAATGTGAGAAAAACTGGAATATTCTCGAAGGTTCGAGTCAAAGCGAGCACTGAATGAAGCTATCGGAGTGTTCAATGCTTCCGAAAGCGAATATTTTAATTATTTTAATGAAACTAATGGACCAAACAGGGAGACAGGACTAAGCGATTAGATCGATCCTGATAATTGGTTGTTTTTGTAGCGACTGGCTTAGGGCTTATCTTGAATAAAAATTCTACTAGTATTATTAAGGGAAACGTTTAAAATAGGTTTTTTTTAAGGGGGGAAAATCATCAGACTCTTACTGACTAAAAACCACTCCGTTCCTTCTCCTGCACGTCGAGCCGGAGCCCCGGTTACCCGTTAGGTTCTCCGCGACTCCGAATCGGCATCGGCCCTATTGGGCCCCATCTGTGGTGGTCTGATGGCTCTTTGAGACGTTATAAATAGGTTGGTGTTTGCATAAAGGCGATGCTCAGACGTTCTTTTGTTTTTCATTTCATTTGAGCGACACGTGTCGAAATACTCAAACGTCACTCAACTCTATGTCGCGTATAATTCTGTCAGTGCAAAGTTTTTGTAGGTAAAGTAACAGAGATGGCCGATATTTACCGGGCACGGGTGACATAGACCTATTTTCATGTCTTAACATGTGCAGGTTATCCTTGAAGACATGCCTAACACGACATCCTTGAGTATATAGTGGATATTCACGAGTTACGAGTTCCGCGTATTTGATTATATAAAGACTAATGTTTTTGCCATACATCTGACTTATTTTATGTTCCAAATTACATTTATTATTTAACACTTGAACTTTCCACTTTAAGATTTTGAAAGTCAAACCTTCACTAGCGTCCGGTGACTGACGTGGCGCTATAAAGATTAAAAACAAAAATATTCATACTCCAACACTTTCATCGATACAAAACTGGAGTTAAGGTATTAAAATTAAAATCAGACCTAGAAATAGAGCAATAACATTCAAAGTCTAAAATAAACCCCTATTTTTGTTTGTTATATATTAAGCAATAAGAACACAGCGAAATACTTAAATATATTTTTTTGAAACAAAGAGACAGGCGGTTTAAATCCTATCCTATTATGTTCAACTTATTTTGTGCGAACACCACAGTGCATTCCAAGTCTCAAGCAGCCAGTGGTTAAAACTAAATAAGCCGATTAAGCAATTCTTACAAAAATCCATCTGTTAATACTAAGATTCTCTTTTTGCGCCACGCTTATTCAGCTTAATGCTGACAGACGTTAGTAAAATTGAATTTTATTATTCTATTTTTTAAGTCCATTTTTGTTTTTGTCTTACGAAATATGCTGAGCTAAACTAAGACACTATGATGGAATATGCTAGAATTAATAAAAAATACGTCACTGCTTGTTTTCGAAATTGTTCTACTATTTATTAGATTTATAAGAATACAGATGAAGCGACTATAATAATAAGACTGAATTATTATTTCATAATAATTCAGTCTTATTATTATATGCAATGAGTTCTTATTTTTAATCTATGTTACTTATGTGAATCCTTGAATGCAGTTTGTTTGGTTTAGTAACAGAATTATTGAAGTTTTATGGAATTAGGAATAATATCAATTACGTGTTTGAGGTTGTGTGTGTTAAGCCAATAATAGTTATAAATAGTTACAAGACGGCGGCGTGTAGATCGCACTTATGGATTTCCGAAATTTACAAAAAAAATTAAAAATATTTTTTTTATTGATTACATTTTTTTACCTACATTTTTTTTTATTGATTTGGACTCATAATCGACAGCCGAGTTACCTCCTAGAAAATGACGCGGCTTTAAAACAACACATTGTGTACATAAAGAGAGAAACGAATTACAAAAAATAGTCGCAAAAAGTCTGCTTAAAAATTCCAAAATCAAATAAACCTCTTCAAAAAATGATAAAACGTCAAGTCATTAATATGCGGGTAATTTTTCTCGCACAGACAATGCGAACACTAGCCGTAGATAATTGAAAATAGCTCACTATTCATCGCTTGGCGCATTGAGATTGCCTTTTTACAGCCCAATTTTTCACATCGGACCGTTCCCTTCATTCGTTCATTTTCGCCCGGCATCCCTCCTTCGATTTAATATTCCTCTTTTATGGTGGAAAATGATTTATTAGCGACGTCCCGTCCGCATACCCGCTGCTATCAAAGTTCCCTAAATTGTGAACTACAACTAAGCCTGAACTCAACTCTTTTGTGGAATGAAAACTGTGCAATCATTTTGTAACGGAGAATTTTATGCGCAAAATATTAACGTTGCACATTCCAGCGTTGATTTTTTTATTGGAAAATAAATTAAAATATTGTTTGTAACATACTTTTTACACGATAAACAAATATACAGCATGTGCAATAAACAACGTGAAGACATGTACTGTGAAAAGTGTCGAAGCTTCGAACAAAACCATTTACAGAGTGCAGTGTTAAAACTAAAGTTAGATTAGCTATCTAGAGGGCGTTCGTCTAATCTATTGTGTGAGCGAATGTCCTCACGAGCACGCCCCACTAACTCCCTCTACGACTAGGCACTTGAACTGAGGTACAGTTAATTAAACAAATGTTTGTGTCATCGCAAAGAGGTCTTCCTACGTTGGAAGGCTGAGTGCAAATCGCTTGAGGAGTTGACACGATATTGTCATGAAGTAAGTAATCCAGGGTTTCGAATACATTGTTCAATTAAGTGTTTGGCTTTCTAAGATTAAGAGGGAAGTATACCAAGACTATTATTATCTTAATACTATTTGTACTGGATCGATTGATTTACACAAGTACTGTAGATGATAAAATGATGTCATTGGCCGAGTGATCCGCAAGTGCGACTGCCGCCCAAGTGGTCTCGGATTCGGTTCCCGGATCGGGCAATGTATTATTGGGTTTTTTAAGAAAACTCAGTAGTAGCACAGATTCTGCAATATGCACGGTAGGTATATGACAATAGGCTCACCCCTATTACGTGGGACTCATAACTTAGGAAAAGTGGGTGTTACGTTGTACAATGGCATTCAGTGCCGTAATGAGCACCTCTGCCTACCCCTTCGGAGATAAAAAGCGTGATGTTATGATGATGATGAAAAAAATATGTGTTACCGTTTTAAATAAGGAAATTAAGATTCTTAAAGTTACGTGTACCTAACTAACATGATGTTTTGGTAACTACTGGTTTTGTATTTTCTCTAATCAGTCTTTAAGTAGCCTTGCTTTAAACTCAATGTAGATTTTACACCTCTGGAGACATTATCTTTCAGATAACATAGCACACCAGTTTAGCAAAGCCTAATGAATTTAACACCATTGTCTCCTTCAACACCAATCTTGAACCCACAAATAAATTATATTAAACTCGCAATTACCCTCCCCTTCCCCAGTCTCACCAATCCCTGCATCCCTAACGATCCTCAAACTCCTAATCCCCAAAAGGCCGGTAACGCACTTGCAACGCCTCTGGTGTTCCAGGTGTCCATGGGCGACGCCGATTGGTTACCAGCAGGTGATCCGTCTGCTCGTATACCGGCTTATGCAATAAAAAAAAACTCAACAAAAACTGCCATCGAAATATTAACAGTCCCATTATTATATGGACTCTTATAACACCACAATACACCTCGGAAGGCCCAAGGCTAGTAGGTAATGGAGCCGAGTGGGCCAGACGCTGCATCTGTTGCCAGATTAATGGCAGCTACGTGACCACCCGCTATGGGTTTTTGAACAGCCACCGCAGATGGCAGCACTGTGTTACGAGGTACGGGAGAATGAAGTAGATTGCATGTCATTTTAATTATGTTAGTGGTACCTAGTATACTTGTTTATTTATGTAATATTACAATATGTAAATGGAAACAAATAATAATATTTTCTGCTTCATTGGTCGATTAGTGCTCTGTCAAAGAAGGTTTGTGGTTGCTATTTAGATCAGGCAAAATAATTCTAGTTTTTTTTGTAAATTAATAGAGCTGGCGAAAAGTGAATATTAAATTTATACCACAAAGCGAACAAGCATAATAAAAACACACTTTAAAACATTACACAAATAAAGTTAACATTGTAACGCTCCTTTTAATATAATTAATAACATCACATTTATAATAAAATTGACGATCCGTACCGTTATTTTTATTCCTTGCACGTTCCGGAGGATTTGTAAAATTGGTATTTTATGTAGCATATGCTTTCCAGGGACATAAGCCGTATACAGTTTTTATGAGGCGCCACCCCATTAACTTTGTATCAGTTGGTGGATTATAAAATATAACGTATCAACGTTTTACTCACGACTTCGTTTTGCGAATGTTTTCGACGCCATCTTGAATTTAGAGTGCGTACTAATATGGTGTAGGGTTATTTATTTGTGAATAATATGTATAGGTATATATTAGGTATGTTTGTGTATTCATCGTTCTGTGTTTTCGGTAAGAACCAATGTTCTGTCTTAGTCCACAATAAAAAAGAAAAAGCTTTGAAGTTGTGCACTTGACAGGATAATATTTACATTTTTTGTTAAAAAAATACGCAAGAATCTGGATAAATAAATGCGAACGCGGTTATTGTTAAAAACGATTTATTTAATTATTACAATGGTTATAGTAGAGTGGTTCTACAAGACTGAAATTAATTATTGAATTATTTCTAATGTTAAATCTGCAACGCTGCAGTTTACTGCACCACGCGTATTGACACGGGTTCATCCCTTGAGATCTTCAGTGGGATCAAAGTGCTTACTCTTGAAATCAATCGCAATGTCAATGCAATTGCCATCTTAATAATTATTCACTGTCAACACTATACAACCCCAATCGTAGCTATTAAAATAGCATTCAGAGTACGGAATATAAAGTCAAACTCAATACCACTTAGTTCATTCAATATCCGCGCAATGCGGATGCAATGGGCGCTAGTGTTGCAACTCAAGAGTACGAAATTTCTCAATACCAATGTCGATCGATCGGAATTGGATTCAAGAGTAATCACACAGGTCTTAGGCGACTGCTTACCTAGCGTAATAGCGTTATACTCATAAGACTTGTAATACATAATAGGTTTCTGCGACATACACAGGACAAAGGTTTAAGTTTCGTCAAAATCTCGATTTTGAAATATTTAATTTTACTGGGAAAATATGTTTATTTTAACATCGTTTTGAAGTAGACTAAGTAATTTATTTCATGTTATAAATAATGCCTGCTGCTGTCAATATGCCTGATACATCACACCGAATATTAAAGTGTCTAGACTTTTGATAAATTACTAGGTACCTACTCCGCAAAACGACTGAAAGGAATTGCTAAATGTTTTTGGTTTAACAAAGTAAGGAAACGTGTTTATTGTTAACAAACATGCTGATGTTATTTAATTTTCCTTAACTTCCTCTTTGGTATTTGGGGGGGGAGGTAATTGGGCCTCTGATAAACCTCACTCACACGACGAAACACAACGCAAGCGTTGTTTCACGTCTGCTTTCTGTGAGTCTTGCAAAGTGAAATTTATATTATTTCAATTGTACGGAGTTTTTTTTTTAATTTTTAATGGGCCGACGATTGACCACTATCTCGCCTGGTATGGTTAGCGATGATGCGGTCTACAATAGAGCACGTCATCCTATAAGCAAGTTTAGGGAACAGAGAGTTTAGTTCCCTAAGATCGGAAAAGGAGGATCCTTCGACCAAGCGAGGTGATCGTGCCTAACTGGCTTACTGCCCCACTGTTATTCATTGGGATTTTTTATCCGTGTTAATTTACATGTAAACTTCACATGTGCGATATAGGATGTTGTGACGTCATGCGTTGATATGTTTTCATCGATAATAGTCTTTGACATGTGTCGCCACACAACCAATTCACTCGGGCCTTGAAGACACCCTGGAATTATGCACGATGTATAGCAATAGGCACACATTCTAGAGGTATTTCAAGAATCTCATACTTTGAGGAAGTAGGTGTGGCGCCGTAGCACATTCTGAATCTCTGTCTACTTCTGCAAAAATAGGTATTTTTTTTTCTATACTCAAATACGCTTAAGAATGCAGGTGAATCATGGATCAGAAGTAGTATATTATGACCAACAATAGTCAATATTCTAAGCCATTAGGACATTACAATTAATCTACTTAGCTAATGGCTAACATTAATACCTGTATAATTTATTTATGGTTAGTTGCGGCCATTATTACTAAGTCACGACGACGTTTACTTAGAAACATTCAAGGGTTTAAGCTA
The DNA here is from genome assembly GCA_902850265.1 of Spodoptera littoralis. Lineage (NCBI taxonomy): Eukaryota > Metazoa > Arthropoda > Insecta > Lepidoptera > Noctuidae > Spodoptera > Spodoptera littoralis. Next base: position 4,288,922 of record LR824542.2, on the reverse strand, counting down.
TTACATAAATGGTTAATTTATGTAACACGTTAATCTGGCTAGATTTTATAAAGACACCAATATTTGTAATAGAAAACTGGCATAAGTTTGGGCGAAATAATGTAAATATACAAAATGAAAAACTCTTAGAAGTTGACTACGGGCCATGGGCCACCTGCAAAAGAGGGTTTGTAACACAGGGCACGCGATAAATGGTTGGTTTATCAGAAGCACTGATGCCTGGTCTCATCTCTGTTAAATAGGTACTCTCTCTGACCTCTGTCGGTTCTTATACACCCATACACGCCTAATAAGTACGGCACCGACACGGCTGCAACCAAGCCATTAACTTGTAATTTGAATATGAACTTTGAATCGATTTGACATTAAGAAATATGTCATACGACATACGTATGACATATTTCTTAATGTCAATATAAAAAATAGTGCAACGTCGGTGCGCTTGCTAACCCTTTTTATATACTTTTCAAAGTAAGAAACATGTTGTGATTAGTTTAGTAATTGCAAACCACAGATATCATTATGTAATGTGACGTTTATTGATAACTGTCAGTGTCACTCCGTTCACTTGTGTTGTCTATGTTTTTTTCTTGTTCATCCGCCCTGTTCCATTAATATAGTTTTGTCGCTCAGTCGTGTATTTTTATTTAAATTAAGTTTAGTTCAGGAATCACCTTTAATCATTATATACAACATTAAAACGCCGTACCAGAGACGTGTTCGTTAGGTGTGAACTGACCTTACCTTAAAGGTATACACATGCACTTGTCAAAAACTAAATGCGGATTAACGTTACCGTTTTTTAGAGACTTTTCACTGTTTCTAAGTAAAAAGCAAGCATTTGTCATTTATATCGCTTGCGAAGGATGCATGCATTCGTCAAATGCCGCAATGTGGACACTAGACAGTTACCCTAAGGGTAGTAACACTATTGTATTCTACCTATTCTGACGTCACCGGTAATGACATTATCGTAGTTCACTCTGCCTACATTGTAAATACACATAGTAAATTAATCATCGTCACCAGTCAAAAAAACTTGCATTCCAATAATAATAGAATTTCTTTCTCAATATTTTCATCCTCATTAGTCATTCCTTATGTAAGATAAAATGATTTATTATAAGTTGTAGGGAGACCACTTTCTCAACCCCCTGTATATACGATTGATGCGAGTTATATGCTAATGGCACGAGTTTTTCCGATACTGTCGAGTGTTAGAAGAAAATTTTGTGAATTAACATATAGGAGAAAAGTTCGATAAGTAATATGGGGACAGGTTGAAATGGTGATTAAAATTATGATGGTGATGGTGATACAATAGTCGCCAACAAAGATCATTCGCACAAATCACACAATAAAAGAAAAATTAAATGACACCTCAATGACGTCAAGCTCAAAATGACAAGGTCAGCGACATGGCGCCTTCTCCCTTTAGTTTACACAAAAGAAATGTTCTGCACCTGGAAGTCAAACAAATGACATCTCAGTGACGTCAAGCTCAAAATGATAAGGACAGCAGAATAGTACCATCTCCTTCCAGACCAACAAAAATGCTGTAGAACAGCTTGAAGAAAAACAAATGACACAACAATGACGTCATGCACAAAATGATAAGGACAATAACATAACACGTTCTCCCTCTACATAAGTGAACTGCTGAATTCTCGGTATACATTAATTTACTTGAAAAACTTTATGTACAGGATCACATTATAAAAGTAGATCCAAACTTATTAAAGTCTTTAAATCAGCTATCATTAAACCTCATCAGTTTTCATAAAGTTCTTTACCACAGTATTGACGAGGTTCCTCCCAGTTCAGAACTGCGCAAATGATTCTCAGAGAGTAAAAATAAATTAACTCTGTCGATGGAATCCTCATTAATAAATATTGACTTATCTTTTAATTGAGGTGTAATTTTATTTGCGTTTAATATCGGTGTAAAATTATTGAGTTTTATTGCTTTTAATTTACACTGATATCATAAATACGAACAATATGGATTTGTTCAGCCATTTTCTGAAAAAGTATTGTATCTTTTAACAGATATAGTTCAGATCGTGAAAAAATACTATTAAATCACTATTTAACCCTTCAAATGCGTTTTAAATGACTCTTAAATAGCTCTAGCGAATACAGGTATGTTTTTAATTAAATAGGGTACTTATTTGCGGCCCAGGTATTAAAAAACTATTCAACGCGCTTAATATCAAACTGTCTTTACCATTGATTATAGCATTATAATATAAGTTTTGTTATGGGATAAGCCGATAAACGAGCAGACGGATAATCAGATGGTAAGCAGTCGGGGCCACCGTTTGACATCCGAAACACCAGAGGCGTTGCAAGTGAATTACGCGGCGTTTTGGGAATTAGGATTTTGAGGTTGTTGGATGTTCAGGGATAGGGGAGATTGTGGAGATTGGGGAGGGGGGATATTTGGGTAACCGGTAACCTCACTCACACGACGAAACACAAAGCACGCGTTGTTTCACGTCGGTTTTCTATGAGGCCGTGGTATCACTCCACTCGAGCCGGCCCATTCTTGCCAAAGCGTAGTTCTCCCACACTGACCATGTGGTCATGACAGTAAGAGTCTCCGAAGCTTCCATTGTAAGCAAGCAAACTTAGGACTATAAATGTCGGATAAACATCGAACCCAGTCTTCAGAATCATAATAACAAGTAACCACAAACATTCACAAAACTGAAAACCAATAAAAAATGAAATCAGTAAACACAACACCAGCTTGTCGATTTCAATGGAGAATAATTTGCATAAACCCATTCTGGCGTGTAAATAAAATGTGTCGCGATAGTTGACGGTACATAATCGGATCGTCACAATTCCCACTGCGAACTTCCGATAACACTTTTGCAGTATATTATGAATATTAAAATTTTATTGTACACAATTGAATGTTATTATTGTTATTGACCTTATGCAAAGATATACTTTAAATAAGTTAAACTAATATACGATACATATTGTTTGCCTGGACTGCACTGGAGCCGCGGGTATGTCCTAAAAACTGCGACTTTTCCTTTAAAAGTAACCCAACTGCAATCCCCAGGTTGCTTGCCAAGCGTGGGGATCATGGCATTTAAGGAGGTATCCTTTTAAGAGGGAACAAAATTCATTCTTTATGGGATAAGCCGGGAAACGAGCAGACGGATCACCTGATGGTAAGCAATCGGCGTCGCCCAACACCAGAGGCATTACGAGTGCGTTACCGGCGTTTTGGGGATTACGAATATAAGGATTGTTGGCGATTCAGGGATTCGGGAGATTGGAGAGGGATGAAGGGTAATTGGGCCTCCTCTAACCTCATCACACGACAACTCAAGCATTGTTTCACATCGGTTTTCTCCTCGGCCGTGGTATCACACTGGTGGAGCCGACCCATTCGTGCTGAAGCATGGCTCTCCCTTACTTAACTCAATTGAAAATAACTCAAATAATACTTACGCCATCAAATAATCACACAGCTTTATCTTCTGTCTTCTTTGTCCATCGCAATTATTACCACTCTGCTCTACAAAAAACGTAACCAAGACAAAAACTAACGGATTCAAAAAGTTAAAGACCAGTTAATAACAAAAGGCTTTTATAAATTCTCTTACAATTAAACAAACAAAGTCATCCCTTTAATTAACTCCATCAAATTACCCTTTTTTAATGCCCTTCCCTCGGTATTTATCCTTAAAGGATAATGATGGGGTGGGCAGGAGTTCAGCTATACTCGTAGGTACCTCGGTTGAAGGTCCGTCCCTTGCGCGCTATTTAAAATGTTTAATGTTTATATCACCAGTTTTATTTTAAGTACGCTTAGCCTTTAACTTAAATCCGTTTCGGTTTATTTGTTTTCGCGTAATTAATGTTTTTTGGGTAGGTTGTATTTATTTGTTTGTTGGATACCTTAAAGTATAGTTTGAAATGTGTTTTCAAAATGCTTTTGAAGGTTCTTGTCCTCTATAATCTTTTTTATAGCATAAGCCGGTAAACGAGCAGACGGGTCACCTGATGATAAACAATCAGCGGCGCCCATGGACACCCGAAACATCAAGGCGTTAAAAGTGCGTTACTGGCCTTTTGGGAATTGAGAATTTGAGGATTGTGGAGGATTCGGGGATTCGGGAGACTAGGGAGGGGGGTAATTGGTAAAAATATCACTGAAATTCTATTAACCAACTATCATCAGTTCTCTAAATAGCTAAATAACAACACGGTTAGTGGGCAACCGGCTGCTGCGCGACGTGTCGCGAGGTCGATTCTCGCACGGTGCAACTCTTTGTGTGTTCCACAAATTGTTGTTCTGGGTCTAGGTGTCATGTGTATGTGAACTTGTATGTTTGTAACGCACCCACGAAACTTTAGAAAATGCTAGTGTGAGGCAAAGTTTAAAAAAAAAACAAAATAGCTGATCTGGTCGAAAAAATAATTTTTAATTCCAACTTTATCTTCTTAAAAACAATTTTACCGAAAATGTAATTTACAAATTACAAAACCCATCCCGAACAGAATACAATCTCATTGAGAAGGCAAAATTTACCTTCACAAAATATCCTATCTGCCTCATAAAGGCCATTTGCGAAAAATCGACGATGAAAACTGATATTAAATACCTCGTTCACATCCGATTATGGGTTCAAAAGTTACCTTCCCGTCAATCAAAATTATTATAGAGCTGTATTACCCGACTACGAGCTATGGTAAGGTCGGTGCATACCAGGCCAATTTCATTATGCAAATTCGTATGAAATGTACGCGAAACACGGAGCGTATAGCAACTTAATTGATGAGCAAATTTACATGCTAATAAAACGCTGTGCCATTCAGAAGGTGGGTGCAGAAGGTTGATTTTTGTGAATAGTGCGGTGTTTTGAATCGTGTAGGCTTGTACCGATTGTTACGAGCTTTTCTCCGACATAGGAAATCAGGAGGCTTATTAGATTTTTATCCCAAAAGATATCGCTCTAGGCCTAGTATTAATAATTTTCATACTATGTTTTTATAATAACTATCGTGAGACATACTAAATTAACAGACTAAAAATCGTGGGTTACTTACGTGAATATACTGAGAAAAGCTCTACTAGTTTCGAACCAGTAGATAATTGGGCTAGATGCGCAAGTAGCAACACCGATGTGAACGCCAACGCTAGTCAGTAGGTTGCGCGACATCGCCGCGACCGCGCACGCTGCTTATGAAGAACGCCCACGCCCTCTGTGGTTCGAAACTAGTAGAGCTTTTCTCATTATATTCACGTGACTAACCCGCGATTTTTAGTTAACTTTCAAACTATGTTGATTTAAAAAATGCGTCTATTTTAAGAATCATTTTTATTTTACTAACAAACTTGACAAACAGCAATCAATATTTACATAAATATATTTAAAATTCGATATATTATCATGTTGTTGATTTACCTCATTCACCTGGTACACCTTTAATACCTTGAATCTCTTACCATCCAGATCAGGCCGCCCTTCAGCTTCTACCTTTCCTACCGAGTGACAGATCTCAATATCGTAGATCCTGTGCAATTGCATCGAAAACCCGATGATGGCGTGATAAGGGACAATGGAAAGGCAATCTCGAACGTTTAATTACACACAAAACTGAATGACGTCGCATATATGTGTTGTGACGTCATTAAAAATTCAATACTTTAATTATTCTCACCGAAATGGCCTTTCGAAATTCGTTCTCATATTTCTCTGAACGACACTCTTCAGGGAATTGATGTTTATTCGTCTTTGTGTGATGTAAGTAAAATGTTATATTTTCGTTATGAACAATTTTCATATTGGATTATGTGCTGTGAATTTTAATAAAACTTGTAAGAACTGAGAAGGTCAAACCGGTTTGTAGGTTAAACTACGATTGTTGTGACATGATTGCGGTGTGAAGAATATCTTCAACATCGCACTAGCATTCAACACACTACCGTTTGACAAAAGAGGATTAGGTGCCTATGCTGTTAGTCATGCTAGCTAAGGAGGAGGCGGGACGCGTGAGGCAGCGAAGAGCTGCCTCCTCGCAACCCAGCCATCGCGAAGGACACACCGGGCGTCGGGGATCGCGGGAGGATCTCCGGCCACCGCAAGCGCGGGCCTGCGGACGGCGAGCATGGGTGGCTCCCCGTCCGACCAGAAACAGACCCGAGCGTACGGCGCGTCACGTTCCGCGCGCGCCTCAAAGAGCCATCAGACCACCACAGATGGGGCCCAATAGGGCCGATGCCGATTCGGAGTCGCGGAGAACCTAACGGGTAACCGGGGCTCCGGTTCGACGTGCAGGAGAAGGAGAAGGAACGGGGTGGTTTTTAGTCAGTAAGAGTCTGACACTCCCTCCCGCCTCACCTAGATGGGAGCAGTCATTCGATGATTTTCCCCCCTTAAAAAAAATGCTGTTAGTAAAACTCACACACAATTAAAATTTACCTGATTGCCTGATTGGCCGAGTGGTCAGAAATGCAACTGTGGAGTGAGAACTTGTAGATTTGAATCCCAAGTTTAACAAAGAACGAATACACCTGTGAATACTCCTTCGAAGGCTAAAGGCGTGATGCTGTATCTATTAACTAGGCTCTTCATAATAATACAAACTAAACAAACAAGATTAACTACGTTATACCTAATGAACGTAATTTCAATAAGATCTAATCTTAAAGTAGTTTTACTTCTAAAGAGTTTAACAGAAAGATAACAAGGAATCAAACAAACAAACCATACTTTACTTATACGAACACGATTATACAGATTAACTTTATCATTTAACTAAGGATTTAAACTAAGATTGTGAATGTAACCAGTGTTCAACTTGAGAACGAAATGAAGTGTAAATCGTTTGTGAAGTACCTACGTTTATTGCTGTTGATCGAAAGTTGTTAGATTTAGTGCTTGTAGCACTTGACTGCAGGACAGACATCGTAGTTTGGTGCCTGGCTGTCGTACAACATGTCATGAGTACAATACCCGCCCAAAACCATTGTTTGTGTGGTCTACAAATTGTTGTTCTGGCTCTGGGGTTTTTTTATTTTTTATAGTCTAAGCCGGTAAATGAGCAGACGGATCACCTGATAGTAAGCAATCGGCGTCGCCCATGGACACCCGAAACACCGGGGGTGTTACAAATGCGTTACCGGCGTTTTGGGAATAGGGAATTAGCGGATTATGGGGGTTTCGGGGATTGGGGAGACTGGGAAGAAAATAATCTCTGGGGAAATAATAATCTCTCGAATCGAAATCACAGTTTACAAGGTTCAAATCATAATCGTATAAAATGAACAATTTTTCTTCAACGCGATGTTTCTCTTAATTAAAACTGGTATTTAAGAACAGACTAAGTATCAACCTAAAGGGGATAGATTAAATTAAACATCTTACTTTTATTTCATTCGGTGCTTTTAAAATTATATAAACGTGGCTCACAACTTTGTGTTTAAAATGAAAAGTTCTAAATGCTTTGGTATTCTAATTATTAAACGGACACATTCTAGTCTTACCTTGTTCTTAATTGTTGCGTTAAATTTTAGAATAACTAGAATCTTCTAGAAATTCTTCATATTTGTTTTTAAATAAAGTTTTTTAAAAAAAACATTTAATATCCTACTATAGTATTCTATCCACCCAAAGGTTGCCTGGTAGATATCGCTTTTAGCGATAAGGCCGCCTTTGTACCCTATTTTCTTTATTTGTTCCTGGATATACTGTCTCAAATTGGTGTACAATAAAGATTATTTATTATTAAAATTATGAAGTATTTTTTATTTATGTAAATTGACTACAAAATAGCAATATTAATATTTATTAATTAAATACCGTAGGATTAATTTATTATGATGTGTTCATTTTTGTATTTCATTCACAGTCAAAAAGAATTCAATGGCCGCCGCGAAAAGCTTCACAATAATGTTCCAAAACCGAAATTGAAACCGCAATTCCTTATTAAAATATTAAAACTTTGGTGAGACATAATAAATTAATTATTATGTTTTCGGCTTATTCACTTAACTGTTTCAGTCACACTTATAACTGGTTACGAATATATTTTATTTAATTATACTGAAATGCTTTAATAATTATTATTAAACCCATCCAATCTAATTTGAAGCATACTTCAAAAATTTAATTTCTATGAAAAGGTGATTAGCTCTGTGACGACCAAGATTGATAGAGTTAACTGTTTGACGAGAAACTCGACTAGTTTCAAGCCATTCTAGAGGCTCATATTTATGAGCAGCAGCGCGACAGTCGACACGTCGCGTATCGCGGAATACGTGAGTAAGCCGAAAACATAACAATTAATTCACTATTCCTTACTCTGCATGTTCAAAATCACACTGGCAATCTATAGTAGAGAATAGACCAGTAAAGAAGTAGTAATACAGTATCTCATACATCATACATCAACAGCCGATAAATGCCCACTGCTGAGCACTCTCCTCTCACGGATAAGGTTTGAGCATCAAACACCAAACTTACCCAATGCGGGTTGGCGATTTCAAACTTATACTTAGAAATTATAAGCCCAGGTTTCCTCACGATGTTTTCCTTCACCGTATGTCGGTGGTGTCTAAATAATTTTAGAAAGTACATATAACTCGGAAAAGTCACGTAGGTAGGTTTCGAAAGCGCGTCTTCATGTATGAGAGCCGCCGGGCGTCTTAAACTTCCGGATCACCACGACATCCTAATAATAGAGTATCTATGTATAACCGCACTACTCACAACAAAAAACCACCAAACCCTGATAGATCCCTAGAGTTTTCTAATCTCATCAAAATCACGCTTGTCCAACGAATCGATAAATCGCAGATGTAATTAGTTCACAGATGAAAGCGTTTCTCCATAATCCCTCGATCTCATGAGGCCCATGGGACGATGGGACAATAATGGTGCAATGGTACTAAGGGACGGTCAGTCGTGGCCAAGCACTGCGGAAGTAAATCAAACTGTTAGTTAATAGCCCTATTAAGTAGGTGACTTTGTTTCTGTGTGACGTCATGTCTTTTTTCTTTGGAACGGGACTTGGGACATGCATTTGGTGTATTGGAGCTTATATTGATTGTACAAAATGTTTCATTTAATTTTGAACATCTACTTTTATCGAATTTGTTTGCATGCTACCGACGGTTAACAGCTCATACATAGAACCAACTTAGTTTTTGGTCAATTTTCCGTGGTGCTTGGCGACTAGGCTTTACATTATCCTGAGGATAAGTATTCGATATTGCCGCCTTATAGTCCTAAACATATTTCGGACATGTTTTTAGGTCACTGTAAAATAACATTATTGTCGACATTCTAATGTAAACCACTTCATAATCACTACCAATATTTAAAGAACACATATACTTTCTAAATATTACTAAATATTATGACCTCTAAAGATGGAAGCATTTATTAAAATGTAACAAGTTAAAATGAAGGGTTTCCAGCCAGGGTAATAGAACAGCTGGCGGCCATCCAAATTGCAAGGCAACCCCTCAAGTGCTGCCACTTTAATACTCCCCCCCCCCCCCGCTCAAACTTTATGAAAATGTAAGAAAGACTGAAAGTTGAACGGTCAAAATACTTTATGTACACACAATTTTGTATTTTTATTCAGAACAAATAAAGTTCTATTTCTGTTAGTGGTAGACAACTTAGGTGGTCCAGTGGTTGCAAGTGCGAATGCCGAACAAAGGTTCTCAGCTCGATCGATGAAGTATTAGTAGGTCTTGAGTTTTTACACGTTTTGCACGCAGTATAGAATTGTGCACAATGTATGGCTACAAGCTCAACCCCTATTAACTGCCTCGTTGGCCGAGTGGTCGCAAGCGCGACTGCCGGGCAAGGGGTCTCGGGTTCAATTCCCGGGTCGGGCAAAGTAATAATGGGTTTTTAAAAAATCTCAGTAGTAGCACGGAGTTTGGAATTGTGCCCGGTATATAGCAATAGGCTCACCCCCTATTACATGGGACTCGTAACATACATAGTGAAAATTGGGTGTTACATTGTACAGTGGCATAATGTGCACCTCTGCCTACCCCTTCGGGGATAAAAGGCGCGATGTTATGTAATGTATGTTAAATCCTTAAAATCAAGCTAAAGCGAAGGTGCGACCATAAAATCATATGAAGCCATTCTTTCCACATATTACTCTCGTCGGCACCAACTTTCAGTACACAGAGGATGCGTTGCAAAATGTTCCAACTTGTCCCATAAATACCACCGTAACGGCGATTTCAGTCCTCCGGGAATATGAACTCTGTCTACGGTCAAATATGTTTGCATATTTTCTTTTTCTTTTATGCGCTTTTTTTTCTTTTGTCGTGTGGCAGTTTTATTGACCAAATGTTATAAAATTTGATACTCTGATTGAACAAAATGTTTACTATTTTGTTACGGCGAGCCCACTGCTATTTCTCCTATTCTAAAAATTGTGTATTACGTTTTGTCTTTTACTTTTATTTTGAAATTTAGCTCAGAAAAAACTTCAGAAAATAATGTCACAGTTCATTGACTTCACTTTTCGCTGTATCCACAAACACTACAAACTCTTTAGGCTGGCAACTAGGAAAGTACGCGGAAGAATTAACAAGAATTTAAAAGTCAAGTTTTTATCCCAGAAGGAAAAAAAGGAAAAACAATGTAATAATAAAAAAACGGTCTAAAGTGACGTCATGTCCAAAAAATAATATAATTTCGTATCTTTTTAGTCGTGCATGGTGGACGACACACTGCTGATGCACATGAGTCCCAATGGAACTTGAAACTAGTAGAACTAGCCTTGAATTCACGTAAGTGAACCGTACATTTTAATTAATTGAATATGACTCAACATAGTTTTAAATTAAAAGAAAAGTTATAATATTATACTTTCAAATCACTTTTTTTCAAAAGCAGGAGTCATTGAGTGTAATAACTAATTTAAGAATATCTTCCACTTCAACGAAATCTCAAAGTAAGTAAGTGAAATCAAAATTGAAGAGTGCCCAATTATGAACTCGAATCCAAATGACGTCACACCCTAGAAGAGACGGAGAAAGATCAGTTTAAATTTTACCTCGTCTAATTTAATACATTTCAATAATCAATTTTAACTAACCTCCGTTCGTTGATTGGACACAAATGTGCCTACTGGGCAATTTCGGGTTCGGTTCACGGATCGGGCGATGTAACTATAGAAGTATGGAATTGAGCCCGGTATGGGTACCTTATTTCACACTATGTATAATCCAAATATACTAAAAATACACCCCAAACAACACAACAGTTAAAGCAACAAACAAGCACATCGAAGAACGCACACACGGCCTTGCACCACTCCGAAAGTTAATGATCATATTTATCGAATCCCTTGTTTATTCGAATCCAATTTGCAAATCCCTTCCGTAACGATGATAATACGATATCTCGCTGATTCTCAAATATTGCAATATGTCGGCAAGGCATGCTCCTTCAGTGTACTCGAGTGGAGCTTACGATGGAATGTAATAACAGAGATAGCGACGTTTTCGCGAACATAATGCGTACAATTTGAAATCGCGAAATGCCTCCACGAGCAATTCGCAAAATATTCTTTACCGCTGTGCAAAAAATATAACGGATTCTTTATTATCTTCCCTCGCATTGCGTAATCGCTGCCAAAAGGTACTTAGCTGATGTTCGTTTTCTCTTGAACTTCTTATTATCTGAGTGCTGTTAACATTAGAGGTCATTATTCTTGGATTTACTGAGAAATGGATACTTCAATATGTTTGGGTAATTTCGTTTTAATCTTTTTCTAGGGTCGTTTTTTCGAATAACATTAGACAGACTGTAACCCAATTACTTAACGAATATCTTGTTGTATTTATTCGGCAAAGGTTGTATTTTCAGTGGAGCGTTTGAATACCGCGAGATGAAAAGCGTGAATGATATTTATGCACACACACTTGCTAAAAAATGCCAGACTACTGTCCGACTCCCGCATTCAACGCTCTTTTGACGTAATAAAATGCCAGCCTTTCTCGTACGAATTCAAAAATGACATAGAACCGTCGGCGCGCTGAATATCCCGAGTATTCGTAACGAGACCCCTTCATTCAATGCCGCGGGTTTATTCTATCTTGTATACCGTATTTCATAAAACCCCCATTTTAATGAGGTTTCCACCGCATAAGTTCTCTTTTAATTACAGCTATCTGAAAAACTTTAAAAATAAAATAAGCGTAAAATTGTGTGCCGTCGAATTCAAGCTGTGGTTTTTAAATCTAGGAAAATGTATTTATTTTCTATATCACATTGCATCTCTTTTTTTTAATAAAATGGTTTAGTGTTCCCATTTCTCGTTGTTAAAAAAAATTACTTGGAAAGCAGTAACCAGAAAGCAATTATTGTGCATCAAATAATTTTCTGTTTACAAAAGAAAATTCCACATTCAATTCTGTGGATTAAAAATATACACGGGCTGAACAATAAAAATATAACAGAATTATTGTGAAATAAATAAATGTGATCTTCTTGGGAAAAATATCGGAAACGACTGCTCTATATCTCGGAATATCTCGAAAACAAACACTGTTAAATATCGGGTACCTATATCAGGACTTATTCGAAATTTTATTTTCGGGAACCACGATACAATAGTTGAAAAGAATTTATGCATAAAATAAACAGTAATACTATCTTTTCTTCTTCGTTAAAGTCATTGCCCTCTTGTTATCCGACAAAAAAACAGATACCTAAGTAAGTTCTTTAGTTGACGCAGTTACAGATCAAACCAGTATAAACTGATCGTTGAATGTGTAGAAAGATCATACAAAGTTAGACCATGATAATCTGGTTATATACCTGGATTTGTAACAATGTGTACAAGAAAAGTTCAAGAGGATAAAGAATAAATAGTAAATTCTACTAATGCTAAATAGTTAGCGTGTTATAACTTTTCTAACTTTCAAGGAAAATCTGCTTGTTAAGTGCCAAGTATCAAGACTAACAGGGCCAAATTTAGCCTTAAACTATTATTACTCGGAAAAATATATTCCTGTTACTAAGTTTTAACTTGTTTAATATAATCTGTCGAAAAATATGTAGTGTAGTGTGAAACTTAGGCATGTAGGCGGAAGAAATAGGGCAATATTCGGTATAGGATGTTTTTGTAATTCCATGTACCTTATATTCGTAAAGGCGATTTTAGGACTTATTCTTCATAATGTAAATATTTTAAGTATGGGAGAGCCATACTTCGGCACGAAAGGGCCGGCTCGACCGGAATGATACCATGGCCTCACAGAAAACAGACGTGAAACAACGCTTGCGTTGTGTTTCGTCGTGTGAGTGAGATTACCGGAGGCCCAATTACCCCCTTCCCCAGTCTCCCCAATCCCCGAGTCCCCCACAATCCTCAAACTCCTACTTTCCAAAAGGTAGCACTTGTAACGCCTCTGGTGTTTCGAGTGTCCATGGGCGACGCCGATTGCTTACCATCAGGTGATCCGTCTGTCCGTTTACAGGCTTATCTCATAAAAAAAATTTGCTAAGAATACAAACCTTTCTAATTAATTCTATTTGTAGTTTAAACTGTCAAACACCAAGCGGTCACCGGTGACCGCGACCTATTGTTCTTTAATTGTGTCTATAAAACCGGTACTCGACGAGTTAAATCGATGATACGTATTTTAAGATATATCACAATAAGATAACTACACTGGAATAAAAAATACATTTTAAAATATTCAATGTCCAATACATTTCGTTAAAACTGTACAAGGACAGCTGTAGTACAATAAAAAACGAAAAAAGAACCTGATTTTGCTTTACACTCGGTCAGCATCAAACTTTAATTGGAATGAAAATGCAAACTGTCGAACGGACGTAAGTGAAACAATAATAAAAACGAACGAACATATCCCGTTTTATTTCTACGTTGATTGGAGAAAACAAAAGGTAGCTCTGTATAGATTGAAGGCTTCAGCACTGGACAGCACAGACAGAAAACGATTTATGTATACACAAAACCCCTAAAAATCTGCGCACATTCGCAATTTTTGGCTAATTGTCCATGTTGCTAGATGTGTTTTGTACCCTTTTTGTGTTTGTGTTATTGACAGTTTTCTTCCTTTACGGGTTGAGCTACTCTAGGTTATTTGTGTTTAGTTTTAGGTCCTTTTTTCATTTGTACCAAAGTTATATGTAAACCTATTGTTTTTTTTTAAATAAGAAAGTGTATGTTCTGATTTTAGAGAAGATATACAAAATGCTTCAGCGGTCACTGCCATAATTTTATATATCTATATATTATAATTGTATAATATATTTAGTCAGGAAGCTGCTAAGATAAAATACAAGTTGTTAAAATGTGTAATAATTGTATAATTCTCATCCATATTCAATGCAGTCTCTCGCGTGTTGAACAAAACTTTATGCTGTAATAAACTTTTCGTAGTTTCACTTTATTAATGTCCACGTGTGGACGTTATTCTGTGATATTTTGGTGCACAGGTAAATAGTATAGTGATATATTTTTTGTTGTTGTTATCATCATCATCATAAACAGCCTATAATAAGTGCCCAGTCATGGGCAAAGCCTCTTCGCACACTGAGAAGGCTTGAGCATAAATCCCCACGCTTGCTCATTCCAGGTTGGCAATTTCAAGCTTATAATCAGAAATTCTAAGTCCAGCTTACCTTACGATGTTTTCTCTTCACCGTTTTTCAGTGGTGTCTAAATAATCTTAGAAAGTACATCTAACTCGGAAAAAATCACAGTTACTAGCCGTTGGTAGGTTTCGAATCTACACCCTCATGCATGAGAAGCGGGTGTCTTAACCTCTGGGCCATCACGACTTTTTTTTTATGGCAGAGCCGATACGACAGATGCGACAAATACGACAGATACGACCGATACGATCGACACAACAAATACGACAAATACGACCGATACGACAAACACGACCGACACGACAAATACCACCGACACGACAGATGCAACGGATGCGACCGCCACGACAGATAAGACAGATGCGAAAAATACGACAGACACGATAAATACGATTGACATGACGAATAAAAACGACACGACAAATACGACCGACACGACAGATACGATTGACACGACCGACACGACAGATACGATTGACACGACCGATACGACAGATAGGGCAGATACGACCGACACGTCAGAAAGGACAGATACGACCGACACGACAGATACCATTATACTTTGTATATTTCATCATCATAACATCACGCCTTTTATCCCCGAAGGGGTAGGCAGAGGTGCACATTATACCACTGTACAATGTAACACCCACTTTTCACTATTTATGTTATGAGTCCCATGTAATAGGGGGTAAGCCATTGCCATATACCGGGCATTTGTATATTTTTTGTACATAATTATACTAAGTCATGATACTTTGTAAATGTATAATGGTGGAAACAGACACATTCTGAAAGGAGGCTGAAAAGTGTCAGTTTTCATTCCGCTCACAATTTTTGACAACTCCACAAAGAAGTCAGCGATCCGTGTAATCCTTACTTTGAAACCGTAAGAGCAGGTTTCTGGGAATCCTTTGACCCCAAAAAATAACAGCAATTTGGAGGAAAATTGTAGCTCAATTTCCAATACAGCACAAGGCTCGTAAATCTCTAACAATCACGTCGAAAAAATGTGACTTCTTGTATCCTGTACACCCTCAAATTATCTGCCGAACTTGATTTATACAGTGTACGAAATATTTTTGTATTAATACGACGAAATAAATTGTACAATGACATGGGAACGGAGTTTATTTATTGCTTCGCTATAACGGGGCAAGTTTTCCCATAAATTGGGGCTCCCATAACATTAAGGGACACTGCATTCTGACTGTGTTGAACTTTTTAACAAGCTCACTAAGCATTTTTATGGGCTGACAAAGAGTAAGTGTATTCATGTCTATACTTTAGCTACGAGTTTGGAAACTTGTAAAATAAAATGTTTACGATGTTTTTGTAGGTAAATGTTGCTTTGGAAAGGAATACGACCTTGAGAACATGCAGAATTGAGAACCAATTTTTTCTGTAGCTTCTTTTTTGACTGAAATCGCTATGCCAGTAGTCAAAAGAGAGAGAGAGGTAGAGACAGGATTGAATTAATTTTATGACTACATTTATAATTGGTGTGCAGTTTAAGTACTGTAATTGTAATAATACTGCCTCGTTGGCTGAATAGTCGCAATTACGATTGCCGGGCAAGGGGTCTCGGGTTCGATTCCCGGGCCGGGCAAAGTATAACTGGGCTTTTTCAAAAAATCTCAGTAGTAGCATGGACTCTGGAATTGTGCCCGGTATATGGCAATAAGCTCACCGTCTATTACAAGGGACTCATAAAATAAATAGTGAAAAGTGGGTGGTACATTGTACAGTGGCATTAAGTGCCGTAATGAACACCTCTGCCTACCCCTTCGGGGATAAAAGACGTGATGTTATGTTATGATATGTGATGTAATTGTAATAATAATTATTTATCAAAATTTCGGTCTTACTAAATCGCCTGAAAAAATTTGATGACGCAAACCAAATCATGTATCAAATCATTTCATTTACATTGTCACACTCTAAAACCAACTTAATGTCTATTTCTTCTTTCTTTTTACTCCAAAAGGAACGAAATAAAATATCTGTCACGGTTTAAGTTTTCTAAGGTAAGATACTGTAGGAAATAGTAGAGTGCCGGAAGAACAAGCTTACTCAGAAACCGATATTGGCTTACCGTTGGCTCGACCAGCGCAATAATCTCACTACGGAACTAAACTACTGAGCTGAGAGCTAAGTCTACTGAAAAGTGACTACTATTTTTCCACCGGTTCCATAAGTAATCGATTCAAGAAAAGTTATTTTAACTATATTTATTTTTCTTATTTTAGAAGATTTGGTTGATTTCTTACCTACCTTTATACATAGTTACTGGGAATTTTGATTTTAATTGACAAAGTCAACTCAAATATATTACATTAATTCAGGAATAGAAGGCAAGACCGTCAGCTCAGAAGCTCATATATTATTTCCCACAAGGCCATCATATTCAGTCGAGTGTGGAAGAGCCATGCTTCAGCATGAATAGGCCGGCTCGACCGGAGTGATACCACGGCTTCACAGAAAACCGATGTAAAACAACGCTTGTGTGGTTTCGTCGTGTGAGTGAGGTCACTGGAAGCTCAATTACCCCCCCCCCCCCAAACTCACCAATTCCTGAATCCGCAACAATCCTCAAACTCCTAATCCTCAAAAAGCCGGTAACACACTTGTAACGCCCCTGGTGCTGTGTGTGTCCGTGGGCGATACCGATTACCACCAGGTGATCAGTCTGTCCATTTACCGGCTTATCCCATAAAAAAAATTATCATTATTACTATTGACAGAGAATTTCATCAGCATCTTATAAAATTAATCTTTATAAAAGAAGACGGATAAAGTACTAAACTGAATAAAACCACAGCTACAATCTAGTTTACATAAAACTAAGTCATATTATTAAGTTAAGTAAGTTATGTTAAGTTAT
The DNA here is from genome assembly GCA_902850265.1 of Spodoptera littoralis. Lineage (NCBI taxonomy): Eukaryota > Metazoa > Arthropoda > Insecta > Lepidoptera > Noctuidae > Spodoptera > Spodoptera littoralis. Next base: position 4,271,402 of record LR824542.2, on the reverse strand, counting down.
TTTTACTTTATACTTTAAGTTGTAGTAGTTAACTGAAGAACTTAACTTGTAACTACACCTGTAAGTTTCATAGTACCTGACTTTCAAGTTAATTAGGGCCATGTAAGTTTTAAGTGTAGTCTGTACTTACACTACTTTTCAACGAAGTATGTTGATTAATATTGAAATTCTTTTATATAATCCACATACATAACATTTATAACTAACTAGCTTCTGCTCGCGACTACTTATGGGCAGTCCCTTTTCTCCCATTCCCGTAAGATTTTCAGGACATTTTTCTGTCATAAGAACCTTCTCCCGACGATAACAAACACAACAAAAAAAATCAGCCAAATCGGTCTAGCCGTTCTCAAGTTATGGCGTGACAACGGAAAACGGGTTTTTTTTTTTTATTTTTTTTATTTATCTTTATTGGCCCACCAACAATTGTATACATTCTTACATTAAATAACAAACATTTAATTAAGATAACAGTAAAATGTTACAATCGATTACAGGCGAGCACCGCATTCTTTAAGAAAAAAAAATAAATATCAATAATTGGATACAAAATTAGAATACAAGATGTTGGCTAAAAAATCAAATTAAGTCGCATTAATTTACATTAATAAATTAGCAATAAATTAATTGGAGGAAAAGAAAACGCTGCAATAGAATATAAAACTAAAGCCAAAATTAAAATCAAAATCAAAATCAAAATCAAAATCAAAATCAAAATCAAAATCAAAATCAAAATCAAAATAAAATTAAAATTAAAATTAAAATCAAAATCAAAATTAAAATCAAAATCAAAATCAAAATCAAAATCAAAATCAAAATCAAAATCAAAATCAAAATCAAATACAAAATTAAAATCAAAATTAAAATCAAAATCAAAATCAAAATCAAAATCAAAATCAAAATTAAAATTAAAATCAAAATCAAAATCAAAATTAAAATCAAAATCAAAATTAAAATTAAAATCAAAATCAAAATTAAAATCAAAATTAAAATCAAAATTAAAATCAAAATTAAAATCAAAATCAAAATCAAAATTAAAATTAAAATCAATATCAAAATCAAAATTAAAATAAATTAAATAACAAACAAATCAAACTCCAAATTACATCTTACTTCAAAATATATAAAGTCAATAATTTGCGGAACTTGCCAAATGAGTCTGAAAGCACATCTAGATCCCCGCAACTATTTACCAACTTGCACATTCGCGAAACAGCAGAATTTGCACCCAGCACGGTTCTTCGAAGGGGGGGATATAATAGACTCACGGGAGCTCGAGGATACCTGGCGGGAACTCGAATTGATATTTTATTTAGTAATCGAGGACAGTCAATTTTGTTCCGGAGTATTTTGAATAAGAGTGTTGCATCGCTAATATCCCTTCGCTTCTCCAACGACATCATACCAAAGAGTGAAAGTCTTTCCTCATACGAACTTCTCTTTTTAGCCACTCCCGATGAATATGCCAAATGCCACAAGAATCTCCTCTGAATGCGCTCCATCCTCAAACTGTGTGCGGCGTAGTGTGGTCTCCATACAGGTCCACAATATTCCAGAATACTACGGACAATGCAACTATACAGCAGAATCTTTGTACGACTGTGCCTGAATAATTTGACGTTCCTCATAACAAATCCTAGCATTTTAGAAGCCTTTTTGGTTATGTTCTCGATGTGAGGCACAAATGTCAGTTCGCTGTCAAACAAAACTCCAAGATCCCTTATCTGGGTTACCTCCTGGACAATCGTACTATTCATGCAGTAAGCAGATGGTATAATGTTCTTTTTATTTCGGGAATATTTTACATGATAGCATTTCTTTATATTTAAATTCATGTTATTTTGCTTGCACCATTGAACAAGTGAATCTATATCTTTCTGAAGTAATGCTGTATCATTAATTGAATTAATTGACCTACAAAATTTGAGGTCGTCTGCATACATATAGCATTCGGAGTACTGCAAGTGATGAGGGATGTCGTTAATAAATATGTTGAAAAGAATTGGGCCCAAATGTGAGCCCTGTGGAACTCCTGAGGTGATATCGTACTTTCGCGATCTAAAACCATTAACTGCAACAAAAAATTCTCGCTTCGTCAGGTATGATTTAATCCAATTATATAGATTGCCTGTTATTCCATACGCCGACAGTTTATGTAATAGTATACTGTGCGAGACACTGTCAAAAGCCTTGCTAAAATCCGTGTAGATCACATCAACCTGTCCACTACGGTCAACTGCTTCTACTAGCGTTTCTGTAAAAGACACCAGATTTGTGCAGGTAGACCTTGAACCCACAAATCCGTGTTGATCTTCACTCAGATACAGTTTGAAGTGTGACTGGATGTAGGGACAAATCAAAGACTCAAAAACCTTAGCAAGGGTGGACAGAATTGAGATAGGCCTGTAGTTGGTAATGTTATCCTGGTCATCACTTTTATGTACTGGTACGACCTTTGCTCGTTTCCAAGCGTCAGGGAAAACACCCGTATTAATAGAGTGATTATAAATTAGGAAAAGTGGTGATAACAGAACGGAGGCACACCTTGATACAAATATGGGAGGAATGCCGTCCGGGCCAGCACCCTTTCGAGTATCCAGAGACTTTAACTTATGATATAGCTTTTCTTTGTCGATCACTGGAGCTGTCAAATGCCAACCATTGTTATTCATAGTGTGAAGGTAATCTGAGTAAGTTGTACAAGATGTGGCTTGCGAATCACCAAAGACTGACGAGAAATGTGCGGCAAACATTTCGCATAATGTAAAACCATCTGATGTTTCTGTTGTACCATTAGTCATTGTGAGAGGTAATGCGCTAGTACCACCTCTTTTGTCCTTAATATATGACCAGAATTTATTGGGATCTTTGTAGATGTCGTTTTCAATATACTTGATGTAACTATTATAAGAACAAGTAGCCAAGTTAGTGCATCGCTTTTTTAGTAGTCTTAGCTCAAGCTCATCCATTGGATTTTTATATATTTTGTAGCGGATTCTTACTTTCTCTTTTTCTTTCAAAGTTCTTATTAAGTTTCTATTGAACCAAGGGGGGTATTTCTTTCGAGTTTTTGGAGGTTTAGAAGGTATTTGCTGGTTAATAATGGTATCAATTTGAGAATAAAAGACATCAAGCATTTCATTAACGTCACCAATGTTTTTGAAAGCCCCGTCCCAGTTTATTTCTCTTATGGTTTTACAAATGATCTCATAGTTCGCTTTAAAGAAATTCGGTCGGGCATTTTGAGGGTTGTACGGGAGTCTGGGATCCTTATTTACAGTAAATGTAATTTCTATTGGTGGGTGATGTGAATCGACCGCGCTAAGGTATCCTGGGGCAGCCGTAACGCGACCGGAGGGTAGATCAGTTAGTACAAGGTCCAGTATTCGGCCCGAAATATTTTCAATGTTATTAAGTTGTGAGAATTTGTGCATGTTTGTAAAGTCCATTAATAAGTGGCTAATGCCCGGAGAAATATAGCTACTAGCTGAGTCATTTACCAAGTTCCATTTAATATTACCCAAATTAAAGTCACCAGCAATACAGGCATGTAAACATACTCGCTCCAGAATGATACTACAGTTGTTCAAATAAGTTTCTAGAGTGGTACGAAGTACAGGCGGTGGCAAGTAGACCGCACACAGAGCTACCTGACGGATAGATTTCACAAAAGAAACTTCAATAGTAATCCATAAATCCTCACATTTGCTCTCCCACTGAATCATACGTTTAGACTTAATTGTTTTTTGAACTGCTATGAGTACTCCACCCCCATCCTTTTTCCTACCGTCCCTATCCCTTCTGTAAACTATATATCTATTATCAAATAGCTCCGTGCTTAATACAGAACTATTCAACCACGTCTCAGTAAGTACAATAATATCGTAATTATTTAAAGCAAGTTGACAACAAAAATCATGTGTTTTAGTACGTAAACCACGAGTGTTCTGATAGTATATACTAAGGCCTGCGAATTTAAAAAAATAATTATAGTAAATGCATCCAATATGTAGAAAAAAATTAAATTAAGTTACACCAATTTATTTAAGGCTTCCTTATTTCTAACCAAAATGTGCTCCGACTCCTGATTTTTTCTCATGAATATGCGACCACCTCGGACCCAGACAAACTGATAACCAATTTCCTTGGCCTTGATCCTGGCCGCTGCATGTAGATCTTTGTTTGCAGAGGAAAGATGTTCCGTCACGAAAATTGGCGTGTTTGACCCTACATATCCTAGGTGGGCGCTGTTTAGCTTATTTTGCGAGTTATTTTTATTAAACTTGATAGAAGATGCAAGAAACTGGTCGCGAACTCTCGGAGAAGAAAGCTGCACCACTACTGACCGAGGACGCGTATTGTTTGGTTTAATTTTAGCAACCCTAGTACATTTCAGAATATCTCTGTCTTCTATACCACATCCAATCACTCTAGACATGTCGGATACTATTTGAACCAGATTTTCCAGCTTTTTCTCAGGGAGACATTGTATTTCGATGTTGTTCGATCTAGTCTGCTGTACCAACTGATTCATTTCGGCTTTTAAAAGCACGATCTCATTTTTCATGTCCATGTTTTCCTTTTGCAAGATGTTTATTGTGTCTTTAGATGTAGCGTGGTCTTTAATCAAATCCTCATACTGGCCATTCATAAACGCCATCGAGTCAGACATAGCGCCAATTGTCTCCAGGATTGGTTGCAATTTCCTGTCTAGAGTGTCAACCAATTTATCTTTCAATTCGGAGAACATTTGCGATATTTCGGTTTTAATTACCTCTTGGATAGTTTGACGTATATCATTTTGCGACATTGTATCCTCTATCGCTACCTGGGGTGGGGAGCAAAGTGCTTGCCTCTTATTTCCTCTCGTGGTAGTTACATTGCGTATAGGTTTATTTTCAAGTTCATTTGTAGGAGATGATGCAGTTCCATCAGCCATAATTACGGTGATATGATTGTGGTACAAAGGTTAAGAATGTGCATGCAATTCAGCAATGAGGGTAGTTTCAAATGATAAGCGAAGCGAAAACTTAAACAAGTCTCAGCAACTAGTGCACGCCAATAAAAAACCTCTTTCACGAACTTGAAAGTTTATTTGTGAATAGGATACCTTATCATGAACAGGATTTCCTATTAATGAATAGTAAGCTTTATTCGTGAATAGGTACCTTTATTTCTTAGTGTAAGTTGGTAGCACTGCGCAACTTGCGACTCATTCTTGATTATCCTGATTGTCTATGAATATGAAGTGGACTAACCTCAAATTGATTCGAAAACAACTCCAAAATTCCGCTGCCCATTAACTTCCCGTGGTTCCTCAAATGGATGACGTTAGTCATCTAAATAACGTTTCGTTGGACACTATTTCAGTGGTTTTACCGTGGTATTACTAATTTTAAGAAATATATCTGTAGGAGCCAGTATTGATATCTTGAACGAACGAATGAACGAACGAACGGTTTCATTTTTATATATATAAAGATTAATAAGTTCTCGAGTGGAGGCCACGTACCGGCGAGCGCAGCGTAGGACGTCCATCCGCAAGGTGGACAGACGACCTCATTAAGGTCGCAGGGAACCGCTGGATGCGAGTTGCTTCCAACCGGCCTATCTGGAAGTCATTGGGAGAGGCCTATGTTCAGCAGTGGACGTCCTGTGGCTGATATGATGATGATGATGATGATATATAGATTATACAATACTCTAGTTCAACTAAATCGAGGGTTACAGATCGCCGTAATCACTAATCGCCGCGACCGACTCATAAGGAAGAGCCTGTAGCCCGAAACTAATAGAGCTTTTCTCAATAAATTCACGTAAGTAACCCGCGATTTCTAGTTAATTTAGTATGTCTCACGTCACGGTAGTTATTATAAAAACAATACTCTCGTTCATCTAGTTTATACATTAAATTATTTTTTTATTATTTGGCGTTTCATAGTCTCTGTCTAGCTTCATGGGAGACAGACGTAAGGTTATATTGTATGTACTATATTGTATGTATTATTTATTGTATGTATGTATTTAATTACCTACAAAAGAAGAATGACATAATAAAGCTGATTCGTCTCTGTAAACATATGAACTTGAACATAATTATTATTTTGCAAGAAGACCTTCAATTCCAGAAATCTACTGCAAAAACGATCAGGAATTTAAAATCAAATCACAGCCAATATCTATAGCAAATGACAGATCCAAATAAAATTACGTTAATTTAAAAATGGCGTCTTAAAAATGAGCCACTTAGTGTTGACAGATTGTGTTCATCTCAAAATGAACTTCCGTTAAATGTGACACGGATGGTATGAAGCAAAGATTGATCTCTTCGTTTATATGTAATAGACGTTGAAAAACTCATCAATTTTTCCTCTCCGTATATTTTCTTATGGCATAACGGTGAATAGGCGCGTTTTAGTGCAAATTGAGAATGCCAAATCACTTTTGCGAACACCTAGAGCCTAAAATATTGAATGAGCTGGTTTCACTGGCTTTTACTTTAGACAGGTTATATCTAGGAAATAAATTTAAAGCGTTTAGTGAAACTGAAATATTTTATTCAGGTTTTAACTCGTTGAGTACCGTCATTATAGACATAATTAAAGAACAATAGGTTGCCGTCAACGGTGACCGCTCGGTGCTTGACAGTTTAAAATGTTTTTATAATAACTATCGTGGGATGTATATATACTAAATTAACGGTATACTCACGTGAATATACTGAGAAAAGCTCTACTAGTTTCGAACCACAGAGGGGTTCTATCTCATGAACAGCGTGCGCGGTCGCGGCGACGTCGCGCTCACTGAGCATTTCTCAGTATATTGACGTGAGTAGCCCGCGATTTTAGTTAATTTAGGTTTTAAGATATTTTCGTGTGTCAAATGTATTAGAAAGATACGTTTAGTGATGACTTTGGAGGCTGTTTAATAATAATTATCAAAGGTGCTATGTAGGAACTTAGAGCTATACAAATATAGTATAGTTAATATTTGTATTCGTCTATCATTTTGTCAGACATGACCAAGATTACGATCAAAATTATTAGTACAACTAGCCTTTACCCGCGGCTTCGCTCGCGTCACAAAAGGATAAAAAGTAGCCTATGTGACATATACCAATAAGTACATACAGCGCCATCTATACCAATACTTTTGTTTTCCCTCGGGAATATCAATTTTTTTCGGGATAAAAAGTACCCTATTATTTAATCCAGACTACTAACTTTACGTCTGAAAAAAATCAATGCAATCGGTTTAGTAGTTACGGCGTGAAGTCGGAACAAACAAACAAACAAACAAACTCACTTTCCGATTTATAATATTAATATAATAATATAATATATATAGTAAGGATGATTAGTTGAGAATTCCAGCGGTATGGTCGTGAGTTTATTCATCGCCAGTTGAACAACAAGTCATTTACGAATGAAAAAATATATTTCATTTGGAAATAAGACATTAGTCAACAAAAAAGCTAAGTACCAACTATTACTTGAACAAAAGCCGGAAAAAAGGGTTGCTACCTACAGACAAAAGACCATTAGAAAATTATGCAAATATTTTAGTAAGGGCTCTTAGAAGCCTGACCTTTTTGTAGCACTAGTACAAACAGACCGATATCAAACCCTCTTTGATGTGGCGCACAATTTACTGATTGTTAAAGTAGAAACAGTTGCCTTTTTCAGTATTCAGTAGATGTAACTCTCCAGTTATTACCTTCAGGAGTGAGTTTTAATTTTAACTTTTTCGTTGATTCCTTTAAGAGTTCTTGTGAAACAAGATCTCCGGTCTTTGTAGCCGTTTTTAACTGAAGCTTGTTTCCGCTGGGGAACCAATTTTAACTTGTTTAATTTAAAAGAATCGGGTTAGTTGCTAAACTGTGTTTAGTGTGAATTTAAATGTTTTATACAAGTTTTAAGTTAGGTATTAAAGAGGCTTTGTGGTTTAATATTTCAGTTGCTTTGTTTTGTCTTCAAGTAAATTTTTGAGACACTATGTCTTTTCATGGTTATAAGTCGTCACACTGATTCTTTGTTATTGTTAATAGCGTTATTTTTATGGGGCATAAAATAATTATATACTTAGGTACTTTAACCCTTTAACCGCCATGTCATAATACGCGTGGAGTGCATCTAGCGCCAGCAAACTTTAGGTACAATTTTGCATAATGTTGTAAAATATAGTTATCGATAAACAAACTAATGAAAAAAATAAAACTTACTCATTTTTAATTAAAGGTTTATTTTCTTAAGAATTATATTAAGAACAATTAAAATAACTAAATCAACTTTAATTTTTCTTTAATACAAAATAAATACGTAAATACACATATTATTGTTTGCTAGCTGTCTTTTTAACTTTAGGATAAATAAACAGACTAGAAAAACAAAATTTACCGATTCATTATCACTATCTGTTAAACTGCTACCACTACTAATATCATTGTTTGATGGTTGCAATATCGTTAATAATTCTTCGTCGTTGTATAACATCATCGATCACTTCTCGTCACTAGCCTAGACCTAATAATATAATAGCATGTCTTATCACGGCGATGGCGTTAGCGAAACTGACGCTTATTTAAAATATGACTTTAGTTGACCTTGAGCCGTACGTAAAATTAAGGCGCCGGCGTTCGCGGATCGCCTGCACTAGTGACGTTCTGGAATATGTCGGTAATTTTTATTGCTTTGTTGATTTCTGCATATTATAACACTTAAGCTTGGGTTTTTTATAAATAATAAAATCGTTAATAAATATGAAATTAGAATAGGTAAATATTTAGTTGATAATTTGATAAAAAACAGGATGTTTTTTATTAATTTAGCATCAGGAACTTCATATGTGGTACAACACTATTCTGCGTGAAATCACGGGTTTGGCGAAGTAGGTTGATATTTATATGTATCGTGAACTGAGAATCATTAGTTATTTCATTCAATTAGCTAAAATATATATCTAGTACTGTTAAAAATAAAGTAATAACACGAAATATACTAAGATTTAGTAAGTAAATTCAACATTTATTTAACATCTTTCAAATGATAGGACTTTTACGCAATATTCCGTCTTGGCGAGTGGGGTAAAATGCTTACAATATGTAATATTAAGGTGATGGCGGTTAAAGGGTTAAAATTACCTGGTATATAATTATTGCTACTTCGTATATAATAATAAATTGCTCAATCAGCTACATTTTTAGTAAAACAAAAGGAAAACATAGCAGTCAAAACACAATGATGCATCATGTAGACTCAAACTAATGACTATTTTAATAACTGTCAGAGTGTTGGACACTGAACTTTTTAGCGCAAAACCAAGTATGTGGGCCCATAAACCGTAATTTGGCACAAATAGCACGCCCATTAACACGTGATACATACGGCTGTAATGGCTAACTAACTGGCTATGAGCTTTATATTTACTTAGTAAAGTTAATTTACTTTGGGCGATAAATAGCGGTTTAGTCATAAGAATTCGCTGCTTATACATAAACAATTATCGTATTCATTTTTAAATATTTAAAAATTCATATCCTGTGGGTAAAACCGATAATACACAACGTGAAATCTATTTTTTTATCGAAAATTTTTACTTCCAGACGAAAACGAAATAGATTACATGGTATAGACAGTCAATATCTAATAGGTATATTATGTTCAGCACAACTTATTTAATATTTCCAATAATTAAATAATAATGTTAATTCAATAGTTAACGAAATATTACCAGGAGAAATCTTCAGTTATAACTCAAGATGAGCATGGTACTTAGATATTTCTGGATAGATCTTTGAAAAACTCCAAACTATTGATACACAAACCAATTTTGGGCATAGCGTTTGATAACTATTATCAAAAGTTCGCAGCATAGTTTATGGCAAAAATGTTCAATAAAAATATTTTGTAATAAGTCTGTGTATCACGAACCGACCACAGAAGCGGCAGATGTCATTTACACAGCCCGCTGTTGTTAAACTCATGTATGTGTGTATGTACTTTCACAGTGCAGAATTATCGTAAGTATAATGAGTGAGAGAGAGAAATAGAATGAGAGTTGGTTACTATATACTTATCTTTTAGAAGTGACATAGATGTTACTTACCTTTTTTTACTTCGACACGTAAAGAAACCCTTAATGATTCTTTTATTCTTTAAAAAACCGACTTCAAAACACCACCCTTTTTTGGAAGTCGGTTAAATAATATACCGAAACCTTCTCCTAAGTGTAACAAACACTTTTTTCGAAAAATATTTCTCGCATGACGTCACTTTTGAGTACGATTTATACTCTAAAATGACGTAGCTACCTCCCACTCCTAAACTTTGATTCGTTTTATCTAAGTATTATTTTCTTGTACGACAAAATAAAAAAATACGTGTCTAATATTTTTTCATTAGACACCTAACTGACGGACTAATTAGATTTTTAATTTTCATACTCTGTCATCATCCCTATTGTCTAATTTGAATGAACTATATTGTTTCGATGTAGGTACAGTTTCTTAAAGGCTAATGGCGGAAAGTTTATTATTATCATCTTGATTTTCCTAGCGAATGGATCTGCACGTAACATCTATTATACATATGAATATCACACGGCCATATTTATTTTACACTGCATGCAGACACACTGATAATGCACACATTCTGTATGCGCTTTTGTAAAATAAATGGGTCGTTTCATTAAATTAATAAATTGTTCGCACTTTAATATTGTACTTACAAATTATGTATATTTTTAACCGACTTCATAAAAAAAGAGGTTCCCAGTTTTGTGATTATTTCGCTATTGACTAAATTGATTTTGATGCGGTTTTCAGAAAAGTGTTTATTATACTTAGGAGAAGGTTTTAGTATATTAATTAACCGACTTCCAAATAGAGGAGGTTGAAGTTGACTTCTTTAAACGTAATCTATATAAGAATTATTCAAAGAAAAGTTAGGTCTTATCTAGCCGAGAATAATGTTCATTATTGCTTACCGGTTAGTATAAAGTTAAAGTAATGCTTATAGTTATCATTATCATGATGGCTCAGTAACTTAGGTCAATGTCCTGCAGTGTGACATCTCTCCCTTTTTTACACAACTATAGGGTGTTGTTCTCATATTCATTCAAGTAAAGTTCAATTAAAGTTATTTATACAAGCAACACGTCTCCCTCATTGCTCCACATTACACAAGTCATGGAAGTGTATTACAAATAGGTGAGTTAACATAGTGTCAAAAATAATGTAACTATTGTCTACTTTCTCCAGTCTCTCTTTAACAAACATCAGCAAGTATCAACCAATAGCCTGCAGTCCACTAGATAAGAGCATAATATCTAATTTGCTTGCTAACGATATCGCTTAAATTCAACTTCGACACCATTATAGTTTCAATACGTTAACCAATAATACCAATAACATGCATGCAAGGTTATGATAATTTCAATGGAGTCTTTAGAAACGTAACAAGTAATTTGTGTAACCAAGAATTAAGATTTAATAAAACATATCATGTTATCATCCTATTTTGTTTCCATTTTGACTGTTTCTTGTATCTTAAATAAATAAATAGGTTTTCACGCAGTACTGGTAGTTTTGTGCTTTAAAATTGCAATTCTATCTATTCATTCCACTCCATACTTAAAATCAGACGGCCTACTAAAGAATCGTGTACAATGTCGATGATTTAGAAAGAAATATTAGAGCTTTCAATTAACTATGTTTGTATTAAAAGTTGTCGTGGTGGCTCGGAGGTTTAAGACGCCTGCTTCTCATGCATGAGGGTGCGGGTTCGGAACCTACCAACTGCAAGTACCAATGTGACTTTTTCCGAGTTATATGTACTTTCTAAGATTATTTAGACACCACTGACAAACGGTGAAGGAAAAACATCGTGAGGAAACCTGGGCTTATAATTTCTAATTATAAGTTTGAAATCGCCAACCCGCATTGAGCAAGCGTGGTGATTAATGCTCTAACCTTCTCCGTGTGAGAAGAGGCTTTGCTCAGCAGTGGGCATTTATAAGCTGTTGATGATGTATTAAAACTTTCGTGAGATTATTATGTTTTCGGCTTATTCACGCAAGTATTTGACGAAGAACTCGACTAGTTTCAAGCCATGCCAGAGCCATATTCATGAGCAGCATTCCGCGACCTGCTACGCGGCGCGGCGCTGCTAGTGCTGCTACTGTCCTGCTACGCGTCCTGTGCCGTGATTCTAGAAACTAGTCGCGTTCCTCGTCATACTTTTACTTGAGTATGCTGAAAACATGATAATTAAATTTAATTAAGTACTTTAAAAATGCGTATAGATCTATTTCTATACTCATAATCCGATGTTAGCTAGCTGGCGATTTCAGTCGTTAGCGTATTATCTTCGAGAAACTTCCATCACACGCAATGGCGTGCAGTGATACGTATAATTTCGTAAAAAATGGCGACATAAACCTTCGTTTTCTAATAAATTGCGACATTACGAACGCTTTTATTACACAATCGAGATTGTGAGGCCTACACAATATGGTGTTAGAGTGTAATTTTATACAATTGTATTAGATTAGTAGCGTAAGTAGTGCTGAAATTGAGTCTAGATTAAATTACTCGCAGTTTTTTTGACACTTTTTTTTATTTCTTTGTCACCTATTTTATAGTGCGTGTATAGTCATAAGTCATACTTACACTTACCTTCTATTTATTTATTAATAAATCTGTAATGAAAGATCTATTTTCACCTCGAACTGTGATGACAGGAACAATTGTAGTATTCAACAGAATCTTAAACAGAACCCACCTTCGCATAAAGTAACGTCTATACATAAAATAACATTTTTCCATTAGATATTCCTTACAGGATAAATTCTTTATCATAAATATAATAACATAATTCTTTAATAAACTTCTTTTAAGAAAACCGACTTCAGACCCCTTTACTTTTATTTAATAATATACTAAAATTTCGACTGCCTCGTTGGCCGAGTGGTCGCAAGTGGTACTGCCGGGCAAGGGGTCTCGGGTTCGATTCCCGGGTCGGGCAAAGTATTACTGGGTTTTTCAAAAATCTCAGTAGTAGCACGAAGTCTGAAAATGTGCCCAGTATATGGCAATAGGCTCACCCCCTATTACATGGGACTTATAACATAAATAGTGAAAAGTGGGTATTACATTGTACAGTGGCATTAAGTGCCGAAATGTGCACCTCTGCCTACCCCTTCGGGGATAAAAAGGCGCGATGTTATGTGTATGTAAAATTTCCGGCCTAAAATGTAACAAATACTTTTTGAAAACCGCATTAAAACCAATTCAGTCATTTGCGAGATAATCGTGCATACATACATACAGATCACACTGAAATCCTCGTTTTTATTTGACGTCGGATAAAAATGACTTGATGTTGATGAAGTTCAATTCTGTTTCAAATTGTATTAGTTAACCATTAAAAGACATAAATGCGAACATTAATCCATCTAACAACACAACATGTAAAACAAAAATGTGTACTGAATAATGTATTGAAAGAGCTTTGTAACAACAGTTTGCGATATGCAAATATAGGTAGCCTAATCCGATGGCAGTGATGTCAAATTGAAATTCCATGTCGGAAAGCTGCAATCCGCTGAGTTTGAACAACGCAACGCTGCCATTTTGAATTCCATCAAAAATACGTGTAGTTTTTTACTGGAATTTTTTGAATAACCGTATGAACGGGGATTGGTAAACAGCACCCTCTGTGATGCAAAATGGCCGACGATTTTCAATAAAATACTTCGTTGCACTCCAGGATTATAGCGAGTTTTTTGAAGAGTAGTTTAACGTTTAACTATCTACATTTATGGCATGTTTGTTCTCGAAAATTTAGGGAGAAATGTACTTACCTTTACTCCAACCGAGAACGTAATCGTGCTAAACTTTATATTATATACGAACACTCATCTTTTATCTGCCAAACACCGCACCAATAACCAACAAAAACATAATTATTCTATTTTCTAGTTACTATTAAGTCCCTCATACATTTTTGGTTTAAAAAGTATTTAACTGAAGGTCAATTTCGTGAAACTATCTTAGATATGACGAGAGTACGGGCGATTTATTTAATAAATGTTCTAAAATATTTCAACTGAATGAAACAAATTTATCATGTTGGTGATAAAATCAATTAGGTATATTCCGGTTGATGACTATGACGACCATGGCCCGAAGGGTACGCAAAGAAATACTTACACTTTCTTGTGACAACAAATCTAATATTGCACATAATTTAAGTGTGGGAGAGCAATGTATCGGCACGAATAGGCCGCCTCTACTGAAGTGATATCACGGCCTCACAGAAAACCGACGTGAAACAACACTTGTGTTTTGTTTCGTCGTGTGTGTGAGGTTACTGGAGGCAATCTCCTCTCCAAGAATCCCCAACAATCCTCAAAAAGCTGGTAACGCACTTGTTTTTCGGGTGTGCATAGGCGGCGCCGATTGCTTACCATCAGGTAATCCGTCTACTAGTCTACCGGCTTATTCCATAAAAATAAAATTCTAGACTTCATATTGTTAAATTTCAAAATTTAAACATTGGACGCAATACATGTTCCAATGACCATTTATAACTCAAACATACTCTGTAAATTACAATAATATTCACAAGAGCGTAGACCGATATCAAACCCAAGCATATCCAAATCCCCATACAATGTCCGAGCAGATACGCCCAGATTAGCACGCCTTGATGTACATACATAATGCAGTTTCATATAAGTACGCATGTCGGCTGCCCGAACGTTCCAACGGCACAATACATGCACATAAATGCCGTTCATCAAATCAGCCGGCGCCGCGACCGGCAAAATTCAATTTTGAAATACGTTCACAAACCGTACCCGCTACATTGTTTACTATTCCCATTTACGCGTCGACAAAAAATGACACACCACACGATTTTATGCAAATATTCTGATCATAAACAAAGCTTCCCAAATACATAATTAAATACATAGAACATAACCCTTTTGTAAGTACCCCAGTAGGTGATAAAACGAGTGGGCCGGAATTAATATTGCGGGGTACCACCATTAGATAAATTAATCCGAAATTAAATGCGCCCACCGTATAATTAATAATGTAGAACAACATTAAAAGATTGTGTTTTCTCAAGGCGTCGGCGGTTTTCTCAAAGAGTGCCCCCGAGGCTCAGACCGTTTCTTTTGAGACTTAATGAAACTCATGCTTGGAGGGGCTGCTTTGCCTAATTCCGTTTGCTTTGAGCGGCGCGCGGTGCGTGCGCGAGCGAGCAAGCCACACGCACGCCTGTGATCGCTCAAGTGAGCAAACTCGTAATGTTACTCTTCAAAACATTTCGTAATTTAAAACTTTATGAATAAATAATACAACAACATAATATATTCTTACATAATATTTTATTTCAGAAATATGGTTAGATAGTACATACTAAATAATTAAACTTATGTTAATAATGCGCAAAATCGATTACGGATCGCCACATCCAAGCTAAATTATGAATTGTGGTCGATTTTGCGCATCGCATAAATTTTAATTGTAGGTATAAATAACTATTTTACAGAAATATAATTTTGCCCTATTTCATTCAAGCACACACCCGTTTATTATTCTTATTAAATTATTCAAATTATGCTACGTTAAAGTCTGTCAGTGATGACTAGCATTTGAACCTAGTCCAAGCCATGTTACGATAGAAATTATTACAATTCTGTTACATTTCAAATTAGTTTACTTACTTAGAGGGAACAGTTATATCTACAACGATATTATGAGCTTTGCACAAGTTCGAGGCGCAATTTTATTTCGTTTAAGAGACATAAAATAATGTTTCGCAGAAAATCTAATATGTACAACATTATACTTTTACCTTAACCTATAACTGGATTATGTTTTACCGATATATTTTGTCGTCGTGGGGAGGCAAGCTAATGAAGTATGGCGCGGGTGGAGGTGGTGCCAAGTACCTTACTGAGCCTGGCCCCGACTGCACCTTGTGTGGCAGAGTGGCATTGGACAATGATGGCGGTGGCAGCGTGCCAGCATAGCCTGGCCATGGTGGACCCCACATTGGTGGACCTCCAGCGGTCGGACTGCTGGCCAAAGGACCACCACGATATGAAGTAGATGTCATCCTCAATCGAACAATACAAATAGCCACAATCAATATTGCTATAAATGCAACCACACCGCCAACAATTCCAATAATTAAATTATCATCATTGTTTGTCGTCGCCACTCCAACGACTGGAGCTCCTTTTGGCTCTCCGGTTACTTTGGGACGGTCATGAGATGGTGCCACTGACCAAATGATGTCCGGCTCTGAAGAAGTACGCACTAAACGTGGAGTAGGTGTTGTAGTGATACTACTAGAAGTGGGTGTTGTTCTGCGTCGTGTTTCACAAGTTAGTTCGTCGTCTCCTATCTCTACCAACAAAAATCCTGACAAATGGTCGGGAGATTCGCATCGAACATCGTTAACTCCTACATTTGGCAACCACCTCCTAAGCGCTCGAGCATTACAATCGCAACGAATTGGATTAGTATCTAAGCCAAACATTGAGAGATCCGCCCGACGATCGTCTAAAGACACTAAAAGCTGCGGTTGTAAAGTTGTCAATTGGCTTCCAGCTACATCAATAGTTATTTGCGAAGATCTAGGCAACGGGAAGAGCAATGCGGGTGGCAAACTTGTAATAGAAGTGTTCCTAAACTTTACTGTGATTGCTGGTGCTTTTAAACCTGCTAATACGCCGGAAGACACCGTTTTGAGTCTCGAGCCTCTAATACCTAACTCTTCCAATCGTGGGTGTAATATAGAGTGTAACTGATCGGCACCAATAGTCGTGTCTTTCACTTCAACATCCAATTTTTCTAAAGCCAATAGATATTGCAAAGCCCCTTGAACATCAAAGTATCCTAACCTAGGATATCCATAAGCTCTCAGCTCCACCAAATTAGGTAACGATCTAAAAGCATTTTTCTCAATTCTAGTACATTTTTCCAAATTTCCAATATCTAAAACTTGTAGCGAAGAAAGATTTTCAAAGTTTCCGTCCATGATCATTACCATTGGGTTCCCAGAAATATTAAGTCGCAAAAGATTTTTAAGTTTGGGCCACGAAAGCGCTAGTGACCCAGTGACGTCAGTAATTTGATTTTGCGAGAGGTCCAGTGATTCTAATAATGTTGTTCGAGTGAAAGTTTTTTCTGATAACTTGGTAATGTTGTTGTAAGATAAGTTCAACTTGTGTAAAAATGGTGTCTCAAGTTGTCCGAATTCTTTGATACCAGTACCTGCCAGATTTAGGTCACGCACTGTTTTTGGTTCAGTCAAAACGTTGTTAATTGTTTTCTCAGACAGAGGATTGAAGGACAAGTCCAATTTCTTGATATTAACCATGACACTGTCTTCAGCCGGTATATCGATTATTTGATTACGTGACAAATCTACCGACGATACGAAAAAGTATTGCTTTTGTAAAGCTCTCAGCGGAGGATGCTCAAATAAGTTTCTGCTCAAATCAATATTTTCAAGCATGTGGAGTCTCGATCGCTCGAAAATATTGTCCGGTAATTCAGTAAGTAGGTTGCCGCCTAAATTCAATACTTCTAATCGAATGAGTCCTTCAAACAGTCTATCTCCCAACCGATCGATTTTATTATTTGACAAATCCAAATACTGGATTTGTGTTGAATTATGAAAAGCCATTTCGCTTATTGACTCAAGTTCGTTTCTACCTAATAAGATAGTCCTTAATTTCGGAAGTCTGGCAAAATCGAGCTCGTCTACGTTCTTAAGAGCATTACCAGATAAATCCACTAATTCAAGATATTGTAAAGTACTTATAAGTTCTGACGGGAAGAAGTTGAACTTATTGTTAGTAAGTATGATTTCTCTCAAGCGTGGGTGGATTTTGAACGAGGACGGGAACAAGTAACTGAGTTGGTTGTCAGAGAGATCTATAACTTCGAGACTCGTTCCGGTGTTGAAGAACTCCCCCTTAAAGGCGTTCAGCTGGTTGCCCTTCAGAGATAAGTACTGTATAGACATCACGTTCACAAAAGCTGGCGTTCTAATATTCACGATATTATTATAAGACAAGTCTAAGTGAGTTAAGTTTCTAAGATTTTTAAATGTATTCTCTGAAACTTCTGTTAAGAGATTGTTTGACAAATATATCCGCCGCAAATTGAAATTCTTGGAAAACAGATTGACTGGAAGTGCTTTTAAGCCAACGTTGCTTAAATCAATGCTCATTAATGCTGGGTTATTTTGGAACACATTTTGATGCAATACATTCATATGCGAATTGCGACTAAGATTGAGATGAGTTAGGCTTGGAATGAATTCGAATGCATCGACTGGTATTTCGGATATTTGATTATCTGAAATGTCTAAGAACCAAACACTGACAAACTTTAACGGTTCGCCGACAAACTCTAGTATCCTGTTTTGGCTTAGCGAGAGGAATTGTAGAGATTGTTCTAATCCACTAAACACTTCAGCGTTGATTGAGTTCAATAGATTTCCCGACAGATCTAAATGGTGTAAAGTTTTGAAATGGTCGAATGCTCCAGGTGGTAGTTCTCTAATGACGTTTCTTGATAGTACTAGAGATGTTACTCTGTCGGATACCGATTTGAGGATGTCACTTGATAGTGCAGTGACTCTGTTATAGCCCAGATGTACTGACACGAGGCTTGGTAGGCGGGACAGAGCTGTCGCAGGAATGAGTAAGATGTTGTTGTCTCGTAGAAGCAGCGTCTCAAGACTTGTTAACCGTCAAAGGCATCATCTTCCACCTGGAAAGTAAATAGGATCTCCATATAACTTACTTGTATAAAACTAAGCGATTTCTATCTAAATGACATAGAAGTGACTCAATTATAAACAGTTTTTTTTTAAACGTATTTGATGGTTATGCATAGAAATTGTAGAAAAAATAAACTCCACGACATATTTTCCTAATTCAGAACTAACGCTTAGCATTTGTAAAACTATATACTTACAGTACGAAGTGCATTGACCCCAACATCCAAGTAGCGCAGCTGAGTGAGTCCGACAAAGGTACCAGGTGCCAGTTTCACCAAATTGTTCCTGCTCAGGTCCAATACTTGTAGGGACACCAAAGTACTCAAATGGCTGTTGTCTATATTCTGCAATAAAAGTGTAAGGTTCATCAAGGCTGTTGATAACTAATGAGAATTTAATGAAGATGAGCCTTCATTGTGTCTAACTTATAACAAAAGGTCTTATAAATAGAGAACCTATCAACTATACACTAGCTAGTCAAAAGATATTTATGATTCAAAGGTATTTTCATCTCAAGTTACATTGAGTTTAAGGTCTCAACTCCATGACGAGTTAAATTTATAACTTAAATTCTAAGAAGAAAACAATCGACTTCCAAATTCACAACAACCTTGAACATAAAACAAAGGAGCAAAACAAAAACAATATTAATGAAATTTTAGAAACATTGACAATTACTATGTCAATTAAGTCCAAAATTGCTAGAATGAATGTTCAATCAGTTATAACGCCGATATTAGTTTCCGTGTCAAAGGGGTTAATTAACTTGTTAACGAGAAATTACGGGTTAGGCAAATTTCTGGAAGATTGACTATCTGCGATCGAGTCGCGTTACCCAAGGATAATTACAATAAGTTAATAAAGCCTAACAGATGTGGTTACGTTCAAGTAATTCGACTATATCGAGTGGTTATGCTAAATATGTGCCCTTGAGTTGCTAAATATAACCCTCGAACATGAGAGCGTTATGTTATCATAATTATTGAACTGTAAAATTTCGGAGCTACGCCGTAGCTCTGCTACGCCAATAGCTACGCCGTAGTAAGGAAAAAGTAGAAGATTGTAATGAATTGACATTATTGTATCCACTTCAATGCACATAATTTTAAAAGTTTTAAATAGCGTTTATTCTAAAAAAGAACAACATTTTTTTACTCTGCTGACTTTAAAATAAAAATATCGCAGTTCAAAAATAACAAGGTCCATATCAGATTTCCAGATCATTACAGAAATAACAATCGGGAACAAAGTTTTAAAAACTTGGATGGTGCTCACCGTGATCATGTTGCTGGAGAGGTTCAAGTGTTTCAAAGCGACGAATGATTTCATCGCCACTGTTGGGAAGTCAGTTATAAAGTTTTCTGAGAGGTCCAACTTTTCCAAATTCTCGGCTCCTTGGAATACATCGCTGTTAAACTTGGAGAGTCGGTTCCGACCGAGATCAAGAGCCTGTAAATCTCCGAGGCCGATAAAAGCGCCACCTTCGATTGTCGATATCATGTTTGCGTGGAGGTCAATTTCTTCGAACGTCTTTTGTGACACGAAGGACCCTTGTCGTATTAGTGCTGAAATTGAAATTACATTTAGTAAATGCGGTTTGATTAATTAAATCTATGCGAGTGGGTTTGATATGGTGTTAATTCGTGTATGTAATCTATAATAATAGCAAAATTATCTGACTATACCTTACAGAAGTCAAATAATTAATTTCTCCACACAAACTATTGCTAGCGATGCAAATTAATTGTGTGACTTCTATTGCAGTAAATTAATCAACGTTGCTTTGATAAATAAACGAAATTTAATTCAAAACTATTTACCACTACTGTAATAAGGTAAATATTATAATATAAACACGGTAAGTTACAATAGCCATCTAGTCGTTCCATGGGAAGGTAAACGTGAAGAATACGAATCATCGCTTGTCGCCAACAATGTGTTTTGTTAAGTTTATAAAATAAATACATATAAAAAGTGCCCATCATTTATTTAAATAAAAACCAACCACTTCAACAGACACAGTTACACAAGAACAAAGCACAAATAAAATTGTTTAATTAACCCGCGGCAAAACTAAACGAGACACAGCTAAGAAAATGTCCTTAATTTGAAATTCAAAACTCAGTCTCTCGTTAATAAACTGAAAATGGTTAAACAGTTTCCTTAATATATGCCTTAAGACCTCATTAGTAAAGACTAGAATACAATCTTACCTATTCTGTTTTCTCTGAGGGAGAGAACTTTCAAGGCTTGTGGTCCGTTCAGGGAGGACGAGGGCACATGGTTCATGTTATTGCGGTCCAGTCGTAAGACCTGCGGATGGAAATGTTTACTTAACTTTCGCGTTTACGTTTGCGTTTGAAATGTAGTTTGGGGTAGACCTTAAACATCCTGTTGTAAACGTATCTCGTGAACACGAATTGTGTTAGTAATTATGATAAAGACAAAGATGGGGATGTAAAGACCAACAGATGTCGGTGGGTCTAATTATAAACTAAATCGTCCTAAATATAATTTGAACAATTCAGTCGAGTTTACATCAGCTCCATTGTATCACACGTACTTTTGACAAGTTCAAAAAAAAATTAACTCTCCTTTAGTAGTCAGCGAAGCTCGGTATGGAGAAGAACAAGCTAAAAACTTCATCGTTAGTCTTGCTGTCCTTATCTATCACTAAACAAAAAATAAAAAAATTCTTCACTCACCTTCAGAACATCGCATCCAATCAAAAGACCTTCTTCAAGTCCTCGTATACTGTTACCACTAAGGTCCAGTTCTTCCAAAGCTGGTAGATTATGAAGTTCTGCAGTCGAAAAGATGGGGTTCAGGTTGTCTCCAAGCAAGTTATCAGCTAAGGCCAGCTTCGTGATGTTTCCTCGAACTCCAGCCAATAATCTGTCTGGTAACCTTCGCAGGCTGTTGTGTGAGAAGTCCAGCTCTTTTAGTGGAAGACCGTAGGATGAGAAGATCTGGAAACGAAAAGCATTGATGTAAGATGACGAATATGAAGTTTAATACTCACCTGTTTTTCGGGTAACAAAAAAATGTATAATCTCGATGAATAAATTTATTGGGCTATCCCCCAATTACATGGGACTTATTACATAAATAGTGAAAAGTGGGTGTTACATTGTACAGTGGCATTAAGTGCTGTAATGAACACTTCTGCCTACCTCTTCGGGGATAAAAGGCGTGATGATGTTATGAATAAATGTATGTGTCTTTCATAAAATAGTCTAGCTAAATTAAATCACCGTATTTCCAGCATCTTAACGTTAACTTTATTTGCCCTAAATACCAACTATAACTTTTTCTATACACATATTAACCTATTACTCAAAAAACAAAAGAGTAACAGATGTTGTTCGCCGGCTTCGTACAACTTACTCAAACGAACGTGTTATTGTCAGTATAGTAAGTTGATAGTTCAGACACAATAAGGAAAGGTCAATTTGTTTCGAAATTAATGAGGGAACTACTTATAGTTTTATGTATCTATTAACCACAATGCATGTGGTCAATAGTACTTCAGACTTTTATAAAAATAATGTTTAAGTTCTTTTTTCTTTGACCCTTGGCCTTTATAGTTCAGAACCAGTTAAACTGTCAAACACCAAGCGGTCACCGGTGACCGCGACCTATTGTTCTTTAATTGTGTCTATAAAACCGGTACTCGACGAGTTAAACAAGGTATATTTCACATCACTCACACATCAACAGCCTATAAATGGCCACTGCTGACCAAAGACCTCTTCTCACATGGAGAAGGTTTGATGGATGGAAAAGGCGTTAATCGCCACGCTTGGTCAATGCCGGTTGGCAATTTCAAACTTATAATTAGAAATTATAAGCCCAGGTTTCCTCACGATGTTTTTTATTACCGTTTGTCAGTGGTGTCTAGATAATCTTAGAAAGTACACATATATACCTCGGACAAAGTCATATTGGTACTTGCTGTTGGTAGGCGAACCCGAACCTTCATGCATAAGAAACGGGAGTCTTAGACCTCCGAGCCACCATGGCATTTTTAATGATAATAAGAAAAGTATATTTGAAGGAGCGTGAAACTGAATATAGCCTTAGATTCTCCTCTAACGTAAACTATGATTAAGGCCTCCTTTAAACTAGTTGATGATGACATATATCACTTAAAGAAAAAAAAACGATAAATAACTATCACACATAACTCCCCCAACAATACTTAGCAATCAAAATATTTTCACCTTAAAAGACCACAAAACTTCTTGCATATAGCCCGCACTTCAAAAGTTAAAGACAAAGTTGATTCCAGCTTGAATACCGTCGAATCTTGAGACAGAGCACTTCGCCCGAAGGTCCAACAGTTTCCCAAGTTATGATCACGAATATATTATTATCTAAGGACTGCAATTCGCCAAAGTGCCCATCAACAATACCTCTAGATAGTACGAAGTTTAGTGAATAGTAAATTGATGAACATGAATATCAAGTAAATTTTAAAAGTACATCAAATGTAAGATTTCACTTACGGTTTCACTCGCGTTTGTTAAATTTAAATACTAAGTTCATGATATATTTGTTTGGAAACAATCTATATTTGTATAGTAGCTGAATTAACTAACAAAGTGATATCATCATCATCAACAGCCTATAAATGCCCACTGCTGAGCAAAGCATCTTCTCACCCGAAGAAGGTTTGAGCATTACTCACCACGCTTGCTCAATGCAAGTTGGTGATTTCAAACTTATAATTAGAAATTATAAGCCTAGGTTTCCTTAGGATGTTTTCCTTCACCGTTTATCAGCGGTGTCTGCATAATCTTAGAAAGTACATATAACTCGGAAAAAGTCAGATTGGTACTTGCTGTTGGTAGATTTCGAACCCGCACCCTCATGCATGAGAAGTGGGCGTCTTAAACCTCCGGGCCACCACAACAAAGTGATATCAAACAACTTAGAAACGTCATCATCCTTATGAACCCACAATTGTTGAACAAGTCTCCTTCTCTCTTCGAATCTCAAGCGGATTCGTCGCAATCGTCATGCTTTGAGAAAATCACCTAGATACTTTCTTTCACCTTAGGTGAGGCAAGAGGTAGTGTCATTCTCTTACTGACTTTAAACCATTCCGTTCCTACGCCTGCTTTGAACTGGGTCCCCAGTAACAGCCCCGGTTACAATAGATGTGCTTGACAGACAGTTTAGGGATCAAAGTTGGGTTGGAAAAAGAATTGGCAAAGAGATTGTAGGCTGAACGTAGTTAAACATATTCGAGTTCACACATGCAAATCCTTACTAATATTATAAATCGGAAAGTGAGTTTGTTTGTTTGTTCCGCTTTCACACAGTAACTACTAAACCGATTGCTTTGAAATTTTGCAGACGTAAAGTTAGAAGTGTGGATTAAATAATAGGGTACTTTTTATCCCGGAAAAATTTGATATTCTCAAGGGAAAATGAAATAATTGGTATAGATGGCGCTGTGTGTATTGGTATATGTCACATAGGCTACTTTTTATCCTTTTGTGATGCGAGCGAAGCCGCGGGTAACAGCTAGCCAGCGGGTTTGCTTATAAATCATAAACTTATTCGGTCCTAAATACTTATTTATTTTATTCCAATTCCCATTTACCATTCTAAAACATCAAAGATAAAATATAGGAACGTGTATCAGATTAGGATAAATACAAATATATAAGAAAGTTATAGTCCTACAAAAATATATGGAACAGAATTCCATTGAAGAAGTTATTTAGGTACTTTTTGAAACAAATTATAAACAGATTTAGCCTGTGTGGGAGGTTTAAGCTGTATCGATATCGATACGAATATAAAGTTCACCAGATAGAGTACAAAAGTATAAACTGAGAAAAGAAAATATAAATTGCGATTGAGAAGTGGGTTTGAATTGTTGAAACTTTTGTATTTAGTAATACGCCATAATAAAGATTATTCATTAGTTAGTAATCATAATATGTTGGAGTTTGATTCAGCCTTTTTGGTTTTTGGTACTATCCAATGGTGGGTAGCTACATATTGATCATAACGTTCATTCGATTCACATAGCCAATAGCCATATTATTTGTACATCCTTAGGTACTAATATTATAAATCGGAAAGTGAGTTTGTTTGTTTGTTTGTTCCGCTTTCACGCCGTAACTACTAAACCGATTGCTTTGAATTTTTGCAGACGTAAAGTTAGAAGTCCGGATTAAATAATAGGGTACTTTTATCCCGGAAAAGTTTGATATTCCCGATTGAAAACAAAAGTGTTGGTATAGATGGCGCTGTGTGTATTGGTATATGTCACATAGGCTACTTTTTATCCTTTTGTGACGCGAGCGAAGCTGCGGGTAAAAGCTAGTATATGTATACTTTAAAATATAATAATTATATTTCATAGAATAGTAAAAGATTTGGTCATCATTCCATTCATTTTGTGCACTACCAAGTAAAATACAATTCAAGTAGTCATAATTATTAAATAATTTGTTAAATAATGCTATTTTTAGATATAAATTAATGAAGTAATCACATCAGAGTTAATGTTCAAAGACCACAGCCAAACCAACTTACCAACTTTGAACTTTTAACTACTTTATTTACTTTTAATAGTCAGAGCTGAAATGTTGAAGGCTCTCGCTAACCAAGTATTTTTATAGTCAAAGTACTAAGCTTAATATACAGTTTACTTAGCTTTTTCTTATAAGCTTGAAAATATGAAGCAAAAATTATTTTAACAGTAATTCCGCGGCTTTGATGGGTACTCTTATCATATTAATATACAATTTTAATCCCTTTGTTTGTGATGATTCACATTTAATATCTTTCTAATATTATAAATCGGAAAGTGAGTTTGTTTGTTTGTTTGTTTGTTCCACTTTCACGCCGTAATTACTAAACCGATTGCTTTGAATTTTTGCAGACGTAAAGTTAAAAGTCCGGATTAAATAATAGGGTACTTTTTAACCCGGAAAAATTTGATATTCTTGAGGAAAAACAAAAGTATTGTTATAGATGGCGCTGTGTGTATTGGTATATGTCACATAGGCTACTTTTTATCCTTTTGTGACGCGAAAGCTAGTAAATTATAAAGCTTTGACTGCGATTAGAAAACTGGTGAACGATGACCGGTGGCGTATAACGTGTTAAGATAACGTTCGATTTCAAATGAGCACCAAAATTGCTAAGTTGATTTTGATGAGCTTGATACCTACAGAAGTATCAAATATCAAAGTCAAACTCATGTTAATTGCTACGACGATTTTGTGATAAAAGATATTGAAAAGAAAATTCGCGATCAATACTAAAATCAAAGTTATTTTTTTATCAAAACAACTTCTATCATTCAGAATATTCACGCACAGAACCGCTTGTACACACGGCCACCCATCAACCTATACAAAACAAGTTTATCCTGGTGTCGCGTCGCATCATCTTTCCACATATTTAACGTTCAGTTTATACTGGTTATGTAAAGCTCGATGTGTAGCCGTGTGTACTTCCTTGAGCTCAGTAATCAAGCTAGCAATGGCAATTAATAAGACAGTCGTGCCACAGACAGTACCGATTAGAAATGTTTGATGTCTACGTAATCGAATTACTGACGTACTCGTGACGTACGGGTTAATTAAACGTAATTACAATACTTGATGACTTAAATAGAAGTAGGCTTTGTTTCTGGTACTGAATAACCTGCTTATAAAACTAGTTTAATAGTTTTGAAGCTAAAACGTGATATTTTTATATAGAAACAGTTAATGTTCTTTATTGATGGATGATAAGTTGTAAACTACGAATTTCATAATAAAAAAACACTGTATATTTTTTTTTTCTTTCTTTGGCAACCGAGTCTCCAATACGATGTTGTCGACTATACTGCCAGTGTCGAGCGGTGACGGCAGATCAATTGAATCTTAACTTTGCGGTAAAAAAACACGCTATATATTCTCAGACAATACGGTAGTTGACATGTAGTCAAATTCAATACTTTTATTATAATGTCAAAAACGATACTTTTCTATGAATTTTGTATTGGATCGCTACTTATGCCGTCATCTTATTTCTGCGTCAAATAGCATACTTATTTCCTTCAAATTAGCGAGAAAAAATCCAAAAGTAGGTAAATCGTCAAATGGATGGAGTATGATTATTTTTTAATTATTAATTGCATCGAAAAGTTGAAACAATTTATTTTAAACCTAAGAAACTAGCCGATTGAAAGATTCTTAGTAGTAACAGTCTAAAAGGTTTAGTAGACGAGCAAATAAAATTTTGGATATCACCTTTTCGCAAACAATTTTTTTTTTACTTTATCCACACTCAATTCCAAACTAGTCATGAGAATATTTTTTTATGAGGTTGCAAAAAAGCACACGGCCCACCTGATGGTAAGCGGTTACCGTGGCCTATGTACGCCTGCAACACTTGGGGCATTACATGCGTCTTGCCGACCCTTAAGAAACCTATTAACATAGTATAAAGTACACAGTAGGTTATCTAAGGCCGCCCGCCGAGTTATTAGCCTACTCTTGCGTTGATCCCCAGGGTTGTCACTTTTACTTTTAGTTAATATTTTCGAACAAGCAGCACTTGATCTAAATTTATGAAATGAAAAGCATATTATGATTGAATATTTTATCAATTTATAAATTTAGTAAAAATAAAAAGCTTATAAAAAGATTATTAACTTCTTAAAATAAACTTTAGCTCTATACATAGTATTCAGAAAGTAAATTTTGGAATACATTTATATGGAAAAATGCGACACGGCCACGCTCTTAACAAATTAGATAAACTGTGAAATAAACAATACAATACCACATTTTCCTTTAATATTTAAGTATAGTAGGTAATTACATTTTGTGGTTGAGTAGGAACTATGAAGAATGATAAGAGTAAGAATAAGTAAGTAGGTATCTCATCATCAAGTACCTACAAATTATATTATGCTAGAAAAAGTGACTAGCTTTCCTTTCCTGTTCAATAGGTAATCTGAACAGAGACAGTTCTGGAATCGATTAATTATTAAGACACCCAAACACACAGCAATACGTTCTTCTACGGTTATCAGACATTTTTTATTTCATTTAACAGTGCCGAAAAGTGATGCGCGCGCGAACCTCGTGCAGTGTTAGCCCTGCCTGGCGCACTGAGAAACGGGTCGAGATTTTGTTAAAGTGTGCGTGCGTCGACGCATAGATACTATGGCGCACACATATAAGCCGCGCGCGGAGCATTTGTATGAAGATAACCTACTTTGTTCTTTATACTATGCTATTAACTCCCCTCTTGAAGAACCCCATGTTGTAGCCCACTGGGAAAACTACAGCAGGAAGTTCATTCCACAATCGGAGTGGCCGTGGGAGAAAATTCCTCTGAAACTTTTACGGGACCATTTGGGCTCAAATGTGTGAGCGTGAACTCCTTGTCGATGGTGAGCGGTGTGATAATAGAAATAATACAGATTCTTCTAGAATCTGGAATAACCTATAATTAATACTTCTTCTAAATAACCTATAATTAAGACTGCCTCGTTGGCTGAGTGGTCGTAAGTGCGACTGCCGTTCAAGGGGTCTCGGGTTCAATTCCCGGGTCGGGCAAAATATTACTGGGTTTTTAAATATTTTTAGTAGTAGCACGGAGTCTGGAAACGTGCCCGGTATATGGCAATAGGCTCACCCCCTATTACATGGGACTCATAAAATAAATAGTGAAAAGTGGGTGTTACATTGTACAGTGATATAATGTGCACCTCTGCCTACCTCTTAGGGGATAAAAGGCGTGATGTTATGTTATGTAATACTTCTTCTTACCGGGGACCCTATCAAACCGGACCCCAAGGGTCTCGGATCCCGTTTGATAGCCATGATAGATATTTGTGCAACAACTAATATTTTGAACAACTACCACATTAAACTCAGTACTTATGTTGAGAGTACGGCCAAAACAACTTCAACAAAAAACTGACTACTTAAGAACACCTCTTATTATTCATGAAAACTTTTGCAAAATGCTTTCAAGAACTTTATTTAATATAATAGAATCGGCCATTAGACATGCAAAAAGTATTCCGAAGTTGTCCTCGTTCCGGTAAAGTTTTACAAAAACTATACTCGGGCTTCAGGACAAACTAGTTTTGTAAGCAGACATTATATTCATATTAATTTAAAATCTGTATAGTGTATTAAAAACAGTTTAGATATTAGATTTCAGTTTATTATTTTTTGTTAGGTTTAGGTATCTAGTGCCGAACAAATTGTGTAATAGCAACTTTTTAATGTTCATATATTGAAACGAGTAATAATACTTACAACATAACATAACAACACGCTTGTTATCTCCGAAGGGGTAGGCAAAGGTGCACATTACGGCACTTAATGCCACTGTACAATGCAACACCCACTTTTCACTATTTATGATATGAGTCCAATGTAATAGGGGTGAGCCTATTGCCATATACCGAGCACAATTCCAAAGTCTGTGCTAGTACTGAGATTTTTATAAAAAAACTCAATTGTACTTTGCCCGATCAGGGAATCGAACCCGAGACCCGGCAGTCGCACAGTAATAACAATTAATATGCTGTGTCTCATAAACCTCGACTCGATCATTAGCCACGCTCAATATGCTAGGTAACATTGAATCTAATGAAGTGAAAGTACATTAACAACTCAATTCTGTGCAATAATGCATTATTATAATATCTCTCGTCGTTGACTACCTCGTTGGCCGAGTATTCGCAAGTGCGACTGCCGGACAAGGGGTCTTGAGTTCGTTTCCCGGGGCGGGAAAATTATTACTGGTTTTTTTTTTAATAAAATTCTCAGTAGTAGCACGGAGTCTGGAATTGCCCCGGCATATGGTAATAGGGGGTAAGCCTATTACATGGGACTCATAACATAAAATAGTGAACAGTTTTTATTATATATTATACATATATTTGTTGGGCCTACGTTTGACCACTATCTCGCCTGGTGGTAGGCGATTATGCGGTCTACGATGGAGCACATCGTCCTATAAGCACCAAGTGGGTGTTACATTGTACTTACTGTGGTATTAAGCACTATGCACCTTTGTCTACCCATTCGGGTATGAAAGGTAAGATGTTATATTTATGTTGTTCATCATCAACAGCCTATAAGCTCACTGCTGAGCAAAGCTTCTTCTTACACGGAGAAGGTTAGAGCATTAATCACTACGCTTGCTCAATGCGGGTTGGCCATTTCAAACTTATAATTAGAAATTATAAGTCCAGGTTTCCTCACGATGTTTTCCTTCACCGTTTGTCAGTGGTATCTAAATCTTAGAAGTACATAATGTAACTCGGAAAAATTCACATTGGTACTAGGCGTGAATCGGCACCCTCATTCATGAGAAGCGGGCAAACCTCCGGGCCACCACGACAATTTATGTTGTTATGTTATAATAATATTATCTTGTGCAATATCCCAATTGTTCTCTCAAACCATACTTATACCATTTACACATCGAAATTATCCAAAACACTTCCCCAGTACAATGCAGCTATACAAAACTAGTTAATCAAAGTCTCGCTTTTTATGATCTTTACGCACATTCAAGGGTCTATTTATACTGGCTTTGTATAGCTTGATATGTATTTATGTTTACGATCAGATATGAATCGGTATAAATTCTGGCGCGTATGCTTTCTGACGTCACAATAAGAGCTGCCACGTCAGATAAAACAAATGAGCCGATAAATACGAACAATGCGCCGAAATGGGAAACGCCGCATGATTCCACAAATTGATTGTACATTTTAATATTAATGATGAACTTTTAGTCTTTTGTTTAATGAGATTTTTTATTGTTTACCCGTCGTTGTATTCTGTAGAAGATTTGGCGTATAGCACTGATGGTTAACCTAAATCTAACCGATTTTACCACTCTACTAACTACTTAAATCTAACCACCTGACTTACTACTTATCTACTACTATAAAATAAAATATTCTTAGGTAGTCACCGAAAAACTGAACATAATTTTAAAAACAAACATTGTCATATGAACTATGTCAGACAAACATACAGACAGTAAAAGCTAAGAGGACAGTTGTCCAATTATTTCGTTTTTAAATATATACATTTTATATACCTATAAAAAAACCCAGTAATACCAAAGTATTATTGGGTTTTTCAAAAAATTCACAGTACTAGCACGGAGACTGTAATTGTGCCTGATATATGGCAATAGCCTCACCCCCTATTACATGGGACTCATAACATAAATAGTGAAAAGTGGGTGTTACATTGTACAGTGGCATAATGTACACCTCTGCCTTACTTCGGGGATAAAAAGGCGTGATGTTATGTTATGTTAAATATGTAACTGGGATCATTCTAAGTCACTCCGTGTCGAATAATTAAATTCAGTAAAACCTCAGTAAAATTAGAAGAAAGAACAAAGATTTCAAAGAAAAAGTCAATCAAACAAATACATAAAATAAAATCAACACAAATACTACCGGCAGCAAATCATGCAATCAGTCCACTCGTTCCGACCCACGGTTGCGGTTATCAGATCATGAACGATCGCATGTTGATCTCGCAAATAGAAATCATTCGCATACCGCGATAATACCAACTAATTTGTACCAATTTATCTTGTGTATTAAGTGAAAATTATTGTGCTAATAGAATTTACACCCACTGCTTTAATATTTTGAAAATGGGTTGATAGGTTTCATACATACATAACATCACGCCTTTTATCCTCAAAGGGGTAGGCAGAGGTGCACATTATACCACTGTACAATGTAACACCCACTTTTCACTATTTATGTTATGAGTCCCATGTAATAGGGGGTGAGCCTATTGCCATATACCGGGCACAGTTCCAGACTCCGTGCTACTACTGAGAATTTTTTAAAAACCCAGTAATACTTTGCCCGACCCGGGAATCGAACCCGAGACCCCTTGCTCGGCAGTCGCAATTGCGACCACTCGGCCAACGAGGCAGTCTTTTTGATAGGTTTCAGTTGAAATAATTCAATCAGTCATAATGATAATTTCCATAAAGTTATAGGAACTTTTATTAGAAAGACGAAGATCATTACATTTAACATATACACTGTATCTAATGTTTAAATTCCTTTTCCTGTCGCAGATCTGCAGGACGAAATTCCTTAACCCCTCGAGCGTCCTAATGAGCACCCGGTTGATCATAAGAAAAAATGCTCCATGCTGCTTTCTCTTTTATAAAATCTATTATTAATGTTTTGTTTTTATTTTGACTGTATTTTTTATTTCTATTGTAATGTTCCTTGTTTTTGTGTGTCAATGGCCAAATAAATGCATTTTCTTTATTTATTTCTTTCTTTCTCCAAATGTCACGTGTGCACCCGTTGGATCATAAGGAACGCGGACGCTCGACGGGTTAAGGGATATGCAGTACCTATGTACCTCATGCTTGTAATGTGTTGTCCTTTGTTATATTGTCTGTGTGGTATAGGTACATGAAATGATAAATAATTAAATAATCTATACTATAGGTTTACAAAAAACATTTGCATATAAACGAAGTTATATCAATAATTAGTATTCAGACAGTGAATGCAAATCAAAGAAGAAAGTTTAATGAAACAAAATTGAAACTCTTTCATAGTGCACTAACAGAAAATGCATTACAGATCCGTTAAGGCAAGCTAGAGCAAATACAATTTACAGATCGTGTGCTCTGGAAATGAAAGGTCACAATTTCAAAGCTGTTTTTATCTCCAGGGAGATATTTAGAGCGCCATTGGACTAACGTTCCATTTGAAAACAGCAAAGGTGGCTTGAATTTAAAACAGATACATGTTCTGATTTCAGAATCTGGACAAGCTCTGACATTAGTAGTCTGACGCGAACGGTCGCGCGACGTGGTCCTGACTTATCCAGTTTTAATTAGTCTGTGATACGTATGTATAAAGATTTTTCAAGCTTTATATTTACATTATATTATCTTAGAAATCTGATGAGTACCTGTTCTTCTACTTTGATAATACATTATATAAAATCTACCTTGGTTTGCTTTTAATTCAGAATTATTCAAAGTAAAAGATTTTAAACTTTAAGAGATATTTAACGAATGATGATGTCTAATTCGAGACTATAGAAAATTATACAAGATTTTGCGTAACTTGAAACACCAAGTCTGAGACCAAACTGTTGTAGCGTTAATCGGTAAACATTTTGATACTGTTACAAGATTATGAATCTAAAAATTATACTTAAACAATACAAACCTGAGTCGGCAAAGTCTGCTGTCCGGCGAACCTCTGACTGAACGAGATGATGGGAGCTCCATACGGCAAGCTGGGAAAGTCTCCAGGGAACACAACCCTGTCACAGTTCATCAAGATCCTTAGCTGCAGGGCGCGGTCCACCTGGACTTTGCACCGGCAAGGGTACCGAAGGTCATCGTTCAGTTCTGAACATGGAACCCATTGCTGTTGACCCACAATGTAGGGGATAGTGAAGAGAAGTAGGAGCAGCCGCATTTTGTCCTGTAACAAGGAAAAATATGTTAGTTTCACTGTAAGTAATATACCTCTTTATATTGATTTTTTTATGATAGGTATTATAATAGGTACCTTTTGAAATCTCTGTCATTGTAGGTATAGAGATTTGTATCAATCAGAATTTAAATAATGTTTTCTATCATATTTTAAAAAGTTACAATCATCAAAACTATTTATCTTTAAATGACTAACATAAATAAGAAAATCAAAGCAGGTAAACACATTATTTTTCATGAAATGATACACAAACAAATGAATAATTCATACTTTAACATTAGAATCAAAGTAATTAACTTTGTTTTACAAACATTATATAAAGAATTACCTCGTAAAAATAAAAATTAATGTATCAATAACTTAATGTTTAGAATATTATTTGAGCGCAAAATAAAACCATAGAAGGTCATTACCGTAAACAAAACGATCATTTGCGATAAAAATAAAATCATTGTTCATTCTGGAAAATTGGTTAAGTCAATATTCCGTATTTCTGTTGATTATATGCAGGTTCACAAAAATACATACGTTCAATATATGGGTTGAGCAATTTATAAAACCACTAAACTTTTTTGTAACAAAATAAAAATTTACACAGAAATTTAACTGGACTAATATGACTGGATTTAACGCAACTAATATTATTTTCAACGAAATTATACATAATTACGGTAAAGACATTTAGGGCCGATTTATCCAACGCCAATAAAATTTTATCAGAGTAATAACTTTGAATATTTGACAATTCTTCCATACTAAATACTGTCAGTTGACATTTTTACTTCGGCGGATAATATTTATGGTATTGGGTTAAAGTTGTAACTGAATTATGTAGTGTATTCACGATCACACAGTACCAAAAAAGTATTGTATCTAACTGACACATTTTTTATTTATACTAGAACCATGTCAGGCTATACGATGGCAAATACATAAAAAAATTGCTAAAGAATCTGTCTAAAATAGACACCATTTTATTATTTTTAAATTCATGTTCTGTCTTTTTTGTCAAACGATAAAATTGCGTTAATAATACTCTGATATTCAATTAGCGTTAGAAAAATTGGCTCTAAATGTTATCGGTACATTTCCGGAAAAACGTGATTGTTTCCGGAGATGTGTCACGTATTATTAACCCTTAGAGCGCCACGTCAGTCACCGGTGCCTGACGCTAGTGGAGGTTTGACGTTCGCCATTTTAAACTTGGCAGTTAAAGTATTATGTTTGTTAAACCAACCTATGTTCCTCTTAGTACTAATGCATAATTAAATTGTTTAGGATAACAGAAGAACATAATTATAGAACAACTATACATTACATCGTAAACATTACAAATCGTAACTTAGGTCAGCTCAGGAGCTTGCTGCCGAAACGTACTAAAAAAGTAAAATGCTCGTAAACAAGGTCTTTCCAAATTTACGATCCGACCTTTATTCCTTCGTCCACAGATATCACATTAATTTCTGTAGGATTAATATCGAACCACAAAGGAAATACCACAAAGGTTTCTTTCACATTTTTAACAAGACAATAGGACGTAATATGTCGGAATACTGAAACGCTACTCAATTTTAAGTCGTGCTTAAGTATAGTTCTATCTCTACAAATTCTTTGTAAAATGACAGAGATGGCACGATATTTGAGCACGACTTAAAATTGAGTAACATTTCAGTATTCCGGCAATAGACTTCCGTATTTTTGCGAGTTTTAATTAATCGTATTTACGCGGACTTTGTTTGAGTGAATGCTTTAGCTAATGGTGTCAATATCATTGTGAATATCCAAGGTCACTTAGAAGTTTGTTTGCTAGTTATCTGAATGTTTAATCTTGTTTGTTATTGTTCTTTGTGTGACTACAGTGTTTATTTTGTTGGCGACGTAAGCTCTCAGCTAAATATAACGATATACACTTTTAACCTAATATTTATTAGTCTAGGTTACCAATGAAGGAATGGAAACTAAAATGGAATATGGTGCAACAAATATGGTGTGTCTAAAACTAGTACTACTATTCGTTCAAACGGAATAGTAGTAATTTTATTTCCTCATACGAATGGTCTCAATCTACGTGGCTTATTCCTTTTCAAGCGACTTCCTATGTCGAAATACTCTAGATTTGTTGCAGTAATACGAATTGTACTGCACTAGAACTGTAATTTGTATTATATAAAATACATTTTCTTAGTTCGTTAAACTTATTTCTGTAGCAATCATGATTTGTAAGCTTTTTGTATTTATCAATCTGATTTTTGTTTTTTGTATTCGAATACAATTCCGTTCATTAACAACTCCATTGTAGTTTTTAATAACGTCAACAAGCAATATTCAGACTTTATCAAAATTTCATTTGTAGCAGTAACCTCGCCTGTCATCCACATAAACGTGTAGCTGAAAGCGTCAAAGCATTCATATTTGTTTATCGTAAAATGTTCGAAATTGCTACAATATATTTTACAATACAATTCCTTTTTTATTACATCGTCTGCTAAGTTTTCACGAAATTGTCTAGACTGCAAGCGATAATTGGATGGTTAACAAGAAAAAGGGTTTGCCCTTTTGTGTGAATAGGTAAACTAGCCATGAATTTGAGTTTACTTTGACTTTGACGTAAATCAACAATTACAACTTTGAAAGTCGCATTTTGAATCGTATTGTCTAACTTTACATTTCTCGCTTCAATATCCAATTTGTTTTTCTTGAGACAATGACAATAGTATTTCAAACTGTATAATTTTCATTGTCTGTTATTCGAACAAATTTTCTCATTCCATACATTGTCGAACTCCCAACAGACAATAAATTAATAACTTATAAAATTTTCCGATACTTCGCTCTACCGCTAACGAGTTGTCGTGTAGCGCGTCCCCATTACACAGTGTGTCAGACTCTGTGTCACACCGTAATAATTTGTCTCACAGATAGGAGTGGAGCTCTCTACGTAACATGAGAAAATTGTTCCGTGTTCCGCAGCTGGAAAACGATCATCGTGCGAATTCCGAATGGGTAAATTATTAACGAAGCTCGATTTATGTGAAAAGTTTGTACGATCGCGTCCGAAACTAGCATAGTTTGTTCAGAACTTCTTCTTCACTGCCATCATCGGCTTCTCATCTCCCCGAGCACAGTTTTTGATACATCCAAATATATTTCGAGCTCGCTTCTTGAAACTTATAAACTTTCAATGTAGTTGTAAATAAGGACATGTATTTATTGAGAACTCGCTGACTTCCGTAACGGAGATCCGTCTGTTTGTTGCAAAACAATTTCAACGCTAAAGTTGTTTTGTATAAACAAACGATTGAGTTAATTAATAAGCTTACGATTCAGATCTATTAATTAAATGTTATTGTTTATTTTAAATTCAAACAAAATGTTGGATCAGTTACTTAGTAAGAACACGGACTTAATTTAGTATAAACTTTGTTAATGAATCTACAATAATATAATTTCGACGATAAACATTTAACTGTAAACATTATGTCAATGATTAAACGAGTTTAACTTTGGACACTGTTGCTTACTACGTGATATCTATTATAGCAATTTGTATCAGACCTGTATCACTTGTATGTAAAATAAAGTGAAGAGAAACAATGAAGAAACTGAGCATGTATAGAAATTAAAAGTAAGTGACCATTTACAAAAAATATAAAATGTAATCACCTACATAACACAGTCATACCAAACCACAGCGCCTTATTCACAAACCGCTGTAGTTTCTAACTTGAAAACTATTCTAAACAAAGACCATTATTCAGAATAACGGACAGACAACAAATCTTATGCGCTACGTTGCGGGTCACAACACTCACGACGCAACAAAATGACGCTCTGCAACAAATAAACTACAACAGCAACACGCGACAACGTCGACGTACTGTTTTTACCCCGAAATCTGGGAGTTTCTACGTACGTGTGGCAACATTATGTGCGTCTAAACTTTGGTAATAAGTTTACATGTGAACAGAGCTGAGAAGTTGGAGTGTATTCTAGAATATTTTAATTTATATTCCAGTATTAAGGTTGATTAGGATTTTCTACTTTAAATGTATTTTCATTTTCAGAATATAGGTACTTAAATGAACTTGAATCTAAAGTAATTATTGGGTTTTGTTATTGGTTATTCATAGTTTATTACAATGGGACTCATTTATGGTTAAAGTCTAAAGTTCATTCTCTGGACCCCTTATAGATGTACTCTTACGTGGATCTACAACGCGTAGAATGTACTTACAAAGTTTAAAACGACACGCTGACATATTTTAAAATAACACAATATAAAGTACGTACTACCCTTCATAATAATTTGGCACAGAATTAACTAACAAAACAATTCGCAATAAATTAAAAAGTTTACGAAACTTTCACACCATTTGCGATATTCCCATTTTCTCGGGAGGAACATTTTAATGCTGGCAGCACTGTGCAGTGTTGCTAGCACAAATAAAGTGAGTCGACGTTACCGAGCCAAATCCGTTGGGACGGCGCCAAATGGTTACATTAGGCTAATATTTGATGCACATTAGCATGTAATAGTAAAGTTTCGGTTACTTGAGACACTGCAAGACCATGATTTCATTATAAGATGCACACTGCACTTGGCAACTATGTGCATTGCGTCTTACTACTGTTTTAAATGTAAAAGATTTTATTAATGTATGTTCGTTTGTGAGTTATATATAATGTGGAAGAAAACGTAGGCTAATTTTGTCACTGTCTAATATTTCAGTGGCAAGTGAGTCTTTGTTTTCAAAAAAGTTGATGGACAGTACATCACGTTTTTCTGACTTGGGATATGCGACAACCTCTTGACCGACGACGATTTTGTTTCACAACTCGCCACGGTCACATAATGAAGCATAATGAATTTTTAAAGATACCTAGTAAAAGTAATAGGTATATGAATGTTAGTTTCTATTGGCGTAATTTCTGTACATTATTGTACAATACCTTCTATCGAAATAAAGTCAAAGTAAAAGCATTTATTTCAATTAAACCATAATTTGGTATTTTTGAAACGTCAACAGATACAATATAAATAATAATATGACAGTCTGTCCATCAGTTAACCTAGGTACCTACTCATTACAAAATGTATATTTAAATGTAGAAGAACGAGCAAGAAACTCCATTCGTTACTCTTTTAGACAACAATATGTTTTGCAATCTCTCTGATACATTATATAAATTAAATATGACGTCATATTAAAATATGTATATTACGAATAATTCATAATATAACTTTGCCTACTTTGAATCCAAGTTTCTAACGCAGTTTTCCAACACACGTGTGCATGCCACTAACTTAGATATTCATGCAGCTGACGCTAAATCTAAATTATTTATACTACAGGCTCAACTTGATATTATAAACTTTAATTAAAACTTTAGTTCATTGTGTACATGTTGTTGTGAATGTCTTCATTTTAAAAACTAACTACGTTTAGTTTCAGCTACATAACTATATTTAAAATAAAATCTAACATAACATCACGCCTTTTATCCCCGGAGGGGTAGGCAGAGGGCCAGAGATTGCGGCACTTAGTGCCACTGTACAATGTAACACCCACTTTTCACTATTTATGGTATGAGTCCCATGTAATAGGGGGTGGTCCTATTGCCATATACTACAGGGATTTTTAAAAACCCATTAATACTTTGCCCTACCTGGGAATCAAACCCGAGACCCTTTGCCTGGCAGTCACACTTGTGACCACTCGGCCAATGAAGCAGTTCATGAAGCTAAAAATGTAATATAATATATTATTTATACATTTCGTATAAATTAGTTCAGCAGTTAAAGCGTAATAAGGTATCCAGACAGATAGAATTCCTTTCGTAATTAAAATCATATGTATGCAAGAGAAAACTAACTTCAACACGTTAAAATGATATCTGTATTAAAGCTTCAAAACTAATTTTGTAACAATTCATTCAAAGCCTAGAGATTAGATACGCCTACTAGATAAGAGTTTAAAAAAAACGGTGCCCCATACTATTATTTTCTCCCGTGTCGTGGACGCGTTTACAAACATACAAGTTCACATACACATGACACCTAGACCCGAAACAACGATTTGTGAATCACACAAAGAGTTGGTCCGTGCGGGTTATCGAACGCGATACATATCGCGCGGCAGCCGGTTGCCCAGCCACCAAACCAGTGCAGATGCAATAAAAAAGTAAAACAACAGCATAATGACAAAAAAAAACAACTTTAACACTCCGACCACACTCCTTACGTAACCATAGCAACAGAAGTTAGAAAGATAACAACAAATATTAACGTTGCAATGCTAACTCGATACTATTGCCTAAGTTACAAGGAAATGCTCTTAGCAGACGTACATACATCGCTTAATGAGAACTTACAAATTAATACATAACTTTACATCACTATTATGCGAGTTTTACGTACATAATGTAACTTGTAATTGCATGCTTGTAACATGAATGTAATAATAATTGGTTGTTTACGAACATTTTGTTTCACAGTTTATAGTCATGAAATTGCTCGAAACGTTATTACGTTTCAAGTAATTTAATTTTTATCTAGCTATGCCGCAACTTTGTCTATCTGTTGCTAAAATAAAAGAAACCTATGTTACCTCTTAGTATATCAGCTACCTGCCTTAGATAAAAATCCTGTCAAAATTGTTCAAACACAACAACAATACACTGACACAAAATTGTAAAAAGTGTTATTTTGGTATATGTATCGTATGTAATAATAAGCGGTTATTTCAATATTACAAACAGATATTCTAATTTTATTTATCTGTATAGGTAGATAGATATATACAAAGATTAATTTACATTGTTCGTCATCTGTTATTCGATGTACAGTATAGTCACGTCTTGTCAATATCCTGTGTCAAGCCAAGAAGATATTACTGGAATATAGTATAATAATTAATTATGATAGCGTTAATATTACCCAGTTAACAAAAGTTATAAATACCTAATTAGCTAGCTTGCGTGCTTGATCTCGCTTACAGTCACCATACAATTGATTTGAAAAATTAATTTGAATGCCGGTAGGAGTCTAGCACACCCCTCCGGCCTTTCCCTAGGCGGAGGCAGTCCATGAGGATTTCCCCCCATTAAAAAAAAAGGTTGGGTTAGGTTAGGTTACGTTATTTTACATCAATGTCGTAAATCACTATCACACAGATATAATTTCATATACGACTATACGGCACTGTCAAATCAGCTCTGTAAAATCAAAATGTAACTCAATAGATTCACAAAATATTTCCAGTATTAAAATAGCTTTCCCGCTAAAAATATAGCAAATAATTTAATTTGAAAAAAGTAATTCTATAACAAAAATCAAAGTTTTAGTTTTAAATTCGGCCAGTGCGGTTCATCCGTAATTTGATGTGGCCAGCTTTCGCGCGACTTTATCTATGGTTGCTTACTAAATATATAGTTCTAATGCAAATAATGTTGAATCTGTATTTCGTGTTCGACAGGTTAATTAGTTGCAACACTAATGGCGAACAAATATTGGATTTGCTGCCGCATTCTGTGCTATTGAAGCATTTCGTAGTCCAATTAAACATTAATTAACCTATTCATTAGTCACAAGGGTGGTGCAATCACACTTGCTTTATAACTGTTTTGTGTGCAATCGTCATTTCTAATTAAAGTCTAATATTAAATGGTAATATTAACTAGAATGTATTGTACTTAAAAACCTTTTAAATTAAAACCTTTTTCAACGAAAATGGGAGAATTGTATTTTAATTTCGTTGCAGAATTTAATAAAATTGGCATTTATATGGTTAAATACTGGTATATAGAGCACATATTCTCATAATGAATGTTGATTACACATTTATAAAGTCGGTGACCTTTTCTAATTACGCATTACGATTAAAATTCATAGAATAATATGTTCAGAGCTCTCTGTAGTGCATTCATTAGTAACCGTACGAGAAGCCTTAAACTTTTACGATCGAATTATGCCTTAGTGCCCTGCAAACATATGAAAGTTTCGAATTTTAATATCACCAGACCACTTAAGTA
Organism: Spodoptera littoralis; assembly: GCA_902850265.1. Taxonomy (NCBI): domain Eukaryota; kingdom Metazoa; phylum Arthropoda; class Insecta; order Lepidoptera; family Noctuidae; genus Spodoptera; species Spodoptera littoralis. The sequence continues at coordinate 4,230,059 of LR824542.2, read as the reverse complement.
GGTATATGATTATTTCTATCTACTTTCATAGGGCGTGTCTATGTTTGATCTTCATAATGATATGCGAAGGGCATTGAACAGTATACCACTTTTCATAGTACTATTAACTTATCGCAAGAATATTTTGATGGGAAATTAATTCTTAAATACATAACATAACATCACGCCTTTTATCCCCGAAGGGGCAGGCAGAGGTGTACATTATGCCACTGTACAATGTAACACCAACTTTTCACTATTTATGTTATGAGTCCCATGTAATAGGGGGTGAGCCTATTGCCATATACCGGGCACAATTCCAGACTCCGTGCAACTACTGTGAATTTTATGAAAAACCCAGTAATACTTTGCCCGACCCGGGAATCGAACCCGAGACCCCTTGCCCGGTTGTCGCACTTGCGACCACTCGGCCAATGAGGCAGTTCTTAAATTTAATACACTGTCTAAATACATGTATGTATAATAAACGAGTATGTATGTATAATGGAGAGGTCGACCTTAGAAACAGAGTTAATATACCTCTATATATATTTTTAGAAAAAAATGCCTCTATGTATTTGAAATTTTATTCAAAAATTTAAGTAGAAATAGACAACAGATGATTGTGATATTGAATGCAAACTGATTCAAATAAAGGCGAATGTCACCAGAACGCAGACGGTACGTGATATATTTGACAAAACTTGCGACGTTATGCATTTTTCACGTAGAATATCGTAAATTCTATACATCTATTCGACATGCGATTCTTGTGAACAAACAGTATTGGATACATGTATTCGGTCTTTGTTTGATACAAACGACTAGAAATATATTGGTGTAGTATTCACTCTGAATTATTCCAATTCAATGTCGAGTTCATTAGGTACTGTTTTGTGTATTTACACGCAGGAATAAAGCCAAGGATACACATTAGGGGATAAATGTCCCAAGACATGTATCGGCGACATGTTGAGTGATGCTGGCCGATGTCGCCAGACTTATACGATGACAACGCGCAACTTATGTTCACATTGACGTTGATGTTGCCACACATGTCGAGCGAAGTCCGGCAACGTTGCGCTACTTCACCCGACGTCGCGGGCGACACGTGTCTCAAAATATTTGTCCAAAAATGTATCCTTGGCTTCACTTTCTACTTTTTAGTGTATAAAGGTTTCTAAGCCATTTGATATTGTTTACTAAATAAATACGCCTAAAGTAAGCCATTTAACGCACGCTTTTGAACAAAAATAATACTATTTACTATAAAACTGATATTAAGATAATGTTCGAATCAAGAGCATAAACTATCGTATTTTAGAGTCTAAAGACTCAATAAAAGCTGCAATAACGACAGTAAAAGCTACACTAAACTCGATACAGCAGTTTAATAGTTTAGCACGAACTATACAGATAAACGGTCTCTGCGTTTAAACACTAAAGTCTGCAAATGTGCAGTTTGGCGCATAAAACTTTAATATTATTATGATGCTTGGAGAAAATGGCTTTTTATATTTCTAAGTTTTATGATCGTCATATTGTTATCCTATCGTACGTTCCTTAATCAAACATAAATTATTTCGACTTCGATATTTGTTCAATACAATAAAATCGACAGAAGTAATCACAATTTCATTAATTGATATTGTGACCAACTTAATTTTAGTATTTTTAGGCATTTTTGAATAAATAACTACGCTGCTTAATTCTAAAAAAAACGTGACATCACAATTCACAATCTCGTACGAAATTCATAGAAAACTGTCGTTTTTTGACAGTTCAAAAAAGTATTGCATTTGACTAGTTTTCAAATACCGTATTGACTGACTCTTTTCAATTACATGATGGAATATTTCTTAGCCCTCTTCATACATTTTTCCAAACATATAAGTACCTCGATGTAGGATATACTTACAGATTTATACCTATTGACAAAATTGAAAACATACCCCATGTTACGTGCAGTTGATTCAAGCCAAGGCTACACTAGAGGACAAATTTCGTGCAATATATGGTTGCCGGACTTCGGACGACATGTCTGGCAACATCGCTCGATACGGGTCCACAGCGACGTTGATGTTGCTAGAGTCAGACATGTTGACCAAAGTCCGTTAACGTCGCGCTACATCACCTAATGTCGCTGGCGACACGTGCGCAGGACATTTGTCCCCTTTAAAAATAAAAGTAATACGGTGCAGTGAAGCAATATATTAGTATATTGCTTTAGTCAAAATACCTACATGTCAAAAAGAGATGCTTCAACCACTGCCCCAATATGATGTTCGTAGTCATGTACAGATACACTCAAACTAATATTTCTAAGAAGGCCGTTAACATCAATTAGCAATAAGATCACTCTCAACTTTTGAACTTTCTATAGACTCTTTACACAAACCCTTGTTTTCATCGCCTTTGTACAATCAACGAAAATAACTGAACGTACCAACCCTGTAACTTAAGTTAATATTTTCTAGTTCTACTTATTATAACAGTTGAAAATAAAAGCAAATATGTATATTTGTATAAATATTTAAGTGTCTAAGAAGTTTCGCAGTTGCTTTGGCAATTATTTTCACAGTATTAGGCCAAGTATATTTGTGATAATAAATACAATTTGTATTTTATGAAACTTTGAAATGTACATTAAGTCTGTTTTCATAGAAAACAAGATAGACCTATAAACTGTAGGTATAATTACAATTCTGAAGACTTTGTACTTAAAATTTGTTTTAGAATAGTATCATAAAATGATATTATATTATTTCCTGCGGTTTTGTTCACGCATAAAAATTCTGTGTTCACTGTAAACCGATATCTTTCGGGGATCTACACACAGATACACTCTCCTTGACTGAACAGCTTAAGTATGTATCAGATTTGAGCCACATACAATTCAAAGCCTAACAACAATATTATAGGCTATATACATTGTTTAAGTAGTTACTACCAGAAATTAATAGCAAAAATACATTTTTTTAAGAGGGAAAATCATCGAATGACTTTTCCCGCCTGGGTGAGGCGAAAGGGAGTGTCAGACTCTTACTGACTAAAAACCACCCCGTTCCTACTCCTGCACTTCGAGCCGGAGCCCCGGTAACCTGTTAAGTTCTCCACGGCTCCGTAATCGAAATACATTGGCAGAAACAAACGCTCCCAACAACTGGACCATTAAACGAGAATCATCAAAAACATTACCATTGTAACTCATTACGAATTCCAAATTCCGTCTAAGTTATGTCCTTCATAAAATATAATTAATTTCCCTTCCTTATTTTTATACTGTATTATTATAATAAAAAGCAGGAATGATAGAAATAAAGACAAACTGTTGTTAAGTTGTAATTTGTTACAAATTGTGTTCATTCCACTCCACTGGGCTCCTGAGACTAATCTTGTTAAAACTTTGTTTCCGATGTCGAAATGGTCGTAATTTTTCTTAGAATAATAGCTTGCAGATATAACTGCGATCCTTTATGATGTTATAATGAAATATTTCTATAGAGCTCATATTAATTCTTGAAGATACTATGTAGAATATTTTAATATGCTCGTACATGCTTCAAGATTGCATTACACGTAATTTTAAGAATATACTTTAAAATATTTTAAGAAACGTAGTTTTCTTTGGCGATATGCCAATAGGCTCACCCCCTATTACATGAGACTAATAACATAAATAGTGAAAAGTGGGTGTTACATTGTACAGGGGCATAACGTGCACCTCTGCCTATCCCTTCCGGGATAAAAGGCGTGGTGTTATGTTATGTGTTATGTAGTTTCCTTTTTCAGAAATTACAAGGCTAAAAAATTTTTTGGGTGTGTATCAAAATAATGCCACATATTAAACAAAGTCACTATTTTCGGAGTCGCGGAGAATCTAACGGGTTACCGGGGCTCCGGCTCGAAGCGCAGGAGAAGGAACGGGGTGGTTTTTAGTCCGTAAGAGTCTGACACTCCCTCCCGCCTCACCCAGGCGGGAGCAGTCATTCGATGATTTTCACCCCTTAAAAAAAATCCGCCGTATGTCTGTCCGTCCCTATGTATGCTCAGATCTTTAAAACTACGCAACGGATTTTGAATCGGTTTTTTTTTTTAATATATAGAGTGATTATTAAAGAAGATTTATATATACAATACACGCATTTTGTACCCGTGTCCATTAATAAAATACATGTATCAGGAACTATTTATCAAGAAATGAAAAATAGAAAATCGCTGGTGGTTCCTTTGTTTTTGCCCTCAAGTGTACCTCTAGTATCGATAGTGTTGTGTCCACACAACACTTCGGTATTGCATTATGTTTGAACATGAGCATTGTGTCATGCAATGACATGCTCTAAGCCTGCATTCAAAAGGCCCTGTGTATGAGACACAGTGAGATCAGTGGTTCATTACGATAATACATTCCTTGTTCCATGTCCATGTGAAATTCAATGAAAATTACACTATAATGTGCATTGGTGTAATGTGTATGTTAGGTTTAATTAATGCTATGGGATTGTTTCTGTCGATGCTATTAATTGTTTTGTTAATCATCTGTGTATATGTTACTTTAACGAAAATTTTAAGGGTTCCATGAGTCCCATTTATCTCCAGATGGGTACAGAAAATCATACCACTAAAACGCTTCGTTGCGTCTGCAACGCACGCGACGACATAAAAGAAAGACAAATAACCACAATATCTTAGTTTCAAATGTTTTCCGGACATATTTACCCAGTTCCAAAACCTATCCAATATCCAGTGACCTATCGAAAACTAAAAACGTTTTAAAAATCTTTGCACTAGTACTTTTTTAAACGAAAAATCTAGTGGAACATACAATTCGTATCGTTTGTATGAAAGTTATTTGCGCGACAGTCAGCGTGATCGATTTAGTCAGGACAGGCGAACCAACCTGATGGATACCACCCGATCTTTTATTGAACTGCCACTATTGCGTTGATTTATAGTTTAAACCCGACAATATCCATTTTAAACTTATGTTAGGGGATTAAAATCGTATGTTTTTTTCTCTGGACCAATCACGCAACTTGGGTACTTATTTTAAAACATAGGCCCACGAATAGGACATCTTTTTAATTTAAATGTCGGACCAAAAACGACAACTATAAAAATCAATCAGCAACAGAACACTGTAAGATTTGGAAATGGTAACATAGTAGTTCGATGTTTTACTTAATATGTTATCTCTTAATTTAATATTAGCTGTTACCCGCGATTTCGTCCGCCTATAACAATGACTGCCGATTTTAGATTTTTTAATTAGTCTTTTCCGAGGTTAATTCCAATAGTGTGTAATAAATCTCATCAGAGTAGATTGAGTTATAATATTATTGACCTATCTTTGAAAAGGACCTTCGCTTCTCTTTCTCTATATGAACATAAAACACTGTTGTTTTCGAAGATTACTCTATTAAATATACAGAGCAACATAAACCACTTCCATATATCCAGTCATTTCAGTGCTATTTTCGAGAATGTCAGCTTGATCGATTCGTTCGGGCGCACCACCGTGATGTATGCCGGTCGGCCTTTGATTGAACTGACTCCGGCCTACGCAGCATTCGTTTAAAATCTACGTTCTTAATTAAAGTTTTTGATGCAAAAAACAAAATGGCTGCGGAATTGACACCATCTTTTTTTATGAAAGGTTATAAATGAGACTCTGATGACATTTGAAACAGCTGTAGAGTAGGCCTTGGGAAAATTTGGGTATTTTCAAAATACCCAAATTTTGCTAGAAGTCATTATTCCACGCAGAAAGTATTTTTTTATGAAAAACGCTTTGGCTCACATTCTGTATAAGATACAAACAATAAGATTATAGAATTGTTATTTTTATTTTTCTTGTCATTGTTTGTACCTGCCTTATATTCTTCTTCTTCTTTCAAATGAGGAGTTTTTTTAAGGGGGAAAATCATCGAATGCCTGCTCCCGCCTGGGTGAGGCGGGAGGGAGTGTCAGACTCTTATTGACTAAAAACCACTCCGTTCCTACTCCTGCACGTCGAGCCGGAGCCCCGGTTACCCGTTAGGAGTTGACGATACATTTCCTCCATACCATACTTTCTTATCACTTATAATCTTTTCATTCATAATACTTTATCAAACCATCACTTCTGTAATTACTTCATTAATATCATCGTAAATAAAATGTACACTTGTACAATGTAAAGTCTGCGGGAAACATAATTTACTTCAAATAATATTTCCATTCTGATATATTCATTTCTGAATATATGTAATTATTATGAAAATGATGATCAACTGAAGTCCCATATATTATAAAGGTTTCGTATTACGTTTTGTTTATCAGTCTATAATTTATTGTAATTGTTTTGTTGATACCAACTTTTGACATTAAGATAAAGTCGTAATTCTGAAGTTATAGACGGTATGTATATCTATTGCTATGAAATGATATTTTTAAGAAGTTAAATGAAGTTGGAGAAAGTTATTGAAGTGTTAGACACATCTTTTAATTTCTTTCTTGCGCTGTAAAAACTATTTTGTATACGTTATTAACTTCCTAGCTTGTCAATGTTAGTTCTCTTCTTCTCGATCGCTTGCTTCATTTCTGAAGGTGAAAGGCCCCTGAAAGGCCTTCATTGCTCTCTGTGTTATTTACCTCCATCTTGTCCTGTTTTCGGCTTCTCTCAGGGCTTTCGTAACAGAGTCCAGTGTAGTTGGCAACTTGGTCACACCATCGGCTAGGTGATCGGCCACGTGGTCTTTATCCTTCCACCTTACCAACAACAACCAATTTGTACAATGTTAGTTAGTACAATAAAAACCTGGTCCCTTACTTTCTACATAAACATTGCACCAACTTCAAACAGAGCACATTCCACAAACGAAAAATCGTAAAAGAAACCAATATCTGTATTTACCTTTTACTTCGAGATTAAAAGTGGCAACAAAATTCCTCTCAGAAGATTTTTATCCAACACAATAAATATTTTCACTAGACAAACAGATTAACTTTATTTCATTGGAAATTTTTGCTTCTAGATAAAAGATTAAACACGTCTACCTAAGTATATCTACGTTATATTGAATTTTTACCAATTTTATATGATATACATATACATAGATAATAAAGTAAACATTTTTGTACAAAGGGGAATTGTTTATATGAGAGAATATCAAGGGAATTTTTCGCTTTTATGTATTATGTATTTTGTTTTTTTATTTATTATCTTTGTTCTGATATATTGTAAAATATAAATATTGTTTTTATAATACCCTGTTTTTCTTGTAATGTGGATTTTACGATCGAATGATGCTTCAAGAGTGAGTGCGTCTTGAGTACTTTAAGAGCGCCTTCACACTACTTTTGCCTTTCTTCTGATGTCATGTAAACATTTACTCTTGCACTGTCGTCGTAACTAAACCACACCTGCGCGGCGTCTGCAGTGGATATGTTTATCGAACGCTTACGCTGGACTAACGCTAGTATGAAGGTGCTTATAAGTTTATAAGTCTGGTAATTATTATTGTATTTTCCTATCTGACTACTCTTACCTATTATACTTACTGTTAAACGACGAAAATCAACTAAATTATGAACGTCACTATTTTAATCTGTGTTATCGGCATCACTAGCTGTCATGTTGAGGCCGTCATCTGTGAAATATGACAGATTAGTAAAATTTCCCGCGCAAAGAAATGTAACGTCCACTCGGATTGGAATTGGAAGTTTGAACGACCATTAAGCTGTTTCATATAGAATCTGTTTTAGAATAAACTTTTTAATGTTTACTTAAAATTTACGTATTTATTTATTATTCATAGATACCTTCGGTATTCCTCACTTTTTTATTCTAAGTCTGTAGATACCAGCTTGGGTACTAATAAATAATTACTATACTTCTACGTCCATATCAAAGTATCTACGTAATGTTTTATGATTTATATTAATTACGTTCTATGATGAATAAAATATCGAACTACTAATTTAATATTATCGTAGCGATAAACTAATAGAATTTTATATCATTAGACGATCCTTTGAATATTAAATTAAGGGTAGCTTAATAATTTAACCTATTAATATTTAAATTTTAATAATTTTTGGATGTAATTTCCATCTACTCGATAACTAATAATTTCATAGTCCATTGAAATGTTACAATTAGTATTGCGGAGTATTAATTGTGGGAGAGTCATGCTTCGGCACGAATGGGACGTCTTGACCAGAGTGATACCACATCCTTACAGAAAACCGACGTAAAACAACGCTTGCGTTGTGTTTCGTCGTGTGAGTAAGGTTACCGGAGGCTCAATTACCATTTACCCCCCTCCCCAGTCTCCCCAATCCCCAAATCCTCCACAATCCTCAAATGTCCAATTTCCAAAAGGCCGGTAATGCACTTGTAACGCCTCTGGTGTTTCAGGTGCGGCGTTTCCATGGGCGGCGCCGATTGCTGACCATCAGATGATCCGTCCACTTGTTTACCGGCTTATGTCATAAAAAATGCGCTTAATAGAGGACACAATTATATTTTTGGGACATGTGGGGGGTAAATAGAAGCTAAACCTCATGCTTGTGAGGTCGCCATCCTTGTCCTCTGGCCGCTACCTTATGACCAGTTTATTATGGTCTATCTTGTGATGTCGGAATACATTGACTTATTTTATTGTACACTGAACGAATTCAGAAGAGCCTGTTACTATACCTGTACCCATCTGTGACTTGGCCTAAGGAATATGTTTGTTACCATAGTTATAAATGATGTAGTACCAAATTGTAAAATTAGACTTTGTAATTTAATTTTATTAATATTGGCATACACTATTGCATTAGGTATCAGTACAGTATCCTAACAGGAGTTAGGTTAGTAGTATGTATATAGTTTATAAATAAATAAATAAATCTTTAAGTTTAATCCAAAATTGCAGATCTCAAACTGGACTATTATAACGTTCTAAATTGATCGCATTCATGCGAAATGAAAGTATAAGCAAAGATAACCAATATAATCCATAACTAAAGGTAAAACAAAAACATTCAATGGGGATGATGACAGGGTATGAAAATTAAAAATATAATTAGTCCGTAAGTTAGGTAATGTAAAAATATTAGACACGTATTTTTTTATTTTGTCGTATAATAAAACAATACTTAGATAAAACGAATCAAAGTTTAGGAGTGGGGGCTAAAACGTCATTCCTTAGTATAAAATGTACTGAGAAGTGACGTCACGCGACATTTCAAATCAATATATCTTCGAAACTATTCGTTTCTGTGAGAAAATAAAAAATACGTGTCTAATGTTTTTAAATAATCTATCAGACGGACATTAAAATAAAAATTAGTCGTCTACCCCATTAAAAAACAACTTTAAACCGCAAAAAAAACAATTCACTTGAGTCAACAGGGTACAAGTTCACACCCTTCTCGCTGACTCATCAATTGCTTAGAGCTATTGTTTTACAGCACAAACGACACTCGATGGAGTCCATTTGAGGGTCCGTTGGGAACGAGGTGGGTCACCGGTGAGCATCGTGCTTGTACCTACTGATTAATTGAAACAAGGAACAAAAGGAAACTGGGACATTGACCCCAGTGTCTTTTTTTATTTGAAAAAAGGTAAAATAGAGGTGCATACTAAATTAGTTATGGGTATTTTGACACCCTTCTAGCAGATATTGATTTTTGAGATATTCCTATATTAGAGGTATACTGACTGCCTCGTTTTGCCAAGTGATCGCAAGTGCGACTGTTGGGCAAGGGGTCTCTGGTTCGATTCTTAGGTCGGGCAAAAAAATTATTACTGAGACAAAAAAATTATTACTGAGCCAAAAAAATCCCAGTAGTAGCACGGAGTCTGGGATTGTGTCTCATCCCCTGTTACGTGGGACTCATAACATAAATAGTGAACATTGGGTGTTACATTGTACTGTGGCATTAGGTGCCGTAATACCACCTCTGCCTACCCCTACAGGGATGTCGCGGAGAACATAACGGGTAACCGGGGCTCCGGCTCGACGTGCAGGAGAAGGAACGGGGTGGTTTTTAGTCAGTAAGAGTCTGACACTCCCTTCCGCCTCACCCAGGCGGGAGCAGTAATTCGAAGATTTTCCCCCCTTAAAAAAAAAATTCCTTCAGGGATAAAGGGCGTGATGGTATGTTATGTTCTATATTATATTGGATACAGTCCTAATTATTTTTAGTGAACATTTAAAAAGTTGAAAACCTCCATCTTTATACGAATTTAAGATTTATACTCAAAACTTTTGGTCTATATAACTCTTTTGCGATCATCCGAGCAAGGAGATAGTTTCACTGGAATAAACACAGCCAAATTGTATCATTAACCTTATACCCTTATACTGACGTTTAAGTGGGGAAAAAAGGTAATTTTGACTTACAACTTTATGACCTTGAAAATGTGGTTCTGTTTCCCAAAACGTTAGACGTTATATTCATTAATGCAGACCACGATAAGCTACCTAATGAAGCAATCAGTCTCCTCAACAGTTGTTTATGAACTATCTCAATTTAATTTACTAAGGACTTCCTAAGTTTATACGCTCAGTACAGAGTTCAAACACAGAGTATACTAAGACAAAGTGCTCCCAGTTCTATGGGACTTTCCTACAAACATATTCCGAGATAGCCGTTATTAACGTGTAAGTCTCACAACTTGATGTAATGCATCTAGTTTGTGGTCACACTTATGTGCTGTGCAAATTTCCAACTCGTACACTATTCATGTGCAAGCAATACAAGTTTCTAAGTAACTTACGTTAATTGTAGTAGTTATTTAAGTCTTATTGTGTTTGGAAATATTAACGAGATAGCGTACCACAAAAATGACGAAATTTCAGGGCGTCGTTTACCTGTGAACAAAAAAAAATATTGTTAATAAAATTGTCCAAGTCAACACAAGATGAAATTGTTAAATCGTTGTCCAAGTCAAAACAAAATAAATAATAATACAAAATTTGAATTGATTCTTTTTATTTTTCAAAAAAGGAACGCTATTACTGGCCATTTATTTCTCTGACAGAATAGTTTAAAAACTCCTTACACCATCGTCCATCATTCATCTACATCTTCATTCAAATCCCGTTCCTTTTTGAAGTAGACCATTAGCATGGTGTGAAGCATAAAACCATTCGTCACGTTTCGGTGGAAATAGGAAAAAACCAACAAGCTGTGATCGAGCACGTAAATCAAGCTGTTTCCTTGAAAAGTGCTGTTCGAAAACAGCTACCTACCAAAAAGAGATTTATAAAACAGACGATCGAGGCGTTTTAAAATCACTGGCTACAATTTTACATCGAATACTTATTTGAGTAGAAGAGAAAATTAGCTACTTACGAGTTTTTAATAGTATCCTAAGTGATTTATAATGTTTTTTTTTTTTTGAAAAAATTGTTTATGAAATAAGTAACAACAACATCTATAAATTTGTCATCACAGCTACACATAGTATTTCCACCAACAACCGTTTAAAACCATTTGACGTTAAAAAATATTCGAAAATTTTTGCAGCGCTTTAAAAACTGGTGCTTTTGATTATCACTGTGCCTATAAATCCAAAGCTGAGAGATAGGGCACGTCAGTCGCCTTTCGGGTGGGCTTATTGAGCGGCTGCAGCCGTAGATTGCAGCGATGCAGCGCTGCACGGGCCAGCGCCCGATTTATACTGGCCATCTACAAATTCTCTAGGGATTTCAAACTGTGTTATTGGCTTCACGTTCATTCAGCTGTTGCTACTTGAATTGTAATGGAAGGTTCTGGACGTCATCATTCAAGGAGGTTTTCAATGTAAAATGTTCTTGGTCTTTTCTATAATTTTTCCGTTTTCTGTGTTTTCAAATCATTAAGAAAGGTCCTTTCAATAATAATGCCTTTCTCTTATTTATGGCTGAAGACCTTTTTGCCTATCTGGAGACAGTATAGCTAATTTATCTTATACTTTTTGGTTTGGGCTAATGAAAATGATATTTCAGTTTGTCAATTGTGTATAATCCGAAGATACATAATGTTCATTATACGACAAGAATAAGACAATATGACAATGAAACAAGTTCCAAAGTAAATTGTTGTTCCATACTTCACACTTCGGCGTGTACATTTGTATTATTTGCGACATGGAACACAAAGTTATGTTGTCATGGTATAATTTTGTTCTGAAACTTTCATATTCATTTCAAAATGAGGGAAGATTTTATTTGGCGACATCCACATGATATTGACTACACATGTAAAACACATGGACCTATAGGTCTATATCTATCAAGTGCTATCTATGTCGATAGTTTTTAACTTTGCTAGTCATATTTTAATTCATTTTCATATAGACAAATTGCAACGTTGGACATACTCTCACATTATTTAGGAGCATGAAAGATAAATCTTGTTTTCTCCCATTCTCGTGCGATTTTCAAGACTTTATCTGTCTTAAAAACCTTCTCCTAATAATAACAAATACAACAAAAAAAAATCAGCCAAATCTGTCTAGCCGTTCTCAAGTTCTCAAGTGACAATGGGAAACGGGTTTCATTTTTATAATAATATAATAACTAGGGAACCCGACAGACGTTGTCCTATAATAATAGGTATAGATAAATAACCTAGAAACCAATTGCAACGCCATCTGCCGGGCTGATTTGTGAATCTAAACCATTCCTAGATCCCCTTGAACACACACAAAAAATTTCATCAAAATCGGTCCAGTCGTTTGAGAGAAGTTCAGTGACATACGTACACTCACAATCAATGGGTAGGACACAAGATTAAGAGATAGACATAACATAAATGTTACTTACTAAATTCTCCCTGCGGATTTGCCCGCGTTTTCGTGGAATAATTAGAAGCGTATGTGTTATTTCAGACCATAATCTACTACTGAGCTAAATTTCATCTCGATCTCTCCAGCCCTTTTGACAGGAAGGAGTAACAAACTAACATTTGAACCTGAGCATTTATAATATTAGTAGGATTGATCTGTATCCCGTTTAGTATACCATACAATACTTCCACACAATACCAAATAGCGCAAAAGTTGCAAAAGGATTTTTGTCCAATCACAACCGCTGTCAAATATTTAACGTCTAATGGCACACCATTTATGTCCCAACACACCCGTGTCACACACAACACTAGCTAATTCTATATTGGACGAAGAACTAGACAAGCACACTAGCGCCATCTCGTGAACAAAACTACGATAGCCCCCATTCCAATAAGCAACCACATGCGAAAAACAATTGAATCTCGCATTCTTATTGAGATTTAAAATTGTTTCTCGGTATCCAGATATAGGGTGTTCTGTTCAATATCTTCGATGGAGCAATATGTAACGACTCGGCTATAATGTATCACGTTGTGTAGCTAACTCTAACAAACCACGTACCATGTATGTACTAGGTTAAGTACATTGAAACTAAACGAAAAATATTTGATGATTGAATATGACATGATTTTTCTGCAGTTGATGATGATATTCGTAAAGAAATTGATGAGCTAGCTAAGATTAAAGCAGATAAACATAGATACGGTCAAATTGAGAAATTCCTCCTTTTAAAAATGAATAACAAATGTTTTTGTTGGTGGCATAAATGGTATGGGATAAATCTAAGGCTATGAAGGCTGTAAAAGATAATTTTATTTTTGATCAAGATTAAATTAAGTACCGGTCGCATTGTTTCTAACAAAATTCATTGTTCCAACAACGTATAGTTAGGAAGCAATGTGATATTACGGTGATCTTAAAGTTTATTACACTTCTAAAGTAGTCTGGAGTTTAGAGCGTAGTTTGATAATGTGTGTAAAGTAGGTAGTAGAAAGATAGTAGAAAGATAAGCAAAAAGTTACAAAAAATTTTAGTAAATTTATTACCTCTACTAATGAAGTATTAAATTTTAAATTAGATACTTTATTGCGCTGGCAACACCACCTTCATAACTCTGCATCTGTATTATCTGTATCCCTACATAGAGACAGGTAACAATGTCATACTCCTTGCACACTACAATACTTCATAAATCGAACACCCCCAAAAAGCAATTTCACGTCACTGCACAGCAAAACGAAAAAAAAAGAAACTCATAATTCTCTTTTCAAATTCCTAGCTCTAAGCCAGGCGCCAGATAAACAAATCATTTGGCCAAAGAAAGGCTATCGTTGCCTTTTATACAAGCAACAATAGCGCAATGATACAGTGGCCATTGGTGCCTTAACAGTTTACGAGAATGTAGCCACTGACACATTTTTCTTGTAATACCGACGTCCACACTGGTCGGCTGGAATTCCCGACGTCCACTTCACGGGACATAAAGCTTTTATGGAGACATACGCTGAACCATCGGCAGGGCTACTGCTTTAGGAAATACGTTTTCTATGTATGTTTTCATTTACATCTTTATTTTCGAATGTTGAAAGTTAATTTTAAGTTGCATTCACATTGTAACTATTTTGTAAGATGTATGATGAAAAAAATATTAAAGTACTCTGTTGGATATGTTTAGGTTTTTTATAATTAATTTTTATTTTTATCATGCCATGAAATAATTTATGAAACAACTAACTAAACGTGTAGTTTAATCTACTCATTAATACAGTTTGGCAGCCCTACCCTTGAACCGATTTATTCTATAGCGGTCACACTCGTGCCTGACGTGTGCCCCTCTAGTACTTTATTCTGGACTAAAGTCTATTGCATATTTGCGAATGCCTCCGACGGTCGAATCCTTCAGTCTACATTCTTGTATATGTAGGTAGCGCAACAGATTTATTTAGTTTATGTATAAAGTAGTAGAATGCATACATATTAAAAAGGTCGCATTCAATTTATATTGTTCGAGAGATTTGAATTTTAGGCGTTCTTTTTAGTACTAAGGCTGTTTTGAATTTCGAATATATGTAAGGTTTAAAAATAACGCTCAAATAGTGATAGGCTACTACCATCTCTGTCATTTTACAAAGAATCTGTATTGACAGAAGTATACTTAAACGCGACTTAAAATTGAGTAGCATTTGAGTATTTCAGCGTTAGTATGTTTATTTTCACAGGCCATGAAATGTAACCTTTTTACATAAATAAAATGCAAATCCAGTTTCGTCGCGGCACTCGTGCGAACGAGTCGTGTTGTAATTGTTTACGTCGATTTGACGCACTAATCGTCTGACCATTGATAAGCAAGTACCTAAGAGCTTAGAAAGGTCCCGCGCGGGGCAAACCGGTTTGCCACCGGCGCGCTATAGATGCAACGTGTCTGCGAATACAATGAGTGATACAAATGAGAATTACGATGAAATAAATGATGAGAATATGAATGAAGTTACAAACGAAATTTCTACTTCAAATGAAAATTTAGACAATTTAGATAATCCAACCAAGAAGAGAATGAGGGGAAGCAGCGATGAAGAATGGACAGAAGTAACACGAAAAAGCAAAAAACTTAAGGATATAAACAAAATAGAAGTATATATATCCAGTAAAGAAAAACTACCAAAACAATTTAATTTAGCCAAGATATTTAGAGACCAGAATATTAAAGATATTATGAGAGTAAAGTTTACCAATCCATACCGAGTTCGTATAGAACTGGGTAATGAAATTAGTGCGGAGAAATTAGAAACATGCAAATACTTTCTTGATCAAGGGTGGAATATTCACAGAGCAATGGAGAATAGTATGTCGTACGGAGTGATACGAGATGTTGACTTGGACATGTCAGAAGAAAACATTTTGGAGAATATTTTTTGTCCTGAACCAGCTAAGCTAATTTCAGTTCTTCGTCTGAATCGCAAGAATTTTGGGGAAGATGGATGGTCACCTAGTGAAGCTGTGCGCCTTGCCTTTAAAGGTTCCTTTCTACCACCATATGTGTACACTCATGATTGAGAATAAAAGTCGAACCATATGTATTTCCGGTTTCACAGTGCTCACGTTGTTGGAGATTTGGCCATGTACATAAAAAATGTCCTAGTAGCAAGGTGATTTGTCCCAAATGCGGAAAAAATCACGAAAATTGTGAAACTTCTGATATGAGATGTGTTAACTGTGGAGGGAATCACATTTCTCTCTCAAAAGTATGTCCAAGCTTTCAAAGGGAAAAAAGATTGAGAGAACTCATGGCTGAGTTTAATTGCACATATCGAAAGGCCCTAACTATATATGCACCAAAAGAACCTAGTAAGGAAATCAACATTGAGAGATTAAGTAGTGAGATACAGCCCACATTGGAAGAAGAGAACTTTACGTTTCCCACAAATATTAGTAGTCCAGTTTTTAAAATAACCACTAAAGCACAGATACATAAAAAGAAAGGGAAATCATCAACTAAACATAAACTGAACGAGGAAGATAAAACAGATAATAGTTATATGGAGTGGATAGAAGAAGGACAACATAATAATACTGAAAGGAAAAACTCCGTTGAATCAGAAGCAAAACAAAGAGATGTTACTTTCAAGGAGTTATTAATGAGGTTACGAGAGATAATACATGAAGGGAAGCACTATACACACAATTTTTAAAGAAGTTATCAAGACGTGTATTGAGTGGGTAATATTAGTATTAGCTGATAATGTAGCGGACTGGCCTATACTCAAATTAATTATGAACCTCCTATCAAATGGCAGATAAGTACTCAAAAATTATTAAACTTAATATTATACAATGGAATACACAAAGCATTCGTCCAAAGTTATGTGATTTTGAGAATTTTTTATTACAGGACAAGATTCACATTGCTGTCTTAAGCGAGACCTGGTTAGAACCAGATAGTAATTTTAAAGTGAAAAATTTTAATATATTCCGTAAAGATAGATACGACGCATACGGCGGTGTAGCAATTCTTACGCATAAATCAATTAAGTCACAGATTTGTCATAATTTTCAACACTCTAATCCAGGAATAGAAATTATACACGTTAAAGTGTACAACTGCAATCAAATTGAAAATATTATTTCTATTTACTGCCCACCTTCAATAAATACTAGCCAGTCTGATTGGGATCAATTATTTTTACAGGTAAATACCAAAACTTTACTCTTAGGTGACTTTAACGGACACCACACCAATTGGTCCAATAAAGTCGACAGAAGAGGTAATCAAATCTTTGATGCAATTATTAGTAGTAACCTTGTGTCATTAAATACCGGGGCACATACTCGTATTAAGCTGGTTAACAACGTTCTTCAACAATCTTCCCCTGATATTTCATTAGTCTCGACCGACATAAGTCTTAATTTAAATTGGAATGTACTGAATGAGACGTTAGGTAGTGATCATTACATTATTAAAATTACGACATACTTCAAAACCAGTGATTACTATATTTCCCGTCGAAACTACAAAAAGGCTAATTGGGAAGGATACCGTAAAATTTTGAATGAACTGTTTAATGATACTGTTTTAACCAATGATTTCCAAAAAAATTACGACTTATTTACAGATTATTTAGATATAGCGGCAGATCTTTTTATACCATCTATTAAAATCAATATAAATCCAGAAGTCAAGTTTACACCAAAACCTTATTGGAGTCCTTATCTTTCTAAGGTTGTTGCAGAACGCCGCTTAGCACTTTCGAAATTTAGACGTAACCCATCACCACACAATCTCGGAATTCTTCAAAGTAAAATCTCCGAAGCTCAAAAACAAATACGTCGGGCTAGAAATAAGTCATTTCAAGAATTTTGTTCTAGTCTTGACCAATCTATAACCCATAGTGAACTATGGCGTAGAATGAGATGGGTAAAGGGATATTTCCCTCCAAGATCCCATATCGACGACACTAAAGTCAATGAACTACTTTGTAGTTTAGCCCCGGATTTCGTACCATGTGAGAAACCTTTACTTTTTTCAAATAACCCAACACTAGAAGTACCTATAACAATCCAAGAACTGATTAAGTGTTTAAAAAATAAAGATACAGCCCCCGGTTGCGATAAGATCTCATATTCTATGATAACTCAATTACCTGACAACGGAAAACAAATGTTACTCGATTTATTTAATTCGTTTCTCAAAAACTCATTTGTACCTAAACAATGGCGCGATATAGTAGTTATACCAATCCCTAAACCAGGCCGCGACCCTTCTTTAGTTTCATCTCTGCGGCCGATATCTATGATCTCGTGTGTATGCAAATCTTTCCATAACATTCTACTCAACAGATTAGAGTGGTATATAGAAAAGAATCGTATGCTACATCAAAATACGACTGGGTTTAGAAAATGCCGATCGACAGTAAACAATCTCACCAGTTTAGTTTCAAGAATACAAACAGGTTTTTCTAAAAAACAAAGTACAGTATGTTGTTTTATTGACTTAGATAATGCATACAATAATGTGGATATTTATAGTTTATTAAGAATCATGGATTACTTAGGAGTAGGACAAAGAATATCTGATTATGTTTGGAATTTTTTACGATCTAGAAATTTAAAAATTAACACAGACAATTATTCACTGTGTAGAACTACTGCTCGCGGCCTGGCACAAGGAGATCCTTTTTCTCCTTTGCTGTTTAATATAGCTACAATCAATATTTGTAAAAAGATAAATAATGTTAGTATTTCTCAGTTCGCAGACGATTTTGTATTATATTTTACTACCCATAATATTTTAGAAGCAAAACATGAACTACAAATAGCTTTGGATCAATTTAACAAATTAGTGGAAAACATCGGTTTAAATATTTCATCAAGTAAAAGTAAAATATGTATATTTAAAAACGGATTTAAGAAAGATATTATTAAAATTAATATAAATAAAAGTACTCTTGAAGTAGTTGACACATATAAATATTTAGGATTATGGCTGGATCGTTCTCTAAGATGGTCCAAACATATAAATGAGCTGAGAGATAAGATGTCGAAATTTCTTAATGTGTTTAAAATACTGGCTGGCCCAGGATGGGGAGTACACCCGACTCATTTGCGACGGTTATATATTGCCATTATACGTAGCAGATTAGATTACGCGAGTTTTTTATACCACAACAGTTGTCAAACTAATCTTCATAAATTATCTAAAATACAGAATCAATGTCTGAGGGTCATTGGGGGTTTCATCAAAAGTACACCCATACATGTGATGGAATGCGAACTTCATATACAGCCGTTGCATATTCGCAGATATTACTTAGCTGGCAAATGGTATTTGAAGCTAAAGTCTTTTTTAGGTGATAACACCTGTGAAATTATCAACACCCTATACAATAACTGCCAAGGTACTCAGTGGAGACGCAAAAAAATACCACTCTTAGTTCACATATCTGATATATTTAGTAACACAGTTGTCGATGTTGATTGTCATAGCGAGTTGGGATTATTCTCGCTGAACACGTGGATAAGCAGTGTGAACTTGTTCTGTATGATTAACCCGCATATTGAAGAGATTACAGAAGCTAAAAAATTATACAATATTAATCATCTTCGAAGTATTTGCTATGAACATTTTAACACAAATTACTCGGGATATTATACTTTATATACAGATGGATCTAGAATAGGAGATGCGGTTGGTGCGGCATTTTATGATCCTCAAAATAACATAACTTGTAAATTTCAACTTAACCCAAAAATATCGACCATGCACTCGGAATTAGTCGCAATTTGCGAAGCTGTGTCATATCTTGATTCTATTAATTTTAATAATTGTGTTATATATTCGGACTGTAAAAGCGCACTCCAACATTTACTTAAATGTATAAAGAGTAACGGTTATCCTGTAGCATACAAAATTATAGATAGTATGGTTAAGCTTAGGAACAGGGACAAACACATTGTATTACAGTGGTTGCCCTCCCATATCGGCATTAAAGCAAATGAGAGGGTAGATAGTCTGGCTAAAGAAGCTTGTTTTGACGGTATCCCAATGACACATAAACCGCATTGGACGGATGTTTTAAGAGAAGTTAAATTAAAATGTTACGATAATTGGAATGAATATTTTGACGAAAAGTCGTTGACCAAAGGCATTTGGTATCGCACGATGCGACCGACTGTATATACGTTCCCGTGGTTTGATAATGCCAATATGAGCAGGCAAGAAATTGTGACGAGTTTGAGACTTCGCTCCGGACACATTCCATTAAATAGTTTTGCTGCAATGATGGGTAAAGTAGTGTCACCAAATTGTACGGAATGCGATATTGTTGAGGACGTGTATCATATCATAGTGGAGTGTGTCCGGAATGATGCAGATAGATGTCGGATACAAAGAGAATGTAACATAGATTTTCGTGAATTTGGAATATGTAATTCAAGTCTAGCCTTTCCAACATCTAATTCTGCTAAGATAATTTACAAGTTAGTTCATTTAGGAATTAAACGTAGATTGTAAGTTTCCAATGTTAATATTTCTAGTGTTCCTATGAGGATGACATGTCCGTTATATGAACAAATCCTCAATAATCAATAAAGAATTAAAAAAAAAAAAAAAAAAAAAAAATGCAAATCATTATTTTCTTATCTTTCTTTTTCTGTTTAAAAAAAAAACGTTGCGTCAAACTAGGGTTGTCCCCTGTGTCGTAGGTGCGTTTACAAACATACAAGTTCAAATACATGACACCAAACCTAAAACAACAAGAATTGCTCCGTACGGGAATCGAACCCGCTAAACGGGCGCGGCAGCCAGTTACCCAGCCACCGCGACAACCGTGCAGTCTATATATTTTATTCTGTTAGCTAAGTTCAAATCAGCATTAAGTCTCATGATTCAACTGTACCTATATCTTCACAAAAGAACTACACCAACTTTAACATCGATCAAAAAAGTCACCAACATCATATCCACCGTTGAAAACTAACATCAAAGCGTAAGTAAGCAATCCAGATGCCATCAGAAAAGCTATGAATCTAAATCAAGTGGAACTTCATCAAAGTTTGCTGATGCTGGCCCGTAGGCACTTTCAAACTCATTTTCATATTACGTCAGCCTGTGTTGCGGCAGTCCTTGGATTAAACAAAACTTTAATATGGTTTTTTTTCTGTTTTTATTACGATATTTTTAAATGCGGTGGTTAAATTAATAGTTGGTAATCGATTTTGTAAAGTCGTATACAAGTTCAAACATATATTAAGTTAACATAACATAACACTGCCTCGTTGGCCGAGTGGTCGCAAGTGCAACTGCCGGGTCTCGGGTTCGTTTCCCGGGTCGGGCAAAGTATTACTGGGTAAGTATTCTCAAGAGTCTGGAATTGTGTCCGGTATATATGGCAATAGGCTCACACCCTATTACATGGGACTTATAACATAACATATGTATAACATAACATCATGCCTTTTATCCCCGAAGGGGTAGGCAAAGGTGCACATTACGGCACCCTATGCCACTGTACCACTATGTAACACGCACTTTTCACTATTTTATATTATGAGTCCCAGGTAATAGGGGGTGATCCTATTGTTATATTAAATTAGTTAAGTAAAATGAAAGAAATATCTTCCATATTTAAGCCACGGATTGATTAAAGTAAAATACATTATAGTTTATTGATTTCCGTAAATTACAATCAGGAGACTAACTAGAATACCTAATGTTCTAAACATTAATGAAAAGCGCATAACACAATCAACAAAAAGAGAATCCGAACTAATATTATAAATCGGAAAGTCAGTTTGTTTGTTTGTTCCGCCTTCACGCCATAACTACTTAACCGATTGCTTTGAATTTTTGCAGATATAAAGTTAGAAGTCCGGATTAAATAATATGGTACTTTTTATCCCGGAAAAATTTGATATTCCCGAGCGAAAACAAAAGTATTGGTATAGATGGCGCTGTGTATATGTATATGTCACATTAGCTTTTTATCCTTTTATGACGCGAGCGAAGCCGCGGGTAAAAGCGAGTATCATATATTTCTTAATCCAGAGCACTACATTCACAACAGACAATAACAGACGTATCTAATACCAACCTAAGCATACACAAACACATTTCAAAATTACGGTACACCAACAAAACCTACACATAAACTATACCCCAACACAGCGTAATTGTTCCCAAGACTGAACACTGAAGTTCAGTCTAACTAAGTTAACAATAGAGTTATTTCAAGGACCGAAGTTTACTTTCAATCATAGAAACGTGTAGGACCCGGGAACGGTCGACTGAATTGAGATTACCATGTGTTTTATGTGATATTAGCTGTTCAATGTGGAAGTGTAAACGGCCTAAATATACAGTGAGGTAAATAGTACGTATGCTGACATTACTGATTTGTTATAATTCAGTTTGGGAGTTGTACACTGTGACATGTATATGTATATGTCGCGGTGGCCCGGAGGTTTAAGACGCTAGTTTCTCATGCATGAGAATGTCGACTCGAAACCTACCAACGGCAAGTACCAATGTGACTTTTTCCGAGTTATATGTACTTTCTAAGATTATTTAGACACCACTGACAAACGGTGAAGGAAAACATCGTGAGGAAACCTGAGCTATAATTTCCAATTATAAGTTTGTAATCGCCAACCCGCATTGAGCAAGCGTGGTGATCAATGCTCAAACAATTCTCCACTATTATTCAAAATGTTTATTATTTTCAAGTTGAGAGCTACTCATTATGATCGTGCCTTACGTACTTATGCAGGCTGCACACCGTTCGATTTAACTGTGCAGGATTAACCATATAGTCGAACTGTACAGTTGTACAGAAAGTTGAATTGTACAGTTGTACTTGAAGGTGTGTCTGTGTAGCATGCTTTAGTTAGTGTGACTCTCAGTTTGGTCAGTCATGAGTAAAGGGACCAGACGTCCATTTTTATAATTACGAGTTCCATTGTCCTTGCAATGGCTTCGGGGCGCAAAATTGTCCCGTTTTGGAAACCGTGCAAAAATTGTAATAGTTGAGCCGGCAATTATTATATTTTTCCTGCCTAATAAGTGGTATTTATAGAAATAAATCGCTAAAATTTCAATCAAGATATTATTGTATAATATTCAATTGAAATTTCTTGATATATTTCAATCAAGAATAGATATATTCGCATAACTTACTCATTTTTGACGAAGTAAAGTCGAAAAAACTTTTAGTTCCTATTTTATTATACAGTTGATATAAACCTTTTTACTGTGGCCTTTGTGTTTAAAAAAGTCTATAATAGGATGTAGCAACTAGATGTTTGACTGAATCTAAACACCTAAATGAATATTCCGTTTTAAATCAAGAAATAAATGGTCACGTTGAGAACTAACGTTCCTCGGGCCTATGTAGTACCTAGAAGGCGTATGTATTTATTAAAATATATTGATTAAATTTTATAGAAGCTGGTTATTAATTCCATTTGACCAATACATGTGCTCCAATAGCTGCATGTACTAGATCCTCTTTCCTAATAAGTACTAGCAACAATGCTAAAACTAGAAAGGAAAAATACACTCACTTAATGAAACGCCATTCTCAAAATAACAAAGCACTTAGAACCAGTTTATTTTAAAAGTAACAAGCAATAACTCTCATGGAAACGGCAATTTTCGTAAATAAAAACAGATAAAAAAAGCTATAGAAAGGACAGTTCACATAGACAAAACACAAATAGTAATACAACGTATGAAAGCCCGCACAAGGACGATTGCAAATAAAACCGACAGGGGTTGCGAATTTCAATTTCTTTCCAAATGTTCGGTGCATGCGACATTGTACCAGGGGTGCTGAACTTTGGGTGGGTGTTATGTGATACAGAATGGAAAAAAACGAATTACAAATCGTTTGTTTTCTTTTTCTGATAAGTCTACGAATACGATACTGCCATTTTTTGCCTTTTATTTGTTTTGGTGCAATATAACTACATTTTATAGTTTAAATTACATTTTGTAATGGAATACAGCACAGGTAATTTATTGTACTGAAATAATATTTATAATGTAATAATATGTTGTATTCTTTAAAACTTAATTGTGTTTTACCCAGACTAGGGGTCAAAAATGGACCCCTTATTCCAACAGGTAATTTAAAACGAACAGATTTTAATAATAAAAAATTATACGTGGCATTCATTTTACTTTTATTCAAATGTTGCCAGTACGCCTTAGTTAAAAATAATGAGATGTTCTATACAGCGCGGTTGGTTTATTCGCGATGCAACACACAAAGACTTTTTGTGAGTCAAATATAGAATTAAAAATACTGAAACTCCGTTCTTATTCTCTTATGCACCGAACTCTAAAGTTATTTTATTACCTATGTAATCACTGTTCCAAAAACTTTAAAAATCACAAGGTTTTTAAGAAATGTAGCACAAAAAGTAATGTATGTGCAATAAAAATATAATATTTACTATATTTTTATTACTACGAGTCGAGTTCCTCATTAAATTATTACGTAAGTGAGTACGAAAACATAATAATTTTAAAATATAGGTAATATGTGACCCATACACGTAAATATTTCTACCCCATTTTTTTTCACAAAATCATGTAAAAAGGTTGTACACCCCTGACATGCACTGTACATTTTGCCTGTACCGTGGAACATTGGCGAGATAGATAAGACTATTGTTGATGTCAAGACTCTTTAGAAGATTGGTCTCTTTTGTTTACGCCCCACAGACAGACGTATCGGAGAGATTACCCTTGCTACTGCTCATAAAACCAGTAGATACATGTTTATTTTTACGATAACGATAGTTACTATAGCAATATTTCATCACATAATTCGTATAATATAATTAAACGCCTCGTTTTCCTTGAAGACCTCAGATTAGTTTACAATTACCTACTTACGTACAACTGTTTTCGCTAACAGATACATACATACATACATACATACATACAAACATAACCTCATGCCTGTCTCCCATGGACGTAGGCACTAGGCAGAGATTATGGAATAGCTATTGCTACGATCCTTACATATCTCTTTCGCTTCTCAACAGTCATCAGTCTTTTCATGCATGCTCGACGCTAACAGAATCTTAGACATATCTAATGATAACATTTTTAATGTCCCATTTAAATCGTCGTCGTGGTGGCCCGAAAGTAGGGTTTGAAACCTACCAACCGCAAAGTACCAATGTTACTTTTCCCAAGTTATAAGTACTTTCTACGATTATTTAGACGCCACTGACAATCGGTGAAGGAAAACATAGTGAAGAAAAGCTGGGCTTTTATTTAATTTCTAATTTTAAGTTTGAAATTGTCAACCCGCATTGAGCAAGCGTGCTGATTAATGCTCAAACCTTCTTCGCTAGCCGCTACTGCTGACAAAGGCCTTTTCTCACACGGAGATCATCAAACAATAAAAAATCATCACGTTTATGATGATTGAAATATCACTTTTTGTCATTCAATTAACCAATAAAAACATCGGTAAAGAAATATTTAAATCCCAAAGAATAACAGAGAAAAAAGAGTATCAGTGATCAATGTATGTATTTGGTAATATTTTGTAAGGTTCACATACATACACATACACCTTTTTTACTCCTCACCTGAACCCAAACATCACGCACCACATATAAAATTCAACGGCGAACCAAATCGCCTTAAAATTTTACGACTCCATCGCTATGAGTGTTATGATATCAGTTATTTTTTTAGAAGGAAGTAAATAACAATATAAATTCCTTCGCAAATCTGAATTACTGTAACTAATTGTTAGTTATAGTAAGTGTTATTATAAAAGTGTTTCCCGCAACTTAACATATTCAATTTTAACTGTTCATGTACACTTTGAACAAAATCTTTAATGAATGTTGTTCTACACAAACCACTCCTTATTTAGAATCGGTTTGAATGAGAGATATATTCATCATCATCATCAAATCAGCTGCAAGATGTACACAGCTGAACGTACGCCTCCCTCAATGTCTTTCTTTTAAGCTATTCTGTAAGATGTCAACTCAAACTTTAGAATTGAGCTCGATCACATTCTCGCCTGTAATTTTTCGAGATTATCCTCACAACCAATAACACGGCGGACCGCAATCGATTTTACTTCAATCTTTTGAATTTAAAACTACAGAATAGCCTAGCAGATCAGCTAGATACAATAAAGATCCTTACTAATATTATAAATCTGAAAGTGAGTTTGTTTGTTTGTTTGTTCCACCTTCACGCTGTAACTACTAAACCGATTGCTTTGAATTTTTGCAGACGTAAAGTTAGAAGTCCGGATTAAATAATAGGGTACTTTTTAACCCGGAAAAAATTGATATTCCCGAGGAAAAACAAAAGTATTGGTATAGATGGCGCTGTGTGTATTGGTATATGTCACATAGGCTACTTTTTATTCTTTTGAGACGCGAGCGAAGCCGCGGGTAAAAGCTAGTACAAAATAAACCACGAAAGAAAACAAAAAATTTTGAAATCCTTGTAAACGTTCACTAAGTTTCAACAAAAGCAAGTAAGGAGAACATTTTGCATAGTAAACGTTAGCGTATCGCATATGAAACAAGTAATGAACTACGTATATAGTTAATACAAACATAAACAGGGTGAAAACTGCGCTTACACTGCATTTTAATTACATCCCGGATATTTGATAAACATTGTAATTCCTGGGTAACTTTAAGATAGAACGTTATTGAGATTAAACACCATTTTCTTTTACTATTTTGTTGATCTAACTTAAGGTAATTATTTATAAACAGTATCTATTTATAGCGCAAAGCATTTAGATAGGTATCGGTCCGCTCTTGTATGTTATTATTTTTTTTGATAAGCCGGCAAACGCACAGATGGACCCAGATCCACAGACAATGGGAA
Source organism: Spodoptera littoralis (assembly GCA_902850265.1). NCBI lineage: Eukaryota > Metazoa > Arthropoda > Insecta > Lepidoptera > Noctuidae > Spodoptera > Spodoptera littoralis. The sequence goes on along the minus strand of LR824542.2, from coordinate 4,203,390 downwards.
CACCAGAGGCCTTACAAGTGCGTTACCGGCCTTTTGGGGATTAGGAGCTTGAGGATTGTTGGGGATTCAAGGATTGGGGAGATTGGGGAGGGAGGGGTGGAGGGGGGTAATTGGCCTCCAGTAACCTTACTCACACAACGAAACATAACGCAAATTTTGATTCACGTCGGTTTTCTGTGAGGCCGTAGTATCACTCCGGTCGAGGCAGCGCATTAGTGCCGAAGCATGGCTCTCCCACACTTGAAATTGTATATGTATCATAAATAAGTTCCAGGCCATCTATTCACCAGTAAACCCCTACACAACAATGCCAGTTTAACACCGAAAAGCACCGAGCAATTTAAAACAATAATGATCATAACCCTAAAATCTGTGGTCGTTACAAATCTCTTTTATTAATTTGTGACACCGAACCACATTTTATGCGTGAATTATTTATGTGAAACCGATAACCATTAACCCTGCAGTCGACAGGTGGGTCGCCTTGGACCCCTGCGGGCCGAAATCGTTACCTTATCTGAGGTTTTGGTTAATATTTTCGGATGACTTGGCGACTCGGGTCGGAAATAATTTCGACCAATGCCAATGATATGAATGATAAAATCATGATTTTGGTAAAGACCAGAAAAATACGATTTTGCGCTTTTGTAAGTTTATATCTACGGGCGGATAGAATTCTTATGTTTCCTGTTTCCAAACAAACATAATTCTACGCTGTTCCTATATAATTTAGACTAATAATACCTCAAGCCAAGGCTAGCTCCAGTATCTTTAAAGTCACAGTTGATTAAATGAACTGTCCAACTCGGAACCGAGCCACCACGATTAATGGAATTGAACTTCTGTCTCCATGGATAATTAAAGCTGAAACGTTAGTACGAACAAAAAGTATTTAACAATCGCTTCCGTTGTCACTTTACACCGATATACGTAGTTAGGTAATCGTGTAATTTCAATTTCAATTGACATCGGAACCGATTTCCGTGTTCAAAATTTAAATCGTACGATTTTACGTAAAGAACTAGTGTTTTATTTTTGCAAGTTAAATACGTGAGCGCAGTGTTTGTGACTTTATGTAATCATGCAGACTGACTTACAACAGATTAAGATGCGGTTTTTGTAGTTCTAGTGAGGTTATTTTTAAATAATCGAAGATGTATAAACTTCCATAAAAACCGTTAGAGGTGTCAGGAAATAAACTCAAATTCACCTTCACAAACAGTAAACCTATTACCTAAAGACAAATAACCTGCAATGGTAACAATTTTCCATTCAAAGCTAATTCCAAAGTCACTTTACACAATCACTGTGTCAATGCGAGCCGGCGACAGTTACAAATGACCACGGCACGCGAGCGAAGGGTTAAACGTACAATGTTTACTAATTACCAACGCTTGTTTCCTCAATATTAATCAAATTAAATAAATTAACTGTTCCTTTGACTGTAGATTGGGTTAATATTGAGCACAATGTCTCAGGTTCCCGGGTTATCAAAACTAAGTTTTAAAAGAAAAAATGAACCTTTTGGAAATTCTCAATAGTAATACACATAACATCACGCCTTTTATCCGCGAATGGGTAGGCAGAGGAGCACATTACGGCACTTAATGCCGCTGTACAATATAACACCCACTTTTCAATATTTATGCTATAAGTTCCATGGAATAGTGGGTGAGCTTATTGCCATATACCGGGCACAATTCAAGACTCCGTGCCACTACTGAGATTTTTTTTAAAAAACAACCATTATACTTTACCCTGCCCGGGAATCGAACCCGAGACCCTTTTGCACGGCAAGTCGGACTTGCCAGTCAGCCAACGAGTAATAATAATATAGTTTTGGATTAGACCATATTTGTGTATCTATCTATGGAAAGTATACTCATTGTAAAGGAATAGGCTTGCACACTATCTAGGCTGTATGTAGGCTTCTGCCTACCTCTTTGGGGAATTCAAAGCGTAACATTACGTTACTCTTCATGACGTCACGACACGACAACTCGGAAAACGTCACGTACTTACTCGTTAAACTGGATTTAGGTAAATGTCTGTCAATTAAGCGAACTAACTTCAAGTTGAACCGTTTGTACACTTTGAGTATGACAGATATGAAGGAACGCTTTCTGAGATCACCCTTAGTTTTTTTTTATGCTTTTTCTTTATAGTTGTTTAAGTTATATTCTTGTGTGAATGAGTTTATTCCATCTTTATGGAAATTATCTAGTAAAAGCCTAACATGAGACTCTTCAAGTCCCGAGTGAACAGGTTGCTCATAGGTAGGCGTGCTCCATCGTCGGCCACATCATCGCTTACCATCAGGCGAGATGGTGGTCAAACGTCGACCTATAATTTGTAAAAAAAAGTGCTGCAAACTTAATGTTTCATAGGTACATTCTAATGTGCGACCTTGCCAAGCGTCCGGGGATTAAACGATGTGTCTGTTTTCATTAATCTTTCACCAAAACGTCGTTTATTTAAAACAGAGTCATTTAAACTAACATTGTTGTATTTTTTGCTACAAAATATTTCATTCTACATGTGATGCGTAAAGCTTTCATAGCTGTGGTGAACCACAGCCTGAATCTTGTAAAAGGAAATGGTGGAGCTTTGTCCTTTGTCAAGGGACAGTTGTACAAGCAACTGCGCATCAAGGTATATAAACCAATTTATCCTGGTCCGGCCTTGTATGATCCTTTTATACATCCAGCGGTCAGCTTATAATGGTTTTGTATAATTTGATGTGTTACTTTATGTACATACATTCTGAATAGGATTAAATAAAAACAAGCAACCACATAATGGCGGCTCGTCTGTGTTGAAATAATACTGTTAGTATTATTTAGGTTGAATTGTTATTTTTTATTACTGACTTTTTTATTTAAAACGGCTGAAAAATACATTAAAGTATTGTGGAATTAATGGCTGATGAAAATGACTACGTAAAATTCTATCATTTAAACCATATCAGGTAAAACACTAGATACAAACTACACAACTAAAAATTAAAAATCATACAACTGTTCATAAAACTGTTTTTCTTGTTGCTAATTTTAAAACAATTGACTTATCAATGACGTCACGCTTGAAATGACAAGGACACTAAGATATCGCGTACTCTTTTTATTTAGAACTATTTTTCTTTCACTATGTTGCCAGTATAAAAACAATTGACACGTCAGTGACGTCAGACCCAAAATGACAGAGTGAGAGATATAATAATATGGCGTTCTCTTTCTTAAAAGATCTTCATTTTTTTCTGCCACAGTAATGGTACGAAAACAATTGACAAGAACATAGAATACGGTACGATTTTCCCCCGTGCCTGCCGACTACTACGCCATATTAGTTTGGAATGATTAATAATAAAATTATTTTGATATCATTAAAGTTTCCATAGTTCCATTATCCATTCGACGGTAATACTTCTAAACAATAAATTCGACTAGTTTGTAGGTACCAGAATTGATTTGCTATTCTATACAAAGTTTAAGTGAGATTTATCTATTCTATTTGTCGCCGGAGTCAGGAGTGCAATCTCCTATCAGTAGTCGATATCTTCCCATCCTTCGCCCTTTCGTTTGCAGCTCCAAAATTGATCGTAGGTCCTCAAGCTACTCCGATTTCTCGATCACTCTAGTGGAATCGAGATATTTTTCTTCAAAACTATTTCAAGAAAATGGCGGCATTTGTCTAATGTCGATGACACCTTGATTCGTGATCGCATTCTGAGGTTTGAAACAAAGTTTTTTGATTGCAGTTATTTTTATTTAATAACTTGCTTTAATTATAATTTTGGTGAAACCTGTTTCATTCAGCACGATTATTAATTGATTTCTCTATAATTTGAGTGTCTAATAATTAGCAATTATTATTAATTTCTAGAATAAACTTTGCGACTGTTATTGCAAATGTCTGAAAGTCAGGCAGATCTAATCTATAAAATCTACATCGTTCTGTTCATACATATATACATAACTTCACACCTGTCTCTCATGGGGGTAGGCAGAGACTATGGAACGCCAATAGCTACGATTTCTACATACCTGTGTGTATACATAGTGTGAGAGAGCCATGCTTCGGCACGAATGGGCCGCCTCAACCGGAGTGATACCACGGCCTCATAGAAAACCGACGTGAAGCAACGCTTGCGTTGTGTTTCGTCGTGTGAGTGAGGTTACCGGAGGCCCAATTACCCTCCCCTTCCCCAATCTCCCCAATTCCTGTATCACCAACGATCCTCAAACTCCTAATCCCCAAAAGGCCGGTAAAGCACTTGTAACGCGTCTGGTGTTCCGCGTATCCATGGGCGACGCCGATTGCTTACCATCAGGTGATCCGTCTGCTCGTTTACTAGCTTATGCCATAAAAAAACACCTCTTTTGCTTCATTAACATCATTCTGTTCAATTACCTAGATAATTACTTCTTATTATATGCACTACTTACAAGTAAACATCAATAGTACCTAACTCATTAACAACAAACTGTACTGAGATACTTAATAAACGGTTCTCATCAACAAAATCAATTAATAAAGCGATGAAGCCTAGGACCGCGCAACTCATCTAGCAAGTTATTTTCCACCCAACAGAAAAACAAGCTTTACTTTACTACCTCTCGGTTCGTCTTCTTCGTACAAAAATCAACATTTTCCATTAGCCTGTGCTCCTTTATAAACTTAAGTGAAACCTCGTTAACAGAAACGGTTCAGGAAAACTTTGACAAGGCTCAAAGTTTACGTTTCTAGCTCACAGACTTATTAATCTAGGAGCAATTATTAAAACACTATTAAAAGTGTAAGTTTTGCTAAGTGAATTGAAATGTTGCGAGCGGATGATTGATTGAGCACATTATAAGATGATTTTATTATTAAAACACGAAACAAATACAATATTAGCCTATTACAAATACAATATAAATGATTATGAGCCTCTAGCATGGCTTGAAACTAGTCGAGTTCCTCGTCAAATTACTACGTGAGTATAGGCCGAAAACATAATAATTTAAATACAATATTAAAATCTAAAGTTGTATTTCTGTAACGGCAGACTCTTGAACAAAAACTTTCTAGTTACAAAAAGACCCAAATATATAGGGAAAGGTTCACATAATATTATTAAATAATAACTATATTCTCAATAGATCATCGAGCATTGCATTGTAGTGACTTAAGCCTCAAAAGATTAAACTGTAGCAACATCGCTTGAAAACATCCCACTACATCATCAGGAAGTGAATACTTCCTAACTACCTCAAAAACACCAGACATAAATATTTTTTATTGGATAATTCAGTAAACGACCTCACGGATCACTTGATGGTAATACCAAGTCGTTACAATTGCGTTATCTTTTGGGGATTAGCAATTTGATAAATGTTGGGGATTGTTTGGGGGGTAGTTGGGCCTCCGGTAACCTCACTCACACGACGAAACACAACGCTGGCGTTGCTTCACGTCGGTTTTCTGTGATGTTGTGGTATCACTCCGGTAGAGCCGGCCCATTCGTGCCGAAGCTTGGCTCTCCCACACTTAAAATAAACAAATAACCAGAACTTAAACATGTTATTTTACCAACACTCGTTCGCTTAGTTATCTACCGTGTAAAATGATCCAATCCGTATATTTCCCCAGACACTTCACTCGCCATTACATTGTTATGTTAACGTTATGATTTTACATAAAACCTCTTATTTTTATAGCTACTAACATCATGTGCTATAAAGGTACTTGTGTTTAAGTGCCCATACGTTATAACTTATAGTTATAGAATACGTGTGAAGATGTTTTCTGGGTTTTGTACGACAATAGAGTAACGTCTTCATTATAAACTACATTATCTTTATTACTGTTTAACCAAACGGCTAGTTTCACTTGTAAGTAAAAAAAACATAACATAACATCACACCTTTTATCCCCGAAGGGGTAGGCACATTATGCCACTGTACAATGTAACACCCACTTTTCGCTATTTAGGTATGTTATGAGTCCCATGTAATAGAGGGTGAGCCTCTTGTCATATATCGGGCACAGTTCCAGACTCCGTGCTACTACTGAGAAACCCAGTTATACTTTGGCCGACCCTGGAATCGAACCGGAGGCCCCTTAGCGGCAGTTGCATTTGCAATTTATTCCAGTATCACAAAAGGAGTTAACTTCAATTGAAATTATTTGCGTTCCCAAAATTTTAGTTAGTAAATTAGGCCTTGTCTACAGTTAGCTCTACCAATTGACATAACGTCGCTTCTATGTTCAATTAGTATTATTTAGACGGTTTTATAAAATACTCAAGGATTACTAAATAGTTATATGTAATAGTAAATGTAGAAACCAGGCATTTATATTGGAAAAGTCTTATAGTAATTAGAAACCTGAGACAAGATGAATACTTCATTATAATATCGATATATCTCTCAATTGTGGTTTTATCACCAATATTTTAACCTATGCAGTAAACAATGAGGTAATTTAGTATTGCTTTAAGTTTATAATAATAACAAAAAGTTCTTCATTACGTTTAGTAAAAATTAACGTTTCAATTGCCGCTGAATAAAAGCTTCAATGATAGCAGAAAATAAGACAATTACACCTTTATAAAACATAGATGAAGTTTCTATCTGTAGATCCTTACTTCCTTACTTATATTATAAATCGGAAAGTGAGTTTGTTTGTTTGTTTGTTTGTTCTGCTTTCACGACGTAACTACTGAACCGATTGCTTTGAAATTTTGCAGAGGTAAAGTTAGACGTCTGGATTAAATAATAGGGTACTTTTTATCCCGAAAAAATTTGATATTCCCTAGGTAAAACAAAAGTATTGGTATAGATGGCGCTGTGTGTATTGGTATATGTCACATAGGCTACTTTTTATCCTTTTGTGACGCGAGCGAAGCCGCGGGTAAAAGCTAGTAAGTGAAATAAATATAACAATAAATCTAAGAAGAAGTAATATTTTTACCAAGTTATCTTACAACAGTCTTTATCAACTTAGCTAAATTATCTAAGTTGGCACAAAGAAAAGTCATAGAGACGTTTTAATAGTCTTATCGAAGCACTTTGTATAATATTATCTTACTTTCAAACAGTAACCAATATCTTAACTTGAAAACAACTGGAAAATATGTAACCATTAGAACTATCTCATTTCTTTAGAAAGGGCATTGACCTTCTATAGTCTGTGCTGAACTGCGAAGAAAGATGATACGCAACTGTTTTTTTATGTTATACGAATATCGCAATAAAAGAAAATAATGAGGTTTTGTACAGAAATATTTGCGAAGTTCGATGTTTCTTTGAAAATATTTGTAGGAGATAGTGATAGGTGGTCTGGTTATTGTCTTCAAATATTTATTGTACGTAGTTTCTTTATAACGTCTACTGTCTACATGTCTTCTTCCTGACTAGTGATTATTATTGAGGAAACTAGAAACTTATTTCATATATCCATAAAGATCAATTCCTTTTGCTTGTGAAGTTGGTTACACAATATGGGTAATAAAAATTATTCTCTATTATGTAGAAGCTACAAAATAGTAATAAAAACTCATTAATCAAGAAGAAATTTACTACACGGTTGGTGCGATGGCTGGGCAACCGGCTACCGTGCAACGTGTCGCGGGTTCGATTCCCGCACGGAACAACACTTTATGTGATCCACAAATTGTTGTTTCGGGTCTGGGTGTCATGTGTATGTGAACTTGTATGTTTGTAAACGCACACACGACACAGGAGAAAATCCTAGTGTTTTTTTTTTTTTAAGGGGGGAAAATCATCGAATGACTGCTCCCGCCTGGGTGAGGCGGAAGGGAGTGTCAGACTCTTACTGACTAAAAACCACCCCGTTCCTTCTCCTGCACGTCGAGCCGGAGCCCCGGTTACCCGTTAGGTTCTCCGCGACTCCGAATCGGCATCGGCCCTATTGGACCCCATCTGTGGTGGTCTGATGGCTCTTTGAGGCGCGCGCGGAACGCGACGCGCCGTACGCTCGGGTAAAATCCTAGTGTAGGTCAACGTTTTTTAAAAAAATCATAACTCAATCGAAACCGTCACAATAGTAACAGACAATGAGACAACATATAAAAAAACACATACATTAGATGTTATGACACTCTAAATAAACGAAAGAGGAAATTAAACACATTTCAACGATATAACACGTAATAACCGGGGCGTTTTGTTAAAACCCTTCTTTGTAACAAATAACCAACGTTGACCCTCACACAATTTGTTACAGCTTTAGGATTTAATCATTTACTTTGACCCCGGGTTTAAAAACGACCCTAAACAATATAAATAACTAAATTCATAACAATTTTCCCCTTCGCAGTTTGCAAGTTTAATCTTTTGATAATATTCTGGGAGTAGATATTGTGTTGCTTTTTGTAAAAATATACATATAATACTAGGCTCCAAAATATCAGTCCAGATACTTAACCTTTTTTATGTTGAATTATTATCAAGACTACTAATACTTGAGATTTAAAACTCTAGTTGAATGTACGACAATGTTCAGATAGCTTGTCTTCATAGAAGTAATTAAGTAAGTTCCGAAATAACTGAAGTTAAATAATAACTATAATAAATCTATTTACGACTATACAATTTTAACGTTTCTTTATCACTGACCGTGGTCACTTGCATAGATAGAGGACATATTATAGAGAGGAGAAAAATGACATTACTTAGTTTACATTGTCTACAAACATGCGACCATTTTTAATCGACCTTCAAGAAACATACCGCACATGTCCATGGGCGACGCTGATCGCTTACCATCATGTGATCCGTCTGCTCGTTTGCTTTATACTTCATAAACAAAACTATCACACAATTTCTACTAATACAATAATCAATCCGTCAATCAAAGCCAAACACACAAACAGTCATCTTCATTAAGAACTCGATTATCCACAACCTAACATCAATTAGGGAGTTGCACATACAAGATTATTGACTGAAGATACAACATAATGTGACCATTGTTCCTCCTATTCACAGGGTACCGTGGTAACATGTAATCATTCATTTCTTTTTCCATTAATTAAGCGAATTAAATTTTAAATTGGAGATATAGTGTTAAGACTAGATACGACAAGTTTGCTTTTGGTAAAAGTTATGCATTTGTTTTTAAAAAGAAAAGAGTGTGCTCGTTTTTCAAAGCCTTACTTTATAATTCCTCCACAGGAATTATAAATTAAGGCTTTGAAAAACGGGCAAAGTGGATACCACTATCCAGGCGCTGATCCTAAGGGATCCATCAGGTCATCTATAAGCTTATTTGCCCCATATCTCATAAAAAATCAGTAATTCTTCTGACAGTTATATTGAAACTTTCGTGAGAAATACTAAATTATTATGTTTTTGGCTTACATAATAATTAACTTTATTGATATCCAGCGAAACAATAGTCACAAGTCCTATTGCCCTCTCATAAACAGGTATATTTTCTTTTTTCTCAAGAATAAAGAGATTCTACACCTCTTTAAGACAAATCCTTCAAACAGTCATTGTTTGGTGAATTTTTCTTAAAATGTAGAATAGACAACATGCGCAAGCGACTTCCATTACTCTAGATCCATGATGAGACCTTAGAGATCATTGTCGACAGAATTATCGTTTGTTTTAATTTCCTTTCTGACACAACAGAATTATTACTTTGCAGATTTTGTTTAGGCTGGCCCAACCCAAAACGAGGCCAACCCACCCCACCCGCTCCCGTGGGTCATTAAATGAGATAGCATTGTCTTCTTGTCTTCATACAAAATAAATAGCTGATAACAATATAATAACAAACAAACAGAAAAGAATGATTTGTTTTAGGTTGCTGTCAGGAGAATTTATTTAAACATTATGAAAAAAGAGTATAAAATATTTGTATTACAATGCCAGAAATTAAGTTAAAGAAACATTAATGTGCCCAATTACCACCCCCCCCCTACCCCTTTCCCCAATCCCTGAATCCGTCCGAGTCATCCGAATGACGATTGTTGAATCGTCAAATTCCTAATCCCAAAAGGGTGGTAACGCACTTATAACGCCTCTGGTGTTCCAGGTGTCCATGGGCGACGCCGATTGCTTACCATCAGGTGATCCGTCTGCTCGTATACCGGCTTATCCCATAAAAAAAATTAATGAGCATTCAAACTTTCATGTATATAGGTACAGGAAAATCTTTAAAGATATAACTTTGGATATCGTTAATCTGTATTCAGTAGTACCTATTTAAAACACATTAGCAACATAACTTCTGAAAATTACACCTTTCCTAATCTGTTTAAATCTACAAGAAGTTCCTCTGTACTGAACGAACGAGTTACTTAATCAAAATGGTATTGTAAACGATAAAATCTTATAAAGGTCGTACACTAGGAGCAGTATGCCGAACTTTGTTCAAGCGAGAATAAAACAAACATTGAAAATATTGCGCCGGCATCATGCGATACATACGTGGCGTTATGATGTACTAACTGCAAAATAAAAGATAAAAAAATCTGTACTCTATCTAGAAAATATATACAAATATAATCATTTTTAACCAAGCTTCAACAACAACTTTAGAAAGAAGAACAGTACTGTTTTTCTATGGATAATTGATACCAAAATAACAAGTTAATAATAAATGAAAAGCTTCCGATCGAATTACTTACATGAGACTCTTCAAACTCCTAAGGGACTGATCCTTTCTACATACTAATGTACCTATACTGTATTTGACATGGTATGCAAAAATTATATTAGTCACTTAACGACCCTCAAAAAACACATCAAACAACGTTAAACACCTTAAATCTCAATAGCCACCACCTAAAACGTTCAAAATCGAAACTCTACCATGTGAACTGCACATACTTCTGATGCCAGTAGTACATGTATCGGATCGCAATCGGTATCGTAATATCCGCAACAAGCCAGCCAGCTAGTTCCGACGTAATGACACCCAGATAAGAATTCAATATCACCTACTTTAACATCTATCCTGCAATATTTCTACACTTACTGCACTTTCAATTTGCTTCAGTGAAGTTAGTGTACTGTTGCGCGCAGTTCTTTTGCTTTTTAGTTTGATTTAAAAGATTGTACCCTTGTACGTAGCACATACGGCTTTTGTAGAAATATGTTTTGCAACTTAATTTTTGTACATTGTTCGTAACGATATGACGATTAAATGATCAAGGTTATGTTCAAAGATTTTCAAAATTGTGTACAAAAAGGTATTAAAATAAAAATATAATAAGTATTAATCAATTCCGATTAAAAATTAACATTCCCAAATAAAATCTACGAAGAATCTGCACTACATCTACACATAAGGCGGGAGAAGTCATTCGATGATTTTCGCCTCTTAAAAAAAACTAACACATAGTAATGCAAATGGCAAAAAAATGTCACACATTTGTATAGGTCACATGCATCTCAAAACACTGAAGCATTCCCACTCGCGTCTCAGCCACGTGTCGAAAAGATATTTCCTCAAATAATCGAAACAACAAAGAAAGTCTACATTTTACAATAAAAGTTGTATATTGTGTCCTTCGTCATACATTTCAACTTTACGGTTCAGCGATTTTATATTACCATTTCTATATTGGTTCCTATCGTTTGAGAAATATATCGGAGGACTTTATTGTTCTGTCCAGTACGCAGTTATAGTATCTAACATACATATAACTAACTACATATAACGAAATGTCGTGGTGGCCCGGAGGTTTAAGACGCCCACTTCTCAAGCATGAGGGTGCGGGTTCGAAACCTACCAACGGCAAGTACCGATGTGACTTTTTCCGAGTTATATGTACATATATTTCTAAGATTATTTAGACACCACTGACAAACGGTGAAGGAAAAACATCGTGAGGAAACCTGGACTTAGAATGTCTAATTATAAGTTTGAAATCGCCAACCCGCATTGAGCAAGCGTGGTGATTAATGCTCTAACCTTCTCCGTGTGAGAAGAGGCTTTGCTCAGCAGTGGGCATTTATAGGCTGTTGATGATATAACTAACTAGCTGCAACAACAAAACTGGCCTATGTGTTATTTCAGACCGTAATCTACCCTTGTTCAAAATTTCATCTCGATCTTTTCAGCCATTTTGACGTAAAAGAGTAACAAACACACACACACACACACACGTACATCTTCACCAACTTTCGCATTAATTATAAAATTAGTAGGAATGTGCTTTTAAACTGTCAAACACCGCGAGGACACCGGTGACCGCAACCTATTGTTCTTTAATTGTGTCTATAATGACGGTACTCAACGAGTTAAGCGTATTCTGTATCGGAAAAGGAAAGTATAAATAGATAAACTACTTTTTGACAGTTAAATATGTAAATAGTCCCATGTTGGGTGGCAAATAATATTCCATCAATTTGTTATTTAGCGAACCCTAACATGATTATTCGATTTTATTTGTTTGGTTCTATACTTTGAGAATCGATTGTTGATATATCTTGATGATACTCGGACTGATCGATTAATTTAATAAATGTCAATATGTCAATTCTACACATTGACTGTTCTAATCACGGTTAGCGTTTAAATGTATTTCTTCTCGAATAGAAGAAATAATAGGAATATAATTAATTATGTATGCGTATTGAACTAATAACATCATTTTGCATTATTTTGTTCATTCTTTTTTATTACATTTCCATTATGCACGCATTTTCTTTCTGTATAAAAACTAATCTTAATGTTGCAGAGCGCTGTTACAAGTCCTAAGACCCTTTGCATAATAAATTAGTTTTTCTATCTAATTAGAAAAGTTGCAATTGCTCTTTTTATTAGCAGTTTATGTAGAATGTTCTATTATTAAACAAGTATTTTCTCATCTGCTCCAACTGGAAGACAGTTGAATAAGAAATGAGAAATGTTGCGGTCATCATAACTTAAAGTTATTTAATACGAAGTCTGGACTGTACAGGGTTCAATACTCCTTGAAAAAAAAGTGATTTGTAGCAGATTTTTTGTATTGTAACAGTTGACATTGGATGCGTAAAGCTCACCGCGTTGAAGCCAAAATGCAGTTCATGGCTGTAGCTCCCTCGCGTGGCTTGAAACTGGTTGAGTTACCTCACCAAATAGTTACATGAGTATGCAATGCATATTCTAATTGAATTACACAAAATAATATTTGGTCATACTTTGCCTAAAAAATACAAAATAAACTACATTTATCTTTATAACTTCATTCCGATTGGTTGACGAATTTTATGTCAAAATTTTATTTAAATAAAAAGGAGTCTACGTCAAATCGGTTACAGCTCACTTAGGCACAAAAGCGAAAAAAGTCTTTTTTGTATCAGAAAGTAAATTACGTTGGCATTGTAACGCGATTTACCTTTGCCGTCCAAACCTTGTCTTGTTTTTTAAAAAAACATTTTTTATTTAACCATTGTTTATTCTTAGTGCCTTATTTGTTTATTGAATCAAATCATTACGTGAGTACTTGATTTGATTCCAGGATTCAACAATAAAATTGAGAAACGTTCTACATTTCGTTCACGTGATGCAATGGAAATACAGTGAGAAACTAAGTAATAACTGCTGTAATGCTGCATATAACCAATTCTACTCTAAATACAATCAATTTTGACTCATATTCAAACCTGACTAAAGAATCTTTTTCTCATTCTTACATTCATACTTCGAACGATGACGTCATAAACCCACGCACACGGCTAGCACGTGCAATCACAACGATATGCGATGTAGGCAAAGGCACGTTCACAAAGTGCCACATATGCAATTTTCCCGACATGCGACAAGTGCGATTCGTTCGATTTTCAATTTAGAACGGTGTCTCCCGCAGGGACTGTATTGCTGACGGGAAAGACAGGCCTGCGATACAGTGTGTAACAAAAGTTGAGTCTATTTACGTTATATGGATCGAAGATCTGTGTCACATGCGAGGTTTGTTTTTTATTTTATTCTTGTAGTATAAGAAGTTGAAACCGTCACCATTTCATCCTACTTTTATATTATAAATGCGAAAGTTTGTGGGGATGTATGTGTGTGTGTTTGTTTGTTTGTTACTCTTTCACGTCAATATGGTTGAAGGGATCGAGATGACATTTGGAACAGGAGTATATTATGATCTGGAATAACACATAGGCCAACACTGGAACGCGGGCGAAGCCAGAAGTAGAAGTTAGTAAATAAAAAAACGATTGAACTATGAAAGACTACTTAATTTATGATTACACTAGCTTCTGCCCGCGACTTCGTACGCGTAATCCGATTTTTTTCCCGCCCCGTTCGTGATTTTCGGTAAAATGTAAAAAAAAAATTGTCAAAAAGTATCCTATGTCGGTTTCCTGGCTCTAAGCTACCTCCCTACCAATTTTCAGCCAAATCTATTCTGCCGTTCTTGAGTTATAAGTGGTGTAACTAACACGACTTTCTTTAATATATATAGATTTTGAGATACTTACAAAACAAAAAAAAAATAAATAAATTACACATTTAATACTCTATACAGAATGAAGAATTATAAAAAGCATCCATGAAGATTTAAAAAAGGAAATTTCAACAAACAAAAAATCCCTATCTCACCGTAATAATATGTCAATATTCCGATCCGGTAGCCATGTTTGTTTTACATTGTGTTCCGTCGTGCCTTTGTTTTGGGACAGTGTTTTGTTTTTCGTGATTCCATTTAGCATCTGTTACCAATCTAAGTGGTTGAATTTATACCGGATTTATTTTTATTTTCCGATTTTTTCGGCGAATCGGTAAATTTTTGGGAGCTAGAAATGTGCTTCTGAGCATATTGAAGCCCTCGTAGGGTCATTTGTAACGATTATTTTCTAGTTATTGAATAATGTGCAGCTAATATTTTTCCTTTATGGTCTATGTTTCATCGCCATTGTTGTATTCCCAAAAATACAAAGCAATGCAGTAAGAAATAGTACCTGCCTTTCTTTATTTTTAGTACTTTAGATATTTGGCACTTTTGACTCTAACAGTTAACTTTTTTAGTGCTTTTGTACTTTACTTAGTGCTACTACTGAAAATCTTCAAAACCCGATTTAACAAACCGAACATTTCTTGTTCGGCAGTTGCACTTTCAACATTTTGACCAACAAGACAGTTGTTGTAACTAGTACTATGTATTACTATTAATATTGTATTGTTATATTGATATTGCTGTAATATTAGGTGTATTCTAGTACGCAGTCCGGTCGGGTAGGTCGCTCCACTCGAGCGGGTTGCAGCTCAAATCTACCGTAAAAAGATTTATCTCAGTTCATCTTTTGTGTCGTCACCCACACTTAATGTAATTGTTTCTCTATCTATATTTTGTACTGGCTCTTCGGTGTACTGTAACTTGTTTTCGAAATTGTAAGAGATATACTTTTCTAAATAAACACTACTTCAAATAACACAACACTGAACAGCTCCAATGGTAGATAATGTTGTAAACGAGATAAATTGGATTGTTTGTTCGTTTGCATTGAACTGGCTACAAAACTACAGCATCGATTTGAAAATTTCTTGCACCATTGTAATACTTATTGTTCAGAGGATAATATAGACTACGCTTACCTACTAATAATACCATTAATTAACGGATTCCATTATTTAAGAAACGGTAAATCGAAGATTGCAATTACAAAATATACTCTGCTGTGTGAAAGCATCACTACTTTGCAAAAAACCTCACTAACTTTGATTCCACATCAAATCTATACACAATTGTAGTAAAGACGAAAATTATTATTGTATAATTTTTTAAAAGAATGCTTTTGACCTGATCTACAATCAATATCGAAGCCAGTAATATGGATTGTATAATTTTTTACTGTTTGTCTATATGTAAGTCCGGGCTAAACTCAAAGTACTGCTTGTGATTTATTTCAAATTTTGCATGAATATTACTAACAAGTCGGGTCAACATATAGGGTACATTTACACCGCTATCACCTACGGGAGAGGAGCTATGAATCACTATTCCACGCGGACAAAGTCGCGGGTACAGGGAGTTTAGAAAGTCCCATTTCTAGAAAACCTTCCACGGTTTGTTACACAGAAATTAACTGTCCACAAGTAGGAATATACAAAAACTCAACTAACTGACTCTAAGCTTCAACCATTTATTTTATTTAAAGTAAACAGTCCCTTATAAATTACTTGGAAGTAAGTTTTTATTAAATTTAAAGTCAAGTTAAAAAATATAGAACAACATCAAGACTTTTTGAAACAGGTTTTGAACATCTTTTTATTCTACCTTCTCGAATGTAGTGTATCAATTCACAATTTTGAATTTGAATCATAGAAAGACACATTGGAACGCCTAAAAACTAAATTGTTAAAATTGGCCGGCTGCTTAGAAACAAGAACGAAAGAAAAAGGTTTTATTTGACAGTAGGCACATAATACACATAGATACAAAGATAATTAAATTATTCTTTATTGATGCTTACACAAAACACAACTTTATGTTATGGCTGACACGAAAGAGCTCTCAGCACTCAAGACACGTAATGGATTCAATTCTTTTTGTTTTTTCTTTTTATGGCATCAAGGGTAAAACCATGGGCCTAGGACACCCACAGCACAGGAGGAGCTGCGTTTACATTGCCGGTCTTTTGAGTATTTGAAAATTTAACTTTAACTTTATCAGTCATATTCAAAAAGTATACTGAATATATCAGAAATTCAGTAGACTCTCTTCGTTCATCGAGTCTCACGTAATAATGAAGCTTGATAAAAGAAGTTTTACAATCTGTGGCAGTATAATTTTGCCGCTGTCTATAGCAACCACCATTTGTAATACTGATCTCTTTTATTATTTTAGGACTAGTAAATCTAACTAAGCTAACAAAGGCTGAATATCTGAATTTTTGAATCCATTGATTACATTCTCTGTAATTTAAATTAGAACGTTAGTTATATTATATTCATTCTGTACTTATAATAGCCTAATAAAAATAAATGTACGGTTAATTTTATCTTTTAAAAAACATAATGGTAAATGTGATGTAAGAATTATTAATCTCAGAACCATTTTGTTTTACTATCTACAGTTTTGTTTTCATTTTAAACGAATCAAATTTTAAAGATAACTCTGATATTAAATCATCTTGCAAAAGTAGATGTTATGTATCTAAAATAGTATAGCGTAGCAATCTTCTAGATACATAGTAACAATTAATTATTAACAGGCAAGGTAAGTAATACGATTTTTATGGGCCAAGCCCGCCACAACCTCCCAAAACTGGTGCAACTCCTATAAGCCAGAATCTAGAGTAGATACAACCATGAAAACACCGGAACACTAAAGTCCAGCGCGTCCCAGGGACATGAATAACTGTCTTTGTTCCCGCAACGAAATGAATCAGAAGATATTATAAGAGGAGAAGAAAAAACGTTAGTTTCTACTTCCCTCGGTGGATTACTGCTAGAGGCAGAATAAATTAAGCTTAAAGGCACAAAAAGAATGTACAACTGGGGGAAGCCCAATCGCCAAGCACCACGGAAATTTGACTAAAAAATAGCACATCTTCTTTTACCTCCTCCTCTTAACAATGGGGAAAGGTTCCCTCCTATTGTATTTACTATCCTGTCATCTCATTCTTCACTCCAATTTGCCATTCCATCTTTTCTCTGATCGTTTACGTCCATCCTTTAGTCCAAAACAATAGAAAATTATGACTCAGATAGCCCTTATTTGTCTAAAGTCTGGCCCCAATTTCGATAAAATTTAGTTACGACAATTAACCAAGTCTTATCTTCAAGTACGAACTTTAATTAAACTTCTATTATTCGGAAGACGCTATCTAATTGTCAAAATGCCTGTTTACATCACTTACAGTCAGTTTGGTTTTCAATTCAATTATAAAGTTCTTAGTTTTACTTATTGCTTGTCCTTATATTCGGTAGGAGACAAAATGTATTTGAACAATGGCTCGGTATGACAGAGATTGAGACCCTGACCCGTATTTCAACGTTGTTTTTGAAATGGAACATTTTATTATCATTGTAGGCTTCAATAAAATTGGGTGAAGATCGTTTAAACGACGTAACCAACAATTACCCTCTAGTGTTATGTTCAGAACCTAAAATATCAATAACGTATTCATATACAAACTATAATATGCACCTACCCTTTAACGTAACCAGTACATCTGATGTAGGTACATTTTTTCGTTTTCCTGCCACAGGGAAAACAAGCATCACATTATGTGTGTTTTAAATAAGCTTCGCATTCAAAACACCAATGTATTCCTCTGTTCCCAACCACAAAACATTCATTGTTATTTTTTCCTGTAACTCATAATTGAAGTTAGTCAATTTGCGCAGAAATGGTTTAACTATCGGAACTGAACTAAAAGCAATAGTTTGGTTACTAGATCCTATGATTGTGAATCTAACTTTGCTCCGTTCTACAACTTTCTAGAACTTCATCGTGACCTCTAGTCGTTCATTACTGCTTCTGTTTGCACTTTTAATTTATTACAATTGTTGTACCTACACGTGGAACTTGACCGGTGTTTTAAAATATTGTATAGATTGGTCTCTAACTCCACAATATATTGGCATTTGTTACTCTAATTTCAAAAGTTTAAAATCTGTAAAAATGTACTGAAATATATTGTACTTAAAATAATCGTTAAAAAAGAGCTTCGATAACCAATTTAATTTCAAACCTATCATTTAATTACTCAGTCTAACGTTTATCTTAGTACGTTTAGGGAAATATATCATACATAATCTATAGGACTTTGAATTCAATACAGGTTAAAACCAGAATTAAATTCATCAAATCAACCTTTATCTCAATACCGTTAGGTAGATAATAGATAACCAAGGTATCTTTAACTACAACTCCTAAGGTCCACAAATAGCTACTAGACCCGATTATAGTATTCACCGATACCAATTACAACTATAGTTTAAATCGGGTCGCCATACTCTTGAGACAAAGGGGGTAAATCAATTGCGGGTGTATTCAGTGGGTAACCGCTTGCAGTGCTTAAAGGGTTGCCTCAACACGGAATATTTCGACGTATTCTGGATTGTAGAGAAGAATAGGCGTTTTGTTTCGTTGACGTATGTATCTGACGAAGTAATTTTTATGATTTTCAGCTATTAGTTAAGGCATTTTTTGTATGAAATGCAAAACCCAATCTTTGGACTTGGGAAATGAGACTATTTCACCCCTCAAAATAATTTTAATAACAATATAAAAAGCCTGGTTACTTGAAGTACGATAGCTGTACTTTACAGAACGATTTAATTCTCCTCAAATTAACTTTGTTTTTTACTTTTATATCAAGATATTACGATAACAAAGTCACTATAAAGACACAGTGATATTTGCATTTTACTTAGGAAAGACTTGAACCGGTAAATATTTTTGCCTCGTCTTATTCATATTTCAACGTACTGGTATTTCCTAGTTCTGTTAAGCTTCTTTACACCAATTTCTGATATTTCGAGCGTGTTCATTATTCAACAGCGTGTATCAAACTGCTGGAATATTCAAATATTTCCAAATGCAGAGACCGCTGTTGAAGCAGTTGATTGTCCGAAGGAAACTGTATACATATATTATGTTATGGTGTACAGTCTTTTTCGAAATAAGAACAAGTTGCACAGAATTAAATTGTCTAAAGCATACAACAATTTAAAGACACTAAAGAAAGTATGTTTCGGTTTTAATTTATCACATCATGTTTACCTTTAATAAGTAAAATTTCAATAATCGGTACATAGTTTTATAAAGTAGTAGCAGAACAAACTTATTACCAGTAAACATAAGTTTTGTTACCTGTCATAAATAATAACCAAAATGTAATACATGTATAAATATTTATGTATTCATTTACTTGGCTAAATTGCACAAAGTCTTACTTAATCACGATGAAATGGCTTCATGTGTTAATTAATAAATAGATCAAATGAATAGTTTTCTAGGAACTACGAGATAGCTCGTTCGCCTTTAGTTTAACTTCTAGCGGTTTAACGTAGTGCTGCACCAATTACGGAAGACGACTTCTGGTATCCGATCTGCAACGTAAACGACGGAGGTACATGTTGAATATTCAGATATTTCACTATAGCCTTAAGGCTACAACCTAGTTCCGGTACTAAAGCCGTGTCGAAATCGTGTTACGACAATAGGCTGAACTGGTGTAACCTTACCTTTAAACCAACTGTTAAAATAAAAAAGTTTTACACAAGGCTGTATGGCTTATGACCTTTGCTTGTTTGAAATGGATTTTAGAACAATATCGAGCAATCACGTTTGACATTTAGTTTAGGCGGGAAAGTAAAGACGATAAGGGTCGTATTTTTCGGCCCTGGTAAAAGTAAATCTGATATTTTTGTGATAAACTAAAAAACATTCCTTGTTATTACGTGAGTATAATAATAATAAACAGATTTCATGTAATAGTTTTGTAACTTAATAATTTGACTCATACCAACTGAGCAATATTAGTATCAACACATGACACACAGCTGAAGAATGTAATTATCTTCTCCTTCAACAAAACAGCAAATATGAAATACCCCACAACTATTATCAGGGCAACCCTGGAACACAATCCGAGAGGCCGCTTTGTCCACAGATGATATTGTATGCGTCCACGCTCCATTGAGCTAAGTATTGTGTAACACTTCCTACCAGTTCCTGCTCTAATATCAACAGTGCCACAACCAACGCCATCTTGTGTAAACATTCTTAGTTCCAATATTCAATAATGTTCTACAACTAACGCCATCTTGTGAAAACATTATAAACTGCTTAGTTCCGATATCGACTAATGTTCTACAACTAACGTTATCTTGCGTGGATATTATAAACCTTACTTAGTTCCGGTGTAGTTCCTATATAATTATTTAATTATTAATGAGTTATTGTTAATTACAAATTCACTATAAATTATTAATTTGCATTGACTATATTATTATAATATGATTGTAATTTAAATGTTTATTATCTAAATAACTAATTACTTTATGGATGTTAAATTGACTAATTGATTGCTTCCGGTTGTTGTTCGTTGTGCGCTGTGATTTTTGGAGGGACATTATTAAAAACCTGCTTCGAGTTCGAGGTGTGCATCTTTTATTTGGCTATTTGCTGCACCTATATAATATAATTTTCAACACCTTATCATAGTTCAGAAGTGGGATGGAGGGATTCCACGGTCCATATTATCGCGGTCTCGGGAAGAAGTCGTCATGTTCGGAATCTTCGACGGATGAAGGCGGCAAAGAAAATGGACGTTTTTTTTCTGAAAATGCAAAGGATCAGCCATCGACGAAAATACGAAGAATCACTTACCTGGACACAGAAATCATACCGAAATTTGATCCAAGTAAGAAATTTATGAACGTGAAAGGATGGCTACACAAAATAGATCAATTGGGAGATATAAACGGCTGGGAAGAAAAGGATCGCATCTTCTGCATGCAAACTCGATTACGAGGTGCTGCACGTGAGTGGTACGATGATTTGGAGGATTACAGCGCCACGTGGAATACGTGGAAGGATTGGCTGCTGAAAGCATTCCCTCGATCCACCGATTTCGTCGATCGTTTAGAGGAAATGCTAGCACGTAAGAAGTCCAATAGTGAAACGATGACGAAATATTACCACGACAAGATATCTCTGATGAGAAAATGCGAGCTCGAAGGAGAAAATGCTACCTCTTGTCTCATACGTGGACTCCCCGCTGAATTACGCGCCAACGCGAAGGCTTGTGGCTACAATACGCCTGAGGAGTTATATTACGGGTTTCTGTCGTCTCTGGACAACTATAAGAAGATAGAAGATAGGGCTGGACCGAATTTGGCTGGATCAAAGTCAAGGTCTACGTGGCGACGAGGATTCGTCACCAACTACCCGAAGATTTGCTACAATTGCCGGCGGACGGGGCATGAGGCGAAAGACTGTCGGGCTACGCGCTGCCTGACTTGCCAGCGCATCGGACATTCTTCGGATACATGCTGGTACGGCGCCGGGAGCTCACGAGGAACACCGGCGTTACAAACGTATAGGAATCAACAGGTACGAAATATCTTCCACATTTCTACCGAAATAATTTCTGATGTGTACAGGAAACGAATCAATATCAATAATGAATTTGAGGCTTTTGGGTACGTAGACACCGGCAGTAAAGTTAATATAATCTCTTTACAACTAACTAAAATTCTACAACTAATAATGTCGTCTTCCGATGTAATTATGAGAGGGTTTGGTGGGTGTCTTATCAACTCCTTAGGAAGAACTAATTTTACGTTACGCATTGACGGGTTAAGTATCCAAACGAGTGCAGAGGTAACAGATGCTAACTTGAATAACATTGATTTGATCATAGGCCAACCAATAATAAATCGGAATGATCTAATTCTAATTGTAACTGCAAAATCAGTAACATTCGTTGCGAATAGCGATGATAACCTAAAAGATATTTTCTTGTCTTACCAAGATTTTATTTCAAAAGTGCCCTTATTTTTGTCATGTGATATCGAAGTGTTGCCGGGTTCAAGTATCGAAATGTGTGTTTATACTAATTATGATTTGACACCTACCGCTATACTTGCTACTCGTTCCGTTTTATATGAATTAGGTAAAGAATCGTACTATATACCGCAGATAATTAGTCGACCGAATAACATACGATTACGATTAATAAACTTAGGCGACTCTCGTATTAAGTGGCCCGCGGGTAAATTAGTAACGCGCGCAGAAGTAATCATGACTGACGACGTAGGCTTTATTAATAATAGTCAGAGTTCGATTACTAGTCCTTCGCTAAACAAGATATTTTCTTCTTCCGATTTAAATATTGGCAATATAGATGATAAATATTCTGAAACATTACTAAATTTATTAAATAACTATCGCTCTTGTTTTGCGGAGTGCAGTAGTGAGTTAGGTTGCACGGATCTAATAGAAATGCAAATATCGACAACAACTAATACACCAGTTTATTGTAAGCCATACCGATTATCTTACAAAGAAAATGAAACAGTGCAGGAAAAGGTAAATGAATTAATGTCCGCTGGTATAGTCAGAGAATCGAACTCTGAATATGCTAGTCCTGTGATTCTAGTCAAGAAAAAGGCAGGTGATTATAGGTTATGTGTGGATTATCGCGCCCTGAATGCTCGTACGGTAAAAGATCGGTTCCCACTACCTCATATTGACGACCAGGTAAATAAACTCTCGGGGAAAGTATATTTCACCGTTTTAGATATGGCCCAATCGTATTATCAAGTGAAAATGTCGGGAAACTCGATCCACAAAACCGCGTTCATAACATCGTCTGGCCAGTATGAATTTATAAAGATGCCGTTCGGGTTGGCTAATGCGCCAGCAGTTTTCTCTCGATTAATCCGAAAAGCACTTGGGTCACTCGACAATAAGATAGCCACCTATCTTGATGACGTCACATTACCGTCTGTCACTATAGAAGAAGGGTTAGAATTATTGGAAACTGTACTAAAACTACTTTCTCGGGCAAACCTTAAACTAAATTTAAAAAAATGTTCCTTTTTGAAAACTAGTGTAAATTATTTAGGTCATGAAATTACCGAAGGATCTATACGACCCGGTCAAGCGAAGATTGACAGTGTCATTAACTTTAGGCAGCCACGAAACGTTCATGAACTGCGTCAGTTCATTGGATTAACATCATATTTCCGTAAATTTGTTAAAGGGTTTGCTGAAATTGCCAGACCATTGACTAGTCTAACAAAGAAAGATGTAGCATGGGTATGGGGTTCGGAACAGGACCGCTCTTTTAACCGTCTGAAAGTGATACTAACTGAACGTCCTGTTTTAGCAATATACAACCCATATGCGAAAACAGAAATTCATACTGATGCGAGTAGTTTAGGGTTAGGCGGTATTCTACTTCAGTATCAAGATGACGGTGCTTTGAAACCTGTAGCCTATTTTAGTCGCGTGACTAGTCCAGAAGAAATGCACTATCATAGTTATGAGTTGGAAACTCTCGCTGTTGTGGAATCCTTAAAACGATTCCGAATATATGTGACTGGTATCCCAGTAAAGATAGTAACAGATTGTGCAGCATTGAGGACAACACTTACAAAAAAAGACTTAATTCCCCGAATAGCTCGTTGGTGGTTGACTATCCAGGACTTTGATACTGAAATCGAATATCGCGCCGGGGACCGAATGAAGCACGTAGACGCACTCAGTCGTAATCCTATTCATAGTATTCCTATAATGCGTATTGATGAGGCCGACTGGCGTCTGACTCTGCAGTTACAAGACGATGCTGTGCAAAACATAATCACCCGCTTAAGTCAGGGCACGGATAATTCAGATTTAGCCAGTAACTATAAAATTATTAATGGGTGTCTGTTCCGTAAAACGTTACACGGCGATAGATTTGTTATACCTAAACTTTCGAAATGGTCACTATTACAGAAATATCATGACCAACTAGGACATCTGGGGTTTGATAAGTGTGAAAAGGCTATAAAGTCCGAGTTTTGGTTTCCCGGTATGACAAGATTTATTCGTAAATACATAACCGCTTGCTTACAATGCGCCTATGCTAAGGGAAATTATGGTAAGGTCGAAGGCGAACTACACCCTATACAAAAGGTAGCCGTACCAATGCATACATTACACGTTGATCATTTAGGACCATTTTTAAAAACACGTAAGGGTAACTGCTATATTCTTGTTATTATAGATTCTTTCACAAAATTCGTATTTGCACTACCAGTTAAGGGTACAAGTTCTATAGAGACAATTAAAAACTTGAAAGAAGTTATCCGTACCTTTGGCCACCCCCACAGAATAATTACGGACAGAGGGGTAGCATTTACGAGTTGATATTTTAAAGAGTTTTCTGCCCAGGAACAATTTAAACATGTTTTAAATGCCGTTGCCTGTCCGCGTTCGAATGGGCAGGTTGAACGCGTAAACAGGACTATTATTAACGGTCTCAACACTACTGCTGAAAGTGAGTGCACATGGGATGAAAAACTATCAGACGTAGTGTGGGGTATTAATAACAGTCCTCATGCAGTTACGGGGTTCTCGCCATTCAGGCTTATGTTCTCACATAATAATTCTCGTTTTCCGGGTTATGTTACACAACATAGCCCTACTGATACTAACCCTCAAGAACAGTTAGACGAACGCAGAATTAAAGCGAAGCTGCGCATTGATAAACACATGACCGTTATGAAAAACCAGTATGATAAAAGGCACAAAACCTGCAGAAAGTATCAGATTGGTAATTTAGTTCTATGGAAAGGGGGTTTAGCACGAGATAATACTGCCGGTGTGACCAAAAAATTAGGAAGTGTATTTACAGGCCCTTACAAAGTAACCAAAGCTGACCATACAATAGACCGTTATACAATTAGTAGTATACAAGGAATGAAGGGTTACAGAAAATTCAATGCAGTAGTTCCAGGTGATTCACTTCGACCCTATAAGGCGTCAATATCAGATAGTTCCACAGATTCTGACCGCGAGGTTGATAGGGATGACTTGATTGATTTGTTGGAAAGCTAAATTGATATTGATTTGTTTGCAGTTTCCTAAAACACCCACTTAATTAATTAGCAATATTTTTAGCTATTAAAACTAGCCTAGTGGGCAAATATATTTTATCTAAGACTGAAAGTGTGATTAGTTTTTAAGAAAAGTTGAAGTTTGAAAGTTGAGTAAACTTATCTTATTGTATGGTAAATTGAAATAATGTATTTCTTACTGAGTAAACTACCCAATTACAAAAGTCAATAAACAAAACCGAATATTGTCATACTATCCAAATTTTTTTATAATAGGTACTTACTTATGTTATGATAATGATAATAATAATAGAATAGAATAGAATAGAATGTCATTTATTTCCAAGTATATGGTACATTGAGGTTTTACATTAAATATTGTTTCACATACACTACCATTGCTGGTGTAGAAATATTATGTTAATCATGCTTTATAGAATAAATTAAAAAAAAAAAAAATACTAGTAATTACAATAATGCCAAGCAAATTGATTCAATCACACATCTATGATTTTGCTTGGTACATGACAGCAAATAGAAGCATCAGTGTTATTTCCATCAAAGTGTTAAAATATTTCTTATAATGTTTAAATGCTAAATACAATGTCAATATGTCAAAACGTATATTGTCAAAATACTAAACTAAAATAATTATACAACATACTTAAAAATGATTAAAGAAAAATACAAATATCAAATAGGTAAGTCATAATTATACAATATTAATCAATGTCAAGAAATAAAAGTTCAATAACAATAACAATATGTCAATATTTCTGTAGTCATATTATGACAATGTTTGTTAAATATTCTTTTATCGAATAGTATGCCTTTTTTACAAGAAATTTATTCAGTTCTACTTTAAACACATTGATTTCCCTGGTTTCGAGTAAATGTTTAGGTAGTCTGTTATATATCGATGGTGCCATCCCTAAAAAGCTCTTGTGGAAGATTGCTTTCTTGTGTTGTCTATAACGGATTTTATTTTTGTTACGCGCGCTTTTTAATGTTTCAAATAGTCTAGGGTTCCCTTTCACAAACATTGCTACCTCATATATGTACAGACATGGTAATGTTAATATACGTAATTTCTCAAAATACGGTTTACAACTGTCTGTTGTTTGAATACCGCATATTGCCCTAACACATCTCTTTTGTGCTTTAAATACTATGTCTGTATTCGAGGAGTTACCCCAGAAAATAATACCATATCGTAATATCGATGTTACACATGCATGATACGCCGTGATGACAATACTCTGGTTTACTTCTTTTGCGAGTTTGTATAGGGCGTATGACTGCTTATTCAGTCGCTTACATATGGTATTTGTGTGAGTTCGCCATGACATGTCTCTGTCTAGTTCTATTCCTAGGAATTTCGTGGATACTGTTTCTGCAATTATTTTGTCTTTGTATCTAATGTCAAGTTTATTGTGATTAGTTTTTTGTTCAAATGTCATTATTTTAGTCTTGTCAATGTTTATTTTTAAATTATTTTCGGTCATCCATTCTATTAATGATCCTAAGCATTGATTTATCTCTGTTTCAAGTGTTAAGTCATTATTATTTGTACTGAAGATCACTGTGCTGTCATCTGCAAACAGGACCATTGGATGACCTGTTATCTTAGGCATGTCATTAATATAAATGATAAATAAGAGGGATCCCATAATGCTGCCTTGTGGGACTCCATAGTTATTTTGTCTCTGATTAGAAGTATATTTTTGCTCAATTTTAGTGTTACTGTTAATTTTATTTATTTGTGTAATCTGTTTTCTATTAATAAACATGTATTTTTATGCACTGCTTCATCTTTCCCGAAAATGCACAAATAGTACAATTAACCCCAGCTTCTTATACTTATTGCATGTATGTCATGTGTTGCATGACAATTTAAGTAAATTTAATTTAATTGATATAGTGTTTTCAACTCAACGCATGCTGTGATGTCCTTCAAATGTGCATTAGTAGTAAGATTTTGTTAAATTCCTAATTCAAGTTAATGTTAAATATGTAGCAACAACTGGAGCAAGCTGCACATGAAAACTAGACATGTAGCATTTATGTCTGGTTGGTTACGCTGATGGCTGGAAAACAAATCTGTGTGATTGGCAACAGTAATATCTCTATATTGAACTTTCTGGCCCAACATAAGTTCTGTGTGATGATTACAATAACATCCCCATGCTGAACTTTACAATCCAGTAGTAAATCTGTGTAATTAATTACTATAATATCTTCATGCTGAGCTGTGTGATCCAGCATAAGATCTGTGTGTTTGACTACAATAATGTCTTCATGCTGAGCTGTGTGATCCAGCATAAGATCTGTGTGTTTGACTACAATAATGTCTTCATGCTGAGCTGTGTGATCCAGCATAAGATCTGTGTGATTGACTACAATAATGTCTTCATGCTGAGCTGTGTGATCCAGCATAAGATCTGTGTGATTGACTACACAATAATATCTTCATGCTGTGCTGTGTGATCCAGCATAAGATCTATGTGATGATTAAAATAATATCCTCACGCTGAGCCTTAGGATCCAGTATTAAATCTGAATAAATTATTACCATAATATCTTCATGTTGAGCTGTGTCATCCAGCATAAGATCTGTGTGAGGTCTGTCCATATCCAATAAGAATGAACAAGTGTAACTATGTGAAATACTATTTATATTATTTCTACTCCAAAATTACGAATAATCTGAACTTAATTACTGTAGTCCTACTACACTATATGGCAGATAAATCTGTGTGATAATTATATATTGAACTCACTGCGCTGCTGATAAACAACATGAATCAAAATTATTTACCTACCTATTACCATACTTTCATTATGATAAAATTACTAGAGCAATGTACTGTGCTCTTGTTGTTTTCAGATACAACCCAAAAAGGATGCTGGAGAAGAACGCCGAGGAGGACCACGGCAGATGCAGGATGGCCGAGTGTAACACTTCCTACCAGTTCCTGCTCTAATATCAACAGTGCCACAACCAACGCCATCTTGTGTAAACATTCTTAGTTCCAATATTCAATAATGTTCTACAACTAACGCCATCTTGTGAAAACATTATAAACTGCTTAGTTCCGATATCGACTAATGTTCTACAACTAACGTTATCTTGCGTGGATATTATAAACCTTACTTAGTTCCGGTGTAGTTCCTATATAATTATTTAATTATTAATGAGTTATTGTTAATTACAAATTCACTATAAATTATTAATTTGCATTGACTATATTATTATAATATGATTGTAATTTAAATGTTTATTATCTAAATAACTAATTACTTTATGGATGTTAAATTGACTAATTGATTGCTTCCGGTTGTTGTTCGTTGTGCGCTGTGATTTTTGGAGGGACATTATTAAAAACCTGCTTCGAGTTCGAGGTGTGCATCTTTTATTTGGCTATTTGCTGCACCTATATAATATAATTTTCAACACCTTATCATAATTGTGTTACCGCCGGCTATATGGATCATTCGGAATTCACTCTCCACTATTATCACGTTGGTTCCATAAATGTATGGACTGGCTTAGTGCGGATATTAACCTGGATATCCAAATAGTTGGAATACTCGGTGTGAGTTATTGTAATATGTCGAAATTGTTACTGTTACCCTCAATAGATCCCGTATTTCTTTCTAAACGGTGTTCTTTTTTCTTGTCCAACTACGAGTATTTTTTTTCTAATCAGCTATTATTCTTCATCTTGATTAAAATAATTAGTATATTTTCGCGGCCGAGCTTAATAATATTGAAAGTAGAACACAATAGGGTAGACGACTAATATTTATTTTAATGTCTATCTGGTAGATTATTTTAAAAATTTAGACACGTATTTTTTATTTTCTTATGTAAACGAATAGTTTCAAAGATATATTAATTTGAAATGTCACGTGACGTCACTTCTCAGTACATTTTAGAGGTATACTAAGAAATGACGTTTTAGCCCCCACTCCTAAAGTTTGATTCTTTTATCTAAGTATTGTTTTATTACACGACAAAATTAAAAAATAGGTGTCTTATATTTTTTAATTACCTAACTTACGGAATATTTTATTCATATCATATTTTATATCATATTTTTAATTTTCATACCCTGTCATCATCCCCATTTAATACAATTCTCTATTTCACTCCAGCTGAAATTTTTGATTATTTATTCAAAAATCTTGCTTCAATGCAGAAGCCGCACTTTTTGTAAATAACGTTTAATTTATGGACTTTTGGAACAACGAACATTTATTCACGCCTCTATTGAATTTACAAACGCGAACTGAATGAGATTATAAAACACTAAATGTTGTACCACCACATAATTGTATTGGTTTTCATTAAATTTATTATTAAAGCAATAATTCACTCAATCTGTCCAATCAGCGACAGTTATTACTGGCATTTTATGCAGCTTTTACTTGTATATTAAAGAATTTGAATGAAGTATTAATAAAATAGCAAAATGCGATCCCGTTCAATGCAATTTCTAATAATAAAATGCTAATAGAGTCAACGCAGTATGAAAATCCTTGGAAAAATTATTCGAAGATTTAGTTTTTGTAGGAATTTCATTATTTGTTAGTTTTCTATTTGGCTTGTTGTGTCTTTGTTGAATGGTTATAGGTTTGGGTTCAATGAACTTCTTCGAAATTAAATTTCGAAAAATAATGTTTCGAATGTGGAATTTCTTTTTTTTTAATTAAAATATTTGGTATATTGACTGCCTTAACCTGAGGATCTTGAATCACACTAGCAACAAGACACTGCTATAATCATTATCATCCACGGCATTCTCTACCTACATAAAAGGGTCTGCCGTAATCTGGTTGCTTAGTTTTTGATCACTGTTTATAAGGTTCAGGTTCATCTGAGAGTAGCCGCGGAAGGACTAACGGGTTGCCGGGGCTACGCCTCGAAGACCAGTAGTAGGAACGGTGTGATTTTTAGGCCAAGAACAATGCGGGAGAAGTCATTGAATGAATGATGAATCCCCCCTTAAAAAAAGGCTCATCTGAGAACGCCATTTTGTAACCAGCTTTTGATGAAGAATCACTGGTAACAAATGTATTCTACCATCGCTAAACTACACTTACAAAACTCCAAATTCAACCACCTCCTTACACAACAAAAGCTAATTATAATATAAACAGAACAGTCACAAGTTTCCACGAAACATAATCAATCATAAATTCATTAAAACTTGTTATTTATTTAACACTTTGATGAAAGTAATAAATATTCAACAATGTCAACGTAACGCTTTACTGCGTCACCTGTACCTGATGAGACAAAGATATATAAAAGACAAAGGTCGAAAACATTTGTTTCAAATTATATCTATGTTTTAGAAAAACTTTTTTGAAATACTTTTAATTAGTCTGTCATAGAATATAATATGAGGTTGCTGGCTTTTCGCTTTGGGATTGGCTGAAATTTGTTTGCTTGTTTGTTTAAAATGCTATTGGTAGCTCCAGTAAAAGTAATTCTTTTTTTTTCTTCTATTTTCTGCCAGCGGCTTCACGTACGTACCCATTTTTTTATGGAATAGGAGGCAAACGAGCAAACGGACACCTGATGGTAAGCGATCAGCACCGCCCATGGACACCCGCAATACCAGAGGAGTCCCAGGTATGAAGACAGTGACCATTAGTTGACTACTAAACTAACAATGGTTACAAAAGTTCAACTGCACGGTTGGCGCGGTTAGTTGCAACAGACTGCCACGCAACATAAAGCGGGTTCGATTCCCGCACTAAGCAACTATTAGTGTGATTCACAAATGTTGTTGCGGGTCTGGGTGTCATTGTGTCTGTAAATTTGTATATTTGTTAACAAACCCCCCAACACAGGAGAAAATCCTATTAAAAAAAATAAAAGTAAGTACAATTTCGTATAGGTAACAATAGCTACTGTCCGTACTGAATCAGATTTTATTTTCTACCTATTAACTTGTGTGTCTGTACATTATACTTAAATATAATGTTTCCTTTGTGATCATATAATTTTATCGTGTGAAATGTAACAAAGGGGTATTGGTTTCCACTGTAAAATAAGCGAAAGTACATTAATAAGGTACGTACGTAATTGAAACTGATATCGCCTTTCACTGAACCCGCATTGTTTTAAGCAAACATAATTTCACTATAATTAATTAGTGATTTACAGCTAATTTTCTAAAATGAGGTACAACATAGATATATATTTTTGCGAATAAAGTACTTAGCTTCACATCTGTTATTATTTATATTAAAGCATAGAGATTAAGCAATTGCTTAATCTCTATGATGTTCATTTTGTACTCTCACCAATTGGTGAGAGTACAAAATGAACGCAAAATTGACAATGACACAGCAGCACAATAAAGTACTTATATACATTACATACAAAATTAATAAAATAAATAAATATGTACAAACGAAAATAAAATACAACTAATGGAGGAAATAAATCTAAAGAAAACTCAAAATGACTAACCATTTACACAAAAGTCAAAGTCAAAGCATTTATTTCAATTAAACCATTATTTGGTACTTTTGAAACGTCAACAGATACAAAATAAATAATAATCTGTCAGCCAGTCCGTCAGTATAGCTTGGTGCTTATTCCAAAATGTAGATTCGAATGGAAAAGAACACACAAGTTACATTAAACCGTGAACCCCTCTTACGCAGAAGTCAATCGCTTTTGATGACGACAATAATTAAAAATAAAAAAATTATTATTAAAAAAACAAAATACCCGACTGCACACTAAAAAAAGAGTAAAACAAGCCCCACAATAATATTGATCAATCAAATGCTAAAAACTAATTATGTAATACCGTTTAAACAATACCTATATTAAAATACACTACAATATGTGTTCGTAATCGATAGTTAAATAAACAGAAACTTATTTTGAATACAAATTTACTGAATATAATTTATAAATGTTGATGGAATGCATCGCAGGCGGGGACCAACAGAGGCTTATTTATAGTCATTTCGGTTGTGCACCATTTAGCAGAATTTTCGTTGGTGGCGGTCAAGGTGGTCCCCGCCTGCGATGCTTTCCATCAACATTTATAAATTATATTCAGTAAATTTGTATTCAAAATAAGTTTCTGTTTATTTAACTATCGATTACGAACACATATTGTAGTGTATTTTAATATAGGTATTGTTTAAACGGTATTACATAATTAGTTTTTAGCATTTGATTGATCAATATTATTGTGGGGCTTGTTTTACTCTTTTTTTAGTGTGCAGTCGGGTATTTTGTTTTTTTAATAATAATTTTTTTATTTATAACTTTTTAGCTGTTTTTATTTAACGAAAATGTTGTAGATGTAGAAGACTATGTATATGTAAATACCATTTTAAATTATTTCGACGACATTTGGCTTTAGATTACGAGTGATGTTACTCCGCAACATAAATTTACCGCCAATCTGGGCTGTTGGTAGTGAAGAAGAAAAAGAATTAGGTGAGTCATTACTGCTGAAGATCCCGCAAACGTTTAAGTTCAGTTAAAGAACATTCGTCGTGGGGCCGGTCCAACAGCTTTTTTGTCGCTATTTAGAGACGACCGTCAACGACGTGTGCCCTCATGCGTGTGCCCGCAATCGGGCTGTATACTCGAGCATATCCCCCTCCGCACCGCGCCGCGCGCCGCATGCCAGGCCACGCCCTATCTTTTTGCTTGCTAACGCATGAGTTGCTTTGCGTTGACGCAGAATTAACATGTTCCCGTGGGAATTTTGAGAAAAAACGTATCCTATATTAATTACTCCCGTGATTGAAATGAATCTAATGATACCGCATACATATTTTTTTAAAGGGAAATTTAGAAAAAATATTATTATGTCTTTATCCCGTGGGACTTTTAGGATAAAATGTATCCTATGACACTCCCGTAATCAAGACAAATCTAACGATACCTCATACATCAAAATCCATCAAGCCGTTTAGGCTACAGGTGGTCACAAAGGAAAAGACATACATACATACTTACATACACTCGAAAAACATTACCCTCCTTCTTTGGCAGTCGGGTAAAAAGGATGTAGTATAGATAGATTCATTCCGAAACTTTAACGATTTTACACATACCATGCGCATAGCTATCAGAACTACAATCCTACACACCATTTCACGTAAAAACAACTAGCAAGTACCATATAGATATATCGTCCGTCTTTACCAGCTATTATAGGCCACACTTCCGACTAATAGACACCGAAGCGACAATCACATATCCGACCAATGCGTGAAAGCATACGACTTCATACGAGCATAGTGCGACGCGACGCGACGCAACGCTCCGTATGTCAACAACGCACTTTCTCCTTTATTAGCGGATGTCATTAACAGTTTGTGGATAAGTTTACAACACTGAGGAATTACCATTTTAAAATACTGATTTTACATGTTTAAGTAACTGTATTTGTAAGTTATGGTTAAACTCCCTTTTTTTAAGGGGGGAAAATCATCAAATGCCTTCTCCTGCCGAGGTGAGGCGGGAAGGAGTGTCAGACTCTTACTGACTAAAAACCACCCCGTTCCTACTCCTGCAGTTTGAGCCGGAGCCCCGGTAACCCGTTAAGTTCTCCGCGGCTCCGTGTCGGCTTCAGCCCCATTGGGCCCCATCCGTGGTGATCTGATGGATCTTTAAGGCTCGCGCGATGGTTAAACTAGATAACGGCTCGCGGTTTTACCAGACAAAGAAAATTTTGTAGCCACCAAAGTTTGTAGTTACCATTCTCTTAACACCAGACACAAAAATCTTACCTTAAATACGCTCGTTGCGATGTGAAGATTAACAAACAAACGCATTTTCGTTTTATTACATAATATTTCTAAGAAAGTATTATAATATTATAAGCTCATTACTTCTCCATACGTGTGAGAAAATGCTTATTCCCAGCATAGCGCACTGCGCACTGAAACAATTACATGTTTCCATTATTATATTTTGTCATTACAAAACTGTCTTTCCGTAACTGTGATTAGGTATAGTTTTGTACGGTACCACTTACTCTGGTATGTGTTATTTACTTTTAGCCAATAGCTGATGTCGCTTCCAATAACAACCGGCTGATCGGAAAGTCATTGGATCAGGCCTATGTTCTGCAGAAGACTTCTTATGTCTGATAGAATAATGATGTATAGTTTACATTTGATGGAAGAAAAGCCTTTTACATATATATAATAACAACACTTCTTTTATCCCCGAAGGGCTAGGCAGAGGTGCACATAACGATACTTAATGCCACTGTACAATGTAAACGCCCACTTTTCACTATTTATATTATAAGTCCCATGTAATACGGGGTGAGCCTATTGCCATATACCGGGCACAATTCCAGGCTACGTCAGATTTTTTTTAATAACCCAGTTGTACTTTAGCCGAGCTGGGAATCGAACCCGAGACACTTGCGACCACTCGGCCAACGAAGCAGTCAATTTACTTATTATACCTATCTAAATATTATTTTCAATTAAATATGTAACGCTATCTCAATAATAAACAATGATTATCGGCAAAATCTAAAAACATTAATTTAATTCATAATTGCTGAATATAATAAACAAAATCTCGAATTCAGATTGGTGGGATAGAACAAATATCTCCAATCTCCATATAATACCGATTACACAATTATTATTATGCTGCATGAAAATAAACTAAAACAAAATACAGCTTCATTAGAATAAATTCCGACTGATTTTGGAACGCAAACCCGAATAATTAGAAAGCTAAATATTCTAAATAATTATTATATCTGTATTTGTGAGTTTATAGCTTACGTATTTTGTAATAATGTAGAGTAATTTACCGGTGGCAAATTGTTATAGAATTTGTGTAATATGTATGTATACCTGTGTGAATGAGGCCTTTGTCCATTTTGGTCACATTACCCAATATTAAACTATTCCATTGCTAAACTTAAAATAATATCTTTTTTAGGACGGGCATTCGCTTCGCAAATATTTTATTACAAGTAACTGTAATAAATAAACTTAATTAAATTTTCTTTAGAATCCTGCTATGATTTACCAAAGCTAATAAATAACAATAGACAAAGGTCCACAAACAAAAGACAATCGTAATATTTTCTTCATTTTTCGCGCTAAAAATGTTTGCACAGATTAAAAAAGCGGGGCGCATTAAAAACTTCTTTGTTACCTGACTTAGTGAGTAGTGAACTGACCTCTTATTCAGCGTGTCCGTGTGGTTTATCTGCAACAAAATGAATTCATAAATAATTTACTAGCTTTGCATAAAATATTACGTGTTTTCTTGGTAATATAAATGAATTTTAATTTGAAAAATGAGGTTTGAAACAGTAAATGGGAATTATGGGATTAAAACACATAAATAAATAAGTTTAAAATTGAACTATCAGTAACCCGTTTTATGTGGAAGTCCACATGAGATATCAGCATTATCAGCAACAGCTTACTAAATATAAGTGCCTACATAACATAACATAACATAACATCACGCCTTTTATCCCCGAAGGGGTAGGCAGAGGTGCACATTATGCCACTGTACAATGTAACACCCACTTTTCACTATTTATGTTATGAGTCCCATGTAATAGGGGGTGAGCCTATTGCCATATACCGGGCACAATTCCAGACTCCGTGCTACTACTGAGAATTTCTAAAAAACCCAGTAATACTTTGCCCGACCCGGGAATCGAACCCGAGACCCCTTGCCCGGCAGTCGCACTTGCGATCACTCGACCAATGAGGCAGTCTAAACTTCATAAAACCTATAAATGTTTCATGGTTTTCATAGGTTTTATGAGATGAGTTAATTATCGTCACTAAATAATTCAAACACTTGATAACTTTTATAGATTAACACTACAAAAAAAACCAGCAATATAATGGTAAGAACATTAAAAAAAACGTAATGATGGAGATTCTTGCTGCTCGTTCTTCTCCATTCGAACCAGACGGACTGACAATTAAATTTTTGACGTTTCAATAGTGCCTAATTTAGGATTAGCTCGTCGAGTACCGGTTTTATAGACACAATTAAAGAACAATAGGTCGCGGTCACCGGTGACCGCTTGGTATTTGACAGTTTAATTGAAATAAATGCTTTGACTTTGACTAATAGTAAACAATTTCGCGTTTCAAACATGCACATGAGTGAAACGTATAAGTATATAGAATATAAAATATGTAGCTACAACTTACCTACGAGTGTTGTTATACCAAAGCGTCCAGTAAATATCAAAAGTGGGAGTCAGTTGTTTGAAACGTTTTAAAGGCTTAACGGATTTGTATAAAACTCACGTGTGAATTCTATAAGCCCCGTAAAGTTTTTTAGTTGAATATAGAAAATTCATTCAAATGTCATGAACCACTTTAATATATGACTGCCAGAGTTTGTCATCCATAAAGCAATTAGCTATGTTTATTGCGAAGTAAGTTTGGGTGTTAATTGCGATTAAAACTACGTGCTCTCTGTTTACTATGTAATAATTTTCTGTGGATATCAGTGTTATTATTTCAGTTAATATTGAAGTGTTCAGAATTGGCATTCTGTTGAATGGAAACAATATTTAGAACCGATTCTAATATCATGATCAATGCTAACCGACAATGGGCCATCTCTTACTAGGGGAAGGCTAACTATAATCTCCAGAGAATTCTGCAATCTAGTCAAGAGTGCACATAAAATGTATGACTTTTTTATGAAATCAAACAGATATAATAATCTATATAAATAAAAAGGGATTTCCGTTAGTTAGTTAAGCTAACCGATTTGGCTAATTTTGGTTTTGTAAAGTTCGTGGTAGTCCAGAGAAAGGTTAATAAGTAAGAAAATAAATTTTATGGGGAACGAAGTTTGCTGGGTATGCTAGTTATAAAATAAAATAAATAAAAAAGATACATACAAAAATTCAACATTCCAACCGCTAAAATATTCAACACTGGCCATTAAAAACAAAATAAATTCCAGAACGTTCCTATTCTAAGTTTAAATCGTGTGGTTGCCAGTTAATTGCGGAGCGGGAATATGTGTAAAACCGCGAAACAACTTCCGCGGTGCGTTCACTCAATCACGAATGATTATTGTGCCTACACATCCAACTAATGAGGGTTAGCACTGAACATGGAAGGATTATACTAAAATCGAGAGGTTCTTATATAATACATTTTTTTTAAGGGGGGAAAATCATCGAATGACTCCTCCCGCCTGGGTGAGGCGGAAGGGAGTGTCAGACTCTTACTGACTAAAAACCACCCCGTTCCTTCTCCTGCACGTCGAGCCGGAGCCCCGGTTACCCGTTAGGTTCTCCGCGACATTATCTAATGCATAGGGTTCAGATTTCGTACAGAAGAAAAAGTGTCGATATGCGCCTCACGGTGATTTAATTTATCAATGAAAGATTAAATGGATGAATGTTTGTCACTCAATCATACAATCTATAACTCCAGATGTTAACTAAAAGCATAAACATAGATTATATTAGTTTAAAAAATATAATCATTAATTACATAAATATTTACAATTTAAAATTAACTACAACTAAATCTATGAATAAAAAGAATTAAAAAAATACCCTTAAGGCTTTGACTGCCGACTGAAAACCGTTGAAGGTAAATCCTCCGCTAGCGTAGCCCATACGTTGTCCCCCATGGCGTTCAAGGTGTTAATTAGGCGTCAAAGTACGCATCCGCATCACTGTCACCGGGTAACGTTCCCAAAAGACTAGCAGCATTGCCACGTTGAATGGCAATGCTTATTTTCTATCCGAAGAAATAGCCAGCCCTCTGGTCACGTGTAGATTCGATCAGCCTATGGGAAATTTCTTTATAGACAGAGAGTGCACTGGTAAACCACGGCCCCAAAAAAAGTTCGTTTAAAAAAGGAAAACTTCTCATAGCATAGTTTTCCAAAGTTTACCCTAATACGAAATAGTGGTAGAAAATATGACGCAATGCACCATAAAACAAAACTATGAGAGAGCCACTTAATATTACGACGCAGATATTCCGAACGGATGAACTCCCTTTGCCCACGAACTCGACTCAATCAAGCATCAAACTTGTCTAAGCATGTTAGTGGAAAGTTAGAGGGAAACAGTTTGCTTCCTCACAAACCACAGCCACATACCAGCGACACGCGTGCCTTATTCGCACAAACGTGCTTGTAATTAAAAACAAACTCTAACTATGTTTATTGAAGGTTAATTTTGCGAAAATACACACGAATTGTTTATGTATGTTTTTTTTTGTTGCTTTCTTATTCTTATGAGTTTTAGTGTTGCTATTGTAGAGTTAATTAATTAATAACTTCACGGCTTCTATTCCTGAAGGGGTAGGCAGAGGTGCACATTAACATTTTGCACTATTTATGTTATGAGTCTCATGTAATAGGGGGTGAGCCTATTGTAGAGTATAATATTAATATGCCAAGAATAGCTACTACCATTAAGCACACTTTAAAACAAAATTGCTCCTTAAAAGTAGTTCAGCATTTTTTTGTTCTTAAAGGTGTATCGGGACCTCGAAACACAACTCGAAAGTGCTTCGAACAAAAGTTCCAAATTCCCGCCAACTTTATTAAATATTCCTTCAATTCTTTGACAGAATCAATATTAAAAAGATGGCGACAGTACATACTCACATTTTGTCTCATTTTTAATGGAAACAAGTGAAAATGAAGCAGTTGTCGTTGTAGTGCTCAGAAAAAGAGATTTTTTGCATGTGCTTTAAGAAAAGTTATATGTATACCTAAGTATTAAATATTAAGGATATATTGTATGTTCTATGTCTATTATTTTTTTGTCTACTGCCCGTTAATTAAAATGAAAAAAAAAACAAATCTTGAGTAAAATTGTATGACAATTTACAGGCATTTTTCGCAACAATCAATTCATTGAAAAAATATAAATAATATTCGTAGATGAAGTATCAGAGATCCAACGCCTAAAACACTTTATAGGACACAAAAACACGAACTGCATTATACACAAAACTCCTACAAAACACAGCCATCTTTGATTTCCAGACAAAGAAAAGAAATGCAAATACACATCGTACTGCAGTTGTAAGTGGAACATCAATAAAACATATCGTACGGAGAATTATTCACGATCACAATCAAATGAGATGGCCGTAGCGTTGTGTCGAATAGATCGTTTACTACTATCAAAGGCATCCTCTCTTTTGTGCCACACTTCTAGTGTAGGGCTGGCTGTGTACAAAGTTCTTTAGTAAAAAGTTTAGTTAAATATGAAGCATATAGTTGAGATTTTATTGTTCGTGTTGCGACTTTTTTTACGGGGCTAAAATCATTGAATGGCTTCTCCTGGCAATCAGTTAATAACATCACCTACACACTTCACAACCAACAACTCGAGCCTTATAGATTTGGTGTGTACAGACGCAAGAGTTACTGATGTCAATGTGTACCCAATACAAGCTCTCGGTGCTCATGCATTTATTACAACTACTCTTCGTATAAAAAGGGAAAAAATCCGGCCTCGAATTGTAACTTATAGGGATATCAAAAACATTGACTTAGAAAATCTGAAAGACGCTCTGGACGCGATCGACTGGCGTGGGGTGGTTTCTTCTCATGACGTGGACTATATGGTATACTGTCTGACAAACAATTTACTGTGTCTGTTTGACACATTTGCACCTCGCAGGAGTGTTAGGATGAGGGATAGATCCTATCCATGGATTACAGAAAACATTAAACTCATGATGAAACTTCGAGACAAAGCCTATAGGGAATTCCGAATTAATAACACATTAACTCACAAAAAACAATACTATACGGATTTAAAGAGTC
Organism: Spodoptera littoralis; assembly: GCA_902850265.1. Classification (NCBI taxonomy): domain Eukaryota; kingdom Metazoa; phylum Arthropoda; class Insecta; order Lepidoptera; family Noctuidae; genus Spodoptera; species Spodoptera littoralis. Next base: position 4,163,057 of record LR824542.2, on the reverse strand, counting down.
TAGTAACTAAATCAATTTACCTTGAAAAAGTAGTACTTCAAATCAAATATTAATAACAACATCAAACATCCGAAGAGGCTTTGGAAGAATTTAAAATCCACCTTGCTGCCTCTAAAGTCTGATAATGAACTACCCGCACATTTCAATGACCCAAACAAAATAAATGATCATTTTTTGAATATTCCCGGCGATGCAATTACTTCCCTGTCGACTTACACCTACTATGAATTTCATAGGTTCTCTGATTGCATCCTCTCCCTTAATACAACCGATGACATGAAGATTCTAAGGATAATAACCGGCCTAAAATCAAATGCTGAAGGTTGTGACCAGATAGCACTGAATACGACTGCACGGTTGGTGCGGTGGCTGGGCAACCGGCTGCCGTGCAACGTGTCGCGGGTTCGATTCCCGCACGGGACAACACTTTGTGTGATCCACAAATTGTTGTTTCGGGTCTGGGTGTCATTGTGTATGTGAGCTTGTATGTTTGTAAACGCACCCACGACACAGGAGAAAATCCTAGTGTGGGGCAACGTTTTTTAAAAAAAAAAAAAAAAAAATATGTTTTTGTTAACAATACCACAAACTTTGAATGTCCTGACGCGTATTATAAATGCCTCCATAGTAACGGCAACTTTTCCGGGCGCCTGGAAATTGGCTAAGGTACGTCCTCTACCCAAAGTAAACAATCCTGGCGAACTTAAGGATTTAAGGCCTATTAGCATTCTACCCTTAATGTCTAAGGTCTTGGAAAGGGTGGTAAACGAACAGGTCTCCAAATTTATAGAGGACAGCAGTGTTCTGCCGGATGCGCAATCTGGTTTTAGGAGGGGGCGTAGTACGGCCACGGCTTTGTTGGACGTCACTGACAATATACTGGCTGCGCAGGATGAGGGTTTGTGCACTATATTGGTCCTGCTGGATTTCTCGAGGGCATTTGATGCTATCAATTTATCCCTATTACTCTCTAAAATGGCGTACTACGGATTTGGACATACCAACAATTAAATGGTTCGATAGTTACCTCAGCAACCGTGCGCAGCTGGTTGAATTTCGCGATGCTAATGGATCTTTCTTGGCTTCTGAGGTGAAACCTGTGACGAAGGGAGTTCCCCAAGGATCCATTTTAGGGCCTACCCTATTCCTATTATATTGTGCTGACATCATCAATATAATAAAAACATGTAAATATCATATCTACGCTGACGATATACAGATTTACTTGTCCTTTAGACCGGAGGAATACGCGAGTGCTGTGAATTCAATTAATGAGGACCTCGACAGGATAGTGAACTGGTCAAGCAATAACTGCCTCATCTTAAATCCATCTAAAACAAAATTCATGCTTTTCGGAACAAAGACGCAACTTTACAAGACACCTAGTAATATTAACGTTCTCTTGAGGGGTCAAATCATTGAGCGTGTCGATGAAGCGCGAAATTTGGGTCTGATAATGGATCAAGGTCTTAGGTTTGAATCTCACATCTCAAACTGCGTCAGAAACTGTTTTTACCGCCTGAAGATACTATACAGAATGCGTCCGTATCTAAGTGAGGAGTTGCGTGTGCGGCTGGTTGAGTCGTTGGTTTTATCCAAGCTAAACTACGCTGACGCGGTTATTGGACCTAGACTGTTTTCACGCACTGAGCGATTGATACAGAGGGTTCAGAATGCCTGCGCGCGTTTTTGTTTTAAAATTCCACCTAGAAGTCACATAACACCTTACTTAAACAAGTATAATCTTTTAAAAATGAAGTCCCGACGTAAGCTCCACCTGGCATGTCTCCTCTTTGGTGTGATTAAGTATAAGTGTCCAGTATACCTCTACTCAAAGCTCTCGTGGGTGAATGCTCATCGGCAGCGGGAGGGTAGGCGGTGTGCACAACAGCTGGCTATACCGCAACACAAATCGGCTGCTTTTCGGGGTAGTTTCCGATATGCAGCTTCTAAGTGCTGGAACAATATACCTCCGCCAATCAGGAACCTGCAAAGCCCATTCACTTTTAAACGAAAACTCAAGGAGTTTATTATTAATTCTCAAATTGAGAATGAATCTATAAATATTGACATTTCGTTTATTTAATCTAACACTTATCTTTCTTATATATATATATTTTTTTTTTCTTTTTTGTTTAATTGGGTACACAAATTATGTTTTCACATTTTCATATTGATTTATTTATATAATTATTTATTAACTTCAGTATTATTGTAATGTAGCATATCTCGAAAACTCACCCTTGGGCCCCTTGTTGCCGCAGTGCTGGCGAAATACCGACCTGTCTCTCGCTTCAACTTCGCGCAATGAGTGTCGGGCTGCGCGATGGCTTCACGACATACCCACACTAATTTTATTGTCGTGATACAGTTTATAAATTTATTTTATTTTTATTATTTTTTTCCTTCGGTGACGGTACACGTTACACTTGTTTATGTATGCATACTCATTTTTATTCATTTATTTATCGCACAATGTACATACTTAGAGGTCTGTTTTTATTCTTCCTTTTATTTTATTATTATCATTATATTTTTTAACATGTGTCTTATGTAACTATTTTATTTTCCTTAAAATTATTCTTCGTTGCTTCCGTCCGTGCGTCACTGCAGGGGTGCCAACTGAAAACCAGTGTTGGGTACTTACTGTGCCCAGCTTAAACTGAGTTGGTGAGCCCTTTTGTCGCGGACATGCTGCCACCCTGCCTTAATTGTTGTTTTATTTTTTACTGCTGTTTTTTTATGTTATTATTGTTTGTTCTTATTGTTTTTTATTTTATTTTATTTTTATTTATTTTTTTTGTTTTTCAATGTTATTTTGTTATTATTTTGTGTGTTATTCGGTGGTCCATGTCGGTGGCGAATAAATTATTTTTCTTTCTTTCTTTCTTTCTTTTCTTTCTTTCCTGCCTGGGTGAGGCTTAGGAAGTGTCAAACTCTTACTGACTAAAAACCACCCCGGTCCTACTCCTGCAATTCGAGCCGGAGCCCCAGCAACCCGTTAAGTTCTCCGCGGCCCCGTATCGGTATCAGCCCTATTGGGCCCCATCCGTGGTGGCTTGATGGCTCTTTGAGGCGCGCGCGGAAGCGTAGCTGTAGGTACGATAGAAGATACCTATTTGTTATATTGAATTTTAGACTAAAGACTTTCAGATTCCGATAAAAGTCATCACCATATAACAACTCAGTAAGTCCAACTTGATATACTATATCTTTGATTGTTAGTTGGTTAGTTAATTAACGAGGTTTTACCAAAAACTGATTATCATTGAGGTAATGCGTGTGCCGTATATTATACAATATACTAACATTATCATTACCAGATGTTATAGATACTGGCTAGGTACATAAAACAGGCATAATGAAAACTGAAATGGACAAATAATCATGAATTTCTTGTTTCTGTTCTAGGTATATCTTGACCTTGAACAATCGCCTTTGTCTTAGTTAAAGCTGTCAAAATGTTTAAAGGACAAACTTATTGTCTAACAATACAAACTGTAGCCTGACTTTAATTGAAACAAAGTAATTGAAAGTTTCAATTGATCGAGCCAGTTTTCAATTATGACTTAACATAATTATGGCAGCCTGCTGTGACGATTGACTTGATTAATATTGTCTAGCTTCAGTCTTGAGATGTCGTTGATTTTAATTAGTATTTGAGCTTGTAAAACCAATATGTCTTCGCTGATGAAATTACAATATATACAATTTAAGTGGTCGCACATTTATGAGTACCATTTACAATTCATCACGTCTTTGGTACCTCTTGTAAATTATAGTTAAAAAAATTGACGTAACTCCACCAATTTATGTTTTTAGAGTAGTGTTACTTATTCTACTTTTATCCGCCACCCCTGCTGATAAGAAAGTACATGAAACAAACACACAGCCCCACTGTATATGTAAATGCACGTAGAATTATCAAGTCTTTGAGTCCGACAATGGTATTGAACGACAATTCTGAGCATTATGACACATTGATTTGGAAGACAAAAGCTCTTTCTTAAAATGACTGGTTTTCTTGTAGTCAAACTGTGATAAATTCGATTAGGTTAATTTATTTTCTTCTCGTCCAATCTCTAGGTAATAAAAGTAAAAAAAACTCAGTATCCAACTTCCTTTTCTGATAAACAGGTAGGTACACTCAATAATAACCGCAATTAAAACAAAACAGCTCACAGATAGGACCCGTAGCAGTAATAATAATACGAGGAGAACCCATCCAACCGTATCCACGTGCGCATAGACCTCTCATCACAGCGATACATTCATTATCTCCCGGACCCACCTATCATGATTAAATATTTGCCCTAGTTATGGTTCACTATTTCACCTTTTACCAAAATTTGCATTTCGCCCTAAGCCTCTAAGATTATCGTGTTTCGCATACAAAGCCTATATTCGACACGATTAGTCCATTCAAATACGCAGAGTTAGAAGGTAGAACGTGGGTTATTTGTGAAGTGAGGTGGTCTCATTTAGCTTAGCGTCGAGGCGGAAAACTCGAAAATTCATTTCGGACGTTGCGTGCCCTACGTGTTGAATATTTTATTATACGGATATGCCTGATTACGTAAACATGGTATATGGTAATCTGTGCCCCTGTTGAGGCTCTGATTTGACAATAGCTATGAGTATTATGTACGTAAACGGTGCTTGCAGGGAATATATTTTCGGGTTTTTCTAAATAGATAAAATAGGGACTGAAAAATGAACGAAAGACAGACAGAATTATTACTATACTATGATTATTGTTACTGTGTGATCCTTAAAGTGAAATTGGTACGATATAATCTGATTAGAGATTAAAAGTGTTTTAATTCAGTTTAGACGGATTATCTATTTTATGAGTATTTTCAATTATAATTTATAAAAAATATAACAACAAACAATTAAAAACTATAGTAGGTAATAAACCAATTCAAAGTAAAACAGTATTAAAATCCTATTGTTAAGAGTTGAATGTAAACAGAATTGTAAGTTTCAAGTTAAAACAATCCCGCTGTTGCAGATTGGAGAAGACTAATTGTTAAGTTCTCAGGAATTGTTCGTTCTTGTAGCTAATCCTAGGAATAAGTTTATACTTACTTAATGTACTTATATAACTTAGTTGAACAGGTTGCTTCATTAATCGAATAGTTAAAAGTGTAACTCGTTAGAGGGGATTAAGTATCCTATTCTTGAAAAGTTATATTTCTGACAAGCTCCTACCAGCAGCTTCTACCACGTCCCCGTGGAGTAAACAGTCTATAGATAATATAGCCTATGCGTTATTCCAAATCATAACCTATCCGTGTACCAAATTTCATCCCTATCCTTTCAGCCGTTTTTATGGGAAAGAATAAAAAACAAACATACGCATTTTTGCATTAAATTATTAATTGAAAAATTGAAGAAGCTACACTAGCCTAGCTTCACTGATAGACAGACGGACGGACAATTCAATTTTTGACGTTTCAGAAGTGCCTAATTAAGAGTTAATTGAAATAAATGCTTTGACTTTGACTTTACAATTATCGCACTCTTATCCTGCTAATTCCCGAAAGAGTTAACATCGAAGTACTTACATATATCTAATTAAGATATAATCTCTCGGTACACATGTTCCTACACTAATCCTACACATTAGGCAATCACAATAATTATGAAAATTGTACAACAAATAATCACAGAAAGATCTAGAACAATCGTGAACTTCTACCAACATCACAGCATTACACCAATACCAAAACGTCCGCCAATACACAAGAAAAATGTAGTACAGTACCGTTGAATTCTGCGCGAACGCTGGTCCCTACTGCGCATGTGCACCATCAAGTTATACACCCAGTATAAACTGACCGTTGAATGTGCAGATAAATCATATAAAGCGAGACCATGTTATACTGGATTTGTATAGTTTGATGGGTCACCAACAGCTGTACCAGCGCGGATACTGTACCGTTACGACCTTGATCCGCAAACCTCTGTAACTAGCGGTAGTCATGTTAAAAGAACATGGTTATTTCTTAAATGGTTAAGTAAGGAAGTTGAACTTGGTAAATAGTATATTTATTGGTTCCGTTTCACATAATGCTTATGATTATTTTTAATCTGTGGTTATTAGTAGGATAATTTGAAATGTGTGTGTATGGGTTTGGTTTAGAATAAGATGACAAGTCTTTATTTTAACGTCCGTCTCGTAGATTATTTTAAAACACTAGTCACGTATTTTTTATTTTCTTACGAAAACAAATACTTTCGACAATATATCGATTTGAAATATTGCATTACGTCAATTTACCTAAAAGTGACGTCATGCAATATTTCGTTATACGCTATGCACGTAGAAATGACGTAGCTAGCTCCCACTTTTATTCTTTGAGGCATTACAACAAACTAAAAAATACGTGTCTAATATTTTTTTCATTAACTAACTCATGGAATAGACTGAATAGATTTTGAATTTTCGTATCCTGTTTTCGTATCCTTATTGGAGTCGATCAAAATTAAAGCTCTGTTTTCTAATTAAACCCTTGTTCACCATTTTTTCACCAATATTTTCTCAGTAACTTACTTAAACCAAAATACTTGAAACGAAATCAAACGAAACTATAAAACAATGTTATTGTTTTTTTTCATTTCATAAAAAAACGCGAACAAATAAAAATACCAACTGTTAATAACAGCAACCATTACATAAATATTTACTTTAACAAAACAAAACTAAACGAAACGTCCCATTTTATAATACGAAACGAAAGCGTAAAATAAAAAACACATTTTAAAAATTCTCCTCAGTTGTACCATGAGATGACGTCATATAAAAAGTAATTTGTCTTCGAGACAATACTGCAATGAGCTTTGAGAACAATTCCCAGTACAAAATGGTTGAAATAAATAAAACATAACTTACGAACGTATTACATTTTATTTGTTATTTTGGAATGAAGTGCATTCCTTGCAATATGGCCGGTTATACGTTTTGTAATTAGATGTACCCACGCTTGTCTTGTGTTTTTGACTATTAAAGATTGAAACAACTAGATATGACGCCATTTCATTATAAGCTTAATTTATTAAATGTTGAAATTACTATCTAAGTAAAAACATTGAATCGGGATTCTATTCCTACCGAATAATAAATATAAGGAAACTTTCAGATTACGATTACGACGACCTAAGTTTCTCGCTTGATTTGAACATTTTTTTAATCGAATGTGGTGAAGTCGAGGATCTTAAAGATCGGTGGGTAGTACTTAATCTTTATAAGACCTATAATCACAACAAATACACGACAAAGCTATAACTCAAATTAAACTTGGACAGCCTTACTTATCATCATCATCATCATAACATCCCGTTTATCCCCGCAGGGTTAGGCAGAAGTGCACGTTACGGCACTTAATGCTATTATACAATGTAACACCAACTTTTAACTAATTATGTTATGAGTCCCATGTAATCAGCGATGAGCCTATTGCCATATACCGGGCACAATTCCAGACACCGTGCTTCTACTGAGTTTTTTTTTAAACCCTGTTATGCTTTAACCGACCCGGGAATCGAATCCGAGACCCCTTGCACAGCAGTCGCACTTGCGACCACTCGGCTAACGAGGCAGTCTTTACTTATAAACATTTCAAAATAAATCTAAGCCGTGAACAATGACTACATCATGATCATAATCATAGTCTCAGAGCCTAATTGGAAAAAATCCAGAAAATTCAATTAGGTACACACATGCTTCTCACATTCTGAGCTAGACCACACATGTCATTCTATCTTTCAGTATGTCAATGTCAGTATGCCTTTGGCGTCACGTAATTCTTTCTCTTGCAATCACCATTGCTAATCCATCATCCATTGTTTTACACTTGCTAATCTGTTTGTATGTGGGTCGCTGTACAGCTACTTTCATCTTGTAAATAATGTAAATAGACACTTAATATGTAGTAAAATGCTTAAATAGCTTCGTTAGTTGAGTATATTGCAACCGTACATAAAACAACCGAGCTAGAGGTCTCGGATTGAGCAAAGAGGTTATTTAATTCTTGATAGGTTGACGTTAAGCCACCATCTCACCTGTGCCTTTAGCCAAACGCCACTTTAGCGCTTCCCACAGAAAGAGTAAAAATCAAAATGTATGGGGATGACACTGACAAGTGTCAAAATTTAGTTTTCTACTCTACAAGTAGACAAGCGCTAAATGGCATTTGGCTACAGCTGCAGGAAAGCTATGATGTTGGTGATTTTGGGGTATTGTCAATTTTTCGAAAATTCCTAAATAATAACACAAATTGTAAAGTTCTGTACCTACGTTAAAAAATACAAACTTTACAATTATAATCACGAAGGAAAGTTTAATTTTGAATCTAACGGTTCTTTTTTTAAGGGGGAAATCATCGAATGGCTTCTCCCGCCTGGGTGAGGCGGGAGGGAGTGTCAGACTCTCACTGACTAAAAGCCACCCGGTTCCTACTCCTGCACTTCGAGCCGGAGCCCCGGTAACCCGTTAGGTTCTCCGCGGCTCCGAATCGGCATCAGCCCAATTGGGTCCCATCCGTAGTGGTCTGATGGCTCTTTGAGGCTGAATCTAACGGTCTATAACCCTATTCAGATACAAACCAAAAGTTTCGTCAACATTGATACAGGTGTTTTGGAGTTGAATAACATACACAATCATACACCCAAAAGATATATAAATTTTTTGAAGAGGTTCGTTTGAGGAGATTAGCTTTTGTAGTCAACGGCTTTTGTTGTTAATTTAGTTTTATGTATGAGGTCGAGCCCAGAAAAGTATTTATTTTAATTTGTCGACGTAACGTTTATTTATAGGCATTAATAAGATTTAAAATGACTCATAGCAAGCAATCTATCATAATAATCTCTTAAAAGACTAACACCCGAATACTGAATTCATTATTAGGTTGCACTTAAATATCGTGCCGTCTCTGTCAGTTTACAAAGAAATTGTAGTGACAGACCTATACTTAAGCGCGACTTAAATTGGGTACTTGCCTTAATCAAAAATAAATTATTTTGACTGTTCAATACAATAAAATAATAAAAAATAATCACATTCTCATAAATTGATTTTATGACTTACTTAATTTTAGTATTTTTTTAACAAATAAGTATGCTGTTTGACGCTAAAAACACGTGACGTCACAATACACAATCCCATACAGCATTCATAGAAAACTGTAGTTTTTTGACAGTTCGAAAAATGTATTTGCATTTTACAAGTTGGCAAGTACCCAATTGAGTGACGTTTGAGTATTTCAGCGTTAACCTCACTCTAACTTCCTACTTACCTTTCTAGTTAACAACACAAAACTTAAACTAACTAAACAGATCTTAACACCTTGGAACAACAACAGAAACAATTAAATACTCCTAGAACATTTCTATGCTATAAAGAAGTTGGTGAAAAGGGGCATCAATGTCTAGAAAGACACTTTTTCACCAACTAGGTCCTTTTCAATTTTAAGAAACGCCTAAACTAAGACAGGTTGCATTTAAACTGTCAAACACCAAGCGGTCACCGGTGACCGCGACCTATTGTTCTTTAATTGTGTCTATAAAACCGGTACTCGACGAGTTAATAACATTTCACTTTTGACCAATATGTAAGTGACACTTAACAGTACAAGCAATTAGGTTAGATACTACGTCACGTCAAGTTCCTCTTAGTTAAGAGATGGTTTGGTTTCGGTTGGGAAAACAACCAAAAGAAGCTTAAAAACCTTGTAACTAAAAGACCAGACATTTCAAAGGTCCACAAATTTATTTCATGTTCCAGAGAATCGACGAAAATATCAGCCGTAAAATTATTCTTCGAAATTTAAATATTTTACATAACGGACACCGCTGCGTAGACTTACAAAGTATACAATTAGTACTAAACGTAGACACTGAAAGTTGTAAATATTTAAACGTTATGCTAACAAGACGATTGTTGGACAAATTCTTATTGTAAGTCTAAGGGTTCACAGTTTTACTACGACTTTTCTTTAAGAAGTTTGCGTCCAATGACTGAACACTTTAGTCTAGTCGCGGAGAACCTAACGGGTTGTTGGGGCTCCGGCTCGACGTGCAGGAGAAGGAACGGGGTGGTTTTTAGTCAGTAAGTGTCTGACACTCCCTCCCGCCTCACCCAGGCGGGAGCAGTTATTCGATGATTTTCCCCCCTTAAAAAAAGTGACAGAACACTTTTCCGCAGGATCACTCGTGTATCCTGTCCTTAAGTGATCTGGTGACCTCGTGGTTTATATTATTTACTGGAAAACTTTCTTCCTGAAACAGATGACGTAATTAAATATAGTTTCGGTATCGCGTAACCTAACCCTAACATATCTAATGAATTTTTTTTTAAGGGGAGAAAATCATCGAATTACATCTCCCGCTTGGGTGCGGCAGGAGAGAGTGTCAGACTCTTACTGACTAAAAACTACCCCGTTCCTACTCCTGCACTTCGAGCCGGAGCCCTAGTAAACTTATACGTTCTCCGCGACTCGGTATCGGCATCAGCCCTATTGGCCCTATCCGTGGTGGTCTAATGGCTGTCTAATGAAACATAACGTTTCTACTCCACGCTGATAACCTATGAAGGTTAAGAGATATTCAAGTTGTGCAGCAGATTTTTATTTTTTAAATTAAGAGCATACAACAGACTTATATGGATCGTAAACCCTATTTATATGTAGGCAGATACTGGCACACACGTCCTTAGTTCAGTTTTACGATGCCCATAGGAAACGAAGGGATTTGATGGAGAACTATATTGTTTATTCCGAACTAGAGCTGGCAACGAAAAGCCGTAAATGTTATTGTGATAGGATTCTATGTTTGGAAATAAAAATGCTATGGATAAACACCCATACTGATATCCATATAAAAGTGGATTGAAATACGGATTTAAAAATGAACAAAATTATTAAAACTAAAGAAAGCGTAAACTATATTTCGAATTCATACGAAATTACATGTTTAAGAATGATGATAAGCGTGTTTCTCATCAGTGTTTTGAAAATGAACCATTCCGTGCGTTGTGGACATTAGTTACCACAAATAAAAACGAAAAATATTCTTTCAAATATAGTCTTCAAAAATGTTACAATTTACATAAAACGTCCGTTATCACATGTGCTTGCTAACCAGTCTATTAAAGTGATAATTGGTTTCGTCACTATATCGTTAATTGTTTACGTCAGTATACTTCGAAACTAGTAAAATCACACGGTGTAAAAAACATCACGAGGAAACCCGTTACAATCTTGAATTTTAAGTTTCAAATCACTAAATCTTCAGTGATGACACTTTAACAAAGCGTAGTGATGTTTAGTGACATGACTTTGTGAAACACTAGCTTTTACCCGCGGCTTCGCTCGCATCACAAAAATATAAAAAGTAGCCTATGTGACATATACCAATACACACAGCGCCATCTATACTAATGGTTTTGTTTTGCCGGGATAAAAAGTACCCTATTATTTAATCCGGACTTCTATCTTTACGTCTGCAAAATTTCAAAGCAATCGGTTAAGTAGTTACGGCGTGAAAGCGGAACAAACAAACAAACAAACAAACTCACTTTCCGATTTATAATATTAGTATAGTAAGGATGAATAAATACTTATATCTATTTACAATCTATATCAACCTGGAATCTAACCCACTGCTGGACTTATTCAGCATATTATTCAGCACATTAGGACATTAGGCCTCTTTTCACCACAGCCAAAGTCCAGGTTTCCTTGCAATGTTTTTTAGCTATTAGTAAATTAAATATGAATACTTGATCACTACCTTTTCGTATATTTTTGTCAGCCACTTCCAACATTGGCACCGTAGCTCATTTCTGATGTGACTCAATTAGAATTGCCGTCGACTCCGAGTATTTGCGTACCCATTGAGCTGTAAATGATCAATCAAATGAAATGGATATTTATACATTCGTTTCATTTAAATTGCCTGCAACTTTCTCTTATAGTATGTGGGTATTGATGTAGTACTTTTATTTATTCTGTCGCATTAGTACAGTTACTCACAATATGGGTTTGTGGACTATGTAGAACTAAGATAGATACTGTTTTGTGTAGTAATTGTTTTGTATTTATAGTCAGTTTAAAATACATCGAGATATTTAATCACTTGAATATTATTTTTATTTTATTTATTTAAAAACTTTAATGCCTTTTTTTAAGGGGGGAAAATCATCGAATGACTGCTCCCGCCTGGGTGAGGCGGAAGGGAGTGTCAGACTCTTACTGACTAAAAACCACCCCGTTCCTTCTCCTGCACGTCGAGCCGGTTACCCGTTAGGTTCTCCGCGACTCCGAAACTTTAATGCCTTAGGTCCTCTTCCAGCCGATCCTTTGGGTGATGCAGAGACATCACAAAGGTTGATGCAAGAAGAAATACCTATTATCCTTGTTCTAAACCCAGAATATTATGAATGCCATTTCTTTCTAGTCCATTAATTCTTAGTTTCACAACTTTACGTTGTTCAGCTTTACTGCGTTTATGCAGCTAGTAAAACGTTTAGTGGGTACCGTTTTATAAATGACTATGATTCAATCACCTTCTCTCAGTAAAAGTAACCATGAAAATCTAATTAGATTCGATTCCGTTGTGTTATTATGTCGAAGTCAATTTTGTTCTTGCACAATCTGACGATATAAAGAGTCATTTATTTTTCTATTATCTTTCGTATTAAAGGTGGAGGCGGCAAAGCTTTTATCGTTGTAAATATGACGTCACCAGTGAAGGGGCGAATTAGGGAACTCGTTACCCAGCGAAACGACCCCTTCAATTCTCAGGCTGATATACTTTTATAAACGCATCGTATATCGACTTCCGCTATCTTTCACATCAACATTTCAATATGAATAAATCAAATACGTCACAGATCAATTTGTGGTTGAATTGCGAATCTAAAAAAGATACACAAGGTAACAAATTGCCAATAAAAAGCTAACAAAATGCTTTGGGTAAGCATTTCGGTCAAAGCTGTAAATCCCCCAGTTGGGGCAATAAATCCCGGGAAAAAATATCGAAAGCTGTGTAATACAGTTACACTTGGATTGTGCTTGAATAAGGGCCGTAGGGATACACCGACCATATTTTGAGGGAGTTTATCCGTCTACTCTGAACATTTGAAGCGAGTTTGATGTCCGTGCCCCTCATTTGGTGTTTGCCAATATATGTGTTTGATTTTGCGGCCATTGTTTGCATTGACCGGTTATTGCGAGATTCCGTATTAGCTCTCATCGTATATACAAAAGCAAATAATTTTTCAACAAATTATTGAGGACATTCTATTTACGTATTTGTTAACTGTATGTGCTAAGAATTAATGTACCTCGTATTCAAGAAAAAAATTGTAGAAGTTCTACATTCAAAAATTCGTTTGACAAAATACAATACGGATTAAATATTAATGGAGTGACAGGTTCCAAAATGGCGGCTTTAAATCGCAAGTTGCATGAAAGTATGACTTGTCGCACTCTCCGTGTCATCCGAGACAGGGCAAGGTCTGTCAAACCGGTTGGCCCGCCTTTATCACATATGAGCAGTTTCAATGCCAGAGGCAATACCTGTTGTAACAGTTAAGACTGTTCTCAATTTAGAAGCTCTAAGTTTTTTGTAACCTACTGCAGGATGCGCATAAGCCTCTGACTTTTTTTATTACTCGGTGACTTTTTTATGTTCTTTTTAGATGTCATTGACCCTTAGTTGCTGAGATGCTATTTATACTGCTAGTCTACTAGAATATAAATTATTTCCTATATTCAGAAATGTAATAAGTATGTGTGATAGGTATTGCACTAATTGATTTACCGGATTATAGCCGCGGTCTGCCAACAGTTACATCTGCTAATGATATTTATTAGGCTAATGGATTTGATTAGGGTATCAGAATGCGGAATGTAGGTAGAAATTACATACAAATATTGTTGGATTCGGATAGTTGATGTATATTTATAAATGCGATTTGTATGGATGTTTAGTTATTCAATTACATTAGAATTGGTAGACACATTTGGATAGAAATTATCTGTCTGGACTAATATATGGGCTACTATATACATAAACAAAACTAGAGAGAGCTGGTAGCTACAAAATAGGTAGTTTTTTTAAATTTAACCTCATTGTATGTAACTGAAAATAGTCTTGCTACTTCGGCTAATTATAGCTTTCTCATTAAATGGTGTAAAAAGCCAGATTACAAAATAAGTCTTACTATCTAAAGAAAGTTTCAATATGTAAACTTTGTTCCATACATTGTACGTAAATAGAGTCTGGCTACATAGACATAGAATTAAAAGAATTATAGCTCGAATAATTTGTTTTATAATGATAATAATTCAAGACCGAATAGATATTATAGGTATCTCAATAAGAATATATTTCACGCATTTTCAGTAAAAAGTAATTAATGACAACTTAAGTCAATGTCTTTGTTCTTACGCCTCAATTATCTTTATAAAAGAAAAATATATAAATACAGGCGCACATCAAAATATCCCAATCTTTAAAAGAATCTCAACTTTATTACAATTACGTTTAGTTGGATTTCGATTAAAGAAATTGGACAGATGTTAGCCTGATGAGCTGTCGTCTGCACGTCATGATAGATGTTCTAGTAAATTCTAGAATTTTCTAAATTTGAAATGAAACTTAATTAATCATTTATTCTCGGCAAACTTTAATGAAAAATCAACTCTAAATTATGTGAGGTTAAGTTCGTTATTTCTTTTAAACATTTACCAAGCTAGAATAAAGCGTCTAGGTCACTTTTAATAGTTTGTTATAATTTCATATTAAATTGTTTGAAATGTTTATTATTTATGGAATAGATTGTTTAAGAAAATACACAACACTAGAATCAAATATTAACACAATAACAATTTTTACATGTCATAATTTCTATTAACTATCGTAAACTATTGTCTGGGTTTCGGAATATATGCAGAAGATCCCAATAGTAGAAATTCCATACCTATTTTATACACACGTATTATATACAAACCCTTTTTAAACTTTAAAATTATTCAGTACTAGCTGTTGCCCGCGACTTCGGTTTTATCCCGTGGGAGCATTCAATCGGGATAAAAAATCCTATTACATAAGTCAGCTCATACCCTACCTGTATACCAAATTTCATCAAAATCCGTTTGGTAGTTTCAGCGTGATTGACGGACAAACAACCAAACAAAGAAACTTTCACATTGAATTATTTTATTAATTTATAATTTGTTTAAATTCTTAATAATAAAAAATAATTATATTATATAATATTAGTGTGACTCTACCTACTTCCAGATAAACATTAGGTAATAAAATCATCCACCAAAGAACTATTAAAAGTTTACAAAACGCATAATAATTTCAAACAAACTTTGACCATAAATACACACAGCTTGGCAACTACACTTTTACCGAAATGATATGGAAATAAAAGATGGAATCATTTAAATTAGAACGGTCAGACCGAAATACCTTACAAAACGTCAGAAAACAAAATGTCCTACTAAGTGTATTGAGTAAAAGTCAACTTGCGCTCAACTAGGGCGTACCTAGGGCTGGCAAAAGTTAAAGTTTGGCGAGTTTATATTTAAGGCCACTCCTTCGTAAAATTTCTCTAAATAAATTTGTAAAAAAAAATAAGCGAAGAACTTGAAAAACTAGGTAACTAATAAAATGCTACCTCCTTGGTCGATGTAAGATACAGAGTAGGTTAAAATAAATGAATAGTCGATGGAAGATGAGGTACATAAGATGAGAGACTTTAAAATAACTAAAGACAGATCAATTGGTTACTCAGCTCAAACCTCATATAAGATTAATCTGCTAATTACGAGGAAGTTTATTAAATGAAATTTAAGATCTCGGATTATGACAATTTCAACCATTGAATCGAATCTAATAAGTAAGCATCAGTCGTTCAAAGATCGTTCATCTAAACTGAATGATAATAAACAGTATCAAAGTAATGTATTACTTTTTGGCAATACCGCTTTGCAAAAGCAACTGTTCAATTAGAACCCATGCCCACTGCTCAAACAAAAACGCTAGTAGGTTGAACTCAAAAGGCTAATTAATGATCGATCAATCAGCCATGTACAGAGGCATGTCAAACTATACAAAACCTTGGTCTTGGTTTCTATGATCATTCCCCATGTTCGACAATCAGTTTATACTGGTTTTGCATAGCTTGATGTGAAACCAAGTACAATCGCGTGCACTGCGCCGTTACTGCCATCCCTACTGGCAAGTGTGGCACTCGTCTCTGGTTTGAGCAATTACCGCTATTGGGCCTAGCCGGAAACCGGACCGAGACCCTTGTTTGTCTAACTGTACATAGCGCACCGTGCTTATTGCCTAATGTGTTGATTGTACTTAGTGCCATACGACTGGAGATGTACGCTTTGTACCCCATATTTGATCAGCTTCTGCCAGAGATTTCACTTGCGTTATCATGGAAAAAATCATGTCTATGTGCTGTTATTATGACTCTATTTTCTATACGGCATGGCTCTATGTCAAATGTCTTTTAAATACTTTTAATGGTTTTTTCGTAAAATAATTACAAAACAGACGTCCTATATCTGAAACCTTTGTTTTTCTAACCTGCCGACATGACTTGCAGGAACATTTTAAGTAACTAAACATCGCGGTTTGCTCACGTGAATATACTGAGAACAGGTCTACTAGTTTCGAACCACAGAGGTGTTGTTGCTCATGAGCACCGTAATTTAGTACGTCTCACGATAGTTATTATAAAAACATTTTAAGTAGTTTGTAGGATCTTCGCTGTATTGTCGAAATTCCCCGACATTACTTGGATTTTCTTCTATGTTATGAATGCGTTTACTAACACAAGCTTTACATACATAGCACAATGACTTTGTAGGTACTATAACTGGCGATTTCTATTAATCATGATCTACATCCATGGCACTTGATTGATAATTACGACAAAATATAACAATATATTATGAGGTCGTTATGACAAATAAACCATAGACATTCAGGCAATTAGTTATAAAACTGATTGACTAGAAATTGGCATAGACGATAAAGTTTTTATCGCCAGCAATTAGTACTGAGCCGTTTCAACACACAATTTATTTTAGCTCGATGCGACCTACATTCTATTTTAGTCGTTAAGCTGATTTAGATCGAAGCGATGTACTGGATATAATTAAAAGTCTAACCGTTTTTTGTTATTTTTTCTGGCTTCGGGTTTTGTGGAAAAAATAAACTAAAATTGTAATACTAAATTCATAGGTGGATATTTGTAAATAGTTTATGCAGAAACTACTGTAGTGATTTGGATGCCATTGTATATACAGATACAGCAGTTATTATATAAATTTATAATATTATCTTTGATTTCAAAATTAAAGCTTAAACTAAATAGTATAAGGCTAAATTTTTACTCGAAATGAATAGTATATCGAGAAAGTTACAACAAGCGAATAATAGTTCTCATTTATGTCAAAGTCAAAGTCAAAATAATTTATTTCAATTAGACCAGAAAAGTGCCTTCACTTTTGAACGTCAACAATATAAATATAAAAGTGAAGATATTTGCTCATTCCAAGGTGTAGATTTCTATGGAGAAGAACGAGCAAGAAACTCCATAGGTTACTCTTTTCCAATCAGTATCACAATACAATTCTCCAGTTACACAGTTTTATTGGTTCGATTGTGTGAGAACAATGTAACACCAAAATCCAGTCAAAGATATCGAAAAAGAAAATAAACTTAAAGAAATGCAGCCTGGAGCCGACAATCTGTTACATATGTTTCTCATTCAGACACAACTATTTTAAAACCAACATCAAATATTTCTTACGAATTAAAGAATTATGACAAAAACCCGATATACAGGAAGTTACATAACCGTAGGTAAATTTGTTAAAAAAGCGTATCGAAATCTAAATTGTAGATACTATACATGTTCTGGAATTCAATAAAACCTTTAACTATACATTTGTAAACTAAGTAATCAAACTAAGTACTTATATAAATAAAAGATCTCGACTAAAAAGTTAATCACGTAGACGTTTGTAAACTCAAATGCCGTAAAGTCAATTTATTAAGAGTGCCTAATTACCCTCCCCTTCGCCAATCTCCCCAATTCATAAATACCCCACCGATCCTCAAACTCCCAATCCTCAAAAGGCCGGTAATGCACTTGTAATGCCTCTGGTGTTCCAGGTGTCTATGGGCGACGCCGATTGCTTACCATCAGGTGATCCGTCTGCTCGTTTACCAGCTTATGCCATAAAAAACCACTATCACTATATAAAGTTCTTCCTCTTCATACAACCCCATATATAAAACATCCCATAGCCTGAACCCGTGTAAACACACTCTAAAATATCCTCCTCGTGTTGAGAAGCAGTCGAGTAAAAACAAATAATGGACCAGTAAGAGTTTAACCGAAGTATACAGGGCGAGTTATTTACAAAGTAGGTATCACTCTCATAAACTTACAGAACTTAATTTTTATAATTTTTATTAAACAAAGGGATTAAAATTACTAAAATAATTAATTTAAAGTGTTCGTTTTAAAATATCCTACGTGAGTAGTAAATTTGTAAAAAGTAGTAAAAAAAATTAAACACATAGTAATCCTATGTCAATTTTTCACAATCATGCTGTTCTTAATTGTGTCTATAACTAGGGACATGCCATGAGCCCTCTTGGCTTGTCTTAAAACTAGTCGAGTTATTTTGTCGAACAGTTACATGAATGAACTTTGCGAACTATTTAATTTAGTATATTTGACGATAATAAGGTTAGTCCGTCAGTTAGAGAATGAAAAAATATTAGACGCGTATTTTTTTTCTCGTATAAAGTTACAATACTTAGATAAAATGGCGTTAATTTAGGATTGGGAGGTCGTCACACAACATTTCAAATTAATATATAGTCAAAAGTATTTAATTTTGTGAGAAAAGAAATAATACGTGTCTAATATTTTAAATTAATCTATCAGACGGGCATCAAAATAAAATTTGGAACACTACCCTATTGCAATACATAATTATGTCACATATTTATTCACATGAATGTCTGTTTGAAAACACAGTCGAAAATTAAGCTTTAATATCAAATCAGCAGCCTGTATAAAGCCTCTAAATCAATACGAACCGTTGAATGCAACTGTCATTACTTGCCAAGTTGCCACTGAAGTGTTTTCTACTTCAGCGGACAAATGACTGACGTTCGAAAACAGGAGACGTCAGGAAAACGCGGATAAAATCGTCACAAAAAACGAGGAAAGAGCTGTTATCTCTTTTATTATGAAAGAGAGATATCCGAGAGAGTATTTTAACGTTTTATTGAGAGATTCGTTGTGAATCTTTCACAGAAGCTTCTTAATCAAGAAATGAAAAATACTTGTGAATTTCGGTCTGATTATCGTGAAAGGAATTGTTGCATTGTCGTTTCATTTGCTTCTGTGATTAAAAATCGTCATTTTTGGGCTATTTACTTATTGTAATTATTTGAGAGGTATGAGCATTAATCACCACGCTTGCTCAATGCGGGTTGGCGATTTCAATTTTGTTTCTTTCAAAAAAATTGGTTTCCTGACTATATTTTCCTTCACCGTTTGTCAGTGGCGTCTAAATAATCTTAGAAAGGACATATATATAACTCGTAAAAAGTCACATTGGTACTTGGCGTTGGTAAGTTTTGAAACCGCACCCTCGTGCATGAGAAGCGGGCTTCTTAACCCGAGCCATAACGACACGTCAAATACGATCATACGTAAGTAAGTTGATTATGTATAGTATCAGGTTCTCGACTCATTTTTATAAAGTCTTAAATCAGCCAGGGTGATGACTTACAAAAAAGTTTTTCAATTTTCATAATAAGAACAACTATATTCTAATTATGTATAATTATTCTTTTATTTTTTATTACTTTTAAAAAATATAATTTTAAAAGTAATTTCGAACATTAATTTCATTTGAATATAGAATCGTTTATTTTTTTATTATTAATATTTTTAAACAAATAGGTGAGGTATATCAAAATAAAAACTTAATAAACTTAGTCGTCACGTTTTCGACTTTCCAGAATTTATTCATCAGTTATGTTATTAAATTTCATTTCTGAGTGATTTTCTAGCTTGTTTTATTCATTATTTGATATTTATTGAAAAGATGTTAATAAATATTATAATGTAAGTAATTGGTCTTTTAAATAGGTCCATTTATATTTACGCTATATTACTTCTTTTTTACTCTACAGAATATATAAAAGAAACTTAAATACATACCTAACCTAAAAAAAAGTTCCCGTTACGCGCCCGATGTATCTATCATTCGGTGTAAATGTGATCGAGATTGATGGTGCCAGCCGAGTCTGGTAAACGCATTGTGCTCATAGGATTTCCGAACGAGTGACGGTGTCATTATATCTATGTGAAATGTGGCTTAAAAACCGTTTACGTCTTTTGTAACTGTCTTATTTATGGGATAATGTGTTTTATTACACCGTAATGGATATAGACAAGAAAAATGTATCTGTCTGCTTTAATGGTCTTTAATAATAATAGTTTATTTATTCAGTCACTGCTGACTGCCTTGTTTGCCGAGTGGTCGCAAGTGTGACTGCCGGGGCAAGGGGTCTTGGGTTCGATTCCTGAGTCGGGCAAATATTAACTGGGTATTTAAAAAAATACTCAGTAGTAGCACGGAGTCTGGCATTACAGGCGTCGTGCCGACCCTTAAGAATATATAACCCTGTTTCTATAAAATATAAAATAACTGCCTCGTTGGCCGAGTGGTCGCAAGTGCGACTGCCGGGCAAGGGGTCTCGGGTTCGATTCCCGGGTCGGGCAAAGTATTACTGGGTTTTAAAAAAACTCAGTAGTAGCACGGAGTCTGGAATTGTGCCCGGTATATGGCAATAGGCTCACCCCCTATTACATGGGACTCATAACATAAATAGTGAAAAGTGGGTGTTACTTTATATAGTGGTATAATGTGCACCTCTGCCTACCCCTTCGGGAATAAAAGGCGTGATGTTATGTTATAAAATAAACTAATCAAGAATCGTAATGTTTTCACACATATACAAAGAAACAAGTCATCTTAAATAACAGTACATTATTATATCACGAGAAACAAAGGAATGTCTCAGAGGTCACACACGGGGTCATAACAGTACGCGACGCGGTTTTTAAAATATTTGTAAAATACTAGCTTTTGCACACGATTTTATACATAAGTATAACCTTCTTCTTGAGTCACTAAGTCTACTGAATCCAAGAACTCGCATATTAAGAAAAAATCTTTTTTTGTCGATAAAAACTACATCAAAATTCGTTAACAAGCAGCTCATGTTTTTAAAAATCTAATAAGCACACATAAGGACAGACATAAAAGCGATTTTGTTTCGTACTACTTATACAGTGATGACACGCGAGCCACCGTCAGAGGTACAATGCCGTGCAAATGTTGCCTAGTGTGTGAACGGCCGAATTATTAGGTTCTAAATTATATTTTAGCATTCATATCGTCATTTTACGATGATACTGGAATTTAAGTTTTTTTTAAATTAGGTATTTATATTGGAATAATTATGTATGTAGCTTTAAAATCTTTTACGTTAACCGCCATGTAGGTCACCGGTGACCTACGCTAGCGGAGGATTGGCCTTCAGCAGTTTTCTGCCGGCAGTCAAAGGCTTAATCTGTTAAACACCAAGCGGTCACCGGTGACCGCGACCTATTGTTCTTTAATTGTGTCTATAAAACCGGTACTCGACGAGTTAAATTCTAAAGTTCAATAGAATCTTCAATAGAAAAGTAAATATTTCTACTCTATTATATAATTAAGCATTTTTTGTTAGCACATTTGAGCAATTATAAAACATCTGCACACATCTGTTATATGTATAATTATCACGTTTTTTACTTCACCACCGCTTACTAAATCCACAAGATACTATTAGTATGTCAATACTTTAAATATATCCATTTTTTTATTCAGATATCCTCAGGATACCAAAGTCCCATATACTTCAAGGACTTAATATATCGAGACCAGTCGATATTATATACCTGGATATGTATATAAAACCCAAACCGCACCCTTATTCTGCAAATAACTAACGGTTTACTAAACCACTAGTTTTCCGTATGTCAATTCCGCATCAAATTGTGTTTCGGTTCAGTGGGCCAACTGATTCAGATTTGCCGAACGCTACCCCTGTAGGCGTCTAACCACTTTTCCATATTCTGACATCATATTTGTAATTCCCAATACGGAAACGTTCGCAATATTGCTTAGAGATTTCATCTCCATTCCATTAAGTCTTTAAAATTATTTTTTTATTATATAAATTGTGTTAGGTTTGGTAAAGAAATTGTGTCTTAGCGAATCATAATAATATCCACCTTAAGGAACTTAAGATTTAGTGTTTAGTGAAGTGAAACTAAAAACATTTCTACATTGTCTAGACAAAAATGTAATAATACTTTGCGCTGAAACTACATCAACCTGGCGATAAAGAGAACAAGACAATCTATTAAGCATTCTACTATCAAATTGATCCCACTAGACGTATAGCTTCTCAAATTAAATCCCATATCACAATAACTTTTATGAACATTCCACTCCATTCACTTCCTCAGTTCAAAGCAGTAACTCACAAATAACAAGAAATCCGAGCAAGAAACTCTATTATAACTCCTTTAACTATGACCTATATGTGTCTGGCGGAAAAACGCCAACAAATATCGCTGGACCAGAATTTAGTAACGTTAGGATGCTAACCATAGATATAATAAAGAAAATGCTAACACACTGGCTGGTAGCGATTTCTATAACCTATGATTGATTATACACCTGGGAACAAAGAAACGGCTAGTGTTCTTTTTTTAATTTTATCGAACACAATAAGTTTTTAAAATAGTCCGTTTATAAGATAATGCTCTTCTTTCAAAAGTAACTAAATTGCATTCTATATGACATATATTAACAATTAATAAAATATTTGTATTAGAAAACATTTATCAAGAAATGAAAAAGGAAAAACGCTAGTTAGTTCGTTTTCAACCACAGTCATTATATAGGAAATGACTCATTACTCAAGTTGTCGTAACTGCAGATTCCTGGGTTGTTCAAAATGGATTCAATTTGCAATAACGTAGTCTTTTCGTCAAATAATTTCGTGAGTTAGCCGAAAACATAACAATTTATTTAGTGTGTCTTACGAAAGTTACAATACAAATAACGTAGTCTTTAATTATACCTGGTATACACTAGATTAAACTTTCAAACACCAAGCGGTCACTGGTGACCGCAACGTATTGTTCTTTAATTGTGTCTATAAATTAAATACAGAGTTGAGTGAGTTGAGTTAACAATCTTATATCTGAATTCTTTACAACCTTAAACAACATAATAATATAATGTATTACTATTTCACCTAAATGGCCATTGACCTCTATAAACTGATGATATATAACATCATTACATTGATCGTGACTTTGATTTTAATACTAAAGTTATATAATTTGATGTCACACATAGCATACAAATGTATGGTATTGTAGATCGTGGCATCCATACTAAGTAACATTTGATAGTAAGTTGTGTAATATTATTATCGTGTTAACTGATCATAATGTAATTCAGAACGTCATAAATACTTCTAAAATAGTCCTAGTGGAAATATGACTATGTATCTTTAACCTAGTTAGAAAAAGAGAAAGTTACATTATGTCTTAAGTCTAGGGATCCTCGTGTTCGATTCGTTAGGAATAGTAGGTGAGCCCATTGCCAGGTATACACCAGGTAGGTACAATTCCAGGTTACCGTGCTACCGCTGAGATTTTTTTCAGGAAACCGAAAGAATCCTTATAATGCTTTGAATATAATATAAATAAATACAAATAACATAACATAACATAACATCACGCCTTTTTATCCCCGAAGAGGTAGGCAGAGGTGCACATTTCGGCACTTAATGCCACTATACAATGTAACACCCAATTTTCACTATTTATGTTATGAGTCCCATGTAATAGGGGTGGGTGAGCCTTTATTACCGGGCACATTTTTCCAGACTCCGTGCTACTACTGAGATTTATAAAAACCCAGTAATACTTTGCCCGACCCGGGAATCGAACCCGAGACCCCTTGCCCGGCAGTCGCACTTGCGACCACTCGGCCAATGAGGCAGTCAAAAAATAAATACAAATATATATAGAAATACAATATATACTATACTTTATATTCAAATTCAAACTCTTTATTGCTTCATGTGTGGGTACCAAGGTGTTATACACAATACATATTATTTTGGTTAAGCAGTATCAACATGACCCTGTAAGGGCGCTGCAATTTATATTAAATAATAAAAAACACTATATTATTTCAAGATTGTACATAACATATTATTAAAGTTTTACCACAATTGCTTCAATTGATTTTCGTTTATATTCTACATATCTACCAACTCTTTATTTGCACAATTTTATTTATTTATTATCATTACCATCATTTTCATATACATACCCGGGAATCAAATCAAAGATCATTTTCTCACAAAAAACAACCTAAAACACTCTAATAAACGACCTATTCAAAGCTAGAAACCAGTAACTTTACTAGACAAAGGCTAAATTCATGAAAAGTTTGACAATCGTCGAGGGAAACGTCGGTCGTCACATCAAAGGTGATCAATTAGAGAGCCGACTAGCAACCGTCTGGAGTAGTTTTGTGTTGAAATGAGTGATCGACGTACCTTAGGGAACTACCAGTAAATAGGATAAGAAACTACTAGGATATATACATAACATCATGCCTTTTATCCCCGAAGGGGTTTTTTTTAAGGGGGGAAAATCATCGAATGACTGCTCCCGCCTGGGTGAGGCGGAAGGGAGTGTCAGACTCTTACTGACTAAAAATCACCCCGTTCCTTCTCCTGCACGTCGAGCCGGAGCCCCGGTTATCCGTTAGGTTCTCCGCGACATCCCCGAAGGGCAGGCAGAGGTGCACATTATAGCACTTTATGCCACTGTACAATGTAACATTCACTTTCCACTATTTCTGTTATGAGTCCCATGTAATAGAGGGTGAGCCTATTGCCATATACCGGGCACGATTCCAGACTCCGTGCTAGTACTGAGTTATTTTTTATAAACCAGTAATACTTTGCCCGACCCGGGAATCGAACCTGGCAGACGCACTTGCGGCCACTCGGCAAACGAGGCAGTCATAAGACACTTACAAGATGGATTTATTTGATTTCGGTCGGTAACAGAAAAATATAGTACGTTTATCATTACCATTATCATAAGAGCTCAAGGACATATACAGGGTGTTAACGAATAATGGAACGCTCCAGAAACGCTGACAAAAATAAATTGTTTTTACAATTTTAATCGTTTTATTTGTGTGTTATCAAGGCAAGATCAGCCTTGATCAGTTGATTACAATTATTATTACATAAAGTAAACATTTAATTCCTTACTTTTATGAAAATAAAATTTCAGCGGCGCAGCGTTCAAAGTCAAAGTCAAAATCATTTATTTCAATTAGACCAGCAAAGCACTTTTGAACGTCAACAAAAAAATTAAAAGTGAAGCTATTTGCAAGCCAAGGTGTAGATTCCGATAGAGAAGAACGAGCAAGAAACTCCGTTCTCTGATCCTTTTCAAGCTGCGATCTTCAACCCGCCAGCTAAGAATGGGTTAGAAAGATTAACAGATGTCAGGTACTTTATGTGTAGGTATGTGAAATTGTGTTTGTACCTAAAGACATCCACGACACAGGACAAAACACGATTGTAAGATTTAAAAAAAAAACTTTATTACATGTTCTTTCTTATAATGGGCTCTTGGCTAGCTTACGAACATAAATATTACGACAATAATGTGAAATTAAGAAAACTTAATGATAATTCAGGAAAAACCACTGTATAAATTAGTTCTTCACAAAAGAAGATCTTTGCAAAAATGTAATATATATAAAGATATGTATTAGTGAAATACCTACAGATATTGTAACTATAGTTCTTGTAGGTACTAAGGAAGATACACCTTATCCAATAAGACATAAAAGGTGAAATCGCTTGTAAAATCAAGTGGGTGTTATAATCCTATTCAAATCTAGATTCCTCTAGACAATGTTATCGAAATATCTCGATTAAACCATTTGCACCCACACAAAGACAACTAAAACTTTACTATGTCATATAATCTGTATAACATAGTATATGTTTGTATCCTTTGTAGCCAAGCTTTTCTGAATTCGGGGAAGCGAATTAAAATGCAACTACGGGTCATGCAGGCAGCTAACTAGTTTTTGGAATAAAAAAATAAATAAAAAAGTAAAATATCGTTCGTTTCACGTTTAAAAAGTGTCATGTTATGTTGTGTTTGGTGTTTTTTGGTCGCTTCCACTTAAAAAATCAAGGAGGCTTCGAAAATATTACCTACTAGCTTCTGCCAGCAGCTTCGCCCGCGGTCCCAGGGGTAAAATGCCTATGTATCACTTCAGACCATAATCTACATCTGTTCCGAATTTTATTCCGGTCCCTTCACTCGTTTTAATATGACTGAGTAACAAACATACACATAAACTCACATATTTTCATTTATAATATCGAGTCAAGGTAATTTCAACCATTGGCCTTTCAGTTACAGCGTAAAGTCTATGAATGAGTATTGTAAACGTTAGAGTAGACAAATACAATCAGAAATCACCGAATTACTAAGCTATCTGGAGTTTCACGTGTTATTGTGAGTCAACCATAAAAGATAGACATATGCTGTCGAGGAATATTTTTTATACAATTTTAAGGAGAATATTTCCGTCATACATGATTTCTATGCAGCTTTAACCTATAAGCCTGCACACGCGACGGAAGTTTAAAAAATGAAGTAACTTCTCCCGTTTTCCCAATATTTCCCTTTACTGCTCTGCTCCTATTGATCGTAGCGTAATAAAAAACTATAACCTGCCCAAGAGTATGAAGAATAATTGTGCCAAATTTCGTTAAAATCCGTCGAGTAGTTTTTGTTTCCATAACGAACATACAGACAGACAGACAGACAGACAAAAATTTTACTGATTGCATTTTTGGCATCAGTAGCGATCCCTAACCACCCCTTGATAGTTATTTTTTAAATATATTTTATGTACAGAATGTACCTCTCTACAGATTTATTATAAGTATAGATGTTATTTTATTTATTTTTTATTACTCAGCTTTTAAATAGCTATAAAATAAAATTCTTTGAAACAAGTGCATATCATCGAATAAAACCTCCAACTGTTTTGAAATCGATTTAAAAAAGAAGACCATCGTGCTAGAAAAAAAAAAAATGCCCGAACACCATAGAGTATTTAACCAACTGTAAGCCGAATACTGAAAGGCAATTTCAAGTTGTCATTAAATATCGTGCCGTCTCTGTCATTTTACAAAGAAATTGTAGTGACAGAACAGTTAATAAAGGTTAAAAATTCTTACATACTCTAATGTTATTTTAATAAGAAAACCCAATTACCTTCCACCCCATTCAAAGCCAAAGCCAACTACAATTTACTTTAAAAAATGTATACCTCTATTTAACTCTGCGAAAATTATAATAAAATCCGAATACTTTTAGAAAATTCGATTCTATTAGTTATTTATTACATTCCAAGACATTGGTTAAAAGTTCCTTGTACCTATGCAACCAATCATCATTTCGTGTTAAAACGAAGGAGGTTGAATATCTGCAAAACTTGACATTGATAGATAGGGTCAGAACGACCTATCTACTGAAAAATCCCTTTCGGAATGTTTTCACCGAACGGAACGAACGAGCTTGACAAATTGATGGAATCCGAAGATGCATCTGTAGTTTGAAATGTGTTATATTTGCTTACTAAAAGCAGGAATTTGTATTTAGAGACATTTAACACATAACATAACATCAGGCCTTTTATCCCCGAAGGGGTAGGCAGAAGTGCATTACGGCACTGAATGCCACTGTACAATGTAACACCCACTTTTCACTATTTATGATGTGAGTTTATAATAGAGGTGAGCCTATTGCCATATATCGGGCACAATTCCAGACTCCGTCCAACTCCTGAGAACTTTAAATAAAAACCAGTAATACTTCCCATCCCGGGAATTAAACCCGACACCATTTGCCCGGCAGTCGCGCTTGCAACCATTTGGGAAGCAACGCTTGCGTTATGTTTCGTCGTGTGAGTGAGGTTACCGGAGGCCCAATTATCTTCCCCTTCCCCAATCTCCCTAATCCCTGAATCCCTAACGATCCTCAAACTCCTAATCCCCAAAAAGCCGGTGACGCACTTGTTACGCCTCTGGTGTTCCAGGTGTCCATGGACGACGCCGATTGCTTACCATTAGGTGATCCGTGTGATCGTTTATCGGCTTTAAAAAAAGAAAATATAATAGAAGTATAATTTTAATGTGGGCTTCAATTTTTTTAACTGATGGAAAATCTTCTTGGATCCCGTAGCTTGGGGATAACTATCAGGTTCTTGCTGCCTACTCTGATGTCATGGGACATCCAAACCAAATTTGGGAAACCAATTATAATAAAAGTAAAAATATT
The DNA here is from genome assembly GCA_902850265.1 of Spodoptera littoralis. Lineage (NCBI taxonomy): Eukaryota > Metazoa > Arthropoda > Insecta > Lepidoptera > Noctuidae > Spodoptera > Spodoptera littoralis. Next base: position 4,134,457 of record LR824542.2, on the reverse strand, counting down.
TAACTAACTGCATGGACAAGTTTTCCAAAAGCAATTTAAATGCGAAAGAAAATCATTAGTAAAAGTTTTAACGATAAATTCGCAAATTATAGTGCAATCTTTTATTCATGTCATTACGAAACTGTTTTAAACTTATAATGACTCTTATTTACACTAACGAAGCGATTAAACTTGATATAAAACTTGGCAAAGATAATAATTTCAAGAAAATTATAGTCAGCTATTATTGTGTCATTAAAACACCAATATCACGTATATGCACACAATTTATATTATGCTACTCTTAACAAATAAGGGTCATAACTATTAAGAGACATATTAAAATGATTAAGTGTATTACACGTTACGGTTTGATAAGATAACTCGCCTAATTTTAAAGCTATGCTATAATATAAATATTCGATAAATCCAACGTGTGTATTTTCTTCATTACTTAATTAACAAAACACAGGTCAAGCTAGACCTAATGTTAATTTAAGCACAGAAACGATTTAAAAACAAAAAAGAATCCACAATCTAGATCCTTTGACAACTCCCATAGACAAACATTTAAGAGTAAAATAAAAAAAGTTAAAAAAGTATAGCCTTTAGCCTCCCAGTCGATTCCCATTCAGCCAGTATTTGCAGAGCAAAGATTGAGGCGGCCCGAACACTGTTTACACCGTAAACATCATTGCGCATAATCGCCTTTTTTCTTTTACCCCCACGTGTTTACTTTTGCAGCACAAATGACTTTCCCTCTTTGAAATAAAGTGGTTTATCTACATACAAATAGAGGCCCGCCCTAGGTACAGTTTATGGGACAAGGACGCTAGTAAACTTTCTCTAGAAAATCTTTGATCGGAACACGTGAAATACTTCGTTTAACTTTGTAATTGGCTCTGGTTTAGTTCAGATTTGATAGCTACAAATTGTGAGGTGGGAAGCTGGAAGAATATTACGTTTTGATGATTTATGAAAATGAAGGTGCTAAAGTTATAAGTTAACGAATTAATAATACCATACTCGACTCATCACTAAATGATAAGACATACGAGACAATACCACAGACGTAATAGAGATGACCTAGGTTTTCCTTTAAAAGAACTATATACATAGAAAAACATACGTTATTTGCCTAGAAACGCCCGACATACGTAGGGTATTAATATTTTAATATAATATTAGGCAACAACATTTTGAGATGTACTCAAAGTATGAACAAGAACATGTTAACTAAGTAAGTGAAACGTGCTTATGTTTTCATTTTAATGTAATTGTTAACATTTTGCAGCCACAAAGGACTTGTCAAGTCTTTCATGTCGTTTGTACCGCTGACGCTTTTATATGCTGAGAATATAGTCGAGTTGACACTGTTGCCAACCTGTATGGGAGAAAATTTAATATAAATACCTGTCGTGTATTACATGTACTTATTTGTAAGTTTTAAACTATAGAGGTACAGGTACTACGGTATTATGATGAAGAATTTTGATTGTTTAAGCATTGACAGGCCTACACGGAGACGCGCGAATACACGAATTAATTGCCTATTGATTGTGACGAAAGTCAATACGTTAATATATCGTACCAAAAATCCCCGAAATTGTTTCATACAAAAGTAGTCTCTACACATCGGAAATAAGGTCTATAATGGAGTTAGTGAAAAGCGGTCACCGGTGACAGCTTGAGAATTTTAAACTTACGTTCTGTCTCTGTCTTCATTCTCTCTGTCTAAAGAGTCATGTGTAAAGAGTTTTACCTAGTTCTGCAAACAGTAGACACGTACCTGAAAAAAAAATGAATGTTTAAATATAGAACGCATTTAATAGTTTTATGCCTACGTTAATCTTGTCACAATCACACACAAAAGTATTTCCATCGCACTCTAAACCTAGTATTACGAAACGGTACATTAGCCATTACGCACGAACAGTGAAGTGAACAGTAGAAGTACCAGCCACAGTAAATGTGCTAAAGATTGCAACAGTACATTGGGTCCTAACGGATTGCGTGTCCATTGACCGCTAACTATTCTTGTGATTACGTATTTTACTTTGAAACTGAGATTTGAAACGAGAATTCCCTGTAGTTTTGTTATTTTTATTTTTTATGTTTTGTGGTAGATGCTCAAACTGCTTCATTGATCACAACAACCGTGAGTGCTAATCAACGAAGCCTGCTTCATAAAGGTGAGTTTGCGATGCCAACATATGAGCATTCTTTAAAATATTCCCAAATAAAATATTGTGAAAGAACACATATCTTGCAATTGCAAATAAAGATATAACAAGTGACAATCGTAATTTATAATACGAGTCTAAACGTAAACTCGGATAATACCTATTTACTAAAAAACAATCAACTGAATTAGTGAACAATGAATGAGTACACTTTTAACCCATGAAGTGTCTAAACGTGGATCCACGGGAGACACAATATATTTTCTATTGTGCCTTATACACGGGCATTCCAGCGGTTGATGAACAATTACCTTGTTGTACAATTTCGCTGATAAACCATCTAGATTCTATATAGTACATGGACTTAAACTGTTAAACACCAAGCGGTCACCGGTGACCGCAACCTATTGTTCTTTAATTGTGTCTATAAATACGGTGCTCGACGAGTTAATGCGTTATAGAAATCTGAAAAGAACGCATAAAATCTATCTCCGATATTATTTTACACTCTTTACCGCTGAACTTATAACATAATAATGTTAATATGTAACTGTTATCGATAACGAATAGTTCCCTAAACTCCTAAGAATACTGGTCGTTAAGTCGAACACTTGTGACTGATATCCGACATTTACAGATTGCGCGAACGGTAAAACTTTTCCAATATCGCTTCGTAAACTTAGGAGGATTCTTTGATAAGCTATTTATAATCATTGCGGTTTCGGATAGCACTCGAACGAATTAAATTTATAATCGCTGAATACCGACGGTGGATAATTCGCGAGGAATCCCCGGCGACTGTTGAGACGGGAATTTACTTTGAATTGTTCTGGTTTGTGCTACCCTGGTACTTTGACGTTAAATATCTGTTAAATATGCTTGTTACTTCGCTTTTAGTATCTGTTATTTAATAAAATTGGTATTGTTTAAGTTATTCAGGGTTGTTGGTTCTCGAAGCGGGATACTTGGAGTTATTTTATATTTTTGTTGATACAGAGTTCCTTAATATTTATGATACACAAACTCAAAAAGATATGCCTATTCCATACACAAAATTAGTGTTCAATATACATTCACCATGTTTCGTTTTCGTCCCTCGGCTAAACAACTTGCCATAAGGAATATTTTCAATTTATAAAAAACAAAAAATAAAGACAATTTTTACTTTAAAAACAATATTCATTGATTTTCGAATATGAGACAGTAGGTGTAAATTTTTAGGCAATATTCGCATCGCATGTGCCACCCGACACGAATACCTCTTCGAGAATTACATGGCGTAAGGTTTCATGATGTCGCATGAGTTTGTATGCACTTTCGAAGTTTACTATGCAATGGTTTACCACTTATTTTTTGTTTTAAACATTTTATTTATTTGTAAAATTATTGTATTACCGATACAGAACCATTTTACTTCGGGACGAAAACGAAATATGTTTCACGGTATAAACCTATATGAGTAAATACATCATATACGATATATAGGACACATGACAATGTTGCGTCCATTTAAAATAGAGACCCACATATCGACGCACGCAAATAGACCTCTGTTTCGCTCTATTTGTAAACTCCACAAACAAAATGGGAAAAAGCATTTGCACACATTTTTCAAACGCATTTAACGATAAAGTTGGACGATTTTTATTGCGTCATAGTTTTTAAATACGAACAATACAAAATCGAAAAGCGTCGATTAGGGTTTAGTCGAAGTTTTATTTTATTTTATTCTAACAATAGCACTATATCAAACTCACAAACGACCTTTTTGCTATCGAAAATATAAAATTGACAAGGCTTCATTGTTCATGTAGAGAATACTTTATCTTCTTTCATGACATTTCCTTGACAATATAACATAACATAACATCATGCCTTTTATCCCCGAGGGCTAGGCAGAGGTGCACATTATGCCACTGTACAATGTAACACCCACTTTTCATTATTTATGTTATGAGTCCCATGTAATAGGGGGTGAGCCTATTGCCATATACGTGGCACAATTCTAAACTCCGTGCTACTACTGAGATTTTTTTTAAAACCCAGTAATTTAAACCCAGTCGCACTTGCAACCACTCGGTCAACGAGGCAGTAATTTCCTTGATATTTAACATAAACAGAATTATTGTTTAAATGAATCTATTCGTACTCGTTTGTTCTGGCTTTTCACACCGATCTAGTTCATGATATCATATAAAAAAATTGACCTTCTTCACAAAAAAATCTGAAAATCCTTACATTTCTATTATTTCGATTAGTTTCAGCTTTCGACAGCTGTATTTAATCTGCTCAATAAGCAATAACTCGTACCCACATTATACCTTCAAATAAAAAGATATTGAACTCAAATGAAAAGCATAATTCTTAAAAAATAAGCGGTATGCATTAAGTATGAGCACTTCATCAAGATTGTGGATTTTGAATGAGATTCGGTTATATCTTAAATTATGGACATTTGTCATACTCTGCAGCCAAAAGACAATGAAACTTTTTTGTTTTAACATTTTAATTTTTTATAACCAAAGTAAAGCTTTCTAATTAATTAATCTCAAATGACTATCTAAGAACTATTGTCTATTTAACATTTAATCACCTACCTAATCTCATTTTAAATACAGTACAGAAGTCTCCTGAAACAACGACTGTGGTACCTGGCTACTATAGACTTACACGCAAAACATACACACAGTGACACGAAGGACATCTGTCATTTTCTTAAGTCTGGTAACGTGGTAACCCATTACACACGCACACATAAATAACCCACTGACATTTTGGTGCTTCAATCAATTCTATGTGACACAATGTTTTTTTTTCAATAGTAGGTATAATTGGTTTTGGTTATAAAGTTGACAGACTGTTTTGAGCTCTTAAATGAATTCACATGCAATACGGGTACGAAATAATTAAATAAAATCAGTTGCTAAGTTACTTACACTACAATTAATAACATAATATAATTATTATGTTATTAATTGTAGTAGTAATTGTACGGTCTTTAGAACAATCTCCTGTTTAATAACAGGAGATTGTTCTAAAGACCGTAAACGTTTTATATTAAAAATATAATAATAGACGAGTCATGTGGGAGACGTCGGGAAATGTCGCAGCTCTTAGGGCGCGCCCTTAATTATTATTACTCTTACAAAGAAAAATCTAGAACATTGCTTTAATATAGAACTTAATTAAGAGAGTACTTCACACATTTCTCTCGTCTGGGTTTTAAATTACGTTAATAATGAAACATGGAAGACGACGTGTTTATTTAAAACGTACAAGTTTCATTTGGTTTTCTCTTTCCTTCCTTTCATTGACCAGTAACTCTAATACCTACGTCAGTCCTAGGTACATACTAACAGCATCCTTTCGGTTCTTTTTATCATATAATTATCATGAATTTATAATCGTTACAAGTCAAAAGTGGTCTAATTTACGACGTCAAACCACGACTTGTTGTCTCTACCGCAAATAAATACACTTGAATTTATTTCTCTCAATATTTCAAATCCTAAAAGTATTATATGCCCTTAACCGACGAGCATGCATGATAAGATTGATGATTGTTGATGAACCGAAAGAGATATGTAAGAATCGTAGCAATTGGCGTCCCATAGTCTCTGCCTGCATGGGAGACAGGCGTGAGGTTATGTATGTATAGGTATATTTTACATCGAAATACACCAATTCAAATAATACATCTACACATCTACCTCTTTAAGTGAGATATCATGTTGCATAAAATAAAAAACAAATTTTAATTACACCAAGCCCAGAATATATCCGCATTCACAAGTCAAAGTTAAGCAGTGTCATGTTTTTTACCGGAGGCCGACCAGCTAACGTGCGTAGGCGCACCTACGACAGTGTCCATATCGCACATACTTAAATGGACACGGTGACAATTTCTGTCGGTTAAGTAATATGCTCTTATTGAGAATGTTATAAAGTGACATTTTTAACGATTTATCTAAGTATTTAAACATACAGCCAAGTTATTTAATATGCAGCTGTACAAAAAAAAATCTTTGGTACCTACAGAGGCAGTAATCATTATGGGTTGGCTACTGATCTAACCAATGGTTACAAAAGATATGGCTTCATTTAAAACTAATAATAACTACTATCTCAATATTAATTTCCTTACCTACATACCAAATAACGGGGGCTAACGTATTTTTGGTCACAGGTGGAGCAAATGTAGAAAGAGATTTTTAGTCCAATTACAGCAGGTATCAAATAGTGTACGTTCAATGGGGTGACAGCAGCTAATTCCCTATTGGACGAAGAACGAGAGGTGCACACTAGCGCCATCCATCAGGTGAGCATAAATACGGTAGAGCCCACTGGACTAACTGTAGGTACAGGAAACTACAGAACTTTCATTAGAAAACATCTGGTCTATACAAGAAACATTTCGTAATTCACTTCTTTCATACTTTTATGGCTGTCTTTACAAAATTTTCGCTAGTATTTAACAATAATATGTTTTATAATCACTTTTTCAAAGATTATTCTCACATAATTCTTTAGTACTAAAGTTTTACATTGTGTACCTGCTAATTAAATAATATTTACGAGTCGGATATGTGAAGTTCATTGCTCGTTTTTCTCTATTATCTATTAATAATAATACATTAAATATATCGGGTTTCCTAAATCCAAAGAATAAATATCTTTAAATTCTAAGAGCTTTACTAAATCTAGAATGTAAGTCAGATTGCACTCGGTCATGCAAATTGCAAGCAACCGTGTTAGTTTTCATAATTATAATGTTTTATACCGTGACATTGCGTGTTACAACTTACTATATTTTCTCTAAGACAAGTAATGACAAATTGTTGGTCTTGTACATGCTAACTGTATCTAACTGTTTGTTTGAGTAATTTATGTAGAAACTAGTGTTACTTGTAGTAGTCAATGGTGTTAGATTTCTTTATTTTATGCTTGGCTTTTACTTAAGTATGATAGAACCGTTTTAAACTAGGTAAATTCCTATAGAGTGAGCATTTGGTTATATTAAAGATTCCATGTCCTTTACCGGTTCATGTATAAAAATGAGGAACACAAATATCTGAATAAAAAAACGTTCAATCGACCTAATTATACCTTATAAATAGCAAACGAAACCATAGATTCTCGAACAAGGACAAAAAAGAATTTTATATCCCTATATCAATTCCGCGGTAGCAGGGTGCTACGTCTTACTTAAATTAATTGAAGCTCACCAAATGAAACTGAGATCTCAACAGATTCCATCATTTCGTACCATTGTCTCACACAAAGGAGACCATTCGGCTTTATTGTGCCACGTGCTTTTGTCATCAATGAAAAGGAAATGATTTCCACAAAAATAATGTAAGATTTTTCCAACGGACGCGCGACATACTTTTATACTTAGGCCACATTCGCTCGAGCGTTTTTAAACGCGCGTTAAAAATGCGTTCAAATAGAACAAAAGCAGCTTCCAACGCGACGCTTTTATCGACTCATGTTGCATTTTCAACGCTGCTCTTTAGGCGTTAACGACTAAATTACATTGCATACACACCAACGCCAAATTTTAAACGTCACATTAAAAACTCAATTGGAGCCTTAGCAAGATTGCTGTGTCGTATATTTCTTTGAAATTTGACTCTTAATTTGATGAGGAGAATGTAAAAACGGCATTAGGTTAGTCGAGGGGTGTCGAGGGGACGCCGTGTGACAACCACGATTTATATTACCCCAGATGAGATTACGCTATGACAGACTCGTAAAACATTAGAACAGTGAACTCTCTTAAATTCTACTTATTTTTCTTTTAATTTTTATTTATTTTAATGTTGAATTTCGAACTTACTCCTACTATAAGAATGTCAAGGTTACCTATTAAATTTGAACGCATCGGTCCCACTGCGTTTACTTTTTTTATACACGAATAAGTATTCGTATCAATGAGGATAAAAATCGTTTTAATATAACCACTCAACCCTTAATTATGGAACAAGGAAAGGTCACAAGGAAGCGATTAAACGCATAATACTCCGGTCATTATTAAAAAATCCCTCCCAACCATATTAAAAAAAAAAATTCAAATAATCGAAGCTTGAAATTAGACCTAATCGTCGTAAAAGAAAGTCGTGTTGGTTATTACACTATTTATAACTCAAAACGGATAAATCGATTTGGCTGTAAAATTAAAACCATGAGACGGACATGGTACCTATACATTTTATTCAAAAATTTCTTTAAATTCTTACGGAAACCGGGATAACGGATTGAGCGTATGAGTCGAGACCGAAGCTAGTATTCCATAAAATTTCATTGTCCAAAAAAATGTACCTTGTCTACCCTTTTGCGCACAAAATTATTCGTTTCTTTGACATGCAATAAGATGATTTCCATCAAATTAAACTCCTTATAATCCCAAGTTTAGCCAATATCTCCCGAAACATATGACGCAAAACAAGAATAACATCTTATGTATAAATTATGGTTACATAAGCACATAATTCATGAACTGAGAACATTACTTATATACTATTATTTACGGAACATTATGGTTGATGTAATAATAATGGCTGCTCAGCTCTTTGTGAACAACTTCGTCTTGATATATTTAGCGAAAGTTATTGTCTAGTCGGTAATTTTAGAATTATCTGTAGTGTTTGCGGTTTGGATTTTGACTTTATTAGGGTAATGTGTTAATTGGCTATAAGCTCATTTTGCGCCTTAGATTATTTCTTTAAGAAATGTAGTTACTGGAGCATAATTGCAAATAAATTAAACCATGTTGTGATATTTTAATGTCGCCACATTGATTCCACCGAATGTTTCTAACTTTTTGGTTTTGTCTTCTAGAGTATTCAGAAGACATTTCAACATTTCATCAGTTACCTGCTATTATTTAATTTGTACTTACAGTTAATTTTAGAAATCAAAATTATTAGTAGTTTATGCAATAAACATTGCAACCAACTCCCACAGATAACACAGAATAGTAAAAATACGCGCCAATGAACCACAGACAATACAATCGATTAATGATAACCTCCGTGAAGCTCACCTCGTTCCTAACCTTGACAAATAATATAAAAAGGTAACGGGACCGTAGCTTCCCGGGTCCTTTAGATAAAGTTCAGTACTGAGATAAATCTTACTTTGTTATCGTTGTCACTGCTTATCTGATACTTTATTGTTTAGAAGTAGCTTGCTCTTGTCCATGTGGATAAAGATGAGGGTGCTGTGGTAATTTCTTATTGTAATGTCTGGACTTGAATTTTAGCGAGAAGATTTATTTATTTATTTTACACTTTATTGTAAAACATAAAAACATAAAGAGAAAAATAAAACAAAATGTGTTAAATGGACAGTCTTATCGCAGAATACGATTTCTTACAGACAACCTTTGGATGGAGGCAGTAATCAGCAGTTGGAAAAAAGGGGGTCATCCAGATAGGTAGAAATAAAATTATACAATGAATGTATCGTCGACTCTTACTCTCTTGCGATACCCGCCGGAAAAGTCAAGATGGTGACAAACATACTATATTCTTTCACATCGCTTAGTAATAGTCGTACATCATACTAATCCAGTTTTTACACATTAGCCATAAATAGAATTCTCGTCACGGTCCGTAAAGAAATATCTAAGACAATCTAAGTGCCAGTCTAGTTGTAGTAGAGACGTGAAGATGCCTAGCCAAGTTAATAAGCTCATTATCCGACGGAAATGGACGGCTGATGAAATAACGGCACTCGGTATACTTACTTACTTGATCATAATTACCACTAAGATGATTTACTTCTTTTTCTTAGATATCTTCAGATGTTATCTAGTTATGGCAGGTTTTACTGGCTGCTCTTAACCTCTTATCTGCCGGTATATGAGACACAATAGAAAACACACTGTGTCTTGCCTAGATATACGTTCCGGCATAATACAGGTTACGCGGGCCTGCGGACGGCGAGCATGGGTGGCTCGCCGCCCGACCATAACCAGACCCGAGCGTACTACTCAAAGAGCTCTCAGACCACCACGGATGCGGCCCAATAGGGCTGATGCCGATACGGAGTCGCGGAGAACCTAACGGGTTACCGGGGCTCTGGCTCAAAGTGTAGGAGTAGGAACGGGGTGGTTTTTAGTCAGTAAGAGTCTGACACTCCCTCCCGACTCACCCAGGCGAGAGCAGTCATTCGATGATTTTCCGTCCTTAAGAAAATGTTTCTGTTTGCTGTTTGCATTAATTGTTTGCCAAGCGGTGGACCTGGCTTGACAGTTGAGAGGCAGCCATTAGTACTGGAAACAGTCAGTAAGTACTAATTTATTATTTTGTTTCCTTATTATAACATACTTACTGTTTATTTTCTTTTATAAACGTACATAGTTCCAGATGCAAACCTCCATCCATATACACATACCTACAGTTACTAAATAAAAGCATCCTATTTAAGTTCAAAATAAAATACCATTGCACTACAAAACATGCTCATTACTTAGTTGAAAATCTTTGAATGACTGCAAAGGAAACTCAACCTTATTGTTAAGAAGTTGTTTATTCACAACTAAAATGCTTCAGGCTACAAATTAAGCTTTATAATGCAAATACAAGAACTGCTAAGAATAAGCTTCGTATGACATTTATTTAATCGTCCATTTTTCTTGCAATACATTTTCCAACATTTCATAGAATATAGTGCAGTAAGCTATTCAATTCATAGTATGCATGATTTCTATTTCAAATGTGGTTTTTAGTTAGATTTCTGACAAATACAGGAATGGCAATCGAAGTAAGAGAAATAAAAATTAGCGGACTTCGTTAAATAGAACAAAAATAAACTAAAAACTGCCTCGTTGGCCTTGTGATCGCAAGTGCGAGTCGGCCGGGCAAGGGGTCTCGGGTTCGATTCCCGGGATGGGCAAAGTATTACTGGGTTTTTAAAAAACTTACTAATAATAGATGCTTGTAAACAAAGAATTAACACAAACAAAAGGGGATTAAACCCAGATAGCATCCAAGGCAAGCACTCATAGGCGCCCTTAATTTTTTTGGTGCCACCGTCCCTATTGGCATCAGCGTCTCGCGGCGCTCCTAAGTAACTTAGCGCACTAGGCAATTGCCAACTTTGCCTTAGGTATAATACGGCTACTACTTTAACGTCGTACCGGTACAAATGTACATACTCTACTCGATATTTTCTATGCAAATCATCTTCAAGTTGAAGACAAAGTTTTTACGAAAACAATAGAGTGTAATCATTGCAATAGTTCCAAGAATCTAGAACAGTTTTCATGTTAGACGAGCCATGACTGAAGATCTTACTGAGTGGTGTAACCATAAACATTTTGTATGTTTTAAATAACAGTTTAGGAGCACGATGAGAAAATTATGTAGGATACATTACATTATTGTGATTCGAGCCGTGATCATGATTTTTGAGTGTAATAAAGATCGACTGAGAGGCCCTTATTTTCAAGAACAGCTAGATATTACACGTAAGACCAACTTTTATTGTTGTTATTTCCAATAATAATAATACTAATTTAAATATATTTGTTCTTTAAGACTTTGACTGCCAATAAAAACTGTTGAAGGTAAATCCTCCGCTAACGCCGGTCACCGGTGACCCCCATGGCGTTTAACGTGTTAATCCTTATCCTTACTAATATTATAAATCGGAAAGTGAGTTTGTTTGTTTGTTTGTTCCGCCTTCACGCCGTAACTTCTAAACCGATTGCTTTGAATATTTGCAGACGTAAAATTAGAAGTCCGGATTAAATAATAGGGTACTTTTTATCCCGGAAAATTTTGGTATTCCCAAGGGAAAACAAAAGAATTGGTATAGATGGCGCTGTGTGTATTGGTATAGGCTACTTTTATCCTTTTGTGACGCGAGCGAAGCCACGGGTAAAAGCTAGTGAGAAATAAATGGCATTCATTCATTCATTATCTGCGTAGTACCTAATTCATTTATTTGTGATAATAAATACCCATCACACCTACACGGAAGTACGGAGAAGGACCTAGACTAAATTAACACGAGCAAACCCGCAAGCCAAAGCTAATTTATCATAAACTTGAATGACTTAAACAAGAAAGTACCGACGTATGTATGAATTAAAGAAAAACGATTCCGTAACACAAAAATGGTTTATCGAACATCGCACAATATTGCGCAGTGTTGCAACGTTATGCATTGTATTGCCAGCATGAGTCTTGACTTTACACTTGAGTGTCAATGCTGCAATATGTCAAGGTCCCACGGCAACTGGCGTGAATATAAAGATAGACTTCAACTTCAGGTTCTATCATAATTATAATCATAAAATGTATAATCTAAAGATTTTTGGGAACATCTATAAGAACTAAACCCATGTGATTAAAAGATGATTACAAATTACAAATGTACCGAGTATCTTTTTTACGATGGCGTCGCGATGAAGTCAGAAAGATTCTCATTAAGCTTCAAGGATAGCATTATTGGTAGGTACAATATCACGCAAGTATATCTACATTATGTAATAAGAATTAACCATTCAGTTTTTTATGAGATATATATGATATGTAAACGAGCCGACGGTGATCCGTCGGGATGATCCTTATGGTGATCCTGATGGTAAGCAATCGGCGTCGCCCATGGACACCTGGAACACCAAAAGCGGAAGGGGGAAGGTTTTGGGCCTCCGGTAACCTGACTCGCACGACGAACCACAACGCAAGCGTTGCTTCACGTCGGTTTACAGTGAGGCCGTGGTATCACTCCGGTCGAGCCGGCCCATTCGTGCACGCTCGGCACGGCTCTCCCACACTTAAAACTTCATATCCCGCGGGATGTGGGTGGTTGACGAAAGTTGGAGGTCACAATTTGAAAAATGTAGGTTTAGGTGATCGTACACATAATATATTTGGACTGTGACATACCTAAACAAAAAGTATTATCTAACTTACATTCAAAACGTAACCTGTAAAACAAAAGATGAGCGGCCATTTTCCAAAACACAGCCACGTTATACTCTTGTGTTTTATCGCATTTGTTGCTCGTAAATTTCTTGAAGACTGTATCAGACAAAATGATTAAATCCTCCGTACCTTTGTCTCGTCTGCTTTATAGAGCTGATGAATCCAGCTCCTTACCAATGTTATGGAGCTTAAATTGAATTACTTGGAACAAAAGAAACTGATATCCAAGAAATACTTGGGAGTAAAATACTCTTTTTGTGAGCTACATTCGTAATTTTTTATAGGTAACTAATAGGGCAGTTGCCAGGGTAAGAAAATTAAAAATCTAATTAGTCCGTAAGTTATATAAAGAAAAAATATTAAGCACGTATTTTTTAATTTGCTCGTATAAAGTTACAATACTTAGATTAAATGTGGCTAAGTTTAGGAGTGGGAAGTCGTTATTACGATATTTCAAATTAATATACCGTCGAAAGTGTTTAATTTTGTTAGGAAAAAAAAATACGTGTACCTAATGTTTTAAATTAATCTATCTACTAGACGGACATTAAAATAAAATTTAGGAAACTACCCTATTGGTTAGTCTTTTCCAACTGTTCTGTACTGTGTTCAAAACAACAAATACTGATGTTGCAAACATTCCTTTTTTTTGTTCTACAAAAAGGTAGAAATGTGTCAATAGCTTTAGTATACGCCTACACAAGAAGGTATAATAGATATAAACATAGGTAATGCTAAGTTTAATACTCATAAAATATATCGTATTTTTTTTTTATTTATTTTTTTTTTTTTTTTTATTTATTTTTTTTTTTTTTTAAAAAAACGTTGCCCCACACTAGGATTTTCTCCTGTGTCGTGGGTGCGTTTACAAACATACAAATTCACATACACATGACACCCAGACCCGGAACAACAATTTGTGGATCACACAAAGTGTTGTTCCGTGCGGGAATCGAACCCGCGACACGTTGCACGGCAGCCGGTTGCCCAGCCACCGCACCAACCGTGCAGTCTATTCTACATTTAATGAATACGGGGTTTTTATCCATGAGGATACGCCAACCCCATCGTACCTAATACTACCTACAACCAATATATAAACAAAACCTTAAAATTAACTATGAAAGTTCCTAATTAACTTAGTCTTAATCAATATCGTAATTTGTAAAGTTACATCAGAAAAATATACCTTACATTTGATGTAGGTACACAGGTGCATGGTGTTAAACAATTAAAAATGTAAGTAAGATACAAACTACTAAGATATTGGGCCTAAGATGGCATGACAGTTAAGTAATTGCAACTACTTAGAGCAAGCTTGTGGTTCTGTCATGTAAGAAAACACAGAGAAGAAGTGAAACATGAGTATTTCTATTTCTAATTTCTATCTTCGATGTTTAATTTCCACCATCACGACCCATACAATTTTTCAAACAATAAATTGACCCTCATCGAGCTTAACAAAAGGCTGATAATAATCAACTAAAACGACTTTTTGAATCAAATTAAAAGCTTTTAAAATTCACAATTAACCTCAATTTGTCCATAGTTCTTTGTCGTGTTAAAAACTTATTCCTACAAAAACCTTAATCGAGTTGTATAAAAAAGATAACTTGCAAGTCGACTCGTGTAAACGAATTTGTTCTTGATCTCTTTGTTTTTGCTTAACTTTAGGATCTAGAATCGCGAGAAGTTGACGAAACAAAGTTAGACAGCGTCTGAGAATGAGACGGTACTCGCGAATGATATATTTTATATAACTAATTGTGTTATTCTTCAATCTGAACATTTCTTATTTTATAACAAAGACTATGTGAAAATATTTCTGTTTTTATACGCAATCACATTGTAAGAATTTCGCCTATACAATATGAATCGTCAATGTTTTTCTCAGAGCTTGCAGTCAAAATATATGACCACGAAAAAGTAATTGTTAGATACCTCACGCTTACCTACATGAATAAAAAAAACAGAAAATCTTCAGTTATTTCTGGAGGCTATATATGTATATAACAATAAACTTGCAAAATAGTTTTCCTTGTGACATAGCTAGCAATGAGCAATGTACACAAAGTGCCTGAGGTTCCTCTAATAGGTACTTAAAATACTATTGACATCTTAATATTTAAATCAGGTGAAGAAAAAATTATTTATATTATTAACATTGCCCAATATAATTCAAAGGATTAACATAATAAAGACTGACCACACTATTCATAAGACACCATTTATATTTATTTGTTGTTAAAAAGTCACGGTCACTATTTGACTCTCACGATATTTAGTAACTCTAAAATACTATTGACACAGAATTTAAACTAAAATACTAGATTTTCTCACAGTTATAAATATTGCACTAAGTCTGAACAATAACAATGAATAACATCACAAATTTTTAATCTTATTAATGTGAATGTCTCGATTGTGCGAATTTACAACGAAATTGTTATAATTACTAACATAATCTTTTATTTCAGAAGTTACATACCTAGTGTAATGTTTTATAATTAAAGATTTTTAAATAAATTAAAATAAAAAGTTTGTTATACGTTTACAGAAAACAGAAAAAAAATAAGTCTATGTTAAGCAGGGAAGTGACATTTACGTCTAAAAAAAATCTATTTTTTTTGCAACTGTGAAAACTGTGAAAATAAAATACTATCAACTTATACAAGCGAGTGGAACCACAAGTGGAACAGTATCAGTTCACGCACGTTGTTGTCAACCGATGCGTGGATAATGCGGAAAACGCGGGAAAATCCGCCATCTTTTTTTATAGGCACGTAACCGAAGAACTGTCTAGTAAAGAAAAATACAAAAGTTGAGTCATTTCACTAGCAACTCGATATCTTGAACAGGTTTTATGAAGGCGGTATAAAAATCCAAGGGAATATGAAAATAATGGTTGAAGAGGTTTATGCTTTCCCAGACTGTTGTAACAGTTGGAACGCTTTGTAGGAGCGTGGCACACTGCCAGCTCCAACCGTCTGCATCGCAACCTCTGTGACGCTGAAATGATCCAATCCTCTTATCACGAATGAGTGCCAAGTCAATAATTCTTGTCTTAATAGCGAATACCTTTCATTTTCTTTTTTAATTACGAAAATGGAAGCCTACAAAAGCTTTTTCAATTCAATCCGAATCTCAATCAAAAGATCTCTTTAAAGATACGATGTTTTAAAATATTTCTTCAGTACCTATTCAAAAGAAGTGTATTCATTGACTTATTTGTTAAAAAGTCTACAAAGAAGTCACGTCGACATTAAAAATAGACGGACGATCGAGTCAGAACAAGAACTAAATAGGGACAACGGAAATTAAAGGAACACAGTTTGTTTTCTTTTTCATTTCATTTTTGTATAATTCTGTACTGTTTTGTTCTCTGTGTCAAAAGCATCCAATGTAATGTCCGTTTGGTGTGTTCAGACTGGTCATACCTATTATTATGTTAGCTGTGGATTTTTTTAAGGGGGAAAATCATCGAATGACTGCTCTCGCCTGGATGAGGCCGGAGGGAGTGTAGGTGTGGATTCAAGTTAATTACTTAGACCATTTGGGTCTTAAAGCAGTCAAAGTAAAAGTCTGATTGATTCGAAACTTAAGAATTTTAGTTTGAAGAACTTGTTTTTTTTTTAATCCTGAATACCAATATGATGTTATAAGAAAATAAACTTTACAATATTTCAAATATAACCAGAATTATACAATTTACCTTATACGAATCACTGAGGCTTTTAATAAATTCCATTTCCTTACCTCTAAGGTAAAGTGAAGTACTTCAGCGAAGTCAACAACAACTGTGAAACATAATTATTAACTTTAAGTAAATTGTATGAACTTAAGTAGGTACCTAATTTTAAACTATGATCTGATCTTAAGTCAAAGTTGTTGCTAATCTTGTAATACCTAGTTGGTGCTTCAATCCTGTTAAGAACTAAATATTTGATTATTTACACTTCTTAATCCTTACTAATATTATAAATCGAAAAGTGAGTTTGTTTGTTTGTTTGTTTGTTCCGCTTTCACGCCGTAACTACAAAACCGATTGCTTTGAATTTTTACAGACGTAAAGTTAGAAGTCCGGATTAAATAATAGGGTACCTACTTTTTATCCTGGAAAAATGTGATATTCCCGAGGGAAAACAAATGTATTGGTATAGATGGCGCTGTGTGTCACATAGGCTACTTTTTATCCTTTTGTGACGCGAGCGAAGCCGCGGGTAAAAGCTAGTATTACATATTTTATTAAATTTATATTTATTACAGTCAGTACCTATATCGTTCTAAAATGTAATGGAATTAAGTGTTATTCCGTGATAGACACATTACTTAACGAATATGCAAAAGCGTCATGTACAAGGAATTACCATCACCAGTGTGGGAGAACTATGTTTATGCAGGAGTGGGCCGGCTCGACTGGAGTTATATCACGGCCGAACAGAAAACCGACGTGAAATAATATTTCGTCATATGAGTGAGGTTATATCTCGTCGTGTGAGTGTGGTTACCGGAGGCCTAATTACCTCCTTCCCCAATCTCCCCAATTCCCGAATCCCCAACAATCCTCAAATTCCTAATCCCCAAAAGGCTGGTAATGCATTTGTAACACCTGTAGAGTTTCGAGTATCCATACGCGGTGTCGATTGCTTGTCATCAGGTGACCCGTTAGCTCGTTTACCGATTTATTTCATAAGAAAACAACCACCACAAATTTTTTACGACTCAAGGCCATATTGAAATTTTAAAAAATACTTTAAATAAATTAAAAATATTACTTTTGTATGGCAAACTGTTTAAAATGCAACGACATTTTAAAATACAAATTATGTCAGACGTTTACAAAGCCTTCTCGTTTTATGCAAATTTTAATGCAAATCTTTGACATGACATCCAAGTCACAACACTAATTTGTTTTAACTAAAACGTATTTTAGACATTAAATAAATCTTTTAATATGACAATGAAAACGGCTTAATGTTTAACTTTAATGTATTATAACATCTGTGGTTAATGGAACTGAAATGCGTATTTAAATTGATTGAATTGATGATAATTTATGAATTACTTAATATTATTTTACTGAATTTGTATTTGTAGTTAAGTTATATGGTTTTGTGAAAACCTAGTCCTATAAGCTCATGTCGGATTCGTTCTTCTGTTTATAACTTGGAAGTCACGAGAAAGATGTATCGTGATCTTGATGGCAATTAAGATTCGATCTTGATCTTCTTTAAAAAAACCTCTCGAAAAACCACCCCGTTTTAATTGCATAACATCATCCTTTAAACCTGTTATACTCGAAGGGGTATACAGAGGTGTACATTACAACACTTAATGCCATGGTACAATGTCAAACCCACTGTCCACTATTTATGTTATGAGACAATTCCAGACTCCGTGCTACTACTGAGAGTTTTTTTAAAACCCAGTTTTACGTTGCCTGACCCGGGAATCATACCCGAGTCCCGTTGCGAGACTCGGCCAACGAGGCAGTCGTTTTAAAACAAAACCTCAGAATTCTTTTTCCAAGACAATATTTTAATTCTGCCTATTCTAAAACTTAACACCTACCTTGGTTGTAACACGACCAAATTCAAGTGCAAGTACCTTATATAAACCACCAGTACCACGACCATACAACACGGTAATTAACCGTATAAAAAACTTTCTAATCTGAGATAAAATGCACCATGATGGAGTTAAAAGTTACAACAAAACCGACAGTTATATCACCTTGTTTCTTAAACTCTCTCCTTCACGTCAACTTGTTCTAAATTAGTCGAAAACTATATAATTATACCTTTTATACGTAGTATGTAGGTACGTATCTAATTTTATTGCTGTGAGATTGATATCGTAAAGATTGAAAGATGTTTATTGTGGAACTGGTTTGAATTTACTGTTCAAAAGTAGAAAATATAATAGGCTGGCTTTAAGTATGTAGCTTATATTTTGTTTTTACACGCGGATTAGCACGGAGTCTGGAAATGTGCCCGGTATATGGCAATAGGCTCACTCCCTATTACATGGGACTCATAACATAAATAGTGGAAAGTGGGTGTTACCTCTGTGTGCAACCTACTCCGTCGGGGATAAAAGGCGTGATGTTATGTTATTAAAAGATGAATTACTAAAACTTATAAATCTGCCATAAGAGCGGGAACAAATGTTAGGATTTCTTGACTACTAACTGAAATATTTGGAATCTCCTGAGCTTTATCAAAAAACTAATTACACAGTGAATACTAATATTCAATAGGGTCAAATTAAAAGAACCCTTAACCGATGAGCATGCATGAAAAGATTGATGACTGTTGATGAAGCGAAAGACGTATGTAGGAATCGTAGCAATTAGCGTTCCATAGTCATAGTCCCATGGGAGACAGGCGTAAAGTTATGTATGAGTACTACCTAATATTAGTCCTTGAAAACCCACGGTATTTCATTTTTGTCTGTAAGAGCCGGGATTTGCTGATCGTAATGTACCTCTGTCATCATCATTATCGAAGATGGCTTCCAGATTCGCTTTTCCATAAAAACTTTAACTTTAACATAACTGGGGGAAATTGGGTGTAACATTTACGATTTACATTTACTTTTCTTAAACCTAAGTGAAATGAAAGGTTCGAAGTAATTTCTAATGTCTTTTTTTAGAGGGAGTAAAATCATCCAATGACTTCTCCCGCCTAGGTGAGGCGAGACGGAGTGTCAGACTCTTACTGACTAAAAACCACCCCGTTCCTACTCCTGCACTTCGAGCCGGAGCCATTAACCCGTTAAGTCTTCCGTAATTTCTAATGTCTTAGCTCTCTTTCTTACATCACAAAATGGATCCACGTGCTTCAAAACACACCCAAACACAATTAAATATGAAGCAATAATGGACAGTGGAAGTTATTTGTACGTAGATTAGCAATAAAGATAAAACATAAAACACTTTAATTCTGTTTTCGTTAAATAACCGAATGAAGAGGACAACTAGAGCGAATCGAGATTATTCAATATTTCACGTAATTTCATCCACATATTTTGTTTATAGATGCTAGTACTGCTGAAGTGACAGGTGCCTTTCTTGATGTTATGACATTATTAATAAAAGTTTTACAGTTCTATTGCACTATTTGTTCTCTGAATGTACAGGCAAAGATGAATTTCAATAAGAAATGCTTGAATTTTTCGGCAGTAACGTAACGTACCTGCTTACATATAAATCTCATGGAGAACGAACCAAACACTGGGTACAATTCCAGATTCCATGTTGCTGTGAATTTCAAAAACCCAGATGTTCTATATTTTTACCCCATCCAAGAATTAAATCCAATCCCTACACTTGTTGAATAACCGCATTTGTCATGAAGCATGATGAAGATTGATTCTATGTAGTAAGCCGTTGTAAAACAAAAATGATGACTAGTGTAAACCATTTAATCCGTGAATTATAAATGAAATGGAATTACTTCTTTGAACAGATCAATTATAAAGTGGAACATAACCAACAGCTATAAAGTCGTATTTTAGCAAAAACATATTTTTCATTTTGTCCGAGATTCCAATGCGTGCCGCGCTCTGTGCTGTGCACGCGCGCTAGTTTGCACGCATCCATCTTTTACTCTATTAATCCAATTTAGGTATAAGAAGCACAAATATGAAGTTTCATGAAGTATGATTGATAGGATAGCTGAGAACTGACCCTCCAAGTGACTGCTGCTGTAATTGACCTGCGCACCATGTCGTGGTTTGGTTTTCCATTCCGAAAAATTGTAGTGTTTGTAATATCCACAAATTGGGGTTTTGCATAACTTCTTTTTTTTTTAAACCTTGCCCCACTAGGATTTTCTCCTGTGTCGTGCGTGCGTTTACAAACATACAAGTTCACATACACAATGACACCCAGACCCGAAACAACAATTTGTGGATCACACAAAGTGTTGTCCCGTGCGGGAATCGAACCCGCGACACGTTGCACGGCAGCCGGTTGCCCAGCCACCGCACCGCACCAACCGTGCATTCAAATTGCAAAACTCTTTATTTTAAAATAACTATTTGTACTATGTAGGAGAAAATCCTAGCGTGGGGCAAAGTTGACTTCACAGCAAGGAGATAATAAGAAAAAACCCGAGGCTCAGATAACCAGTGGTCAGTATACTTACCCGATACCTACTCACTCAACCAGTCTTACCTAATAAATCGAGTTAAAATATGACCAGTTAACTTGCGTATACGCACAAACAAACAAACATTTGCACAATGTCTCACGAGTTTCACATGAAAGTGAGTAAAAGTGTTGTTCTAACTTTTCTTAGTTAATACCTAACCGAGAGTGTAACTATACACGTTTGTAGGGAGAGCAAAGTACCTGTAATGCTAGATAGGTGCTTGATATGTATCGCTTTCTTCATTACGTACTTCATATGTGTTTATTTTCCTACCTTTCATAGGTTCATTGACTTAATCTCTAGGTAAAAGAAAAACATAGAACTTACACGTGTCATGTCAGCGTCGTAGATTTGGTAATTTCATGCCACAACCACATGATGATGCGGTCAATGTTGTTCACCATTTTATAAGTTACTCAAGCAACGAAGTGATCACGACATATGTACCTATATATCTTTCTCAAGAATATTTAAACTGTCAAACACCAAGCGGTAACCGGTGACCGCGACCTATTGTTCTTTAATTGTGTCTATAAAACCGGTACTCGACGAGTTAACAGTGACATGCAATAAAAAGTATATAAATTAGACAATAAAACAAAAAACTGTCAAACTTAATTTACATTGCCCAATTTACTTGTTGGTAACTTTACATGGGTATCGGCGGCTTAAAATACAATAAAGATGGTGTACTCAATTTTTTTTATTTCGAACTTTAATTTTTACATCAATGGACCATTGATAAACAGGTTCTATTCAAAACTAAACCCTAAAATTATAGCAAAGAATTTAAATTACACAGTCAATACAATTTTAATATCCGCTTAATAAGAAAAATGCCCTGCTTATGAACCGGGAGAGAAATCTTAAAGATCGTTTCCAATCACAAGAACATAGTTTTTATACAAAAGGTTAATAATTATAGAGGGCTATAGTTATTAGAGCGATTATAGAGACAGTGGGATCCACTACATTCCAGTTAAAACCACTTATAACTAGTTATAACCGGTAATCCCGTTAGTGTGATTGCACTTGTTGTAATTAGATGTATGCCAGTCAACCAGTGATGTGGTTTTATTTAGGTGAGAGTTGTATGAAGTCGCTTTAAGTTGACCAGTGGTTCTGTGGTCATGGTCTAGTATAACGGCTTGGAAGTAGCATCGTTTATCTACTATATAAAAATGAATCGAGTATTCCTTCCTGACGCTATAACTCCAGAATGCACGAACCGATTTCCACGGTGTTGCATTCGTTGGAAAGGTCTTGGTCTCCGTGAGGTTTATAGCAAAGAAAATTCACTAATGACCAAACGAAATGTTACATAAAACGAAGCCATCTGGTGGCGAAACGGAGTTCGCCGGGTTTGCTACCTAAGTATAATATTATCTCCAAGCTCGGCTATAATAATTGTAGTAGCAACAGTAGGTATGTAGAAATAAGTTATTGGTTGTCTATTTGCACATTTATTTTAATGTAGAAACATCTTTCAGGTTACATCCATCTACTGATAGATGTTATACAATTCAATGTTACAATTAAGTCGTTATTTATTTTCTTCATTTTTGCCCGCTGCAGCCTAAATTATAAAAAGGATTAGATTGAAATCAGCTTATACCAAATTAAGTACTAAAATATATTAAAAAATATAAAGCTTATTAACCGACTTCAAAAAAAACATTTTCAGTTTCTCCAGTATGTACCTATGTATGTATGTTTGTGCGCGAATATCTCGCGATTTCCTGAACCGATTTTGATGCGGTTTTCATCAAAGTATTTTTACGCTTAGGAGAAGGTTAGTATATTAATCTGTCAAACACCAAGCGGTCACCGGTGACCGCGACCTATTGTTCTTTAATTGTGTCTATAAAACCGGTACTCGACGAGTTAATAAATCGACTTCAAAAAAGTAGGGGTAGAAGTCGGTTTTTTTACATACTTTTAAAAAAAAATTTCTTTAAAATCTTTTAACTAACTTAAATAAAGAGATTATTTAAGAAATAGTAAGTAGGTTTTAAGCTTATCTAATATCTAATAAAATATGTTTGTTGTATGCATAGAGCAACACGGAGGCCTGTTTTGCTCTATGGGTGTATGAGAGTTGTATTGTACAGAACGCACTTTCCGTTGTACATTGTATGAGATGACAAAGGCATATTTCTCAGCTTCTCTCTACCTTATGGAATCTAAAGTTTTACTATTATTTAATGCATTTACGTTTATTTAACTTTGAAGGAGAGTGTGATCTCATGATCTTCCATGAGGCCCATATTCGTGTTACTTACTAGGATCAGATAATGTATCAATGAGACTGTAATTTTTTTTAAGAGTAACGATTGAGTTTCTTGCTCGTTTTCTACATTCGAAATTACACTTTAGAACGAGTGCCTAGCTTCACTGACAGACAGACGGACGGACAACACGGTAGTTGACAACTAGTCAAATTCAATACATTTATCGAAACGTCAAAAACGATACTGTTCTATGAATTTTGTACGAAATACCATATTATGACGCCATCATATTTTCGCGTCAAATATCACACTTATATCTAAAAAAAATGCTAGAATAAATCGAAAATTAAGTATATCGACAAATCAATGAATGAAAGTGTACCTACCTAAATGTTTTTCAATATTTAATTGAACTGAAAAATCAAAATAATTTCTTTTTGACCCAAGAAAGTACCCAATTCAATTTTTGACGTTTCAAAAGTGCCTAATTAAGGATTAATTGAAATAAATAACTTTGACCAACCTACTGTTAATAGACTTTTCAGAACACTATACTTTAATGAAAGTTATTATGCTAAAACTAATGTAAATATAGTATAGTAAATAAATATGGCTGCTTAAAGTGAATGTAGCTACAGGCTACTTATATGTGCGAAATATGAAAGAAAGTAGCCAGTCTGTCTGTCCCGGTAACCTTGCTTAACCTCGTGTTCTCGAAAACTGCCGAACAATTTCAGATGATATTTCGGATTTGTGATAAATTTAATGCAGTATCGTTACATTGTTCGTGAAATTTAATAGAGCTATAGAAGAAGGAACCGAAATTGGTTTTTTGGTTGGGATAAGGATTATTAATAAATAATATACCTACAATGGAGTTTCTTGCTCGTTCTTCTCCATTCGAATCTACATTTTGGAATGACACTGACGAACAGACTGGCAGACAATTATTTATGTTATATTTATTGACGTTATAAAAGTACTAAATTATGGTTAAATTAAAATAAATGCTTTACATAAATTTAACTTTAATTTTTAACCTAAAAAGGGTATTTTTGCTGCTATGAGAGGGCTTGCTTATTACGTAAAGAAGTAGATAGAGTAAATAATTATGTATAAGTGCATATAAACAAACATATACAAAAAATCATATATTAAACTGCTCTCCGAAACGTATTATTGTGGAACCCACAGAATATTTTTTATTATATCTATGGTAGAACCACTGAAAAAGTCGTAGCAAATTAAAAATTCTTTCCGAAATGACTCCCTAAGTAACGTAACTCTTAGAAACTTTAAGGTTCTATATTACGTAAGTATACTTTATTATTTATTCGACGGTATAAGGAAAACGATCTTTTAACTGGTAAAGGAAAAATGAACGAACAGTACGACGTAAGTAGCTCCTGTTACTTACTTATAAGTAAGTACTTACTTCGCCTTTTCTCGTCACGCGATCCGTTCAAAACTTGACCCAATTTACATCACAATAACTGTTAAATTAACTTTAACTATGAACTGGGTCAACAATGTCTGAAATACGGCTATATTTTGGTTTAAGACAAATTGCAATACAAATCTTAGTGTGATCAAAATCTTATACTTGTAGAACTAAGTTAAGGTGACTTAGCGACGACTGACTGTCTTGTTTAGTGAGTGGTCGCAAGTGTAACTTAGCAAAAGGTTCCGTGTTAGATTCCCGTATCGGACAAAGCAATATTGAGGTATTTCATTTCATTAATCGTTTTTCGTTTTTTTTAATTCGTCGTGTGAGTGAGGTTACCGGAGGCCCAATTACCTTCCCCTTCCCCAATCTCCCCAATCCCTGAATCCCCAACGATCCTCAAACTCCTAATCCCCAAAAAGCCGGTGACGCACTTGTAACGCCTCTGGTGTTCCAGGTGTCCATGGACGACGCCGATTGCTTACCATCAGGTGATCCGTCTGCTCGTATACCGGCTCATGCCATAAAAAAAAGTCACCGATAGATATTTTTAGGATTGTCTACTTAGATTAAGGCTACCAAATCCACCGCTTGGATTAAATCCCCTTTTTTCCAAGTCCTCGATTTCAATATGTATTGGGTATCAATTGTCTTACGTACTTAGTACAGTTTAAGTCTTATTTAGTATCTTTAAGCGCTAAATTAACATCAGAAACACAAAAACTTAGCAAAACATGTAGGTATGTATCCAATCACTAAACTAAAGGCAAGGTTAAAATATTAGTCACGACCAAAACAGGATATAATTATACAAAACTTATAAAACAACATTTTAAATAACTGTTATGTGACTTGAATAACGTTAACGATAATAAAAATGCTAAACGATCATCAAAGACAAGATCATTTCTAATAAAATAATTACAGAGACTCTAAATTATTTATGGCTAACAAAATAGCCAAAATAACTGGCCAGAAATATTTAAAAAAAATCTTAGAATTCCATATTACCGTTACCTAGGGAATTAGTTATAAGGAATTAAAAAAAAATGTTTATCACATAAAATAAAACCAGTTTATAAAATTACGTTATGTTGAGTTCGTTGACTTGGCAAAGGTATTAAGTTGGTCATCCTAATCGGTTTAATTAGTGTGGTTAGAGACAAATTAATTCCCTTGACAATCGATTAAGTGAAACACTTAGATTTACCTTAATTCTGTATTACGGGATTATATATTATGTAATGGCATACTATCTTTTTTCTCCAAAAAGGATAACATAACATCACGCCTTTTATCCTCGAAGGGGTAGGCAGAGGTGCACGTTACAATGTAACACCCACTTTTCACTATTTATGTTATGAGTCACATGTAATAGGGGGTGAGCCTATTGCCATATACCAGGCACAATTCCAAACTCCGTGCTACTACTGAGAATTTTTTTTAAAACAAAAAGGAAGATTTATGATGATATAGTCTATGGAAGTTGTAAGTTAACTTACTTTTACAATGCCTCTTTTTCTGTAAGCGTAATTAATAGATAATATATCGTATTTTACCTGGGGATTATGTCGAAATATAATTTGTCAGCTACAATTAACTCGTCGAGTACCGGTTTTATAGACACAATTAAAGAACAATAGGTCGCGGTCACCGGTGACCGCTTGGTGTTTGACAGTTTAAGCTAACCAAAACATATTCAGAAATTTGTTAACCAGTTCATAACTTTTTAACCGACTTCCCAAAAAGGAGGAGGTTATTACCTCTTTGGACTTTGGACGATCATGATATTCGAAATGCCTTGTTAAAATACATGTAAAATAATATAAGAAATAGATAGAAAATATTTAACCTCGTAGATATAGATAACTATAGATATAAAACTGCAGTGTAAATAGTTATTTTTTATTAGAAAAATAATTTATGAAGTTTTAATTTTGGGATACATACACAGAATGAAAAAAGGTAGAAAATTCTTATCACTACACAAATAGAAATTTTGACCTACTTACTTACTTACTTAGACATGACTTAGCGATTAACTTAATATGTAATGCGTAAAACGCAAACTGTTAATAATGAAATTGTTCTTTTTAATCTGTGTAAAGATTTACTTCGACAAAAACGTGATACTTATAACAAAAGCAAGATAACTAACGAAAGAACAATCAACAAATATCTAGATTTGTTAATAGCAATCTGTCAAGCTTTTACTTTATGTAGATACTAAATATTGCCACCACTGATGCAAGCGTCAAACAAAACATTTGCAATTCCATAATGTGTACAGACTATTAGATAAATATATTGGTTTCTTGTGGTTTTCCTAGTAAAATCTATAATAATAGATTCTTATATTAACGATTAATATACCCATGAATGTAGGTGGTACCTACTAAGGTGCTTGGTGACCGAGAAACCGTTCCTAGTCGCCTTGACCAAGGCCAACGAGCTCCAAAATTAAGTTATTTTTATATTGTCTCCAAAACTGTATTCAAATTGAATTTTACCTTCCTCAGAACACTAGACACGACACAAATTAATCCTGCACTTATCACAATATAATTGTTTGTTCGTGTTAAAGAGGATCAAGTAAGCACCCTTGTCTCACACAGACCTCGCCATCATTATCAGCAAAATGTATTCATTTATTCAAGTGTTCCCCGTCAGAAGTTGTTAAAGAGATCAACTTGTTATATCTAAGAAATTCCAATGTTTTCATGGTAAACTTGGAATTATATTCACATTCAAATGTAACTCCGCTTAAATTCTCAACTGTTTGAACTCACCTTTGATGTTATTCCCGGCACCTCGCACGTTAACTCCAGAAAAAGTGTTCCTCCTTCAATAATTCACAAACTTCCACTTTACGCCTCAGGCACGATAAAAAATCACCACGTCGATATGAAAACATGAAATTTCCATAATTCGCAACATTTCACAAATCACATTGAACTCGCGGAGAGTTGAGAGCTTGTAAAAGGCTGTATTGATAAAAGTTCGGTCGCAGGCGGCTGCGTACCGCAACGTGTCACATTAAAACTTGTCTCGCTCGGAGTCACCACGAGGACCTGGCAGGTCGCGATCGAACTCTTCGTTATTTGTGATTATTCGTTTGAAACTCTTGTTGCTGCGAGTGAATGTGCGCGAGCGCAATGACGCGTGCAAGTTGTCGGGGAGGAGGGCACAGACCTCGGAGCGTGTGGCGGCGCAGGCGCCGACTGCCGAGACACGAGTACCGTTGCGTCGAGAGTGGGAGCGAGGTCGGCCAAGTCGGCAGGCTTTGACATTTCTAAGTTATTTCGTTACTTCATATCGATGCCATGACTCGCTCTTGTTATTGTTGCTGCTCTGGCACAGATCTCTTGTTATTCGGCCGGAATTGTAGCAGTGCTTGATTACCTTGATGGGTTGTTTAGCGATGCAAAACATTGAGTGAGAGGTTTCATTCATTAGTAGTAAGAGGGGCGAGAATTTCGTACATGTCCATACATATTCAGAGAGCTCAACGTTTGAAGCCTAACTTGAACATGAACATTAATTGAAGTAAAAAACATTGGCAAAAATTAGACCATGTTTAGAAAAAGTGACGTTTATGAAAGCTTTTTAATCTAAGAAGCCCCTATCTTCACACTTAATCATATCTTTACGTCATAAAGAAGCACTTTTAACAAGAGCACAATATAGGAGTTGTCCATGTATTGTGTATTCCCTATCTTACTCGACATGCTATAAAAATTTTACAATAGTCGTACGTACCGTAAGGGGACAGATAATTCGGTTTACGATCTCAATAAAGTAGGTTTGTCTAACTAAAGTTGTTCACGGTACATTACGAACTCTTGGGCTATAAATCTCATAATCACATGTCTCAAGTGGTGATAAGACTGTAAGACTTGTGTTATGTCGGGGCTAGACGTGTCGAGGCATGTTCAAGATCTTGACAACATCCCTGGTCCGGTACTTGAAGATTTATTTGCATACTTGGGTGTAGGAAAGTTGTCGAACGAGTCCCCTAACATCTGTCCTGTATTTACAATGTTATGTTAATTTTCGTCTTCGATACGTAGGGATGTGTAGATATATTAGTAGTAGAAATATTAGCGTTAAAAGTAAAACTATGCAATATTAATACTATTTCATGAAAAAAGGAATGGGTGTTCCCCATAAACCTCCATGGGCGGTCAATCTCCATGAAGGTAATAGTGACCAGACCAGCACCTAAGACGATGTGTAGAACTAAATAGATAGCATACATACATTACAATAATTTAATTGTCTAATACCTTTTTTTTATTAATTTTGACATTACATTAATAGTAATCAAACAAAACGCCCTTCCTCTCTCTCCTACCAATATTAAATGTTGCTGTGCCCGACAGGGTCCATAATTGTTACTATGGTATTTTATCACTATATGTAGGTACTTACATATCTATATGTACATTATGGATGCAATAAATACTTGATTACTTGATAACTTGAAATTTTCTATTATCAAAATATTTATTTAAGGCTTCATTCAAAACATAAGCATTATCTGCCAGTCTACCTAAACTCTAAAATACTATGTCGCCAAAGAAAGGATAAGCAGGCATACAGCGCATTTTTACGCAGTATTTAAGGCAGGTTAAGTTTTCAAGCAACGATTTCGTTCAAAAAGTAGATAATAAATAAGCCAAAGGTAAATAAAATAGGTACCTAAGTAAGCTACTTAGGCGAAAAGAAACCTAAACAAAATGTGGTTATTGACAAAATCCCTAAGTAGTCCCAGCCTATCTGCCTAGGTACAACTTTATTTACATTTACTTTGAATTCAAGAGGAATTTAGATAAATTAAGTTACCTATCTTAAGAAGACATTGTAGGATATTCAATTTATTTATTTTGAAGAGTAAATGACTTAAAGTAAGCAGGTATTAGGAAGTTAACTCTACTAATGAACGCGTATTTGTAGAAGCCATTTTGTATGATTTGAGATTTGCAACCCTTGGAAAATATATATTATTGAAAATATAAATAAATGTTATTGACATGTACAATGTAAGTAACATAAATAAATATATATTACAATAAATATGAGCAAATGAACATAAATGTATTGAATACCCAGTTAAACTCATAACTGTAATTTCTATGCCTCGTTGGCCGAGTGGTCACAATTGCGACTGCCGGGTAAGGGGTCTCGGGTTCGATTCCCGGATCGGGCAAAGTATTACAGGGTTTTTAAAAAAAACTCAGTAGTTGCACGGAGTCTGGAACTGTGCCCCGTATATGGCAATAGGCTCACCCCCTATTACATGGGACTCATAATATAAATAGTGAAAAGTGGGTGTTACATTGTACAGTGGTATAATGTGCACCTCTGCCTACCCCTTCGAGGATAAAAGGCGTGATGTTATGTATGTTTATGTGTGTAATTTCTACTCGTATCCAATACTCAATCACTTTCAACCCGAACATACGACAGATACGTACTTAGATAGTAAATATATTAACATTCTGCACCACCCAATGGTCGACTGTCAGAAAATGCCTACGGCATTAAGTCCGCCAATTTCACTATATGTGCAATAAAGTTTTAATAAATAAATAAATAAATAATAAATATCTTATGCTATAAAATAAACTAAATACGCTAAATAAAGCAAGAGATTTGTTTAGCTAAAGTTAAATCTGTTTATACGAACTGTATTGGGAGCATTAAGTGAGGATTTGAGGGAAACGTACGAGTAAGGACTTATTCCTCTTGATAGAAAAACATGGGAAGCGTTGTGCAAAACAAAAACATTAAGACATCGTTCTTCATCTACGGTCAATTGCGGAAAGTGATGGACTGAGTAAGTCAATATTAGTCCCATTATCCAGATTTCGCTTGCGATCTCTTAAGTCTGAACCAACGGCCGATAGTCAGTTATGTCATCACAAATAACAGATATCTAGAGCAATTTAAACATTACTCTTTGTAAAAAACAACCAGAAAATCGTTTTTAAGCTATCATTAACTTCGTATTGTAGTGTGTGTGACACTTCGCACTATAAGTAAGTAGAGTAAAGTTAGTTATTAACACTTAATTAATTAAAGTTATTCATGAAAACAACAGAGGGCTTAGTACGAGTATCTTTTTCGTTTAAAATCGAAACGAGACGGCATTCGGTGCTCAGAGTGCCAAGCACGAAAAACTATGCATTCGTAACGTAATAGTATCGATAGCGTCCGGCACTCTGATTAGCCGGCTCAAGTGAATCAACCAATCAGAACGCTTAACTCGCTCAATACTGTTACGATACGAATGCGATAGTTATTCATGCTTGGCCCTCTGATTGGTTTGTTCATTGGCGCCAGCCAATCACAGCGCCGAACGCGTACTCGTAACGATTACTTTAAACTCTTACTAAGGCCTTAGGTCTCCCTTATTGCTCCACATTGCATGGCCACCCTGCCAGTGTTGCCACGCAGGTAGCCACTACCACTACAGTATTAACTTAAAGAAAAAATCATCATCTACACTATTTTCTGGCCTTTCAAAACCTACATGCAAGTTCCTCATTTTTATAAGAAGATGAACAGCATTTAAATTTCAAAGCTTTACCTAATAGATAATATCATTTTAACAAATTATCTTCGTTCACCTAAGATAAAATTTAATAGCTATAGAAATTGCCACCTTCTTCAGACTTAGACAAGTCTTGATTAGGTCGTCTCGATCTGAGAATGACAATTGGTTTTCCACTTGAATTCACGTCTTTATCACATTAAAATATAATGTTATTAGGTTCAAAAAACCTTTTTTAAGCTGTGTCCCTAACACCGACCTGTTTATTGTCCCGTAGTTTGCTCATGATGGATCTATTCAGTACGTGGCCTGACACCTTCACATTTATTTTTTAATAATATTAACGCCATACTATTTTTTTCTTAGAAATCCCAATATAAGATTGATGTTAGATACCTACCAACATTGTGGATTTTGATTGATGAAATATCAATGAAGAAAACTATTTTCTTGATGGATTACGTGTTTATAAATAAGCTCCAAGGTACTTACTTACCTATATATTACATAATGTATTTTTCCAAGTTTTTCGAAGATGTTAAACAGTTTAATAAAGAAAAACCTTCGTTTATATAAAACTGGAGTACCTACATAAATCTTCACCTAAAGTTATTGAATGTAAACTGTTTAATATTTTTGTATTCTCTACAACAATGTTCACAGTCCAGAGTCCATAGCCGTGTTCGACATCACTAAAGTCTCAGTCTAGTCAAAAAAACCACAGTTTCATAATTATTTATAATAATTATTTATTACTCCTTGTTTCACTTTATATCTTTGACAAATCATCAATTAAAACGTTTTCTCATAAACCCACAAAAGAATCAATTAACCAAAATGTTTCGAAGTGTTTACTGCTTTACAAAACAACGTTTTATTCACTAACAACAATATTAAAAACGTAAAGTATAAAATAATCAGACTGCAAATTATTGTGTTAATGTATAAATAGACGGTTAGAACCAGTAAACAGGTATTATAAAAATATCTTGCGAGTATAAGGCGGTAATGGTCGCAGAGGCTACGCTTTCGCGATTTTTTAATAGTTCTTTCACGCGTGGTTAAGGAAGTCAGCACACAGCTTAGCACGACATTGCACTGTACTGGACAAAGAAAATATTTCACGCCATGCGGCATACATATTGTTTGAACAATGTTTTACTTTCATTCACCTATTTTCTAGAAAGGTTTAAAGGAATACTACCTACTGAGAATTAACTTAATATTAGTCTAATGCGCAGATTTGTTTAATGCTCTCTATATTAACATAGGTATCTGATGTTTGACTTAAACTTAGGGCTATGTAATAGATACCTACAGCCTTTATTAAGCAGGTACCTTTGTAAACTCCTATCTACCTTCTTAATCCAAAGAATGCCACAAACAAAGTAAAGAAAATCTCGTTTAGTCAGTAGAAGCAAATACAATAAAGTGGGTTAAAAATAGCAGAGAAATGTAGTAGCAACATCACAGCCTGTATAAGGAGCTCTGTATATACAAGTACCAAGATCTTTACAGGGACGAATTCACTCCTGAGGTTCTGTAGCTGCAGCTCTACTGGACTTCTACTAGGATATACTTACCCCAGTAAAAGGACCCTAACTTCATTAATACGACTTTTTTTAAGGGGGGGGGGGGGAAATCATCGTATGACTTCTCCTGCCTCTCCTGCCGCGGGTGAGGCGGGAGAGAGTGTCAGACTCATACGGACTAAAAACCACCTCGTTCCTACTCCTGCACTTCGAGCCGGAGCCCCGGTAGGTAACCCGTTAGGTTCTTCTCGGCTCCGTATCGGCATTAATTAATACGACATTAAGGTGACATTATTACTATTAGTATCAAAAAAAGAAGCGAAACGGTTCTAATTTGTACATTAAGTAATCAGTTCTTATAGGTATTATTTCAAGTTTACCATGCATTTTAATAATTAAGTGGGCCCACTTATAACACTAGAATCTAGTGACTAGACCAAGGCCACATACAACCACAGTTCGTCCCTGACCGTACAGTAGAGAGAGATAGCCAATGTCGTTCATTATGGATGCAAATTCCTTCCAGTACTTAATAGTCCACGGATGGACGAGACGCGGCGTGAGAAAATGGTCGGTCGTAACCAGTCATGCGAAAATGCGGCGGCGACTGGCTGAGTACTCACATGTCAGTGTCAACGCCTCGGAGCTACGGAGAAAATGTATGAATCCCTAATGCAAAATGCATGTTATTTTTCTGAATAGTTTTGATAATATGTGACGGTAAGGACTTCTGAGATATGTCCCATAAATGTCTACAAGCCAGATTCATTTTGAAGTGTATTTCGTCTATATTTTGAATACTTATACGGAAACTACTTACATATTTTAATTTTCAGAATATAAATAATGATAGTCACGAACTCGTCCACCACCACGACACCGTCTACTCGAGCCATCAATGATATGTGGAAGCGTTAAATACGTAATATTAATATTAAAGAAATGAATTAGTTAATAGCAGAGTGATTTGACTCTAGGTACCTACTGTTTCTGTAGTCAAGTTGCGGCTAATGCGACTGCTGAGTACCGGTCGAAGAGTCTTGGGTTCAGTTCTCAAATCATCAGTACAAATAATCTTATATAACAATCATAACGTAAAGAAAAGCGTCTTACGCCCGAATATTGAAATTTTACAATTTTTCATCCTATTTTTAAATTTTTCTTGAAAACCTGTTTTGTTCTTCATGATTTTCTGAACGAAGTAGAATTTCAGGCTGTCAGTGTCTGAAAATGACAGTTCATTCCTATCGCGTTCCAGTACAAAAGCTAAATTTATTAGAGTAAAGATGTCAGAAGATATGTATTTCAGTAAGTGCAACAGAGATAGCAATAAAACATTGTCCACTGACATCGAATACATATCTGTCACTGTCAACTGCCTTAAAGTCATCGTCGAATCGAAGGACTGATTCAGTTTCAGTTTTTATTTGCAAATAAAAATATTAATTGTATTGTGTTTGTGTGTAATAAAATCCTTTAGAAAAGACAGTCTGAAATGTTAATAAAACTGTAAATGTAGTAATAAACGTTAAAAATCTAGATCATTGATATTTAAAAACAATGCAATGATGTGTTGGTAGAAAAACAAACAGGAAAAATAATTACAATCACCTAAATCTGTTATCACCAGTGTTCTCTAATAAATTGGAGTGTAATTAATATTCCAAAATGTCGGCGTTACTAACTGCAGATTGGTTCCTTTTGGACACCTACTACAGGTAAAATACCATTTACAATTAGAAAATACACTTAGACTTTACTCTTTTTTTACTTATTAGAATCACTGTGCATCATGATAATATTTATAGCCATAGGATAATGTATTCTATCGTACAGACATAGAACTGCAATTCTATTAAAATTTTGTAAGACCATTATATCTTTCTAACACTTAATTATCATATTCTCTTTCTTCAAATTAGAAATGTGAGGTGTATTATCTTATACACCCCCTTCTTACAAAGCCTATTTTCATCACAACTGTGGAGAAAGACATAAACTAAATCCATCTAGGCAAAGCCTTGAATAAAAGTTTCCTAATAAGCCTAAGGCAATTTAAAACTAAAAATTAAAAAGTATCTTTAGTTTTTACTTTTATTATTTACTTAACCCATTGAAAATTATTGAAAGTCATCCCCTAAATTTGTTCATACAAAAGTAGTCTCTAAACATTAGAAATAAGATCTATAATGTAGTTAGTTATGTAATTTTCAGGAAATTCGACCTGTACAACATGAACTGGTCCATGGATGATGGACTGGAGAATATGATAGTAAGTGGAGCTCAGTACGGAGGCCCAATGGCTGTGGTTAGGGACAGGAAGCAGTTTGTTAGGATAACCGGAGCTGCTAAACCTGTTATAACTATCTATAACGGAGTTGGAAATGTTATATCAAAGATTTTGGTGAGTATTTCAATCATTTTTCTGTTGTATGGGAGGCAATAAAAAATGCAGTGTATTAAAACTTCATCTAGTATAGATATTCTTTTAGACTAGTAATGCAATTTTACTGAAAAGATAATAACTAATTAATCTATGTATGTATGTACATAAATATTTATGTCAAAGTCAATTTTAAAGGAGTCTGTGATTATTGTTAAGGAAAACCTTTAAAGTATAATTCTATCTATTTTTAATTATTTATTTTAAGCCATGGTCATCCTACTCTACTGCAGGGCAAAGACCTCCCTACCCTCCTTGCACTTGTCTCTCTTCTAATAGCTTCTGTGGCCAATCGTTTTCATAGGCGTCAAGTTCAACCCGCCATCTGCTTCTGAGCCTACCGCGACGTCTATTGCCGTTGAGCCCACTCATTAATTTTAGTTATAAAAATTATTCCATCTATAATTTAATTTTACTACCAGTTACATGATTATGTGTTTAAAACTTCAATTGTAATATTCCAGTGGAACAGTGGAGAACTAGTACACATGGGCTGGTCGGACTCGGAGCAGCTGCTGTGTGTCCAGCAAAGCGGTGATGTTCTGGTGTACGACATGTTCGGAGCCTATCAGAGGACCTTCAATATGGGACAGGAAGTCAGAGATACTAAGGTGAGGCTGAAATATTTTTGACCAGAAAGGCAGTTTTGCGCGTGAACAAAAAATTAAAAGTAAAGCTATTTGGTCGACATACATAATTATGCCGTGACAAACTTTTGTATTCATAGTATTTTTTAATAGATTGATATTAAGTGTGCCTATGCATTGTATTGTGTTGTAGGTAATTAGGTATAAATGAATAAAACATAACAAATAAATATCAATCAAATCATAATTCCAGGTGTACAAAGCCCGTATATTCCCCAGTCCTCACGGAGTCGGTTTAGCTGTCATCACAACTACCAACCGTATGTTCCTGATCAGCAATGTGTCAGATCCTAAAGTTAGATCTGTACCTGATTTACCAAGTGAGTACTGATATCTTATATTAATAACATAACATCACGCCTTTCATCCCCGAAGGAGTAGGCAGAGGTGCACCTACTTTTCACTATTTATGCTATGAGTCCCATATAGGTGTGAGCCTATTGCCATATACCGGCCAGTGCTACTACTAAGATTAAAAAAAAACCAATAATGCTTTGCCCGGCCTGGGAATTGAACCTGGTGAACCTGAAGCGATCACTGGTGACCACTCTCCACTAACTACATCATAGACCTTATTTCCAATGTTTAGAGACTACTTTTGTATGAACAAATTTAGGGGATGTTGTTCAACAATGTTTAACAATTTTCAAGATATAAAATAATGTTAGTAACTCATTAAAATATTCTAGTTTCGTAATTAAAGCATGTATGTTACAATGGGGATGATGACAGGGTATGAAAATTAAAAATATAATTAGTCCGTAAGTTAGGTAATGAAAAAATATTAGACACGGATTTTTTTATTTTGTCGTATAATAAAACAATACTTAGATAAAACGAATCATAGTTTAGGAATGGGGGCTAAAACGTCATTCCTTAGTATAAAATGTACTGAGAAGTGACGTCACGCAACATTTCAAATCAATATATCTTCGAAACTATTCGTTTCTGTGAGAAAATAAAAAATACGTGTCTAATGTTTTTAAATAATCTATCAGACGGACATTAAAATAAAAATTAGTCGTCTACCCCATTTCCAGGAGCAAATGAAGCCATATCATGTTGGTGTGTGATTGGTTCTGGAATTATTGTATGCAGAGACAAGGAAATATACAAATGTCAACCAGGCGAAACTAGAGCTATTCTAATGGTAAATAAATAAATAATATTAATTTCTTATAATAAATATAGCGACTTATTTTATTCTTTCGAATAAAATGTACACCCTACAATGCATGGTGTTTCATGAAGATACAATGACGTCACAACTAAAGTATTGGTCAATAATTTCGATTTAACAGTCGTCAACGTCCATACCATGTTGAAAACACCGGTTCTCGTCCGATCACCGAAGTTAAGCAACATCGGGCGCAGTCAGTACTTGGATGGGTGGACCGCCTGGGAACACTGCGTGACGTTGACTTTTTGCTGTTATTACATTTTTATAGTTATTTTTTATATTTGTTTCACTATATTTCCTATTTACTTTATATTTTTCAGCGTCCGGATATAAAAAATCCGTATACACAAATCTTGTCCATAGTATCTTCGCAAAACGGCAAACATGTAGCTTTGTTTACTGATTCTGGTTTCTTATGGACTGGATCGTCTGATTTCAAGACTACTTACTCAGAAATTGACACCGGGTACATCAAACAGCCAAAGGAATTGATGTGGTGAGTAAAGTTTTTTTTTTATTGGAGTGGGAACTGGCACATGCATCTTCCTAAGCCTAAGGTAAGCGATCAGCACCGCACTTGTTCACTCGCAAATCACTAGTTGATCAAAAGGAAAAGTTAACTTCAATAAAAAGAAGTACATACTTACATATAAAATTCAAATAGCAATATAAGTTACTGTTTTATTTTTGAAGTTCCATTTTTATTTTTAGCTGCTTTACCCTTAATTCTAGATATCCATTTTGAACCAATCGTAAAATTTAATTCTAATAATTCAAGGTGCGGATCACAAGCTGTAGTAGGACATTGGGACGACACCCTCTCCATATTTGGTTCGACCAAGGGCCAATCATCACAGTATCCATACGACGGACCTTTTCACCTTATACAAGAAATCGAGTGCGTCCGAGTCGTCTCCGAAATGACTCATGAACTCATACAAAAAGTACCTTTTGTGGTCGAAAGGATATTTAGAATAAATAGTGTCGCACCTGAATCTTATTTGTTGGAAGCTTCTAGACAGTTCCAGGTGAGATTAAAATAATACTTTCATTTTTGTATAGGTTCTAGAAAATATATGTATAAGCTTTCTTTATAAAGGTCAGGTATGGTTTTGAGCTGATAATATTTTACTCGAAGTGACTGACATCTGCACGCCACAAACCACCAAATATGTATCACATTATACTCTAAGATCCCTTGTCAGATTTTACTGTTAATCTTCCCTTAACTACAATTTTCGTGGTATAAAAAGAAATTAAATAATACAACCATTGAACAAATAAAATATGTCTATTATCCTTAGTATTTACATTTACAATAGGGATGATGACAGCATATGAAAGGAGAATGGCAGGATTGTATGGAGGTTTTGTACGGCTATAAAATTTTGTATTTGTCATTGTTCTTACCAAGTAAATGATCTGAACGATAGATATTTTTATTATGAAGTTTAGAAAAAAATTACATATTTTTAGAACTTTGAGTTCAAAAGTTATTTCACTTTGAAAATGTGCAAAAGGTACGTAAAGGCGGTATTACACTTGCCATTGCGTATTCGCTTCATTTGTACAAATATTTGTGAACTACGTACTAATGGCGTCCAAATAGTATCTATAAATGTAAGAGCGTGCAAATATATGTATATAGCAAATGAAGACGAATAAACCCATGGTTTGTTTTGGCCGAACACAACAAATACGCAACGTCAAGTATAATGCCACCTTTACGCAAAAGTACATAATATGACAAATGACAGATGACAGTCAATTGAAAAATGTCAATGTGGACTTATTTATTTGGTTGTTTTAACTTGTTTTGTTTGCAAACTATAGTCAGAATTTTAATTAGATTCCAGATTTAACAATAGCTACTGTCATTTTGTGAAATAATAATACCACATATAATATTGTAGTGATGCACACAAAAATCGATAAACAATCGGTGTGTGTGTTTTATAATAAATGTTACAGAAAGTGATAGGATAGTGATAGCGATGACGGCGACAATTTATAAAATAACTTATTACCATGATACATCTATCTGTTTTATTTGTCATGTTCCTTCATGATTACATTTTTTTATTTATTTCACACACAATTATAAAAGAAAAGTCTCAGATCGTTAATTAATCGTCAAAACTAAATTATCGGTTTAGAAATATTTAATTTCCTGATATACTTAGTTTACTACAGTAAAATTATAAACGAGAAGAATCGATCCAGATATATTGCATTTCCATATCGAATAATTTCGCAACGTCACTATTTAGTACTTGTCATAACGTTGCAACACTGAAATTGTCAAATCTGGAATCGAATTAAAATTCCGAGTATAAACTCTAAACACTGCTCGCTACTCAAGTGACTATTACACTTTGTATTATGAGTAAATTAATTAACTGTTAATTCAGCAAGTATGATGTAACTATAGAGTTTTACAGAGTATGCTTTACAATCTTTTTCATTTACTAGGTGCCTACGAAAATGCAAATTAATATTGTGAGCGACTGTCATTGGGTAGAAGGCCTACATTTAGAAGTGGAAGTCTTGTGGCGGATATGATAAAACTAATGTCTCACTTCACCTTAAATCTTGCGGGCAGTCGCAAGATTTAATGTGTAAAATCAAGATTCGAGGCAGAGGCCTGATATACAAATAGTCTTTAAGTTAATTCGATTTAAACTTTAAGCTTAGCTCTTTGAGAAAGTATTTCTTCTGAAAACTGGTTGCTTAGCACGCGTGTAAGGTTTAATTTCTAATAAGTAAGTCAAATAAGTAAAATCATCATCAGTTTCATCATTAACAGTCTATAAGTGGCCTATGCCGACCGAAGGTCTCTTCTCACTGGATTAGGTTTAAGCATTAAGTCATTGAGTAGGTACCGTAATTATACACACAATTAAAGAACAATAGGTTGTGGTCACCGGTGACCGCTCGGTGTTTGACAGTTTAATCACTACGCTAGCTTAATGTAGGTTGGTGATTTCAAACTTATAATTAGAAATTATAAGCCCAGGTTTCCTCACAATGTTTTCCTTCACCGCTTGTCAGTGGTGTCTTTGTACTTTCTTAGATTATTAAATAATAAATAGAAAATATATATAACTCGAAAAAGTCACATTGGTACTTTGCCGTTGCAACTCGCACTCTCATGCATGAGAACCACGCTTCTTAAACCTC
This sequence comes from Spodoptera littoralis, assembly GCA_902850265.1. Lineage (NCBI taxonomy): Eukaryota > Metazoa > Arthropoda > Insecta > Lepidoptera > Noctuidae > Spodoptera > Spodoptera littoralis. The sequence continues at coordinate 4,093,986 of LR824542.2, read as the reverse complement.
CTGGCCACCACAACACAACTAAAGAAATGTAAAATGAAAATGAACATTTTTGCTATAAATCTATCGAGAGTCCTCGATCACTTTCGAGCGTCATCGAAAACAATCGAGAGTCCTCGATCACTTTCGAGCGTCCTCGAAAACAACCGAGCGTCCCCGAAATCTATCGAGCGTCCTCGAAATCTATCGAGAGTCCTCGATCACTTTCGAGCGTCCTCGAAAACAATCGAGCGTCCTCGAAAACTATCGAGAGTCCTCGATCACTTTCGAGCGTCCTCGAAAACAATCGAGCGTCCTCGAAAACAATCGAGCGTCCTCGAAAACAATCGAGCGTCCTCGAAAACAATCGAGCATCCTCGAAAACTATCGAGAGTCCTCGATCACTTTCGACCATCCTCGAAAACAATCGAGCGTCCTCGAAAACTATCGAGAGTCCTCGATCACTTTCGAGCGTCCTCGAAAACTATCGAGAGACCTCGAAATCTATCGAGCGTCCTCGAAAACTATCGAGCGTCCTCGAAAACTATCGAGAGTCCTCGAAATCTATCGAGCATCCTCGAAAACTATCTAGCTTAATGTAGGTTGGTGATTTCAAACTTATAATTAGAAATTATAAGCCCAGGTTTCCTCACAATGTTTTCCTTCACCGCTTGTCAGTGGTGTCTTTGTACTTTCTTAGATTATTAAATAATAAATAGAAAATATATATAACTCGAAAAAGTCACATTGGTACTTTGCCGTTGCAACTCGCACTCTCATGCATGAGAACCACGCTTCTTAAACCTCCTGGCCACCACAACACAACTAAAGAAATGTAAAATGAAAATGAACATTTTTGCTATAAATCTATCGAGAGTCCTCGATCACTTTCGAGCGTCATCGAAAACAATCGAGAGTCCTCGATCACTTTCGAGCGTCCTCGAAAACAACCGAGCGTCCCCGAAATCTATCGAGCGTCCTCGAAATCTATCGAGAGTCCTCGATCACTTTCGAGCGTCCTCGAAAACAATCGAGCGTCCTCGAAAACTATCGAGAGTCCTCGATCACTTTCGAGCGTCCTCGAAAACAATCGAGCGTCCTCGAAAACAATCGAGCGTCCTCGAAAACAATCGAGCGTCCTCGAAAACAATCGAGCATCCTCGAAAACTATCGAGAGTCCTCGATCACTTTCGACCATCCTCGAAAACAATCGAGCGTCCTCGAAAACTATCGAGAGTCCTCGATCACTTTCGAGCGTCCTCGAAAACTATCGAGAGACCTCGAAATCTATCGAGCGTCCTCGAAAACTATCGAGCGTCCTCGAAAACTATCGAGAGTCCTCGAAATCTATCGAGCATCCTCGAAAACTATCGAGCGTCCTCGAAAACTATCGAGCGTCCTCGAAATCTATCAAGAGACCTCGATCACTTTCGAGCGTCCTCGAAATCTATCGAGAGTCCTCGATCACTTTCGAGCGTCCTCGAAAACTATCGAGCGTCCTCGAAAACTATCGAGCGTTCTCGAAAACTATCGAGCGTCCTCGAAAACTATCGAGAGTCCTCGAAATCTATCGAGCATCCTCGAAAACTATCGAGCTTCCTCGAAAACTATCGAGAGTCCTCGATCACTTCGAGCGTCCTCGAAAACTATCGAGAGACCTCGAAATCTATCGAGAGTCCTCGATCACTTTCGACCATCCTCGAAAACAATCGAGCGTCCTCGAAAACAATCGAGCGTCCTCAAAATCTATCGAGAGCTCTCGATCACTTTCGAGTGTCCTCGAAAACTATCGAGAGACCTCGAAATCTATCGAGAGTCCTCGATCACTTTCGAGCGTCCTCGAAAACTATCGAGAGTCCTCGATCACTTTCGAGCGTCCTCGAAAACTATCGAGCGTCCTCGAAAACTATCGAGAGTCCTCGAAATCTATCGAGCATCCTCGAAAACTATCGAGCGTCCTCGAAATCTATCGAGAGACCTCGAAAACTATCGAGCGTCCTCGAAAACTATCGAGAGTCCTCGAAATCTATCGAGCATCCTCGAAAACTATCGAGCGTCCTCGAAAACTATCGAGCGTCCTCGAAATCTATCGAGAGACCTCGATCACTTTCGAGCGTCCTCGAAAACAATCGAGCGTCCTCGAAAACAATCGAGCGTCCTCCAAAACAATCGAGCGTCCTCGAAAACAATCGAGCGTCCTCGAAAACTATCGAGAGTCCTCGATCACTTTCGAGCGTCCTCGATCACTATCGAGCGTCCTCGAAAACTATCTAACACGACACAGGAGAAAATCCTAGTGTGGGGCAACGTTTAAAAAAAAAAAAGATAAGTTTTGAGAGTTATACGATATCTATTGAGTATCCTCTATCATTTTCGAGAGATAGTAGGAGACACTTAGGGATTAGTATCGCGTCGCGTCAAATAGGCTACAAGGCAGCACTTTTACACGTCAATTTTATCAAGCGAACAATGAGGCAGATATTTCCTAACTGACTACTCTGAAAAGAAATGCCGAAACAAACTCAGAAGTCTGTCTTTTTTAAAGTCCAGACAAATGTGTATAAAAGTGTGTGTGTTATGTGTGAGAACCGTACAAGCTCTTTCTGTAGTGGCCTTCTGAGGAAACAACCACAAGAGTTTGAGCGGACCCGCTCTGAAGGCAGTACGCATGTGTCGGTTTACAATCAGCTCAATTAGCAGTTGAGGCTGACTGATTCGACGAACAACACCAACCTTAAGAACATTTGCGTGGGTCGCACAAATACTCAAACTGTCAGAATATGGGTAATTAGAAAAGAAATGGTGAGGCAAAATCTCGCACGGTCCTAGCACTAACAATTATTATTGTAAAATAAAAAGTAAATGTCAAGGTAAAAGAAAATCTAGTCGGTTAGTTATGTAATGAAAAAATATTAGACACGTATTTTTTTATTTTGTTGTATAATAAAATTATACTTATATATAACGAATCAAAGTTTAGGAGTGGGGGCTAAAACGTCATTTCTACGTATAAAATGTACATAGAAGTTACGTCACGCGACATTTTAAATCAATATATCGTCGAAAGTATTCGTTTCTGTAAAAAAATACGTGTCTAATGATTTAAAATAATCTACCAGACGGATATTAAAATAAATATTAGTCATCTACCCTATTGTTTACATCGATTTCCAATTTCTTTTATACATAATTATATTACAAATACTTGTTTTTCTAAATTTCAGAACCACAGTCACAGAGCAGATGAGTACATTAGGTTGGTGAAACCGAATCTGTCCACAGCAGTACAGAACTGTATAGAAGCAGCTGCCTTCGAGTTCAACCCTGAAGTTCAGAAGATGTTGATCAGAGCCGCCCAGTTTGGCAAGTGCTTCATAATGGACCCTGAGCTAACAGACCTTTATGTGAAGACCTGCAGATGGTTGAGGGTTTTGAACGCTGTTCGAGACCCTAAAGTCGGCATACCACTTACTTCTGTGCAGTATCCTTTATGAAATCTAAATACAGTGAGAAAACTCTTACTACCCATTTATCCCCAAGCGGTCACCGGTGACCGCTCTCCACTAACTACATTATAGACCTTATTTCCGATGTTTAGAGACTACTTTTGTATGAACAAATTTAGAGGATGATATTTCAACAGTTTAACCTAGATATTTATAATTTTCAAATCACAGTATAAGACATGAAGGAAGCTGTAATGGCATGTCGTTTCTTATACCTATCTATTAAAATACGGTTTAAAGTTTTAACCACTTTTATAAGAGTTTCTGCACGTCGTGATGATGGAAATTTCAGCTATCAGTTTTTAAGCTAAGTGTAATGAACTTCTGTTATTGAATTTTAACACATGTTTAGTTACCGATGTTTATAATGACAAGAACAGAATATAAAAATACAATTTTACGATAATACCCTGAACAAATTAACTAGAATGACAAACCTAGGCGAGCGCGTTCTCCTGGAGCGTCTAATACGACGTCGCCTACATTGCCTGGCGGTGCACATCGCGTCCTATCTGCAGCTCAAGGATGGAAGGACCAGGGTACTGTCTGACTGGGCTTGCTATAAGGTAAACCTTCATTTCATACATCATTTTTCCATCATGCCTTTTTTTAATTTTCGTCAACCTCACAAAGGCTTTTTAACCCGTCGAGCGTCCGCGTTCCTTATGATCCAACGGGTGCACACGTGACATTTGGAGAGAGAAAGAAAAAACACAAATAGGCTACTTTTTATGGCATAAGCCAGACGGGTCACCTGATGGTAAGCAATCGGCGTCGCCCATGGACACTTGGAACACCAGAGTCGTTACAAGTACGTTACCGGCCCTTACGGGATTAGAAGTTTGAGGATTGTTGGGGATTCGGGGATTGGGGAAATTGGGGGGGTAACTGGACCTCCGGTAACCTCACTCACACGATGAAACACAACGCAAGCGTTGCTTCACGTCGGTTTTCTGTGAGGCCGTGGTATCACTCCGGTCGAGCCGGCCCATTCGTGCCGAAGCATGGCTCTCCCACACTTACAACTTTATATCCCGCGAGATGTGGGTGGTTGACGAAAGTCACAATTTGAAAAATGTAGGTTTATCAGGCTCTTACAATACCCACGTGAAAAATTGATGTACGACAATTGTATGTAAATACTAGCGGACCCGACAGACGTTGTCCTGCATATCCACTTGAATGTATAAACAAAAATTCATTCAAATTAGTTCAGATGTTTAGGATAAATAATCTAAGCAGCGCCATCTGCCGGGCTGATTTGTGAATCTAAACCATTCCCAGATCCCCTTGAACACACACAAAAATCATTTCATCATTATCTGTCCAGTCGTTCGAGAGAAGTTCAGTGACATACGCACTCACAGAAGAATTATATATATAAAGATTACATATCTTATCTGGCATTTCAGGTGACTCAACCTCACTTGGACAACGAGAGCGCGGCGCGAGAGATCGGCGACAAGCTGCGCAACGTGCCCGGTATATCATACACTACCATCGCTATGAAAGCCGCCGAGAAGGGAAGGAAAGCACTTGCTATCAAAGTGAGTTACAAAACATTTAGATATTATAACCCGAATACTGAAACACTACCTACTCAATTTTAACTATTGTTCTGTCACTATCAATTAAGTATTGTTCTGTCGACGGTTGACGCGGTGGCTGGCTGGGCTGCCGCGCAACGTGTCGCGGGTTCGATTCCCGCACGAAAGTCTTTGTGTGATCTACAGATTGTTGTTCCGGGTCTGGGTGTCATGTGTATGTGAACTTGTATTTTTTTAAATGCACCCACGACACAGGAATGTCCTAGAGGGGGGCAACGTTTTTTAAAAACTACAAATTCTTTGTGAATTGACAAAAAAATTTAGAAGTCTTTTAGTATTCGGGCGTAAGTATGATAACTATATTTATGAAAAGGGTGCTAATGATGTATTGTCAATTTTATTAAGATTTAATAAACAAATAAATTGTTCTGTGGGTTACTTCTTTTCTTGTAATTGCTGTATGAAGAGGTTTTATACAGTCTATTATATTTTTTTGCATATTATACGTTATTATTTATCTTGTCTACTGAACTCTCAAGTCTGACTTGTTCGATATAAAGTTTTGTTACTTTAGAATCGCAAAAATAATAATAATATGTTTTTAACAACGAATTCTAACTTTTTTATTTGTAATTTCAGATATTAGAATATGAAACTCACAGCAAACTACAAGTTCCATTACTCCTGACGTTGGGCGAAGGGCCGACCGCTTTACTGAAAGCTACGGCTAGCGGTGATACAGATCTAATATACATCGTACTATTACATCTTAAAGAAAAGATGGGCAAACGGGAATTTGAAGTGAGTATATCAAGTTTATATTATTGTTCTAGATGATGACTATGTCTCTTGAACCAAAAAGGCTCACTATCATTGACGACGTTGTAAACCGAACGCTCCCGAAAAACGCCGACATGTGATAGTGAAAAATAAGTTTTATTTTCATAAAAGTAAGGAATTTAATGTTTCTTTTATCTAATAATCGTTGTAATCAACTGCTCAAGGGTGATGTTGCATAAATAACACGGAAATAAAAACGATTAAAATTGTTAAAACTATTTTGTTTATGTCAGCTTTTTTCGGAGACGTTCCGTTTACACCCTGTATGTATGTACTGTTTGTATTCTCATTATCAACTTGAGCTTTCTTGTTTAGAAAGCTCAAGTTTTATTAATACCACAGATATGGACAAACACCCCTAAATTAGACACTGGCTTAATCCTATGCAGTTTAAACATTAATTGTGATTTATAAGGCCGTGCGCTGCGTTAGGCGCACGGTGCGGGAGTCCGCGTGGCGTGCTGTAGTATCATCCATAGAGCACCATGATTGTGATTTACACATAAGCTTGGAAACTTGTTTAATGCCAACCTAACTTCCATATTTATGCCAGATAAAGTAATATCTGACATATTTATTAAGTAAAACTGGGTTTAAAAAAAATCTCAGTAGTAGCACGGAGTCTAGAATTGTGCCCGGTATATAGCAATAGGTTCGCCCCCTATTACCTGGGACTCATAACATAAATAGTGAAAATTGGGTGTTACATTGTACAGTGGCATTAAGTGCCTACCCCTTCGGGGCTAAAAAGGCGTGATGTTATATTTATAATTATATTAATGAGCAAGTCAACCCTTGCACACAACCACAACACAAATACTTACCATATTTAATATATTTTCTTCTAGCTGACTATACGCAGCTTCTCCCTCGCCCACGCTCTCTACATAAAATACTGCGCGAACAACAACAGGGAAGCATTGCGCCAAGTTTACGTACAAGAAGACGACTTCCAAGGTCAAGCTGCCACACACATACGTGATGCTATCGAACAAACCAACCCGGGGAGCATTGAGGCGTCTCTTATATCTGCTAGGGAGTGCTATAAGAAGGGCAAGAATGATCTAGGTGAGGTTTTTGTATTGTCGTTTTTGTTTTAGGAGTTTTAAGGTCTATTTTTGCTTGTTTTAATGTGTCTGTGCTGTCAGTGTTATTGTGGTTGAGTCGAGTGAAGACACTGTTGTCCTACTTCCCGTCATTTCTATTTTTTCTATTAGTGGTACGTCTAAAATGGATCGGTAAAAGTTCATTATTTTCTTAAACTGATAAAAACACATCAAAATAAGATTACTGTTTTTTTTTTCATATACATTTATGTGTTAACCCTTAGAGCGCCACGTCAGTCACCGGTGCCTGACGCTAGTGGAGGTTTGACTTTCACCATTTTAAACTTGGCAGTTAAAGTATTAAAACATCCTTACTAATATTATAAATCTGAAAGTGAGTTTGTTTGTTTGTTCCACCTTCACGCCGTAACTACTCAACCGATTGCTTTGACTTTTTGCAGACGTAAAGTTAGAAGTCCGGATTAAATAATAGGGTACTTTTTAACCCGGAAAAAATTGATATTCCCGAGGAAAAACAAAAGTATTGGTATAGATGGCGCTGTGTGTATTGGTATATGTCACATAGGCTACTTTTTATTCTTTTGTGACGCGAGCGAAGCCGCGGGTAAAAGCTAGTATACAATAAATTATTCTATTCTATTCTCCAGGAGTCTCTATCTGTGAGGATGGTCGCAAGCTATGCAAACAACAGTCGAGTCTACAGGAGACGTATGGAACCAGCTTTGTAGGCCTCTCCCTACACGACTCCGTCAGAACCCTACTAGAACAAGGGGAGACCAAACTCGCTGACAAACTGCGGTCCGAATACAGAATGCCTGATAGAAGGTTAGTTTAAAAAAATATATGTTCGAAGGGAGGGCAAAATGTTTTGTTAGGATTTTTGGTTTGCACACGTTATGCCCTCCTCAGAACTTAAAAAATGTCGATTGGTACTTTAAATTGGACAAAGTTAAATGAATTTTTTAACCTATGGGACACAATTATCATAGACAACGTATTTTTTAAACGATACATCAAAAAATAATTATGTATACTACTTGGCATCTTGTCAATGATTATTATTTTTTATGGCATAAGCCGGTAAATGACCAGACGGATCACCTGATGGTAAGCAATCGGAGTCGCCCATGGACACCTGGAACACCAGAGGCGTTACAAGTGCGTTACCTGCTTTTTGGGAATTAGGAGTTTGAGGATCGATGGGGATTCAGGGATTGGGGAGATTGGGGAAGGGGAGGGTAATTATGTATTTTAACTATTAAAAATAAACTTTTACAGATATTGGTGGTTACGCATCCTAACCCTGGCTGAGAAGGATGATTGGGCAGAACTAGAAAGATTCTCGAAATCTAAAAAGTCACCGGTTGGGTACGAACCGTTCGTGGACGCTTGTCTAAAGTACTGCAAACAAGATGAAGCTCTCAAGTATCTGCCACGATGCAGCGATGATATCAAAGTCAAATATTATGTTAAAGCTGGGTAAGAATTACTAGAATTTAGCTTTTGTCCAATATAACAATACCGTCATCATTGTATTCGCCACAAAATGTCCAGTCTTGAACATTAGTTTCTCTCAGACTTCTAGATTGGTCGGTTAGAAAAGGTTTGGATCCAGCGCCACCTTACGACCTTTATTACTTTCCCAATGCAGTTTATCGATTACAAAAGAAATGTACGGGGCGTACGAAATTATGAGGCGCTAAATTCATTATTTTTGGTTTTTATAATAAGTACGTAACAGCGATGTCGCTGACAGACAGTGTAGGCTGCGCCCCTCTGTGGCTCATACTGAGAAAAGCTCTACTAGTTTCGAGCAACACGTGAATTACCCGCGATTTTTAGTTAATTAATTATTCCTAAATAATAAATTCTAGAGATTAGCAAGTGAAACAGATAAGTCTCAATCAGAAACAGTATATCGTACAAGAAAATAGTTATAGAACGTTATTTAGACTTTTAATTCATCTTTACAGGTTCTACGAGGAAGCGGCAGAAGTGGCATTTGAACAGAAGGACGAGAGTGCTCTGCTATTTGTGCAAAATAAATGTCCCTTGAACGAAACTACCAAACACGCTAAGATCTCCTCGCTACTCGAACGATTGCCGACCAAAAAGTAAACATACTATAATGTACTGTTAGGCTGAAATTATTATTCAAATATGAGTCAAAAATTTTTTATTTAATTCAGTTAGGGTTTTCATAGACAAGGAAACGCCTCTGATGCCTAATAACTCCAATATAACTGTATAATGTATGTAATACGAATGTAATGTAAGTGCTTTTAAAATTAAAACGATTCATTAATAAGAAGACGTTGCCTTACATATTTTACTATTCACTAGAAAAAGGTAAACAAAAAAATACTTTCCACTAATATTGCAAGTAAAAATAAGATAAGAAATATTAAACTGTCAAACACCAAGCGGTCACCGGTGACCGCTTGGTGTTTGACAGTTATCTATTGTTCTTTAATTGTGTCTATAAAACCGGTACTCGACGAGTTAATGAGTGATATTTCATAATACTCGTGGTACCTTATATCTAACTCTTATTGCCTTATTGTATCCTTTGCGTTGTTTGTGTCAGTACTGAGGGGTCTGAACGATAATTCTGAGTGGCCAGTGTCGGATTACGTGTCGTGTGCCCGCCCCTTGTGCTATAGGGTTAGGTCTGGTCCTTTTTCAACGACCTTGGGTGTAGTAGTGGATTGAAGTGGTTTTTTTTAGTTTAATCCTTTTTCGTGTAGATATGTAAAAAAAATTCGTCTTTTATTAATTAATTGTAACCGATTTTCAGGATAGAGAAAGCCCTCAATAAATATATTCTCAAGGTACTAAAGATGTATATTATTATATTTTAGCAAATCGTTTATTTTATGCACTGTACTGTATAAATTAATATTATCCTGTATTTATTGAATAAGCTTGTAAACATGCCATTTTATATTTAAATAAAACAATTTATATGGTTGCTGTTTGCTTTTATTATCAAGACGATGGAAGTAATCATGCGTTACATGGTATTGCGCACTATTTAGTACATATACAGAATTACATATTTTATAGTAAGCGTGTAGGAAATTACTATTGTTATATAACAGACTTACATCTCCGTATTGATACATAAAAGATCATATTGATATCTGAAGGATATTCAACCCTTTGACATTTATATAACTTGAATATAATATTAAATAGTTATACAGACATTGAACTTAGTTATACAAAAAGCATTGGAGACATGTCAAAGGATCACTATAAACATGGAATAAAATCAATTAAATTGGCAAATACAAAGGGACACTGACATCCACGTTTATATTATTTATTTATTTTTAAATCGGTGACAGTCGGTGCTCTATAGTCTATGTCAGCTTTTACACATACAATTACAAAGCCACACTGATACAGCCATATAGAGCTAGAAACATCGATAGTCGATAAGCAGCGACACCGCACTATCATAAGTGATTATCGATTTATTTAGCAGCACTATCAAATATTTAAGCTTTTTATGACAAGCAGAAATAATTGAAGCTTGCATGGTAAAAATAAGGCCAATATCCCTGAATTATTAAGGCTAGAGGTAACAGTGTCGCTGCCATTAAGACAGATATATGACTTCACCGACCAAGTCATACATTATTCACAACCATTAACGGATAATTAATTAAAAAATCAAATGTATTAAATTGAATGGAAAACTTCTTGAGCTGTTAAAATAATCACATTGAGGATATCATTGACATGCGTTTCACTGTGTACCAAATGACTTACAAAACTCGTTCAAATTTTTATCCATCCTAACCAACAACTTTAAAATTGGTCACTTCTCTTTCTCTTCTAATTGACACACACAGATCTCAATCTCTTTGACACTAATCAACTTTTACTCTTGGAGACTAGACACATTTTAAAAATAACGTTTCAATAATTATAAAGCATTGGATGCCTCATTACATCTTTAAAACTATGCAGACTGTCCAACACGTCTATTAGACATTTTACGAATTTAATTCTCAATTTGACGTTCAAAAGTGCCATTCTGGCCTAATTGAAATAAATGATTTTGACTTTGACTTTGAAAAATTCTATCAAAAATAAATATATAGAACAACATCAATGGTATATTGTAGGGCCTACCATATTTTTGCGCATAAAATTACGCTATTGTGAACCTCTCGTCTTTCGCCCAATAGGAGATTAGGTAGTGTCATATCATATTTGACAGCTGCTGTAATTGGACAAAACTCTTCTTACATTACACGCGCCACATGGTGACCTAAAATACGGTAGCTCGGTACGGTATGGCCATTATAGGTACTGCTATAAACAATTCCCAATTCTGGCAAAATAATAATACAGAGCAACGTCAATAGTAATATATCAGTTAATTGGTCATACATACTGTTCAAATGTAACAGTCTGCATAATTCTAGTTCACATTTTCATTGGTTAACTTTTACATTACTTTCATTTACACTGAAATCCTCTTCACAGTAAAAAAATGTCTTTCTACGTATGCACACAAAATAAATTAAGGAGATAAATCTATAATCGAACTATCAGTCTTAAATTAAACATGACTAACAATGTTCTTTGAAACTATAATAAGACGATACTATATTAATATTAAAATGAGCATATACGACAGTAAAATAAATCCACATAACAATAAGACTGCGTTTACAATACGCTAAATCTACGAAATGTGCATAACTAATTTATATTTTCCACTGAAAACATACTTTAACAAACCTTACTAGTAATTCTATCAAACAATTTTCACTTCTATTGCATTTAGAATAAGAGCGATGGTAACTGCAAAAGAATTGCAATTAGGACACTTTAAATTACTCATCTGATTCTAAGATGCTATTAAATTAAAATGACACTTATGAGTCTCAGACATAGAACTCAAAATTAATTAAAATAAGGTTTGTTAACATGTTTAAATTAAAATCAAAATATACTTTGGTTAGGTACATAAAGTAATGCTACAGACAGACAGACAAACAGTTAATAATTTGAAGCCAGCTTCAGCTTCTAAGCAAATCAAATATTGGGAAATATAATGTTCTATTTAAAATTTTTATTTTAATGTTACAATTAATACATTAAACACGTTTACATTAAAACTACGTCACATCTATGGAATCGAATCATATCATATTTTGGGTAAAATTATGGAAGTGACACGGTTTTTTTAATATGGCCGAGATCTATTAATTTCTGTCTTTTACAATTATTTCAGTATTCTTTTACTGCATATTCCACTGTAATTCGGAACTAGATAGACCATGTTCCTAAATAAAATATAGGTACTTCTAATGTTTAATTAAAATCAATGTTTGTCTTCTTTGCTTAACTAAACCATTGATCAGATTTTGATATTAACCTACTTTAGTAGATTGTTCAAAAGTTCCTAAACAAAAATCGTAAAAATAGGTGCTATTTAAAAAAATACGATATTTTAATGACAGCCCCATTATGACAATCTTGATAGAGCGAATCTATGCAGTGTATCTCGACCATTTCTATAAAAATAGTGTAGTATTGGTTTCCAAATAAACAAAAATCGACTACAATATCAATGAACGATTCGAATAGTACAACTTTAACACTCATGAGATACTTTGCTCCCCCGACACGTCATTTTAATAGTTGCCTCATACAATGGCATTATACGAACTAAAGTAAATCCGATGAGACGAGACACAGCTGTTATTGTCCACTAAAAATGATCTTATCTCTTTAGAGACTAAGTTGATTTTCCAGTAACGACTAATAATTTGATCAAAATGAAATTTGTCAATGAGAACTGAACATTATTGAAAGGTATTAAACTTCAAATTCCCATCTCATCGTGTTTATTCATTGACCCTAAGTGAATAGCAATATAATAATTTGAATGTAACCGATGCGTTAGTTCTCCGAACTCCCGCAAGATGGCGGGTACGTAGTTTATAATATTTTTATTTATATCGCGAATCTTTTAATTTGCAGCCTTCATCCCCAGTCATATCACGTCGTTTAGATCACATTTATCATTTCTTTTTTAATATTCAAGCGACTGGTACCCCGTGAAATAACCCTTAATTAGGTTATATCAATGTAGATCCAGTCGCCTAAACATTAAAGCCCAATTTACATTGCCACGAAACGTAAGGTACATTTTAATAAAAAATACCGTTTTAATATACTTATTATAGGAATCTCTGCAAGTACCGTTGGACATAAAGTTCAATATGCTATGCACAATTTATTTTCAAACATTCAGCATCATTTCGTTAAGTGGCAATGTAAAATGAATCTTACTACATTCAAGTGCACAGTTAAAATTTAATATAGACGAAATTATGGGTTTCTTCACCGAATGCAAAATATCTTAAATATCTTCTGAAATATAAGTTCCATTTTATGTTCATCAGTCACATTCAGTTTACAAAACCCACTCTTTCTTTGAACACCCTCAATTGAATACGACATTTTTAATTTTATAAAAGGAAGGTATAAAAACAAACTGAAATAATAGCTTCAGCACAAATACTAATTCTCCTTAGTAAGATTACACAGCACTTAGTTATCAGTGATAGACAATTCTCTCCAATTTTGGTAAACTAGAAAAATGATAACTTTGGTCATATATATTTGCATGTACATCACTGTATATTAATCATAGTAAAAATAGAAACATAAAATCACGCCTTTTATTCCTGAAGGGGTAGGCAGAGGTGTACATTACGGCACTTAATGCCAATGTACAATGTAACACCCACTTTTCACTATTTATGTTATGAGTCCCATGTAATAGGGTGTGAGCATATTACTACATATTAGTAATGAGATTTTTTTAAAACCCAGTAATACTTTGCCCGTCCCGGGAATCGAACCCGGGACCCGGGCCAACGGAGCAGTCGAAAAATAACAACTTTGGTTGTATATCACTGTATATTAAGCATAGTAAAAATAAAAACTGTTTTAAGATTAGTTCAATCTTCATTTTCAAATAGTTACCTATGAAGTGAATATTTCAATTTGCTTTTTTATGTCCCTTCCACCCTGCACAATGCACTCAAATAACAAACAAAACATAGGGATAATAGTAAGGCACAATAAACAAAAAAAACATTAATTTTTCATAAACACTATTATCGTATCGTTCGTTCATAAGACAAGGTTGTGAAACACACTTAAACACTGAAATATACTCAATTTTAAGATAACTTTAAAACCTATTTCTATATCATTTGGTAACAGGATGTCACATCGCATTTTTCTCATAATTATGATCCCCGGGTGTGGTTCGAAACGAGTCGAACACCCTCGATAAATTACGTGAGTAAACTGAATACTCCAAATCTCTATAAATCTGCTACAGATGTAGTTTAAGTGAAGAGATATAAAGATATTAAAAGTCAACTTAAAATTGAAAAACATTTCAGTATTTGAGTTAAAATATGCGAAAAATAGCAATCGTAGTTTTAGTTGAAATGTCGCTTCTTTGGTAGTCGCACTAACATACTTTAATAATCCAAATATCACACTTTTTACCCGTTAAGCACCGTGACCATACTAATCTTAATCTTTTATATATAATTTCGCTTTGGAACCGTTATACATACATACATACATAGACACTATAATTTAACATCATTCACAGTTTACGCCAAATCACTATTTTGGTAGCACCTCAACCGATTTTCTCCTAACATTATCCAGCCATTTATTTCAATATTTCGAAAGGATATATTTTGATAGTTCCTAACTAAATGTTTTTAAGAACATTTGCTACGATTACATACTTTAATTTGAGTATAATTGTATAATATAATTATTTTTATATGTTTAAAATATCATTTTTATTATTTTTAGTCAGTTTTTTCTATGTTAGGAACACGTTAAAGCGGCTATTTTAATTGTTACGTATTAGATAAATAGTCAAACAGTATAAATATATCTGTTGGTACGTAATCGTAGCAAAGTTCGTCTACAATATAAGCTCCTTTTGTGAACCGACAGTTCTAAAATAAGGAAGTACCTGGGTACTGTATACCTGTTAACATGAAACAGTTAATAGTCTTCATCAACCAGTTATTTCGCCACAAAACTATCTCTATACTAAAGTTCCAAAAACGTATGATCAGTACTTGCACTGCAAAACCAAGAATAAATAAAAAAGGCACCAAAATCTACACATTTAGCGTACATTTTATCATATCAATAACAAACAAACATTGCCAGCCTTAAAAACTAGGTATTTTAAATACGTGACGCTTATAAGCATTTTTTTTTACTTTTTTTTCTAAATACCATATCACATTTACGAGTATGACTTTTATTCTAACTCCAAAAAGATACTTAAGTGAACGCTATTTTTTCTTTGTTTTCTTTTTATCTTAATTTACAAAATCTAACATTGTGAAATCTTATCAAAAAACCATTATGAACGTAAAGCGTTTCGCGTGAAATATACGATTAAGTACACATGTTAGAAATAATGGCACAAAGAGATACGAAGGCATGTCGTACGATGTAACACATGTCGTACGACATTCACGTGAAGTTACAGCACACACAATCATAATCCCCGACGCTAGAGATCACAGAAAATTTAATATAGGTAATAATCGAGCGGGGACACTAACATACACTTGACCAGTACATCACACATTGTATTTGTACAATCTGTCGTACGACACCGCGTCCGACAGATCACACAGCCGTCGCAGCTAACTACGGGGACCAACATTGTCTACCACGATAGAACATTATGTATATAGTATACAAGCTGGTATCACTACTTCTGCTAAACTCAATAACTGTTCGATCAACAAACAGAATCAAATAATATTGGCTCTCCACCGCATCTCCTTGTAATCGAAACTAATCAAAAATTAGCGTTCCAATAACTTATAAATACTCACTAATCAACATAAAATCTCAAACAAACAAAAACAAATAAATATAACTCTCCTATCTCTTTGAGAAACAATTATCCTACCTCTGTAGACGAAGGTGCGATGGGTAGTATTTGTGCAAAATATGATATAAATTAAAAGCATGCACAAGCACAATCAACGATATACACATAGGTACACACCTTCATATGACGACAGTAAATAAATTAATTCAATGAAAATGAACTTTTTTTTCACTTTTTTTAGGAACTGCATGTATACTATACTAGTGACTTAAATTCGTTGAGTGGCGGCTCGCGGGCTCAGTGGGGCGCGTCGGCTCCGTACAGCGAGGCGAGGTGCGCCGAGTGCGCGGCCGGCGCCTTGGGCGCGCGCTCCAGGCGCAGCTTGTCCGCGCCCAGCAGCGCCGCGCTCGGCGCCAGCACGGCGGGCCCCGGCGCCACGCTCACTGCCGCGTGCTTGGGCAGCGACCCCTTCAGCGAGTCATAGATACGCACCAGCTTGTTCCCGTCCACTGCATCTAACAGGTTCAGGGTCCTCGACTGAGCCGGCGAGCTGGTCACCACGAGCCCCGTCATTTTAGCCGCGTGCAACTTGTGTTCTGATGTCGACGCGATGTGCTGTGTGATCGAGTGACTCTTAAGCCCTTGCGCCGTTTTGTAGCTTTTGCCGCATGGGCATCTGTAGCCCTTTTTTACCCTGGAACATTTCACCGACTCATTTAGTACGAGGACATAAAATTAATTATTAATTCATACGAATACCGATCTAATTACGTGCAGATAAAGCGACCACAAATAGCTAGGCCAATATAAATTTACATATTTTATCATTATCAACAAAGTTATCGTCCTTCAATTATGCTAATGACTAACGATTTACGTGGATATTGCATAGTACAAGTACCCTATTTTATATTATATTATTATTCAAATAATTAACAAATAAATTGTTCTACGGACTCTACGTATTATGACATGATCCTACATAGACTCAAAGAATCCTACTGTAAGTACGGTTCTGTCTACAAATACACATTATGACTTGTACCCATTTTTTCCAGAAATACTCTTGTGCAGTGAGGCGTTTCTTGGGCCCAGTTATAAACTTTTTATTGTACTGGTCGGGAAGCGTAAGTACTGGGTATTTTCTATTGAAATAATAAAACAGATAAATACTTTTAATAGCGTTAAAAACAGACTGGAGAAATCTGGATATCTGACACAAAAACTAAGAGACTACGAATTTAAACAATATAATTATAATTCTCGAAATTCGCCAAAATTAACAGTTTGTTATAACAAATTAAGATTATGTGAATCATGATCATATATCCAATTTGGACATGAAACCAATTCATGTCGGTAACAAATGTACTATGGGTAATGATATATCGAAGGAAATATCTTATTGCGTGCATCATATTACGAATCGTATGCATTGCATCGGCAAGTAAACCACGGGATAGACAAATAATTATGACGATACATACTTCTGACAAACATTATAAGAAATCAAAAACGTATAGCGTGTATTGGACTAATAAAACAATCCAATAAGACAGATAGTAGACGGGAATTAATTACTACTTCAAGGTCTTGACACACATTCAAATACATAGTACAATCTATGCAGGCATAATTATTGTACAGTGTGCATCGAGGATATGAACATACAAAGTATTGTTTTCATGTTATTGGTAACTTTTTCCGAACTACCAAAGATCAGCTGACTCCATATTGAAACGTTACAGTGTTCGATGCTCTGATTGGCCTGCTCCAATGAACCGACCAATCACAGGGCTATACGCGGTAACGTTTCGATCTCGGTAAACGTAAAACAAATTCGTACTAAGCCTTCAGAGTATGCGTTCGGCGCTCTGATTGGCCGGCTCCAATAAACCAACCAATCAGAGCTTCGAACGCGGTAACGTTTCGATTACTTTTAACGTAAAACAAACTTGTACTAAGCCCTCAGATCTAGACAAAGTACAGGTACCCAGAATTTACATATACAATCCTATTTCCCTTGAACATTATATTTGTTTTCACTGCCATTTATAGGTACCGTTGATGACCGCTGTTCATTCGATTATCAGACATTAAAATCAAAAGAAGAAAAATTCCCAATAGAATTCTTCTTCCACGAAAAAGTTCAAAGACTCACTTGCCATCCTTTTTATGTCCATTCTTGGAATGATACTTGATTCCGTTCACGTTCTTATATCTCTTCTTGCATCCGGGCACCGGACAGGCAAATGGTTTCTCCTGTGCGGCGGGACCCAGAGCCCCGGACGACGCGCTAGCGTTCATCCTAAACAAAACCACTTGGGTTTCATATTATATAACATATTATAGTCCTATCAAATTAACCTATAATGAAGGACAACTTCAGTATGGCGTTGTACCCAGTTGGACCTGTATATTTACTACCTAAAATTATCACCAACTATCTAGAGATGGGCAGCAGAATCCTGACTTAAAGTAACCGAATCCTGCAATTCGTCACCTGTCTGGATTTTGAAAACCCCATTTATAAGAGAGAAACTTTTGTTTAACGATGGGCATATTCTAGCTGAAGACGATGACAAATCGTTTTGAACAGGTACCCCTATTCTTGATAAATCTGTGTCTGCCTTCATTCAATGTCATTACAAGTGGAAACCCAAATTACCAGGCCAGCAGATACGATATCAACTTGAAGACCAACTTGCTCAGGTATACATAACATTATAGCAAGACATCGCAAACCCCGCGAAATCTATAGCATAAACACGATGTTAAAAAGTCGTTTTTAGAAATCACATGCTTCTTCACATCACACATCAACAGCCTATAAGTGCCCACTGCCGAGCAAAGCCTCTTCTCGCACGGAGAAGGTTGGGCATTAATAACCACGGTTGCTAAATGCGGGCTGGCGATTTTAAAAGTATTATTAAAAATTACATGTTTAGGTTTCTTTGAGATGTTTTCCTTCACCGTTTGTCAATTCTAAATAATTTTAGAAAGTTTAAATAACTCGGAAAATGTCACATTGGTATTGGCCAGGTTTCTCATGACCACGACCACGACCACGCATCCTAATGCATGAGAAGAAGTCTTAAGCCTCCAGGCCACCACGACCTCCTTCAAAGTTATTCTATTCAAAGATTCTCTCGTTCATCATCTTTGTAGACACATAAAAAGAAGAAAATGGTTACTATTATATTATAAGGAGTGTGCACTTACTTGACGCCATAGCGCAGTATGAACTCTGAGCTGTACTCTTCGGCCGTCGTCCACGAGTCATTGCTGTCTTCAGATGGACTAACCAGCTCATCCTCATCCATCTCGCTTCCTAGAATAAACGAATTAATTATATATCTATACACAACATACAATTATTATACAAAAGTCCTCTGCCGCGTCTTTACTCAAAACGGACTGAACAGATTTTTATGTAGATTTAACAACTGATGGAATGATTCTTGAAGAAATTCATAAAGTATTGAGTTTTTAGGCAGGTATTGTTGATGGAGCTGCGGGTGGAGCGGTAGTTAGATTACAGTTATTACAATTTTCTTTACCATTCAGAAGAACAGACATTTTTATCTGGAGCCTAGAAGAACTTATTATTTTATATGTATATTCGTCCGTTAGAGTGTCAGAGAGTGTATTAGAATACAGCAGTTCCTGGCATATTGTGTGTGCAATAAGCAATTAGATTGTGTCCACACAAGACTACAAACTAACTTCAAACCACATCTAATGTAAATAGCTACGATAAAATCAAATAAAACAGAATGAAAATAAAAAAAGAAATGAAAATTATAAAGATAATAAAATGTAACCAGTGGGCGTGCTGCTGCGGACTGAAGGAGTCTTGGGTGCAGACAGGAGGCGGCGGCGGACATCGGGAGCAGGCGCTGCGTTCTGGTTTTCCCGCTTCGAAGCCTCCGAGATAAACTTTAGGACATAACTTAGCGGGATACATGCTGGTTGTGAAGCTTCTTTCTGTTCTATTACAGCTGGATCATAATCTGAAAAATAAAATATTAATAAATGTTTGAATTTCTCTACCACAAACAATAGTCAGATCAGCTGGTCCCGATCAGCTGTTCAGTGCGAGACGACTGTTTCCGTAACCCGAAGTTAGCTACGATAATAATATAATACATTCTAAAATAACTCCCCACATGCATGAAAAGGCTAAAAAGAAATAAAACAAACCATTAAATAATAATAGAAAAGCTGTGCCGATCCAATCATTATTTATAATTGACGCAAAAATACCCTCCAATGGTGACAACATTGGCACATTGATAAGACGTAAATTGGGAGGGTCATGGATTACATTACATGCTAAAAATAAGAACTATTACTTGTAATAGAGAATAATATTGAATATTTACCGATATGGACATCTTCGATGTGTTCAATTAAGTCTGCTAATCTTGGAAATGTTATGCCACAGCCATTAAATTTACAGATGTTTATCATGAAGACGGCCATGTCGTACAATGGTATTGCACTAGTCAATGGCAGCACTGTATTCATTTAACCTGTAGACATAATCAAGACTTTACAACGTTATTCAAATTTAATTTTGATAAATTAGTAAGCGATATATAAAATGTGTAAATTTTTTGATGCACTTAATTCTTAATAAAATGGCTTCAATAAAAATTTAATCTTAAAAGATTCAAATGTATTTTATCATTCGCGCATATTGATCCGCAGTTGGTAGCACTGAACGGAACTGACTGCTGTATCGACCAATAGCAATGCGGCATTTGTGTTCTGTTTCACTTGTCCACTCAGAAATTGAACATTCCAAAGGCCGGTCTCCTCCCTCTCGGTGTTCTTTGGTAAGTGCGGCAGAATTTAGTGAAATAACTAATCGTGAAAAAATGAAATAATTTGAAGCCATCATACAATAAAAAGTGGTTCTGATTGCGTATTCGGACATATAGTGTGTGATAGTGTTAATATTTATTTGTGCACTCGTAAGTTGTCATAGAAGATCTTCTATCATTCCCGTTGGAATCCGCTCGCCGATTCGGCCATTTTCGTTCGACATTCAATTATATTGCTTAGAGGTAACATTCCGTAGCTCGGCCCATAAAATTGTGTGCACAGTGATACCAAATTTACTATCTATTCAAGGTAGTCTAGGTTGTAGTACCCGAGTCTCCGTTACGTAGCACCGTAAATTACGTAACATACTGCGGTCGTCGGTCAAACTGTCAAGTGACTTCCACATAAACTTAGGACTATCATTAGGCATTTTGACTCACTAGTCTCGAGTAGCTAACCCATCTAGTCGTACGGTTTCTTTCAGTTGTCGCTCGCCGCACCTAAATAAATCACAAAATGCTGTCTGCCGCCAGATTGATCGCCCCTGCAGCCAGGTCTGCCGTAAGTATATTTTGGTTTTTTTTTATTATAATCGATTGTTAATTGAAATTCGACTGCAGGACTTGTCAATTTATGCAGTGACATTTTTATTATTTAACCTTGTAAGTTCCTTCAGCTTTGAAGTTATACTTACCGGTCTTATAGGTTAATTGGACTGATTATCAGTAATTTATTTCCTTATTTATCAGTAAGTTCCATCTTACAATGTTACCCACAGTTGGAATAAATCATTACATAATCCAACTTCTGTTCCAGTATTAGGTAACAATAATTATCACACAATTTCAGCTGAATGGATAAGCGCCATGGAACCATCGTTATCTAAATAATTAATGAATTCTTATTTTTAGTTGGTTGCAGTATTGATTTTTAGGGTGTAACTACTGTAGAGGTTATGAAGGGTGTTCTGACAAAATGTTTTGTGTTATAGATCTTCCACAACACAGCCATCGTGCGACCACTGGCTGTAGTCCCCACACAGTCACACATCCCCGCTGCTCCAGCTCAGCTGTCAGCGGTGAGGTCCTTCCAGACCACCGCTGTCACCAAGGACATTGACTCTGCTGCCAAATTCATTGGTGCTGGCGCAGCGACAGTCGGAGTTGCGGGCTCTGGTTAGTTCTGAAACTTTCTAATAAGCATTTTGATTGAGCGTTGTTCATTAGAGTTCTCGCTTAGTTTTAATGTTCTCAAGATAATTGTTCAAATTTGAATTAACACTGTTATGCCAACTACAATGTATAAATGACATATACAATGAAGTTAAATTGTTTTATAAGATTTATATTACTTAAGTGCACTAAAGTTACCCTGTTTAAATTTTGTGTCTTTGAAAATGCTAACTTCCCAATAAATTAACATTTTGGCATGAGTGATTGCATAACACACAAGCATCTCTTTATTGATTTTTATTCTGAATAAGTTTGGCTGTTCCTGCTTACATAAGTAGTTGAGGGTTCAAAGTGTATTGAAAGACTGGAAGAACCAGGAAAGACTTATGGGATGAACTAATGTGCATACAAATGTATGATAGTTAGTATTATGGTAATCTTTACATACCCAAGCAGTGCACATGATAAAGCAATTCTTTCGTTTTCAATATTTGTGTTTTTTTTGTGAAGCTTTACAGAGTAGAGGTGATTAAACCAAATCTAAATCTGCAATACATGAATCAAACTGCATTCATTTAATATTATCAGTTACGAAGACAGATTAAACACACTTGTGTTAAAAGATGCAGACGGAAACACTCCATTGAAAGTCTTTATTCTTTACATTACTTTCATCATTCATGTGTATAACGAGTGAATTAATTAAGTATTAAGTAACTCATTGTTGCAACAGATAAATAATAATAATTTTACACATAGTCACAGTTAACAAGTTAACAGTAGTCTTAGAATGGTTATGATAATGTGATGTGTCTAACTAAATGTATTAATGTTTTACAGGTGCGGGAATCGGAACGGTGTTCGGCTCCCTAATCATCGGTTACGCCAGGAACCCCTCCCTCAAGCAGCAGTTGTTCTCATACGCCATCTTGGGTTTCGCCCTGTCTGAGGCTATGGGTCTCTTCTGTCTTATGATGGCGTTCTTGCTGTTGTTCGCTTTCTAAGCTATTTACTTTTAAGAACACTACTACTGCCATCCCACATGACGAGGTTTCAGTGATTTACTATCTGGAGTGGACGGCCATGGAATCGAATGTGTGGAAACCTCACCCTCATAGTGATGCATGGACTGATGTGTATAAGTGATACACTTACCAGTGCGCGTCATCAGGAATGCAATTTATTTAATTATGTAGAATACCAGGAAATCAAATAAAATGTTGTACGTAAATCGTAACTCTGATGCTACAGTTATTTCTATTCCTGATTTATTGTAAACTTTTTTTTTTTGAGTATTGTTCTGAATCATGTTAAACTTTTAGCCTCATATCAAAGTTCGGCGACAATATTATAGTTTTGCCAGTGACTGCGTATATTTGCGTGAATATTGTCATCGATTTTTGTATTGTGAGTTTATCCTGTTCAAGAATGTCGGCATCTGTATGTACATTTGTAGGGCGATTAAATGATACAAAACCAACAAGAGCGTTTATTGTAGTGTAGTCGTAATCACCCTAATCTCTTTACAGCTCTAAGAATTTTAATCAAAGCCAATAAGAATTCTGAGGAGCTTCCAAGTCAACATTTTTAAAAGCTAAATAATCCTATGTATGGATTTTTGTAACTATGTACCACCCACCCCTAAGGAAGTGGTATAAACTACAGTTTGTCTATTTACAGGATATGCTCGTTGCTAATATAAATTGAACAGGATTTTAAAGTAAAATGAACCTAATTGTACAAAAAAAGAACAGCTGACCCAAGTTTTGCAGTCACATGCGCAGTATGCATCTTGCGAAAGTCGATACCCTACAAGCAGTTGCTTACAGGCTAGGAAGTTGTATTATAGAAACCTAGTAGGTACCTCTATCTAGACTTGAGGTCAATCGATCGGTCGTCGCCGTTACTATATTATTATGATAAGTAGTTACAACACATCGCAGATAACTTCAGGCATATAGATTACCAGTTATGTTTTGTTCTACAGATACCCACGTGTGAATCAATAAAAGTTTAGTTCCTATATGTAACCATTCTGGGTACCTACATTGCAACAAGCCTGTTACATAACAAACCAGTCATGCCGATCAATACTGGACACAATTTGATCTTTATACTACATACGTACCTACCTTATAGGCTTTCAATATTTGGGAGCAAATGACTATATACCTACCATAGAAAACTGCAGCTTCCTTGACATCATAAATACCTAACATACACGTTACATTGTTCTGTGTGTTGTCCTACCATGGTTCTATTTACATCAATAAAATCATCAATTGACGAACCAACCGGACGTTACGATGTGAAATAGCAGCCCCTAACCTCATTAATTGCACCTATTTAGTTTTTTGATTGGCTTTTCTGTTTTTAATCATGTGATCTCTTCTACCCACGTAGGTATTAGGATATTAAAAGGCGGAAGGTTATGAAACATTAGTTACCATTAGGTAACAAAGATAGATTAATTTATTGTTTAGATTGTTGGTAGTTGGGATACCTCTGGTGTACAGGATACTTGTGACGTTACTCGGATATAAGTTTTGATGGAAAATAAATACTTCGTAACTACGTTCGTTCTACTAACGTTATCCTCCCTTCAGGGTGCTTACTTTCCCCTATACTTTTATACTCTTTGGTGCTTACTCTTAAAACCCTCTCAATGTCAATGCAATTTCAATCCAAGGAAATCACAATATTGATTCAATGTCAAAACCAAAGTGTATAATACGTATAGGGGAATACAACCCCTACCGTAGCTGTCGAAATAGCATTCAGACTACGGAATATAAAGCTAAACTTAATACCATTTAGTTCATTCAATATCCACGCAATACGGATGCAATGGGCGCTAGTCTTGCATCTCGAGAGCAAGTACGAAATTTCACAATACCAATGTCGATCGATCGAAATTGAATTCAAGAGTAGCCCCCAGGCCCCGAGCC
The DNA here is from genome assembly GCA_902850265.1 of Spodoptera littoralis. Classification (NCBI taxonomy): domain Eukaryota; kingdom Metazoa; phylum Arthropoda; class Insecta; order Lepidoptera; family Noctuidae; genus Spodoptera; species Spodoptera littoralis. The sequence continues at coordinate 4,069,174 of LR824542.2, read as the reverse complement.
AGTAAAAACAATCTGAGACAGCAAAAAATAAATAAGGAAGTCTGAATTCTGAAAGTTTTCGAATAACAACAGTTAATTTTTACTTCAACCCACTCAGTTTTGGATACCGAAAGAATATACTCGCCATGAAATAAAAATTTCTTTCTTTTTTATCAACAAATTTATTGCAAATGTGTTTATTTTTTATGAAAAATATCTAAGTGAATACCTCCGAACATAAAGGGAAAATAAGTGTACTAATTTCGTACTTAGCAGAGGTAAACACTTAAATGTTAAGAAGTAATGTCCAAATAAAAATAATAATAGGTACATGATAATAGTCACTATACTTTTTGAGGCATTCATAATGCATTACATCGAGAAATTTTACAAAAAATATCAAAGCAACAAAATGAATTCAAACCATAATAAATCAGGTATTTGGTGTGCATTCAATTTGTTTTACAATAACACAATAATTATGACAAATATCTCAAAGAAATGTAAAAACCAAATTCATTCTAACACAGGAAACAGTTATAAACTTTATTTGGTGTTGAGGATATCACTTGTATTATTTTCCTAGATAATTTATCTCTCAATCACTCCAGTCTGCCACTAAATATTTCACATCATCTGGTATATAAACACACAGTCACTAAAATCTCTTAATCCCAATAGAAGGACAACAAGCTATATTTTATAAAAACAAAATTTAATGTCTACACTTCCTTGAGAGGTACAATTTAAATAAATGTCATAGGCATAACATAATCTTTGTAGTTGTGGCATCAATAAACATGCATACATACATGATTTAGGAAACAGGAATCAACAATACAGCAAATAGGTACTATTTCTTTCTATGATTGACTATTTAAACAATGTTTGTAAAACATCTTCACAATAATTTCACTTAGCCTACAGCAAAACAAAATAAGGCATTTTCCTACACTTTTCTATCAAACATAATTATCCAAATAGAAACTGCTCATCACGAGTAAATCGAATTCACGATAACAACTACTGTTTCACATAATCAAAACTCATTTCAATTAGATTTTTTGTGAGATCAACACTCGTAATATTATTTGGTCCAATATTTAAAGAATAAAATGCTGTCATGAATTCGAGTTACAAGATCAAACTTACACATTATTTTTGGCTCAACGCGTTTCCCGTGAAGTCCATAACTTTACAACTAAACATCATCTCTTCACCTCCATAAAAATCTTTTTATGAACTAGTCTTGATATCTTCTTTATATTACATTCTATTATAAATAGTGTGTTAGTACAATATTAAATCGCTTCAGTTTCAAACTGATTACCCTTGCATATGGTAATAGGTCCATATGTTTCATGTTGGTCTAATTTCAACACTTGATGTTTTTTGAGTACAAGTAAACTGTAAAATTTCTGTGCAACCTGCAACAATACAAATGTATAATTATTATATCGCGTAGATGTAATAATTCTGATGTAAGATGAATAGAGGAACATACGAAATCGGGTCGTAAACATAAATGTAACATACCTGTTTTCTATTATTGTGTCTTGGTGCAAGATCTGTGAAGGAAAGTTGTAGTCCGACGGATAGTTTGGGTTTCATGACGGCGAAGAGTTGCGCTGCACGACGGTTCAGTACTCGTTCCTCGAACTGCTCGTCCGTCTCACCTGCTTCACGTTCACCCTCTTCCGCCTGGTAAGAATAGAAAATTATTTTTAGATACTCTGTATACTGCTTCACACAATAAGTCTAAATATCACTTTCCTGTCTCTAGAGTTTTAAGTCTTTTACATGTGATAACTTGGCCCATCTGTATTGGGTTTAAAAGCTTTTAATTTAGTTAAATAATTAAGACATCAATGTAATAATACTCACGTTGTCTGGCGTTAAAGGTAAATCGTAATCGTGCTGTGGACTGTTGTGGCCATGTTGGTCGTCGTAACCCAAGTTTGTCATTTGCATGCCATTCTGCAAACAAAAATATGATGATATTCTTTTGTAAGAACTGTCTTCTAACTACCAACTGTCGGCGCTGTAATTCATGCAGAATATTTTTTGTGTAATCCACAAATTGTTGTTTTGAGTATGTATGCATATATTATAGTAGTGGCGTGCATATCATGTTAATGCAAAAGCACCCCCGATATCTAGTAATGAGCAAACTTTTACATATAAAAACTTATTTACCTGATAGTCCCCATGGTCGTCGAGCCCATGTAGCAGGGGTTCCATAGGTACAGTGTGTGGAAGGTCGTGAGATGCTCTGTCTGCAGCCGGGGTAGGCAGAGAGGTACGTAACAACGACGACACTTGGTCCCCGCCTAACTGCGGCATCATCGGCAGCTGCTCCAGGCCATGCTGGAGAATTGCGCCGTGTTGTACTCCTGTCATGTCGAAAAAGTATATTAATTGCAGTTTTAAATTTGAGACAGCCAAATAAAAAGAGCGAAAAGCTAGATGAAACATTTAGTTCGTGGCTTAAATGTTGGTTTTCTGGTCTATACTGAAGAGTTTGTATAATTGGTCGAACGCGCTAAACTCTTGAAAGAGAACTAAGGCTGGGTTTGAATAGAAAAAAAACCTTGTGTTATATAGTCCATTTATCAAGGAAGGCTTTACTATAGACTCTAAAACATAACGGTATGACAAAACTGAGTTAATGGTCAATTAAAGAGAGCCAAAAGATATAAGCTATATTTAGTATTCTTACCTCCTGGCGTCATTCCACCGTGTTGTAACCCGGCTGGGGTCATGCCGCCATGTTGTAGTCCGGCGGGGGTCATGCCACTGTGCTGTAGCCCCGCGGGGGTCATACCGCCGTGTTGTAGCCCGGCCGGCGTCATACCACCGTGGTCTAGACCTCCTGTACGAGAGAAAATATAGGGTTTTGTACCTCTTTCTTTTAACATTTTCCTAGCTGAGAATGTTTGTTTTTAATTGTTCCGGGTCTGAATACCCACAAAATAAGAGAAAATCCAAATATGGGGCAATGTTTAAAAAAAATTCAAAGTCATTTTGGTTTTAAATTTTTTCGGGCTTTTGACGAGCTTTAACGACCGTCGTAATGTCCGTCATATACCGCCTAAACATAAGTAAAAATACTGTAATTTTTTTAAGTCGAAAATAACTTTTCTTATTTTTTTTTCTAGAGCCCAGACCTCAGAATATTTTAAAGCCACTTAGATTTTAGTGAAATTATAATAATACCAGATAGTAAATAAAAAAAAAAGAACCAATAATATACATACCGCTGTAATATGAAGTGTAGTCATTACCTGGCGTCATGCCTCCGTGATGCAGACCAGCGGGAGTAAGGCCTCCATGGACTAATCCCGCCGGCGTCATACCACTCTCTAGCAGACCCGGGGTCATACCTGGGAATGTTTCATAGTATTAAAAAATATTGAAGAAAAAAACAACTATTGAAAAATCTTATTAGAGAGCAACTTCGGCTCCATAATTAGGTAAATGATCCGCGATATTAAATTTTTGTGAAGTTTATTTTTTTACCAGTACGATGAAGACCATTGAAAAATAATAATTTTGTCATGCATACTATGACACCTATGACACATGATTATATTTGAGTAAAGAATACACTGACCTCCATGGTGTAATCCTGCCGGCGTCATCCCGCCCGCAGACAGTCCGAGGTCTACATGTTGACTGTCGCCATGATGCAGACCAGCTGGGGTCATGCCACCGTGTTGTAAACCACCTGCACATTCAAATAGTATTATAGGGTCTTATATTTTATGAAATGAAATTATATTTATTTGCAGAAATAAATATTATTTCATTTTATTATAAAAATTCTCCAGTGAGGTCCAATATACTTTTTTTTATGGGATAAGCCGGTAAACGAGCCGACGGATCACCTGATGGTAAGCAATCGGCGTCGCCCATGGGCACCTGGAACACCAGAGGCGTTACAAGTGCCTTTTGGGATTAGGAATTTGAGGATTGTTGGGGATTCAGGGATTGGGGAAAGGGAGGGGGGTAATTGGGCATCTACTCCATCTCTAAATCCCCAATGTTCACATTTCTTTATCACCACCTGGCGGTGAACTACCTGATTCATTCGCTCGTTTGTAACCCTATCCCAAAAAAATCTAAAAATAAGGAAATTTTATTATGATTAGTAATGAACAAATGATGACATCTTTACAATGTCGGTTATTCGAGTAAATCTAATGACCTTACAACAAGTCAAATGTTTCGATTATCGTGTAAACATTGCCTTCCTGACTGGCATTGCAAGTTTGTACAATACTCAAAGATGTGGTACTGATGAAAAATCTTGGTATTATTGTACGTACCCGGCGTCATTCCTCCATGCTGTAGCCCGGCGGGAGTGAGTCCACCTTGTAGCAGAGTGCCCGGCGTCAGTCCGCCCAGCGCGCCCGGAGTCATACCGCCGCCTAGTGCACTCAGCATACCTCCTACACAACGAAATACTTCATTATTACTACTGTTCCATATTGAGAAAAGGTAGGTATTGTTTCAGTGCTTTACGCTAGAGTGCATAACTAAAATAATTATTACTATATATAGCCTTGTTAGGCCTTATTGTAAATAGTATCGTGAAGAACAATATTTCATAGGTGTCAGTGAGACAGATCTTTGCTCTGCAGTAGGAAAATACATAAGAAAGAAGACTTTTAACACAAAATATGTTTAGATTACACATGGGGACAGTTATAGACTAACTTATGAATTCTATATAATTTTAACAAATTAAGGCTGCAGGGAAATTTATCATACATTTCGATTTTCGATATTGTCGAGTGAGAATCTTTTAAACGGTTATAAAGTTTATAGGGGTATAGGCAAAAAGTAACAGTATAATATAAAATTCCCCCTAGACCACCTTCTCTGAAGAAAATGGTGTTTTGACAACATCAATAAAGGATATCCAATCAATTAAAACAGCAAAATATTTTATACAGGGCCAGTAAATACCTGGTGTCTGAGGAAGGTCGACATCGACGTCTGATCGAGGAGTTTGAGGTTCGACGGTCGGTTCCGGCGCAGGTTCAGGCTCTAACCGTGCACCACATGATCCATTGTTAATAGAGTGCAGTTAAGTAGCAAATGTACAAGTTATTTAGAAAACTTCACTATGAATGTTTGTTAGTTTATTATAGACCTTTTCTGTATGTGGTTAAGGTCTTAAATGCATGATTAGGTTATAAAGCTATTTTTCGAAGTGAAGTTTTCTTGTAGTTATGAAGTTAGAAATGAATGGGGAACTTTTTAAATTATGATGATGGTTTCATTCTTACGTTAGATATTTTTACAGTTAAGATTATGAAAGTAAGTAAACCCACAATTCAATGAGTATGTCTTAAGAACAATAGCTCCAATTATGTATATGATAGGTAGCCACACCAGATTCATGGTGAATATTCATGCTATTTAGTAGAATGGCGTTGCAAACCACATCCCAATGAGAAAGCAGTGAATGATTACAGGTTTGTACTCACCAACTGAAGGTTCATATTCCTGAGGTACTGGAGTGGGAGGTTCCAATTCTTGAGTCGGGGCTGGTGCTGGTGTCTCAGGTGGAAGCATTGTCTACAAAGGCATTAGATTAGAATACATTATTAAAGTTATAGAAAAGAAACAATCGACAGGAACGCGAGTGATAGTCCAAGAATGTGTCATCATCGAATATTTTAGATAGCAGGAAAGAACTTTAGTTTTTCAGTAAGTGATGCGTTCTTGAATGACTGCAAACACATCAACAACTCGTGACAGTTAGTCTCTACACAGAATCATAATCGCAATCTCCATGTATGACAGGTTTAGAGAGTGAGGGAGAGAGAGCCTGTCGTGTCCAGTCTGTCAAATGTGTTGTATTGTCTAAAGCAGCTCCTCCTGCAGAAATTAGCAGATTAAAGGATGATATATGTACCTCCTCGTGTCTCCTCTTGCGGCCGCCCCGCCGCGCCGGCTCGACCGGGTCGGGCGAGCGAGCGGCCGCCGCCGCCGCGTCGGCTTCCTCCGCCTCGCTACGGAGCGTCATGTTGCGCTGGTATTTCTGAAATATCACAAATATTATGTTAATTTTACCCATTAAAAAAAATATAAATAAGAATTGCATCATTAACAACACATTCATATTTCTATTCATTTACACGATGACTCAAGCAAACTGGATGCGTATGAGTAGACGTGCACGTACCAATGAGTTGTACGTCGACGGGCACGTCAATGTTACGCAAACGGTCCTATTTTATGATATTTTTGAAGGCGACTACTTTTCTTTGATCTTGAAGCATCCCAAGTTACTTTACACATGATTAATAGATTTTCATGAAATACATACCTTAAACAGTACACTTGAAGGTATAGGCCTAGCAGGCAATGTGAACAGTTTCTCCACACCACCAGTTTCCTTCCAGTGCATCAGACGTCTGGTAGGGGGCGCCAGGTCCAACGTGGTGACGATATCAGACGTGTTACTTAGCTGGTTCTTCATCTCCTCACCAGATATGTTCTTTACTTCGTCCACAATCAGCTTGCGTTTACGTTTTGTTTTTGTTATTCCTGATTGAAATAGACAATCATTTTAGAGTGTAATATGAAATGTTTCATTCAAATAACAACAGAAGATTTTTTTTATTGATCTTTTAGAAAAAACGGAACTCCACGCCAGGATTTTAAACAGTGTCGTGGCTGCCTTAAGAACCATACAAAAAATCTGAGATTTACAAAAGAGCGGTACCGTACGGGAATCGATTGAACGTTGCGCAACAATCGGTTGCCCAGCCACTGCATCAACTGTGCAGTCAATCAAAGATGTCATCTCTATTTCATATAAAGAGTATACTTTCTCGTTTTGTGTCTAAAAGTTAGCTACTCCACATTACCTTTAAGAACAGTAGCGTCAACAGGAGCAAGTGCGAATGATTCCTCATCATTGTGCAGGAGTGTAGTGTTGTCTGCCAGTCGCTCGGCCGCGCCGTCCGCCGCGGGCTCCGCGCTCGCCGGCCGGGGGACAGGCTCCGGGACTGTGTCCACGTCCTGAGGGAAAGAACATAACAATTTACGTAAACAATAAATACTTTTTACATTACAAAAGGTGGTCTAAGGGCTGGATAGAATCGTGTTTGGTGGCGATAATAGGTTCGGCTCTTATCATGAGATCTTGTAACAGGACAAAAATGGACGTTAGAATGCATTCACATTGATAAAATGTTTATCAAATACTAGTAAACATGTTTTATATTCTTCTAATTATTTAATTGAAAAAAGGTATAAGGATACTCTTACAACAACGTGCATGCATACATTATAATAAAAGCGGGATATCACATTTTAAATCTCACCATAGGTACATGTGGGCTGGGAGAAGGTGGCGCAGGCGCCGCTGGCGGCACCACGCTCTCAGGGCGAGCGGGGGACCCGCCCCAACTACAACAGGACACAAATTATTCATACAATAGTACAACTTTGACCTAGTAATCCCTGTAAGTACATAATAGTCTTGTTATTCTCAATTAATAAAGATTAGCGTGATGGTAGCAAACTAGCAACTTCTGTGTGCATGGTACGGTCCATCAAATTTAGTTTACTGCAGTTTCAGCACAGATCGTATACGGTATACTGAGGGCTTAGTACGAGTTTCTTTTTCGTTTAAAGTAATCGAAACGAGACGGCGTCTGGCCCTCTGATTGGTTGGTTCATTAGAGCCGGCCAATCACAGCGCCGAACGCGTACTCGTTTCGATTACTTTCAACGTAAGAGAAACTCGTACTAAGCCCTCAGTATACCTTGACGTGACGCCGTTAACATTACATTTATAGTAATCATAATCAATCATACTTCTATATTTCCATACACCATGTCCATAGATAACAGTTTCAGACTAACCTGTGTTGTGGAGAGTTGCCAGCATCGTAGTGGTCTCCCATATCATCGTCCGAGTCCGGCGCGTCCGCGGCCGCCACGTCGCCTCCAGTCTCACCGGCGTTCACTCCCGCCGCGTCAATCTCAGCCTGTTATACCATTCATTTTAAATATATTACCTAAATCAACATCAACAAAATCATTAATATCATAATTTTGTAATGTTGTAATTTCTACAATACTTTATGACCGTTTAGTTGTATATACTACCTGACTGTAGGAAGGGTATTGTTTTTTACTACTAAGCCAGTTTTTAATCTCATTTTATATTGAGTATAAGTCAAATATCCTAGTGAAATCTACAGATAGATAGTTTATTAAAGATGACCATAAAAACACGTTTTTAAGAATTAAGAAGTAAGCTTTCAAATTCGAACTAAAGCTAAGTATTCACCTGGAGAGATTGGGGCTGCGCTGAAGTGCCAGGCATGCCGGAGGCAGCCGCCGCGGAACTACTGCTGCCAGTAACTTCGCCGAACAGGTCACCCTCGAACAAACCGCCCGCATCTAAATACAATAAGAATACATATATATAAATCAAGATTGGTAAGGTATAAAATAAAGATTAAAAAAACTATGTGTTACTACGTGTTATTATGTCAGTCATGTGACTTGTCCTGGTACTAACGCCATGTGAGATTTGTAAAAATTACCAGGAAATGGTATACAAAACTTAAGGATAGACAGAGGCAACTTATTGACCACTCGAGTAAATCTAAATTAAAAGCTAATTAACGATTTTAGAAATTATATAAGTAAATAAAAAAGGCAGTAATAAATAAGCCGAGTATAACGAAAGCAAATTTTCACTCACGTCCGAAATCCGCAACATCGCCTATCGTTCCACCGAAGCCGTCATCCATGGGTGCGTGAGGTGCTGCTTCCATGCGCCGTGGGTGCTCCGGCGCTAGTGCCGGAACTCCACCAGTCAGACTGCCTACTCCGCCGTCTTTGCCAGCCAGTTCCAGGGATGACCCATCAGCGAACAATAGGTTACTCTATAACAAGGTATTACATTTATTTACCTAAGTTTGTAGAATTTTTTATTTACAAATTATCAAATTGATATTTATATGAAGTTATATTATATATTTTTTTATTGTTTAAATTATAACAATTAACTCACTGAATCTGATGCTAACATATCTTGGATTCTTTTTTGTGATATTTGAAAAAAAATATATTTTTTTTAGACAGGAGACTTTTTACTTTAGTGGCATTGCAAATTACCAACTAAATAGTACTCTAACACAAATATTATTTATGTTTATTATAAGATAAAATATGCATACCTGTTCCAATCCCCCTTCATTGCCAATAGCTTCTCGCATGATATCAGGATTATCAGTATCGAACCCCATGTCACCGAATCCATCGTCATGTGTCACCAGGTTCAATGACCCATAATCCTCGCGCATAGTGATCTCTTCAGCTCTTGACTGGTTCAATGAGAACTGGGCTTCAATGTCCACTTCACTAAAATGGAAAAGTTTAATTTAATTGATTACTAACTTATTGTCCTAAGTAATTTCTATATGTATAAAAGAAAATCATGTTTAGTTACACTTTTTATAACTAAAAAATGGCTAAATTGATTTGGATGAAAATTGGTGGGGAGGTAGCTTAGAACTAGGAGTCAGACATAGGATACTTTTTACCGAAAATCACAAATGGGAACAGGGAAAAACGGCATTACGCGTACGAAATCGTGGGCAGAAGCTAGTATGACTCTTCCCTTTTTATATTTTTTTGAATATTTGATAGGCCGACATTTGACCACTATTATATTATGATAAACCACCATTCTTTATAGACAACTTTATGTCTATGTTAATTATTTTTCATGACAAATACCTAGTTTATTAAAGCAAACACAAACACTGTCTATATTATGTAATTATACATTTATTGTAATTTGGTTTTTTATTTCTCATAGAAGTGATTTATTGTTTTTCTTATGGGAACATAATATTTCACACCGTACTTGCGATTATGCAGATGGACATGAGCTAAATTCACAAAAACTTCACATACTTATACTTATATAAAATATAAATTTATAATTACAGTATCTATTATTAAAAGGATTGCTTGTTCAATAGTAATCCTATTGAGAATGGACTAAAATAAAAGTAGGATGTTGCGATTGATTTCTTTTTTAGTTTAAATATTCAGAAGTACTTTTTAAAATATCCATATATACTATAAATGAACTTGACAATGAGTAATATCTATATCAAAACATTAACATTATGATACATGACACTAAAATAAGAAAGTAGGTTATGTTTCATAAACATTACTTCATAATATAATAATAATCCCTAATCAATCAAAACAAGATAATGAAAATAAAACTCACTTCAATTCAGGCATAGCGGTGTCAAAGTCATGGAAGACCTCAGGTAAGGTGATGGCATTCATGGCAGCTTCACGGTGCTCCTCGGGCAAGTCCACCATACCAGGCCTAAAGGCCATCTATAACACATTGACCCATTTACACAGATGTTTAAATATAGTGTTTCAAGCCATTACTTTGTGATAACTGTGATTCATTCAAGGATATCATAATATGCAGTTTAATATTAACATTAATCTAGGAACATCAATTAACACTATGGATGATCTTGAATAACAAGTTACATTACACCAAAAGCATTCTAGTTTACAAACAAAACATATTTTTATCAGTGGACTTATGCAAAATAGACATACCTTAATCTTAACAAAGGCTTCATTACAATCCTGAAGCAAGTATTTGGCTTTCCTGGAGTAAATTCTCACGACACCCAGCAACAGATGGCCAGAAGTACGCAAAGCCATCTTCACTTTGGGCTTCAAGATACCATCTACTGACTTCTCAATATTGGTCTCAAATACATGGGCCTTCGTTAGCTTCTTGTCCCAATGAGCCGCCAGCCAAATCTTGGCCAAGGGGCCCTTCTTGGCCAGCACGAAATGTGCGTAAAACATAGTGATGGTTTACTGTCTGCGGCTTGTAGTTACATCAACTTTGTTCTGAAATATAATTAAGTATTAAGCATCTCCAATTGCTTCGGCTGCACACCAAACAAAGGCAAACACACGAAACATCCTCATAAGGGCTGTTTATTACAATAATTGGTAACGACTATGAGCAATTTGGCGCCTAATCTGCAAGCACTTTTTTTGGCGACATTTATGATTTTTAAACACATAATAATATTAACACTCATTATTTAACCCATATTCTCATGAATATTACTAAAATTAATGTGTTTTACCGGATTTTTATATCAAATATCACAAATTTCACCTTTCACACACAACGTAAACATGACAACAATTACGCTTTCAAGATGGCGGCGTAACATACGAACCGTTGTTTTCGTCCAGAAATGTCATTGCGTACCAAAAATTAGTAGTTCTCATTATAATTATAAAAGTAACCTTTGCTTTTAATTTGATTTAATTTTATCATTGATACTATGTACAAGTGATACTATAGAAATTACTACATTAGTTGAATAAGCAACTAATGGACTTACTCGTCGATCGTTAGTCGGTCGTAAGTGCGACTGTTGGGCAAGGAGTCTCCGGATCAATTCCTGGGTCATAAAAGGTGATGAGTGAGTCCACATTGACTGCTATTAAACTATCAGTTTCAGAGGAACCACAAATAAATAACAAATGAACTATCTTGCATCGAGTTTATTTTCGCGTTTAATTTAACGTCCTTTATCGCTCCTGAATATTTTTTTAAGCATTAAAATAAATAAGTACATGAAACATTGTAAAGTGGCATTAAGTCCCGTAATATTCTCTCTGCCAAGCCTTTCGGGGATAAAAAGGGGTAACGCAACGGTACAAAACAAATGTAATCCTTTTATTTTTACATTTACATGAAGCATTTATTTAAAAACTGTTTCTAAGTTAAGAATCTCATTGTAATTATTATTTTATTCGACCTTACTAATTTATTGCTTAATTGAGATGAGATTATAGATTGAAAAATTATAACCATAGAAAGGCAAATAATGGAACTAAATATGCCAGTAGTCAACTAAAACAAAATTATGAAATATTGTCTCTTGTCTCTGACCAGCCCACTAGTCATAGACCATTGAGTAATTTCTGTCAGTTTTCTTTTCCGGTTTACCTGTGGAGTACGCGAGACGTACGTTATATTTTTATCCTAAAATATTTAAGATATCACTCAACATTTTCCAATTTAACTTGTTGTTGAAGTGAAGTAATAGTGTATATCTTTTATTGTTCTGTGTATTTATAATTTGATTCGTATATTTCAGTGGTTTCGATATGGCATACATGATGCGTGTAGAATCGCTCTATTTGTGGCCAGACCGATGATGTGACTTCTGATCAATATGTATTGATTTTGTTGCTAGGTCTGCCACAGGCACCTGTCCAAGATGGGCGCGTACAGATATATTCAGGAGTTGTACAGAAAAAAGTTGAGCGATGTTATGCGTTTCCTCTTGCGTGTCAGAGTATGGCAGTACCGCCAGTTGACTCGTATGCATCGCGCCCCTAGGCCTACCAGGCCCGACAAGGCTAGGAGACTGGGATACCGTGCCAAGCAAGGTGAGGAATTTGTTATTTTGCCGGTAAATTTGTTGGTACACGTGGATTAGACTAGTTTTGAGTGCTAATGTGTTCTATCTTTGCAGGTTTCGTTATCTTCAGAATCCGCGTGCGCCGTGGTGGCCGCAAGCGCCCCGTGCCCAAGGGTGCCACTTATGGTAAACCCAAGAGCCAGGGTGTAAACCAGCTGAAGCCCACACGCAACCTGCAATCCATTGCTGAGGTAAAGCCCTGTCAATATAAACATGTGTACATTTTTAGGTTATATTCAATTGATGGTCGGCATTCATGCATGCTGATATCGGTCTTACAACTGTTGAAGTAGTAAGCAACGTGTTATCAAATTCTTGTTGAATTTCTATGTAATTGCCCAATTGTTATACATTTACTAAAGACGTAACTGTGTACTAATTCCTATGTTTTTATTCACAGGAGCGTGTTGGTCGCCGTTGCGGTGGTCTGCGTGTGCTTAACTCATACTGGGTGGCTCAAGATTCTTCATACAAATACTTTGAGGTCATCTTAGTTGACCCCTCACACAAGGTAAATATTACAACATTATTATGAGATGTTTTCTACAGTGATAGCTTCATATGATGAACTTTTATGTCATGCACCAATCTGAAAGGTTTTGCTGAATCTTCACCTACCATTTTATCTGATTAAACATGAAATCTAAGTAAAGAAGAATTAATTCTTACACGAAATACTAAAAAGATGTTTCCATTCCCCAGGCTATCCGCAGAGACCCCAAGATCAACTGGATAGTAAATGCTGTCCACAAGCACCGCGAGATGCGTGGTCTTACCTCCGCTGGCCGCAGTTCCCGTGGTCTGGGCAAGGGTCACAGATTCTCACAGACCAAGGGAGGCTCCCGCCGCGCCGCCTGGATCCGCCGCAACACGCTGCAGCTCCACCGCAAGCGATAAATGTTACATCGGACAAGCCATTGACTTTCTATTTGATTTTATTTATTCTCACATGGAAAGCCAGTGTCTAATAAAATTTTACTTTACAATTATATCTTTTTATTAATAATTTATACTACATTCTAACCACCACTGAGTGAATCTGTAAGTATTATTTTACATGAGTTTAAGTAAATATTTAATTTAATCTGATTGTACTAACAAGACCTTTTTGTATTATAGATTGACTATCATGACTTCACATGGACTTACATATTTGGAACTTCGACAGGTAATTATCCCTAAATTTTTTTGAATGCTTGAAATTAACTCCTTGCCATGTGCAACAAACCAATCATACCATGTTTTTGGAATGACCCCCATAGAATGAAGTCGGTTTCCTAAACAAAGCCTTATTTATGTGACCCTAAAACTAAATGTTCTGTAATATTCCATACTAAGTAAATGTATGCATTAAAGATACCACATGTAAGATACTACCCTGATGAATTTATTGTTTATTGATTGGTAAAAGTCAAAATTTGAATGATGATACAATGCTTAATGAATGCGCAACCCTGATTACCACGCATTTAAAACTTCCTTGGATGGCTGAACAAAACAATTAATTACTACAATATTGTATTTATTTATATAACAATGTTTTAATGACGATTTTTTCTTGTTTGTAGACATGCTGGTTTTACAGCTCTCTTCTGCAAAGCTCAAGGTAATTATTATCTTATTTCAGTCCTCTTACAGTCCAAAATCGTATGAGATAGCTTGTTAGTTTTTGGTGTTAACGAGAAAACGCATTTTGGAAATATTAAATTCTTGTCTAGGTGAGGTTACTGTTATTTCTATTTTCGGTAAACCTCAATCCGGCGAGAAACAAATATTCAAATTTGCCACATCAAAATTTTATATCAAGTTGTTTTGGTCTAACCGTATTTTTTTTTATTCACAGGTATTTCATGTGCATCGTCGTCGTCAATAGACAAAGTGCAATTTTCGGATCAAAATATTTTTCTGAACTTTATTTTATTTAATAAATACCAATTACCTAAACACTTGTTTTCTTATTTATTATTATAAAACCCACCTAAAAATATATTTAACCGCTTGAATGCACCGATATGAGACACAATACAAAATACATTGTCTCGCGTGAATCCTCGTTATGACATACGACGGGTTTATAGTCGATATCACCTATTTCAATGTTTTAAAAACTGGCTTTTGTTCAAAGTTCATAATGGCAACTGCCGAAGTAAATATTACACTGGTCAACAAAATTCAAACTTTTTCGTGCCACACGGACTTTTTTGATATTTTTTACTTTAGTTGGTGATTGTAAGAAAAGATAAACAGTTAAAAAAAATTTGCTAGCCAAGGATTTTATTCTATTGAGTAATTAAAAATATTAAGAAAAAATACAGATCTCGTAAATCAAACTTTTTTTTATATAAATTACTTAATAATTTAAGATTTTCTTGAATGGTTAGCTTCTGGTTGGTCCCTTTTAATTGTCCAGCAGTAATCCGCTAACATATTTGGGCTCCATTTTCCCTGGTACCGCTTTTCCATACTAGAAATGTCCTGGTGGAACCTCTCGCCGTGCTCGTCACTGACAGCCCCTAAATTGTCAGGAAAAAAATCCAGGTGCGAGTCTAAAAAATGGATCTTGAGTGACATGTTGCAACCCAATGCTTGATATGACAATAAGAGCTCGCTAACCAACTCTCTGTAGATGTCACTCTTGTGGTTGCCCAAAAAATTTGCAACAACATTTTTAAATGCGTTCCATGCACATTTTTCTAAACCGCTTAATTTTTCTTCAAATGTTGAATCTTTTATTAACTCCCTGATTTGAGGGCCAACAAAAATACCCTCTTTTATTTTTGCATCACTTATTTTAGGGAATTTTTCTTTTAGGTACAAAAATCCACTCCCACTGCGATCCATTCCCTTCACAAAATTTTTTATTAATCCTAATTTGATATGCAATGGTGGTAAAAGCACATTATTTGGCTCTACAAGGGGTAAATACTTTACATTTTTTTGGCCAGGAACTAACGATGCACGCATAGGCCATGTTTTTTGTATATAGTGATTAGTTCTGTCTCGGCTATCCCATTCACATAAAAAACAGCAAAATTTTGTATAACCCAGCTGAAGTCCAAGTAATAATGCAACAACTTTAAGATCACCGCAGATTTTGAAGGAATATGTACTGTAATTTATTTTTTCAAGTAAAACTTTCATATTTTCATAGGTTTCTTTCATATTTGAAGCATGGGCCACAGGAACAGACGGAAGCATATTTCCATTGTGCAATAAAACTGCTTTTAGACTTGCCTTCGAAGAATCAATAAATAAACGCCACTGAGAGATTTCAAAATCTATGTCCAACATTTTCATGATCTCATTTATGTTATTGCAAAACACCAAATCTCCATTCTGAGAAAAATACGTTCTGAAGTGTTCATCACGGTTTCGAAAATAGCTAACTTTTGTATTATGATGTAGCAAATTCCATTCTTTTAGCCGAGATCCTAATAGTTCCGACTGCTTTTTTGACAAATTTAAATCCCTAACCAAATCATTTAGGTCGTCTTGAGTTATCAAATGTGGCTCCTTTTCAATTCCTTCAAACTCAAAGTCATCATTCTCGTCAAAAGACCGACTTGAAGTAGACGGTTGTGAATGGTCGTTATCAACAGACGTTGTTGCAACTGGTATTAGTTCTGGCATTTTTTTACAATGAGAGACTGGTCTTATAGCAGAAGATACGTTAGGGTAGATAACTGTTTTTTTTTTCTTGTAATTTATACCTTTTAAGTCAGTGAGACAAAAATAGCAATCCGAAACGTGATCTCGCTGTTCAGTCCATATCATGGGTATAGCAAAAGGCATAGCTCGTGCACCTTTCTTCCAGTCGGTTAAATTTTTCACACACGTTATGCAACAGACATGAGGGGCCCAGAATTTGTCTTGATGGGCGACAGAAAAACCAAAACATTGGTGATAACACTCCAGCACAAGATTCGTAAAATTTCGTCGTTGTTTTTTGAATGTAAGTTCTCCGCAGATATAACAAAAAGAGTTAGGGTTATTTTTACACTTCCTCGACATGTTCACAGGATTAATAAATCACAAAAAATATTCAAATTCAACTACAAATACTTTTATGACGATTTACTTGTGAGCGTTTCTGTTAATTTACCGCCGTAGTACTAGTTATGAGTATTACCGTATCACAACAAATATGAGGCTAACAGACAAATGAAAACTGTGATTTAATGATGAGGGTAGATTGATAAAACAAAATTAGCTATCAAAGTTCGTGTGGCAAAATCAGTGTTGACCAGTGTTATTAGCACACCTACATCATAGGCAGAGTTTCCACACCAAAATATTTTGTCTAGGTACCTACCCTCTTTTTACTTAGAGAGATCTTGACTGGTTTTGATCTTGCATCTCAGCTACCTACCCAAAACAGGCTGGCACAGTCGACAACTTTTCTTACCTTTTAGATACTCCAATAGCATATGGCGCGCGATCAAAAGGCATCTATTGATCCATTGTCGTTTTACGCTAGTATATTGGATGGAATAGACCGACGTTGTAGCCCCTGGCTCATCCTCTGCATACCAATATAAAGTACCGTAGGTGTGCCCAAATTGCCAAGTACTAAAACCATGTCGTATCAAATTGAGGAAAAAAAAAAGAAAATAGATATCAATTTAAATTTACTTTTAATATATCTATGTCCTTAAAAGTAAATAACAATAAAACGTTTATTAGCGTAGAAAACGATTAGGTACCCAAATATATAATAAGTAACTAGAATTTATAAGCTTGATTACTAAATGTTTGATAAAATGAAAGGAAATATAAAGTTAGAAAAATATTAATTTGATGTGTAGTTGATGAGAGTAATAAAATCAAACTAAAAGATCCGAACTTACTTCTAAATAAATATAAAACAATGTTCATGTTCATATCTATTATCGTTATTTACAATTTTTGAGACCAGTACACATGTTAACACAAAGATACTTTTGACTGAGATAAATAAAATATATTGACAAGTGCACTAAAATAAAAAAAAACATGCCATTTTATTTGGAATCACAGCTTTTTAAAATTAAGAGATTTCGTTTGGAATGCAAGATTACAGAGTAAAATTGCTTGTTCAGTTCAAGATTTCAAGTTTGGACGGTCCAATCAATCAATAACTTGGAAAGTCTAGGTCTCGATTATTAGTTCCGTTTTGTGCAATGTATGAAGATGAATTAAGTATCAGATTCTGTATTTCACAATCACAAATTCATACTTACCTTCAGTTGTATTTACAATGAAAAAGAAAAAAAAAACAATTTTGAATAACATACTCCTTATACACACAATAAAAAATACAAATTAGTTTCCGTGATATTCTTTTGGTATGAAGTAAATTAATTGTTAACATTTTATTATTCACATTTTAACTTTTATATAATAATAATATATTTAATATTGCAGACGATTTTGTGTACAATCACAAATTATATATTTTTCTAGTTGTTTAATTATTACACTATGTTTATTCAACGTTTTTATATACATGACTGTTTTGCTAAGCCAATTATAATATTCAACTAAAAGTATAAGCGCTTGGTATTGATTAATTTCAAAGGATAATACAGCGATATGACCTGCATATATAGAGCTCTAACACAGCTGTAGCGAGTAGCATAGTGGCGTCTTACAAAAAAAATTATCCCACTATAGTACAAAATGTTTGATACAAATCCTTCGTTTCTATTTCTACGATAAATGCTTATCGTGCATTTTACCACGTAACGAGTACACCGATTCAAATGCTCTTTTGTCCTCCAACTTACACTAATGACGTCATCTTACATTTAGAAATAAATAGACTGCGAGAAAATAGTTTTTATTGTCCGCGGACAATGTGGCCGCGATGCTACTCACGTACGCTTGAATCCAAACGCGTAAATACGAACGTACGAACATAGTAGAAAAGGCGGCATATGTATAAAGGCATACATTATTCTGGCGTGGCGCCGTGACCACCAATTGGCTGCAAGCATTTCTGTCTATTTTCTTAAAAAAAAACGTTGCTCCACATAAGGATTTTGTGGGATTTGGTTAGCCAGGACACGCTATTGTAATGTATTTCTTCCTTAATTTACAAATGTTATGTTAGACAAGTGGGGCTTGTGTCTTGAGTACTATAGTACTCTAGTTGTCCGGCACGGGCTGCGCGGGCCGGCGGTCGAAGTGGAATGTGTCGGACAGGTAGAGCCCGAAGATGGCCACACTGTAGAATACTGTCAGACCGAACAACGCCAGACTCGCACTCGCCGTGAATAGGTTCGAATATTCGCATCTGAAAATGGGGTTTACTTGTTAATAACTTGTATACTTATTATTCGTGAATAGAATTATTTTATTAGAAACAGGAGGGGAGGTGCGGAGTAACTATAAACGACGTGAGTTTGTGACTAGATAAACTTAAGTATGTTAGTAAGGACCGTAGTTATTAGATGATTAAAATGACGACGACATCGCAAAATCAACTTGCACGATTATACCACTGTAACTTAAATTGGTCTGGTCTTTAAAGAGAGACTGAGATTGTTTCTTTTTTAATCTAATATCGACATGCAAAAGTAGACTTTATTACATAATCAATAGAACTGAATAAGGTCTTACCTGAAGAACCAGACGACGGTTAGTGCAACAGAGACGAGTGTCATGAGAATGTTCTCGAGGTCCCAGGCGCGCTCGGGCTGCGGCCTGTCGGTGATCAGTTCGTGTGTCGCGTTCACTGAACCCTCTTCCGACATACCACGTGGCTGGAATAGAAGAAAATTATCAATTGAGAATATAGTTAAATGAAAATTAGGATAGTGCCCTTTTGGGTTTAGATAGCATTTGCTCTAACAATAAATAAAAGAAAGTTTTTACTGTTACTAAAATCAGGCTGGTACTGAAAATCAGCGTAGACTCGGGCCTTCGTGGCTGGGCTACAGTATGTATTAAGCTGAGCTCTGGCCTTTTGCATATCGACGCACCATGGGCTTTTTGTGTGTCTGTTCATTCAGTTAAAATTAGGACATTGTAAAAACGTGCATAATGTAATACACTAGTTCAGAAGATTTCCTCATCTTTTCAAATTAAAACAGTTATTCAAGTAAACTGCATCTTTGAATAATAAACGAAAAACTAAATAAGTAAATAAATTCAGAGCTTATCGCTAATGGCACGCAGTTTTTTCCTTGGTCGTTGCAGTCTATGTTATTCCTAGTCCTTCAGTAGATAGTCTGTAAGAAATCGCGTTTTGCGATAAAACCACCCATTATACATTCTATTTTTACAAGTTATTTCTATTTCATTTGTATAGCCAAAGATACAAGCGACGTTGGGTGAAATAGCGTGACGTTAGTCGACATGTCTGACAACATCAACGGCACTGTGGACGTAAGTTGCGCGTTGCCACCGTATATCAGGCGATATCTGCCGGATCGGCATGTCCCCTAGTGTATCCTTGGCTTAATAAATAACCGAAACCAACCTGATTAGCAGTCCGTTTAGGATGTACGAGACAGTGCACTACAGCCCGGTCGTGTAGTCCGCAGGCGCGCAGTGTGGCCGCGTCGTCCAGTAGTACGCGACCGTTGAAGATTAGACGCACGCGACATTCCGCTGTCAGTTCCGTGGAGAAATGTCGCCTGGAATATTGAAATTGTTATTGTTAAAAGCTGGTAAAATTTAAGGAGCACTGGTAAAAATTAACCGGTCACCTTTTACAAAAGGTAGTAGAGACAGAAAGGTAAACAGAGATCAAGTAATAGAGGATGAGTCTATTGCCATATTTACCAAACTCAATAAATTTTCGAAAAAACGTTTAATACTTTGTTCGACCCGGATATTTTGCTTCGCAGTCACACTTCAACTAATCAACTAAGAAGGTAGTCCTTCAGTTTTACGTGTATATACACGGTGTAGTTTTGAAACCATGTCATTTCTCGGCGGCGTGTACCTCCTAGAAAATGACGCGGCTTTAAAACAACACCTTGTATAAAGCTGATCGCTTACCTTCAGGCGATCCGTCTACTCGTTTGCCATCTATTCCAAACCAAAGCTACTCTATGAAAAGGATAAAAAATTCAAAATACACTCACCATTTAAAATCTTTCAGTAACTCATCGAGGCTTCCGTCGACCTCTTTCAAGGTATCATTCAAATATTTCAACTTGATCAATATTCTTTCACTTTCCGTTCCTTGATTACTTGTGTCGTCACCGGCGCCATCTGGCGTTTGTACAGTTTCTGATTGTTTTTCTAAATTAGCTGTAGATGGCGTATTCTCTTTATTATTTTCTTTTTTCACTGCTGTCGGTATTACTGTTGAGGGATTTGATTCTGAAATAAGAAAGGTATATTGTAAAAATGCATCTGTGAGTTCCTTTGTCTTTCTGTCTTTCACATTGTATCTAAAGATAGGGGCCTAGGCTGCTTTTTTCTTTCAGTACGCGGGCAAAACCGAATGTATAACCTTGTTAACTACAGTTATACAGCCTTACACGTGTCATAATACCAGGAACTAAAAAAAATACAGTAAACAATAAATAATTTATAAACTTAAGTTAAAATGTTTTTGGAACACGTGCATATTCGGTTAGAAAATGTCTAGATACATTTGTATTTACATAAAACTGTTCGCTGAGAGAAGACCCTGACTTTTTGTCGTTAACTCATGCAAATGTGACTTCCAAATCAGTGTAAAACTGACTTCTGGTAATCTTATAAATATGAATATGCACATTGTTTACAAAATTCGATATATTTTTAAGCGTTTCCGTATTATAAACCTCTAAGCCAGATAGTGATTTAATGAAAATACAATATAACTAAAATCTATGAACAAGGGATGCGGACTCAGGGGAGTTGAAGTCGGTATTTTAAACGTAACTTACAAAATAATTATTCAACAAATGTGCAGTCTCTTAGTCGGTTCTTATAGGTATGGTGACAAATCTATTCAAAGGCCTAACCATCGGTTACTAACTAAATCACTACATAGTATAAAACAAAGTAGCTACCCGCCGTCTGTCTGTGTCTATGTATGCTTAGATCTTGAAAACTACGCAACGGATTTTGATGTGCTTTTTTTAATAGATAGAGTGGAAGGTTTATGTGTATAATACATGCATATTGCACCCGTGGGAAACTAAGGTCGCTAGTACGAAATAAGACCATCTTACCACTAGCCCGAGTGAAGAAGTCACAGCCGGCGGTGACGTCAGCCTCCATAGCGCTGACGATGCTGTCCATCTCTCTGATCTGAGCGTTGCTCGCCGGCTCTACATCTTCATGTGGTTCGCTCTCGTCGCTAGTCGATTCTGATGCACTCTGCGTGGTATTTCCAGCTGAAAAAGGGAAAAAATAAACTAGAATAAACATCATCATCATCATCATTAAATTATTCCAAAATAAAGTTCTCGATATCAATATGAATAAAATGGATTACAATAATGTATGTAAGATATAAGCGCATAACTACCGAATGACTCGAGCAAATTGGATAATTCTGTTTTTTGTCGTATTCCGTAATATTTGAAGTATCTAAAAATATTAAAAAAATCCAATTCAGATAGTTTTTAAATTACAATAACTTATTTGTTATCCACGAAAAAGTACACCATGTGCCAGTCTTTGGACTTTTATTGCTACAATTATTTATTTTTTCGTCAGTATTTTTTTTTACATTATCCTGAATAGTGCTTCAGAATTATGGAATCATAAATTCTGAAACAATTGCTTTAGTTTAGAAAAGAATATAATTTTTTGATGAACCAAGTGTTCTTAATAAATTATTCACCTTACTTTAAGTGACTGTAGTGAAAAAAATTGTACTGCGGTAGTAATGGCAAATTTCACCAAAGTTGGGGCATTTAATAAGGATTCTAAAATGTATCATATCATTTAGGTACAGGAAATAAACCGTTTGGGCATCAAACGGCTCAAGGAACGTAATATCATTTTGCTTGTGAAGTACCAAAGCAAAAAAAAACATCGAAGTAGTTAGGCGAATGTTCTGAATATATTATCTTTTTATATTATTTATACTATACATTACATTGTCACTACTAACAGACTATATTGTAAACAGAAAAGATTTGACTGTTTGTTTGCTTCGAATAAGCTCCGCCGCAACTACTGGACCAATTTAGAAAATTCCTTTACTATTGTAAAGTTTACTTTTTAGGAATTAACGTAGGTTATATGCATATACTAGCTACTTCCGCGCGGTTTCACTCGCTCTGCTCGGCGCCTATTAATCGTATTTATTACGCGAGATATTTTGATAGCCTCGATAAATGGGCTATCCAACACAGAAATAATTTTTCAAATCGGACCAGCAGATACGGAGATTAGCGCGTTCAAACAAAAATAAACTCTTCAGCTTTACAATATTAGTATAGATAGTATAGATTACTAAACAATCCGAAATTACTAGAAAGAAAACTTTTTTCCATACAGGCGAAGCCACAGCGGTATTTTAAGTCAAATATGTAGCTATAAGCTGGTTAACGACTTGGTTAGTAGACAAAAAATAATCTATTTTCGGTACTAATTAATTATAAGGAATGCGTATAAAAACTTAACAGGATGTTTTTGCATGATAATGTAAAACAGTGAGAGGTGTAGGTGGTGTTGAGTGGATGTTTTTGTTTTGAGATTTTCCTTGTGGATGTATACCTGTTATATGTACAATGTCACTGCACGAAAGGATGAGTAATTTAAGGCAAATTTCATGACTGCACTTCACAAGCTTGTGTATATTATTGAAATGGAAAATGTAGACTAGAAAACATACGACTTTATTTACAGTTTAAAAAGGTTAAGCATTGTATGACTATGAAAATTCGCCATTTGATATGCCGCATGTTTCACAAACATGGATAACAATATAGTGTCCTCATTTTAGAACGATTATAGGTACACAAACTTGAGATAATGAATTCTGAACAATTCGACAATATTGATGCATTTACAACTTTATGTAAACAGCATAAGAATTAAATCGACTAACCACTTCAACATCCTCAACAGTTCATAATCGACCATTGCTATGGGCCTACTACTTTACATACGGTAGGAAGATTGAATGTTCAGGTTTATTAGCGCGCGTTGCTGTATCTGGCAAATGTGTAGTCTCATATGGCTGGTGTCAATAACCTGTCTATAATCTGATAAGAGATAGAATTTTGTCATTATTTCTATGTGAAATGTGTTAAAATCGGTTCTTCCGACACCACCAGGAAGAGTAAGGCCTTATTTTGATGACGGGGGCATACCTTCAAAAGCTTGAAAGCTTTTTGGAGAGAAAGAGACCTGCTCCGGAGCCCCCACGGTGCAACGCACGTTACAGCACATCCCTAGGGACACGTGTGTCTTTTGATCATCGCTTTGCACGGCAGCACGTGACCACTGTGCTACTGTCTTCCCTGAGGTCACCGGATGTGTACATAGAGTCCCTATTCTATGCACCCGTGGCTCCAAAGGTCCGCCTGCAGTTCATACAAGCTGGATTGCGGCGTGTTAGGCGTCAAGGTGGTTGCCTCTGCTCGATACCTTCTACAAGCAGGATCCACTCTCTCGCGATCCCGCTCAGCAGCCTCCTTTTGGGACATTACAGTTTCACAGAAGGTGACCATTTCCCTCCAGTTTGCTGTATCTGCTAGCTTAGACTTAACTGGCAACCAGGATCCGCAGCTCAGTGGCCCACGTTGGGTACTCCTCGAGGGTGTAGGAAAAGTAGGCCTAACCACTTGATACATCTATATAAAATAGACTCACAATCGACTCTCCTGTAGAAGTGCAGTCTGTTGTTGTCCAACATGGCCATGTCCGCGTCCACTATGCTGTCCATCTCTTGGAGAGGGATGACACGCGCGTTATTCTCGTCTGTCGCTTCCGTGGTACTGGGATCTATTGAAAAATGGATTCTATAAATTGTGTTAGCATATTTCTATTGAATTATGAATTAGGTGATGAAATGACTGCCTCATTGGCCGAGTGGTCGCAAGTGCGACTGCCGGGCAAAGGGTCTCGGGTTCGGTTCCCGGGTCGGGCAAAGTATTACTGGGTTTTTAAAAAAAAACGGTAGCACGGAGTCTGGAACTGTGCCCGGTATATGGCAATAGGCTCATCCCCTATTACATGGGACTTATAACATAAATAGTGAAAAGTGGGTGTGTTCCATTGTACAATGGCATTAAGTGCCGTAATGTGCGCCTCTGCCTACCCTTCAGGGATAAAAGATGATGTTGTGTTTATTAGAGAGTGCTGTTGCCTGGTGTCTCTCAAATGTTGAAATGTGTAGACCATTAGCTCATACACCCACGAGTGGAGAAGAGGTGGTGAAATACTCTGTCATCACATGGCTATTTTTTTACTTTAAAGTGTGCAATTTTTCATTGAAAGTTAATATTCATGGCAGTGATATAGTTCATTGTAAATAAACCTAACCTCAGAAAGGGCAATGCCAGTTTCCTCAACGAATTACCTTGTGTTGCAACCTTTTAATTGCAAGCCTTGAGTAGATACATGTATGTACTTATGTACTAGTTAATACATAAGGAGTGTATTAGTTGAATATTATTTAGCCTTGTTAGTTAACTGATGACTCATTGAAATAATACAAGTTTTAGAATTTGGGAAACTGACTAATTAGTACCTAATAATATTTTGTGAATTTTGCTATACTTATTCATTCCAGCATGAAAAAATGTAGGTACTTGATCGAATAGCCTTTTTCGTCGACAATACCTTGAAGACATTTTATTATTCACATAATTTAATTTAAAGTTAAAAAGCCGTATTATTGGCAATAATGCAAATATTTTACTCATTACAGTGTACTAAGTATAACAAACAAACACGAATTTAAATGCGCATGCGCATTACCTACGTACACGTCACCCTCAGTCATCGTATTATGAGGTTGGCCGTCATACCGTCAGTACCCACAACAGTTCACGCCATATCTGTTAATCCCCGAAGGAAAAGGCAGAGATGTAAACTACTTGTAGTAACTACCGTTATTTATTTCGTATAGTAATAAGAAGTGATTTTTGATAAAAGATTTTAATTAGACCACTAGCTGGTCTACCAATCACTACACTTTATTACTTTATTTTTAAATGACTTTTCTACTATTTTATTATATGTTAGATTCGTCACAAAAAATTGCAGTGAATGGCGAGACTTAATGCCTTTTAGGCATTTTCTGGCAGTAAACAATACTTTATGTGCTATGCCCACTAGGCAAGTGCTCATGGCGCCAGGTTACAGAGAGACGCCGCGAGACCCGCGTGCGCCAATTAGATGCGCCTATGAGGTGTTTGCCTGGGTTTAATCCGCCTTAACTTATATGATCAATATCTATAAATATTTACCTTCTCTTGATTAAGTCATTGAGGTTGGGGGTACATGAGGTGAGGGGTAGAAAGAAACGGGCATAAACAGATTATAAGTATTTATAATTTTTTGCACTTTCTGTTTTTTCAGATTACACCTAAAACACATTATTAGTTGTATTGCAGCATAAAATGTACTAATTATGTGCTAATGCAATTTATTACCATTACGTAGGTAAGATAGATTGAGATATTATTTACCTTGGCTGGTACGTTTAGTCAACAAAGGTATGACTAACACAGCAACAATAAATTATTAATGAGGCCTTGAGAGTGAAACTAGTTTTTTGCTACTTTCTGCATTTTAAAATAGATGAGGAAAGCAAAATTTTTGTTCAACTCATATTGACAATATTAGCAATTTATTTGTGATTTTGGGTATATATTTAAAACCGTACAGACTTATAAATGAGTACAGGGATGATGATGCAACTGAGTTATATTATGGTAAAAACATGGGTAAGTATAAACCATAGTGGATGATATGAGGTTGAAATGATAAGCCTATAATTTATGTAGTTTATTGGTGGATTCTTGTTTTTCAGAGCATTTTTTAGTTTTTTGGGAGTTATTATTTTATTTCATTCGGGTCTACAATAGAAATAAAGTACAATAAATACACACGTACTTGCCGTATCCGATGTGGATGCTATAGAAGTGGATGTCGGCGCTGCTGTTATCATTAAATTTGATCCTGTAAACAACAAATAATATGTTATGAAAATATGTTAGACTGAGCCGGTAGTCTCGACACTGAGTCACACATTTTTTAATGGATTTAAAACCTAATCCTTTTGTGATAAAATTGAAAATGTATTCATTAAATTTCTTATTTAGCGACTGTCGTAATAAATATAAAGCTTGCCAACATAGGTTAAGTAATCAGCTCCAGTTGGTTTTAAATTGACGTCATGAATGATTAAGAGATAATACTATCAACATAAATATTTTTATTTAGGTACATATTACTTGCTTCGTTGGTCGAGTAGGCGCAACATTCAAATACGATTTATATGTAAAGGTCTCGGAGTTGACAGAAAATAATTTGGTTCGAATTTCTCAATTAGGCCCTAGTCTCGAATTGTGCCTGATTTAAAGTAGTCCTATAGGTTTGTCTACTCTTACATTGAAGTACTAAGTACTAGCAAAAAGTGAGAAATGTTATACCTACTATCTTCGTTTAGAAACCAAAAAGGCCTTATGTCATACATTATTGTACACATTAATCAGAATAACATCGAACTAGTGAACTCGTCGTTTCGTAATATCTGAGAGACAGGTTTGCAAAAACTGGTTTTGTGGCTAACCCTTGAACTGGAAACTAAAGGATATTAATTAACATCTTACAGCCTCAAGATCACAACCTGTTTTATTGCAGATTTAATAAATGGTAAATACATAATTATAATGTCATATCAATGCATCATCCAAGCCTTGGTTTATAAAAATCCATTATAGTATGATTAAAACGTTGGTAAAAAAACCTAATTAGGTATTGAAATTAAGTTCCAAAGATTTAGTATCTTGTACTACGGTTCCAATTTAGAAAATTCTATTTACATAGTTGTTAATGTCAAGAGAAACTCCTAATAAATAACGAAATTCCTAATAAATTATTTAAAACGTAAAACATTAATGCAATACTTACTAGTCCGGATACTAACGGTGACCGGGTGAAGTGTTCTAGAGCGCATAACAAGCACAGTTCGGTATCGATCTGGCCGAGCATTGGTAGACCACCAGGCCAGGGCTGCCACTATGACGACCAGTACTACAGCTACAAACTGTACAACTTCATCACCAACACCGTCTATCATCGTCATCCTGGCCGACACACCTGGAAGAAATAATCCATATTAACCGGTTGAATGCAAGACAGAATAAACACAAATACATTGTGTCTCGCGTGGATCCACATTTAGACATATGACGGGTTAAGTGAGTAAAATCAATAAACATTTAAGTTGTGCTTAAGGTTTGTTCTGTTACTAAAAATTCTTTGTAAAATGATATCATTTGGTGACACGATATTTAAGTACACCTTAAAATTGGGTAGCCTTTCAGTATTTGGGCGTAAGAATAGATTGATGAAAGTTATTTTGTGAACATTTTTTAATGTCTTAGAAATTGCATAATTATGGATTTAATGCTTAATTTATAAATAATTTTAATCCAAATCGATTTAGACTTTTGACATAGTCTACATAAGAAATGCTTCAAAAAATAATTATACAATTTCATGCAGTCATTTCACGGCTATACATTTTGGTAATACATTTATATTAATATAGATACATGTATAAGATAGAGCCTTAAGAAATATACAAGGCATCAATAGTTGCAACCTGTAGCCTACCCACTCTATGGTGTCCTATGACAAAAATGTGAGATTATGTATCCACATAATCTAATAATTTGGTCTATCCAGACCAAATATTTTTATGTATTTAATTATAGCCGAGGCAGAGGTGTATCTTAAAATGTTTATTATATGTTACAGGAATCAAAACTTATTCATCAATTTTCTAAACAACCACAAAGTTTTAAAATCAATTTTTTAGCAATTTAAACTTACTAGTCCTGTTTTTAAGCCAGAAATTTTACAAATATCTTCTTTTTTGAGATATTTTACCTTGAACTACAATAAATATTGAAAATCATAATCCTTCATTTGGCTTTGCCATAGTTGGGTAAAAACAAAAATAATGTAAAAGAAATACCACATTTATAAGTTTTAATTTTAGCAAGTGACTAGGAAATTCATCATAGAAATAAACTTATTTGTATCTTTTATACACATTTAAGTAAACAGATAGTTATAATATGTTTCAACAATTTTCTTCTGACTTTCTTTTTAAATGTTCAATCTGAATTACATTACTGCCTGTATTCTAATTTGATTACTATACTAGACAATACTAAGCTTAATATCCTAGTTGTGTTTGATAAGTAAAACCTGGGAAAAATTGGTCACAGCTGGCAGGGATTGAAATTGTTGTTATGTGCAATAATTGTTTTAGGTTTAGCATTTCTTGTCTGTGTTTGGCAGACTGAGATAGTTTACGAGTCTCTGATTAATGCATAAACAAACTTTCCATTAGCTCCCAAACATTCACAACAGAAAAACATGCAATATGTTACTTCTACACCACATTTTACAGTGGAAGTGTTTGTTATCAAATTAAGCATTACCAACATACAGATTAATTAGTAATAGCTATATAAACCTACAATCTGTTATGTATTAGAGTGCGTCAAACGATACACGGCCAACTTTTATATACAGAACAACATATACATGTCTTGCCTTTCTAGATCGGACCAGATTCAAGGTCAGATGGCTTATAAAAAACAATAGTCTTTACCTCACACTGCTTCGGCTAAAATTTCACACGCAGCAAATAGCAGAATTGGCAAATATTTACAATTATTGCGATTCAAAGTCTCCGTGGTAATAAAACATCTCGAAAAAATAGCAAAAGCTACACCGAACTTGATGCACAAACCACTAGTAATATTGGATTATAACTTCACTTGAAACCTTTATCTTTTTCTTGGTAAAATTGTTTGTGTTACGATAAAAATTTGTTTTACTTTTTATCCCGACATTTAGACGACTCAAGATCACAAAATTGAAGAAAATTTATTCTCATCCACAGATTACAAATGAAAATAGCAGTCTAAGAGAAAAAAACTTTAGTTGACTATGGTTTGACGTACCACATTTCAATAAAACTATTGTCTTTGGTCACACACAGCGGAACTTTAAATAGTTTCATAAAGTAAATTTTTTAGTTCTTTATTTTGTGGATTCACCGATTCAATAGCATTTAGGCCTAACCACAAAATAAGACTCTAACATTAATTTGAAATCTCTAAAATACTGTTAAACTTACTTATTTAATTTTATGCTTGAACTAGATCTAGATATAGAAAATTGAAAATATCATAATAAATAGAACAGCTTAATTCAGTTTCAGTAGAGTTCAGATGCATGCCCTGAAGTGCCCGTACAATTAAATGTTAATAGCTAGACTGGAAAAGGGTTTTTTAATAAAAGATATTTCAATCTGTCCTTGCCGTGGCAAGCAGGTAGCGTCCGGCTTTAGTAGATTAGCTTAGGTACATGTGAATATGTGAAAATGTTGGGGACACACACAAACACAGTAGAATAACATAAAAATATTCAAAGATCCAAAATAGGTTTTAAAGATATTTTATTTATTATTACTTTTACTTCATTTGTGACGTTGTCTATGGCAAAAGAAATCCTTAATTTGGCGCCAACCTACCATCTGTGACATAGTTTTGAAAGACGTGAAATTATATTTTGTTGTTTGTACTAATTACTTTGCATGTTTTATGTATATTAGGTAATTAATGAGGCAGGCAGTGAGTTCAAAAATTATATTATTAGCTTGCTTTGCTTTGTATTGGTTAATGCTTTCTTGCTTACAGATTTATGCTTTTGAAAAATCACAAATTGTGACTCACCCTTGTAGAGAACTTGTTTATTGGTTTATTTTCTTTTAAAAGACACATCATTCCTTAGTACCTATGCATGCGTGTAGATGTAGATATTTACCACAGTCAGCTTAGGTACCATACGACGATAACTGCGAGCGCCACCGCAGACGCTGAATTATTGTCGCAGATACGAGATCCAACTTAATTCCATTTTGAACTAACTACTAACGAACCATGTGAGTATACATTATTTTAATTAGTACCCATCTTATTTGTATTTAAAAGTACATTAATGGGTAATAGTGTGAATGACCAATAATTAAATCCAATTTTGTTTTTAAATTTGTTATCACCATGGTAAAAGTGTTTAGACCTCTTTGATTATAAGTTAGAAACTTACAAAACCATAAAAAATATCAATATGAGAAGAAACTGAGAGTATCAACTAGTATACAATAGTATCAGATATAAATTTAAACGATTGAGTTCATTTGGTAATTTTTAGTAATATTATTGTTTCTTTCTGTTATTGGTACTTATTCATATCCAAAGACCTAAAAAGCCTTATTTGTATCCCATAACTATGCCTATTGCATTAAAGGCTAAACAAAGAAATTCAGATTTGTATCTAATAGGTAGGTACTAGATATTGTTACTCATTTTAAATAGTCAGCTTCACACACATACTTAGGTACTTTTGAGTTTAATTACAGTTTCCTTTGTTCTTAAATATTTTTTTAATTTGGGTACTTACCTACTACTTATAGTTTCATAAATAAAATCTTTAATAAATCTATAAAAAAAATAAGCTAGTTAAATAACAATAGTGGATTACAGACAAATAGTATAAGTATAACAATATAGGAGGTTGACTGAAATTGTCATGTTTGGTTTATCAGGAAAGTACTTTATCAAGTTGCAACTGGTTGCCTAAATTCTGATACTGGCTTCTTATGTGGTAGATTTAAAACTTTTAGTATTTGGTGCATTAATTTTATTATTCAACAAAAATAAAATGAAAATAATTTATCCTCAACAAGATACAATGGGTAAATGTTAACAAAGATTAAAGTACCTATAATAGATATTAACAATTTAAGCAGTAGGTAGGTGTTTGATTTTATAAAAATGAAAGCATCATGTGCTAGGTAGCACACCACAGCGTATATAGGTAGGTACCTACCTATAATAATAGATAGCCAAGTAAAAATACAAATAGAAAGCTCAATCTATAGAATAAGTATAAATTAACTTTATAAGTTACCTATTAACTGCTACACATTATATTAATCTAATACTATGATAGATAAAATGGGTTCCTATTCATATAGGTAGATAGACTTTCAAAGAGACTTAAAAAAAATCAATGCCCCTAACAAAAATAAGTTCGTAACCCACATTGCGATCTCGCTTCATATTCATTGAAATTGCATCATACTATTACGGTATCTCTAATCCTGGTTGGATGACAAATATAGCAGCGCCACGATGCCCAGAAGTAATTTTCATAAAATAGTTGTTTGTCACATTATTCTGTGTTAGAAAAATGCATATAACAAGAAACTCAATGTAAACAAAAAGAAAACAATGTTTTTCATCATGACAAAGACACAGATATAAATAGCAATGTACCAGACAGAGATAGCTAATCCGACAAAATATGTGACGTCAAAAAACGTGAATCTGCGGTCGGTTTACGCAGAACTACAACACGTGGTCGGTACAAAAATTTTTGAAAATGCCTTTTTTGGACCACATGAAAACTGCATGAAGCTGTTTTTTTAATGGAAACTAATGTCGTTACTTATTCGTCAAGAAAATCTAATTAAAATAACGATTAGTAATATTCTAAAATTGTATTGCGATGGGTTGGCGCCACAGTAATGAAACGGAACGTAGTTATTGCGTCAGACAATCTGAACTGGCTTGCACTAGTGGAGATGTCCTGTTGGCGCCAGTTTAATTCATTCCTACTTTAAAACCTCGTACAAGTACACGTATCACGATCATTAGAAATCTTTAAACTATTTCATCTTTCGATAAACGTCTTGAAGTCTACTTCTAGTGTGAAATATCACAGTGAATATTTTAAAGCTGAATTGTGCTTGTAGAAACTTATTTTAGGTATTTTTATTTTTGGTCTTTAAGTTAAGACCGCCGCCCGAATATTTTCTTTGAATAAAATTGATTATAAGCACTGAGAGCTGTAAGGGCGAAAGAAAAGTAAACTTCTAATTAACATGATCAATACGGACTGCCCAAAACCAACCATTCTGTCGAATACAATTTGTTTCGGGCAAGTAAATATTTTGAAGAACAAGCAGGCCACTTTGCGCCGCACACATTATTGTCAGAGAAAATACAAAGTTAAGAAGTTTAGAACAGTGAATAGAAGCCATACAACAACAATGATGTAAGTACTATTGTTTTACGTTTACTAATTGTGATTTGCGATTCATCCTTTAATATCAAGCTGATAACACGCCGTTATCAGTAGAAATCTTAATTTCTAATCTTATCTATATCATGTTTTTACGTATCACTGTGTACATAGACAAGCCTATTATTTATAGGTAGGTGGGTACTAAGATACATCTGTATGCGATACATCATCAGAGTGGCATGACATTTTATGAATTGGCCGACTGTAAACAACATCAAACGTATATAAACGTGTAAAAAATATTAACGGAGTTGATACCTAGCAAAATTAAAACTTAGTTGTATTGTAATCGTACATAGCCCCTTTATTTACAGCTAAAATTTTAAAGACACCGGAATGTACAAAGTTCAATGAACGTCTGTCCCCTTGTCATTCATTATATTTGATCATAAAATGTATTTGATCCTGCATTGCGATCCTGCGTTTCTTGGAAACGCGCAATATTATCATTATTTGTTAGTTTGTAGTAGACTTAACTGGTGTGTTTGCTATAATGAGTAAAAAATTTTCTTGTATGAACGAAAACAAAGTTGATAGAATCTTCCCCAGTCGTTGAGAAACGTTCATATAACTTCTTTCTACATCCTTACAAAGTAAATGGAAACCAGTGAATGACAGCGCAACTTCTTTGAAACTTTCTCGATGTTTCTACCTACCTAACGTATACATAATATTGTAGGTACATATGTAGATACAAACATAGACAAACATCGCAGGATATTGCGAGTAGTGCTCCTTACCGATTGGTTCTCTGTTATCGTTATCACCATCTATGTAATTCGGTGCCTGAATGTTATCTTTTAACTGCGTAGTACGAAAAGCAGTTTTAGATTTGTATGTTTTTCAGGTGTACACACGGCTACACATCGAGCTTTTACATAACCAGTATAAACTGAACTTTAAATGTGCGGAAAGCTGATGCGACGCGACACCTGGATAAACTGTTTTATATAGATTGATGTGTGGCCGTGTGTACCACTTTATGTAATGTTATTAGTTATTTTTTATATGACTAGGCATTTTAGGCATTTGTCGTGCAGACAGATGCTTAGGATTAGACACAAAAAATTATAGGCGCTATTAGTAAGTAATTGTCCTACAGTTTAAAGGTACTGTTACATATGATTATTTCAAGCATGGAAGCATGCTTCCATTGAGCACTATACTTAGCATGTGTGTAGGAATGTTGGTCAAAATACATGCTGATTGTGGGCATGCTTGTGAACCGACAGACGTACAAATTTTGAGCATGCTACCTGCGGTGCGAGTGGAAGGGGTGTGTTCCTTAAGCGCATCTAACCAAGTTTTTTATACTTAAAACTAATAAGTAACATACATAAACTAGCATGCCTATTGCTAGCAAATGTAAACTGCTCGTAGTCATAATCTTGCTTGTATCAAGCATACTAAATAGACCGCTATATAGCATGCTATTTTAGAGCATGTGTAACAGTATCTTTAGACTCGCGGTACACGTGCAAATATTGTTTTGCGTACACATTTCAATAATATTACAAGTGTGTGGCACACCTAAGGGGAGATGACGCACATACATAATCAGGCATTAATTATGTAATACGCAGTACACTGTAGTTTCGTTGTGTATACATATGACCTTCTTATGTAGTAATAATATAGTTAATTTATTTGATCAAGTTGATCTTTAGAACAGCTTTGCTTACCGCGGTTGTTAATAAACCCGATAAGTATAACTTTTCTTTCTACTATCTTCCAGATAAAATTTTATTGATTAGAGAAAATTATGGGAATTCTGGCAACGGGGTATTAATACTATTATATAAGAAATTAGTTTAAAGTTGTAAATATTATTCGAAACACTCGTCAATGAAATGTTTTTGGGGAAAGTACAGCTAGAGTTGTGAAACCATGCGCAGTAGGTTAACGACGACGGACACGATGGTAATACAAATACTCAGAATTAAGAATCAAATTAAAAGTTTTGGAACAGGAAAATGTGGTCTGACAAAAATTGGCGAAACGTTTATAGCTTAATATACGATAACAAAATAAGCGAATATTACAGATATTGCTAGAGTATTTAGTATCAAAAAATGGTGTTACTTTATTGTTATCATTTGAATGTTATCATATCACAGCTATACATACGCACTTACATGAATCGGAATATATCGAATTCCATTCCCATCATCACCCGCATTTTATCATCGAAAAAGATGATTTGTTTTTATGGTATAGAAACAACTATTGATTGATCTATCATATCCAATCTTTAGCGACTTATTCCTTTACATTGAAGGAAAGTCAGAAACTAAAGACATAGATAGCAGTTATACAAGCTAAATAAAAAAAAATCCGATTACATCGTGAACACAAACCCCCATGACCTATTGATGATATTGATCTAAAAGTTAAATAAAATTTTCCGGAAGTTTTCTTTCTAAAATTGTCAGACCGTATCTACTGCGTGACCATAATCCCAGATCCTAATATGATAACAAAAGTTAGGTTCTCTGTTCGTATAGTATTATCTCTCTTTACCTATCTGCTTACCTTGGTGTTTATTGCAAAAATTGCAAATCATCCTTATCTATTTTATCTGAACCGTTTACGATGACGTAAAACGAGCTAGAGGCCCGAATGGGCGAACAGTCTTCCTACGGCTGCGCGGCGCTTGCAAAATGTAGTCAGTCAATCTGTCATGATTTTTTTAGTTTTCTATGTAAAACATACATTGAAGTTGTTTGTATGTTATAGGTAGAAACTTAGACAAAGGCAGATAAAAATGTTTAAGATCATTAAAAGATTGCAGATTGGCAAAATGTATAAGTTTGATATGAATGTCAAAATAAAAGTTTGGAGTCGGTAAATCACTAGAAATACTTAGGTATTCGGTTGAGTCCTTAAAAGATTGCGAGTTAATTGGTACTTTAATCATAATTATCTTAGGTACATATTAATAGTTAGTTCAGAGTTCGTAAAAAAGAGGTTATTCAACTTAGTTCAATGCCAGGAGCAAATGAGTCATTTTCAACCTGCGAAAATAACGCAAGTAGGTACCTAGTTAAGTACTTGAAATGCTTGAATGTGCGTTTCAATTCATCGACTGGTTTCAACTTGTTTATTGTCTGTACTTAATCCGTTAATCCCTTACAATAAAGTTGGAGAGTGTAGAGTCGCGTCGTGAATCTGCTACTGTTCTACCCTGTATTGCATAAAGACCTATAGGT
Organism: Spodoptera littoralis; assembly: GCA_902850265.1. NCBI lineage: Eukaryota > Metazoa > Arthropoda > Insecta > Lepidoptera > Noctuidae > Spodoptera > Spodoptera littoralis. Next base: position 4,033,161 of record LR824542.2, on the reverse strand, counting down.
ATATGTATATACTTTTTAGAAAAATATTTCACAAAATACTGCACTTTCGTAAAAAAATGTTATGATTTTGTGATAGATCTTTCTATTTTGCTTCTTTGATCATCATTATTACACTTTACATTTACCTTGAAATTAGTCATTTTGAAGCTGACCCTAATATTTTAATATCGACCTAAATATTTGATAGCAAAATTAGTAGTAGGGCACACTAAACATTAAAGATTGTTTTCTCCGTTAGAGGTAGATTGATTGAATATTGAACAAATTCTTTATGACAACAATTTCTGCTAATTTCCGTTTTCCTTAACATAATCTTTTTATTACGTCATTTATTATTTGTCCATAATCTATATATATAAAAGAAAGTTATGTTAGTTACACTATTTATAACTCAAGAATGGCTAAATCGATTTGGATGAAAATTGGTGGGGAGGTAGCTTAGAACCAGGAGACGGGCATAGGATACTTTTTACCTAATTCTTTTTTTACTTTTTACCGAAGATCAAGAACGGGAACGGGAAATATCGGGATTGCGCGTACGAAGTCGCGGGCAGAAGCTAGTTATTATTATAATTCAGTATTAGCGTAGCTGCTATGACGCCTTAAAGAGGTTAAATTAAGGATAAAGTTTGAGGACGTCAATTGCTTTTGTTATTTATTTCTTTTTCACCGAACTTTCATTTACGTCGACACTTCTTCCTACGCACTTCACAAGTCTTATTAAATGTAACAATCTTTGCTCTTTATATTGCTGCCCTAGGTACTCAAGTAATACTTTCAATTAATTGTTAAGCGATCATAAAATCATGCCCATTACCGAGAAAATGATGACATAAATCAATCATCTTGATCGATCTTTGTTGCTACCCTGATTTGTTAATGTAGTTTATTTGTATTATTTCATAATCTCTTATCTTAATGTTCATGATTATAACATGGTCACCCTTTTTGGTAATCTTCAATGTCAGTATAATAACATGTGAAGTAATTATTCGTGTTATTTCATGTTAAGCAAAAAATAGTACGCAGTACCTAGGTAGCTGTTTTGCTTTCGCGCTATGATGAGTCATATTGAAAAACAGTATCCCTCTTGTTTAGCGCGGTGTGATTCCCCAACAAGCAACATACCTATACATACAATAATAATGTATACTCCTATAATGCTTCTACAGATAATAACGTGTAGCGCTTCGGTCTCGTGACCGTGGTAATGGTTCGATCCTATTGGCCGGATGAGTTGACGTCATTTTAGACGGCCAATAGCGTGTAAGGAAAGATATTTTTAGAACGCAAATATTGAGTGGTGGGGATCAAGGAAAACTGTATGGGCCGCTTGAGCCGTGAACATTGCACAACATTTTCTGTGTTCGCACGCAGTGCACGTGTCGCTTGAAGCGATTTTTGGTTTACAAATTTTATTAAAGTTAATCAACAAAGCTGTAGAAGTTCACGCGTTAAAAAGTTTTCGCCTTATATCCTCTTCATTTGTTGTGAGGATCGCGAATTCTAACTCAATTACTGGAGGCGTTACATATTTGTTCGTAACAAGGTAAGTTTTAGAAATATTTTTTAGTAAATATAGTTGTCCAAAGTTTGTCTTAAGTTATTACAATTGTGTATAAGCAAATAATCTGAGTTTAAAGTACTTACAATAATCGTGACTCGTGATTATTTAACAAAATCACATTATATTTCTTAGAAGAAAAGTGTACATGTCACAAAATTAATTATTGTGCAATAATTTCATGCAAAAGTTTTTCTTTTACTAAGTCCTAAATTAACTATAAATGGCTTAAATAACAATTATAATAAAGGAAAAGGCCGATTTTGCCGTATTTTAGCTGACTTTGAACTTATTTGGTGTGCCGACAAAGTAGGTACTGCGCTGTTTCCCAAGCGAACATGTTTCAACCTGTCAGAAGCCCCGCGGTCACGTTGAAGTGCCGATTAGATCGGTCCACACCATCGTTCTAGAAAATGCGCGACAATTTGGTAAAGACGATAAGAGCACAGACTTCTAATGTATAATTAATGACTATAATATTCTACTCACAGCCTTGGCGTATTTTGGACAACTTTTGAACTCGTTTTTAACCCTGAATTTAACATTATAAATTTGAACTACCGGAGTAACTTATGTATTGTTAATTTTTATACAAAAAATGACTGTTTAGTATATCGGGAAATGCAGAAGAATAAATTAGAATACTACAACTAATATTGATTTTCTTCTTGTGGTTTTGAATGACGCACAAATAATAATACCTACCTACCTATCTATCTGTTTAACTGAACAAATACTCTATTGAATGACGTAGGTACATGGTATTCGGGGATTTTCCTTATTGACTTGTTAGTTTTTGTACCTATACTTATACGAGTGCGTCTTAGATAATTGGAAAAGCCGAACGCGGTGGTTGAACTTGCTTTGTTGAACAAGTCCATTTTGTGCAAGTCTAATTTAGTGTATGTAGGTACATAATTCTATTTTTATGAACATACGGCGATAGGCAATCAATTTGACTTACATCCTATCTCCTTTGTTTCTTCCGACCTATTTATTATTTTCACTCGATTAGTTTTATCCTGAAATAAGTTGGAAATATGCCAAACCTCGTCATTTAGCCGAATTCATTTGAGACTTGAGACAAACAAGTTTTTCTATCGTATATTTAAATAACAATGTCTGATTACAAGGTGACCAATTTTGTTGAGTAGGTAGGTAACTAAGTAAGTACCTACAAAAAAGCTCATGCGATCAATATTTTCTGTGGGCGGCCACCTACGATAACATAATGGTACTTATAAGGTCGGCCCTGATAAGTACCTAGGTAGTTCAATCAATTTTCCACCAAAGCGATAAAGAATAGACACCATTTTGTGACAAAGTCGCTATCATACTTAAGCATGCACGGCATAAAATGTTCTCCTTATCGACAGTCATGATAAAAGGCGATAATGTCGCATGTCGCTCTAACTAGATAACTTATAGGAAGCTATAAAAGACAAATGAACAAACTGATAGTAACAATTCGCCTTTGCTTGTTCCAGGCCTACAGTCGGCACCGTTTGTTGGTTGGGAGCCTAGAGAGTTAAAATTTCAGTAGGAGCTCAAGAAGAGTTCAAAGAAGTAAGTAATAGCGTTCACCCTATTTCGAAATTAAAGTTTTTGTTCACAGGTCCAGGACACATCGGTCGGAAATATCGAACCCTGAAGGAATTCCAAAAATTTATCTCATCAACTCAAATTAATCTAAAGAAATGTTGAAAGATTTGAAAGTTAATTTTCTCGAATTGAAAGATAATAAAAATTAATCATTCTAAAGATTTATTAGAAAATCTAGAGTTTTAACTATATTAATTACTTCTGTATTCCAAAAAAATAAGAAGTTCTAATTGGTTAACTTTTGCTAAAACTTACTAATTTGAAAAGTTACAGATGTCGATTTTCTTTAAGGTGCATAATAATGGCGCGTTGATAATATTCTGGCACCACAATAATCCTTCATAGTTCATTCTTCTTACCATATCTTCATTCCTTTTGTTGGCGTTTGTTCAATGATATGCACTGAGCCTGCTCTTAATATTCCGCGATAGTTGTCGATACAAAGTTCCAATTAACGCACCTCCAAAACAATCCGTAGGTACTTAGACATGTAGGAAGTAGAGAGGGTAGAGAAAGTTTCAAGTACCTACAGTGCGTTCGATCGATATTTCGAACATTGGGACAGTAAAGTATGCTTTATCAATATTTAAACTAGTCATATTTAGTTAATTACAATAGCTATAAGTCATAAAATAGTTAATTACCAATTATTTATAGTTTTAGTTCTAAATTAACTAGTCTAGCTAGCATAGGTAATTAAGTTATAATTATGGCATCGTTGTGGCTTCAAGATGAAACCGCAGTCTCGTATAGAGACAATAAGATAACGCTTAATTAATTTTAATTTAGATAAGTTGTATATATAATAGTTTTTTTTACTAACGCTCTACAGGAAATATTTCGGTTAGATGCTAAAAATTAGCAACCGAAATAATGAAACATGACTTATTGCTAGTACATCGACAAAATTTTAAGGGCAGGTGACATTATGTTGATTGCATAATCGACGGCAGCTGAAAAAATGTTGTTCCTTGTCGAATTTTCAATTTTTAATCATATTTATTATATTTTTAAATATTTATGCAATCATCATTCCTTCTATGCTATGTTACAACTCCATTATAACATTCATAATCTATATAAATGTTTATATACCTACTCTAAACTCATTCTCATTGGTATTTCGATTTTCAAGGCTGCGACCTTCCTCTCACGACAGCAGTTGAGAACGTCATAATTACTTTGTTTAGACAAGATTTTATCTTGATTATTCCAAAGTTTCTTCTTATTTGTCCATCTCATTGTGCAAATTAAAACAATTTAACTGGCTTACTGATGATGGAGCATTACACGAGTGTGATGTTCCAAACATCGGCAAGGACAGCGAAATCATTTAATTATCATTTGCTATTCCCCTCACAACCCTTGTATGTTGTCCTACCACACCCTATATCCCGCTTCATATGAGTATGCACACATTATGTTACGTCGTATCATTTCTGTTTGTAGTTCTATTCAAAATGGTTGCTCAAAAGATCACCTGTCCGAGTCGGAGCGACGATATCGGAACTCAGTACGATCCGAACACCAAAAGACATGGTTTTTTCGCAAACGAGTCTCAATACTCAAACTGTTTTGAAAGTGGTAGAGCTAGATCGTTTAAAGAACGAGAAGAAGAACTGCGTAAACGGTCTAAACGGAGTGATTACCGACGGATATTCAAACACCGCAGCTCCGTCTTCGCCAGTGGCTACAACCAGCAGCTTTGCAGAGGTAAGAATGGCACCCGAAACCGTGAGTACTAATATAATGCATTACTATTATTAATAATAAGTTAATTTTTAGGCTCTGCTCACAATTTGCAACACGTGCTAACATTACATAATCTGTTTTCAGGTTTACTTGAAATCGGAGCCCCTATTCGAGAGCGCAATGTTTCACGAAACGGACTACGAGTTCTTCCAAGATCTGGTTCCGTTGTCCTGCGTTCCCGCAAAGGAAGAAGTAGTACAGACCATTGGTAAGCATATTTTAATTAAACCCTTTCTTGTTTCTTTTATATTTGAATTACAAAGGAGACAATCACTCAATAAATATTTAAAATGATTAGGACCTACCAACAGAAACCTAATAATATTTTTATGTAATTTCACGTAAAATTAACCAAATGTTTTTTTCTCAAACAGATTCATCTAAGAATACTGAAGAAAGGGCACTTAAGATCGACACACCATACACACAATTCTCACCGCAAGGTTGGGAAAATTTAGACGTTAACTCCCAGTTTCCACAGGCAGGCTTATACAATAACATCTCCCCGCATGAACCACTGTCGCCGAACGAAAAGTTCCCGCAGTATGACGCCAACATGCCTACCTTCCCAGAATGGGATAAAGATACCAACAACGTGCAGTTTAAGGAAACATTCTTAGACATTAGCAGACTGCCAGTGGTTATTGGAGACTTACCGTCTGAGACGGTCGCTGATACTAATCCGTGGCAAGTCCGGGATCCAGTAGAGTTGACCAACACACATGACACCCAATATTATCATATGTACACCAATCCACCTCACAACACAGCGCCCTTCATCGATGCAGAAGATTCCCTTGATCTTAAATTTGGATCCGTCATCCCACGGGAGGTGGAAAGCAACAACGTAGTTATTTCCGAGTTCATCATCAACGAAGACCAAGACCTAATGGGGGCAATGCAAGAACCGGCGATGCCGAGGCGTGTCGAGGGGCTGTCCGTGGACGTGTCGGCGCGGGCGCCCGCCTGGCCGTTCGACACCATCAGCACTCCTGAAGTGCTCAGCTATGTGGAGCAACTAGAAAAAGAAAAATGCACACAGCCCTTGGTAAGTGTTTAAGACTGATTTGATGTTCATTTTCATGGCGATCAGTTAGATATATGTACTTATGTAACTTATAATGGTCCTTATGGTTTATCAGTCGATTTAATTTTATTTGTCATTGTTTCAGAAACCTCAAGAGCACTGGACGGCCCACAACGCTTCTCTATCCGCCTCGAGGGAGTCTTACACGGACCTCTCTCTGTCTACATCAAAGGAAACATTCACAGAATTGGACACACCGCCGCCCCCACAAGTCGACTATGAGCCCATCACACCAAAAAGCGAATCTCACATGGAATCAGACAATGATGACGTCAAATCTACCGCAAGTAAGAGAAGACATCAAGACAGCGATGAATCCGATGAGACTTACACACCGTATACTGAACAGCCATCCAGGAAATATAAAAGAAGGAAACCAAGTGTTCCAATCAAGGACATGATTCTAGCACTAGAAGGTCAACCTAAGGCGCGAAGAGGACGCCCCCCTAAAAGACGGGAGAGTACTGTGTCCTCGGTGTGTAGTGTAGACGAGAACTCGTCGTCTATCTCTACACAAGAGTTTAAGTATAGAGAATTAAGAGATAAGAATAATGAAGCCTCTAAACGGTCTCGAATGAACAGGAAACTCAAGGAGCTACAGATGGAACAGTTAGCTGATGAACTAGAAGAGAAAAATAAGAAGTTGAGAGTTCGAGCTGACATTCTAGAAGAAATGACAAAGAGGCTGAAGAACGAATTGATGTCTGCTATTCTGAAGAGTAAATGAAGAGCAGACATCTTGAATTTTTCGGTGTCCTCAGTCTTAACTTGAGCAACTTGAGTTTCTTGTTAAATCTATATTCATAGATGTGCTTAAGTACAAATTAATTGTTTTTGACTAAATGCACAGATTATTATTTTTTTCTATGATTATGGATATAAAGATCTTGCCGTGCATGCTAGATGTTTCTTACACATTAAATAAGAGCGTGTAGGTTAAAATTCTTCAGTTGAATTAGTTGTAATCTATGGTCTATGAAACATAATATGAATGTTAAAAAAAATACAAAAAAAAACTTTTATACTTAAAAATAATACCTAATTGTATAATTGATTTACAATGGATTAGTTAAAACCATGGTTTAAAGTTTTATTTTCTTTTTGCATTAAAAATTGTCTTGTATGTTATAAATTGTAATTGAAATAAATTGTTGTAATATGACATAACAATAGATTTTTTTTCATTCCCGATATACGTCGCATTGGGTAGATACCTGCCCAAATAAGTAATTAGGTAGGTACACTGAATGGTACACAATAGTGTTAGCAAGATGTAGGAGGTAAGGCGAATAGGTTTATTAAAACTGGAGCTTAGTCAGCATAATAGCTTATATATTTCCCAAATGTTAAACAGATGTATAAAATTCACTTGATTGACAGCAGATATATTTACTCAGCAACCATGCTTTTGAAACCAACATAGCAGTTTTGAAAACCCTCATTGTATTAGATACCCACCTGCTATTGAGGTCTAAATACGTAGGTACATGTAGGTGTAAAGTATTGGTAAGTAAGTAGGTACACATAGACAAAAATACCTTCCTAAGTATTTAACTCGTCACCATACAGACACACACCTAGGTTGCGCTCCCGGAACCGCCTTATTAAGCAGAAACTCGTCTTCAAAAGACGCTCGATGGGAAATCTCAAAATCTCATCACCTTATATAACATCAAGGCAAGGATATGGACACCTACTGTAGTTTTAGAGACAACAGGTAAGAAGGATTTTGTGAGAATGTTACAGTTCTTCAGAATAGTAACTAGGTACCGCCAGCCACCGCATTTCATTAAGGTACATGCAACTTTATTATTTAAAAAAAAACTGATAGCGATCAGTTTTTATCAACATGTTGCGGAATATTAAATGGGGTGAAAGAACCCTTCGCTAAGAGTTTAGCCCAGTCTTGGAAGTATTTATTTTTCTAACCAAATATTTTATTTAAATAGGCACCTTCAGTCATTCGTGGTGAGATAAGGGCACGGTAAAAAATAAAGTGAAGATTATTAATAGAGTAGACTAGATTATTTATAGCTAGGTATAAGCAGCTAACCAATATTACCTTATTATGACCTGGGTAGGGCAGATAGTTTATTACATAAAATAGGTAATGATTTTATTGGTCGTCAATTTGCTACAATCATCAATGATGAAATTGTGACACAATAATTCTAAAGGGGGCCATACACGCTAGGTTTTGCATGATGGTTTTAGCCGTGCATGCTTAACCGACAGGCAAGCCCTAGCGTGTATGTGATTAAACTGTACCTACAGTTATCGGTGCATGTACATGCAACCGAGCAAATTTCAAAATTCATATTATATGCCGCTCGGTTATGTTTGCGCGCGAGCATAACCGAGCGTGTGTGGCGTCCAGCGAGCTTGCCTGCCATAGTTTTGTTTTTTATTTTATCGGTAGTTTCGTATTGGCGCACTACACTCACCGTCACTCCGTCCGTGCTGGAGACGTATGCTCCGTATTCCCTGGACCGCTCGTCGCACCAACGTCTCCATTCTCAAGGAGATCGGAATTACTACGAGGCTGTCCACTGTATGCCTGCAGCGAATATTAACTTATATTGGCCACATTGCGCGTAGAGACCCCAACAATCTGGAGAAGCTTGTGGTTGTTGGTCGGGTTAACGGGAAAAGACCTCGCGGTCGCTCACCTACCCGGTGGTTGGATGATGTAAAAAACCTAACCGGCCTGACAGTTCCACAAGCCATAAAGACCGCAGAGGACAGGGGCGTTTGGAGGAGGGTTGTGCATCAAGTGACGCGTGCACCAGACTAGACACGACCTTCAGTAATGAAGAAGACGACTAGGAAGAGACTCACCGTCACGTACTACGTAGCTCACTCAACTGAGAGTTCGTGGCAAGATGGTGCATGCAAAACCTAACGTGTATCTATGTGTGGTAGGGAACTCGGTTAAGCTTGTCGGATTTGCAGGCAAAGTTATAACCATCATGCATAACCTAGCGTGTATGACCTCCTTTAGACATGAACACGATTAGCTACGATTTTATTATAAACAAAATCATTATACCTAACTACGATTATAATGGTTTAGAACAGTTTTGTAGAATGATGAATCATATCGTTGGCATACATACATAACCGCCTGTCTCCCATTGGGATAAGCAGTCTATGGAACGCAAATTGCTACGATTCTTTGCTTCATCAAGAGTCATCATAATATATCGTAGAATTATAATATTTATTCAGTATAGGTAATAAAGGGTTAAAATGTATGTTTCTATAACCATTAAAAATTAAATAAAAAAACTTTTTACTGTAAAAAGGGTAATCATTTTATTAATTGATAATTAGGTACAATTATTTTCAAATGAAATTTCACCATAGAAATAAAACGTCGTAACGTTTGACCATTTAATTATATTGTGACCAAGCCCTAATCAGATATAATGGTATTTTTAGCTATCAACAACTTCATCACGATCAAGGCAGGCACATCTGTATGCATACTTGCACAATAGGAATATTGAGGCTTAAATCTTACCACTTGATTATTTTAGACAATTTTGAGTGTAAAGATAAATAATACAATTAATATTCTAATAAACCTAAATATTTTAACATAAGACATAAATTCTAAAATATAGAAAAATTAGATTCCCTATGGTTGTAATGCAATCAACTGCAGAAAAATCCCTTCGAAAAGGAATAATATAAAATAATGAAATATTAATTATTCACAAAAATAGAGGCATGAAAGAGCAGCACCTGACCTAAAACCTGTTCACATCAAAATTTAATGGAATATTTGCAGTTCTTAAATCTTTACTATGTTTGCAACCATTCATATTAACATTATAATATTGTAAATAACAAACCCATAGAAAATTTTACACAAATCAGTACAACATGGTCACATACGAGCCCCAGTCTTTGCTGCAGTATCTTACTGAATGTATTCTGTGCTGAATATCTTCCCCAGACAATTGTAGTAAAAGTATAATTTTAGAGACTCCAACAAAGACTGCGAAGCAGTGTGAGCATTAGCAATCCTATTTAATATACACGTATATCCACACCGCACTAGTGACTATCAAATCAAGTTCTATTTCATCAGCACAATTTTAGATTGTCTCCGTGCTCTATCGAGTCTGTTCTACACGTTAGACACTTTGTTACTCGTTAATTTATACACTTTACACTCGAGTCAACTGTAAAATGGACACAATTTGAAGCGCGCACACAAACTCAATGCTCGTGCTAATCAGATCCGCCGTCATCGGCGTCTTCTAAGAAACTAAACTTGTTCGACGCCACGAAATTCTGTAACAGAAATGAAACATTGTAATAAGATTCAATCGTCAACACAATATATTGGTATTCGGTAGTTTGTTCAAAAATATTGATAAATTAATAAAATGTAGAACTTACAGGCGTCTCGTGATCTTTTAGCTTGGGCATGGGTTTGTCATCGGCTTCGTCATGCCTGTCGCGCGAGCGGCTAGGACGCGAACGTCCGTTGCGCTCGTGCGATGGCGGACGGCGATCGTCGTCCCGAGTGCCGGAGTAGTCGCGGCGTCTATCGCCGGAAGGATCGCGACGTCTTTCTGGAGACGCTTCCCTGCGTCTTTCGCCAGAGTTGCGACGGGGACGTCGATCTGGCGAATAGTCGCGGCGGTCACGTCGATCGCCAGAAGAGTCACGGCGTTCATCTTTGTCGCGACGGTCGCGTTCGTCACGGTAGTCGCGCCTGTCTCGCTCTGGTTCTCGTCGGTCTCTGTCGTCACGCTCGCCGTGCCGATCTCTGTCGTCCCTATAGTCTCGTCTGTCCCGGTCATTATAATCGCGACGGTCCTTGTCGTCCTTAGAGTAATCACGTTTCTCTCTGTTGTAATTGCGAGAATCCCTGGGACGATCATCTGCAACACATTAAAATATTGAATATGAGTTTTTTCAATATCAATACATTAATTTTTTAAATTTAAAATTATCTTTTTTTGTAATTATGTACTAAATTTATTAAAATGATTATTATTGTTTATCTACCTCGCTTTGGTGCAGGCCGACGATCGCCTGAATGATCGTTCTGTAAAAATGAAATGGTGACGTTAGTGTTTTATTTTTATTTAAATTAATGTATCGTGTTGATATTGCAAATTGTACCGACCCTTCGTCCCCAGCGCTCCTTCTCTTCCCCACCGCGCCGGGCTTCTTCCTCTTGCTGTTTGCGTAAACGTTCCTCTATCTCACGCTCTCTGTAAAAATTAAGCAATTGGCAACAATGTTCAGGGAACATAATACTTTTGAGTACATCATTAGTTGTTTTCTTATTTCAAAAAAAAAACGCTACTTTTCCATTATTTAACTGCAGAACTGAATGAATTTACTATTAAGGTCCAAAACATAAAGTTCAGATGACTTACTTAGCTGCAGTGTCAACAGGTTTGGCTGCACCAAATACTTTTTCAGCAGGCACGGGCTTTGGTGCTGCCTTCTCCGGCGCTTTATCGTCCACTGCAGCGCCATCTGCCGGCTTTGTGGGTACTTCTGCGTCCCGAGGGACCGTACGAGGCAGCAAATTGAGCTTCGGACGCTCTCGAGGCTTTGTGTCTACGGAATTAAAAAACATTACTATATAGCTTTAAAAACTTCATATTTTTGGGCATAAGTTATTTGTTAAAACGTTAGATAAAGGTGCATCTTAGTATAATTATCTCCTTATTGTCACATTTTAGAGTTTATTTCTATATATTTTATACCAAAGTCAAAGGCTTAGTATTTAGTGAACCATACTAATAGGTACTAGAATTTCGATATAAAAACGTAAAAACAAACCAATTATAATTATTTATTAACTGGATGATTGTGACCACAAAATAAATATTAGGTACCAATGTTATCAGTATATTTAGGAGTATGGAAAATTACTCAGTGAAGCAATTAGACTGATAAGTTACAAATCAAAGATGCTGTGTCATTAGTATGTTACAACACTAAATATATTTGTTTGGAATGATATGAATTCTAAATATTACTTTAATAAAATATTTAACATTTACCGTCTGGATGTTTGGACAAACCATTATTTCAGTTTTTTGAAAACTGTAGTCGTATGGAGTCTTAAACAGATACAGTGTATGTATGGTAATGGACTCATTCCCTGTTTAATTTAGGTGACCTAGTTGACTTTGGAGTGACGGTCTGATTCGCCAGGAATTACACTTCTTTGGTTGGAGTTACATTTAACATATGCACTCTATCTATAGCTTCGAAGATTAAATGAAGTTATGTGTTCAAACAATTACCTTCTCTTGGTGGTGGATCACGGTCACGGTCGCGATCACCGAAGTTTCTGCCACCAAAACCTCTGCCTTCTCTACTTCTATAAGGAAAATATCAAGTTATTGTACAATATTTCCTGTTAGATTTGGAACAACATGCAACATTTTAGCATAACTTAAACTTCCTTACTAAACTAACAATTGAATATCGTTTATTTTGTAAGTCTGTCAGCTAATGATACAACCAGGATTTTCTCGACTTACCCAAATCCTCCGTCACGTTCTGCAGTACGGAACCCGTCGCGGCCGCCATATCCGCTGCGTTCTGGACGGTCTTCACGACCTCCGAAGCCACCACCGCGCTCCCTACCCCTGTTAAATTACATTATTTGAATAATTTCTAAGATATAATTTTACTTTAAATATCTAAAAGTGTAACAATGTTGGTATAAAGCGACCGAGTCTAGCACAGAGCATGAACCGGTGTCTAGTTAACCTCTTTAATCTAGCACCATGTTATATAAAAATATATAACTCAAATAAATACCGAAATATTGGGATCTCGCTACTTTTTTCATGTGCTGGAAAACTATGTTGTAGTTTATGAACATAGCTTTTTTGGTATAAATTGGTTTGGTATTTGACTTACTCTCCATAGCGGTCGCGTCCGAACGAGTCGCGTCCACCGTAGGGTGTTCTTGCTGGTTCAGGCGGAGCTGGGCGGTCGCCATCACGCCATCCGCCGGGACGGTTGTCGGCACTCGCTAAAAATGTTTCACAGTGATGAATATACAAAGGGATAAACAGACAAAATGATTAGCCAAAAAAATATAATTCACTCAGAGTTAATTACTTGGTAGAAGGAGCAAACTAAAGACTAGTCTGAATTGAGTTATAGCAATGCTATGTCACAGATTGAACTAAAACAGCTGATCACAGGGACTTCAAAGGGCAAAAAGAACCAAGTCTCGTCCGAGTGGAGTCCTCAACAAAGCTCCAAAGCCCGTCTTTCTGGTAACCCCGCTACCGCTATAAGCAGTACCCCTAGCTGAAGGGTTAAATGCCCAAAGTGCACCTGACCTTTACTCAGACCTTCCCGAGACGTATTGAGTAACCGAAGTCGTCGATTTAAGTAATAAGATCGGAAATCGGGATCTTCCAACCAGGTTGGTTAATTGTGCAATCTATCCATCACTTTATCCATCCCAAAGACCGGAGGTCGATCTACTTGAGTCAGCTGTCGATGCTACTGAAGAGCAGAGTGCCAGAGCCAGTGTATGTTGTCCCTAGTCCGAGGATGTCGGAACTATGCCGCTAAATGCCCAATGAGTCGGGTGCGCGGTGCGGGGCGATACTCCAGTGAGTCTGAGTAGTGAGTTTGCTGTGTCACAGTGAAGCAGGTACATGCTGCGAGAGGGCGCTGTGGCTGCCAGCTGCGTGTGACGGTGAGAGATGTGCTCTGCTTGCGTGAACCGTGTGCAGTGTGCTGAGCCGGACGCTAGCCCTTTGAGTACCGTCATTATAGACACAATTAAAGAACAATAGGTGTGCCGACACCGGTGTCCTCGCGGTGTTTGACAGTCTAGTGAGGCCGAAGGGAACACCAGGCATGTGTCTCTGCTGCATGCATATGGTGGACCCTGTAGTGGCCGAGGTGCTGGTTGGCTTCGACTTAGTTACTGCTCGATATTGGAGGAGTGCTGTATGGAGAGATCATGTTGATGGTGACGCTGCCTAAATGATCCGTGAAGGCTACTTCAAACCACGTCGCGTTAATTTTAAGGAATGTGATGACAATCCGCGGCCTAACGGTTGGGGACATTGCCACATCATTATTACAAAAAATCGACGACCATCTTGTACTCTGTGTGTGCGTCCCAAGTGTGACATTATAGTTAGCTCCAACCGTCAAGTAACCCATCATCACAGTAAATTTAAAAAAAAACCTACAGTATACCTGCGTTTGCGTTACAAATACATACCAACACTAAAACATAATTTGTCATGAGCAATTTAACAACAAACTTTAGTTACCTAATAAGCAAATAATAATTCAGTAGATTTCTAAACATGTTGCCATGGAGAGTTAACCCTAAATACAGTAAATTATAACTTATACATAATGTATTAGTATGTCACTCATAAATAACTGCCAAGCGTATGAAGAGGTGCGTGCCTTTGCGACGTCATCGCGAATCGCGTGGTAAGTTGTAATGAACTGTATACATTTATGTCACACGCATTTACCGATGCTACCTGTATTTTTTGCGAGGACTTTGAATAATTTTAGGAGTATTTAATTATCCTGTCGGAATCGAGGGAAAATTGCTAGTTAGTATAGAGTTTAGTCGGTAAGAGCTCGACACTCCTTTGCGCCACATCCAGTCATTTGATTATTTTCCTTTGCTATAAAAAAAGAATGCGAAGTATTACTTACAATCGCGTTCACGATCGCGATCGCGGTCCATGTTGCTACGATCCATGCGTCGTTCCTCGTTGCGCGGCCGGCCTGATGGCTCGGGCATAGCTCGTGGCCCAGACCGCCAGTCACCCATAGTTCTCTCCGGATCATATTCCCTAATACAGATTCAATTTGATAAAGTATTCTTTAAAATAGATATTATATTTTAAAGACCGATCTCTAGTAATTCGATTACGATTGTGTGTTCATCAGGAGACAGATCCTTTAGGATTTTAAATGTAGTAGTAGCATGGCCGCATGGCGTAAGGTTGTGTTTTGGTGTGTTTACAAACATGCAATCTCAGATCAACATCATACTCTATGGAGTTGTCCGTGCGGGAATCGAACTCTCATCACGTTTTATAGCAGCCACGATTGGCACAGTCCAGTTATAGCGCCAACCGTGCAGTCAAATGTTATCTAATTGACTATTTTATACTGATTACGTCACTAAAATGTATCCCATTAATCTTATCTTTACGTGCTTTATCTGCACCATAAACTATTACATTGAGTTCTGTAATTCGAGCATTAAAGTGTAAGTAACCTTCGTGTTTAATATTAGACTATTTTTTTTAGTACTCAGGTAAATGTACCTATTTTTTGTAGTACTTTCGTTAAGTGATATTTCATATGGTTAAATAGTTCGCAAAAAGACTTTCGTACTTAAAACTGACAATTTACTGCAAAAAATATTGTAAGTCCTAAGTAATAAAAGTATTTACCTGTCACGGTCGTTGCGACCGCCCCTTCCCATCCGACGGTCATTATCCTGTGTCGAAACTTCGATCCGTATTCTCCTGCCCCCAATAGTCTACAAACAAACGAAACTAGTTACAACCGGTACCCCACACAATAGACCCTTTTCGACAAAAAAAAGGGGTCCGCCAAAAATTTGAAATCAGTACAATAGGAAGGCAACATAGGGACATTTCTTTGTCTTTCTAGAACAGCTGGGTTATCAAACTTCTTTTTGTTCTATCTGCAATAAACGTGAGAAATGTTTCTGTGCTATATATATATAACATATGTGAATTAAAAATATTCTTACCAAGTCAGGAATGTTCATGGCATTTATCAGACCTTCTCGGTCCTCAAAATCCACGCAACCATATCCTTTGAGACGGTCGCCTTCGCGCGGCAGTCGTAAGTTAGTAATCTGGTAAAAAAGACAAAGATTATAAATTAAATAATTCCTTATTATTCCTTAGTTTCAACTATCATGAATACAAGTTCTGCCCTGAACAATACTTCCATAATAATTTAATTGCATATAGTTATTTGTCCTGTCCTTATCTTAAGTTATATAAAGTTAAGTCGACACAACATGTCTTCTATACCTTTAAATTTCTCTATATACATTTAGAATTCCTCTAAAATATTCATTTCCATTTTGTAGCAGTGTTAAAGAAGTAAATGCTGCATACTACTCTACTCTGCATACCTACTCTTCAAAATATTTTTAAATTGCTAATCTACTATCATAATGTGATCTGACATCCTTATTTATGTAACAGTATCAAAGAACAAGATCTCGTATTTAAAATGTTGTATGATAAACTGGTATATATGTTCAAGCAACTGGTTTTGTTGTGTTCAAGGCTGTTGACATAATTTACAGAGATATACTTTCTATAAGTTATAAAATTCATACTAAAGTGGTTATTGTACTTGTTTTTATGTCTAATATTATTAGATTTTTGTTCAAGAGTCACTATAAATTACTGAGAATGGCACCACACCTGGCCACACCTAGGACATTTAATGAAAATTGGCGATGGAAACTATGGCATTGTTCAGTATCAAATGAATAAAGGAATTGTGAACATAAGAGATTACATTACATTCCAGGGTTCGATTGATTTAAAAAAAAAAAAAAAAAATTTTGCCAAATTCGCCTTTTTACCCGACTGTAGGAAGGGTATTGTTACCTGGTGGTCTGATATTAACAAATGTTTATTGTTCCAAAGACAATAAATCATAGAATGTGTAAGTATCATCCTGGAGATAAGTGTGTTGTATTGTGTAAAAGTACCTCTGCCCTTCAAGATCAAATGCTTGAAGTGATGTGTGTATGTACAATATCATTGTTAATTGTTTGTGTTTTACCTTAAGTCCGGTAAATAGTTCCATTATGGCGGTTTCGTCGACATCGTAAGGTAGGTTAGAGATGTGTGCAGTGAATGGTGGGCGCCGGGGGATGGACTCATCGTCCACGGCCAGGCCGCCGCGCGCCGCCCGCGACGCTGACGGCAGCACCACCGGCGCTCTTTGCCGGGACTGGTGGTACCCTCCGCCATAGGCATTTTCCGCTAAGTCGATATAAATTTAATAATGTTATAATCATATTTCAGTTCTACAAAACGATTATTATTATCCTGGAAAATTTTTCTTTGTATATTTCTCTGATTATTAACAAAATGTAAAGTTAAACACAACCATCAAATGTGTTCATAAATTACCTATTTGTTGTAGATAATGCTAATTACATTGTTAAGAAAACATTAACAACTAATTGAACATGATAATATTGTACGGTATTACTCTATACATGTCATGAAATATTTAGTTATACTGTGAAATGATGAAATATATTCATTAAGTACATACTACTAAAGAAGTAATACAGTTGCAAAAGCTAAGAAGCTGTATTGTATTGATTGAAGGAAACTATTTGCTGTAATTCTCATTGCATTGTATCTATTAGTAATCAGCCAGTATTTAGAAGATAATGCATTACACTTATTTACAATATTTACTAAGTATACCTCAATACAACTAACAGAAACTCTGTTACATTATTTTTATACATATTAGTAGAAAAATCAATAAAACCAACAACTAACATAAAAAATTGAAAATGTCTGCATTGAAATACAAATGAAATATTTCCATATTGTTGATTTGTATCCTATAATCTTAAACTATTGTACGGCAGGGTTATTAACAATACATTTTGTTAACAAAGAGTAGTGCTACAGTTGGCATTCAATTCAAGACAATTCATAAGTTGTCTAAATCTTATGACCCTCAGAACTATTAGGGAGCAAGCCAATGAAAGACTAGTCTGAATTGAGTTGTGACATAAGTCATCTCGTAGATTGGGCTAAAACTGCTGGTCACAGGGGTTTCCAACAGTGACAATGTCAACAACTCCACCTGACCCCACAGGCCTGGCTTCACAGGCTTAACATCACACTGTAGTTTCTGGTTCCCCCGCCTTCCCTTTAAGAGAAGCATCCGGCTAGAATGTGTTTAAACACAAAAGACCTTTACTCAGACCTTCCCGGGGCGAAGAGAGTGACGAGCACTCGGCAAGTGCACCCCATGTACGAGATTGACATTGGCGAGCCTTTACCCTTTACATCTCATCATTGGGTCGAGTTGCGACTCAACATCAGTTTTATGATAGAGAATATGAGTATTTGAACTTACGTTCCTCATCGACCGAGTCTGCCCAGTTGTGGGTTGTCGGAATCGTCGTAGGTTCCGCAATAATATCTGTGATACTGGCGGGTATCCATTTCGATTTTTTCTTTGATTTGCCTGGAAAAAATACACGAGAAAATCATTATAATTATTTTCCGTACAATATTTGTGACAGCTGGATGTACGAAATCTAGAAAAAGTAGAGGACAAGCTAATGAATAATGATGACGCATAGTAAGTGAACGACCTACTCCGTTTTTGGAAAGCGGTTATTGGCGGACTTATGAAAGGACATATAGCATTTTACAATTAACCTACTTCCTCACCTCCTCAAATAACAATATAACCAATAATCTGAACAATATATCGAGTAAAAGAGGTAACAAAAAATTAAGAGCATTGAAAAATGTGGCCACGCGGTAAATCCAAACGTCCGCAGAGGTGAAATGATGACACGTTAGCATTATTAGATAACATTATATGGGCTTCAAAATGGGTGCATTAGAAAACTGTTTCACATGCAAACTAAATTAAGTATGAAATTTTGATGATACATAATAGAATTAGATAAAATTTAGAGATTTTTTCACGTGACAAAATTACCAGAACTAACCTGAAGCGGCCATATTCCAGGCTGACCGCTGAGTCGGGTGTTGCCAGAATAATACAGACCATTGCAAGCAGACGTTTACATCCAAGTGTTGCCAAGGAACACATTTGTTTTATTACTAAAAATAAACTGAAGGAAATATGTGTTTTATTTTAATGATGAAATATTTTTTTTTCTTTATTTTATGGAACAAGTAATAGTTTTAGAAACGTTGTTACTCAAACAATAAATAACTTACCTATTTTTTAAAATGAAAACCATGATTATGTTTTTTAGGTACATGCAAAAAATTGATTATGATTAAAGATGTCGTTTGCTCACTTCAATATTGAGAAAACTTTTACTAGTTTCAATTTAGAGAGACACTCTTCCTCAAGAGCAGTGTGGACGTGATGATGGTTTATTTTTTTGGGCACATTGTCATCCCTTTACAATGATTTTCAATCTAGTCCCTCCTATTGAAACTTGTTTCAAATAATCATAATCATCACTGCAAAGGTCTATTCAGGTAAAAGGTATCATGATATTGTATAGAATATAAAATATTTTTTTACATATTTTACTTACTGGCAACTATGATAATATGTATATCTTTACTGGCAACTGTCACCGTTTTTTTTGCTTGTAAGTTTTAAAACCTAGCGTTTTGAGAATGGAGGTAAAACTACTGATTTTTCACCTTAGTTAGAGTATTTAAAACCAGAAACTTAAAATAGGTAAACAGACCGAACATTAGTTAAAATTTGTGAAGCCAAAAACACATATGCGCAATTTGTAGCTTAAACGGAGCCGGACTAAGGTCGGCATTAGAAATAAAGGTCATTATTATTATACCAACATAAAGATAAGCGTGTTTTTGGGATAAATAGTCGATATATTTTATAAATGCTTAATCCATTTTTTCTTTATGTTTTACTATAATCCATTCTTACTATAATTTTTATGTATGTGTTACTGGAAATATATGAGAATCCTATGAAATTTATATAATTTCGAGACTAGGTATTTACGAACTGTAAAAAATATAGTTTTATAAATTATTTAATACCTACGTATTAAATAATTTTAATATTATTATAACATAGAAAATTTATTAATAATTGCTTTTTCAAATAAAACACGTTGAAGGGAGAGTAATAATTTTTATTAACGCACTTGTTACGGTTAAGAATATCAGGTAATAGTCATCCTCCCTCCCCTCAATAACACTGACCACTCCCAAGACAAGTTCTTTCCTTGTCCTGTCTTGGTAAATTTTGTTTTACATTCCTAAGCCTTTTCCAGGAGTGCTAAAAATGGGCAATTTTATAGATGATCAACATCTTATATTCGTATTCTTTTTTATTTTTACTTTGCAACCTCGGATGTGCACCGCTTTTTTTTTAGGAGCGGCAAATCGTCGAATGCTTGCTCCCGCCTGGGTGAGGCGGGAGGGAGAGTTAGACTCTTACTGACTAAAACCACCCCATTCCTTCTCCTGCACGTCGAGCCGGAGCCCCGGTAACCCGTTAGGTTCTCCGCGACTCCGAATCGGCATCGGCCCTATTGGGCCCCATCTGTGGTGGTCAGATTGCTCTTTGAGCCGTATGCTTGGGTCTGTTTCTGGTCGGACGGGGAGCCACCCGTGCTCGCCGTCCGCCGGCCCGCGCTTACGGTGGCCGGAGATCGTCCCGCGATCCCCGACGCCCGGTGTGTCCTTCGCGATGGCTGGGTTGCGAGGAGGCGCGATGGCCGGGGATCGTCCCGCGATCCTCGACGCCCGGTGTGTCCTTCGCGATGGCTGAGTTGCGAGGAGGCAGCGCTTTGCTGCCTCCTCGCTCCTTCTTCTCGCAAGTCCCCTCTTTGAGGAGTGGCTTGAGAGACGCTACGGCGTCCTTACCTACCGCCTGACGCAGGTCCTCACCGGACATGGGAGCTTCGGCAGGTACCTGTGTCTGATAGGGCGGGAGGAAACGCACGGGTGTCATCACTGCGAGGACCGCCCTGAGGACACGGTAGGGGCATGCCCTGCATGGGCTGACCACCGCCGTGCCGGGCACTCAGCGTATCCCATTTTATGTAATCATGTCACCCTTTTTTCACCATATCAGCAAAGAACATGTTTGTTGTTGCAGCAGAGTTCTTAATAGGGATGATGACAGGGTATGAAAATTAAAAATCTATTTAGTCCGTCAGTTAGGTAATGAAAAAATATTAGACACGTATTTAGTCGTGGTGTCGGTTTAGTGTCGTGGTGGCCCGGAGGTTTAAGACGCCCGCTTCTCACGCATGAGGGTGCAGGTTCGAAACCTACCAACGGCAAATACCAATGTGACTTTTTCAGAGTTATATGTACTTTCTAAGATTATTTAGACACCACTGACAAACGGTGAAGGAATAACATAGTGAGGAAACCTGGACTTATAATTTCTAATTATGAGTTGGAAATCGCCAACCCGCATTGAGCAAGCGTGGTGATTAATGCTTAAACCTTCTCCGTGTGAGAAAAGGCTTTGCTCAACAGTGGGCATTTACATATATGATGATGATGATTTTTTTATTTTGATGTATAAATAAATTATACTTAGATATAACGAATCACAAGTTTATGAGTGGGGGCTAAAACGTCATTTCTACGTTAAAATGTACGTAGAAGTGACGTCTTCGTATTCGTTTCTGTAAAAAAATAAAAAATACGTGTGTAATGTTTTAAAATAATCTACCAGACGGACATTAAAATAAAATTTAGTCATCTACCCTATTGTTTATTTTAATTCAATAATTTCTTCTGCCAGGTCTCGTTTTTCATTTAAGTTGTCGATGATGTCGATTGCTCGGTTGGCCTTTTGCTTCAGAGATTGGTACAGCACAGGACTGTCATTTGCGAGACGCCAGATCCTACTTTGCAACTCAAGTTACAGATTCTTAGTTTCTGCTCCGAATTCAACTTGCCTTTCGTGGCAATAATGCAGACGTCATTTAGCTGCTTCTCGATGGATGACATCCATTTTTGAAGTTCTGGTGTACTTACTTCAATATAGAAGTCAGATTGCTGGCTTTTTACTTGCGAGCTACAGGCCCGGATATTGCTGGGGATTTTGTTCATTTTTCAATCAGTTTGTTTCCATATTAGTACTTAAAGTAATATGGAAACAAATAATAAGGAGGTCACTATGTTTACGTAAATTAAATTTTGTTATTTATACGCACGTCTGTTCACTGCGAGGGCAGCCGAATCAATTCCTTCCTACTAAAGCCTCTGTATGTATGTATTGTATGTGTGTGTGTATGCGATGCGGTTTTCAGAAAAGTGTTTGTTATACCTAGGTGCGGGCTGCGGGTTTTAGTATAAAACCGACGTAAAAACGGAGGTTGAAGTCGGTTTTTTGAACGCAGTCTAACGTACTCAATGGTATCGAATTTGGGGCGCCACCAGCACTGATCGGGCCGAAAGAAGTACCTAATTTTGCCATAGTCTGCCTTTGAATATTAGTGAAAAATTGTTTATTTATTTATTTTAATTTAGCATTGTTATTCCGCCATGTGTCGGTCGCCAGAGACTCGTCCGTTAATCAGTAGGATGTACCACGAGCAGGTGAGGTTGACTGGAGCAGTTCCATGGTTTTGTGCCCCTTTTAAACTAGGCAAACATCGTGAAGGCGCCTTCGAACTAGGTGGAGTGACGATATCCGTAAGGAGGCTGGCAGTGGTTGGATGAGAATAGTTGAACACCGAGCTCAGTGGCGTGCCATTGGAGAGGCCTATGTCCAACAGTGGACGAACACGGGCTGATGATGATATGAAAAATTTGCAGGTGATTCAATACTGAAGAAATGATCTTAGTCAGTCACCAGTGTCGCGGAGAACCTAACGGGTAACCGGGGCTCCGGCTCGACGTGCAGGAGAAGAAACGGGGTGGTTTTTAGTCAGTAAGAGTCTGACACTCCCTTCCGCCTCACCCAGGCGGGAGCAGTCATTCGATGATTTTCCCCTCTTAAAAAAAAAGTCAGTCACCAGTCTTATCCTCTATCTCAACTGATGACAATATATGGTGATAGTGATAAAGATTGCTCGCTGTACTGGTTGAGTTTGTACAGGCGATGTTTCTAATGCTGGTGTTTCTACGTGATAGGGACAAGGACAATGATTTTGAATGTCACGTAATGATTCTAGTATTGCCATCTTCTTGAATATCCTCTCGTCCCAGCGACGTCTAAGGCAGAGCACTAAACATCTTTAGATAGTGGTCTATAGTTTCTGTCTACCTTCATGGGACGAAAGCGTAAGTAAATAATGTATTTGAAACTAAATTGTCTAAAAGTTTCTAAGGGATTCTTTAGGATTAATGTATAATTGTATTTCGTTTCAACCGGTTACTCAGGCTGTAGGCTCCGATGCCGACATTTGAGTTGAAATCGTTCACACAAGGAGTAAATCGTTTTTCCAGAAAGTAGCATATCTATATTATGTGAAATTATAATTATTTATATCGAATAAATTCCAATTCGACAACTTTTTATTAAAAATATTATAGGAATAAATGATTACATTCGGCAACTCCAAGTATTTCGATATGTATTCAAACTTTATGTATTTTGTATATATGTAATTCTATTTTTGGATATTTGATGAGAAATAATACGTAATGACATTCAGCCCGGAAACAACAATTTATGGATTACACAGAGTCGGTCCATCATCCGTGCGGGAATCAAACCCGCTACACGTTACTCGGCAGCTCAGCCACCGCACCTACCGTACAATCTTTCATTGATCTCTTCATGTATTTCTTTGAGAGATTTACTAGACGTGTTTGCTATAATCTCCATCATTGCACTTTATTAAACTGTCAAACACCAAGCGGTCACCGGTGACCGCGACCTATTGTTCTTTAATTGTGTCTATAAAACCGGTACTCGACGAGTTAAAGGTGTGTCTATCAGCGGGCGCTGGTTAATTTCATCTGCTAATTTATTTGGCACAGTATTGCCAGTCCAACACTCTCACTACTCTCAGTTAACTTTTAAGTTCTAAGTGCGTCATACTTGAAATATGCATTGTTTACAATTCTGCAGTACAGATAAAATTATGATATGATTTTTCAAGTCGAATGGAATTTTATCGGAAACTATGTACCATAACTATGCTTTGCTTTGTCCGAGAATTCTATTGTCACAATGCTTTTCAACTAAGCTTATGATGAGTAAAGGCGTATTTTTAAATGCCTGTTCTATAGAAATATTATTATATCTATGGCCTGTTCGAAATTTAAAGTTTAACTTCTAATTTATAAGTATTTTATACTAAATAAAAATGAGTGATTCGATAAAATGAGGCCAAATTAATAGGTATTTTTTGGTTTTCTATCTAGTAAAATACATATAGGTACATTTTTAGTTTTATTTTAATTAACTTTTATCTTAAGTTGTATATATTTAATTTAGTAATAGTTAGTATTTATTTTATTTAAGTTTTTATTATCTTAAAATAAAAAATATATTAAAGTAAATTATATGTATTTATTTGGATTTAGCTAGTTATAAAACTGAAAATTGTCATTCAAATTGGTGCAGCTAATTTAAAAACATAACTTTTTAGCAATTTGTCATGTCATTATTTACTGTCTGGGTGTTATATCATGTTGTCGTAAGCATTTCCTCGGCGACGACGCCCGCGCCCGCCGCCCGGCACGGCACGGGTGACTGGGCCAGCCAGCAGCGCTCGCGGCACCAGCCCGCAGCTCGACCAGACGTAATGTGCTCGCGATAGATGGCATTCAGGTCGGACGACGTTACCGAGCGGACGCGCGTTCTCATATTTCGAGCGCGCTCACCTCGATCGTTCAACATTTCTAACGAAAGTTTTTGTTGTACAGTTTTTATTTAGCTTTTACTGTTAGACTGCTACGCGGGTGCTAGTACTAAGAAAAAAATTAAAAGTCCATATTTAAAAGCTTACGTGTTCTCCTTTCTCTGTTGTGGTTGCCATAAATTGAATTTTGTTACGAGGTGACGTATAAACACTGTGCCGGTGATAACGGAGAATGATGTGAATAGTGTTGTGTTTATGTTTGTGATGTGCAGTTTAGTGTAGACGTGGGTTGTTTACAATGGGGTACGCGTCGAGCGGAGCGGGGCGCGCTGCGCATGAGGCGCTGCTGGCCCGCCAGGATGCAGAGTTGAGGCTCATGGAGACCATGAAGCGAAGCCTACAGGCTAAGATGAAGAGCGACCGGGAGTACGCCCTCGCACTGTCTGCCGCTGCCGCACAAGGCCAGAAGATGGACAAGTGTGAAGAACTTAACGGTAAAGTTCACCGCCACTTAACGAGAATTAACCCTATTAGCACCGCCGAATAGACTCACACAAAAACTTAATTTTACTGTTATTTTAAAGAGTATTGTATATAGGCCAGGAGCTAGAAAATACTAAATTGTACATTACCTAGGCACCAATTTAAAAAAACAATCCCGCTTTAGCTTCACTACAGTGCCTGCAGTGGAATCTTTTCTTTGTTTATGTGATCTACTTTCTAGGATTATTTGCAAAGCAAGGTGGTAAATAAAATAAAACTGCGTTTAAAAGAAGGGTACTTTGAAATTCGAATTGTTTATGCCGAAAGAGCATTACAAAAAAAAATCAGTAGTAAGTAGTGGTATTTTGAACTGCATCATTTTGTCAACTAAAAAAAATATAGAATTTACATTAAATATCTATTACTAGAGTCCAGTTTCTTTTTTCAAATAGACATATGCACACAAAAAAAGATGTCGGAAACCATTGGGTAGCTAGACTAATGATTTAATTTCCTATTTACCTTTGAATAGTGTTTAAATTAAACATTTTTACCAATGATACGGGTGTTGTTTACTTCCGGCAAAATAAAGACCTAGTCTGTTTCCTGATTGTTGTTAATTAAGTATCTAAGATATAATTAGGTAGTAGATAACAAGTTTATCGTTAGCAACTGTTTTTTTTTTCAAAGTTGATTCTCACAGGACTTACTTCTTTACTCTTAGTTTACTTACGTGTATTTCAGGCCTAATAAATGCCAACAATCGTCAGTGTTTAAGATTTAGTTAAAATATTAATTTTCAAATATCGAATTCGGTTGTATTTTAGAGGTTTCAATGTTTTATGGCTGAAGATAATAACTGATGTGATTGCAATCGTAAATCTTTGAATTAAGGTCGATTTTTGATATTAGCTCTGTATGGGGTTTCTGATATTAAGATTCTGAAAAATAACGCAATTGAAAAATTAACAATAGACGTTGAAAAAGAGGCGGTCATAATGTCATTTATAAATGATTGAAGCACCAAAATGTTAGTACTTTATTTATGTGTGTGTGTGTATGTAACGTTAGCAGAATTAAGAAAATGGCAGATGTCCTTCGTGTCAATGTGTGTATGTTCTGCGTGTAAGTCTATAGTAGCCAGGTGCTACAGTCGTTGTTTTAAGAGACTATGTCTGCTTTCATTTCGACGTCCTTGCTTTATTACCTATCAACGGATATTTTCAATATCTACCTCTACATTACCTAAATTAGATTTAGGGGGTCCTTGCAATAATAATAATAAAAAAATGCGCCAAGTATCTACAAATTAATTTTAACCGTACAATTATCCTTTTTACGAATGATGTTACATAATAATTATGTTTTATCAATATTCCAAGTGGTAGGTGTCACGAGTCACAGTGGGCGATACCATTGTTCTCACTACAGATAACCCACTGTGGGTTGGCCCTACCTTATGCTTTAGTATTGTTTTTGAGGACCATATTAAAAAAAATGTCATGGTTATTTCAAAATGGGAGAGGACAGGTAGCTCTTGTGAATTATTTGGCAGCTTTTACCGTGTAACAAGTGAATAGTTATGTGAAAAGTAAAAATTTATGTGTAATTGTCTGTACATGTAAACATTACATATTATTTACTACTTAAGCGTACGTAATTGTAAAATTACTACTCTAACGATACGATATCTTATCTAATGAATTTCTGGTTCATTTTGATTTGCAATTGAATCAACTGTTTATCGATCGCATTGACCATTTGTTTCCGATAAATAAGTAAGCACAAATTCAAAAAATAAAACGAAGTACGTAATAAGGATTAAATAGAGAATTAGTATTTATAGGATTAATAAATTAGGTAGTTTACAAAATGGCGAAGTAGTATAAAAAGAATACGGAGCCGCGGAAGACTACGGTGCCGCGGAAGACTTAACGGGTTACCGTGGCTCCGGTTCGAAGTGCAGGAGTAGGAACGGGGTGGTTTTTAGTCAGTAAGAGTCTGACACTCCCTCCCGCCTCACCCGGGCGGGAGAAGTCATTGGACGATATTCCCCACTCAAAAAAAAAAAGTATAAAAAGAGTGTTAAGGTAATGACGTAGTACGTAGACAGACTACCTACGTAGTTAAAAGTAGGAATCCTAAAAAGTCGGAATGTGCTAAACAGTAAAAAAAAAGTAGAAATGTGGGACGAGTCACTCGTGTCATGTAAAATTCTTTCAGTCAAATTGTGCCAGGAATCAGTCACCAGGTTCGACACGCCTCTATAGTCTAGACAGAAACGTAACCAATAATAAATATCTTATGACTTAACTACGTTACATAAATATTTTTTGTGACCGTCCTAAACATCTATTTCCTCGTCAGTAAATAGCAACGTTTTCTCCTATCATCATTTTATAAGGACAATTTTGGTACTTCAGTGACAAAGGCTTCTCCCTCAGGAGGAGTTTGTAGCCGAATCGCCAAACACGGCTGCAGATACATCAGCTTTGCATCAGCCACAAGACATCCACTGCTTCACGGGCCTCCTCTAAAGACCACATATTATTAAATACAAACTTTTATCCTTATTGTCGACCATGTCAATAATGAAAGTCACTCGACTTATTAACTAATTTTCAACTAAACAGGATAGACAATTGTTTCTATCTTGCCTCGTTGGCAAAGTGGTCGCAGGTGCGACTGCCGGGCAAGGGGCTTTCGGGTTCGATTCCCGGGCCGGGCAAAGTATTACTGGGTTTTTAAAAAAATCTCAGTAGTAGCACGGAGTCTGGAATTGTGCCCGGTATATGGCAATAGGCTCACCCCCTATTACATGGGACTCATAGCATAAATAGTGAAAAGTGGGTGTTACCTCTACATTGTACAATGGCATAATGTGCACCTCTGCCTACCCCTTCGGGGATAAAAGGCGTGATTTTATATTATGTACAATTGTTTCTAATAAACAGTGATTTCAAGTAAGATAAGAATGTCTACGTATTATACATGTATCATTTTATACTTACAGTAATTGTCCTTTTGTTCCAGGGTCCGTGATAGCATCTGCCTGGCGGGCCATGACCGAAGAATGGGAGAATATCAGCCGCCTTATCAGGGCTAACGCTGAGGCTCTAGAATCTAAAGCCCTGGACAGACTTACAACACTCATGACAGAACGACGAAAGTCAAGGAAAGTGTATCAAGAAGATCATACAAAAATCTCTTCGCAGTTCACACAGGTACGTTTGTAACATAAAAAAGTCCATAACATAATTTTTTTTTATGTCATAAGCCGGCAAACGAGCAGACGGATCACCTGATGGTAAGCAATCGGCGTCGCCTATGGACACCCGCAACATCAAAGGCGTTATGAGTGCGTTACCGGCCTTTTGGGGATTAGGAGTTTGAGGATTGTTGGGGATTCAGGTATTGGGGAGATTGGGGAAGGGGAGGGTAATTGGGCCTTCGGTAACATCACTCACATGACGAAACACAATGCAAGCGTTGCTTCACGTCAGTTTTCTGTGAGGCCGTAGTATCACTCTGGTCGAGCCGACCCATTCGTGCCGAAGCATGGCTCTCCCACACTTAAAGTTTATACTTATTGCAAAATCAGGGAAGAATTACATGTTAGTTTTTTGCTACTCCCAAAGGATTTTATCTATAAGGCAAAAAGTAACGATGTCTCTCTTTTCTAGCCCAATTTTTGGAAAAATATTCACTGGGTTTAACCTAAGTCAACTATTGCTATTCGAGAGCTTGATTTTAATTGAAACAGGCTCTTTACCAAGTCCATAAGTTGCAGCTTTCTTATCACAAGTGGTATCACCGTATCGGATCACGTCTGACGTCGATAATACTGACTCATGTACTATTTCACTGGCTCTTTAGTTCCTATTCAATCACGTACGTCTTTCGTTGATAACTTGGAATGAAGTTATCTGCTCATGTTAGCTAGGTACTTTTAAATAAACCTTTATCTTAATTTGTGCAAATTATGGAATTGCAATGCAATATTTTGACTTGATTTTAATTTAGTGTTCTTATTTAAAACCATGCCATGTCGTGTGACTGCAGTGTAGGTAAAAAGTTCTCCGCAATCAGATAGTACCGTTTGCAGTTGCACATATTGTGTTTATAAATGTTTATTTATTTTCTAAATGGCCATGTCTAGAGCCGAACAGTCGGAACCCGCGGCCCGTTACTGACCGGTTCGGCTAGCTTCTTAGTTCCTCGTTCGCTTCCTATCGCTGATCTACTCCCAGTACCTGATCCACGCAATTAGGTCTTAGCGAACGGTGCAAACCAAAGAACCGTGTCGAGGCCAGTTTACAAATAGACTTTACCACCACCAACGTGAGTTAAGTTCCATGTTGGTTAATCGATTTCATACGACGGACACCGCCTAGTACCACTGGCTATTGATGAATGATCCGCTATGATCATTGTCTATAACAAATTGTACAAGAGAACATGCGAGTGAATCGACTTATTGCCAGATGCAATAATACAAATCGATTTCTTATTCGCTCCAAACTAACGTTTACCGGATCGAATCTCAGGGAGGGACCAGTTTTGTGAAGTGTATTTTTGCAGCTTAAGTTCTTGTTAAACTATAAACCTGTTTATCGAGATTAGGATTTCGAAATACTCAGATATCATTATGAACGCCATCTCGTTTAGGTTTTGGACTAATGCCAATTTTTTGCTTGCGATGTAAATAAAACAAGCAATATTGGCGCCGCTGTGCCGTGCGTCGTGCGTTGTACCACCAACATTATACACGCATCTGTTAACGTTTTATCTGGAACTTAAAATTAGGCTGCGCTCTATTTACCAATGCTTACTGGCTATAAATGATTTATGTTTTCGCAGAAACTGTGGGTTTCTTTCTGGGCGTGGACGAAATGAACGTCAGTGTGACTAAATGATAGAAAGTTAGTTATCCGACTCGTGTCATGGCTCGAAGGTAGAAGCGACAGGAAGGACATTTGTATGCTAGGGAATGCACTCGCTTTAATGAATGACTGACATTAGACCGCACAGTAACGACCTCCTGGAATGCGTGGGACGATACCCGGAGAATTACAATTCCGTTCACAGATCACCGTCTACTTGAACTTTTTCAGCTAACAAAGGATTACGTAAGCCTTTGGATCAAAGCTTACAACGATGACTTTGAACTTTTATGAGAGCTAATAATAAAATCTGTTTCGGTCTTAATGTTTGTACGGGACATAAAGTAAGATTGAGGTTTAATAATGTCAGAATAAGTTAGTGATCAGAAGATTGATCGGTAAACAAAGCCAGTGCAAAAGCAACCCAGGTTAGGTGAGAGGTCCTTCGCCCACCGCGTCTCGCTTTCACTCGTTGTTATTCGAATGCACCAGACAAGGATGTAGACATAATTTCGTGATTTGAACCGAGTCGCGTAAAGTGAGATTCTGTATCGGGATTGGTCGCGCGGCACCTGTCAACGTTCATTGGCCCTGCGCCTGCGCTGCGGCGCGTGCACGACTGATTTCTTTTTAGTTTCACCTTTTTGGCCATTATTTTTGCATTAGTTTAAAAATGATTGCTTTTTGTATGAGGATAATGTTGTCTCAATATCTTTTACTGTCATCCAAATACAAGGTTTTTGTTCTTGAAGGATAAGAAAAGAAATTAAATTCCTTAAAGATTAAAATATTCCAAGTCCTATATATCTTGTTCTAATAAGTAATAATATATGTGTATTTATGCCACATTCCCACGTCGATACCTATACCTAAACCTATACATTTAATTAATTCTGCGGTTTTAGACCGGACATTAGTCATATTGTACCTATAATGTGTATGCAGTAGATGTCGAAATCCGAAACTAAATCCGGCTGAGAATGTAGTAATCACGGAGTCTTCGCATCTACGTCGCACCGGATGTTGTCACTAGGTCTTTTAGACTCATTTGGAAAACTAGTGTCTTTCCGTGTCTGCTTTACAAAACAAATAACAACGTCTGTATCTAGGGCAAAAGAATCGCGACGTGCCTTCTTTAGTTTCCCAAGCGACCGCTAACTATTGACAATTTCACCCAGTTTTGTTGATGACTGACAATGCTTTCCATTAAATTGCCGTCTATTTTCGCTGCAGATGTCATAATTACTTTCAGATTAAACTTTGTATCTTTGTTGTCTAGACAAACCGTCTGACCTACAATTATATTGGAATTAATACTTAGATTAATTGGTGTCCTCGGGACTCTCAACAAATTATAATTTCATACCGAGACATATTTCTCACGTCGGCGTCGCGTCGATTCGTCATTTGAAGCCTGAAGGTGAATGTCATAATATGTATGATACCGATGCTTAAGTCATCATTGCATTTCAGCCAGTCTGCAACGTCATTAGGTCATTATACAGATATGCTATAATTGCAGGCTTGCTGTGAACTGCATTAAATTATCACTTTATTATTTTATTTTCTAAACGTGTCAAGTTCGCGAGGCAAAATGTAGAAAAATCGGCGGATGAGTTACTTGAGTTCTGGCTCGAAGCACAAGCTGGAACGGGGTGGTTTTTATTCAGTAAGAGCCTGACATTCCCTCTCGACTCCCCCAAGGGAGGAGAAGCCATTGGATAACCCCCCCCTCAAAAAACCGATGTAGACGTGGATAATAAATATGTGTGGTGTGAGGTTGTTGTCTACAATGTTAACTTCTGAGGTCAAACAATACATATTTTATTTACTTACGATGATATGAATGTAATTGTAGTAGAACATAATATGCGTATTTTTTATAAAGTAGGTCATGTTCATAGCACGCAGCGTAATTACGAAGTATTCCTAGACTACGTGTAACGTACAATTAGTCGTGTGAACATCAGTGTATGACATTTTATTTCTTGTCTCCGTTAACATAGCTATCGGGTTTGTATTGCAAAATATCCGTTTGACTTGAACGGATCTTGAACAGTAATCCTACGGAAATAACTTATTTTGTAACATTTATCTTTGTTTCTTATTTTTTGCCGTAAAGGTTGAATTAGTTCCAATATTTTACGATGTTATAAATATTTTCATGTAAAACAGATTTAGTTGTGCGTCTTGTATTATTATTGATGTTGGGCTGTATCCATCAACAATAAAAACAACATAAAATTGTGTCATCGCTATATTTAGATGAGCCTATAATTAAAATAATTGTTCTGGGCAAAAAATTAAACGATACACATTTTTTCTCAAATAAAGGATAGCCGTCTGCTCGCCGAAAGCAATTTATAACAGTTGGTATAAACGGCCATGAAACCATTTGAGTAAATTGTAAAATAAATTGAATGGGCAATTGCTAACCGTATGGATATAGCGAGTCGTGGATCAGGGCATTATTGGTACTTGGGAGTCGATTGTTTCGTATTTGATAAATATACTTAAGGTAATTTACAGTAAATGCTGTAAGTAGGTACCTACCTATATTATAAGGTCACATTTTAATAAGCCCATATATTTAGAGAGAAGTCATTAAACTATAGGATATATGTGTCGCGGAGAACCTAACGGGTAACCGGGGCTCCGGCTCGACGTGCAGGAGAAGGAACGGGGTGGTTTTCAGTCAGTAAGAGTCTGACACTCCCTTCCGCCTCACCCAGGCGGGAGGAGTCATTCGATGATTTTCCTTAAAAAAAAAATAGGATATATGTATCAATATAGGGAACAGATTTGCACTCTACACATACCAGATAATTAGATTTGAGAACTATCTTTCGCAATTATGAATACAATAACGCGTCGTTGATAGAATTGTAAGAATGAGAACAAAGTTGACAGGAAATCAGAGTGACATGATCGGTCCAAATATGAATCGATGGGAGCCTGCGACGCCCCCATTGTTGCGCAAGAGTCGAATCGTCTCATTAGTGGGCCGAGTGCGCAGGGAAAGTGAAATCAACCGACGATCAGTGAAAGTCTCAATGACAGTTATCTAATTTTGATAGCAGGTTCGTGATTATGACGCGTCTAGTTGTGGGTGATCTCGGACCAGTTTAGGGCAGATCAATTAGGGACGAGTTTTGATACAGCACCTACGCTCCGGCGTCGGTCGCCAGTCGGCTGGATTCCACTCCCAATTAAACCTCCGATCGTGACTGATTTCTTCCGCACTGATTTTACTCACATTCTTCGTGTCAAGACAAAACTAGATCAAGGTAGTTTGTACTCGTTTGTTTCTCAGTAATATTAGTAATTCTGGTCGCCTAAGGCCGTAGGACAAACAGAAAACCTGACCAGCTGTTCACACTAAATGTTTGACGCAAGTTATTAAATAGAAGTAAGTGTTATTATTTATTTGCTTGTAATAATAAATATTGGTCACTAAAGAAGTCATTTATTAGATAACTAGGCAGGTAAAGTTGAGTAATTTCTTATATTAGTCGGCATATCTCAGTAAAAACCACTTAACCGATGAATTCCTTTGAGTGATGTACCGTATTGCAACATTAACACTCGACAATGAGGTTTTATCTAAGAAATTGCATTCCAACGTTGCGCTGAGTCAATGGCTGTCTTTGTTCCCAGTTTGTGTGAATACCGAACAACAGTATAGTTATTTTCTGGTTTATACTACCTTTTACCTAAGATAACATTATTTTATGACATTACCGTGCAAATATCAAGGTCACTACCGACGCTCGTGGACTGGACGGTACTATTCTTTGATACTTTTCAGGTTTTTCTTGTAGACATATTATTAAACAGAACACGAACCTGCTTAGTGTTAGAAAGATGCTAATATCGCTTTGAATTTAGAACGAAATTATTCTTTGCAATTGAAATAATTAATTTCAAGTAGTGTTATCTTTAATGAATTAGTTTTATTGGAAGACCATTCTATATATAACTGACAAGGCGGGAAATTATGGCAGGACAATGGAATACTACGGGGTGTAGCTAGTAGTTGATCTAGACTGAAATGATAAAGGTAGAAGAAGATAGATTAGTGTCGCCAGCAAACTTACTCTTGATGTAACTCGTGATAGTGTAGCTAGATATTATTAAGGAAATGCGTTGTAAGGACAGAATAGCATTGTTCTCAGTCAGCACTTACTTATATTTTGTTGTGACCATTACGAATTTACATAAACACTAATTTTAACCACATACCAGTTGTAGTGTTTAGTCAATGTAATGGAGTCACAGGCAATAAATTATGGCAAGATGGCCGACTGCCAGAAATGTCCAGCTAACAACACCACATTATATCGCTTAGAACTCTTCTTTGAAACCGTTTGTTCTTGTTATCTACTGCTCTCCTAGTATTTCTTGCAGTAATTATTTTAACTAACGAGATTCAAATCGTTCTGAAAGTAATTTTAAAGTAGTTCTGAGATTAATTTTTATTCTCTTTATAATCCATTTGTTTACTTTTTGTAATCTCTTGATGGTTATTCAACAGGAAAATATTATGCGGACAAAATGCTATGCATTTTATACCTCGAACTTCGGGGCATTTTTAGTTTTCGGGTAAGGGCCTGAAAAGCCAGCTACACTCACGCTTGGGGTTATGCTATGATGAACGCATCGCTAAATAAGTATCAGATTTAGACAATTTTGTAATGAGCTTCAAACATTTCTTCCGTCAAGGCGCATTAATAAACCTGAATCCGGGGAAGTCTAAATAGATTCTATGAGTGGTGCGATTTGCAATTTTTTCAATTTGCATATTAAGTTTGGCTAAAGGTCAGCTTTTTGTCGTGGGTCAAAGTTGAATTGTGTAATTATTAGACTTTAACTCTAGTCTTCAAATAGTTTGTACGTACCTACTTAACTTGTTATTTTGTCTAAGGGCGTTCCCAATTCTTTTTTGTTTTCGGGAAACTCCTGTTACGTGTTTATTTTCGCATTAATATTAGATTTTTAAATTTATGGATCTAGACTAGCAGGAGCATTCTGCAGTACCTATTGCATTTGCATTGATAAAAATGATGATTCAATATGAAAGAGCTGTTATATCATCCCCATTGTTATAGCAATGTATAGTTACCAAATATTTTTATCGAGTTTCATAACATTTTAGTGATTAGATAAAACACGGTAATTAAAACAACACATGATTGACAATAATTTACTTTCTTGTATCACAGTTTATAAATTAAAAATAGAACTTAAAATTAAATGGAAATAAATAATGCATTAAAAATAGATGGATATGACATTGTTTGAAAAAAGTACCGATGCCACACATGAGTGACTAACTTTATGATATAATAATAACTTCAAAGGAAACTCGTATTACGGAAAAGGACGTAGGCATGCCCATACGTCACCAACGAGTAGTTCCCCTGACAGGAATTAAATACCTTACGCTCTTATTACATTCACGTTTTCCTGTACTCATTTAGTATAGTTAATTATATGTAATCCGAATTCTAAACCGAAATCTGTCAGATTTCATGTGGAATTAGGAGTCAATAACACAAAAGTCAGTCGTTTATTCACTTCTGCCTATTCTCTTGGGGCAAAAATAGGCCGTTATCACTTTGTTTCAAAAATATCACTATGAAGTAAATTCTGATGAACTTTACACAGTCCAAAATCCTTGATAAGTCACTTTTTACTCCGTCCAAGTGCCTTCTTTACATAAAGACTAATGAACTTCTCGAGACTAACTTTAAAGGACTTCTTCTCCTTCTGGCTCTTTATAACAGTTCTGTTTGGCTCTCCTTCAGGTCTGACGGCTCCACCAACGTTCGTACTGTCGTCACAATTAGACACGTTTATTTTCACTGTATTACTTGCACTTCTCATTTCTACACTTCCATAGTTATCCATAACGTCTATAATGCACTCGTCACCGATAATCGTGACACTCCCCACATTTTTATTAATTTTGATATAGTTGTTATTGCCAACAATCTTTAATAGATGAATATTCGCATCCATTTCCATCTTCAAATTATTTCCAATAATTGAATATTTCTTCATATTTGTTTCTATTATTATATTCCCGGTTATATACGTGTCAGTCTCGCTACAACGTATACTCACAAATGAGCTTTTGAATCAATCGTATTCCTCTTTTATTAGTGCCCACGGTCACGTTGATGGTGAATCCCCGAGGCGGCGTGCGGCCGGTTATTATGAAGTCATCTAGATATATTTTATCAATAATGTTATTTTTATTTTTCATTTTTACCGTATCTTTGAATTATTCAATCGACTAGATTATAATCGTGTCCAGTGAAATATGTTGATCGCTATCGTCTTCAGTTGCATATAAATGTACCTTAGGAGTTAATATTGCCTACATAGCTTGCAATTTCCATGGCGTTATTTTAAAACATAAAAATGTTAGTAATAAAATCTTGTCATGCTCATATAACTTGGGTTTGGCTTGTCGATAATCATTTCAACGGATTGTCAACATGCGTGAGCGTCGGAGGCCGGACCGGATGACCTCAGGTGGCTCGCTCTAATACCCGTCTTGAGATCATTATGATCTATTATAGCCGACGAGACGTATTGATTACGTCGGCACAGATTTTGCAGACAATAAAACAGCCGTTAACCTGGTTTAACGTCCAAAGTTCTACATCCAAATATAATGTAATGTTTTTGATTAAACAAGATAAGACCAACGTCGACATGTACGATCCGTTGTTACAGCGTTGTTTATAATTATTATGTACGATTAAATAACTAGGAGTTCGGTATGAAACCATAACATCGCCATAGTAGCAATTTGCAATCGTTATCGTGTTAATATATTCTGTTTCATTTGGTCCAGAGATATGGCGCAAATTACTCACTATACCTGCCTTTGTTGACGAAGCCGCCATTTTAATTTGGTCGAGAATAACCGTCTCGGTTCGGTTTTAGTTTCGCGAGGAGGAGGTTGCTCGTTAGACGATCTCTGGGACCTGTTATTTGCCTCGCCGACAATCGCATCCGACTATTGGTAACTCTAGAACGCCTCTTTCAACTTGCGTGAAATTGCCTTTTGATCGTTGTTTTTAACTTGTTTTATGTCCTGACGAATAAATTATTTGGACTAAAACTTGATAGGTTTGGACTGAATGTAAAACATCGATGCAGATTTGGTTTGAAGGTAGATATGGAATTGTTGTCAAAAATTCAAATAATAATTCTCCAAACCTCAAACCGGTGCGTAAAGAAGAGATAGATGTCAATATCCTTTGAATAGCCCATTAAAGACAAATTCTATGAACTTTGAATGGAGTATGACTTCATGTTAATTGTATATTGGAGGCTGGCAGTCCTTGTGCAGTTATTGATTATATTCAAGCTCATTAGGCTCAAGTCAATAATAAGCGCGTTGTTGTTGGCTCTGCGTCTGCCCCATCATTTATTATCTGGCTTCAGAACGCATCAATTACGGATATTAATTCGAGATGCAGAGCAGAAATAGATCAAACTCGCGCGCATCTGATGTATGATATCACAAGCGCATCTGTTCCAGTCCTTTAATTGCATATTGATTTGGTTTTGGCAGTTGCACTAATTCATATCTTGTCAATATATTTGATGTCATGCCAAGGTGTTAATTTTGTGGATACGAGTATCGAAGATTTGTTATAGATCTTAGTAGTTACTGTTTTTGATAAGTAGGGTCCAAGTGGGAATCTTGATGTTACGTATATTTCGTTGAAAATATTGCAATAATGATTTTGAAAGTTGTGACACAAAGACCTTCATTTCTGCCAAAATAATGTAAGCTGAGAATTGTTGGCGACTCAGTGAACAAAAACGACAATAGCTCATTAGAGTTATGATACTGGGAGTGTCTTGGCGATCGTCATGGTCTACATGCGATGCACATTAATCTATTTACTCTA
The DNA here is from genome assembly GCA_902850265.1 of Spodoptera littoralis. Taxonomy (NCBI): domain Eukaryota; kingdom Metazoa; phylum Arthropoda; class Insecta; order Lepidoptera; family Noctuidae; genus Spodoptera; species Spodoptera littoralis. The sequence continues at coordinate 3,995,306 of LR824542.2, read as the reverse complement.
CAATAAAGCCTTATATGTTACGATATCGCAAACAAAATCGTTACGTCTCGTGTTGCGTCATTTTTGCTAAAACATGACTGGTTGCTTTGATCATGCGTAGCTAATTCAATAGGTGAAATATAGTAAAAAATCTTGATTTATTCGGAGTTAGACCAGATCTCTTGTAGGTATAGCGTAGTGGGCTCTAAATAGAATAATCGTCTGACTAAGACTGTGTTTAGTTGCTATTGATACAAATGTTCGTGCAAGAAAATTAAATGAAGTGTTCAAAACAACGGTTCTGCTAATAACCGAGCAAATGCAATAAAATGGCGGTTTAGTGTGTGGGTAACAAAGTCCGTGCTTTCAATCGACATTCGGCTGGCTCTCAGCCGAGCCGCCGAGTCGCGCTTCTTGGAATTAAATGTCGCACCGCTCCAAATAGTTCGTTGCACTGTCCTCGCATCCAGCCATACTGACCTCTCTTGAAACAAGACCACGTGGACCGTTTGTACCGTCACATTATAATCGTATAATTATGAAAACGAATAATCATGCTCTATTCCCCCGTCTTCCGTATTTTGTAGACGTTTTTAATCATGCGTTTTGCCCTACTTGTTGCTAATGTCAATTTCAAACTGCAGAATTATTGCAGTTGGTTGCTTTATTTATAATAGTATCAATTACAATTTTACTGTCAGTGCAACTCGTCGGAAATCTTTATTTATAGCGTGCAGTTACTGAAGCAAGTAATTCAATTTTTCTCGCTTCAGTGAAATCTTAATTTAACGTTGCAGTTAGGGCATTAGGCCAAAATTATTCTTTGTTAAGATTATTTGTCTTGAACTGCGCAGTATTTAACTGCTATTAAGTATGAGCAATATTGTATTTGTGACGTCCATATTAGGTACTTTGAATAGCGTTGTTGATAGCATCTGAATTGCTAATATCTGAAGTTCTAAAAAAGGTACGCTCGACTTAGTTTTCCCAGAAAAACCCACATCATTGATGGGTTGTAAAGATGGATATCTCGGTACTGCCAAGAAAACATCAATTTTTTAAACACAATTCACTACAAGTATAAAAATTGCATTTAAAAATTCTCTTTGCTTCACGACAATGTGCATTCTAAAGAAATAGTTGAGCTTTACAGTGAATTGTTGTTATTATAAAGATAAATACCACGTTCACCTTTGTTGCTTGGTAATTACTTAATAGACATGTTGCAACATGACCCGGGTGCTTGTCGGTGGCAATGCTGACATAGACACATGGAGTGGTGTCAGTCATGATCTTGTCGGAGACAGAGAGACGACGACCTCAATCCATTCAATATCTCATTATGAGACTAAGTATTGACTGGACATTCGACAAGTCGAGAGACTGAAAGTAGCACAAGGAAGACTGATGTTTGCATTTTAATGTCGTGTATCTTCAATCTTGAGAGAATCATCATCTAGTTCATTATGTATCTCATTGATCATCACAATCTTATCAAACTATGTATTGTTAGTTGTGTGTTTAACATCTTTGCTGTTATTTATAAAAAGGCAGCATAGAATTTAGACTGTCATATTAATTGGCGACCTTTATTAAATTATTTTTATCTTCTGTGTTTGTTGTTTCTGTGTGTTCATCTACCTGTGGTCCATATTTTCGTCCGAATGCCATGTCGTTAATTTAATCAAGGTAAAATTAAGATATAAATTCACTTTTAATACGAACGGTACTTAAATCTATTGTATGAATGTTATCTAGTTTAATACCGCACAATTAGGTAAGTGGTCACAACTGTAACGAGTGACGTAACATAACAAAGCTGTTGTGAATTTTTGCTTTCGTTAAGATTTGTGATATAATAAAAGTTAGTACAACTGGGTTGCGCTAAAGTGCCGTGAGAATATGAATTTCAATTAGTCTACGCATTTACAGAAATATCTTTGTTGTTAATGTTGTTATACAATTTTATTATGGACACCCAACTCGTTTGGTAATATAGGAAATAATTACTTTTTCTAGGTTTTCAGTTTTCAATAGTTTACTACCTTTTTCGCAATACACCATTTTGTTTTATGCGAGCAGTTTTGTCATACTTTTGTTATTTAACATCGATAGCAGTACTAATCGCTCCTCTTATGAAAATGTGCTATATTCCAGTGATTACTGCTTTTAATAAATACCAGTCTGGCGTCAATTTAGAGTTCAAGTAAAAGGTCAATTGCCAATTTCCTTTGAGATTGTGAGGGGCTAATTGCTTATTGAGGAGATGCTCTATGGCAACGCACTGTTCTACAACTAGTACATGGAAATGTGTGAGATTACATGTTCTGTCTGTATTTATGGTATCATCCTCCTGCGTGTTCAGTATCTGGTAAATACATTACCCTAAAACCGAGTGTACTGTTTTATTTTTAGATCCAGTCAGTTCATTTTGCTTCGCAGAATAGACGATTTTTTGCAAATCCTTGAGCACGTTTCTTACATCTAAAGTTATTATTAAATTGACGTGGATGTTTACGTCGGGTTTTTGGTTTTTGTATAAAGAAAGAAAAATAAAGTTATCAAGTTACCTTTTACATTTAATTATGGTCATATTAGTAACTTTGTAAACATTCTACTCACTTGAATATCTTTTGTATTCCAATAATAATCTAATAAATACAACAACCACCCCGCAGGGAGGGATCGACACCAACCATTTTCTGTTGTTAACATAAAATTAGTTATTAGTTCTGTTCGTTTAACAATTTATTTATATTTTATGGCATTTCACACGATGGCTCCGATACCACAATAAGCTCCCACCGTAAAATGGTACACTCCGTTCAGGTACCTAACTCGAAGTCGACTAAAAAACAAAATTGACAGCCAGCGTCCAACGTAATATATTAATGAAAAGATGGGATAGAAAAAAAGATATTAGAATTCGAATTTTAAAAGGCGGTGCGTTCAAGCAACTGTACTAGAGTTTATTTTGTTTGAGTGTTCGAAAAAGAAAACAAAAGTGTGGACGTTCTTTTCTCCTATTTGCCTCTGACCTCGCCTCTTATTGACAATGGCTGCCAGAATGAAATATGGCGCGCCTCTAACGAAAAAGAGATTAGGTGGACGATATTATTTCTCGTCTATTGTGGAGTATCGGTGCGGCGCGGCACTGTTTGCCGTTTCAAATGCATTTTACCGTGTTATTTTTTTAATCACCTGTTAAGCTGTGACGAAGGTTAGATGTTTTCTTAGGACGTCATGATATCCATCATTTATATCATTAACATAAAAAAGTGATTTGATTCAGAAGTACACATTAGGTGCTTCGTCACTTGTATAATATGTTAAATGTTTATCCATGACCTTTAATCCACGGAATTGTGAACGATAAAATTTGAGATCTACAAGATCTACAACACTAAAAAGGTACACTAGTCCTTTGTTTACGTTTCATTCAAATCACAAAAACATAACCATGTTTAACTATCTTTAATTGAATAGTAGTTAGTGATCCAAATCAGCGCGTAAATATCACAAAGCGTTGGCGCCTGGGTTAGTTGACCACTAACACATCTGTGGGGGGAGGAGGGGAGTCTGGAGGGCCGGTAATGAAGCGGCGCGTGTGGCAGAGGGCAGACACAATAGTCGCCGCCGCCGCCGACGCGCCGAGCCTTCTCAGAACCGGTCCCGAGGGCAGCGCTCTGCCGAATTTCGCGTCGACCACCCATCGCCCCGCTCCATCCTGGGCGATACTTATCGCGCCTGTATTTATGACTAGAAACACCATTACAGATATAGTCCCCAGGCGAAGAAATCGCAACTCGAGACCACCCGTTGTAGTTTCTGCAGCCAGTGAAATAAATCGCTCTGCGGTTTCTGTCCGCGCTCACCATTTGACTTATGCTTGGTTACCGCCGCGCTGTATTCATAAATTGTCTGATTGAAGGACGCCCGTCTTATTCTTTAGTAGTCTGTTAACACTTCGGTTTACAAATTTTTGAATCACTTTCAATAAGCGACCCTAAAGCCTTGCTGTAGTGTGCAAAAGAGAGGGAAAACTGCACCGCTAGATTAGATACTAAGTGTGAGTGAAATGGAAGGCTGCACCGCTAGTCAGTGCAACGATCTCGCCTACTTAACGTCTACTCTACTCAACCATAGTGTTGTTGTAACTATCAATATCAAATCTATCGACAGTATTACACCTCAACATTTTTTCAAAGCTTGTAGGCATACGTTGTTTGATATTTATTCTTTTCTAAATTTTCTGGTTGCTTAGTCTCCGATGAATTTCACAAATCGTCCCTGAAACATATTTCTGGTGGTGACGCAGTGAAGCGATAAATGAAAAAGTGAGTGACATTAGAGTGATCGTAAACCATCGTAAACGAACTTGTCTGCTGCCTTGTCGTGGCCACATTATACATAGATGACGCATCTACCGAAATACATGTATTGGCAGAGAACGTTACAATAAATAATATGGATGTCTGCCACTCGTTTAATGTAGATGGAGCTAATGATAATAATAATATTGTTTCTAATGAAACGGCCTTGTAAAAAGATTGTTGGGATCACAGGGGATAGACAAATGATCCCTGAGATAAAGTTGTTTAAAGTTCGATAAAAATATGGACGAATCGAGTTGTCCCATCTCTCAAGGCGAACAGTTCATTGAGTAAACCTGTGTCCGGGGCTGGGCAGGGCGCAGCGCCGCGGGCGCGCACGACCTGCCTGTGTTCGTGTGTGCGTCTGTGTCAGCCACTTATTTGTTGTGAGCACTCGTAAGTTTAGAAGCTCGCCGGCGCCCGCGCCGCTCTCCAACGTGTTTCGTTAGCTTTAACAGTTGTTATTGTATATTTATTGTTGTTGTTCGCTTCTCTGGGAATCATGGCTCGATCTTTTATAATTTTACTGCCATTCAAATCAATTTTTAAATTAAAATTTATCTATAACTTACCGAACTACTATTTGCATATCTGAATGCATTGAGTGCAGCGTTTTCTATTTTTTCGTGTATCAATCAAACCGAGTTGGCTACTTCATTATCAATGATTGTATAAATCTAAACGAAAGCTTGTTTAGTAAACATAGATTTCCGTGTTGACTCCGACTTCGCAGCACGAGTGAGGGAAAGTTGACTTTCTGAATACTGATCGATTAAAAGTAAAAGTGCCGTCTATGTTGTATTTGAGGAGTATAATTTGCGTAATAGGTAATAATATGTTATGCGAATTACGTATGAGAGCATTACAAGGTGTGAACTGCATCTAAATTGTAATTACACCATTTGTAATGGCGAAAAGAATATAAAATAGACATATTAAAACCATGTCCCATTGCTCAATAAAGACATAAGTGTAGGTCGTGACGTGCGTAGGGACATGTATGAATGCGTCGACGAATTGAAAGTTGCTTTTGAAGTGGGAGGACAAATCAAAAAGGAATTAATGACTGAAGGGGACCAAAGAAACGATAATGACACACTAATATAATAATATGAAAATGGAAATTTTGTGAAACGTTATACAAAAGTAACAAAAGACGACTTGGATGTAAAATTAACCCAATTAGATACAGATAACATATTGATCGAACGAAGGATCAACGTGTGATGTAATGTACGATAGTTTCATTTCCGGTCAACATTTCCGGATATTAAATTAAAAATATGCAAAAACAATTCAGCTAGTATAACACTTACAAAGTGGAACGAATTCGTTGATGAATTATATCATTATGGACTAGAAATAGATACCTAAATAATTTACATTGTCTTGTATCACCAGTAAAGAGGGACAGTAAAGAAAATATTTTGGTCTCAAAAAGAATAAGTGTTTCATTCTGTTTCTGAAGTGTTTATGGACACCACGAATTAAACACCACCAGAAGATTTATTTCTATACAATATTCGTAAATGTCAAGAATCACTACAGTCTGCGGAATTTCCGACACCTTGAGCCCTTTTAAGGTGCGTCGCTGCGACATTAGCCGTGTACCTACAGTGCTAACGTTTCTTAGCGTATAAATAGTGGAAAGTTGTTGGCTCATCAATAGAATGCGGTGTCGTTAGTGTCAGCCACTTTATTTGAAAAACTAACTGAACATTTGCAATAAACTTTGGCCAGAAAATGAGTGTCGTAAATAAAGCATTCAGAAAGGCTGTACATGTAGCTACATATTCAGTTTTAGGTGAGAAGTTGATAAAAACAGATGCAGCAACGTTAGCACAAGTGTATCGGATCGGAATACAACAAACAATGTCCCTGTTCGACGCGACAATGTTTTCCACAAGAACTAGGTAGTTTGGCTGGCGCAACGTCGTCGTCATCATACTTTAATACAAACCCACCATCTTACCAAGAACCGTTGCCGAATACCAAATTACCATTTATTGCTTCATTATTGCTCTCAAGAGGGAGGCGAAGAAGGTCTGCTTACATTGGATACCGATAACACCACGCAGTTTGTATAGCTGTGCAAATAGAGTCGGTTTGGTAGCAACACGCGCGATACCAAGAACTTTCTCGTTTACTTACCGTTGTACTTAAATTATATTTATCTTTGTTATTTCTATTAAGTCACCTACGGATGTGAACTCTGATAATGTTGTTTGCTTACACATTTTCGTTGAAGTAATATTTTTAACGTTTATTGATTGTTAAACATGATAATGTCGCTGAAGATGAAGATAAGTCAATGAAGGTTGAAGAGTTTGGAATTTGTCACAAAACATGTTAGAATAACAAAGTCATTGATGTTTTCCCGTGTGGGCAATGTTTTCTATACCAAATTACATAGTTGTTGTGGGCGAAATATTTGGATGAAACGTTAAAATGCTGCGTAGTAATGTCAGGCCACCCATGTTAAAAACAAAGGGTTCAGTGGCTTAGCAGTATTAGTTATCATCATGGACGTGCAGGCACGTACGCTTCCACCAGTCAACGTCCTCACTATATTGTTTACTGTATACGACAATGATAAATTGCTACTGCTCATGTGAATACTATTCAAGACAGTTATTTTTATTGAGGTGTTTTGGAACTTTGAACTAGGGCGACTTTACTTAATTTTCCTGTGTTGAAAACTCAGTATTGAAAAAGAATCCAATTTTATTCTGTAAGCACATTGAAAAGACGCACAGAAGATCTAGTTTAGTATGAAAATTCCAAGGTTTGTTGAAGAATAATCGTCTATTAAATGAGATTAGAATGAAAATCGCTATGACAACTATATGAAACATTTTATGGAACACAATAACTTGAGTGTCTTTCCAAAAGTTTTCTAAACATTTAAAATCTGAGCGAGTTTTCAGGAACTGAAAAGGTTTCAGTCCAATATTGTCACATCGAATTCATCCACGGGGAAACTGGAAACTGCAAACTGCAAAAACTTTACTATGAAATGTGTAAAGACATAAAATATAGTGTTTCTCGTACTATTAAATCATTATTATTAATTTTAATGTCGTGCTGTGCGTAATATTTTTTAATTACGTTTATAAATATCACAACAGATGACGTAAATCATGAAACAGCCACGATATCGGGTTTACTGTGTTATATTGAACATTTTTATTATTATGAAGAAGGATCATATAAAAAATATTTGTAATGTACACAAAATATGAAGATTTATGCCCGACTGATGTCATATAAAATAAACAACTTTACGATTCTTACATAATATGCAAATAAATAGATTTAGATGAAATATTCATACATGCTAAATTAGATTTTCGTACGGAAGGACCAGATGCATATATTTTAGTTAATAGTTTGATAATTGGAAAAAAAGATAATGATAATACTCTTGGTTATAACACCAGACAAAAGTATAAACAAGAAAATATTCAACCACTAACACTCCACCTCCATACAACACAAGACCATAAACTAAAAACATTACAACTTTAAAATGAAGCCAAGCATTCCTTGCAAAGATTCATCGAAAATTGTTTTTTTGCATAATAAATTGGCACCTAAGTATAGCTTAGCTTAGGTCTGGTGTATCTAATTGGGGCGTTGTGGAGACTGGAGTCGTGGGAACTTGCCCGAGGCAGTAACCACTTCAATGAAGCTAAACATGATTGTGAATCAACTAATCTAGCTATTGTTGCTAAGTAATTTACCTTATTAACAGAACTTTACTACTTCAATGGTCATTGATGAAGAGAAATTCATTCATTGATTCGGTGAAGTGACAAGGAACTAGAGGTTTGTAACTGAATTTTTTAGTTACCGAATTATTTCTATCAAATTATTGCGTCTCCTAACTATGGTCGGTTGTCTTCGTGCACTAGTGTAAAAAATATTTTCGATTTTGTCATTAACTTCTTTATTGTTAAATAATTGATTTTGTCTTAAATAGTAAACTTTTGTGGAGGAGTAATCTAGAGAATGATATATTTTATTATCATTATTTAGATCGCTTTTACCCTAAACACCCTTTAGTACCATCTACTAATGAAGTACTTCTTATAGTACCCCGTTAAGGTTTTGCAAAAGCAATGAAGAATGAAGTACCGTTGAATATGAATGAGGAATTTGTTAGTACAAGGAAAACTTCACATTGGACAGTTGTTTGTTTTTCACTGTTTTCCTAAAGACCTCACGTAGCGTTGATGTAAGTGCGTACAGCACACGTGCTTAGATTTAGAATCCGATAGATGTTCCCATTCGCGGCGCGATTTTCCTTAACATGTTTACAAGCGATATATATGAATGATGGGGAGGTCAAAAACACATGAATGGTCATATAACGTGAAAATTGTCTCAACATCTCCTTTGCTTGAAAATCAAGTTTAAGGTAATATGTTACACGACAATCGAATAATTCGGCAATTTGATACAGGGACTTTACCAGGCGTTATCAAAGTATAAGTCGTTGCAACGAAATACCGACATTTAGCTAAATTTGGAAAAGTCCCCGTCCATCCTGATGAAGTAGATAAAAGGCTGAAGAATGAAAACGTAGATCAGGATAGTGATATAAAATACCAAATAGTTATCCTTATCAAATAGTCTATTCCTGTAACTGTAGTGGCAATAAGGAAACATTGAGAATATACTCAATTTCTAATAACACCCATAGAATATACCATGCCGCATATAACCCAAGTACTACTTGAAATGACTTGAGATCTCTATAGCTTCATGATGATGACTTAGATTACGGTAGTTACAGTAAATATCTTGTTCAAATATAAATAAGATGAAAGCGGTATTCGTAGGAAACTAAATCATGATACAATCACTGCATAGCTTTCCTATCAACTTATCGATGTCACGTATCTAATAATTGTACAAGTAAATAAATAACGTTATGTCGCTACTTTATCATGTATCTATCAATTGGTAGATGATGAGTAATATCGAGATTGAAATCTATGTATGAGTAATATTGGATTAAATATGTATTACGTTTTTGGTATTGGTTTCGGATTTCTTTGTAGACAGTTTGAATTTTAGACATTTTTGAGAATTGATATCGTCTTGTACTTACGCTTACATGGATCTTATAGTTATACCTATTTATACTTAAACCGCGACACTGAAGCAATTATGAATATTAGTTTTCAGTGGTGTTATATTAAAAAATCCATTCTATACTATACAAAAAGGTCTTCTATTTATTTCTAGCGACACTATTTTCAGCTTGCTACCGACCTACATTACAATTAGAATCGATCATAAATCAACATGTCGTAACCTTGGTATTGACAAAGTTTGGGCTAATGTGGAGCATATCACACACTTGTCAACGTCAACGCGCGTGCGCACCGCACGTGCAGGGCGCGGGCGACCAGCTGACTAGAGAAAGCCGTCCCGCTTGCCACACCTAGCTGCAAGTTGCCGTTCGTTCTACAGATGCAGTTTTTGTGCTTTTGCAACGGAAATGTCTTTCGGTCTTCAGAACCACAACGTTACATGTCCATCCTTTTCCAAAGGGCTTTCCATCCTATTGCAACGGTTTTTCAACTTACAAAAGAATTACATATGGAACGATAAAAAGTAGTTGGGTTTTCGATCATATTAAAGAGATATTATGGAATTGCGCTCAGCTTATCCCTATTGTATTTAGTATGTGCACCTCTACCTAATCCTTCAGGGCATAAAAACACCTATTTGTATGTTTAGAAGGTCTCTTCAGCTACGAACTCAATAATCAAGTATTCAATAATAGGTAATGCATGCTCATTTGTTTTATGGACTAGTAAACATTCAAGTCTCCAGTCTAGAGTCCTGTTCGCAAGTAGGACGAGTTTGGAATTTTAAACATAGTGTCGTCACTAGCCCTAAGGTCATTCCCGTACATCCCTTCACTTACTCCATAACCAGTATAAAGTGACCGTTGTATGTGCGGAGAGGCATGCAATTTGAGACCATGATAAACTGATTTTGCATAGCTTGATGTGTACTCGGTATAAGCAGGTCCAACCGCTGCATACGAAATTACCTGGAGACCTGGTGATGACTCACAACTCACAGCCAATATACAATTTAAAAACTATGTTGTAAGACGTGTTTAAGAACATATGATCGACATTCTTACTGGCGAAGTCATTCCTTTTCCTATCTTAATGTTTGAGGTGGATGAGGATAAAGGTGTTACTTATTTAATTGATTGAAAGGAAAATTTACATAGAAATTGGTCTACAAAATATTGATGGATATTTTTCCCTGATTAGTGTATAACGAAACAGAAGTAGTTAGGAGTCAAACAGTAATTGGAGTAGAAATAAGTATTAAATATTACAATGCGCAATAAGTTACAGATTGCAGAAATAACAGATATGATTAGATTTGAAAAGATAAAGTAATCAGTAGACAATAAATTGAAATACGACAATTATATTCCAGCCTACAATGGAAATTAATCCCCAAACTTGTAATCTTTAAAGTCCAGGTAAAAGTTAACCACGGGCCACATAGCTGACTCAATCCAAGTTCAAGGAAATGTTAATCGATAGATAACAAGTAAGAGGATGACACGATGACTCATGCACTCACCGAGCTAGTTATCAAGCCTAAATTGAAGTTTATGCGTAATAAAATGGATTCTTTTGAACCCTTTTAAAGATGTCATAATTGTATCCGAATAACCGTTATCTTAATGACAAACGCGATCTTACTTACTTTTAGCGAGTGAGTTTAGGATAATGGGATTTCTGAAATATATTTTAAAATTTGTGTTAGGTTTCGGAGACACATAGTCCAATAGGCAATAATAGACTGTCACTGTCACAGGCACAGGGTGTTCATGACCTCAAAAAAAGTGTTGCTGATGATAACGATTTATACTTGATAGGTCACCATTAGCCACTATCTTGCCTGGTGGTAAGCGATGATGTAGCTGACGATGGAGCACGCCTACCTAAGCAAACTATTCAGTCGAGACTTAAAGATACTCAGTTTGATGATATTCAGCTTTTCTATGTATTTATATGTATAGATATTTAGCAATTTGTCGTATGAATTTCGAAAAATAATGTTATATCATTAGCCTCACATAATAATCCCTTGGCAAAACCGCTCGCGTGATGTAAAATCGATGCTCATGACATTAACAAGGGTTCATGAACATGGTGATAAATAGGGAGGACAATTTACAACATGTTTATTATAATTATATCCGAAAGCTTTGTCAGTTTTGATCGAGGGGGACATGGGACATGGTTCGATGGTAGTTCGTGTTCACAGTATGGCGGCTACATGATGTGCAGTAGACAGTATAATGTAAAATGAATTGTTTTTCTCTCAAACGGTGACCGCAAATATTTAACGTTCAATGGGTAAGGTTTTATTGTCAACGTGTTTTATTCTTTTTTTATTAAACAGAATTCTTGTTTTGCTTTTTTGAGGTAAATGGACATATGCATATACATTATGTTTGCGCTACGTATTTATCATTATTCGTTTGCAGAATTAACAAATTATCTGAAGGTGAAGTGAGTAAATTAAAGTCTTTTTGGGGGCAAAATATTTAAAAGAAATGTCAGGCTCTAGCACTTACCATATATACTTTTATGTATATCACACGTTTCCAAAAATGTCTATATCAAATAGTTCTCCAAAAATAAAATTAGTGTGATAGTGTTAAAACATTATAAGGTCAAAGATAAAAGTCACACATTCTTCGTATAAAAGACTATTATATTCTTTGTCGGTATGAAGAATTTAATATATCTTAATCTTTTTACATTTCCCAGTACATACCTATTGTTAATAAATAATGAAAATTTTATACGACCTACCATTGACCTCACATTTGTTTAAAAACGAAGTGATATTGGTAATAACGTTTATGAATTCGAAAAATTTGAATATAAATGGCGTTATTTAATTTATTTATTTAGACACAATTCGATTATATTATAAATTATGTAAATTATGAAGAATCTGGCGCCGACAATGGCTACGCTTGTTGTCGCAGGATATTTTACAATAAACCATATGAAGCTACTGTGGAAGATGAGACTGGTATACAAAAATATTTATAAAGCAAATAGGCACAATAAATACAGTATTTTTTTCTTAGAAGAGGTATCTAGGAGACTTCCTAGATACCTCTTCTAAGAAAAAAATACTGTACAACACGACTGTGTTTGAATACTTATATCTTATAGATATAAATTTTAGAATCAAGGATAACTTAACAAAGGAATAAATTGTCCACGCACCGCTAATTGAAACGTAAATAAAATTTGAATTCAAGCCAAGCACGGCTGATTAGGAAATGTAAAATGAAAAACAAAATAAAAAGATTTTACAACACAATCTGACTATATTGCGCAATAAAATTGTTATTTCAGTTAAATACGATGTGAGTACTATTGTTTTTGACAACTATTAAATTCTGGTCCTCAAAGAATTAACGTAAAAAGGTACATAATGTTTTATCGTTTCTACGAAAAACGCTTTCTCTACCGTCTGCGGTGTTGCTCAAAGAATCTTGGTTAATGTCATTACAACTTGGTATTGGTACAGTCGGTTTTGTCACACCGTTTAAATTTTAAACTTTTCTCTTCAACGGATTCTGAGCAAATAAATCTTCGGAGTTTATGAAATACTCGCTTAATGGCCATTAGCTGTTGGCTGTAGGCTCAACGTCTTGGTACTTACTATTGACTTATCAACAGGCTGCGTTGTTCGTCATTTATTACCGCTTGCCCTATTTAGATATCCTTGATAATGTTTGCAATTTGCTGTTATTAAAGCAGCATTTGTTATTGTAGAGTTGTTTCTTTTGTTATGTTTTAGTTCATACTTTGGTCCTTGTGTAAGTTTAAAATCCTAAAGGACTAATTAAAAATAATTAGTCCCTGTTTCTGGCAACTTTTTGTCACAGTATCAGTAGTTTTTTATACCTACTTTGATTTAACAAGAAAACGCTTTTCCGTCTCAGTAAATGAGGTCAGCTCGACGACAAATATGGAAACTGTTACTCCACACAGTTACCTTATTTGTTTACAGAAAATCATTAATACTGGTTGTTATTCGGTACGCCTCAATAATGCACATATTTTCTCACGGGACCTGCTGTTGCTGACGCTTCTCGGAAGTCAAATACATAAAAGCATTCTTTGGTCTAATGCGCCGCCGTTACCTACATAGTTAATTTCACAATTTGTCAATATTTACACAGGGTTAATGTTACATTTTCTTACCGATAAGCAGAACTATGTGTAAACATTATGCTGGTTATTTGACTTCATACTTATATTACAACGAACTAAAATGTAAGATTCCAATGATATGTTTATTTAATTTACATCCTTAGATAATATGTATGAACAATCACACAATTTTTTCTTGACCTCGAATTCCTTTAGAGTTTGCATGACGTCAATATGCCATTCAGTCGATTATTGTCGATGACGTATATCGATGGGCAACAACACAAGTAAAGATATCCTCAAGTGGAGTCAAAGGCAATGGCATGCGTGTGAGTTGCCGCATCTGATGTATGTGGGTCACAGACAATGGAGTTGCGTGTTTATGTTTATAAATATCTAGCACACATTCTTGCTAATGTCTCTTAGTAACAGGAGTGGAGCATGCCACACGGGATTCTCAAGGGGCTAATTCTATCCTGACCCAGTTCCGTACTTCCGAACTGTTTGCAAAATCCATATATACTAGAGGATCTTTCCGTAATAAAAACTTATATTCGAAGCGAAATGCAAAGTTCTGTCTTGACTACAATAACCTCATTGCTTGTGCGCTGGCTATTGACTTTCTTATCAAGAAAACGCGTTTATGTGGTACTAACTTTGCACTTAGAACAATTGAGTGTAACCTTACATGAACAGTTAGGTAGCCCATTTACAAATGTTCACTTGTACAGATTTATGCTTATCGTAAAAGTAAAAATATAGGTTGCTTATCTAACTAACGTTCACATAAAACGAGGGTTTTACGTTGGCAGACATCGTTCTTGGAAAACCGTTACTTTGTCTCCTTCCGTGCATGCGACATTGTTACTTTCTGCTTTTGTTCACGACACCTACTAACCGTACCGCTTATGTTACTCATAATACGTAGTTCTCAAGCACTTTACAAGTTTTTATTTGCACAATACTATTGCAATTTTATTGCATTCTCTATACTTTCTCTATACGAAATTCTATTGGCAGGCAGTTATTAACATCTAAAATACATGTATGACGATTTCACTTTTAATCTAGCACATCCATCTTTATATACATCAGGCATTATGTCTATTAAGTAACATATTATTATTACTGTTTTATTTTGGTCTATGACTCAAGATAATGCTATTCGATACACTTCGTGCTTCAAGTATTAGTCTTTACGCAGTTATTATTTCTAATTGTGTTTATGTTTAAAACGTATGATTTTTACAGAACTTAGCGACTATTGTTGCGCATTTAGAGTATGGATACGGTTAGGCTTTAGGCTTTAGACACTATTATACACATTAGATATGATTTTTGTATACTTTTGAAACAAGATTTTCCCCTTATGACTACTCATTTTAGATGATGATAGTAAATCTTAGCTAATTTACTGAGAGCGAGAGTGTTCAAGTCAATGAACTGAGTGCGTCGTTTGTGGTTTGCCACAGGGTGCTGTACTAGGACCTCGGACATGTATGGCTTTTGTTTATTCTTTTGTGCTGACATTTTTATGAAAAAGTATGAACATATTTCTACTTACAGTAAACTAAAATTGATTTATTGTTGTACCAAGTTAAAGTATCTTACATGAAAATAAAACGTTTGCTTCAGTCCTAAACTTTTCCCATTTGTGTTTTCCCAAACAAAAATATTATTGTCCTTATTTTTGACATTGCAATTTCCAAGAATACCAAAGTATTTTGCATATACATTATATCATACGGTAATTTTGTCTTTGAAGATTTATTTCACTGGAGAACATTAGCATGAGAATCATATTGTGCGAATTACCGTATTCATTGTCCAATGGTAACGGTAATGCAAGTCATGTGATTTCAATTCTTGCAATTATCACCATTCAAAGATGTTCCTAAATAATCCTCGTATCATTCTATCAAATCATTTCTTGTTTTACAAATCTCAAGGAAATAAGAAAATGTTACCTTAATAAAAGCAGACTGCCTCATTGGCCGAGTGGTCGCAAGGGGTATTAATGGGTTTTAAAAAATCTGAGTAGGAGCACGGAGTCTGGAATTGTGACCGATATATGGCAATAGGCTCACCCCCTATTATATGAGACTCATAACATAAATATTAAATAGTGAAACGTGGGTATTACATTGTACAGTGGCATAATGTGCACTTCTGCCTACGCCTTCGAGGATAAAAGTCGTGATGTTATGTATGTTATGTAATGAAAGCAATTTTAAGTGAATCCGCATGTATGGAAATGTATTAATTACTTAAATTGGAATGATTTCCAGACGAACCAAGGTTCAAGGTTGAAGATAGCTCGGATTGTGAACGCCTGCAGGATGATATTAATCGAGTGGTTGAATGGAGTAATGTCAACAGGCTTCACTTTAACGTGGACAAGTGCTCGGTGATGTCATTTACTCGTGCTCGGGCTCCTTTGTGGCATCAATACAGGGTGAAAGGCGAGCCGATGCAACGAGTCTCACAGGTACGAGATTTAGGGGTAGTCTTCACTCCAGAACTGACATTTCGTGAACACATCAATAAGATCTGTAGGAAGGCATACAGGAACCTGGGTTTTGTACTCAGACAAACTCAGGGGATCACGACACTCAGGGCACTCAGGGTACTGTATGACACATTAGTGCGGAGTCACCTCGAGCACAGTGCAGTTATATGGGCACCGCACGAGGCGAAATACAGCGTCATGTTGGACGCGTTCAAAATAAATTTACAAGGCACTTGTATTTCAAACTTTATGGAGTTTATCCATTTTACCCCCTGATGTACCCTACTCTATTTGTTCTGGGTATGGTAGGGTACAACGAGCTAAGGGTGCGGAGGGACTTTGCGCTGGTAGCGTATGTGGTGAAGCTGCTGCGCGGCGTAACGCATAATCCGGGAGTGCTGCGACATCTGCAACTGTGTGTACCGGACCGGTATGTGTGGAGGCGGAGACGCCCGCCCCTCCTCGCTGTGCCTGCGGCCAGAACCAACTTGTTGGCAAAGGCTCCCCTCACTAGAGCCATAAATGTCTTGAACGAAGTTCATGAAAGGGTAGATGTGTTGAGTTGCGGTGTGAGTGAATTTGTAAAAGTCACGTTGTACATATTATGCTACTCATAGGTTAGTTAAAATTATTATTAACTTATTTTAACTTTACTTTTACTGTATGTTTGTTAATTTTTATGTAGTAAGTAGTGCATCTTTGATCTCGTTAACGTGTATGATCTCATTTAGGTATTATAATATTTGTAATAGATTAATGTTATGTTTTAGGAATCTTGTACTTGTTATACCTACTAGAGGTTAAGTATGTTGTATAATATGTAGATTTTTTTAATTTTTAAATTTAAATTAGTAATTGTTTTTGTTTATTTTTTTTTCTTTGTGTTGCAAAATTTTTTTTTGAGTTTAGTTGGTTATTGAGTTTAGTTTAGTCAAGAATTTGTTCATTTTTGTTTTTTAATTTATGATTTTGTTATAATTTGACGTAACATAGATTTAGTTTAAGGCCTAGCTATCGCAATGGAGAAACCTGTAATGGTAGTTTAGGTAAGGTTTTATATAAATAAATAAAATAAATAAATAAATAAGAACCTGTCTGTTAAATAGATATTTATTTTATTTTCTTGTATACCAAATGGCCACGAAATGTTGCTGTTAACTTATAAAATATGCACTGGTAACCGGATGCTGTTATTTTGATTTAATTTTTCTTACACCGGCCTGGAGTTTTTTAAATAGCAGCTAATAATGTCTACCATGGACACGACTTCTGTCAAGAACATCAATTTTATCATTATTAAAATAGCTAACGGTAAAGGATTCAATTTATTTTACATTTATTCGGAATAAGATTGATAGTCTTCATTTAAAATTTTCGCACGTTAGTAACCAAGGTTTTTACATTTAATATGTTTTTAATTTAAACCGAAATTAATTTTGATGCGTTATATCGCAAGGCGGCAATTGATCATATGATTCACCTAATGATGATTTAATGTGTTACGATTTCTTATGTTTTGTACATTTTGTATTGAATTTTCTATTAGGTATGTAAGTACCTATATTCAGTTAGAAAAGCATGCTATTCATCAAAATAAATATGCATTAATTCTTATTCATAAATTCTATCTACTGAAACTGAATTATAAGTATGTACATTGAATTTAATATTCTTTTGAATAAATAAAGTATTTAAAACATTCGTTATTCTGTTGTTTACAAAAAACAAAGGTTGATCGGTAAACAATCAATGTAAATATTAAAAGGACCGAACTTGGTGTTGTTATTCCAAATATTTCCGGATGACTCGATGACGGACGCTGACGTGAATTGGCTCCTAAACATTTTAACAAGATACTTGTGATCGAGGTATCGGTAAAGAAACACGATTTTATTTGTAAGTTGTTAATGGATTTGTCCAATAAAGTCACTTTGCTTAGCAGATAATAGATTATAATTAAAGAAGTAAGTACAAATATTATTCTTTGAAACACCATAGTTTCGCAAGGCACCGTTTTTGGCCCTAAATTTGCGAAGGACCATCAAATTACAACCGTAGAAGCAGGCAAAACTGATAATCTGATCATAATTATAATTATAATTGTATTATTGGAGCTTACAAAAAAATGCTTGGATCGACGATTTGAAGATACTGTAATAAATCATTTAACTACTTAAGAACAAAGACCAAAATATAAAATGTTTATCCGTTTCCATTTTTTTAAACAAACGTACACAAAGCACCGCTAATTAGTTGCAGCGCTACACATCGACACAACTGTCATTTACACAGTGTACATGTGTGCGTAATTTCATATAACTGTATATAAAAATATTCGTCCACCACGTTCACATTGGTATTTTCATTCTTGTGTCGGTATACGTATTTTTATAATTTAATGCATAGGTAAGGTTAAAACTATTTACAATCATTGATATGACCCGACATTTTCACTGTCATTATCGTAGTGCTCGTGGTCGATTGGTTAATGAGCACGCTTTTATCGTCTTTCAAGGATCAATGATGTGGGTTCTATTCCAGCTAAAAGTTAATTTTATTTTACCTTGTTATTTTTCTTATTTTTTTTTTTTTTGTTTTTTGTCATAAAATATAAATATCAGGCTATAAAAGAAGCAAATGAGTTGGTAAATAAAACAATACTATTTTTTATTACAATGTATTTATTTATTACACAAAAAGTGGTTTTATATTCAATATTTATAATAATTAATTAAATACTAGGTACATGTTAAGTTCTTAAAGTTCTTTAAATCATAATTAATCAATATGCCAATAAGCCTTATAGTCGAATCGGGAAATAACATGCGGTACAGCGGTAATACGATGGCAGCAACATTTTTTATTAAGTAGGTAATAAACAAATATACAACATTCTTGTTTTGTAATTTAATAATATAATGTATTATTAAATTACAGTTTTACAGTAATAAACAAGTAAAACATGTAAAAAATTACACTGTCAACATAATATTTCTTGAAATGGGCGACTTTTTGTCGTTTGAACTTCCATTAATTATCTATTTTACGACGGTTGTTATAAGGTTCAATATTCAGTGGGCTGTATGATAGTAAAAAGAATGTGACGAATGCTATGGAACGATTTTAACTTTCATGACCTTTAGAATCAGGGAAACTTTAAATTAATTGAAGATGGGCGTAAATATAATATGTCAATCAAGTTCGAAAGCAGTTAAATAAATTTGTTAATGAAAAATTAAAGTGAAGTGAATAAACATGTTGAATAGAAAGAAATTATGACAATTTCTAACCACAAAACAATAACATCACTTCACCGTATGTTCTAGACAGCATTTTAATATTCTTAAAAAAATTAAACATTATTTTATGTTAATTTTAATAAAGGCAGAGTTTGACAGGCTCAATAATTGATTCCGAAATCAATACAATCACTGATCCTACAAGGCAGAAGGTTGCAATTCGTATACCTTTCTCCATCTTTTCTTCACAATATTTTACGCCCATCCTTATCGACTTGAAAGTCTTTTCGTCGCTCAATATGATTACACTGTTCGCCCAATCAAAATTAATAAAGTCCTTAGCAAATTCTTAGCGCTTTTGCTGGTGAACCACAGATAACAATATTTTCTTCTCTGGCTTCCTGCACCTTAAACCAGAATGCAGGTGTCTCCGTACAGTTTGTATTAAAACATTCAGTGCTGTCGCTGTAGTGCGGGTTGGCAGGAACGGATCAGCCATGTGCCTGGCTACGATGTCGTAGTGCCGAGCCGATGAATTTGCCTTTGGTTTAGGCCCACGTCGACGATGTTTAACGTCACCGGTCTCGCATATCTGTGCACCCATAACTGCATGGATCTCCTCTGTTGATACCAAACAAATAAGTATTTAAAATACCAGGAAATACTTTACAGGAATTAAAGTTACTTAAAAATAATAATAAATATAAGTAAACACAATGTTAGAATAATAATTTATAATTAAGTAGTGGCGTAAGGAATAAAAATCCCTAACCAGATATGTTTTAAAGAAACACTCCTAACAAAAACAATCTTTATAATATTGAACTTCATAATAAGTTGCAATAATTATTTTATTCTAGTGCAAAAATTGATAGGTGTGTCGAGTTACAAAATGAAATAAATATTATTTAGAATATCAACGTAGTATCTTATTTACTCACCGATATCATTAAACGCCTTGCTATTTCAGTTATTGTTAGTTATGTTTTGCTCATGCAAAACAATGGTTTCAGCCTTTTTAAATGTTGATAGGTGTTGGAACATCTTGTAAAAATAAAAATAACTTTGCACACGAATATAAGTAGTGTAGCAATAAACTATGAAATCCTCATAAATTGACAACTAAGAACGCAATTATTTTGTAAGTCGGGTGATTTGAAAAACATGTTTTAAATAGTCGGTAGTTACTTCATAAGCGTGTAAAATAAAATGACTCGAGATTTCTATGGTCGCCACAAACATTGCAAATATACTCAGGTATCGAACCATTAAGAAATCACAGTTAATTACTTTTTTACTGTTTTTATCTTATTTAAGTTGGTTGAAATGCATGAAGCAAATGAGATTATTCTAAATAATAAATAACTAGAACTAAAATATAAATAAAAGATATTATAGGTATAAATAAATCTAAAGTATTTACTATTAAAATTAACATAAGATTTAGAACAATAGGAAAGGAAAAAAAAAGAAAAGATTTAATTGTTTCTAATTTCAAATTTCAAATATTTGATAAATTAATTCTAAAACAACATGTGAATGTTGGAATCGATCCGGCGGCACTTTACTTGATAATTGGAGGCGATAACCATTGCGCCAAGCGCGCTGTAGATGAGATCATCGAAATATTTTATATCATTCAGTAACATAAAATTACAATGAGAAAGCACTATATTTATATGGGTATTGTATAGCTCGATCGTTCATTATTTTTGATTTCGATTTATTCAAAGTTTGTTATGAGTAATTTTATCTTTACCCTCGTTTTTATTTAAACTTATTTACTAAATTATTGCGTATACCGACACAAAAATGATTTTTAAATACCAAGATGTGTGTGATAGACGAATGTTTCTATACATATCTATTGATATGAAATTACCCACACATGTATATTGTGTAAATGATAGTTGTGTCGATGTGTAGCGCCGCTAACTAATTAGCGGTGCTTTGTGTACAAGATGTATCTGTTGAAGAATGTGTGTATACCATATTGTTTGTGGTAAGATCTCCTTTGTTTTGTTTGTTATTGTTTTAACGTCCATTAGCTATTACTGTTACTGTTGCCCATTCAACAGTTGTTGAATCATGAGTTGCTAATGCCTAATAAATATCGGAAGCATTATCATAATTTTGTTGTAATCCATGCTACGATGTTTTAGTGATTTATCGAAACATTTATCTATAAACGATTTGATTAAAAGCATTTTTATTTTCTTTTTGTATGTAACATGACTTGGCAGCTGATTTCGCTGGCCGTTTATAACGCTATTAATTTGTACTTCCTGTATTATTTTATTTCAAAGAAGACATGTTTTTCGTCTATTTTTTGTTTAGTGGCTTTATTACATACGTGTTGGTTTATGAGGGTTACCTCATCTATTTTGAGTCTAGATTTATTGATTGCACGATTCTGGGTCCTCTGTGACTCAGGCATAATTACATTCATATCAAACTGTTTAAGTTAAACATTATCTACTTAAACTATCACATTATTTCAATCCAAATATGATAGTGGTAACGCTTTTGGCTTAATTAGCTTCTCATTAACAAATATTCATAGTCTTCAGTTTTTGCTATAAATCAAATGTTTATTTAATTTCAGCCACATACAGTGGCGTTGCATAATACATGACATCATAATGCACAATATATTTACATAAATGAATATGTACATTGTAATCTCGTGTGTAGTAGGAAGAAATTTTTTGTCCAATTCTTTGCAGAAGCAATTTGGAATTAGCATTTAATTGTTAATGGCTGTTGTAAAAAACATGCCGATACTTACAAAGCAAGCTCTAATAGCCGAGGAAAACATTACCCAGTGTCGTTAACTCTTTATTTAATTAACTCACATATGAAGCGAGTAAGGTCGTGAGAAAACTTTCGGATTTCATCCATTACTGAAGTTTTCTTCACAATTATGAGCATTTATTCAAGCTTATAACTTCGATAACGATTCTTTATAAAGCCATTACACACACACGCCAATATTTCCACGGGAAATTACATTCGGATAAGGCTTTTGCTGATAAATATTAATGTTTTGTAATAATTTTGTACACTCGTTGATAAATGTTTTTAATGAATGTTGTATTTACCGCGAAGATATTTTTATATTCGTGTCTTTGTCTCTCTAGTTCAGTTGAAGTCACCGCTATATTTTGTTCTGCTGTAATTAAATCTGAGCAAATAGATGTTCCTACTACAGCAAGGCGCTAACACGAGGGCGCGATGGGAGAATAAATCTGGTTGTTAGCATGATTTGTTCGTCCCACACCTGCGCGCGCGCCTCTCCCGCTTCACTCATTTATTATTCAAGCGCATCTGTTTTCATTGGCAATTTATCGCTTTATTTAATAGTTCGATATAGATGTACAGATAAATCCACGTGGGAACACTGACGCGTTTCGTCAAACTTTATAACTTGAAATGCAAAAACTGGTTCGCTTTTGGAAAACATAAATGGTTTCCTACGTAATTTTCCTGCTCAACAGGTTAGTCTTTTGTCTGCGTATACGCATGTCCTTTTAGAGAGATCCAGACTGACTGGTTTATCAACGCTCAGCTTAAACACCTGGGCCTTGATTGTGAAATCCCGGAATAAACTCATGTTTCTTTTTGTTTCGATTTAATATCGGTTCTAGTGGAAACAGTTTTATGTGGAATAAATGATTATTTATGCACTTTAGGACTATTGATATTTGGGTATGTTTTCGAATGATAAAGTAGACTTAAATTGATGCATGCAAAGGTATCCCATGGAAAAACAGTTGTTATAACATTGTTAAATAGTGATGTTTTATTGTTCACAGCTATCAGAGGAGGTCCAGAGGAAACAGAGCGAGTACCAAAAATGCCTCGAGTCTTACAAGCAGATGAGGGCCAAGTTCGAGGAGAACTACCTCAAATGTAAGATATATTTTATCACTTCTTAATGGGCATGACGTCCAAAACATATTAAAACATATTTGAATAAGTTATTTTAAGCAGTTTTACGCTTTTAGATCCTTTTCATTTTTTTGAATTTTTACGTAGCAATATTAGACTTTAATCTTTATGAAGATATAACATTTAACATCTCCTTTAAAATCTTCCAGGTCCTACAAGCCGAGGTGGTCGCAAGCTGGATGAGACCCGTGACAAATACGGCAAGGCCTGCAGACGGCTACATAGAGCTCATAATGAGTATGTGCTTCTGCTGGCTGAGGCTACGGAGTGCGAGAGGGCGCTGCGAACTGCAGCATTACCGACGCTATTGGATCAGCAACGCCGGCAGGGAGAGGCTACTGCCACGTCTTGGTAAGATCCCTTCGAATATCTTCCAGGTTTCTAGAAAGAACTATAGGTGCAGGAACCGTTATTGTTTCTCAAAAAAGTTTATTTCCCTAAGTGCCTGCGAATAATTACAAAATGAAGGCAGAATATCCTGAGTAAAATAATACAGCAGTTTAATTAGTTTCTGGATTAATGAAACTCAAAATAGCTCGTACTCAAAACATAAAAATTGGAATTGTGACCGGTATATGGCAATAGGCTCACCCCTATTACATGGGACTCATAAGATAAATGGTGAAAAGTACACTTTTACAAGGCATTAAGTGCCGTAATGTGCATCTCTGCCTACTCCTTTGGGGATAAAAGGCATGAGGTTATGCTGTTCAAAATGAAGTAAAGAACATATCAATAAATAAATTATTGTAAATGAATAATATTTGATAAGGAACGTTAAACAGAAGTGTTCTACCACTCCATGGGAGATAAAAATCTATTGATAATTTAACGAAACAATAATTCTTCATGTAAGTATAAGTAGTTACAGATCGATTTCAAACTACTGAACTGTCAAAATTATTTTTACATGGATACTACCTATTGTACTACCTATTGTAATTAGTCGATAATGCACTTGACATATCGATCAATTTAGATTTAGATAATAATAAAGATAGAATCCTAGATTGTAAAGATATAGTGTCGCTGTTATTGAGCTCATTACCAAAATTAGGACATTAGGTAACTGTCCTAGAAACGTTTTAATATATAATAAATGGAGAAAGAGATTAATATTGACAGTCCTCTACCATCAGAAAAGTAATAAGCAAGAACTATGAAATACGTAAAATTATTTCATCATACTTATTCATATTTACATAACTCTACATTTTCGTAGTACCAGAATACTGGCTCTTTGGAAGGAAATTGCATTCTTTTTTTCCTCATACGAAGGTTTTATTCTTTCTGATATATTTACTCATTCTCTATTTAAAACATAGATGAGGATGAACCATATAGGTTGAATTAGTAAATTCAAAATTCTTACAATATATGATTCAGATGTTCAATGCATGTAAACAATTTTCGTAGAAATATTAACAAAATTATTTGTTAAACAGGAAAGGCGTGCTCCTAGAAGTGGTGCAGAGGTCAGACTTCAGTACAGACAAGTTCAGAGAGATACAGACCAAAATAGAGACCACGATACAGAATCTGAGGCCACAGGATGAATACAAGGAGTTTATTGAGAAGTACAAGTAAGTATAATAAAAAAAGAAATGTTTTATCGTATAAAAGCTGCAGTACTTTGGCGGAACACGAGATCTACGAAGAGTTATCAACAGCCCTCGGCAGTTTACAGACGGATCAGATTTCCTTGAAATTAGAGGATTTGTCATAATCTCTGCTGCACTTCGTCTCGTTTGTGTCAAATGTGTAGTTCCTAAGTCGGTTCATAAGACACGTACGGAAAGAATAGAGATGGTTACAAATGCATTCTACTCAACCATCTCCACACAATTTAGTAGATAATACAATACAACCCACTACAAATGAACAAATTAATTCATTCAAAAAATAGGTAAGTCTTAAGTTTTGTTGTAAACCAGACCATTTGAGCATCCTAATAGTAGATAGATAGGCACTATTAAACAGCAATAAAACTTTAAATCGTAGAACAAATTGACGGTCACGACTGAAGAATACATAAGAAACGTTGAATGTAAATAATTTCCCGTCCGAGTTATTAACATTTCGCAATTATATTTTTATAATAGGTTTCTTTTTTACATATCATTCTCGAATTTCAATCAACGGCCAACGGTAAATGTGCAACATCATGAATTATTATCAGTCCACGGTAGAAAGTAAAATGATATCTAGGTACCTTATACTTTCGACTTGGCAATATTAATATACTACTGTGAAAATGTGAATAGGTAAACAGGTAAGTACCTTAGATTACTAGTTTTGTGAAATATAAGTACGCCAAAAATCACAGTTTGCAGTTTTGTTCCTAGAATCGTTGTTATGTTACTTACTATATTACAATGCTAGAACATTGTGGTATTTGTAGCATTGTTTGCTTACTATGCTGAGAAAGAAAAATATTATATGTTATCTACTAGATACATCTATGCTAAGCTAGACTTTGAAGCTAAATAGAGAGGTATTATAATTTTTGAACTATGCTTTTTATACGTCAAAAGCATAGATTATTAATAAGTTAGATAAAAACATCAGATGGAAAGATGGAAATGAGGGTGCATCCTAAAACCGCGGTCAGCCATCAAGGAACCCGAACGTACGGCGCGTCGCGTTCTGCGCTCGCCCCAAAGAGCCATCAGACCACCACGGATGGAGCCCAACAGGGCTGATGCCGATACGGAGCCGCGGAGGACTTATCCGGTTGCCGGGGTTTCGTCTCGAAGGGCAGGAGTAGGAACGGGGTGGTTTTTAGTCAGTAAGAGTCTGACACTCCCTCCTGCTTCACCCAGGCGGGAGAAGCCATTCGATGATTTTCCCCGTTGAAAAAAGCCATCAATGGAAAGTCGGCAGTGTCTCCTAATCTGTCAGTGGCCTAACTGTGATCCAAACGTTGGAAAATCCCATTTTACGGAGACTAAACCTGTACCATATTCAAGCAGTACACAATCACAGGCTTTTGATTCGGATGTTAGACATCATCCGGATGACGGATGATAATTTTTAAATCCTAGTAATGATGACAAAGAAATAAAAATACCAATTTAAGACTTGGCGAAAGTGAAACCCAAATTCAATGGTAGTCATGTATTTCAAGTTCAAATAACATTTTAATGACTAAACATTTTATTTTGGAACGGTTTTTAAAAAAGTTATCGGTGACAATGAGCGTGAGCGATGAGTCGAAGCTTTGAAGGTAAGGCATGAATCAGAGGTAGTCAGGAACTTACCGTTACTTTCAAACATTCAAAGGCCTTGTTTAAACAATTTGAGTCCATTTAAATACTTAACAATAGTTTTAAGCCACTCAATTGTCTATTTTTATGATTTTGTGTTTTGTTTTCTGAATTTTAAGTGATAACTCTCACTCTTGAGTGGGGGTAAGCTTCAGGGTTGTTACGGAACAGAAAAAACAAGGGGGCTAAAAGTAATTTCAAAGGTGAATTCAATAGAAAATTCAGAATTTGAATTTGAGATCGTTATGGAGAAAGTGTTTTTGGGAATGTCATTGCTGAAGGGCATTAGTTTGTCTGGTCAAATATGCCTAATATTGGCCTAATAAAAAAGGTCGTCTACCATCAACCATCTGTCACCCGGCAAATATTCGTAATCGATTCGAAATTCAACACCTCTATGTGGATTCTCTTGCATAAACACGGAAGTTAAGACTTAGCTGAGTCTTATAGATAAACATGGATGAAGTAATAGTCTACCTTCCCAAAAAAGGGATGACGTTATCCATTCGACAAAACAAATTCACAATAACAACAACCAATTCTCATTTTGGAAAAATGCAGGTAATTTACCAAAACAATGCTATTGTAAATCCCGTGGTAATGAATGAAGAAATAAACGATAACAAGTATTCGATTCTATAACCACAAAAGCGGTAATTTACAAACCAAACCGCATAGTGACGTCATATTTGTGATTGTGTCAACGAGTACTTTATGGAATGCATTTAGAGTTTTAAGTTCCCCCTTTATCTATAATTGGTTAATTACCTTATTGTCGTACATACACAATATTAACAGTTCACATCACAGCTGAAGTATGAGCCTGGGCTGCCTGGGTTTCCTCTACATCAGAAGGTTTGCCATAATCTCAACGCTTGACAGGCGGTGGAGATGGCAATTTAAAATTAATAGGTTAAGGTATATCAGAGAGCACTGTTACCCAGTCTATCAAACATGCATGTAGTTTCTTAGCTAGCTCTTAATATAATTATTTTACTCTACCATGATCACAGGGTTCAGGAAACGATTATTTATTAAAATCGAAAATCACATGTATGCCTATCGGTTTACCTACCAACCACTCAGTACTTAACCTTATAAATCAGCTAAGGTACTTTTTAAATACTTTTCGCTTCTAATATGAGGAAAACCACATAAAATATACTTTAAATTTATTAATATTCCTCCCCACAGATCGTCACGTGGTGTCAGTATTTTACATATTACTGACACTGAGTCATACCACCTTCGTGTTAAATGCCTGTTCTACAATTTATTTGTAAGCTTAAGTTAGGATTACATTGTTAACTTCTTCCCGTCATTATTAAGTCCCATTTAATGACGTTATTAGGATTTTATAAGAATGTAAACCACTGATCATACTTCGAAAACGATGATGCAATCGAAGATTGGGTATGATAGGATATTCGAAATTATGGAACCCTGACTGACCAGTCGAAACTTAATAGTATTTTTACTTTTTTACTCAGATCACCACCTTCAACGCCGGTCACCTTTAACTTCGATGAAAGCCTAGTCGAAGACACGAGCGGAAAGCTGCAACCGAACCAGTTGACTGTTGACAATTTAACGGTAGAATGGTTGAAGGAGAAGTTGACGGAGCTGGAGAACACGCTACAGGACAACAGGGAGAAGCAGTCAGCTCTGCAGGGTCCTGAGATCATTGGGAACGGAGTCTGCAAGAACAACAATACTGGACTCACTAATGGAGTTAATGGTATTGATAGGTGAGTCTTGTGACAATGAACATAGAGATGACAGATTATTCTAAACAAAATCGTCATTTTACTACACAATTTAGTATTAACATCTGATGATGGCTATTGGATTTTAAAACGTGACTTAATTCTCTTTTATTCTTTTTTTTAGTTGTTTAACTATGTTCCTTTATTTTTTGATTTCATAGGCATTCACCGCCACCATTGCCAGTGACGACCTCAGAGCCCATAAAACTTTTGGAACTCCGTGTAGCAGAACGCAAATGTGCCAAACAAGCCGAGATGATCAGGTCTGCCCTGGCTGAACTGGGCTGTGAAGAGGCACCCAGTGGATGCCCTGATCTATCTGCTGAGACTGTGGGCGTTGATAGTCTGGACGGCAGCTCTCCTGATCACCAGGTAGGTTAACTTGCATGTTTCTATGCAGACAATAATTTAAAACTTAACGATTACGTGGAGAAAAATAGTGCATACTATATATAAAAGAAAACTACCGGTTTTGCTAAAGACACAATTCGATTATCAGGATCGCTCCTCAATCGGGTCAAAGGCGTCAACAGACGTTCTAAGATTGCACCTCCACTCAATAATACCACCGAAGCCCTTCTTCAAATTATTCACGCGGCCGTTCCGTCGCAAATCTGCGCCTTCCAGTCCGGCGCTACCACCCAAGACGTATAGAAGCAGCAGTGAGGGCCCTGCTGACTCGGTAATCACGCCACATCGCAGAAGGATCAGAGTGCTGAGGCATCGCTTTCGCAAACGTGTGGATATCTATGTGCATTGCCGAGTTCACAACAAAACGCTCTTCAAAAAGAGAAAACAGAGCCGCGTTGTACTCGATAGTTGTTCTAACAGTGTGGTGAGTGCCACTAACCGAGACTTCCCTCACCCACGCATGGCATGGAATTAGTTCGATGCATGAAGCTTTCGTCTTCCACGACGCCACTGGAAATGGCACGATTAATTCGCTCTGAAACGAGCTTCAGTCAAAACGTGTCAGTGCTAATTTTAGCGCAAACACTTCACGTCACCGTGCACCGCACGAACTTCTGTCGGGAATGAGATTTCAAATAAAATGAAAATAGCACGGGCTCTCCTTAAAACTCAGTTTCAAAATCAAGGTGAAGCCGCTTGCGACGTTCCAGAAATGAATCGATGTTTACGTGTGGACTGTGTACGCTTCAGTCGTGAGGTTTACGTCAAGTTCATCCTGTTTCTGGTAACGTTCGCAACATGCGGTGAAATAAAAGAGATAATAAAGTAGTGTCGGTATCTTTTGCGGTGTTGTGAAGCTGATTAGTTTGAGTAATGGACGTAATGGATCCGTTTTCGATGTACATCACGCACAGTGAACTGCCCCCGCCAGTCGTGGTGCCTCGCAGGAAGAAACGGCTGAAGCAGCTACAACTTGAACTTGAGAAAGAGTTAGAACTAGAAGTATGTTATCGCTTATGGTTGTTACGTGTTTGTTTGTCGTGTGTTTTTATCGCATTATGTAATTAAGTAGGTGAGTGCATGTGCATCGCGTGCTGTTGTATTTTTTCTTGATGCGTTTTATCGTGCTACTAATATGCTATCAACAATTAGCAGATGTTTTATTAGTTTATTTTAATGACATTATCAAGTAAGTGGAATCGTATGCAACATCAAATTGATTAATTTTATTGATGGTTATCAATCACACTTATATTATAAATTATAATATTATAGCCAGTAAATCAAATAAAATCGTAAATACTAAATATCAAATGAATTAGTTTATGTCTAGCGAGGCAAGGCAGTAACTATTTACTCCTTACTTTACTCATCGATGTTTCTTCTAAAAGTTCTCGTCCTTGACATCGTCACCGGGTTTCATTATAACCTACCTACATGTATTTATTAATATCTCTATTTTCTCAGGTGAGTGTGAGCGAGACAGAGAGATCTTTGGTGGAACAAGAGTGGTTCCATGGAGTATTACCACGAGAAGAGGTTGTGAGGCTTTTGAGGGCAGATGGAGACTATTTGGTGCGAGAGACCACGAGGAACCATGCGAGACAACTGGTGCTGTCCGTGTGTTGGGGACAACACAAACACTTTATTGTGCAGACGACCCCTGAGGTATGTTTAGTAGTAGAAGTGCGTTTCCATATCTATTGTCTTGGCCTTAATTATCATGTAAACATTTTTCCACAAGCAACTTTACGGCCTGCTAGGATATTCATGTGAATTGGAACTCTCGAAGTGAGCTCGTCACTATCTGTAGTGTCATGTCATTGGTTGTGCGAATAATCTCGACCAATGACGGGCGAGAATGCAATCGACCTGACTTCGAAAGTTCGAATTGACATCTTACAGAATATAGCCTAGCTGATCAAGTTGTAGCATCACATTTTTTTGCTTATAGCAAAGATTTAATTATGTAAGTAGTTAGGAACTGTCCTATAACTTACAATGTTCACCTTACATGCTCGTTGCTACCACTTTTTTAAGGTCTTCCGAATTCCTATGCTCTTGACCAGTCTAGATTCGCTAAGCGGTTTACACAAAAAATGTCTTGCAAAAAAGATTACTAGTTACACCTGTTATTTGGAACGTTTTTTGCTGGTATTCTTAGAGTACGGACCTGACAATTGCTAGATTGCCACGAACAGGTTTGAATGCAAATCTCCAAGTCACATTTTAGTAAATCGATGTTGGTGTGGTGCTTGCTACAAGATTTAGATAATACTTAATATCTACTATGCATTAAGGATTACTAATTAGTGTTAAATTAGCTAAGAATTTGGAGACGTACACGAAAGGCAAGAAAAAGTTTGGCTTAGGTAGGTAAATAAAAGTCTGTTTTTATTGTCTGGGTTTCGCCTCGATTGTCTGGGTCTCGAGAAATAGGAGCATCGGAGTGAAATGCATAGTTGTGATCATATAAATATGTACTTTTTACAATGCGTATATAAGTATGTGCCTTAAAAGCTTTGAGAAATTGCACGGTTCCCGCTGAGTTCCTTCTTGCCAATTATATTGAGGAAGCGAATCTGCAATGAAAAAGTGGTACTTGACATTTTATGACTTGTGAATCATAAATGAATTTGCATCATGTCAATTAATGAATCTTCAAATTCTCAGAAGTTCGACTTACCTAGTTCACTTTAATGATTGAAGAATTAATTTTATAAGAATTTTAAAACATTATGAGGTCAGTCGTTGTCCATTCCACGTAAAAGCTGTTCTTCTTTTTGTATGATTCATTTATTATGTTTTGTATTATGGTTCGATTGTTGTTGTTCTGCCCAAAATAAGAGGATTACAACGAGACCTTTAGAGTCAAGTCCTTTCGTCTTAAAAAGAAAATGCGCAGATTACCTATTTATCCAGGGCGTAGGGAAGGCTTACGCTAAAGGTATAGGGAAAATATTTCTAAAAATTATTTGGCAAGCTAATAGACTAAAATTAAGTATTAGAGTTATATCATACATCACAATACTAAGGTACAGCTGCGGACGTTACGAATGCGTCATAAGTGACGGAAGCAGATTTGAAATAACTATGGCTGTGTCTATCAAGTTCCAGTAGGAAGTAGCTATTCTTAGCCAAACAAATAACGATGGAACTAGCTTTCCGCCCGTGAATTTAACCGGTGAATTTATATCACCCTCTAGCTTCTTAACGACCTTCAGGCACAAAAATCGTTCCTACCATATCTTTACGACGCTCGCTGCGACGTAAGAGATGGATGAACTAATAAACAGCACACTTTCGCAATTCTAAATAAGCAAGGGTAGGAATATCTCCTTCTTCATTATTTCAACTTTCTATTCTTCTTTTTAGGGTCATTACCGTTTCGAAGGAGCCGCGTTCCCCTCAGTAGCTGAGCTGATAGCTTGGCAGAGGACCAGTGGAGTACCAGTGACTGCTCGATCCGGAGCCCTACTTCGACGCGCAGTGCCACGGGAGAACTGGGAGCTAAACAATGACGATGTACAACTACTGGACAAGATTGGACGAGTAAGTCACATGTCACATCTGTATTACTGTACCTACTCCGTGACCAAGATCGAGATAGGGAAATCCATACGAATTGCTAAATCTCATTAATTGGTATTCTGTTATTTCATCATCATCAACAACCTATAAATGCCTACTGCTGAGCAAAGCCTCTTCTCACACGGAGAAGGTTTGAGCATTAATCACCACGGTTGCTCAATGCGGGTTGGCAGCATTCTGTTATTTAAGTCTAACCATAGGGTCATTGGGTGGGTTTCTTTGTTATGACCTTGTAACCTCTTGAAGGACGATGAAGTTTTCTTATTTTTAAAAGGAAAGGGGGTATAACTTCGCTTTTTCGCGTCCATGTTACGGAACGCTGCTTAACAAATCCTGTAAATAAAAAAGCAATATTAGTAGTTAGTGCACATCTGTTTGATATTAAACGTTTTCAGTAGGTATCTTACATTCATGGCGTTCAGTAAAATGGACATACAATGGTGGGTGGACGCAAACTGACTATCCTTTTAGGGTGGACGCAAAAGGCGAATCCACCCTATATCAGAAATGGTCTATCAACCAAAAAATTGTTGAAACCAATATTATGAGTAACAGTAGTTATTTTGCAGAAAAGATTAATTAATTAATAAAGTAGGTATACGTATGTAAGATCCTCCTTTATTGATTGTTACTCTATACCTACCAAACTAATTAAACTAGGTTACTTTATAAGCTTCTAGGAATCAAGTCCATTGTTCTCCTGGACATTATGACACAATCAGCAAGGTGCTTGCATTACGTGTGTATGTATGTTTATCAATGTAGTCACAATAGCTGTTTGATTGTTACAATGAGAAGTTTACTGTATGCGTCACAAGAAATTAGATGCATTGAATAATCGTTTATTTCAACTTGCGTACTATTACGTAAAGATAAGGAACAATTCGTTCTAACATGTGTTGGTAAATTACCGACGTAACTGTACCCATGTAGTAGTACCTATATACTAGGGGACCCCCTTATGTGAACGAGGAAATAATTGCAAATAACTATAATTAATTGTTGATAGGTTATTCGTTATTTCAAATTGATTTGTAGGAATAATTAATTGAAATCACATTTTATATTAATAAATAAATTGGCATCAATTGCTATGGTACTAGTACCAATGTTTAAAACTTCAACATATTGAGGTACTACTAAGTTCTAGTTAGTAGTAGACGTAAATATAGCCAGTTTAAAGGTTAAAACTCTTAGGGCCAATTTTTTCAATGCCAGTTAAATGTGATCAGAGTAATAACTTTGAATATTTGACAATTCTTCCATACTAAAAACTGTCAAATGTAAATTTAATTCTACAGTTAAGATGTGTAAAAATTCTACAGTTAAGATGTGTAAAAATTCTACAGTTAAGACGTGTAAAAAATCGGGTCTTAATGATTTTTTTTTAAATCACCTCTTTTTTGTCACTAGGGTAACTTCGGGGACGTGTACAAGGCTCGGCTGAAGAGCACCAATCAGGAGGTGGCAGTAAAGACATGCAGGGTGGCGTTACCAGACGAGCAGAAACGGACCTTCTTGCAGGAGGGTCGCATCCTTAAGCAGTACCAGCATCCGAACATAGTACGGTTAATTGGCATAGCTGTGCAGAAGCAGCCCATTATGATCGTCATGGAACTCGTGCCTGGTGAGATTTCTTGTTTTAAAGTTGTACTTCAAAGACAATATTTAGGTACGGAACAGAACATAGTGGAAGAGTCATGGATAGATTAGAAGGTAGGTAAGTAAATAATGAAGCAAAGTTTGAGCTGGCTAGGGACTACCAAGCTTTGAGATAGACATTAATTTAAGATTTTTCAAAAACTTATTTATGGTCGTTTGACTCACACTACATACTATAATATCTTAAAAGATAAATTTCATTAAATTACGTCGTTCTCACAAGATCAGATTGACATGTTTTCAAACAGTCTCATGAATTTTCAGTTTCATTATCACAGTTCGTTGATCTCGTTTTATGCTTCAGTGAATGATAAACAGATAGCTAACATATTGTAAATCTTATGTGACTGCTCATAAAATTTTAAGACGCATTGAAAAATAATCTAGCTCTGGTGTAAAACTGTAGATACTAACTAGTCTTTATTCTCCGCCGTATAAATATTTAGGCATTACTAAATACCTCTAGGTACGTAGGTATGTGAGTGAATTTTAGAATCACCTAATTAGACATCATTTATGTGTATCGTAGATATGTATCCTACCTAATACCTATGTATATTGTATATCTACCCGATAAATGTAGTGGAAATTCAGACGCAAAAAACAGGTAGCCAATAACAACACACTTAAAAATATTGCATTTTAAAAATCTCTTTCAATGTTGCAGATGACACATAACCTTTGCTAATTTTATACAAATATTGTTGTATTGAGTAGGTCGCCAAAATTGAATAAACATGAGTGTCATCTTTTGAGTCTGAGTTATAAAAATATGCATTTATTTTTACAATGTCTTGCGTCACACGTGGCATATCAAGTCTTTGGTTTCGTCTACATTCCGTGGACAGAATTTCCTCTTGACCTAATTATTTGGTACCTACTTAATAAAATTTGGCTGTGTCGTTGGTTGTCTGCTCAGTACGAGTACCTGCCTAGTAGGATTTAAAAAAATTCATTATGGCACTCATTATTGAACAAATACTTACACGGGTTTCGCAATGAAAACGACGTCGATCAAATATTAGGTACATACCTTCAGCCTTTTAAATAATAAATGATTAAATATTCTGTAAATACTTACTTATGCAAGTATATAAAGTAAAATTTTTAGGTTTTCCCCGTATTATTACAATATTATTTATATATTATACCTCATATTTAATGATAAATTGCTATGTGTTGAGAAACTTAACATCTTTTTTTTGTATTCTGTTCAATGCGTTAAGTTCTTAATAATCCAAATTCGAAACAGCTATTTACGCAACAGCATCTAAGTATAGTTTATCGTGGTGTGTCATGGAGGATACTTGTGAAATTAGCTAACGTGGGTGTCCAGACCCATTTTGTTCTGGTTGGGTGAAACATGCGTTCCAAATTACCTACACACATTCGTTTTCAGAACACATGTGGCCATAGATTTTGCTGATAAATATGTATATGTACGTAGTCATGGTTTTATGGGGCAAAACGAAAAACTCACTGATAGAATTCGTGATTAAGTTGACAAGACGATAATCGAAAAAATATCTACGTTCAATGTTCAATGGAGCTTTTGATTTATAGCACAGTTTCATGATGGAACAAATTGGGGATGATGACAGGGTATGAAAATTAAAAATATAATTAGTCCGTAAGTTAGGTAATGAAAAAATATTAGACACGTATTTTTTTATTTTGTCGTATAATAAAACAATACTTGGATAAAACGAATCAAAGTTTAGGAGTGGGGGCTAAAACGTCATTTCTTAGTATAAAATGTACTGAGAAGTGACGTCACGCGACATTTCAAATCAATATATCTTAGAAACTATTCGTTTCTGTGAGAAAATAAAAAATACGTGTCTAATGTTTTTAAATAATCTACCAGACGGACATTAAAAAAAAAATTAGTCGTCTACCCTAATAGGGTATACCCTAATAGGGTAGGCCTTTTATCAATATTTATTTCTGATCATAATCTTTATTCTTTCCCAGGTGGTTCCCTCCTCACATTCCTGCGTACGCGAGCATCCTCATTGAGCTCCCGGTCCCTCCTAGCTATGTGTCGAGACGCTGCTGGTGGCATGCGCTACCTGGAGTCCAAGAACTGCATCCACCGTGACCTTGCAGCCAGGAACTGTCTCGTGGGAGACGACAACATTGTCAAGATATCTGACTTCGGCATGTCGAGAGAGGAGGAGGAATATATCGTGTCGGGAGGCATGAAGCAGATTCCTATTAAGTGGACTGCTCCGGAGGCACTTAATTTTGGTAAGTGGTTTGGTCTATTTATTAGAGGAAAAGGCATTAAGTAGAATTAAAAGGATCAGACAAGTTTTACAAATCATCAATTAGTACCTAAAAGTTTGATCATTTTTTAATTTTTGTGTTCTTTCAGGAAAATACACATCGCTATGTGACGTGTGGAGCTACGGTGTGCTGATGTGGGAGATATTCTCCAAGGGTGACACTCCTTACGCAGGCATGAGCAACTCACGAGCTCGCGAGAAAATTGATACAGGTAACTACTCGAAATAAACACATCATTTTCAAGGAGCCTTCTTCGTAGGGAATGATAATGTAATCACATAGTTCTCTATATGAGTTAAACCGTATTGCATACCTCTGGCGTTGTAAGTGTACTCACTTGTTACGACCAGGCCATCCATAAATGTTGTCACCAAGGATACTTGTAATAAAAAATACCGTCTTATCTCATCCTCCATTTTTCCAGGTTACAGAATGCCAGCGCCCGAAGGCTGTTCCGAAGACGTATACGCTCTAATGTTACGCTGCTGGGAGTACGAGGCAGAAAAG
Source organism: Spodoptera littoralis (assembly GCA_902850265.1). Classification (NCBI taxonomy): domain Eukaryota; kingdom Metazoa; phylum Arthropoda; class Insecta; order Lepidoptera; family Noctuidae; genus Spodoptera; species Spodoptera littoralis. Next base: position 3,958,533 of record LR824542.2, on the reverse strand, counting down.
CGACCACACTTCCATCAGATATACACGATCATAGACAATATTTACAATAGGTAACACTGTTGGTAAAATGTCATGTGCTAAATTTTCTACGCCATCTTGTTTTTCAACCCTAGGTCTCCTGTCAAATTCAGTAGAAATGTTTGACGAATTAAAACTGCGGATATTCTATCGCTGATGGTGTCTATGTGGAAGTATAGTCCATCAGCGACACAACGCATTTATTTCGACAGTCCACGAGACGGAACGGTTTTAAATAAGTGCCTATCTAAAGGGAAAGGACACATTATTATGAAAAATCTTCGAATTAAACTGATAATAATTTGAAAATAAAGTCTTATGAACGAAAACTTGAATCTACCTTACCCAGTTTACGACCAGGGTTAGCGACATTAAAAAATATTTTTTGTAAACATTCATAATTAAAAAATATCTGTGTAAAATAAATATACTTTACTCATTTTCCATTATACAATAGGCAACTGAATTCTGTATTGTTTGTTTAAGTTTTGTTATATAATTATGTTATGTGTTAAATAATAAAATTGTACTTGTATGTAGTGACTATATCTTTTTGTATTATAAATGGATGTGTTGAGTATTTAGAAGAGACAATAGGGGGTCTGTGATTATTAAAAAAAATCTTAGTCATTGTGCATAATTTGTTAAGAGGATGATGTTTTGGATGATGCTGAGGAGGGTAAAGTCAAAATGGCAGCACGTAGTTTTAAACTTTCGCCCTCTTTGTAAAATATGATTGCCATGTGTCCAATTTCTGATTCTTTATATCTTCTTAAAAAGGTAAAGTCGGTCTTATCTTTAGCTTTTCTATACTTATTTTTCAATTAAACATTAATTTGCCTTCTAGTCTAGAATAATACAAATTGTAAGGCAGTGTTTACGGTTATTCTTGAACCTAAACGTCCTTAAACTGTCAAATACCAAGCGGTCACCGGTGACCGCGACCTATTGTTCTTTAATTGTGTCTGTAAAACCGGTACTCGACGAGTTAAATGAATATTGTTTTAAGGTGAAGGTGCTTTTTGAGAATCTCTCTCCCTCTATTGTTTCTTTTAGTATACATACTTATAAGCGCTAGACAGTGTTCTTTATAAGTAATCGAAGTGTTGATCTCTTACGAATGGTACTTTAGCGATAGATGGAAATAATAGTATATAAGTACAACATATTATATCAGTTCTGACTGACATATCTACGTATATTTTGTATTCAAGTACAATGTTAAGCATAATCTAGTTTATATGTATATGAAAAATAATCTGTATTTGTAAAGTATAGCATCAAATGTTAGATTTAATTTAGACATTGTAGATTTTTTTATAATTGAACTATTAAGGTATGGAATAAAACCTTTTTTGAAATCAGCCTACCGTTTTAGGCAACTTTTTTTGTATAACTTTGTAATGTATGGACTTCTAACATTGTAACTTGACTAAGTAATGAAGAAAGTCAATTATATTTTATTAATTTCAGTATATAAACAATATGAGAAGAAAATATCCTTCCTTAGGGCTTCCATACTTTCTGAAGATGTTATAATGAGTATTTTAGTAGTTTTTTAATTAAGATAGATGTAACTAGTGGCAATAAAGGACATGTTTGTGATATCTTTAATGCTTCCACAGAATAGTGTAACAATATATTAAGTTTAAGATGTAATGTTTATCTCTTGCCTAGTATAATTGCATGTTATTATTAATTGATATTTTAACACAAAGTGAGATATAAATGTATAGGCAGTCTAGTATTTTAATTGAACTCTATATCAAAACTATGTAAATATATTTCGTACAACATTAAAGTGCCAGACATTTTTGAATTCTCATTTTTTCCCAACTGTTTCCTTTATGAATTCCTTATCTTGTTTTCCTCATACAATGTGCCCAAGTGCCAGTGGCGTAAACTATAGAGTGGTTAATCTGCAAAATGCCACAGGCACCTAACTAAAACTGAGCTGAAGGATTCAGAGATTCTCATCTGAACTTCTTTGTTTTTTATTGGGAATGGGGCTCCGAACGGTATACGTTATAGTTACGCCACTGCCAAGTGTCTATCTTTCCTTTAGTTGTCCATAGATATATTTTATTGCAAACAAAAACCAACTTCAAATACTTATAAATAAAGTTTATTGTACACATTAATATTTACAAATACAGTTTCATAAGTTCGTCACTAACTGCCGATGGCGATAAAATTCCTAAATCGGTGAACAGCAACGTAATATATACAGGGGGCGTATAGTCAACTAGAGGGTGTTCCTTCGACAGGTCTTTACCAGACTTTATGACACTCGACAGGTACTTGAATTCCTTTGGTAAGTCCATCTCGTTCAAAGGGTATATCCTAGAGAATTTGAAGCTCTCTGTCAACACAAACACTGGTTTCTTCAGTTCATGGGCTGCCATTCCTAATGAGTATGTTCCGATCTGAAAAAAAGGTAATAAGATTTTTTAGACACTTATCACGTATTGTAAGTGCAACACACGAGTAAAAGTTCTTGAATTTCAATTTATCTTATACTCTTATACTATTTTATAAAGCGGAAGAGTTTGTTTTTTGTTTGTTTGTTTGAACCCGCTAATCTCCGTAACTACAAGTCTGATTTGAATAATTCTTTTTGTGTTGGATAGCGCATTTATGGAGGATGGCTATAGGTTATAAAACATCACGCTACGACCAATAGGAGCTGAGTAGAGCGTGTGAAACCGCGCGAAAGTAGCTAGTTAAAGATATAAATATAAAACAATCTACAATAGTTAACTGCAGAGTTTAAAATTAGTTTAGTGCATATGAATTCTATTACATAGTGTCATAACTAGAGAAAACAGGTTGTACTTAAGATTGTCTTCTTTTAAGATTTAAACAGCTTCTTCAGTAACATTCATAACTCGCATTTTAGATTTTGAATCATTTTAATCTGAGTCAACATGTTCACGGAATTCATAAACAATCTTACCTACGAAGGTTGATCCTGTACCCACATCTATTGCGGTTACGTTCCCAAAACCCTAACTTGATCTATAACTTCCCTAAAGAGTAGGGTTCATTAGAAAGGTTTGCTATGGACATTGACGGAAAGGACTGAAGTGAGGTGATCTACCAATGCGGCTTAGAGAAATATAATACATCGTAAAAGATTACCTTATTAATAATTCCCCCATTCTCTGTGACTCCCTCAGCGCCGAGCAGGACAAGGTCTACTTGTTCCATAATGTAGCCGACTGCTGCATCCAGGATGAGGGTCACATCTATACCAGCTTCTTCTAGCTGCTTCTGCATTAGTAGTCTGGAAGTTATCAAATTATACATTTTAAGTACTTTGTAAGTATTCTGAAGTGAAAATGGTTGAAAAAGAATTTAGGTATTTATACAGACACGTGAATAACAAATATTTGGGTATATTAAAGTTATGACTATCTATTACATACAGGGCAAGAGTTTTTTTATCTTTCTTTCACCCATTTTTTATATTTATATTATTTTCGGAGAATCAAGAGGGATTAAAAAAAAATGTTTTTTATAATTTTGATAAACAGAATAGGAAAACTTACCCACTATTGTCAGGACCGGACATTGTAACAAATACTTTAAACCTTTTATTGGCTTTAGCTGCTTGTAACATAGCTTGCAGGACAACTCTAGACCGGGAGTGGGTCAAAATTCTCTGAAATATGAAATTTTGTGAGCAATGAAATTATAGGCATTTTATATTTTATGTTCGGTACCAAGGTAGAATAAATGGTTTTTGGACATACTTAACAACATTAAGTATTATGTTTTCGGCTTACTCACGTAACTGTTTGACGAAGCACTCGACTAGTTTCAATCCATGCCAGAGGCTCAACTTCATGAGCAGCATTCCGCAAAACGCAACAGGGCGACAATAGCGCTGCTACTGTAGGTTGGTAGGTAGTAATAGCGCTAGTCGAGTTCCTCGCCAAACATTTACGTTAGTAAGCCGAAAATATAATAATAAATTTAGTATGTATCACGAAAGATTTAATATTTACTTATACATGGTTGCCTAAATATAGGCTTTTCAGGGGATAGAGCAGTGGCGTTATTATGAAATAGAGTAGTTTGGATGAAAACCTCTGAACGGGGTCCCTTCCAGCTGGGGGAGAGGGACATTTTGCGGTCGTGCCACCCTGTAGTTACGCGACTGGTTTATAACTACTGGACCAACATAATAGTTTTTCATAATAATATAATTACTACTTACATATCCGTCATTTATGGCATGTGCTGCTATATTGGCAACCTTTCCTCTAGCCTCTAGTAAAGTGTTCAAAAATATGTGACCTCTTTGGAGCATAATTTGTTCACACTCTTCAAAGGACTGTAAAATACAAAATGATTCATTAACTAAATGGTAACAAAGAGATAACTGCACGGTTGGCGCGGTGGCTGGGCAACTGGCTGCCGCGCTCGTGTCGCGGGTTCGTTTCCTGCACGGAACCACTCTTTGTGTGATCCACATATTGTTGTTCCGGGTCTGGGTGTCATGTGTATGTGATATTGTATGTTTGTAAACGCAACCACGACACAGGAGAAAATTCTGGTGTGGGGCAACATTTTTTTTTAAAAAAGATGTCAATTATAAGTGATTATCAATATCAGCATCAACAGCCAGAATATCTATTGTGACTACTGTTGACCCAAGGCCTTTCTATGCCAGGTTAGGACACTGGGCAGTTAGGTCACCTAACATCTAGATTATGGTTTTCACCTTGCAGGTATAAGGTTTGCTAGGTGGTAGCTGTTTCATGCATGACATATCCATATCCAGTACACATATGTATTAACATATGCTCAACAAAAACACAGAGCTATTAAATTAATTACAACATTTACCAAATCCTTACCTTAACATCAAGTTTGGCAAAAGTAATAAACCTCATGAACAGCTCGCAACCTGAGGAGATGGCAGTGACGGGCTGGTCACAATGTTTCATGGCATCTACTGCCAACTGCAGGTTGAGATCCAGCTCTCTAACTGTTGCCACTGGTAGGATAAATATTAAAACATACCTAAATCATGGGACATCTCATTTATAAGACAAACACAAACATCTATTAACCATGTCCCTTTTATTTGCGATTCATTGATTTAACATAACATAACATAACATTTATTCCTGAAGGGGTAGGCAGTGGTGCACATTATGCCACTATACAATGTAACACCCACTTTTCACTATTTATGTTACGAGTCCCATGTAATAGGGGGTGAACCTATTGCCATATACCGGGCACAATTCCAGACTCCGTGTTACTACTGAGTATTTTTTTAAAACCCAGTAATACTTAGCCCGGCCCGGGAATTGAACCCGAGACCCCTTGTCCGGCAGTCGCATTTGCGACCAGTCGGCCAACGAGGCAGTCTTAATTGATTTAATAGTGATTATTATTCTATTGTTTCCATTGTATCAGTGTTATTTCTTTCTGTACAACATATACAGTTTATAGGAAAATATCATTATGGAACTGATGTAGGTATATAAGTACTACAAAATCATGTTGAAATTTCTACCTACTTATATACTTGTGAGGGGGACAATCATGCAATAATTTGTTCCAGGTGCCAGGTGTGGCGAGAGGGAGTGTCAGATGCTTATTGACTAAAAAGTACACCATTCCTAATAGTAGGAATGTGTAGTGGTATGGATTACCATAACATACTCCTGGTAACCCATTAGACCAACCATAGCTCCAGGATCTACTTATAGTCTTAGAACAAACAGGCTTAGTATGTCTCATTATAGTAATATCTTATTTTCAATGATTTATATGCAACTAGGAGTGTCGTTAAGTACCCTAAGTAAATTGTAGTTGACCTTGGAAAATGTCCAATTTTTTAATGATGGTAAAAAGTTCCTTTCTTTTTCTGGATCAATGGATTACTTAACTAGTTGTCTTAAAACAAAAAATAACAGTGGTTGTATATATGTCAAGAATATATAAGATACTCATGGTAGCTTGTTGGGAAATGAAATAGTTTTAATGAATGATGCAAGAGTAAGGTATATGAAATGTACGTATGAAATATCACATTTTTTGGTTTATTTACCTTTGTAATTTTCTATAACAGATAATAATGTCCTAATGGCCGCAACTCCTGCTGATACATCCTCTTCCTCTTTCAATATTTTTAGAAAGATTTCTTGAACTTCTGTAAATTTTAGAACGTAAAATATGTGAAAATCCATCGTAAGATTTATTAAGTTCTAGTTCTTACTTATTTTGGATATCATTTACATTCCATACCTTCTTTCTTCATTTTATTTTTTGAATTATCTAATTGATAGAATAGTTAAAATAATTTCAATTTGTTTACGTATCACACAACATAACCTTAAAACCAATAAATAAATGTCAATTTAGACAAGGTAACTCGACAAGCTGTCAGAGTTACGTTTAGAAATACAAAAACAATGAGTCGGATAAAACTTAAAAAAGTCTAAGAAATAAATTACAAGTATATATCATTTAGTGTCAGTAATAACAGTCTAAGAATAATATAATAATACCGAACAGAATAATTATAATACAAGGTATAGGAATTTAGCTATGAGCAGGAGCAGTTCCACGACTATTGCTTAAATATTTAATAAGTACATAATAATTAAGACAAGTACCTGTCTAATTAGTTTATTCGAGTTTTTAGCTGTCTAGGCAATATAAATAAAAAATAAGGTATACATACCTAATTATTTAGTCGGACATGTCCGACTGTTGTCTGGTACCTACTTGAAATATTTTATGTTATTAGCCACCACCTAGGTTCGTAAGAACATACAACCATTTAAATAGCATACTTTATTATAACTTTTTTACAGTTTTTACACTAGTAAGCAGTCCTCACCAGTACGCAGATCCTGTAATCTAAAGAACTGTTGGGTGCGACCCCGAGTCCGAGTCGTGGTGGAAACTACGAGACTATTACCAACCTATCGTGATTTTAACTGTCAAACACCGCGAGGACACCGGTGACCGCAACCTATTGTTCTTTAATTGTGTCTATAAATACGGTACTCGACGACTTAATACGCGCTGTTAGATTTTACTTACTTTTTTATACGTTTTACATCTAAGGAACCCTAGTTCGGTCCCCATACCTAAGTAAAACACACTGACCGACGAGATGAAACCTACTTAGATACTCTTCTCCCAGAGGTAAAACATTCGAGTATCTATGTAAGTTATTAAAAGTAGCAACCGAGTGTAGCACCTACCGACCTACTATATTATATATCTATAGATATATGAAACTCAAACTAGTAGAAATAAAAATACATTGTAGAACACTCGTAATTAACTATTGCACCAACGCGTACTTCCAGTAGGTACCTAGGAGATCATTAAGATAAACTAGCTTAGATCTACCTACTTGGTAACTTATCACGTGAGAAATAAATATAGAAATTTATAATAATCTAGAACATAAATCATTGATATCCGTAATTAACATCTGTTATCATTATCAGCATTCGTAATAACAACTTCTCTGTAGGTAATAAAAATATCGACGAACATCCTATAATGCAGTAGTTAACGCCATCTATTATCACCTTTCAGGAACTAAATTAAGCGGGAACACTTCACAATCTTCCCGATTTTCCTTTGATGGCGGTCTGAGATTTTCTTAAAACAATTAAAGGAAATGACGCGTTGTTTCTGTTAGTTAGCGAGGGAAAGTCATGGCCACAGCTCTCTAAGTTGACGTTGGTTATAGTGTTACTGGTAGTTGCGTGGGTTAGACGCGTTTTATGGATAGCAGACACTAGTTGTTTACTAAAACACCGGTATTCATTGTGAACTATTGTTGAAGTACCGACGAAACATGGGAAACTCGGCATCTGTCAAGCTGAACGACAAACGACGGTGGCAGTAAGTTCATGATATTTGATTGACTCCCTTTAATTAATTATATTAGATCTGTGTGTGATTAACAACTAACAATGTGTCCTGGATTAGTTATAAGTACTTATACAGTTTTTGATTAGGTAAACATACGTACCTGTCTAATTAGTTTAAAATGTACCTAACGAGGAAAAGTTAAAAAAAGTATTGTTTTGCAATTGTTTGAGCGATTTAGGTGTGCAATTTGCATTTCGTAGGACTGTTGTAATACCACCTGTTCTGTGCGGAATAGACAAATAGGAACCTATTTTCTTAACTTATTACCAAACGTAACTTACTAAGGTGCCCGAAAGTTATATACTTAGTCATGGACAGTCGCGGAGAACCTAATGGGTTACCGGGGCCCCGACTCGACGTGCACGAGTACAAACGGGGTGGTTTTTAGTCAGTAAGACTCTGACACTCCCTCCCGCCTCACCCAGGCGGGAGCAGCCATTCGATGATTTTCCCCCCTTAAAAAAAAGTCATATGGACAAAAAACCTAATTGAAACGTTGTTTACTTACATCAACTTAATGAGTAGTCATCACATTTTATTGATGTCCAAGTAGACAGAATGTTCTATAGATTTGTCGCAACTTATTGTTTAACGGATGACATGTAAAATTTGAATCACTGAAGATTCGTATTTTAATATTAGGCTGTATATGAAAGGTCAAGGTAATACTAACGTGGATTGGTTAGGTTCATAGTTTATGCCCTACGTATACATATATGCATCATCGTCGAATTAAAATTTCTGTTTGAAGTTTTTGAGAAGGAAGTTTTAAACTAGATCTGAGACATAATTAATGATGTAAGTAAATCTTAAAAGAACTTATAAAATACCCTTAGCTTGCATCGTTTGTCGAATAGTTGTAAACGCGAATGCGAAGAAAGGAATTCGATTACCATTCGATTTTATTGGCGTATAATGCACTGTTGGGGTTTTCGGTGTTTTTAAAATTTCTCTGTTGCAATAGTTATGAAAACTAGGTGTTACATTGCGTTATATATCTATGTCCTCCTCTTTTACCCTTTCGAGGAATAAAAAACGTGACGTTACCTATGTATGTAAACAACTTCGGCCTGGATTAATTTCGATTACGCCATGACTAAGTATACAACGCAGTTAGTCATTGCTAGCCACTACCTATTTTTACATAGGGCCTATCATATGTCATACATAACATAACTGGCGACCACCTCTGGTAGTCCCTAAGACAAATAAAAGTCGTGTAGTTATATTAAGTAATTAACTTAGTTACAATACAATTGCAATCAATTAATTAGTCTACTTAAGCAAATAGACCTTACCTAGATTGTTAGACTTGGTGCAAACCTCATATTGGTAGTGCATTGTTCTAATCGGTTCTAGTGTTCGTCAGATATCTTATCTAGATCACTGACGCGATAACGGACATTATGTTTAGATGTTTAGTTTCTGTTTACTATGATCTACCTACGTCATAGCCCATATGCATAGTCTAAACATAATAATACTAGCTTCTGCTAGCGGCTTCGCCCGCGTTCCTGGGAGGTTTTTTTTAACGTGGGATTTTCATTGAATGACTTTTCCCGCCTCTTACTGACTAAAAACCACCCCGTTCCTACTCCTGCACTTTGAGCCGAAGCCCCGGGACATTAGAAAGCATGCGTAAGAGCAAGCAGCATGAGTAAGACGATCAAGCGTTCTAACAGCCAATTTCTATAACCTATCTATCTGTAGATTTGCTTACTGAGATAGAATTTTGACATAAATTCCATACAAAATATGTCAAAATTCTATTAATTATATCAAAATTATGCAAATCTACAGATAGATAGGTTATAGAAAATGGCCGTAAAGCAAGAGAACGAAGAAGATATTAGGAAGTTTTCGACAATTCATACATAGTATCCACAGATTACTGAGACAGTAAGACTGACGATGCAATTTTAAAAATAGTTTCTTACTTTATTTCTAAGGTAAGAAACCATAAGTTAACTTGTCCTTGGATAGAGGCATATATAATATTATTCCATATTCCATTTCATTAAATAATTTAGCTTATACTTAGCTAATCTTTTAGGCTAGCTAAGAAAGTACCTATGCTACTAGCTATCAAGAACGTCAATGTTATTATAATTGAATCAAATCAAATCATAATATTTTAAAATTATAAACTAAATACTTTCAAGTATTGGCCTATATTCTTCGTAGTCATATCAACGTACCGACATTATGGAGTTAGGTAGATACTTTTAAAAAAGTCTAAGCTATAAATAGTGTTACCTAAACATACGTACGCAATACGCTTAATGAAAAAAAAAATAGTGGATACAATAATGATTGCGTTATCGGGTGTGTAATTGTTTAATGACGTCACTACAAAAATTTGAATGAAATGTTGTAAAGTACACACTGTTTGTGTTTACTTAGACGACGAGCTTTTGTTCGCTTGTCCCCTGAGGAACAAGAACAAAAACCTAAGCTACGAATTTTTAATTAAGTACGGACAGGCAGACATACAGAGGTAGGATGTTATTAGTAACATAGGCGGCTCGCTTAAAAGATCGCTAGAGTGATAAAATCTCACAAAAGTTATAAAAAATATATGTAATCTATACAATACAATAAATGAATAATCATTTTTTTTATAAATGTAATCAATTAATCAATATTTTAATACATTTCATTGTTTTGAAACACTTAGCTATATTTTTATCGAGAGCTCACCGCTCCAGTAATCCTTTTAACTAGCCGCCTGCATGCTCACTTTGTGCATGTCCTAACTAATTTAGGTATCTACAGTTGAATCTGTATAAATAAAAATAAATCACCATAGTGTATGTAAGCGCATAACTCCTGAACTACTCGACCAATTTGGATAATTCTCGTTTTGTAGTGTTCGTTATCATTAGGACCAGGTTTGTATAAATGAAAAATGGAACACATTCACCGGGAATATCGGGAAATAACTAAAACTTTAATTAATTTTATTTTACTTTATTAGTATTTTTTTTTAATATTACTTACGTGTATTTTTAAACGAGTGATACTTTAACTGCGTACTATGACTCAATATATCAATAGTTAAGTTCATCTTTATCCATTTTTAAAATGATAGGAGACGTACATTAGTTTACGCTTATTTTATTATCAATATTATCTTCTTTGTTTAATACATTTTTTCTTATGGTCATTAATAAACGCATTCTTGCATTCATGATTAACATTGGCAATAGCGTCTTAAAGCATTCAGTTTGATCTATCTCTCTGGATTGTCTAAAATAAAGTCTAGTAGTCTATAGATCACACGCATCCAAATTTCGTTCACTTTCGAAGAGAAAAATATCAAATTTATCTCCAATAGTCCAAAAGTGCGAAAATAAGGACTAAATGAATTCGTTTTCTGAATTCTGAACTTTATTTGAAAGTCCTTTAGTGTTATGTTACGTTATTGTCGACAAAACACACCATATAACACGAAGTCAATACAGCAACGGATCGGGAATCTTCATCGTTACATTTGGTAAGCAAATACTAATCAGAGCGAAACCTTTCCTTGGCCTCGTAAACACTATAGATTCTAAGGCCATCGTGTTGTAAAGTAAATATGTATTAATATAAAAGTATAAATTATATTTATTTCTTTTTAACTATCATTTCGATGACTTCGTGATTTAAAAGTTATGAGTTGGTGATTTAAATGTATATTTACCAGTTACAGAGCTTCACAAAACCACTTTCTAAATAATATACAGAAAGAAAGTAATCAAACGGGGTGTAATTATTAACAAATATTAAATAATTTGTCCCATGATAGTAAAATTGATAATAATAGTTTACTTATCTTAATAGTTTAATCAGTCGCTCTAAAAGTTATTAAGCCTAAGGAATACCTGAATTCAGTAGTCGACGTCTTACGGCTGATTTATAAACTTATGCTAGATAGCACATAGTGCGTGGCCTCTATCGATTGACAATAATTTTGAAGTCCGTTTAACTATTCAAATGGTTACAGGCTTCTAATTTGGGTCATTCACTTTCAGCCAAGTCATCCTCCTATAAAAAGTCCATGACACTTATAGTACCTACACCTACCAATTAATGTAGGTACATATATGTATATACAACTAACTTAACACGTTAACTGCCACTGAAAAAGTGCACATTTTCTGTTCAGGCCATGGGGGACAATGTTGAGCGACACTGAAACTTTCCGTTCAAGCCGCGTCTGACAATGTTGACCGCGCGTCAGGCCTATGTTCAAAACCCTCTATTGCGCCAACGGACAGCATTATCGAGATAATTCGCTTATAATGTGACCCGCGCGGCCCTTTAGTTTATCCTACATAGCTTGGTTTTTAAATGAAAGAAACACTTAGAAAAAAAAATGGTTTTGAAACGCATTACTCTTGACAAATGAAATCACTTATAGTTTAGAGATTATAAGTAAATAAAAAAAACGTTTGTTACAGAAAAAAATGTTTAATCAATTTGAGCCTCTTAAATGTAATTAAAATAAACTTATACGAAAACAAAACTTAAAAGCTTATCGTAGGCAAGACAGGTACCATACTATATAATTGTTTTCCGCTAATGGATTTTTGTGAAACATTCAACACAAAGATAAGGTTTATCTGGACAGTTGACACAGAAGGTGTTCACTTTTTTAGTTTTGTTTTTAGCGATTAAACGTCCATGGGTAGCTACCATATTCTTATAACATTGTTGGCATGCACGGCGGGATTTACTTGTAGGTCCTTCCTTTTTCTTCAATTGGTGCTTTACTCTTTTCGTTCTTTGATTTGATGGAGTATCATTAGTATCGAAATCTACAAAACTCTTCATAATTTCTTTTCTGAACTCAAGTACTGATATCTTCTTTCTAGCCACGCTTTGATAAAGAATTAAAGCATTTACCATAGCTGTATTTAAAAGTATATCTATGCCTAGTTTTTTGTACCATTTGATGCTCTTCCTTAGAGGTGTTTGATAAGCTGTCATTTGGCCGGATAAATCTACTGCACCCTTGGCTTTATTATAATCCAGGACTATTTTAGGTTTAGAGGTTTGTTTGCCATGTTTGATGATACTTTGGAATCGCACTGAATGTTTAGTAGAGAGAACCAATACGTCTCGTTTATCCCTCCATCTCAATACAGTGATTCCATCGTTACTTTCTTTAGCTATATATTGCCCTCTTTTCAATTTTGTAGAACACTTTCTTTTGGAAAATGTTTGCGATTCTTCCTTAAAGTGCCAACTAAATGCGTTTCGTTCTTTAAAAGTTCTCTAGCTAATCCGACGCTTGTGTACCAATTGTCGGTATATAGAGTATGCCCTTTATTTAACAAGTCCTCGCATAGGGCCATAACAACCTTCATAGGCGTAGTATTGACTTCGTCGTTCTGTTTGCCAGCATAAATGCTAAGTTTGTATGTGTACCCGGGCAAAGTACATAGTTTGAATAACTTAATCCCATACTTATGGCGTTTTTGCTTATTGTATTGCCGGAATATAATTCGCCGCGAAAAGGTATCATACTCTATCTATACATAAATCTTCTCCAGGAGTGTAAGCTTTTTTAAAATTTGCATTCATTACTTCTACCAGGTCTCTGACTCGGTGTAAACGATCGGTCGTATTCTCTTCATCTTCTTGTGAAAAATGAAGCATTGCGAGTAAAAGCTCAAATCTATTGCGAGACATAATAGTTCGCGGAAATTGCTGTCCAATGATTTTATCTGTGGTCCAGTAATCAGCTATTTTCGGAAGCCTTACTATACCCATGTATAAAATCAGCCCAAAGAATTTTTTTATTTCAGTTAGGTTAGTAGGGACCCAGCCACGAATGCGCGCTGCTTTCGAAGCTTCATTAGACAATGTGATTCTATTAAAGGCATAGGCGTTAGTGCATAAAACAATTTTATTTAAAACCTCATCCGTCACCATAAGCGCAAAAAAATCAGCTGGACATTTTTTTAACATAGTCATGCGTAAGTTGAGATTCATTCCAGGAAACTCAGTAAAAGCAATAACTCTGCGCTGATTACCTTTAGGGTCAGTCCATGTTGAAGGCGGCAAACTTCTGCTTAGGTCTTGGATGGCACGGTTGGTTTCAGCATCACTGTCTTCGCTTTCCGATTGTATAGCTCGACGTCGCTTCGAATGAGTAGGCTGAATATTATCTTCTTCATCGGAACTTAAATGAAGACTTCTATTCAGCAAATCGAACTCGATATTTTCGATCTGCGTTATATCTTCTTCCGTTATGTCAAAGTCGTCAAAACTATCCTTGTCATCCATAACGATTATAGTAAAAACTCAAAAACACCTCGTAAACAATAAATTAAATTTACAATGTAATGTGCACGTCACTAATCGGAGATAACGACTGCGTCACTGCGAGCGCCAACGCAATGAGAATGAGACAACTCGGCGTATGCGCGGGGAAGGAGTCGCGGGCGGCGGTGGGCGGCAACCTGACCGCGCGGCTCTATTTAACGAATTTTTGATTTTTCGTCCAGTGAGGCCATGGGGGTTAATGTTGTGCGATGCGTAATAACGAATAATAAAGGTATAAAATCATTGTGTTTTCATTAATACACGTTATTTCAATATATAAGGTGGCTAAATAATGAATAAAAAGTATATGTGAAAAATTATAAAAATGAGGAATTTTACTTAGCCTGATAGCGTATATGAGCATCGGACAACATTGACCGCGTTGGCAGTGAACGTGTTAACAACTAGCATATTTTGCCATAGACATTGGACATAGACACCACACAATATAATTTGGATTTTAAATAACTGATAGATTATATATATACATATAGGGAAGTAATTCTCTAAGCGGAGGACGCTTCTATTCCAAAGGATATTCTTTAACTGAGCTTTTACATAGTTATGCCCGTTAATAACTCGTATACAAAACTGCGATGCGACATCGCATCGCAAAATTGTGCGAGCTCCCTTTACGCATCGCAAGCATCTTATCTTCACAAAATCTTCTTTGTTTCTTTTTTCCTGTATATCCTAAGTAATAACAGAACTGCTCACTTATTTTTACGATCCATGCCACGACCTAGTTTTTAATTTAAAATACGTTTATTACGGTTGACAGTCGTCGAAGGAATGGTTAACCTAGGAGACGCCTTCTCACACGAAATCGCATCATAGCGATTCGTATCGAATCGCAGTTTTGTGAACGAGCCCTAAAACCACCCCGTTCCTACTCCTGCACTTCGCGTCGGAGCCCCGGCAACCCGTTAAGTCTTCCGCGGCTCTGTATCGGCATCAGCCCTGTTAGAATAAGATTTCGCTATACCAATCCCCATAGCAGACAGAGTAGTGTCCCTGGACTGCGGAGAACCTTAAGGAGTTAGACTCGGGCTCTTACACTCGTTTTCGAATCACCAAGGGCTGGAAAGGAGGCGTTCGATGATTTTTTCCCCTCAAAATAAGAACAGAGTATTTTTGGACTTCTCCAACTTCAAAATTCGTAGTAACAGCACAGTGTTTCGAAATTGAACACTCACTGTTTCTGTCATATAATGACTTACTATATACTTATTATACTCTTTGCTTACTATATAAAATACTCCATACTTACTTACCTACGTTTCTTGTCATATTATGGTTTTTCATGCACTGCAAGGCCGTTAGACTTCCTCATTAAACTTTGCGTCTCTAATTGTGGTACAGTTTGAGCTGAGTAATATTGACTTTTATTACCTACGTTACTTACGCCTAGTCATGTTCGTTAGTCACTAGATTTATGACCTTACTATACTATGTTGCTTATTGTATTCTGTTATCACAGGGTTACCTTCAGTTGCATCAGGTTTCTAACTGTTATTGTTATTGAAGGTGTTAATGATACAATTAGGTTTATTTTAAACTTGTTCGCAGCTAGTCGGAATTTGATTATTTGACCTTATTTTGATCTAAAAAGTCTAACTAACTACTAACACTACTCATTTCACGAGGTTCTGATGTTTTTGGAGTTGACTATAATTGTAATTTTAATAAATGTTTACTATACATTTCTTTGACGTAAAGTCTCTTTCTTTTTTTCTAAAACGTTGCCCTACATAAGGATTTTCTCCTGTGTCGTGGGTGCGTTTACAAGCATACAAGTTCGCATACACATGCCACCCAGACCCGGAACAACAATTTGTGGATCACACAAAGAGTTGCTCCGTGCGAGAATCGAACCCGACATGTTGCGTGGCAGTCGGTTGCCCAGCCACCGCACTAACCGTTGCTCAAATCAATTGTTTGAATGGCTAACTGTCTAATAGGTTGGTAACCTATCAATTTTTTTTGAACTGGGCTAATATTTGTGTTATTATCTTATGTAGGGTGTTAAATAAGGGGTACCAAAACTTATCGACACAATGACGATGCGTATTTGGCCCACCATGGCCGTAACTGGTGATCTAATATCATTAAAATCTTCCGCTCAAAAGACAGGATATAATAGAACGTTAGACTGTATTCTTAGAACTTTTGGTCAAGGCAACCAAACCGACTATTAAAGGTTATAAGTCCACAATACACACAAGCATAGTAATTATACTACAGAAACAATCAACGATATCTTAATTTGGCCTCGAATTATCTCCGTACCTTGCAGACAGACCGGCGGCCATTGCAAGATACCGAATTATCAAGATTTATGTACCAAATACACAAGAACAGCGTAAAATAAAAATAACTAATTGTGCAAAACGTTTTATTCATTCATTCACATTTACCTCTATTTTGTAACGTAATTTCGAAATTCCCATATTGCGTCCGTTCACGAAGTTTGCAACTGAATAAAAGATTGTTTTGTATATAAGTAACAAAATAATTTATTGTTGTGTCACTATTGTCGTACATTAAACTTGACTTGCATGTGGCTTTTACCAATCAGGTTAGTTATGGTTGACCTTGATTTGCCCAGTTTGTGAATTTCCGCAATTTCCTTTAAATTGTTAATTACTATTTGTCAGTAAGTCATTTTTATATCTATAAGATCATTAATCTGACAAAGAACAGTACAGTAACACATTTATATGTATGTGTAACTGGTTTAGCTGATGTCAGCTACTGTCACTCCAACGTCCTCGTACCTACGTCCTGATTTCCTTAGGCACCGATGGCATCAAAGATTAAAGTCAAAGATTCTTCTTTCTCAGGCGATAATCTGACAACGTGACAACCCTGACCTCGAAACTTTCATTTAATACTCATTGTGCACATTAATGAACACGTCGTTACCACACAAGTGTCAACCACATATTACTCCCTACTCTTGAGAATATGCGATAGAAATGACTAGCCACAATTTTCCAAACAAAATGAGTGTGGAAAACTTGTCTACATAAGTATAATGTATATTATATTTTCACTTTCCACTATAACAGGCGTACAGCACTCTCTCCTAGATGCGTATGATTATGCGTAGACGCAGGTACTTATTGCGTAGTTTCGTCAGAATACTACGTCTGCGCAGTGCAACTGTGCAACTCACTACACTACCATTACTGCACTTACCACACAGTGATTTGTGTAACTACGTTATGATTACAAGTAGATTTAATAAACGGTACCCAACATGTTCATTCAATAAATATCTACTTAATGTTTTGGTTTTCTAATGTCTTTCACTCATGGTTGCTTTTTATTGACAATATGATATGGTTTATTTTATAAAATAACCTGATTAATTTATTTGTACATAATAAAACACTGTATTCTTTGATATGCTCAAATCAAATGACAGGCGGCGCCATAATTGAGATCCATACTTTTATTTCCTTTGGCCGTAAAATCTGTCTAGCCTATTCACAAACTAAGAATGGTTTCGGTCGCAAACAACATGAACCTTACCAAGAGTGTCGGTGTCATCAGACCGGTGCACGATGCGCAGGAGTTGCCTCATCGCTCACCGTCGCCTGTCATTATGGCGGCTACTTTTTGTCTGACTTGCAAAACTAATGTAATGTTCGGTTGTTCGGTTACATCAATCCCAACGTTTTTTGTATTCTAATTCAACATTGTTTTTTTTTTTTTTTTTTTTAATCTATTTATTTATGGGATTTAATCACACAGTGATAATGTCACCCCGTGACTTACAATTAACTTGTCTAAAATCTAAATATGCTAAGTATCTTACGAACTACCCAGGCTTACATGTACTTAAACAGTTAAACTTACATAGTATTAACTAGTTATACTTATTAATTATTAATAACATTTAGGAGTCGACACAAAACCCTAGCATCTTCTGACAGAGGGACAGCTAGGATGCTGTTACAAGTCCCTACTTCAAATCCAGATAATTTGAAGTTTCTTTCCAGTACGTTCCGATCACACTCCATCAGAACATGGTAGATATCCTCTATTACTCCACAAACTTCACAGTTTGGAGAAGTACTTTTACCCATTAAGTATTTAAATTTGTTGGATGGAATGTGGCCGGACCGCATTCTCAATAATGCTACCACATATTTCCTATCTATATCCCTACCTTCAAACCATGGGTATCGAGGCAGTTCAGGCTGGATAGTTTTATACCAGATGCCTTTCAACTGAGACCTCTCATCAAAATATTCACGCCATCTTTGTCTGCACAGTTCTTTAACATGCCCCAGCCAATCTGAGTATAGCGGTGTGCATTTGTAAATAATCCCCTCGTACGATGCTTGTTGAGCTGATGTGTCTGCTACCTCGTTACCCATGATTCCAATATGAGAGGGTATCCATTGGATAGTTATATTTCTATTCAAAGACTGCATCTTGCGTATACTTTCTAAAATAGTCATGGCTATCGGTAACCCTCGAAGACTCGAGGGTATTCGAGCCAAGTGTTGAAGGCTACTTTTTGAGTCCGAAAATATAACAAATCTGTTATGATGCATATTAAGCAAATACGACATGGCTTCAGAAATAGCTATAAGCTCACAATACATAATAGAAATCTGAGAATTAATTTTAAATTTAGTTTAATGTTAAGTTGAGGATCAAAAAAAGCAGCCCCCAAGTCCAACCCATTTTTGGACCCATCCGTAAATATTTTATAATATTGTTTGTACTTGTCATCCATCATTATTCTACATTTGTTACGGAGATCAGTTACATTAATTAGCCTTTTTGCCATATTTATACCGTCAACAGTATCACAAATTGTGTAGGACAAGTCTACATTGGTTACCCAAATGTCCAAAGAATAAACACTCAACAACGAACTAGAGTACAAAGGAATTTCTGAGTACATTCTGTGGACCTCTATTAATACTGGTAGTTTTTTATTTCTCCAGTAGAAACCATGGCAAAGGTTAGACAGCTCCTCTAAGATACTAATAAGAATGTTATTACAATCCGACTTCGATTTTAAATAAAACTTGCTTGCAAGAAACAATCTTCGAATAGATAATGGTTGCAGACACAGGTCAGCCTCCATCACGTGGATGGGTGTGCTTCTAATAAATCCCCCTATTACTCTCATTGCTTGGTTTTGTATTCTGTCAAGTTTTATGAGGTGGCTGTTTACACAATTTCCGTACAAAAAGCAACCATAATCCATCCTACTTCGAATTAATGCTATGTATAATCTTCTAAGATGTATGGGATGTACACCCCATTGCGCACCAGCTAATATTTTAAAAATATTTAAATAACGACTGACCTTTCCCCGTACTTCATGTATGTGTTTACCCCACTTTAAGGAACTGTCCAACCACATACCAAGGTACTTGACACAATTGATTTGTTCAATAGGATCACTATCAACAGTTAGTTGGATAGTGTTCCTTCTTCTCCCTCTACTAAAAATGCACACCTTTGTTTTCTTATGAGAAACATTCAAACCTAATTCTATCATCAAATTTTGAAAAACATCTAATGCGTTTGAATATGACATACAGAATCCGATAAAGTCCTCTGCATGTCATATACACAAAATCATCAGCGTATTGTGAGATATAAACGTTATCTATGGTTCTACAAACTTTACTTGTGGCTGCGTGAAAAGTAAGGGGGACAAGGGATCTCCTTGAGCTATGCCTGTGCCGGTAATGCGAGACACTAAGATGTTATGTTGTAGTTCAATAAATAAGTGTCTTTGATGAAGATACCTCCAAAGATATTCACAAAGGATAGAACCAACTCCCATGTTATCTAAGATGTTTAAAAGAGACGTTAGATTTATATTATTATAAGCATTCTCAATGTCTATGAAACAACCTACTGTGGATACATTTTTGGAAAATCCAGTTTGAATGCGTGTGACCAATCTAGAGAGACCCTCATAACAGGATTGGATCTTCGGAAGCCTGTAGTGTCATGAGATAGTAAATGATTTTTCTCTAGGAACCATTCAAGCCTACGGGTTATAATGGTATGAAATATCTTACAAAGACAAGATATGAGAGCAATGGGTCTAACACTTGTACTTGAGCCTAGGGCACTACCCGGTTTCGGTATAGGAACGATTTTAACATTTCTCCACTGCTCTGGTACGAATCCGGATGAGAAAAATCTATTGTATAAGGAGGTTAACATGACTTTAGCATTGTAGGGTAAATGTTTTATCATAGAATAAGACACGTTATCTTGACCCGGGGCTGAATCTGTATTTTTAATTGAATTAATTACTTCCTGTATCGAAACCGGTATGCACAATTGAGCGTTACAAGAATTGAATGTAGGTGTCGGTGGTGAAACATAATCGGGGGCCAGACTACACAACAATGTTTCGGCTTTACCTTGATCAACAAACGATGGAGACGATCTATACCCTTTGATCCATCTCATGCGCTTCCACATCTCTGCAGAAGAAGTCACACTGTCTATGCTAGTGCAAAATGAACGGAAGGATTCATTTTTGGCTTGTCGTATAAGTCTTTGTGCCTCACTCACTTTTTTCTGCAAAACTTCAAGATTTTGTGGGGTCGGATTTCTTCTGAAAGTGGATAATGCTAGTCGTCTCTGTGCAACAATATGCGATAGATTTTGATTCCAATATGGTTTTGGTATGAATTTATTTGATTGTAGAGGATTCATGCACAGTTTAATCGTAGGAATGAATTCATCGGCTGCAGCATTTATAGTATCCATGAATTTATTATATGCGGATTGGTGATCTGCTGGCAATTCTAAGCATGTTATTTGTGCTTCTATTTTCTCACTGTACTTTTGCCAATCCGCTCTTTGAAGTTTCTTCGTTTTTTAAAGCTGTGTGATTTATTGTTTTGCATACTAATTTTAATTAACATGTGATCACTCCCCAGATTTTCATTCATGACCCCCCATTTGAATCTCAAAGCCAAATCTGTTGACACAAAAGTTGTATCTGGGGAGGAACTTTGCAAAGCTCCATTGACTAATTTTATTCGTGTGTGAGAGTTATCATTGAGTATACAAAGGTTGCTGTCCATTATTGAATCAAAGATCTGATTGCCTCTTGTATCTGTCCTGGAAGACCAATTTGAGTGATGGCCGTTCAAATCGCCTGCGACGAGAGCTTTATGTTGAGCTAATGAGAACACTTCATCCCAGTCATTTCTGCATGTATTTACTGACGAGGGACAGTAAATAGAAACGACGTTTTCTAGATGATTGCAGTTGAGTAATTTAATTTTAATAATTTGTATTTGCGAATTTGTTATGTTTACATTACATTGTGTAGCTCTAATAGAGTGATGAGTAAAGACAGCTACACCCCATAACCATCATCACGATCTGCTCTGAATATGTTGTATCCACTCAGTCTGATAACCTTTTCAGGATCAAACCAAGTTTCACTGATTACAGCTATATGAATTTTTTCTGATTTAGTAAACTTTCAAATTCCATCATTTTTGGTTGTAAGCTCTGAGCATTCCATTGTAACACATTGATGTTTATGTGCCTGTTGTTATTATCCATTTTTTAATTTTGGTCATAATAGGCATTTCTGTTATAAACTCCATAATAAAAGATGAAACCCAATCAAATAATACTTTCACAGAATCCATCACTTTATTCTCCAAACTAGCTTCACTATCCCAAATTATTTCCTTTAATTTAATCCATACCAATTTCCAGTTATTGTTATTCTTTTTCTTATTTAATTCATCTGCTTTTTCTATATTTTCGTGTGATATTTCGGACTCACTGTCTGTCAAAGTCGTCCAGTTAAACACCGTATCTGATTTCTGTTTTTTCTTCGCGTTCTCCTTTTGTTACAGTATTTTTGTGTTATAGTAGCCTTCTTCTTTACTTTCTTAACTGTGTCAGCATATGTGTTTTTATTTTGTGATGCAGATCTTTTTTCTGTGTCTGTACTTTGGTTTAACACCTGATGTTCTATTTCCGTATCTTGTACTCTTCCTTGTAACTTTTGCACGTTATTTGGTTCAGGGGGGACGTAAAGTGTTAGAGCTCTTTTGTAAGTGCAATTAAACTCCGCCATTAATTCCCTTATTTTCCTTTCTTTTAAATATATTGGGCATGTACGAGACAGTGCCATGTGTTTACCAGAGCAATTATTACACTTGTAGCTTACAGTGTCACAATTGGGGTGAGACTGGGTACATTTAGGACAGATCTCTTTAACAGATGAACAAACTCGGACTGTGTGCCCGAATCTCCAACAACGAGAACATTGAGTTACGGGAAATTGATAAGGACTAACTTTTATCCTAGTTTCAAATATGTATACGTAGGCAGGTAAGGATGATCCTTTAAAAGTTATTCTGACTGTTTCTCCAGGTTCCCACAGGCCACTATTTGTGTTACGACGTTTTAATCTCTTAATACCTGTTATCTCAGTATCACAAGTTAAACCCTCGAGTATTTCTTCCTCCGATGAATCTAAGTCTATATCTTTAATAACACCATAACTTTCTTTTATCTCTAGTGTTTTTTGGCATTTCAGTCCTTTTTCTTTAAAATATTGAGATTCTATCAGTTTATTTGCACTTTCTTCGTTACTAAATTGGATAAGAACTTTGAATGCGTTAATGTATTTAATTTTTGTAATGTCCGGGATGTTTTCTAATTTTAACAACTTGGCAAGTCCAAACTGTTTTGGTATTTTGTCTGCAGAAGTTATACTAATTTCTATTTTATCTTCAGGTATTCTTATCTCATCGGACACCTGGCTTGTTCGGGCAAAACGTTTACCCCGCCTCGTTATATTTGTCCACATTTCATCGTGATCAATCTGTCTAGTTCTTTTACTGCATCTCACTCCGTCAGTTTCTTCAATATTTTGTATAGATTCTTCTAATATCTCCATATTCTCACAATTACTAATATTCTCCCTACACGCTCCTATTTCATTATTCTCAATAGCTATCTCAATTGATGGTTCGAATTCAAGTTCGCAACTATCCATCACTGATAAGCATTTCTAAACAATTAAACATATGCGCGGTCGAGCGCAAGTGGTCAAACCGGTTCAAAATTGCCACAATATGCGCGTCTTACGATAACACGCGCCCGCGCGCAACTGATTCAACATTGTGTTGTAGACAAAATAATTATTTGGCTTGTCCTTGTATATTATAACATCAATAAATAGAACTAAGGTATGTTCGCCAAAAATGGCCCGCTTCCTGAGACGGGCCACTTAAAAAATATGCAGTTATGATTACTTTTTTCGATATCTTGATTGTCAAATAAATACATTACAACCTCCAATATATTTCTTCTCTACTATTTATCTACATATACAAGGTTTTGAAATAAGGTGGGCCTTATTAAGTGACTGTACCTTACTTCTATCTTATTTCACTTCTTACTAATATTATAAATGCTAAAGTTTGTGACTTTGCATACCTGTGTGTTTGTGTATGTTTTTGCTACGCAATCACGTCAATACGACTGAATAGATTGGGCTGAAATTTGGTCCAGAGTAGATTACGATCTATAATAACACATAGGCTACTTTTTACCCATGGGAAAGGGGGCTAAGCAGGTGGCAAAAGGTTACATAACCACCTATATAGTATACTACATAGCTTCTGCCCGCGACTTCGTACGCATAATCCCATTTTTTCCCGTCCCCGTTCGTGATTTTCGGTAAAAAGTAAAAAAAAAAGTTGGTCAAAAAGTATCCTATGTCGGTCTCCTGGCTCTAAGCTACCTCCCTACCAATTTTCAATCAAATCTATTCTGCCGTTCTTGAGTTATAAGTGGTGTAACTAACACGACTTTCTTTTATATATATAGATTATCACAATATCAACAGTGTATTGTATGTAGTTTTGGTACCAATAAACATAGCTACCACAAAGTTATGCCAACTATTTGAAACGCGTTCATATTAGTGCCTAGAATTATGTACTTGTGAATATCTTGTAAATAATATTATAGTATAGAGTAGCTTAAACTCCAATTTATTTAAATTACAATATGTTTTGGTATATCTACATATTTGTCTGTAAATTCAATTAGGTGGATAACTATGTAGCTAACATAGCTAACGTAGAAATATTACAGTGCATAACAAAATGGTATATAATGTTTTCATAACTTAAACTGACAAGCACCAAGCGGTCACCGGTGACCGCGACCTATTGTTCTTTAATTGTGTCTATAAAACCGGTACTCGACGAGTTAATGTTGTAGGTTGGACTAAATTACAAAACACTTTAAGTTTTCATAGTTTAAGCACGAACGTACGTCTAAATGTAGATACTTTGATACTAACCAGAATACAGTTCTTTCCACCGTAAAACCCAGAAATAATAATTTACTAGATAGATCCAATTTTCAATTTCTATTTGCTAAGAGCTTCTAACAGCCATTAACTACGTAATTGTATCTATCTATAGGCACTTAGTGCCATCCATATCCGATGCTCAACGTATGAATGAAAATTGGGGTAATTGGATTAGAACATGACTTAAATTGTCAAAATTATTAAAGTGATGACTGCAAACACGGAATATTGAAAAAAATGTAAGTAGTAACTAACTACTAAATAGAATTCTGTTTTAACCTTTCAAGTACAAGTCTAGGCATATCTATTTGCATCGTTAGTCTTCAACACTTATCTACTGACAGTCAAAGACTTAAAAATCAAAATTAAAGATGAGATCCTTGATTCTCAGGTAGATTTGCTACGATCTTCAAGCTTGGACGGCGGCAGCTTGATCAGCTCTGCTCTTTAGTCGGATCTTAACGATATCTACAGAAAGAGTAGGGGTGGTGTCTGATGCACTTATTCATGGATGTCCACTGACATAAGTACCTTGTGTAGTGACTGATATAAGTACCTTAAACAATCCATCACACCACCACCGACGAGGCCCAGTAGGACTGATGTGCGACCCGGAGCTGCAGATGAGCTGCATAGTGTGGGAGAGCCATGTTTCGGCACGAAGGGGCCGGCTCGATCGGAGTGATAGCATAGCCTCACAGAAAACCGACGTGAAACAACGCTTGCGTTGTGTTTCGTCGTGTGAGTGAGGTTCCCGGACGCTCAATTACCCCCCTCCATAGTCTTCCGAATTCCCGAATCCTCCACAGTCCTCAAATTCCCAATTCCCAAAAGGCCGATAACGCACTTGTAACGCCTTGGTGTTTCGGGTGTCCATGAGCGGCGTCTTACCATCAGGTGATCAGTCTGCTCGGTTACCGGTTTATGTTATAAAAAAAAAGATGGCTTAACGGGCACTGCTTGCGAGATTTCGGCTCAAAATAGAAGAAGGAACGGGGTGGTCTTTAGTCTCCGTCTCGCCTCAAGGCAAGAGAAGTCATTCAATGATTTTGCCCCGTCAAATAATTAAAATAAATTCAATAAGTGTCAAACGTAGGTAAATGTGACCGATGACCTAACTGTCATTGATAAGCCTCAGTTAGGTCAAATGTCTATGCACTAGACATCTAGATAATAGTTATCAACATCAATACAGTGCTCAATTATGTATGTATATCACTTCCTTGTTTCTAGACATTTGTACATATGTATGATCGTATGTCTTTCTTGAATAATCACTAATATTATCACGTAACAAACTTTTAACTTTTCCACTAATAGTTAGAGTTTAAACTCCTATGTATTTACACCAACTCTAGATACCAAACTCAGAATGGGGGCTAACGTTCTTTTCCTCACCAGATGGCGCAAATGTAGGAAGTAGTTTTTGTCCAATCACAGCAGCTGTCAAATATTGAACGTCCAATGGTGTGACACTAGCTGCTAATTCCTTATAGGACGAAGAACGAGAGATTCACACTAGTGGCATCTGGTTAGCAAAAATACGATAGCGCCATTGTCAGAATCAAAAAAAATCTAATGAAGTAGGCACTAACTAGCTTCTTCATAGGTTTGGTTTCGAGTACAGAGTCGACCACTTGTATCGTAGCTCCATTAATTAACAATTAATTAAATATAATTAACGTATCATAATGATGGTAAAAGGACTATTATGTAATAAATAAAAACATGAATATCTAACCAGCAATTATATAACCTCCTAATAGGTGTTGCCCTATCACGCTCTATAACATGCGCTTTCTGCCCTTGGCCTGATCTTGATCGACCTGCGCAATGCGCATACGCAGCTCATGCGAACGTCATGTCAGGTCCGCCATGACAGTTCGTGCGACAGAAAATTGTAAACGACATCCGTTCTACTGCAGTGACATTGTAACTAATCTTTTGACCTTTTTTATGGGCCGGAAGAGCTTTAGATTTTTGCAATAAATCTTTATCAGCCTAGGTATTGACAACTTGACTCTACAAATAAAGTAGCTATAGTGCAGAGTACTAACAATCTTCAAATGCAATAATAAAAAAGGGTCTGGTTTCCAATTCCACTCTGAGTATCAAAATAAGGTCCACCCTCAAAACTCCAACTATATCAGACTAAAAAATAATGATGCTATTGTTAGAAGCATAGACAAAAAGGAACGAAATGTCATCGCGTAGCGGGAAAATATAATCTGTGGTTCGAACAATGAAAAAGTCAAGATGGCGGGAACTCGGAAATTATTGAGACGGTGTATTTGGTGTTGAGGGAATTTTATTCTATTTGAAAGTCAATTTGCCTATTCATGTGTTATTGTTGTTGTTTTTCTTTCAATTAATAGTTATGGTTTAGCTAGTTCTGAATTTGTAATTTGATTTCGATGTTAACAATATAAGGTGTGAATTGTAATGGTGGTACTCTTTATTTCTCCTGCCTCCTGAGTTTCTAAAATCCAATGTGGTATAAAACAAATAAGTTACTAATATCAAAGAGCAAGGTGAACTCTATGACAGTTTTTAAGTTTTCTAATATCAGAAGTGGGATACGATTATTTTCCATGCGTTCTGACTTTCTATGTAGATAATACTTACATGATACGGCAAATTGACTATTCAAAGTTTTTCATTTGTTTTATGTAAGTTCGTATTCATGTACTTAGTAGGTACGTTGTGATCGAGTATTGTGGCAAATTGTGGTAACGTATAACTATGACTGAAACTTACGGTGAGTACGTTCCAATTCCCGTTTGAAAAGCTATAATGCTTTTGTGTATTTGTACGTGTAAGCTACAAATAAATAAAATTGTGAACTCAATGTTTAAACTATTCCTACTAATTTTCTTTTAAGTTAAAATCTTTAACAATCTCAAGTTCTGTCATTGTAATTTGTTATAAGTACCTACCTATGTCCTTTACTGTTACAAACAGTCAGGAGAGACAATTAATGTCACGTAGGTACTGAAGTGATTCTGCTAATATTCCTAGGCGATTCTGCTAACATGGCTTGTGTAAAGTGAACTGAAACACTAAATTTTGATTTGTTTGACTGCATGGAGGAGTGATGCTGCCAATTGCTGGTGAGGAAACGTGAGCTCAACACCGGTGCGCCTGCCTGTGCTGACGTCGCTACAGCTACCGTTCATGACTGCGGCAGTAGCTGAGCGTCGATGGTTGGTGGCAGTAGGTGAATTGACTTCGCTTGGACTGCTATGCAAGCTTGGCTCACTGTGTTGTAGAAGCAATACATTCAATGACCAGGCTGGTGAGATCTAATCTTACTTTTATATTTAGTATTCTTTATCTGCTAATTTTTTTGATCAACAATATAGACAGCAGACCTGGTATGAAGCAGTAAGATACTAAGAATATAAAGTTTGAATTATTGAAATAAAAATGAGTAAATGTTTTACAACGGCAACTGCTTAAAAGCTAAGTCCAAGGCTCAATGCATGGGTTACCATTGGTTGTATTTAGAGTAATGTGAAGGATTAGTTTGTGAAACGTTTGTGCTTTTGAATACGTTGTACGAAGTCATGAGTATGAATACTGATCAATATCCAACATATGAATGCTGAATATGCTTATTGATTACTGTTAAAAGTTACAGTTAAAGTTAATGGGTCGATGATAAGCATATTACAGCAGCAGTAAAATTGAACCAAGTTTCAACTATAAGTTGTTGGTGTCGTTTGTTACAAAGCAAAATACATTAACTGTTAACAAGTTAACTAATATTAACATTGTTTGTATTCTTATGTTATCAGGCATTATTTGTTATGTTTACACTTGAGAGAGGTCAATACATTAACAAACTTTTACTTAACTTAATGTATGTATTGCGTTTGAAGTGGCATCTTGCAACTGAATTTTGAATCACAAATCTTTAGCCGATGGAGCTGAAATTTTTTATGTGTTCAGGTTTAGCTGTGAATTCAGCTGAAGTTTTACATCTTTATCAAAGTAATGTAATCCAAAGAATAAAGATTAAAATCAGAACAGGAGAACTGCTGTATGTTGATGAAAAACATATTTCTCTTCTAATATGCACCATTCACCACAAGTTAACAACTTGTGCAGAATTGTGAAAAATGCTACATGTTACTGCTTGAATCATGTCTTAGGTAGTTGTACAGGGAAGTACTGTTGTTATAATGGAAGACAGCAGTATGTGTATGTTTCTCCTTAGCAGCGTTACCCTTGATAGAGTGTTGATGTGGTTGTTGTACTGTAGTGAAGGTAGGTTGCCAGTATGCACCTCACAGTTACTGTAATCCATAATATGTATGTCCGTTCTGCACTTGTTTAGCAAATTTGTAAATACAGACTTAATTTGGTTTGTCCACCGCATGAGTAACCTCTTGGGAGGCCGAGAGTGCTTTCTACTACCGGTGAACAAGCTGCTGTATGGATGTAGTTTTTTGGGGAAACACTACAGATAGTGATATTGCTTTTAGGGCACAAAAACGATGCGTACGAGCTATGTTTGGTCTTCAACCAACAGACAGCTGTAAGCCGTACTTTATCAGGCATGGCATCCTTACACTTCCGTCTCTGTATATACTTGAGGTAGCAATGTTTGTGTATAGAAATCCTCACCTTTTCGAACGGCTGCGTGATATTGTGCCGCGAAATCGGCGGAACAATAATAAACTGTGTCTTCACACAGCAGTAACGAGTCTTATGGGAAAGAGTCTTTTATGTATGGCGCCAAAAATATACAATAAAATCCCAAACGACATAAAACATTTCAATATTAGTATATTCAAAAATAAATTAAAATCAATTTTATCCAAGAAATGTTATTATAATGTAAACGACTTCTTTAATGACGGTAATTTGTAGGACATTTATAAGTTTAACTTTTATTTATTTAAGCACTGACATTTTAATGTATTATACTATGACATTTTTATTTTATTTTTTTGTTATATTACCTTTATTGTGTACCTGTGAGGGCAGATTTTGGTGGTACTATCTTAATACTGTGATCATAATTATTTACCCAAAATGTAATGAATAAATGATTTTGATTGAGTGTCAGGATACATCATTGTATGTTGAGAGATGATGCCTAATTTGTTAATCGTTTTGTTGCTTAAAATTTCAAATATGTACACAACCCAGTTTTTAGTGTTTTAATCGAGTTTGTTACCTTGATATATTACTTGAGAGGGTTCATGCTGGATCTTATGAATACTCTCCTTATTTTTAGCAACACCGATGTCCACGTATTGAACCGCTAGTGTTACTTATGTTAGCTGACTCGCGAGAAGTAAAACGTTACTTCTTTACCAGTAAACGTACTGGTAGGCAATGTTTTACATACTGACGACTAGTGACGACATGAGTACCATGTTTATTGCGTGATAAAAAATTGAAGTAAGTTTTTCCGATGATCAATGATGATGCTGATTCGGTGATAATGTGAAAATTTACAGGATTCCATCAAAAAAAAAATAATATTTAGGATGAACTAAAAGTCATAGTCAGGTGTGTCCGAGCGGATACAGAATGTCTTGACAAGATCAACTCAGACATTTGTAGCCCGTATATTGTGGTGAAGTCTACAGCGCCAAGTGTTACGACTGCTAATAGCAGGCAGACCCGTGTGAACACGCGACACAGACTGTGGCGGAGTTCATAGTGCTATGTGGATAGCATATAATTATAGAAATGTGTGCTATCTTCTTTGAGAATTACCTTCCCACACAATATGATACGCTAACATTGTGTGATATCTGATGTGTATTGTGTGTGTAATGTGCGTTTGAATAATATGCTAACGTAGGTATTAATTATGTTACACATGTGTTTGAGACTCATGATACGCTAACGTAGTGCCTATGTCATGTAGTCGTTATAGCAGAGATAGCTAACGTAGTGCTTCCTCTCTGAGTATGTTTTATGATCTTGAACTATGCTAACGTCGTGCCTATGGTTCACTATTGATTGTGTTTTTTCCTGTGTTCGTGACTCATGATACGCTAACGTCGTGCCTATGTCATGTAGTCGTTATACTTATAGCAGAGATAGCTAACGTAGTGCTTCCTCTCTGAGTATGTTTTATGATTGTGAGCTACGCTAACGTCGTGCCTCTAGTTCACTATTGATTACTTTACTGTGTTGGTGACATAAGATATGCTAACGTCGTGCCTGTCATGTAGTTGTTATAGTAGAGATAGCTAACGTAGTGCTTCCTCTCTGACTATATTTTGAATTATTATGGATCAATGTGTACATGTAGTTGTTTGTGTTGGTAACCAACGACAACCCGATACAATTTTTATAATTTCAGGTGCAGAAGGTATTGAACTTACACGTCACGTTTTTGGTAATTGATAAGATTAACGATTTAATATGGGTCGATGTGTCTTCGGAAAAAACCGGTGTCCCGACCCAATCCTTATGTTCTCAAGTGATGATTATGTTGTTTCCATGGATCATGTGATACGGTAATAATAATATGATGCCTATCATGTGGTCCACATTAACCGGATAGCTAATGTTGTGCCTCCTCTCTGGCTATTTTTTTGTGACCTGCGCTAACGATTTAATATGGATCGATGTGACCGCCGGTAACCACCGTCGTCCCGATCCAATTATTATGTTCTCAGATGCAAACAGTATAGAGTTCACAGCTGAACAAGCTGCCAGAAGCCGCGGTGATGTCCCTGCTACGGAGCGTGTGCTGTAAATATGCGACAGTGCGACACAGGAGCACGAGGACGTGCTCCAGTCAGGAGAGGCCGTGTTAGAAGCATAGACAAAAAGGAACGAAATGTCATCGCGTAGCGGGAAAATATAATCTGTGGTTCGAACAATGAAAAAGTCAAGATGGCGGGAACTCGGAAATTATTGAGACGGTGTATTTGGTGTTGAGGGAATTTTATTCTATTTGAAAGTCAATTTGCCTATTCATGTGTTATTGTTGTTGTTTTTCATTTCAATTATGGTATGGTTTAGCTAGTTCTGAATTTGTAATTTGATTTCGATGTTAACAATATATAAGGTGAATTCATGAATTGTAATGGTGGTACTCTTTATTTCTCCTGCCTCCTAAGTTTCTAAAATCCAATGTGGTATAAAACAAATAAGTTACTAATATCAAAGAGTAAGGTGAACTCTATGACAGTTTTTAAGTTTTCTAATACTATATTATCTATGCATGCAATCTATCAGTCTCCTACAATCTCAAATTGATCGTGGGTATGGTTGAACTTATACCTAGTTGGAATGTTGGAAACTTAGACCCAGAAGAAAATTTAGTATTTTACCTGAACTAGCGTTTATATGAACTGATTAAACTCTGTTGGACTATTAATGTTTGGTTAGATTCCAAAAATATCTTGTTTGCGATATGATTTCATTACGAGATAATTTTAGTTTTTGGTTAATTAAAATCTATGTTTACGAAATGGCCCCATTTATATCGATGTAAATGTTTATGTACTTAGGTGTAAATACATTGCAATATAAGAATAAATATAATGCTATCTATCTATCTAGGAACAGGATACCAAGCTATTATCGATACCGACATTGATAGGAACTTAAGCTGTAATGCTACAAAAAATATTTGTGCATAAACGTTTATCATCATTATTTTATTCATAAGCGAAAGCCTCAAATAGCTTTGAATAAACCAAAATATTACTTAGCTCAACAGACAACAAGTCCATACAAAATTACATAACGAAATATTATAAACAAAGCTTCAATGTAAACAGAAAGGTCACTGACACCTACATAAATACAGGCTGTTGTTGAAACACAAGTATTTTTTGTAGGTACATTATCGCATTTTTTTAATGTGATAAACTAGCATTGGCTCGTGAAAGCACTTTCCTGTTTTTTGGATCTTTAAAAAATACCAAAATCAATGTTTCTTTCAAGACATAACACATAATGATACACACAAAATTATGTAACTTATGCATTCTGGGATTTATGAATATTTTGGGGCTCTTATAAATAATCTTCCCAATTTTCTCAAAGAATATCGGGTCTTTTTTTTAAGGGGGAAAATCATCAATTGATTTCTCCCGCCTGGGTGAGGCGGAAGGGGGTGTCAGAATCTTACTGACTAAAAACCAACCCGTTCCTACTCCTGCACTTCGAACCGAAGCCCCGGTAACCCGTTAAGTTCTCCGCGGCTCCGAATCGGCATCAGCCTTATTGGACCCCATCCGTGGTGGTCTGATGGCTATTTGATGCCACTCATGCTCGCCGTCCGCAGGTCCGCACTTACGGTGGCCGGAGATCGTCTCGCGATCCCCGACGCCCAGGGTGTCTTTCGCGACGGCTTGGTTGTGAGGAGGCAGCGCTTCGCTGCCTCATGCGCCCCGCCTCCTCTTTAACTAGCATGACTGCTTCGCAAAAGGAAGAGACGGTATCCCAGTCCCCCTCGCTCTGAATCATGGCCCGCACTAGGGCCGGACGCGAGAGGTCGAAGAAATTCGGGTCTACGTAGTAAGTTACAGTTTTTTACGACCAGTAATTTCGACTGCGCATTTTCTATCAGTCACTAAATTCACAGAAAATATTAATTTATATAAAAGTATATTGTAATTTAATATCACCGGTGAGTTTCCGTTAACAAGTAGATAACACGTTCAGGTCACTCCAATACTTAATGATAAAACTGTAGAGCTATTAATATCCCAATGACTATGTAATATAATCACGCGTTTCAGTTTGTCCATTCACAAAATGATGAATAAAAATTACGAGTTGCATCATTTTGGCTATTTTTTAAATCTTGTGAATACGGTCTCACGACCGTACACGACACGTTGTCACCAACGTGAGACCTATGTTATGACTAAGATTTTGCATTCTCAAAGTTGTTCATCATATGTAGTATGTCACATATTTTTGTATGTTTTTGTAGTTCATGTCTTTTTATGTCAATAGACTCGCCTTTTGTGATATGGCATTTAGCCATATTTATTTAGTCAGATACGGTTAGTAGCATATTTATACGAATTTGTTAATAAAAATTACTGAAATACTTGTGAAATATGTTAATGTTTTTCGGCCTCGATTTTTGGCAGAAATTCTAGAACCCATGGCAAAAATCGACCTTAATGTGACTGTTATTGAAATCGGCAATAAGTCATACATATATCAGAAACAACCTGTATAACACATTATTGTTGGGGTAACATCTCAATATATTGTCAGACAATATTATAAGAAAGAAATACTTCAAAAATTTTCGTCACAGACTAACATTGGATATGAAAAGAGGTGACAGTTTAGCTACCTCACACCATACGGCCTACAGTCTCTCCGTCTCATGATAAAAACAAAATCATCTGCTTATCACACGACCAACATTCTGAACGAATAGAGATGACTAGAGTAGTCATCTCAATCGCCGTTATAAGTACTAGTCATCTAAGTCAGCACTTTATTGCTAATAGGTCTCCGTTCAGTGCGTACAGGCTCCCTGTGCTAGGCAATCAAAAATCCCACTAGGGAACATACCAGTACAGAGTCAAAACAGGTAAGTGTCACATTAATTAAAACTTAAAACACACTGCCACTTTAAAATTGACTTTATCATTATTTATTTAACGCTCATTTTTTGTTAATACCCAAGCAAGCACCGATCACGCGCTTTCAGATTATTTATTTATGCGCCGCGTGATGGCTGCAGGTTCACAGTTGATCCAGTATCATCTTATTGATATTGATAACTCATTTATGTTCCGTGACACTACTTACCAACCTCTAGTTGTCATTTAGAGTTCGTTAGAGCTCCTTGACCATCTGTTACTTTCATATTTATTTTAGAAATAACATGTGTTAATTTAATTTTCATAATTTTGCCGCAACTTCTATTAAAATAAATAGCATATTTCTAAATTAATAAAACCTCGTTTCTGGGTTCGTATTTAATAAAAAAAGATAAAAGTTTAATTCAAAGATGGAATTTCTGTCGCGCAAAGTAAAGTCACACGGACAAATTGACGCACGTCAAGTGAATGGCGCGGTGGATACTTCAGGAAAAATTAAAAAACGGTAAGCATTGGTCAGCAATATAACATAGGAAAATAATTCGATGTCAGTATACAAGTAAATGAATAAAAATTTAGGAAAAGTAGCGGTAAACAGAACATTTAACTATGAAATCTCGTGAGTATGTCGTTACGTGTGTTTTGTATCAAATCATTTACTGTTTCAATAACTTTTATCTTTCCCATTTACGGAAGAACTAGTGGTTTTCAATACTTCATGATTTGTTTTTTTATTTATTTTAATTTTTTTAGTACTAACCACTTTTGTCCGGACCGCGGACAACTTCCTGACCGTGCACAGTGCGAAACTTTTGGATCGTCTCCGTATACTAGAAAAGTAACCTTCTTTTATCAGAATATTTTTATTTGATCACAGTACCTGCAGCGTAAAATTAGAATTTGTTGGATTAATATATTTTTTTGTAATCGCACTAGACTAGAGGAATATAGGTACTATAGAGAAAAGACGAATATAAGACAAAATTATTATCTACGATGAATTAAGACTACATTAATATACAACTCTATTAATTGTGTAGGGCATTGTAACGCATGTTTTACGTTACTCACTTAAGAAAAATATTATTATACGTTCATGCGCCTGTAAGTATCTCGCGAGCAACACGCGAACGGCGCATTCGGTAGATGTGAATATACCATTAAACAAACATCGTATATATCCCATTTTCATCTTAAACCATTTAAACTAAAATATATATTTGAAAAGCATCCCAAAGAAACACTTTCTGAAAGTAATAATTATTGTTAGAAGTCATTGAAAAAGTTGTGTATATTCATTATATTTTACTTAATTATACTTATTAAGCAAAGGAATTTGTTTTCAGATAGTGTTTCGTAATGAGCAGCTGTCCTTGTAACGTGGGCGATCGACGATGTCCCGCTATTCGTAGGTAGGCCGTAGAGCTTCGTAGCAATGTTGTAGCCTCGTAGGCCTCGTAGCAAGCTGCGTAGCCCGCACCTGTGACGTAGGCATGCTTTAAGATAAAATAAAGAACTTAGATTACCCAGTTGTGTAATGAACATAGTGTACAAGTTTCTAGTATTTGTTAGTATAAAATAATAGTGAATCATCACTAACACAAAACTAGGTTTTGTAGTTCGTACTAAAATATCCTTTTCTGTTAAATTTCTCTATTACATCTTGAACTGTATTATTTTGACATAAAGTAAAAAAATCCAACGAATAAATTTGACAGATTTAAGTAGGTTGATCTATTGATCGAAATCGAAACATTATTTCAGTACTCTGGTAACAACTGATCAAATCACAGAACGTATAAAGAAGGTTTATATTTTCTGTGGATTAAACTCGATGTATGGGACTGATTCCAAAATTCTGATTACATTGAATATTGCATTATTGGTTTGTATCCGGTATAAAACTAAAGGTATAAAGATGTATCACTTCCTATTATTCGAATTCAAATAGGCACTATGTACGTAGTCTAAGGATATTTTAATTCTATAGACTATAAGCCAGTAAGGGCCGATTTTTTCGTAAATTTTAACTGAGGGATAACTTTAAATATTTGACAATTTTTCAATAAAATGTTAATTTTATTGCACAGTTAAGAATTAACTTATGATTCAAAAATCGTTTTATACAGAATATAAGTAAACCTTGTCTAAAAACTAGTACATACATTTATAAAATGATCCAAAAACCAAAAATATTCATAACTAAATAAAGTGGGACATTTACCAGTTAAAAGCCGCGTCCACCTCGCTCGACTATTATAGTTTTAATAAATAATAGAATAATAGGTTACTACTAAGTACCTACTATCTTCACGACTTCTAGGTAAAAATAAAAGTATGTAGGTAGGAGTGCAACCGCAGTTTCCTGAGATAGTAACAAACGGTGTCACTGACCCCAATCACAATTATTTTACGTGTGGCTAATTTACGCACTGATAAATGTGTAGGTACGTTGTTATCGTTATTAAAAAATACTAGCTTTTTAGCCCTGGCGTTGCCTGCGGTCATAGTAAAAAAAATGCCTATATTTCCTTAAGTAAAGTTATAGTATATGTGATACGAATTACTATACAGCCTCAAATATCATACAGTAAAACTCGATCCGATTCTAAGTGAACGAAATAAATTCAAACACACTTTTGCATTTGTATTATTATTATAGACAACATCAAGTTGGCTTCTAAAAATTTTCTAGGTAATTTGATAATGGGCTCTATTTTAATATATTATTTTAATTAAACGCTACGTAAGAAAAGAATAAACAACATTACCTATACCTACATATTCCCACGCTACGGTTCAAGGACCAGCGCCATCTGTTATCAAGCGGAAGAGACCGCACTGCGGTTCAGTACGTTATCGCTGAAACATTTTCCTGCTTTCCCAGGAGCGAAACCGCGATGAGTCCAGCGCCCCCCGCCCAGCGAGACAAAACAAGCGCTACGCATGGCGCCGTCAAGCAGTCGTACGCGACAAGCGTAGGGAAGTGTACGTACGAGATGGAACGCGATCGTATTGGAATATGGGGCTGCGGCGACTCCACGTCCGCCAACAAAGTCTCCGGCCTCGACCGCCTCAGGCACCCTGGACTCAACAAGGTATGTGCTCATTTAACTATCCTTTAAAATTTAATGTCCGCGAATTTTCAGTTAGGTCATGGTTGTAACTTGGCGGAAGTGTTCTGTTCTTACGGTTACGGCAAACCATATAATCTGAGTGCATCAGTCTAGTTCTGATTATAGTTAAGGTGTCAATGTCGGTGTCACCTCACATCCGCCGTGCAATTGTCATGCAAATGTTTGTTTTGAACTTTACACCCGGCGTCAAAGTTCACGTGGTCGGGTTATGTCAACAAACTTACGGGAACAAAACATCGTTGCTTACAATGTAATATTTCGGTGGAAATGTTGAAAAAGTACTTCGCTAATTTCAATAAATGAATGTGTGATGAAATAGAGTTGCAAACACGTAGTCATTATGAATAATCGTTGTGATTTGTAAGCATCGAATAAACAGTTTATTCCTAAGCGGCTTACAAACAAATCACACGTTAATAAGACAATTAATAATATTACTTACGTTTGAGTTACATAAGGAAGTATGTTATACAATTGATAGATAAGTCCTTGTTTTCATAGTTAGGTAATATAATATAGTACAAGTTGTAATAAGGAAATATTTCGCCATGACATTGGCATATTTCCGGCTCAATATTGCAGATTTGATTATGTGGTATATTCTGTTTGCCTTGATATCAATAAACTATTAATGTGAAGAGCACGAGTTGTAAATAAAACACGTACTTTTCCATACATAAGAACATAAGTAACGGTGACTTGAAAACAAAATAAGTACCTTATTTTTATTCATTGTTATGATGGCACTCGCTCTGTAATCGTACTGAAATCAAAACCAAACATTACGCATGTGTGCCAACAACACGCCTACGTTTTATTTTTATATCATCAGATGTGCATCATAATTCAGATAAACATTATCTTATCGCCTTAGAAACATATTTGGCAAACATTTCTTTTCAAAACTGAAACATATAATACTCAAAACAAGATTTAAAATTCAATGACGTGATTTTAACGTGTCTGATGATCGCACAAGACTCATTAGTATAAAATCAATTACTTAATTCGATTGTGTTAATGCAAATAAACCCTTATTATCATATGTTAAGTCTCAATACACAATACACGTTTCGTTTTTACTTTTTACTCACAGAGGGACTCAGGAACAATATAGATCTGCGTTGTACCTCGCTCCTAAGCGAATGAGGGTGTGTTAGAGTTGGTTATTCACTTCTATAGAACTTTAGAGCGCCCCAGACGCTATTAATGCTCTTTAGCAGGGGTCACTGATTCGTCTAAAAGGGTGGCTTTCTCTAAAATGTTTTAAACCGATAGGTGTGTGTTTTACTAGCATTTCCTACTATGCAAAAAAGCTTATAACAGTTTTCTGTAGAAGCAAGATGGGATTGACATCGTCACAAAATGTGTACAAAAATCCCTTACAATAAATGAGATTAAAAAAAAAACAATTTTCAGAACGATTTTTTTCTTTGGATAATTTATCAAATCCAGTACACTTATTTAGGTATAAATTGCGTGAAAATACTAGAAAATATAGTCCTTATTTGAGCAATAATTAATTTAATAATAATAAATTTTAGTTATGAATATAATATCGTTATAGTGGAATTAATTCTTGAAATACGAAGGGTCTGAAATAATCTGAATAGTTGTCGTGGTTTTCAGTGGATAACAAACCAGGTGCTTTGAAAATGGTTGCCATAGTAACCACGTAATAGTTATTGATTGAAATTCTGTGTCTAATAATAGGAATGAAGTATAGTTGGAGATATTAGAGACTTCATGTATATATATTTTTTGGGAATGGGAAAACCTTTAAAAGATTACTAGTTTTTTGGGAGAAAGACTAAGGATTGTGATGTGATTCTTAGCTTATTAAAACCTCCGTGGTGGTCACTATAAAGGACCAAATAGCCCCAAAAAATTATTTCATTTCATTTATTATTCACTTATAGCATACAATGATACAAATGTCCTTACCGGCTAGACATAATGCGATAATGCAGCATACTTGAAATACATGAACAAGATTTACACAATATAATATATATAATAACTTCTACTGCTTTTACTATGCATAGCTGCTCGTGTAAATTCACCTAAAAAGCAACATTTTATGTATGTCTGTCTACGTCATAGATATGATACCCAACTATACTATAATATTGGTTAGTCAAGATTTTGGTACAAAACATATCGATATGAATGAGCATATTACTCATTACTTCTGCAATTCTTGTTGAATCGTTCGTATTTCAAAAACATGACCTTTACAATTTATTAGAGCCTATGTGTGGAAATATACAATTGTAAACTAGTTTTTTTTAACTATGTATATTGCAAGTCATACATGACTATTGAAAAGGTGATAAAACGTTGCTAATTTATAACTCTAACATGTTTACCGTGACTGTTTTATTTTATGTTCAAATAATATGGACCTAAGCGCCATGATTATAAGAGTTAAAATATTTCCGGAATGATGTGAAAAATTTAATGACTCCTATTTTTAATCCCCAAAGAAGTCAAATGACATGGAATGTAGTACCTAGGTACGGTCATACTATAATATTTTATTTAAAAATATTTCCACCCACTAGGTTTATGTCCAGTGTTGTGGTTGCATTTACAAAAGTATAATTTCATATACTCATTATCATGTCCAGAGCCAGACAACACTGTTACGCAAAGAATTGTTCCGTGGAATCGATCCTCGACACAATGCACAGTATAATATTAAAATCGCTCTAAGCATTGTTTTAGTAACTTACTGACACATTCTAGAATACGAGCTGGGCACTATACACCATAAGACCAATCGATTAAGTACTTTTATCCACTATAAGGAGACCTGTGACTGTACCTACTTAGCCTTAATACATACTAGCTTCTGCCCGCGACTTCGTACGCGCAATCCCGTTCTTTTCCGTTCCCGTTCGTGATTTTCGGTAAAAAGTAAAAAAAAAATTCGATGATAAAGTATCCTATGTCCGTCTCCTGGTTCTAATCTACCTCCCCACCAATTTTCATCCAAATCGATGTAGCCGTTCTTGAGTTATAAGTAGTGTAACTAACACAACTTTCTTTTATATACATATATAGATTACATATCACACAGGTCTCCGATCTAGAAATGTCCTAGAACTTCAACTCCATTTCATTACTGTTACTATGAAGAATTCTATTTAATATTAAAATATATCTAATTGCATAAAAAAGTATGTTAATTAAATTACATTCTCAGTATTCTAATGTAGAATCTGAATTCTGAATACTATTTAAATACGACTCGTGTACGTTGCAATTAAAATTTCTAATTAATACTGAATTTCTCTGGTAATTAAGGTTAGTTTCTAAATGCAGTAATAAGTCTAGATTTTAGAGTCATTTTGAATTAGATTTCGTCGTAAGAATTATTTTTTATTTGAGTTATTGATGTCGAAATAGTTAAATGTTACTCAAGTTTTAGTCGCGCTTAGTGACACAACTATTCTTATAGTTGTGTCACTACAATTTTTTTCTAAAATGACAAAGATGGCTCGATATTCATATTCATTTAATGATGCTATGATGTTTGAGTACAATTTAATAGCGTCATCAGTTGTTTCTTGAATTAATTAGAAATGATGGCTTACGCACGTGAACTATTTGAACGCTCGCAGCGGGACGTGAGAAGTATTCCAAAAACTGTATTAAAAGCTATTCAGAAATTATCAAAAACTAGCTTCAGCCCGCGACTTCGTACGCGCAATCCCGTTCTTTCCTGTTCCCGTTCGTAATTTGCGGTAAAAAATAAAAAAAAAATTGATGAAAAAGTATCCTATGTCCGTCTCCTGGTTCTAATCTACCTCCGATTTGGATGACCACATCCAGATCGATGTAGCCGTTCTTGAGTTATATATAAGTAGTGTAACTAACACAACTTTCTTTTATATATATAGATTATTACAAACTTGATAAAACGCTAACATAAATTGCATATAACATTAATAATTCGTTCCGTCACAATTACAAACCAAATACAAATAATTAACTCAAGTTATTCTCTCTAAATTATTTCGTAAACTTAAACACAAAATGAGAGGTTAATCGTCGTCTATGAAGTTTAAGCTAACGGAAACTTAACCCACAATTAATAGTTAACAATAATCCCTTGTAACAAGCGAAGGTTTGTTCCTAATCTGTATAACTTAACCTTTAGTCTATTAAGTTTATAAAGTAAGTTACCAAGTTATGTAAATGATGCCTCTGATGATTCAGGTGTGCTTAGGCTATGGTTACTGATTTACCAGGGTAGGGAGTCGCTGGATACAGGTCGCTTCCAATCGGCCTCTCTGGAAGTCAATAGGAAAAGGCCTATGTTCAGCAGTGGACGTCCTATGGCTGATATGATGATGATGATTAACCGATTTACTATTAAGGGTACCGTAAGCTTAGTTGCTACGGATAGCAGTTTCAAGAAATTAACTCTCTATTATATTAGACTCAAAACGTAGTTTTCAAAAATTAATGTTAAGTAATTGTTACATTTCATGTTTTCACTTCTGTCTACCCCTTTGGATAATAAGAGACATAAGTACTACAATGTATGCTATATGGGGAATAGTAGTATTCCGCAGTTCATGGTAACAATAACTATATAGAATGGACTAACGACTAAAATATTGATTCTTTGCTTGCTTACCTAACCAGAGACGATGCCAATACAATTTTCTATATCTAGCACACGTAACGTCTCGTATAATATAACATGTCTGCAAAACGTCTGAAATTATTTTTTGCACTCATAAAATGCTGCACACATCAAAATGTCGTTTACCAT
This sequence comes from Spodoptera littoralis, assembly GCA_902850265.1. Taxonomy (NCBI): domain Eukaryota; kingdom Metazoa; phylum Arthropoda; class Insecta; order Lepidoptera; family Noctuidae; genus Spodoptera; species Spodoptera littoralis. The sequence continues at coordinate 3,916,446 of LR824542.2, read as the reverse complement.
TAATATAGACTGTCATAATTTTCATTAAACTACGTTTGAAAAACTGCATTTTTACACTTTTCTAAACACTGCATTAAAATCGGTTCAGACTCAGAACCGCCTTCTTTTTTGGGATTGATTAATTTATTACATTTATTACTATTTCTTGAAGAAAAGATTGTGCATTATGCAAGCACGCTTGTAGAGCATAACTCAGACTTACCAACCCTATAAATTGTTTGCTAGGTAAACACTTAGCTAGTTCCACTTTACTGAAGAACGAGAATTTTATAGTACAATAGGAGCTTAAACGATACTCTTTGAAGATTTTCTTCAGTAAATCTTTTTCCAGTAGACTTTAGAGAGGGACTTTAGAGCTTGCTTTTGCTTTATGAGTCACAATGGACTCAGACAAATATAAAACGGAAGTTCTTATTGGATTTTCCTAGGGTCTTTATATTACAGAATTTAATAGAGGAATATAAAAGATTTATGTACCTCTAGTAGTCTTTGTCGTGTGGTTGTAATCGGATCACATAAACTAAATTCCTCTCCTGTCTATTATTTTGAAATAAGCTCCTTAGACTCTAAACTCGGTTTAAATCTGAGTGTTAAATTTCATGAAATATAAACTTTCGTAACTTGGTTTTGTGAGGTGAATTCAGGCTGTAAAATATTTATTTATTGTCCTTTTCTGTCACCACTCTTCAACTGCACTATCCACAATTAGGTCATCGTTTCTAACAAGGTTTAATATCATAATTTCTAAATCCTGAACTTCAATTACCTCAGGATATAATATATCTTCATAATTGACATCCTAAGGGTCAATTTCAATTTCCAATCACGATCCGTGTCTCACAAGTTCAGTAGGTGGGTGTGTCGTGACGTCACACATGTCGAGGTCAACGCTATTTGCTTGGTCATGATCGAAACCTTGCCGTGAGCTATCAGCTACCGGTAATCAAGCTATTGCTAAACCCTGATTTACTTGTTTACTGTTATTAGTTTATTATGGCTATCTAGGTTTATAGTTTATAGCCTATTTTATATGTTATGATGTTGTTGTTATTAGCACCTATAAAAGTATAGAGCCATTTTAATTTTCTACTCGTACATACTTGGCTTCAGAATTGTGGGTGAGTTATTGATATTTGGACCACTTGTAGTGCAGGTAAGGTCGACATTAAAATGACACCAAAAGAAATGTTTAAGTACAATATGTTTAAGTAGGTATTGAATTTAATTATTGGAATGCACCAGTAATAAATAACAGCATTCGAAATAGTATTTTAATTACATTACTGACATCTAAGGCATCTAAACTGTTTAATTTGAATCTTGTTTACCAATAAATCTTTCGTCTGGTTTTTGGCACTATTCCTAACTTGACATAGCACATATATATATTAGATATTACGTACACATATTTATAGCTATCTACACCGACGTTCATAAATAACTTCTAATCAGTTTTTAATTAAAATAAAATGCCTCGACTGTCCACGACTGTTTTAATGACTGATGGCTGCATGCCTCTGACCCTGGCCTTGTCACGACCGAATGGAATATCAATCAGAAATACACCTGTTCCATTTAACACCTACCTCTTTTATCGTAGACTTTTTCGTGATTCATTTATTTTTAATTTTACTTTTGAATAAGATGGCATTTATTACGTAAACTATGGCGTAAATATAGAATGAATTCGATTCGATTCTGAGTATCGATTATATACAAAGTTGAAGACTGACTAATATGTTTTTTCTATACCATACTGGATTAGACAAGCAGTCCTAATTTAAATAATTAATGAAAGTCACTCTTTTTGACGAGATAAATATGAGGTAAAAAGCTGAATAAATGTCCTGGTAATTGATTGATTTATTTTTAAATACAAAATGTTTAAGATAAGATCTATAACAATAAGATGAAAATGAACGGATAGGAAATAAAAATCTCTTTTAATATCTGTCTGATCATTTCAGCCTTAAAATAGTAGACAATAAATAGTTTCAATAAATAATGTCGTGGTGGCCCGGAGGTTTAAGACGCCCGCTTCTCATGCATGAGGGTGCGGGTTCGAAGCCTACCATTGGCAAGTACCAATGTAACTTTTTCCGAGTTATATGTACTTTCTAAGATTATTTAGACACCACTAACAAACGGTGAAGGAAAACATCGTGAGGAAACCTGGGCTTATGATTTCTAATCATAAGTTTGAAATCACCAACCCGCATTGAGCAAGCGTGGTGATTAATGATCTAACCTTCTCCGTGTGAGAAGAGGCTTTGCCCAGCAGTGGGCATTTATAGGCTGTTGATGATGAAACAGTTTCAGAGCCATGATGAACCATAAACAAACCACTAATCAGATTTGACGTCATATCAGAGTTAGATCTTCAGCTGTTTTGATTGCGTTATCACATCATGCAACATAGTTACACGTGTTGACCATTTTATACATCAAAGATGACCTCAGCTGATATTATCTAACGCTGTGTTTATCTCTGGAAAATATCAATCTGATATAAATTGTCAGCTTCCTTAAAATATACCGTGACGTCTTTAATCTGATGAAGTCGGCAGATGTGAACTATACATAGTACGTTTTTTTTTTTTCAGTTTTGAAGAGTATCTCAAATAATTGGTCTTTTGGATACAATTAAACCCTTAATACTAAGATTAGCCTAGAAAATGGTGCTGATATCGAGTCGCGAAGGACTAAACCGATTGCCGGGGCCCCGGCTCGATGTATAGGAGTAGGAACGAGATGGTTTTTAGTCAGTAAAAGTCTGACACTCCCTCTCGACTCACCTGGGAAGAAGTCATCATGACTTCCCCCCTTAAAAAGATAAAATAAAAAACGCCTAGAGAATGGTAAAACCAAATCATAATTTACCTCACTTCAAGTTTGGTTTCCTTAAATTTTTGTTACCAGTGGTTTGGTATTCAATGGGAGCATGGGTTTTTCTGCTATGGTACCGACGTCTTTTTCCTCTCGTAGTTAGTGACATAATATAGTAATATACACGTACCGATTACCTATAGCATAGGCCCTATACTATGCTATATATACTATGCTAGCATAGCATAGTAGTAGCGTGAGTGAAGACGTAGGATATTGTATCATCTTGTTTTATAATCAGTTTTCGGTCTGCACTTTTTCAATGTTATCAGAATTATACCATTTTTATTTAACGACCATTGTAAATCATCATACTTTTCATTAGATGTATTATTTTGTAAAACATAACATCACGCCTTTTATTCCCGAAGACCCCTTCGGGAATAAAAGGCCAAGGCCAAGGTGCACTTTTTTATATAATTGATGGTTGGACGTTTGACCACTATCTCGCGTGGTGGTAAGCGATGATGCGATCTTCGATGGAGCACGTCGTCCCATAAGCAACCTATTCACTCGGGCCTTGAAGACACCCAGGTTATACATATATACCCTTCAAGAATATGTGAGTTATGTTGAGTATGTATGAGTCCCATGTAATAGAGGGTAAGCCTTAATGTATATTTGAAAAAGTTATTCTTTAATTGGATTATTGTTTCAATCAAAATTAAATCGTTTTCACAAACAAATCTATTAAAGTATTTAAAACTAACTAACTTATTCTCCTCTTAAAACAATGTGAGTACATAGTATTGCGAAGTGAAATCGATGCCAAAAGCTATATTCCCATTTTATGCTGAGCTACTAAGATATTGTTCGCAGAATAGTTTACTAAACTGCAGTATAAACTTCGGCCCTGTTTGAATTTCTAATAATTTCGTCAGCCAAACAATTCTCTAGTTTAAAACTAAGTTTCTAACACATATTTAGACTAGATTTTCGAGTGTTATGTGTTGGTACATTTGATACAATTAACTAAGACACTAAGACACACTGTGTCATTATATCATTATTACTTTTCCTGCCACAGGTCCACAGGAAGAAATTCCAATAGGAATAGGTGGTACTTTTGTACTTTAATTTTATATATTATGTGTTGTCCTTTATGTTGTATGTGTGTACCTACATAAATCAATAAATAAGATTAGTAATAGTGCAGTTAACAAATTTAGTTCAACGTGTGTGTCTGCGTGTGTATTTCTCCTTTTTTGTGTATTATTTAGTATGGATATATTTCTACTAATCATCTTTTCTGCATAGACGAAATGGTTCATATCTCACACAAATCTGAATTAAATTATACCTACTTAACGAATTCGAAATAAAAATAGTTGTCTTCTCTCAAAAAGAATAACCGATGATTATCCTCAAGATTTTTACAAAAAAAAACTTCACGGTACAATCGAATTAAAAAACTGCTTCATCATCTTCGATTTTATGTGTTAGTCGCATGATTAGGGACGTGGCCTGTGGACTAATCTACTACGATGTATTTTTAACTCTATGACAGTGTATGACTAAGTAAATTTTGCTTTACGTCATCAGTTCATTTGTGATTATTGTATAACCATTACGATGAGTTTTAAGAGACTACGAGTACGTGGAGTACTTCATGTCTCGAGAGCTAAAAAATGTACCTAGTCTATAATGCCTACACAAAAGGTTTCTATTAAAAGTTTTCAAAACATAATAAAAGATTAATAAAAGTAATACTGAATAAGTGGTAGTTAACTAAATAAAACATTTAAGACCTCCTCTTGTGTATAAAACTATATGAAGGTGCTTTTATCCTCTTTGCAAAAATTTGTATTATATATATATACAACTAGCTTTTACCCGCGGCTTCGTTCGCATCACAAAAGAATAAAAAGTAGCCTATGTGACATTTACCAATACACACAGCGCCATCTATACCAATACTTTTGTTTATCCTCCTTTTGACTTTTTTGACTTTTAGAAATATCAATTTTTTCCGGGTTTAAAAGTACCCTATTATTTAATCCGGAAACTTTACGTCTGCAAAAATTCAAAGCGGTTCGGTTCGAATTGGTTGAGTAGTTAGGGCGTGAAGGTGGAACAAACAAACAAAATCACTTTCAGATTTATAATATTAGTAAGGATATACCGGACTGAGTCTGATGTCATAGTTGTGACGTCATTCCTATCACATTACAGCTTTCTGGCGCCGTCACGGATTACATTCCTTCTTTGTATTTAAGCACATACCTAAACTTGTTCCTTTTTATGCAAAATTCTTCGCCCAAACAAAAGTAGTTTTCTATTTACAATTCAAAGGACAGAAATGTTTCTTTTATCGGTAAAGGGTTTTGAGTAAAGGCAACTGTGTGTAATTTCTTTATGAGATCAAACAAAGAAAATCCTTTTGTCTATACATATTTATTTTTTCTCTCTGTTCTCTGTATTTATTTTATTCCTCCTGTGAGAAATTCTGTGTATTGGATTTCCATTTTTTGTGACGCACAAGGGACTGTCAATCAATATTACGTCTACGAATGAATTTCATCGACTGTGAAATAAAATATTTCAGTATTTTATCTATACATACTCGTATGTGTGTACATAATTATTATTCGCACATGATACAAAGCTATGAAAAATGATGTCGTAGTGTATATAGGAAAGATGCGACTTAAACACGTGTCTTCTTGTGAGTTACATAATTAGGTAAGGATAATACCTATATAAGTATTTATTACTAACTATACCTCTATATTACGGAAAATAATTGCAAATGGCTGAACGACTTCCCAAAGAATAGCAATTTTTTTTCTATGTACAATCGGCAAAGTTTACGGTAGAACACTTTTTAAACAACATCCTGTGATAAACTCGCTATCCAACGGGCGTTTTCCCTGTGGTCGCTCGCGCTGAGTGCATGCGAATATCGTCGACAATATAACAATGGTCGACCGCCAATTTCGTTGATTGTGCATCCTCACAGACTTTCGCATTTATAACACTTTTTAAGTACGTGTAGGTACTATATTTGTTGAGCATTTGTGACAAAAACCTTTATTTCGTCAGTCAAAAAATAGGATGCGATATTAAGAAGTTACGTGTGTACTCAGAAGATAATCGCTACCGATTATTTACGTCCTCTCGGGCGTAGTTCTATTGTCTAGAGATGTCTGGAAGAGGATCTGATAAATGTGTGAATACGAGAGGTTTTCTTGCCTTTCTTATTTTATTTATTCAACACAATTACCTGGTTAACTTAGAGGTTTTTCCTTAGTGAGTTTCCGTACTCTTTGGTAGATTTTCTTAACTTATTTGTAGGTAAAAACGGTCTAAATAGGGTGGGGTTTAAATAAATATTACAGTTTTTTTAGTTTTAGACTAATTTTCAAAATGTATGAAGTCAAAAGAAGGCTATAAGGTAATAGTTTTACCTTTTATTAGTTATTGCTCTCATAGAAATTATAGCGCAGATATGCTATGAATATTGATAACTAAGTACGCGTGGTAGTATGTGACTTCATAAAGCTTCAGCGTTCTTCGAATAGAAATGCAATGAAAATACTATTAATTTCAGTAATATTATCGTTATTTATTGATGTCCTTAAAAATGTAATTTGGTACCTACATACATGATTACGTATAAACTTAGAAATACATATCAGTATGTGAATCTAATCTCATGTATTGCCTTGATTTATTTATCGTATAAATAATTTTCAGGATTCTGATAATAATTTCAGATTCACGCAGCGTGTCATCACAATTACAATTACAATTTCAAACTGTAATAACACTGCGTGAATCTATAATAAGGTAAACTAGTCTTTTTACCAATATTTATTTTTTATGACAAATCTCTTAATCTAATAATAAACTACTCTGATGATGATGCATGATGATACTCCTGATGCAGAAAGCAGTACTTCTGGACACGGCGCGTATTGTCCGGAAATTCCTTTCTCTGGAGCCCTGACCACCGGTAGCTTGGATTTCTCCCGTTACTGGTGGGCTACTGCTTTTTATATTTTTAAATGTTTTTTTTTATATAATGAAATATTTAAAAATGTACAAATCAAGTATAGAAATAAATAAAGAAAATAATAACTACTCTAATCTAATACTATCATAAATTACTTTACTACACACAAACATCAAAGAACGCAAATATACACATACTTAATAGATACAATCACTTAGCTAGACTCGACGTCGCCTATCGATTCAGGTCACAGCACCAACTTCCCGAGGCAAAAGATAAAAATTTGCATTTCATTTAATCATATCTAAACGGATTACGTTATCTGCATATTAATACCTGATTCAGGATTGAGATAAGGATTTGTACCTGAAGTGTTTGTAGGATATTAGCTTTGGCCTTTGGGTTCACTTGCGTTTTTAGGAAAAAGTAGCGTATGTGTTATGTCAATCTAAACCTTATCACTGTGCCAAAAATTCTAATTCGTTCATTAATTTTTGCCTAAAATAATAACAAACGTGCATACATTTTTTTTAAGCGGGGAAAATCATCGGATGACTTCTCCCGCCTGGGTGCGGCGGGAAGGAGTGTCAGACTCTTACTGACTAAAAACCAACCCGTTCCTACTCCTGCGCTTAGAGCCGGAGCCCCGGTAACCCTTTAAGTTCTCCGCGGCTCCGTATACAGACACGTACATCCTTATAAAATAATAATAGTAAATAGAAAAGTAGGATATTGCACGATTGCATGTATTAACCCTCGTATATTTCTAAAGTTCTGAAGTAAAGGTGCTTTCAGAATTTATTGTATGTAGGTACGCACACCACTAAACCACAATTTATTAGGAGAGAACCTTTTTAGAAAATATGTAAATGAATACTTGTATTGTAGGATTAGACAGTGATGTAATAATATCCTTTGTATCTACACACGTATTGTAGAAAACGGCACAAAGATACATGTCAAGTTCATGGCCATAATCAAAGTGAATGTTCAACAATGATTATTAAGACAGTTCCTATATTAGAATTATAAGCTACATTAATATGTATTATTCTATTTATTATAGTGCATTCAACCCTCAGAAAAGTAGCTCAATGTCCCTAGTTAGAATGGCTTCGACCGGTTTACCTTTAAATAACTACTACACCTACATTTCGCCATTTTCGAGACTTAGTTTGGACTACAGTCTGTCTCTTTTTACTTTTATATTTGTTCTTGAACTTACTAATCCTCTTTCGACGCCTCTTCAAGAGTTTACTCTGGTACTTAGTTACAATGCCCTAAGGTCATAGAACATTTATACAAGACTTAATAAGTAAGTACTTGCTCTGTTTACATACGCTTCACACATAAAATGTTCATGTAAGTAGAGCTACCTATCAACTGAAAAGGGCGATCCATGTATTTTTAAACGTGGCCTTAATAAAGGAAAGTGTTTAGCTATTAATTAATAAATCCAACGTTAATTCCCAGGTGTTCCATCAAAAACAAGTAGGTAAACAGTTGTGTGAGTAGAATCAGTTAGGGCTGGTTGCATGTCACGCTTAATTGAACCATTCGGCACATAATCCTTACACACCACGCGTAAGCCCTGCTTAGTTTGTAGGGCGACTTAGCGTTGCCATGGCAACACGATAACTTACTTCAACGGTGTTATAAAAGCTATGAAAACGGCGGAACCTTCACCCAGTCAGTGTGAAGTGGTCCTTTGTGTAATCCCAGTTACGTTTGGGACAGAAATTATAATTGTCGTGGCCGGAGTTACGCGCGGTTTGCCCAATATAAGCGGTTTTGCGTAAAGTTGATTGTGATGTTTGTGTACGATGAGTTTGTGGTTTTCCTAACGTGTGGTTATATTAAATTCTAGTTGTATCTTCATTATCATTTCAATAATAGTGGGAATAAAATTAACAATGACTTTGAGTTGACAAAAATAAATTAAACTTTTACTACACTACTGAAGTTGAATGAACGATGTGTAAACAACTAATTTGAATACACATTACCTACGACTTTATTATAACTTTACGTTTATTTTTTTAAATAATGTTTCATTTTATACGTAAAGTTAAATAAAATTGGCAGTATAATTGCAGAAAAGATGACAATCTTAATATTATGTGTACTCAAGTACTTTTATGTATAAGATGAATCTTCTGTGTTATAATTATCAAAACAATCTTAACAGGTGTCTCAGTGCCTACACTACAGAAATAATATTCAAGCATAGGTCTGAATGTGAATACTATGTAGTGATTATATGTATTTAAAGAATAGTGTTTTATAATAACTATCGTGAGACAGACTAAATTAACTAAAACGCGCAGGTTACTCACGTGAATATACTGAGAAAAGCTCTACTAGTGAAGGAGGCTGCGCAACATCGCCACGACGGCGCACGCTGCTCATGAGGAAGAACCCTTATGTGGTTCGAAACTAGTAGAGCTTTTCTCAGTATATTCACGTGAGTAACCCGCGAGTTTTAGTTATTTAAAGAATAGTGTTCAGTCATTCTGTTTTAATAATTCTCTACTCTTCTCTCTATATTTAAGATAGTGTACAGCAGTGTATGGCATTAGGCTTATCTCCTATTACATGGACCCAAAGTAGTTGTTACACTAGAGGTATAAATCCTAGCTTCTGCCCGCGGTTGCGCCCGGGTTTCTATGTGACAAAAAGTATGTATTATGCCAGACTACTGCTGTTTTGACCTATTGATTTACAAATATCTCACAAACAGACTCACAAACGCATTTCTAATATGAGTTAGAAGTAAGATAGGCATCCTTACCTAACCCTTTGAAGTTCAAAAAGACGTGACGTTATGTTCCATTGAAAGTTCCATTCTTTTAACGCCATATGAATGTTAGTAGATACTAACTCTAATACTCGGTAAAAACGTGAATAGATAGACGTTTTTACCGAGTCAGGCTTCCTGGCCCCGCTCTGTGTGAATGTAGGTTACTGTAACAGTAAGCTATTGTTAGCAACCTTGCTCATATCTAGGTGTCCTAAGCTAAGACCTAGGCTAGCAGGCACGCCCCACACGTTCTGGTGTATAGGTATCCTTGCATTGTTATTTATTGTTATAGTATTTTGATCTTGTTTTATAGTCTCTTTGTAAAATTCCACTCAAAGTATTTGTTATGAGGATTCTATCTTCTATGGGCGATACGATAGAAGCACCTCTTTCTACTTTTCGGGTTTGTAAAACAAAATACGTAATGATTTTGTTACCTAATTCTTTTCAAAATAATGTAGCTAAGTTGTGAAGCCAGAATTATCCAATTTAAAACTTCGTTGTGGTGTGTTTTTAGATAATTTAATTTGGTTAATAATCGTGTTAACTAGATTAAATTGTGAATTTATCTAAATACAATATTTTAAGCATATTTGTATTTCAATTTCGAACAAGTTGACCTAGAATTTTCTGTTTTTGAAATCTAGAAACAAAGTCTCTGAATTGTTCGTTCACACAAATATAGGTCATATTACATATAAATAATGTCGATCGTCGAAAGGCAGCTCCCCCAATTTTTTATGAATAAATATTAAGCCCTTCTTGGCTTTTCTTAGTATTGTAAAGTCAAAATTCCTTTTGAATAATATACATACTTACTCTGGCCTTCGCTGTACACTCGGGAATTTATAGAAGCCAAATTATTTCCACCTCGTTTGAAACTAATTAGAATGAAGTAAATATTCAAAATTTCAGGAATTTTCAAGACGGTAAATATTATGAGTTATAATACACTGGAGAATTTTATCATAGTCTTTGTAGAATTAGGTAAGGCAACTGTAACTTTTGGTGAATAATCTATATACTTTTGAGATATTTATTATATAATACTTCGAATCTTGAAAATATGAATGTCATTTCAAGAAGTAGTGCTACTTCTAGTGTCTTGACTTAATATCGCGTATTCCTTAGATGGGGCAGAGGGCGGCCACTGAAGTTCTCCATCGCGATCTGTCATGAGCCTACTACTGTGAGACTTCTAGAACGAAATTCATATTAAATTAAATACTTACACAAGTCATAATTATACCTACTTAAAATACAGTAAAGAATTTGCCGAAAGAGGACCTTTTAATCTTTACCTCTATGTAATTAATATGAAATGCATAAATTCCTTTCATGCTCGTATGTAAATATAGACGAATATATTCACGCAAACAAATTGAGCTTCCTATCTGAAAGGCCTTTAATCAAACCCCACTTTAAATTGCTTCCGCTTTGTGCATCATAGGGAATTCTATATGACTACAGTCTAGTTTGATAAAGCTGGGATATTGTAGTAACCTGCATACCTGGTAAAGAGACTAGCTTATCAAAATATTACTATCTCTATTTTCTAAAAGGTGACGTCACTTTGACGAGTCTTTTGACAGTTCCCCAAGCGGTCACCGGTAACCGCTCTCCACTTACTCCATTATAGACCTTAATTTCCGATGTTTAGAGACTACTTTTTTATGAACAAATGTTGAGGATTTTTCATAATCGGGATTAAGAAGTTAAAGAAGAAGTTAGAGGGGCTCACTTAAAATGCTATACTTTTTACTGATTATGATATGAGACGATTATTCGAAAATGAAATTGTAAATACATAAAAATACAGATTGGATTAGCTACCTATTGACCTTCTAGTGTCCATATCTATTTACTTACATTAATTATAAACTAAATGGAATTTGCAAGTAACTATCTACTATCTAGATCTGACAGTGACAAATGTTCCAACTTAGCTCAATAAACAATCGGTGCCTTGCCAAAATTAATGATTTATTCATAAACTGTTAAGACAACAAACCTAGGTATATAGGTACATATACATACATATGTATATACCTAATAGTAGACAGTAGTATATAGGACATTATGTACATAGATAAATTAATTTGGTAAGAAATTGTAAAAGATCAGGCAGCAAACTCCTAATTCGGGCAGTCAAACTTTTAATTAATTTTTCGCTTGTAAAAAGAAAATTCTTATAAACATTCGGTACCAAAATCTCATCTGGTTTCGTTCACGCCAACGTTAAATTTTTTTGGTATTTCGTGTAGGTATAAAACAAAAAGGTTCCATACCCGAATCCATGCATAGACAATTCGAGTGGCAAAAAAGCTTTCACAAAAGGGTTGCCACTTGCCAGAAGCGAATAGCCTACACGGCGAGTATAGAGAAAGTCAGCATTGTATATTAATTAAAACATGGAAGCAATTTCTTTAGGTTTAATAAAATCCCCAGACCACAATGTATCTATAATAGAATTAATTATTGCTGCTGTTAATAGGTTAGCTGGGTAGAGTAAAACTTTCCTACACTTAGCGTCAATTTTCTAATTGACATGCAAAACCTTGTGCACTTCGTGGGTAAATATACACCTGACAACTGCAATTAGTGACGTCACATCAATTAAACATGTGCTCGATCTCGATGGCTATGTCAACAAATATAAACAGTAAACTATAGAATAAAGCGCTTCATAGATTCATACTAGCGATGCAGCGCTGCAAGTGTCAAGTCTGATAAATATTGACTCTGTGCCAAGTTTGTCCCCCCTTGCGACTTGCTAAATACAGAATCGTTCAGTGTCCTTACTCTTGATTTTAACGTTGATATCTACATAGATATAACTACTACAATATACACTCATATTGCGTCACTGAACTTCAACGCGCGCGTAAACGTTAAAAGCATTTTTTACGGTTCGTGCACTTGAATAATATTAACAACGAATGTAAATCTCCCAATGTATTTTGATAGCTATGTCTGAGTAGAATATGAGATATTTTACTTATTCACAAATTCTATTTCGTGTTGAGGGTCGGAATGAGATGCGAAGATAGTAAATAATATTACGTGGGTCTAATGTAATACGAATTTATCTACACTTGGGTACACAGAAACGGGGCCACTAGCGTTTTTCTTTTAATTTTTTGATATATATTTTCTGATATAAGTATTTATTAATTGGTATGGCGTATAAAAGGCAATTTTGTTACTTTTAAATTGAGAGCATTTTGTTGTGAAAAGAATATATTTTTGTAAGTTATAGAGGGTTCGATATAAAATGAAAAATTGCTAATGGCTTCGTTTCTTTGCTTCCAAGTGTACCTTATCCAAGTCCTGGGAATGTTATTCGAGAAGCCTTTATTGGCAGGGGACGATAATGGTCTAAAGAATCATCTATATGATAATGATAATGATCCTCGTTCTTATAATCTAAATTAGTCCAGTGCCTTTAGCCAAACGCCACTTGTCTACAGAGAGAGTAGAAAACTGTATGGGGATGACACTGACAAGTGTCAAAATTTACGTCAATTCCATATAATTTGGTTTTCTATTCTACAAGTAGACAAGCGCTAAATGGCATTTGGCTACAGCTGCTGTATAGATAATGACAAATTAATTAAGTCTCTACTTCAGATTGACCTAACAACTATGTTATATACTCATAAATTTACAATATTATTTTATTGAATAAAAACCGTGAATAAACGAATGACGTAATCAAATAATCAAATCAAACGACGTATGATTAATATCTATTGCTGTGAACTTCAATTTGTCTACAAAAACTGACCATGACTTGTCTAAACTATAAAATACTGATCTGGTCATTAGGTCAATGTTTTTAAACTAGACTAGATTACAGAACATTTAATCTTTTTGCCTTTTTCTAACTAGGTTAGGTTACTTTTTATTGTCGTATTAGGAAAATGACCTCTAAAAAGATGGGTCGATGACATTGTTTCGATTGACAGTCGACTTGCAAAACAAATGGACTGAAATAGATGGCTTGAGCAGAATTAGGTCTTTATCTAGCCAGGATGTTGCTGATAAACGATCAATTGGTAACAATAGTGAAATACACGTCAAGTCATATTTTAAATTTACATAATCATGTACACAAGTTTGGTTAAATAAGAACTGAAAAGTTCTGAGAAATACTAGTGCTAAGTACCTAAGTAGTTATATCTTTATAATTCGGTTTTTAAACAGTCTAAATCTAAATACGTACTAAAGACCTACGTAATTTAATAAAAATAAAAAAAAATATGGAGATATCAAGTTTTTACATAACATCACATCTCTTATCCCCAAAGGGGTAGGCAGAGGTGCACATTACGGCACTTAATGCTACTGTACAATGTAGCACCCACTTTTCACTATTTATGTTATGAGTCCCATGTAATTTTTTTGAACCCAATATTATTTTGCCCGAACCCGAGACCCTTTGCCCAACAGTCGCACTTGCAACCACTCGGCAAACGAGGCAGTCACGTTTTTGAGGATTAAAATCAAACAGGAAAACAAAAATGGAATGTATAAAGTCGGAACATCTCATTGGCGTCATGTTTATCGACGTCACGATTTACGAAACAACTTTTCCTCAGAGTAAGTGCCTATAACAATAATGTAGCTCAGTTAGTTCGATAATAAAGTAAATAACGCTACATACAACGCTTGTCATAGGATTACGAGAGCTTTGAGCGTGTTTATCGTTGTCATATTGCTTATTATAGATATCGTTGGTAAACGTAATCACGCTAAACGGTTTGGGTACTATGATTACGCGGTACTCGTGTTTCGCACAAGATTTTGTTGATTGGCAAATATTTGTAGATGTTTTTAGGTCATATTATTTGACTACATTAAGCTATGAAAGTGTAACCTTGATATTATTTCATAAGAAAGGATTATAAAGGAGTCCGGATTGAATAGACTTTTTAGTTTTCACATTTGACTATACGGTTGTTGCGGTGGCTGCCGCGCAACGAGTCGCGGGTTCGCATGGAACAACTCTTTGTGTGATCCATAGATTGATGTTCCGAGTCTGGGTGTCATGTGTATGTGAACTTGTATGTGGAAAGTACTAGGGTAGGAAAGTACTAGGAGAAAGTACTAGTGTGGGGCAACGTTTTTTTTAAAAGAAACAAAAATAATAAACATGTTATTAGTGTTGAGGTCTTCCTTTTTGAAATAGCGATACTATTTCATTTTTTTTTCTCAACACAGGAGCAATATTGCAAGGTATTAAACTTAAATGATGTTTTAAACAAATCCCGGCAGTGCTTAAATGAAAAATTAAGATAAAATTTCACTTCACTTACTTTATTAAGCTGTAAACTCGAAAAGAGGTTTATTCGCTTAATGGCCTATTCCGTGGATTAATTGAGTAAGAAAATGAACCATTCGTCTACATGACAGAGAAGTCATTTGTTTTTTATGTACAGACTAGCTTTTACCAGCGGCTCCGCTCGAGTCCCGTGGGATAAAAGTACCATCCATGTCTACTACTACTATTACTACCCCTGTTCCCAATTTGTCCCGATCTCTTCAGTCGTATTGATGTGATTGACAAAACAAAACAAAATCAATCGAATTGAGAACCTCCTCCTTTTTTTTGAACTCGATTGAAAACAGACACAAACAGAAATACAAACTCAAAAACATTCTCAATTATATTTTTTTTTATCTTCATTTAATTACAGGGTTTTTTCTTAAAAGAAAACGTCATCCCGATTATTAAGTACAAAAATAACAAAAAGAACACTTATACTTAGACTTCATTTAAACTGTCAAACACCAAGCGGTCACCGGTGACCGCAACCTATTGTTCTTTAATTGTGTCTATAAATACGGTACTCGACGAGTTAAGTTAACCTACCCGCATTTTCTCAATTATAATATTATAATGTTTTAGTATGATTATGGATCTACTGTATTTTATAAGGCAAGTAGCGTCACGCTCAACTTCCCACGGATGCAATTTTCCGACTTTTCCTGAAGCTATTTGCAAAGTAATCCCTCACAGTCCTGTCCTGACTCTGACAGCTACATGCAATACAAAGGCAGTCAATTTTGCTGTCGCATTTTACATCTACTCGTGATATTTATCTTTATTTACCGCCTTAAACAAAGTAGGTACTAGTAGTAAATGATTATTTACCGCTATAAACATAATACTAGTAGCAAATTAAATGCTATTTTTAACCGACTTCATAATAAAAAAAGAGGTTCTCAGTTTCATTTGTATGTATATCTCCCGATTGATTGTACCAATTCTTTGTGGTTATTAAAAAAGTATTTGTTAAATTTAGAAGGTTTTAGGACATTAATTAACCGACTTCAAAAAAGAGGGGTCGCAATCGGTTTTTATAAACGGAAGTCATAAAAGAATTACTATTTTCACTTTCTGTTTTATATTTTCGTCAGTCAAATATTTTATTAAAGAAACTTATCACAGAAGAATAAACAAAGGTAGATAATACTTATCTCAATGAAAATTTTGGTAAAGATCAAAGAGTAGACCAAGTTAAAGCAACAGTGCTGAGTACAGCCACTTAACATAATGAATATTTGTTTCCGAACTAAAGTTACGATTTCAAATTAATTAAGAGTATCATCCATCTCACTTAGGGTGCCGAGTAAATTTTAATTAAAGTGGCACCTGTCTTAGTCTCCGGAAAATTAAAAAAGTAACACGAGAAAAAAATAGATAATCCTTATTACATACACTGTCGAAAATGTGTTAGAAGTTAAAACATGTTAGCGTAACTCTTATTGATTTTGCCTGTACTAATATAACGTTAATAAGTACCTACTACTGTTACAGTGCCCCTTGTGTAAACAGCTCCCAAAATTATGTACCTACCTGCTAAAGCCAACACAGGAATATGAGTTATTTAGTCTGAAAATTCATTTTGTTTACGTAACCGCGCGTTGTTTGCTCCTCCTGATTGCTCGCCGGATTTCTCGTATAAATTCATATTTTCATATTTGTGTTTGTTCCGTAAACTGACTGGACAGCGAACGAGGTTTTAGGACTCGAAGATAAATAGACTCTGATTTTTACAAAATATCTACAGTAACTTACGAAGACAAAGCTATGTCTATTAGTTAAGTAGTTATAAAAACACTAAATCGATTTATTGTAACACTTACACCTACACGTACGAGGTTACCGGAGGCCCCTAGTCTCGCGAATCACCGAATCCTCCACATTCCTTAAATTCCCAATTCCCAAAAGGCCGGTAACGCATTTGAAACACCTTGGTGTTTCGGGTATCCATGGGCGGCGCCGATTGCTTACCGGGTGATCAGATTGCTCGTTTATCGACTCATGCTATAAAAAAAACAAAAACACTATACATGTGGTACACCGTATTGAGCAAATTAAAATTCCATGTCGCTAAAGATCATTTCGATATCAAAACAGTAATAATTCAAAAGCTAGTTACAACTAAATCCATTACTAAGACGTACCATTGACAACGCAATTAGTGTCAATGCTAGCACCAAGTTTACGAAACCTCTAACGATCCGGAACCACGTCAGTCTTCATAAAAACTAAATCGATTTACCGAATACGGTTCGTAAACGTCCCAAGATTTGTCGCCGACGGCACTTTACATCAAGTTGAAGGCTATTAGGTGATTACTCATGTAATTGGGACAATTTGCGATCGTATCGGATTCGGCGACGGTAATGAGAGTTCCGATAAAATTGCCGCTGAGCCTTGCTCTAAGCCCGCGAGGGATTGAGACGTTGAAATGTCGAAGCTCCAATGTATTTGTAATTAGACACGTTGGTAAGGTTATTGTTAATTGAAATGTGTATTGGTGAATGAAATGTACCTAGCTTATTGAACAATAAACCATGTTTCTATAGTGTTAGAGAGTAGATTGCTTTCAATAGTTACACAAAGCCGTGTATTATGTTCAAATTAATCCAACACATAATACACACATTTCTAAAATTCTAAACGTATGCTCGTGGTACCGTGGCAACTATCCTTGCCCAAATATTGTCTTTACCTGCCTTACGTAACATTTCAGTCTTTGTTTAGAGAATTTATAAGTATGTTTGAACAAAGCACAATTTAGACCTTTCTTTTCAGGTAAGAATCCTTTTCATATGAAATTACATTCACTCAGCATTACAACATAAAATTAACATGATCCAAGTTATGTGAATATGAGGGAAATATATATTCGAGTAAAAATGTTTTCATTAATAAATTGTTAAAAAAGATTACAAGTGATGTTTCATGCTGTTATGAAGTATTTTGTATAAAATATAGGTGAATTTATAATTCATGATTCGTCGTACCTTCATAATTTATTAACTAAGGTAAAAATACATGCATGTTCAATATTTTAATTAAATTAACTAAAAGTGGCTGTCGTAGCTATTATAATAGGTACTCTTACGTGTCGAAAACATTCACTCTACATTTTCCTTACATACATCGTAAAGAATAGACATGATGTACAGTTATTGAAGTATTGATCGTTACTGGTGCCGCATTCCCGATAAATAAATAATAATGGCTGTTCTAGTGGAGTTCCTTCCACTTCAAATGCAGTCCGATGGCCGTCAGCCACGCTGAAAATTGAAAAGCATTCCATTTAGATAAAGTGTAAAACGATGCTCGTGGAACCGAGTTAATGGGAGATAGATTGGAAATAACCATGCAAATGCGTCCTATTATAATACAATAATGAGAATTGGTGTTGTTTATTATAGCTTATAGTAATGATAAACCAGTAAAAGTCGATAAAAATGAATAACATTTTTTTCCAACGGTGACGTGATTTGAATAAGTGGTTTGTGACGTAAAGTTTGGCCTTGGTTTAAAGTGATGGTGCTTTAGTGACTATAAGTGGACTGTAGTGAGAAATGGAAAGGGATTGGTGGCATCTCACACCTCGCAGGGATTTGTACTCAGTGCCGGAATGTGTTGCTGCTATTGATTCTCGGGTTTGTTTCATTTTACATCTTTTGTAGTCAAAGGCAGTGGCGTAACTACAGGGTGGCAGGGTGGCACGTCGGCCAAATGCCACGGGCCCCCAACTGGAAAGGGCCCCAGTTCAGAGGTTTTCATCTGAACTTTTCTCTTTTTTATTGGGAATGGGGGCCCATCCGATGAATTTGTCAGGTACCCCGAAGGGCATAGTTACGCCACTGGTCGAAAGACTTGATAGAAATATAATAATTAATAATCTATTGTTACTTATCATACTGAAGAAATCTTATTTAAAATATGCGAATTTCAACGTGACCGAGAAATGGGATCAATTGAAACACGGTGTTAACTTTTAAGTCTTGACTTCGAGGGGAACGTTATTTACGTTGTCTTCGGCATCAATTTCCGAAAACCTACCTACTTAATTTCGCATCCATCTTTCCTCGAAGTGAAAACCAGATATCGTAGAAACGTTATGTCATTGATCCCATTTTCCCTGAACAACTTATTTTTTGCATTAGGTATTATTTTCTACGATACGACTTTAAATATTTCTTCTTTCTTTATGTCTTCATATAAAGTAGTGACTGCACGGTTGGCGCGTTGGCTGGGCAACCGGCTGCCGCGCAACGTGCAGCAGGTTCGGTTTCCGCACGGAGCAACTCTTTGTGTGATCCACAAATTGTTGTTTCGGGTCTGGGTGTCATGTGTAAGTGAACTTATAAGTTTGTAAACGCACCCACGACACAGGAGAAAATCCTAATGTGGAACAACGTGTATTTTTTAAACAGTAGTCTCTCTTTTGAATTAATTTATCTTTGCATTAATGTTCTGTTAATTAGTGAGTTGTTTCGATCAAATTCTTTTCCCTCAAGATTTTTCTTTATACCACTGAGCAAGTGTAGACCCTTTTTGTCAGAAGTCAGATCACGTCTTGCTAAAACGTGCTGCTTCAGCAGTTTTTAAGAGCCTTTCTTAGGTACACTTTTTATGACATACGACGGGACTGTAATTTTGCTGAAAAGGTGAAGATATTCCACCTGCATTTTTAACACCACTTTGAGAAAATTATTAACAGTTCTTCTTTGTAAAGCTGCAAAGTTTTAGACCGATTATAGTACACTTTTTTGAACTTATCAGGTTAAATTTACATTGAATAAACTGCAGTACAAGAACCTATACGTCTGTATTCGGACCCTTCACACTCCAACAATGAAATACCATTTGAATTCATGATTACAATTTAAATTTACAAAGAGGAATCAAATCAAACGAAGGCCCAGCCTAAGCAAATGTTGGCACAATCCTAATGGGTTTAAATTGTCCTGAATTGGAGTGTTCCTCGTACATTCGTAATAAATTCTTCACAAAGCTCTTACAAGTACCCCAGTGAGTCTTATGACGTCACATTCATTTCATTTCACTTGTGTAAGTGCTGAGGGTAGCCTTTTGTTACATAATTGCTTTTAAATTAAAGGGTTAAGTACTCTAGAATCCGTGTTTTGTTGCTACAATGAGATGCTTATGTAGGTAGCCTAAATACTTATTCAGGCTAGGTTGTATAGTATGTAATGTACTTGCTTAGAATTTTCTTTGTTGAATAGGTATACTTGTCTACGGCTTATGGTCTGTTTTAATGAGTACTTACTTAGCTGATTTTTAGTGAGAACTAGTAACAAAGAAACTATGCATTCTGAAATGACAGTATTAGTTCTAACCCACTGGTTAGATAGAACTTATTCATACCACTATATGCCACTGTTGGACCATTGGTATACTTGTCGTCTTATGCTCAGTTTCAAGTAACGTCTACTATCTAAGCTGAATTTTGATAAAAATGAGTATAAAGGAAACTGCATTCTGAAATGTCAGCATTAGTTCTAACCAGTAGTAGGCTACTGTTGCGTCATTGGCGTTTCTGTGGCAATAAAAATATTTAAATTTTGAAGTAAAATCTGTAAACAACCTCTAGTAATTACTGTCTGCTTCATACTTTTTTCTTACTATTGAAGTTTACGTAAAGTATTATAACAATAATGCAAGCATGTCAGTATATCCGATGTTTTCACACTTAAATGGGTTTGTTATCACGGATTGAACACGGCTTTTAGCAACACTCGTAACTTTTAGCTTGGCTACAATGTAATAATCAACTGTAAATACTTATGATTATTATTGTTTAATCAATATCAACAATATCAGGATCATCTATCATGAATATCACGTATAATTTTCTTTATTGATTATTAAGATTTTCGGCCCACGCACGTAATTATTTGACGACGAACTCGACTAGTTTCAAGTCATGCTCGAGGCCCATATTCATGAGCAGCAAATGCGACCCGCGACGCGGCGACTGTCGCTACTCGGTCAGTAGCAGTGCGAGCCTCTACCATGGCTTGAAAGTAGTCGAGTTCCTCATCAAATAATTATGTGAGTAAGCCGAAAACATAATAATGAATTTAGTATGTCTCGCGAAAGTTATAACATAAATGATGTTCTTTATTGAAGTGATTATAATTGGCACTGCTGAGTAATATGTCTCGAGATCGAGTCCTAAAATAGATAAAGCTCTGAAAGGCTGTAATTTTATCCGGTGGTTAGCAGTAAACTCACCCAAAATAGCTTTATCTACAGAAGACTCTTATCTATACTCGGTATGTATGAGCTACCTACGAAGTTTAGAAATAAAAAATCTTTATATTAGGTAGGTATCTTAGGTAATGGTTTCTGATCTGGATCTAGAATAGAAATAAAAAACATGTTGAGCTCGAATTTTCTCACAGACCTTTATGACTGCAAAGAATTCTCATTTCTATCTTATTGCTACCAGAGCCAGGGTACAATTTTGCAAAACCAATTTATTTCTTGTTACGTACATTTCTATTAGTTTTGTTCAGTAGCTTTTGTTTTCATTTGTTTATAGAAATAAGGTTTTCCTTCGCGGACGCTTTGGGGTCTCAGCTTCGAGAAAATTAACTCCAACAAAATGGAGACGAGAAAATAATTATTATTTGTATTGTTCTTACATTACTTCATTTCGTACTTTTTCTTCTGTTGGCAATATTCGTTAATATGTAGTTTGATACATGTCTACAAAGTCTGTGGAAATCATTGGCTTCCAAAGCTAAGAAACCGTAGAAGTGCGTCAAATCCGAATAAATCGAGTAGGAAGGAAATTATTCACATAGAAACGTTTGTACGTGTTTCTTACTCGTGATAAATCAAAATAACCAACACTGTCAACTACAGGTCATACCCGCAATGATTTAGCGGAAACTTTCCCACCGTAATATAACATATAACCCGATAATTGCAATCCAAACTATTCTAAACCTTATGTCAATTATATTAAAGTCAGTTTACTGTAACTAGTAGCGGTGCAGAATCGAAGGTCGTTTAGAAGCGGTCACCTTCGTTACGTCATTAGCTCTCAGCTGATTGTCGGCCGATCGTACGTTTCCGGGGGCCGATGTTTGCGGAATTTTGTTTATATACCTCTGTACAGTGGCCAGCAGTTCAATCTATACCATTCTTTGAATTGTTTTCGTTGTATTTTCGACGTTACATGAAAATAATAAAGTTGAAAATGGATTTTAGGAATTTGGTGGAAAGGTGTAGTTTGACCTACTGTCGCCTGAGCCTAGAATTCTATATGGCTTGTATTGAGTATGTGGTCTTTATGTCTATCTATAATTATCTTTCAAGTGTTGAAAGTACATTTTGTGTGGGCGCAGTGCAATGCCCATTGCGGTGCACCGCGGAGCGTTGACTCGATAGTTAAGAAGGAAGTTGTCAATCACGTACTGAACAATGTCAGTTACTGCAACATTGTATTCTGCGAAATTTATTTCGCATTCAGTTAATAAAGGAAAGAGGTATCATGTTGTTCCTTTCTCAGGACTTTATGAGTGATCTTTTCTGATTAAATGTTTGCTAAAAGACTTATAGGTACGTATATAGTTTACAGCGAATAAACGGAATGGATGTAGAAACTTAAAGTCAAATAAAGTATATCTACCGGTTTTTTACGTTCGATGAGCCGCCGTTTGACCACTATTTCGCCGAGTGGTAAGCCATGATGCGATCTACGATGGAGCACGTTCAGTATTAGCAACCCATTCCGATTCAAACATCTTACCATTTAATAGGTGTTTTAATGAACTGACGGATTACGTCTGCTCCTACCAAAATTCAATACCTGAATTAATACACAGTGACAAGCAATCTATTGTAATATAATTGAAGATATTTACAACAAAACGATAAACGATTTCATTATAAAATACGTAAAACACTGCAGGTATTATCATAAAATAGCACTGAGTACCTATCATGTGGCAGTCATTCAGTGCTCCACGCTATTATGGCGAGCGTTATCTACTCATCGATTTTATGATTATTGTCATGTTTACAATACTATTATGTATGTTCTATTGTCATATTTAACTTCAACAACAGTTATTTACGTAGCTATGTATATACATATGTATGTAGAAGGAAATAATAGAAATTTATCACCGTGCTGAATCTTGGCAGCGCGCCAAATAAACGGAAGATTTCCAACTGAAATGAAATATGTTCCGTAATTATTTGGGCACTGGTAGTAAGTAATGGAATGTCTTTTATTTAAAACTGCAGTCAACTAAAATATGTTTTTTTCTTATTTCAATTGAAAATCTTTTGAAAACCAACCTTATGTTGTTTTGCACTACGACTTCCTCATGTATCGTGGGCGCATTTACAAATACTTTGACATATGTACATAACACAGTTGTTACTTTTAAATATCAGGAAGGTCAAGTTACAAACAGCAAGCCATTTCCAACCTTGAACTAGTCATTTAATGTTCAATTTCCATTGTTCACAGGGTATGGCGTTCACAATTGAGGAGCGTCAGACCTTGGGCATCCATGGGCTGCTGCCGGCCAGGGTGAAGAGTCAGGAGGAACAGGTTCAGATGTGCAAGCTGTCCATCGAGCGGTATGAGGACCCCCTCAACAAATACATCTACCTCATGGGACTGTTGGTGAGTTTATTTTGAATTGATATTGTAACCAGGATCTCCAGTCCTTATTGATATTACCTAATGTTCATCGCATCATCAGGTTCGGTGTAAGCTTCTGAAGAAGCTCGGCGTTCTGAGACTAGTATATAAGACAAAAAATCTTCGATTTCAAGTTTAGGCAACACATAAATGTGTCCTTTTCAATTATAAAATCCAAAGTAATAGGTACTATGTTCGCTAGATAGTGACATGAGTTAAGTTTTAAGGTCATTCAACAAAATAGGTCGATGTTTCCAAGTGTACTGTTAATAGTCAGCAGTTTAGCAAAGGAAATTAATTTCCTTTTTTCTTTGAAACACTTATTTAAAAGTTCTCACTTAGGTACTTGAGTTTCGAGTGAAATGTTATTAGGAATACCTTATCAAATAATTTCTATGAAAATATTCACTTAGTTTGTTATGAATAGAAAACATCGTTCCATATTTATTTCGCTGCTTGGTCCGTAATAAATTAGAACGAATCTTTTGATTCACCGGTTCGGAATATTCATGAAGTGTCAGACAAAAGGACTGACAGACGTTATTTCTTGATAATAGGGACAGGGTTATAACAATGAAATATTTTGATTATTTTCGAGTGTATAAGAATTCTGATTTGAATTTCTGAAGACTGAGAATGAAGTGTTTTGTGCTATGAAGTATAACAATACCAACTTACATTATATTGATATATGTACATATATATCACACTGTTCGTTAAAGGGACACCTAATGAATAAGTAGAAGGTACTTTTCATCTTACATTATGGTCCCATAACACTTATATTTATAACTAGCTGTGCCTGCGACTTCGTTCACGTGGAATAGTGACTATGAGCAGCGTTTTTTTTTAAATAATATATACTCACGACGTGATTCTTTAATTTGACATAACTTTTTTATTTATGAACCGATTGACATGAAACAAACACTAAAGTATAACTGAAGCATACCACAATATATTCGTGAAAACCGCATCCAACTCGGATCAGCCGTTTCTGAGATGGGCGTGAACAGACAAACAGACAAAAAAAAGTTAATTACATTTTTGGGTTCGACATCGACATAACAATAACCCCTGCTATTTTTTTTATTTTTATTTTGAATGTACAGACAGCACTTTTCTACAATAACACTTATATTTATAATCACAATTGTCAGCGTCTAGTTTCCATTCAGTGCAATATTTAAATGTCCTAATATGGTCCAATGCAATTTTACCAGTTCTCTATAACCGCAGTGAAGGGATACATAAAGCATAAATCCCGTCAATGCAAGGTTGTACCAGCTGTAGACTTCCTACCCACACATTGATGGACATTATTGCAACATACTTAGTTGACGATTTCAGAGCTTCAATTAATTTTAGGTCGTATTTAACCAAATGTTGAGGTACTATACTGACATGTAGTTCACGTCAATAGGGTAGTTTCCGAAATTTTATTTTAATGTCCATCTGGTACATTAATTTAAACTTTAGACACGTATTTTTTCTTTTCTTACAAAATTAAATACTTTCGACGATATATTAATTTGAAATATCGTGTGACGTCATAGCGTGTCACATTTTGTAGCACGTTATGACGTAACGACCTCCCTTATAACTTAATACGAAAATAAAAAAATACGTGTCTAATATTTTTTCATTATCTAACCGACAGACTAATTAATTTTTTCATTTTGATACCCTGGATGGAAACTACCCAATTATATTCAATCTTAAGATGAACACACATTAAGGTCACATTCGCAATTTCTTAACAACGTCGTTTGTGACATTTTAGATTTTTCATAAAACTATTAATAAATTAGATTCACATAATTAATACCAAATGGCAGTTTTAATTAGAAGTAGTAATTAAACTATCACCTAGGAATTCTAGAAGCTATTTCATAAATTCAATTCTCAGATATTAAATTGTGGGCCGGACAGCCGTGCCACCTACAGACTACAGTGTTCGCACAACTTTGCAACAACTAAACCAATTATAAAGTTTTGCTACACGTTCAACTACGGTAGTTTTGTGCGCTAACTGCCTACGTCACAGACATATGCTTGTTAGGAGCTATTTAACTATTTCCACGTTTTGCTAAAGGCTTTTTAGTGCCGAGGCTCAAGGGTCACTATTGTGTAGACCCTTTTCAAAAATATGACTTTTCTTACAAAATTCATAACTTGAGATTTGTGTAGATATCCCCTTATGATTCATTCGCTTTTCGCAAAATTGTATTAGACTATTTTATTAAGCACGGCGAACAATTCGGCAAAACGTACTTTCTCATAATCTCTCTTCATAATCATCAGAAGCTTCTACTCAACATATAAGGCAATTTGATTTAATTATTAAGATAAATAAGGTCTAATATCAATTAACACATATTCCAGGACCGTAATGAGCACCTGTTCTACCGCTTTGTTGGTGAGAATGTGGCTGACATGATGCCTATCGTGTACACACCTACCGTAGGTCTGGCCTGCCAGAAGTACGGGCTGGTGTACCGACGCCCCAGGGGACTCTTCATCACTATCCACGACAAGGGACACATCTATGATATTCTTAAGAACTGGTGAGCTTCCTTCTTTGAAAAGTTGACAATTCAACATTAACTTATGTAACAGCACTGCGTATCTACTGTAACGATAAAATATAGTTTCTTCTTTTTTGCCATTACAAGTTTGTGTTCTCCGTCCCAAACTCCATTTTATGTCATTCTCCGTCCCAAACTCGATTATATGTCAGGCATCATCTTTTCTTCAAAATTCCGCTTCGGTTTTCTTCAATAATATTTAAAAGGCATTTAGAAAAAAAATCTTGAAGACCAAAGAAGAAATATATTCGGATAGTCAATGTTACCTACTTTGTACTGCCATTAGTAACAATTTGCGATTGTTCCATAATCACCCACTATAACAGATTATTGACATTTCCCTGTTACTTGTAGTATATTTTTAAAGTACCTTGTTTCCATCGCCAGGCCTGAAACGGACGTCCGAGCTATAGTAGTGACAGACGGTGAACGTATCCTGGGTTTGGGAGACTTGGGAGCTTGTGGTATGGGCATCCCGGTCGGCAAGCTCTCCCTATACACCGCCCTCGCAGGCATCAAGCCACACCAGTGCTTACCTATCACTTTGGGTAAGTAGCATTTCTAAGATCCATGCATGGTTATTAGTAAGGTCATCCAATAAAGCGATTTTGTCCAAAACTGATGATTTTGAACGTCTATTGGGTTCGATATGCATTGTATGATGAATCTTAAAAACATTATTATCTGAATTCATGATTTAGATAACGATGGAAGTAGATTGATTGATTAATCAAGAAGTTTGAGCTTAATTTTGGGCTTGACTTAAAGGTTTTTTTTCTATTAGGTGTTCTGAACCAGGTATTATTTTCCATAGTAGTTAGTCGAATTTACAAAATAAATGCTCCAATAGAGATGATAATAAACAACTAGTATGTTTTTATTGTTTATCGTTATTTAGACAATGACTGTAACGTAGGTCTGATAAACTCTAGTATTAGATCATATTATATCGATAATGAATATCTTGTATTAACCTGAACCTACTTTAAAATATAATATTGATATTGTTATTCCAGATGTGGGTACAAACAACCAGACGATGTTGGACGATCCTCTATACATCGGTCTGCGCCAGCGTCGTGTCCGAGGTCCTCAGTACGACGAGTTCATCGACGAGTTCATGGACGCCGTCGTCCGCCGCTACGGACAGAACTGTCTCATACAATTCGAGGACTTTGGCAACGCTAACGCCTTCCGTCTGCTCGAGAAGTACCGTGGCAAGTTAGTATTACAATTTGACATGATTGATATTACGTGTGGGAGAGCCATGCTTCGCCACGAATGGGTCGGCTCGACCGGAGTGATACCACGGCCTCACAGAAAACCGACGTAAAACAACGCTTGTGTTATGTTTCGTCGTGTAAGTGAGGTTACCGGATGCCCAATTACCTACCCCCTCCTTCTCAGTCTCTCCAATCCCCGAATCCCCAACAATCCTCAAATTCCCAATTCCCAAAAGGCATGCCTTGGTGTTCCAGGTGTCCATGGGCGACGCCGATTGCTTACCATCAGGTGATCCGTCTACTCGTTTACCGGCTCATTCCATAAAAAAGTCCCTTATCCCTAGAATGTTCTAAAGAGAGAGGTATCAGATTTCCTCAGAATCAATTTTGATTTTCGTTGTCAGTTTTGTTCTGCGAAAATATTACTCATTAAAGAATGTGTACCGAAGATAATTGTATTTTATAATTATTTTGCTCAGCCAGAGCGGACCGAATTCAAAATAGCAAAAATTATAAAATTTCTGTTCAATTTGTTTTTCTTCTTAAACTAGATTTGTTTCAAAATATTGAGACTACAAAGATTTCAAATGTTCTTGTCTAGATACTGCACGTTCAACGACGACATCCAGGGCACGGCCGCGGTGGCAGTCGCGGGACTGCTGGCCAGTCTCCGCATCACTGGGAAGAAACTCTGCGAGAACACCATCGTCTTCCAGGGCGCTGGAGAGGTATGCTCCTTCTTATATATTTTGTAGTATTACTGTATCATTTTTGATGAACCAAAAGAGGTATGAAGGTAGAAATCGTAGTAATTGGCGTTTCATAGTCTCTGTCTACCGCCATGGGAGACAGGCGTGAAGTTATGTATGTATGTATCATATTTATAGAAAATAAATAGATATAGTCTTCGATGAAGGTCGTATTGGAACTGGGCAGGTCACTTAGGTCGTATAACTGTTATCTGTTGTGGCCAAAAACTTCTCTTGGAGATGTAAATCCTAATTGGCTTAGAATTTCGGTATAATAACGTGTAGTCATTAGATACAAGTGGCAATTATCATTTCTTAACTCTTAACATAGAAACATGGTTTACGTCTTTGGTCTAGTTTAGATAGGTGAAGAAAAATACTGTATTTTACAACTAATCAAATTCAATACTTTTATTGAAACGTCAAAAACGATGTCGTTCTATGAATTTTGTACCAAAAACTAACTTATGACGTCATCATATTTTCGAGTCAAATAGCACACCTATTTTTGAAAAAATTTAAAATTAATCGGAAATTAAATATATTGTCAAATATATGAATGAAATTGTAATTATTTTTAAATATTTAATTGGAAAATCACTCAACATAGCCATATTGAAATACATCGTCGGCCATACACAATACATTCCACACCCAATTTTCAACATTTTAATATTTTTTATAACAATAATTCTTTGTTCTCAGGCATCACTGGGTATCGCGAGTTTGTGCGTGATGGCCATGATTGCTGAGGGTTGTTCAGATGAGAAGGCTCGCTCCCGTATCTGGATGGTGGACTCCAAGGGTCTGATCGTGAAGAACAGGCCCGAGGGAGGTCTCAACGAACATAAGGAGAGGTTCGCCAAGGACCACGCTCCCGTCCGCACTCTAGAAGAGGTCGTCGATGTAGCCAAGCCTTCCGTACTCATTGGTAAGTTGATTAAACGGAACTTTGGAAGGATTTTTTTTAAGGGGGGAAAGCCATCGAATGACTGCTCCCGCCTGGGTGAGGCGGGAGGGAGTGTCAGACTCTTACTGACTAAAAACCACCCCGTTCCTACTCCTGCACTTCGAGCCGGAGCCCCGGTAACCCGTTAGGTTCTCCGCGACTCAACTTTGGAACGATAAATTGGTATATCAGTCTGTTCAGGCTTGAAAAGAAGAAATTATAAAACCATTGCCATCTTTGTTTGGATGGATAATTATCAAAGATCTCCTCCTACCCTGGGTGAGGCGGAGGCGAGAGGGAATGTCAGACCCTTACTGATTATAAATGATCCCGTTCCTTCCTTGCCCCCTGGACGGGGGCATTAATAAAGGGGGCTATTGGCTTGATGCTATGAAAGTTTGAAAGCACTCTGTGCATTGTGGCAGGACTATAAAATGTGTCAATTATAATCTTGTCTTTTTCGATGATAATAAGAACTTAATGATTGAAGTCTGCTTTTCATTAAATTTACTTAAGTGTATGCCATACGCCATAACTTTGGAAGTAAATCATTTTGACCTCTTCTTAATCCTTTTTTTATAATTGACATAATATCATGGTATGGTACAGGTGCCGCGGCCATCGGTGGAGCGTTCACTCCGTCGATCCTGCGCAAGATGGGCGCCATCAACGACCGGCCCGTCATCTTCGCGCTCTCCAACCCCACCAGCAAGGCAGAGTGCACCGCTATTGATGCCTACTCCAACACTGATGTACGTACACACTTTATTTATTTAGTAAAACTTCTATGTACAGTATAAAAGTATAAGTACCATATAGTGGTATCATAACATAACATATCACGCCTTTTATCCCCGAAGGGGTTGGCAGAGGTGCACACAGAAGTAACACCCACTTTTCACTATTTATGTTAAGAGTCCCATGTAATAGGGGGTGAGCCTATTGCCATATACCGTGCACAATTACAGACTCCGTGCTACTACTGAGATTTTTTAATAAACCCAGTAATACTTTGCCCGACCCGGTAATCGAACCCGAGACCCCTTGCCTGGCAGTCGCACTTGCGACCACTCGGCTAACGAGGCAATCTAGAATAGTGGTATCTTAATGCCATAAGGCATTCTTTACCAGTCAACTGTAGGTTCATGTCAACTTTACTTCTGGAAAGACTCTATACGTACCTCTTGTTAGAATTAAATGATTCTTCTTTCCTTTATTCTAACCAAAGTCACGAGTTTCTATTGCACAAAAAACTGGGGAATCTTTACTAAGACACCGTCCTTTATCTCTCACTAATTAATATACCATACCTACAGTTAATTAATCAGAATTTCAAAAAATCTGAAATATTTTAAAGTTTCAACCCCTTCTGTAGACCAAAGAAACATTTTGCAATCAGAAGATGAAAGAAGCGACTCATACTCCATTAGGTAAATGTCCTTTAATACTTGCTGCATAAGCAAGAGTCTCAAATAAAATCTATGTTCTATTTGTACAGGAGCGTGCAATCTTCGCGTCCGGCTCTCCGTTCCCGGAGTACCGTACGAAGTCCGGCCGCATCCTCCGACCCGGACAGGGCAACAACTCGTACATCTTCCCCGGCCTCGCGCTCGGCATCATCTGCGCCGGCATCATCGACATCTCCGAGGACTTCATGCTGCTTGCTGCTGAGGTAGACTTTCCTATTTGTTGTTAAACTACTACTGAATACTTCTTCTTTCAAAGAACTACACTTTAAACTGTCAAACACCGCGAGGACACCGGTGACCGCAACCTATTGTTCTTTAATTGTATTAAAAGACTATGTGCCCGATAGCTTTAAAAGAGGTATAAAGAAATATTGGTTTCAAAATCCAATGCTTAGGTAAATTGGGGATAAGATCCCCAATTTACCTAGTTTAGCTACCAATTTACAGACTTGTAAATGTAGACAAATTGGTAAATTTACCTATTTACCTAATTTAGTTAGGTCACTGAAAGTTTAAAGTTTACTGATATTAGAAACCTCTTATGATGAGCACATAAACTTAGTTTCTGAGAAAACTTGAGAATTACGAAATTAAAATCTAAATTGTAATATTAATTTTTAAAGTTGGGTTAAGTCATTTTAGAAACCAGAAAAGAAATGGGACATTTCCTTAGGAGAAGAAGATAAAATATGGAGTTTCTTACCTAGTTCTTCTTCAAGCGAATCCAAGCGTTGCTTATGATAATTTTAAGTGTCATAGCAAGTATATTAAATCTGGTATTCCCATTATCCAGGCGTTGGCAGAGATCGTCTGCCAGGCGGACTTGGACCAGGGCAGCTTGTACCCACCACTCAAGGACATTCAGGACTGCTCCGTCAAGATCGCCAAGAAGATCGTCGAACACGCTTACCAAACTGGTTAGTACCTGTTCTTGCTATTTATTCTTTAATATTTTTTTTAATTCTGATCTACTCCTTTGTTAAAAAAAGGATTTCTGGTGCAATGAAGGCTTTCAAAGAAGTTTCTAGTCTTTTTTCTAAAGTAGTCAATGGTCTATTCATGTTATCATCGATTTTATCTATATAGGTTCAGGGGTTCTTACGTGTAAGTTATAAAGACGTCAATCAATGCGTCACGTTTTCATTATAACAGTAGAGTTGAGACGCACAAGATTTAAACAATAGAGTTAAAAATAACTTTCGATATAAACATTTGCCCACATTATTTATAGTTTCGTTGTTTATCGATGTTGAAATTGTAGATAACAGTCTTATTTTTTTGTTGCAAGTTCGTTTTGAATTGGTTTAATATATAATAATCTTAATTTAGGCAATTTTAGAAATGAGAACCTTTCTCTTCTATTCGTATTTTTAATAAAACCGTGATAAGTACTTTCCTACTGAAAAAAATCCCCCTTTATTCCCCTATATTAAGATAAATTCGATTAAGAATCCGATGATATAGGTACCTACCACCTAATAGGTAAATTCATAAAATAGGAAAATTAAAATTTCAATGCGGATATACGCAACACTATTCGATTCATTCTAAACAGTTACCAAAAAGTACCTAAGTATACCTACCTATTGTATTCTTAGGTTGTCGATGAATCATACCGCGTTTGTATATCGAGGTTTACGGAAATATCTCATTTTGTAGACCGCAGCGCGTTTAGGCGTGACCTCGGCATTATTACACGTATTTTAAAATTGCTTCAAGTCTGGCCATATCACCATAATATTTATTTCTTTTAGGCGCATAGAGATTTTAACGTGGGTAGTTAAAATTTGTAGTTATGCGTCTCGCTCGTGCGTCATACTGTCGGCAAATTATTTTATTTTTAGCTCGCGTCTCCATTAAATGAATGAAATATGAAGTTAATGTATTAAACGTTTTCTCGAATACCTGCGTGATATTAGTAGACACATTGGAATTGTAGAATGTCTGAGGTATGCCAGGCTAAAAATATAATGATTCGAAGAATAGGTTACTGAACTTAAGAAACCAATTATCGACTAAAACTGATTCGATAATAAGCGAATCTAAAATGTCTATGAAACTGAGTCGATAATTTTATCGTATTTAAGTCCCGTGTCTAAGTCATGCATGGCTAGTACGGCCATCCAATATACATGTTACCTATGCAATCTGTGTTCATACTGAAGCCAGTATGAACAAAATACAAGCGTATTTGCCCATATTCTGACCTTTATAGGCTGAAAATGTATACAGGTGTTAGATTCATCTCTGATTTAATAACTATATTGATAAACATAATCTTTTATTCCACAGGCAAGGCCTCAGTGTTCCCTCAACCAGAGAACACGGAGGAATTCATCCGCGCACAGATGTACGACGTGCGATACGCCGCGGCCGTGCCGCCCGTGTACACGTGGCCGCGCGACGACGTACTGCGCGTCGACATGATCTAAGGAACTACACACAGCGCTTGGACACAGAACAACTCATTTGTACGACGCCATTCTCAATCATAGGTTATTATAGCGAGGATATAATACTGGGTTGCAACGATGCACTACAAAAACATCTCACTTAATTAAATGTAACGAAGCAACGCAAAAGTTTTACTGTTCGACAAGACTAAGTGCGTTGTCGCAGATCTTTGCGGTATATCGTCGCGACGCAGAGTTGTAGCCTCGCCCTAAAGCTGTTATCCCACTATTAGCGATAACTATCGCTTATATCTTAAAAAAATATTGCCTAATAGGCGAGATGTCGCTTCACTAGTTTGTGTCTACTACTACTATTGTGCTTCTCGTTCAACACCAGCAATGGGATAACTGCCTTAGCTCGGACCAATGGAATTAAAAAGTAAGGGACAAAGAGTTGGCAATACACACGCCTCTACTGATATAACGCGTCGAATGTAATGTGTCGTAATATGCTTCGTCTCGAATTTATCGCCAATCGTGTTACTTTGTAAATATCATCATGTCTGCATCGTCCTAGCAGTGGAAGACCCGGTAATATTGTTTACCCATCTCAGTGTAGCGATAAATAAACGTGTAAATCCTGTATGAACGTTATTTAGTGTTTCAATTTTTCGGTTTCAAGCGCTCGCAGTGTTTTCGGAATCTAGCTTCGAATATTTATTTTGTTAAGTCGATCGTATTGATGACCAACGGGCTGTTCTAATGGATTTGTTAAGTGAACTTAACGTATATGGCGGTTTAAGTGACTGAAATTATATTATACGAAATACAAGAGGCATTTATTGTGCCGCCTGATGTTTATATTTATTCGTGGGTCGCGACACGCGCCGCTAACTACCGCGGTACACTCACTACTTACATTAAATTACTTCTACATCGATGTACACAACATTGCGTGTGTGACGACCCTCGCTGTTATTTATTCACCATTCCAAAAGCAACCTTGAAATTAGTTTTATTTTGTACTTAAGTGTTATTTATTAATGAAATTATTGCTTGGTAACTAAGCACGCATATAGCCATCAAGCAGGTTTTGTATTTGTTCATGTAATGTTATTGCAATGTATATTGAGGGCAGTTTGCGGTTATAATATGTACATTAGAATTAGATTAAATTGCATGACGTTCCTTTAAAATTATAGTATAAGTTAAAACTTAAACCATAAATGTACGGTATTTATATGTAAATTTTTGAAATAAATTGATTGTAACATATTGTTGTTGTTTGTTTACAAATTGTTGAATAACAACTTGTTATTAACAAGTACCTACACGTAACTCATTTCATGCCAAAGTTAATTTTAGATTTATTATATGATCAACACGCAATAGTTAATAATTACATATCCACTGTACCTAGTTTCATCTTCATTTTTATCAACAAAATAATACGTAGCTATTGTATAGCAGTGGATTAATGGGATAAATAATAAATTAAATTGCAATTTTGCCCATCGTTAATTTATACGAATAAGAAATAGAATAACAGTTTGAAACTAGAGACCTCCTATTTTTTCTCTCCTCTTTCATAATTCTTTCTCCAAGCTCCAGCATCTATCAACAGCCTCAGTATCTCGTAGTTTTGTTAAACGGCACATCGAGAATAGGGATGATGACAGGGTATGAAAATTAAAAATCTAATTAGTCCGTCACGTAGGTAGCTACGTCGTTTTACAGTATAAATCGTAGGTACTCAAAAGTGACGTTGTGGGATATTTCAAATCAATACATCCTCGAAACTATTCGTTTCCTTGAAAATAAAAAATACGTGTCTAATGTTTTTAAATAATCTACCAGACGGAAAAATGTAAGTAGATGTTATGACGTAGGCATCCGCTAAGAAAGGATTTTGATCATGAATGAAAGTTGTATGAAGCTTGTCGGTTCTAAATTGATCGGGTTGAAACTCGGCATGCAGGTAGATGTTAAGACGTAAACGTCCCCTGAGAAAGGATGTTGATCAATTCCTATAAGATATATTCTTAAGATAGGGGATGAAAATCCATATTAATTAAACTGATGGGGCTGAAACTTTGCATGCATACAAAGCTACTATGACGTATCCATCTCCAAAGAAAGGATTTTGATAAATTCCACCCCTAAGGGGATAATATAGAGTATGACAGTTTGTATAAATCCTCTTAGTCATTGAATCTTTTTGAGCTCGGTGGAACGATAATTTGAGACCTGAGAAAAGATGTATGATAGTTTTCATCACAGAAGTCCCACGGGAACAGGAACTATGCGTTAGACCCCCGGGAGTCTCTATCTCTTAATCAGTGAACTTAAGAGATTCGGTACAACAATTACAATAGTCGTCAATAGTTTTTATCATTGAAACCTTACGGGCACTGCACTGGTGCATATTATATGCATCTATAGTGTAATCTCGGGCAGTATGAACGTAATACTATGTTAAATAATTTAATTGTTTCGTCAGGTTTAGCTTATTATATGGACTTTGTGGAATCTAGAACAAATTTCCGTGCGTTTAGGCGCTTTTGCCGTACCTATTATTGGACACAAGTATAACAGCTCACACATAGGACCCACTAGATTTTAGTCAAATTTCCGTGGTGCTTGGCAACTGGGCTTCACCCAGTTGTACAGTCTCTTTTTTGTGTCTTTAGACTTAATTCACTCTGTCTCCTGCTGTAATTCACCGAGGGAAGTTGAAACTATCATTTTTTTTCTTAATTAATATTTTTTTTCTTTATTAATATCTTCTGATTCACTTCATTGGGGGAACCAAGACAGTTATTCATGTCCCTGGGACGCGTGCCGGATTTCAGTATTCCGGTGTTTTCATGGACATGGTGTTTGTATCTACTGTAGATTCTGGCTTACAGGAGTTGAAGCGGTTTCGGGAGGTTGTGGCGGTCTTGTCCCTTTAAAAAATATTATATGCGGACGAAGTCGCGGGTAACAGCTAGTTGCAGATTTTATAAGTTGGCAGTGGGTGGGACACTCCGAGTTCAGTCAGTTTTCACCCTATTCAACAATCAGCAAGTATATCTGTATTTGGTGGGTTTTAAGGATGTGATGTATAAAGTGATAAAAAAAAAAATACAAGTTAATTCAGACTGACAGTCTTTATTTCGAATAATAGTTACTTTATAAATACAAATTGAGAAGTACCGATTCACAACAAAATATTACCTAGATTACAATGTTCGACAAAATAATTATCACTTATCACTTCATTACAACTGTACAAGTTTACACGGTCGGCGGGCACGTTGCGGCCGCGCCTTTTTGACTATCGCTGTACTGCGGGCCGCCGGGCCGGGCCGGGCCTGGCTGGGCCGGACCTGGCCGGACCGGGTCGGCCCGGATGGCCGGGCCGGGACTCAGACGCCGGCGGCTCGAGCCTCACGGCGCCCGACTGCCGCTCACCTGCTGAGCGAGTGCGATCGTTCGCGGGACCCTGAGCTTTCACCGTTGCATCGCAACCGGTCATTGCCTGTAACGCATACATACCCGTTATTTATATTGTTTCAGGGAAAATGTTTAAGCAATAGCTATATGTAACAATAAGTTGAAAATATATTTTGCAACACTAGCATCATCAAGTTCTCATTTGGAACATAAATTAACAATATTACATTTATCATGCAAGCATACTATAAAGATATCAGTTATTAAAAAAAGTAATTTTTGATGGCATAAATAAGCCAAAATGGTGATGTATTGTCCAATTAATTAAGTTTATAAATTAATTATTAGAACTTCATGATACGAATGCAACAGTGTATGAAACTACGTAACAGTGTAAGAACGTCTATTACTCGTATATAATTAGGTTTACATAACAGCTTATGCAGTTTCATACGTACTGCTATATTAAGTTCGAATGCGACGAAGTGAGCAGCACGGTATAATCAACGAATGGCTTGATTGCCGGTTTCAAATACAAGTAAATAATAAATCAACAGAGCAGGTTAAGACGAGAACAAAATATGAATAAAGTAAGCGAAAGAAATCAACGACACACTAACAGCACAATGTAAAACCAATTAATGATAACGTCATGTCGCAACATGTGTTTCATTAAATATAATACAGAAAAAGCTTTAATAGGTAAGCATCTAACGACAAATAGGCCTGACCTAAGGAATGATGGCCTTGTAAACTGGTGTCCTATAACAAAAGATCACTTGTCACAAGTTACAGCTTTATAAGTTACGAAACATTCATATAAGTTTCCTTAAAAAATATATATATATTTTTATTTTCTAATATATTACACAGAATATTTCCTTTGTATTGACAAAGGACAGATATTCTTATAACACCATACATAACATGTTGATATGTAAATGTCTGTGTTTATCCAAACGGGTACTATTGCAAGGATCTTGTTATTTTCCTGTTTAAAATGAATTGTTGTTTATTACCGTGTGTCTATATAGGAGTTAAATGTACAATGTGCACTCACCGAGCCTCTGGTGCTGTGGGAGTTTGTTGAAGAAGGGATGCTTGAGTGCCTCCCGCAGCGTGATGCGCTGTGACGGCTCGTACTCCAGCATGCGCGCGATGAGGTCGAACAACTGCCGCGACTCCTCGCTGTTACTCTGCAGGTACCTCTGTACACAACACATCACACATGTATTAGATTTTAAGTTGCATACATAGATTATTGCATCTTGCATTGCAATCATTGTTAATAAACAAATTTCTTGTGTTTATCTTGTTGTCAAATATGGATTTTTATTAGTAATTCAATCAACGCGTCGTGAGTAGAAATCGATTGAAGTGGTAACGCAAATGCTACTTTCTCGTAATTGTTAACATATTTACGTTTATAACGTGTATTTATTTATAAAGTAACGATGGATAATAAAACAGTGCTAGTTAGGTTGCAACTGCTATTTGCGGTTCTACTCACCATTAGTGGTTTACAGTTTTCTCTGACGTATCTGCCAGCTGACGATTTCTCGTCCCAGTCTAATTTTCCGTGGTAGAAGTATTTTGTTTTTGTTTTGCGCGCCATTCTGAAACGACACAAATAAGAAAATTAAAATTAGTGTAATGTGGGGCCGGTATGCGACAATGATAATTAGCCTGGTTTTGAAAAAGCAGACAAGTATTTATATCACGCGGTACTTATGTGTACGGAACAAATCGGTGTGTTTATTTAAGCCGTTCGGCTTGCCGACTATAAGTACTTAGCTCGCAGAGTTGGGTAAAGTGGAGCGGTGCGCGAGTAAACAAAGACATCAGAACATTTACAGCGCCAGTGTAAACACACCAATATAACCAACATACGTTAGGTTTTTAGAATGCAGACACATTGGCGGGTTCTGGAATTTATAGACGATATAATAACGCAAACGATGCTAAATTAAGATTCATAGAATGTGAAACGATTAAAATTATTGTCTAGACATGATGTCTGGTGTATAATATACAATAATATTACATGATATGGCACATACCTGTATGGTATAGGTCCTAAGATTCTCTCCATCATGGCGAGATGTTCTCTGTTGTCATGTGTCTGGAAGAGTGTGATACCGAGGTACAGCTCGAACATGATGCAGCCGATAGACCAGACATCGCATGGCTGTGACCATCCCAGTTCTGGAAAAGATGGATTTTCTGTTATAATAATAAGCCTACGACGTTGTTTTACATGTCTCAGAATCTCTTTCTGTTCGTCTTTATTTTCTCTTGGGTAAATTATTAGAATAAATACGCTAAAGTCATAACACTAAAACTAACAATTTAATTCAAGCTTTCAAACAAGTTTGTTATAACAAGTAATCAGCGAAAAGTGTTTGTACAATAATCAAAACAAGATCTAACTATCCATTTAATCATGGTAGTAAGTCAACTATTTTATTGTCATTATTTTCAAGTGCTGTTGCGTTTTTGTGAGCAGAGGTGGAATTTATTCTAATACTTGAGTGTGATGCTTGAAGGTGCAAAACAGAATAGAATAAGGATCAGATGCAAACATCTCCTGTGAGGAAGGCCACTTAACGAATTTATCATAGTTGTGTGAAACAAGAATATTCTTGTTTAATACAACACTAGTAATTCTCTAAGGAGGGCCTTAGAAAATTACATACATGTTTTATTATGGTTTCCACAGTAAGCAAGATCGATATCATACCTAATATGACTTCAGGCGCCCTGTAGTGCCTGGTGGACACGATGGTACTGTGGTGTTCGTGGTCAAAGGTGGCGCTACCGAAGTCTATGAGTCGCACGTCACTCCGCTTCACACGCATTAGATCGTGTTTCTGTAAACAAATTACAAAAATGTCAGGTGCCTATGTATTTATGTATGTACGTTATAGAATGGAATATAACCAATTCCTTGTATATTTTAGTTTTAAATGCACTCGTATCTTAGTATTAGGTAATACAATCATCTAAAATCTGTAACAGTGGAGATTCTCGTGAAAATGACGAAAATAGCGAGTGTTCTATATTGAGGAGCGATTAGTCATTACTTGGCCATCACACGTGGTGTACTGATTCAACGCTATACCTAACTACAAAGTACAAGTCTGCAACGACTGCTACTGAACAGTTCGATTTGTGAGATCGTTAACATTTTTCGTGTTTCCTACAAACATCGAACGCATTTATTTATTGCATTGTTATATGGAATCCGGCCGAATGTTCTATGATTGTATTATACATAAATATAAAAGTAAATGCGTCAGCGGAACTCTGCCAACTGCCAAAAATGTTTAACATACTTGTTGATGGGCGATAGACTAGTGAACTTTGTTCGTCATCATCACTGTGTTTTTCAAGTGGGTAATTGCCTTTTGCACAATGTATTGTGCGATTATTTACTAAATTTAGCTTTTTTAGAGTACAAAGACTTGGTTATATGTATAATGGATGTAGAGTTTGTACCTTTTTGGAGGCGTTGTAAACGCTGACGACTTCGTAGTCGCTGTCGACGAAGAGAATGTTCTCTGGTTTGAGATCAGTGTGCGTGAGTTTGTTGTCATGTAGGAACAGCACGCTGTATATGAGCTGGTACGCGATGTGCCGGACTTGCTCTAGCGGGTACGGCTGGTAGTTATTGTCTTTCTGTAAATACATAAAACATTCATATTAATATTAAGTTTATATAATAAAACATCTTGAAGTTACTAGGGGAGGCCTATGTTCGGCAGTACACGTCTTGTGGCTGATTTGATGATATTAAAATATCTTGCCTAGTACTTTCGTATTTCGTTAGGTAGTTACGAAGACTCAAGTGTTCAAGTAAATTGATTTTGCTGATTTAGCTACGCTTATTAAATTAATTAACTAAATTGAATTATAGGCTAATGTAAAATATTTTCTTTTAAACTGTCAAACACCAAGCGGTCACCGGTGACCGCGACCTATTGTTCTTTAATTGTGTCTATAAAACCGGTACTCGACGAGTTAATAGAATCCCAAAGTAAATTGATGACATTGCGATAATGTCAGGACGTGTCAACTGCGTGAATGAGACTGGCTCAGGACCAAAAACTATGACGTAAGCGGGAAATGCAGTATATACGACTGTGAGTG
Organism: Spodoptera littoralis; assembly: GCA_902850265.1. Taxonomy (NCBI): domain Eukaryota; kingdom Metazoa; phylum Arthropoda; class Insecta; order Lepidoptera; family Noctuidae; genus Spodoptera; species Spodoptera littoralis. Next base: position 3,875,844 of record LR824542.2, on the reverse strand, counting down.
AGAATGGACGCAGCCAAACGTAAATCCGATTTCATATTTATGAAATGGGAACTATTTAAACGATTTTATGGAACGACAGCACTCAAAACCAGTTATGGATCGATTTGAAGTCAATATAAAAACACAGTTTACCTTATAGCAACTAAGTCAACAAAGAGGCAGTGAGTGGTAAGGAAAACCAAATTATTGCTATAATTAGTCCAATATGTCATTGTAATACCAGGACAAAGAATTCACATGTCAATGGTTTCCCCGAGGATTTAGGTTGTTTTTTTAACGTGATCATATTACAGCTTTAATTGGTTGTCATGTCAACAGTTTATCATAGTTTATATGAGAACCAATGAATTTTTGATTAAATTATCTCTTTACCCAATGTTAGTGGAAATTGTCAAAATCAACGACTCAACCTCGGTGGATAATTAATTGCGTACAATGTAAAAACCCCGCATGTTGGAGAACCATTAGCATTGACGATATTACTTGTTTATAATATGAGTGACGAGTGTGCTAGCGTACAGTTACATGCACAACATAACTAAAGATAATAATAACTTGACACTCACCAGGAAGTCAAATACACTCTGGCCGAGCATTTCAAATGCGATGCACATGTGTCCGTGGTACTCGAACCAGTCCAACATCTTAACACATAAGCTGAAATAGAACAAAACAGTGTTTAAGCAAAACTTTCCACTTCGCACTAAAAATAAAGGTTTTTGTCTTATATAACCTTTACAAAGTGTCGTCATACAATGAATTACATGGAATCAAATAATATGTGGAGCCGGCGTAGCGGGCAGACGGTATTTTTGTGTGTTAGGAGTTGACATCGGGGTTCTTCGTTGGCGAGTCGCCAGCCAGGAGCAGTAACGTCGCATATAAACGTGCAAGGTCAAATATTGCTACATTCGCCGGCGTCGCGCGTCGCCCGCTCCAGCCTCGACTATTATCAACACGTGACGTTGTGCACAATAATAACACATCATAATATCAAACACTCACTTTTTACAATCAGGGTCAACTTCAGCTAACTTTTCTAATACATTTATCTCGAGTTTTGCAGCCTCTCTGTACTTCTCGACATTCTTGATTATCTTCAAAGCCATTCTGTGCTCCCTGAAATGTATAATTAGACATGCTTTATTTCTGGATATAAAACTTGGAATTTTGGCAATAAGTATTAAAAATTGTCGGTGTTACTATAAACAAATGGAAATAGAAATGAATAACTAGCGAGGCGTGTCCTGCCAAACAATGCGTGTCATCATCCGGCGCCGATGTGAACGACACCACATCACCTTACTATCAGAGAACTAGCTATTCTATTATTCAACAACTGATCCTTCAAACAGATATAAAATGTTTGCTTCACGTTTTGTAAGTAACAAACAACACAAAAAATGGTTCACGTTTTAATACAGACTACAAAGCGATATGCAAATATAGTGAGAAACTTACACATTTCACCATGAGTCACAAGTACAGCGTGGTAGTGATACTATCATATGAGTTACAAAAAGTACTAGTAATGTATAAAGAAAGGTACTCACAATTCCAAATCCTTCACCTCGACCACCTTGCCGAAGGTGCCCTCACCGAGCGTATCGATGATTTTGTCTGCAATAAAACCAAGGCAACATAATTAATCAAATGTACTCGGCACAAAGTCATGATGGAATCGACATTGGTATTCCATTCACTATATGTACACTGATACACGTTCGCAGACTCTGAGAATTATGATGTCAATTCTTGAGAACATCAACTACTTCAGTATCAGGAAATTACAAATAGTTACAGGGAACCAACGTACGAGGCTCCAACATGACTCATTTCACATCCAAATGGATTCTGTAATCTTGTTTAGTTTTATCAAAAAGTATAAAAATACAATTAAAAAGCAGAAAAATTTAAGTCTGAAATCTTCAAAACACGAATCACTGACTGCGAGGACTTGGCGGTGGTTAATGTGTGAGAAAACTCGTTTCTTGTTCAATTTTCAGCCATCTGTCGTGTAGTGTTATGTTTTTGTGAGTCACATGTAACTAGTATGAGTTCTAGTTATTTTGAAAGTGTAATGAATGTTTCATTTGTTTGTTTGTGTCTGTATGTATGTATGTATGGTGTTTTGTTTGTATGTGTCATGTTTGAAAGTTGTATTTATGTAGGTGGTTTTTGTTTGTTTCTGTGTGTGTGTGTGCGTGTGTGTGTGTGTGTGTGTGTGTGTGTGTGTATGCATGAGTATAAAGTTGTTTAAGTTATGGGTGTGGACACGAACATCTCGCTCCCATGACATATCCGGGCCAGTAGACCAGATGTCCGTCCTTGTCGTCCTTGACGGAGGAGCGTGCCCGGGAGCTCTGCATGCGCCAGCGCCGCGCCGCCGCACGAGGTCACCGCCGAGCCGCACAAGCCGCCGAGCCGCGCCGCGCAGACATCACGCCACACCAGCACAAGCCCGCCAAGCACGGAGAGCGCGCCACACGATCCGCACGACCCGAGTAGTGTTGTACCCAACAATCAGACAATGGAACGGTTGCCCGTCAGACAAGCGACAATTGGTATGGTGTGTCGGAGGCATGCTGTTAGAGGGCGGACGGGTGGGCGCAGCGGGGCCGAGCCGGCCGAGCACCGCGCGGCCGGGGAGGGGACGGGACGTTCCGGGATTGGGATATACCACACCACTCGCATTCCGATCACTAGCACAATCTACATCCACACAGGTCATTTAGGATAAATGTCCACCCGAACCTCTTAACTAACAATTATTTCATGTAACACATTACTATATGGGAAACAGAACTAACGCAATTTCTTTTCATTTTTGTTTTTCCAAATATTTTAACACACAAAAGACACATGTTAGCTTTTAAACCACGCACAAAGAAATTTAGGACATGCACTATCATTGTTCTTATTAGTTGTTTCTGTATAACTCAACTGCCATGTGAATTAGTTGCTCGCGCTAAGCTTTTATAAGATACCCTCATAGGACTGATTTTATCTTGAACTTTTGTTCTTTACGGTACGATAATCATAAACAGAGTGAAACACATGCATCAACAATGTTTATATAAAAATATGTCAACTGTTTTTGTTTTGTTATTTTAAAATAGATATAGGTACGCCTTTTTTTATGTAAATAGTGAATATTACCGGTAGGTATACTTTTATGTAAATAGTGAATAAATGTGGAAAACCACGGACCAGGTATATGTTAGCGGCACACAGTGCGCAGGCGATGTGTTAGCTTGTGCTTACAGGCGGCGTGGCCGCGTGCCGCATCAGATGGCGAGGCCGCTGCGGCCGCTGCCTGGCGCGCAGCTCGGGCGGCAGCACCACTATATCCCCAACAGCTAACGGCTCAACCTTCTTTGGAGCAGCTATTCCGTTCGTTTTCTCGTTAATCTGCTTTTCACCGATACGTCCGTACATCTCATCTACGTGTGCATACTTCATGATGAGCCCCTGTATCTCTTTCCGCCTAGTTTCTCGCTCACTGAGTACCCTGTCTCCTACCGGGGTCTTGTCGTCGTCTTCATCACTCGATGGAAAATATATTTGCTTTTGTCGTCCCACCTCTCTAGCGGGAGACGCTGCAGGAGTTTTTGTTACTTTTGATTTTCCAAAAGTGTCGTTTATGCTTTGCTGAGGAGGTGATACTAAATCTCTAACAGCAGGGTTTATGTTTATATCTATTGGACGCAATGATAGTTTTCCCATTTTTCTATCGTTGTTTTCGCTTTTTTCAGCTCTTAGTGATCTTCTTTGATGTCTTCGATATACACTATCTCTGTCTTTACCATAATGTCGATCTTTTAATGGAATGTCAAATCCATTTTTGTAATCATCCTTTTGTTTATGACTAGAAGACAATCGTCTGTCCACGGTATTTCTAAAAGGAGTCTTATCTCTAATTTTTTCATGAGAATAATTATTTCTTTTAAATGAATTTTCCCCAAAAACTGCTGTCGTAAGACTCCTCATCAGTCCTCGAGATAATGTCGGTTCAGGTTCTAATGTCTTATCACGGTCTTCCTTTTCTTTCCTTGCCCTTTCTTTTTTCTGTACCGCTATCCTATCTAAAACAGAGGAATACTTGTCTTCCAATCTACTACGCGTGCTACCTAACAAAATGCCATCAATGTTATTGTTGGCCTCTTTCAATGGATACCGCTTGGTGAACGGTGATGATTTATCCTTCAAATGAGCTCTGCGGAACGAGTCAGTGCGGCCGAGCGCGCTAATCCCGGAGGTAGAATGCAAAGGTGATGTGTCGACGCGCGACTTGGTCGCGCCCAGGTAACTCGAGTACGTACGGTCATCGTTCAACTTCCGCGCTGGCGCACCGGACGTCAAAGATGTGTATGGTGAGATGTGGCCATTGTTCTCGTACCGTCGCACATTCGATAATGCGGAATTTTTGTTTGAAATAAGCTTTTCGTCGAAACGCGGTCGCGAAGTGCTAAGTTTCGTGTCTGAAATAATTTCACTTTTCTCCGATGGTCCACGACGAGTTAAACGATTGATAAAACTGGAGTAACCGTCTGATAGTAGCTGTGTGACGCTCGTGGTGGAAGATCTATTATAACGTTGACGACGAGGACTAGTCGTGGCACTAGTACTGGTGCTCAAACTGGCCATTATGTTGTTTTTACGGTTTTAGTGGAAACACTTTAGCCTGGATATATCACATAATAGTCCAAAATAGTCATATTTACACGACAGAACCGTTAACACGACACATTGATATATTCCCGCGTCTTTCTTTTTTACACGACCACTTCTTCGCCACCGGACATCAGACTGGGTCTATCTCGAGATCGAGAGCGTACCTAAGCGCGAACGAATTTCAGAAAGATCACTAGCGCAACCGAGTGCGGCCGCCGGTGCCAAGTAATCGTCGTGCACTAAAAATATCGGCAACCCGTGGGAGCGCCCTCCCGCGCACTCCGAGGTGCCCGCCGCGAACACATTTCTTCGCATTACACTTTACTACGTTTTTTCGTATGATTGAAATGTAGATTTCATGCCTATTCTGCGAATTTCTATTATCGGAGTACATAGTAGCCAAAGGTTAATGACCCATTTTAATGACACCTAGGTTCTGTTTAGTTCCTCATCACGTCACTGTTTTGGCAAGGAAATAATTTTCTTCAATATAGTTACAAAATTTTATAGCTATAGGTTTGAAAAGAAATGGCATCATTGTTTCGTAGATGCACACCTTTCTCTGAACGGTGAGCAGCGGAGCCAAGACAGTTCTGTCAATAAGCTGTAGGTAATCAGGTCAGTGGAGCGCGTGTGAGCTGTGAACAATGCCGGCGGTGGCCGAGTCTGACGCGGGCAAGCCTCAACACAGCGCGTGCGCAGCGAACACGCAGTGTTATCTTATACACGCATCATTGGGCCTAACCCCATAACTTGTATTTCTAGTAATTATCAAATCAACGTGTCAAACCATGTTTTATCTATTGAGAATGAATACGCGATGAGCGGATGCGGGCTACCGGACTTGAGATGATAAACTAACGCTCCACGATCCATCTACGTGCGCTCTCACGCTTATCATTGTGTTAAACATATCTGTCCCCATCCGCGTTCTCTAATAAGTCGGTATTAAACTGTAGTAGTATTAAAACCTTGATTGATTCCGGAATGTTCCAAGAATTATCTATTATATTTATTTGAATAAATTATCTATTATATATATAAATGCAGCCCGTTTCCCGTTATCACGCCATAACTTGAGAACGGCTAGACCGATGTGGCTGATTCTTTTTTGTGTTTATTATTGTCAGGAGAAGGTTCTTACGACAGAAAAATCCTGAAAATCCTGCGGGAACGGGAGAAAACGGGACTGCGCGTACGAAGAAGCTAGTTATCAATAAATATCACGACATTACACAATTTGATCTTTATTATTTCTCTGAAACACTGGTTGAAGTTAACAGATTTTAAAATACGTAGTTGCTATACAACACAGTAACGTTGTCATTTTAAGTCAACACAAAATTGTATTGCATTCTCGTAAAATAGCTCACTCGCAGTTACCAAAGCATAAGTACATTAGCCCACTGCGTGGCAATTTTCTACTTTCACTTGGCGAGTAAACATTTTTCAACACTATTAGACGGCGTCGTTACAAACTACCGTATTGTTTTTAATTACTGATCAATATCTGTCACTTTTCTAACTCGATGCATGTATTTCACTACAATTTATTGACGTTCTACATCGGAAACTTTATTTTGAAGAAACATACCAGTGGGCAATCCTGTTCGTCTATTAGCTCCGGATAATTGAATTTTATGATTTTTTCCAAGACACTTAGCAAACAAAACGTTTTCATTTTGAGAACGGTCAGATAGGTCGTGGTCACTAATAACAACACTGATGCAATACGTTCACAAGTAGCAAAGTTATCGTCACTTTTGTTCATGATAACTACCGCATGGGAATTATTAGTTAACATTGCACATCGAAGCCACGTTAAGGACTGAATGTTGTTCAAAAAGCCGAACAGCTGTTTTGCTCGTTTGTTGTTAGGGTGCAGGTAAAAGGAACTCTAAAGGGTCGACCGTCCTATTATCGCATCCTATTATTAGAGGGGCCAAGCAAAGCAAAGCATTTTTGAATTTGTATATATAACGGTCACATTTGCAGCTGTATTATGTAATTTTGGTGAGTAATACATATGAATAGTTAGTTGATTGTACCTATGAGCAGTTCATTAGCCTAAAATATAACATCTCCGTAAATATGATAACACTTGTTTAAATAATATTAAAGAGACATGTGAATGTTACTTGAATGTGAATGGTTTGTTATTTATTTATTAGACGTTATACACATTAGTTGCGAGGACCTATTTCATTAATTGTAATGCATTTTATATTACAAAATAACAATGGAATTATTTGTATTACATATTTTGTATAAGCGGAATTTTATTTTTGTTTACCTAGTGTGATTGAACTTTATATATAGGTATATAATGTTATAATTACAATTTACGTTAAATCTGAACAGTATAAGAATATTTAAGTAGGACGCACAACAATTCTAAGTACATCAAGCCGTTGTTTATATGACTGACCTTGCCCGCTAGTCGACTACAAGCTCCGTCTACATCGAAAAGGATTTCTGCGACCACAGAAAGTAATTTCGAGACATCATGCCATTTGCATCCGTGCTCCTTGAGAAACTTCTTGTAAAGCTCATAGAAAGAGCCGAAGCGTAAGGGGAGACGCGCACGGTCTTGTTTCAATGACAATTCAGCCATTGTGCACTTCACTGCACTGCACTGCACTGTGTCTAGTGAGCACTGTTTAGTTTACAACACGAGCGACGGAGCCGCCGGCGTCGTGGGGCGGGTGGCCAACCGGCCGGTTATTACACAACTGGGTAGCGCGCTGCGATACCACTACACGTCTCACTTAACTTCGCGGACGACACAGATGACACAATCAAAAAGATAACCCAACTCAAATATTGTACTAAAACGATGTAAAACAACTTGTTTAATGTGTACTTCGTTCAGCGACTGCGACTTGACTGTGCGAGGACCACTATTCCATGGCGTTTAATTAAAGATGGCATGCACAAATGGAGCAAACAATTTCAAGCGTTTTCGTATCGGTTTAAACAGGATTGATCCGCGTCCCACTCGTTAACATTGTTGTCGATCCGACGACAAAATATTAAGGGAATTTTTGGAATGTGCTATAACAAACACACTGGTTTCACTCACTAAATGAACCTAAATACTTTCTTATTTCTAATTGTTTTGTACTATTTTGGCAATGCCCTTTATCTTTATTTAATTTTTTTTTATAACAAAATAATAAGCGCGTAATTCAGTTGATACGCAATTTAAATAAAGATTTTCCGTTTGACGCAGCGACTGAGTGGCCAGACTGCTAATCAACGTGATGCTGGTTGGAATCCTATGGGATTTTACAAGTTTGGGTGTGGCAAGTGTGTGAAATAAGATTTTGTAAATGCACTTCTACCCAGGAGAAAAGCTACGTACAAAATACGATATAATATGTTTAAGTACGTATTGTTGGGTGTAGGAATTTACAATATTGGTATTCACAACGTCAGCAAACGAGTATTTTAACGATTTGGAAGTATTTTAATTAATCAAGTATGTCGCCAATAATTTATAATTAAAATATAAATGTGAGCTATTTTCAGCAAGTAGAAACAAATGAAAATTTGAGCAAAACAATACAATTTGTTTAAACTATCTAATATTATAAATATCTAATGCCAAAACGAAGTAGGAAAAGCAAAACTGAAAATGGTATCCAGAGGAGGATCAGCGACACCAGGGAGGACGGGTGGGTGCTAGCAACCGCATGTGATATTTGGCGAAGCAAAGCCGTGCACTTGACGTGTAGTGGTGCCGCAACCTGAACGATATGGGCAAGGTCGACCGGAAGGAATCGGGCATTACAAAATAGATAGGTGTGCAAAACAACGGGCGTACCACATTTATCAGGCCATATCTTGCCCGTTGTGGCCAACACGCCACGGCCTATTGTATTAATGATACGCGATAGCATATTCTCTCACTACCTTAACTTATGAACTTGACCCCTAACAACCATTAAGCGTTAAGTACTTAGGTACTTATAACATAGTGAAACTATTAAAATCCAATTTAATTAACGATCTCTCTTAATAACGTACTAATCTCATTGAATATAGTATTGTAATTCTATTAACAGTATTGTTTTCTAGTAAAATGTAATTAAAGAGCTTGCGTGTAATGTAAATTTCATCTACGTCTATTACTGTTTTAGTTCTCCCAGATGAGATGTAATATGTTATGAGCAAATGTTATTGCATTCTTATCAGTTTTGCGTAAATAATCTGAAGGGTAAACCTTTCAATGTTACATCTTTCTATATTTTCTAGATGATGCGATCGTAGGAATTATAGATACGCATTATAATACGTGAGTTTATAATTTTAATACAATTCAGTTGTAGCAATATTATAGAATTTTTCCTTTTCCGGGTATCATGATGGTGGATTAATAAACATCGCACACAAATCACACAATAGTTTTACTTTATGAGAAAACCATGTGTACGTTTTATTACTACATTTTCCACTACAACGATCACATCTGCATCGATCCGGATACAACAAGCTACAATTTAGTTTTGGTTTCTCAATTCAATACAATTGACGAGCACGCCTCTTGATGAGCATTCATTAGGCAAACGTATCAAGAATGAGTCCGCAACGATTTCCACTAACTCTTTATTGTCAAACTACAACTCTGTAGTATCTTACTGTTTATTATTTTAATATGAATAGGTATTCAAAAAGTACGTATAGGTACGTACCTATACGTACTTTTTACAGTACGTACTGTTAGAGTGGGAATTGGAGATTTTTTGGTCGTTCTTCTCCATCTACACTATGGAATGAGCAACTAGCTTCACTTTTAAATTTTTTTGTTGTTGACTTTCAAAAGTGCCTTCCTGGTCTTATTGAAATAAATGATTTTGACTTTGACTTAGATTGTCACAATTATGTGTTTTTTTTACGAAATTGAAACCAATTAATGTTAATTTAACATTTACAGGTTTAAAAGCAAATGCGAAGGAAGAAAACATTTTGTTCTCAGTTGCAAATCAATCAAATCAAAGGACAAAAAATGTTTTGTTTTTTTTTTTAGTTTACTTATCTGTAGTAATTGGGGCACTATGAAAACTTATCTGTAGTAATTGAGGCACTATGAAAACAAATGTAAGCTTGAAAAAATAATTTTATGCTTTTGAAATAGGGACGAATATCTAATGTATTGAGTGTTATCACTGTAGAGATATAGATGCATGACGGCTCTCTCCTAGGTGAAGGTGATCATCGAGTGACTATTTCTGTGCGCATGCGTCGTTCATGTTTTCTGTGTGAGAACAACAACTCGCAACGCCATCTATCGATCGCTTTTGAATCTCATAGATCGTGCCAGCTGCTGATACTATTTTAGAACATCATACAACGTTGTTTATTAGACATTGGTACATAAAAATCATTATTGTTATATTCTATTAAAGTTAAGAATATACACATTCATAGATGAAATTATGTTGTTAATGTCTGTTTTATTTTGAACTAAGGAATGTGTATCCATGCAAAAAGTGACGTTTCAGTATTGAAATAAATATATATGAACTATGAAAATTGCGTACACACTGTACAGCAAAAGCAGAGGTTAAATACAGCACAAACGTTATTAAAGCTAAGAGGAAGTCCTTTGGTTCGGTTTTTAAACATATTTAACAGCGTTCCGAGGATAGTGATAAATTAAATCCTTGACCTAATAATATATGCTAAAATAGATGCACATTGCTCTCAATACACGCGCGCTGGCAGCGCGTGGCGCAGTTACTTTTCATACAACATTTTAATTTAACATCAAGTAAAATAATGTTTGAGACTTGTTAAAGTATAAGATATGTTGGCTGACCTCTACTTCTTTGGACTGTTTCTCCGGTTTGAGCTGTGAGCTTTGAACAGGTTGTTGTGGTACGAAGGAGCACGAAGGCTGGGGCTCCACTGCTGGTTGCTGTGATTTCCCGGGCGGCTGCGAGGCAACTTTGGGGCTCTTCTGCAAATCTGTCACAGCGCCTTCTGCGTTCTGGACACGTATCTGAGGCGGATGCACCACATTTGTTTGAGTACCACTAGCTTGCGGTCTTGGCGCCAACCACGACGTGGGCACCGCGGGTGGAACAACAGGAGGTTGTTGTTTTATTTTCAAGGCATGCTCATTAGTATTATGGTCATTGACACACGGTTCTGGTAATTGTTGACTCGTTTTATTACACTGTGATGTGTCTATTGGTTTTATTGTTTCTGATTCATGGCCCAGTGCTACTTTCTTATTTGATTCTAAATTTTGCAAGTTTTTTTCTACATTTACTGTGGCTTTTGTGGGCTCATTTATTGATTCTTTATTTATTACAGGAGGTATTTGCGTTGGAGGTTGTTCGTAAAATGGAATGGATGGCAATTGACTTAGAGGTAAATTCGAAGTAGCAACAGTAGTAGTAGCTATAACTGCAGCATTAGTTACATTTTGACTTTCTACAGTAGCCACAGCATTACTTAATTTGGGCAATTCTGGAACCGTCGGTGAAACTTCTTCTCTACTTTGGGAAAAATCATTACTATCACAAGAAAGTTCTTCGAGACTTTGTACTAAATCAAGTGCAGATGCTTCATGATAATCTGTTGAACACGGCGATGTATCATCACTGGTGTCATCAGTATCACCGGGTCTCTGTGAACTTTTACTACTAGGAACAAAAGCTAAACTAGACGTGACGTCGTTTGAAATGTCTGCATTTAAAGATTCCTCACTTTGTGTTGATTCTCTATTAGCAGAAGAATCAATGACACTAACTTTTTCTTCTTCACTAACTACATTGCTCACTATGACATTTGACACTGGAATATCATTATTGTGCGTGTTAGCTTCATCGTTGTTATTTTTGTCACTTTTTTCATTAGCACTAGTCTGACTTGAGTTTTCTGGTTTACAAACGTTGCTCTCTATGTTTTGTAATTTCGCCTCCTCCACTACAGGTAAACTCATATATTGCGGTATGGCATAGTCTAGATCAGTTAAGGGTGTATAATGAACACCTTCCCCTGTCAAAGGTGCTTCATAATTAGGAGCATAATATTCAAAAGCAGCATTTTCGTTGCAATAAACGGACCAAGGATCGTTTGAAGGAATTAGAGGTAGACCATCATAGTACAGCTCAGGATTCAATTCTCTATCTATTAGATATTCAGGTTTGTAATCCCAAGTAGGGACAAATGAATCTTCAAAAGCTAAATAGTTATCAGGTAGCATCACCATAGCTGGATTGAACTGATTGGGATCCAGTGCATACGAACCATCATAGAAAGGGTTGTTGAGCACAAGAGGGGGTGGTTGCATAGGTGTGCATTCCATAGTTACTTCGGCAAACAATCCATACTTGGATAAATCAGGTTCAGATCTTCTATGCCGGAATGCGCGAGAGTCGATTTCGTGAGCGATATTTGCAGCGTAAATTTCAGAAACGTCAAAACTATGTGTTCTTCGCAAATAGCTTTCAGGTGGCAACTGGTATTCAATGTTTTGATCTTTTTCTATAGTTCTACTTGATCATCGTACAAATCTTCACAAGTGGGCACACCCACATTGTTTATTTCGTGTAAAGCATCGGCTTCGTTTGTTTGGCTGGTAATACTGGATGCAACTTGGAGATCGCCGTTGCTGCATGCAGTATCACTGGGTAGTAGTAACACGTGCGGAAGGGCAGGTGGAGGACTGCAGAACAGGAGGTTGTTAGGAGGAGGACGCGGCGGCTGGGCAGCCATGACTCCGGGGCAGGCCGCCCGCGGCCCGACGCGGTGACTAGAATTTCGGTGCGGCAGAGACGCGCCGGGCGGCCGGCTCAGCTTTGCGACTGACTGAAGGCGTTCCGAGTGACGAAGGCGAACACAAATAGAACGGGCGCAAGCGCGAGGAGGTCGCCGTCTCTCGCGCACATCTTCACGGGCGAAGGCGCACGCGCACTCGCAAGCCAAACCCGTCCCGCGTGTAATCCCAAACAGGCACGCTGACGTTTTACGCTTTATTCTGGTTCCGCACTTTGCTTACGAGGTGCAGTACGTATTGTGTCTTAAAAGTGAAGGAGAGACAGGTTTACGGGTGGACATTACTATGAGGTAACGGCGAGGATAGGATTTTACGAGTCGCACCATCCTTTCGCACATCCTCATAAATAAAAGAAAAGAAACAGGAGGACTCACCTGTTCAGGGGGTGAACGTGGCGAAGACTCGTCGCGATGGTGTCTCCTCCGTCTATGTGATGTAGGCGAACGCCGGTGATGTGACCGTTTAGAACGTTCATTTCTCCGCCTCCACGAGTGCTCCGAGCTGTGAAATCATCGATCGAAGGACTGTAGGGTTAGTGAGTAGGACATGGCAGTGCAATGTATGCAACGAACGTTTAGGTGAGGTCCGTGTGTAAGCAAAGTTTTGCCGAAGTTTTACTAACGTTGGTGAGCGTTTTCCATGGGCAGAATGTGGATCTATCAGGTGTGAGAAATGGTCGGGTGGCGGCAGGCAGCAAGCGCTCAGGAGCGCCCGCAAGGCAGCCCACCGCCTTTGCCCCGTCCCTAACTGTTTGACGGTGCCCTATCTCTATAATTGTTCCTTTGACAACTTGTGAAATGTCGCATACTTATTAGTTATTACGTATTCCTATTTCCTCAAATACGAACAAAAATTTATCTAAAATAAATACTGTGATTACCGCACCCTACAATTACGTTAACACACAATCCTAATATCTGCGGTTAAGCCTTCACAGTCAAGGTCACTGTAACATTAATCACTTTTTATTCGAGCGTTACTAGAAGCGATAACACATGAAGCGGGGAAATTTAAACTATGCATGTAGTAAAATGTGTTTAAATGTCTGAGCAGCTGTTTGGTGACAATCGTGACTGGTAAGCCCGCGAGAACCCGGCGCGAACTGCGGTCGCCGACACACTGCCAGCTTTGTCAGCTCGTCCGTGAACAAGATACCGGCTCAAGTAAAGCGGCGTACAATCAAGTGTTCATTTCAAAACACCGCCGCCCGCCGTCACAACCTAACAAGCGAACAATCAAACCTCACGTCATTGGCACAATGTCATCGTCTATGAGAAATCACCGCTCGATTGACGTTTGTATACTTTGACACAAATTATAGTAAATTCATGGCAACATTTTGTAATACATTGCGAAAGATAATTTGGCTAAGTAAATGATATTTAATAACAAACTTAACTATGTATGACTTACCAGCAAACACGAAAGCTTTGTGGGCTATTTATTAAATTATGATCAATATACGTAAAACTAGCGCTCTTTTCGCCCATTTTTGAAAGGACCATTATAGAGAATAAAGCTTAAAATGCAAATACTGTATTAAGCAAAATAAACTTAACACCAGTAAGAACCAACTGAAAATAACATAAGAATACTGAACGACGAACGCTAGCTCAACTAATAGAATTAAATGTACGTAATTGGTTTACCTAGTCGCAGTGGAGATAAATATGTATACGCAGAAGATAATGCAGAAAATAGATTACTGTTACTATACTGTACATCGTAAAGATAAATATAAGTTACATTTTAAAGATGGGTCATTAATAGACATCTAGCGGCGAGTAGTGGAATTACTACATATGAGAAAGCTGAGCGAAATATTGTGTCGCGCTTGTTCACAAAAGAATTTACGTTTAATTATAATTCTTGACAATATCATCACAATTATTCACATAAAGCAGTCAACATGACGCGGTAAAACAGAAAGTATGTAGTGAGTGCGCTGGAAGCAGAAAAAATGTTCTAATTGCGGAGTGACTTAATTTATTTTTGGACTAGATATGTATAACCGGAAAGTTTGTCTACCAGACAAATATCGATGAGAGAAACATGTTAGTTTTTTTATTTACTTAGTTAGATTCATTGTGAAATATTAAAAAAAAATCTATAATTATTCACATAACTCGGTTGAATGTTTAGCATACGGAATTTGGAGTTTTACTGACTGGGGAAACCATTTTTTTGTATTTCGCATATCTGTTGCAAACCAACTTTACCCTAGTCTTCCCGTAGCAGATGTTGTAAGAGTCGACTAAGATCGGGCAGCAGGCGTACTCTGATAATCATAATCCTTTTAAATTGTGATCTCCAAACCGCTTATCAAGCGTGGAGAATATGGCAAAACCCTCTTTTAAAGACTGCACACTTGGTGCGGTGGCTGTTCAACCGGCTGCCGTGCAACGTGTCGCGGGTTCGATTCCCGCACGGAACAACACTTTGCGTGATCCACAAATTGTTGTTTCGGGTCTGGGTGTGATGTGTATGTGAACTTGTATGTTTGTAAAGGTACCCACGACACAGGAGAAAATCATAAAGTGGGGCAAAGTTTTTAAAAAAAAATAAAAATAAAGAGGAGATCTAGCAGTGGAATCCACGGGCTGTTAATGATGAATCAATTTAGCAATTTCTTTTTTGGTCTGTCAGGGGAATTTCTTTAAAACAGTAAAATGGAAAATAGACAGACTGAATGAAACCAGGGCGGGGTGAAAAGCTTGTTATTAATAAAAAAATAGCATAATGTGTATTTCGTAGCTCTAAAATAAGGTAGGAACTTACTATGGTAACTATCTCGATGTGTCGATTTGATTTGGTTTACGAAAATTATTAAGAATAGCAGTAAGTCTAGAAGTATCAGAAGAAGAATCATCATAAAATAAAATAAGTTTCAGGTACAATACATGTTGTTATGAGAGACAATTGCTGTGATTTTATTATTGAAAGGGTTTGAAAATCTTTCTTTTGTACATAAAACATACAAAGCAGTAAAGGTATACGACATAATGTAAAATTAAATTCCTTAAACAGTTTGTGTAGCGTGTCGTTAAAGCCCGAGCGCGGGCGCAGACGAAGTGGACTGCGTGGGCATCGTTCATATCTAGAGCTTAATGTCACATTGTTTAGCGCCATACGACAAGTTGAACTTGAAAACTTTATTGTTTCTAGGCTGCGAGCCTTCGCAATCACATGTTAAGACCATATGTTAAACATACCGCTGTCAATTTAATTTGTAGTTTTTCATTTAATTAATATATATTAATACGTGCATATAAGTATAAAGCAGGAGTATTTTTTTGATTACTTAATTACACTTTATTCGCAAATGTAAATGGGGTTTTAATGCTGTGTAAATATTAAATAAAAAATATTAAATGGTTCCAACCATTTAATATTTTTTTCGGTTGGTCTTTTGGGGTTCACTTAGGGTCAACAAAAATTATTACTTATACGAAAATCCGTAACTAAGATAACTTAATTTTGTACGGATTCCGGTCCATGTATTAACATAAACCACTATAATTAATATTGAGTAGGTGAACAAGTCGCAAAAGCATCTGAATTATCTGTAAGTAAATCAGAGTTGTACATACTTTACAGGCATTAGCAATAGTAATTGAAGCCTAGTTTTAGTTTTGTTTTACTATAATGAGTTCGGCTACACTGTACATTTAGTTTGATAGAAACTTTACTGTTTCTTGTAAGCGGGACAACGTTGTGTACCTACTAATTTTTTGTTTCATTTTCGCTGACCCAGATTATTTTCGAACAAACAGGTTTCGAAAGTGATTTACTATAGCACAATTAAGTTAGGTTACTGTGTAATTTGTGTGTAATTCTATAGTTTAATAGAAGAATGACAACCTATTCATACAGTTAAAGTCGGTCATTATCATAGAATCACAGGCACAACTATCATTTGGATATTTTCTCATATCCATTAAAAGGCTTTGAAGTTATTTGCAAGGTTTTATTAGGTATGTGAATAATAAACTTCATTGAATTCCTTTCTTCATAAAGACATACGAGGTCGATATATTTGCCGTCAAGCGCTGAGATTGCCGAATGTCAATGACAACCATATCGGTATGGTTTATTAAATCTTCGGCTTCCTATTTTGGTCAGAAACAATAAATTTGAATGTTATTTCTTTTATTTTATTTTTAAACTTATCAGTTTATTGATTTTAACTTAATTTCGAATGGCATGCCATTAAATAGTATCTTGAAAAAGTAGCACAATATATTAAGTTGGCTGTCAATATATTAAATTCACTAGCACTGTGATCGTAAACGTCGTGAGTATCGAATGATTGCACAACGTGTGTCACTTTTATTTAAAGAAGGCACTCGATGGTGGTATCAATGTTCAACAAAGCGACTCACGTCACACGACACGGTCTCCGTCGCGAATAACAAACACCGGAACATTCACTTTCGACGAACAACGACATAACATTATAGATTCGAAGCCTTAATGTAGGCATTCACATGTGTAAGCTACTCGGAAACCGGCTATTTCATAAAACTCTAAAACCAGTGTGACCAGTACCCAGACGTCACTGACATGACACCAAACTTATTTCATTAATTAATAGCATAATATTCGTCTCTCATTAAATATCGTCTGCTACCATTAATTTTAATTGGTCGAATTCCATATTAGGCTTTCTTTCCTCTTGGCTGGATACCGGCAGTCGAGGACTCTTTAATTACAGTCTGAGGTGGTTGTTGAAGGTGAAAGCGAACTTGGTCGTAATTTGCGAGTCGTGTTATGTGTTTATGTCCTCACAATGTGTACTTTCGGTTCCACGGCGACCAGCTGACTTGTAATAACTATATTTGTCAATATTTGTAGAAAATCTGATGAGAAAGTGAGTTTATCTCTGAAGGCCGGTTTTGTTACATATGGTTCTTACGTACAACTTCCTCCGCTTTCAAGTTATGTTTAGTGCCCTTTAAGTTACAAGTACCTTGAATGCGAGGCGTAACAATGTTAAGGAAATTCAACTAATACGTTTGATGGAAAAGCGTTGAAAGGAAACATTAATTTGCAACGCGGTCAATTTTCAAGTAACAACGGTATTCACACAACGGTTCTTTATATTTTAGAAATACTCAACATGTGTATCGTATTGAATCATCTCTTTTTGTTTCACTGGTATTTATTAGGAATTTTACTTTCGTCGACCCTGTTTAATGTGTGACTCAATTTAATTATAAGAAAAATCACTATTAGGTTAGAAAATTAGCACAAACAACGAAGTGTACAAAGGTCAGAGAGCTAACGGAGCACGCAAAATTGTAGCGAGAGTGGAACGCCTTTGGCACAATGACCATAATCGATCGGTTGGTCGGTGCACACTGCGGGCTTGGTTACGAAATCGAAAGCCGAAGTCGGCAACGTGACACGAACAAGTACCCGGTCAAGGATCCACAGCATGACAGTCGAAGCACATGATGTATACCCGTTTCAGCCTTTCAGTAGTCAAGTACATTGTTTTACTCGAGGAACTCCGTCCCGTCCATTTAATATGGTCTACTAGTGATAAGTCACAACTAAATCATAGCATACCAGAAGAGTGGGTTCTCGGCACTCTGACAAGGCCGCGCCGGATGAGCGATTACTGTGAACCGTGTCAACGCTGCAGCCACGACTAATCACCCGCCCGCACCGCTTTTCGTCGGGTCAATGACAAGCAAAACTAAACGCGTCGGTCTTTATAAGTAAGAGAAATACGAAAACTGACACTATTTTAGTTTCATTTACACATAGAGTAAAATACTATTTTGGACACCGAATACCCAGTGAGGAAAACGGCCTTAATTTATTCTAGTTCATAGGTAAATCCCTAATACATTATGTACAGAGTACGTTGAAACACACCGGAGCTCGCCTGAACGCGTAACCAAAAACCATTAGCCATAATTAGAACACCGAACCGCCGATAAAGAAAAGTTACCTCGTCATGAAAATGGATAATTGCGGATTTGTATCTTCAATTTTGATACATTAATTTATGCATGAATTAAAGTTGAAACAAACACAATCATGTGAGCAGGTAGGTATTAAATATTTTATTCACTGTTGACATCTCTTTCCAAAGTATTGGATGAGTCAGCGATAGACATTTTTTTTAAATTAGCTTGCATTATAAAAGGTACACCATTCCGTGAATTCCAAATGGATAACTCAGACAACGAAAGATGAAATATTTGATTATTTTATTTATGTAAGTATAATTCGTGTATGGCTAATATGTCTAGCTTTTTATTAATATTATTGGTTGATTATGTCAATTCTTGAGAGAATTACTTTAGATGTAATGTAATTAAATGGTTTGTGTAAGATCAATAATATGTTATTAGTAGGGTTATACGTGCGTATTTTATTATTGAAGAAGTCAGACTGTTCAAGTAGTCTGTAGTGAAAGTTCAACAAAAACCATAGCCGTGTTTTGGTTATCTACGTGAGCAGGAGACTAACTATCTTCCTTTAACATTATCAGTCAAGACGCCAAATAGTTACGAAATTAAATCATTACTTAACTCTTACAATGTGTCCGCAGTTTTAAATATTTTAAGTTTCCCCTAATTTTATAACACGTAAAATACTATCGAAATGGTAGACATGTCTGTTCTATGTATTTTTATTTTTACCGGCAATTGAGCATTTTCTCTGTCTGATGTGTTTTTGATTACTTGGTGAATGCTTTTTCAGTTGTTCAAGTTGATAAATTATGTTAGCTGACGAGGGCTATTTTCGAGCTATATTCGAAGTTGATTTTGCGCTTGTTATTATTTGATCAGAAAATTCTAAAATCGTCAATCGCTTTCCAAAATATATCTAATGCAATTAAACGCAATAATTTTTGAGATCGAAAGGATCTTTTGGTTTTAAATGGTTTAAAATTTTGAAAACATGATTGAAAGGAAAACGTACAACCGTAACAAAAAATTGATATACTTTATTTTACTATAACCACCATGTTTTCCACTTTCTCTCTCCATAACTCGTGATATTACATTATTAGATTACTAACTGATAATCCAGTATTATCGTTCCGAGTACAGGAGGAAGGAACAAAAATATGTCTTAGTTACGTCATAACGCCTACCAAGTTGACAAATCCTTTGCGAGCACAAACCAGGACAGGACCTTGAAACATTCACTGAGAACGCTATCGAGACGAATCTTTTAAGCTATGGCTATGCCTGGCGCCCACGAAATTGTAGTATGTTTATTTATTATGTTAAATGTTTGTATATATATAATAGCCAAATTTACCTAATATAAATACTGACTTCGTTATATACAATGGCTTTGTACTGATTTACGTATGTGACATATTGCGAGATAATAGCGCAAGTGAAAGAACCGTTATTCGACCTGAAAATAATAATTACGCGTCTATGTAAACGTGCACAAATGGAGGCCACAATCGGGCAGACGGTAGATTCAATATCAACACTAAGATGGGTTTACAATTAGTGTAAGTGGTTTTCTATCATATCATAGGTACTTAGTAACCAAATGGCGTTAATGAGCAAAGAGATTAAGCAACCGCTAGCAGGATGGAATAAAGCGCAACGATGGTGAGTCACGGTGAGTTGTGCAATAATTTTGCACAACCACTCCTCAAGCCCTCACCACTACAGCCATACTTCAATATAACGAGCTAGCATAAAAAAAATGTATCAAAATAATGTATTTTATGTTTAGGGGTCATGGCCAGTAAGCAAAAACTGGTAAAAACAATTACAATGTCATAGAAACAGTTAGCGAATTCTCAGTAAACCGTACAGTAACGGTACATACGTAATGTCTGCGAAATAAGAATGGTTGTCGAGTATACCGAATGTGATACAGATAAGACTAATTTAACAAAAATTATGACACATCTAATGGAAAGGAAAAGTTTTGGTCTAGTTTCTACTTAACCGGAATCTGAATATAATTTGTAGGTTGGCAAACTGTTACGTTGAGGTACGACCACAATATTACCTACACGTACATACGTTCATATCATTCGTGTAATGGTTAAATGGTTGTAAAATATCTCTGTTGACAAATACGAAATATAAAAGCCTACTCAAGTGCTCACGCTGCACTCAGACCGGATCAGAGCAAGTCGATGCACTCGAGCTACCAACTGTGCGCTAGCTTTTTTCCTATTTATAAGCGCATGGAATAAACTCGGTTTCCAACATGTTTAGCATGGTATATACTTCGGCACGCTCATTACGAACACACAAAACCAAGGTTTAAATAATCTGTGAAATTAAAGGTATGGAGTATGTTAGTATGGGACATTGTGTTGGATGTTGGTACATACGAAACGCTCCACTCGTGGTCGCGCATGTTCTTCTGGAATGCGGCTGATTTCGGTGTCCAGGAGTCTACACCCCGGTAGAGAGCGGGTAATTCAGCCACCTTCACCTCGAGACGTTCGGCTAACCTCTGTTCAACGATCGCCTTAGGACCGCTCGTCAAAGGCCGCTGTTGCTCTTTTGCACTGCGCCGTTCCAAACCACCGTATCCATTTAATTTCTCTCCGTTGCAAGACGTCACGCTTTTGGGGCTATCTGTGCTGAGCAATTTGCTTTTAACGGTGTCTACCTTACCGTAATTTTTATATTGTACTGATTCAGTTCCGTTCGCAGTTCGCGAATACTTCAAAGAATCGTACGTGTCGCCGTTTAGGCTGCTATATTCGAGATTGTTCAGGTTGATGTCTCTATCGACTCGTTTAGTCGTTGCATCGTACCCATTTCGTTTGCTATAGCGTTCCTCGTGGCTTTGTTTGAGGAAGTTATTTTCGAAACTAGTTTTACATTTAGGAACATTATTTAGGTAATCGCTATAACTTAAATCTTTATTGTGTAAACCTTTATCACAGCCCTTTTTAAGTGTTTCTTGTATATCGATACCGTTTCCATTAACACGGCTGTATGTAAAGCTAGCAGGCTGGCCACTATCAGTTCTGTTGTCGGCAGTCTCTGTTCGTTCAGCATCCTTGCTCTCGAATTCGTGTTTGGCAAGTGCAACACGCGATACGTCGCCGTTGACGCCGTTCTTGTACTGTGTCTTGCCGGTGAAATCGGCCGCAGTGATGCCAACTCTGCTTTGTTCAGTAGGCACGGTCCACGTGTCGTGCTTTTTCTTTTCACTGCTCTTGGAAGACCACGCCTTTGCCAGTGCAGCTTTAAGTGCTTCCCGCCGCTCGTGCACGCTGACCCTCGGGTACTCGTGTATAGGAACAATAGCGGGAGCGTACAGAGTCGACCGTGGTGTGGCTCGCGTTATGCGGAAACTTCTGAACTCCCTGTTGAACTCCGAACTCAGAGAATAAGCCGGTATTCTCGAAGTCACCATTTTGAGATCAAAATTTCCAGTCAACAGTCATAAAAACTTATTATTCTTCACAATAAAATATATTTTAGCACAGAGCACACTGAACACATATCGACTCTACCTGTAAATAACATTGCGAGTGTAAAGTGTTGAACTAATGATAATGGTAGAAGGGTGTAAGTAAGACATTAGTGTGTTGTTTTCACGTGTATTTGTATTCGATGCAAGTCGTGGTCGTGTCGGTGGGCTGTGGGCCGCGACCTTCGCGGTGGGCGGCGCGCGGCGGAGCGGCGGGACAACGCACTGGTCAACGAACCGCCCCGTGCGCCATCGCTCAGCTTACCAGCCTGCTTGCATAACGCACTCGCAAACGGCTGTCCGCTGTCCTACCTTATCTCTTATGCAGTTATACGTCGATCACTTCGACCGCACGCACATTATAACAAACTTAAAGAAATAATAAACGAGAGTGCCATTTTAATATTTATGATAAAGTAATATATTAAACGGCAGACGAGACGTCACCAGTTTTGTAGAGCATTTATACCGTATAAGTGCAACAAGTGTCGCCTTGGTCGGCGTCCCTAATAAGGCTAGTGGCGTTGCTGCCATATGGCCCGCGACCGACACATCCTAGCCTGTCTCCACTCCAGCTGCTCCGATATCAACGTATCGTTGTTCAAACATGTTTTCTGGGGCAACACTTTATGACAGTTATTTATTATGAGATAGATCTGTTGGTATTGTTTATTAGCATAGGATTGTGTTTGACAAACTAAGACTTTGATCTTATGTGCAGGCATACACAGGCTGTTTGATTTTGACGTTGAATAATTAACATAATTTAAATTCAAACGGGTATAACGACATTATTATGTTGTAAAACAATAATAAGACTTCTTTATTGAATACATATCACGAGATAACAACACACAATGTTTATTAATGTATTAATGCGATTAATTGTTGTGATATCCAGGAAAAACAATAGAGCGACACTTTTATCATTATTATTTAGTTCAACACATTTTCGCATAGCACTGAACCGATATCACTGAGTATAAATATATAAACACTTTACAAGACACAGACGCGATCGGTGGCTGCAGCAAACTAAACGGCATAGAGCGCAGGATATTTTACATAGCGAATAAAACCAGCTTTAGTGACACAACACTACGTCCGTGTAGCGTAGGACAGAGGTAGTATCAGTTGTTGGAAGGAGAGCAGCCACCGGAAGCGAGTGCGTTTCGATAGCGACGGTGGCGGCGGAGCCGGTCCGTGCATACCTTCTCGTTGCGAGCGCGAGAACTGCGTGCGGTGTGCGTGCACCGCTGCGACTAAACTGACTGAAGGGAGGCAAAGCGCGGCGGCCCGATGCGAGGACCCCACCGCTGCCGCCGCCTCTCTCCTGCGGTCCACCACTAGTGACTCTATCGCGAGAGCAGTACGGGCTGAATCGCAGGAGCACTGACCTTCGATACAACAACGACGAGATGCCGATACACTAGCGACTGCCGAGCTCGAGTGCACGCTTGCATCCGACCGACCGACTGCACTATTCCACTACAACTTGCAGTAACAGTTGCCAACGAAGAACCGAACTAAATGCACGAATTCACAAGTTTAAAATTAAAATTATATCCTCTTATTGTGGATTTATAAGTTAAAATTACGTAGCATTAATAGCTGTTTGAGTAAATAAAAATATATTTCCTATTTAAGTTCCCAGCTATGGGTAATAAGTAAATAAATTATAATTTAAGGTTGTCGTGAAATGTGTTAGTAATTTAATAATGGGTAATGAATCTAACGCCAACCTACAAAGTGTTGTATTTTGAGTACAGTACTTGATTGCATTTCCTGGCCTTGCATAGTAGAACATGTGGGATCTCACCTTAAACGTTTCGTTGCACGCGTTATAATGGATAATTACCTGAAACAAGAAATATTTTGTTAATAACACTGCGGTTTTAACCTTGTCAAAAAAACGTTACGATAGTTACGATAAAAACATTCAATGAAAAAAAAATTATGATCACATCAAGCCAACCGGGGTACAGAAGGTTAAGTTGATTTCGAAACAACTTCACTTTAACTGAAAATAATTATGTATTTGGGCCACAGTGAAAAAATATAACTAGCAGTATAATATGTATAGGAACTTAATAAGAATTAAATTACAATCAATAGAATTATGAAGAATTATCTGAAATGGGCAAATTTTTTGTTCCAACATAAAATTGGTTTAGATTGTTTGTTCTATAAACGAGTCATAAACATAAATTTCTTTTTCAGGCATCGTTTTAAAAGTTATCTGTATTTTAATTGATACATTATGAAATCAAACAGTTGAAACTGGAAAGTAAACAAGTTAGGTAACAAGGCGGTTCGCGGTTGTATAATATTAATATTATTATTTTACAGTTAGATAATGTTAGGATTAAGTCACAAAGTCTTACAGGTTATTATATTTTTCGTTATAAAATATCTACAGAAGCCAACACGCACGTACCTCTACAATAAAACAATATCGGGTTGCATTTTTTGTTGACTTGTGCCGCCCGGGCTGAAGATTTTGATCTTATAAACTGTTAGAAAATCATAAAAATTTAGATGTCCAGTGAACAATTAAATCCCTAAGTCCTGTTCAGGACCATTCCTTCCATTCTTTAATGGAACCGAGCCTTTGAAGTAAACTTGTTGTAAACCTATTTTACTCAAATAAATTAGTATCAGATACTTCGTGGTCCGTATGAAAAGAGTGGGTTTGATCCTTTCCAGGTTACCAAATACGGGAGAAAGTCATAGAGATGGTAATGAAAACAAATTGAATTATAGCCTGTCGGTCGTCTTGTGCATAAATTATTACTGCCTACGGTTTGTAACTAAGAAACATAAAATTCAGAGAACATGTTCGAGAGAGTAGAGAAATAAAAATTGAACCGACTTGTTTCCTTGTGATTGAATTTCGGAGCGTGCATAATAATGGACAGTATTGCCATGATTGGACTGTCTTAAAATTTGCTTACCCTAAAAGCACCGATACATAGTAAACATATTTAATGAATATTATAGTGACACGGTCCGTTTAATATTTATTTATGTGTGAAACAAACATGGCCTAGACTGGAGCATTATTGCTTATTCAGTGGTGATGTGTGTCACTGCCAACGATTATGCGCTTGTATGATTTCATTCCCCTTAGGGCTTAAAGCTTTGCAACATTTGCTTGGCCTTTATCGCGCATATAGTGTAAATAGTTAGATAGAAATAGTTCCGAGATTATCGATCTATTTTAGCAAAATGAACAACATTCACAAAGAATTGAAACTTTTTCGATTTAGGAACATTCAAGGAAAGCAATACTCCATCAGAAATGTTATCTAAGATGACTCATCTGTTATCAAAATCTGACGCAACACACGTTACTATCTTTAAATATTTATAATTATATATGATATCAAGGTAATTTTGGTTTTTATTCATTATTTTCTTGTAAATACTATTAGTCAAGTCATTACTAATACATGTTAAGTAAGACACCGTTAGGTATCTCCCATCCTACACAACATTGTTTGTACGCACCCTCAATCAAACAATATCCGTTACACAGCAAGAAGAAAAATACGAAATTGATGATGAGAATTTACATATACGCGTCATCAGTAAAAACACTGTTCGACCTGTGATTGTAGGCGACCACGTCACTCAGTACAATTGGTGGCACGTAAATGGTGGCAAAAAATAATGACACCGGAGGCGGCGCTGAGTAGCCGACAAACAGCGAGGTCCAATGACCCAAATGGTTCATTACTAGGCCGGCTAGACTAACTAACGAAAGAAAAATCTACCGCCGCCAAGCGCAACGACACGCTGTCGCTTTTTCTCAGTATGGATAGCTGCAACGTCAGAAGCTACCCGGCTGATTGTCAATTAGTGTCAATTGATTTAATCTGATTTCTAGACATTGAACCCCTTCTAGTATCAAAGTAATTGGGTCTTTTTTAATAGTGTAGACGGAAATGACGAAGCTAAATCATGCACCAGACTTCGTAGTTAAAATATTTATTGTCTGTTAAAGGTAAGGAAGGTCGATAAGCTAATCCACTACCCCCGTGGTTGATCTTTACAAGTAATAATCCGTGAACATGTGTATTAGTCGAGTGTTTAAGTGCCTCGGTGCTAGCAATGACCACAGCGAATTAATCCGACACCATAAATGGAGCTACAGCAGAAACCTGATCAAGCAGACACGAGTTTGAATCCAACAAACACCAATCTAAATTACATATCAAAATACCGACCATAAATAGACTTCCTGGAGTTATGGGATTCAACGCCACTACTTGATTATTATTGTTGTTGTGTATAAGCGTGAGTAAGGAATTATTTTATACGTGAATACTATACTAACTACAGTTATTGTCTGTTTATAGTACAGACTCTCTTCGGAGGCCAAGTATTTCAAAAAATAACGCAATCTTAACTGAGTCAAAACTAACGGTCCTCATTAATCATTGGGGTCAAACAACTAACCAGGTACGAGTATAACAGAACATTACTCGATATTGATTCGTCATCTTTCATTAAAGTATTTGTGGGATTTATGTCGTTCCATTTTCCGTAAAATTTTCCGGTTGTCCGTAAGTCCAGTTATGTACAATTTACATGTTAAATAACATGTGCGCACTAGGAAAACAAAGGATACTCATTAGTTACAGACACTAATTATAAACCACAACCGATAATAAATGCGTCAATTGTGGATTTGTTAGCCCTATTCCAACAGGGGTTTTTTTTAATTACAATACACTATATATTTATACCTCTCGTGCGTATATTATATACAATAATGTATTAATAAATTAATATCATACTTAACGTAATGAG
Organism: Spodoptera littoralis; assembly: GCA_902850265.1. Classification (NCBI taxonomy): domain Eukaryota; kingdom Metazoa; phylum Arthropoda; class Insecta; order Lepidoptera; family Noctuidae; genus Spodoptera; species Spodoptera littoralis. The sequence continues at coordinate 3,849,137 of LR824542.2, read as the reverse complement.
AGTAACCGTATCTGTGTGTAGGTATTTAGAGTTTTATTAAGTGTTTCATTTGCCCTACATTCATCTATCAACATAAAATACATCTTAACTTCCATTAATTTTACCAATTCTGAATGGTTATCATAAAGAAAAATGATACAGTCTGGTAAAACTATCCTAGTTAATAATGACGTTTTAAATTGAGGATCATAAAAACTGAATATCTACCACATTAAGTTTCCGATTGGACGATTTAATTATTTTTTTACTTTTATATCGTCCGGTAAGCAGGACAGGAGAAATCAGTCCGTCGACCTGCATTAAAACACCTTTCCCACAAAGACGTACCCGTTGAGCTTCTCGGAAGCATAACAAAGATCCTGTACACGTTTGTGACTCACGCATTCGGTACAACCTTCAGTCCAGACAAAAATAAAAACAAACTTCTGATCATCACATCAGTAAAAAAGTTTAACCTTATACATAGGTTACATTTCATAATGATCGGTTAAAGCGAATTATAGACCTAACATATAGAAGCACGACGTATGTGCAGAACCTTTTGTAAAATTAAGTTTTAGGAGTTAGAGTGGAATCGAAGATTCAAGAAAGTATGCCCACGTGTTGGTAAGTACCAGCATGAAGACATGTGTAATTGGGGCAGAAAGTCGGTTCACCGTACAGTTGGATTCTTCGAAGTGGAGGCGCGTAGGTGTCGCCAGCCACATTACCGTGATCGCCATCCTTCATACAAGAAATTGCTTGTTCCCATAATTTGTATTCGGGGCCACCGTCACACTTGTGATGTGCGATTAGAAAGGAGACGGCAATTGTATTGCGTCTCAGAAATGATCCACATGTGGGTGGTTACACCCGATTCTGATTAGGGTAACTTTCCAATGAGAACGCCTACTCTATCAATCAGTCATCATACAAAACAGACTAGTCTAGATCAATTGTTGTGATTGTGTACTAAATAATTTTTATTTATCTGAAAACGTGTGCATACTCGTCTTAATCAGTATGCTCTGAATTTATATTCGGTGAGTGCCCTACACAGGACACACTATAAAGGCGCAGCGGTAGCATTGCCCTAGGTCCACTTGGCATTAATTAAATTCACTATCATTAGCACCTGCACACTGCACAGTATGACTCATGCAAGAACAAACACATTACTTCGGAGTATTCGAAACACGGAAATGCGTATTTTATTGAGAAGGTAAAACGATTGACGTTACTTTCCTAAACGTCAATTGCTTTAAAATACTTGTTATAAATTTTCATAGTCGCAGATTGCCGTAAAGGAAACTTTCACTGCTTAATATTTCTTTTGATAAAAGGGAAATCATGTCACGTCACATGACAAACGACTGCAGACAATGTGCAATGGCGCGGGTGGATAACAATCAAGGCCGCCGAGAGTGGGCCACGGCAAAGCTCGGAAGACGTTTGAAAACAAAAGTGATCAAAGTTTATGTGACATGCGAATATCTGATTGCGTAAACCAAACATTAAGCTTTCCGAGCTTAGCACGTCTCACTGAGGAAATAATACCACCCACACCCGCATTCTGATGTATTAGAGACGATTATTTCGAAAACTATTTAATAGAGAAATGGCTATAGTTAACAGAGTTCATCTCAGGACATCTGACACCTTTGTGCTGTTCGCTAATTGATGAAAGTGAAAAGTTTTCGTCATTCAATTCAATGACAGGCAATGTTACTAGGCTACAACTTTCTCCGAAATAGATTTGTCAAGATTTTGACAACTAAGTATCTGCCTACCTATTTCATTGATATCTTTATGCATGTTTATGTATGGACATGATCCAATATCTATGAACATTAAATAATTACTTCACAAAATAACTGTAGATTTCTCTGGTCTCTATAAATTGCAATAAATTATTTATTGGTCTCTCTATGCAGTACGCCTAATTTGAAAAATGGGAGTGGTAGGGTTGTATTTAGATTGTCTTGCCTTGTGCCGCAACCACCACATGAACTATATTATGACCTCAATCATAACTCTTTGAATATCAAGTAAATAGGTAGGTAATGAAGACGGGTACCTACATACGTCCATGTCATACATCTCCAAATAAAATTTTTGTTATAGTCCAAATGAATACGAATAAAAACTTGAGCATGTCCATAAAATAATCGTCGTTTAAATGACAGTCGGCGGTGATTATTATTTTTTTTTTGTTATGTAGAATTCTTTTTTAGTATACAAATAAATGTAAAAAAAAACAAGCAGCAGCCTGTACGTGTAGTGTAGGTACATAGTATATGTTCCCACATAAGTTATAACTAAAAAGTAATGCGATTTACATGGAACGACTGGCTGTTAAATACTTCCGTGAACGAACGAATTACCGAATGATTGTTTGCAATGTTTTAGTGCGACGCCTCCGTCGATATCTGAACAATACGTAGGCGGCCGATGCATTGCCAATCCTTAAACGGAAACCTTGTTTACCTACTTGTCTTCCCTTTAGGATAGCCGATATCGATGCGCGACAAGGTCCCACTGTCATTATGTCCACTGTTGTATAGCGAGGAATCTTATCTGGCACTTAATAAGTACGTACACACGCCGGCTCCCAGTCTGTCCTTGACGAAAATGATTCAAATATGTATTGAACTTCCGTAATCGTGACCCACACTTAATTGTAATGCGTGTTGTAAATACCGTGATGAGTGCATCGACAGCGTTGTTTACAATAAGCATTTTTATTTCCTACGAAAAAGGAAATAAATGATTCGATTTGCATAATCGATAACGAATCGTCACGGTATATCTTTATATAGTAAAACTAGCTTAACGAACTAACTTACCGCGCATAAACGCAACCACATTGAATTGAATAAATTACCAATAAAACTACACGATGTGATGCAAAATATCCGTACACCAAGTTCAATAAAATATTCAAATACGTGTTTTTCCTTTGTGCTTTGTTAGCATGCGATAGCCAATGTCAAGCTAAAGTAAAAGCTAACGTTCATAATAAACCTATGACATACCGACATACAGTTGCTGTTTTTTTTTTTATTACGAGGATTCAGACAGTTTCCAAATAAAAGATACATTTTAATCTATACTAATTTATATAGAAACATTTGTGTTTTTATGTTTGTTACGTTTTCACACAAAAATTACTCGACCGATTATAAAATTCGTTCAGCACTAGAAAGCTGCGTCTTTATTGAATAGTATAGACTGTTTTACGCTGAAAAAAGAAAATAGGGTTTTTTCTTGTGTTGCAGGAAATATTGATGATAGAACAATACATGTTTTACGACAACCTTGCAAGACTACATATGTAACTGGTAATTTCGACACTTAAACACTTCACAAGTGCGCTACCGACCTTTGCGGAGGGAGGCGGGCCAAAATTAAGTCACTTTTAAACAGAAGGTAGAATACGTACAGGGCGATGAAAATTGTTTTTAAAGTACTGGTCTTCTATTTCTACCAGAAGTAACTATGCTAAGAGTTACGCCCTACGAACTATAGACTACGAGCTACGCACTATGAGCTACGCATTACGAGAACGGTACGAGATACGCACTAAGAGCTTCGCACACGAGCTACGCACTACAAACGCACTACGCACTTACCAACTAAGCACTAAATAAAGCTATCGAAGACAGTAAGAGCTCTTGACAATTCGGGTTAACGTGATCGTTTAGTGATTCCGAGTCAGAATCGCATAAGCTCCTAAACTGTAGTTAGTCCGAGTTCCCATTTACTCTAAAACCCCACATCTTTTCATATCGCATTACATTCAAAAACATTATGTGAACTTATTGTGCCAGTCTTTTCTATACGATGTTACAAAAACATGTGAAATTTAGGTCATGTATCATCCGCTGTCGGTAAATTGAAATAATATAACACAACAAAATTATTAAACTGTCAAACACCAAGCGGTCACCGGTGACCGCTTGGTGTTTGACAGTTTAAATACAATATTAATTACACATATAGTACGTATATATGGAGTATTTGACCTATATGCTGTGAAGCAAGTTATCACCCACGCGTGCCCTGGCGAGACAATAAAGCATTATTTGCTACGAGTTCCATGAAGCTCACACATAACGGATTTGGGTACTACATAGTACCTACATATACTATTTAACAAACACTTGCATATTTTATTTGGTACGTTTGGCGTTCGATCGATTGGAACTCATATGAATACAATGGAGATGCGTTATCGTACTGTCTACGATGTAACTGATTTAAACATTGGATTTGTATTAACAGAACCGTTAAACTTTTATTTGTACATAATTGATCGCAGTTCTATCCATATCATAATTGTTTATAACAAAGCATTAAACATATGTACAAAGATATTACGGACGCAATTTCCAGAAGAGCAGGGTAGAAGTGAATTAAAAGGTCATTATTGAAGACTTCACTCGAATACAGAACTTGTAGCAGTACTTATGAAGATTATAACTAAGATGCAGTCATTAAAGTTATAGGTGGATATTACGAAAAAGTATTATGACAGCACACTAGAAACAAATTTATTACTTTTCTGCGAAATGGAGAGTTGATTAACTAATGATTTTAATTAACAAGTGAGTATAAACAAGTCCACATTGAAAAGCTTTCACTGAACGCCCACCGACCGCCGCTAGCAGTCAGGGCTGGATACCACAAAATACAGGTTTTGTGTTAGAAATGAATTTTACACGGCAAACCGATGCAACAGCTAATTTGTTTTAAAATCTAGCTAATTAGTTACTGCTAACTGCAAATTGTTTCAGAATTTGATTGACATAGTAATGGCGAAAGTGAAAAGATGTCACGGTTAGTTATTTTGAGAGAGAAAGGCTCTTTTAGATGCCTATGCTAAAAAGTAATAATGGTACGTACGTAATATGACTTGAATTAATATTATCCAAACGAGACAGGCGTAAAATTATATTCTCGTTTGTTTAGTTTTATATAATTTTTGTGGTTGTGTTTCAAATTATTAAAAACATTATAATGTATTTATGCTTGTATTTGTAGGAAGGTATATTCATCAACTTTCCTGCAATCATAAAAATAAGAAAATTTATTATAAAATGTAATTTCGCGATTGGAATCGAAAGCAAACTGTTGATACAAACGTATACAGAAGCTGTTGGTATAAATAATAAATAAATACGTATTGAATTTTAAGCATATTATTATTATTATTAACAATGATTTATTTCCATTAAACGGAAAAAGACCCAGAAATAGAAATCTAACTTAAAATGTTTAACTTGAAACAAGTAACTATAATAATTACCTACATACAATCCCTTTGTCTCCTCCATTTGCTCAGCACTCTTCTACATTACACGTAATTGTGACTGTGTGCATGCTGCCAACTTGTCACGTTACACGATTATTGTATAATTGTTTAACTAAGCGCATTATTATGAACACAACGATGTAAATATTGTTTATTACTAGAAAATTTGCGAGACTCCTTACATGAAGCGACGATCTCTACATGGAATCTAGAACAAAATACGTTTAACACAATGTATCTAATATATAATCGTAGTGCTAATAATTATAAATAGTAGAGGTTTAACAATACGGTCGCAATTACCGTTCTTGCACGCGTCGGATACTTTCTACGAGACTCGTCTGCCACAATGAACAATCACATTATTATACTTTTTGTGTATATTAGTAAAAGTAAACACCTTTGTTTCTCACTCATAGGAATCAAATCACTTTCCGATACATGTTAGCTGTCTGTGTGACTTTCCTGATAATCTAAATAAAATTAGTCAATCAATATGTAATATAATAACGAAGTAACTAGTTCCAGTGATCTAAAGCTTCTTTTAAAGCGATTGCATGTAACTTGACCAAGTTTTTTGTATTGCTCGACACGCACTAATGCAATTGTAAACAGAAGGGCACCTACAGCTACAAGCTATTCGATGATCAAAACGGGTGTATTAGAGGTTAATAAAATTATAATACGTTCTATTTCACAATTTATTACAAGCAAATGTTAATCTAGCTAATAAACCATAATCTGTGTTCGAATGCATTGCGCATGCCTATAAATGCAGCTCGACTATTTAAGTCAGAAGCTTCAGTACGCTCAAATAAGCGTTCAATGAGCATGAATCAATTTATGAAAAGTCACTCATGTGTAGTGAGTAGTGACCGTGGTGGGTTTATAAAAAACCACCCTTTTATCTTAAAAATAAAATTAATTAGTCAGCTTGGTAAAACACGAGATAAAGCCTACACTCGCTTTCGTCTTCTAAAATGGCGATAGCAATAACGATGAGTAATGAATAGAGAGCTGCTTTAATTCGCGCCGCTGCCTGTGCCCACGCACTCAGTACAACGCGCATCCACTCGGAACAATGCTTACTGGTTTACTTTCTCGATTGACTCATACAACAATTCATTGCATATGTCTACCACTACGAATTAGATAAATGGTCTCTTTATCAATTTGTAAAAATACGAACTCATTCTTGCAACGACATTTGTTTTATATGCTTTCATTGTGGTTGGCAGTCGAAACAAATTTTCTTATTACGGGCAGTACCGACAGATGATTTAAAAATATAAATTGAAGAAGTAGCACCAAGATAAAATAACGTTACAAAGGCTAAGTAGAATTTCTACGGAAAAACATAAAACCACAGTACTTGGTGTCGGCCATGAGAAGCGCAATGTCCTCGTAAAACCTTTTAATTCAACAATAGGTGCGTACCCGACAAAGAAATGACGAATTAAACAGGTCGGGTTCGTAAATCGCACGTTTAAACAAATATAAACATTTATCAAAGGACACTACTTAAGAAAATATTCCGAGTTTTACAGCTTATAATATTACTTTGCTTGAATTTTGACAGGACGGAAAATACAAATTTATGGCTTCCGTGATGGGACCTTCATCAACGTAAGGTTCGACCTTTAAGAAAATAATACCAGACACACGGTCATTATCTATGCTAGTACATATACCTTAATAAGTTTAGTGGAAAGGGCAATTTACGAGGCTGCTTGTAAACAAAATTGGTTGAAGGAAGGATGGATGGCGTGTTATTGGTATAATAACGTGACAAGCAAGTGCACATAGTGTAACATGTAGAGGGAGGGCTGCGCTGGCGCACGAATGCACTAATGAACGCGTGTCGCGCCGCTGACCCCCGACCCACGCGAGTTCGACGCCCGGAGCCGCTCCCCGCACACCAGGCCCCCGCTAAGCCCTTACACTACCAGGACAATGCCAGACAGCTTTATCACTTTTAATCAACACCAACTACTTCTTGTTTACTCTTCTCCATTTACTTGGTTAGTACCAAGAATATAATGGAAAATGTATTTGGTTTCTTCTTTATTTTGTTACATATACATGTGTAACTTATTACTTTTAGTGTTTGATTCAGACTGTTCACTCCAAAACTCAAACACGCGTTAGAATATGCAGAAAAGCAAAAACAACATTTTATATGATCGACGTTGGGTTAAACTAATGTGATTTCTCCAGGATCCATAGCATAGGTAATTGTTTCGTGATAATAAGTAGTACATCAAACGGGTGTGCAGTGACCATATGCGCGAAAAACACACATTTTCCTATAATTGTCATAAACGACAGAACTGCGCGGCACACCTGCTAGTAATTCGAGAAAAAACGAGCAGATACAAGTTGTTAAGAACAACGAGATGCCGACGAAATCGTCTGCGGAGTAAAACTAGTCGTGGTTTACTGCACCTTCTTCATTTGCTAGTAAAGGATTTAATTTTTAAATTTATATGTAAATAATAAGGTATATAAGTAAGTAAATTAAAAATGCATGCACAAAAAAGACATAACTTAACCGAAATTGATAGCCGAATTATGATATCAGCCATTATGATTATCATAATGTTCTGCTATTCGAATAATGGACCACTACTGAAAAATAAAATCGTTCTTTTATACCCATAGGTATATTAGAATGCAACTTCAGATTTGTTATGAATTCTTTTGTATACGGACTATGTAACAGGGACAAAGATTCTCAGTTAGCGTCTGAGGGTAAAAATAGAGTGGTACAATGGCGGTACTGCATAATTCGCGTGCGCAGGCACAGACAGTGGCCCTCAGGAGTCAACGTACTGTGGGGACCGGTTCACTAATCGATCCTGCACCGACTGGCCTGCGCTCCTGTCCGCACCTAAACGCGCGCGACTAACGGCTCCTTCGCAACCAGCCGGGTACGTATCGTGCACAGTGCAGTTTATACATTTCTTCAACTTATGCTCATTGCTAGGCACCATGAACTGCAACTGGTCTAGCAACGGCTGGTTTGCAAACTGTTAACAACTACATACTTATTATTATGATACAGTTCATATAGATGAACTGTAGAGATAGCCCTACAGTCAGATATTACTTTTTCTAGTGGATGTTGTTGGACAATACTGATTGCTAAGGTGCCACAAGTATTTATTTCGTTGTTACTGATGTACCAGGTAGTGACGCGAATGTATGCGCAATTTTCTCTAAACTGATTGAAAAGAGCATTAAACCCACAAACCGGGGCAATTTCCACGGACATGACAATGGTATCATTGTTTACAAGTATTGTCCGTTGCGACGACCACAATGCAACGCATCACTTTAGTTTTTGTGTTCTGGTTTTTACGGAAGGACTTAATTTTACAAGCTCTTTTTAGGTTAATGTAACGGGCCGTTGTATTCTTCAATGACGATCATAATAAACTGTTTATGTCAAATAAGGTTCGATACTATAAACATGGTGTCGTATAAAACAAAGTCGTAGCTATCGTAGGAATGATTTACAAACTCTCCAAGTAGGGTAGACGAGTGATTTATTGTATTCTAGGACTAATAAACGACATGACCGCTTAGCTGGTGGAAATACTGTTTAACAATCTGCATTTAATATCACATAAGAATTATTTATCTCAACAACAAATTATTTAGTGCACATAGAATTTTTAAGTGGGGAACTAGTTAACCAATTTTGTACCGATTTTCCAACACCAGATAAATTTTAACTGAGGAACAACTTTGACAATTCTTTCAGACTAAAAACTGTCAAATGTCAATTTCATACATAAACTTATTTGAATAGTTTGAAAATTTAGTTCCCATTAAATTTACCCAGCGAGATTTGACCAGTCAAATCTACATCTTACTGCTATTACTAATATAATATGACCACCAGCAATCTTACTAAACATTAAACAATCGCCACATATTATGTATTCATAACATATATAACAATAACATCGGCAACAGCACCAGCTGAACTAAACTAAGGTCTTTATCAAGACACAACACACGTGTGCGTTTGTGCAATATTATCACCAGGATAAAAACTACAGTAGCATGCACCAGCTGTGCATATGCATGCTATTGTAGTTAAGACTAAAATCGATATTGTGAGTGTCCAATGTATCCGGAAAACGAGATAATTAGATGATAATGACAATATTGATAGTACATGTAAATTTGATAAAAATGGATGTAACAGCAACATGACAGAGAAGACCCTGATAAAACCCTCGCAATGTAAAGACGATGCGAGGCCGACCCGCGGTTGGTTCGGTGAGCTATTGTTAAATTAACAGGATATGATGAGATGCGACCTTGCCATCATAATCCAATACGTTATATTTCTACAATGAGTTTTGCCTTGTGTTTGTGTCAAAAAATGGCTTGACAGCGACGGTGTGTAGGTAAGTATCCTATTGAGGAAGTAGCAATACCGACTTAGAGAACGATCATTAAAGAGTTCGTGATCTTTGTGTTTAAGCGTGCAACAAACGAACCAAGTGTGGCTAGGAAGTCGAATCTGTAGACAGTAGAGTAACGAACGGGCAACAACAGGCAAGTGGTATAAATCCTCAATAGGATTATATCGGACGTGGCGATACAAGGCATAAATCGCGACGGCGGGCGGCGGCGTTCCGCCTCGCGACATGGAAAGCGTTTCTTGGCCGAGATCTACGCAGATCACGCCAGATAAATCTCGCGCACCGCGTGCCGTACCGAGCCAGGAACGCGGAGAAATCAAAAATAATAAAATTGCTTTATTTGATTCTAATTTTTAATACCTCTAATTCCAATTACTACACTTTACTATTAAACGAAATTTTAAGATTGTATAAGAAATTGTGGCCTAACTACAAAACAACTTTTAATTTTTAAGGTAAACAGGTGAGCTTCTTAGATAATCTTTTTATAATATATTTATTTGGTTGCATAAGTACGCGTGGACTTAGTATTAATAATATGCATATACGGCTATATACTTCAAGCATATACAAACTACCGAACAGCAAGAATGCAACACATTTAAAGCTCCCGAGACCGGTTGTGGATAGTATTAGCAGCTTGCAAAAAGCTCAGCGTGGGTCGCAGCTGCACCTACCTACTGCACTTCTAGTTTTACTGTGTCAAGAACAACGCCTCTCGCCCCCACCCCGCGCGCCTCGCCAGCATTTGTCACCTGAATAATACACGAAACACCAGCTCTTGCGACAATTGCTGCTCGTACCATGTACGCAATCACTGGTCCTCGCTTACGAGATGTTGCACTTTTCACTAAACAACAATGTTGTCTGAAAGCTTCCTCATTAAGCAATCCTACTGTTTCAAAAACAATAGCCATTCGAAACTATTATTCGTTACAATAAGACCAAAAATATTCAGATAGGCGCACAGACGTTCTTGTGTGGGATAAAGTAAGATATTTCCAGGTAAAGAGATTAACTACGTGCTTTAATTTAGTGAAAACCAAAACAAAGCATTGTTTGCTCAAAGATAAAATAAAGATTACCGTTTTGGTAAACGACCTTTCAGATGTCCTTGGCATAAAATCGTTGCGAAAGACAAGAAAATGAAAACATATCGACATGTTAAGTCATGTGCGTGCATCAGCAATACAGTTGTGGATAAAAATATCATGCGAAGCTATTCAACCGCTTCTGACTCTGATCATTCAACATGTAATACATTGTGATTTTACAGTAGCTGTAGTGTTCATAAGTTAATTAAGTAAAATTTGGGGACAATCTCTACAAATTGGCAATGCCAATTGAGGGATTGGAGTTAAATTAGTAGTGTCTGAACTTAAATCAGAACACAAGAAAGGGTTCATTGCCATATTAAGCAAACGTTGTAACACAACATATAATAGGCTTAATTTATCTTAACAGCATTATGAATTTATTAACAATGGACAGTTCAATATTCTATGTTTATAAACTTCTAAGGTGACGCGCAGGCAGGCGCTACATTGTAAGTGCTCGATCGTGTCATCATACGTCTGTAACACTGGTCAATACAACATTCGTAACAGCTAAAACAATAGCTGTTACTTAAAGACCTTAATGAGAGCAGGGTATTATGGAGTTAGATATAATACCAGATAAATAATTATTAAAAATATAGGTGATCAACTTTTCTCTACAACTAAAGCCTCTTTTACAATGTTTATATTAAATCAATTGAGGGTAAAGTTTGGTTTTATCTACAGAGAAGTTCAAAATAAAACAAGTTTGGTTCCAATCAAGTACTTATTGCGAAATATAAAATATCACAGAAAGATTTAAAAGGCTGAAAAAGGTAGTTATAATCATCACTCTTTGCATAGTAGGTTATGACGGGTCAGAGCCCATTCGTCCCCTAAGATTCGCACCCTGTGCCCACTCGTCCCCTGGAACTTTTGAGGGGCCTATTCGTCCCCTGAAGAATATTTATTTTTATTCGTTCTTCTAATATAAGTACATGTATACATATATATACTGCAGCTTGGTAGTCCTGGTACAGTCGCGCAGAAAAGGGTAAAATAAAAAAATATAGTAATTTGGTAGATATCATGTTTATTTTAAATAAGTTTAAGTTTAATAAATAACCTCTAGGCTCTAGGCATTAAGTCAGTCTTCAAAATAAGTTATCAGTTTTTGGTGTCTGGTACATTTGTAAATATTTAGCAAAATATGTGACAACTATAATATGTTTATGCGGTAAAATAAAACTGTGTAACTATTTAAATAAAATCCCAGTAATAACTGAATTTTAGATTAATTTAAATCCAGAGTACAAACAAATAACCAAATATCAATACGAATATAAAAAAATAACTATGAATTGTTAGTACTTTGTACAGCCAAAGAGATCTACAAAATAATGCAATATCACAATAACTTTGTATAAAAGAAATGTTAGAACGTTCATTATTTTAGTACATTAAAAGAAGGACAACGACTCCACATTGAACTAATACGAAAAACAAAATACAAGATTGTAATAACATCCACAAATATGATAAAATTATAATTGCGGATAATAAATTGCTACTTATACATATTTAGGAGTAAATAATGTAGTCAAAATATAACTGTAGTATTCCAATATAAAGTAAATTACCGTCAAATAATAATACTAATCATTTCCAGGATTCAAATGAGATAATTCGATTCAATTATGTTAAAAAATTATTATTATAATATTAACAATATTGTTATTTCGTTAGGCGTACATCATTTAATATAAAAAAGACCAAAGACACATTGAAGTCTCGTATTCGTAGTCACTTTCAAGAACCAATATGTCACCGAGGCAGCCATAACATACAAATAAAACACCTTATCAATTTTGTACCCCGTTTTTTAAAAAGCCATTCGTAGAGAGACAATATTGCATCGTAGGCCTATCGACAGGTCCCTGCGGACGGCGAGCATGGGTGGCTCCCCGTCCGACCAGAAACAGACCCGAGCGTACGGCGCGTCGCGTTCCGCGCGCGCCTCAAAGAGCCATCAGACCACCACAGATGGGGCCCAATAGGGCCGATGCCGATTCGGAGTCGCGGAGAACCTAACGGGTAACCGGGGCTCCGGCTCGACGTGCAGGAGAAGGAACGGGGTGGTTTTTAGTCAGTAAGAGTCTGACACTCCCTTCCGCCTCACCCAGGCGGGAGCAGTCATTCGATGATTTTCCCCCTTAAAAAAAAAAAAAAAAAAAAAAAAGGCCTATCGACACGTTATATTATTATCAATCATCATAGCTCTTTTTTCAATGATCTGTTATGATTTATTAAACTAATTCCGTTAATAAACTGTTCACAAGTGTACTATGTTAACCGTTTCTTGTGTAAAATTTAGCTTATTTTATCTCAGGGGACCAATAGGCACCTGAATAGGTGCCGAATCTTTAACTTATTATGTATTATATTAGAGGGGACGAATGGGTACCTTAAAAATAATATTTTTTTATTAAATATTAATTGGTCCCCTACCAGGAGACCAATGGGCACCTATATAGGGGCCGAATCCACAACTTTTATGCTGGGGGACGAATTTTAGGGGACGAATGGGCTCTGACCCGTTATGACACATAAAAAATGAATAAATAAAGAAACATTTCTGTCGTTAAATCGAGTGAGAACAAATTCGCAAAGTAAATCTTGGTCAATAGGGTAAATGAGTGTCAATGTTACCGTGGCCAAATGAAGAAAAAAGGAATATAAAGTCAAGTGCGTTCCCACGAAACAACACACATGAAGGCCGTTACGTTAATCAGCCACGTGTGACAGCAGCACCATAGCTTGTGCTGCCAATTTGTACAACAAGAACTACATACTTAATCATGCAGTAATTGATTGGCACCTCTTGACAAGTGCCAACAAAAAGATGCCGCCAAACTCGATATTGCACACAACATTTTTTATGGTAACTCTGTAAAATTACTTATTTATCGTTGTATAGCCACGTCGACATAAATTTTGTAGCGGTCTTGCGTCAGACGCTTCGGATGATCTCCGTGCACATAAAGAAACAAGATTGCAATGGCGAGATAATTTCTTATTTATGCTGACAACGAGAACAAAGACATGGCTGTTCGCAAATAATTATTTAACCGAATATTATGACACATTGATCTTTAAACTTAAAAATAAATCATTGTATTTTAACGATGTAACAAATAATTAATATTTGTTGGAGGTTTCCTGTTGACCTAATGTTAAGTACTATGGCAACGTTTGAAAAGACGAAAGAACGGACAAAAAGACATGAAAGCGCGCAGTCCCGTAAGGATCAGTAGTGGTTTGGAAGCGGGGTCGATTCGCTCACCTTGCACGACTCCCCACAATATGACTTATGCCCCGACAGCGGGCCCTAATCTGTAGATACCGTACACTAACCCGTACCTACCTGGAGACACCGTTAGTTTCGCTCAATAGCATCTTACGTATTCGAATATGTGCTCTTTCTTTAAGTCGCAAAAGCTCTAATTATGCATATTGAAGTTGTGCGATTTTAACAGCAAAACAAAGCTACAGAAGAACGAGATTTGTAATGGAGATAATTATTTGGTACTAAATATAGGAAAAACATGTAGTCTGTTTAATCTATCATTGTACTATTCTAACTTCACTAAGGGTGAAGCCGCATTATGTACACAAATGTAAGTTTAGCTTTAATAAAAGTTCGCATTTTTAGTAGACCACTAAAACCTTCCGGGTCTTCTCCATAAATCTATACGTGCATATTGTGCATTAACTCATAAGGAAGTAAATATAGGTACAGCAAAAAGTACTTCACGGAGGTATGTATAATGTACTCAAGTCTGGGTTCCATGCCGAGTGCGCATTTTAGTCCATAAGGAAAACGGTTACTAAGCAATACAATAGTTATTAACTCGATTAATCATAGGTATTGCTTTCAATTACCTCGTATTTACACGAAAAACAGGATAATTAAAAAAAACATGAAACACTGACTGTTTTTTTTTAAATGCCACGTTTCTCACTTATGTTTATGCTTTATTTCTTGGAAAATAGCATAATGCGGAGTCTACACAGGAAATAAACACAAAATCTATGTGTGAAAATGTAGACAGAAGAAAGTATAATTCTAAGTTTATCAGCCATGACTAGTCTTTTATAGTTATAAAGGTTTGAAATAAGTGTAATTGTATAACAAGTATGAAATTAAGCTGTTGTTGTCAAAGGTACTGCTCTGCGCTCATCAGGACCAAGGAATTAGTATTAGAATGAATCCTTTATTAGTCGATCATGATAGTGAAAAGTCATGATGTAGTATATTCCGGAACTACTATCGCCATCTAGCGACGAGTGGCCGTAGCGTATAAGCTCAGACTCACTACGCGAAACTAAACTGAGCTAATAGATGTCGCTACTATCAACATGATTGCAATGACCTCGACTACTACAAAACGACTGTCTGAATTGAAGCATAACAAATATTTCTTCCTTCATTATTATGATTTATTTTTTATCTTGCTCAATTTAGCAATCTAACCTCCAATTCTAGAAGGCTAGTTCATCAAATCTTGCTAATAATAAAGCAAAAGTGATAATATTAATATTGTTATTGCAAGTAAACAATTTATATTGTTAGCATTACAGAAATATAAGGCCAAGCCAAGAAGCTACCTGCTTACTTGGCAGTGTGTTATGTTTATGCAAAGCTAACATAACCTCTTCAGCGATTATGTTACTGACAGACTGTTAGCTGCATAATGTGTTGCATCTCACAGAATTCCTTCAAATAGATATTTTAGAAGGTACTGACTATTTAAAAGAAACATTAGTATTGACAACATGATTTATTTTTAAGTAATTTTAGAAAGACATTGAGAAATATAATCCTAATTTTCATATTGTGTTATACAAATAAGGTACTATAGTTAATTAATACATTTAGGTTGAAATCCAGATAGCATTTAAATGTTTCATTTGTAATAATGGGCCTAGTGATTAAGTTACTTAATATGACGTAAAACATATGTCTCATAGATTAGTGGAAGTATGTAATCAATTTGTAGGGTGGTTTAAACTAGGAACCTTCAATGTGGGCGTTTACGTCATACAGATTTATATGGTGCTGGTGATGTCTATGAAAAGTATATATGAATTATAATTTCTATTACAACTAGTAAATAGGCACCAGAGTTTATTTATCATGGAATAGGTAAAGGATTTAAGGCTGTATTTTGTTTTTACTTATTCTCATATCATATTATGGAGTCTATAACTGGTGAAAATAGGGTGTTGTTGCATTGCATAATATGTGCAATTGCACATCCCTGTCTAGAAGGTGTGACATTAAATTATGTTATGTAATAATACAGGGTGTGTAGAGATAGCAATTAAACACATTTGTCACTAAATCTTTTCTTTCCGAGGGTGTCGTAGTCGACTAAGGGACTGGTCATTCAACAGAGACCAGGTAGCAGCACTCTCTATTAAATCTCAACCTTTCCCTGAACTGTGATCTCTAATCGGCCTGGCAAGCATGCAAATTAATAGCCACGAAGGATTTAACAGGTTGCTGGTCGAAGAGTGGAAGTAGAAACATGGTGGTTTTAGTCAGTAAGAGTCTGACATTGCATCTCGCCTCACCTAAGGCGGGATAAGTCATTGGATGATTTTTCCCCCTCAAAGTTTTTAATGTAAAGGAGGTCCATTGTCCAGCAGTAAACTGGCATGGGCTGTTTATAGTCAGATGTGCACAATAGTCAAATGTACCACACATATCACCAAATCATTTTGAGTGTTTACCAATAACATTCAATGACTAAAGTATCTAATGAGGGTTCTTCTGATGTATGTGTCAATCATTAATACATATGAGTAAAAATATGTGGACTAACCTGTCTCTCTCTCCTCTGCTGCGACTCCGCTTTCTGTAGGAGCCTTCTGTAGATCCGTCGTCGAGGCGGCGGCGCTTCGCCTCGTACGAGCGGGACCGTGATCTGGAGTGAGACGAATAGTGCTTCCTACGAGTTCGCGGCATCTGTAAACAGGATACATCACCATTGTAAATGTTCTAGAAAGCACAGCGAGGAGTTTACCAACATGTCACATGTCACCAGTATGACAAATGTATGTATGTAGTTATTTTTAATAATGCTCCAATTATGAATTTATTAGGTTTTTAAAGTGCTATGTAACTATGATTGTATGTTGCATGATCTGCTCATTCTGCCATCTGGTGCACTACATGCTTCCTCCTCATTTCATATCAATTCCAAAGAAGTAGAAATATTAGCATTTCTAGCAGTACAGTTTTTCAAAGGCAGATCAGCAATTGATAGCAAGCTGTGGACTGCCACGCTAAAAATGTTAACATTACTGGCAGTTGGAATACTAATGGGTGCTTGCTTGTACCATAAGCATGGCTGCTATTGCTGTTTGCTGTGTAAGCAGATACTATTTGTTGTTAATCAATTGGTAACTAACAACAAAGTTATATGTACACAATAAGGAACAAAATTTTAATTAAACTAATATAAGTATTAAATTTTTACTATTACATTTTAGTTGAAAACTTGATTGGCTTGTTTTAAGCCTTACATGGCAGTTAGGGCAGTTTCTAAGTATAAATAATGTTAAGGTATTATTTTATTTTAGTCTTATTAATTTTATTATGTCTGAAGATGGATGCAAAAATTATGAATATAACTAATACTTCTTCTTTGTTATAATGTGAATCATGGTTGTTTGCTATTGCATGATAATTTTAATGGCAGGTTAAAAGAGTTACAACATAGGTCTACCACAGAGATTTTAACAGAATGATCACCTGAAGGTTCTGTGAACATTACATGTTTAAGATTGGTTTTATGAAAAGTAGTAAACATTTATTAAAACATTCAACAACAGAGTATCTACCATGAAAGAATTGCAACTTGTTTAATAGAAGTTCTTGTTTTTAAGAATTGCAATGATTATGGACATAATTATGTCCAAAAAACAGGTTTCCTTCCATATTTGAGAATCGTAATCATGTCACACCAGTATGATAATACTTTGATATCTAGAAAATTCTTTCATAGGAGATCCTCAAGTAAATCTTTTATACCACTGCATCAAGCCATTCCATTTATAAATCAAACATGCTAAAAATGGGTGTCTGTCAAGAATAATGCATACTGTAAAATTAATTACAGTTTACATTATTTTTGACAAACATGCTTTAGGAAAGTACAATTAGTACTTCCACTTACCATAACAAAGATACCAATACTCGTATCCGAGCGGTTTAAGCTGAAAAACATAAACTTTTTTAACCATTGACAACAAGTCAAAGGTGCGTAGTGGAATTTGACTTCACACTGGCATGCACTTTGAATAAGTAAGCAATGTATAATTCTAGAAAAGTTTATGACTGAGTTTAGAGTTCAAAAGCTGTGTTCTACATGGGTAGAGAACAGATGTAGCTGAATTTAGAGCCTAATGTTTTATAGTTAAACTGGCTAAATAAGCCTAATAGTGAACTGGCAATACTTCGACAATCAAGGTTTAAATGATAAAATTTCAGCAAGATATCCAGTACAATTTGTGTCTTATCAACAACTATAAAATAATAATAAATAACACCTAATGAGAGTATCTCAAGCACACCTCTTTTGATAACTGATAAGCCACAATAATATCGATCACAAATTGACGTATTTTTGGGTATCGGTTGATTAGCCTTGAAACTCATTAAATATCAACAACATACTAATAATCAAGATGTCCTAGGTATATTTTTAGACTAACTAACTAATGCTTGACTCCAGAATACTAGTTTGCCAAATATATCGCAGCTGCGACACTTGCAACTGCAACAACTATAACGTATTGTATCTGCATTAACTTATGCGGAAAATTGTGCCCGATGTGATAAAAAAATACTACGTTTGCAATTACTAGTACAAAACCACGTCGCACTATACAAATATATTTAATTTCCTTGCTCTTAAAGACATTACGATAAATGTCACAAGTTATTTACATTTTACATGCTGGCGCCATGTTGGTTTCTCTACGACTCCACTGGAGCCCTAAGTACGCGTTGATAATAAATCACAACTATTTTAACTTACCCTCAATTCACCAATATATTTCAATTTACACCAAAGTAGTTGAGTGAAATTAATTAAACAATTCCAAGTTCGCGATGCAGAACCTTGAAGTATGCTTCTTCGCAATAAAGGCCCGAACATCGATCCGAATCCAAGACAGATGCTTGTTGGTTGGTTGAACGCAGCGCGATGGCGTAAATCGTAACTCAAGTTTCTCTTCCGTATGAAGATAAATTGTTAAAATAGTTTATTAATTATAAAAAGCCATTTAATAACTTAAATAAAAATTATACAATATATTTCACTAAATAATTAATTTAAATAGAAAACTTAAGATAGAATTGAAATTAAAAGAAGAAAAAAGATTCCACTGCAAAGGAAGTTGTCATGATTTTACTGCCATCTAGAGAAATTTACTGTAACTAATTCGAAATTAGTGCTACCAACATCATGAGCGAAAAGATGCGTTCATAATCATACCACTTGCAATAATAAACATTCAATTTAATTTTAAATTCTTATTGTTATTTTAGTATTTATGTATATAATATTTGTACCGTATTTGAAATCCTGCCAGTCTTCTGGGAACGTTCCCCGGTGATAGTGATGAGACGAGTACTTTGACGCTTTAATTTAAGGGTATACTTTTTGTTGTTTATTTTTTTTTTATTCAATAGTTTAGTTATAGTTAAGTAAACATTTGTGTAGTTAAAATATGTTTGATATCTTGAATAAAAAAAATAGAAATTAATTTCCAAGATTAGATTTAGAATTTTTAGACTTATTTTCATTACCTTTGTCATCTTTTTGTTTAAAAGTAATATTCTTCCAATTTAATGGACGCTTTATTTCTTTGTTATCTATTGTGAAAATAGATAACAAAGAAATAAAGAGTAAGCCCCCTGGGGGCTTACTCTTGAATCCAATTCCGATCGATCGACATTGGTATTGTGAAATTTCGTACTCTTGAGTTGCAATACTAGAGCCCATTGCATCCGTATTGCGTGGATATTGAATGAACTAAATGGTATTAAGTTTAGTTTTATATTCTATACTCTAAATGCTATTTTAACAGCTAAGACAGGGGTTGTATAGTTTTGACATTGAATAATTATTGAGATTTTATTGGATTAAAATTGCATTGACATTGAGATTGGTTTCAAGAGTAAGCACCCAGGTACTGCATATAACACCATGCATTACGATCCCCGGAGGGTAGGCAGAGGTGCACGTACCTACCTTTTTAATTTAACATTCATCGATGTCAATTAATTATAGTAATTCATAAAATAAGAGAAAAAAAAATATTCCCTGTATAAAAGAATTTACTAGGAATTGGAAATAACGTTCCCCATCTTTTACTGGCTAGAGTACAATTCTAACTCAGTGTTTTCACGTTTTACACACAGATGTCGCTAGTCGGTAATGCAGAGTGTTAAAACATCGTTTCTTTATAATAAACATCAACTAAGGTTGGACGTGGAAAAAGGCGGTTTTATTACACTTCATGCATCATTATGGTGTAGCAAGTTAATAAACATTTTCATTTACCCAGAATTTGTGTGAATATTTTGTAATACAATTATGTTATAAATTTTATATATAAAATGTTATGTTAGATAGGTACTTAGATTTTGCGCTTCAAATAATATTTAGAAGAATTATTGGTTATTAATAAAAACAAAAGGAAATAATTTAGAAAAACTATTTTTTAAGTTGCAAATGTCGTGATAATAAATAGCCCAATTGACAATATTTCAAATTTTATATGTGCATGAAACAAAAAAAACCGTTTGTGTATTTTTTGATGTTGATTTCAAATATAATTTTTTCGTTTTGTAATTTCTGAGAAAAAAAATAAATAACCGGAAAACCCACTGTGACGTCACCAATATGGTTTAATGAATATTCATGTAATAAATAAACAACAATATTCGTGATGCCAGGAATTTCGTGCAATCACAGCTTTCAAAATCTTACTGCGACACTTAAACTCGTAAGATACGTTTCTATTGGATATTTCTATATGCTATTTAACAACATTCCATTACTTTACTTTACTTTTGAATGGTAGGAAAAAGAAACACAAAATACTTCATATACTTATGTACCTATATTTATTACGTAAAATTGTTTCTTGTTAGGCATGGCCTCACGCAACGCAACGCTGGCGTTACTCTTACGCATTTCATGGTAGGTACACAAGTTATCTTTCAGCTTTCCACATAGCCTACACTAAGGCTCTATCCATACACTAACCGTGATACTAAGATGGCGCTCAGTAGGGCTGATGCCCGATACGGAGCCGCGGAAGGCCTAACTGGTTGCCGGGGCTCCGGCTCGAAGAGCAAGAGAAGGAACGGGGTGGTTTTTAGTCAGTAAGAGTCTGGTACTCCCTCTACCAAACTCAAAAATGAAAAAAAGATCGTGATAGTAATAATGCTATAGCAGTACGTGTTGTTGTACAATTATTACACTCGTTTATTTGTCAATGTTTTGTAACAAGTTCCGATAGTCGACTTATGGTAAGTTCCTGTGGCATTAAGAAATCGTTTCGAAACTATAATATTGTTTAAGAAGAAGAAGGTAAAGACAATATTATTTTTGTCAACTCATAGGAAATTAATTGAGAATAAATAATAACAACTTTGTAAATGAGTTTTGAATATTTTTGACGATGTCATGTCTAGAGATGGGCCAAACGAAAAGGTAATATTTCATTTAAGTACAAATAACTAAAAACATATTTTATCTAGTAAATTCCAAAGTCAATACAGATATTTCATCTCAACCATATAGAGTAAGTAACGAACTTTACGTTTCATAAGCGTAAAAAGTCAACAAATAAAGAAATAAAGTCTGTCAGTTTGTTGTCTGTCCCACAGTAGAAGCTAGATACTCGTCCCACAATAGAAGCTAGGTGCTCGTCCCAAATTCTATTATAGAGTAAAACAAGTAAAAGTCTCTCTTTCAAAAAAAGTAGTACAATTTCACAACAAGAGAAATGCAGAGATATTGCGATGCGCTAAAAAATGATAGCATCTACACTTAGGCTTTGATTTCCTACTGGGTATTTTCTTGACATGCGTCTCTAGTCTGACACATACCTTTTTTGCGAGGCGACAATAAAGCATAGGCGATACGTTTATTTTGCCGATCCAATCTTTAAATTGGATTTTATGCATGAACATTATTTTGAAAAAATAAAAAATACGGGTAACATCTGGTTTTACTTTATACGACGATATAAGCACGTTACAAATATGAAATGTTGTCAATTAATAAGGCGAAATAGTTGTAGTATAAGCATTTGACTGCCAATAAAAACTGTTGAAGGTAAATCCTCCGCTAGCGTCGGTCACCGGTGCCCCCCATGGCGTTCAACGTGATAAATAGTACAAATGTTAATAAATTAACATAAACGTTTCATTGTTTTTGTGTAGGTACTATTGGTTATTTAAAAAAATATTTATTTTAAAGATTATTGGTTCTAATTGTACAGCTATACTATATTTGCGTAAATTATAATAACATAACAATGCAAAACTACCTTTCTTATGATTGAATTTAGTGTTACGCTCACTGATAGAATAGTTGAATGTAACCTCTTTAAATACCTATGGTCATAGTAAAAAAACGCAATAAGGAAGTTGACAAAAAGGCGGACACAGTCTCTTGAGACAATGTTTGTGACATCTTGCTACTAAAGAGTTACACGCAGAAGGACATCTGTCAGTTTCTTAAGTCTGGTAACTTGGTAACCCTTGACATAGCTTCAATCATTTCCAAGTGACATTACGTCCGCCTTTTTTTCAACGTTCTTACATGTAACTTATACAGTTTCAGTCCAATTTAATTTTACGTAGAGAATAAATTTTTAGTAGACATTAAATTTAGGTGATAAGTATACTGAAAGTAGAGTCTTGTAAACCTACCTAAAAATCACTCAAACAAAAATTATTTTTACAAATAGTTCGCAACTCCAATTGGTATCTATTTCTATTTTTAGACAGAAAATTTTATTGTGAATTCTGATTTTATTGAAAAATATTAAAAAATCGAGTGTAATAAATGTTAACTTTTTATAAATAAACTTTCGTGTGTAAACGGGAATTCTGTTACACTCGGACAAAGAGTGAAAGTGCAAGGAACGGGCACAGGCTAAGGGGCCGACCTTCTGGCGGGAATCAGCTGATCAGGTTTGCGCAGTGCGCAAAAGTGCGGGGCGCGGGGAGCAGGGTGAGACGAGCAGCCGGGGTGTGCGGCGCGCCTGGCCAGTCGCGCGCGCTGCGCCCGCCCTCCGAGCCTACGACCCGCCGCGAGTCGCCGCGCCGCCGCGGCCCGCTCTCCCACCAGAGAATAACAGAAAACTAGCACCGCCAGCGTCCGCGAACACCCCACGCTCCACACTAATGCTGTAACTGTGATATTTGTACAAAACTCCGCGTTCCGTCACTCTGCCGACGCTGGACCATGCGGGTACACAACGTGAGGAACGGATTCGTTTCCCAGCCTCCCGCGACACGCGCTGCTACGCTGTGGAGATGAGAGACGGTAAGAGTGTACCTGATACATGTACAAAAATGTTCGATATGTCAATTCAAGAAGTGAATGGTAAAGGACCTAAAAAGAGGAAAAAGTCGTTAGAGCGTATCTGTGATAATGAGGAGCGTGGGGCTGAAGTGTCTGGGGAGAGCGTGCCGGAGGAAAACCGGGCCAGCGCCAGCGCGAGGGAGGAGTCCGGCGGCGTGCAGCTGCTGCACTGGCGGGACATGCCGCAGCACCTGCAGTTCAACCCGTACGTGCTGACCGGCTACCGTCCGCTGCAGAGCTGGGCCGGCTGTGTCGGCAGCCTCTTCTACTTCCACAACGAGACCATCAACATCCTCACGCATGGTAACGTACCACTTTACTTATTTCTGCACCCCTGCTATCTACGCGAACGTGGAATTCGCGCGCACCGCTAGTTTACTCTTGTTTCTCACATGTAACCGGTTACATAAAGGCTTAGTGGACATTTTACGGCATTTTACCACGCCGTAATTACTAGTTTTTTTTATTGGACCTGTTAATACCTACATAATTGTGACTATTAATAGAATATTTCGGAAGTTCCTGAAAATAATAAGTGACAAAAAGGGATGAACAAAATCTTTGTGTTTTTTATCTTTGACGAAAGCAATAGATATAAAATATTTAGTAAGTGCTACTAAGTGGGTAACAAGCGGATCGCGGGTCGGCTGAGTGCAATCATAAATTGCAAACGTTCCCGTCTCCGCATACGTAGCGTAGGCTACGTCGCGTCGCTTGTAGCACCGGGCTACGGGCTACGGGGCTTCGTAGCAGAATTTATGTGCCATTTAGAAATACCAAACGGCTCAGTGAACAATGCACGTTCTAGTGCAGTATTTTAAGTGTGTATATTTATATCAAAACATTAGAATAATACAAAAAGTTACATTAATTTTCCAGTTTTTATTACTAGAATTGATTTAATATCAACAGACAATTTCGTACTATAGTTAAAATGATTGTGAAACAATTTAAGAACTATTTAATATAGTTTGTATTTCTGAAATAAGTAGATACAACTCTATATTCAACGCAATCAGCACTCGCCGTAACCGATTCAATGGGATTCAACTTCAGAATACCCCATAATCGCGGGTATAGTTAGCCCAAGCGATGCAGTATCCGCTGCTGTCATGTATTGTATCTATACACCCTATGCATTGGCCTTTTAGTCATTAGGCACCCCTCGAATTTTTTACTTTAGGCAAAAGGGCCTTTTTATAGATAGAGGTTGATTTAAAAAAATTAAGTACTACACTGCTTGCTTTTCGGTAACGCTGATTCAAACCATCATGGATCATAAATATAGGATTTTTAATAGGCATTATTAAGAAATTGAGTTACAATAGTAAATGGCGAAAAGTAAAGGAGTATTGTTGGAATACGTTACTCAAAGTTAAGTCACGCTTGAGTATAGTTCTGTCTCTACACATTCTTTGTAAAATGACAAGGATGGCACGATATTTAAGTATAACTTTAAATCCAGTAGCCTTTGAGTATTCAGGTGTATATCATACAACTTTGATACTAGGCAATATTGCTTTGATGTTTATTTGTAGGCAAACAATCAACTATCACGATTTCCTTTCTTATGAAACAGGTCTTTACTTATAATAATTTAAAATCAAACAAACCATGAGATATGTCCTTTCATTTACTACAAAGCAAGTAGATAATTGACCAGCCTACCCAAGTTATTGACAACAGATTACATGATTAGCCAATACAAGCCCTATTTATAGGTTATCACGGTATCATTTGGAAAATTACCTTACTTTTCCGATGTTTGCTCTAGTATTCAAATTACTGTTTGTGCATAGTTTGAGTAATTTACCTTTGTGTATGATTAAGTGGAGTGGGTCGGTATCATTAGGGGTGCATAGATAATGTAAGTAGCAAGGAACGTAATGCTTTATTGACGGTCGGTTACGCGAGCGGCTCGAAGCGCAAACAGATATTATTTAGGTGGTATACATAGTCATAATCAACAGCTCGTAACATTCCACTACTGGACTATGAATTGGATTTCGGAAGACTATAATATCGTTCTGAACCGTAACTATTTAGCGGTTCAAGCAAACAAGTAAGGTTATCAAAACGAATTTTTTCGTTGGTACTTCATTTGAGATGTGAGATTTTCTTTTAAAATACTCGAAAGTAAATTATATAATCTCGTTGTAAGTTTGGGTTGTCAATGAATTCGTGCAATTTATTAACATACATCACAATGTGACTTGACTGCATGGTTGGCGCGGTGGCTGGGTAACCGGCTGCCACTTACATGTAGCGGGTTCGATTCCGACAGGGAGCAACTCTTTGTGTGATCCACAAATTGTTGTTTCGGGTGTGGGTGTAATGTGTATGTGAACTTGTATGTTTGTAAACGCACCCACGACACAGGAGAAAATCCGAGAGTGGGGCAACGATTTAAAAAAATAAAATAAAAGACTAACTTCAAAATAGGATCAATGTATTTACGAATATGAATAAAAAAGGTTTAGCGTTAGATATTACTTTTAGATATGTTTCCTTAACTTAGTATACTATGTCTTAATGAACATACCAATGCTCAATTGTCCTCGACCCGTCACCTTTCCAGCAGCAAAGAAACATTGAATGCCTTTACTTTCATAAACTGCATATCTTTGATGTTTTAACTTGTTTTTCTTTATGTATGGCAGTTAATGAGCTACTTGACTTTATAAAATGTTGCTTTCAAGGCAAATGTATGCTAGAGCCGCGGTGGAGCATTTATTTTTAAATTAATGTTATTCATGTTTCAGAATTTTCTTTGAATACGTCTCTTGTTTTCTGGGTTTCATTCCCTATTGAGCAAATACTTCGGTGTTTATGCACAGCTATGAAATAATCTCAATCTAAAAGGCTTGTAAAATGAAAAACATGTATAAGTGTGGGAGAACTATGCTTCGACACGAATGGGCCGGCTCGACCGGAGTGATACCACGGCCTCACAGAAAACCGACTTGAAGCAAACTTGCGTTGTGTTTCGTCGTGTGAGTGAGGTTACCGGAGGCCCAATTGCCCTCCCCTTCCCCAATTTCGCCAATTCCTGAATCCTCAACGATCCTCAAACTCCTAATCCCCAAAAGGCCGGTAACGCAATTGTAACGCCTCTGATGTTCCAGGTGATCATGGGCAACGCCGATTGCTTATCATCAGGTGATCCGTCTGCTCGCTTACCGGCTTAGGCTATAAAAAAAACATACTTCAAATTCCGCTAATATCAGCAGTTGTGAAAACCTCTGCCCACTGTGTTGAAACCAATAAACTTTAAGTATAACTTTCATTCGCAACTTCAGCTCCATTCGTTCTGTTGTGATACCATTTTTTTTAAATTGAGAGATATTGAATAAACTATTCACATAATTATTGTTAAGTCGTAATGTTGATGAACATTGTATAAAAGTTTATTAAATTGTATCTACAAATGAGCTTTGTTACATCGTACTATAGATGTCGTTCTATACGCATTCTGATTGAGTGGTTGCTGCATGTGGTTTACAAATAATGTCAGTTAGACAGGGAATGGACTGCTGTGGTCGTGGGCCCGTCGCGTCCGAATGTACTCTGTCAAAGCTATGCACTAATAAACACAATGATTCCGCCATTTCTGTAGGAACAACTAGGAAACGAGAGTGACTTCCTGTGTTTTGGAATTTCTCGCTGGTTCCTTTTTATATGAATCTACATACACTTTGGAGAGTAAACAGATACAAATTTTTTAGTACCTCATTGGTCTATTTTTTTCATCTATATAAAATTAAATAAAAATTAATTTCCGTTCGTTAGTCTCGCTAAAATTCAAAAACGGCTGAACCGATTTGGCTAATTTTGGTCTTGAAATGTTCGTGGAAGTCCAGGGAAGATTTAAAAGGTGAGAAAAAACATCTTAGGTGGTTTGCCGGGTCAGCTAGTAAAATATACTTTATTCAGTAAAATTTCGTGAATGTTGGTGTGCAACGTGTTCAGAATAAACTTTACAATAAAGATATATGCCAGGGAACCGTGTCAGTTGAATGACTTTTTAGAAAATAAAAAGAAGAGTCAAGAAAGTTAAGAAAAGTGAACCGGACAGGTCTCTGGGGCACTATTTTCTCAGACGCCGGCGAACTAAGGCCGTGCAGCAAGCACGTAATACTTCTCTCATCGAATTTTCTACTTGAGAACTCCATTCTTTTCCAATAAACACAAGAAAAGGATTTTCCTCAACAAATATTGGACAGAAGAAAATCTAATCTAAGTAGCTATTTTTATGAATTCCATAATGAACAAATTATGCACTGTTGACAAATAGATTTCTGCATATTAACTAATACTATGAGCATACAAAATGAGAAATCATAACTCATTGCAGCCAACCGCACGAACATAAATTGATTAGTCGAAACTAATTAACATGGACGAAACATTAATCTCATTCTGTAGCTTTGTTATTAACCAAAATTCATGTGTTATTGTTGTATTGTATAACTAATATTTATGTTTATATATGTATATCTAATGATTTATAGGTCAAGGGACCTGAATAGGCCTATAGGACATTAGAACACGTCCACATCCACACGTGACACGGAATTTCCAAAATATTTACTGACCCAAGCTTCATCACTACATAGTCGTTTTCTCTGTCCCTATGTCCCTTTGTATGCTTAAATCTTTGAAACTACGCAACGGATATTGATGCAGTTTTTTTTAATAGATAGAGTGATTCTTAAGGAAGGTTTATATGTATAATACATGTATATTGCACCCGTGCGAGAGGGCGGGGGTCGCTAGTTTGATATAAGTCAAGGATACTGCCATATAAGGAATGGCAAATTGAAAGAGAACGCTTTGTTAAATTATGTACGTAGTCGGGTTGATGATGACGATAATATCTTGGTTCTCAAAATACAATTAATGTCATTACATTGATTACCAGTATCGTTAATACAATAGCCACTATCGGAACTTCAGTTCTCTATGATTTACGACTCGGACGAAATGTAATATTTTCTTAAGTATGGATTTACAATAATAAAATACAAGAATAAAATTGACTACATATCAAGTCTTAAAATAACAAGCTATTCTCAAATAAGTAACAAGACCAACACAACAGCTAACAATGGGTAGTAATTCCAAATGTATAAGAACACCACAAATACGATGTGGCGAACAAAACGAACGACATTGGAATATGAAATAAATATTTCCAGTTCATTCAGGATAATAACAAGCGAGAAAACTGAGCACAGATAATGTAACGTTATTATGTATTCAGAAAAGTATTTCAACGTATTTACGTCATTTCCTTTTACTTATTTGTTTACATGTTTACCTGCCTATTAAAGCTATTATTATTTTATGGTTTACATGTTTGTTGGCCATAGTTTGCCCTGCTTTGTCTAATTTGACTAATTTGTCAATCAGTAGATATACTGATCGTTCTACGGATGTAAATTTTACCTATACTTTTTAGACATTTTAAAATAGAAATAAAATAAATAAATGCATAATTTACAAAATTATACAAACTATTTGCATAAATATTTATAATCATTTAAAATACTGACGGAATATGGAGAAAAAAAATATAATGAATAGCCATAAAACTGCAAAGGAATATTTTTTTTTATTTTTTATACATTATATGATTTTGTGTGCCAGATAACTATTAAGTTTTTATTTTTATAGGTAGCATATAAACTTCTTACACATAATATTATAATGCTAAGTAATACAGGTCACATTGGAGAAAAAAAATTTCGAATAGCCGTTTATTAAAAAGGAATAAATTTTTATTTTTTATATATTTTATGACTTAAAGGTTTTGTAGGCCACACAGTTTGTACTAATTAAAAAATCTTATAATTATGTTTTATTCAATACGTACCATACGCTCCTTTTTGACTAATTTACCTAACTTAAATGTTTAATGACATTTTTCAACAACTGCTGTATCTATTGTCATTGTGAGTACTCTATCCATTGTTGCCTAATCGAAGTCATAAAATGGAAAATAAAAGGT
Organism: Spodoptera littoralis; assembly: GCA_902850265.1. Lineage (NCBI taxonomy): Eukaryota > Metazoa > Arthropoda > Insecta > Lepidoptera > Noctuidae > Spodoptera > Spodoptera littoralis. The sequence continues at coordinate 3,819,678 of LR824542.2, read as the reverse complement.
TTACCTCTTTATGTCCTGTAATTTTTCGATTATCACAAACTGAAATACGTTTTAATAGCGTTTCTTTCAAAATCCCATTCAAATTATTATTTTACTTATTTGACTTTGATTTTAGATTTTGACAGATTTTTCATAAAAACAACGTATGAAAGGACTAACTATGTTATACTATAAGGTTAAGCTGTTGTAGATCTTGTAAAAATATCATCGCAATGTATGTGTTGATGTTCTCATCAACTGATGATAAAACTTTAAGTTACGGGCAAACCAGTTAGAGTTAGGTGTGTGTTGAAATTTATAATGGGAATTAATCATTTAGGTATTAAGTTACTTCAGGCCCAAAATTGGGTAGCCCAAGTTATCCCGAGGGCGTCGTAAAGTAAAACGAATAGGTGTTCCTTACTAGGGATTCTGTCAATTATATGAACATCAGTATTTTGTTTTTGTCGACGACGTGAATAGGAGTTTGGTTAGCAAAGCTTGCGGTTCAGTAGGCACCTAACTCATTTTGAATGTATGTAGTTCGATCATCAAGGCGTAAGTATGGGGGTTCTCTAAAACTATCTAGTTACTGAACTACATAGGTAAGATACCACATGAATATAGACTAGTGAAACGGGGGTATGACGGTATTATGAAGTATCTTAGTTCTGGATTTCATATTGATATCATGCTAATAACCAGTGGTAATACACTACTAGTAAATTTTTTCTTGACAATAAAACATTACATGTGTTCGTCAAGTGAGAGCCTACATGTCTGTTGTTTCGAGAGCTTCCCTCTATATTTTTAGAAAGAATCGTAGCATTCAATCCATTTTCAACACTTTTTAAGGCTTTCAATAAGTATAAAGTTAATGTAGACTAGTAATAATGTAATTACGATCATTTTACTCAGTAAGCGTTTAGTAACGAAGTTTATTTAAATACATAGATTTAGAATAGATAAACATCACTAAAACTAAAGTTTATGAAGTTATTTTCATTTTGGACCTCAACAAAATATTCAGTGTCCGTTAAAAAATTCAGGCCCATAGATTTACCTTCCAAATTGTTGGACCGTCTACGACATTAGCGAGGTGGACGCGGATTGGCATCGGCCCAAATATTACACAATCGCCATTTTGTTTGAAGGCTGTACGTTAGCGCCCCAGCAGAAATAAAAGGAAATGTGTGTATTTTTTACGAACATTAATCGTAATTCGTATAGGAAACTCGACACAGTTTTATTGAATGACGTTACCAGTTAAACATAGATCGAGCCTCCATTCGAATTGTAGATTTTTTGGGAGCCAAGCCAGCAAAAGAAAGTGCTTGTCATATCCTCGCTTTCAAATAATAAAAAGAAAATAATTTGTTTAGTAATTGTATAACGCTTAGTTCATATCGCTAGTCATCCTTTTTAATTACTTTTTCTTCTGAAGGTTCGAATTTTTCATATTTTCCTACGAAGTAGTTACTAAATTAACTTCAATCTGATTTCAACAAATGAAATCGCTCAATTTTTGCAAACGATCTATTAAAAAAAAACTGATAGGCGGTGCCAACTTACAAAAACAAACTGACCACAGACTACACAGAATTATTTCTTTATCTATTTTAAACGAAAGATATAAGGCTTTTTATGGTATATTCTGTTCTTTATTAATTTAGAGTCAGTTTCCTCGTCTACCTCGTACACCTACGTAAATATTCGTATCTTCCCTTTGCATGATTTAAAAGCGGCCATAGACGTCATTTGTTGACCCAGGGATATTCTAAACACTTTGAATGATTTAAATATTTGGTTTAGAATATAATTCTAGGGTTAAGATACAAAACGTCAGTGAGGTGGTACCTATATTGACTTTCATTAAAATAATTTAACACGGCTGGTTTGCTTACAAATATAATAGTAATTGATCGGCTCGTGGCTCCGAGCCTGCATACCGGAGGCTATTCCTATTTCCCGAATGAAAGTTACAATTTCCTTTAGCATGTTTTCTGTTATAGCCCGAAAATGTTTATCCATTATTTTATTTTATAAGAAGTAACGAGCTACCTACGAAGCCGTTTGTTGTTAAGTAATTGCGTCTGGTTTTTTTCCTTATTGAACAAATAACCTTCTAATTAGCATAGAAAATCTTCCGGAAAATTTGCGATAATTTTGAAACTCTCAGTTTAGCTGTTTCAATGACTTTGAAATTGAATAAAGTTTTGAAAGATTAACAAAGTTATTTTTAAACAGTGACCTATTTAGAATAATTATTTGCTTATGAAGTGTGAAGAAGATGGTTTTTAAAAAGTTTATAATTCAATATTGAGTGGCGAGGGCATAATGTTTATTCAGCCTTCAAACTCGGTGGGGTTTACTGCCATTAAGTAAACTCGTTGATTGCCTGATAGCGTGATAATAATTCTCGTTCGAGGGAAAAGAAACTACCTACTCAAACTGAGGGCTATTTTTGCCACTAGTGACTTCATGGACTAAATCATTATGAGTTAATACAACATTACTACTTCTTTACAATATTTGATTTAGTTGATACCAAAAAGGGTTACACATTATACACACAAACAAATCGGCATTTAGACAAATCAATCTGAAGAATATTTTCCTGAAGCATAGTTTAATATGTTCATGTTTAACAATATATTATAGAACTCGTTAAAATTTCTCGTCTTTCTCTCGGGAGCTCTTCAAGAGTTTGAAAGGTGTAAATCCTCACAAAGCCTCACAAGCAAGACAAAGATATCTCGAGTTTCTTCTTGTACTATAAGGCTGAATACATGCATATTGTATTACACCATTGCCTTTCACATTACGGAAAGTTGTAAACTTGGATATCAAAGTAAGGTTTTTGAATTTCGAACACAGTTTATTTTTAACCTCTGCTCTCTGTGACTGCCTCGTTGGCCGAGTGGTCGCAAGTGCGACTGCCGGGCAAGGGGTCTCGGGTTCGATTCCCGGGTCGGGCAAAGTATTACTGGGTTTTTAAAAATCTCAGTTGTAGCACGGAGTCTGGACATGTGCCCGGTATATGGCAATAGGCTCACCCCCTATTACATGGGACTAACATAAATAATGAAGAAGTGGGTGTTACATTGTATAGTGGCATTAAGTGCCGTAATGTCCGCCTCTGCTTACCCCTTCGGGGGTAAAAGGCATGATGTTATGTTTATTTTTAACCGAGTTCAAAAAATGAGGTTTCCGGTTTGACCTGTATGTTATGTATGTTTGTGAGCGACCATCTTGGGATTGGCTGAACCTGATTTTGATGCGGTTTTCAGAAAAAGGTTTGAATTACACTGGGGAGAAGGCTTTAGTATATTAATTAACCGACTTCAAAAAGTGGCATGAAGTTGGTTTTTTATATAGTATGTAAAAGAATTAAGAAAATTACTTGTTAAAGAAAATTTTGTTCACATCAAGCTAAAGGATGTTTTGAAATATTTTGTGAGTTATATCGTCTTCTTTGCTTCAATTGCAATGGGATTTAAAACTAAACACTTATATTAATCCATAAGAAAACCTCGACCACAGAATCATGTGTTTGTGTGCACATTTTGATAGCAAAACAATTATAAAATCGATTGATTGAATAACTAACAACGCGAAATCGTTGTGTAATAGACCACTTATTGTTCGTATGTTGATTTTCACAGAATTCAAGGAAACGTTCATCTATGTATTATGAATTTGAGCTGCGAAGGACTTAACGGGCTACAGAGGCTATGGCCCAAAGTGCAAGAGTTGAAATGGGGTCGTTTTTGGTTAGTAAGAGTCTGGACTCTCCGTCACGCCTCACCCGGGCGGGAGAAGTCATGGGATTACGCACCTCCAAAAAAAGATTTATATGAATTTGACGACAGACGATAGCAACTAATACCGAAGTCATTACGATTGTTTACTCTTATGTTAGAAATATTACGGCTAACAATTTCATGTAGGGAGGTCCGTAGTTAATGATCATAACGTGAAATGAATTACTTTGTAAATTATCCCACTGAAGAGTAACATGACTTTTTTCTAGAATGAAAACAAAAAAGCATTGATAACTACTAATCCTGATTCAGTAAACAATTACACTAACAATTAGAAAGAACAATACAAGATATGGTTTATTTTCATCTTCAGTCAATTTGTTTTATTAAGTACCAAAGGATCTATGTTAAAACAGCTTTACTATTCATTAGCTAGTATTACCAGAACGTAAAAAAATATAAAAAACACTCGTAATATAACAGCTTACATCCATGTACGAATCTTAATTGGTTTTTGGCCAACTGCACCAATTAAAAACTCGATACGAACATAACGTCGGACGCTAACGTGGACACCGGAATTGAACCGTAATGCCGGAAATAAACCGGGGAAGCGCCGTAAGGACCGTTTAGCTGGTTATATGAAAGCTAATACGAGCCAAATACGTTCCGATAGCGCGCAGCGTAGACAGTTTTGGCATTGTTCGTTTTTATTACCGTTTTAATTAAAATTAAGCTGAAACTATGTTGATATAGCGTTTCAATTCACACATTTCAATGACTTTTTCATAAGAATATGTAATGCTATGTATAAGCTGTATGTAACTTGAGCATATTATCACTCAGTAACAATTAGGTACGCTAGTCTGTTTAAACAGATCAACTGGTATTTTTGTTTGAGGCGCCATAGTAGATTTATTAAGAAATGATGTCTTCTACAACCTTTTACAAAGTCTAGTTAGGTTGACTTTCCTTAACCCTATATTATCAACATAATATTATGATGAACTATCCCACAAACTTCCGCAGCTCAAAACGAATCTTCTAAATGTAGCATGTTTGCGCTGCCGCCGTACGGCCAACTCACGTCTGCAACATTAATAATTCACCAACATTCTCGAACAGGGCAAAGTTCACCAACTTTGGCACCAATACCCAAATCCATTAAACATATCCCTTGGAGTACAACGGATTGTGAATTCTGAATGTTGGTACACACTGTTTGTGTTGCCAACTGCCTAACTTGATTTCGGCTAATCTGTCTTATGATTAATATTCGTGTTATATTAAGTGATAGATTATTTCTTGACTTGGTTTTAGTTATCTGAAATTATCGATACAGGTCAATGGACTTGAATATAAAGGTGTGGTTCCTGAAGTAAATGATAAATTATTGTAAATGCCATAGAGTTTACCAAAAAACAATAATTTTGGTAGGTACCAAAAATGTTTATGATACGTCACGACTTTTAATCCCCAAGGGGTGCAGGTATGGTAAGGTATATAGGTATGTATAACGTAACATCGTCCCATTTAATAGGCGGTGAGCTTATTGTCATATATCAGGCACAATTCTAAATATGTTAATAGAAATAATAAACAACTTTGGAATTTAATTCACGGTACGTTGCAAGCTATTAACGAAATATTCAAACGCGGTACACACGAATTGGTTACAATTTAATCATTGTATCCAATCATTCAATTAGTAATGAGGTTTGCATGATCAAAACGCTTTTGAATATGAGAACCTAATTCTGAATAATTGCTGCTCAAATATTTTCATTAAACGCTAACAACATACACTCCTTTTTTTCTTAAACGTATTAGATATTATTTCCATTGGTGTGTCCAGAGCAGGACATATTAGAGGACCCACCGGCCCTTACAGGCGCTGAGGGTGGCCACGGGGTGCTTTTAGTGAGAAAAAAACGCACTGCCTAGTATTTCTCCCCAAACCTAGGTTTTTGTTTTAACGAGCGTGTTATGGGTGTGTTATAAAGGTTAGCCTTTTGACGGTTTCCTACGTTATGAAAAATTGGTTTTAGATAACTAGAAAATGAGGTTGCAAATTTAGCATTCAGATAAAAAAAATGATTTTGTAGTATTTGCCTAACCGTAGGTACCTACTGTTTACCCCTTCGAAAAATAAAGGCCCCTGTATTATGAACTGTCGGAATTGAATCGGCGTGAAGCCAGGCCGGTTTGCTAGTCCTTTATATTCCCTTTTCAATGAAAATTGTGCCTCGATTCCCATTCAATGGAAGCCTTTTATTAACGTAGCGAATGTGACGAGTTCCCGGTATTTCGTTTCCATCAATTTTCACACTTGCAACAGTTTGATAAAGTAATTGGACAGATTATGTTACCCTACGTTTATTCATTTGGTCCTTTCATTAGAAAATTTGCGGAAAATGACGGCGACAGTCGCTATTGTTTGGTAACCGACAAATTTAAAAATGGAAACGTACCATACGGATTTCAATAGAAATTAATCGAATCTTCTTATAACACATAGTTAAAATTACGAAAAACTAGGCCTCTAAAACTTCTTAGACAATAGACATGCAGGTGATTCCAAATCTAGACGAATGTAATGTTAAGAATTGGAGCTACTTTACTTTAAACAAAGAAATTAAAAATAAAAAGAGGTAAATCGAACCATTGCAGTTAATTACATAACAACAACACCAACAAAACTATCTACTTAAGTATTTAGTTCTCAAGTGGAATGAATCAGAACATATCTATTTTGAACTTTGATTGACGTTTACCTACATGCATTGTTAAGTAGAGAGAATTCAACGAAATGCCAACAGTAAATAGTTTATTTAGGTAGTTGTCGACTTGTATCGTGTGGTGTGTGGCTAAACTACGGAACTTCTAGGTACTGAAATCCCTCACTTATTCATTCTCACTTGATGGAAATGTTGCATTTGTAATTACATGAGTAGTTCCTTTTAGTTTCTGATTTTTTTTTTATATTTTATGTGCCGACAGTTTACCACTATCTCGCCTGGTGGTAAGCGACGATGCGGTCTACGATGGAGTATCAATTTTAGTTACATCATCAACATCACATCATTGGGTACAAACATCGGATGCAATTCCAAATTTCCCGCTATTATTGAAACGAAACTCTTACCGAAAAACTTAAAAAATCTTTACTTTATCAAAGATACCTTAATGTGAAATGTTTGCATCTTTTTTCAATCGATTCTCAATTATATTACAAAACAATAAAGTTTAGTTTATTAGAGGTGCTTTTATCATAATATTTCTACTGGTACTAGAAAAATATCGTGCACACATATCTATTTTATTGCCATACGAATGCCATTAGAATATGAACTCCAATAATATTTACAATAGAGTGGAAAATATAAAAGAACCTACAAGGACATTATCGAGAGTGTCTCTTAAATATATTTAAAAACACTCGATCTTAACGAATGATTCTTACAATAAACATTGAAGTTTTATATTTTCTTTGTTGTAAACATTATTCCACTCAATTTGAAAGCTTTTTACTAAAATACCGAGGCAGTACGCTACAGTCGACTACACTAGTATTAGTCAAAGTCAGGGTCCGTTTAGCTGAACATTAATCTCTTTTATTTATGATATTTCATCAGTCGCTACATTATTTTTTATCTATCCATGTACAGTTTATATAATAACCGTTTTACTTAACAATTTTAGTATTGCCGAAGAGGTATTAATATAAAGGTTTCTATTGACATTAACACACGGTAAGTATGCAGTACATAAGCATGCATTTCTAAATGCTTTTTGTAACTCGTCAAAGAATAATTTAAATTACCGACGAGTAAATACAGCTACATACATATCCCAGGCGCCAGAAAGACACCATAATTAAACCATTATACGGCATACCGCGAAATATTCGACATAAATGTTAGTTGTAGAACAATAATGGCCATGTAGCAGTGTTCTGAAATCGATATATTTGCACTAGTGTCGGAAACTATGGGAAATTGCAAGGCAATCACAATTATACGAAACACGTCCTGCGCGATACAAAATGTTCGCACAAAAGAAAATTGCCTTTTATGTGTAGGTGTATATCTATTGTATTGTTATTGCTTTTATATGTGTGTACAGAATATTATTAGTACATAATAATCCATATATTTATTTTATATTCTCTATAAAATACATTTTTAAATACTACTTACAAAGACAAAAATAATATTTAAAAATATAAAAAATAGGAGCCGACCAGTAGCGGGAGCATGGTCCAAGCTACCGGTGGTTAGGGCTCCAGAGACAGAAACCTCCTCACGATACGTGCCGTTTCAAGGAGAACTGCCTTCTGTATCAGGCCCTTGACCCAACTGCCTAACGCTAGCCTCCTAAGGTGGTTATTAGTACATTATCTTTACGATTAAAATATGAACTTGTACAAAATACGTAGGTAGTGTAATTTGTAAAGAAAGCAGATGAAATTCAATCCACGTGAAAATGGTTTCCGTTGAATCTGATGATGTTAAGCTTTGATTGACTCAAAAATGTTTACTTAGGTATGCATTTTCACAATCTTAATTAATTAGGAGTGTATAAAAATACCAGGATTATAATTATCCTCATTACTCAATTAGTTGCTTAAAAAAATTCCTGTCCTACGATACGTAGAGTAAAAAAACCATCTGAATTTTATCCTCAATTTTGCAAAACGTGCCTTCACACAACAACTGAGGTAATTTGTTACTTTTTTTTAAGAAAATTACGTAAAATGTTGGTGTCTATTTTCCTTGTAGCCAAATGGGATGACGTCAAGGATGAACGTTAGACAAATAACCGTAATCCTTCATTAAGGCGGACTCGTAAAAACTTGTAATACTCTCGAAACTTGCAGTTGGTATTATTCCACCTGGGTAAACGTGGTGCAATCGATGATAATATGGAACTCGGACTGAAAAATTAATTTACTTTTCCCAAATTTCATGAGCATTCGCATTTTTTCTAGATGTTCTAAATTGTGAGAAATGTTGTGAAGAAAATAAATAGAGGAATTTTTGAATAATACCTCTTTGAGGAAGGTTTATCTAGGGTTTCTAGTGCGTACATAACAAGGGTTTATTTCTAAAACCTAACAATAAATTGGATGACCTTTTCTTTCCTATATTAAACATACTTTTTATTTCGGTATTCCGGTATCTATTGTAGGTCTGGGCTTACTGGAGTTGCAGCAGTTTTGGGAGGTCGTAGCGGACTTGTCTCATTGAAAAAAGTAATTTTTTTTTCTTTCTTACCTGTTAGTTGCCTGATGTAAATAAAACAGTGATGTAAATAAAATCAAAGTCTCTAGCAATGCCTCTGAAAGATATAAGCGTAAATTATGTGTTATCCTGAACCATAATCTACCCCTGTGCCAAATTTGTTTTGACTTGAAGGAGTAAGAAATAAACATACAAACTTTAGCATTTATATTATTTAGTAGGATTTTCTTTTCTATCTTCACATTTTGATATTGTGACACGGAAAATAATTCGCGCTTTGCCTCTCTTTAACTTACATTATCGTACTACTGTACACTCGAGCCTAAACTTACGAACTTCCTATATTGGGTTTCAAACGGAACCCTTTACCAGTGGAATGAATGCGGCAGCTATGTGTTTGGAATACAGTGGTCAGGGAGACTCCAATTATTCGCGACGAGTCAGATTGGTACCTACCTACTGTGGACTTCAGTTATAAATTAAAATTTTGGATGCAGATTTTCTATTGGGATGGTTTCCGAGATTTCTATCTTTAGAACTAAAACTCTGAGTGGATTGGATGTATGATTAACCTATTAAACTGTCAAACACCGCGAGTACACCGGTGACCGCAACCTATTGTTCTTTAATTGTGTCTATAATGACGGTACTCAACGAGTTAAGGACGGATTTTTTCAACGCCAAATAAGTTTTAACTGAGAACCAACTTTGAATATTTGACAATTCTTCCATACTAAAAACTGTCAAATGTCAATTTTATTCTACAGTTAAGAATTAACTGACGATTGATAAATCGGCCCTTATATGTTCCAACTGGACACTGTACGATAATTACAATTTACAGGATGATTTTATTTTTATGTAACAAAAACGAGCAAGTATTTTTATAAAGATTTTTTACGTGTTGTATTCATAAATCCTTAAAAATAAAATATTATTTTGTAAGTAGAGTAAGTACTTTTGCGGTGCCCAAATGGGCCTATAGTTGGAACATATTTTGTAAAAAATTGTAAACAACCCTGTACACACTATAGATGTATTAAAGTGATTTGAATTTGAATTTGAAATCCGTAGGTACACAAACATTTTAGACAACATTCGATAAAAACAACCCTCAGCTAACAAAATAAAATCCAACAGTTCCACGTAACACCCGTACATTTTACTGAAAATTGAAAAGTTTGGACATACCCTTATCAACACACATGTATACAGCACATCAACCTGTCAACACTTTTTAATACATCTACAACTTTATTACAAAAAGAAAGAGGTTGAAAATCGATTAACAATAAAGTGGTAGCTTCATATGCTTGTACCTACTTGAGGACCATGTAGTTACCTCTATGATCCGGGCCGGGTAAACCGAGTTACATATAAAGCAATTTATTAGGCGCCCCTTATCTTGTGATGGAATGAAGACTAAGGACCCTATATTACATGTTTCTTAGCAACATCAAGTACTTACTTCTTTACTTTAGCTCATTTATTTTGAATCTTGTTAGTTTTAACTCTGTTATGGTCTATTTGTAGGATAGCTCTTACTTGAAAAGCCAAGGACTCATGGCGCGATCTTGTCTCGTGCGCCCGGCGCGGTTGCAGGCCCGCAGCCGGTTTTTTCATGTATGTCTGTATTCTATAAAGGTATACATGAAAAAACCGCCTCGTTGGCCGAGTGGTCGCAAGTGCGGTATCAATCTCCATGTTGGATTATGTTACTTATTAGGTTTGATTTTCATTACCTACTTTTGATAAATAGTACCTTTTTTTTTAAGGGGGGAAAATCATCGAATGACTGCTCCCGCCTGGGTGAGGCGGAAGGGAGTGTCAGACTCTTACTGACTAAAAACCACCCCGTTCCTTCTCCTGCACGTCGAGCCGGAGCCCCGGTTACCCGTTAGGTTCTCCGCGACTCCGAATCGGCATCGGCCCTATTGAGCCCCATCTGTGGTGGTCTGTGATGACCTACAAGTCCAGGATCGTATTGAGAGTTTTGCAATAAACTAAACCGTACAACAATATAGACCCCGATAAGAACAATTTTTAAAAAGTATGCTCTATAAAAAATATATCTACTAACAGATATAAAAACAAAACTAGAATTTATTTATCATTTAGTACAAACAAGCAAAAATTAGAAGAAAGGCATTCGAGAGCAAGCTTACAATTATTTACACGTACTGATATAAAAAGTGAAGGGCTTCTAATTACACAGTACTCACAAAAAATGGTACAGACACGTAAGAAACGGACAAGGGCCGTTCCCAACGCTTACGAACTCCTTTCATGTTTGTCAGACATAAAAGGTAAAGAAAGGTACCCATAATTAAGTTATATTACATGATTCTTCGGAATCACTGTGATTCGTAGAGTTGTAAGAATATTCCTAATGTGACTGTATGAGTGGTTTTGTGGAATTGAAAATAAGTCAAAATGTCAAAAATCATTTTTTTCAATTAGACCAGCACCTGTAGCCAAATGCCATTTAGCGCTTGTCTACTTGTAGAATAGAAAACCAAACTATATGGAATTGACGTAAATTTTGACACTTGTCAGTGTCATCCCCATACATTTTGATTTCTACTCTCTCTTTATACAAGCGCTAAAGTGGCGTTTGGCTAAAGGCCCTGGAAAGCACTTTTGAACGTCAACAAAAAAAAAACAAAAGTTAAGCTATTTGCTCATTCCAAGGTGTTGATTCTTATGGAGAAGAACGGGCAAGAAACTCCAAAGGTTAAAATTATATTTTTATTTATTTCATAAACAAAATATACTACATACACTAAGCTATCTGCAAGCGACACTGTATTTCACTGCAGTTCGACGCGATATAAAAAATGGCAACCTCTTACTACTTAAATCCCACAATTTAAAACATTTCAAAGTAAGTTGATATTAGTAAACCGTCGTCGTTTAGCTTACATTATTATCACATGGAAATGAAACTGCCTCCTTGGCCGAGTGGTCGCATGTGCGACTGCCGGGCAAGGGGTCTCGGGTTCGATTCCCGGGTCGGGCAAAGTATTACTGGGTTTTAAAAAAAATCTCAGTAGTAGCACGGAGTCTGGAATTGTTCCCGGTATATGGCAATAGGCTCACCTCCATTAAATGGGACTCATAACATAAATAGTGAAAAGTGAGTGCTACATTGTACAGTGGCATAACGTGCACCTCTGCCTACCCCTTCGGATAAAAGGCGTGATGTTATATTATGGAAATTAAACGTAGCAGTTACGAGTTGGCAGATAGTCACAAAATGTAAAACCGTTTATTTCCCTTGAGAAATATACAGACCTACAAGTTACGCGCAGTAGTTATATTATATGTTATATGCCTTATCATGACGTATATACGAAACAATATGGCCCCCAGTACCACGGAGTAAGAATCGTATTACACGCATTCGTTTGGAAGCAATAAATCGTTATTTTTTGTCACAGGTTGTATAGGTACAGTCAGCGATCAAAGTTACTAAACAACTTAGTACCGATGTCATATGTCGAGGCATATTTTTATTGCCTACCTATTTGTTAGTTATTGTTAACAATAACTCCATGTAATTAAGAAAAAAATGTTTGATTGCGCATCAAATCTTTAATTCAAACAAACAATTGTTTGTACATAATAATGAAAGCTCCAAACATTAATTACCCACATTCATGCACTCATATAACACGTTATGTCTCATTAATTATGTGGAATCATCCATTTATCTTTTCTTAATGTGTAGTATTTATTATCTTACGTTTCTTGGTGTATTAAAGCAGTATTTCTTTAACATGGACGAAAATAACGGTTTTCTCACGTTAATATACTGAGAAAAGCTCTACTAGTTTCGAGTCACAGAGGGCTCTTCCTCATGAGCAACATGCACGGTCGCGGCGCGGCGGTATACGTGAGTAAACCGGTATATTTAGTTAATTCATTATGTCTCATGACAGTTATTATAAAAAGATATATAACATTACAAAATTATATAGTTAACTGTACCAGCAGTACTAATATACGATTTATACGAATTCTTTCTGCGAGACGGTTACGACTGTGAGGTCTTTTACTCTAAGCATTTGTTTATATGTACATATACACATTTTGTTTATATCTTTGTTTATTATGTGTATATAAAAGAAAGGAAATAAGAAGAAGATTATTACGAACACCCTGTATATTACGCACACATGTTTGCGTTGTTTGTTTTTTGATAGCTTAATAAGAATAAAGACCTTACGAGACGTACACCTTATGAGCTTCTGCATTGTATGGAACTTACTGACACATAATACAGTGACAAACAACATTACATTAAAATGCAATCTTTGTACGTCATTTAGTTGAATTTATTATAAGTAGTCCTAGGAATTGAACAATAAATGAGCTGTACGAAGCTTGTGGTCCATAATAATTGCTTGAAATATTTAAACAAAAACTAAACGTAATAATTTTCCTGTGCTTTTAGGCAGAATAGACGTGGCGTCACATCTTGTTATTTTAGGCTTAAGGTGTCAAAAAATATATACGATTTATCAATAGTGTCAAGGAATCTGAAGTGACAGGGCAAAATCACACGGTCGAGTGTCGAGTCGCGTCGCGTCGCGTCGGCAAACAAATCGTTACGTCACGACACATCCTGCCTCAAATATCATCATAGGATTACGTCCAGATTTCCAGATTTTTCTCCAATACTCATATTGATGGAAATCCTTAGGCTTTACTTGTTATTTCTGGATAAAGGCATTCCCAATAAAGAGCAATATTTTTGTCGCAATTTGTTTTTTATTAATTTTAGCGGTTTCACCACCTCCATTATAAGGATATATGTATGTATATATAAGTATATACCTTATGTGACAGATAGTCCATACAAATTACATTCCTAATTCAAATTTATCTGGTAGATAACAGCTATCCAGATATTTTGAAACAGGCCCTTAAACTTGATTTTAGTTAATAGGTATGTTCATGTGTGTTAAAAAGGTTTAAAAACATTTACAATATGTACCTAATAACTACTGAACAGAAACTGTGTATTCAGGACTTTCAGCGATTATTTTATTATTCCTAAATTTCATCTATTTAGGTTCGCCTAGCTGGACCACAATTATCGAGATAACAAAATTCTCGTAGTAAGCGCGAAACCCGCATCGTACCCAAACTAACTCAGTACACGTGTATCTCAAACACATTATAATCTCACATACACAGACCTATGTATAAGTAGGATTACGACTGTTGTCAGCAAATAAAATATATGAACTGTATTTTCAACTCACTTTTTCTACTCAACCATCGCTTTTATATTTACCCAGTAAAGAGGCCTGTACCTAAAGTGTACCTCATACCCATCTATAATCGTTCTGTCCATAGATTATATATATACTAGCGGACCCAACAGACGTTGTCCTGCATATCCACTTGAATGTATAAACAAAAATTCATTCAAATTAGTTCAGCTGTTTAGGATAAATAACCTAAACCATCGACTGCAGCGCCATCTGCCGGGCTGATTTGTGAATCTAAACCATTCCCAGATCCCCTTAAACACACAAAACATTTCATCACAATCGGTCCAGTCTTTTGAGAGAAGTTCAGTGACATACACACTCACAGAAGAATTATATATACCTCTATAAAGATAGTTTGAATTAGGAACTCCTTTATACTGCTTTACTAACACGCTGTTTAGTTTTGGAAGGCGTAGAGTTGCATAAATGAAATGTAACGCTGACTTTTTGTAGTTGTGAACTAATGGTGTCATATGGACGTACAAGCATGCAATAGTCTCGTTGTTATTTGAAATTTCCATCCTTTGTCTGGCAATCACTTCAATAATAAAACATCTACTTTTATTTTTAATGTTTTTCTTAAACATTAAATAAAAATAATTACGACAAGAATCCTTCCTTCATTTAAAAGTAAGTACAAAATACTTGAAAGTCAACTGTAAATAACTGAAACATTTCGATTTCAATGATGAAAACAATAATAAAATTACATTTCGTAGAAATAACATCGGCGACATTAATCAGAGACAAAAATGTTCTCATATTTTTATCAGAATATCAAAGAGGTTTTTTTTACTTTGACGGGAATGAATTGATATTTTCCGGTCTGCCGACAGTTTATTAGAGAAACATTCAAATAACGTTTTGTATTATTTTATGAATGAAAGGAAAGTTACAATCACTGAAACTGATATTCGTGGAAAAGTATGTAGATTGTAGAATGAAAATTAAGACGAAATGTACCTACAATACATAGTACCGAGTGTATGTTTATTTCTAACTCAACTTTAAAACTCTGAATTATTTTCATATGAACATTAATCTTATAGATTTTGTATATCTATGCAAGTGGCTGCCCTGTAACAAATGTGGATTTTTTTACAAGGCAGTCTTCTTTGCCCCTACCGAAGAAAATGTAAATATATTAATAATACGCCATTATTTTGATAGCCACAAGAGGTAACACAAAATGTAATACATTACTCTACAGATAGATTTAAGTACCTACCTACATACGTACTACATCTCATCAGAATCCCAATTGGGAGCTAGAAGATAATAATACCTATAATGTAAGCGAACAGCTGTGGCTGGGAGCTCCAGATTGCTTTCAATTTCCTATCAGCATGCGAAGCAATTTATACAAATTCGATCGCTGACAGACATCGACGTAAGATGAATCTTATAGAAAAATGTATTTGTTGCAAATGTGAAGGAATACTAACACAACATACGTACGTTACCTAACATAAGTTATTATAACATCACACGAAGTCACATTGTTCAGTACCGAAAGCATTGGACAGTGATGCACTTAATTATGGGTATTAGAAGTCCAATGTAATAGCATTTTTTCACCAATTATGTAATGATGTGTTCCATGTAAAGGGAGATGATATTACTACATATGCCAGGCACAAATTCAGACTTCATTGTAATAATTACAGATAAATATTTGAAAACTGAAAATCTAGTATAATTCGTCAAGCGTGTCTTTGCATTGTTCTTACATATGCGTACAGTATTGAAATATGTATAAGAGACATTGTAGAACATACTTTTTTTAAAAGAGTAACGAATGGAGTTTCTTGCTCGTTCTTCTCCATTCGAATCTACATTTTGGAATGAGCACCTAGCTTCACCTAGTTTCACTGACGGACTGACTGACAGACTATTATTTATTTTGTATTTGTTGACGTTTCAAAAGTACCAAACTATGGTTTAATTGAAATAAATGCTTTGACTTTGACTTTCCCATAGCACTTTGCCTAGTCCCCGAATTAAAATTAGTACATCTTGCTCAGCGCTTGCACTGGCGAGTAGCAACCACTCGACCGCAACCAGGCAGTCAGAATAAACAATACCTCTGTAATAGTTTACATATTTCAAATGTTATCCCTTGATGATTTATTGAGGAATCCTCATAAATTACTTGAGATATGATCTAGGACAAACTGTGGTCGAAGTCAGCTATATATTGCTTTGTTTATGCTACTATGTAAATATGGTACATATATAAATATATACTAATATTGCTATTGTTTAAAATGGTCAAGACTAGTAAAAGTAGATTTTAAAAGTAGACTCAAAATATCAGGCGGTGCTGGTGTACGTGTCATGTTCGTGAACGGGCGCCGTCAACTGGGACTGGTCAGCTACAGACTGCATTATTTATTGTCTTTAAGGTTATTTTCTTTTTCAATCTCTTTGACTGGATTTTGGTGTTACATTGTTCTCGCACAATCGAACCAATAAAACTGTGTAACTGGAGAATTGTATTATAAACCTGATTGGAAAAGAGTAACCTATGGAGTTTCTTGGTCATTCTTCTCCATACGAATTTTAAATTTCTATTGCTGACGTTCAAAAGTGCCTTCCTGGTCTAATTGAAATACATGATATTGACTTTGAATCGATTGAAAATTTTTAATAATAATTATTGTTTTTTGGGTTATCAAGTATCCTTTTACGAAGTTACCTAAAGGTAAAATACTTAATGTAATTTAGTTAAATGTCAGTCAACATGGAGTGACTTCCAAGCGCCCTCCATCATACATCAGGGATGTTAATATTATTTTTATTAACGTACCAAGGACTTTAGGTCGTATAAAATGGCATACATTTTCTTTATTATATTATTAACCACATCACGTTTTAGTTGTCACCAGTATTACTACACATACATAGTAATAATATACCTAACCTAACACATAATATAGTATTTCATTAACTTACTTACATTGACTTTTGTGTTTGTAAATAATGGTTTATTACGTTCAAAATGTTACTTTAAACTTTTAATGACATAACTTACTTTATTTAGAGGTCATTCGTAATCTATTTTTATCAAAGCTTGGTAAGAAACTACTGAGCGGGTAACTAAGGAGAGTTTTTACTATCTTTGCTTTCTAGTTTTCTTAATCTAGAAAAGATAGAACTTATATAATAATCTACATAATACAGGTTTTGTTTACGTAAATAATCCGGAGCAAAACATGAGTGTAGCTAGCTCTTATAAAAATCCAATATAAGAGCTAAGCCGGCCGTCTCGTGCCAAAACGTAGGCTGCTTCATAAACATAGCTTGTGCTGAAATCCTACGAAAAATATGTAAATAACGGTAAATCTGCAAACAAAATCGTATTCTATTTTTCTGTGTTGCAAACTAGACTCCAAATAAACAAACACAAGGTTTATTTTTGAAACCAATTTAATTTTAAACAAAGAAACTGATTTGGAATTACTTAGTTGGATTCAGGTTTCGGGGTCTCTTATTCGGGCTCGGTTTTTTTGTTTTCGGACCGTTTTATGTTGTTTAATAATTCGGGAAATTGGATGGAATAATTAATTAAACGCGTTATTGCGTTACTTGCAAACGTTGCCAATGTGATGATCAAACAAAATGGTTTAACGATTTTATTCCGAATTGCACTCTCTGTTAAACAATAGTTATACATCTTCTGCTAAAGTTGGGACTACATTTGCGGGTTACGGCAAATATTCGGGCTATGTATGTACCTATGATGTATGTGGCCGGGTACATCGTTGCAACGCGATGTATTCGCGTGCAGCCGATGTAGCATCGGGGCACTGTCGGTAAACTGGTCGCTTCAAAATTTTTGTCGCGACAATATTCGTTTGAGTGGCCATACCTTCGTCACTTCAGTGTCATCCAGACTTTGAAACGGAACCGACATACTTGTGTTTTTGTACAGTATGGAGTGGAATAACGAAAACAGCTTCCTCCATCGAAAGTAAACAACGAATATTCGCCGTAGACAACATCGTGTATGTCCGAGAATCGTTGTTTTGCGCACCAACCCGATACGAATCTATGCCTGCTAATGTATAGCCCCAGCATAAAAACTTTCAACTACAACGGTAGTGCAAAATGGCTTTCGTTTTATGCAAGTAACAGACAAGGTTGATATTGCGATTTCAATTGTAACCTTGCAATTTGGATATGAAGACATTAGAGAACACGTTATTACCAACAACATATGAATAACTAAAGTACTCATACATACTTTAGTTCACACATTTAGAATTCAGCACTAGAATCCATTAGGCAATGCTTTTAGTATAATCTGTAGTAAAACGCCGTTTCCCAGTGTTGAGTAATTTGTCTCAAGTTTCGCATTGTAGGTACGTAGCGACTTTGTAACTGAAAACAATGCTTTCTCTTAAACACACTCGGGAGAGGAATCGCAGATTCACTTAAAGTGATTCCTGTGGATATTTGAGTACCTGATTACTCTCGAACTACTACATAAATTGGATAATTCTTTATGGTCGTGTTCGTTGTTGTAAGGACAAGGTTTGTATGAATCATTTTTATACAATAGGAGGCAAACGACACAGTTTTGTGTACGAGCCCTTTTAAAAAAGAATACGCTCCTTTCTTGAAGGTTTTAAGGTCGTATCGGCTCGGAAATACCGCCGACTTCAGATCATTCCACAGTTTTGCAATGCGAGGCAGAAATTATACTGTTTAAGTACAGCTGGCACAGTGGTAAAGCTAACTGCTTGAATTACAACAAAAACATTGACTGATCAAATCCTCACAAAGAACAACTTGTGCGATCCAGATTATATGACTCGATAAAAATGTTATTATAAACGTAATTACGAACGACATAAAAGAAAATTCTAGCTTACTTTGATTTCTATAATCTACTTAAAAGGTTCCTATAATAAGTTAAATACAACAAGCAGTGCTAATGGGATCATGGAGAAACCTTAGTATTATACCTAGGCAGGTAGAGGTCAGATGACAAACGCAAAATGTGACGATAGCGTGCCTGAGAGTGATCATAATATAATGCTGACAGATATACAGACAAATAGAATTGAACTTCAATGTAAGGCTATACATCGAACTATATAAAGCCAGTTTATCATAGATTCGTTTTGTATGAACCTTTCGCACATTTGACGGCCATTTTATACTGGTCCGCAGAGCTTGATGTGCAATAACGTAGTACTAGTAAGGATATTACACCTTCTCCATCTTTCCTGACAGCATCAACCTGATGCACCTTGGGTCTCCAGGGATCAATTTTCTTATTTTCGCAGTATTTCGTCTCTTCCAGGGACACGAGGACGGTAGCGCGGTTGTTTTTCTGTTGATAACAATATGGTTTTAATTGGCTTCATTAGAAGTAGGAGGTAAATTGCGAATTTTATGCCTAAAGGACCGATAAGATTGAGTCAATGAGGATATTTTATAAGTTATTTATTTGTAAGTTAATTGTTAGATATTATTATTTATAATACGTGTTATTGAATGTCAGTATATCACTACATAGTATAAAACAAAGTCGCTGTCTGTCTAGATCTTTAAACCTACGCAACATATTTTGATGCAGTTTTTTTAATAGATGGAGTGATTCTTAAGGAAGTTTTATATGTATAATACATGCATATTATACTGTGAAGCCGGGCGGGTCGCTTGTGAGACATAATAGAAAATACATTGTGCCTCGCGTAGATACATACCATGGGTTAAACTACTTTGCAAATGCAGTCACTAGTAAACATACACCTTTCTGTCAAATATCTTTAATCTTTATTACATTTTCAACTTTATTGTTTTTACATAAAGTCGAAATAATGAAAGAAATCTGATTAGCACTGTACCTAAGTACCGAAGTACTTAAAGGAATACTAGGAAGATATGATAAAATATACAAATCGCATATAGACATTTGTACTCGTTGTGATTCTTTCGAATGATCTAGGAATCTAGGTCAGGTCATTCTATTTGTCTCCATAACTAACTTTGAATAATCCGGAGGAGTTCTAGATATACGGCTCTTTACTATTCATGCCTCATGTTTTTCATTATTGAGCGTACAAGACATTTTCGTCACGTTTCGCTTTGAGTATAAATATCCGTATGGACTAAAAAGTAGATTTAGATTCTTTTCTTGATTGGAAAATCGAATTTTGGAGTCAGTAAACTTTACACAACAATTTATAAGCTTAATTGTTGACTATTGAGTATAAAATCCTGGATTTGGTTTTCTATATAAACATAATACCTATTATTGTATTAATAAGACCAAAGTTAAAAGCCAGTTGGAAATGGTTAGAAATGTAATATAATGTCTTTGACATCATCGTCATTCATCATCTGTACGACTGTACTCTACTAACTATTCTACTAAATAACAGATTATTGCGAGTTAAAAAAAACGTCGACCTATCAAATATGAAAAAACTTCTTCATTTCATTGTTATGTTAAAACATAACTCCACGCCTTTTACCCCCGAAGGGGTAGGCAGAGGTGCACATTTTGCTACTGTACAATGTCACATCCACTTTTCACTATTTTATGTTACGAGTCCCATGTAATAGGGGCTGAGCCTATTGCCATATACCGGGCACATTTCCAGCCTCAGTGCTGAGGTTTTTTGAAAAACCCCAATAATGCTTTGCCCGACCCGGGAATCAAACCCGAGACCGCTTGCCCGGCAGTCGCACTTGTGAACATTCTGCCAACGAGACAGTCCACCATTATGTTATATAACCATGATATACCTCTATATATAATAACAAAAACAGTGTGTCCTCGTTTAGGCACACAATATTATCGGTCATATCATTGTCCTAGCCAGCACTAATTAGCTGTTTACGTGTCACGCAACGTGATTACAATAGCTACAGATTTGACAACCGATGTGTGTGACGTCACTACACATTATACTAGAAGGACGGTCACGGGATTTAACAGTTTTAATATACAGGCTGTATATATATTTGAACAGGTTCTGTAACTGGTACAATATTGTATTAAATTTGTACCTAACTATCATTCCGTGCTTCCGTGGTCAAGTTGAGTGGTCGCATGTCTTATTTCTGAACTTCAAGTTGAAAAAATATTCATTAAGTTTTTTACATTAACTTTACTATGCTTTCTATCCTTACGAGATGTAACAGGCATCTTCCCGATGGTGTTTTATACTGTCTGATCTTTTAGAACAAATTTTATTAATTGGGATGATGACAGGGTATGAAAATTAAAAATCTAATTAGTCCGTAAATAAGGTAATGTAAACATATTAGACACGTATTTTTTATTTTGTTGTATAATAATACTTAGATAAAACGAATCAAAGTTTAGGAGTGAGGGCTAAAACGTAATTTCTACGTATAAAATGTACATAGAAGTGACGTCACGTGACATTTCAAATCAATATATCGTCGAAAGTATTCGTTTCTGTAAAAAAATAAAAAATACGTGTCTAATGATTTAAAATAATCTACCGGATGGACATTAAAATAAAAATTAGGCATCTACCCTATTTTGTTTACTTTCAGTTATTAATGATGGTTGCAAAATAAGGGCTTGTACCATCAAAATATCACTGCGTGCTCCTAAAAAGATATTAACGAGCCTGTCAACTGAACAATTAACTTGACAACTCGATGTCAGCGTAATTTCATTATGTTAACGCGTTGCATGACGTGATATTGACATATTTTCGGTTGAAAATCTTTCATATTAAATATTATAGTAGATAATGTTATTTCGTCGCTGTTTACCTATATTCTAACGTCGTAAATTTAGATAGAAACTAAATTATTTCTGTAGCGAACACTCAATTTTAGGTACAATATCAGTTCACTATACTTACTAACATAGCGGCCATTTTCGAAGCTTGATAGTGTTTATAGTCTTTTGTTAATATAAACCATGCACAAGATTTTACACAAAGAGTAAAATTTAATATAGGTAAGACCAAGTTACTTCATTATGATTTTGCCTATGAATTGCCTATAAAAAGATATTAGATATTAATTTTTAATCCTTTTCCTACCCGCTTAAACCTCTAATCGTACTAGACTAGAGTTAATAAAAGTATGCCTTTTATTAACTTTGGTAATAAAAAACAATACATTTTATAACACCTACTAATATATTCTTCTATCTTTTGTTACAGGAGTCTCCCTTGTGTACATATTGGTGGTACTCCCAGGGTTGCTCCCCTGGCGGAGTGGGCCTGGCGCCTGGTTCCTATCAATGTGCCACCTCCTTGGAGCCCTGGCGCCCTGGTGTGGCTCCTTCCTCTACCACCTCTTCATGAACCACACGCGCGGGGAACAGCTGTACCATCGCCTGCTGCAGCTCGACATGCTTGGCATATGGGTCAGTCAGAGCATAGGTAAGTGATAGTTTCATTAGTAATTGAGCTCTTTTTAATAAACTTAAATTCGTAAATATCACGGACTACGTTTGTATACCTGCCTCTGTTATTAGGTATAACGATTTCAAGAGTTTAAAGATGATTAAGATCTTGAATTTTGAACCAAATTTAATCAAAGAAAATGGTATTTTAAGTACTGCTAATGGTGTTTGTTTGGTAAACAAAACTTTCTTACTTAAAACGTAATTGATCATGTCTGATAAAAGTATTCTCTTATCGGTATACGTAATTTAATCGTAAGAAAATTCATACTAGATATCCCTAGACAGCCTTATCCAAACCCAGATATTCCGGGAGATTGATTCACAAAATTCTATTTGTAGAAAGACAAGAATGAGATTATCTTCATCGGAATATTTGATCCGAAAAATGCTAATGAATAAGTTTGTTAAACGTTTCTAGGAACTGATAACTTTCGGAGATCTAATTTGAGATCCAAGATACTAAGTATAGAAATAGAATACACGGATTTAATATTAACGTGGGTTCATTCGAGCATGGGGTACGAAAATAACCAATGGAGATTCATTGGCTTAATATACCTCGATTATCTACCCTGATATTGGAAATTCCTATTCAATGGTTATATTTGTACACATTCTACAAGCAATATATTACTTGTGAGTATTTCTATCATTCATATCATTGTGTTCATCCATTGCCTGTCTTACGGCGAAATTCATGAACGGAATATGTCAGACAAATATACGACTGTGTTCATTTTACGTTTAATGAGTTTCGATAACTACGCTAATTCAGTGAATTTGGTATTAAATGATGCAGATATATTTAAATACAACTAAATAAGAACTAATCGTAGTTATTAGTACTGAGTCAATAAAAATGTAAACAGTTTTCTTACGCTATTAGAAGTAAAGTGAATGATTTTTAAGACTTCTGAAATGTTAAAGTATACAATCGACCTGGATAATTTCAATAGACGTCAGTTTATTTTGAAGCCTCATATTAACATAGAATTTAAATATTATTCCTGAGTTAGACAGGTTTATCTGTCCGTTAGTATCTGCCCACTGGATGTCAGGTACAGCTGTTATAGTCCTACGCTTTTATCATCCACTTGAGCAAGCACCCTGTATAACACGAGTGTCGCTTCAGATGACAAGTACATAATATTATTGACTTGAATTGTGATTAGCGTATAAATATTGATGTTGGCTGGTTTTGACATATTTTTTCCTTATTTTCTGCACTAGTTATTATAAGAAACTGTATAAAAATATTTCGTATAAAGTTTTGATATTTTACACGTAGTTTTGACAGCTTGTCACAAAAGTATGTGTTAATGAGGTAAATAATTAGTTTTTCGAAAGTAACGTCTTTAATTTTATACACTAGCGACGTCTCATTATGTTAATTTCGTGGGTAACAAAGGTGCGCAAATATAATTGAGAAAAAATGTTACATTTGTGCTTGAAGAGCAAATATAACGACTGTGCTACCCACACAGAACAGGAAAATTAGACTGAAATCAACCAGGTGAATATTACTAAAAATTTTACACGACTACGGTAGGTAACAATATACTTATGTACCTACTCTCTTATGTAGGTACTTATGTACAGAGATGTTCTGAGACACACTGAAATTACGTTTCTCACATCGCTTCTTGTATTCGTCAATATTTTTATTTTTTTAACTTAAAATCTACTTTTATACGTGGTTGTCATAAAGTTTATTTTTATTTGACATGATTGTATTAGAAACATATTTATACCAGCAGTTAAAATGAATAATTTCCAACATTTCATAAATCCATGAAGACTTATAAAACTCACTCATAAATTTAAAAAAACGTTATTATACAACTATTAAATCAGAAACAAAGTCTCATTTCTAGGTGAAAGACAAAGTTATTCGAGTGAAACAGGATCACATTACAAAGTTCAGACAGAACAGAGGAAGCAACGAAGCGAAATATTTTAATATCCAGTACCAAGTGTTATACAACATCTTCATTTGTTTAATCAAATTTAACTTTCAACTTTCTCTTGGGGCCTGTCACACATTTTCCAAAGTTAGACTTGAAGCTAGATTGTTAAAGAAAATCTTTCACAATGAATTCACGTCAACCTTTTTGTTACAATGCAATTTAGCGCTTTAGGGAGACAAGTTTTAAAGCGATTGAAGCGCTTTTACGCGACGCGACGGTCAGTCAACGTCGAGTGTGGATGACGTTAAAAAATGTTATTTAAAGCTTGATATAAAAACCATCTATGCTTGAGGTATTTGAAAAATGTAAAGGAGGTTTTTTTTTTAAATAATGAGTATGAGGAAAGGCAAGTTAAAAATCTTTGTAGGCATGTATGTTTGATTTGGAAACTCTAAAGATATTGTTGACAACACAGAACCAAGACCTATATGTTCTGTGGTGGATACATAAGAAAAATATAAGCAAAATAATTGGAACGACCCACTTTTGACTGGATATTTTAATTAAAGGTAAGCAAACCATATTCCAAGCATTTGTTTGAGCGGCTAATTTTAAAAGATTTAATGTCTCTTTTATAGAGAGTACAGAGAGTTGTGTGTTTAGTTCATTCTAGACACGCAATTAGTCACCGAGTCGTCGAGTCACGCGACTGTTACACACACACGTGGTGGGAGGGTTCAATTCCATGCTTTTTGTTTTAACGCTTTTTATGGGAATAATAGTTAAAAGTACTGGTTAGCATTATGTGGTTTTTATATAAGTTTTGTATGTGATAAATCGATCATCATCAACAACCTATAAATGCCCACTGCTGAGCAAAGCATCTTCTCACACGGAGAAGGTTTGAGCATTAATCACCACGCTTGCTCAATGCGGGTTGGCGATTTCAAACTTATAAATAGAAATTATAAGTTCAGATTTCCTCACGATGTTATTCCTTCACCGTTTGTCAGTGGTGTCTAAATAATCTTAGAAAGTACATATAACTCGGAAAAGGTCACATTGGTACTTGCCGTTGGTGGGTTCGAACCTGCACCCTCATAAATCGATACATGTGAATAATTATATATCTATGTTTAGCTTAATGAGAATATAATTCAAATTAATGGCACAATCCGCAACTACGTATGTACATTAAAAAACTGATTAGTAAATGTTGGCACAATACTAGAAAACGGCTCAACTGATCAAGCAGTCTATTATTCAAATAAGTAATGGAAACCAAGGAAGATTCTTTTTCAGATTGTATTTAATCAAAATTGGAAACTTTTCCAAATTAACGAGAGTGCACAGACAAGTAATACAAAGAGACACTTGGGAAAGCATGCAAAGTGAAGGAGGTCGTTACTCGATAGATGTCGCCACTTGAAAGCGGGTCCACGCTGCCTACAATGCAATTCTAATGAGTCAGTGGAGGCAGCTGTAATTGCTTCACCGCATCGCAACTCTTTAAATTAATTCCAATATAGATAGGTCATTAATTGACATTGTTTTTTAATCTAACTTCGTTGAACTGTGTTTTTGAATGAAATCATTTTTAAAATCTAAAAACGCCTGGAATCTGCTTTCGAGCACAATCAGTGCGACATGATCAAAGATTCAATATAATACGACGCGGATATCTACAAAGAAGCAAAGTTAAGATTATTAATAAATACATAGATTAAAAAACTTAAAACACCCTTATAATTGTAAATCTTCGTTATCAGTCACAAGAAATAGACATATCCAATGAGCTCAAATTTGATAGCCGGGCAACTAACGTACAAAATAAAAACAAATGACAAATCAGTGACGTCAGACCCAAAATGACAAGGGCAGAAATATACCGTGTTCTCTATCTAAATCCAAATTATGGCCGCCTTTAGAACATTGCAAAATAAAACAATTGACATGCCAATGACGTCAGACACAAAATGACAAGGGCAGAAATATACCATGTTCTCTTTCTAAATCCAAATTATTGCCGCCTTAAGTACAATGCAAAAAACAAATGACACGTCAATGATGTCAGACCCAAAATGACAAGGGCAGAAATATGTAACCGTATTCTCTTTCTAAATCCTAATTATTTTCACTTTCAGAACAAGACAAAATTAAAAAAAATACGTCTGACACATGCCGCGTTCTCTTCCTAAATCCAAATATTTCCTTTATATTTATAGAAATATATAATTTATTATATAATGAAATAGAAATATATAATGAAAAAATTATAGAAATAATTAGTTATTGTTAGATAACAATAGTTGAAAAATTCGCAATATAGGTACACAAATATCCTTAGAGACGTACATATACGTATATACATATCGTACGTATATATAGATTTTTTAACTATGAATATAACAAAACAATTAGCAATGCTGATTCTTAGATTTGAATGACCGACGCAAAAATGGCCGTGTTAAAAATTTACAATACAATTCTCTTTTACCAGATGAATGATATGAGTACTTTTTATTATTCGGTGTCTTTCTTGTTTCCAAATTGAACATAGTAAAAGAGATAAGGGTCTCTTACTAAAGCTCTAAGAAAGTATACGAGCTTGATAAATGGTTGAAACAGACGCGTCCAAGGAAGCACGTCGTTGCTACGAGACGCTACAACATTGCTACGACGACTACGACAGCTACGAACGACCGTAGCGTAGTGTTTAATTTATTTTTCTGTAAAGTGTCACCTGATTATAATATCTTTCCTTTTTTATATTTGCTTATATGTTGAAAGTAAAACATTTTTGTACGGTTTAAGCTTACATTCGATTTATAACAAGGTCTATATGTAAAATAAGGGACGGTAATAATATGAAAATTTTATCTCAGTTCGTTTCAGCGAACAAATGTTTACTGCCAATATTTTACAGAGTACACAGTATTAACACGAGCCCAAAACACATCAGAGTAAATATTCACGCATCATCACTGAAACTCATATCATCAACTCCTTCAATTTCACACTGCTTTGGGATTACAGACTTTAACTTAACAGCGTGCAGTTCAATTTCCAACGCTAGTGGCATTGTTTAATGTCCTTTATAATTTTGTCAATCTGAAACCAACTTAGTTCTTATTGGCATAAAGTTGAAATTTGCTGAGGGTGTAATAAACATGTAAATTCCATTAACAATGAATGTGCGTTCATCCATAAGTAACAGTATAATCTCCGCAACGAGACTCATACACCGGCACATTTTAAATTATTCATTGAGATTGCGAAGTGTGCAGGCATACAGTTTACGAAATACTTTGATAAGTAACATCATGTCTAGTATATTCGGAAAAATTGCCCCCCTTAGAAAAGTATATTCTTAAGCACTAAGCAGAAATCGTTGTACCAGGCAAGATCATACACGGCTGGCTGGTCGTTGTATGGAGAGATTTACTTTACACATTACATTCAGTACCCATCATTCTTAGCCCTGAACTACTACTCCAACCCTACTACTACTCCCATGATATTATGACAGACCCAGTAATAAAATAAACCTTACGCTGTACAGTCATACTTACGTAACAGCACTAGCCTCCCAAGGACTAAGATTTCAAATAAAACACGAACAATGTATGAGACGATTATTTCATTGTCCCCTCTCACTGAAAATTATTTCAAACATTTAATGAAAACCGCCTCCACTCATGCTTCGTATTACAAATTACAATGTCGTCTTAAAAAGCATGCGCAGCGAAAACATCCCCTAAATAAATTGGTCATATTTTCCCTTCCGTATTGTTATAATTTTACAAATTAAAAAGTGGTTTTATTTATGCGCTAACCAGAATACATGGCTGCTAGTAACGTTAATGAGATGTAACACGATGAAATGTTACAATAAGTACTTAAACATTTCTTTTTTCAAAACATATTTCTCCGATATTGTGTAATATAACCAACTTCCTATTCTTGTTTATAATAATATAAGTCTGTTCTTCTCCTATGTTTTATTTTCAAAAAGATAAGTAGTATTTAGTAACGCTTAAGATCAAGTAATACCACACACATGAAATAAGTGAGTTCACCTATTTGCACATGTGCACAAAGTGATAGAACTCTATCTCTGTTTATCTTATCTTACTCTATCTCATTAAAAACGTGTATTGTTATGATTGTTACATAGTAAGTTAATAAATACGTTTATAGTAATTGTGGTTTGGTATATTCCAACTAATTGCAAAACACATACGGCACAAATCGGTTTAAAACAATTTGTGTTCGGTTGCGGCCGCGGATTATTGCGATCTGACCTTTGTAACAAGCGCTGTTTGTCCATACATGGTTTGTCCATACAGGATTTGTATAAAATTACCATATTGTGTTACTATTTGTTTATTATGTGTGAAAATAAATATGAATCAACCAAATCAACGAATGTTGCTAAGGTGTTAACATCGAAAACGAGAGAATCAAATCGAAATTGTATGTCTAATGTTTATTTAACGGACTTCAAAAAAAAAAGAATGTAAACATGTACGTTTGTGCACGATTTTCTAACGATTAGCTGAACCGATCAAAATGCGATTTTCAGAAAAGTGTTTGTTGCACTTAGGAAACGATGTTACTGTACTTAGATATATTAAATAACCTACTTAAAAGAGGGGTTGAAGGTGGTATTTTTAAGTATGTAGTTTATAAAAGAACTATATTTTTTTTAAATAAAATAATTATTTTTAACTCGAAAACAAATGAACCAAACCGAATTTAAATATTTTTTAACAGAAGAAAAGAGAAGAGGTACATATAAAGTACCATCATTCGGGTTTTAGTATCACAAAATAACAATATTGACCTCGTTTTCAACTTTCCTCTATATTTATTTTAAACACAGAAATGGAAAATTTTTGTACCGTTTGCATTTCGCATCGGCTCACATTCTGTTTGAACCGGATAAATGCGGATATATACGGATCATGAATTGGTACGGAGCGATTAACGCGACCTATAAACAAATAAATGCATTTTAACAATGCAAAACGATTTTATTTCTGAAATATATTTGTTAGCAGGCTCATAGGTAAATAGCCAATTTTATTATGGCTTTTAGAAGAAGTAACTTATGTTGCTTGTGTTTATTACTTTTAAGCACAAATTTCCAGTAAATTAATTATAATGTTTTCGGCTTTCTCACGTAATTATTTTCGAGGATCTCGATTACTTTCAAGCCGAGTTCCTCGACAAAGTATGTAGTTTGAACAGCATTTGTTTGAATAAGTAGCACGACAGTCGCCGCGTCGCGGGTCGCGAAATACTGCTCTTTAATATGAGCCTCTAGCGTGGCTTGAAACTAGTCGAGTTCTTCGTTAATTACGAGAGTAAGCTGAAAAACATGATAATTAATTTAGTATATCTCAAAAAAGTAATAACAAAAATACAAATTTCCAGTTTTGTTACCTTCACAGAGTAAACAACTTAAAATAGTCTAATAAAATTTATATATTGTAGCTCCTTAGTCGCAATACGGCACGATTGGCGCGGTGGATGCCGTGGATGGACAACTGGCTGCCGTGCAACGTGACGCGGGTTCGATTTCCGCACGGAACAACTCTTTCCACAGTGTGATCCACAGATTGTTGTTCCTCGTCTGGGTGTCATGTGTATGTGAACTTTATGTATCACCCACGACACAGGAAAAAATCGCAGAGTGGGTCAAAGTTTGTAAAAAAAAATACGGTACAACCTTTAGAAAACACAGTCTTCAATTCTTTATTTAAAAATTCGTGCAAACAAAATGTATCAGATTGAAGACACTTATAGCAAATTACTTTACAGCAAATCTTAGTGGTCCCATCAGCTGCTTCTGGTCCGTGCTAGGATACTAATTACTTTGCAAACTTGTTAAGTGGCCAACTTGAGGCCATAAAACATATCGTTATCGCCACGACCAGTACTGCCCATTAGTTATAGGGCACAACTGCACCTCTCTTAGGCTGCATTAAATAAGAACTCTTTTTTAACAAAAAACGAGTGTCCGTAACTTTGTCAGTCAATCTTGAGTCAATGTGTAGTTTTTGACCAATTCCAGACACCATATATAGATCATAGAAAAGGAAAATATAGACCAAAATGACTATTTTTCATCTTCTAAATTATTGACAGCCTCATTGGCCGAGTGGTCGTAAGTGCGACTGCCGGGCAAGGGGTTTCGGGTTCGATTACCGGTTCGGGCAAAGTATTACTGGGTTTTTAAAAAAAGAAATCTCAGTGGTAGCACGGAGTCTGGAATTGTGCCCGGTATATGGCAATAGGCTCACCCCCTATTACATGGGAATCATAACATAAATGGTGAAAAGCGGGTGTTACATTGCACAGTGGCATTAAGTGCCGCAATGTGCACCTCTGTAGGCAGAGGATTCTTCCCCTTCAGGGATAAAAGGCGTGATGTTATGTTATGTTATGTCTAAATTATTGTTAGTAGTACCTAGGTGATTAATCTTTGACTGTGACTAGTCAAGTATCAGTATCAAGTAAGTTAGAATAACACATACGTATGGTACTACCACCATATTGCTACTAAACTTTAACTTAAGAAAAAAATGTCCCGTTTTCGAGTGTCAATTGTCCGGTCGCCAGAGAGGAAGACATTCTGTATTTATCGGTCCTTTGTTTGAGACAGCTGACTGTCATTTATTTTCCTGTCACATTCACGAAAGTCGATTATGGTGGATTTAGTTATTTTCGAAGATAAGTTAAGGAATGATCCAATACCGAAATCAATCTAAATATAGCAATTGTGCTACCGTAAATCTACGCTTAATTCTATGTTTTTAACAATGTAGACTGTCTTCCTCGACAATTCTAAATAACCGAAGTTTAGTCCCAATAGTTGTGAAAGCGTTAAATAAGAAAACTCTTTAATGCTCCCTCAGAGGGTCACGATCCTCCCCAAACAACACGAAACAAACAATAAATTGCCGATAAACTTTTCCATTCATACCATCGAAATGGAAATACTTTTGTTCCAAAAAAACATAACATAAGTTTGAAAAACATAGCAGGTATAAGAAATGATAAGAAATTCGTAACTGTTGCTCCCTCGGGCTATATTTAAGAAGGCCGAACATTTGTTTTAGTTTTCGGTAATATTTCTCTTAAATAATACATTAAATGGATACCTATAAAGTTGGCAATAAGAGGCAATTTTTTTTGTGACAAAAGATTATTTCATGTACTTTTTATTACTGCTAAATAATGAACATAGGTACAATACCATAATATTTTACTGAGACCAAAGACATAGTATCTTTTTAAAGAAACTTCTTTGAGGAACAGTACCCGTAACACATAGTAACTCGACACGATATATAACCCAGTGGTCCAGAATACGTGAGGGAACAGTGAGTGTAGTGCACAATAAACTGGAAGCCCACACGTGTCAGCCCTACTGAATTACTAATGGTAGACACGGAAACACTGCGGCACACACACACACACATAAAACGCAATGTAAACGTCACCCTTCATAACTAGGCTTAAACTTTTGCAGTCATGTGTAAGCCACTTTAGGACAGATGTATGTACCATAACATCATCAGCCTGGAACAGTTCCCTGTTAGACTATGGAAATGGACTCCCTCTACTTAAAAGGTTGGTATAATCTCCACGCTTGGCTGGGGAGTTTAAATCGTAGTTTAAGTTGTTCTGGATTATGGAAGCTTTTGTTATGGGGTTAAATATTATGACCAACAGAAAATACTTTGATACCCTTTGCAAAAATATGTAGGTACTTAACACCAAAAATGTAGTAAATTTGTATTATAACTTTCGTGAGACATACTAAATAAATTATAATGTTTTCGGCTTACTCACGTAATTATTTGACGAGGAACTCGACTAGTTTCAAGCCATGCTAGAGGCTCATATTCATGAGCAGCATTTCGCGACCTGCGACGTGGCGACTGGAATGCTGCTCCTCGTCAAACAATTACGTGAGTAAGCCGAAAACATAATCATTTAATGTAGTAAAAGTCACCAAATGCAGTAAATGATCACTTCTAATGGTAGCCCGACATGGTGGGCGGATAGGTATGCCATTCGTTATAATCGAAATATCTTCATCTATTTTATATTAAACTACGGATCTAATTTTGGGTCGACAATGATTTATTTGGAGCCATTTTGATTAAATAGAGTAGCGAAATGTTAAAACTTTGGTTATAATTTCACATTAAAATGCGGGTTTCATTTTGGTGATTATTTACTATTTTTGTCTGTTGTATGTTACTATATCTGGTGGTAAGTTAAACATAAGCCCTCGTTATTTTATCATCATAGAATGGGATTTCAGTTTTTGTGTAATAAAACATTAATTCTTTCTCCATTGAAATTAAAACAATGTGTAGCATAAATCATTTAATTTTTGAAGACCATTGTATTAAAAAATGAACGCAAAAAATTAAACAATTGTGTTTCTAGAAAAATAAAATGTTCAGCCTATAATTTCTATAGAATTACGCTGCCTTTTTATACAAACAGTTATTCAATATTAAATTGTGTCTGTAATTGTTAAAGAGCGTTTTATTCTGAAACAAAAGATAATAATTTATTTGTGCGTCGATAAATATCGTTAAAAAATGGACAGACTTGAAAAGTTCGTAATACTAAAGAACAGGAGATATTAAAATTCAGAGCACGAGATGAAAGACCGGAGTAGTACGACAAGCAAGTACATAAAATCAAAAGTAATTTCGAAATGCATGAATATTTTACGATGTTCTACAGACGTAGCGACTCAGAATGCATGCAAGTAGGTATTAGTCTGACTCTAGATATCGTAAAAAGACCGTAAAACAAACTCAAACGTTTCATAAGACGAAATCGTAAGTTGATGCATTGGATCATAAATTTTCATAAAATATTACTGATACTGAACCTTAGCTACTCTGTATACGCTACATTTTTATTAATAGAGCTATGTAATCAAGGGGACTTAAACACTAACAAGGTTAGCTTTAGGCAGTCATTTAAAATATGGAATAATAAATCGTTAGTCATTAATATTCTTTGAAGTTTGAACTACTAATCTGTGTATGTTTAATTCATAGTTCGGCGATGAAAGACGTGCAATCCAAACTCTTTTGACGAATTGGAACCCTCACGTAGCAAACCTGAAAATAAAAATGTAACTACATTCAAACACACAAATAAATACTGACTGACTAAAAATGTCTTGGCAGAAAACACAAAATCTTTCTCTTTGAAATTCAAAATAAATCGTTCCACTAAACCGTCAACCATTGTCCGCCTTTAAAGGGGTCGTGTCACGTCACCCCATGTGTTTAAAATATTCAGGTGCAACCCTAGTGCAGGCAGCGCATCACGTGACTGGGGCTCAGAAACATACGAGACTACCCGGCACCATTGTCAGGTACGAAATTAAATTCTTTCCATATATTCCCTTTGTATTGTATGAAGGGAAATATGAACCATTTATACAATGATTGTAAATATAAGTAAATTATTTTTGCTTCGGACAAAAGTTTTCATTCAAAACGAACACCGTTTCTATTTTAAAGTAAAGTTGTTCATTCTCATTGTTTTCAATTGACCACGAGTTTATAGGTCCATTTCCCTAAGGCAAATGGGTCCCTATTTAAAAGTATATATAGAACGAAATCTGTGATTGCACCCAAGACAATTATGATCATAAACTCTCTGCCTACTTATCCCCAAGCTAAAACCGTAACTAGTAAAATATGGGTGTAGTTTTAGCTAAATCTCTTCTTACCCGTTTGAAATATAAAAGATGGTGCCAAGAATCCATTTAAAAACTGATAAGCTATTCACTTTGAACCGATGCGCGATGTAAATATGGAATAATCCACAGTCGTTCTCATTAATATTTCAAAATGGCGGCAACGTTGAATCCCTCGGAAAATGTTTCTGTTTGTGTTCTTTTATTTATGCTTATTGGATTATTGTGTAGCGGTTACTGGGGACATTATTAAGTAATTACCGACTAACTGTTAGTTAGTAGTCTGTGTTAATTATAGTTTTGTAAAATGATAGTCAGTGAAGACTGCTATGTGTTTGTAGACACGTGCCTAATAGGTTTACGTGGTGTTTAATTATACCTGTTGCTGTTGATTTGTCGTATTGTTGTAAGTAAACAATATTTAAGTAATTTTGTGAGATCGTATTAATAAACATTCATTATTTCAATTAAATTAATTCGGTACACTTAGTCTGAATAAAGAGTTTACTGTGGCAAGTCCCTTTATAAGGAGACGACATTTTAAGTCAAACTTCTTACTTTTTTTAAACTCCGAAGTTAAATCCATCATCGAACATATTATGTCAGTTACGCATCATTGAAAAGCTTTAATTTGTCTTAGATAGTAATATTGCACTTATTCTTAATAAGCTCTTGTTTAAACAGATCTGACATTGAAGCATAATCTCATCCATCACACCGACGAAGGTTATCAAAATTCTATTTTAAGCACAATCAATTAAGGGTTGCCATAAAGAGATTTTACTAAAAATCCAACTCATGATATCTCAAGATTAGCTTGATATCTCATTATGTAATATCCCAGTTCAAATTTTCTTTTCACTGAAGAATTGTCAGTCATCCTGCTATTGTTCGGTGGAACCGTATCAGTGTGACGTCACAAACTCTCATGGCCACTATCTCGATACCAGATTACAGTCGTGAAGAAGTATAAAAGGAAAATTAATGACTATTGCCCTTTTGATGTGAGTATAAAGGACTAGGTACTACTTATATGTGACGAGAATTGAATAGAACTTTTTTTCATCGAGTGTTAAAGTGTCTAGACAAGTGGTTTTCAAGAATCGTAATCTTTTTGTGATCGGTAATCAGACTAGAAGAAATTTATTGGAGATATGTGTGTTTGACATCTACAAATGCCCATCACTACATCACCTACGAGTAGATTGGTACAGATAGAATTCCTTTGGCTTTAAGTTAAGGTATAAAGGTTTTTTATATCCATTGAGTTTGAACGATTATAGGTAGGTATGTAGAAAATGTTATTTTATTTTCGTCTGAAAACATGTTCAATATACATAAGTTCTTTAACTCAATGGAATAGCTATCAAAACGTCACAAAAAACATCTGTGTTTAACGAAATAGAATAACTCGGCTGTAAATCAAGATTTTTACGATTCAACAGTGAATTCGTTTCTGAAATCCTTTGTTGACATTGTTTAATAGGTTCCAAAGTCATTCAAAAGTCGTTTTGCCTTAACAAAAGTTGACAAAGACTGGTTAGTTACCTCTATATAAAAATATATGTATAGGTAAACGAAGCATAGGTATAATTTTGTTTATCTGAAGTATTCTCCTGTGTTCTTAACTCCAATTACCTAATCGAAATACTTAAGTATTTACATAAAATTACGCAACACAATGCTTGCAATCTTCATTAATTGTTTTGGAACGCTTCGGGTATATTTTTACGGACCGTTGGATTAAAATAATTCGCGGGTCGGTCTCAAGTTGGGGTTTATGCCAAAAATAATTGCTTTAATAGACAACTGAAAATAGAAATAGATAATTATTTATAGAAAGAAACGAAGAGAGGCTTTTAAAATAAGAGAATGTAACTGTT
The DNA here is from genome assembly GCA_902850265.1 of Spodoptera littoralis. Classification (NCBI taxonomy): domain Eukaryota; kingdom Metazoa; phylum Arthropoda; class Insecta; order Lepidoptera; family Noctuidae; genus Spodoptera; species Spodoptera littoralis. The sequence goes on along the minus strand of LR824542.2, from coordinate 3,783,459 downwards.
AGGTACTGGTTTTGATAATAGTTTTTGTTACTACCTGGTGATTATAGTTTTCATTTGCATTTCATTATGTATTATTTCGTGTATAGGTAGTACATTGACTTATTACATAACAGGCAAAATGGCTGACACTATGAAAACACCTCTGTTCTACCCTCTAGAGACTCCTCTACATTCGTTATATTTACATACGGATTTGCACACACACGAAAAAAGAGCGAACGTCGAAAATTGGAAAATGTCGATAGACCGTGACAAAAATAAATATTTGTTCCATTTGCCTTAAATAAATAAGTCTCTCAAGAGGCTCTTACAGGCTAAAGTACTTAATTTTGTTCCGTGTTCGTTCCAAGTGGCGTGTGAAGATTTGGGCCATCGGTTACATTTGGAGTTGAGGAAATTAGAAAGTAAGTGTTTGTTTGCACTCACAGGATATTGTAAACAGAATTGGCTGTGAACGGGGAAATCACGAAACCTTCTTAGGATTCTGGTAAATATAAAAAGGTGGCTTAGACTTTTGTGCCCAATTTCCGTCACTTTCTATAACCATTACTTGCTGGCTGAATTGAAAAAAAAGCCGATTTAGGTTCAGGTGTGTAGTTTTTGTTGAACTGAAGATTCGCGTTAGAGTTGACAGCTACGAAATTGTCTAGTTGTCTACCTATTTTAAAATGATAATTAAAAATATTTGCGTGAATAGAATACGTAAAATAAATAATTTCGTAAATACTCTGTTTCGCCCCCAATCTCCCAATTCTCGAATCCCCAATAATCTTCCAATTCCTAATCCCCAAAAGGCCGGTAACGCACTTGTAACGCCTCTACTGTTTCGGGTGTCCATGGGCGGCAATTGCTTACTATCAGGTGATATTTAGGTTCGTTTACAGACTTATCCCATAAAAGAAATCTGATAATTGTATTTTGAGTTATTTACCGCAACTATAGCGAGTGTAAACGGAAACCTCCTGAAACGCTGACAAAAAGTTGTTTTCACAATTTTGACCGTTTTAGTTTCCGTGTTATTCATGCAACATCAGCCTTGAGCAGTTGATTACAACTATTATTACATTAAAAGAATCATTTAAATCCTTATTTTAATGTAAATAAAACTTATTTTTTACCACCTGTCGGCGTTATCGGGAGCGTTTTATACACCCTGTATGTTATGAGAGTAAGAGTAAAAATATACCTGCTTACCACTCCGGATATTTAATGGTTTGATGTTATCTAATGAATAATGCTGAGTTAATTTGTTATGTTCGTAATAAATATTTGCAATAATTGCTGAATAAATCAAGTGTGCGAGTGTCTATTGACACACATTAACGATATCTATTATGTTATAAGTGTTGTATAATGTAATGCGGAGTTAAGTACTAACATAAATACATCGTATCTAATGATTGTCGCGACATTAGCACCATTGACAGTGTATTTGTACAACTAGCTTTGCTGAACTAAATATTTGCAGTGTTTACTGTCTCAAGTATCGATTAACGATAGTACATTCACTTATTGAGATCGGAATCTGTTTTTATTTATGTAGTAATAATAATAATATCACTTTACTCAATAATCTCAATCAACTAATTCAAAATTGATAAAACCTTTGTACTGTAGATAATAAAGAACTAACTTTTTTGTTTTTTTTACCATATTATAAAGTATAGTGCAACTAAAACTCGTGCAAATACTTTGTAGTTTTATTTTACACGTATAAACGTATTCAAAGTCAAAGTCAAAGCATTTATTTCAATTAAACCATAATTTGGTACTTTTGAAACGTCAACAAATACAAAATAAATATAGTCTGTCAGTCAGTCCGTCAGTGAAGCTAGGTGAATCTAGGTGATCATTCCATAATGTAGATTCGAATGGAGAAGAACGAGCAAGAAACTCCATTCGTCACTCTTTTAAAAAAGTATGTTCTACAATGTCTCTGATACATATTCCAATACTGTACGTATATGTGAGAACAATGCAAAGACACGCTTGACTATACACTATTAACTTATGTATATTAACTATGATAAATAAAGAAAACTTTGTTACAAACTAACCGCCACACGTGTTCATACTGTTCATCAATTTACATAATCAAGTATTTGCAACATTGTTTCAACACAACGACTTTAAGTAGACACTAGCACATCAAGCTACTCTAAACTTTTACAATACATTATCACGTTTAATACAAACTAATAAAGTTAAAACTCCTTTAAAGCAAGAATACCTTGATAATCTGCAGCAGACAAAGTTGTGTCTTAATACTTTTATTTTTAAGACTATGTTGCATGTATTGTAGTACTCCATAACCCAGGTTATCTGTGGTCAATGTCAGGGTTTGCGTGAGGACCTCCAGTAGCGGATGAGCAGAAGTCAGTCAGCGGAAATTTGAAGGGTTGCGGTTCTTCCTGCTTTAATTGCTAGCTGGTGGTAACTTGATTGAAGGCGGAAGAATACTGGCATTGAATTGGGTGAAGGGTTGGATTTTGATCTAGATCGATGGCCATCTACTAGATTAACTTGCTAAGGTTTTGTAAGAGTTTTTGTAGTCTACACAATCTAAGAGGTCAACTCTGACGTTTGTCTATGTACCGCTATAAATTGTTATGGACGTCTTGAAACGTCCGCGTAAAAAATGTAAAAAATTAAATAGACGACTTCAGGGTCTAGTATCAACAAGCTATAACATGATAGATAGATATTATATTTTATCGTTTCTCTTGATCTGTTTATAATCATATTGTCTGCACGGTCTTTTTCAATATTTAACTTTTTTATTTACGCAGGAAGTATGTATTTTTAATATTGTATAGTACTCACACCATATTAATTAATTTATTCCAAATGCTAAACGTGAGGACTTGTTATTGGCTCATTGTTACCTACGCCTATTGTTATTTTTATCCATTTTTATAAGCTGTAAGTCCTCCATGAGTTATAAATAAATAAATAAATATAATTTCCTTATTACTTACATCTCGCAGAAATCTACAAATTGGAAATTATATTGCAAAACATAAATAAAACAACAAAGCAAATTGTTGGTCAAAGTTTCATTTATTTTGTATCACAATCTACTTACATTAATTAATCTGAATTGATTCTGATATAATTGTTGGATATTAAAGTTACTGTGAAAATGATATTGAACACTCATTACTTTCGCACGAAGCAATGCCGTAGAGCATTCATAAATAAATACGAAACGAACACTGTAGTATTCAGATTGCAACATGTAGGGTTTCTAGGAAATCCCAATTTCGTAATTTTACTTGCAAATAGTCGATGTTAGTCCGCAAAATGACACTTAATGACAGAATTGTATTTATTTTCGCAATACTAACGGAGAGTCCATTATTGTAAAGTGTTTCTTCCTCGAATTTCAAGAATGAAAAATAGAAACATCGACAAATTGAGGTCTTTGAGAATTGACTTCGGCTTATTCGTTTATCGTAGTTTTATTTTGAGGGCAAGATATTCTGAGGTAACATTTTATAACGTAACCTTTATCTTGTTATGTAATAGTAACTAAATAGTATGAACGAATACGTGTTATTTTAATCAATTTAAAACAGAAGGAAGTTTTATTCAATTGACTGTTTATTTTCGTGAAAATTGTACCTAATTAGAAGATAATAAATTTAAAAATAAATTCATAAAAAACAGAAAGTACACAAAATAATTAAAATACCATCGTATTACAAAATGTACATACCTTCCGTTTATAGATTTTAAGGCTCTTTTTCCGGTAGCAAGTCAATCTGTCATGCACATACCCGTATTGTGATTTCATAGAACTAAAAAATACCTAGACCCAGGTACATTAATGGCCTACAATGGCAGTAAGTCAGGCGACAGTGACGTCATAATGAAAGTTGCATGCTTGCACTATAAGCAAGGGAAAGCGTTTTCTAAAAATATACACAAATAGAGGTAATAGTTCAGTTCTACTACTGGTAGCATGAAGGCTTTTTCTTATAGAACAAAACACCTTATAATTATGTACAAAAAGAACTTAGAGCTTTGTATATACACAAAGTACCTAACATCCATTTTTACTGACTGCAAAAAGGGAGGAGGTACTATGTTCTAATGATTGCTTTTTTGTCATTAGTTATGTTATGAGTCTCATGTAACTCTCATGTCATGGAAGAGGATCTATTACTATACATAAATGTATCAATCACCATTTCAGACTCAATGCAAACATTTATAGTAATAGACTAAGAATTTTTGCAAATGGAAAATACTCAATAACGCTTCATCACACTAGGAAATCGAAGACCCCTTCCTCGGTTGTTACACTTGCGACCACTCATCCAATGGTGCAGTTGTACGTCACACAGTCTTATTCATGAAAAGCCTTGAAATTATATTATTAGGTATTTTTAATAGGCCTTAATACCCACTTATAAAAGCTTCGGTTTCTTCCCAGAATAAACCACTTCGTCCCAATCAGTAGCCCAAGTAATTTCTTGACAATGAACGAGGTCATGTATGAACTCATTGAATTATGCTGGGAATTTATTTCTCCTCTTAAATATTAAAGGAAAATATTCGTAACTCGTTTGTATAACAATCATTGATAATACGATCTCTTTCATTGATAAAATATTTTCATTTATAGAGAGAAATACGGAAGGGTATATTCTGTGCCTATATTTTTATATTATCTGTCTTGTTGTTTTAGTAGTAGTAATTACGACGGCCAAGCAGAACCCCCGTTTTAGAAAAGCGATGTGCTGATCTACGCTAAACACAAATTCAGATGCCAGGCATGATCGCGTGAGCCGCGGAGGACTTAACGGGTTGCCGGGGCTCCGGTTCGAAGTGCAGGAGTAGGAACGGGGTGATTTTTAGTCAATAAGAGTCTGACACTCCCTCTCGCACCACCCGGGCGGGAGAAGTCATTGGATGATTTTGCCCCCTTAAAAAAATAAAAAAGGCATGATCGCGTAGCCTAAAGGGCATCAAACTAACATCACACCTAATCTATACTTATAATAAATCTGTAGAGAGGTAAATTCTGTACATAAAATATATTTAAAAAATAACTATCAAGGGGTGGTTAGGGATCGCTACTGATGCCAAAATGCAATCAGTAAAATTTTTGTCTGTCTGTCTGTCTGTCTGTATGTTCGTTATGGAAACAAAAACTACTCGATGGATTTTAACGAAATTTGGCACAATTATTCTTCATACTCTTGGGCAGGTTATAGTATACTTTTCATTACGCTACGATCAATAGGAGCAGAGCAGTGAACGGAAATATTGGGAAAACGGGAGAAGTTACTCCATTTTTTAAACTTCCGTCGCGTGTGCAGGCTTATAGGTTAAAGCTGCATAGAAATCATGTATGACGGAAATATTCTCCTTAAAATTATATAATAAATATTCCTCGACAGCGTATGTTTATCTTTTATGGTTGACTCACAATAACACGTGAAACTCCCGATAGCTTAGCAATTCGGTGATTTCTGATTGTATTTGTCTACTCTAACGTTCACAATACTCATTCATAGACTTTACGCTGTAACTGAAAGGCCAATGGTTGAAATTAGCTTGACTCGATATTATAAATGAAAATATGTGAGTTTATGTGTTTGTGTGTACGTTTGTTACTCAGTCATATTAAACCGACTGAAGGGACCGGAATGAAATTCGGAACAGAGGTAGATTATGGTCTGAAGTGATACATAGGCAGGTTACCCCTGGGACCGCGGGCGAAGCCGCTGGCAGAAGCTAGTTTCCTAATATATTTAACAATTTTGATGTCGATGTAAAAGTATTTCATGACGTAACAACAGTAGTAAATAGTGAATATCCTTTGTATCCCTACGAGGGTGTAAAAGCGTGAAATAATATAAGTCGTTTGTCATAAAACTATGACACAGTGACCAAACGGCAGTTAGATAAACGTTGGATAATGGGAGGGGAATGTCGCGGGGCGCGGTAGTGAGTAGCTACGTTAAACAAAAGCTTCGGGAACACACTGAATGTACTATGGCCAAGTAAAGGCTCGAGCAGGGATAAGGTTTAACTATTTCCATGTAATATTACGTAACAATAGTAAAATACTATTCATTATTTTTGCCAATAATCGTATCAAAGAAAGCCAATGTTCAGCTACAGCATCTTATAGGTGTTTTAATAATGTTGAACAATGGAATCAAAATATCATTTTACCTATGTATTTCTTTTAGTTTTATTGTTCTGATTATATCCAAGAAGTTTTTTTTAAAAACACTATATTCTTTGTATTCTCTCTGTTTTAAGATAATTGTAGCCTTCTCATTCAAGGACAATGAGGACATTCAGCGTCCTCACATTATGTTACCTAAAAGGGACTGTGACCCTCAAGTTTACATCTAACTTTCTACCTAGGTCATCACGAAATACCGAGTTCATCTAGGTTAAAACACGGTGAACCGACGGTTTTTATTGGATTTATGTCAAATACAATATAACAGCTAACAACCCTTCTTAGAAAATGTAGTAATTTAACTTCATCCAACTCGAGAGCCATTAAAAAATCTGGATCAGAAAAAGCCAATTAAAAGAAATATCCGACAAGTTGATCGGGCCGGTCTCGATTTCATAAAAAAGACTGGTAACATCAGTTACAGTCGAAATGTCAGTGGGCCGGCTCTGCACTAACTAGGTCACGTTATTAAGGGAATGCAACATCAAATAGAAAATACAGAAGAACTATTTTAAAGGGACGTGTGTTACACAAATTCAAAATTACGAATGAAAACTTACATTAAACTTCAAGTGCGCTTTTCGATAGAGAAATGGAAGGTTTTAACTCTAATTTACTTAACACATCTAATAAATGTAGGTAAATAATTTCTTGCGGGAATTGAATTAAAGACTTGTAGATTGAACTTAATTATCAAATCACACTTCGATACTTAATACACAAACGATAAGATGTGGCCACCTTATTTCCGAAGAAGAAGCTGAATAAAACTCGTAAAATACCAGCTCTCTGAGAAAAGCTCTCTTACTTTCAAGCCACGCAGGGACTCTTATTCATGAGTAGCGTGGTTGGTATAGCGAACGTCTGTCGTCGACGGTATTTCCGAACCGATACGACCTTCAAACCTTCAAGAAAAGAGCGTACTCCTTTTTAAAAAGGCCGGCAACGCACCTCCGACTCCTCTTGTGTTGCGAGTGTCGTCCATGGGCGGCGCTGATCGCTTACCATCCAAGCCTCCTATTCCATAAAAAAAATGACGTCGCGCAACCTACATCCTCGAACATCCTCGAACTTACTTCGGTCGTTCGTCAGTTAGCCTTATTTATAATTAAATTAGTTATATCTCCCGATATTTATTACATAAAAATCTATGTACCTTCTGTCCGTGCTTATACCATGTCTCTCTTCGTTACTTCAGTCACAGCTCTGCTTTCTGTCGCCGCTAATTAAACACTAGCACTATTAATGAGACTCGCGTATTTGCATCACATTATGCAGCCACTTCAGAAGCTCGCCTGATGGCACCGTCTGTTTAATCATGTTTTCGCTTCTACAGCTGTTGTTATTTTAATATCATTTTATTGAGGTGATAACCGTCTTGAGTTTATTTTTATGTATTACCTACATTTTCCTCTTTCAAGTTATGGTTTTTAGTGTTTCGGAAAACCTGTGTACTTTGCAACTATCAGGAAAATAGCAATTTTAAACCTGAATTGGAGAATAGAAAATACTTAGCAAAAGCCTTTGAGTAAACTGGTTTGGCATCAATACAATGTCAACTATTCATGAGTACTCAAAACTTCGTCCATTGCATTAAGTTTATTGTCAAAGTTTCGCACGTTTCATTCACTGCACTTAACGTTTCAAATGCAAAAAGCAAAACACCACGTAAAAGATTCCGACGACAAAGCGAACGACGGACACAAAGAGATTATTTTAACTGAAGTGCCATCACAAATATTCTTTGTGACTTTTAAATAGAACGTTCGAGAAATGTGAAGGAATATTGTAAACCAACAAACTAAGAAAAGAATATTAAGTATTGTAGCGTAAGCGAGGAACTTTTTCACAATCCAATAAGGAAGTTTCACTTTTAATGAACGAAGCGTTTCGTCCGAGAAGTTTGAACAATAACCTTAATGCCTACCATTAAACTGCGCGAGATGTTGTACTTGATAACTTATGTAACGTTCCTTTAGAGGCATTATAGCGATACAGACATGAACAAAAGACTGTAATAGGAACATATTTACAGGCTGCCTGTACTGCGGCCAGGATTAACACTTAATCCAGGATCAAGTGCTTAACCCGACGGGATCATCTGGCTACTTTCGGTCGAGCCGGCTCTTGTCACTTTTCTGATAATGGTAGATTTCTGTTTCCGACAAATTAGAACGCTGTAAAAATTTATTCGCGGGGAACGCGGGCTGGATAACTTTTTAATCAATTCGTCGAATACGTAGATTGGTGTAACGAAAAGAAATTTCACGCTCTCTGCTCGCTTGGAACAAGAGGAAATCAATGTATTTCAAGTGTCTACTTTGATTTTCGTATTTCCCATTGAAGTAAAATATTTATTTTATGTGAACGCCGTGCCAATTGTTTGTTCAAATAGTTGAAATAACATTTATATTGGCGTTTCCTTTTCTAAGCGAGGTTCACAATACATTATGAAGGCGAGGGTTTGCGAAGTATCTGCGAACATGGCCATTACGGCGGCAGCGGCGTCCTGGCCTAGTTGGCGGAGTTTCCACGTCGATAAACAGTGTTCACACAACAGAAAGACACTCTCTATACTAGGCTAGTAAACAATGAATGCACACAAGTCTCGTTTTAATTGATAACGCTATCTGGAATTATTTTTATTTTCTGATTTCTATACTTCTCTGTATGTAAAAGTAATGCTTAAAATTAATTCTGTAAAAATGTTATGACAGCAAACATGTACTTATGCTTACTCATGGACAACTCCAATGTAGTATTAGCAATTAAAGCTGCCTATAAAATGAACTCGCTTTCAATGCTTTTAAACTACACTAGCTGGTTTAATTATTCGTACAAATTGATGGTGAAATCCTTTGAAACATTTCCCTTTTAGCGAGCGCTGCATGAATTCCGTTTGAATTGATATTCCGTCCGTGAATTGAAGCTCACACTAATGATCGATTAGTCGTGTTTTGTCGTACAAAAGGTACGTTTCATGAATACACCTGTGTACTCCTACATTTTAAATTATATTTACAGTATTCCCCTGCTCCCCTTTATAACGAATTAATAGGTTCAGAGTAAACTTTGTAGGTATGTAGGTACCCCTTTTTAAGTACTTTTGCCATGGGCTCGAGGAGAGTGAGTTTATTCGTAATATGGTTAAGTGAAGTTTGAAAAGTTACATTTTATATACAACATGTGATACAAATACATTAAAGTAAATAGTTTAAATTCGAGTTCGGCTATAGGACGACCACACTAGTTCTATTAAAACGTAACAATAAATATATATCACACATTATGTATGTACTGTAGGAAGTAGTATACAGACAAGCTAAGCTTACAGACTAGAGCGTGGATTAGTTGGACACTGCTAAGCTAGCGGCCAGGAATATGCACATCACGCAGAGTAATGCCAACACCTAAAGATAACTTTAAAATCTACCAAAAACCGTAATATTCTGTGTATTTTTTATTTATTTATTTATACTTTATTGCACACACAGAAAAAAATTGTAAACAATTGCAATAGTAATTTGAGTACAATGGGCGGTCTTATCACACGCGGCGATTTCTTCCAGACAACCTTTGGATGGAATTTTAGAAAAGAATCTGGGAATGGGTGGTAGATGCACAATAAAAAAAAACAAAATAGAAGAAAAACAATAAAAAATTTATTTATCTTTTTACATCTGCTTCTTTTAAAAAAAGATATAAGAAAGATAAATTGTCTCATAGAAAATGATTATTTTCACTCAACTTACAAAGAATACTTGGACATTATTTCTACCTATGTGTTTATGTCAAACGGTACCATACCAACACATGCGACCGATATACAGCATGTTTCATAATATCAATGTTATTACAGCGATCCGATTTCAAGCTGCGCCCACGATAACCCTACAGTCCTATACAGCTCCGGGTAATTATATTTTATCGCGTGAATTATTGCTCTCAGATTTATGGTAGGGGTTCAACAATCTCAGAGAATGCAATTAAGATATACTCGTAATACCATCATTTTAAAATGGGAGTTTTTGTTTTGTTTCACTCTAATTACGTTTACGGAAAAGGGTGTTTTAATCAGTTCTTTCCATCATCGGTAAGGGCCATTTTGTTAAACGAATTATCTTGTTGTTCGAAGGCGTAACCGTTAATGTTGTTATCAGGCATAATTTTTACGAGTTTTGTTTATAACGTTTATAAAGTAAAATTTTAGATAAAGTTATTTGTATATTTATTACATTTTAAAATAAAATAAATTACATTACATTGCACTGAAAGTCTACGACGCTCTATGAAATGGGTATTTGGTCATTATTCTAGTATTTTTTAACATAACATAACATCACGCCCGTTATTCCCGAAGAGGTAGGCAGAGGTGCAAATTACGGCACCTAATGCCACTGTACAATGTAACACCCACTTTTCACTATTTATCATATGAGTCCCATGTAATAGGGGGTGAGCCTATTGCCATATACCGGGCACATTTCCAGACTCCGTGCTACTACTGAGGTTTTTACAAATCGAGTAATACTTTGCCCGACCTGGGAATCGAACCCGAAACCCTTACCCGGCAGTTGCACTTGCGACCACTCAGCTAATGAAGCAGGCAGGCAATGTTTTTTTAATAATTACATAAAGTTGCTGTTTTTTTTATAATAACTATCGTGAGACATACTGAACTAACTAAAAATTATGAGTTACTCAACTGAATATACTGAGGTAAGGTCGCTGCTCATGAGGAAGAGTCCTTCCATGACTCGAAACTAGTAGAGCTTTTCTCAGTATATTCATGTGAGTGTCTCGTCATTTTTGGTTATTCAAATTCTACAGTATCTGTTTATTAGTTTCTATGAAATACTAGTGTTTATTAATTTTTTTTTACTAAAATTAAAATAATTTAGGCAAACTTATTAAAAGCACTTCCACCATCTAGTTTGTGTGACGATATCCGAAGAATACTTACACTAAAATTACAAACATGCATTTGATTAATAAGCACAATTAATTTCATTCAAATATTCGCGTCGTTATAATTGGTTGCTGTCATGTTTCACGCAAACGTGGCTCGTGACAAACAGCTATACATACAATTATATAGGTAATATTGTTATATAAGCACCTAACACAAAAATACTTACAACATAAAACGCATGACCTAGCCTAAAAACCTTGAACATGTCATAAAAAGCAAAATTCAACCCTGAGCTAATGTAAAAAGGTGATAAATTACAATACATAAAGCCTAGGACTCAAAAACTAGCTCTGGTATAAATCTAGGTTTATTCATTTCATGTTTTATATTGCTAAGGACAATGTGTACAAAAACCTCGGTTTATTCAGCTTTTGAATATGAGAAGGTAAATGGGTTTATTTTACTTTTACCCATTTTTACAATAGAGTTTGTGCATGGGCGAAATATAAAGGTATTTTTGTGCTGAAGCTCTTCAAAAAGTTGTCTAGACCTCGTCAAAGGTTATTTTAAGAGCTAACCTACTTTCCACGTATAGAATACAACCTGTTATGCAGAAATATTGAGGTTTTAGTAAGTATAGTTACTATACTTAATCATCAATTCATTTATTTACTATACTATAGTAAATAAATGAATTGATGCGGTTTTCTAATCGGAGTTTTATGTACATACCATAAGACATGATATTTTTCGACGTTTTATAATAATAAAATAACACGTATAATATGAAATATATATATATTATCTTAAATATATAGTTATTTCGCTTATTTTTCGAAAGTATTGAAGTGATCGTGAAACGGTTATTTAAGTTTTACGACTGTAAATCTCTATCTTTCTAAATCATATTATGTAATTTTCATAAAATGATTTGGGGTTTTGTTCCTCTACAAAATATTTATGGCATATTTTTAATAAATGCTTTGTCATCCGTGAGGGACAGAGACACAAATACATTCACAAACACAAGCATATCTTCCTAAAACAAAAGCAAAAAGTTCAAAGACGGACAAGACAAAATCAACCGCATCTCTTACAAAAAGAAATAATGTCAGACAGCATTTCTTTTTGAAAATTGTCTAATTAATTTAATACCGGATATTAGCTCGACGCGGGCCGTGAAGGGCCGGCTCTCATTGGGCGCTCCATCGAGACTCTTCACGTGATTTCCTCCCCCCCTCCCACCACTCGAGAGGAGCACCCACTTTGCAAGTCTTTGTAGGTCTCCGATGCTCAGGTCTCACAAACGTTTAAAATGTTTCTTCACAAATGTTTTATTTGAAGCAGTATTTGTGTTTCTCTTTGATTTCTTTAAAACACTTCCTCGTTATTCTTGTGGTGTGCATCAGCGTCGCTGTTGACTTTGAAAGAGTGCACTAGATCTTGAGTTTGGTCTCTGAGGCGTAGAGTCTATTGTTTTTCTCTTTTTAAAATTGTCATAACAGAGCCATCATAACGGGAAATAACATAATGCAAAAACTCAAATAGTTTCACTAAAATTACAGTATGCTTTTACGTCGGCACGAGTATGTGCATATATACGTAAATCATATATATTAAACTTGTGACTAAGTGTGAATATAAAGTAAAATATACCTTTTTTAATTCCATTGTCAGCACTGACCTATTATACTGCCCTAGCCCCACTGTATCTATTAAACAACATACTTAACAATAACAAGCTAAAATAGAGTTTATATTCAGAGATATAATGCCAGTACGAATACAACATTTCACTAAAAATTATAACCTAGACCAGTCTAGACTATTTTGCCAGTGAAAATGTACACGATCAATCAATGTATAGCCTAATAACAGTATCTAGGTACTCAATCATTATAATATTTGACAAGGTATTAGGAATGTAAATGTAAATTTTTTTTCTTGGCTACGTACAAAGAGGGAAAATAAGCTAAGGAATCAAAAATAGCAATACATTGTAAAAGATAAAACTTTTTATTAAACTCTCTTATGAGAAGTCTAATATTATAAACTAAAGTTTTTTTTTAAGTTTTCTCTATAAATGTAAAGTAAGTCCTTCTTCATTTACTCACTACCTAATACAGAAGGTACTTAATAAAGCCACAAACGAGAACTCGACGAAAGCCTTTAAGAACTCCAGAGCTTGTGTAAACATCGGATCAAGTTGTCTTTGAGACGCAGGTGGACAGTTTGCTTGAATCCCAGGGATTATATGATACTAGTTACTGCAGCAGCTATGAAATTGTAGACAAATATATAGGAATTATAGAGATATGACAGCTGGGTAGCATTTAAGTTTACTTTAGAAGCTCTCTGCAATGGTATGTTTAAGAATTAAAATAGTACCTAATTATGAAAATGATTCTTAGCAAAGTTATACCATTTCTTTGTATTGTTCATACCTAGTTTAGTACAATATTCTATGATACAAAGTTTGATAGATGAACATGATGACAGAGTTTTTAGCTTTCAAAGCTAAAAAAAATATAGTAGATAATATAGCTTTCCTGCAACTTCATACGTCGGTACGTGTTATAAACCTTTCTACAAACGCAAAAAACAAGCTGCTTTAAGTATTTCAGTACCAATTACAGATATCACCTTTAATTCGTAACTAGAGGGTTAATTTTCGTAGATCAAGCGTGTCTTCTGGAATGTGGTTTGACTGAACCAAAATTTGTGAAAATTCCCCTTCTAACATTAATATATTAAGTTGAAATCGTACAATACATTAAGCTGTTCAATGTGCCATGAAACTTATTATCACGACTTCACCCTCTGGCAAAGTTTTCAGAACATTTAAGACATTAACAAGATGTAGGGTCACATTATTTTGTTAAATCCTTGACCTGTATTCAGGTCACAGGTCTAAGCAAAATATATTTTGTCACATTTTTCAAAAAATATATAATAAACCTTGAATAGGAAAAGTTAAGGAAAGAAAATGAACAATTGTCATACAAATAGTTAAACATAAGTCCTACTCAGCTCACATGTGCTTCTTGTATTTTACGTTGACACCATTGTATTGTATGTTAAAAAAGCATATATGGTATATAGGTATGATTCAGCTCTAGTATCGCCAAGAACTTTTTGTCGACGGTACAGCACGTATTTTACTCTCTTAATTATTCTACGTTAAAAAAATGCACGAGATGGTTCTACAAAAGTCAAATAAGCCATTTGTACTTCTCACCTCAGTTGTATAATAAATAGACCACGCAGAACACATCAAAACTCCTTCTAGACCTTTCTGTGTTTAATTAAAGTAAGAGCTAACGCAATGCTCGGCTAATTACTGTTCCATGAAGTTTCTTCAAGTAATAACAATAAAAACATTAGCGCCACAGTTTCCATGATTACTGTTTGAAGACACTATTATTTTAGACAAGAAAAAGGTTTAACTTTACTAATGGTAATATTTTGAGGACAAAGAAAATTGTGTCTTTGTATTATTAACTGCCGCATTCTTATATTATAAAAATCAAATATTAAACGGAAATATAATTAAACTTTCAACTATGCTTCATCGTCGACGCTATTAAATATATTTGACGCAGTTTTCCATAACTTCATCGATTCTGACCAATTTTATGTATTTCAATTTCAATTCTATTATTTACTGACGGACTGCCTCATTGGCCGAGTGGTCGCAAGTGCGACTGCCGAGCAAGTGGTCTCGGGTTCGAAACCGGTCGGGCAAAGTATTACAAGGTTTAAAAAAAAACAGTGCTAGCACGGAGTCTAGAATTGTGCCCGGTATATGGCAATAGGCTCACCCCCTATTACATAGGACGCATAACAATAATAGTGAAAAGTGGGTGTTACATTGCACAGTGGCATTAATTGCCGCAATGTGCACCTCTGCCTACCCCTTCGGATATAAAAAGACGTGATGTTATTATTTATGTTGTATTATTTACATTTAGGTAGTGAAAGCAACCAGTTTATATTAGAAATCAGTCAACGAGTTCAAAATAACACGCTCACTTTTTTAGCTCGGTATATTAATTGAAATTGATGTTGGTGTTTATTTACTGATGCAATGTTTGTGACTTTCAATACTTTGTAATAAAAATGCAATCTACAACATGTACTTGTCTATTTTTGTTGGTTAAATTAATGTATACTTCGCTTGCATAAACAATAATTTGTGCAAGCTACATAAACACGTTTAAAAAGAGCGCGTCTATAGCTTCATTCATCAACGATTCTTAGCTTTGTTTAAATAAGAAAATGTAAAAAAATAAACAAAATGCGCCATTATTTACATTTCAAACTTCTAGAAAACAGATTAGAGAACGAACTAAACTTAATAATACACCGACATCAAAGCAAAGTTATCTACAACAACGTGATATAACTACACCACTGCGCTAAAGTATAATATATAAGCCATTACAACAAAAGAAACGTTTAACTTTTATACATCTTCAGGTCTTAAGAACATAATCTGCGAGGCCTTGCAGCAAAGCCTTCATGTTTCACTAGTTACATCCAAGGCCAGCCTTTCATGAAGCTAAGTTTATTAAAAACATGTATCACAAGGCCAGGTTCACGCTTCAACTTTTTAAATCGTTCTACATTTTCAGTTTATTAATTTTAAAAGCAATGTGGTAAAGTTGTGGGTTTGTAAGCTGTTGAGAATTCAAAGATATTGAATGGAAGATAAGTTTATAATAAATATAAAGTAGGTGATACAACATTATATATTTTTTTTAATAAAGCTACTAAGCTAGATTTGTCTCGACCTTCAGTCTGCCTTGATCATGCAATGTTTCTGTTTCTAGTTACCTTCAAGTAATTTCACAAATGGAAAGTACGAATGATGAGTTCCATTATTTTTTATGGAGTGCGTAAGTCTGCGTGATGTTTTATGTCTACGTAATGGCTACGAGGAGATAAGAAATGCCTACGCTGTGCTACGTGGTGACTACGCTTTGACTACGACGCGCTACGAGGCGTAACGTGGTCTCATGGACCAAGTAAAGTATTACAGAGAACTTAAGAGTCAACACTCGTCAATATATTCAGATACATTGTCTATCAGCATCTATTAAACAATAGGCATTAAACAATAGATAAATCAATCCATCCATCATATCTAATCACACAAAATGTCGTATTTTACTATCAAAAACAAGTATCCACGTAACAAAGCCAAGCCATTACTTCTGAAACAATGGATTTTTGTGTTCTATTTTTATGATATTTTTGGATTCCGTGATCGAAATAGGTCTAGGTGGTATAATAGCGGGTCTGGGTGTGGTGTCGTCATGACGGAGGTCACCTGTCACGTCGCAGGTAACAGCGGAACCAAGCTGATTTATCGCGCACCACCTACCTAGTACCTGCCTACCTCATTTCGATAAAATACGAAGATAACTTACTTTATTTTTATGTCACTAATGTCACTAAGTTTTTTCTTTGATAATTTCACAGTATTACGTATTTAATTTTTATGAGATGGGCAGACGTGCAAATAATGTAATACCTTCATATAATTTATTAGTTTTGAGATAAGTCCAATGTACTTATAACATGTTTCGAACAAGAATTCCAAACCCTAAATTGAACCAGAGACGTTATGATCGGCAATAACACTTAACCACTTAGTATTAGTACATATGAAACTTCACCATTAAACTGAAATCAAAGTAATTTTAAAAACATCTTATTCATTTATACATTTTAAACTTTTAAAACTTAGAAAGTTTTCTAACAAATTACCACATAATACGATTGGGGAGTGGCGATTTGCCAAACCCCTGCTATCTCTTTGGACAAATTCTAAGTTTTCAATGGCTTTTAATGGCTTGGAAAATATTATTGGGATTACAATTGAAAATGTTAGAAAGTAGATTAAATACTTTTCGATGACAATTGAGGGAATCGTTTTTAAGTGAAATGCATCATATATAGTATTTTAAAGTTATACATTTGAAAATAATTAATATACGTACTTCTAAATTTGTTCTGAAGATGTATTATGAATTCTGAAGAAGTATTGTGATTCCTGAAGAATGCTATAATGAAACCAAATAAATAGAAACTGTCAAATAATGATTCGTTTAATCATTACTAGATAATTTAATCCAGCAACCTGAAAACATATTTGAAAATGCAACAATTTTCACATCTCACAAAAAAGAAAAGTAAATTACTAACTACAAACTTAATACTTCTTTATGTCAGTAAATATTAGTAGAACCTAATGATAATTTTAAAACAAATATGGCGTCGCGTGTGCTCAATTATTTGACGACTTTACTGCACAAATAAACGTGAACATGTCATACAAATGAGAGCCGAGCAAGATAAAAAGCCTGTGAATTTCTACTGAATGGTAGTGAATATAATTGATTTTAATTTTGAATGATTCACATTTATGAAATCTGACCTTTGCACGTGTTGATTTTATTTTAAGTTAGAATTATTTGTTTGATGCAAATTTTTTTGGCCAATTAAAAAAAGAAAACACACGTTTTGCCCAATTTTTTTTTTGTTTAAATAAGACTATGTAAATGTATACATATAAAGAAAAACAAACCCATTACAAGCGGAACAATACATGTAAACAAACAATACATGCTACCTGTACATGCATTACATGATTGGATAGCTCATAATACCGGTCGTCGTAAAAATACTACTTAGTTTGAGTGCAACAAGCAGTAATACTGCTTTAATGACAAAATGCATAATAATTACGGAAAAGCAAACTAGTACCTAGAAAAGACTTTTTTTAAGGGGGGAAAATCATCGAATGACTGCTCCCGCCTGGGTGAGGCGGAAGGGAGTGTCAGACTCTTACTGACTAAAAACCACCCCGTTCCTTCTCCTGCACGTCGAGCCGGAGCCCCGGTTACCCGTTAGGTTCTCCGCGACACCTAGAAAAGACTAGGCATAAGAATTAGTGGATCACACAAAGAGTGGTTCTATATGGGGAATAAACTCGAAAACGAACTCTGTCTCTCATACAGTTACAGAAACCATGAGTTCAATATAAACTTTTCTCATCACCATCACCATCTCATCAGCCACCGGACGTCAACTATTAAGCTCATCCCCAAAGACTACTAGATTGGTCGGTTACAAATGGCTTGCACTGGCTTTAATATGTCGTAAAATCATCAATCATCAATCAGAGGGTAAAATCATCCAATGGCTTCTTCCTCCCGGTTGAGACGAGAGGGAGTGTCAGACTCTTACTGACTAAAAACCACCCCGTTCCTACTCCTACACTTCGAGCCGGAGCCACGGCAACCCATTAAGTCTTCCGCGGCTCCGTATCGGCATCAGCCCTATTGGGCCCCATCTGTGGTGGCCTGATGGCTCCTTGAAGCGCGCACGGAACGCAACGCGCCGTACGCTCAGGTCGTCAATTTCCCCTATAATTTAAAATGAGAGAAGTATTTCTATTGTATCGTGACCTTTTATTTACATACTACAATGTTAAATCGATAAAATACTTGTATACTTTGTATAGTGAGCTGTCTATATTGGTTTTAATTAATAAACTGTCGACAATAAACTTCGTAATTACGATACTGCACCGCATATAGCAGTGGCCGATGCCGTTTATTCCTACATTATTATAATATGTTTTTATTTAGTGACTGGTTTAATTAAAACCTAAATAGTAACTACCTATCCAATTTATACCTATCGTTTATGGTAAGTAGCTACCAGTGTTCGCAAGGACAAAGTAAATAAATAGCTAATATTACTTTCCAATCTCCCGATGTAAAAATCATAATTTAAGAAAGCTATATAAATCAAATTAATGTTCAACTTTTACCTATATGCTCATCAATTCATTAAAAAAAATATTAATATTACTTTACTTTAACTCTTTCCAGAAACTAGGCTAAGCCAGTTTTAAACTTTTTAAAATAACTTTTCAGTAATAATTCCAAACTAGTTATTTTATCATGAAAACAAAACTAGGAGTTTATAAATATCGAATTGAGTAAAATGAAATGCTGAAATTGAAACTAGAATATGAGCTACTTCGCTGTGGAACTTTTACCGAGCGGATTCTGTTTAAAATGTTACCAGTTCAATTTAAATATAGTGTTGCAATTCTATTTGCGAAATAATATTTTATACAACGAATTAAAAAGTGTTGGCACTACGATCAAATTCTCGTCGGTGGTGTCAAATGCATCAAGCTGAGTCAAATATACGTCAAAAACCATGTTTTATTGAAAAGCTTTTCACACAAAATGTTGGACAAAAAAATTCACCCCTTTTTTCAGTGTGTGTCAAAGCTGAAAAGAATTAAAATTCTCTGCGGCTTTGTGTACCGACATACATTCGAGAACTATGCGAAACAAAGGCAATTAAAATAAATTAGCACATGCTTTCTTCTCGATCTCAATAACTAACGGCGACGCACGGTTTAAAACCAATGCGTTATGATTGACATTCTTTGTTAACTTTAGCTAATAAATTTTAAATTATTATTGAACAAAAACCAAGCACTGTCTTAATAAATTGGTCAGTAGTAAGAGATGACAGATTACATCAACTGCTGAATTACGGACCTCCTCTACTAAGCAAGCGGGTTGGAGATCTCTGATTGTGATGCTTTGTTGGACTGTGCTACTGAGAGTATTAGTCAAATGTGTAGTCCCTTAACGGATTCTTACGGGCAATGATTATTATCAATTCTACACAGTAATGTTCTGCTGTCACCGTGCGGTTTTAGGTAGACAGTATTTGTAGTAGTGGTTTTCATTGTTCAGAGTTTAGGTATCCACATTATTTTGTTGGCAACCTTCGTCAGGTCATTAAAGCTGTATGTCGGATTCGTGATATGTCGACGAGTAATCTTTTCACACAATTTTCGCCCCTTTTTGTTTATTGCATAATAAATATTATCGCTCACACCCTTGGTTAAATATAGACTAGTCGAGCCGAGTCTAAATGTAATCTCGAATATAGATAATAAATACATAAACTTTTTTTACAAAGTTACCCTTCAAAGTTTTCGTAAAGATTTTGCTATGAATACAACATAACCTACTAACATATAACCGATACTATTTTTAGATTGCTTTAATGTTCATGCTGTAGCTACCTGAATGATTACAATCTCTATTTATTTCAAAAGATTGAAATATACTTTTATATCAAACACAACATTCTGAACTTTTGGTAATCCGGTTACATGGTGTTCAGATAACTTCATTTTACATTCAAAAAGTAAGCTTATCAGCCTGACATATGAATCCGATTCCATTGCAGCCTATTTCTAACTGCGAGCCTCCAATGACACGGTTAACAGTAATTGCATAAGCCTCGATGTCCAAAATATTTCTGTGCAGTTCCATCTAAAGTAAAATTGTATTATCGTTATAAATTTACCTGAAATCGGGTTATCTTGTACCACAGATGATTTCACGTAACTATGTACCTATTTATGGAGTGTTTATCAATATGTGAGTATTGAATATTGTTTACTATGCTCATGCTTAGATATTCTATGCATTAAAGCTAATCACTATCATCCTTAATTCCTTATAAAGCCAATCATGGCAATTCCAAAACTGGATGAAAAAAACTTATTCCGTGTTTGGAACTTGAGGAAGAAGAATGAAGATTATAATAAACCGAAATTGAACATGTCCAATATTACATCACTTCATCACTATTTCGTAAAATGAAATTGTCACGAGATATTATACACTTGTATGATATATCAAGGGATCGTAGCGACGGCGTAACAGCGTAGCGGCGTAGCACTAATATCCCACTAATTCCGTAGCGCTACGAGCTACGAACAGATGAATAGAGCTTCACGACGAGACGAAACTGTGAATTTGTGAAATGATAGAGTAAGATACTAACCTACAGCGTATATCTATATCACTACAGGCGATCATAAAAGTAAATTTGCTTTTAGTTTAATCAGTTAATTTTCCCAATTTAAATTATTTTATTTTAAGACTAAATCTGAAAAACGTATAAATAAAAATCACATACAAACAACACTTTCACAATTCTACAGTAAAAGTAAAGTTGTTACATTCCATGGAATCCTTCAAGTTGAACAAGAACTAAACAATCCTAAGCTCCGCGATCGCGTTCCACTTGTGCCCAAGATAAGAAACAGTACACATTCACAGTAAACAATTCCCACCGAAATCCAGGTCAGTCGTGAAATAATGCTTGAATACGCAACAATACATAAATAACTCCAGCCAAGTTATTCATATTGTGTGGGACCCTCCCGACTTATGCAAATCGGAGTACCATGTAGGTAGGGGGTCATAGGGGGTCCCGGCCGACTGGGGCCCGGGGTTACCCTGCACCCGATTGTAACAGGTAACAATGTTTTGAATTAATTACAGTTTCAGATAATAGATAAGGGATGGGATCCAATTGATCTTAGTTGCCATCGTGACTGTTATTGTACATTAATTGGGCAATTAATTAATTTAAGACATATATTATTATTATGGCAGGTAATAATTGGTAATAACCACGAGGGTTGTGTAATGGATAACAATACTCTCTCTCTCTTTGACTTTTTACGTCTTGTAGGAAGATATATTATTTATAAAAAGAATAGCAGAACAAATTCTAAAATCCTATGTTTATATGAACAAATATTGAAATTATAAAAAGATTTAGCTCTACCTGCTTGGTTGCTATCAAATAGTCCAATAATATAACCATAAAATCAAATAAAACCGAAGTTAAAAGCTACGCAGATGAGCTGAAATCAAATCATATATTTGGAGCGCTGAGAGCATCCACAAAGTAAATACATATTCAATAAGGCTGACAGACGTGATATTATTTATGCATTCGTCGTTCGTTATGTCTCCGAAATAAAATAAAATAATACAATAAAAGTAACCGCGTATTATGAAATACCAGGTACATTGAGGGATTATATTCTCAACCCCTGTTGTGGTTAACCAACTCCTGGCGTATGTTAACCTCTTTTCAAAGGGTAAACATATTAAATAACGAAAGCCTACAGTACAAATATACCGTAGCTAATAAATATATTATGGCGTCACTGCCTCGGAAATAAAATGGATCCCATTTATAAGCCACTTATATTTTCTTACCCCATTTTGACAGGGGACTGAAGGAAAAAACCGCTTCATAAGTCCATTTTAGGGGAATTTGCGTGACTTATCTAAAAATAATGTCTTACAATTTTTAACTGAATGACTTAAATGGCGGGTAATGCGGCGGGTTTTTGGTGAATCTAACAAAGCGTGACTTACCTACCTCCCCTTGAGAGTTTTGGACAACAGAAAATGACAGTCGCATAAAGTCAGAAGAAGGATTCCATATAAAGCTGAATGAAAACCCGTAACTGGCTCTGGGGAAGATCTTAAAAGAAAAGCTTTCAAAATAATAATATTAATTTTACTAACATATTTGGAATTCGACGTGCGTTGCAATACCATTGGTTGCCTCCAATTTCGTTGAACAAATATTAACAGCGCCATTTAATAGCGCAGAACATAACAGGATTTAAACGATCCGTTGGGTATTATTAAACCCTCAACTGTAACTTACCTAGAAAATAAGTACATAACAGTCAAATTTTCTACCGTTTATCTCGTTAAGTAAAAGACGGAGCTGATCTCAACAGAAGATATCCCTAATAAATTGTAAGTGTACTCCATCAATCTCTAGTTAGTATAATATGTAGTATTTGTTCATATAGAATAAAACGTTGTTATCGAATGACTCTCTTGTGTACGTTAACACGCACTCGTAACGTTTATTTTTAGCCGTTCAATGTTCATGCGTTATTAAAACAGTAAAAGCTTTACAAATCGTGAAAATTTAATCATTGTGGGACGCAGCAACAAGAGAGAAAGACAAATTAAATATGGATTGCTTTTCGAGTGTCGAATTTGTTTCTGAGTGTTCGTTTTGCTACGTTTTTCTGAATTTTCAAAGGCGTGAAATTGGCGGTATTGGTGAATTCATTTCTTTAACGTCATTAAAATATAAATAAAAACACATTTAGGTAATGAAAAAAACTAAAACTGTGTAACTGAGCGCTGTTTTCAAAGAATAAAACTGTATTAAAAATAAACTGAGTTCTGAGAAGACCACTGCAAACAAATAAATATTAAATTCTAAAATGAAACTCAAACAGCTGAGAATATCTAGAGCGAGAATATGAAAGATCCAAGT
The DNA here is from genome assembly GCA_902850265.1 of Spodoptera littoralis. Taxonomy (NCBI): domain Eukaryota; kingdom Metazoa; phylum Arthropoda; class Insecta; order Lepidoptera; family Noctuidae; genus Spodoptera; species Spodoptera littoralis. The sequence goes on along the minus strand of LR824542.2, from coordinate 3,760,123 downwards.
ACTAGCTTAGAGTTCGTGGCTTTCAATAATACTTAGAATACTATTATCAATCCGTACCTCTATCAAAGTTAATGCTATGGCTGTATGTTAAAACTCATTATTCGACTGTATTAATCGATACTCGATATTGCCGACATAATTTTTTTTCATGGCAATTTTTCCAGTGCCTCTAGCGGTCACTTATGAAACTAAAATTTGCTACACGAAAAATTTACGCCGTCTATTTCGAGTATCGAGAAATACTCTTGCTTTAAACTCATGGTAGAGGTATAGAACTTAGTTCATTGCACTTTATTAAGCTGCTAGATTACCCACACTTTAGCTAGATATTGCAATGAAACTCAACTCCGTTCATATTATATAGTAATCCCCTCGTTTGAACGTGTAAGTATTGTTCTTAGCTCTCGGCTTACATATGTGATGTGAGAATGAAATTCTAGTCTAGTTGAGAAGGTTTTCAAGTACTTACAGGTACTGAAGGACTTTATTAGTTTTTAAGTAAGGAGGTATATTTTCACCTAACACGGACAATCTCTATTTATGGATTTAACTCAAAAATATCCAGAGATAGAAGGTTTCTGTAAAGTATGCACATATTGAAATGATTTTGATGCGGGTATGGTATGATAAAAAAAGAATGCAAATATGAAAGTAGGGTGACAAAAAGGGTAAGACTCTTAGCGATAGAGGAGGAAAGGTGAACCGATAAGGAAAAGATAGTGCATAATGTGATGATGTGCCATTGGATAGAATAAGGGCAGACAGAAGAAGAATTTCAACTCCGAAAAATATCCTGCTCTAATATTTATATAAAATATTTCTCCTGTATCGTGGGTGCGTTTACAAACGTTCACATAAAAATGACGCCCAAATTCGGAACAACAATTTGTGAATCATACAGTGCGGAAATCGAACCCACTACACGTTGAGCAGCAGAAATTTGGATTGCTTGGATTACCCTTGTTGGCCGGAGTGATACCACGGCCTCACAGAAGACCGACGTGAAACGTCGAACGTGACGCTTGCGTTATATTTCGTCGTGTGAGTGAGGTTACCGGAGGCCCAATTTTCTTTGAGATACTTTCACATGACCCATTTCTGTTTAATAAACAAAAATACCAACAGCGTGAATTCTATTAAAATACTTGATTAAAATAACAAAAGTAGTTCGTATACCGCAGTTGAATAACGTTGCCAGTAATCCGAAGTATTTTTTTCAATGGTAACATCTTGACAGAATGACGTTTGACATTTGAATTATTTATTTTTGATACACAATGTACATTTTGGCTTGGAACCTTCACTTGTATTACTTAATCATTTTGTATATAATTTATGTACTGTATACAAATCTAGTACCGATATAATATCATGTTTGGGTTTGGCAGTATTACAAGAAGCTTTTTGCAGGAATATAACATAATGTTGTCGATGTTTGAAGGAGCGGACGGCCCCAACGTTGCAACAGCTTTTTGCTTCGCTTTGTGTATGTACACCCCGTAGCTATGTTCATATATACAAGATATCTACGGATACAATAAAAATATTCTGTTCACATATGTGTTTTATGGATTGAGTGCCTATCCTAATACCTACATATTATCAATAACATCCAGTAATAGTGATCTGTGAAACAACTAGATCAGACTTGTAAAATATGGAATATAGCGGTCAGTAATAACAATGTATACAACCAAACAGACACAGGGTTAGTGTTAGTGCTTCAACTATGATTTAACCAGTGCCAGTGTATTACATCATTTGGATTAATAAAACAGGTAACATTGTTTACAAACCATAAAATTACTTATCATCCCAACGCCCACAGGAACAACATGAAAACGAGAAAATCTTTCCACTTTTACAAAAATTCAAGAGTCAATTTATTACGAAATTGAGGTCTATGAAAAGTTATCAGAATTAAATACAGAATAAATGTTAGGACTGAAGTATTTTTGAGACAGGCTCGGAACGATTTATCCTAATTACGTAACAGTTGAGCAGTAACGGGCAACTTTATGTCGGGGCGGGCCTGGGCATGACGTTTGGGCTCAGTTAGGCATTACCCGTGGTTATGGCTGGCTGTATATCTAATCTACAGCGCCCCTTGTCCGGAGCTCACTTACAGTGTAAACATATATTCTCGTTTGTTTGTCTTGGCTTAACTAGCTTTAGCTCTTGAATTTCTAAACGGCTTTCACGTAGGCGAACGGACTTATTTGAAATCTGTTTCAAGTTGGAACTTGTCCTTGTTCCGTGTTCCATTACCAAGTATTATAACGGTAGCATAATATCTATCATGTATATACATATATAGGATTATCGCCTCTTTACCAAATGAGCGACCAACTTCAAATACAGTTACATATTTCATAAGTCACCTAAATAAATACGGTAAGCGTGCCATATATATTAGTTACTACGAATACTCGTACTAGCGTAGCAATCGTAGTACGGTCATTCAAAGATCCCTTGTGTTTAACTGGCTATCACATACACACAACCATGTTTATATGTGTGTAAAGATTAAAGCCGTATGTGAGTAAAATATGCAAACATGCGTAACTTTCGGTAATCTAATATTCAGGTGACCGAGCAGGGGTCGGCCTGTGGTTGACATCTGCAGTATTATTATCAAACAGTACTTAGGTACCTGCTATCTGAGAACGCACTCGCATTTACGTATTATTTAAATCATATTTTTATTAAATACTGTACTGTTTTGACAGACTGCCTCATTGGCCGAGTGGTCGCAAGTGCGACTGCCGGGCAAGGGGTCTCGAATTCGATTCCCGGGTCGGGCAAAGCATTACCGGGTTTTTTAAAAATCTCAGTAGTATCACGGGGTCTGGAAATGTGCTCGGTATATGGCAATAGGCTCACCCCGTATTACATGGGACTCACAACATAAAAAGTTAAAAGTGGGTGTTACATTGTATTGTGTGGCATTAAGTGCTATAATGCACGTCTGCCTACCCCTTCGGGGATAAAAGGCGTGATGTTTTAACATAATTTTACTATTAGTGAAGTTAAGCTAGTTGAAACTATGTAACTCAAAATTACATAACAATGATTGTGCTTGGCAATCTAGGGTTAGGTATAAAAATCTACATAATAGTGAATATACATAATCCCACAGAATCCTCAATATCATTTCTATGCAAATTAAATTCCTTATTTTTGGAAGCTTTTGATGTGTGAAAGTCAGAGAGAAAATAAACACAAACGAAAAGTAAGTACTAGGTTGATGTTAGGCAAATTTCTATCGTCATGGATGTCACGTTCAGCCACAAATTAAATCACGAATGTAAGTAACGTAAACTTGAACATCCAACACCAGTTTGCTTGAGTTTACTCGGTTCCGGCCGAGCAAACATTCCTTACTACGCCCAATTGCTCTACTGTGGCACAGTGGCTCAGTGGCCCACAAACAATACCTATAAAGTTTATTGTCCAGATTTAACTCCGCCGCTATTCTCTACTTTTTTACTACCAAACTACAAAATAGTAAAAATATTAGCCGGAACTTTATACTGCAAAAGATAGTAGTAAATTATTTATAGTTGTCGCATGGTAGGCATTGTTTCGATACATGGAGTAATAATTCAGTTACGTAGTATTTTTAGTGCGTTTTAAGACCTAAAGAGGAGAGTGCTTGCAAATTAATGCGAAGTCCCTAAATGACCCATTACTTATCATCCACTAAAGATCTCGAGATCCATTGAAGTGTAAAACACTTCACACAAAAGTGGACATAACCAACAGGTTGGAAGGTTTCAAAGAATCTGATTCCTGGTAGTGAAAGACATCGTATATTATGCTTGAACTTATTGGCGGTTTATAAATCAGTTGGAGTCTGATACTCTCGGTGATGGAACTCCGTAAGGATTTTAAGCTTCGTGATCAATAGTTTTGGCTACAAAATGAGTAATCTGATTCTGATAGTAAGGAAATTTATGTTGAAACCACATCCATGCGCTCCACAAAGAGCCATCAGACCACCACAAATGGGGCCCAGTAGGGCTGATGCCCGATGCGGAGCCGCGGAGGGCTTAATAGGTTGCCGGGGCTCCGACTCGAAGAACAGGAGTAGGAGAAGGAGAACGGGGTGGTTTTAGTCAGTAATAGTCTGACACTTCCTCTCGCCTCCCCCAGGGCGGAAGAAGAAATTGAACGCTTTTCTCCCTTAAAAAAACACTTCTGTATCGTAAACATAATGGATGCTTAGCTTAAAACGGAGTCATAATCCTAACGGCATGATAATGAGTTACTTTAGTGCTAAATCACAGATTGTTAATTAGACTCTAGTAAGTATTTAACAAATAAATATCCTAGCTTCAGAGGAATAACATTGATAGCTAAATTCTGTTGACTTTCGCCGTCTTACAAAACAACATTTGAAATTATACAAGCCGTCGTAACATTTCAAGCTGTATTACGTAGGTTCTAAGACCTAAATAAACTGAGGACAGGTGACCGTGAATGTCCTAAAATATCTCCCGTTTCATTAATTTTACCTTGTTTGCTGATTATTTAATTCAGGCTTTTTCTGTCTCAGCTACTACAAGTTTATTTAAGTAATCGTTTGTAGTTTCTTACATCTTTCCGAGACGTACCTATAATAAGACAGTTACTTGATGCAAATTGAACCTTTAAACTAAAACATGTAAAAGCTTTTTTGTAAAAACAATTATTAAATTAGTCATGAATAGATAAAGACGAATTCCCGAAAAGACGACCGTAATAATCCAAAAATGTCGAAACACACGTGCACACAAATAGATCACAATATTTAATTTAAAACACAATCAAAAATGTTCACTACAGGTCTTGTCTGTCTTGGATATATGCATATTACTTACTTTGTAAATATTTCGAATTAGACTGCAAGTTACGTAACTTAATTCATGGACAGCTCAAACGAAATCTGGAATCCACAAAAATGGACTTGTGCCAGCTTCTTGAACTTCTGTCGAATAACAGCCTCAACGTTATGTAAAGTTCTTAAATCCCCAAGTAATAGTACAGTCAGTCTGGACTTTCGGCTTCTTCCAACATTTCTGGGAAAACAACCTTATTGTAGTTCCCTTTATTTCTATAAATATTATAGTTTAGTTTCGTTATGTACGACTTCACGATGTCTACCAAAGTTTGTTGTAAACTCCTTAGCAAAACCTCTTTAGACAACTCAAATACGGGCGGATAAGGTGGAGTGGTTCTAGGAATATAGTCACGTACTACACTGGGGCTAAGAAAGTCTAAACTTTACAGGATTTTTCTGGTTCAGCTTAAAATAATTACGTATCACCAGCATGTTTGTTACCGATCTGAAATAAGTACAGACCTATACTATTCTCCTCATTTTTAAATTATCCGCAATTATGAATGGACTTTTCTTTTGCAAATTTTTTTCACGGTCTTACTTTGTTATTCAGAAACTTACATTGGATAATAGGAACAAACAGCGTTTTATAGGTACAAAAATAGAATTCAAAACAAATCTCAACTCAATATTTGAGACATTAAAACTCAAATCGCATTGCACATCCGATTCCAGAAGCCCTTAAGCTAAAATGGATCCAACTATTAACTGGAGCATCGTTGAACAAAGGATACATCAAAGTATGACACGTCTTTGTTTCAAGTCAGTTTTCTGTACTACGTCCAACTTGGTGTACCCCTCTCCGAACTGCACAGCATTTCGTTGTCTCCCTCACTCTGCATAATTGGTGCTACTTTTGTCCCTCTCTGTTGAGAGGTTGCTTTAAAGGGATAAGCTATGATACTCCCTATACTTCAAAAGTTGTAGGCCTGCAAACTGGAACGCATTTGCCAATTGAAATCGTATGTTTGTACGTATTTTTTATGTTGATATGAACGTGACTGGTTTTTACCGACTTCAAAAAAAGGAGGAGGTACTATGTTCGGCTGATTGTTTTTTTTTTTTTTTTTTTTTTGTTTGTTCGCGCAGTACTCCGCCGTTTGTGGACCGATTTCAAAAATTTTTGTTTTGTTTGAAAGGGTAGACTCCCGAGATGGTCCCATTTCCATGAAATCAGGATCTGATGATGGGATCCTAGGGAAACCGAGGGGAACTTTCGAAAATTCTATGGGGGAGTAATGCGTCTATTATGTTTTCCAATTAAGAATTTTAAACACTACAATTAGATAAGGGTCTGGAGTCGACCTGATGATGGAGTCGACAGACAGTCGAGGGAACTCCTCAGCGGTTTATATTAACTACCTTGTGTTTGGGCTTGATTAATTTGTAATGATGAGGACTTTACACCTAGATAGAGTGGAGCTGTCATTGAGGGTCTGATGATGAAGAAGTGTAATTGTTAAGGGAACTCCTCAACAGTATACAGTAACTACCTTGAGTTTGGGCTTGATTAATTTGTATTGATGAGGACTTTACACCTAGATAGAGTGGGGCTGTCATTAAGGGTCTGATGATGAAAAAGTGTAATTGTTAAGGGAACTCCTCAACGGTATACAGTAACTACCTTGAGTTTGGGCTTGATTAATTTGTATTAATGAGGACTTTACACCTAAATAGAGTGGGGCTTGGCATTAGGGTCTGATGATGAAGAAGTGTAATTGTTAAGGGAACTCCTCAACGGTATACTGTAACTACCTTGTGTTTGAGCTTGTACAATTTGTATTGATTAGAACTTTGCACCTATGTATATTATAAGTAACAAGACGGGTATATGTAGCTTTACACTGAAAATGGTAAAATAATAAAATAAAAACTGCGTTTAAAAAACCGACTTCAAAAACCAAAAACTAATAACAAACAAAAAGTCAAAACCAAAAAGCAAAAAATAACTAATATTAGTACTGATAGGTTACCCACCCACTGATAGGTTAGAAGTCGGTGCCATAAGCTCATATCATAATGATATAACTTAATGTCCACAAAATTGTAAATTAGGTACCTATTAAGGTTTTAATGAATAATTTTGTATGGAACTTATGGCACCGACTTCTTACCTATCAGTGGGTGGGTAACCTATCAGTACTAATATTAGTTATTTTTTGCTTTTTGGTTTTGACTTTTTGTTTGTTATTAGTTTTTGGTTTTTGAAGTCGGTTTTTTATGTTTCCTTTGTTGAATAAGCTCGCGCTGTAGTTAGAAATCAGATGTAAAAGTTATTCTTTCATCTTATATTGTTACTGTTATTTTAAGGTGGTAAAAATGTACTACAGTGATGCAAAGACTTTTCATACAAAGGGACTGAACATAGCTGGACATCACATAGTCCTTTTAAAAAAGTTCAGTTATCTCCAACTCGGCATAAACGAAAAACTCCATAATCCAAATAATCTCATTAGGTACATTCTTGACCTCAAAAGCCACTCGGCAACGCAAAATCACCATGGACTCCGAAATTGCGAAAAAGATGTTAATCCAGTGCTAAATAAAGGTATTTTGGACCTTATCCACCTATATCGAATGACTAATCTTAATGCTTTAAGTGGGGAATCCCGGGGCGACGGCGACGGGTCACCCCTCTATAACCACAAATAAGGGGGCTCAAAACACACAGTCAGGAGAAATTGGGGACCATTCACTTCGCAAGCTGATGGTAATGAATTAAAATATTCAGGTGTACTTTTTACACACGACTTTATAACTTTGTAACAAAGTTGATAATTGATTACCTAAAGAATGGAGAAGGTTGATGTGCCATCTGTCTATAGAACAGTTTATTTAAAAAATAATTGTTTACGTTGGTATGATAATTTTCCGCAACGCATGTAAGCTTTACATAAAAATTGTTAAATTTACGCTTCATTAGGTATGAACAAATAAATACTAATTCCTTGAATTTAACAGTTTTGTCAGTTTTATTCTTTTACCCATACTCCATTGGCTCCACTTTTCAATAAACTATGGCTTAGATTCGAATCCGATTCGGTAAATCAACTAGCTTCCGTATTGGCGAACGATTTGTAATCCAGCTAAAGTTTCGGCTATCAATAAATATTACTGTCGTAGTTTAACGAAGCCTACATACAATTTATACGGTAATAAAACGTTGGTTTATACGAAAAACTAGTCAGAATATAGGAGCTGTTTTACATCGCGTCGCTACTTATGTAAAAATTGTTTAGCCGATAATATAGGTAGATCATGCTTTACAATGGCTAATATTGCACTTTTAATAACTGAAGACGATGATGAGAAATGATTTAAGAAACCACGGAATGAAACTTTGCTCTTAAAGTAGATATATTTTATTTCTATTCATTCTTTGACTATACTTAACTGCAATAAACAACAGCTATGACAACAACGTCCCCTAAAAATGCATTGAAATCCATTTAAAAATGAACTTCTTTTTTGTTAAACTTCAACTGAGTAGTATTTTTCTCAATAAAAGCACGGCTCAGCTTTAGTCAGAACACTAAACATTATTCTTTGAACGACCACAAAACGGCGACGCAAACTAAACCCTCTTAAGCGAGGCACAGGGTTTTATATTTTCGTAACATCTGTACACAGAACATGTTTCGAACCAAAAAAGGATTTATTACAACTACAATAAAACTTATTTCGGAAAGAGGGTCATTAAAAACGCATCTATCACGAGATTGACGGCTAACGAGGAAGTTTTTGGACTTGTACAGTATGTAGGTCTGTAGGTACGTAGCTAATCGTGATTCTGATGTAATGGCCTGTAAGTTCTGCCCGTCATTCTTAATTTTATGGTCGGCTATTTAGGGCAATTGTGGATGTAATTTTAAAATTATACTTCATATTTCCAAGGGTTAATGATTGGTAGCTTTGGAGTAGGGTAACAGAATCCGAATTATATGTATGTATTTTAGAACCTTGAATTCGGTGTCACTAATATAAATAATTACATTTTACCAAAGTGTATCCTGGTAACTATATTTTTTTACCATTTACATAACATAACATCACGCCTTATATCCCCGAAAAGGTAGGCAGAGGTGCACATTACGGCACTTAATGCCACTGTACAATGTAACACCCACTTTTCACTATTTATGTTATGAGTCCCATGTAATAGGCGGTGAGCCTATTGCCATATACCGGGCACATTTCCAGACTCCGTGCTACTGCTAATGTTTTTATAAACCCAGTAATACTTTGCCCGACTCGGGAATCGAACCCGAAACGCCTTGCCCGGCAATTGCACTTGCGACCACTCGGCCAATGAGGCAGTCACTGCAGTTCATTTCTTGATAAACATTCAATACTGTTTTGTAGCAAAGATTAATAAAAAAAAAACCTATAGATATGTCCAAAAAAAGCATAAAAGCATAAGTTACGTAAAATAAAAATGTTACTATTACACTACATAAATTACTGCGAGCAGTTTTCACACTTTTGTTTTCCCAAGGAAAAACACATTCATTCAATTAAGCAGAATGCTAATGGGTACTGAGAGAAATATTAATTTGTTCTTGGAATGGTCCTCTTCGGGATTTTAATGCAATTTGTTATCTGCAACCATTTCTCCAACGTAAATTGTGTTGCCAGGAACTTTGTATATTTCATGCTACGTGACAAGATTTTCTTAAGTAAATGACAATAGTAAGAAGAGAAATGAAATTATTTTATTTTTATTCTAAGTAAAGGAGATGAATTTTTTAATTATTGTGATTAAAATACTTACCGTCTTATCAGCAAACACTGTTAGTCTTTAAAAACAACAGCATGTTACTACCTACTTATAACAGAATAGAATTTGGAAATCAATAAACCTAATGTTGTGGACCAAGGTGGAGTCCTGTCTAGAACATTCATGACTTTTATAGCGACAATAAATATAAAAATGGTGCGACCAGTGCGACCACTTTATTTCCGTGTTTAAAATTCTTGGAAAAATCGTGAATAAAACGTGGTACCATCTCTAATGTTCGATTGTGTCGGATATTTTCCGCCCGGATACTTCCCGCGGCTCTATCCCACTGGCATCTACTTACTTTGTATTCAATACCTACTATAAAAATGGCTTCCACTTTGGTGTTTGGTAACTTGTAACAATTACCTTTTTCTAAGAATTGGTTTCATTTACGTCCTATGTAATTTATCATATCTTATGTAATGTAAAATAATTTTAGGTATTGTAACGAATGTGAAATTGTAATAAAATAATAATTTGAATTAGCTTTCCGCCTACGGTTTCACCCGGCTAGTAATTTTTGTAGAGTAGGTCTCGATACAGTTGGAAAATCTGAATGAAATTGAACGGAATATGGCACGACGTGCTCATCGTAGACCGCATCATCGCTTACTACCGAGGCGAGATATTGGTCAAACGTCAGTCCATGAAACATAAAAACAATTTTTTGAAATATTTTTTCAAATTGGTCTATTAAGTTCAAGACCGATTCATTCAATTTAATTTAATTATATCTTTTTCTAATGACTATATTTTAAAAGCCGTGTCTGTTTGTCTGCAGGAGCGATCCCGATGGTGACGGCGACAGTGTACTGTGCGCCTGCGCCGCTGCGGTACCTCGCACTCGCAGTCTACAGCCTCGGCAGTCTCATCGGACTCTATAAGGTAACAATAAGATAATTATCACCTTTTTTGAGACTATCTTGACAAGTTTTGGGTTCAAAAGCATAATCAATCATTGTCAGTTTAGTTTTTCGATTGAACTAAAGATTGATTTGCGTACATTTTTCAGTGTTATTACTTACATTTGAAATTCTTCACACCTTGTTTGCGTGTGGACACCTACATTATGTTAATGGGTACTACATATATTTACTGTTTTTCATTCAGGCGATGCGCGCATGGTCTCCATGGGAGCGACGGCTGTGCTTCGCAGCTCCATTCTGCATGCGCGTGCTGCTGGCCGGCGCGCGCGCAGCCCGGCTCGGGGGCGGCGACCCGCACGCTATACTGCACGTGTTTTTGCAGGTACAATACATCAAACCCTGTAAATATTGAATAGAATTAAATTAGAGACATTAAATTGTGACTTATCTATGTAAAAATTCGGGCCAAGAGACACCCATTTAAAAATACATTGCACACCGCAACAAAATTTTAAAAGTCTACTGTACTAATAGGTATCTAGTTTATATTTATTGAACCATTGACGAAAATAGAAAGTTCTAATGGGCGCTTTAACAACTAATATCCATCTTAAGTATCTTATATTCCTAGACACATACCACAAAAACTCAATTAGAGTCGTTGTAAAACATTTTCTAATTATCTCCTTAATTTTGAAACGTTCGTCTATTTGCAAGATTGCAAGGGCACTCCTCCCAATAACTCGCATTTCCAATCAGCCGTAAAATGTCTTGGCCGCTGATGTAGAGTGCAATTACCAGGAACACAGCTTGGTAGGTATGCTTCCAGATCTGGCACATGTCCAGATGGCTGCTGCTGACACTTGAGATTTATCGTCCACTTTACCCCGCCTGTGACGTCACACAGATGTTACTTAAGACACCGGCACATCAAGTTATCCTAAAGCTACCTTTGTCTAACCTAATAGATTGAAAAGATTTACAACATTGAAAATACAGTGGGACAAGTGGAGGACAGAAAAAAGAAAAAGTATATTCAACTGACAGATCAATTTCAATCAGGTGCGGTGGTGAACCGACCGGTGGTTACTGACTATATTCTTACCTGCCTGTATACTAAATGACTAAGATACTTGACATTCCTTTGTACAGATTACTTTATTATATTGTAATAAAGTCGAAAGTCTATTAAAGTAAAAGTTTGGAATAGATTAATGTGCTCTAGTATCTGTACTCTTCAGTCAGTCTATGATGTACATACATACATATTTATATGTGCCAACATTATGAGGGATATGTTAGACTTATCCGCGTCGGTTGATAGATTGATGCTCATAATGCGTGGAGCAGCTGGGGCTCTCGCCAATTGTGCCACATATTGCCAGAATTGCAAACTAAAAGCAAAGTTTGTTTTTAAGTTTTTTAATATATATTGTAATTGAATCTTCACTGAAATCCGGAATTAGAACATAAGTAAAGTTCGCTATAATGAAAAAAGTATTATAATGCCCTGTAATTCTCCGGAACAAACAAGCAAGCAAAAAAAAGTACATTTAATAGGGTAGATGCCTAATTTTTATTTTAATGTCCGTCTGGTAGATTATTTCAAATCATTAGACACGTATTTTTTATTTTCTTACAGAAACGAATACTATCGACGATATATTGATTTTAAATGTCGCGTGACGTCACTTTTATGTACATTTTATGCGTAGAAATAACGTTTTAGCCACCACTCCTAAACTTTGATTCGATATATCTAAGTATTGTTTTATTATTCGACAAAATACAAAATACGTGTCTAATATTTTTTCATTACCTAACTGACAGACTAATTAGATTTTAAATTTTCATACCCTGTCATCATCCCTATTGCGTTTGATATTACAAATTAATCATACAACCTTTGTACAAATAACAAATAAACCAAACAAGAGAACTAAAATCTGCTGCTAATTTCAGTCGTGTTGTAAGGACGCGGGGACATCGCAATAAATGTCAGACACTCAGACATAAACGTAGCTAGAGCTCGGTTCGCAGTAATATAACAAACTCTAGACGTACGACAAATAATTCGCTTTTATTCTTTACTTTGGAACGTCATTCATTGTAACAAACGAGTAATGAACCTTGTACTGTCAACAGTAAATACAAAAACATACATAGCTTAAATTATGTGCCTCATGTTATATCGAAGAAAAGTAATACTAGCGTGTGTTCGTAAAGCTTTAACAACGTTTAAGCTGAGACTATTTAAACTCGATTACTTTACCTATATTCTCATACTCATTAACCAAGTGGTCGTAAGTACGATTCCCTATTTATTACTGGGTTTTAAAAAAAAAATCTCAGTAGTAGCACGGTGTCTGGAATTGTGCCCGGTATATGGCAATAGGCTCACCCCCTATTACATGGGACTCATAACATAAATAGTGAAAAGTGGGTATCACATTGCACAGTGGCATAATGTGCACCTCTGCCTACCCCTTCGAGAATTAAATGCGTGATGTTATGTGGTTGACTAAGAGTTACTTAATTTGAACCCGTTCGGCGCTGTGATTGGTGGGTTTATTAGAGCCGGCCAATCAGAGCACCCGACGCATACTAAGCCCTCTTAAGTAATACAGCAATCCACCCTAGATCTCTGGACCTCAAAGACCGTACACAGAATTTTTCCTCCAACCTATCTTAACTCCAAAATCTAAACTCGATCAAACTTTTCAAATGTTTAAAGAAAGAATTTATGGGAACCCACCACAAAGGATGACAAAATATATGAAAGTAAACTAAACTGACGCTTTTGATAAGAAAAAGTACTATTTTGTGAATACTTATAGAAAATCTGAAAGGCCACAGACATTTGGTAGTTTGATGGGAACCTTATCTGTTGCAATAAGATGTGACGTAGTCTAGTCGCTAAGTTGACAAGAGCATGTTTTTCCGTTGTTTGTAACAATACTGCCACGTTGGCTCGTCGCAAGTGCGACTGCCGGGTAAGGGGTCTCGGGTTCGATTCCCGGGTCGGGCCAAGTATTACAAAAAATCTCAGTAGTAGCACGGAATCTGGAATTGTGCCCGGTATATGGCAATAGGCTCACCCCCTTTTACATGGGACTCATAACATAAATAGTGAAAAGTGGGTAGTACATTGTACAGTGGCATTAAGCGCCGTAATGTGCACCTCTGTCTACCCCTTCGGGAATAAAAACGCGTGATGTTATGTATGTGTTTATGTGTAACAATATTATAATTTTCTATTGATTTCCATTACAAGCAGGAAACAAACGATCAATCAATTTTAGTCATGTTTATTCAATACTTTTAACGTTTCCAATTAAAAACTTATAACAAACAAAGATATCATCAATATGTTGCCGTCTACTGCTGGATATACGCCTCTCCAATGTTACGTCACTGAGCTCGATCTTCAGTCCTTCAAAATTTCAAATCCATCCACCGGCAGCCATTTTGCAGATATCGTCACTCCACTTGAACCTATGCATTTTATAATTCTTGGTAACAGCATCTATTTTTCCGACATCATTATTATTGTTGTAAAAAGTAAAAAAGTACTCTTCCTACAGTCTGGTATATAATACAGATTTTCACCTTCAAGCAAAAATTCTACTACAAAGAATATCGGTGACTTTTCTTCTTTACGAAAGTCTTGTCTGTACGTTGATCAAACAGTAATAAAACAAAAGCACTGAATAATGAGATTCTGGTACAATAATAAAATGGCGATAGCTCGTCATTTCGTCTCTTTGTTCGCAATTACACATTTTACGGACACCGTAACTATGTAACTGTGTACTAATGGACTGTTATGTACCTTTAACACTACTCTTAACTGATATTTATTATTTATGAACTCCTAGACTATGCTATAGAGTCGCGGAGAACCTAACGGGTAACCGGGGCTCCGGCTCGACGTGCAGGAGAAGGAACGGGGTGGTTTTTAGTCAGTAAGAGTCTGACACTCCCTTCCGCCTCACTCAGGCGGGAGCAGTCATTCGAAGATTTTCCCCCCTTAAAAAAAAAAAAAAAGACTATGCTATAGAACCGCGGAGACCGTAAATGGTTACCGGGGCTCCGGCTCAAAGTACAGGAGTAGGAAAGGGGTGGTTTTTAGTCAGTAAGATACTGACACTCCCTCTGGCCTCACCAAGGCGGGAGAAGTCATTCGATAATTTTCTCCCCTTAAAAAACGATATTCTGTAAGATGTCAATTCTAACTCTGGAAATGAACTCGATCGCGATCCGATAACATCACCATTCATTGGTTGAGCAGTCATTGGTTGTGACAATAATCTCGACCATCGACGAGCGAGAATGCGATCGAGCTCACTTTAAAAGTTCGAATTGGCTTCTTACAGAATAGCCTTTTTAAACCTGGCCTATAGCCTGGCATGATTCATTTCATATACTTTCAGTTTAATGATTCCATATTCCATTATAACTGATATCTTTCAACAACTTGCAATCAAGAACAAAAGATGGTTTATTGTTGGTAAAAGAGAAAGGAGGACAGGGTGCTAGGTAATGATAAAAAAAAATTAACTTGTCAGACATTAAACAAAAACTAAGATGCATGTTACTCCAAAACATTTCAATTTAGACTCACGCGGCGTCAATCTCTTTAAAAAAAAGCTATTGTCTTTATTTAAATTAAGTAATAACGCAACGCTGTCATTTAGTTTCTAGTTAATAGGATTTACCCAATACCCTATTTAAAAAAGTGTAAATGTTGCACCTTTTGCGATTGTAATCAGTATTACCACACACACCTCGAGGGCACACCTGACTGCGCATCTTTCTAATCCAATTTCCTGCTTAAAATGGGCAGTTGTGAAATCCTATCTGATATATCTAGTTATATTAAGGTTATACGCAGATGCAACTACTCTTTATCTAGTTTTAATAAGTTCCTATCTGTATTATACACCCTGTCCAGTAGTTACATTAATTTAATGTTTTTCATACAATTTGAATACACATGTGTATTATATACAAAAAAAAACAGATATAAATTACATAACAACATCTAAAAACCCGTTCACTATAACTTTTCACATTCTTTCTAACAACAAAAACCAACAAGTATTGAATAAGTAGAATCAATACGCTCCACAATAACCTTTGCCTATAAACCGGGGTTCCAGTGGCACACAAAATAATGATTATTGTGAAGTTACATAGTTGCATGGCCCGTGTTACAACCCTCCACCCTCCATGGCTTGCTATACGGACACAATGGGGCTGGAAACCTGCCAAATAACGTCGGTCCCGTACTCCGAAACCAATAGAAATGAGGCTTAGCTAAATAATCGCTCATCAGATACGAGTTTCAGACGTTGTGCCCTTTGTTTTATTTTAAGTAGTGTAGTTTAATAAATTTTAGTTTTAAGTGCTATTGAGTGGTTTTTGTTATGTGCAATTAACTTCGACAAAATAAAGACATACTGACTTATTAATCTTTCGTTTTAAAAGTGAATCTTCCATGACCATACATACCTACGTAGGGACTAACTTTTGATTAGTTATGTATTAAGAAACTAATCTGTCGATAAATATATAACTTTCAATAAAAGTTCTCCAACTACAACTTAGATAAGGGTTTGCTTAAAGTTAATTGAAAGGTCGTAACTCGTAAGTGATTAATCGGTTAAGAAACAAATAGACCTTACTTACTTTTAGATTTACGAAGTAAGCGTTTTTACTCGGCTTAGAATTAAGCAAAAACGAAAACGAGCAATAGAAATCCGTAATATATTATTAGTTTGTGTGTGCGTACTAATGTGCCCTAACGGAATACAGTAAATATAATATTTTGTGGACATTACGTAACACATTATGTTCCCGTGGGTAATGGATGCCGTGCGCTGCCGTGTGGGGAGATGGATGGCGTACTATTTCTGTAAACATTGTTTTAATAAATCATTAGATTCTGATATTGTTTTTCTACGAGCTTCATTTCTACTTGATTTTTTATGAGGACTTCTGGATTTTTGGTGTGGTATAGGTTTCTATATGCCCATCTGGGCAAAGTAATACAACTTCTCAAACTTTCTGTAATAATAAGAAATCTAAAAATTGTATTCATTGGTACCTTTGTAAACGATTACTAGTGCAATTATCACTAGCATATTACAGTGATTTAACACCATGTTAAATCACAGAGATAGTGGTCTAACGTCTCAGGCCATCCAATATAAAAAATAACTGGTACTCAAGAGCTTAATTACTATATTCCCAATGTTAGTCACTGCCTGGCTAATGAGAAAAAACACCTTAGAAGAATTTCCACAGATAAGTTAAAAGGCATCTTCCTTGAGGTTATGTTTCTCAATTTACCTTATCACGCGTAACATGTACATTTAAATAAACGTTACCCACAAATGTAGCGATTTGGGTTTTTTTTAAAGTGAGTCATATAGCTACATCGTCGGGCCTTATTATCCTTTATATTATGGTTATCATTAATAGGGTAGATGACTAATTTTTATTTTAATGTCCGCCTGGTAGATTATTTTAAATCATCAGACACGTATTTTTTATTTTCTTACAGAAACGTATAATTTCGAAAATACATTGATTTGAAATATCGCGTGACGTCACTTCTATGTATATTTTATACGTAGAAATGACGTTTTAGCCCCCACTCCTAACTTTGATTCGTTATATCTAAGTATCATTTTATAATACAACAAAATAAAAAACTACGTGTCTAATATTTTTTCATTACCTAACTGACGGACTAATAACATTTTTAATTTTCATACAATGTCAACATACCTATTGAATGATTGCAAATGCGATTTCCACATGCGAGCCGTAGGTCCGGTTCCTTGCTGAAGCAGTGTCACAATCACAATGTTTGGATATTCTCAGTGATAGCACAGGGTCTGGTATTGCCTGATGTCCCACCTCTTGGTTAACCCTCCAAAAAGTGTTTACAGCATTTAATATGCGCACCTCTTATTTCCTTCGACACTTCTGTGTTACCCCAAATGTGGGAACTATTAAGTTACACTTCAATATATTTAAAAACGATTTAGTGAATAGTACGTCTATGTTATAGACTTGTATAAAACTCAAGCAAGATGTAGGTAAGGCTCAAGTCTCTTAGTATTTTTCCAGCGTACCTATATCCGTTGACCCCCTTGCAGCCGCTAGATTATTACGCTCTCTGGCTCTCAGCCAGCTCCATAATCCGTAACGAGTTTCTTGGCTTTAGTAATAAAACCAAGAGAGAAGATGAAATCGAAAATCTTCTGGTTATATTTAAAATACATATAAAACATAAGCTATGACTAAAACTCATAATTTCTATGGCACTACTGACGCCCTTTACCAACCCCACATATCATACAAGAATACCCAAAAGAAAATGTTGATGATAGACTCTTTTTACCTACACGTAAAGACGCAAAAAATAAACAAAAGGTCAAAACTAAAAAGTAAAAAATAACTATTATTAGGCATACGTTCTTATAGGTTACCCATCCACTGATAGGTGAGAAGTCGGTGCCACAAGTTTTAAACAAAATTTATTCTTTAAACCCGTAACAAATACCTTATTATTAATAATGTTAACCGTTGAGGAGTTCCATTAGCTATCATACTACTTCATCATCAGGCCCTTAATGACAATTACATCCCATCTATATGTAAAGATCTTCTCAATACAAATAATTGAAGCCCAAACACGGGGTCATTGATAAAAATTATTGAGGAGTTCCCTTGACTGTCTCTTGACTCTATCATCAGATCGCCTCGATATCATCGATGAAAAGTTTCCCTCGGTTTCCATGGGATCCCATCATCAGATCCTAACCTGATGGAAATGAGACCACACTGAGAGTATGACCATTCCAACAAAAAAATAATCATCAAAATCCGTCCACAAACGCCAGAGTAATCGGGTAACAAACACAAAAAAAAACATGCAGCCGAATTGATAACCTTCCTCCTACTTTTTTGGAAAGTCGGTTAAAAACTAGGCAGTAGTAACATAACATAACATCACGCCTTTTATCCCCGAAGGGATAGGCAGAGGTGCACATTAGATATACTACTGTACAATGTAACACCCACTTTTCACTATTTATGTTATGAGTCCCATGTAATAAGAGGTGAGCCTATTGCCATATACAAGGGCACAATTCCAGACTCCGTGCTACTACTGAGAATATTTAAAAAAAACCCACTAATACTTTGCCCGACCCGGGAATCGAACCCAAGACCCCTTGCCCGGCAGTCGCAATTGCGACCACTCGGCCAACGAGGCAGTAGTAATATGACATAAATTTTCCATAAATAATAAACAAACAATCCCCTATGATGACAGCTCGGCTCAGGCTAATAGGATCAGTGTGCGTAAACCGATTACATAGCTCGTTAGGTCCAAATGAGACCTGCCCGACACTGCCCGACTTTGCCCGAGTGTGCCCGACTGTGCACGACACACAACCCTGCAGGGCTTCACTTATGAAGATGCACAATTAACTTACTCCGGCCCTCGGCTAACTAATATTAATGAAGTTAGAGGCATTACATCAAAGCCGTACTTTGTAGACGGAGGAATAATATTTGGTTCTACTTCATTTTGAATGAGAAGAGGGTTTCAGATAAAGCATCTAAACATGGACCTGCGAAGTAGAATGTTGTCGGTTATTTGCTCAATATGTACAACATATTTATTTTTATCGGTAGATGATCCATCCATCGATAACTAAAATATATCATATAGATTTTTTTTAAGGGGTGAAAATCATCGAATGACTGCTCCCGCCTGGGTGAGGCGGGAGGGAGTGTCAGACTCTTACTGACTAAACACCACCACGTTCCTTCTCCTGCACGTCGAGCCGGAGCCCCGGTAACCCGTTAGGTTCTCCGCGACATATCATATAGATAGATAGAAATAATCACGAAGAAAATTAAGCCATAAAACCCACTCTACACTAGCAAGCATTCGACTTTTTTGTAATATTAGTATTTTCTCCTGTGGCGTGTCGTGGGTGCATTTACAAATAGTTTTTCTGTGCGGAAATCAAAACTGCTGCATGTTGCGCGGTAGCCAATTGCCAACCATCGTTCCAACCTGCATTGTAAAGTAAAAGTAATGGTGTTTACTTTTAGTCTTAATACTTATCATAATTATTGTTAACAATGTTATTTGTTTGTTCAACTTTTTCCACTAATTTAATGAGGCACGTGGAGCGTGCTGGTGCATCAGATAAATCAAATTAAAAATATATTTTCCTAGAACTGACATCATACACACAGACGTCATATTATTATGTTATAGTAATTCTTCACGTATTACTGTTTTCCTTAAGGCAAATAGCATATTAAATATAAAAATGGATATAGATATAGTCGCCATTGTTTATTTATGTACAGGTACTATACATAATAACGATAAATAATAATGAACCTTAAAATAAATCAGATGGTTTAGACCAAAGATCTCGATTTGCGAGATGTGATAAGCATACAAGAAGTATGGAGTATCATGTCATATTAAACTGAAATCCTACACAAGTGCCTCTATCAGAAAACTCATGAAATTTTCGTAGTAGTATACTGAATGCCCCTTAAGTCTTATAAGAAGCCTGCCCTATCTTTGCACGGATTCTGTCTTACAACTTTCCCGGTGTATATCTTTCTCGAGAACAAAGAAATATTAAAATGTTCCAGTCACCCAGAGTTTTGCTATTAATTTTTACATAACATAGATTTTGGTACTTATAAACCATTTAAATATTGCAGGATGCAGTATCCCTGGGGGGCGGTGTGATCGGTGCCATGCATATACCGGAGAAATGGTTCCCAGGCACGGTGGACCGCTGCCTCAACTCGCACAACATCATGCACGTACTCGTCGTGCTCGCCGTCTATTCCATGCACCAGGTGAGCAAAGAGGACAACTACTTCTTTATCAGCCAGCATTATTCTTCTTCGATGATCGACGATTTCGTAGAAGAGTTTCCATTTAAGTTCATGATAACATTGATAGGAACCACATTTCAAAACAATTAATTTAACAAGTGAAATATAGAAATGTAATCTTAAATCGCTATAATCTGTTTCCAGGTGACAACGCGCGACATAGAATGGATGTCGCGCGTCGACTGCCGCGCACCGCTGCGCACTCTCTGACGCTCAGCGCACGCCTCGCCGCATCAACTCGCGTCCTTTGCCGCGCCAACCCGCGTCCACACATCGCCTCCGTCTACTCAACTTTACTCACTTCTAATCAACTCATGCACGCTAACTTAAGGCTTCCTAACTCGCTGTTCGGACTTGGACAACTATTATTTTAGAATCGTAAGACCAAAGGAGCCAACTATTGATTGATTACTCGAGAAATGAAGATATCCCGAACTCACTTTTATTATTTGAAAATTACTTATTACTTATTGGCTACAGTGACTGGAAACAATAACAACTAAAACACTGGCAAAACTGAACAAGGAACTACTTTTACAAGAAGCTAAATACATTGGTATAATATAATATTGTACCTACGCATAAATACTTTGTAAGCATAAATTAATCATCCGCTAATATTAATAATCTACAATGTGATGTCGATCCCAGTTTTTAACAAAATAAACGTCCGAAGCAATTTTTTTCATTTCAACTTATAGAACTTAGTTCGAAACAAATAATAATTAGGAAGTCTTAAAATCTCGTAAGTTGCAATGTAACACAGTTTTTATTGAATAAAAGTCAGTCTTCCGAACTCTTGCGTTAAGGTCGAGTTTAGAAAGATAAAGTATTAAGCGTGGTCCTCCAAATGTCTTCGTGAAACAATAATAAGTTATTTTCCATGAAGGAAAATAGTTCCAGGAGCACGTTAGGTTTAGATACTTGGACATCTGACAAGACGATTAGATGCCAAAATAAGATGTGCAAGAAATCTTCCTATTAATATAGTTATCATTTGGTCTTATGGAATCGGCTGTAGCTTAGTCAATAATGTAGTCCCTAATTAGCGTGATGCCACTGATGACGTTACGCTGGACTAGTGTCGGACATTCGTCTGCTAGCATATCTACACCTGCTATAACGATGCTCACATAATATATCTAAGCATGTATACAGGAGAGTTCTCTATTTTCAGGTAAAAGTCCCTATAATTTCTATGTGATGTCAACTATACAAATAGCAGTGCAATCTTTCTTACAAATATTGTTATTCGTAAAATGCTGATAATATCGCCTCATTAACAATGCACGTGCGTTAAAAAACAGTGAACACAAAGGACAAAAAAATCCTAATATTCATCCAGTTTATCTGGTACACTGCTCTAGAACATTATATGTTAATGTTGGAAACTGATTTATGAAGAAAGCATTATAATTTGTCATAGTTGACAGCACGGCCAATCTTTATTTAATCTTCATCATGCTTCGAACTAACTTTAAACGATACGTATTCAATAGCACGTATTTTGTATCGCAGTCAGATTTCGTGTCACTATAAGAACATTACTGCAATCAAAACAGTTTGTAATTTTCAAAGTGCCTTCTCAGAAAGCAAAACACGGCAGTTGCAATATGCCTTGCTAATCGATCCCAAAGTAAATTGAACCATGCAGTTTTATGTCATCTCCTTGGACAAAGGGGCTTCTAATACGGACCATATGGCAATTTTCAAATACATAAAACTTTTACCACACAAGAACAATCTGATAAAATGTACCAAGTGTTTTTTTTGTTGAAACTTCGTTATTAAAGCATCTGACTGTTTTACAAAATAAAGGAAAAGCAATCGTGTTACAAAACAACGTTGATAGCAGAATAAAGTCGTACTCGTTAATTGACAATATTGCGGCCTACACATAATATAGTATTAAATTAAAACGAGACGTCATTATGGTTGGAGACGGAGAGTACCCTAATGTACCACAAGATGGACGGAAACCATTTAACAATAACTAGGTAACTACACTAGATCAGTTATTAATAGTTATAATAATTAGTGCGATAAGTTATCGAACGTAACAGTTATTTTAATGAAACGAACACTTCAAAAATCTTAGTAAGCTTACGAGAATAGTTAAATTATTATATTGGATTATAACACGTTTTTTATAGACTAGGTTTAAGGAGTTGGATTTGCATACTCGCTTTTAAATTCGCGAAGATTGTGACTTTGCTGAGAGGTAGACGAGACAGGACAGGGTTGCTGAGAGTGGGGTGTAATATCAACATTAGCTTTAAATGAATTTCTCCACACGCTTAGTTTTCAAGAAGTAGCCATCTACACATTTAAGTGGTTCACTCCTGCTAGTCAATACTCACACTATGGTACTTTAGCGCGTTTGGCGAATGTTAAATATAACTCATTCGACTCTCAGTTACCCCCACACCGTTCTTTCAATCTAAATCTACTTTTTATGTATTTCTAACAAAATTCTACTTATCTATAATAAATATTTATAATACAAAATATTTAACTCACTTCTTTTCGTCCTTGAAAATGAAAATGTCAAAACAATTGTGCATTGAATATTTGCCAAAAATGTGATCAAGACTTAGCGGAATTTTATAGTTAAATTATAACATTATTATTATTGTATAGGTAATTTTCTCAACCTTGTGATTGTGCTTTTGGGTTTAGATATAATAAAAATTGTCGTGGACGCCAGTGACGTCTTAAAATACAGTTTAAAGTTGATATTCAACATTATTGACAATCATAAGTCAATGTTTTAAACATTTGGTCAATTTATTTGTTAAACATATCAAATTAGGAAAATTGAATTATTCATAAAAGGTCCTGAAACAAGACAAAAATTAAACACTCAAAAATCTGTTACTTAATAAAAATGTAACCATTGGAAACTATTGTTAAACTGTAAACCATTGATTTATTGAAATAAGTTTATAATAATGAGAATAGGATTCACTATCACAATTCTAATAACATTAACCTTGAAAAGTATTATTTTATTTGTTCTAAGATGAACTAAAATATGATTGCCAGATCTTTAAGTTCGTAACTAATTGGCTACATATTTCATAAAACAAAAATATCAGATAATAAATGACAGTATCTATATTTTAGTTATACACATAACGTGTATGTGTTTTTATTGGACAGAACTAGTCACATTTAATACGAATGAACATATAATTAATGAATCGTTATTTGTTGAGAACATCACTTTTGTTTAACCTGTCACCTTTACAGATAGTGAATCTCAGTCCACTTGTTTACAAACGATTTAATACAAGTGCCCTTTAAAACATGTTCTTAGTCGGACTTTTGTGGATTCCAAAATATGTTGTTTGAGGAAAAAGTAAATATCAAAAACTAAATTTGTGTTGAGGATAAAAGTTGAGTCTAGGCTACAGGAATTTGTAAATAGCTAGTTGTTATTTTGAATTATTAGTCCCTTTGATATTACTAACCTGGAAGTAAAAGTTGAACAATTATTGTCTATTGCTGAAACTTTTATATCTCTGCTAAATATTTGTATCTCCTTCATCTCGTCCCTGACTATGTAAGTATTGAGTTTTGTTGTTACTAGTAATCTCCTGTATCTATCGGTGACCAATTGTTGCTATATTTTTATATTCTCGGTGTTGTGTGCTTTGCCGCTTGTATACAAAGGCATCGCGAGTCAAGTTGAGATGTATTCTCTAACACGACCTCTCTTAGAGTCAGTTTGTTAGTTTAATGACCTAGTGTAAACGTAGCGACGGTAGTTAGGTAGTTTACGAGCAATAAATACACGACAATTGTTACGAAATTTGACAAAAGTAGTTGAGTAAATGTTCGACACGAAACGAATGCATACAATTTTTACACAATAAGTTATTGTTGATAAAAATGTTTAACGCATCTTTTTGATGGCTTTAATGTTCTACTTTTGTCAAAGTTCTTTGTTCTAATTAATTATTTATTAAACGAAGTAGTGTTTTAGACGAAACGAAGTGTACTTGAAGTTTTTTACTAGTGGTTGTCGACGAGACACTTCCGATGTCTCCTGAGCGTGTCCGAATGGCGACGGCGGTAGTTCCGCCTGCGTCTGCGCACCCTCGACAGACACACGTACCCTGCCATATTTTGCAACCGAATATAATGAGTACTTTAATTTATATTTTTGGAGTACGATATTTCAACTAGGCACATATTTACAATATCACAAAGTTTATTTTTCTGTGAAATTACAACAAAAACGACAAAAGAGTAGAAAAGACTTCACGAATATTTTTAAATGAATTGTTTTATACGGCTACTACACTCCATAGGCATAGGTCCATGAGTGACGCTAGGAGACAAGACTAATGATTGATACAATTACATCCGAAGAGTTTAAATTATTGGAAAATGGAGTGTATAGTTGTATAACAACAGAGGCATTATTTTATCTTAGCAATCAAATTAGTTTGTTGAATATTTGACATGTTAATATTAGGTACTTGTATAATTTGTAACTGTTTACTTGCCTAAATATCAATTATTTACACGAAATCATAATGACTATTGGAATCACGTTTTATGAATAGTTATTTAGGCGAGTTATGGCGTCAGCCGTTGAAATAACTATTTAAGGATTAATTAGGTGTACACTGTGAGTAATGGAGGCTGTGCTAAGGAGGTGACAGTCGGAGATAGTTGCACGTAGCTTTCCGAGGTGATAGGGAGTCGGAGTGACTGGGAGGAGAAGCTTTACATCCGTAGCTCCGCGAGTGGACAGTAGACAGCTGGGCACTCGTCACCCTGTGTTATTATTTATAAATAAATAATTTAGTAAATTAACGATGCAATAATTTATCACCCTCTAAATTAAGTTATTCAATAATTTAGTAGTCGTACCTATAGAGACGTTGGACATTCCTGATTTTGTAGGAAACTAAGAAAATAATGTCACGTTAATTTGTAAGAGTTATCGTCAGTAGGTGATACTAATGAGCAATATGACAGTATTTAATACTACATAACATAATTATTATGATTGTTTACGAGGTTACTTTGTGACAACGGACGTTGCGCGTATTTGCACTTATCTTGAAATTATTCATAGTAATTGATGATTATATTATTGGTCAAAATTCTCAAGCTGTAGACGTTGAAGAGATTATTAAAGTTTATTTGAATTCAATCCTTGTGTTTTATTATACAGATACACCCTAAGAAGCTACAAGTCGAGTAACGAAATGGCTACTAAAGCACTACGTATCGAGTTTGATTAGTCGGTTGCCAGGAAATCATTTATAATTGTTAATTAAACAATTTTATCCTCAATAAGGTAATAATAAAATTTGATAAAAACCAGCAGTACCTGCCTGGCAGTGCAGGATAGAGCGTCGTATCAGTGAGGCCAGGGTACTCATTGGCAAACTATCCTGCTTCAGGGAGGGCAATACTCGCCCTAGAGTGATGCGCTTTGTAAGACGTGCATTTGTGGGGACTGAAATCAGTCCTCATGAATACTTATCACGTGTTACAGAGCGCATCGACTTCCTGAAGCAGAAAGTTTATGCATGGGCAAACCGTATCAGAAGGTACAAAAAAAGAGTGGAGCGCTATACTCAGAATCGCATGTTCCAAAGAGATCAGAGGTGGGTATACAGAGATTGGGAACGATCCAACCAAGATGTGGCTGACGGGCGGCGACCGGATGATGATGCCACTAACACATTTTGGCGCAACATCTGGTCGGTACCTGTTAGCCACACAGAAGGTGACTGGATGTGTGATGTTAAGCGAAGGTGTGAGACTATACCAGAAATGGAGGAGGTAGAAATCACCTCCTCTGATGTAGCCAGTGCAGCCTGTTCGGTTCCGAATTGGAAATCACCGGGGCCGGACGGACTGCACAATTTCTGGATTAAATGGTTCAAGAGTTCACACGTTCGCTTAGCATTACACTTCCAGGCAGCTTTGGAAATTGGGTCGTTACCACAATTTCTAACAACAGGAGTTACCCACCTGCTCCATAAATCAGGTAGTTCCATTGAGCCCAAAAATTATAGACCAATCACATGTTTACCAACGGTCTATAAACTTCTTACATCCATTTTGAGGACAAAAATAACAAAACATATTGAACAAAATTCCATCATGTCTGTGTCTCAAAATGGATGTAGGGAGGGGTCTCGTGGAACTAAGGAGCTACTCCTCATTGATATGGTTGTTAGCCAACAGGTTCGTCGTCGGTCCCGAAAAGATTTGTCCACATGCTGGATAGACTATAAAAAAGCATATGATTCTGTGCCATATTCATGGCTCCTGAAGGTGCTGGAGTTGTATAAAATACATGCAAGTTTACGCGCTTCTTGGAGTCATGTATGAGGCAGTGGAGCACCGTGCTTTGCTATCCGGGATGTAGACAAATCCAAGGGAATGAAGAACCTGTAAGGATAGTACGAGGAATATTCCAGGGTGACAGCCTGAGCCCACTATGGTTCTGCTTGGCCTTGAATCCTCTAAGTACTCTTACTGGAGGATTCAGGCTAGGCTATCCTTTGCGGAGAAGGGGTTTAGTTATATCCCACTTACTTTACATGGATGACCTCAAGTTGTTTGCTCCAAACAAGAAACAACTGACGGAACTACTGAATATAACTGAAAAATTTAGTAGTTCCATCAGAATGGAGTTTGGAGTAGACAAGTGTGCGGTCATGCATGTAAAGCGAGGAGGGATTTGGAATCTGAGGACTAGAACTCTCAGATTTCACAAAACTGAGATCACTCTCCGCAAACGATACATACAAATACCTGGGTATATCAGAAGGATTAGGCATTAATGGACCGGACATGAAGCAATCGTTACAGGAGCGCTTCTTTGGCCGCCTGAATAAGGTACTCAAAAGTTCCTTATCAGGCGGAAACAAGGTGCGAGCCTTTAACGGTTGGGTCATGCCAGTCCTAATGTATTCTTTTGGTATACTCAAGTGGACACAGACTGAACTAGACACCTGGATAGACGAGTCCGGACCCTGCTGACTGCAAATCGCATGCATCACCCTCGTTCGTCGGTCATGAGGTTGTACATCCCGCGGAAGTGTGGTGGTCGAGGCTTATTAAATGCTAAGACCCTTCACAACCGTGAGGTGTGCAGCCTCAGGAATATTTCCTGAAAGTCAACGAGGGTGATGCATCGAGAAGTAGCAGCGGTGGACAATGGATTCACTCCACTATCCTTGGCAAAAGAGAACTGGCGCAAACCTGTTATACTGAGCGTCAATGATCGCAAGGAGGTATGGCATAGCAAGGAGCTCCACGGACGCTTCTTCCGGGCCCTTCATGGGCCCAGTGTAGATTTTCTAGCGTCCGTGTCTTGGCTACGATTCAGTAATCTCTTTGGAGAAACTGAAGGATTTGTCTGTGCAATTATGGACGAAGTTATCCTTACGAATAACTACCGGAAATAATAATTAAGGATGGGACGGTTGACATGTGTCGGGCATGTCATAGTCCCGGTGAATCCATTAGACATATTATTTCTGGTTGTGGTCGTTTGGCTAACAGTGAATATTTGCATAGGCATAATCAAGTAGCCAAGATTATCCATCAGCAACTTGCTTTACACTATCGACTTGTTGATTCTGAGGTACCGTACTACAAGTATGTGCCCGACCCAGTTCTGGAAAATGACCATATCACATTGTACTGGGACCGGTCTATCATTACTGACAGGACTATTGTAGCCAATAAACCTGACATAGTAGTGATAGACCGTCAAGTACGCCGCACGATGATAATCGATGTCACCATTCCCCATGACGAGAACCTCGTGAAAGCTGAGAAAGATAAACAAATAAAATATCTAGACTTAGCTCACGAGGTTGTCGACATGTGGAGTGTGGATTCGGCTATCATTGTGCCGATAGTCGTGTCGGCCAATGGTTTAATCCCTAAAAGCCTCGACATCCATCTCAGGAGGCTGGCGTTAGGTGGATGGATCAAGGGCCTGATACAGAAGGCAGTTCTCCTAGAAACGGCACGTATCGTGAGGAGGTTTCTGTCTCTGGAGCCCTAACCACCGGTAGCTTGGACCATGCTCCCGCTACTGGTCGGGTCCTATTTTTTATATTTTTAAATATTTTTTTTTTTTATTTTGTAAATAGTATTTAGAAATATAATTTATAGAGAATTTTAAATAAATATATGTAAATTTGATAATAAATTGGAATAATTATTCTAAACACTATTGTTTTCCGGTTGGGGCTAACAAGCACGATATATTTATTTATATTCCTCTAAAAATAACTAAGTACACGTCATATATCAGATTTTTCAAGGTCTTAGTGGTCGTATGTTCAGATACAAGCATATCAAGGTATTCCAATATGTCAAATTTCATGAACACCATTTCAAACTCTAATATTTTAGTATAAAGTCGAGATTGTACTGAAATAATTTGCCGAATTATTGCAAGTTTTTGGCAGTCTAGATAAGGAATAGCGGTCAAACAAAATGTTTTTGTAACCCACTTCAAGGACTTGTCTTTGCTTAAATGAGATATCGTGACCTTGTTACTCTTTATTTTTATCACAAGTTGTCATAATATGTATTGGAGTGACACTTATAAACTGGACGCCTAGTTATTTTTCTGACTGTAACCCCTTAATGGTAGTAAAACTCAATTCATGATTCTGTAACTAATCTGGACCGACTATATTAGTTGCTTGCACCTAAGGGCCGATTTTTCAATCATCAGTTAATTCCTCTGTAGAATAAAATTGACATTTGACAGTTTTTAGTATAGAAGAATTTCCAAATATTCAAAGTTATTCCTCAGTTGCAATTTATCGGTGTTGGAAAAATCGGCTGTTAATAGGTTATAATAATATTAAGTTTCTTGTTGCAGGTAAACGACGGCAAATGACAAAATAATATATAGTCAAAGGTCAAAAGTCCACTGCCACCGTAAGTGATGTGCACACGCCAATGCGTAAGTATTATCATATTAATGTGCATAAAAACGCATGCGTACGCATAAACACACGCACGAGTACGCACACGGATAAAAATATGCAATATGCGTGTGCATGTGTGTATAAGCGCTGCAGCGCAACCGATAGTAGTCTTACGGTGGACTTTTGACCTTTGACTATACAAGTATAGTACTTATTATCAAATTAATCAAAGGAAAGTATGTATAAATAATATATTTTTAACAAAGAATATTTATATATACAGAGTGTAAATGGAAAGCTCCCGAAACGCTGATAAAATGAAATTGTTTTTACAATTTTTATAGTTTTGTTTTCGTGTTATTCATGCAACATCAGCCTCAAGCAGTTGATTACAACTAATATGCATAAAAGAAACATTTAATTCCTTACTTTTATAAAATTAAATAATAATGTTTTGTACTATCACGTGCCGTTTTTGAGGAGCGTTCCGTTTACACTTGTATACACCCCAACTCTGTCTTTTTGGTATCGAGTCACCGATGATGCACGATATCGATTAGGCCCTACCGAAATATGAGGTATCATTATACGACGTAAAAAAAGGTAG
The DNA here is from genome assembly GCA_902850265.1 of Spodoptera littoralis. Classification (NCBI taxonomy): domain Eukaryota; kingdom Metazoa; phylum Arthropoda; class Insecta; order Lepidoptera; family Noctuidae; genus Spodoptera; species Spodoptera littoralis. The sequence goes on along the minus strand of LR824542.2, from coordinate 3,730,101 downwards.
CGTATTACCATTTTCCTTCTTTTCGAGAAACTTTATGCACAATGACGAGAGTTAATATTTTTTTTTATTGCATAAGCCGGTAAACGAGCCGACGGTTCACCTGATGGTAAGCAATCGGCGTCGCCCATGGACACTTGGAACACCAGAGGCCTTACAGGTGCGTTACCGGCCTTTTGGGGATTAGGAGTTTGAGAATCGTTGGGGATTCAGGGATTGGGGCGATTGGGGAAGGGGAGGGTAATTGGGCTTCCGGTAACCTCACTCGCACGACGAAACACAACGCAAGCGTTGCTTCACGTCGGTTTTCTGTGAGGCCGTGGTTTCACTCCGGTCGAGTATAGGCCCATTCGTGCCGAAGCATTGCTCTCCCACACTTAAATCTTGACATTTGGGAAACGCGAATTCATTGAAGTATGCATTACGCAGCTGATTAGGAAATATCCATAGGCACCGTCCTATCGACTCTATAGAAACTGCTTCAAACTCATACACATCGGTTTAAGAACAATTTATGGCTGTTCATCGTACCACCACCATCGACCACTACTCATATCATACGCATACATTAACCTCAGCGAGGTAAATGTCTGACTTAACTGCCTGGTTGGCGCAATGGAACTGCCTGAACAACAAGGTTCTGCGCAACGTGCCGTCTATGTGTGATGTGTTATTAAACACACTCACGATACAGGAAAGTTTTGTCCTTCGTTGATGATCATTAAAAAAAGAGATAATCTAAGTTTCTTAAGGGTAGGCAAGATGCATGTAATGCCCCAAGTGTTGCAGTCGCAGAACCTAACGGGTAACCGGGGCTCCGGCTCGACGTGCAGGAGAAAGAACGGGGTGGTTTTAGTCAGTAAGAGTCTGACACTCCCTTCCTCCTCACCCAGGCGGGAGCAGTCATTGGATGATTTTCCCCCCTTAAAAAAAAAAGTGTTGCAGGCGTACATAGGCCACGGTAACCGCTTACCATCAGGTGGGCCGTGTGCTTTTTTGCCACCGGCGTGGTATAAAAAAAAATCTATTATACCAGCCCAGTTAGAACAGCATTCGAAATGCTTGTTATTCTCAGAAGTGTAGTCAATGGTGTACTTGCATTACACGAGTACTTTTTGCGAGTTACATTATGATCCGTTTGCAAAAGGGACAAACCCAAAAACACTTCACCCAACTCAAGGATCAAAACCAAGACCCTGTCGTACTTCCCACTCGAGTAATGAAACAGGATAAGGAATTATATTTTTCCTTTTAAAAAAGTTGTAGGACCGGTGTTCGTAGAGTGTCGACTCGAAATGGGATAATACCGACCGCAACTACCAGCCCAACATATATTATTGCTTTATTTTATATTATTTTTTTCTGTTTTGTAAACAGAAGGATTAGTACCAGTTCGTACGAGTACGCGTTCGGCGTACGTCATTTATACGTTTTTGAGTACGTCATTTATACTCTAAAATGACGTAGCTACCTCCCACTCCTAAACTTTGAGTCATTTATACGTTTTTGAGTACGTCATAAATGACGTAGCTACCTCCCACTCCTAAACTTTGATTCGTTTAAGTCAGTGGCGGCTGTACCTTAAGCGCTCGTGCGCTGAACCACAAATTAAAAATATTTAACAATTACAAAATATTAAGTACCTACTTCATCTTTATTCTTATATTACCATTTTAATATTTATTTTTTTCAAAAACGTATAAAAATCAAATGTCCAATTATGGCGAAACAGTAAGAGCGCTTTACTAAACTATTAAGACTTATTTTCCTATATAAAGACAAAGTCTCGTGTGCTGTGGCGAGTGCACGAGGTCCGCTAACTTGTAGGCACAGATATATTAAATAAGATTTTTAATATTTCACATACAGTGAAACTACACTGTGTGTGAGACGCTAATTATTGTTGTATTGAAAATAAATTCATACAAACAATACTCGATTTTAATAAAAGGTAATTAAATATTTCGTTTCAGAAAAATGTCATAGTATAAAAAATGTCATAGTATATATTTATACTGTGAAAATGTCGTCGCAATGATTTAATGTAGGTATAAAAAATAAACATAGGTATATGTGAATTTTTGTTTTGTTGCATTATAATTTTAATATTTTAGTAAAGTGCACCACCTGTTCGATTACCCGCCAGCCGCTACTGCTAAGGCCTCTGATTTAATCAACTAACCAATTAGAGGCGTAACCGCGGTAACGCTTCGATTTCATTAAACGTAAAACATACTCGTACTGGACCCTTAGACCGCGGGCTTGCGGACGGCGAGCATGGGTGGCTCCATCCGACGAGAAACAGACCCGAGCGTACGGCGCGAGGCGTTCCGCGCGCGCCTCAAAGAGCCATCAGACCACCACGGATGGGGCCCAACAGGGCCGATGCCGATTCGGAGTCGCGATGAACCTAACGGGTTCCGGCTCAACGTGCAGGAGAAGGAACGGGATGGTTTTTAGTCAGTAAGTGTCTGACACTCCCTCCCGAATCCTGCTCCCGAATGACTCCCTGCTGCTGAATGGGAGCAGACATTCGATGATTTTCCCCCCTTAAAAAAAAACTGGACCCTCAGACTCATTTATCGAATGATCGCAAGTGTGATTGTCGAGCATAGATACAACGAATGTAATGACGTACTTCGAATAAGGAGTTTTGTATCGGAGATTAGGTGAAACCTTCGACGTCGTACTAGCAAATCGTAAATCATTAATGAGCCTTTTGCTTTTATAGCGAAAAAGGGAGTGCCGAGTGTTATGGATAATATATAGCACCGCCAATACAACTTGCTAAGCAAAATGTTTTATATTTTAATTTTTAATTTATTTGGACTCCCAACAAAAGATACACTTACATACTAAAAAAAAAAATCACCTGACATTAAAATAACCTTTTAGGCTTTAGGCTACCGTAGGTATTATAAAAAGTTTGGTTCTTGCAGTTTGGTAACAAAACACTATTTCGGAACAAAAGGCCTCCAGTATGAGGAACTTACTGGAAACTATGAAGCATACTATGTAGGGTCACAGATAATATTGATACTGACGTACGTGCCGTACTTGCCCGCATTTAGGTAAACCACAACAATTATACATACAATACAGGTGTTTATTTAGGTATAAACTGAATAAGTATAGGAAATAGTAAGGAAACTGGATACGTCTTGGAAAGGCCAACTACTAATAACACCTACTTAGGTGTTTAACTCATCATGGACGCATAGAGTAGATAATCTAGGCGCTCACCCTGGAGCATACTGTGGCGGTGTGCCCTGCGCGGGCTGAGCACCGCCGCCGTGTCCACAAGGATGTGATCGGCGTAGGCGACCTATCGCGTCCGGCTTTGGTTCAGACCATGGGTACGGAACGACTGGGATGCCGTCACCTCCTTCTGCGAAGTAGTCGAGCTAGCTAAGGAGGAGGCGGAGTGCGTAAGGGAATGACCCTCCTCAAGAGCCTCTTAACGAATTGCCGGGGCTTCGACTCGAAGTGCAGAAGTAGCAACGGGATAATTTTTAGTCAGTAAGAGTCTGACTCTCTCTCGTCTCACCCGAGCGGGAGAAGCCTTGAATGACTCCCCCTTTTTTTTAAATTATATGGGACTGACGTTTGCCCACTATCTCGCCTGGTGGTAAGCGATGATGTAGCCTACGATGGAGCACGTCGACCCATTAGCAACCTGTTCACTCGGGCCTTGAAGACACCCTTCAGAAAATACAGACTCTGGCAAAGAATTCCACTCCTTAGCACTCCACTCAAAAAAAAGGTGCTCACCCAATGACTTCAAGGAAGACGGCGACAGAGTGCTTACTTGCCGCCGTGCACTGCTCAGAGAGGCTCTAGGAAGACACATAGGTCTCCATAGGTAGGTGCCGTTAACAGACGTTGCCTTTTTTATTGCCTCCTTTAGCCGCAGATGGTGGCAACTGGACTTTAAGTGAGGTAAACATCCCACACTCTAGGGAGTGTAGGGAGTACACTGTGATTGGTTAGAAGGAAAAAGACTAGGCTTTTCCCCAAAAACCTAGGCGTCTTTTGTAGGTTCCCACCGTCAATAAAAAAAATATTTAACTCATCACACTTAAGTATACCTACTTGCACCCAATTATTTAAAAAAAAAACATCAAAGGCTTTTTAAAAGGGGGTTGTCATAATCCTTTCACTTGGTCCTGCTAAGAGGCTTGTAGACCAGAGTTGGATCACCAAAAATTTAAGGATGCTCTTCCCTCGATATATACTCAGTTTTAGAGAACATATTTTACGTTAGACAGTAGTTTTCTCGTTAAGTATAAAAGTAAAAATTCTTCGAAGCATTTATTTATTGTTAAAAAACCCGATACAATTCAGTTTTCTTGTAAAGGCTAAATGTTATCATTGATGTCAGAGGTTTTTCCCTAGCAACTAATGCAGTTTTGAGATAAAGACATAACATAAATAAAATAAGTAAATACTAATATATATATATATTAATATTAGATAACTATATACTTCTTCTACTAATATGAATCATACAAAGAAAAACCTAATTTGTCCGGCTATTCAATGCGCGCCATATACATAAAACATTTAATGTTCTGCTTACGTCACTTCGTATCAATATACACAAATAGTCGATGGTTATTTATTTTTATATATTTTTTTTGTTATAAGAATATTTTTTTTAAAAATTGTCCTCGTTATTGTATTTTTAATTAAAATACCATGATAAGTATATTCAAGTTTGAACTAACATAAACCACCTAGGTACTCGTAACAATTGATTATTATTATCCGCAATCGTGTCTACACATAAATATAACTAGTAAAATAATAAATATGTATACATACATACGTACCTACATAGCTATTAATAAATTAAAATATCTGACATGTTATTGACAGGTGTTCGATCAACTACCATTAGGTATTAATTAACGGATAATAAATATTATTTCAAAAATTTCATACATAAAATAAATAATATTTACTTTCTCAGGTTTCCGATTAAACCTTACCTAATGATCTGTACTAAATGTACCTATCTTATGTGCATACATACACACTCAACAATCTAAATGTTTAATGTTTATATGATGACGAGAGAAACAAATTGACTAGTAAAAGCAAATCAATGGAAGATCTGTTCCTCATCAACGTTTGACAGCCAACTAAAGCAAGAGATGAGGAGCAGTGATGAACTGAGACACCTAGCTTCTAGGGGACGTTCAGGGGGTTACGGACTTCGTAGTAAGTAGATATTCCGTTAACCTGCCAGAACAGTACAAAAATTACTGTCAGTACTTACGTGTAAAATGCATAGTCCACTTCTTGGTACGGGTATAATCTTAACGACATTCAATAAACACACTAAAATTTAAATTAAAAAATACTCGTAATAGATACGCTCCAAAAACCAAATGGTTTACACTGAGCAATTTCACGCACTGAACATCATACATTTTTTTAAAGCTATCGAGTAAGCTCTCTTGATAATAAAATTATCAGTCGGAACTCGGAAACACACACACGTCCGAGTGTGTGTTTCTTACTTTAAGAAGAAACATTATATTTAGAAAAAAGATAAATATTACACCCGCATAGTTTCCAATAGTAGATAGATTTTCTTTACATAACAGTGTAACAAAGAGACGGAACATATTTATCTTCCTACAGATATAAATATAAATAGTCGTACATTGTATATGATGAAAAAACTCAATAATACTCAGTATGCCCGCATCTGATTAAGTATTATCTATTCAAACGAACTGCAATGGCAAGGTGAAGATTTTCGTCAGTTTCATGGCGTCAGAGATCCCTTATATAGTTATATAGTTTTACGACTTCTGCATCATCCACACTATATTTTTCAATGAGGTCACGTGTACATACCTAGATGTAGGTAGATCCTTACTATCTGGTCATGTTATTAGTCAGGTCAGGAAAAGTGGGGTTTCTTGACCAATAGGGTAATTACCAACGATTGGATGGACAACATTTAACTATCAGATATTGAGACATGGGACCTTTGCTCATCAATAGAGCCTTAAAATAAGAGCAGGATGGTATTCCTTAGCTTTACCTGTTCAGATCCAAAACATACACGTACCCAAGGTGGCATGGTATGTCTCTAAAAACTTGTAAAATAATAATAATTACACACCTGTTCACTAATTAACATGGAGCGGGTCTTAATTGCTGTAGACTGTTTTTGAAGCCATAAAAGTCTTTAAAGACTATTGTTGACATTTCCTCTTGGTAATTAATGACCTCATAATGATAACTAATACCATTACCTGTTAATGTGGGAGAGCTATGCTTCGGCACGAATGGGCCGGCTCGACCGGAGTGATACCACGGCCTCACAGAAAACCGACGTGAAGCAATGCTTGCGTTGTGTTTCGTCGTGTGGGTGAGGTTACCGGAGGCCCAATTACTCTCCCCTTCCCCAATCCTGAATCCCCAACCATCCTCAAACTCCTAATCCCCAAAAGGCCGGTAACGCACTTGTAACGCCTCTGGTGTTCCAGGTGTCCATGGGCGACGCCGACTGCTTACCATCAGGTGATCCGTCTGCTCGTTTACCGGCTTATGCCATAAAAAAAATGTGTAGGAACTATCTTTTATTGGGCATTTTTAGTCTTCTTTTTTTTCTTTAAAACCCAATGAATTATATGCCAATAAACAGTACATAGAATACTAAATCAAGAGCAATTTTTCGTAATATGTTCTTAACTACTGCACCTCCTTTAAGTCAAGTTGTACAAAAGCAACTAATCAAAAATAATACTCTTCCTACAGTTGGGTAAAACATACCGAAACAATGAAGCCCAATGCATTCCAGGAACATAAAATAGTCTTTAACACTGTGGTGTTAAAGACTGATATAAGAAGTCAGAAACGAAATAAATAATTTTTGGGGGGAAAGAATAGTTTGCGCTTTCAGTGGGTCTTTGTCTTACATAGTGTACTGTGAAATATGATAACGTTAAGGTATATAACGTTAAGTTTACGCTGTCAACAGTTTTTATTATCATTGTTATCATGGAGAACATTTCATTATTTTTGACTGACCACCGAATATTTATCTGACTGCACATTTGGTCAAGTGATGAAGTCCTTTATTTAAACTCTGGTGTAATCAAAGGATCTTTTCCATAGGAAACTTCTTGATATAATATCGCGCAGATAAAGTAGTCAATGTCTGGCAAGGTTCATCTCTAATAATTCCCAATCATTGCAACTGGGAGTGAGGAGAATTGTAAATTTCTTCACTACTGAATTTTACCTTCGAAAATAAACAATGCATCATAATTCTTCGAAATGAACTATACTAGTTTTATGTTTTAAATTAGAATTTAATTAAAAATCTACTAAAGTAAACGTTTGTATTGTGAATCAAATAATAACTTCTAGTAAACGAACTGTTTGTTGTCTTTAGTAATCTGTTTAAAGGAAAATTACGAAAAACAACAGATCCTGTGTACTTTATGAATAAGTTTACGAGATACCTGAAGTTTTTATGACCACGTAACTATTTACAAAGATGACGCGAGAATTTCATAGCCCTTTGTATTTAGTATTATTCATAACCACTTTTATTTCAATATCTATAGATATACAAAAGCCTCGTGATCATTATTGATGTCTGTAAAAGTATGTTATATGGTGTGTCTATCTTAAAAACTCAGCGATCAAAAATTTTGATCTGAAACAATCAGCATCCACTGACACAGTGAAACCTTACATCAACAGGAACTTCCAACTACTGCAATAATAGACAAAATTATTTTCACAATATACTACGGTACAAGATATTACGAGCCAATAATACATACTTAGTTAATTGCTCCATAATTATTAGTTGAAGCCATTCTCAATCATTCACCTGACCCATGTCACAATGTCACAGTAAGCCGTTGGATGCAAATGCATCTCTTCCATTCCAACTACCTCTAATCTAGAAGTCATTGGGAGAGATGTCCAGCAGTGGACGTCTTTATCTGCAATAATGATGAAGATGTTGAAATTATTCTTCTATAAAATAAAAGAGGTCATTGATCCGTGCCAGGTGATCCTGTAGTCTGTAGTCTGTAACCCTAATTTCTTATGCATTATCCTGAAAAAAAAAGTTTTTCTACACTAAAATAGGTGTTTTTTAAATACACCTTTGGCCGTCTGTCTATACAATATATGTACATTATATACTCTTCGTGGTGCTATAACAGATACATCACTGTTGTTAGAGTCTTCCTTTCCAAGTAAAAAAAATACATAATTTTCCAACTTGAATGAGATATCCTGGAATTTCCTGGTGCGGTAACTTAGAGGTTACCATGTAGCCTTCATAAAACATTATTTTTATTTAACGAATGTTAAGTAAAAAAATATTCCAGTAGTCCAGTAGCCCAAATCTTGAGCCATAAACAATAACAGATATCGGTCATAATGGTGCTACTAATGATAACGCTGCGTCAGTCCTCGGCCGTGGAGTAACTAACGATTCATATAAAGTGCGGCGGCTGCGCGTACACATCAAAACTCCATCATGTTCGCAAGCAAGTCGATTGTGTGCGCTGCGCTTGCACTCCTTGCGGTCACAACCGCCGCGCCGGGAGGAAACGACATACAAAAAATCACAAAAGCACGTGAGTGTCATATAAAAACCTTTATTTATTAAAATATATTTTTTGGGAAATAATATGTGCCAAAAATTATGTGATTATTATGTAAAAAAGTGATAAAGTAGGTAGTTTTTGTTGTGATGTGCAGGTAAGGTGTATTTTACTTAATTATAATTAAAAGAACAGTTTAAATTGTACTGTAATGACAATACTTAAAGAGTTAAGTTTCATATAACCCGCCTTATTTTGCTAGATAAATTATCGACAAATGAAAAACGTTCGATAAAAAAGTAAGTCTTGATTTGTTAGATTGAGATATAATTTGATAAAATACGATAATACGTATCTTTTCTTCTCTTTTCCATTAAAACTATACAACAATTGTATTATCAAAGTGAGTGTGTTTTTGTTTTTATAATAATTTGTGAAACATGCAGTATTGTATTAATAACAGTGTTTTATTATTTATTCAATTAATGCTTAATATTAGTCCGACTTCGCCATACAATTGTAAGTTGTGACAGAAATATAACGTTGTAAGTATTATATGAAAAATCGACGATTTATTATCAGACCAGCCTTTAGCCAAATGCCACTTTAGCGCTTGTCTACAGAGAGAGTAGAAATCAAAATAAGTGTGAACATTTACGTCAATTCCATATAATTTGGTTTTCTATTCTACATGTAGACAAGCGTTAAATGGCATTTGGCTACAGCCTCAGTTCTTGAAATTAAATTCTTAATTTACTTTTACAAACAAAATAAATAATTCTATGAGGGTAGCTAAGAAATAAAATATAATATTTTGCTTCCATGATTTGTGTAAAATTAGAGTAAATGCAGCAAATCTAACCATAGCAATGTACTCGTCAGATTTCAGTATTAATAATGTTTTCACATTGTGCTATTTTTCAATAACATCACAGTACTAATTAATGTATGTATAACATAACGTAAACGTGATTATTGCGTTACCGGTTATAATGACTTGAGAATTACCGTAAAGATAAACAACTAGTAATAAACTATTATTCCATTTTTTGCAAGTACTACAACTTTTCCTACAAGGCCTGCCTACAATTTTTAAAATACCAATGTTTGTTTGTAGTGCAGTATGAGTTGTATATTAATTAATATGATACTCCAAAATTCTAAAAATTTCTAAATACATCAAGCTCTATCTCCTGAACTAGGCGTTGCCTGTATCTCAGGAAGCAGTACCTTCCTTAATTATTCCTTAATTATTTCAAGTCTTGCGTATGTCTAAAGTAAAATTAAATAAGTGGATAAAATTTATTCAATGATACGTGTCTATGTAGGAATAGTTGAACACAAACCTACTTGGAACCTCTCATTGATTTCTATCTTCAGGCTCATCCTTCTGTGTTATCTTAATTAAACTCAAACTAAACTAGATTATTAAATAATATTATTTTTAGTTTAGGCTGTTTTATATTTTTTATTAAATAGCACTGGTTTAATTAAATAGAACAACAGTTAGTGCTATTTATTAAGAGTGAAGTTGTCTAGTCCTACGTTTGTCTCTAGCCTTTCAAGGACCGTATGACCGGTTATAACAAATGTAAAACAAAAAATGTCTAGATTTCTGAACATATGATTAGGTACACAAGTTCGGCAGCTAGGCAGAGGACAACACAATGATTATGGTAGTAAAGTAATAGTAGTCATTATAATACCGAGGACATAAAAACGACAATTACATCTGATTGTCAGCTCAGAATACATAATGTAGGTAACTATAGCAGTTCCGTTAACTAATGATCATGACTGACTCAAATAAAAACAATATATAAAACCGGTATTTTAATTAAAACAATTTGTGAATGAATTAAATTAAAAACAATTTAGTCTATTGAGAAACTTGTTTGAATTAATATCCTGTCCATTAGGTTGTTTTTTTCGTAGTTTTTTTTTTTGTAAAATATTGGATTGAATCGGTTGAATTTTAAGTACATGTTTGGGCAAAAAGATACCTGCTTAATTTTAATACCTCATTAATTACACTAGTGTTCGCAAATTCAATAAAAAATTAAACATAGGTAAATATTTAAATTTGTTTAATTTTTTATTGAATTACATGGCTGAGCACGAAGTCTTTGACCCTTTGTCCCTAGTGTAAGCTGCAGCTGTAGCCAAATGCCATTTAGCGCTTGTCTACTTGTAGAATAGAAAACCAAATTATATGGAATTGACGTAAATTTTGACACTTGTCAGTGTCATCCCCATACATTTTGATTTCTACTCTCTGTAGACAAGCGCTAAAGTGGCGTTTGGCTAAAGGCACTGGAACCACATAGAGCAAAAATCAAGCCATTTTCAACACAGGGTTTTTATGCCTGAATTAAGTGTTACTCAACTCAGTACTCAGTAGCCAATTTGGAACACCATTCACCTCCCCACTTACACATAGGCCTTCTCCAAGTAAGAGAAACTCTTGACAACGAACACGAAAATACGTTGTGCTTTGCTTGGAGTTTCTTGGCAAAATATCAGATCTATACATTCCCATCTCCTATTCTCATAACCAGTGGTGTAACTATATTGTTCGCAGTCAATGGCAAATTCATCGGACTCAAATTCGGATCGGATTAAAACTGAGAAGTTCGATACGACACGCCCCTCTGGACGGGGGCCTCAGCCCTATCGGCTGGGAGCCCTTGGCATTTGCCGACTTGCCACCCTGTAGTTACGCCACTGCTCATCACAAATATCGCTCGTCCATGCCACTCATAATTTAATCCGTTTTCATCTTCCTTCTCATCATCTGCATCTGATTCCTCCTATCCCTCTCCTTCTTCTCTACTTATTCACTACATGCTTCATCCCGATTATTTCCGATTTCCCTTGCTTGAAATAATTGGTAATTCTTTGAATGTGTGACTAATCTGTGCTGTACCACCTCTGGCTACAATAGATGCGATGTGAAATTGAAATAATTGCCGGAAAGTAAATGTAACTACTTCACCCTAAACTACTTATTTAATAGGGGAATACCTGACTTAGGCGAATTACATGTTTACATGATACTTTTGTATATTTTGGGAAATGAAAAATACTTGTTTTTTTAGGTAGGATAGTCGTTAAAGTCATGTAAAACCCAACCAGTGAATATCAACATCAAGTATCATTTATCAACATTCCGCATAGTTACCGCATAGTACCGGTACCTATGAATGAACTAGTTCAAATATAACAATACCCTCTTAACTGATTCACTAAACTAGAATACTGGTATTGAATTCGAGTGTTGTTGTTATGCCTGTGTATACCATCATATAAATATAATCTAAATAGATCATTTGATTGTTTATGGTCGCTTACGAATTCAGGAAATGCTATTCTAAACTTGCAGTCTGTTCTTTGAGTGTGATAAAAAGAAAATAACATAGTTCCGTTTCGCGGGTTATAATTCTTAAATCTACGGTACAAATTCATTCACCGTGCAATTAAAACGAAACATCCAATTTCTTTAAAATTTATTCATCAATAAGTCAACGTGGAAATACCTGGGAAAAAACACAACAGTGTGTTTTTGTTTTTAACGGCACTAATCCTTACGCTTATCGCATTTGGGATGGATAATATCTACGGTAGTTAGCTAGCTGATAACGGTCTAAATATTTAACACACATAGATTGAGAACTACGTCATTGGCAAATGAGTAAAAATGCTACATTTTAACATGGTTGTCGTACCATACTAACATCGATAAGCTTCTTACGACGTATTTTTAACCATCTCTATGACTGTTGTTTCAATTCACCTGCAGAAAACAAATTTCCTACTAATACGCTACGCTACGCTTATAACATAACGTACCTACGTATGTTATACAAGTTACAACCGATGCGTAACGTTCCCTTAATTGTTACGCTTGGAAATTATTAACCTAGTACAGTAGTACCTTCAATGACCTTTGCCATGAAACTGATTTAGTTATTTACTTGTATTCAAGAGTTATCAACTGAAACGAAATCAGTTTCCCATCGATATTATGATGGCACATCACTATGATACATCGACAACCTGAAATAGACTTTAATCTTGACGGAAATGAGGTACGATTTTTGTAAACGATCGTAATTATTTGGATGTAGGTAAATGCTGACATGATAATATAATTGGCCTAACGCATGGGCATGGTAACATTAGTAACAAATTGTTTCGATCGAGTTCACATTCATTTACAAGTAACACGTCATTGTTATTAATTGTAGGGAAATCTTTGTGGTTTTTTCTACGAGATAAGATATCTCGACAATATAGGTAGCTGCTGCAGTGTACCTGTGTGTGGTAATTACAATTACCCTAATAGATGTCATTAGTACATTAGCAGACGATAGTCCGTCGTGGACAAGTTATTGTTTACTTTTTGTGAGAGGTTTTTGTTTCACCAGTTTCTGCATAGAACTAGAGATGTAATTTCCTCGACGTTCTACATATGTTTATGAATACAATTTGCAATTGTGAGGGAAATACCTAGTAATTTCCTGTCCTGTGGACTACACATTTATTAGTTTGAATATTCGTATTTAATGGATAATGTTCAATGAACTCATGGTCAACAAATAATTATGTCAATACGTGACATAATAACAATAGTTCCGAGGTGATACAACAGAAAACAGTTCGTGGTAGTTAGGTACATATTTCTACCTATATCCCTTAGATAGATAGATAGATAGATAGGTACTCAATTTACACTATTATTAAAATAATAATTCTGAAAATCACAAACCTCAAAGATATCATACACCGTACAAAAACTTATATTCTAATATCTCATTACTCTGTTTCCAGCCAATGTGCCCACAAAGTCGGAAGCGGTACCAAAAGCGAGTGCTCCCGGGCCACAGCCAGTAAATGAGAGGTTCCCTCATGCAGTGCTGTTCGGAGGCACCTGCGGTGGTACCATCATCAGCCCAACATGGATCCTCACTGCTGGTCATTGGTAAGGACTTAAACTTTTATTTATGTCACAAAACATACCATACCAGGTACCTAATCATGAATGTCTTGGTCATCAAATTCAAACAGTTTTAGAAGGATCAAGGTAATAGGGATTACAAAATACTCAAGTCGTTTAACATTATTACAATTTGTAAAACACAAAAAAAAAAACAAAAAGTCATCACGTCTTGTTCGGCATCGTCAAGTCGTGCCGGCATCATAAAATATCCCGTCTCCAAAAAAACTTGATATCACGTAATAGCCAATTAGCAAACAATTTATAGTTGCCTATAGTCAAATTACCCGTATTTTTATTTTTTGTGGATATATCACATCGTAATAATATAGTAGACGCCTAGACAGATATAATATGCTTAAAGAACTAACCGCTGCCAACCTAAATAAGTCTTTAGATTGCCAAAGTTTCCACTAAATTATCAGATTTTTCTACTATAAAAAGATACAAAGACACATTTAGCACAAATAAACTTAAACACTGACTTCATACTGCCCTCCAACAGTTATTGTACGTAGATACAAGTAATACTTCCAATGTTCCTGTTTACTTTGCCTTCTGATGTACCGTAATCTGCGACTGAAGTAGCCTTCACTATATTCTGCTCCACAATGACCTGTTCTTATCATTTCACTGATATAAGACGTACTTAGTAAAGGAAAAATCAAGTCGTGAATGATATTTAATATTTTTAAATATCCACTGCCCGTTCAAAATATTGGCCACAGGTATCTATACTAGGATTACCAAAATTTGTACCTACCTCCTTGATCGGTAACGGGTATTTTAAAAATACGTTTTCTTAGTCACGTCTTAAGTTGGATCTGTGGATATAGAGAACAAGTATTTTTGTTTCGAGTTATTTATGTAAGGTGCAAAATTTGCTTAGAACATTTTCATATAGGCAACTATTAAATTCCTGGATTATCGCAATTCCACAAAAGAATTCGCAAACAAGACGTGGTACAAGCCAGCATTTGTTTATGTTTATTTGCAACATTTGATTTGATACATGTAGGTACTCACCATAAAAGCAATTCTTTGTGAAGCACGGTTTTGAACTGGTTCCTTTTAGTTGAATGCAACCCACGCGATATTAAGATGTATGTCGGCTCACGCGCATGCATAACAAAACAGTTGGGTTTTCCGTGTTCGTCATATTGACTCCGTGCATACCACTATACACAGTCACTAGCATTAATATATTTGTCGATAAACAACACAATCAACATACGTGACTAGATCTCTTAACTCACAAAGGGAACGAACTCTTTTTTCGAATAAAAAGGAACAATAGAATAGAAATACTATAACAGATTAGGAATCAATCTAAATCTAGGTCTCAGTCCTAACCACTTTAAACAAAGAATTTAACTGCCATTTAAAATTAGTAACGTTTTAGTATTGGAATAGGTAATCTATTTTTTCTGATAACTCCTACATACGGTTGGGTGCTACGGCGTAGCATCGATTCTTTCTTTCTTTTCTTTAACCTAGGTACTTAAATGTGATTTTCATTTGTGTTTGGGATTGCAGATCTAATAATTGACATGAAGAATAACATATCTATTCTCTCTAAGTGTATATTCCTATAACAGTTCATAAGTCCGGTTTGGTTATTTAGTGTTATAATAATAGGTAATAATCGTGTTCAAAAAATACAAGATATACCTGCACCCTGCGTCTTATAGATTGAGGTGAAATAGAAATCATAAATTCCAATAACTTTGTTTTATTAGTCATGCACAGACAGATATTTAGCTACTTATATTACAAAAAATCCATTCTTACTACGCATATTATTTTAATCTGTAGGTGCTACACTCGATATTGTATCGTATCACTAGAACGTACATAAAATATATGTATTACAAAAAAATGGTTTGAAATCCATGACCGTTTCAGCGTTTAGTCTTTACCAATAACATTGGGTGGACCTTAATTTACACTTATTGTAATTATCACTGTAGCGTGACACTAGATAACCTCAGATAGGGCACGTGAAACTATGACATTGAACAGATATTTTAATAAAAATAGTGTAATACCATACCTACTGAACTAATTACATACGTAGATAAATATTTAATTTGTCGGTTGGTAGAATGTCAGAACATAAATCCTGAATGTATTGTGATAGGTATAAGGTAACGGTAACTTATCTGCATACTGTCTAAGTTACATGCAGAAGGCATTCCGAAACCATATGCACATACAATAATATTTTTATTTCACACGTGAATGTGAATCTGGTTCTCGTGTTATTATTCGACATTGACACTGTTTTTGACCAAATGATATGGCACCTGAAGAGCCATACGATTAGTTACCTATTGACGTCAACAATCTAAATATTTCCTAGATTAGGAAACTGGTTTATTATTTCTTCTGCAAAATGTAATTTTGTTTGTCATATTGTTTTTTTACTACCTATTCGTACGAAGCCACTATTCACCTTGTAAGTTGTAAAACTTTTATATGGTATAAACGCTTCAGTGTAACCACGTAGCAACTGCATAATATTGGGCAAATCCAGTCTATCTATCAAGTTTGGTATTAAAATGTGCTCTCAACTGGAACTCTACAACCGATGATACTATTCTCATAGAGGAATTAGGAAGCACAAAAATACATCAATGGAATTGATTGATTTGTCCATGAATTACTTAACTAACGTCCAAATATATTGAGATCCATTTTGATAAACAAGTTCAGCGAGCCCTTTTTATTTCCTACTAACAATATAGAACCCGCAAGACTCAGTCAGTAAATTAGTGCCACATTTAATGAGAAGCAACTCTTTTACCATACAATCCAATACATAAAAATCCAAACGATATCTGCGACATTATTTATTAGGTTCTGTTATTGTCAGACGGACGTGTTTGCAAGACAATGCTAATGCTACTGTATTCATCATTCTGGCATATCATGGAGGTCCCTTTGTCTTTATGATACAAAGTCTAGCTATTTACCGTATAACTAAGTAACATATTCTGATTTCAGTACTTTGTTCACTGGTGGACGCTACATCCTGGCTGGTACGAACAACACGGAGAATGACAGTGGTGTCAGTCGTCGTGTGAAGAGACAGGTCATCCACCCACTGTTCACTGTGGGACCATACTGGCTCGATGCTGATGACTTCAACCTCAAACAGGTAGGCAACAATGGGACTTATTTCTTTTTGAACCTATGTAGGTACTTACTACGTCCAACAAAGACTTGCATCAAGAAAAATTAAAAGAAAAATATGAGTAGCAAATAAAAAATGCCTACATAGTTGAAACATGTGGTCATCTGAGTTTATGAGGAAATTCATTATTACGTTAGGTATCATAAGAGATTTAAACACATCCAAGAAGTGATTTTAATGCATTTTTTACCTATATTAACAGGTGGCTGCCCGGTGGGACTTCTTGCTGGCCGAGTTGAACGAGCCCCTGCCCCTGGACGGAAAGACAATGGCCGCAGCTCCTTTGAACGACCAGTCCAACTTACCTGTTGGACTCAACGTGGGATACGCCGGCTACGGTACCGACCACTTCGGTGTAAGTATTCTAAAGAACTTCATCCTTTAGAAACTTGTTAGTTAATTAACAAGCTGTAGTCCTAACAAATTCCTGATCGAGAAAAGGAAATGAAAGAAAGATAAACGTTAAGAAATGTATACCTATAGTTAGATACTTGGCAACAAGCCACGATATAGCAAAAACACAAAAAATAAAATATAATAAAGCTTCAATATAGTCACCTACATTTTTTAGCATAAGTGTATAGTGAGTCAGGTAAATGGCGAAAGTAGGTAAGTACTTTGTAGGTAATTCAATAAGAAACCTACCTCATCATTCATTAAGTATCGCATCGCAGATAAATACTGAAACCGCTAAAAGTGATAGGTACCTACTGCAATTGCACCCTACATATTCATGAGACCGTGACAATTTCTTTTTTTGCTTGATATCGAAACCGCTAGTGCCACTACATTGGCAACTCGTAACTTTCATTTCATTACATAGCACATAGGCATATACGTAGGTACTGGGTACCACCTACTTAAAACAAAAGAAAATCTAGGTTATTAGATCTTCGAAGGACACCTACTAACGACTAAAATTAATAAGCTACCTAAAAACGCAGGTACAATTTCTTTACACGCTCTAGACGCTCTCTCTGAAAGACCTCTAGGGTATCAGCATCCAACATATTTATTTCAGTTAAAACTAAATTATTCGAGATTGTACAACTTACAATGCACGTGCGACGATCCAAAATTCAGTAAATACGACTTAATAACATTTCTACTCGTTGTTCCCAGGGTACCATGCGCAGTGACATGCACGGAATGGAGTTGGCCGTACAAAGTGACGACGTGTGCTCCACTCTGGAACAGTACAACAGCAAGGACATGCTGTGTGTCAAGGGACGCCCACCGCGGTACGACTCCGCTTGCAACGTAAGTGTCAACAAGATTTTAATTTAAAAAACCCTCTGCACATGTAGCAACCCAAACCTGTAGTCGAGACTAACAAAGTCTTAATATTAGCTCGTCTCAGGAACAGATAGATCTCATTTGGTCGAAATATCCCATTAATTTTGAATGAAACTTATAAAATACTTACTTGACTTAAGGTCCTATGTCTTCTAATGGGCAGAGGACGTCCACAAAAACTTCCATCGACTCGTTAAGATAAATATCGAACAAATAAATTAGATTGAAACGTTAACTATTGACCCATAACTTAAGAATACATTTCACGTAATAAAAATGGTCATAAAGGTGCAGGCGAAGGTAGCCACTAAATGTAAGAATATGGGTTAGGCGCCTCTTCCAATTTTGGTAGTAAACACATTACATGTTCTTTTGCTTTTCCAGGGTGATAGCGGCAGCGGCTTGGTTGATGAAACTGGCAAACTCATCGGTGTCGCCTCTTGGGTGGAGAATGATGCCCACGAATGCAAAAATGGAGCCCTAGTCGTGTTCTCCAGGGTGTCCAGCGTACGTGAATGGATCAGACAAGTTACAAACGTCTAACAAAACTGCCACATAGCAATATATACGTATACACATAACAACAGATCAATATGTAACATTATGTTGACTAGTCAAGTAAAGTTGTTCTCCAAAGAATTTGTTAAGTAACGTGTGACACTCAGATATCATTCACAAACTAAAATTATATAATTGTTTTCATGACAACATTGAGATAGGAGTTAATAGCCTTATTTTGTACTTAGCATTTTTAGAATTAGATTAAAGTACAAATATAAGTAAGTGGTCTGGTTGTGATATTGTTTATTGTATGATAATAAACTTTAATCAAACATAAAAATGGTTAAAACATAACTAACGACTTACATAAGTTATTATGTAATATTTAAGATCTTGTGATTTTTGTTATAATAAACTTATTAAAATATTCACCATGAACACCCTGGTTATCAAAATAATTCTTTAAGATATCAACACCCTGTGTCCCCAATATAATCCTCTATCAAGTCTATACGACTCATACTATAGTAACAATACGCCTAGAGCTGCCGATAGACAAAATACTGTATACATAATTACCTATGTCACACAGGAAAACATGTAGACTATCTGCAAACATCTATGCATTCTATAATAAACATAGATTAAGAAATAAAACATATATACACATACGCAAAAATACAATAAGGCAGTTACCACAATAAAAAAAATATGTTTGTAGGACTTTATAGATTGAAAAAAAACTAAAGTACCTATTGTCAATCTCACTCTCACTAGAACTGATTTAATTTTATAGGTAAAAAGTTAACTTGATATTAAAATTTTTATACACTACCTAATCGAATCTCATAGAAAATTCATACAAAACTATATACTTTTGTATGAATTTTCTGAGATTCGATTTTTATTTTTGACGTATCGGTAAAAGTATGTAGGTATTAATACATTTGGAAATAAGCCTAATGAACGAATAAAAGTCCATTGTTACGTTAATGTAAAAAAACAAATTGCAACATCTTTGTGAAAAAAGTGTTATAGAGAATAGATATTAGACAAATAGTTTTGTTCAACTATTTCTACAGAAAAAATAAAACAATTTAGTACAATCCATTATTTTAGATAGATAGATATAAAGTTTAGTGTACACCAAGTGCTTAAAGACATTATTTAAGCATGATAACAAAAGATACTGCTGAATTCTTTCTACTACATTATAAAGTATACCTAATTTTTGTGTCAATCACTATAAGTCTTTGATTAGAATTTTATTTACGCCTGAATGAATATAAGATGTAACACTCCATTTATGTCTGAAACATTTCTATGTATACATATTTCTATAAAAAAAAAATCATTTTTATTGTTTTATGGGGACCAACTGTTTGAAGATCAATAAAACATACCCAGTGAATTTATTAGCAAACGTATATTTGGTGCAATCAACAATATTAACATTTTTTCCTTGGAGAATAATAAGAGGTTGATCGCCTCGCCGTAATGTGGCGCACACATAGCAATATACTTTGTCAACAGTCATATTAGGATAAAACGGGTTCCTTTCGAATAAGAATCAAAGGTTCAAATGAAGAAACTTGTGTTATTAATGTGAAAGTTAACTTTTAGTGGGTTAATTGAAATAAAAACATACATATGTTCCTGAAAATTTAATGACTTTAATAAGAGAATAACTAAATTAAAACAGCAAGATAGAAGGAAAATCATTCATTAACATCATCTTTATCTGATTATGTTCAAGCGAAAAGACCAAAATTAATCAATGACCTAACAAAATATACAACAAAAGTCATTAAATAATTAAGTCCAACCAATCAGTTAGTCTACTGTGGACAACGACCGAAGCGATACATAGGTATTATTGATTCAACTTCACCACTAAATGAACAAGTTACATAATACAACTTACAATTTTGAATAATATTGTGATTAAAAGAAAAAAGCTAAATAATTCTTTTTCTACTTATATGTGTAATAATATAAAGTGTCGACTACTTATAATATTTTATAACTATCCGTAGCTTACTTAAAATTTCACACAAAGAGCGGAGCGGCGTGGGAGCGGCTGGCGTATATGTAACTGATACTGGCAACATGGCGCACGCGGGTATCGGGCACCCGGGGCCGGCCGCCCGCAGCCGTCGCGCTCACTTAGCCGATACACACCACAATCTCGCTAAACTCTAGTCACTTATGCCGAATGTTAAGACAAATAAGAAAGCGACGACTTCCCAAACCAAAATAACATTACTAACAATTTGAAGATGATGTTAATTCACAGTCCGAGTCGGCGCGGTGCAGTCGCGAACTAATCGTTGTCTAGCACAGATGCGGCCTGCGGAGGTTCGCTACTCTATCACGGTCCGAATGTTTGTCACAAACACGAGTCAAGTCGGCGGCAGCGAACTCCTTACAATGTACAACTAGGCGATCGACGGAGAGACGAGCCCGGCCGCGGTCGGCTGAGTCGGCTCCGACTACCATTGTTACGTCGATATGGTCAAGCGCGCTACGCTCTCCGTTGGAATCATAACAATGTAGGTTTTTTTGGGAGTTTTAATTTTTTACAATATATAGGATTTGTTTCTATAATTAATTATATCTAATATTTACAATGGAGGTGAACGGACAATATTCAAACTCTACTTATTATCTCAAAAATTAATCCTGAATTCCTACCCGAAACGAACATTATCTACAACTTTTAATAAAAATTTAAAAGTAAAACTCTCGCCACAAATAAATCTAAATACAGTAGATCGAGTCTGTGTTTCCTACGCTGTCGCATTCGTCCGAATAACGGTGTCAGTCGCGAGGCAAAGGAGCTCTCGTCAAATAAAAGAAACGAAACAAAGAGAACGAACGACGGCACGACGTCGTCGACCTGCAGTCGAAAATACATACAAAATGCAAATAAGAAACACAAACTCGATCGAATATTTATTTAGAGAAAATCATAAAACGTATGTAATGCGGTGCGGTGAGGGTGTAGTCCTAGGACAGGCGGAGGGGCTCATATCTTGTGTATCTTCTGCGACACCACCACGGGGTTGTTGCGGCGGATCTCTTGCGCACCCAGCTCTCGGTAGTCGAACGAGCACTCGTGCTTGTCGCTGTACCGGTGCACGGCGCAGAACAGCCCTCCGCAGCGGCACTCGAACCCTGAGCCAACACCACGCATGTACTCGCCACGTCGCTACCGAGCGTGTGTCACACGCTATACTATTGCATACTCGTTATCTCTCATTTAAATGTCGTACATTAAAGCACGAAGACTATGTAAAGAACATTTAGTAAGTTGTACAAAATAAATTTGTGAAAACGACATATTGCATTGAATCAAACTATTATCAATGACTACTACTTTTAAAGTTTAACTACTTTTTACTATTACAGTGTAATAAATGACTCCAATAAAAATTCAAGAACATTTTTTACCTGTGAGGCCAACCTTCTTGCGGCAAACGGCGCATCTATTCTTTTTCTTTTTGTCCTTGCTAGGATCCTTGTCGTCGGCATCGGTGTCCGAGGTGCCAGTGCTCGCCCCGCTTGTGCCTGCTCCACTCTCCTCTTCCAATTTCTGAAATTTATCACAAGTACATTAATAATTTGAAGTTGCACATTTTAAACGCTTGGGATAATGAAGTAAGCCAATGCACTGCAAAAGCAAATCCACGCCCAATGTTAGCAGATTAAATGTATAACACCGGTAACTACCCCAATCTATATAGCTATACTTCTAACAGTATTACAAAATAAAAAATAATTTTAATGCGCTTATTTATCGAAATCAAGACTAAACGCAGGTACAAGTCGTCACATCAATCCGGAGTAAACGTGTTCAAACTGTGTAAACAGTTTAATCTGGTTGCAACAACTTTAAAGACCAACCCTTTTAAGATTCTTTTTTCCGCCTTCTGCCTCTGAAGGGCGCTGATCTTTATTTTCGAGCTTCGGAGAAGATATTTTTATGCCCTTGTTAGATACAGAGGGAACCTCTTTATACTCCTGTATGCCCACTTTATTGGCCTTGCCTGTATCTGTGATTGGATCCTGGGTGGGCTCATTTTGGGCACGGTCATCAATCTTTATCTTTTGGCTGGCATCTGGTTTTCCTTGGTGCCGTCGGGCGTCGGCAACGGCGCACTGTCATTGATCTCGATGGAGAGACCTTTATTCTCGAAGCTCTTGGATCGTGTCACGCTGATGCCTTGCTCTAAGGCAGAGTTCTGGCTGCTATTGTTAGATTTACTGATGCGGCGAATTGCTTTTTTGAATATCCTCTTCCCCTTCGACTCTTTTTTACTAGGGTCATTTTCCATTATTCAGATTTTTTGTAGACTTCAGGTTGTGCATTTTGACTACAAATCACCATTGTTGAGAGAACACCAGATTTAACGCTTAGAATTTTTTGATTATGGCTATTTTTGTTTTATTTCAAATAACAAAGATATGAATTAAATTTGTAATCTCTACGTAGTTTAATCGTTCGGAGCAATAACCACTTTACCAGTTACGATGTAAAGGTGCCCCTCATCTCAAGTCAATGACTCGAGGGACTAAACATATCAAAAATGTTACATTTTAAAAGCTACGAAACAACAAACAACTGTTTTTGTAAAAAAATTATTAAATATAAACAAAATGACTGTGTAAACTGAGTCAAAGCAATATTTTTTGGTTTTCCTGCCGTTAATGCAATGTCAATACGACATAAGTTTTTGTTTTAAAAATAAGTACAGCTGCCAGTGGTTTTTGGTTCTTGAGCAAACAGTTTTTACATAGAGGGAAGCAAAAAGGGTTAATATATCACAGGTCCATCCCAGAAATGAATAAACCGTTGACATAATTATGTACTCGACCAATGTCGTTCGTAGGTACGAATACGGTGATTGTAAAACGAATTAACTATAAGATTTGCGATTCAAGTTTCAGTATAGACTGCATTTGCGTGGCGTCACACGAACTATTCCATAGAGCATCGACGCGTTACACAACGTACACGTGTTATTGCAGTGACACTCGCCAGCTTGATAACATAATCTGACATTACGGGCTACGGTGATGTGCGAACATAACTAACAATTACTAACGTATAGCCGCAATCTGTTCACTTTATTCTAAATAAAATCAAGTGCCGCATCTCAAAATGGCGAATCATTTTATTTGCCATTTCATGTTATTTTTTTACTTGTTGAATCATTGTAATGATATCATCATAAGTAACGTAGCTTAGACGCTATCAATATGACGGGAATTATATCAGCACATATACTTCGCCGTTTGTTTTTCACAAAGGAAAGAAACTTATCAGCAAAGTGTCGTTTTGCGCCACTATCACAAACAAACAATCTCGAATTCTCAAATGAAGTTTGTGAAGATTTTATTTGCAACTAAAGCGATATATATATACATACATTAACTTGAAATAATGAATGTGATCAATCTTACCTGTTATGCAATTGGAACAAAAATCCAACACCACCATATAAAGTGTAGCATTAAATTAATGTTATTGTATAACATAGTTCATGATAAGGTATGTAATATATGGCTATTGCGGTATAATTATCACTTCATCCTGAAGCATCTACCAGACATTCTTAATTTGGAATTGGGAAAAGAAATTGTGAACCAAGATTACAAATATTGGTGACCTCATTACCAAACAATGACATTTAAACATACTATCATAAGGTTCACAATATCTTCATTAATTGCTATTTACGTTGATATAAGAATGATAAGCTTTAAATGAGTACTTTTATTCACATGTTTACGATTACGAACAAAATTAAGGGAAATGCATGACTCAGTAAATACATTTATTTGGGCCAATCTTGAAGTTCTTGGAACTGATAATACGTCAAGTTGATGTCCATAGGAATGTTGTGCAAAGATTAGATGGAAGCAGCGAATGACGAATGAAATATTTAGTGGTGGTGAGAGATGTTTGGGGTAATAAGAGAAGTGCGGCCTCACGTCTGTATGCGTCTGTGGCTGGGCGGGCAGACTGGGCACGGTGGGAGCGGCGGCTGCCAGCGGCGTCGACGGCGCCGCTACGAAGGGCGCTGACACGGGCGACGGGGACGACGCTGGTGGCTGCTGCTTCTTCTTTAAAGCTTCCTGGAAAGTTAACAAAACAATATCACGAAAATGTATCTAACTTGTGTTTCGCTGTTGTCATGGTTGCATCTACTGTAGTTCCTGGCCTACAGGAGCTGCAGCGGTTTTGGGAAGAGTGGCGAGCTTGCCACGAAAAATACAGTCACTCGCTATCCAACCATCAGTGCATAGAACGTGACAAACACATACCTGCATACTGTTTCAAACAAACCACGGAATAGGTATGTGCAATAGCACTTATACTGCTAAAATCTAGTCATGCGTGGGCGTGAACACAACATAAATCTAAATAAGCCAGTTAGCGCAGTTTTGGGTCATATCTTGTTTATTTTTATATTAGTTTTCTTTCACCTTATGAGATGAAAGATTGCTAAGGTAAGGTTTCTGTATAGTGTATACCAAAATATACTTATGTATACAAACATTTATGATAGAATGATTCCATGAATTTACAAATATGAATGATAGTAATTAATTATTACTAATTTTACCAAAAACATCTAAAATTTTGCTGTGTAAAGAAGAGAAAAGCTTTAAATCTCGATTGAGAGCAAGCCAGATTTAAAACTTACAGCCTAATAGGTGTCGGTTCGAGATAGATTACCTTAAAGCATACTGAGCAGAGTCCGTCTGTTGAGGGATTTCCATAAAATCCACACCCTGAGCGGCACAACGTTTCCATCGGATTCGATTCGCGCTCCATTGTTCCACTATATAATTTCACTTTAATATAATAAAGTCACTTCACTCGAGTTAGTAGTCAAAAATAGGATTGCACTAATTGTATATTGCACTTGTTTGTCGTAACACACAGTGTTCCACAATAGTACCGGCAAGTATGCTGCACTTAGTAACGTTTCAATTTAGATTTGATTATCTCTGGCTTGTGTCCGCGGCTAGTGGCTTTCCTTGTCGACGAGCTGCAATTCCTTCTATGTCAGGATCGTAGTGGGCCCTGTAACAACCAAACCACATCTTTATAAAAGCGTTCATCTTCAATGTCCCAAAATGACAGTGCTACGAAAACGAACAATCGAAAGCTGATACATTTAATCGAAGACAGTATCACATTGTATCAGTATACAGAACATGATTATCACGTAGAAAGTGGAATTAGGCGTAGTATATGATTTCGTAGAAGCAAACATAATATGCATAACGACAGGTTTGCGTAACAAGAGAGAGCTAACGCTAAAGTGGAACGTGCCCGCGAAACGGATCACCCGCGTGCCCCGCGCCCCACGCCAAGGTCGCTAAACTAACAACACTTGCATGCCTCTTGTCAACAATATCGACAAAGAAATAAATCGATATTGCGGTAATCTCTTGCACCAACCTCAGCAGCGGTTGCAGAAGAATTTTACTTTAAAGTAAATAATTTGCAGTGACTGTCACGTTCACGTTTATCAGCCAGTGTATTGACGAGTTAAAAGATCAAACCTATTGAACACTACTTGTTCTTCCAAGACTAATTTGTGTTGCAATGCAACTATGGAAGAGTTATGGTAGTGGTAATAATAACAAACTCCTGTATAACTATGTCTACTAGAAGACACTGAATGCATATAATTATGACCCGTAGATGTTGTGTCAATGTTCAAAAATTGCCATTGATAATGTTAACGAGTGGAGAGTGTGCGGTAAGGTCATTAGCACCGGGCCTGGGACTTGGGGAGTCATCGACCGGGCTGCACGCAGGGGTGCAAGGCGTCGTCGGCGCCCGCGCACGCCCGACGCTCGCGTATTCATTATTATATCAATATAGAGACGCACCATATCACATACACTGCACACTGCATCTTCGTTCAAAGTCCACAATGTACGTGACAGAGAAACGCTGACGAGACTGACTGATTACTTGAGAAACTAATTCGATAGAATTCGATAACTTTGGCGTGGTGAACGTGTTGTAGTAACGTAAACATTTGTGTACGTTGGATCATAAATTCATTGGTATACTTTTTAATTTTTAATTGCACAGATATTTTGCGTTGTTTAAAAAACGTTATTAATTTACTACTTTCTTTAAGAAAACCTATACTAATTACTGATACTTAAATAAAAAGACCAAATGCAAGGTTTTCCACATACACGACAACATTTTTTCAAAATAAAAATTAGTCAGGTCCTATTTATGAACTACTTAATATTAGTTAATATAGTGCATCGAAAATATCGTAACAATTAATTTCGTATGAAAATAACTTGGTAAATTAGAGACGGGTTGCATGCAGCAATTAACAACTTTAAGTAATATTGATACTAAATAAGTATGCCAAGGCGACTATCAACCTATTCAAGTAGACGGAAACGTGATGTTCAATTATAGCAATAAAGCGGCCATGTTTACCGAGTTGCCAAATTCACGCTATCAGTTAGAGCTTAGGTATTGAGCTAATACTCAAAACGAACTAATAATCAAGTTTCTATCCAACATCGAATTACCAAATCAAACTATTAATATAGTTAAATGAAATCATTTCAAATCGAGTGTTGTTTTCTTGAGAATATGTAGAGCCGGGAACTATACTCCGTCTGTTTAGGTAGTTAACTATTTGTAAACAAACCATAAAAAGAGTTCTTTATAGTTGACATTTCCATGATTCAAAATACTTCATAAGAAAATAAAATTGTTTCCCTTTTTACGACAGTTTTCTCTATTAAATGTTATGTTTCTGTTCCTTTTCACTTATTTCTTAAATATATATATATCTGCTTGAGGAGATTAATTTAATAACATTTATTAAATAATATAATATTTCATTACAATAGACACCATAAAGAGCCTAAAATCCCAGGTATCCAAAACCCTTCTTTAACAACGAAGCAAAATAATGTTGTCAAATTAAAGAGTACAACTAAGATGTAGCGCGACAATGAAAGTAGCGTGTATTACGTTTAGTCGGTTAATCAGGCGCCATTGACAGCTCTCTCGTCGTTTGCGCTCGCGTTCTTATTTTGTTGAATTTATCTTGTGTCTTTGTTTTGTTTTTGTTATTAAGTTATTTAAGTTTAGGTATACATCGTTTGTAATTAATGTGTTCAAATATATTGAAGAAACTTGGCCCAAAGACACATATCCGTACAAGAAAGAAATCCGTACATCAGATTCAAAATAGTTTCTATTTAAACATGATAATGAAATAGACCCATAGGCTAGGCTCTTGTACGATTTAGGCATTTGTACTTGTATGTGTGTGTATGACAAATGAACGATTATAAAGTGAATTTAGTTAAAATTAAAACACGAGAAATATTTGAAGTAATAGTAGGTTAAGTATCTCTGTGTCACGTGGTTTTCTTTGTTTACCTTTAGTTAATTACCTAAACAGATGGACTATAGATAAGTCGTAAGGTATCTGTCTTCGGAGCTATGAGGTGCGCGTGTGTGTGTGTGTGTATGAGATACGTCGCGACGACAGCGTCGGCGGCGGGGCCGTGGTGAGCCGTGCCCCGCTGACCCAGTTGCCGAGTGTTCGCTACGCAATTCGAGCGCGACCCGCTTCGCAGTGCACCGACACACACACACCGAGACACCAGTCATACGACATCACATCCCACCGATAACACTGCACCCTTGTCGCGACACATGTGCCTACGCACCACCCCTACAGAGACATACCACCAGTCAACCGTAAAATTACCACCCACGAACAGTTACAAAAAACAAACCATGTAGGTAGGGAACGTGGGTAAACATGAAGAATAACTAAGGTAAAAATGTGATAAAGTACGCTAAATGGAATGCATGGACGGTGTAAATTAGGCAGGGCAAGCACGTTTTGCAACAACAGTTTGACATAATTTTCTATATTATTACAAAGCAAATAATATATTTTCCTTCCTGTTTTACCTAGTTGCTAAGGTGAAAAACCAGATAATAACTACCTATGTATTGACCATGATGTTCGACTACATTGGGTATTCAAACGAAATATCTAGTTAGTAGTTAGCATTTTTGCTTTGATATGTCTAAGTATTGATAACATTGTTCTGAATGTTCCCTATACAACGATATCATTTAAAATCTTTTACTATAATAAAAATTTATACATTATTCAATTAAACAACTGTACCTAACTATAATCCAGAAATTAGATGCATCACATCACCATTTTACCAGTTGATCAAGACGCCAGTGACGTCAACGCTGTAAAATTGTACCTATACGAGATATCCAGTTCTACTTTCCACTCCCCTCATTTTCGACCAATTTCAATGATGTTTTAGCATTATGTACTTGATGGTTATGTTTTTAGGGAAGATCTCTAGCCATAGTCATATAATTAACATCCAATAGGCACATATTTATTAAAAACAAACCTTATAATATAAGCAGTTTTTTGCGTTTAGCATAAGAGGCCAATAAAACTGAGAGCGTTTGCTTCCAATTACACTGAAGTCATCACTTTCTCACTGAGTAACGCATCACACAGACTTAGAAAGAACAGAATAGCCGCGCATCAAATCAAAACAGACTATTCCGAGTGTGTAGCTATGCGTATAGCTAGTAGCTACTATTAATAGATAACCAATTACCGATGAACATAAAATAATTATGAAAGAATAAACGTCAAAATAAAACAGCTGAAGCTATTATTGGTATCGGTGGATTAAAACTCCAATATTCAGGCTACCTCAAACAGTACATAATATTATGTAGGTCGACACGAGCCCCATAACACGCATAAAAGCTCCACTCGGTTCTATACATAGGTACAGTGCTCGAATTTACGTCTGGTTGAGACAAGATACAGGTCTGACCACTCGATCAACGGTAACAGTAACGGTACAAGACACAAAAATCGTGCAGCGCAAGAAAAATCCTACGAAAACCCGACTGCGTTACCTTTATCTACCTACTCAACTAGCTAAAGAATTATAAAGTACTGGCGATTACAGCTAGTCTCTTCGAGAAAAACGGCTTTCCACATCAATAACCCATGCTGTTGTTACACATAAATGTGACATTTATTCCTACAATACTTTATCTGCCTTGCTTGACACAAGTATGTACGACGACATTCTAACGGGATAGATGCGCGTCAAAATTACAATTACAATAAAATATAATCCCACATAGGTACAGGTTAGGAAACAATTAAAAAGAGATATTATTATGTTTAAAGGAAAACGAAACAAAACTTAAAAATACGGAAACTGAACGATGACGTTTTGATCGAGGTCAACGATGTTTTGCCGGGCGTAAACAGGCTGTTTAGAAAAAAAAACGGCAATAATAAAGTAACATCTGTCCGTGTTTAAGTAGAATACCTATGTGTGTAGTGTGTATCTATCTTAGCGGAAACGTTTCTGACCAAAAATAGACTAGCCAGGGTCTTACAATATCTTCCGCAGTTCCGC
Source organism: Spodoptera littoralis (assembly GCA_902850265.1). Classification (NCBI taxonomy): domain Eukaryota; kingdom Metazoa; phylum Arthropoda; class Insecta; order Lepidoptera; family Noctuidae; genus Spodoptera; species Spodoptera littoralis. The sequence goes on along the minus strand of LR824542.2, from coordinate 3,700,019 downwards.
GTGGGTAAACTACAAAGGAACTAGCCAGCAAGCGGCATAGACAATAAACTCATAATTCAAACTGGATCGTTCAATAGCCAATAAGGTGAAAATGCAAATAGCCAGGACGGGAAGGACAATGACATTAGCATTTAAAGGAAGAATTTTGCGTCATCAACTACACAATGACGCGGCGACAACGAACACGCACGGCAAGATGGCCGCCGCAGCGTCAGCTGATCGCGCACACGCAGCGCAGCTGTGACACTGCGAGCTCCACTCTCATAAATCATTGTGAGTATATCGCTCTCTCTTTCGTCCGCACCTATTCAACACAATGGACGCGCTCAGTCATTGTTTGAAACACAATGCTCACTACACACTTTGCTACTAGTTGCTAGTAACATACGTACATTATTGAAATAGTTGCGCACCCAATTGTGTATCAAATCAACAGGTACATACAATTCATCATCTAGGATTTTATCGAAAAACGCAACATCGCTGAATCACGTTTTAACTTAAAATATTCGTAGAAAACGAGTTACTTATCTTTTAGTAAATGTGAGAATAATAAATATATGTATTACAATATTGTTGTAGCAATTTAAATTCCCTGAATCTGATTAAATTAATGACATACGTATACCTACGTCTAAACAAACAATGTGCGCAATAACAATTTGACGATAACACCAACACACAAACACATCGTGATAGAACTTACTAGGATCAGTCAAAACATTTAACACAGTCAAATACAAAGTAGGCAATTTGTAAGTATCTACCTAGGTATATCACGAATTTATCATTTTGAGGTCCGTTACAACTACCTACTTAATGTGTACATAAATTATCATTAACAGACATATTTCTATACATAACTACGTGGGGGTATATGTGTTGTATTGATAATGTCTCTTAGAAAACTTTTAATCTTTATTGTAGTTTACAACCACGCAAAAACAAAGACTTGTTCTATTGAACTAGTCAACATAAACGCATATTGACGTGTTTTATTTATTATTCACTCATCTACTATTACTGCTTACTTTGAGACTATTTTCTTTCATAAATATATTTGAGAAAACAGTCATTAAAATAATTTCAGCTCATTAATACATCGTACAATCATCGCCTGTGTTAGTTAACGAAGCTATGTTGGTACGATGCGACATTGATAAACGAACAATCACTGTGTAACTATGTACCGACTACATTGTCTACACACGAATAGCACAAGTAAATCGAGTCACAGATTAGTTAAAGGTATCACAATATTTGAAAGACAATTAGTTTTGCATGTCGAAAATTGCATTAAGTTTTGAACACGTGAGGACGTTGACCTTCTGACACCAAGGTCGGGGCGGCGGCCTTCAAACAGCCTCGTCTAGCTGGCGCACAGGCTCCTCTCAGACACATCTCGAAACACAGACGCACACAAAAACAACGCACACTTAACTATATTACCTTCGAGTGGGAACACGAGCCCATGGCCACGTAGAAACTACGCTCGAAAGCGCCTCAAAGTCACAAAAACGATATCACTGACACATTAAAACGTATTCAGGCAACGCGGCGCACTAATTCGCACAATTATCTTGAAAGATAAGGTGCAATAGTCGCACCCGATGTTGAAAACTGTGTTTGTAACATGTAGCGAGTGTATCGGCCACGCTGGGACGAGCTCCGACGCGCTCGACGAACTGGCGAGAACTGAGCGAGGAGCGGCAGCGGTCGCGCTCACCCGCCGCCGCCTGCAACTATTCGCGTCATTCCATTCTACACGCGCACGCACTCACCAATACAAACAAGCCACTGGTCGCCGCGCTCGTTCACAACACATGTCATGCCCGATCCGACCAAACACTGCGCAACTTACATCAAATACGTCGCTATACACCTCACAACTCTCATCTCTGTGAGAACACTCTTTCTTCGGTCACTTAGTCCGTCAGTTCTAGTAGTGTATCTGGGCTTACCCAGTTGATGTATGACTCACAGTTTCGTGTTGAGAAATTGTGCATGAGTCAACACTTTCCACAAATCAATTTTAATTTCTTATTATTATGAGCAATGCAATATTCTTCTTTTTGTTCATATTTCAAATAGTAAGCACGTAATAGAAACTACGTGATTCGATCACCTTGAGCACACAACACAAACTAGTCTGTACGTTTATTTATGCTTTAAATAATGCGAACAACTTTACTAAAAACGCCAACTTAAGCATCTCATTACCTTGATTTATCACAAGTATTCCAATATTAAAATGTACTCACACAAACAAATAGTAATAAAAAAGAGAGATTATAATTTTGTTTCCTTTTTTTACTCGAGAAGAACATTAAATAAACTGGTTTTAATCAACATTGCTACAAAACGCATCGCGACAATGTTTTTAATTTTCTTCCCGTTGCCTGTACCTTAGTAAATAAACTATCGAGTTTACAAAACATCGGTTGACAAATATTTATTTTAATTTGATTGATTCAATCATCAAAATTCTAAAAAACTAATCTGACCATTGACGACCTCATTGACATAATTACTTCTTTTCTGAAGAAACTGTTGAAGCCGGGACAGTAAAAATCAACAGTACAATGCACCCTGAGATAAAAGTGAAATCACCAATAAAGATCAATATTTGAATGTCGTCGACGTTCAACCTAATATTAACCGAACTGCGTAAATGGCTAAAGCGTCACTCTCTCATCCAGCCAAATCAAGAATGTCCAATTTAATGAAAATAACCTTACAGCATTATTTACCTACTTATACCGTTTTGCGCACTTCAGCACTTGTCAATGACAAGCAGTTTTATGATAATGGCGAAAAGGTCGTGAGAGACGATCGCGTACACAAACAAAGCCATGCGTGCGAAGTGGTCGGTGCGGCGGTGGAGGCGACGGACGCAGACAAAGCCGCGACGGAGCAAGTCGTCGATCTCCCCCGAATTAGTCCTGGCCGGGGCGCTGACCTCTGCGGGCCACGCGCCCGCCGCCCGCACCACCGCTCCGTCACTAATCAGCGTCGTGCGGGACACGCACTACGTCCATCCCTCGGCAAAACTAAACGCCATCGATACTGACTTCATCATATTTAATGAAAACTAAAGCGTGACCAATTATCAGGTAAGACTTCGACAAGATAACTGAGTCAAGTTTATAACAAAGGGACAAAGACCGACAGCGATCATTCCCGTAAGGTCAATGTAATAAGAGCACGTGGATCTTGAGGTCGAACTCTTACTGAGGACGGCGCTTATTACATCGTGTTTTAGATGTCGATTATTTGGCACCTAAAAAGGTGGGTAATATACCTAGTACATTCAACCAAAGCCACTAGCTAGCCAAACTGCAACTGTCTATTAATAGGAGCAGTTACGCTCAATGACAATAATACTTTGCTGACATAACTTTCCAGAAACCTATCATACATATTGTCATATTATGTATCATAAATCCTAATGCCCGATTTATGACACAAATGTTTTTATTTTTATCAAGAAAATTAACAAAATAAAGAGTAGAGTGCATTTCTTATATTTCAATCTATGTTTAAATTTTATATTTCTGATTTTTGCAACTCATATGCTAATTGAAGAAAACAAGGGAAGATTGTAACAAAGGTATGGCACTACAAACTGAAATTGTTAAGCCACAGTGACTGTGCAGAAATTATGTAGATTCAAAAGTAACATAAATTGCAGGAGAATGGTACTTTCTCTTCACAATCATAAAACTATACCAAGCTGTGGTTAAGGGGAGTGCATACCTGATGTTGAAGTGAATTTCGTACCAAACAAATGTCTTTCCAAGTGCGCAGGCCCTTCAGCTCACAACCAGGCGACACCACGTCTGTGCGGTTGAGGTCAGCATCCACCGGCATCACAATGAATGGTTACACCACCTGAGACAAGCGACACAATCTATCTATTAAAACTAATGCGCCTTTATGTTCTCTCATTAACTGATGACCTCATTGTTCAATAATTCATGGTTCCAAGTAAACTCAAATTAACTATCTACACTTTTCATCAAAAACAACTGTTTTATATTTGAATCAATCAAACAAACAAAGAGATGTTTTCATTTGACCACACAAATCAAACGAAGGTAGAAAATGGTAACAAAAAGAATCAGTTTTTAATCCCCTACTGTAAATAGTCATAGGCAAGACTCTCTTGTATATAACATTCAAATGGAATTATTACAATAGTAAATAAGATACTATGATTAAATTTGTTTATTGCATGTTGATCTTAGTGGCTATAGATCAATGCATATTTTTTATTAATCATAAATAATCTATGTAATTATTCCATGAAGTTGAAAAGAAACAGCAATCATATAATATTATAAGTTTTCTTGTATAAAGTATTCATAATGGAATTCCCAAAGTTTAGGCAGGAGTTATACCTACTTGAAATATTACAACGGGGTATACTGCACTAATATGGACTTCCAAAGAAATAAACTTGACTTGATAAGTTTATTAATTCTGTCACATTCTGTCTATTCTCCTCAAACGTGATATAATAAATAAAGTTTGTATGATTTAATTTTCAATTTCCATACCTTTTCAAGACACTCCACTTATTTCGTTTTTTATAAGAATGTAAAATGATCTATACACAACCCAACTAACAAGTTAATTAAAAAAAAGAACTTAGTAACACAGAGTAGTAACTAAATGGAGCACTTATAAACATTAATTTTTCTAATTAATCCCACTCACCAAATCTGTAAGGTCCAAAGAGAGTAGATAAGTCTTTCATTGGATGGTCACTGGTGAACAAAGGTCATTCAGCAAATTTTCAATAGATGATTGTAGTATTTCTGAAGCTGTTTCTAGCGCCCTTCTCCCGTGCATTATCACTCCATTTGCTTACTACTCTGTGGGTAAATGTGAGGTCTAAGTTTACTCTCTATTAACTCACTACAGTCATTTAATCATAAGTAAACATAAAATACACTAGTGATAAACAACTTTGTGAGTAAAAGAAACAGGAAACTAAACTACAAAGCTAGAATAGGCTCTAATCTACGAGTATGACTCACACTCACATCAGTAAATGAATCTATTAGGGTACTCATTAAATTGCTATTTTCATTATCAACCTTTATAATAATAGATTGTATTAAGAATGATAAAATTAATATGACAAACCAGTACAATTAGAACTTTCTTGATAAGGTTCAAAAGGCATAATTAGCTGGAACTGACTTTGTCAAACTTATTGGAAATAAATGTTTGGGTGATCATTTTCAGCACAGAAAGAGTAACCTATGCAACAAAAGCAGCTACAAGCTGTAGAGGAATTGCCACATGTTAGCTGCAAGTTATCATGCAATTTAACACAGAGATAACACTTATCTCTTATAATACTATACTTGTGGATTAAATTCATACTTTTGATAGACAACACAATATAACAAAGCTGTTATACATGACTTAACTATCACATTAACAAAAACAAGTTTAGTTAATATAATATTTACCAGCAGACAATTTTTGTTCAATAATAGTAAAAAATGTGAGTTAAGTGTATATTATCAAAATATGACAATATGACAATACACATAACATCAAAACTATTCACTTTTCACAATATTGCATACATACTTACTTTATTACAAGCAATTTGGTAGTAAATATTTAATTTTGATAAATAGGTTAGTATATTCAAGGTTTTAGCAACTTTGTATCTAACCAGAACAAAATTATATTTTGTGTAACACAACTATAAACATCTTACTTCACATCAAATCTGGGTGATTAAAATAGACTTATTTTTGTAAATAAACTTAATGGTAATATTGCTTTACAAAATAGAAATCATATATTTTTATTCTGGATAACTTCCTAATTTCATGGAAAGAAAATAATTTGGTTTATCATATTTGCCATCTACTTGAAGACCTTAAGCAACAGCGTAACTAGGCCAATTAACATTCCAAATTATTAAATACATTTTCTAGAAAGTTTTACTCTAAATAGTTTATCAATGTTTATAAAAATAGTTCATTTGGCACACAGCCAATTTTAATCATAATCAAAACAGTCCAGTACTGTGATCATTTACAAAATATTGTGGACACTGCTTGTTTCCACTATTTTGATTTTTTTATTGTTTTGTTTTGATATACTTCAAGATATAAACAGTGCAATGTTCATAAATTAAACATTTCACTTAACAAGGGATATATTGCTGAAAAACTGAAATGAATCTGCTCCACATACTAACAATAAGCACAACACTTTAGAAACAGTGTAAAAACATAATTAATATTCATCAAGGCACATAAAACACCATTAATTAACAATTAACATAATGTAAATAATGGTGTAAAACAAAGTGTTATAATAACTTTTACAAATTAATAAAAAAAAAGCTGCAAGTAAATTACAATTATTACAAGCTTGCCTACAATGTCACATATACATGGTTGTCATTGGGGCTGCAACCAGCAGCATGCACAAAAGCAGCAAAGTACAATATACTGTTGTGTCATCACCACCTTGTGCATTGTTACAATTTAAACCATTCAACTTTCAAATACTTGTATCACTGGAAACTCAGTAAGACCCAAATTTGTAAAAACTCTAGTCCTCAAGGAAAAAAAAGAATACCTGCCTCCCAGTTACAGGAAGTGTAGCTCGTGGGCAGCTAGCTACACTAAAATACGTAAAAAATAATAAGTAGGAGGGTACGCAGTAACGAATAGTAACATTGTGAAATAAATAAAAAACAATGATTGAAGCTCAAGACACATTGTGTACTGCAATTATTACTTACAGTACGGAAGAAACTACACTATAATGCCTCCCAAGGTGGTGTCATGCAAAAAATGCGTACCTAATGAACAAGTGCACTTTAGGTTTCAGGCAATCCTGTGCACACCAAAGTCTTGGGCAAAACATGAAGCTCAAGTCCTAGACCAATATCTTTAACAGCTACAGTCTCTTCACGGGGCAGAAACAAAGAAAATATTGAAGAATTTAGTAATTGGCATTCACGAAGAAAATGGCGTCATATCACTAGCTAGTCACGGAACAAGGTACAATTTCGTCATATGATTACACGAGTCACAATCACAAATAAACACCACAATAAAACAAATACATGCTGTACAAGTGATTTTGTTCATAAAATTACTCACTTTGAATAAAAATTCCAAAGAAAATCATCCAAAAACTCAAAGGACTGATGACAAGGCACTCCACTCACCGTTTGCAAAACCAGACTAGTATCACGTGACCTGTAGTGTGACCGTACCCATCAAATAAACTGTTTTTGGTAGATTTCAATTTCACTGTCCAATTTCCCGACACTATTTATTGTTTACTTATTATTTATTTATCTTTATATCACAAAGTATATATAATATTATATATTTTACAAAATAGAAAAGAAAATATTATATATTTTACAAAATACAATATTTTTAGTACACAAGATTATCACTGAAGTTATTTAGTGTTATTCAACAGCCCATTTAGAGAACCGATTTTACCTCTGTGTGAGGATCCTCCCTTTGATTATGGGACTCCGGCCGTTCCAGACTGCTAGCATCTCTACGAGCAATATGGCTAAAGTATCGCACAATCCTTTGCAGGCAAACTGCGGACAAGCACTGAGTTTTGTCCATTTTTAGCTCTTTCAAAATAGAAGCATTTGTACCGTAAGCTGTTCACGGTATCCTCAGCATCCTGCGCCAGCACCACATTACAAACGCGTCGATTTTCTGCCTGAGCTTTGATAATTGTGCGAACAAGGTTCATTTTTGTCCGATTTCTGATGTTCCTATCCTTCCACACCTTGCTCAGTCCGGTCATTGGTGTCCTAGCCATTTCAAAGCGCCTTCTTATCTTGGGTTCACTACTGCCCTTGTTTGTAATTACTGATCCGACCGAAATTGATCGACAGTCTCGTATTCTTGCAAGAGATTAGTCCGTTGAGTAGTCTCAAAACGGTGGATCACCATGAGTTTGGTCTTAGATTTATTGATAGCAAGACCCATTTGCAGACTGACAATCTCGAGCCGGTTGTGAAGTTCTGCCATTTCAGCCTCCGATAATACGAAGAGGGTAGTATCATCTGCATTCCGGAGATTGGATATTCTGAATCCGTTGATCTTGACACCACCCTCCCAGTTTTCTAAAGTTTGACGCATTATACACTCTCCATAATTATATATCCATCGCTCCTTGGCGAACCCCTTTTTGAAACTTGAACTTACTTGATGTTCTTCCTGCCACAGTGACTGTACCATATCCGGCTTCATACAGACTTCAAACCAGCAACATCAATTGGTTGGGTACTCCCATTTCAGTTAAAACTTGCCAAAGTTTTACCCATTTTACGCAATCAAAGGCCTTTTGGTAGTCAACGAAACACATGAAAGTTGGGGTGTTATATTCACACACACACTTGTACTTCGGCACCACGACACTCCATGTCATCAATTTATTTCTGCCTTTATTTTACGTACTATTTTACACGATTGCTCAAAAAGTTATGCACATTCTCTTCACCAGGTGTCACAATAGATAACGAGTTTTCTATATATTACGGTATTCCACTAAGCAGTGCCAGATTTCCATCGACAGTATCTGAATTACTTTTTAACAATGAGAAACATTTTTAATATTCTTTACACCGTGAAAAATGTTATTTAAGTCAGAAGCGGAAAAAACCTCCCGAGTGTCCTAAGTCACGGTACAGTGTGTACGTTCCGCGCATACCTCAAAGAGCCATCAGCACCATCACCATAACTCAGGTGCGACGTTCAAAGCTCAATATTGGAGTACTTGTATGGAATTGTATGACTATGTGCTTCGTGATCATCAAAAATGTAGTCGTATTTAATTCTCAAAGAACTAATAAATAGGTACAGCTTGGCAAAAAGAGTTTGACGCAGTGATGGTTGGAACTTTTTTTTATTTGGACTGGATCCCACCCACTATGGACCAAAAACGTTGAAAAAAATGCGGAAATAATGTCACTTGGAAATGATTGTAGCACCAAAATGACAGTTAAAAAAAGTGAGTTATTTATGTATGCGTGTTTAATGGGTTATCAATTATCATTATCACATTTAAGAAAATGACAGATGAACTTCGTCTCAATGTATGTTTGTTCTGTATGTAAGCAGGTGCCACAGTCGTTGTTTCAAGAGACTTGTGGCCGCCTTTTTTTCAACGTCCTTGCTTCGGACCATACCCCATGAATAAACAATCAGCAGAACCTAGTACCTCCTCTTATTAAACTCGATAAAATTAGAAATACATCTAAATCGACCTTAATTATTCTCAACTCTTTTTTGCCAATCTGTATTCAATGTTTTCAATTAAATTTACAGACGGACGGACTTTAGACTGTTAGCAAAACTGAATTCGCTTCGCGTTATTACGTTCTCTTGCTTCAGAAAGTTAATTTTTCTTAGACACTAGAGTATTGCTTGATCAAAAATATTGATGTATTTTTTTGGTACGCGTGAGGCTGAGAGAAAGTAGTATTTGCGCATACGCTCGGTCACTTTATTGAGATTGCTCAAAATGATCTAATTTCACCACCATGTTAATTTGTGATATATGAAGAATTTATTTGTAAATATTATTCTTCTGCTTCCGAATATCTGATGTTTTCCTAGGTCACAGCAACAACGCAAACATAATTAAACATACATTCATGACGTCACTTTGTCGCTTAATCGAAAACAAAAATGGAGTTGCCATTACTACATTTAAAAAAACTACTGTAATAAACTGTTTATAATATTATTTGTCTGTAGTGAATTGTCAAATTGAATGGGTTGTCAAAGTACACTTCAATATTCAAGAAAGTTCGATAATAACAGAAAATTGTTCGTTTTTTAGCATACAAAAATAGAACACACGTACCCAGACAGTGAGATAGAAAAGAACAAAAGATATAGCATGCAATATAGTTGCTTTTAGTTTCAATTAGACTTACGTTGGCATACGTATATAGACGTGCCAGCTGATGAAAAATATCAAACTTGTCTGAAACTTGTGCTTTTATTAGAAATTTAATATATTCGTCGCACATACTATATTTTATAATGCCGACGATATCAGTGAACCGTGACTCTCTATTTGCCGCACTTGGAAAAACTTACAGTTAGTATCTAGTTTCATTATTATGAATGAACATAATTTTGTCTAGTATAGCGTTCATTAAGGTGCTGTTCCTGAATTAAAATATTTTATAATTGATTTGTTTCAGCTGACGATGAATTCCAGGAACTTTGTTTTGAATTTGGCTTGGAATTGGATGAAGTTGTAAGTGTTTTTACAATATAACCTGTAAATATAACCTAACATGCAGTAAACATTCCGAGCACCGATACTATAATCTATGAATATTAAAGCCTGAAATAGGCTTTAATATTCTCTCTCAGATTTAATGATATTACTATTGTTATTATACTCACATTTTTTAATTCTCTTGGACTAGAAATAGGCCTAATTTAACTTGTTTTATGGGTTTATCATAATTGTAAAAAATAATTGTATGATTGTAGACAACAGAGAAACAGATGTTGATGAAGGAGCAAGGTGAGCATGTTGGAGCGGGAGTGTCAGAGGAGATCCTCTACCGGATAGATATCCCAGCCAACAGATATGATCTGCTCTGCTTGGAGGGACTGGTGGATGGACTCCTAGTTTTCCAGGGAAAGTATGTATAGTTGATAAAACTTCAAGTGAATAGATGAGATAAGTTGTAATAAATATTGTTTAATTAGTGTGTAGTAAAAGTAATCTATACAAGAATACAAACGGGTGAAAAAACATCCATTCAATTTTATATACCACATTATTTTTATGTTTACAGGAAGCCTCCTCCACAGTATGTCCTGAAGAAATATGAAGACTGTCACTCTCTGCACTTGACACCTGCAACAGGACAAATCAGACCGTATGCAGTGGCTGCTGTACTCAAAGGCATCACCTTCACCAAGGAATCATATGACAGTTTCATTGATCTACAAGTGGGTTATGAGTACTAAAATATTCTCTTCAACTGTTTATTCTTGCATTTGCACTATTCTTTCTAAAGAGTGAAAATAATATGCACTTCAGCACTTGTTTGTTATTGAATATTTTATACTATACTAATATTTTAATTAGATTTAAAGTGACAACAACAGTGATGGTAAATCTATCAAATCATTAACTTTAGTATGAGGACACCTTTCTACACATCTCTTAAACTTACTAAAAATATCAATATAAATATATTTAATTACAGGACAAGTTACATCAAAATATATGCAGGAAGAGAACACTAGTGGCTATTGGTACACATGACCTGGACACCATCCAGGGACCCTTTGTGTATGATGCACTACCACCGACTGAGATCAAGTTCAAGGCACTGAATCAAACCAAGGAAATGACTGCACCAGAACTTATGGAGCTGTATTCTGTAAGTGTAATTGATATTCATAATGTCATTGATGGTTTATGCCGGGGTAACATGCTGAATTTAACATCCACACAGGACAAGCTTATTACCAAACATCCATGTTAATAGTGAGGAATTTTGCAAATTCCAATATGGAAAATTGTTTTTATGACCTTATTTAGCAATTTATACCTTGTGCAGCAATAACCCTGACAATTCCTTGATCATTGAGCTGCTTCACAAAAAGGCTATTCTGCAGTATTTCAAAATAAACCAACTAAGTCTAGGCAAACATATTTATTCAATTTCAATCTATTCTATTCTATGTAATGATTATATTTATCTATGTATTAAGTATTTGTTGAATAATTTACAAAAAAATGTGGCTGATCTTCTTCTACTGATATTTCAGACACATGCTCAATTGAAGCAGTACCTGGGCATCATCAGGGACAGTCCTGTGTACCCAGTTATCAAGGATAAGAATGGCATAGTGTTATCCATGCCACCCATCATCAATGGAGACCACTCTAAGATCACACTGGATACCAAAAATGTGTTCATCGAGTGCACTGCAACAGATCTTACTAAGGTAAATACACCTTTATCATTCTGTATATGAGCCACAATAGAAAACACATTGTCGCGTCGATCAGCGCTCTCACATACCATATATTCCTTCACAGACAGAACATGTGCAAAGTTTGATACAAAACTTGGTTACAAGTTCGGTAAAATAGAGGTGACTATAATTCTATTTAGCCGTTTAGCTAGAGACAGGGATACATGGAAATCTTTAGAGGAGGCCTTTGTCGAGCTGTTCCACAGAAACACCTAGTTGCCAATAGTTACAAAGCAAGTTAGTTATAAAAATTAATTTATTAGAAACTAGGCTAGGCATGTTAAGTAAGAATGTTGATAATATGTTATATTTGATAAGAAACAGCAATAAGCGCTATTTTATTATTTATTATAATTATATTTTACTATACACTAGGCACAATTTTATTAGACCTCATACCATTACTTAGAATTTTTCGAAAATCGTCTATATCACCTATGAGGCAGTTATTGCTTTTGTATAAATTCTGCATCTGCGTTTATATTGATGTTTAATATCACAATTCAAACAATGGATAAAACATTCTTGTTCATTTTATTTCATCGAACTAGATTGTCTAGAGCCGATGGGTGTTTATTATTGACACACATCTACACATCCAATAAATAGAATGAAGTAAAATAGGAAACTTGCCACGATAAGAAAATTAATAAAAATAACTAATCATTTCGTCTGTTAGATAATGAAAAAAAAAATTATTTGCTTGGTATAAAGTTACAATATTTAAATAAAATGGCGTCAAGTTTAGGAGTGCACAAAATGTAGCACGCTGTGATGTCACACGATATTTCAAATTAGTATATATCGTCGAAAGTATTTAATTTTGTGAGAAAAGAAAAATACGTGTCTAATGTTTCAAAACAATCTACCAGACGGACATTAAAATAAAAATTAGGGTACTACCCTATTGTTACAAATAAGTTAAATACTTAATATCCATTCGACCAATGATTACAAAAGCATAAATCCACTGGTGACTGAATCAATCTTTTTTTCACTTGCGTAACAAATAACTTTGCTGGTAGGCAAACTGTAAAGCATCTATTATTCTATTTTGTATCGAAATTCCAGGCGATAGTGGTTCTAGACACGATAGTGAGCATGTTCTCAAAGTACTGTAGCAACCAATACGAGGTGGAGCAGTGCAAGGTGTTCGCACCGGACGGGACGTACGAGCTCTACCCCAAGATGTGCACCAGGGAGGAAACTATCAGCGTCGAGAAGGCTAACAACTATATTGGTATTAGGTAGGTTTATACTTTGGATTATAAGAGACATTTGTGTTATATATTGTTTTTAATTAAAACTTTCAAGTAATCACAAGCAAGACTCCTAGCAAGATTAGCGAGGAACACATCTATCGGATAATGTGATATCATCTGTGGATATAATAATAGCTTTCTATTTGGCTGTGCCGAGTGGTAATCGCAGAGAAGAAAATGTTTATTACTAGCCCTACTCTTCACTCAAAGCAGTAATTGGTTAATAAAGAACTGCATGTTTAACAGAGAATTAACAAACGCACCCACAACACACTAGAAAATAATGGCGTGGGGCAACGTTTAAAAAAAAAAATTGGAACCAGCACTCTCTGATAAACTCGAAGTCAGTCGATCTTCAACTCATTTGCCGAACGGAAATTATGACAAACCCGTCTTATGTAGAGAGGAGGCCCATAATCTAGCAGTGAACTATCATTGAATCAACAAGCAGGCTTTTTAAGTTTCTTTAAACAACAATGCATTTTTCTTTCCAGTGAAAACGGAGACAATCTAGCTAGTCTACTATCCCGCATGTGCCTGTCGAGTACGACGGAGGACGACGGCCGCACACTGCGCGTGCGCGTGCCGCCCACCAGGCATGACGTCATACACGCATGCGATCTATACGAAGACATCGCTATTGCTTATGGGTAAATAAATGTCGTCCTATTTGTTTATGAATCTAGCTTAGACTGCTTTCTTGGTTCAGTTTTCATCCCTTTGTATAAGTTTGTAATTGTAGTAATTTTAACTGCCAGATAGTTTATAAAAAATACTTTACACATTCCCCAGCTACAACCGCATAGTCCGGCGCCCGGCGCGAGTAGTGACGACGGGCGGGCAGGACCCCATCAACAAGCTCACGGAGCAACTCCGACAGGAATGCGCACACGCAGGGTACACTGAGGCACTCACTTTCACACTCGTGAGTATTTATTGGGAAAGACATTTATTCTTGTACAGTCAAACTTATACAGCAAACAGCCATAAGTTCTAAACAAATTTATTCATAAAACCTTAATAGATACCTAATATTAAGCTGTTTACAATTTTGTGACCATTAAGTTAAATCATTTTGATATGAGCTTATGGCATATCCTTCTAACCTATCAGTTAGTGGGTAACTTATCAGTACTAGTAATAGTTATTTATAGCTTTTTAGTTTTTACTTTTTGTTTGTTTTTAGTTTTGGGTTTTTTGAAGTCGGTTTTTTAAACACAGTTTTATTTTTTTTATTTTATATTTTTTAGTGTAAAGTTACATATACCCGTTTTACCGCTTATAATTCACATAGATAAAAAGGTCTAATCATTAGATTAGACCTTTAACAGTTACATTTCTTCATCATCAGACCCTCAATGCCAGTCCCACTCCATCTGCGTGTAAAGTTCTCACTCATCAATACAAATCAATCAAGCTAAAACACAAGGTAGTTAATATAAACCGTTGAGGAGTTCCCTCGACTGTCTTTCGGCTCCATCATAAGGTCGATTTCAGACCCTTATCAAATTATAGTATTTAAAAATCCTTATTGAAAAACATAATAGACGCATTCCTCGCCCCTAAAATTTTCGTAAGTTTCCCTCGATATCTCTGATCTTCCATCATCAGATCCTGATTTCCTTATCATGGAACCATTCTGGGACTATCTCCTTTCCAACAAAAAAAGAATTATCAAAATCAGCTTATAAATAACGAAGATATCGGCCAACAAACATAAAAAAGCATATATACGATCGAATTGAGATACTCCTCCTTTTTTTGAAGTTGGTTAAAAATCACAACAAGATAACACAAAGACTCGTAGCTATGTTCACTAATCAACAACAGCGAATACTGGAATAATTTATGTGACTAGAAAAGTAGTTAAAACATGAGGGTAGATTTAAAGCGAATTTATCACCTTGTTTCAAATCTGCCCTTATATTTTAATAACGACGCTAAAATTTTAAATATGCAAGTTGGTGTACATAATGGCAAACTATAACATATCTGAAAAACTGCTGATATCGCACACATAACGTCATAACATTACGCCTTCATCACGAAAATAAACAACATTTCACAATAAATATAACTAAATTGATTCTGATGAGGAGACCTTGGAGAAGATTAATTAAAAAATCCAAAATTTGCCAGAAGTCATTATTATACACGGACGAAGTCGCGGGAAACAGCTAGTCACTTATAAAGGCACGATTTGTGGCCATAATTCCGGAATCTGTTACGATATATTTCAAAATACAAAAACCCAATAATATCCCAATACAGGACAATAAATCAATCTTCTTTTCACGCCAACACCAAAACAAGAAATCATTAGACCCTTTCTTTTCCAGTGTTCCCGAGATGACGTAGCAACGAAATTAGGAGTTAAAATCGAGGATGTGCCAGCGGCCCACATCTCTAATCCCAAGACTTTAGAGTTCCAAGTCGTACGGACCTTACTACTACCAGGCTTACTCAAGACATTAGCTGCTAATAAGAAAATGCCACTACCTATGAAACTATTTGAAATCAGCGATGTTGTACTGCAAGATAAAAGTGCTGGTGAGTTATTTGATCTCAAAATGTGTCTCTAGCCGCGGAGGACCTTACGGGTTGCTGGGGCTCCGGCTCGAAGAGCCGTAGTGAGAATGGGGTGGTCTTTAGTCAGTAAGAGTCTGACACTTTCTCTCGCCTCAACCGAGCAAGACCGGCCATTGAATGGTTTTCCCCCCACAAAAAGCGTTATGGCTCTATTTGGCTATCAATAAAAATACACATACATTATCATCATCATAATTTAACCACCACAAGACGTCCACAGCTACACATATTATACCTTTTGCAATCACTTCCAGACAAGCTGGAAGCCACCTGCATCCAATAGGTGCCTATGACCTTTATTAGGTCGTCTATCTATTATAATATGCATTACACAAATTCCATGGACAAAAAACTAAATAACTGTTACAATAGGGAAAACATGTTTTAGAAATCAGTTTCCTGGGAACCTCGATTCCTCATTACCCGAGTCATATCAGAAAGGAAACAAACTAATATCACAATCACAATGTTTTGCTCGTTATAAAATATAGGTCATAATGTACCGTTACGAGGACAGGGCTCCATACGTATTTAGCGTAAATCAATATTTAAATTAATTCTATGTCAGCTTCTACAATCTGGACTAATCTATTTTATGTGGCAAATTTACATCCGCTTCAAATAGAAGATTAACTTTTTCCAGCATAGGAATATATCCTGAACAATATTAGACTAATATTCATTGAAATCAGAAATACTCACACCAGTATAATATGGCTTGACCGTATTTACAAAATTCTTTAAATATCATAAAGAATTGGGTCAACGGCACGATATTACAAGTTTTTATTTTTGTTGTACTACTTTATTAGTAACGGCCGTTGTTTGTCACGTCGGTATGCTCCTCGAGTTTGTAACGTATTTTATTAGTCTAAAATAACTTTGTTTTTCAGCATGGCTCAAAATAATTGTTAGTACACCTCTGTCTATACCGTAATCCAGTTTTCGGCTGATGTGTTATCAGCCAAATAGTGTTATTTATTTGGCTCTACTTAATACTTGCTCTACTATGATATTAAAAAAAACTGTATCTAGTGGACATTTCTCCGTTACTACTAACTTGTCATCAGTTTATCAAATTCTATCATCTACTATTATTAATATTTAGAATTGCATTTCCGAGTGTTAAATATCTTAGAATTAAAAAGATATACTAATGAGTTGACTGCCTCGTTGGCCGAGTGGTCGCAGGTGCGACTGCTGGGCAAGGGGTCTTGGGTTTGATTCCCGGGTCAGGCAAAGTATTACTGGGTTTTAAAAAATTCTCAGTAGTAGCACGGAGTCTGGAATTGTGCCTGAATATATGGCAATAGGCTCACCCCCTATTACATGGGACTCATTACATAAATAGTGAAAAGTGGGTGTTACATTGTACAGTGGCATAATGTGCACCTCTGCCTACCCCTTCGGGAATAAAAGGCGTGATGTTACGTTATGTTACTAATGAGTTGTTAATAATTAACGCGCTGTTATATCATTAAATGTCCCAAGTAAAAAAATTAACAAGCCGTTATTAAAATGAACATTTAATTGAATGACTTGTAAGTTACTCACTCTTTCCGAGTAACTTAATTATTTCAGATAATAAATAAATATATAAATGTTTTACAAAACCCTACTCTCTGCATCATGTCACATGCTCATACAATTAAAGAGTAGTCATTGTGGTCCAAACGGTGCAGTATAAATACAATAGGTGGGTACAATGTAACTTGTAAGCAGATACTTATACAATGAATAGACTTACAAGATTACCATTTACCAACCGTATCATGTTGTACCGTGTTAGAATATAACCAGTGGGGTAACCTTACATCTATTAAAGCCCGTAACAAATTTCTATGCAGTAGTACCTAGAGCTTTTGATTGAATTTAGAAGAGTTCCTCCTCCTCTTGATTTGGAAACTCCTAGCTACCAAAAAGCGTTACTTGTTATAACACTTGCTAGAAATGCAGAGCTTTAAATTAGAAAATGAAGATTTTACTTAATTATATCAGATTTTTTATTATTTCTAGTAAGTACTAGATTCCTAAACTTGTAATATTTGTTGACACAGAGACTGGTGCCCGCAACGAGCGCCGCCTGTGCGCGGTGCACTGCGGGCGCGCGGCCGGCTTCCAGTTCGTGCACGGACTGCTCGACCGCGTCATGGCACTGCTGCGGCAGCCCTGGGACAAGGACACCGGCTACTATCTCAAACAGTGCGAACGTTAGTATAGCTTATACTCGACATTAATTCCTATAATGTCCCTGTAAGTTGTTTTGATAAATTAGGCACCGACTACCTACCTACCAATTATTAACTAGTGCCAATAATCGATGTAGACAAGGAACTACTAAGTTATTTGCAAAATGAACTACTAAGTTATTTGCAAAATACATATGCTATTCTTTTAAATCACAAGTCACAAAGTCGGAAATTATTTTGATTGAAACTTAGGTAGATTTTACCAAAAGTTTTACCTGACTATGGTGAAGGGAAAAGAAGGTTTACCGCTCCTAGAAACGGCTTGATGTATCAGAAGTTTTGCAGTAATTATAATAGATAACCTCCGAAAAATAATAATAACAAAAGAGTTTGTATTAATTTTACAAATCAAAAATGTAACAGCATGTTTGTGTTCAATCAGATCCGGCGTTCTTCCCCGGTCGCTGCGCGGGCGTGGTGGTGCGCGGCGCGGTGGTGGGCACGGTGGGCGTGCTCGGGCCCGCCGTGCTCGCTGCCTTCGAACTCACCAACCCCTGCTCCGCGCTCGAGATCAATATACAACCCTTTGTTTAATTTAATATACAGATTATTATCGTACATAATAATATATAAGTAATAAAATTGCTGAATTGTTAAAAGGTGTATTATTATATTTTTCATTTCTTAATTTAATTTGTAGATAAATGTACATCTTTGACTGTAATTTAGGATAAGAGGCAAAAATGCAATGCTAGCAATCCATTTTCAACCGTCAAGCTAATAGCAGCAGATTGCTGCTCGTTTTAGTTTTGCTTTCCGATCTATGGCTCCTATTATTCAAGTAGCTAATACTAATTGCTTGTATTTTTACTACAAAAGTGTACACTACTTATTGTCACCTATAAATCCATATTTTTGTAGTTTTATTTTATCAGATCTTTTTTCAATTTACAAGCCTTTACAACCTGTAAGTCAAACCACATGTATATTTTTAGTTCATAGTTCTGACACACATAACATAACATCACGCCTTTTATCCCCAAAGGGTACGCAGAGGTGCACATTATGGCACGGAATGCCACTGTACAATGTAACACCCATTTTCACTATTTTTGTTATGAGTCCCATGTAATAGCACGGAGTCTGGAATTGTACTCACATGGGCACAATTCCAGACTCCGTGCTACCATGGGAAATTTTTTTAAAAAACCTAGTGATACTTTGACCTACTTGGGAATCGAACCCGAGACCCCTTGTCCGGCAATCGCACTTGCGACTACTCGGCCACCAAGGCAGTCATAGTTCTGGCGTTCATCAAATAGGCAATACAAGTAACGAGATTGCCTCGATTACTGGATCTTATCAGTCGCTTTATCGGCGGCGTTATTGATACACACACATTATAGTATCTACAATCATTAGCAATAGTAATTACTAATCTTAATAACTTAAGAAGCCAGTTTTATTACTATCATGCGTGATTTTGATTTGTTACCAGTACCAGGGTGACTTGCGTAGTTCTAATGGCGTAGTTATTGACCAATTATCTGATTTTAGCATTAGTTCCTAAATAAAAATATGGATGGATACAACGAGACGGGCAGAATGCTAGCTTTATAGACACAACATAACATCACGCCTTTTATCCCTAGAAGGTAGGCAGAGGTGCACATTACGGCACTTAATGCCACTGTACAATGTAACACCCAGATTTCACTATTTATTTTATGAGTCTCATGTAAAAGAGAGTGATTTTTTTAAACCCAGAAGTACTTTGCCGACCCTGGAATCGAACCCGAGACCCCTTGCCCGGCAGTCGCACTTGCGACCACTCGACCAACGAGGCAGGCAGTATGCTAGGTTTATAAAGTACCTACTAAATAATTTACAGTTACAGGAACTCGAATTAATTATGACTTCATAACTAGAGACTTTAAAATCAATTAAAAACGCATTCATAATGACGTCAAGACATAAGCACCTATTAATTAATTATACTTAGGTATCTACTAGGTTTAGTTTGTTAAAGAGCTTTGAAAATAGTTAATTAGGTAGGTACCATTAAAACAAAGAAATGCTGTTCAAAATATATTTTATTATTTGCGTACAATAAAACAGCACAAACAAAATTAACTATCAAAATCACATTTCATATAAGTAGACATACAATTTATAGTTAATTCGTATTTTTCAACCAATAAAATTGAATTTAAGTTTTATAGACTAAAAATGACACACTGACATTTTTACAATAAACGTAAAAATAATTGAATTAAATAAATAATAAAAAGGTACCAATAGACATAGTAATTCGAAATTATAGGCCATATTCGATTTTTTTTCGCTTATTCTTTTATATATTTTATAATAGCATAATATAACTACATATTTACTTATTTAAAAAAATACAAAAACTTATTGACTCTGCAAACAAAAATAAAGATTTCCGATGTTCAAGTACTAAAATTAAATAGCCATTAAAATTTTGTTGATGTAAAACTTGGGGACTTTTAATTGTTCTAATTTCGTTGAAATATTTTCGCTGTCTGTCGAAGGAACCTCCTCATGTGAAATCAGTCACCAATAATAAAATCGTTAAGGCACTTCATATTGTAATTGACTATGATTCCTAAACAGAAAGGCGGAAAATTAACATTTATATTATGTATCTTGTCAACAATTGCTAAGGTCACTACATCTTCAATTAGATATGCATGTCCCAGCACTTCGAATACCTAACATGTGTGTCAAATATATTGAAGTCCACAGTGTAAACAGATATTGTTATTTCTAAAGATGTAACACCTTTTGTATGTCAAGCTTCAATCCATAGCTTACCTTAGATACATTTTTCACCATATCAGACAAAGCTATGTTTAAAACAATCATCCAAAAGCTACATACTGAAACTTTGATACAGTTAAAATCTACTATGTAGATGTATCTAAAAGTTATGTAATACTTCTTATTTATTTTTAAATACTGAAGATTATTTAAAATATATCATTAGTTGATACATACACCACAACACAACCTAAGTACTAGTATAATAATTTATAAAATAAGATATATTTAAAATCATCATCACTTAACATGATTTACCAATTTAAATGATGTTAAATCACATAGAATATTACAATATTATTATGGTATGTATGTATTATTTTCACAACTTTACTAATGAAATTTATTTAAAACAATGAAGCAGCATGTCCCTCAGTGAGAACAGCTGCCTTCATACAGTCACAGTGGTGTAGTCAACATTTAAATAAATATTACATGTAAGTTGGACGGACATCTATGCTGCCTTGATATAATCACAACTAAGTCAATCAAGTAACAACTGAATTTGAAACATTTTCTCTAATTCTGACCTGTTAAAGTTGGGAGCTATTATAAATGGACATAGATAGAATGATAGTTCCTGGAGATTGGGTGCACTTGTTTTAATGGCTTTTGCTACTTGCATGGTGACATGGAGACAACGAGAGAGACTTAAGTAAGTCAGATTTTGAAATGAGTTATTGGTAAAATATGCAAGAAGAGCACTAGTTGAGAAGTAACCATGTCGTAATTTTAATGAATGCATATTTTTTAGTCTATACAAGTGCAATAAACTTGAATCAAAGAGAGTTTTACATGTCATGATGTGTAATACTTGCAATGCTTTACAATTGGATATGTGACGCATTATATCATCATTCAGAGTGTCTCCATAAATATGTAAAGCTCGTAGAGTTGTTTGTTTCGTTCTCAGCAGAGACTCGAGGAAATCAGCTGGAATATTCTTCATCTTTTCCATACTAATACTGACTAAATTGGAGCACTGTAACATCTTGTACAGACTATCATGTGTGAGGGCAAAGTTTGACAAAACAAGGGTCTCCAGATTCTGTAACTTATCAAATGGCAAATGGTAAACAAAATTACCATTTGCATTTTCAGGATTTTTCACTATTAGCGAATTTCGAAAACTCAAGAACTTTAGGTTTGGCCAGCAACCTAGATCATCAAAGATACAGCTGTCTACTTGAGATATACTTATTTCTAAATGAGTCAGATTAGGGCAGTAGCTTATTAAGGAAGCCCTCACTTGAGAATATAACTTGAAATACTGTAGTTTAACATTCTTCACATACTTAGCGACAAAAGGCACTATGTTTTCACTTATCCTCACATAGTTCTTCATACATACTATGAGGCGTGTTTTATCCCAAACGCAGGGGGTCAAACAGAGTTGTTGCCATCTCATACAAACTTTAGCAACTGCCAATAGCGATTCAAAATCGACCATTGAAAATATATAAATAAGTATTTCATTAGGTAGGTCATTTAAGGTGATAGTGCTTGGGTAAAGAGGAGCACCCGTCACGTCGAGTTGCACCATGGTCGGCAGCAGAGCGTAGCCCCGCACTTCTGGAAACACACGACGAATGGTATGCTTTACACCAACACTATTTGTTACCACTGTTACTTAGACACCACATGTTCACTAGTTGACGTCTAGTTACCATTTAAATTGTATTAAATATAAATAACAAGACAAAGAATAT
This sequence comes from Spodoptera littoralis, assembly GCA_902850265.1. Lineage (NCBI taxonomy): Eukaryota > Metazoa > Arthropoda > Insecta > Lepidoptera > Noctuidae > Spodoptera > Spodoptera littoralis. The sequence continues at coordinate 3,677,388 of LR824542.2, read as the reverse complement.
TAATTAACCCAGTAAGGTCATGAACCTTGAACAACCGTAATACGTATTTAAAATCAAGTTTAGGAATACAAATAAAATGATAATACAATTGGTAGAGTAATACATATAATTACCTCAGGTTTACCTTGCTTCCTATTCGAGAAAATTTTAATGTTTGCTTTGGTAAAAACATAACTTATGTAAATTTTTATCCAAACACACACAAAAACCACATATTAAAATACTCATCAAAAAGTAATACTCTGCATTTGGCTAAAATAGATCATCCCAAAGTATGGTACAATACTTCAAAATTATTTTTTTAAGTTAGATTAAAAATAACTTTCATCTTTGATGCTATTTTTGTATGACGTTTTACTAGAGAACCTTTGACGTTTGACTGACTGATGGTATACGTTTCGTTTCTGTGTGAAATCAAACATGGTTGTAAAAAACAAAACAAAAACTATTAAATCAAACTTCCATCAATTTGTTTTATCTGTACCTATTATGTTAGTAATATTATAATAAATCTAAATTCTTGATAGATTTTACGAAACCTGGACATGCTTATTACTTTAACACATGTATTTTTACTATTTTCGCCTGCGGCCCGTAACGTACACTCGCACGGGGTCGCATTAGTCTTAACTTCACATCTTATGATAATATGATCACGTTAAATCATTAAATCTATTGTTTTCATAAAAGACGCATGCTTAATTGCTTACCACTAGGACCGATTTAAGATTATTTTTATCAGCATCAAACCAGCCAATCTTGTTGCATAATTTAGAAAAAAATTGCGTAACCCATTTCAATATTATGAAATAAAAATATTATGTAAGTAAAAATAATTAATTACACCATATTTTTGTAAGATGCGGTAGGAACACAATTAAAGATTAATTTATTATAATTGGACATAGTCAAATGCTTAAAATTACTATTATATTGTCTAAGTATGTAGGTATAATAAGTACGATGGATTAAATTCACATATTTATTTACGTATGTATTGTATGTGTTTGTCTAAAAAAACGACGGAGGTAAGTATCCAGATGCAGGAGTTGATGCTGTCCCTGCTCCAGAATTAGTTCCTGCTGGTGGTATATAACCAGTTTGTGGTGTTGGAGCTGGTTGAGGGCTGGGAGCTCCTGCAGGAGATGCTGACGGTGGAGATGAGTTGGGTGGCAAATATGAGGCACTTGGAATAGATACCGCACCACCTACGTTAGTTTGACTGCCTGCTGTCGTACCAGTGACAGTGCCTCCGATCGATGTACCAGATGTTCCAGATGTTGAAGTTCCCAATGGTGGCAAGTACTTATCAGATGGAGTACCCACTGAACCAGCTTGCACCGAAGTGCTACCAGAGTATCCCTGTCCAGAACCAGAATTAATAGAGACGCCTCCAATGCTCACACTGCCACCAGTAGTCGCACTTCCTCCAGATGTACCACTCTCAGTGGGTGGTAAATATTTTGGCGCACTAGTGGATACATCTGACGAAACCTGAAGAGTTGGAGAAAGAGTAGGTGACGGAACATTGTTACCGTAACCTGAACTAGATTGAGAAGAACCAGTGTTAGTGGCAGTTTGGCTTCCAGTTGCAGTGGTTTGCGATCCCGTTGAGACCTGAGAACCACTGTTGACTTGGGTTCCAGATGTCTGAGAACTATAATCGTAGCCACCAGCTGCGCTTCCAGTAGCAGAGGACCTGTAATTGTATCCCCCACCCCCACCTCCACCCGACGATACAGCAGTGGCAGTGGTAGTCGTGCTCTTCGAAGTTTGTCCAATGTTCACGGTGTCACCGCCGGCTGGCACTGGATACGCGTAAAACATTGTCTGCGTCAGCGTCCTGTCAACATTCGGTGCTTGAGTGGGTGCCGGAGTAGACCTCTGAGGCAGGTCAAATGATACACTGGGCTTGTTGTACACGTACCCGTCTTGTCGCCGCACTCGGACCGCAGGTTCTCCTCTACAAATTCGCCAGCAGATTGTACAGGAATCGTTGCAATACTTTTTAACATTATAATAGTTGGAAGCAAAACATAAACATAGTTCACCTTTAACCGCATTTTGTGTTTGAAGAAAAGTGAAGATCGTAAAGTCAATTTTAACTGTGCCTACCAGTATTTATAACAATGTCGAGGAAGTCACGAGACCTCGGTGTGCATTACGAAAGCTGTCGTTAGTTAACCCTTAGTTTACTTTATTACTTTAAGGAGCCAAGAAACCAACTAACCTACTAAAGAAAATGGCATATGTAGGTTTGGCCATAATAATAATAATTACAATATCCACGCTAATTACTGTCGATGTACTTTTGTGCCAGGGGCATATAAAGAATAAAAACAAGCAAAAGGTAAAAACTAAAAAGCAAAATATTATTATTATTATTCATACGTACTTATAGGTTACATACCCACTGATAGGTATGAAGTTTTTACCTTTTGCTTGTTTTTAGGTTTTGGTTTTTGAAGTGGGTTTTTTTAAACGAAGTTTTCGTTTTTACGTTCTTGCTTTTTAGTTTAGTCAAAGGCTATATAGACCCAGCATACTACGTATATCCCACATGGGTGTGGCCCATCAGGCAGTCATAATGACAGTCACATCCCATCTAGATGTAAAGATCTTCTCTGTACAAATAATTTAAGCGCAAAATCCTTGCTAAAAATCCTCGAGAGTTCCCTCGACTGTCTCCATTCATCAAATTATAGTAGATTTAAATACTATATACAAAAATTAACAAACGTTCTCACCGCCCATACAATTTTAAAAAGTTCCCTTTAATTCCATGGGATCCCTTGAAATCCCGGAACTTTTCAAAATTGGAACTGGTGGAAATGGAACCAACCCGAAAATAAGACCTTTTCAACAAAAAAATATTATCAAAATCCGTCCTTGTGGACGCCGGAGAAATCGGGTAACATACAAATAAAAAATACAAACAACCGAATTGATAACCTCTTCCTTTTTGGGAAGTCGGTTAAAAAAATGGTACCTACTCAGCCAGAGCGCGACCAATGTAGCAGAATTTCAGATAGGGTGTTGAAGAGCCCTCAATCAAGTGCATGTTAGAGTCGTTGTCAAGTAAGAATTTTACACAAGGTATGCGTATATTTGTGTGTTTGTGTGTGTGTGTCTGTGTGTGTGTGTGTGTGTGTGTGTGTGTGTAGGATTTATGAATTAACCCCTGGTGTGCCGGGAGCGTAGATATACGCGAGACACAATGTGTTTCTATTGTGTCTCATATAAAAGGTTAAGCAAGTGAACCGTAAGTTTTGAAATTTTCCCTTTTTATCTCTTAACTACAACTATGGGTCCTGTATTTTTTTTACTCACCGTGATAGGGAAACTGCCTCCCGTATAGTTAGGTACTCTGCAGACTCTGCAGGGCATCATGTAGACATTGTAGGGTTGACTAAACTTCAATCAAAACTATAATTATGTGGTTTTGTTAAATTACACGAACGTAAATTAACTTATTTTCTTCTCTGTTCACGATCACGACCATTCTTAAGGAGATAGGGTACCTCCAAATTAAGATGTTTGTTTTTATGGATTATTTAGTTACTTGGTTAATTCAATGATTTTCATTAGTGCCACACTTTAAGCCTAATAAATAAATAAAATAAATAAAACCTTTTTATTTCAGACATATTGGGTCCATACAGTTTATTATAAATAATAATACTATAAATATAAGTATTCTTAATTAATTTTATTTATTACATGATAACACCGCATTATCAATCTTTCAATTAAAACAAAAATTATTACATTGTCAATTTAGATAATAAGGATAGTTTTTATTAAATAAACTCAAATTATTTAAACGACAACATATCTAATGAATAATGTTTTGTTTCAGTTGTAAATTTTTTAGTTGCTACTTAAATGGGTACCTACTAAGTAGATAACAGTTATCCATAACATAGAATAATACGCATAATCCCCATACGTACCTAGTACATCTTAATCTACAATAAATTATTATCAATATTTTGACGGCAAGTTATTGTACCGTGCGAAAATATAATTGTCATTGCCTAATCTTATCTGCAAAATATTTAAAAATAAACGATATAGGTAAGACTTCTGCATGGTCTGATTTTAGCATCCGGCTTCTCAGTATCACTCAGGAGTTCGACAAGTATATATAATTGGATAAGCGAAATTCGATACTATAGTGAGATAGGTCGTGTAGGCTAGTGTTTCTAACCGCTAGCAATATACCGGTATAGATAGGTACATTGAATACAACAAGTGAAAGAGTGTCTCGTTACTCGTATCTAGACCCTCCCACAAACATTCAATTCATTTCTGTGTCAAACGCCGCACAAGATCCACGGTACTCATAGAACTGGTATGTGCGCTTATAATATTATTTTAATTATTAGTTAAAACCAATTACTATCTATTATAAAACATAATAAATTTGACTTTTCATTAAAAAATGTTGGTCGTTTAAACTAGGCTTTCTCTCGCTGTGCATGTTTTAAGTTTAACCTGCAGTAGATTTTTTGAAAATAAATTTGATTAATTGTTAGCAAGTCTCTCTGATCTAAAAATAATATTTAGATATTATTGATGACTTACAGAGTAGCTTTTATTGATCTAAGAGGGAAAGTTGAAGCCTGCTTTGGTTATTCATTTCTATTTTTACTTTATAAAGACTCAACTCTAGGAAAAATCTAGTGGGTCCTATGGTCATTATATTTGCATACCTACTGCAGTTAGATTCTACATTTTGGAACGAGCACCTGCTTCACTGACGGACAGACTGACAGACAGATTTATTTTATTTTTGTTGACGTTTCAAAAGTATCAAGTTATGGTTTAATTGAAATAAATGCTTTGACTTTGAAATTGCTCATTAAAGTGCAAAAAAAACTAACAATTTTATTTTTTCTACTAGACTATCACTAGATGACTAGAAACGTTTGTTTTTTTTTTCTTTAATAATGTATTTCTTTTTTAATAATTCAATTAACAAACGCTAGCAACTACTAAAGTATCTATCGGCGTAGGAAGTGTACGTTTGACTAGATTCTAATTTGTCCTTGATGTCAATTTGTACTCCAACCGCATACCTTGTTATCCCCTTCACTGTTCATATACAGTTGAATTTTGATTTGCCAGGATATTTTCTATGTAAATAAAGACCTTTACCTAACTATTTTTGTAACGTTTTAAAGTAATTGTCTAAAATCTGTACGTGTCACCTGTTTTAGCGTGTGAAATAAAGTTTTTCTTTCTTTCTTTCTTTCTTTCTAATTAATCTTGCATAATATCTATTTCAGTATAATGGTCCTAAAACTGTACTACTTGGAAGATGGGCCGCCTTCCCTCTCATGCAGGCAAACCTTGGAGGCGTTGGGGGTACCCTTTGAGATCGTCAACGTTAGCTTTTACCATGGCGAGCATATGACTGAGGAATTTGCAAAGGTGAGTGTTTTAGCACTGGTAGAAAACTGTGATAGCTACTAAGATTTTCAATATCATCAGTCTGGCTGATCGCAGTTTTAGAGTCTTTTAAGGGGGGACAATCATCGAATGACTGCTCCCGCGTGGGTGAGGCGAGAGGGAGTGTCAGACTCTTACTGACTAAAAACCACCCCGTTCCTACTCCTGCGCTTCAAGCCGGAGTCCCGGTAACCCGTTAGGTTCTTCGCGACAGTTTTAGGGTCTAAGCACTAATGATTATGACTGAGATGATAGGTAGATAGATACCTACCCAGTTTATTACTTTTCTATTCAGCATTTGGTTATTTTCCTTAGCATGACTTACTTTATGGCATATGGTATGGCTTTAGTGTTATTAGTCAGCATCACCTTTTTACTCATATCATATTGGTCAGACTGCCTCGTTGGCCAAGTGGTAGCGAGTGCGACTGCCGGGCAAAGTATTACTGGGTTTTTAAAAATTCTCAGTAGTAGTACGGAGTCTGAAATTGTGCCCGATATATGGCTATAGGCTCACCCCCTATTACATGGGACTCATAACATAAATAGTGAAAAGTGGGTGTTATATTGTACAGTGGAATAGTGTGCACCACTGCCTACCCCTTCGGGAGATAAAAGGCGTGATTTTATGTTGCATATTGGTCATAATTTTTGTTGTCACCTTTTTTCTGCAAGTCACGCTTGTTTAAGACGATTGGATAATGTGAAATATTTCATAACAGTTTACACAGTGATAAGACAGAGTGATAAGTTCACAGATAATGTATAATATCCCCTCGGGCGAACAAACATACATTTATGAGTTTTATCTCTGAAGAACAAAGATAATACTTATTAGAACAAGTCCTGTCAATTTGTATTCTACAAAGTAGATAAGTACTGTAGGTAGGCAAGTCATGAGACCAAAACACAATAACGACCTTGCTGTAAGCTGTCCAAACTGTAGTCTATACTTGCTTAGATTGAAGTTATAAAAAGGTTGACATTGAATCGTGGTTAGTTTATGCAGAATATTTTTTATGACGCACCTCGCCATTTGTAACAAAATCAGGAAGTGTTCAACAATTCTGATTACTCGCCTTAAAAACTACACTACAGAAGAGAACTGTAATAAAAGATTATAAATTGAAAAGGTATTTTTTACTATGTAAGAAGAAAAAATTAAACGAGCCAACTGCATATTAAGAACTAGCTACTTCCGTGCTGTTTCACACGCTTTGCTCAGCTCCTATTGGTCGTAGCGTGATGTTCTATAGCCTATAGCAATCCTTATCCTTACTTATTCCTTATTTATATTATAAATCGGAAAGTGAGTTGTTTGTTTGTTTGTTCCGCTTTCCCGCCGTAACTACAAAACCGATTGCTTTGATTTTTTGCAGATGTATAGTTAGAAGTCTGGATTAAATAATAGGGTACTTTTTATCCCGGAAAAATTTGATATTTCCGAGGAAAAACAAAAGTATTGGTATAGATGGCGCTGTGTGTATTGGTATATGTCACATTGGCTATTTATACTTTTGTGACGCGAGCGAAGCCACGGTTAAAAGCTAGTTCTTGATAAATGCGCTATCCAACACAAAAATAATTATTCAAAATAGACTTGTAGTTACGGAGGTTAGCGCGTTCAAATAAACAAACAAAAAAACAAACTTTACATAATAGCTGTGAGATTAACTAAACAAAGTACCGATGTAAAATCATCGAGGCAAAATGCCTCGAAAGTAAAATTTACTACTTAATCCAGTATCTTGTGACAATGTAGTCTAGATTTATAACGACCTAGATACTAACATTATGATTATAGTACCAGTTACTGTGCATTGTTGAACAATTTGCACACAATACATATTCATATCTAAGCTAGGTATCAACCTAGTTAGATAATTTTTACTGTCTTAAATTTTCAGAAAAACCCACAAAAGGAACTGCCAGTACTGGAAGATGATGGGTTCTTCTTAAGCGAGAGTGTCGCCATGATGCAGTACATATGCGACAAATTCAAGCCGAACAGCCCGTTGTACCCGACAGACTCAAAAGCAAGGTGAATTCACATCATTTTTGTAAATGGAATAAGTTGACAAACTGTAAGACGAATCGCCTGATGGTAAGCAATCGGCGTCGCTCATGGACATCCGCAACACCAGAGGAGGAAGTTACAAGTATGTTGGCGATCATTTGGGTATTTGGGGGATTGAGGACGGGCAAACTTAACACAAGCGTTATTTCAGGCCGTCTATCTTTATTGTACTCGGTACCACTACACTAACCCCCGTATTTGAGGAGGCGGGACGCGTGAGGCAGCGAAGCACTGCCTCCTCGCAACCCAGCCATCGCGAAGGACACACCGGGCGTCGGGGATCGCGGGACGATCTCCGGCCACCGTAAGCGCGGTCCTGCGGACGGCGAGCATGGGTGGCTCCCCGTCCGACCAGAAACAGACCCGAGCGTACGGCGCGTCGCGTTCCGCGCGCGCCTCAAAGAGCCATCAGACCACCACAGATGGGGCCCAATAGGGCCGATGCCGATTCGGAGTCGCGGAGAACCTAACGGGTAACCGGGGCTCCGGCTCGACGTGCAGGAGAAGGAACGGGGTGGTTTTTAGTCAGTAAGAGTCTGACACTCCCTTCCGCCTCACCCAGGCGGGAGCAGTCATTCGATGATTTTCCCCCCTTAAAAAAAAAAAAAAAAACCCCGTATTTGTAAACAAGTAATTACTTGTTGCTAAGTAATTACTTATCTAAGTCATTTCTTGAGGTTAGAAGTTTTAAGTATAAAATCTAATTCTATAGTTAAGTAATGTACCTTACTTGTCTAGTATTTGCTTAAGCAACGGTCAGTGCTTATTACTAGGCTGTAAATTGCAACATTTATTTGCTGAGTTTTGTTTCGTAAAAGATGAAAAATGAACTTGCGTTTATCATTGTTAATAAACATATATATTAGTTATTTACAGAGAAATTATAATAAAATTAGTTACTAAGTAAGTAGTACCGAGGTTCATGTCATGACTGATTCTTAAAAAGTACGATGTTGAAATGGTTTCAAAGTTATGACCCACTTCTCTTCCTCCGTTAACATTTTGTGCATTGTACATTCCAGGGCTATAATCAACCATCGGCTGATGTTCGCCATGACCACATACTACGCAGAGCTGTTAAATTATTTCGTAAGTCTCATCCTTATTCATTTGTACCAAAATCAAATAAGTGATATAATATAATAAAATAACACAATTGCAAATTAGTTGAAACGGTTATTTTATTAATGACTGTCGCGCATTTCACATTGCAGTAGAAACGCAACGACGCCCATTCAACATATAGTATAGCCATAGGCAACAACGATATCTTTTCTCTGCAAAAATGTAGGACCTATTGTATATCCTTATAATATTCTCATTATAGATTATGCCGGTTTATTTCAAATACGAGCGTACTCCAGAGGTGTTGAAGCGTGTGCACCGTGCTCTAGACTTGTTTGAAACGTACCTGGAGCGCGAGAACACCAGCTATGCTGCTGCCAACCACCTCACCATCGCTGACTTCCCTCTCATCAACGCCACTATGGCTATGGAAGTCACTGATTTCGACTTTTCTAAATACAAAAGGGTGGGTTACCATTTTACATTTCTTACATTTTGCAATCGTACCAAAATAAGCTAAGGCTATTTGATAACTAAGAAATGGATGACTGGAGTTCTTACCCTAAAAACAAAAAATATTGGGATAAGGCGGTAAATGAGCAGACATGATGGTAAGCAATCGGCGTTACCCATGGATACCTGGAACACCAGAGGCGTTACAAGTGCGTTACTGGCCTTTTGGGGATTCTGAATTCTGAAAGTCGTGGTGTCCCGAAGGTTTTCCCCTTCTCATGCATGAGGGTGCGGGTTCGAAACCTACTATCGGCAATTACCAATGTATTTTTTTTCCGAGTTAAGTATATGTACTTTCTATGACTATTTAGACACCATGCACTGACAAAAGGTCAAGGAAAACATCGCGAGGAAACCTGGGCTTATAATTTCTAATTATAAGTTTAAAATCGCCAACCCGCATTGAGCAAGCGTGGTGATTAATGCTCAAACCTCCTCTGTGTGAGAAGAGGCTTTGCTCAGCAGTGGGTACTTATAGGCTGTTGATGATGATTATGATGATGATGAGGATTCTAGTATTGGGGTAATTGAGAAGAGGGAGGGATTGGGGAGATGGGGTAATTGGGCCTCTGGTAACCTCACTCACACGACGAAACACAACGCAAGCGTTATTTTACGTCGGTTTTCTGTGAGGCCGTGGTATCACTCCGGTCGAGCCGGCCCTTTCGTGCCAAAGCATGGCTCTCCCACACTTAATCTTCTAGTTTCTCATGGGCTTGAAGACCTGAGGTTAAGAAGAGAGCGATGTTTTTTCCTTATTTCTTTTGACTATCTGTCAAACTACGACCATGGGGTATTTGAGATTGAGGCCAGGTGGTCAGGTTAGCAATCAATCGATGTCGTTGCGCTAACTACAAACTCCCATCAGACTAGGTACAAAATAACACTTATAATTTTACCTAGTTTTATTTAAATTCTATGCTACTGGTTTGTCTACCTATTTAAAACTTCTTATATTCTATACTACTTTTTAATCCGTCGTCTTATTTACCTACTTACCTAGCTTTTTTCTTATAGATAACAAAATGGTACAATGACTTCAAGAAGAATCAGCCTAAACTATGGAGCATCACGGCCGAGGGTATGAGATTGATGAGGAAATGTGTAGAAAACCCACCAGACCTATCACACTTAAACCACCCTATACATCCTGCGAGGAAAGCCGAATAGAACAGCTAAACGAAAACTATTTTGAACCATTATCTCTAATACTTTTGTAATTTTCGAAGAGAGGGCGCTGAATTCAATTTCCGTAGGACAAGAATGAAGTGCATTTAATATTATATCAAATGTTGAAAAGAATACTGCTTTACTTTTTTCTTTTCGAAACATCTATATGTCTACTTAATACATTTTGTAAATTATAACTTTACTGTATACTTATTTATCAATCCCCTAAAACTAATTTCAATACGTTCCTACGAAGTTCTTGTGTTAGTCGACAGGTGGCAATGTTAGCTAAAAACATAACGTTGTAGGTACAGCAAGGTTTATACAAAGATCTACTAGGTACGCACGCAAATAAATGTACTTTAGGCTTTATGTTAATCGATAACAACTTAATATTAAAAAAAGACGACATAGAAAATTGCTAAGACCAGAGAACTACGTGTTAGAATAATACAACATAGATATGCTGTTTAATTAAATATTTTAATAACAATTTTTAAAATTAAGTACATGGATATTTTAGATCTTATCCTCGATTAAGCTGATTATGAGTCCTCCTCTTCCAGTTCTCGCCCCGACACACATCTCTTCATATAACCAAGGCAGGCATTAGAACAGCAATCCTTATGATTCATACACTAAAAAAGAAAACAAAAACGTGACGGAGACAGGTAGAAATGGGCGAACCTATACTTATAAAAATGGTTACAAAGACTAAAATATCTAGAAATTAACCGAAGAACTCAACGGAATTAGATAATTAGACACTCAAAACTCGTAAAGCAACCTCTGTATTCACATAACTGTGATGTTCTTTATTAAACACTGTATCTAATTATTCTAATTATATTTACAAAAATACTCATAAATAAACAAAAATGTTTACACACTACCTACATTATCTAGCTTCTTTCTTGAGAAGCTTTTGGCAGCATACCAACGCGATGACAGGACAATGCACAATGCAAGTGTATGATGCATAAATTAATATAAACAAAGAAGGATACATCCACAACTTTTCAAGGACCGCTTACACATCCATTTATCCAGATTAACTATTCATTCCGACTTCATTAAATCATCGTAAAAAACAAGACAAGGAAAATTATTTTAAAACTTACGAATTCTCCGATCTTAGCGCATCCAGCATTCTCAGTGACACTGTTTGGTTGTGGCACTTCAATGGGCGTTGCTTCTGGTACACTGTTCTCTTCTAATTCCGCATCAGGGAGAGGAATATCCTTCGTGACTCGGTCAGTGATCAAACTGCAGGTTACGCAAGTTGACACAATGAGGAACAAAAGTATGGTTGTGAAGCGACGCATTGTGGTTAGATGCAGGACGATACTAACGGAGCCGTGTGTCGGGTGCTGATATAGGGTCAGCTGACATTCGCATTAACGGCACCCGTATGAAGTCCGATAACGGAGGTGTCGTAAACATCGCTTACAGGACGTTGTTTTTGTCTATACCGTGTTTTTATTACTCATTTCGTTCTTCGTTTTAGTGTCCATTTTGTTATTATTTTTTCCCAGATAGTTCTGTTTATTTTTCAATGGTATAATTAACAATGTTGTCGATACGACATAATCTTAATGATCTTCATACAACATTGAAAACATATCATAACATATGTTGTATCGAATATAGTTGACTATAAAAACAAGAAAAATATTGGCATTGGTAGTAAGAAATGGGCTCACGAATTTGAAACGTTACTTTTATTCGCTTAGCTTCTGCCAGCGGCTTCGCCGGCATCCGCAGGGGTATAAAGTAGCCTATTTGTTACCCCAAACAATAATTTACCTGTGTTCCAAATTTCATCCCCCTCCCTTCGGCCGTTTTGATGTGACTGAGAAACAAACATACACACAAATTCCACATTTATAATATCCGTTCAAGCTAATTTCAACCATTGGCGCAACTGTGACAGCGTAAAGTCCACTACGGGCCACCTAACATTCGACAAACTTATATTTGCGTTTGGTACAGTGACTGTGTCTAGGGATTGAGCCGCATAATTAAGTCTGTGTTTTCGTGTATATATTATTTCGGGATAAAAATTACCCAGTGTTGTGCCCAGAATATTGAAGTATAACCATAACAAATTTCATCATAATCGGAAAGGTAGTTTTTGCGTGATGCCTACACTTACAGACAGACAGGCATACAGACAAAAAATTTTAAATCTCATTTTTTGGTTCGGTAGCTACCTAGTAACACCCCCTACTATTTATTATTTTAATATTTTCAATTTACACATCTACAGTTTTATTAGATGTAAGTACTCATGTACAGATTTAATTTGTTCCCATGATCTACGGTGTCCCCTTCTATGTTTAATTATGTATTGAGATCTTTTTGTCCATCGCTAAAAACGATCAAAAAGTACCTAGTTATTTTGTCAGGAGTCAGGAGTACCTACCTACAATGCAAAACATATGCTGCACCTTTTTGTTATTAATCGGAATTCCTGTTTGAGAAGGTAAGTCAAACTCCATGATCTTTTTGTTTGCAACCGGTTTTGCAACTATTGAGATTCAGTTTTTGTTTGTGGTTTAAAGGGTTTATTAGCATATTCCAAAACTCAAATTCTATCAAATAATTACTAAATAAAATATAAACAGCACTATTTACTAATTTTGTATTAAAAATATAAATACTTAACTCGTTACATTTACATAGTACACAAAATGCTTCGAACATCACAAAAACAATAACTTTAAATACAATATTTTCCAAATCAAACGATAATTACATATTTAATTTGGTATCAAGTCACACATCTCTTGGCAAAGCCCAGGCAGGCACGGGAGCAACAGTCATTGTGGTAAATACACTGCAAAAGAAAAAAACATCTTGAGCAAAGAGGTAAAACACCTTATCCCTTTTTTGAACAGACTGCTGTGGTACCATTGGTCGGAGAGGGTTGTCTAGTTAGGGTTAGTTTGAAAACAGTTTTTTCAATTCCAATATAAGAAGTGTATTTATTTAGAGTTGACACAATCGTTAATCGTCTTAATACTTACAGGCTCTCCCAGTTCAGCGCATTTCTTCGGTTCAGGCAAAGAATTAGTTTGGACATGTGGTGGATCTACAGCAGTAGCGCCCAATTTGTCATCAGCTACTTCAACATCATTTGGTCTATTACTGCTAATTACAGTAGCAGTGATTACTTGCGCAAATACTATTAAAAGTACAACAGTAGTAATGCGACACATTGTGGATAAGAGAAGGTTCGGTACTGCCAAAAGTTTCATGAGTGTAGTTAATATAGTTTCTGATGACGCCACATTAACGGCACCCGCATTGACTAGCGATAACAAACGAGAAAATATTACTTATAGGACGTTGTTTTATTTATTTTCTATTGAACCTCTTTACCATTCATACTAGGGAGCCATTCAATATATTTTATTGGCAAATCGATTAAACAGAGAGGGAGGAAAAAAAGTAAAACGAAACGCATTAAAAAAATCGTTTTCTATTTAAGAAAAATTAGTACCTACATATTTATATATATATATATTTACATCCTAGAACCGTTTTGGCGTCACACATGTCGCGCATCATTACGACGTCCCCCAGTTCCCGTTAATTTTTTTTATATGTCTTGATGAATATTGCTTAGTTATTCGATTTCTAGCTTTGTAGGATACGTCATTTTCCGATAATTTTATTTTTCGCGATATTCTTCTTGTAGTCATGCTGCAACATTTTTGAACCCCAAACCATCGTGATAACTAATTGGGCTCCTAGATATATTGATCGTGATTTAACCATGGCTTCGGCTAATTAACGTCCTCACAGCGTGGATGGTATTTGCGAGTGCAACGTTGCCAGCTTTGCGTTCACTTGTCTCTTTCTTTTCCTCTCTCTTGTCACTCGTCTGGGACAGAGTTTTAACAGTATTACAATATTCGTAAAATCTATCAATACATATACTAATGCCCGATATTGGTATAATATTGGTAACATATATGAGAAGATGCCGCAGTAGGAATAACATATTTTTTAAATGTTTGCCTAGTCTATTCCATACATAAATACAAATCGGTTCAGCCCGTATGTGATCGGCGCGGCGTACCGGTTTTACAAATTTATCTAAAGAAAGAACTCAGAACTCGATTTTTATTTCAAAGCAAGCAAGAGTAAAATACGTGAAAGTTTCTTCCCCAGCGGTCATCATGTAAGATCATCTATAACTGTGAAAGATCATCTAGCTATTGGGCGTCCGTATATAGTTATTAATCATCATCAGCCTATTTAAGTCCACTGCTGGACTAGCACCATCTACTGGGCTACGTTAGGAATTCAAAAATGGTCATGCAAATTTCAGTTGACCCAAACGCTATGGTCATCAAGTAAAAAGCTACATCACTATACTGCTCACACACGGAAATGGGAGGTCCGTTGATTGCGGATCCTGACAATTGACATAGTAATGGCAGGGGTCTCTTGCAGAGCCTGACGATGGCCATGCGCGCGAAGAAAGTTTCTTCCTCAGCAGGTATCATGTAAGATCACTTAGCTATCGAACGTCCGTATATGAAAGAAAGAAAGAAAGAAAAATCATTTATTTGGCAATTACACGCACAGAAAACAAAGAATATAAAAAAAATAAAAATACATATATATAAACAAAATACTAATAATAAACTTACAAGAAAAGAGATCAGAACAGACAATATATCAAAACATCACAATATAACAAAATAATAATACGATAATAACAGAATTTTGAATAGACAATAAAAAAAAAATCTAATAAACAAAATAATAATATTAATTTTAATTTGCGCGTGCTAATGCCAAAAGGGCCTCCACCTCAGCATATAGTTGGACGTTTGTGCCCAACGCTGGTTTTCAGGTGGCACCCTGCAGTGACTCACGGACGGCGGTGCGGCCCCTCAATGAAGACAGAAAATAAACATGAAATTGTATAAATAATATAAATTTAGCTGAATATGTGTGTGTGTGTGTATATAGCTATTGGGCGTCCGTATATAGCTATTGAACGTCCATATATAGCTATTGGGCGTCCGTATATAGCTATTGAACATCCACGTACTTCCTCAGCAGGTGTCATGTTAGATTTGAGGAGTGGCTTGAGAGACAGAGACGCTACGGCGTCCTTATCTACCGCCTGACGCAGGTGCTTACCGGACACGGAATTTTCGGTAGGTTCCTGCTTCGGATTGGGCGGGAGGAAACGCTCGGGTGTCATCATGCAAAGGGCCACCCGGGGACACGGTGGAGCATACGGTGGCAGTGTGCCCTGCGTGGGCTGAACACCGTCGTGTCTTCAGGAATGTGATCGGCGACGGCGACCTCTCGCGTCCGACACTGGTTCAGACCATGGTACAGAGTGAGGGAGACAGGGATGCCGTCTCCTCCTTCTGCGAAGCAGTCCTGCTAGCTAAGGAGGAGGCGGAGCTCGTGAGGGAACGAGCCTCCTCACGCTCCAGCCGTCACGAGAGACACTCCATCAGACATCACGGATGGAGCTGATGCCCATACGGAGCCACAGGGGACTTAAAGGGTGACCGGGGCTCCGACTCGAAGTGCAGGAATAGGAACGGGGTGGTTTTAAGCCAGTAAGAGTCGGAAGGTACCTGTGTCTGATGGGGCGGGAGGAAACGTCCGGGTGTCATCACTGTGAGGACCGCCTTGAGGACACGGTGGAACACACTATAGCGGAATGCATTGCGTGGGCTGAGCACCGCCGTACCCTCAGGGAAGTGATCGGCGATGGCGACCTCTCGCGTCCGGGCCTAGTGCAGGCCATGATGCGGAGCGAGGGGGACTGGGATGCCGTCTCCTCCTTTTGCGAAGCAGTCAAGCTAGCTAAGGAGGAGGCGGGACGCATGAGGCAGCGAAGCGCTGCCTCCTCGCAACCCAGCCATCGCAAAGGACACAGGGCGTCGGGGATCGCGGGACGATCTCCGGCCACCGTAAGCGCGGGCCTGCGGACGGCGAGTATGGGTGGCTCCCCGTCCGACCAGAAACAGACCTGAACGTGCGGCGCGTCGCGTTCCGCGCGCGCCTCAAAGAGCCATAAAGTCGAGTCGGAGTCGCGGAGAACCTAACGGGTAACCGGGGCTCCGGCTGGACGTGCAGGAAAAGGAACGGGGTGGTTTTAGTCAGTAAGAGTGACACTCCCTCCCGCCTTACCCAGGCGGGAGCAGTCAATCGATGATTTTCCCCGCTTAAAAAAAAAGTCAGTAAGAGAAACTTCCTCTGAAACTTCCACTCCCCTCACCAGCGCGGCCGCCGGCGGCCGGCAAAAGGCATTTTTTTTTTAGGGGGGAAAATCATCGAATGACTGCTCCCGCCTGGGTGAGGCGGAAGGGAGTGTCAGACTCTTACTGACTAAAAACCACCCCGTTCCTTCTCCTGCACGTCGAGCCGGAGCCCCGGTTACCCGTTAGGTTCTCCGCGAGCGGCAAAAGGCATTAGATAATTTTTTATCGCTCAAAAAAAAAGGTATCATGTTAGATCACCTAGCTATTGATCGTCAGTATATTGCTGTTGAACGTTCGTATATAGCTATTGGGCGTCCGTATATAGCTATTGAACGTCCGTATATAGCTATTGAGCGTCCGTATATAGCTATTGGGCGTCCGTATATAGCTATTGAACGTCCACGTATAGCTATTGGGCGTCCGTAATTAGTAAAGATAATAAGAATATATCTTATTACTAGAATGGTTTTATTAAGTATATAGTATGTTCAAAACTTCTTTCATTTAGGCTGGTTTCAGAGCTAGAGGATTGGGCAGCGCTGCTGAAATGCCTCGCGCTTGGAGATGATGAGAGCTCTAGCATCGTTTTATTGCGACGCGACTGTCATAGAGGTAGAGGTCCCAGTAGAGGACTTTATCGCTAGAAATTATAATCTACGAGATACACTTCTATTTTAATCTAAACCTTAGTAACTGAAGACCGCACCTAATGATCTTTGTGCGCAAATATTGTATTGAATTTCAATTTCATTTAAGGCAAGATTCCTAATTTAATACTTCTAGTTGTGGCCACTCGATTAACTCCTCTATTGGATTGTTGCCTGATGCCTCTATTGTTGAAGCCCGCGCTTCAGTCGCGCTGCCCATATCCCCTAGCTTTGAAACCAGCTCTAATTGTATCAAATATTTAATTGGCAGCTTATTGATATGAAGTTACCAATTCTAAGTAAGCAAATAAAAACAAAGAATATGGATATCATTTTACTGCCTCGTTGGCCGAGTGGTCGCAAGTGCGATCGCCTGGCAAAGAGTCTCGGGTTCCATTCCCGGGTTGGGCAAAGTATTACTGGGTTTTTTCAAGAGTCTGGAAGTGTATATGGCCGGCCCGGTATATGGCAATAAACTCACCCCCTATTACATGGGACTCATAACATAAATAGTAAAACTGTGGATATTACATTGTACAGTAGCATTAAGTGCCGTAATGTGCATCTCTGCTTACTCCTTCGGGGAAAAAGGCGTGATGTTATGTTATGTTAAATATGGATATCACTTTTAATGAAGTGTTTATGTTTTGTAATCAAAAACATTTATAATTCCTAATTGGATCTTTATAACACGCCAAGGCTAGAAAAAGAAGACAAACGTTGATTTTTGATCAGTAATACAACATTAATTAATTATTCAGTGTTAGATCTTCTTACCACATAAATAGATAAAGTTAATAAAATTACGTCAAAATTTATACGGAGACTATACTATCTAAATACACATTTAATACGAGTTAAACTCTGGTTAACCTTTTTTGTGGTAAGACATATAATATTGTCACTTTAGTACTTATTTAAGATACTCATTTACAAATTGAGAACAGGGTTGCAGATAAGTTGTCGTAAGTTGCAATCACATGATTATAATAAAATCGGACTCCAAATAATACGCAACGCATCCGAAATGTACGACGATGAATATTGTTTTGAATGCGGTAAATAATAATGGACTATTTCCACGGATTTAATAAGCGAGCTGGCAACGTCGCTGTTATTTTTTTGAGGACGCCAAATACGCGGACTTATAATCAGAAAATCCCAAAAATATACAGCTGTGGATATACGCGCTACAGCAGCGCTCTATCCGCGCTGAGATTTCTTTGGGAACTTTTCAAAATACTATAACAGCCATTGAACCGATCTTTTGGCCTCTGTCGATTTTTAACCTACGTGTAGCCAGGACCAAAAGGACCTAAGTTGCATAGGCCAACAAAGTGGCGTCCGGTATGCGGACGTCAAAAGCTGGTGGACGCCAGATTAAATGCACTTTCGCCTTCATGGGACGTCCAAACGATTGCGGGATGTAAATATATATATATATATATATATATATATATAATTATATTATATTACCTACATGTAATAATAGTAACATTCCTGAATAAAATCAATTTTTTAAACATAAAAATTTAACTTTAATCTTCTGGATATTTTGAACATCTCTCGATTTCTGCCGCACAATGGTGGTTCTCACAGCATTGGTCATCTTCTATACACTGAAAGAAGAGAAAGGTACAATTTATAGAAAACTGTCGTCATTAACTATCAAGAGACGTCCTCTGCTGAACTCATGCCCCCCTAATGACTTCATCATCTATCAGTTAAGTTTCAAGTAGAGATAGATAAGGGATTTTCGTAATCGTATAAATACTCAAAAGGATAAATACCGACAAATACAATCAACTATATAGGTATTTATCCAAAATAGCGAATAAGGACTCATTTTTACTCATCATTTATTATTGTGCCCAACAGAATTGCGTTCGATGTTTTCTTTGCAAATCAATTAAGTATATTCTTCGTATTATTTATTTATAAATGAATTAACTATTCAAAGTTTAAAGTTCTATAATACTCACAAAGTCTCCATTTTGTCCACAATCTGCTGTAACCCGCAATATCAGTTGATTAAATAAGATAAATACAAACATAACTATGACAATCCAACGCATTTTTGAAAATTGATCGTTTTTCAAAATACAATGATGATAGACGAATGTTGTTCAAGAAATAACGAATGGTATTTTGTCAATACAACTCTTTTATATAGGTTGTGGCATTGCCACCACCTGTGGTATTATTGGCGATTTATATGCATACTAATATGATTGATACTAATACGATTTATATACAGGCGTATATTATTGTTGTATAATTAATATTTTAATTATACAACAATAATATACGCCTGTATCATAATGTATATTAATTATGATTCCACGTTATAGATTTATAACGTGGAATTATGTTGGGCAAGTTTCTAATTATTTGAAAATAACATAGTCAAAAAAATATTTTTATAGTGTATAAATTAGACATACGTATTGGTAATGAATGATTAAACGTAGATAGACAATTTATAAAAAAAATGATCTATACTCCGTCTGTTTAGGTAGTTAACTATTTGTAAACAAACCATAAAAAGAGTTCTTTATAGTTGACATTTCCATGATTCAAAATACTTCATAAGAAAATAAAATTGTTTCCCTTTTTACGACAGTTTTCTCTATTAAATGTTATGTTTCTGTTCCTTTTCACTTATTTCTTAGTAAATATTATATATATCTGCTTGAGGATATTAATTTAATAACATTTATTAAATAATATAGTATTTCAATACAATAGACACCATAAAGAGCCTAAAATCCCAGGTATCCAAAACCCTTCTTTAAGAACGAAGCAAAATAATGTTGTCAAATTAAAGAGTACAACTAAGATGTAGCGCGACAATGAAAGTAGCGTGTATTACGTTTAGTCGGTTAATCAGGCGCCATTGACAGCTCTCTCGTCGTTTGCGCTCGCGTTCCTATTTTGTTGAATTTATCTTGTTTCTTTGTTTTGTTTTTGTTATTAAGTTATTTAAGTTTAGGTATACATCGTTTGTAATTAATGTGTTCAAATATATTGAAGAAACTTGGCCCAAAGACACATATCCGTACAAGAAAGAAATCCGTACATCAGATTCAAAATAGTTTCTATTTAAACATGATAATGAAATAGACCCATAGGCTAGGCTCTTGTACGATTTAGGCATTTGTGCTAGTATGTGTGTGTGTCACAATTGAACGATTTTAAAGTGAATTTAGTTTAAATTAAAACACAAGAAATATTTGAAGTAACAGAAGGTAAAGTATCTCTGTGTCACGTGATTTCTTTTGTTTACCTTTAGTTAATTACCTAAACAGATGGACTATAGGAAATTCACAATTTGATGAGGTAGGAATATGATGAGGCGAGCGAGAGGAATTGTCAAACAAAAATCACCTCTTTCCCACTCGTGCTTCTCGAGCCGGAGTTTTAAAGCAATTCTCCGCAGCCAGTACCATTTGCAAGTTTGATGAAAAAAACATTTCTTTTTCTTTTTAGGTAGTCTGTGCTCCTTGCGGAGCCTCGTATTTTTATTATTCTTAAGTATAGTAAATTAGTTATATGACCGGCAGTATGAAAGTTTGTTATAAAAATTCATACAGCCTTTGAAAAACTAACCATACCATACCATCAAAAGTGACAAGATATATTTTGTAAACGCACAAAAAGTAATAAAATGGAAAAATAATAATCATGTTATTATTAATTATATCAACCAATGCCATGGCGTAGCGTGTCTTGTGGGGGGGGGGGTATAAAAATTTGTTTAGGGGCCCCTGAAGGGTAAACATTTCTCACAAGACATTAGATACATAAAATATACTTATAATTTGTGTGAAAACCGAAAATCTTTTAAGGCAACCCCTGTGCTCTAATAAGCGGACCTTAATTAAGTACTTTTATTTTTTTAAGTTTCTGCCAACCTTTGAACGCATGCTTTAGGCGGGAAAAAATCGTTTATATTGACTTTTGTGATTACTACTACCCGGGAGCCCCGTAAATTTTTGTTTATATTTGATGAGGCGACGTTTAACCACTATCTCGTCTGGTGGTAAGCGATGATGCGGTCTACGATGGAGCACGTCGTCCCATAAGCAACCTATTTACTCGGGCCTTGAAGATTCTCAGGAAATGGCAAAGAATTCCACTCTTTAGCAGTACGCATAAGGAAGCTTGAAGCGAAGCGCTTCGTGCGTGTTGATACGACAAATGTGGCGCTAGCTACGCCCCTGATATTAACATTATTATGATTATGTATCTACATACATAATCACTTGGACTCACTTGGACTTGGACAACCACTACTGGTTGTCCAAGGAAGGAATAATCAAATAAATAAATTAAACAACCTGTAGACTAGGCTCATAAAACATACAGCTATTTAACCTCATCAATATTTCCACTAATCTGTTATACAGGACACTGACATTGGAAACGATTACTTATCTATTCTAAATACCTGTGTTAATGTTAAAAAACAAATAGTTGACAAAGTGACCTACATTGCGTGGAAAATTAATCGCCTAACCTAATAGCGCCCAGCGTGAATCATTCTTTTGACATACACCTTAGATAGAACTTAGGCTGTCTTCAGATCAACTGCATTGCAACATAATCTTTTTTAGGGGGGAAAATCATCCAATAGCTTCTCCCGCCTTGGGAACGACCACCCCGTTCCTACTTTTGCTAGACTATTCTATAACTTTCAATTTAAGCTATAATGGTAGGTTAGTTAAGGTTAGTGGACCCGAAGAGGCGTCAGGTTGCAAATATTTTAGACTAAGAGTATCAGTACGGCACGGCACTGCACACCCGTCGTCCCTACGACTGACGAGGAAAGTTCAAATGAATTTTTTTCGTGTTAGTATCGCTTGCAGGTCTGAGATTATCAACTACACACAGTCAGCTACAGTCGTGGGTCGCTCACAGCAAGCGGCTTACTTTTACAATAGATTCAATAAGGTAACTGCGCCAAATCAGGGTGCTTATTCTTGAAACCAATCTCAATGTCAATGCAATTTCAATCCAATAAAATCTCAATAATTATTCAGTATCAAAACTATACAAACGTTACTCAATTTTAAGTCGCGCCATCTCTGTCATTTTACAAAGAATTTGTAGTGACAGAACTATAGTTAAGCGCGACTTAAAATTGAGTAGCGTTTGAGTATTCCGACATTAGAGTACTAGATATAACGCCAAACTCAATACCATTTAATTCATTCGACATCCACGCAATACGGATGCAATGGGCGGTAGTGTTGCAACTCAAAAGTACGAAATATCGCAATACCAATATCGATCAATCGGAATTGGATTCAAGAGTAAGCCACCAGATGTGTCCATAGATATAGATCTATACCAAATTAGACCTATAGACAGGTAATAAAGAAATCTTTTTAAATTTCAAATTGCTATGAGTGTGACGGCAGCCTTAGCCTTAAGTGCGATAACACCATTAACTACTTCGTTGCTATCGTACTTACAGTAATTCTAATTTATCGGATGCTCAGTTAGGCAATCGATAAACTATGCAATGCTTTTTATTTATCATAATAAATTGAGACACAGGTCTTGGGTCTGTACCACCTACATGGAATATAACTTATATAACCTACTAGAAAATCTATCAAATGGCAAAAGTACCTAAGTGATGGCATGATCGCGACCTCGTATGTGTCACATTCATTCACATACCTGCCTACCTAGTTGTAGGTGTACAGACCTACCTATATACATTTTAAAAACATGTAAATATATAACTAAAAATTAAATACATAAGTACCTACTAAATAATGAAATGTTTTAGTGTAGTTTCAATATTATTGCTAAACAAACTTCTGCCAGCGGTTTCGCCCGCGTTCCCAGGGGTAAGAAGTAGCCTATGTGTTACTCCAGACAATATAATCTACATCCATAGACGGGCCACCGGCGGATACATCTATTGCAAATTTCATCCTGGCCCCTTCAGCTGTTTTGATGTAGTTGAGTTACAAACACACAGAAAAACACATTTTATCAAATTTATAATATTAATGCAAGCTAATTTCAACTATCGGCCCGACAGTTACAGCGTAAAGTCCATTACGGGGGCAACCTAATATTCGACAAACTTGCGTTTGTGTACAGTAACTGTGTCTAGGGATTGAGCTGTACGATGTATGTTGGTTTTTTCGTGTTTATACTTTTTCGGGTTAAAAAGTACCCATTGTTGTGCCCAGGATATTAAAATATAATCATACCAAGTTGCATCGTAATCGGACTGGTAGTTTTTGCGTGATGCGTGAACATACAGACATACAAAAGATTTTGTCAGCTGAACATCACCGGAAAAATCAGGCAACTGGACGAAGTTCGAAATGGACATTACCAAAAAATAAAACAAATCTGCTACCGTATACATACAACTATTAGGTACCTACATTCTTTGAATTCATACTGTGTGTGAACAAACAAACTACCTAACGGTAAAATTCCTGAGTGATACAGTCAACGGTTTTGTACATCGCAAAATGGGCCTGTTTTTGGTTATTCATGAGACCAAACCAAACTTAATATCGTGTGTACTTAAAATTATGTCTTTATAATATCTGAAAGACGGTGGTGTAGTCTCGTTATAAAAATACAACCAGCTTTAGCTTTTTGTATACTTAGGTACCAGAATTTGAAAGAATATAAAATAAAATAAATTTAATAATACTTGACGGCGCGGGTTTCCGATGAGACATCAATCCAGACCACAATATTATACAGTTTAGTAATAATATTCATAGTTTAGTCATAAAACGTCCTCTCTGAACCTATGTTCAGAGAGGACGCTTTCCGTCAATGAAATAGGCTTTCTCAGCTGGTTGGAAATTAGAAGGAAAGGAACCTGTATCCAACGTTTTCCAGACTCCCTTTTGATCTTTGACATCATTTTTCAATAAACATAATCAAGTAAATATTTTATCGCTAACGATATCTATGGAGCATGGAGCGTAAATCGAAGTCTGCAAATGATATACACTCATCAAATTGATAAACGGGCCATCTGGAAATTGTTTCACCCACGTTTCACCATTTTATTTTATTGAGATTGTGTGACGTCAGAGTTGTGAATATCTATGTGTGTGTTTCTATGTGTTTTTATATAATAGTTTAATTTTTTTCTTCTTTAATGACCTGAATGAATGGATACGGGTCAACCATGGGATCACGCGTGCTTACAATCGAAGCACAAGCACAGCAACGAAGAAACATCAAATACTTACATGATAGCGTACCACACGCGGTAGTAGCAATATCGCGTCACACGCATGGTTGCATCTATTACACAGACAACAGTGAAGACGCGATAAGCAAACTAATCAGGAAGGCGGCTGATGAGAGTGAGCAAGGGATTAAGGACTACAACCTTAAAATGGCCATCAAACACAGGGACACGACGGTTGTAGGTGCTCTTTTGGGCGAGAAATGTTGCTTGTGATAAAACGAATGCAACATGAGGAAATGTGTATGCAGAAATATGTAGATATAGAAAATAACCTATTGACTTTTGAATTATTGTAAGCTTTATTGGAATCGGCCAACGTAGCAAGGGTTGAGGCGTCATGCACACATAAATGTCCTACAGTCGGTGGCGCTGTTTGTTGGGTTGTTCCGTTCCCAATTTAAAGGTTGACCGGACCAATTGCTGACACACACGTCATACTCGTGAACAGGTGCCTTCTGCTGGATCAGGGTGCTTACTCTTGAAACCAATCTTAATGTCAATGCAATTTCAATCTAATAAAATCTCAATAATTATTCAATGTCAAAACTACATAACCCCTTTTGTAGATGTTAAAATAGAATTTAGAATATGGAATATATATCCAAACTAAATACCATTAAGTTCATTAAATATCCAGGCAATACGTATACAATAGCTGATAGTAATGCAACTCAAGAGTACAAAATTTTACAATACCAATGTTGACCGATCGGATTTGAATTCAAGAGTAAGCCCCCAGGTCGGCTCTCCCAATCTTGTTGGTGGGCTGATTTCGTAGAACCGTCGAAATAGAAATAAATGCATAATACCTAATTATTATGTAATTTATACTTTTAGTAAGAATTATAGATGTGGTTAATTGTAGTGTGTAACTAGGTACCTTCGTTACTTTATAAAAATTGATTAGACGTATTTTAATAAAAAATTGTATGACTAGGGCACGGACCAAAAGTCCGTGGATAATTAATCTGTAACATTATAAAAAAAACCTAACGCTGTGGAAAGCTACAACGCTTAGCGCAATTGCTAATTTAAATATGCACGGCGCTTTTGGATATTGAAACCTACCTACATCACCTTTTTTTTAAGAGGGGAAAATCACCGCATGACTTCTCTAGCCTGGGTGAGGCGGGAGGGAGTGTCGGACACTTACCGACTAAAAACCACCCCGTTCCTACTCCTGCACCTCGAGCTGGAGCCCCGGCAACCCGTTAAGTTCTCCGTGGCACCTACATCACCTACATGCGCTAAAAAAAATAATGAAACGACACATAACATAACATCACGCCTATTTTCCCCGAAGGAGTAGGCAGAGGTGCACATTACGGCGCATAATACCAATCAATGTACAATGTAACACCTACTTTTCATATACTAGAAGAATTATTTCTAGAAGAATAATGTTACACAGAAAATAGTGTAAGTATAATAATGTTTATTTGTGCTCACTTAAAATAATAACATAAGAATTAACTAATTATACCTTTTAGGTATATTTAATTTTATTTGGCATCTTTTGGCGAATCTGTGGCATGTCGAGTTTTCACAGCAATCACTGTCTGAACTGCACTGTAAAACAAATAACAAAATAATATTTACAAACAGTATGCTCTTGGAACCAACGATCCTAAAATTATTAATGGACAATAAACCAAAATAATCAATAAAGTTCTTTAACTATGGTATTCAAGCTAGTACCTACGAAAAATGTCCACCAAAATACCAAAGACATAATTTATTACTTTTACATACTTGGTACAAACACATAATAAAGTTACAATTGGTATGGTGCATATTCATACCAAATACCCAACCAATTGATAAACTAAATAGTAGTACATAAGTACCTAGACGACGCAAATACAAGAAAAATCAAATCAAATTAAGTAAATTCTCCTAATTAGGTGCCTAGGTAGAGGTACTAAGAATTTTGCCAAGAAACTGGCTTTACTGGATTAATAGCTTGTTTGCTTGTTGACTATGAATGTTTGTTTATTTATAACATGAAATCAAGTAGTTATACTTACAGTAGTACCATGGGTCCCGCAAGAAAGCCCGGCAGATCCATATTGAGGTTCAGGCATCGCCTGGGAGGTCTCAATCAAGTATTGAGTGAAGACAAGGAACAAAATAATGGCACAGGCACGACGCATTTTGATGAATATCAAATAACCAGTGAAGGAAATATTTACTCGCGTCTTAATATTATCCCCAATGCAATCACACTACTTAATAGACATGTTTGTAGGTCTGTTATATTATGGTCAAGCGATAAACCGGTTTTCCTGTTTTGACTCAGACTACCAACTCGGTTTCTATCTACACTAATTTCATAAAGACAAAAGATTTGAGTTTTTGTCTGTTTCATTAATTACTATACCTATAACGCTCCTAAAAGAAATTGGTTTCTTTGAACAAAGGTTTGCACATTATTTTTTAACAAATTACACAGACGCATTTTTAAACAGATGCTAGAACTTGATTTTATTGTTCAAGGTATCTAAGACTTAAATACATTGAACAATGAAATTGAACATTGTTCTATAATTTAATTGACTCGTTAAAAGTGATCGTAATCCCAATCTCATAGGATTGGGAACATGATTGATTATTATATTATGGTTTTATTTTGCTGGCCTAGTTTATTTAGGTCATATATGTACTTACCCCCTTTCAGGAAATGGATCGGTCTGATATTTGGTACGGACTACAGACCTTTAATCTTGATGACTTTACACATTAAATCGTTTAATTTAAAACATTTTTGTGTATTACCTACTTGTTTAATTCAAGAGACAAAGTCACGCGTAAAGCACTAGGTATCTATTTCTCAAAACCACCGAGATAACACAGGTCAATTTCTAGAATTGATGTCTGAAGATGGCAAGCACAAATAAATGACGTAGGTATTGATATGTTTATTCAAACAGATCCAAGAATCTCATATCTCGTTTGTACAATTGTTCTAAAATTATTATCGCCTACCTATAGGTATTTTAAAATATATTTTTTTTAAAACAAGTTCAAGTAAAGTTCCCTTCTTTTAAAGGGAAGACGGTTTTTGTTCTCACATTTTTTATCCTCGCGCACTTTAATTTTGTACTTTACAATCCTGCTTAAAATTCAAAATATACCGTGAAATGCACGGCTCCGTGAAATGCTAAATACACGTTTTGGTCCCGAAGGAAAATGGTTCTATCTTGGTAATACAATAACTGGTGAACCATTGCAATAAGAAAACTTCGAAAAATATCTCGCCATAGGCAAATATCGAAGAATAGGTATTTCTCGTTGGGTGGGACGTGCTATGCAAATAGCGCATACATTCAGTTTCATGTGCATTGTGCATAATTCCGTGAAATTTTTTTTAAACTAAAAAATGTGTCATATTTTTTTTTTACTTCATACATCTAAAGTACCTACATATTATATGGCAAATTGTTTTGCCGCGCGACGAAAACAAAATAAATTTCACGGTGTATTAGTACTTCAATAAAAAAACCTTGAAAATTCGATAAGTAGGTTTATTAGGTAGGTAATTTATTAGGTAAAATTCTTTTAATTAGCAGACCACCAGACATGTACAAAATTTTAACATTTACACAAATTTAATACAACAAAGAACTTTTAACAATCAAGTTAATGGAGTATGTTTAAGACATTATTTGTTGAATCTAAAAATCAAATGGTAGTCTGAAGGGGGCCTTTGTGGTTCTCAGTGGTTGCTTCTGTATTTGAGGCGCTCTAGTACCCGTATTGCCCAAAAGACCGAGGCCACCCAAGGGCCCGTTGTTCTGTCCACCCAACTGCTGCGGTATTTTCAAGTCGATGGGCAATTGCGACAGGTTTAACAAGTCCCCAAGTAAATTCTTACAGAGAGCCCCTGTTAGTCGGTCTGCCATATTACCCCATAGACCGATTTGGCAGAATCTGGAAAAAATCATGAAAATTACACATAATTAAAAATGTCTATAGTACTATGTAATTTGATCAAATAATTACAAATATAAGTACTAAACACACCTGAAATCTTTATCAATAGTCAAAGATTCGCCAATTTTTAAAAATTGATCTTTACTTCTTGGTAATAAGTTAGCTGCAAAACCGAACAGTGTGTTGTTATTGGCATCAGTTTTATCAGATCCATGAGCGAATTTGGCGATGAGTCCCACGAAGTTATCACGCACTCTAGCATCGGTGCTGGATACTTCATCTCCCATAGACTTGCCGTCAGGACCCAAAGGCTCGAAGATGTAAGCTAGTTCATCACCATGAGATGGACCTTGTGCTTTTTTCGGCTTAACCATTTCACTGTCATCTTTCTCTGTAATATGTTTTTTCATTTTAACTTTTAAAATAATGAACAATTTGTTCTGTAGAAGGTGTGTATGTATTCGTATTGTAAATAGGTATTATATTTACCTGCAAGAGCCACTCCAGGCAAGAAATGCCATCCTTTCGAGAGGTTTCCAACATGTTCGAAGCTATAGAGGAAAGCATGACCCCCTGTGCTCCACTTCTGAACACTTTGGTAGGCGGGGAAGTTAAACAGCGCGTCACCTGGGAATCAAACCATTTTGTTGAATGGTTGAGGTGTCCTTGTTCTGCCAGTAGGTATCGCTGGTATCGATATTTATGGGACCTGAGCATCATTATAGGAAGCGTTAATCGCCCATGGATGGACAGAGATGTAACATATGAAATTGGTATTTCTAGAAGCCAGATTATAAAAAAAATCTCAAAGCAAGTAACGATATTTGTTCTGTATCTTATGTAAAGTAGTTAATTTTCTGAAAAATGTAGTGAAATAACCTGAACAAAGGTTATCCAAAGCGTTGAACTCAATTACCCCTGCGATTTGATAAAATATAAGTAAATAATAATTTCTATGTAATAACTTGATTGGATTGTTTACATTACATTCTTCGAACTCATAATGTTATTTTACATTAGTTAGTACCACAAATAATTAAAAACTCTCTAAGCAAAAGAAGGTGTGTTTAAATGTATGTCATATTGAAAATAATTGATTTTGAATGGTAAATTATCGAAATTCCTTATTTTTCCAACACAATTTGAGTAGAAGTTTCAAGTTTGCTTTCCGAAATAGTAGGTACTTTATATTTAAAGCGCATTCAAGTAATGCAAGTATTCATCAATATTAATGTTAATCATCAATTAGTTCACAATATTTCTGCTAAGTAGATAATAATAATACTTTTCCAAAACTTAAATTTTACAAGCGCAACATCGATTGTGCTAGAAATGAGGATGGACAAAAAAATCTACCTGCGGGCTGCGTGTAACAAAAAATAAAAAGGCACAAAGCCCTTATTTAAGGGACGCAGCTTGTGGCCTTGAGCCCTTTGTATTTAGGGTTGGGGTTGGGGCAATGGGGCCTATAGATGTGGAGAACAATGGACACGTTTTCAAAAAATACCACACAGTTTGAGTACCTGGAATGATTTAAAACACTTATTCTGAGTTATTTAATTTCTACTGCGTTATTTTATAGATAGTTTACATTTGTGAAACGTGTTGTATGATGTAGCAAACCTATTTTTTAGGGGAAAAATCATCCAATGACTTCTCCCGCCCGGTTGAAGCGAGAGGTGGTGTCAGACTCTTACTGACTAAAATCTTCCCCGTTCCTACACATGGACTTAGGGCCGGAGTCCTAGCAACCCGTTCCGAGCATCAGCCCTATTGAGCCCCATCCGTGGTGGTCTAATGGCTGTAGCAAACCTATCTATACCTACTTCAACTTTTGGTGAACCGTGTAGCATGGATATCACAACCTGGCTTTTTCTTCACCCAGTTAGAAAGTCTGAGTATTTAGTCACTAGCTTTTGCCCGCGACTTCGTCCGCGTAGAATAAAGACTTTTGAATTAGTCTTTATCAAGGGATATTCTACGGTAACGAATGTCGTCAGAATTGATTCAGTACCTAGTATAGGACTCCTTCCCCGGTGATAGCGTGATAATATGTATGTTGACCCGACTTGTGAGTAAGCTTCATACTGAAGTAAATCCATGCAATACTTTTTGAGATCACACCAGACATACAGACAAACAGACAAATATTCTAAAAATCATTTTTTTGGTTTCGGTATGGATTGTAGATCACGCTCAAATATTGTTTTTAAAAATATTAATTGTACAATTGTGACTTTTCTACGATTTTATTATACAAGGTGTCCCTGAAGTCGACGATCAAATGGCACCATTTTAGAATCCTTATTAAATGCGTCAACTTTGGTAAAATTTTTCAAGTCGCATTTCGCAGTACAATTTTTTTTCACTACAGTCACTTAAACTACGGTAAAAATTGTATTGAGAGTACTTGGTTCATGAAAAAACGACATTCTTTTCTAAACTAAAGCAGTTGGTTCAGAATTTATGACTCAATAATACTGAAGCACTATTCAGGATAACGTATGCAAAAATACAGACGAGAAAGTAAAGAATTGTAGCAACAAGAGTTAAAAGACTGGCACTGGGTGTACTTTTTCGTGGATAACACATAACTCATTGTAATATTAAACACTACTATCTGACTTGGAATTTTTTTATATTCTTTAATAACTGTTGCAACCTTGCCAATCATCTGGTGCCATTTAATCTTCGCCTTCAGGGACACCCTGTATGTATAGATAATGAGTACCTAAGACATCAACCACAATCCGAAACTCTGTGATACAAAGATACAAAGACATACATTAAATTGAATTTCGAAATATCTATTAATACTTTACCCGAAACGGAAACCGACCCAGCTTACCCGAACCGGGCGTGGCCCCTTGACCAACAAAGCGACCGACTTGCGTAAAGTATGCGAAAATAATTTTAATATGTAATTGTATCTCATCTATTTCTTTAAACTAAATTAAATGTATAATTGACTAGACGTTCACATTGATTAAGACTTGACATTTTAATAAATTCATGTTTATCTAATACTAATTTGATTATAATGTAAGATGATTCATTCATATTGCTGTATTTCATTTAATAATACTTTTGCACGCTGTGTTCCACTGCAAAACATGCTGTACACAAACATTTTATTCAACATCTTGTTACCTACCATGTTAAGCAAATTAAATATTTTGATTTGATTTGAATAACTTGTTTTTTTGAACCTCGCACAATATGTTTATTATAATGATATCGTTACCTGTGGCTTCAGCAACTTCAGAGAGTCTATCAACGATATCGGTAGCCTGTTTGAGCAAACCCTCGTAGTAGTCAGTTACAGGCAACACGGTTTGCACGTTGGAAGCCAGAGGAATCAGACCCTCTACTCCATGAACCACGTTTTGCAGACCACCGATTAAGTCCTTCTTCAAAAAGTCCTTCACGGTTTGAAGCTGGTTTGTTAAGAACTTGTTGAATTTTCCTAGAAAGAAAAAAAAATATCAAATCAATTAAGACCATAAAAGTTACATTCACATAGAACTGTAAATTGATGAGTATGTACCATTACCTTGAACATCTAATTCAAGTTTCAACCATACTATTTTAGTGAAGTAACGTCTAGATTTGTTCTCCTACAAACAATACTTACCAAATACAGCTCTTGAGGTCTCTGCTGAAGTAACGCCAGTGAGCAGTGGGACACGCTTCTGTTTCTTGTTGAGAGCCTCAGCTGGAGACTCGGCTACTATCGGTGGAAGACCTCGGAGGTCATCCGCACCTTCCACTCTGGCACCAGCACCTGCTCATCGATGTCACTCTTGTATTATTGCAAAAAGTGTCTTGCTATTACTACCTATAGGTATTCGTTTTTTACAAGTTACCTGAACGTCCAGAGATCTCTTCCAAAAACCGTTGTGTATCCACCATATCCATATTTATATCCTCGTCGGCCTGTGACAGTCACACAAATGTTAACTATTATCAACAAATTTAACATTTCGTTACATAATTTGTGTTTATGAACCTCAACGTATACAAGTTACCTGCACAAGTTTCTCAACGGGTAGTTGCCTCAAACATATGAGTAGACTTTCAGCTGGTTTCTTTGGGCACCCTGTACGTTCAGCTACAGCCTCAGCGTGTTTGGCCGGATCGGGTCTCACCGTGCCTGGAGACAACGGGCTCCAGACAAGGCAGCTACACCAGTAGCACTGCGACCTTCAGGCGACATTGCCATGAGAGAAGCCGCACTACCACCAGAACCTTGGCCCATAACAACCACTCGTTTTGGATCGCCACCGAAGAATTGAATGTAATCTTGGATCTGAAATAACAATAGGAATAGGATACCCCAGTTTATTATTAATGAAAATAAACAATGGCATAATGTGCACGTCTGCCTACCCCTTTGGGGATAAAAGGCGCAATGTTGTGTTATGTTATGAAAATAAACGTGTCGTACTTGAAATGTTTTAAGTAAGTACACTAATTTTACTCTTACCCAGACCATGGCAGTGTGCAGGTCAAAAAGCCCAAGATTTCCTCCAGCATCCCTCTGTCCCGTGCTCAGATATCCTAATGATCCCAGTCGATATTGAGCTGTCACTAATATCGTGTCCTTCTGAGCTAGATGTTGACCCTTCAAACAATTTAGATTTTTATTAACAAAGCCGAGTTAATTTTAGTATAGTTAACTTAAAGTAAAGGTTGGAAGATTAAGCTTAACAACTTACACCATACGATGCCGTTGATCCTGTTCTGTAGTTACCACCATGAATGAAGAAGACAACTGGGCTTCCTGCAAATGATTTTAATTTGGATCAATAATTAGATGTGTGTTGGCGCTATTGTCGTATAAGAGGCTACCAAAGTCAATATGGCTACGAATCAATGGTAGATATAAGCGCCTTAGGGGCTTGGGGTGGATACCCCATGCCGATCCTACCAAGATCTTAAAGATATTTATCAACTTGGTAACTCTTTCACACAATTCATTAATGTGTTTATTTCATCGCAGCCCCCTGTGTAGCCAGAGACCCAAGCAGGAATAAAGGTTGTAACCTTATTGTAAGCTTTTATACAATTTTGACCCACCTTCTTCAGTAGCAGGCATTTTGGGAGCATATACATTCAGGCACAAGCAATCTTCATGGCCTATGATCCGATTTCGCTGGTAAGGATCCGGTTGTGGGCATGGATAGCAGTGTCGGTTGGCGATCATCTCTCCAGCGAGGAACCGGCGAATGGGCCGCTGGAACCTTTGAGGACCCAATGGTGGTTCCGCATATCTGTATACATATACATCAGTAATACCTATATTTTAAAAGATAGTTTTCAATCTAAATAAACCTATTCGTACGATAGGTACTTGGAACAGATGGGACTTAGATTTACAGCTATAACTAAACATTTTGAAATGACTGTTAAACGGCTCTTTAATATGTTAACGTCAGTAGCTGCCTAAATCAAAGCATACGTGTAGGTACAAACTACTCTCCACAGCGGATTATCTGTTGGCCACGAAAACAGCGGAAACCGCTATCAACATCCGTCGGCGTCAAACTAAATTATAAACGCAATAAATTTAAAACTGCCAAGTCCCCAAGCGGTCACAATTACTTTTGATCTTATTTAAATTTATTCCTAAAACCATTTTTTAAGTTTTTATGCTTACATAGTTTACATTAAGTACAAGGAACAAAAAAAGACTATTATCTAGAAGTTTATTCAACTTTTGCCCATTAGATTAGAATGATGTTTTCGTTTTCATTCAGATTCAAAAGTTCTTGGCATTGCACATGGACATGATAACATTTTAATAGAAAACATTGACCCTAAAAAAAATTTTTTTTGATTAGGGTTTGTAGAGATAGCTATATTCAATCTATTCCGTGAGGTAAAGGACAGGAAGTCTCTTGAACATCCTCATTCGTATCCACTCCAAATAACATAAGTGGCTGTTAGTGACTGCAAAGTACAGCTTGTTAAAAATGCAACCACACACATTTCTTTGCTTTACCAAAGAACTTAGAAATTACAAATATACCTCGATTTATGAATAGCAAGTGTTAAGTACCTGATTCCATAAAAGCTATAATATCCAAGTTTATCATCTTTAATTCCTTCGATACGTGCGCTGAACCCGTGCCGCTGTGTGAAGACAACCGCAGCGTCAGGTTCGGGAGGTGAGGCTGGGGCGCCTCCGACGACAGCCTGCGCTGGCGCAAACCATAGCGCCGCCAACGTAAGCGCAACACACCACATCCAAAGCCGATACATCACTAAACCCATGACACTCGCAATCGGAACTAGACATCCCACGACATGTGGTAATCGTCATACCGGGTTGCAAAATACCTACCCAACAGCCGATGATAATTTTTGTTGAATCCTGTCTGTGATCCTGCTTACCGATAAAAGTTCCCAAAAATAACGACATTATTCCATGTATCTTTTACCTCATTGTCCAATGATGCGTAGGCACTGACGTTCCGATTAATTCGATTTGTGATTTTGTGATTTTGCCCGATTCTTCTGAAGTAGTATGATTGTAACATGATTGACTCAAGAACACAATGTAGGTACTAATAATGTGTTATTTTCTTGGAAAACTTGGATACTTACCGCAACTTGTGAAACAGTTTCTTCTATAAGCTAAACTCGATCAGTGAATCAAACGAATCCAGCACCGGGTCATATTATCCCTAAGGCCTAATATTACCACTAAACTGCCATTCTACCAGATTCCTACCAAATCCTGTAGATTATTGACAATAATTCTTTTGAATTTCGGTCAAAAACCTATTATAGATCGGTCCAAAAACAGAGAGTTATTAATTTCGGCCGTACTCGTCAATATTTAGATGTGGCATGTAATGTATTGTATTGTATGTACTGTATCTTATCATTGTATCCTGTCGCGTAGTTATTTATTATATTTCTCCCGAAGAAGGTTCTATCTAATACAGATTTATCGAGCACACTATATACCTATTTACTTAAATTTACATTGAAATTTCCCAGAGAAAGTCCGAAATCGCGTTTTATAAGGCTCCAATCCCAACACATTTATATTACACTAGCTTCTGCTGGCGACTTCGCCCGCGTTCGCGTTCTAGTAGCCTAGGTATGTGTAATACATAGGCTACTAGACCATAATCTACCTCTGTTCCGAATTTCATCCCGATTCCTTCAGCCGTTTTGATGTGACTGACTAACAAACATGCACATAAACACACAAACTCACATGTATACTGTCGGTTCAACCTAATTTCAACCATCAGCTCTACAGTTACAGCGTAAAGTCTACTGACTGCAGGCAACTGAACTTAACATTCGACAAACTTATATATTTGCGTTTGGTACATTTACTGTGTCTAGGAATTCAGCCGCACAATTAAATTTATTTTTATTGTATTTATTCTATTTCGGGATAAAAAGTACCCATTAATGTGCCCAGGATATTTAAATATAATCATAAGTACCAAGTTTCATCGTAGTCGTACTAGTAGTTTTTGCGTGATGCGTGAACATACAGATAGACAGACAATATTTTTTAATCACATTTTTTGGTTCTATTATCTAAAATTACCGCCTACTATTTATTTTTTTAATATTTTTAATGTCCAAGAATTTCCACTTCTACAGTTTTATTATATGAATGGAATTATAGAAATAGATAAATCATAGTCACCTCGATACATAAATTATGTACTTACATAACTAGGTAAAGTACATAACTTTACCTAGTTAATCTAGATTACCTATCCATAGTTACTAGGTACAGCACGATTTACCTATCATTTCATACCTACTAAATAAAGATTAAAAAAAACATTATTACCACT
This sequence comes from Spodoptera littoralis, assembly GCA_902850265.1. NCBI lineage: Eukaryota > Metazoa > Arthropoda > Insecta > Lepidoptera > Noctuidae > Spodoptera > Spodoptera littoralis. The sequence continues at coordinate 3,641,206 of LR824542.2, read as the reverse complement.
GATCACTTACAAATTTTCGCCAACCATTATTATTATTGGTACCTAGTAGTCTAGTACTAATAATATATTATACTTCGATTTCTAATTTACATAATATTAGATAATACCTAAATAAATTCATTAGACATATACTTCCACATTATATTTGAGGAAAACTAATGATGGTTTAAAAGGTGAGAAATTTTTTTTTACGTTGTTTGCCGGGTCAGCTAGCTAGTCATTACTGGCCCAGTAGGGCAGCGGCCGCGGCCCCAGCTCAAAGAGCAGGAGTAGGAACGGAGGAGTAGTTTTTAGTCAGGAAAGAGTCTGATACCCTCTCGCCTAACTAACCCAAGGCGGGAGAATTTATTGTATGACTAGCTGTTGCCCGCGACTTCGTCCGCGTAGATTAATGACTTCTGACAGAATTAACCAGAATCAATTCAGTGCCCAAGTAAGATTTACCTGTTTTGAAATGTTTTATCGTAGTTTCGATAAATAAATAATCCCGCAGGGATCTTACCAGTACAGTGCCCGATCACGTAAGGTTTGAGTAATAAAAACTATCTACTATATTTGTACCGAATCTCTCTAGAATAAGTTCAGTGGTTAAGAGTTAGAGAGTCCTGGGGCATTGACGCATAGTTCCCGTTCTCGTGAGACATCTGTGAAAAAACTATCAAACGTTACCCAGGTCCGAAATCATCGTTTTACCGAATTTAATTCAAAAAGAATCAATGATTCTAAATTCAATAGCTAAGAAGATTTATACAAACTCTCATTCCCTATTTTATCCCCTTAGGGGTGGAATTTATCAAAATCCTTTCTAAGAAGATACCTATGTCATAGCAACTTTATGCATGCAAAGTCTCAGCCCGATCAATTTAAAACTGGCAAAGTATCATACAAACTTTCACCCCCTATTTTACCCACTTTGGGGTGAGAATGTTCAAAAACCTTTCTAAAGGGACGTTTACGTCATAATATCCATCTGCACGCCGAATTTCAACCCGATCGGTGTAAAACTGACAAAGCTTCATACAAACGTTAATCCCCTACATTACCCCATTGGAGGTGAAAATAATCAAAATCCTTACTTGGGGATGCCTACGTCATAACATCTACCTGCATGCCGAATTTCATCTGCATCGGTTTAAAACTGACAAAGCTTCATATAAACTTTCACCCCCTATTTTACCCCCTTAGGGTGGAAATGATCAAAATCCTTTCTTAGCGGATGCCTATGTGATAACATCTATCTGCATGTCAAATTTCAATTCGATCGATTTAAAACTGACAAAGTCTCATACAAACTTTCATCCCCTATTTACCCTTGGGGGGGAAATTATCAAAATCCTTTCACAGCGGATGCCTACGTCATAACATCTATCTGCATGCCAAATTTCCACCCGATCGATTTAAAACTGACAGTCTCATACAAACTTTCATCCCCTATTTTACCCCCTTGGGGGTGGAAATTATCAAAATCCTTTCAAAGCGGATGCTTACGTCATAACATCTATCTGCATGCCAAATTTCAACCCGATCGGTTTAAAACTGACAAAGTCTCATACAAACTTTCATCCCTATTTTACCCCCTTGGGGGTGGAAATTATCAAAATCCTTTCACAGCGGATGCTACGTCATAACATCTATCTGCATGCCAAATTACAACCCGATCGGTTTAAAACTGACAAAGTCTCATACAAACTTTCATCCCCTATTTTACCCCCTTGGGGGTGGAAATTATCAAAATCCTTTCACAGCGGATGCTTACGTCATAACATCTATCTGCATGCCAAATTTCAACCCGATCAGTTAAAAACTGACAAAGTTTCATACAAACTTTCATCCCCTTTTTTACCCCCCTGGGGGTGGAAATTATCAAAATCCTTTCTTAGCGGATGCCTACGTCATAACATCTATCTGTATTCCAAATTTTAGCCCAATTTGTCCAGCGGTTTGGGCTGTGCGTTGATAGATCACTATGTCAGTCAGTCAGTCAGTCAATCACCTTTGAATTTTATATATATAGATTTTCGCCCCTCAAAAAAAACCGGTTGTTACCTATTACTATTTTTATAGTTGATCGATGCTATATTTATTATTTAAGTAATAATCCTACTGACATAATGGTAAGTACTAACTTAGGTAAAACTTAAGTAGTCCAATTTATTATACCAGTATGAGGTGTGTTTTACTATTGCCTGATGGTGCAAATTGGAATATTACCGCCACCCACATGGCCCACAAGCTTTTTTTCTCACAGACATTCAAATACAATTAAGTCGATAATCGCGTAAACATGCTTATCTACCTTTTCATTTAATTGTCGTTATATAATGACTACCGACCTTATCAGTCATCTAATTATTTATACAGATACAGAGAACGATCTGTTATAAGCAAATTAATAATGCCTATGAACCTACATAGTAGTTCCTACAGAGTTGTTCTGTGTGGAAATCACACCCGCGATTTATTGCGCTCCGTTTTTATCACAGCGTTTTAGCGTCACCATTGTCATCCGAGGCTAGAAAATTGTATACCTAGTTTAATTATTTTGTGTTTGAGCTTAAGAGCTAGTTAAACATATAAACGGTTTAGCTGCTTTATTTTTTTAATTGAATTTTGTATCCTATAATAGGGCTGACATTTTCCTCTAAGGAAAAAACCCTTCTTATTAAATAAAGATTAAAAAAAAACTATTTGCCTAGTCAAAGACTACTATAGTATAGGTACAAGCTATGTCTACTACGCACAACTGCTAGGTATTACCTAACTTACGTAGGAGTACCTACCTATAAACAGAAAATTCAAAATCAATCGGGTAGCTGTTGTTTTTGTGAGAAGGTACCTAGGTATAGGCTACGCATTGACGTTATATTATATCCTACATTTTTTAATAATTATTTATTTACAGGGTTTTTTTCTTAAAAGTAGGTACCTAAACGACACCCCGATTATTGAGACTTAGATTAAAGTTAAATGAAGGGTTTTATTAAAAATGGCAATCTCACCCTACTGAGGCTGGACTTACTAACTTATAATCTACGCTTTAATAGCTAAGTTAAGTAATTAATCTATACTTAGGTACACTATTTTAGCCATCTTTGATGATGGGTTTTTCTTTTTATTTTTAATCTTTATCTAATAAGAAGGGATTTTTACCTTTGAGGAAAATGTCAGCCCTATTATAGAAGATTGATGATGGTTACGACTTACGATTACCATAGTATAAACAACTTCGTTCTTTATACTATGCGATTACCATGGACCTATGTTACATTTACCGAACGAATTGAAATTGTGTTTAAGGTTCAGTGCGCAGTTGTTCCACGTCTCACAATCAACCCCAAAGACCAAAATGCAATAATTGTAAATCTCTACGTACCTACGTTAGGTAGAGAACAATCAAGTTTCCCCAAAAAATTATTTATTACAATGGTGACGTTTTCTTTTAAGAAAAAACCCTGTAATTAAATAAAGATAAAAATGCTTTGTTTATTTTTTTATAGCCCTATTGTAGGATACAAAATTCAGTACACGCTTGCTAAAATAAAGCAGCTAAACCGTTTATAGGTAAACAGTACCTATGATAAAAACCAATATTAAAGCTCTTAAAACTAAAGACTTTTTTATTAATCTTTATTTAATAAGGGCTTTTTTCCTACTTGTAAAAAAAGGTATTTTTTCGTACTTTTTGCAGCATATACCTACCTAACAACGTTAAAATAAAAAAAATCTGATTATTATAAGTAGGGTTGCCACCCGTACTTTATAATAAAGTATTGTACGTTATTTAAGGTAATTGTACTCTATACTTTATAAGAATAACTAGCTTCTGCCCGCGACTTCATACGCGCAATCCCATTTCCCCCCCGTTCCCGTTCGTGATTTTCGGTAAAAGTAAAAAAAAAATTTTTATAAAAAGTATCCTATGTCCGTCTCCTGGTTCTAAGCTACCACCCCGCCAATTTTCATCCAAATCGATTTAGTCGTTCTTGAGTTATAAATAGTGTAACTAACACGACTTTCTTTTATATATATATATAGATACCTAAAGTACACGAAAATACTTTATTTTTGCAAATTTTATTTCTATTATATGTAGTCGTAAGTATTTTTCGGTAAACTTATCGATTCGATATCGACATTTATCGATTTATGTTGAATCGATTACTCACCAGCGCCACTTAGACAATTTCTAGTAAAGATGTAATGGTTTAGTAAAGGTACTAATTTAATACAAACTGCAAAAAGCAATAAATAATATATTTTTAAATATAATACTAAATAAAAATAAATTGTACTTTATTTTTGTACTGTGTACCTACTTTTTTTTTCTTACCTATAATCGTCAATGTACTTTAAATACCAAAGAAAAAGGTGGCAACCCTAATTATAAGGTATACTAGGTTAGCCTGTACACAGTATAAATATTCTTATACTATGGTAATGTATAAATGGTAATATATAAATGGTAATATATAAATATTCTTTATACTATGGCCTGTAGCTCGATTGGTAGGTAATTGTACGATGTGTATAGGTATCAAATTTCATTTGATTCGGTCCGGTACTTTTCATAACAGAGTCGTATTGTTTGTGTGAAAAATGATAGATCTAGGATATTAGGATATAGCGCCCTTTATACACGCATTCTTTCGTGTTCTATTGTAATTGTTTGTCATTGACCGACCGATCGATGCGCATTGGACGTCTGAGAAACAGTGATGTCCACTCGAAAAATATCGATATCGGAATATAAAATAGAGAGTTTTTATATTTCATAAATAAAGGATTTTTACATACTGCCTTTATTTATTTTATTTACATATTTATTTATTTAGACATCCAGTTGTTGCTACATTTTTATCATTAACTTAAAATTAGGAATTAACATCTTACTGCTAATGCACAACATTTGAAGGACATCACAGCATGCGTTGAGTTGAGAACACTATATCAATTAAATTAAATTTACCTAATTTCTCTACATTACCAAATTTGAAATAAATAAGAATTATAATATAATTAGCTTAACAACTTTTGTTATTACTCATTATATAATAGTCAACTTTGACTACAAAAATATGAATACAAAACAAAAGAATAATTAACGATCAAAATAAGGGACACAGTCATTAAGCTCAAAAATAAAAAAAATAACATTAAAATAAAATAAATTGTTAATATCATTATTGTACTGCAACTAATGTGGATAGTTTAGTTAAGACTTAATAAATAAGTAAATATGATTTCCACTTATATGCATAGATAGTAATACTATCTTATTATTATTCAGGAAAGTAAATCCATTAGCCGATATCGATATTATCGACTTTAGAAATCAGGAAACCGTACGGCTCTAAACTATGCTTGTTCGTGCATTTTATTAGGGACCGTATACATCCACAATATTACCAGCATCTAAAACTAGAGATATGAATGGGCAATGGGCATTGGGCAACGACGAAAATAAATGTACAATATGCTTAGCATTTCGTGTCTTCTAATTGAATACCCAGGCAACATTTTGTTGCCAATAATTGGCAATTGTGTTCTTATGAAGAGCAACAGCAAGATTTTTCTTTGAAATACTCTGAATTATGTCAGATTAGGGCAAACGTAAGCCTTTTAAAACGCGAATATTGCCATGATACCCGTGAATTAAAGAAAAAGGAACTGAAAATGCAAAACAAACAATTCCAAATATTAATTGACGAAAATAAAAGCAATCTGTTGTCTCATCTCATAGTTATCTTAAAAATTAAGTAACACATGATAACATTATTCTTTTTTTATCTTTATTTAATTACAGGTTTTTTTCTTAAAAGAAATTAATAATATTTTTAATACTTAACCGTTAATTAGTTACCAATAGGATACTTTAACTAAATAAAATCAGTATTATTTGCGAATGGTCAAAACTGATAGTTTTCCATGAATTTTGTACAAAAGTAAACTACGTAAGTAATTGAGTGTTGTGCCATGTTTTTATTAATTCGTGCAAGTTTTTTTTTATGTATTTATTTTTAAGTTGTAAATAGTTCCATTTTTATTTTTTCTTAGCACATATTAATTATCTTATTTATTTTAGTATAAATTACCAAGAATACACGATTAGACTATAATTAAATTAAAATTATTTTACACTAACCTATTTAAAGAAAGAAAAATACACAAGCTAAATAATAATATTGTTATTAAAATATAACTACATATTTTAAAAAGGCTGGCAACGCAGCTGTGACTTGGTGACTCCTCTGGTGTTGTGGGTGTCCATATGGGCGGCACTGATCGCTTTCGCTTAGGTACCTTACCATCAGGATTACATATTTTCAACTATTGATTTTTAAAATTTTAAAGGACCTTATTCATCTAACGAAATGATTTCTATATATTGCATTGCACGAAATCGCCCACGGTTGTCGTTCTGGTAACCCTAAATTGAAGTCCAAGCCATAATAAACCATAATTCGTCGCGATAAAGTCCATATTCATTACTTGAACCTGTTTAGGAGATAACAATATGTCTATCTCTTTCTATACAGCGGGGAGACGAGTGGACTATAACTATGAACTGATTTTAATTCCGTATTTTAATAATTTACATGTACGATTTTTCAGCAATGCTAGGAATTCTAAACTTCCTTTCTTTTTTATAGTGTATCTCAATACTCTCGTGTTGTGTGAATATAATTTTATTATTAATAAAAAAAAATCTATACATTTTTATATTGGCAAATACATGAGCTTACATTATTAGAGCATAATTACCTAGTAAGTACCTATGAAAAAAATATGATGTCCCAATATGGCTGGGTAAGCTAATATGCATTTTGATACACTTAAATACCTATATTTATTTAGGCACCTACTGGCTTAAGTAGGTACCTAAACCATTTACCTACCCTAGAAAATTAAAGTAAAGATTTTTTTAAAATTACTAATCTATAATATTGATTTAAGTAAATTGTTGAAATTATTTTTACAGCAAAATAATTATAGCCTATTTTACCCTTCAGTTACAAAGACTGATTTGAAACTGTTGTTATATCAACAGATAAAAACGTTTTAAGCTTAAATTTATATAAAAAGGCATATAAAAGTATAAACCTTTTGTACTGTTGAATATCTTGTCCCCGTATCGCTATAACGGAGCAAAGGCTTAAACATAATACACAGTTTTAGCACAGTCGGCTAAAGCACATTTTGTACTATTTAGCTACTACACCACAAATTCTTCATATGTTTCGTTATAAGGGCCGGGACTAAAACTACATTGAATTTTGCAATCGTTTTTAAAGTATCGTATGTGCAAATTTCAACACGATAAATGTTGATAACAAAAAAGGATATATTGGTTATTATTTAATAGGAATTCCGCAAAAATAGTGATCGTGCAAACATTCGTGCAAACGGGACCTCGGTGACGACACAGCATACGTCGCGTTTGCGTCATCATATCGTGAACAGCGCTCAAACGGGGAGGACGTGGGATGATTGAGTGTGGAGAGCATCATTAGAAACATTTTTTTTATTTTTTTTCAAATGTTTCTAATATCGGAATTATAAAGTACAAAGTTTAGGATAGGTAAATATGTGTTTGTGAATTTTATATGCATTGATAAGTGAAATTTTCATGATTGTCTTTACTAATGTGCTTTTGTCTTCCTCAGGTTCCACTCGGAATCGCCGCCATCATGGCGTCGGACGAACAATTTTCACTATGCTGGAACAATTTCCACGCAAACATGTCAGCAGGCTTTCACGGCCTGCTGTCGCGTGGAGATCTCGTAGATGTTACATTGGCTGCCGAAGGCAGGTTACTGCAGGCACACAAATTAGTTTTATCAGTATGTTCTCCTTATTTCCAAGAGATGTTCAAAATGAACCCAACTCAACATCCCATAGGTAAGGATTTTTCTATCTGTTCGATTGACATTCTGTTTCAATGTATGGAGTTGTGTATTAATTATTTTCTTTTGTTTCAGTATTTTTAAAAGATGTTAGTCATTCAGCGTTAAGAGACTTATTACAGTTTATGTACCAAGGTGAAGTTAATGTTAAGCAAGAAGAATTAGCCTCTTTTATTAGTACCGCGGAACAGCTTCAGGTTAAAGGTCTGACCGGAAATCAGAATGAAGAAAGTTCCACGCCATCCAAACCAAAGCCGACCTCTAGGCCAGGCCCGAGGTCGTCACAACAAAGGCAATCTGTTATGACTAAGTTAGAGACTGATTTAGATTCTAAGCCCTCCACCACTCCAGTAGCGGTTAAGCGACCAAATAGGCCATCAATAGCATCAAATAATTCGTCATCTTCACAAAGTGGACCTGCGAAACGAAAATGCGTGGACCCATTAGAAGCCGGACCATCAGGATCTGCAAAGGAAGAATTTGTAACGATACCAGATGAAGATGAAAACAACGCTGTGGCACCGAAAATGGAACCTGAATTTGTTAACGAAAGCATGTGGGACGATGATGACGATGGCGCGAATAACGAAGAAACAAATTTCGGCGAAGATGACTCTAACATGGAAATGACTGGTAAATATCATTTTTAATCTTCCCAAAACTAAAAAACCTTTGTCATTGTACCTACTTAATAAATCTTTTTCTTGCAGCTTTTGATGGCTCAACGACAGGCGACGGCAATATTACTGGAGGTGGTGAAGGTGGAGCTGTAGGCGATGCACAAGGTAGGTTTGCTACTTCCTTCAATAAAGGCAGTTAGTTCAACGTGGTTTTGAACCAGCTGTCTTCAATCAGACTTATGTGATTAATAATTTATTACAGTTCAACTAAATGTATTTATTAATCAGCGGTCACATAAGTCTCTAGTCGTAGGAATGAAATTTGTAAGTTTAGCTTAAGTAGTTTAGAGTTAGAATTCATATAGTTACTTGAGATGTTGCAGGTAAAGTTCAAGGTATTGTAGAGCTTCATGTTTAGAAGCTCGAGGTACAAAGGTGGTAAGGTAAAGGTAACCATTGGTAATGTTTTCTGGAAAGGTAATTAGGTTATGGGTAAACGTAAAAGGTAACTGGTTTATGTAATGTATGGTGATCCATTTTGATCAATAGGTAAGGTATGGTTGCCACAGGTATCGATTATTGAAGAAAGGTCGAAAGGTAACGAAAGTAAATGGAAACGGGACCAAGAGGGGGTATGGTAATCTATGGTTGTGGTACGGTAATTTACAGTAGGAAGGTACGGTAATTAATGGCTGCAGGTAAGTACGGATTAACTACAATAGGGTGAATAGGTGTGAGAAATACGGAAATTCTTCATAGTGTCGGTTCACCCCTCTTCTGTCCCTATTCACAACTCTATGCCTATTAACCCCATTTTACCGTTGGTAATTTACGGTAAAATGCGGTGAATAGATTGAAAGGAATCTGAATAGAAGTGACTCAAACGGGGTGAAAATCTTGGGTTAACGTTACTCAGAAATTCACATCTATCCTTTTTCACACTATTTTACGGTTTTGTAAAATAGGTAAATAGGGTTTGAGCGGCGAAAAGGAACAATTAAATCTATACTATGAAGAATTCCCTTATATCTATTCACCCTTCTTGTCTGTAGGTAGGTACTAAAGCAGGGTGAATAGGTTGTAATGGTTGACCATGTTTTCCTTTTTAAATTGTGGTTTATGAAAAGGTAGGTACCTACGTACGTTATGGTGGCTTATGGGTAAGGTATGGTAAACCCCATGTAACGGCTAGGTTAGGGAGTCTGTGCTTATGGTATGCTATGCACAGGTATCGCTGCGCTATAGTATGCGGCGCAGTGATTACTGGTTAAGTATACACCTATATCCAGGTACGATTACCGTGTGCGTTACCCCAACAAGAAAGTATCTCCTAGAGATATATGAGTAGAACGTAAAGTTGGTGCCTTATCTGCTATAAATGTGCCCCCACTCGTTTTGAAAAAAAAACGGAAAAACGATTCTTGCTGGGGTAACGTTTTTCTAGCAGGAAAATTCTAAACGAGTGATCGGAGAGAAAAAAAATGTGCATGGCCAGAGAGCTTATATGTGTGCCACTATGTGCCCCCAAAAATAAAATCTGTGCCCCTTCAGATTTTCGGGATATTGCGTTTCCTGCTGGAGTAACGTTTTGATGAATCGTATATCTCTAAAACCATTGCATGTGCCCCTGTAGAATAAACATTCACGAGTAGCTCTTAATGTGTGCCTCTGTGTGCTCCAATTAGATTTAAGGAAATATTTATAGTTTTCAAGTTATCGCGGTTTTATGAAAATCCGAAAAAACATCGCAGCGCCTAAATGAGACAAGGTATAAGTTCGCTGAAAACTGTATTCGGTCCTTCTTGATGCTAATAATAACCATACAAAGTTTCAAAACGCTTCATGCATGCGTTTTTGAATAATCTTGCTACAAGTCAAGACGATGGTGTCATAACTTTGACGGCAAAATACAAGGAACTGGCTAAATCCCAGATGTGTAGGTGTAAACCAAAATCATGTGCCTTTAATCAAAAATATGTGGTGAAAATATTGAGCTTCGAATGTTTCGCATTAAGTAAATATGAACATAAAACCGAATTAAGTAAACAACGGCTGGTTATCCGACCAAATTTGAATGACTACTAAAAAGCGACGGATTCATACATATCGATGACCTTCTTTATTGGACGTATTATACCTAAGCTGTTGTCCGTGCAGTTGCGTTCAAAAGTTTTGGGGGCTAATTAAAAAATATATTAAATGCAGCTTGTGACTATATTAATGAAACAGCTTGTTGATGTGGAAATTATTATTTTTCTTCCCTTAATTTAAGAAAAAAAAACTTAACTTAAACTAAACTAAACTTCCAAAAGACATAAGAAAATTTGTATTTCGCGGGCTACTCTGGAGCATTCATTTTAACCCTGTACAATTTTGTCTATTCTACTGTGTAGACTATTACATGTGGCATAATATTATATTTCCCACTTCGTTGGATTTTACCATATAAGTCATCATAACATTCAAATAAATTACTATTTTTTCTGTAGCAGTGAGCCCTGTAATGTCCAACACTATTGGGTTTCGAAGCGGGTTCATATTCTATTGCAGACAGAATTGTGTACTCCTTATTATTTACTTCAATGTTACGAGGCAGATCATCCAACTTGACGCAAACGTCATGAAGTTATAAATGATAATATCTTTAACATTGTATCTGAAGGATATATTTCCGGCGCAACAAATATATGACATCTGGAGTAAATTCTGTTCTTAAACATGATTCGCAAGCTTCTTGTAGGTGGTTGATACCTTTAATATTTATTATATCTAAGTTTCAACGGCAAATACTTGCAATTGTACAATTTGTTTTCATCTGCATGACTTATGCACATACTATTAGAGCAAACTCTTTGTCTTATAGCAGAAACAAATAAGCTAACTATTTCATAAGGTACAAGTATTTGTAAATAAGTCAAAATAAAGATATTAAATACTTACCACCGCAGATAGTGCACTGAAATTCACCATAACAACCACATAATTATTATAAAATGATTAAATACGCCACTTTCAACCAACTTAAAAAAGTAAACAAACAGTATCAGTGCAACTGCGTGACTCAACATAACAGTGTCCTTGGCGTCATTACATAACTGCAACTGTTTACCAATAAAAAGAAATACTCTAAACGCACTTCCTAGTCAATAAACACTTTGTACCTATTATTCACTAGTAGAATATAATCCAATAACAACTTTATTTTATTATTTATTACTTTTCTATTTCAGTGTACTCAGTCACAACACGTGTGAACCGGTTAGTAAGTAAAATAAAGAAGGTCATCGATATGTATGAATCCGTCGCTTTTTAGTAGTCATTCAAATTTGGTCGGATAACCAGCCGTTGTTTACTTAATTCGGTTTTTTGTTCATATTTACTTAATGCGAAACATTCCAACTCACTCAATATTTTCACCACATATTTTGATTAAAGGCACATGATTTTGGTTTACACCTACACATCTGGGATTTAGCCAGTTCCTTGTATTTTGCCGTCAAAGTTATGACACCATCGTCTTGACTTGTAGCAAGATTATTCAAAAACGCATGCATGAAGCGTTTTGAAACTTTGTATGGTTATTATTAGCATCAAGAAGGACCGAATACAGTTTTCAGCGAACTTATACCTTGTCTCATTTAGGCGCTGCGATGTTTTTTCGGATTTTCATAAAACCGCGATAACTTGAAAACTATAAATATTTCCTTAAATCTAATTGGAGCTCACAGAGGCACACATTAAGAGCTACTCGTGAATGTTTATTCTACAGGGGCACATGCAATGGTTTTAGAGATATACGATTCATCAAAACGTTACTCCAGCAGGAAACGCAATATCCCGAAAATCTGAAGGGGCACAGATTTTATTTTTGGGGGCACATAGTGGCACACATATAAGCTCTCTGGCCATGCACATTTTTTTTCTCTCCGATCACTCGTTTAGAATTTTCCTGCTAGAAAAACGTTACCCCAGCAAGAATCGTTTTTCCGTTTTTTTTTCAAAACGAGTGGGGGCACATTTATAGCAGATAAGGCACCAACTTTACGTTCTACTCATATATCTCTAGGAGATACTTTCTTGTTGGGGTAACGCACGCACGATTACCTACGCCTGGGGCTCTCTTGAATCCAATTCACATTGATCTTAAACTGTCAAACACCAAGCGGTCACCGGTGACCGCAAGCTATTGTTCTTTGTGTCTATAAATACGGTACTCGACGAGTTAATTGGTATTGCGAAATTGGTTATCCTTGGGTTGCAACACTAGCGCGCATGTCCGTAAGGATTGGCTCCTCAATCCTTACGGACATGCGCCCGTTGCTTTCGTATTGCGTGGGTATTATTTTGAACTAAGTGGTATGTTTGGCTTTTTTATATTTCATTCCGGTATTAAAACTGCTACAATAGGGGTTGTATAATGTTGACATTGAAATGTCGTAGTTATGCAAAAAACGTTCCAACCCACAAGTCACAGTTAAGGTCCCTAACATAGGTTCTTACCTTTTATAACAGCTAATAGCAAAGTTTCAAAATCTAATATCTAATCTTGTATCTCATTTTTGCATAGCTTTTGCATAACTACTGCTCGGTTCTCCTCCTTCACTGATGTAATGCTTAGATCTGTAAAGGAGGCCATACACGCTAGGTTTTCCATGATGGCAGCATACATAACCGAAAGGCAAGCCCTAGCGTGTATGTGACTAAACTGTACAGTTATCGGTGCATGTACCTACATGTAAAACCTAACGTGTATGTGGGGTATGAAACTCCTTTAAGGAGACCATACACGCTGGGTTATGCATGATGGTTATAACTTTGCATGCAAAACCGACAAGCATAACCAAGCACCGATGCACCGATAACTGTACAGTTTAGTCACATACACGCTTTTTTTAAGGGGGAAAAATCGTCGAATGACTGCTCCCGCCTAGGTGAGGCGGGAGAGTGTCAGACTCTTAAGCCCCTTAGCCCCTTACGCACTAGCGGTTGGCCACCTAGGCGGTTCGTATCAACAGACGCGGTTGCCATAGCGGTTGCATATTAAATTGGAAAGGCGGTCAACCGCAGGGAGCGGCTAGCCGCGCGGTTGACCGCTAGTGCGTAAGGGGGCCTATCGCACTAAAAACCACCCCGTTCCTTCTGCATGTCCAGCCGGAGCCCCAGTAACCCGTTGGGTTCTCCGCTTGCCTGTAAGCTTGCATGCACGGCTTGCATAACTTAGCGTGTATGGCCTCCTTAACGTTACGTTACACGCGAATGCTCCCGGTGAGGGAGCACCTTAATGCTCAAAGTCGAATCTAAAATATTACATTACACGTGAATGCTCCCCGTGAAGGAGCACCTTTAAATTGAGATTTTATCGATTTAAAATTGAAATTGTATTGACATGGAGATTGGTTTTAAGAGTAAAGCGACTGGTAAAAATCTATTCGCGATCCTTTGCGAATAGATTAGAATTGAACGACGCACCCGATCACCCAGATCCCGGGAAGTATTTTAAGGCTAAGGACCGAGAGTCCTTTATAATCCTATGAAAATACACAGAAGTCACACAAACAAAATGTAGTCTGGGTCAGGATGACTGGAGCAACCGTCCAGGTGGTTGTCACTCGAGTCGCAGCCCTCCGAGCGACCGAACCAGTCTGCGGGTAGCCGCATCGCAGTGTGCATAGAAATGAGGCCTCTGCCTCAAATTTTGAGGCCGCGGAATTATTGTGTGTAGGAGTGGGAATTTCACATAAAAAAAAATTAAGAAAGAAAGAAAAATAATTTATTCGGTACAACACCAGGCACAGACAATACAATAAATACAATGCAAACAAAAATAGCAGTGAAATAAAGAAAAACAATCTATGTTTAAAAAAACAGACTTCGAAAATTAAAACCTAAAAACAAGCAAAGGGTCAAAACTAAAAAGCAAAAAAAGGGTACCTAACAATTATTAGGCCGACCTAACCTAACCTAACCTATCAGTGGGTGGGTAACCCATGGGTGTAAAGTTCTCATCACTACAAATTAATCAAGCGTAAATACCAGGTAGCTTCTGTTATCCGTTAGGCCTCTGCCTCGAATTTTGGTGGCACAGGGGCGGCTGCGGCGGCGGCGGCGGCGGCGCGGTTGGCACTGCTTGACTAGAGTGCACCGCTCGTTGCAAAATTCGAGGCAGAGGCCTTAAGGAGTTCCTTTAGCTATCATACTACTTCATCATCAGTCCCCTTATGACAATTACATCCCATTTAGATGTAAAGATCTTATTAATACAAATAATTTAAGCCCAAACACGGGGTCATTGCTACAAATTCACGAGGAGTTCCCTAGGTTGTCTCTTGACTCCATCATCAGATCAACTCCATACCTTCATCAAATTGTAGTAGTTTCAAATACTACATAAAAAAATATTAACAAACGCTTTCGCCACCCATACAATTTTGAAAAGTTCCCCTCGGTTCCATGGGATCACATCATCAGATCCTGACTTGGTGGAAATGGGGCCACCACCACCCCGAGAGTATGACCTTTCCAACAAAAAAAGAATCATCAAAATCCACAGACGCCGGAGTAATCGGGTAACATACCTCACAAAAAACTCCTCCTTTTTGGGAAGTCGGTTAAAAAAGCACAAAATAGATGTAGGTATGTACGAAAATGTAAAAGTTAAATATACCAATCCTAGTGGCTCTTTGAGGCGCGCGCGGTACGCGACGCGCCGTACGCACGGGTCTGGTTCTGGTCGGGCGGCGAGCTACCCGTGCTCGCCGTCCGCAGACCCGCACTTTCGGTGGCCAGAGATCGTCGCGCGATCTCCGATGCCCGGAGTGTTTTCTGCGACGGCTGTGGCGTGAAGAGGTTCCTTCCCTCACGCGCCCCGCCTCCTTCGCATCGTATGCTGTGAAGCTATTTCGTGCGATAAAAGGGTCTCATGTGTAGGTACGCATCGCATGTGTACGAGCCCTTAGAATGAGCCCTAAGGCTAAGGGACCCACGGCGCGATTATATGTCTCATGCCCGCCGCGGTAGCGGAATGAAGGGGGAATTCTTCGACTCCGCAGCTGCCGCGATTGTGATTATCGCCCGCAAACTTGGCAGTTCGGTATCGCTAAACGGACGAGTCGTTAAACAATCAGTTTGAGTTCCAGACCTGCCCTCCCATTGCGATCGCCTACCAACCGATCACAGAGCGATCGGTTACTAGCCGTTGCAGTTACGGGACCGCATTCGCCCTCACCGATGCAGCGGGAGCCGTAAACAATAGCAACCGCCGCGGGCGTAAAGCGCGCTGTGAAAATTGCTTTGATTTTTTACATACATATGTATCTGTATTCTTCAAAGGCTGCGGGCCCGCAAACGCAGCGGTCGCGGGAGAAAATCGCGCCTAGGTTCTTAGTCTAAAAAGAACAAATAATGTGAGCGTCGAGCATCAGAACCCTCAGAAAACTCAGACTAATAGAAATATTTGATGTTTGGAAAATACCAAAATGCACTAACTTTTTGCTACTATTTGGTACAATATCTACCTAACACAAATTATTCTATCTAATCTAGAATCATTTAATCTTTTTGAGTTAGGTACATTCGGTAAAACGATAATTTCAGACCAGGGAAACGATGCATGATAGTTTTTATCACAGAAGTCCCGTAAGAACGGAAACTATGCGTTAAAGCCCCTGAAGTCTCGATCTCTTAACCACTGAACTTATTTTAGAGAGATTCGGTACAACAATAGTCGATAGAATAGTTTTATTATTACTCCAACTTTACGGAAACGGGCACTGTACTGGTAAAATCCCTGCGGAATTATTGATTTTTTGAAATCACGATAAATTTATTTCACATTAAATCTCACTTAGACACGGAATCGATTCTGATGAATTCTACCAGAAGTTATTATTCTACGCGGATGAAGTCGCGGGCAACAGCTAGTTTCAAATTTAGTACTTTGACCAACTTTGACTGACAGCGAAAAAACACGGACCACTTTGTTTTTTCATTGTTCGAGACAACAACAAAATTTGTAAACATTTAAATACAAACGTTTTGGTAGGTAAATCAAAAAAAAAATTCATCGGGCGCTCAATAGTGCTTTTCTACCAGAGATAACTACATAGTCATCTTCATAGCTACATAGCTCGTGTTCTGCATAGCTACATAGTTATGCAGCACACAAGGAAAAACACTCTGAATCTGTTGTAAGACACGCCACGGGCTCCCACGGCGGGATGCCGTGGCATCATTCC
Organism: Spodoptera littoralis; assembly: GCA_902850265.1. Lineage (NCBI taxonomy): Eukaryota > Metazoa > Arthropoda > Insecta > Lepidoptera > Noctuidae > Spodoptera > Spodoptera littoralis. The sequence goes on along the minus strand of LR824542.2, from coordinate 3,624,448 downwards.
CGGTTTCTCTATCGCCGCCGCTAACGACTAAAAGGATATTACAATAAATTATTTTTTATAACATAGGTAATTTAAATAAAAATAAAGTACTTCATTTATTAACGTATGTCTTTGTAACGTACTCAGTTCACACACATGATAGTATACCGGATCCAGTAAAAAATCGACACCCCGGCAAAATGTTTGCAGAAATGGATGTATTCAAAAAGCCAAGACTTCCTCCGTCGCAGACGACGATGACAGTAACAGTAGAATACCACAACGTTCTTCTAGCAATACACTAAAGAATGAAAGTTCAGTAGCGTCGGATCTGTTAAAATCGGTCCTGTAAATGCTGTGATTATCTCCAAGTTAAGGATCCTGTAAAATCGGGTGTTCTATGTATACGTGCCTTAATCTGCATTGAACCAGAGACCTTGCATAGCAGTCGCACTTGCAACCACTGGACCCATAGGTTAACTCCACTTTTCACTAGTTAGGTATGTTATTATATGAGACCTGTGTAAAATGATGAGCCTATCGCATTATCCATTTAATTCGCTAGGCACCCGTTTAAACTATCAGACCACATAGTACTACTGAGAATTTTTCGAAAAACAGAATACAATACAACACTGCCCGATTCAGTAATTGATCCCCTTCGTTCGACAGTTGCACTTGCGACCACTTCATCAGTGAGAAACGGTCCAATCTTGTCGACCCTATCCTACTTCATTCAAATATTACAAATACAATAGTTTATGAGGATCCATGTGTTTGTTAGTTTTTCACGTCAAAACTACTCGACGGATTAGAACGAACATTGTCCAGAAGCAGAGCATAAGTATGGATTAACATATTAAATTATGGACTACGTTTTATATTCGGTAGGTAACGCGACTGCTAAAAGAAAGAAAGCAATAAGAGAAAGCATAAATAGGGTACTTGTTATATAAGTATGGTAATAGTTTATTACAAAAATAATAATGGATAATTAATGAAATATGACTAGTACGTGAAATCAGTAGTAGGTAGTAATATGTTGGATGCAAATCACTACTAGATGGCGCTACGTTTGACATTGTCTCAAGTTTTTGGCTTTACTATTTGGTATCAATATGAAGGACAGTATCAAAAGTAGCTTGTTAGAGATATTACATGTTTACTCTGTTAAAAATTAATTGTTAAAAATACTCTGAACCTAAAAATCTTTATTTTCAAAAAAATATTCTTATTTTATTTTGTTTGGTAACAATGCCATCTTACGTTGAATAGATGAATTTTTATGTTTTCAGTAGTGGCAACACAAGTTTGGATTTTCTTGCTAGATTAATTCAAGCATTGTTGTTTCTATTAAAATTGTAAGAATAATCAATGTTGAATGGTATTGAAGTCAGGGAAAAAATATCCGTACCATAATTTCAAATCAATTTTTTTTTAAAGGACTCCATGCGTTCCGTATCAAAACTTCAGGCGCAATATTTTTGACAATTAGATAATTATACAATTATGTGTGCCAGAAAAATATCATTATCATCTTACTAAACTACGTTACTATAATAATAATAAAACTAAGCTCTCTATCTTATAGTTAATTTGCATTTATTGAAAATTGTTTTGCTAATAAAATTAATAAAATAATGTTGGTAAAACTTAATAAGCTGATCAAAGGATCACTTAAAGATAAACTTACTCATTAAGTTTTAATCAGAAATAATTAAAGGAATTATTTATTGTACCGATCAAATAAATAAAACATAAAAATTTTGAGATCATTGGTGTTGTGATTCTTGCGTATTATGGAATGCGATTCCGTTATTTGTGGTTGTCCGTCTTAACGCCGTGGAATCTATGGTAGCAATTGTGTCACTCGAGGATTGTTTACTATTTTGGGAAATAATAAAAGTTTGTTGTGATTTCTATTAATTATATTGGTGTTTTATCAACAGACTATTACCGGTGGACTGCAGTGATAATGTTCTAGATAATAATCTTGTGATAATTGTTGATCTGAAGTACCATCTTTGGAGGTGTTTACGTGATGATACAAAATGTTTGGTGCAATAAAAAGTGATTATAATTAGTGAATTGGTGTAAAAATGTGTAAAATGTGCTGGAAATACATCTGGTATGTACAATTCATTATTCTAATACATTAGCGTTGGGGAAAGTATCGCGACATGTAAACGAATGCAGGTTGTCAACTAGAGTATCAGGTATTGCGTTTTTATCAAAACATGAATAGATTCGATCAAACTGTCTAAAATGATATTGGAATGGTACCATTCATATTTCTAATACAGTTTTAATAATAACAAACAAGGTTTCCATGCTCTACCTTGCAGCTTGTAAACATAACCTATAAACTTAACAATGTTTAGATTTCAACTTTTCTTTCCTATTATTCGAGAAATACTTTAAGTAATTACTCGTGAAAAGAACAGTGATTAGCACGCTTTTATCCAAGCCATGTAAATTATTAAAATATATGGTGAGTTCATGTTTTTGTATTTACGTTAAATCATTTTATATCATGCTCAGCATGCAGACGTCAATTTTCGAAGCACAAACGTTGTTTATACAAACATTAATCCGATTGCGAATCGAAAAGAAGTATGCAACACCATATAGTTTTTCCTGTTATGACCTCTGATCTCAACAACTGTTGTTTTGAAGAAATTATAATTAATTTCATTTAATTTCTTTGAAAGTAATACAAATGATTGGAAATACTTTAGAAACATGTACATAAGCATCAATTAAAAATAAAAAGTCACAATATATGCACATTAAATCATGATCTGTATAAATTACCAAATATCTAGACTGTGATTTAGTAGATTATAATAATTTATATTTTTCTAACCTGTGTTTTGTCTTAGCCGTAAAGAGCCATACAATAATTAAATTCTTAAGTTTATATGTTTCCAAATAACTGCATTAGGCCTAGAATGATGGCTGTATTGAAAATATTTATCATCTTATCTTGTGGGACTCATGAAATAATTATTAAGTTAAAAATGGGTGTTTGACTAATCATTTAATATTTGCACCTTTGCTCTATCTTTGAACCTTCAGGAAAAAACATGTGGTGTGATCATGATGATTCTTTTGTCACACTCTGTAAAAAAAATTCAATTAATATAATTTCAATGGCCTATAAATATTTCCTAATTATATATATTGACTTCAAAATTTAGTTTATTTTAACTATCTTTATTGTTGTTATTTGTAAACTAATGTTGCTTTTCATGTTGTCAAGCTACTTGTGGTAATATTACCTGAATTTCATAAGAAAATTTATTTCTATAAACCAGTAAATAATACTTTATCTACTTACTGTATTTAAACATAATTATGTTAAAGCAATGGTTGTCCCCTTAAATATATCATCGGTTGTCCCTTGTTGAATGAGGAATGGTAAGTGAGACAACCAATTAAACTTTTTGTGTTTAATTTCTCAAATCAGAAAAGTGATGCTGAATTTTTTGGGTTTTTAATACTTAAGTAATGGCAGAATTTTACAAACCTACATGAAGTTACAGAGTTTTTCCCAGGTTATGGTAGTATCCCCAATTACATTAGGTACAACAGGCTAAAAGCAAGTATTAACCCGTCATGTGTCTAAACGTAGATCCATGCGAACCACAATGTATTTTCTAGTATGTCTCATATCAGTGCATTAAAGCGGTTAATATGGGTACTACCTAAGTATCAACCAAGTTGGTCTATGTGTGATTAACAATACCATGCTTTTGGTTATATGTGTTAACATAATTTTAAGTCTTGCTTGTAAATTTCTTCCTAACTATATTAACCGCTGCTAGTAACTTGTGCCAATGCCAGTGTGTATTTTTGTCTAAGAATCACTTTTTAGATTATTATTACCTCTCTATCACTCCTATCTATATCACCTCGTATTACATGGGACTCATAACATAAATAGTAAAAAGTGGGTGTTACATTGTACAGTGGCATTAGGTGCCATAATGTGCACCTCTGCCTACCCCTTTGGTGATAAAATGCGTGATGTTATGATGTTATATTACTTCTCTATTGGTAACATGTGCTCAGATATAACTACTTATACTGCTAAGTTTATAAAGTATTAAATATTTTGCATCACCTTTTATTTATGCTTATTTAAAACAATAACTAAAACGAATTGTGTCACAATGAACACCATTTTACAAAATGTGACATCCACTCATTATAAAATCTACATACCTAATTATAATATAACAATCAATCAGTCAACGTAATTATGTTTACTTAGATTATTTTTTGCATACAGCATATGAGCATAACTACTCTTTTTTTAATCACCATAAATATACCATTTAACTCGTCGAGTACCGGTTTTATAGACACAATTAAAGAACAATAGGTCGCGGTCACCGGTGACCGCTTGGTGTTTGACAGATTAATGCATTTTTGTGTCAACATATCCCACATAGGTGAAATTAAATAATTTCATTATTGGAGATAAAAGATAATAACTGTTGTTTGTTTTGATATAAGTTTTTTATAATTGTTCAATCAATGTTACATTTACTTTTTAGCTTAATTCAACTGTGAATTGCACTGTTAAGTGCACAGAGTTCCAATAATTTATCATGTGTGTACGAATGGAATGAAAATCATGTAATTTTTTTTTAATTCTGCTTGATTTTCAATACTAATGATCAATTACACTTGTTTAATTTACTAATTTATAATTACTAATAAAGTTAATTATTAGGTATTAATCTTATTTAGTTATTATATAAAACGGAAAGCTGAAGACTTTGTTTGTTTGTTTAAATGCGCTAATCTCAGGAACTACTGGTCTGAATAGAATAATTTTTTGTATTGGTTAGTTCATTTATCAAGGAAGGTTACACATTATGCTACGATCAATAGGAGCCAAGCAGAGCAGATGAACCGGTGCGAGGCTAGCTAGTGGTTCTATGTTTACGTATTTCATTTCTTAAATAGATAATTAGCTCGACAACATGCCTTGAAACACCGTTACTCACAGTTCAGTGCAGTTATTCTAGTAAATAAGCCAGGAGCCTGGGTTCCGCTGGTGCTACCTCAATTATGTCATTAGCTATGATTAAATATGTAATAATACAATAATCCATTGTTTGCCAGAACATAGATTTAAGCGAGACATGGTGTATTTTGTATTTGTCTCATAAAGTTGCAGTGAATAGTTTTAGTAACTATGCATCCTAAGTTAACTATGTGTAATCTTATAGAGTAATAGTTTTAGTAAAGTTATTTACATCCATTTTCACAATAACTTTAGTTACATGACATGAATGAGTATCTAAAATAATACACAGATAAAATACTTAGCAGTTATAATATTTACTTACATGTCTATTATTCATCACTTTGTCAACTTGACCAACCCTCATGATTATATTTGTTCCATTTTTGTCATAGTTACATAAAATTAAACTATGATGTATATTTTACTCAATTAATGAGCTTGATGTGGCAGCCATAGTCCTCCATAGCCATAGCACCATCACTGTAACTAGAAATATCAATTTCTAAATTCTCTTTATTTTTTGGGCTTATGATTAATCAGGCTAAATGACAAAAGGCTGGTCCATCTGATCATCAATTAAATGATCTTATAAAGTATTTTAAATATAAAAAAGTTACTTTCATAAAAATGTGTGTTTTATTGATATACAAGTATGTACTTACTGTACATAATATATTGTTTATTTTATCAATAAATAAATAAAATAAAAATAAATCTCTGTGTTTTATTTTCGTACAATATGTCTAAGATTACCATTAGTGTATGTAATATTTACGATTATACTAATTAAACAATTTCTTTCAGTTATGGGCGCATTAAACAGCAATATAAAGAGTGATCTACATTTTATTCAGACGAAAAGTGGTCATTTGCAGTTGATCTATGAACCGTATATATTTGTGACTGATAGTGTACGTAGTGGTCGGACTTTTTGGAGGTGTATGGACTATGGCAAACGCTGTCGTGCCAGAATAACATCTAAAAATAATGTTTTGAGAATAACCAACCCTGTACATAATCATGCTGAGAACCACATGTCAAAAATATCGCGAAAGTATGAATTAGGTGAAGTAGTTACCTGTCCTACTGTGTGAGGAATTACATAGCTGTTTTGTAATACAAGCAATAAATTAAATGTGTCATTTTGTGTGTGCGTTAGTATTTTATTAGGCCTAATTTGAATTTTAATGCCATACTTTGTCTTCTGTTGGTTCATCGTTTCAACTTTACTGACTTGAAAACGTAATTCCGTTTGTAATCAATGCTGTACTTATTATACATTTGTAATAAGTGTACGAATATTTTATCTTGATTCTTTTTATACGCGAACTGTGCGCACATAACGTACAGTTTTTTAGCTGTAATGTTGTATCTGCCTATAGTTTAACTATCTGGAACTGTAGTTAGATTTTGAATGCGTAGATGGATGGATGTGATTCTAGTATAGAACGTTAATGAATTATTAAAATTCATATAGTATTGTAAACGATTATCAATTTTCTAGTTTTGTCTGAATATTGTGATCAAATAATAAGGTAATTGTGATTCTGATAAGATTTCAATAAATAAATGAAACTGAATCTTTGTTTCCTTTAATTACAAACAATGCTTTTGCCAGTGTGCCCAATGTTAAGACATGTGCACAAAACGGCAGATTGATTGTTGACGTTGTTTAGTTGTGGATTAATATTGAATGGGACAGGAACTGGCGAGGCGCAGGTGTGTTACACTGTAACGCGCCGAGGGGCACCTTCCTTGCTGGTCGACGGGTTCGGGTTTATAGCACGCAAGCGTCGTGGTCCTCGCGTCTACTGGACGTGCCGGAGCCGTGCACAAGGCTGTCCCGCCAGGGCTCTCACCACGGACGGCAGGCTCGTGGCACGGGCAGGCAGCCACACGCATGATCGCCATGCACCTGTCATCGACGAACATGCGCGCATTGAGAGTCTCATCGAAACTATTGCAGCAAACAATTAACATTGCTTAGAAATAAATAATTGGCTATAATCTACTGCTAATTACTCATTGTCATCTTTTATTTTTTGTTAGTGATTCAAAACTGATCTAAACGTAAACTAAATTTAAATTTAAAACGGTTCATAACAAATTAAATTCTGGCTTTCCACGAGGTATCAGGTGTGTTCGTGTGTTATTTAAAGAAAAACATTTGTGTGCCATGAGCTTGTACATTAGCTTGAATAAGCTCAATAAGTCTAAGCACATTTTCATTGTTTTTTTCATTTTATCCGTTTTTCATTTCTTCATTGAACAAACTTCGTAGGGTAAAAAACAGCGCCACAACTGTCCACTACTATTCAAACACCGCTGGTGTATATCATATTTTAACCAGGACTAATAATAACATCAGTTTGCATTGTAACGTGCATGATGTAGTGAGACTGCAGAATTACAGCTGATAATGATATTGGTCATGTTTTGCAGTTGAATTCGTGATATCGAACCGCGGCAGACGACATATGCGGCTCGATGGTTTCTCCTTTTACGCGGAGAAAGTGTTTCCGGAGAAGAATAAGGTGCGATGGCGATGTACGCGGCGGACCTGTCGTGCGTATGCACATACGCTGCACGACAGAATCTTCGCCCTCAGCAACGTGCATTCGCATGAACCTCCTGCAGGGGGCCAGGGGGAACGCGAAAGAAACTCGAATCGCGGTTTTACTAATGCGAACTTCGCTGCTCAAGCAAAGGCTGTCCTTGACGAGTAATATTTATGTATCTTCCACTAATCTCCTAGTTAGCACGTAACTAATTGTAGCTCCAACACATTATGGTGTCTAATTAACCATTGGTTCTCGTCGAATCTAACATGCATGCATGCTCCTTTAAAATCATAATTATTTATTGAGTGTACTCAGTACTCATTCCATCATTAACAATTAACCTTAAGTAGGTCATGTTGAAGGTAAAGGAGTGAGCAAGAAGGCGGGTGTTCGTGGACTGATAGTATAAGAAGTTAGCTTGTATTTGTTTCGAGCAATGTGCACAAATAAGCCATTGTATATTTTAGTCTGTACAAGTAGAAAATCAATCTAGTCAAGTTGATCTCATTGTGTATAAATGTAATTTATTGTAACTAAATTGATATTAATGTATTAATTAATAATTATATAATGTATAATATTAACTTGAAAACTAACGAAATGGTGTGAGTTAGCAATAAATCTCTTGTTGTACTAATTAAGCAATAAATAAACTATGCCCAAGGGTAAATAAACGGTTTTACGTTGGAGCTTAGCTACAATACACGTCGGATTAAACTAATTATTTACTATTAACTATACATACGTGTACAGTTATATTATTTTTGTATTTGTCCAATCCATGTTTGTTATCGTTTGCTTAACAAATTATCAAATATAACATTTTCACATTTTTCAATGTTAATATTTTTCTGATATTTTGCGAGGTTTCTAACATTGGGTTTGTTGCATGTTGCTGACAATCGCTTGAATTAATGATCAGACATTTGATTGAACGTTGTGTGGTTGTTTGATAGAGGACAACAAGTTCGTGCGCTTGTGCGTGGGCCCGGGCGGGCGGCCGCGGCTGTGGGTGCGCGGTCGCAGCTTTTACGCGGCGCACACGATGCGCTCGGGCGTAGTGCGCTGGCGCTGCACTATGGGTGGCTGTGGTTGCAAAGCCTATACACAAAAGGGCACGCTGCACAAACTAGTCGGCGAGCACAACCACGCCGGCCGGTGCGGACGACGGCTCCCCAACATAAATCCTACGCAGATCACTGTATCAGTTCCAATTTCAGGTTCCTCGTCTACCTCACCTCCCACTCCCTTACTGGTTCCTCGTCTCCAGAATTTTGACCCGAATGCTTGGGTAGTGCGTTATTAGTATCGCATATTAACGTAGTATCGTTGCTAGCCCCATATCAAAAAGTAGCTGGCGGTTTCCAATGTTCCGACTCTTGGAACTCGCGTTCGTCTTCATGAATGATTCTAGAAGTAAATGGTTTTGATCAAATTTATTGTTACATATATTAATGTAGAAGACTCGAATAGATTTGATGGGTAGTGGTCTAATAGTGCCGTCTATGTATGTATGTGACGTTTTTGTTTGAGTTCAAATTTGCAGTGGATGTTAGCAGGATAGTTTGTAGCATCTTTTAATTGCCAAAGATTGTGATAATAAGCTCATGTGACTACTTAGTTATACATTGATCTCAGTTTTTGTTAGGATAGGATAAATTAGTGTCTAAATTTACAATTGTCTGTAGGATGTTGTTCATAATTAAATAGTTATTTACTATAATTTATTGTTCTTTTAAAATATCGAATTACCTCATAGAAAATATAAGTACTTACTAGTGAGCATAGTGTTAGTTAAATTATAGTCTTCCTATTTTGATTTTTGTTGTTATTGTTTTGAAATTGCTTCATAAAAATATTGCTCCTTGACTTGTTATGCCAAAGGTCTGTGCCAAATTGTCTTGCTCATGAAGTAATAATTTCTCAAAGAGAAAAATATAAGAAATGCCTCTATGTCACGTTCGAAACTCTTGTTTTATGGAAATACTTTTGTAAATAATGTTTAAAGCAAGAGCTCCGTAATAAATAATGTACCCATTGTATGTGTAAATGTGCTAAATAAATCTATAAAAACAAGCAATTTTTTATTTACATGATGGATTAAACTATACACACTGACTGTCGTTTTATTTCCTTCTCCTATTGCTTAAATAGAGTTAGTACTCTTGGGTAACCCGAATTATGATTGCATGCTTAGTTTTAATAAGTTAGGTTTTCCAAGTTAAGGGTCTGTCGGACTTTACGTGGAAATCAAACTATAAATAAGTTTTAATGAATTTTACCGAATCATAAACTAACAGTAGTGTATTTTTTAGCGCGCTTCATCCGTGCCGGCAAAGGGCGTCTTCTGCTTCATCGTGGTTACACTTTCCGTTTGAAGAATAACTTGGCCCATGGAAGAAAGCAATGGTACTGTTCCTCGCGACTCACATCTCGCTGTCTAGCCGACGTAAACACGGAGGGCCCAGAAGGACACGAGCGTATCGTGCGCTCGCGCTATGCGCACAACCACGCACCGCCCAACGTGCGCCGGTTCGCAGACGGGCGCTACGTGGTGCGCACGCCGCACCAGTCGGGCCACCGTGCGCCTGCGCCGCTCGATCCGCACCATCAGCTGCTGCAGCTGCAGCACGCGCTGGCGCTGTATGCTGCCACGGCCCACGCCACGGCTACTGCCAACGCCTCGGCCGCTGGCACCGCTGCACCTGGTGGTCCGCCCACGCAGACTTCGCCTAACGCGCTGCCGCCCTCGGCACAGCACACCAACTCCGCGAAACCGCTCCTCGTTGATACCCCATGCAAGGAGGAGGATTAAATTGTACCACAAGCGTCACACAAACATCGATCGATTTTAATACGAGTTCACGACTAATTTATAAGCGATTTTGACAATGGTAATCGAGTATTCGATTTTTTTCTAACCGCCTTTTGGCGAATGTAGCATAATGGATGTAGATTTAAATATGATTAGTTAAGTATGAGGGGATAAGGTGTCGTTTACTTAGGATTCAGCGAAGGCTATTGTTGGTTATTCAGTATCGGTTATGTGAATGTATGTCAGCATTAAGTAGGTGTTGTGGTGTATTGGATGTTACGACCAGTGACGGGAACACAGCAGACGACCAGTAATACGAGTGAACACGTCCGTCGTGTCGTAATAGGTTAGACGGTCTCGTCGAGATCTATAAAGTTATCCGTATAGGTGTGGGCTATTTATCGAATCGAATAGAGCTAGTAAGGATGTTATATATGTAAGAACTTCTGAATGTATAACGGTGTCAGCTCGTATTGATGTCAGGTTTAGACAGGCAGGGCCGCTTTAGCGTTTGATTGATTTAATGATTACGACCCGTGCAGTATGCAGTATCATCCAGTAGCGCTAGGCGGACATTGCGCGATATTCACAGCTGGTCATGTCAGGCAGGGCAGGTTGGTGCGCCATGCGAACGCAGCCGAGTCAGCTGTCGACACGAGTGCAAGGTAAGGTCGGCGGCCACGCCGTGGTCGCTGGCAACGCGTCGGTGACTGATTTAGAGAAAACTCGTTCGAAATTAAGCAATATGACGTCCCCTGGACTGTACTTAGAATTACTTAATTTATTTTGAGAATTATAAAATTTACACTTTTCAGATACTTATTGCTACTTAGACATTTAGATGTCCGCCTCTTTAATCTATAAGAATTTACAGTAGATATTCGAAAGGCATTTGTCTTGATTCGAGCAACCAACGTTTTGCTCTTTAGGATTGATTTAAAAAGTACTTAAGCTCAATCATCTACCTCTTCACTTTTATACGGGTTTTACATATTAGTTTAAATTTTAAATTATACAATTTTATACAAGAATGAATACTCAGAAGCTTTACTCGAGTAAGGTGTCGTAGCGTAAGCCTTAGGTTAGCATTAGCGTAGGAACTGGCGCGCCGGGGCGGCTCGCCGCGCAGGGTCCGGGGCGCCGCACTACCTCTAGTTATATCGAAACTCAACTACCTCTTTACTTAGTTTACACGTTCGTTCACTGTTAACGACTTTAAATTAATTAAAATTTAATAGGCTCTTTTTGAGACTTGTCTGAATATATTTTATTATTAATTGTTTTGTAACTAATTTGTTGCTCGTCGGAAGATAACTTATTCAAGAACGATGGCGATGAGAACGATGAACCGCTTTGTATGTATGACTCTGATTTAAGTACAAATTTTTACTAATTTTAATTGTTATTTAGATGACTTAGTTCTACGGGGTCTAATGTGTGTGAATTTACATAATATTGTCAACTTTTTATAAGTGTTATTATAGACCGTGGCAAATTTTGAACACTGCATAGTACTGGGTATATCGATGTTGCAGTAGTTGCAGTCCTGCAGGCGAGGCTGCAGTAGGAGCGTGTCCCAGCGTTTACTAATCTGTGTGGTTTGTGTGAATGGAATGCCGCTGGGCACGTCCGCAGCCTCGCCGTCCGCTGTCCAGTGTTGATCGTTTGACACGCTCTATCGTACCTGATTACTGTCACTAAGCCAAATACTATGGGCGATATACGTTTTTATGAAACCGTGGCGATAGTTAGTAGTAAGTGTAATTATTACATGTAATAATTGTAAGTTTAATATGTATAATATATTTTAGAGCAATGACAATATACGTCAATTATATAAGATACGAGTTATGAGTTTTTATGTATTATGCCTGTCGTGAGACGCGAGGAGGTGCACGACATCTTTTGCTGTAAATATTGTTTCTTATATTCACGCAATATTTACCTCGCGTTTATTGGCTCTCCTTAAATTTTGCAACGTTTTTCGATGTTTGTATGTTTCGACTATGGAGTCACGTGCTGTTTCTATGTTTGCTCATGTTGTTAATATTATGAATCTCGTAGGTAGTGCATGATAACCGTGTGTTGTTTGTTGAGCCTACCGCCACGGCTTCGTCTTGTACCGCACATCGAACACTCCTATTTAATCTATCTACCTCAAAAACTCCTAAAGTGTTACTACTCATATACAAGTCTTATATAATTATAATAATTAGTGTAATTTTATACTTATACCATTATATCATAAGATTTTTAGTTCATGTACGGGGTATGTTTTTTGTGAAATCATATTAAATTGTACTTATAAATAACCGCTAGTTTCATTTCGCTATATTCCCGATTCACCTGGGTGTACGTTGTGGTTGTCGGTTTGGGGTCATACGTAATTTTGGTTTACTTCAGTTCTCTGACGTGTGCTTCTCCCACAGGTATTAAGTTTCTCAAGTCGCGGCGCGGCAAAGTGATCATGATGGTAAACACGTTTCCCTTCTGCGAGGAGTCCAAGTTGAGGGAGAAAGTGATATGGCGGTGTACTTCCAAGAAGACGAATTGCAAAGCAAGAATACATATGCTGGGCTCCAACGTGGTCGCAGTCAAGGGCATGCACAATCACCCGCCGCGCGCTGTCTGCCTGCCTCCACGGCGACCCAACGCACGCAAGGGCGTCGAGCCGGGTTCCACTTCGGTTTCTCTAACTGTCCCAGTCACGACACTCGATGCTCTTGCGCTGCAGTCGCCTGAAATTGAATGAAGACCCTGTATAAGTTACTGTATATGAAACAGCATTACTTTTCGTCGTCGCACTGAATGTAGTGTATTTAGTTTAGGTATATTCAAGCAATTTAGACAATAATACTATTATATAAGTATATAGATGTTAAGATAAAAGTTAAGATTGTGTGGTACTGTCCAGGACTATCAATTACCACGTCGATTCCATTCCATGAATAATATTGTACTGCCGCCTTTATCGCTTACTTCTGGTGCTTTGGTAAGTAAAAGTGTTCCATAGATTTAAAATGTGTTGTACTCTAATGAACTGAACCTGCCCTGTTAATGTATTATCGGAATGTATAGATATTTAGTTATGCACTATCGTTTTAATTGATACGTTTTAATGCTCGTCGAGCTGTAAAAAGTTGATCACGCAATCGAGTGATGTTTCCATCGGCACTGTTATAAAGTTGTCTACGAGCGATACAAAACGTTGAGTAGCAACTTGACATGCACTGACAATGCCGACTTGTGATAAGATTCGATCATTACTATACAGATATATATATAGTTTTAATGTTAAATGTTTTATGTACTTATGGTAAGATTGTAAAACTCAAGTATTTATTACTCGTTGATATTTGGCGGACGTTATATCCTAAATTTAAGTAAAAGTGCCTTGTGTATAACAATGGGACCATATATTGTCAATTAAAATAATTGATGTACTGAACATTCCCTACTGAAAATTTTAGCTGTGCTCTTTGTAGTTTATAATTATTATATAAATTATACAGTAATTTTGATATTATGTTTATAAATATCGATTTGAAAGACATCGTTACTTTTATCGAGAGTATTACTCCTAAGGTTTAAATCATTAAAGTTTATATTTGAAATATAATTTTGTTTATTTCAATTAACACCTTACGGATGTATGTATATTTTTCAATGAATAATTGCCGCAATTGATCTTACAACCCGGTACATCATATTAATGATGATAACAAGAGGTACCTCTTGTTACGAAAGTGGTGCACTTGTAGTATTAGTATCACAGACGCATGTTGTTTAATAAAACCCTTCACCAGGTCGGAAGTCGGAGATGTCGCAGTTCAAATTCGGGAGGTCATCTCGACGACAAGGCCCAGTGATATCTACTGGCGAATTCACTTTCGTCAAGGATAGGGACTTCCCAAATGGCAAGACTAGATGGAAGTGTTCTCATTCTAGTGGGAAGTGCCCGGCAAACATTTATACTATTGACACCGATGTAGTGTTATTCTATGATAAGCATGATCACAAATGACGTGTAACTTTTCTATGTCAGAAAGTGCTCGCTATATTGCATTAAAATTGATCTATTTGATGTCTATTAATAAACTATTCATCGTGAAATACTGCTTATTAGGGGCTCAGCCATTTAAATAAATCGTATTTTTTATTAATCCTTCATGATCATTTGTTTACATAAAGTTATATAAAGTCCTTTTGTTTTTTTCTATACTATGTCATAGTTTTTTTATATTCTCTACGTATATTAGTTAGTTCAGTTATTAATTGAATCTTTCAAACATTTTGTAGTACTTACTTAACTGGAATAAAAATTTGAAGATTTGGGGTTTCGCATTATTGTATGGTTTTCCTTTGTGAAGAATGTTGAAAAGAAGTTTTCGAGTACTTTTATTATATCCCTGTGGTTTTTGTAGGCAAGCTAACTGCTGCGTATATACCGACTGGGAGGGGTAAAAAGAACTTGGTCCTCGATGGGTTTTCGTTTACTGAATCACCTGCAAGCTACTGGGTGTGTTCTCGTAGGAAGAACCTTAATTGCAGAGCATCAGCGCGTACCAACAAGCGCGGGGAAGTAATCCGATATGACAATACGCATAACCACTCAAAACCTAAATTTTATAGTAAAACTACGAAGAAGATGATTACTCTTTGAATATTGCAGATTTATGATTATCTGACAAATGAGCATCTGATTGTTTGTAATTACAAACATTATCAATGTTTTTTAAGTTATTTTATTTTAGAATACGTATTAATGCGATAGAACAATAGTGTTTTATTTTTTAATAAAACGTATAATTATTTTTCTCATCTTACTGATTGGTTATTTTTATTATCTTTCTTCTCTATCTTTTCTCTTATTATGTATGTATTTGACAAGGTTTTAAAATTGAGTAGTTACGGGGTTCAGTCTGATTACAAAGATAACACTGTATTAACATTTACAGAGGCCTTCTTCTTACCGTCCAGAGCTGGAAAAATGGTTCTGATATTCCGGAACAATAAGTTTTGGGTGAACAATCAGTATCGGGACAAGCTGAACTGGGCGTGCCGTGATAAGGATTCCAAGGGCTGCCTCTGTAGAGTCCAGACTACCATGGACGGTCGATTCGTACGCGTCAAGGGTCATCACACGCACAAACCAAACTTTACTCCTGATAATTTCAATGCGTCTGGTCTAGTCCAAAGTAAAGGAAAGGAATGTGTTGATCCTATACTGAGCAAGAGACAAGACGAGAATACCGTCGTATAAACTTCGCAAACGAATGAATTTGTATCTCAGTGTAATAGCTTTAGTAAAGTAGAAACAGGTATTGCAAATAATTTTGGCGAGCACCGTAAAACCCAAAATGTCGGGTAGGGCATTGGAACACGGGTGTATGCTGTATGCAGACAATATTTTAGTCACATATTGATCACCCTGTGGCTTCAGTGGCTGTGATTAACCATGACGTAGTAGAAATTCGTGATATTTACAATTTATATAATATTATGCATTCCCTTAGAAATAAGAGTATTTTCGTCATATAAATCATTAATGATTGTATAATATAATATAAGTAAAGTAACATTCTAGTATCGAATTTATGGCTATATTGACTGATCTGAATGTTTGTAAATGTTTCATATTATTCATCAGCATGTGTGTGTGTGTGTGTGAGATTATTAAGAAAACTACAGAATTGATTTCCTATAACATTGTTGCTTTACATAAATATCCAAACGCACGTGGATGTAACTGTAGACATTTTACAAATCTAGACTTAAATTAATGATTATATTAAACAATTTGATGGAAATGATTGAGCTGATTGAATACAGGTAGATCCTTCCAAGCTAGTTTTCTGTATAATATTGTTATTTTTACTACGATTATTCAGTAAATGTTTAAAACTTTTGTTTCTCAATATTTCAGACTCTCTTTTGATCTGAATAATGAGACTCTAGATTTTGTACGCCAATAAAATAAAATTTCAAGATAATGTTATACAATCCGTATATTTTGTCATACAGAAATTGAATGGACTTATTGAATAATTAATGTATTTATTATGTAATTATAGACTTTGTATGCACATTGATTTGAGCTGTTTTGCGTTTGCCACACGTATACAGTTTTACATTAAATTATTTTTCCCTTGTAGCAACAGTTAATTGAGCGCGTTTCCCTGTTGTAGTGTAGGTTCCATACCAACGCTCGTTCGTTTAATTTGTCGTAATCATCTTGTGCTACACGCCTATCTACATACTTCGTGCGCTATAAACGTGGACCTACCTACTTCATGGAATTGCCGACAGTTTTCCTCATGCTAATGAAATTGTAATACTTATCACTCGCCCTAAAATTATTTTGAATTACGACACCTTAGATATAATTTGACTATTAGGAATAACCGGTTTATACACATGTAGAAACCGTTCAGACGTTCATTACGAGATCTCACACAGTATTTTTTTAAATGTATTGTAACTAATTATATCGTAATTTATACTCATTTAAAATTTACTAAGAGTATTTTGATTTTGATTGATATAATATAAGATATCTTTTGTAAGCGTTAGTTTTATTTTGGCTCTTGATCACAGTTTGTTGTATGCTTAAGTATTAGATTGGATACGTAAATGTGTTTTCAGCGCAATGGAGCGTGTCTCGCTTTGGCAACCCCGTGTTGGTGATAGACGGGTGGAGGTTCCGTAAGAACGGAAAGAAGTTCGCGGGGAAAACTTCCTGGTTGTGCATCAAGTCCGACGGAGGCTGTAAGTGCTACGCCGTCACCAGCAACGACGAGATAATTGCCATCGGTAATCAACATGACCATGGCAACACTAAAAAACGCAAGCGCCCAAGACACAACAATAACAAACGTTATGTAAAACTAAAAAAAGAACGATATTATTAAACATGTTGCTCTAGTCTTGAATTTATACAATGTATTTGGTTTAAAAAAGTACAGTGGTGCTAGTCGAAATTAAAAAAATATCAACAAAGGTACGATTAGACTACGTCAGAAATTGCGATATTTAATGTCAGACATTAAAATCTGTACTGTTTACACTTATGCGGACTTTTTGTGTCTGAGTAGTCTAATTTGTAGTTCTGTTCGCACGCGTTCTAGTTAGTGATGCTCGGTCAGACCATTGTGTTCACTAAAACGAGGTGCGATGTAATGAAAATTTCCAATTTGATTGAAACCTTTCAGCTACATTAGACACTTGGACACAACGTGTTCACACAGCGGCTGATGCGACAGTTATTGAAGTGTCGCAATACATTTTTAAATTACCGACACTCGTGTTCATAAAGAGACATTTGATGTATAGGTACACTGAGTGTGTATCTGTAGTATCATAGTTCGTAGTCCGTTCGTACCTTCAAACTTCGAATGACTCCGGTAACATTTATATCGTGCGTGTTTTACTACATGGATTGCATTTACAATGTCGATTATCTTATTAAGAGCAATAATGAATTGCGTGAGTGACTATTTTTTATTAAATGAATTTTAATTATACTTCGAATTTTCTCATTTATTACATTTTCAGTTAAAACTTCCTTGTATTATGTGATTAGAATAGTTGGTTTGTAAGTTCATTTGATAATTATTTAACAAGCAGTAGATAGTTGATATTAGAACGCCAGCAGGTATTAACAATGCAGTGATTAGTTGCAGGCACACCCGCCCCTGAGGCCCCGCCGACCTTGGGGTTGCCGTTCCCGTTTCCCTGCTTCCCTGGACAATTCCGCTACTGCTTGAGTAAGAGAGGCAAGCCTGCAATAGAGGTGGGAGCGCACCGGTTCTGTTTCAATGGTCGCGCGGCCAGTGGCAAGGTCTGGTGGCGGTGCTCGCGCAACCCGCGCTGCAGGGCCGCCGTGCACACGTTCGGCCTGCGCGTCGTGCAGATGAATAGCGCGCACACGTGTGGCGTGCGGGCCACGCCGCTCACGCCCATGTTCTAAGCACAATTTATTGTTGATCTCGATGGCAAGATCTAATTAGTCAATTTGCCTGTCATCGAACCGACCACCGGCGAACAAAACGAGGTAGTAGGGAATGGCACAGATTTTGATCTCAACGCTAGGTACGAACGGAGAATGTATGTTAGAAGTAAATATTAATATGTATTTGGGCAGGTGTTTGAAATATTGAATGTTATTATGCTGGAGTTAATAAATATTTAACACTATGTAAGTGGTGACCCACGTGCAGACAGGCAGTTTACTACAAATTACTGCATCTTACCTATGGCAACGTGTGCCACAGTGCGCACACTGTGGCCTGATCGAAATGTCAAGCAAAATTAAATCATCATCATGGTGTTACCTACATACATAGTGTTAAAGTGTAATTAGACGAATTAACTATTGTTTCGATTGGAAAGTCAAATTGCTCTTGTGCCTTTCTGCCGGTGGTCTAGACTTGAACATTGAATACGCCTTTGTCGATTACATACATGTTGTATACGCAATTGAGATTTTGCAAACTATAGTTTGCACGTTTACTCTCTTATCTTATTCTCCAAAGAGATTATTATGATGTATAACTTATATTATACTGTATTCAGTAGATACATTTAATTGGTAGATATTTTTGCGCTGTGTAAAGTATACGAATATTTTATAAGTTCTAGTGAAGACCGTCTGCGTTCAAATGATTTGAGACTGATTTTTTCAGAATTCGGTTTAGCCTACACGAAATATATCTATAGTTGTATAGTCATGGTCAGATAGGTTTCCACAGCCTCTCATAGGATTAATCTTAGGATGGTCTCGAGGGCTCGAGTGCTGTTGTGTGGCAGCTAGCGAGGTGTCTCAGCCCGCTCTTCCGAACGCGGCGGTCTAGTTGTAGTGTATTGTACAAAGTGATAGTTCTCTTATGATATCCTAAGTATTTTTATACATTATTTTTTACATTTATTTTTTTACAATTTTATTCGTGGATTTGTACATAAAATTACGATTGTTGGCATCGGAGTTCGTCTCCGAAGTGGTTGGTTTCGGTTTGACTATTCGAATGTCGGGTTATGTTCTCAGAGGGCGCTTAGGTCATAGAGGGAATGTTACGGAGTCACGTCATGTATACGATTAGGAAAGTAATGTGTAACAACTTGTTAAAGTAGGAACTGCATTTATCGAACAATTGACTAAATAAATAATACTCATGTATACGTTGTAGTTGTAAGTTTGTTCTTTAGTGAGATCTAAATATTTTAAGATTTATTTTATACAATTTTTATTTTACACCATTTATATTATTAATTATTATTATTGAGTACTTAAGCGTTTATTGAAACCGTTGTCCGTACTTAGGTACGGGTATGTTGTCTCAAAAATAAGTTAACCTGAATGTTAACCACACAGTTATATTAAGTACCGTACGAAATGTATACGAATATTATGTTAACCTTGAAGTATTATTTTTAAAGTATTATTTTATTGTGATAAGATATTTTATTGCTATTATTACGTTTAGTCGTGAAAGTATTATGGAATTATGGTAAGTATAAGCGGCAGTTGTCGGTCAGAGAATGTTTATGCTGTGTAGCTGGTAGTAGAGAGATGCGTCTCTTGTGTATAGGTACAAAGAAATGATTATATTGCGCTGAACTAACATTGGCTTTTCATTTTCACCTCTGTGTTCCCAGGTAACGGTGGGAGAACCTTGTTATGTACTTGATATTGTATTTTCAGGATTTAGTAATAATTGTAACACTTATTTTTGTGATTAATGCAATATATTGATATAGGTACACATGATTAAATATATGAAAAAGTTTTTATGCAAGTTACAGATTATGAAATAATAGATAAGAAGACGTGATAAATTAAGATAAAAGAATACGTAAAATAGCCATCTAGAAACGTCTACCATTTAATGCTTAGCCATCTAGATTCTAGACAATAAAGAAATAAAAGAATGTCAAACAGAAAAGTCCTAAATAGTAGCCTGCACTCAGTGATCCGGGGATAGTAATTCTGAAGACATTGTGACGAAGTCCTACGTGGTATTTTACGCGAAATAAAATAGGTACATGTGCTTTATATTTTTTTTGTTTATTTATTTGATAAATGTGGCTTAGAAGTGACGTAGTTACATCATGGTGCGATGCTACAAGGACTAACTGTGCGGTCATTTCAGGATGGTTCTACATCCGATCAGCACGTGGGGGCCTGCACCTGGTGGCTGATGGTCACATTTTCTATGAGGACGGCGGATCGCACCCTCGCAGGGTCACTTGGAGGTGCGCACGCTCCTACCAGAAGGCCGAGCGTTGTCAAGTTGCCTTATGCTTGAGGGACGGACGACTTGTCTACTTCCGTGGTTCCCACAACCACCCCGCTACGTACAACCCCGCTAAGCACGAGTCGCGGCGTTTCCAAGTGGATCCCATGGGCAAGTACAAGATAGTAGCTAGCCCTCTGCCTCGGGCGGGGGCGGTGATCGCGGCGCCCGCGCCCCTGGTGCCGCCGGCGCCGCACGCCGCCATGCTGCTCTAGGCCTGGCGCGACCTCCTTGTCCGCGGTCTTTTGGATGCCACCCACTGATCGCGCACTTGGAGTGTCGCACCCCTACAAGTGAGTCACCACACGTGACCACCGATTGTTATACAGTTCTTAATATTATGAAGGAACAAAATAAAGCTAATGCTACAAACCCAAACGAGGAATTGAAGCCTAGTTTTGTTTCTTCATGATTTCGGAAGCCTTATTATTTTTATGTAGTTATGCCAAAGGTCAATGTAATTCCTTTATCTATGTATACTATTAATGGTTTAGGAATAGTTTGGTAAAACTATTATACTGCGCTGGATGAAGTGATTGTGTTCACTTTGTCAACTCCTGTCAGTATTCTCTGCTCCGAATGTATGTCGTATACAAACTGAACAGTGTGTTACGATTAATGTTCCATTATGAATGTATTATTCGAGGAACCCTTCGGGTTAGTGTGATATCGAAGTGAACGTTGATATAGATTTTTGAGCGTGTTTATACTATAAACTGTTGGGAAACTATTGGAATCAATAAAAACAGGTGGCTGTAGACGCTTTAACGTCGCCTTGTTATGCCTTAGCGGCTGTTTATTAGGTGACTACACGATATAAGTATATAAAAACAATGTATAACGTGAATGTGCAATATTCTCTTACCAAAATGTTTAGAAATTATGTATACAAACTGTATAGCTTTAATGATAGCGTAGCCGTCTTGTTGATGCTTTTTTATAAAAATTCTATTTATTGACCGCGATGTAGGTGCGGAACGACTGATACACGATGTTACGAAATACTCCAATATTTATGATTTGTATTTAGCCGTAGAGGTAGACTGTGTAGACATAATAATATACCAGCTTATGAACAAAGTAATACGAGCATAGTTTTTATATTAGATACTTATACGACCATATATTATTGTAGATATGTACAGTAGGGTGGGGACACGTAGAACTCTGTAACAGGTTTCAGTAGGTGAATAATGTATTTATGAAATATTATTATGTAAGAACTTATTATTATTATTTAAATACTCGACTGGAATTAATGAATTGATACTCAGTACCTTTGAAAGATCTGATTTTCTATGCCAAAGTATATTTGACTTTTTAGTTAATAGGTATATCTAGTTGTTATTTTTTTGTTGTATTAAGTATTATTGTACTGATTATTATACATTTATTTTATTTGTTATCTCAGTTATTTAGTTTTTGTTAATAATTTATAAAAGACGTATACTGATCATTAAGTTTTTTATTTATCTGCAACTTTCCTCCAAGGTAACGTTACCTTTGTGCCAAATTGCTCAAGGATCAATTACACAGGTACTGATACCTATCTGAATTATCAAAAAAGTTAGAACTGTACTTTGAATTCAAATTTCAATGTGTGCCATGCTGAACTGTACTATGTAGTATGTGCTATATTTTGTGAGCCGGAACTACTGGATACCAATGATATAAAATGTAGCTTTGGTTAAATAGTTTGACTCTTTAATTTGTAATAAATTCTTGGACAGTGTTACTTTCGCCGCAAATGTTGGACGGTACGGAAGCAGAGTTGCTGAAGATTGGAAGGTACTGGTACAAGTTGGATGGATGCTACACGAGAGGTAGTCCATTTAGAGCACCTGTGCGAATAGCACCTGAACGAATAGCACCCAGCCTAGTCCACGAAGGGCACCTATCAAAATAATTGGCAGGTGCTCTTCGTGGATGCAAATTTGTTTGTATGTATTTATCCACGAAGGGCACCTACGATTCAGAACCGTAGTGCTGTGATATATACATCCGTATTTGGTAAGCAGGACGTTAAATAAAAAATATCGAAAATAATACATATGCATTAATAATTTATATTACACAACCAGTACCTACCCTAGAGCGCTGACGCTAATTTCGAAATCCACCATGGGTCTCCCTTTTCTTATGCTCAGGACCATATACCAAGCAACCTACCTGGGATGCGTGTGCTACGGGGCACCTGTCTGAAAATACTATTTTTATTGAGGCCTAACTCTTTACCTCTCTTTAGTAGCGCCTTTTTGAAATGGAAGTAACACCCTTTTACTGCGACTTTGGGAAATACAGATAGAATTCCTCTAACTGCAGCTTCTTCAAAGTCACTTGTAAAAAATCTATAGACATGTCTGGTATCGTGGAAAATGTCTACGGCATCGACAGTGGAGGGGTTATAAAAGTAGACATTATTCACCATATTGATTGCCTCTCTTGTATTAATACTCTTAATTAAACCTCTTTTCTTCAATATCTTCAGTATTTTTGTAAAACGAATCTGTCAAGGTTAGAAAATCAACAAATACTAATTATGTGACATTGTCACATAATGTATGGTAAGTTTTTTTGATTTAATGTTTATTAAACTATAACAATGGAGCCTATTCCCGGTCTTAGTTATCAAAATACAGCTATTAGCTACATTTCCAGTAGAAAAGGAGCCCCTATACTAATTTATGAAAATAGACAATATAGAAAGTTTAAGAAATACAAAAGTTCTGGTAATTTGTTGTGGCGGTGCTTGACAAAATCTTGCAGAGGGTTCCTGACGATCAATGCTAATGAAGATATTATAAAAATAACAGAGCATATGTGTGAGCCTATGAACAGTGCCCAGGCTGAAGTAACCAAAGCGGTGGACGAACTAAAAAAAGAAGCTGCAGCCACTGATGGTCCTATCCCATCGTTATATAAAAATAAAATTAATAAATTACTCGATCAAGGGCTCAACTTGGTAGCTCCTTGCCCAGATTACAAGACTATAAAATCTAGTCTATATAACCAACGAAATAGGACTTGTGGAGTTCGCCGCCTGTGTGCGAAAACCGCGGGTGATGTACAAGTTAGTACTTTTAATTTTTAATCTAGAAGTCATTTCACCGACCATTATAATTATGACAATTTCAGATATATATATAGTACCTATACTAGCGGACCCAACAGACGTTGTCCTGCATATCCACTTGAATGTATAAACAAAAATTCATTCAAATTAGTTCAGCTGTTTAGGATAAATAACCTAAACATCGACTGCAGCGCCATCTGCCGGGCTGATTTGTGAATCTAAACCATTCCCAGATCCCCTTGAATACACAAAAAATTTCATCAAAATCGGTTCAGTCGTATGAGAGAAGTTCAGTGACATACACACTCACAGAAGATTTATATGTATAAAGATATCTTTTTGAGATTCATCATCAACAGCCTATAAATGCCCACTGCTGAGCAAAGCCTCTTCTCACACGGAGAGGTTAGAGCATTAATCACCACGCTTGCTCAATGCGGGTTGGCGATTTCATACTTATAATTAGAAATTATAAGCCCAGGTTTCCTCACGATGTTTTTCCTTCACCGTTTGTCAGTGGTGTCTGAATAATCTTAGAAAGTACATATAACTCGGAAAGTCACATTGGTACTTGGCGTTGGTAGGTTTCGAACCCACACCCTCATGCATGAGAAGCAGGCGTCTTAAACCTCTGAGCCACCACGACAGTTTTTGAGATTGAAAGTGATGAAATGATTTTTTGAACTTTGAATCTGTCGAGTCAACCTACGCAAACCTACGCATCTGTCCAAGAGTTTGTTTATATTTGAATCATTTTTCAAATTATATATTTATTTCAAGGTACCCAAACAATATCTGGACTGTTGGCTGACTTCTGCGATGGTAAAAATAGAATACTTCTATTTGCCACGGCAAGAAGCAAAGAAGAACTTGCCATAACACGCCATCTCTATTGTGATGGGACTTTTAGATCTGCACCAAAACCTTTCCTTCAGATTTACAGCATTCATGGTGATGTCGGGGGTATCGTTAAGCCGTTAGCATATGCTATGCTTCTGAACAAAAAAATGTCTACATACAAATTACTATTTCAATTATTGAAATCCACGATACCAGACATGTCTATAGATTTTTTTACATGTGACTTTGAAGAAGCTGCAGTTAGAGGAATTCTATCTGTATTTCCCAAAGTCGCAGTAAAAGGGTGTTACTTCCATTTCAAAAAGGCGCTACTAAAGAGAGGTAAAGAGCTAGGCCTCAATAAAAATTGTATTTTCAGAAAGCACGTTGCTCTATGCACTGTTCTTCCTTATTTGCCACCGAATGACTTAGACGATGCTTGGCTATATATAATGGGTGAGAGTCCCCAAGATGACAAAGTGACAGCATTCAATGATTATATGGTTAGCCAGTGGATTGACCACAAATTGTGGTCAAACAAATGGTGCTGTTACGGTCAAATTCACAAAACCAATAATTATGCTGAGACGCATTATTCAGCTATAAATAAAGCTATAAACAAAAATAATAAGAACATTTGCAGTGTTTTAAGGGTCTTAAAAGACAATAGCAAAAATTATGCTGAAGTACGGAAAAAAATTGACACATCACGATCTCAAAAAATTGCCAAAATAAAAAATAAATTAATAAATAGTATAATAGAAGAATACGAAAATGGCATTATTTCTCTAGGGCACTGTATCGAAAAGTTGAGATTTTAAGATTTATTTTTATTATGATAGGTACTGATTTATGAGACAAGCCCGCTACAACCTCCTTAAACCGCTGCAACTCCTGTAAGCCAGGTTCTACAGTAGATACAACCATGAAAACACCGGCACACTGAAGTCCGGCGCGTCCCAGGGACATGAATAACTGTCTTGGTTCCCGCAACAAAATAATTCAAAATATATTAATTATAAGAGCACCACGGAAGGACGGAAACTAAGTGGGTCCTATGTGTGAGCTGTTATACTTGCTTCCAATAATAGGTGTGGCAAGAGCGCCTAAACGCATGGAAATTTGTTCTAGATTCCACGAGATCCGTATAATAAGCTACACCTGACGAAACAAATAAATTATTTTACCTTCATATTGCCAGAGATCACACTCCCAGAGTATGTAATGGAAGGACTGCTCATTTTGCAACTCCACTGTCAAACATTGGCATCATGTTGAATCACCAAGTTAAAATAAGAACAACTTGCTTTTAAAGTTGCTGTGGCCAGGAAGAATTTGGCCAACACAGTGATGCACCTCCACCCGCTCATGCACGGATGGGAAGAACTGATATAGGTGGCGGCCCGTGATAGAAGATTCCCACTCTACACTGACATTCAGTTGTAAATCGAGGCTAAAAGCTGGCCTAGGAGTAGTTTTATCTATTACCTATCTATCACCTATTATGGCCGTTAGAAAAGAGAGACCCCAGGTGGCTTTCAAAATTGCCGTCAGCGCTGTACGGTAGGTACTGTTTGTGTAATATAAATTATTAATATTCATATGATTTTTTTTATATGTCTTTTATTTAACGTCCTGCTTACCAAATACGGATGTATATATCCCAGCACTACGGTTCGAATCGTAGGTGCCCTTCGTGGATAAATACATAAAACAAATTTGAATCCACGAAGAGCACCTGCCAATTATTTTGATAGGTGCCCTTCGTGGACTAGGCTGGGTGCTATTCGTTCAGGTGCTATTCGCACAGGTGCTCTAGATGGACTACCTCCTACACGAGCAAGCGGCGCTGGGTGTGCGCGCGCGGCTGCGGCGCACGACTGCACACCATCGGCAAGAGAGTCGTCTTCACTGAACTCAGGCACTTCTGCAGAACCAACAACCACACCATTTGACGTACTCTCATTTTTTTCTCGTTGTACATATTTTCTTGTTTAGGAAATAAAATCAGGCTCTCTTGTAGATCTTTCTCCTTTCACGATACTCGTATATTTGTAATCAAGTAGTCTATATTAAAGATTTTAGATTTATAACTAGTTTTTAGTTCCTAGTGTTAAGACTGGTAAATGATATTACTATCAAAAACAAATGTTGTTCTGAAATCACCCACCGTTGTAACTATATTTTTACTTTTACATATGTTGTAACTTTTTTTAAGTCTCTTATACATTTTAAGAAAAATGTTACTTGTAAAACTTTGTTTTATTTCTTTCTAATAGTTTCTAGCAGATTTAAAGGTAATTGTTTGTTATTCTGGAAAGGATATAGGTACAACTGATATGTATGTGACTATTACTAACAATGTTACGATATTCCAGTGAAGGTTATAAAGACGCAGACTGGTTATCCGAAACTGTCTCTGAACGGTTACGTGTACCGGCCTCATAATGCGTATAGGAATCAGCCGCGGATGCTGTGGTACTGTGCAGCAAGGAATAAGTTCCAATGTATGGCCACACTGCGCACCTACAACAACGAGGTAATCGACGTCTCCGGAGTGCACAACCACGAACGCTGACCGCAGCTGCAGGTTGCGCGAGCGCCGCCGACCAGACCGCGCGTGCGCGAGATGACCGCGCACCTGCTGCGGATATTCACCCTTTACGGTGAACGACTCGGTTTGACTAGCAATGCAAACACTGTGTAAACTTTAACCATGCATAGCTTGCACTACAAAGTGTAGCAGAATAAACGGAAAACTTTTCAGGTGTTGGTTTGGGCCCTAAATTAAACAAGTTTTGTTTCAGCAAGTCGTTTGGTTTAGTTTCATGACTTGAAGTAGTACCTGATAGCTCATGATTTATTGTTACATCTTGTACACAATTATGTATTACACGTTTCAGTACACCTAGTTTCTATCGTGATTCATAAGTATTACTTAAATTAAATAATGTTCATGCGGCATATTACGAGGACGCGCGTCTATTTTCGGTCTCAACAGGAGCCCTTAGTTATGCTGCCCTTAGCTGCGAACTCCCGTTGAGCAAAGTGAGCAAACCGCATGATCATAATGTAATGTACTACCTATACTCGTTAAAGTTTACACTGTACTACTACGGTGCATTTGAACATGACATGATACATTTTGATAATTTGCAAAAATATATTAGTTCATTGTAAGTCAAGGATGTTTTTGAAGTCATTATTTTAGGTTCAGACTTTTTTTTTAGTGAATTGTTTTGGTAATGTAATTGGAACAAAACGGAAAGTTAAGTCGGTTTTTTAGACTTAAATTGTCAGTCATAAAGATTCTGTTAATTTTGAAATTGTAGATGTAAGTTCTAAATTGGTCTTATTTTTTTTACTTTATAATTATGTTCGTTATAGAGAACGTTCCTAAATGCCATATTGTTTCTTGTCTCAATTTTAGTGTAAGATATAATTAGAAGTTATTCAGAGATAGTCACAAAGATATGTATAATTATGTATTATAACGTAAAATGTTGCAGATAATAGTTCTCTACTGCCATCGGTTGAGAATTCATGACTGTTTCATTAGAGCAATACTTAGATCCTAATGTTATAACAGAAATATAAAATTATATTGTAGTTTTAAGTAGTTGAAATCTCAGTGTAGATGTATCTTTTGTATGTGATCTTAGTATTTTGGATAAAGTTGTATGTAAATATTGAAATGTAGAGCTGAAAGCACTTGTAAGATATTCCTTAAAGGAATTTAATAATTTATTCGTTAAAAATATCACAACCTCTATGTACTTACTACTTACTGGACTATTACTTTGATATTATTTCTTTCTTAGAAGTGACTTCTTCCTATGTCCATAAGAATTAGCCGTGTTTAGTGATCTTCGATATCTGAAAATATTCGGGATTTTGTTTTCAAGTATCGCGTGGCCGATAGTGTGACACGGATAGGTTCTACACGTGTTTGTACGTATTTTTCCTTGTAAATATACTCAACAACATTTTAAATTGAATAATTCGATTCAAAATGGTTAATTTCCTA
Source organism: Spodoptera littoralis (assembly GCA_902850265.1). Classification (NCBI taxonomy): domain Eukaryota; kingdom Metazoa; phylum Arthropoda; class Insecta; order Lepidoptera; family Noctuidae; genus Spodoptera; species Spodoptera littoralis. Next base: position 3,595,820 of record LR824542.2, on the reverse strand, counting down.
TTTTCTATGAATTTACCCTTTGTAAAAATGTCTGTATTTGAAAATTATTAAATCTTATACATTTACTGCGCGTATTATTGTACCTGCCGTAGCAATAAATGTAGTACTTACAAAGTAGGCTATCAGTTGAGTACAGTTTTGTGGAGCACTTAGAATGGCCACGTATTTCCGTGCCCACTGGAACGTTCATGCAACTCAGGTTGCAGTCTGTTCAGTCGGAAGTCGATTTGTCGGTGCATTCGGTTGGCGGTGGCAGGGAACGCCGCCACCCGAATGTCGGTGGTCACATCTGGGTTTTGACGCAGTGCCAGCAGTGTACGTGCCTTCGAGGACGGGCAAGTCGTTGCTGCTGCACGATGGCTACACGTTCTACCTGAAGAATTTGCAAGCGCACGGCAGGAAGCAGTGGTACTGCTCCTCCAGAGACATGGCGGGCTGCCGCGCTGACGTCATCACGGCGCCCGCGCGCTCCGGCGGCGGCGACGTGCTGTTCCTGGTGCGCGGCCGCCACATACACGGACCTCCCAGCTATTACTTCACACCCGACGGCAAGTACGTCAGGAAGAAGGATGTCTACCATAGGTATAGGTAGCGCATACATGCGATATTTTTATACTTTTTTTTTACAAAAACTTTTTTCTATTTTATTTTGTCTACTAATCATTACTATTTTCGCTTTTTTATTATTCTTTTTGTGTCTCTCAATTATGGTATGATTTTTTTATGTAAATTGGAAGTTCCTAAAGTTAGATACGAATGGTTTTTGTATTATTTTTTAATCGTGTACTTACTTTTAACAGTTGATGTTTATTTTTGTGCCAGCATAGCGATTGTTTCTTGTAATATCGTTGAATTTATTAGAAGTCAATTAGAAAAGAATATCAAATGAATTTGTTTTCCATTTTATAGAAGGGAGGTACTTATGATATAAGGCCTTTTGTTTTGTTGACCTATGAAGACTGCGTCGTATTTTATCAAAAATCGTTTTATCTCGTATTTTAATGTTTTCTCAGTATTCAGTTTGACGCTGAAAATGTGAAAAGCGTAAGTTTACATAAATCATTAATGTAATTTTAATGTTATGCAAAATTTTCGGGTTATTGAATGATTCTAACCATCCAATAACCTTTGTTTTTTTAATATCTGTTGAGGACATTCGCATGAATTTGAAAGTTTAAATCTGTAAGCTGTCATAATGTTGAATATTTGTGTAAACTTATTCGATCCGTCTACCTATACTACCTAACAAAATAATGTTAATTCGTTAGGTGAAACTAGATTTGTATTTTGTCAATGCAATTGTAACTGAGCGCCTCTCTATATGGACGACGACGTATACTACGGTGTTTTACGATTAGTGTTTTGTCAAATATAATATCGCCATGGTTTCGTCCTCAATACATACTGACACAAACACATGGCAGCTTACCATGGAGTGATAAACATATGACTCATACTTAGTTGAACGTGAATTGTTTCGACTCTCTCGTTATTATTCATTACGATATCATTTTATATGACATTGAGTCGTGAAACGATAAAAAATGAATTCTACTGAATTGTAATTTAAGTTGATTATATTTCTTTTCTAAAGGTTTCATCTGTTTATTTTTACATGGAAAGTATATTTTTAGACTACTTAATCAATGATGACCTTTAATAATTTTAATCGAAATGTCAAAGTTGTCTATGAGAAATTAGATCATATTGGTTTATGTAAAATTAAGACTAAATTGGGATCTAAAAATATAATAAGTAGGTGCGATGTAGCAGTTAGCTAGCATCGACGGATAGATAAATGTTTAACATGCGTCTAGCGTGCTTTGAGAGAGTAGTCGAGCATGTGGAGCGGAGCTCACATTAACGCGTATTTGTGTTTTGACAATATAAGTTACTTAAGAAACGATGAAATACTCTGTAAAAGACTAGAAAGTTTTATTAAAGGGTATGAATGAATGAACAGTGTTTCCCTTAGGCCTACGCAGTGGAACGTGACCGGGGGTGGCGTGGGCGGCTGACGTAGTACGGCCCTAGGAATATATATTACGCAAGCGATGTACCACGCTTTGTTTGTATACAATGCTCCACACTTCCATACACCGCCTTACGTTTTATCTACCTTTTAGGCGCGGTTTTTATTTGTTAATTAAACTATATGTTTATGTGATCACACTGATCACTAATAACATCAAGTGTCACATTATCTCTATACTATTAGCCTTAATTTTAAATAATGCATATGGTTACTTTCCATAAAAATGCGAGATTTTTTTATAAAGGTCTAAAATGTAAACATCCGCAAGTTACTCTTTTTCATTCTAAAATAACAAAGTTATTTCAGATACAGTTTAATTACTCAGATTTAAACATTATGTATTATTGTTAGATAGAAATAAAAAAATAATAATCGGCGTTAGTTGAAGTGGGTGACGCTACGTATTGAAACAAACAATATTATAATACGCGCGGGCCGTTACTATCGTTGCAATATCGGATGTATTCGAGAGGACATGAATTGCGCAGTTGTGACGGATCAATACCTACAAAGTTATGAAAGAAGAAAGTTCCGCAGGGCTCGGGGAATCGCATGGGCGTGCCCTCCATCTCCCGCGCTATAGCCTAGTTACGCCCTGTATGCCCTAATTTGACGTACTACCCCCTACCCACCCCACGCGCTACCCACCCGCTGCGGGTGCGTGAGTAAACACCGCTGCGTAGTAACCCCGTGACGTAGCGTGTTTTGATACATAATGCTACTATGATTTATTTATAGATCGCTGCTCTCTACTACGTACCGATGTTTACGCTTATTAGTTTTGTTGTGGGAACGTAACAACTCATTCTCGATTAATGAAACATTATAATGAGCATCTAACGGTACGGTGACCTTTCCGGACTGCATTCGTCCGGCCTACAGGTTTTAGGTTTATCTGGTTACGTGAGCGGGTTTTTAAATTATGTTAGTTATTTACATTAATGCTAAGTAGCCGTGGCATGGCCATCGGCCACAGTTGTAGTAATTAGGCCAATGGAGTACCGTCATAATTGCATAGGTTTCCTGACAAATGATGAGTTAAACTATGGAGATATGAGAAATGGTGGGTGAAGCACGCAGCTAGCGCAAGCGTATCGTGGCGTGGTGCGTGGCGCGTGTGTGCGTGCCCTGGGCGAGGAATGTAGGTTGTCGAGTATCTGCGCGCTGCGCTAGGTCCCGGGAGCACGCGAGCGCGCGGCGCGCGGCCGCCACCACGCGGTGTCGCGCCACGCTCCAGACATGCGCGCGGCGCCACTCGCATCCTGGTGATGGTGCCCCCAATCGATAATGCCCCAGAATCTTACTCCGAGTGCCCCTTCCCGCTCCTCTCCCAGCCCTAGCTCACCATACCCGTCAAATTATAACATCCCATTGTAGTAATAAGGTCGTTTTTACATCCCCGCTTCCGCTAATGTTTCCGTTATGGTTAATAGTCGCTATAAAGAATCTTTTGAAGAAAATGTTGTTTCTTTGTGTTTCAGTATTTTTAGAATAGAAAAACTGAATATGTTCTTTTAAATGTGCGTATGAATTATTAATGTAAACTTTGTACATTTTCAGTGGAAATGTTAAGTTTGAGACATTTTATATGATGTAGAAATATAAGTTTTGGAGTAAGAGCTGTTTTTTTCCTTGTATAAAAGTATTTGGATAATTGCACAATCACGTAGCACGATCACCTGGTATTGAAGCGTTTAGTGGTCATGTATTGGTGCTTTTAGCGTGGGAGTCGAAGTCTTGGTGCGTGCGGGTGCGAGTGCCGGCGTGGCGGAACAGGAGCGTGTCCATACTCCACGCGCCCACCTGCTACGTCACCGTCCACAACAGACACCTGTGCGATTGTCTCCTGCGACGACAGAAGCCATATCCGTCCACTACCCATTAACATTAATACATGTATAATTTATTTTTTTCTTTCCGAAAAATGTTAACATTCTAGAGATCAATCTCATAGCCTATAGTGTAGATGATGTCGAGGGCTCTTGATTATAATGACCATTATCTTGTTTGAATCTAAAAAAAAGTGTTTTTGTGGTTTTTCATAGTACAAATAATTTATGTGACGCAACATTTACGTTTAAGCTAATTTATTAGACACTAGTAAGTACATGAGTGATACAACACGCACATTAAGGTTACGTAGGTAACGTAGGCATGTGGATATAACTATAACGGATTAGCTTTTGATGGAAACAACTATAAACTATGTTCAAAACAAGTTTTGTTGTTTTCAAATCTAAAATATAGGTACACAGTCCAATTTAATCGTAGATACGTACCTATTTTATTTTATTAGTACAAGTTTCCGCATTTTAGTCATAGGTAACTTCATATCAGTAATTTTTTGTTAAACTGATCGTTAGTTTATTGTGTTATTACCTTAGAAACAGAGTTTTAAGTACAAAATATGTTGATTATACATAGTTAAACCTACATAAATATCTTTTAATGTTTAGTACTTGTAGATGATTATCTGTGCCGATTGTGTGATGGAGTGTTGATAAAATGTTGTAAAGGAGGCTGTAATATTGTATTGTAATGTAATAATGTAATGTCACAAACCTATTGTAAACACTAAATGTTATTTATTGTATTATTCTAAAATGATAATGTTTTAAAAACGCATAACATTAGAAACGGGCTGTTTTACCTTTTTTTTTGAACCGTGGTTATTCGCTTTCCTAGGAAACGTTTTAACCGTTATTGATTGGAATGACTTCAGTAACTAAATTACTGTAGTAAATTGTGCTGCCTTTGTCCCGGTCGCATGAAAGTTGCAAGTGTTCGTAAGTATTTTGTCTTTCAAATGAATAGGAGAGTTACCTATTGAATAATCAGAAAAAAATATACTACCTGTTGATTTTTTTAGGTTTACCAGCGAAGAATACTTTGCAATACAGATGCCTAGAACAAGGGACATGGGTTTATTGTAAGGCCGTAGACATGCCGCTCAATTGCCGTTTCACAAGCAGTTTACAAGGATATTAGAGAACGCTGTAAAAGCGTGAATTCGGATAAACAAGGAAAGATGTCGAAAGAAATTACAGAGGGCAAACGTTTAAACAACTATTTGGGACTTGAAGATGTTTATTTATGAACTATTTATAGCTTCAGTTATTTTTAGACCCAAGAGAAAGTGTACCAGTATCATACGAGAGAATTGAGATTTGTGTATATCTTCTCCCGTACTTTTTTTGAGAAATCGTCCTTACTCCTTGATTAACAATATCGAGCCAAAAATTTGTAGCTCTGTAATGAGTCGTAAAATCGCAAACAAAATAAAGGTAATTGTCTTCATTTAGACATTTATTTCATTAATTAAACGAGGTTTACCTAATTCGTATTGAACTGATATTTTTTTAATTTTGTTGAAGGATTGCGTTGGCAAAGGAGGGTATAACATACAAACTTGATGAATTTATGATTAGTGATCACAAGGCATTCAAAAATAAATTCGTCATCCACTTCTTTGGATAGAAAGTACATCAAGGTACATCAATGCTTGCCTGCCATCTTCAAGACTTCTATTATTTATCAATGAAATTTTTTTTGGTCCCCGAAAAAAATTTTTTTGTAAGCCCACATTTTACATTTTTTTCGTAACTATTTTTCTTATAAATATACCGTATAACAAATGTTATGTGTTTTGAAAATCTCGTTTTGATTCAGAAATTTTTTCATAAACATTAGTTATGAAAAAAGTTGAAATTAGCCAACTCCACGTGTTACATGTCAGCCATTATATCTGTTCGTACGTCTCTCCTCTCTTTCCCACGCTTTCTTAATTCCGCCCGTTTCTAATTATATTCTAGCCATTTTATAATAATTTAAGAGTGTTAGCTTTATTTGTTAGTATTAGTGTAGCTGGCCACTGCCATGTAGTTCAGCCGTGGTTTCACGGCCTACGTGACGTAATGTCGGCGCCACGTGCGCACCGATACATACCACAGATTACTAAACAGCATGGACGATGCCACAAATAATTGTCCTAAAACAATACAATGTGTCAATGGGTCAATAAGTACTGTGTGTTTGGTTTGTTACTGACTTTTGTTAAGATATATAATTATTTTATTGTTTTTTTAATCATTATGTTATGACTAACATACGCCGCAAATACAAAGTACAAATTATTGTAATGTTAAGTTTAGTTTAATAAAATTTACAAAAATCGGGCCCTGTGCATTAAAAATCTGAGCGTTAGTTAATATTTTATGAAATAAAATGTTTCCGTAACGATCAGGCGCCCTAATCGCGCGTAAGATACGGCGAGAGGTCACAGCTCAGTCCCTACACGCCCTTAGTTCAACGTTCTATTTTTAGTACGTACAGTCGGTATTCGGTATTCGTACAACCGAATGTAGTACTTACGGACGTACTGCGAGCTGCGCATGTCGTGCTATCAATGAAATTATTTCTGAACATTTTATAGTAGTACGCAGGGCTTCGGACCTGTTTTTTATCCGTTACGTAATGGCCGACTAGCTTATTTTGTTTGTTACTGTACACATGTGTTTTGTAATATTTTAAAATATTTTTCTAACCTTAGATTGGAGTTGTACTAAACCGGATCTTGGGTTTGACTGTAGGTCTGATAGAGCCATGATATATCTATTGTCACATTCCAAAGTTTGTTTCTTATGGTATTTAGTTCTCTAAAACACGTTGTTTGACAGATTTCTACAGATTTGTCTTTTTTAAAAGGGCATACTTTAAAAATGAGGACTATTAATTACTACGAAATATGTAAATGTGTATTGATGGATTGTCAACAAGAGTTAAGACGAAATAACTGGATTGACTAGATTGTAGTACTCACGTCAGAATGTCACGTCATCGTTCAGAATGAAAGCTTGTTTACTACCATTATAGAAATAGATGTTACCAGAAAACAATCATACTATATTCTCAACCAGCAGGTGATTCACGAGAATCGGTCATCAATTTTTATAGCACTTCTTCCAATCAAACAATTGTGTTTTCACACGGAGTTCGTAGCACCACGATGAAAATAAAATTTGTGTTTTATGAATAAAATATTTTGTTAAAGACAGTTTGTTTTATTCATTGTGTTCCTTCTTCATTGAACTTTAGTCTAACGACTTAATTTATTATTGTAAGGTACTCAGTTCATGATTACGTCGAGAGGAAGCCGACTGTTGTACTGCATGGGGCACACTTACTACGTAAATTGTAGAAGGAGGCAAAACAAATCCCGAGTTCTGTGGTACTGCTCGTGTAGAAGGTCCAAGAGGTGTTCTGCTTCAATTCTGACAGTCGACGACAGAGTTGTTGGACACATGCCCAAACATACGCATCCGCCAAAACTACTCATTTAATTTCAAACAAAAATACATATTGCCAAAGTGGTTCAATTAGTCACCCGCATCCAGCCAGCACGATTAACTAATGTCACAGTACCTTTGTAATAGAGACGTATAGGGATCATTGATGATCACACACAATAGCTCGTATAATTCGACATTAGCATATTGTTCTGGCGTAATATTGACACACATAATAAATCTGATGTGTCTGGTGTAAATATAGGTCAATACTACACTACTCAACCATAAAACCTAATTAAATGTTGCATCTTATTTGTTATTGTAATGTTCAGAGACCCGCTGGTAGTGTTTCGAAGTATCTAGAAACATCCCAACATCTTTATTCAGTGTTAGTGTGTCAGTAAGTTATCTTGAAATAATGTAACACTGCGAGGACTAATATAACTTCTGTATCTTATTGATCAGAAGTAGGTACCTCTAAATGCCAAATCTTTTATTTCATTATCCTTCATTAGCGAAGGAATAAGCCAAGTCATGAAGATTCTGTCCATAAATTGACGTTAGTGCTAATTGAATTTTATAATTAGATATTCGTGCCAAAGGTAATTTAATGAAAAATAGTTGAATGGAAACTTAAAGGATTTAACTATTTAGGGACTTAGATATGAAGTAAATTTTTTAGTTTGTCTCCTAAATCTTGAAGGTCACGCGATGACCTGCCGATGCCGCCGATGATAAAATACAAGATAAGTGTAGTCAAATTTAATTGTACTTGGCGTATAATTTAGAATTGTAAGCGGTATGAGCACGTGTAGATAATTTAGTACAAGTTGTTGACTAGGTTATTAACACAAAACTGGACATGTTATTTACTGCTTAGAGCAAATCTATACTAACTGAAGTGATAATAACCCTAAGTAATTTTAATGAATCAAATCTATCGTAGCATGATTCAAAATAATAACAATAAAAGTTGTAAGCCCGAGCCCATTTCTAGTCAGTAATAATACTATCTCGCCGCATCGATCCGTACGTCTTTGTACAGATCCCTACCTGCCCGTTCTGGGAACTAAAAAAAGGAACGTCTAGACGTCCTGCCTTTTGATGCTTTTTCTATTTAAAACATGTTTTTATGGAATACTTTGATTTCTTTCAATGTTCTAGCGCCAGGTGCAGGTAAGGGAACCGGCTTCCAACACTTTTATTTGGAAGTTAAGGTATCTTTTCGTCAGTTACATGTGCCTCCAGAATTCTAAAGCGGTACTTTTTATGTTAGTCCTTAAACCAGTCCCTTGTCTTGTATTATAAAGATTCAACAGACAGAATAAATTTAGGCAAGAGAATTTTATCTCGTGTATTGTTGTGTAGAGAGGGGCTCTTACAACATTTACAATAACAATTAGCATATCGCAAACGTTTTATTTTAATTCCATGAGAGTTTTGAAATAAGTAAAGATCGTAGAGATCAGTCAACATGTTAGAAGATATGCAAAGGTACAACATAATAATAAGAGAACGGTGTGCTTAGATAACGGAAGTTAAACATTTGTTTAGCTAACAGTTTGTTATTGAACGAAATATTGTACTTATATGTCGCAGTTTTCCTCCTCGTTCCTCGAGCAGAGCATCAAGCGGCGCAAACAATCATCAACGATCCGTTTACCGTTTGAGTTTGATTAAGTACAGCGGGTACGAGCGATTACTTCGTTGAAGCGAGCACAACATTTGTGAAACTATTTGTTTTACCACACACTCCTACTAAATAGTATTTTCTTACTGATTTACGAAAATTGTTCTCAAATGTCATCGTAACGAAGTCTGAACATACGTGCAGTCATTTGAACTTAAAATGTAATAGTTTAAAAATGTTTCACACAATTGTCAGAGATAGTAAGCAACTGATGCATTCTATGTTTTACGTACTTACATTCATACAGATTGTATTCAAACATCGAGATAATCACTGTTCACTGAGAAATTTTTAGAAAGCGTTCCGTAATGTACTAGATGAGTATTATTGTGATAAGGGCAGACAGTATTCAATTATATGTACAGTTGTGAAGCTTAATAGCGTAGCTTCTCCAAGTACTTGTCGAGTGGCTCAGAATGATTTCGTCATGACCCTATTGCCCGTCCAACTAGTAAATACCTGAAGAAGTACCACAGGCATTCTCCGTACCGTTACGGTGAACAAACTGGACAGCCGACCACTTGTTTAGTTCAATTGAAATGTTAACTTGATTACATTTTTTTCTGAACAGCAACACTGATGACTTGCTACCAAAGAAAAATTCGATTTTGATCTCTATGTATGGCGCGTTACCGCCTATCCGCATCACGGACATATTTTTAGCCCACTGATTCGAGTTTAATGTACTAAAGTTGTTTACTAAGGTTCGTACGTACCTACCTATCTAGAGTCATCGTACCGCCGAATCTTGGGTTTTCCGCGAACGCACGCGTGTTGTTTATTACTAAGTGTAGCAATGACCCTAATGATTTTCTTCACGATAGTAGATTGATTTTTCTGGTGTACGATTTAGCCCTTTCAAATCTAATAAGCTTGTATTGTATCATCTATTCATTACATGAATTATCAAAATGTTTTGCTAGAACACATAATGTAATAGAAGTACTTTTATTTTAGGTTACTACGGTAGAATGAAATTCGCTTCAATAAGTTGTCATTTTTATAGGGAGAGTAATGTGTCTATTATCGTGAAGTTAAAAGTATGGCGAAAGCGTGGGCGGCCGCCAGCGACATTAAGTGATAGGTACTCAAGTTATGTGAGTAAATGATTGCGTATTACTGCACTAATTAATGTGAGTCCGTCATGAAAGTTAATATTAAAAAATATATATCCGAATTATTTATACATTTCTGTTTGTGGCGTTATTTCTCCTAGGTCTTGGGGAGGCAGATGCTCGTATTGATATACGGATGTAGATACACCTACTGTTATTCGGGTGGCGTTCGTTGCTAGGCATGCCTCCGCCCTAATATTTTTGTTCACATTAGGGAGCGTGGGGGCACCATGCCAACCGTCTGCATTTAATAATGCCATACTTCATAAATACAAATAATAGCGAGCTTTAAAAGGATCTTGCTTTCAATTTGCTAATACATAAACTAATGTTAAAATTTAATGAAAAACTGTTAAGAGTATGTAGCTCTTAGTACTTTCGGTAGGAGTCTTACGAATTTCACAACTGTTTACCTAATTTTTTTCGTTTGTCAGTGAATTACACGTGCCCTTTTCCTTGGTGATATGTTTTATAACAGGATTGCTAAATAGACCGGTTTACTTAACTGTAGGAACTTGGTGGATTTCAAATTTTATGAATTTGAATTATATGGCCGCTTGTGATTCAGTCTTACCGGCTAATGCGTAGGTACCTACTTTGAAATTAAACCGGATGTGAGTAGTCTATCTAATATAGTTTATTTTTTGTGACGTTGTGTTTTTTGATTCAATATGCCTTAATTGTAGGTTGCCGATGTAGCTAGTTAATATGCAGAAGACTAATTGCATTGACGTCAATGAAATAGCGTTAGAATTAAGTGCTAACGACCTTTTACACATGAAATGTATAAAAAATACACAGACCTACAATATTTGTTCTTTATCAGGAAGCAGTACTGAAGAGATGGCTTCTAATAATCAATATCCGGCCTATTCTATTGTATTGTATCCCACAAAGTTCGCTTTCTTTGCCTTTTAATGGCTCCTTGCACAATGACTGATCTTGCTCCAATGTTAATTGATGTTACGATTTATTCTCTTTCTACTTTTTATGATACAGCCGCTTCTGTGTTTGTACAGTTTCATGCGTTTATGGTTTTAAGAGGAACCATCGTTTATATTTTAATTCATAAGATAACTGTTTATTTTATTTATATACTGAGACATTATATGCTCACAGAAACTCAATGAAACAGTAGCAGATTGTTCAGAATCGTTAACTATCGGTAGATTTGTCGGTTGATCACAATTTTATCGTCCAATAATTGGAGATTTGTATGAAGTTAATGATCTGTATTATTCTGTATAGAATTGTTTGGTTTCCTGGTGGCAATGTAACGGGATTGCAGAATCATGCTTCCTATTATTCTGAATTGTACAGACAGAAGAAAACAATAAATTATTTATCATGGAAACAGTGAAGACGTGTGTATCGTTCCGTGAGAATGGTCGTGTGCCATTAAAGCCAGGTAGCCGCCCCGTTACTTATTGTTCTGCCTGGGTATCATCTAATACTGCTTGCCTACATTGTGTTTCATAATTGCACACCTGACTTAGGTACTCTGTAGTTAGTTTTTTGAACTCTAAATTGGTCATAGAATTTCGACTTGCTCGAAGCACCAATTTATTTGGGTACATGAAAGGAGAATTGTCATTGTGAGTATGGTAATTTAATTAGATGTTAAGTCGTTATTTATTTTTTACCTACTTAACATACTACTATTAGCATTAACAGATAAAACACGGCATTAATTGAAAGACATGGGTTCACATAAATTAAAATTGACATCTGTATTCTAATAAAGATTTCGTTTGCAACAAATAAAGATAAACGTTTTTCTCCAAGCTTAGTTAAAACCAGGTCAGCTAAAGATGCGGTTCACCAAATTCCATTATAGAAACTTAGAGCTGCATCTGTGACGGTCGTTAAGTGAAGCATTAAGGTATGATGGTAATCTCTCTAACGGTAAACTGCATTTTTCCACTTGTTTCTCGTTAACTACAATCCGCATGTCGGTCACGTAATCTAAGTAATTATAAATACACTGTCATGCAGGCATCTTACAACCAATATGAATAGGAAATCTTGATATTAAATACAGATACCCATATAGGACATAGTTGGAATATTAAGGAATTTGTGCCACTAGCGCCCTCGTACGCCGCGGTGGAAATGTACCCGAAACAGTAAGAAAGAATATCAACTGTTTCTCTCAGTATTTCTTAAGGTTCCACTGTAGATGGCGTTGGACGTCCATAAATAAACCCTTGGCGCGTTAAGACGTTCAAGTTCTTGAGACATTTTCGAAGATGAAGATGCGTAAAGTGAATTGTTGTTCTATTAATAAATTGTGTTGCAAATAAGTACAGTATTGAAATTTTGAATATTTAAACTGAACGCTTACTATAAAACTATAATAACACATAGTAGTGTAGGAAAAAGAAAGATCAGAATACATGAAATTACGAAAAAAATGTACGTGAAATAAAGATGATGCTGCTTGTCAACAGATGGCAGTGTCAGTTCTTAACTGATTTTATTTCACATTTCAAGGTGTTCGAAATGAGCCACCTAGTTTTATTGAAATACAGTTTTGTCATTGTAGTTTTTAAACAAGAAGGTAATTATTTAATTTTTAATGTTACTTATATTTCAAAGGGTATTAATCAATCGATATTTAGTGTAGACTTAGAACACATGATGTTGAAATTGTTCCAAATACAATGCATTCCTAATTAGGTCGTCCCATATTTCCGTGCCCCTCCGTCATATCGTTGTTCATGCCGAAGCAACATGAAAGGGGACATCAAGGGATGGATATTGCCATATTACGACTAGTCCGCTTGGTTAATTAATTAATGTATTTAGGAAGTCAAATGAATGATTATATCTGTTGTCAGACTGTAGATAGATAATGCAGAGAAGTAGGTACGAATTTGTTTGACGCTTAAAGTAATACAAACGAACGCGTACTCGTTTCGATTACTTTTAACGTAAAACAACATTGTACTAAGGCCTCTGATGTATTTTTTTATGTCTCATTGTAAACAGAGAATTATTTACACTTGAACTTATACCAAAAACTAAATTTTTGTAAATGTTTTTATAATTGTACTGATCGTTGTAGTTCATGCATGGATAGAAATAAATTGTTAAAAAGAAGTGTAAACACGCTTTTAATCATACTTCCTTGTCACCAGATGAAATGAACATATCTAATGAGCCAAACTCGATATGTTTTCTAGTAGGTAGCCCAAAGTTCAATCAGTCTCGTTCCAGTTCAATCATCAAGCCAGCTCGATAGTACCCTAATATTGTACGGTAATCTAATCTACATTGTTAAGTTTCATGATGACATAACAATTAGAAGTGCGTGTAATTCAGATTTTATTTAAATTTAATCAAATCGAGTTCGATCTTCAGGACTGTAGTCGCTGCTAAATCATATTTGGCGCTAGACCGCACCACATATTATCAAGAAAAAAAATAATAGGAAATAGTTGTTTATGACACATAAACTCTCCAATTTTCTCAAACTTGCAGGGCCATTTTACGTCACGTCTCGTCGAGGTAACCCTATGATTATTTATGAGGGCAAGAACTTCATCAAGGAGAGGGCCAGAGGGTCACAGACACGATGGGTGTGCGGGAAGAAGCGGAGGCTGCAGTGCATAGCTACTGTCACTACCTTTGAAGGAGAAGTCGTCAAAACCTACGGGTTCCACAATCATAGCTAGCACAACGATATTCTTTATTTTTCCTGTATCCTTAGCCAATGATTATAAGGATACAGGTATACCTGATAGACAATTATCTACTAGGTATAACTTTAGATAATACTTTCTAAACATAACTTGAATTTGTTGATTTGGCTACTGATATTTGTTAGATACATCAATATTAATAAATGCCAAGCAGTATACATAGACTATATCGGTGCTATAAGATATGGCGACATATATTTTTAAATGTTATAATAATATACGTACGATGAAATGCTCAGTCACTTATAATTAACATATTATAATTAAGTACTATGTTAAATCCAGAATTACTTATATAGTTTACGTAGGTGTTAGTTTTCGAGATTAATTCAGTTCGTCTTTTCAGAAATGTTATAGAGATTGTTATTGTTTAAGTTTATCTGCTTGTTGGTTTACATTATGTATACCAGTTTTTTAATAGGAAATAATAATCAAGGTCTTATGTGCTTTTGTAGATACATAGTTGTTAGTTTGTATGTTTCTTAAAGTGTTGATAACATTTTAAAAGTGATAGTCGAGTTTTAGTTAAATAATTGTTAAGTATATTTTAAAGATATATTTGAAAATAAATTCTTATTATTCGAGGTCCAATCGTCTGTTTGACAATATATTTTTAGAAAGACTCTTCTAGAAGCGAATATTAAATAATACCACTATACAATCGAACTGGTCGTAGGTCCTCGGCCTAGTTGAACACTAACAAAACATCGAACGATTTTTATTAATGTAAATTTTGACAATGATTCATAGGGTCCTAACGTCATAGATTTTAACATTTTTACTATTATTTTCCTTATTTATTGATATTATTAAAAGTCAGTTGAACTATACACGTGGGCCAATTAGGTATATTTCCATTAGTTTGATATTAAAAACCTTTGTTGGTATTGTTGTTAAGAGGAAAGACTGACAAAAGGGCGAACGTTACTTTTAATACTTATTTTATTAATAATAATTACTAATGATTTCATACCGTACCTATATTTATGAAAAATGATTGAATGATTTATTCTATAAATAGTTAATGAAGCATACGTAATAGCCGAAACAAATTAGAATTAAACTTTATTACTTATTGTATAGTTTATAAAAAAAAGTATAATTAGTGAAATATTTAGAACAATGTGGTTGACTATTTTATAGGAATTTGGAGATGTTTAATTATTATTCACGCTTTTCTTTAAGAGATTCTAAAGAGTTACAATCATGGTTCATTATCATCATCAACAGCTGAAAGACGTCCACTGCTGGACAAAGGCCCCCTCAGTCTTCCACGTCGAATGACAACTCGCCACTTACGATTAAACGTGGTTACTCATAATTTAAATTACTGAGTATAGGTTTTAAATTTTAAAAAAAATATAAAAAGCCTAAAAGAAATTGATTTTTTAGAAAACTCATATCGGTAGAGTTCTATATTTAACAGTTTATTTACAATGGGGACTAATATTATACAGTTTTACATATGTTATACGTATGTTGAATAATGGAATTTTTAATATATTTATAAATAACTGCAGATAAACATTATACATATATAATATATTGTAGATAGAATACACATAGAAGGATAAAAGTTTTGCATTGATCTTGGATAAAAATATTTGTAGGGAAACAAAATACTTTAACTGTAGAAATTGAAATAATTAAATTTTAAGAAAAAAATTTTCATTCTGTCCAAATCTTTATTCGGCTATTTAGAGAAATGTAGGTAGTATTCGTATTGATTTACCTATGTTGTGAACCTACTAATTTTATTATTGTTAAAATGAAATTTGGAATTACGTGAAAATTGTGCCAATAATAACATTGATAATATATTTATTTTTGGTCGTTTTATTTATTTTCTCAAAGTTTTATGGGTATGTTGCTTTTTGGTTTTTATTTTATTTAGTAAAAATGTTTAGTAGTTTTTATTTTGTTTACAGATGAATTGGCCGTTGGATCATTTCGAGGCAGATTGTTTTCATTTTACGATCTAGAAATTGCGTTGCATCACTGTTCCAACGACTAGCAATGAATACTTGGACCTAAGTCTTCGCGGGTCACAATTAAGTCTCCAGTAGAGAGATCTTAATGTAAAGGATGATAAAATATATTGGGATCCTGCGGCTTTTGTCCAAGATACTGTGTAAGATATTTGCCATTTAACTTGCGCTATTAAATAATAATAACCTATTTACTATTATCAAGCTATATATGGAGGTATTCTAGATAGATGATGTAGTCACAAAGTCCTCCGAATTTCGAGTTTCATTGATCAAATGAAAATATAAACTTTTTTAAGAAGTCACAAGTAAGATTTTGTTTTTATTTATTGTTATATACTTTAATACTTTAGTTATTTCGCTATTGTAAATGTTATTGGGTACGGCGCAATATGCTACTTTTGTAGCACTTGATAAAATACGACAATAATTATTAATATTTTAAAATTAAGAGTTTGCCATATTGAAATACCTTTTTAAATATAAGAAACCAAAGATTATTGCTCGACAATAATGCTAACATATATTTTGTCTTTAGATAATTGGTATCGTGATCGAAATTAGTGAATTGAAATTAATTGACAATATTTGAAGATTTACGTATAATATGTATTATGAAAATAGATTAAATATAAGTAGTAGTTACTATAATTTCTATATACCTCAATTTATATACAAGTGTGACAAATATAGGTCTTTATATGTAACAAGATATTTGGCCATATTTTAGTATAGGTATAAAGATTTTAGAGCTTATGACATGCATTTTTTAATCAATAATTTGGTTTTATTGCAGTTTTCTAGTTATTATAGTAGGTATTTTAAGCTTATAAAGCAATAAAATAATTTTAACGCAGTAAATAGTTCGAAATGAATGAACGTGAATAGTGAACACGTTCTACATATTACTTATATTTCCTATAAATATATTGTATAAATTTTATATTTTCCAGTTTCCTTAAATGATTAAATTAATTGTAATTATACTAATTAAGAATAATCATTTACATATTATAGTCAATTTTATCTTTTAAATTCAACAATTGCGGTATTGATGCGAACTTAATGCATTAAGCTTTGTCTACCAATCATATGATAATCTTGAAATTCAGGCATGAAGCCATAGTTCCTATGCAGTCCACAGTGTTGATTTTAGTACAATAATAGTTACTTTTTAAAGGTTGTGAATTATTAATAAGATTTAATTAAGTACGTGTATTACTATTAGGGTACTTTAGTTAATAAAGCCCGTCATACATAATATTGATATATATTATATATAATATATATTATAGCTAGCTAGTATGTCGAGGTGGTCCGGAGGTTTATAACGCCTGCTTCTCATGCACGAGGGTGCAGGTTCAAAACCTACCAACGACAAGTACCAATGTGACATTTCAGAGTTAAATGTGCTTTCTAAGATTACCTAGACTCCACTGACAAACGGTGAAGGAAAACACCGTGAGGAAGCCTGGGCTTACAATTTCTAATTATAGGTTTGTACCTAATCGCCAATCCGCATGCGTGGTGATTAATGCTCAAACCTCCGTGTGAGAAGAGGCTTTGCTCAGCAGTGGGCATTTATAAGCTGTTCATGATATTATAGCTACTTGTGTTGTGTGACGACTTTATTACAATGAATGATATAACCAAGACACATTCTCTACTTGTACGCAGTTTTGTGTTAATGTAATGTAATAGACATATTGTTCTTATGTATATTTTACAATCACAACGATTCTTGTCAGTGACAGTATTTTTTAATGATGCTTTAGTTAACAGTTTATAGATAAGTATCCATTGAAAAATAATCCTGGTTTTCAATAAAATTTCTACGATCAATTAGAGCTATAAATCAATGTATCATGTTTTAAAAATATTCTTTATTATTGCTAAGATACCTAGCATATATATATTTTTAATGGTAATTAATTGACATTGAATAACTTATAATTGTTTCCTATTACTTTTTATACGTTTTGTTACGTTATTTGGTGTTCAAATGAAATCCTACAATTTAGAAAACTATACCTCTACATTGTTTTTGAGTAGGTACTTAATTATTTAAATAAATGTTTGGATTTTTACCTATGGTGTTTTAGTTCCAGATGCCCTTTCTTTGTGTCAGTAGGTATGGTAATGTGTTTTTGGTATTTTTCGCGATACTCAAGATAAAAATTACTATAATTTTGAGGTGATTAAAGTTTTCTGCTAATGTGAGTTTTCTGATTACCAGCAAAAATATTTTTATACAAAATGATGATAAATTTAAAGTAACAAATATTCAATAGAAAGTTATAGAATAATATTTTAGAATTAGTTTCTAAACATCATCCTGTTACAGACGTCCAGTTCATACCCACGGAGAAGGGGAAATATATCCTCGTGCTCCGCGGCTACACGTACTCGCAAGTAGGGGGCCGGTTCTTCTACTGCTCCTCAAAGCACATGGGCTGCAGGGCGCGAGTGCGGCTCATGTCGGGGAAACTCGTCGCCTCCGCGGACGAGCACAATCACGCGCCGCCCTCACACGCTAGATGCGGCAACGGCGCATTCGTCCAACTCCGTCCCAGGGGCTTGTCCAACTTCACAGGACTAGCCTCGGCTATACTCCCCTCCCCTATCACATCCCCAACCGTGGCAGCTCTAGCCCTCCACGCCCTAAACTTCCCTCGAATACTTCCTAAAACAGACCTCTGGTTACGACCTCCTAACCCTGAAGAGAAAAAGGATCCTAAATAGGTTAAGAGAAATATATGAGCAATAAATGATATGACATTAGAGTTGACGTCAACTGCTGCGTGCCACGACTTGGTTGTTATAGTTGTTGGAGATGAGTTTGTTAAAGAACTTTAGTAATATAGAGTTAACGGTAAGGCCTTGGTTCAGGTGGAAAACGTTCTTTATACAAATATATGTATATTACATTTACTACGAATACATTGTCAATTATATAATTATACTTGTATATGTCTGTTTTAACAGTGCAGCTATTTTTCATTTACTTTTTTAGTTTATAATGCTCAAGTAGTATTTTAAGATGATCACGGACGCGGCATGGATCCCACGCCAGATAGTTATTTGTCAAAATGTTATATTTCCTCTCGAACTAAGGCTTTAGATAAAAATGTGATTTTTTATTTTGTCGCGACACGCACCACTTGACTGAGGCGTTTACTTAAGAATAGAGTAGATCGTTATGGAAATCAAATGTTTCTTGAATTTGTTGATCTCTAAAATTTATGTATATTTGAAAAAATAATGTTATAAGCTTCGCTTTCAGTGATAATTCAACGCGATACGTAATTCGGTGATATTTTCTAAGTAATAATTATGAGCCTTATTATTATATCTACGTTAATTCTACTTATAAATGTCTACATGTTAATACTTTAAAGATATTTCGTTTGTATATACAATCCTATTTTTTAAATATAGACTGCTCCTTTATGAATTATATTGTGCTTAATTAAATTATTGCGTTTTTTTACTCATATTTATCCTACGTGTTACGCACACGCTGCTTATGAGGAAGAGTCCCTCTGTGACTTAAAACTAGTAGAGTTTTTCTCTGTATCTCTGTATGTCTCACGAACTATCGTGAGACATAATGAATCAATATTATGTAACTATGTTATTTATTATATAAGGTGTTAATAAAAAAGCTCTGAATATTTTACGAGGTTGATGGGAATCAATAAAGAGACACGTGTAGCAAAAAAAAAATAAATTAACAATTTAAACGAATTTTATTTTGAACAAAAATAAAGGAGTTGTTTAACTTTTTTGTGCAAACCGTACGCGGGGCTGCGCTTGCGGCCTGAGCGAAGCAATGGCGCGCCGTCACCGTCCCCATGTTATCGCAATCTCTCTCTCTTTCTCCCTCTCTCCCGTTCGCTAGTTGCCCCGTTCTCTATCTCACTTCTCTCTCTCTCGATCTCCAGTTGACCGATAGCTGTCGCGCGGGAAGGGTGTGGCCCTCAGTGTCGTTCAGTGTTGTGTCCGATCAATCGCACGCGTCATTTTTTGTTGTTTGTTGTTCAATATTCAATAATGCCGTTTACGTACAGTAACCGCAAGTACCTACTTAGACATGTTAATGTGGTACATTAGAAGTGGCGAAAATGTATCTGCAGCTCGTACTATGTACCAGGAACTGTATGGTGCTCAACGACGAGTACCGGCTTTACAGACAATACGGGGAGCTTACCAGCGTTTACTGGATTATGGTCAGTTTCGTCCTCTCCAAGCAGATGCCGCAGGCCGCGGCTTGCCGGAGATATTGAAGAACGAGTTCTCGACTACTTCCACGAGAATCAACTCGTGAGCACACGCGAAGCTGGTCGTGACTTAGGAATAAGTCACGTTACCGCATGGAACATGCTCCGTTAAGAAGGCCAAGCCGGCCCATTACCACAGAGCAGCTCGCGAGTATTTAGATGTTACCTATCCAAATCACTGAATAGCCCGTGGTGGACCCATTGCATGGCCACCTCGATCCCCGGACCTCATCCCCTTAGATTTCTATCTTTGGGGTCGTGTTAAAGACTTAGTGTACGGCCACAGTGGTAGTGAGATAAAAATCGCGGACGAATTGAAAATATGCATAATAAACGCGTTTGATATTATTAAAAGTGATAGAGACACATTATTGCGAGTGAAAAACAACGTAATACGTCGCGTCGTGGAAACTTATGCATCGAACAAGGTGGAAGACACTTCCAGCATCTTCTATAAATAAGGTAGACTCTTTGTTAATACTTAAGTATCTAGAGTCGGGCATTTATTCCGATGAATACTCGTAAATGATAAATACCTAAGTAACTACCAACTACCTAGTTTTTTTTTTTAAGGGGGGAAAATCATCGAATGACTGCTCCCGCCTGGGTGAGGCGGAAGGGAGTGTCAGACTCTTACTGACTAAAAACCACCCCGTTCCTTCTCCTGCACGTCGAGCCGGAGCCCCGGTTACCCGTTAGGTTCTCCGCGACTCACCAACTACCTAGTACTAGTACTACTAACTACCTAAGTATTGGCTTTTGGTCGAGTATTTACCTATTCAAAAAATTGACATAATTAATCATTGTCGCTATGCTAATTTCATTATAAGCATATCACTTCAGTTAAATAACATAATATAAACAAAGTCGCGTGGTCGTTTATTAAAATGAAACATTATTAAGTTCAATAGTAACATAAGCGCGCGGTACCGCGACACCTACGTCAGCGCGGTCGCGCGGGGTTTCGTCGATGGCCTAGTACGGCGCGCATATTAGGCTATTTACGTGTAACACTAATAGTGGAATAACTTTAGAACGGTAGCTTTTTTTAAATTATTTTTTCATAATTAATTATGGAATAAATGTTTCAACAAAACCTTAGACTTCCTGCAGCTTATTTTATAACACCTTATATATTATAACTATATTATAATAACATTTATCCTTCGAGCAAAGTATAGTAGGCCATATTTTTCTAAACTTCGATATGAAAATCAAAGTTCTACCACTCATTAACAGGTAACTGGATGGATGATTTGTGGGAGTTATCGGCTTAACATAGGAAAGTGAAAACTTAATTAATAGACACACTACACATAGTCATAATGATTGATTGTCTTGTCACGTTAGGTACCTAATTAACTTTTGTTTTCAATAATACCAAACTAAAACTAAAATAATTATGGGTCTTTTGTGAGCTCTATAGCATCTTCGTGTCAATAAAATTCCAAATAAAAATAACAAAAAATTAAAAAAAATGGTAGAAGGGGAATATCCCCATATAAATAGGGGATTGTTAAATTTGCTAATGATAAATATTTATTACTTAAATTTAAAAAGAAACGCTCTATATTACATATCGGTATATGCTACAGGTTGGCGATTCTCAAAAAATCGACTGGGTGGCAAGAATTTGTTCATCGATGGGTACAGCTACAGGAAAGAATACGCTTCAGGGAAAAGATTCTCCTGGAGGTGTTCCAAGAGAGGATGTCCAGCGACTGCTGTCACTATCGACGGGGTTCTATTAAGCACCAAACATAAACACGTTCATGAACCACAAATCCACCAGAAGTAGTAAACTTCACAATTACTTTCGGCTTAAGAGACTGAACCTCTGAGTTTGTTTCAGTGCTTCTTCTCAGAGTAATCAGATAAGAAATGCCGGTCCCATCTAGCTAATATTAGAATATTGACTTGTAATAGGACCATTTTGTAACCTTTTCACAGAAATCAATACCATTTCAATCACCATTCTCAACTATTCATCATCACCAGTTCACTTTCGTTTATTACTGTTTTTATTCTTCTTTACAGTGATTGTGCTTTATTCTTCATTTTACTTATACTAAGTTACGCTGGATTGTGGTTGTATGATTTGTTTGTATTCAATTGTCTACTTTTTTTGTCAAAATCCCTTTTTTTATTTTCCTCCTCAAAATCAATCTACATTATAGGATGAGGTTATCTTGTCAATTTGACTGTTACTATAGTAGACTCACAAGGATACACAGAATATATTTTTATATTAATATAGAAATTAAGAGAATGTTTTAAAATGTATATAATTATATATACATAGTATGCATATTTGATGTTTACAAAGGAAAAAAATATATATTTGTTAAGAACATTGTTAGTTTTGTTTTCTTTTATATCCTTTCTCTTTTCTTTATGTATTTGTGTATATAGGTATTCATAGCTAAACTTATAATAAGCGACGAGGTACTTTCAACGTCAAATTTTTATAACGTATTAATATTTTAGAAACAATCCGATACTACGTGACTGGTCGTGGACAGATCGGTGCTTTATACAACGGTCAAAAGTTCTATAAGAATTACATGGGAACTGATGGTGTGGTATCTTGGATCTGCCATAACAAACACATCTGCAACCGTAGGATCAAAACACTGGGACGCCAGGTTGTTGCTACTTCGAACAAAACGCACTCCATGAGGTGCATCGAGCTGGACCTTGAAGATGTCACTGTCGTTTAAGATGGAAATTATTATTATCATTATATCAGCCATTAGACGCTGCTGAACATAGGCCTTCTCCAGCGGAATAAACTGAAATACGTTATTTATTTACACTAGGTTTGTAAAGTTAGGGGGTTGTTTACAAATTGTGATTGTTGTGCCGCAGATTCGTATTTAAAATCTAACTTTTCATTAATAAAAAAAAATCCAGTATAGTATACGACACTTATATTTTTATTCAGAGTAAATTTTATTTATTGCA
This sequence comes from Spodoptera littoralis, assembly GCA_902850265.1. NCBI lineage: Eukaryota > Metazoa > Arthropoda > Insecta > Lepidoptera > Noctuidae > Spodoptera > Spodoptera littoralis. The sequence goes on along the minus strand of LR824542.2, from coordinate 3,572,756 downwards.
ATTTTATGTATAAATGTATATGGATAAATTATTTTAATATAATGTAGTGTCGACGTTGAATGAAAGTGTACAATAAAAATAGTAATTGGATATCTTATTTTAAATTTCTATAAAGTCAATTAAATTTTTCGGTGGTTGAGCAGGACGGTTGACATTACATTTATTGTGTCAAATAAATATTTTAGGCATGGTTTCTTTCTTCACGACGTCTCGGCAACAGTTGGGGGCTGAATTTGAAGGTAAGAAGTTTCATAAGAACTATCTTGGAAAGGACGGCGTGATCTCCTGGATCTGCCATTCCAAGACTTGCAACCGGAGGATCAGGACGCAAGGCCCTTACGTTATCGAAGTCTCCGGCACCGAACATTCAAGTGAATGCCTTGGTTTACCTGTAGAACAATTATATGGTGTAAATTAATTAGTAACTTGAATGTTTTTAGCTTATGATCTCATTGTATTTTAACCAACAACTTTTATTTCCCTCGAATATTGACTATATTTGAGAGCATAATTGATTAATGACTGCCAGTCTTGTAAGCCAAAAAGTGCCTAGCACGCCTACTTACGACTACTTACACGACTGACTTTTAAACGTATGTATATGATGCTTTATTTTATACTAATTATGTTCCTTGATTAATTCTTCTATATATAATATGTATATAACACAACAAAAAATGTACAAATTCTAGAAAAACTATTAAAGGTCGTTTGCTTTTTTGACGTGGCGGTCAAAAGATAAATGATTATAATATTGAAAGAAAGAGACTTCGGTTACTTGTGTTATGGCACCTAACGAGTTTGTGTTTAATGAGAATGTTAACATTGTTTTTATTTTGTATTTTTATAGAATTCATTAGTATACTATTGAAGTCAGGTATTTCTTAATTACTTAAAGTATGACTTTATATCACATGCTAGTCTCATTAGTATTACGAAATTTTAATTTACTGTGATTTATTTGTGTGATTGAATAAATTATTGCCTTATAGAAAAATCGACATTGTGTTTGGTCTATAACCTACATACATAATTAGAGGTATAACCTAAAATAATAATAATAAGAACCTAACTTGTTTCAATTTTTAAAGATTATTTTGAAACCATTATTCGTAAGTTTACATATTATATATATAGTTTATATAGGTAATATATATATATAATTATAATAAAACTCTAATACTAATCCTAAAATGTTTCAGTTAAATTTCTAAAGACATCGAAATCAATAATGCTTGTCTACCAAGGTTTGAGATATTCCCGGAATTACCGTAGCCTGTCGGGTAAAGTATCGTACCGATGTAACAAGCTGGGGTGTCATGCTCGCATCACCACATTGCATGACGAAATCATAACAGTCGTGAATAAACATAATCATAGTCCTGATGATACAATCGCGTCGTAATAGATGGAGATTTTTAGAAAAGTACCGTCTTCTATACATATAATATACGTATAATTATATAACTTTAGTATTCCTTGTGACCATGATTATAATATAAATAAATCATTGCAATCTGATTTAAACATGAAGTGAAATACATTTCAATAATAATCTCATGTTTTTATAGATATGAATTGTTGGACATTGTATATTGTATTGTTCTCTAGAAGCCGAAATTAATTACGGACCTCAATCGAAAAAATATTGTTGTCATTAGTTGTATAGATTTTCTATCAAAACAGGGGTCAATCCAGAGATTATGATTTAAAATTAGTTATTAATTTAGGCTGCCGAAGTACTAGTCAATTAGTTGTTAATTATTGATAATATTAAAGTACTTTTAAAACCATGATCTGATAGCTGTAAAAAATTACACGAAATATTTTTTGTTTGTAAATACAATAAATTATATAAATGACTTATTCCGAGTTTGATTACTGTCCTCTTCACTACTATGATCATATTACCTTCTTTAAAACTAAGAATGTGATTAAATGTCATAGTAACTAACGAACTAACGATTTTTGGTAAGCCATAAGTATGCTTGGTATTAGATATTTGTGTAGTTTGAAGTGATATCAAGTTCCAAGATGCCATGATTGCTGTTATGAGTTGTCAAAGATAAGTCTTAATTTATCTAACTTATAGTATTTAGGTCTACATTATTAGTGTACATCTAGCATAGCTGTTGGTGCTCTGCACGAGGCCTTACGCTTTGATTTCCGGAAAAACCCAAGGATTGTTGGATTTTTATATTATGAAATTCTTTGCGACTTCATTTGACCATGCGTCAATTTCTGCTACATAAAACTTCTGACCTAGCTATTGTTAATAGGAATGATGACGAGGTACGAAAATTAAAAATCTATTTAGTCCATCAGTTAGGTAAGAAAAAATATTAGACTCGTATTTTTTATTTTGTCGCATATATTAAAACAATACTTCGACAAAACGAATCAAAGTTTAGGAGTGGGAGCTAAAACGTTATTTCTACGTACCTAGAAGTGACGTTACGCGATATTTCATATCAATATATCGTCGAAAGTATTTGTTTCCATAAGAAAATAAAAAACACGTGTTTAATATTTTAATATAATCTACTAGACAAACATTAAAATAAAAATTAGTCACCTACCTAATTAAATGTATGATGGCTACAACTTCGGTGATCCTTTCAGGGTATAAGGCTGTTCTGTCAAGTTAATGCTACATATTTTCATTAAAGGTTCCGATTCCGATGAGTCGGAGAGTACAGAAGAATATTATTTTGGCACCAGTTCGCGTGGTAACCCTGTACTGGTGCTGTCAGGACATCGATTTAAACTGATGAAGGACAAGGGCAAGCGGAAAAGATGGCTATGTATCAAGACTAGAGAGCGATGCAACTCTTTCGTAGTCACTGAGGACGAGAATATTATTAAAATGAATGTACATCATACACATTGATCAAATTATAATTATTTATTGTAGTAAAATGATATTTTTGTGGTTGTAGATAAGATTGATGTTATTACCTGGTGGTACAATGTACAAAGTCATTTTCTATTAAATTGCATCGAATATTGTTAAGAAATACAAATGTTTATTGTGCGTTTGTTTACAAAAATAAATATTTTTGTAATAATATAATGTATGTTTTATTGTCACTCTACACATTATTTGTAATCTGAACTTTCAGTTATATTCGTGAATGATTGAAGACTTATAAGGAATTCAAACTTTTTTCTATTTTCTAGCACTGACAACGAACCCTCTAATGTTTGGGACCACAAGATTCGGCAACCCTATAATTACTTGGGGCAATTATCGGTTTGTTAGAAAACTGGGTCGTCGCTTTAAGACGTGGTGGGAGTGCACGGGGAGAAAGAGTCATGGGTGCCGATGTGTCGCTGTCACCGTCAATGACAGACTAGTCAAACTCAATGGCTGGCATAACCATTAACTTGGGAACCGTGGCTTCTGAGACAAAGTCTTGAAATGTACCTTTTTGCGGTACGAAAATGTGATGACGCATTAAACGACTTACTTTTACTAGGAATCAGTAATTCAGCAGTTCTATTATGTTTCTGATAATGTCGTCGGCCCATTTAAAAGGTACAGTTTGGAATACATTTCAGTTTATATCAAATCAATAAATTTAAGTGACTAGTGTGATGTAATAAGGTTACGAAACTATCGAATCACTATCCGTGTAGGTGAAGGTAAGGGGGACATTTTATGTTATTGTTTTATAGTTGTATAGTTGTTATATTGTAATATAAAATAGTATATAAAAAGGTTTAGGGTGGTTCAGTTAAACCGTTGTTGTTAATCAGTTATTTGGTTAAATGGACCCTATTTTAATTATGGTTAGTATTTTGCATTGTACTAAAGCTAACTAGTTTTAATTTTTTAATTGACTTAAATTAAACATTGATTGTTACTTACAGTTCAGATTTAATTAGATCTATAAAGTTATTGTTTTATAGCTGGCATTTGTACATAATGCTTAAACTTATTCCTAAAGATAGGAAGAAAATAAAGAATAAACGATTGATTAGGTCATATTTGTACATACGGTAATAAGGAATAAAATATCGTATGAGTGCGTTTTATACGGAGATATATTTATCTGATTTTATTTCACGATTGGTTCCTGAAAGTAAATATAATATGTTTTATATATATCTTACGTTATTTTACGACGTGGATAAAGTGTTGAATTTCTTCTGTTTTCTATTTTATTTTCGTTTTATCTTGATGTTAAATTATTGTTATAATTATGATCTGTATTTTATGTCATGTCATAACACAAGTTTAAGTGTATATTTTAATTAAAATTATTTAGCTAATATGTTTTTATTTTTTTCGAGAACATAACGTTACTAATAATATTGTAATTATCTTCGGTAGTTTAACTGAAAAAATATGGCTTTAAACCCTTTGTGCAATTTAAATTAAGGTAATAATTGTGAAACATTTCAGAACCGAAATTTGATCTGTCTCAACGTGGGAACTTGGTGGTTCAGATAGGGCCGTGGCGATTCAATAAACACGCGTGCTGGGGGTCCAAGGTTCGATGGACTTGTATCAAGAAAAAGAATGGATGTACCGCAGCTATCACTACTGTGGACAACGTCATTGTCAAGACCCTTGGAAAACATAATCATTGAGATAAACAGCTTGACAATGTAATGTCAATGGATGGAATACTCAACTCGGAATACAAGAATAATTCTTACAACTTAAATAATGAAAATAAAAATAATCCTTATCCTTACTTCCTTACTTAATATTATAAATTGGAAAGTGAGTTTGTTTGTTTGTTCTGACTTCACGCTGTAACTACTAAACCGTTTGCATTGAATTTTTGCAGACGTAAAGTTAGTAGTCTGGATTAAATAATAGGGGACTTTTTATCCCAAAAAAATTTGATATTCCCGAGGGAAAACAAAAGTATTGGTATAGATGGCGCTGTATGTATTGGTATATGTCACATAGGCTACTTTTTATCCTTTTGTGACGCGAGCGAAGCTGCGGGTAAAAGCTAGTTAGGTATAAAAGATAACATGATACTTAAAAACCTAAGGGAGGCTAATGATTGGTTGGTTTTGGGTGGCCCTGGTTTTTTGCTACGAGGCGATCTATATAGTATATGATGTGCTCTCTTGACCCTTAGACTATACATAAAAGATTAAGCTTTTCTGACATCATTTTTATTCAGGGAATAGCACACACGGTAAAGCACATGTTGAATTTTCATGAAATATGTTTGTCCCTCTTTAACAAATTGTCGTTTCTAACTAAAGACAGAGACAAATATACATATTTTTTTCAATGCAAGTACTGAATAACGAATAGATTAATTCATTGTTATAGTGTTCGTAAGTAGCGCGTTTGGATGATTTTAGCAAAAGCATTTAATTAGGGATGTGTGTGGTGTTTACTTCCAATAAGGTACAGTAAGTTAATATATATAATTTGAGCAAATGCTGTTATATGGCTTCCTGACAAGTTAAAATAGCTATGTAAAAGTAATAAAGTACTCATATGTATTAACGAGTTTAAACTTTGTTTAATGATTTTTTTTATACATAATGTATGTTTTCAAATCTAGATTTCTAGAACAATTTCATACATACTAATATAGAAAAGTTTGCGTGATGTAGAGTACAATTAATACTGATGTAATTTAGTGTATTAAACATTTAGAGGAAGGACATAATTCCATGTTACAAAGGTTTATATAACTAATAGCAATTATTGTTATATATATTGTATATTTTAGTGTTTTAAATATGAGCTACAAGACGTATACATGTGGTAGTGAAGTTTATAGAATCCATGTTTGTATATGTGTATATTTTATAATAAAATTTGACTAATAATGTTAAAAGCCAATAGAAACTTGACTCAAACTGTGAATTATGTTTTATATTAAATTGTGAATCGACTATATTTTGCTTTGTATGAGCACCTCCTGATATGCCGTGTTATCAATGATATGGCTGGCCAAATCATGATACTCCGACGTTCTAGGAGGTTCACAAACATTTTCTGATGACGGCAGCTGCGGCTTAGACTATAGTTTTAATCTTATAGTAATATATGTACGTCATGCCATTTAGTTGATTTATTAAGGTAGAATAGAAAGCTTATTAGAGCCTCATGGTGTTCCTAAATTACCAAATTTTATTAGCCGTGTGTTAGTTGTTGAAATTAATTATGTAGCTTGTTCAGTACTTTTAAAACAAATATATAATATTTAAAAACGAATACCCTACGTTTATGTAGAGATTAAACCTTTGACCAATGAGGTAGGCTTGCTTCTCTAATCTTTGGTAATTAATTCTAATAACGCCATTTTAATATACGAAATATTTAGAGCCTTACGTTATTTAGAAATCTGCAATATCGTATTAGCTCTGTAAGTACTTATAATTGTTCGATAGACTTTCCATTTTGTCTAATAAAAAATAAAGGTCGTTTTTATACTGTGCTCTTTTATTATTTATAGCAAACTATACATAACACATGTAGTTATAATTACACATAGGTAAGATGATTTCATGGTCAGGTACTAATATGAATGTTTTTTTCAGATCTGAACCCTGTTTTCGCCCAATCACAACGAGGCAATCCAGTCATCATGATCGGTCAGTACCGGTTTAACAGAGTCAATAAATATGGCAGCAGAACAAGATGGGTGTGCGTCAAAGCTAAAGCTGGATGCAGAGCATCTCTTCATACCATGGATAACGCCATCGTCAGAGTATGGGGGTTCCATGACCCGCTTGCACACACCAGCGCAAATAGGTTCTAAATTGTTAAAGAAATCCACATTGTTAGGTGCCCAGAGTTTAAGGCATGTCTCGTTTTTGCAATAAATATGCAATAATTTTAATAGAGCGTAAGGTATTGCATCACTACGTAGATTAGGTGTTTTTTGAATACCGTGTTGGGAACATTCCAGTTTGGGATAATATAACAAATGACAGCTTTGTCACAGTGCAACTATTCGGCTGTTACTTAGGAAAATTTTATCATTATTATGAACTTAATGATAATTTTCACATGTACATTAAAATTCACTTCGACACTGACCAGTTTGTGCAGTTGAAGGTAGTTCTTAACTTAGAAAAGGAATATAATACACGCTTTGATCTCAGATCAAAATCTAATAAAGGTATCGATTCAACTCCTGATATATGGGAGTTTTTATGTTGTACATATAAAGTCGTAACTGGACGAACAAAGTCGAGACATGACTTACCGTTCCCTGAGGTTGCAGAAGCAATACTTATAGTCTAAGATTCGGTTGCAAGATCACTACTTTGATGAAATACATATACTATGTATATGCATACTATGTATGTGAGCATCTCTGTCTCCCATAAACCCCATGGCAGAGACTATGGAAAGCCAATTGCATTTATCAATTTTTTATGCATGCTTGTCGGTTAAGGGTTCTTCGAATTTGTCCCTTCTTTAATACATCGCCAATCTGGTCAATATATCTCCATCTAGGGCGCCCCCTACCGACGGCATCATTCATTTCCGCTCTGTATACATTTTGAGTTACTCTACTTTCATCCATCGTTAAATGTATTCTTTATGTTAATTAACATATATATTTATACATAATGATGCAAATGCAACATTTCAGAATATTTACCTAATATTTGTTCACCTCTCAATTTGTATTCAGCTCGTTTTACTTACATATAGATTTTAGTGATCTTGCAACCAGATTTGATACGTTAATGGATTCAATCAAATAATTATGTGAAAAGGTGCTTCCCAATACATAGATGTTGCTTGTTGCAAAATTTTACATATTGAGGCTTTTAATTTTTGGTGGAAGAAAATATCAAATTAGTTTTGAATACGATGAAATATATTGTAGGCAGTATTTTTATTAAGTTTAGGATGGGTTTAGTAGATAAGTGTTACAACATAGTTTTATGTTGAATTGTAGCATTGACTAACTCGATCAGTATAAGCTCTCGCACTCCAGTTACTAACATAAATATTACTTAGGTTTCGGTGGTGGATAAAATAGACAATCTTTTATTCAGTATTTAATCGTGAGTAATGTTTATCTTCAATAGTTTCTACATAAGATAAGATTACACGTGTATAATTTATGACTTTTTATTCTGTGGTTTTATTGTGGTGTCTCCCATCCTTCACTAGTTGTAAAAGTTGCCGTAGTAACCATTCCGTAAGTAAGTATTCTATACATTATTTTTGACAAATAATTATAGTAATAGATTCAATATTATTATCGATGGTTGATCAAGATTACTATCTTTGTTTATATTTGAAAGTCAATTCATGTTTCTATTACCCAATTGTACAACCCGATTGAATATTTTACAACGTCTCAACTAATATGATTATGTTTCAGTGCAGAAACTGTACACTAGTAGAGGTACAGTGATGCTCCTGGTTGGCAGGTACAAATTCACTAAGGGACCGTCAACTGGGATTAAAACTAGATGGCAGTGTGCGACTAAAACTAGGACTAAATGCAAGGCAACGATAACCACTGTCTACGATACTGTAGCTAGAATTTATTTAGAACACAACCATTGATTGTACCTACCAATGTTTTATCCTAAAAATACATACCAAGTCAATATTCAACACGTTACTTCGTTTTATTACGAGTGAAGAAGCTCGCTAAAGAGCAGCCTTTTAATTTGTTACCAAGTATTGCCACTATAATTTTTTTTATATATATTAATCTGCATACAATGATTTTCAGTTCAATTGGTGTATACTACCAGAGGCACTGAAATGTTTTTAATAGGAGATCATAAATTCTCAAAAGCAGGTACTAAAGGCCCGAAAACTAGATGGCAGTGTTCTCTCAAAACCAGAACCAAATGTAAAGCGATGATTACCACTATCCACAACCAGATTGTTAGGTATAACTATGAACATAATCATATCTAACTTCATTGAGTGTGACGTTGATGCAATATTTTTGATATATTTCATTGTATCGCCGTCATACTCTAGTGTACTTATGTGCTTATATGTTATTTCTTCTGTTTTGTACACTTTGTCGCCTAATATCAATAAACGAAGTGTATTGAACGAAATACTTTTATTATAAAACCACAATTTGGTTTAAAGGTAAAATTAAATAAAGAAAAGTATGCATGTCGTTTGTTTGTAATTTATCTGTAGAACATATTGTACCTATTTGTGTTTTATTTATTTTAGTGGAAAGACTGATAACAGAGCGAGGAGCTACTATCTTAGTTGTGGCCGGCGAACACTTCTACAAGCAGAAAGTGCGAGGTCCGAGAACACGATGGCACTGTTCTAAGAAGACCAGAATGAAATGTAAAGCGGCCATCACGACGGTGGGTGACACCGTCATAAGGACTTATCTGCACCATAGTCACGACGAGTACGGAAACCAGGTGCCACCACCACCTCGTTTGACATTATACAAAAATATACCTTAAGACATTTATAACACGTTAGTTTTTAACCCGCTCTTTATTTCGAAATTAATCTGTACGCAGTACAAACTATTTTCTTTTTCTTATCTTGTGAGGATTTCCTCTCTTTTCTGTTAGGTGCAGTGGCCAGCACATCAACGTAAATTTTTCTCTTTGCATTTTCGACTTTGATAGAGAACAATAGAGTTGGAAATGTAATAAAGAAATTTGGTAGACAAGAGAAGGTTGGCCTGCTGCCCACTGCACAATTATGTACAGTATCTTTCGTCCCGTGTGAATGTGAAGTGTATGAGAAAAAAATGCTACTATGGATGTGTATTGAAAAAAAGAATGAGAAAGGTAAGAAATGAATGAATTTTGGAGAAAACGTGATAGTGATGCGGTTACAGAGGTCAGGAAAACTGTTAATCGTGACTTATGGTGAGCTGGAATCTAAATTATATTACAGAGTATTTTTACAATTTTATTTCTAATACATAGCTTTAAGTATTAATTTTAATTAATATTGTTATTATGAATACAAGGTGGTCAATTGAAGTGAATAAATATTTTGATAGTCGATCTCATAGTTCTCGTTTTAGATAATCAACTAGTCACAAGCGCTTACCTAACTGCAGCCTTATTTTGCTTATATGTCATGATGTATCTTGCTTGCCATGAAACAATTATTACGCTAATCAGCTAATTATAGATGTGATTAGAACTACTTAATGAGCGCAAGGTAATAAAACGATTTATTTACTTAACAATAACATCATTAATTTGGTTATCACATCTTAATACTTTAACTGCCAAGTTTAAAATGGTGAAAGTCAAACCTCCACTAGCGTCAGGCACCGGTGACTGACGTGGCGCTCTAAGGGTTAATTAATTAACGTCAAGTTTCAAAATTCCCATTTTAATGGATACAAGGTACAACATACATTTGGATTCTTCCTATGATGTACTGTGCCCTAACTACTAGTCGTGTGTTAAAATATTCTAACAAATGTTCTTTTATGTTTATAGTGAAAATGATCACATCAAACAGAGGTACGCCGATGCTTGTCGCAAATGGCGTCCGTTTTTACAAGGAGAAGACTTTTGGCTCAAAAACAAGATGGCAATGTGCCTTCAGGAAACGTTACAAATGTAAAGCTTTCATACGAACCATTGATTCGCATGTAGTTAGTACCAACTTTAGACATAATCACGGCCCACCGCCTACACACGCGTACTACTAACTGGTATTATTTTATCAGCCATTTTTACAACAAGCCAGATGTTACCACCTCGGGGTCTTCTTTGCAGACAGAATCGATTTTTTCTGTTTAATTTTTAATATTGTAATGTATTTTTACTCTGTAAATGTGATAATTGTATATTTTTATCTCTATGAACAGCGAATTATATTAGGCATTTGTAAATAGCTTATTTTTAGACATGATTTGAAAGAGCAATCGTAAACGGTTTGGGTTGTCAATTTTATCAATTTGGACTTGTAAATAAATAATTATTTTGATAAGTATGACCTTTAATATTAATTGCCTGTTGTTCTGGACGTAAATATATAACATCTACTAATTACATTCTCGTTGCTTAGTGAATGGTTCGAAGTAGGCAAAATTCCAATTGGTGTTTATGTAAAATAATGAATTGATGTCATTAGTTACTCTTTATGAAATATTGAGGACTTTTTATACACTTTCACATTGTTTCAATTTACTATACCTGATAGATTTCGTACGATTGATTTAACTATTTTTAAAGCATATTTTATAACGATATGCTTACCCTAATTCTAGCCTCCCTATGTGAAAAATAGTAATTTTCCATTTGTTTATTAAATATAGGTATAAACATAGCAGGTGAGTTATAAAAAAATATATATTTTCCTCATTATCTAGAGATTTTTAACATTATCACAATTATTGTTTCAGTTATATTTGTAAAAACAAACAAAGGTAATCTAATGATTATGTCGAATGGTTATCGATTTCACAAGGAGAAGGTTCTGGGATTAAAGACAAGGTACCAGTGTGCTGTACGAAAACGTTTTAAATGTAAAGCCTTCGTTACAATGGCACTTGGACATGTTGTCAAAAGTAACTGGCAACATAACCATAGGTAGATTAAATTGAAGTTTGGCTAAATTTCTTCTCTGTTGTTTCGCTCTTGGCAGAGCGGTCGTGGTCACGTTGAGGCAGCCGTATTTGTGTTGGAGGCCGATACTGCTTTCATCGCCATCTCCCGATTCTCTCCCTGTTTGTGGATTGTCTGGCGCAGTCTTGGTGATGGAGATGGAATTTTAACACATTTAGTATATAGAATAAAAATGTCAACAGGGTACTAATTTGACGATGTTTAAACTATTGCACATTAGAGAGTACTGCAATTACAAGGAAATAATTTTAGTTTTATTTGCGTAAAGTTTCTTTTTTCTTTTCTTATTATAATTAGGATTATTATTGTGTGATATTCTTTAGTTAGTAAGAATTAACATTCCATCAGTAATAATTAATGAGTTTTTTATGTCAAGGGAACCTTAAATTTACCTCAATTTTTGTTTTTATTGGAGAATGTTTAAGATTAATAAGAAACGCTCATGTGAGGCCTTTTGTCTATGTCGCGTCATTTGACAAATGCGTGCATTCTCAACGCGGGCATTAGTGCAGTGACGCAACGTAGACACTAAGGCTTTAATTTATTATTCTTAAGAGTGTTTAAAAACCTGTGCATTATTTATTTACTCTGCTTTATCTTAATCTGCTTGTCTACTGTGAAATCTTGGTTTTTTATTATTATATCTGTGATTTTATTCTAAGATCACTATTGTTGACTGAAAACTTATTAGTCCTTGATTTGAAATACTCGAATTATAAAATGTACAAACAATGAATCTGGTATTTTATTTGCAAGTTTGGTGATAGAAAATGTACCACTGTGGCTGATTGAAAAACTGATAGGTACTACTTATATTTTTGGTACCTTTCAAAAGAACAATGCATTAACATTAACGTTTTCAAAATCTGACTTATTGTTTCATTTACTCGTAAAATTTTCGGCTTCCCTTACTTTCCAAGAAACCTACTTACATACTACTGAATTTCGAAAACTAACTTCTTAAGATAGTTATTAGGTACGAGTGTACGACTGTTTGTCAGGCATTAACTGAATTGTAACAGTTTTGCCTCGACACACGTATTTTCCGCAATGGTTCCAAAGAAAAGCACACTTTACATCGTCATCACCCTTTTAATAACACATATTTTCTTTGTTATTACAGTTACGAGATATACAACCAGCAGAGGAACTGTGATGCTGTTGATCGGAGGTTATCGTTTCTCAAAGGAGAAAACTATGGGCCTGAAGACCAGGTGGCAATGTTCTGTGCGATCCCGAACCAAATGCAAAGCCTTCCTTACTACGGTAGATGACCAGATCATGAGGAGCTGTTTGGATCATAATCATCATTATTCATAGCGATTTTATGGTGATTTGGTGGGTGATGCCACGATTCAGGAGAAAATCCTAGTGTGGGCTACGTTTTTTTTAAAGTAGATAAAATATTCGCAGTATAATTGGCAATAAATGATTTCTTTTTATTAGAGAGAGTTCTTCGGTGTTACATGACAGCATGTCTTCATAACCATTTCAGAACTTTCACATAATCCCACTAGACATACCTTGTCCTTAATGGGGGCTACTGTATTTTTGGCGCTAGTGTGGATCTGTTCTTCTTTGTCCAATAGAATTATCTAGTGTTACATTTTTTTCTTCTCTTCTTTGGCAAACGAGTCTCCAAAACGATCTTGTCGACTATACTGCCAGTGTCCAGTTAGTGTTACATTATTGGACTTTCAATTGTTGACAGGATTGGACAAAAATTCTTCTTACCATATTAGAGCCACCTGGTGAGCAACGACAAACGTAGCCCCACTCCTAGAGGTGGTTTCGTGAAAGATCTGATCGTACTTGTCAGGTTATTGTAATTGCCAGTTATATTGCTATATCTTTAAGGTACTTTTCGTATGTTTAATGATTAATTTCGTATTATTAGTTATAACGTTAAAGCTGTTGTCGCGCAATTAAGAAAGATCATGAATTATAGAATGTTAAGTTTATTTTAAGATATTAATAATATGAAATGTTTGTTTGTTCTGGTTGAGGTTAAAATAGATTTGTAGTATTCTGTTCAGATATGTGTTGTTAGAGACTTTAAAAAGGTTTTATAAATGTCGTTGGGCAATGTGAAAATAAAGACTTGTGATCGACTGTGACTGAATACATATCTATTCACAGCACTATTGGAATTGCTTCTAACTCTATTGTTGCCTTTATCGATTTAACAACGTGATATTTATGAAGGACCACAACTGTAGAACAATCGAGATATTAGATATACATACATACATGTATCTTAATAATAATAAAATAAGACGCTAGAGCTTAGTAACAAATGTTAAAATGTATTTTTTAATATGAAATAGTTTTGTAACTCATAATTTTTGTACATTTGCAATTGTTGGGGGAAATAAAATGTTTTATTACATTTATTATTGTTTCAATGCATGAAAAATGCTAAGATATAATGGTAAAAAAATAGTGGTTTGTTAACCAGACTCATGAGGAAGAACCCCTCTGTGGTTCGAAACTAGTAGAGCTTTTTTCAGTATATTCACGTGAGTAACCCGCGATTTTTAGTTAATTATACTAAATTATGAAAATAGTGGTATGGTAAATTTTTAATATGTAATGTTTTTGGTTTCAGTGATACAAACCAGCAGGGGTACTTGGTACATAATACTGGATGGGTTCCGATTTTCCAAGGACACGATTCGTGGGCATAAGACAAGATGGCGGTGTTCTCTCAGACATCGAACTAATTGCAGAGCGTTTGTTATTACCATGGAAGGCAATTATATTGTCAAATCTAGTCCAGAACATAATCACGAAAGACAGGTCATTTTTCGTGATTGTGTTTTGAGCGACAACACTGTGCTGGCGACCTAACTAGAGAGAACAGTTGAAGACCAGATCTTTGTTTAAAGGAATATGGTTCTTAGTACTACACAAAAGAGAGAGAGAGAGTTGGTGGTAAACGTTTTTTGGGTAACTATCAACAATATGGACCACTAAACTACTAGTCGGTACATTTCCCTTACAAGGTAAACATTCCATTTTTTTCACTATTGTGTTTTACAATAAATTATTTAATTAGATGATAAGGTTGCAATCTAGTGAAAAAATACTCTTTTTACATATTATTATATAAGACTTATAATATACATTATACAGTAAATTGTTGATGTAGAAGTATAATGGGGTATGTATAAGATATCTGTAATACAATTTTGTATCATTACCTCCAATTTATTTCACTATCATTCCATTCAATTATTTATTATTGCAATCAATTAAATATAGTTTTATTTTAATTGAATTTTAAATAAAAGTTCCTATTGACCAGGTTGGTGCAAGAAAAGATAAATATGTTTATTTACAATTTAACTTTTATATACTATAATAATGTAAATAATCAATTTGATAATATTCGTACAATTTGAGTATACGTATTATGTATAAGTATGTGATTTGAATACTATCATAAAATAAGAATTAAAATTCGATTGTGTGTATTTATTTGTCCCCTTTCTTCTGCGTTTAATCCTGTATAGTACAAATGTAGGAAAGTAGTTGTTGGATCTTCATCGTAAATTGTAGCTAGAGTGGTAAAAAGCATTGCTTTAGAAAACAGTTGTACCTAAAGCAGTCGATGATTTCAGTGATGGAAATGGCAACTAATAGAGGTACAAGAATGTTCGTTGTCAATGGTTGTCGCTTTTACAAATCAGTGACGTGTAAAAATTCGCAAACTAGGTGGTATTGTAGCGCTAAATCTCGAACTAAATGTGCAGCCTACCTGTAACCATGAACGGAGAAATAATTAACTACAATTTATACCATAACCATTTCGATAAGAATGTCATTATCTGTTAAATAAATGGATTTGATTTTTTTTTAGTTTTTCATTTAACGTAACTGCTAAGCAGACTTACGTTTATTTCTTTGCTAACTAACCAAATGGTTACACTGAGCCTAAATTGACTGAGACAAGCATCTTAGTCGATAACTAATCAAAAATTTTGACTTAATTACTACGTTTTTTAAATTTATTTTTACGAATGTAAAGTAATGCGTGAACGAAACCGGTCGTGGTGGAGGCTTTGGGTATTATAAATGTTCTTAACTAGGTCATCTAAAATATTGTGGTCAATTATTTCAGTCATGGAAATGGTAACGAATAGAGGGACACAGATGCTAATGGCTGATGGGTTCCGGTTTTCCAAATCGTATGCCAATGGTAGAAAGATTAGATGGCAGTGTTCTACGAGGAGTCGAACCAAGTGCTCCGCATTTATGATCACTATGGAAGGACACATTTTAAGAAGTAATTTAATCCATAATCATATAGATTAACTATTTATGTATATTTTACAATATAATATTGACATGATTGTGGTGTTTTATTAAGATTATTATTGATCTTGACTCAATTGTTGTGATATACGATCTAAACTACAAAAAATGCAACCACACAGACTATTTATCTAACGTCAACATAAAAACTTTTTGTATTAAATAATGAATTCTGAATGTGTTTTGGAGCTACCTCTATATACTTTCTGAAAAATAATGTTTAACTTAAACGTTAACTATGCCAGTTTACAGAATATGGACTGAGAGAGGTACCGAGATTCTGGTGGTGAACAATTTTCGTTTTGCACGGTCCGGGATTGTGGGACGCAACGGAAATATTCGGTGGCAATGTACTACGAAAACCAGGACTAAATGCAGGGCCAGGATGACCACTTATGGGGGCTTAATTATCAAGTCTAATTTGGACCATAACCATTCATGCTAGTACGGACTCGGCAAAAGATGAAAAGAGTGATGTTATCTGTGAGATTTATAATTCTTAAATCTGCCGTGTGTTTTTGGTCGGCGCTCTCGTTTTTCGAAAGATTTCTGCGCTCTCGACCGAGATAGTTACCATGAATAAGATATTGATGGTCTATTAATTTTCACATTGTCTATTTTTACATCGATCCGACTAAGGACATGATGATCGGCGGTTGGTTCCGACTTTTGATTTAGACATTTCGTGTCGCACCTTTGACGATCTTTACTCTTTAAGCATTAGATAGTATACTTATGTATGACTGTGTATTATTGCGTTAAAACATAATGACTCTACCATTTGGTCATAATTTTATTCTATAATGTTTCGCAGCAGACGGCAACAGTCCGACGCGAAACGTCTAAATTAAAAACGATTGTTAGCTTTTATACTTATACCATTGGTATTAGGAGATTAAATAAGTTAATGATTTATAAAATTATTTTTTTTATGGGGTGCTTATTAATGGATCTGAAACTATTTAGATCTTTCCATTAACTATATTAAGATTAAGTATATCGGCAGAGAATGTTACGGGTAAATTATATGTATATTTGAGTAAGTATTATTTTTGAACAAAGGGATTTTTGGTATATTGTGTGTAAGGAACCTAGATATATACGTACTATTTTTAAAATGATTAATTGGACGATATTTGGTCAGATGGAAAAATAAATGTATGAGTTGTTGAACAACTAATTCCGTAATGTATTTACTGAGAAATGATTACTATTTACTTAAATACAACATTTTCTGTTGTAATTTGTACCATGACAATTAGTATTAAATACATAATTATATTTAAAACGTTAAGTATGCAATTATATGCTTAAGTACAAGCCAAGTTGTTGTAAATAAATTCTTGTATTGTTAACTGTTTCTCATTAAGATAAGTTCTGCGCTTTACAATTTTATGGTTACTATGTCAATTACGTAAAACGAAAAATACAATTGAATGTTACGAATTTTGTATTGTTTTATTTTTCTATTGTGTAGGTACATACTTGTTTTTTTAGACAATTAGCACATTAGAGAGATTGTTGTCATTGTTTGTTTTATTCAATTTTCGATATTTTAAAACAGATCCAGAGTATTAGGTTAGGAAACTGATAAATTATACTAATTTCCAGTGCCTGTGTTCACTGCAAGTCGTTATGGGAATCCTATAATAGAATTAGGACCGTACAGGTTCACCCGGTCTAATGTCTCCAAGTGCGGCCGCCGGCGACGATGGATCTGTGCTAGTTCTAGCAAACGAGCTTCTGGCTGTCGAGCCACCATTTTTACTCTTGATGACGTCATCGTGAGAACAGCCAATGAACATCAGCATTGATGGTATTTCATAATTAGGGTTACCGCTAGTGTGTTTATCGCCAGGATCACGATTTTATACAATGAATTTTATTAGCTAATGAGTTTCAAGTCATTTGGACGTTCAAGTTTTGACTACTACGTTATATTGACCATTTAGTGAGCAGAACAACTATAGCCACTATTGACTTCATCAATTGGCTGTAAGTGATTACACTAAGCATCTACCCTTTTGGTTTACTTATACATGCATGTACTTCTAGGCTATTCTGTAACTGTCAATTCGAAATCACAGGAAACGACGGAAACAATACTTGCGTTGTGTTTCGTCGTGTAAGTGAGGTTACGGGAGGCCCAATTACCCTCCTCCCCAATCCCCGAATTCTCAAATTCGTAATCCCTAAAATGCACGGTAACGTACTTGTAACTACTCTGATATTTTGGGTCGCCAGGGGAGGCGCCGATTGCCTACCATCAGGTGATCCGTCAGCTTGTTTACCGCTTATTCCATAAAAATGACTTTCGAAGTGAGCTCGTCCGTCATTGGTCGAGATTATTTTCACAACCAATGACATTGTGGACCGCGATCGAGTTCACTTCGATCTTTTGAATTGAAATTCCAGAATAGCCTAGCTGATGATGATAAATGTAGACTATATGTTGTTATAGTTATTAGCTTTTATCTAGGTACTACATATCTGTAGTAAACCTAATGTTTTTTAGTTCTTAATTGCATTTTTTAGTTTTAAAAGATGTCATTGATTTTTATTTGACTTATTGCATGAGTTAAAATTTGTTTTGTGTTTTAAGATTATTTTCTGTTAATGTTCTTTATTAATTTACTTTGCTGTTTGCACGTGAATATCGTTCCTTTTATTTCCTTATGTTTAATTGAATACAACAATATTTGAAGGCTACCACCAACCGTTATTTTTATTTTGCAATTGCGTTAAACGTTTACTATAAATTAGTTCTTCTGATTTCTATGTTTTTGAAAGCTTATTTCATTTCGGAAAAGCGATTTAAACTTACCAGATAGTTTTTGATGGGTTGCACGTTAAATCTAGATGAAAAAATTATGACGGTTTACGTTTAGTTGGTACTATAAAAAGGCTATTTTGATCATCATGCCTTTCAATCTTCTATTTTATATTTGATGTTCCTTCGTTAACTTAAGGTTTTTGGTTTATATTTCTTTCAGTGCCAGTATTCGGTAAGACACGATGTGGAAACCCAATGATCCTGGTGGGCGAGCACAAATTTTATTCTAACCAAAGTACGAGAAATGGCCGACGATGGTTATGCAGCAAGAAGAATTGCAAGGCCACATTTTTCACCAGAAAGAACGTCATTGTGAGTACTAATGGCGAACATAATCATGACTGACATCACATCGTACCTTCCAGTTACCAAGTATAATTATGGAATTCCAAAGGGTATTTTCTTAGAGTTTAGTTAGCTGCAAGATCTAATATTTCTGAGTGAAACAAAACTATGTAAACTATGTAGTTACGGTTTTTTCGTTCCTTGTGTTATATTTTGAGTAAAATTTGATAATATAGTTATAATCTTCAGTCAGAATTTAGTATTTTAAGTTGTAATAAGTGTCATCACAAATTCCTTTTATGCCTACGTGACATTAATATTAATTATAGTAAATCTTAACATTTCATTCCAATTATAATATAAACCTATAGTATTACAATAGAAAAAAATAGATCATAGGGAAGTCAACGTCCAAGGCGAGATGCTGTATTAGGAATTGAGTGTGTGTCTTTTATATTTGTGATATACTTACATGTGTATTTGTAAGGCGAATTGTACTTTCTAGTATTTTCTAAACAATTATTAAAGAGTACCTAGTTACTACTAGTACCTTATTTGGTCATTTTGGAAGCCATCGAAGGTGTCTGAAAGTCTTTTTCCCTTAGTCTTCCACGGTTTAAGTATTTAGTTTACTTATGATTATTTTTAAATTTGGTTTAAAACAAGGAAATTTATGTTCAACGGTGGCCGTTTTGTGGCTAATATCATAATAATATATTTTGTAAAATGTGGAAAGCGTCAATGTCGATGACAAAGTAAAATTCTTGTTTATGGAACCAAAAATGTTGTGGCCTTATTAAAATTGCTATATGCTTAAAATTGCATATTTACTCTTATGGCTATCAAAATTCATATATACTTTTGGTTGAGAAGCAAATGTTGTGCAATTTTGATAATTTTATCGAAGTAAAAAGTAAAAAAAACATATAATAATATTTTAAGGGTATTAAATGTAAAAAAGCGTGGATACAGGTTTAGGATAAGCTAGGTTACTCTTAGTCAGCATTATGCATAAAGCGATTAAATTCTAGTTAATAACTTGTGATCAATCAATAACGTCTATATAAAAACGTTTATAGTCTGTGAAATATTAGTTTTTGATAGTCAAAATACCTATATAGTCTCGCTCAAACTTTGACTGTAAGTCGCATAATATATAAGGAGCTGTGATTGGCTGAATGACAATCAACAAAGTGAAAACAGTTCTAAAGATGTTGTAGTGTTTTGTTCTATTACAGTATTGGGTACATGCTTAGTTTCTTCAGTCTCATCGTGTTATTAATTTATGTGTAGTTATTAACAATTGTGTTTTGTCAATAGTTATGTGCTACCTTTTTTACTTTTATAACTGTAGATTCGATCTAATTGATGTTACTCTACATTGTCGCCGTCGGTCCTTTAAAAGTATTTTATAGTATTATTAGAACTCGATTTTTACGGTGATGTTATGTATGTGTAGATACAATATGTGTGGAATCAGTGCCTGTTTTAGTATATAGAGATACATGTGACATGTCTAATAAGATTTACTTTAATAGTAAGAAAGATTTGTTTGACTCGACTTGTTAAGTATTTCTTTAGTTTTTCTAGTTCCTAAGGTTTTTATCACACTTTATATGTTTACGTTGACCGTTACTGTCCGTAAGATAATTTAAAACCTGTTTGCTGAACAAATTGTAGATGTAAATTAAAGGACCATTTGAAATAAAGCATTTTTATAATACTGGGTTTATTTTGTTAAAAGATATTTTCTAGGTATAAAGTAAATTAAAGGACCATTTGAAATAAAACATTTTTATAATACTGGGTTGATTTTGTTTAAAGATATTTTCTAGGTATAAAGCTTTTTTGTCAAAAGCCATCACTTTCCATACAAACGCGGTTTTCATTCCTCTGATGCTTCTTGTGTGTGTGAGCGGCCCCGGTTGTTTACCATCACGTGATCCGTCTGTTCCTTTGACACCCTATTCCTTAAAAATAAAGTACAATATAAAGTGGTTGACATTAAGACTGTGGTAAATGTGCCTTTCTTTCCAGAATTCTACTTCGAGCCATCAAGGTGTGGTGGCAAGGTATTATGTTGTGGAGAATACCGATTCAGAAAACATAGTTCAAGTAAGCCTCCCCTATCTCGATGGTTCTGCATAAGAAAAAAATGTAACAGCGCTGTTGTAATGGTGGAGCAGGAGATAGTTAAAATTTTAAATGAACATAATCATTAAACTTAATTTAATTGTTGACGTCTCTAAATAAATATTTGATTTTTACTTTGGTGCTGTATTTATTTTATGTTAATTTCATGCCGTTAACGTAGACAATTTGAAATAAGAATTTTTTTTTAGGTAGTTATACATTTATATCGATTTGATTCCCTAGGCCTATGGTTCAGTGTATCACGTCATGGATAGCAGCTTCCCTGCAACAAGTCGTACGCCTCCTCAAAGCATATATCAAGCAAGCCTCCAATGGTTGTTTAAATCGATTTCTTTTTAAAAGGTACGTTTAAAGGTATCCCATATACCGTTTATAGGAAAATTCTACCACTACCACCGCAAAAATCGGGTAACGCATTTATAACTCCTCTGATGTCACGAGTCTTTATGGGCGGCACCGATTGCTTACCATTAAGTTACCTGTTGTTCATAGCAGGTGTAGGAACGGTGTGGTTGTTAGCCAGGAAGAGTCTGACACTCCCTCTCGCCTCACCCAAGGCAGAAGAAGTCATTGGATGATTTACACCTTAAAAATGGTATGACTGTACCAGGTATAATATACAGTGGTTCCTAACAAAATTATGGTGAATGTTCAATGCCTTTCCTTCCAGGATTTTACTTCGATGCGTCAAGGTATGGTGGCCAGGTGTTGTGTTGTGGAGACTATCGGTTCAAGAAGCATTGGGGAAGCAAACCTCCTCAAAGTCGGTGGTACTGCACAAAAAGACTTTGTAAATGCACTGTTGTAATGGTGCATGAGATGATAGTTAAAATTTTACACGAACATAATCATTAAACTTGTATTAAGTTGGTTAAGAAATTATATTAATTGATTTTTGTTTTGATATTGTGTTCATTTCAGCCACATAGTTTATGAATCGCATTTTAAGAATTCTCAATGCTTATAGTAAACTTAGTTTGTACTTCAACAATTCCTCAAATTCATATAGGTATGTTTTAATTGGACAGGTTTTTATTTTGAGATGACACGGTTTGGTGGGAAAGTGCTTTGTTGTAATGGTTATCGGTACAGAAAGCATACATGCAGCCAGCCTAACATGAGCCGTTGGATTTGTATCAAAACTCGCCAAGGATGTAAAACTACCGTTGTACTTGTGCACGACCAGGAACAGAAAATCTTTTATCTTCGTAAAATATTGCACCAACACAATCACTGATTCATACTAAATAGCATTTAAAAAGTTTGCTTATGTATACATTATTAAGAGCTCTATTGTGACTCGAAACTAGTCGAACCAAGATGAGAAGCATACGTCAGTAAGGCATTGTATCATCTATAGATTTCAATATTTATGTTTACGTATAAAGTGCGTAGTTTGTTTATACTCTTTACATTGAACCACTTGTGAAAAGTTTTTATTCTAAGTATGTATTAAGTTGATATAAACAGTCTTCCAAATATTCTTAGTGTATTCATTATTATAAGCATAATAAAAATATATTTCGTA
The DNA here is from genome assembly GCA_902850265.1 of Spodoptera littoralis. Taxonomy (NCBI): domain Eukaryota; kingdom Metazoa; phylum Arthropoda; class Insecta; order Lepidoptera; family Noctuidae; genus Spodoptera; species Spodoptera littoralis. The sequence goes on along the minus strand of LR824542.2, from coordinate 3,550,095 downwards.
CAGAGTATGTGTTAATAAATTATCCTTATTCTTATGTGAATGGGAATATCTGTTTCTTTCCCATAGAATCAGTTATGGTTAATATATTGTAGTAACTATATTACTATGTATATGTCTTAATTGAATACGGTTTTCAGCAAATTGTGTTGCAAATAATTAAATAACCTCACCTTGCATCTAAAAATACTAGGTACAATCATTCTGTACCTTACCTGTACCTTGTTTTTTTTATTATATTTCTACGATTTTATTCCGTTGTTCTGGAATTTAATAAACATGTTATGTGATAAATGGAATTTAAAGTTATCAAATACCGTCCCAACTATACTTAGTATTTATAGATTTAAAAATAGGATATGATTAACAAATGGCAATATGATGGTTTCCAATATTGTTTGTAATTTATTTATTACGTATTTAATTGAATAATACTTATACATATAGACTTGGGAGCAAATAAACGGAGACACTAGCGATTTATTAATTTTATCGAACCCTCTATAACTTTATAATAAAATTCCTTTTAGAACAAAATGCTCTAATATTAATGATAATTGAATGGGCTTTTATACGATACACGGTACCAATCAAAGAAATGCTTATCAGAAAATATTTATCGAGAAATGTAAAGAAGAAAGCTACGTTCTCCATTTCTTTGCTCTCAAGTGTTCGTACATTTAAAATTGTCTTTCATGTTTGTAATTTAGATACCCATAGGCTTTAAAGTCATAACTTAGAGGTATGTTTTTATGAAATGTTTAATACAATTTGACTCGTTAAACAAATTAAATGCATTTTTTATTGAAACTATCTGTATGTAGAAGCTTTTGTATGTTTGCTTTTGTACATTTTGTACATTAATTTTAACATCATTTAATTTTACAGCCTTACTGAATATGTGCAAGTTTGAAACGACTCGGTTTGGAAACCCTGTGATTGTGGTGGGCAAGTACCGGTACAACAAGTGGAGTGGCAGCAGGGGTCCTCAAGTGAGGTGGACTTGTGTGAAGAACCAGCAGGGATGTCGCGCGACCATCACGACTATCGACAACATTATCGTTAGAACTAAGAATTTTCATACACATTTGTGATTGGATTGCGCGAAGAAATTGCTTTGCCTAAGTAGATTTGATCTTAGATGTATAATGTATATTTTTTGCTTTATTGAAGTGCACAGTACCAACGCCTGTACTGTGTGAAAGTGATATAAAAGTCAGTTAGTAGCCACGTATACCTATGAAATTCTCTTATGAAATTTGGCAACCTATTTGCTGTATATTTTAATACATTTTCACCTTTATTGATACGTGATAAGGTTGAATATGTGTTGAAAAAATACAGTTTGGGGTGGTGATATACTGGTTTTGTAGGCGTCTCACAAAGCAAAGGAAAATAGAAAAGATCTCATTGTATGAAATGGCCTAATTTCTCTGGTAATTATTTTAATGATTACATGTTGTATGTTGACTTACCTAACGGTATTTAAATTTAGGTCGCCAAAGAGTATTTTTACAATAGAACCAGGTTCATTTTATTAATAATATAATAATGATAGAAATATTTTTCGAGTGATAGTTTGGCTTTAAAGCAATTAAACAAAGCAATAAGAGGATAGTTTTAGAATAAGTATTGGCAGATATTACTGTCAGTAGTTAGTAGGAGAGTTGATTGCAGAAATAAATTAATAATGCCAATGTTCTGTGCCATATAATTATAAGTTTATCAGCTTGGTTTCTAGAAGACAACCAGTGCAGTGAAATTAATGCCAAAGGAAAATTGTACTGTTTCACTTTTTACATAATTACGTTAGTTGCAAATACTTTATTATATGATATTTATTTGAAGGTATTTCCTTAGTTATTTTGGTTTATATAAGCTGTGTGCTACTTTAATTTATTTGTGATTTTCTTTCATTTCTCTAGTCGTGTGATTTCCAAATATTAACATAGCAACTCTATGTTTCTGAATCTCTTAGATATTATTTATTTGTTAAATATACCACGAATGATGTCTTTATCTCATGTGGAAACCGAATGCAGCTTAAGTTTAGTTATATCAGTATTAAATTCATTGTATAAGTATTTATTTTCATTATAATAAACAATTTGCTTTTATTTCTCGTTCTAGTTTTTTATAATATTTATTAAAAAAGGTCAGGTCGGATGTTATTACATATATAAATATATATATTCATATGTGTTTATGAAGTAATTTTATGTGATGATCGCTAAAAAAGTGTACAACGATAGTGTGATATGTAGGGTAAAAGTGGGATAGTTGCCCCACATTTTGAAATTGTTTGTTTTTTCCTAGAAATAAATTATATTTAAACCAATTTTTCAATGTAATCGTACATTGGTCTATTATTTATTATATTTTAAAAAGAAATTCAATGCAGCTATTCCTTATACATATAGAAAAAAACAAAAATTACAGTACTAGTTCTGAGTATAGATGCCTCTTATATGGGTTAGATGCCCCGATGCTATTGTCACTATGAGGATAGTTGCCCTTAGGTAGAAATCAAAGCATATTTATAATTAACAAGTTTTATTTTAATATTTAGTTATGGCACATTACACTTTGGTTTTAATTTTCATATTCTTACACTAATCAGCTTCAGAAAAAAAAAATCTTCACTTTGGTTTATTCTACTTCTTCACTTAGGTATATTTCACTTTGGTATATAATTATTTTTAGTTCTTATATTAATCAGCTTTAGAAAAAAAAGTATTTCTACAGTTCAGTCTACGGTGTTTTTTTCGTATTCATTCGTTTAATCCTACCGCATTTATTGCAATAGTCGCCGTACATGGTACAATCCTCATGTAGCCATTTTTTACACATTACACATTGTATCCAATCTGCAGTTGATTTGGTTTTTATATTCTTCAAAGCATTCTTTGCATTCCGAATCCTTGTGTGCCTCTGACTCAGATTCATCCGAATTATTTGAGATCGATATTTCATCACTCGACTCCTTGTGTTCTATTCGTCTTTTCTTATAAGTTTTAGTTGGAACTTTACTCTGATTCTTAGCTTGAGATCTCTGTTTTTTTTTATGCAAATCAATTTCACTTACTCTCGCCTGGTCGAAATCTGAATCAGATTCATTAGAAATATCCGAGATGGTCGTCTCATCACTAGATTCTCTAATGCCTTTTCTTTTCTTAATACATTTGGCTGGAATCTTTTTTGGAAACTTGACTGCAGTTCGTAACACTTTCTTCTGTACATCAGCTTTAGCTGTTTGGCATTTATTTTTACAACGTATTCCTGGAGTAGCTTTACCTTTAACTTTAGATTTCTTCGCTTCAATATTTTCTTTAGTGTTTAAAATTGCAGCTGATTGTTTTCCTCTCTTATGAAATGGAACCGGGACAATTGGCACCGGCGAAGATTCTTGCAAATATTTGCTTGGTGTTTCTAGTTCCTCAATGTTGATAATATTATTATTCTGTGACAGAATTGATGGGCTTGAATTAGAAAATCTCCTATCTGGTCGATCCGTATTACAAGGAGAAACGTTGGATAGATTTAGATCACTTCCCAGAGTTTGTACATTGGATGGACCTGGTTCCTGCTCAAGAGCTTCTTCAGTTCTATTAAAAATATCCATATAATTAGGAGTAACGTTGGAAAGAACTCGATCAACTACAGGGCTTGATCTACTAGATGAAACTTGTTCCGGTTCTGGTGCATCATTTTCACCTGCATTGTCTTCTGTAGGCCTTTGATTACTCAAAGAAATGTCAGATATTGCAAAAAAGCTCTCTGGAACTGCAGAGGGATTGAAAGGGTATTTACCCTTTCAATCCCTCTGCAGTTCCAGAGATTTAGGGCTTGTGGTATTTACCACAAGCCCTAAATCCCGAAATCGCATTAGAACTCGTGGCTGCTCGTGTCCACGCATTCCCAATAAGTTTTCCTGCAACTAATCGATTAATCTTTCGTTCCTTGTGTGACACTACCCAATTTCGTGTTTCAGCAGCAAAGAATGTTTTAAAAGGCTAAAAAAAACTGCGATCCAGTGGTTGCAGCGCTTGAGTGGTGTGGCTGGGTAGGCAAAATAAAATTATATCATTTTCTTCGGCAGTTTGAAGCATATCTATTGCATTCGTGTGAGAAGAATGACCATCCAGAATCAAAATAATCTTTCCTATTGGTTTTTTAGGTACCAGATGTTCTTTTAGCCACTTGTGAAATAATTCAGCATTCACGTACGCGGATTTTCTGTTCATATAGACTTCTGATCCCGGTGGGAGCCCATCCTGAAATTCTGGTTTCTTGTTTACTCCCTTGATGATGATACTGGGGGAAGAAAGTTCCTACAGCATTGCAGCATGCTATTACCGATAAAGTTTCACCTTTTTCACCAGAAGTTACAGAATGGACTACTCTTGCGCCTCTTGTGGCAATGACTTTTCCAGTAGAGTTATTTAACTGGACACCTGTCTCATCTACGTTGTAAATTCTATCCGGTTTATTCAGTAAGTCATGCTCAGTCATTACCTTAAGCAGTAGTTCAAACATTTTGTTGACTTCATCTCGATTCAATCCCTGTGCTCTTGCAACTGATAAGCCTTCTGCTTGACGAATACTTAACTCTGTATTACGTTCTAAAAATGATCTTAACCAATGCGGCCCAGCCTTTCGAGTCTCTTGATTAAAATTGGTTTCTTTACCCAGTTTTTCAGCAAACTCGAAGGCTAATCTTCGAATCATGTCCAGGGTTGGAGGGAAACCAGCTTTTTCTAATTTCTGTATATGACTCACCAAACGTTTTTCGTTTTCAAAATCAAGAAGTGGGTGTTTTATATAAAAAAAAAAAACAAAAATGTTAGGAATAATACGTTTTTTTTTACTTAACAAGAACTTAGGTCATGCTATTACAACTTTATTACCTAATGTCAGTTTTTCCGTATTTTTGTTAGCGAATCTTCGCCTCAATGTTCTTGAGGGAATCCCATATCTACGAGATATTCGTTAATTCCTAGAATGCCTCTCGAAATTTCGTCCATTGCAGCTATTAATGCCTCTTGCGTCCATTCAGCTCGTGGACGAACTCCAACCTTTCTAATATATTTGCGAGGCATGTCTGAAAAGAAGAAATGGGAACATATTAGGTATGCAAACATCAACTTAGTCCATAGGGGATAGATGCCCCTAAGGGCATCTATACTCACAAAATACGAGGCGTCTATCCTTTTCAATAGGGATAGTTGCCCTAATTAAAATAAAAAATTCCCTTTTAAAAAATGACAAAATGCTACACTGACAGTAATATTCAAACTATACACTTGCAAATAATAATAAAATAATATAACTTACCTTTGAAAATGAAAAGTTCCACGCGTTTTTAAAATATCAACATTCGTAATCCGCGATCTTTGTGAGCGAGCCCGTCGATCTTTCTTCATGTACACGCAACACGTCCGATCACAGCGGTTGCCTCTCGCACACTAGCGGGGTGGGGGGTGTTCTTTCCTTATAAGTATTAACTGCGCGCATAGAACGTTTGCAAGTCGTAACTTGAATTTTGGGGCATCAATCCTCCTAGGGCAACTATCCCACTTTTACCCTATATTGTCAAATCCGCAACTGTAGTATTTGTATTACAACTTTTGTATGACTAAATTAGAGCCACGTTGTAAGTAACTGTCATGTATGAGCCCCTGGCTTAAAACTAGTCGAATTCCTCGTTAAACAGTTACGTGAGTAAACCGAAAAATATAATATTGTTTAATGCCGTACTATTATATGTCTAACAAACTAAATCTCAAATAGTAAACGTGTTTCAGACATATCAGATCCAATTTTCTCCGTATCTAGTCGTGGGAACCCTGTCATACAGATTGGTAGATACAGGTTCAGCAAATGGAGTGGGAGTAGGGGCCCCAAAACCAGATGGATCTGCATCAAAGACCACCAAGGATGTCGAGCTAAAATCGTTACCATTGATGAGAGCATTGTCAAATGTTTAAATTATCATAACCATTAATATAACATATTATTTTCACATGTAGAGAAGAATAAACAACATGGGTAAAGAAGACAAATTTTTAGCAACTACCAACCCACCGTATTCATCATCAATTGCATATTTATGTGTTAGTTAAACTTTTAATATTATTAAATTGTAGTAAAGATAAAATCTGTTTTCGTTTAAATATTGGTTTTTAGGGATTGAGCCCCTGATTATAAAATTACTGGACACTCTTTGGAATCCTTGGTGCTTTGGTAAGTATTATTTCGAACTAAGTTATATATTCATATATTTCATAATCAAATTGTTTCAGGGCCCATATTTTGCGAATCACGGTGTGGGAAACCCGTAATAGTATGGAATGGTCATCGGTATAACCTAAAATTCCATAAAGGCCATAATGAGAGGGCGCGATGGGCTTGTGTAAAAACTCGGTTGGGGTGCCCCGCTTCGCTTTTAACTATAAATAACGAAATCGTTCGCCAAAACTATACACATAATCATTAATTATAATTTATAACCTATCTTTGTATATACCTGACATGAGATATATTACATAATGTTTATAAGACTCACGTGTCCTACTGTGGGGTGTCTTGCGAGTTGACACAGCCCATGGGCTGTGTAAATGTCAATGTGATGCAGACCTGGGACCCTTAAACATGTTTAAGGGTCCCAGAGTGGCTTGAAAATAGTCGATTATCCCAATTAATTTACAAGGTTATGGTGTCGTAAGCCGTATAAACATTATTCAATCGATTAACATATGTACATATTGATAAAGAATGCATGATTTAAAGTACCTCAATGTCATAAGAGCTTCAAACTAACAAAGATTTTAAAATAACATTTAATAAGATTTGTATTTTATTTACAAACTTATGTATATTTTTTAATTAAAGGTAGTGTTATGCACGTACCTTAACATTATTATATACAGTTTTATTTTTTTCTAATAATATAAATGTGAGTATATACAATTGTTTGTTATTTTATTATTATATTAACTTGTAAGTTGTATATATTTATATTAACACAATGTTGTTATTTTGTAAATATACCCCGAAAAGCCTTATTGTGTATTATATACTATGTATGTACAGAATTACAGTTTTTTATAATTGTTATCATTTTATATGAACATACAATATAAGTACACACAATATACCTCTTTGGGGATAGCAGTTTACTTACTGTCATAGGGAATGCTGCATCTGCAGCACGTTCCTCGGTGGCTGGTGCGGTTTTTTTGAGATACCTGTGTCCAATATCATCTGGATATCATGCAGTATTTGGCCTACTGCCACCTACAAATGATGATATGTATTGATGAATGATTAGTGAGTGACGTGGTTTAAATTATTTCTACGCAAGATATAAGCATTCGTCTTGCAACCGTCAGTTGACGAAAGTGAGCGCATCAAATGCGGCTTACGTGCACTAAAGGCCTGTATATAATTCCTAATCATAACAAAGGAAAATATACGAAGTTGTTTTTTCAGATCCAGTATTTTCAACGTCTTCGCGTGGTAAACCCGTGATCATTATCGGCAAGTATCGGTACAATAAATGGGTAGGCAGCAGAGGTGACCGAGCTCGCTGGGTGTGCGTCAAAGTTAATGCATACAAATGTTCAGCTTCCCTTATAACTTATAATGACGTCATTATTAAACAAACTCCTCATAATCATTAGAAAAGAAAAGAATAAAAGGACCGCTTTTTTACGCTATGATACACGAGTGGACAAGAAAAATGGGTGTATAAACAAAAATAATATTGTAATGTGTTCCAGCGCGAAAGGCTAGGACTCAGCTGTATAATGCTGTAGCCCGGCCACGAAGGTTCAAGTACATGGCGCTGGTTTTCAGCACCAGCGGCTATGTTTCATAAAAACTTACTATTTACTTACCTATTATGTATCATGTCATTAGTTCAATATGTATTAATATGAGTTTAAAGTGAAGCCTGTTGCGTGGAAAAGTATTAGTAGCAAAGTAGTCAAAGTAGTCAGTAAATAAAAGGGTTTGACGTTGTTCAATAACTACTGTGACAGCACTTGAGTTTATTCCGGACATACTAACAGACAAAAATTCTAAAATTCATATTTTCGACTTCAGTATCGATTGTTAATCACGTTCAAAGCATTCTTTAAAAAAATATTCGATTTACATTTTTCACGTTCCTATGATTTTACTATATGTATAGATAGATGTATTCATATATGCTTTTTTAAATTATGTACCTACATACCTATATACCATACCTACCTATTTGAAAATGTATTTTAATACGACAATGAAGTTTTCTTCCTCTAGTGAATGAATTTCCTTTCTTCTTTCTTCTAACTACAGACCCTGTAATACAAGATGAATAAATATTTTAGAATCTTTTTAAAAGAACTTTAAGGTTAAAATAAGTAGATAATTGTATTAAAGTAATCAGTATTTATTTTTATTAGATAGTAAACTTAAATTTATTTTAGGTATATTGAACTTTAAAATAAAAAATAAAATCTAGCGAAAATTACTGTGTTGACTTAACTTGCATGATTTTTCCCTTAAATTTAATACTTGGTACATATTTATAAAATTAGCTTTAGAATCACCAACATTTTCTATTCAGTAATCACTAAAATCTTCAATTTTTTTTTCAGTGCCGAAATTTTCTGTTTCGAAATACGGCAACCCTGTATTGGAACTCGGCGGCTATCGTTTCAACAAGTACTACAGGAGCAAGGGGCCCAAGGCACACTGGGCCTGCGTGAAAACTAGTCAAGGATGCCGCGCCAGGATCACTACATTCAACAACGTTATCATCAAGTGGGACAACTATGGCCACAACCATTAAATTAAAAAAGTAAATCTAGCTGCATTCAAACATATATATTAATTATACTCAATTACTCTAATTAAGATTTTTTAATCTAATAATTGTCAATAGATATTAGCTCAGAATTTTTTCGGTGTTTAGATGATTAGTTTGTCCCTATTCTCGGGCATTAGTATACAGTTTTACATCAATTGATAACAATATATCTTTTTATTCTATTAATACAGTAAGTAAATGTGTAGCGTGACTGAACATTGTCAGTAGATGTCATTGGAAGTAGCTCAGAATTAAGTATAGTGTCCGATAACTCATAATATCACGTAGTTCGCTCTTATTATTGGGCATTACTGTCCCGTTATTTATCAATAGATATAATATCCGTAGACAACAATGTATCTTTTTATTCTAATTATACAAATCTAAATGTTATTTATTGTAGCTCGGAATTTAGAATTGTCCGAAATATGAAATTAATATGTAGTTTGTCCCCATTATTGGGCATTATTTTCTCGTTATATATCAATAGGTATAATAACCATTGCTATTTCATTTTATTCTAATAAGACAAATCTAAATGTTACCTATAACTAAATAAAATAGAATAGCTAGTAGTGAAAATAAAGAGTAGCTTGCCGTCATTATTGGGCATTATTATCTTCTTATATATTAATAGATGTAGAATACGTAGTTACAATGTGTAATTTTTTCTAATAATACAAGTCTGAGTGTTATTTATTAATGAAAATTGGCAGTAGGCATTAGTTCGGCATTTATAATCATGTCTGGTATTATGGTATTAGTATGTAGCATGCCCCTTTTATTGGGCATTATTTTCCCAATGCGTATCAATAATAATATACCTAATATATATTATATTCTTATATAACAATAACATTGTATTCGAATTATACAAAAATGTAGTTTGACTGAAAATTGATTGCAGGTATTAGATCGGAATTTAATATTGTGTCTAGTATATTTATAAAAAAATATAACTCTTTTTGTCTCTGGAGCCCTAATCACCGGTTGCTTGGACCATGCTCCCGCTACTGGTCGGCTCCTATTTTTATATTTGGGAATATAATTTTTTAATTAGTATTTTCAAATTTTACTTTAGATAATTTTTAAATAAATATATGGTATAATAATTTTAAGCAGCTTACTTCATTATTGGGCATAGATATGGAGTTATATATTAATGGATTCCTCTTTTATAACATCACATAGAACGCATTAGATACCTTAGGAAAAGTGTATGTCATATTTTATGTGCGCAACCATAATTATAATCGAAGTCCTATTATATATCAATAGATTTGCTCGAATTACACACATAGATCTCATTAGATAACTAGGGAAAAGTGTATATTATATTTTATGTGTGCAACTATGCAATAGCTGGCGTAATTTTATGTTGTGTTTAGTTCGCTCCTGTTAGCGGGCATTGATGTCTATATTTCAATAGATTTACCTTTTATTATATAGATCTCATTAGATAACTATGGAAATGTGTGTGTTATATTTTATGTGTGCAACCATATAATAGCTGGCGTAATTTTATGTTATGTTTTGTTCGCTCCTGTTAGCAGGCATTGATGTCTATATTTCAATAGATTTATCTTTTATTATATACCTAGATCTCATTAGATAATTATGGAAATGTGTATGTTATATTTTATGTGTGCACCGATATAATAGCTGGCGTAATTTTATGTAGTGTTTAGCTCGCTCCTATTATTGAGATTTGTGTCCTGCTAAGTATCAATACAGTTGTTTCTTATTACAATAATCTCATCAAATAAGTAGAGAAACGTGTATGTTCCATTTTATGCGTGCAATTATGTAATAGCTGGCGTAACATTATGTTTATATTATTCCTGTTTAATAAATGTGCAATAATAAATGTTTAGACCATATAACATGTTGTCTTTATTTATGAAATTGGTTGTTTTTATTTATTAGAGATTTTATACTGTAAAATGTATTATCTATTTATTATTATTTTTTGTTTTAGAACTTATTTTCACTAGATCCCGTTTTGGCAAGCCTGTAGTAATAATCGGAAACCATCGATTCAATAAATACTATAAATGTACAGGTCCAAAGGCGAGGTGGGTGTGCACGAGACGCAAATGTAAGGCAATAGTCATCACCGTAAATGACACCCTGTTAGTCCATAAGAACTCCCATAATCATCCATAAACATTATTTACCACTATTTTACCATGAAAATACATGACAATTTATGGGAACTTTCTATGTATGAGACTTTTTACACAAAGAAATCTTAAGTAAAAAATGGTGGTTCAAACATAATTATTTTTTTAAATATTTTTATTTTTAATGAATCTTATGTTTGATGATTTAAAATATCCTGCACACGTTAAAACCATTTTAACATGTTCTGATCGTGAGTAATACAATTATTACTTATTTTGTTTACGAAATAAATTCTATATATTGTAATCTTGTGATTTAATTTCTTAACCTTAACCTGATAAAAATTTATTTGTCTGAACATGATTGTTATTATACCTACTAGTAAAATATGTAATTCCTGTCTGTTTTATTACGTCTGTAATTAATAACATATTTGTTGCCTGTGACTATTTGTGCTCTATAACTTACTTATTGTATATATTTTGTATATATATTACAAAAAAGCTGAAGAGTTTGTTTGTTTGAACGCGCTCGTCGTGTTCTCAGGAACTACTGGTTCGATTTGAAAAATATTTTTGTGTTAGATAGTCCATTTATCGAGGAAGGCTAAAAGCTATAAATCAGAGCGGGTAAAGCCGCGCGGAAGTAGCTAGTTCTATATATTATGCTTTTACTGTATGTACCTAAATAGTTTTTTTATTTAACTAAAAAACGTGAATATACTGAGAAAAGCTTTATTCGTTTTTTCATTATCTGAAAGTTACTGTTTCTCACAGCCTTCTATGTTTTAGATTGTCCTCAATTCATAACATCGAGTCGTGGTAACCAGATGATACTATACCAGCACTACAGGTTTAGCCTGAACAAACCAAAGACATTGAATACACCGAAGAAAAGATGGTTGTGCACAAGATGGGCCTTTGGATGCAGAGCACACATCGTCACCATTGATGAAGAAATCATCAGATTAAATGATGCACACTCTAATCATTAATCGCTTGGATGCTGGTATATAAGACATAGTAGAAAATACACTGTCTCGCGTGAATCCGCGTTTTATGCTCACGACGCGACGGGTTTATCTTATAGCGCCTGATTCATCACCTTCATGTAAGTACCCATCTAGTATAAACTTAGGTGGCACATAGTTCATACAAATTAGGATCTTAATTCAAACTGGTACATAATGCCTATCGAAACATTGCGAAACAGGCTTTTAAACTTATTTTTGTTATTTATTAATAAACCGAATATATAGATTAGATGAGGCGTTACTTTGCGGAATTTCATGCTACGCTAATCAGTGTGGAGGGCGGTGTTGCTTATTGCATCATGCACATACATTCCTTCAGCGGAATAAAAACTAGATATTTTCGCAGTCATGTTGTTAGTGTGTAAATCGACTGTATATAAATGGATTGATGGTTGGTTGTGTTAAGAGTGAAAGATATCAGGTTATGGAAAGATTGTTATAAAGGACATTTTTCAACGGTAATGGCATTAATCAATTATACTTTTAATCAGTAGGTACATTTCTGTGGCTAGATATATAAACGTTTAACGGCCTAAGCCATAAATAAAAACCGAGGCTTATCGATACATTTTGAAATGAGATAGATAGAAGTTGTTAGTTTCGTCACTAGAGATTATCAATTACGATCGGTTATTTTTTTTGGCCGTAAGAAACCAAAGATTGTTTGAAGACTTTTGCTTACCCTTGGATGCAAAGGATTGAGTTCTACGCATCTAACCTAATAGATGTATGTTAATATATTATAGCATTTATTATACTAGTAAATTATATTATGAACTTTATGAACGTAGTGATATGGTTATGTATACTCTATATTGTATTTTTTCTTTATGGCGTTTATACTGTTTTCTTTTTCAAATATTTCTTAAAAATATCATAATATAATCCACATAATAATTCAATAAGACACAATAAAATAGCAGTAACAATATTTTGTTGTTTTTGTGTACCTATCTGTATAAAATATATAATATTATGTACTTATTCAGTTTGACGAGTTTCGTTCATCTTTAAAAACCTAATAATTCTGTTGTAAAATTCATATAGTTATAACAGTTTATCAATATATAATCAATAAATTATCATAAATTCACAATTTAACTTTTTTGAAGAATTTTAATTCAGTATTTTGCATAGGACATACATATATATACCTCTTTTAGATAAACCAGTGTTCGTAACATCGGTACGAGGGAACCCAATGATTGAATATCAGAACAACAAGTTTAGTTACAGCAAGTCCAGTATCGGAACCACACCCAAAAAGAGATGGGTGTGCACCCGCTGGGCGTCCGGCTGCAGAGCCTTCATCGTCACAATAGAAGATGACATTGTTAAAAAGAGACTTGATCACTCACATTAACAACTGTACTGTATTTCTTACCTATTATAAATCACTATTGATTTTTTAATATTTATTCAATAAAATATTGGTTTAAGCTTGTACAATTCAGTATCAGTTTTAAGCTGTGCTAATAGTGAATGTTCAGATTTACAATAGTAATTTAAATAATTGTAAGAACTACTTATGTAATGTACCTAATAAAATGATGTAAGGTAATAACAATACGTGACTTTTTTTAAACAAACTTGGCTCGAGTTCTCGAGCCGGTAAGCTGTACTGCCTTATTTATATCTTACAAAAGTTATTATAAAAAAAGTTATGCCTGAGAGTTGTTCAACTTAAAACATTGAGCATAATTTTACTTTTATATTGATCTCAGTTTTTTTTTGTTGTCTTAGGTCCGATATTTAATATGACTCGTAGTGGCAGGCCATTTATTGAAATGGATGGTTATAGATACATGCTGAAAAATGAAGGAAGACCTCAATTCACAAGTAAGAAAGTTTTCAGGTGCAACCGTTGGTCTCATGGGTGCCGCGCGTCTATCACAACTCTGGAAACAGAAATCATCAAATGTAGAAACTTTCATAGTAATCATTGATGATTTTTTCATTCTATTTTACAAAATTTTTAACCGCCTTCAAAAAAAGGAGGTTCTCAGTTCAACCTGTATATATGTATGTATCTATATGCGCGTTTATCTCGCGATTGACTGAGCCGATATTGATGAGGTTTTCAGATAAGGGTTTGTTATACTTAGGAGGAGATTTTAGTATATTAATTAATGAACTAATTTCAAAAAAAGAGGAGCTTGGCGGTTTTTTTAAACGTAGTTTATATTAGGTATATATTTATTATTCTTTGTTTGAGTTTTTTGAATAACTTGTATTTATTAAATTTAATCTATTTGGTTGATCGCTAAATGAGGACACTATTTTTTTTATAATTTTTGTTATGGGAAGAAAAATGATGCAGAACAAAGTCTGTGAGAACAACTAGTTTGTAATGTATCTTTTCTTAAATGTGGTTTTAGTTTAAGTTACAATGTAATGAGCTTCTTTAGGGTCCTATTGCTAAGATTGGCAACGAATTGTTTTAGCTGAATGATTGTTATTATTTAAGTAAAAATGTCATATTGAAGATATTGTTTGTTTAAATATATGTTTAATTTGAATAAAATTTGGATTATTCTATTATGTCATCGTATTACTTATAATTTATTATATGTAATTTATCGAATATGGGACGACATATACATATACTTATGTAAGTAAGTAAAGAAATACTTAAAATTTTTACTTTAGACATAATATATGCTTTATTTTTTTTTTATTTCTAGTGGTAGTTTTGTCACAAAGAGGAAATCCAATCATTGGATTTCCTCTTTGTTCAATGAACAATCAATACAAAAAACATATCAATGTTACGAAAATAATAGATTTAGTTTAAAAAACACCCCGCAAAAGACTAGAAAAGTTTTGCGGTGCATCCTATACGGCAGGGCGCAAATAATTACAGTTCACGGAGAGGTCGTGGCAATGAAAGTAGATCATGACCATAGTTTTATAGTACTTGGAACATACACACAGACACACACACACACACTCGCTTAAAAGTAGCTAGGTCAATATATGTATTACTATAGAGTAATGCCTAATAATGAAGGGACAAAAATTGAAATAACAATGATGATTTTTCAGAAATAACAATAATTGAATCAAGGAGAGGCAAACCGATGCTGCAGTTGGGAGAGCATCGGTATTACCAACACAGTTCGAATCGAGAGGGTCATCCAAAGGTGCTCTGGGTGTGTGTCAAGTGGTGGAAAGGATGCAGGTCTTCGATCAAGACCTTTGATAACCAGGTCGTCAGCATTAACGCGACGCATAAACATTGGCTTAAAAAATCTAGTTTGGAAGGAGATGAGTAATGTGTATTTTATGCCGTTGCCAGATATGTGCGTACTCGTTTGTTTACAATGTGTGATACGGACATTTAAAGCTATTTTATCCATACTACGTTTAGTAGCTGGCATTAGTAGTACTCAAAATATTGAGTAAACTCTTGACTTTTTGCAGGTGTACTTAAGGCCAGAAATTATGACATCAACTCGTTTCAAAATGTAAAAAAATCTATCTCTAATGACTTCCGCGTCACCCAGGCGGGAGAACTCATTTGATGATGTTTCCCTCTGAAAAAAGTGACTTAATCTACTGTTACCTTCATACAGCAGAGTTTATTAAATATTCAATCATAAAAAAGTGTAATCAATAAATGTTTATAAAAGTTAAGATACATCGATATAATATGACATGAATTGTCATGTATATGGCGGCGGAGGAGTGAATATGAACGAATGATTTATGTTAAAAATGTTATAATTGATATTTGATATGTTTCTTACGTTTCATTAGCTTGAAATTAAAATTATTATGTTATCGGCTTACTCACGTAATTATTTGACGAGGAATTCGACTAGTTTCAACTGACAGTCACCGCAGCAGTAGCTGAGCGACAGTCACCGCGTCGCAAGTAACGCAATGCCGCTCATGAACATGAGCCTCTAGCATGGCTTGAAACTAGTCGAATGCCACCCGCGACGTGCTACGACTTATTGGTATATATAATAGTTTATGGCCTACACTTTGTATATATTTTTGTATAATAACTGTTGTTTTTTCAGTTTCTATTACTTATATATTACTCTCTATACTACTTACGATATAATTATATATAAGTAAGTAGCGGGTGATAGGTACATAAGGTCAATAATTAGTGTGTATAGTGTAAGTGATTGCCTTTCGTGAATATATGTATTTTCAGTCCTAATGTTGATAAATTAAGATACAATTATACATTATATTATATAATGTATTTATATAATTAAGATGTGTTATACAGTTAAGCAGTAAATATTTTTTTAAATCTAGGTACAGCAATAAAATGTAATCGTTAACTTATAAATGCTTTAGCTAATTAATTATTAATAAAATTTATTATAAACAATTTTTTGTTCTAATTTTATATTCTACAAACTCATGTTACGAAATTTAATACTATTCACAGTTTAAAGGTAATAATCTATGAAAACAACATTGTATATGCAAGGTGCAAACGAAACGCTCCCGAAAAACGCCGACAGTTGATGATGAACAAGTCTTATTTTCGTAAAAGTAAGGAATTAAATGATTATTTTAGTTGCAATCAACCACTCGAGGCGGACGTTGCATGAATAACACGTACACAATAACGATTAAAATTGTAAAAAAATGTATGTTAGCGTTTTCGGGAGTGTTCCATTTACACTCTGTATTTAAAGAGCAATGATAACGTTACAATCAAATAATAATGGGCATGTTTCCAGCAATTGTAAGAACCGTGTCGAGACAAGGGAAGCCAATGTTACAGAAAGGTAGGTACAGGTACTATCAACACAACTGCTACAGGACCGGCCCAAGGGGGCTCTGGCTCTGTCTCCGCAAGGCTTCTGGATGCCCATCCAGAATCAAAACTTTGGACGACGTCGTAATCCAAATGATTGATGAACATAATCATCTTTGAGGTTATTGTAAAGTTCTATAATTGTGTGTAAAGCGTGATCTTTAGCACCTGTAGTGCAGATGATGAAATTTTTGATAACTACCTATGTATTTTAATGTTTTTTTAAAGAAATAAGCCGGTAAATGATCATTGATGATGGTAAGCAATCAGCGTCGCCCATGGACACCTAGAACACCAGAGGTGTTACAAGTGCTTTTTTCTGGCCTTTTGGGGATTAGGAATTTGAGGATTGTAGAGAATTCAGGGATTAGGGAGATTGGGGAATAGGGTGATTGGGTCTCCGGTAACCTCACTCGCACGACGAAACACAACACAAGCGTTATTTAGTAGTTTTCTGTAAGGCCGTGGTATCACACCGGTCGAGCCGGCCCATACGTGCCGAAGCATGGCTCTCCCACACTTAAAACCCACACGAATGTGTAGAATTAAATGCAATATTTCTATTGGACTTTGTAATATCTATGCTTATCATGTGTATTGAAATCGCATCTGTAAATTAGTCTAGATTTTTAGGTGGTTCTTAATAAAATTCATTGATATACTGTATTGTATTAATGTGCATATTTAATAAAATAGTTTATTAACCATAGATTTTTATTATTAAATAAATACCCATACTTTATTATAGGTATTACCTGTACATTTTTTGTATGGTGAAATGATATACTTAAATTTTTATGTATCCACCAAGGTTTTAGTTATTTATTACCTCATTGTTGATGTGGCAATTCTGGATTCGCTGCACCTCCCATACGTCAGATTCAATTGCACACACAACTTGCTAAAATTTGGTCTAATATACATCGCTGATCTGAACGGAAAGATTCAGAAGACATGGTTTTATTGTTAAAACTAACCAACTGGGGATATAATAAGTAATTTCCCAAAAATAAACAATACAGGTACCTTTCCAGAGCTATGGTATTCAACATCAAGATGTGGTAAGCCGGTTCTGCACGTCGGAAGACATCGGTATCACCGACACAGCCGCAGTAAAGGAGGACCTCGAAATTTCTGGATTTGTTGCAAGTGGTCCTCAGCTTACAACTGTAGGGCCACCATCACGACATTCCATGACGTCATCATCAAGACTTCTGGAAAGAACATACGCATTCATGATGAGTGATAACTTAATTAAGGAGGATTTATCTAGGACACATGGATTTTTGTAGTATCGGACTGGAGGGACCAAGTCTGTTTTCCAAATTTTTGGATTTTTACTAAGATGTTTCCATGGGAGTGTTTTTTTATACAAATACCTATGGGTATTTGTGGTAAAGGTGGTATGCCACCTTTGTTATCCAGTTGTAGTAGTAGCAGTAGCCAGTTGTAGCAGTAGCTAATAAGTTATGTTTTACTAAAAGTTACAATTTATGTTTTTTGTGTTGGACTTTGTTACACTACAATATTTTTAATGCTACTTTATTATTTTTTTATTTGTTACATTTTGATTTATTGTTATGTACCTACTTATCTACCGTCCTATGCTAATTTTTGTACATATTTTGATTTATAATTTAAGTCTGTAGTGAAAAATATCTGCCTATCCTCTTATTTTGTAGATGTATCTAACTAGTAATCTTAGTAGTGCAATATTTAGATAAATAACAAATCTGACCTAAAAATAGCTACACTCATCATATTTACTATTTTTTATTGAAATTATACTAAGTATCTTACAAAGTAAAAACAATAAACGTGGTCGTCCTCATGAAAAATGTTATATAAAAGAAATTTGGTGCTTGTTTATAGTTGTATGGGCTGTGTCTAGTCAAGGGAATCCCGTGCTTCAGATTGGGAAGCACTGTTTCTTCGAGTTTATAAAGAAACGCAGGCTACCAGGTGGCTGTGACACTGCATCAAGTGTACCGAAGACGTAGAGAACACCGATATTTGAATTCAGAATTATTAGAATTTAAATTCGATTTTTAACTTTTATTAAAAACATTAAAGTTGAGAGTCCGATAAAGAAATATAGAGGTAGAATGGGCTACGTTGACATTCTGGTTGATTGGTGTCGATTAATCTGTTATCTAACTCTCTTATTTATCTCTTATTATGGGACACATTAGAAAACACATTGTGTCTCGCGTATATCTCCGTTTGGGCATACCACGGGTTAATCATAATGATTAGTATTGAGTTTAAGGATTAAAATTAATCGCAAGATGTGCAACTGACCACAGCTGTTTCGTTTTTGTTTATTATTGTTGAGTCTCATTTATTGATATTGAAGAAGTAATAAATACTTATAGCTTTTTTATTGGACTACTAATTTATACGAAGTTTCATTAATACTCATAAAGACTATTTTGTTTTACTTCACATATTTGCTTTTCTTCATAAAAATACCTAAAATAAAATAATAATAATATCTTGATTGCAATACTATGCGTGACCCTTATATTAGAGGCTACGTCATCGCTTACCAGGCGAGTTGGTGGCCGAACGCTAACCTATCAAGTATAAAAACATAGGTACATATATTTTTTTGGAATTTGTATATTATTCTACCATGGAACTATAAAAATAATCTAATGTTATATACGTTTATTTGTCTCATTTTTCTAGATGTAATATTCACGACATCTATTTTCGGTAAACCTGTGATTCAGATCGGGAGTTATCGTTATTTTAAAGCGAGTCAGAGGGAGGGACCTCTTGTTACCTGGAGGTGCTCCAAGTGGCGGACGAAGAGTTGCAGAGCAACTATTACTACTATAGATAATATAATTATCAAACATAAAAATGATCATACACATTAATAGGAGTTTAAGTTTTATTAAATTGATGGAACTTTGGTGGTATTTTATTTCTACGTGAAGAATTTTCCGGTTCCGATAAAGTTCAGCGCAAATGTGCACGAATATGTGCGAATTGAATCTCCGAAGTACCCAATATGTGCATTACGTTGCGGACATAAGGTTGAATATGTTATATTAGTAATTGAATTTTGAGCTTCGATGACTTTCGACTTTGCGCCTGTATAAATTGATCCCAAATGTTTTTATATTGTTCCTAAACTATTCAAAATATTTCGGCACTTTCAGATATAAAATTCGCTACATCTAAATACGGCAACCGTATCTTGATAGTGGGGGGATACAGGTTCTGTGCTCGTAGTGGCAAGACGGGGCACAAGGTGCTGTGGGTTTGTACCAAACAGAGCTCGCGCAGCTGCAGAGCCACCGCTGTCACAATATGTGAACAATTGGTTAAACTGAAGGACATCCATAACCACGCTCCCGACTGACGTTATCCCAAAGAACATGCTTGCTTTAATTGACTTAACGATTTTTTTTTACTTAGGGTCGATTTTTTCAACGCAAGGTAACTTTTATCGGAAGGATAACTTTGAATATTTGACAATTGTTCCATACCAAAAACTTTCAAATATATCAATTTTATTCTACATATAAAAGTTGACGGTTAATTGAGAAATTGGCCCTTGATTGAATAATGTTTGATCTAATTAATTGGATGTTACAGTGATCTCCAAAAACCGTAATAAATGGTTTCATTTTGAATATTTGAAAGGTTTTAATTTTTTGTCACCTGATTGGTTATGCCATTTTACTTCGTAGTAAAATAGTGGATAAGTATATTATTTAAAAAGAGGACCAAAAGAGGGTCAACCCCCTCCTTTTTGATAACGCTTGAAGTCGTTGAAGTTTTTGAAAGCGATTTTTTAAACAAGGTTTATATGATTATTTAAGTACCATCTTTTGTTTCAGTTCCAAAATATACATGGTCGAAATTTGGTAAGCCTGTTATAGAGATGGGGCGATACAGATATTACCAGCGAAATCAATTCGGGTGTAAAACACAATGGGTCTGCACAAAGTACAGGTCTGATGGGTGCCGAGCCGCCATAACCACTACCGACCAGGCCATCATAGCGTTTAAAAATAGCCACAACCATTGAGCTTTAAATAACATATCCTTTGTAAAAGATTATAAAGAATGAATATAAAAATCCAAATTTAAAATTAATATTGTAGGTACTATTGTAACGTTCATCAAAATGACATCCCTCAAAGTTTAAAGTTAAAAAAAATGAAGCAGTATTTTTTATACCTATCATGTTGTTCAGATTGTTGTAAGTACCTAATTACAATTTCGAGTATGTGATGTTTTGAACATTTTAATCGATGATTAAATATATTGTTTGTTACAAATTGTTGGTATGAATCAAACAAATTAAACATTGTGTTACAATACAATTTTTATAATAAACTGTTGTTATAGGTACATAAGAAAATGTTATAATTTAAAAGAAAACCTGTTTTATATTAGTCCCATTTTTAATATATATTTCGCTCAAGTGCATGGCTTATTTTGATAACTCCGTTATGCTTTTTTGAGCTACTTCAATATATTTGCAGCTCCAGTGTTTGCAACTTCTAAATTTGGCAAGCCGGTGATATTGTTCAATAACTATCGGTACAACTGGTACAGGCCGTATAGCTCTAAGGTGGAAGTTCCTACCATGATGTCCAGATGTCAGTGGCGGTGCTGCAAGTGGAGCAGTGGCCACTGCAGGGCAGGACTCATCACTGTCGACAACGTTATCGTCAAAGTGAACCACGAGCATAATCATGGCAGAGCGAATAATGTATGAAGTTATAATTATAAATATTAAATAAAATCATTTGAGATGTTTCGTGTTCAGTTGATTATAAGGTATCATGTTGATGCGTATTCCGATACTAATTAGTCATGTGAGTGAATCCAGTTTTTGTTTCTTTGAAATGCTTTGGTATACGTTGATTTATAAATTGTTGTAGGTATAATTTATCAGTAACTATTATAAATAGTCGTAGGTATACGTTTTGTGTTTGTTGCAGTATTTTTTACAAAATCGCGCTACGGTAAACCTGTGATCATATATGGAATGTACAGATACAATAAACACAGTGGCAACCACGGTTTAATGGGCTATTGGTATTGTAGTAGGAGCAGTACTGGTTGCAAGGCTAAACTTACCACCCACAATGACGTCATCATCAGGATTAACGACAAACACAATCATTCTTAGATTCGACCACACAAATCTAAAATTAATTTTTATCACACTTGTAAAAAATGATTACATTAATTAAACTTGAAACTGAAAAATAAAAGTCTTTGTTGTACTAAAACTTGGTATTTCTAAATCCTGTCCTGTCACTTTAGTTAATCGTTAAATAATCCTTACTAATATTATAAATTGGAAAGTGAGTTTGTTTGTTTGTTCCGCTTTCACGCCGTAACTACTGAACTGATTGCTTTGAATTTTTGCAGACGTAAAGTTAGAAGTCTGGAATAAATAATAGGGTACTTTTTATCCCGGAAAATTTTGATATTCCCGAGGGAAAACAAAAGTATTGGTATAGATGGCGCTGTGTGTATTGGTATATGTCACATAGGCTACTGTTTATCCTTTTGTGACGCGAGCGAAACCGCGGGTAAAAGCTAGTGTGAACATAAGTCTCAAAGTATTATATAACAATTTTGTTCAGGTATACGCTTGCTGACCACATACAAGCCAACGTTTACATCAACAAGATTTGGAACTCCAGTGCTGGGTATAGGTGATAACAGATATTACAGGAATAACAAGAGTAAAGGCCGGAAAGCGACGTGGTTCTGTAGCAAGAGGCGCTTGGGGTGCAAAGCATCACTAATCATGTGTGACGGGGATATCCTAAGCTATAAAAACACGCATAAACATGATCTCACACAGGTTTTAGTAAACAGGTTTACGAGTGAAATTGGTTCAGAAGATAGTTTTACAATTTATGAGTGAAAGTATACCTAATTTATATAATATGTCGCGGAGAACCTAACGGGTTACCGGGGCTCCGGCTCGAAGTGCAGGAGAAGGAACGGGGTGGTTTTTAGACAGTAAGAGTCTGACACTCCCTCCCGCCTCACCCAAGTGGGAGCAGAAATTCGATGATTTTCCCCCATTAAAAAAATAAAAAAATCTATATAATATACAAGCTACTTTCGCGCGGGTTTATGTTTCATACCTTCCTCGATAAATAACCTATCCAACTCAAGAAGAATTTTTGAAATAGATTCAGCAGTTCCAAAGATTAGCGCGTTTAAACAAAGAAACAAACAAACTCAGCGTTATTTAATACTTTAACTGCCAAGTTTAAAATGGTGAAAGTCAAACCTCCACTAGCGTCAGGCACCGGTGACTGACGTGGCGCTCTAAAGGTTAACAGTGTATATAAGATGCACTAAATATATAAAGCTGAAGAGTTTCTTTATTTGTGGTTTGGAGTCGAGCAGAGCGGGTGAAACTGCGCGGGAATAGTAATATGAAATACTATATCTAGTATTGTTTCTAGTTATTTAAGTACACATATAACTCGACACGTAGTGTGGTTTTTCACCACTTCAGTTTCATAATAGTTGGTACAAACTTTAGCAGAAAGTGCTTTTTAAATACTAGATTTGCTACCTATAATTGCCACTTAATAGTAATTTGTTAGTACGACTAGTATTATTATATGTATTAGTATTGTGTTATAAATTTCTGATCACACGTACTTATAGTTACGTAACTTATTTACATAAGGACCATGTGTATATATTGCTTCCCAAAATAAAATGAGAAATTTTCATTATAAGAAATATTTCAAGTATGGGAGATCCATGCTTCGGTACGAATGGGCCGGCTCGATCGGAGTAATACCATGACCTCACAGAAAACCGACGTGAAGCAACACTTGCGTTGTGATTCGTCGTGTGAGTGAGGTGACCTTAGGCCCAATATTCCCCTTCCCCCATTTCCCCAATCCCTGAATCCTCAACAATCCTCAAATTCCTAATCTCCAAAATGGTCGGTAACGCGTCTGGTGTTTCGGGTGTCCATGGGCGGCGCTGATTTCTTACCGTATCAGGTGATCGGCCAGCTCGTTTATCAGCTGATCCCATAAAATAAAATATTTTTATTATACCTATTACCTTCTACCAGCGACTTCACCCGTAAATAATAAAGTACCCTATGTGTTATGCCAGATCATAATTTACCCTCATTCCAAATTTCAACCTGAACCCTTAAGGTGTTTTGTTGTGATTTATTTACAACATTCACAGAGACACACAAACCCACAAACTTATAATATTACTGAGATATTCTTGTTTTCTATAAAGGTAGTTTAGAATGCTCTAAGATATTGTTTTTAACATTTTGTAGATAGCACAGAAGACCTGAAGCCAAGGTTTGCGTGGTCTAAAAATGGGAAACAAGTATTGGATGTCGGAATATTTCGATATTATAGAAACAACAGAAGCAAAGGAGTGAAAGCCACGTGGTTTTGCAAGAAGAGGTTCCATGGGTGCCGCGCGTCCATCACTATAGATGACGAAACTATAGTAAAGGTTAATAATGCACATAATCATAGTTATTGAATATAAATTTTTGATGACAAAATTATTCGTTTGTACGCTACTTACGAATTATTTCGTTTTGATAGTGTTTTTATGTCTTTGATAGAATTGTTTAATATTTATGACTACAAATGTAGGTACCAACAGTCTATCAAAATAAACAAATCTAGTCTAAATCTAGTCTAAATAAAATCAATGTTTGTAGGTAAGTACATAATGATTAATATTTGTTAATGCAGGAACTATTGTTAGTTATAATTTGTTGTTGTGGATCTTTTTAACTTTAGTAGGGAGTTCTAAGAATCTTCCTATTAGTACCTAGTGTAAAGATAAAAAAAAATAAAAAATATTTATACCTAAGTAATTTTTAGTTTTAGTGTTGTTAATTTAAATGTCATGACCAACCTACTAAGGCGATGTGTCGCATGTATTCCCGCACGGAAGAATATTTTCCGAGATCCATAGTATTGGTATTATATGTCTAAGTGTAAGTGTGATTAGTATTTGTAAGTGTTCCAAGATTCCATGATATGAAAGAAAATTCTTATTGCCATTTTTATTCCAGTTACGTACATAACGACTCACAGAGGGGGCCGTGCACTGATATATGGAGGTTACCGATTCGGTATAAACAGGACTCATGGGGGCCAAAGGACCTGGTGGAGGTGTTCTAGATCCCAGGCTCTAGGTTGCAAGTGTACAGTAACTACGCATGGCGAGTTAGTTCTTAAAATTAATGGGTATCATAATCATGACTCATATATATAACAGTGTTTATTTATTTAATTAAGGGCAAATAACAAAGCATACAGCAAAATACATGATAGATTGTTAACATATTTTAAAGTTGTAAAGTGAAGCCTTAATTAAAGGATTGGCCACAGGAAGCTTATAGAAGAGCCGAGTGGCAGGAGGTTTGCCCTGCAGTGGGACGACCATGGCTAAAAATAAATAAAATAACGAAATGCATTAAACAAAGAACAGGATATTACAGCAAAAAGTTCACTTATCAAAAAAAAAGACATCTTTATAATACTTACTTACTTATACATCACAATTGTTAAATTTAAATATTTTGTTATACATAAACACAATTAAGCTTTTAAGTTGTATGAAAATATTTTGTATAGGTACATAGTCATGAGGTTATGTATGTATGCATGTATGAAAATACTTTAAACTGTCCTCCTTATAAACTCATGTTTACTAGCTATTATGATATTCATGGTAATTAATTAGTTAGACTTTTATAACTAATTATTGAAGTAATGTATTTTTACTTGATCTTAAGTTTTTAGATGTACTGAAGTCATTACATATGTACATTTATACATAGTTTATTTTATTAATTACTTATTCCTTTTTAAGTGAAATTTCTTCAATCCTTTTCTCACTATTAAAATTTAATCTTTTTAGTTCTGATATATACTCAGACGCGGTATGGTAAGCCAGCGATCCAGATGGGCAAGTACAGGTTTTATAGGAACAACCGTAGTACTGATACAAGGGCTTTATGGATTTGCTGCAGGACTAGTATGGGCTGCCGAGCTACCATCACAACCTTCAAAGATATCGTCGTCAAACAGAAATGTGTTCACAATCATTAGATAGCTTTAAATCATACCTACTATCCTAATTATCCACGAATGATTGTTTTTGAATTGTATGAGCTATGATTAAACTTTTCCGTTTTAGGTTTAGAACTCACGGCGCGATTTTCTCCTGATCCCGCCGCGTTTGCGGGCCCGCAGTCTTTGTAGAATACAGATATAGATGTAAAAAATCAAACCAATTTTCACGGTGCGTTTTACGCCTCAGCGGTTGCGATTGTTTGCGGCTCCCGCTGCACCGGCGGGCGCAGCCGCGGTCCCGCAACCGCGGCGGCTAGCAGGTTGGCGGGCCATCGTAATGTGACGCTGGTCTGGAACTCAACTGATTGTTTAACTACCCGCTCGTTTTGCGATGATCAACCGCTAAGTTTGCGGGCGATAATCGCAACCGCGGCAGCATAGATCGTGAGTTTTGAAAATTCCGCCACCGCGACGGGGACGGAGAAGATTGCGCCATGAGTCCTTAGCCTTAGTGGGACATGTTTTATGGACATTTGTGTTCTTTGTCTATACAATATACCTACATACATAGTTGTATACTGGAATTTTCTAATTAGTCCTTAGTCCAATGCGACGTAGGAAATAAATACAATGTAAGTATGATTTTTTATATACTTAATAGAATGGTGTTTGACCACCATTCATACCATCTTCATTACTTTTGAACTCTTTCGTGGATAAAGATAATTAGGATATGTATTCTCAAAAATATATTAGTCGCTTCACTACGCTAGTTGCATTGTAAAATTAATCCATTTTAATAAACCGTCCTCCAAGTGCATTAAATGAATGTCAAGTAATTAAATGAAATCACGTTAATCACCAATGTAATTGAAATTACCTTATTTGTGTTTTCATTTTCTTAATTAGTTCTTAATCAGCTTGTTCATACAAAATTAATGTATGTTCAATATCTATGAATTTTCATACGTTTTCTTGTTAACTTAACATTATGATGTTTTGTTGTACCTATTTTTTATATGTAGTTACTTATACATATGTATATTTTAAGTTTAGTCGTCGCTAAATACTTTGTACTAAATAGAGTGTTTTATTATAAAAATGTATCATATTTTTTAATTGTTAGCTTAATCAAATTGTTTATTCTATAGATTCGATAAGTTATTCGTTTTATTTTGTGATTCAACAATAAGTCATTAAAAAAAAATGGGTAAGTCAATCATTTTACTTGTATATTGCTGATAACATACTTGGTACGTATTTTATAATAATGATTTGCGTTTGGTGACTGCCTCGTTAGTCGAGTGGTTGCAAGTGCGACGGCCAGGCTAGGGCCTGGGTTCGATTCCCGGGTCGGGCAAAGTGGCAAAGTTTTCAAATATTTCCCTGTAGTAACACGGATCCTGGAATTGTGCCCGGTATATGGCAATAGGCTCACCCCCTATTACATGGGACTTATAACAAAATAGTGAAACGTGGGTGTTACATTATACAGTGGCATTAAGTGCCGTAATGTGGACCTCTGCCTACCCCCTCCGGGGATAAAAGGCGTTATGTTATGTTATGATTTAGGTTTCCCATAACTTTCTGATTTGATGCATAGTCATTACAATTTTGTGTTATTCGTAGTAATATCTTCTCTAACGAATTTGTAATTTCAGGTCCAATAATAATGAACACAAAAAGAGGTACTCCCCTACTGCAAGTCAACGGCCAAAAGTACAATTTTAAGCGGACTCTACAGGGTGGTGCTAGAACTTACTGGGTCTGTAACAAGGCCCCTCAAGGTTGCAGAGTGTCAATTGTCACCTACGACGACCATATTATCAGAATTAAAAATGAACACAATCACTGAAACGTCTCTCAAAGAAATTTTTATCAAATACTCATAAGTCCATAGTCGGTAAAATACGTTTCTATTATGTAATATATAGTCAAAATGTTAACAGTTAAAGAAATTTTATGAATTAACGACGTTGCGAATCACCACCCCAAGACAAATGGTAAAAACGATGGTCGAATCGAGTAAATGGAAAAGTCAATATACAGTTTTGATACAAGCTTGAAGCTTTGACATAATTTTGAAAAAAATGTCAATGTGAATTGTACATTGATTTTGACAATTCACTAAAGATTGGTGTCTGTGCCATATAGATTCTATGACCTTGTTCTACGAGCTACGGCGTAGCACACTCGTAGCAATGTCGTAGTCTCGTAGTGCAATTATACTGAACTATGAAAATTGTGATCTCATTTGTTTGTCGAGTCCTTTTACCTCAATTTGTATATCGTGCAATAACTATAGCATATTACCTCAACTATTTTTGATTTGCTTAATATTCTAATATCTGTTTTTTAATATGGTTACGATTCCGTTTCTTGTAAATAAATAGAAAGGAAGGGTAGGTGCTTTTGATTTATATCATTTTTATTTTGTATAATGATTTTGATATTACCTATTTGATAAGGCTGTATATAGAAATAACTATTGCAACTGACATCGCTACAAGTAATGTTAGCTCAATAAAATGAATATCAAATGATCTATTTTTATTATTTCATTCTTGACAAAGCATGTAGACACCTTTTTGCTTCTAAGTAGTTTTATTCATAAATAGGTTATTTTAAATTAGTTATAAGGTAGTTAGATTTCATTGGAGACTATGAAAGAGATCCTAACATAAATGATTATTTCACCTTCTCCAGCACCTTCGACTTCAGCACCAAGAGTGTCAGAAAAAATGAGTCAATTTTGGAGCGGCGTGATCGAGTGGAAGCGTCTGACCAAGGCTGGTGGAAATAAGCTCGCCCTGCTCAACTGCACCTTGTTGGCTGCTAAGAGAGTCACCGACAATCTTAACGTGAAGGCCTGGCCGAAGACCTTGCAACTACACCTAGTACCAAAACTAGCTTTCGATAGAATTGGATTAATACGTTACCTGAGCAGTAGACGGGCGGTCGTATTCGTATTCAGAAATAGTAAAGTACGGGATGAGCTCACTATTGCCTTTGAGAAGGGCATGGTTGGCTGTGTCAAGCTCTCTCCCCCACCTGACTGTGATATTAAAATGATTATCCTCTTTTATGACAACACTAGAAAACTCTTCTTCGGTGTGATACCTGAAAATCAAGACGAGGTCATAAGTAAATTGCACAACGTGATCGAAAATCAAATTAAGCAGATTTCTAAGTAAAAGGATTTCTTGGATTGCTATGATTACAATAGTGTTTCGTTTAACTAACCCACCAACAAACAATATTAAGAGAAGTGGCAATTCTTGGCAAAAGTCCAATTGAAATGAATGTATTACGTAAATATTTGTTTTGAAATGGCCTTGAAAGTAGGTGCTGAAATGCATTGAATCGACTGATCTGAATCCAAGTTAAGAATCTGGTCTGACGATAAAATCATTCATTTTTCGGTGGAATTTTGTCAACGCTTGTAAATAATCGCTTATATAGAGTCCACTTGTCTGTAAAGTTCTTATCATTCCGATTTAAATGACAGATTTTAACTATACCGGGTAATAATATATATATATGACATTTTAAATATTTAAGTTTTAAATTATCTTACAATATTTCAAAGTAGTGTTTTAAAAAAGATAATATTGTCAGCTGCAGTTCACGATTCCACATCTTCTGTACAGTTGTAGTCAGCTCTGTTCTGATGTATCAATTGACTGTAATTATAATTAGGAATTAAGTTTATTTCATGACCGTTTTTCCAGGAAAAATAAGTGTTTTTGAATCAATCTATATGTCTAAATAATATTGCATGTATTTGACTGTAATTAACCCTCAAGTGCTCGAGCGTAAATATTTATTACTTATTTTATAATAGTGGTTAATATAATAATTACAATTTTACAAATGTTGATGTTTAGTTTTTGGATAAGTTCTCAATATATTTATTTCACTTTCGGCACCTGTCCCTGGTTTTGGCTAATTTCTAACACTTTTAAATTTTCTGTAACTGTGATTTTTTGATCTAGTTTTTTTTATCTTTCTACCTTTTATCTTATATATCCTAAGGGACGGTCATCTTTCGGTATGGCAATTTTGCAATTTTCGAAATAGGTCTTTGAAAATCATAACAACTATTCTGTCAGTTTGAGCTGTGGATTTATTTTTTATTTACACCAAAGAATTTAATAATTCTCCACAAAACTGCTTTGACTGGCTTGTTTGATTATGACAATCAGTAATATACAAAGTTACCCTAGTGGACTACTATACACAAGCATTTAAAACTTATACACAGCATTAGCTTAAAACATTTCATGCTTTTTAGAAATGTTGCCATTTTAGAAACAGTGAGAACTTATTCAACAGCTAATATATTTTTTGAAATGTTTTACTCAATACTAAAAATACGTTGAAAGATTTAATCTTATTTTACTTTTTAGGCTGTTATAGTATGTATCCGTTATTATAATTTTATTGATTGTAATGATATAAATCTAGTCACAAAAACTATTCATTTAAAAAAGTAGAGTTAGTATTTTAAAGGTTCCTAATATTTTATTTTTATTGTTTTATGATATTTTTATATTTTCCCAGTTAATTAAGGTTATATGTATGTATAAATTACTTGCACTAATGTTATTTTTAAATACTTGCATTTCCTTAACGAATTTGGCCAGTTAAGGGTTAATTACTTAAAGAAATGTTTTCTAATAATATCAGTACCTACATACTTACCATAATAATGTTTCTAATTGATGTCTATTAAATGATCATATGACAGGTTATTCATACCGAAATATCATCATGAGTTTTATTTGCACGACTTGCATACATATTTTGCTTCCTCACACACATATGTACATTAATTACAGCAATCAGCATGCTCTGTGTAAATAATCCACATTTATCCTTTTTGATAGCTGCTAAAATACATACCAGCTTCTCAACATCGTATTAAATGACAATATATTTGCTTGGCCCTATGAAACTAGCTTTCACATTACCCAATGCAGGCACACCGGCGAGGCGATTTAACTGTACAGTGGAACTATACAGTTAAATTGTAGGAGCATACAGCTTATACACCTTCAGTTAAAACAGTACAGTTCAACTATATGCACACGCGCACACGCCGTTACACTGACCACCGCTTTTCACTTTCATACACATATTTAACATTGGTGACAGTCTTACAGTACAACCATATTATTTTTATAGGTCCTATATTCAGGAAGTCGTGGAAGGGTAAGAGAATCTTGCAAATAGCTGGGAGCAGTTTCAACCTGGTGAACTTCAAAGGTAAACGATCGTACTGGTACTGCAACCAATGGGCGAAGGTTGCCGGGCTTCTGTGATTACCTCCGAGGATGTCATCATCAAAATGAGGGATGACCATAATCATAGCGTCAGTACATCAAGGCATACTTCTTTTGAGATAAGAGCACCAGTTTCTAGCCCTGGTTACCATCTGAGGCCTGTTGCTGAATCAGGCTGGAATGCTGTCCAGACAATGCCTGCCGATACACAGTTTCCATTTTAGGACATGTCGGCTCTGGCTATCAATTTTTGACAGAAAAGGCTACAAGCTTACAATGTTAGGTAGCACTTTAATAGGTACTTATTTGTCTTCCTCCGGATTTTCTCTTCATCCTACTCATATCTCAAGTTATTTAAGGTGATTGAAAATGGCTCAGGCTAATTGAGGTCCATTCTTTGATATCAGACATTATCACAAAGATTTTCTCCTCTAGGCTTTCTCGTTGGAGTAAAATCGTTTAGTCTCTTACTTTATTTGAGACTTACTATAGTTCCTAGTTCTAGTTATATTTTGGTAGCTGAAGTTTACATTATAAAAAATATTAAGTGTCTATGTTAAGGTATAATGTGCCTAGAGAGTTCTATTTATCTATTTTTCTAGTTATTACGTGTTTATTTTATAGTATGATTGTTAAGTTAGACATTTATGTTATATAGAAGTTTAGGTACACCAAATATTAAGGCAGCTATACCGAAAATAAAATAAAATAAAAATGTTGACACAGTGAAATTGTTTTCTTAAAAAAGCACTCAATAGCAACTAAAGATACCAATACGATACAAGTATAATCATAATTATTCATTGAACATCAAATGATGTTCTAAACTAATACTTTGTTCAACAGAGTCCGCGGTGTTTTCATACACTAGACACGGATCGCTGGTCCTCAATATTAAGAAATTCAGGTTTAACCTCAAAAGGATGGGTGGCAACCGAAGGTACTGGATCTGCAATAAGGCCTGGCGAGGATGCAAGGCATCCGTCACCACGGTCGGCCAAACGATCATCAAAACGAGAAACTTGCATTCTCACACTTAAAATTCTTTATCAAGCTTCAAATTTGTATTCCTAGTTGGCCTAACCTCATTATAAATGTTTGAATTGTTAACAGGTCTTCTTTCTGAATTTTCTGATTCATTAACCATTTTTCAAGATTCATCTAGTCTCGACATCGATGTGTGATCATGAATTTTTGATTATTTTCTTCATAAGATAAGTATTCGTTAACGAATTTAAACTGTAAAACACCGAGCGGTCACCGGTGACCGCAACCTATTGTTCTTTAATTGTGTCTATAATGACGGTACTCAACGAGTTAAGAAACTGAAGTGAATTGCGGTTTAAAGGGTGAAAAATGTAATTTGAACATAATATACACAATAGCTAAACTGAATTATGATTTGATGAAATTGTTTTATTTTACAGTCGGACCAGTTTTCTCATATACGATACACGGCAAACCGTCTTTGAATGTAAACCAGTACAGGTTCAACTTCAAGTATAAGGCTGGTCAGCAGAGCTACTGGGCGTGCAACAAAGCGTGGCGTGGATGTCGAGTCGCCGTTATAACTATCGGTACACAAATTGTTCATGTGAAAAATCTACATAATCATCCTTAGCACCAACGCTATATGGTTGAAAATTGACATCGTATACTATTTTGTATTTGTCATAACTATTTATTTATTAAAGTTACATATTTCTAAGATTTCGCAGTTTTATTATAATCAATTAAAGGTTCTCCTAAGACACTTACATTGCCTCCTTTAATATACAGGTTCTTGTGTATCATTTTATAAATTAATTGATTTTACTTATTCGTTACACGTTATACAGTTGGATGATGAATAAATACGTTGTAACCTGTTGTAAAATAAGTAATTACAAGACTTAATTTTGAAAATATTCATATTTTTATAGTCGTCGTCTCTGGTAGTGCGATTGGAACACGATATATGAGATATAATGGCTGTATAATATGTATATAAAGAAATAACTGCACAGGGCTGAACTCAAGAGGTTTTTAGTCTTATAGAAAGAGGATATCAATGAAACGTAAGGCCATTACAGTTACTGTCTACAGTCAAATTGTAAAGATAAACAATACCATGCCCATAATCCAACAACATAAACACAATAAGAATGAAGTTATTTTTCTGTATCTAATCATAATTTACATAAGTTATCTGTTATAATAAAATTATTTGGAAGTAAAATGAAGATGCTATCATTTATTTGGCTATTTTGCAAGTTTATATATTATGAAACGTAGATAAATCTGGTTATAAACTTCGAAATAGTTATACAAGGTGTAGTTTTGAAACTGTGACATTTCTCGGGGGCATATCACAGAAGTCATAAAGGTTCAATGTAAGAGAAAGTTTCGGGCCAATTGTTAAAAATACGGCTATAATAAATCGTTTAAGTTCAACAGTATTTCAGAATAAGCGACAGCAATGTTTCTTATTGGAGTTTTATGGAATTAGGAATAATATCAATTACGTGTTTGAGTTTGTATGTGTTAAGCCGCGTTATAAAGTTACAAGACGGCGGCGTGTACTTGGCATTTACGGATTTCCGTAATTTCAGAAAAATGAAAAATATTTACCTACAATTTTTTTATTGATTCTGACTCAGAATCGATAGCCGAGTTACCTCCTAGAAAATGACGCGGCTTTAAAACAACACCTTGTATATGTCGGAGGGTGGTGTTGGGCGAGACCCCTTTTTGTCACACATATCAGTAGAGGTATGTGTATGCAGCAATAAAACAATAAAATCTTCGTAATTCAATGATTGTTTATTTTCATACATTGCACTTATACTTCCTCACATTTTAATTAACCACACATTTCCTATGAGCAGAAATGCTTAAACAAACTCAGAGGTCTCAGTCACTCTCAAAGTGCACACATGATTAACGAAGTACTTCGACCAAAGTTTAGTCCACTCTTATTGTAATAATGTTCACTGTTATATTTTCAAACTCAATAACAAATTCACGACACTGATTCTAATGATTGCAATCATTGAACACTAATCGAATGACAATATTCATAACATAACATAACATCACGCCTTTTATCCCCGAAGGGGTAGGCAGAGATGCACATTATACCGCTGTACAATGTAACACCCACTTTTCACTATTTATGTTATGAGTCCATGTAATAGGGGGTAAGCCTATTGCCATATACCAGGCACAATTCCAGACTCCGTGCTACTACTGAGATTTTTTTAAAACCCAGTTCGCTCGGAGTCCAAGACAAGAGTGATTGCTTTGTGTTGAACGCCAATCAATCTCCTCTCCTCTTTGATGGACGTGACGTCACAATTAGCTGTTGCAGCGCGCCATCTTTATTCCTATTGTTGTTATTTGTTTGTTTTGTAGTAAATCGAAGCCACGGCCCAATTGACCATTCCGACATATAAAATAAATAAAAATAAAAATCCTTTTATTTCGTGTATTATTTTTGTTAATCAATTTTACATTTTATACTTTCTTGCTATCTCTTTTCAACTCAAATTAATTTAATTAGCATGAACCCCAAAGTAGTTATATGATATAATAATTTTCTATATGATCTACAATACTCCCTTTTCTTTTCAGTTTTTTACGAGAATTGTTGTGGAAGAACATATCTTTGGTACAAGGGGTTTTGGTATCGAAAATACAAGGAGTCGGGAGCTACTATTTGGTGGGTTTGCTACAAAAGATCGTCTCTGAAGTGTACCGGTTCCATCATCACAGACGCTGGCGAGCTGGTCAAGACTGACCCTCGGCACACTCACGAGAAGAACGTTTGGCAGAAAGCTTTCCATGGTCTCCTGAGCTGAGAATAGGTCTATTTTAAATAAACTTGGCCACCCAACAGCACCAAGACGGTTATTGATTTTAACGATTATTATTTGTTAAGTGTTCATGAAAATAAAGCATTTAGGCTGTATTATATTTTTTTATTAATGAATGTGCATTTATTTTGTGCTGTTAAAAATGTGTTTTTTTTTGTATAGAATTTCCTTAATATTGATTTATTTTCATGAGAGCAAGTACTTTTGTATGAGTTACTTAGGTAGTATTTTCCTAGGAAAATTATGTTTTTTAATTTGTAATGTTTCCACCCAGCGATTGGGCAATGGCTTCGAAGGCTCCGTTTCTACCGGAATCTAGTCATTTCTACAATATCTTCACATTTATTGCTTTGTGTATGTTTACGATTAAGTTAATTGACAATGAATACTACATTTTCAAAATATTTCAGTAGTGTATAAAGACATATTTATGAAATAGGTACAATTTATTTTTTTACATTTCGTCACTAACTTAAACGCTTGTTCTTGAATGTTAAAAGAACAAGTATTGTAGACGTTATTAGTAAAATATGTATTGGAAAAATGTAATGGCGTTGGCTGTGCGAGAACAATTTGTATTTGTAGTTTGTAGTTAGGACTGTTTTTAATAAATAATGTTAGTTTAACCCTAGATTGAGGGGATATCTGTGTTTGAAGTGAAGTAGTTCGAGTCAGAACTAGACAAACGTCATAAATCGAATTGAATAGTAAAGTCAATGTATGAAATTGATTTCACCTTTTGATAAATTAGAATAAGGTTCTGTATGTTTCTGTCAATTTCATAAGTACTCATCTGTGCTGAGGGTTTAGTATGAATTTGTTTTACGTTTAACGAGATCAAAGTCAAAATAACTTATTTTATTACTAGTGATTTAGACTAGGGAGGCACTTTTAAACGTCAATAAAAAAAGTAAAGTAAAGGTTTATTCCAGTTTTCAAACGAGCAAGAAACTCCATAGGGTACTCTTTTTCAATCAGGTTCACAATACAATTTTTAGTTACATAGTTTTTTTGGTCCAATTGGTTGGTTTATTGAAGCTGGCGCCGATCGCTAACTCTTTTCTATCTCGTTGAACGTAAAAGAAAGTCGTAGTAAATCCTCAGATTTTTTCTCGAATAGCATTTATAACATTTGTCAGTCTAGGCCCGCTGTCTCAATGAAAAATGAGTTTTTAGATTGTACATAATTAATTCGAAGTTAGGAACCATTATGGACATTTGTTTCCTATACAGAGCACTGTTTACTGTAATTTTGTTTGTGTTTACAAATATTTATAGAATTGATTCAATGTCTATAAGTGATTATATTAATCTTTTATGTATTAACCACCAGAGTCATGTATAAACGACAAGCCAAAAATGCCCAGTACGCCGCAGTGGCTTTATTTTTTATGTCTTCTACTTATATATTATTGTTTATTTATATTCATTGACCTTCTTTCTTTAAATTTCATCTATTCTAAAAACTATTTAAGGCTAAATTCTGAGCGGCGTCTTTACTTTTCCGACGTGGCGGTCAAAAGGTTAAGATTTGTGATAGCAATTCTCAATGTTGTAGTCAAAATTGGCTAGTTTTGAACGAAGAACCAAAATTGTATTCGTTAGATATATTTGTAATTCGTATATTTTAGAAAAGAGCTTCGTCTGTCCAGTTTTAACTGTGAGACGATACAACATGAAGTAAAGTGTTATTCCAGTTTTTAGGATTCAGAATTATTAGTGTAACTTAACCTTTTACAAGGGGCTTATTGATGTAGACCAAAATTTGTACATTTGTATATGAATCAATAAATGATTCAGTTAGTATTTTTTATGGCTCCCAAGAAAATTATAGCCGTAGTCGTACCAATAAAACACTTTTTTCAAGCAGCTCTGTAGAATTTTTATAATAATGTAATTCAATTTTGTCAATATTGAAGTCTCCTAATGAGATGTCTGTAAATATACTATGTGTGCTGATGAATAAACTTTTTAATGTTAATCTTTATGTTATATTTTTTTTTAATAAACGCGCGTTCGCGTACTTTAACGCGCTTATGAAGTATTGACTGAAGTGTGGAAGTAAAGTCTTTGTACACCAGGTTTAATAAGGTACTGTGTAA
This sequence comes from Spodoptera littoralis, assembly GCA_902850265.1. Lineage (NCBI taxonomy): Eukaryota > Metazoa > Arthropoda > Insecta > Lepidoptera > Noctuidae > Spodoptera > Spodoptera littoralis. The sequence continues at coordinate 3,512,983 of LR824542.2, read as the reverse complement.
ATGTTGAAATATAAAACTTATTTTATTTAAAAAAAATTACTGGCTTAACGTTATAAACTGTTTCAGCAGCAACATGGACAGAAGAAAACGGTAGATCCTATTTATATTATGAGGGTTACCGGTACCGGATAAACAACCGTTCTGGATATAAAGTATGGTGGATTTGTACACAAAGAACTGCCAAGGGTTGTTCTGGCTCTCTAGTATCTTTCAATGGTCAAGTCTTTAAAAAGTCTGGCCATACACATTAATCTCTTAAGGGCCGACATCGCACTTGTAATTCCACTAACTCCACTAGTGTTCCGAGTGTCAGGGCGCTGGTTGCTTACCATCAGGTGTCGGGCCGTGCTATAAAAATATTGTGTTTTCAAATTGTGTTCAGCTTTTTGTCTGTCGCATGCCGTTTGTTTTCGAAGGCAAACGAATTTGTGAAATATTAGAAAGTACTTTTACTTTTTCGAGTTTTTAACACTTATTATGGTTGTTTGCGAAAGTTGTTATTTGTTGTGTATTTTATTTATTTTATAATTGATGTAGGTTGATCTAAAATAAATTTTGAACCATTTTGAACATGACTTTTCAAATTGGGTGGGTGGAGAAACCCTTGTTTTTAGATTTATTTGTACAAAAAATAAAGGTTTCATTGTCATCCGTCCACATTTAAACCCAATGCTTATTTTGTCACATGGTTTTTACCGCTTTTCCTTATATAATATCATACTCCCATCTAGTTTTAACATGGGTTAAAGTCAAATCTCTAAAAAACTCAAATCTTATATCAAACTATTTTCCCTTAATTTTTTTTCTTTTGGTATTCATATTTTTGTTTATTAAATAAAAATGTTTTTTGCGTCCTTGATAAATTTGTGTTTTTACGAAACAATCTGTTTGATGCTAGTTTGTGTTCTTTAATTGATAACGAGATAGTGATTTGTAAAAAAAAGTTATACAGTGTTGTGTTTACAGAACGAATTTATACATATAAATGTGTTAAACAAGTTTATACATGTGTTTTATTGCAATTAAAACACATCTCTCCATCTCTCTCTGAAATAACCGCCGTAATGTTGTGATTTAAGTTTCTTCATTTGGACCCGGGTATGTTCTAAAAACTGCGACTAGCCATCAAGAAATGCAAAGCGACCAATGCTGAAATGTTTACTGACTAGTCATAAAAAACTAAATAAGTATGTAATATAGATAACGTATGCATACATTTCTTTTAAATAAGCAGTTCCTATACTAATGTTGTTTAGTACCATACTTAATTAATTGAAATATACCAGTTACTTACGTGGATTTAGGAGCATGCTCTAAGAGTTCCAAGTCACGTCGGGACTCACTATATTCTGCATCATGGCGACTGCAACTTGATAATAAAAATGAATATTTTATATCGCGTTACTACGACCTCATTTTTTACTACTGTTGTATATAAGTTTTGTCCCGTGTATAATATTCCTAACCTAAAATGTAGAGATAAATGTATGTATAAACTTTTTTAATGAATATTATTTTCGCAAAATGAAACCAAAAGTGACAAGATTTTTTTTTACAGAGAACAGCGTAGGATTGCGTGATTGTGAGGACAATTCGTTTTTATGGTTCCATGGTTACCGGTACTCAAAGAGCACCACTTTTGGAGACAGAACCTGGTGGGTCTGCAGCAGGAAGAAGTCTATGAGATGTCCAGCGTCCATCGTGACATTTGATGGTCATCCAATTGAAGTTAGCATTAAGAAACATACTCATAAGAACTATTGAAGTAAAAACTTGATACTTGTTTGTTTTTTAATTTTGGAGTGTTTTTGTTTGGTTTTAACAGTAACAAAATAATTTTTTTTTAAAAGACGATCGAATTGTTTGTTAGTAATTTTTGTGTTCAATATTAACCTGTAATGAAATTAGAGTGAAATTGAAATATGGGTTGTTAATTGCAATAATTATTTTCGAATAATAACTTTGAAGCGTTACATTTAAGTGAATATAATAACATGTGCAATTATTTAGCTTAATAGTATAAAATTAATGGAAATCAGCACGAACCAAGGTAGAAGTTTTGCACATATAAATATATATTGTCCTATACGCTCTATTTACAAATAATAAGAAAGAAGAGTAAATACACAAAAAAAAAATAGCTGCTGAAGGTTATATAGTTTATACTGTATTGTATTTATATATGTTAGGTCATATATGTATGTTATGTATATTTAAGATAATATTTCGAGCATCTGCCTCATTGGCCAAGTGGTCGCAAGTGCGACTGCCGGGCAAGGGGTCTCGGGTTCGATTCCCGGGCAAAGATTCAAGGCAAAGTATTACTGGGCTTTTTAAAATATTTCCGAGTTCCCAGCACGGAGCCTGGAATTGTGCCCGGTATATGGCAATAGGCTCACCCCCTATTACATGGGACTCATAACATAAATAGTGAAAAGTGGGTGTTACATACAGTACCTACAGTAGCATTAAGTGCCGTAATGTGCACCTCTGCCTACCCCTTCGGGGATAAAGGCGTGATGTTATGTTATGTTATTTCGAGCATCTTTATACTTTCTATTAGCATCTGTTACATCAAGATACTCTACTCCGAGTTGAAACTTTATTATATCTAATAGAGTTTTGACTTTATTATCATTACTATAAGATTAATAGTCTACTGTAAAGTTGTAATAAGTTGACTTGGGGTGTGTAACTATTCTAGTCATAGAATCTCTATTAGTATGACCTTTAAGTCGTCACTGTTGACCAAAGGTCTCTTCTCACACGTAGAAGGTTTGAGCATTTAACACCACGCTTGCTCAATGAGGATTGGTGATTTCAAACTTATAATTAGAATCTCTGTTAGTATAAGTGTTGTTAATTAATATTACTTATATTTATACATTTAACAATAATATAAATGTGGTGTTGTGATTTGTTAACATGTGAGGAATTTATTGTTGTTATTCATTTTGGTTGAATTATTATATTTATGCGTTTTACTAAAAAAGAGTTTTATTATACAACGTCACGATTGTGCTAGGAAGTGTTTGATTACTTTTATTTGACTTTTATTTTTTTTTTAGTTTATGGTATTGTATGTATGGTATGTGCTAACTACCTATTTACATGAATGTTATTTTGTTATTGTTTTTTATTGTACTAAAGCTTAAAAACTTTAATATATAATTCGTGGATGACATTGTGAGTATTCCTATTGAAAAATAACGATAACATTATTAATTTTTATATTTGTTGGAGTTGTATATAATAAAACTATGTACCTAACTAGGCCTGTCTGTTGAAAATAAACATATACTTATGAACACACGGCTACACATCGAGCTTTACATAACCAGTATAAACTGAACGTTAAATGTGCGGAAAGGTGAAACGACGCGATACCAGGGGAAACTAGTTTTGTATAGATTGATGTGTGGCCGTGTGTACACAGTCTAATAACATAATATTTTAGTCTCTTAGCTATTGTTGCTGATGTAATGATATAATCATGTAACTATAGTCTGTTTACTTTTGTTTAATAATGTATTTTGTATTTCTAGATGCGTGCTTCGGCACATCTAACAGGGGGAACCCGGTTATTATAATTGGACAATACCGTTTTCTTAAAGATCGTGAGTTTGGCCTGAAGATTAGATGGGCTTGCATCAAGAAACGGGCCCTGAAATGTACTGCATCTTTAACGACTTTAGAAGGTGTGATAGTCAAGACGACTGGCTCACATAATCATGATTAACTTTGTTATTAAATGGACTGTTGAAAAAGTGACATAAAATTTCGTGAGACATACTAAATTAATGATTATATTTTCGGCTTACTCATGTAACTGTAGTTTCAGTAGTAGTGCGACGGTCGCTGCGTCGCTTTTTTTTGTTGGGACAAGCCCGCCACAACCTCCCAAAACCGCTGCAACTCCTGTAAGCCAGGATCTACAGTAGATACAACCATGAAAACACCGGAACACTGAAGTCCGGCGCGTCCCAGGGACATGAGTAACTGTCTTGGTTCCCGCAACGAAGTGAATCAGAAGATATTATAATAGGAGAAGAAGAACGCTGCGTCGCTTATCGCGGAATGCTGCTCATGAATATGAGCCTCTAGCATGGCTTGCCACTAGTCGAGTTCCTCGTCAAACAGTAATGCGTAAGCCGAAAACATGATAATTAACTGACGTAAAATTATTTTGACCAATTAAGCCTTTAATTCACTGCTGCTACTCAGTTAGTTGGTATAAGACCTAGTTTACATAATTCTTATTATTATTTTAATAAAGGGTAACCATATTTTATTTTCATATTCAAAGTCTCTATGTATTAAAAAATATGTTTTTTATTTTCAAAGAAGTAATAAAAACTTTGTTTGTAGAAGCTTGTTATTATTTTTAAAATTTTGTGTCTGAACCCATTTTCACTGATCTTCTGTCTACCCCTTCGAACAATGACGAGAAGCCGTAATCTTATTCTATCAAAAATTAAAATCATTTAAAATTAATTACATATTTTTTTTACAGATGACGATGAATTGGTTCCAGTGTTTTTAAAATCTAAGTTTGGTCGTCCCGTCATTGAACTCGGGGGCTATAGATACAACAAGAGATCAGACAGGAATGGGCGCAGAGCTAGCTGGAGATGTGTCAAGAAGCGACGCCTGCTCTGTCCAGCATTCATTGTGACTTTTGATAAAGATGTTATTGACATAAGGAATCGACATAATCATAATTAAAGCTATGTTTTGTATAGTAACTATCCTAAGAGATATTTAAACTACTTATTATGTACGACTCGGGTTAACCCGACTAGTTTCAAGTCACACCGGGATTTGTTTTATCAACGAAACTAGTCGAGTTAACTTGATGTTAGTACTTAGTATGCGTAAATCGTTTTAATATTTAATATAGTTATTTTATTATTAAACCTGTATATTATGTTTTATGGGTATTTAGTTGTAATTGTTTTATTAGTAATCTAATTTTATCATGTAGTATAATAATTTAAAATCTGTATTTTCATATCATATTTTTGAAATTTCTTTCATCTATTAATAGGAAATGCTAATACTAATAATACTCATTACTAAAATCATGCTGTCATCTGTTAGTGGTTTAGGCTAAGGACTCACGAAGGGATTTTCTTTGTATAATATAGATATGTATGTAAAAAATTAAAGCACATTTCCCGACGCGTGCGCTTGTTTGCGGTTCCCGTTGCACCGGCGGGTGCGGATGAAATTCGCGTCGTGAGCACGTAGCGTTAAGCAGAGATTATGTATGATGATAAAATGAACATAACTACCTTGTAGAACATTTTAAAGATTAATTTTGGTTTATTTATGATACCACATAAATGACATTAGTTTGTGTGGATACTATCCGCTGTACGCAGAGTCTTTTTAAGGTTGCTTAACCCAGGTTTTAGTAATTATTTTACTTAGGAATGTTTTATTATAATAACTATCGTGACACATACTAAATTAACTAAAAATCACGGGTTACTCACGTGAGTAGGTTGCGCGACATGGGCACGCTGCTCATGAGGAAGAACCCCTCTGTGGTTCGAAACTGGCTTTCGAAAAAGCTTTTCTCAGTACGAGTATTTTACTTAAGAATGATTTACATACTTAAAGTACCCTTAACCGACGAGCATGCATGAGAAGATTGATGACTGTTGATGAAGCGACAAAGGTGTGTAGGAATCGTAGCAATTGGCGTTCCATAGTCTCTGCCTATCCCCATGGGAGACAGGCGTGAAGTTATGTATGTGTATATGGTTTACATACTTAATCAATTAATGTCTCTAAGTACCACTGTAAGGCTGTTAAATCAGCCAAGTCTGATAGGAAAAATTCAGAATGTTGATGTTTTATTTAAGAGTTCGATTGCTTACAATTAGCTGTTAAAGGCAAAGCCTTCGCTAACATCGGCGTTGGAGTTGTAGGTATATTTAATATTTTTTGTAATATAACTTTTTTCTTCTTTCTCTCTACTTATCGCTCTTTTGTCTAGTTCCAATCTATTGACTGCACTGGTTGCATCTTACTAATATTTTAAATACGAAAGTTTGTATGTTTGTTACTCCTACACGTCAAAATGGATTAAGGGATCGGGATATTGGAACAGGGAACACATAAGCTATTCTTCTTCCCATATGATCGCAGGCGAAGCCGCTGGCAGAAGCTAGTATTCTAATATAGCGTTTCCTAAAAATTTATACTTTATACTAATAGTGGGAATAAGTGAAAGTCTAACAAAGTAAAATGGCGTTGTCGACTGTTGTGATGTGGTATTTGTTAATCAATAAATAAACTTGGAATGATCAATCGTTGCTTTATTTATTACTTATGCACTTTTTATTTGATCAAAATGCTCTACTTCGGGAAGTTGTAAGGTAAAAATCTGAATGTGGTAGTACTGTTGCAAATCTTTATTTTGAGCCAATTCTTTTCTTAAACGAGAAAAGTGTGATAAGAATAATAACATTCTATTTGATCTAATAATTGACGAAATCAGTCATATTTCGAAAGTTAAAATGTTCAATTTTTATTTTAGCTTCCTTTCCTTTACACCGGACATTCTCTGAATAATAGCACCATAGTAAATAAATAATTACGTTATAATTAAGCATATTCTTGGATTTCAGAAATTATAATGATGACTGGAGAAAGGGGAGGTATAAAGCTCGTTGTGGATAAGCATGTCTTCCGCAGAAACAAGAGGTGGGGTGACAAAGCGTATTGGGTGTGCCATCGCAAGAACTCTGGCTGTAAGGCGACTGTTCTCACTATTGACAACAGCGTCGTCACCATTAAAGGAGATCATACTAATCATTGAAATCCACCAGTAAGTACTTGCGACTATAAAAGTAACATTTTACACTATAACACGTTAATCTCTGAAACATCTGGCCCGAATTGTAGTATAAAAAAATAAATAGCGGCTGAAACCATATGACAACTGCTTTAAAATGAACAAAGTCGTGTATTTTAAAGCAGTATCATATCTGGTGCGGAACTAAAAATCACAAATCCCATGCAAAACACTGCACTTTGCGAAATTACGACGGAATTTGTGAATATCGGATAGGTAGCAGATCGATTCTGGGACAGAAATAAAACACGATTGTCATACATTATGTCTTAGAAAAATAATACTCAAATTTATAATCATAAAACTGATATCTGAAACAATTTCACAGGACCAGTAATGATTCCGACCAGGCGAGGAGGTATGAAGCTCCTGTTTGGAGACGAAATCTTCTTCAAGAACAAGACAGCTGGTGCGAGCTCCTACTGGGTATGCAAGAGGAAAGTCTTTGGATGCAGAGCCACCATACAGACCTACGGAGACATGATAGTTAAGGTTAAAGGTGTACATAGTCATCATTAATGGTAGTCAAAAAAGGGCAAATTTGGAAGACAAAACTTAAAATTATTTGTAGGTATGTTGTCGATAAATAATATTGAGAGTATGTGGGTCTGAAGTCGTGGTGGACACCCGCTTCTCATGAAAATCTACCAACGGCAAGTACCAATGTGACTTTTTTGGAGTTATATATACTTTCTATGATTATTTAGACACCACTGACAAACGTTGAAGGAAAACATTTTCAGGAAACCTGGGCTTATAATTTCTAATTATAAGTTTGAAATCGCCAATCCGCATTAAACGAGCGTGGCGATTAATGCTCAAACCTTCGCCGTGTGAGAGGCCTTTGGTCAGCAGTGCCCACTTATAGGCTGTTGATGTTAATATATGATACCGGTCTTATACTATAAGGGTCTTGTCTAAATTAATTGCATCCTGTAAGATTTTAAGTTTAGTGCGAGACCACGGAGCATGGTATACAGTCCCACGATATTTTCTTTGGGTACTTTATAATTAAATACTAAATACTAAATAAATGTTACGAATTTTTATGACCTTGTTAATCATATAAATTACATATATTATTGTTATTAAAGCTTAGTAGGTATATCACTTTTGTTCTTGGGTATCTTGTTGATTCCGGAAATATAAAAAATATTTATTGTTAATAGTGATTTATACCATTACTTTATTATATTCGTATATGTACATTATAGTATATATTACATATTTGCATAATAATTATAGATTTTGCACTTTGTTGTTATTCAAAGGAATTGAAAAACAAAAGATTTAATAATGAAATTGTTGTGTAATGTTTCTTTGTTTCTTAGGTAGATAATTACAGTAAGTTGTTTTTTAGACGGTAAATAATGTCAATTTTTCAAGATAATATACATTTAGTTATTGTCAGGATCAGTTGGTTTTTTATTATGTCAGTCAGTACTCAGGTTAAGCAATGTTTGGTCATTGAATGTAATTTGGTTCACTTAACATTAATTTCGCATAACATTTCGTATATTTTCAATAACACTAGGATATATAAAAATAAATCTGTCTTTTAGGATTTTCTTTTATACTAAAATAGCACAAGATGAAAACGTGTTTCTTCAAACATCATAACAGACATTTTTTTAAATCGCCCTCATATAATTTACGTCATCATACTTAAGACCTGAAAGCCGTCACTGGTGAAAATAGAGTTTGTACATAAGAGTTTGCCATAATCTCCGCACTTTTAGGTGAATTGGGGATCTTGGTTCTTCGCAAATGTAGAAGACTTGAAGACTTTTTTGTTGCCCAACACTAGGATTCTTCCTGTATTTGTAGATCATGCAAAGAGTTCGTTTTGTTCGGTTCGTTCGCGGGATCATTTTCGGTCGGGAAATGAATCCGCGATTATTTTTTTATATTTGATGGACCAATATTTGGCCACTATCTCTTCGGTATACTACAATTCACATCTTAAATTCATCTAAGAAGTATTATAAAAGGTAACCATGTCATGTTTGTAGGTGCAGTTTTTGAGACTAGTCAGCAAGGTAAACCGGTTATCCTGGTTGGTGGTTACCGGTATAACAAGAGAAACGACCGAAATGGCAGACGGGTAACCTGGCGATGTGTGAAGAAATTGTTGAACTGTCCAGCACAAGTCATTACTATGGACAATAAGATATTAACCTTTAGAAATAATCATAATCATTGATTTAAATAGTTTAAATAATCAAACATGAATATAATAATACTTTTTAATGAATAATATAATTGTGGTATATTAGATCAATCAATGTTATACAAATTTGACTTACTACCTCTATTTTATGACTTTTCCAAATTGTTTATGGCTACCCAAAAATAGAGTGTATATTATAATCATGGTTGTTCTACGGTTATTAGTGAAGGAGATAAATGTGTATATAGATTCTTGTGTGTTAATTTCTGCTACTATTACATTGACTACTGTGAAAATATGTTAATATCATCATGAAATAATGCTACTTATGTCATATTGTAGTGTTTCCATTACCTAATCTACCGTTACAAAAAACGTTTTAGTATTAATAACCAATGACAACGTTAATAATTTTAAAATATTTTTCTGATATACATCCTTTATGATTTGTGTCTATTCCATCAACAAGATCCAGATACTTTATATCTTACTAACTTCGTACATCAAAATGGACAATCATTTTAGGAAAGCTCATTCCTACTATTCTTAAAATAACAAATAATAATATGATTAAAAGAAAAATATTCACTATTATTGTTATATTTTTATAATAACTATCTTGAGACATACTAAATTAACTAAAAATCGCGGGTTACTAGCAGCCTTCTGGCCAGAGCAGGCTGCGCGACAACGCTGCGACCGCGCACGCTGCTCATGAGTAAGAACGCCTCTGTGGTTCGAAACTAGTAGAGCTTTTCTCAGTATATTCACGTGAGTAACCCGCGATTTTTAGTTAATTCACTATTATTGTTTTATATTGTAGATATAACAGTGTAAACTATACAAATATAATAATTAAATAATAATTGGTTTCAGCATTTTTCGGAATAACCGAATATGGCAAACGATGTTTATTTATGGGGTTAAATAAGTTTACTGTCCATCAAAACGAGGGTGTGAAGACCAGGTGGAGATGTGTGAGGAAGACCAGGGGCTGCCAGGCGTTCGTGATCACCATCGACAACGTCATCATCAGACAGAGAGAAGATCATAATCATGTGTAGCCTACTGAGATAATAATGATTTTTTGAAAATCGGTACCCAATTCTTCGGATTGGTACACCTTAGGCCTTGTCTGCAGTTATCGCGTTTGCGACCGTTAACCCGTCGATGTAGTCAGAAAATATGGAAATGGTATCCAAAATGACTGCCTCGTTGGCCGAGTGGTCCAAGGGGTCTCTGGTTCGATTCCCGGGTCGGGAAAGTATTCTGGGTTTTTTAAAAATCTCAGTAGTAGCATGGAGTCTGGAAATGTGCCCGGTATATGGCAATAAGCTCACCTCCTATTACATGGGACTCATAAAATAAATAGTGAAAAGTGGGTGTTACTTCTGTGTGCACCTCTGCCTACCCCTTCGGAGATAAAAGGCGTGATGTTATATGTATGTTATGGTATCCAACATGGAGCAATAAGCAACTGTAACATAGCATTAATGTCGAAAAATTGTGTGCGGTGGCCAGCATTATATCTTCAACTTTAATGTATTTACATAAAGTCGGAAATCCAATGAATAAATTTGACAGATTGAAATAGATTGATCTGTTGGCCACTGTAGGTACCTAATATCTAATTTTATTTCCTATTGAATATAGATGGACAAACAGACTTTTAAGTTCTGTTGATATAGTGTGATATACTGCTTCCACTTGCAGCTGAACTATTGTTTTAGTACTAACTAGTACTAGAACTAACTGGTGTAATGTATAACGGTTAATTTATTTAACCTGATTTGGTTTTTCTAGAAATCGAATAAATGTCAATTCTATTATATTTTTACTTCAGGTATTACAAATTGTACATTTAATACACTTCTCCTTTGTTATGATATAGTAAAGTGTAAATAAATAAATAAATAATTATATTAAATTAAATTAAATTAAATTAAATGAAGTCTGGAACTGTGGACGTAGTGCTTTCCTCGCGTAACTTTAAAAAGAATCTGATCAATTTTTATTTACCAGTGTAAGTATTCACGGGTATCCTGTATTATTACTATAATTAATGTAAAAACTATTTAAATTAAATATTTAGAAAATATTATTGAGTAATTATTTCATCCTATTGTTTTGTATAAAACTGGAATATTTTTACTTGTCATTCGAAATTACTCGATTATTTATTGTTACTTATTGTATTAATTTGTCTCATTATTGTTTTCAATGTTATTCATCTGGCCTAACCGTATTTCCTGGAACTACTAGTATATTTTAACAATTGTAAAGGATAAAGTCAACTATTACAAGATTCTTTACCTTATTCCTGTGATTGCAGTACTAATACTATTTCTTTTTTAGAATTCTTGGTGCAAACACATCGAGGTTGCTTCCTAATGGTAAATAACCACAAGTTTCACAAGAAAAGACAAACGACGCACAAAGTCGAGTGGAGATGTGCCAAGCGGAAGAGTCTGGGCTGCAGAGCTGCTGTCACCACTATGTATGATAATGTTGTAATCAAGAAATCGCATTGTCATAATCATAAATGAAATTAAACAAATTAATCGTTATTTTGTCGTATACTGTTTGTTATCATGTTTTTAAAAATATGTATTATTACTAGACTTATCTGAGTTTTATTTCTTCTACATAAAAAAATATGTTTCATATTTTAGTGTAGATATACTTACACAAAAAACTGTACTCACATTTTTTACCTATTCATAATTATTTAAATTGAAAGTAACTTTTATTTTCTTACATTAATGTACGACATTGAGTATTGTTAATAAATTAATCTCTAAGTAGAAAAAACTATTTATTGCTTTTTTACATTTTATTATTAAGATTATTTAATATTATGTTCCTAACTAACTGTTATGCATTCACGTTTCAGTGCCACTACATAGCTTTGTAAAATCAGGACGGAGTCAAACATTAGTTTTAGGAGATGTAAAATACTTCAGGACAAAGGAAGTTAAAGGCAAGATATTTTGGCGCTGTGAGAAGAAGAAACAAGGGTGCAAAGCTTCAGTAATCACCACTAATACAGAAGTTATGCAATTCAAGAATTTTCACAATCATTAAGCTTACACGCCCGTAGAATGGTTGATGTTAGAAGAAGGTGTAGTTTTATTGGTAGATAAAGAGCCGCGGAGAACAACGGGTTACCCGGGCTCCGGCTTGAAGTGTAGGAGTAGGAACGGGGTGGTTTTTACTTAATAAGAGTCTGTCAAAAAAACCGGTAAATAAAAATCATACAAGTACATAACACATAATAAGTATATATTTTATGTTAAACGATTTTAATGAACTCTAATCTACCAATCAAGCCCTTTCGTCTGATATCCATAATGAAGGACTATAATATTGTATGGTCATCAAGATATGAGTGAATACCAAAAATCAGATCGGTCTGTTGTCAGGAAGGGAGTGAAATACCAATTACTAAACTAAATTTATCCCAAACAAACGGGTCAAGCTAAATAAAGTCGTTTAGAAATGCATTTTGTGTAGTTTTAATGACGTAGTAGATAGATACGTACTTATTTATTCAATTTTATTCTCTATATCGGATATCGAAAGATCTCTAATTGATTGCAGCTTTTTTAGATTATGTATCTTTAGCAATATTGGTAGGCTTACTATTATTGATGATAAAAATGTTTTTTATTTATTCTTCCTGATCTCATAGTGTTTTAATAGTCATAATTATAATCACGTATTATGTAGGCAGTTAATAATCGTAATTTAATCATGTTAAAAATGTACTTATTCGGTGTTTCTTGTCATTAATTAATGTCACATAATATTGACATTATAGCAACAATAGAGCTAAAATAAATTATGTGTATTATTTATTCAATTCCTATTTTTGATATAATTCGGTATTTTTTTTAATGTTTACTTTGTTTATTTTTTTTTGAGTGAATAAAATTATTATTATTTAATTATTGCTTTTAAGAAACTATTGAACTAACTGAACCTTATTGAAGTCTATTTGAAATGAGTGAAATTGCATTTTATAAAAACATTTTATTTTTTAGAAATTATTTTAGTAGAGAATCGGGCTGGTAACATGAGTCTGCTGTTCCTTGACTATCGGTATAACAAGGACCGTGATCGGAACGGTCGAACCTCTTGGAGGTGTATCAAAAGAAACCAGGGCTGCAGGGCAATGGTGGTCACCTACAACAACGTAATCCTAAAACACACGAAACACAACCATGCACCCTACGATTAATCGGATGAACGCTACTCGAATATCGAATAAAATAACAATATCAATGTGGGTGTGATAGTCTTGGACCTCGACTATTCTGCTATTTGATATAGAAAACGAATTATGTAAAAGCAAAGTATACAACAAAAATAAAGCATATCAAAGCTTATATTATTATAATGCTTACCACCAGACGAGATAGTGGCCAAACGCCAACCCATTATTACTTATACAAAAATATCTGTGTTGTGTGATGTTCAAATGTCGATACATACATACATGGATGAGATGGATGCAGGTTCCGATTTTGTTTAATAGTCAACGAGGACATGAGGATCTTGCACGAGTTAATATCTACGATATTTGCAATATGAAAGTTACTTCAATGGAAAACCATTTGATAATGGTTTTGACCTAATTATTTTTTTATATCATTTGAATTATTTTGGTCAGTTACAAACCTAAGGCGGGTAACGACAGGTTAGTGGCAGTGGCATCTAATTTGAGCTTAAAGCTATTTTTATTGTACCTAATTTAATTATTATTGAAATAATAAAGTGTTTTTTATTGTGTTCTATTTTTTGTAATTAATACATTTTTCCCTATTGCAGCTATACTTTTTCGTCGATGAAGTTTGTAATGTCTAAATAAATTTACGTTTGAATTCTACACGGATCGGCAGAAACTATGGAGATCACATTCACTGATATTACACGTCTTGTTATACATTATTTTATGATTTACTATTATTACATAAAATTCACAATTTTCAGACATTCCTATTTTTAAAATGACAACGATTGGTAATGAAGTGATGATGTATCGCGGTCGGAAGTACAACCAGGGACATATCAACTGTAGCAATGAGGTTATATGGCGATGCAATCAGAAGAGAAGACGGTGCCGAGTCACTGTTAGAACTAGGAATAAAATTATATTAAGTGTTAATGGTCAGCATAATCATGAATAATTTAATTTAATTGAGACAGACGGTTTAATCACGTGGATTAATGGCGGAAACCTCTACTAGTTTTAAGTCTTGGGTAAATTTCGTATTGCTCCGCATCCCGCCGCGGTGAGCGGAGCGACAGGTAACGCGCTCCCGCGCAGTTCGGCAGGAGCCGCCCGCGGACTGCCTTGTCGCACATTGACACGTCGTCAGTGCGTTCAAATAGGCGTGTTTTCTGTATAAATTGTGATATTAAAATATATTGTGTGAGAGGACCGGCGGCCGCGACGTCACGTAGTCACGTGAGTAAGCCGTATACGTTTTGAATTAAATTACTACGTCTCACAATAGTTATTATACAATAATAATTTATTTCCTACCTTTTACATATCTTTATCTTAGTGTTATGAACACTCATGATCTCTTTTCGTTCCTCTTCTAAATGTAATTATTGCTCTGTGATTAACTTTGTAAAGATTTTATATGTATGTAAATAGGTAGTTTTTTATATATTTTAATTTAAGTACGTAACTATGATCAAGTGATTCCGTATCTAGTCAACTTATGAGAACGAATATGGTTGTAACAACCATACTCGATAAAACTTTATATAATTTTTAAGCATTAACTATCTATCTAGTCATTACACATATTGTAAATTATTTTAACATCACAAAATAACATGTTATTATTCTACATGTGAATACTAACATTTTAACGAAGGTGAATGGCTTTTTTCTCTCTCTCTATCCTGCCAGCTGTCATTGATTCGCTCTCAATATTATTACCTTCCCCTTGCGCTGCCGAAACTTGTTTAGGGTTCACAAAAGGGCTTAGTGCAGCTGCACCGTAGCACGTCACGGGTGGCTGAACATACCTATTATCTAACATTTTAGTAATTTGCTACTTATTTCATCTAAATCTAAGAACTCAGTGTGTAAATATAATAGCATTCGTATTGGTTTCATTTCACAGAAGAAGAAGCAACATTCGTTAAAAATTCTAGAGGAAATGTCATGTTACTCTATCGCGGACAAAAGTACAGCAGAGATCGGGCAAAGAAGAATTCTCAGGTATCCTGGCGATGCAGTAAGAAGAAGGCAAAATGTAGGGCAACAGCCACTACTATTCACTCATTTGTTATTAGCTCTTATGATGTTCATAATCACGAGTGAACACTTCTACTTAGTAATATTTCTGTCTCTCTCTCAAAACGTTTTCAAAACGCGATAGAGAAGAACAAAAATACGTTGTTGTGATTTGGTTTAGTCACGTTATTGTTTGACGAGGAACTCGGCTAGTTTCAAGTCATTCTAGAGGCTCATATATATAGTATGTCTCACGAAAGTTGTGTTAGAAACATAAATTGCTGTGATTTTCAGTGATGAATTTTATTTTTTCAAGCTTTTTGTTTTTTTAAAAGCAAGTTAGTGTACCAATTTTTCTTTTATTTAATACACGTTAGGTATATTTTATGTTTAGTACAAATCGAGACTGAATATTTAGTTTAAACAATGTTGATAAGACTGTTTAGTAACTGTTGTGGAAGGAAATTGAAACAATATAGACATTTATTGTGAAATACATTATTTTTATTTCTATTCCAATGTCATTTTCTGTGTAAAATGTCCTAATGGAAATACTGAAAGGAATGCAGGACATAGTCTATGCTAGACACCAAAAGAAGAATAGAAGATCCATATCTACATTTAAAAGCGCTTGTATTTGACTGCAAGCGCTGTTTATCTAGCATTATTTTCTTATTTTACAGTAGTAACTTTAATATACATAAGTCTTCATAAGACATAAGTCGTTCTGTATGTTGCAACAATATAATAAATGTACTTAATTTTATTCTGTGACGATAGCGTTACAGAGGTAACGATGAAAAATTATTCATCACCGTGGTGTAGGTGTACATATAAGGCCGGTATATTATTATTTATTTCTAAACATAGTTTTATTTGCATAAACCATTGGGATCCAGAATTCAGTTCTTTATCTACTTACAGAGTTCGTAGCATCGCTTCTTCGAGCCCGGTTCTGCGCCAGGGAGACGACAAATATATATATTGGAGGACATAAGTTCTTCAGGCATTCGAGATCTCTCGTCGGCAATCGGATAAGGTGGACATGTGCTAAGAAGCATAAACATAAATGTAAAGCCTCGGCAGTCACCATTGATGGTATTGTCGTGTCCACTACAGGGCTGCACTCTCACGCTTAAATCTCATCAGGAATTAGCTTGCTTCAGGAATTGAAACGAAATAATCTCGTAAATTGAATCGTGACGACTGCTTCTTATTATTATTTATTCACTCGAAAAGTATTCTTAACTTTTTCTTAATCTTAATAATTGGTGAATTATTCGTAAAAAATGGTATTTGATAAGAGAATAGGGACTATGTGAGTTAAAATCACCATTCAATATGTTAAGAAGTTCGGGAGACTTTTATAAGAATTTTGACGTGCCTTGAGATGTTCTGAACTATTTACGAAAATATCAAATCTACAATATTTATGAAGAATTTGTCAAGTAATTATGATATAGGCATGCTGGAATTTAAAGAAGCTTTTTATGTCTACATAATGTTGTAAGCGACCTCAAGGAGAAACATGTCGTTATTTTCAAAATTGATAATTCTAAAAGATTCGTAAATATTGACTTATGATGCAGACAAATTTCAAATTATAAAATGTTAATGTATAAAATTTACAGTGATTTGATCTAAATGTAATATATTTTTATAATATTTAATGTATAATGCACATTCCAATTACGTAGGTACATACATGTTACTTGTGTACATTTCGTTATAACTTTGAGATAATATTTGTGTAATCGTTGTTATTGAAATGATAATGTAATGTAATGTTACCAAAGGAGCTTTGAAAATTACTGGTCAAGAGAATCATGTTAAAATTGTGTTATAATTTTTTTAAATATTTAATAATTTGTACTATTGATGAAGGTGAAATAGTATTATATAAATTCCTAATTATTATGATGGCATCTTGATATATTGACTGCATCGTTGGCTTAGTGGTTTATACCTGAGTCTCAGGCATGATTGGTGAGTTTTCAAATAATTCTATCATTTCTAGTTGTTGCCATTTGAAAGTCTATAATTGAGGTTCAACCGTTCCCGGTTATCCAGGGGGTAAAAATAATTGTCATATTGGTAATAAATGGCCAACCAAGTTGGAAGAATATCAGGAGAAAGATGATCTTAAGATAAGGAATCTGAAAAGTATTGTTTTATTAATAACACAGGTTATTATTACATAGTTTATAAATGTAAATATTAAAGTAGATCGTGTGTATTAAATATTTTTACTGTTTGTTCTAATTGCTTATATTTGTTTTATATTTTGCACTTTTGTTTTTGTTTTCATGGTGCTTTTGTTTTATATTCTTATATAAGTGATCTAGCGGTTTGGAAAACTTTGTTGTTTTATAAAAAACACTATCTGAGTATTTTGAAAAATAAATCTATTAAATCGTCAGTATTTTAATCTGGAGTTTGATTGTTTCTTCCAATGAACAATGTACCTAAATCATTGTTTCTCAATTACAACCGGTACAACAATTGTTCAGGTGTTTTTTATCTTTCACGATAAATATCTGGACCCGGGTATGTCCTAAAACTGCGACCAGCTGCCTAGAGACGACCATATCATCCTGTACCCTGTCATTATGATACTGCGATCTCTAAGTCAATTGCCAAGTGCAAGGATTATGGCAAATCTCTTCAGTTCCAGCTGACGATGGTGATTATGTTGCTTATATTTATCATTACTTACTTGCCACTAAAACTATCCTATTAATCTTTGTAGACCTCGTATATATTAATTATATTTTGTATAAGCATGTCCCTTACGGCTGATTTTCAATCAATAGATAATTCTTATTTTACATTTTAGTATGGAAAATAATTACTCCGATAAAATTTATCTGACGTAAAAAAAATAAGCTGTTAATATACTTCTATTGCAAGTTAGGTTACTTTTTAGTAATTTAACAAAAAAAAAAACGATTTTCATTGTCTTTAATCTATTAAAATCGAAATATTTCAACTTCATAACTTCTCACAGACATCCAAAAATTATTTCCTTCACCTATTATCGTATTTGTCTTAACATTTTATTTGCTTTCATAATACCTAATTATATTCTTTTAGAAAACGTATGTATCCCAACATATGGTTCACGTGTAAATACTTGTTACAGCAACATTAATTAGAAGTGGGAAGAATAAGGTGTTGCTTGCATCAGGATTCTTATACAATCGGAGGCATAATGCAAGAGACCAGAATTGGGGCTGGTACTGCACAAGGTACCACCACGGATGCAAGGCCAGGATCATCACGGATGATGCCTTCTTCATTATATCCTACAATGGAGAACATGACCACGTCGCTCCAGGCTATTTGAACCATATTTCATTCTGTCAGCAAAAATACTTTTAACTACTGTGTAGTTGCAATATGGATAAATGTACGTTAACGTATCGTTTTGAGTATATTGAACTTATAAATTTAAACTGTCAAACACCAAGCGGTCACCGGTGACCGCGACCTATTGTTCTTTAATTGTGTCTATAAAACCGGTACTCGACGAGTTAATAGAGGTTTGGCTATTTGGAGTAGCTTTGTGTGCTTGTGTCTGTACGCAATGGAATATAAACTTTCATCCCTTTTTACAAGATTTTTTTTCTTTATAGTTTCACAAGTCCTGTTGTCTGTTTGTAATCAAATATTGCAACTTAAATTCGATCCAGTTCTCGTTTTCCGATTGAGCTGAAATTCTGCATGCACGTGTAAATTGGATGACAATACGCTATTATTATGACATGGCGCTGATCTGATAATGGAGCTGGAAGGTGGCCATAGGCACTCCGTAATCAAACGACGCAATCCCATCGAGTTTGGGCACGTTTGATTTGTTTTGATGAGTATTTTGACACTTTATGGTAACCAGGATCTGATGATGGAGCTGGAAGGTGGCAATTAAATCTCAGTAATCACACGATGTGACCCTATAAAATTTGGGCTTTTTTGAAAGTATTCCTTGCTATTGCTCGAATTGCTTTTAAATTATTATTTATTGCTTTAACATGTCTAAGAGTTTGGCTTTTTTAATTTCACTTTTTTGTGTGGCCTTTGTAGAATTTATTTTACTGAATAAATTGTAAAAATATGCTGGCAGCTTCCTCTTAAGTCTATCTTTAGAATTTTTTTTTTTAAAACTACGTTTACCCGTTGAAGTCGGTTTAGAACACTTTTCACGAAATCCACATCAAAATCGGTTCCGCCAATCGCGTCACGTGGCACGTCAACCTGAGAACCTCAAAGTAGGCGATAATTACGTACTTTAATTTCTGTGCCACGAGTTAATGCAAAAACATTAGTCTAATTGAAGTCAAAGTGAATAGCAAAATCAATATCCTAACTACGTTGGGCTGATGTGGCACCGACATTCGACAAATTGTGTCGAAACTATTACCTGGCCTTTTGCACACTAAATAATTACATTACACTTTCTGACGTGGCTGCGGAGGACTTAACAGGGTTGCAGGGACTCTGGCTTAAAAACCAGGAGTAGATACGGGGCAGTTTTTAGTCAGTAAGAGTCTGACACTCACCCGAGGCGGGAGAAGTCATTGGATGATTTCCCCCCTCAAAAATGACTAGTTTCTGTCTTGTGTTGTGTAAATATAGTTTCGTTTCATTGGAAAATAATTTTAAGAACTGTGTTAATTTTTCAACACATGCACTTTGAAATGTGTGTAAAAAATTATCATTAATTTTGAGTACCAAGATATTGATGGAAAAAATGTTTGGTGAAAATGTTTTAACATTAGTTGTGATATGATAGTTATTAATAATTATAGTATAGTATTTTTGAAAGCAATTTTTGTAATCTAGTCTATAATGTTTTCAATTTTCCATTGTGTTTTATTTTGGGACATTTGTTTATTCTATTTCTTTCCTTTTTGTTAAGATAAATTGTGCATGGTTTGGCGTGTGGGTTCTCCCACGGGCTTCACTTCAGGACGGACTGAAACCGACTAAAACCATACGGTTAGTTGTATCTTCGCACAACCACCTATACCTGGGGCACCGATAGATAGAATAACTGCGTAGAGAGATTTGTAGTGAAATCATAGTTTTGTTATCATTCAATTAAAAATAATAAAAAAGAATAGATGAAAAAGGCTATTAAATTAATTATTTATCACAGGCCAGATAATAAAAATTGGCAAAGCAGAGATGCTTTTGGCTGGCGGGTACACTTTCAATCGTAAGCAGTGTTCCAAGAATAAACAGTGGAGGTGGTACTGTACGCGCTACCACCACGGATGCAAGGCTGCCGTCCTCACAACCACGGAGCTGGTTGTCACCACCATCCTCGGGGAACACATCCACGAAATCCCAAACGTATACTACACTAGTAATGGAAATACCTATATTCATTATTAAGAAAAAAATATACTATCATTGACTGGATCTGCCATTTTTCTTTTTTTGTTTAATAAATAATGTAATTAATTATGCGTTTTACGTGTACGCATATTATAGCTTTAGATTTAGGCATGTGTGTGAACTGTCTATAATTTAGTTTGTATGCAATTGACCAAAATATATTTATAAGTATGATTTAAAGCTGAAGTTTTTATTGAATCGGTATTAGGTGGACACATATCTGTAGGTAAGGAACCACTGTGAAGAAAGTAAGATGTGTGTTCTATGTTAACAATGAAACAGAAAGGTGATGAATCAATTAATAAATTATATTGCAGGCGAGCTATTGAAAACCGGTAGAGGAGAGGTACTTCATTTCAATGGGTTTACATACAGTCTCCAGCATTGTGCTAAGAAGACTAATCTATCGAGGTGGTACTGCTCTCGATACAGAGCAAAATGTAAAGCAGCTGTCATCACAACTGAAAACCTGGAAGTCACTAGCGTTCTCGGTGAACACAACCATGGTCTACCAACGGTGCATCACCTTGGCGAGGGACAGGCCCTCGTTACATATTATGAATAATCCTGGATTGTTGTAAAATTTTTGAACAAAAGCATCTGTTGATCAGACTATTACACATTATACAATTTCCATATAGTTTATAAACATTACGTATGATAGCATAATTAATTATACTTCTATATATAATTGAAGTTAACGATGATTTTAGACAATTTTCAATTTTGTGTCCTATATGTTTTATGTGTAGGTATTATCAAATCAAGTGAAATATATATATAATGTACCTTACATTATAATATTTTATAGTATAAATCAATGGTTCATCATGTTCAGCCACATATGGCGTACAAATATAGATATAGAATACACGAACAATAATGATTATAGTTTCTTCTTATTATGTACTTGACTGATATATAAAATAAAATAAAAAAACATGATACAGTAATGATGTTTGTGCTTCATATATTTGTTAATTATTTTTTTTACATTGCTTGTTCTTTTTTTATTCCCATACGAAGCAAACAGAATCAATAATAACTGCATAGTAGGGAATGAGCCTCCTTTCTCCTTTAAATAGTACAGTAATGTAACTTTAATGTAATTTCATTCTAATATGAGTATATTTTCTTTCAGTGACAGTAAAATGGTATCGGCGACAGTCGGGTAAAGAAATAGCCATGTTGAAAGGATACACGTTTTTCCTATGTGACAGCCGAAATAAGTCCACCGATGTTTATACATGCACTGTTGGGCGAAAATGTAAAGCTCGTTTCGTGGTCACCAAGGACAGAGAATTTTTGAAATCCTGCTACACAGTTCACGAACACCCACCACCGAAACATATTATACGAAATGGTATCTTTATACGAATGTGAATTATGCAAAATGGTTTGTTTATTTAAAATTCGGATGTAAAATTGTATTGATCCAAGTATACAATGGGTTACAGACTTAAATCCTGGATTAAACGCAGTATTATTTGAATTTTCGATTCCAAAATTTCATGGAGTCTGGAATTGTGCCTGGTTTGTGGCTAGTGACTCTCCCACTATTGCATAGGGTTAAAATTATGACATTTAGAAAGTGCAGGCATGACAGAATGAAATGTGACTTTATGTTACTACAGTAGCCATATTAGTGTAGGCTTAGTAGGCTATTGACACAGTAATATTATCAAACTATTGATGGCACATAGCTAATTGGGTAGTTTCCAGGATATCAAAATTAAAAATCTAATTAGTCCGTCAGTTAGATAATGAAAAAATATTAGACACGTATTTTTTTATTTTCTTGTATTAAGTTGCAATACTTAGATAAAATGGCGCTAAATTTAGGAGGGAGAGGTCGCTACGATATATCGTGCTACAAAATGTGGCACGCTGTGACGTCACACGATATTTAAATTTAATATATCGTCGAAAGTATTTAATTGTGCGAGAAAATAAAAAAAATCGTTTCCAAAGTTTTAAATTAATGTACCACAGGGACATTACAATAAAATTTAGGAAACTACCCTATTAGAGGAAGCACGTTGTGTTTTTGACAGATGCATGTATCCTTCACACACAAGAGGCTTTTTTTTTTAAGCGGGGAAAATCATCGAATGACTGTTCCCGCCTGGGTGAGGCGGGAGGGAGTGTCAGACTCTTACTGACTAAAAACCACCCCGTTCCTTCTCCTGCACGTCGAGCCGAAGCCCCGGTTACCCGTTAGGTTCTCCGCGACTCCGAACACACAAGAGGCTGGTTTAAGTTTGCACCTTTGTTGACAGTTTTAATTATTTCTATTTGTCATTTATAGGCCGTCTATTGTTTGCGAAGGATGCACATTCGTCATATGACGCAACGTGGACAGTGCCCCTTGGTGAGATCTGCGTATATCTTTAGATCGCTAATTAGATCTGCTTCGCTGTTTCACCTGCTTCGTCCCTGTGTCGTAGCGTGATGTTAGTCGTATCTCACTATCAAATATAAGAACTTTATTCGATAGTAATTCAAAGATATTAATGTTAAGCAAACTTCAGCTTTACTCTTAGTATTGATGTTACCTAAATACATTATCACTTATTGTGTGCTGTATTCATTAAATTATTCTATTGAATAGTTAAATGTGTGTGTTGAAGGAGTAATGAATTTATCTGTAGTCATAATCACAGAGTCGACTTTATTCTCATAGTTTATAGTTGCTTTTGCAATGATTTGAAACTGAACTAGTACCTACTACAAAATACTCGTTTTGTACTTATTTATTTTTATCGTTAACTATTTATAGATTTTATTTTGTTTAGAATAGTTTTAATTGTCTGGTCATTAAATTTACGCTTCAATTTGATGTTTTATTCCTTATTTTTATCATACTAAAAAAATGCTCAAAGGATAAGTTGATCCAAAAATGAATTGATTGAAGTCATCATAAAATTCGTTTATATTATATATATATACAGTGCAATGGCTCAAAAAAGTTTCCGGGAAGGAAGTGGCTGTTCTCCGAGGCTACACGTTCTATCTGGATCGTCGAGCCAGAATGTTTGACACTTACCTATGTACCTTCGGAAGGAACTGCAAGGCCCGTTTCACAACGGACAAGGAAAGGAAATGCATTAAGTCCCACCATTTGAATCATCAACACCCGCCACCAAGATATTTTATAAAAAATGGCTTTTACATTAAATTTTAAAATACAAATGTAAGTGATATGTATATATATTTATTTTAAGAAGAATTATTTTAATAGTTAAGAGGATACTAATATCATCATATAAATCATCAGTTTCCTAATAAATCATATAGCAACTGGAACAGTAGTATTAAAATATTGTTATATTTTTGAGTCATTGTTTTCCTGGCCCTTCCACCTTATACTTCTTTAAATAGGCACAATGTTTTGATTACCGTTTATGTTTTTATTAGTTTTCATGCAAAAATTAAACAAACATAACTTTTTGCTCGTTTTTTTTTCTTTTCTCCATCCCCTACTTTCATTTTCTTTACTTTAAAATATCCCTGTAATTTGTTCCTAGTGTGAGCTGATCAGCGATATAATTGTTAAAGTACTTGCTTGATAAATGTGTACTAGACAACGTGGTAAGAAACACAAAAATCACATTAACAAAGCTAAAAGTGTGGGAGAGCCATGCTTCGGCACGAATGGGCCGGCTCGACCGGAGTGATTCCACGGCCTCACAAAAACCGACGTGAAGCAACGCTTGCGTTGTGGTTCGTCGTGTGAGTGAGGTTGCCGGACGCCCAATTACCCTCCCCTTCCCCAATCTCCCCAATCCCTGAATCCCCAACGATCCTCAAACTCCTAATCCCAAAAGGTCGGTAAAGCACTTGTAACGCCTCTGGTGTTCCAGGTGTCCATGGGCGACGCCGATTACTTACCATCAGGTGACCCGTCTGGTTGTTTACCGGCTTATGCCATAAAAAATACTATTTGTATAAAGAGTACAAATGATTGACTGACCAGTAGGTAATAGTAAAATAAAATAACCTAAACCTAAACTGGAACTAGGAAGTGAAGCTGTTAGTATTTGAACCTTAGGAACTTACTAAACCTTCATTATCAGTATGAGGCTGACATAACATTGATACTGTAATTCCGTATTTGAAAAAAAAAATACAAATCCAAAATTATACAACATTTATTCATGAATCTTTCTACAGACCGATAAAAATATATTACATTCATATATAACTGTTATATATGAGTGTGTTACAGTATGAACACAATTACATTGAATTACAAATTCAATAAAAACAAGAGTGCGTCTAATAATGTGGCCAGCGGCTGTAATTATATTGAAATATGTGCACCTGCACATATTTATTATGCATTATTTTACATTGAAATGACTGGCTGTATTTAAAACAAAGGAGCCAAAGGGATTTCGATATAGGTTAAAACATTGTTCTATCTAATGAAGAACGTTCGAAAAAAAGGCGGACTCAATCGCTTTAAACAACGACTGTGGCACCTAGCTACTATAGAGTTACACGCAGAACATAAACACATTGACACGAAGGACATCTATCATTTTCTTAAGTCTCGTAACTTGGCATTACATGCACACATAAATTAACCACTGAAACTTTAGTTCTTAAATCATTTCTAAGTGACTTCATGTCCGCTTTTTTTAACCTGTCCTTGTATCTAAACATCATATCAACGTTTACCACAAAGCGAGTCAGTTTCGTAACGTCTACTTTTTATTCATAAAAAAATAAAAATATGACTTGAGTAAAGCCAAAAGTCATAACGTAGTTAAATGGCAATTGACAAAAATTTTTTGTCCTGCTCAGCACAGCGATTTAACAGGTACACTTAGCTATTTCTACGTATCTTTGTTTTATTTTGGAGCAAGGAGATCCATTGACTACTCTCGTTTACATATTTGAAACGCTTGCAAAGAATTGATTGAAATAATTTTTAAACTTGACACTTCAGGTGATCGAAGGGCTGGCTACTACCTTGGGCAAAGGTTAAGCATTGCCATTCAACGTGGCAATGCTGCCAGTCTTTTGGGCACCCTACCTCACGGTAGCGATGAGGAAAATGTTTTCTTTGATGCCTTATGATTTATTTTCATTATTATTATTTTTTCATTATTATTTATTTAAGGTGTAAATATTTTAATTTTAATTATTTATTTCAATAAGAAGTGTAAGATTTAATTATATTATGTTGATTACGAATAAATACAAAGAAAAACTTTTAAACTTTTTTAAATACAGTGCAATGGCTCAAAAAACTGTCCGGGAAGCAAGTGGCTGTTCTTCAAGGCTACACATTCTATATGGATGGTCGAGCCAGAATGTCCGACAGTTACGTATGCACCTTCGGAAGGAACTGCAAGGCCCGTTTCATAATGGACAAGGAAAGGAAATACATTAAGTCCTACCGTCTGGATCATCAACACCCGCCACCCAACTATATTATAAGAAATGGTTTTTATATTAAAGTTTAAAACAGCTATGTATAATTTAAGGAGTATCTTTTAACTTAAATAATTATAATTATTTGTAGGCCGCCTATTGTTTGTAAAGGATACATAGGTAAATTCTTCAATTTTTCAAATGATTCAACATTGACAGTTACACTTAAGATCGTCACACACTTAACAAGTACGGCTCCGGTACGGCCTTTTTTGCTTTGGAAACAATACAAAAATCTGTTTTTACCTCTATATTGACGTAATGAAATCTATCATACGACATACGATTTAAAGTTCACATTTCAATGTTAATGATATTGCTAAAATTTCATAAAACTATTGGGGTTTTAAGTGATTGAGTCGTACAAGATCTGTTAGATCTAGTTGCTTTATTCTTGATAGATCACATAAACAGTAATTGTAAACAGTTGCGTCATATTAACTAGATGCATTGATGGGGTGCCACGATGAACGTGTTAAAAAACCTGTAAAAAGTTATATAATACATGTTTTTGAATTACCTTTGTTTCTTTTGATTATGCTAAGGATAGTTAAGGTTTAACTTCGTATTGTTATTGACCAATATTAATATATTTTGTTTTCTTAGTTTCAGTGACATGGGCGAGGAATGTGAAAGGAAGATCAGTAGCTATCGTGGATGACTATACCTTCTATTGTAATAAGCAGACATCTTCCTACAGCGTGTGGAGATGCAGCCGAAGCTCCAACTGCAAAGCAAGATTTACTATAAGAAACAACACTCTTCATCGACCACATTTGGTTCATGAACATGATAGATTGGACTACTTCATTCTTGATGGCACTATACATAAGGCATGTTAGCCTTTTGATCGCCATCGCCACAATCAACTTTATAAAAATATGTAGATACATATTTGTGCCGAACGATATCTTACGGCGACATCACAAATGTACCTATATGACAAAGTACAGAAACCATAGATACGTTAAAAAATAGGTTAGAAAAGCATTTCTTTCGTGTGTTTACGTTTAATCTATAGTTATTTGACTGTATGGAACTGTTTTATTTATGCTATGGATATTAAGAAACTGATAAATGAAGTAATTGTGCGAAATTAGTGACTTGTGGTATCAAGGGTACGGTGGCGATGGCGATCCATTTTTACTTTGTGCGTTCAAAACGTTAACACGTCACACGCCATCACTTGTGAACGGTGCTGCGGAAGAATTTGATTTTAACTGCTGGCTGTCACAGTGTTATTTATAAAAGATTCGTTTTACAATGTGAGGCTGGTGCTACACTAAACTGAGACGCGAACTACTACTACACATGAGCTAATGAAAGTACAATCTAAACTGTATGAAAGGGCACGGACCTAGAGTCCGTGGAGAAATAATTTATAATATTAAAAAAAAAAAAAAAGTACAATCTAATGTGGCTACACTGTATGTAAAATATCACTAACGAACTTCGTTTTCTTTATGCAGCATAAATTGTGATCATGGCATTGGCTATAACAACGAAAACGAACTTTATTAGTAAATTTCTCATTAAATATAACTGTGGTTACATTATCGCCATATTTTCAATGGTTATGTAGCCATGCCTTGTTTATCTCGTGTCGCTCTTCCAGTCTAGTGTAACCTCAGCCTTACAGTTTGCGCATTTGTTTGGAATTAAAATTAGTAATAAAATTATGATAGAAATAATTTTCCGCTGAAAACATATTAACTCGTCGAGTACCGGTTTTATAGACACAATTAAAGAACAATAGGTCGCGGTCACCGGTGACCGCTTGGTGTTTGACAGTTTAAAGCGAATGTGTTTGATATAGCGTGTTTGTGATTTTCGATGGACCCTTAAAAGACATACGAATAGGTTAGTGAAGTGTTTTATCAAATTACTGATCTCTTCTAGTGTTTGCACTTAAGCTAAGTTTTACTCCCACTGAAAATAGCTTTAAGCATAATCACATACCAAGTTTTGTTAGTTTTTAAGAGTTTGAATTGCCATAGGAATGTTTGATTCCTCAGTATTTGTACTAAAATAGGAAAACTTCATAATGATTTTATGATAATGATACTTTGTTCTCACAACTATTTATCTAATTTACATTATTCTTTCACGAAAAAATGAGATTACAATGTATTTCATAGAAAGCTTAGTTTTTTACTTTTGAAATAAAATAATTAATTCGGCTAGTAAGAAGTTATTTAGCCTTAAGTATAAGGATATTGAAAATTATTCAGCTAGGTCAACAAGGTACTTGTCTTCTGTATATCGCATATGAGAGGTAGTTCTCAACATTAAAATGCTAGACATACTAAATTAATCATAATTAGTTAGCTAACTACACGATGTCGCGCAGGTCGCTACGCTAGCGAAACTCATAATCAAAGGCAGCATATGCCTTTGATTATGAGTCCCGCTCGTGGCTTGAAACTAGTCGAACATTCTCGAACAATTACGCAAGGTAATTGGTTGAAATCTTTTCGGGCTTTCGATACAATAATGTTAGAGAAATAGTATTATGTATGGTTTAAAATTGTATTTTTAAAACCATTGTTACCTCATTGCGATATTTAGTACAATTTGTAAATATAGTTGTTATAAGCGAAATCTTTGAAGAACTGTGCGCAGTCGCGGCGATGTCCTAAACTAGTAGAGCTTTTCTCAGTATATTCACGTGAGAAACTCGCGATTTTTAGTTAAAACTGATTTATATTTTATATATACAGTGCAATGGTTTACGAAACTGTCCGGGAAGCAAGTGGCTGTTCTCCAAGGTTACACGTTCTATATGGATGGTCGAGTCAGGAGTTCCGACAATTACTTGTGTACCGTCGGAAAGAACTGCAAGGCCCGTTTCATAATGGACAAGGAAAGGAAATACATTAAGTCCTACCGTCTGGATCATCAACACCCGCCACCCAACTATATTATAAAAAATGGTTTTTATATTAAAGTTTAAAACAGCTATGTATAATTTAAGGAGTATCTTTTAACTTAAATAATTATAATTATTTGTAGGCCGCCTATTGTTTGTAAAGGATACATAGGTAAATTCTTCAATTTTTCAAATGATTCAACATTGACAGTTACACTTAAGATCGTCACACACTTAACAAGTACGGCTCCGGTACGGCCTTTTTTGCTTTGGAAACAATACAAAAATCTGTTTTTATATTGACGTAATGAAATCTATCATACGACATACGATTTAAAGTTCACATTTCAATGTTAATGATATTGCTAAAATTTCATAAAACTATTGGGGTTTTAAGTGATTGAGTCGTACAAGATCTGTTAGATCTAGTTGCTTTATTCTTGATAGATCACATAAACAGTAATTGTAAACAGTTGCGTCATATTAACTAGATGCATTAATGGGGTGCCACGATGAACGTGTTAAAAAACCTGTAAAAAGTTATATAATACATGTTTTTGAATTACCTTTGTTTCTTTTGATTTTGCTAAGGATAGTTGAGGTTTAACTTCGTATTGTTATTGACCAATATTAATATATTTGGTTTTCTTAGTTTCAGTGACATGGGCGAGGAATGTGAAAGGAAGATCAGTAGCTATCGTGGATGACTATACCTTCTATTGTCATAAGCAGACATCTTTCTACAGCGTGTGGAGATGCAGCCGAAGCTCCAACTGCAAAGCAAGATTTACTATAAGAAACAACACTCTTCATCGACCACATTTGGTTCATGAACATGATAGATTGGACTACTGCATTCTTGATGGCACTATACATAAGGCATGTTAGCCTTTTGGTCGCCATCGCCACAAGCAACTTTGTAAAAATATGTAGTTACATATTTGTGCCGAATGCTATCTTACGGCGACATCACAAATAAGTACCTACATGACAAAGTACAGAAAACATAGATACGTTAAAAAATAGGTTAGAAAAGCATTTCTTTCGTGTGTTTACGTTTAATCTATAGTTATTTGACTGTATGGAACTGTTTTATTTATGCTATGGATATTAAGAAACTGATAAATGAAGTAATTGTGCGAAATTAGTGACTTGTGGTATCAAGGGTACGGTGGCGATGGCGATCCATTTTTACTTTGTGCGTTCAAAACGTTAACACGTCACACGCCATCACTTGTGAACGGCGCTGCGGAAGAATTTGATTTTAACTGCTGGCTGTCACAGTGTTATTTATAAAAGATTCGTTTTACAATGTGAGGCTGGTGCTACACTACTGAGCGAATGAAACAATTTAATGTTTCTACACTGTTATGTAAAAATACACTAGCGAACTTCGTTTTCTTTATGCAAAAGAAATTGTGATCCTGGTATTGGCTATAACAACGAAATCGAACTTTATTAGTAAATTTCTCATTAAATATAACTGTGGTTACATTATAGCCATATTTTCGATTAATTAGCAATGCCTGGTTTATCTCGTGTCGCTCTTCCAGTCTAGTGTAACCTCAGCCTTACAGTTTGCGCATTTGTTTGGAATTAAAATTAGTAATAAAATTATGATAGAAATAATTTTCCGCTGAAAACATATTAACTCGTCGAGTACCGGTTTTATAGACACAATTAAAGAACAATAGGTCGCGGTCACCGGTGACCGCTTGGTGTTTGACAGTTTAAAGCGAATGTGTTTGATATAGCGTGTTTGTGATTTTCGATGGACCCTTAAAAGACATACGAATAGGTTAGTGAAGTGTTTTATCCAATTACTGATCTCTTCTAGTGTTTGCACTTAAGCTAAGTTTTACTCCCACTGAAAATAGCTTTAAGCATAATCACATACCAAGTTTTGTTAGTTTTTAAGAGTTTGAATTGCGATAGTAATGTTTGATTCCTCAGTATTATTTTTCAAAGAAATTTATACTAAAATAGGAAAACTTCATAATGATTTTATGATAATGATACTTTGTTCTCACAACTATTTATCTAATTTACACTATTCTTTCACGAAAAAATGAGGTTACAATGTATTTCATAGAAAGCTTAGTTTTTTACTTTTGAAATAAAATAATTAATTCGGCTAGTAAGAAGTTATCTAGCCTTAAGTATAAGGATATTGAAAATTATTCAGCTAGGTCAACAAGGTACTTGTCTTCTATATATCGCATATGAGAGGTAGTTCTCAACATTAAAATGCTAGACATACTAAATTAATCATAATTAGTTAGCTAACTACACGATGTCGCGCAGGTCGCTACGCTAGCGAAACTCATAATCAAAGGCAGCATATGCCTTTGATTATGAGTCCCGCTCGTGGCTTGAAACTAGTCGAACATTCTCGAACAATTACGCAAGGTAATTGGTTGAAATCCTTTCGGGCTTTCGATACAATAATGTTAGAGAAATAGTATTATGTATGGTTTAA
The DNA here is from genome assembly GCA_902850265.1 of Spodoptera littoralis. Taxonomy (NCBI): domain Eukaryota; kingdom Metazoa; phylum Arthropoda; class Insecta; order Lepidoptera; family Noctuidae; genus Spodoptera; species Spodoptera littoralis. The sequence continues at coordinate 3,481,505 of LR824542.2, read as the reverse complement.
AATTGTATTTTTAAAACCATTGTTACCTCATTGCGATATTTAGTACAATTTGTAAATATAGTTGTTATAAGCGAAATCTTTGAAGAACTGTGCGTAGTCGCGGCGATGTCCTAAACTAGTAGAGCTTTTCTCAGTATATTCACGTGAGTAACTCGCGATTTTTAGTTAAAACTGATTTATATTTTATATATACAGTGCAATGGTTTACGAAACTGTCCGGGAAGCAAGTGGCTGTTCTCCAAGGTTACACGTTCTATATGGATGGTCGAGTCAGGAGTTCCGACAATTACTTGTGTACCGTCGGAAAGAACTGCAAGGCCCGTTTCATAATGGACAAGGAAAGGAAATACATTAAGTCCTACCGTCTGGATCATCAACACCCGCCACCCAACTATATTATAAAAAATGGTTTTTATATTAAAGTTTAAAACAGCTATGTATAATTTAAGGAGTATCTTTTAACTTAAATAATTATAATTATTTGTAGGCCGCCTATTGTTTGTAAAGGATACATAGGTAAATTCTTCAATTTTTCAAATGATTCAACATTGACAGTTACACTTAAGATCGTCACACACTTAACAAGTACGGCTCCGGTACGGCCTTTTTTGCTTTGGAAACAATACAAAAATCTGTTTTTATATTGACGTAATGAAATCTATCATACGACATACGATTTAAAGTTCACATTTCAATGTTAATGATATTGCTAAAATTTCATAAAACTATTGGGGTTTTAAGTGATTGAGTCGTACAAGATCTGTTAGATCTAGTTGCTTTATTCTTGATAGATCACATAAACAGTAATTGTAAACAGTTGCGTCATATTAACTAGATGCATTAATGGGGTGCCACGATGAACGTGTTAAAAAACCTGTAAAAAGTTATATAATACATGTTTTTGAATTACCTTTGTTTCTTTTGATTTTGCTAAGGATAGTTGAGGTTTAACTTCGTATTGTTATTGACCAATATTAATATATTTGGTTTTCTTAGTTTCAGTGACATGGGCGAGGAATGTGAAAGGAAGATCAGTAGCTATCGTGGATGACTATACCTTCTATTGTAATAAGCAGACAGCTTTCTACAGCGTGTGGAGATGCAGCCGAAGCTCCAACTGCAAAGCAAGATTTACTATAAGAAACAACACTCTTCATCGACCACATTTGGTTCATGAACATGATAGATTGGACTACTTCATTCTTGATGGCACTATACATAAGGCATGTTAGCCTTTTGGTCGCCATCGCCACAAGCAACTTTGTAAAAATATGTAGATACATATTTGTGCCGAACGATATCTTACGGCGACATCACAAATAAGTACCTACATGACAAAGTACAGAAAACATAGATACGTTAAAAAATAGGTTAGAAAAGCATTTCTTTCGTGTGTTTACGTTTAATCTATAGTTATTTGACTGTATGGAACTGTTTTATTTATGCTATGGATATTAAGAAACTGATAAATGAAGTAATTGTGCGAAATTAGTGACTTGTGGTATCAAGGGTACGGTGGCGATGGCGATCCATTTTTACTTTGTGCGTTCAAAACGTTAACACGTCACACGCCATCACTTGTGAACGGCGCTGCGGAAGAATTTGATTTTAACTGCTGGCTGTCACAGTGTTATTTATAAAAGATTCGTTTTACAATGTGAGGCTGGTGCTACACTACTGAGCGAATGAAACAATTTAATGTTTCTACACTGTTATGTAAAAATACACTAGCGAACTTCGTTTTCTTTATGCAAAAGAAATTGTGATCCTGGTATTGGCTATAACAACGAAATCGAACTTTATTAGTAAATTTCTCATTAAATATAACTGTGGTTACATTATTTGACGATTCTTGACGTTCGATGTGAACAGACGTGCATACTAGAAATATTGAATCAAAGCAATAATAGTGACCTACATTATTATTCTGCTTATTGTGATACTTAGTTATAAATAATGGAAATACAAACTTAGTTGTTTCGAAGATGGATTTAAACCCGAGCAAGCTGGCTTCCTGTACTTCACCATTAAAGAGCAGCCGTAATTCTGACTTCTCGATACAAGCTGTGTCGACGCCCGATATACAAAATTGGATGTCAAACATTGAAGACCTGTTACATGAAGTTTGCACTATTTCCACAGAGGGCAAACTTAATTCGGACCAAAAACTTAAAATATCCAACCTGAGCCGAAAAATTGGTGCTGATGTCTCGCAAATGGCTGTCTTATACCAAGCTCTTAAGCAGCAAGCCCGCATAGCCGTCAACATTATAGATGAGATGAGAGAAAAGCAGGACCTTGTGGAACAAATTTCGGACATCAAGCAGACTATCAAGGATTCAGCATCAACTGGAAATGTTTCATTTGCTGACATGGTAAAGAAGGGAACTGACTTCGTGCGACCTACAAATCTGACTTCTATTGCAATATACCCAGCAAATAAGTCAAAATCTAGCGATGAAACAAAATCTCTCGTGCAAAAAATCATACGCCCTGACCAATTGCAGCTACATGTGCGTGGTGTGCGTAAAATCCATAACGGAGGCGTTATAATCAGCACTGACTCTAAAGAAGATGCTAAGAAAGTTAAAGACGCCCTAGCCCTATCATCGTCTGGACTTATTGCCGATGAAGCAAAAAAACGAAAACCAAGAATCACAGTTCTAGGAGTGCCGTCTGTTTTATCCGATGCTGATGTCCTCAGGTGCATATTTGAACAAAACATAGCTGGTAAGTTCCAAGAGTTGACTATAGAGTCTTTCCTAACAAGTGTGAAGTTAAGTCACAAATCTGGCAGAAAAGACGCGCCGACTTGTAATTACATCATTGAAGTTCCAGCCAACATCCGTAAAGCGCTTATATCGCAAGAGAGACTCTATATAAACTGGACGTCTTGCCCTGTCAGAGACTTCACGTTAGTAACGCGTTGCTATAAATGTCAGCAGTATGGCCACGCGGCAAAGACATGCCGGGAGCTCCACTCAGTGTGTGGCCATTGTGGAGAAACAGGACACATGACATCCGTGTGCACGAAGACAATCGACTTTCCAAAATGTACCACATGCTCTCGCTTTAACAAGCCCAACAGTCACAAGACAGGAGACGCAGAGTGCCCAGCCAGGAAGATAGCCGAACACAGATATATAAATTCCATCGATTATGAAGGCGCATAAAGAGAAAATGCTCGAAGTCGGAATTCCAATTCGATTATTCATTTCGTTTAGTTTGGTTCACTTGTATAACAATTGCACATTAACAGGTTGGCTTACTCAGCAATTTATTGCTGTCCAAGCACATTTGATCTAACTTTAACAAGTGAGTGACCGTATGGACTCTGACCTAGTTTTTTGTGTTTCTGCAGACGATCTAAAATAATTGATAGCCTTGTAACATGTAATATTATCTAGTTTATATATGAATATAGCTTATACGATATTTTATTTAATTTTATATTAATGTATTATGTAAGTTCAACTTTTTATTCTCCTTCAGGGAATAAAAAGCGTGATGTTATTATATGTATGTATGTATGTAATGTAGTATATTAAACAATCCTACCTTACTTCTGAAAATTGTGTTAAATATTTTACATATACTATAAATAAGTTGTCTTATCAGTAACATATTTCTAGAGCTCCTGTCGCCTGTGACACAGGAATATTCCTAGTATAGGCATATTATTTTTAAGATCTTGTCGCTTAATTAAGATATTTTTGTACCTATGTTGACCAGTGTTCTTATGAATAAAAATTTTATTATTATTTATCATTTATTATATTATAGCCATATTTTCAATGGTTATGTAGCCATGCCTTGTTTATCTCGTGTCGCTCTTCCAGTCTAGTGTAACCTCAGCCTTACAGTTTGCGCATTTGTTTGGAATTAAAATTAGTAATAAAATTATGATAGAAATAATATCTTCCGCTGAAAACATATTAAAGCGAATGTGTTTGATATAGCGTGTTTGTGATTTTCGATGGACCCTTAAAAGACATACGAATAGGTTAGTGAAGTGTTTTATCCAATTACTGATCTCTTCTAGTGTTTGCACTTAAGCTAAGTTTTACTCCCACTGAAAATAGCTTTAAGCATAATCACATACCAAGTTTTGTTAGTTTTTAAGAGTTTGAATTGCCATAGTAATGTTTGATTCCTCAGTATTATTTTTTAATGAAATTTATACTAAAATAGGAAAACTTCATAATGATTTTATGATAATGATACTTTGTTCTCACAACTATTTATCTAATTTACACTATTCTTTCACGAAAAAATGAGGTTACAATGTATTTCATAGAAAGCTTAGTTTTTTACTTTTGAAATAAAATAATTAATTCGGCTAGTAAGAAGTTATCTAGCCTTAAGTATAAGGATATTGAAAATTATTCAGCTAGGTCAACAAGGTACTTGTCTTCTATATATCGCATATGAGAGGTAGTTCTCAACATTAAAATGCTAGACATACTAAATTAGTTAGCTAACTACACGATGTCGCGCAGGTCGCTACGCTAGCGAAACTCATAATCAAAGGCAGCATATGCCTTTGATTATGAGTCCCGCTCGTGGCTTGAAACTAGTCGAACATTCTCGAACAATTACGCAAGGTAATTGGTTGAAATCCTTTCGGGCTTTCGATACAATAATGTTAGAGAAATAGTATTATGTATGGTTTAAAATTGTATTTTTAAAACCATTGTTACCTCATTGCGATATTTAGTACAATTTGTAAATATAGTTGTTATAAGCGAAATCTTTAAAGAACAATTAGCTTTTGTTTCTTTGAGCATGCGTTTGCTAGTTTTGTGTTGTATTTTTATATTAGTTGAATACTAGTACCATGTATTAGTAAATACGTAACATTTATGTACTAATTGAAATTGTCAAGAAATAGGTACGTTATTAAAATTTTCATTAATAAAGTTACTGGTGTAATAATAAATTATGTACTGTAATCTTCTTGTATAATTTTTTGTGTGTTATTGTATTTATGAATGTATGTATTCTTTTAAAATAAATATGATAAATATTCAGGGGCGTTTGTTTTGCACAAATATCATAGTAAATAATCCTATTTTCAAATACATATATAAGATTTATGTAGGACAAATATCTGAGCTGTAAATAATATGTCAAAATTAAAAAAAAGTGAAAAAAAATTGCATTTGTATTGCAATTGTTGTTTCTTTTTAAAGTGTCATTATTAATTGTGGTTGTGTAATTACATGATTTTCAGAACCAGTATTTGGTCAGACGAGGAATGGTAATCCAGTGATCACAATTGGTCCGTATCGTTACAATTTGGCAAGCGGCAATAATAAAGGCACTAAATTGCGATGGACATGTACGAGATACGCATGCGGGTGCCGATCTACACTATTTACTGTAGACAATGTTATAGTTCAACATAAGAAAGAACATAACCATTATAAACGATGAATAAAAAAAATATATTATAAATAGCGCATTATCGCTTAACACTAGGCGAGATAGTGGTCAAACGTCGGCCCTATAAATATAAAAAACATAAAAATAAATTAAAAAAATAAAACCTAAACGACGTCTCTTGTTATTTGTTGACTTACTGTACATATTAAATGTAAATTATAACTTCCTTTATGTCGCCAATTATGCTATAAGTTTAAGCTACACGTAGTATATTACTCGAAATAAAAATAGTATAACAAAAGTTATTTGTCTTATTACAATTTGAAAAATAATTTATGGAATAATGGTACACATGTATCGAGTGAATAGGTTGCTTATGGGTAGGCGTGCTCCATTGCATTATTGGCCACATTATTGCATTCAAAAGTTGACCTGCTAAAATAATATTTCATTATTCGAAAAACCGAGCCAGATACGTCCTAAAACTGCAACCTGCTTTAGAGGGACAAACAAAATTCTCTAAATTTTCGTTAACCTAACTGTGATCCTTAAGACTTCTACCTAACATGGTGTTTGTGGCAAATATATATTTAAGGCAGTCTTTGTTTAGCAGTGAAGTCAAGTCTTCCATCTAATGATGATAGTTAAAAATCATTTTAATCTTATCTTTATTCCAGATCCCGTGTTTAGCACCACACCATCTGGGAACCCTGTAATCAATATAGGTCGCTATAGGTTCAACATGGCGACCAGTTGTAAGGGACGCAAGGTCCGATGGTACTGTAATAGGGCACCAGCTGGATGCCGAGCTGCAGTCTTCACTTTTGACAATGTCATCGTCAATCATAGACATGAACATAATCATTAGGAGCATGTAAAAGGACAAAGGAAGTATTGATGCTGAATTTATCAGCACATGCCCATCGACATCATGTCCTTCTACAATTTTATGGTGAAAGCAGGCCTTTCATAATGAAGTCATCTTAATTTGAATCTAATGTGTAAAGTAGTAACTTACTTTTGTAGTTAAATTTAACTTTAGATTAATGAAATGGACTACTCCAATGACATTAATCCTGTATTATCTTTAAGTTTTGAATAAATCAGTATATTTTTTTTGTAAATATCTATGACGTTTTCATTGACTCCACTCGCAGAACTCTTGACCACTCAATCTTATTTAATTATCAGTAATAGGGATGATGACAGGGTACGAAAATTAAAATTCTAATTAGTCTGTCAGTTAGGTAATGAAAAAAATATTAGACACGTATCTTTTTATGTTTTGCTAAAAATTTATTTCAGGTCCAATTTTTAGTACTACAAAGTATGGCAATCCAGTGTTAATGCTAAACGGTTATAGATACAATAGAAGAGCTGGTGGCAAAAGCACCAAGATCAGATGGTACTGTACCAGGGCCACATTTGGATGCATGTCTTCAGCCATCACTGTTGATAATCACATCGTTCACCATAAAGCGGAACATAATCACTTACCTTGAAGTAAAGAAGAAAAACAAGAAGAAGAAAGAGAAGCAACAGGAAAATAAATTATGGAATAATAGTACCTTCAACTTTTTAGGGTTCAAAGGCGAGACGTTATTATGAACATGTTAACCGCCGCGTTGGTCACAGGTGACAGACGTCAGCGGAAAATTTTCTAAAATTAACTGCTAACAGAAAATTGTTTTGCTGGGTACCTTTGCTGGGTACTTTTTAAAATTAATCCATTATATGTCCATTTCTCCTGACGAGGACATATTTATCATGGTTATAAGTGTACTTTTTAAATTATGATATTATACAACAAAAAGCGGGTGTTACACTCATACACTGTGTACCGCCGTCTATTCCAGGAATTAAAAGGCGACATTATGATATATGTGTTTTTTATCTCTTAATAATTAATAATTATTTTTTAGCCTTTATTGTATAAGTAGGGTTTTTTCCTAAGAGAAAACCGTCAGCCCCATTATAGAATACAAAATTCAGTACATACTACATTAACCCTTAACAACCCACAAGTGTCTCGCGGACACAATTTTGCGTTTATGTTTTCATAAAAACTAAAGTTTTTATTTTTATGAATTGGCCTTTTATCTAATTTATCGCCAATGTTTTACGAATCTAAATGTGCAATGAAAATATTTGTAACGTGAATAATTTATTATTTTTGGTCAATAAACGAAAATAGTACTTCATCAACCCAGAAGTGTCCAACAGACACAATATCATTTTATTTGATTCAAGTGTGAAGGTAGATTGTTTTATTTACATTTACCTATAATCTTATGGTGTCGGGTAGGCAATAGCGGTTGCTAGACCTTTGTTTGTGTTATCATCATAGTTTTTGTAATCGTATCACGTACCAGTAATCAGAAACTCTTGTCATAATGTAGTCATGTTCTAATCTGTTTTTATTGAATGTTATGGCTAAACAGCAACTAACACAAAGTGAAATACAACGTGCCCTTGTTGAAAGTGACGATGAAAACATTTTTGTCCATGAGTGCGATAGTGATGATGAGAATTTTGCTGTTGACAGCTGTTCTGATAGTGAAAGTAATGTCACAGAACCAGCATCTGAAAACGATGATGAACAATTATGGAGTAAGAGTGATGATGATTACAAGAATAAGTCTCAATTTACACTTATAAAGGAAGAGATAACAACGTGGAAATCAGAACCTAACAGGCAAAACCGAACGCCTCGACACAACATAATTCGCGGTGGTATCCATAAGGTGATTCTTCCTCCTCCGGGCCAAATTATAATAGATCCGATAGACAGTTTCAGCCTTTTTTCGACGATCACGTATTATAAATAATAGTAAAATATACCAATACTGAAGGGCTTAGAGTTTTACAAAATCGATGGAAATCAATAGATACAAAATCGAAATGCAAGTACTCCGAGGTCTTTTATTGACTATAAGCGTCAATAAACAGGGAGGTGTAGATTTTAGAGAATACTGGTGCCCTATCTTTGGCAATCCAATATATCAAGCTACAATGGAAAAAAGAAGAAGCGTTGTAATATTTTCCCTTCGAAATTATCAAGTGCTTCTAAACAGTGTTGTGCTGAATGCAAACGCAATACATGCACTGAATATTCTGAAAAAAATAATAATTGTAATATCTATAAGTAAATAAGTGTAAATACACATTACTGAAATACATTATACTGTCTTTTTCATTCAAAATATCTTTCTTTTCTTTCATCATACCTTATAATTATAAAATGAGTCTGTTGGACACTACTGGTCAGTTACGTCACAAAAGCTTTCTGGATAGTTAAGGGTTAAAGTAGCTGAACCATTTACTGTTTATTTCTATTTTGTGTTAATGTAATTGTTCTGAAATCAAATAACGGTATAGCTTAGTGTAAATCTATTTTGGCCAATAAACTTTAGAATTATTTTCACCGATGCTGTGTTTTATGGTGAACATATATAAATGAATACCTTGGTCACGGTATCACGCGTGAATGGCTGGACCGATAACACTAATTCTTTTTTGTTGTATTTGTTATTATTAAAAGAATGTTTTTAAGACAGGAAAAATCCTGAAAATCCTACGGGAACGGGAGAAAACGGGATTGCGCGTACGAAGTCGCGGGCAGAAACTAGTTGTGAATAAAAATTTCATCAGGAATCTCTTCTTTGATATTGAACTAGCGTAGATAATTTGTGATTTTAGAGTTCTATAACATATTTCTTTTTTTATTCCAGAACATGTTTTCGGTGTGACGAAAAATGGAAATCCTGTATTAATCTTTAATGGCTATAGGTATAATAAGGACAGTCGTAGTACGGGACCTAAGATGCGATGGTATTGTACTAAGACGGGCTGCCGGGCTAATGTCCATACTGTTTATGAAACTATTGTTAATAAGAGACCTGAACATAATCATCCCTAGTTAAAAATCATTAGGCTTGGTTGAAATTATGATGATCTCGAACTTAGCTTTAACTCGGCTAGCTCTAGAATCCAATTCCAATAGATTGATATTGGTATTGTCGTCGTATTGAGTTGAACTCTAGCGCTCATTGCGTGGATATTAAATGAACTAAATAGTATTAAGTTTGGTTTTATATTCCGTACTCTGAATGCTATTTAAACAGCTACGATTGGGGTTGTATAACGTTGAGATTGAATAATTATTAATGGATAAACCTTTTATTTTCTTTGTTAAATTACTGTAGAATACTAATAATATCTATGACTAATCGTCATAATCCATGTCAAAATCCATTGATGCACTAGAAATAATAAATATGCATTATTATTTAGGTGGCTGTGCTGTGCACCCTTAGTGAGTGAAACTCTAAAGTAAACAATATTAATTCACTTTCTTTGTTTATTTCCAACTTTGTATCAAACAAGACAATGTTCTAAAGTATTATTCTTTAACCTAACATGATTATTAATTTGCAGATATGATTTTTAGTACGACGAGATTTGGCTATCCTGTTTTGATTCACGCTGGCTACCGGTACAACTTGGTTTCTAGAAGCGAAGGACGTGCAAAACGCTGGTGTTGTGCTAGAAAAACAAGAAAATGTCGAGCAGTCGTCATTACTGTCGACGAAACAATAATTGACCTTAAAAATGAACATAACCACGTTGCCAACTATACCTCTAAACCTTAATATAAAAAAAAATATAATCAATTAACTAAAAATGCCCGCTTCTTCACATTAATATTAAGTAAAGGTCTACTTGTTCCAGTGTCTTTAGCCAAAAGCCCTTTAGCGCTTGTCTACAGAGAGAGTAGAAAACTAAATTTATGGGGATGACACTGATAAGTGTCAAAATATAAGTCAATTCCAAATACTTTGGTTTTCTAATTTACATGTAGACAAGCGCTAAATGCGCTACAGCTGCAGGTTACAGAGGGACACTTCCTCAAAAACAATATAAAGGCCGGCAACGCATCTGTGACTCCTCTGGTGTTGCGGGTGTCCATTGCGGGTGTCCATGCCTCCTATTTCATAAAAAAAGCGCGCGGATGTGACAACGTCCCGCAGCCTACTTGATCTACGTCCGGCATATTAATTTAGTTTGTCTCATGATAGGTATTAAACAAATATAATATAGTACCTTTGAATTAATAATTATGTTTTTCGTTTACTTACGTGAACCGAAAAACTGTTTGACGAGGAACACGACTAGTTCCAACCATTTTAGAGGCCTATATTAGACGCGGGTTAACGAACAAACAGTGTTACATGCTGCGCTCACAGTGTCCCACTACTTTTTTAATATTTTTTGGGCCGACGTTTGACCGTTATATCGTCTGGTGGTAAGCGATGACGCGGCCTACGATGGAGTACTCTGCCCATAAGCAATACATTCACTCGGGGCTTGAAGACTCTCAGTTTATACCCTTCAGAAAACACAGACTCTGGCAAAGAATTACATACCTTAGCATTCTTAACTTGGAATAAGATATTCTAAACTGTAGCTTAAAGTACTGTTTCTGAAGAGCGTATGGAATTGTATATCTAGTCATAAAACTTGAAATTAAATGTACAAGTGGGAGCAAGGAAACGGAACCACTGGCGTTTTTTTTTAAATTTTTGATAAGTATTTTCTAAAACAAGTATTTTATTGTTTATTGGCAACAGATGTCGTATAAAAGGCAATTTAGTTACCTTTAAATGAGAGCGAATTGTTGTAAAAGAATTTTGAAGTTATAGATGGTTCGATAAAATGAAAAAAAAGAATAACGCTAGTGGCTCCGCTTCTCCGTGAACCGCTTGTATGTTAATGACTTGTCGTAGAAGGAAGTGGATTACAAATGCTGAGTTTAAGATTTTCCGATGCTCTCAGAAACTTCGGTTGTGTAAAATAAATATGTAACAGACAAAAAGAGTCAGTTTGTAAAACTTGAATTGATAATATAAAATATATAATTTTATTATCTTAATTGGTTTTGGTTGTATCCTCATAACATATATCAATCAGACCAAGAACAGCAATTTATGGATCATCAAAGAGCTGCCTCGAGTATGGAACGAACCTACACCACGTAGCTTAGTATCGACAGGCCACAACTCAACCAAAAACATTATTTTTTTATTAGAATAAATAAATTGTGCTTTACCGGTTTGTTTGGGCCATGTAAATGGAATTCAGGAAGGGTGCTGCAGACAGATCAATCTGATTTTTGATACGCACTCTTAATATTCATGACCATACAATATTATGATCTGTTTTTTTGTACAACTACCTTCATTATGCATATCAAACTAAAGGATTTGATTGGTAGAATAGAATTCATTAAAACTGTTTAGCATATTATATTTTCATGCATTATTTAATAGTTGTAGACATTCTGATACATACTTAGCCATTTTAATTTTAACAGCTTAAGTTTTCTTTCAGACCCAGAACTGATTTTTGGACAAACCAGGAAAGGGAATCCTGTTCTTCTTATTGGGAACTTTCGGTTTAATAAAACAGTACTCCGTAAAGGTCCTCAGTCACGATGGTACTGCAGTAGACGAGCCACAACTGGCTGCCGAGCGAAAGCTTGCACCTTCAATAACGTTTTAGTTAGCAGCGACCTTACACATAACCATAAATAAATTTAATATTAATTGGTCTAGAATTTGTACTTTAGTTTTTTAATAAACATATTAAAAAAACATCTTGATTGAGTTGTTTTTTAAAGGGAGGCTTGAATTTATTTAATTGGTATATACGTTTTTGGATTATAACCACTACAATCTATTTATCTATGGTTTCAGATAATGCACCTTTTTTCGGAGTGACCAGTAGTGGTAATCCAGTAATTCAAATTGGTCGGTATCGGTTCAATCGTGACCATCATTGTAAAGGGCCTAAAGTGAGGTGGTACTGCACCCGCCGCAATTATAATTGTCGCGCTAGTGTATTCACTGTCGATAATATTATAGTCAGTTGTAAAGCCGAACATAATCATTAGATTACTGTATGTTTCTTTACTTTATTTGACTTATGTACCTTTAAATACTTCTATGTATGCTTTGAATGATTTCGTAATAAAATTGATGCGTGGAATAAGGTTTATTTAATAATCTCCTAACGCTTGTAATGTAATATTCGGATGCAAACGAGGAGATTGATCACCTGATGGTAAGCAATCGATACATCGCACAAGGACAGCATAAATTACAAGTGCTTTTCAGGGATTTGGGGATTTGAGATTTCGGGATTGGGTAGCCAAAATAACAATTTAACCGTTACTAATATAAGTACTAAATATAAAATTTTATTTTAGATCCGGAACCAATTTTCACCAAAACAAAGAACGGCAACCCTGTACTCGTAATAGGCAGTCACCGGTACAATCTGACATATTATAAATATACGGGTTCTGAAAAGAATTGGTACTGCTCTAGGCGCACGCAAGTCGGGTGTCGAGCAAAGGTCCGTACTAAAACTAATGGTCGCGTTCGATTACTTGCTGAGCATAACCATCAGTGCAAAAATCTTTCGCAAGTATTAAGAAGACCGTATGGTAGCCTAAAAGGTGACAAGAAATAGAAGCAACCAGATGGTACGTAATGTTAAACGATGCGCCGCCATTTCTCTCTCTTCTGCCGATAGGTACCTGGCAATTCAAGAACTCTATACATCGGCAAAGTATAATATACAGACCTCAACAATGGGCTTCGACGATCTCAATAACTGTAGATACAGTTATTGAGATCGTCGAAGCCCAGATAGAGATCTATACTACCTCCTTCGGTTCGTCTAGTCAAACAACATACTGCAGTTTGTTAGCGCACTGATCTGAGTATTACGTACTGTCGCCTTGTACTAACGTATGATGGACATGTTGCAGAACTCGTCTTTAGCGAAACAAAAAGAGGGAATCCTGTAATCAACATTAGAAGTTACCGGTACATAAAGAGTAACACTTGCAAAGGAGCGAGAGGGAGGTGGTATTGTAACCGATACTCCTACGGCTGTCGGTCCATCGTGTTTACTTATAACGATGTTATTATTCATCATAAAGCAGACCATAATCATTGAATTCTGTTTCTACACGAAGTACACAAGTGGAAACTTTAGTGGTTAAATGCTACCGCTCTATATTCAATGGTTCTTTTTGAAAAATGTTAGCATACACGATGTACTGACTACAGTCAGTACATACACGATGTACTGACTGTAATTAAATTCTGTGTGTTGATGGTGAGACCAGAATTAAATAAAGTATTCCGTATTGTATTTGTAATATTTATTTTCTTTAGAAAGTGATGTCGATTGTGTTAATTTAGGCCGTTAAGATTCTGCTTATTTCATACTTGGTTAATCGGAGACTTGGAATAACACTTGAGTATGTAGATACGTCGGTCGAGTACGTAACTTCACTGACGAACCGACTGACGGACAATTCTATTTTAACATGACAGTGCCTTAATTGAAATAAATACTTTATCTTATATTGCAGCACCTGAACCTGTCTTCAGCAAAACAAAAAATGGTGTCCCTGTGTTGATGATAGGGAGTTATCGATACAATATGAGCACTGCTTGTAGGGGGCCTAAAGTGAGGTGGTATTGTAATAAATATGCCGATGGTTGTCGCGCCAACGCCATGACTTATGAAGGTGTAGTAATACGTCACAAAGCAGAACATAATCATTGAAATATTTCTCTGTTAAGACATTCTTTGAATTGACCACTCGTAGTTCTCGAACGAATCCCAGACATGGAGATGAAAAGGATGCCTTTCAATTCACTATTATATTTCGTGGCTGTTTTATAAATACACTATCTTTTTGTCTTATATATTTTTGGTTTTATTTAAGTCTTACACAGTAGGGTTGGTTGCGTTTATTAAGGTTTTTAACCGCGTCTAAAAACCGAATTCAAACGGTTGCACTTGCGGTTTTGTCCCGTTTAGTGCGGCTGGGGCCTTAAGTATTTATGTACGTACGTCGAGCACATAGCTTCACTAAACCAACAGAGGCACAATTCTGTTTAAAAAATGAGGTTCTTAGTTTCACCTGTATGTATATATGTATGTTTGTGCGAGATTATCTCGCGATTGGAAGAACCGATTATAATGCGGTTTCAGAAAAGTGTTTGTTACACTTAGGAGAATGTTTAAGGGTCAATTTTTCAATGCTCAGATAAATTTTATCTGAGGAATAAGTTTCAATATTTGACAATTTTATTCTACAGTTAAGAGTTAACTGATGATTGAATAGTCTTCCCTTAGTATGTATATTAATTAACCGACTTTAAAAAAGGGAGGTGGGGCAGGAGCTTTATTTAAACGTTATTTATGAAATAATTATTTGACGTTTCAAATATATCTGTATGTGAATAATTGAAACAAATGCTTTATTCCAGCACTTGCACCGGTATTCAGCAAAACGAAAAATGGGGTTCCTGTATTGATTATTGGAAGTTATCGATACAATATGGATACTAGTTGTAATGGGCTTAAAATCAGGTGGTATTGTAACAGAAACTCTTATGGTTGCCGCGCTAATGTCATGACTTACGACAGTGTTATAATACGCCATAAAGCCGAACATAATCATTGAACAATACGGCTTATTTGGCAGCAGGACAAATAAGATGTATAAATGTAGATATAGAAACATGAAATAAGCATAGGTGCTTACTTACATTGACTACGAAGTGTAAACTTTAGTGGCTAAATGATACCTCTCAATGTTTTATAAATACATAAGTGTGTACTAAATATGTTTTCTTCATTGACTTCTGATTTGTTTAACAAGTTCTCTATGGAACAGGCCTCTATTGGCCTGTCACGATACTTCAGCGGGTGTAGACGAACAAAATGTGTCCCTCTTGCTAGCGGAACGATCATTTCAGCAACTCTTGGAAATTCCTTAGTAGCATCGAAGCCAAAAGAAAGTTAAAAATATATATATCGCCGGAAATGGAACCAGTACCTTTGAGTGTCATGTTTTAATGACTAAAAATCTTATTTCGTCTCCTTTTTTTTTGTCCCATTCCTACTAAAAATGCTTCCTACTGCGGTTCAAGTCGCCATATGGGCTTAGTTTTCCTAGTTATTTGTTATTTCATGGTTAACAGATGCTGAGGCAATTCGACAAAGCCGTTTCTGACTAAAATTAGTTAATTTTCTTATAAACTCACTGACTATTTAAGAATCTACTATCTAAGTGTTGTTGGCGATTAATATTAAACATATTTGTTTGTTTCTAGTACCTGTCTTCAGCATGACGAAGGGTGGGAATCCAGTGATCATGATTGGTACTTATCGGTACAATAGGACTAATGGCTGCAATGGGGCTAAAGTAAGATGGTACTGCAATAGGTATCCCTATGGATGTCGGTCCAGCATTATAACTTTCGACAATGTCGTGATTAGCCATAAAGCTGAACATAACCATTGATGTGTTTGCTTGTGTTATATGATATTTTTTAGTTAGAACTGTATGTGTGTATGTATGTGCGATTATCTCACGGTTGCCTGAACCGATTTTGATGCGGGTTTCAGAAAAGTGTCTGTTACAGTTAGGAGATAATTTTAGTGTACTTTAAAAAAGAGGAGGTTGAAGTCGGTTTATTAAACGTAGTCTATTTCATTTATGGTCGCATATTTTGGTAAAATGTAGTGTTAGGAGTTGCGATGGTAGTGTTAACTGTTTAGTATATTTATATTTATTTATTATTATTTCCTTAAGTGATGTGTTAATATAGGAAAATATTATTGTGAAATAGTGTTATATAAGGTAGCAGCGTAGTAAAATAAATGTACCCTATGTACCCACGTTGTCGTATGCATGTTTTACTCATAATATAATCTTACTAATTGCATTAAGCAAAATTTTATAGTATTTAACAGCTTATAGGGTTAAGTAATTAAATAATGTATCAAGTATTTATGAAATAATATATTAAATAAGTATTTAAGTATATGCTTCAATTATATTAAAAACTTCTAAAATATGTGGTTTGAAGATTTTTTGCTGTTTAATTGATTAGACCCAAATATAATAAATAAATCTTTCTGTAGAATATTAATACATATTATATTGATTTGTCTTTATTTTATTTTTATTTCCAGGACCGGTTTTCGGTACAACGAAAAATGGTAATCCAGTTATCACTATCGGTAGATTTCGGTACAATCGGTCTAGTGGATATAAGGGGGCGAAACTCCGATGGACTTGTACCCGCTACCCGACAGGTTGCAGGTCAACTATTCTAACTGTTGACAGTATTATTGTCAGCCATAAAGATGAACATAATCATTAATAGTATCTAATTACGCTAATATCGAATTACACTTTTTGTTCTTTAAGAGTTTTACCACACCAATGGATCGATCGTTGATCGATACCATCGATCGATGATAGAATTAATAAGTCAACATAGATCGAGCTGCTTAAGTTGCATTGTAACCTACTGTCCGTCCGATCAACTTCGACGATCGTCGATTGGTTAGAGTTAGACAATCGGTATCCGTCGGTCAGTTAAAGCTACAACACCAATCGACACCGACCGATATCGATCGACGGAATCGATGGGTTTGGTAACACTTTAGAGTGATGTGGAGAGGTGCATATGATTTTCGCCAATAAATTACGTTCCATGTTCTAGAATATATATCTATAAACTGTAAACATACCACCATCTTGGATTTTTATTAACGATTCTCAGTATTATTAAAGAGTCTAGTGTTTTTCTCATAATGTAAAAATAAGCTGCTATCACATGCAACCGATAACTGGTGAATGGTATGTTACAATAGTGCACCTCTTTGCTTATCGCTTCAGGGAACAAATTAAGTCGAATTGCTAAGTGTCAATCTCATAAAAATATTGTTCTGTTTTTTCTTTTCATTTGACTAGACAAGTGTAGTGTAGTTCCGTAGCAGTGTTATTGTCCAATGAGTGAGCATTTACAGTAGTAATATGTAGGTGTGTAAGTAGTATTAATGTTGTAATATGTAATTGCTTGATTGTGATTACTAGTAAAAGTATTAAATAAAAAGTAACGCTTCAAAACTTTACTTAATATTGTGTACTTTATTATTTACAAGTCTGTTAAATATAGAATTATGTCTACATTTTGTACGCTAAGAATTGTGCAATTTAGGTACCTAAGTAAGCATTCTCTGCGGTAGGTTAAGAAATTGTCATAGGTACAATGTTTTTCTAATAATAACTCAATAATTGTTCAGTAAACAAACCATTGAACAATAAGCCCTAAATAGTAATAATATGTAGATATTACTAATTAGAAGAATTTAATGAGTTTCACGTTTTATTTTTGCCATAGCTTTACATTAAATGCAAATCGTTTGTTTCCTTATAGTAAAATATATTAAAACAATAACAATGTTTTTGTTTTTACTAACATTGAAGGTGCTTGGTCAATTTCTAGCTGATGATGATGATGATATCAACTGCACATGTTTTTGAAAGAATACTACTTTAAATCTACTTTTCATTTTGCGCGACGTTTACAAGTAACAAAGTCATATAATATAATGAATCTCTAAATGTGTTGCTGAGCGTTAATCTCAGGGTCATCTTTTTTTTGAGGGGGAAAATCATGCTATATCTCCTTCCTGATTTGCAACACGTCTAATAACGTAACAAAAAACGTAACGTAAGAATGACACCCCCTTTCGGAGGTGAAGAGAGGACCAGACTCTTATTTCCTAAAAACCATCCCGTTTCTACTCTTATGAGCTGGAGCCGGAGCCCCGGTAACCCGTTAAGTTCTCCGCGGCTCTTTATCCAAAAATTTAAGGTATCCCATTAAGATGCCCGCGGCGAACAGATTTCTCTAATTCGTTATCGTTTAAAGAAGGATTTTCTGAATTCTGAATTAAACGCACAGAAAGATTCCCAAGGCAAACAAAGTTTGCGAGGTCCTATAGTGTACGTACAATAAATTAGTCATTTTGTAATGTTAATATTTTTAATCGTTTACAGAGGCAGTCTTCACAACCACTAAGTATGGGAATCCCGTGATCATATTCGGTCCATATCGCTACAATCAAGCAAATGCTGTGGTTAAAGATTGCAGAAAAATGCGGTGGAGATGTACCAAACGACCACGGGGATGCAAATCCGTCATGTTTACTATCGGAAATGATATTGTTGCGTTGAGAAATGAACATAATCATTGATTTGTTTTATATTGTACTGCGCATGGATTTTTATTAAATATTTACCTGTTTGTTAACACATGACTTTTAATTTTGAATATTTCTAGTATTTAGTATCATTTTAATTATGCATGTGTAGGAGAAGATTATTTCGTGTCAAGATTTTATTCTTAGTTTCGAACTGAAATTTGATTGACATAGTACCTATCTATAATTAATATTTTTGATTATGGCAATTGAATTATTTCCTTTGTTTGATTATTTGGAACATAATATGAGCTTCGTGCTTTAAAGGACGTGTTAACTAACATACTTAACAAGTAATTTGCTATTGTTTTTTTACAGGAATAGAACCGATTTTTAGTGTAACGACCAGAGGTACTCCGGTTATCCTGTATGATGGCTATCGATATAATCGGGTGAATCGGTACAAGGGTCCCAAATTACGTTGGCACTGTAACCAGACAATCAAGGGGTGCAAGTCGGTTATTATAACAGTGGATAACGTTGTGGTACAACACAGAAGTCAACATAATCATTAAAGACAAGTCAATGATTGATAATGTCGTACGAGAAACTTATGTTAATCGGATAATTATGTTCTAGACGTTTTGACTACCAGTGTATTATTAATTTATTAATTGTATTTATTAATATTTCTTCACTCAATGTGAAGATTTGTCAGGCATCTGTAGTTGCTAAGTATAAACTGGCATATTGACTGAAAATGTGCCTAATGTACGGTAATAAGCTACTTCTACATATACCTTATGGAATAACTTTCAGCTTCGATTAAAGATTTAATTCGACAACATAACATAACATCACGCCTTTTATCTCCGAAGGGGTAGGCAGAGGTGCACGTTACGGCACTTAATGCCACTGTACAACATTACACCCACTTTTCACTATTATGTTATGAGTCCCATGTAATAGGATGTAAGCCAATTGCCATATACCGGGCACATTTTCAGACTTTGTACTACTACTGAGATTAAAAAAAACCCAGTAATACTTTGCCCGACCCGGGAATCGCACCCGAGACCCCTTGCCCGGCAGTTGCACTTGCGACCACTCCGTCAATGAGGCAATCAGATTTAATTGTAGTAGTTTAAAATGGCGTTATGTATAACTCATGTATCTCTTTTCATATTATTTATAGAGATTTATATTTAGTGCAATAAAGGAACGAAGTTCTTTGACGTATACTTTTTATTAAATACCTACTTTTAGGTATTTATTTATCTTTTGTAGTTCATTTGTGCTACAGCTTATTTCATGTTAAGAAATCATTATTCAATTTTAAATTGAAACTTCATTGACACACTATCAATTTACCAAATGTAATTAACTTGTTTTATTACAGGAATAGAACCGATTTATAGTGAAACGATCAGAGGTACTCCGGTTATCCTGTATGATGGCTATCGATATAATCGGCTTAATCGGTACAAGGGTCCCAAGATACGTTGGCAATGTACCCGGACAAATAAGGGATGCAAGTCCGTTATCATAACACTGGATAACATTGTGATACACCACAGGAGTCAACATAATCATTAATATCAACAGTAGAATAGAATGGAATATAAAAGAGAAGTCAACGATTGATAATGTACGAGAAGTTTATGTCAATCCTATACCTCGTGATTATATTATTGACCCACACTAGGATTTTCTCCTGTGTCGTGAGTTGAATTTTATAAATATACAATTTCACATACTCGTGACTCCCAGGCCCAGAACAACAATCTGTGGATCACACAAACAGTTGTAATATAATGTACATTATATTAAGATTTTGTGAGTAGCTTTTGTAAAACAAGTCACGGAGTATTGTACCTTTTAATAATAGAAAAAAAGGAAAATAAAAAAAAGCCTTTTATTTCTTACTGAATTTTAAAAAGCACAAAAAATAAAAAAAACAATTATTGAACATTTACGGTCAGTATTATAATTTAATATTTATTGAAGTTTGGTGAGTGTTGTTAATTATTATTTATCTATTTCATTGTTATTATGACATTCAGTAAGAACCCCATGTCTCCTGCAGTAATTCACCGAGGGAAGTGGAAACTATACTTTTTTCTTCTTCTCCTCTTATAATATCTTCTGATTCACTTCGTTGCGGGAACCAAGACAGTTACTCATGTCCCTGGGACGCGCCGGACTTCAGTGTTCCGGTGTTTTCATGGTTGTATCTACTGTAGATCCTGGCTTACAGGAGTTGCAGCGGTTTTGGGAGGTTGTGGCTGGCTTGTCCCTTAAAAAGAACCCCATAATGGGTAAAGGCCTCCTCCAAAGATGGCCATTTCTCTCTGTTCTGTGTTGTCTTGTCCTGTTTTTGGCCAGCTACCTTTTTGATGTCGTCTGTCCAGCACGGAAAAGGTCTCCCCCTGTTTCTTTTGCCTTGTGGGCCAATCTATAAGGTGATTCATTTAGCCCATCGTTGGTCTTTAAGCCTTGCTACGTGTCCCGCCCATTTCCACTTTAGTTTGTGTGCGTAACTCAAAGCAGTAATTGCACTTGTAATCGCCCTTATTTTTGTAATTACCAGTATATTATTATATAATTTATTAATACGTTATTTATAATATATATAAGGAAACGTCGTATAACAGGAAATATGATAGCGTGACGTAGGTATGCTAAAGGTATGATGTATGGTGGTATAACATGGATATAACGACGGCTGCGCTCCATCGAATAAGAACAGTCGGTAATATACGGTCCTACCAGTACTACGTCTTTCATTTAATTGCTCAGTACACATATAAATAATTAACCCTAAATATATTATTATGCTTCATGATATTCTTCATAATAACGTATAAAATAAATCGAATGGTGGGTTAGTTATTTTAAAATTGAATTTGATTGATTGATATAATACTACTCGCGGACTTTAATAGGCGTACATTTATAATTTACACGTAATGTTAAAGAAAAATAAATGCTTACATACCCAAACAATCAATAAATATCTTTTTCCTTATTTCTACAAATAATCAGCCAATTAGGTACGTGGGAAGAGGTGGGATGGAGGATTAATTTCCAATGAAATTGCGTACTAATATTAAAAATATAAGTAGAGAGGGCGATAAGGGGGTGGGGTGGCAGAGGAGAAATTACAGGCCAGGTAGCTTCGTGGAACTTTAGTTTACTTATATCTGTACACGGGAGCGCATCGCGCATTTTATATTTGACCTAATTATAATCAATCTCTCATTACTGGTCAACAGTTGTAATGATTGGTACTAACGAGTGTTTGCGCGATGACGTAGTTACAGTCCTGCCGCGTGTCGACGATTTGTCTTGTAGCCACGTGGTTTGTGACGTCACAATGTGAGTGCGTATCGGTGCAACATGTGAACAACTGAAAGTTTAGCTGATTTATTTTTTGTGCTACAGGTATATGTAAAAGTGTTTTGTCTAGTGACGAGGTAGTAAAATGTTCTTATGACAAGTAAAGGGGCGGTTTTTTATTCGAGAAATCTATGTTTGTAAGTACCTACTCACGTTCTTTCTCCAAACCCGTTGTGTGGGCAGTAGTGACGTCATCACGTGTTGGTGAGCGTATTTTTTTGATTGCGCTAGTAATTGTGAAATTATAGGGTAATGAGTGAGTTTTTGGTGTATCTTGTGTGAATTTTGCGATTACGAGATACGGTAAGGTAAAAAAATATCTTAGAGACACTTGCAGACGGTACAAGAACAATCCAAAAAGCAATGAATCTAAAATAAAAAAATAATATAATTACATTGCTACAGATACATTGCTCTGGACAAGTAGAAGAATGATTCAGCTTTCTAAAGAGGAGAAATTAAGGCGCAGGCGTGAACAAAAGAAACTTAGCATTGGTCGTGCTCGTGCCAGAATGAGCGAAGGTGAGGTAGAAGAAAGAAGAAGATTGGATAGAGAGAGATATCGCCGTAAAAAAGAACGTGCAAAAGAAGTGGAAAGAAAAGGAAAAATTAAGATGACAGTAGAGAAAACTCGTAAAGTTAATGCTGAGCATACTATTGTGAATAATAAAACAGTTATTTTGTAACATAACAAGTTTAATCATCTTTTATCATCTTTTAAGGCTGACGTACGCACCTTCTCAGGTGTGTATTAGGAATAACAGGTCGAAGTTTTGTCCGTGTCGCTTTGTATGAGACGTTTTTAAACTTCTGTTGGTACCATCTCGTTTAAGCTTGAATAAGATACCTTACCGAGATTCAAACTCAGTATTAAAGGCCGCGATCTCACGAGAACACATATATATATAACTAGCTTTTGCCCGCGGCTTCGCTTTCATCACAAAAGGATAAAAGTAGCCTATGTGACATATACCACATACACCACAGCGCCATCTATACCAATTCTTTTGTTTTCCTTCGGGAATATCAAAATTTTCCGGCATAAAAAGTACCCTATTATTTAATCTGGACTTCTAAATTTACGTCTGCAAAAATTCAAAGCAATCGGTTTAGAAGTTACGGCGTGAAAGCGGAACAAACAAATAAACAAATAAAACTATACACTTCTGTGATTGGTTTATAAATATTGCTTGGATCAATCATCTTGGATCAAGTATAGAGTATTGTAGAATATCGTCAGAAACTAAAACTATGAACTTTATCGTACAAACGTGTTACGAAAATATTTGCTTTCCCCTTCGAGCAATAAAACGGTTCATGGCAGCCAGAAAAGCCTCCTTCGTGAGATCCGATACAAGTTCAAGGTGGACGGCTCTGGTAGCTAGACACACAAAAACACATATGAAACATTTAACAAGCCTACACCCTCGTCCTTTACGGTCAGCTATCATAATAGGTCCGGCATAGTCGACGCCTGAATCTAAGAAAGGAAACTCCAGGTGCAAGCGTTGCTCTGGAAGGTTACCCATCACAGGCTGGATAGTGCTTGCCTTAATCCTGCAACATTTTACGCATTGATGTGTGACCTTCTTTGCCAAGTTCCTGCGCCCAAGAGGGTAGAAATGGTGACGAATCGTGGCAAGTAAGAGTTGAGGTCCTGGATGCAAAAGACGTGAGTGGTACATATTGAATAGTAATTTGCAAACAATATGCGAACAGGACAAGAGAATGGGGTGTTTTATGTTGTAGTCGTAAAATGAATTACTTAACCTGCCTCCAACACGTATTAGGTTTGAGTCAGTATCAAGGAATGGAGATAAGGAAAGAAGCTTATTTTTAGCAGGCAATTGTTTGCCTGCTAAAAGCAAACTGTACTCTTCGGAGAACGACTCCTGCTGAGATAATCTGCAAAGAAGATGCAAAGATGAATTTAGTTCTGTAGACGTAAGAGCACCATAGGCAGATGACTGTCTTCTACATTTATTATAAAATCGTAACACGTATGCAATCATACGTTGTAGTGTGTAAAGATTGGATGAATGTTTAGGAAATAAAGAACAAATAAGAATTTCTGTTTTATTAGGAATATCAACATGGTAGGACGACACCGTTTCAGGAAGCTTCAAGTCATGATGAGTAGATGTAGGGAATTGAGGCCAAGAAGATGTGCCTTCAAGAAGATATTGGGGTCCTGACCACCACAACGAAGAGGATAGTAGTTTGTCCGCTCTGAGTCCACGCGAAGCGAGGTCTGCGGGGTTTAAAAGAGAAGGAACGTAGAGCCAAGGCCTTCCCGCAGTAGTTTCCTGAATCTCAGAAACTCTATGACGGACAAAGGTTTTCAGTTGCGTTGGTGATGCAGACAACCAACCTAACACTATTGTGGAGTCACACCAGAAGTATATCTCGTCAAACTGTAATGTTAGTGACTGACGAACCTTAACATAAAGGCGTGAGCCCAATAATGCTGCACAAAGTTCGAGGCGGGGAATGGTCATGGATTTGACCGGAGCAACTTTGCTTTTAGCCGTTAGAAGATGACTGTGTACCTTCCCACCTTTTGATTCACTGCGAATGTATACACATGCACCATAGGCCCTTTCAGAGGCGTCAGTGAAGACATGCAACTGTACCGAAGCCACTGATTCACAGGAGACCCATCGTGGTATTTTGAATTGATTCAAAAGAGGTAGAGTATTTAAGAAGTCACTCCAGACACTTTGAAACTCTTCAGAAACGGGTTCATCCCAAGAGCAACCTGTAAGCCACAGACGCTGCATTAGTATTTTAGCTTCTACGATGCAAGGAACAACCAAGCCAATGGGGTCAAATATTTGGGAGATTGTCGATAGGATTTGACGTTTTGTAGTACTGGTACTGGGAGTGACGCTGATTGAAAAGTAAAATGTATCTGAAGAGCAGCTCCAGTTTAGCCCTAGAGTCTTTGACGACTCATTTTCACTAAGAGTGACGAAATCAGAACTGACCTGATCCTTGCAAATGGCCTTTAGTACATCACGTGAATTAGATTGCCACTTACGTAGATTGTACTTACCTGTTTTAAGAACAGCAATGACATTCCGACACCTGTCTACCGCTTCCCTAACAGACGAACTGCCTGATAAGTAATCGTCAACATAGAAGTCGTGCTCTATTGTAGAGCGCGTTGATGGATCATCACACTCCTTAGCAAGCTGCATGAGACACCTGGTTGCTAAGAATGGTGCAGAAGCAGTGCCATACGTCACTGTGTTTAAGGTGTATGTTTTTAAGGGATGAGTTGGTTCTGCTCTCCAAAGAATCTTTTGCAGAGGTTTGTGCATGTCGTTCACGCGAGTGACTCTATACATCTCTTCGATGTCTGCACTGACGACTATCATATGTTGACGAAACCTAAGCAAGATGGTTAATAAGTCATCTTGTAAAGGAGCACCAACCATTTGTATGTCATTAAACGACTTACCTGATGTAGTACGGGCCGAAGCGTCAAAGACAACCCTAAGCTTGGTTGTAGACTTTGACGTGGTTGATCCTGGCATCAACTTTTCATTTATCCCTGCATACACTCCTCACTTTGGAGGACTATGGGAGTCCGCGGTGAAATCCACTAAACACCACCTGAGGAGGGTTCTAGGTTTAACAAATTTAACATTTGAAGAGATGGCAACATGTCTTATTCAGGTGGAGGCGATCTTAAACTCAAGGCCCTTAACTCCACTCTCCAACGACCCTTCAGATCTTATTCCCTTAACTCCAGCACATTTCCTGATTGGACGCTCACTTGTTATGTTGCCTCACCCACAGATCGAGAGTACCAACATCTCCAATCTCCAGCGGTTTCGACGCATCGAGTGCCTCAAACAGCATTTTTGGAATCGTTTCTCTCAGGAGTACATTTTATGGCTGCAGGAGAGAACGAAATGGCAGCGGTCTTCGGGAGAGCTGAAAGAAGGGACTCTCGTTGTCATCAAGGACAAAGGCTTACCACCTCTACTCTGGCTTCTAGGGCGCATCACTCGGGTGCTCCCTGGCAGAGACGGCATCGCAAGAGTCGCCGACATCCGCACACGAAGGGGTGTCATTCGGCGAGCGTTCAACACCATATGTCCTCTGCCTGTGTCTGTTGAAGACTCTTCAACGGGGGGAGGATGTTGAGTCATGCACTCAGTGGCCTCCGCTGCGCACTGGAGGGGATGACGGACGGCGGCGTGCGCGGCGACGACCGCCTGCCCCGCACGGCCCCGACACGCCAGTCAGCTGTTAGACACTACGAAGCACGTCCGCGCTCGCGCCTTCTAATCCAGTTTAATTATATTAATTTTCTTATAACCGTTATTGTAACAGTCTAGTTAATTATTATATTACGTATTATACAGTCCACAAGTATATTATTTGCTCTCCACTTAACCATCGATCCAACAGTTAGTTTCTGGAGAAAATAAATACTACAACTTTCCTTATTGTGTTACAGCTCTACGACCACAATTTAGTACAACTAAGAGAGGCAATTGGGCGATAACTCTTGGTGCATATCGGTACAATCAGGTGACTCATTGCATTGGACCGAGGAAGCGGTGGACTTGTATCAGAAAACCACGTGGATGCAAATCTAAACTCGTTACTATAAAAGACGTTATCGTTTGTCACGATGCTGAGCATAATCATTAAAGTATTTATAAATGTTTGGCTATAATAAAGTCTATTTTCTGTTTAGATAAAATTTGTCTCTATGTAATATGGTTTATTTTCATCTCAGAGTTTTAGCGCTGTTATAGTTTAGCGTATGTAAAAAAGGTGGTGGTTTGTTGTTATAGTATTTTGAAAAACTTTTGAATTTACACTAATGCCGTTTTTGGTTTATGAACTTGTAAATGTTGTATTACCTATAAGATTGTTAATTTTATCATCAGAACATGAATAATCTGATTTAGATAGTTATGTGACAAAATAGGTGAAATTAGTACGATATCTATCAATTTCTAATACTTTCTTAGAAATACTTCAGTTTATCTGAAAACTACGCAGCTTTAATATATTTTTTTTTAATATCTCGCCTTATTAATGTTATGTTACTATTTGTGAATCTTATTGTACTTTAGTTTCTACATAAAGTGTTAAGATGCTTCCACAACACACAATTTTGTTTTATTAAACCCTTGATTCTAGATGTTTGTGTATATCTCCGAAGTTATACTAGCTGTAGTGCACACTTAAAAGTATTTTCTCACATGCTATACCTTCCCTGGACTTCAACGAACATTTCGAAACCAAAATTACCCAAATCGGTTCAGCCGTTCTCGAATTTAACGAGACTAACGACCGGAAATTAATTTTTATTTAGAGGTATATAGGTTATTGAATTATGTATATCTCTGACTAATTAGGGTTCTACTTCAACCAAAACTGCGTTATCTGGCAAGTCACCAATGTTACGGTGCTAACAAAATCAATAAGATTTCTAATCTTTAAAGTTGAGTTCAGCTACGTAACAGAAAGGGATGCAAAGGATACAGGGTCACGTGAACTGTGTTAAATTAACTTAAATCATTAATTCACATTTAGTTACAGTAAAATGGATGATCAAGAAAAACAGGAAAGAACTAGCGATGGTTAACGGTTTCACGTTCTACTGTCATAAGAACAATGCGAAGACCAAAATCTGGACATGCACCAACGGATGGCTTTGCAAAGCTCGGCTGATTACTTCCAGTGACTCTGACCCTGAGAAGCGGTGCATCATTTCTGCTAAACTGGAACACAATCATCCACCACCAACATATGTCATTACTGATGGATTTTATGTCAGAATTTGATGGAGGATCTCAAAAAAAGATAGATTTTTTGCTTTATACATCTGTAATTGTACGAAGGTAGACTTAATGTTAATCGACATTAAGGTGGCGTGCAAACGATATGGTATATTTGTTAATAGGTTTTACTAAATTCTTGTATAGGTAATCTTTGACATACAAAACGATGGGTTCCTAAATTATTGCCATTTTGTCTTAAACTGTTCTTAGAATTACTGTATTAATTAGAATTATCGTTTAATACTCAATACTGTATGAGTATTATAGGTTAAATTTTGTAATAAAAAAGAGTGTCTTAAAATTGTGATTGTGATTGATCTTTAAAAAACGTTAGTTTAAGTATAAAAGGTGCTAAAGAAATATTTGAATCTATAGTTTTAGATGAACTGATTGTAATTAGGAAGTATGTTTATTTAAAATGACTTACCTACCTATTCTTATCACAATTTCATTGGATTTTCGACTTAAAGTTTATTTAAACAATAAAGTTGAAAGTATAATGAAGAAAATTGTCACAATGTACAATGGTACATTATACAGTTTTTATTTATGAAGTTTTTTTCTCTATTTATGGGTTCAGTATTTCTCTGATGATCAGCCAAGATACTTAATTAGTTTTGAGACGTGTGGCATATTTGATTTATTATTTTCTATTTGATACAATTTTTGTAATGTTTTACACTTAATACAATTTAAATATACCAAAGTTGTCAAAATTATTTCTAGTTTTACTTCAAACTTCTTTGATTAAATCATACTTTTTAAAACCACCTGGAACTTTTTTATTGTGTTACTACCTACCTACCCATTATAATTACCTAAATCTGACGAAATCATCTCAATAAAAGTATATTTAAGCATGTATTGCATATAGCATGATCAACTTTAGAAGTGTTGTAAAGTAGTAAAAAAAAACAAATAGACTACAATACTAACAAACTAATATTCTTCCAGTAAAATTCGTGAAGAGAGTCAATGGGAAAGAAGTCGCTCTAGTCAATGGCTATACATACTACTGTCGTAAGCAGAGTTTAAAGAAAAGTACCAAGATTTGGAACTGCACTTATGGAGGGACCTGCCATGCCCGAATGGAAATCACCAACCACGTGAAGCCATCCCGTCGTATCGTGCTCTCAGCGAAATTGGAACACAAACATGAACCCTCTGAATACTGCATCAGCAACGGATTTTATGTCAAGTTGTAATCAGTAGAATTATGTATCCATATTAGATAATACGGTTTATACACATACACCGGTCACCGCGAATAGATTTCGAGATTATGAGCCCCGATCGTGGCTCGAAACCTGTCGAGCGCCCTCGAAAATGTACGTGAATTAGCCGTGTTGTCTAATTAATCAATGTCTCACGATATTATAAGTATCTTATGCAGGTTTAGATGTTAGAGTTATTGATTAGTACTTGAGGTTTATTAGAACAATCGTTTGATGTTTCAGTCATAATATTAGTATGGAGTAATTATGTAGTTCTTCGTCAGACGCTCAAAATGAGTCAAATTTTTTTGTAGTCTGCTTCTGTAATCATTATGGTTGAATATTCTTCCTCTCAGGTTTTTCTTTATCATTCAGATGAATGAATGAAAGATGACTAGGATTATTGATCATGAAAACATGTAAAAGTAGAAGATAAATCGTAACTTCATTTTGATCAGAGTTTCGGGATTTTTGTAAGAGTAATTTACAATCTGAATCATTTTGAGCGACGTATAATGTTAGGTTTATTGTCGTCTAAGTTATTCCAATTATTATGAATGTATTATTATAGTCACGATTGCTGTTATATTAAATTAAAAATGTTTTGTCTTGGTGTATTCATGGTGTTTTAAATGTATTAATTAATTAGATTTTAGAGAAAAGTAATACAATCTTCATATACACAGATCTTATAGAATTCTAGTCCTACCTCAAAGATATTTAAAACTTTATTTAAATAAGTACACATATATCGTACAAATGTATTAATGAATGTTTAAAGTAATATTTTAAAATTAAATGATCTCTTAATGTATTTTATCCATGTGTGTTTGTGTGAGTGTTTTAAGAATTACAAATAAAGATGATGTTTGAAAATTTTGTGCTATTTATTTTACAAAATTTATTCTAAATTATAAACAGGGAGTTAAGCATATATCGTATTAAGGTCATTCCGGATCATACTACATTATACACAATGAAAGGTAAAATATTGTATCTAACAGATATTAAACATAACATTCATTTTTCAGTACACTGGGTACAAAAGGACAATGGAAAAGTTCTGGTTGTTTTAAACGGGTATACCTTCTACTTACGAAGGTACCACCCTGTCAAAAGCACCTGGAGTTGTACTCAAGCTGGAAAATGCAAGGCCAGACTCATGATAACCAGTGAGAAGAAATTGGCAGACCGAGTGGTTGTCTCAGCCAAACTCGACCACAACCACAGATCGCCTTCTTTCTCTATCTCCAATGGTTATTATACGAAAGTTCATAGTAGTTATAATTATTTTTTGTAGTCTTATTCTATAGAACACGTTTCTACGTGCAATATATTAGACTGTGTTTATTTTCTTATTAAAGTTCCTAAAATATTCCAATTGTTAACGTTGTGTATGATGTATCAAGCTCGGTTGACGATCGAGTTCAGTGGTGTGCTATTGGCTATTGTAGGTGTCTATGTCCGTCACAAAAAAGTTGCTGATAATGTTTTTTATGGGATACGCCGCCGCCACCGATTTTATGGTAAACGAGCAGACGAATCACCTGATTGTGATTCCTCTGGCGTCGGCGTCGCCCATGGACACCAGAGTTACAAGTGCATTACCAGCCTTTTGGGGATTACTAGTCCAAAGAGTAAATAGAAAGAAGATTTGTGTATTGAAGACGTTTATTTTATTCGAGTAAATCATCCTGCTAATATAAGAAACGCGAAAATTTGTATGATTGTTTGTTTGTTTATTTGTTTAGTACTCCTTCAGGTCAAAAGGGCTGAAGGGATCGAGATCAAATTTGGATTGAAGGTATATTATGGTCTGGATGTACCACGTATGTATGTTGCCTGAGGTAAAAGATCTCACGGGGAAGCGAACCCACTGGTAGGAACTAAGAAATAATAAAACATGGTGTTACTTGGTAGGTAATAAAAACCTTGAGCCAATAATATATTGTGTAAGATAGAAATTAGTCGTGAAGTTGTGTTGATCTAATGTAATAAAAATAGGCTGTTTTTACTTAAATTTAAATACCTTTGATAGTCGTTTAAATTTTGTATTAATTTAAGTGTAAAAGAATATCATAAGTGTAAGATTTATGTGGCTTACCTATACCTACTCCCTAGGTACACTGTAGTAGGTAAATTGTCTGTTTATTAGTAAATATGAATTTATAGTGAGATATTTATTTAATCCCAAACATTTTTGACGTTCCTAGTCTTACAGAGACGATTAAACATGATCTATAATTATTTATTGTAAATACCTTTTTGGAATTAAGGTACTTAGTTATTATTCTTGGTTTGCATTCTTTTTTTTTTCATTACAAATATAATTAAGTTTCTGTGTAATAAAAGTGTTAAATTATTTTGCTTGGTGCATGTGTTTGTTTAGTTTCTATTAAATTTGCCTATTTAAAGTAAGTTATTTTATTAAAATTACCTTTATCAAGAAAGTCTCTACAGTCTCCAGGCTCCAGATGGCATCATTTTTAGTTTTATATAGAGTTTTATATTTTGTGCAACATTATTAAGTAATCTGACAGAACCGTGACCTATTACTTCGATTCTCGATTCGATCTTCGTTTTTTTGCAATGCAATTTAGTGGTCCGAACAGCTAGTAATATTTTTATTGTTTTCCTAACCTAATTCTATTGTTTTTAGAGCCAACATCAATGCCAAGTCCAAGCATGATGTTTGAAGACACTGTTAATGATCATAACGATTTAATAGAGAGTACTGGTATTCTATCTGATACAACCTTAAGATCCAGCAAAAAGTCTGGTACATCAATCTTGAACAGACGGAAAAAGAAGCGTCAGAATGTAAAAAAAGCTATAACAAAGAATCAAGTTAGTAACAAATCGAACTGGTTAGATGAAAAAAGAAAGACACTTGTCAATTTAGGCGAAGCTCATATATCTCGATCCGGAAAACATCAAATGGCTAAACAAATAAAGACTCCATGCCCATCCAACTGTAGATTAAAATGTTATGAAAAATTTGACACAGTAGCTCGCCAGAATATTTTTAAAAACTTTTGGAAATTAGGTGATCATTCTCAGCATTGGGCGTTTATTGCGTCACATGTAAAAGAAATACGAAAAAAACAATGGACACAGGATTCCAAGAGGTTAAATGTTTACAAATTTTTCTTGCCGCTTTCGTCCCAAAAAACGAAGATCATGGTATGCAAAACCATGTTTAAAAATACATTGTCTATTAGTAACACTTTTATACAATCTGCCATTGGGAAATTTGATAAAAACACGGGTATTTGTGCTAAAGACATGAGAGGGTTTAATTTAAATCGCCCAACTTTTGTTAATGTGGCGATGAACGAAAATGTAACTAATTCTTAACCACTTGGCAGACATCTCATAGACTGAAAGATTAAATCGTTAATACTTCTACGAGCAATATACGTATTAACTGGTACGTATAATATATTCTTATAATGTTTTAATACACAATGTATTTGTTATTATGTTTCAAATTGATTGTAATAAAACATTACGAAAAAACATACTTGCAGTTATTTGTAAAGAGGTTTAAATATAAAAAAAAACTCTCCTAAAAGCCTCGGTTTCTTACTTTTTTTTATTTACCTAGGGATGTCATTTTTATATTTATGTGGTCGTCGTATTTTCGCATCATTACTAATGTATCTCTATATTTCAGAATTTAATATACAGTGGGTGAAGAAAACCAACGGCAAGGAGCTTGCTATAGTGGGCGGGTATACTTTCTACTGTCATAAGCAGAACCCTATGAAAAGTACTTGGACTTGTACTAATGCGATGAGGTGCAAGGCTCGAATGATGTTGATGAATAAACGCGATCACGCTCTTAGAACAGTCCTGAGTCATAGACTGGAACATAACCACAAACCACCTTGTTTTACTATCTCCGGCGGGTATTATTATAAGACTTCTTCACTTTACTACTTTTAATAGCTTTACGATATATAAGTATACGTTTCAGAAATAACTAAGTCAATAGATATTATCAATTGTAATGCAAAAGAAAACATTTAACTTACACTGTACTCTGTTTCGTTAGCAATTAGTTATTAAGATTTTATCCACCATAGTCCATATTAACCAGGTGAGTTAGTGACAAACGACACTGGGATTTTTTCGTCTTTAAAACACGTTGAAGGGGATTGTGTAAATTGTTCGTCCCTATTATTTTATTGAACAAAAAGGTTTAGGTATATTAAGAATCCTCTGTTGAATATAATTTGAAAAATCTTGAAGATATGTTGAAAATTTAAAAAAAAAGTAAGATATTCTGAGTTTGTTTTATTATTGTCAAAAAGGTGTGATGTAATCATTGTTAAAAAAATGACACTTTAGTATGTTAAGAGAATTTGTGTGTGATATATAATTTTCATGGATAGCATAGCTAATAATCGATTAACTGTAAGAAAAATAACTTATCTAGTTAATTTAACCAAAGGTTTGTTTCTTAGTTAAAATATTAATCGTCTTCAGATCTCAATAATTTATTTATTAGGCACATATACCTACTTAATATTAATAGTTTAAGTAGATCATCTGAATCTGATCATCAGAATAATATAATATGAAAATATATTGTGTTTTATTTCTCAACGAAGTCAATGGACCCTTTGCGGCCAGATTAAGGTTGTAAGAAAAAAAATGAAGTCATTTATTTGTATGTAATTCAAGAGAATGGGAGACTAACTGCGATTCCCAAGGCGTAAGCCAAGCCTGTGGAGGCGTAAGCTAAGCCTGTGGATTGTTGTCCACCATTAAGATTCCGAAGCTGCTAATGGCCTTCCGGGTTACTGGGGCTCCAGCTCAAAGCAGGAATAGGTGGTTAGATAACCACTAATGGTGATGGTCTGAGAATACCCTCTCGCGCTCACCTAAGGCAGGAGAAGTCATTGGATGATCCACACCTCAAAAAAATCCCTTTTATCTTAAGAGGATTATTTAATTATCTAATTGTAAAGGATTTTATCACATTTACTAAATACTTTCTTTTTGTTTTAGTACAATTCGTGAGAAAACAAGATGGTAAAGAAATTGCTATATACGGTCAGTACACTTTCTATTGTCGGCAACAAACAAATAGGACTGCAAACTGGGTGTGTACAAACTCACACAGATGCAGAGCAAGGATGGTGATGACTAATGTCAAGGTCCCATGGGACCGAGTGGTGCTATCTGCGAGGCATGACCATACACATCCACCCCCATGCTTCGTCATCCACGATGGTGTTTATATAAAATTGTAATTAATTTTAGGTATTAGATTATAATGGGTCTAAAATGGCCGTTTCACCAACCCCTCTTAAACTATAAAAAACCCCTAAATTAGGATAGGTAACAATTAACGTCATTTTGATTTTTAATACCATATCAAGTAACACCTATTAACACAAGTAAGGGGTTAGTTAAGTGCTACTTAACGCTAAATAATTTTTTAACATGGTTTAGGGGTACTTGGCGAAAATGGCATTTTTTATATTATTACTCCTCTTCGAGGATTATAAGACATGTCATGTTAATGTTATTAAAATGGAATATTTAC
Organism: Spodoptera littoralis; assembly: GCA_902850265.1. NCBI lineage: Eukaryota > Metazoa > Arthropoda > Insecta > Lepidoptera > Noctuidae > Spodoptera > Spodoptera littoralis. The sequence continues at coordinate 3,447,051 of LR824542.2, read as the reverse complement.
GATGTCAATTAGGTACTTATGTGATTTGTATTTCCGATATTTTGGTATGCGTTGTTGCGAACAGGGCATTTGTTTCTAAACAGACTAATCACTGACTGCCTCGTTGGCCGAGTGGTCGCAAGTGCGACTGCCGTGCAATGGGTCTCGGGTTCGATTCCCGGGTCAGGCAGAGTATTACTGGGTTTTAAAAAAATTCTCAGTAGTAGCACGGAGTCTGGAATTGTGCCCGATTTATGGTAATAGGCTCACGCTCTATTACACAGGACTCTTATCATGAATAGTCAAAGGGGGTGTTACATTGTAGTGGCATAATGTGCACCTCTGCCTACCCCTTCGGGGATAAAAGGCGTGATGTTATGTTATGTTATGTTATGTTACAGACTAATCAGACTTCACTTTTTATGTTCGGCATCACTACTATTGTCACTCGTGTCACTCATTACTCGATTTGGTTCGCCATACACATTTTTTATAAACAAATCTCACTGAATCTGTTCGCAACTTGCAATAGTGCCAAATTTTTGGAAAATGAAATAATTCATATTTTACAACAGTTGTTGATATTTTTTATAAATAATAAAGTTTATTTTTACATATAGCTGCTGTTTTAATAATACTTGTAAATGAAAAATTTCAAAACTTTTGTAATGTATTTTAATGAAAAACGTGAAACTAAAAATCTATTAATTCTCTTAATGTTAAATATTTTCAGTTTCAATACAATGGGTGAAGAAACCAAATGGTAAAGAGCTTGTTATTATAAATGGCTTCACATTCTTCTGCGGTAGAGCTGTACCAAGAGGAAAGTTCAATACCTGGCTGTGTACCAGCCGATGTAAAGCTAGAGCTGCATTCTTCCATTCGGATAATCCATCAGATCGTAAACTTAGGTCTTTGAAAGAAGATCACAAGCATCCTCCACCTCTGTACTATGTTTCTAATGGATCCTATTTTAAATTATAGTTCGTGTTGTGGTTATTTTGACCGTGGGATATAACTTTAGGCCAAACTCGTTAATGAAGGAAAATCCAGTTACAAAGCTAGTGTGAATCGTAGTTTAACCAAAAAATCTGTACCGTTCAGTTTGGTATATTAACCTTACGAAAGAGTGTAACAGCCAGTGCTTCTCAATTCCATGGCGTGCATACCTAATGCAGCCTGCCTACTGCGCTAATGGTCTTACTATTGGTTTTCATTCGCTTTCGAGTTTGAGCCTAAGATATGAGTTGTGGTCAAAGTAACCTCAATTTACTGTTTTTTCAGTATGTTCATAGTTTTAAGGCGTATTTTGTTATGTATAATGTAACTGATATGTTCCTATATAGCACATAAGCAAGTGTTTTTAGTCTAATTGTCATTAGTATTAACAGTTATTTTCGCGTGTTAGTTTCATTATAATAATTATGGTGTATAGACGACGAGAACTTTAAATGAAAGTTATTTATTCTTATAAGTGCCTTTTTGTTTACTACATAGCGGTGCTATACGACTTTACATAGGTGTAATTATACGTCTAAAACCGTCCATCTGCTTTGATGTATAGCTAGATGAAACTATGCTTTGAGATATTTAGCTTCTGATTTGAGTAAGTGTGGTAATCAATGCTTATTCTTACTCTATATGAGAAGATTTTTTTGTCAAGCAAACTGGCAATTTATAGACTGATATTGAATTTCAGATTGTCTATTTATGTTCGTAATATAGTTACAGAGTTCATATTGTTATTTCTTTAAAGTTAATGTTATTGCAAAGATGAGAGTGGTATTATAAGGGAATTGTTGTAAACATGCCATAGCATATTATAATTTTCGTGAGACATACTAAATTACTTATTATGTTTTTCGGAAAAAAACGTAAACGTAATTAATGCAATACGATGTTTTTATTAAATACTTTTATCTGTATAACTTTGTTTCATTGATTGTGCGAAGGTTTCACAGGCTTATGGGAATAAAACTCTGTGACTATTAAACTATTGAAATTTCTCCAGTAATTGCTCGTAGCAAGATTACAGATAGCACAACTTTAAAAAATATTAATTTTATGAGGTTTTAAGTAGTGATTATAAATATTTTTTACAGTGAAATGGGTGAAAAAGCGAGAAGGAAAGGAATTTGCTGTTTTTAATCAGCACACGTTTTATAGGCACAAGACAAGTAGGACTACAATTAACTGGTCTTGTACTTCTTGTGGGTGTAAATCCAGAATTATTACTACAAATCATGATGAGCCATCAGAACGTAAAATGTTGTCGTTGAAAGAAGAACATGCACACCCTCCACGAAATTATGTCATTGTTGGTGGATTTTATGTAAGATTGTAAACAATATTCGGGATTTGTATTGTAACTTTCGTGAGACATACTAAATAAATAAATTATTATCTTTTCGGCTTACTCACGTAATAACTTGACGAAGAACTCGACTAGTTTCAAGCCATGTTAGAAGCTCATATTCATGAGCAGCATTTCGCGACCCGCGACGCGGCGACCATAATAATATTCTGGATTTATATCTGGATAATAAACATAATAATATTCTGGATTTTATGAATGGAGCCATTATTTTGGATTTTGTGCAAAACTGTAACTGGAATAGATGGTATGGGTCCTATATACTTCTTTAAAAGACCACGTGGCCTTACTAACTTAAACCTTTAATTAGAACTAGAAAAATGTTTTACTGTGGGTGGCATTGTGTGTTGTGTCGTTCTGTACCCACCAAAATAGTTGATTGTATAGATTTATGTAGACATTTTGTTGGATGCGCGACCGGCGTGTTCTAATGGAATATACTTCAATGATAATAAGTATTCTACCTATTTTTTATAATTTTTAACATGTACACGTATCTACCTCAACTTTTTGATTGGTTTAAGAAAGTGTGCGTAAATTAATGTCACATTTATTTAGTTAATGTTTTGTACAGAGTTATATAGATATGTCCGTCCATTTTTAATGTTTGAACATGTTTTGTTAATTATTATTAGTAAATAAAAAAATTGTAATTAACATTGGTTTTATTCGGCACGTATTTTAACAGAAACGGGAATCAATTTAAGTATTTGAAACAAATAATATTTATCCGAGCTTTTCTACAACTCTATCTCATTTATTTCTAGTGCAATGGATGAAAAAGCGAAACGGGAAGGAAATTTTAATTTCAAACGGATACACGTACTTTTTGAAAGTGACATGCAAGAGGACATTGCTTTGGCATTGTACTTTCGGATGCAAATGCAAATCAAGGATAATAACTACCAATAGAGAGGACCCACAGTATCGGGCTGTTATCTCCATAAAAGAAGACCACAAGCACGCACCACCGAACTACGTGATAGACGATGGATTCTATCTCAAAATATAGCTCTGTGGACACAGAAAGTAGTTTTTGAGAAAAAATTAGTTCATTAAACTTGCACTTTTTCTGCCATTTCTATAGGGTAGTGTTTTACGTTGGCATTGTCAACTTGTGTAGCCATTACAGCGTTTCTTACCTTCCGTAAATGTATCTAGTATGTAGTATGCACAACTAAGTATGGAGTAGTATATGATTGGAGCACATTGTTCGTTTAGTATTTTACCTTCCTGGGTACTAAGTGCGATGAAAAGTTTCAGAGCAATAATTAACTTAGTAGAATATTCAACATATTAACCTGTGACTGTCTTCTACTGTTCTTTTTAACCGACTTCTAAAAAGGAGGTTCTCAGTTTTACCTGTATGTTTATCAATGTTTGTAATGTATGTGCGCGATTGGGTGAATCGAGTTTGATGCGTCTTTCAGAAGAGTGTTTGGTACACTTAGGATTAGGTTTTAGTATGTTAATTTGCTGTCACAATCGTCGTTCGCCGACACAGCACAATAGTCGTGACAATCAGTATTTAAATGTATTACTTAATATGTATTTATAGTATTTTAAGTAAAAATTGTAGTAGATATTATAGTATTATTGTATTTTAATATGGGCTTTTGATGCCTGATACAAATAAATAAATAAAATAAAATAAATAAATAATTAATCGACTTCAAGACCAAAGACAACCAAAGGGGTGGAAAAGTTTTAATAAAATTTTACATCATTCTTATTTAAACGTATTTATAAAAAAAGTTGTATAAATCTCTACCCTTAGTTTTAAAACTTCAAGTTTATCAGATAGCTTCAAATGTGGGAGAGCCATGCTAATTCGACACGAATGGGCCGGCTCGACCGGAGTGATACCACGGCCTCACAGAAAATCGACGTGAAACAACGCGTGCGTTGTGTTTCGTCGTGTGAGTGAGGTTACCGGAGGCCCAATTACCCCCCCTCCCCAGTCTCCCCAATCCCAGAATCCTCCACAATCCTCAAATACACAATTCCTAAAAGGCCGGTAATGTACTAGTGACGCCTTGGTGTTTCAAGTGTCCATGGGCGGCGTCGATTGCTTACCAACAGGAGATCCGTCAGCTCGTTTACCGGCTTATGCCATAAAAAAAAGACCGCTGGTCAATTATATGGAAAAGATGATGGCTGTATTTGACAGGTATACACACATATTAAACGCCAATTTATTTTTCAGTGCAATGGGTGAAAAAGCGAGATGGGAAAGAACTTGTTATTGTGAACCAACACACGTTCTATATTAATAAGAAATGGAAAATTACACTAAACTGGGCTTGTACTTATCCTACCTGTAAATCGAGAATTACTACTACCAATGAAGAAAAGCCATCGGAACGTTTAATATTGGCGTTGAAAGAAGAACATGCACACCCGCCACCGAAATATGTAATTGCTCATGGACTTTATGTAAAACTGTAACCTATACTCTAGATTTTATGTGAAAGTGTATCCAAAATTCTGGATTATGTAAATTAAGATGGATGGTATCATGGTCTTGATCTTTAAAATATCATGGTTTTACGACCTTTTGCGACGTATTGCAGTATTACTGCATTGAATTTAAAATAAAGTTGACATACAGTGAATTTCTCTCCTTATAACTGCATGCGTGTCGGTTCCACGACATTTTCATATAAACAAAATAACCCAATGATTAAAGAAATAATACAATTATTAGATATAATACAATTACTTTTTTAATTTGTCCATTTAGCTATATTAGGTTAACGTCTTGTATTGATGTGCATAATATATTATATGCATAGTATGAATGTATAAATAAATAAATAAATATTTTTTTTTTTTATTTAATTTATTTAGGGTTTTTGGTTAAAATTAACATATCAAACCCATTGTTCCTTATAACTATTAACACATAATACTTATCCTAGTTGTTTATAAATAATTATGAGGGTCGGTGCTGGGTCTGCGGTACTAGCAAGTAAAACGCTTGTGCTATTTCTGATGCAGGCTTACTTAATACACTCTGTATGATACCTACGTTCATCTTTGCAATGCCATACTTTCTCAGCAACGACTCCCGTTCCACCTTATTCCGGACACATTCCATCAGCAAATGTTGCACATCCTCAATCTTTCCACAAGTCGGACAATTCGGTGTGTCAGCTTTTCTCATTAGATGTGCAAACTTTGCCGATGGATAGTGTCCAGAACGAAGTCTAAAAGCTAATTTCAACATGGATCTATTTAGTAGTATATTCTTATTTTTACTTTTTAACATTATATTATGTAAATGATTTATCATTTTTACAATATAAAAATTATGTAATTGAAGTTTTATTTTATTTTAAATTGCTACGTGTCATTTTTGACAGCAATGTTAGGTAATGTTTCCAACAAACTATAAATAATCAATTATCTAATCTAATAACCCCTTTCTATAACTCAGTTTCATTTATTTGCAGTGCACTGGACGAAAAAGCCAAACGGGAAAGAAGTATTGATTTTCAACGGGTACACATACTTTTTGAAACAGAAATTTAGTAAAACAATTCTATGGCATTGTACTTACGGATGTAAATCGAGGATCAGTACCACAAATGAGGACGATCCTTTGTATCGTGATATCGTCTCATCGAAAGAAGCCCACGATCACGCTCGACCAACCTACGTGATAAGCAATGGCTTTTATCTCAAAGTCTAGTTTTAATTATAAAGTAAGAAGTTTACAAGGCAGTTACCTCGTTTAGTTTAATTATGTTTTAAGGTTTACTGACGTCGTGCAAATGTTTAGTGAGATTTTTCGACTAGTTTCAAGCCACGCTGGGGGCTCATATTTATCAGCAGCATTTCGCGACTACAAAGTATAGTCTCGCCATACAATCCTGTGAGTAAGCCGTTACACATGATTAATTTAAGATGGCTCACGAATTACTATTGTATGTTACCGTAAACTTTTATGTATAAGATTTGTGTTCATAAGTAAAATGTTAAGAGAAAAATAAATCTAAATTTTCCTGTCATACCGATGGGAGTGTGCTGTTCTCTGATTTGTCTAATGAGGCCTTAGAAATTGTGTTTAATAGATATTGTGCCATCAATAAAATGTTTCTAATGTTAATTGTGTTCATACAATACTTTAATGAATTAGGTATATCTGAGATACAACATAATGAGCAAATACGTCAGTGTTGTGTTGTTATAAATTATGGTACTGGAAAATAATCTCAGTCAGTATATCTGAATGTTTTTTGTTAGGATACAATGTTTTTGACTATCAAATTATACATAATCTTTTATAACTACATTTAACTATTTGTATTTAAAGTACTACTAAAAAAATATAAACCATAGAGGCTTCTACACACTGTGCCGGCGGCATTCACTGCATCATACATTTTTTATATCGGCGGCTTGAGATGTGCCGCCAGCACTACCGCCGGCATAGGCTGTAGGAGCCTTTATGTTTATATCCCATGATGTTATTGACATTCCATAGTAGTACATTTATTATCTTTTGTGTATTAGTTACATCATTGTATACCGTATTTTCCAATAAATCCTTTACAACTTTTGTAATAGTTTACTTGTCATATAAAGTCTACACATCAAGTTTTGTATAACCAGTAGAAACTGACCGTTGAATTTGCGAAAAGATCATAGAAAGCAAGACTATGATAAACTGGTTATATGTATTTTATTTCATTTTATATATTTTCAGTGATACAATGGGCAAGAAAAATAAATGGAAAACAGCTAGCCATTGTAGGCGGCTATACCTTTTATTGTCGCGTCCAAAATATGAGGACACAAATATGGAGTTGTACTTTTGGACAAAACTGCAGAGCGAGGTTGATTGTGACCAACGATGATAATCCCCATGATCGGGTGATATCATCAGCAAGGTTAGAACATACACATTCAACTCCTAAATTTGTTATTCGTAATGGAATTATAACGAAATTATAAAGCTATTGGTCAAATATAAAGCCTAGGGCACAAATATCACACGCCGTGTATCGGCAACATGTCAAGCGAATACGGCCGATTTAACCTGACATACACATATGGCGACTGATGTCCACTGCAACGTTGATGTTGCACAGATATATCGACCGAACTCCGGCAACGTCGCGTCGCACTACCTCACGAAACATCGCTGGCAACACGTGTCGCTGGACACTGCAATGCCATATTTCCTAAAATATTGAACTCCAACATGTGACTTCATTAATAAAACGAATGTATCTCGAAATATGAAATTATAACAATACTAAAACATATATCTACCAATAAATAATCGGTATTAGCAGCATTTGTTTTGTAACTCTTAATAATTATTTCACCTGATTTTTAGGTAGATATTCCAATTGTACACTTTTATGTTATGGAATTTACCTGATGTACAAATAACAGCTTAGGTACTAGTTAATTTTTTTTATATTTCAAATTTAGAATGGATTACTATAGATAGCCGTGTAATATATTGTTATAATATACAAGCCAAGTTAATAAATACAATTTATACAAAGTTATGTTACTTACACTATTCAAAACTCAAGAATGTCTACATCTCGACGTGCAGGAGAAGGAACGGGGTGGTTTTTAGTCAGTAAGAGTCGCCCTTCCGCCTCACCCAGGCGGGAGCAGTCATTCGATGATTTTCCCCCCTAAAAAAAAATGTCTACATTGCGATAATTGTACATACATAATACCTACATGTGACATTATTAAGTATAATTGTTCAATACGTAATTGTTTTTTATTGTATTGTTTCATTTTGTCGGTGTTAATTAAACAAACTTGTGTTATTAGGTATTTATAATTTGTATTTTGTCTACATTTTGAGAAACTTTACCACATCACTTGACTTGACCCATCATGGAAAAAAATGGGTTAAAATATTTTGGTTTTCTAAAATTCTTAGTAGGCAGCAAGGAGTTTGGTTTGGTGCCAATGTTTTCTCAATGAGGTTACTGCTAATATTACCGGTAAGTATTTCATTGAACCTGCACATATTTGGGAAATAAAAAGCATGATCTTATATAAACCAACTTAGAAAGAACAGTTTATTAACATTACACCTTTTTTCAGATATAGAATGGGTGAAAAAGTCTGACGGGAGGGAACTAGCAATTTTAGGAGGCTACACATTTTACTGCCATAAGATTTATAAAAGAACTCAAACTTGGAGCTGCACTAATGGAGCACCATGCAGAGCGAGGTTCACAGTCCTTGGGGACTCTCCGTCATCAAGGATCGTAGCTTCAGGAATGATGCGCCATACGCACCAACGACCCGTCTATATGATAAAAAAGGGATTTTATGTCAAATTGTAGAAGGTTTAATATCCCTTGTCTGGATAAGTGCAACGTGTTCATACCTATATGGATAGTTTGTTATAAAAGGTAGACAGATGACTTTAATAGAAGTCGTAAAAAGTTTCTGAATCGATTCTACTTCCCATTTGGCAGTTTTTGGAGGAACTCTATGCCGAAAAGTGTTCGTCTATTCTGACGACGGGTTTAACTATAAATGTGGTATTACACTTAGTTGAATACAACCAGCTGGTTCTGCAAAGCTAATAGCAGATGGTTTGCGTTATATATCGGAAGACAAACAATATTAACCCTTTGAGTACCGTCATTGTAGACACAATTAAGGAACAATAAGTTGCGGTCACCGGTGTCCTCGCGGTGTTTGATAGTTTAACTAAAAATTGCGAGTTACTCACGTGAATATACTGAGAAAAGCTCTACTAGTTTCGAACCACATAGGGGTTCTTCCTCATGAGCAGCGTGCGCGGTCGCGGCGATGTCACGCAGCCTACTGTAATAATAAAAGTAAACTAGTAGAGCTTTTCTCAGTATATTCACGTGAGTAACCCGCAATTTTAGTTAATTTAGTATGTCTCACGATAGTAATTATAAAAACATAACAAACAATATTGATTATAAGTCGGGTTATCAATTATAAATTGTTGTATACTATTATAAAGAGATGGTATGATTCTTGGGTCTGACAAAGAAGTTTTTGTGATAATATATCGTGGTTAGTAACTTCACTCTCTGCACTTATTTGTATATCAGTGTTAACCCAAATGGGGTAGACGACTAATTTTTATTTTAATGTCCGTCTGATAGATTATTTAAAAACATTAGACACGTATTTTTTATTTTCTCACAGAAACGAATAGTTTCGAAGATATATTGATTTGAAATGTCGCGTGACGTCACTTCTCAGTACATTTTATACTAAGGAATGACGTTTTAGCCCCCACTCCTAAACTTTGATTCGTTTTATCTAAGTATTGTTTTATTATACGACAAAATAAAAAAATACGTGTCTAATATTTTTTCATTACCTAACTTACGGACTAATTATATTTTTAATTTTCATACCCTGTCATCATCCCCATTAAGTAGAAAAAACTATAAATGTAGTAAAAAATTATATTATTGTAGATTTGTGTTATTCATTATCTAAGGAAGTTGTTTGTCTTGTACTAGTAAATGCGGGTCACGTGTATTTAGATATATTATTTATATTTAATTGCGACACATTTATCTTCGTGTTTAGAAAGAAACGCATACGATATTTACTTAATAAACATTAACACTCTCGTCATTGTAGTAATAGTCAAAGTTATAGCGAAATATGTGTAAAAAATGTGAAATATTACTAGCTTCTAGTAGGATTTTCAGGACTTTTTTCTGTCATAGAATCCTTCTCCTGATGATAACAAACACAACAAAAAAAATCAGCCAAATCGGTCTAGCCGTTCTCAAGTTATGGCGTGACAACGGGAAACGGGTTTCATTTTTGTATATATAGCATAAATAAGAATTCTTGATCTCCCAGTTCTAGTCCATAATATAAATTAATTTAAATTGTCTAGTCAATTGAAGAGGATTGTGTATTTTTAAGTATTCTTCTGAATAACATTAAATAATTGTAAATGACTTCGTAATAACAATCTTTTTTAAATTATAATGCAATGCAGGTTTATTTTGAATGTTTAAAAATATTTATCTTTTGTTTTTTACAAAGATTGATTTTATTATTTTGTCACCAAACTAATTTTTATGTGTGTGTTAATTTATTTAAAAACTAGCTTTTACCCGCGGCTTCGCTCGCGTCACAAATGAATAAAAAGTAGCCTATGTGACATATACCAATACACACAGCGCCATCTATACCAATACTTTCGTTTTCCCTCGGGAATATCAATTTTTTCCGGGTTAAAAAGTACCCTATTATTTAATCCGGACTTCTAAATTTACGTCTGCAAAAATTCAAAGTAATCGGTTGAGTAGTTACGGCGTGAAGGTGGAACAAACAAACAAACTCATTTTCAGATTTGTAATATTAGTAAGGATGTAACCAGGGCGTGTATTGTTATATTATTTTTATTAGTTGTTATTTTTGTAATAATTAAAGTTTTTCTATGTAACATCCGCCAGATACACCATCCGTTGTGTGTCCAATATATGTTTATGTTTCCTAAATTAATTCCTGATCATGCTCCATTTCATTTTTCAGATATTAAACATTAGTTGCATGCTTTTATGTAGTATATAAATTAAATTTCCATAAAGCTGGAATAGTACCTCAATTCCTATTGTTGTTGATAAGGTTATCTTATAATCACCATAACTTATCTCCTTAATCTATCAAAATTTCCAAAACACCATGCTAAAGTACTTAAATATTTTCAGTACTTCAATTCGTAAGGAAGAAAGACGGCAAGGAACTGGCGGTTGTCAATGGCTATACGTTCTACTGTCATAAAAGTAATGTGAAGACCAATACCTGGAGCTGTACTAAAGGAGGTTTCTGTAAAGCCAGGCTCATCATTACGAATGACACGAGAGCAGCACACCGGACCGTTGTCTCTGCCAAACTGGAACACGTGCACCCGCCGCCAGCTTTCATTATATCCAACGGCTTTTACGTCAAAATTTAAATATAGAATTCCATATCTTTGTATTTAGTATCTATTTATTATTGTATTCGTTCTAAATATAAGACTTTTAGATCTCGAAATTGTAATTTGAAAATGTAAGTTTTTGAATATCGAAATTATTCTTATTTAGCATTCGTTAGTTGATCGTAACTTAAATAGGTTAGATAATTGAAGGTTTGTTTCGAAATTTATAACAAACTAGCGGCCCGTCCCGGCTTCGCACGGGGGGACTTAAGATTTTTTACATAGTTTTACGTTTTATTTATATTTATTCTCAGTTTTTTTTTAGCGACCTGCCCTCCGTTGTCGATGTCGCGTCTTAAGGTAACCGATTGAACAATTCAAAAGTTATCTAGAGCAAACTTTTATAAGGATTGAACCATTCATTAAAACGATTGTTATGGGTAAACTATAAAAGGTAGACATATGCTCTCGCGGACTTTTTTAAAAATAATGTTTAGATAAACAATTCATCTATAGAAAATTTTTGTATAACTTTAACTATATGCTCAGCGCACGCCACGGAAGGCCTCAGAAACGATACTTTTCCCCCGTTTTTAAAACATTTTTGGTTACTGCTCCACAACTATAGGACCTAGCGTGATATTATATAGCCTATGTTACTTCTGAATAATGCATCTTTCGAATGATGAAAAAATCATTGCAATCGGTTCAGTAGTTTTTGAGTTTATTCATTACAAACATACAAAAATACAAAAATACAAATCTTTCCTCTTTATAATATTAGTATAGATGTAATGCAAGTAAAAATCATTTTTAAATAGGAGTAGCAAGATCACAGAAAATAGACGTGAAACAACGCTTGCGTTGTATTTCGTCGTGTAAGTGAGGTTACCGGAGGCCCAATTACTCCCTCCCCCAGTCACCCCAATCCCCGAATCCCCCACAATCCTCAAACTCCTATTTCTCAAAAGGCCGGTAACGCACTTGTAACGCCTCTGGTGTTTCGGGTGTCCATGGGCGACGCCGATTGGTTACCATCAGGTGATCCGTCTGCCCGTTTACCGGTTTATCTCGTAAAAAAACAAAATAGATTGGTACACAGACTAAAAATAAAGATTGTTGTGGTGACAGTAACTATTATTGCACTAAATTATACGGCTTGTAATGAAGCTATATCCTTGGTAATTATTAGTTCGCTCAGTAGACAACCAATAGTTATTGTTGTTGAATGTCATGATGGCCTGGAGGTTTAGACACTAGCCTCACATGAATGAGGGTGCGGGTTCAAAACCTACCAACGGCAAGTACCAATGTGACTTTTCCGAGTTATATATACTTTCTAAGATTATTTAGACACCAATGACAAACGGTGAAGGTAAACTACGTGAGGAAATCTGGTTTTAAAATGTCTAATTATAAGTTTAAAATAGCCAATCCGCAATTATCACGCGTAGTAATTAATGCTCAAACCTTCTCCGTGTGAGAAGAGGCTTTACTCAGCAGCTTTAGGCCGTTGGTGATGATGATACCAAATAACTGTGCAGAGTACACGAAGCAGCCATTAAATGCAAGTTATCATTGGTACTGTTAGAATGAACAGAAACAAAAATGTATATTTATAATTACCAAGTAACTAATTGGATCTGATACGTATATCGTACACTAGTATATTATGTAGGTATTAGGAATATATAAACGTATTTTTAATATATAGTCATAAAGATGTAATAGTACATACATTGAAACCGAGCAATAAAACTGTCTAGAAGTACATAATACTTAGCAGAAGCTTTACTCATATACTTTTTGATACTTGAATGAAAGTTTTTTTAAGGATAAACCGTACTAATATAGAGGTATGTAACGGTGTACTTGAAAAACATAATTTCAATTCCTATAAAAGTACGTCATTATTCGGTTACTCTCCATTGCAATCTTAATTTTTACCTTTTTTAGACTAATTGTACTTAATATATAAACTAATTTGACTTAAATATTTAATGTATTATATTATCTAGTCATGTACTAAATCTATATGTACTTAAGTTTAACGTAATAAATCAATTTTAGTTGTAGTAGTAGTAGTAACGTTTCTCAACATATAAGAATTGACTTCCAATGAACGAGATTTTCCACGTGACCACGGCACAAATAGGTCAGCTCGACCGGATTGATACCATTTTTTTTTTAATGGGGGGAAATCCTCATGGACTGCCTCCGCTTGGGGAAAGGCGGAGGGGTGTGCCGGACTCTTACCGGCTAAAACCACCCCAGTGTCTCCTCGCACGTGCGCTCGGGGCCGCGGGAGTCCAAATTCATCCGCAGCCCCGCATTACAGTGCCGGCCCGTCCGTCTGGGCCTCGTCTCCTGCACCGTAGCAATGTGTAGCTACGTGCATCGCGGCATGCGGCACAGGTACTTGCCGAAGCAGCCGTGCCCTGACAGCACCTGCGTCACCCTAAACGACAGGGAGCCGTGGACCGGATTGATACCATAATCTTACTGAAAACAGAAAAACAGTGTGAATCAAAAGGCCTATTACGAGTTTGTACTAAGTTTAATGTGAACGACACGTTAGCTGTTTCATTGGTTGGTTCATTAGAGTAGGCCAATCACAGCGCCGAACGTCATAAATGTGACGATAACGATTAACGTAAAACAAACTCGTTTTAAGCCCTCAGTTACTGAGTACCAAGCACGAATAACTATGGCATTCGTAACGTAATAGTATCGAGCGCGTTCGGCGCTCTGATTGGCCGGCACAAGTGAACCAACCAATTAGAACGCTTAACTAGCTCGATACTGTTACGATACGAATGCGATAGTTATTCGTGCTTGGCCCTCTGGAGTTCTAGAGTCGATCCTCCATCTTCCGAAAGGCTGGCACGCACTTACCTCCTCTGGTGTTATTTATTTATTTATATAAAACCTTACCTAAACTATCATGACAGGTATCTCCATTGCGGTAGCTAGGCCTTAAAAACTAAATCTATGTTACGTCCAAATATAACAAAATCATAAAGAGAAACAAAATTTGATCTTTTGCCATCATGTGATGGAACTGTTGGCTAACAGCCTGTTAAAAAAATGTGTTTTTAAAAACAAGCTTTGGTTAAACGTGTAACACAAAATTTCAGCTCAATCAGTTGAATATATAAATATCTGCTTTCAAGACTCCATTTCACAGAGACACACACATACACACATACGCACACACACACGCACATTCATTCATACATACACAGGTATATTCACTCATACATTTCAAGTTGAATAATAGCTTGTAAAAGTAGACTATAACTAAAATTGGTTTATTTTATATGACTAAAATTTAATATGTAATAAAATATCATCTCATTATATTCTTATATGTAGTTATTAAGGTTTCTTTAGATATTTTTCTCTACATATTTAGTATCTACTTGTGTGCTTAAGTATTAGAACTTTTTAATTAATAGTACTTAATAGTTACTGTAGCTTTTATTTAATATTTTTAGTGTGATTTGTGTGTTATATATAATAATTGTATTTCATATATAAACCAAGAATAAATCGAAAAAACGGTAATGACTAAAAAAGACTGCCTCGTTGGCCGAGTGGTCGCAAGTGTGACGATTCTCGGGGCGGACAAAGTATTACTGGGTTTTAAAAAAAATCTCTGTAGTAACACGGAGTCTGGAACTGTGCCCGGTATATGGCAATAGGCTCACCCCCTAATATATGGGACTCATAACATAAATAGTGAAAAGTGGGTGTTACATTGTACAGTGGTATAATGTGCACCTCTGCCTACTTCGAGGATAAAAGGCGTGATGTTTATGATGATGATGATGACTAAAAATGGTTCTTTTACTACCTACATACTTACTTACTTATACTTATACAAAAAGTTTAGTTCCAATAACATGTAAGCTTAATAGAAATTATATAGAAATATGTACTTACCTATAAAACATCGAAATGTTACGTACTAGTTTTAATTTTTGAGTAATAATTACATTCATAAATGGATTCCAAAGAATGCTTTTACCTTACAATAATTAAATAAAATAACGAAAGCAAATGATTTTTAATACAACTGGTATTTATTTAGTTGTATAGAAAATATGAATGTATTTAGAATCAGAAAGTAACAAAATACTGTTATAGTAATAGTTTTAAGTACTATAATAAATATAGTTATTTTTCCATTGTAATCACACTTTAACATAAAGTAATTATTACTTAATTAGAATCCAATAAAGGCTTAAAATACATAAATTATTTTAATTATTAAGTTAACGTAAATCTGAGTATAACTTTAGTAATCTATATATATAAAAGAAAGTCGTGTTAGTTACACTATTTATAACTCAAGAATGGCTAAATCCATTAGGATGACAATTGGTGGCGAGGTAGCTTAGAACCAGGAGACGGACATAGGATACTTTTTACCAAATTCTTTTCTTTTACTTTTTACCGAAAATCAAGAACGGGAACGGGAAATGTCGGGATTGCGCGTACGAAGTCGCGGGCAGAAGCTAGTTATAATTTAACAATAAAAATGTAGTCATAATAATTATTTCGTGGTTAATTATAGACATCTTCAAAGGTTTGTTTATACATTTTTTAATATTGGCTTAAACTTTAGAATCAGGATTTATATCTTCATTATTTTTGCTTTTTACAAATATAAATAGAGATATCACTCAAATATATAAATACATACTGCTTTACAAATAGATTAGGGACTTTGCTGAAAAAACAAAATTCGTGCAAAGATCAGATTCTTACTGTAAACTTTGTTTCAGTGATTCTGCTTGTGAAGTCGCGTTATTCCGGGAAGCATTTGGTCATGCTGAACGGCTACACCTACTACTGCAAGAAACAATGCAAAAAGACAAGGAATTTCCACTGGTACTGCTCGACACACAACTGTAGGGGATGTAATGCTAAGCTGAAACTAAATGACAAGTTTGCTATCGTTGGCTTAGAGAACGAACACACACATCCACCGGCAGAGTACTGTATACATGAAGGACAGTACATTAAGATGTGAAACACACAAAGAAGTATTTTTATCTTGAGTAAATTATGGCAATAATGTAATATACAGGTTGTCCCAAAAGTTGACGTCTAAACGACACTAGGGGTCTTAGTAGTAGTCAGTAGGCGCT
Organism: Spodoptera littoralis; assembly: GCA_902850265.1. Lineage (NCBI taxonomy): Eukaryota > Metazoa > Arthropoda > Insecta > Lepidoptera > Noctuidae > Spodoptera > Spodoptera littoralis. The sequence goes on along the minus strand of LR824542.2, from coordinate 3,430,622 downwards.
CTGATTGGTTGGTTTATTAGAGCCGGCCAATCAGAGTTTCGACGCGTACTCGTTTTGGTTAATAAGGCCTCAGGTGATCGTCAAAGTTAAAAGAAAATATATAAAAAATCTAAGTTATACAGTTTGCAAAGTAACTGTTGTAACTTTGCGTCATTTGGACGTCGACTTCTGGAACGCCCTGTGTATAAAGCACATATTTTTAGTCTGTACTTTAGCCTAGTAACATAAAATGCCTTAGAAACAAGCAATGTTGGATTTCTTTCTATGTATTTAAAATTTCTTTACAATAGTTTCGTAATGCCTGCTTCCATTCTATAGAATTTATTCTTTTAGACAAATGGATCATAATTATTGTTACATTATACTGAAACCCAAAGCAATATAATAACTTTTACAATATACTACATGTTATTTATTTATGTAATAATATTTTTCTTATTCACATTATAATATATATAGTAAACAGAAAGTATTTACGATTTTATATTGTCATGTATTAAAATAAGAGCGTATATAGAATTGTACTATGACTAGATATAGATATTTTTCTATTAGAATGGGCCATGTAACTGTAGGAACAGATGCATATATAAGATATTTAGCTTTGGATTATATGTATATTTTGTATTATTCGTTCTGAAGATTGCTTAATTAAAAAAATATATAGGACGAAATACTTTAATCTCAACTTTTATGAAATACGTATATATATATATATATTTTTTTTTCAAGTTAAAATATACAAAACTAACTTAAACTTACATTGCAGAATTAAAACTCATATGGTAATATATACCATGTTGTGTATGTATGATAAATTATATCAAAATCGGCTCAGCCGTTGTTGCGTAAATTGCAAACAAATATACAATAACACAAACTTGTTGTTTACAATATTATATTTAAAGGTTAAGAATGGATAAATTGGTTTTTATATTAGTTAAAAGGCCAGCTTTAATGTTGAGAGTTAATGTTACTTAAAACGTACTTTAGAAAAATACAGGTATCTCTGTTTCTCCTTTGTTTTATAAAGCAAAAGAAAGGGATAGTTATATGTATTTTTTCATCTAAGTATGTTTTATGAAATGTTATATATCTCGCCTGTAGTTTTACATTATACTAAGCTTAGCTTCCAGCCTAAGATGATCATATAGATGTATTGTTGATTTATATTTTGTAATTTTATTTAGAATAAAGGCAATCATAATCTTAGTACTGTTTTATGAATAGATATTAATAATTATATTGGTAATTCAACTCTGTGATGGAATAGATAAAACTTAATTTTTTTCACCTTTCTCGAGTCTGGTATGGTATGTTTTTAGGGTCACGTGTTTTATTTATTAACCATTCTCATCATGTGTTTACCTACTTATAGATTAACGCACATAAACAATCGGTATATAAACAGGTATAAGGTATTTAATCTTTTTTCAACCGCAATGCTAAAGTATAAGGTTGTATTTTGGTGATTAAGTTTTAGGGTTTATCCTAGTTTTAGGTAAGAAGGTAATGTTATATGGAGACTGAATTTTTATTTTGTTACAGCTATCCAATATGTGAAGTCTAGAACGGGAACACAGATGATTTTGATGAACCATTATACGTATTGTCTTGTGTGGCAGTCTCCGACTAAAGGCACTACCCATTGGCGCTGTTCCTCTCACAATGGCAAGAAATGTAAAGCCAAGCTGATCACGGACACAACTGGGAATATCACTGGAAATATGGTGCACACACATACCCCCTACAAGTATGCTGTTCTTAAAGGTGTTTATATTAGAATTGGTTAAATCTTTACATCGAAGTGGTAATTGTAAGTAGTATATAGATATACTATAAGATATATTAAACATAATATTTTACAGTTTTATAAACAGACAGGGAATTGATTCGTTTCTTTAATAAATATTGACATTTTGTTTGAAATTGTGACGAGGTGCATTTATCACACTAAATACAATCTGACTACTTGTTGAAGTAAATATGATATTATACGTCAATTCTGTTATATTTTACTTCTTTGTAATATAAAATTGTGCATTTAAAAAAATGTACATCACAAATGCTCCACGACGGATATTGAACTTTAATCCATTTTAGGATATTGACGCGAGTTGCTTATATATACGTATATGTTAGTTTTAGTGACGTGATAAGTTCAAATTCATTACTACAGTGAAACTTGGTTAAGTAGGACCTGGATAAGTGAGAAACCTCCATAACTGGAACTCATGCTGAGGTCCCAACACTTTGGCACTGAATTACCTCTGTTAGTGGGACGAGGTAAACCTCTATATCTGGGATTTGTTCTTTCTATTTATCACCATAGTTACCTCTATAACTGAAACAGCGAGTAAATTTTATATGCATAAACCTCTGTAACTGAGATAACATTGTTTGTTTACTCATTCTTATTCTACCCACAAAATTCACATGTAATTTTAAGTCCACCCCTATTAATGGAACCCTCTGTAAATGAGACTTAATTTATTTATACCTGTATATCTGAGACACTGGGTAAGTGGAATACCTCTATAAGTGAAACGACATTGCAGGTCCCTTGATGTCTCACTCAACCAGGTTTCACTGTAATATAATAATACCTATGTCATTTATAGGTGATTAGCCATATTTATAGTCTTTTTAATTCAATTATTTATTTGAAGATAAGTGCTTAATAAGAACAGATTTAGCTTTGTAGTCGTTGAATAATATTTGCTTCCTAGTATTATGTTTGAGGACATATATAGTATAACTATCGCAGTATATTAAAACTTTCTAGCCATATTCGGTTCAATAAACGGAGTTGGTAAGGAAAGTAAAATGTGTATGATGTTTCAAATTCTAAAGTTTATTCCTATTATAAAGTTTATAGAATTTTATATGGTAGATTCCTATGTGTGTCGTTTTGATCTTAGTGCTAGATTTTCAAATTAATCTTCGATTTGATCTCAAAACTTGTATTTGAGATTGCTTTTCAATCAGTTTTGTGACTGCCAACCAACGGGTTGGTTGGTCCTGGTTTTGGTGCCCGGTGTTTGAAATTTATTTTGCATAGATTAAGGCATACTGTTCACGTCGCGTCATTTAACATTGCAGTGCATGCATTCGTCAAAGACAATAGGCGGCCTTCAAATGGATAGACGACCTAACATAATGGTTGGGGAATATTAGATAAGTGTACTGTAACCTAAATTTCTGCCTAACCACTTCGGGACATATGCTTAGAGAATACGTGTTACTATCTATGATTGTACTTCTTAACTAGATAATAATTAATAACATTATTATATAATTAAACAAATAATTGTTACTTTCGAAGTAGTTATTCATATATTATAAATACTTGTATCAATTCTGGTTGTTAGATTAGGATATAAACAGAAAATAAATGTAAAATCTACAAAAAAAACGAATAAAGCCTTAAAATACAAGAAAAAAATGTTTCATATACTCGTAGGTTTAAATGTAACTCTGTATGATTATTATTGTCATACAACGTACCTTCTGACTTTCTGAAAAACCTTATTTATAATTTTATAAAGTACTAGCTACTTCCGCGCGGCTTTACACGCTCTGCTCAGCTCCTATTGGTCGTAGCGTGATGTTTTATAGCCTATAGCAATTCTCGATAAATGCGCTATCCAACACTAAAAGAATTATTCAAATCAGACTTGTAGTTACGGAGATTAGCGCGTTCAAACAAACAAACAAAAAAACAAACTTCTGCTTTATATACCTACTAATAGTATAAGATATAAGATTATTCAGTATGTTATGTAAGTTAACTTATAGCCATTAATTTTACTATCGGCTTGCTTGACAACGGACGAAGTTTTTAAATTATTAGTCAAAATTTTGAACATAACGTCGAGACTAATGATAGCTTATAATTTTAGCAAAATTTTCTGGAACCATCACCTACGATTCAATTTAAAATTATCTAAATGTTCTTCAATTCAATGTAGTGGTTTTAATATAAATACTTATTTCTTTGAACTTATGGATTTTTCATTTGTAGCCAGACTACCCACATATTCATTGTTAGTATTTTTTTTAACCTCAAGGTGGGAAATCCTCATGGAGCCCCCTCGCCTGGGGAGGATGAAAGGGACTGTCAGACTCTTACTTATTAAAACCCACCCCGGTGTCCCGTCTCACACGTGGGTAACATTCATTGTTAGTATGAACCAAACTTATTATAAAACTTATTACCTCTATAAAAACTTAAAGGGGATTAAATGCGAAAAATTAGGTAAGTAGGTATATTTATTTCTTCAGATAATCAACAGTGAATGGCGGACTTAATGTAAGTTTTTGACGAGAAACTCGACTAATTTCGAGCCACGCTATAGCCTCATATTCATGAACACCATCCGCGACACGCGACGCCGTGACTGTCGTACTTCTTCTGTCCTAGCACGGCTTGAAACTAGTCGAGTTCCTCGCTCAGTTACGTGAGTAAGCCGAAAACATAATAATTTTGTATTATGCCTCATGGAAGTCTTTTACATGTTTTTTTATTTTGTTTTTTAGCCTATAAGTTTATAAAATCGAAAAAGGGCCGGCCGATGATTTTACTGAACAATTACACATATACTTTTGCGTCTGTATCAAATAAGATGGGTACCAACCGATGGACATGTGCCTACAGAGTTCAGTCCAAATGCAAAGCCAAAGTCATATTGAATGAACATCAGGAAATTATATCAGCTGATTCCGATCATAATCATTCACCTCCCAAATATCATTTTTTCAATGGAGAGTATATAAGAATTATATAAAATGTATACAACACTTATTATGTCACTTGGTGTAATGTTCTATTCGTGGATTTGTTGTATTACCTAATATAATAATAAGTATTTTAAGTGTCTATTTTCTTTACCTAATATTAATATTGATATTTTATACCATTCTTTCAAAATTTGGGAATAATGTTAAAATTGACAGATTTTTAAGTTATCAAACACATCAAAAACTCGTAAGTTTCCATAGGTTTTGTATGAGTTATTTGAATAACAAATAATCGATTCTGTTTTTGTGAAAAACAAACTTTTGTAACTAAAATTTGCTTTTCAGGAATCAAGTTTATACAATCTAAAAGGGGCCGGCCGTTGCTTCTACTTGACAATTACACGTACAGTTTGTCATCTTCATCTCAAGTGAAAGGTACAAAGCGGTGGATATGTACCTCAAGATGCCAGAAGGACTGCCGAGCTAAGGTCATTTTGAATTCGCAGCAGGAAATAGTGACTATTGAATCTGACCATATTCACCCACCACCCAAATACCATTATCGTAACGGACAGTATTATAGGATACATTAGTAATACTAAAGTATTTTTTTCACAATCCAGTGTATTATAATGTAAGTATAGTAATAGTAGTACTAGTGAGTGTATTCTAATTCTAAGTGTGGGAGAACCATACTTCAGCACGAATGGGCCGGCTCAATAGGAGCGATACCACGCCCCTACAGATAATCGACGTGAAACAACGCTTGTGTTGTGTTTCGTCGTAAGTGAGGTAAGCGGAGGCCCAATTACCCCCCTTTTCCAGTCTCTACAATCCCCGAATCCCCCATAATCGTCAAATTCTCAATATCCAAAAGGTCGGTAAAGCACTTGTAATGCCTCTGGTGTTTCAGGTGTCGATGGGCGCGGCGATGGCTTACCATCAGCTTATCTCATCGGCTTATCTCATAAAAATATACTTTTTTTAATGTCAAGCGCTGATTGCTGTCTATTGGGCGATACGGAGGTGATGTCTGTCGCCTATACCCATTTGTCGTAATGTTTCCAAATATCAATTTTTAATGTAACATGATAGATTTGTCACTTCGAAGTACCGCCATTTTCTTATTTTAATAATTAAAGAAAGTAAGTGTTTTACTTGAGTTGTTTCTTCAAGTTGTTTTAGCAGTTTTGAATAACTTCAGATACAAAATTAAATCTTTCTAGTTTGTTTCCGAAGTTGCCAACTACATTAAATACTTATAAGTTCTGATAAAGGTTACAATTTAAAACATTAAAAATGTTTCATAATAAAACATGCTTTTTCAGGAGTCCAGTTTATACAATCTAAAAGGGGCCGGCCGTTGCTTCTACTTGACAATTACACGTACAGTTTGTCATCTTCATCGCATATGAAAGGTACAAAGCGGTGGATATGTACCTCAAGGTCAAAAACGAAAGACTGCAAAGCTAAGGTCTTCTTGAATTCTCAGCAAGAAATAGTGACTATGTATACTATCCATAATCATCCACCTCCTAATTACCTTTATCACAATGGAGAGTACATTAGGATAAGTTACTAATAGTGAAATATGAGTTTTTCAGAATCCATATTGTAGATTTCTCTTTTGCCCCCTATTGTATATAAAAAAATCTTCAATAAAAAGTTTATTGTACGAGGGTATCGATGGCCAAGTGTAGTTCTATTATCTCACGAGCGCGAGTGAGCCATAGTTGTAGTTGTAGTGCGTGTAGACACGCGCGCTTGTGTGCGTAACTCTCAGCAAGCTCATTCATTGGCATGCCAGCCAAATGTGGGCGTTCCCGAGCGTACGCAAACAAAGACAATGTGCGTATGCATTTACCCACACAAGTATGGCGCTCCCGCGCTCATGAGATATAGCATCTATACCTATATGCTTTCATCGCTCAAATTCATTGCAAAGCCAATATCTTATGCAATGAACAGTAGGAAATAGTGTCTGCTAATACCGATTATTGTTTTTATTTATAATGTGATGCTGTTTTCTGTTTATATACATTTTTTTTTGTATTAAAATGTAATTAAATAATAATTTAATAATAAATAATTGTGCAAAATTGAGTGTTTCTGTAAACCTGTCTATTTGCTTCACCTTATGTTTTATATTAATTTTTGGCGTAACATGATAAACGAAATAAAAGCTTTTCATTTTCTGTGGCTAGTTTTGTTCGGATCACAAATTACTCGGCTTCTTTTCAGGACTCAAGTTTATAAAATCTAAAAGGGACCGGCCGCTGCTACTACTTAACAATTACACGTACAATTTAACATCATCATCACATGCGAAGGGTACCAAAAGGTGGATATGTACCTCAAGACCTCAGAAGAACTGCAGAGCTAAGGTCATCTTGAATTCTCATCATGAAATAATGTCTGTTGAAGCCGATCATAATCACCCACCTCGCGAATACCATTACCATAATGGAGAGTACATTAGGGTAAATTAGTAATAGTGGTATATGTTTAGTTTATAATCCACATTATTCTTTTTTTAATTTTAAGTGCTACGGACGATTGTTTTCCATCAATCAAGTGACCCGTTTTATCTTTTTTTTTCTTTAAAAAAAACGTTGCCCCTCTTTAGGATTTTCTCCTGTGTCGTGGGTGCGTTTACAATCGTACAAGTTCACATATACAATGACACCTAGACCCGAAACAACAATTTGTGGATCACACAAAGTGTTGGTCCGTGTGGGAATCGAACCTGCGACACGTTGCACGGCAGCCGCTTGCCCAGCCACCGCACCAACCGTGCAGTCCTTTGCGGCACTGTTCCATAAAAAATAAATCAAACATCCTACAAATGGTTTAGTTACTTTTACGTCACCTGTTCACCAGTTAGTTGTAATGTTTCTAAATGTCAATTACTATTTTGAATATGAGATATTGTATTTCATCCATTTTTGTATTATTTATATCCAATACAGGAAAACCTCGTAAAAAGTATAATAAGCCGCGGTGGCCCGGAGGTCCATGACGCCAGCCGATCATGCATGAGGCTTGAAATCTACCAACGGCAAGTACCAATGTGGCTTTTTACGAGTGTCAATTACAATGCTCTTTCTAAGATTATAATGGTAGATAGCACTGATAAACGGTAAAGGAAAACATCGTGAGGAAACCTGAGCTTGTATTTTTTAATTATAAATTTGAAATCGCCAACCTCCTCCGTGCCAGAAGAGGCCTTTGGTCAGCAGTGGCCTTACTGTTGATGATGATAATTATTAAAAAAATCTGTGTATAACCTGTATTATTGCTTCACCTAATATTTTTATATATATTTCTTTATTTTTGAATAAATTCAGATACAAAATAAAAGCTTTTCAGGTTTTTGAAGTTATAACTTGCTTTTGACGTGACAACGTCTTATAAATTGGTTTGCCGGGTGACACTTCAAGAAACTGCGTTACGCTCCGCTCACGTTATGCGCTCACAATGAGAGCGAGTGAGAGGCACGCGTCCCTTCCACTCGGGCATGGTTAGCCCGCCTAAGAGCGAGAGAGACGGACATAATATTTTACCACTCAAAGTCGTTGTCACGTAAAACTTTCGCCCGTATACCGACTTTACAGGCAACCAATTTTTTTTTTCAGGAATACAATTTATAAAATCGAAAAGGGGCCGGCCGTTGCTACTACTTAACAATTATGCGTACAATTTGGCATCTTCGTCGCAAATGAAAGGTACTAAGCGATGGATATGTACTTCAAGGTCACAAAAGAAAGACTGCAAAGCTAAGGTCATTATGAATTTTCAGCAGGAAATAGTGACGGTTGATGACAACCACAATCACCCACCTCCCAAATACCATTATCATAATGGAGTGTACTATAGGGTAAATTAGTAATGAAGTATATGTTTTCATCATCTGTTAATCTTCTCTCTTCACGTCAGATATAGGAATAAATCTATCGAATTGGCTGGTTCTCACGGGATCTCTCTGCTCTAGTACTTGGATTCAAGGTCATATATAAGGATGAAATGAATATTCATAAATAACCTCCAATAATTTAAAGTGGGGATAACATTTTAAGGGAATTGGTGACCATTCGAGTTGAAGATTACTATTTTAATATCTTGGTCTATTGTTTAGAGCATATTTCTTTGTCAAACTAGAAAATATTGTTTTATTTTTCATGAATTGTGGATTACTGTGTATATATATTATTAGTGTACATTTGATGATTTGAACTAGTAAAGTAAGCTAATTTATTAAAATATATCGCACATAACGCCTTTTTCTTATAAAATTGAAATATTTTAACGTCGGTTCGTCCATCGATATGTTCAACAAAAAAATTGGAAATGATTTGTTCCATAAACCCCATTTAAGATTATGCTCTAATTACAAGTAACAAAGTTCAAAAACGCTTGTTTTTATAGTTTTCTAATAAAACTTTTTTTCTTCCAGGAGTCAAGTTTATAAAATCCAGAAGGGGTCAGCCATTGCTTCTACTTGACAATTACACGTACAATTTATCGTCTTTGTCGCATGCGAAAGGTACCAATCGGTGGACATGTACCTCAAGACCCCAGAAGAACTGCAGAGCTAAGGTCATTTTGAATTCTAAGCAGGAAATAGTGTCTGTTGAAGCCGACCATAATCACCCACCTCGCGAATACCATTATGATAATTTTGGGTACATTGGGGCGCAACAGTAATAGTTTTTATAATAACTATCGTGAGACATACTAAATTAACTAAAAACTGCGGGTTACTCACGTGAATATACTGAGAAAAGCTCTACTAGTTTCGAACCACAAAGAGAGGGTCTTCCTCATGAGCAGCGTGCGCGGTCGCGGCGACGTCACCCAGCTCACGTAGTAGAGCTTTTCTTAGTATATTCACGTCAGTAACCCGCAGTTTTTAGTTAACAGTAGAGGTAATAGTGATGTGTATTTTTTTCATATAGATTCATAGACGTTCTTCATGTATGTACAATTAGTCGAAAATTTGGATCTCTCTCCTCTCTTTAATTTTTGTGTTTAGGTAAATAATTTTGAATTTAAAATTTCAAGTGAAATATTTATTTTAATATCAGTTCATTTCCGTCTATTGGTATGTTCGACGAAAAAAGTGGAAATTATTTATTCTGTAAACCCATGATGTGATTATGCTCTCCATAGTCATCCTGTATGCAAAGTTTAGTTACCACAGTTAGGGCCCTAGTCTGTCAATTTATGGAATTGCGTCATTCAACACGATCCCATCGTCTTTTTCTTAATCCGCTACATCTATAGTGGTATATCAATGATCTCCTTATGAGAGTCAATGAGTCAAGATTATAAGCTCAATTTATGAGATATGGTAATAAAAAATAATAAAATAAAATAATTTATTTAATATAATTTTTTTTGGTATAATGTTTAATAATTATATAATGCTATGAAATTTAATAATTAGATTACTAAGTACCAAATTAAGGTTTCAAAAGTACTAAAGTATGAATTGAAGTAAATGCTTTGACTTTGACTTTGATTAAGAATTTAGCGTAAGTTAGTCATTCGTTTGTCATTCTGTACGAGATTTGCGTGTGCCACCTATTTGTTGTACTTAATGTACCAAAATGATAATTTTTATTTTTACATGATGTTATGTTATTGCATTATACTTCTTTTAAAAAAAATAGTCTTTCACTTGTACTCTTATTGTTTCGTCGCCTAAATATTAAATGTATCACCTAATTGAAGGAAACCTGGGCTTATAATTTCTATTTATAAATATGAAACCACAAACCCACATTGAGCAAGCGTGGTGATTAATCCGTCCGTGACACAATGTATTTTCTATTGAGCCTTATATATTTATTTATTTTATTTATTTCTTCTTCACAAAAAATGCGAAGATGCGAAGCCAGAACACAATTAAAAAAAATGGTTAATGCAAATATACCGGCAGTCAAAAGGTTAATGTTTAAACCTTCTTCGTGTGATAAGAGGCTTTGCTCAGCAGTGGGCACTTATAAGCTGTTGATGGAAAGGTTGATGCTCAAACCTTCTTCGTGTGAGAAGAGGTCTTGCTCAGCAGTGACCACTTAAAGGCTGTTGATGTACGAAATGTACCACCTAACATGTTGCAAGTTTTGATAAAGGATTTTTTGTGGATACTTCGAAAGGAAAAGTTTTTTTTTACCATGTTCTCCTGTGTCGTGGGTGCGTTTTTGTTTGAGATTGACTATTTCCTTGTTATATCAGTACCATGCCAACGAAACTGTTTCATCGAACAAACGTTCATTATTTGCACAATATTCTAATAAAATTTGCCTTTCCAGAAATCAAGTTCATAAAATCAAGAAGAGGGCAACCGTTGATTCTACTTCACAATTATACGTACAATTTGACGTCATCATCGCATATGAAAGGTACCAAAAGGTGGATATGTACTTCAAGGCCCCGGAAAGACTGCAAAGCTAAAATCATAATAAATTCTCAGCAGGAGATAGTGACCATGGATGCTGACCATAACCATCCACCTCCCAAATACCATTGTCATAATGGAGTGTACTTCAGGATTCAGTAGGAATAATGAAATACATTTTCTTCTTCATGTTTTTATCATAATCCCTTGTATTGTAATTTAAGGATATGAGTGAAATTCAGTGTCTTTTAATCCCTAAGGGAAAACTTATATTATACAGGTAACACGTGGGTACTGTATAAGTAAGTGAAGTATTCATATTTTATATTTTCTATTATATTAAATAAAATGTATGAAACTACAGTTTTCTTCAGTTTTATGAGTCTATAGTTTTTTTACGGTTTTCCTCTACTACTACTATAAAATGATGCGTAACCCACTTTCACGTTTTCCTAAATCCACCACCAGCCACCTCTACAGATTTATTAACAACTATGACACAAGTATGATGTCGTGGTGGCCCGGGACCTTAAGACTTGAGCCTATAAATGCCCACTGCTAAGCAAAGCCTCTTCTTCACACGGAAAAGGTTTGAGCATTAATCACCACGCTTGCTCAATGCTTTACTCAATTAAATTAACTAAAATCGCCGCGATCGCGCACGCTGCTCATGAGGAAGAACCCCTCTGTGGTTCGAAACTAGTAGAGCTTTTCTCAGTATATTCACGTGAGCAACCCGCGAATTTTAGTTAATTTAGTATGTCTCACGATAGTTATTATAAAAACATTTACTCAATTACTTAATTTTGGTACGATTTTAAATTTTTTTCAGGATTGCAGTTTATAAAATCGAAAAAAGGCCATCCCTTGCTTCTGCTTGATAATTACACGTACACTTTTGCGTCTGTGGCGCATACTAAAGGCACAAAACGGTGGATATGTACGTCACGGTCGCAATGTAACTGTAAAGCTAAAGTGATATTAAACTCGCAACAAGAAATAGTGGCTGTCGAAGCCCATCATAATCACCCACCTCACAAATACCATTATTTTAATGGACAGTACATTAAAATTACTTAACGATTTAGTCCTTTAAAAAAATACTTGTAAATCTCATGTCTTTTTTGTGTACTTTGTTTCTTTTGTGTAATCCATATTTTTTTCTGTAAACATTACTTTCTTGTGTAAACTAAATATTAATTTTTGTATTTTGTACTATTGTAATATTATCCAATAAAAATGAGAATATGACTTTTCTTTTTTTATGATTTCAGGAATTTTTAAAAGTATTGTTTAAGTATTTTCAATTCAAGCTTTCTTAGTTTCAATAGGGATCGAAGACAGTAACTTTGGATAACTGTCTCGCTGGGGTTTTTTTTAAAGGGGGAAAATCATCGATTGACTTCTCCCGCCTGGTTGAAACGGTAGGGAGTGTCAGACTCCTATTGACTAAAACCCACCCCGTTCCTACTTCGAGCCGGGGAGCCCCGTCAACCCGTTAGGTTCTCCGCGAGTCTCTCTAGGGTATGCAATCTAATTACTCTGTAATAAATAATTCCTTCTTTTTAGTTACAATTTACTCTGATACTTTTAGTTTAATTTTTGCAACTTTTAATAATACATACACATTATATTGTGTTTACTTATTTTATATTGTTTATCAGGTTTCAAGTTTATCAAATCGAGGAACGGTCGTCCGTTGGTTATGATGGACAATTACACTTACTGTTTTGCATTTTTTGCGCATAAGCAAGGTACCAAACGATGAGTATGCACATACTACTGAGATTTTTGAAAACCCAGTAATACTTTGCCCGACTCGGGAATCGAACCCGAGACCCCTTGCTCGGCAGTCGCACTTGCGACCACTCGGCCAACGAGGCAGTCAAAAATAACATTGCTTGTCCTTTTCCTCTTTTCATCGAATTTTTTGTGACTTGCCTACCAAGATTAAAATAATTATATGTTTTAGGTTTCAGATATATCAGATCAAAATTTGGCCGTGCATTGGTTTTAATGAACAATTACACATACACTTTTGCATCTATTTCGCATAGAAGAAGCACCAAACGATGGATATGCACCTCACATTACCGGAAAAACTGCAAAGCTAAGGTCATATTTAATTTGGACCAGGAAATATTGTCAGCTGACACCGACCATAACCATCCGCCTCCGAAATATGTTTGTTTGAATGGCGACTATATTAGAATAACCTAACTATGTTGTATATTAACAGAAGTTACTCATGATACTGCTTTGTATAAAAGTCAGCAGACCGAACTATCCGAAATGTAGAATATCTATTATATTTTAAGTGGTTTTGGAAGTTTATCACTTTGTAACAATTCCATTAGCGCTAGTCAGTATCCGTTGCGGTGCTTGCACTTTCTACCCTGACCCTGAATTATTAAGGATCAATTATGTCTTGATTCTCATGATTTTTTCAAATCACTCATCTTTTTCGAAGTTGTACCGAAGTTGTAAAAGAGATATGGAAAAAATTATTAAGTAAACAAACAAAGCCAAACATTTTTTTGTATTTATTATAACATTCATGGTCTTGTGTTGAAAGAAATATGTTTTATCTTAATAAAAAATATAAATTAAGTTTGATATTATTTCTTTATAATATCTATTTTCTGAATTTTGATCTGCATTTTTAATTTGTAAACGTGTCAAACATTATAATCGGCAAGATACTGCAGTTATAAATTTTCCTCGTATTAGCATCAAAAAGCTTTTGTGAGATCTCAAAACTAATTTTAAGTTTCGGTTTAATTCAAGTGGCAGAAAAAATTGTTAGTATCAAATAAAAAATGCTTGTAATCACTCTTTTTATTCAAGTTTCCTTTTACTCGTTCTCTCTATAATTGTCACATGATTATTCTGCTAATTGTTACAAAATTAATACAATATAATATTTTTTTCAGACTTCAAATTTATTCAATCGAAACATGGTCGACCGTTGATTTTGATGAATAAATACACGTACAATTTTACATCCATGTCGCATTTGAAGGGTACCAAACGTTGGGTGTGTACCTCGCAATCCATGAAAAACTGCAAAGCTAAGATTATAACTAATTTGGAAGAAAAAATTTTGTCATCTGACACCAACCATAACCACCCACCTCCTACATATCATTATTTTAAAGGGCAGTACATTAGGATCCTTTGACGATGTTGTATACTATAAAATACGTACCTTGAGAGTACATTTTCGTCTGTTTGTTTAAAATTCAGCTTATGTAACTACCGTAAGGTAGATTTTCTATTAAAATTATCAGTAGATTTAGAACTAATTTTATGTTTTTGTATGTTATTTGGGCTTTTTATTAATAAAGTATCAAGAAAAAAAACTTATTTATTCTTTATGTATACGTATGTATATATAAAAGTCGACCCAGGTGAGACCAATGGGACCTACCGTATTCCTGCTCACCAGGTGGCACAAATGTAGGAACAGAGTTTTAGTCCAATCACAGCAGTTGTCAAATATTGAACGTCCAATGGGATGAAACTATCTAATTCTTAATTAAACGAAGAACGAGAGGTTCACATTAGTACCAACGGGTTAGCAAAAATACGGCAGGGCCCATTCAGTTCGATTGACATTGATATTGTCGTACTCTGAGTTGCAACACTAGCCCCCATTGCATCTGTATTGCATGGATATTTAATGAACTAAATGATATTGAGTTTGGCTTTATATTCCGTGCTCTGAATGCTGTTTTAGCAGCTACGATTGGGGTTGTATAGTGTTGACCTGGAATGATTATTGAGATTTTATTGGATTAAAATTAAGATTGGTCACAAGAATGAGCCCTGGCTTTGGCTAAATGCGGGTTGTAAATAAATTATAACTTCTATTTTTTGTTTCTTAATTTCTATGTCTATACTCGAGAATATGTCAACTTCATACATTATTAATAACAGCGTCTACTAGTAGTTAGTAGTACGACGTTTCTTTATTAAATGTACTATTAATCATGTAGGTACATTATGTATACAGAATACATAGTACATGGAATAAAACATAAGAAGTATTGCACTAGTATTTTTTCTTCTTCGACTAATTTAATAGTATTTTTAGATGTGCTATTAAATTGAATCACGACGCAGATAAACAAAATCTTCTTAATTACAGCGATCAAATACATCAAGTTCCAAACTGGGAAAACTTTGATACTGTATAAGAATTATTCGTATTATCACCACAAAGATTTTGCGAGGAAAGGAACATACCACTGGTTGTGTTCAAGTACCAGAAGAAAGAAATGCAAGGCAAAACTTGTTCTTGACCAAGATGAGAGCATTGTATTAGACGTGTTCGTCCATAACCATGAGCCTCCCACGTTTTATGAAAGTAAAGGGTTCCATTATAAAGTGTAGAAAGACTGTAATCCCTGTTTTTATAATAATATCGTGAAACATACTAAATTAACTAAAATCGCGGGTTACTCACGTGAATATACTGAGAAAAGCTCGCAGCGCAAGTAGCATCACCGAGGCGAGTGCCAACGCCAGCTAGCGAGATGCGCGACGTCGCCGCGACCGCGCACGCTGCTCATAAGGAAGAACCCCTCTGTGGTTCGAAACTTGTAGAGCTTTTCTCAGCATATTCACGTGAGTAACCTGCGATTTTAGTTAACTGAAATCCCTGTCAGATTTTCCATTGAAAACTATTATTAATATTCACGTGGAAAAGTCGTAGTTCGGAATAGTGCGCTATTGCATGCCCGTTTTCTGTGAGGCCCTGGTATATTACTCTGATCGAACCGGTCCATTCGAATTTTTTTTTCTTTATCTTTCTGTCTTTCTAATAATTTTTCTACACCATTTGTTAGTAAAAAAATGTGTCGTAGTGTTTATTGTAATGTATATTATGCAATACAATATGAAATAAACAATATGCATTTTTAAACTAGTATTCTTCTCTCTTCTTCTATATTTGGTTGTTGTTTATAAATATTATATGTCCTAAACAACTTTTGATTTAACAATCATGTGAAAAGTTGGTCGCAAATCAGTGATTTAAGGTTTTTTGTTACAGATTTCCAATATATAAAATCGATGAGAGGAAATCAACTGATTTTGTACAGATCATATACCTATTTCTGCCAGCGGACGGTACTATCTAGAGGTCTTGCGCATTGGATCTGCACTTCCAGTCGAAGTAAAAACTGCAAAGCTCGAATGGTCCTGGATTCTAGCAATAAGATTGACTCCTGTAACCTTGAACATAATCATGAAGCACCATCATACCGTTGTGTGCGTGGACAGTATTTGAGGATCTAATGCCCTTTTCTACCAACCTCCCTTAAATGCAGGGTGTAAATGGATCGCTACCGTAATGCTCAGAGAAATAAAATTGTTTGTACAATTTTAATCTTACAAACTACAAACTAAAAATTCTTGATTAGAAATATATTTAACATGTACATTGTATCTCTTTTTTGTATCATCAGACATTTAATGGGCTCTAAAGTACCATCTAGATCTGAACGGTACTCATTAATATATCTGTTGCAATCTGTTCCTGTTATAAAATCGTTTTAGTTTCCGTGTTATTCATATAACATCAACCTTGAGCAGTTGATTACAACTATTATTACATAAAACAAACATTTCATTGCTTACTGTTATGAAAATAATCCTTGTTTTTTACGATCACTTGTCAGCGTTTTTCGGGAGGGTTCCGTTTACGCCTTTTATAGAACCTCTAAGCTAAGATAGGTGATATTTTGGTTTTCACAAACATATGACACGTTACAGTACAAATAAGAGGTTAGTTCACGTGCTCCCGTTAAGCAACTCTTAGTTAAAAGATGGGGATTTAGGGTTTGTTGGTGAAACGGCCATTTTAGGTATCTTATTCTTATAATGTGTTTTTGCTTAATGCAATCTCTGTTTTCTTTGTTATCTATGATTAGATATTTATTTTCTTGTATGATTACATTTTTCATTATCTGAAGGAGTAGACAGTGCACACACTAAATGTGTGCTTTTTGTATATATCTCCTTTTTATATATTGTTATGAACCATACATATCCTACCAAAAATTTGACACTCTTTGCGAGGAATAATGCTTTTGTAATATCAATAAATTCTTTATTTTTTGTGTGAATTAAAAAAAGCCAATGCAACAATGGCAATTTTATTTTAAAGCCCTAGTTTTGTAACATCATTGTCAAAAAAGTTATGTAAGTGTTAACTTATATATCACTTCACTACATAGTATAAAGCAAAGTCGCTATCCGCCGTCTGTCTGTCCCTATGTATGCTTAGAACTTTAAAACTACGCATCGGATTTTGAAGCGGTTTTTTTAATAGATAGAGTGATTCTTATGGAAGGTTTATATGTGATACATGCATATTGCACCCGTGCGAAGCTGGGGCGGGTGGCTGGTACTAGTATATAAAATTACATCATCATCATCAACAGCCTGCTCGTGGCCATTGCTGACTAAAGCCGATTTCTCACACGGAGAAGGTTTGAGCATTTATCACAACGCTTGCGGCTTGCTCAATGCGGATTGGCGATTTCAAACTTATAATTAGAAATTATAAGCACAGGTTTCCTTACGATATTTTTATTTACCATTTGTCAGTGTCTAAATAATGTTAGAAAGTACATATACCTCGGAAAAGTCACACTTGCCGTATTGGTAGGTTTCGAACCCGCACTCTCTTCCATCAAAAGTGGTCGTATTAAACCTCCTCACAACAACAATATATAATATTACAATAAATAAAAATTAATAATGTTACTTGTATTCATTGTGGTTTCTATGAATCTAATTTCTTTTACGTTTTTACAGATTACATTTACATTAAATCTTTGAGAGGAAAGAATTTAATTTTGTACCAGGATTATACATATTCTCACCGCCGCCGCGTTCCATCGAAGGAAGTCGATTACTGGGTCTGCTCCTCGAACCGAAGCAAGTGCTGTAACGCGGCCATAACTATAGACTTTGATAATAAATTAAAAGAAACAGAAGGTCAGCATACTCATCCAAAACCACGGTTTGTCTACCACAACGGACAATATTTTAGGTCTTATGAAAAGCGTAAAAAAAAACTAGATAAAGACTAAATAATTTTTTTGTCTATTATTTCAGTTATATTTCTTTTAGCCTTTCTTTCCTTCTTTCATTAGTTATCAATTAAAATATACAAACATATGCAGTGCTTTACTTTTAATATTAAAAGAGCTCAAAATAAAATTACATTTTTATGCCAAAAATACATCCCCGGTATAGGTACCGGGGATGTATTTTTAAACATAAGTATTTTATTCACGTTAAGTTTTAATTTTTGTTTATTTTATGTTGTATAATAAATATTTATTTATTTTCGTGTTATATAGACTGCCTCGCTTGTAGGGTGGTCGCAAGTGCGACTGCTGGGCAAGGGGTCTCGGGTTCGATCCCGGGTCGGGCAAAGTATTACTGGCTAGTAGTAGTACGGAGTCTGGATTTGCCCGGTATATGGCAACAGGCTCACCCCCTATTACATGGGACTCCTAACATAAATAGTGAAAAATGGGTGTTACATTGTACAGTGGTATTAAGTGCCGTAATGTGCACCTCTGCCTACCCCTACGGGGATAAAAGGCGTGATGTTATGTTATGTTAAGTTTTACATAAACGAGTACCTATATTTTAATTTGATTTATAATGTGTACTTGTATCATAAAAATATATTTTAAATGTACCTATAATTTAAATAAAAAGGTTACAAAGTCATTTCTTTAGTTTTCATTCCCAAGTCATTGTTTTTATTAAATTACATCGTAATCTTTCTTTAAAATAACTTTTTCTTTTTTTTTGATTATCACAAAATAGTTTTTTTTTGTATAATAAGCAAAAAGTCATGTGGTTTTTGGTGAAAAATAAAAAATAATGACTGAAAAAGAAGAGGTTCTCAGTTTGACTTCATTGTATCTATGTCTCTCTGTCTGCGATTATCTCACGACGGGCTGAACTGATTTTAATGCGGTTTTCAGAAAAGTAGGAGCAGCTTCTATATTAACCGACTTCAAACAGAGGAAGGTAGAAGTTTCTTTAGACTTTGTACAAGAGTGGATTTTTCTTATTTTATTTTAATCTTTTTTTCAGACTACAAGTATATAACTTCTCGGCAAGGCAAGCAGCTAATTCTTTACCAGGATTACTCATTTTGTTTTCATCACGCATCTAATAAAGGCACTGTGCAGTGGTCATGTGTTTCGCGGACTGCCAAGCAATGTAAAGCGAAAGTGGTGATTAATGATCAGGGTAGAGTGGAAAGTGGTGAGTTTAACCACACTCACCCACCACCCAGGTTCATGGTTAATAAATTTGGACATTATTATCGGATATGATAATGTTAAAGTTTCCTGCTACTATCATTGACTGAGTATTGTATAATTATTTGGGCTACCATTTCTTTTTGGGTAATAAGCTTTTATTTGTTACTTATTTCTTTATATAAATGGTTTACTTTTCGTTTAGTTTATATTTCGTTAAGTATCGAATAATATCTGTTTCTTTAAAATATATTTTTTTGTTCTATCTGTTTGGATTTACCTGTATATAGGTAATCTATAAGTTTCTACAGCCATAGAATGATAAAAATGGCTACTCTTTTTGGTGATTAAAAGATATTATTTCTATTAAAAGCATTTTTTTTTTTTTACTTCCCTTAACCCTCGTGAGTGAACCCCAGGATGACTCCATGTGGATAATTGAAGCTATAAGTACTTAATATGTTGTATCAACTTTGGATACAAATGTATTTTTTTTTGTTAATAGTAACTACGGCAATGAAGGCTTATTTCGTGTTTTTATAATAACTATCGTGAGACATACCAAATTAAGTAAAATCGCAGATTACTCACGTGAATATACTGAGAAAAGCTCTACTAGTTACTAGCGGTCGCAGCGACGTCGCGCACGATGCACATGAGGAAGAACCCCTCTGTGGTTCGAAACTAGTAGAGCTTTTCTTGGTATATGCACTTAAGTAACCCACGATTGTACTTGGCTTATTTCATTTTTATTTTTATTAAGTTATATATTACGGTATAATTTATTTTACCGAAGTCAGTTATAATGGTACAAAATAATCTTTGTTACAGTCGCTCAATACGTTACCACCGTGCGGGGACATCGTTTAATTATATATCAAAACTACACTTACTGCCTTCAACATTCTGCTGCATCCACTGAGAAGTGGAAATGTGTTTCACGAACCTCTAGGAAATGTAAAGCGAAAATAGTGGTGGATGACTCGGGTAACGTGCTACGTGGCGAGTTATCCCACGACCATCCACCACCCAAGTTTATCATTAAATATGGAAAATATATTAAAATATAAATTCTATTTATATAGAAGCTATTATATACATATGGACTAGATTAATTTTATTACTACGACTTATTCACGGGAGGTAATAAAGAGAATCTCTACTAGTTTACATAATATAACATTACGCCTTTTATCCCCGAAGGAGTAGGTAGAGGTGCACACTACAGCACTTAATGCCACTGTACATTGTAACATCTGTAGGTATATTTAATAATATTAATAAATTATTATCGAAAATAATTATTGTTTTCATAAATAATTGTGCCCGGTATATGGCAATAGGACATAGGACTCATAAAATAAATATTGAAAAGTGGGTTTTATATTGTACTGGTTTTTAATAGAATATAAAATAAAATATTCTGTATTCATACTCTCACACGATTTCATGCATTCTTTGCACACAGTCTTCCAGTTTTACACAAATATATTATGGTATGATTACACATGAACAGCGTGCGCAGACGCGCTGACGTCGTCTATTGCGTCATTACTTCACGTGAATAAGACGTTGATAAATAGGAAATTTAAAAACCATTGTAATTTGTATTTTGAAATAAAATAAAGATTTTGTTGGTTATTTTTAATATATATTGTATTTTTTTTATTTATAAAGATTTTACCTCTTACAGGCCGCATTGCTTAGTAGGGTATTAAAATATGTAAATCGTCCCTTATTCGACATATGAAACCCATAGGCACTTTATTTGTTATTATAGTTTTATTATTTAATTATTTATTATTACCCCAATTTATTTATTTACTATTATAGTATTATTATTTAACAATAATAATAATAAATAATAATAAATTTTATTGAATCAAGAAAGAGTTTACACAATTTTGTTTAACATACTGTCTATCATATAACTTACATAATATTTGTATCATGAAAACAATTTTAGCATCTGTTGCTGAAATAGGTCTTAAGCCTGTGCTTCAGCTCGCAGCGCTTCAATCCTCGGAGCAAGTTTGTAAATTATAAAAACTAAATCTGGGTATACAAACATTTAAACGTAAGAAATAACATGCTTAACAATAAAATAAATTGTAAACTATAGTGAGTAAAAGTCCTCTGTATGAATAAAGTGAAAAATGAGTGTATGTGTGTCAGAGGGTGAGTAATTATGACAATTGAGTCTACATTGCTGTTGTATATGATTATGTGATTTCTACATTTATCATAGGTGAATATATAAACTAAGAGAATTTATTTAAGTACAGTAAGTATATCCTCAGTCTGATCATAAGACAGTTTCAAGAGCCAGCTAGAAAGTGCTTTTTTTTACTGAAGCCTTCTTCATGTGATAGATGTTAATATTTTTATTAACTTTATTGTAAATATGGGCACCCAGGAAGGGGTAAAATCTATGTATAAAACTAGTTCTTGGCATTATTGTGCGTTCGCAGACGGTGAAGTGTCTCCGCTTAGAGGTTATGTCGGGATTATATAACAATTTGGAGTGTTGTTTTAGTACTATATTTAATAAAAAAAGTTGTCGAACTGTCAGTACTTCACAGTATTCGTAGAGTAGTTTGGTCGGATAGCGAAAGGGTTTGAAGGTACATAGTTTAAGGATGGTTCTTTGTGAGACTTCGAGCTGTTTTAATGTGGTTTTTGGTGCTCCACCCCAGGATGATATGCAATAAGTAATGAGTGATTGGCAAAGAGCCTGGTAGGTCCGTTTAAGGATTTGTGGAGTTACTACATGCCTTAAGGTTTGAATAGGTAAGTAAGCTTGCGAATTCTTTTACTCAGCTCATGTATATGGGCCTTGAAATTGAGTTTATTATCTAACCTAACGCCCAGGTACTTTACTGATTCTGAAGCTTCAAGCTGTTCGCACTGACAGTTTAGGACATTCGGTGATTGCGAGGGACATTTGTGAACGACTAGCTTCAGATTGGTATTAGGATTGGCTCGAATTGAGAAGGTAAGGCATTTGGTTTTATGAACGTTGAGCGTGAGAACATTGACATGAAGCCATTTCCTCACTCTGTCAAAACCCTCCTGAGCCAGTTTAAAAGTGTCTTGCCAAGATTTTGCTGCAAAAACAAGGGCAGTATCATCTGCGTATGAGAGTATTTTTCCAGGGAATGAGTTGAGACAAAGGAGGTCATTTATATAGACGAGAAAGAGTGTCGGCCCAATAATGCTCCCTTGGGGCACCCCGAAAGATACAGGTAGTTCAGTACTGATGTAAGAGCCAATTTTAACACATTGCTGTCTATTTGTAAGATAATCTGCCAGCAGACTCAACTGTGTTCCCCGGATACCAATTCTTTCCAATTTACGTAAAAGGATCGGGACTGAGACCGTGTCAAATGCCCTCGCTAAGTCTAAGAATATTGCAACAACCTTATTTCCTTCATCAATATTAGTTGAAACATAATTGGTGAGATTGCTAACTGCATCATCAGTTGAGCGTCCATGGCGAAAGCCGTATTGTTCATCTGATAGTAATTTATTGTGTTCAAGGTAATTGACAAGTCTTTTGTTTATGATTTTTTCTAGAATTTTAGACAGCGATGGTAGTATAGATATAGGCCTATAATTTTCAACACGGTCCCTGTCCCCGCCCTTGTGAATTGGGATGATCTGTGACTTTTTTAGATCTGTGGGGAAAACACCCCTCGACAAGCACATGTTAAATATATAAGTTAAGTGTGTCGCAAGGATACCTTTATGAGTCTTTAGGAACCTGTTCGACAGACCATCCCATCCCACTGAGCACTCATTCCTAAGCGCACCAATAAGGTCTCCGACCTCATCTTGGTCAGTCTCCAAGAGAACAAGGGAATCTAAATTTTGACACAGGTAACCCTCTACAGCCTCTGGAACTCCCGTCCGTCCCTTTGTGATACTTTCAGCTAGTGATTTACCCACATTTGTATAATAAGCATTAATATAATCAATAGAAAGCTGGGGAGTGTCTAGGGAGGCAAGTAGTTCGTTAGGGAGATTGACTGGTTTTGCTGTGTCTGTGATTATTTTAATCGAGTCCCACAATTTTTTGCTATCTTTACAGCCTTTTGAATTAACTCTTTATCATAGTTACGTTTAACTTTTTTGAGGATTTTACTGCAAAATTTTCTGTAGCGGGTATAAGTTGTTTTAAGTATAAGGTTGTCTGGAGATGACTTCATATTTTTGTGCAGTTTATCCCTATGTCGGATGCAGCGCAGCAAGCCAGGTGTAATCCAAGGTTTAATTATCCGCTTACGGTGTGGAAGTCTGACGACTGCAGAGTTGTGGTGTAAGGCTAGTTGCAGTTCCCCTATTAAATGACTCAGTGCGATGTTGCAATCATCCGTTTCATAAACTGGGTTAAAATTAATTTGGCTGACACAGTGATATAATTTATCCCACTCAATTTTAGTGTATGTGGACAGTGAATAATTCCTTGAGATATGTTTTTCTAGGCTCAATATGACAGCTTTATGATCAGTAAGAGTGGTTTGCAAGACAATAGTGGTAGAAGAAAGTTTACTTCTTAGAAGCACATGATCTAAGCAGCTTTTGCTAGCGTCACGCGTTACCAAGCTATGTGCAGGCAATAATCCATGATACGCGGTCATCGCAAGATAACTTTCAGTAGAGGCACTTGAGCATTCAGACAGTATATCAATATTTAAATCCCCCACTATCGCGATATTTTTATAGCCTTTTAACTTTTGTAAGACCTCATCTAATGAACTTAAAAACGGATCCAAATTAATGTATGACGGAGATCGATATATGGCCAGAATCACGGTATCATCTTTCCCAAGTTTAAGAATAAGACAATTACAATTTTGTATGTTAGATTCTTCAATACAACAACTAATTTCATTCTTAACATAGACTACGACTCCGTCGTTCTGAATAGGATTTAATAAGGTCATGTAGGAACAATAGCCATCCAATCTAGGAACAGAGTGTACATGTGTCAACCAACACTCGGTGAGGATAAGTATGTCAAACTCAATGCCCAGACTCGACAATAAAACCTGGAAGCCTGTAAAATTGCAATTTAAGCTACGAATATTTTGGGTTATAACGGATAAACATCGTTGTGATGGGAAATACTTAATGCAATCATCGATCTCACACTCATAAGTTTCAGAGATTCTAAAGCTATCAATGTCATTAGATACATTATCAAAATCTCCCATTTTTCCAGAAGTAATAAATAGTAGCTTGAATATGGTTGTATAGTAAAAATCTTGATAATATTATACTGAGTGTTATTTTTCGTTTCAAGTAAGCAACTGATAATTTGAAACCTATTTTTGACATATTGATAGAGATAAACTCATAAGCCTCAAGAGAATATGTAGGAATATATCTGTAAAAATCGAAAGGCGTTGTATGATTGTATAAAATGTGAAGTGTTAGTTTTGTGTTTTTATAGAAGCAAGCACTTATCATGCTATGATTTACAAAATATTGAGAAAAGTAATAACAAACATAAAAGGAACCACCAACAGTAAGGGCATAAACGTGAGAAACAGTTACTAACAAACGTGATAGTCACTCCAGCTTCCTTAAGTTCTCAATGTCCTTTTCCGATAAAATCTTGATATGAGGCGCATTTTCTTCCTTTCTTAGATATATCACCCCATGAGACGTCCAGCAAAATAAGTATTTGTATTGTTGCTGAAAGGTTCGGGCCAGGTAAAAAAGTTTTTGTGTTTTTGTAGTGAGAGCCTCGGAGACGTACACCGGTTTAGTTGGACCCCGAAAACCGAGATTACCGGTATTGAGCTTTTCCCCTGGTCTTTTAGTTTTGTTGTATGACTTAAGTTGTTGAGAATTTTTTCTTTTAAAAGTACCGTTGTAAGTTCAACCATAATGGGGTGCGACGAGTCCCTAGATTTTATTCTATAAATATCTTTAATGCATTCCGGGTTGACATCCACATCAGCAATTTTAGCAACACCATTTATCAGATTGAACAGGTCATGTTTTGTTTCACCAGTCTTCTTAGGAATGTTGCGTATTTCGATACCTGTAGAACGGGACTTACGTTCACTATATTCAATCTTATCTTCAAGAAGCTCAATATACTTTTTATCTGTTCGTCTGTCTGATTCTAGCTGGGATATTCGTGACAGGAACTCGTCGTACTTACTCGACATCATCTCCACGCTTTGAGTTAATTTGACGTTTTGTTCCTTAAGACATGAAATTGTCGTCTGCAGCTCATCAAAACGAGCGGCCTGGTCACGGGAAAGAACAGCGAACATTTCTTTAATTATATCTGTATTATAAATATCGCCTTCATCGAACTTCCTTTTCTTTCTTTCGTTGATATTTTCTATGATAGAACGGAGGTCAGGCGCCGAATCATAGTGTTGAATTGCTGTATTAGTAGTGGACTTTTTAACAGACGTAACATCTGTAATTGCGTCAACAACCTGTCTAGTAGAGGACGGCGGCGATTGAGTGTGTTTACGGGGCATGATGTTATTTTGTTTATAATAGATAGTTCGAAACAGATACAAGCACACTGAACACAATCACAATCCGAGAGGGGTCAAGGTAAGCCGGACGGTATCGAGACTTTGGTACAAAATTGCTTTCCGTCCAGTGTAACAAGAGCTCCCCCGCTCACCCAGTTGCCAGTGTCTTGCACAGTATTGTTGTCACTCTCTGACGCACCGATTAACAGCCGCCGCACGAGACAGCCGTCTCAATGCACTTTTATTTGTTTATGTTATTTAAAATTAAATCAATACGCACTCCAATTACGCGACTGCTCTGGTCAGAGGTCCGAGGGAGAAGGATCAATATTGATCATCTATACTGTTTAATGTATCTTATATACTTTATATTATATTATACCTATATATACGGATTTATGTATATATTTACATACAGTTATGCATAATTATGAATTATAGATTTATTCTGTGTGATTAAATTGAATTATTACACCTATTACACCTACTGTTGCTCATCTCTGCATCACCCCATGGTTGACTGTGAGAGAATGCCAACCGGCATTAAGTCCGCCATCGTATGTTATATACAGAAAATAATAAAAAAGCAGCGTTAAGGTAGTTACAGTTTAATCACCATAAATATACACATAAACTAACTTCTACTAGCAGCTTAGCCCGTGTTTCCGTGAAAAAAAAACCTTATGCATTATTCCAGTCTGTCTATTATTAATCTACCCTTGTCCCAAATTTCATTCCGATCTGTATAACCATTTCGACAGGATTGATTAACAAACATGCATACAAACTGACCCATCTATTATTAGTAAAATGTCATCTTCATGTGTTTTCAGAACCAGAATTCATAAAAACAGTTCGAGGTACGACTTTATTGTTATACAGAGGGTACTCTTATAGTTACCACAGAGAGTTTCAAAAAGGCACACATCACTGGCGATGTTCCTCCCAACGACGTGGAGATTGTAAAGCAAGACTAATCCTAGACGAACGGAATAGAATAACTATGGCTTCTGATGACCATCATCATGAACCACCACGTTATGTTAAAAACAATGGGCTTTATATAAAACTATGAACATTTAATAGCTAATTAGGTACCCACTAAATACCTCATGTTTAGAACGCATTTTCGTAAGTTCCTTGTTTATTTAACGTTATCTAATAAATTAATTAATTGACTTGCATGGGCTGTTTTCTTGATAAAGAATAATGAATCTAGAGTTTTATTCACACAAATGTAATGTACCTGGATATTATGTTAAATAAAAATGAAATATAGACAATGCATGAAAATGTAGAGACAGCATTTTATTTGCATGCAACTGCGTGATCATGTTGACGTACGTATTATATATTGACCATGAAATTAAACATGAATAACCGGTTTTGTATTTTCATACGTCTATATAATGTTTAATGTACTAACCTAGTCTATTTCTTCAATAACTAGGCGCTCGTTTAAAGGTTTTCCTCGTCATGTATCATCAGAAACTTCCAGGTCAACCAGTTGGAAGCAAGTTGCGTGCAACAGCTTTCTGAGCTCTAATTCTAATTAATATAATATTAGATTATTCAGGTATTTGATTTATAAACACATTTCGAGGTACGACTTTATGCTCGTAAAACGGGCACACGCATTGTCACTGCGAAAAGTTCCAGAAAGGTAAAGATCACTGGCGATGTTCTTCCAAACGAAGACTATATGGCAGAACCATACTAATCCTAGTCGATCACATCAAAATAATTCCTGAGCTCACAGCTTCCTGAGCTCAATTTCCAATTATAATATAAGATTATTTTTGCAGGAATCGAATTTATAAAAACAGTTCGCGGTACGACTTTATGCTTATATAAAGGGTACTCCTATTGCTTTTATCGAGAGTTCCAGAAAGGCACAAACCACTGGCGATGTTCCTCGCGACTGAGCAGACAATGCAAAGGGAGGCTAATTTTAGAGGATCAGAAAATAAAGAGGGCGACGGGTCACAATCATGAACCACCTCGTTATGTTAAAATGAATGAGTATCATATAAAGATATCCTAATCGACTCCGTGCCAAGACCGTAAAACAGCAAGAATAAACTGAGAAATATTTCCAACTACCTAAATCACTTCCTACGAAATCCTACAGTAGGAAAGGATGACTAGATTTAGTTGAAACCTCTCGAAGACTGCCTCGTTGGCCGATTGGTCGCAAGTGCGACTGCCGGGCAAGGGGTCTCGGGTTCGATTCCCGGGTCGGGCAAAGTATTACTGGGTTTTTAAAAATCTCAGTGGTAGCACGGAGGCTGGAAATGTGCCCGGTATATAGCAATAGGCTCACCCCCTATTACATGGGACTCATAACATAAATAGTGAAAAGTGGGTGTTACATTGTACAGTGGCATTAAGTGCCGAAATGTGCACCTCTGCCTACCCCATCGGGGATAAAAAGGCGTGATGTTATGTTAATGTTATTTCATAACTAGTTGAATCTTGCTGTTTAACGGTCTCAACAATATTATCCTATGAATATTATACATGCGGACGTCATGTTTGTTTGTTTTCTCCATCACGTCAAACGGCTGAAGGGCTGGAGATGAAATTTGGTACAGGGGTAGATTATAGTCTGCAGTAACATACACTTTTTATCCAAAACATGTTTAAACGACTTCTTGCTTAATTGTTCGTAGACCAGTTTTACGTAACTTTGAATTGATTGTTACTTCTGCTAATAAATTGAGTTTACAAGATTTTTTATTATAATGTTATATAAATGTGTAAAATAAATAAAAAGTATAATATACTGGTTGATTGCTTTTTATTTTTTTTAAATTCAATAAGAAATCGTTCATAATTGGTAGAATTTAAATGTGTAAAAGTATAATTATGTGTTTTATTTGATATTGCTGTCTAGAAGATCAGGTGATGTATTTTGACTATGAAATGAACAATAAGATCGCCTTGTGCTACTAGACTACCCGTTGTATATTCTATTTATGTATAAGTTTGTCTTTTTTGGTTATGTGTATAATAATATTACATCCATACAACGTTTAAAATAAATTAACAGCGACGACGCCTCACAATAATCGGACATCGATGACTTTGTATTAAATTATTGTAATTTTTGCAGAAATAGAATTTATACGGACATCTCGAGGGACGAGGTTGTGCTTATACAAAGGATACTCTTACTGGTATGACCGATCGAACCAGAACATAACATACTGGCGATGTTCCTCCCGAAAAAGTCGAAATTGCAGGGCGAAACTAATTTTAACTGACCACAATAAAATAAAGCTAGCTTTTGTTGAACACAACCATGAAGCTCCTCAGTATTTTAAAAATAATGGAGTTTATATAAAGGTATAAAAATAAAACACACCTGACGTAAGACATAGAAGGATTGTCCTGTAATTGTTACCTCTGGAAATTGGACGCCATTTTTCGATAATTTTGTATTATTTACCATAGAAGTTTTAAGGTACATTTTAATAAAGTATTTTTGTATTTACTTTGTCTCTTTTTGTTTGGTTTGAAGATGGAAAATATGTTTATTTTTTGATAAAAAAAGGAAAACCTGCCTAAATTGTTTTGTAAACTAATTATCTTAAATGGTAATAAAGTTAAATGCTAATAATCTCCTTGAGTTCTATTGCTAATCTTAGTACATCTTTCTTTTTCCAGAAGTAGAATTTATAAAAACACTTCGAGGGACGAATTTGTGCATATACAAGGGGTATTCCTATTGCCATATTAGATCGAACATAAAATCTAATACCAACTGTTGGCGATGTTCGTCCCGACTGGCCCGAAATTGCAAAGCGACGTTAATTTTAGACGGACAGAATAAAATTAAAAAAGTAGCTTCTAATAATCATAATCATGATCCACCCCAATATGTTAGAAGTAATGAGGTTTATATTAAAATAAACTGAATGCAAGTTTTTAAGGTAGAATTTAACGTCCCAATTTCATTTCGCATAATAATGAATTGCATAATTTTAATTTTGCAGAAACTTGTTTGGCATACACTCATTTACTAAAAATCGATATCGATCGCATAATTAAAAAGGTATTTTTTTTGGAACAAGCCCGCTACAACCTCCCAAAACCGCTGCAACTCCTGTAAGCCAAGATCTACAGTAGACACAACCATGAAAACCGGCACGTCTCAGTGACATGAATAGGTACCTGTCTTAATTCCCGCAACGAAGTAAATCAGAAGATATTATAAGAGGAGAAGAAAAAAGCTATAGTTTCCTCGATTAAAAAGGTATATATATATAATCTCAAGAAAAATCGCAGTCATAGTCTTCTGCTTGCATACATTTTATATTTACCAACAAGCGTTGTTTCTCGCAGGGCTTGCGCGGTTGGGATGGGGTATATTAAACAGTTACATAAAAAAATAATATTAAACTTGGCAAAAACAAAATTACTCTACCTCTCCACGTCCTCGTAGGGCTTAAATGTCACTCGAGGGTTAGGGCAATGGGTGGCTCACCGTCCGAACAGAACCAGACCCGAGCGTGCGGCGCGTCGCGTTCCGCGCGCACCTCAAAAAGCCATCAGACCACTACGGATGGGGCCCAACAGGGCTGATGCCGATTCGGAGTCGCGGAGAACCTAACGGGTTACCGGGGCTCCGGCTCGAAGTGCAGGAGAAGGAATGGGGTGTTTTTTAGTCAGTAAGAGTCTGACATCCCCTCCCGCCTTTTCCCCCCTTAAAAAAAGTGTTACGGCCAATAAGACTGCTAAAAGACTTTTCGGTGAAACATTTCTGTCACTATTTTATTTGGCCCAACATTAATACTATTTTTTAATGTCGTTATTTTAATTTAATATTGAAAGTACTACGAAAAAAGTAATACTAAGTCAATTTAAATTCGCACATGTAATTATATTCTGCGTTTTAAATACTCGATTAAATAAAATTATGCAAAGTCTATTATGCCAAATGAAATTCGGTGTTTTATGTTTCTGCCTAGTAAAAAAAAAAAACAAGATTTGTACATTGTACATACATTGTGTAAATAGGTATACAGATGTGAAAAAAGAGGTTATCACCTGCCTGTAACATCTTATAGTTTATTGTAAGATTGATTTAAGTTTACTAATAAATCATGTTTGTATTTACTTCGTCTCTTTTTGTTTGGTTTGAAAATGGAAATGTGTATATTTTTGATAAAAATAGGATAGTCTATCTAAATTGTTTTGTAAAATACTGATGATCTTCTTGACTTCTATTGCTAATTGTAATACAATCTGTTTGTTTTTACAGAAGTAGAATTTATAAAAACACTTCGAGGGACGAATTTGTGCATATACAAAGGGTTTTCCTACTGCCATATTCGAGCGAACAGAACACCTAATTCTAGCTATTGGCGATGTTCGTCCCGACTGGCCCGAAATTGCAAGGCGACGCTAAGTTTAGATGAACAGAATAAAATAAAAAGAATAGCTGACAGTCATAACCATAATCCACCTTGTTATGTTAAATGTAATGGGGTTTATGTTAAGCTAAGTTGAATGAAAGGTTTTTAGGCAGAATTTTTTTACGTCCTAATATCTTTTCACATAATAACAAATGGCATAATTTTCATTTAGCACAAACTTGTTTGGCATACACTCATCTATATATATAAAAGAAAGTCGTGTTAGTTACACTACTTATAAGTCAAGAACGGCTACATCGATTTGGATGACAATTAGTGGGGAGGTAGATTAGAACTAGGAGACGGACATAGGATACTTTTTCATCGAATATTTTTTTTTTAATTTTCACCGAAAATCACGAACGGGAACGGGAAGAACGGGATTGCGCGTACGAAGTCGCGGGCTGAAGCTAGTTTATAATAAATGAGTGTATGCCAAACAAGTTTGTTTGTTCGATGAAAAAGTATCCTATGTCCGTCTCCTAGTTCTAATCTACCTCCCCACTAATTGTCATCCAAATCGATGTAGCCGTTCTTGACTTATAAGTAGTGTAACTAACACGACTTTCTTTTATATATATAGATTCAAAACGTAAATCATAATCTCCATAAAAAGATTCACAGTCAAAATGTTTTGGTTGCATACATTTAAATTTACCAGCAAGCATCCTTTCTGACACGGCTCTGGGGCTGTAGAGTTTGGATTTAATTAAATAGCAACATTATTTGCTTTACCCCTCCACGCCTACATTGAATTAAACTCTAGGTTCAAGACAAATAATATTAATACTACTTAAAGACGGTTTGTGGTGATTCATTATTTTCTAATGTTACTATTGTAATTTAACGTTGAAAATATTACTAAGACATAAAGTAATACGATCGAATAAATAAAATTGTGCAAAGTATGTTATGCTAAATGAAATTTGGGGTTTAATGTTTCTGTCAAAAAAAAAAACAAGATTTGTTATTTACTAATATATACAGAGGTAAAAAATAGAATACGGTTTTTTGTAAGTTTGATTTAAGTTTACTAATAAAGTATTTTTGTTATTTGATTTAGTTAAATTTTTTACTGAACGAAGTTAGCTTCGAACAAGCTAGAGTGTAAAGTCTAGAATTTTATTAAACATATATATACATATATATATATATAACATCACGCCTTTTATCCCCGAAGGGGCAGGCAGAGGTGCACATTACGGCACTTAATGCCACTGTACAATCTAACACCCACTTTTCACTATTTATGTTATGAGTCCCATGTAATAGGGGGTGAGCCTATTGCCATATACCGGGCACAATTACAGACTCCGTGCTACTACTGAGAATGTTTTAAACCCAGTAATACTTTTGCCCGCCCCGGGAATCGAAACCGAGACCCCTTGTCCGGCAATTGCACTTGCGATCACTCGGCCAACGAATCAACGCAGAATTTTATTATTGTTTGGGAATGTGTTTACTACTGGCCGTAACCAGGAAATTTTAATAAAAGACAAGAAAGTACGACTTATATTGTTTTGATTATAACGTGAGCCGTAACGTTAAAACGCCAAAGGTCATTAGAAGGTTTCTGAGCATCGATCAGTAGGTGGCAAACCACATACATCAACTTCTTAAACTCTATTGCTAATTGCACAACATGTTTGTTTTTGCAGAACTAGAATTTATAAAAGCAGTTCGAGGGATTTTGTGCTTATACAAAGGGTATTCCTTTAGCCATATTCGAACAAGTTTAAAAGCTGGCACCAACTATTGGCGATGCTCCTCTCGATTGGCTAAAAATTGCAAGGCGACGCTAATTTTAGACGGACAGAATAAATTTAAAAAAACAAATTCCAATGATCATAACCATGATCCACCATGTTACGTTAACCGTCGGGGGGTTTTTATTAAGGTTAAAACCTGAATATGGATCGTTTTTACTTTATTATTACAAAACTTTTTATGTAATATTTGTTTTTATAAATCGGTTGTCACGATTTGATCTGTCACATCAATGTTTATAACTATCCAGAAGTAAAAATAGAGGATTCTGTAACATATGACAGGTTTTATAGGCTCCACCAGTGTTTATTAAGTATTTTTGTGATTTGATTTGTTTTGGTTCATTTGCTTGCTGAAAAAAGTTATAGGTAATCTAGGTTTTTTTTATTGTGTGTGAAAAATTAAACGAAATGTAAACCATGTAGTGGTTGCTCGGCCTGAAGCAGGTAAATATACTTTTGCTTATTAAAAGAGATGAAGGTATAGAATTGTCTTGTTTCTAACCTCTGTATGTTATTGTCGTTCTATATTGTTTTTGTGCTTAGATTATGTCGAGGACATAACTTTCGTGAGTGTTTAAGTGGTATCTTCGTGTGTTTTAGCGTTTTCACATGTGGTATTACCAACAGTGCATACTATTACATTTTTGCAGAACCAGATCTCATGAAGACTATTCAAGGAGGGACTATGTGTTTATACAAAGGGTATTCTTACTGCTATGTTCTTGGGTAAAACTTGGGGACAATCACTAGCAATGCTCTTATATTAAACGATCAAAATGAAATAAAGTCGGTTTCTAATTAACGCAACTATGAACCGCCCCGTTATGTTAGAAGCAATGGGGTTCTATATAAAAAGGAAACATCTGAATCATAATTATGTGGTTTTATGTTTTTATATATTTTAATATTGTTATAAATGTGCTTGGAATGGACTGTGAGGGTCTGTATAAAGCAAATAAAAATTTATCTTGGTCTAGGTTTTAGTCTAGATGATGACACCGTGACAGCTTTTGCCCATTTCTTCTTAAAAATATTATATACAAGTATAAAAATGTGAAAACAAAAAAGAATATGTCTTCCGCCACTGTTAGCGGTGCTGCAGTCACGCAAACTATCCGTGAAATAAATATATTGTGCATGATAATTCATTTTAATACAGTATGTGGTTTATAGATTTTAAAATATTCTGTTTTTACATTGGGTAAATAACCTCAATGTTCACTTGTGTACATTTTGTTTTCTTTTCCTTATAGCTGGAAGAAGTTAATCTTGCTTGATTCTATCTTTGCAGAACTAGAATTCATACAAACAGGCCGAGGCACTTTGTGTTTATACAAAGGGTACACCTATTGCCATCAGCGATCGAACCTAAAACTTGGTACAGTCTGCTGGCGATGTTCTTCCCAACTGAGCCGATATTGTAAGGCGACACTAACCCTGGACAGTCAGAAAAAATTAAAGATGTCTTCTGGGGAACATAATCATGACCCACCCCGTTATTTTAAAAGTAATGGGATTTATATAAAAATAACTTAAACAAGTGACGTTTTATAGGGTCATGGGTCATCTTGGCCACGGAAAAACAGGTCGGTGGGCCAGATGTCCATTTTTTTAAATTGTATGGACATTGTATTGGAGTTTTTGTAACTTTAGGGAACGGAGAGTATAGTTCCCTAAGATCGGAAAAGGAGGATCCTCCGACCAGCAGTGGCGTGCACACCATACATGCAAATAAGCACTGCATACCCTACAAAATCATGGTAAACCTACATAGTCAAATACATAGTGTCACTCATAAACACGACATGAATATTTACTGACATCATACAGAGATTTCGTAATTTTATTGATATTTAATTTGGAAAACTGGTAACTAACGCCATCTATCGAAAAAATATTGAAGTACTACAACCACTTTCTACTTTCTTCGATATTGGAGCAATGCGCCAGTGGCGCCGCCACCTCGCTATTGTGTGATGGTGGCGGAAGCATGTACTAATGCGTAGCCGGTACATTTTGCTTGTTTTCTCGTGCTGATGTTGGATTTTTTTTTTGTTAGGTTGGTAATTTCTATACAACTGCAAAAGCACTGCTTCTTCGTTATCCGACTAAGTTAGGAAGTCAACAAATCGTAGCGTTTGTTGATTGAAAATAGATATATTAATTTTGGTCAACTTATTGTTTACGTTTTTTTTTGGCCATTTTGTTTTGGTTATGTTTTTATGTGCAAGTGAATAAATTGTAATGTAATGAATTATAATTTAAATGAACTGTTAATTTACCGAAAATTATGTAAAGTTATAGCTGTGAGCTCTGTGCTGGTGATTTGTGTTGTTCAATAAATTCAATATGAGTGCGTTGTCCTTATTGTCGTTCGAAGAAGAAACGAAAATATTTCCACATGCGATTTTGCGTATGTCGTATGTCCGGGCTAGGCGTAACTCAAAAAAGGTAATAATTTTATTATTTCTTTTAATAAACTATGAGTATGATAGGTATAGTTTGTTAGCACTGGTTGTGTACCAATTTCATTATTGTTTTTAATATCCAGTCATCTTGATCTCGCTTTGTACGATTTTTCTATGCATTTAACGGTCAGTTTATACTGGTGTCGTATAGCTTGATGGTCGCGTAACCATTTGTACTTCGCCGCTCCAAAGTAGGTAGGTACCTAGTTAATAGATTTATAAAATAGATACCTAGGTATCTATGTTGATCAACTTTATACACGGATAGTTTGAAAATAATTATGTACCTAATTTGTTTATACAAATTAATAAAATACTTACTAAACCTAATTACCTACTCAAAATTATGATGTTTCGGGAGTTTTATTTTCCGAGATTAATGTAGACCAATTTTTTTTAATCATGTGATACCTTCTGCCTACCCTACTTCAAATCTCTGTGCACGCCTCTGCCGACCAGGCGAGGTGATTTTGTCTGGCGGGCTTTCTGCCCAACAGTTGTTCGTTGGGATTTTCTATCCGTATTAAATCGAATGTAAAGTTCGCATGTGCAATATAGGATTTTATGACGTCATCCGTTGACTTGTTACATGCGTAACATAACCACTGCCATTTCTGTGGTCCTTCACTGTGCTTGAGCCAAAATGATCAACTGCATTTGAAAAGTAAATTTAAAATTTCTTTTTAATTTGATCATATTTTTATAGTTAGATACCCACGTGGTAGGTTTACAATGTGTGTATTGAGTTTATAATTTTAAATATTAATTTATATTTAATCTGTCCATGCGAAAGTTCGCCTGCTTCATATCACTGTCAGTGAAGATCATATCTGCACCTGTTTTAAATATTAATTCATTCTGTATGAAAATGGCGTTTAATAAATAGTATTGTATATATTTTGTTTTCTTTAAGCTAAAAGCCGTTACTTTTAATTTTTGAGTTTTATTAGACTAATAATTAGTAAATGTTTATTTTCACAGAAGTGGATTTATAAAAACTACTCGAGGAACGACTTTGTGTATGTACGATGGGTACTCCTACTGTTATGATCGAAAAAATCAGAAGAATGGCGACATTCATTGGCGATGTTCATCCCGACATAGCCGAAGTTGCAAGAGGACACTAGTGTTAAACGATCATAATGAAGTAAAGATGGCGCCTGGGGACCATCACCATGACCGGCCTCGTTATGTTAAAGCTAATGGTGTTTTTATAAAAATAGCTTAATTTAAGTAACTGAAGAGCAATTCAGTTTTCTTCAAAGTCTATCCTATGCTATGCCGTTTTGTGAAAATATACTTTATCTCTGTCAATCGTTTGTTGATTTTTTCTTGAGAACTGGCTCTAAAATTAAATGTGTAAAATAAAATAGTTTTTAATTGATTTTAAGTTAAAGTATGAAATAAATGAGTACAGAGTACTTACAGATTTTTTTATTATTAATACACCGTAATCTGTATTTAAGATATTTATAGAGGTATATATATACATATATTTTAAATGTACATTGCTAGTAATATTTTGTAGTGGATTTAATTTACTATGTTTGGTACGGTATAACATAAAGATTTTTTTCAGAATGGCAACTCATAAAGTCTCGACGGGGAACAAACCTGGTACTACACAATGGATTCTCGTACTGTCACCATTCGTACTATGAAAGTAAAGGTACTCATCATTGGCGCTGTACTTCCCATAACTATAGGAAATGCAAAGCTAAAATTGTTTTGGATGCTGAAAACCGCATTATCTGTGCTAACGACGTTCATAATCACCCAGCACCTTACTGTCAGGTTAATTCACTTTATTATAGGACAGAGTAAGGGGAATTCCTGACTGTCTACTGTCCTTCTTCAAGCGAGACGACTCCTTGAGGATGTTCCTTCTAGCTTGGGGTTACCTTTATAATATTAGTCTGTGCGACGATTTTTGATCTCGTAGTTATTATAATATATTATATCTTTTAAACATATCTGTGTTTTATAAATGTATAATTATGTATAATGTTATACATTTTGTAGTGTCTATCTATATGTATACGGGACGCTTAGACGTCTAAATCGCTGAATCAATTTTGATGTACTTTTTACAACGATCGATGAGATCATGAAGATGGATATTGGTATTTTTGTGAAATTATATCTCGAAGGGGAGGAAAAAAGACTTGAATTGGCATGCAAAATTAAATTTTATCTAAATCGGCTCAGCAGTTTAGCCTGGTTAAGTGATAATTATTAACTTATATACATTTCGAATGTTATATACACGTGTGTATTATTATTATATAGAAGTAGAGTTAATATTTAAATCAGTAATATAGCATATGTTATATAAGTATTAAGACAAGTATTCCGTATATTATATACATATGCACATATACCAAATCTTAAAAGTTGTTGAGTAATTTATTAATATTATCCGGATTTTCATATAGTCGTTGCATTTATGATAGCTATACCTATATATATTTAGTACTCATGACTGAGAAGCATTGTATAATAAACTTATTGACATTAAGAGACGATATGAATTCAATGTGTTTGCTAGTCGATTTCTAGTTTAAAAACTATTATTCATTATATACTAGCTTCTGCCCCCGACTTCGTACGCGTGTTCCCATTTTTCCCGTCCCCGTTCGTGATTTTCGGTAAAAAGTAAAAAAAAAGTATCCTATGTCGGTCTCCTGGCTCTAAGCTACCTCCCTACCAATTTTCAGCCAAATCTATTCGATCGTTCTTGAGTTATAAGTGGTGTAACTAACACGACTTTCTTTTATTTATATTATATATAATTATATAATCTACTAGCTGGTTCCACACGGTTTCACCCGCTCTGCTCTGGTCGGTCATAGCGTGATGTTTTTAACTTTCCAACACAAAAAGAAAATTTTCAAATTGGACCAGTAGTTTCAGTGATTGGCGCGTTCAAACAAACAAACTCTTCAGCTTTATATAATAGTATAAGATTAAGTAGATTAAATTATAAATATATCAATATCATGGTAGTAGGACAAATTTCGAAATTATTATGGCAGATTTTACTGTGATCGACGTTTATTATATATATTATACAATATATCCTTTTATAGATTATATATTATATTTATATATGTGATATTATATATTGTTCAAAATTGATAATATATTAAACATGTTACTGGCAGTTTTTAAGTAGCCAATTAAAAACTTATTATATATTATTATAATTATTACAAGTAGCCACTTATAATAATGTAGTACTATAGGTACTCTTATGCTTACCCTTAGGGGCATATATGTGATATTAAGTTATTTTGAATTGAAGTTTTGTTTATAATTACGTTTTTCATTAAATTTTATTGCGTAGACACAATATAGTACTATTGTTATAACTTCTAACAATTATGTAGAATTCATTATTATGTTTTCGGCTTACTCAAGTAAACTTTGACGTTCCGTCATCCGTTTGACGAGGAACTCGACTGATTTCAAGCCACGGTAGGGGCTCATATTCATGAGCAGCATTCCGCGACACCCGACGCTATGAATGTCGCGTTGCTACTGACAGCAGTAGCAGCGCCATAACTGAGTAAGTGAAAACAATAATTAATTGAGTATGTCTCATGAAAGTTTAAATATAATATGTAGAATTGATTATAACACTTGTACTTACATGCATATGATACAATATACATAAATGGGAAATTAATAAACTCTTATATTACTTGTTTTTTTTTGGCGTTGACTCGAGATGAGAGGTGGCTGCTCCGTTGTTGTGACTTTACGGTGCATTGCGTTTCTCGTGCGCGTCAATGAGCCATCAGACCATAAAAGAGGGAGCCCAGTACTTCGGCTCGAATCAGGAGTAGGAACAAGGTGGTTTTTAGTCAGTAAGAGTCTGACACTCCCTCACGTATCACTCATGGAGGAAGGAGTCATTAGATGATTTTATCCATTCAAAAAATAAACAAATAAACCGTTGTTGTATCTTGGACCTAGTAGAGCTTTTCTCAGTAATTTAACGTGAGTAAACCCATATATTAAATTAATTTAATATGTTGCACAATATTCTATAAAAATGTTTTTTAATTTCAGGAATCAGATAAAATATCGTCTCAGCGGGGTACAGCGTTAATAGCATATACAAATTTTACTTCTATTTATTTACGGTATTCGAAAATAAATAACCATCATTATTGGAAACGCACGCAGAATAAAAATAAACGTTGTATTGCGTTGTAATTCACGGATGGTGATTTGTGACCGTTACTGCAGTTCACGAGCATTCATCACGACAGTACGAAATTGAAGTGTGGGAGAGCCATGCTTCGACA
Source organism: Spodoptera littoralis (assembly GCA_902850265.1). NCBI lineage: Eukaryota > Metazoa > Arthropoda > Insecta > Lepidoptera > Noctuidae > Spodoptera > Spodoptera littoralis. Next base: position 3,390,709 of record LR824542.2, on the reverse strand, counting down.
TGAATGTGCCGCCGGCTCGATCGGAGTGATACCACGGCCTCACAGAAGAACAACAATGTGTTGTGTTTCGTCGTATGAGTGAGGTTACCGGATGCCGAATTACCCCCCCCCCCATTTTTTATAAACACTACATATTTTGTTTTGTTTAAATTGAATAATGTGCACACCCATCCTCCCCCTCACATCCCCTTTTATGTCTTTATTCTATATCCTTCATAGAATTTAAGAGATAATATACATAACATCACGCCTTTTATCCCCGAAGAGTTAGGCAGAGGTGCACCTCTGCACATTATGCCACTGTACAGTGTCACACCCACTTTTCACTATTTACGTTATGAGTCCCATGTAATAGGGGGTGAGCCTATTGTCATTTATCGGGCACAATTCCAGACTCCGTGCTACTACTGAGTTTTTTTTTTAAAAACCCAGTAATACTTTGCTCGACCCGGGAATCGAATCCGAGACCCCTTGCCCGGCAGTCGCACTTGCGACCACTCGGCCAACGAGGCAGTCGAGGCAGGCAGAGAGAGATAATATTTACCTACGTATATATAGTTTCCTTATTCCACCCTCCCTAATTTCCCCAAATTTTCTATCGACAAATCGGCAATCCTGAAGTCTCTAACTTCAAATGGCCAACTACGCATCTGTACCTGACTACTTAGGTTGCAGTATCGATTACTTACCATTAAGGGATCAGTCTGCTTGTTTGCCGACCTATTCCATAATAAAAGATATAAAATAAAATAGGCCTTTATTCAGATCTAACCGGTTTTGTTATTATACTCAGATTGATGCCAATAACATCAATATTACGTTAATAAATTAATAATTCAGTTTTACATTTCATTAATTTGTCGTTGATATACATACGTATGAAACATAATACCTGTCGTAGCCATTCGTTACGTGACCACTACGGCGTAGCTCATGCTACGAGTGCTACAAAAATCAGTCTACGATTACGCAATTTTCATATTTCATCTTATTAAGGAAATTCTTTAAAAGTATATACAATGTATTTTTAAGTACTCATTTGTATAAATTGTGATAAAATGTGTTAATTCCATAATATTTTGTGATAAAGTTAAAAAGTAGTTGCCATATTTTTTGTAGTATTTAGGTTGATGTAGTTTTATGTATGTGTATGTATGTTGGGGTTGGAATAGAACTAACAGACTATATTGTGACGTTAAGTAGTTAATCTTAAACTGGGTCAGTAGTTTGAATTGTATTGTCTCAAGAATGAATCTTCGTAATTAGTCTCATTCTAAATAAAAATTAACAAATAATTTTCAGACTTTAAGTTTATAATGTCACAGAAGGGCAAGACGTTGATTCTCCTAAATGATTATACTTATTGGCATGCTAGTCAAGGTAGGAGGAAGAAGATAGGTCGATGGCGTTGTTCGTCCCATAATAGTAGAAGATGCAAGGCTAAGCTAGAAGTAGATCGATTCAAACAAATTGTACAAGCGGATTTGAACCATACGCACCCACCGCCACAGTACTGTCTTAATAATGGAAAATATTTTAGAATTGCTTGACATACCATCGTTCTTTTTTATTCTACCTCGTAGTTCAGGTGTGCACAAGTAAACCTGCTGACTAACGTCTGATATCAATAACCGATCTTAGAACTTGTCTAGAAGACAGAAAGACACAGATTGAAAATCTTCTTTTATCTTCTTCTATCATTTTGACCTGGAGGTCAATAATTTTGAGATTCGTCTTTTTGATGTTCTGTCAAAAACCTTGGCGGCAGATTTTAGGCTAAGATTGGTTATTTAAACCGATCCCCGGCGAGGTCGGTAGGTGAAGTAGTATTGTTTTTTTTATTATTCATTTGTAGCACATACTACAACTTGCAATTGTTAATACGCTACCACTTATGAGTTGCAAGCAATAGTGAGTAACCTATTAATTAAAAGTTACGTTTACACATAAATGCTAGAATACAATATAAGGTGGGTTGCTCTGCTTACTCCTCTACAGGACATAAGGTGTCTGCCTCACATGTTACTTTTTCATTCGGTCATATAATATAATATTATTTCATGATCTCTAATTACGTGATGACAAGTCATATTTTTTTGTTTTTATATCAATAAGGTTAATTTTTGTTTTCCTTTGTTATTTTCAAATCTAAAGGTATTAGATTTTTATGCTAAGTTACATGCATATGTTATAAATTAAGTTGCTTTTTGTTACTTTCATTGCATGTGTTAATAAACGTTTTTATTTATGTTTGCTTCTTGCTTTTAATTCTGTTTGTTGGTTGCTGTTTTCCTAGTTATCCAGCTGTACGGTGAGCGTAGTGCTAATGGCACAACGCGTTGCGACTTCAATTGTGGTGTCAGATGTGGAAGTGCTTGAAATTTTAATGTTTTGGACAAACTTAAAACAGCGCAGCGTTAATATCATGATGACTGACGTCACAATGTGTCTGCTCGCATCGAGTGCAGGTCCAACACACAAAATTTAAAAAAAACTTATAGATTTTTCCGCAAATATGAACATCTCAACACCGGCCAAGGACAGAGATCTGTCCTTGCAGGTCTTTGCTTATGTTCATCCAATTATTTCCTGATAATTGGATAGCGCCATCAACCATCCGTCTTTTAGATCTACCAGCACTTTTCTTGTGGCCTTTTCTGGTTGTAGCTGTGTCTGCTATGAAAGATGGAATCTCTGGTAACCTCACACACTTGGTGCAATACAACGTAATAAACGCGGCCCATCCGTGCTAAAGCATGGCTTTCGGACATGACAATACAATTTTTTTTTATTTTCAGTTACGTTCATTAAATCACAAAAGGGTGGCCGGTTATTAGTAATTAACGGTTATGCGTATTATCGAGACTCAGTAAAAAGAAAAGGCACCCGATGGAGATGTTCCTCAATGAAGAGTAGAACCTGCAGAGCTTCATTAATGTTGAACTCTGAAAATGTCATCATTCATGTTAAAAATGATCACACACATGAACCAACTATGCAATATGTTCATGGACAGTACTTTAGGGTTTAGTGACAGTTTTCAATTCCGGTTTACGAGCTCCAATGTGTCTTGAAACTAGTCGGACATCCCCGAAACTTGAATAAATGTTGATATTATACAAATTAAAATGAGACTTATGATGTTACAGTTTCTGTAGCTATATTGTTTAACTGTGTAAATTATTAAAACCTATGTTCTGTGTTCTTTTCTATCTATAATCTATAATTTCTATTTCAGTTTATACGAATATTATGTATATATATTGACTTACAGGCATGAGTCTGAATAAAGTAAATGAAAATAAAAATAAATAAAGTGTAAATGTGTGAACTTTATTTTTTGAGATTTTATCATTATAATATCTCATTTACAATCTTTTGTATATAATAATGTCTGCCTTTCAAATTAAGCATGTTGCTTATCAACTGCTTAGAGAGTGCCGAGTGAAAATATAGGATACCATAGTGTAACTGGTACATCATCATCACCACCTCGTGGTAGCCCACTACCATATAAGTATTTGTATTTTTTTAATTCAAACATTTTTTTCTTTCAGATATAATATTCACAAAAACGCGAAATGATAAACCTATGATTATTTTCAATAATTATAAATACGGAACGCATAGGAAGGGTTGCCACGGCTTACAATACTGGCGGTGCTCAACGCATAACGGTAGGGGATGCAATGCAAGACTGGTGATGAACAATAACACAATAGTCTATGGGAAATTGGAACATAATCATCCACCGACAGTTACTGAATGTTATTCGAACATACAAAGCTGATAAACAAACACATCAACAGCCTAAAGTGGCCACTGCAGATCAAAGGCCTCTCCTCACACAGATAAGGTTTGAGCATTAATCACCACGCGTGCTCAATGCGGGTTGGCGATTTCAAACTTATAATTAGAAAACATGACTGCCTCATTGGCCGAGTGGTCGCAAGTGCGACTGCCGGGCAAGGGGTCTCGGGTTTCCCGGTCGGCGATTCCCGGGTCGGGCAAAGTATTACTGGGTTTTTAAAATTCTCAGTAGTAGCACGGAGTCTGGAAAATTGTGCCCGGTATACATGGCAATAGGCTCACCCCCTATTACATGGGACTCATAACATAAATAGTGAAAAGTGGGTGTTACATTGTACAGTGGCATTTAGTGCCGAAATATGCACCTCTGCCTACCCCTTCGGGGATAAAAAGGCGTGATGTTATGTTATGTTAATTAGAAAATATAAGACCAGGTTTCCTTAATCTGTTTTCCTTCATCGTTTGTCAGTGATGTCTAAATAATCTTTGAAAGTACATATTAATCCGAAAAAGTCATTGGTACTTGCTGTTAGGTTTCGAATCCACAGCTGTAGCCAAATCCCATTTAGCGCTTGTCTACTTGTAGAATAGAAATCAAATTATATGGAATTGACGTAATTTTTGACACTTGTTAGTATCATCCCCATACAGTTAGTTTTCTACTCTCTTTGTAGACAAGCTCTAAAGTGGCGTTTGGCTAAAGGCACTGCACCCTCATACATGCATGAAGCGTGCGTCTTAGACATCTTAAGTAAACAATCAGAAGTGGATTTAACCAAGAAAGTACTCTAGACAAGTACCTCATACACGCCTTTAATTTTTTTGGCACTCCGGTCACTTAATGGACCTCTGGAATCTGATGCCCTAGGTACTTGCCTAGTTTGTCTTATGTACAATACGGCTCCGTAAACAACACATACTGTAGCTTGCAATGTAAACAGCGGTGTATCTGTGTATACTCCGCATAAAACTACGCATAACCAGTATAAACTGAACTCCAAATGTACGAGAGTATCACATGAAGTGAGACCATGATAAATTGGTTTTTTGTAGCTCGTGTGGTGGTTGTGTTTCTATAACAAATAAGGGCTGGTCTACACTATACTGAGGAGCACTGTTCTTCTTACTGTGTGGTTATAATAAACTAAAAATAAAGTGCCTTTTAATACTATTTTTAATTTAATATTTTTTGTACGTATAAATGCAATATAATTAAGTGGAAAAATGTATAATTTAATTGTAAAATTGTGTTATTGTATTGTATAAATTGTATTGTATCTTAACTGTTATCTTTTCGTTGTTTCTTTGAGTTTGTGTTTTGTGACTCATTTTTTTTTAATAATGTATGTTGTATTATACATTTTATAACTTTTATGGCGTTTTATTTCATTTTGAATATATTTTTGTCTTTTATACTAGTTCATTAATTATTTATTAAACTTATTTGTTTGCTACACTTGTCTTTGTCACAGACATTTTGTAAATGAAAATAGTTTCACGCTAAATACGAAAATGTGTCTTATTGCAGGAGGAAAAAGATATATAATGGAACATAATGGCTTCGTGTACTACTGTAAGAAGCGAAGTGGTCGGCGTGTACGCTGGTATTGCAAGTTCCGACCTAATCTTGCGTGTCCAGTGACGGTTATCACCATTGATGGACGTCCCGTGATCATTCATGGCGACCATAATCACTATTGAATCATGAAATACATTCCAGAACATATTATCTTTTTTATAAAATCCATTTTAAATACTCTCTAAATCTAAGCAAAATATTGTATTCTTTTTTTAAAAATAGTAAGAAAAAATATGAAATGACTGAAAAAAAAACAATAAAAATTTTGCGAGACATTTACTTTCAATTTTTTTTATAAAATATTTTGTCTTTGTTTAGCTGCAACTATGACGTAATTTAAGACAATTGACAAATAATCATTTTATCTGAATGAACAAGAAAATAATGATGTTTTATAAAAAGATTATGAAACACCATAACATGTTACCATCAAACACAATAAGATGTTTTATTAAAAGTCCATTAAAAGAAAAGTACAAAATAATACTTGTCCCGTAATTGTTAAGTAAATATGTTATATGTCGTGTAAAACATGTGTGAATGTATTTATTTTATTGAATAATTGCGTATTTTTAGATATGTATACGAAAAGATACTCGTTGTGCTTATGTGTGATATATTAAGATAAAGATGTTCAAAGCTCGGTAATACCGAAAAAATGGAATTGCTTTAAGGTTTTTTCATTATGTACTTAAGTTATTATTAGCTTAACTCGCATATTATAAGTACATACATACATGGAAGATAATTTGTCCAATATTATCTTCTTTTCTTGACTAACGAAAATTTTGTTAGCATTGGTTGAAAACCTAATAAAGTATTGGAATCGTGTGTGATTTACAGTTTTCATATTTATCCTATGTGTATTAAAAATATGGCTTCACGTCAAACTATGGAAACCAGTATAAAGTGACCTTCTAATATGCGGAAACATTCTATAAAGCGAGATCACGATAAACTGGTTGTGTATTGCTTGATTTTTTAAGCTAAGCATTCGTTTGACGCCGGAGTATCTATTTTTATTTTATCTCCTTGTTTAGAATGAGCAGTGAGCAGTTGATCAAAAAAGGTACAGGATGTCATTACGGATTTGAGTAAAAAGGTAGTGTTTACAACTTTGAAAAATAATAATGTACGACCGTTTTCACTCACCACCACTATATCATTTCTTAACTAAGTAGTACTTAGCTTGAGGTAATACCTACGCTATCAGGTGTCACATATAGGCTGGTGAAATCTAAACTGTCGTTAGGTGTCAACTATTTTAACTTAGGGTTTCCTTAAAGTTTATGAGAAGTTGGAGTTATGGTCTTTGATTCCTTTTATATAATTAACTTTTATACGCCCAAATACCGAAAGGCTCCACATTAAGTTGTACTTAAATATAGTGCCATCTCTGTCATTTTACAAAGAATTTGTAGTGACAGATCTATAGTAAGTGCTTTAAATTGAGAGGCATTTGAATATTTGGACAATAGTCTATGGCATAGACCTTCCTCCAAAACTTAGGGTTGATACTAACCAACAACATAACATAACATCACGCCTTTTATCCCGGAAGGGATCGGCAGAGGTGTACATTATGCCACTGTACAATGTAACACCCACTTTTCATTATTTATGTTATGAGTCCCATGTAATAGGGGGTGAGCCTATTGCCATATACCGGACACAATTCCAGACTCCGTGCTGCTACTGAGATTTTTTTTTAAAAACCCAGTCATACTAACCAACTAAATACTAAATCTTGAACAAAACACTTTCGCATGAAATATTATTAATGTTTTAACTTCACCTTTATTTGCAGATTACAAACTAATACCACTGCCAACTGGTAGTTATTTACTCAATATTGGAGATTACACATATTCTACAAATAGAGTAAACTTTGATGGTCAATGCACTTGGTACTGTTCGCAACGGATCAGCAAGAACTGTCGCGTCCGTATTCGAATGGTCCATAAAGAAGTAGTGGACTGCACTGGAGAACATAACCACAGCCCAATGGAGTCAATCAGAAAGCTTGAATCGATGAACTTTAATCAACCATTCAGTAATTTTAGAAATACATAAACATGACATCACGCTTTTTATCCCCGAAGGGGTAGGCAGAGGTGCACATTACGGCACTTAATGCCACTGTACCATATAACACCTACTTCCCACTATTTTATGCTATGCGTTTCATGTAATAGTGGGTGAGCCTATTGCCATATACCAGGCACATTTCCAGACTCCGTGTTACCACTGAGATTTTTTTAAAACCAGTAATACTTTGTCCGACCCGAGAATCGAACCCGAGACCCCTTGCCCGGCAGTAGCACTTGCGACCACTCGGCCAACGAGGCAGTCACATTTAGAAATACGTTGTAAATATTTATGTGTTTTTGCTAAAGCTGTATTTTATACTCTACCTCTATATAGTGCCATTACAGTCTATAACTATATTAAAATAAATATAGGTATCTAAGAGTCCACCACGTTAGTTGAGTCGTTGCAATAACAACTGCTCAACTTGTTGAGGTGGATTCCCGTGTCGGACAAAGTAGTAGTATTTTAGTAATAATAACTATGCGCTTGCGCTCATTGTAACGTACTAATGTGTGTCGACAAGGTCAGTTGACACCGCGAGTTCGTGACAAATGAACGTGTTAATCGTGTCATATTAACCAAATATTATTTTTATATAATATTTTTTATTAAATTCATTGACTTATTTTTGTAAAACAATTGTCTATGTGTCGGTTGTAATGTTTTTTTTTATTTTGGATTCCTTTTTAAAGTGTTAAATACTGAAATTACATTAACGATATTCTTTATATCAACGTTGAAATTGGTCTTAAAATAAGTCAAGAGCTAATATGTGAGTTTTTTTAAATAATTTCATGTACATAATTATAATTATTAAATTTTATTGCTTGTGCCAATATTTAGACATAACAGAGATAATTATCTGAATAATTTTATTACAAATTTCAAATATTTGATTCATGATTGCAAACGAGTTCAAAAATTTGAGAATACCTGCTGTAAAAGGGTTCCAAGGGGCCGCGACCCCTTTTATTGGAACCCTTCACAAAAGTGAAGGTGTATTATTTTCCAAAGGGGACATAACCGGCATTTTTGACGTTTTTGAAAAAGACTTTATTTTTATCATACTTTGCTATGATTTTAATCAAAATCTTGTACATTTAAAGTATTCGAAATATTCAGGGATAATTATCAGTTTATTTGTAAAAACTTGTATGCCAAAATTAATTTTTTTTACCTATGCAGTAATGTAAATATGTTTTTTTTAATATTAACGTAATGGGCGGACGTTTAACCACAAGCTTGCTTGTCATAGTTTCTGTAAAAATAATTACTTAGTCTTCCAATCTATTGCATATATGCAAAATATAATGTAATTATGTAAAAATAAATAAAGTAAAATGTGAAATAATAGTCATTAAGGTTCCTATTGTAATTCAAAGCATTTATTAATTAAGTTACTACTTAAACTTGCTGCTTTAACGAATCTTTAACCTAGTCGTAGACACGTGAAGGATTGACATAGTATTGTCATTGTTTATGGAGAAAGCTCGCAGATTATGATGGCAATGCATTATGATGTATCTGGTATTGTAGGTGGGTAGGTAGACACGCTCCACATCAAACTATACAAAACCAGTATAAACTGACCGTCGAACGTACGAAAAGGTGATAAAAAGCGAGACTATGATATAATGGTTTTTTTTAAATAGATGTAAAGCTAAGGTACCCGCTTGCCTTCAGGCGGTTCGTAAAAGTTATTGCTACATATAATTGTCTAAAAAATGAGAATTTGTGTACCTATCTATAATTTGTTTTTATAATAACTATCGTGAGACATACTAAATTAACTGAAAAACTAAGCTGCATATTCACGTGAGTACGCCCCAATTTTTAGTTAATTTATCTATAACTTAGTCATAATAATAATGTTTTTACTGCGTAGTTTAAAGGTATGTGATCTTAATGTTACTTCTACATAACAGAACATGTATGTTTTTATACTGCATTAAGAAATAATAGATTGTGAAATGTATTTTTCATACAACAACAATTGATTATTCAATTGTATTAAATTTTATTGACGTATAATATTGTTTTATTAGAGTCAGGTACCGATATATTTTTTGGGATAAACCGGTAAACGAGCTGAAGGATCACCTGATAGTAAGATGTCTATGGGCAATTCACCAAAAAGGCCAGTAGTGGCCTTTTGGGATTAGGAATTTGAGGATTGTTGGGGACTCAGGGATTGGGAAAGGAGTGGAGGGGTAATTGGGCCTCCGAAAACCTCACTCACGCGACGTTAGCCCAAGCGTTGTTTTACGCCGGTCTTTTATGAGGCCGTGGTATCACTTCGGTGGAGCCGGCCCTGTCGTGCCGAAGCATGGCTCTCCCACACTTAGAGTATGTCCTAAAACTGTGTCTTAAGGATGGGCAGCAGCGTTCTTTCAATTGTTGGTTGTTCGGGAGCTGAAGTTTTTTCAGAGCAACAAGTGTGTTTTTTTGTATTTGTTTGTAACAGAAAAGTAGTTGATAATTACAACCTAGTGTTCGGAACATATAGTTTTATATTGAATAGTTTTGACTTACATTGAAATATGTTATTCCTAATTTAATTGCTATTATCTTTCCAGGAATAATAATGATCAAATCTAGATGCGGTACGGATCAGGTTTTATTCGAAAACTTTACTTATATTGCCATCAAAAACCAGTTGCCAATGAAGGAGACAGTCACTTGGCGATGTTCTTCAGTTAATAGTAGAAAATGTAGGGCTCGAATATCTATAAATTCTATCACAAATGAAGTGAAAGTTAGTGGAATCCATAGCCATGAACCACCAAAGTTCTTCGTAATAAATGGCACATACATGCGATATAAGTAAATACATGTAAAACTATATAAAATAGGTATCTTAAATGTAATTTTATTAAGTATAATGTCATCATCGACAGTATAAGTGGTCACTGCTGACCAAAGGCCTCTTCTCGTACGGAAAAGGTTTAATTACCATGCTTGCTCAATGTGGGTTGGCGATTTCAAACTTACCTAATAATTAGAAATTATAAGCCCAGGGTTCTTCACGATGTTTTCCTTCACTGTTTGTCAGTGGTGTCTAAATAATCTTAGAAGAAGTATGGTGTACGTACTTAAATGTAATTGATACTTCTTTAAAATATATGTTAACAGATTTGTTGTACAATTTTTGCGTTTCATTACGACCGCTTTTGTCAAAAGTGGTTACTGTTTACCCTATTTTATATTAATATTTGGTCAACAGAGTACAAAAGCAAGACCATAATAAATTCTCTAAAAAATCTTGCTGTGAAGACAAATTGGTGTTTCACATTTATTGTTCCGAGTAGGAATCAAATCTGCGACCGCAAAAGCCAGCCGACAACATCGTTAGAACTTGCAGTTTGGTCCAGCGCCTGACTTCGAAACCGCCGTAGTTTCCCTCTCAGGGTTTAAGTTTATGTATGTGTATTACCTACGGTCAATAGTTTCAATGTTAATAGTTGCTTTTTTCATGAAAAGTCATATATTTTTTGTTAATAAACATATGAATAAATACAGCTGAAAGTAACATTTTCATATTCTTTCAGTTTTCTTCGTAACGAGCAGAGGTAAGCAAGGGATGATTTATAAGAATGAGAAGTATTATTCGCAGATTGAGGCTTACGGGACAAGATGGCGGTGCACGAAGCGAGGATGCAAAGCTTTCTATTTAGAGACAAATGGGATTATAAGAAAAAAACAGGAGAATCACACACATCCATTGAGGTTATGTATAGAAAACATAAGTGTTTAATTAGTCAAATACACACATTTCATATACACACATATCGTATAGTGGGCGGCAGGTCAACCTACACTTTTCTCTCATTAGATTTTCAAATCTATCTTTTAAGTATAAAGTCGAAAATCTAATGATAAAAGTTTACACATTAGTGTAGATTGATGTGCTGGCCACTGTACATGCATATTTATTTAGTATGTTCTTGATTATAAACTAAAATATAGAATGTGTTCGCAGACAAATATTATGTTTACAATTAAAAATAAGTTAAAATATGGCTATACTAAGGGGTACCTACTACTTGGTTTTTTTCATATTTATGGTGACGTCACCAAAAAGTTTATCCCAGATGATGAGATAGTTATTTCAATAAATATTTTCAATCTCTTCTTGTATTATTATTGGTTTACGGTTAACGTAACTGCAGTGTATTGGGTTTATATGATTATAGCAATTATAATCAATTATTGTTATTACTGTCCACTGTTAAGCTTAGTACTTTAAAAATATAGCCACTAAGGGGTAGATTTCTTTGCCAGAGTCTGTGTTTCCAGAAGGAGTTAGAAAACAAAGAAACCTAGATGTGAAGACATTCTCGTAAGTACTTACGAGTTATGAGCCAAACGTTCAGACGTTCAAACTAGGACCCAGGATCAAGATCAGGTATTAATTAGATAGGTTGGTTGATCTTGATTTGTTGGTTTTGGTTTTAAGGAACAATATTACATAATGCAAGTTATATTCATATTAAACATTTGTTAATGCTGTTTTCCAGCTCAGTACAGTTTCTCATCAAGAGGACGTCGCATGCTACTTCTCAATGGGTACACTTTCACCAAAAACAGCGAGAAGAATATGAAAACTAGATGGCGCTGTTCTCTAAGATCTTGTTCAGCAAGAGTTCACACTATCGATGATGTCATAGTATTAGCTTTATTGGATCACAAACATCCCCCAAAGCCACATGAAAAATTCTTTCCGACTAATTTATCTGTTGAAAATCTAAATGAGCTTGATAATGACTAAATGATCGTGTGTATAACATACGGTACAAGTCATGACCGCATTTTACGTGGTGGGTGTAAATTCGCGTGCTATGTGTTTTCACTGCGAGACCAAATAAAGTCTTGCTATGGTTCGTGCCAGGGATTATTACTAATAAGTGCTGTGTTAAATTATTAAATTAATGATAATAAATATATTTTGAGCATTCATTGTTTTTGTAACCTATCTGTTATCAAGACTTGCAGTATGGAATTAAGTTTATAACTTATTTTATATACTTAACATTATTGTTATATACATAAATTAAGAACTACAAAAATGACATTAAGTGTGATAGAGCCATGCTTTCGGCAGAAATGGGCCGGCTCGACCGACGTGAAAAAACATTTACGTTGTATTTCGTCATGTGAGTAAAGTTACCGAGGCCTCATGGGTAAATGTGGCCCTCCCTAATCTAAACCTCAAAATCTTTCCTATTCTTTGCGGATGAAGAGTTGAAAGACCCTTCATAGGCCATAAGGACATTCTACCCCTTCCCGCACTGATCTAGAGGTAGATGATTTAATTTTTTACTTTCGATTGTGTTGTGACGTATTTAGCGGAATCACGCGTTTATTAGGAAAGTGCACAAGCGGAGCGTTTAAGTGGCCAATGTATGTTTATGTGTAGTCAAGTACTCTAATAATGCCTCGAACAAATTAACGATGTCGTGATATAATCAATGTAGAGTCAAACTTTTGTCGAACAATTATACCGTTCGTTTCAGTTAAGGTACCTAATTATTTTATCACCAATTGATAGGTTATATTATAACGTCTATATATATATTTTTAGGTTATATATATATATATATATTTAGGTTATATGTAAGGTCTATAGGTATATATAAATAACAGTATACTGTAATATTAAACGCTTATTTCAGATCTCCAACCGACGTTTCTACACAACACGAAAGGCTCCAGGATCATGGTGATAGGTGGAAATAGGTATAGAAGGAATGGTGAAGGAGTATCTTCCAAGGTCCGTTGGAGATGTACCAGTCACGCCAAATATGGATGCAAGGCCGTCGTCCACACAATAAATGATGAAATAGTATATTTCTGGGATTATCATACAACAAGTTATGAGATTCTACCAAATTTTACAATGTAAAATGTAAAAAGTTTGTATTAATTAAGTCTTCAACTACTGTACCGTATGTGATGAAGTTTGATTAAGAAAATTCTATGCATTTTTCTACAACAATTCTGTAATATTACTATTACGTAACAATATGTTTTTTCCGATTTAAGAATTGATCATTATCACTTAGTATCACTAGATAAATTGCAATTTTTAATGGTAGAAAAGTCAAAGTATGCGAGTTGATATTCGACAAATAATAATATCAAAAATTATGTATGTCAAGTCAATCACATATATTGGCTTATCTATTCACTTGTTCGCAAGTAGGCTTAAATGTCATTTGGCTAGGGCGCTGACCTTTCCGACTTAGGTATCAAACTTGATGCCTTGTTTGAGCACTTCCAACCCTGATTACAACGATAAACACTTTCTCGTTACTATTTGTAGTTTTTTAAATTAATTCTGTAAATATTATGATAGATTATCAAATATATTAAATGAAGCATTAATAATTACATAAAATATATTAGTGACTAAGTAGAAATAATTGTATTTAATTGTAATGTGAACAACTGTACATATTATAATGTTTTTCTTATTTTGTTTATTTTTGTACTTATTTAATTATACATCTAGTTATTAAGAGAGTTTTTATGTTTATTACTTTAGTAAAATTTTTATCAGTGAATTGGATATTTCATTTTATCTTTATTTTGTATTCTCTAAAGTGAATCTAAGTAACACTAATGTAATCATAAGTTTTGAAGTCAGCTGCTGCATATAACTTTAAAAATAATTCTATAACCTATTTGTTTTTACTCAAATAGTCATAAAGTTATATATTGTATGTTATGTTATATTACCATTGTTATTTTACAGATGTTGTGGCTGTGTTCGACTATAGTAAGCGAGGTAGCAAGGTTTTGATCCTAAACGGTATAAAATTTAGGTGCAATGGGATAACTGGGAGCAAAGTGAGATGGCGGTGTGCCACCCACGAGCGGTGGGCATGTAAATCTATAGTACACACTATCGATGACATCATAGTCCGCTACATTGATAAACACACTTTTGATCTATCAGAACATAATCTATGACATTTCTGTATTACTTTAAAGTTCATATGTACATATTTTATATACAATGTTATCACATTTTTAAGAAAAACTTTATCAATTTTATTCTATATGTGTCTGAAACAAAATGTTATTTAAAAAGTTGAACAAGTATTCTGTCTGTATTATTATTATTAAGTGTGTATTATGTATGCATTAACTACAATAGAATAGGATGAACTTTTGCGAATACCGTTAAATAGAAGCTATAAAGTATTTTTTTGTTCCATTGTACCGACTGTTGACAAAGAGTAAAACATGTATTTTTTTTCTATTTTCCATGACATTTTCGTCTTATCTATTTCTATCTTCTCTGTTTGCTTCTATCAACGTTTGGAATGTTACACAAGTTGGTGTAAATAAAATAATATTATTATTATTCACTGCAATTTTTTTCTATGACGAGTCTATAATACAAGTACCATTACTTGTGAACATTAGTTAATTTTACCCAAACAATCCTTCATGTATTGCATATTTTTGTAAAGCAAAATAATTAGACCTGATATTTTCACAGGTATAGTCGCCGATTACGAATATACTAAACGAGGCAATAAGGTTTTGGTTATAAATGGTATAAAATACAGGCGTAGTGGAAAGGCTGGCAACAAAGTCTGGTGGCGATGTGCTACCCACGAGAAATATCGATGTAAATCTCAGTACACATCGTCGATGACGTCATAGTCCGCTTTTTGAATGAACATATCACTCATTCACTAGAATCTAGTCCGTGAATTGAATTTTATATTACTTTTGTATATATTATACGTACGTATGTAATTTTAATAAATATTTCTTAGATCACATTTTGTTTTGACTGATATTTATTTTAAAGATCAACATTTTGTGAAAATGGGCACCGCGTCCGGCAACCCGCAGGAAAAACTATTACTAATATATTACTACGAAGAAAAATATATATTTTTATGTTTTAGAATTTAATAAGTTCCTACGTTTTTTTAAGATGGGCAAATTTTTTTCGAATTCTTTCTTTTTCTTCTTCTCCCGCCTGGGTGAGGCGGGGGAGTGTCAGACTCTTACTGACTAAAAACCATCCCGTTCCTTCTCCTGCACTTTTAGCCGGCGCCCCGGTAACCCGTTAGGTTCTCCGCGGCAAGTTCCCCTACGTTTTGATGTTGAATACTTATAAATATGTACACAAATACATTTAACAAATGTTATTAATATGATTTATTTTTATATATATACCCAATAAAAAATTAGAATTTAAGCATATTTATTGTTGTTGCCTAAGGAATTTTTGATGTATTTAAATATTATTTTAATTATTATGCTTGTTATACCCACAGAAGTGATCGCTACATTTGAATATACTAGGCGAGGTACTAAAGTTTTGGTCCTTGATGGTATAAAGTATCGATGCAATGGGATGACTGACAGAAAAGTTTGGTGGCGATGTGCTACCCACGAGAAATGGCGATGTAAATCTACAGTACACATGGTTGATGACGTCATAGTACGGTATATTAATGAACATACTACCGGTTTACAAGAGCAATCTAATCAATGAATTTGGAAATTACGTAATTTTTATTTACTTACTTTACCTGTTTTTTATGTTTATATGTTTTTTAGAAATGTTATGGTAGTCTGCCGTGTTGTAAAAATATATATTTAAGTAAGTATTCTGCAGAAATAAATTGTTTTATGTATTTTGTCTTTGATAATTTGATTTTACGTGATTGTTTTTATAGTCTCATGACTTCGTACGCGCATTCTCGTTTATTCCCGTTCCCGTTCGTAATTTTCGGTAAAATAATTTTAAAAAAAGTATAGAAATGACCCTATGCCCGTCCCCTGGTTTTAAGCTATCTTCCTAAGAATTTTCAACGATATCGATGTAACCGTTCTTGAATTATAAATTCTGTAACCAACATAACGGTCTTTATTATATTATATTATTATATTATATTACATATACGTATATATATATGTGTTATATTATTATGTATATGTTATATTGTGATACCTATATATATACATATGTAGGTTATTCTATATATAGATGATGACCTAAACTTTTTTTATATCTACAGATCAGGTCGCTGTGTACGAATATAGTACGAGAGGCAACAAGATTTTAGTCTTAAACGGTATTAGGTTTAGAGTCAAAGGAAAAAATGGGTGCAAAGTAAGATGGCGATGTACTTCCCACGAGAAGTGGTTGTGTAAAGCAATAGTACACACTATCGATGACGTCATAGTCCGGTATGTTAATGAACATACCGTTGGTTCACAAAAATGAATTTGGAAATGAGAGTACTTCATTTTTTGGAGCTGTATTTTTTTTACTTACTTTACCTGTCCTGTATGTAAATAAATGAGAAAGGATCTAATTGCTTCGAGTAATAATTACCCTTTATTTTCAATTAATTTACTTTAGCAGTCTCTTAATTTATGTATGCTTTAAATATTACGCCCTTGTTAATACTTATGGAGGCTAAAATATATGATTTAACAATAATAAATGTTTTTTTTATTATTATTGCGTGGATTTGTGTTCATCATCGTCCACTGCTGGACATAGGACTCCAACGGCACGCCACTGAGCTCGGTCTTCAGCTCTTCTCATCCAACCACTGCCAGCTATCTTGCGGATGTCGTCACTCCATCTAGCTGGAGCGCCCTACATTGCGTTTGCTTAGATGGATTTGTGTATGATTCAAATATTTAATTAGGTATACGCGAAAAATAACTTTTCTTATTATAATGAATAATGTTATAGTATTCTCAAGTGTTTATTTTTGTTTATTTCCACAGATATAGTTGCCGTATATGAATGTAGTAAGCGAGGCAGTAAGATTTTGGTTCTAAACGGTATAAAGTTTAGATTAAGTGGAATGAATGGAAGGAAAGTGAGATGGCGGTGTGCCACTCACGAGCGGTGGGGATGTAAATCAGTAATACACACAATCGATGACGTCATAGTCCGCTATTGCCATGAACATACCTTTGACCGACCAGAATAACATGACATAAATTTTATATACCTAACTGTTTATACTATAGGTATATAATTTAAATATGTACCTCTATATTACATACTTCTCTGATAAACTTAGATATTTTCCTTAGGTCATGATAATTTGAACTAGAAGTTAAACATTGCACAACCTAAACTTAACGACATTTAATCTAAGTATTGTAAGTACAAAAATACGTATCTAATATTCTTTCATTATCTAACTTACGGACTAATTAGATTTTTAATTTTCATACCCTGGCAACTAGCCTATTCTGTTGTTAAAACTATTGTGTTCATTTAATAAAATATAATTAGTAAATAAACGATTTGCTGTTAATAGTTCTTCGATAAAAGAAAACAATATATTTTAATTATTACAAAAAAAACAGAGTAAAATTTTGTATGTCGACGAGTCGTGGTGTTGCCAGAATTATAATAAACAATTTTGTTTATTTTCAGCATCATTTGTGATGTCTCGCCGTGGTAAATGCTTGATATGGATTGGAGGGTACACATTTTGCAAGCAGCACGTGTCAGGGCCTAAAGCTAGATGGGTGTGCTCGACTCACAATCACAAGCGATGCCGGGCGACTGTGCATACAATTGAAAATGAGATTGTTAAAGTCAACAATTGTCATATGCATTAAGATATTTATATTTCACTATCATTATGATTATTTATTATTTCTGGAAAGGAAAGGAAATGTGCAATTGGGTAGCTTCCAGGGTATCAACATTAAAAATTTTATTAGTCCGTCAGTTGAAAATGAAAAAGTATTAGACACGTATTTTTTTATTTTCTTGTATTAAGTTGCAATACTTAGATAAAATGGCGCAAGTTTAGGAGTGGGAGGTCGCTACGTCATATCGTGCTACAAAATGTGGCACGCAGTGACGTCACACGAAATTTCAAATTAATATATCGTCGAAAGTATTTAATTGTGTGAGAAAAGAAAAAATACATGTCCAAAGTTTTAAATTAATGTACTAGACGGACATTACAATAAAATTTAGGAAACTACCCTATTAAGATGATTTAGAAATATTTTAAGTCGATACTAACATATTTAAGCATGTATAATGGGTTATACTTATATACGAAGGAATCACATAAATATATGTAATATGAAATACGATGTACATAGGTACATCGTATTTCATGATTATGAATAGAAGCAAAGTAGAGGATATAATAAGATTATGTAATTTTAATTCTTTTCTACATAGTTCTAGTTAGAATATGTAACAATATATTAGTATATTATATTTAATACCTTTATTTGAATTCGGATTGATCTCAAATTGCTTACATCATGTATCAATAAGGTTATTTCGCTAATAACCAAACATTATTTTACCTATATTATAAAATAAAAATTATGACAAAATTATAATTTCAAGGTTTTAGTATAATTATATTTCTATTATATAATTATGTTTCCATTTAATTAGGTATAGGTATAATATTGTCAATATTTTATGCTTGATTATTAAAATAAATACAAGTATGTTTCAGGTGTTTTCTACACGATTTCAAGATATGGAAACAGATTGCTGTGGTTGGGGGAATATAGTTATTGTTTAAAAAAAGAAATTGGAGTTAAACAGTTGTGGAGATGCTCAACACATTGCAACAAGGGATGCAAGGCTCGTATTCATACTATAAACCATAGTGTTGTATTTAATAAAATTTTCCATAATCATTAATATAATTTATGTATAATTTGCCATTTGATTTAATTTTTATACAAGGTGTTGTTTTAAAGCTGCGTCATTGTCTAGGAAGTAACTCGGCTATCGATTTTGAGACCGAATCAATAAAAAAAATTGTACGTCAATATTTTTAATTTTTCTGAAATCTCGGGAATCCGTAAGTGCGAACTACACGCCGCCGTCTTGTAACACACACAACTCAAACACATAATTGATATTATTCCTAATTCCATAAAACTCCAATAAGGAACATTGTTGTCGTTTATTCTGAAATACTGTCGAACTTAAACGATTTATTATAGACGTATTTTTAAATATTGGCCCGAAATTTTGTCTTACATTGAACCTTTATGACTTCTGTGACATGCCCCCGAGAAATGACACGGCTTCAAAACTAAACCTTGTATACTTGTATAAAATTTGTGATTGCAAAAATTTGCAATTAAAATGGGAATGATGACAGGGTATGAAAATTAAAAATATAATTAGTCCGTAAGTTAGGTAATTAAAAAACATTAGACACGTATTTTTTTATTTTGTCGTATAATCAAAGTTTAGGAGTGGAGGCTAAAACGCCATTTCTTAGTATAAAATGTACCTACTGAGAAGTGACGTCATGCGACATTTCAAATCTTATCTTCGAAACTATTCGTTTCCGTACGAAAATAAAAAATACGTGTCTAATGTTTTTAAATAATCTACCAGACGGACATTAAAATTAAAATTAGTTGTCTACCCTATTGTAATGTTCACATTCTATAAAAATTAATCTAGTTACTAGTGTTCTGATAACATTTTTCAATGCGAAGGAATGTTTTGATGTCTGACCGTGATACAATTTTAATACAAATGGCCATAATCATTTAGTCATTTAATTGTTAATTCATATTTTTTATAAGTCAAAATCGTATTTCAATGAATCCACGTTCAGGGAGTTTTTTATAGTAAAATTCTTTTACCGTCAGACAGTTCAGTTCAAAACATAATGTTCTAATATCATCGATACATTGTTTGCCTATTTCTTTTTTTTAATGTTTCTTTATAAATAATTATAATTATGTGCCTTTTATTAATAATGTGTTGTTATTTTTGTACATACCAATGGTAAAACTATTGTAGGTATATAGTGAAATAAATATGAAATTGTTGTAAAATATTTTGAGGTTTTATGCCTTATAAAGATATATACCTGTCTTAGACTTTTTCTTCACGACTTTAAGGCGTGGTAATAAACTGTTATGGTTTGGAGAATTTAGCTATTGTGTAAAACAAGTCGTTACACTGAAATATTTATGTATATGCTAAACGCAAATATTTTTTATTAGCCCATATAGCGACAGTCAAGGGGTTTATCGTTATTTTCCTAGGTTCAAACAGATGAAAAAATAAAATAAAAACCGTATAAACCATTCTCTAAATATATTTTTATCATAACTACCGTGAGACATACTGAATTATCTAAAAATCGCGGGTTACTCACGTGAATATACTGAGAAAAGCTCTACTAGTTTCGAAACACAGAGAGGCTCTTCCTCATGAGCAGCGTGCGCGGTCGCGGCAATGTCGACATATATAAATATAATAACACTAATTGCGACATAGTCTGTAAGTCGGAATGTGTGTCAGCGATCGAAGTTCGATAAATTATCTAAATAACAAGACTTAGGAGGATTTAGAAGGAACCGGTAATCAAACATGATGGTCACAAATTCTTTAAAAATATGGAAATTGGTCGAAATGACTCATCACAATAAGGGCTGCAAGGCGGCTATTCTTGAAGATGGTAATACGTTTGTTAAATATCCAACACGATTACTAAAGGGGGTCACTTTATACGGCGTATCGATATAAAAATCCTATTATTTACGTAATAAATTCAACGAATTAATCAACCAACACAGCACTATGAATATATTACTTTATAAGACGCGAATGGATGCACCCGTACCAAGGAGCATGATTTGTTTTCGGATTTTCACTATGATGCACTTTGATTCTGTGCCTATGTATAATTTGACTCTATGTCGTTAGAAATACGGCGTAGGGCCATATTTGTCATCATCATAACATCACGCCTTATATCCCCGAAGGGGTAGGCAGAGGTGCACATTATACTACTGTACAATGTAAAACCCACTTTTCACTATTTATGTTATGAGCCTACTGCCATAATTCCAGACTCCGTGCTACTACTGAGATTTTTTTTTAAAACCCAGGCATACTTTGCCCGACCCGGGCATCGAACCCGAGACCCTTTGCCCGGCAGTCGCACTTGCCAATGAGATATTTTGGGTGCATAGATATTATACAGAGACCATAATTTGAGGGATCGAAACTTATATGACTGTGGTAATGTTTTGAAATATAATACAGTTGATTTTTGTAATTATAGATTTTTATATCGTTTTCTAGTTTCTATTGAAATTCACACTTTCTATTTATATCACTTTCGATCAATATTATATTCGAATTCATATACTTAGAATCTTTCTAATACCCCCACGGAATCTTAGTGTAACTATTAATATTTTTTTCAGATGAAATTACCTTTATGAAAGTAAAACGAAAATGTCAGACAAGAGAAGAAAGATTACGTAGGAAAAGAGAAGCTGAAAGAAAAAGATACATACGAATAAGGAATGACGAAGAACTGTGGAAGAAAAGAAAAGATAATATCAATAAGAATCGTGCTAATCTAAGAAGTACAAATATAAAAGAACGGACAATTAAAATAAAAAATAAACAAAAAGATAGTATAGAACTACTACAATCGAAAAGGTATATGAAATATAGTTTAATACAAAAAGATATCGTTAAATCTGAGCCTGGTATTGAGTTAGCAGCCAAATCACAAACTTTTTCTATCTTAACAAATGAAATCAGTCCTTTCATAAAAACTGAATGATTTACTTTCTTTTTTTGACGGGTAAAAATCATCCAATGGCTTCGTATCTTATTAACTAAAAACCGTCTCGTTCCTACTCCTGCTCTTCGAGCCGAAGCCCCGGCAACCCGCTAAAGATACGAACCAGCTAAAATACGGCACACCTAAGAAGCACGGTCCCGGCACGGTTCCAACCCAGCAATGTCATTATAAATCGTATGTCGCATGACATATTTCATAACGTCAATATAGAAATCTATAACCGACGACGCCAACGGCGCTTACAACCTTTTTTTATGATTTCCAAAGCAAAAAACGTCGCACTGGTACCGTGCTCGTTAGGTGTGCAATGTTCTTAAGTCTTCTGCGGTATCGTATCGGGCATCAGCTCTACAGGGTTCCCATTGGACTGTTCATATTACGTGGTCTATTATTTGCTCACAATGGTTTTCATTAGCGGCCTCTGTCATTTATTGTGTGATAAGCACAGAGTAAAAGATTTTTGGAATAATACAACAAAAATGTATTCTACGCACACACGTTAGTTATGTTTTCAAACCACAAATCGCCATCTTTTACTATTCCTCTTTCTTCTCTAACTCACTTCTTCCCTTTCGTATATCTTCCGTTTCGTTTTCCACATTTATTTATTTCAAAACTATTTGATCTCGCAATATCTGTAATAAACTTATAATTTAAAATAAATTATTGTGTAGTGTCTTCTACTTATTTAATTTATTAAATTCTTCTCTTATAATTGTATTATTTAAACCATTATCCTATTTCCGACTACTGCTTGCTGAATATAAGCACGTCCATTTTTCTGTACTGTAAATAAATGTGTGCTTTCTGTATGAGTGTTATATTTAGATATTCTATCACAGTAGTGGATTTAGATATTTTTATCACCAATAAAAGTAAGTAGGTATGAATTTTGCAATGTAGTCATCTTCATAGAAACTGTTTTACTAATTAACGTTTAAACAGCAGAACACTTTTATCATTATTGTTTTCTTTCAGGGTTCCAGTTCATGAAATCTAAAAAAGGGCATTTGTTGATTAATTCGGGAAATTACACGTACTTTGCACACTATAAGAGGAAAGACAGAGTGTCATGGCGGTGCTCAACTCATCACAAGAAGGGATGCAGAGCAACACTTATAAGCATCAATGGAGAAATTGTATCTATTGGAAGTTATTTACATAATCATTGACAAGAAATCTTCTGCGTTATATTCGGGAGAAGATAAGGTGAATAGACTACCTAGATAATTAAGATGTTTTAGGAGAATTACATTTCAGTCAATGTATAAAGAATTTTAGCGCCCCCGGTCGAGTCGGTCTGCCATCCCATCGGGTTCAGAGAATGAGGGTACAGAATGTGCATCTGTGTTTGAGCATATAGTTGTGTATTGTCATATCTCTGCGTAGTTGGCTAGTCTAATTAGATCGATTTACATAATAATCTTTTAGTCTACGTATTATTTTATTACTAGTCTACCGAATCCCACATAGAGCGCTACGTAGGATTCGGTCACTCATCTAGTTCTAACGTAGAACTAAGTTTGGATTTTAAGACACTTATACCTCGGAAGTTTAATCATTAATACACATTTATACTATAAATAAACTTATATTGCTTACTAAATAGTAAGCTACTTAAAGAAGAAAGATAAACTTAATAATAATTTATACATATGATTAAAATGTAGTAAAGAACTTAAGATGAAACTGACAACTGAAAATTATCATAAGAATATTTAAATAGTACAAAAATATATTAATAAGGTGTGAAACTTATCCCTAGTAACTTTATTCCACATAAATAATATAACATTATGTAAGTAAGTGTAAGTTATAATTTTAGCTACGTAGCTATACGTTGTGTGTTGTTTGATAAAGTAAAAATTGTACCAACAAGGTATAGATGATGTCATTTTTGTTAATGTCCATCTGGAAGAATAATTAAAAATATTGGACGTGTATTTTATTCCTTTCTTATAGAGTTGAATCTTCCGACAATAATGTACGGATTTTAAATGCCGCATGACGTCACGTCTTGGTATTGTTCTTTTCATATTGTGCAATCATGTAACGAGCTCCGTCGCTTCAAAACCTTTGTATATTCTTACGACAACGATTAAATAAAAATATATGCTGATTATTTTTCCATTATCTAACTGATGGACCAAATAAATGTTAGATTTTCACGTTTTTATCCCATTTACTGTTTATTATAAAAATGTGTTTCAAGTTTGCTGTGTTTTTTAATGAAATGTGTGGTAGAACTAAGATTATGCACCTACGAATGTAAGTACTGATGCAATATCTCCTGATGAACCATTAAATAGATAAAAAATCACTTTCAACCGGCTGGAATAGAAGTCATGGTAGTTGATTTTTCCTATATTTATATGTATTCTTACTCGATAGATTTTTCGCCCCAATCATATCATAAGTTGCAAGAAAGATTAAATTCTTAGAGTGTATTAAAAAAGTACATTATACATACTGCCCTTTCTAGAATAAATATAATGTGTACTTTAATTAATTTATATTTAGTAACTTTGGTATAAGACGCAATAAAGGTTTCTTTCACTGAAAAATGCTGTTTGAATTTAATTATATATATATATAACTAGTTTCTGCCCGCGACTTCGTAAGCGCAATCCGTTTTCTCCCGATCCCATAAGGTTTTCAGGATTTTTTTCTATCATAAGAACCTTCTCCTATACACAACAAAAAAAAAATCAGCCAAATTGGTCCAGCCATTTTCAAGTTATGGCGTGACAACGGGAAACGGGTTTCATTTATATATATATAGATTGATTTAATAGAAATATTTTAATTTAAACTATAACGTATATTAATTTATTTTAAATTTCTAGGTCAATGCCACTTTATAGAATCAAGTACAAGTGGTCGGACGATGTTGAAAGCTGGTGACTATCTGTTCACCCACAAGTCTACAAGAGGGTTGAAGTCACGATGGGTGTGTTCCAGCCATTGTTTCCGAGGGTGTAAAGCACAAATATATACTATAGAAAACCATATTATTAGGATAAATAATTTTCACAACATCCTAAAAAGAAACATTTGTTTTAAAGTGTTTTAGTTAAATGTAATATTAGGTACAGTTAACGTGGCCAGATGTCCCATTTTGAATGGGATTGTCCCTTTTTATAATTACGAGTCCATTTTTCCCCGAAACTGGGACGCAAAAACCCCGTTTTTGAAAACTACCTACTTTGAAAAGTATGGTCGAACCTATACGACGACCATTCGGATAGCTCGAGTGCTCGTGCTCGAGTGGTGTGCGGGAGCGATATAGCTCGCAAATTTTTGAAGTAAGTACCTATTGGTACTATAGTCGAAAAATTTTTTGTGATCTTAGTAATGTCAACCTTTTTGCTGTGGGCACAAAGTTTGTTTTTTCAGGATCTATAGTAAGGTCTAGCTACTAGATGCCTGACTGATTCTAAATAAACGGTTGTCCTGTTTTGAGTCAAATAATAAATGGACACGTTAGCTATAGTACGTATTTATTACTGTGGTAAAAAGTACCTAAAGAGTCATAAAAAATGACAAAAGAATTGTACATTCATGTCTATGTGTAAGTTAATCTAGTTATGGCAATTTAAAACCGTTTTTTCGTAGATAGTAAAATTAGAAGTAAGTATATAATGTAGGTAGCTAAATTTACCGTTGCATTCTATTTCATTTTCGTCCCGCGGCCGTAATAACTTGCCGAACCGGCGTACTTTCGATGCATGAAGTAAAAAAAATTAATAAAGTTGTAATTTTTTTTATTTAAAAAGATATTCATCGACTTACGCACATGAGATCTTACATGTAAGTTTGTTGTGCCACTCGCAGAGAATTATTTTGCGTGATATTTTCATAATGTTCTATGAGTTTGTATGCGCTTTCGAAGTTTGCTTTTTGCAATGGTTCACCAGTTATTTTTATTTTAAACATTTCCTTTCTTAGTAAAACTATTGTATTACCGAGGCCGAACCATTTTTCTTCGGGACGAAAACGATATAAATTTCACGGTGTTTAAAAAGATTGAAATTTTTATGAAAATTAAATTTTCAAATTTTCAATTGGGAACAACAAATCAAAATTATGAATGTCATTATTATTAAATCTCAATGACTAATGTATAAGGACATACCTACATGTAGCTGATTTATTCAATGTGTAAAATTATACTGAAATTAAAACAAATTACGTCAATTTCCCCTTTGTATAGGATTTAGGAGCTTTAATATATTGTAGTGTAATAATAATAACTTATAGCCAAGGATACACTAGGGGACAAATGAGTACGGCACGTCGCGTTCCGCGCGCGCCTCAAAGAGCCATCAGACCACCAAAGATGGGGCCCATTAGGGCCGATGGCGATTCGGAGTCGCGGAGAATCTAACGGGTTACCGGGGCTCCGGCTCGACGTGCAGGAGAAGGAACGGGGTGGTTTTTAGTCAGTAAGAGTCTGACACTCCCTCCCGCCTCACCCAGGTGGGAGTAGTCATTCGATGATTTTCCCCCTTAAAAAAAGAGGACAAATGAACCACCACATGTATCGGCGACATGACAAGCGAAGTCTGCCGATTTCGCCCGACATGTTATAAAGCAATAACGCGCGCCTTATGTTCACAGAGACGTTGATGTTGCCACACATGTCGACTCGGCAACGTCGCGCAACTCCACCCAACGTTGCTTGCGACACGTGTCGCAGGACTTTTGCCCCCTTTTTTGAGGGGAGAATATCATATCAGATTATAGTGTCAGACTCAACTACTAAAAACCACCCCGTTCCTAATCCTGCTCTTTGACTTGGAGCCCCGGCAACCCGTTAAGCTTTCCGCAGCTACGTATCAGGCATCAGCTCTACTGAGCACCATCTGTGGTGGTCTGATGGATCTTTGAGGCGCGCGGAACTCGGCGCGCCGTACTTACGAGTCTGGTTCTCGTCGGGCGGCTAGTTACCCTTGCTCGCCGTCCACATTGGTCCCCTAGGCCCTAGTGTATCTTTGGCTTAAGAATAGATATCATTCATTTATTTGTTCATATTTCTATGTCTACGGTCCAATCCATTTTTTAGGAAATTAATAGGGTTGAGTGTTTATATATTTAAATGTATTAAATATATTATTCTAGTATAATAAATAGTTAATTTGTGAATAAAAGAATTCTAGTCGACGTTTCTCTGTTAAATGTGATCTTAAATAGTAGGTACGTTTATTATTACGTATTGTTAATTTTTTGTATCATAGTACAAATTTGTTTCTAGTAAAAACTATTTAGCTTTGGGTTACTTATATAAACGGGAATCTTGATAAGATCTATGTGTATTCCAGTGATAGGTTATTCAGAATTTTTGATTAAAGTCTAAAATTGTTTAATTGAATTTGAGTTAAATATATTGAATTTGTTATTTAAGTTATTCGGGTACAAGGCTATACATATGTGGTAGATGCAATTCTGTAGGGCACAAATGTTTGTAAAAAAATCACATGGTTACGGCATACAATATTGAGTTTGTTATGAGGAAAAGAGTAACGAATGGAGTTTCTTGCTCGTTCTTCTCCATTCTAATTACATTTTGGAACGAGCACCTAGCTTAACTAACGGACAGACTAACAGACTATTATTTATATTGTATTTTTGACGTTTTTAAAGTACCAAGTTATTGTTTAGTTAACTTTGAAAAGGGTAAAGGTAAATAAGAGTGTGTTCATTTAATCGATGGTCTCAAAAATTTATATTGTCCTATTCTTAGTTCCATTAAGAAACGATAAATGTACCTAAATGTTACAAACCATGTATAAGTAAAAGTTCTAAAAGTACATATTACTAATAGAAAATAGACTCAAATCAAGCTATAGTTGTCACACCTTATTGTTTAACTATTTAAGTAAGATGTAAATAGTTTAAAGACAAAGATAAAGCTTGTAAAGTATCTATTATATTGTTTGCGTTCACCTTTTCTAAGGAAAGAAAGTGTAAGTATATCGACCTTTTTATTGACTTCTTATAGATTTCCAATAGAGTATATGAAGTAAAGCAAACATATATTCTTGCAGGTTGGCTTGCGAGAAAAAAACTATAATATTATGACAAAATACTACTAACTGTGAAATAAGGTCAACAGTGCATTAAAGTTACATAAAGCAACTGGGGTCTGCCACTGCGGTGCAATAATAATCGCTTTTTTTATAAGGAGTAAAATCGTCTCGTTACTCCTGCCGCCTTAGAGGCGTGAGGGAGTGTCAAACTCTTATTAACTAAGAATTACCCTGTTCTTACTTCAGCTTCTAGCCGGAGCCCCGATAACCCGTTCAAGTCTCCGCGTCTCTGAATATTTATAATAAAACCTTAAGTCAACTAATTTTTTTATGGAATCGGAGGCAAACGAGCTGACGGATCACCTGATGGTAAGCGATCATCGCTGTCCATGGAGGAATATGCTCTTTTATTTAATGTTTGAAGTCGTATCGGTATGAAAAACCGTTGACTACATGTTTCAAACTATCTAATAACTAGTTTTTTATAATTTTAGTGACACTAGTGAAAACTAGAAAAGGGAAGACGAATATTAAAGTTGGTGATTATACTTTTATTTGAAACCAGGCAACAATAAGAGGGACAAAAGAAGATGGTCCTGCTCACAAAATAAATATTGCAGGGCTTGCATTCATATAGTCGATAATAAAATTGTTGCTATATATAATGAACATAATCATGAGAGAAAATAAATATTTTTATTATTATATATTGTTTTTTTATCCCTTTTTCCATATAATTATTAAGCAGAGATATTGTTATACTTAACCCATTGTCCGATGTTATACTTAACCCATTGTAATCACTTGAATGGTTTTAGTGATGTATCTCTAAAGTTTGTCAAAATACCATTCATCCAAAGAAAAAGATGGAAAGAAATCCAATGAAGTATTTAGTTTAACATTAAAGCTACTCAATAGAATGAAACAAGCAGTCTTTTGATATTTTACGAGTAAAAACCATGACATTTTTCGAAAACGTGATTTTAGCCACCAAAAGATTGATCTCCCTAAACCCAATCAATAAAAAAAATTAATTACCTATGTTTTTAGTATTGTTTTATAGATAATAGATATTGTATTCTAGATTTTTTGATTTTGTATTGATGTACATATAGAATTACAGTTATATGGTTTTCTTTTCAGCGTTTCCACTCACAGTAAGAGCTGAATTTGCTCCAACTCGGACTGGAAACAGAAAAATTGTATATGGTGGCAATTTTTTTGTAGTTAGTAATAGAAATCAAGGGTCTACCCGACTTCGGTGGGGCTGTTCCAGGAGAATGTCGCATCGTTGCAAGGCCAGGCTGTATACTATAGACGATATGATTGTTTCTGTGTATAACGTGCATACTCATCCATAAATATAATTTTAATATATTATATGTAACATAATTTTGCTATATACAAATAGTAAAAATACTTATTCTTAGGTACTAATCTTGTAAATATATAGTTTGATTTGTTTTGCCAATGAGTCTAAACAGCTCAATCAAATTTCATGAAATTTGACATATAGATGAAAGTTTGAAGATGGAATAATTTTTTAAAGGAGAAGGAGTCATTAATTGAAACTAGTGCAATATAAATAATGCATAAAACAGTTAATTTCCTATATACTTAGAATCTCCGTAATAACCTCATTATAGTAGTCGAATACACAACTACGGGATTCCTTTTTTTTTTGATGTCTGGGGGAAACCTTCAAAAGGCGCCTAGTTTTTTGGGGAGAAAGACTAGGGAGTGTGGGACTCTTACCTCACTAAAACCACCCCGGTGGTGGTAAGGGGCACTGGGTCCTCTGAAGAGACCTGCTCAGGAGCCCCCAAAACTACGGGATTCCTAGATGAAAATATAATTTCTGTAAATATCATAATAAAGTTTTTACTTAATATAATGAAATATAAATTTTAATCTTTTTAATATAAATAAACTCAAATAAATATAAGTACAACGTTTTATTTGGTGGTCTTCTAAGTTTTTTATTTACTCATTATATTCTGATTCTAACTGCAATTACATATTGTTATTTTATTATAATCTCTTTGGTTGCTACTTATATTATTAACGGACAAAATAGGCAGCTTATTAGTTATTAGTATGTTTTATTATTAAATAATTATTAGTTTAAATAATGTAGATTATTGTCCTATCTAGAACAGAAATAAAGTTTTTATCACACAATTTGTTTATTTTTCTCTTGTTCATAAATAGAAAATATAATGTTTGTGTATCCACAATGATGAATCGTATTTAGGAGAAGTAGGAATAATATAGTATAGGTAATAATATGTCGACCTTTTGAGTAATAAAATTGTATGATAGTGATAATGATAAGAAGTAAATATTCGATTCGATATTAAAACTAAACTCAATTGTTTTTTTATTATCCAGTTTCTAATAACAGGTTTTTGGTCAACACTGAGCCTTGATGGTGAATAACGGCCAAGGGATTTTGAACAAATGCACATTTACACAAATCATTCTTAAATTCTAAGTTACTGTTAAGGTAAGTGACACTTTACGACATTTTTATTTTGTACCAACTTATTACAACCGAATGGTCTACTACATTTTTACACTGTACTCACGCTAAGTAACTTATAGTTCAGTAAAGGTTCAGACGTGGTTGGTGAAAACGGCCGTAAGGGCTTTCATCAAAAGTCTATTGAAAGATGATGTTAAAGTTTATAGTTCTTTCTAGAAATATGTTCGTACTATTTTCCGTTTTGTTTGACGAGGAACGCGACTAGTTTCAAGCCATGCTAGAGGCATTCAAGAGTTGCATTCAGCAACGCGGGACGCGGCTAGGAAACGAGTCATGTTCCTTGTCGAACAGTTACGTGACGTGTGTAGGCCAAAAACATCATAATTATTTTCGGTTTTATTATAGATGCAGTTATTCATAACCATAACTCCTGTGTACATCTGAGGGTCCCAAAATCTATGATGAAATGGACACACGTGCTGCAACGAAAAGACGGCTATTTCAGATCGTCAAGGAGGAACTGTAAAGGATGCTACCAAATGATATTAACACAGTTTGGTAATAAAACGGCTAAAAATACTGCGAAAAAAGTAGCTACTTATTGCCCAATGTGCCCAAATAAACCCCATTATTGTTTGTCCTGTTTTAATAAAGATCATCTTATTTGATGTTTTAGTAATCAATTTATTTGTTCTATTAATAAAATAGAGATATCTCTGTAGTTGAACATAATCATGAAATGCAGTGTAACTCGTTGTGTTGTGATGTTGGTTGCA
This sequence comes from Spodoptera littoralis, assembly GCA_902850265.1. Lineage (NCBI taxonomy): Eukaryota > Metazoa > Arthropoda > Insecta > Lepidoptera > Noctuidae > Spodoptera > Spodoptera littoralis. The sequence goes on along the minus strand of LR824542.2, from coordinate 3,359,324 downwards.
AATTGTACTATAAAAAACTAAAATATCAAAATTTTACAGTTAAAAAATTTAAATTTAACAATTGTGATTTAACATGATGACTTTTTTAATTAGCGAACTTTTTGTTCTAATATCCTGTTCTTTTATAATGCATGTCGTGGCAGCCTTTAATTAAGGCTACACTATAGAGTGTTAAAATACCGGGGCTCCGGCTCGACGTGCAGGAGAAGGAACGGGGTGGTTTTTAGTCAGTAAGAGTCTGACACTCCTTCCCGCCTCGCCCAGGCGGGAGCAGTCGTTCGATGATTTTCCCCCATTAAGAAAAAGAGTGTTAAAATATGTTAAAAAACCTATCATGTATTTTGGTGTATGCTTTGTTGATTGCCCTTAAATAAATAAATAAAAAACTAAAGAAATTAAAAAGCGTTGGGAGGTTTCATATGTTTTAGTTTTCAAGTGTTTACTTTTTACTTTTTATTACTTTTATTCATTTGAAGCACGCGTGCTTGTTTTAATTGTAAGTGAGATTTCCCATCCTTACATTATTGTTTTAGATAAAAATAAAAATGTTATACTTCCAGTTTTGTCTCATTACTGTTTTTTTTATTATATGCCGTAGTGAGTTGTAAAATTTCTTAATAAATATTACATTTTACACTGTGATTTGGCTTTAGTAAAAGTAATGTTAGTTCTTTTATAACAATTCTAATTATTTATTATGTTGCAGCTGTCTTCGTCATTTCACAAAGAGGAAACCCTTTAATAAGTTACGAAGGCTACAAGTTTATGTTAAAGAAAACTTATAATGGTCCCCCCATAAGAAGGAGGTGGGTCTGTTCTTCTCACTCCTTTAAAGGATGCAAAGCTACAATTGTCACCATGGAAAACATCATTGTTGCAGTAAAAAATAATCATAATCACAGACCATAATGTTATAAGTAAAAAGGTAAACAGGTTACCTAAACAATACTCAATCTTCGAAAACGGCGCACTAAAGGTTGCGCACACCGGACAAGCACGGCTTCAGGACGGCTGCAACCCAGCAATTAACTTGTCATTTAAATATGAACTTTAAATCGTGTGTCATATGACATATTTCATAGCGTATAAAGCTGTTAGCTGTTAGCTTCAGCCGTGCCGAAGCCGTGCTTATTAGGTTTGCGATGACTTTTATACACACATGATATGTTGACAGCACAACGCAACTCTGAGGTAAAATGTAGCCAATTGTTCATATTTCAATGTGCTGCTTTCTGAGGGCCTATCTACCTTTATACTTATAACATCATTTATCACAAATGATTTTTATCCTCTAGTCTATAGTTATTTGTAAAATCTCTTATGTACCTAATTATTTTTGTACAGTCGAGATTATTTTATTTATATATATGTCTATCTATCGTAACTTGACTCGGCATAATAATAATACATATACTTTTCCATTATCCCCACCGAAAAGGACATTGCTCGTTGTCTATACATAGTTCGCCTAAGAACCAACAGAGACGTGTATGTGTTTACTTTTTTGATTTTAGATAATGTAAGTATATATTCGATTGAACCTAAATTAAAACAACGGACACTTTTGAAAATTGTGCAAAATTCAAAACAATTTCGAATTTTGGGGTCAATAACTTCGTTCAATTTCCATGTTTACTACGCTAGTCCATAAGTCAGGACGTTGTTCTAAGTAGTCCGTATCAGTAATACTAAGCCAGAGGTCGATATTTCAAGAGAAAATCACAGCCCTTCGTTCACACCAAGTTGTTAGATAACATCAAATAAGTAAAAAAATGGAAACGAATTCAGTACGCAAATGCAGATCGCGCATACTGCACAGAATGCGCGCGCTAAGTGACATTACTACCAAATGTGATCTGAGGCCTTAGTACCAATTTGTTTTACGTTAAAAGTATTCGAAACGAGTACGCGTTCGGCACTCTGAGTGCCTTTTTTTTAGAGGGGGAAAATCATCGAATGACTGCTCCCGCCTGGGTGAGGCGGAAGGGAGTGTCAGACTCTTACTGACTAAAAACCACCCCGTTCCTTCTCCTGCACGTCGAGCCGGAGCCCCGGTTACCCGTTAGGTTCTCCGCGACAACTCTGAGTACCAAGCACGAATAACTACCGCATTCGTAACGTAATAGTATCGAGCGCGTTCGGCGCTCTGATTGGCCGGCTCAAGTGAACCAACCAATCAGAATGCTTAACTCGCTCGATACTGTTACGATACGAATGCGATAGTTATTCGTGCTTGGCCCTCTGATTGGCCTGCCCCATTGAAGCAACCAATCAGAGCGCTAAACACGTACTAGTTACGAATACTTTTAACGTAAAACAAACTCGTACTAAGGCCTCTATCACTTCATCAACTGTCAGTGTCGATATTATTGCTCGTTTCAAATAGCGCTTTTAATCGAGTCTTTTGATAAGCTGTGTTATAGTTCTACGCCATCATAGCGGACTGTTTGTAACTAAAAATTATCATCTTATATCAAGTCTTGAGAATACCGATCCTTGTCTGTGTCACACTCTCATTAAGAGTGTTGTATGCTATACTTGGCTGCATGACCTATTATACCTTTGCCCGTTAAAAACCTCAAATTGAACCAATAAATTGAAAGTAAATAGAACCATCACCGAGTATTATGACCGAAGCTGAAGATGGAAGTGAATACTTTTTAAAATGCTTTCGAAATTAAAAAGTGTCCGTTCTATAGAAATATTTGTAATGTATGTTAGTAAATGAAATAAGAATTATAATAAATGTTTCATGGGTGTTGATTCATAGGCTATTTTTAACAATGTCCTTTTTAAAGAGTACGTGGAGACGTACGCGGATTTTTATTAAAATATGTAGCATTATAATTGTGTGTGAATTTAGAAAATAAAAATATTCATAGAAAAGCTGTTTTCTTTGTCATACATTTATAATGATTATGAAAAAGTAAATTCTTTTACATTATGCACCCACACCAACACGAGCACACAGTTTTATTTATTCTATTCTTTTCTTTTCTAGCCATCTTCACTACTTCTCGAAAGGGTAACACTATGATTCAATACGAAGGGTATACCTTCTGCCACAAGAAACATAACTACGCTGCAGGATCTCATTCAAAAAAGAGATGGGTTTGCTCTACTCATTTTGGGAGGGGATGCAAAGCTACTATCTACACAATTGAGGACGTTATCGTCAAAGTCTCAAATAATCATCCCCATGATTAGATTACAATCGACCGGAGTGATACCATGGCCTCACAGAAAACAGACGTGAAACTACGCTTGCGTTGTGTTTCGTCGTGTGAGTGACCTGCGGCCCAATTACCCCCTTCCTCTGTCTCCCCAATCCCCGAATCCCCCACAATGCTCAAATTCCTAATTCATAAAAAGGCCGGTAACGCACTTGTAACGCCTCCGGTTTTTCGGGTGTCGATGGGCGACGCCGATTGCTTACCATCTGGTGATCCGTCTGCCCGTTTACCGACTTATCCCATAAAACAAACAATACAATGAAATGTATTTCTTTATTGTATATAACTGTCACCTGTTAAATGCAGTATACGTTAATGTGCACATTGTCTAGGTAATTTGCAGATTTCTTCATACCATTCGTTAACGTCATCCATCACCGTACTACAAGATGTTTAGTATCTCAAAAAACGTAGACTTAAACAGTAAGCTTGTCAACTTTAGACTGTGTTTTACATCTATCGTGAGACATACTAACTCTGGTATATACAAAATATCTGTCACTACGATGTCATATTCCTCCTCGTTCACTATATTTACGTCGCCAGAACACTGCACATGAATATCGTCTGGTTTGCGATAAATAATTTCTTTAGTTCCATGTATTTCCGAAATATTAACGAGATTGTCTTTACATGCCGTCATGTGTTTACTTGCTCCGCTATCAATGTACCAGATGTAATCATGGTTAAATTTACCGGTAAGAAAATGCCATTAAACGCATTAGTCTGTTTTTTTCCACCGGTTCGGCCTGCTGCGGGCACTGATTTCTGTAATGTCCTCTTTGTTTACAACGGAAACTGCAAAGAACACATTTATGAGCATTTTGTGAAAAAAAAATCCACACTAAGTGAACGTAGTGAAAGCGGCTGATTTTTTTATAGTCTTTTAAAGTCCTAATGGTCATGTGATTGTAGTACAAACTTTAGGAATTTGCCATTATCTCAGAAATCGGAAAGAACACATCAAAATCTACAAAATTGCTTGCTTCTTGCATCGACCATTGTTTTTGTCTCTACATCACCCAAAGGTCTGGCTGGAGGAGAATGCCCTAGGCATTAAGCCCACCTTGTACATTAGTGTAGTTCCCAGCAAACATTCCATGTAGTTCCACCAAATGACTGAACTATTAGTGGAGTAACATTTTAGTTAAAAATATTAATTAATACCGTTTGTTAATACCTCTGTATACCTAGCTATAATTAGTCATTTAAGCTTATTATAAGTGAACTATGTTCTTTATGAGTGAATAAACAATCATTAAACTTATTTTGTTTCTTTGTTTATGTCCTAAAAATCATTAATAATTGCCTACAACTATGTAGGCAATTATTTAATAAATAATAAAATTTACATGTTTTATTCAAACGAGAACCTGATTTATGTAATTTACCGTATGCATGCTCGTTAGTCTGTAGACTATATCTATAATCTGATTATCTAGGTATTCTGATTATCCAGTTGATGTAAGAACTTTTTTTCACTTGAACTGACTTAGCCAGATAATCTGCAGAATCCCTTGTTGATCTGCACTTTAACTGATTTACGCCTACTGTTAATACCTTAGAATATATTCAATTGCGGCATAGCAACTTGTTTGATTTTCCTCTTCCATATCTTATCTTTAGTTATCATTGCGTTACACGATTTTGGTACCTTCTGAAATTCTCAAAAGGTCAATTGTATAATCCTCAAAGAAAGAGTATGTATATGTGCACGACGGCAACGTGAAGTAGCGAGGCGCCCGCAACGTAATGAGCCGGCTCGACAGACGTGATACCACGGCCTCACAGAAAAACGACGTGAAGCAACGCTTGCGTTGTGTTTCGTCGTGTGAGTGAGGTTACCGGAGGACCAGCTCCCTCCCCCCTTCCCCAAGCTCCCCAATCCCCGAATCCTCAACAATCCTCAAACTCCTAATCCCCAAAAGGCCGGTAACGCACTTGTAACGCCTCTAGTGTTTCAGGTGTCCATGGGCGACGCCGATTGCTTGCCATCAGGTGATCAGTCTGGTAGTTTACGGCATATGACATAAAAAAAACGTGTTTAGACACGACACGACACACACAAACCAGTTTAGACACGAAAACCTAAGGTGAGCGGCGGCGATCCTTTGTGCCGCGCCGCTGTTTGGTTGAAACTTGCTTTTAGACTTGCATGAACATGACTCCAACGCCGTAGAGCGACCGAGCCACGAGCCCAGCGACAGGTATTATCCTGTCCGCGCGCCTCGCATATAAAAAGACGATTCCTTGCGAGACGCCGTTAGTGCGTCAAAGAGAGCGTCATAGTTGTTATTGTAATTTGTAATGCAGACAGTAAACTCGATTATAGTAGTCTTTGTTGTATATCTATCTTTGCTATACAAAGTGTCATAATTATTGTGATTGATCGATTTTTGTAAAATGTGTATTTAAAGTATTGTGTTAGTGTGCAAAGGTAAAGTCATTTCATACAGTCAAATCGCTACACTTTTTGGTTGCTCGAGGTTGATCTTTAGCCTGATCCCGAGCTAATATACATATCTTTCGAGCGGATCATCATCACGTGTAAACTAATCTTATTTTCCCTTGCAGCTGTTTTTGTAACTTCACGAAAAGGCAATACTATGATCAGTTACAATGGCTATACCTTCTCCAACAAAAAATGTCAAAGAGGATCTAATATAAAAAAGAGATGGGTTTGCTCTACTCATTACTGCAAAGGGTGTAAAGCTGTTATCTACACGATTGATGACATCATTATTTCATTTAAAAATGATCATAACCACAATGATCTACCTCTCTTTCTACACTATTTCGTTTCTATATTTATATTTTTAGGTACCGTATCTGTGTTAGATGTGTATTATAAGTTAATATCATTTTTTTGTTTTTATATCACTCAAAGGTAGACGTGCAGAAAATATCCACGGCATTAAGTTTCCTATGCCGTATATAAGTAAAAATTCATATATATAAAAATACAATTCTTATTTATATTGATATTGTTAATGTTATTATATAAAATAAAAGTCATGCATCTCCATTTGTTTTATCATTCAGGTAGCAGTATTTCGTGCCATTTGGTGAGTTGTAAGAGCTCTAAAAATGTACCTTACTGATCAAGTACACTATATAGATGAATTATAATTACTGATTATATTCTTACCTCCTACAGCGGTTTTTGTCACTTCAAGAAAAGGAAATACTTTGATTAGCTACGACGGTTATACCTATTACCACAAGAAAAACAAAAAAGGAACTTTTCCTGTTGAGAAGAGTTCTTCTTCTTCTGTCAAAAAGAGATGGGTTTGCTCCACTCATTTCAGCAAGAGATGCAAAGCTACCATCCACACCGTGGATGACTTCATTGTAATAGTAAAAAATATTCATAATCACGATTGATCTTTTTCCTCAAACCATTGTCCGAAGTTTTGTGGGGTCTGTCACAATGTATCTGCTTTTATAGCTTCATTCGCCCCAGTCGAATGTTTGCGATTTGGGCAATCTGTTAATCCATTGAATGCTATGTAAATAGGTCCATAATAATAAGAATATCGGTGTCAATTCTTAAATAAAATTAATATTATTCATAAAAATGCAGTTTTATTGACCGTAAATGTCCTTTGTCTGTCATATATTGCACCAACACTCGATCACACACAACCTTAAATCCCAGAATAATATTATTCATATGATTTTTCTGTTTCTTTACAGTTACGTTCGTCACTTCACGTAGAGGTTTTCCTATGATTAGCTATGAGGGTCACACCTTCTACAACAAGAAAGACTATAAAAGACCTTTATCTACCAAAAAGAGATGGGTTTGCTCCAGCCATTTCCACAGAAGATGCAAAGCTACCATCTACACGATAGAAAACAACATCGTTACAGTTAGAAATGTTCATAACCACTGATGATAGATTTCTATCATTGTCCTTTATCTTTACTCCTTACCTTATTGATCCCTTATCCCAAGTCAGTAAGAGTCTGACACTCCCTCCCGCCTCACCACAGGCGAGAGCAGTCATTCGATTTTTGCGCCTTAAAAAAACCCAAGTTGTGTGGGGTCCTTAAAAATATATTCTTTATTTTTTCTATTCTTTCCGGTTTGGTGGATTATACAATTACACGACAAACATTTTTGAATGTTTTTTTTTATTGTATTACGATTTCGGTAATTCGGTAAATAATGATTATTTTTGTATCAATTATTCAATAAAATTTTGTATTGTTCATAAAAAATGCTGTTTTATTTATCATAAGTTTTTATAATTTCATAACTCTGAAAATAATGTCGAAGCTTATATTAAAAACTTAAAGAATTGAAGGAATGAGATGTTACTTGAATTCCAGTTCTGGAAAATATTAGATTTATTCTAATACACTACCTCAAATAGGGTGTAGAAACGTGTACTATGGTATTATGAAATTTTCAACTAATCAACTTTTCGAATCGTTTAACCTAAAACGGCTGGTTCGCAGAAAATGCCCGGAGCACCCGAACATTTTTGTGGATAATTTTTAACCGACTTCCCAAAAAAGAGGAGGTTATCATCCGGCTGTATATTTGTATACAATTCTATCTCGACTAATATTATAATATAATTGTGATGAAACTTACCGATTCCTTTAAAATCTCGAAAAAATCGTTCGTGTGGGGGTGGTCACCCAGAATATTTTTTTTCCTCGCATCGAATCAATGCAGATATTACCGACCACACACAGCCGTATAACAAAAAAAAATAAGATTTTTTTTTTTATTTTTTTAAATACTTTGCCCCACACTAGGATTATCTCCTGTGTCGTGGGTGCGTTTACAAACATACAAGTTCACATACACATGACACCCAGACCCGAAACAACAATTGTGGATCACACAAAGTGTTGTTCCGTGTGGGAATCGAACCCGCGACACGTTGCACGGCAGCCGGTTGCCCAGCCACCGCACCAACCGTGCAGTCGAATTGTAATGATTATTCTGCTCTCTTACAGCTATCTTCGTCACATCACAAAGAGGCAAGAATATGATCAGTTACAAAGGCTTCACCTTCTCCTACCAGAAATGTCGTAAAGAATTTGATTTCAAAAAGAGATGGGTCTGCTCTACTCATTATACTAAAAGATGTAAAGCTGTTATCTACACTATTGAGGACATCATTATTTTAGTAAAAAATGATCATAACCACACATGATCCATCCATATCTTTCTATCGTTATATCAAGTTGTGAGGAGTCGGTACATGAAATCTAATATAAGTACTTACGTAATATGATTTACTTATACATGCATAACATTATTATAATCAGAAAAGTTATGCCCTCGTTCGATCTTCTTCCTCGACTCCTTATCCCAAGTTATGTGGGGTCCGTCACAATGTATTGCTTTTAGTAATTACGTCATTTTTTGAGAGACTGAGATTTTGAATACGGTTAATTCATTAAATAATTTACATGGACATGGTATTCTATTTTTATAAATACTTAAATAAAATGGTTATTAAGCATAAAAATGCTGTTTTATTGGTTTTTATTTTATCACCATCATCGTAGCGATATATGATTTTAATTTCGCTATAAGAATGAATTTGCAGAATGCGGTAGATATCTATTGCGATGATTACAATACTTTAGTTTTTGTATCACTGAATCTCAAAAACGATAGCTTAACGAAAAAAAGTATCAATAACAGGATATTTTTTGATGTCTGTATTACAATTTTTCTCAACTAATTTTATAATAAACCTTATTGATTCGTTGAAAATTGTGGCACACATTACAATTAAAGATGACAGACAGGTTACGTTTTATTTTAACCTTTTATACAAGCAACCAGTATAACAGAATAGGGTAGATAGCTAATTTTGATGTCCGCCTTTTTTTAATTTGGAAAAATCATCGAATGTCTTCTCCCGCCTGGGTGAGGCGGGAGGGAGTGTCAGACTCTTACTGACTAAAAACCAACCCGTTCCTATTCCTGCACTTCGAGCCGGAGCCCCGGTAACCGTTAAGTTCTCCGCGGCTCCGTATCGGCATCAGCCCTCCGTCCGTCGTCTTGTCCGTCTAGCAGATTATTTTAAAACATTAGACACGATTTTTTTCTTTTCTTACGGAAACAAATACTCTCGACGATATATTGATTTCAAATGTTACGTGACGTCACGTTTTTTACTCCACAATGACGTACCTAGCTCCTACTCCTAAACTTTGATTCGTTTTGCTTTGACATACGACAAAATAAAAAATACGTGTCTAATATTTTTTAATTAGCTAACTGACGGACTAAAAAGACTGAATTTTCATACCTTGTCATCATGTACTAATAATTTTTATTATTATGTTCTTCTCTTGCAGCTGTCTTCGTCACTTCACAAAGAGGCAACAATTTGATAAGTTACAAAGAACACACCTTCTCCTACCGGAAAAGTCGTAATGAATTTAATATGAAAAAGAGATGGGTTTGTTCTACTCATTACAGCAAAGGATGTAAAGCTGTTATCTACACGATTGAGGACATCATTATTGCTGTAAAAAATGGGCATAACCACACATGATCCACCTCTTTTTCTATCTTCATCCCAAGTTGTAAGGACTCGGTACATGAAATCTAATATAACATAATTGTAGTCAGAAAAAGTCTTGACCATGGTTGATACGTCGTTTTTTTATTTTCCTACTGATTTTTACATCATTCGTCACTTAGTCTATCTTTTTCTCATCGCATCTCCTCATCTCCTTCCTTTTCATCCGTCCTTATTTAATTTTGCTCAGGAAAAATGCGGTGTTTATATTTTTTTGAAAGGCTTCTCGAATATTACAGTTATTTTTTAAACAATATACATAATTGTATAATTATGGTATTGTATTTTTATAAATAGTCAAATAAAATAGTTACTATGCATAAAAATTGCTGTTTTCTTTTTCATACATTTCATCACCACTATCAAATCATATCAGTATGATATGATTTTGATACCGCTATAAGAATTAATTTGTAGCATGCAATGTCCAGCACCGCCTACCTGCCAACGCCCTTCTACTAACAACCACATTAAGACTGTATAAATGGATGCCAACTGACTGCGACAAATTGATCTCGTTTTTAGCAGTATAGATCCTACCAGCCCTATAGGTATTCAACACCAGAGGAGGAAAAATACTTCATCTTCTTTTAGTGGATATGGGACCATAACTTTATTTTCAAAGGTAATGCCATATAAACGATTTACGCTGCTAAAAGCGATATATCATTTCGTCAACAACAAAGCGCTTACAGAAAAATCTTCGCAGCAAATTGACCATGACCACTATACCATGCGGGGAGAAAAATAAAAAAGCGCCATGTGAGATATATACACACCAAAAAAATGACGTTAGAACGATTTGGAAGTGCATGCAGTGTAATATAAATTTGTGTATTGACAATCTCACATAAAACCAACATGAAACAACGCCTGCGTTGTGTTTCGTCGTGTGAATGAGGTTATTGAAGGCCCAATTACTCTCATCCCCAATCTCCCCAATCCCCGAATCCACAACAGTCCTCAAATTCCTAATCCCGACAAGAGATCATTTATAACATAATTGTAATTATTAAACTGTCAAACACCGCGAGGACACCGGTGTCCGCACACCTATTGTTCTTTATGTGTCTATAATGACGGTACTCAAAGGGTTAATTATGATTCTTCTCTCTTACAGCTGTTTTCGTCACTTCTAAACGAGGAAATAATTTGATCAGTTACAAAGGCTATACCTTCTCCTACCAGAAATTGAATAGAAGATTCAATTTTAAAAAGAGATGGGTTTGCTCTACTCATTACTGCAAAGGGTGTAAAGCCGTAATTTACACGATTGATGACATCATTATTTCGGCAAAAACGAATCATAACCACGAATGACCCACCTCTATTTCTATCTTTATTCCAAGTTGTGAGGACACGGTAAATGCAATCTCGTCAATATCTATTATATATACCATATCTTTTTCAAGATGTGCGTTATTGTAAAATAGCAATAAAAAATCCTATACCACCATTTTGTTTTATCATTGACGTATTCCATGCCATTTGTGAGCGGTGCTCTTACAATTTTTCAACTTGTATGTGTACTTTATACCTATCAAAGATGATAATTATATTATTTTAAGGTTTATTTATTACGAATAAGTAATATATGGTAATAGAAAAGAATCAATATTGAAATGAAATGTGACATACTTCTCACTATTACACATTTTTTCTTTACGTAAGAATAGTCTCCAATGCATATATATATATATACTAGTGGACCCAACAGACGTTGTCCTGCATATCCACTTTAATGTATAAACAAAAATTCATTCAAATTAGTTCAGCGGTTTAGGATAAATAACCTAAACATCGACTGCAGCGCCATCTGCCGGGCGGGTTTGTGAATCTACACCATTCCCAGATCCCCTTGAACACACACAAAAAATTTCATCAAAATCGGTCCAGTCGTTTGAGAGAAGTTCAGTGACATACACACTCACAAAAGAATTATATATATATAGTCTGTATATACATATAGTCTATATATATAAGTCTCTGTTCTAGAGATATATGCATAGAGAAACATACAGCGATCCATTTTTGTATTATAGATGTAATCTTCTCTCTAGCAGCTGTGTTCGTGACTTCACTAAGGGGCAATAAGATGATCAGTTACAAAGGCTTTACCTTCACCTACCAGAAACGTAATAGAGGATTTAATGTGAAAAAGAGATGGATTTGTTCTAGTCACTTCTGCAGAGGGTGTAAAGCTGCCATCTATACAATTGAGGATATCATTATTACAATCAAAAATGATCATAACCACAATTATCAATTTCTCAAAGAATTGGTACATTCCATTACGTCATTATTTATTTTATTTCTATTCAGTTTAAATATGTTTTAAGTTGTGCTAGTAAACATCCTGTGGCATCATCTTTGTCTTTTATATATGTATATTCCCTACCATTCGGTGAGCTGTCCTATTACAATTTAAGTTCCTGATCCCTGACAATTATCAACTTATATTTATTAAATGGAATGGAAGGAAATGTATGATAGGGATCGTGTCATTTAGTCGTCAATTTCATCATCGTCATCGTTATATCAGCCACAAGACGTTTGATGACAAATATATTTATAACAAAATAATTACACTGCATTGTTTCAAGTCCGTTGACTTGATATTTGACTGTTCGACTTGATTCAGTTGATAATATATTCACGAAAAAATAGGAAGTTTAATGAATTTATGATGGAGGAAGAAGTTTTCGCACTTTACTATCAAGGTGGTGGTTACTCATCATGAGGATAGAGAGGGGCCACGGTAGCCTTTCCTATCGGTTGCAGGTGCAGGACCTCACTAAACGTGATATTAATCGATTGGAATCTAACATGTTCACGTCATTGCTAGCACCAATGAGAAGAAACCAGTGATGGTATTCATATAAGAAGCGATCATACTATGTCGTTTGTCATGAATTGCGTCAACGCAATTTTACAAAACCGTATCACTACATAGTATAAAACAAAGTCGCTAGTCGATCTCTTTGACTGGATTTTGGTGTTACATTGTTCTCGCAGAATCGAACCAATAAAACTGTGTAACTGAAGAATTGTATTGTGAACCTTATCGGAAAAGAGTAACCTATTGAGTTTCTTGCTCGTTCTTCTCCATAGGAATCTACACCTTGGAATAAGCAAATAGCTTCACTTTTAAATTTCTATTGCTGACGTTCAAAAGTGCTTTCCTGGTCTAATTAAAATAAATGATTTTAACTTTAACTTTGACTTGGCTATCCGCCGTCTATCTCTCCCTATGTATGCTTAGATCTTTAAAACTACGCAACGGATTTTGATGTGGTTTTTTTTAATCGATTCTTAGAGAAGATTTTTTTAAATATATGTATAATACATGCATATTGCACCCGTGCGGAGCCGGGGCGGGGCGCTAGTAGTATATTGATAATAGTAATTAACATATTCTATCCTCTTGCAGCTCTCTTCGTTACTTCAAAGAAAGGCTATACTATGATAAGCTATGAGGGTTATACCTTTTACAACAAGAAAAACAAGAGAAATAGCAAAACTGTGAAACAGAAATGGGCTTGTTCCGCGAACAGAAATTGTAAAGCTGCCATCTTCACTGTTGATGACGCCATCGTAGCAGTCAGAAATATTCATCATGACCATACATGATCTTGTTCATAGAATTCATAGAATACGGCTAATATATTACATTGTGTGTCCATATCTACTTGTATGATATTCTAAATGAATACTTAAATAAATAATGTTATTCATAAAATAGCTTGTTGTTTGGTCGATTACACAGTATTTTTAGTTACCTTGAATTACTTTAAGGCTTTTTACTAATAATAAAAAAGTTTAAGTGTGGAAGAGCCATGCTTCGGCACGAATGAGCTGGCTCGACCGGAGTGATACCACGGCCTCACAGAAAACCGACGTGAAGCAACGCTTGCGTTGTGTTTCGTCGTGTGAGTGAGGTTACCGGATGCCCAATTACCCTCCCCATTCCGAATCTCACCAATTCCTGAATCCCCAACGATCCTCAAACCCTAATCCCCAAAAGGCCGGTAACGCACTTGTAACGCCTCTGGTGTTCCAGGTGCCCATGGGCGACGCCGATTGCTTACCATCAGGTGATCCGTCTGATCGTTTACTCGTCATATGCCATAAAAAAAATTGGAATATATTATTTTTACTCCGACGACTGCACGAAAATGGGATGTTCAAATGCAGGTAATAAGTTATGGAGTTGTAATTTGAAGATGGAGATACAACTGTACTGCATCTTTGGCCCCACATCACACCTAGACGATCAGAAACAAGTTCACAAAGCTTTATATACTAGAATTGTTATTATTATCATTATTCTTCCCTCTTGCAGCTATCTTCGTAACTTCACAAAGAGGCAATACTATGATTTCTTACAAAGGCTATAAATTCTACTATAAGAAAGGCACAGGGTGTTCTATCAAAAAGCGATGGGTGTGCTCTACTCATTTTTGCAGAGGATGCAAAGCTACCATGTACACAGTTGATGACGTCATTGTTGCAGTAAAAAATGATCATAACCACGAATGATGTACTTTTGTCCTAAGTTGAATGAAGTCGGCACTATATGTTTTTTTTTTGTTATCAGATGGTAACCAATGACAAACCTATTTTTTGTATCATATTTTGTCCTTCCTTGGCTTTGGTTTTCGCCATTCATCCGTCTTCATCAATAATAATGTTACACATGCTAATTTCATGCATGCAAGCATACTTCAATTGAGCATTTGTCACTTAATAGCATGTGTGTCGGAATGTCTCAAAATTAACATGCTTACCTATTTCAAGCATGATTGTGAATCGAAAAGGTGTTCGATTTTTAAACATTTTTAGTATGCTCAATAGAATACCTATTAGCATGCTATTTTAGAGCATGTTTAATGTGTGTGCTACAATGTGCGTGTGGGTCAATACTTTTTTTGGAGAGAAGCAAATCCTTTCCGAGTCCCTTAGCTTATGAAGAAAACACGTATAAGCTCACTGAAACTACTCTGGTAGTCAGCACTTATAAAAGAAACCGAGGTGACTCATTCTCATTCATTAGATTGACAAAAACGATTCTAAAAGTAATGTTCCGAATGTTGTTACATAAAACAAATAAATGTGTTTTAAAGAAAATAAAGAAAATATAAATATTATGCTTAATTGTTTTATTAAAGTGTTATTTTATTATTAATTTAATCCCGAATTCATTGTAATATAATATCTAAATAAAAAATTTGTCCATTCTAACATCCTAAAAAATACATATTTAACTTATTATATCTAAAAATCTTTAAATCGTATACAATCTCATTGAATTTTCTTTTATTTCAGCTACATTTGTGACATCGAACCGAGGTAATAAAATGCTTGTCTATAAAGGATATAAATTCACTAAAATGAAGGACAAGCGTCGGGAAAACTGCGCAACCACTAGATGGGCTTGTTCCACCCGTGTGAAATACGGTGCAAGGCCACCATCCGAACAGTCGAGGATCATATTATATTGGTTAATCCCACTCATAATCATTAAGTATACCTACACAGACAACCAATTACAATCAACACCTAAAGAAGTTAAAATGGCGAGAATATTATTAAGAAAGTTTTTAAAATTGTTTTTATATAGTGAGAGATACGAAATTAATTGAAAATAATGGCTTACTCACGTGTAGTGAATGTAAAAAGCTCTACTGGTTTCAAATCACAACGGAACTCTTGTTTATGAGCACCGCGCAACGTGCGTAAACGCTTTGTCTTGTAACTACACTGTAGAACAATTGATTCACGTGATTAAGCCGGTATTTTCAATAAATTCTTAAAACAATGTTATTAATAAATAACTTAGTATTATAATATCGACAAGACAATTTTATATTTCTATTGAATAATTATTTTTCAATGTAATAAAACCTTAGCGAATGTCATATTCATATACTTTAATAGGTATTGTGGAAATTGATGAATATCCAGCGTGATGATTACAAATAATAAATGATTGATTGATTGATGGCTAACACGATTTCATATAATGTACTTCAGTGGAACGCTAAAGTATAAGACCTAAGTTACTGTCGTTTTGTGAGATTTTAAATCAAGAAAAAGTACATACCTATTGCTGCGCTAAATGAAACATGGCTCGAACCGGTTAGTAATTTTAATATCAGCGGTTACAATGTTTATAGGTCGGATCGAGATGACTCATACGGTGGAGTAGCTATTTTTTTACATAATAGTATTAAATCACAACAGAAACAGGTTCGATTCAACAATGCAGGTATCGAGATTACTTATATGCGTTCAATTATTTAATTGTAAACCTTTCGAATACGTGATCGCTGTTTACTGTCCATCCAGGATTGTTACAAATCGTCAGGATTGGGATAGTATATTGTCTATGTGGTCACATAATGCAATTATACTAGGTGACTTCAATGCACACCATACCACTTGGTCATATAAAAATGATCACAGAGGTAATCTCATTTATGACGCGCTTATGGACAGTAACTTTTTCGTGCTGAATGACGGAACTCATACACGTATTCGTTTATTGCAAAAATCGGCCCCTGACTTATCATTGATTTCCAATGATATTGCATTGGGAGTTAATTGGACCGTTTTTAACGAAAATTTAGGTAGTGACCATTTAATAATTAAAATATCATCCCAGTTGTCATTTCACGTCCCTCCTATATCTAATAGGAATTTCCGAAAAGCTGATTGGGTTGCTTATAAAAGTCATTTAGAAAAAGAATCCGGCGTAATCGTACTGTACAGAACCTTGATATTCTTAACAGTCGTATTCATTCTGCTCAAAGACTTATAAGAATAGCTAAAAGTTCGCATAGGCAGGAATTTTGCACCTCGATCGATCACAATACTTCTTCCAATAAATTGTGGCGTAAATTGAAATGGATCAAAGGTTATCGCTTGCAAAGACAATATGTAGATGTTATTGGTGCATCTAATTTACTCAATTCTCTTACACCAGATTATGCGGTTCCATTATGTCCCACTCTTCATCAAAGTAATTCCATAATAGAATTTGAAATCTCTATCCAGGAGCTAAATAAATGTATTAAAAATAAAGATACATCTCCTGGATGTGATGATATTTCATATTCGATGGTTAAACATTTACCTGATTCATGTAAGCAGGTATTACTCAAAGTATTTAATTTTTTTTTAATTAATAGATTGTTCCTTCGCAGTGGCTTAACATTGGTATCATACCTATTCCGAAACCAGGTCGAGACATTAATAGTGCATCAGGATTGCGTCCTATTTCTCTTTTATCGTGTACTTGCAAGACATTTCATTATATTATGTTACGTCGTTTGGAGTGGTTTGTTGAAAAACAAAATATTTTTTCTACAAACACAGTAGGCTTCCGTAGAGGTAGGTCATGTTTAGATGGTTTAAGTAACTTAATAACCTTCATTCAGTCAGGTTTTTCTGCGGGGTATTTAACAATGGGTTTTTTTTAGATATCGATAATGCTTACAATAATGTAAACCATACAGCCTTAATTGATATTTTGAACAATCTTCAAGTAGCGCCACTTATTTGTAATTATTTATGGAATTTCTTACACCAAAGAGTATTAAAAATTAAATCCGGGAATATTTATACTAATAGATGCGCTGGTATGAGTTTGTCACAGGGAGATCCTTTATCGCCTCTACTATTTAATATTTTAACGTTAAATATCTGTACACAAATTCAGAATGATGACGTTTGCATAACACAGTATCCTGATGACTTCGCGATATATGCTCATCGATTAGTGAGGGTCAAACTAAAATGCAGTGTGCACTTAATTTAATGGACAGATTGCTGTCACATTCTGGCTTGCAAGTTTCTCCTTTAAAAAACAAAATTTGTTTATTTGATAGAGGTTTCCGTAAGATAGTGCTCGACGTTCTCCTTAATGGTACTCAATTACAACTTGTAGATAATGTTAAATACTTGGGTCTCTGGCTACACAGGGGGCTGCGATGAAATAAACACATTAATGAATTGTGTGAAAGAGTTACCAAGTTGATAAATATCTTTAAGATCTTGGTAGGATCGGCATGGGGTATCCACCCAAAGTACCTAGCACTGATTCGTAGCCGTATAGACTTTGGTAGCTTCTTATACGACAATAGCGCCGACACACATCTAATTAAATTAGATAGGTTGCAAAACATTTGTTTACAGTTGATAGGTGGGTACATCAAAAGCACCCCCAATTCATGTGATAGAAGCTGTGTTATTTTTATCCCCTATGTTTGTTAGACGTCGTTTTTAGCAGGAAAATTTTATTTGAAAAGTAAGAGTTTTAAGTTTCCGTTAGTTAAGTTGATCGACAATATACATACTTATAGTCGCAATCGTTTCTGGAGGAATAAAAAATACCTCTTCTAGTTTCTACACATGATGCCTTAAAGGAAGAACACGTGTATACAAGTGACAGTGTTGGTTTATTCTCTATGGATACATGGGGCAGTAATATGGACTTATCTAACATTAAACCTACTTTAGAACATATAGACAAACCAAAACTGCACTTAGAATTAATTGCCATTGCGGAAGCTTTGTCGTATATTCAATCCTTAGACGGTGACCGGTTTGTTATCTTTTGTGATTCAAAAAGTGCTCTTTTGCACCTAATTCATTCGAGTTTATCTATACGAGGGCTTCCACTGGCGTACAGTACTTTAAGATCTATTTTTGAACTTAGGGCCAAGGGCAAAAGTATTGTGATACAATGGATCCCTTCCCACATTGGATTGGAAGGTAATGAGGAAGCTGATCGGTTGGCTAATGAAGCGGGATCTGACGGGGAGGTTTATACTTGTGCTCCGTGGCATACTGAACTTCTGCCTTTAATAAGAGAAAGTTGCTATAAAGTATGGTCAGAATACTTCGACAAAAGGTCACTTACTAAAGGCATTTGGTATAAAACAATACAACCGACGTTTCCTCGTACTCTCTGGTTCGGTGAAGGCGGGATGAGTAGACAAGAAATCGTCACAGTTTTAACTCGTCGAGTACCGGTTTTATAGACACAATTAAAGAACAATAGGTCGCGGTCACCGGTGACCGCTTGGTGTTTGACAGTTTAAAGCTCCGATCTGGACATATGCATCATGAATCCGAAACTATTAAGAGGCACCAAAC
This sequence comes from Spodoptera littoralis, assembly GCA_902850265.1. NCBI lineage: Eukaryota > Metazoa > Arthropoda > Insecta > Lepidoptera > Noctuidae > Spodoptera > Spodoptera littoralis. Next base: position 3,340,372 of record LR824542.2, on the reverse strand, counting down.
TGTGCTGTGTGTGATGTTGTAGAGGATGTGCAACACATTTTGTATGAGTGTCGACGTATTGAGTCTCAGAGGACTCAGGTTTTAAGTTTTAAGAGCTCTAATATTGGTTTTTATCACAGTGTTTTAGCGTCTCCATTGTCATCTGAGGCTAGAAAATTGTATACCTAGTTTAATTATTTTGTGTTTGAGCTTAAGGGCTAGTTAAACCTATAAATGGTTTAGCTGCTTTATTTTTTGAATTGAATTTTGTATCCTATAATAGGGCTGACATTTTCCTCTAAGGAAAAAAGCCCTTCTTATTAAATAGGCCTTCTTATTAGCAAAGTAAGAAACTTATATTTTAAATAATAAAATTGTTTTTGAAATTTGAGTTTTGTTTATTTTTACGTTTTTTTATTAATTATTACTTTCCATATTCAAACTTATATTTTTCTTTTAGTTTATGTAACTTTACCATTTATTTTTTGTTTTATTTCAGGATTGGACTTAATGTTTGTGAAATCACCAACGGGTCATCAAATGTTGGTGATTGATGGTTTCCGATATACCCTGGTCAGTAAAACTTCTGGGAAAACTAGGAAAAACTGGCGTTGTAGTCGTCATAGTGTGGGATGTAAAGCTAGAGCTGTGACAGTGCATCGAGAGTTGATTCGAGTGCACGGCTGGCATAATCACGTTCAACAAAAAGGACCCAAGAAATCATATACAAGAAAATAATATATAAATATTTTTTTATTTTTTCATTAAGTACAAAATTACTCATCATGGTAGAAATGTACCTACGTAAATTGTTTCTTCTTAATCTTACTTCAGATTTAAAAATGACACTTGTGGTTTTTTATTACTATTTTCTTTTACTTTAATTTTATGCTAAATAAATAAAAAGCCTTTTTTACATAAAAAATGTACTTTTTTATTTTAAGTATATATAATTTTGTATACGTTTTATATAAGATATAATTAATGTTATACTATTATATTAAGCGGAAGAGTTGGTTTGTTTGTTTGAACGCGCTAATGTTCGTAACTAGAAGTCTGATTTGAATAATGATTTTTGTGTTGGATAGCGCATTTATCGAGGATGGCTATAGGCTATAAAACATCACTCTACGACCAATAGGAGCTGAGCAGAGCGTGTGAAACCGCGCAGAAGTATCTAGTATTTTTATATACATGGCACTGTCAATCGGTATAAAATGGTATAATAATAAAGTTTTCCGCCCCTGTATATTTTTACTCTTTGTGCTCATAATATATAAAATCTAGAAACAGTTTTAAACCATGTATCATAACTTTTAAAGATATTAGAAGGTACTTAATAATATTTGGGTTTGAACTCATCCAAACATCTTATGTTCACAACAATAGATAGGCTTCAGTCAGTTAATGATAATCGTCTCGTTTGGCAGACGACCTGGAGGTCACAATTTAAAAGATTCAGGTTTATCAGTGAGTGCTGCTGACCCACTCTCTGTCAAATTTGTCCTTAAATTGGCTGGAGAAGTTGGGATGGAGACAAATATAATATACTCTGCGTCACTGCTTAAACTTAAACCATGTATATATACGAGTTACGAGTATTATAGAATTAAGATTAACATATATTTTTATTACAGGAAACGTACGCTGTCAATACGTGCAGTCGAACTTGGGTAATCCAATGCTGGTTGTAGATGGATATCGGTTCTGTCTGCAAAAGAAGAGAAGCGATGCCATCAAGAAGCGCTGGAGATGCAGCAGTCAACATGCTCGATGCAAAGCCACTGCAATGACGGTTAATGACACCGTCGTCATACTAGGGGCGCAACATAACCATTGAAAGTATACTTTATATACCCCGTCTGTGAGCTTAATTTTCATTGCCGTCTTTAAATTGTAATTTTTAGGTTGCGTTCTGTGTCCAAATGTAAAAATAGAGGGATGCTGAATTGTTCCTCAAATTAAAAAAAAAAAATATTTTAAAAGTTGGTACATTTCAATGAACACTTATTTATAATTCTATCTACACCTTCGCATATCAAAAGGTGTAATGTTATGTCGTGTATTAAGACTACAGTAAAACAATCTTAAGGAATATATTAAACAAAAACTTAAACGTATAATATTTGGAATAGTACTTGATGTACTGAAATCCTAAACATATTAAAATATGTACATATTTATAATTTCAAAAACTAGTACCTAATGTAGGTAAGGTGATGCTTAAAGTGAGCAATAATATAAACATTCCAAAATATTTGTAAATCATTTTAAGAAATAATATTCGTATAGTACGTCTACGTAATACGTGTTATATCTAGTCATTGTTTTTATTCTGCCTTATAGATTAGTGAATTAGAATGTATAATAATTATATAGCCTTTTTATTGAAGCTTTGATATCTTCCATATAAAAGTTATATAACGCGTAGGTCAGGATAAATAGGTACTAAAATTGCATATATATCCTCTCGCGCGCCTCTCGTACACACGGGTAAATATTTTAATAGAAAGCTAATTAACTATTCTGTTCAATCAAATAAAGAACGGATTGCAAACTTGAAAATATAAGTCACAGAAAAAAAATCCAATCGGTGCGCGTTTCTCGTACACCCGTGTGTACAATTGCGCGATGGGTACTGAACTCTCTCGTACACCCGCGTGTACGCGAAATACGCGAGAGGATATATGACAATAATACGTACTAAGTCATCCCAATAAAAATAGTTTTAAGGTTTGATTCCTACATATACCAAATTCATTATACTGTACGGCTTACTAACGTAACTGGTTGACAAGGTAACTCGACCAATTTCAAGCCACACAATATGGCTTTTGACTGTTAGCTCCCAGCGTTTGTTAAAACGATAGCGACAGGTATATGAAACTAGTCGAACAAGAGTGTCAGCCTTAAACAAGTCGTATAACAGATTTAATTTAATACGTTTCACAATAGTAATTCTAATGTGTTCATAACTCAACATGTATAGTCTGCTTATACCTATATTTTCGTCCATGCATTGAATGCAATTTGCAATTATAAATATTTGTATTATATCTTTCGTGAGACATACAAAATTAATTATTATATTTTCGGCTTACTTACGTAATTATTTGCCGAGGAACCCGACTAGTTTCAAGCCATGCTACAGGCTCATATTTATGAGCAGAATTCCGCGACGGCGGCGGCTGTCGCGCTGCTACTGAAGTATCCGGAATTAATCGTCAACTGATTACGGGAGTAAGCCGAAAACATAATAATTAATTTAAAATATTATTGTAAGTATAATAATAAAAAGAATTCTAGTCTTATATGTGATTGCATAATATTTTAATGCATGTGTAATTTAATCTAATCTAGTCAGGAAATAAATTATTGAATTATAAACTCCTCTTTGCTTGGAATGGTTCACTCTTCTTTGGTTGGTTGGTCTGTCATAACCTAATTTAATAATCTATATGCCTAGACAAATGCTTATCGCTTAGGGCTTGATATATAATGGCATATATTGGAATCTATTCAAGTAAATATAGTTTCATGCGGTTGACACTGATATTTGACAAAGAATGTCAAAGCTTATGTCAATTCTATACTTCAATATGTACTTTCGACTAGCGTTTGTCTAAGTATATTTTAATTAGTGAACAAGAAAAACTTGTCTAGTCACCAGATCTTTGATTGTTATGTACCTTTACTTTTACTATACCGTGTTTATACTACAAAACATACGAATTATATATAAACTTTATACATTTCGGACATCGATTAATTATATAATTTTGTTTCAGATTACCCTGTATGCGAATATGCACATTCAAACGTTGGGAACCTAATGCTCGTTATCGACGGATATCGATACAATTTGCAGAAGAAACGCAGTGATTTAATGAGACAAAGATGGCGGTGCAGCTGCCAACATCTGCGATGCAAAGCCACTGCCATGACCATGAATAATAGAGTCGTGTTGCAGTCAGGATGCCATAACCATTAAACTAAATCATGTCAATGAATTCCAAAAAAATCTAGTCATTTATGTATTTAAACAATATTCACGGTTAATATACTTTTCGAGAGCGCCTGACTGATTTCGGGCGGGCTCGTATCTAGTCGAAACTAGTCAATATCAGAATCATAAGTTGCGTTAGTGGCGTACAACGTATAAAGCCGTAAATACTATTTATATTTAATTTGTGTTATTATAGTTAAGATTAAAAATAATCAAATTATATTTATTGATGTGAAAACATTCCATTGTTCTTCAGATTTATAAATGCTAAGTGTAATTTGAGGTGCTGGTGGAAGAATGAATAGGGAACGGAGAATGTGTGATGTATAAGTAAATCTGTCGTTACATTTTATTACTTAATATGGGCCTATAAATATCTAATGACAGAAATGTATATTATATTGTTGAGATTGGCTTTTTATAAGCAGGTTGCAAGAGTAGATATATATATCGATAGGAAAGGCGTCGGCTGTGGTATAAAGAGACTGTCAAATCACATTTCTATTTACACTTAGTTTTTAACTAAATACTTACATAAATATTCCGATGTACAAGTCTCTAAATGTTCAAAATATATTGATGTTAAATAATAAAGTTTAAATAAATAAATATTAAATGTGTTACCATAGCTAATATCAATTTATTGTCAGTTATGCAATTCTTATACAATAGTTTGTATAAATGTTATTTAAAAATCATATTAATTAAAGATTACCAGATAAAACAAAATAATTTTTCACTGTTGATGTCTAGAAGTAATAGAAGTAATATTGATGTCATAGGATTTGAATATTGCCAAAGATTAATATTTTATTGTTGGGAAATATGCACATTTATTGAAGATTCTATTACAGTCAGTCGACAGATCTCAAAAAAGTATTTTAATGTTAAATTTATTATTATATAAAGAATCCTATTTACTTATAAGTATCAATGAGTGTCATTATGTCAAGTATGAATAATGTAGTTCAAACGTTCTATACAATGCGAAGATAATAAGTTTTAATTATAAAAATTCATAGTTTTATAATGATATCGAGGGGTAACTGGCATAGTTTTATAATGATATCGAGGGGTAACGGGCTATTATATATATTCGACTGATAAAAATTCGCTGATTCCGAATATATATATAACTCAATATCGACCAAAATGTCGCTTAAACCAAATAGCCCGTTACCCCTCGATATGCGTATCCGTTCTTATTTGTCAATTTTAATATAAGAATTAATGATGATTCTTAATTTATCAAATGACAACAAATGATTTAATGATGAAAAATTATGGTAGAAGAAATATTGACATTGTTAAATTAATTCAATTTTAGTCATATTCTTGATGTTATGGGCATGGGCAAACACAACTATCTTAAATGTATAGTTATAGATGAATACCAAAGAGTATATTTCTATTCTATTTAAAGTTAAAAGAAAGTATTATTTCAACTAAAGATAAATGTTGATGTTAAAAGAGTATTTATTATATTGCTGTTATATTATAGAGAAAGAAAACTAAAGTATTTCTGCAAAATTATTGGTGTCATAGATGTCTTATCATTGTTGATATTCATGTGTCTTTATTGAAATAAATGTTCTAAATAAATACATATATATACATATGTCATATCATTTGAATTCTGAATTATGAGTGTCATAGAAATTGAATAATATTATATTAAAGTTTTTATGGTTGTTGGTGGAAATATTACAATGTAGACAAATATTACAATTACAGTATTTACTAAATGTATTGTATTTATCATTGACTGCCTCGTTGGCCAAGTGGTCGCAAATGCGACTGTCATGCAAGGTGTTTCGGGTTTGTTTCCCAGGCCGGGCAATATATTACTGGGTTTTAAAAAAATCTCAGTAGTAGCACGGAGTCTGGATTTGTCGCATATGGCAATAGGCTCACCCCCTATGATGTTATGTTATGTTATTGTATTGATCTCAATATTTTTGTTTGTTATTACATTAAAACTGACGTTTGGAATATCATTAAATGAAAGATACATAATAGAATTGTAACATAAAGTGGTCCACGACGATACAGGACGTGGAATTTGAATGTGAAGGATGACAAATGAGTGTGGGGAAATGAAAAAAGAACAAAAGTATTTTTGTAACTTTAGGTTATTTTTTATTTTTCTTTAGATTGTATTTTGTGGTCTAGTCATTTAATAAAATATCTGTGGTGTAACTACTCAGTTTTTGCTTTATTTTATCAGGAGTTAAATTAGAACATTCAACTGTATGAGAGTTGGTGTTGAACTAGAATTTTATTTTTAAATAAAGATACTTCTAAATGTAGTTTCATTCTACTAGAAATCTCCTAATAACCCTTTTTTAACCGCTTTTTTGGTAGAATTTTAGAACAACTTAGCATTAAATATTTCCTTCGCTCTGAACTCGATACTAACACCAAGATTTTGTTTCAGAAACGAGCTGGACAATCGTGAAATCAAACGTTGGCAATCCGATATTGGTTGTGGGGAAGTACCGCTACTGTTTGCAAAAGTCCCGAAGTGATGCGAAGAAACAACGTTGGCGTTGTAGCAGCCAACATATCCGATGCAAAGCCACTGCTATCACCGTCGATGAAACTGTCCTCACACGTCTTGGAGATCATAATCATTAGAGATTATTCTCATATATTTATTATAGATGCTTCGTAGTATTATATTATTGATGTTTGTGTGTCTATCTATATATCTGCTATTGTGTTTAAGGGTTGTTTCGTAATGCAGCTGTAATAATTTATCTTTCTCTGTGCTAGAAATGTGGCTACTAATAATGACATTTAAAATACATGGGCGGTAATACGTCTTTCACTGGTTTTTAAAGGATTTCCAAATACGTTTTGAGTTATTTATTTTGATAATCGAATCAAATGAACAAACAAATCCATGATTATTTATAAGCTACAATGCATTTAGATGTAGTTGTTAGCATGTCCTGCTTAATTATGTCCTCAACTTCGCTTTTTGTGTTAGGACCATAACATATTATATATATACATATATACTTATATATATAATAAGTGTATGTTTGATGTTAAGATATCATAATCACGTATTTACCTCAGGGACCTAACTTTACATACCCGAATTTCCTAAACCTCTCAGTAGAATGGTTTATAATAGCAGATCATCGTACACAAATATCTATGATTGTCGAGGACAATGCATAAAGATTGACCAAGTGGTTCAATGTACTATAAATATTCCAATACTATATTCGGTGATGTCATGGAGTTTAAAATTGAAAGTAAAAGTAAAATTAAAAGTCTTTAAGTAATACTAGGCTGAATTTTCTACTAAAAAGCGGTATGACTTAGTAATGAATCATTTATTTGCATTAAATTTGTATAGTTATTTCAATAACTGCCCGAAATAGGATGGATGTTAAAAAGATGCATAAATTAGATACATACGTGCAGTTTATTCGCCTGTTCAGATGGTATGCCCGTCTGGCAAATTTTAAATATTATTTATTATTTAAAATGATAAGGAGGCGAACGTCTTGGGCTTATGAAACATTCCGATAGGTCTTAAGGTAGAAATAGAGATAGAGGTAGATTGTCGCTTTTATGTGTCTAGTCATAAATATAGATGTAGGTTTTATGAATAACTGCTTTTATAGGTATAGATATTTACGCTCTACCGTTAAATATTCTATATAGCCTCAGCTTATATTTTTACTCATCAATTTTAGATCTCAAAATTAATAAATGTTATGTGAAAATTGACATTATAAAATATTTTAGTTACTTTTGCTTTAGCCATAACTAGGTATAATTATTGTCAGTGTTTTTTCTAATGTGTTTCATTATACACGGATGATTAATTAATTTGGTGGTTTGAAGTAATTAGATGTCATTAGTCGTTGCTTGATAAAGTTACATAAAATATTAATCTAAATTGTAGTATGAGTACTGCGTATTACATTATTATCGATTATATGATTACAAAGTAGGTTTCGATGTTCTGTATCTACCTCGTAAAGACAAGTTATTTACTCGTTCATTCGACATGTTAAACGTAATGAAATTTAATTATATACAACATTTATTAAGAGTACTATTACTAGACATAAAATACTTAATGTTAATAAACTGCTATTTACTAAAGTTCATTTAAACTTTTCATCGGAAAAACCAACTTTGAAAAATACCTAAATAATCTTTTGGTTAAGACTATAAGGTAAATGTTCTATAGAGTTATTATTTTAAAGTATAATATATCACGATACAATTTTATCTAGTCAGTATTTTTAATGGATTTATTGTCATTTGTATCCTTCCAATGTACCTGAAGTTGTTCTAGTTTGGTCTCACATATTTTAAGACTGTTACATTTATTAAAAATAGAAATCAGCGACAAAATTGTACCTGTTTATTATAAATACAATATAGTTTTCAGAAATACAAACTAAATACGAAATAAATGTCTGGAGTGTATCAATAATATTTATTAATAATACATAATTATTTAAATGAGTGTTGTATTGTGTAGTATCAATGTGTTTGTGTGTAGTTTAGTATGTAGTTTGTCGTGAAAATATATAATATTCTAGTCATTTCGTGTGATAAAAATTGATAAAATAAATCCATTGCGATTTATTGGTGTTTTATTTTAAAACTATCTTTTTGTTAATAAATTAATGAACTTTGTGTTATTAATATGATTTTATAAACTTACCTTATTAATGGAACCTATTACATAATTTACAATTAATTTTAGTACATATTTTAAAGTGTGTATTATTATTTTAGCTGCAATAATACACGATTTGCGATTCATCGAATCTAATAAGGGAAACAAAATGCTAGTCATCAATGGGTACCGGTTCTCTGCTCAGAAGACGGTTTTAGACTCTACCAAATGCAGATGGAGGTGCAGCAACCAAGGACGAGGATGCAAGGCATTTACAGTGACCGTTGATGGTGCCATCGTCACTCATTTCGGAAACCACCATGAATCTTGCAAAACTGAACTTGCATTTCAGTATAATAAAATTGTCAATTTAAAAAATTGCAAATGATTAATTTGTTTTGTGTTACTTTTATCGGTTGTATCGGTTTACCATATTGTACATTAGTAATATTGTATAATATAATATAATAAATTTATAAACTACAGTGTAAAACTGTTTAGTAATATATGCAGATAAGTATTTAAAAAAACAAGAAAAGACAGTGTTATTCCATTTAATTTTTAAAATTGGCTATTGTATGTTAGAAATATTAGTTTTCTTTTTTTGAAACTTAATATTTTTAAATCATATTATTTTTGATTTTTTGACCATAAAGTGTGTAAGTAGTACCTAAATAATAAATACATTTTTATTTGTCATAATTTGTACAGTCACACTTATATATGACATCTGCCTAATTTTTATTAGCAGTGGCATAATAAATTTGACATAAATCTTATACTATAAATTATAAAGTTAACTTTGTTTGAACGCGTTAATCTCTATAAGTACTGGTTTGTTTTGAAAAATGCTTATTATATTGGATTGTCCATTTATCGAGGAAAGCTAGACAAGGATAGAACATCATGCTGCGATTAATAGCCGGCAAACAAAGTGGTTATAATTGCCCGGAAGCAGTTATCAATATAATTACTCATGTACTCGTATATCTGTTGTAAGATTTCATAAATTTATATATCTATTGTATAGTGTACTAGCTACTTGTGCGCGGTTTCACCCGCTCTGCTCGGCTCCTATTCGTCGTAGCGAAATGTTTTATAGCCTATAGCCTTCCTCGATAAATGGACTATACAACACAAAAGTAATTATTCAAATCAGACTTGTAGTTACGGAGATTAGCGCGTTCAAACAAACAAACAAACTCTTCCGCTTTATATAATAGTATAAGATAAAATAAATATATAAAATAAAAAATAAATACATTATTTTTGCTTTGTTATAAATCCTTGTAACGGTATTATTACATATTTATAACATACACAATAAAATATGTCTGACTTAATATTCTTATTTTATTGTACTTTATATTCTTACTTTGTTGTTACTTTCGACTATCTTTGAATATCCTGTTGTAGTATTAATATCAAATTGTTGTTTTTTTATTTCAGCATATCAGGGAGCTACCTACATTGATGGGAGACGTGGTAGCAAAGTGTTGTACTACAATGGTAGAACATATAGTTTAAAAACATGTATTGGTAGCAAAAAGACGTGGAGATGTTCCAAATATAGCGCCTTGAGGTGTAATGCTACAATTTATACCCTTGACGACAAAGTTGTTACCATAAGAAACAAACATTCTCACGACTAAAATAAAACACAAAATAATAAAGTTTTATAATAATATAAATCAAGAAAACATGTGCCTATGTTTACTGGTTTACACTCGAGAGGGAGAGTGGTTATTACCGAGGGCCGAGTTTGACAATAAGTGGTCTAGTGGGAACACTGATAGAGTTCTAAATAAAACAACTATAAATGCTCCTTTATTTGAAGTTGGTCAATTACCCTTTCAAACTCATGTAACGAAACCATAGCGCGATTAACTCGATTCCAACGCCATCTATCGAGTGAGGGGTAAAACTTTTAAATACAAATTGATTGCTATGGTTTCTAATTTACATTTTGATCACAAACAGAGAGATCTTCACATGATACAAGAAAACATAAATGTAGCTCGAAATACATATGAAATAGTTCAATATCATTAAATACCGCATCGTCGTTTAGGTACCATCAGGCGAATAGAGAACAAACGTGGGCCAAATAAAAAAAAAAATTAAACACGAAATTGCTATCAATGTGTGGAATTATTATTTAAGAATTGGTGAACTTGTTTTGTTTAGTTAATATAATAACTATCGTGAGACATATACTAAATTAACTAAAAATTGCGGATTACTCACTTGAATATACTGAGAAAAGATCTACTAGGTCGCGGTGACGTCGCGCAACCTACGCAACAACGCCGCAGGCAGGCCGTAGGCTGCGCGACACCGCGCACGCTACTCATGAGGAAGAGCCTCTCTGTGGTTAGAAACTAGTAGAGCTTTTCTCAGTATATTCACGTGAGTAACTCGCAATTTTAGTTAATTGATTAGTTGAATTGTTTTACTTCAAAATACAATAGTTACTTTGGTTTTTTAACTTATAGGTAATAGAAAGAAAGAAAAATCATTTATTCGACAGTAGGCACGCACACAGATACAAAAAAAATACAAAATTAAAAAAGAAAAGAACAAATAAATACACTTATTTATACAGATATAGAAAAAAAAAACACAAAGAAACGACAACATATAACAAAACAGTGACAATAGAATACAAACACAATATTTAAAAATTATATTGTAATAATTTTATTGTAATTTGTGTTTAATTTACATTTTTTGGGTGTTTTTTTTATCTTCTTTCTTATATCGACGAATATTTGAAAGAAAAAGTATGGATATTGAAAATTCGAATAAATTATTAGGTATTATCTAAACGTGTTTTTTTATATTTCCTGTCCAAGTATAACAAACTAAATGTATTGATTAAAAAGAACATCTTTTCTTATTTCTTTTGTGTCTGTTAATAAGTTATGTAATAAATTAATTTAAAATTATACAAACTCATTTCATTCTTGTCTTATTTCATATCAGTAATATGTTAATTACGTCACAATAGATCTCAAATTTTCTCTATTTCAGAAAGACCTGGATTGACATACGTCACAGCTCGTCGGGGTAGCAAACTATTAAGCTTTGGGGGATACACATATAGTTTCAAAACTATGAATTCCAATTGTGTTGTATGGAGGTGTTCTAAAGGCAAATCCCGGGGATGCAAAGTAACTGTACTGACTTCTGGCGACAATATAATCCACGTCAAGAATTCCCATAATCATGATCGAGTGACATATATATAAGTTTTTCATATATATAATTAAAAAAATATATATTATTTATTTATTTATTTTATACAATAATTATATATTATTGTTGTTATTGTCATCTGACAATAACATCTGACAATAAGATCTCAAAAAGAACTTTTATAAGACTTACTAGTGTTATTTCTAGATTTTTTTAAATATACTAAGTTAAATGACTAGGTACTACATTATACTACTTATAATTATCATAGGATAAATATATAGCATTCCAAAAATGAAGTATTTTTTAATTTTTGCAATATTTGTAAAACTTGATGCCGTTATGAACTGTCTTCTTTGATTATAATACTATGTAATTCATTGAATCATAGATTGTACATAATTTGCTATTCAATAATTGATTCTGTACACCTTATACTTATAGCTTGTCGCGGAGAACCTAACGGGTAACCGGGGCTCCGGCTCGACGTGCAGGAGAAGGAACGGGGTGGTTTTTAGTCAGTAAGAGTCCGACACTCCCTTCCTCCTCACCCAGGCGGGAGCAGTCATTCGATGATTTTCCCCCCTTAAAAAAATAAAAAATAAAAAAAAACTTATAGCTAAAACTGATTATTATAAAAAAAATATTATACATACTTTTTTAATGGGACAAGTCCGCCACAACCTCCCAAAACAGCTGCAACTCCTGTAAACCAGGATCTACAGTAGATACAACCATGAAAACACCGGAACACTAAAGTCCGGCGTTTCCCAGGGACATGAATAACTGTCTTGGTTCCCGCAACGAATTATACATACTATAAAATTATGATGTTAACAATTTGACGTATGAAAAATTCATTAAACTGAGCTAATATTTTACAGTTTAACTGCATACCTGCCTGGTTCAATATGAATTATGTGTCTGTTTCTAAAATACGTCATAATTTTGATCCAAACAAAAATAATTTAATAAATCTATGTTATATATAAATAAATGGTATGCCCATGTCCTTTCACAATTTGTCCTCAATTCTACCTATGCGTTTTGCGTTAAATTTATTATTTTTTTTTTATACAACAATTCTTAAATTAACCAGCATTTGTTTCAATTATACATAGGTACATGTGGACCTGAGTACGTCCTAAAACTGCGACCCTCTCGCCTCACCCAGGCGGGAGCAGTCATCCGAGTCATTTTCCCCCCTTAAAAAAAAACCGTCACAGGGTGAGCAGTAACATTTTATAACCTATATACGATCTTAAAGCACCTGCAATGCCTATACGTAAGGATTGACGGCCAAAATTAATCTTATACTAATAATAGTACCTTATAGGTACTAATCTAACCTACGAACGAACGAAACGAACTACAGGTCTGATTTGACAAATTCTTTTTGTTTTGGATAGTCTACTTATGGTGAAAGGCTAAAAACATTATGATCAATAGGAGCCGAGTAAAATAGATGAAATCGCGCGAAAGTAGCTAGTATACCAAAAGTCTTTATCAGTAAAATATATTTGGCAGTTAACTCGTCGAGTACCGGTTTTATAGACCGGTGACCGCTTGGTGTTTGACAGTTTAAACTGTCAAACACCGCGAGGACCCCGGTAACCGCAACCTATTGTTCTTTCATTGTGTCTATAATGACGGTACTCAAAGGGTTAATCCTTGTTTGTATGAAGTTTCTATCAAAAATTAAGATCGATTTAGAGATTTTGTATTTGATTAATTTCGGCCGGTTTCCCAAAGCAAAAGTGGCTTACAAAACTTGTTTCTTTTACAGATGAAGTAATTATCGAGATATCTGCAAAAGGAAAACGGCGGCTAATTCTTGATGGTTTCACTTTTCACGTTCACGTGGAAAAGAAAATGGCAGTTGGTGTAAGAACGAGGTGGAGGTGCAATAAACACAAGATTGGCTGCCATGCAGCAGTACACATGTTCGACGAACAGATTATCAGCGAACTACCGTCTCACAATCACGATCCCTGATTAGTTATATATACTTTTTTTCTTTCTTATATATAAGAAATGTATACATTTTAACGGTGCAAAAAACTGTTTTTCTTTCTTTAATAGACTGCGTTTCACAAAAAAAAGAGTGATAAAGACTAGTGCTGAGCTAAAATGCTCTGCATAATTATGTATAGGTAGCTTTTGACTTTTCTCTCCATATTTCCGGGAGATGTATCTTTGTTTCTGATTAAATATTTGTGTCATTATATCGCTTTGTATATTTGTTCCAAAGACTGAAAATTTCGGTTCAATATATTTATATATATATATATAGTTTGGAAGAATGTTATTGTTATTTGAAAAGAAGTTTATATTTAAGCTAAACTTACTATATAAAATAAGTTACCTCTTACTAAAGTGTTAATTATAGTAACTATCGTTTAAAATACATTGTTGATGTTCGGAATTAGTTTATATGGACATGATGTTATGTATTTTTTATAAATATTTTTTTATAATAAAATGTAACGTTAAGAACAGATTTTTTAAATTGAATGAATATTTTTATGGTTAGTAATCAAAGGTTATTGGCAAATGGTTATTAAAGTAGTAATTGTTTAGGGTGGTTTTAAGAAGCTGATTTTTGGTTTTTCCTTTTCAGAATTCATGCAACATATCGAGAAAATAAGGCGTGCAAGTGACGTAAGCATAATAAATTAAGTATTGATTCTTTTATATACACATTACAAAAACTACTTAATAATGTAAAAAGATTATACGAATTGTTACAAATTATTGGAATTACAATGTTGTATAAAGAAAAAGTTGTTTTATTTCAATATAGATTGAGTATGAAAACAAACATAGGTATAGATATGATATGACTGTATAAAGTCAATTAAAAAATAATTTTACTAATATCATATACGTACAATTTTTATCAAAGCGACGTGCAATGCGACATGTATGTAGAAATCTTGTCTTCAAAAAATAAGAAAAATTTAGTAGGTAGGTATCTATTGGATATTTTAAGTACATACATTCTGCACGGCAGTCGGCTGTCCAGTCCCCGCACCAACTTTGTAGTCTATTTTTTATTAGAGTGAAAAATTAAACACTGTTATTTACATTACTGTTTATGTTGTACCTACATGACTGTGCCTTATTATAGGCATGGTTGGTTTACGCAGTGTCCATCAGTATTCTCATTTTGTGCCTAACATATTTTTACCTTTTCTGTTTATAATTTGAATGCTTTACTCCTTCTTACCACGATATTATTACCTTAACCAGATTTATTCCTCACCATCACCGTCCTGAAGTCGTCCCCTGCTGAACAGAGGCCTCCCTCTTAGTTCTAAACGTCGTCGTCAACAGATTATAGTGCTCACTGCTGAGCAAAGCCTCTTCTCACACAGAGAAGGTTTGAGCATTAATCACCACGCTTGCTCAATGCGGGTTGGTGATTTCGAACTTAGGTATAATTAGAAATTGTAAGCCCAGGATTCCTTACGGTATTTAAATAATCTTAGAAAGTACATACATATAACTCGGAAAAAGTCACGTTGGTACTTGCCGCCGTTGGTAGATTTCGAACTTGCCCTCATGCATGAAAAGCGGGCGTCTTAAACCTTCAGGCCACCACGACACTTCTTAATCCTCAACGTTGAACGACAACTCGCCACCTACATCCAGTGGCTCCCAGCGACTCTGGCAATATTGTTGATTCATTTCTACTATCATTTTAATTCCTTCTTTTTCATATTTGTCTTGGCACAACTTCGGAAGATGCGGTTTTCGCATGTCGCAATTGTTCATCTTCATTGATTTGTTCATACTTGTCTACGTATTTCTTTTGTTAATATTCCTGTTCAAAGTTGCGTCACAATAATTTCATCCTATCATCATATTATCGTGTTTAGCTTAGCTATCTGTTGTCAATGTTCCCCCAATCTATAAACAGTGTTATTCTGTAGTATATATACATAAATATTTATATGTGTACTATCCAAAGCGTTGCTTTAATTATTTTAATGCAAATGTTTTTTTAATTCTATAAGTAACTGTTGAAATTTCCATTCCAGGACCCATAGTCTTCACAACTCCACGAGGGAAACGTCAGCTGTACTACAATGGTTTCAAATATTCCTGTCGTAATCGATACGAAGGTAAAACTGATGTCCGTTGGTACTGTTCCTCCCACCACTCCAAAGGCTGCAGAGCATCAGTCAGGACAATAGAATACAAAATAGTTAGCCTTTCTGAAATACACAACCATGATGCTACTCAACATTGGAGTGAGAAAATGAACCTTATGTGATGATTATATTATATATTTATAGGTAATTGTAACAGTGTATTATTGTACTAGGTAAATAATAATAAATCTATCCATGAACCAAATTACTGAAGTATTCAAAGATGTTAAAAAAATATACCTTCAATAATGAACGATACATGATCAGAATTGTGTGTGTGTGTATAAACTTTTATAAACTAATGTCAAATTGTAAGTCAATTACAATAATTATAAACATATCTAAAGCCCAAATACTGAAATGTTACTCAAATTTAAGTTGTGCTTAAATATCGTGCCATCTCTTTCATTTTACAAAGAAGTTGTAGTGACAGAACTATACTTAACTCGTCGAGTACCGGTTTTATAGACACAATTAAAGAACAATAGGTCGCGGTCACCGGTGACCGCTTGGTGTTTGACAGTTTAAGAGTGAATTCAAATTTAGTAACCTTTCTGTATTCGTGCGCAAGAATAGTAACTATTTTACTGTTTTTATTGAGTTTATATATTCTATACCCATCTTTTCTATATTATTATATTCTTATTTCATATCATTTTCTAATTTGACTGCACGGTTGGTGCGGTGGCTGGGCAACCGGCTGCAGCACAACGTGTCGCGGTTTCGATTCCCGGACGGAACAACTGTTTGTGTGATCCACAATTGTTGTTCCGGGTCTGGGTGTAATGTGTATGTAAACTAGTATACACAGGAGAAAATCCTAGTGTTGGGTAAGGTTTAAAAAAAAAAATATTTCAATCATGGAAATGGTGACATTATGTACGTTATAAATTGTACATTAATACCTATTTATTAAAAGACGCCATTTTGTATTCGGTAAATGGATGCTGTACATTCCATGCAGGTAGGGTCCGGAATAGATTTCCGAATTAATTTAAGATCTAGGCGCAATTTTTTTTATAAAATTAGTTATATTTATTGTACTAATATAGTACCTAATATTGTGGTTAAAGAAATCAATATTATTTGTCTAGAACATACGTATGAATTAATCATTGTTATTTTTTTACGGAAAATGTTTTTTAGGAAAAATATCCCTATGTATATGTAATTTTTGACTTCGGTCATTGTATAAAATGTATAGTTTTTGTTAAAATTAGTAGATACTTACTTAAATTGTGTTATCTAATGTGAAAAAGAATTTAAATCGGGTTTTTTAAGCTTTCTTCTTTTATTTTATCCCTTAACTCGTCGAGTACCGGTTTTATAGACACAATTAAAGAACAATAGGTCGCGGTCACCGGTGATCGCTTGGTGTTTGACAGTTTAATTTTCATTAACAACTAGAAAAATTGTTATTGACGTTTCTAACGTCTTATTTTGTGACAAATCAAACGTCTGTCGAAAATCGTTACAATAAACTTGAAAATTTTATTGTTACAATTTCTTTTTTAATAATAATTGCATTGAGTTCTTAGTCATATTTTATACAAGCTTTTATTCTTCTTTATTATGCCATCTGTAACAATACCTAATACTTCTGGGCAGGACTTAGGCCAATATTTCTGTCATACAGATAATTCTAACACTAGAGACAACACAATTGCACAGTTTATAGCTCGTGTTACAAAAAGATTTTGTGTTCGTATAATCATATGTGGGTATGCATATAATCATATGCACTGTGCATGAAAAAAATGATCATATTAACCTTTTTTTAAGTCTTAATATTGCTTATCATTTTCAGTGCGATTCGTACGCTCTCAAAAGGGAAACCGAATGATCGAAGTTAATGGATTCACATACTATCTGATCACCAAAACAAATTCTATGAAGAAAAACTGGCGATGTTCGACGCATTCTCATAAGGGTTGTGGTGCATTCGTGTATACTATAAATGATAACCTCATAGCGTTGAATGAACAACATAATCATCTGAGGTCAAATAAGAGGTTTTCATTAATTTTTTTCCAAAAATTAAGGAAGTGCTGGGTGAACAAAGTGGGTTATACTTGACGTGACCAGACGTCCCATTTTGAACGGGCCTGTCTGTTTTTCTAACTGTGTGTCCCGTTTTCGCCGAAATGAAATTGACTGAATTTAAAATTAAATATGAGCTGACTGAAAAACTACACATGATACAGAAACTGGACGCCCTGTACTGCAGCACTTTAATAAAAACTGAACTTTTTAAAATACAGCCTCCAATGCGGCTGCTAACAACGTGAACAATGTGTAACGCATTTTTCGAGACTTTTAAATAAAATTATCTATTTTGTACATATAATACAGTTATTTGGCATTTTTACTTAGAAAGTTTTCCGGGAGTTTTGTAAATTGGTAATTTTATAGATTTTGACGTGTTCTTTCCGAATTTTAACTTTGCCCTTGTATCTTCGCCACCTTGTATCTTCGCCGCTCGCGCCGCCATATTGCAAAAATGGCGCCTAAAAGCAGTTTTTTGATAGTAACTCCTTTCCGACGCATTTTACAAAAAAAACACATCTATACAAAATAACAGAAGAGAAAATTTGCTACAATTTGTGTCAGACCAAATTACTGTACTAATAATAGAAATAAATTAAATTCACGTATGTATGAATTGATAGATGTTTTTTAGGCTCGCTATTCCTATGAATAAAACTTTATTTTAATATAAAAAAATATAAACTACAGTTAGGTATACATCACACTAATATTATGTGAAAATTTCTTTGTTTGTCCGTCAATCACGCTGAAACTACCAAATTTTGATGTGGTATACAGGCAGGGTATAGGCTAACTTAGGTAATTTTGACTTTTTATCCCGATTAAATGCACCCATGGGATAAAACATGAATCATATTCTACGCGGACAAAGTAGCGGGCAACAGCTAGTTAAAAATAATCAACTTCTTAGTTACCTCCAAAAATTGTGATCATAACTTTACTGTCGATGAATAATATGATTCAAAACTTGACTTAGTTTAGTGACGTTAACTATTGTTACATAAACATACGCTGTAATATAAAATATACCTACGTAATACAAATGAAGTTGTTCTATATTTATAATCCTTTTTATTTTTATTTTACTATCATAGTGTACCTATATTTAACTCCTGTTCAAAAACAGAAATATTGTAAATAATTTAACTTTGGAAAACTCGCTATATGGACCCGCGGGGTGTCATTGGATGCAACTGACAAGTTGATAATAAGAAAAACAAAGACAATGAAAAATGTGTTCTTTTATCGGTTGATAAAACATATTTTGGCTAACTAAGCCAATGAAGTAAGTCAATATAGGTACTATCTATTCATAACCTCACAAAAATAACGATTTCAGTACATTTCATAACATCTCAAAGAGGGAGAAGAATGATTGAAGTCAGCGGATGGACTTACTCGCTACGGCAATCGAAGGGGTGCGGAAGAAATGGAGGTGCTCCACTCGAGCTCATGTTGGGTGCCATGCCCACGTGGTGACTATCCAGATGAGCTTCTTGCAGTAGTCGGTGAACATGAGCATCCCCCAAACAGAAGGAAGGTAGCAAAGCATTTTCGTAATCGTCGGTCGAGCAGTCGACCTTAATGTCTTTTATTCTATTGAAGGTACCTTCTAGAAGAGAGTACTCCTTTTTTAGAATTTTATAAATGTCTGGATGATATGAAACACTTTTAGTTAACTACTTAAAAAAATATTGAACATCTTTAAGTTTTTTCTTTTATTTTTCTTTAAAAGCGTTGCTTTATACTAGTGTCTTCTCCTGTGTCTCTTGCAAACTCCTTACAAACATACAATTTCACATACACATGATACTCAGACCCGGCGGGAACAACAATCTGTGGATCACACAAGCGCAAATCGAAAGAAACCGTCAGTTACCAAGCCACCGCGCTAACCATGCAGTCTGCGTATTACATAACATAATTACGCCTTTTATCCCCGAAGGGGTAGGTAGAGGTGTACGTTACGGCATTTAATGCCACTGTACAATGTAACACCCACTTTTCACTATTTATGTTTGAGTACCATATAATATAGGGAGGAGTCTATTGCCATTGAATTGTGCCGGGTATGGCACAATTTCAGACTCAGTGCTACTACTGAGTTTTTTTTTTAAAAACCCAGTAATAAGTTGCAGTTACGACCCAGATTCAGCCAACGAGGCAGTCTGCGTTTTGTGTTTTTAAATAAAAATGTGTGCAATACATAGGTATATGAAAGTAATTAACATGAATCATCCTTAATTATATCGATAACGTCATATGACGACTTTTTGATCTGTCTAAATGATAAATAACAGCTAATATGCGAAGTTTAAGTTATTTAGTTTCATTTCTTTATCAATTAAAGTTAGAATGTCTGTTTTTTAAATAAATGATATAGGTAAACCTTTTTTCTTTTTTCACTACCCTGTACTTGTCTCACTTCCCTGTTCATCAAAAAATGGAAAACCCCTATACAATGAATATTGATAATAATTTTGTCTGGCTCATTAAATATTGGATAATAACCTTGTATTATACTTTGGAACCCTAGTTACTTGTTGTGCCAATGAATGACTAAAAAGGAGAGTAATTTAATTATTTCAAGAAAGTAAGTGTGGAAGAGCCATGCTTCGGCACGAATGGGCCGGCTCGACAGGAGTCAACCGACGTAAAACAACGCTTGCGTTGTGTTTCGTCGTGTGAGTGAGGTTACCAGAGGCCTTCCCATACCACCCTAATCCTTGTATCCCCTACAAACCTAATTCCTAATCCCCAAAAGGCCAGTAACGCACATGTCTGCCTTTGGTGTTCCACGTGTCCATGGGCGACGTCGACCTACCATCAGATGATACGTCTGCTCATTTACCGATTTATCCCATAAAAAAAGAATTACCCATGTAATAACTATCGTGAGACATACTAAATTAACTAAAATCGCGGGTTAATGACATGAATACCCTGAGAAAAGCTCTACTAGTTTCGAACCACAAAGGGGTTCTTCCTCATGAGCAGCGTGCGCGGTTGCGGCGACGTCGCGCAGCTCACTAAAGTCAAAGAAAAAGTCAAGGCATTTATTTCAATTAAACCATTATTTGGTACTTTTGAAACGTCAACAAGTAGACATCAGTATAATAGAGCTTTTTTTAGTATATTCACGTGAGTAACCCACGATTTTACTTAATTACCCATATGTGTTACTCTTAATCATGGCACTATAAGTTTCAATACAAAGCTTGGATACCTTTAGTTTTTGTTTTTAATTTTTTATGTCATGCAAGCAAAAATAATCAGCGCTTCTTTATTTATGTGACCAACATTTTTATGAAACTCGATTTTTTATCAAAATTCTTTGATTACAGGCGCCTCAACTAAATACTTCTACCCAAGCCTCTACAGTTCAAATTGCCGTGTCAAGAAACTTCATAAAACTTTGATGGTCTTATGGAATCTATATCGATGGAAAATTGTAACTTCGCAGTCTTAGAAAATCGTCTCAAATCTATTTATGATACCATAATATTAGCAAATTAATGTGTATTTAGAATGCGTTCTTTTAAGCCAACCCTTTGGTGAGACAGTAGTATGAAAAAAAGTGAAAGTTACCCTTTGGTGAGACAGTAGTATGTAAGTAATGTTTCATGGTACAAACATCAAACTATGAGAAACCAGTATAAATTGACCGTTGATTATGTGAAAAGATCACACAATGCCATCCCATGTTGAACTAGTTGTTCGGAACCTGGTATGTAGCCTACATTGGCATATTTACTGAAAATGCGAAGCGAATAAGCAACTAGCTTCACTTCTAAATTTTTGTTGTTGACGTTCAAAAGTACCTTCCTGGTCTAATTGAGATAAATGATTTTGACTTTTGACTTTTCAAGAAATGTCGTTGCTAGTATGATTGCATAATATGGGCTATATTTCACTGGGACTCCATGGCAATGCAACTAGTCGCCGCCACCAATAAAATGTATACGGCTCTTAAGAGAGTCTCACCTGGTATCCGCTTGGGTGACGGCAGCATTACAGGTCTATTTTGATACTGTCGCAGCGTGGTTTGGCGACTCTGGTGTTTTGGCGACTGTGGTACGACTGGTTGCGATGCCATGGTGTCCGAGTGAATTATAACTCTAAAAGGTACCAAATATTGCCGTGTCAAGCAAGTTGTTTCAAGATTATTTGCATGTGAATTTCTTAAAAATAACACAAAGTCTTGCACTGCGTCTCGTGTTCGGCATATGGCTAACTTCTTATTACATGGGCATTAAGAAATTGTTGACTTCTGCCTGCCACTTTGAAGAAAAATAAATGCTCAGAAATCGTATCTACCTACTCTGATTCCTATTATATCCAAACTATAGTATAAGACAATAGACTGTATTTGTATTTGTATATTGTATACGAGTTTCTACTGCTTACTATCTATAATTATTATTAATATACCTACTATGTACACATTTGTATTGTAATAATAATATGTAACAGAAATAAAATTACGATGGCATATGTATTTTGTCTTTTATTTTATTTACACTTGAGAGTAAAGAATAGGAGCCACTAGCACTCAAACACTCTGTAACATAAAAAAACATTTTTTTTGTACAACAAAATGCTCTCATTTTGAAGATAACAAAATTGCTTTTTATGCGACATAATATGTTACCAATCAATAAAACACTTGTGTTAGAAAATATTTACCTAGAAATGAAAAAGCGCTAGTGGCTCTGTTTATTTGCTTCCAAGTGTTGTTTTAGTTTTTTTATTCATGTTTCAACATTTTTTTTATTTCACAGTGAAGTTTATAACGTCTCATAAAGGGAAATGCTTGGTCCTTTATAACGGGTACACGTACTATGCGATCCCATCGAAGACTGCAAAGCAACGTTGGAGATGTTCCACGCATCTTCCTCATGGATGTCGGGCATACCTCATCACTGTGAATGAAGAATTACAATACTGTAACGGGCAACACATTCACGAACCTAATTTTAAAGATTTTCGGTATTAATTTCAAATACGGCTTACGTAAGTAAACCATTCGAAAAAGGATCTACTAGTTTCATATAACACCGGGTTTCTTAAAACTAGTACAGGTTTTTTCCACCGGTTGAAGTGATTAAGCCGTATTTTATGTATTATTTAACATGTCAAACGATAGTTATTATCGATATTTGGTTGCAAGATGTCTGAGTATTACAGCTATTATTGAGTATTGTTTTCAGTACAATTTCCTTGTACATAACTACAGTTTAGTATTAAGAAATGAAATCGACTTATTGTAATGTTGAATTATTATGATGACAATGGGAATGTGTCCTAAGAAACCTAAACGAGAATAAATTATTGTTGTTAACGTTAGAATATTAAGATGCTGGTAGTATTAAAACATTTTCAGTTCACAATTACACGTATAGCGTTTTAATTTGTTAATATCGATTCTCTATTTTGGCATTATTGAATTTATACGTAATACTATGTAATACAATGACTTCAGAGTGACATCCATTAGATTCGTGAAACTTTTTTTTGCACAATTTGCACTATTATTCTTTCAGATACAACCCTGAAGTTTGTCTATTTGAATGCGGTAATCTCTGTAATTATTAAATTTTACTTTTGAATTAAAAAAATATTTTCGTGGTAGATAGTCCACTTATCGAAGAATACTATGGATGAAATCACGATCGTGTTTCTGATACATTTATTTGTTTATTTTATTTTGCAGTGGAATTTATAAGATCACAGAAAGGGAATCCTTTGATTCGGTTTAATGGGTACACGTACTATGCGACCCCATCGAAATCATTGAAGCGACGATGGAAATGTTCCACGCACGTTCCTCATGGATGTCGAGCATACCTTATCACAGTGAATGACGAATTGAAGTACTATGATGAGCAACACAATCACACACCTGGTCCTGGGGTTAGATATTGGAACACTACGGAGCCGCGGAAGACTTAACGAGTTGCCGGAGCTCCGGCTCGAAGTGCAGAACTAGGAACTGTGTAGTTTTTGTAAGAAAAAATGAAAAAGGAAATGGAACATTATTTTTATGCAGTATTTATAATTACTATTAGTTATTAATCATCTATTCATCAGTCATCTATCTTATGATTTGAACTACAAAAAATCACTTCGATTAATCAATCTGCATATTACTCATGCCTTTTCCGTGTCAGAAGAGGCCTTCGCCTGGCCGTTGAACAACTACTGACTGATGGTAATGGAAAATGATAATTATTAAAATTTAATGTGTACCAAATTTTTTTTTAATGGGACAAGCCCGCCTCTACCTATAGTCTATACAACCATAAATACCGGATAACTGAAGTCCGGCGCGTCCCAGGGACAGGGACGCAAAAATATTGCTGAAAAAACTAATTGCATCATCAATTTCATGAATTAAGAATAGCGTAATATTCGTTATTCTTGGACCAGGATAATGCAGTACTTCTGTATGTGCCTCATTATATTAATATGTCTTATTTTATTTGTAAAACTGTTGATTATAGTGCATATAAATAAATAACTGATTCGTTTTTTTATTTTACCCTTGACCCTTTCTTAAAACGGTTTTTCAGTCAGCACTGAGCCAAATGTGTGTAAGTATTTTGTATCAATTTCTTAGATAACCAATAATAAACAATTATTTATTAAACATGAAGTTTCATTTACATACCTAACCAAATTTCATTGGTTTTTTTTATTAATTTGAGCCATATTTTAGCTGATGGAAGATTTATTTTCCTTTCAGCACCCGAGTATATTCTGCAAATGAGAGGGAAGAGAGTAATGAAATATAGAGGATATACATACTATACAACACTCAAACATTCATACAAATTATGCTGGAAATGTTCCGCACAGAGTAACTGCAAGGCAGTGGTCTATACTTTGGGTAATAAAATCTATGGAAGAAGGGGGCAACATGAACACTGAAAAGCAAAACAACTAATGTCTGCCATTTTATGATTGTTAGTTATAACTAATGACTCGAATGTCGTGGTACAATTTTCTATTTCATGGGTAATATCGTGGTTTGTCTTTTTTAAAATTAAAATGCTCTCTAAGTAGTTACAAATAAGATGGCAACATACATTTTCTGCATATGCCAGTTGCTGCAGCTCAGTATAATTATTTGATTAGTGATAATTTAATGTATGTTATGTAGGAATCCTAGCAATTGGCGTTCCATAGTCTCTGCCTACCCCAACGGAAGGCAGGCGTGAGGTTATGTATGTATGATAATTTAATATCTATATGTGATAGATATATGGCGATTTAATATAGAGATCGAAAAAGACTTAAAAGGCGAAAAAACAGCGAATACAGCAGGAAAATATTATGACGCAGCGCAATTTTAGACTTTATTGCAATAAAGTTAGATACCACTTTTTATTTATAGGTACTAGATTAAAATCTGAGGTATATTATGACATTTTACACTGTAGTTGTATTATAAGATGTTTTGAAAAGATCTGATTGTATTATTATATAGACATTTGCTTAGCAAACAGGATCTGTTTATGTTGATATTAAATGTAAGACTTGTAAAGTAGGACACTCAACATTTTAGGTTAGGTTTATTGAGAGTAGTTTTCATAAGAATTGCCTCAATTTTTTTAGGATACGCTTATATGTGATTGTATTTTTATAGTCATTATAGTATTGTCTTTTTGACAAAATCCCATCTTATTATTAACTTATGTAGGTATAACTTTTTGCCTTTACATGTTCCAAACCAAGTTTGATATTATTAAATAAAGCTTAGCTAAATATAAGTCAACGAGTTTCATTCAAATAATATTTTTTATTCGACCTTTGCAACTCTATGAACTTTAATATCAATGAAAATATATATATATAGTAGCTTGTCATAAGTATTAACTTATGTAGTAACAAAATGTGAACCAAAACGATAGACAAATAAAGTTAAACTTTGCAGATTCATTTTTGGTTCTAACTCACAATTTTGTCCTCAGTTGATCCTGATGGCCCAAGGTTCGTCTTATCAATGAAAGGGAGAAGAATGTTGAAACTCAATCGGTATACGTACTACCCAACTTCTATAGGCCCTAAGATCAGATGGAGATGTTCCAGTCAAAGCGGCTGTAAAGCAACTGTCCATACCTATGAAGACCACATCATCAGTTTGAACGAGAGCCACACCCATCCTCCCAAATATATTCGGAAATCTCGTATCTATAAAACAAGTGAATAGGTTATTTGTGTAGTTTTACCGCCGTATTCAGTCATTTAATGGTTCCTTAAGGTGATATCGGACTGTTCACTCGAATATTTCTTCATTTTTCTTTCATTTCATGTTCAGACTATTTAAGTGGAATGACAATAAAATGAACATTCATTAATTGGTTTTTAAAATATGTCATCGAGTGATGTCGTGTGTCTCAAAATCAGTTTAATTTGTGATTATTTAATCAAATCCGAGAGAACGTTTACTGTGTGCAGTAAATTCTTTTTGGTTCATTCGGAGTGGGAGTTGGACGACAACGATGTTGGATTTTGGCATACAGTACCATTAGCCGTATGCCAAAATCTAACATCGTTGAATTGGTTCACTAATGAATTTATTCTACACTCTTGTTTCATTCTGAGTTCAGACATATCATTTTGAGTGAAAGATGCCGAATGAAACACAAAAAAGAGCTATCTGATATTACCTTTGCCCCAGACGTAAGCAATTGTTTCGGAACGTAATCAAATATCTGAGTACGGCAATTAGAATGTGTTTGGTAGATTTTAAATTAAGATACAAATGATAGAGGATAACTAGATATTAAACTTTTTGCTCTCGACTTTGGGTGCGTACTAAAATCCCGCATTTTCCAAAATTGTAAGAAACTTTATTAAAATAGGGTTAAAACGGTAGGTAACTAGTTGCACTGCCTAATGGATTGTTATATCATTTGTTTATACAAATCGTCTGCTGTTCTTCGTTTGCTGTCTTATGACAGCAAACGAAGTACGAACATTGATCGGGGTTAAATAATTTGCGCCAAAACAGTTTGAGAGCCTTTGCGATTCTTTACCGCCGATTGATGAACCGACCATAACAAATAGCTTTTAAAACAATTAATACTAAGAATTACAATTAATTGTGCTCGGTATATGGCAATAGGCTCACCCCTTATTACATGGGACTCATAATATAAATAGTGAAAAGTGGGTGTTACATTGCACAGTGGCATTTACTGCCATGATGTACACCTCTGCCTACTCCTTCGGGGATAAAAAGGCATGGTGTTATGTATTTAATTCTCGGGACAGCAAAGCCCTGTTGTTCTCTAATATAAAATTACTTAAGTATTTAAGCTAGAATGTATTTTATAAGTTACAATAAGTTAAAGTTATTTAAATGACTTAGGGTCAATTTTTCAATGCTCAGATAAATTTTAATGGAGGAATAACTAGTATTTGACAATTCTTTCATACTAAAAAATGTCAACTGTCAATTTTATTCTACAGTTAAGAATTTACTGATGATTGAAAAATCGGCCCTAAATCGTAACCGTAGCTTGATTATTATTGAGTAATAATTAGGACTCATTACTATCATAATATAATAAAGTTAAAAGTTATTAATCTTGTAGCCGCGTATTATAGTATGTGTAAGTATATTGTAAAGTGTACCCATGACATGAGAAAATTAAGTGTAGGCCAATTCTACTTAATATTATAAATGTCTCGTTGGCCGAGTGGTCGCAAGTGCGACTGCCGGGCAAGGGGTCTCGGGTTCGATTCCCGAGTCGGGCAAAGTATTACTGGGTTTTTTAAAAAAAATCTCAGTAGTAGCACGGAGTCTGGAATTGTGCCCGGTATATGGCAATAGGCTCACCCCCTATTACATGGGACTCATAACATAAATAGTGAAAAGTGGGTGTTACATTGTACAGTGGCATAATGTGCACCTCTGCCTACCCCTTCGGGGATAAAAGGCGTGATGTTATGTTATGTATTATAAATGTGAAACTTTGTATGTTTGTTAGTTCGTTATTCCTTCACGTCAAAACGGCTGAAGAGATCGAGATAATTTGAATAGGGATAGATCTGGAATAACATAGGCCATTTTTATTCTAAGAGAAGGCGAACGAATCCGCTGGTAAAAGCTAATCTGTTTATGGATAAATACTATCTATTAGTTAAATGGTAATGGTTTTCTTTTGTTTTAGAATATATTATATTAGATATATGTTATAACTTTTGTGAGACATACTAAATTAATTATTATGTTTTCGGCTTACTCGCGTCATAATTTGACGAGGAACTCGACTAGTTTCAAGCCATACTAGAGGCTCATGTTTATGAGCATCATTCCTCGACGCAGCGACTCCACGGCCGAAAACATAATAATTGATATTAGACATTATATATATGATTAATTGTAGGTTTCGTCTTATTGGAAATGATATGTACTTATTACATTATAGGCTTTAGCTAAGTAGCTAACATTTAAATAGTGCGCTGAGTTGAAAATGTCTACCGTTTAAATACTTAAATAAATCAATTTAACTATGTTGTTGAGTACTGTTGAAAATACTTGGTATAAGGATTTTAATAAGAATAATATGTGGCTTGTTTTCCTTTATGATACTCCTCTACAATCGTCCCCATATTCCTCCCTTCCAGCCAAAAATATTGTGTTGTCAATATTTAAGAAAAATATTTTATTAATGTTTGTGTCATAATTAAGTCTTTGCCAACGTAGTTTAAGTTCATATTAAAATAGTTATATGACTAGTAATGTTTATTTAGCCAAGTTATGATATTCATTATATGCTTTCTTATTAAATGTGACTTTTTTATTATAACTCGACATAAAAAAATGGTATATTTAATCTGTTAATATTAATGGACCTAGGACAACACCTTGGGGAACTCTTACATTCAGCCTTTCAACAACATTACAATTTATGAGTAATAAGACGTGTTTCTTCTTTCGAAAGATATTTGAATTTGAATTCTTCTTATGTTTTTTAATTATATAGTGCATTTTAAGACTCTTTTACTACAGTTTAGTAAAAACCGTCTGTCAAACTATGGTAATCATACCATATTCAATCAAACGCTTTAGATGATTTTAATACGTAAGTAGTGACTGACATGACATCACATTATGTAGCAATATAACTAATAAATCCTTCAATTTACAGAATTGACTTACAAGTTCTCCAGAAGAGGAAATAAATTGCTTGTTTTGAATGGGTATACTTTTTATCATCAGAAGACTTATCCAAACAGCAAAGCCAGATGGGTTTGCACAAGGATCAGAAAAGGCTGCCGATCGTACATACAAACATTTCATGATGTCGTAATTAATGTAAACAGTAATCATAATCATTGAAAATGTGTTTTTTAAATAGAGCAATTAAGAATAATTTGATTTAAATCAACTAAAATAAATGGAGTAACTTCTCTATTTGTGCTTTATTTGTCGTTCTAGTTCAAATAAAATAGATTATCGTCTTCTTCTTGCCAATATTCTAAAATATATAGGATATCACAGTGGGTAACCCAAAATATTTAGGATATTTCTTAAATTGTACTTGAAACTATAATTGACCTTCAAAAAACAATTACAGTAAATACCAAAAAGTATTCTGTAATGCAACGACCATACATAGGGTCGTTGACTATAGTAAGAGCGAAATAGATTATGGTTTTGTTTTAAAAGAACATCCCGTTTGGAATATAAAATCTATATTTTTCTACTAATTTGAAATTAAAGTTAATACTTTCATGCATCAAATATTTCATACATCTTTGTGTGTACCATTCCATCAATCAAGTATTCTACAATTTGGTGACAGACAATGACGTTAAATTTTAATTTTGTTTCAGTTGCCGAATTCGTGTACTCAAAGAAGGGTAATAAGGTGATTCTTCTCTCAGGTCATAAATTCTATCGTCACTCGACTCACAAGAACAATGTAGTAAGATGGTTG
Source organism: Spodoptera littoralis (assembly GCA_902850265.1). Lineage (NCBI taxonomy): Eukaryota > Metazoa > Arthropoda > Insecta > Lepidoptera > Noctuidae > Spodoptera > Spodoptera littoralis. The sequence goes on along the minus strand of LR824542.2, from coordinate 3,310,375 downwards.
TGTGGCCACCAACATAGGAAAAAATGTAAAGCCCTCATCCACACTTTCGGAGACACCATCGTGAAAGTTAGGAATGAACACACTCATGAACCAGTGCCGAACATATATGGGCCTCACTAATATGCCTCGATATGACTACAGGCAGGCAGTCCAAGTTTTAACCATTATTGTATTTTATCTACATATAATTGCTAAGTTATACAATAATTAGAAAGCCTGCGAGCATGGGTAGCTCGCCGCCTGACCAGGGGGCTTACTCTTGAATTCAATTCCGATCAATCGACATTGGTATTGTGAAAGTTCGTACTCTTGAGTTGCAACACTAGCGCCCATTGTATCCGTATTGCGTAGATATTGAGTGAACTATATGGTATTGAGTTTAGCTTTATATTTCGTACTCTGAATGCTATTTTAACAGCTACAATACGGGTTGTATATTGTTGATATTTATTATTGTTATTGAGATTTTATTAGATTGAAATTGCATTGACATTGAGATTGGTTTCAAGAGTGCGCACTCTGAACCAGACCCGAGCGTTCGGCGCGTCGCATTCCGCGCGCGCCTCAAAGAGCCACCAGACCACCACGAATGGGGCCCAATAGGGCTGATGCCTTTATGGAACCGCGGAGGACTTAACGGGTTACCGAAGGGCTCCGGCTCGAAGGGCAGAAGTCATTTGATGATTTTCCCCCTAAAAAACATATATTTATTAGAAGTGTGTTAATACAGATTCAATATAAATTTTATTACATAGTTTGTTATAGGTAGACCTAATAAAAGAGTATTTAAAAATTAAATCAGAATAAGAAGTTAGACAAAGTTTGTTTCATGTATTTTGGAGAAAAACATTCAACAATAATATACAATTTTTCTTATGCGTCGACTAATGTCTTTTTCTTACTCTTTAAATTTTTAACTATTTAAATAATTAATTAATTACCCAATGTCTTTTTTCAATCTCCCCCTATGAAACTATGTATAATAATATTCCAACAATAATCCTATCTGTGATGATGAGTGATACTTATATTTACCTAATTATTTTGTTGTTTATATTGGAAAATAAAGACATTGTTTTTGAGTACTAATAAATATATGCATATTTTAGATTACAGTTTTTAATTGCGTCATATCTTGTACTTTTTTTGGAAAAATTTGCTTGACAGTTAGTTGCCTTATTTTTCTGTGCAATTTGCTACACCAGCCTTAGTTAGTTCCATTATTTACTAGACAGCTTATATGGAAAATTTCTATAAAAAATCCGTTGAGACTAAAATTGTGAATAGTGATGCAGGTGGTAGTGGTGGCAGTAAGTGGCATTTGCCTTCAAACATCTGAAAATTAAATAGATATTATTGTTTCAGACGCCAGATATGTATACTCCAAAATGGGTACTAAAATGATACTTTATCCGGCTTCACATTTTCTGTTCACGAACGTATAAAAATAGACTTAGGTGGCGATGTTCAACACATAAGAAACTAGGATGTGACGCGTTTGTTCATACCTATGGCCATATTATTTTGAATGAAAATAATCAACATATACATGAACCAATAAAGAACTGGTATTGAAAGCCAATATGACGATAATAAGACGGTATAAGACAAAGAATAAGCTTTAATTTAAACAAGACTTTCATCTGCATAAAGGTGTAGAATTTGTGACTCCAGTAAGGTAGACACGTCTCCAGATCTCCTTTATAGTCTGTGAGATTCGATTGTACAAAAACTAGATATAAAGATAGAGTAGGACAGAAGATTATACAAGAAATTACTTTGACTGTCCAACCTCATTAATGAACCTTGCCAATTTGTACTGTTAACAATATTAAATAAATGCGAACCTGTGATATTAGTATAATACCGTGGTGTATCTTCTCATTATTTCTAACTTTAACTTTCAACACAAACTCATTTCTTGTTCCTCTTTTATCTTTCTACCAAGTAAACGTGACTTTTTTGTCTTATATTTAATTTATGAAATGAATACTTATGTATCAAACTATACTTTTTATCATTGACTACTTAAGGACACAAATATATAAAATAAATAATAATACTATGACTTGATTTTAATTAAATAATGGCAATAAGCATTTGAGAAATAATGAGTAAATACATAATGTGCGACAAGATTTTGACAAGTCATGTGCTAAGAACCAACAAAAAATGCGAATTTGTTAGAAAAAAATATTAATCTAGTTTAATGCCAATACATAATATACAAGAATAATGTTCTGTGATACTATTTATAGTTATGAAATTTATATTATTATGATTTCATTAATTTATAACAATGGTTTTTGTTGATAAAAATTTTAAGACTGTTTTTCTATCTGTACGAATGAACTTTGAATTTCATTAATTGGATTAAATCTATAATATTTCGTTTCATTTGGTTACTCATTTCATTTTGTAAATACATAAAACTTTTTATAAATAATTAATTGAATTTACAAAGTTTTCACAATCTGTGCTTCGGTGCGTTGTGTGTCATGTGACTATGAGTCCCTAAGGTAGCCAGACGAGTTAGCTCGTCAAACAGTTGCGTAAGTAAGCAGTAAAATATGATTAATTCAATACTTATGCCTCACCAGTGTTATAATAATAAAATGTCAAAGAAGTATAAAACTGTGGTTAAAATAAAAAACAATTAAAAACTAAATGTTGCTTTGTTCTCAGGTTCTGTAAGTTTTGTAGAAACAAGATGGGGACGGAGAATGATTGTCATAGATGGATATTATTTTCATCGACAGAATACTTCATCAAAATTACGCGGTCGATGGCATTGTGCTACCATAGAAAGAAAAAGTGCAGAGCTTCTGTTTGTACATTTCAAGATTTTATAACAAAATATAACAATCAACATAATCATCCCCCTAGACCTATTCAACGATTATAATTACTTATATGTACGGAATATTATAATATAGTAAAATAAATATGATAATTCTTAGCCTTAGCTTTATTCCCCAGTCATCACATTATGCGTGAACATATAGATTTGTCTTTCTATTTCTTTTTGTATGTTATTGTTCATGTTCAAATCAATCAGCTTTAAACGTAACAAAGCAATATCGTAGCGAAGCACTAGTTGCAAGCTATGGCTTGGGAGCGTTGCGTTCAAATTCCAGACCCGCAACATTGTAGTCTGACGCAGATTTTAGACTCTGTTTCCAGGCAGATGGTAGTGCCCAGCCATCGTCTCTGTTGAAATTCGGTCGACGACTTATTTCGATGGCGTGAGGCCACGGTATTTGTACTTGCCGCGGTACGAATTATTTCTCTAGTACTGAGACCTTGTCGAAGCGGAGGAACTAAGCCGTAGCCGTGCCACAAGCATGTACATAATCACATAATATGTCTCACAAAAGTTATAATATGTTATATAAAAGTTTGTAACAAGATAAACCACAAATGTATGCATAAAATGTTATTTTATATTTATTAACCAGAATGAAATGGGTTTTGTTAGTTTAAAATGTTATTTTTTGTGAACTACCAATAAACTATAATAATAATTCCTCAAGGTAGTATTCTTGGACCAATGCTGTTTGTTCTGTATAAAATGATTCATGATACTTTCCTATTTTTTTTACAGAAGATGTAGCGCAATACGTGTACTCAAAGAGGGGTAATAAGCTGGTCTTAGTAGACGGATATTCTTTCTATCGTCAAGAAACGTACCCCAATATGAAATCAAGATGGTTATGTTCGACCAACCATTCTAGGGGCTGCAAAGCTTCTGTGCATATATTTGAAAATATAATAGTACAGAAAAGGCATAGCCATAACCATGATCCAAAAACGAATTGGACATTTGAAAATCCATTTATGTATTTGGAAAACTAAACCAAAAAATTGTATCAAAAATATTTAACATTGATAGTCTGCTTTATGCATTTTGTAACTGTATGTAGATCGTAATTATTGTACACATATCCAAAAATTTTGTAAGTGAATATTTTGCAGTTTTAGCAAATTTTTGGATAATTATGTACAATCGATTTATCATGTGATCTTGGTATTTCTATCAAACTACTCATACTAAATAATTATTATGTTAGCGTTACTAACAAAGTTTTGGGTTAGTTTCCTGAGTCAGTACTTTAAGATATTTAAGTGTGGGAGAGCCATGCTTCGGCACGAATGGGCGGCTCGACCGGAGTGATACTACGGCCTCGCAGAAAACCGACGTTAAGCAACGCTTGCGTTGTGTTTCGTCGTTGAGTGAGGTTATCGGAGGCCCAGTTATCCCCTCCTCTCCCCAATCTCCCCAATCCCTGAATCCCCAACAATCCTCAAACTCCTAATCCCCAAAAGGCTGGTACCGTACTTGTAACGCCTCTGGTGTTCCAGGTGCCCATGGGCGACGCCGATTGCTTACCATCAGGTGATCCGTCTGCTCGTTTACCCGCTTATGCAAAAAAAAGTATATTTCGTAGCACATAGCCAAAATTTGTGCTCTATGTCCTCAAAATCTTGAAACACGTAGTTATTTGTTAATAAATTTAAAGAGTCGTATGTGGGTAAATTGAATTTATCCAATCCAAGTCATGTTTGTTTTTACCTATTAAATATGTTTTCGAATTCTTGTTTTATTTCGTATTTGTCATTTACACGTCTTTGGTAGTCACGTCCCAATGGTTGGATCCATGTCTAAAAGATTTATTTTGTTTTTTAGGTCCGAATACTGTAAAGTACGTGTACTCTCCTGAGGGAGAACAGTATGTTCTTTTGGATGGTTACTCTTACCAACGCTTGAGGACCTACAGCACTCGAGTTACTACATGGGCATGCTCCACTCACTACAAAGAAGGCTGCAAAGCTAAGCTCCATACGTCAGAAAACAAAATAGTCCTAAAGAAGTTCAAGCACTACCACAAACCTATGAGAAATTGGACAAACGAAAATCCAAGAGAGGAAGTTGAAGAGGAAACCCAAACATTTTATATTGCTATCTAAGACTAAAAAGAAGTCACAAACATTAATTAACAATAACGATTTACACACGTGAAATAACTGCGAACAGGTCTGCCAGTTTCAAGTCATAACAAGAGTCTTACACGTGCACGCTGTGACACCGCAGCCTGCTCATGAATAAGAATCCCGCTCTGATTTGAAACTAGTAGAGTTTTTCTCAATAATTTTATATGGCTAAACCGATATTTTCAATTGATTTAATATGTCTCACCATAGTTATTCTATAAAGTCACAAAAACATTTTCTTATGTCAACCATATTTTTTACGTAATTCATATTGGTGGCGCAGTTTCTTTCTTTTTACTGTCCTTATCTATTTTCTACTATCCTTCCTTATCAGACGCCATCACATCATAAACTGCCTTTTCTTTCATATTATTCCTCATCCTCTTGAATCTTAACTTAAGATTCTGTGTGACCGTTTTTTCTCGACTCGTATTCTTTGTTGTGACATCTTGGTGTGACATCTTAATATTCTTTTTCTTAACCAAAAAGATCTTAAGCATCTGGTGTTGCCAATATGCCTAGGGTTTTACAGGACCAATTCAGTTTGTTTTCCTCAAAAACAAAAATGAATAATCCCAAGAAAAGTGATGTCATTTGTTTTTCTTACGTTAATATTTTTCTATGGTAATATAGTCCTTTTGTATCACAGAACGAAAGCGATTTTTAGTAGGTTAGAATTTATTGGTGATGGGATTTTTTCGTATATATTTTTAACGACTTCAAATTTGTAACGACTGCCTCGTTGGCCGAGCGGTCGCAAGTGTGACTGCCGGGTAAGGGGTCTCGTGTTCAATTCCCGGGTCGAATAAAGCAACACTAGGTTTTTAAAAAAAATCTCAGTAATAGCACGAAGTCTGGAATTGTGCCCGGTAAATGGCAATAGGCTCAACCCCTATTACATGGGACTCGTAACATAAATAGTAATATGTAGGTGTTACATTGTACATTGGCATTAACTGCCATATTGTGCACCTCTACTTACCCCTTCGGGGATAAAAGGTGTGATGTTATGTAATATCTTTTAAATGGTTAAGAAAGTTGACTTCTTGACATCAGATCAGTTAATTGAACTTAATCTTTAGTTAGTCTTTAAACACATACATAAAAAGCCATTTTTAGTGTGTGTTATTTTTTTTATATTCAGTTATAGTGTTTTTCTATATCTTACTTGTTTGTTACTTAAGTTGTATAAGTTTTACCATGGACTTACCCAAAGTCATTAAATAAAGCAAATTTTGATCTGTTATCGTCTCTTATAAGACGTGTATTGTTGAACGGTTTAATTTGAATCTTATTACTTTTGGAGTCATGTATCTCTCTATATGAATAAGATATCTTAATAAACAATAATATAGGTCCTGAGGACATACCTAAAGAAATGTTGATAAACAAGTTATTTATGTAAACTTTTGTGGGCAAACAAGTGCAGTTATATTTTGACTTAACCGATTATATGTATTTTAAATATTAGCTGTATTTTCTTAATTTTATTATTATTAATTACGAAAAAATTAATAAAGGTGTGGATTTTTAGCTTTTTTTTTATTTGTACTTAATTGTAGATTTTTTTAATTCACAGATGTGAATGTAGAAATAAATTCTTGATAATGTGAGGAGTTTTAAGTAAAACTCTACACTTAAATACTGATAAAATTATTCCAAAACAGATTTTTGTAAGAAACAGCGTAATGCTCGATCAAATCTTCTAAACCGAATGGACGTTACAACTCTTTGCGCGGGAAAACTTTACTAATCTGTCACATTTGACAGATGACAGCGTCAACGTGACAGCTAGTGCTGCCGATAATACAGATTGATATTAGTGACGCTCATTTAGTCGATTTTTGTCGTCTGATAGTAGGTGCTTGCTAAGTATTGTATACATTTGTGTTTATCCTTCCTTTCTTCCTTCTTTCTTTCTTACTATAATACAATCTGGCGGTAAAAACTTTCAAATCGTTGTAAACTATATACTCTTACGCTTTTACGCATGTATTTCCCTGTGCGGGTAAGGCTACTATAAACCCAATCCTCCTCCCATTCTTCCTAATCTCCAACCCTCAAATCTCTAAAAGGCCGACGGTGCCGATTGCTCCCCATCAGGTGCTCGTTCACTGCCGTATGCTTCGCTGGTATTCTGTGAAACGGTTGTATTACTTCCATGGTTATACCGGGCCTATTTGTTGTATAAAACAGCTAGACATTATCGCTTACCATCAGGCGAGATGGTGGTCAAACGTCGACCTATACAGTATAAAAAATACTTTTACCACCTTTACCACCATATTATTAATATAGTAACGTGACATGTTAATTTTTTTACAGTAATGTTATTCGAAGAGTTTGGTACAAGCGAAGGAAAGACGTATTCGTGTGTATGGCTACATTTTCTAAGAAGTAAAGAGAAACGTCATGCTAAGTGTAAGCTGTGCTCCCGAGTGTTAAAGTGTGGTTGTTCTACGTCACCTCTTTGGAAACATCTGTCGGCGATACATAACATTCATTTAAGCGAAAGTACATAGTGCTCAAAGGAACGCTAGTGTGTCAATTAAAATGATAAGTAAACAAATTGATTTTAATCTACAACTAAACGATTGTATATCTTATTTTTATAAGGTGTTAGGTACATTTTAAATTGTATTATTAATTTAGTTTATAATTATAAAATTGTGTAAACTATTTTATTATTGTAAATAAAGATACTGATACAATCAGTTAAGATTTACCAATTTCTTATTGATTATGTTAATATTTAATTGTTCGTGTTTATTTGTTAATGTTTATTTTGTTCATGTTTATTTCTTTCTTTGTTTAAGACTTTGAAGAACTAACTTTTACTGAATTCAAGCCAACCTACAAAGGTCGAGAAACATCTGCAGTGTGGGATAAATTTCTGAGGAGTGAAAGCAAGGAGTTTGCAATGTGTAAACTATGCAAAAAGGTTCTAAAATGTGGATCTACAGCAAGTCTAAGATATCATTTAAAAAAAACACATAGTATAGAAGTAAACCTGATTAAGAGAAATATCTGGAATAAATGTGATATCGAAAGTAAGTACCTTAAACGAGAAAATAATGTCATACTTATAATTGTCTACAAAGACAAAGTCGCAATTAAATTACAGCGATTTTTATAAAAAATACGTAGTTACCTGGTTACTAGATTCTTATTTAAGTAGAGTCAATTTTACAGGCGTAAAGTCGAATTGTTTCATGTGAAGGTCCAATTATTAAAATAAAAAGAACAACTTTACTTGTTAACTAAAAAAATACAAGTTACTCACGTAAACATACTGAGAAAAGCTTTACTTGTTTCGACTTTACTTATCGTCGAGGAAAGTGCAAATCCGCGAATCTACCATCATATGTAAAGGCCGCGTATCTGCAATAAATCCAGTTTAACAAGGGAAGGTTCAAATTTAATAACATTACAATAATATGATAGTATAACACCTCACACATAAGACCTACTTAGATTTTAGTCAAATTTCCGTGGTGCTTGGCGACTGGGCTTTATCCAGTTGTACAGTCTCTTTTTTGTGCCTTTAACCTTAATTCATTCTGTCTCCTGCACTGATTCACCGAGGAAAGTGGAAACTATCGTTTTTTTTCTTCTCTTATAATATATTCTGATTCACTTCGTTGCGGGAACCAAGACAGTTACTCATGTCCCTGGGACGCGCTGGTCTTCTGTGTTCCAGTGATTTAATGGTTGTATCTACTGTAGATCCTGGCTTACAGAAGTTGCAGCAGTTTTGGGAGGTTGTGGCGGGCTTGTCCCTTATTAAAAAAACCTTACAATGAGTTTCAAGCTTATTTTTTCATATTAAAAATGAGTCGAAATGAACTCGTGTCAAGGTGGTGGCAGCCAATTAAGACTTTGCGTGATTTTTTCACCACTTGAATCAGCTACATTTGTCAGATACGCGGTATTGTAAAATGCTAGTTCTGGGAATTTGCACTATCCTCGATGTACCTTAATACTCCAGACGGAGCGGTGACTATTTAATTATTGAATCTTCGAGTCCAAGGGATGAATAGGCGTGATTCTATTTTATATCTTTCTTTGATTTAAACTAATTATTCCTTTGTCTAATCAGATATGGAGTTTTCATATAAACCAACGAAGAGGACTCCTTCGACGCTCTCTTCAGTGTGGAAATATTACTCCAGGAATAGCGACAAGAATTGCGCTCAGTGTAATATTTGCCAAAATATTCTCTGTTGTAGCGGTGGTACCACAACTGGCCTGCGGAAGCACTTGAGCGCGAAACATAACATTCATATAGAAAAAAGAGAAGCTTATCAGTTTATCGAAGTTGAAAATGATAATACAAGTAGGTAAGTGTCAGAATTATAATAAAATATTTGGTGTCGTAATACAAAAATATAATGAGGGCTATCGTTCAAACAGCAGTTGGCACTAATTGAAAGTTCAGTGGTGTGTGTGACATTAGATAATTCTATATTGGACATAATATATATATTAAAGATTCACATCATCGCCATCTACTAAGTAAACATATGGTAGACCCTATTGAAAAATAGATTTGATTTTTGTTTACATTGAATAAGTACCAAAACTATGATACCGATTTAAATAAAAGAATCATCCGAACATAAAACCTAATTTTTTGAAGTCGTAAGATACAAATTCAAAGAATTAGGTACTATTTTAATTTGTTTAGGAAGTTAAAATGACATATTTTTATCCTGATATTCCTATAAGATCGAAGATGTGATCGGATTTTGCCAACAGTATTAGTACAGAATATGACAATATACATGTAATGCTGCAAAAGTTATGTATTATATTGTCATACGGTGTTTAAATGTGCTATAAAAATATGACAATTTCTTTAATTTTAGCGATTCTAACGAGTGAATTCGGCAAATCTCAGAAGAAGCAGAAAATCATTACATTACACCAAAACATCGACGGCGACGGTAACCCAGATTACTTTTGAAGCCAATTGGATCATCACTATTCTTAGATTTAAAGAAAATAATATTTGTTTACAAGTACACCACAATGTACCTCAAAAATTTTATTATGGTTATATAAATAATTTATGAAACATATTACTGATTAGGTATTGGATATTCTAAAATTAAATAATGGATGACATTAAATGAGTATGTTGTTTTATTACATTTACGGTCAATGGCTTGTAAGCCGAATAAATAGCTTGGCGGTCACCGTTTATGGGATTCCATTCAACAATTTGCATGCCACTCAAATAAAAAAATTATCAAATTTTTTTCTAAGAGTCTGAAGTAACCATTTTGTTTTTTTTTTCAGCCTATGACTCACCAATGTGTTTAATGTCAAAGCATGGCAACATGATGCTGATGCACCGTGGGTATACATATCATTTGAAGTACACCAGGAATGACAAGAGTACATGGCGATGCTCACGACACTGTTCCTACAAATGCCGAGCAACTATCTGCACTATAGACAATGTAGTATGCAAGATGAAGAACATGCATAATCATTAGGACCAGGGGCAGCAAATTATCTTTAAATTATTTGCTATAAAAGCTATCCTTTTTGTAAAGGATAATCACTAAGTTCAATGTGCCTTTCTTTAAAGACTTCCTCTAGGGTGTTCCATCGTTTTCTTTCTCTGGTGACTCTTCTCCAGTAAGACCAAACTGTAAGTTTGTACTCATCTTGCCAAAGATGGGAAGACACTACCAGAAAAGTTGGGTTGTGTTCCCCTTTTTCTTTTTCCGTCTATTGGGGTCCTAAGTGTCTCTTTCTTTAGGGGATCATCCAAGGACTTCTCCCGCCTTGAACGAGGCGAGAGAGTTAAAACTCTCTCTCTCTCTCTCTTACTGACTAAAAACCACCTCTTTCCTACTCCTACTTCAAGCTCGAGCCATGGCACCTGTTATGTCGCCCGCAGCTCCGTCCAAAGCGCTCCTTAAAATATAGTCTATCTCCATTTCTGTGAAATTATCTCTTTAGTGATATATTTTTACTTAATTTATAAGATAGAATCATAAAGACACCTGCGACTATTTTTATTTGAGTGTATAGGAAAATAAATGATAAGTTCATTATAGATTGACTGCACGGTTGGCGCGGTGGCTGGGCAACTGGCTGCCGCGCAACGTGTCGCGGGTTCGATTCCCGCACGGAACAACTCTTTGTGTGATCCACAGATTGTTGTTCCGGGTCTGGGTGTCATGTGTATGTGAACTTGTATGTTTGTAAACGCACCCACAACACAGGAGAAAATCCTAGTGTGGGGCAACGTTTAAAAAAAAAAAAAAAAAAAAAAAAAAAAAAAAAAAAAAAAAAAAAAAAAAAAAAAAAGATTTAAGAAATGGGTTTTGGGAAGCACGATTTATTTTTAGATACAGTTGTGGCTATTTGACAGTGGCAGAGGGTACATCGGCTGTTATTCAATTTTTCCTTACTCTCACCGTCTCATGTATTTACCATTTATCCCTTACGGACCCTTACGCTGAACAATCGCTATTTTAAAGGGGCAGAAGTACTCAGACTCTAACGAGTACTAAGACTCTTAGTCCAAAGTCAATGTTTTGTAAATAAAAACAAATATTATTGTGTCGAACACACCTGACTTGTATTTACTGTTTGAAATTATTGCTATTTATACAATTAATTGTAATTCATAAAAGTGAATTTAAGTGTCTTAAAATGTGTTCATCTTGTTGCATATTGTACTCGAATATCTATTGTGTTATAAATGAATTATTTATTCGATTTTAATTCATGTGTTTCATTCATTTAGGTAAGTTTTCATTTTTTAGTTATCGATGTGGCGTTATTGAGACTTGACTTTTTTAATGTTGTTTTAATAGGACCATAAGAACCATAAGGCATAGTGATATAGAAACCTAAATTTAACTTTTAAGATCAGAAATAAAATAAATGTTCTTCGTTACAGAGGTCAATAGTATGTCACCGCAAGACAGTGTGAAGATATATGTCAATGAAACTAGTGATGATGAAGATGATGATGACAAACCAGTTCAGAATAATCAGAGACAGCTGATAGTTAACACTCGCTTAAGAGCAATGACAGAGGAATATTCCACGATATATTTCCAAAAGAGTCACATTTTGACGAAGTTAGGTCGTACCCCTTTGCTCAGGAAAACGGGAGGTAGGCGTAAATCAGTCAGAACAATACGAAAGAACTGTAGAAATTGCTCTTCTAAAAGAAAGTCAGTTAGAACTACAATGCAATGCACAGAGTGCGCTGGTAGTCCTCCCATGTGTATGGAATGCTTCTTTTCTATACATGTGTGTGCAGAAAAGTATATTGCTTAAAGCAGCGTCATATAATGCTAACCGTAAGCGCGCATTGCAACTTTTATCGCGCGTTAAATAAACCGCATACATAACTTTCATGTCGCGTGTGCGCGCGCTTTTCTGTAAACCTTGCGGCTACCTTATAAGCCGGTAAACAAGCGGATCACCTGATGATAAGCATTTGGCGTCGCCCATAGACACCTGGAACGCCAGAGGCGTTACAATTGCGTAATTGGCCTTTTGGGGAAATCAAACTAGGCGTTTAAGGATCGTTACGGATTCAGGGATTGGGGAGATTGGGGATGGGGTTAGGGGTAATTGGGTCTCATTTATAATGCGTACGCGCATGGCCTAATTCTTTAATTTTAAAATAACTTCTTGAAAGTTATGAATTTTTATTGTAATGATGCGATTATATGTTAGGTGTAGGATTATATTAATGAAGGCCTACAGTAATAGTATATATTTATGAAATAAGTCGATACAAAAACTTGCTAGTCTTTTAGGTAGTAGTTTATTAACATTATGTGGATTGTAATTTTTATCATTGTCGATCATTCGCAGCTTTAATATAATTTCGCTTCTTGTGATTATATACCTTAAATATAATTATATATAGTTTTATATTATTTAATATATATCACACATAGTTTTATATTATTTAATATTATTTATGCATATTAAATAATATAAAACTATGTGTGAATTATAACCATGCAGTATTATACAATTTGAAGGTATTTATTCTTCTAAAATTAGTTTGGAGATAAAAATCTTGTATTAATTTTATTACACTTAAGTTTGGAAAAAAAATATAGTTGTTTAGATACTTACTTTTTTGTGATACTATAAATTATGTGATTTTGGAATATAAAAAAAAGATTATATTAATAGAGTAGGTACTACATAGTAGTTGATTTTTTTGTGATATGAAATTTTTGTGTAATCTCATAATTATTTTAGGTAACGACAAAGTTTTAAACTAAATGCAGAAACTGCTTGTCTACGAGAAAAAAATGGTGTTTGGAATCAAAACATGAATTGTTTTTCATTTATTTATTTACATTTTTATTATCATGTGTGATTGTGTGTGCGTAAACTTAAACTTTAGTAGTACAACTAAGATGTATTATTAATTATTTATGATTATCATTATTATAATGTGTGTATTCATCATTAAATACTTTAAACAAATAATAACCTTTTACACCTCCCTATACACAACAGTCAAGTACAGTCTTATATAATATAAAAAAATCATATCCATAATACGGATTTTATGGTAGACGACATCCGTAAACTAGAAACACAAAGGATTTTTGGTAACAACCACAAAATTATATCTTATCAAATCATTATACTACCTACTTTAGACACTAATATATGAATAACTTTACAGATCATTCCGTAATATATGAAGAGGGTCGATTTCTCTCTTTCAGAGGGTATAAATTCACGCGACACAAAGTGAGAGGTCATAAGATTCGTTGGCAATGCTCAAAACAGCGTCACGCTAAATGCAAAGCAGCTATATATACAATAGATCAAACGATTGTCAAGTGTTACACCGAACATAATCACCCACCACCAACAAAATGGTGATGACAGACTTGAAGGATTCGGAAGACAATCACCATATTTGGAGGATTCATGTGGATACCTAATGAATGTATTTTTTGTATATTTGATGGGTTTGGCCACTATCTCGCCTGGTGGTAAGCGATGATGCGGTCTATGGATTTTGGTCGGATAATATACTCTATGTAATCGATGTATACTCGTGTTTTTTTTAAATTTTGTCACGATTTTGTCATGTTAGGGCTTTTTTGGCACATTGTATATTTTCTCTTATAACTATCAAATTAAATAGTGAAAAGTGAGTGTTACATTGTACAGTGGCATTAAGTGCCATAATGTGAACCTCCGCCTACCCCTCGGGGATAAAATGCGTGTCAATGCATTTTTCTTATTCTTACGTTAACTTTCTTTGTTATTTATTAAATTATATGAATTATTATAACTATAAAATATTAACTCGTCGAGTACCGTATTTATAGACACAATTAAAAAACAATAGGTTGCGGTCACCGGTGACCGCTTGGTGTTTGACAGTTTAAACCCTTCTCCTAAGTGTAACAAATACTTTTCTGAATCCGCATCAAAATCGGGTCAGTCAAACGCGAGATAATTGTGGACAAACATACATACAAGTCAAAATAAGAACCTCTTTTTTGAAGGAGGTTAAAAATATATTTGACGTCACATTAATTATGTATATTCCTTTGTAATAGTTATTTGTAATACACCACCGATAGTAGAATAAATTATACAAAACATTTAGTATGAATTTCTTATATTATACTCTTTTGTATATTACTTTTAGTATTTATTTTAGAATGTGTACCTATTACTTTTTTGATCTGTATATAATGTTTTTACTGATATTGACTATAATAAATGTTTTATAGACGATCGTGTTTCATTAGTGTTTATACTCTTCTACGACAATATAGGTGGGAGATAAGACAATGGATTTAGGTATCCTAAAAGTATGGCTAATCACCTAGGAACTGGTAGCCAAATGCCATATCCACGAAATCTGTGAACTTAAGCCCTAAGACTTTGTTACTAAACTAACTTGTCTAAAAATCCTCCTTTGTATTTCCCGAGTAATCTTCATGACGAACTTTTTAAACCAGTTATTTATCTGTCACTTGATAATAAGGATTTTATAAATATAGAAAATAATTTGATTAGGGAACACAGCTAAATTAATCTTCGTTTACTTCAAAACTGAAACTCAATATAAATTATACTTAACACAATAGTATTACACTTGTAAATTTTATATTAAAATTTAACTTCCACAGATGAACCAATTTTCACCGTGTCTCGAAGAGGAGCGAAATGCTTATGGTTGCAAGGATACATGTTCCGTCGACATTTGGACTCAGGAATTAAGACCCGCTGGTATTGCGCCACAGATTACAAGTCTGGGTGTAAAGCAGTATTATTCACTGTTAACGATACACTCGTTAAAGTTCATAATATACATAATCATAACCCCAAGTTGGTGTCAAATTGATTATGTACCGTGGAAAATATTAAATCATGTCGTTGAAATATATAGATTACTCGCGAGAACTATTCAAGACATTCTTTACATGTTTGAAGTGACGCCGGGGCTTATATTCGTGAGCAATTGAACACCGTGCGCGGATCGAGCTTCTGTCGAGTAATGATTATACAATATACAACATGTAACGTAATTAACGCACACCCTCAAATACCCCAATTAGAATATTATGGTATAATCATAATACATACACAAAATTTTTAATTTAACATGTATATGCATCCTTACTGGTCTTGTCATAAGGTTTATTTTTCTTTATTTTGTATTGAATGATAGAATTTGTATGAATACAAATAAAACTACGATTTTAAAAGTCTTATTGCTTTGACTTACTCTTACTCCATTTCGATTTGGTTTAACAATGCAGGGTTAATATGATAATATTTCCGTAGTTTTAATTATTTTTGGGATAAAAAATTACCTATACTAAAAATTATATAAATTGATTCAGTTAACGATTCTGAACAAAATATTTTCAGGATGTGCGTTATTTAAGTTACATGTTGTATAAAAAATATATACACATGATTAAGCCGTATATTTCAATTAATGGATTTTAGACTATTCTAATAGTGATTAAGATATAGGAGTTAATGTACTGACATGGCCTTTATATATGACAGCTTTAGACTATAGTGTTAAGGGTATTTACTAATTTCCTTATTTACTTTTAAGTTTTCGGGCCTTATGTATTTCTTTTTACTTTTTATGCCTCATACATAAGCCATTTTATTTAGTATTCGTTTTTTTTTTTCTATATTGATCATACATAAATTTGGTTTTGATAGAACTCTGTTGTAATGTATGTTGTAACATTTTTTTAAATAAGATTTGCTTTCTCAAGTTGTGACTTATTGTAATAGAAAAGCAATGAGCCATATAATTCGACTAAATAAGACTAACAAATTACTCACGTAACTGTTTGAGAAACTTGTTTGATCTCGACTGGTTTCAAGCCACGCCAGGGGCTCATATTTGTGAGCAGGATTTCACAACCTAACAACATTACAAAAAAAAAAATAAACATAATGGAGCCTTTATACTGTAGCGTATTAAAGTATTCAATTGTGTGGTTTTTGTTTATTATTAACGTATGTATAAACTTTTGTAGTAATATTGTTTGTTCGTTTTAATTGTATACACCATGTAGTCAGCCTTGTGAACAGATTGTTTCCTATTTTTGGATATCAATTTTAATAGTATGCCAGTCTCAACATACGTGTAAATAAAATAAATTATAATAGTATAGAGAGCCTTGGCAGACCAAAAATAGTTATTTTTTTGTCACAGTATACTTCACCTACTCATCAAAAGGAGCTCGTATGATCGTAGTGGAAGGGTTCAAATTTCTACGGCATTACGGTACGGAAGACAAGACTAGGTGGTACTGCGCTACGCACCGGAATAAAGGCTGCAAAGCCGCCCTATTCACTGTAAGAGAAGAAATCGTCAAGATTAATAACTTGCATATGCATAATGAATAGTCCATCTTAATCATTATCATCAAACCATTGGTCACAGTTGGCCTAAGGATGGTTTTAGTGTCGCGCTGACCGTACGCTGACCGTCAGCGCTGACAGCGGAGGTGTATGAATTTGGTGATCAGCGCTGACAGCCGAGGTGTATGAATTTGGTGATCAGCGCTGACAGCCGAGGTGTATGACCACCGTGCGCGTTGATAGGTATATACGCATTATTCAAAAACGCTTCCTATAATTTTATATATATCATCCCATCAGCGCTGACCTAACGAGTCGTCAGCACGACTATAAAACCACCCATAGGGTTCTCTCGACCATTGAAGTTAGGTGAAGCTTTTAGTTGTAAGTGATAGCATGCCATTATCACTGTGTGATAAAATTACTTTAATAAAGATTTATAAACACGAGTTCCGTATTTTATTTTTTAAAAATGTAGTCACTATTTCATTACCTATGTTATTTAAAATAATAAAATGATATTCTCATCATGACAAAAAATGGTAATGTGAATTATTGCAACTGTCGTATACATATTTTATATTAAAACTATATAACAAGTAAGTGTTGTACAATTGTGTAATTAAATGACTGCACGGTTGGTGCGGTGGCTGGGCAACCGGCTGCCGTGCAACGTATCACGGGTTGATTCCCGCACGGAACAACACTGTGTGATCCACAAATTACTGTTTCGGGTCTGGGTGTCATTGTGTATGTGAACTTGTATGTTTGTAAACGCACCCACGACATAGGAGAAAATCCTAATGTGGGGCAACGTTTAAAAAAATACAAAATATGTACCTATCTATTAAATTATATGCTACTAGCAAACCCGGCGAACTCCGTTTTGCCACCAGATGGCTTCGATTTATGTAACATTTCGTTTGGTGATTAAAAATGAAGTAACATTTTTTTTTTATATTTTATAGACCTCACGGACCTTTCCAACGAATGCAAAGCCGTGGAAATCAGTTCGTGCGTTCTGGCCTTATAGAGTCAGGAAGGAAAACCTGACTTATTTTTATATCTATACCTATATATAAAAGAAAGTCGTGTTAGTTACACCACTTATAACTCAAGAACGGCAGAATAGATTTGGCTGAAAATTGGTAGGGAGGTAGCTTAGAGCCAGGAGACTGACATAGGATACTTTTTAATCAACATTTTTTTTTTACTTTTTACCGAAAAATGGATGACTGGCAGAGAATGCTAAGTCTTCCTTATGCAATTGTATAAAACTTAAATAAATAAATAAAATCACGAACGGGGACGGGAACAAATGGGATTACGCGTACGAAGTCGCGGGCAGAAGCTAGTAGTAGATATCCGCAAGAAAATTCCAATAAAATGTGTAAGAAGTAACTGTAGAGTATATTCTTATTTTTTCAGTGGCTTGTTACTCAACTTCTCAGAGAGGAGCCCGAATAATAGTACTAGGAGGATTCCGGTTTTTTCACCAAAAAACAACAGGAGGCAAGAGTCGCTGGCTATGTGCCTCTCACACAAAACTGAAATGTCGGGCATCTATATGCACTGTCGAGAATATCATTGTTAGCGTCAATAATATTCACAATCACTGATAAAAAAAATTTAACTTTGACTAAATGATAACTTAATTAAACAACTTACTTGATCGTACCCAACACTTGTAATAATATATAATAATATATATATACACTTGTAATAATATGTAATAATATACATATATATATATATAATATATGGTCTTGTAACTGTATTTACGTTACGTTGTCTGTGTACTATAGTAGCATAAAATAGTAGTATAATAACTTATATTTTACAAGTTTTTTGGCATCAGTAGCAAATTTATTTTGCCATCACTTGCTCAGTTATCTACCGTCGCTTGTTAATTTTTTCTGCCATCATTTGCTAAATTCCAAGAGATATGATTGCCTTTTGTTTTGTAGTTAAAAGTAACCATAATATATACGATGACTGATTAAAATATTTTATAATAATATTAATAATATATTTTTAAATAAAAATGATTATTATAATCATATAATTTTAATGCTAACATTCTCCTAATTTAAAAAAATTATAGCGCTGAAAGTATCTATAACTATAAAATATAGGTAGATGAGTAAGATTTGGTAGTTATGTTTTTGCTTTTCAGCGGCTGTATACTCGTATTCTAAGAGGGGGGCTCGAATAATAACACTAGATGGATTCAAGTTCTACCATCAAACGACGAGGGGACCCAAAAGTCGCTGGTTCTGTGCCACTCATCATCAAAAGGGATGTCGAGCATCTATCTTTACAATCTATGATACAATTGTCAAGGCCAATAACATACATAATCACGCTCATGCTAATTATACTCATAGATCCTGGCCAAATGATTAAAAGCACATGAAAAATATTAAATATGATTTATTGACAATTTAACTATTTAGATCATACATATGTCCCTACAACTATAACGCACACGATGGGTGCTCACATCCAAGTGATAGAAATTTAATTTAACTAAAAATAATTATAACCAAAATAAAAGGACTATATATTCATAAATATTTCTTTCTTTTGTCTCTCCTGTGACATTACATTATTTATTTTTACCAATGTAATTATCACGTTAAACGCCATGGGGGTCACCGGTGACCGGCGTTAGCGGAGGATTTACCTTCAACAGTTTTTTATTGGCAGTCAAAGTCTTAACTGCAGTCGGCTCTACGATCACCGCGTCGTGTTTTTGTCCCACAATGCTGCTCATAAGTATGAGCCCCTAGTCTAGCTCGAAACTAGTCAAGTTACCTTGCCAAACAGTAACTTGAGCAAGCCATAAAATATACTGAATTGAATTAACTAAAAATGATGAGTTACTCACGCAAATATACTGAGAGCTCTACTAGTTTCCAGTCACAGAGGGACTCTTCCTCATGAGCAGCTTTTCTCTGTATATATAGGTAACTCGTAATTTTTAGTTAATTCAGTATATCTCACAATAGTAAAAACATATTTAAGCCTTTAACTGCCGACAAAAACTGTTAAAGGCCAATATAAGGCCTCTGCTAGCGTCGGACATCATTGTCCGATACGGCATCCAATATGTTAAATAAAAGTAGATTTAATTGAACTATATGTAAATTGTACTCTAGGTGGCTGTATAGTATTTTGTTTCAGCGGCTGTATACTCGATTTCAAAAAGGGGAGCTCGAATAATAACAATAAATGGATTCAACTTTTACCATCAAATGACGAAGGGGCCCAAAAGTCGCTGGTACTGTGCCACCCATCACCATAGGAGATGTCGAGCTTCTATCTTTACTATCGATGATATAATTGTCCAGGTCAATAATATACACAATCACCCCCGTTCTAATCATACTTAAGTTTAACCAAAAAATGTTTTTTTTGTAAATGTGTTTTTTTCTACATATACTTAAAATCGCGGGTTACTCACGTGAATATACTGAAAAAAGCTCTACTAGTTTCGAACTAGTAGCGCGGTCGCGGCGATGTCGCGCAGCCTACTCGCGTGATTTTTAGTTAATTTAGTATGTCTCACGATAGTTATTATAAAAACGTTTTTTTTCTATTACAATTTTCGTTAAACATTAAATTGCTTCGATGGTGTGACTCTTACCAGCTACAGTTGGCTACGGAACCCTCGCTGTGATGCTTCTCGCGCAATACTGCTCATGACTACAATCTCCTGGCGGGGCTCGAAACTTTCGAGTTTGACGAGTTTAGATTTAAGGCCACACCAATGTAAAATTACACTAAATAAAGAACATTGTGTAAACAAAACATGGAAGATAAAATCATTGATTTTCTTGTAATTACTTATGTAAAATTTATAACGCTTTTGTTTAATAAGTGTAATGTTTATTTTGATTTCAATATATATTCCTTTAACTTAACCAGCATGTTTTGTTGCAAATCGTATGGAAGATATGGCAAATTAATTCATCAGCTACACTAATCCGTAACATTCGATCACATCATAAAATCGATTTCACAAGAATTGTTTCTATTGTCATTCCCAATACTAAGTTCGACGATCGAATTTTGACGATCTTAAAGTAAGAAATGTAACAAACTATTTTCCACAGAACGACCGATTGGAAATATCATTCACTCACTCGAATATGCCAACTGATGTCTTACTAATATTGTATATGCGAAAATTTGTGCAAAAGAAAGGTCGTGGTGGCCCGGACGATGCGGGTTGGAAACCTACAAACGGCAAGTACCAATGTGACATTTTCCGTACTTTCTAAGATTATCTAGACACCACTGATGAACGGTGAAGGAAAACATCGTAAGGAAACCTGGGCTTATAATTTCTAATTATAAGTTTGTAATCGCCAACCCGCATTGAGCAAGCGTGGTGATTAATGTTCAAACCTTCTCCGTGTGAGAAGAGGCTTTGCTCAGCAGTGGGCATTTATATGCTGTTGATGATAATGATGATGATGAAAATTTGTAAGTGAGTGTGTGTGTTACCGTCACGTTGAATTATTACACCAGTACAACCCTTATTATACCAGTGGAAAGTGCGCGAAGCCGCTTCTTAAAAATGGAATATATTTCTTGGCATGTATAAATATTATAATACACTTCCGAATGTATTGAACAAATATTAAGTTTAAGTGTGAGACTCGACCGGACTGATACCACGGCCTCACAAAAAATCGACGTGAAGCAACGCTTGCGTTGTGTTTCGTCGTGTGAGTGAGGTTACCGGAGGCCCAATTACCCTCCCCTTTCCTAATCTCCCCATTTCCTGAATCCCCAACGATCCTCAAACTCCTAATCCCCAAAAGGCCGGTAACGCATTTGTAACGCCTCTGGTGTTCCAGATGTCCATGGGCGACGCCGATTGCTTACCATCAGGTGATCCGTCTGCTCGTTTACCGACTTATACCATAAAAAAAAATTCGTTTAAAGCGGGAATTCACCAAAAAATGCCAAAAGGATGCCAAAAAAGTAAAAATAATAAGCTATAAAGTAATTTATTGTTGGGCATTAATTATTATTAATTTGCATAGCTAAAATTGATATGGCGTCTTGAATGACGTCACACCTCGACAGCCAGTGTCAGTGTAAAGTCAATTAATAAAATAAATGAAATTTTCGTATTATGGCGAATAGTGTTTAATGCCACGTTAATAGATGCCATATTTTACTGTTTTTATTTTCTAAAAATATTATTAATATTGTGATACAATTATGATACTACCTACTTAGATACTACTAAGATACATTTTACTACATATCTATTATTCTTGTGTTGTTAACGTTGCCCTACACTAGGATTTTCTCATTATTTTTTTGTTACAGACATTATCCAAGGCAGGTCACAGAGAGGAGCTCCTATAATTATAGTAGATGGATACAGATATTCCCGTCACCGCGTGCGTGGACCCAAAACACGTTGGTTTTGTTCTTCGCACCATAAGAAAGGGTGCAAAGCTGCCTTGCACACAATTGGTGGCGAAATTGTAAAAAAATATCTACGTCATAATCATACTACGGTGTATCCTCAGCCTTATTCACTGATAATGACTAAAAATTAATTTTTAAAAACATTGAATTGTACTGCGGAGAATCATAAACGTTATCAGGGCTTTGACTTGAAGCAGGAGTCTGAACGGGGTGGTTTTTAGTCAGTAGGAGTCTGACACTCCCTCCCCGTGAGCGTGAACGCGTGAAGCGATTGGGTGTGTGAGCCATGATTCTCCTTCCTTAAAAAAAGGTAGTAGTTGTATCAAATGCCTTAAAATCGTTTTTTATTGTTTTTGCGTGTTATACTTATAGTGTTGGTGGATTATTTACTATTAGTGTTGGTGGAGACGTGGATTGGTTTTATTTGTATTTATTTAATATAAATCATGTACAGAGCACACGAAATATATGCACACCAAAGTATGACAGATAGACAGCGCGGTCCGTGCCGTCTGTTGTTCTCATATAGAGTAAAATATGTATAGTGAGGTGCCAAACCTTACTGAAGTAATAATGTTAATACACACATGTAACAATACTGATGTACGCGCATAATATGTATACATAATTCTTATGTCAATTACTTTTAGTTTTGTTAGCAATTTTGTGATTGCACCCACGACACAGGATAACGACTTGTAAGGATCCACGTCAACTGTTTAACTCTTAATAAAACAATCTTGTAGGCTCTCCAATAATCTTGTAGGTTTGAATCGTGTCCAAATAGTGTTGGTTGAAATTCTATAATAAATGTTGTTGATATCAGTTTCAATTGTAGTTTTATTGATTATATTTTTCCGTTCGTCATTATTTTCATCTTTCTTCATAAAATGGGGCATCTATAAGTTTACTGTATCATTTACGAGTGACTCCTTTGTGTTGCGAGTGTTTAAGGGCCGCGCTGATCGCTTACCATCAAGCGATCCGTCTGCTCGTTTACCTTCTATTCCATAAAAAGATCTATATGAAATAAAATAATGAATAATGTCTATATAGGCTACGTAACAGTTGTCAACATTGCCAAACAATGCTAGATGAGGCCGACAAGAGATTTTGTTCAAGGACAAATAAATAATAACATTAATTCGGATCATATTGTAAGCTCATGTCTTCCTTCCTCGACCCCCAGCACGCGGCTTAACAACATTAAGGGCCGATTCTTCAATCAACAGATATTTTTTATTGTAGAATAAAATTGACATCACATTGATAATTTTTAATATGGAAGAATTGTCAAATATTCAAAGTCATTCCTCTAATAAAATATATCTGGCGTTGGAAAAGTCGGCCCCAAGTTGCCTAAGAAACGTATGAAATGTTACCAGTGTGACAAAAAAACATAAAAATAGTTAATGTTAACACATTACGATGCGTTAATCAACGCAGAACTCGACAGTAACTGCAGTACCTATTAAATTACTTAATTCTTCTGTTATCGTGGTCAACATATAAACAAATGGCTTAGAAATAAAAGTACAAATTCACCAGATTGTTTGTTTTGTGTAAGCGGATACACAATAGGGCAATATCTAATAAATATGTAGTACAATATCTAACAATAATGAGTTTTCAAAATCACTTCTTCATTTACAGAGGTTACCTATGGAATATCACAAAAAAACTGCCCGTTATTGATATTAGACGGATTTAAATTCTCTCGTCACCGCCAACGTGGAAAAAGAACTAGATGGTATTGTTCTACGCACAACAGGAAAGGATGCAGAGCTACCTTGTACACAGAAGGAAATACAATCGTCAAAAAATTAGACATACATAATCATAAGAAACCATTAAAATCAAAATATGAAACTTTACTTACAATGTAACCCCACGAACGGACGCCTAGATTTGTCTCAGTAAATTAGATTTTAGTGTGGCAGAACTATGTTTTGGCACGAATGGGCTGGCTTCACCGGAGTGAAACCTTACAGAAAACCGACGTGAAACAACGCTTACATTGTATCTCGTCCTGTGAATGAGGTTACCGGAGGTCCAATTACCCCTCCCCCCTCTCTACAATCTCCCCAATACCTGAATGCCCAACAATCCTCAAATTCTTTATCCCCAAAAGGCCGGGTGTCGATGGCCGACGCCGATTGCTTACCATTAGATGATCCGTGTGCTCGTTTAATGGCTTATCCCATAAAAAAATAATTTACCCATAATTTGGCACTTTTGAAACGTCAACAAAGTTAAGTTTTGTGTATTGTACTTTTGCACATTATTTCTTATTTTAACTTTTAACATTTTTTCTTTTATTTTTACCCGACTGTAGGATGTATTGCTGTATTGCTTTTTTCTTATGTCTATTTTTACAAGCTTTTGTTTAGTTTTATATATTTAGAATAGTCAATTAAGTAATAAAATGTGTGATAATACAGTAATGAAATTTTATTTTTCATTTACCATCAAACGTGTTTTTTTTCAGTCTTTACAAATAATTAAAATTTTAAATTATTGTGCTGAAGTGTTCTTAAGTTTAATACTCATTGAAATTTGTATTTTATTTCGAGACTTTCATGAGACATACTAAATTAATTATTGTGTTTTACGGCTTACTCACGTAACTGTCACGTGACACAGAAACGGCGTGTCTCGAAATTCTGCTCATAATTATGAGCCCCTAGCGTCCCTTGACATATGGGTGCGAAACTTGGGCTTTAACAGATAACCATAGAGAAAGACTGGCATCCTGTCAAAGGGCAATGGAAAGAAGTCCGCTCCAGATCAGGCTAAGTGACAAAATAAGAAATTCAGAAATAAGATCGAGAACTAAGCTGGTAGACATACTGACACGAATAGACCATCTCAAATGGAGCTGGACGGGTCATATGCTGAGGTGCAAGCAAGATAAATGGAGCAAACAAGTCACTCTGTGGTATCCAAGGGACAGTAAACGGAGGCAAAGACGTCCAAAAACCCGATGGAAAGATGACATCTATCTGACTTTGGGGCCATACTGGAGTAGAGTTCCACAAGACAGGGCGCAATGGAAGGAGTTGGAGGAGGCCTATGCCAAGAGGCACACCGAGTTTAGGGATATCATTTAATAAAGTAAACATTTAATCAAATATGTAAGACTGTAATGATATTCATAACTGTAATAACTGTAATAACTGGAATAACTGTAATAACTGGAATATCGGAAATAAAGGGTATTATTATTATTATTATTTAGCGTCCCTTGAAGCTCATTGAGTTCCTTGTCAAACAGTTACGTGAGTAAACCGAAAAAGATAATAATTAACTTGACCTACTTATAAAAAGAATGAACAAGAAGAATTGCCGTGCAAGATGACGCAAATCTATAAGTAAAAAATGGATAAGAGAATGAAATATAATGTTTTATTATTATTCCTTGTTATTTTCTTATAATACAGTATTTTTAGTTTCTATACTTTAATATAGCTGGCAAACATAAGAATATTCAATGAGCAAATACTTTGTATACAACGTATAGTTAGTATAAATTAACTCGATTATTAAGTTAATAATGTTTTTACAGAAATTTTCTTCGGACAATCGCAGAGAGGAGCGCCTATGATAATAGTAGATGGGGTTAGATTCGCTCGACATCGAACTGTAGGACGTAAAACACGGTGGTACTGTTCTTCACACCACAAAAACGGATGCAATGCTGTCTTATACACTATAGGCGATGAAATCGTCAAAATATCGAATAATCATGTTATATAATACTTTAAGAAGAAATTAAATAATAAAAATATTGATACATTTACTCTTTTATTTAAAATACTAGCTTTTACCCGCGGCTTCGCTCGCGTCACAAAAGGATAAAAAGTAGCCTATATGACATATACCAAAACATACAGCGCCATCTATACCAATAATTTTGATTTCCCTCGAGAATATCAATTTTTTTCCGGGATAAAAAGTACCCTATTATTTAATCCAGACTTCTAACTTTACATCTGCAAAAATTCAAAGCAATCGGTTTAGTAGTTACGGCGTTAAAGTGGAACAAACAAACAAATAAACAAACTCACTTTCCGATTTATAATATAAGTAAGGATTAAACCTTTTGAGTGAGTACTGAGTAGCGGTTTTTATTTTCCATTTATTGATAAATGTTTTCTGATACAAGCATTTTATTAATTGGTAACGTATGGCGTATAAAAGGCAATTTAGTTACCTAATGAGAGCATTTTGTTGTAAAAGTAATATTTTTTTAACGTACCGTGCGCTTCAACATCATCGCATGCCGCCGGAGCTGGAAGCAAACGCGCGTGGTGTCCGGCAGAAGGCGCGGTGGGCTCGCAGCGCAAGTAGCAACACCAACGCCAGTCATTAGGCTGCGCGACATCACCGCGCACGCTGCGTATGAGAACGAAATCCTCTGTGGTTCGAAACTAGTAGAGGTTTTGTCAGTATATTCACTTAAGAAACCCGCGATTATTAGTTAATTTAGTGCCTCACGACACTTATTAATTATAAAAACAATGTAATATTTTATAATAATATTTTCTTACAGACAAAGTAATTTACGGATGTACAAAAAGAGGTGCTCCTTTAATGATAATAGATGGATACAGATATGGTCGTCATCGCACGCTGGGAGAGAAAACGCGATGGTTTTGTTCCACGCACCACAGTCACGGATGCACTGCCTCTTTCTACACCATCTGCGGAGAAATCGTCAAAATGGTACTGAAACATAATCATCCTAGGTAAACCAAAAACTGCACCTACTACGGTTTTAAATTGATTTGTTCACAAACTCACTAGTTTGCACTTCAGAGTCCTTTTCAGTGACAGACTCAGACTACTTCATTGGCCAACTGGCAAGTGCGACTGCCGGGCAAGGGGTCTCGGGTTCGATTCCCGGGTCGGGCAAAGTATTACTGGGTTTGTAAAAACCTTAGTAGTAGCACGGAGTCTGGAAATGTGCCCGGTATATGGCAATAGGCTCCCCCCCTATTACATGGGACTCATAACATAAATAGTGGAAAGTGGGTGTTACATTGTACAGTGGCATTGAGTGCCGTAATGTGCACCTCTGCCTACCCCTTCGAAGATAAAAGGCGTGATGATGTTATGTAATCAAGCTTGGGACAAACACTGTCTTGTACTATTATCATTACCCGACTGTAGGAAGGATATCGTTTTTCATTTATGTTTATTTTTACAAAACTTTTTGTAATTGTTTAAATATTTAGATTAGTAAATTAAGTAATAAAATGTGTGATAACAATTAAATAATAAGACTTTCCCATCAAGCGTTTTTTTATTCTTCCAGTCTTTGGGATCATTCACCGTGTTTCACGAGTAGCCTCAATTACTCCTTAATACATCAGCTGCTTACCAATAAAAGTCCCGTCAAAATCGGTCCAGTCATTTTAGAGATTAGACAGAGTACAAACGGACACACAAAATATGTAAAAAGTGTTATTTTGGTATATGTATGTATCGTATGTGCAAAAACAAAAATATTAGGGTAGATCGCGGCTTGTTAGCTATTTTTTTACTTTTTATAATCCTGTATCAATAACAATTGTAATTCTATTATGTGTCTCTCTATCGAAAGAATATTTACTGATTTTTTTTTTGTATGTTTTGATACTTTGATACATTTTAATTACGACTGAATTTATTACGTTTTAACTCGTGGTATGCCATGAGATACAATATGTTTTCTATAGTGTCTCATATGCTGGCAAATTATATAGGCTATATTTTTTGAACTTTCTACACGTAAAAATGCTTGTGGAATGATATAACAATCGTTTTTTATAATTAACCTTTGTCTTACATATACGTAATTATGCTCGGTTGTGGCGGCCATTTTATTGCACGTGGCGATATTTGGCGCCACATTCAGACGTGTGGCATAGCGTAGTATGAGAGCTGTATAATCATCATCATTATCAGCCTATAAGGGGCCATTGCTGGCCTCTTCTCATACGGCGAAGGTTTGAGCATTAATCTCATTCAATGGGGGTTGGTGTATCTAACTTATAATTCGAAACTATAAGCCCAGGTTTCCTCACAATGTTTTCTTTCACCGTTTGTCAGTGGTATCTAAATAATCTTAGAATCTTATCTTGGTAATTGCCGTAGTAGGTTTCAAACTCATACCCTCGTGCATGAGAAGCGCCGGCTGTACACACTATATAGAATGCTGATACACATCACAACTATTATTTTATATTTTCAGTGGATCCAATAGTTGTCGAGACTAAATCAGGAGGCCGCATGTTGTTCTTAGATGGATATAAGTTCATACGGCACCGTGCAACTGGAGCGAAAATAAGATGGTACTGCAGCCGACATACTAAAGGTTGCCGAGCCGCCTTCTTTACCATCGATGATATTATAGTGAAACTCAACAACGTACATAACCATGAACTAACCTAAGACTATGATGATGTCTTTAAGGCCAAGACCACGACACGTCATTTGATGAATGCATGCAACCAATGATCTTATAAGTAAAAAGGTGTACATAGGTTATAAGCGCTCAGAAATAGGCCCGTTAAAATGTGGACAATAGTAATTGGCCACATTTTACGTCAGAGTTACATGAGCGTTGCGCTGTCATCGTCAACGCTGTCGCGTTAGTGTGCGTTTTTGAAAATCGAATACACGGGCTTTGAAAAAAGGTAAACATAGTCTCTTGAAACAACGACTGTGGCACCTGGCTACTATAGACTTACACGCAGAATACACATTGACACGAAGGACATCTGTCGCGTGACATGACCCGTCATTACACTTCATACATCACGGTGTTGCAAGTACACGCACACATAAATACACCACTGACATTTTGGTGGTTCAATCATTTTCTAAGTGACATTGCGTCCGCCGTTTTTTCAATGTCCTTGATCGGATGTTGCTTAGGTAACCTATCTACACCTTTTTATAGTACCATTGCATGCAACCTACAAATGATGTGTGACCCATAATTGCCGCTTCAAGGAAAGTTTCCATTAAGTAAAAACGCGGGTTACTCACGTGAATATACTGAGAAAAGCTCTACTAGTTTCGAACCACAGAGGGGTTCTTCCTCATGAGCAGCGTGCGCGGTCGCGGCGACGTCGCGCAGCTCACTGGCTGGAATCTGCTGCTTAATTTAGTATGTCTCACGATAGTTATTATAAAAACAAAGTTTCCATTGTTTCTATGCAAGATGTGAGCATCTCGTATATGTAGGTTGCATGCATTAAAATGACGAGACGCAATAAATGAATTTGAAACAATTATATGGGTGTGAAATTTTCGAGAAATGCTCTACTTGTTTCAAGTTCTATCAGAACTTATCTTCTTGACTAGTGTACACACATTTATTTATACTTAAGCCGTATTTTTCAATTACTTTCAGAAGTCGGGTTATTTTGTTTTGTATTTAAAATTTTGACAATATATTTACTTTACAGTATTTATTATTTTATAGGTAGTAAGTATATACGTACGTGTGTAAATCTCTCATTTGTTTTATGGACATATTTTTTTTTTAATTTAATTAGTCGAGCAATAAAACTAAATGAGAATGGACCATTTTTTTATTTTTAAGTATACATATTTCTACCATTTTACTTATTTTTTTTAGTAATTGTAGGTTAGTTTAGTATATATATATTTTTATTTCTATACACATTTATATAAACTGTAATGTATATGTAGACATAATATTTATAAAGGTATACATGTTATTACAAAATACATACGTATTGAGGTGTTGACATCGATTGTAAAAAGTGCCGATGGCAGTTCAATTTGGAAATATATAAATTATAAAATATATGTTTTGAAAGGTAATTATTGTAACCTCATTCATTTTGTCTATACTTAGCTGCAGTCTTCATCCAATCCAGAACAGGAGGTCGTATGATTGTTTACGATGGATATAAGTTCACTCGTCACCGTGAATATGGACCGAAGACAAGATGGCACTGTAGTAGACATTATGAAACCTGCCGAGCGTTTTTAGTCACAATTGATAATTTTATAGTGAAAGTCTATACCGAACACACATGTAAATCAAGATCTAATTTTGGCACATAAATAATGTTAATGTCTCCTCTGAAATTTATCCTAAAAAAATTCAAACCAACAATAATGAAGCCTCTATTTAAGAAAATACGAGTGACAAAAATATTTCAGAAAGCGAAATGATAGCGTCATTTTTGTGTTGAATTATTTGACGATAATTAATATTATTTTACTTTTAAATAGTGTATGCTTAATGGACAGCTTCTTGCGCTACTATAATAATAAATATAAGATCTAATCATCAAAAAGCACACTAATAAATACTTTGACTTGGATTTTCGATAGAATGATAGATCCATCATGCAACCCCAATTAATTTGTAATTTTGTTTTATCACATTATTCATTGACAATATTTTTCGGTCTCGAAATTTCGATATTTCAGCAAATGTTCTACACGATCTGCAAAAGTAAAACCACCCCTTATAAGACTTTAGTCAAACTCTTTTTTTTTCATTTTATGGTCTCAGCTTTCGTTAAAAATGTCATTTAAAAGGTAATTATTATATCCACATTCATTTTGTTTACAGTTGCGGTTTTCACCCAATCCAAAACAGGAGGTCGTATGGTTGTTTACGAAGGATACAAGTTCTGTCGTAACCGTGAGAGTGGGCCGAGATGGCACTGTAGTAAACATACAAGTCAATCCTGCCGAGCCGCTCTAGTCACTGTTGAAAATATTATAGTTAAAGTCATGAACGCGCACAACCACGTATAAAAAACTACAACCTATTGTATCATCAAAAAACATACTAATAAATACTTTGACTTGGATTTTCGATAGAATGATAGATCCATCATGCAACCCCAATTAATTTGTAATTTTGTTTTATCACATTATTCATTGACAATATTTTTCGATGTCGAAATTTCGATATTTCAGCAAATGTTCTACACGATCTGCAAAAGTAAAACCACCCCTTATAAGACTTTAGTCAAACTCTTTATTTTTTATTTTATGGTCTCGGCTTTCGTTAAAAATGTCATTGAAAAGGTAATTATTATATCCACATTAATTTTGTTTATAGTTGCGGTTTTCACCCAATCCAAAACAGGAGGTCGTATGGTTGTTTACGATGGATACAAGTTCAGTCGTCACCGTGAGAGTGGGCCGAAGACGAGATGGCACTGTAGTAAAAATACAAGTAAATCCTGCCGGGCCGCTCTAGTCACTGTTGAAAATATTATAGTTAGAGTCATGAACACGCACAACCACGTATAAAAAACTACAACATGTGATTTATTTTCGATGAATTGACAAGGACGTAGATAGATGTTTTAATATGTAGCTTAGTATGAAAGTGAAAATAAAAGATTAATTGACATGATGCCGTCGTCGTGTGTCCTAGTTAAAGGATGAGTGTATGTGCACACTCATCTTCCATCACTCATCTCACACACACACACACAAACATACATCCATGTTTGTGTGTGTGTGTGTCTCCACGTTTTAAAGGCAAAGCAAAAAGATTATGTACATTAGAAAGGAAAATATTTCTTTATGATTTTTTTAATCTGACACTGGAAATGCTTTGTTAGTATGAATCTTGGAACCATTGAACTAAACACTAAGTTATGTTTTATGTATGTAATGTATGTATGACATTTGCACACTAAACTAGTTAACATAATTATAAAGCTATGTTTTATATCAATGTATTGGTGACTACACCAATAAACACCGGTTTATTGTTATTTTTACATTTGTGTTACATATTTTTACAGTGTTGTTTTAGTATGTTTTTTTGTTATGTTTTTATAATAATATATTAATTTCCTGTGTAAGGTTTCAGAATTCCGATACTTAAAGCGTTTTACGTAAAAAAATGTAAAATAAACGACATGCATGGGTAGTCTACCCTTTTTCCAACTTCAATCAAATTGTTTTACTTTATGCTTTTTATGGTCTCTCGGCATTTGTTAAAAACGTTTAAAAGGTACCTAATTATTGTAAACACACTATTTTTGTTTATAGTGCCAGTTTTCATCACTTCAAGAACAGGAGGTCGCATGATTCTTTTTGATGGACACAAATTCACTCGTCATCGCGAAAATGGGCCAAAAACCAGATGGCACTGCAATAGACATAGTTATCATGGTTGCCGGGCAGCTTTGTATACTATGAATAATAACATTATAGTGAAAATTAATAACGAACACAACCATTGATGTAAAGAAGACGTGTGACTTTTCTACTAATTTACGGCGAAGGTGATGCTTTTATTAATACTTTTGTCTGCTTAAATTTTTATTTTTTTGTAAACACAATATTTTTTTATTTGTATAATAATAATTGACATTACGCCGTCGTGTGATCTGGACTAGTGTAAGTATGTGTGCGTATGTGTGTGTATGTGTGTGTGTGTGTGCGTGTGTGTGTGTGTGTGTGTGTGTATGTGAGTTTCTTAAACTGACACAAAATTTGAGCAGTCCTTTAATTGGGGAAGCATTCGACAATTGTAGAATATACTTAATTAAGTATTAGAATGAGCATTGAACCACCACATAAAGTGTGTTAGGTTTCGAAATTTCGATACATTAACACACGGTACGTAAATTTTAATAAAAAAATACCTACAAAGGTGGACCACCTATCCACTGCTAGAAATTACGTTTCTTGTATTTCACCATTTTTTCAAACTGATTTTTAATCATTTAATGGTATGCTTAATAAATTAATATCATTTGTGAGGTTATTGTAACCATATTCATTTTGTCTGTAGATGTAGTCTTCAGCCAAACAAGAACAGGAGGCCGCGTGATCCTGTACTATGGGTACAGGTTCACTCGTCACCGTGAATCTGGAGTGAAGACCAGATGGCAATGTAGTAGACATTATAACGATTGCCGAGCCTGTTTATTCACCATCGACGATGTCATAGTGAAAATCAATAATCAGCATAACCACTGATGTAAAAAGTACGCCATGTGACTTATTTTGTGTTGTCTTTTGTCAAAAAGATTGCAATGATAGGAAAATTCCTTAACATTTGGTTTTAATTTGTAAAACTTTCCATATACCTACTATTGGCTATGTGCGCGACGGTGGCGACGCGTAGCGTTTACAACATTTGCGGAAGCTGTCATATAATAACAATGTAAACATTATAATTTTCTTTGCAAATATAAATAAAACCAAAGATTAAAATAGTATTGTTGACATTATTTAAGTGCAATTTATTCAATAGTTTTACTGTAAAATGAATATAATAATAAAAACCGGGTTTGCATCATCCGCATTTGTTTCCAATTTCTGCCGTGTTGTGCGCTGCGGTCGTTATCTGTCCACCACTACTCGCTTTGCACATAGCCAATACATATTATGTATTGTATTATAAAATAGTACACTATGGATGTATGTATTAATATAGCGGTTATTATAGGTATACTGGAATATGTGTGCATGTAGGTATGTATGTATAGTATAATGTACTGTACAGTTTGCGTAGTGGTTGTGTAACTGGCTGCTCTGCAACGTATCGCAGGTTCGATAATATTCATAAATTGTGGTTATGGGTCAGATTGTCATGTGTATGCAAATTTATATATGTATGTATATGTAATCGCTCCTATTATACAGGGTTACAGAAAATGAGTGGGATAAAAACATAATATAAATCATATTTCATAATATAATACAATATTTCTCTGTAATATCACAAATATCTGACATAAATATACAATAATAAAAATTTGTAAATGTTACCTGCATACTATTACTTCCTTTAATATTTTGAAATGCATATTAAATAAACTATTATTCATTTAAATAAACAATAGCTAATTGGTTACGCTTAAGTTAACAATAATTGGGGTTATACTTAATTCCAGACTCCATACTTTGTCTGACCCTAAACGCAAACCCATTGAACTACAGTAAAACTTGCGACATTTTTTGAATATTTTTGTAGGTACCTTAAGAATGAAAAGTGCTTAAATATACATATTATTATACGTACCTAATTTACGTACATAATTTACTGTTTTTTATTATTATTACATGGGACTATTAACATAAATAGTGAAAAGTGGGTGTTACATTGTACAGTGGTATAATGTAACCTCTGCCTACTCCTTCGGGGATAAAAGGCGTGCTGTTATGTTACAATTTACTGAATTTAATGTTTAGATTAATTAATCCTTCACATATGCACGTATTAGTACATACAGAGTGTTAGGTTTCGTAATTCCGATTCGTAACCGTATTGTTATCTACGTAAAATTTCATCAACGAAAAGACTTATGAAACAGATTCACGCAATTCAATTCTTTATGTATCCCACTATAAAATATAATATATCATATTTTTATGACTTTATTGAAATAGTGTTCTTTTTTTCATTTTATGGTCTCTTGGTACATTGATATTTTTAAAGTACCATTATTTGTTCATAGAGCCATTCTTCATTGAAACGAAAGGAGGAAGTCGTGTGATTGTGTACCATGGATACAAGTTCAATCGTCAACGCAGAACTGGAATGAAGACCAGGTGGTTCTGCAATAAACATAGTAATCAAGGTTGCCGAGCTGCTTTGTATACTATTGAAGACATTATAGTGAAAGTTAATAATGAGCATAACCATTGATGTAAAAAAATTGAGTATTCTCGATCGAACATCTAGAGTACCTTCGAAAAAAGATAGGGAATGAGCTCCCCTACGCTCTTATTCCATTTGATCAATACTTCCAGGGAGATCCTGT
Source organism: Spodoptera littoralis (assembly GCA_902850265.1). Lineage (NCBI taxonomy): Eukaryota > Metazoa > Arthropoda > Insecta > Lepidoptera > Noctuidae > Spodoptera > Spodoptera littoralis. The sequence goes on along the minus strand of LR824542.2, from coordinate 3,275,291 downwards.
ATGTATAGGTAAGTGCTCAAATAATAGGTATAAAACAGCAATAAATCTGCTGTGTATGTCTACGAGCGGAAGGCTAGTTTTGACTTTACCTTATTTTTAAACTTTATTAGGGGTACCTATTACTGTTACTGAATAGATATTATTATGCAAAATGATTTTGAAAAAAGTAAAAGATTACAATGATAACAATGAAAGGATAAAAAAACATTCAACGATCGTGGAAGTGCGTAATTAGTAACAATAATAAAATACAACGTATTTAAAAAACCTCTTTTTTTTCTTTTTCCCCATCCTAATGAAAAAGTTTCAATATGAAATTATTTTCATGAAATTGCGTATATTTTAGGCAGTTTTTATTTTCGAGTTTTAAAAAACTCCAATAACACCATACGATATTATGCTTAAGTACTAAGTCATCCTGTATATATTTAAATAAGTAAGTTTAGGCTTTCTTAAATATATTTTATGCAGTTATGTGGTTTCAGATATGAATATCACATTCGAAATATTGAAAAACGATGATATTTTGGTAATTTTAAACGCCGAAGATGATCATCTTGAATTAGCATCTGAGGACGAGGACAGCCAAGCTGAAGATAACGTTCTGAATGAAGATGACAATAACTACATCACTGACGAAGTTGATCCGTTGCAAGATTTTACTAATACTGAAACAGAATCTCACTCAGAATCTATATCTACTCATATTTCGGGTACCTTAGACCAAACATATCATGTACCGGACAATATTCTTCGCGGTAAGAATGGACATGAATGGCTAACCAAGAAGGACCACGCATGTCATAATATGACTCCTGAAATAAAAGGTACCCGCAAATCGGGCGGCCCTTCTCGCATGTGCAAGAATATAACTGATCCCGTACAAATTTTCAATCTGTTCATAACAGATGAGATTATTTCGGAAATTGCTAAATGGACTAACGTTGAAATGTCCTCCAAACGTCAAAACAAAAGAAAAATATCAGCTACTGAAAGAGACACGACAGAATTAGAGATTCGTGCTTTTATAGGAATTTTGGTCCTTACTGCAGCAATGAAAGACAATCATCTATCAGTAAATGAGTTGTTTGATCCCACATTTTCTGGCACACGATATATTTCAGTAATGAGCAAGCAAAGATTTGAGTTTTTAATCAGTTGTTTGAGGATGGATGACAAGAGTCTACGACCGGCATTGCGACCAAATGATCCCTTTATTCCCATCAGAAATGTTTGGGACCTGTTCATAAAACAATGTCGAATGAATTATGTTCCAGGATCAGAAGTAACCATTGATGAACAGCTGCTGGGATTCAGAGGTAAATGTCCGTTTAAAATTCATATTCCGCATAAGGTTGTCAAATATGGAATTAAATTTCCAATGATGTGCGATGCAACTACTAAATACATGATCGACGCTGATCCATACATTGGAAGTAGAACAAATACTGAAGGCATGCCTCTTGGTGAGTATTATGTCAAGAAATTGTCTTCAAGCATTCATGGATCAAATAGAAATGTAACTTGCGATAGCTGGTTCATGTCTGTACCACTTGCTAAAGGCTTAATTGAGGAACCTTACAAATTAACCATAGTGGGCGCCATTCGGTCAGATAAACTAGAAATCCCAGAAAAAATTAAAAATTCTAGAGCACGACCTGTTGGCAGTTCAGTGTCTGTATATGATGGCCCTCTGACACTTCTATCTTATAAACCAAGTTCTAGTAAGATGATATATCTTTTGTCCTCTTGTGATGAAAGTAAAATGATTAATAATTCAAGTGGCAAACCAGACATACTTAATTTCTACAATCAAACGAAAACAGCAGTGGATTCGTGTGAACGCATGTGTTCTATAATGTCATGTAGCCGTAAAACCAACCGATGGCCAACGGCCGTATTTTACGGGATTCTAAATATGGCATTTTTAAATTCAGCCATTATTTATGTTCACAATATGTTCAATACAAACCAAAAGCCGTTGAGCAGACGGGAGTTCATGAAGCAACTTAGTGCAGATTTGGTTAAGCCATGGATGGAGACAAGAGTCGAAGTAACTACTTTGAAGAGATCTGTGCGAGATCATATAAGTCAAATTCTTGATAAGCCTTTATGTTTAGCTAATAACATTACTGAAGACGAATCGGAGCCTAAAAAACGGAAATACTGTTCATTTTGTTCTTACAAGAAAAAGAGAATGTCAAAATTAATTTGTTGTAAATGCAAAAAGTCTGTATGTGGCGAGCATAAAGTTATTCTTTGTTTAGATTGCTTGAAGTGAAAGACTCTTTAATTCACAATATTTAATATGGTACAAGGCACCAACAATAAGAAATATCGCTGTAAGGTTTGTGTAAATATACTGTTTTTGTTGACGATGATGAACTTTTTATTTCAATTTACTTTTTTTCTATCCCTTACTGAACACCTGCACCAGCTTTTAACCTATGAACAGTTTAAATAAAAAGATTAGAAAATATCAGACTCATAATATTTCTGTTTTTGTAACAGGCGCAGTATTTTCGACATCTAGGAGGGGCGGACATATAATTGTACTTGGAGGTTACCGTTTCTGCCGTCAAACAACATATGGTGTAAAAACCCGATGGTTTTGTAGCACACACCATCATAGAGGATGTCGAGCTGTAATCTACACTATAGATGATGATACAATAGCTAAGATAAATAATAATCATAATCATAGTCCCAAATAGAATAATTATTAAGGTAGAGACTCGTGTCAAGTTACGTCTGCACAGCCAGGTGGCCTAATGAGTCCAGCAAGTCACCTAATAAGTAGCGTAGTGAAACAAACGTTCTAGATTTTAATCGTGATCGGCTGCTCTGCGTGAGTGGCGCCTAGGTTTCCGGCTAGTCACCAGACGCGCAGTATCTTAGAAGAAAAAGTGTATGAATTATCAATAATTAATACTAAGGTGGGCGCAGTTGCTAGGTAACTGGTTACTGTACAGCGAGTCATGGTTACGGTTCTTACACATAATCTACCTTAGGGTCTAGGCAATAAGAATGCCACCTGTGCGTATGTAGCCTTAGAAATTCCTATGGTTACTCTATAACATTTTTAGTTAACCAATAAATCCTAAATACATTTTTATTAGTGACAATGTATTTATTTTCTCCTTTCCCAATTCTTCCTTATCCCAATTTATATGGTGTCCATATTGCTTTTTTGCATACTTCAGTTCTCGAGAAGGCTATAAAACATTCCAGGAATCAAAAACTCCGCGGGTTTAAGATAATATATTTTGAAACATTAAAATTAGTCATTTTTCGTTACTCATGTTTATATTTCTGTCTTATTTTACAGGACCAGTATTTTCTAAGTCTAAGCGAGGTGGCCATCTGATTTCAATTGGAGGTTACTGTTTCTGTCGTCAAAGATCGAATGGAGTAAAAACCCGTTGGAGTTGTAGCACTGACAACTCTAAGGGATGCAAAGCTGTTATTTTTACCGTAGAAAATACGATAGTTAAGATAAATAATAATCATAATCATAGTCCTAAATAATATTGCAGACTAATCCCGGAATACTGAAACGTTACTCAATTTTAAGTCGTGCTTAAATATCGTGCCGTCTCTGTCATTTTACAAAGAATTAGTGGTGACAGAACTATACTTAAGCGTGACTTAAATTGAATAGCGTTTCAGTATTCCGACATAATACTAGTAGATTAGTGTTAAGAAGTGTGTATTTATGTAAGTTTTTACTAAACTAATAAATGTGTAATAATGAATATATTCTTTTTTTCCGTCCTTATTGTGGCTGTAACTTTCTTTAATTAATTAATTATAATGTTTCTGGCTTACTCACATAACTGTTTGACGAGGAACTCGACTAGTTTCAAGCCATACTTGTTTCAATAGCAGCGCAACAGTCGCCGCGTCGCGGGTCGTGGAATGCTGATCATGAATATGAGCCTCTAGCATGACTTGAAACTAGTCGAGTTCATCAAACAGTTACGTGAGTAAGCCGGAACCATAATAATTAGTTATTTGTCACGAAAGTTTTAATATAAACTTTAATTACTTATTATTTCTTTTTGTATTTTGTTTCACAGATCCAGTATTTTGTACATCTAAGAAAGGTACTCATCTAATTAGAATTGGAAGTTATAGTTTTGGTCGTCAGCAATCGTATGGTGTTAAAACTAGATGGCGTTGTAGCACAGACCAACGTAACGGATGTCGAGCTGTACTCTATACTATAGATAATACGATCGTTAAAATAAATAATAATCATAATCATAGTCCCAAATAATTTAGGTAAACCAATGTGTCATGTTATATCATTAATGACAATGAATTCTATATATAGCGGTGCATGCAGTGGATCGCCCGTCGCATGTTGATCTATGAGATTACATGGAACAACACGCCACGCGGGCGCACGGCCTATGAGATATGCATTTTTTTAATCTGTTTAGTTTTAAGTCTGTTTTCTATATCAATTTTCCGTTTGTAATTGTAAGAATGATATAATACTCAAGACACAGCGCGTCTTATATCGTTGTTACTTTTGCTGACACAGGTGTACTCAAGAACAAATTGCAATAGGAATGAAACCTTTGTACTTCAAATTTATATATGGACTTTATGTTGTGTGTGTGTACATAAATAATAATAAATAAATGAATGATTTCCTCCTGTTAGTTATTTTACCAATTTATGTGGCGTCTATCTGACTGGTTTTATGCATAATCCATACATTGTCAAGAAGGCATCTAGCTGAGCCGCAGTTGAAACGGCGCGGCATTAGATAGTAAAATACTACCTATATTATAAAACATTAAAATTAATGATTTTTGAGTACGCATTGTTTATTTTTCTATTTTTTTACAGATGCAGTATTTTCGATGACTAAGAAAGGCACTTATCGACTTACGGTTGGAGGTTATCGTTTCGGTCGTCAACAAACTAACGGTGTTAAAACTAGATGGCGCTGTAGCACAGACAACTCTAAAGGATGCAAGGCTGCCATTTGTACTATAGAAAATCAAATAGTTAGGATTAATAATAATCATAATCATAGTCCGAAATAGGATTTTTGTAGATCACGTTCGGAAGATCGATGTTTTTTTAATAAACTGATGAATGTGTGTATTTTTATTTTTCGTGACAATGATTTTTTCTCCTTATTTCCGTTTTATTGTTTTATTTGAAATAGGACTGCTTGTTCTACTTCGGTTACAATACGGCGCGAAAACTGGAGTGAAAGAATGCTTGCATTGCAATTCGTCATATGAGTGAATACGGAGCTCTCCCTCCCCATCCCAAATCCTCAAATCGGAATCTCAATATTAACTAAACAAACAGGTACTTTTGGAACATCAACAAACAAGTAATAGTATGTCAGTGAAGTTAGGCGCTCGTTCCAAAGTGTAGATTCGAATGTAGAAGAACGAGCAAGAAACTCCATCGTAATTGTTTTAAAATATATATGTGAGAACAATGCAGAGACATTGCGAGGCGAACTACAATTGATAGGACCTATTAAGAGATCAATTTCTCAACATTCAGTTTTAAAATACCTTATCGTCTCTAACATGGTGCTCACATATGCGTACTGACAATCTGGACAATCCGAAAGAGTGCTTCTATACTAAAACATCTTAGTTTTATTATATGAAAGAGCACTCTGTTGTAGTGTTGGGGTAGGTCGGAACAAAAAGGTCCAACTTAATAGTTCAAAATTAATAATTAACGTGTTTAACTGGTTACATAAAACGTCACTGGCAACGTCACTGAATGACAGAGTCACTGAATGAAGAAACGACTGGTTAGGTCGGACTATTAATTCGTACTGTCCGTTGCCTCACGGGATGATAAGCAATGCCCTGGGTGGTCACACACACATGCTTACAAAGTGCGTACAATGTACCTATATCAATAATAAATATCAACTCGTAACTTTTTCAGTGTTTCGGGAACATCTTAAACAAATTGGTGCCGCTCTTGTTCATGAGCCAATAGCATACAATTTGTCTGCTCACTGTGGTTTATTTTTCTGTTTTTTTTAACAGATGCAGTGTTTTCTACATCTCAGAGAGGTACTCATCAAATTACAGTTGGAGGTTACCGTTTCTGTCGTCAACAAGGGAAAGGTTTTAAAACTAGATGGCGCTGTAGCACAGATCACTCTAAAGGATGTCGAGCTGTAATCTATACTATAGATGATACAATAGTTAAGATAAATAATAGTCATAATCATAGACCCAAATAACTGAGACAGAGACTGCCTCTTTGGCCGCAAGTGCGACTGCCGGACGGTCTCAGGTTCAATTCAAGTATCGGGCAAGTAAAACTGGGTTTTTTTTAAAAACCTCAGTAATAGCACGGCGTCTGGAAATGTGCCCGGTATATGGTCCGCTGTTACTTGGGACTCATAACATAATATAGTGAAAGTGGGTTTTACATTGTGCAGTAGCATTAAGTGCCGATTACGGCATACGGGGATAAAAGGCGTATAGTTACTAAGACAGAGATTTGTGTTCAGAAGGTGGACGGTTAATTTTTTTTTTTTCAGTAAACCAATAAATGTTTAATAATCTTTTAGTCATTTAATTTTCTTCTTCTCCCCGTCCTTATTGCAATTTACATGTAGTCTGAATGATGGTTTTGTCTGTTATGCGGTATCAGAACGTCACACTAGGCACTGCCTTTTTAACCGAAAGAAAAAATGAGGTTCTCACGTTAACCTATCTTCATGTATATATGTATGGTCGTGATTATCTCACGATTAGCTGAACCGATTTTAATGAAGTTTTAAAAAAAAAATGTTTGCTACACTTGGAGAATGTTTTATTATCTACATTCATTAACCAACTACAAAAAGAGGGGTGAAAGTCGGTTTTCTTACATGTAGTTTATAAAAATATATCTCTTGTCTTTTCTCCCCCAAAATATGATATTTTCGACACTTTTATTACTTAATCATTGTTTAATTTTATTTAACAGATGCAGTATTTTCTATATCTAAGAAAGGAAGCAAAATAATTTCAATTGGAGGTTATCGTTTCTGTCGTCAACAATCGACAGGTTTAACTCGTCGAGTACCGGTTTTATAGACACAATTAAAGAACAATAGGTCGCGGTCACCGGTGACCGCTTGGTGTTTGACAGATTAAGAACTAGATGGCGCTGTAGCACTGACAATGCTAAAGGATGCAAAGCTGCCATTTGTACTATAGAAAATACAATAGTTAAGATAAATAATAATCATAATCATAGTCCGAAGTAGTATTATATTAGGAAGGTACTTATTTTGTTTCTTTTAGTATTTTTGTCCTGTTCTTTATATTCAAATTCAAATTGATGTCAATTATTTTAATGATAGAAAACAATAATGATGATGGAAAATAAATATTCCTTCTCCTTCATGTCAAGGCGGCTGAAGAGATCGAGATGAAATTTGGAACAGGAGTAGATTATTTTACTCTTTATACCATGGGATCGCGGGCGAATCAGCTGGCAGAAGCTAGCAAACAATAAATGCAATTTGGCAAATGTCTGATTTAAGTTTTCATTCTAGATTAATCTGCTATCAATATCCTTTAAGCAAATTCTGGATTGACCTAACTTATCACAAATTTTATGAAGGTTTGAATGGAGATGAGGGTTGAACCTAATACTTCGAAGAGTATATATGGGATCATTTATATTAAAAAAAATTAAAACTGGTAACATTCATAACTCCTTGTACTTTTTTATATAACACAAACAATATTTTGTGTGTCCCAAAGAGGATCTCAGTTACTTACATTAGGAGGTTACCGTTTCTATCGGCAAAGATTGAGGCAAAAACCCGTTGGCGTCGCGTATGGCGTATTCCTACTGTTTTGATTTTTAGTAAACCAGTAAATGTGTAATGCTCTATTATTGACAATGATTTATTTCCCCTTTCTTGTACTCTTTCTTCTGTATGTCCCAATTTGCATTTGTGACAACATTTCTGTTATATGAATAAATATCGTTGCAGAGTTCGCTCCAAACGAGAGCATTGTTGATCGAACCGTCATCGAACGGTTTGGAGCATCGATTATTGTGAAATAAATCAAGTGAAACATTTTGAGTTTAACTTTAATCTGGACAACGAAATTGCAACAAGATCTGGACAACAAGATGCCTAATTTTTTGAAATGTCCGTCTGGTAGATTATTTTAAGGACACATTAGACACGTATTTTTATTTTCTTACAAAAACGAATACTTTCGACTATATATTGATTTGAAATGTCGCGTGACGTCACTTCTATGTACATTTTATACGTAGAAATGACGTTTAGCCCCCACTCCTAAACTTTGATTCGTTTTATCTAAGTATTGTTTTATTATACGACAAAATAAAAAAGTAAGTGTCTAATATTTTTTCTTTCCCTTACTTACGAACTAATTAGATTTTAATTTTCATACCCTTTCATCATCCCAATTCTATGTGGATAAACAGTTCGACATGTAGTGATGATCGGTCTTCATTCATTCATTTTTTCATTCATCTATTTAAGTAGTTTGCCCCGATTGTTTGTTTATTTGGAGGGTAGAATAGAGCTCATTAAAACTGTTAAAATAGTTTACCTATAATATATCTACTTGTAAAACGTCAAATGATATTTTTTTCTAACTCTTTTTTTTATTTTACAGTTGCAGTATTTTGTACATCTAAAAGAGGTCGACATTTGATTACTGTTGGAGGTTACAGTTTTTATCGTAAAAAATCTACGGGTGCAAGATCAAGATGGAGTTGTAGCACGGACAACTCTAAAGGATGCAAAGCTGCAATCTTAACAATAGAAAATAACATAATTAAGATAGATAATAATCATAATCATAGTCCGAAATGTTATTTCGGTAGACGTTTCTATTAGGTAGTCTAGTTTTTACTTTGTTAAGTAATTACTTAATGTGTGTGTGTTTAGTGTGTACTTTTTTGAGTGTGGATAATCCAATGACTTCTCCCGCCTTGATTGAGGGAGTGCCAGACTCTTACTCACTAAAAACCACCCCGTTCCTACTCCTGCTCTTCTAGTCAGAGCCCCGCCAACCCGTTAAACCCTCCACGGCTCCACGGTGTAGTGTTTACTTAAGGTCGTGTTATGTTAACGAATAAATTTGTGATGCACTATTAGTGAACCTTATTTTCTGCTATGAAAGACATTGATAGTCCTTCCTCCTTCGTATGCCATCGTATTTTATTAAATAATATATATATTGTGAAACATCGAACTAATTATTCCATGATTTCATTTTTTTTTTCGTTTTATTTAACAGAGGCAGTATTTTGTTTGTCCAAAAGAGGCACGAAATTGATAACGTTAGGAGGTTACCGTTATTATCGTGACAGATCAACTGGTTTAAGATCAAGATGGCGTTGTGGCACGCACCAACCTAAAGGATGTCGAGCTGTAATATATACTATAGAAAATACAATAGTTAAGATAAATAATAGTCATAATCATTGTCCTAGATTGTGTTAGACGTGTACCAAAAAGATTTTATGTAAAATAATAAATAATGTGTAATGCTTTAATAGTGACTAAGATTATTTTGTCTTTCCCTAACTTATCCCAATTTAAATGTCTATTAAAGCAAATTTTTCCATAGTGTATATCGAGAAACTATAAAAATCTCCCTACAAGTAATAGCTGCTGAGCTGCATGTTCAGTCGATTCGCTGTAGAAACTGCGAGGAGTTTAGAAATTACAACTGCTCATTTTTCATTACCATTCTTTTTATTTATGATTTATTTTACAGGACCAGTATTTTCTATATCTAAGAGAGGCCGCCAAATAATTACAATTGGAGATTATCGGTTTAGCCGTCATAGGTCGACTGGTATAAAAACCCGATGGCATTGTAGCACGGATCAACCTAATGGATGCAAAGCTGTTATCTATACTATAGAAAATAAGATATATAAGATAAATAATAATCATAATCATGATCCAAAAATTGTACTTTAAAGTCTCGTGTGTTAGTGATTACTTATTTGTATTACTTAGTAAACCAATAAACGTTGTACCTGGTTTGTTGGTGATAATTATTATGACTGCACGGTTGGTGCGGTGGCTGGGCAACCGGCTGTTGTGCAACGTGTCGCGGGTTCGATTGCCGCACGGAACAACACTTTGTGTGATCCACAAATTATTGTTTCGGGTCTGGGTGTAATTGTGTATGTGAACTTGTATGTTTGTCAACGCTCCCACGACACAGGAGAAAATCCTAGTGTGGGGCAACGTTTTTTAAAGAAAATAAAAAAAATATATATTATTTTCTCCTTCCGCTTTTTCTGCTTTCACGTTCTCTACTAACCTGATCCTTGAAGTCCCAGGCTTGAAGATTTTGTCTTTCGTAGAGGAGGATCATAAAAACAGCATATAGGAGTCCACTGCCAGGAGTGGAATCCTGTATGCTGTTTTTGCATACAATAAGAGAAGAGACGAAATCTGTGAGAGAATATTTTGTTCTTAAACATTCTACCTGGCCGTATTTCATTATCTGTAATTGTGGAAGTGCCATGCTTTGGTTCGAATGGGCCGGCTCGACTGCAGTGATATCACGATCTCACAGAAAACTCTACTTGCGTTGTGTTTCGTTGTGTGAGTGAGGTTACCGGAGGCCCAATTATTCCCCTCCCCAATGTCTCTAATCCCCAACAATCCTAAAATGCCGGTAACGTACTTGTAACGCCTCAGGTGCCCATGGAGGGCGCCAATTCCTCACCATCAGGTGATCCATCTGCTCGTTTCCCGGCTTATTGGTAAAGAAATTCATTTATCATGTTTCCTATTTTATTTAACAGATGCAGTATTTTCTATATCTAAGAAAGGCGGCCAAATAATTTCAATTGAGGTTACCGTTTTTGTCGTGAAAAATCGAATGGTGTAAAAACTCGATGGCACTGCAGCACTCACCAACCTAAAGGATGTAAAGCTGCTATCTCTACTGTAGATAATACGATAGTTAAGATAAATAATAATCATAATCATAGTCCTAAAGAATACAAGTAGGTACTTAAGATAGGAATACTCTCCTGTAGTATTACAGTAGAGAATCATGTTAGAAAACCTGGTGATCGCTCACTTAATTTTTGAAATTGAATAAAAATGTCATACAGTTTTGAATGGAGACCAGCATTGAAGTATAATTTGAAGAAACAAATTAACTTCCATGTTTAATTTGGTTTGGTACACCTCCATTTAGGGTGTTGTACACCAATCGATCGATCCCATCGATCGACACCGGTCGATGTTGATCGGTTGGTGTGATAGCTTTAATTGATCGACGGGTGCCGATTGATTAACCAATCGATCGGTTGCCGGTCGATGGCATCGATCATTGATTGGACGGGCAGTGGGTGAGAATGGAGAGCTCAGGCAGCGCGATCGATGTTGATCGACGATGATTATTTGCCATCGATCGATCGTCGATAGACAATCCATCGATTGATCTGGTAACACGCTTACTTAAACTGAAAATGAATTTCAAAAAGCCAAAATGAGTATCCTATAACTGCAAAAAAGTCTAATAATCTAAAAGTCTATATGTGGCTACAATACAGCTGATTTCGTTTGAATTACTTAAAATTTTAAGCAATTTATTCAGGATAATATTTTGGTTACTATTATATATCTATATATATAAAATTCAAAGGTGATTGACTGACTGACTGACTGACATAGTGATCTATCAACGCACAGCCCAAACCGCTGGACAGAGGGCTAAATTTGGAATACGATAGATGTTATGACGTAGGCATCCGCCTAAGAAAGGATTTTGGTAATTTCCACCCCAAAGGGTAAAAAAGGGATGAAACTTGTATGAAACTTTGTCAGTTTTTAACTGATCGGGTTGAAATTTGGCATGCAGATAGATGTTATGACGTAAGCATCCACTGTGAAAGAATTTTGATCATTTCCACCCCCAAGGGGGTAAAATAGGGGATGAAAGTTTGTATGACATTTTGTCAGTTTTAAACCGATCGGGTTGAAATTTGGCATGCAGATAGATGTTATGACTTAAGCATCCGCTTTGAAAGGATTTTGATAACTTCCACTCCAAGGGTAAAATAGGGGATGAAAGTTTGTATGAGACATTGTCAGTTTTTAAACCGATCGGGTTGAAATTTGGCATGCAGATAGATGTTATGACGAAGGCATCCGCTGTGAAAGGATTTTGATCATTTCCACCCCTAAGGGGGTAAAATAGGGGGTAAAAGTTTATATGAAGCTTTGTCAGTATTACACCGATGCAGATGAAATTCGGCATGCAGGTAGATGTTATGACGTAGGCATCCCCAAGTAAGGATTTTGATTATTTCCACCTCCAATGGGGTAATGTAGGGGATGAACGTTTGTATGAAGCTTTGTCAGTTTTACACCGATCGGGTTGAAAGTCGGCGTGCAGATGTATGTTATGACTTAAGCATCCGCTTTGAAAGGATTTTGATAATTTCCACCCCCAAGGGGGTAAAATAGGGGATGAAAGTTTGTATGAGACATTGTCAGTTTTAAACCGATCGGGTTGAAATTTGGCATGCAGATAGATGTTATGACGTAAGCATCCGCTTTGAAAGGATTTTGATAATTTTCACCCCCAAGGGGGTAAAATAGGGGATGGAAGTTTGTATGAGATTTTGTCAGTTTTAAACCGATCGGGTTGAAATTTGGCATGCAGATAGATGTTATGACGTAGGCATCCGCTGTGAAATGATTTTGATAATTTCCACCCCCAAGGGGGTAAAATAGGGGATGAAAGTTTGTATGAGACTGTCAGTTTTAAATCGATCGAATTGAAATTTGACATGCAGATAGATGTTATTACATAGGCATCCGCTAAGAAAGGATTTTGATCATTTCCCCCCTTAGGGGTAAAATAGGGGGTGAAAGTTTATATGAAGCTTTGTCAGTTTTACACCGATGCAGATGAAATTCGGCATGCAGGTAGATGTTATGACGTAGGCATCCCCAAGTAAGGATTTTGATTATTTCCACCTCCAATGGGGTAATGTAGGGGATGAACGTTTGTATGAAGCTTTGTCAGTTTTACACCGATCGGGTTGAAAGTTGGCGTGCAGATGGATATTATGACGTAAACGTCCCTTTAGAAAGGTTTTTGAACATTCTCACCCCAAAGTGGGTAAAATAGGGGGTGAAAGTTTGTATGATACTTTGCCAGTTTTAAATTGATCGGGCTGAGACTTTGCATGCATAAAGTTGCTATGACATAGGTATCTCCTTAGAAAGGATTTTGATAAATTCCACCCCTAAGGGGATAAAATAGGGAATGAGAGTTTGTATAAATCTTCTTAGCCATTGAATTTAGAATCATTGATTCTTTTTGAATTAAATTCGGTAAAACGATGATTTGGGACCTGGGTAACGTATGATAGTTTTTTCACAGATGTCTCACGAGAACGGGAACTATGCGTCAATGCCCCAGGACTCTCTAACTCTTAACCACTGAACTTATTCTAGAGAGATTCGGTACAACAATAGTCGATAGAATAGTTTTTATTACTCAAACCTTACGTGATCGGGCACTGTACTGGTAAGATCCCTGCGGGATTATTTATTTATTGAAACTATGATAAATCATTTTCAAAATAGGTAAATCTCACTTGGGCACTGAATTGATTCTGGTTAACTCGTCGAGTACCGGTTTTATAGACACAATTAAAGAACAATAGGTCGCGGTCACCGGTGACCGCTTGGTGTTTGACAGTTTAATTCTGTCAGAAGTCATTAATCTACGCGAACGAAGTCGCGGGCAACAGCTAGTTTATATAATAAAGTTAAGAAATACTTCTGTTTGATTTATTAAAATAGCAATATGTTATTATCTTCCTACAGTAGCTGTAAAAATAGATTTCTTTATCTAGTGTTTTACTGTCATTTTGTAAACATTGAAAAATAATTCCAGTTTGTTGAATCGATACTAATCACAAGTTGTTCATTGTTAATTGTTTGTTTTATTTAACAGATGCAGTATTTTCTACATCTAAGAGAGGCCGTCATTTGATTACACTTGGAGGTTACAGTTACTGTTATCATAGAAAAACTGGTTTCAAAACTAGATGGCGCTGTAGCACAGGTCAATCTAAAGGGTGCAAAGCTGTTATTTTTACTGTAGACCAAATTATAATTAAGATGGATAATAATCATAATCATAAACCTAAAGAAGATACTAGAATACCTATCATGAGGATGGACTCATTTTGAAAAGTTTTTATTTAGACTTGTAACAAATCATTTTCATACTAATTGAAAAGAAACAAAATATCGTACTTGTTGACATGTATAATTGTTTTTTATTGTACAATAGAATAGAATAGAATAATCTTTATTGTACAACAATTTAAGACAGTATATCTTGTATCTTTTTCTGTTGTGATTATTTTGTAAGACAATGTTTTTTTTATAACCTTGTGTTTAATGTCTTGCCCTACAGTAGGGCTAATTAGCACTCAACTCATACATTTATTCAAAACCTCAAAATATTTTTCATTTTCACAGGCAGTAATTTGAAATATGACATGCATTAATGGCGGACAAAGACGATTGTTCGTTGTTCTTTCTCTAATAGAGTGTTGTCCGAATAGTTCATGTGAGTGACGCGTATAATCCTTTCATTCAATTTAGTGAACGTAATAGGTAATACCCTAACTTCTTTTATCCATTGATAGTATTTATCCTTTTTTTTGTAACATGTTTTTGCTGTTACTGTCAAATGTTTTATAGTTAATTTATATTTCAATATTCCGTTTCGACCTATTTTTTTTTAAGTGGGAAATCATTTAATTGCTTCTCCAACCTAGGTGAAGCAAGAGGGAGTGTCAGATTCTTAATGACTAAAAACCACCCCGTTCGGCAGGAGTAGCCTGCACTTCGAGCCGGAGCCCCTAGCAATCTGTTAAGTCCTCCGCGGCTCCGTATCGGCATTTCCACCTATTTTGTGGCATTAAAACTGAGCAATTGTTTTTTACAAACGTTGTCCCACTTTTGGATTTTCTCCTGTATCGTGGGTGCGTTTACAAGTTCACATACACAGTGACACCCAGACCCGAAACAGCAATTTGTGGATCACACAAAGTGTTGTTCCGTGCGGGAATCGAACCCGCGACACGTTGCACAGCAGCCGGTTGCCCAGCCACCGCACCAACCGTGCAATATATATAATTACTTCTTCAACCTAGGTGAAGCAAGAGGGAGTGATTCTTACTGACTAAAAACAATTTATATCATACTAGCTACTTCCGCGCAGTTTCATCTGCTCTGCTTGGCTCTTATTGAACATAGCGTGTTATTTTAGAGCCTATAGCTCATAGCCTTTCTCGACATGTGGACTATCCAAATATAATTATTAAAATCGGTCCAGTAGTTCCTGAGATTATCGTATAATAGTATAAGATTCATTATTTTATTTTGTTTGACAGATGCGGTATTTTCTACGTCTCACAGAGGTTGTAATCTGATTATAGCCGGAGGTTATCGTTTCTACTATCACAGATCGAATGGAGTAAAAAGTCGATGGTATTGTGCCACACATCACAATAGAGGGTGCAAAGCTGTTATATTTACTATAGAAAATAATATAGTTAAGATAAATAATAGTCATAATCATAATCCTAAAGAATACAAGTATTTAAGATAGGAATACTTGCCCGATGTTCATTTTTAAGCTACTTCAAAAAAGAAAAAAAGGATTCCCTCAGTTTGTGATTCACGCAGTCTTATGCTTTTATTAATTTAGTATATCTCACAGTAGTTATACTTATGAAGCACTAGTTGTTTCCCGCGACTTCGTCCGCGTAGAATATGCTTCTGTTTTGTCCCATGGAAGCATCGGGATCAGGATAAAAATAAATAAATATCCTATCACCTAAATCGGCCCATACTCTGCCTGTATACTTAATTTCATCAAACTCCGTTCAGTGGTTTCAGCGTGATTGACGGATATCCGAAACAACTAAACATCCGAAAAAAGAAACTTTCACATCTATTTATACATACAATAAACCGTAGGAAAGTGAAAATATTTTAGTTTTAAATTATTTTTTATATTTTAAGTTGTATATATTAATAGTCATAAATAAATAAGAAGTGAAAACTGTACATTGAATATTTTTTTAAAAGAACGCTTGGGTCGTGGTGCACAATCGATACCGAACCCAAAAATATGGTTTTTCGAATTTTAGTCTGTTTGTCTGTATGTATGTCCGGGATGAACTCATAAAGTGCTGCACGGATTTAACTCAAATATTACATGAATATTACTAACAGGAATATTTACTTCATAAGTATTACTAACAGGAATATAGCATGTTGAACCGAACCTAATATGTAGCCTATAATATAGACCACATATTATCAAACTATCACCTACGGGCAGGAGTTGTGAATTACTCTTCCACGCGGACGAAGTTGGTGGCACAACTAGTTTATAATATTAAGTATAGTATTTCTGTATACTTTTTATTAGGTAATTAGGTAGTAAGTACCTACCTAATAATTACCTATGTTGCTTTTGTTGTGATTTTATTATCAATAAAACTTTTTAATTTGATGGTCGTGTGTTTTATAGTCATTGTTATTTTATATTTTAGTTTTCCCTTCATCAGCAGTAGGACTAACAAGTACAATACCTAAGACATATTTTATTTAAATGAAAAAAAAATCTTTTGTGATCATTTAATCATCTTGTTTATTTATTTCAGGTCCAGTATTTTCTAGAACACCGAAAGGCAGTTATATACTTACAGTGGCAGGTTACCGTTTCTGTCATCACCGATCAAGGGGTGGTAAAAGTCGATGGTTTTGCAGCACAAACCACACCAAAGGGTGCAAAGCTGTTATTTTTACTGTGGGCAACATAATAATTAAGATTGATAATAATCATAATCATAAACCTAAAGAAGATACTAGAATTCCTATCATGATAATGGACTCATAATAAGATTTGTTTTTATTTAGTAAATTGATTTTTCAAGTAAATTGAACATTGTATTCGTGTATATGTATAATTTATGACTGCACGGTTGATGTGGTGGCTGGGCAACTGGCTGCCGTGCAACGTGTCGCGGGTTCGATTCCCGCACGGAACAACACTTTGTATGATCCACAAGTTGTTGTTTCGGGTCTGGGTGTCATTGTGTATGTGAAGTGTGAACTTGTATGTTTGTAAACGCACCCACGACACAGGAGAAATCCTGGCGTAGGGCAAAGTTTTATGAAAAAAAAATGTGTTTTCTTATTGTGTGTCGTTTTGCTGTGATTATTTGTAAGACAGTCTTTTATTTGGTAACCTTGTGTTTTATTTCTTGTTTATTTGCAGGGCTAGTGATCACTCAACTAACACATTTATTCAAATCCTCAAATTATTTTTCATTTTCTCAAATACTTTTTTTATTTTACTTGCAATATTTTCTACGTCTAGAACAAGCAGTAATTTGTAAATGATAGACATTAATGGCGAACGACGATGACTGTTCGTCATTCTACTTTTTCTAGTAGAGCATTTTCCAAATAGTTGGTAATGGTAGGTCCCTTCTACTCAACTACTCCTACCCATCGATAGTAATCAACATTTTTTTTTGAGACCGGTCGCCCACTTATTTGATGCGTTATGCCTTTATGTTCCAGGTGTACCTCTACAAGGGTGACGCCGATTGCTCACCATCAGGAAAACCGTTTGCTTTTTTTCCGGCTTATTAAAAAAAACTCATTTTCTTATTTCATTTAACAGGTGCAGTATTTTCTATATCTAAGAAAGGCGGCCAAATAATTACAATTGGTGGTTACCGTTTTTGTCGTGAAACAACTCATGGTATAAAATCTCGATGGCGCTGTAGCACGGATCAACCTAAAGGATGCAAAGCTTCAATCTTTACTATGGAAAATACGATAGTTAAGATAAATAATAATCATAATCATAATCCTAAAGATTACAAATACTGAAGATAGGAATACTTGCGCGTTGTATTACGGTAGAGAAACGTGTTAGAAAATCTGGTGATAGATCTTTTAAAAAAGAATAATAAACTCCTACATTTTTGAATGGAGACCAGCACCGAAGTAAACTTTGAAGAAACAAACTAGCGCCCTTGTTCGATTTTGATTGACAAATATTCATTTAGTGTTGTGTTGCCAAACCAATCCCATCGATCGACATTAGTTAATGTTGACCTATCGCAGTGTTAGCTTTTATTGATCGACGGATGCATATTGACTAATCAATCTATCGGTTGCCGGTTTATGGCATCGGTCGACGTTGATTGGACGAACAGTGGGTGACAAAGCGTAGCTCAAGCAGCTCGATCGATGTTGACTTATCTAGTCTACCATTGATCGATCGTCGTCCGACAATCGATCGATTGACCTGTTAACACTTTTACTGATATTGAATATGCATTTTAAAAATCCAAACGAATATTCATTTTATGTGGGTAGAATAGAGCTCCAAATTATTGTTTGGATTACTTAAATTTATAAGCACGTCATTTATGATTGTAATAATATTATAGCAACCACTAAAAATAATAATATAAAGAAATATTTCTGTTTGATTTATTGAACCTCTAAATACTAATATGTTATACGGTAACTGTAAAAATACATTCCTTTAATTATGTAGTGTTTTACTATTTTCTTGTTTCTTAATTCTAATTTCTTGAATTAAAACTTATTATAAGTTATCAATTGATTATTTTTATTTTTTATTTAACAGATAGGTACAGTATTTTCTACATCTAGGAGAGGCAGTTGTTTGATTACACTTGGTGCTTACAGTTTATGTTAACATAGAAAGGCTGGTTTTAAAACTAGATGGCGCTGTAGCACAAAGCACACTAAAGGGTGCAAAGCTGTTATTTTTACTGTAGACAAAACAATAATTTGGTTGGATAATAATCATAATCATTAACCTAAAGATAATACTAGAATTCCTATCATGAGAATGGGCTCATAACAAAAAGTCTGTTTGTATTTAGACTCGTGTTTGATTATATGTTTTTTTTTTATTGTTGCTGTGATTTTTTTGTAAGACAATGTTTTTTTTTAACTTTGTGTTTTATTTCTTGCACTACAGCCGCGCTAGTGTGCAATCAACAATTTTTCATTTTCACATACCGGGTGTAAACGAAACGCTCCCGAAACATAACATAACATCACACTTTTTATCCCTGAAGGAGTAGGCAGAGGTGCACATTATACCACTATACCCACTTTTCACTATTTATGTTATGAGCCCCATGTAATAGGGGGTGACCCCTATTGCCATATACCGGGCAGAATTCCAGACACCGTGCTACTACTGAGAATATTAAAAAAAACCAGTAATACTTTGCCCGACTCGGAAATCGAACCCAAGACACCTTGCCCGGCAGTGGCACTTACGACCACTCGGCCAACGAGGCGCTCCCGAAACCTTGACAATAAATTGTTCTTATAATTTTAATTGTGTTTGTTTTCGTGTTATTCATATAACACCACCTTTAAGCAGTTGATTACAACGATTATTTCATAAAATAAACATTTTATTCCTTAATTTTATAAAAATAAAACTTGTGCGCGTGAGCGTGAACGGAATTTCACACTCTGTATACATTTTCAATTTTACTTAATAAGAGCAATATTTTCTACATCTAGACCAAGTAGTAATTTGATATATATATATGTTACCGGCCAAACCCGATTTTAGGACAAACTAGTTTTGCCTAGGCTAAACTAGTTCTTCCTATACGCATTAGGATTAACTACTATAGCCTAGTTCAAACTAATTTGTCCTAAGCCCAATAGGATAAATTACTTTAGGCTAGGACAAACTAGTTGATCCTGACATAAATACGCACACTCTAGGATAAACTAGGACTAGGATAAAAGAGTTCCTTTTCTTGTATAGAAGTACTAATTCTATGGATTGTCAGTATGCATATGTGAGCACCATGTTGGACTTTAAGATTTTTATTTATTTATTTTATTTGTTTTTAATTTTAGTAAGTTATTAGTATAATGCGTCAAGCGTGTCTTTGCATTGTTCTTACATATGCGTACAGTATTGAAATATGTATCAGAGACATTGTAGAACATACTTTTTTAAAAAGAGTAACGAATGGAGTTTCTTGCTCGTTCTTCTCCATTCGAATCTACTTTTTGGAATGAGCACCTACCTAGCTTCACCTAGTTTCACTGACGGACTGACTGACAGACTATTATTTATTTTGTATTTGTTGACGTTTCAAAAGTACCAAACTATGGTTTAATTGAAATAAATGCTTTGACTTTGACTTTGCATCGAGCATTTCTTTCTTTATTGAAACAAAGAGTTTCCTTTTTCTTGTATAGAAGCACTATTTTTATGGATTGTCAGTATGCATATGTGAGCACCATGTTAGACTATAAGATTTTTATTTTTATTTTAGTAAAGTTTGTAATTAGTAACTATAATGCGTCGTGGTGGCCCGGAGGTTTAAGACGCTGGCTTCTCATGCATGAGAATGCGGGTTCGAAATCTACCAACGGCACGTACCAATGTGACTTTTTTCGAGTTATATTTACTTTCTATGATTATTTAGACACCACTAACAAACGGTAAAGGAAAACATCGTGAGGAAACCTGGGCTTATAATTTCTAATTATAAGTTTGTAATCGCCAACCCGCATTGAGCAAGCGTGTTGATTAATGCTCAAACCTTCTCTGTGTGAGAAGAGGCTTTGCTCAGCAGTGGACATTTATAGGCTGTTGATGAAGGTTTGTAATTAGTACCTATAATGCGTCAAGCGTGTCTTTACATTGTTCTCACATATACGTACAGTATTGGAATATGTATCAGAGACATAGTAGAACATACTTTTTTTTAAAAGAGTAACTAAGTAGTCCATGTTAATCTACATTTTGGAATGAGCACCTAGCTTCAACTAGCTTCACTGACAGACTATTATTTATTTTGTATTTGTAGACGTTTCAAAAGTACCAAATTATGGTTTAATTGAAATAAATGCTTTGATTTTGACTTTGACTTTATGTAACGCGAATAACACATTCATCCCATTTAGTGAACGTAGTAGGTCCCTAACTACTCCTATCCATCGATAAGTGATTATACAATTTTTTTAAGACTATAATAACAATTTTGATCTGTTAACACCTTTACTGATACTGAATATGATAAAAAGCTAAAATAATTCCAATTTCTTTAATCAAGGTGATCATGAGTTATTTATTGTTTTTTTTTTATTTAACAGTTGCAATATTTTCTACATCGAACAGAGGCCGTCGTTTGATTACACTTGGAGGTCACAGTTTCTGTTATCACAGAAATGCTGGTTTCAAAACTAGATGGCGCTGTAGCACAAACCACGGTAAAGGTTGCAAAGCTTTTATTTTTTCTGTAGGCAAAATAATAATTAAGATGAATAATAATCATAATCATAAACCTAAAGAATATATTAAAATTCCTATCATGACAATGGACTCATAATAAAAAGTCTGTTTTTATTTAGACTCACAAATAATTTTCAAGCAAATTAAAAATAAAGAAATATCGTGTTTGTATGTATGATTGTTTTTATTGTTGCTGTGATTTTTTGTAAGACAATGATTTTTTGATAACATATTGTTTTATTTCTTGCTGAATAATAGCGCTAGTGAGCACTCAACTAACACATTTATTCAAAGCCTCAAAATATGTTACATTTTCACATAGACATTTTGAATTATACTTAACAAGTGCAATATTTCCTACATCTAGACGGGCCGTAAATTGAAATACGTACGGCCGTAAAATGACTTGCATAGACGACTGCTCGACATTCTTCTTTCTCTAGTAGAGTGTTTTCTAAATAATTCATGTAAGTGACGCGTATAACTACTTTTTTAAAGAGTACATACACATACTTTTTTAAAAAGAGTAACGAATGGAGTTTCTTGCTCGTTCTTCTCCATTCGAATCTACATTTTGGAATAAGCTCTTAGCTTCACCTAACTTCACTGACGGACTGACTGACAGACTATTATTTATTATGTATTTGTTGACATTTCAAAAGTACCAAATTATGGTTTAATTGAAATAAATGCTTTGACTTTGAACCCTTCATTCAATTTAGTGAACGTAGTAGGAAATATCCTAACTTCTCCTATTCATCGATCGTGATTATATTTTTTTTAAGGTTTAACGTGTCTTTGCTGTGACTATAAAATATTTTGTAGTTGATTTATATTTCAATCTATTTTATGACATCAAAACTGATTAATTACATTATACTAGCCACTCCGGCGCGGTTTAACCTGGTCTGCTTGGTTCCTATTGAACATAGCGTGATGTTTTATAGCCTATAGCTTTCCTTTATAAATGGACTTGAGATCCATGCTCCGGCTCGACCACGGCCTCACAGAAAACCGACGTGAAACAACGCTTGCGATGTATTTCTTCGTATAAATGACGTAACCGTAGACCCAATCCCCCTTCCCAATCTCCATAATAATTATGTTGCTTTTGCTGCGATTTTATTATCAAGTAATCTTTTTAATGAAAATCATAATAATTGTTAATTTATATGTTTTTCCCTTCGTCAGCAGTCGAACTAACAAGTACAATATCTAAGACAAAATTTATACAAATATAAAAATATTTATTTATTTGTTTATTTAAATAGGTATATCAACAATTTCTGTATACATCCATATATCCATCTGTATATATTAAAAGATAACAAAGGTAACAATAGGTATTGGGCTTATACAGTCGCCAATTATAGGTTAACAAGTGTGGGAGAGCCATGCTTCGGCACGAATGGGCCGGCTCGACCGGAGTGATACCACAGCCTCACAGAAAACCGACGTGAAATAACGCTTGCGTTATGTTTCATCGTGTGAGTGAGGTTACCGGAGGCCTAATTATCCCCCTCCCTAGTCGCCGTCTCCCGAATCCCAATTCCCCGAATCCTCCACAATCCTCAAAATCCCAATTCCCAAAAGGCCGGTAACGCACTTGTAACGCCTTGGTGTTTCGAGTGTCCATGGGCGGCGCCGACTGCTCATCATCAGGTGATCCGTCTGCTTGTTTACCTGCTTATGCTATAAAAAAAAACTAACTTTACACCTTTACACTGTAGTGATAAAAAACTATACAAACTAACGAGGAGTTAGTTTTTAATTTAAGTTTTTTATTTGAATAAATGAGTTTTTACGAGGAAAATAAAATTATATATTATATATAAAAAAGAAACTACTATTTACGAAATCAACATTATTTTTATAAAAGAACATAAAATAAAAGACTTTTAATAGAAGTTTAAAAACATTAGTTTAAAATCATATTAAAATAAAATATATTTCGTAAAAAAAAATGTTAAATATATAAAGCTAAGGATATGAACATTTTTATATGTATCTAAAGAAATGAGTTCAGAAAAATATGAGATATGGATACTACTAATACGTACCTACTCTTCTAATTCTCTCATCATCATATTCTAACACATATTATAATAACGTGTGAAATTTTTTTTATGATAAATATAATCATCTTGTTTATTAAATAAATTATTATGTTTTCGGCTTACTCACGTAATAATTTGACGAGGAACTCGACTAGTTTCAAGCCATGCTAGAGCATGCCATGCATAAAACATAATAATTTATTTAGTATGTCTCACGAAAGTTACAATACAAATCTTATTTATTTTTTTCAGATGCAGTATTTTCTAAAACTAAGAAAGGCAGTTATATAATTACAGTGGCAGGTTACCGTTTCTGTCGTCACCGATCAAGTGCTGGTAAAATCCGGTGGATTTGTAGCACAAACCACACCAAAGGGTGCAAAGCTGTTATTTTTACTGTGGACAATATAATAATTAAGATAAATAATAATCATAATCATAGTCCCAATAAATTATAAATACAATACAATGTTGGGCAGTTCTATACTCTCATTTCCATCTCACACCCTGACATAGGCTGCAATAAAAATCCCTAATGTTATATGTGTCTTTTTGGAATTTTCACATTATTCATTGTTTAATTATTTTATTTTGTTTAACAGACGCGGTGTTTTTTACATCTAGAACAGGCAGTATTTTGATTTCAATTGGAGGTTACAGTTTTTGTCGTCATAGAACCAATGGTAAAAAAACCCGATGGATTTGTAGCACGGATAACTACAAAAAATGCAAAGCTGCACTTTACACTATAGAAAATATCATAGTTAAGATAAACAACAGTCATAATCATGATCCTAAAAGGTATTGTAGTATTCCTATCAAAACAAAGCAATCATAATGAATCTAACGGCAGTTGTTACTATTCATCCCGAAACTGACACTTAACGGGACGTGAAGCACTTAAACTAACCCCTTATTTGTACTGTTAGTTGTCATATATAGGGTAGTATCGTTTGTTTAAATTGCTTCCAATAATGGACAAGGAATTTTATTTAGTTAATTAATGTTAGAATTAATAAAATGTTTGTGTATACCTATATGTTTTTTTATTCGTTTACACGTGAATTATTGAAGAAACGCTCTAGTAGTTTTAAGCCACATCAGGACTTACCTATTTATAAGCTGTGTGCGTAACGGACGACATCGTGCAGCCAATTAACTGGGTTCGACGAAACATGAAAAAATCTTTCTATTTTTCAAGGAAAACTCAAACTCAAACGCTCAATTTCAATTAAATCCTAATTTAATACTTTTGAAATGTTAACATTATAAAATAAATAGTAGTCTACCAGTCTGTTCGTCAGTGAAGCTAGGTGCTCATTCCAAAATGTAGATTCTAGTAGAGAAGAACGAGCAAAAAACTCCATTCGTTACTCTTTTAACAAAAAGTATATTTATAACCTTTTCCTTTATTAATTGTGTCTTTTTATATAAATTATGATGTTATAGGCACTCTTAAGGCATCTACATATATCCTATACCGAATACGAGGCAACTATAGTTATCGATGTGGATAGGTTTTTAGAAAAAAAAATACACGATGAAATCACAATACAATATAATTATGTATCCATGCCAATTCAAGTAGAGAAACCAAATAAATAAATTAAAAACGGCAATTATAAGCAAGTCAAAAGCTTTATTTAAAGTTTGTGGTCCCCCTTTAGACTGATCTGATTAAGTGTTATGAACAAGGCCTTGTTATACCTAAATTATAATCTAATAAATCCTTACATTGTTGTTAACAAAGCCCTATACTTGTAAATTGAAATCTAAACAATCTTTACATTGTTGGCAACAAAGATCTAAGTACTCGTTACATTGTTATGAACAAAGATCTAAATACTCCTTACATTGTTATGAACAAAGCCCTATACATGTAAATTGCAATTAAAGCAATCAGTACGTCCTGTGGTAACACGCACATTTGTCGACTTAGTTACTGTTTAGAGTCACTTCAGAACAAGTTGTTCAACCAATAACACCGTTCTATATCACTCAGTAATTATTGTAAGACAAAAGTTGTGAAGTGTAAATTAAAAAAAATATTAGCAGCACTTGTGGTGTCATTTCCAAAAGAGCGCCGTCCTGACAAATTTGATGTCAACACCAACGCAAGCGCCGACGCTAGTAGACTGCGTCACATCGCTGCGACCGCGCACGCTGCTCATGAGAGCCCCTCTGTGGCTCGAAACTAGTAGAGTGTTTCAAAGTATATTCACGTGAGTAACTCGCAATTTTTAGTATTATTATATTTGTTTATATGTATCCTTGTTTTAATTTAATATCTTGTTTTGCTATAATTATTAAACAAGATAGTATTTTTTTTATAGCTATGTGTTTTATTTCTTACTCAACAGCCGCGCTAGTGAGCACTTACTTTGAAAGTTAGCACTTATTAGACATTAACTCGTTGAGTACCGTCATTATAGACACAATTAAAGACCAATAGGTTTCGGTCACACCGGTGACCGCTCGGTGTTTGACAGTTTAATTTAAAACCTCAATTTATTTTATATTTGATGGGCCAACGTTTGACCACTATCTCGCCTAGTGGTAAGCGATGATGCAGTTTACGTTTTTTTTTATTCTTTTCCTTTTTTCTTATTATTTATTCTTTTACTTTATTTAACAGATGCGGTATTTTCTACATCTAGGACAGGCAGTACATTAATTTTAGTTGGAGGTTATCGTTTCTGTCGCCATAGAACGAATGGTGTAAGAACCCGATGGTATTGTACCACAAACCACAGCCAAGGATGTAAAGCTGTAATCTATACTATAGAAAATACAATAGTTAAGATAAGTAATAATCATAATCATAGTCCTAGATAATATCCTATAATTCCTATTATAAAGAGACTCATAATTGGGAAGTCTATTTTTATTTATATTATAATATTAATTTTATCACAAATTTAATGTATTGATTGAGTTCAAAGGCAATTAATACAACTAATCAAATTCAATACTTTCACCACTACATGGACCAATTGGGTTTTTGTTTTTGTTGATATTGGTATAGTATTTTTTTGCAACATATGTATTGTACATATTATCGGCCAAACCTTAGATTAGGTAGTTATAATTATGTTATATTTATATTAGCTATGATTTTATTATCAAGTAAATCTTTTTATAATTATTGTTAATTTATATTTTAATTTTACTTTCGTCAGCACTTTGGCTAGCCCTAAGACATATTTTATTCAAAGATAAAAATATTCTATTACATAAAATTGAATATTTATACGTTATACATTTATTATAATTATTTAATCGTTTTGTTTATTATTTTCAGATGCTATATTTTCTAGAAGTAAGAAAGGCAGTTATATACTTACACTGGCAGGTTACCGTTTCTGTCGTCACCGATCAAGGGCTGGTAAAATTCGATGGCAATGTGCCACACACAACAACAAAGGATGTAGAGCTGCTGTCTTTACTATAGAAACTATGATAGTTAAGATAAATAATAATCATAATCATTGTACCAATAAATGGTAAATACAATAAATGTTGGCAAGTCCTTTTTTTCTATCGCGATGACTTCCCACATCGTGACGACGGCTATTACCGGCTAAAACCACCGCAGTGTTCCTCTACTGGCTATGACCGTGGCCCAGGATGCCCTTACGGAATCACCACACCTGGCAGCCCTCGACCTAAAGAGTCTGATACTCCCTCTCGCCTCACCCGGGCGGGAGAAGGCATTGGACGATTTCCCCCCTCAAAAACAAAAGACATCTGCAGGCCGTTCCTACAGATAGTTGAGAAGTCCTATAGTAGTTAATTAAAATGTATAACTTTAAAATATTTACATCACTCGACTAACACATTTAATCGAAACCTAAAAATGCTTTTTTATTTATATTATCATATTTTTCACTGTTTGTTTTTCTGTTTCATTTAACAGATGCAGTATTTTCTACATCTAAGAAAGGCACCGATCTAATTACAATTGGAGGTTATCGTTTCGGTCGTCAACAAACGACTGGTGTTAAAACTAGATGGCGCTGTTCCACAGACCAATACAAAGGATGCAAAGCTGTACTTTATACTATAGATAAAACAATAGTTAAGGTAAACAATAATCATAATCATAATCCTAAATGATATTGCAGTATCAGAACAAATAATCATAATCTAATCTAATGCCTGTTTTAACCAATTATCCCAATTTTATGTTAGAATTAATAAAATGTTTATATATAAATTAAAATATGTAAATGGAATGTACGTGAAATATTAAAGAAAAGATCTAGTAATTTATAAGCAGTGTGCGTAACGTACGATATCATGCAGCCAAATGACTGGCTGTCCGATTCGTGAAAAAGAAACATCTTTTTATAAGAAAGATAGAATTAGAAAAGAAAAATGTTTGCTAGAACAGAAGGTTATATCTTCTATTTTTCTAGGAAACATTTTCCGAATAGTTTAGGTACTTTAGTAAGCCGTAAAATTAAACTATGTATCTTTAGTAATTAAACAAACATCGTCATTTTACTGTTTTATTTTAATAATATTAGCGTAGCTATTAATGTAATATTAATTATTATTGATCAATCTAATTATAAGGTATTTAGTTTCTAAAACTTAAAACAGTGTTTAATTAAAGTGATTTAAATAATTTTAAAAAATGTAATGATACTCTTTGGTCTGTCGTTTAGTAACGAACTCTTTACAAATAATAATTAATGCTCCTAGCCACCGAGTGTCGTGTCCATCACCATAATATTATAAACTAGTACATGCCCGCGACTTCGTCCGCGTGGAATAGTGACTTTGGATAATTCTTCACAGCTTCTCTCCCTGATAACGTGATAATATGTAGCCTATATGTTGATCTGGCCTGTTTGTAACATTCATGCAAAATTCGAAGTAAATCTATGCAGTACTTTTTGAGTTTATCCCGGACATACATACAGACAAACAGCCAAAATTCTAAAAACTATATTTTTGTCTTCAGTATCGATTGTAGATCACGTACCAATTATTCTTTAAAAAAAAAATCAGTGTACATACATTTTTGACTTTAAGCTAGATATAGATGTGGAAGTTTCTTTGTATGGATGTTTGTCCGTCAATCACTCTGAAACTACTGAACGGATTTTGTTGAATTTTGACATACATGCAGGGTATGGGCTGACTCATGGTGATACTTTTTATCCTGATTAAATGCTCCCATGGGATATGACACATACTATCTCTTGCATATTTGGCTAATCTAGTTAGACTTTTCACCATTATCGATAAGGAGGAGAATTACTTACATACATATCTACAAAACATGTTTTTGTGAGACTATTCAATATTTTATTGTTCACTACGTATTCCATCAACATCAACACGAAGCATTTTATTATTTACTAGCTTCTGCCCGCGACTTCGTACGCGCAGTCCCGTTTTCTCCAGTTCCCGTGGAATTTTCAGGATTTTTTCTGTCGTAAGAACTTTCTCCTGACAATAACAAACACAACAAAAAAACGATCAGTCAAATCGATCAAGCCGTTCTCAAGTTATGGCGTGACAACGGGAAACGGGTTTCATTTTTATATATATACTTTATAGATTTACTTTTACAGGTGCCGTATTTTTCACGTCTAAGAGAGGTAGTGACTTAATTTCAGTTAATGGTTATCGTTTCCGTCGCCATAGATCGAATGGTGATAAAATTCGATGGCATTGTGCCACACACCACAAAAAATGATGTAAAGCTGTACTTTATACTTTAGAAAAGAGGATTATAAAAATAAGTAATAATCATAATCACAAGCCCAGAGAATATTATAGCAGGGAGTAGTGATAGGACATTCTGGGAGTTACTTATGTTTTTTAAAGTAAACTTAAATATTTTGTGTAACTGTAAATTAGGTAATGCTGTTGTCAATTATTTTAATGGTAGTAAACTCTTAAAATTTGAATATTGTAGTTTTATTTAAATATTTAATTAAGGGTAAAGTTAAAAATAAATAAATACAAAACGAACGTCTAACGTCATTATTTTGTTTTTGTTCCTTTTTGTTTTAGAAAATACACTAGGCGTGAAAATTGTTTAAAATTTACTAATACATGATAAATTACTATGTTTTCAGCTTACTCACGTAATAATTTGACGAGGAACTCGGCCAGTCGCATTACGCGGCAACTTTCGCGCTGCTACTGCGACAGCAATAGCAGCGTGACATCGTCGCGGGTCGCGAAATGCTGCTCATGAATATGAGCCTCTAGCATGGTTTGAAACTGGTCGAGTCCCTCGTCAAATTATTACGTGAGTAAGCCAAAACATAATTATTTATTTAGTATGTCTCACGAAAGTTACAATACAAATACTAATACATGAGTATTTTTAGAGCCATACTTTACACAATCTAAGAGAGGAGCGTACATCTTGATGGCGGCTGGTTACAAATTCTACAGACACTGTGAAATTGGTACGAGAACGCGCTGGTACTGTGCCACAAACTACCACAAAGGATGCAAAGCTTCTGCCTACACTGAAAACTTCATAGTCACTAAAATAAAAAATATTCATAATCATGGCCGTGAGCATATTACTCTGTAACTCAAGCATTATTTGCAAGATGAGCATTTTATTAGTTAAGCATTAATAATAATCATAAATTAAGCATGTCTTTACGAGCAAAAGTTTTGTTCCTTAAGTAATCAGACTCATTGCAGTGTACTA
The DNA here is from genome assembly GCA_902850265.1 of Spodoptera littoralis. Lineage (NCBI taxonomy): Eukaryota > Metazoa > Arthropoda > Insecta > Lepidoptera > Noctuidae > Spodoptera > Spodoptera littoralis. The sequence continues at coordinate 3,245,154 of LR824542.2, read as the reverse complement.
TTGTGTAATTAATGTACATACAATACAGTATTATTAAAGTACAATATGATATGAATAAAAAATTAAACCTTGACATCCTTGGCTTGATCACGTCAAGATGAGCAGATTTCGTTCAGGGCACATTCCTTTGAACAGCTTTTTATTTTTGATGGGCAAATTTGGATCCCAATTCCAGTGAGTGTAGTGAAATTAAAAATGTGTATCATATCGTAGCACGATGTGTCAGGAATGATCCTGAACGTTGATCACAATATTAATCTTAATGAGATCGATAAATGTAGCATCGTATTTAAAAATAGTTAACTTAGCTATTAAGAATAGATTATAAGTTAGTAAGTCTATCCTCATGACGGTAAAATGTCATTATTGATAAAAAAAAATATTTTAATGTCCGTTTGGTAGATATTTTAAATCATTAGACACGTATTTTTTATTTTCTTACAGAAACGAATACTTTCGACGATATATTGATTTGAAATGTCGCGTGACGTCACTTCTATGTACATTCTATACGTAGAAATGACGTTTTAGCCCCCACTCCTAAACTTTGATTCGTCTTATCTAAGTATTTATTATACGATAAAATAAAAAAAAATACGTGTCTAATATTTTTTTTATTGCCTAACTTATGGACTAATTTAATTTTCATACCGTGTCATCATCTCAATTAAAATAAAGAAAACAGAAACTTATGGCCAAAATTTAAAAATAATCTTACGCCTTCCATTTAGACTAAGGTTAATTACATACAGTACTGATTTAACGAGATGCAGCTGAATAATTTTTTATCTGCTATCAACAGTTTTATTATACGTATATGGTTAGATCTGCTTCATGCAACATCTCTAAGTGCCATAATTTTAATATAATATGACTAAGCTATTAATAATCATCAATGCGATGTCTTTAACATATTTAAATGCCTAATAAAACATAATTTGTGTGTACTTATTTGTTTTTTTTTCTGAACTAAGGTCGACTTGGAGAGTGTGGTTAAATTAAACTGTCAAACACCAAGCGGTCACCGGTGACCGCGACCTATTGTTCTTTAATTGTGTCTATAAAACCGGTACTCGACGAGTTAATACACTGTATTGAAATATTAATCGCGTATAATATCTCTGTAACTATGCTTGCTGCTCACACCGTAGTAAACATTTCCCCGTACCCTATATAAATCCCGGTAACAAATCCATAGCGCCATCTAATCCGATCCCAACGCCATCTATCGTGCGCTGGGACAACTCGTGTTAATTATAAATTTATTTTATAATAAAATGGTGATAGCGCTATGTTCCCGTTACCGCCACGAACATTTTTATTTTTTAAAAACAACCTGATTTAAGACTTGACAAATATTTTTATGTTTTGGCTGTCTCCTCTATCTATGATCTACAACTTTGGTATCTTGTATTTCAGTTCACTTCGTGTTGTCAAGCCGTGGGAATCGAATTTTAGTTTATTCTGGTTACCGTTATCGGCGTCATCAGCATTTGGGAACGAAGGTTCGTTGGATCTGCAGTCAACAGCGGGATTGCAAAGCTGCTCTGTATACATTAGATGATGAATTGCTAGCCAGTTTCGGTGACCACTGCCATCCACCTTCCAAGTGACAGGACTTTGAAAAAATAAATCCTAGCGAAAAAAACTAAAAAAAATTTTTTTTATTTTTTGGAAAATTATACTTTAATGTTACTTTTGTATTTTAGATTATTGGGTTTCTTATTATTAAACATTTAAAGCGTCTATTTTTGATTTTTGAGTCAAGACTTCGTTTAACATTTTTTCTTCTATACTTTTCTTCGAATTTTTTTTCTTTTGTGCTTCTTGATTATAACTTAATAATGTGTTTTTTATTAATTGATTAATGGTTTTTTTATAAATGTTGCTTTTTAGTAAAAAAATGTGTCGGAAAAATGGAGAATAAAAAACAAAAAAATGTGCCTTTTAAAATGTAGTTTTTAAAAAATGGGGAATATTGTAATATAGATATAAGAAAATACATAATTATACCTATAATAAATCGAATAATAATTTTACAAAAAAAATATTTCTCATAAGTAACAAAAAATTTATGGTATTTAATTATAATATGTCCACTTATGCTTATTTTTTACATTTTCCTTCTTACGTGTAAAATATATTTCGCTATGTTAATTTTTACTTATTGTTATTCAATATCATAGTTTATCTATTTTTACAAACAATGAATGTATATTTATATTTGTTAGAATAAAATAATGTTCTACAATGTTATGAAATATAATGGTACAATTTGATAATTATAAAACTTTACAATGACAGGGAAAATAACTTCAAACATGAATAAATGTAAAAATAATTATTTAACACAATGTTGAAGTAGTATGTGAATCTATATCATAAACATCACGCCTATCCCCGAAGGGGTAGGCAGAGGTGCAGGTTATGGCACTTAATGCCACTGTACAATGACGCCTTTTATCCCCGAACGGATAAGCAGAGGTGCAGGTTACGGCACTTAATGCCACAGTGTGCAATGTAACAGAATTTTGACTATTTATGTTATGAGTCCTATGTAATACATGTTTAGGGAACAGAGAGTATAGTTCCCTAAGATCGGAAAAGGAGGATCCTCCGACCAGCCGAAGTGATCGTGCCTGGCGGGCTTTCTGCCCAACAGTTGTTCGTTGGGATTTTCTATCCGTGTTAATTTGCATGTAAACTTTGCATGTGCGATGTAGGATTTTTGTGACGTCATCCGTTGACATGTACCATGTGTCGCCACAGATGAATCTACCTCCATATTTTTTCTCCGTGCAAGAGAAGGGTAGAGTCTGTAGTGGCTACTTATAGGCTGTTGATAATGTGATGTGATTTCTTGTGAAAAAAAAATATGTATATATTTCTTACATGTTTCCAATTGTTATCGCCAATGCAGTCAACTTAAAGTTTTATTTTAAATGCTAATTAAATACTTAATCTTAACTTAAGTATATTATATTATTCATATTTAAGATTTTATCTTACTGTTGCTTGTTTGTATATCTGTAATGTTTATTTTAATAAATGTTTTTAAAAAATGTTTGTTTTAGTATTTTGAGTTTTTTAACTCCTTTTTAAGTTAATATTAAAATGTGACTATTTTACTGACTAGCTCAGTCTCTGGCCACATTATTAGACGCAGCTTTATTGACGATTACATGCCGTGGATAGGAATTTTAGTCAATGAACCCGGGTATGTATTAAAACTACGGCCAGCCACCGCGGGATGAAAAGCAACGTCCTCCGATTTTGAGGAATCTAACTGCGTTTTATAATAACTATCGTGAGACATACTAAATTAACTAAAATCGCGGGTTACTCACGTGAATATACTGAGAAAAGCTCTACTAGTTTAGCTCTACTAGTAGGCTGCCCGACATCGCCGCGACCGCGCACGCTGCTCATGAGGAAGAACCCCTCTGTGGTTCGAAACTAGTAGGCTTTTCTCAGTATATTCACGTGAGTAACCCGCGATTTTTAGTTAATCTTACTGCGATTCCCAAGCAGGGAATATGAATCTGCTTTAAAGAGGGGTTTGTTCAGCTAATGATAATAGTTATGATAGGAAACTGGGAGGTGTCACTCACTAGTACCTACTAAAATGGTTTTTTTTGTTTTCAGATGTATCCTACTCGTACACACAAAAGGATCCAAAGTTGTAGTACTGGACGGGTTTCGGTACACTAAACATATAACGCAGGGTCTAAGAATCAGATGGCGTTGCAGTCACCACTTTTCACAGAATTGTCATGCATGCGTCTACACTTACGACGACAAAATTTATAGAGCTAATATGAATCATACACACCAACCTATCACACGATGCAATACATTTTATTAGTAAATATACTTATATTGAATCTGTCGCAGGCGTATAATTCAACTGTCTACATCAGGTGCATCAGGTACAACTGTCATCAACAAAAACCCTCATAATTATATAAAATTCTGAAGACAAATTACAACCAACGGAGCCCCGCTGGTCGGGGCTTCTAGATATGCACAGAATTTAACCTATCCAATCCGAAGGTTTTCAGGCCAAAATTATCTGTGTTCTTTTGTTTTACACTTACGACTCTCACTCTCATATAAAAAGCCCTATTTATATGAGAGTGAGACATACTTAATTAATTATTATGTTTTCCCGCTTGACTTGAAATTAGTTGAGTTCCACGTCAAATAATTACGTGAGTAAACCGAGAAAAGTAATAATTAAAAAAACAACCTTGCTCTGTGTTGGTTATAATCATAGTTCAATTTTCAATTAATGTCTTTCTACATAACTGCAGGTGTTAAAATTGCTCAAAATAGCGATGCCATGTATGTAGACCGACGATTCACACTTAATGTCTGTGGCATATCCATTAGTGTTAAGATGTTGTTTAATTCCACTGCCGACTGAATAATCATTCCTTTTTTCATATGAATACTCTTATTATAGAATTAAACTTACGTAATAATTTATTTTATAAGATTTTACGTGTTCATACAATTAATTAGGATATGTTGTCATATGGAAGTCATTGTGTTCTGAGAATGAGAACATCTTGTGGCTAATAATTATGATATTAATGATATTATTAACCTGTAAATAGTTTTATAAAACATATAAATAAGAACTATAATTTATTGTAATTTTAAGCATTGTAATATTTTTTTACATTAATATACATAGGTGGATTTCATGTAAATTAATCATTTGTATTTTTACGTAAATGCGAAATGGCATTATGGTTTTACAATATAAGTACAATTTAGATATTACTGATAATTCTAACAATGAAAGTAAATTAATTTTAATAAAAATATTCATCATATATTAGGTAAAAAATGCGTTTCATTTTCAGAAGCAGTGTTATTATACTTTCTATGATAGATTTGGTATTTTTTAATGTTAGTTTATTTCTTTTACAGGTACTTTTTGGCGGTTTTCGAAATGGTTTGATGTTTTTGTTACATTTTTACTTAAGTATTTCAAAGATTTTTATTTGGGGGACGTGCGGATGAACTTTTATTCATAGACAGTCCACTGTTGACCCCAATATACCTTATTTAAGAAGGTTTACAATCTAAGTAGGCTAGTTATAGCCGTTTCAAATCATCAAGGTATTCAGAGACACTGCTGTTCAAATGTGTAGTCCCATAAACACAGTGCCTAGCACGAATAACTATCGCATTCGTATCGTAACAGTACCGAGCAAGTTAAGCGTTCTGATTGGTTGGTTCACTTGAGCCGGCCAATCAGTGCGCCGAACGCGCTCGATACTATTACGTTAAGAATGCGAAAGTTATTCGTGCTTGGCACTCAGTTGCAGGAACTTGAGGGTTGACGTGAAATGTACCTATTCTATTGCAGGTACCGTCACCACGCGTAGAGAAAACATTAAATAACGTTAATCAAACTAGTACTTTTTTTATTTTTGGATGTTTTGTAGTCAGTTCGAGTGTTATTGACCATAACTAAAAATGTTGAATATCTCGACAAATGTTGAATAAAACGACTGCACGGTTGGTGCGGTGGCTGGGCAACCGGCTGCCGTGCAACGTGTTGTGGGTTCGATTCCCGCACGGGACAACACTTTGTGTGATCCACAAATTGTTGTTTCGGGTCTGGGTGTCATTGTGTATGTGAACTTGTATGTTTGTAAACGCACCCACGACACAGGAGAAAATCCTAGTGTGGGGCAACATTTAAAAAAAAAAAAAAAATAGCCACTTTGAGACTTTTTTCATGGGGGAATATCATTCAATGTCTTTTCCCGCCTTGATTCAGGTGAGAGAGAGTGCCAGATTCTTATTGACTACAAACCAACCCGTTCCTACTCCTGCTCTTTAAGCCGCCGGAGCCCCGGCAACCCATTAATCTTCCGCTGCTCCGCATTTAAAACTAAGGGTCTGAGGGCTAATTTTCTAGGAATTTAGTTGTATTGTCCCATCCCGAGAAGAATACGTCGAGTTAGAAGTCACCCTGTATAGATTCTTGGTTTACAAGGGTTTTATAATGTGATATGTAATGTAATGGCCCTTACAGTGCCACGTCAGTTTTAATCTTAACCATTTTAATCTTGGCAATTAAAGTATACAATAAGTTCTACTCGGATTGTACTTGGTCACTGAAATTCAACTCTTTTAAACAAATCCTTCATATTAATAGTTTTTAATGGTGAAAATGTTAACTTCTCTGTGGGGCGAGACATTTTTTTATGGCATAAGCCGGTAAACCAGCAGACGGAACCTAATGGTAAGCAATCGGCGTCGCCCATGGACACCCGGAACACCAGAGGCGTTACAAGTGCGTTACCGGCCTTTTGGGGTTTAGGAGTTTGAGGATCGTTGGGGATTCAGGAATTGGGGAGATTGGGGAAGGGGAGGGTAATTGGGCCTCCGGTAACCTCACTCACACGACGAAACACAACGCAAGCGTTGCTTCACGTCGGTTTTTTATGAGGCCGTGGTATCACTCCGGTCGAGCCGGTCCATTCGTGCCGAAGCATGGCTCTCCCACACTTAAAACATTTCAGAATTCATGTTATATATCACAATAAAACATATAAGTTAGTCCACTTTTCATTTTAATATGGATAATATACGTTACCGGAACGGGCATAGAAACGCTTAAACTAAACGAGAGAAATCCATCGAATTTGCTTTCGCTTAATCTGCCTTTACGAGTAATATTCATGTATGTACACTATGTAAATGATAGTAGTGTCGATGTGTAGCGCTGCGAACTAATTAGCGTTGTCGTGTGTATAAACATAATCAAAATCAAGATCATTTATTTCAATTAACTCGTCGAGTACCGGTTTTATAGACACAATTAAAGAACAATAGGTCGCGGTCACCGGTGACCGCTTGGTGTTTGACAGATTAAATCAAGAAGGTACTTTTGTAGTCAGTCAGTACGTCAAAATGTAGACTAACGTCCGAATCCTTGAATGCTACTCAAATTCAAGTCGTACTTAAGTAAATATCGTGCAAAATGACAGCATTTTACAAAAAACTCGTAGTGACAGAACTATAGTTAAGCGTGACTTAAAGTTGACTACCTAGCCGTTCAATATTCGGGTGCTAGAAACCCAATTTCCTTGTTTGATATTCAAAAAAACCCTTTCTTACAGAATTTACTATACGTCCAAAGAAAAAGCGTCAAAGTAGAGAAGAAATACTAGAGAACAAACGTAAAAAAGAAAAAGAACGCTATGCCAGAATAAAGAATGATCCAATAAGACTGGCCGCTTATAAAGAAAAGAACAAACAAAAATATTTGAAGGCAAGAGCTACAGGAGACATAAAGACTATCAACGAAATGACAGAGCGTGAGAAACGTAAACAAAGAAAATTGTGGAGAGCTACATCAGCTAAATATTATAGAAAAAAATGTGCTGCTTAAAAGGCTTCAGCAGATTTAATTAGAGCTAATAAACTCTTAAATATGTGCGAAAAAGAATTAATTCACAATTTGCATTAGCATTTGGGCCAGTGCTGAAAATCTGCGCCGCGTCTCGGGCTATCGCGCTAGGATTACGTTATTTTAGCTGGCACTGGTTTTTTTAACTATTTTTCTTGTTTTGTTATTTTGTAACGGTGCAAATAAATTATTTTTCTTTTATTTCTTTCTTTCTCTTTCTTTTACACTAATGAACTAGTCATTCTCCTCGCGCACACCCTGTTCAAGATCCAGCTGCAACGCAGTCGCCTAGATTGCTGATAGCGAAACAAGGGACGAATAGAATATATAGAGAAACAAAGAAATTAAACAGAAATACCAAGTAATAATAAATAACTATGTAATAATAGTTTTAATTATTTATTTCAATAAGAAGTGTAATATTAAGACTCCTATATAATTAGTCCGTAAGTTAAGTAACTAATGAAAAAATATTTGATTTTAATGATTTATAGTTCATCACAAATAAATACAGGAACAATATGTAATATAAACTCAAATGCAACTTCATTTTCACTACCCTGTACCTACCTGACAACTACTTAAAAATCCCTGTAGAATCAGTATTTATTTTTGTCTGACCTGTTAATTATTGAATGGAGGTTAATAGAGACAAAAGAGGGGTGAATAGATATTGGGGAATTCTTCATAGTATCGATTCACCCCTCTTCTGTCTCTATTCACCTCTCGATCCCTATTCACTCCATTTTACCGTACTCTAGACTCTAGTCACTTATTATACCAATTAATGACAAAAAATAATCATTTAATTATGTTCTATATAATTCCACTTCCATGAGTAGAATTATTTAAATATCAAAACTAAGTATGGTAATTTTTGATAGCACAATGTAACCGATATATTTACCCGTACAAGATTATGGTCTTTTCAAAGAATTAGGATTATTTTAGGTGGATTATACATCGCCAGTCTCAATTGTTGTTTATGGAGATGATTTCTCTTCGACATCAGATGTGAACTTATGGATTACGAGGTATTTATACACTGTTATGAGTTAAGTGACTTTTAAACAAACATTTCAAGTCCAAATATTGTCTTCTCTATTAACTCACGGTTAGCCTTACAATGTCAATTATATAGATTCAAGTACTGCGTACACTAGGGGTATGCACATATACAATAACTTGGGTAATAAACCTACATAGGGTGAGTTCGTCTGTTCGCGTCCACCCTACTAAAGTTCTCCTAATTACCTCCATTCACCAGTTGATGTCCATTTTACAGATGACCATGAATATAAGATACTTAACCCTTTGAGTACCGTCATTATAGACACAATTAAAGAACAATAGGTTGTGGTCACCGGTGTCCTCGCGGTGTTTGACAGTTTAAAACGGTACTCAAAGAGTTAAGGGTGGTAAATCATCGAATTACTGCTCCCGTCTGGGTGAGGCGGGAGGGAGTGTCAGACTCTTACTGACTAAAAACCACCACGTTCCTCCTCCTGCACTTCGAGCCGGAGCCATACTGCCTATACGGTGGTAGTTTAATTAATTTCAAGAATTTTTGAAGGGCGTTCGTAACATGAACGCGAACAGGCGTTCCCTATTCTTATGTATCTTACATTGCCTTATTAAACTTCCCAGGTCCAGTATTTTACACGACATTAAGAGGAGCGAGGGTCCTTATTGCGGCAGGATACAAATTTTATAAACACCGCAGCAATGGCTTGAAGACACGATGGTGGTGTCCTGTGACAGGCAGATGTAAAGCCGTGGTCTACACTGTAGAAGATAAGATCATTCGACATAATAACAACCATTGCCATCCACCTCAAATTAATGTTAACTTTAATTAGGGCATTTTCTCTATATATAATTTCTTATTCATGAGCAGCGTATGCAGGCCCGGCAACGTCGCGTCGCTCAGCCGACTTTCTTTAATAAATTTAATTAATATAAATCATCAATATGAACGTAACACTATGTTATATAATTTAACACCCACTTTTCACTATTTATGTTATTTGTCCCATGTAATAGGGGGTGAGCCTATTGCCATATACCAGGCACATTTCCAGACTCCGTGCTACTACTGAGATTTTTAAAAACAGAGTAATACTTTGCCCGACCCGGGAATCGAACCCGAGAACCCTTGCCCGGCGCACTTGCGACCACTCGGCCAACGAGGCAGTCACGGACTCGTTGTTATTAACCGACTTCAAAAAATAAAGCAGGTTCTCAGTTTAACTTATAATATGTATGTATGATTGTATGCCATCTCGCGATTGGCGCAACCGACTTTGATGTTGATTTCAGAAAAGTATTTGTTTCACTTAGTATTTATAAATAAACTGACCAAAAAAAGAGGGGGTTGAAATCGGTTTTATTAAACGTAGTTTATAGAAGCCTTATTTAGTATGTGTAAAAGTCATATAATGATAGTTCTTTTCTCAAAATAGACAAAATGAAAATAGACTAGGTACATACGTGAATATACTACCTATATAAATGATACAAAATTATTAGCTTTTTCTATTGGTATTTCTCTGTACAAAACACGTTGCTACAACATTTTTTTTCAACCATACAGCCTACTATGTGTTTGTGAAATTGTATGTTTCAATAAGAAACTAGGCCTCCAGGACCAAAATAACAATTTGTGCACCACACAAGGAGTTGGTCTGGGTAACCCAACCCTGTAACAATCTATACCTACCTATAACTAAATTGGTTATTAGTTATTGCAACCAATTTAACGCATTTTATTTGTGTTTCTCAAGATTTTTCAGGGGCAATCTTCATGAAAAACTCAAGAGGAGGTCCTATGATTATCCTGAATAGCTACAGATACACACAGCAGTGCCAGTCCCGAAATCGTAATCTTCAGAGATGGTTTTGTGCGACACACCGACGTTTTGGGTGCAAAGCTGCCCTCTACACCTTCGAGTTTGGCGAAATTATTAGGATTACTCAAAAACATAATCATCCCCCTTTATAATTAAATAAATGGCATTAATTACCCCCCTCCCTAGTCCTCGTCTCCAAAATCCCTGAATCCTCTACTCAAATTCCCAATTCCCAAAAGGCCGGTAACGTACTTGTATCGCCTTGGTGTTACGAGTGTCCATGGGCGGCGCCGATTGCTTACCATCAGGTGATCCGTCTACTCGTTTACCGGCTTATGCTATAAAAAAAATAAAATAAAATATAAACCTGTTAACTGCAGTTGGGAGCAAAGAAACGAAGCCATTACTATTTTTTCTTTTTCATTTCTTGATAAATATTTTCTAATCCAAATTTTGGTAATTGGTAACGTATGTCGTATGAAAGGTAATTTAGTTACCTTTAAATTGAGAGGATTTAATTTTTGTTGCAAAAGGATTTTTTTAAGTTATAGTGGGTAAGATAAAATGAAAAATACGCCAATGGCTCCGAAACGCAGCTTTTGCTCTCAAGTGTAGATTTTATTGTGTTAAAGGGAAGTGTGTATGAAATTTCACCACTGATATTTTTTTATAAATTCTTATGTAGACATCTTATAAAAAATTAAATATCTATTTTTCTGTCAATTTTTGAATATTTTCTCAACTTTAAACCTTTTAAGATGTTGATTTTATGAGAAATAACCCACTTTTTAAAATAACAACATCACACACACATTAGCAACGCGCACGCGCCCTCAGCATGAGAAGCGGGCGTCTTAAACCTCCGGGCAAAATAACAACAGAGGAACAAATAATCTTCCTACAAGGCTGATGTTTCTTCTGGATTAAACTAAATTAAATACAGTTCTTTGGCATATTTTGTTATAAATATTGGGTAGCATGACACTTAAAACCTTTTTTAAGGTATTCATATTTTAATTGGTCTTCGAATTCATTTTTAATCTCCTCAGTAGAACTTATACAGCAATAGGGATGATGACAGGGTATGAAAATTTAAAATCAATTTCGTCCGTAAGTATTTTTTTATTTTGTCGTATAATAAAATAATACTTAGATACAACGAACCAAAGTTTAGGAGTGGGGGCTAAAACATCATGTCTACGTAGGTATAAAATGTACATAGAGGTGTCGTCACGCAATATTTCAAATCAATATATCGTCGAAAGTATTCGTTTCTGTAAGAAAATGAAAAATACGTGTCTTATGATTTAGAATAATCTACCAGACATTAAAATAAAAATTAGGCATCTACCCTATTACGGAACCGCACATTAAAATTTAATTTATATTCTGTTCCATAGGTATAGTCTTCACAACATCAGCCAGAGGTGGTCGGATGATCCTAATAGATGGTTACAAATTCATGAAACACAGCCTGGTCGGTAAGAAAACTAGATGGCTTTGTGGAACCCATAAGAATCAAGGATGTACTGCTGTGATATATACTTACGAAGACATTATTACAAGGGTCAAAAATATACATGATCATGACCCTCCCATGGCTTCCACGTGTCAATGGGACTCGTCATATTTAGCGAATTGATCTATTTTAAGTTAACACGTATGTGAATTAATTATAGTTAAATTATGATTATATTGCGCCATCAATTTCGGGAACGAAGGTGTCCCGAAAATGTATGTTTGTAAATAAGTAATTTATATAAAATATTTTTGGGAAAGCACTGATTTGGAACCTTGTTTTATTGTTGTTTTATTGCACATTACTCGAAGATAGAACTTATATATGTACATATCTGGATCTATAAAAGATACTGATAATTATTTATATTTTTTATATTCTTTTTTTTCACAAATTGGTTTTTGTCTTATACTATAATAAAGGTTTTAGATTTTATAAATGTTCCCTAGTTTTTTTTATGTATTCTCTAATTGTAACTACCTAATTGGTGGAAAATAAATTCTGTTAACTATTATGGTAAGTACTTTCCCTAAATCAAAAAACAATAAACCTTAAAAAACTAAACCTTCAAGAAAAGAGCGTATTCCTTTTTAAAAGGCCGGCAACGCACCTGTGACTCCTCTGGTGTTGCGGGTGTCCATGGGCGGCGCTGATCGCTTACCATCAGGTGATCTGTCTGCTAGTTTGCCTACTATTCTAAAAAAAAAAAAAAAATTCAGATAGAATAAGTAATGTTCAATGTTTATAAATTCTTTCAAACATTTTAATACCAGCTCATGGTCTGGTCTTATAATTTGAAAATATTATAGTTCATTATTAAATGGATCTCTTGGTTAAACTAGCGGAAATCAAAGGTGTAATAGAATTTGCGAGTGCCAATTACCCTTGGCAGGTTATAAAAATTAAAAATCGAATGAGTCCGTCAGCTATGTAGTGAAAAAATATTAGACACGTAATTTTTATTTTCTCATATAAAGTTACAATACTTAGACAAAATAACGTTAAGTTTAGGAGTGGGAGATCGTCGCGACGCCCTACAAAATGTAGCACGCTGTGACGTCATACGGTATTTCAAATCAATATATCGTCGAAAGTATTTAATTGAGTGAGAAAAGAAAAAACACGTGTCTAATGTTTTAATTTAATCTACCAGACGGACATTAACCGTCGTGTGTTCAAACGCGGATCTACGCGAGACATAATGTATTATTTATTGTATCATATCGGTGCATTTAAATGGTTAAAATAAAATGTAATAAACTACCCTATTCTATGCATGTACTAATAGAAAAATAACTGGTGATTATTATCTAACTACTCATAGGTGACCAGAGGAATATAATGTACAGTGGTCAGCAGAGCAACCTACTACAATCTATCAAATGTATTATCGCCTTTATGTCAATACAATAAAGATGAAGATATAATAGAGGACAGAAAAGGATAGTTTGACCTACTGGTCACCGTCCAACAGATTAGCATGTGTAGATATCTCATTGATGCTTAACATTAAAACATCACTCACCATACTAACTTAAGGTAATTTTCTAGTTGCAGTGCCAAAATTCATCCGATCATCTCGGGGAGCTCTCATCATTCTGTGTGGAGGGTACAAGTTCTATAAACATAGGACTCAGGGGTTAAAAACTCGGTGGTGGTGTCGAAACGTTGGTCAAGGATGCACCGCAGTCATCTTCACGATTAAGGAATGCATCGTCCGTATTAACAACTTTCATAATCATCCTCCTTTGAACATGTAGCATAAGAGAAAACAAAGAAAACTTGAAAAAACAAATGAGACACCAAATCTTACTCTAGTCAATCAATTCAATTTTGACTGTTCGGATGATCTCGCGGGGTCTCTGCCCGTCCCGATGATACACGATTTCCAGTAATTTATCGAATCTGGGTGTGTTTTGTGTGAACACCTATGATTTCGAAAATCATCGTGTGGGCAGCGTTTAAAAAAACGGTCAGAAAATAACTTGTGTCTCAATGTTCTTCCAAGATTTCTTTGTTTTCATTTAAAATATACGTACTAAATATTATGCTTTTAGTACGTAATCGCGTGAAAATACGGATATTTTTACTTAAGTAATTAGTAGTATATTTTATAGCATCACATAATTATGTATTGCGCTTAGAAATAATTAAATGATATATTGTGCTTGCAACACCAAAATGCTATTTTTATAATTGGCAACACAACGAGGTGTGACAGTTCACTTGCGTGTTGACAGTCATTCGGATTGGACGCGACGTAAGCGAAAAGCTTTCTTTAATATAAAATTACTTATTTATTGATATTTATTATTAGAATTAGAATAATTAATGAAGAATAAGAAATGTGTACTCTATTTCTGTATTATTAAGTATAGTAGCAAATAAATGCTTGTGTATTCTTTGAAAATTATGTAATAACAATGTAAACGGATAACTTTAAATAAAGTCTGTAAGTGTGTGTTTGTGTGTGGAAAGTCAACTAGTGTTTTTTCCTTTTCCTTTATCAGATTATTCGATATGACTTATGTAAATCAACGAATATACGTACTTAAAAACGTGCCAATAAGACATGAATTTGCTGAGGTAACTCGTTATATCAGACAATCTCTAGCTGATATAGAAAGTCTTATTACATTCACAATGGTACAAAGCTGTATGTTCTGACTTTTGTGTCTGCGAAATAGATTTGCAGCATAGATATCATCATTAGCTTTTGAAAGATCACTGCTGAACTATATAGACCAACTGTATTAACTAGGTTTGGTATTATATGCTCGATGAGGACATCTCAGTTTAAAGGCTTCAAGTTACTAAGAGTCTTACTGCTCTGTCTTTGTCAAATACGTAGGTCTGTGTGTGTGTGTGTGTGTGTCTGTGTCTGTGTGTAATAAACAATATTTACTTCAGTATATAATTGTGTTTCATTTTTAATCCCGATCAATTGCTAATAAAAGCAATACTGAAAAAACTATTCTTTGATTTATAATACCTTCCCATTTATAAACTACATAATAAGAACATGACGTTTTATACATACTTAAGTAGATATATTTAGAACTAAAATTAATAATTGTGTTTTTTACAGCAGATCGGCCAATTTTCTATACTTCGGAGATTGGTGCTAAAATTATGAAGATTCGTGGTTACCGGTACACTCGACATTCCGTGTGCTCATCCAGGGTACGATGGCTCTGTTCTGAGAGCAGGTCACGGGACTGCCACGCCATCGTCGTCACGATAGGACATACAATGGTAGATAAGCAGAACAAACATACACATCCTCCAAGCTAAATTGTTCCTATTATATTAAAATATATTTAAATACTGTTTTTATCTCTATGTATTATGTTTAATTATTAAAAAATATACGAAACTTTGAAACCATTTGCTAAATATTTCTTGGAATTTAAGTGCAGTGAAAAAGTGTTTTATATGTATTTTTTTATTCTTTCTATCAAGGTCTCTTCCCTCTTTTGCGACACTAGCGCCACCTGAATACAATATTATATCGTCATCTAATTTGACAATATAGAGGTACTTTGGCATCTTTTTTACTTATAAAGTTGTATTTGTAGCCTTTTTAATGGCTGTTTTTTGCCGCTACTTCAATACTAGAGATAAAAACAGAAAATTCTAAGCTCAATATTTGAAATACGATCCTATTATTTAATGTTCCTTATTTCTTTATTCTATTCATATTAGATGTCTATTTACACTGCCCGCATATACAAATATAATTTGACTTTACTATAATTATTGTCTATAGATGTTAAATTTTACTTATAAGCGTCTAGTTTTGTATCCAAAATGCATTTTTAGATTTCAATAAGTTGCTAATAGTTTTATTAATCATGTATGAGTCGCTTTGAACTACTTTATTTTAAGCTTTTAGTAAATTTGTTCCTGTATAAAAAATCAAAATTGTAATTGAAAAAAATGTATGTGATATATTTGCTTCGAGTTTATAGATCTCATTTCGTTTTAGGGGCGAAATTATAACCGATTAATTTAAAATCATTCGATTGAAATCGATTTTTGACATTGGTTCTATAGAGGTTCTGTCAAAAGGATTTAAGATTATAATCGGTTTTTAATTTCACCTATTAGGTGTGGTTCCCATATAAATGTGTTTCAGATCAGTACTGATATTGTATTTAATAATTATTGTGAGTTTAATATTGATAATATAAAATTATACACTTAATTATATAATAAATATTAAAATGCCATACCTACTTGCCAACCGTATGCCGAAAATAATATCGAAATTATATATTATAATATAAGTTATTACACTTCACTTGCAACTATTATATAATTATATTATTACTTATATATAATTATAATTATGATTGTTAAACTAGGAATCGCAGGTTCAATTGCCAGTCGAGAAATAAACTTTATTGATGTACTTATTTTGAAATTCTCATCACACGGGCAAACAAACAGCAAACACGAACATGTCGATGGGGTTTGTATGTGTGTGTGTGTACTTGTTTGTATTCGCCACTGTTCGCACAAACACAGATCGAAGGCTGTTCGGCAAATACTTTGCGATGTATCCACACGCTAACTACACATCGATATTTGAGACTCAATTTGTTGTGTTTGGTATTTGTGGCAAATATCAAGCATGTGGACGGGGCACCATTATTAATTGTTTGCCCAATACATGACAATAGGCTTACCCCTATTACATAGATCTCATATATTTCCTTTACTGTATTCTTTTTCATTCCTTTGTGAATTAAAAGGAGTGGTGTTGTGTTGTCTGCCCGCTTAATTGCACCAGAAGATCTTTAAATCATGAGCGTGTTCACGATGCATATATACAGGCATACATAGATATATATATCCTTAATAAATCCAAGAAAAGATATATGATATAATAACGAATCAATAATTTATTTAAGCAAATCATATCTCAGACTATCAATTTTTTAAGAAATTATTGTATATCAAACCAATGATGTAAAAATTGGCATCGTAATATAATTATATTATTGTTGTAGATTTCTCAAAGACAACGATGTCAAAATGTAAATCACAGGTTTCTCTATTTTATTTATTTGACCCTAAAAGTCCTATGCACTGAAAGTGAATGTTTAGTATAAGTAACAGAAGGTTTAGTACAAGCCAGTTTTACGTATAACAAAATCCAAACGTTACTGCGTTCGACGCTTTGATTGGCCCACTCCAGTCAACAAACCAATCAGAATATTAATAACGTTTTGATGTCGTTCACGTAAAACAAGCTCGTACTAGGGCTCAGTACGAGTTAAAAATGTATAATTATTATTATGCTGTTCTGATGTTTTGATGTACATGTTATTAATAGTAGATAAGACGCGCAGGGTATGTTTATGAACTTGGTAAATTTTCTGTGTTCATTGGCCCAATTTATTGCTTTGAGATTCCTGTCTTTATACATTTTCTAAAACTGTTTTAGTACGCAGAAAAATCTGATGTTTATGTAATATCTTGGATATAAAGGTGTGTCCAAACACGGCGTGCAAGGT
Organism: Spodoptera littoralis; assembly: GCA_902850265.1. Taxonomy (NCBI): domain Eukaryota; kingdom Metazoa; phylum Arthropoda; class Insecta; order Lepidoptera; family Noctuidae; genus Spodoptera; species Spodoptera littoralis. Next base: position 3,227,829 of record LR824542.2, on the reverse strand, counting down.
GCGCGGCAGCTGCGCGCGGCAGTTCAGTCCGAGACACGCCGCACTTTTTATTTCGTATTCAAACCACAATGAAAGCGGCTCCGTGTTTTGTAGCTCTGCTTCGACCTCATACTGCACCGCAGACGGTCTCCAAGCTACATGTTCGTGCGCAGCAATAGTCCAATCACAGGGCTGCAAGCCGGGCGCGGCGGCCGCGCTTGATTTGCCGCTCGATGTTTGGACACATCTTAAAATCCAATGCATAATTCTATTCATATTGTACTGCAGATTTACGAGAAAATCAGCGCTGTCATGAACTGTATTTGACTTCAAAACGAACCAATTCAAAAATATGCCCTGTAAAATTATGTAGATTAATGGTTGTGGAAACTCAGGTCCAAATGTTATTTTATCCTGACTATGTAATGGTTCAAGGTTCAATATTTGGCTAGTGATTATTATGTACTGTTAAGATCTCATTCTCGTGTTAACTTGTATGTAAAATGTATGTAAATTGTAAATGCTTGAATTACATCAAATAATGGTCCATTTATTTGGGTTAAACTGTTTTTTCATTATTTGAACTTTCAATGAGCTCGATTGCCTTCTCGCCCATCATTAATCGAGATTATTCTTACAAACAATGACCGTGATCGAGTTCACTCCGATCTTTCGAATTTAAAGTTACAGAATAGCCCAGTTAATAAGGCAGAACGGAAAAAAGACCAAGTATAATTTGAGTGTGGGAGAGTCATGCTTCGGCACAAATGGGCCGGCTCGACCGGAGTGATACCACGGCTTCTCAGAAAACCGACGTGAAACAACGCTTACGTTGTGTTTTGTCGTGTGAGTGAGGTTACCGGAGGCCCAATTATCCCCCCCTCCCCAGTCTCCCCAATCCCCGGAACCTCCACAATCCTCGAATTCCCAATTCCCAATAGGCTGGTAACGCACGTGTAACATCTTGTTTACCATCAAGTGATCCGTCTGCTCGTTTACGGCTTATGCCATAAAAAGAATAAAAATAAAATAAAGGAAGAAAGAAACAGCTTTTCCTTATTTTTAATTAATATTTATTTTCAACTTTTCAGTGATTGTAACAAGTCAGGGGATAAGGCAAATTATCCTAGATGGAAACAAGTACAGTTTCCATCGGTGGAACGGGACCTGCCTGGCAAGATGGCGCTGTGTAAAACAGAGAAAGGGCTGTACTGCTATACTCGTAACATATGAAAATCAAATTTTGAAGCACAAAAATGTTCATAACCATGATCCCTTGTAAATAGTTTAAGATTGTTGATTCACAACACTCTGGCAACTCCTCTGGTGTTTACACAATAAATATTAATCACTAGCTTAGTAGTCACCTTGGTCTCACCCACTGCTCGCGACCTATTGATCATCGCGTGATATTTTATAACCTATACTGACCTATAGTCTTCCTCGATGAATGGGCTATCCAACACCAACATAACTATTTATTCGAACCTCTAATTTCGGAGATTAGCACGTCAAAAGAAAATCTTCAGTTTTATTACACTATTTTTTTTATATTTTCAGTGACTGTAACGAAACAGGGGATAAAACAAATCGTCCTGGATGGATATAAGTACAGTTTTCTCCGAACGAACGGGAAAAGTCTGGCAAGATGGCGGTGCGTGAAACAAAGAAAGGGTTGTCGAGCCTTACTCCTGACAATCGAAGGTGAAATTGTTCAACACAAACATATGCATAACCATCCCCCGTATTAAAAGTAGATAATGTTTAAATATCAAAGTTTCGACAGAATATGAAAACGGAAAAATATTCCTAATACCCATAAGCTAGGACAGGTGATATTTAATGTCATTTTGGTTTTGATCCAACCTATAAGGAAGGGGTTGGCTCAGGAGCTACGTCATCCTAGATGGCAGACGTGGTTGATGAAAACGGCCGTTAGTGTTCCAAATTACTTATTATTTTTATTTATTGAACAATAGTTATGTTTTACATTAGGTAACTAGATAAGGGGCGCATTGTACTTAATATCGAATCGAGCCCTAGAGATTTAACGACACTTAGGCACGGATAAAAATGCCTAAATAGGGAAAATTACATGTGAGATTGAAGGAGTATGTAGGAAATATTCCCGAAGCATTTAAATAGGTACATTCCTCGTACATAATAATATTAGAGGTATCCAAAGATGAATAAAATATAGTCTGAACTGCCACTCTCGGCTACAGTCGACAAGAAACATGGCTGTCGAAAGGTTAATTAACTAGTGAATGTAAATAATGTATTATTTATAATCTTGTAATTGAAATAAAACCTTAGTACAACAATTACCGACTATTTTTCTTTGATATTTACTTTTATCCCAATTTAATTTTCTATGGTTATCTAAAGTTCTATGGTTAATAGCTGTTTTAATCAAATTAAAATTAAAAATGCTTAGACAGGCGGATAATGTGTTTCTAATTAAATACTATTATGAATTGTATGTAAATAAATATAAATACAAATAAATTAAACTATAAAAATAGAGAATGTTAATGCTAATATTATTATTTATTAAATAATAGTAACCCCAACCTCCGATTTTGTTTGTACCAAATTCTTAAGGTATGATTGTGATATTACAATAAGTTAATAAGAAAAACAAATAATATTATTGTTTCAGTATTTATTAAAAAAATAATTATGATTACAATGTCAAACAATTACAAATATTTCAGTACTTTACAGAGCTTTTACTATAACTACCTAATGTATATTTGCAAAAATTTGACATGATTTTCAAATTAACCAGAAATATTAAAAAAATTAAACGAGAAATTCTTAGTAATATTTAGTCATATTTTACGTTGACGACCAAAAACGATCGCAGCGCCATCGTTTGTAGTCAATTATGAGCTTTTATTTCGTGAACAACAAATTTGAATTAATCTACAAACATTATATAACTATAAAAGACGAATATCCACCACCAGCTAAACTAAATTAGTTCGCATAGTTGAGCCATTATTTCAAAGACGCTATATTGAGGCAGATCGCACCACGTAGTAACCCTTGGAGGCTCCATAATCTATAAGAGAGTCCCGGGTCACGGGCACAGTTAGAGAAGCACCGCGGTAGTTTTAGCTGCCCGTCGTGGATTTTATCACGGTACAAAAAAAGTATGTCATGCACGGCATAGTTTGCGGTGGACGCACATAAAAAACTAGCTTATCTATGCGAGCTAAGCTAAACTAACTTAATTTAACTGGCAGTAGACATTCGCCCTCACCCTATTGTTAGTTAATAAATAATGTTATGTACTGAAATAGTTATATTATAGCATCCTTAAGTTACTTTACTTATTTAAGTTTTGGTATAAGTCTGAGAATTTTTCTATTGTTAATCTAATACAAAAATAATTAAGTTGTTTACAAAGAATGTAAGATATAATTAAAACATGATTTTTAAACTTATATGTATACCAATTTACATGCTGTTTACCTATGTATATTGAACATATACTTATTGTATATATTGTATGTATTGTATATATATATACTTTTTGTATAACAACAAGGTAACAAAATGTATTAAATTAACTATATATCGATGTTATCTTACATTTAATGAGTAAGTTGTATGTAACTTATTAGGTAACAATCGGAATGTAACTAAATATTAATATATATATAGTGATACAAGTTAAAAATAGTGTAAGTTAACCATTTCTTCCTATACAATACCGGTGTAAACTGAACGTTTCTAAAAACGCAGACTTTTTTGCTCTTTACAATTTTAATCGTTTTAGTTTTTGTTGTTTTTTTTTTGTTATTCATGCAACATCAGCCTTGAGCAGTTGATTACAACTATTATTACATAAAATAAACATGAATCCCTTTACCTTATTGAAAACAAAACTTCGTTTTCCATCGCCTATCTCCGTTTTTTGGAACCGGTCTGGGCCTTTAGCCAAACGCCACTTTAGCGCTTGTCTACAGAGAGAGTAGAAATCAATGTATGGGGATGACACTGACAAGTGTCAAAATTTACATCAGTTCCATATAATTTGGTTTAATAATCTACATGTAAACAAGCGCTTAATGGCATTTGGCTATATAAAATTGTCAAAAAGTTCCAAAGACGAAGTACAGGCAGAAAATATTATAAAGAAACACGATTTTAATGTTCAGTATACAATTTTTATGTAAATTCACGTTAGTCTCATTAAGGCACATAGTTTAATTTTATAGTTTATTACTTTTTTTAATAACAAGAGGTTCATAAACATGTTTTTATGTTGTAAAAATTTGTTACAAATTGTCTATAATATAGCAAAATACTAGTTTAAATAAATTATGATTTTGTCTAAAATAATACAATTACTTGTAGTAAACTTCAATTTTGATTTAAAAGTGTTACATAATACCAAAAGTGACATTTGAGAAAATATATTATTCAAATTCAATACAATTGCTTTTCATTGATATCCCTTTTTTGAAATCAAAGATATTGTAGATAAACAACTGTTCGCGCCTATAGAGCCTATAGTGCGAACCGACACTGGCCACATTGATGCTGGCTGATTACACTTTTTCTTCTTTATTTATTTTGCCCAAATATTATCATGCAAAATGGCATTTTAATTTCCAAATGGATAAGCAGATATGCTCATACACAATGTAAATACTCTTTTTTTACCAATTACGTTATAAGTCCCGTGTAGTAGAGGGTCATAATATATACCGACAGTCATACCGAGTATAGGTAGGTAATGCTGGCATTATGACATTGCATATTGACAGAATCTGGATTCTGTGTAACTATTGAGAAATTTTCAAAAAAATAATTATCAGTACAATAGATTTCACTTTAATGCAATATATAACTTTATTTTAACAACAAAACATAATATATAAGCAGACTTATACATAAACACCGATATATACATATACATATGTATGTATATTGCGATTGAAAGAAGTAATGTTATATATGTATATAACATTACTTCTTTCAATCGCCGTAGTTGTAGGCAGAGAGGTACATCATACATAAACAACACTCATATGTTGCAAAAAAAAATTTGAATTACATACATAGGTTAAAGTTAAATAAATATCACGAAATATCATTTACTTTTTCTAAAGCCTGCATGATCGTGTATATTATACATTTTAATGATAACATCTTTTAGTGTCGTGAGTTTTGCCTTGCAACCCTTATCGCATTTGTTGCAGACCCAGTGCGTTTCATGTTTTTGGTTTATATGTTTGGACCGCTTCTTAAATCTATGCTCTCCTAGTATTATGATCGCGTTCCCATGCCTCGACCAACTGTAACGCGGCAGTATTCCTTCTGAAAACAAAGAAAAATTTATTATTTTTTAAAATATTTTTGGCTTTTTTAATAAATGTTCCAAATTAGAGACTGAGTCACATGTAATAATATATATTTCAAAATATAAAAACTTCACTTAAAAACATGTTAAGGAAAATTTTAAATGAAACAAAATCTATTTTGTATATATAAATTTTTATATATAAAATAATAATATACAGTATCAGTATTCTATTTAAAAATGATTGCACAAATTAGGTATAATGAACTACCACCACTTAACAAAAAGTAACATAACTATAAATAACAATTTAATTTTTATAATAACTATAGTGAGACATGACTAAATTAACTAAAATCGCGTGTTAGTCACGTGAATATACTGAGAAAAGCTAGATGCGCAAGTAGCAACACCGGTGCGAGCGCCAACGCTAGTCAGTAGGCTGAGCGACATCGCCGCGACCGCACACGCTGCTTATGAGGAAGAACCCCTCTGTGGTTCGAAACCAGTAGAGCTTTTCTCAGCATATTCACTTGAGTAACCCGCGATTTTTAGTTAATTTAACTCGTCGAGTACCGGTTTTATAGACACAATTAAAGAACAATAGGTCGCGGTCACCGGTGACCGCTTGGTGTTTGACAGTTTAATTCACTATTGTTAACAATTCACAATTCTGTGTTTAACAAGGAAAAAATTTAACAGTATTATAGAATTAAGGTTAAAATATTTATGATATAATGGTTAAAACTAATTTCAAAGTGATGTCATATTACTGTGTAAATTATAAGAATTTTAAATCCTTTGTCTTTATTGTCGTCGAAAAATATAAAAAATACAGTACAATTAATTTATCCGCTTTTCAATCAAATAATATTGTGATGTTTCCAAGAATTGTCTAAGGATATTCCTAAGAAAGAATCCTTCTAAAGTAACAACAAAATACATAAATCAAAACTTCCACCTGTTTTTATAATAACTATCGTGAGACATACTAAATTAACTAAAATCGCGGGTTACTCACGATGTCGCGACGTCGCCGCGACCGCGCACGCTGCTCATGAGGAAGAACCCTTCTGTGGTTCGAAACTAGTAGAGCTTTCCTCAGTATATTCACGTGAGTAACCCGCGATTTTTAGGTAACTTCCACCTAATAAAAAATGGGATTAATGTATTAAAATAGTTGTCGAACAATATTAAAACGGCAAATAAACATTAGTCTTACTAAGGTTACGTCTTTCAATTAAATTGAATAAAGTACCTAGATCAAAATTATATACTTAAACTGTCAAACACCAAGCGGTCACCGGTGACCGCGACCTATTGTTCTTTAATTGTGTCTATAAAACCGGTACTCGACGAGTTAAAAACTAAACAAAAAAAAATCAATTTGATTCAACTACCTACCTACTTAAATTGTACTTTAATTATTTTCTATTTAGATACTACATGCCTCAAAATATAATTTATAATATAGAGTTATTCGTTATAAAATATTTTAAAATTAATTGCCATTGCCCTAGCGAGTCAAATCAGTACTTTTTTGATTTTATACTCACAAATGAATTAAATTCGAAACCTGAATTGACAAAAAAAAAACAAAAATAATCACTACATAGTACAAAACGAAGTCGCTATCCGCCGTCTGTCTGTCCCTATGTATGCTTAGATCTTTAAAACTACGTAATGGATTTTGATGCGATTTTTTTAAATAGATAGAATGATTCTTAAGGAAGGTTTTTATGTATAATACATGAATATTGAACACGTGCGATGCCGGGGCGGGTCGCTAGTCCTAATATATAAAAATAATCATGGATAAAACCTTTTAACTTTATGCACCATTTCAACTTTCATGCCAGCATTTAAACATTTATTAAACCTGCATAGTTTGCACCAGGCTCTCGTGTGAATGGTTACCGTACAAGCCCTACTACCAGAACAGGTGTAAGAATTCTCCTTCTCCAGTTGCACAGATCTTTTGAAGAAGAGCTTGCAAGATTCACAGGTCCTCACTCCGTAGTGGATACCAGAAGTACTATCGCCGCATATCGGACAGAAGTATAACACTGAAATTTAGAAATTTAGATGTTTAGACAATTTTATTCGTAAATTGTATCGATACATACATAAACGTGCGATTTTATTCCATGAGAATATAATACGCTAGTACGAATATAATACGGAACTATAATACGCTACCTACTTCCATTCATAAATATCTAAGCCAAAAGCGCCGCCATGATTACTTTCAGAGCAGCCAGAATCTACCCATATTATCATCATCATCATCAACAGCCTATAAATGCCCACTGCTGAGCAAAGCCTCTTCTCACACGGAGAAGGTTTGAACATTAATCACCACGCTTGCTCAATGCGGGTTGGCGATTACAAACTTATAATTAGAAATTATAAGCCCAGGTTTCCTCACGATGTTTTCCTTCACCGCTTGTCAGTGGTGTCTGAATAATCTCAAAAAGTACATATAACTCGGAAAAAGTCACATTGGTGCTTGCTTTTGGTAGGTTTTGAACCCGCATCCTCATGCATGAGAAGCGGGCGTCTAAAACATCCGGGCCACCACGACATCATCATCATAATTAATAAAAAGTTTATTTAATTTTTAAGCTACTTATACCGGTCCTATTTACACTGGGTCCCCGATATATACAGAGTCACGCCCGTGACCTTGGAAGTACCAGCCCTAGTAGTGTGCTTCGTATGTTGCTCAGACAACCCTAAGTATGTATAACTTTCGTGAGACAGACGTCCCTGCTACAGACTGCTGGAGTAGCTGCGCGAGTCTTGGCTTGGTATGGATTGAAACTAGTCGAGTTCCTCGTCAAATAATTACGTGAGTAAGTCGGAAACATAATAATTTATTTAACCCTAAGGTTATATAACCTCTATTTCGTACTTTAATGTCTCACAGCTTCGAATGTATGGATTTTTTATAAGTAGGCAGGTCACTCTAGCCCTGTTCACAAGTCACTAAATATCTTTACAGAGGGTGTGTCTAGGGCGATAATTTTTTTTTTTTTTTTGTTAAGGCATAGATTTTAACATATTTTTAAGCTGTGGACAGAATGCTCATTCTACCGTTGTTTTGCATAATTATAAAGGTATCAACAAATGTTCTATTACTTTCAAAGTGCTGATATTACTTACATCAGTTAAATAAGGTATTAAATAGAAACTAGTTTTCATAACAATTTATTTATTAATTAATTGTAAAAAAATTTAACAAACTATAAAAATAAAATAACTAAGGTATAAAATGCATTATTGACGAACAACATAAGAAATAAAATAGCGTCTTCGTTTTTAAATTGTACAAGGGTTCACTAAAACAGATATAGAGGCATAATCATAATCGGTCTACTCGTTATTGTGAAGGAAGAATAGTGTGACATACACTTGTAAATTACGATAAACTAGCTACTTGTCCCGGCTTTGGTTGCTCTATAACATTCTCTGTATAATTGAAAAATAAAATATTTGTCATATTTTTTTATTTTGATAAAACCATGTCGTGATAAAAACGAACATTTTCCGTTTTAATTTATCTATCTATACGCACCTTTACCTATATATTTTATTATGTTTTTATAGGCAAAAACAGAATGTTTATGTAGATAAAAAGTCTCATTTATTAGTTAAGTATGAAAAGAGCTTCGGAGTAAAGCCGGGACGAGAAGTTAGTCATTATACGCAGGTTGATTATATCATAAGCTGTAATAATACACGAACAAACAGAATTTTGTACCTACAGTTCCATATAAAAAACAACGAAATTACTAAACACTCTTCTCAATTAAAAGAAAAGATATGTTTCACATTTTATTCTTGAAATTTTTGTATTTTTCTGAATAAAAAAGTCCGTGGTTAGTAAAACGAAAATGACAAAACGTCACAATTAGGTACATACCTATTTGCTAAATAAAATTACAAAATTAAGTCTTATAGAATTACAATATTAAAATACTATCTAAAACTACATATTATCAAAATTGTAATAACGCCGCAATAATATCTGTTAATAACCAAAAAAATACCTACGTATTATATATATAATATATTCCCGTACCTACTCAAAAACTTACATCTTTACAAACTTAAAATATATTAAGCTCAAATAATAACTTAAAATATATTAAGCTCAAATAATAATAACTCAAATAAAGACGCACTTTAAACAACAAGTCGTTAAGCCTTTAAATGCCGACAGAAAATTGTGGAGATTAAATCCTCCGCTCTCGTGGCCTATAACTTGCCCCCCATGGCGTTCAAAAGTTAAAAATGTAATATTACATTACTATACAAATTCCTAAATTAAAAATTGTATTATAAATTCTCTTTATTTATTTTCATTACGTGATTAGTATATTTTTAAATATTTGATTATATAAATATAACAAAAATCTGAGAGAAAAAAAGTGAGCTGCGGGACATCGCCGCGACCGCGCACGCTGCTCATGAGGAAGAACCCCTCTGTGGTTCGAAACTAGTAGAGCTTTTCTCGTACGTGAGTAACCCGCGAGTTTACTTAATTTACTTAATAAAAAAAAATATTTAAAAATATAAAAAGCAATAGCCCACCAGTAACGGAAGAAATCTAAGCTATAAATATTAAATATATTATTACAATACTAGTAGTAGGTACTAGTCTAGTAGTCTTTCATAGCCAGTCTACCGCTATCTCCCATTTCCATCAGTACAACAAACGAACAAACGAGTACCAGAACGTGTGCAGCTATTAGGTGTTGTTTACTACACCAATCGATCGGCGATCGATGCCATCGGTCGACGTTGTTCCTTGGTGTAGTAGCTTTGATCGACGGATACGGTTGATCGTTCGATCCATTGTCGATTGGTCTGGTAGAAACTGTCGATTGACATCGACTAATCCATTCTACCATCGATCAACAATCGGTCGATTGGTGTAATAAAACCCTTGGTTATCAGGTAAAATGTCCACAAGGCACATCTGCTGTCTCTTTTTACTTTTATATAACTTTCATATACACTAGGTCATTAAAAGGCCATCCATTTCTTTCTAACTACCTTCATAATTCAAAAATCATTTATTCGCACGCTTTTCAATATACTATCAACGTAAATTATTATTAGTCAAATAATTATACTACAACATTATAATTTACCGATTAAAACTATTTATTGGCAGTGATGTCAAAAGTAAATTCAAATATATTTAGCTACAACATTTTATTATTTAAAACTACTACTCTATTGGATAATAATAATAAAGTTTTCTTGCTAGAAGAATCATATTTTATATCTAATGTATATAAATAGGTATAATATCAAAAACATAGTCTAAAAAAAGATGTATAATTTTATATACTGTGATAAAACTGTATAAGTAATTACATTATTATGTATTAACACTAACAACGAGAGACATTTCTACACGATATAATAATATTTATTATATTAGCTTTCTTTTTATATAAATAGATAAGTATAAAATCATTTCAAAAGTTATTTTAAATAAAATTCGGATCGCCCTCCTCGTTCCTTTGTCAGTCTTACTAGGGAAGGCATCATACCTACAGCAATACATTTTTCATACCTGCATAGCTTACACCATCTTCTTACAGGTGACAGGCGACATTTGTTGTTGCCAGCCACACATTTGAACGTCAAATTTTTCTCCAATGCGATAGCCCTCTTGAAAAATGACTTGCAAGATTCACAGGTTTCGACTCCATAGTGGATACCGCTGGTAAAATCTCTGCAAACTGGACACAATTTCCTCGTATTGAGCAAACTTGCAAGGACTGACTGATTGGCTGTGGAAATAGAAGTCATGTTTAATCTACGTAAGTAGGTACTAGTACTATGGTATATATTTCTAAGTAGGTATATATTTCTTAATCGATAAACATAGTATGGTAACTAATTGTCAGATTGGTTAGTACTCGTTGAAGGTAAATGTAGTTTGTAGTTCAGCGTACCATACTAAGACGGAGGTATTTTGTTCAATCTGTCGGTGTACCTTGAGTAAGTCTTCTGCCAACTGGACTGCCTCGGCAAGGGGTCTCGGGTTCGATTCCCGAGTCGGGCAAAGTATTACTGGGTTTAAAAAAAATCTCAGTAGTAGCACGGAGTCTGGAACTGAGCCCGGTATATGGCAATAGGCTCACCCCCTATTACATGGGACTTATAACATAAATAGTGAAAAGCGGGTGTTACATTGTACAGTGGTATAATGTGCACCTCTGCCTACCCCTTCGGGGATAAAAGGCATGATGTTATATAAGTCTTGGATAATGTCTTCAGTGAATCGGGAACGAATTCCCGATTCAGTCTTAACGTCCCATAACAATCTGTTTGCTACCGTTTTAACCAATCGCGCTAATAATGTGCTATTATAAAAATTGGTCAGTCGTTTCCGTTTCCGCACGTCTGTCGTCTGTGTTTTCAATGTTAAAATTGTCAGTCGTAGTTGCGGTCGCAGTCCTGGTCTTGTCTTTTCCAGCATATATAAAACTTTCAGCCGGAGGAAGACTAACACAACTCGTACTTGGGCATCCTTCAACAAAATCTTCTGAGCAAATCCTAGTCTCCCATACCACTTCAGAAAGGATACGTCTATGATAATAATACATGCTGGAAAATTCGTCGTTAAAATAGTCGATTACAAGTTGTATTTTGCAGTTTACTAGGTTCAATTATAGTCTCAACCAAAATCACCAAACTTACCGTAGATATTTGAAACACAACTCGTCACTTTGGGTAACTACACTTTCCGGGGGGTATGAGACTACTTTTTTTGGATATCATACTATCCATGGACAATTGAGGGGCTAGGAATAGGATAATGAAATGAGATTTCGACGTGAATAATACCTCTATATTATGTCTTTACATGATAATCTTACTTGGGTTCATCAATTCAGTTTTTTAGAAATAAATACACTGCGCAGGTAACTACTTTATATATTTCAGTAAAAAAATATTTTAAATGGCGAAAAAAAATTATGTTTCTTAATTTTATACCAGATTTAAAACATTTATGTTATTTAAGGAATTAAATATTATAAGCACCAAAAAATACTTTGATACTATAAGTTCTGTTACCAAAAATATGTACTTAACACCAAAAATATAGTAAATAATCACCAACTGTAGTAAATGATCAACTTCGATGGTGGGCGGATAGAGGGCGTTAGGTTATAAATTTTAACCTTGTGGTCAGAAATAGGAGCACTGCGAAGCGGGGCTTCGTCGCCATGGTCTATTTCATATTAAACTGCGGTTCTTATTTTGATGGCTTTTGGGTCAACTTTGATATATTTGGAAATAATTTGCTTTAATAGGATAGCGTTTTAAATTAAACTGGGGTTCGAATTCTGGTGATCATTTACTATTTTTGCCATTTACTATTATTTACACAGTTCTTAACAAAAGAGCTGCAATGGAGCATCTCTATCTCAAAAATCACAACATGAATTTCATGTAAAAAAATAAATTGAGCTAAGGAGCTGCATAGAAATTCAAACTGGGTTTATCATATAAAAAGTCTCACACTGCAAAATTTTAAAAAATTCAAGGTTCATGATTATGGAAAATATTTTGATAAGTAATAGTTCCTTCTTTCTTGTGTAATACTGCTTTGCAGCCAAAATAACTTCTCCTTGTGCACTGCCACCGTTCTTTACAATTTCTAGAATAATGCAAAGAGAACTTGTATCCGTTGACTATCATCAGCATTCTGTTGTTTTTCGACATTCCATATGACAACTTCACTGAAAACATAAAACAAAATAACTATTTTCATTTACTGCAAAATGGAGGCATGTGTTCACAAATATTTTTCTCGGTTTCCCAACTGAGAAATATTATCTCTTCTTGATGTTTTAAAGTAAAGAAGAAAAAATATTTTCTCTTTATGATGATTGAAGTCAACTAATGGTAGAGAAAGAGATGCCGTGTTGGCACAGTCAGCGCCTGTTTCGTTATAAATGAGTGTCCTGTTTCTTTATAAGTGAGGGACCTATTTCTTTAAAAGTGAGGGACCTGTTTCTTTACAAGTGAGGGGCCTGTTTGTTTATAAGTGAGGGACCTGTTTCTTTAAAAGTGAGGGACCTGTTTCTTTATAAGTGAGGGACCTGTTTATTTATAAGTGACGTGACCTGCGCCCGATGGTACCGACCCAAGGTTTGTCTGTTTTCGAATCCTGTTTCTTTATGTAAGCACCCTTAGGCTACAGTAACTGTGTAGGCGATAAACTCATTTTGATACTTACAAAATAAGTTGTTTAATGCTGTAAAAACAGTCTCTACGATGCTATGATATCAAATAATAAAACAACAATATATAATACGTTGTTACAGGGCTGTATTTAAAAAAATAACAATTATTAAATTATATTAAGTACAGTAAATAATACTTATTCAAAAAATACTTTGTCTTCAACGAAAAGACTAGCGAGTATTTGAGATATGTATAAAATGAAATGCATATCACTTTGATAAACTTATCGACTAAATAAATAAATAAAATTATATGATATAATTTCAGTCGTACCTATTAATTAGCATGCTCGAACAAAGAACCCGAATTTAGCTTAATATCATAGTTTATTCCCGATGAAATACCTACGGCAAACAAGGTGTAGGCTAGCTAGGCCTAGGGCGCCAGGTTACAGAAGTTCATATTCATATTCATTTATTTGCATACCATAATGTGAATAAGATGTTACAATACGCTTAAAGCTAAGATACATTTATGGACCCCGTAAGAGCACAGCAACATTTGATAAATGAAGTTAACATTTTTTTTAATTAAGTTGACATTTCTCATCAAATATCTAATATCTCATATCAAAATATAACATATAATCGAGTTTAAATTAATGAATAAAAGTCAAAATGAAATAGTTACAATAAGAAATAAAATAACAGAAGTCATAAAAAAAAACAAAATAAAATAAGTAAGTAATTAAAATTATTGTTAAATCAAATAATTAAAATCAAATCAAAATAATCAAAATCAAATTAAAACAATCAAATTCAACACAAAATAATCAAAATCAAATTAAAACAATCAAATTCAACATAAAATAATCAAAATCAAATTGAATCGATCAAAACAAAGTTAGTAGTACACAAAATAATACAATAAGATAGTAGTCAAAATTTACACTTTCTACAAATAAATAATCTGTACCTCTTACCATGTGTACTTGTGGTCTGTAAGCACAGTACTGTATTATACACTACTTGTGTGCTACTATAAAGTTCGTCGGACGACGCGCATGCCCACCGGCTGTCCAACTGTCCATAGAGAGGCGAACGCGTCAAAAAAAAATTAGGGGCGCTTGAGACGCTTGCATGGGACATAGCTAATATACTAAGCTAATATATACATAGCTTACTGGGTTTAGTCCACCTCTGGCAGTAAGTCCACAACTGCCCATACAAAATGTAGCGCCCACCTTTATCCAGTTATATTACGAGTTCTATGTAATAACAGAGAATGGAAGAAAGAAAAACGATAATAAGCAATTTCGGTAAGTCTCCATATTAATGAAAAAAACAATCGCTTTTTAGGCATAAGCAGGTTACAGTAGAACTACTCACATTGCTGGGTTGGGTGGGTCTGAGCCCAGTGCCTTTCTGGCTGGAGTCATAGTCTGGCCACTGAACCAGCACTCAAGCTATTGATATTAATAGCATACCCACTTCCGATTGTTTACCATAAATATGTATGGCGCAATATG
This sequence comes from Spodoptera littoralis, assembly GCA_902850265.1. Lineage (NCBI taxonomy): Eukaryota > Metazoa > Arthropoda > Insecta > Lepidoptera > Noctuidae > Spodoptera > Spodoptera littoralis. Next base: position 3,212,788 of record LR824542.2, on the reverse strand, counting down.
TGGAATATAGGAACTTGAATTTCATAGCAACGTGGTTAGACATGGCTTACTATAACTTTGGTATCTCCATGTACCATAAGTTTTAGTAATATATCTAACCACCAAGTTCTTCATCACTTCGAGGACCGCCCTGAGGACACGGTGGAACACACAGTGGGAGAATGCCCTGCGTGGGCTGAGCACCGCCGTGCCCTGAGGGAAGTGATCGGCGATGGCGACCTCTCGCGTCCGGGCCTAGTGCAGGCCATGATGCGGAGCAAGGGGGACTGGGATGCCGTCTCCTCCTTTTGCGAAGCAGTCATGCTAGCTAAGGAGGAGGCGGGACGCGTGAGGCAGCGAAGCGCTGCCTCCTCGCAACCCTGCCATCGCGAAGGACACACTGGGCGTCGGTGATTGCCGGACGATCTCCGGCCACCGTAAGCGCGGGCCTGCGGACGGCGAGCATGGGTGGCTCCCCATCCGACCAGAAACAGACCCGAGCGTAGGTACGGCGCGGCGCATTCCGCGCGCGCCTCAAAGAGCCATCAGACCACCACAGATGGGGCCCAATAGGGCCGATGCCGATTCGGAGTCGCGGAGAACCTAACGGGTAACCGGGGCTCCGGCTCGACGTGCAGGAGAAGGAACGGGGTGGTTTTTTGTCAGTAAGAATCTGACACTTTCTCCCGCCTCATCCAGGCGGGAGCAGTCATTCGACGGTTTTCCCGCCTTAAAAAAAAAAATCAATAATCACTTTTACTTTCAATATGCCGTACCTACTCGCTGCGTATGTGGTGACTAAGTCTGAAGAATATGATATAAATTGGACTATGCCCCACTGCATGCTGACCCTCAATTTGATTGCTCTGTCGTTGGAATAAAAGAAGATGCTAAGGGCAGGAACTATCAGCAAACAATAGATTAACAGACATAGAAAGCTCACCAACATTTTTGGAGCTGATTGATTTCTTTATTTCGCCGCGTGTTTCCTAGTCGGACCTTTTGTTTTTTTTTTCAAACGACTTGTTCAAAGACAGGGGGCTTACTCTTGAAACCAATCTCAATGTTAATGCTATTTCAATCCAATAAAATATCAATAATTATGCAATGTCAAAACTCATCTATTTGGTTGCATATCAAGTTGGAGGTACTGTATTTAGTATGAAATAAATGCTGTCCGATGAGTGAGAGGGAAACATCTATATTCTATCGGCATTTCTACTGTAGACTTTGGTCTCATTTTGCTTTGTACAAATAAATAAAGGAAATTAGTAGCAGAAGGAAGTCAGTAGTGAGTACACTACTCACTCACTCACTCACTCACTCACTCACTCACTCACTCACTCACTCACTCACTCACTCACTCACTCACCCACTCACTCACTCACTCACTCACTCACTCACACACACTCACTCACTCACCCACTCACTCACTGAAACTTATTTAAAATGACAAATCAAAATCCTTATTAAGTCGATTTTAAAATTTGATATTTGGACAATAGTCTTATAATCTGTCTAGCGCACTAAATCTACTTAGGGCCGATTTTTCAGTCATTAGTAAATTCTGAACTGTTGAATAAAATTAACATTTGTATAATTCCTTATTAACTCGTCGAGTACCGGTTTTATAGACACAATTAAAGAACAATAGGTCGCGGTCACCGGTGACCGCTTGGTGTTTGACAGTTTAAGTCATAATTTAAAATTATTGTAAATCAAATAATTAAAATCAAATCAAAATAATCAAAATCAAATTAAAACAATCAAATTCAACACAAAATAATCAAAATCAAATTGAATCGATTAAAACAAAGTTAGTAAGTACACAAAATAATACAATAAGATAGTAGTCAAAATTTACACTTTCGATGAATTTAATGAACATCAAAAATTAAATCATCTAAATTAACTAAATAATGAACTAACTAACTAACTAACTAAATAAATAAAATAAGAAAAGTGTGTTTTTGTGGTCTGTAAGCACAGTACTGTATTATACACTACTTGTGTGCTACTATAAAATGTGGAATATAGGAACTTAGATTTCATAGCAACGTGGTTAGACATGGCTTACTATAACTTTGGTATCTCCATGTACCATAAGTTTTAGTAATATATCTAACCACCAAGTTCTTCATCACTGCGAGGACCGCCCTGAGGACACGGTGGAACACACAGTGGGAGAATGCCCTGCGTGGGCTGAGCACCGCCGTGCCCTGAGGGAAGTGATCGGCGATGGCGACCTTTTGCGTCCGGGCCTAGTGCAGCCCATGATGCGGAGCAAGGGGGACTGGGATGCCGTCTCCTCCTTTTGCGAAGCAGTCATGCTAGCTAAGGAGGAGGCGGGACGCGTGAGGCAGCGAAGCGCTGCCTCCTCGCAACCCAGCCATCGCGAAGGACACACTGGGCGTCGGGGATTGCCGGACGATCTCCGGCCACCGTAAGCGCGGGCCTGCGGACGGCGAGCATGGGTGGCTCCCCATCCGACCAGAAACAGACCCGAGCGTAGGTACGGCGCGGCGCATTCCGCGCGCGCCTCAAAGAGCCATCAGACCACCACAGATGGGGCCCAATAGGGCCGATGCCGATTCGGAGTCGCGGAGAACCTAACGGGTAACCGGGGTTCCGGCTCGACGTGCAGGAGAAGGAACGGGGTGGTTTTTTGTCAGTAAGAATCTGACACTTCCTCCCGCCTTACCCAGGCGGGAGCAGTCATTCGACGGTTTTCCCGCCTTAAAAAAAAAACCACCAAGTTCTTTGGCTTTGGCAAGATTCATTCAATAATCACTTTTACTTTCAATATGCCGTACCTACTCGCTGCGTATGTGGTGACTAAGTCTGAAGAATATGATATAAATTGGACTATGCCCCACTGCATGCTGACCCTCAATTTGATTGCTCTGTCGTTGGAATAAAAGAAGATGCTAAGGGCAGGAACTATCAGCAAACAATAAATTAACAGACATAGAAAGCTCACCAACATTTTTGGAGCTGATTGATTTCTTTATTTCGCCGCGTGTTTCCTAGTCGGACCTTTTGTTTTTTTCAAGCGACTTGTTCAAAGACAGGGGGCTTACTCTTAAATCCAATCCCGATCGATCGACATTGGTATTATGAAATTTCGTACTTTTGAGTTGCAATACTAGCGCCCATTGCATCCGTATTGCGTGGATATGTAATGAGGATTCATTTTACGTACGGATGTACGTAAAATAATCCGTACTCTGAATGCTATTTTAACAGCTACGATAGGGGTTGTATAGTTTTGACATTGCATAATTATTGAGATTTTATTGGATTGAAATAGCATTGACATTGAGAATGGTTTCAAGAGTAAGCACCCTGGTCTATTTGGTTGCATATCAAGTTGGAGGTACTGTATTTAGTATGAAATAAATGCTGTCCGATGAGTGAGAGGGAAACATCTATATTCTATCGGCATTTCCACTGTAGACTTTCTCACTCACTCACTCACTCACTCACTCACCCACTCACTCACTCACTCACTCACTCACTCACTCACCCACTCACTCACTCACTGAAACTTATTTAAAATGACAAATCAAAATCCTTATTAAGTCGATTTTAAAATTTGATATTTGGACAATAGTCTTATAATCTGTTTAGCGCACTAAATCTACTTAGCCGATTTTTCAGTCATTAGTAAATTCTGAACTGTTGAATAAAATTAACATTTGTATAATTCCTTATTAAGTCATAATTTAAAATTATTGTTAAATCAAATAATTAAAATCAAATCAAAATAATCAAAATCAAATTAAAACAATCAAATTCAACACAAAATAATCAAAATCAAATTGAATCGATCAAAACAAAGTTAGTAGTACACAAAATAATACAATAAGATAGTAGTCAAAATTTACACTTTCGATGAATTTAATGAACATCAAAAATTAAATCATCTAAATTAACTAAATAAATAATCTGTACCTTTAACCATGTGTACTTGTGGTCTGTAAGCACAGTACTGTATTATACACTACTTGTGTGCTACTATAAAGTTCGTCGGACGACGCGCATGCCCACCGGCTGTCCAACTGTCCATAGAGAGACGAACACGTCAAAAAAAATTAGGGGCGCTTGAGACGCTTGCATGGGACATAGCTAATATACTAAGCTAATATATACATAGCTTACTGGGTTTAGTCCACCTCTGGCAGTAAGTCCACAACTGCCCCTACACAATGTGCGCCCACCTTTATCCAGTTATGTTACGAGTTCTATGTAATAACAGAGAATGGAAGAAAGAAAAACGATAATAGGCAATTTCGGTAAGTCTCCGTATTAATGAAAAAACAATCGCTTTTTAGGCATAAGCAGGTTACAGTAGAACTACTCACATTGCTGGGTTGGGTGGCTCTGAGCCCAGTGCCTTTCTGGCTGGAGTCATAGTCTGGCCACTGAACCAGCACTCAAGCTATTGATATTGATATTAATAGCATACCCACTTGCGGTTGTTTACCATAAATATGTACGGCACAATATGTGGAATATAGGAACTTGAATTTCATAGCAACGTGGTTAGATATGGCTTACTATAACTTTGGTATCTCCATGTACCATAAGCTTTAGTAATATATCTAACCACCAAGTTCTTCATCTCTGCGAGGACCGCCCTGAGGACACGGTGGAACACACAGTGGGAGAATGCCCTGCGTGGGCTGAGCACTGCCGTGCCCTGAGGGAAGTGATGCAGGAGAAGGAACGGGGTGGTTTTTTGTCAGTAAGAGTCTGACACTAAAGGCGGGAGCAGTCATTCCATGATTTTCCCCCTTAAAAAAAACCACCAAGTTCTTTGGCCTTGGCAAGATATGAAATATACCTATGCTGTCCGGTGAGTTCAGGGAGACATCTATATTCTATCGACATTTCTACTGTACTTTGGTCTCATTTTGCTTTGTACAAATAAATAAAGGAAATAAGTAGTGAGTACACTTCTCACTCACTCACTCAGTCACTCACTCACTCAGTCACTCACTCACTCGCTCAGTCACTCACTCATTCAGTCACTCACTCACTCGCTCAGTCACTCACTCACTCATTCACTAACTCACTCGCTGAAACGTACTTGAAATAACAAATCAAAATCCTTAAATTAAGTCGATTTTAAAATTTGATATTTGATCTTATAATCTGTCTAGCGCACTAAATCTATTTAGGGCCGATTTTTCAATCATCAGTTAATTCTTAACTATTTGCTTTTATTCAAATAAAAAACTTAAATTAAAAACTAACTATTACTTAAAAAAAATTAAAACTAAATATTACTAAATTAAATACCTATATACAACTAAAGATTTAAATTAATTATAAGAAAAAACAAAAACAACTATTTACATAAAGCGTCGAAAAATTCGTCCGCATCGACGTCAGTGGGGAAAGTACCCAGAAGGCTGGCAGCATTGCCACATTCTTAACTGTAGAATAAAATTGACATTTGACAGTTTTTAGTATAATACTTTCCAATAAATGTAGTTTTTACCTAATATAGTATTTAAACATCCCATTAAAGATCAGATATGTAATTAGAAATAATGTATATAGAAACTTACTTGAATTTCATAGCAACGTGGTTAGACATGGCTTACTATAACTTTGGTATCTCCATGTACCATAAGCTTAGGTCATATATCTAACCACCAAGTTCTTCATCACTGCGAGGACCGATCTGAGGACACGGTGGAACACACAGTGAGAGAATGTCCTACGTGGGCTGAGCACCGCCGTGGCCCTCAGGGAAGTGATCGGCGATGGCGACCTCTCGCGTCCGGGCCTAGTGCATGATGCGGAGCAAGGGGGACTGGGATGCCGTCTTCTCCTTTTGTGAAGCAGTCATGCTAGCTAAGGAGGAGGCGGGACGCGTGAGGCAGCGAAGCGCTGCCTCCTCGCAACCCAGCCATCGCGAAGGACACACCGGGCGTCGGGGATCGCGGGACGATCTCCGGCCATCGTAAGCGCGGGCCTGCGGACAGCGAGCATAGGTGGCTCCCCGTCCGACCAGAAACAGACCCGAGCGTAGGTACGGCGCGTCGCGTTCCGCGCGCGCCTCAAAGAGCCATCAGACCACCACAGATGGGGCCCAATAGGGCCGATGCCGATTCGGAGTCGCGGAGAACCTAACGGGTAACCGGGGCTCCGGCTCGAAGTGCAGGAGAAGGAACGGGGTGGTTTTTAGTCAGTAAGAGTCTGACACTCCCTCCTGCCTCACCCAGGCGGGAGCAGTAATTAAAAAAAAACCACCAAGTTCTTTGGCCTTGGCAAGATTTATTCAATAATCACTTTTACTTTCAATATCGGCATATTGAAAGTAAAAGTGATTATTGAATAAATACTCGCACCTACTCGCTGCGTATGTGGTGACTAAGTCTGAAGAATATGATATAAATTGGACTATGCCCCACTGCATGCTGAACCTCAATTTGATTACTCTGTCGTTGGACAGGAACTATCAGCAAACAATAAATTAACAGAAATAGAAAGCTCACCAACATTTTTGGAGCTGATTGATTTCTTTATTTCGCCGCGTGTTTCCTAGTCGGAACTTTTATTTTTGACGGGGGAACCTTCAAAAGGCGCCTAGCTTTTTTGGGGAAAAAAGTGGTATAGTAATATAAAAATAGTCCTAGTCGGACCTATATTTTCCTCCAGACGTTACAAAGATTATATCACCGACAAATTTCCATTGAATAAAGAAAATGCCGTGTATGAAGCACTATCAAGCGACTTGTTCAAGGACACTCTTGAATCCAATCCTCAGGGAATGCCCTCAGGGAAGTGATCGGCGATGGCGACCTCTCGCGTCCGGGCCTAGTGCAGGCCATGATGCGGAGCAAGGGGGACTGAGATGCCGTCTTCTCCTTTTGTGAAGCAGTCATGCTAGCTAAGGAGGAGGCGGGACGCGTGAGGCAGCGAAGCGCTGCCTCCTCGTAACCCAGCCATCGCGAAGGACGGACGTTGCATAACAAGTTGGAGTTACTGTATTTAGTATGAAATATACCTATGCTGTCCGATGAGTTCAGGGAGACATCTATATTCTATCGACATTTCTACTGTGGACTTTGGTCTCATTTTGCTTTGTACAAATAAATAAAGGAAATAAGTAGTGAGTACACTTCTCACTCACTCACTCGCTCAGTCACTCACTCACTCATTCACTCACTCACTCATTCACTAACTCACTCGCTGAAACGTACTTGAAATAACAAATCAAAATCCTTAAATTAAGTCGATTTTAAAATTTGATATTTGGTCTTATAATCTGTCTAGCGCACTAAATCTATTTAGGGCCGATTTTTCATTAGTAAATTCTGAACTGTTGAATAAAATTAACATTTGACAGTTTTTAGTATGGAAGAATTGTCAATTCTTTAAAGTTATTCTTCAGTTAAAATTTATCTGGCGTTGAAAAAATCGGCATTTAATATATTTTAACAAGATAAACTATAACTTTGAAATAACTAGACTAGCACAAAATGAAATTAATATAAATTTTGATGTTCAATCTATCTGCACTTTCCAATAAATGTAGTTTGTACGTAATAAAATATTTAAACATCCCATTAAAGATCAGATATTATGTAAATTAGAGATCAAGATAATAAAACACATAATATAACACACACACAATTAAATCGAAATATACGGTTTGCTCACGCCAACGCGAGCCGACGTCTCGACACACTGCTCACGAATACGTAGGTCACTAGATAAGTTTTGAGATTTAGCAACTTTACTTTATATTTTTTTTAAATACCTCATTTCCGTTGGCTTTGATACGTCGAAACCAATCATCAAAAATTTTCTTCCATGTTTCTTCAGGGACTTTTCACGCCGAATCCCAGGCTTGAATTAACTGGTCATCATTCGAAAAACGGTGACCATTCAGTTTATGCTTTATCATTGGGAATAGGCCAAAGTCACAGGGAGCAAGGTCAGGACTGTAAGGAGGATGCCCTAGTAGAATTAAACCAGATCGGCTTAAAAAATCTTCAGTTAATTGAGCCTTATATGCAGGAGCATTATCGTGATGAAGCCGCCAGGTGTCAAGGCTGTTCCTCATCTTCAATGAGCCATACTTTGTTTTTTTATTTAGATTTTACGTCATAATAATACAGCCAAGATTCGTCACCTGTTACTATTGAATTCACACCAGAAGATTTTCCGCCATCAAACTTGGTGAGAATTCTTTGACACCACTTCTTACGACACTCCATTTGGACCTCTCTTAAAAGGTGGGTACCCACAACGTGCAAATTTTTCTTACTCTGATGGTGCACTAATCTTCAGGAGTTCTTCTATTTGTTTATAAGTTACATGTCAGTCTATCTCAGTAGTTTCTGAACTGCAGCTATGTTTTCTGGGGACACCGCTTCAACAGGCCGCCCGGGACGAGATTCGTCGGACAAGTGAAAATTTCCTCTTTGGAACTGTTTATACCACCGGTACACTGAGCTACGAGATGGTGCTTTGTCATTAATTACAAATTTTAATTCACTGACACAATCATCAGCACTCAAACCTCGCTTGAAATTATAGAACATTATTGCTCGAAAATCTCGACGCGTTAACTCTGACATCTTGATTGAAATAAAAATTCACAAAAAAATAATGTAGGTAGGTAGAACTTTTTTTTAATTTGTTACCCACTACTGATGAGATGTACTAATGTCGATAAAAAAATTACGAATATACTTGAGTAGTTTAACGATATCTCAAAACTTTGCTAGTTTCCTACGTATGAGTCTCAGTACTGGTCTTGAAACTAGTAGAGCTTTTATCAAATACTTAGTTCATACTTTTAACAAAAAACGTTGCTCCACACTAGGATTTTCTCCTGTGTCGTGGGTGCGTTTACAAACATACAAGTTTACATGACACCCAGACCCGGAACAACAATCTGTGGATCACACAAAGAGTTGTTCCGCGCAGGAATCGAGCCCGCGACACGTTGCGCGGCAGCTAGTTGCCCAGCCACCGCGCCATCCGTGCAGTCAAAAAATATACTAGTATATACGTCATTCAATTTAGTATGTCTCACGATAATTATTACACAATAATAGAATTAAGTATCACAACCAAATCAATGAAAATATAAATTTCTAAGTTTACTAATTAAGAAACATAGTTATTGCTTTTGTTTATAAACTATATCTTATCAATAAATATCACACTTATGCCGGAATACTGAAACCCTACTCTATTTTAAATCGCACTTAAGTATAGTTCTGTAACTATGCGTCAAGCGTGTCCTTGCATTGTTCTCACATATACATACAGTATTGGAATATGTATCAGAGACAATGTGGAACATACTTTTTTTTAAATAGTAACGAATGGAGTTGCTTTCTCGTTCTCCATTCGAATCTACATTTTGGAATGAGCTTCACCTAGCTTCAGTTACGGACTGACTGACAGACTATTACTTATTTTGTATTTGTTGACTATATTATTTGTTGAATAAATGCTTTGACTTTGACTATAAAGTCGTTGTAATATGAAAGAGATGACACGATATTTAAGTTCAAATTAAAATTGAGTAGCCTTTCGATATTCGGGCGATAACATCATAATACAATTATTAGGTACACAACCAAATATTTGGAACAATAATTTGACTAGTGATTCCTATACTTATCTAGCTATGGAGCCGCGGAGAAATTAACGGGTAACCGGGGCTCCGGCTCCACGTGCAAGAGAAGGAACGGGGGGTGGTTTTTAGTCAGTAAGAGTCTGACACTCCCTCCAGTCAATTGATGATTTCCCCTCTTAAAAAAAATACCTATTTAGCTGCACTTTACCCCAATGACATTATTCCAAAAAATCAGGTAATATTTTATTGTTCAAGGTTTTTCTCCTTCAATTACATCATAATAAATTAGGTATAAGTTCCATTAATTATATAAATATGACTTATTCAATTACTGATATTGATAGATGACATTAGAATAATAATTACTGAAATTACAATTTAGAGGTAGTATTTCCAGGAATTTAAATTACGAGAAACTCTACAACAATTGAGATAAGGTAAATTAAACATATTACATTAAGATGTATCTACCCCTAAACACCCTCATTTTTATACTGACTAGGTAGTGCCAGTAAATTGTTAAAACAATACCCCCATTTTAAAAAGAGTACCTAATGATATTTCCCAAATAAACTATGAATCTAAAGACTTTACACTACACTAGCGCCATCTGTGACGCAAAAATCGTAAACGTACTAACTACAAAAATCAATCAATTATTGTTAATCCCATCCATCCAAAAGTAGGTCTAGCTCGGTTAATCTGGAGTTCCGATGCGTCGTGGTTGTGGCTGCCCTTTACTTCGATGATACGTTTTCCAGCTGTCTTCACAACGGCTTTGCAGCACTTGTAAGAGTGGGTGGAACAGGTCCACCTAACAACTCCATTTCGAAAGGAATGCCGGCAGTAAGTATAATTTCGGTACACAATTAAAGGTTTTCCTCTGAGGGATTTAATGATGAAAGCTTCTTCATCACCGAATGTGATAATTTCTGTAAGTACACAAAAGCGTTAGCGATAAAAAAGCGATTCAGTATGCGTGTTGTTTAATCTAAGCTAATTTATTTTAGATTAGGCATTATTATATGTTAGAGTAACGCGGCTTTAAAGCATTAGGCCCTTATACGTATTTAGATATTTTCTCCATCACCTGACCATGTTAGAGGTAACTAATTGTTATACAGAGGATTTAACAATGGGTCTGACTCCAAGAAATAAAATACATTATATCTTTTTAAATATATTTTCGTATAAAAAGAGAGCAATGGAACACAAGTGCACTAATACTGAAAATACATGGCATAAAGTCACATAGCCATTTTGTACTACAGCATCTAGTGAAAAATAGGCAAGAATTTATAATACAGAGATCACAAAGTTGATTTTTATCACAAATTAGCACCTTAGGTATAGTAAAGATAATTTAAATTTTATTTAAAATACTAGAATACACCCCGATCCACAAAATGTCGTTAAACGACAGATTATCAAAAACTTATACTAAAAAAAAAATTATTAAAAAATTGCATTAGGTATGGCTTTGATATAACAAAAAATCATAATTCTAGAAACGGGGTGCAAAGAAAAGGAACTGTCATGAAGAAATAAATATATAGACTCGACAATTCATTTTAAAATATTACCTAGAATATTACTATGCTACATGTGGCCATCTTGTCCAAGTGAGTGTATGATCAGCCTCAATAGTAGGTAATATAATCATTTATTTATTATTATTGTCAGCCTAATTATCGCACAAAACAAAAGCCTCTCTAGCCTCCTTCGAAACCTCTACGCAAAGCTTTCTGTCATATTAAAATACCCTCATTATAATGCAGCAATGACAACAATCTTTAAATACTGTTCTTTTCTAATACAATAATAAAAACTTTAAAAGAACCAGACAAGATGGCATCCCTGTACATTTTATTATGCTGATCCTAAGGCCAAGACGATGTCAAACAAAAAATTCTGTTGGCGGATGATTGTGTAAGTTTTTTGCATATATCAGTCTGTTTCGCTCAGTATACACTTTGGCTGGGCAACCATGAGAGTTGTGAGTATAACAAGACCAATATGAATGGTCTCCCTGAATCTGCACTCTGGTGAATGTGAAGTCTCCAAGTTTCATCAATCGGTCTCCGCCTCTTGAGATCATAAATTTTACTGGAAAGTAAACTTTGTATGAGGATATTTTATTAAGAATGTAAAACAACATATTGATTTGATTGAAATGTTTTTATACAATTTGTGTACAAATAATAATCTTTGATTTCTTTTTTGTTAACTTTGTTAAGTTAGCTGATAAAACATTTATTAAATATCAAATAGAAGTTACCTAAAAACTAAAAAATAAATAGAAAACATTAGTTCACATGATATCCTACTACAAACTGACATATTTACTATACTTTAAGTTTATGTATATTTGTATCATAATAAAATAAATAAAACTAAATCTTTCTGATAAAACATACATATATTTCTTTCAACATTTTTAAAGCTAAAATTATTATATGACAAACAATATTTCACATTCCTCTTATATTACTCACTTTATAGGAAACCACATTAGATTTAATATAGAACAGATTTTTCTGTGGATTTATAGAGGTCTGTTACCCTGTTTAAACAATAAAATTAAAATATGAATTATAAAGAAGAAAGATTTGATAGTTTATTACGTTATTTGCATTGTTATTTGGTTCTGAACTCTGTTGTGGAACAATTAGATAATTCGTCCAATATTTTTGTAGGAAGTTTCTTTTCAGGAAGATACAACAATATACAATAATACTACTTTTATTCCAATATGCCCAAAAAAAACATCTTGTAAATAAAATAACTTACGTACTATTTAAATAAAATAAATAGTCTCAGTTGTAAACAGTAATTGATAAGTATTAAATTACAAATCACTTGAAGAGATATTTGTAGAAATAACAGTTGTGAAATTAAGAAGAAAAATAAGAAGAGAGAAGAGTATTTCTAACCCTAATTTTGGTAAGTTAGGTAACATTCTAGATATTTTAACATGACATAAATTAAAATAAACCTACTTAAATAGTTGATTTCATTACCTATTTGCATTACATTTCTTACAGCAAGCCATATAAATGTTAATGACCTCTCCGGACACATTACAATACGCGACTTTAAGTTGCTTTTTCATAACATCTTTATTAGCATGTTCGAATAATAAATGTATAGTATGCAATACACCAAATAGTTCCTCAATAGGTACATAAAATTTAGGTTGAGAGCATATTTGGTTCGGTAATATCAACCGGTCCCTACCGTTAACACATAAAATGTCATAACTTGTAAGCATTTTGTAATCTTCAAAAGTTTTAAACTCTTTATTCTTGACCTCTTTCACTTCGTTAATAAAATCTTTGTATCGTAAGGCGTCCATGAGGTACACGCTATTACTTTTTCTACGGCTAATAAGTTTATTCAGTTTTTCATAGAATTCGGCTTTCATCGGTAAAACATAGCTCGGAGAGAATTGCGACAAAACTGGAATAAAAATACATTCATTTTGTTATGTTTGTAAACGAAAAAGTAAAATAATTTCGCTAAAGGGATACAAAATTTAAAAATATGTGGGTAATGTAACATCTATTAAAAATATGTGTAAACAACCTTTATTTGCCATTTTCTAACAAGACGGAAAAATAAAACATTGAAATTCATGTTACAAATGTTTTATTGGTATAACATCTGAAATATTGAGAGAGTATTCAAAGAATTAATCCTTTGTTCTATCTGATACAATTACATATTTTTACATTAATCTTTATTCTTTCTTTACTGACATATTTAAGTACATTATTTCTAACATTCAGAAAAAATAGAATTTATTTTGTCAGGCACGTTAACTATCAAAATACAGGTACTAATAACAATACAATTTATTTACAATTTCGTTACAATATAAAATATTTCAAAAAATATAATAGGTACTTAGGGACTTTCCTTAATACATAAAATACAGTCGCAAAGCTTAATCTAGGCAATAACACAATCAAGGAGTCATTAAATGAAATAAGTATTTTAAACTACCTACATAAATAGGAATCAGCTGACATAAAAACTAGGTCAACACTTTTACCATACAAATTGAAGCATGAAAACATATTATGCCGCGTCTGGAAGATGATACTTAACTACAATTTCATATTAACATCCTTAAAACGGTAACACACCGAACAAAGTAGAAATAAAAATAAATAAAAAACTATATTGCACTTACCAAAACTCGCAGAAAACCACGTAAAATTAACGAAAACAGGCAATAATTAAATAAATTGACTATCACACTATACTTACTAAGGTATAAATTAATATTATTTAAAATTAATAATCTATTAAACAATTTATAAGGCCAAAACTTTTGAAACTACGCGCACAATTTGAGGTTATAAGTAACATGTTTAGATTATATTTATTAATCGCACATATTAAGCACTATATTTTATCACACATAGAATATTAATAACACAATATTATGGTTATTTTAGAGAAAATCTTAGAAATAAAGTGCTTATTTTTGTTATTCGTTTACCGTCAAACTCGTCAAAGTGACACGACTAAACGACTGTCATAGCAGTACGTTTCGTTCCACGCGCAATAATTTTCTTTAGGACGTTGTTCGTGGCGCCACCCCGAATAAATAACGGCAACATTTGGCTTTACCTTAACTATACGAGTTTAATTTCTTTAAAGATTTCCATGAATCACATTACATTAGGAAGGGTATATGAGTGTATAACATTTTCATTTTTGAAAAAACATAATACCTCTAATATATTTAAGTTTATCTATTAATATCTATTAAATTGTTTCCAGTAAAAAAAATATGTCATACGTAGGTCACTACAAAAGTTTTGTCGTATGACAAATAGTTAATAGTTATAATTCAACTGAGGGTAGATTCTAATACATCAACTAATGTCAACATATTTTGCATAAGTTTCGTTGGAGTAACTAGCTTAGTATTTTTTTAGTGAATTTTTTAACAATTGGATATGTCAGATTTAAATCGTCGTGACGTTCGGGTGATAATTTTGTATAACTTTAAGCGTGGATTATCAAAACAACAATGCTTCGAAGAAATGAGTGGTGTGTTGGGTGATAATTGTCCATCCCTTAGGACTATAGAAAGATGGTTTTTACAATTCAATCGCGGCAATTTTAATTTAGAAGACGATTCAAGACCGGGCAGGCCGATTGACGCAACCACTGATAAGAATATTGTGGCTGTGCGAAAAGTGATTGAAGGAGATCGCCATGTAACATACCGTCAGATCGAGGAAACACTCAATTTAAGTGCACCAACTATTCATCGAATTCTTCATGAAAACTTAGGAGTACGAAAGCTTTGTTCACTTTGGGTACCACATTTGCTAACTGATGCGATTAGGGAACAGCGCGTCAAATGGTGTAAAGAAATGTTAAAAAAATTCAATGACGGCAAATCTAACTATGTGAATTCAATTATCACTGGTGACGAAACCTGGCTGTATTATTTCGACGTTCCAACTAAATCCCAGAGTAAAGTGTGGGTGTTTGAAGACGAAGATCCTCCGACGTCCGTTAAAATGTCCCGGTCAGTCAAAAAAAGAATGGTAGCCGTATTTTTCTCCAGAAGAGGTATTTTATCAATAATTGTGCTTGATAAACAGAAGACTGTGACAGCTGCCTGGTACACTGAAAAATGTTTACCTCAAGTTTTAGAATCTTTGAAAAATGAACGTCCAAACTCAAGACTCGACACTTGGTTCTTGCATCATGATAACGCTCCCGCGCATCGAGCCGGCAAAACTGTGGACTATCTGAGTCAAACTGGGATCAAATTACTGGGACACCCTCCTTATAGCCCAGACTTAGCACCGTGTGATTTTGGCCTGTTCCCATATGTAAAAAAGCAACTAAAAGGCCGCAAGTTTACTAATGATGACCAACTTTTAGGTGCTTTTGAGGAGATATGCAGCAGTGTGCAGGAAGGATTCTGGAGCGACATCTTTGATACGTGGTTTGCACGTATGAAGACCTGCCTAAGTGCCAATGGAGAATACTTCGAAAAAAAAAAATATTTCACGGAGTACGACAAAACTTTTGTAGTGACCTACGTATTTTGATTTATTTATAAAAATATCACTTGCAAATATAAAATATTTAATAATAATCTGCTATTAGTATTTTTAATAATGAAATTGTAGGGCATACTTATTGCATACATTCATACATTATGTACTATTTTAAATACTCCTATTAAAATATATTTTAATTTGAAACGAACGACATTACATTTCGTTAACAGCTCTTCTAATATCACTTTTCATATTTGGAATACATCTATTAAAAAATAAGTTATCTATGTTGATATTATAATAAAGAACAAAAATTATAATTCGATAGACTCGATAGATATATTACAACAAATATATTTTTTTATATTTGTAGGTAAGTAGACAATTATCTACCTTATATAATTTTAGTAATACACTTCAGGTACAATCAACATTTCTTTTTTTTAAACAACTTCAACAAATAACTCTCCGTGTTCTCACTATAATTGCATATATTTAAAAAATACGCCTATTGAAGATATGTTAAGTAGGTACATCGTAAGTAATAGAAAACAATAACATTTTCATTTTGATATTATCTACCTAAATATCTACATTTACCAAAAATAATTATAAGTTAATTTAAAACTTTTGTAAGACATCTCACAATGTTTTCGGCTTACTATTAGTCGAGTTCCTCGTAAAACATTTACGTGTGTCAGCCGAAAACATAATAATTAACAATTATAAGTATTGAGGATTAGTTTTTGTGTTTGAAAATACATCAATTTTAAACATATTTTGTTCGCCCGACACAATTTCGATGAATGCCTATAAATATATATTTTTTTTAATTCTCTATTTTATATTAACAGGGTAGCAAAAAAACAAGATAAAAAATAAAGGCACATTTCTTTAACTTTCCAATATTTTTTATATTTGAAAATACACCTTTCAAAATATTATAATACGTACCTATATTATAATTTGTAAAAGATGGCAAAATTCAAATGTTAAACATCACAACTGGAATACGTTATATTTTTTATTTTACATTTGAAAATACAAATATATTTCATATAGTACAATAACATCATCTATTTCTAAAAACCATTGATACCTAAATATTTACATAATTATTACATTTAATACATAACACATGTATAACCTCATATTCGTCTCCCATCCATGGGGGTAAGCAGAGACTATGGAACGTCAATTCTTACTGACTCGTTCGGTTCATCAGTCTTTTCAAGCATGCTCGTCGGTTAAAGGTACTTTTAATTTGGCCTTTCTTAAATATTTTTCCAATTTGGTCGATATATGTCCGTCTGAGTATATTGTAAGGTGTAGTTCCAATCATTTTTTTTAATCTGTCAAACACCAAGCGGTCACCGGTGACCGCGACCTATTGTTCTTTAATTGTGTCTATTAAACCGGTACTCGACGAGTTAAGTATTATGATCTTTTGGGCGCGTAATAGGAAGGTTTCTTTACTAATGATTATGTACACTATTATATTTTATTATGTTGCCGTCGACGTCCAAGATGACTCGTGCTATACATTTGAGGGTCTTCCGTTTAGAACAGTACCAGCACCTGGATTTCCAACTGTTAGAGAAGGTATGACCTTGGAACATCATCACAGTTTTACCGCTGCGTAATTGCGTTATTTCATATTTTAAATCTGCAAAAAGTAAAATATTTTTCATAATGATCGTTTTTAATGTTGAGATAGTTATCTACTACTTCTTAATAATGAAGGGTTAACCAAAGAAAATTAACTAGAGACGTAATGATTAATAATATCGATGAATATCGGTATGGGACGACAGAACAGAGCCCTTAGACAAACTGCATAAACGTATTAAACGAATGAAAAATAAAATTTCTGAGAATGACACGATCGACATTAATTTCCGAGTTGACATAGTAGGAGGCTAGAAAATACACAATTTTATCAATCCCAATATATTTCAGTTTAATTATTAACATGCCCTTTAGAATCGATAATTAGATACCAATAAACCAAAAATGCTTATAAAACAATGTAATTTCTTGGGTACTTATTGATGATTTTCTTGGGAAACCATAAACTAGAAATGGGTAGGGTACGTAAGCATATAACCTAATAGGTCTGTACGTACTTCGAATTCTGTGTACGCACAGAATTCGAAGACGTGATTTTTAATGTTTTCTTATAATCTAATAGACGATAATTCTACTTATTTCTACTACTGCTATAATGAGAATAGAAATGATAATAGTCTTCATCAAAATAATTATACAATAAATAAATATATATATGTATATTTCCTCAACATGTTCATTGCAGCAGCGTGCATGCATTAAATCGCAAAAAATACCAGAACCAATGTTTTAAGAATTAATTAAGGAATCTTGAGTAGGTAACTACAATGAATTGGCAAGTACAAAATGACAATCATCTGATAATAATACAAAATGACAATGACAATAATGTATACAATACATGAGATAGTGATAAGTATTATACTTAGGGCTCGTACACAAAACTGCGATGCGATGTGAATTCGCAAAGCAATAAATTAGGATGCGAATTGTTGCGTTGCGATTTCTTGCGACAAGGCGTCTCCCGGAGTGACCATTCCTTCGACGACCGTCAACCGTACTAAACACGTATTTTAAATTGAAAACTAGGTTGTAACATGGATCGTAAAAAGAAGTGTGCACTTCTTTAAATGCTTAGGAGATACAGGAAAAAGAAACAAAGAAGATTTTGGGAAGATAAGACTTTGATGCGCGATGCGAATCAATTCGTGAGTTCTTGCGATTGCGTAGAGGGAGCTCGCATATTTTTATGATGCGACTTCGCATCGCAGTTTTGTGTACGAGCCCTTAAACCTAAAACTTGAACCTAAAAAATTTACTAAACACCAGCCAGTTTATGTGATATTTAGTAAAAATCAGATTTTACAGTCTTATGTAATAACCTGATTTTGTTTTAAACAAAGCAGGCGGGGGATGGGTGTGATCTAATTTATAATGGGTTAGATTTCCAGAATTGTCAAAGCGAAGTTTGGCTGGACATTGGTTATTGTTTCTCCCGCTGCAGTGCCAATACTTCAAGGCACTCGTAGTTTGAACAAACGTATGTTTATCGATCATAATCAACGGTTTTCTGCCTTGACCCACCTGGATTTTTTCGAAATGAATCCCTGGGAAACCAAAAAAATAGGAATTATTAAAACATACATAGTGTGCAAATAAGATAACAAAAGGTGAAGAAATGAAAACGTCGTATTAATGTGTTTATGAATATTTATAATATGACTAGACATTTTTTTTTCGACTAGATTCGAATATACATAACGACTTGACATTTATTTACCTGACTAAACCGTTATTTTCAATTAAGTTAGTATGTCTAACGATAGTTATTATACAAAGATGACTACACGACTTAGCAACTTGGCATACTTGCCACATCGATTATAAATTACATTAGGTTACACGACTTATTCTAAGATCTACAAAATATATGTATGTAGGTACATATTATTATATAAAATTTCATAAAAATCGATTAATGCCCGGTTTCTGAGGTCCTTTTATCGTCAGTTTATCTATTCATTAGCGCTATTGGTTCTATAACTTATAAATATGCGTTTCTAAACAACGTAGTGTAAGTTAAACTCCGGATACACTTCGATTAACTTAACTGACCAGCGAGGGACGTTTATCGATTACATAACTATATTTGACGTGTTATTTAAAACAATTTTCAGTGAATTATCAGTGAAAACTAAATATCTTAACGAAATATTAGCATCATGAATACAAGCAGTTCATCTGATTTCGAAGTACTCGAGTTAAGTTCGGATATATCAGTATCCCGAATCTTACGACGTAGGAGAAATCCTTTCGAAATGTTTACTGATGAAGAAATTAAATTGAGATATCGTTTTAGAAGGTGTGTGTGAACAAGCATATATACCCATATACCCCAAGCGGTCACCGGTGACCGCTCTCCACTAACTACATTATAGACCTTATATCCAATGTTTAGAGACTACTTTTAATTTGTATGAATACTTTAGTGATATTTATGATATCGTATATGTTGCGTGAATGATTCAAAATACCTATCACGCACAAAATCATAATAGTTCTAAACGGAAACAATGAGTTTGAGGTTTTATTTTTTTAAGGTCTGTCAGTGATAAAGACGCTGACAGATAGACAATAATTTTGAATAAATATTGTAAATTATAAATAAAACTATTTCTGGTCACATATTTAACACTGGAAAAGAATGTAATATCAATAAAACTATTATGTACAACGAATTTAACTGATATACTACTCTGTCAAGAAAGTACCGGGAAAAGATCAATAATACACAAAATGTCTGTTATTTATCCAAATTTATTTTAGCACCTTCAAAGTATGCTCCTTTAGAAACGATACACTTGCGCCAACGAATAATCCATTCAGCAAAACATTTTTTAAACGCTGCTTCCGGAATTAAGTTCAGTTCTCGCCGCGAATTCTCCTTTATATCTTCTATCGATTAAAAACGGGTGCCACGAAGTGGTAATTTGAGTTTAGGAAAAGAAAATGTCAGCAGGACCCATATCTGGTAGGTGGTTGCTGGATGGTATTTGTTGAATGTTAGGTCAGAAATTCGTTCGTGCCTTGTGCGAAGGCGCATTGTCGTGGTGCAAAATCCAAGAATTTTCTTTCCACAAATCTGACCTTTTTCGTCGAATATGCTCTCTTAAACGCCGCATAACGCTCAAATAATATTTTTTATTTACCGTTAGACCTTCCGGTAAGAATTCAGAGTGCACAACACCGCGATAGTTAAACAAAACAGTCAACATGACTTTGACCTTTGATCGACTTTGGCGTGGTATTTTCGGTTTCGGTTCAGTTGGAAGGCGCCACTCCGAAGCTTGTTGACTAGTTTGCATGTCAAACTCGTAAACCTACGTCTCGTCACCAGTAACAATGAGTTTCATGAATGTTGGGTTCGAACTGACTCGTTCTAGCATGTCCTCAGCGACTTTCATGCGATTGAGTTTTTGGATTTGGATTTTTTGGGACTAGCCGAGCAGCATGTTTCATACCCAAATGATTAGTTAAAATGGTACGGATCGACTCGTGAGATACAGAAAGTTCGGCGGCTATCTCTCCCAGAGTTGAATGGGGATTTTCAGTCAGTGTTTCCTTCACTTTTGCGACTCATAAGCACGAGTTTTTGATGAAGTTGATTCACCGTAAGCCTTCTGCAACATTTTCAGTGACTCCAAACACGAATTTCCATTGGCGATGCAAAATTTAAGAAAAACTCTTTGTTCGATATTTTTGTCTATTATGAAATTCGCAATATACACTATATAATATGATATAACTAAAACCAGCACTGTATTTAATATAGATAACAGATGCAACTCAAACTCCGTACCAAAATGGAAAACAGTTGTGCCAATCTAACAACTACAAAAAAAAAAACAAAAATTTGTATTTGGAACCATAAACCAATCATCCATTCCCGATACTTTTTTGACTGAATGTAATTAATTTTAAGCGCTGTATTTTAATGAGACCCCTCTAGTGGGGTAATAAAGAACTAGCTATCGGTATCATAGTTATCAAACAGCTCTTCGCGCATTCAGAAACGCAATGACAGTTAACTAAGGTTTATCTATTCCATAACTTTATTGACCGAAACTGATCTTCAACCGATCTTCGAACCGATCCAATAACTTTATTGGCCGACAGAAACCGGGCATAAGCCGTTGCTAAGGAGTATAATATAAATGGCAACCCTAATTAAATTAAAGCTTAATTTACACCGCCACGGAATGGAGTGGAAAACGCGTGTCCAATTTTTGGTTTATTAAATACGAGCGTGTTTGTGTATTATACAGATGAAATAAAGTTCATTATGCTATGTACAGTTTCGGTCGCTTCCATTCCATTCCGCAGTGGTGTAAATTGAGCCTAATATTGTGATACGAAAATTTGAAATACAATATCAATATTTAAAGGAGAAAATGTGTTCAGTTTAGAGTTCAACTTCGTAATAATGTAGCTGCTGTCCAGCTTTTTCGAGTCGCAGCCTGCCTGGGCAATTTTCAATGTATTTCCCGCTGCAGTGCCAATATCTACTGCCATGATTAGTTCGGACAAATACATGTCTATGGTCCGGCGGCAATTCTTTTTTGTCCGGTGACAACGGTTCTTGCTCCGGTGGCAATGGATCTTCGGCCGGTGACAGTGGGTTTTGGACCGGTGGCAATTGGGCCGTAGGCAATGGGTTTTGGATCGGTGACAATTGGGCCAGAGGCAATGGTTTTTGGGCCGGTGGCAATGGTTTTTGGGCCGGTGGCATTGGGTTTTGGACCGGTGGCAAATGAGCTGGTGGCAATGGTTTTTGGACATGTTGCAAATAAGCCGGTGGCAAATGAGCCGGTGGCAAATGAGCCGGTGGCAATGGGTTATGGACCGGTGGCAAATGAGCTGGTGGCAATGGTTTTTGGGCCGGTGGCAAATGAGCCAGTGGCAATGGGTTTTGGTCCGGTGGCAAATGGGCCAGTGGCAAACGGGATGGTGGTAAATGGGCCGGTTGCAAATAGACCAGGGGCATATGGGCCGGTGGCAAATGGGCCGGTGGCAAGTCGCCCGGTGGCATAGGAGCCGGCGGCAAATGGGCCGGTGGCAAATGGGCCGACGGCAAAGGCACCGGCGGCAAAGGGGCCGGTGGCAAATGGGCCGGTGGCAAATGGGCTGGTGGCGGCAAAGGGGCCGGTGGGAAATGTGCCGGTCGCAATGGTTTTAGGACCAGTGGTAATGGTTTTTGGGCTGGTGGATATGGGTTTTGGACAGGTGGCAATGGTTTTTGGACTGGTGGCAATGGGTTTTGAACTGGTGGCAATGGTTTTTGGACTGGTGGCAATGGGTTTTGAACTGGTGGCAATGGTTCTTGTGCCGGTGACATTGGGTTTTCGAGCGGTGGCAATGGTATTCGGTCCAGTGGCAATGGTTCCCAGACTTGTTGATCCAATTGGTTGTTTTCGAAATGACTCCCTGGAAACACACATTTTTTTATTTACGTTATTTTTTTATTTTTTTTTTTTTAAGAAGAGTGCCCCACTCTAGGATTATCTCCTGTGTCTTGGGTGCGTTTACAAACATACAAGTTCACATACACATGACACCCAGACCAGAAACAACAATTTGTGGGTCACACAAAGTGTTGTACCGTGCGGGAATCCAACCCGCGACACGTTGCACGGCAGCCGGTTGCCCAGCCACCGCACTAACCGTGCAGTCAAAATTAAGAGACGTGCGTGGTCAATTAAAGTTTATTTTAGCGAAAATAAAAAAGGTGAGGAAATAAAAAATACACATTTTAGTGTTTATCATTCACTTTAATATTGACTATTCGATGACAGAACTCTTCTATGCGTAGAAGAGCTTACTGCTTACATGCCATTGTATAATATTGCATATTAAATTAATTCCTAATGATGCCTAAGGTATCCAAATAATTAATAAATCTTCTTTGGCAGGAACGAAATACCTTAATAGTACATATTTACTTTCAGTTATAAAATGAAATTCCACTTACATGTGTAAAAATAAACAACAACATGGGATATGAAACATTAAAGTACTTTCACGATTTAAAATGCATGCAAACCTAACCTTACCTAATGCCACACGGCAGACGTGCCATGCGAAAACATGCCTTTGACTGCCATTGGTCACATATTATATTGGTTACATTATTCTGGACAGACATTTTTCATACACAGGCACACACCCACGTGTAAGAACTCAATCTCAACTTAGAAATAATCCGATGATAACTTTGATATTCTTCGATATAAGTTTCACAATAAATTATCAACGTTCTGTTCAACACGGTTCAAATTCAAGAGCCGACCAAAATCATAACTGCCAACCAAGACGTTTGATGGTAAAGTTTTTAACTCTTGATTTATCTACCTTAACATTTTAATTTGTCGAGTATTATTTTAGTGGCGGGTATCTGTCAATGTTACCATTATAAGAATATAGGACTGTTGGCATGTCTATGACAGCTGACAGATACCTGTCACTTTACAAATAACAACATTTGGGCAATGAGTGAATAATACTTTACACACGTACCTGCAGAATAACTGTTTAATTTTTTATATGCTTTTATATTAATTTACTTTTCTGATTGAGCGGCGTACCGCCGTCCGAGAGTCAGTGCAGAGTGCCATCTGAAAATCAGCGTTGGGCATGTCGGCTCAAGTTTATGCAGAGATGGAGGCCCTTTTGGCGAGGGCTGGCGCTATTGAATGTTATTTATATCTTATATCTTTTTATTGATATTAAATGTCTGTGTTATTATTGTATTGTCACTATTTTGTTACACTTTGTTGTTTCTTTGTTCTTGTTTATAGTTTATCTTTATCGTTGTGTATTACCTATATAATTATTTTAATTTTTATATTATTATTCATTTTTGTATCTGTGTACATGCCTACAGACAAATAAAGCCTTTTTCTCTCTTTCTTTCTTCCATTAGAAAACTGTTGAAGCCAAATATTCCGCTAACGTCGGTCACCGGCGTATTACCTCTATAATTAGTTTTGTTATTGTATATCTATTAGTTTATTGTCTATAATTAATTTTTTGGTATTTGTTATTTTTTTAGTTTTGTATTGTATTTTTATTTGTGTATTATATTTTATATGGGCCACAGTTGCCTGAAATAAAGAAATAAATAAAAAAAAAAAAAAAAAAAAATAAACGTCTTAAAGTCTAGCCAACAAATTCATAGAATTTTGATACCTATTCACACATATTTTCTATGTTCATTTACATACTAGGTAGCCAAAAATATACACAATAATATGTAAGGATAACATCACAAGGAAATCTGAACTGTACCATAAGTATCTAAGTATTCAAAAACATATTCAATCCAAAGTGAGGCAATTACGTCTACATAATATGTACCTACTTATGTACTGTACCCTTTGGAGACGATGTCTATAAGCGAACGGTAAACAAATGAAGCATAAAAAAAGAAATGATCAAACATTCAAGAAACGCATTAGACGTACCAATAGAGCAGGGGATGGCTACCTTGATTAGACATAAGATCTACATTTTACGAACGAAATGCGTTCGATCTACTATTTAAATACTTCTTCAAATCTTAAATGAAACAGCATAGGGTTTAGTACATAAATATATGCATGTATTATACATGTTCCTTAAGAATCACTCTATCTATTAAAAAACCGCATCAAATTCCGTTCGTAGTTTTAAAGCATAGAACAAAGTGAGAATTTATGTTCATTAAAATATACAGCTTATTCGCGTGAACTATTTAATATACAAAATCTCTATCACTTTCAAGCCACACTGGGACTCATATTAGTTGTATTTATGAACCGTTGGACACTGACAGTGCGACTGATCCACCAATTTGAGGTCGCGCAGCGAGCTATAGAGAGGTCTATGCTCGGAGTCTCTTTGAAGGATCGAACCCGAAACGAAGTGATCCGACAGACAACCAAAGTTATCGACATAGCCCAAAGGATCAGTAAGCTGAAGTGGCAGTGGGCCGGTCACATTTGTCGAAGAACCGATAACCGATGGGGTAAACGTGTTCTAGAGTGGAGACCGCGTCTAGGCAAACGTAGTGTAGGGCGCCCTCCAGCTAGGTGGAGTGACGACATCCTCAAGTTGGCTGGCAGTGGTTGGATGAGAGGAGCTGAAGACGGAGCTCAGTGGCGTGCCATTGGAGAGGCCTATGTCCAGCAGCGGACGAACACAGGCTGATGATAATGAACTGTTGGTTGCTCTACGTCGCCGCGCTGATCATGCTGTGACTAGCAGAGATAACGTATATTGTAATTAATTCATCAACAGCCTTTAAATGCCCACTGCTGAGCAAAGCCTCTTCTCACACGGAGAAGGTTAGAGCATTAATCACCACGCTTGCTCAATGCGGGTTGGCGATTTCAAACTTATAATTAGAAATTATAAGTCCAGGTTTCCTCACGATGTTTTTCCTTCACCGTTTGTCAGTGGTGTCTAAATAATCTTAGAAAGTACATATAACTCGGAAAAAGTCACATTGGTACCTGCCGTTGGTAGGTTTCGAACCCGCACCCTCATGCATGAGAAGTGGGCGTCTTAAACCTCCGGGCCATCACGACGTTCATTAATTGGTAGTCAATAATCTCATGGCATAAGGTAACTACATAAAGAAATACGCCTAGTTAAATATGTTTTAAGATAGTTTCACATAATGTCCTGCCTTAGTTTTAAAATAAGATGGTGGATCATGGTTATGGTCCAGTTCATAATGAATTAGTGCTCCGGACTCGCTGAACCGCAGTTTTGCTGGACACTTGGCTGAATACTTCTTGCTGCAGTTCCAATACCTATCATCACTTGTGGTTCTTGCGAAGGTATAATTCCTGATCATCATCAACGGTTTCTTTTGTTTACCAACATAAATTCTTTCAATGTGAAATCCTGAAAACGTTTGCGACTTAGTTTGGAGTCTACCCATTGTTTAATTTCTAAATCGTCGCTTCTAGAAGCTATACGGCGTTTAATGATGGTCTAAATTTGATGAATTTATGTATGCAAGCATCTACTTAATAGTTTTATAAAGTATTCAAAGCGACTGCAATGCAAGAAATTTACATTTTATAAGAATAACTTTTTATAAGGCCAGCAATGCACTAGTAACTTCTCTGATGTTGCGGGTGTCCATGGGTGGCGCTAATCGCTTACCGTCAGTGGACTCACCGGCTAGTTCACGTCTTATTATCCTATACTTACCACAAAACTGTAATACTGGAATTAAAAATCGTTTAGTACGTAATAAATTATTTATTCTCCTACATGTTTACATTAATACTGTTATTTTTAACTCAGATTAATATAGTTAAAACACATGTCTACGTAAGAAGACTTATTTTAATATGGAATTCTTTCAGTTTTCATCTTTTTTTTGGTAACAATTTTGTAATTGTGTTTTTAACCCTCATAGTCTTATTCATTCATCTATTTCAATATAAACTAGCGGTTTGCCTCTCCTTTACTCGGGATCTATTCTCATCTCAGACGATTCTGGATTTATTTTTTGCTTTCATACAAACCTTGTCTAGAAACAGATAATTTAGTATTCATTTTATTTACATAGTAAACATCAATTTTTTGGCTTACTAAAAATCTACAAGTCAGTATCTACAGCACTTATTACAATAAATAAAATGATGTTCCACCATATTAAGAGTCACTTAACTGTTACTTAGTCCAGTCCAATAATTACCTACTAAGGAATCGAGGTATTTTCTATATTAGATGAGCCAACGTTTGACCTTTATCTACTGGTGGTAAGCGATGATGCGGTCTACGATGACGCACGTCGTCCCATAAGCAACCTATTCACTCGGGCCTTGAAGACCCAGGTTAATACCCTTCATGAAATACAGATTCTTTCTTCTATGAATTATTAAATGTCCCTGAGTACTACAGTTTGTCATTAGCGTAAAATTACAATGTTTTATAAGCAATGGCGACTATTTTAGGTGGCGTATGATTGTGAATATTGTGAGAAATCTCAACACTACGATCCTTCCTGAGTTTAAGTCTAGCCTTACATTTACTGATTAACCTGTTGGAGCAAAGGAAATACTGACTTTCACTCTCTTGCAGAAATGTGAACTTCTTGTATAGAAACATATCTTTTCCATTAATAACCATGGATTTACATTGTTCTGTAAAAAAAAAGATTCATTGTATAGAATCAAATTACTTTTAGGCGAAAATTAAGCAAAAATGTACCATTTTTGGGAACCACATTATTGACGGATCGCAGCCAATCACGTTGAAGTACTTACTTAAAACAAATGGGGATGTCTATCAATCGGTCCATTATTGAAGTTATTTGGTATAACTGTGGAGAAGGTATGCAGAAAGCTATTTTATATTTTTAAGGTGCTGCCTCATCGGGAGCATTCACGTGTAATGTAACATTATAGATTCGACTTTGAGCATTACATTACAATAATACCTCCCTGACTAACAAGCATTTGCGTGTAATGTAACATATTGATTCGACTTTGAGCATTTCATAGCAAGATGTCAGACGAAGCGAGCGGGCCTGGGGAAGCGGAGCGCATTGATGTTACAAGTTGTATCAAGATATTACACATTGTATCATTACAAGGTGCGCAGTGTAATGCTCGGTTCTCCTCCTTCACTGATGTAATGCTCAGATCTGTAACGTTACATTACACGAGAATGCTCCCGGTGAAGGAGCACCTTTAGACAATATGCACTATAAATATAATGTAGAAAGTGGAGCAACGCACACAAAATTAAAAGAAATAAGAGAGAGTAGGGTAATAAAAACACCAATCATCGCATTAAAGCTAATATATTTACCCAATTATACCATCTAAGAATAAAACGAGTACACTCAAATTACGCTTTACTTTTTTAAACGTATACAGAATACACACACATTGAAACGAAGATACATCCGTCGCGTGACATGGCATGTCATTACACTTCATACATTACAGTGGTGCAAGTACACACACAAATATGTTATTGATATTTTAGTGCTTTAATAATTTTTAAGTGATATTACCTCCACCCCTTTTTCAATGCCCTTGTACTAATCTAAGCGAAAACTTTTTTCCTTATTTTTATTTAAAATACGTTGCTCTCACACTAGGATTTTCTCCTGTATCGTGGTTGCGTTTACATACATACCTACAAGTTCACATACACATGATACACATGACACCCAGACCCGAAACAACAATTTTTATATCAAACAAAGTGTTGTTCCGTGCGGGATTCAAACCCGCGACATGTTGCACGGCAGCCGTGCGGTGCAGCAACTTTAAAATGTAAGGTAATACATAATTATATCTAAATACAATATAAGAACTACGAATTATACTTAGGTACTTAAATATCATAATTAAGAAAAAAATAATAGGGACTAAGACAATTTCAATATTTTTTGGAAATATCAAAAAGTATTTGAAAATAACTAGGTGCCTACTATTAGAACTAACTGAGAAAAGTTTTACTGTTTGTAGCAGTAGCAGCGTCCAACAACAGTAACAACATCAACATTGCTGACTAAAGGCATCTTCTCACACGAAGAAGGTTTGAGTATTAATCGCTACGCTTGCTCAATGCGGAAGCCCAAGTTTCCTCACGATGTTTTCCTTCACCGTTTGTCAGTGGTGTCTAAATGGTACTTGCTGTTGGTAAGTTTTGAACCCGCGCCCTTATGAATGAGAAGCAGGCGTCTTAAACCATTCAAGTCAGCAGCGTCCCCACACTGTTAATGCATGAGATTCACCTTGTGACATCAAACTAGAAGAGCTTTTCTCATTTAGTTAACGTGATTAAAACGTTAATTTCAATTAATAAGTTCTTTACCTACACAATTGCCGTTATGTATGAAAACATTTAAACAATTTTATTTCATGTATTTTTTATTAGAAGGTATTTATTGAAGTAATCACCCACGCAATCAATGCATCTTTGCCAACGCAGTGGCAGTTTATTGATGCCCTTCTTAAATAAATCAGCTAAACGGGAGACAATAAATTCTTCAAAGGCATTTTGTACTGCCTCTCGGGTATTGAATTTTTCCCGACAAGAAGTTATTCGAATTAATCAATTCCATGGTTAAAAAAATATTAAATTAGAATTCAGCTAAACAAAAATTATTTTAATTTAAACTGCAGAACGATAATTTCATAGGTGAAGGCAAAAGAAAAAAAAACCATATAATGTCGAATAATATTGATGTTAAAGTATCAATATACTTTAACTTTTATACAATTTGACATCAATATGTCAAATTGTATAAAAATGTAACTATTGTGTTACAAACATGTCAACATGGACTGTGTAGACATAGTATAAAGAACACAGTAGGTTATCTAAGGCCGCCCGCCGAGTTATTAGCCTACTCTTGCGTTGATCCCCAGGGTTGTCACTTTTACTTTTAGTTAATATTTTCGAACAAGCAGCACTTGATCTAAATTTATGAAATGAAAAGCATATTATGATTGAATATTTTATCAATTTATAAATTTAGTAAAAATTAAAAGCTTATAAAAAGATTATTAACTTCTTAAAATAAACTTTAGCTCTATACATAGTATTCAGAAAGTAAATTTGGGAATACATTTATATGGAAAAATGCGACTCGGCTACGCTCTTAACAAATCAGATAAACTGTGAAATAAACAATACAATACCACATTTTCTTATAATATTTAAGTATAGTAGGTAATTACATTTCTGGTTGAGTAGGAACTATGAAGAATGATAAGAGTATCTCATCATCAAGTACCTACAAATTATATTATGCTAGAAAAAGTGACTAGCTTACCTTTCCTGTTCAATAGGTACCTAATCTGAACAGAGACAGTTCTGGAATCGATTAATTGTTAAAACACCCAAACACACAGCAATACGTTCTTCTACGGTTATCAGACATTTTTTATTTCATTGAACAGTGCCGAAAAGCCGTGAAGCGCGCGCGAACCTCGTACAGTGTCAGCCCTGCCTGGCGCACTGAGAAACGGGTCGAGATTTTGTTAAAGTGTGCGTGCGTCGACGCATAGATACTATGGCGCACACATATAAGCCGCGCGCGGAGCATTTGTATGAAGATAACCTACTTTGTTCTTTATACTATGGTGTAGACATAAACGATACATTTTTATTAATTTTGTATGGGACTACTCTACAATAACACCATTATTATTTTCGCCAAGCAAAGCGCTTATTCGTGGTAAATTGGTTAAAAATAATAAAATGAGAATTACGTGTAATTTCTTGTTGAATGAGTCATTATCCCTATTTATTCCTATAATACTTCACTTACATATACTTTAAAACTATTGTTGATTATATTATTTAGGTTCTACATACAACTACAATTATAAAAAAAATCATTCAATCAAAATAATTATAATATTAATAATATGGAGTACAAATTAGGGACAAATCCTTTTCAGATTTTATTTAAATCCGATAAGTGATCTACCACTATCTTCCAATAGTTTATGATTATGATACTACAACTAAACTATTAAATAAAAAGAAAGTAAAAGAAAACAACAAAAATTATACCCTTAATTTAGGCGTCAAAGTATTCGTCCGCATCACTATCACAGGGGAACGTTCCCAGAAGACTGGCAGCATTGCCACGTTGAATGGCAATGCTTATTTTCTGTCCGAAGAAAAAGCCAGCCCTCTGGTCACGTGTAGAGTCGATAAGCCTACGGGCGATGTCTTTAAACACAGAGTGTGCACTGGGACCCCATGGCCCAAGTGTTTCGACCCCAAACGGCTCAAAACAGTAGTTACCCACTAGATTTGAATATTTACGCCGTTTGAGGGCCTCTGCCGCGGAAGCAGCTGCACCAACGCATGCAGCGGTGCTTAAAAGATGTGATGGCGCAAGGGTGTCTACACACGTCGCGTCCCACACCAAAGGCCTACCCATCTTCCAAGGCAGCAACGACATACCATCTGGTCTTTTGCCGTCATCACGTACCAAACCATTAGGTTCTAATACGGCTGGTACACCGGCTGAGGCAAGAGCACGACGAATGATGTCGTTGATGCTGGCATGGCGAGCTATGCGGCCTGCACTTCTGCAACAAGAAAGACCATGGTGTCCCAAGCCATCGACTCTTTCTCCACAGTGACAATAATGCGGAGAAACACAAGGAGCACCTAAATGATAATAAATAATAATTATGATACTTATTTGTTATAGATATTTAAAAAAACAATAAAGATGGGTGCGTTCTACTATGGATACTATCCTTACAGTAGGGGAATGCCCTGCGTGGACTGAGCACCGCCGTGCCCTCAGGGACGAGATCGGCGACGGCGACCTTTAGCGTCCGGCCCTAGTGCGGGTCATGATGCGGAGCGAGGGGGACGGGGATGCCGTCTCCTCCTTTTGCGAAGAAGTCATGCTAGCTAAGGAGCGCCGCCTCCTCAAAACCCAGCCATCGCAAAGGACATTTCGAGCGTTGGGGATCGCGAGACGATCTCCGGCCACCGTAAGCGCGGGCCTGCGGACGGCGAGCATGGGTGGCTCGCCGCCTGACCAGAACCAGACCCGAGAGTACGGCGCATCGCGTTCCGCGCCCTTTAAAGAGCCATCAGACCACCACGGATGGGGTCCAATAGGGCTGATACCGATTCGGAGCCGCGGAGAACCTAACGGGTTGCCGGGGCTCCGGCTCGAAGTGCAGGAGAAGGAACGGGGTGGTTTTTAGTCAGTAAGAGTCTGACACTCCCTCCCGCCTCACCCAGGCGGGAGAAGACATTCGATGACTTTCACCCCTTAAAAAAACTCCTATCCTTATACATATAGATACTACCTTCTATACTATTATTTATCTTACTATTCGAACTTCTAACATTAACTATAATCCTACTAATATGAAATAAAAATAAATCTCAAAGGATATCTGAAGACATGTTGGTATGTTAATCACTGTTTTACGTAAAAACTGCTCAACAGATTGTGTGACAACTAATATGACGACTGCATAGTTAGCGCAGTGACTGGACAAACAACTTCAGGTCAATTAATTGTACCACTAGGTCTATTGTCTTCCTATCTTGATAATGCGGGCGAAACTGGTAGAAGCTAGTTATTAAAGTAATATCTAGTAATGAGTTACTAAGTTTTAATACTAATCTTAGGACGTTAAATAAAGGCGAACATAGTCTCTTGAAACAACAACTGTGTCACCTGGCTACTATAGACTTACACGCAGAATACACACACATTGAAACGAAGATACATCCGTCGTGCGACATGGCATGTCATTACACTTCATACATCAAGGTGTTGCAAGTACACACGCACACAAATATGCTATTGACATTTTGGTGCTTCAATCATTTCTAAGTGACATTACGTCCGCCTTTTTTAGCGTCTTTGTACTAATCTAAGCGAAACCTTTTTTTTATTTTTTTAATAAAACATCGTTGCACCTCTCGATTATCTCCTACGCGAGGGTGCGTTTACAGACATACAAGTTCACGTACACATGACACCCAGACCCGGAACAATCTGTGGATCACACAAAGAGTTGTTCCGTGCGGGAATCGAACCCGCAGTGACAGTAGTTTTACAATTATTACAGGAAATTAAAGATTACATATTTTCTAAAAACTAGTTTGAAACCTACTACTTAGAGTTAATTTATATGGGCGCAGAAACCTACCACGGTCTCATAGAAAACCAGCGTGAAAAGAAACAATACTTGCGTTGTTTCGTCGTGTGTGTGAGGGTATCGGAGATTCGGAGGCCTAATTCTCTCACAGATTTCAAAATCTCGAAATCCCACCAACGCACTTGTAAAGTACTTGTAAACCTATGGTGTTGCGCGTGGCTATGAGCGGCGCTGATTGCGGAGTCACCTACTCCGCTTTAGTCTGTTTTGATTGCATTTTGTTTCGACTCTGCGCCCATATATCCCGAGTTTACTTATAACTTTTTTACATCTTTACGATTTATAACGGGTCTGGGATGAGTATGCATATTATAAGCCCATTCCAAGGTGCCATCTTTTGCGATTTTCAACTTTGCCTTGCATTTTTTGCTTATCTTCTGTGAACAGTAATAGTTTCTGTAGTAAGAACTGCCACGATGTGAAAACGTGTATCCGTCGTACAGGATCAAGTTGGTGTTGTGCATTTTTATTATTTCGTATTCACCTGAAACTAAAACGTTACCTTTAGTACCTATTTACACTTTGATCTTAAGCAAACACCTTGTACCCCTTACTTAAAATAATAATATATTACATACACATTTGCATATACAGCCTAAAATCAAAATAAATAAAAAAAAACAAAAGTATTTATTTTCGTAAATAAGGTGAATACAATTAGTTTAACATAATACAAAATCATACTTAAATGGAATGGAATCATACAAAATGGATTTGCAAAATTACAATAATTAAATAACACAAAAATAATAATAATTGACATTTATTGACATTTGTTTTGGCTCCCTGAGGGATCTTCGGAACTTTGTGTCCAATACTAAAATTTCTAGCACAAACCCACAACCAATCTTCGTCTATGCTGATGCCAGCTATCTTGATCTCAGCCTAAAGAACAAGTAACAAGTTTGAGCGACTTCAAAACCTATGTAACCTATACCTAAGGTTTGTATTTGGATTACGCAAATAGATATGACCATGTCTCCAACAAATAAGCGACCAATTCAACGCAACAAGTTCAACTAACTGCCTATTTGCCTTCGTCGCTTTTTGCGGCGCTCACATTCTTGTTATTTCTGCACAATATACTGTTTAATCCCATGTCCATTTTTATATGAAAGAACGCTTTCAGTACCTTGGTTACATACATATCAAGTTTTTAAAATCAGGTCTAAAATTAGTTGCGTTTTTGTATTGTTTCTATACATATATACTTACTTATATATACTTTACCGATTGCAACGAAGAAATATTATGTATATAGATTTTCTTACTTTTTGGATTGGTCCCATGACATTAAATGATCATTTATTAAATTTATAATATTTCCCGTTGCTATCGCGATATATTATTGGCTTGGGATGGGAGTGCTCACTTTGGACACAATGTAAAGGGCCATCTTTTTTAAGTTTTATCTTTGCCCTGCAGTTCTTACTATCTTTCTGAGAACAGTAGTAGGTTAAATAGGTACTACGTTGTGCGCAGTTAGGGTTCCTGCCATGGGAGCTACCACGATGTGAGAATGTATAACCGTCATACAGAATCAATTGGGTGTTCTTCATTATTATTATTTCATATTGACCTGAAACAAAAAAGATTCATTTAGTAGGTGTATTTTGCGCAAGGACTGACACAATTACATGTAGGTACTGATAAAGGTTTTTTTAAGGAAAGAAAATCATCGAGTGACTGCTCCCGCCTGGGTGAGGCGAGAGGGAGTGTCAGACTCTTACTGACTAAAAACCATCCCGTTCTTCACGTCGAACTGGAGCCCTGGTAACCCGTTAGGTTCTCCACGACAGGTACTGATAAAGGTTACATTTTACTTTTTAGTTTTTAACTTTTTAAAGTTTTTACTTCTTGGTTTTTGAAAACAGTTTTATCTATAATAACTGGTTCCTTTGTTGTGTGGTTCCCGTATAAATACAGGTACCTACTGCAACTTAGTACCCGTACTATTTTTACAACAAAATGAATAATTTCTGTGACTTTTAGCATACTATTAGAAAGGGTATAATATCCCTTCTAAGGAGCTTTTTATAATAAAACTAAGTTCAAAATGGCTTTTATATTTTTCAATGGTTATTTTGGATGTTGAAAATTTTCAGATGATGTAATGAAAAAATTGACTTTTTGTATTAAACAAACATCTATTTAGATTTAATAGACTTTGAAGTATACAACAAAATTTATTTTGGACCAAAAGACCTAAAAAAAAATTAGTCTAAAAGTAAACATTTGGAAAAATTTTCCATTTCAATAAAAAAAATCATATGTGATTAACCGTGACATTTAGAACGAAGGGTTTATGGGTAAAAGGTAGCTTCCAAATCCCTGAAAAAAAGTCGGTTCGTACGCCAAACACTCTGTATATAGGTACTTATGAAACAAACACCTGTTCTTTTTAAGAAAATTCCATAAACTGAGAAAAATAGAATTCTGTCCTGGTGTAGTCCAGTACCAAATTCCTATACCTGAAGCTAGTATTTTACACAGAGATAAAATGCACACAAAATGTAGGACAAATAATTAAAAATCATACAACAAACATACAACAATATATTATTAGATTAATAAGTACATAATGCTACATTTACAAAAACGACATGACCAACATTAAAGAATGTTATTTTCCAACACTTTTAGTGTACATTACTATCCGGGCCCATCATGGGATTATAATGGGTATCCATGTTATATTCACATCACTATTTAGGGAACAGATAGAAAAGTTTCCTAAAATTGAACAAGGAGGATCCTCCGACCAGGCGAGGTGATAATGAAATTTTATTTACTCATATATTATAACACAATATATTTCGACGGCAGCTGTTGTCTCTGCCGTTGGGTAGGTACTATGGATTACGTAGGCTCAGATTATGACCGCATTTCCATAGGTAGCTAGGATGCCCCAAGTAAAACAACAATCAATTGACGCCTAATATGGACAATTTTTACTTGCCAGAAATAAATCAAAAAAGCACGTTGCTACGTATAATATACATACATACACACCAAACCACAACAAACATACAAATATATTACAAGAAGGTTTTTTTAAAAATCATCGAATGACTGCTCCCGCCTGGGTGAGGCGGGAGGGAGTGTCAGACTCTTACTGACTAAAAACCACCCCGTTCCTACTCCTGCGCTTCGAGCCGGAGCCCCAGTAACCCGTTAGGTTCTCGGCGACTCCGAATCCACATCAGCCCTATTGGGCCCCATCCATGGTGGTCTGATGGCTCTTTGAGGTGCGCGCTGAACGCGACGCGCCGTCCGCAGGCCCGGGTTACGGTGACTGGAGATAGTCCCGCGAACCCCGACGCCCGGAGTGTCCTTCGCGATGGCTGGGTTGCGAGGAAGCAGCGCTTCGCTGCCTCACGCGTCCCGCCTCCTTTTTCAATTCCAATTAATCATGACCCGCACTAGGGCCGGACGCGAGTGGTCGCCATCGTTACAAGAAGATATACTACGCAGACAGACACATCGAGAGAACACTTCACACTTATGGGACGACGTGCTCCATCGTAGACCGCATCATCGCTTACCAAGCGAGATAGTAGTCAAACGTCGGCCCATCAAATATAAAAAACCTCATTAACAACTTTCCTCTTGATATGGATATTCAGACCATTTACCAGGGAAATAAAAACAACGAGAGTTTGTTTGACACGTTTATGGCGTTCAGCCATCTGCAGCATTCTGATTGGCCACTCCAATTAACCAACTAATCAGAGGGCTAAATGCAGTGATGTCTCGATCCCATTAAACCTCTGAAGGTGAGAAATACTATTCGCCCATGATTACAGATGGTCATTTTTTGACTTCAGTGATCGAACGTCATCAACATTTATAATATTTCCCATCTTTACTGCGATGTACTATTGGTTTGGTATGGGAATGGTCATCATAAACCCACTGTAAAGCACCTTCCTTTGTGAGTTTCAACTTCGCCCGGCAGTGCCTACTGTCTTTTTGGGAGCAGTAGTAGTTTAAAATGGAACTGCCACGTTGTGCATATGTGAAGCCTTGATATAAAATCACTTTATTCTTGTAATTTTCTATTACGTCGTATTCACCTAAAACAATAAGGTTACATTTTACCATCGAAATATGAATGAAGTAAATGTCTTCAGAGGGCTAAGCACGAATAACTATCGCATTCGTATCGTAACAGTATCGAGCGAGTTAAGCGTTGTGATTGGTTGGTTCACTTGAGCCGGCCAATCAGAGCGCCAAACGCGCTCGATACTATTACGTTACGATTGCGATAGTTATTCGTGCTTGGTACTCTGAAGCGTACTTTACATACGTAAAAATCCGACACCAGACTTTAAGTATAACTTTTAGGTATACCTGTAACAATTGGTCGCTTTTTTTGGGGGGGGGGGGCAGTCATCCAATGACTTCTCCTGCCCTAAGTAAGGCATGAAAGAATGTCAGGCTCTTACTGATTAAATCTACCCTGTTCCTCCTACTGCTTTAAGCCGGTGCCCAGGTAACCCGTTAAGTTGTCCGAGCGTACCTGACAATTGGCCGTCGGTTTAAGCAAGTGGTTATGTATGTATGTATTCGTTCACCGCACACATTAATACTAACTCTACATGTTTTGTCCATAAGAAAACAAAAAAGGTCTGAGTGTCCTGGGATCTAGCACTATAAGAAAAAAATCGTCCACCGTACCATAAAAAAATACTCATTTTACAATCAGTCAATCACTTTATTTCAAAATACGAATAAGTTAAATGTCAAAATGAAAACCACATTCAAAATATTATAGACCACAATGTCCACATAAAGAAAAAAAAATTTGAATGATCTGTTTATTCAATTTAATTATGTTTTTATTAAAATTAATTAATAGACACACATAATACAGTGAAAACAAACAAGAATGTAAAGTTAATCTTTCGACTACTGTTCACATTTTTTTATTATTATTTTCATCGGCTTATGTGTTTTTCTCTATGACAATATGTTAGAGCGACCATCTGCAGCTCGCAGACTAAAAAATTGATTACAATTTTTGATGTCTCTTACTCTTTAGTACAACACAAAAATACGGTACAGTGCCAGTACATCAAAGTTTCATTTTTATCAATGGATTTCGACTTCATACCCAAACGATAGATTTGATAATCTCATAAAGAAAAACGGGAGTAGGCCTGACCAGCTGCCCACTGTGCATAAGACGAAATTAATATCATATGGCATTTTCTTCCAGTCAACTTCAATTTGTTTATCAAAGAATTAAACAGCAATTTGCCATATCAAGCGACGCAACAGTGGTTTTTGGAGGACATTGTTCGAATTAAAACCTTTACACTTTGCAATACGTACCACTAGAATCTTTGTAAAGACTGGGTGGCAAATGATCATGGTCATTGACCTCGCTGATAATATAACCATCATCATTTAATATCAATTTCGCTTTGCATCCCTGACACTTTTTTGAACAGTACCGTGCCTTAATGTTGTTACCCGACTTATGGAAAGTATATCCTTTGTACAGTATCACTTCACTATTCCGATATTTTATTATTTCGTATGTACCTAAAACAATAGGATATACAGTATATATTAAGTGATGAAGACAAAAAACATCAGTTTCAATTTAGTATGTAGTTTCAATTTTAGTATAACTTTCAGTTTTTTTTTATGGCATAAGCCGGTAAACGAGCAGACGGATCACTTGATGGTAAGCAATCGGCTTCGCCCATGGATCAAGTAAATTGATAACTTATAATGTTTATTTGAAACTAGTTTTTAAAGATTATTTATCCACTCTAACGTCCGGGCCGCGCGACCGTTTATCTCTCTAACGTCCAGCTGCGCGCGGCGTCCGAACCGCGCGCGACTCGCAAGTTCGTCGTAACAAAAAACCTATATAGCTACTGAACCGTAATGGCTAGAAAAAGAAAAAAATACCAAAAAAAATATTGAAGAATACTGATCAATCTTAACGATTTTTTTAAATCGTAAGTTATAATCTTTGATACAAAAAACCGGGTTAAACATGTAATTCAGAAAAAAAATACACAATTATTTCTACCTTTTTAGAATATAAGGCACAACTATTGCATATTTTATCAATATAATATTTTTACAACAAACTAGACTTATTACCCTTTCTTCTGATGTATATACGATTACATTCGGTTAACTCTAAGTATTTTAATTAAATCAAAACAAAACACTACTCCTCGTAATTTTACCGCGATGTCCCGAGCGCCCTTGACTCGTCCGAGAAGGCGAAATAATAGCAATATGGCCGCCCGTCTAAGGTTTCCCAACACGATGTAATTTTAATAAAATATTTTAAATAATTTTATGAATTAGTTTTATGCAATAATTTTTTTTGAAGTTGTTTATTTGTTCTAGTTGGTTATTTAAATAAAAAGCAAATAAAAAAATCAATATATAATATAATAATTTATTCCTTCCACACATTTATATATGGTAAGCCATAAAACAATGTTCAATGCAGAGATTGACGTCGCATTGTAGACACTTCCATATGGTCCTAGCAGTGACCTTTCTCTGTGCGCACATCCAACAACGACTCTGTTTGAAGCCGGTTCGAACCGGAAAATGACGGTGCTCGAGTTGAGGTCTATTGGTCGGTCTCCTTTGTTGGGTCAGGTCAATCTGTCGGTGTATCTTGAGTAAGTCTTCTGTGAAACAAGTGACAAGTGAAACAAGTGAATTTATTTCTGCAAATAGGCTACAAGGCAGCACTTTTACACGTCAATTTTATCAAGCGAACGATTGATTGATTTCTCAGAAGAAGAAATGCCGAAACAAACTCAGAGGTCTGTCTCTTTTAAAGTCCAGACAAATATGTATAAAAAGATTATGTGTGAGAACCGTGCAAGTTCTTTCTGTAGTGGCCTTTTGAGGAAAGAACCACAACAGTTTGAGCGGATCCGTTCTGAAAGCAGTACGCATGTGTCGGTTTACAGTCAGCTCAATTAACAGATGAGGCTGAGTGATTCGACGAACAATACCAACCTAAAGAACATTTGCGTGGGTCGCACAAATACTCAAACTGTCAGAGTATGAGTAAGAAATAAGAAAAGAAATGGCGAGGCAAAGTCTCGCACGTTCCTAGCACTAACAATTGTAAAAAATTAAAAAATAGAGGTAAATGTCAAGTTTAAAAAAATATAAATTTTTCAAATGAAAAACAATATCACATTATGCTAATAATGTCAAATTGCATATAAAAAGAAATGTAACTATATGTTACAAACATGTCAACATGACCTGTGTGGACGTTACAGCGGCTTATTCCCAAGCCAGACTATCATCTAGGTAGTCTTTTATTTTATAAAAAGCTTTACTAAAAAGTTTATCTTTAATGACATTTTTAAATTTATTTAGACTCAAATTTTGAATATGGCTGGGAATTTTATTGTAAAAGCGTATACTCTGACATCTAAACGAACCACTTATTTTCTTTAGTCTAGTAGTGGGAACAATATATTTGTCTTTATTTCTCGTGTAGATATTATGTATATCACTATGCTTTTTAAATAAACTTTTGTTTTTATGAGCATATACTACATTTTCATAAATGTATTGAGAGGCAACAGTCATTACATTAATTTCTTTAAATAGTTCCCTGAGAGTGTACCTCGGACTAAGATTATAAATTGATCGAATGGCCCTCTTCTGCAAAACAAAGATAGATTGAATGTCAGCAGTATTTCCCCATAGGAGAATACCGTATGACATAACACTATGAAAATAACTAAAGTATACTATTCGCGCTGTATCTACATCGGTTAAATTTCTATTTTTTTTAACGGCATATGCTGCAGAGCTGTCAATCTGTCGGTGTATCTTGAGTAAGTCTTCTGCCAATGTTATCCTGAACTGTCTATGCGAAATTTTGTCATCGGTGGTCTTGAATATGATAAAGCAATTAAATATGGCAGTGTTAAACAAGCGGAGGAACAGTTTTTTGTACCATATTTTGTTTTTTGTTCGCTCCAAGGGCTGAGCAGACAAGAACTGGTCTTTCCGGTCCACACCTCCCATGGATTTGTTGTAATTCAGGACAACACTTGGCTTATAAGTCAGTCGGTTATATTTTTGTTTTGTACCGATTTGTAGGTTATGATAAGTCGAGATCATGCTAACTAGGTTAGAATCTCGCCATACAATAATCGACAAATCGGCACAGTAGCTTGCCATTACTTCACCTTGTCGAAGATCCGTCTTTGTTACTGTCTTCAGTGAATCGGGAACGAATTCCCGATTCAGTCTTAACGTCCCGTAGCAATCTGTGCCTTGCCGTTTTAGACATCGCGCTAATAATGGACTATTATAAAAATTGTCCATTATTAACGTATGTCCACGGTGAAGTAACGGCTCTACCAAGTCATACACAATTTTGGCAGTAGCGTTGCTGGGACGTGCATCGTTACTGCCAGGTAAAAGTTGCTCAGTCGTAGTTGCGGTCGCAGTCTTGGTCTTGTCTTTTCCAGCATATACAAAGAACTTCCAAAGATACCCCGAGGAAGACTCACACAACTCGTATGTCTTCACTCCGACTTGTGCAGCCTTCGACAAAATCTTCTGAGCGAAGCCTAGTCTCCCATGCCACTTCAGAAGGGATTCGTCTATGACAATATCTTGGGAAGGATTATATAAGCTGGAAAATTTGTCGTTAAAATAGTCGGTCACAGTCTGTATTTTGCACAGTTTAGTAGGGTCAGTTATAGTCTCATTGTCGACTAAATGTATTAGGGATTTAATTAATACAAACCTATTATACGACATAATCTTAGAAAAATAAGGCATAGTGCCGAAACCATTAAAACAAAAATAGGACTCCTCTTCCTGCAGGGGGTATAGCCCCTGTAAAATAATAATGGCCAAGAAACTGATCATTTCGTTCCTGTCAGTCGGTGTCCATCTGTAAAGTCGTATTGTCGGTAGGAACTTATTTTGGTCTTTTAAAATTTTAATTTTTTGTTCAGCGTATCGGTTAGTCTCTGTGCAAATGTTGTCAACAAAGTCTATGTCTATCATTTTATAAAAAATGTCGACAATACGTGTCTGGTCTGTCATTTCAAATGTAGGTCCTGGAGTTCCAGTAAAAGTCTCACGTCGTCCTGTAAAAATCTGTCGGTCTCTTGTCCATTCAAAATCGTAACAGTCAGACGATACAAGCTCCCTAATTGCCAGGTCATTTTGTCTGTCTTCTATGTCGAGTATTTGGGTCTCGCGAGGAGTTATGTCGGCGAGAACTGCAGGCTCTGCTGAAGCATTGCGTGAAGTAATCGGTGGGATGACGTGTTCTTCGTCTTCTATGTCCATGTCGCAGTCGCTTAGGTCGTCAGGGAGTTTCATCCACTCGTCAATAACCCCTAAAACAAACACGTTACGTAACGTTACTATTTTACGGTCTTTAAAATTTGACTTCTAGTTGAATAAATACCAATTTGCGTACCAATCGAATTACGTTGTGAAGGCGCAACAGAAATTTCTTCTCCAGCGTTCGCTACCATATTGTTTCCTGAAATAAAATTCAACTAAATTATATTGTGTATGTCTCAAAGTAACCAAAACTTGACTAAGAATGAAAAGAATATAAACAAAGAATCCTGACCTTTTTTTTCGTTTTTAGCTTTGTGTATCTGTATATTATTGGTAATGTAGATAATTCATAAAAAAGAACAATTTGGTTCGTTCCTGAACCAAATTGTTATGTGTGTATGTGTGTGTGTCGGGTAATAAATAAAAAAAAACATTGAGGGGACGCTTTACTCTTCATCCGTATACATATGACCGACATAGCCCTTTTTCTGGGGAGTCTTTGCCATCAAGGCC
Organism: Spodoptera littoralis; assembly: GCA_902850265.1. Lineage (NCBI taxonomy): Eukaryota > Metazoa > Arthropoda > Insecta > Lepidoptera > Noctuidae > Spodoptera > Spodoptera littoralis. The sequence continues at coordinate 3,170,027 of LR824542.2, read as the reverse complement.
CTATTAGCCTCTGTATTAAGACGGCTTGGATCTAGGCTATCCAGAGAACTAGGAGAATTGGGGGCGGTATCCAAATCTGGCGTACCGATACGCTGGATGTTTCCAGCTCCTTCTTGTCCGCCAGCTTCTAGCTCCTCTGTAACAGCAATAAGTAATTTTATAAGATTATTTATAGATCTTGTAAAGCATTTACTTACGGATTTCGACTTATGGTATGACATCTATACCTACCTTCATTTTGCCGGAGGGCACCAATTGAATATTTTCTAAAACAAATAATTTCACTTGGATTACAACAAAACGGACAACAAAAAATAATAATTAACTTTCGGATCAATCATTACCTAGAATTATAACTCGACTGGCTTGCGGTTCCGGTTGTGGTTGCGGCTCCGGTTGCGGTTGCGGCTCTTCAAATATACATGCCTCGCGCTCCGGAGACGGTAACCTATAAAGAACAAAAAAACGTTACCAAGGCTTGATCCAATGTTAAATAGTTGTAAATATGTAATAAATAAACTTACCGGGCGCGTCTTTTGCGCGGTGGCGCGTCAGGCAATATACATCGCGAGGTTTCGGCTCGCGCTTCCGAGACAGAAGCTCCTGCCTAACCTCTACAGGCAGGGCTGCAGTGCGCCTCTGCGTTATTTGGCGCTGGGCGAGGACGACGTCTAGCTCACTGTTAGAAAAAAATGCTATAGCATTAAAAATAAAAGACATATACAATGTACAATTAATCCATGCAAAATTTACTTGCCTCCCTGTTTGAGAGGGCAAACTATCGTGTCCGCGCCCCCTGCGGCCTCCCCGGCTGCCACGGCCTCCCCGGCTGCCAGGGCCACCACGGCTCCCGCGTGTCTCACCACTTCCACGACTGCCACGGTCACCGCGACCCCCACGTCCCCTGTTTCCCCCACGTCCCCTGTTTCCCCCACGTCCCCTAGTTTCCCCATTTCCCTCAACATAAAAGCTTTCATTTGGTGATCTGCATGAATAATTTAAAACATTAGTATTGTTAAAAGAATAAAATAAAATTTGGCGAAGCATTAAAATATATGCGACCATGCAACACGTGCAAGGGCAACAGTAAAAAAGAAAGGTAGTCAAATCCACAAGTGCATTTTTTTACATTTAGCGGAAATTAATCAACACGAACAAACATGTAATTAATGTTTCAAAAAAAAAAAAAACCATTAGAACATTATACATATCCAACGGAAACCAAGCGAAAAATAAATTGATGAATATTAGTACAAAACCCAAAAGTGCATTTTATATTAAATATTAGTATCATCTCAAGCAAAATATTATACCACCACTAGCAAAACAAAAATAATGCAAACATATTTTGCCGTGTATAGCGAACCTTATTTATCACGTTTCATGTAACGTCCGTGGATACCAAACAGTCCACATCAAAAAACCTGAGGAACACATTGACATTATTATGGAATCTTCAGTGAATTAGTATATTCTCTTTGAAAAATGTATTATTTTGCTTATTACGAAATGTATTTCGATATTTTATATACTATTGTAATGCAAAGTACGTGAAATATGTATAAACAAAACTAAAAGTGGCCGACACCATACGACCGGCCATTTTTTTCGAAACAACAATCGTTTGAAGTTAAAAGTAGACTAGATTTATCAGCTAAAACTGTGATATTTATACATCATCGTAAAGCACAAATCTTCTAGTTTATTTTGATGTATAACACTTCCAAGATAAATAAAACAAAACTGTAGTACTTACGACATAATTGTTGGCACTCACAAAAACACTTCACAACACGCGCGTCAAACGAGTCAACTGAACTTAAATCAAAAAACCAAAAACTAATAACAAACAAAAAGTCTAAACTAAAAAGCAAAAAATAACTATTATTAGTACTGATAGGTTACCCACCCACTGATAGGTAAGAAGTCGGTGCCATAAGTTCCATACAAAATTATTCATTAAAACCTTAATAGGTACCTAATTCACAATTTTGTGGACAGTTATATCATTATGATATGAGCTTATGGCACCGACTTCTAACCTATCAGTGGGTGGGTAACCTATCAGTACTAATAATAGTTATTTTTTGCTTTTTAGTTTAGACTTTTTGTTTGTTATTAGTTTTTGGTTTTTTGAAGTCAGTTTTTTAAACGCAGTTTTTATTTTATTATTTTATCATTTTCAGTGTAAAGCTACATACCCGTTTTGTTACTTATAATCTACATAGGTGCAATGTTCTAATCAATACAAATTATACAAGCCTAAACACAAGGTAGTTACAGTATACCGTTGAGGAGTTCCCTTAACAATTACACTTCTTCATTATCAGACCCTTAATGACAGCCCTACTCTATCTAGGTGTAAAGTCCTCATCAATACAAATTAATCAACACAAGGTAGTTACTGTATACCGTTGAGGAGTTCCCTCGACTGTCTATCGGCTCCATCATCAGGTCGACTCCAGACCCTTATCAAATTGTAGTGTTTAAAAATCCTAATTGAAAAACATAATAGACGCATCACTCGCCCATATAATTTTCGAAAGTTCCCCTCGGTTTCCCTAGGATCCCATCATCAGATCCTGACCTCATGGAAATGGAACCATCTTGGGAGTATACCCTTTCCAACAAAACAAAAATTTTTCAAATCGCTTCACGCATTTCTGAGTTATGCGCGTACATACATACAAAAAATAAATAAAAAAAAGCAACATACCGGCCGAACGTATAACCTCCTCCTTTTTTGAAGTCGGTTAAAAATTATATTTTGTTTGTCAAAGCTTATTACACTGCCATCTCTATTTTTTTCGTCGAACTATTTATTTAACTGTATAGATAATCTGTCAAAACTCACCAAACAAGACCGTATTTTAAGCTAGAGGGCGTTAAACACAACTCGTCGCTTTGGATACTACCTCTATAGTATCCATGGGCGTATGACGCTACTTTTTTCTTGGATACCGTACTATCCACGGACGTCAGAGTGGTTAGAATTACATTTTTACATTAATAAAACAATAAATTGAAACAAACAACATGATACACGGCTGTAATCTTGTTGAAATATTGCATGATTTTTTGATGCCGTGTTTAAATAAGGGATACGTAATAAAACAAATATAATGTAAAGGACAAACTTAGGTATATTACACATTTTTCAGACTTATAACAAATTATACCTTAATAGCTAATTCAACTAAATTATTTTATGCTAATGATTTGCGAGCAACACGGACATAAAAACCAACGTTCAACTCTTGGGCAGTAGCCCCGGCACGACCACCTCGCCGCGTCGGAAAATCTTACGTTTTACAATCCAAAATGTATAAGCCTTGTGCCTGACCTGGGGCTTACTCTTGAATCCAATTCCGATCGATCGACATTGGTATTGCGAAATTTCGTACTCTTAAGTTGCAACACCAGCGCCCTTTGCATTCGTATTGCGTGGATATTGAATGAATTATATGGTATTGAGTTTGGCTTTATATCCCGTACTCTGAATGCTATTGTAACAGCTACGATTGTGGTTGTATAGTTTTGACGTTGAATAATTATTGAGATTTTATTGGATTGAAATTGCATTGACATTGAGATTGGTTTCAAGTGTAAGCACCCTGGTGTCACCACACGCATCGGTATCGGCGTATTCGAATTCTTTATATGAAGTTCCATGCAACTTCGTACACCTAACCGCGCCGCAGTCGACACATACCTGACAAATTTCCCAAATCGTGATGTGAGGGACGTCACCAACGCCGGATACCCGTACCAGCGCGGCTGACGTCATTTGCATCCACCTTGAAACAAAACCAGTGCGACGCATGCGGTCACGGGAACAACTGCTACGCAGACAGATCATTAACAAAAGTGATAACTGTGGCGACTGTGGTGCGGCGGTGCGGCCAAGTTTACAGATCATTAACAAAAGTGATAACTGTGGCGACTGTGGTGCGGCGGTGCGGCCAAGTTTACAGATCATTAACAAAAGTGATAACTGTGGCGACTGTGGTGCGGCGGTGCGGCCAAGTTTACAGATCATTAACAAAAGTGATAACTGTGGCGACTGTGGTGCGGCGGTGCGGCCAAGTTTACAGATCATTAACAAAAGTGATAACTGTGGCGACTGTGGTGCGGCGGTGCGGCCAAGTTTACAGATTTTTGGGGTTGTGTCTATATGAATGTCAGAGATAAATGAAAGTTCAGAACGCCACTGGTAAATTATATTGTTCACATTAAGACACACGAAATTATCATACAAAATGCAAGTTTAACAAAAGTACCGGCCCGGCACACCGTTATATGAAGACTGGTCTTTATTCTAATTTAAGGAGGGAATAGCAATATGATACGACGCCCTACGCACACAGCCATGCACATGCATTTACATAGATGTGTACGTAAGTGTCCCTACATCATTCCCCCTCTAAATAAAAATAAAACCTAAACAGAACTACAAGGAATTACAAAAGTACAATATTGTACAAAGTACAATATGTGCTATTAATTAAAACTACACACATACACTACACTATACACTAAATATACGCCGTGGTGATACCAGCGCTAGGAGGGGCAGCAGCGGCGGTGGCCGGCTGCTGCGGCACGGACCGGACACGAACCACAGGCGGGTTTACATTGGCTAGGACGACTTCCCGTCGGAGCCAAGTTTTTACTCTATGATGGCAAAGTTGACGCATCCCGAAGATGATTACGCCCACCACTAACGTTGCCAAAACAATCAGTAACAGCCCCATATTATTTAATTTATTTGTCAGCTCGCCCGTGTTGACTTGGGCCTGAGCTACGGCTATATTTTCTTTAGAGTTGTAATTACCCATAATTTAATTGATAAGAACTTTTCTACAGACAGTCTAAGGCAAAATGAATCAAATTTAGTGGCTTTTAAAGTTTAACAATTGGTTTCTTAATAATAATACATGCTAACGTAGTTAATATACGCTACAAATAACATACAAAAAATGTAACCTAAATTATTTTGTTAATTCGCAATAATTAGTTTCACAACGATAAAATTAAACATTTTCATTGAATCATTAGGTAAGCATAAGTTGTTGCAATTATTTTAAATTTAACAATATCATCTACCTAGCACATTGTTCAAACAACTTATACAGTAAAATTATCGAATTGCATATTTATACAAAACATAACTTGCATACACCAACATACCAGCGACTTCGTTTACTTATTTATGTAAAAGAATGTGTATATATGTAACGCATACCTGAATATAAATGTGTACATAAAAACATGAGTTTTACAAAGGTATATAACTTTATTATGACAATCCTAAAATAAAATAAACATAGGAAAGATAATGCATATTCAATAACAGACATTGCTGAAAATGCTACTGTGCCAAAAGAGTCACGAACTAATTTATTCTCATGAGAACTACGACTACCTATAACGCAAATCGCACGGGTGTTCGAATTACTCTCCCGGATCGTGTTACTTTATGCTTATCTAACAACACCTGTGGTGTATTATGTGACAACCGGGAATCGTCACTGGGTATGATAGGTACATTATTACTTACTGAACTTTCATTTTCCTTAATTACAAAAGCAGGTTTCAATCGATCTATTGAAATATATGCTTCGCGTTCGGGTAACTGAATTTTAAATACTTTCGTAGATCTCTCTAAAACCTTATATGGCCCATCGTAAGGCTGTTTAAGTGATTTATGGACCTTATCATCTCGTACAAAAACATATTCGCAATCCTGCAACGCAGGATAAACAAAAATCTTACGCGAGTCTACACTATCTCTCGTTGGACGATAATGACTGATATTCTCTCGTATTTTCTCAACCAAACTACTTGGATCATTACAATCTGTTTCTTGCGATCCGTCATAAAATTCGCTTGGCAAACGTATAGTTTTTCCAAAAGCTAATTCTGCCGCGCTGATTTGGCTATCCGTACGAATCGCTGCGCGAAGCCCAAACAAAACCGTCGGTAATTCTTCTACCCAAGTTGTATTTCCGTTCAACCGAGTCATGAGTGCAGCTTTTAGAGACCTATGCCATCTCTCTACGGCGCCATTGGCTTGAGGGTGGTATGGCGTAGTGCGTATCTTATGTATTCCTAAAAAAATCATTAATTTACGAAACAAACTCGACTCAAATTGTCGGCCTTGATCGGTAGTAATGCGAATGGGGCAGCCATATCTGACAATCCAACCTTCGTATATGCATTTAGAAACTACATCTGCACTAATTTCTTGCACCGGAAATGCTTCCGGCCAACGCGTGCATCTATCAATGATGGTTATTAAATATCTAAATCCCTGTGGAGATGTTGGTAAAGGACCAACAATATCCACATGGATGTGCTCAAATCGGTTGGCCTTAGGAAATTCGCCTAAACCGGAGATCACATGTCGACTAACCTTTGACCTTTGGCATTGTATGCATGCCGAAGCCCATTGACCTACATCTCGATTCATCCCCGGCCAAAAGAAGCGTTTGGCCATCATTTTACGGGTTGCACGCACACCAGGGTGGCTTAACCCATGAACACTGTCAAACGCAGTTCTCCTAAATTTATCGGTCAAATATGGTCTCATAATATCATTAGAAATTTCGCAATAAACGGACTTATTACACGTAGGTAACATTATTTTCTTCAATTTAATATTACTATTGTTACTATCCGAACTTTGAATTATTCGCAATATGTACTCATCTTTCATTTGTTCGTCAGCAAGTTGTTCGTAGTTGAGTACAGTCGGGCACAAAACTGATTCAATGCGTGATAAAGTATCAGCCACAATGTTATCTTTACCGCTTATGTGTTGTATATCTACAGTAAACTCGCTTATAAAAAGAAGTTGTCTAGTCCTCCGGGGAGTTTCTTTATCGTCTTTTCCTATTTTCGAAAATGCATGACATAGTGCTTTGTGGTCTGTATACACTGTCAAAGGTCTTCCTTCAAATAATTTTCGGAAATACCTAATAGATTTATAAATGGCAAGTAATTCGCGATCATATGTAGAATATTTCTGTTCTGTTGATGTGAGTTTTTTGGAAAAATATCCTAGAGGTTGCCAGGAACCACTTACCTTCTGTTGCAATACTGCTCCCATACAGGTATTGGAAGCGTCGGTCATCAGTGCTAACGGTACATTAGGAAGAGGATGTGACAAAGTAACGGCCTTTTGAAGACCTAGCTTACATTGCACAAACGCGTTTTCCGAAGTATCATTCCACGCAATTCTAGTCTTATCATTTCTTTTCGCATTAACTAAATATTTATTCAGTTCGCATTGATATGATGCTAAATTAGGTAGATGCGGTCTATAAAAATTTAACATTCCCAAAAAACGACGCAGGTCAGCTATGGTTTCCGGTTTCGGAAAATTAACTATGGCTTCAACCTTTTCACCGAGTGGTCTAATACCTTGGACGCTCACTTCATGTCCTAAAAATTCTATTCGCGACTGTCCGAAACTGCACTTCTTTAGATTGATAGTAATGTTGTAATTGTTGAATCGTTCAAAAACCAACCTTAAATGTTCCCTATGTTGAGTCGCATTTTCGCTGGCAATAATTACGTCATCTAAATAATTGAATAAAAATGAATCTAGGCCTTGCAGAACAGTATTATTCATAAATCGCTGGAATGTTTGTGCGGCGTTACGCAAACCAAAAGTCATGCGAGGAAACTCAAATAAACCAAAAGGAGTTATTATCGCGGTTTTTTCTACATCCTGTGGTGCAACACAAATACAGTGATATGCTCGATTTATGTCTAATTTAGAAAAAATCATTTTATTGGCTAAAATGTACGTAAAATCGTGCAAACGAGGTATTGGATACCTGTCAGGCTTCGTAATGGCATTTAATTGGCGATAATCGCCGCAAGGACGTAGCTCGCCGTTCTTTTTAGGAACCACGTGCAACGGACTTGCCCAAGCGCTCATAGAGGGCCTGCAGATACCCAGTTCCTGCATGACTCTAAATTCTTCCTTAATTTTGTTATATCTATCTGGTGGCAATGGACGGGCACGCGCGTGAACAGGCAATCCGGTTGTTTCAATATAGTGAAAAACATTATGTCTAGGAGTTTCCTTAAATGACGGTGGTTTGGTAAGGTCAGGGTACATACTTAGTAAATCATAATACGGGTGGCTTTCTACAATGGAATTTACAGACTGCTGATCAACATTAACTATTGAGGCCACAACCTTCATATCCGTAGTCTGATCAACTAACCTACATCTAGCTAAATCTACAAGAATTTTGTGGTGAGATAAAAAATCTGCCCCAAGAATGGGCTGTCTGACGTTTGCAATTATGAATTCCCAACGGTACGGTCTACGGAGTTTGAGGTCTAATATTAAAGTTTTAGTACCATACGTCGCAATTTCTGTACCGTTGGCGGCATATAATTTGTAATCACAACACTGCATACCTTTGAAAAGTCTTTTTGTTACGGGTAAAACAGATACATTTGCTCCCGTATCGACGAGGAAACGTAGTCCGGAGTTATAATCTTGTACTAATAAACGGCTGCAGGGAGTAAGGGCACAGACCTCAGCCGACGGCTGTACCACGGCTCTTAGTTTTCCGACCTCTGCTGGTTGTCCTCGTTGCGTTCGGGGGTTGATTGCGACTTCCATGCGCACGGTGGAATGCATCGATGAGCTCTGTGACGATAACGGAAGTGGTAGTCACATAACCAATTGGATGAATTCGGGTTACGTCGTTTTGATGAAGAGCGGGACGTTTGTCTAAAACGGTTAACTTTTTGTCTCGACCTGGACCTTGACCTCGAATGTTCCAAATTATTCAGCCTGGCGTTGATTTTAGCAAGCTCAGCTGCGATACTCGCTACATTGCAGGTGTTTTCAGGTTGTCCTCGCGAGGATGAGGTCGGCGTCTGAGCTAATTCAGAAACATGGCTAATTCGCGTTGCTTCCGCGACGTTGTCTGCAATGACCGCTAAATTGTCCAATCCCTTCGTTTCTGACACCACTAAGACTGCTCGTACGGTTGCAGGTAGATGCCCCTGCCATAAGACTCTCAAGGTATCGTCCGGTATTTTATCTCGGGCCAAATCTCGCATTCGGTGCAGGAGCTGAGAGGGCTTTTGATCGCCCAGCTCCATTTCGCCGATGAGTTTTTCAATTTGCCGGGTTTTTGAGTCTTCCAGTAGTGTAAGCAATTTCGTCTTCAAGGCCATGAACTTGCCAGTTTCGGGAGGTTTTGATAGGAAATCTGACAACTGCGCAATAACATCCTTGGGTAATTTTGATACCACCAAATCGAATCTTGCGTCATCTCCTAATTTCTGAGGTGCCAAAATAGCTTCCACACGTATAAACCACACACGAGGTTGATCAATCCATAATTCCGGAATGCGTGACGAAATCGAAATTGCTAACACTTCTGACGGTGGAACGGGTGCTGCCGGTGACTCCATCATTTTTGGAAAAAACGGAACTCACTCACAAAATGTTCTTTGTCGGGGTCACCAATTTTGGGGTTGTGTCTATATGAATGTCAGAGATAAATGAAAGTTCAGAACGCCACTGGTAAATTATATTGTTCACATTAAGACACACGAAATTATCATACAAAATGCAAGTTTAACAAAAGTACCGGCCCGGCACACCGTTATATGAAGACTGGTCTTTATTCTAATTTAAGGAGGGAATAGCAATATGATACGACGCCCTACGCACACAGCCATGCACATGCATTTACATAGATGTGTACGTAAGTGTCCCTACACAGATCATTAACAAAAGTGATAACTATGGCGACTGTGGTGCGGCGGTGCGGCCAAGTTTACAGATCATTAACAAAAGTGATAACTGTGGCGACTGTGGTGCGGCGGTGGGGCCAAGTTTAGGTACGTTCACCTTAAAAATACTATACCTCTAGAATAGTTTCATTCAAAGTCTATAGAAATGGCCATCGGCATGTTTTATAATGTTAGGTGGAGGGTGGTTGTGGTTAGTCCTTGTAAGTTTCAGAGTACCATCAGGATTGAGGACGAGTTTCGCCGGACACCTCTCACGAGCTCTCTTTTTTGAACAGTACCGTACCCTAATGCTGTATCCCGACTTATGAAACGTATATCCTTTGTATAGTATCACTCCACTTTTCCCAAAGTTTACTATTTCGTATGTATCTAAAACAAAAGGATATATAATATATTATAAGATGAAGACAAAAAAAAACATCACTTTCAATTTAGTATGTGTTTCACTTTCAGTTTTTTTTGTGGGATAAGCCGGTAAACGAGCTGACAGATCACCTGATGGTAAGCAATCGGCTTCGCCCATGGATCAAGTTAAATTGATTACTTATAATGTTTATTTGAAACAAGTTTTTAAAGATTATTCAGAATTACATTCATACATTAATAAAACAATAAATTGAAACAAACAACATGATACACGGCTGTAATCTTGTTGAAATATTGCATGATTTTTTGCTGCCGTGTTTAAATAAGGGATACGTAATAAAACAAATATAATGTAAAGGACAAACTTAGGTATATTACACATTTTTCAGACTTATAACAAATTATACCTTAATAGCTAATTCAACTAAATTATTTTAACATAACATCACGCCTTTTATCCCCGAAGGGGTAGGCAGAGGTGCACATTATACCACTGTACAATGTAACACCCACTTTTCACTATTTATGTTATGAGTCCCATGTAATAGGGGGTGAGCCTATTGCCATATACCGGGCACAATTCCAGAGTCCGTGCTACTACTGAGAATTTTTAAAAAACCCAGTAATACTTTGCCCGACCCGGGAATCGAACCCGAGACCCCCCCCGGCAGTGGCACTTGCGACCACTCGGCCAGCGAGGCCCCGGCACGACCACCTCGCCTCGTCGGAAAATCTTAGTGAAACAAGTGAATTTATTTCTGCAAATAGGCTACAAGGCAACACTTTTACACGTCAATTTTATCAAGCGAACGATGAGGCCGACATTTCCTAACTGACTACTCTGAGAAGAAATGCCGAAACAAACTTACGTTTTACAATCCAAAATGTATAAACCCTGTTCCCTAAAGGTGAACGCAGACCTGGTGTAACCACACGCACCGGTATCGGCGTATTTGAATTCTTTATATGAAGTTCCATGCAACTTCGTACACCTAACCGCGCCGCAGTCGACACAGTACCTGACAAATTTCCCAAATCGTGATGTGAGTGACGTCACCAACGCCGGACGCCCGCACCAGCGCGGCTGACGTCATTTGCATCCACCTTGAAACAAAACCAGTGCGACGCTTGCAATCACGAGAACAACTGCTACGCAGACAGATCATTAACAAAAGTGATAACTGTGGCGACTGCGGTGCGGCATAGCGGCCAAGTGTACGTTCACCTTAAAAATCCTATAGAATAGTTTCATTTACATTCTATAGAAATTGCCACCGGCAGTTTTTATAATGTTAGGTGGAGGGTGGTTGTGGTCAGTCCTTGTAAATTTCAGAGTACCATCAGGATTGAGGATGAGTTTCGCCGGACAATTCTTACGAGCTCTCTTTGAACAGGACTGGTATCGGAATGAAGGCCCTTGTTTTGAAAATGTATGATTCTGATACAATATTATCGATTTCCCGTTCAAGTTTATCACTTCGTATTGCAAATCTGTTAATAGAAAGTAAAATTAAGTTATACAGGAGAGTAAAATGGCGAATTTTTGTGGAGGCCCAGAGGTTTAAGACGCCCGATTCTCATGCATGAGGGTGCGGTCGAAACCTACCAACGGCAAGTATCAATGTCACTTTTTCCGTGTTATATATATGTACTCTCTAAGATTATTCAGACATCAATAACAAATGGTGAAGGAGAACATCGTGAGGAAACCTGGGCTTATAATTTCTAATTACAAGTTTGTAATCGCCAACCCGCATTAAGCAAGCGTGATGATTAATACTCAAACCTTCTCCATGTGAGAAGAGGCTTTGCTCAGCAGTGGGCACTATAAGTTGTTGATGGGTTTCTGGGTTTGCTTGAGCCCTTTTAGGATAGATAGATAAATCTGGGAGTACAATGAAAATTCATTTACTTATGGACTTGTACAGACCAACTAACTTTAATAAACATAAAAAATCATTTCATATTGGAAAAAAGAAAGCGAATAATTAAAAATTATATATGAAAATTAATGGACATAATCTTTTATCCCCGAAGAGGTAGGCAGAAGTGCACATTACGGCACATAATTCACTGTAGAATGTAACACCCACTTTTCCTATTTATGTTATGAGTCCCATGTAATAGGGGGTGACCCTATTGACATACTAATGGACCCTTTTTTAACAACATTGCTCTATTTTATTAATTATTGTAAAATTTTAAGAAATACAGTTTGTAATAGAACAGCGCAATGCTCCACCACTAGTTATCATTAACCACATGAGACGTAGATTCCTGGTTTTAGTCGCATCATTAGTGGAGGACGATGGTTATGACTATTCTTAAAAATTGCGACACAACCATGAGTATCTAGCACCAGACTAGCTGGGCACTTCATTGACTGTTTCTTTGAACAATAGCAGTATCTTGGTGACAAGCCGTGTTTCGAAAAAGTGTACCCTTATATAGAACCACTTTCCTTCCATTTAGGGTGGCCTGCTCGCATTTATCTGAAAAAAAAAATACAATTACAATTGTAAAAAAAACGAGTACCAATGGTGGGATATTGTGTAGGCAGATATTTTTTTTTATTTTATAGCATAAGCCGATAAACGAGCAGACGGATCACCTGATGGTAAGTAATCGACGCCGCCCATGGAAACTCGAAACACGCGTTACAAGTGCGTTACCGGCCTTTTGGGAATTGAGAAGTTGAGGATTGTGGAGGATTCAGGATTCGGGAGATATTCGTGAACAAAGATCCTGTCAACGACAAAACCTCTCCAATATTAAGCCAGCTGTGCTATTTATCTTTAACATACATCATGTATTACCGTATCTGCAAAATACAGTATCTTTAACTTCATCTTCGTAGATAATTCTGTTTAATTTATTAATTAATTCATGGCATATTTTTTTATGAGTTTGTGTTTAACACTGACTCATACCACCCAATCGATTAGAATACAAGGAACAACAACATCAGACTAAGAAATCTTTATTAACATTGAAACAATGATTGGCACACATAATAAACATTTACTTAGAAATTATTTCAACAATATAATAATTGACAGTTAAAATAATCGTTAAGTCAAAAATGACCAACTGATGGACAATTGTATAGATTTTTCAAAAGCGTCACAAGTATTTCTTATTTTATCAATTTTATATTAGAGCCTTATTTTAATAGGTCACCACGGTCCAGTCGCGTAACCATGACAACCAAAAAGATAACAAAACAAACATAGTTTTAGTCACTTACATTTTGTTGACGCGTACATTTTGTTGGTTACGTGACTTGGTTAGATGACCACGGTATCTTATTAAAATATGGCTGGACCTAATTAGGGTTGCAAACAATCGCTGAATGCATTCGCATGCAGCCGACCGCTGTGGAAGTCATTGAGTGAGCCTGAAGAGAGCCAGTGGACGGTGCAAATCACTTTTTTTCTATATCTTTATTAAGAAAAAGGCTTCAATCGCGAAGCGATGATGCCAACCCCATCCAAATTACTATCTATGAATTTTTTTTTGTACCATAGACAAACTAATAGAACTTCTTATGTTTCGTAAGCCTGTAGGTGCCGTCACCCGACATTTCGCATAAAGGCGGCAAATGTGTATGATTTGTGACAGCTGTTATAATGTTGCCATAATTATCCAACTTGATGAATGCACGACATTTTTCGCTCCCTTCTGCGAACATCTCAACAACGATTTTCCTTTTATATGATAAGAGTATGTGTAGCTATTGTACATTATCACGGATTTGCCTTTTGCTAACGGGATCACGTGGTAATCTAAGGGAAAAAATAAGAGTATTATTAAAGAGGATTATTTATGTTTTTATAATAACTATCGTGAGACATACTAAATTAAGTAAAACCGCGAGTTACTCACGTGAAATATGAGGAAGAACCCCTCTGTGGTTCGAAACTAGTAGAGCTTTTCTAAGTATTTTCACGTGAGTAACCCGCGATTTTACTTCATTTAGGATTATTTATTATTTGTGAAATATCATTACCGCTGTGGAATAAAGGTGTTGCCAATGTTAATTAAAATACATTTCGTTGATTATCATTTGTTTTTCTGTAATTTTAACACACGTGTCTTATAACATTCATGGAATTGACATTTATACATAGATACTGACACAAACATTTAGAATATAAAAAAAAACCTGGCTTAGAGCCTTTTTACACACTTCGAATTCCGATTAACCAAAGCGTGTAAAAAGAACTTTAATGTCCTTTGTTGTCATCTATCCTTCCTAAATTTTATTTATTTCAGGATTCTTCTTGTATGACTTTTTCTGTCTATGGTTTAAATACGCCAACGTACATTTTTCCATGTTGTCTTCAAAAAACTTCAAATTAGCTGAAAACCATTATAAATTACTATCAATTACTTAATAAAATTCGTATCAACCTTAAACAATATACCTACACAGGGCACAGTTTTAAATAAGGAATGATTTACGTCGTTTTTTTTATTCCGCATGTTTAGTCTGACAGTGGATGTTTGAAATAAAATATTTATTTTTATTATAACAATATATTTAATAATTATAACACCCCTTAACACGAATGGAACAAAAGCCCGTCAGAAATCTACACACTGCTATTTGTAAATTAGGATTTAAAATAAAATCAACAGAATTTTATCCTGTGAACAGCTAGAAAACTGTCGTTGTAATTACTGAAACAAAACCAATCTAATAACTTACTTATCTAACCTTCAGCCTCGGTTAAGGTACAAAAAAAGAAGAAATATGGACCCTCACATGAATGGACTTCACGGAATGGGTATTTAAAACTGCCACCAGCTATCAAGGAATGGACAACAAAGAAGATGTTTCCTCTAAACTATAAACCTACCTAACTACGATTCCCAAATCGCCTGCCAAACGTGAGGTTTATGACATGAGAAACGAAGTAGTCAAAAAGGGTAATTTCGCCTGTTCGCGTACATTTATCTAGAAGCCTAGGCCTAGCCTATGGCTGATGAAAATGATGATTGATGATATAATAAATGTAAAAACTACACGTCGAGTGGTACGAACTAAATCGCAGCTGGGAAAAACAATCGTGCCGGTCAAATAGAGGCAGACGCAAGATGCGTCACGCAAGCGTCGCCTGCGACTACGAAGGGACTTAACTGTAACTAGGTGTAATAGGCAAACAATATATAATACTAGCTACTTCCGCGCGGTTTCACACGCACTGCTCATCTACTATTGGTCGTAGCGTGATGTTTATAGCCTATAGCCATCCTCGATAAATGTACTATCCAACACAAAAATAATTATTCAAATCAGACTTGTAGTTACGCGTTCAAACAAACAAACAAAAAACAAACTCTTCCGCTTTATATAATAGTATAAGATAAGATAATACAAATTGCACTATTGCTAGACTTACTGGCAAAGGGGACTAACATAAGGTTACCGCGTTTACGGTAAATAGTGATATGTACTCGTTTATATATATGCGTTTTTCTAACTACCGTACTTCAAAAAGCAATGTTTATTTGCAGTCTTACAACCAGTATTGATAATGTAATACACGCATTATATGTATTAACAAACACCGGAACGATTGCGTTACGTGCATTTAATTTGAAAATCAAATGCACGCAACGCAATCCTTCTTAAATTGGTAAATAAGAAAATTCCCCATTATCAATTCTTACATACTGTCCATTGGCATTTCTGATTAATTTTGGTGGTGGATGCGAGTGATTAGTGTCAGCAAAAACGATTTTACCACATTTATTTAACCTTAACCTCGCTTTGCAATGCCTACCACGTTTTCTCGAGCATACTCCGTAATTTTTGTTCACCCCTTGCATTGAAAAAGTATACTTTTGGTACATGAAAAGTGTTTTTCCATTCGTGAGTTGAATTTGCTGGACATCTGAAATTAAAAGTAGTATTTATTTATTTACGTAAGTATCCAATAGGGATGATGACAGGGTACGAAAATTAAAAATGTAATTAGTCCGTCAGTTAGGTAATGAAAAAATATTAGACACGTATTTTATTTTGTTGTTTAATAAAATGACGCTTAGATATAACGAATCAAAGTTTAGGAGTGGGAGCTAAAACGTCATTTCTACGTATAAAATGTACATAGAAGTGACGTCACGTGACATTTTAAATCAATATATCTTCGAAACCATTCGTTTCCGTAAAAAAATAAAAATACGTGTCTAATGTTTTTAAACAATCTACTAGGCGGACATTAAAAAAAATTGGTCATCTACCTTATTTTACCTATTTGACAAATTACATTCCATAATCTAGATACCTATTAGCTATCCAGAGAATGTGAATCATCAACATGTATGTTTTTGCTAATACTTGACTAACGCCCGAATACTGAAAGGTTACTCAATTTTAAGTTGTACTTAAATATCGTGCCATCTCTGTCATTTTACAAAGAAGTTGTAGTGACAGAACTATAGTTAAGCGCGACTTAGATTTGAGTGGCGTGATTATTTGGAAAAAAGAATAAAAAAGATAATTGTTTTCAAAATCGATCAAACTTCTGCCCAAAATTACAAGAAGTTGGAGGTAGAAGCTAGTTATTTAATGAATTTTAAGTATTACTTCTACTTTGACATACGTAACTATGTAATAGGAATTGAAAAAAACTATTCTAGAAGTGTATCAATTAAAACAAAAATCCTATAGAAAACTAATTACGTTAATTTTTTGCGAAAACTTATTCATTTTTCGAACGAGAATAATCTCGCAAATAAAAGAACGAGGACTCGCGAGATTGAGAGTACATTACCTAGACGTATAGCTGGAGAGCTTCTGAACCCTGGGAGTAACGGTCTCCCTGTAAGGTTAGAAATTTGTATACTTACGATTTATGGCATGCTACGAGCAATAGCCATGACCTGGCAGGCGTCAGCCCTGCACGGCATCAACCCCTTTATTTTTTGGACTGTTAAGTAAATTGAAATACAAAAGTTTCCGTAAATTTGAAAATTTGTAGGTAAATCGACATTTTGCGTGTACACGTGTAAAGACTATGAACCACTGAAAAGCTGTAAAAAAAAACAAATAATTATAGATACTACTTTTATTAGACATCGACTAGTTTTGAATAAGTATTAAATGAGTATGAATTATAAACATTGTTATATTATGAATCATTATAGTATGAATTATAAACATATTATTCGTATCCGTATACATTTATCGGAATTCCTATATTTTATAATATGAGTAAATACAGATTAAATAGGGTACAGTATTATTATATTTATAATAACTATCGTGAGACATACTGAATTAACGAAAAATTTACGGTTTACCCACGGGTAAAAACTTTACTAGTTTAAATTACAATATGTCGCCGCGACCACGCACGCTGCGTACGAGGAAGGGTCCCTCTGTGACTCGAAACTAGTAGAGCTTTTCTCAATATATGTATTTGCGTCAGTAAACCGTTATTTTAGTTAATTATACTATAGTGTATGTTCTTTTTTACTTATGGGACTTAGATAAATCTAAGTCAAAGCTGACTACGTAAAACTCTATACGATTTAAATACAGATAAAGATAAGTATATTAACAATATGATTGGACATAAAAAACGGTTGTAGGTGCAACGAAACACTTCCGCAAAAGAAGCCAATTTTTTTTTTTGTTTTAAAATTTGTTTTTTTTTTCGTTTAATCGTTTTTATTTTCGTGATAATCATACAACATCAGACCTAAGAAGTTGGTTACATAAAATAATCAGTTTATTCCTCTTTAAGTATTCCTTTTTTGGAAGTGTTCCGTTTTTTACACCCTCTATTATATAGGAATAATTAATTATTATATGTTTTTATTAATAATAGAATTAAGTATGTCGCTGACTCGTCCTGCTGGAGTCCTGGGTGGTGATTGTGCTTGTCTACTAGGAAAACGCTCCGGATTTGCCTGTCTATACCGTCGATAGTAACGCAGAAACGCTGGTACCTCTTCTATAAAAATAATAAATAATTTAGTGATAATCATTATAAATTACCTATTACATGGGACTCATAACGTGAATAGTGAAAAGTGGGTGTTACATTGTACAGTGGTATTAAGGCAATAAGAACTAAATCATGCCCATCTATCGTTTATGAGTATTGTCTATCAGTAAGTCATATCAATAAAAATAAAAATTTAAGGTTCTTAAACCTTTTTTTGGACATAGAAAACAGTTAACTAAATGCTCACGTGAAAATACCGAGAAAAGCTCTACTAGTTTAAATAATGAGGAAGAGCCCCACTCTGGCTCGAAACTAGTAGATCTTTCCTCAGTATATTCACGTGAGTAACCCGTGATTTTTAGTTAATTCAGTAGATCTCACGATAGTTATTATAAAACTTAGAAAACAGTCATATCAATAAAAATTGAAGATCCTTAATACATATTTGAAAACACTACTCATCATTAGCGTATATGGTATAGTTTTTATTACTAAGCGACATTTAAAATCAATTACAATAAGTACTTTATATCGTATTAATATTATAGCATTTATAATGGTAAGTCATCGACCGCACTAGCGGCGCAAAAATTATTCTCGTCTCTTTAGTTACAATAGTTCAGATACACACATGCGATAAAAAAATTGCACACTTGCAATTGTTTTTTTTACGTTTTTAACAACATTAGGCTGCTGACGACCAACAAAAACTGGGCCAATGCGTCAATGCAATAACTGACTGTGTCGATTATGACTAACCGGCATGAAAACGTCATTATTAAGTACATTGTTTGTCGTCAGTAGCCGACCGAATAGAAAAGGTTAGAGAGACTAGCCTAATTAAATAACCAATACTGATATTTAAAAAAATTAAACATTTTTTACAGCACAAAATCTGTATAATTAAATGTTTCCCTTTATTCATGGTTGTGTTCACCTTCACACCCAATTAAATGCTTCTCGTTTTCGATAATCAGTGTAAATTTGCACCCCATATTAGTGCAATACCACAGTTTTTCACTGCCCTTCTGGTAGAAGGTGTAGTTCTCAAATTCCAGTAGCTTCTCACCAAACCTGGTCGAGGTAAACTGGAGACTCAAATCTGTAATTAAACCAAAGATTGCCAATACATATCAATGGTGTAGTATTTAATAAGCTAATGTCATGCTAAGCAGTAGATGGAACCGTATTAATAAAGATGATAATGATAATGAGACTCTAGATCTAGGAACACACATGCAATCAAAACTCAATAGTAATGCAGTTCTCAGAACCTCAGTTCTATTGGCTGTCGAGGTCGCGGATGCGTAGGTCATTTAATAAATATCCATCCTTACGAAGTCAATTAATTTCATACATTCTTACCACAGTTTAACCATTTCAGTCACACTTTTATCTAGTTACGAATATATTTTATTTTATTATACTGAAATGCTTAAAAACTAATGCAAAAAATTTTTAAGCTTGACTTCTAAAATTGAATTTCTAAGAAAAGGTTAGCTAGAGTGACCAATAAGACTGAAAGAGTTAAACTGCAAAAGAAATGCAGTTCATATATCTCTTGAGATAGTGTACTTCACACTGATAAAGTAACCAAAATCGGTGAATAAAAGGTATGTTTTTCTTCCACTAACACTTTCATTAGTAGAAAAAAGAATAAAACACACACCAAACATTCAGGGGGATTTTGGTGATGGTAATTTATTCGCTCGGCTGGCCTTACCCATAGTATAAATAGGAAAAACCAATGTTTACTTAATATAAAACTCAATTCATATAAAAAACGATTTATTCTCTCATACTACTAAATGTATAATTTGCTAAATACTTTTTATAACTGTAATTTATAATGGTCAATTCCGCCAATCAATAATTACTACATTGACGTCAATGAGTTAGATCATAATACATTGAAATCAATCAGATATGAGCCTATTGGCGTACACCGGGCCCAATTCCAGCCTCAGTAAAAAAAAACTTAAGTTCTAAAACGATAGATCTTTCCTTCAGGAGTTCGATGTATCCGGGGCGGTTCATGGTCGTGCCAACCCATCACCTTGACTAGCTCCCCATATTTACTAGTAATGATCCTTGCATGACAGCCTGACAGCTTCTTCGAGCAGTACCACCTGGTCTTCGTGTGCATATGAAAATATGTGAAGTTCCTGTACAGAAGAATAATGCCCCTTCCACGACTGCTCGGTAGGAACTCCAATTCATTCCCTGTGTAGTAAAACGTATAATTTAATTTAAATTGTACCTTTGTAAATAAAACTTACAATTAAATGAATGGTTTCATAAATTAGTAGTACCTACCTGATTGGTGTTAGTCAATTCTATTTTATATTTTCTTCATGTAATGAATTTATTTAATACGTTACTTATATGTATAATTTATACCGAAATGAAAGTCTGAAATTATGAGATGAACAGTGTACTTTGAGATGATATAATTTTACGACTGTAAAAATCTGGAGACATTTTCAAATTTTCATATCCACGATAAAAAAAAGTACTAAGAGCCAACTAGGTTAAATAAAACAATCTATATTATAATATAAAAAAATATGTATTTCAGACAACCAATTTAGGAATCACTATTCAATATAAACAATCACTTCGATTCATCATTAAAAAATCAATTAAAAATAACTTAAATTAAATCGCTTGTAGCTAATCAGTAGGTATCGCATACCTAATGTATTTATTTAGATAAATAATAAAAAATAGATTGCCTTTTTGCCAAATAAGATCTACTTCCTTAAACCTACTTTGTGAGTAACCTATCGTCCGAATACTGAAAGGCTAATCAAATTTAAGTTGTACTTGCCATCTCTGTCATCAAATAAAATCACAAAGCGCGAATAAATTGAGTAGCGTTTGAGTATGTCATCGTAAATGGGGCAAGTTTATTGCAAAACGCTTGATATTTAACATAATAGAACTAATAAACTAACTATTCGAATCTTACAAGTACAAAATGTATGTTCAAGTACTATGTTCATGTAAAAAAAAAATATAGATTGATTCAGTAGTGGCTGGCTACTAAGCTGACCAATAGATATAAAAGATGATGGTTTTCTTAAAAAGGATACAGTTTAGTATAACAATAGCTGCTACTTTTTTACCTGCTTACCAAATTACTTGGCCGACACTAAGTTTGTATACAAACACTAAATGCTGACTCACATAATTATTATGTACTTTAAAAGAAAATGTAATGAGGAATAAGATGTTTTAGTAATTAAACTTAAGGGTAAATTTCGAACTTTGAGTAACCGAGGTGACTAATAAAACCCTACCTTCTCTTTAAGAGAAGGGTCTCCTGCTTAGCAGTGACACAGAACAAAAAGTATGTAATAATCATAATAAAAATCGGAATCTTTCAATCCCCTTAAAAGATTGGTAACAATAATTTCAAATTTTTCATACACTGGGTCAAGAAACTGACCCTTCACAAATAGAAGAATCCCAAAGAAGATTCCTTAATCAATAAAGTTCAAAATTTTCTCTCTTCCTTACTGTCCTATTCCGTTTAGCTGACTTTAGAAGATCCTGAGGAGTATGGTACTTAAATGTCCCTGAATACTCGTCCTTTATAAAAATTGGTGGTGGATGATTATGCTTCGTGTAAGCTGCTATCATATTCCTATCTGCATCGAAGGTCAGACGCGCCTGACATTTCTTCTGCGAATATTTAGAACAATATGCATTGGTCTTTTTTGTGTTTTTAAAGGAGTATGTGTATTTCTGGTACAGCACCACTTGTTTCTTTGCAGAAAGGGGCAACATTACGTACTCTTCTGTAAAGGATAAGTTGGTATTAAAGTCTGCTTTTTTGTGTGTATTTAAAATGAACATTTCGGGATATTATCTTGGAAGGTATACAATGTCCCAAACTTATCTACCGTTACGGCACAGGCTCGGTGTTTTTTTGCTTTAAAAATAATACAAAAAAGCGCTTTGTCGGCACGCTAGCGGCGTGCGGACGGCGCGCTGGCGGCCCGTTTACGGCGTTTTGTATTGACGTTATGAAATATAACGTCAATACAACATACAACTTAAAGTTCATAATTAAATGACAATTTAAATGCTGGGTTGGAGCCGAGTCGGTTAAGTGCTACGACCTTAAGACCCTGGTTATAAGTATCCTATATATAGTATGGTTGGTTGGTGGTTGTTGGTGGTGATTAATATGGTAGATAGAGAGAGAGATTAAGTAAATCATAATATACCGTAAGATTTATCTTAAACAATTATAAAAAAAGTAAATTGATTTTTTAAAAAAATTCACACCAAAGATTCAATTCAAATTAGCATTCACTTTTAAAAATACGTTCTGCGAATATTTTGTTATTTCAGCCATGCTAGGGGCTATAGTCATGCGCATCGAGCACGAGTGTCACGCCCACTCTAGTACTCGATTTTACTCGAGTAACCTCGGTGATCAACTGTCAAACACCGCGAGGACACCGGTAACCGCAACCTATTGTTCTTTAATTGTGTCTATAATTACGGTACCCAAAGGGTTAAATATAACCCTAATATGTCTCATTTTCTCTACATATTTCCATATCTTTGTACCACAGTAAATAGGCCGTCAGGGTTTTTATATAACTTAGGAGGTGGGTGATTATGTTCCATGGTATTTTTGGCACCCTGCAGAGTGCCATCAGGGTGAAATGTAAGCCGGGCTGGACATTTTTTCCAACTATACTTGGAGCAATAAGCGCGACTTCTCGAAGAATTCCGGAATGAAAAAGTGTGGCCCTGGTACAATACTAGATGTATCCCTGAAGTCATTGTAATTACCTTGCACCCTAGAATTAGAAGATCACAATTATTATTAACACTAGAACGATTACAACGTCCAGTCGTTTATGAGTACAGAGACGTACAAATATATATAATTACACACAGAATTAAAATACAATTAAGTTTACAATGTGAGGACTAAGTAGCTAGAGGCGTCGACAATTTATTGGTTAAATGATATAAATAAAAGCGTCCGTTGTTACATAAATTAATTATATTATTTATTAGATACATCTTTACACTACAAACTATTAAAAAATAATTAAGTTCTAGAGTGTAAATATTACTATATAGATTGTATTTTACATCCATAACAACTTTGGGTCAAAATTTAAAATTAACTTGAATAAATTAGAAGCACTTAAAACTCGGTTTTTCAAACAGGATGAAGAGACACAGAATAGGATTAAAACATTTTAAAATTTTTAATTGACCTCTCGAAGTCTAATCGCCTTGTTTTACATTACTATAAAAAATTAAAAATCAGAATGTCCAATTAATGTGACGGAACCTTAAAAAACTACTTACCTTAATAATACTTAGTTTCGGACATTAGCCCGTTCAAACAAACAAACACACAATTCTTGAGCTTTATAATATGTACAGATAATAAATACTTATAGACATAAAAATATTAAACAATTGGGTACTTGTCTCCAATAAAAATAAATTATATCAACTGTTCAAAACAATAAGATATTAAAAAATAATCACACTTCCATTAATTGATTTTATGACCAACTTAATTTCAGTATTTTTCCAGCAAATTTTTAAGAAATAAGTAATCTGTTTGACGCTAAGAAAACGTGACGTCACAATACACGATCTCGTACAAAATTCATAGAAAACTGTCGTTCTTGACAGTTCGAAAAAAGTATTGTATTTGACTAGTTAGTTAGGCAAATACCCAATTATGAACAGAGGCCTTAGTACGAATTTTCTTTTTCATTTAAAGTAATCGAAACGAAACCTCGTCCGCTCTGATTGGTTGGTTCATTGGAGCCGGCCAATCACAGCGCCGAAAGCGTACTCGTATCTATTACTTTCAACGTAAAACAAATTCGTACTAAGGCCTTAGGACGTGGCATTTGCAGTTATTCAAGTTTTATACTACAGTAAAAAACTTGCCGTCATAATTTTTATACAACTTGGGAGGCGGGTGATTATGTTCCATCGTGTTTGTGGCAGTGCGCAGAGTGCCATCAGGATGTAACTTAAGCCGGGCTGGACACTTCTTCAAAATATACTTGGAGCAATAAGCGTGCCTTCGTGATGGATTCCGGAACGAGAACGTGTAACCGTTGTAGTACACCAGTTGTTTGCCAGAAGACATTGTGATGAGCTGGCACTCTACAATTAGAAGACCATCTTTTTGTATAATACCTAAGACGTACTAATTATTTTAAAATGTCGATTTACTCACGTTAATATTAATTTTAAAATCTACTAGTTTTAGTTGTCTACGCGTCCGAAAACGTTGCGCATGAGGAAGAGTCCCACTGTGACTCCAAACTAGTAGAGCTCGTCTTAATATTTACGTGAAAAGATGATCTTATTGCCACTACAGTTACGTTTTACACTTTTTACAGTATAGGATGCAAAAGAACAGACCCATTACCCGAAGATAAGCGATTAGTGTCATTCATAGATACCTGCAATACCGAAGGAGTTGGAACTATATAGCCAGCCTAGCTATATGCTATACCATGTAGCTGTGTTTCATCGAAATTGGTTCGGCCTTATCCAAATCCTATAATCGTATGAACACATGTACAGAATTATAAGAGAACTATAAACATACTCAGTTGGTTATATCTGTTATAAGAAAAAATAAATCAGTTAGATATTCAGTATTTTAGTCTGTAATGATAAATGTAATAAATATAATATAAGTAGTTCTCCTTGAAACGGCACGTATCGTCAGGTTTCTGATGATGGAGCTTTAACCACCGGTAACTTGGACCATGATCTCGCTACTGGTCGGGTCCTTTTTCATATTTTTAAATATTATATATATTTTTCGGAAGTATTATTTAAATGTAATTTTAGGGAATTTTCAATAAACATGTGGAATGTAATATGTGTGGAATAAATAAATAAATACATTATTACATAGATCTCTATTCCACAAAACTATTTAATATTCACGACAGACTTAAATCTTAGAAAACAAATATTGAATATTCGCTACAAAACTTATGCCTCATCCGGCGAGAGTAGTTCTAGTGAGGCAAGAATCCCAAGTGTTTTCCTCAAGTGGTCGAATTATGACCTTTGTACTGGCTCCTTGTTCCAACATGTTTAACTTTTGAAAAAGATGAATTCACCCGATTTCGTGACATGATACGTAGGACGCTCGTGAGCATGTTCAATTATCGCTTCCGATATCGTCCGTCCATCTTCAGCCATTTTGACCCGTGCTTTGCACCCAAATTTCCTCTTGGAACAATACCAGTACCGGTTACCCATTTGCGCAAATGTGAAGCCGTCTATCATCAGCAACTTGTGTTTGAAAGGACCTGGTATTAGCGTGTAGCCTGGAAATAAAATTAAAAATAAAGGAATACAAAAAAAGTAAAGAAAAATTAAAAAATAATATATATTTTTGCAAATCGGTTACAAGGTAACAGTTTTACACCGAAGAGTCCGGCATTTCCTATCGGACCAATCCCAGAAGATATGACAATGAACACATGCCTAAACAAACTTAAATAAACATCAGATATTCTTGAAATAAAGGACGGTTCAATTAAAATAATATCTATATTTTGGAATATTGAATTTTTTTTCTAACTCTGTTGTAATATCCTAAAAGATTTTTTACTGGCAGCAAACGATCAGATGCATCGTTTGGTGGTAAGCAATCGGCGCCGCTGATGGACACCCAAATGGAAAATATGTATATCTTACATCAATGAACCAATTTTCAGGAAGTGAGGGATTTAAATAAATATAACATATCATATAAAATACGTTCGTGTAATACGATAAAATCTTGAGTACCTATTTATTTTCAACGTGTTGTGTCTAGGTATGAGTTCGATATATCAATTTAACTTAATATCGATCCGTGAAAATGTCGTGCGGACGAACGCGCGAATGAGGCCGGTCATATATGAAAGACGACGCAGCGATAACGCAACGCAGCACAACGGATAAGTAAGGCCGGGGCCTTTCTTGTGGAAATCGTGCCGATATTTGAAAACGGTTTTCGATATCGATACGAAAACGCACATATCTAGTTATTCCTCAGAAAGATGTATACACCAGATTTTGTGATATAATATGAAGGAGGCTTGTGATGATGTTCATTCACAGCTTCCCGTATGGTTACTCCATCATCAGCCATATGAATCTTGGCTTTACATCCAGTATTCTTCTTAGAACAGTACCAATTGCGTTTACTCGATGATGATGCAAATGTGTAACCATTCAGCATCAGCAACTTGTGTTTGTAACGACTTTGTATGAGTTTATAGCCTGAAAAAAACTTTACTTAAAAAAAAAACCTTTTTCAGAGACAGAAGAATAACGTACCTAATAAAAATAATGATCAATATAGTAAAAAGAAAGAAATGGATGGTGAAAAAAACTGAAATAACCTACAGTTCAGTGACAAATCATGTCTATATTTTGGAATATATATTCCATAATATAATATTATGTATAATTTTATTCTTACTCTTGTAATTTCATAAAAGGTCTTTTTATGGGACTTTTTTAAGGGGAGGAAATCATTGAATGACTGCTCCCACCTGGGTGAGTCGGGAGGGAGTGTCAGACTCTTACTGACTAAAAACCACCCCGTTCCTTTTCCTGCACATCGAGCCGGAGCCCCGGTTACCCGTTAGGTTCTCCAGGTCGGCTTATTAGATGGTAAGCAATCAGCGCCGCTCATGGACACCTAAACGGAAAATATGTTTAACATATATCACGGAACCAACTTCATGTACATTTTTTAACCAAGGTTTTATAATAACCATAATGGAGGTAGTTCTGTCAACAGGAAAGGTATAACATTCTGATGATTAAATTTGACCCAAACAAACAAACGGAGCAAGCTAAGTAAAACCATTTAATAATATAAACATGCCATGAAATTTCCATTCATGCGAGTAATAAAGAAAAATCGACAGGCTACAGGTTCCAAGATTCAGCGCGGCCTGTTCCTTAGATAGATGTATTCACCAGATTTTGTAATATAATATGAAGGAGGCTCGTGGGTATGTTCATTTACAGCTTTCCGTATGGTTACTCCATCATCTGCCATATTAATCTTGGCTACATCCCGCATTCTTCTTAGAACAGTACCAATAGCGCTTATTCCCCGATGGTGCAAATGTGTAACCATTCAGCATCAACAAATTGTTTTTCGAACCACCTGGTATAGAATATAATCTAGAAATGAATTGAAAAGTTTTTTTAAAAACAAAAGCATTCCTAAAGTAAAAATCTGTTAGTAACTTTTATGTTTTAGAAAAAAAAATTCTTTCTTATCCTACATTTTACATAAACATCTCAACGTTTTCGTCAATCTGTTCTTTACCTGAACGAAACTGATCTTAGACGATTCCAAACGCAATAAAAAGACAGTCAAAATACAAAAGACAATCAAATATTACTATGTAAAAAAAAGTAATAGATAAAGAGTAGATAACTTTTTAGTTAGATATTTTTTTCCCAACTCCTGAGTACTGGCTCCATGTCCATGTAGAAATGGATTTCTTACGAGAAAGCGCATTCTGCGATGAGACTGTCCATTGTACACATTCTTTTTATTTTTAAAGTTTTTCTTTATGTTTTTATTTGTAAAATAAAGTATGTAAAAATAAAATAACCGGTAAATATTTTTTAAATAAAATACAGTTGCATGTTATACAATTACTTTTATATTTTCGAACATAATTTTTATTCTTAGTCTATTCAAGTTTAAATCACTTGGAGAATGGAATAATATGTATAATATAACAATACGTATAATAATATAATTATAACTATACTGATATAATAATGTACTTCTAATGTCACTGAGGCAATTTTTGAAAATTTTTTAACAAAAGAATTTAGCTTCTAATTGAATATATCACATACTACCCACATATTAGTATAAAACTACGCAACGGATTGAGATACCTTTTTTTAATAGACAATGATTAAAGAAGGTTTATATGTATTTTTCTACACATACAAAGCTACGAGCAGAAAGCTAGTTATAACTGGGTACCGAGAGCAAGTTATTTTTACGTTAACGAGATCGAAACGTTCTGCCTTTAGATTGGTTGGTTAACTTGGCAGGCCAATCAGAACGTCGAACGTCTAAACGTGTCGATCGCATAACGTAAAACAAATTTGACTAGGCACTATACACATTTGTATCGTACTATAAACGTTGATCATGGTTGATTTTGACCTCAAATTCATTGTCTCAGAAAAACATATTGGCCAGTTTTCGTGACATAATATGGAATAGTGTCGTGAGTATGTTCAGTCATAGCCTCCTTTATTGTCACCTCGTCAAGATGCATCTTAATCCTAGCTTTACATCCAGCAGCCCTCTTAGAACAGTACCAATACCGTTTACTGCGCGCTTGGGCAAAGGTATAACCTCCCAGCATCAGCAACTGGTTCTTCGATCCACCCGGTATCAGAGTATAACCTGAAATATTGTACATTAATTAAGCAAACAATTTAAATAGAACTACATAATGATTGATTTCAAATGTTAATGCCCGCCGCACACTCGCTCACACTCTTTCACGACACTGCGTTGCTTTGACAATGGTGGGCACGTGTCTCCCAATTCTTTTCACAAGTCGTACATCAGTCATTGTTTCTACCATTCGTAGACGAAAACAAAGCAAGATGGACATTGGCGCCGTACGAGTGTTAGTGTCGGCATGAACGCGCGGGCCAAAGAGATAGAGATATAACCAGATGCTGGGGTTGACAAAAAAACAAATGATAGTTCTATAAATAAAATACATTTATTTTTTGAATATATAGTAGTGGCCCAAATAGATAGAACAGTTCTTAAAACCTATTTCTCACTTCTTGGACCGAGTCCTCGTGAATACATACTCTCCAGAATCCGATATGTAGTACTGAGGAGCTTCGTGATTATGAAAGTTCAAAGCTTTCATTATTGTCACTCCATCAGGGTGCATTTTCACTTTGGCTTTGCAACCAATTTTCTTTCGTGAGCAGTACCAGTTGCCCTTGCTGACTTGTGCAAAAGTGAACCCTCCGAACATGAGCAACATGTTATTGAAATTAGTCGGTATGAAGATGGGATCTAAAATAATTTTAATAGTTATTATTGAATTTTATTGTTTGTTTCCAAATACATTTTATACGAAGATTTCTAAAAACTAAAGAACCAATATTCTATTGCATACAAATATTTATTGGACACCATCCTACATAAAATACTGATAAAATAGATAGTACACAATCATTTATAAGTTAATAAAGATAAACTGGATGGAAATAGAAAGAAAACTGAGTTCGAAATGATTATAAAGAAGTTCAAAATGTCAAGTAACATGTCTACATGAGCTCAAAATGTCTAACACTTTAACGATATATGTTATTTTGGTACAATTATATTATGATTCACTTATACATAAAAGTCTGCTCTTTAAATATAAGTACTACTATATAGGTTATTCTCAAAGTTTCAGCTACTGAGTTGGCCATTGAAATATTTCATGTTGAAATTAAAATTAAAATTTTAATACTCGTGACTTTTGCCTCAAGAAAATGTATTCTCCGGTTTCAGTGACATAATAGTCTGGTGGCTCATGATTGTGTGTCTTGCAGGCTTGTATGATGGTAACAAAGTCCAGGTCCATCTTGATCCTGGCTCTGCAGCCAACCTTCTTTTTTGAACAGTACCAATAACGTTTACTTCTCGATTGGGCAAAGGTATAGCCTTCCAGCATCAGCAACTGGTTCTTGATTCCACTTGGTATTAGAGTATAGCCTAAAATATTGTGCATTAATTGAACAATCAAATTAAATACTACACAATATGGTTAATTATTTCAAATATAACAAATGAAGGAGTAACGGAGGATGGGAGGAATTGAAACGGAAGGTATCATACACAATGAACATAAGATATCAAAGTTATGTTTGGGCATATTAAAAAGCTTTCAAAGTATTACTGATTTCAATTCCCAATTCCCAAAAGGCGGCTAACGCACTTTCGGGTATGCAAGGGCGGCGCACATTGCGTACCATCAGGTGATCCGTCTGCTTGTTTACCGGCTTATGCTATAAAAAAATCTCAGCAGTAGCACGGAGCCTGGAATTGTGCCCAGTATATGGCAATAGGCATGACTATTTCCATGGGGCTTATAACATAAATTGTGAAAAGTGAGTGTTAGATTGTACTGTGACATTAAGTTATTAAATATAACAATCAATAAGACATAAAGACATTAAGTAATACAAGGAGGAGGCATCTTTTATCTTTCATCTTTTATCCCCGAAGGACTACTTCTTCGGGAATAAAAGGAGTAATGTTTTATGTAAATAAAAAGCTTTCATTGTTGTCACTCTATTAAGGTTTATTTTCACACAATTTGCTTTCGTGAACAGCACCAATTGCCCTTCTTGACTTATGCAAAATTGAACCTCCGAGCAGGAGCAACATGTTCTCCAAACAAACTAGAATAACAGTTGAAATCAATTGGCAATTATTGGAGTTCATTTGGCTACTTACCAAATAACCTTCATTGGATTTTTTTTAGAAAAACAAGAAGCAATATTTACATAATGTATTGCACACCATTTTACAACAAATACTGATAAAATAGTTACATAGACAACCACAAATAAGTTAATAATAAATATCCACAAATAATAGAGTTCGAAATGATTATAAAGGAGTTCATTTGTCTAGTACCATAGTATGGGGACATGAGTTTCTGTGTAAAATATGACGGATATAAACCGTGTTTTTTTTTGTTTTCGTCCAACAAAATAACTTACCATAAGGAGTAGTACATAAGGAGTATACTTTCAATGTATAAGATGTGTAAAAAACAATTTAGTTAACTAACTAAAATCGCGGGTTACTCGCGTGAATATACTGAGAAAAGCTCTACTAGTTTCGAACCACAGAGGGGTTCTTCCTCATGAGCAGCGTGCGCGGTCGCGGCGACGTCGCGTAGCCCAGAGAGCTGCTTCTAGAGACTAACTAGTAAGAGCTTTTCTCAGTATTAATATTAATTTAGTATGTCTTACGATAGTTATTATAAAAACAATTATTTAGTTTGAAAAAAATTGATGGTAATACGCACATTACATGAAAATTAAATGGTACTTCGAAAATCAAAAGGAGCCATGTTTGATAAAGTAGTCGGGCCGAAAACATCGAAAATATAAGCTATTTTGGTATAATTTAAAGTATTTTTGTTTATTTTAAAGTGAATCTTATAGTTTGATTAAGATTAAGGTCAAAAGTCCACTGCCGCCGTGAGTGATGTTCACACGGCAATACGTAAGTAATTTCATATTAATGTGCATAATAACGCGTGCGTACGCATAAACACATGCACGCGTACGCACACGGATAAAAATATCGTGTGAATTTGTGTATAAGCGCTGCAGCGCAACCGTTAGTAGTCTTACAGGGGCAGTGGACTTTTGACCTTTGACCGTACATATGTATAGTACAATATTCAGGTTATCCTTATTAGTTTCAAGTTCGAGTGTTTTAACCGATAACATTAAATTTTTTTTTATTCTGTTACCGCAAACATGCAATACTTTATTTATTATATAGGAGTCTTAATATTACACTTCTTATTGAAATAAATAATTAAAACTAAAATATTTACACCTTAAAAAATAATAATAATGAAAAAATCATAAGGCATCAAAGAAAACATTTTCCTCGTCGCTACCGTGAGGTAGGGTGCCCAAAAGACTCGCAGCATTGCCACGTTGAATGGCAAAGCTTAACCTTTGCCCAAGGTAGTAGCCAGCCCGTCGATCACATTAAATATTAGTTTATATTAAATTAAAATTTAATTTTTAACGTTTATTACCCGGGACTTATGTCTCAAGAAGACGTATTCACCGTTTTTAGTCACGTAATATTCAGGTGGCTCATGATTGTGTATCCTGTAGGCTTCTATGACGGTAACAGAGTCCACGTCCATCTTGATCCTAGCTTTGCAACCAGCCTTCTTCTTGGAGCAGTACCAATGTCGTCTGCTGTGCATCTGTGCGAAGGTATACCCACCAAGCATCAACAGTTCGTTCTTTTGCCCTGACGGTATTAGGATGTAATCTAAAACAAAAATAAATATTCAAACCAGAAATGTGTATAAAATAAGATGAGGCATATCGCTGTTTTTGGATATGTTAATATGATCGTAATTAATCAGAGGAGTATTTATATCATTTCTAGGTATACACAGATAAATTATAAAAAAATACAATTGATTATTTGAATAATTAATTGTATTACTATTTCAGATTTTAATTATGAAATTAAACTAAGCAAGAAGAAAATCAAAACATAAAGCAAAAATTGCATAATATAACAACAACATCAAAAAAAAATTCTTCTTACATCTAAGTACCTATGTTAGTATATAATATAGGAAAAAAAACACACATTCAAACAAAGAAAAAAGAAGAAAGAAAATGTATATCACATACATATAAGATGCCTATATTATACTATATATAACGTTATATATTAATTATTAAGTATGATATTATAATATTTTTTATTTTATTCTTATTTATTGCATTACGAGCCGGTACCAGCGACTTCGTCCGTAGAATGTGATTCCTGTTTTACCCCATAGGAGCATTTAATCAGTATAAAAATATCACCTAAGTCAGCCATCACAGATGGGGCCCAGTAGGGCTGATCCCCGTTACGGACCCGCGGAAGGCCTTACGGGTTGCCCGGGCTCCAGCTTGAAGAGCAGGAATAGGAAATTAAGGCAGTAAAGTCTGACACTACCCTCGCCTCAACAACGGAGAAGACATTGATAATTTAGTAACCTTTGAAATGATAGCATTTCGATGTAAAAGGAATATTTTTTAGTGTAGAATTAGTGCCTATGCATTTTAAAAGAAATGATATTTTCCGTTGTGTGCCACCACGTATTTTTTTGGTTCATGATTATGATTATTGAAATAGGATGATATTTTTCCTCTTTTCACGTTCATCGTGACTCGAGCCTTGCACTTTAAAGCAGACTTTTGTGAACAGTACCAATTTCTTCCACCGTTCATTTGTGAAAATGTATAGTTTCCTATCATCATCAAATTGTTTTTTGCACCAGTCGATATAAACTTAAAATCTGTAAACAATAGCATTATTTTATTATAAGTTTCGTGAGACATGTACTAAATCATTAACGAGGAACTAGACTGGTTTCAAGCTAAGTTAGGGGCTCATATTCATTCCGGAACACAACGCAGGTGCAGAATGCTACTCAAGAATATGAGCCCATAGCACGGCTTGAAACTAGTCGAGTTCATCGACAAACAGTTATGTGAGTGAAAAATATATATTAAGGCGTATACAATACGTATAATATGTATAATTTTATTATATAAGGAGAAAATTCAATAAGAAAACAGTTGATCGAAACAAAACTTTATTTCTAATACAAATAACCGAATTTGGTTACGTAGGTATTATAAATTTTTATTGAGATACATTTCACATTCAACGCAATATTATGACAATATTTTGACCTACAACACAAACATACAAAAATGCAGAGTAACAATAAAATCATACAAAGTATGAAAAAATACTTTTCAGTTGTTTTTATTTCACACTTTAATCATATCCACTTGGAACACAGTTGAAATGAAAAATAATAAGAAAACTTGCCATATTCCGTGCCGGGTATCATAAATATATACTTATCTATATTAACATGTAAAGCTGAAGAGTTTTGTTTGACCGCGCCAATCTCCTGAACTACTGGCACGAATTGAATAATACTTTATAGTGGATAATAGATAATCAGCTTACCGAGGAAGGCTATATGGCGTGATGTGATGTGTACCAACAAGAGCAGAACTGCGGGTGAAACCTCGCGGGACAAACTAGTATTAACTACCTAGTTACCTATACAAAAAGCATAATTTACGCGGAAACCTTAATATAAAACCCTTGCCTAGTCAACTTATATACTGGAGCATTGTGATTATGTTCATTATTATAAAAAATAATCTGAGAGTCGTCCTTATTTAAAAATATCCTTGCTTTGCATCCCTTGCTTTTTTTAGAACAGTAATAATGCCTTGGAGTCGTTTGAGCGAAGGTATACCCATCAGCCATTAGCACTCTCTTGTTACCAGCCAGATTTATGAATCTTACTGAAAAAAAAATATGATAAAAGAACCTAAAATAACCGATATTAAATTTCGAAAAATTCTGCTGTATTTTTTTTTTTGTTGTCATGTCATGAAAAGACCAATACCAAAGAGGTAACATTCCATTCACTTTCAATATGTTTTTAAAATAAAATTAAAAAATATAAGTACTAAGTAATATTTAAATGCTTTATTAAATGCGTAACATTAATATTTGGGAATAGAACATAACTATTTATAAGAAGTTTCTAGGAAATTAGCATGTATGACAATAGTTGTATTTGTATATGATAATTTCAAGGAGGAAAGCACGGCTAAATTGAGTACTTGTCACTTAGCATGTGTCGAAATGTTGCATGCTTGCTTTTTAACATTATCAAGCATGTTCACCAGCATAGCACGCTATTTAGCATGCTATTTTAGAGCATGTGTAACAGTACCATAATAGTTTTAATTTTACTTTTATTATTAGTTTTATATACTTGGTATTTATATTATAATAAGGAATAAGGATACAAGGTTTTAACAATAATTATGATATTTTATACCAAACATACTCATAATAGTAAGGTTTAATGCTAATGTCCAACCGGCAGCTAAAATTAGTTAAGAGGTGAGCCTATTGCATACACCGAGCATTATTCCGGACTCCGTGGTACAACTGAGTTTTTTTTTAAACCCTAGTAATTTTCCCTTGCCCGGCTGTCGCACTTGCGAGTCTTGCGACCACTCGGCAGACGAGTCATGGCAGCATGTATGAAAAACTGGCTTAACTATGCAAGCTAACTTATTTTAGCTGTCAGTAGACGTTCCTCTTAAGCATTAAGTATGTAATTGTATGTTTTTATTATGATAACATGTTAAGTTATAATGCTTAGATGCTAATCAGAAGTGTCCGTATCAAAACATTGTTCAATTGTACATTTTTCTCTGTATCTTCTTGAATTATTTTTCCACTGAGCTCGTAATTTAAGTTGTTCTTCTTCTGTCAAATCATATATAGATTTCGGTTGGATAATATTCTTCTTTTTCTTGTGATAATACTCTCTATCTTTAGCTTTCTTTAGTTCCCTCTGTTCTGGGGTCAGATTATTCAGATATAATCGTTTTCTTGCATTGGCTACTTGCCTATGTCTTATGTATGCGGGACTAGACTTATCCAATTTCTTTTTGGGCCTTTTTGTCGTGTTTGACTTTTCAATTTTTACAGTAACATTACAGTATGGACCTAAAAACACAAGATGGCTGTTATATCAATTCCAAGTGCGTATTTTGATTTGCTATACGATTTTTGATTAAAGACACCTAATGTATTTTAACACTTACACATACAAAAGCCAGTTTTTTTTTTCAGAATATAATTAGTTGCGAACTTCGGGTGTATGTCTGAAATAACCTTTTCAGTTTCAGACCACACATGGTTTA
Organism: Spodoptera littoralis; assembly: GCA_902850265.1. Taxonomy (NCBI): domain Eukaryota; kingdom Metazoa; phylum Arthropoda; class Insecta; order Lepidoptera; family Noctuidae; genus Spodoptera; species Spodoptera littoralis. Next base: position 3,134,304 of record LR824542.2, on the reverse strand, counting down.
GGTATAAATGATTTAAAAATCAAAATTATTTCAAGATTTTATTTTTGGAAATTATGTTCAAACAACCTATATATAATTCTCTATATATATTTTTTAAGAATAAAATAGACGTTTTTACGCAACATACTACATCCGAACTCATAATCATAATCTACTCACATAACATCCAAAATCGCTTTTTTATACATACCTTTACCTATCTATAAAAGTCAAAAATATGTTTTTGGGCATCACAAAAATAAACGTCTTGACTTTAATATTAAACTTTAAAATAAAGACCATTTTTCGTTTGTTTATAGACAGGAGGATCATGATCATGTTCGTTATATATCGAGATGATCTGAGACTTATCTTTATTAAGCACTAATCTAGCTTGACAACCCTTAAACTTTTTCGAACAGTAGTAATAACGGGGTTTGTACTGCGAAAATGTATAATTCTCCACCATTAACAGTGTCTTGTTATTACTCAATAGTTGTATAAACTTCGGATTGCCTGTAAAAAAATGACACATTAACATAACATCACGCCTACCCCTATATGGGTAGGTTACATGCACATTACGGTACTTAATGCCAATGTACCATGTAACACCCTCTTTCACTATTTCTATGTTATAAGTCACATTTAATAGAGGGTGAGCTTGATTGCCATATACTGGGCACAATTCCAGACTCCGAGCTACCACTGAGATTTTTTTACGTCATAGCCTACCTATAGTCATAAATAACAAGTTATTGATCTTGTTAAAAAATTAACCATTGGTATTTAACAAGTTTCGAAGCCCCACCTTCATGTTTGAGCGAACATTTTCGGCCATCACATTATGTATTAAATTAAAAGTTCTATTAGGATGATTAATAAAAGCAATTATAAAGTGCAATTGTTTACTTAAATACAATACATATGTGGAAATTATAAATCCTATAATTCTTTACATGATCGAAAATACATATTGTTAGTTTTACAACATAATAAAGTTGCACACAAATCGGTTAAGCCGTTTCTGAGACTAGCACGCATAAACTTGGAGCCAACCGTAAGAAGACAAGATATGTAATTGAAATATTAGATACGACTGTGTTAAGAAAAATAATTAGAATTTCACTGTAGGTCCAGGAGATGGTGGTCTTGTGGATGATGGATAGTGATGAAGTTTCTTGCTCGTTCTTCTCCATAGGAATCTACATACCTCTATAGGACTGAGCAAATAGCTTCACCTTTTAATTTTTATGTTGACGTTCAAAAGTGCCTTTCTGGTCTTTCAATTAGACCAGGACCATTGGATTCACTGGAAAACGCCAAATGTCAACCCATCCTACTAATACAATCAATGTGAAAGTTTGTCTGTTTGTTCGTTCGGTTTTTACTCCTTTACGTCCAAACGGCTGAAGGGATCGAAATGAAATTAGAAACAGGGATAGATTATGATCTGGAATAACACATAGACCTTTTTATGCCACAGGAATGTGTGCAAAGCAGTTGGTAGAAGTGAGTCAAGTGGTGGATCGTCATTTGGCGTAGCTAAGTAAAGGAGACAACTTTATTCTTTTTTAAAACGTTGCCCTAGACTAGAATTTTCTCCTGTGTGAGTGCGTTTACAAACATACAAGTTCACACACAATGACCCGAAATAACAACTTCGTATATCACTCAAAGAGCTGCTCCGTCCGAAACCGCTACACGTTGCGCGGGAGCCAGTAGCCCAGACATCGCACCAACCGTGCAGTCAGCTTTATCCAATAGTATAAATAATATCTTCTGCCTGATCCGATGGCCGATCATGACAATCAAAGTGCTATAATATTCCTATTATATTTTAATATATACGCCATTAATACACGTGTATTTGGGCGGTTCATGGTTATGTGAATTCTTCATAACAAGCAATGCCCCATCATTGTCGAGCACAATCGCAGCTTTACAGCCAAATCCCTTTTTCGAACAGTAGAAGTATCGTGGAGCATACTGACTGAACGTATACCGCTGGTACATCAGCAGCTTTCTTTTACTCCTCATATTTAAGAAGAACGGTTTTTCTGCGAAGGAAGAATAAAGTCAGTCAGTCACAAAACATTATGTTTTAAAGAAATATTATTCCAAAGGTAAGTTCCAGATTGAGTTCCAGTTCCAAAGGTTAGCTTCAAAACTTACCGTCTTTTCATTTGTCCTATACCTAACATAGTCATCAAAATACAGGAAATGTTTTGTTATTAATTCATAAAAGCAACAACGTGATAGGGTGTACTAAAAACTAATAGAAAAATTGATCTATAGGTACATATTTATTCACCCACGTAAATATGAAATTCATGAACACAGAACACTTTTTGCAAACATAAAAATAGTATATTATTGTTATTTTCTACTTCATTGCACATATACATAGAAATTAGTTTAAATTGTAATAGTAATTTGAGTACAATGGGCTCTTATGACACGCGATTTCATCAAAACAACCTTTGGATGAAATTTTTGAAAAAATACTGGGAATAATATAAAAAGAAAAAAGAAACAAAAAATAGAAGAGAAAAATAAATTAAACAAACAAAAAAATTTTCAAAGCACATAAATAAATATTAAAATGATATGAAAAATATACATATGATAACTTAAATGCCGAGTGTATCGTGTTGTGTATGTATGTGTGTACTGTGTGTGCTCATAATGAAAGGAAAAATACTACAATGACAGGTCACAAGTCACATCACAAGTCTTTTTACACATATAAATACCCAAAACACATAAAAACACCGTTTACCATTGATTGATTAACTAACTTATTTGCTATTAGGGACATACCTACAACTATTATTATGGGGTAGTACCCAATACAGTAATTGTTCGGTGTAGGCTCGAACACCAGCTTGCGAAGCAGTTTTCATATTTATTTTATTGTTTTAACATGAACATACGAGACATCAGTACTTGTCGATCGCGAACGGAACGGGTGCATTCATCAAATAACATAAACATTTATATTTCTAACAATTTTAACATTAAACATTAAGATTAAGAAAGTGCTCTGAACTCTTTATAAACCACTAGCTTTTACCCGCGGCTTCGCTCGCGTCACAAAAGGATAAAAAGCCAATGTGACATATACCAATACACACAGCGCCATCTATACCAATACTTTTGTTTTCCCTCGGGAATATCAATTTTTTCCGAGATAAAAAGTACCCTATTATTTAATCTGGACTTCTAACTATACATCTGCAAAAATTCATAGCAATCAGTTTAGTAGCTACGGCGTGAAAGTGGAACAAACAAACTCACTTCCCGATTTATAATATAAGAAAGTATAAACTTTTACGGTCGCTAATGCGTTTGATATCTACCTACGACCTTCACCCTGTACAGTAATTACAATATGTCACAACCAACTGGCTTAACTAGACGTTTCAAAATTTGCCTAGCCTGATTATGAAATTGCATTGTAGTATAATTCTGGTTAAAATTTATTTCTAATTGTGATTCGATTTCTTTTATGACAGTAGCTGTAACGTAACCTAGCCTTAACAATCTGGTAGCATATCGATTTAAATGTAGTACTGATCTTAAAGATAGTCTGCGGACGATGAGCAAGGGTAGCTTGCCGCCCCACCAGAACCAGACCCGTGCGTATGGTGCGTCGCGTTCCGCGCGAGCCTCAATGAGCCATCAGACCACCACAGATGGGGCCCAGTAGGGCCGATGCCCGATACGGAGCCGCGGAAGGCCTAACGGCCAGAGCTCTAGCTCGAAGAGTAAGAGTAGGAAGGGGTGGTTTTTAGTCAGTAAGAGTCTGACGCTCCTCTCGCCTAACTCAAGGCGGGAGAAGTCATTGGATGATTTCCCCCACAAAAAAAATCTCTTCAATTTTAATCTAAGTCTGAATAAAACATTCAGTTATTCAATCACAACAGCTAGAACATTACTCATTCGGGCTACTAGCATAAGCCGGTAAACGCGCAGACGGATCACCTGATGGTAAGCAATTGGCGTCGCCCATGGACACCTGGAACACCAGAGGCGTTACAAGTGCGTTACCGGCCTTGAGAGATTCGGGAAGGGAAGGGTAATTGGGCCTCCGGTAACCTCACTCACACGACGAAACACAAATCACGTCGGTTTTCTGTGAGGCCGTGGTATCATTCCGGTCGAGCCGGCCCATTCGTGCCGAAGCATGGCTCTCCCACACTTAAATCGTTTTACGTTTTAGTTGAACGAAATTAAGCTAGTTGGCTGCGATACTTGGTACAACATAATTAGATTAACAATAATATCCTTACTACAGTCAGATAAAAATAAAACTTAAATATTTAGCTAAACAATCAAATCAATGTAAATCATTTTATTTAAAAAAATAATACGTCCCCCACTGACTAGGTGGGTGGGTTTACAATCACACAATTTCCTACTACTAGACCCGAAATAACAATTTCGGGTCTAGGTGTCATGTGTATGTGAAGATCACACAAAGAGTTGCTCCATGAGGGAATTGAACCCGCTACACGTTGCACGGCAGCTAGTTGCCCAACCACCGCGTCAACCGTGCAGTCAAATTTATAACTCAAGGTGTAATAATTTTATGAGATTCTTACATACTGCCCGCTCTTCGTTTTAATATATTGTCTGGGCGAATGATCGTGTTCATTCTGAAGTTGCTTTATGATTCCAAACTTATCTAAACGAAGTTTTGCTTTGCAATTAGGTCTTTTCAAAGAGCACACCCATAAATGATCAGACTTCGCGACTTTCGTAAATGTATAGTTGTCGACAAGGATTAAATCTTTACCCCTTTGCGATTTTATTACTTCATATGGATGGCTTAGCACGTATTTGTCATTGTAATCTGGAAAAAAATCATGGTTAGCTACAATTTATTTACAGTTCAAAATCAACTTAACATTTTATGACTATCCAATGACGCCTCCGATTCAGGGTTAAAACTTAAACACTTGAATGTTTATAGACATTTATTGAAGTCTAATTTGTCTTGTGTTTTATTATATCTTAAAATGCAAACCATTAACACATGTGTACTGGGGTGGTTCATGGTTGTGTGAGTACTTCATGGCAATCAAAGAACCCTTATGGTCGAATACAAGGGAGGCTTTGCAGCCAGACTTCTTTTTTGAACAATAAAAGTATCGGGGAGAGTACTGGCTAAAAGTATATCTCTGGTACATCAGCAACTTCTTTTTGTCTGTCGTGTTCAAATAAAACGGTTGTTCTGTAAAGAATACGTCAGATGTAATAGTCAAAATGGGTAATTGGTATCGTCGGATCCCCTCATAGGGTAATTTTCATTGAAACGTGGGAAAGCTATGACGGCAAAGTTGGCGATGTGACACCACGGATATCCTCTGTTCGCTTGTTCTATTATTTCATGCTCACCAGGGCGATGCCCAACCGTGACTCGAAGCAAGAGTAACTAGAAACAGGATGTTTTCTAGTCACCAAGAGTCTGAAGTGCTTTGGATCGCTTGATTCCCTACAATGTGGTTGAGTTGGGCGGTGCTGGCGCACGTGACATGTTCGTGAACGGGCGCCGTCAGCTGTTACTGGTCAACGTGGCTTATTGTCCTTAAGGTTATTTTTTTTTCAATCTCTTTGACTGGATTTTGAATTGAGCCAACAAAACTATGTAACTAGAATTGTATTGTGAACCTGATTGAAAAAGGGTAACCTATGGAGTTTCTTGTTCGTTATTCTCCATAGGAATACCTAGGATTGAGCGAATAGCTTCACTTTTATTTTTTTGTTGACGTTCAAAAGTACCTATCTGGTCTAATTGAAATAAATGATTTTGACTTTGACACTCTCTGGCCTCGCCCAGGTTGAGGGGAATCATTCTATGAGTCTACTCTTCAAAAAATTGTTTAAATTAAAAGTGTAGATACATCATATGGTTTTATTTAGTTCATGTCGAGTCCGACATTAACAAATTCGCTTTACATGCCTAATTTAAATTTTCTTATATTATATTCTCTAGGTGCGTGATTGTGATCATTGCAAATCTCTACAATTTTTTTAAACACGTTTAGTCGAAGTTTTGCTTTACACTTGGGTCGTTTCAACGAGCAAATCCATATGGAATCGTTGTTTTTAGCCGCTCTAGAGAATGTGTGATTGTCGATAAGGATGAGATCTGCACCCCTTTGTGATTTGACCATTGTGAAAGGGATATTTAACTCGCCATATTCTGATACTGAAAGAGAAGAAACAGAACTATAATGATTAACTTTAGGTAGGTACTCTATGTAACTTGACATTCAAATAACGAACATCACTTCTAACTTCTAACAAGTCTAACTACTAGGGTTGAAAGTTTCGATATTGATTACAATAGAAACAGGTTGCTATGTCACAAACATAGTGTAGATTACGTAGATTTGCAACTTTATTACAACAGGATAAGGTGGTAAACCTTTTAAGAACTTCTTAGCTTTGTTAATATCGGGACTACTGATACGAGTTACTAGGGTACCTAATACATAAAAATTCCTAATGAAAACATCTTTAAAGTTAAGTTAAACATCGATTAGATCCTACGATTTATAAAATCAAATTATCGTTATCTATTGTTAGTTGGTTATTTGGGTGAAATAAAAGTACTTCAATGATTTAAAAATATTAAATTTTATTATAGTTGATATGATATGATATCTTAACTTACTTAATAGGTAGCATTAATTCTTAATTATCCTCTATTTCTAACATTATGAATAGGTACTTAATACTAATTTTCTCTGCAACTTCACAGTTACGTTGCTTTAATGAAAATTTCGACAAATGCATTATTATGACAAACTAATATTATTATGACTAATCAACTAAGCTGAACTATAAGTAACACACAACAACTTAAGTACTTACATGACAATACTTGTAACATTTGCATATTTTTCTCTAGTGTTTTTTATATGTTAATGTTAAATTTATGCAGAGTAGTAGACATCTCAACCGACTCTTATATATTCCCCATTATCAAGTTTAACAAACTGCCTTGGTGGGTGCGGGTGTTCATTGTTAATTTTAACAATATTACCTAGTTTATTCAATAGTATTCTTGCTTTACAACTGGACCCTCTTCTCTGAGAACAGGTCCAAGTATTAGGAGAAAATGCTGATTTGGTAAATGTATAATTATCGACCAATAAGAGATCTTTTCCCCTTTGTGATTTGACAATCTCGTACGTTGGTGATTGTGAAATGTAATATTCTGTAAAAATGGGATTGAATTGTTTAGAATTCATTGTGTTACCATATGTATGTATACGGTTCTTATTTATTAATGTATTTATTTAATGCCCCGTCCACATGCTTGATGTTTACCACAAATACCAAACACAACAAATGAAGTCCCAAACATCGATGTGTTGCTAGCGTGTGGATACATCGCAAAGTGTTTGCCGAACAGCCTTTGATCTGTGTTTGTGTTCGCCACTATTCGACACCGAAGCGGGACACTGGCGAACACAAACATGAACAGACACACACATACAAACACCCATCCACATGTTCGTGTTTGCTGTTTGTTTAAATTCGAAAATCGGTATAATTATTCTTCCGATTTTATTCTTTTATTTATTTATTTAGAAAACCAACAGCGATACATATGATATAATATAAATAAAGATATTACAGTTTAGTAAGGCTAATAAGGCGATTCATCTCAAGATTTAGAGATACTCAAAAAATTATAGTCTTTTTTATTACGTTTACATTAGGTATGTACCTACATACATAGTTATTATAATTAATGTATAAAGTGTAATTAATATTCTAGTACATAATTATAGACTTATCGACTACCTTGTCTTAATTAAATAATTTAGTACTCTGGCACAAACTCGGGTCTAATTCTGTTAATTATTTACTTACGGCTGATAATATCATTTTATTTAAAATAGTACATAATTGAGTATTTCTTTACAATTTGTTGTATAAAAATAAACGGGTAAACGAGCTATCTGTGTCTACTATAAAATAGTCAATTTAGGAACAACTTGTTCCACAGGTAAGTAAATAACGATCAATTGAGTACAGAAACAGTAATTTTAAAATCTATGCTTTTTGACGCTCAGACTTAATACAACTCGTACTAATACACAATACGAGTCAGTTTAACGTTTAGCGAGACCAACACGAGACCGCGTTTGACGCTCTAATTGGTTGATTCATTGGACCGGCCAATCAGACCGACGAACGCGGTAGAGTACTAACCCATATGTACTGAACCAATCTTTATTTTCGAACCGAATCCTTGTCACACGGAACTCGTTTCGCTCTCGTCCATAATAACTTTTCTATCGCATTCACAAAGCCACTTTAAGGAATTCTTACGTATTGTCCATTGGGAACTTTCACAAATTTCCTCGGTGGGTGATTGTGTACATTGTCGATTTTAACGATATTTCCAAAATCATCCAGTTTTAGTTTAGCTTTACAAGTTACATTCTTCTGTTTGTTAGTTGAACAAACCCATTGGATACCTGTAGACTTTGAAAATGTATAATTATCAACGAGAATTAAGTCTTTGCCTCTTTGAGACTTTGCTATTGAATAGGCTGGTCCCTTTGTCTTGCCACCAAACTCCACCTCTGAAAAAAAAATGAAACTTATTAGTTAAAGGAACTTCTTTCTAGAAACGTCTCTTAATTTGTTGATGTTGCATGCTATTAACAAATCAAAATTGAAGCCTATATGGCCTAGTTTGGGCCAAGGGATTATATGGTTCGACGACTATAGTAATATAGGACATTTCACAAAGAAAACAGCAGTTAATTTTATTGTACCATGCATGCTTTATTACTATTATTTGACAACATATACTTTTCTTAGTGACGATTAACATCACATGTAAATGTTCACGTTAAAAACTTCCTATCAAAGTTCGTTATCAGGTTTGTTCACCTTTGATTATCTATTTTCTAGCTCTTTTATATAAATTTGTATTCCCGAAAGAGATAAGTCCACATTTCCAATGCATAGATCTATTTTTCGTCAGTTATATGAACCTGCGTCTCACGTTTGCATGAATCAAGTCAAACTTACAAATCAAAAAGGGAATTTTAAAACTGTAAAATAACTCGGTAATGTACTGGTAACCATTGCCCAACCCAACTAACCACTTGAACCATTCGTAACACGCTTTATAACCTTCCATGCGATATTTTTCGGTGGATGACAATGCACGTTACATATTTCAGTTATATTTTTTTCATGATTCAATCTCAGTTTGGCCTTACATTTCGGGTTTTGTTTTTTGTAAGCACACGTCCAAATACATCCATCTTGAAACCTGAATGTATATAGGCCGACGAGAATGTGATCCCTTCCTCTTTCTGACTTAACAATAGCGTATGGTATGAACTTTGATGACGGTTTTTCTGTTGAAAAAGAACATTATTTGGTTGATCTACGTATCTGCTTAATATTACCTAGTCTATTCAATAGTATTCTTGCTTTACAACTGGACCCTCTTCTCTGAGAACAGGTCCAAGTATTAGTAGAAAATGCAGATTTGGTAAATGTATAATTATCGACCAATAAGAGATCTTTGCCCCTTTGTGATTTGACAATCTCGTACGTTGGTGATTGTGAAATGTAATATTCTGTAAAATTGGGATTGAATTTTTTAGAATTCATTGTGTTACCATATGTATGTATACGGTTCTTATTTATTAATGTATTTATTTAATGCCCCGTCCACATGCTTGATGTTTACCACAAATACCAAACACAACAAATGAAGTCCCAAACATCGATGTGTTGCTAGCGTGTGGATATATCGCAAAGTGTTTGCCGAACAGCCTTTGATCTGTGTTTGTGTTCGCCACTATTCGACACCGAAGCGGGACAGTGGCGAACACAAACATGAACAGACACACACATACAAACACCCATCCACATGTTCGTGTTTACTGTTTGTTTAAATTCGAAAATCGGTATAATTATTCTTCCGATTTTATTCTTTTATTTATTTATTTAGAAAACCAACAGCGATACATATGATATAATACAAATAAAGATATTACAGTTTAGTAAGGCTAATAAGGCGATTCATCACAAGATTTAGAGACACTTAAAAATTATAGTCTTTTTTTATTACGTTTATATTAGGTATGTACCTACATACATAGTTATTATAATTAATGTATAAAGTGTAATTAATATTCTAGTACATAATTATAGACTTATCGACTACCTGTGTCTTAATTAAATAATTTAGTACTCTGGCACAAACTCGGGTCTAATTCTGTTAATTATTTACTTACGGCTGCTAATATCAATTAATTTAAAATAGTACATAATTGAGTATTTCTTTACAATTTGTTGTATAAAAATAAACGGGTAAATGAGCTATCTGTGTCTACTATAAAATAGTCAATTTAGAAACAACTTGTTCCACAGGTAAGTAAATAACGATCAATTGACGCTCAGACTTAATACAGACTCGTACTAATACACAATACGAGTCAGTTTAACGTTTAGCGAGACCAACACGAGACCGCGTTTGACGCTCTAATTGGTTGATTCATTGGACCGGCCAATCAGACCGACGAACGCGGTAGAGTACTAACCCATATGTACTGAACCAATCTTTATTTTCGAACCGAATCCTTGTCACACGGAACTCGTTTCGCTCTCGTCCATAATAACTTTTCTATCGCATTCACAAAGCCACTTTAAGGAATTCTTACGTATTGTCCATTGGGAACTTTCACAAATTTCCTCGGTGGGTGATTGTGTACATTGTCGATTTTAACGATATTTCCAAAATCATCCAGTTTTAGTTTAGCTTTACAAGTTACATTCTTCTGTTTGTTAGTTGAACAAACCCATTGGATACCTGTAGACTTTGAAAATGTATAATTATCAACGAGAATTAAGTCTTTGCCTCTTTGAGACTTTGCTATTGAATAGGCTGGTCCCTTTGTCTTGCCACCAAACTCCACCTCTGAAAAAAAAATGAAACTTATTAGTTAAAGGAACTTCTTTCTAGAAACGTCTCTTAATTTGTTGATGTTGCATGCTATTAACAAATCAAAATTGAAGCCTATATGGCCTAGTTTGGGCTTAGGGATTATATGGTTCGACGACTATAGTAATATAGGACATTTCACAAAGAAAACAGCAGTTAATTTTATTGAACCATGCATGCTTTATTACTATTATTTGACAACATATACTTTTCTTAGTGACAATTAACATCACATGTAAATGTTCACGTTAAAAACTTCCTATCAAAGTTCGTTATCAGGTTTGTTCACGTTGGTTATCTATCTTCTAGCTCTTTTATATAAATTTGTATTCCCGAAGGAGATAAGTCCACATTTCCAATGCATAGATCTATTTTTCGTCAGTTATATGAACCTGCGTCTCACGTTTGCATGAATCGAGTCAAACTTACAAACCAAAAAGGGAATTTTAAAACTGTAAAATAACTTTGTAATGTACTGGTAACCATTGCCCAACCCGACTAACCACTTGAACCATTCGTAACACGCTTTATAACCTTCCATGCGATATTTTTCGGTGGATGACAATGCACGTTACATATTTCAGTTATATTTTTTTCATGATTCAATCTCAGTTTGGCCTTACATTTCGGGTTTTGTTTTTTGTAAGCACACGTCCAAATACATCCATCTTGAAACCTGAATGTATATAGGCCGACGAGAATGTGATCCTTCCTCTTTCTGACTTAACAATAGCGTATGGTATGAACTTTGATGACGGTTTTTCTGTTGAAAAAGAACATTATTTGGTTGATCTACGTATCTGCTTATTACAAACTTTAGTTATACACAATACACGTACTAACATTATATTGGCGCACTATGGGGTTTATCTAATAGAGTAAATTAGAGAGATCTATGAATATATCGTTTACCGGGATCCATAGGTGAACGTTAGAAGTAGATAAGGAAAGGTTTTTTAATGAAGACTAAAAACAGAAAAATAATCACTAGTGAATAAAAGTTTTATTATCTACTATCCATTATTAATATGATATATTAATTATTTTCAAAATATGGGAACCTAATACGACAATAAATTGTATCTTACAATTGCATACCCTCAAAGCTTTACAATAAACAAAATATCTTCTATTCCTATCGAGACACTAAAACTACTTTTTACTTTTTAAAATTCATTCCGAAACGAAAAACAGCTCAGCATTCGAGCTTGTACACAATGTACACCTAAGGGCTCGTACACAAAACTGCGATGCGAAGCGATGCGAATTCGCAACGCAAAAATACGATGCGATTTGCTGCGATGCGACACCACGACAGGTCGTGACATGGATCGTAAAAAGTAGTGTGCACTTCTGTTATTGCTTAGGAGATACAAGAAAAAGAAACAAAGAAGATTTTGGTAAGATAAGACTTTGATGCGAGATGCGAATCAATTCGCAATTTCTTGCGTTTCGTAGAGGGAGCTCGCACATTTTTGCGATGTGACGTCACATCGCAGTTTTGTGTACGAGCTCTAAACACGACTTCAGATCGAGCTATACAAAACTAGTTTATTATGGTCTCGATTCGTATGGTTTTTGCGCACATTCTACGGTCAGTTTATACTGGTATTGCACATCTTGATGCGTAGCCTATGTAAGTCCACCATTTTGTTTTCATGTCACTTTAACATAGCTTCCATTAAGAACAACATATGCTTTTGGTGGATGATTATGTTCATTCCATAATTCAGCTATATTTCCTGATTGGTCCAATTTCAGTTTAGCTTTACAACCCGGATATTTTTTTCTGTAAGAACACGACCAAATATGTACCGTTTTCTTCGCGAACGTATAATTATCGACTAATATGTGGTCTTTTCCTTTTTGTGATTTAATTATTACGTATGGTACAGGTGAAGTTAACATTACTGAAAATAAAAAAGATTATATATCAGTCATATTGGAATACCACTAAATAAATAACTTCTTCGAAACATAGATTCGTAACCTAGAGGTACTAGAATCACATCGGAGTTTGATATTTACACAGCATTGTCTTGTCGCTGACAACTCTGTAAGGTTTATTATTATGTTTTTGGCTTACTCACGTAATTATTTGACGAGGAACTCGACTAGTTTCAAGCCATACTAGAGGCTCATATTCATGAGCAGCATTTCGTGACCCGCGACGCGGCGACTACTGTCGAGTCGTGTCGAGTTCCTCGTCAAATAATTACGTGAGTAAGCTGAAAACATAATAATATATTTAGTATGTCTCACGAAAGTTATAATACAAATGCTGTAAGGTTGCCTAAGACATATCACAACTCAAGTATTTATAATAACGTTTATTTCTTGTTGAATAATAATAATACTTGTTTATCTTATTTATCTTCCATTCTCTTGTTTATCTTCCATTTGAATCTTTTCACATCATCATCATAGCTTTCAAGTATTCTAACAAAACAAAATCTTAATTTTAGAGCAATTACTTTTATTAGAAAAACCAATTACAAATACCATATGAATGGTAGGTATAGTACAAAAATAACAGTCAGTCAACAAAAACGAATATCCTTTATTAGGATATTTAAAAAGACATTTAATAAAATACTACAACAATAACAATTAAATAAACACAATACTTTGTCTATTTTCAGAACAGAGATCACAATAATAAGGTTGAAAGAGTACAATATGATATTGGATTTATAAGGCCCCAATTGCACAATAGCTTTTTAGCCCCCTTACGCACTAGCGGTCAATCGCGCGGCTAGCCGCTCCCTGCGGTTGACCGCTTTTCCAATTTAATATGCAACCGCTATGGCAACTGCGTCTGTCGATACGAACCGCCTAGGCGGTCAACCCCTAGTGCGTAAGGGGCTTTAAGGTAGCGTTCAATCTCGGTGTCGTATTTAACACCCAACGCGGTTAAACATAGATGCATTTGAACGTTTTTTTAACGCGCGTTAAAAACTGTCATGCTAATGAGGCGTAACAAAAGCATTGTACGTGCCCATATCTAATATTTACATATTTCTTTTATATTTCTTCGAACTTAAAACAATTGTTTTTCCATTTACTTCAATAAATTGCCTTTGTGGATGACAATGTTTATTCAAAATGTAGGCTACTTTTTCTGGACCAGGTCTGGCCTGGAGTTTGGCCTTGCAACTGGGCCTATGTGTTGAACAGGTCCACAGGTTCGCACTGACTTGCGAATATGTGTATCCGTCAACTACGATCAAATCCTTTCCTCTCTGTGATTTAATTGTTTCATAAACGCGAACTGAAAGCATAAACTGTATAATTCTTCGACCACTATTGAATAAATAACATTTTACATTGAAAAGGAAAAATTAAACAAAACACGATTATATGAGTAAAATTTTAATGTTTTCTTAGGAGCATTCAAGTCGAAAAGAATTTTTAAATCGGATTTAAAATGGTATCTTGACTAGAATTATTAAAATACTAAATATATTTATTCATTTGCTAAAAACCAATAAACTTATGGATCAAACTGTCCTCTTTCTAAGCTTGACTCATAGATATATCAAAACTATTCTAAGTATTAAAATTCCGTATAAGAACTGTCGAATATAATCTAACGACTAGAAATTTCTTAAAAAAACAATTATTATATAATAGACTTGATAATAATATACACTCTAAAATAATAACAATTTCAAAATACTAACAATCGAATATTATATTATTTATCAGTAAATAGTTTTTATTCTTAAGACTTAAGATAATAAATGCAGATATTTTGCTATGTTCAAAACTATACCTACATAACTAATAAATAAAATTGAGTATCATATGTGTATTTATCACAGACCTACCACCAGTGACGTAATATTGGGATGACAAGGAAAAATATTTCCCACTACCGGGGAGAGGTAAAAACCTGCTAAAAAGGTAACCCCGCAGACTATAGGCACAATGTGATACTTTGTTCTTTTAAAAACTTCAAAAACATCCCCTTTCGTTTATTACGTCACTGACTATTCCCTTGGTGTCTTTTCCAATATATATATACTACACCTACATATATAGAGTCGCACTTTATACCCTGAAGGGATAGATAGAGGTGGAAATGAGAACTGGAAATCTGCAGCTTAAAAGGTAGGAACTGCAGAGATCCAGAGACAACAGGCACCAAGTAACATAATTGGACACTGCGATACACGATTTTGATATCTTATGAAATAATTGCATTTTCATTAAAACTATGCATAGTACATATGAATTTCGAAAAAAATTAAGATATATTTTGAATTGATTGACTGTTAAGTGAAAAAAAGATCTCCAAAACTGACAGTCGACTACTATGCAAACACTAAAATAGTTTTAGTCAAATAGAAAATATGTAAACATTAGCTCCGAAAATCCAAAACTTTGTCAGCAGATTACAAAAATTTAGACGTGCTAGACATACCTACACTTTCTTCAAGGACACACTATTTGCGTAGTTCTTTTTGGAAACTGCATTGTTTCAGAAGGTACATTTTTATTTAATTTGTAAACCAGTGATTCGTATTGAAGGAGATTTAAAAACACCTCCATTTCTTAATTACCCAACTGTCTATCCCTTTTACAGCTCACTCAATATAAATATACATCAATTATAAATAATATCAATCTTTTATTAATCCCTGAATCCTTAGAAGACTAGAAAAGAAGTGCTTATTAGACATCCACTTATTGCTAGTATCATTTATGCTGCCGATATATGAGACACTATTACAAAAACTAGACTAACTATTGCAAATATCACTCACAAATCTAAGTTTGGTGTTAACTATATAATACATGTTTTGACCTGATCAGAACCGAGCGAGACTCCGTGCTGGACAGTCGTACTTAGGAAGAACCGATTTCTATCGTAAACTGTAAGACCAAGTAATATTTTGTCCTAATAAGAACGCGAGACCCGTTGTTAGACAATCGTTCTTGAGAAGAACCAATTTATTTCATAGTTGCTAATTATAGTACACGGTACTAACTGAGCTTACGGGCCGTATGATGGTGAATAACGGTCACTTTAACCTACAGACCAAAGGTATCACAATTCCGTAGCTGACCACGAAGGAACTTTTAAGAACTTCATGTGTTGCTCTACGGGAAAACCGCAGGACGGAGCTGATTCCATAACCTGGTCGCAACGGTCCCGGTACGTGGCCGTTTGGGTTCCAAAAAACTCCCTGACGACGGCGATCGACATGTTGGTAAAAGATCGTTATTGACGCTTATTCTACAGAACACAATTAATTTTACAAGCGAATGAACATACAGGAAGGCAAAATCTCTCCATTCTTCCAATCATTTCAATAATAATAATATTTTCTTCTCTTTTTCAGAACTATGACGCCATTGTGTTTATAATACAGTCTCGGTGGATGGCAGTGTTCGCTGTTGACATACATAAGGGAACCGTTTTCCAACATTTAATTTTTGCTTTGCAATGATTCTTGTCTGAAGAACATCCCCAATAGTTCAGACTCAGTCGACCGTACGTAAACCCATCCACGAGAATTAAATCCTTCCCCCTTTGAGATTTCGTATATTCGTACTTTTTTATACCTGGAACAAAGTTCAGGTATTAAATAATGCCTTAACTTTAGGCAGGTCAAAAGCCAAGGTATTATATATAGAAGCTAATTATTCACAAATGTGCATATTTAAAAACAGAGTGAATATGAAAACTAAGATTCATACAAAGCATGCATATAACTTTAGTATAAAGATTACCTGGATAGGACAACATAGACCTCTTGCCAATATAATCCGCTACCAAAAAAGCGTAAAGTTTCGTTAAAGCATTTTATTTACAGCATAATTTTTACAAAGGCAATCATTATGTCCACGAATTTATTGTCATAACTAATTAGAACACCATGCTTAAATTCTAATAAAGCTGTTTAGTTATACAAAAATATATTTTCGATCATAAGTGTTTCAACCATAGTTGTAATGGCATTAAAAAACAGACTAGGGAGATACAATCTAAATCTAAGGTTCTGGCACCCTAGTAATGTCAATAAAAATATATAACGCTGTACCGAAATACATAAAAGAAGCAGAAAAATATAACGTGTTTATAAATAAATTAAAATAATTCCTCATTGAAGAATGTTACTACACCCTTAATGAGTTTTTTGATGACCAAAACAGCAAAACTTAATACTCAATGCATACCTATTCAATAAAAAATCATATTAAATATAATAATACATGTACTACATACAATAAACACATACAATAATAAATTAAAGAAAATATGCTAATGTTTAGTATGAAAACAACACTTCGTATGTTATAATATAAAAAGTATTAATAGTAGTTTAATTAAATTATATTTTGCTCCATATGTTGCCGTGCCCTAGCCGGGTCTCATGTTGAAACTGTACCTCATTTAACACCAATTGTACACATGATATGCAATAATCTGAATTGGAATTTAATTAAAATTCAATAAAGTTAATAAAAAACTTATGTTTATGTTTTAATTTCGAATTTCTTAATCGACTTCAAAAAAGGAGATTCTCAATTTGACAGTAAGAATTGTCATAATTTTGTTCTGTAGGCTATTTTATAATTCTGTTTGCTATTTTTATTTCTATTATTGTCTCTACTTTCTGATAAAAGTCATCGTTGGGTTAGCTTAAAATTTTGTGCATTCTTTATTATTAGGTAAGTGCTTCGATGTAAGACTTATTGTAACATCTACTGGTTATCCAACATTATAAATAAATAAATAAAGTTATGGGTCTCTAAAGCTATAGACTGTTAAATAGGAGCAACCATGTTTAGACAATAGATATAATTTTAAAAACTACACCATGTTCACTGATTCGTGCACAGAGCTTATTCTAAATAGATTCTTTGGCGCATGTGAATGCTTATCATCAATATAAATAATAAGGCCTTCTGCATTAAGTCTCAACCTCGCTCTGCAGAAGGCATTCCGAGTTGAGCAAATCCATCCATTTTGGCTGTTCTTTGAATACGTGTACCCATCAACCATGATCATTTTCTTCCCTTTTTGAGAAAGCACCCATTCGTAATTAATTTCTGGAAAAATATAGCAGAAGCATTTGTAATATTGGGGAATTAATTTAATGTTCAAAATTGGTTATTTTGTGAAAATGCCATCTTTGATCATGAAGATCTGATTGGAAAAATATGGAGGAAAGGCTTATATTTCTCATAAAATGTAGTTCATAAGATGATACGGCTTTCACTCCAATATTTTTTTGAATGAATCTTCTTTGACAATAGATGTCAATGGGTTACGTTCAAACAGTTCTTCTGACACCAAAAACAGTACTTCGAAAGTGAATGTTTCTTGTCGTAAAGGGTTGGGTTTAGATCACAGCCCAGCCTAGGTACATCAGAGTTATAAAACTTGGTTACTGGTTTAAGGAATTTCTAAAAAAATGCGCTTTTTTCTTCATATATATATTTTAAATGTTTTTTGGAAGCTTAGCTACTACAAACTAAAACACGTCACTAACACCTATTTTATACCATAACATAAAGGTATTCTACTCCAACGTTTACCTACTGATATTTAAGTTAACAGAAGACATTATTTAAGTAGATCTTTTTACGCAGTACCAAGAGCAGAGCAACAGTCGCCGCGTTGCGGGTCGCGGAATGCTGCTCATGAACATGAGCCTCTAGCATGGCTTGAAACTAGTCGAGTTCCTCGTCAAATGTGAGTAAGCCGAAAAATTATCTTAAACGTTCTTATTCTTATTACAAAGAAATACAAATACCAATGCTATGTCACAGGCGAATTTAATCTTGAGAGCGCTGTAGTGTGTGTGACACCTCGCCCTATAAGTAAGTAGCGTAAGATAGATATGAAGACACTCAATAAGATATTCCTAGTAGTAACATGTCTCCCCCATTGCTCCATATTGCAAGCATCTCACAGGCGCACCAATTTTTTTACCTCCGTCAATCTATGGGCAGTTGGTAACCCCCTTCTCGTGGCGCCCCTCTGCAACTTGGAGCCCTAGGCAGTTTGCCTTATACGGCTCTGTTAATAGTACTATTAATTTAAGAAGTACATTCTTGATAAACTTCTTCTTCTTTGTTGATAAAGAATACGTCGATAAACTTCTTCTTCTTTGTTGATAAGTTATATTGTACATGACGTATTCATGTACGATATAACTTATAATCGAACGTAATGCCCAGACTTACTCAGCACATATTTTCTTGCTGGGTGGTTATGAGACGTAAAATCTCTAACAGTTTTGTCTTTAGTCAGTCTGAGGATGGCTTTGCAGCCAGGGTAATGGGTTGAGCAGTACCACCTCAAATCGGTAACTCGAGAAAATGTGTAGCCTTTAAAAAGTATCAAGTTCTTTCCTCTCTGCGATGTAACTATCTGATATTCTGAAAAGAAAAAAAGAGGGATGGGGTTATAAGTTTTACTTTTTAATTTAAAATGAAAAATGTTTTGCATGATTTTTTCTACCTCTACATGGTTATATGGCTTCTCATAGTTATCCAGCTAGACTCTTCGTCAAATTCCATTTATAAATAAGGAATTTTTTAGACTACTTTTTTTTTCTTTTTATTCGGTCTACTAAAAATGTTTTACACCATATTAAAGTTAAACTTACATAGGTACCATTACATTCCGTACAGAGTAATTTTCTTTACTTTCCTAAGATGAAAGTATATCTTGTCACATTGTAGATTGCGCATAGTATTAGGGGGGAGACAATCAAAGAGGATACATAAATAACAATTATTTAATTATAGATTAACTAGTTATAGTTATAGACTACCGTCAAAGAAGGGAGACGTAGAAGATAATTGACTGGACCTAGTGTTGCAGCAAAAAATAAGGCCTCATTCGCATGAGACTTATTTTAATCGCGCGTTAAAAAGGGGTTCAAATAGAACAAATGCATCTACAATGTTGATACGTCTGAACTTTTAAAACTGCGCTGTTGGATATTCAACGCTAGACGTTAGGTGTTAAAAAGTTATTTGCATTGCATACTTGCCAACGTAGGGTTTTAACGTTATGTTAAAAAGCACTAGTGCGATTTTGGCCTTACAGTTGCAGGGGAGATAAAACACCATCGTAGTGATGACAATTTTCAACCGACTTTTTAATCCGTAAGAAAAATTAACGAATTCACTTTTACGTTCTGAGTTTCTGAATTTGTGAAATGTACTTATATGACCTTATCTCATCATAGAATCAATGGAAAACATAAATATTATGAATCATCAAGTTAAAGTCTTACATTAATTATCGACAATAATAAATTATTTATTAATAAATAGGACTTTATTACTATAGTAACTTAATTATATACGGTAATTTTTTCCATTAATGACTCGATATCTTGGATAATGCGTATGTTTATTGAAAAGATAAATAATCTTTTGATGACTGTCCAGCATGAGCTTCGCTTTGCAGCCATTTTTCCTCGTGGAGCACACCCAAGAGGGACCAGGTCTTAACCTCGTGAAGGTATACCCTCCAATCAAGATCAACTGCTTCCCCATCTGTGATCTGACTAACTCATACTTGTATTCTGTGTCAAAAAAAATACATTTTATACCTTAACTCGTCGAGTACCGGTTTTATAGACACAATTAAAGAACAATAGGTCGCGGTCACCGGTGACCGCAACCTATTGTTCTTTAATTGTGTCTATAATGACGGTACTCAACGAGTTAAACCAATAGAATTAAAGCATATAAAATGAAGTCGATCCGTAAGAAAATTTAATAATCGACTTCGTCGATTTTTGTCATTAAAATGAAATGTAAAGACTTACATTTTTACCTGCCTTATTTTATTTTTAAATAAAAAACCTGTATTCAAAATATAATTATCATTTATTACTTATTTTAATTAACTCGATTATTATACATACATATTTTCATCTTTATTTGTAAAAAGTAGGCTATCTCACGACAGAATACTGAAAGGCTACTAAATTTTAAGTTATATTTAAATATCGTGCCATCTCTGTCATTTTACAAAGAATTTGTAGTGACAGAACTATACTCAAGCACGACTTAAAATAGAGTAGCGTTTTAGTATTCAAAAGTTTCTGTAGAGTGATCACGTCACGGCCTCACAGAAAACCAACGTAAAACAACGCTTGCGTTGTGTTTCGTTGTGTGAGTGAAGTTACCGGATGCCCAATTCCCTCCCTCCCCTCCCCAGTCTCCCCAATCTCCGAACCCTCCAAAATCATCAAATTCCCAATTCTCAAAAGGCCTGTAACGCACTTGTAACGCCTTGGTGTTTCAGGTGTCAATGGGCCGCGCCGATTATTTGCCATCAGGTGATCCGTCTGCTCGTTTATCGACTTATGTCATAAAAAAATATATATTACTTATCAACATAGCTAAAAACGATAAGATATGCCATTGATGACCCGATACCTAGACGGATGACTATGTTCGTTGTAAAGTTGAACAATGTTCTGATGACAGTCCAATTTCAGTTTCGCTTTGCATGCACGATTCTTCGTGGAACATATCCAATTGTACCTATGTTTCGAGAAAGTGTATCCGCCAATCAAGATCATCTGCTTTCCCATTTTTGACGTGACGAACTCATATTTGTAACCTGTTTAACAAACCAAGTCGACAATTATTAGGTACCATACTGATTTTTTTTTACCTACGTGTCTTTTTGACGTAATTGAAGTCGATCTGTCATGAATCGACTTCGGTAATAGGCATTTTAGAACGGAATAAAAAAGGTATATTAGAAAAAATATTAAAATTTCCTTTTTAATATTTATCAAACACAAACCTAACATAAAAATAGTCGTTTTCAACTGTACCATAACGATATAAAATATTGAAAACATTAAAATACCCCTCTTTTTGGCTTCGCCGTAGTCGGGTAAAAATACTTTCGTAACTAATGTAACATATTTTGGTAATTAGCCATGGAACATAATAACACTAATATTTATATATCTTTTAATATAATTATCCAATTCAAAATAAACACATAGAATACATAACCGTTAAAGAAACTTTGTTTATCAGTGTACACACGGTCACACATCAATCTATACTAAACCAGTTTACCCTGGTATCGCGTCACATCATCTTTCCGCACATTTAACGTTCAGTTTATACTGGTTATGTAAAGCTCGATGTGTAGCCGTGTGTACCTACTTAAACATTTTCTTTAAAACTGTTATATGTCAGGGAAACGAAGTCGTAGAACGAATTCAAAGCTTGTAAATGTGCACATAGTAAAAACATTATATAAAAATGGAAAAAAGAAAAGATGACGAAAATCTAGAAAATTATCAAGAGACTACAAAAACAAGATAATATGATAGACATAGCTTCTTTAACAATTATGCCCACTATACCTAGTATTCTTTCGTAAAAAAGGTATTATTAGATAAGAAGATAATTATAATTTTATGTTAATTATTAAATCATTTTAAAACATTTATTTTCGAACATATTTTCCATTGACCTTTATGTATCTAGGAGAATGACAATGTACATTATAAAGACTAATTATTTTTAAGCTCTTATCAACTTTTAGTTTTGCTCTGCAAGAGGGATTTTTCGTCGAACAGACCCATGTCGATCCCTGAGATCGGAATGTGTATCCTCCAACAAGCATCACGCTTTTACCTCTTTGAGACACCACGAACTCATATTCATAACCTGTGAAAGAAGTGTTTGACTTCAAAATTTTCTTTTTTTTATTACCTATTTTTATAAGGTCTATTATCATAAGGACATACCTAATAATATTACTTTATTTTCTACCAACTTTATTGTGTAGGTAATTTATACCATATACAGACGAAAATAAATAAAAGGCAATGATAGAAAATTCAATATACTGTATTACAGAAGGTATTTTCAAATCCAACGAATAATAATACTCAAGCGTTGGCTTCTAGTAACTGAGTAATATGTACATTAAAGTGCAAAAAAAATATCATTAAGTCTATGGATGTAGAATCACCTTATAAATTGACGCAACATCACGTCAGCTGCCCATGCCAGATCACAACAGGTCTATGGGCCTCATCTACACAAGAAGGGTTTACCATAATCTTCGCTTGGCAGGCGCTTTGTGTTTATAAGCAAGCACTGTGACCCGATTACTTTTAAATTAGTCGCTTAATCGCCTCGTATAGCACTAGCGTGTAGCACCAATATATTTTACAGTCACTGTCACCGTCAACACGCAAGTTAAGTGGTTAATAATTTCTAGGACTAGACGACTAAGATATGATGACTGTGTAGTATACTGCATAGTTACAGCAAGGCTAATCTCTATAAACCTGACTAAGAACCAACTGGTTCTTACCATACACATGAAAATGGGTACCATAAATGTTTATATTCCACAGGAAATCAGACCTTTCCATCCGCCTTCCACCCATACAAAATGGTCAGAATGAACTATTACTTTTTACAAAAGTGAAGTAATAGAATACAAAATAAATACAAAAAAAAACAGCATTAGTATCAACACCGTTAATCACACTAAAAATAAATTTAAAGTGTTAAGTTATAAATTAAATAGTTAGATCACTGCACATCTCACTAACCATTTTTTATGCGGTCCTTCAAATTACTGTTTCTGATTTGGATGTTATGTATGTTAAGGCAGTAAGTAGATATTCCTGCAAAATTACAGTCTTAATTTTTTTTGAGAGGACGGGGAGTCATCTAATTACTTCTGGCAACTTGAGTGAGGAGTCAGACTCTTACTGATTGAAAGCCCCTGCGTTCCTACTTATCGGAGCCTCGGTAACTTACAAGGTCGTCCACAGTTTCGGTCGGGAAAATTATAGTCTTTAACGTTACAATTTAATATACTGTCCTTTCGGCATCATCACATATTTCGGTGGAGCATGAAAGTGTATAGTAAAGGATGTGGGCAAAATCTTCCCATTCGAGTCCAACTTCAGCCGAGCTTTACACCCAGAATCTTTTTTAGAACAATAATAGTTGCGGGATTGATGCTGTTGAGAGAAAGTATACCCTTGAAACATTAGTAAAAATTTGCCCTTCTTTGTCGGGATCATTTCATATGTTTGGCCTTCAATTGCACCTGCAATGAAAATTAACTTTAATTTCAATTATTTTTTTTTTCAATTTTGTAACTTAGGAAATTGTTTTATGGAAGACTGGCTAAGCAAAGGGCATTACCTTCTTCCACCATTCGTTCCTGAGCGACTTCGTACCCATGGTAAACGTTTTCCCGACTAAATTCTAGGATTAAAGCCTATTTGATGCTCCACAACCTCCTCTAATAATTTTGTTGTTTTTGGTCTATATAATCTATATAATAGGCTATATAAAAATTTAATAGGATTAGAAAATACTATTAAACTTTTATATAGTGACCTTTCGACAGTAACACGTACTTAGGTGCGGGGTGGAAGTGAGTGGCAAAGGCTGTAGTTATTATCTTCCCATTCGAGTCCAATTTAAGGCGAGCTTTACACCCAGAGTCTTTTTTAGAACAATAATAGTTGCGGGATTGTTGCATTTGGGAGTAAGTATATCCTTGAAACATTAGCAAAAATTTGCCCTTCTTTGTCGGGATCATTTCATACGTTTGGCCTTCAATTGCACCTGCAAAGAAAATGAGATTCAAATTGAATTAACGTTTGTTTGGTGATGTGTATTTAGCTTTTCAAGGTTATACTCGTATGAGTGTGTTTTCTTCGATCCTTAGTTTTCTTTTGACATGCAATGGTTGTGGATTGCGCTAAATGTGTCCATGGAACAAAGAAATAGCTATTAGTTTTCCAAGCATTTATTTAACTTCCAATTTACGTATATATATAGTGCAACTAAATCTTGAAGCAGATACCTTTAATCTGAATTGGGCTGAAATTTTGTACAACTACACGTTTAGTTTGCATGACCAACGACTATATATTCTAAGCTGAATAAAACTTTTGTTTATTTTAAGTCTAGTGTTAGGTGCGGAACAATATCATCCTATTTGCCTGTTTAATTAAAAATTTAATCAATTTTATTTAAATTAGAATCTTGATCAGCAAATCGACACAATACAAAAACTCAATTCTTCATTTCAATTTCGCCGCAGTCGGGTAAAAATAAACAACATAATTATTAGTGATTTTCAATAAATATATTTTTCATTATAATGTTATTTAACCTATTAGTAATAGCTGTCTGCTATTTATAAACTATTTACTTAGTAATACAATTTATAAAACATATACCTACAGCAGTTATGACAAAATAACTAGTTATGAGTTTTGTGACATTATTATCTGTAACTAAACGAAATACGCGATTAACCTCTTGTTTGTTGAAACTTGCGGGTATAATGTGTTTTACCGGGAGCCGGTGTTTCAACAGATAAAAGACTGAATAGATATTTTTATAATAACTATCAAGAGCCATACGGAATTAAGTAACTAAAAAAAACATACAGTCGAATTGATAACCTCCTCCTTTTTTGGGAAGTCGGTTAAAAATACGTGCGCGCGGTCGCAGCGACACGATAGCATAGTATATAGTATCATAGGCTGCGCAAATCGCCGCGAGCGCGCACGCTGTTCATGAGAAAGAGCCCCTTTGTGACTCGAAACTAATAGAGCTTTTTAAAGAATATTTACGTGTGTAACCCATAATTCTTAGTTAATTAAATAAATGTTATTATGTAACAAATATTAAACTACTTAACAAATGTTCTTCTAATTGAAACCAATCCTTAATCCCGAGTTTTAAGAACAAATTCGTTTCTTTTTATTAGTCAGTCAAACCAAATTTATTTCAACATTTAAGTAGTTGTGCTTATTATTATTAGGTCTAAATGTTACCTTTGTTAAAACTTATCCTATTTAAGATTACATCTTATTAACAAAAGTTTAAAATATAACACTAATTTTATTTATTAATAATTTTATATAAGTAAGTTTATTTTAGGCTGAGGATCAACCTTTCATAATAACGTTTTAACACCCTTACACGAAGTCAACCAAATTAAAAATAATCACTTAGGTAATATTAATTTATCAGGATCACCATCCTTGTCTGTCCAATGGACATTGGTCTTCCCAGAAACACACCACTGCGCTCGATCTTCAGTTGTTCACATCCAACTACTACTAGTCACTTAAGGCCCACTGCCAGCACGATATGTGATAGCAGAGCAATTTATCACTAATAAAGTTATATTGAACCTTATTTTAATCGATTTTGAGTTCATGTTACTTTGTTTACGATATCAAGATGGCGCTACGCGTCCCGGCATACCAGTTCATTTCATGTGTTGCCACAGCACGCCATTGCATCTCGCGAGACGAGAGCGGCGAGACATAAAGTGACCCATGTAACGTTATTTTGAGGTATTATAACTGCTGAGCCAGTTAAAATAAGGTTGTAACTTGTACAAGGGTCGTGGAACAGTGGTTGGCATTCAGCAGCGTGCCACGGCATGCCACGGGATACCACTGCATACCACGGCATACCGGCAATGAGCGCCGGCTAAGTGGATATGTCCATTGCACAAAAGTCATCTACAGCTACATTTTTTATAAAAAATATGAAACGTGAAAAATCTTAACTTAGCCGTTTTTGTATCGATTGTCCTGTAGTTCCTGAACGACCAAAAATCGAGTGCACCGGTAAATCAGTATACATCGAGGGATTTTGATCAGTGCTGCATTTGAAATAGAGTCCGTTGTGGGTTGGCTTGTATATTGGAGGACAGTGGTTATGGTCTGGTCTGAAACTTGTAATTGTGCCTTTTTCATCAAATTTTATGCTTGACTTGCAGCTTTTATACTTTCTGGAACAGTAGTAGGTATTTTTTGCTCTATTGTTTTCTGTGTACGTATATCCGTTGACCATCAGCAACGTTTTTCCATGAATCGTCTGAATAAACTTGTAGTCTGATACATCTGAAATTAAGCATATCCCTCAGTAAAGTTTGTACCGTACCTTGAAGGTTTTAAAGTCTAATTTTAAATTAATAACATGCAAATGCAGCATGCAGTGCTCCATTCTAGATTAATACAAAAATTAAATAACCTATTTCAGATGGAATGTGTGTATCAGGATATACAATCAAGGGAGGTAATATAGTACCAGATGCTGTAAAGGTTCCTAACACAGTTATATTTTGCTTTACCTTATCGTTTATTTTATACTTTTTTTTAAACCTTAGCGAACCTAATACTACGTCAGGAGAAAGGCTTGTTTGAAATACGGAATCAAACGCATTAATAATCCTTTCCGGATCTTCTAAAATGTCAGCTACACCTGCAGCAATTAGGTATTCTTTTAAATCTGTAGGCCACTTCGGGAAAGCAGTTTCTGCTACCTTATTTTTAAAAACATTTAGAGATTCTGAGACATGCAGCTATGTGGATGTCATTTTAAAAAAGAGGAAAACCATTATCTGTCTAGGGTGTTATCTTTAAATAGATTTGTTCGATTATCTTCAGATATGAGTTTCTTAACAGCGTCAACTATCACTTTTTTATTGACTGGAAATCCCTTTTTGGTCATCCCTATTATCCAAGTTTTTAGCAAGGGTCCTTCTGGCTACGTCAATTTAGTGGCAGGACTCATTTTTCGTGGAACAGGGTATCTTTGTTTTATGTTATTTATTATGGTTATTTTATTGCCCAGCATTAATGGGCCGGGATATAATTGATTTAATTAAATACCAAAAACAATATTTAATCCATTTTATTTTCATTTGAATATCAAATTCGTATACAAAATTTGATCAGAGACATTTAGGAGAAACTGAGAAACTTCGTCGATGTATTTTTAAAACTAGTTATAAAACGCACATAATATAATTACACATAATTTAAAATACACAATGTAATATATTTTTCCTTTGTAACGTTAGTACACTATAAGATTTTACAATGCAACTGTTCGATGTCCCATCAATTAAAAACAAAATCAATGTTTACATCGAACGTGACGTCACAAGCGACGCCATTGACAGATTGAAGCGTTTTGGCGGCAATAAAAAAAATTTAATGTTAAATATATTTTATTTAATATAGATTCCTCATTTTACGCAGAAATTTGATATACATTGCATATAATATTTAATTATGAACCTGAAAAACTAGTTTTCCAAAATTTGTCATCATGCCTAATATACACTCGGGAACAAATAAACGGGGCCACTATATCGCGTTTTTTTTTCTTTTTCGTTTCTTGATATATATTTTGTGATAAAAGTGTTTTATTAATTGTAACGTGTGTCGTATTTAATTATTCGTAATTTAGTTACCTTTAAAATGGGAGGATTTTGTTGTAAAAAGAACTCCGTTACTTTGCTCCCAAGTGTAGTCAGGCCTTTATTCTGCTAAGCAAATATTTACCTACCTATCCTTCTAGAAAAGAAAAAGATTTACAATATCGTTTCTGATATATAAAAAAAGGTTTTCAAGGTTATAGTAAAAACAAGTTTAATTAAGGACTGAGTAAGGCTTTACATTAAAAAAATTGTGCAAATAAGGAGTTGAGGTAAAACTTAAACTTTAATAATATGTTATGTACAATTTTCAATAATATAGTGTATTTTATTATATACGATTAATTGCAGCGTCCTAACGGGGTCATGTTGATACTGCTTAACCATAATAATATGTATTATGTATAACACCTTGTTACCCACACATGAAGCAATAAAGACTTTGAATTTAAATTTGAATTTGAACTTTGTATTCCGTACTTGAATGGTAACAGCCAACAGCCGATAGGGTTGTAGAGGTATAGTTTTGACATTGAATAATTATTGAGATTTTATTGGATTAAAATTGCATTTTTTTTTAAGGGGGAAAATCATCGAATGACTGCTCCCGCCTGGGTGAGGCGGAAGGGAGTGTCAGACTCTTACTGACTAAAAACCACCCCGTTCTTTCTCCTGCACGTCGAGCCGGAGCCCCGGTTACCCGTTAGGTTCTCCGCGACTCCGAATCGGCATCGGCCCTATTGGGCCCCATTTGTGGTGGTCTGATGGCTCTTTGAGGCGCGCGCGGAACGCGACGCGCCGTACGCTCGGTCTGTTTTGGTCGGACGGGGAGCCACCCATGCTCGCCGTCCGCAGGCCCGCGCTTACGGTGTCCGGAGATCGTTCGCGATTAAAATTGCATTGACGTTGAGATAAGCAGAAGAAAGAACTTACAATGCATAGATACATTAAGAGCTCAATCACATTTTACGTACAGACCACTTGGCAATTTCCTATACAGAGGAGGACCATGGCTATGTTCCCCTCTAATAAGCATAGAGCCATCTTCAGCCAACCTCACACTGCATTTACACTGCTGCCTTATTTTCTTCGAACAATAATAAATTGTTTTAGATCGATTATTCAAAGAAAACGTATGGTCCTGGACCATCAATAATCTAGTTCCATTGATAGTTGTAATGAATTTGTAGTCCTCGGAGTCTGAAATTGTATTTAGTCACATAAATATTAATTACGTAGTTCTAAACTAATGCATTATGTAAAGTTACCTAACCATATAGTTTATATGTAACGGGATGAAAACAAAATTAGTGGGTCGAATGACTTTTTAATTTAACACATTGATACTACAATTTGGTTATCTACTAATAAAAATAAATCGGGTTTTCCTTCCTGACGCTTAACTCCAGAACGCACGAACCGATTTCCACGGTTTTCATTCGTTGGAAAGGTTCGGGCTCCGTGAGGTTTATAAAATATATAAAACAATAATAATTAATTATTAATAATTAATACAATTAATAATAATTGGGTACTTGCCAACTAATCAAATTCAATACTTTTTTCGAACTGAAATGTGAGTTTTCTATGAATTTTATACGAGATTGTGTATTGTGACGTCACTTTTTTTTAGATTCAAACAGCATACTTATTTCTTAAAAATTAGCTAGAAAATTACTAAAATTAAGTCAGTCATAAAATCAATTAATTAAAGTATGATTAGCAAGTACCCAATTTGGGCATACCAACAATGAAAAAATTAGAAGTACTTTAAAAATAACTTTAAAGAAAAAATCGATTAATAAATTACCAAAAGCGCTCAACTACATTTTACGTATAGACCACTGGACAATTGTTTATACACAGGAGGACTATGGTTATGTTCTCTTCTTATAATCATAGACCATCTAAAGCCAACCTCACGCTGCATTTACACTGCTTCCTTAATTTCTTCGAACAATAATACAATGATTTAGTGCCACTACTCAAAGAAAACGTATGGTTTTGGACCATCAACAATCTAGTTCCCTGGGTAGTCGTAATGAATTTGTAGTCCTCGGTGTCTGAAATTGTATTTAGTCACATTAATACACATAAGCATAAACCTTTTTTGTCATTATGCCTGTCACGAAATGCTGCTCATGAATATGAGCCCCGTGTGCCTTGAGAATAATCGAGTTCCTCATCAAAAGTTTTTTAAAGTCTTGATCATTTAATTTTATTATCTCATTATTCCAAAGTCAACTTTAGCGAGAAATAAGAAAATCTAGATATTGATTTCAAAAAACCATTTATTCATGTAGGTAATTAAACACTCATAGTCATAATTTACTTATAAATAAATATATCAAAGTATTTGTTCCTAATTAAAATAAATTAGGTGCATGTCTTTATTCTGATTCACTTCAATCACAAATTAATTCCTGCAGATAGGTATAAAATTAATGCTAAAAAAAGGTAACACGAAAAACTTAAAGTAAGAAAGAAATGACATATAAAAAATCACTTGAAAAGAATAGGAAACATAAGCATCACAAAAAAGAAAGTGGTAGCCAAAAAATTGGACCACCATTTTATGAGTACAGCCAAAATATATCAATTGATTATTTTTACAAAAATAAAACTTATTTACAGAACGGCAGGTTACTAAGCGCTAAATTCGGAAATCCCAGATTAGAGAAGTTCCCGTAAAAGTTCACAGATCCATCTGTCAATATCTAATAGGTAAAATAAAACTGTCCATCTTAGTAGACCTAGACTACTCCCCAGATAGGTCTAGTGATGATGTCCACAAGATAGTTAGTACTGAAGATCGCGTTCAGTGGGGTGCCATTGGAGAGGCTATAGCCAGCGGGGGACGAGAACAGCCTGATGATGTTGATATTACTTCTTCACTTTGTAAAACCGTCCATCACTTAATTCTTTGAACACAGGTGGAGGGTGGTTGTGTCCAACGGGAGCGCACATAATGGTACCATCATCATTCAATCTAATACGACTCTTGCACTTATTCGTCTTTCGCGAACAGTAGAACCAACGTTTTTTATGATTCTTCTGCGAAAACGTAAAACCGTTAAGCATCATCAACCGCGCTCCTCGCACCGTTTCTATGAATTTTACCCGTGGATCTGTAATTAAGAGATCTGCAAAAGAAAAGATAAAAAGCATAAATTTTTGAATTTACCTGGCAAACTGAAATCAGCGGTATAAATACGAGGTCAAACAGGCAGTCGGTTAAAAATGAACTCTAAATTCTAGGGTGGGGACAGCATATTTCCAAAATATAATAGGTAAAATAGGAAATTACATTAACTATTTAATTTTGAAATGAAATACATATATCATTGAATTCATTGTTTTATAATTTATAAGAATTATGTACGTATACAATGCAATATTAAAATAAACATATAAGAACTATTATTGGGTGCATCTGTCCACATTATTTAATATGAAGACAAGAATCGTCATCACCATCATTTAAGTCCCGTGGACCTACAACATCAAGCGACCCTGGTTTGTCAAACTTTAATCGATTTACTCTATAATAATAACTGTATTAATTAGTTCAAGCGAGCGCTTAAGTGTCATTTTCATTGTTAATTATGGCAGTCTATCTATCTATTCTAATATATTCACCGTTGGACATTTTCATATATTTTGGCGGTTCATGATTATGTATATAGGTCGCTTCTCTAATGGTTCCATTCTTTGCAAACTTCACATAAGCTCGGCATCCACTAAACTTCTTTGAACAATAATAGGTGGGGCTATTATGGTTTTGTGAAAACGTATACTGGTTGTACATTAGCAGATGTTTACCTTTTGATGTAGGAATAAATGTAAAATCTGTAAACAAAATTATTTGTTACCAACAGTGTTATATTGCATAGTTTTTAAATAAAGGTGCACCGGAAGCATTCACGTGTAATGTAACATTTTAGATTCGACTTTGAGGATTACATTACAATAATACCTCCCTGACTAACGAGCATTTGCTACACGCAAATAATGTAACATATTGATTCCACTTTAAGCATTCATAGCAAGATGTCAGACGATGCGGGCGGGCGGGGGCTGGGGGATAAATTTTGAAATGCTTCATAAAATTGTATTATAAAGCCTTATGTACTTCAGCTGCGGTACATACGGTGGGTGGTGCAGAGGTAGCCGTCCAAAGATGTATGAAAATTAAAATTTATTTTTAGTTTGCTCCATAACAAAATTATATGAACAGAACACTTCCATATAAATGCTATTGTCGTGCCATCCAGTAGTTGCATTATAAGAATTAATGAATACAATGTCAAAACAACAGTTGATATGTGTAAGTACACAAAGCACCGCTAATTAGTTAGCGGCGCTACACATCGACACAACTATCATTTACACAATATACATGTGTGGGTAATTTCATATCAATAGATATGTATAGAAACATTCGTCTATCACACACATCTTGGTATTTAAAAATCATTTTTGTGTCGGTATACGCAATAATTTAGTAAATAAGTTTAAATAAAAACGAGGGTAAAGATAAAATTACTCATAACAAACTTTGAATAAATCGAAATCAAAAATAATGAACGATCGAGCTATACAATACCCATATAAATATAGTGCTTTCTCATTGTAATTTTATGTTACTGAATGATATAAAATATTTCGATGATCTCATCTACAGCGCGCTTGGCGCAATGGTTATCGCCTCCAATTGTCAAGTAAAGTGCCGCCGGATCGATTCCAACATTCACATGTTGTTTTAGAATTAATTTATCAAATATTTGAAATTTGAAATTAGAAACAATTAAATCTTTTCTTTTTTTTCCTTTCCTATTGTTCTAAATCTTATGTTAATTTTAATAGTAAATACTTTAGATTTATTTATACCTATAATATCTTTTATTTATATTTTAGTTCTAGTTATTTATTATTTAGAATAATCTCATTTGCTTCATGCATTTCAACCAACTTAAATAAGATAAAAACAGTAAAAAAGTAATTAACTGTGATTTCTTAATGGTTCGATACCTGAGTATATTTGCAATGTTTGTGGCGACCATAGAAATCTCGAGTCATTTTATTTTACACGCTTATGAAGTAACTACCGACTATTTAAAACATGTTTTTCAAATCACCCGACTTACAAAATAATTGCGTTCTTAGTTGTCAATTTATGAGGATTTCATAGTTTATTGCTACACTACTTATATTCGTGTGCAAAGTTATTTTTATTTTTACAAGATGTTCCAACACCTATCAACATTTAAAAAGGCTGAAACCATTGTTTTGCATGAGCAAAACATAACTAACAATAACTGAAATAGCAAGGCGTTTAATGATATCGGTGAGTAAATAAGATACTACGTTGATATTCTAAATAATATTTATTTCATTTTGTAACTCGACACACCTATCAATTTTTGCACTAGAATAAAATAATTATTGCAACTTATTATGAAGTTCAATATTATAAAGATATATTAATAATTTATTATTAATTGTATTGTAACTTGACTTGTTTTTGTTAGGAGTGTTTCTTT
Organism: Spodoptera littoralis; assembly: GCA_902850265.1. Classification (NCBI taxonomy): domain Eukaryota; kingdom Metazoa; phylum Arthropoda; class Insecta; order Lepidoptera; family Noctuidae; genus Spodoptera; species Spodoptera littoralis. The sequence goes on along the minus strand of LR824542.2, from coordinate 3,100,547 downwards.
AAAACATATCTGGTTAGGGATTTTTATTCCTTACGCCACTACTTAATTATAAATTATTATTCTAACATTGTGTTTACTTATATTTATTATTATTTTTAAGTAACTTTAATTCCTGTAAAGTATTTCCTGGTATTTTAAATACTTATTTGTTTGGTATCAACAGAGGAGATCCATGCAGTTATGGGTGCACAGATATGCGGAGACCGGTGACGTTAAACATCGTCGACGTGGGCCTAAACCAAAGGCAAATTCATCGGCTCGGCACTACGACATCGTAGCCAGGCACATGGCTGATCCGTTCCTGCCAACCCGCACTACAGCGACAGCACTGAATGTTTTAATACAAACTGTACGGAGACACCTGCATTCTGGTTTAAGGTGCAGGAAGCCAGAGAAGAAAATATTGTTATCTGTGGTTCACCAGCAAAAGCGCTAAGAATTTGCTAAGGACTTTATTAATTTTGATTGGGCGAACAGTGTAATCATATTGAGCGACGAAAAGACTTTCAAGTCGGATAAGGATGGGCGTAAAATATTGTGAAGAAAAGATGGAGAAAGGTATACGAATTGCAACCTTCTGCCTTGTAGGATCAGTGATTGTATTGATTTCGGAATCAATTATTGAGCCTGTCAAACTCTGCCTTTATTAAAATTAACATAAAATAATGTTTAATTTTTTTAAGAATATTAAAATGCTGTCTAGAACATACGGTGAAGTGATGTTATTGTTTTGTGGTTAGAAATTGTCATAATTTCTTTCTATTCAACATGTTTATTCACTTCACTTTAATTTTTCATTAACAAATTTATTTAACTGCTTTCGAACTTGATTGACATATTATATTTACGCCCATCTTCAATTAATTTAAAGTTTCCCTGATTCTAAAGGTCATGAAAGTTAAAATCGTTCCATAGCATTCGTCACATTCTTTTTACTATCATACAGCCCACTGAATATTGAACCTTATAACAACCGTCGTAAAATAGATAATTAATGGAAGTTCAAACGACAAAAAGTCGCCCATTTCAAGAAATATTATGTTGACAGTGTAATTTTTTACATGTTTTACTTGTTTATTACTGTAAAACTGTAATTTAATAATACATTATATTATTAAATTACAAAACAAGAATGTTGTATATTTGTTTATTACCTACTTAATAAAAAATGTTGCTGCCATCGTATTACCGCTGTACCGCATGATATTTCCCGATTCGACTATGAGGTTTATTGTCATATCTATTAATTATGATTTAAAGAACTTTAAACTTAACATGTGGTATATAATTAATTATTAGATATAAATATTGAATATAAAACAACATATTTGTATAATAAATAAATTAATTGTAATAAAAAATAGTATTGTTTTATTTACCAACTCATTTGCTTCTTTTACAGCCTGATATTTATATTTTATGACAAAAAACAAAAAAAAAATAAGAAAAATAACAAGGTAAAATAAAATTAACTTTTAGCTGGAATAGAACCCACATCATTGATCCTTGAAAGACGATAAAAGCGTGCTCATTAACCAATCGACCACGAGCACTACGATAATGACAGTGAAAATGTCGGGTCATATCAATGATTGTAAATAGTTTTAACCTTACCTATGCATTAAATTATAAAAATACGTATACCGACACAAGAATGAAAATACCAATGTGAACGTGGTGGACGAATATTTTTATATACAGTTATATGAAATTACGCACACATGTACACTGTGTAAATGACAGTTGTGTCGATGTGTAGCGCTGCAACTAATTAGCGGTGCTTTGTGTACATACTGCAGTAAAAAGAAATTCAAACAATATATTATAATTAAAACTTAAATCTAAAAAAATAAGTCTCAATATTTTATCAACAGTTATGCCAACATGTGTTAAAAACATGATATTATACAAAACTTAAAAAAATTTATTTTATCATAGACAAAGCACATTGACTGATCTAAGACTGAATTATCTATAGTTATTCTTCTAAGGGCGATTTTTCGATTTATCCAACGCCAGATAAATTTTAACTGTGGAACAACTTAGAATAACAATAATAATTGACAATTCTTCCATACAAATTAACAAGAAATACTTTTTTTTCAATTATCCCCTCTCGATGAGAATTTTCAAAATTTTCAATCACTCAATTCGCTTTTCGTGAACTGACATTTCACCTAGACATTTCATTTAGACATTCTATAGTCAAAGTTCCTCTGATAACAAGTAACTGCCGTTAGAAAAATCGGCCCCAACAAAAAATATTTAAAGGGTGGTATTTAATACTTTAACTGTAAATTCCCTTTTTTCAATCAAAATGTTCGAAATTACCACCAAAAATACTGATTGCACACTGAATTTGCTATACTGTACTGAATCAATTATACTATACTGTTAGATCTTTAACGCTTAACTGTTTTACTGAATGACTATCTTTTAACTAAAAGTAAATCTAATGAATCTTCGAGTGCAACAAAATCTTAACCTAACCCATAATCTTAAGGTCGTGAAAAAAAACAAAACCTAACCTAACCTTATATCCAACAATTTGTGTGCAAATCAGTATTAGTGGAGAAATTTGGTTTGCTTACATTTTTAAATTGAGGTGCAGTAAAAAATTCCCCATATTTAAACACTGAATTCATTACTTCGATAAAGGTTTAGCCCCTCGAGCGTCGTTATGAGCACCCGGTGGATCATAAGAAAAAATGCTCCAAATGTCACGTGTGCACCCGTTGGATCATAAGGAACGCGGACGCTCGACGGGTTAAAGTCATTTTGCTTGTTATTACAATACAATAACTATAATATCCTAACGTATTCACCGTTAGACATTTTCATATATTGTGGGGGTTCATGATTATGTTCAGTGTTCACTTCTCTAATGGTTCCATCCTTTGCTAGCTTCACAAAAGCACGGCATCCATTACGAACTTTCTTTGAACAATAATAGCTGGGAATACGATGGTCTTGTGAAAACGTGTACTGTTTGTACATTAGTAAATATTTACCTTTTACTGTGGGAATCAATTCATATCCCATATCTGTAAACAAGATTATTTATTGATGAAATAGTATTAAATTGCATATTTCTTGGATAAGTCGTTGTTAGAACACCACCGTAAGAGATGATGCAATCGACACTTAATAACTTACTGTTATTCAGCAACCAGTTCATTCGTGGTGTGACTCCTCAGATCACCCGGGTCCTCCACTCATTGAATGACTTAATGATTTAATGATTGAGTGTTTAGAGGGAGTGTTAAGGCCGTCACAGACCTAGCTATAATATACGAGTTTATTTTATGGAAAAGAAAGCAAACGATCCCCTGATGGTAAGCGATCAGCGCCGCCCATGGACACCCACAACACCAGAGGAGTCACAGGTACGTCACTAGGATGGCCGGGGAGTTGACGTTCAAGTGTTAAATTCAGATACTTTATGATGAGGAGTATCGAAATCACCCTCATGTATGTTCTACTCTTTTGCATAGTTTTCCAGTTATAAATTTTAATGATTTCTTTCGTAATTTTCACATAACATCATTTTTCGATTTTTTTCTCCATCTGTTGGACGTTTCTGATTCAGTTGTTTTGTGATAACTGACTTAAACAAATAACTGTTCGGTAAGCCCGTCTGACACGATTACCTCGCCTGGTCGAAGGATCCTTCTTTTTCGATCTTAGGGACATTTACATGTTTTATCGTCGGTCTTGGGGGTGGAAAATTGTTTTTTTTTTACTTTATAGGTCGACGTTTGACCACCATTTCACCTACCTATGAGCAACCTGTCCACTCGGGACTTACGCGTACGTGGAGGCTGGGTCATAATGAATCGGATATGAAATGTGATTTTTTGGAATTTATTTGAGTAAATGTATGTCCATTTATTTACTGTTATCATAACGCATAAACACACAGAAAAAAAATTGAAAAGCATCTGAAACAAACAAAGAACCTTTAAATAATCCACGTTTGATAAATATGGCGTAAATAGTTACACTAACATTCATTGCTGATCATATTTACCTTTTTCCATATGTGACACAACTCCACTTATTAATATAAGTACATGAACATTGTATCCATCATTGTAAAATTATAGGCGATTTTCAAAAGCGCGAGTAATTTTGACTTAGCCCCTAAGATCTTGGGTTGTTTATTTTCCGTATAGGGTGTTCAAATTTTTCAATGTAATTAATCGCGATCATTTTCAACGAACTCGGGCGGTTTTACCAATAAATGATAAAAGCCGTGTTCTCAAAACACATTAATATACCAAAATGTATTTTGTGGATATATTTTTGGTAACGTCACAGAAATATATATTATAGCTATAATGAACATATGAATAATATGCCTTGCTCTAAATTAATCTATTAATTATAGATAGGTGTGTGGCGGCCTCTACTCTCACACTGACCAAAAATCACCAGTTCCAATTACTACTTCGAATCGAAACCCTGGTAACCATTGCGGTTGTTCGCAGCCCTGGACGGACCTTCCTAGAAACCCTGATCGAGTAAGGAGTACAAATAAAAAAAACATTCATTAAAAAAATAACTTCATTTTCTTAAAACATTTTATTTACATATTCATCAATATAACATAAATTAATATAAAACATGTATCATTAACTAATAAAAAAAATGGAAAAGTGTGTGAATGTCTTATTTGTCCGTCTCTCACAGCCAAAACGTGAACGACAAATTAACGTGATTTTTAAGTAGATATCTCCACTTAAAAAATCCCGAACCCCCTTCCCTAAACAGAGCATGGAAGTTTGTATGGAGCGTACCGTAATTTTCAAGGTGGAAAGGTATAAATTGGTATGTGGACGATTTGTGACTAATAGTTATTACATGTACAGGGCATTCACTTACATATAAAAGCTGACACAATTAATTTATCCTAGTTAAAAATATCTTTTCACGACACAATAACTAGTTGATTTATTCTTATAATAATATTTAACATATAAAACGAAATTAACTAAGCGACGCACGTATAGCCGGTCGTCAACCCATCTAGTAGGTAGTATAGGTTATATAGGGACACTATAATGGCACAATCAGTTGCCGCGACCAACAAAATGTATAGAGCTCTATAGAGCCGTACCTCACCTAGTGTCCACTTGGTTGCGCAACCAATCTGGTGGTGCCACCTGCTCAGACGCTAGCATTAGAGGTCTATTTTGATACAGTCGCAGTGTGATGAGTAGGCTTTGGTATTTTTTTTATGAGCCTGTATGACTGTACTGACATTTTTATGCGACTTTTCGACAATATGACTATTTTTATTTTTATTTTGATTGTGTAATTAGTAGGCTTTGGTGTTCATAAGGGACACAATATACCAGCTAAAGCTACCAAACTAGACAAGTTTGGTAGCTTATGGACAACAAGGCTGCGTGACTGGTAGCGCCACCATGGTATCCCGGTGAAATATAGTCCTTATTAAACGCTTATTTCATAAGTTCAATTAGCGTTTAAATGCCATTTTGCTTGTCATTATAATAACTATGATATTACTCGGTTTAGAAAAAAAACTATTATATTCTAACGTATTCACCGTTGGACATTTTCATATATTTTGGCGGTTCATGATTATGTGTAGCGTTTACTTCTCTAATGGTTCCATCTTTTGCAAACTTTACATAAGCTCGGCATCCACTAAACTTCTTTGAACAATAATAGCTGGGATTTCGATGGTCTTGTGAAAACGTGTACTGTTTATACATTAGCAGATTTTTCCCTTTTAATGTAGGAATGAATTCGTATTCTAAATCTGTAAACAAAATTATTTGTTAAGGAAATAATATTAAACTGTAAAGTTACTGCAGCTGTAGCCAAATACCATTTAGCGCTTGTCAGATGTAGAGTATTTTTTTTTCCCTCTTTGGCAAACGAGTCTCCAAAATGAGATGTAGAGTAGAAAACCAAATTATATGGAATTGACGTAAATTATGACACTTGTCCGCGTCATCTCCAATTCACCATACATTTAATTTTCTACTGTCTCAGTAGACAAGCGCTAAAGTGGCGTTTGGCTAAAATAGTTTTTGTGTGAAATGTCTGGAATAAAAACCCTAATCGAGTAAGAAATACATACAAAAAAACACTATCATTGCAAAAAAAAATACTTTACTTGTTTAGTAACATAACATTGTATTTAAAAAAGTTCGAAATTATAATGTCAGTTGTCATTCCATTCTATGAAAACTTTTACTAATCTTAAATAAAGAAGGATTTTGGTAAGAAGCAGAATTAGACGGAGTAGACCAATAAGGCAGTCTCTACAATATTTTAAGGCACTTTTACAGCCTTTATTCAACATTTTTAAGAAAGACTCATTTTCATAGCTTTATGTAATTTCCGTCCGACGATTTCACGTACCTCGGCGGATCATGTGCGTGGTAATTTCTGACTATTATAATATTACCAAGTTCACCAAGTTTCACAGCAGCCCTGCATCCCGAATTTTTTCGGGAACAATAGTACATGAAACTTGAATGATGTTGAGAATAAGTGTAATTGTTGAACATCAATAAATACTTTTTCTTGTGACTAGGAATGAATGTGTAACCAAAATCTGAAATAAAAATAGTTTTATAAATTATTCGTCATTGCCCACTGTCCATTCATCTATTCTGTCATTTTTGTTGTTGACTAAATATACGGTATTAATTCGTATTATTTTTAGACATGTCTATTTAGAGTTAATATGTTAACCAGCTGTGGACAGTGGGCACACTTTAAGACTATATGAAGTGAAAGTGGACGAAATAAAAAACGAGTTTAAAGAAACATTTTTTTATTTCAATGTTAAATAGTTACAGTTTTTCTGGAGGTACTGCGAATCAAGATTTAAGGTATTAAACTGTCAAACACCAAGCGTAATCTAATCTCTTTAATTGTGTCTATAAAACCGGTACTCGACGAGTTAATCAAGTGTGGAAGACATTTCATTCTTTTGTATATTACAGTTCTTGGAAAATGTATTTCACTAATCGAATAAACTATTATAATAATATATTTAAAGAATATCGTATTAATTTGATTTGGAGACATCAGTTTTTACGAATATCATAAACGAAAAGGAAATCTATAAAAAGGATTGGCACAGAAAGGCTTTAAGAAGAGAAGAGTGGAAGGAGGGTAGGGAAGCCTTTGCCCTGCAGTGGGACGACCATGGCTAAAAATAAATAATAAACGAAAACATATTTGAGTTAAAAACATCACCTGGGGAACCAGAGACGTTTCAAAAGTACCAAATTATGGTTTAATTGAAATAAATGCTTTGACAGAGGCGGATTAAACCTGCTCTGACCTATGCAGGCACCTCTTAACGGCCTCTAATCTATTTTGGCGCCGCCCGACGTCACTCTATGGGCACGCGTGTCTCGCGACGTGCCCATAGCACCCTAGGCGCTTGCCTAGTTTGACTTATGCCTTGACCGCACTACGCTAGTATTTTAGTCGAGCAGCTAGTGTTTAGTACTTATATCCATCTCGCTTCTGTGAGAGAGTTACTAAATACTCGCTACTTAACAAAAATACTAGCATAGTGCGAACAAGGCATTAAGGATATTTATTTTAAGGGGGGAAAATCATCGAATGACTGCTCCCGCCTGGGTGAGGCGGAAGGGAGTGTCAGACTCTTACTGACTAAAAATCACCCCGTTCCTTGTCCTGCACGTCGAGCCCGAGCCCCGGTAACCCGTTAGGTTCTCCGCGACTGCATTAGGGATAATACGGCTCTGATATACCAAGTATAAATAATAAATTAAGTACAACCTCACACATAAAAATCTTTGGCAAATAAATTATATTGACTAACTACTTATTTAATCCTGTTTGTCATGGATAATCTTCTTAAATTTTACCTAAAAATCCTAGGTACACAATCACAGGTACTTAAAATTCGCAAGAAGCGATATTTCTTAAAGCACGAACTATGGCATTGTAGTGTTGCACACAAAAACACATCTAAACACTAAAATAATAAATAGTTACCTTATAACAACCAACACGAGATTTTTTAGAAATTGGCACTAAAATTGGCATCTGCATTGAACTAACTTAAAATTAATTATTTGAGTTTTTTATTACATTACACGATTTGCTCACGTAACTTTTCGATCAAGTAACTCGACGCTGTTTGTGCTCCAGCGTGGCTTGAAACTAGTCGAGTGCCTCGTCGAACTATTACGTAACTATAATCGATTTAATTTGTCTTAAAGACTAAAAGCGCATAATTTTAGGCTCATGATTATGATGAGTTGATGCGGATAAGACGCAACTCAGTTCATGATTCATCCTAAGATAGGCTAAACATTTCTTCCGTCGTTTCGAACAGTACCAATAGATGGCATTCTTGTTTCGCGCGTCTTTCCAATACGTGTAACCGTTTAGAAGAAGTAAATAACCTTTACGGGTCGGTATAAACTGCATTCGACCTGAAAATAATGTTAGAGTTGCTTTAACCTTCTTTGATTCCTGGAATACTAAGAATGTTTGGGCAATATTGCCCTAGTTTAAAAATTACCAAGTAATTCGTCATAAATATCATACAATGTCCAGTTTTTTCTAGTAGATATGTCTATTAAAAATAAAATAGAAACATAATGAAGAACCTTATGTAACAAATGTTTCTGAGTAACACAATAGACACAAAATTTCATGATTAAAACACTTTTTTTTTACATTCTTTACATATCTTCAAAGTTCTTCTATCTTTAGAAGTATGCGGTTGGATTTTCCTGTGATCTGATTACCTATATGCTTTTATTTTCTAAAAGCAACCCTCTTTGTATTGTGACCTTCAGTTTCCAATCTGGATTGGTATCACAAAATAATATGTAAGCAGTGAAACATGAATTGTCATTATGAACTATAGTCACAGGTCACCTTCTATACTTTGACGAGAGACGGAAATATAGAAACTCAACAGAACCTTTTGTTGTGTTGTTGACCGCAATCATACATCAGCATATAACATTGATATCAACTTAACATTAGGGTAAGGGAATAAAAAGGAGGTTTTATCAGAAAACATAGTTTATTTTCAACTTTAAAAAAAATTGTCTATAACATACTTTGTTGAAAACAATCCAACAAAAATCATTATAACTAACACCAAGAAATATCTTTATTTTAGTAGTTAATTTAGTTAATCAATTATACCAATAATAATAATAAAAACGGAAATTGTAATAAAATTCTCATTTGTCGATTCTTATCACATAGACAACCAACTTACCTTACAGTTTAGATACAAAATAAAACTGTCCTGAAAATTTTCATTCAAACATAACCACATGAAGAATAAACGGACAAAGTGGATTAACATGAGAGCTACAAAAAACTTCATTAAAACAATTTTATTTTAAGTAAGTAATTGAGAAAATATACAAAACACTTTTGTAGCATCATGTTCTAAACATGGAATATTTAACCAAATTAAAAAAAAAATCAGATAAGTACCTGTAACTTACCCTCGTTGATTCCTTAATTACTTGTTGAGTGAAAACAACATTCATATTCAAATGTACCATAGCCAATATGCTTCTTAAATCGAGTAATCACAGAGATGCAATTAAAACAAAAATTATAAATGAAAACACACTGATTGAAGATGTTTGATAACAATCCTGTATGAAAAATTTACACATTGTTTTAACACTAACACATGAAATATATATTTGAATCTTAACTTCATTTATACATGAACTCTTCTAAAATGATAGAAACTTGCCTAAAATGTCATGGTTTGTTAGAAATCCGTCTATAACACAGGTTTAAATGGCCAAACAACAGAGGCAACTTTCAACACTTATTTCTAAGTACTCACCGATATCAGGACATTTTCAAGGCAGCCGATGGACACTAATATCACCAAAATCACTGTTACACTATAACACTACCACACGTTTCACTGGATTTAAATTTAATTCACGATTAAGCACAAAAAACACAAAACAGTTTGAGGTTAGAAATACTGGGAACGAACATTATGGTATACTTAGTTCATAAAATGTCTTAAACATATTTTTCGCGACGGAATACGTTATTAAGAATTTATTTTATGAGCAAAACAATTAATTAATAAACAATATTTTTATATTTGTTTTGACATTTGACATTACCAAAATGTTTACGAACCAACTGAAGTGCGTTTCATTTCATTCAACGTCGCGTCCTGAACTTTTTTGTTTTGAAGAAAAAGAAAGTTTGGGCATTTAATAAAAATGCAAAAATTTTGTGTATTATTAGAAACAGCGCCAATGCCTATATTTCGTTACATATTGATAAATAACATTTAATTAACATTTGTCTAGAAAGGATTATTATTATCTTCTTTGATGATGTGGGCGTGGGGAGGCCATCCAGTCGCCCATCATTCATAAAATATATCTACCATTTCTACCACGAGTCACGAGGCCACGCCATGTGCCATGCATGATGCATTTCCTACGTTTCCCTGTTTTCCTTTTTTATTTGTATTTTATATTTTAGTTCATACTTGATAACATTTAAAACACTTAAACAATAAGTATGTAGTCTGAGTAGTTTCCTTTGATTTGAAAGGAAAGTTGAAAAATACCCTTACCCTTTACTCAAGTAAATAATGATAAAATAGCAAATTCAATTTATATTATTGGTGACTATCGTGTTTCTAAACTTTTCTCATTCATTGTAGCTACAGATGATGATGAATGATGTAGATGTTTTTACAGTTATTAGTTATTATACATGGGAATTCATAACATAAATAGTGAAAAATGGGTGTTACTTCTGTGTGCACCTCTGCCTACCCCTTCGGGGATAAAAGGCGTGATGATAAGTTATTATGTTAGTTATTACAATATGTGGGGGTAGATTTGAAAAGAAAGGCGAGTCCATTGAATGCTGAATAGGGTTTTAGAGCAACATACTTTGTTTTAATTATTTGTGCATACGTTTTTAATACATATTTGCCAATTTGGATACCAATTTGTCACACATTGTAACTGAGATTGTGGATTGTAAAAATTGCTGGGCGCAAGGCGTAAGTAAATAGGACACGGTTGATTGTTACCATTCTGGAAGATCAAGAAAAATTGTACCTGTCATTTTTGACAATTCTTCGACGCTTCAAGAGCTAACCTCAAAGTTTCCTTGTTTATTTATTTTGATTTTCAAAATTAGTTTTCTGTTCTGCTGTGTTACTTAGTTATAAAACGTTAAAATGTTAATGTGCAAAACTGTGACGAATCCAGTGGTATCTTACTCACTAGATGTATCGACATTCATGACAATAATCGTTGCATTAAAATCTAGCACAAATGACTGGTTTTATTATTTTTCAGTTTTCTTTTTGTTATTTTTTGAATATAAACTTTAATTTGGTTTAATAGTGAGTATTAGTTCAGTGTACGTGAGTTGTGTTTATGTGAAGTGAAATAAATTCTTTGAAAAAAGTTGATTCAAGAGGAGGATTTGTGGCAGGTAAATATTGACTGCAATATTTACAAAACAAATACATTTGTGTCACTAATTAATCTACAAAAATGTATAGAAATAAATAATGAATAGTTATTTAAATGTAGAAAAAACATTCCTATAGAAAACTGCAATATTGCAATGAAATCAAGGCAACATTATGTAGCCGAGCTACATTAGTATCTAGTTTCAAACTTACTTCCACAAAATGCGTTTAATTTTAAAGCAAACTACATTTGTAATATAGTTTAAATCCTTCTTTCTTCTAATCCTCCATAATATTGAAGTATTCCAAGTATTTAATTTGAAGGTCATCTTTGATTTCACAATAATTGTAACACTGTTGATAACTGTTGCTATCTAAAATTTTGAAAGGTGCAATAAATGCCTGTCTAAGTAATACAATCTATTTAAACAAACAAGCAGTTGAATATGAAACGGTTAACTTTTTTTGTAATTAATAGGTTGGTTTGTGGCTACCATCTTGCCTGATGGTAAGCAATGGCGAGACCGGCCGATTTTGTATTTTTGTTATAGTTCACTACTTACTTATGTTATCAGCCCATAATAGGAGAAAACCAATATTAGGCCGACAAATGAGCAGACAAATCAACTGACGGTTAATCAGAACACCAAATGGATGGATTTGAGAATAGGGGATTCGGAGATTAGAGAGGGGAGGATTTATTACTAATAATAATAATATTTACAATATTCACAGGTTTACATTTATTGGGATGATTATTCACAATTTCTTTTCTTGCAGGTAAGTCTCTTCATTAAGACAATGGCTCAAGGTTCGAGAGAGAATTGGTAAGTCTTTTTATTAATTTTTATCTTTCATGGAAGGAGATTATTTGTAATAATAATTTCTTTCATCATTATTTTGTTTACGGATGTATTAAATATTTGGTTATAATTGTATAGTCAAACTTGCCCGTTAAGATTTATTTACGTTACAAAGTTTTATTGGATTGTTCCTTTATTTTGCATGGTATTTATGTTTTATCATTATGATTGTTTTTGTGTTTTCGACAACTAGAAGACAAGTCTAGCCAAAAACTAACAACAATTTTATTTTAAAAAGTAAGTATTCACTTATTTTTACCTGATTCCAAAAGAAGGATTGATAATTCTATCAATGTAATTAAAATTGAATCTGTTATAGTTGAAAATATAAAGAAATAAGAACTAAGTATGTGTTTGATTGAGTTTCCCTATTGTAACATGTTGATTGATTGTTCTCAGGCAAAACTAACATTCTAAACATGAGTCTGTGATTTTGCATTTATAGGGTAGGTAGGTACTTAATAAAAAATAAATGAAGAAAATGTATTAGCCGTTTTTTTTTTCATTGTGATAAAATTGGTTTTTATAACTTACAGTTCAGAAAAGCATAATTTCTCATTTAATTTTACATTATATTGTAAATAACCATAAGAAAGTGGCAAAAAATCTTAACAAGAGGAGAAAAGGTTTTATATTTTTTTTAATAAATAAGTTCTCAAGTTCCAAATCAACTAGCCATCTTATGTGTAGTATTAATTTTTGTAGAGGCATTAATCATACCTTCGAAAAATCGACGAGGACCGGGGATGTTGTATTTCCATGGCTATACATACTCCTGGAGGAACTTTAAGAAGTATGGTAATTACTGGACATGCTCCAGCCATCACAAGAAAGGCTGTAAAGCAAACGTATCTACAAATGAAAACAGTCATCCGTTCACAGTTACAAAATATAATGACAAACACATACATCCACCCCCAAAAATCAGACTACCTTTGGCCATAGAATACATTATTTGATGTTAAATTTCAAAGTTCAAATTAAATATAAAGTGTTGGTATTTCTTTAATAAATCGTTCAATACTGTTACAATATGCGTTTCATTTTTAACTTTCGAACATGGAACTAAACAAATAGGGAATCACATAATTCCATTGTTACAGAGATTCACTTTATTTCTTCGAAGAGAGGTAATAAGTTGCTTGTCTTCAAACAGTATACTTTTGCAAAGAATTTTGAGAGTAAATGCGGAGTCTCTTGGACTTGTTCTTCACGGTGTTCTAAGAAATGTCAGGCTCAGGTTACCTTGAGTAATATTGGGAAGTTCCAAGTCTTAGTGGGTACCCATACTCATCCTCCTCCGGTGTTCTATGTAAACGAAGAGGGAAGGTACTTGAGGTTAACCCAAAGACAATTGAAAAATGCTAATAAAATATCCAAAAAAGATATTGTTGAAAGTGATTATATTGAGGAGATTATTGATTAATTTTATGTTTTTTTTTTAAATATTTTTTATGTGCAATGATAATTTGGAAATGTTGTCTGTGATTTAAAACAATTTGAATTTGACTTTTAAGTCGTTAACTGTGTATCCATAAATCCTAGGGTGATGATGTCCTTTTTGTTTGTGTTATTATTTTTATAAATACTTTTAGTTTTTTGACCTTATGTTGATAGTATAAACATGGACCATTGTTTTACATTTACCAAATTTTACCAAAGATATGCATAATATGTTTTAAAGTAGTGAAGATTTTAAAGTTGTGATAGTGAAGATAGTTTTACTTGAATTCTTATGCCGTATAGCGTATAAGTTATACCTACGTTTTGTTGAACTTTAATATTATTTTTTTAGAGTAACTCATTTTTATTTTATAATAAACTTAGTTTTTTTAAAACATTTGCTGATCGTACCTGATCAGAATCTGCTTTGAAAAAAAAAGTTTTAAAACAGGTAATATTAGGTTTTAAAACACTTGTGATCAATTTTTTAACATTTTTTTTGTGTATGTGCTATTTGAAAGCATGTTTAATAAGGATCTCATATTAGAATTTAATTTACGTACGACAGCTACGTATACATAATTGAAGTGGTGGTCACTTTTTTTTTATTTTTATACATATATTGTCGCCTTTTTAATATAACAGGTCTTATATTATATCTGAAAATAATAATAGTGACTTGGTCCTAATTAGAAGACTGAATTTAAGTTAATACGTACCTATTTTTTATTAATTCGTTAATTAAGTAGGTATTAGCAAAATTAACAAAGTTACTACCTAGTCTAAACCTTGTTTTGGAAGTTTAGATTTTAAAATTAGCCAAGACTGAATTTTTGTACTAATAAAAAAAAAAATATTCATTCTCTATTATAATTCAGGACTAAATACGTAAATGGCGAGAAAAGTTATGTGATTACAGCCAGTTAAGTAAAGTTTTAGTTCTAAATGAAAAAAAATTGTATAGGTAAAGTTTCGGTTGTGATATGGACCTAAAATAAATATATCTTTTATAACAACACAATTGTTGTTTTATTATTTTTAGTTGTATTATATTTTAGTTCCAATATTTTCTATAAAATGAAGCTAGGTATTTTAAAACATAAATTGTAGGGTATGCAAATAAACCACAAAAATTTAAGTCTAGTAGTAAGTTTACATAGGTAGTAATATTATTATGATTAATGTATAAAAAATGCGTCCAAAAATGTAGAATTAAATAGTAAGCATGACTAGTGACTTATAAAAATATTAAAAAACTAGAATATAAAATATAAAAATAATAAAAAAATATAGTAAAAGTTTTTTCCGGCATCAATGACAAAGTCGAGGAGGTGTGAACCGAAATTGGTTTATAAAAATTACTCGTACAACAGGAATTATGTTAACCACAGAGATACCTGTGTAAAATGGTACTGCTCATCCAGAAATTCTAAGAAGTGTAAAGTTAAAGTTATTACAGACTTTGATAACAATATATTGCATATAATCGGTGAACATAATCATAAGTTAAAATCCTACTAATATAATGAAAGTTTGTACGCTTTTTGTTACTCCATCCGTCACAAGAAATATAATAAGTAGCAATCACTAGTGCTGCGTCTAGGAATTTAAGTAATTTTTTTAACAAGTGTATCCTAGAGGGTAAGCAAAACTCTTGAATTCTTCTGATGTTGCCGGTGTACTTAGTGTGAACAGCACTGGTACTTACCATTAGAAAATACTTCTGCTTTTACTTCATTAAAATAATAATATCTGTTTTCTACTATCCTTGAAACTTAAATGACTTGATTACTTACTAGTGATCATTAACTTTTTAACTCGTCGAGTACCGGTTTTATAGACACAATTAAAGAACAATAGGTCGCGGTCACCGGTGACCGCTTGGTGTTTGACAGTTTAAATTGCATAAATTATATTTAAATGAAAAAAGTAAAATGTGGATTGTGATATTTTCCCTAAACCAAATAAACATATTATATAAATATTATTTTTGTTTTCTTCTCTTTATATTTAAGTTAATTTACAATAAGTCATAAAATTAAACTATTTTAAAGTAAGAATGATATCAAAATATGTAGCAAAAACTTCAAGTCCGGTAATTTTACATAGTGATCTTATATTATTATCTTCAATGTACAAAACTGCGTCTAAAACTATAGAAAAATATAGCATGAGTTGATTAGAGAGAGACTTAAAAAAAAGAAAGAAAATTATAATAAAATTTTATTTCCAGCGTATGTGATAAAGTCCAGCAGGGGTGAACCTAAATTGGTTTATAAAAATTACTCATACAACAAGAGTTACGTTAACCACAGAGATACCTATGTAAAATGGTACTGCTCATCCAGAAATTCTAAGAAGTGTAAAGTTAATGTTGTTACAGATTTTGATAATGTTATATTGAATATAATTGGCGAACATAATCATAAGTCAAAATATATGATGAAATGTAATGGGTATGGGTCGCAATCTCAAGTGTTGTATTATGTATGAATTATATACCTATCTTTTGTGAATTTTTCTAAGTATAGCCTAAAGGGTCGGCAACGCACTTGTAAATTCCCTAGCGTTGCCATCACCATCAAATGACGCTTCTACTGATTCACCTTACAACTCCGTAAATAATAATATATCTAGTCTCTGCTACCCTTCAAACTAAAATGGTTTGATTACTTATCTGTACCTTATGTAGATAAGGTAGCTAAGGGTAAGGAGATTCTGCTATCTTTATTTAGAAAAAGGCTCTGAAGCTTTTTAGTTGCTAAAGCATTATAGTTTGAATGGGTATCTAAATGACAATGATTTTTAAGGTTAGTACTTGAGTTGAAAATAGTGTTCCTAATTTATGCTCTTTTTTTAATTATGTATTTTTGGGTTATTTGTCTTTAATTGTAAAATATTATCCAATGCATTTTACAATGTAAGTATATCATTTGCATTTTGCATGCTTAAATGATAAAATATATTTTTTGTCGCTTATAATTGTTACCCATATTTGCGAAATGAAAGTATCTTCTCTTCTCATCTCTCTTCTCTTAATATCATTAGCTTCTTAAATAGTTTTTTTAATTTTATAAATTATATTTTTCTAGTCCATTTATTTTGTAATATATTTTTAAGCAATTTTTTTATACAATTTGTATCTAGTCAGCTAATAAGTAACTGCCAAGAAATTATCAAGTAAGTAGAAGGTGAGGTCTGAGGTCAGTAGGATAGAAAGTGATTTTCATAGATCTAAGTACCTAGATATGTATGAAAAATTTTTATTTCTGTAAATTATGAGCTTCCGTCGTATTTCAGTCATTAGGGTAGGTGTAATTAGGGTAAGTAAATGATTATGATTTTGTAATATATGTGTATATTGTATACTAAGACGTAAACAACAAATTGGTAATGAACAGTATTATTGAATCTGAAAAATGAATAAATTTTAGACTTATTAAAATTAGTTATTTTTTGTCATATCCGTGTGATGTTTGATATGTATTGTAAACATTAAATAATAAACTATACCTGATACTGAAGTTTTATTTAAAAATACCTATTTATATGCTATGCTTTATCTAGGTAAAGGTATTAGACTAATATAACGGAGGTATTTTTTTTTTAAGGAACCTTTTATATATTTTATTTCTGTGTTGATTCTTTTGGTATTAGTAAGGTAACATGGTGGTTTTATTGGTATTCGTATGGGATATACATACATGGTGTAAATATATAGGAAAAATAGGAAAGAATATTTAAAGTAATGAAAAACCCACTTCTATATCAAGTATTAACCAGTTCAAATTCTTTTTAGGACCTGTTCTAATAAGGACTAAGAGGAAAGGCCAGTATGTTCTCCTTTACAAGTCCTACACATACTCAAGGAGCGCAAAGTCGAAAAAAGGAACGGTTTGGAAATGTACTGCAAGCAAGAGCGAGGAGTGCGAAGCTCGGATGACCACAGATGATAACTTGAATGTCGTTGCTAGTAAAGGAGAGCATACCCATAAACCAACTGAAAGGGAGGGTAAACCTAAACATGTGTATTTTACCACTTAATTTTGTTCTTTGTTGTGTTTAGTATAAGGTTTAGAATTAAGAAACGTTTGATTTTGAGAACAACATGCCTTCGAGGCGATTATTAGTAATAATGGTTTATTTAAAAAATATGTGGTAAAAAACACTGTTTCCAAACAATGATATAATTGTATGTGGTTTTGGTAGTGATTACTATGTTAGATATAGATATAAGTATATAATTCTTTTTACATCAAAGGACATAAAGAGTGGAATTATTTCCATAGTGTATGTAAGCTACTTTTTTGTAACAAACGACCAAAATGTAGCGGACAAAATGCTAATTAATAATTGAAGACATTTTTATTGTGTGTGCTTATATTATGTAGAAGAATCAGACGTTACGAAAACGGCAAATCGTTATGGTCAATCATTGCATTTTATTATCTTGACGCACCTAACTGTAAGTGTTGTAACTTGCTGTGACTAATTCAAGTCACCTCATTATTAGGGAAATATTAAGAACATACCAGTGCAGTAGTTAATGAAAAACTACAATATTGTCGTAAAATATTTATAAGTACTTAATTACCGTTCTTTAGGTGTAGAAAAAAAATCATAGGTAGGTAACCTATGATTTTTTCTTTAAATAAATCCCTCTATCTACATAAGATATTACGGTGAATATAAAGGATGTTATTTATTAGATTTAGATTATTATTATATATGTAGTAAGTAAGGATAATTTTTTTTTAATTTACTTGTGGATTTTATATTACAAATCCGCTGTTGTTGTTGTTGTTTTAATGTTAATATTAAATTAGATAATAAATACTAAGATGTAAGTACTTGGGTAGTACCTATTTTGTCGACCATGCTAATTATCACAAACTAAATAACGAAACGTTTATTTTATATCTTAAGTAGTATTTATTTAAGGTACAATTTAGATTAACTATAACATGTGTAGATTATTTACTTAAGTTTTTTTTTAATAAATTCGACTATTTTACTAAGCGATAAGTAGAAAATTATTTTTTGACGATACTTAGTTTTAGTTGAATAAATGCGTGTTTTTAAGATATTTTCATGACATATCTACCTCAGAACAGTTTTTTTATACAAGCTACGTGTGTATTAAATATCCGACTATATAATAAATAGAAATATACTTATTTATCTCGCCTTTATGACATAAAATTATATTATATGTCCAAATATTATATTTTACTGCATTTGTTCATATCGTATTTACTTATAATTTAAGCATGGTTGTTTTTATATACCTATCTAAATTTTAAGTATGATAAAAATAATTGTTTTTTGACTATGATTTATTCCAAGTGCTATAAATCATAGACGTCATTCGGATAGACGTCAGTGGCTATCTTATTTTGATTTTTCTTTTTTATTATGTAATGCTAATTTTTTCTTTATTTTTATTAGAATAAATGCTTTGTGTGTGATGACTGGTGTTTTAATCTCTCACTTATGTTATAAACAGGATGGTTATATTTTGCAATATATTACTTTAAACTGTTTTTTTAAGAAAAGGATAAAATAAATAGGAGAAGGACAGTAAAGTTGTTCTGTTTTTAATAAAACAGCACCCAAATGACTTAATTTTTCACGACACGTCGATTGTATTGTAAAATAAAGAAAAAAATCCTTAAGCGTAAAATTGTCAACGTTGCAAATCCACCGATCCCAACCAAAACCATGTGTTACTTTAAAACCCAGTTTCTATTCAATGCCCTATCCCATTCCAGTGACAGTGGTGACCACGGTAAGTGGTGCGACACTCCTCATCCTGAACGGGTATTCTTTCACGAACCCTGCACCCATGACAGGCGGTGAACGATGGTTCTGTTCTGGCAGAATCAGGTGGAAATGTAACGTATGCCTCTGCGTCAACGACGACTATGAACTTGTCTGCATATCCAACGAACACTCTCATGAACCCCCTGTATATGAAAAAACACCAGACGGACTATACATAGAAACTGTACCATAATGTCTTAAAACAAAGCTCAAAATACGTTGAAGCCTTCGCGGTTAAACGAATCTCAATGTGTTTAGGTATAAGTCGGAAATATCGTTAGTTTTTATAAGATTTATTCTATTTTTACAATGTTCAGGGTACTTCGTAATGTTATAAGTTAGTTGTTAGTGACGATACATGTAAATAGATAACTGTTTGATGGAATTGTAATCTCTACTATATTTTGGTTGTGTATTACATAATGTCTCGCTGTTTTGTATTTGATTATTGTGTAGGAAAATTCATGTAATAATCTGTTACGTCGAATATTAAGGAACAGTAACACATGCTTATAAAATGTCGTATCTACTTATAAGCATGCTTAAAACAAACCAGTTGTTTAAACTGATATATTTGCTTTTATTTAGCATGCTTTTTTAAGCAGACTTCTAACTAAGTGTGCTCAAAGAAACCACTTGAAAGACCTTAAAACTAGCATGTTCTTTATCAGCAACGTTTTCATACACATGCTAGCAATTGCCCAAAAGCGTCATGCTATCATACTAGTAATGAGCATGTGTAGCTGTACCTTAAGTTTATGAGGCTCAAAAATACAAAACATTGACGTAAGCAAACAAAAAAATAAACTGAGGTTGGCGTAAAGAAGGGCCCGAACTTTTGATTGGTCCAAAGAAATTTTCGTATGATATAAATAATGATATCCTAGAGATACGAATATACTTTTACTATATTATAAGAAACAATGTTATGCCCCTAACAAAAATAATATACAATCATAATAAACAAAGCAAGCTTACAGGAAAAGGAGGGCAACATTCAAGTGACTATTTAGTAATAAAATCTTGCCAAAATCAAGTGTAAGTTTTCATTTTTATTTTTTATTTGCTTTTTACCTACTGCTTTTTTTTAAAAGCGCTTTTTTTGCTTCGATAAACAAAACTGGCATAGGTGTTCGTTTCGAATTTAGTTAAGTAAGGCTTGTGTAGAATAAACTTGTTTTTTTGTATTTGGGCTATTATTAACGGTTTTTTTTATTTACAGAGAGAAGGGGTCGTAGACACAGACGTCGACAGAGTTGGAGAAACACACCGATACTGCGTTTGCGACCACGGCGTCGCCACAAGAAACATCAGCTCATACGCCCAGTTGGACCTTATAACAAGCATGGTTACTGCGTGAATTGTGTAAAACTTTGCAATTTGTTCTTAGGTCCGGAAAAGGCTAGGTATGCTAGGATGCGCCAAGTTACAACTTACTGCAATCGATGCAAGAATAATCCACATTATTGTACGAAATGCTTCGTAATAAAACATTCACATCTTGTCTATTAAAGATGGCTGCGAGCCCAGCTCTTTCGATAAAATCATTGTTGGTTTTATCTTTACAGTTTTAAAGTTCGGAATTAACTAATGAAATATTTAAGTATTCATAATGTCTAAAGAAATATGATTGTTCAAATAACGAAATAAACAGTAGTGTCAAATAAAAAAAAATCAGAAAATGAAAAAAAAAATATAGTAGAGAGTAGGTGATTTCAATTTCAAAGATATTTTTAATTAGATACTTATGTGTAGGTACTTATACTTAAATATCCAATCAAATCTAAAAGAAATGTAGCGTAGAATAGGAAAAAGTAGTACTTATTATATATTTTTAAAGTAAATTCAATACCTTCAATTAAAATTAATTACCTAATTCCTTAATTCAATAAAAATTCGATTTCGAGATTGATTTATGATACAAGTTTAAACCTTAGTGGATTTTGGTTGCTTTTTTAAATGAATAATCCTGTACTTATTGTAAATACGATAAATAAATTTAAAAAAAACCTGTCAAGATATCAATCTACTATAACAATTAATTAAGCTTGGATCGGAATTAATGAAATCTTCATTCATAATGTTAGAAGAAATATTAATGTTTAATTACACAGTAGGTAGGTAGTATCAGACAAAAAAAATCAGAAAAACAAAAAAAAATAGAAATTAGGGCAGGTGATTTCCATATCAAAGATATTAAATTATTTATATACTTAGTAAGTAATACTCAAATTATATAATTCTAAGTGAATATTAAACCTATGAAATAAAGAGGGTCTGATGGGGCGGCGAGCTACCCTTGCACCACACGCACCTACGGTGAGTGTAGAATAGGAAAAAGAATGAAAGGAGAAGGAAATAGAAATTATAATAATATGTTTAAAAGTGAATTCAATACCGATATCTATATAAAGTGTTAGCAATGATTAGGTACTATAAGAAATAATTAATCGTAGATTGGAATTAATGAAATCTTCAAATTCATAATGTTAAAACAAATATTAACGTTTCATTACGCAGTAGTAATAGAGAACCATGTTTAAATAAATAAATAAAAAAAAGGGAAAATATTATAGAAAAAAAACCTAAGAAGGTTAGGCGGTTTCAATTCAAAGATATTCGATTACTTTAGTACCTATATACGTGTATACTCGTGCAGAAATTATATAATAATTCTTGATGAATATTCAACCTATACGATAGGTAGTCTAGAATAGGAAAAGTAGTAATAAGTTATAATAATATTTTTAAGTTTTAAGAATAAATATCAAAACCTATCAAGATCTCAGTCTTTATGAATGTGTAGTAAAATATATTTAATACTATAACAAATCTAGGATGTTCTCGGAGATTCAGTTAATCTTTCATTACACAGTAAGTACTTAGTAACAGGTAAAAATATTTCAGAAAAAAAAATAGTTAACATTGAAAAAATAGTAAATAGTAGGTAATTTCAATTTAAAAGATGTTTAATTACTTATGCTATATACGTATACTCAAATTATATAATTCTTAATTAATAATCGTCGTATGAAGTAGGGAGTATAGAATTTGAAAAAGGTACTCATTGCGATATTTAATAGTAACTTATTAAAACCTGTCAAGATCTCCATATTTTCCATTTGATTATGAGTATTGAATACCTACTATAACAATTAACAGTATTATTATGTGTGATATTATATAGAGGTAGAAAATAGTAGATATATTTAATTGTGATAAATTTTCAGGCTTTAATATTTATGTCTGCCAAAATATATTATGTTTGGTTGGAAAGTACCTAACTGTGATTTTGTCGCTAGTCAATTTATTTTTAGTTTTTTTAATCTTATTTTTGCCAGAGGTTCATTTATGGTTTTTGGCATTTCGTAATCTTATGTGTGTAATAGTTGTGGTGGGAAATATTAATTATTGTCAAAATATTGTTTGAAGTAGATTATCTGTGTAGTTCAAAATGTTAGGAAATAAACTAAAATGTTGCCAAATAATTGAAAGTTGAGAAGCTCAGTAGAAACTTAAAAAAATGCATATTCCATATTTAAAAAAGATAAAACTCTATATGTCTGTATTTTGAGGCTCTTGGTGTTTTTGATCATAACTTATAATATTGATCAAGTAGCAATTCGTAGTATGAAAGAAATGTTTTGAAACAGTTGTTAATCGTATTTATTTATTCAATGTAAACAGTAAAAAATTAAATAAATGAAATCTGCATGTGAAAAGGCTTACTTAATATTGGGTTACCTACTTTGTACCCTTTTTTTGTTTTGTTATTTTATACCCCGAAACTATTCGAAAATAATGAATGCAGTTTTGTGATCTCGACAAAATTGTTGGTTACAAAGGTTATCGACGACCCTCTCCCAGCTCCCTAAATTGTTCAAGACGGATTTAAAAATGGCAGCTGCAAAAATCAAAATGGCGTGTCCTATCCTTCCAGGTGCGATTTGGCGGGAATGCGGATAGTCCCTGTCTTACTAATAACTGTGTTTAAACGTTTGTTAGTTTGGATGTATGTTTGTTGCTTTTTTTACTTAAAAACTAATCGATAGATTTGGAACGGAAGGTTTAATGATTGGTTAATAATCTGGAATACCACATGGTTTACTTTTTAATCCAGGAAATATGCTATTATCGTGGATATATAAAGGCGAAGTCGTGGGCATAAGTACAAACTGTATTTCTGGGTACAAGTACGAGATGAGGATCGTCAAAACATTTCATTTGGAAACCCTTGAGTCAACTAACGTCCGTTTTATAATTTAAAATATTCTGTTTTCAGACCTGGACTTCAAATTTATACCATCTGGACGCGGAAAATATTTGCTTTTGATGGAAAATCATACGTTTAATCAAGTTAAAAAAGATTTTAGGTATTGGAACTGTTCGAAGCGAACCACGGCGGGATGCAAGGCTAAGGTTAAGTTTGACAATCATAATAATATCATTGCTTACGTTAGGGAACATAACCACAATGCTCCTAAATTTGTTGTACATAATGGAAGCTATGTGAAATTAAGATAGAAATGTTCTTTATCCTTTTTTTATTATTTATTAAATTAAATTATGATTCGTCGTATTATTCGTTTTTACGATCAATAAAACAGAAATCAGTTTCTCGCATAACGTATCTACGTACTTATTTAATTTTATATTCTTGTTGAGAGAATAGCGATCAAATACGAAATCTCGTTATATTTAGTAGGTACTTGTATTGTTTATTTTCCGTCTGCCGTTGTTCTTCGATTTTAAGTACTTACCTAAATAATTTTGTTACATGGGTTGTGATTATAAAGCATGTTTATACTAAGTAATTAATTTTGTCAATTGATTTTTCTTTAATAAAGTTACAAATAAATAAAAGCTGAATGAATTAAGTTACATGTAAGTACTTTCTATAAGTAAAATATTTAGGTAGTAAAATTCGTTTTATATAAATAAATCTCTTCAGTTTTAGCTAGAAGTAAATACTTAGTAGGTAGGTACTTAATAGTGCAGAAAGTAGGTAGTTTAGCAGTAACAAACTTATTTGATGTATTGTCCAATTAACTATTTTTTTGTAAATAAATCACAGTATCGTCTTTAAGTCTTCGTCATCATCATTGCGTGATGGTCCAAGCTTCAATTTTGTTTAACTTTTGTTGCCAAATTTTTATCTTCAGTTACAGTCGTCACCTTGTCCTCGGGAAAAACTTTACTGATTGTCAATGGATATACATTTAAAGAAGAATATTCTGTGGCGAAAGAAAGGAGAATTCACACAAGATGGTGCTGTAGTGAACCTACCAACAGTAAATGTGATGTCTACATCCATGTCAATGATAGATTCGAAGTGATTTTCACGGCTAACGCTCATAACCATGAGCCAATATTCTGTCAAGTGTTCCAAAATAGAATTATGTAACAAAACATTATGTTTTAAACTGTTAGATTAGATTATATTGGACGTGTATTTTTTATTTTTTACGTTGTGTCGATTATAGTAATAATATCGATTATTGCAAATCTGCATGGTTAATTTTAATGCTGAATTTTAACGTGGATGGATATAACGGAAGAGGATTACCCAAGCCAAAATGAATAGATTATCTGCCTGATAAGTGATATGAGAAAAGGAGGGTTTATGAAGGTGAACTTGACTTGAACTAAAATGAATGAAGAAATAAAGCATATAGCACCAACCCTGAATGATGCAACAACGCTTTTTCTTTCTTTGCATTGTCGATCTACATTTTCTCTGGAAGTCCTTCTCTTGCAGCCATCCACGCTTAAATTAAGTATTCGTTACAAGTCTCCGCTATAAGTACTGTTTTATTATTATTATGACAGGATGACAATACGTTTTTTGTATTTGTTCTCATGTTTGATGACGCGCAAAGTATAGGTATCCTAGTTTTCTAATCTTATACTACGTAGGTTTTTGATTTAACTTTTCGAATGTCAAATCCAAGATCTCATTGCAGTATGTTTTTTTTTACTAAATGTGCCCTTTTTTAAGTATTAGGCAACCGTCAAAGACGCCTATTAAGTTGTAAGCGCCTAAAGGCAATAAGCTTTTATTTTATTGTTGTTATGATTGCAATAAATTAAAATGATTGATTTGAAATACATTATTTCATTTCAAATCCTTTTACCCACTTACTGCCTTTTAGTTGAACAAAATAAAAGACAGTTATAAAAATGGCACCATAATTTCCGTGGTGATCTCTTAATGTAAGCTCTGCATGCGATAGTTACTGAAGTACTTTATAGTACAAAGATAAAGGTTAATTTGTATTGTCTCCAGTTGAAGCAGTCACAGTTGAAGAGCTTGCTATTGAAGGAGTGGCAATCGAACCAGTCGAAGGTCCAGTAGACTCTATTGAGGGAGTCGATGAAATTGAAACTGCTGAAATTGAAGCTCCCATTCTTAATCAAGAATTAGAAGAAGAAAAATATGACAGCGAAAGTAAGGAGGAAGCGATTGTAGAAGGTGTAGATGGAGTATCAAATAATGTAGCTCTACTAGTAGAGTCACGCCGAGGGAAAACCGTTCTTCAGTACAACGGTCACAGATACCGCCAAGCATATAAATCGAAGAGCGGCACCCGTTGGAATTGCTCCGTTAACAAACATTGCACCGCTTTCCTGTTTATAAACGACCAAGATGAAATTCTAATGTCATATGAAGAACATGATCATCAGCGACCTACACGGTTCGAAAATGTCGACACGGAGCAAAGTGGTATGTCTTTAACTATATTTTTGTTTCCAAATTCACTTTACTCTGATAAGAATTTTATTAATGGACATTTTCATCCCTTTTTTAGATACAGCAGTGGTGATCACATCTCGAAAAGGCAAGGAGATGCTATTGTTCCGCAAGTTTACCTATCGCAAGCAGTACGATAAAGGGAACAGGTCTCGTTGGGTTTGCTCCACCCTCAAGAACTGCCGTGGTTGCGTCTTCACCGATAACAATAACTACATTATCTCTGCCTTCGAAGAGCACTGTCATAATCCTCCGAAGTACTATCTGAAGCCAGATCACTTAATCGGAGCCCTTAGGGAACCTCTAATCATTGAGACCGATTGATAAACATAGTTTTTTTATTTTATGTCTAAATTTAATCCTAATGAGGTGTTTAGATCTAAGTACTATTAAATCTAGTGATTACATACTGTATCTAATATATTATTGAATGAAATAAAGTAACTAGGTACCTAATAAGGTGTTCATTTTAAATGGATGTTTTATTGGTTTAGTCCCGATTATTGGATTTATATTATTTGGATTTAAAAATTTCATTTTTTTTGTTACTTACAGCTTACGCGATTAAATCGAAACGAGGCAGGACCATGATAGTGTACAAGAATTATACTTATTCAAGGTTTCCGTATCCCCTGAAAACTGGTTGGCGCTGGTATTGTTCTAAGGTTAAGAATTGTAGGGCTCATATTCTTACAACTGAAGATAACGTTATTATAACTGAATTAGGTAATCATAATCATTTGCCTGGCTGTTCTCCTGGGCATATCCCAACACCAATTGAAAGTAATCAAGGAAGAAAAGTATTTTATTTGGCACCAGACACGATGCACTAAAAATATTAAATAAAAATAAAATAGGACGAATAACTAACATAAAAAATATGCCCAAATATATTGAGGTTAAGTGATTGTAGGGCTCAGGGCTGCAGATGCAGACGACCTTATGGGTTACCGGGAGCCGATTCGGAGTCGCGGAGAACCTAACGGGTAACCGGGGCTCCGGCTCGACGTGCAGGAGAAGGAACGGGGTGGTTTTTAGTCAGTAAGAGTCTGACACTCCCTTCCGCCTCACCCAGGCGGGAGCAGTCATTCGATAATTTCCCCCCTTAAAAAAAAAAAAAAAACAATGGGTTACCGGGAATCCAGCTCGAATTAGGTGCCCCCTCCTCAAAAGGGGCTCTCACCTGTTGTGCTCACATATCTAGTCTCTATTGAACGAAATTAAGAACTGTTCTGAATCCAAAACCTGTGTTTAGATAGCTACGTGGAGAGATACATAACATCACGGCTTTTATCCCGAAAGGGTAGACAGAGGTGCACATTACGGCACTTAATGCCGCTGTACAATGTAACGCCCACTTTTCACTATTTATGCTACTACTGAGAAATTTGAAAAATACCCAGTAATAATTTACCCGACTCGGGAATCGAACCCGAGACCCCTTGCCCAGTCGCCCTTGCAACCACTCCGCCAACGAGGCAGTCGGATATATAGACTAATGGGATAGATAATTTTTTTAGGATTTTTGCAATTATTATCTTCCTACTCATGTGTGTATTACATACTATGATTTTTTTATTTTATTATGTTTAAAATAGGTTACTATGACTATAAATATTAAGGTACAAAAAGAGATGTTTTTATGTTAATTTAATGTAAATAGATGGTGTGTAATTATATGGACCGAGAGATAAAAATGCCTATGTATTTTAAGGATTATTCTTTTGTTGAATATCTTTTTGAAATCTATTTATCACATGTTGCCTTTATAATTATGAATAGGTACCTACTTATGTCTGGATAAGTGCGATTTATTATAGTTTAATACTAGTGTTAAGTTACAACCAATCAGCAATGTTTTGTAATCAATTAATTCATTATATTAATAAAAGTATTGTGCTTTCTTTTGTCGTTTTCACTATCCCATCATTTATTTCATTTCCAGCCATGATCGTCCCACTGCAGGGCAAAGGCCTCCCTACCCATTTCAAATAACTATAAGAATAAAAATTATTGCATTTTATGTAGGTAATTTGAATCAGTTTTACAATTCTTATTTTCGAAAGTGATTAAATAAAAACACAGTTCTTCTATAAAAAGTTTGTATTACTATAAGATTTCTTAATTCTACAGAGGTTCTGAGGTAGTGAGTATTACAATCAGTCTTAATTTAGCTATATCAGTTATCAGTCTTAAAACAGAAATATTATGATCAGATACAATTTAATGTCTAAAAAGACTAAAAACTATACCATAAAGTAAGTACCCACCAACTTAAGATACACTTAATATGTTTACTTATAAAAAAAAAGAATCTTAATAACTACAAACCATAGACACTGATTTTGGTCCTGATTACAATAATTTACTTTACCAGGAGAAAAAAAAACCACTAAAAATATATATAATTTAATGTAAATATAAAACTTACACCAAACCTATTGTAATGAATCTTATATTAGTTAAAGTTTATTTGAGGTAGAAATTAAAATACTTATCAGACTTATCATGATCTTTTTGAGGTCATACAAGAAGTATAATTGGTATAAAAAGGTAAATTTTCAGTCTTTGATGCTTTGGAGAAGACCAAAACAAAGAGTAAGACCGTACAGTAACAGAATTAATTATTTCTAAATAAATTGTATGATTTTTACCTAAAATACAACATGGGATCTTGCCATAAGTTGCAGTCTATAATGATACAGTCTATAGTCTATACTGTATGGTCATACCCCTTATAGGGTCTTACAGGTTAATTCAGTCTTATCAGCTATTTCATTTACACAATAAAAAAATCATTATACAACTTTATAAGATCCATCATTACGACGATAAAATCCATGCGGAGGGTGATTGTGGACATTCCTTACCCTTTTAATCACTTGTCCAAGTCGATGCACCACTGTGGTTACGTCCACGTTACATCCAGTCTTCGTGCGTGATGTGCAGTACCATTGTTTCTTCCCATAAGCCAGTTTATTTTTCAAACGGAATGCATATCCTTTGTTTACCAGCAGTAAACTACCTTTTCTTGTCGGTATGAAGTTTGCAACTGAAAATATCAAATGGTGTTAGTAAATGTTGTCAAGTTTGACCTGGTAGACACTTCTACAAGCTTTAAAATAATTATGTGTAAAATGAAACAAGTGATACTTTTGTATTAATTATATTTCAGAGACTACAACAATAATTTGACACTATCTTTATCTTAATTACAGTTTGTAAATTTAACAACTAATTATTACAAACATTATTTTAAACAATTTGTTAGTGTGAAAAGTTCAGAAGTTATTCGCGGGTTTACGAAGTAACCTATTGTTTATCACATCTTAACTTCACAAACTCAAAGTCACAACCATCACTTTCACGGATAAACGGTTCAGAATAATAAATTGAAAACAAAAAAAAGTAGAGTAATTAATTCAATGGACACAAAATTAAAACAAACAATCGAAATACGACGCAAACGCTCATCTACAATCCAACGCTGATGATAGGTCACAGATAAAATATAAACATGTATGATGCTGTGCTGTCAAACAAAACATGCGAGCCCCGTGCGCCGTAATTTTGTAGAATTTTGATATTGCAAGAACTTTTTTTAATAATAAATGATTTTAGCATTTAACATATTTTTTTGCATCTATATATGCATGAAAACTTCGCATAATAATTGGATTTAATATATTTAAATCAAGTTTATTATTATGAGAAGATTTAAAATCTTATTTCGATGTTAAAATATTATTATTAAAGTTATTTATATAAAATACATATTGTTGTAAACAAAATCATGAAACTTTTCTGATCTGCAGTTAATACTAATAAGTAGTATGAAAGAAACGAAACGTTCATGTCAGAAAAAAGTGACAATAGATAAATTTGACAAACGTGCTTCGTTTCTTTCGTACATACAGCGTAACACACCAAAGAAAACAATAAATTAGTTCGTGTTATCTGATTTTAGTCTCAATATCGAATTATGATTAGTTTGCGGAATGCATCTGGCTCCTTATATCGCGTGCCACAGTAAGAACAATAGCGATGTGATTTAAAAAGTTTTAAAAAAGTTTCGGAAACTTTAAAACAAACTTTATTGTTGAGTGATTAGTAAAGAATTGTGCTTTTGTGTGATTGTTAAATGTGTTCAGTGTTGTTTTAAGTGTATATTTATTGCTAGTTAAGTGAAATTTAACCATGAAACCATGAATGATGAAGGTAACAAAAGTTAAAAACATAATTCTTATTAGGATTTTTATCAAGAGGCGGTCTTAATTCCTTAGATTTCAATAAATTAAGTTCAATTTGTGTATCTGTCAATTGCATAAATATTTGAGTAACTTGTTTCTATTAGTTATTTAGTGAAACATGATACTAACCTATAAAGTGTAAAATATAAATTCCTTAAATATTATTTTGTGTTACATAATAGGCACCTACTTGTTTACAGCACATTTAGACCTCGCTATAGTTGATTTTATAAATATCATTTTTTAATGTTTGTAAACCGATTTAGTAGATACTTAATTTATTTATTGTATATTTGATTTTTATGTAAGATACATAAAATAATGCAATAATGTTGTGGTAAAAAATACTTAGAAAATTTAATAGATTAGGACTACACGATTTCATATTCTTTTACATATTTCTTAATGATTCAATGAATGTATGTTAGCATTTTACAATTTTTTCGTCTATTTGTATTAGCTGGCTGTTTTTAAAACATTTTTATAATAACCAATCTCATAGTTAATTATTTTGTACATAATACTAACCAATAACTAATTCAAATTATTTGTAGATTATAGGTTATTAAAGATGTTCCAAACTTTATATTGACCAGCTGTCTTGCCATTCACGGCATACAAATGTATTAAATTATATAATACATAAACACAATATTACTGAAATGAAATTAGAACTGAAATAAATTGCTCTTAAATTACCATTATATTTTTTATTCAGTGTCATGTAATTCTGATTTTATATCCTACTTCATTTTGTAAGAATTATAGAATATGATAACTAGCTAATGCAGAAATTGTAGGTCCTCAGTGCTACAAAAGAGACTTACTATCATATACAGTCATAAAAATTTAGACAGAAAGGTACTAAAACCTTTGCTTACCATTTTTTATTGATTTTATAAGTAATTAAAAAGCGTGTGAATTTTCTTTAATGGTATTGTCATACTTTTTATTTATACTTTATCAAGAGTTTAGACCGAAGTGGTGCCACTCAATCACAGATACTAGGTGTGAAACACACTTGTTGTATTTTGCTATGTCAGTGACATTACCGAAGACCCAATATCTCCTCACCATCCCTATTCTCCAAATACCTACTGGGAATATTTCTCGCCACATCAGATTAAAGTGTATGATTGAACTAATTTCAGCCAAGATGTTATATAACTACATTACTATTACTAAATTTTAGCTATAATAATATTGTAATTAATATATATTATAGTTACTGCTAGACGAGTATGACACTGTACTTCCTATTTTTGTTAAAATGTGTGATAAAAATATAAAAATGTGAACATAAAACAAACAAAAATTTGCATAACGCAGTAGTTTTGTTTTGTCTAATGCAAATGATTCTTTTGTAATCTTTCTTATCAGATTTAACAGCTTCTATGTAGTATATTGTGAAGTTATAGTGTGAACAATGCTTTTATTGAGATGGACATAATGTACATATCTTTACAATTTTAAAAATACTCATGGAATGTACTTCATTTATCAACACAAATGGGAGTTCCTTAGGGCCATGTATTGGGCCCAATTAATTTAATTTCCTTTAAGTAGGAATACTTAAGTTATTTGTTGTCTTGGTTTCATTTTGTATGTACCTAAGTCACTAGATTTTCAATCAGGATTTAATTTTATGAATATATATTTTGTTCGGCATAATTTATATATTTGTGATTTGTCGCCAGAAGTGTTGTATTAATATTTTCACATTATATTTCTCAGAAAATTTCCACACTTGTTATCAACTCATAAATTGAATTATAATAATAAAGGAACAGAATTCGTTTCATTTTCCTTCCTGTTAATGTAAGTGACGAATCCTTTATTAGTGTTACAATGCCATTTTTGTTTTCAGGTATATTCATAAACACTAGAGGGAACTCGAAACTCTTCATATATCAGAATCACACGTTCCGGTTTATGTATAAGAAGGCATATGGCAGTCAACTGTGGTACTGTTGGTATTTCTTCAGCAGATGTTGTCCAGCAAAACTACGGATAAATAATGCAGGGAAAGTGACAGAAAGCATCGGCCGACACAATCACGATCCTCCAACATGTTGGATGACCCCGGATGGTAAAACGTACAGCCTTCCCCCCTTACCAGATAAGAGCAACACCCCAAACAATGTATGATTACAATAAAAGTATTTGCAAACAATTTGTTTTACTGCCTTTATTTTGTTGTGAAATGAACAAACTGCCTCGATTTCAAACAAGATGAGATTTTTAATTTGTATTCTATGGAATGTTAAGTTTATGTCAAGTTTAGATTGTAATTTAGTATAAGTATTAAGTACGTATATTAAGTACTAATGTTCTTAGATTATGTACAATCGTTGAGAGTTTATTGAAATGCAAACATATATTCTCTTTTAGAGTTTTATTTAATGTACGAATTTGTTTCGTTCTATTTTTCATTATAAGTAGCGTTAAGTTCTTTATATTATGAACAGCGTCGGTTCGATAACTGTGCTATAATTTAAGCATATTGTCCTTGGAATACGAACAACGGAACTTCCGCGACCGATATGCTAAACGGTCGACTTAGGTTTTGTTGTTACGAACAGTTTTATAACTCCAGGAACATGTTGTAACCAAAATATAAAGAACTATTCGCATTTGCAATATTTGGATCCTAAATATTGCTAGGTACATTCTTAATTGTACATTTATCATGCATTTTGAGTCAGTTCAGTGAAGTTTATTATTGTTATAAATGACTATGTATTATTGACACTCTTTTTTACTGTCTGTTTGTCCTTCATGACCTACATAGTTCCGCCCATCTATTGTTACGTTCGTTGACTTATCGTCAAGTCAGGGTAAAGCGGACATTTCGCTATTGTGATGTGATTTCAAATTGTTTTAATATTAGTACCAAACCTAGTTGTTTGATGAGAGTAAAAGTTTAATTCCCGCGTAATTATTGTAGGTAAACAAATTATTTATGACGTGTTATAACACCTGATACACATTGGACTTTGTAGAACCTTTCGTGATCGATTGTCAAGATTGTCTGTCCTAATCGGGCATTGGGTTTGATATGAATTTTCATATCAAATTGGACATCGTCCTCACAAACAAACGAAATAAAACCTTCACGAATAATGTTTGCGAAACTACAATGCATACTTTAAAATGTCTAGAGAGTATGTCTTGATAAGAAAAAAAATACAGTTACGTAATTTATTGTTTAAAGTACGTGCGTCATTTTTGTCGATGACAAGTGAACATTACTCTCATCAAGTATTAAATGTACAGTATTTTATTTAATTTGATCTTGAAGCAGAAATCTAGTTTTATATCCTTATTCTTAAACTTTCTTTATTTTTAAACTGTCTTTTTCATTCTTATAATTTCCTGTGTACAATTTTCTTTGCTATACGATGACTATACGCATTTGTTTTCAAATAAGGTTCCTATTAAAATAATGTATGCCTGACCCAATTAAATAAAATACGTTAAGTACATTTACATACCTATTATGCAGGGTTCGAAGGATATAATAATATATCAATATCATGATATCCATGACTTTTGTGATATATATCAATTTTGTCTGATATAGAAGAAACCGTGTTTTGGATTCACTTGTCTGAGTTTAAGTACTTACCTTTAAAAATAAACCCTTTAAACCATTTTAGTATTTTTAAAATAATTCATGTTTATAAAACTTATGCAAAAATGTATAAGTATTTATAAATAAAAATAACAACATGACTTTCATACAAAATGGATAAATATCAGACTTGATATATATCATAAATATCGCATATTTTCGAACCCTGCTGTTATGCCACATACACGTGAACGAGATTCATTAAATGAAAATAAATGTTAAGAAATTAGTTATAAAGATCAAAGTTCCATTTTGTATTATAATTATTGTGCCTTTCAAGAGTTTTATGTAAACCAAAAATAAAATATATCTTATTATATGATTTCTTCTGTTTTATTAATACCAGCGATACAATTGTATAAGCATTTAATTTATTTTAAATAAATAGTGTAGTTCCTCAACACCACGAAGTTTTAGGAGTTTTAAGAATTAGATAGTGCTGTCATCGTCTTTGGGATGCATTGAGACATAACTACTGTTTTAGAAAAACCAAACGGTGCCTATTTATATACTTGTGTACGAATAAAATCGAGTATGTATTTTAAGCATAGACTGAAGAAGTACTGGGAGGTGCTAATAAAATAAATCTATTAATTTATTCTGTAGTTTTATTGCTGAATATTCAATGCCACTGTAAAAAGTATTTGCTAATACAAATCATTAGAAGATAATAATAGATAGATGAGATAATGGCATTATTACAGGTGCCTACGCAACCGATAATATACCCTGAGCCATTTTATCGACATTATTTTTACAAAAACTCCCTCCTGCATTACCTTCCATGCCATATCTACGAAACAAAATCTAGTAGAGATTTGAACTCTTCCAATAAAGCTAGACGGTACGATCGATTGATTAATAAAAAGAGATCAATACCAATTGATACCACATTGTCACGCTTGGGCACCAAATACAAGGAACAATTACGTCTGCAACTAAAGCCCAATTTAAGCCCTGACGCTTTGGTATAAAGTTCAAATTTTAACAAAGTGCTACTCAAAATTGATGACTACGTTAAGGACGATGTTTAATAAGAAGAACAAAGATGTGATTCATGCAGAATTTTAACGGTTTATTGGATGGTAGTCATTGAGCAGATAGCAGTTGTAAAGTAAATATAGACACTAGTACACTAATCGTGATTTCTCGTAATAGTAAAGAACCTATCAAATGTACATACTTCATAATCTTTTCTATTACGTCATCATGCTACCGGATAAAGAAACTTATTTTGTATTTGGGAAAGACACATTTCGATTGTAGATACGTGACGTCATCATGTAGGTAAGCCCAAGGAATTAGATTATCGCATAGATTTGATGCAAAGGTATAATATTGAAAGAATAGAATATTATCAAACTTCCTACAAAGAGAAAAATATTGAAAGTAACTTAATAGTTTCGCTTTTCTCCTTTCATTGGCAACCAAGAGTACACTTAGGTACTATGTTAAGTTTAATTAATTAACACTAGGTATTCTCCGAAGGGAAATAAGGGGATGTAATACTGTTTTCAACAGGTATGTTATACGAATCCAATGTCCTATGTAATAGGGGACGACCCTATTGCCATCCACCGGACCTACAAGTATATACAGCCTCGTGAGTTATTTTCGAAATTAACACCTTTTTATTTCAATAATAGGAATCTTACTAGTTAGTAATAGTTGGATCTCATCTCATTTAAATTTTTGGAGAACCGAAAATCTAATATCGTTTTCATAGAAATGAGGATAAATATTTGTATTTACTAATACATAGTTTTATAACATCTTTTTGAATGCATGTAAAAATATTATATGCCATCGATGAGGAAGCTTGTGCGTCATTATTTAGTATTGTTAGCGTAAAATAGTGGCACCATCCAATTAGTTTAACACGAATTTTTCCTTGTCATATAAAATATGAACTAATTCCACATGAAAATGAACTGGTTTTAGTTTGACTATCCAGTTTGCACCAGTTTTATCTGGATACACGTCTACTTAACCACTTATCAACCTTTACTTTGCACTCGCGAATGTTGTAAATATTGATAAAAATAAATCGGTAAGTTTTAACAAATAAATGATTAATTGTAGGCACTTTGTAGTTTCAGAGTTTTCAAATAGGTACAAAGTATAATTCAGCACATGTAGTGCTAAATTTGTTGATAATTATCGTAAAGGCTCGCGTTCGCAGGCATAATCCTAATTTTCAAATAAATGCTATATTTCCTTCCGATAAAACATGTCTATTCCAATGTGAGTGTTAGATTCGAGCGATCTCCTGTTCTTTCTTTACTTTCTTCCACATTAATGCTTATTTCTAAGGAGTGCAATTCTTTGCCAGATTATATGTTTCATGAAGGGTATAACCTGGTTGTCTTTAAGGCCCGAGTGAATAGGTTGCTTATGGGACGACGTGCTCCATCGTAGGCCGCAAGCCGCATCATCGCTTACCACCAGGCGAGATAGTGCTCAAACATTGGCCCATCAAATATAAAAAAAAACCCTTGGCAGAAACTATGGAACACCAAATGACATGACTAGCAGACTTCTCTCATTTAATTTACATTCATCAATCTTGCGTTGCATACCTACGTAGTACTAGGTACCTAAGCACTCATTTCTCAGTTTCGCGTACCACCTACTAGGTTCTAATGACAAAAATAAACAAGGAAGTCCTTAACCACCGGTACAGTTTAACCCTTGGGGTGCCTGGTGGGTCTGACAGACCCATCACCTTAAAGAATCGACAATATTTTAGAAATTTCGTAATTACCGCCGCTGTATGCCTAAGTAGCTTCGTGATATAGACTGGCGGCTAGATTGCCGCCCCTCCAGCAATCCACAACGCACACGCGATCTAGTAACACGTGTTTTATGTGCGCTCGGGTCTGAGAAACCCGACCAGGCACGCGGCGTAACTTTTAACTGGTAAGTTATTATTTTTGTTTTCATTATTTATTTTGCATTGTGTGGTAAATTATTTATCTGTATAATATTTTCGCAGTTAAATATGGCCAGGCGATTAACCAATACCGAAATAAGCCAAATTTTAGATCAAGATCCATGAAATTGAGGATGACGTGGTTTCCGATTAACCTAAGGAAGAGAATTAGCTCTCATAGAGGAAAACTCTCAGAGCCACCAACTAAAAGACAAGATGCTGCAATAAAAAGACGTTGTTACATATGCCTTGCTAAAAAGGGCCGTAAATCTAAGTACATTTGTATTTCTTGCACAGGTCATATTTGATTGGAGCACGCAAATTTATATGCGAAAATTGTAGCACAAATACTGAGTTAATCTTACTTTAGTAACCAAAGTTTATTCATCTATGCCTTATATTAATGTGAAGACTGATTTTGATCTCAATTAAAAAGAGTTTAACATTGTTAATTTAAAGATATGTTATTGTTACCCAAAAATGAGAGATTTTTTATTTGCTTAAGTAATAAAACTTTATTATAATGTATTGTCGTCTTTTTTTCTCTTTTTTCATTAATATATAATATTTAATATAAATTACAAACTGTTTATTATAGTTTATAACATCAAAATAAATAAAAATAACCATTTATATTTACGGGTCTGTGAGACCCACCAGGCATGCCATGTGATTTTTACCTACCAGGCTCCCCAAGGGTTAAATGAAAATATGTACTACCAATAGTATTAATATAAATATCAGCAACTCGAATACAAATATATTAGGACCACGCTTTGAAGGTGTGTCATTTGTTTTGTACATATACAACACGTCAAGCTATACAGAACCAGTATAATCTGACCCTTGTATACGCAGAAAGATTATACAAAGCGGGATCGTGATATATTGGTTTTTTACCTTGATATGTAGCCGTGTACAAAGATCGAGGTAAGTGTTGATTACGTAAATGTGTTTGCACGTCCTTGGACTTGAGTCTCTGATCAAAGTACAAAAGTTAACGAGTTTTTTTTATTATCGTTATCAACAACGCAAAGATGTGATGGGTGACGGTACATTTTTATGATAGTAGTTAGGTACTTACCTACTTTTACTAAATTTCCTGTTTTTTTAATGTAGATTTTTGAAAATTTTTTTGTAGGATAAAGTTGTTTTGTGTTTACTTAAAAAATATCATCATCATATCGGCTTCAAGATGTCCATTACTGAGCATATGTTTCCCTCAATGTCTTCAGCCAATAATTGACTAGCAAGCGTAGCGCAGGGCTCCAGAACAGTTTAATTCATTTTGAAGATATTTGGCTCGCAGTCCATTGCCAAAATGATAGTATAAGGGAATAATTTTCTTGTAAATAAATGATATATTGCGCAGTTTGAACCTACATTAATTATATTCAAAATTAGAACAAACGTTCTATACATAGATATAACTACGCACGTATGTTTCTGCGCCCGCGCATAACGGACGCAAAAGGACGACCGGTAGTGCTACGTCATTGATATTTGCATAATTATACTATGACCTTATGATATAATTTAATTATTATGTTCTTATAAAATGTTGTCGTAGTCTCCAGAAACACACATGAAGTAATTTTTGATACACTCTGATTTACAGCTAGTAGGTAAACAAGACCTATTTATATATTCAGATCGAAACAGAGTACGTTTGGTGGCGGGTTGGATTCCTAAGGAACAACTATAAACCACATCTACAAAAAAATATATGCCCACTTAGTTAAGTATTACGGAGTTAGGTAGATACCTAAATCCGTAATAGTTATCGTACACGATTGTAAGATAATAATATTACCTATTCTTTTCTTTTATAGAATAGGTCGGTAAACGAGCCATCGGTTCACCTGATGGTAAGCAATCGTTACTGCTCATGGACACTCGAAACACTAGAGGTGTTAGATGAAGGATTATACGGGAATTGGGGATGGTGGGGTAATTGGGCATTCCGGTAATCTCACACGACGAACCAAAACGCAAGTGTTTTTACACATCGGTTTCTTGTGAGCCATGGTATCTTACCGGTCGAGCCGGCCTATTCGTGCTAAAGAATGGCTCTCTTACACTTAAAACTTGAAATTATTCTTAAAAGGCTGACAATGCACTTGTAGCTCCATAGGCATTGCAGGTGTCCATGGGTTCCATGGATGGCGCTTATCGTTTACCATCTGGTGA
Organism: Spodoptera littoralis; assembly: GCA_902850265.1. Lineage (NCBI taxonomy): Eukaryota > Metazoa > Arthropoda > Insecta > Lepidoptera > Noctuidae > Spodoptera > Spodoptera littoralis. Next base: position 3,061,191 of record LR824542.2, on the reverse strand, counting down.
TCTGACTACTTTCTCGCCCTGCTTGCCCTATTCCAAGATCGAAGAAGAGTATCGTATCAAACTTCTTAGAAATAATTTACAAACAGTACAACAAAAATGCTAATATATGAATAGTTATACTTTTATTTTTTGATGACCACATTCAGTATAACATCATTACAGTGTTAACATTGATTCATTAATTCGGGGAATAACACAATTCTATATTTAAATCAAGACACGAAATGTCGTTTACAACGAAATTAAAATCTGGTATCAAATAACCGATTCATAAGTAATCAGCGATTATACAGAGGCGTTTTGTATGAAGACTTTATTTATTAAATACCTACTGCATAATTAAAGATCGTACGTTAACTATACATTCAGTGGACAAAAGACATATACTCCTTCTGTCTTTATTTATCAAATTTAGAACTTTATTCTTTTGCAATATAAAGTCGAAAATCGAGAAAACAATTCCGGATTGTATTGATTTGACCTGCATGCAAAAATAAACCTAATTTTAACTGAATAAAGATTTATCAGTACAACTCAAGTTCGTGGGCGTCTGTGTTCCTACTTCCTTTATCTCGTACGATACTGCGTCATAGATAACAGACACAGTGTTGTCGGCTAAAGTCCAGCTGAACGGCTGTGATGTGACGTCATCGCTACTTACTGTCATAGTTTATTAGTCTTTACTTCTTTTGGAATATTATAATGAGAGAATTAGTATGGGTAGATAATTTAAATGCGAAGTTTCATATAAATATTGTATGGATGTTTTGTTGCTAGACTATTTCGCTATAAAAGATACTTAAATAAATTCATGTAGAAACACGATGGAACATTGTTCTTCAAGCGTGATCTGATGTGCTTTTAGCAAGGCAGCATTTTTAACAGTTTTAACGGATACCATTTTGTTTTTAGTTTCTTCCTGCCCTTGAGGGACGAAGGCTTTCTTTATGGATGTATGGCTAGGATTCTAGATAACGATTTGTGCATTTACAGACATAATATGGCTGCCAGAGCTTACGAGAGAGGAGGAGGAAAAACGTGAGGTACATCTACAGAAAAAAAGAGAAGCCCAACGTAGACGTTACGAATTGGTTAAAACTAACCCATTAAAGTTACAAGAATGGAAAGAAAAAGATCGTATTAAATATTTAAGAAATAGAAAATTGGTTAAAGACATGGATCCTGAAGAACATGAAAAAGTTAAAGAAAAATGGAGGCGAAAACACGCTAGAGCCAGAGCCCGTAAAAATAATGAATATATAAATACTTAGACAGTTTTAATCTATAATAGACTATGTACACTTGGGATCAAAGAAACGGAACGACTTGCGATTTTTTTTTCAGTGTTGCGTTTTTTTAGTTGCAGGCATTCCATAAGAAGTATTTTACACGTAGAAAGTGTACATTTATTGAGCAGTAAGAAATTAAATCTTTAATGAATACTACTAAGGTTTAATGATTTTTTCAAAATGTGATGTTAATTAATTCTAACTATGTACACGAAACTTCACAATGCACCGAGACGCAATGATAGCGGCTCCCGCTGGTGGCGGCGGTTAGCACCCGCTTGCTCTGCGGTCGGTTGGCGGGCGGTGGCAATGGGGCGGCCGGTCTAGAACTCAACGGAGAAGATCGCGCCGCGAAACCTTAGCCTAAAGGTTTGCGGACAAATGAATAATTATGTATTGATAAATTTCGTTTGAAACGAGGATTAATGAGGGAATTGTAGATGGAGAAATATCTACCTATTAATGTTCTAGGAAAAGAATAATTTACATTGAAACCTATAGCACTGTACAACTTGGAAAAAAAAGTATTTGGAATAATCGCTAGTATCGTAGATAACTGTGGCAACCTGGTACACAACGATTCAATCGGTTTTAATATTTCTTATTTTTATCGCGTTTAAAAAGAGGAGGTACTATGTTCGGATGATTGTTTATTCATGGGACGTGGTTCAAATTGGGTGATTCAGTCCAAATCAAGATTAGTTCCAGCTATCACTGTTCAAACTCCTTTTTTCAAAGATGCCTCCGCCCATCATATAAAATTGGGGTTTTCAAGTAAACATAATGTGTCCCTAAAGAATTGAGAGAATTGATTAAAAATAAATATTTGTAAAGACATTTTTAAAAGTTATCAAAATCTGAATGTATCATGTTTAAATCTGAATTAATAAATTTCTATTTGTCTTAACATCTTTAATCTTTTTATCCCAATTTTATGATAGGTGTTATTTCATCTTATTTTCCTATGTAGTAGAACTAATTTTGAACTTAATTTATTGCGATTAATAAATTGTTGGTTCTTTAAACTTGCTTTTATTTAGTACTCATCTGGTTTATATTGAGAATATGACTTCTATTACAGTAAGTGTAAGACGGCCGGTAAAAAAGGCATTGTGGACTGAGGATAGTTTGCATGAAGCCATGACGGCCGTGCTTCATAAGAAGATGACGCAGCGTCAGGCATCGGCACTTTATGGCATCCCTAGGCAAACACTAGCAGGCCACCTAGCCAAAGGTTGCATAGTCACAAAATTAGGAAGAAAATCTATATTAAACGAAGCTCAAGAAACCCAATTAGTAAAAAGACTGATAAAACTTAGAAATAATGGAGGCCCCCTAACTCCCTTTTCTATTTGCAGACAAGCTTACCTTTTTTGCGAAAATTACGACATTAGGCATAGTTTTAATTGTGAGTCGAAGCTTGCAGGTAAGAAATGGCTTAATAGGTTTCTTAAACGACACCCCGTTGTTTTAAATTGTTTATTTTGAACATAGTTTGAAATGTTTTTAGTTAACAATCTCGAATGAGAACTTTGTACTATTTAGTCCTAGGTATTGCTACAGATTGAGACTGTTAGAAAGTAATTTGTATTGTTTTTTATTTGAAAAGTGAAACTTATGTTTTTTTGGTTACATCTTCTACTCGTTATTGCACTGATTTCTGAATATTACTTGGAAGTTGGTTCTCTTTCTTTTTCTTTTCGTTTTGGTGAGTTGTTCTTTCTACATCGAATTTATGATTAAACTTAAATATATATTTAAGTTTAATCATAAATATATATTTAAGTTGAATTTATGATTAAACTTAAATATATATTTAAGTTTAATCATAAATCTAGGAGCAACAACCATTTTCCAAAGTGCCTGTACTTAAGTGATTTTATTGAAATAAACGCTTTGAATTTGTCATTGACTTTCCTTCGTACTTTTTCTTTGTTTATTTTGTTGAGTTTTCGACATTGTAGTAATTACCTAGATGATTTATATTCGCAGAATCGATCCTCCAAAGCACAGACAATGAAGACAGTTTGAATGATAGTGACAATCAGTCTATCCAGAGCATTCAACGCAGAACGGATAATCTAAGTAAAAAACTTCTCCTAATTAAGAGCCGTTGCACTTCTGGGACAAATCATATGGCTACATTGGTAGATAATCAAACCAGATGTAGGTTATGCTATCGCAAAAAAACAAAATTTAAATGTAGTACATGTAATATAAAATTATGCGTAACTAAGCAGAGAAATTGCTTTGCTGAATTCCATGTCAAATTTTTTACAATTTAAAAATAAAGACTGTCTATGGGTTTATAGTTTAGTTACTTAGATCTGTGTACTACATACTGGCTAGTGCTGACAATCAGCGCCGTGAACTGCGTCGACAGCGTTAAGCTGTGCGCTAGACATTTGGCGCTGTGCGAACGAATATTTCTTTTTATTGTAGGTATTAGTATTTTGCTGGAAACACTTAAATAAACCTTCTGTTTTTAAAAGGTTTTCTTTTTATTTGATTTGTTAAATTATTTTAAAGTCCGGAGAATACAGATTTAAACAAACGTTTCAATAACACTTATTTAAGTATTGCCATATATTAAAAAATATTTATCCTATGCATACCCTCTTTTTTTTGTTATTATTATTTTGGACAAAGTACAAAATCTTCCAAATGCAGGAAGCATAGCACAAAAAAGAGGAAAGTGCAGCAGTGCAAAATTATCAGACAGGTTCTAATCAACTTGGGTAGGACGAGGATACAATATGCCATAATCTATTTCTCACTCACCCTTGACTTCTGTACACAGTGCTTCTAAAAATATTAGATCGAGTGACAGTGAGTCACAAAACACAGATCTTACAAACTTGCCCTTCGTTTTTTAACTGCGTTCTAAATAATTTTTGATAGTTGATTCAATTATTATAAAAAAAATATTTGCTTTTAATTTCGAGGCTGTCTGTACTTGTATAAATAAGATCACAGAGACCACGATTGCGTTTTTCAAATGGATCGTAAAATTAAACGATTTTAAGCTACATAAACTTATCTGACTTTAAAAAACTGAAATGAAATGAAATACGTTTATTCGACATAAAACATGCACGCCAGGAAAAAAACTTATACATTATGACATATAACAATAAAAAAGTTTAAAAACTGACATACATATAAAGAAAAAAAAAGATAATAGGTAAACTATAAAACTAAAACTAAAACAAGCCAATAATACAGGTGCAACATACTGCACGGTGTTGGCGGACATGCCCAATCCGAACGGGTCACCAACTCAGCATAAAGCTGGGCACAATGAGCACCCAACACTGATTTTTAGTTAGCACCCCTGCAGTGACGCACGGACGAGAGCAACACGCGTTTGCATATATGCGGATTACAAGTATTGTAATGCGCATATATGCAAAAACTTCATTTTAATTTTATGGGTTCTAGGTGAATAGTTCTGTTCAGATGAAGAAGAGATATATTATGTATATTAAAAATATTACCAGATGAAGAAGAGACAGATAGTAAAAATATTACCAAAATATAATTAAAATAGTGTACCTACTGTTAAATAAATAATCATCAAATTAAAAAAAAACCACAGATTATATTATATGCAAAAAGAAACTGCCAAAAATAATTATGTCAATATATGAACGTGCTATAATTTAAGTGTGCTGTGGGGTATTTGTAAAATAAAATAAAACACCATGAAATCGCAATGTCCATCTTGGAAGTCGCGGGTAATCAGGGTGCCTGATTTCATGCTCATTTGCAACGCGTACCACCACTACGATTATAATGCGTTTCTATTGAAGGAAACAAACCGGGGTTGTGTGCCGTAATATAAAGCTATAATAATAATAATCATTCACGTACAAATCCCGCGGTGATACTCGAGCTGTGACGGTGAGTCTTCAATTTATTAAATAATATAATAATTATTAATTATGTGATATAATAATTGTGGAGTTGTGTGTGTAATGTGTGGATAGTTCATGTCAATGTGTGATTTGATATGGTAAATTTGGGGCAATTGTAATAATTAATACTAGAAATAAACAAGTCAGATAAAAGACAAGTCCGCGTTTATTTCAGCGCTGCTGATTTGGGAAGTAAGCTCAAACTCCTTGAGGGTTTGTCTAAAAGTATCGTATGGTTTGTTTTTTAAAACTTACATACCCACTTAATGTGGTATCTATACATTGTAGGTCCCGAGCGTACGGCGTATCGCGTGTCGCGCGCCTCAAGGAGTCATCAGACCACCACAGATGGGGCCCAATAGGGCTGATCCCGATTCGGAGCCGCGGAGAACTTAACGGGTTACCGGGGCTCTGGCTCGAAGTGCAGGAGTAGGAAAGTGGTGGTTTTTAGTCAGTAAGAGTCTGACACTTCCTCCCGCCTCACCCAGGCGAGAAGTCATTCAATGATTTTCCCCCTTAAAAAAAATGCATGGTTCAATCAACAATGCTTTTAAAAATACCGACGACGAACTCATGGTGGATTATTCTAAATACCTTAGATAAGGGTACCCTATGCATAGCTTCAGTTATGAAGAAACGAATAATTGAATGGTGAGACAAGCCGTAAATTGTGTTATAATACTAGGGTATACCGTGAATAGATTGTAGCTTACAAATAAAGTACCGAGTCTCCAAATTAACGTCGAAAAAACTAAAGAATAGGAGTACCTAGACACACTATGACAAATGCTGGTTCATAAGTACTTACACGATAGATATATGTATTAGTATTGTGTTCTCCGTCTTCAAAAGCTATCCCAGACGACGCGACGTCGGTCGTCTGGCACTGAACCAAAACATGACCATGTGTTTCACCTGTCCGAAAAAAAAAGGTCCACAAAATATGCCTAATAACCAGTAAAAAGTTGTATCTAACGATCCCATAAAAGGACTGTTTACAATAATTACTATTCTAAACTACTAATTCGGACGCACAAAATTTCTACGTCATTGTTCTAAAAAACACGTGTAGAATATTAGTACGTAAACAGTAACTAAACGCGTTCATAAATGAAAACAAATGACGTACACACGTATAAAAATCATACCTACCTATTCTATTCATATAATGCTGATAAATATTAAAAATAATCACAATACAATAAAGTACTTAGTATTAAAAATAGTTTTCAGTGACAAGACTAAAAATATTTGTGACTACTGCTGCCATCTGTTGGTGAGTAGCAAGAACGATAACTCATCTTTTCGAACTATGTTTTCCGGCGTTGCAAGTTATTCTAATGACTTTCAAAGATGTGTCTAGTCCAATAATCACTTATGTATATTTCCATTATTCCAGGTAGTTTCATAACAACCACAAGAGGTGCGAGGCTACTCTACTTTAACGGTTACACATATTGGCGAGGGACTCAATCGAACACTTGTGGTGTCTGGTACTGTTCATCTAAATCGAACAAATGTCGTGCCTCCGTAAAGTTTTATAGTTCTAAAAAAGGGGTAGTTGCCGAAGGATTTCACAACCACAATAAACCTATCATGGTTAGGAATGAAGACGGCACGTATCAAAGAGTAGCTGCTCCCACGCTGTTTCAGCAGCAGCTCTGCTCCTATTCCGACGCTCCCCCATAGTACATAAGCGAGATGTTTTATAGTTTGAAATTCTTATTATGTTCTTTGTACTTTTTTTTTATAAATTAAATGTAGGTAGGTAAATATCTAAATATTTTTGTAATGAACGTTGTCCGCTAACGAAATAAAATTTATAACTGAATTAGTATACGTATTTAATTAGTAATACCTTTTGTTTAGTAGAAAAACAGAACGAAGACTGATCATATAAAATAGGAAGTTGGCGTTATTACAACAAAAATACCATCGAAATAATGTCAAATGTTACAACTAACGCCATCTCTGTTAGATTATAGAAAGTGTTCATTTTGCACTGTTTTATTTTTGTAATGGTAACCCCATAGAAAAACAAGGAAGAGTAATATAGAGAGGTATGAAGTTTGGTAGGTCAGAAGAACGCTATACTTTATACTGGAATTCTTTGTAACTTACTAAAATATTCCAAAATCAAGGTGTATGTATGCCCAAATGGCTTACTAAGATCGTAAGTATTTTTCACGATTATAAATAATATCAACTTTTTATTTCTACGTAATCCGAAACGTAATCATCAAGCTTCGAGTTGTCAAACAAATCCAAACGTCATTTTGGTTTGACAGTTTTGTTGCGTCATTTCATTTATTTTCACTGTTTTCCCACGTTTATCTTTTAGTTTCTAATTTATAAAGTATTTCTGATATGTTTTATTTAATTTAAACTATATTTTGCAAGCTATACAATAGGCCTTGTGTCATTTATTTTTTATCTTTGGTTAGGTCGTTGGCGACAGCGAACGGTGTAATGTTCAGTTGTTTTGATTCTTCATAAAACAATATTGGTGTAAATAAGCTTATTACTTGTTGAGCTATGATTAATTATGTGAAAACATTGCAGGTGATGACTTTGTGCAGTGCGTGCCTACTAAAAAGGGGCACCAGATATTGTTTAAGGGTTACACATACGTTTTTAAAAGTAGGTTGCAATGTGGTGCCGAGCAGTGGATATGTTCGTTTAGACAGAAAACAGGTTGCATATCTGTCATTAATATGCAAACATACGGCGTCGAAGTGGTCAGAGACTTCCATAATCACAAGAAACCTATGTTCTCAGACTAACTATAATTGTATCTTGTTTCAGTGACAAAGTACAGTATGATTTTCTAATCCGCTAAGTTCTGTGATTGTTTTTTAAATAATTGTTTTAATAATAGTAACAAATTGTTTGTAATAATTAAAAACTTTTGACAAACCTGAAAACTTTATTTTATTCTAAGTATTAATTAATTTATTGTGTATTTATGCAGCATTACGATTCGAATACAGTATGATGTACTCATCACTTTACAACTAGCATTTATTTAGAAGGAAACGAGAAATACTCATATTTATATTGTAAGTTTAAAATGAGAATTAAAGAATTGAATTATAAAATGTTTTGTTTAATTTTCCTTACTATTATATTTGTAAAATTAGCCATTTAGTTAAATTAAGAATATGAACCACTATACCTAAAAATTCTTCAAATTGGTTACAGATGAGCCTGAACAGTTCCCAGAATGGACATCAATATACTTTGTCAAGATATCCGACAATGAGATGAAATGTAATCTTTGTGATATCAATCTTAAAGTCGATGAGAAGTCTATGGAGTTATTAGAACATCTTAAAATTGATCATAAGGACATTTACGATCTTCACAAGGACAACCCGGAGGCTACTGTAGGTTTCCGAATCGAATTCCTGCATTTGAATATGTTAAAAGATGATGGAGACCCTAAGAATGAGCCAGTGATTCTTGGTGAAGTATGTGAAACTACTACGGAGACAATTGAACAGAAAGATGTAGAAATCTCAACAAAAACTGATGATACTACTTTGCCTTTTGTGTTACTTGACCGTAAAAAGAAACCGAGACGTGAGAGTACAGGTTGGTAGCTTTTCTTATTAAAATAGTCAGTTGCTGACAACTGTGTCTAATATTTTCTTCTAATTCAAAGTGACGTTGTATATTGAGATCAAAATGAACAGAATAAGGTGGCAAGACAATTATTATGCAGCATGCTCATTTCTTTAAAAAATTTAGTAGTTTTTTCACACTTTCTTTTCGATTGTGTAATAATAGTCCCCAAATGGTTGCCGGATGGTTGGATTTTTTATAATCGTGAATTAAGAAGTTAAATAATACTCCTTGGAAAAACACCAGGCAAATCTTTTGCTCTAAATTGACCATCACAACATTCCACAATTTATGACTGCCAGATAATAATATTAAAAAACTATCTTTAAAAAATAATTAACTTAACCCTTTATCTATTGTCTACCATAAGTTTCCAGCATACAATATTTTTTTTATCACATTACAGGGCCACGCAAGCGCAGCTGGGTGTGGAAGTACTTTGATAAGCTGAGCAACATTATCTACCGTTGCAAATTGTGTAATGTAGTGCTCTCAATCAAAGGTTGTAATTCCAACAATATGAATAGACATGTCCGCTCCAGACATCCTACGGTCTTCAAGAGTGAGGTAACGAAGAGACAGAAAGGAGATACTATTTTAGTAGACAGCGGTTATGTGCTGACTAGCGAGACAAACACACCATATGCTATTAAAACTGAAGAAATTTATGCCAGCGATCGAGACTTTGAAGAAATTATTACTACAGGTGAGTATTTGTTAAGGTTTTTCTTACATTTACATACATTATAACGTAACATACCATCACGCCTTTTTATCCCGGTAGGCAGAGGTGCTGTTATGTGGGATCTTGGAGACAAAAACTATTATTTCGATTATTGGAATTTTAATAAAAAAATAAAATAAAATACAGAGTTAGAAATAGAAAGTGTCCACATCAAAAACGCTTAAACCGAACTAATTCATACATCGCCGGAAATGCTTACGAGGATTTTCAATTGACGTCAATGCATTAAGTAAAACGAAGTAAACAACTGAAGCTGGCTCAGCGGTTTACTTAGCCTTGGTATAGCAACGTGATGCTGATATAACAGCCCCCCCGATAAGACTGATCATCACAGATGAAGTGATGAGAAAGATACAAAACTAAGATTTTGATATGGACATTACAATAAAAAAAATTAAGAAACCAATAGGTATAGAAATTAAAACTAAACAGTTTACATAACTTACATTTAATACTAAATTAATAAAATAATATAAACTTTATGCCTGTGCTCTCCAAAAGTGAGGCAGATATAGAATTTAAACTAATAATAAGTAAACAGTATATATATATATTTCATATATTTTAATATATCTATTTATTTATTTTTTCTTTTAGGAATATGTCTACTAAGTAGGTATTACGGCATTACGGCATTACGGCATTACGGCATTAATGGCACTGTACAATGTAACATCCACTTTTCACTATTTATTTTTTGAGTCCCATATGCACAATTCAAGATTCCGTGCTACTACTGAGATTTTTTTAAGAAACACTAATGCTTTGCCCTATCCGGGAATCGAACCCGAGACCTCTTGCAGGGCGCAACGTTATACTTCAACGGCATACTTCAGGGCGCAACGTTTCACGGGTTCGGTTCTCGCATATAACGTCCCAACGTGCGATGAAGACCTTTATCAAGAATAATTTATTCAATTCCAATAATATTTGTTCCAGAGAGCCCAACACAGAAGATGCGTCGCAGCTGGATCTGGTCGTATTTCGATCGCGTATCGAGTACACAGGCACGCTGCAAGCTCTGCGACCGACACATCTGTCATGGCGGCAACGCTACCGGCAACATGAACCGACATCTCAAGATGATACACCACAAGACTGCCTGTGATATGCCTTGTAAGTATATTTTCATATGAAATTTATGTTTTTAGAGAGAAGACTGTGTCTCCGAATCGATCTTCTGTTGCCTTGAAGGGGTAGGCTAAATAAAACATGAAATGTAACACCAAACATTGCCAGTTATCTTATGACTTCTATGTAATACGGTAGATGGGTGTGAGTCCCTTTCCTACCTAATCTACCTGAGAATTTTGAAAAACATAAACGTTTCTTGATTCAAACATAATTCTATAAGCCCCGGGTTGGGGATCGGCCGGGGTTGCGGATAAAGCGTAAGTTATTGAGCCCCTGGCTTAGACCAGGAGTTGGACAATCTCAGAACTAAAAAACGCTTGCATTGGCATGTATTGCATGGCATAAATTGACTGCCTCATTGGCCGAGTGGTCGCAATTGCGACTGCCGGGCAAGGGGTCTCGGGTTCGATTCCCGGGTTGGGCAAAATATTATTGGGTTTGTAAAAACCTCAGTAGTAGCACGGTGTCTGGAAATGTGGCAATAGGCACCCCCTATTACATGGGACGTATAACATAAATAGTGAAAAGTGGGTGTTACATTGTACAGTGGCATTAAGTGCCGTAATGTGCATCCCTGCGTGATGTTATGTTATGTTAAAAAAGCTTCTTGACTGGACCGTTGCGCTTGTCACTCGAACAATGAGGTAGTCGGAATATACTAAAGTATTAATAGTTGGTTCTATTGCAATTTTTATGTTCAATTTGTTCAAATATTTAGAGCATTAAATTGTGAAGTTCCTTTTCAATTTTACAAATAATTGAATCTCAAATACAAAAATCTATGTTCCAGGTGACCAGAGCTGGGTGTGGAAGGTGTTCGAAGCGATCGACAACGACTTTTACAGCTGCAAAATATGTCAGTACAAGTGTCTGAAGTGTAGTGATATAGACAAGAGTATGGCTGGTATACTCAACCATCTAAAGTTAGAACACGGTGTAGTTTCTGGTGACCAGATCATCACCGGAGCAGACGTAGAAACTGAAGAGACTTGCTGAGATACCCTTCCAGCCCAGTTAAACTACATACTTATTAAAAACATTGTGTGATTTGGTTGAAGTAGTTGCTGGAATTTAACTGGGTTTTCTATAAGTGACTGTGTGATTTACGGTTCTTGTTTCAAGTTACAAATATTTGGTGTTGACATCGCGTTTCCCGAAAGGACAGCAGATATAGATAAACTATTAAGCACGGACTTTGATTCAGAAATTAAGCTTAATAGTTAATAGGGATACTGTGTCAAGTTCACGGTTTCTTAACGAAACATGATATGTAAATTTTGTACAGTGTCACGTAATTTAGTTAATTTTAATAATGATAGCTTCCATGTTCTTGTTTTAGATATTGTAAAACATAAGCTGTAACCATTTGAACGCCACATTTATGTCGTAATCCAAAATGTGCTCATGTGAGTGTGACAAATTTTTTGTCGTAAATAATATCGTAAAACGTAGGCGTTTGATTATCGATCGTCTTTTGTTAACTCGTTCATTGTTTCTTGTTTAAAAGTGAACCGCATTCTTTTGATTACATTCATAGATTAATTTCCAATTTCATATGAATTGTATGAAAAGCCCTCCATGCTAGATTTCTGTTTCCTATTTCACATGACAATCGTAAGGTTTAAATTATGTGTATATCAAACTTTTTAACACCAATTGGCTAGTAATTCATTGTATATGCTGATAAGGCTGTTTTTTATTTGAATCAATCATTTAAAATATTATTCAGATAATGTGACAGCTAAGCTGATTGGGATAAAACGTCCTACGCTTCTAGCGCCATCTCGCGAGTGCAAAATCAAAAACTCTCATTTAAAAGCTCGAAGCTGTTATTATGATTATATTTTTGGCCTTTCTCTAGGTTATATTACCTTAAGTATAGCCTTCTCCTTCGGGAATTAAAAGGCGTGATGTTATATGTGTAGATCCAGCATTTATTTAGGTTTTATTGGAGTATATTATATGCAGGGTTATTTTATTTATAAAAATTGTAGGGTTGGACCCTACTACATGGAATGTTATATATGGGGCTTTGTCGTGTATTGTATTAATAAAATAAGCCTATAATAATAACTCCAGTAAAATCTTTCAATGTAATGTTTAAACATAAGTTGATTTTAGTATATTTAGGTTTAAACATACCTGCTATATTTTTATATCTAGTAAAATATAGTTTTATTTTTAATCTAGCATATTATGTAACTATAGTTGTTTATATATAATTAGCATTCATTTTCCTTTGGTTTTCAGTGTGTACAAAGTTTTAAAATAATTCATAGGTATGGTAAAATATTATCATTGTTTTAAAAATCATAAGTTTATATTTTATTATGCATCTTGAACTACTGGGTGCGTAAATTTTAGCACATTATATTTATACATTATATTATTATGTTACTCAAAATTCGATGGTGTGTCTCCACCTTTAAAGTTTATATGAAATTGTGATTATACCTACTTTAAAAAACTATGTAACTCAAATATGTAAATTCAGTATGTCATATATTTAATCACATGGTAGTCATAGTAAAATACTGTATCTGGTTTTAAAATCATATAAAAAATTATCATCACCGATTTAAACGCTAGTTTCTGCAACTACTAGGTGGCGCTTCTATAGAATGATGTCCTATTGGTTTAATCAAAAGAAAGTGTTGGTTGCAATGCCCCTAGTAGGTAAATTGAACCTTAATAGTGGTCTCTCTCTATAGAACAGTGTAAATGATAATATAATCTAATATTTTTTACTATAAAATCACAATATTTGTAACCTTATCAAATGCACCACGAATTATAATATATGTAGCATTTTTAGTGCTGTCATTGTATGGGACAGTCCAATCAATATTTTAAAAGTACTTTTACAATATTCTGCAAAATTCGTAAAGTATTTGGCTAAAATACTTGTAGCATCTTGTTATTACAAAATCATTTTTTTACTTGAATATGTGTGTGGAATTTTTTGGTAATGCTAATTATTTTCATACTTGTAACAATTGATTACAGTTATAAAATGTTCTTATTGGTACTCAAGAAAAAAAAGTTATGTTATTTTTGGAATGAGTAGTTTTCAACCTTCTTGCAGAATTAAAAAAAATCTATTTATATTATCTGTGCATAAAATTTCCGCGGTTTTATCATAAATTCTCCCGTATTCTAATACTTTACAAAGTAAAATAAATTGTAAGGAAAGTAGTCCTTTTGATTTAAAAAGTAATAGCATTTTGTCCTCTGTATAAAATAATGCAAAATTAGTTTTATTTTTATATCAATAAGGTAGGTTTTTGGGAACCTAGTATTAATTTAGTTTTTTTTTGTTAACGGCTATTGGTAGCACAGGTTTTTTCTCTAGGTTATGTATTAAATAAAATATAGTTTGTGTACATATTTTAAAGCTTAAAAATAAACATGGGCAGAATACTATGGAGTTGTAATTTTAGATTGATAAGTGTTTTTATTGATTTAATTTTTAAAATTCGGTTTTGTTTTTCTTTTATATATGTTTTGTTTGTTATAATTTTTCTTTTTACCTATTTCCAGGTCCCTGTTGCTTAGTGCAGTGTGTTCATTAATATGCGTTTTCTGTACAGTTTTGATTTGAAACTTACATCTATTTTTTTTCTTTCTGCACTATGGCGATCTGTTCGAAATCAATAACCCACTTGTTTGGTTGGAGCTACATGTCCTGGCTATTTTAATTCTCTTCTTCAAGAGCCAATCAATTGTTTACCTATCCAGAAAACCCTCCTATTGGCTCAGCTTTACTTACACCTTATAAAATACTTTTCTAGTGATAAAATTCATCTGCATTATTATAGTGCATGTATAATATTCAGTCGAAGAAGATTGACGTGGTTTTAGCCTTGCTTTGTGTGGTACCTAATAAATTAGTAAGATTAAATAGTAATTAACAAATATGTGCCGGTGCAAATTTTGCAAAATTACCTTATATTTATTTTTCTTATTTAATTGTTTGTTAAATCTATGTCATGAAAGAATTTTAAGTATTTATTTATAACCGTGAGGGGTAGGAAAAAATAAAAATAACAATTATGACTAGTTTTTATTCTCTTGCAAACATCGAATTACATCAAGATACATCTACACAATTTGGCAAGTATTCACTACCGGTAGTAAACGCACACAACCATGCAGACATTATATGTTATAATACATAATAATATATATATATAATTTATAATTACTAAGAGGTAACCAATTACATAGGCATCTGTAATACACATTAAATTCTTTTAAAAACTTAATTTTATGTTAACTATACTGATATTCTTTTATCCCAGTCAAATTAAATAATGATATGGATATTTTATAGTATTCCAGATTTTTTCAATCTTATTATTGTCACTTTATTTATAAAAACAACAGAATGACGGTTTCAATTCATGTCTGACAATTATATTCTTTAATTTATATATGTATATATTTTAAATACTTTTAATCGGTTCAATGATTAAAAATAGTTGTCAAAGTTACAATTTGGCAAGAAGGATGGTAATATTAATATCTAATTTACAAACAGCTGCATAAAAATATATTTCCTAATAAATAACTTTAAATCCTTATGGATTGTGATATTTACATAATTTTAATTTTCCTGTGAACTTGATAAATTGCTTAGACAACAAACCCTGTATTGTGATCCTATATAACATGCCCTTGGAACAAAATTTTGTGTAATTCTAGAGTCAATGTTATTTTTTAATATATATAATAATGAAATTCTTGCACATAATATTTCTCATACATTACATTATTTTGTCACTTCTTTATTTGGCCATACAATATTTTGTAGTATATACTGTCAAAGTTCTCTAAAAAGACGTATTCTATAAATTTAAAGTATTTCTGAGCACATTACAATAAGGGTGAAAATACTTGTGTGCCTTTTATAAATTCACACACATTTAAAATATTAATTTACTTTGTTGTATACATTTATATTATATACAAAAGGACATGTACTGGCTCGTTCACCCTACTAACAATCTAGCACTAACCATCTATGAGGTAAAATTTTCTTATATACTAACTTATGTGCTAAATGATTTTTTGCCCGCGAAACATAATCCGGTTTCTTAAAGGACGGTAACTATACATTACACCAAAATAAATAACATATATAGGTATGTATACAATATACTTTCCACATTTTGTAATTTGAGCTTTTGTTTCGTTTTTTTATATTTTCTTTTAAATGATTAGGTAGCGTCCATTAACTATGTGAGATGTTTTGGGTGTGGTAGAAGTTATCACATACCAACTTAAATTCTAAAGTATATTCTAAAGTTCCTCAATTTCAGAACGTTTTTTTGAGTTTCCTAAATTTTAAATCGATAGAATATAATATTTTTTTTATTAGCACACGAATGGAAGTGATACTTTTGTTACAATATAAAATTTTATTCGTATTTAGGGGACCTAAAAAGTCTAGAAAATAACACCACTTAATTAATAGACGCTCCTTACCTATAAATATCTGTTTTTCTAAATAAACATGTTTTATTTACACTTATCAAATAATTGTTGATATTTTTATTATCAATTTTCTTTACAGTTTGCGGTATTTTGTACTATATTTTCCATTTTTCTGCATTTGAAAATAATATAAAATTTCAAAATATAGATTATGTATTCCCATTTTAAAAATAGATTCGAAATCGAATACAATAGGGTATTAAAAAAAAATTCGTTTATAACGTTTTTTTTTTATAAAATGAGCTTGTTACAATAAATTCGAGTAAGAAATAAAATAGATCACGATTTTTGTAGTTTTTTTTTTATTTTTAAGTAGGCGGTTTTGGGCCACAATTGTGGGTGCTTTGTATGTAGACGATTCTTCCTCGGTACGTGTGGAGAGCTGCCTTGCACCAAGGCCCTCGGGAGCATCTCCAGCGTATCTTCCCGTTCCTGGCGCATCCATTAAACCTGAACCTGTAGCCACCGACGTTAATACCCATCTTCCCCTGCTTGCTGAGGCAGTAAGAAGCGAAGGAATCAATGCCAGTTCCAATCAGGCCAACTGTAACGAATAAAATGTTAAATTATTATCTGGTACTAGGTCTTTTTTATTACTAAGTACTGTTTTTTTATTAAATTACGTGTAAAGTATTTAAATAAAAAACCAATTAGATTTTTCTTATTTATTACAATATTACTTTATAATTAGGCGTACAATATTCCTACTTTTTTTTTTATATCAAGTATCTAAGTACTTATTTAAAAATACAAATACAGCATCCATACATTTATCATATGTTACATTTTTATACACAATTAATAAAAAAACGATATTTTTTTCCTAACCTCAAATTTTTTCGTTTACAGTTCGCTTCGGGCTGTCAAACCGCGGCCATCTTGTCGTGCACGTGGGGGACCACAAGTTCATAAAGCACGAGTGTTACAGAAAAAAGGTTCGATGGACTTGTAGCAAGCGAATACAACTGGGGTGCCGCGCAAGTATCACGACACACGATGCAACTATAGTCAGATCGTTTTTAGAACACAATCACGATGCCATGTGATTTGATACTTTGTGGAATTTTTGTTTAATCTATTTTTTTTTGTGTTACATTATCTGTATTATGTTTCTTTATAGTATACACGGCTACACATCGAGCTTAACATAACCAGTATAAACTGAACGTTAAATGTGCGGAAAGATGATGCGACGCGACACCAGGATAAACTGGTTTTGTATAGATGTGTATACATAGGTACCTATTTTGAGTTAAGTATTTTTCTCAATATTTAAAATCATGATTTGCAGATCAGGTGTTAAATTTTGAATACTTTTCTATATTTTTTTTTTAGATGTATCTATACTTCTTTCTATACTGGAAATTACTGAACTGAATCTTAGAAATATCACCTGACCTAGTATTAAGTTTGACGATAAGACTAAGAATAACGAATTCCCATCATTCCTTATATTTTTCTTTGTATTATTATATTGTAGAATATTGGTAGGTATGATATAGAAAACTTCGAATATATTTGTTAAAATAATAAGTGCCTTAAGATCTGGTTAATAAAGTGTCTTTTACGAGTGTGCATTTGATGCAATATTAATTAAAAATAAGCTTTAAATAATAGCATTACTTTTTTATTATAGACCATATTCAGTAAGCCCGTAAGTACATTTCTTGTTTCAATATTTTTGTATAATGTTGATATTAGATATTACAATAAAATATATTAAAATTAAATGTGTTTTCTTCTTAAAATAATTATGTATAAAGAGTAAAATGCTTTAACTTACTTATTTACAACAATATTATAAATGGAAGTATGTAACATACAATCGGAACCTTTAAAGTAAAACCGTTATTAGTTAAATGAAAAATTATCATGTATTTAATTAAAAATACCCATATTTAGAAAGAAAGAAAGTAAGTAAGAAAGAAAAACTTTATTTTACACGCTAAAACAGGTGACACGTACAGATTTTACACATTAGTTTATAAATATCTACTAATGTCCATTTACATGAATTGACTATTTAAAAAGCTAAAAATAATTGATCATCAATTATTTTTAGCTTTAATATACATATTTATTATATTAATTACGAATATGAAAATGTTCGTTTCATAACGGTTTTACTTTAAAGGTGCAAACGTTGAAGTCAAATGGCGATCTCCATGGATTAAGAGAAAAAATTTTGTTCAGCAATAGACGTCTTATGGTTGATGAAGCTGATAAAGATTTAATGTCCGTTGCCATATACTCGTAAACCATTTTTCAACTAGGAGTTCTTCTTAAGTAACTTTTTTAACTCCTCTTCCTCTAGTGATCCGAGTAGATATATAAACTAACACTTTACCCAGATGTCACATGCGTAACCTACCTTTAGGTTGGTGAAAAGTAAAATGTTGTTATGTTTCCCCTCCTATTATATTTTAAGGATTCTTTAAAATGTAAGATTTTAGTGACGGAAACTGATAGAAGAATTAGGAAGATTTAACGAATGTGGCAACTGGCATATGTGTTCAATCCCTTGATCAGTGTGGACCACTAGACCTTGAACAGTTTTTACCGTGGCCCTACAATTTCGTACTTCTCTGAACTTGCAGTACCATAATTGCACTCTGTTCTTCCGATACGCGTTATGCGGCCTATAGACGTATCCTTGGTAGAACAACTTGGGATGTCGGTTGCCATGTATTATGTGAGCTGTAGGCGAAATGGACAAAAATTAGTTTTCAATTGTTTTCTAGAAATACATAGTACCTTAATTACTTGCTGCATAGAAACCATAACCAGAAGCAAATTAATCCTAGAAAACGCCCCAGGTAGGTACCTCATAGGCGTCCCTTATGTTTTTAGCACTTCCGTCGGTTTATGGGCAGTAGGCCACGCGCGTCTTGCGGCGCTCCTCTATATCCTGGCGCCCTAGGCATTTGCTTTGTTTGCCTTCGGGATAATACGGCTCTGATCATAACTACATAATTCTCTTACAACCTAGGCTACATAATTCTCCTTCGATTTATTAGCAAACATGGCTTGCGTAACCCTATTTAATGAAATGGAACCCAAGAGAAATAAAAAGACATCAAATAAATTGTAACTTTTATTTAAAACTAATGATTGTGTTTTCTCTTTAACTTTATAATGTTGTTTTGAATGGTCCAAACGACTGCTTTACAGCTGGATCGGTTTTTGTGGCATCGCCAGCGGATCATGCCCATCTTGTTAACTAGATGTCGATAGTAGCAGTGCCCTTGAAGCATCAATCTTTCCTTGCCGTCTGACATACGCATTATTGCCATATCTGTAATAACATATTTACGTATATGTTTGTTACAAAATGTTTGTTTTTAATCTGCTGAAAAATCGTATACATTTCCTTGCATTGATTATATTTAAACAATTCTCAACTAAACTTATCCTTGTTGTACCCCAATTCAGAAGGAAAGCAAGAATCAATATTTCGTATTTATAAAAAGAAATAAAAAATATTTTTGTGTTATATTATAAAATATTGATTTTCACGGGTCAACCCCGAGAAGGAGATACCTCCACATTAATAAATATTGTACCTAGATATTTCAGGTACCGACTTTTTCTTGCAATTACATGAAACTAGATCCTTACCTTAAACGTAGCAGTATACTAGGTATGTAAGGGCAAAAAAAAGAAATCGCATCTAAAAAGCACAGAATAACACATTTATTAACCGCAGAACTTATAGTATATTACATACGAAACATTCTACATAGTAGTTATTAGTGTTATTTTATTTATACATTGTATATTAAGCACTGTCTCCTAATGAAATCAGATATCGAACCGAAATGAATAGAAAACTCGATGTAGCTGATTATGGAATTGACGTTGACACTGACAGGCATACAGTGGCCAGCAAGTCGACCTTCTTCTTTTTGTCTATCTTTATGAGCTTTTCTACTTCATTGATTTTGGATTTTTTTATATTTGTTTATTTAAAAAATTGAAGTAGGGTCCTGCTGGTCAATGCATGACAAACTATGTCATTCCCGTACATTGACATTTGTGCCTAACTAATGACAAAACCTCCCGTCACCAGCAGTGCTAGCCAAATGCCATTTAGCGCTTGTCTACATGTAGAATAGAAAACCAAATTATATGGAATTGACGTAAATTTTGACACTTGTCAGTGTCATCCCCATAAATTTTGATATCTACTCTCACTGTAGACAAGCGCTAAAGTGGCGTTTGGCTAGAGGCCCAGGGGTGATAAATGGGAAATTATTTAATTAAACAAAATTCTCACTCGTCACCGGCAGGGACGAAGCCGGGGGTGACGAGCGGGAATGATCTTTCAAACTTCCAATAAAAATACAGTTTACATGCAGGGACCATGGCAGCGCGACCAGGCGTGCAACCATGGTTAACAAACTATGACCAGGCGACATGAAGAAGGACTTGCGCTGTACGCGAGTAACAAATACACTCTATCAAATGTACCACAGAGTGACATTTTATCTTTACTAAAAATCTCTTCTGGAAGAAATCTATACATCACTAAAGATAGGAAGATACTTCACTAGATATAATTCAATTTAATAATAATAATTTTAACACAATATAAAGTATAATGGTAACCACAACAGGATCTTATCCATAACATTAATAAATAAAAATAATTAATCGAAAGATTTTTTTTTGTAATAATATTGTAGATACATACCTACTAGGTACCTATGTTACCAAGTTAATATGGTACTGTTAACCCGTCGAGCGTCCGCGTTCCTTATGATCCAACGGGTGCACACGTGACATTTGGAGAAAGAAAGAAAATGCATTTATTACAATAGAAATAAAAATACAGTCAAAATAAAAACAAAACAAAAATAAAAGATTTTATAAAAGAGAAAGCAGCATGGAGTATTTTTTCTTATGATCCACCGGGTGCTCATAAGGACGCTCGAGGGGTTAATAACGACTTAAGATTAAAGTAACTACAAGATTAGTACTTTAATAAAAGTTAAAGAAAAATAAGTTAGGTACGAGAAAAGTAATAAAAATTATGGAAATCGATTCCATTTTTATATTTTTAGTTTAGTTCTTTATTATCTTCTAACCATCTTACCAATCATTTGAGGATTTATCAATTTTTAAGTTAAATAAAATAAATGTTATGTACGATAAAACTATTAAAATAAATGGAAGTTGATTGATTTTTATATATATTTAGTTCCATAATTAACAAGACTTAACCACTCCTAAATTTCAAGGAACTCCTAAGATAAGTGACATTTAACCAACCTATAAGGTTCACCGAACAGTATAAATAAATAAGGGATTAGTTTAGCTGCTTTTTGTCACTAAGTAACTAGTTAAGAAGCGATTTAGGGGTGGTTAATGAAAACGTCCATTACTTCATATCGGTATTCTATACAACACTTAAAATATTACGTATGTATTGTAAGTACAGATCTAATGGTTATGTTGATTATTAAGTTTCATAATATAGCTGCCATCAGTGATAGCTATGGCTCTGCATTTATTGAAAGACTTGCAGCATCTCCATCGCGTCCTGCCTCGTCTACTGACATAGTGTCTCATGAATCTGTTCGTCCCTATCATCAGCACGTTTCGTCCATTCTGCTCCGTAAATGTTGCCTGACGCTGGCCTGGAAGAAATACTGAATATTAATGGCTGATAGTAAACATCAAAAATGAATGGCAGAGGTCGCTTTTGTTGAAGTATACCGAATCACTGTCCCTGATTGTGATTCTTTAATAAGATATTTCCATTTCTATTCATGTGTTCCGCACTAGTGACTAGTAGGTAGCATGGAGATTGTAATTGCCGTTTAAGGCAATAGGTTAAAATGGGTCATACCATTTTGGGAAAGGCGTTATGTCCTGTGTTACTAATACTATGTTGGGGGTGACCACGTGTGCGCGACTAGAAGACCTCGTTTAAACTGTTGATTTTATTTCCCGCTTCGCGCCAACGTGACCAGCTACTTAATAAAGATGGCGTTCACTCGCTGTCTTTAAATATTTGGAAGAAGATTCGTAGAGATAAGATCTATAGCTTTTAGCTTCCTATGTAGCCGCTTTCAGAGATGATATCGCCAGTACTTCTAACAGTAACTTAACTCTAATTTACCAAAATTTGTACATAATTTTAAATAGGGTATCACAGTTAATTTAAATAAAGAAATGTGTATTGTTTTTTTTATTTTAACAACATTAATGCCAATTATTGAAATCTAGATTAAATAATCTAATAACAAAGAATAAAATTACGATGAGATTCGTTACAAATATCAGAAAACTGAAAAAGTCGAAGAAACACCGAGGAAAAAATATTATATCACATTTTTTATTATATTATTACTTAAAAAAAAAATTTAACGGATAAAACGGAACACATAAGCGTAATTTGGTTTTTATTTCACTAGTTAAGACGACGTAAAGTCTGAAGAAAAGAAATTTTAATACATGGAGCGGATAAAAAGATAAAGAGTGACTGAACTGACTTTTAATCTAAATACATTTTACAAGGTAAACAGGCTTTTTTCAGAGATTATTTGAGATAATTTTATTGGTAATATTCTCTATTCTTTCTGGAGAAGCAAGATGAAGACGAAATGTAAATTAGAACAATAGTTCTAATTTAACTTAATAAAGTTACTCGTTAACCTAACACCTGAATACTCGAATACAGAAGCGCATTAAACCTAAGTAGCGCCCTTGGCAAACACCTCATAGACACCCTTATTTATTTTTTTGTAGCTGCCACCTCTCTATGGGCACTGGGCACGCGCGTCTCACGGATGCCCTTTGTAAGTCGTCTTAGGCGTAAGGCGTCTTAGGCACTTGCCCAGTTTACCTTCGGCATAATACGGTTCAGCTCGTACATAAAGATTTATAAATGGTTATGTTCATCTTTAAGTTTCACAACGTAGCCACATTCAGTGATGGCTATGGCATTGCATCTGCTATATGACCTGCTACATCTCCACCGAGTCCTGCCATGTCTGCCGACAATATGTTTTGTGTATCGATTTTTCCCTATAATTAGCGCGTTCCTCCCGTTTATCTCCTGGAACGTCGCCAGTGGAGGTCCTAGAAATAGGAGCAAACGTTTATTTTGAAGACTGAATGTCGTTGATATTTAGTAATACATAGGTATTAAAATTTCTTTACATCTCATTTCGTGTGATTGGTTTTCTTCAAATTGGGTATTGTAATAAAATCAATAAGAAACCAGTTATTAGACTTTTTTTTATTTAAAAATATCAAATGATATGTCTGTTTCAATTCATACTACTAATTCTTAAATACGAATAAATTTCCAACAATATGAACTAAAGTACATATTTACACCTAATATTAAATAACAATAAGATAAAATAAGATGCTACTGTTGATGTACCCCTGAGATAACAGACAAGTTAAAGGTAGGATAGAAGAAAGTTACTGTAGGTTATGAGATCTGCAATACCAGAAACATCGCCAACAAGATCTTGCAGAAACAGTTGTATGCGAAAATAGTTATAAATTAGGTCGCCATTAGCCAGCACAGTGCGCTTACAAGCCCTGATCACCCTATTCACTAGTAGAAACTAAGTATTTATGAGGCACAGAGGCAGATTAAATCTAGAGAGCGCCCAATACAAGTATCTCATAGGCCCCCTAATATTTTTGGCGACACTGCTACTCTGTGGGTAATTGGGCATGCGTGTCTCATGGCGACCCTTTGTGACCTGGCGCCTTAGCCACTTGCCTAGTTTCTCTTAGAGATAATACGGATCTGATGACGCATGATAGAGATTTTCTCGGTTGGTACATTAACAGTAAACAAAAAAGAAAATACGTAACAGTTCCAATAAAAATTAGAGATTTAAGATATTAAAAATAGTATGGTGTGCTCCGCCATTAAACGCATGGTCCTATTTTAACGATGTATTTATACAAATAACTTCAAATTTAGTTTTGTCATCGCTATCTTCTTCTTCCTCATCATGTGTATGTTCACTTGCCTTTATAAGTTTTTTGCCTTTGGTCGCTGCGGCGCCCTTGCAGCCATGATGCCGCCGAATACATCTCCAGGAAATTCTATCACCATGAATATAGTCCTGACGATACTTGTATCCTTCATGGAACAATATGACCGCACCTCTTCTACTTTTTGTTAGCAAATAGCCCATACCTTCTGCAATAAAAAAAAACCATCATAAGGAGAATTTAAGGTATGTTTTGGGAAGGAATGAAATAAATACTACTTTTTAATTAAGTACGATATATTCAGATAAACAAAATTTTCTAGACGCTAAAAAATAGTCAATAAGAGCACACAATTGCTTATAGTTATTGTGATGTTACTTTTGTCTAAGTTGAAGGTACATCGTTATAAAAATTATTTGCTATAATAATATTGGTGTTATAATTTATAAATCTATATCATATTCTTTCTGTGTATTAAAATTCAACAGCACTGCAACAATGAACCAGCAATATAATAAACTTTGTGTTCTATCTATCGTCATTAT
This sequence comes from Spodoptera littoralis, assembly GCA_902850265.1. NCBI lineage: Eukaryota > Metazoa > Arthropoda > Insecta > Lepidoptera > Noctuidae > Spodoptera > Spodoptera littoralis. The sequence continues at coordinate 3,036,473 of LR824542.2, read as the reverse complement.
TAGAGTTCAATTAGTATTTTGAATGCACCCAGTCAGGAAGGGATTGTTTCACGTATTCCTAGTAATTATCAATTATCACCACACGTAACATCATCTTAAAACCGATTTGATTAATAAATTATCCTACAGTATCCGCTTTTCGTAATAAAGCGAAGCTAACAAATTAATTCCTACATTAAAATAATACTTAGAATTAACACGCAACATTTATCGATTATAAAAAAAATAGAATTAGCATTTACTTAATTACATTGTGTATTATCATTATCGTTTAGATTTTCATTCGGATTGTCGTTAGGAACATCAGTTTTATTGTTATCAACAGAATTACAATTGTTTTCAATATTTTTAGTAGTATCAGTAGCCGTATCATTAGTATCATTTGTTTTGTCGACCTTTACTTCTTCCTGATTGACATTAGTTTGTGTTGGTTCATCAACATTCACATCATCCGTCACATTGACGTAGACATTTTCTTCATCATTGTCATCAAAACTGTTATCACTTAGTTTTTCACCAGTGATGATATCTATAGTAGTTTCGAATAAAGGCATTTCTAATTGTATTACAGGGTCACAATTTGGAATAGAATTACTTGTTATTTCTATATGTCTTATTGGATGAGGGACGTGGTCTTCGTCACATCTATTAACATCTATTTCAGTATTCGATTCATCTGTACTAGATCCGCTAACATTTGGATTAGCAGGTTGCGATAGAAAGTCAATATTTGGCATTGTATTATTTAATGCTTGCTTAGTCTTTTCCAACTCTAATTCTTCTCCGTCTGAGAGTATTTCAATTGGAGCATCGTCCCGTACTACCTCTATGACGTCATCGTCAGATCCATTGTCCGGTACTTCAGTCGTTACATTACTAATTAGGAGATTCTCAACACCTTTGTTCTTTAAGTCTGAAATACAACAAAATATTGTACTAGAAATTTTAGTTTAATCTAATTCTGTTTCTACAAACTAAAAATACACTAGCTTTAGGTAGGAGTTGTTAACTAGTAGGAGTTAAAAAGTGACGATATTCAAAATATACTTTATTAAGAAAAGAAAACATTTTAAATCTAACATTATATCTATATTTTATAATTTTGTCTTTTGGGAATCACTTTTCCGTTTTTTTTTTCATGTAAATTGAAATGTCTATATTGTGTACTGTTTTGGATGAAATTAAACCAAAACGTCAAATTGAACCAAATGTAGAGAAATACGAACTAATGCCATTAGATTATTGCTTCTGGTTTGGTTCAAAGTTACATCTTTGGTCTCATTTCATCCAGAACAAATTATACATAATTTACAAAATTTTATTGTATTAATAAAATACACCCGATTTCATCTCATAAAGAACAATTTTTCATATCACAATACAATTTGATCGACGGAAGTTAGTATAGATAAAATTTAAGAATTCTAAATCCATAAATACATTACTCTTATAATATAAAATTATGTAAATAGTTTTAAAGAGAATATTATTTAAGTTTTTCCAGTCCTACAGTGTTTGTGTAGACCTGCAGCTGACCCAAGCATAAGACGAGATATGTTTGAGTCGCTGAGTTCTCAACCTATCGAAGACCAACGTAGATATATCTACTTAAAAATATGTCCAAATATAAATCTCATCAGAGTGTAGATACATCAAAAAGTAATGAAAACGTCTACCACACCGACTAGAAGAGCTAATGAACTAAGTAATACACCGAAACCCAATTTACATTCAATGTAAATGTTTATCTTAACACCCGACATGAACTAATCGATACGTATAAGATACTATTGTTTGAGTAGGTAAAATAAAATATGGAGACTGTTGCATCAAAAATGCAGAATGCTATAAATTCTTTAGACGTCTCTCGTTCTGACGTGGTTATGTTCATTGGACATTACAATTTTCTTGTTTATAATCCGCACTTTGCATTTGCAACCTAGAGAGGCTCTTTTGGAGCAACGCCAGTAGCTTCGCATTTCATTTCCATACTCCCTGTAGAATCGATACCCTTGGAGTATTAAAACCTGGCCTCCTTTGCCTGTCAGGTATATCCGACCTGTCGTCGGGTAGTGATATCCTGCAAATGTATTAAATTACATTCGATTATTAAGAAACATTGATATTGGCGCCCAACAGGGACTCGTAAATTAGGGATAATGATAATACTGAGTTGAATGGAAATAGTTGAATGGCCGAAATTGTGGATCATCTATCAGACAATCATAATCTTGTTAATGCTTGTTTTCATTATTAGTTATACTGTTATATATAACGGTAGAAAACCAAAAAAATAACACACAAATTGATTTATTTATTTGTACTTATAATAAAAAATTGAGTTGAATTTTAATATTACTAACTACTAACTTAAATATAAATATTTAACTAACATTGCATGATTCTGAGTTAACAGTAAATATAGCTTTATAGTGATATTATTTAATGACAATGGTGTCCAATTATGGCTACAACTTGCCCCCCTATGGTGTGCACTTTGGCTTTGCATGGAGGGTGATTATAGTAACTCGTGCAATACCAAGTATTCTTATATCCAGAAGTAATCTTTCTGTTAAAACTATATTTTCCCATGTGCATTATCATCCCACCTCTTTGTGATATCGCAAACTTGATCGGGAATTTGAAGGCTGAAAATGCGATCGTGGTTAGTAGGGGGCGGTTGGAGATACCAGTTTTTAACCGACTTCAAAATAAGAGGGGGTAGAAGTAGGTCTTTTAAACGTAGTTAATAAAAAAAAAATTAAGAATATAATTGGGTGTTACTTTACGGCAATTCAAACTACACTATTGTGTATTTATTTGCGGTCGGAAGGGCGGTGCTGCATACCGCATGATTAACCGGAATTCAAACTACATATTTTTCCAATACCATTGTTGTGTACCATTTTTTTACTAGTAAACATCTTAATGCATGGTAAAGAATCCACATACAACTCCCATATTAAGTAACAAATAAAACATTTTCTCTACGTCTTCGGTGCGTGTACATATTTTAATCAATTTTGATCATTCTTTTGCTTTTGCCAATAAATTGTTAAAAAAAACAGGACAATTGTGACAGTGATACATATATGGTCCAGTATACCAATAAAACAACAATAATTGATGTCAAAAATACAATAATAATTTATTATTCTATCTACATTAAAATACAAATTGTACATTCATTAAAATACGTTAGACACATTCCATTTTAAGGGTGCTGGGTGATTGTGATCATTATTAATATTAAATATCATGTCTTCTATAGTATGCACTTTAGCTGTACAGCCGCTGTGTGTAGCACATTTCCAGGTCTTTCTAATATGCTGGAGGCAGTAAGACCGACAGATGAAGGGAAACCCATCGACAATAAGTTGTCGGGTTCCTCTAACCGAAGTTCGGAAGTAAACTGTAAAAAACCGTTGCATTTAAATTAAATAAAGAATACATAAAAAAAATTTTTTTTAACAGCAAGGGAAATTCAAAAGTGGACGTTTTTCTTAATTTGTTTTTTATTATGTATTTTTTTTGTAGATTTGTAATATAAATATTGCACTTGAAGGATACGTTTATTTACGTATCTTGTACGTAATGAATCGTAATATTAATTAAAAATTATGATATTCATAGAAAACGATGACATTTTATAATTAAGAGATAAGCTCAATTATTAGGTAAATAATATAATAATATGTATATCTTGACAGTTTAAACAATATAAGTTACAAACATTACGTTGCAAGCAATTCCTTTACACAATAAGTTTCTATTTTTACATTTAATCCAATGCTTACAATCTTGATATTCCATGAATCTAAAGTTATTGATAGTATTAGACTTATCTTTACAATACTTGTACATACGTAGTGATCATCTGGAATTTAATAGATAAATATTATAGAGCATTTAACAGTCCTAACAAAAATAATTTACTAAAATATAACTAGACAATGTAAACTACCATTACAATCACATTATACAATCTAATATTCCAAGATTACCTAATGGAAATGACGAATACAACATCATCATCTCATTATTCGACCAGTACAATCGTCAAGACAACTTTTAAATAATGATTTTAGTACCGAAGTCAAGCATTTTGCTCCCCTAGTCTCGACCTAAATGACCGTATGGATATTCTACCCTACCTTTAAAAAAAGGGGTGACCGACGATGGTACTTAACAGGTAATACGTAGGTATAGTATTTTACCAATCTGTCAATTTCCTTCGATGAATTTTCGACTTTAGTCCAACCTAATTGAGGTTGAAAATCTAATAAAGTTTGACAGATAGGAGTAAGTTGATGTGGCGTCTGTATTTAGTCTCGCTAAAACAGGTGATGAAAGAGAGAATCTTGTCTGACTGTTCTTACATTCGAATAAACATTGCCTATACGTGATTTTGTATAAGCGATGAGAATTATCTAAACGATTAAAGCAATGTGTCAAAATAATCTGAGTAAATGTAAATAGCAATTGAATAATACAGACACAGGTAAATCAAATGTTCATAAGTATGTTTTTACTTCAATACCTACATGAACAGATTTTTTTGCAATACATTTGCGGTGATTAGGTTTTAATCAATATGTTAGCTTTATATTTTTAACAGCCTTATATCGACTTATAACAGCCAATTTTCAATTTAGTGTGACCTAAACGCCACTCTGTACAATTTGGACATTATGTGGAACATATTCATCGTTTTTAAGTCTAATCCAGTTTCCATTTCTGTTCACAATATATTTCGGTGGCTCATGGTCGTGCTTATGTTGTCCTGGGCCCGGTTTGACTCCTTCATCGGAAGTGTATATCGTAGCTTTGCAACCTTTAGATCTACTCGAACATTTCCAAAGTACGCATCCTGTGTGTTTAGCCTCAAAATACTTGTTGTACGTATATTTATTACACATTAGCAGAGGATGTTTGCCTTTTGACGGTAGAAAGAAGAAGCTTGCTGTAAAAGTATAGAAATCGTTAAGTTTGTATTATCTACTCGCATGTATTTGTTCGACTTTTTCCCAAGTATTTCCAAAAGAATATGTTTTGTCTAAGTTCTTTTCGGTATAACGACATATGGTCAAAGAAAAAGCCGTGGAGAAAGCTGAACTATACTTAGTAAAATTCTGTACTATGAAATTACCAAATCACTGTGAGCAAGCGAAAAACCCTTTCATGCAAGTAGTAGTTGAAAAGTTTACAGGCAGATTTCGAAAGTAAAAAAACATATAAAACATGTTACAATAAAGTTTATTAAAATAATTATTTAAGTTTACATACATACACAACTTCACGCCTGTCTCTTATTATTTAAGTTTTGGGATTATATATCTTATCTCATACTTCTATTATACCTATACAAAGTTTCTTTTTTTAAACGCGCTGATCTCTGGAATTACTGTTTCGATTGTGTTGGATAATCCATTTAGGGCTCGTACATAAATCTGCGATACGAATACGCAGCGCATCGCGATCGTAAAAAGAAGTGTGCACTTCTGTTATTACTTAGGACATACAGAAAAAAGAAACAAAGACGATTTTGAGAAGATAAGATTTTGATGCGCGATGCGAATCAATTCGCAAGATATTACGATGCGTAGAGGGAGCTCGCACATTTTTGTGATGCGACATCGCATCGCAGTTTTGTATACGAGCCCTTATCGAGAAACGTTATAGGCAATAAACATCACGCTACGAGCAAAAGATATCACTTATCAACCATCTTCCGTTCCTTGATTTACGAGTAGGAGGATCATGGATGTGATCACCCTTTAGTTCTGATATCCCATTTCTTTTGAACAGACAGGACGCTTTGCATCCTCTGTGTACGAGAACACATCTATAAAACACTTTTCCTGATCGATTTTCTTTCACTCTTTTATAAACATGATTGTTGACAACTAATTCTGGATATTTCTTTCCCGTATGTAAAAATTTGATTTCTGAAATAGAAACAGAATATGTATTTTCTATTGAAAACCTCAATGTCAAGTGCGTTAATATTTGCACAGACTTGTAATTGTCTTAATGATAATTTCTTTTAAATTGGTAAAGAAGGATTGGTATATAATATACTTTACGTACTTAGACGAGATTACGTAATTACTTTAATAGTTATTCCTTGACAGCATTTCCTATTTTTGATAGTTCATCTTAGGTAGCTTTGTAGTCAAATTAATACAACATGAATGCGTTTACAATTAATTTATTCCATATGCGCGATATAATATCAATAAAAATAAATAAACGTACAAACTACAAAAATAGTGTACTAGGAACAAATATAATAAGGCAAATTATTTAACACAAACACCAATAAAGGCTTAATGCGATTACACAATTATAATGTTATTTTCCTATAAAAATTCTCTAAATCTACTGTTAATTAGGCATATTTTGTTATTACATTTAATTTATTAATTTTATCACCATTTCTTCTTTTTGTCGATGTAGATAGAAGATTATAATATACATACTTTAGGCATAAATCCCAAAAAAAAATTGTTGAGTGTACAAGTACGCAAACTTAAGTAAAAATAAGTAGAAAATGTCGTTAATAAAAAATGAAATATATCAATCGGTATTTTTCATTCCTTGGACGTAACAAAATTAAAGCCAAAAAATCACATAATTTGTAATATGTAATAACTAAAAATAGTCGTCATGGTTCTGGTAGAAATACTGAACTGATTTTTAACAATTTTCACGATTATCAAATCTGATTTGTAAAAGCTAACTCAAAATTTATGGAGCTCAGGATACTACCCTGAGGTACTCCTTTATATTTTATATGTATAGGTCATAGGTATTATGTAAACTATACAGACCAATGTTAAATTTATATTGTAAGTTTCGTCATTTAACAAAATATAAGTGAAAACAAAACATTTCATAATTTTTATTGTTTAAATTAAGACGAATGCATATCTACAGTGTTAAAAGCTATAGTCAAGTCAAATAATACATTCAGTTTGAGGAGTTAAAAGAATTATTAAGTAAAAACGTTTGGCAAATTGTTATTATGTATTAGGTTACCTTTGTAATGTCGCCTAGTTAAATTATGTACTGTTAGACCAAAAGGTTTATAAGTAATCACTTAACTGTTTTGTAAATATACTATCTATCGAATTAACCTTCAGTGTATGTTTATTGCAGTTCAAAAAAATGCTTTTGCAATATTGGTTTTGAAATGATTTTATTTATTAATTTTCTTTGTTGTTCTATTGATCAATTTATTTAGTTTGGGTTTATTAAATAAAACTTCTAGTATTCGTTTAAACATTTTTTCTAGTATTCAATCAACATCATAACCGACAAGTTTTGTTCAATGACATTCCTTAATTTATCAGATTTAAGGTATCTGCAGCTTCTTTATTTCGTATCATATATGAATTATAGAATTCAATATATGTAATACTGAAAAGATTATGTTAAATAAAGAATATCATATATTTATGTGTTCAGAATCATTAGATTCGGTATGATTATTAAAAGTCGTAGAACAAATGTTTATAACAGCGTCCAGCTAGCTTATTTAAGTGTTTTACCAATAAAACAGTAATAAGTCTTGTACAGTTTTTCTTCAACACGCACGTCTTTTACCGTTTTGTTAAAATTTGCTACTGTATCCAGTTCCTACAAAACATTGCTTTTTCCTGCCTATTGCTCTATTTCTTTTACATACATAACCTCACGCCTGTCTCCCATGGGGATAGGCAGAGACTATGGCTATATGTCTATTTCTTTTGTGCACATAAATAATTTTAAACGAACCTTTCCAGTCTTATTGAACTTAACGTTATTGTTAATATCAGTATCAGCAAAATAATACTTAATCACTTAATTTTCTACCCAGCTAATCTATCATAAACCACTACCGTTATATCATAATAAGTTTTAAGTTTAATTTTTTTCGGACATATTTTTATATTCTTTACTTTATTATCATTAGCGTCTTTAATAACAATGAATAATAGGTTTTTAACATTCTTATTTATTATAACTATGTATATCCTTTTTTATTTATTTTGTTGAGTGGTGCAAGTAATCATAGAAAATGCACGTCTGAGATCGAATTCATGTTTTGTAAACCCGTAAGCTGTTAAATAATTTACATCTTTAATTTTAAGTTACGAAGACAATATGAAAATACTGACTCCGTGTTTTAATATTGATATGGCTTAAATATTTTTTTATACAGATTTATAATACCACCCCCTTCATACATGGCTAGGAGTCCTTTAACTAAGAATAGGACCTGAGGTTTTCACAGACCGACGGAGAGTTTTCTAACATATAAAACATAGCCTGTTAAATTAAAATACTATCGGATCGTTAAAAATATAGCAGTATTTTGATAGTATTTAGTATATTTGTTCATCTTCTGGATAGTCATGTTTGACCCCAACAGTATAGGGTAGTTTTGGCGGTGGGTGATCGTGGGGTTTTGTAGAAAATGCTCGGGTTCCGAAACTGATGGCAGAAGCTCTGCAGCCTTTCAACCTTCGGGAGCAATACCAGGATATCCTTCCATCAGCATTTTGTTTCTGGTAGCTGTACGTGTATCCTGACAGGACGAGTAGAGGATGTTTGCCTCCTCTTTTTGTCCAAAGAAATGAGCCTGTTGAAGAAATTGGATATCAGTATGTTTCAGTATTACTATAGATTGATCTAGTGTCTAGTATTTGGATTGCTTCTATTTACCAAGTATTGAAAATCAGTTATTGGTATCATTAAATATATATTTAACTTAAAGGTATAATAATTAATTATTTTATCTTGATCGATTTTGATGAAATTTTTGGTGCTTATCCGGTATCTATGAGAATCGGCCAACATCTATTTTTCATCCCCCTAAATGTTAGGGGTTGTCCATTTTTTTTCATTTTTTAGACAAAATTTTTAATTTCTATTTTTTTATGATACAACATACAAAAATACATACAATCCTCAATTTTCACCCTTCTACGAAATTATTTATATGACAAAACAACGTTTGCCGGGTCAGCTAGTAACTAATATAACAATTTATTTATACTCTCCTATTAAAAACAGTCACTTATTTAACGACTTTTGTTGTATAAATCCATTACATGGATGATTTAAACTAGAGAATTTTACTCCTCCTTATGCGAGTTATCAAGGCACTCATCAGTCTGATTGTCTTTTTGAATTAGTTTATAGTTTAGGAGCTACAATAGTATTTAAAACATAATAACAATATAGGTACACATTTCCATTTAACCACACTAAGAGCTAAAATATTCGAGTATTGCTAACAAATCTTTGACAATTACAACATATTCAATAAATATATGTCTGAGAATATAGGAAAACTTGAATGACAACAATATAATAACTATCGTGAGACATACTAAATTAACTAAAATAGCGGGTTACTCACGTGAATATACTGGGAAAAGCTCACTGAGTAAGAGAGTGAGCTGCGCGACTTCGCCGCGACCGCGCACTCTGCTCATGAGGAAGAACCCCCCTGTGGTTCGAAACTAGAGCTTATCTCATATTCACGTGAGTAACCCGCGATTTTAGTAAATATAACAATAACTCATATACATAAAGAAATCAACAATATCTCCAGCTTCTGAGTACATTCAATAAGCTCTAACCAGAACGTTATTTCTTTTAACAAACTTTGGTTTATTGTGGTTGTGATCTCCTGAACATTCGAGAACTTCATACTGAATGCTGGTAAACAGTTTAGCAGTGCACCTTTTAGCTGTTCCTGGCTGCACCATAGTACATCTCCATTGAGCAGTTTCATTCCGAAATTTCTGCAAGCTGTAGGAGTAGCCTTGGAAGACTAGAAGTTGCCCCCCTCTTTGAGAACGGGCAAATGTTACTGAAAATTATGGGGTTCGTTACCGTTTCGGTATTCAAAAGGTTCAGGTCAGATTTTCTATAACCCACGTAAAATTTTATCCGAAAAATGAGGGATCAATGGGCATCTGACTTTCGCCAAAAATTAACAATTTTATGAAATATTTTCGATTAAATCGTCCTTTAAGTGAGACACTTTTATAGGTATATATTTTCCCCACTAAATTATATATGTGGTTAGATTAGAAATCCGCTCCCCAATACACACATGTATCACACAGTAGAAATAAAACGAAGATATAAATATATTTTCTTGTATTTAAAAATCATTACAAAATTTTTACGTACACAAAGCACCGCTAATTAGTTAGCGGCGCTACACATCGACACAACTATCATTTACACAATATACATGTGTGGGTAATTTCATATCAATAGATATGTATAGAAACATTCGTCTATCACACACATCTTGGTATTTAAAAATCATTTTTGTGTCGGTATACGCAATAATTTAGTAAATAAGTTTAAATAAAAACGAGGGTAAAGATAAAATTACTCATAACAAACTTTGAATAAATCGAAATCAAAAATAATGAACGATCGAGCTATACAATACCCATATAAATATAGTGCTTTCTCATTGTAATTTTATGTTACTGAATGATATAAAATATTTCGATGATCTCATCTACAGCGCGCTTGGCGCAATGGTTATCGCCTCCAATTGTCAAGTAAAGTGCCGCCGGATCGATTCCAACATTCACATGTTGTTTTAGAATTAATTTATCAAATATTTGAAATTTGAAATTAGAAACAATTAAATCTTTTCTTTTTTTTTCCTTTCCTATTGTTCTAAATCTTATGTTAATTTTAATAGTAAATACTTTAGATTTATTTATACCTTAATATCTTTTATTTATATTTTAGTTCTAGTTATTTATTATTTAGAATAATCTCATTTGCTTCATGCATTTCAACCAACTTAAATAAGATAAAAACAGTAAAAAAGTAATTAACTGTGATTTCTTAATGGTTCGATACCTGAGTATATTTGCAATTTTTGTGGCGACCATAGAAATCTCGAGTCATTTTATTTTACACGCTTATGAAGTAACTACCGACTATTTAAAACATGTTTTTCAAATCACCCGACTTACAAAATAATTGCGTTCTTAGTTGTCAATTTATGAGGATTTCATAGTTTATTGCTACACTACTTATATTCGTGTGCAAAGTTATTTTTATTTTTACAAGATGTTCCAACACCTATCAACATTTAAAAAGGCTGAAACCATTGTTTTGCATGAGCAAAACATAACTAACAATAACTGAAATAGCAAGGCGTTTAATGATATCGGTGAGTAAATAAGATACTACGTTGATATTCTAAATAATATTTATTTCATTTTGTAACTCGACACACCTATCAATTTTTGCACTAGAATAAAATAATTATTGCAACTTATTATGAAGTTCAATATTATAAAGATATATTAATAATTTATTATTAATTGTATTGTAACTTGACTTGTTTTTGTTAGGAGTGTTTCTTTAAAACATATCTGGTTAGGGATTTTTATTCCTTACGCCACTACTTAATTATAAATTATTATTCTAACATTGTGTTTACTTATATATATTATTATTTTTAAGTAACTTTAATTCCTGTAAAGTATTTCCTGGTATTTTAAATACTTATTTGTTTGGTATCAACAGAGGAGATCCATGCAGTTATGGGTGCACAGATATGCGGAGACCGGTGACGTTAAACATCGTCGACGTGGGCCTAAACCAAAGGCAAATTCATCGGCTCGGCACTACGACATCGTAGCCAGGCACATGGCTGATCCGTTCCTGCCAACCCGCACTACAGCGACAGCACTGAATGTTTTAATACAAACTGTACGGAGACACCTGCATTCTGGTTTAAGGTGCAGGAAGCCAGAGAAGAAAATTCAAATTCAAATTCAAATTCAAAGTCTTTATTGCTTCATGTGTGGGTACCAAGGTGTTATACATAATACATATGATTTTGGTTAAGCAGTATCAACATGACCCTGTAAGGGCGCTGCAATTTATATTAAATAATAAAAAACACTATATTATTCAAAGATTGTACATAACATATTATTAAAATTTTACCACGATTGCTTCAATTGATTTTCGTTTACATTTTACCTACATACACATTATACATATCTACCAACTCTTTATTTGCACAATTTTATTTATTTATTATCATTACCAGCAATTTCCTTATTATTGCTATTATTCTATTTTTTTTTAGTTTTGTTGTTTTTCTCAAAAAACTCCTGCAAACTATAATAACATTTATCGATGAGATATTCATTAAGTTTTCTTTGAAAGTAGTATATTGTTTCTTTTTTTATATTACTTGGTATTTTGTTGTAAATTTTTATTGACATGCAATAGGGGCCGTTATGAAATATAGATAAGTTGGAGGTAGGAAGCGATAATTTATTTCTATTTCTTAGTTGACGGTCTTGCGAATAGTGGTCACGGTTACGACTAAAAAGATTAATATTTTTGTAAACAAATAGGCTCAAATCAAATATGTACAGGAAGTCAAAGTAAGGACACGGAGTGTTTTAAAGTGTGGTCTACAGCTATGTGTTCCCCCAACATTGGCCAGAATGCGAATGCATTTCTTTTGGAGTTTAAATATGTCGTCTGCGTCAGTACTATTACCCCATAGAGCAATGCCATAGCGCATCCATGAGTGCGCATATGCATAATATGCAGTGAGGGCGGTTTTTTTGTCCGTTGATGTTTTCAGATGGTAAAGAGCGTAAGTGAATTTTGACAGTTTGCTGCTTATGATCTGGGCGTGTGATTTCCAGTTAAGGTGACTGTCAATATTTAATCCCAAAAGTTTAAAGTTGTTAGTACTTTCAATTTTCTCATTATTAAATGCAAAATCAATAGATAGGTTTCGTTTTTGGTAGGGTTTAAACTGCATGAGTTTTGTTTTTTTGAAATTTACTTGCAAATTATGATCATTCAGCCAACTAGTTATATTTACAAATAAAGAATTTAATGTATTGTTTAGATTTTGTTCATTTTCACAAGGAAGTACAATTGATATGTCATCTGCAAAAAGGGTACTTGTAGCATTTATTACTTTTGGTAGATCGTTTATGTAGATCAGGAACAGCAAACATCCCAACACACTTCCCTGTGGGATAGAATTCTGTACATCTATTACTTGAGATCTTACCTGGGTGATTCTGCCACTTTTGGAGTTATGGTGCTCAATTTCTACGTACTGGCTACGATTGTGTAAATATGACTCAAACCATTTATGAGCGATTCCTCTGACACCGAATACCTTCCAGTTTATTTAAGAGGATTTGAATGAGACTCGATCGTAAGCTTTGCTCATGTCCAAAAGGATTCCGATTGCATATTTGTGATCATTTATAATATTAAGTACATATTGTATATATTTGTAAACCGCGTATGTAGTTGATCGTTCTTTGCGGAAACCATTTTGACTGTCATCAAATATTTGATATTTTTCACAGTAGGTGTATAAACGGTTTGACATAGCTTTCGAATATTTTGAGAAGGTGGCAGAAGAGCTATAGGCCTATAATTTGTGCAGTCAGTCGGGTCACCTTTTTTAAGTATGGGTTTGATTATTGAAATTTTTAATTTGTTTGGAAAATATACCCTCTGCAAACGATTGATTAATTAGAAATACAAGAGGCATAACAAAGCTGTTGACGCACTTTTTTATCAATACTGGGGGTAAGTCATCGTGTCCGAAGCTGTTTTTATTTTTAAGATTGCATATTATATTATGAATTTCGTACGGATCAACTGGTTTTAATATATAGATTTATCAGAAGGTGTAATTATGGGGCGGCCTTTTAGAGTGCTTGGTTCACCCCCCACCTTGACGAAAAAGTGATTGAATTTGTTTGCAACTACTAGTGGGTCATATATAAGTTTATTATTTAATTTTAAACCAATGTTTTTCCTTGTTTTGGTGGTTACTTTATTTGTTTTTTCTTTTATGATTTGCCACATTGTTTTAGTAATATTGTTACTTTTTTGTAATTGTCTAATGTAATCAACTTTTTATGTTTCACAATTGCGCGTTTGAGAGTTTTTTCGTATAGTTTATAATGTTTTTCTAAAATCTGATTTTTATTTTGCGTAATGAAGATTTTTAGAAGTCGTTTGTTCTTGCAAGAGATTTTTAATCCTTTCGTTAATTGTAGTTTTCTAAGTTTGGTTTTCATATTACACGAGTTTTAGGTATGCAGTTGTTTAGTATCTTAAATATTGTGTCGTGGAATGATTCAAAATTTTCGTTAAGGCATTTGTCTTCCGTTAATATAGTTCCCCATAAAACATTGTTTAATTCAGCTTTAAAGGCATTGATATTTTTTTCATTAAATGACCGCTTAATTACTTGCCATGTTTTTTGGTCTTTTAATGTGATTGACATTGTAACTATTATCCCCTTGTGGTCTGATATTCCATATTCCTTTAAACACATTGTGAGTGTACTATCTTTAAAGTTAGTAAATATGAGGTCAATGCAAGTAGCACTATTGTTGGTAACTCTAGTTGGTTCTTTTATTTGTTGTTCAAAGTTATAGCTACTCAATAAGTTTAGAAGAATCAATTTACCATATGACTGCTCCAGAACATTAACATTAAAATCACCACCCAAAATAACTTTCTTTTTGCTATCTTTTATCATTAATGTTTGCAAGAGATTTTCAAGAGTTTTATAAAATAGATCAGATTCCCGGTTTCTTTGGGGCCAATACATAACAATAATGACAATTTTCTCTTTAACTAATTCTATTGCACATACCTCGAATATATACTCAATGCTCATGGCTAGTATATCTGTTCTCTCAATGTAGTCGATGTGCTCCTCAATTAAAACACAGACACCACCGCCTTCGTGATGTTGTCTGTTGTAGGTTGCCGCGACACTATACCCGAAAATATTGTTATCTGTGGTTCACCAGCAAAAGCGCTAAGAATTTGCTAAGGACTTTATTAATTTTGATTGGGCGAACAGTGTAATCATATTGAGCGACGAAAAGACTTTCAAGTCGGATAAGGACGGGCGTAAAATATTGTGAAGAAAAGATGGAGAAAGGTATACGAATTGCAACCTTCTGCCTTGTAGGATCAGTGATTGTATTGATTTCGGAATCAATTATTGAGCCTGTCAAACTCTGCCTTTATTAAAATTAACATAAAATAATGTTTAATTTTTTTAAGAATATTAAAATGCTGTCTAGAACATACGGTGAAGTGATGTTATTGTTTTGTGGTTAGAAATTGTCATAATTTCTTTCTATTCAACATGTTTATTCACTTCACTTTAATTTTTCATTAACAAATTTATTTAACTGCTTTCGAACTTGATTGACATATTATATTTACGCCCATCTTCAATTAATTTAAAGTTTCCCTGATTCTAAAGGTCATGAAAGTTAAAATCGTTCCATAGCATTCGTCACATTCTTTTTACTATCATACAGCCCACTGAATATTGAACCTTATAACAACCGTCGTAAAATAGATAATTAATGGAAGTTCAAACGACAAAAAGTCGCCCATTTCAAGAAATATTATGTTGACAGTGTAATTTTTTACATGTTTTACTTGTTTATTACTGTAAAACTGTAATTTAATAATATAATGTATTATTAAATTACAAAACAAGAATGTTGTATATTTGTTTATTACTTAATAAAAAATGTTGCTGATATCGTATTACCGCTGTAACCGCATGATATTTCCCGATTCGACTATGAGGTTTATTGTCATATCTATTAATTATGATTTAAAGAACTTTAAACTTAACATGTGGTATATAATTAATTATTAGATATAAATATGAATATAAAACAACATATTTGTATAATAAATAAATTAATTGTAATAAAAATAGTATTGTTTTATTTACCAACTCTTTTGCTCTTTTATAGCCTGAATTTTATTTTTATGACAAAAAACAAAAAAAAATAAGAAAAATAACAAGGTAAAATAAAATTAACTTTTAGCTGGAATAGAACCCACATCATTGATCCTTGAAAGACGATAAAAGCGTGCTCATTAACCAATCGACCACGAGCACTACGATAATGACAGTGAAAATGTCGGGTCATATCAATGATTGTAAATAGTTTTAACCTTACCTATGCATTAAATTATAAAAAATACGTATACCGACACAAGAATGAAAATACCAATGTGAACGTGGTGGACGAATATTTTTATATACAGTTATATGAAATTACGCACACATGTACACTGTGTAAATGACAGTTGTGTCGATGTGTAGCGTAATTTCATATAACTGTATATAAAAATATTCGTCCACCACGTTCACATTGGTATTTTCATTCTTGTGTCGGTATACGTATTTTTATAATTTAATGCATAGGTAAGGTTAAAACTATTTACAATCATTGATATGACCCGACATTTTCACTGTCATTATCGTAGTGCTCGTGGTCGATTGGTTAATGAGCACGCTTTTATCGTCTTTCAAGGATCAATGATGTGGGTTCTATTCCAGCTAAAAGTTAATTTTATTTTACCTTGTTATTTTTCTTATTTTTTTTTTTTGTTTTTTGTCATAAAATATAAATATCAGGCTATAAAAGAAGCAAATGAGTTGGTAAATAAAACAATACTATTTTTTATTACAATTAATTTATTTATTATACAAATATGTTGTTTTATATTCAATATTTATATCTAATAATTAATTATATACCACATGTTAAGTTTAAAGTTCTTTAAATCATAATTAATAGATATGACAATAAACCTCATAGTCGAATCGGGAAATATCATGCGGTACAGCGGTAATACGATGGCAGCAACATTTTTTATTAAGTAGGTAATAAACAAATATACAACATTCTTGTTTTGTAATTTAATAATATAATGTATTATTAAATTACAGTTTTACAGTAATAAACAAGTAAAACATGTAAAAAATTACACTGTCAACATAATATTTCTTGAAATGGGCGACTTTTTGTCGTTTGAACTTCCATTAATTATCTATTTTACGACGGTTGTTATAAGGTTCAATATTCAGTGGGCTGTATGATAGTAAAAAGAATGTGACGAATGCTATGGAACGATTTTAACTTTCATGACCTTTAGAATCAGGGAAACTTTAAATTAATTGAAGATGGGCGTAAATATAATATGTCAATCAAGTTCGAAAGCAGTTAAATAAATTTGTTAATGAAAAATTAAAGTGAAGTGAATAAACATGTTGAATAGAAAGAAATTATGACAATTTCTAACCACAAAACAATAACATCACTTCACCGTATGTTCTAGACAGCATTTTAATATTCTTAAAAAAATTAAACATTATTTTATGTTAATTTTAATAAAGGCAGAGTTTGACAGGCTCAATAATTGATTCCGAAATCAATACAATCACTGATCCTACAAGGCAGAAGGTTGCAATTCGTATACCTTTCTCCATCTTTTCTTCACAATATTTTACGCCCATCCTTATCCGACTTGAAAGTCTTTTCGTCGCTCAATATGATTACACTGTTCGCCCAATCAAAATTAATAAAGTCCTTAGCAAATTCTTAGCGCTTTTGCTGGTGAACCACAGATAACAATATTTTCTTCTCTGGCTTCCTGCACCTTAAACCAGAATGCAGGTGTCTCCGTACAGTTTGTATTAAAACATTCAGTGCTGTCGCTGTAGTGCGGGTTGGCAGGAACGGATCAGCCATGTGCCTGGCTACGATGTCGTAGTGCCGAGCCGATGAATTTGCCTTTGGTTTAGGCCCACGTCGACGATGTTTAACGTCACCGGTCTCCGCATATCTGTGCACCCATAACTGCATGGATCTCCTCTGTTGATACCAAACAAATAAGTATTTAAAATACCAGGAAATACTTTACAGGAATTAAAGTTACTTAAAAATAATAATAAATATAAGTAAACACAATGTTAGAATAATAATTTATAATTAAGTAGTGGCGTAAGGAATAAAAATCCCTAACCAGATATGTTTTAAAGAAACACTCCTAACAAAAACAAGTCAAGTTACAATACAATTAATAATAAATTATTAATATATCTTTATAATATTGAACTTCATAA
Source organism: Spodoptera littoralis (assembly GCA_902850265.1). Classification (NCBI taxonomy): domain Eukaryota; kingdom Metazoa; phylum Arthropoda; class Insecta; order Lepidoptera; family Noctuidae; genus Spodoptera; species Spodoptera littoralis. Next base: position 3,018,481 of record LR824542.2, on the reverse strand, counting down.
TAAGTTGCAATAATTATTTTATTCTAGTGCAAAAATTGATAGGTGTGTCGAGTTACAAAATGAAATAAATATTATTTAGAATATCAACGTAGTATCTTATTTACTCACCGATATCATTAAACGCCTTGCTATTTCAGTTATTGTTAGTTATGTTTTGCTCATGCAAAACAATGGTTTCAGCCTTTTTAAATGTTGATAGGTGTTGGAACATCTTGTAAAAATAAAAATAACTTTGCACACGAATATAAGTAGTGTAGCAATAAACTATGAAATCCTCATAAATTGACAACTAAGAACGCAATTATTTTGTAAGTCGGGTGATTTGAAAAACATGTTTTAAATAGTCGGTAGTTACTTCATAAGCGTGTAAAATAAAATGACTCGAGATTTCTATGGTCGCCACAAACATTGCAAATATACTCAGGTATCGAACCATTAAGAAATCACAGTTAATTACTTTTTTACTGTTTTTATCTTATTTAAGTTGGTTGAAATGCATGAAGCAAATGAGATTATTCTAAATAATAAATAACTAGAACTAAAATATAAATAAAAGATATTATAGGTATAAATAAATCTAAAGTATTTACTATTAAAATTAACATAAGATTTAGAACAATAGGAAAGGAAAAAAAAAGAAAAGATTTAATTGTTTCTAATTTCAAATTTCAAATATTTGATAAATTAATTCTAAAACAACATGTGAATGTTGGAATCGATCCGGCGGCACTTTACTTGACAATTGGAGGCGATAACCATTGCGCCAAGCGCGCTGTAGATGAGATCATCGAAATATTTTATATCATTCAGTAACATAAAATTACAATGAGAAAGCACTATATTTATATGGGTATTGTATAGCTCGATCGTTCATTATTTTTGATTTCGATTTATTCAAAGTTTGTTATGAGTAATTTTATCTTTACCCTCGTTTTTATTTAAACTTATTTACTAAATTATTGCGTATACCGACACAAAAATGATTTTTAAATACCAATATGTGTGTGATAGACGAATGTTTCTATACATATCTATTGATATGAAATTACCCACACATGTATATTGTGTAAATGATAGTTGTGTCGATGTGTAGCGCCGCTAACTAATTAGCGGTGCTTTGTGTACATAATGTGTACACAAACCAATATAACACAAAAATAATATATTTTCTAAGACAGAACTTAGTATAGCGCGCATTAGTAAGACTAATGAATCGTTGCACACCCCATCTTTAGCTCGACGCTCGACACGAGTCCGCGCCCGCGCCGCAACTCTAGTGAGTGACGCGAAATCTATTAAACCGGGCGCACGCGGGGTCGAGCCGCGCGCCGACTAATTCACATTTAAATCAGTAACGCTAACGTTTTACTTTTGTTATATTCATGCAAGTTCTGTCTTAATTCCGTTTATTGTGCTCCAAATGTAATTTATTCAATATAAGTTGAGTTTCCCCCTAAGTGTCGTTCGTTATTTCACTCACTCAACCTATAACTGGCGCCCCACGTTGGGCGCCATTTATACGATTCATTAGTCTTACTAATGCGCGCTATAGGGCTCACTCGGCGAGCAATGCCGCTAAGGGTTTTACCCAGAAGTTCGCGCCGAGACGGGAAGGCCCGTATCGTATTTCACAAGTTGTGAGCCCCACTACATACGTGGTTGTCGATAATGAGGGTAGGGTCAAGGGTAAATACCATGCCAGCGCCTTAACGCCTTATTCGGGGGTAGCCCCAACGATCGTTCATCCACGCCGACGTGGTAGACCAGCCAAGTCACGACCGGGACGTTCTTGTGACTTGGAGGGGGAGCCTATAGCGCGCATTAGTAAGACTAATTCACATTTAAAATCCGTAACGCTAACGTTTATTTTTGTTATATTCATGCAAGTTCTGTCTTAATTCCGTTTATTGTGCTCCAAATGTAATTTATTCAATATAAGTTGAGTTTTCCCTTAAGTGTCGTTCGTTATTTCATTCACTCAACCTATATTAGTCACATTTCCGAGAGTAACGAATCAAAATTATATCTAACTAGCTTCTGCCTGCGACTCCGTACGCGCAATCCCGTTTTCTCCTGTTTCCGTAGGATTCTCAGGATTTTTTCTGTAAGAACCTTCTTCTAATAATAACAAATCCAACAAAAAAATCAGCCAAATCGGTCAAGCCATTTTCATGCTATGTCGTGACAACGGAAAACGGGTTTTATTTTTTATACATCGATTAATTTTTAGTCGGACATAACCTCAAAATAGTAATTTCATTTTGTGAATATCTCGAAAATGCCCGTGTATTTTGTTTTAAATCTTTTGAGGTAGTATTTGGACATGCCATAAAGTATTTTAAAGACGATTTGATGAAGACACAACAATGTTGAATTGAGTACATTTGTACATAGTTCCGTGGGCATTCTACTTACATCAAAATCCGTTTAGTAGTTTTAGCGTGATTGACGGACAAACATTTAAACAAAGAAAATTTTACATTTATAATATTAAGAGTGATTAACCCAAGTTTCCTCACCTCACGATGTTTTACTTCACCTTATATCAGTAGTGTCTTAATAGTCTTAGAAAGTAGATCCATTTAAATCCATTAAAATCCATTTAAAAAACACACTCTATGTATCTTACATAGAGTGTGTTTTTTAAATGGATTTTAAGGCATCCACATAAAATGATACAGTTTCAAATAAAACTAGCGGTCAGGAAAGTCACACAGCTTCACGACAAAGTTTTTCAGTTAAAAAGTAACTGCATATACAAGTGAGAACAAAATAAATAACAAAAGACTTTTTCTAAATATATAAATACCACGTGTTAAATTTTATAGAAACTAACGACAATAGGGGAATATTCCTAATAATTTTGTTATTAACAAATTTCAGCCTAAAGAACTAGTCATTAGGGTTGCAGTTCAGTCACAGATATTTCTATTATACTATGTAAGTAGCAGGAATCGCCTGCCGATAAGCTTGTGACTGTCCGTTGTTAAAAGTTTAAAACCGGTTATTTACAAAACGAGTCTCGGCTCCCCCCACCCCTGCGTGTCCTGGCGTCAGAGAATAAAAGGAGCGCCATTTTGAACGACCACTCCCATCTCCGAGGACTGGCGCCCTACCACCGGCGCCCTCCGACGGCCTCGGCCTCCCACGAGACCTGGCCCATCGGACGCCGCGTGAGACTCCCGCCCGCCGCAGGCGGATCGGTAGAGTCTCCGCCACCACCGGACACGACCGCGCGCCGCTACTAGCACGCCGCTCGCCGGGCCGCCGGGGGGTGGGGGGGCGGCTCGAGCGCGGCCCCTAGCGGCGCCCCCACTGGACACGACCTATGCCCCGCCAACAGCTTGCTGCTCGCTGGGCTTGCCCGGCTAGAGCGCGGCTCATGGCGGGGCATACCACCGGACTCGACACCGCATCGGGCCCCGCAAGGAGCCCGACTAATCCAACCCCTCGCCTGCTGTAGCAGGCAGCGAACGCATCCGCCGAGACAGGCATCGGCCTGGATCGCGCGACCTCGCGCCCCCAGCCGAGAGATGACCCGAAGACGACCACTCATTCCGTGTCTGCGTTCCGAAGTGAGTAGAAGTTTCATTTATTGTTCCGTAACCAGTGCTTCAGTGAATTTAAATAAATCTATTGAACTATGTACACATTGCATAAATCAGTTTAAAAAATGTGCGCGTATAAACTAAAACCGAAGGGTAAAGGAGACAAGAGTCTCAATGCCAACGTGTATCAAAGAAAGTCAAGAACACACCAGTCTGTAATACAGTACCTACCACATCTATTGTAGTGACACTGAGAGTGACTCTGAAGAAAACAATGTACACTGCAGCATCACAAGTGTCAGCGTGCCAACAATAACATAAAGAAGTGAAGAACACATCAGTCTATAATACAGTGCCACATCTATTGTAGTGACACTGAGAGTGATACTACAAAGCAAAAGACGAAACAATGTATACTGCAGCATCACAAGTGTCTGCGTGCCAACAATAATATAAAGAAGTGGAGAACACATCAGTCTATAATACAGTGCCACATCTATTGTAGTGACACTGAGAGTGATACTACAAAGCAAAAGACGAAACAATGTATACTGCAGCATCACAAGTGTCTGCGTGCCAACAATAATATAAAGAAGTGGAGAACACATCAGTCTATAATACAGTGCCACATCTATTGTAGTGACACTGAGAGTGATACTACAAAGCAAAAGACAAAACAATGTATACTGCAGCATCACAAGTGTCTGCGTGCCAACAATAATATAAAGAATGAAGAACTCATCAGTCTATAATACAGAGCCACATCTATTGTAGTGATACTGAGAGTGATACTACAAAGCGAAAGATAACAATGTACACTGCAGCATCACAAGTGTCTGCGTGCCAACAATAATATAAAGAAGTGAAGAACACATCAGTTAAAGTACAGTGCAACATCTATTGTAGTGACACTGAGACGGATACTACAAAGCGAAAGACAACAATGTACACTGCAGCATCACAAGTGTCAGCGTGCCAACAATAACATAAAGAAGCGAAGAACTCATCAGTTAAAGTACTGTGCCACATCTATTGTAGTGACACTGAGAATGATACTACAAAGCGAAAGACAACAATGTACACTGCAGCATCACAAGTGTCTGCGTGCCAACAATAACATAAAGAAGTGAAGAACACATCAGTTAAAGTACAGTGGCACATCTATTGTAGTGACACTGAGAGTGACTCTGAAGAAAACAATGTATACTGCAGCATCACAGGTGTCAGCGTGCCAACAATAACATAAAGAAGTGAAGAACTCATCAGTATTTGTACAATTTCAATCCAAATTGTTAGTAAATAAACAAAAATATATGTAAAACTTTGTTGTTACTATTTTTATCCCGATTAAATGCTCCCATGGGATAAAACAGCGATCATATTCTACGCGAACGAAGTCACGGGCAACAGCTAGTGCATAATAAAGTAATAAATTAAATTCATTCATAGGTCTAAGAGATAAGAAAGAAAAATATCTGTGTAAGAAAGCCTAAGTAATAACTCAATACACACACATACTCGTGATCCATCCAAACCATACATAGGTAACCTATGCAACGAAATATCACACCTGTTTTATTGTGTGATAAAGTTCAAATTCCAATCTCGATTTTCAAACCAAACTTCAATTGCAATCAATATGTCCTTCTCTGTATACATGTTATACATGCATCAGTTTATCGACCACACACACACACAAACACATATCTATGTATGAAAGCGTGGCTTATCGAATGAGGGGTAACATTTCAATCATGTACGATCAACCGATCATCTACACGGCTTTACATCACGCTAACACAACCAGTATAAACTGACCGTTGAGTGTCCGAAAAGATCATACAAAACCAGATCATGATAAATTGGTTTTCAACATTCAACAGCTCGATGTGTGTGTTGTGAACAGATGAATTGGTTTTACAATTGCGTACTTTTCTTGATCAAAAATCAATTATTTGGACTGTTCAATACAATAAGATATTACAAAATAATTTTTTGACGCTAAAAAAACGTGACGTCACAATACACAATCTCGTACAAAATTCATAAAAAACTATAGTTTTTGACAGTTCGAAATAAGTATTAAATGCCAACTAGGCAAGTACCCAATTTGGTTGTAAGACGTTAAGTAGTTTTTTATAGTGGTGATACATCATCAACAGCCACTGGCCACTGCTGACCAACGGCCTCTTAAACTGTCAAACACCAAGCGGTCACCGGTGACCGCGACCTATTGTTCTTTAATTGTGTCTATAAAACCGGTACTCGACGAGTTAACACACGGAGAACATTTGACCATTAATCACCACGCTTGCTCAGTACGGGTTGGCGATTTCAAACTCATAATTAGATATTATAAGTGCAGGTTTCCTCACAATGTTTTCTTTCAACATTTGTCAGTGGTGTCTGGATAATCTTAGAAGGTACATGTAACTCGGAAAAAGTGACATTAGTACTTGCCGTTTGTAAGTTTCTCATGCGTGAGAAGCCTGGTCTTAGACCTCCGGCCTCCGGGACACCATAACACATAGTGGTAGTTATAATGAATCAAAAGTAAAAAGCAACAAAACCTATCATAGCTTGATAGGTTTTGTTGCTTTTTACTTTAAAAGCTAAAATTAATTATAAAGTACCTACACATATTTTATTTACAATCACCACCAACTCAAAGTATGTAGGTACTTCAATCTGTTAATTTGTTTTATTGTATTTTCAACTTTATTTCAAAACAATAAACTTGAAAATCTAATAATCAAAGACAAAAAGGATAAGGTCCTGTACTACTAGCACACTGACAGATACCTCCATTTTTGAAGTTGAGCTAAAGTAACGAAAATAAATATTTAAGTTGCACAACATAAAGTTCATTGTTGGATTATTATTATTTATCTTATACTAAGTCTGTTTGTTTGAATGTGCTAATCTTAGTAACGACTGGTCCGATTTGAAATATACATATTTTTGTGTTGGATGATACACTTATCGATGCTATCGTCCTTTTATCGGCTTTTGACTACATAAAATCGACAATTACATATTTAATATTCTAGTTGGATCTATTGTTTATTTAACTGAAACTGCTTGACGTATTTCCCATCAGACCTGATGTGGTATTTAGGTGGATTATGATTGTGACCTCCAGAAATCTGTATCAATTTTTTATAGCAATTGACAATGATAAACACGTTACATCCCGTACATCGCCATTTTTCCCCTCGCCTCGTAAGCGCTCGGAACGAATACGTATAGTTGTTCGACATGTAATATGTCTTGCCGGATACCAATTCAATCTCTTTTAAATCTGCAACATAACATTTAAGTTTATTTATTTGTTTATAACATATACCACTGTTCCCTTTATCCACTGAATGATCTGTTCAATTCTATTGTAACCTAAGAGATTAAAAAATCCTCAAATGTGGTCGTGGTCAGTATAGGAGATTTCACATCAGAGGCTTAACGACTTTTTGCGAGCAATTAATAAAAATGAAACATTGACTCGGAAATAAAAACAAAATAAAACTGCTTTCGTTTTTTCATCAAAACTTTAAATCTTGGAACTTTTATTATATTCCAGCACTGTCTTAAGTTACTTAGGTATATGTATATTCTGACGCATGCGCCTCTATGAGACATCACCACACATGGGTCCTAGTAGGGCCATTGCCCGACTGGGGCTGCGGACAACCGTATTACAGGGGCTCCGGCTCGAATTATGATCAGGAACAAGGTGGTTTTCAGTCCACCCAGGGGGGCAACAAGCAACAGCGAAAAGGTGTAGGCCGTTAAACATTATGTTAATAATTTAATATATCTCACGAGTTATAATACAAAATGAACAGAGTAAATTATCGCAGAATATGCTTCATTAGCCGTAAAATATCTTGTATTCAATTTACACAGTTTTCGCTGTTTATTTTTTTATTGGATTTTCTCTTGTGTCGTGGGTGCGTTTACAAACATACAAGTTCACATACAAATGACACCCAGACCCGGAACAACAATCTGTGGATCACACAAAGAGTTGTTCCGTGCGGGAATCAAACCCGCGACACGTTACGCGGCAGCCAGTTACCCAGCCACCGCCCCAACCGTGAAGACAATTGCGTTTAAGTATCCCAACATTAAGAATTGATAGTTTAAAATTATATCAATCGATTATGATTATGACATTATAATATACATACATACAATATGAATAAATTGCATCGATCGGGTTTAGCATTAAGATCAACGTATGTCTTTCATGAACTAGGTACGCTCGCGCGGTTTCAACCGCTCTGCTCGGCTCCTATTGATAACATGGTGATGTTTTATAGCCTATGGCCTTCTTTGATAAATAGATTATCCAACACAAAACATTTTGTCAAATCGAACCAGTAATTCCTGAGATCAGCGCATTCAAACAAACAAATTCTTCAGCTTTATACAGGGTGGAATTTCGTAATGTCTTAATACTTCTAATCTTAATACTTAAGATAGAAAACTTTACTCAAAGAAAACATTCCTTTATTTTTGAAAAGAAACGAAACTGTATTCATAGATTTTCAAAAATTAGCTTACCTCACACGATAATCGAACCGACTAAAATCTGTCAAAGTTTGCACCCTGTACTTTTATTGCATCAATTCTAGCTGTAAGTTTTCTAAATGTTAAAATAAAATAAAATAATGATGTTTCGTTAATATCGGATCAGTAGTTCTGGAGATAAGCGCGTTTAAACAAACAAACAAACTAACGAACTCTTTATCCAATAGATAATATAAGATAATGTACTAGCTACTTCCACGTGGTTTCGTAGCGTGATATTTTATAGCCTTCCTCGATATATGGACTATCAAACACAAAAACATTTTTTCATATCGGACCAGTTCCTGAGGTCAGCACGTTCAAACAAACAAACTCTTCAGCTTTATACTATAATTGAACAGTATACAACTACCAATATATTACAGAATTAGATTATGTTTTTAAAATAACTATCGTGAGACGTACTAAATAAGCTAAATTAGTATATCTTCAGACGGGTTACACGTGGACATATTTTCCATCACCTGTCAGCATGTATATGCGAGGGTTATGGTTATGTGTTCCGGAAACTTTTGATACCTCTCCACAGTCACTGACTATGATATATGCACGGCATATAGACGTTTTCGTACATCGCCATTTCTCTCCACACTTAGTCTTATACCACAACGAATATGTGTAGTTGTTCCACATATAATATTTTTTCCCAGATACCAATTCGATCTCTTTTAAATCTGCAACAATTTTTTTAGAGTAATATTGAAATATTAGTTTAACAATTATATTTTGTATACAGTTGACATTATTACTGACTCCAACGATCGATTTGAAGTCGCGCTTAACACGTTCCTTGCGCCATCACTTTCAAAAAACTTTCAGCTGGTGCTTTGTGGTGGTGGTGGTTAGTTTGGAGACCTAAAAGATCTCCAAACTAACCTACCATTTGGTGCGTTTGAGACCTAATCGGTCTCCTAAAGATACAGTTTTCAAAATAGTTTATATCTTCCAAACAATCAAATATATTTTGAAGTTTTTGTGGGTGAAAGATATCCTATTGCTTTATATTTTGCTAGGTTCGCACGCAGTGACATTTGAATAAACTACAAATACCAAACAAAAATATGATATCGATTGTATCTCGTACCGCAACGGAAGATAGTTCAATATGCGTAGTAAATAGTGATGGGAATAAAATTATATCTCAGTTGTCGATTCAAAAAGTTTTATTAATTATGCAAAGTGTTTTTCATTAAAACACGGTAAGCACATTGATTGCTTGCATTGCGCGCAAATGGTGACAATTCGTTTAGTTTTTTTAGAAGCGGCAGTGCTGTTTAATTTGCGTCGTAATTTTTTGTAACAACCTACACAACGTCTTTTTTTGCCGCCACGTTGGAAAACATGATCAGTACATCTTCTTTTGGGTAATTCTGTAATAAAGTGCATTGTATAAATAAACAGCATGCATTTATGTCAGTGAAGTAAATGCGATGGAATCTAATTTTATTAGTTTCGTTATTCGAGTATCTTATGTAAATAAATTTTTTACACTTTTCTCTTTTAAAAGCACTCATTGTATAACAAAAATGATAATCAACATGTAGGTATATACGCGAGTGTTATTTTGCAAACGTGCGCGCGAGCTCCCACGTCGATGCTAGGACAACACTAAAACGAGTGACGCAGCGCCCGCGCCGCCCACTTTCCCTCTTTTGCGTCTACGAGGCGTACGATTTCACGAGTACCGACATATCTCCTAACGCAAGGAATGAAAATAATTACAGTACTGTGCGTTAGGGACCTAATCCATCTCTAATTTCTTTTTTAATGTCCTTGAATTCATCTTTAAGTAGGAAACAAATATGTATATTTGTCCTACTTATACCTAAAGAACTTTACACGTTACATCCTCCCGCAAGGAGTGAAACAACACGATTATGTTCAACGCACAATACAAAAGCAAGAGATCTGATAGATCTCGTAATGCAACGAACGTGTTAAGTATAGTTCCGTCTCTACAATCTCTTTGCAAAATGACAGAGAAGGCACGATATTTAAGTACAACTTATAATTGAGTAGCCTTTCAGTATTCGGAAGCAAGAAGTTTATGATTAAGTCTGAAGTTCTTTTGAGTCTGACGGGGTTTTGAGAAATTAACTCTTATTTTACTTGTCGCATAAAACAGCTTGCAAAATGTCTTAATTTTATTAAATAATGTTCCTACCGTTGTCTACACAGACGTCTTTGCGGTCATCGTGCGCAAGCTGAGGTAATTTTGCAACTATTGTAGTCTGCTATTACAGTTGTAGGCAACTTTATGGTAAAAACCTTCTGTGTAAAAAAATGGTGGTAATTTTGAGAATTCGCGTTCGCGCTAAAAATTCCAAATTCGAAGCCCCGCCCACGCCTCGCTCGAGCGGGCCCCGCGCTCGCGCCAACAGTCGCCACCGAAACGTTGAGTGAGTGAGTGTGTTCGAAGACGCTCCGCGCGTTCCCGCCAATTTTCTCGGTTTTTGAATTCGTTGTAGAAACATCCAGGCCTAATCTGTTAAAACAGTAGTTGCAAAATTGATTTCATCATCAAAATTGACAAGTTTTGTTTGTGCGATTTCGACAAATGTACATTTATGAAATTAATGGCATACTATTCACTCAGATGTTCTACGATGCTGGTTCGTTGGATACAGTTGCAAGAAGTACTATAGTGACTCGTAACCATCAGTGGGGAATCCAGTTGGACATCCCGGATAACCTATTCTTTTACTATTCTCTTGTGTCGTGGTTGCGCTCATAAAATACACAGGCCCAATGTTTTCATAGACCAATACTTACGACTTTCACTGGTTACACCAAAATTATTTCCTCTGGGTACACTGACGACTTGCATGGATTTTTGAACATCATACGAAATGATTTACGAATAACAAAAATAAAAAAACAATAATTGTACAATACATTTTTATTTAAAATTGAACTATACATTCAGTCTAATTTATTTATAGCTTAATTTTAAGTAGAAAGAAGAACCAGAAAGAATATACGATTAGAAGAAAGGAAATGACGTATTTTGGATGATCCTGCTTATAGGTTTCGAAGTATTACTAGATCTACAAAATAATTTACACCTCTACAGCTTGACATACTTTCCAGTACTCGTAATACGATATTTGGGTGGTCCGTGGGCATGTGTTCCAGACATTTTCATTAGTCGTCTTGGTCTCTCGTATTCAATAGCCTCAAAGAAAGCGAAGCACTGTGACGTATTTGTACATCGCCATTTTGACCATCCATTTTTAGTCATACGTAGATAAGTATAAGTGTAGTCACCCAACATGCAATATGTCTTTCCATTCAATAATTCAATCTCTTTGATTTCTGCAAAATTTTTAAATATTAGGAACATCGTTTTTATTATTTTTCTTTTACATAAGCTTGTAAACGGAACAGTGTTAATGTAAGTAACACATAAGAAAAATATGTTGTTATTAATTATTTTGTTTAAAACTTGTGGATCGACTTCGCACCTATCAGTGGGCGTGTAAACTATAAGTACGAATGACCAATTATAGCAATTTTTTGCTTTTTAGTTTTTACTTATCCATTTTTGAAGACGGTTTTTAAAACACAGTTTTTTATTTTTATTTAATACTTTTTAGTTTAGTACTATGATACATTATATTTCGTACAACCCACATGAGTGCAAAGTTTTTATCAATACAAATTATTCAAGTTCAAACGCCAAGTAGCTACTGGTAACCAATGAGAAGATCCCTTAACTATCGTACTACTTTATCATCAGACCCTTAATGACAATCACACCCCATCTCGGTGTAAAGTCCTCATCAATACAAAATAATCAAACCCATACACAAGGTAGGTACTGGTCACCGTTGAGGAGTTCCCTCAACTATCGTACCACTTCATCATCCGACCCTTATTGGCAATCACAACCCACCTAGGTGTAAAGTTCTCATCAAAACTATTAATTCAGGCCTAAAACACGGGCTCTCGGCTTTATCATCACATCGACTCCAGACCGATTTGATAAATCAAATCGTTGTGGTTTTAAATACTTAATGACAAAATAAATAGCTATATTAGACGCCCCTATAATTTAAAAGAAACATAAAATTGAGCATTAAGATTTTTTTGCAAATAGTTAAAATCTATTTTTGAGACGAAGGAAATCGTTCTGGGTTACAAGAAGGGTGAAAATATCATTTGGGATATGGTTTAAAACACAAATAATTACGACACACACACACACATTTATATTTAAAAAACTACAAAAACACATCATCAAGACATTCAAATTGTATGAGAGACAAGAAACTTTGAAAAACTACACGGATTATGAAAAAATGTTCCGTAAAAATGCTTATTATATGTATAATTACAATTGTAATACCTATCAGCGGGACTCATTTATTAAATACTACTAAATACTACTTATAGAGTAGTAGGATCACGGGCTGTGACTCACGGCATAATAGCACGGCTTCTGCACGGCTCCGGCACGGGGTTTTCTGCTTTGGAAACAATACGAAAAGGTTGTAAGCACACAACATTGACGTTATGAAATATGTCATACGAATACGATTTAAAGTTGATATTTAAATGACAAGTTTTTGAGTTGTGGCCATGCCGGAGCCGTGTTGTTATGTGCGCGATGACTTTTTTAAAAGTGTAAAAAGATTCAGTGTCATTTCTTTAAAAACTAATTGTTGCTATATACTACGTACTCACTACAGACATCTTACTACAAAAAGATTTTAAAAATCCTTAATAATTAGCTTACGTGGTCCTAACCTAATAATACTGATTTATTATTTATATGAATGATTTAGTTTCTCTTTAATTTTTCAAACCTTTTCATCATTTCTTGTCTACAGACTTGTTTTTACAAAAAAATGTAACAATGAGTTTCAAGTGTAAATATTATATTAACTGCCGACAAAAACTGTTAAAGGCTCATCCTCCGCTAGTGTTGGACATTATTGTCCGAGACGACATCTATTGTATATGCATCAATAATACATATATAAGGAGTACTCATTTTGGTTGCAATCTAAGATTTATTCAATAATCAAGGAATCACACGAAGAAAGTAAATTACAGATTTGATTCACAATACATTAATACTATAAAAATCAAACGATTTGGTTAAAGGAGGTTCATTTAAGTTCATTAGGTACCGTTGTTTATTTAAAACTCTATAATATTACTACACGTGTTCGTAAAATATGACATAACACACAATGATAAGACTAGATCAAATATTTATATTCTAAAATAATAATTAAGAATTGGGTAGTTTCCAGGGTATCAAAATTAAAAATCTAATTAGTCCGTCAGTTACATAATGAAAAAATATTAGACACGTATTTTTTTTATTTTCTCGTATTAAGTTGCAATATTTAGATAAAATGGCGCTAAGTTTAGAAGTGGGAGGTTGTTACGTCATAACGTGCTACAAAATGTGGCACAATGTGACGTCACACGATATTTCAAATTAATATCGTCGAAAGTATTTAATTTTATGAGAAAAGAAAAATACGTGTCTAAAGTTTTAAATTAATCAGACGGACATTAAAGTAAAATTTAGGAAACTACCCTAGTATGACTTATATAATAACTATGGTTACAATTATGCGAAAATATGGCTAAAGCATTTTCAAAAATGAAAAATGTCATATAAAAATAATATTTCGATAGTCAAAGCTCATATTATACTTAGTAAAATCAGCCTCATTTTTTACCCATTTTTTGATTCCTCGAAAGATATCTAAGAACAATTTTTTCCGAAAAATCGACCTAAATTTCATAGCTGATTCATATCCAGTATATTAAATACACAGCAAAAATATACAAAATAATTTTAATCATTTGATGATTCTAGAGTATTGTCTGAAAATAATTGAAGGAATGTAGCAGGAAAATTATTGGACCAAAATTTATAGTTAATGAGATCATCACTACACTTAGGAGCAAAAAAACCCTCCAGATCTTGAGAAAAATATTAGTTTTACAACAAAATTCTCTCATTTTAAACTAAATTGTCTTTTCATACGACATACATTACCAATTTATAAAATACTTGTATCAGAAAGATTGCCTCGTTGGCCGAGTGGTCGCAAATGCGACTGCCGGGCAAAATATTACTGGGTTTTAAAAATCTCAGTGGTAGCACGGAGTCTGGAATTGTGCTCGGTATATGGCAAAAGGGTCACCCCCTATTACAGGGGACTCATAACATTAAATAGTGAAAGATGGGTGTTACATGGTACCTCTGCCTACCTCTTTGAGGATAAAAGGCGTGATGTTATGTCAGAAAATATTTATCAACAAATGAAAAAGAAAAATGCTACTGGCTCCCTTCCTTTGCTCTCAAGTATAGTTAGGATAAATACTTAATCTTAAATAGGTATACTCGACAACTCTTATTTTTAATCATCCCTTCATTATCACTATTGTTCTCATAATAACCAACCATCTGCTTACTAGATAAGCGTTGCATATAATGTATGACTAGTACATTTTCTTTGTATAAAGCAATGCCACATAAAACAATTTAATCTGATATTGTTATGTGAATACTAAAACAATAAAATAAATATTTCGTGTATGCACTGACTAAGGTTATCGATTAATACGTTAGAGATGTGATGTTTAACGAACAATAGTGACTCCTTTTTCTTGCAGCAGACTCTCCAGTACAACCTCTCGTGACAGAGGGTAGATGCCGCACTTGGCAAAACCATTCACTATATTTTCTGAGCTTGACTCATTATTTTCAATAGCTCGATTAACAAGCTTACAGAAAACATCTTTGGGTATTCCTAGATTTACAGCACTGGCTAGAGATTTCTTCTGCCAGCGAGTAAGCTGACCCGTCGGTGTTCCACGCCATCTATGTAACACAGCACGCCAAGCTGTTTGCATGGTTTCATAAAACTCAAAATCAAATGGATGCAGGTGACTCGAATTGGCCAGAGGACAAATGAGAGTGATATTGTTCTCGGCACATATTTGAAGTGCTTTCACGCTGACATGCGCGCTCAGATTATCACAAATGACAATTTTCTTTCCATGTTTTTCGTCAATTGTTGGGACAAAATGCTTTTCTAACCAGTCGTCAAACACACTCGTGTCTATCCAGCCACTGGTTGATGAAGAATAATGAGGATGTTCACTGGGTGTGGGTACGCTTTCTTTGAAAATAAAGAATGGATCGATAAGTTCTCCAATGGCATTGCCACAAAATACAACCGAGTAGTTTGATGTTCCACAGAGCTTATCCAGATCTGGGTGACGAGAGGATCGTCTAAACAACAGACTTTTTTTCTTTGGATCAACTCCGAATCCACATTCATCCATAGTGTAGATGTTGTCTGGAGTTACATAATTGGAGTAGAGTTCATCTTCAAAGCGATTGAAAAAGTTGTTTATGGTTCTTGGAGTGTTGGGAACTATTCTTCCCTTCGTGTTATGTTGATTGGATGTGATAATTTCTTTGACCTCTGGATATCTTTGCATGAATTGTTTACACCAAAATGATCCAGGAGTGTTGCTGCGATAACAAGTGATCCCTTTATCTGCCTCCGTGAGGTAGGCTTTCACAACTGCTATAATATCATTGAAAGTGACTGGGATCCCCATTTCATGCACTTGTAATAAGTGTTTTTTGAAAGTAAAGTCTTCTTCATCCGTCACCGCCATTTTTAGAAGAGGTGTCTTTATTTTTGGTCTTAAGGCCCTGAGTTTGAATTTTAAAGTGGTGACAGGCACCTTATATGTCTGCGAAGCTGCTTTAATGGTTAACGCTTGAGATAGAATTTTCTCGATTGCGTTTTCCACATCTTCAGGTGAGTACCGTTTTAATTTTTTATTGGCACGTGAAGATCTGGTACACGGACCTTGAGGCTCTGAATCTTCTGTAAAAAGAAACCAAGATTCATGTAATTCAGAAAGGTAACAAACAATATAAACCCTAATACCTTAATTATATGCTTATATATTACATATACGGATTGTGACAGATGGAATATCTAACAATGCTTTATAATTAATGTTGGGTTTGACCGAATATTTGTAAATAAAATATCTAATTACATGTGTCAATGACATTTTATTAAATGAATTGTTAATATATAATAAAAGATCTAATATACTCATCTAAGGTAGATTATTTTTATCCTAATATTTAATAATATAACTATTGTTAAGTAAATGTAACGTACGTCCTAATATAACTGTATATTAATATTTATTCCTATTATTAAAAAAAAACTGAGTATAAATTTATATAGAGACGTAAATGCGAAAGTAAACAATTGTATAGTGCAGTTAATAACGAAAATTAAAAGTACGTAGTGCTTCATATTTTAGTGAATTCTCATGTAAGTCCCATCGGCACTGCGATGGTATTTAGGGGCCTTATGGGCATGGGTTCCTGTGGCCTTTAAAAGATCTCCACTATTCCCAATGAGTATATAGGCTTTGCATTCAGAAGTACTCGTACAACGCCATCTAGTGCCAGCATTCGTCTTAAAACCAAAAGTGTACGTGTAATGATCGTACATTAGGTAAGTCCGTCCATTTTTGAGTAGCATTTCTGTATATGGAGCTGAAAAATGACATTGATAAATTAATTATCAATTCAATGCCTTTAGCCAAACGCCACTTTAGCGCTTGTCTACAGAGAGAGTAGAAAACTAAACGTATGGGGATGACACTAACAAGTGTCAAAATTTCCGTCAATTCCATATAATTTGGTTTTCTATTCTACATGTAGACAAGCGCTAAATGGCATTTGGCTATAGCTGCTGATTTGAAAAGTTGTTTTTTTTTGTAACCAACTCCAAAAAAGGAGGTTCGCAGTTTCAGATGCATTTATACATGTTTATACGCGATTACCTCGTGTTTGGCTGAACCGATTTTGATGCGGTTTTTTGAGGAGTATTTTTAGTCAGTTTACAGCGTAGACACCCGTGTCAAAGAGAACACGTTAAGCCTCCTTTTGATAAAAATCTAAGTACTTACGATATATTTTTTATTACATAATCAACATAGAGTATATATGAGATTGATAAATTCTGAGCTGTAGAAGTCTCAATGTAAGTACTGCTAATACCTACCGTAATAATAAACCCTATAATACTTCGCTCCAAAGGTCGAATACCGAGGTCATCTTTGCATCAGAATTTAAATGTGATACACATTATTATAAGATGCCTTATAGCCTAGGCTTATTCAAAGTAAACGGGTTTGGGATTTACCTGATTTAAGCGATCAACCTTGCTTTGTCAAGATTTTAGAATAATTCATCATCATCATCATCATCATCAACAGCCTATAAATGCCCACTGCTGAGCAAAGCCTCTTCTCACACGAAGAAGATTTGACCATTAATCACCACGCTTCCTCAATGCGGGTTGGCGATTACAAACTTATAAAAGGAAATTATAAGCCCAGGTTATCCTCACGATGTTTTCCTTCACCGTTTGTCAGTGGTGTCTAGATAATCTTAGAAAGTACATTAACTCAGAAAAGTCACATTGGTACTTGCCGTTGGTAGGTTTCGAACCCGCACCTTCATGCATGAGAAGCGGGCGTCTTAAACCTCCGGGCCACGACAACATAGAATAAATAACCGACTTCAAAAGAAGGAGGTTATCAATTCGACCCGTATGTAATATTTTCAGAACTGCCCAGTTTTCATATACCTATGTTAGTCTTATATCAGCATTATCAGCTTCTGAATAAATGTGCCAAATTTCCTAAGTGTATATGTGTGTATGTTTTTATGTTTGTTTCCTCATATCTCCGAAACTACACGTCCAATATTTGAGTAATTCTTTTTTCGTTGTAATAGGTATAATATCAGTATAAGGCAAGTATCATCAAAATAGGTTCAGTAGTATTTGAGAATTTTAACCAACTATTTTTTTAGATTTATTATCATTTTACATTGAAGTCAGTTTTACTGTTTTTGGAAAAATTACTTGGTTTTTTACGAATTGGTCCATCTTTGAATTTGAAGTGTTTAGTGTCTGGTCTGGGGATTAACTCTTGAATCAATCGATAGATTCTGATAGATCGACATTGGTATAGTGAATTTCGTACTATTGAGTTGCAACACTAGCCCATTACGTGAATATTTAACGAACTAAATGAGGGTTTATATTCCGTACTCTGAATGCTGTTTTAACAGCTATATTGATAGAGATTGTATAGTATTGACATTGAGATTGGTTTCAAGAGTAAGCACCCCGATCTGGGTTGCATCTTGTTTGTACAGATTATTATGTAATATATCGTAGCGAAAATTCTCTTTTTATTCAGTATCTTTATAAATATATGAATTGATTCACAATTATTTCTTAAATAGCGGCTCCACCTACATTTTCTTTTTGAAGCCGCTATTACGGTACTGTTTGGTTACCGTCAAAAAGTTTTGAGCAACTATAGTCACCACCACGCGACCGCGACGTCCAAGGTTCTAATGGTTAGCAGATAATGAAACAGTAATAGTTACTTAACACTTTATTACACCAAATAAGAAAAGAATACAATTAAGACCCCGAGACCAACTTCAAAATTACAGTTTTGTTAAAAAATCTTAAAAGAAATTGATAAAATAATTTAAGTTAATCATTATTAACAATAAAAGACTAAGTTGGCCGCACAGTCAATTAACTAAACTAATTTAATCAAATGAAAATCATTTTGGTTTACTGCAACTCTTTGTCAAAAAGTAGCGTCAATAGAGATGTAGAAAAATGAAAATATTTAGTACATATACAGGTAGACAATGTTACAGTGTTACATTCTGAGTTTTTACACAATTTTAAGAAATAGAAATAGTAAAAAGTTTGGCAAAAAATTAAACAGTAAACCTAAGGACGCACCCATATCTGGCCAATGCTCCGCAAATGCACAGCTCGCGGACCGCTCGCGAGCGGCCGAGGGCTACGCCTTCACGGCGCATTCGGTAGATGTGAACGCATCCTAACAATTGTCACAAAAACGAATGCTTAAAATTTAAACAAAAGCCGAAAGCGATTTCCTAATACCTATAAACTAAAATTCACAAATTATTCATCCATGTAGGATCTAAACAGTTTAGCACTAGATTATGTGCACTAATCGTTACAGAATACATTAATAATAATATCATAGTTTTTATAATGACATAATGATAAATAGACATTTCATTAATGAAAAAAGATATTTTGTATAATGCTCGACATCAAAAGTGTGCTAAGATAACCTGTACTTAGCCGTGTAGGGTCCATTAGACCTCGATGGTTTTTGATTTTGTTAATATAAGAACAAACTTATAAGACAAGGACACAACTAGGGGGGGGACAAATGCCACACGAAATGTATCGGCGATCGGCGACATGACAACGCGCGACTCATGTCCACTGCGGCGTTGATGTTGCCGGGCGACCAAAGTCCGGCAACGTCGCACTTTTTCACCCGACGTCGCAGGCGCCACGTGTCGTTGGACACGTCATCACACGTCCTCTAGTATCCTTGGCTTTATGTGATCTTCACAAGCACATTTATTTGACGAGAACTATACAAGTTATGCTACACATATTTAGATACGGTTTCAATACTTAATTATACTCGAATTTAACTATTTGTAAATGTGCACAATTATAATCTCATATACATATTGTAATGACAAAAACAGATACAGCTGAAAAAGCGTTGCTTAGTAACCAATAATTAAAGTCAATTTTTTAACAAACTGTGTTGTATTAATTAATAGTACCTATATACCTATTGGTTATGCGAGAAAATTCTCTTAATCCGATATAAAAATATTACGACTAATATTTTAAATGCGGAAGTCGTGGAAGTATGATAATGTGTTGTATACAAAAAGTACTATACGGATCTGAATAAAATTTGGCATAGAGATAGATTGTATTGTGGAATTATCCATATGCTATTTTTATATAGATAACGCGAGCGGAATCGCTGGTAGAAACTATTACATATTATGGACACACGTAATTAATTTTACGTGAATAATAAAATACAGTAGTATTTTAAATCGACTTCTCGCATGTTTAACATAAAGACTGCACAAAATGCGGATCATAGTAATTTTATATGTTAGGCTGGTTTTAGTCTTACACTAACGGCACGCGCATAGCTCTGATAGCCGAAATGTAAAAACCTTTAGGAACCGTTTTTGAATGATGCGTAGTTATCGGCGCGCCCGGTTTCTAGAAGTTCGTATATCTCGGCTGTCAGCGCCGACGGTCAGCGTGCGGTCAGCGTGACACACAAACCAGCCTAAGTAAATATTCAGTTGCACAGCAACCGTTACATTTCGAATATAGAAACTAACATATTTATAACAATTAAAATTAAAACACATTGCCTTAATAACAACACAATTCCAACTGAAAAAATTACATATACATTACATAATTATTTGCTTCACGATATTATTAATTTGTATTCGCCATTAATTTGACAAATACTCCCTACGCATACGTAGTACCTACATATTTTAGTAGCCATTAAGCTAGACACACATTTTTTTAAGAAAAAGTGACGTAATCTACATATTTTTCCCACTACCAATTTACCTAATTAAGAGGTAAGAAAATAACTACATATTAAGCGTTTTACCGATGTAGGTATCGCTATCATTAGGTATTTAGTATAAACCTAATTATATTGTGATATTCAACAATAACAGTCTAATGGAACAATAATTGATTTATCGTCTAGCGCCAGAAATACCATTTTTAAACACTCGTAGACAAAAAAAGAAATTAAGAATAAATTATTGTGTTCAAACGGCTGAATTAGCTTTTATTGTCGATTTTCAAGTATTATATTATTTTTTTTATACTGAACTTTCTTTTCATTGAAGTTGCTTTGAAATAACAAAAGTAGTGACTTTATATAAAAATATCAACTATAGTGTTGATATCTCGAGTAAATTGCCCTTGAAAACTGATATGTATGTCAAACTAGAATGTTATTATGTGACGACGAAAAATCAAGTACAGAGTTACATTACACTATTATTATGTTTATCATCAGTATTCGTAAACGATATAGTCGCTGGACTTATTACCGTACTCTTTATCTTTGACAAGTTTGTATCGCCCATCATCTGTCTCAACAAAGAATTTTGGTGGATGACAGTGTTCACCTGGTTCCTTCTTTATAGAGAAATCGTTATTCACAATAACTCCGACGTAACAATTGTTCGTGTTGATGCATCGCCATCTTTTCTTCAAGTACGGAGTTTTCGAGTAATAGTGCCCTTTGTATTTCAACAGCAATTTGTCTTGCACCGTCGTTATCAGTTGCACTGAAAAAAATAATCATCGTCAGTACTGGTCTTAAAATAACTTTAAACTTATACTAAAAGAAATAAGTAAGTAATTTAAAAGAAAGAAACTTAAACTAAAAAGGGGATAAATAAAATGAGTTTTGAAATAAAAATAAAAGAGAAAATGTTCAAAACAAAAAGTTTTACTGTAAAACATGTAGACGAAATTAAAATTTATAAACTTAAGACTTTGTTTTCAAAGAAATTAGAAAAAATATTGTTTATATATTCGTATAATATATTAAATGATACATAAAACACATGTAGGTATTCTTAACAACTGAAAAAGTTTCAAAAAAAACAAGGATGCTATTAAACCTTCTTTGAACGTTATTCTATGTAAAATCAGTTTGAAAAAGCATCGACACGATAAGTCAGTTACAGGTTAATCTAGTAAGTCATTGGTTTTTGGAAACTATTTCATTTGTTTTACATTTTAGAGTCCATTTTTCAATAATCAGTTAATTTTTAACTGTGGAAAAAATTTACATTTCGTTGATAGTTTTTAGTATGGCGTTGGACAAATCGGCCCG
This sequence comes from Spodoptera littoralis, assembly GCA_902850265.1. NCBI lineage: Eukaryota > Metazoa > Arthropoda > Insecta > Lepidoptera > Noctuidae > Spodoptera > Spodoptera littoralis. The sequence continues at coordinate 2,996,498 of LR824542.2, read as the reverse complement.
TACAATCTAACCTCTTTTTTGTATTGTCTGCCGGTGTAAGAGACACAATAAAAAACATATTATGTCTACGTAGATCTACATACCGGCATACCATGGACTACTTATCAGTTTTTGTTTTCGATTGGGGATACTGGCGTACTTCCCATTTCGAGTTTTAACAAATTCTTTGGGTTGATGTAAATGTTCCTTCGGTTCTTTGATCACATTATATTTTTCATCAATCATTAAGGAGGAGTAACAGTAACTCGTATGAATGCATCGCCAAATATAGCTTTTTGAAGTTCTAGCATAACAATAACCTTTATATTTAAAAAAAGTTTTGTCATGGAGTGTAGTGATAAATTCGCCTGAAACAAGAATTGAGAAATTAATCATCTTCCTTTTAAAAGTCTTCAGTTGTTATTTACGTTGAACTCCCGGGCTCGGGTGCGGTTGTGGTGCTCGCGAGTATGTGTTCACGTTGACCGCCAGGAGTTTGCGTGGGCTACAATTTCAAACCTTTTAATCTTACTAAATAAAAGGTATTGTATATATAAAGTAACATAATATCACATGTATCCCCGAAGGTGAAGGCAGAGGTGCACATTACGGCACTTAATGCCAGTCTCATGTAATAGGGGGTGAGCCTTTTGCCATATATACCGGGCACAATTCCAGACTCCGTGTTCTGAGAAATTTTAAAAACCCAATAGTACTTTGCTCGACCCGGAAATCGAACCCGACACCCCTTGCTTGGCAGTTGCACTTGCGACTACTCGGTCAACGAGGCAATCATGTATAAAATACAATAATAATAATTACTTAAAACTCATCAGCCGTCCATTCAGTCCTGAGTCCATGCAAGAAGATTAACAATTATAACTATTTTTATTGTTAATGGCAATTTTAATTATACGCGTTTGTGGTGCATCGTGAATCTATTAAAGCTGTTGTATTCTTTCACATTAGTTTATTCTGTTTGGAAAATTTACCTGTGTTTGTCTCTAGATCTAATATTAAAAGTAATCTGTGGAATAAGTGGGTAACGTATTTGCCAAGTATAATGTATGCTAAGCTGAATTATGTAAATTTGTACTATGTTACTGTTTGTTTTAAAATAAATAAATACCTTCTGTCAGGGGTATTACAGTACATTTTTGGATGGTGTGTGCCTTTGGCTGTTTGAATACTGTGAGGGCATCATCCGCGCAGACTGAAGCAGCAGTGTCCGGTGTGTATACATGGCCAGTTACACTTACTCTTCTTCTTTGAGTTATAGAAATTCTTGTAACGTAAACTTTTTGCTTGACACCGTATTAATTAACTCGGCTGCGAAATATGATTATTCCATATCTTAATAAATAATTTTCACTAAACGTTTGTAACTCATTTCTAAAACCAATATATTTTATAGGTACCAATCAGCATAGGTACTTGAAATTTACCAACCAACAAAATTAAAGATACAATTGAAAATTAGAACATTATATTTACAAACGGTATTTTATTATTTCAGTTTTACAATTTAAACAGGAACAATATTAGGTCCACACACTTCTGAAATTAGTTTGTAGTGTGTCGCGGAAAGCTCATGAATATGAGCCTCTAGAATAGCTTGAAACTAGTCGAGTTCTTCGTCAAACGGTTACGCGAGTAAGTCGAAAAACGTAATAATTAATTTATGTAGAAAAGGGTGAAAGTCCACAGGGAATGTTACACGCTGTTGAGGTACACTAAAGAGCATAAAAACGGAGACAATGATATTTTTTCATTTAATCGAATCCTTTATAACTTAACTAGCGACCCGCCCCGACTTAGCAAGGGTTCAATATGCACATATTATACATATAAAACTTCCTTAAGAATCACTCTATCTATTAAAAAAATCGCATCAAAATCTGTTGCGTAGTTTTAAAGATCTAAGCATAAATAGGGACAGACAGACGGCGGACTTTGTTTTATACTAGGTATGTAGTGATATTCCTTAAACGACTATTCCGAAAGCGCTCTCATATTAAATGTAACTAAATTGCCATTTATACGACATACGTTACCAATTAATAAAATACTTGTATTCGAAAATATTAAGCAAGAAATAAAAAGAGGAAAAAACGCTAGTAGTTCCGCTTCTTGGCTCTCAAATGCAGATACTAACTACGTCTGCCATTTCAAATGTATTGTCCATCCTTAGTCTTATGATAGCCTTTAGGCGGATGATCATGGAATCGAGACTGCGTCAGTTTTCCATCCTCACCAATTTTAACACTAGCATAACATGAATTTGTTTTCACGCATCTCCATTTTCTACTACTATATGGAACTTTAGTATAATAATAGTTGTTGAATTTCAAAAACTGCTTGCCATCTTCCACTCTTATTATTTGCACTGAAACAAACAAAAATATTAAGAAAGTACAATGTGGAATGATAACTAAACGTTTCTATATATGTTGAGATTTGTAATATAAATATTGTATACGTACATTTTCAATCGAGATTATTGGATCTTGTTGATAAGGAGTCATTTTCATTGCATTTTTGAGCAATATTGAAGCCATTGCCTTTTTGTAGGACACCTATGAAGAGGTGGTTCTTTGGGTAGTTGAACACATCTCTTCCTTCATGTCTAAATAATCTTAGAAAATACATTTAACTCGGAAGTCACATTGGTTCTTGCATACATAAGAAGCGGGTGTTTTAAAATAAACAGATAAAAGGTTCGTAATCCATTTTAAGTGCTACTTGTTTCCCATTTTCTGGATCTCGTATGAATAAAAAAAATCTTACTTGGTTCGATGTTTGAAGACGGTATTTACGCATCCAGATATGGTATTTAGATCAATTCTAAAGAAAAAACAACTTTATTACTCTAATTGTTTAAAGTGTTTAATACAATTTTAGTGCCACTCGTTTCCTACTTTATGGAGTTTACATTATATAAGGGCATATCATCATCATCATCATCATCAACAGCCTGTGGCGACGCGTGCCACATGTCAACGGATGACGTCACAAGAATCCTACATCGCACATGCAAAGTTTACAAGCAAATAAATACGGATAGAAAATCCCAACGAACAACTGTTGGGCAGAAAGCCCGCCAGGCACGATCACCTCGCCTGGTCGGAGGATCCTCCTTTTCCGATCTTAGGGAACTATACTCTCTGTTCCCTAAAGTGGTGACCCCGACGTGATTGGAAACAACCTTCACATCACGGAGCAGATCAGCACCGTCATCCGTATCGCCATCCCTCTCATTCACCACTTCTCCGCTGAGCGGTAATCAAGTCGCAGCCAACCAGCATCCTCGGCCTCAACAGGGACCACCATTACCTGCAACGAAGTTGTGCAGCCTGGTTCTTCCCTACGGCCTCACCAGCGTCTAGGCACAGCACTTCTGCACACGGTCTGAAGGACACCTCCTCCCGTCAACGCAGACGCCAGCCACTACGCACCTACCCTCGCAGCATCTCTTCCCCGACTCACCGTGGGACACTGCGAGCTCATCTCTCCGACTCACTGGAGTTTCACCCTGCACCGCTGACCCGACTCACTGGGCACTCAGCGGCATGGTTCCGACCCACTGGAACTAGGGACGTTCTACACTGGCTCTGGCACCACTCATCTCAAGCATCGACAGCAGTCTCAGCGGGATCGACCTCCGGTCTTGGGAGGGAGTGATGTGGCGACGCGTGCCACATGTCAACGGATGACGTCACAAGAATCCTACATCGCACATGCAAAGTTTACAAATATATAAATGCCCACTGCTGAGCAAAGCCTCTTCTCACACGGAGAAGGTTTGAGCATTAATCACCACGCTTGCTCAATGCGGGTTGGTGATTTCAAACTTATAATTAGAAATTATAACCCCAGGTTTCCTCACGATGTTTTCCTTCACCGTTTGTCAGTGGTTTCTAAATAATCTTAGAAAGTACATATGACTCGGAAAAAGTCACATTGGTACTTGCCGTTGGTAGGTTTCGAACCAGCACCCTCATGTATGAGAAGTGTAAACACACATAATTAAAATAGTGTTAGTTACATGGAAACAGCAATTTAGTTTATTATGAAATATTTATTGATAACTAAAACATGTGCCATAAAACTTATTACAAACTTTAAAGTTAAAAGATTGATCATTATATATACTACTTACAAATTTGTTCAGCAAACATAGTTAACTAGCTTTTACCCCGCGGCTTCGCTCGCGTCACAAAAGTATAAAAGGTAGCCTATGTGACATATACTAATACACACAGCGCCATCTATACCAATACTTTTGTTTTTCCTCGGGAATATAAATTTTTTCCGGGATGATAAGTACCCTGTTATTTAATCCACACTTTTAACTTTACGTCTGCAAAAATTCAAAGCAATCGGTTAAGTAGTTACGGCGTTAAAGCGGAACAAACAAACTACCTTTCCAATTTATAATATTAGTAAAGATGAATTGAATTTGCACATTTTAATTTTAAAAAACAATATACAGAGTATGTTTTCTTAAATACATTGATTACCTACAAATTAAATTAGATACGAATTGCTGAAGTGATTTGAAATAAAATGATTCTAATAGTAAACAAAATAAAGTACAAATTCATTATAAAAAATAAAGTCAAAGCCTTGTCAGTTAAGCTGTCTTCTAACCTAAAAGTCTTCTAACCTACCGACAGTATTATACAGTGGGTAGCAAGTCAACCTACTCTTTTCTGTCAAATTCCTTTATTATATTTTCAACTCTATCATTTAGGTATAAAGTTAAAAATCTAATGACAGAAATAGACACGTTGATGAGCTGGCCACTGTTTATTACACTTTGTTTGTTAAAATCGTATATACTTTCCAGATTTACTTTTAATAAAAGTTTTTTTTCGATGCTTATGGTCCATTTGACCATCGTAAAATACCAACGACTTGTCCAAAATTAGATAACATTTGCACCTTGGTTGACTGGTACAACGCCATCTATCGAGCGACTCAGGCCCTTTTTTAGTATACTGTTTATAATATGTAAATCCTTTGTACAAAGCCAGTTGTTTACCGCTGATCAGTGTTATTAGTTTAACTGAAATAGAAAAAAATACTATATTAAAAAACACAAAAAAAAACAAAAACGTTTTCAAAATATGGATTAAATAAAAATAACAAAATGATTGCAATAGAAACATGATTTTAATTTTTTATTACAAATAGTATTCTAATTGATTTTGTAGCGATAAAAGATTTCCATATCAAAAACGTCCTATTTATAGTACAAAGATAAAAAATAAACTTGCAGAGTAGGTGAGGATAATTGAAATTTTTTAATGCAACAAGGAATATTTAAGAGAGAAATGAGAGTATGAAGGTTATTGTGAATACCTACATAAAAAAAATAAAACACTGGTTGATTTGTCAGATTTTTTATTAAAAATAAAGATAAAAATTATTATATAACATTTACGTCCTACGTTTATATTTCCCATTAGAACATCTGATTATCGGCCTGTTTGTATGTTCATGTTTCCATAAATATTCCACTAATTTATTATTATCATTAAGATAGATGAATGATTTGCACTTTGGAAAATTGGTGCATACCCACTTATGCCCAGTTCTTGTTTCGTATCGGTAGAAATAGGGGTGGCCACGGAATATGGCCCACTTTTTACCTCTACGCGTATTGACAATGTGAACTAAAAAAGAAAAACAATTAAATAAAATAAAAAAATAGTTCTAAATGTATTATCTAAGACATCAATCATAGTAGCATTTCGAGAAGCAAACATAATATGTATGTTCAATATTAGATAAAACAACAAAATGTTATTATTCAGTTATTGCATAACAAATATTATGAGACGTTAGTAAATTAGTTAAAATCTAACATAAATAAATATATACCTATAATAAATTAATATACACAAATCTACACTACACTAACTAAAATTAAATATTATTACAGTTAGTAATATTAAATACAGTTTGGGGGAAGAGAGAAGGATCTTGATGTCTTGTCGATGAATGTATGTGGATTTTTTATTATGGAATAGGAGGCAAACGGGCAGTCGGATCGCCTGATGGCAAGCAATCAGCGCCACCCATGGACCCTCTCAACACCAGAGGAGTCACAAACGATGGAAGAATAAATCACAAAACACCGGCAGAAAACAAAGCTTTAGAAATTGTTAGCCAAGCGAATCAAGCACATAAAACTATAAGACATAAGATATGAATTAACCTGGCATCAGGGAACTGTAGTTCAAGGTAACACTGTTAGTGCATATATTTTCCGTTAGGGCATTTGATCATTGGTCTGTTCTTATGTTCATGGTTCCATAAATATTCCAACAAATTATTATCATCGTCAAGAAAGATGAACGATTTGCACCTTGGAAAAGTGGTGCACACCCACTTATGTCCATTTTTTGTCTTGTATCGGTAGAAATAGGGGTGTTCCCGGAATAACGCCCATGTTTTACCGTTGAGGGTGTCGATTAAGTGAACTGAAAAAGAAAGAAATATATTTTATTGAAGTGGAAGAAGAAACAAGGTATTCCTAATTGCTAAACCATGGCAGCTTTGAGACATAAAATTCGGAAGCCATAAGCACTTAAGTCAATTCTTTTTGCATGCAATGAAATGTTACAGGAGGTTTAACCCTTTAAGTTCCGTCATTATAGACACAATTAAAGAACAATAGGTTACGGTCACCGGTGTCCTCGCGGTGTTTGACAGTTTAATTCGATTGGTGTGAATAAAATACTACGGCCAATTATGAACATATCGAAGTATAGGTATTTAGGCTTTATTTAGTATTTAGTGAAATATCTATGAAGTGTTTATTAACATAATATACCTAATTATTTGATTATTTATTTTACATATTTTTTTAAATAAACAAGTGTACACTTTGATTTCTTTTTAAACTCAAGTTCAATTTATGTAATTCCTTGTGGTATATCTTATCACTCATAGGATTTTAATGTGATTCTGAATAAACAGTGTACGATATAGTTAAATGCTATGGTAAATATGTGCGGGTGCTTCTACGTCTAGTGTAATGATTTTAATATAGCGGTGCTTAATCACCTCTTTAATATTTTGTTCGGAATGTAAGTTTTATGGTACAGTGTACTATTGTAACTGAATGGAGTGACGTTGACTTAAGTGCTTATTTCAGTCAACGGATAATACAAAAACATGAGTGCTGTGACTTTCTACAATTTTGAGCAAAATTTTGACTGAAGTGCTTTTGGCCGCCGCATCTACATATAATGATATAAGCAACGGGTAGTGCTGAAAATCAGCGCTGCGACTCGAGCTATCGCGCTCGGGTCACGGTATTTAAGCAGAGCACTGGCCTTTTTGCGAGATTACAGTGTGTTTTTTTAACCATTTATTATTGTTTTTTATCTTTGTAACAGTGTTTTTTTCTCTAATATGTCAAATATGAGGTATTATGGTACCTATAAAGAGCCTCCCTTTAGTCCTGCAGTAGGCAAACACTTTTTGGGGTATGACGTAATGATAGTTCATACAAAAAAAAACATAAAATAAAAGATTATTTTTTTTTATTTCACACATTGGATATAACAAATTTTTATACAATTTTGAAATTCCAGTGAATTGGAAAAGATAACTATCATTGATTCTATTTATTTAATACAACAACTACGTTCGTGCTGTTATATCCCTGATATGTAAGGGTTTATGCTGGGATGACATAAGAAATGCATCATCATCATTATTATATCTTAACGTGTAAGGTGGCATGCCAGACCCCCCTCAGTCTGAACAAGATCTCCGAACGGTACGGTTGTATACTCAGTCCTTTAATTAATTAAAATAGTTTTAATATAAAATTAGTTTTTTTTAAAAAGAAATCCTAAAGGACTCTCGTAACATTTTGGTGGCAGCGGTGGGATCCGGAAATATCCAGTGCCGTTCCGCAGACTCGCGCCGGATCTCGAAATATCGTGAAACATCCCAAAAAGTGTAATCAGATAAGTGAACTTATCACCCACTGTGTTACCCGTGTAAAACCCTGGAAAACTCCTAATCGTAATTCCGTAACCATATTACGAGTCCTGAGACAAAGTGTCCAAAGGGAGCCTATTATCCTATATCAGTGACCTGTGAAGTGAAAATAAAAATCAGTGTCCTGTGAAGTAAAATCAGTGTCGTGTGAAGTGAAAACCCTATCCTTGTCCTGTGACTAAAGGATACATTAAAACCTCCTGTCTGTCTCTCCATTGAGTGATAGCCACTCAATTCGACCTTCGACACATCCTGTCGGAGAGAGAAACAGTCATTCGCCACACATCGTGCTTCGGAATGTTCCCCGTCAGCGTCGCCGTCGCCGTCGCGCTCTTATCAGCTGCTCAAGTAGTAACGATACAGTAAGTCTTTGGTCATTGTTTTGAATTCTATTTTTAGAGTTCCGTTGGCATATATGCAAACGTTTTTCATTGTTATCGTATCGAATTAGAGTCCTGAATACATTTGGCGAAACTCTTCGTTTCCTTGGCTAGTTTAATGCAATTATGCTAAGTGCCAAAACCGAAGAGTTCTCTTACGACAAGTCTGAAGAATCCGTAGAATCCAAAGGTAAAGCACCTCGACAACCATCACCATCTTCTAGGACTACTAGGGCTAAGTCAAAAATCCTCGAATGGATATCAATGCCTTACTTTAAATTAAAAAAATTCATTAAACCATACGACGGGAGTAGGGAACACCTAAATGCATTCCTTATTAAATGCACAAACGCCATGGAGTTGGCTACCGACATCCAAAAACCAATATTATTCAAATATATAATTAACTCCTTAGAAGGTAAAGCGGCAACCACCTGTGCTATTAAGGAATTTAGCGACTGGTGTCAATTAAAAGAATTTCTCAAAACCCAATTCAGTGAACATAAACACTATACACACCTATTAACCGAACTACAAGAAAGTAGACAGGACACACACGAGACGGTAAGTCAATTCTCCCTCCGAGTCGAAACTGCTCTTTTCCACTTACTCACAGAGATCTCATTGGCTAATTACCCACAGAAAGAAATTCCTGGCCGTATAGCCTCCATGGAGGACCTTGCTTTACATCATTTCCTCATGGGACTACTACCGAGGATTTCAAACTTGGTCAGAGCCCGTAACCCTAAAAACTTTAATAGTGCTGTAAATTTGGCTATGTCTGAAGAGAAAATACAGAATAGTCAGTTCGCTAAAAGAAATGCTTCCCAAGCACAATCCAGCAGCACATTTAAACCCCATCAAAAGTCGTCCAACAAACCTAATTCTAATAACTTCTCTTCACAATCTAAAAAATCGTCGTTCACCGTGAATAATAACAACACCCCTAATATCTCGGGATCGTCAACGTTTTGCAGATACTGCAAGGCCACGGGACACGACATTAAAGATTGTGAACTACGTATAACTAATAATAATCGCCGCAATCAAAAATCTAACGATAACCCTAACAACCCTCTTCCTAATCGCGTGTCTCACGTAAATGAATATGATGATGCTCCTGACAGCGACCACCAGGATGAAAATGACCCTTTAAACTAATGAAAGTCTCGCCCCGGTGTCGTTCGAGGCTATCACCGAAAATCGACACCAATCACATGTCCCAATCCAATGACCTTAAAATCTACGAAATAAATATCGATACAACAAAAAGGTTGTTACCCCATGTCCTTCTGGATTCTCCTGTAGCGGAAATACCGCTCTCCTTACTTGTCGATTCCGGCTCGGCAATCTGTTTACTAAAACATTCCACTATTAGTAAACCTCCCAGGCTTATTAAAGAGCCAATCAAACTCAAGGGTATTGACCCAGGCAATGAGCCAACGACCACTGAAGGTCACTTCCAATTAAAACTAAAAGTATCCCAAAGGATGTCCATTCCTTTTAAATTCCATGTCGTAAAAAATATCGACCTACCCTATGATGGCATCATCGGTACAGATTTCCTTACTACGTTTGGTTGCAAAATCGATTACACCAATGATGTGTTGAGAATCGGCAACCAAATTGTAAAACTACACTTCTCCAAACCCTTTTATATAATTCCACCCCGTACCGAATCCGTCATCGAATGCTCTGTCCAAGAAACCAATCTCAAGGAAGGAATCATAGCAGACCAACACTTATCCAGTGATCTATTAATTTCCAACTGTATTGTCAAAATAAAACATAATAATCGAATTAATCTTACAATAGCTAATACGTCTGATAATTACGCGCATGTTAGACCAAACTTGAAATTAAATGTAGAACCATTATGTATTAGTTCCTTCCCAGTCAATACAGACATCCAAGGGACTCTTGAACGATCAAATCAAGTAACCAAATCCCTCAGAACCGATCACCTTAATCAGGAAGAAATATCCGCACTCAAAGAGCTATGCTCCCAATACTCCGATATATTTCATCTTCCTGATGACCATCTGACATACACGTCAGCCCTCGAACACAATATTAAAACGACCGATAACACGCCCGTACATACTAAATCATACCGTTTCCCCGAATGCCATAAAAAAGAAGTAGAAACTCAGATCAATAAGATGTTAGATGACAACATCATAGAACCCTCATCATCCCCATGGAGTTCACCTATATGGATAGTCCCCAAGAAGCTGGATTCTCAAGGCCAACGCAAATGGCGAATAGTAATAGATTATCGTAAACTAAATGACATCACCATAGGCGAAACATACCCTATCCCACAAATATCTGAAATACTCGACCAGTTAGGGAAGAGTAAATATTTTACCACCCTAGACCTTGCTTCCGGCTTCCATCAAATTCGTATCGCCCCGGAAGATGCTCCTAAAACAGCATTCTCTGTTCCACAAGGACATTTCCAATTTAACAGAATGCCGTTTGGACTGAAGAATGCACCATCTACCTTCCAGAAGCTCATGAACAGCTGTCTTACAGGCCTTCAAGGTACTAGATGCTTCGTCTATCTCGATGATATCGTAGTCTACTCTTATGATCTAACCTCACACATTCGTAGCCTAGAATCTGTATTCCAGCGAATCCGTAATTTTAATTTAAAGATTCAGCCTGAAAAATGCGAATTCCTCCGGAAGGAAGTCACTTATCTAGGGCACATAATTGGTCAAAATGGCGTTCAACCTAACCCAGATAAAGTCAGAGCCGTCACAGAATTTCCCACACCTAAATCACCTAAGGATATAAAATCGTTCTTAGGTCTTGTGTCATACTATAGACGGTTTATACAGGACTTTTCTAAACTAGCTAAACCTCTAACTAACTTACTCAAAAAAGATGTGCCCTTCATATGGGAAAATACCCAACAGTTATCATTCGAAAGTTTAAAGGATAAACTTGTTTCCGCCCCCGTATTAGCCTATCCTGATTTCTCTCAGCCCTTCATCCTTACCTGTGATGCTTCAAATTACGCGATTTCCGCTATTTTATCCCAAGGTCAAATAAGTCAAGACCGTCCCATAGCATTTGCATCCCGCACTATGAATAAAGCAGAATGCAACTATAGTGTCACGGAGAAAGAATGTCTTGCCATATTGTTCGGCACCAAAGTATTTCGCCCTTACCTATATGGCAACCGATTCTCCATTGTTACTGACCATAAGCCCCTACAATGGCTCTTTAATTGTAAAGATCCTGGTTCAAGATTAATCCGTTGGCGACTTAAACTAGAAGAGTTTGAATACGATATAAAATATAAAAAGGGTAAAATAAATTCCAATGCCGACGCCCTTTCCCGATTTCCGGTAAATCCAGTCCAACCGGAATCTACCTCTAACTCTGAATCTAAAATCGAAAACGAACCCTCTCAGGCAGTAGATAAAGACCTCATGGATCTACTAATATCTCCACCCTCGTTCGACCCTGAAACGTTAAACTCACCTACGTCAGATCCTCTTGCTCTGAATGATAATGATTTACTCCCATTCCCTGAAATAAAACCTATCCCTGAATCATCTGAAGTCCTGAAAGAAAACACTAGCAACCACTTACCCTCTACCACACGATGCTCGCCGACTTCAGACTCTCCAGCTGCAATACCACTGGCTCAGCAACCAGATGGCAACACTGAAATCATTAATGACTTACCTGATCTATCTGACGATAATTATCCTGCATTCCTGAGGGCACTAGCACGAAAGGATAATACGAGTTTTAATACCATAATCCAAGAACACAATGAAGATATATCTAAATCCAAATATAAAATAATTATCTTACCTACTTCCATTGACCTTGATGAGTCAAATCCATATGTCCAAAATATCATGGACAATATCCCCAACAGTTCAGAAATTATCTCCAAAGAAAGATCCTTGAATTCATTCATTTCATTTGAAAATAAAGATAAACTATACTATCTCCTTTTTTTTAAAGTACATCATTTTGATAAATCTGATTATCCAGACATCTATGAGAGCCTTAGAACAATCAGGAACGAGTTAGTTATTAAACTCGACCTAGACTCGAACCCTGACATCTCCATAACAGATTTTAAAAACCCATTTGATAGTCATCAATATGTTAAAATATATAATATGCTTCTCTATTTATTCAATAACAGTAACATAAATGTACACGTATACAAAGGATCGATCATATACCCATCGTCGTCTGAAATCCCCAAGATACTTAGGGAGAATCACGACATTCCTATTGCTGGACACTTAGGTAGTAATAGAATGCTTAAAAGAATTCAAGAAAACTTCTATTGGAAAAATATGCGGACTGACATTGAAAATTTCGTCAAGAAATGTGTACAATGCCAGACTAACAAAGCCCTTAGACAAATAAATCGGGCCCCCATGCAAATAACAAGCACATCCACTCAACCCTTTCAGCGAATATCCTTAGATATAGTCGGGCCACTACCTGAAGCAGGTCCCGCCAAATTGAGGTACATACTAACCATCCAAGATGATCTAACAAAATTCTCTTCTGCTTACCCGATTCGAACCACTACTGCAGAAGAAACTAGTGAATGTCTTCTTCACTATATATCTATCTTTGGCATTCCAAAAATGATCCTCACAGATCAGGGAACTAACTTCACATCGGACCTATTCCGCAAAACTTGTGAATTCCTTAAAATAAAGAACCTTTGGTCGTCCCCGTACCATCCGCAGACGCAAGGCGCCCTTGAGCGCAGTCACTCGACTCTCAAAGAATACCTTAGATCTTTCGTAAATGAAGAACAGTCCAACTGGCCCAGATACGTGTACACAGCCATGCTTACCTATAACACATCCGTTCATTCAACAACCAATTTCACCCCATTCGAACTAACTTTCGGAAGCAAACCTCTGATCCCAAATTCTATCTATGACGAAGCCCCAGGAGCAACTTACCCTGACTATGTCCGCATGCTTCAGAATAGATTAAAGTATTGTAGAGACAAAGCCTTGGACTCCATAAGGAGATCCAAAGAAACTTCCAAAAATTACTATGACACTCGCACTCGCCCTGCGAAATACAAAGTCGGTGATTACGTGTACCTGAAGAATCACCTGCGAATGCGCAAGGCACTTTCACCACAGTGGAAAGGGCCTTACAAGGTAATTAGAATCAACGGAAACAACACACTTACCTTACTCATCAACCGACGTCACGTCATACATCATTATGACCAAGTGAAGCTGGCAGAAGCAGCTCCGTAATTTAGGAAATAAACACATAATCTTAAAATTACTCTAGACTTACCTTAGGTTATCTTTACAGTTCAGCTCAGAGTCAACCTAACCAGAGTTTCATCGAGCCAATCAACTCTAGTTCCGGACTCTACTTCGATTATTTAGGAAAGCTACGAATAAACAATATTGAACTTAGTATAGTAATACCTGTAGACATATCTCATTTCAAACCACATATTGATAATATCAAATCAGCGCTTTTAGTTACTGGAAATTTATGTAAACAAACCAGAATTATAGAGATTATCTCCATTTGTTATAATAATTTAAAACCATTGTCGGCCCGTTTCCAAGATATGAGTAAGGAATTAACATCAATCTCACATTTAATTGATAACAGGACAAAACGTTCCGCCTGGGTTAGTGGTGCAGGAACAATCTTAAAGAAAATATTCGGCACCCTAGATGAAAACGATGGCCTACAATATGACGAAACTATCAAAACATTACAACTCAATGAAAAGAAATTAGCTTCATTATTAAAAGAGAATATTTTAATAACCACTTCTGTTTTAACTCAGTATAACGTTACATTAAGTAAAATAATAGAGAACGAGGCAAACTCAAAAGAAGCCATTGATAGACTTTCAGTGAGTGTTAGAAACATTACTGAAACCACAAATGGTTTACAAATACAAACAAATGTCAATGAAGTTATCAATGCCCTCGAGACATCGATACTTACTCTATCTTTTCAACTAGAAGATATCACTAACGCTATCCTATTTAGCACCCAAAATATTTTACACCCTGCAATAGTAACCCCTACACAACTCCACAAGGAACTAGTAGATAACTATAGACATTTACCCAGTGACCTTGAGTTGCCTGTATCTTTAGATATTAAGTCCATACATGTTATTTTAAGTATTTCTAAGTTAGTTTGTTTCTATACTAGTAATAAGGTAGTTTTTATATTGCAAGTGCCAATGGTAAAAACTCAAGAATATCTGCTATTTCATAATATTGCATTACCAACACCACACAATACTTCAAACCCAAACACTTTCAGTTTAATTCTCCCTGATAACAAATACATAGCAATGACCAAAGACAAATCCTACTATTGTGTTTTCAATAGTTTGGAAATTTGTAAAATAGTGACTTCTGGAAATTATATCTGTGATATTGAAAATGTGTATTCTACTGATGCAAAACCTACATGTGAAAGTGAACTCCTTACCAAGGTAATTAGCGTGAAACCTGCTCAATGTCATACGAAGATCCTCATTGGAAAGGTAAATATCTGGAAATCCCTGATCAATAATAAATGGATCTTTGTACAGTCAAAACCTAACAAAATATCGATAGACTGTTTAAATAACAAATTAAAAGAAACCACCATTTCAGGTACAGGGATATTAAGTATCCCCAAAAATTGCATTGTCCACTGTAAAGCTACCACACTTATACCTAAACAAAACAATTTTAATATAACTTCACCAATCAGACATTTTCCAGATTTTAACTTAATTGAAGACTCTTGTTGTTCCATAAAAACAGTATATGAAAATGCCAGTAATATACTCCCTGTAAAACTAAATAACATAGACCTAGATGATTTACATACCAATTATAATGATAAGATAAAGTCTATTTTAAATGACCTTGAATTTGTAACAAATCCAACAACCCCTCATATTGTAACATATGGTAAACACTATTCTATTGTAACACTGGCAATTGTAATCTTTATACTTATATTTCTTAATTACCTAGTTTATAAGAAAATTTGTCAACGATATAACCGTTCCCGTAGGAATAGAGCAAATATTTGTATAACATCATCTCAGCCTGAACCTTCAATAGAAATGACAGATAGACAAACAGGTTTCGAAGATAGTACACCTAATACAAGTAATATTGCTCCACTTAGGGTAATAATATAACAGAGACTTTGAACCAACCCCAAAGCCTCTTCTTAAAGGGGGAGGTGTTATATCCCTGATATGTAAGGGTTTATGCTGGGATGACATAAGAAATGCATCATCATCATTATTATATCTTAACGTGTAAGGTGGCATGCCAGACCCCCCTCAGTCTGAACAAGATCTCCGAACGGTACGGTTGTATACTCAGTCCTTTAATTAATTAAAATAGTTTTAATATAAAATTAGTTTTTTTTAAAAAGAAATCCTAAAGGACTCTCGTAACAGTGCGTTAGTCGTCTCGGATTTCTTTTTAATGGCATAAGCCGGTAAACGAGCAGACGGATCACCTGATGGAAAGCAATCGGCGTCGCCCATGGACACCTGGAACACCAGAGGCGTTGCAAGTGCGTTACCGGCGTTTTGTGGATTAGGAGTTTAAGGATCGTTGGGGATTCAGGGATTGGGGAGATTGGGGAAGGGGAGGGTAATTGGGCCTCCGGTAACCTCACTCACACGACGAAACACAACGCAAACGTTGCTTCACGTGGAATTTCTGTGAGGCCGTGGTATCACTCCGGTCGAGCCGGCCCATTCGTGCCGAAGCATGGCTCTCTCACATTTAAAAAATATAATAAATGTATTGCATAAAAAATATAATAAATTGTTTATAAATCTATGAATATTACAATGTATTAATGATATGTACATAGATATTTAACATTAATTACGTAGGTAATTCAAATATACAAATTGTTTTGCATTTTTCTAACCTTATAAACAGTGCTTTAACCTCCAGCCTGTCGGTATATAAGACACAATAGAAAAGACATTGTAGGTACCTCTCGTGGATCTGCGTTCGGGCACACGACGGGTTCATAGAAAAGATAATGTATTGAACCTTTTGGAAGTATCCACACAGGTGACAAAAATAGATGCAAAATATAAATAATCTGTGATTTCATGCAAATTTTATACACTGCGGTATGGAAATCAATCCGCTTATTTAACTGTGGGGGCAGACTCTTAAGTCTTTTCTTTTAATAAATAAAACGGAATAAATTGACACTATACATTAATAAACTCGTTTTTTTTAATCTAACAACTTTTAAGGGGCTTGTATCACAGATATGTCAGCCCCATCATACCTTTTTTACATTACATTTTCTTTAGGTACCCTAGAGGATCATTTGATTAATTCATGGAGGACCAAAATGAAAGAAAATGAAGCACAACTTTTTCATAATCGTTATTAATTATTATTAGATATAATTACTTATAGTTTTTGAACCGATTCTAACTGTCCGGCCTCGTAGAACATTGCAATGGTTCTACAATTTATTTATCTATTTATGTTATGTTATTTTTTTTTAGTTGTTTTACGCCGTGTCCTCAGGGCGGTCGTCACAGTGATGACACCCGGGCGTTTCCTCCCGCCCCATCACACACAGGTACCTCCTGAAACTTCCATGTCCGGTGAGGACCTGCGTCAAGTGGTAGGTGTTTATGTTATACTTTTAAATAATTTCCATTGGCTAGTTTAATATAATTGGGTTTGGGGTGACTGTGTTTATGTATTATCTTGGTTATGAGGTCTTCTTTAGACACTAACAGGTACGAGGTACATTTAGACGTACACTTGTAACGAGTTGCCCCATCGGCTAAAAATTTATGAAAGAAGAATGAATAGCCATCGACCATTAAACGTTCTTTCCCATTTCCATCCAACGTTATCTTCTTTACTGAAACATACAGATAAAAAACTTATATTCAAACAATATATTATATCTTCATTCATTGCAAGTGGTTAGTAGGATTTTCACGCCTAAGATAAATGCATGTTTAATTATTTATACGTAATATTTTGAGAATTCAGTGAATAGGGGAACTCCAGACCTAATTCTCATCCCCAAGCTAATCTCTATCCCCCAGTAAGGCACGCATTTGTAACTCCACTGTTGTCGAGGGTGTCCATGGGCTGCGCCAATTGCTTACCATCTGGTTATCCGTCTACTCGTTTGTCACCCCTATTTACATCTTCTACCCAAACTGTTAAATAAAATAGAAAAAATATTATTTTTTAAAATGTGTTTTTTAAAACTCAAACTGTTAAACACAATACCTATAAAATTAATTAGTTCCGCACCGCGTCGCCTCATGTTTTCATGAAATCACACAGTACAGAATTCCAAACTAAATACATACATACATACCTACATGCGAAATTTATTTCGTTATAAAAACTTTTGGTAAGCAATATTACAAACTGACAGATCGTATGAAACTAGTTGCTAGTTCAAAAAAAATAGTAAAAATAACATAAAATCACGTCTTTTTATCCCTGAACGAGTAGGCAGAGGTACACATTACGGCACTTAATGCCACTGTACAATGTATCACCCACTTTTCACTATTTATGATATTAGTCCCATTTTCACTATTTATGATATTAGTCCCATGTAATAGGGAGTGAGACTATTGCTATAAACCGGGCACAATTCCAGGCTCCGTGCTACTACTGAGATTTTTTTAAAAACGGAATTAAGAAAAAAACATTTATTCCACAGTATACAGCACACAGATATAAAAAAATAGAAAAATAAAAAAGAAAATAAGAAATAAAACCCAGTAATACTTTGCGAGACCCGGGACCGAGTCAACGAGGCATATCATACTTTTAAATAATTTCCATTGGGCAGCTTCATATAGTTAGGTTTGGGATGATTATGGTTATGTATTATTTTGGTTATGACACCCTCTTTTGACAAAAGAAGGTACGAGGTACATGCTGACGTGCACCGCCACCGCTTTCTTCCTCCGGCCAAAAGTTTTTGAAAGTAGAACGTGTACCCATCGACCATTAATCGTTCTTTCCCATTTTCATCCAACGTAATCTTCTTTACTGAAACATACAGATAAAAAAACTTATATTCCAACAATATAATAATATGTTATCTTCAATTTTTAACTGCAGTGGCTGGGCAATCGGCTGCCGTGCAACGTGTCGCGGTTTCGATTCGTGCGCGGAACTACACTTTGTGTGATCCACGAATTGTTGTTTCGAGTCCGGGTGTCATTGTGTATGTGAACTTGTATGTTTGTAAACGCACCCACGACACAGGAGAAAATCCTAATGTGGGGCAACGTTTATTTTAAAAAAAATAATTATTTCGTAGAGTTGACGAGAATTTTCACGCCTAATATAATATAACTGCGTGTATACTTATTTATATGAAATATTTTGAGATTTTGGTGAATCGGGGAACATATTAACATAAATTCCATTGAATTTTTCAGTCTAATAATTATTTACAAGCTTAGTTTATCAGTGGCCGTAAAGGGTATTTAATTTAAAATTAATTTAACTAAAAAGTAGACTAGTTAAATAAAAATGTGGAAAGAAATAAGGATGGTTATATTATCAATGTTTACTAATTTTGACATAATATAAATATATAGCAATGATAGTAAGAATCAGAATAATTATACCTATTCACAGATACATGGTCAATAGACAACACAACAGAACAATAAAACAAATGTTTTTCATATATTAATAATTACTATAACTCTTATTCTTAAATAAGCACAATACAATATCGAAAAAAAAAAAATTTTTTTACATAATCCAGTTATCTACAAATGCGTACTTATAGAGCTTTAATCTTAAAAAATATTTATTTAAAAAATACGACAAGTTGATTTTTCTCTTAACTATTAAAAAAAAAGATAGTTCATGATAGTTTAGTGTCAGTACCACAGAAAAATTGAAAACACAAAAACAAAACAAATATATATGGTTAGTACCAAAGTTGCAATTCAGATAACACCCAACGCCGTATTACCTATCTCTTAAGTAAACTTGTTAAGGCGCTAGGTTATAGGGAGGCGCCACAAGACGCACGTGGCCAACTGCCCATAGAGTAACGACACGGCGCCAAAAATATTAAGGACGCCTATGAGGTGTTTTCTTCAGGCGCTCTAAAGGTTTAATACGCCACTAAATTTGCCCTAAATTAACCTAAAATAAGTGCCATCAGGCATTTTATGATATCTTAATCTATCGTGACAATGTTCCTCATAACTCTTTATTACTACCCATTCCTTATTCACCAAGAGGTATGCTTTACATTTCGAAGTTCTTGAACAGCTCCATCTATCGCCAGCTTTCTGAGGTATGTGTTTGTAGTATGTGTACCCATCCTTCATCAACTGCGGTTTGCTTGTACCCCGCACTGTTATAAGTTGCACTGAAATTATGTGAGAAGGAAACTTAAACGGTATATCTATTGTAAAAAAGCTTACTTTTAAATGGTATTGAAAATAACAACTTTATAGATAATCTCCAAGATAAGCCATTACATAGTTTATTTTTTGGGACAAGCCCGCCACAACCTCCCAAAAACGCAGCAACTCCTGTAAGCCAGGATCTACAGTAGATACAACCATGAAAACACTAGAACACTGTAGTCCAGCGCGTCCCAGGGACATGAATAACAGTCTTGGTTCCCGCAACGAAGTGAATAAAAGAAAAAAAAATCGATAATTTGCACTTCCCTCAGTGAATTACTGCAGGAGACAGAATGAATTAAGCCTAAAGGCATTACATAGTTTGTCCATTGTATTGTGATTTCCATCATTTCTAGTAACTTTTTCCCAAAACAAATTATATCAAAATATGCCAAAGTACTGAAGTAATAGGACACACTTTTCATTGCATTCAAACATCATTTTTGCTACGAAAAAACCAGGTTGACCAAAAACTTCATAAATTTCACGACTAAATGTAACATCAAATTGATGTCATAATACAAAATCCAGACTATTATTTAGTAGTAGAAGTATTTCCTAATCTGTA
This sequence comes from Spodoptera littoralis, assembly GCA_902850265.1. NCBI lineage: Eukaryota > Metazoa > Arthropoda > Insecta > Lepidoptera > Noctuidae > Spodoptera > Spodoptera littoralis. Next base: position 2,976,088 of record LR824542.2, on the reverse strand, counting down.
TATTCGTAGTCTGGATATTTTTACTGTTTAATAACTATATTGGACGATTTAATATCAAAACTTAATTTCTTACTCTTTTTTTAGATGAGGGCTGGGTCATTAAAGCCCAAGAAATGGCGCAATAAAATAGCAAATTTATTGTAAACACAGTATACTTATTATATTAATCGCTACAGTATAACAAGACTAGAAAAAAAACCTACAAGATATATAACTTAAAGTTGGGTAGCGAACTTAATTATATTTTAATGTAATTTTAAATTTATTGCAATAATATAATACAATTTTTGCATTGTACAAAACCTATAGTTCTCAAAATGGGCATTAACAGAAAACTCAACCAATTAAATAAAAATACGCCAAATCCGTATTCTATACTGTTTTGGCAAGACTTTTCTCTAAGAAGTTACTCCTAATTATGTAAGTTATTGATAAAGAAGACTTTACGATAATCGAATAAAGTACATTTTAGTTTGACGAAGTGAGATAGCTAAATGCTGGTTTATGTACGATTACTTAATCACAAATATTAGAAAAGAGATTAAGAAGAATTGTATACATACAGAAAAGCATCTAAGAATTGTTTCCGCCACATAAATATATGAAATGTCAAACATAACCAAAAAACAAGCGGTAGTTAAGCACTTAATATACGCCGCGTACATATATTAAGATATATCTCACAGGCCTACATCAATTGTATCATTATCATATGCGATACTTAATAGGTATTAGAATTCATAAAATCAAACATCTTTTAAATAACAAAAAGTAAAAAAGGGGCTACGACATCTTTTGTATAAGCTTAACTATGTAACTAAATCTAATTTAAGCCCTTTGCTCCCCATTTGACAGCTAGCCATAGATAACAAAAGCAACATTAACAGTCTATGGCCATCAGTATTGCACATCCTCCTTTTATATCCAACTTCATTTGTTTGCAGGATATTATCGCTTGTTTAATCTATTTAACTGGTAACTGTGGATTGACCGAAAGTTCTTCCCCTTCCTAGGAATGCAGTAGACTTTTCCTTGTGCACTGCATTGGCATAACTAAGTCCTATTTTATTATACACTATAACATGCAGACGAGCGTTTCATAGAATCGTATGGAAGTATCAATATAGGCAATAAATATTTTAAGATTTTAAATCAAGTTTTTCAAGGGTCGTAAAGGTGCATGTAATGCCCCAAGTGTTGCTGCAAGCGTTCATAGGCCACGGTAACGACTTACCATCAGGTGGGCCGTGAGCTTTTCTTGCCACCGCCGTGGTACAAATAAAACCTCGAACTTTATAACCGGTCATAGCCATACACCATTGCAAGCTCTTTTCTTCCCAGTCTCCTTCACTTTACTGAAGGCCTACTGTCCATGACGCGTCATTTGACGAATGCATACAACCTACAAATGACGATACGCGGTCTACAATTGCCACTTGGTGGACAGTTTTCATTATTTATAAGTAAGATGCCAGCATTCGTCATTTGTAGGTTACGTGCATTTGTCAATTGAAGCGTCGTGGACAGTAGGCCTAAGCGGTAAAGCAATTTCAGTCAAACCTTATGTAGTAATCTTAAAGTTTGATATTAAACCTTATTTTATTATCAGCCCAAACCGCATTAGTTTCGTGATTATGGTTTAAACTTTTTTTACATATTTCATTTTTATTCTGTGATGTATTCATCAATAGAAAAGCTGGACAGTCGGAGTTTTTGCATTTCCATCGGACCATGTTCCCTGATTCCTTTGCTTCGGTGTAGACGAAATTTCTACAAATCAACACTTTCTTGTCACCCTTGATCGAAAAAATTCCGCCGACAATTTTTTGAACTGTAAAAAAATTATTGATTACGTCATAATTATAATATTAGTTATCTAGGATATTATAATGTTATTATAACTATATTTTTGTTTCGTCTAGGCAAACGTAGTGTAGGGCGCTCTCCAGCTAGGTGGAGTGACGACATCCGCTAGGTGGCTGGCAGTGGTTGGATGAGAAGAGCTGAAGACCGAGCTCAGTGGCGTGCCATTGTGGAGGCCTATGTCCAGCAGTGGACGAACACGGGTTAATAGTCATAGTGATGATGATGATGATGATGATGATGATATTATTGTTACAATGTAACCTCTTTTGATAATAAAAAACAAAACTATGTATAAACCATATTTAGTATGTTTATTATTCAGTTTATAAAACTTTTCAATTATCAATAAAATAGAAATATATGTACTTTGACGGTAATATAAGTCCAATGTAATAAAAAAATCTATATCTTTAAAAAGAACCCCAAAAAATATTTTGCTTTCAATTTAACAATGAGTACTTTCCAATATTACGAGATTCGAATTTCATTTATTTTATACAAATACTTTAAAAAACTATTTTTACTTACAGTAATTACGTAATTTTCATTACCGTACCTATCTAATTTTTATACCTGCTACATATATACATAATTTCACGCCTGTCTCCCATGGGGGTAGGCAGAGAGTATGGAACGCCCATTGCTACGATTCCTACATACCTATTTCGCTTCATCAACAGTCATCAATCTTTTCATGCATGCCTAACTAACCTGAGTTATATACCTACTTAACTATATGTTAAGAATGATGAGTTTGTCTTATTAATTTAGATTTTTTCTTAATTTGTTATGTGATTGGAAGGAACATAATTATATGTACAGTGGCATCACCAGTCGGGTCGATTGTCACTGGCTCTGGTACCTCACAGTGTAACCTACTACCTACTAATTCATCAAACAATGTATGAGTATGTGTATTTTGTTCCTCAAATCTCCTTGTCTGCGAGGAAGGGATTATTCTATGGGCATCGCACAGTTCATAGTTTAAGACAAAACCAGTTTAAGTTAATAGAAAACTAAACAAGTATAAGACAATGTAATCACACAAAAAAATGCACAAGTATGCACAGTCAAGCCATTTGCTTATTTAGTATGCAGATAAGAAAATTACTGACTAAGAATTGCTTCATTGGTCGAGTGGTTGCAAGGGCGACAGCCGGGTAAGGCCGCCTCGAGTTCAATTCCCGGGTCGAGCAAAGTATTACTAGGTTTGTTCTTAAACCACAGTAGCACGGAGTCTGGAATTGTGCCCGATATATGGCAATAGGTTCACCCCCTATTACATGGGACTCATAACATAAATAGTGAAAAGTGGGTGTTACATTTTACAGTGGCAGTAAGTGCCGTAATGTGCACCTCTGCCTACCCCTTCGGGGCAAAAGGCGCAATGTTATGTAAGAAAATTAAGATTGATTCAGTACAGAGACAGTAATTATTGGTAACTAAATAAGTACATGGTTTTTAACAAAGTCGTATGTTTTGTTACCATTGGTCGGCCCAGTAGGCAACCGCAATTATTATTGTCTCTGAACTGAATTTTTATTTTTTTACCCGCATATTAATCCCGTATTTTTGCTTACTAGATGTCGCTAGTGTGAACCGCTCGTTCTTCGTTCAATAGGGAATTAGCTAGTGTGTCACTATTGGATGTTCAATATTTGACAGTTGTAGTGATTGGACAAAAAAAACTTATTTCCTACATATGCGCCATCTAGTGACCAAAAATGCGGTAGTTTCCATGAGCTTGGCAGACTGTATGTGCGCGAAACCGCGAATGATTTATTAAGCATTATGCTTAACTTGGGTCCAGAACTTCTGCACTTCAAGTTTTGACAATAGCTTTTTCCCCAAGCATTCAAGTCTTCATTTGATATTCCCCTTTAACTATGTACTTTGGTTTTTTATGATTATGTTCACCAGCCAGTCTGTCGACGATGCTTCTATCCTCGTCTACCACCATGTACGCAGTACAGCCTCTACTTTTGTTGGAGCAACACCATCGGATCCCGCCCCGTCTCTTCGCTCCATTTCTGTGGAACGTGTACCCGTTGACCATGATCAGCATGGTACCATTCAGCAGTTCTATAATTTCCACTGTGAATAGATATGTAAGAAATAAATATTTATTTATTTAAAAATGTTTACCACTCGAACAAAGTGAGAAAGATAAATGAAACATTTGTTTTAATTGCAATAAAAGTTTAAGTTTTAATAAAGTAAGTAAGTACAACTTAGTCTAATCATATAAATGGATCAACACATTTTGAACTTAAAATTATTTCTACATATTATGTTAGTTTGTAAGTGGATAACTAATTACAATATACCATATACATATATGAGGATATCCAAAGGTAATTTATTGGTAGGGAGAAGTCCCCTAGTGGCGGACACCTAAGGTTATTTATAATTAAAACAAAAATTATTTGAAGACATGTTTATTAAATTATGATTTATATATATAAGCTAACAAAGTTAGAAATCAAATTAAATTATCAAAAATGCAACCTCTCCTTAAAAATAATTAATACTATCAATCAAACTTTGGTAACAAAAAATATAAATTTAAAAAGTGGCACCTAGTACCGCACGAATATTTGTACCATATCCCTAGCACCGGACATTTCAAAATAACCTGCATCAATCACATATGTAGCCATCTGCATACTCTGGAATGTGTATGCTTCATGTACCTACCCACGACAGGATAAGCACTGGATCTAGTCAGTGTCTTCTAAACAAACTACGCAAATTGTTATGTTTGTGCTAGATGTTTCAGTTAATGGTTCTACTTCACTTCCTTTCTTTCCTTTAGGTGTCACGTTTGTCGCTTCTTTTCTCTTGTCTACACTCTTTCCTTTGGTTTGCTTTCCTTTACCTCCCATTGCTACTTCAAACTTAGATTTTATTTCCTTCTTTTTATCTTTGATGTTCTTTTTATTTTATTTTTCTTCTACCACTTTTTTGTATGGCGATGAAGTTAAAATATGACTTCGTTCACTCTTTCTTTTTCGAGCTTCTGTTCGTTTTTTGCTGCGTCAGGCAACGGTGATAAGTTATGGATTATCTGAACAAGATCGGGAGCAAAACTTGTCGATGGTTTGGGCTTTGTGGTTATAGGCTCACTAGTAGATTGTTCAGATTCTTTCATTTACTTTTCTATGATTGAGTTTGATATCACGACAGCTTGTTCCTTGTTTAGTGCCTTCGATGAAGTTTCTGTTTGTTCTAGTGGTATATTGGTCATATATGCAGCCAAATAATCTAGGTCAGAAAATAAATGTCTGTTAAATTTAAACCAATTTCATCACAGTTATTAATTCTTGAAGGTGAGAATTGTACTGTTTCATCAGCCTTTTGAGGTTGTCGTAGAATAGATCCCCTTGTGGTTTGTTAAAACCTACAGCGCGCATCATGCTTGTCAATTCCGGTGCTCTCTACGTAAGGTGCTCTCAAAATGCCTTTTCATGAAGTCGTAGTAAAAATGTTTACCAGCACTGCCTTTTTCTTTATTAAATCGATGAGGAATCTTCATGGCTTCAGCTAAGTCGTATGCTAATTTTAGGAACTCCGTTTTCTTGATCGGCATGCATCTATTCGCTAAATCTTTAATGTGGTCCACCAAGATTTGTTCATACTCTGCTGATAAAGTGAACCTACCTAACTTTGGTATCATTGTTACTTCTTCTCCTCGATTCAGGGCCTTTATTTTATCATGTATAGTGCTTTTAGGAATATTGTATTGAATTGCAGCTTGTCTTACACTCAGTTCTTTTGACATAACCTTATCAATAGCGGTTTGTAAGCTCTGTGGTTCCCAGGATCCTTTCTTTTTCTTCTCTTCCATTTTAATTATTTTCTTTCTTATATACTCTAAAACAAAATTAAATAATTAGAATAAATGACGTAAATTCTCACAAAAAAATATCAATATTTATTTTTTTATCTTTTTTATTTTTTTATAAATAATATGTTTACTATCCGGCGCTACGGGACGTCTAAGTGTCCGGTGCTAAGGGACACAAACAATTTTCGTTCATTAGGTGGTACCAACTAAAATTGTTTAAAAGATCTAATAATATTCTACAATTTTACGGATAATAATCAAGTGCTACTTTTATCTTAGAATAGCACACAAATGTAAATGCATAAATATACTAGAATTACTTACACTAAACCGTGATTTTGCGTTTGTGTCACTGGCGAGGCACGGCGCGTGATCCTGTACCTGTGAGACCTCCACACCCCTTTCGGTTGTATTTTGAATCGAACAGGATAACCAACAATATAACAATAATCAATATATCGATAATATAACCCTTATCCAACATACTTGCTTAAATACTACGAGTGTCCGGCGCTAGGGGCCGTCCGACGTTACGGAACTTCCCCCTAAATACATAACCACAAAATAAAAAGGGAGATAAATAACGTTTTACTTTATTGGTGGAACTGTATGTAAGGCTTACGACGCCATGGCAGCGTAACCAGTCACGCTACCTTATTCATATTCATCACAATACGCTTAAAGCTAAGATACATTTATGGACCCCGTAAGGGCACAGCAACGTTTGGTAAATGAAGTTAACATTTTTTTTTAATTAAGTTGACATTTATCATCAAATATCTAATATTAAAATTTAACATATAAGGTGTCCGTTAGCTACAAAACTATGATAGAAACATGATAAGGGTTGAACGTTGTAAAACGTTTAACAAAAATTTTTATTAATGATCGTAAAATATCCATTATGAAAGGTGTACGACGGTGGAGGATGTGTGTGACAATTATCAATCTTGAGAATCTCATTATCCTTCGACACATGGGCGTGTGCTCGACAAGATCTTGATAGGCGGCTTCCACAAGCATACCTGGACCCTCCTTGCCTGATTTTCGAATGTTTACTGAAGATGTAACCTCCATTTAATAGATATTCAATACCGGTCTTAGATTTCACGAACCTTGCTAAAATGTTAAATGGAATCATCATCATCATCATCATCAACAGACTATAAGTGGCCACTGCTGAACAAAGGCCTCTTCTCATACGGAGAAGGTTTGAGCATTAATCACCACGCTTGCTAAATGCGGGTTGCCGAATTCAAACTTATAATAAGATATTATAAGCCCATGTTTCCTTGTTTTCCTTCGCCGTTTGTCAGTATAATTAGTAAAATAATAATTTAGTGATACATTGCATTTATTCACAAATACATTGAATTTATAACATACATACGAACCACATAATACACAATCTCTGTCAATAATACTTATGAAAAATATGTTGCTTAGAGCAAATCTCGAAAACTGCTGAACCAAATATAATAACTTAATTCTCTTCGTTATTGACAAGTCAATAGAAACAAAAATACCACTGCACCTAATAAAAAAATAAAACACGAACATAGGAAGACATAATAAATAAAGTTCGCATAACAAAAATAATTCAACATGTTATCTTAAATTAATAAAATCTAATAAAAATAGGTAAAACAGGAACAAAACATAATTAGTTACTTTCACTAATCAAAGAAAATAGGTAACATAGTACAATAGTTGACTAATAAATTAAAATAACATCACAACTTTTATTCGTGAAAGGGTCAGTCATTAAGAAAAGTCCAACTTGTGTGTCACGCCTTTACAAACATAATAAAAACATGCACATCACACGCAGACTCGAAACTACAATTTGTGTGTTACACAAAAAATGTAGTAGATGACTAATTTTGATTTTGATGTCCGTATGGTAGATTATTTTAAAATTTTTAGACACGTATTTTTTATTTTTATACAGAAACAAATACATACTTTCGACGATTTCGATATTGCGTGACGTCACTTCATTTTAGCTCCCACTCGTAAACTTTGATTTGTTTTATCTAAATATGAATTTCTTAAAGGATAAAATACGTGTCCAATATTTTTTCATAACTACGGACTAAATATACTTATAATTTTTATACCCCATCACCATCTCTTCTGTTCCGTGCTGGACTCATACGTTGCAACACAACAATCACAATAGTCATCCAGCAACTATGCTAGTTATGAAGCCCATGTAATAGGGGGAAATAGTGAGCCTATTTCCATACATTCATGAACTAATGTTATCAAAATACTGAATGCTTTGGTACGTAACGACACTTAAGTAGCTCTTATTCATAACTTAAATACAACTAGAGATAGCGATTAAAAGCTTTGGCAGTAATGTAATTAAAAACAAATAAAAAGTATTTATTAATCTCATTGGTTATTTTTTGGCTAAAGACTGGTAACTTTAACTTTCTTAAAGATAAATAAATAGGTTAATATTGCACACTAGACTATCCTAGACTATTACTAGAATGATAGTAAAGAAATCACCTTTATATGATAGTAATCGTTCATTTCACTAACGATGCCCTATAATAAAATTGAAGTAGGTAAGGTGTATCAAACATTATAATATCGATGCCTTCGCATCGAGCTTCGCAGTCACGCAGAAAACAGCCGATTCTAACCATAAAATAAGTCCATTTCGCAAAAAAATGTTGCCCTCTTATCGCCAGAAGGCATCGATATAGTAGAGATAAAACAATAAATAAGGTGTACATTGTACATACGGAGTCAATCCGATCCAAACGCTTTTAGGTTTCAACGTGTAACGTCATCTACGAGCTATAGGATCGAACTATCAAAGAACCAACTACTTAAGCCGGTTTTAGAGTCGAGCTGACCGTACGCTGATCGTATGCACTGACATCCGAAACGTATGAACTTCTATAAAGCTTTTTAGAATTGCGAATGCGTCGGTCAGCGCTGATGGATAAAACTACGCGGTAAGGTATAAGCGCTGACAGTCAGCGTGAGACTAAAATCAGCCTTAAATCATTAATGATAGGCACAGCGAAGAGACAAAAACCAGTAATAATTTACTTTACTTAGTAAAACGAGGAAAAGTAAGTAACTGCGTTTAACTATTATTAATCTTATGATATTTTTATACAGACTAATATCAGGTGATAGGCTAGTTTATCATCTGATATTATACTGAAAATAAAATTCCTCAATTCAACCGTATATAATGTCCAGATAGAGTGATAATATACTTAGGACGTTCATGATTATGATGTTTTAAGTACCTGGATACCTTGTTATCAACATTTAAGAAGACGCGAGCTTTGCAGTTTCCAGCTGAAGCCTTCGAGCATACGTATCTAGTACATCCGTTGGCCATAGACCAATTCTTACTGTACGTAAATCCGTCTAGAAGCAAAAGTGTAGCGCCCTGTAATGTCTTCACGAACTGTGGTACACCTATGAAAATAAAAAGAAAACATATAAATTTTGGCTTAAGTTCAAGTTTCGAACGCAATGCAACATGCATTTTCTCATTTAAGTGCAATAGACATGACACAAAAACGAAGCAATTTAATTGTATTTAGTGCAGCCACTAGATAAATTACCTACATTTTGTGCTTACTACAAAAGCTCCACAAACTATGCCAGCCGGTCGATATGTTGCATCTGGTGATGAGGCGCTATGGAATGACAAAACTCAAAATATCGATGAAAATAATATATTAATAAATAAAAAATGGCTAGAATAAAGAAAAAAAATACTAAAAATAAGATTGAAGAATACTGATCAATCTCGACGATTTTTTTAAATCGTAAGTTATAATCTTTGATACAAAAAACCGGGTTAAACATGTAATTCAGAAAAAAAATACACAATTATTTCTACCTTTTTAGAATATAAGGCACAACTATTGCATATTTTATCAATAAAATATTTTTACAACAAACTAGACTTATTACCCTTTCTTCTGATGTATATACGATTACATTCGGTTAACTCTAAGTATTTTAATTGAATCAAAACAAAACACTACTCCTCGTAATTTTACCGCGATGTCCCGAGCGCCCTTGACTCGTCCGAGAAGGCGAAATAATAGCAATATGGCCGCCCGTCTAAGGTTTCCCACACACGATGTAATTTTAATAAAATATTTTAAATAATTTTATGAATTCGTTTTATGCAATAATTGTATTTTTGAAGTTGTTTATTTGTTCTAGTTGGTTATTTAAATAAAAAGCAAATAAAAAAATCAATATATAATATAATAATTTATTCCTTCCACACATTTATATATGGTAAGCCATAAAACAATTTTCAATGCAGAGATTGACGTCGCATTGTAGACACTTCCATATGGTCCTAGCAGTGACCTTTCTCTGTGCGCACATCCAACAACGACTCTGTTTGAAGCCGGTTCGAACCGGAAAATGACACTGCTCGAGTTGAGGTCTATTGGTCGGTCTCGTTTGTTGGGTCAGGTCAATCTGTCGGTGTATCTTGAGTAAGTCTTCTGCCAATGTTATCCTGAACTGTCTATGCGAAATTTTGTCATCGGTGGTCTTGAATATGATAAAGCAATTAAATATGGCAGTGTTAAACAAGCGGAGGAACAGTTTTTTGTACCATATTTTGTTTTTTGTTCGCTCCAAGGGCTGAGCAGACAAGAACTGGTCTTTCCGGTCCACACCTCCCATGGATTTGTTGTAATTCAGGACAACACTTGGCTTATAAGTCAGTCGGTTATATTTTTGTTTTGTACCGATTTGTAGGTTATGATAAGTCGAGATCATGCTAACTAGGTTAGAATCTCGCCATACAATAATCGACAAATCGGCACAGTAGCTTGCCATTACTTCACCTTGTCGAAGATCCGTCTTTGTTACTGTCTTCAGTGAATCGGGAACGAATTCCCGATTCAGTCTTAACGTCCCGTAGCAATCTGTGCCTTGCCGTTTTAGACATCGCGCTAATAATGGACTATTATAAAAATTGTCCATTATTAACGTATGTCCACGGTGAAGTAACGGCTCTACCAAGTCATACACAATTTTGGCAGTAGCGTTGCTGGGACGTGCATCGCTACTGCCAGGTAAAAGTTGCTTAGTCGTAGTTGCGGTCGCAGTCTTGGTTTTGTCTTTTCCAGCATATACAAAGAACTTCCAAAGATACCCCGAGGAAGACTCACACAACTCGTATGTCTTCACTCCGACTTGTGCAGCCTTCGACAAAATCTTCTGAGCGAAGCCTAGTCTCCCATGCCACTTCAGAAGGGATTCGTCTATGACAATATCTTGGGAAGGATTATATAAGCTGGAAAATTTGTCGTTAAAATAGTCGGTCACAGTCTGTATTTTGCACAGTTTAGTAGGGTCAGTTATAGTCTCATTGTCGACGAAATGTATTAGGGATTTAATTAATACAAACCTATTATACGACATAATCTTAGAAAAATAAGGCATAGTGCCGAAACCATTAAAACAAAAATAGGACTCCTCTTCCTGCAGGGGGTATAGCCCCTGTAAAATAATAATGGCCAAGAAACTGATCATTTCGTTCCTGTCAGTCGGTGTCCATCTGTAAAGTCGTATTGTCGGTAGGAACTTATTTTGGTCTTTTAAAATTTTAATTTTTTGTTCAGCGTATCGGTTAGTCTCTGTGCAAATGTTGTCAACAAAGTCTATGTCTATCATTTTATAAAAAATGTCGACAATACGTGTCTGGTCTGTCATTTCAAATGTAGGTCCTGGAGTTCCAGTAAAAGTCTCACGTCGTCCTGTAAAAATCTGTCGGTCTCTTGTCCATTTAAAATCGTAACAGTCAGACGATACAAGCTCCCTAATTGCCAGGTCATTTTGTCTGTCTTCTATGTCGAGTATTTGGGTCTCGCGAGGAGTTATGTCGGCGAGAACTGCAGGCTCTGCTGAAGCATTGCGTGAAGTAATCGGTGGGATGACGTGTTCCTCGTCTTCTATGTCCATGTCGCAGTCGCTTAGGTCGTCAGGGAGTTTCATCCACTCGTCAATAACCCCTAAAACAAACACGTTACGTAACGTTACTATTTTACGGTCTTTAAAATTTGACTTCTAGTTGAATAAATACCAATTTGCGTACCAATCGAATTACGTTGTGAAGGCGCAACAGAAATTTCTTCTCCAGCGTTCGCTACCATATTGTTTCCTGAAATAAAATTCAACTAAATTATATTGTGTATGTCTCAAAGTAACCAAAACTTGACTAAGAATGAAAAGAATATAAACAAAGAATCCTTTTTTTTCGTTTTTAGCTTTGTATATTTTGGTGTATATGTACAGTGTGCAAATGTATCTGTATATTATTGGTAATGTAGATAATTCATAAAAAAGAAGAACGAACCAAATTGTTATGTGTGTATGTGTGTGTGTCGGGTAATAAATAAAAAAAAGATTGAGGGGACGCTTTACTCTTCATCCGTATACATATGACCGACATAGCCCTTTTTCTGGGGAGTCTTTGCCATCAAGGCCCTATTAGCCTCTGTATTAAGACGGCCTGCAACACAACTCGTCGCTTTGGATACTATAGTATCCATGGGCGTATGACGCTACTTTTTCTTGGATACCGTACTATCCACGGACGTCAGAGTGGATAAGTCCTATAAGTCGCCGTGTCGTGGGTCGCGGAATGCTGCTCATGAATATGAACCTCTAGCATGGCTTGAAACTAGTCGAGTTCCTCATCAAACAGTTACGTGAATAAGCCAAAAACAATATTTTTTTTTATTTATATTAATAGGTAAACCAACAGCTTCTGTATACATAGTATTAAGAGATAATAAAGGTAACAATAGGTATTGGCCTTATACAGTCGCCAATTATAGGTTAACCAACTTTACAATTAAACTGTCAAACACCGCGAGGACACCGGTGACCGCAACCTGTCTATAATGATGGTACTCAAAGGGTTAAGTGATAAATAAAAACTATACAAACGAACAAGGACAATAAAATTACAGTCATCATCATCATCAACAGCCTATAAATGCCCACTGCTGAGCAAAGCCTCTTCTCACACGGAGAAGGTTAGAGCATTAATCACCACGCTTGCTCAATGCGGGTTGGCGATTTCAAACTTATAATTAGAAATCATAAGTCCAGGTTTCCTCACGATGTTTTTCCTTCACCGTTTGTCAGTGGTGTCTAAATAATCTTAGAAAGTACATATAACTCGGAAAAAGTCACATTGGTACTTGCCGTTGGTAGGTTTCGAACCCGCACCCTCATGCATGAGAAGTGGGCGTCTTAAGGTTACACTAGTCGATATTTTTTCCATAGAAAGTTCGGGGTGGTATTACTCCACAGTGTGAATTTGTATCTCCAAAATTAAACACGACAACGTTTTATCTTGTAATTACAGTTGTCGGTACGGAAACAAAATAAAATAAAAAATAACGATTAAAAAGTTATGAGCCACCAAAGTTTTGTTTTTCATGACAATTTTGACGCAACTTTGGGTGTTAAAAAGTACCACTAATCGTGTAAAATCTCCAAAACGTAGACCGTACCGACACAGCACAATTACCAGAGAGTTCTATAAAATTTATTTCAAATTGATCTAAGCAGTGGTTTTTTCAAAAATCGCTATTTTCTAAAGCACTAAATCGTACTTTTATACGCACTCGTTTTACGATGAATTATCGTGCATTTCATTTGATAAAATTCCCCCGGCAGCGGCGCGGGGCGGAGGGAAGACGCTCACGCGTTTTTGCACAATTTTTGCACGACAGCGCGTGTCGTGCAAACCATTAGACTATTTTCTATTGTTTTTAACCGACTTCAAAAAAGGAGGAGGTTATACGTTCGGCGGTATGTTGCTTTTTTTTTTTGTATGTATGTACGCGCATAACTCTGAGATGCGTGAAGCGATTTGCAAAATTTTTGTTTTGTTGGAAAGGGTATACTCCCAAGATGAAGAAACCGAGGGGAACTTTCGAAAATTATATGGGCGAGTGATGCGTCTATTATGTTTTTCAATTAGGATTTTTAAACACTACAATTTGATAAGGGTCTGGAGTCGACCTGATGATGGAGCCGATAGACAGTCGAGGGAACTTCTCAGCGGTTTATACTAACTACCTGTGTTTGGGCTTGATTAATTTGTATTGATGAGGACTTTACACCTAGATAGAGTGGGGCTGTCATTAAAGGTCTGATGATGAAGAAGTGTAATTGTTAAGGGAACTCCTCAACGGTGTACAGTAACGACCTTGTGTTTGGGCTTGATTAATTTGTATTGATGAGGACTTTACACCTAGATAGAGTAGGGCTGTCATTAAGGGTCTGATGATGAAGAAGTGTAATTGTTAAGGGAACTCCTCAACGGTATACTGTAACTACCTTGTGTTTAGGCTTGTATAATTTGTATTGATTAGAACTTTGCACCTATGTAGATTATAAGTAACAAAACGGGTGTATGTAGCTTTACACTGAAAATGATAAAATAATAAAATAAAAACTGCGTTTAAAAAACCGACTTCAAAAACCAAAAACTAATAACAAACAAAAAGTCTAAACTAAAAAGCAAAAAATAACTATTATTAGTACTGATAGGTTACCCACCCACTGATAGGTTAGAAGTCGGTGCCATAAGCTCATATCATAATGATATAACTGTCCACAAAATTATGAATTAGGTACTTATTAAGGTTTTAATGAATAATTTTGTATGGAACTTATGGCACCGACTTCTTACCTATCAGTGGGTGGGTAACCTATCAGTACTAATAATAGTTATTTTTTGCTTTTTAGTTTAGACTTTTTGTTTGTTATTAGTTTTTGGTTTTTTGAAGTCGGTTTTTTAAACGCAGTTTTTATTTTTTTGTTTTGGACTCGGTCGACTTAGTCTGCTGCTGTGGCCTACGTGGTTTGTATCGTATGTGTAGACTATTCTCCTTACGCTTATCTTACGACTGGAGCTTTGCGACCGGTGCGGTGGTGTGGTGTCGATAGGTAGGATAGGAGTAGGTCTATACCTACACACAAGATGTCCTTTATACGATGACACGATCGTACCCTATTTATTAGGTAGGTAGGTACTAAGGTATTATTCGCGGTACGTAAGTTGAACAAAAATATAATTGTTAGTTATCAACGAAGCCACGAGTAAGTACCTACCTACCTATATAAAAGCTTGTAAGTAAACTGTCCGTAGGTATTATAGTGCGAGGTGTACGATACTTATATTATTTATCTTAAAATCGATACTTATACCTATACTAAACAATGTAAATAATTGCAGTGTCAGTTTGTACCAAATATTTAAATAGGTTTTTTCTATTTATTTTTCCGTCTGTCTGTCTTTCTATTTGTTCAGGTCAATGTTCAATTCGGCTGGACCGAATTGATATTTTACTAGCAGGTACACTACGTTTACGTACCTACGGTACCTATGCTTTTTTAGCCATCCTTCCTAAATAATACCTAAGTAATAATAATATAATAATAATATTCCACAATATCACACAACTCTGTACCTACGCTGTCCAGTCCCAAACTAAGCAGAGCTTGTGTTATGTGTAGGTACCTACCTACTAGACAACAGATATACATAGGTACTTAGAGGTATATTTCTAAATATTTCCATATTATTATAATTACTTAGATAAAAACACCCAGACAGAAGAAATGATCATGCTTATTATAAATCAAACTTTACCTCTTTAGGCTCTTTATAATAAATTGTTGTAGATTACCGCAAGTAGGAATATTGATAATATCAACGTGCAATCGCCAAGCCGAATGTTTTCGCACAAAATACATAGGTACAGAAGTCAATCTCATGTAGGTATGTACCTGCTTCACTGTTTATACCTACGTGCTCGAGCGCGCTTTGTATGTAGTTATACCATAGAACTAACTAGGTACCTTTTTATTTTGTGGCTATCGCGCTCCGTGAGAACTCGATTGGGGTTGTCAACTATACTTTTTATTACGTTTCTTACTTTATTTTTAGCAAGTAAACATACTTTTAGGTACCTAATTACCTACTTTTACGAAAACTAAACAAATACAACAAATATTGTAGGTACCTATTAGATTTAGTAGGTACATAAAGTTATTGGTACTTAGAAAAAAAAGTAACTGTTTACCTACAGAATTATATCCCCAGCCTTTCGTAGATTCTTCGGATATTGTGTTATCAACTTATCATAAAAAAATAAAAAATTCAGTAATTACAATGCCCTGTGACAATAATTACTTACTAAAATTCATGCGAGCATCATAAAATCGTAGCAGCGCGTACGACTTTACTACGAGTAAACACACACAGCACAGATATATGCACCGTTCAGTGACGTTTTGCTGTGTTTGTGTGCGTGCGAACAATACGTCGTGCAAATAGATAGCGTCTAACTGCTCATCACTGGTACTATTTCTGTCGCACACGATGTCAGATGAGACAGCGCGCTTTTTGGCCACGCCCTTGATTGAGTTCGAGCCCGCGACTAGTTTAACCTTAAACCTCCGGGCCACCACGACACAAAATTACAGTACCTAACTGAAATAAAAAAAACTACTACTTACGAAATCAACATTCTTATCTTAAAGGAACATAAAATTAAACTTTTAATAGAACTTTAAAAACATTGGCTATAACAAATTTAAAAAAAGACAAAAACAACAAGTTTAGCAAAAATTTAAATGTAAATAAATATATATAAAGATAAGGATATGACAGTTTTTAAAATGTATCTAAAGAAATGAGTTTAGAACAATATGAGATATGGACACTTACTATTAATATATACTCATCTAATATTACATAGTTACATAATAAACTAAGTTCTGACTGTGAAGTTTGGGGATTTTAGTATTTGGGTCTTAAAGATTTTTATGCTGTCATGATATATGTCACACCTGGAGTGGACTTTATAAAAGAATTAATCTCACGGTCGAGCCTATTGAGAGTGGAATTCACCCCTATATTTGTATTGGATGCTTTAGTATGGAACATGTTTGATATGGGATATTTGGGCAATTTATGGGGCACTCGTAGTCAAAAGGTTTAATCATCATCATCAACAGCCGGAAGACGTACCCTGCTGGACAAAGGCCTCCCCCTTAGTCCTCCACGTCGAACGACAACTCGCCACCTGCATCCACTTGTAATATAATAAAGGTTTAATATAAACACAAAGTTTTGTAAATAGATACCTAACTAATTAAAAGCAGATTTTTTTTACACTTTGACAAAAAGTCCTGAACGAGATAACATATATGTAGGTTTTCCATGATTATGCTTGTTATGATACTTAGTTATTTCATTACCAGAATTCAAGGTGATTTGAGCTTTACATTTTTCAGTACTATTTTTGGAGCATACGTATTTAACATTTCTGTTGACCATGACACATTTTTTACAAAACGTGAATCCGTCTATAAGCAAAATTGTGGCACCTTTTAATGTCTTCACGAATCGTGGTGTACCTGCAAAAAGGAGTAAACAAATCAAATTTTGCACCAATATAGAAGAAATACTCCCTAAATGATCAACTGAACTAAACGTTTCTCTAACAAACAAGTTGTAAGACTAAAGTTTCGCGACATAACTACACAGATTAAGTAAAAACGGGGTTACTCACGTAAATATACTGAGAAAAGCTCTACTAGTTTCGAACCACAGAGGGGTTCTTCCTCATGAGCAGCGTGCGCGGTCGCGGCGACGTCACGCAGCTCACTGACACAGATTTACTTAGAAGAATTGCATCGATATAATTAAAAATGTCGTGCTGGCTCGGAGGTCTAAAACGCTCGCTTCTCATGCATGAACCGGCACCGGGTTCGAAAACTATCAAGCAAGTAGCAATGTGAGTTTTTCTAAGATTATTTAGACACCACTGACAAACGGTGAAGGAAAACATCGTGAAGACCTGGACTTATAATTTCTATTAAAAATTTAAAATCGCCAAGCCGCACTGAGCAAACGTAGTGATTAATGCTCAAAACTTCTTCGTGTGAGAAGAGGCCTTTGGTCAGCAGTAGCCACTTATAGGCTGTTGATGTGATGTGATGTGATAATCAAAAATGATTCGGTTTTTACTTATACCACTTTAATAAAATATCCATGACGACTGATTGCATATTGAGGACGTACATGGTTATGATCATCAAAGTATTTAACCAATTTATTATTAGAATCCATAATAACATGAGCTTTGCAGCCTTTAGTATTAGTTTTTGAACAGTTGTATCTAGTACATCCTGTAACGCTAGAACAACGTTTACTAAATGTAAACCCG
Source organism: Spodoptera littoralis (assembly GCA_902850265.1). NCBI lineage: Eukaryota > Metazoa > Arthropoda > Insecta > Lepidoptera > Noctuidae > Spodoptera > Spodoptera littoralis. The sequence continues at coordinate 2,958,103 of LR824542.2, read as the reverse complement.
TCCAGTAGTAAAAGTGTAGCACCCTGTAATGTCTTCACGAATTGCAGTACATCTGCAACAAATATCTTACTATAATTATAGATGCGAAAGTTTGTATGTTCATTCATTTTCATTCATTTCAATTTCTGCAACGAGAACGCGGGCAAAGCCGCTAGTAGAAGCTAGTATATTACAAATGGTCAATTATAATTCGTATTTATGTCAACAGTTATTTTGATACATTAAAACAGGCAAAATAAATCTTAATGAGACGTAGGCCAATAAAACAACAGGAAACAATAATTGACATACATCTATTACTTTAATAATTTCAGATCAATTACTCCAAACTAGTAATACAAAATAATAGAATTATATATATACAAACGTCAGCCCATCAAATTTTTATGAGATAAGCCGATAAACGAGCAGACGAATCACCTGATGGTGCGCCATCCGCATCGCTCATGGACACCTGTAACACCAGAGGTGTTACAAGTGCGTTACCCGCCTTTTGGGGATTATGAATTTGAGGATTGTTGGCGATTCAGGCACTGGGGAGATTGGGAAGGGGGGGGGGGGGTAATTGGGCCTCCGGTAACCTCGCTCACATGACGAAACACAACGCAAGCGTTGTTTCACGTCGGTTGTTTGTGAGGCCGTTGAATTCATTTCATTCTGTTCTGTGCCGAAAACAATAATTTTTAAAATAAATATAAAAACGAATCGTTTTGGAACTTAAAGCGATTCCGTGATTTAATTAGGTACTATAGAGAACTGTATCTCACACATAATTTCTATAATAGCAAGAATAATTTATTGTTACAAATTTATTCTACTTTACAATACCGTCCACTGTGTAATTGCAAATATTTGATAGGTTTATGTATATGATTGTCGTCATACTTAACAATGACGTCATCAGCGGTGACATGGACATACGCCCTGCACTTCTTAGCATTAGCGCAGGAGCAGTAATAGTACTTTATCCCAGTTTTGCTCGTAAAATGAGTAGAAAAACTATGTCCGTTGAATATCAACAGCTTACAGCCTCGTTGCAGCGTAATGTAATGTGCTGTAAATTGTATTGAGATATAGGAACTTGTCAATATGTATTAAATTAAAAAATATCCTACACTACATGAGACACACATCATGAGATTTATTTCAAATAGTCCCGCGGCAAAACAACTTGCCTTAACCCCTCGAGCATCCTTATGAGCACCCGGTTGATCATAAGAAAAAATGCTCCATGCTGCTTTCTCTTTTATAAAATCTATTATTAATGTTTTGTTTTTATTTTGACTGTATTTGTTTTATTTCTATTGTAATGATCCTTGTTTTCGTGTGCCAATGGCCAAATAAATATATTTTCTTGCATGTATAAGGAACGCAGACGCTCGACGGGTAAGGAGTATTTTCAATGTTTAAAGTAAAAACAAAAGGAAAAAGATGTATTTTTTATTAACAATTTAGTTGGAAATACGCACTAGACATTGTAGGCTATATTTGCATCGCAAGTGCCACCCGACGAGCAATATCTCTTCGAGAATTACATGGTGCGATGTTTTGATAATGTAGTATGAGTTCGTATACGATTTCGAAATATATTTTTGCACTGGTTTACCCGTTATTTTTGTTTTAACCATTTTAGGTATTTTTTGTAAAACTACTGTATTACCAACAGTAAGACAGAAACAGAACCATTTTACTTCGGGACGAAAACGAAATAGATTTTACGATGTAGTGTTTCGTCCTATATATTTATTTTTGTAGATATAATCAGACATCTCATCCATACGTACATACTGTAGAATTATTAGGTATGCAGGTACGAAAATAAAGGTTGATTCTGTACAGAGACAGCAGTCAGTTTGGCTACTGAGCCGACCTATAGTTACAAACGATATGGCTTCATTTAAAACCATATAATTTAATGTAACAATACTGTCTCTATACTAAGTTCGTACATACAAAAAATGTGCAGACTGTACGGATCACACAAAAACTAGTTCGATGTGGAATAAGACTCAGATTCTGCGGCAATTGTATGTACAAATATACTGCAACTGTACAGTATTGCAGATCACAGAGGTCAATGCACCTTCCATTCGTGACGTCACTTGGAGCTCTTCAGACGACTGCATCTAATGTCTTGCGTTGAACGTCTAAACTGGTTTTATAATACTGAACATATGGTATATGGATGCAATGTAAGAGACATTGAGGGCTATAGGGAGGCCTATATCCATCAAATGGTTATAGGATAATAATGAGTGGTTTCAAATGAAACTTACAGAAAGGTTAGTATAGTATCAGGTACATACACACAAAAAAACATTTTAATCAAATAGTAACATATTTTAATAACAAACTTATGAAATGAAAGGATATTTATTACTGCAAATAGTTTACAAAGTAACACTTTTACGCGTCAATACTTAACTTACATTATACAACACTTAACAAACTGTACATACATGTACCTACATTAAAAATAATATAATGGGGATGATGACAGGGTATGAAAATTAAAAATCTAATTAGTCCGTAAGTTAGGTAATTAAAAAATATAGGACACGTATTTTTTTTATTTTGTCGTATAATAAAACAATACTTAGATAAAACGAATCAAAGTTTAGGAGTGGGGGCTAAAACGTCATTTCTCAGTATAAAATGTACTGAGAAGTGACGTCACGCGACATTTCAATCAATATATCCTTCGAAATTATCGTTTACGTAAGAAAATAAAAAATACGTGTCTAATGTTTTTAAATAATCTACCAGACGGACATTAAAATAAAAATTAGTCGTCTACCCCATTCAAATATAGCACAAACATTAGTTTCTATAATGTACATATAATACATGGTATTAGCAATACTGGCAACACAATTTATAATTTCAGTTTATCGAACCTCCTGTCCTAACTACATCAAGCATTTGATGATTTTTTACATTAACGATTCACTTATTTATTACATTTCGTGTGTACTGTGATCAAATATACTTAATCAAAGAGCTAATTAACTTTTATTACTTACTTACTCATAGATTCTGCATTTAGTATAGGTACAAAAGTTTACAAAAAATCCGAATAAATCCATCAGTACTTTTCTTCATCACCATTTTTTACTACTAGAAACTTTAATATATCTTCCACTGCTTGTCCTGACGTACTGAATTGGGCCATGATTGTGTTCTGTGACATATTTAAGGATGACGTCATCAGCACTGACATGCGCATAGGCTTTGCATTTTTCCGATAATAAACTCGAACAGGCGTACCGAATCCCGCCTTTAGCAATCCTGCTGTTTTTGGAGAAACTATAACCATTGATCATTAGCAGTCTAATCCCTTTCTCTAAAGTTATATATTGAGCTGAAAAATTAAAAAAAAAACGTTAATTATATTATGGATTATAATATAGAAGTGTAAAGTCACCCACTTATAGTAAAATCTCAAAAACTGTTGAATAGGTAGTGGTGAAAGTTTGCAGGGACGTAGTTTATAGTTAGAAGACACCAGGGCCTTTAGCCAAACGCCACTTTAGCGCTTGTCTACAGTGAGAGTAGAAATCAAAATGTATGGGGATGACACTGACAAGTGTAAAAATTTACGTCCATTCCATATAATTTTGTTTTCTATTCTACACGTAGACAAGCGCTAAATAGCATTTGGCTACAGCTGCAGCTAAGAATTTTATGTTAGGCCCTAAGCCACCTAAATTCGTCCCTAAAGTTTTAGCAAAATATTTTAATGATCTAATCCACAAAATAAGAAAACATGTAGTCTCTTGTCTTGAGGCATTATAATTAAACATCGTTTAATGATTTGTGATTATTTATATTACAATTTCACACCATTTATTGCACACTATTACTATATAATAAGACATACATAATAGGACACAAACAGCTTTTATACTCTTTAATTACTGGTCTAAACAGTCTATATGTCGTTGGATTTGTCTACCAAGGACATAATACTGACATAAGTCCGAAAATCACGCTCAAATCGCATAAAAAGTTTTAAAATTCTATATCTAATAGGCAGATTATAGAGACTAGTCGTTACTATAACTTATATTACAATTTGACATATCTTCCATCGAAGATCTTTTTATATTTTGGGCGAATATGATTGTGTTCTAAATTACACTTAATGATGATGTCGTTCGCCGATATATGTGCAAATGCTCGACAACTTTTATTATTGTGGGCGGAACAGGTGTACCGAAGTCCTCCATTCCGAACATAACCACTCTTGAAGAAGGAAAATCCGTCAATTATGAGAAGTTTTGTACCACGAACCAGGGTAATGTACTGTGCTGTGAATCATAAGGCAATTCAAGTTTAATTTTATGCAATAAGTAAAATTTATAATCGCATGTTATAACTTATAATTAAACTTATAAGTTACAACTTATAAGTTCACCTTTACTTATCACGAAATCACGACAAACAATCACTTGTACCTTTGAGTATATATTTTTGAAAATAATTCTAATGAGTTTCTAAATATTGCATTGCAGCGAATTATCTGTATTATAGAACAAAACAAAGACTCAACATAAGGTACTTATTTGAAAAAACAAACAATATTTTTATTTGGCAAACGAAATACATGACAACATTAATATGAAGAATTTAACAAGTTTATATAGAATACTTTGTCAAGTGAAACAACCATGAAAAGCATATTCTATAAAACTGGTAACCACACCTTGAAAGAAAAGAATTTTCTTTTACATCACAGCTTTATATACTTCCCTCCTTCGACCTGCGCGTATTGTGTAGGTAAATGATTATGTTCCAAATTAGCTTTAAGAATTATATCATCTGGAGAAATATGAGCAAAAGCCCGACAATTCTTCTTATACCATGAACAGGTGTACCGGTAACCTCTATTACGTATGTAGCCACTTTTGTTGAAGGAAAAGCCGTTAATCAGGAGGAGCTTGGTGCCACGGAGCAGGGTAATGTATTGTGCTGTGGATCAGAACCAATATTTATTTTACTTTAAGGTTTTTTAACACATTGTTTGCTGTGTCAGACAATGATGACCAGGGGAGGATTAGCCTTTAGTTTCTGTCAGCAGTTAAAGGCTTAAGCTTATAATTGCAAAAGGCTTATAAGGTGTAACCACGAGTCGTGAGTTATCTTGTAACTTAAAGTTACGCTGTAAATGCAAGTACAAATCTTGAAAAATAGCACTGCCCGCAACTTCTTCATTATAGTTTTTATTTTGGTAGATATACTGAAGTAAATCAAAGATTTATAAATAGAAATGCAACATTATATTTTAAAAATAAAACAACCGTTTACAGTTTGGCGTAACTAAAACATTTGTGTAGGTCTGTATTTATTTTGAAATATCCCCATTTTTGTTATGTATAAAAATTATTATTTTAAGTATAAAACTAATCAGATTTATATCAGAGCAAGAATTTAAATAAATCTTAGTATACCTATATTTCATATAGCGTACAGGCAACTGTTTTTATACAATATTATAGATTTTCAATCTCAAAGCACTTTCTGTTATGTTTTTTTTTTATTTTGGTTTCGGTTTCGTAATATCAACGTAAAATTAGGTAAATCCTAATTTTCTAGCTTAAAAGTAACGAGTATTTTTTTAAACGTAGGAGGAGTACATAAACTTAAAATATTCTAATACGTATATAACTCAATACACTCTTACATAATATATAAATGTTTCATTTAAAACGGACTAGCGTGTATTGACTAGAATTTAAAAGTTACAGTGTAATCTGAGATCAATATAAACAAAGAGTTGCAATCTTTTGTGAATAAAAAAGTGTAGGTTGCATTGAATTCTCATGGATATTAAATACTAACTTTAAGGTGGTTTTAGTGTTGCGCTGACCGCACCAGACCGTCGGCGCTAACAGTCGATATTTTAAGTGAATATGAAATTCTAGGAATCGTGCGCGCTGATAGCTACGAGTCATTCAAAAACGCTTCGTGGCAGTTCATATATTTCGGCTGTCAGCGCCGACGGTCAGCGTACGGTCAGCACGCACTACTAATACCAACCAAAAAATTATAATTACAATTGGTTAAAATTGGATACAACTATAAGTTACAGTTACGTTTAGACAAGGTTTGGAATGGAGACCATGTCATGTCTAGGTAAAATTGCTAGGTGAAGAGTCAAAGTACGCTACGTGCTAAGCAGTATTTATTTCAGAGCTCAATCAAGTTCAGTAGCGTGCTATGCTATTGGAAGGGCATATATCAGTGGTTAGAAACAGAATTATCATGTTGATCTTGACAAAATTAAAAATAAGCTTACAAGACTACTTAAAATTTTACACCTAAGATACTCCCAGAAAATAGGCCGTACTGAAAGAGATGACAACCTGCAACCCCACTTTTCACCCGTCACGGTATCGACCGATCTCACCGTCAAAAAGCATTCAGCCCAATAAAAAACACCATCGCTAACTGCGGAATAAAATGTCAAGCCTTATAATAAAAATTAAAAAGCGTTTAATACTGTGTACATGTGTACACAAAATGCTTGACGTGATGGATTAAAATAGTAGTTTCTTTATTCCCTGAACCTATGTATTTGAAAGAAGAAACTTTATGCAACGGTGAAAAAGTTTAAAACAGTTTGATTGCAACTCTCCTAATATAACTTTATTACAAACATAATACTATTACCTACCGAATAAGCTCTAATGGTACGTATGCGTTAAAACCTTACACTAAAAATCACTTCATTATTCTAATTTTATCGGACGACATTTGAAGAAGACATTTTGTAAACTATCTAGTACAAATAAGAATCAGTTGTACACACACCAGCATATAAAGTAACAGCAAATTCTTCAATAGGCTTTAGACTTTATCACTAAACTTTTAAAGATAAAAATCTATTAAAGGATTGTATAAAGCTGCTTAATCTGCTGTTGTGTGTATATAGGACCTTAAATAGAGGACAACACAAATTGATATGAATAACATTATTGCAGACTTATTTGAAGAAACTACAACACTTAAATACCTGGAAGGCGACCATGGAAGAATCAACTTTGATTGATACAAAGGCACAAGCATGTCAACCTATCCTAAAACTGTAAAAATGTTTATTATAATTTCTATATTGCGAAACACTAAGGTTGAAAATATAATAAATATTTTAAACAGAATAGGGAAATTTGATGTGCTGTATATAACTGAAAATGGAAGACTATTACGAGGTGTAATTGGTTAATTAGGCCCGATTACTTAAACTGTCCCCGGCATAGGGTCAAAATAGGCTGAAAAGACCCAGGTGTTACAAGCTAGCCTGGGGACCAATACTGATTAGGGAAATTTGACTGATTACAATTATATTTCTTTTGTTAACAAATTAGAGGTAGGATTTTGAGTAGTATCACATGTACGGGTTGCAAAAATTGCATATTTTGGACTGTTTGTGGCTCGAATGCGACTAACGAATCAGTGAAATTAAGGCAAAAATCTCTAGAAACGCAAAATAGCTATCGTGCTTTATTCTATTCATTAATGTACTTTAGTACAATTTGAGTATTAAATTAAAAATTACTCAGTAGCTTGTATTGATTCATCAGTTTCAGTTTTTCGTTGTTTCTTCCTCAATGGAGTTGCAAAAGGCGTGTGCGTGTGATCCATATTACTTCTCACAATTGTCATGTCATCAGCTAAGTGTAAGTAGGCTTTGCACTTATGCCATCGGTTCTTCGTGCATCCCCATCGGAATCCACATTTTGTCCTGCTCTGTTTATAGTACGTGTAGTCGTTGAAAATCAACCTCTCTTTCCCTCTGGTCGTCATGAATATGTTAACTGAAATTGTATCACATTAGGTAGTAGCCATGATAGGTAATTATATTAAAATATAGCACAGCAACTACTCGTATTGTTTTTATTCTATGATATATTTAAGTTTGGATTAGAAATGAAATTCCAAAATTGACGCAATCGCTTTACTGTTTTACAATCTTTTAATTATACATACCTACGCATCAGTAGGATATCAACAGTCTCCGAATTGGTTTCAAAATAGAAAGTAAACCTAAACTAAAGAATGACTTACAATAGCACTAAAAACTTTGTTACCTATAAGGCGACCTATAAGGAAGCCTTGAAGTAAGGCTTATAGATGAACCAGAAGTAGTTATCAGCGGCAACAATACTTGTTGTAAAAAGAAAACCCATACAAGAGGACTAAATTTCTATCGCTCCTCGCTGATTTAATATCTTGACTCTTTCGTTCTAATCTGAAACAAATAAAAATGTTTATAGACAAAGATGATGAACATTATCATAATAATAATAAATAAGAAAAGATCTTACCGTTAGGCAAAACTATAGATATAGTCCTTTAGATCATTTGTGTGTAAAAGGTGACTTGATAAATGACGGAATTGAAGAGGATGTATCAAACATTGATAGAATTTTTCAAAATTTTAATTAAATTAAGAAAGATACAGTAAAGGTCGCTGTAGAATTACAGAGTTAAAATGTAAGGATTCTTCTTATATATGTAACTGTAAATCTAAGCATAATCGTTTACATGTGTTATTAAAATGATCAAGTTCATTACACATACAGTTTTAGCTCTCGGTTTTTGTTAAAAACATTCCAAATATTTAGGTAGGTAACTTAACTTAGTGTTACAGATTTTGAAATTTAAAAAAGTCTTAAACTATTACTAAAATCGTATACAAATGTTTACACAGTTTACAGTCTTGGAATCAGGGAAATTTTCAAATAATAAAAATGAGATCCAAATAAAATGCCAGAATATCACAAAACGTCAAAGTATGCAGTCTTAAATGTTACGATTATTTTCTCACCAATTGTTCAAATGACACATTCGTTCTTATACTATAACTCTTAAATAATAAACTATTGAAATCTTAAAAAACTTAGACAAATGTGTCTGTTGTATTTTGTTCTGGGTTACGTACAAAAACATCCAACTTACAATCATTTAAAAAAAATTGTCTTATATTAATGGTAAATTATTATGTGTTCCACAGGGTAGTATTTTAGGTCCGACTTCAATATTTATCACAAAAGAGACCAGGCATTGTAGTCTGGATTTTGGTCCAAGTCACATCGGGTTCATTTTTATTCATTTCTGTCAATTTGGACCAAATCCAAACGGAATAAGTTTAGCTTATTTCTATCATTATTACTTTTGTCAGTTAAATAGTGGTTTACAGCCTCTCTAACTCGTACATCGTATCTTACATTACATCGTATACGTGAATAATATAAATATTGATAGGTGATATATTGAAAGAATTGTGTCTTAAAGCACTTACACTAATTTACTTTATATGAAAAAATATTTCTTAGACATTCATACACTGCTTATCAAAATAAGGGATATGTTATAAAAATAGACAAATAAGAGTGTGTTCAATCTAGTCTACGATTCCTAAAGATAAATGCAAGAATATATTCTATAACTAAGCTAAACATACAAAATGCTGAATTGATCACAAATATAATACTGGATGCGTTATCGAAAGGCAAAACAAATATCACACGAGTTGCTAAAAATCAAAAGATCTAACATAAAACATTGATGTTAATACTAATTTGAAAGACACGTTTAGTAAAAGGCACTTTTCAATGATCTTTGATAACCATCTTAATGTCTAAATCGTTATAACTAAGACTATCTGTAATACTACTTAAGATAAAACTAACACTGGAATAGGTAATAAAATACGTTTCCATGGTTTCATATAATCACAATAAACATACGCCTGTATCACTTCATATTCAGCTTTATGAGTAAATGAAAGTAAGTATTAAAAAAAATTGACTGATCAACATCCGCCTACAATTCCATAAGCATGACAACTTAAAATAACGTTTTATCTTACTAACCATTAACAGGAACAAACACATTAATTTAGACGGAACTAATAAACCGAGGAGATTTTAAGAGATTCAAAATTTTAACGACCTAAATTGGGAATTACTTCTATAATTGATAATTCCTTATTACTAAGAACTGAATGGCTCACAATATTCAAATAAAGCTGCAAGTACATACAAAATAGCTAAGCACAAAGATAAATAAAACTTATTAAAATAAAAACCTACTCATGCAGGATTAACTTAACTAAGAACGAGTTTGAATTATAATGATAGAAAGGGGTTAAAGGAAATAATGCAAATGATGCATTAAACGTTTAATATTCATATTTAGGCCTTCACTGACAAATAAAACATTTGTGAGCGTGATCATGATCATGGCAGTCGTGCAAATGCTTGTAATGAAAGCTAATTATTTCTGTGGTCACTAGACGTTATCTTTGCCGAAAAATGACAATCATAGCTGATAAATATTTAACAGTATTTCTTAATCTTAAAAGCATTTTAGTTATCAAGAATAATTGGCTCTCGATCGGAACACAAGCAATGAAATGAACCAAGCAGATGGTAAGCAATGGGCTTCGCCAATGGACATCCGCAACACAAGAAGACTACAAATGCGTTATCGGCCTTTTGGGGGATTAGGGCTTTGAAGATTATGAAATTTGGGATCTTCATGATTTTTAGTCTTTCATTTTACACAAACGTTGTTGCAAAATTATTTACTACTATGACTAATAACTACCAAAAACGCTGTGAGCAGCTAAATAATTTTGAAATGGAGTTAAAGCAGTGTAGTGTTCATCAATATTTATGATACTATTATTCTGAGTATCTTGTTTGCCTTCTTTTTTCATCAGTTTTGGTACTGGAACCTTTACTTCTTTCTTCAGGCTTGGGGGATGACTGTGGAGGATGTTGGCCTTTAAGACTTCGAGGCGATCGGTGATGATGAGGTGGGCCTTGCATTTCCACTTTGGAGCCATAGGCAGTGCAGCTCCAGCGATGTGCGTTACTCCTTGCCTTGAGGTGCTTGTAGAAGGTGAAGTTGTTCAGACGCAAATTGATCCTACCGCTCGGTCGTAGGTAGAATTCCACTGTTGGAAAAACAATTTGGTCAGTATTTTTTATTACCAATTTTATATACTCCATTATCAAGAGAGACTAAATAAAATATATTAAGATGTTCTTTGTCACATTTCTTTTAGAGGTCTTACTTAGTCGGAATATGACACATAAGTCTTTGTTCTTAAAAAGGAAAGGTTTTCAAGTAATAATACATAGTATTTGATATCATCATTTTATAATTAGTGCAAGGATCTCCATGAAGATCAATAATACAAGCTAAAACGACGAAATAAAGAATAAACTTCAATTTGATTTTAATAAGCGAGATATAAAACGATACATTTATTAATACAATTCTATACTCTATTTTAGTACATACAAAGGCATGTTTTAAACGTTATAGGTTTATAGATCTGTACGTGTAGTCGAATAAGGGTTGTTGGAAAGGTTTACAGGCTTCAGGTAAAGAAAAGAGGTATCTTGACCTAGTTCCCTGACAAAGGATCGGTTACTGCCCGTACAGATCTAGTTCAACCATGGTACGTTGTACGTTCACTATATTCGAGGGCTGAGTACATTTTTTTTACGTTAATCCAAACGAGACCGAGTTCTGCGTCTGATTGGCCGGCTCCAATAAACCATACCAATAAGAGCGTCGAACGTGGTCTCCTTTCGATGTACGTAAAACATATTCATACTAAGAATACAGCCAGTTTCGATAACTGACCTATAGATAGAAATATAATTTTAACACATTTTCTATAGAGATTTGTCAAAGTTCTATGTTTCGTAAGCAAATATACAGATAGGTTATCGTAACTGCTGCTGTAATTATTATTTCGTATTAGTAAAACTAAGTTTTATTATAATAACTTTGTAGGTATATACAGTTTAATATAATAATATATGTGAAGTAAATGATATAATTTTAGTGGCTAATACTCACAAAATGAAATGAATAACGTGTACCTTGTAGCAAAATGACAGCTAAAAGTCAAGTTATTTTTAAAAATAACTGTTTTAGTTTGGAATAATAAACGATTCAATTACATCAATACAAAGAAACTTTCTTTTTATAAGTCTCTTCTCACACGGAGAAGGTTTGAGCATTAATCACCACGCTTGCTCAATGCAGGTTGACGATTACAAACTTATAATTAGAAATTATAGGCCCAGGTTATCCTCACGATGGTTTCCTTCACCATTTGTCAGTGGTGTCTAGATAATCTTAGAAATTACATATAACTCGGAAAATGTCATATTGGACTTGGTACTTGCCGTTGGTAGTTTCGAACCCCCTGAGGGTGCCCTCATGCATGAGAGGTGGGCGTCTTAAACCTCCGAGCCACCGGACTATAACACGCGACGGTTCACCTGATAGTAAGCAATCGGCGTCGTCCATGGATACCCGGAACACCTGAGGCGTTACACGGATTGGGGAGATTGGTGATGGGAGGGGGGTTTGTTGGGGTAATTGAGCCTTCGTCCTAGAGATAGATTAATATATAATTCATCTGATATAATTCATCTGATTTGAAAATGCAGTAATTCAATTATCACATCATCGATTTGTCAAGTTACCTATTTCTTATATTTATAATCTTACTAACATTAATTAGGTTTTAATTTAGATGCCTATTCTAGCTTTCCTATTATAATTGTTACTACATACAATAAGTGTTGCTTCTTGCTTCCATACGTGATATATTTTATGCTAGGTATGTACTGCATTATGTTACATTCATTAACATTCGCTATAGCAACTATTCCTGAGTGTTTCACAATGTTTCTGATTAACTTACTGTTAATATAACTGATGGTTTAACGTATTTACTATACGTAATATTACGTCAGTCAGGTTACAAAAAGTTAAGTTAATTGTCTACGCCGCGTCATTTGACGAATGCATACAGCCTACAAGTAACAGGCGGATTTGTATGCAGAGTGTCACAGTTTTGATTGTATCTACGCAAGATGCAAGCATTCGTCTAGTAATCGTCAAGCAATCGTCAATTGACGAAAGCGTTTTAATAATGTGTGGTTACGTGGCCAATGGGTTTGTCAAACATTGTGATACAGACCATATTAACAGCTATGTCATGGTTTTTCAAATCCAATTGCGTTTAAGAATATGTGTCTTTGAAGATACTAGAACCAACCACATGATAATAAATATAGGTAGTCTTTGCATCAGTATATTTTATATCATAGTATGTAAAATAATTGTTGATGATAACTAATGTAGCTAATCAAATATTGTACCTACAAATGACATAATTGTTAGTAGCTTTCATAATTATTTTCTGGCTATGATTGATTATAGCAATACTATCGCCTGAATACTGATAGGCTACCCAATATTAAGTTGTACTTATATATCATACCATTATGTCAATTTACAAAGAATTAGTGGTGACAGAACTATACTAAGAGCGTTTCAGAATTCGGGCATATGTTTTAATTGTAATAGAACATTATCAACTAAATAAAGATAAATATAACAAATCTATAATTATTAAAAATGCATTATAATAACCCGTTTAAATAAAATAATCAAAATCTAGATCATCGGTTGACATAAAACATAAATTATATTTTGGAATGATTTCAGAACAATTTCGGAAAAATACACCAACCGAATTTAGAACCTTAATTATGTGGCCCTACAGAATAATATTAAATTCCAAAAATGCAACTTTACAGGGGACACAAAAACACCCTGTGCGTTTTAAATTCGTTTTTGACAAGGTCAAAAACGGTCAAAAAGTTGTGTCATATAAACCGCTACGTAATAAAAATAATAAAATACATTGAGATGTTTTTAAAACCAATTGAATGTTGAAGCATTTTCTTCTTATTATTTTGGTATAATTCATTCATTTTCAACAAAATTGGACATAAACCCTTGTCACTAAGGCCAGAGAATTATGAAATTGCAAATAAATAATGTAATATCAACAAAAATAGTGGATTTCAAATACTTATAAACAATACTATTCTGAACAGTATCATTAACTTAATAATATCTTGTTTCAAACACAATGTTTGAAGACATTCGTTCATCAGAAATTCGCACGACCTTGAATACTGCTGATCTTCCAGGGCAAAGGATTCCATAATTTCTTGCCCACGTTCAAACCTTTTTTCTGGAACAAAAAGTTAATATTAAAATCGCCAACCAGAATGATATAATCGCCTCTTCGCACATGTAATGATTAAGATGACAATAAGCTGATGGATGCAGGAGGTGCGATTGCTCAGCGTGGTAGACTGAAGAAAGTCTTTTGGTGATGATAATAGAGGTTACAATGGAGTAGAAAGAAATGTTTCGAACTATGCGCTTCATGTATACAAATTGGATCATATGCGAAGGAGCTTCGTCAAAGGTTCTATAAAATTAACGTACTTACATCCTTAGTTTTTTTGAATTTAGGGGTCTTCCAAGGTGGAGGATGAGTGTGTTCAGTAAAGGCTCGGAGTACAAACATATCATGGTTCACGTGTAAGAATCCTCTGCATGACCTTGAGCCCATCTGAGTGCAGCTCCATCGAAAGCCGTCCCTCAAGATCTTGTGCTGATAGTAAGTGTAGCCTTCCATCATCAGCAAATTTTTCCCATTCCTTCCTTTCACCAGCAGCACTGAAAACATTGTTTTTGTCAACTGAAATGTTACACCTTGTCGCAGAGTTAATTTGTTATTAAAAAAGGTATTTTATTTTTTCAAGTAGTAGAGGTGAATTTGTTATTCCCAGATAGTAAATGAAAAGTTGCCAAGACCGTGACAATTGGCGTCACTTCGTCATTAGCAAAAAGAGATTTTAGGTTTAAAAACATATTTTAAGCCATAGTGAATGTATGGTAACGTCTACAAAACTGGTTGTGCTTCAATCCTTTTTTTAAACACGAACTATTATGCTAAGGACAATTACTTACCACACCAATGGCCATTTTGGAAAATAATGCCCTAGACCATCTGTCTTTTAGGTAATGTCAGATTCAACTTTAAAGTTCAACTGTTCATATCCGCCGTCACTACTGGACACTGCCAGTATAGTCGACAACACTGTATTGGAGAATTTTTGGCGATAACCATTGTTGATATGGATTTTATGTTTTTATCAGCAGTTGGATTTAGAAGAAGGTTAGGTTAAGTACTGTGGAAAATTGCAGACGGAATGCCAGTACTAAAAGAATATTCTTTTCCAACCGGAGGTGCGGACGACCCTGCGGGTGACCGGGACTCCAGCTCGAAGTAGGAGTAGAAACGGGTGGTTTTAGTCAGTAAGAGTTTGACACTCCCTTTCGTCTAGGAGAAGGGCGTCTTGGAAGGCGGGAGGAGTCATTTGATGATTTTCCCCCTCCAAAAACCTAAACCTGGATATTAGCAAACTATAACACTGGCGCCATCACTTTAGATGACCCCAAAATGGATACATTCTAGATTAGACTTGCAACTTTATTACAAAACAATAAGGATTAAAATTTAACTATTAAGAGATTGACTTAGTGAGATATAAAACCTAGATTTGTAATAATCAGACAACTATAATGATTTGACATTCTTTATTGCATTCACTACGATACAGACATCACAAATAAGTTATTTCTAAAAGAGTAAATACTGATTTAAATACATGTATAATCTGTTCCTTCATACGGCTTCTGCAGTTAGTGCATTTTTTGCGTTAGCTAGGGCGCTAGGGTGATTGTTCGTCCATGACAATTTCGCTCTCGGTTGTTCTACGTACGAGGCACTGATGTTAAGCTACTTAGGTAATCCTAATTAAGACTTATATGATCTGACCAAATATATCTGATTCACAATCGAATAGTTACATTATGCATAAACGCGCACTTTGAAACATCGATTAGTATATTAAACATCCAATACACACTGTATATACTATTATATAATATATATATATATATATCAAAAAATTCAAAAACACAGTCTATATTCTAAAATCATTCAATAAAATGTTCACAAGAGTGAATTAAAATGACTAGAAATCAGTACTAAGTACATAATTATAATAAAATTGTAAAATACGTTCCTAAATATACACAGATATGAGTATTATAATATAGCATAATTACTTATTTTGACGATTACGATATATTGTATAATCGATTATTATTATTAATAATATAATAATTTCAAATTCGTATACTTAATAGTCACTTTAACAACGGATTTTTCAATTAGGTATCACAAATAATTAAGACATTGACCCCTAAGTTATTTGGGATAAGGCATTCTTCCTCCGATTCCTTTCTTACCGACATACCGACTTATCACATACCGATTTCCGTTTTCGAAAAATATCACATGATCTAATCTAGGTACTAATTGAAAATTCCGTTTTAAGGTGGTACACACGGCCACGCTTCAACCTATACAAAACCAGTGTATCCTGGTATCGCGTCGCATCAACTTTCCGCACATATAACGTTCAGTTTATACTGGTTATGTATAGCTCGATGTGTAGCCGTGTGTACATTGATTAATATTAAAAACTACAACATTGAGAGATCATCATGAAAATACTTTTAAATAGATTTGGCTTGTAGCTTAAGTACAATACCAAGTAAAAACTAATACTGACTTGGACGTAAACTGACTAGAATAAGGATCACAGGATCTAAAACTACAAATAAGTTGTTAACTTACACATTATAAATATGTTATATAATATACCCATAATATAATATATAATAGTATCGATCATTCAAATAGAAAGTTAAGGTATTTAAACATAGATATATAGTGTATATCTACTACCAATAGAGTCTAAATATTATTATAGCAAAATTCAATTTCGAAAAAATCTTGTAAGCAGGTCAAAACCACGCAATGACCAGTTTTAACGCGCACGTGTCATTACGGAAACTTTTTTTATATACTCTTTGTAAGCAGCTTTCAAATAGCTGACTGGTATTGCTGACAAGTTTGGTTTCTTCTCTACTTTGGCATACAATCCATCAATTCTACGCAAGTACAATGGAGGAGCATGGTGGTGGACTTCGTTCTTTTTGAGGACGTTTAGACGTTCATCTAGTACCAGATGGGCCTTGCATCCAGTTTGGACGTACTGGTTGCACCTCCATCGATCCCCATGCTTCAACCTGCAGTGGGTACCGTACGTGTATCGATTGTACTTGATCAAGCACTTGCCCCCAACCAGGTTGATGCAGGATACTGGAATACAGACCTTTTCATCAGACGACCATTCATAAATTGAGTAAATTGCTCTACAAGTGCTATAAATCCCGAAGCCGTGAATGAAAATGTATGGTGAATAGCTAAGTGGAGCTCGATTACGTTCCTTACATACGGTAGTAGCATAAATCATATTATATGGAATGTTTCATCTAAGCAAGCTTTAATAAAACTACTTGACACGGAATAAGATAAACAATGCTTGTAGAATGGGTTTATTCGTTTTTCTTTTAACTAAGAAACTATCCTATGTACTAAACTTAAGATTAAATATTAGCACGTAAATAACTAAACAAAATTCAAATCATCAAATCATTTTAAATGCTTAAATGCATCTATAGTGTACAAGGTGGTCTACGATTTTGATAATATAATAATGTATTCTAAGTAAATTCATTTTTTTAACTACAGAACACGTAGTTGTGTATATAGACAATAATATCTAAAAATCATTGACCTATGAGATAATGTAAAAAAATAAGTTTCCGTTAAAAAAAAACTTTTGAACTTATGGAAGCCGTTAAACGATGATGCTATGTTATTTAAGCCAAGGTAAAATACGCATTTCATCAAAATGTTTTTAAAGCATCGGCTACGGTTAATATAGCCAAATACCATCCATCGATGAGCACGGATAATAACAAAAAAGGCAGTCTTTAAATCAGTAACTATAAATGAAATAAGTAAATGCAAAAACAAACAAATAAACACAGTTTTATTATGTAGTCCATAGAGCCTATAGCAAATCGACACAGGAGAACTTTTGTGAAGATTTTTTTAAGATCACTCTTAATTATCATGTGTAGACTGTTAACTACTTAACCGGACAATCTGTGAAGAAATAATGGATTCTTATCCCTTGATAGAATTTTTTTCCAGCACTTTTACTTCCACCAATCGAGGATCGGTAACACATTGGCAATTTGTTCAAATTTCACTGAATAGGACAGGCACATATTCTGTACTATGGACCACGCGAGGGCTAAAAGTCAGGACAGTGAGGATAATCATATGTAAATAAAGAAAAGAAGTCTATGTACCATTTTATCGTACTTCTTTGATGATGATGTGTGGTAATGGTAGACAACAAAAGATAGAAAGATTAAATACCATCATTAATCGATTCATTCATCCTATAATAAACCCCGTTCCTCAACCGATAGTCATCAGGTTCGTGGTTGTGGACACCATGACATCTGACGATTAATCCGTCATTAACAATGACAAAAGCGTAGCATCTTCTTGAAGTCCTCTTCGAGCATCTCCATCTTCTACCCTCTCTAGAGAAGTTAGTGTCCATGGTGTAACTATAGTTCTCAAGCATAAGCAAAGTGGCGCCTTTTTTTGAAGTTACGAACATCGCTGGAAGGATAAATTTTAAAAAAGAAATGTCTAAAGATGGCATTATTATATTCTACAATTCACTTACGAAACTGTTTCATGTATTAGCTCGATTAGTTTCAAGCTATGCCGGGGCCTATACTTATGACCAGAGCTTTGCGCGACAGACGACGCGAGGAATGTAGCACCATCTCAAACAGTTAGGTCAGTGAACCGTAAAATATAATTAATTAAATATGTCTCACCAAGGGTAACTACAGGTACATACTTACTTTTTTTAAACAGAGGAGATTGAAATTGACAGAATTTCAGTGTTTGTCTTTATTTCACCAATAAACAACATTATAGTCATACGATACATAAGTACAAAAGCTACAGACTTACAAAAGAAAAGAAAAATAAAAAAAAATGTAAAAAGATCACACTGGAATGAATACCGTCTTTTGAGTATACTTTGACAGAACTTAATTTAGATATAAAAAAAAAAACAAATAAAAAAATAACAGGCACGTCAAAATTAAGTACCCTTTAACTTTATGAGATGAAAACTACTTTCAGTATAAAGTACCTAAGTATATAAAAAAAATATAATAACAATTCAATTGATTTATGTAAACTTTTTTTAAATAACGATTTGGCACACATGTTCATTGAGAAGGAAAACATTTTATGACTAGTTAAGATAATATTTAGTTTTTCAAGTAAATTACGTACATGGATACAATATGTCTTCTAAATATGTAAGTAATTTAGTATAACTTGATATTATAACTTTATAAAAATCTAAATACAAATAAGTATGTATACGTTATTATAAATTCAAGCTCATATGAGCACACGCATCTAATTTTTCTAACTAGTTACTTTCGCCATCTCTTGTTACATAAACGAGCTAATTACTTGATTGCGTCTAAAGGCCACTAGGTGGCGTATTTACAAAACATCTAATTTGTATAATATTATGTAGATTATAAACGTATATTAGGGATGATGACGGGGAATGAAAAAGAAATGCATTTATTAAGTCATTCAGTCAGAATACAATAAAATAAATTAACTAAAAAAATTAAGTTAAGTTGCATAAAGTGCACGCACATTATACACGCAAGTGACATCATGTGACATTTGAATTTTAAATGCACCAAACGAACAATAAAAAACTGCCATCCTCCCTATTTTAGGATCTCTAAATTAATAAATATTGTAACCTATACTTAAAAAAAATCTATTCACATTGCTACCATAATAAATATAAAACGAAATAGGACACATTATCCTAAAAAATTACAATTCCAATTTTTCCAAATTCAAAAAAACCCCTTCCACACTATTTGAGCCGTTAATACCTATATGGCTGACAAAAATCCAAAATAACAAAAAAACATTGTTACTTTACTGATTGACAAAGTACTATATTTAGATCCTAGTCACTATAACAGTTTTAATTACCTATATAATAATATATCCTTTACCTAATTAAATATGTACGATAAATGCGAAATTATATATTATCTATGCAACTACTGAGGCCAGTAAAAATGGCGCATGTCCTGTTAACGCGGGAAAATTTGCAAGCCTTATTTTATTATCTAGGTACTGTCTGCATTTATAAAGTTTAGACAAAGTTATTTAAGTACTCCATCAATCGAATAAATAGTACAGATCAATTATTTAATCAGTATCCAAAAAGACTAGTAATATTTGAGTTTCAAAACTTAACGAAAATTCACTATAGGCAGATAATATAATTTTTTTTAGAGTATATATATAATATTATACAGTATAACTTTGCTACTCATTAACCACCTGCATCTCAGGACATTGCTAAAATTAAGGGAAATGAGATATATAAAAGTATACAGAATACAGGTGACCAATGCATCAAACAGTCTACAACAGGTGTGATTGCTGGCCAAAGTAGGTAGTCCTCGACATCAATCATTAAAGTTGTACTTGGTGTAGTTATCTTCATGGTTGTGGAAACCTTTATGCTTCAGGTACCTTCCTTCAATGGTCGTCTGCACACAGCTGTTGCATCCAAGTCTCTTCCGATCCCTACAAGTCCAGTTGATGGTGTTTTGATACCGGTTGTTGATCCAATACTTGTTGTCGTTGTATATCAAGACCATACTGCCAGTTCTGTGCGATGGGAGGTAATAAATACCTGAAAAATACCTCAAAACTTATTACCAGTACTAAATTATTGTGTTTATCTAATGCGCTTGGCTAAGTAAATTTTCCTAATTAGCATTAATAAAAAGGAGATTAAAATATGGGGTATATATTTTATTATAAATGAAATATACATGGGTAAATTAAAAACAGTATTAAAATTAGTTCTCCTCTATATTTACATAATATTTCCTACAACAGATTCTAGTAAACAAAATAAAAACGATTGCTTGAGTTTCTTTACATCACTATTTGTTACCACTCATTACATTAATATTGATCGTTCCCATTTACAATTATTGGCAATTCTGTCGGGTATATATTTATCTAAGCTAATCACATACACTGTTATAAGGCGGGTCAATAAAACCAACACACATTTACCAGAATACTGTATTTCCTAATATATTCACAAAGAACTGTTCACCTACAGCTAGCAGGTCCCTACATCAGAAACATGCGTTACAATAACACGTTACAATAAGTACATCACAATTTGTAACTATAATAATAAAAAAATAAAATATAAAAAATATGAGTCAAAAGTAAAGATCACTGTAATTGTGATTGTTTGGTAAAGAAATATTTTTCTCTTATAAATCTACCATCATGACATTGTCGTAAACGAGGTGGATCATGTATATGTCTACCGCGGAATATAGATATATAATCTCTACCATCTACACCTTTATATGTGATGACATCAGCTCGGCAGCCGTGAACATCTCTTGAGGAACAATACCATTGCTTCTTCCCATGTGCTTGGTGATTCTTCATATAAAATGTGAACCCATTGAGGATTAGAAGTCCAGCACCCGTTCTCCCAGGAATGAACTGAGCCGGCACTGTGAGCAAAACCTTTTATATTAGTTATTTACCTTGGACAGGGGGAAATGAAACAACAAGTTTGGTTTAGTACAAGAATTTTAATTCTAAATTTGTCTGCTCTCTTGGGTGGGAATGCCATGACATTCCACTACCAAGAGAACACACAGTATACCTGATAGAAACTTAATTTAGTGATCAAGGAGGATAAGGATGAAGGATAGGTAAATAAGTACACCAACCAAACCGAACGTCTTTATTTCATTATTTCTGTTTTGATTGTTTTATTTTATTCTTTTCTTTTTCTCCTTTATTTATTCAAAAAAATATATAATTTACAATAGTAGCCTTACATGCTAAAGAAATGAAAATAAAAGTACAACAAAAAAAAATTTTTTTTTCATTGTAATAGACATAATTTTTTAATTTATATATTGAAGTTTCGAAACATTAAAAAGTTTTTACGAATTGGCATAATGGTTATTAAAGTAATAATTTTTTGTCAAATAATCAAGTAAATTATAAAAGGATGAAGGAAATCTAAATCACGCAGATTCCTACACTATGGATGCTTGAAAATGGCTTGCTTAGTCTATGCACTATTACCCAAAAAACAGCTCGGAAACAAACAGATAATCAATCAACATTGGAACTGTTTCTTTGGATTAAATTGAAATTCATTACACTTGATTGTCACACAATATTTCTGAGAAAATTGAAATGACCCATGGTTCTATGTTAGAACAAAAAACCATTAACATAAAATAAAGTTTAACTTCACATTGTACCTACTTACTTACCAAAAACATAATGTTAGAATATTTTATAAATATTCTTGGGGATTGAACCCAGTATATGGGAACTGAACCCATTACAACTTTAATGTCAAAACACTACTTACTTAAAAACATGTGCCTTATTTTTACTGTTCAATACAGAATAATTACTAGGATAGGAGCTCAAAACTTCACCATGTTTAGGGATTTGAACCCGAATAAACACAAAAAACCTACATGGGAATTTAACCCATGCTGTGCACATTCTTACATAAACTCATGCCTTTGACGCAATAGGTGGTGTTCCACATTGGGATTTGAACCCATGCAAAAATCATAACTGTGATCCATACTGAAAAAAGTTATGAAACAAGGTCGTAGATACTGAAACAATATGGGGATCTAACCCATGCCAGTTTCCAGTTTAAGTCCTCGATTTTACACAGAGCTTTTAGTTGTAAACAGAGTTGTCATGACTGGGAATTGAACCCCGACAATAACCATTAGAGTTGTTACGGGAATCTAACCCATATCTCTAAATTACACATTTTACCCATGGAGCAATATAATCATAAAAATAAATATGGGAATTTACCCCATACTAAGTCAAATTTATAATACCACTATTGGGATTTGAACCCAAATTATGCATAATCGTTTTTAGGTGGGATTTGAACCCAAACATGTATAACAGGAACGGTCACATGTAAACACACAGACTGTATGAATGGGAATTTAACCCACATTTATTTACAATAAAATATATGGGATTTGAACCCAAAGTTGTAGACATCTGCCACATTTTATGGTAATCAATCTTCTTCGCAACCCCTTATTTGGGGTTTTGAACCCATTCATTGATGGTGAGGAAATTAATAAAAAATAACTAATAAAAATATACTTACTTGATTCTACTTGTTCGTCATTTCATTAGACAAAAATATTTCTTTATAATATTATGAATGGGGTTTGAACCCATTGTCTTTCAACTCGTAACACATGTTTTGTATTACAAAAATTATACTATGTGGGTAGGTATTTAAGTACTTACTTTTATTATTTCTTAAAAAATAGTATTAGAACATTCAAAACAGGACTTGAACCCATTTGAAATATCCTTTATAAAGTTATTATAAATACTGTTCGATATTTAAACCAAGTGTTGTTGTTTATACACTTATCTCCGAGCATTTGTTTGTTGTGATAAAAGGTGGCAAATTGAAGTTTGTTTTGGTAAAATATTTGCTTAAAATATCAAAATAATATATTGTTGGTTTCTAAAGTGACTTTATAGCATATCTACCAGCCATTTTCATGCATACAATGTCCAAATTTAGACTCAGTTATAGGAATCTGCTGTTTTATGTAGAGAACAAACTTTGTTAATTTAGCTTCTGAACTACGTGGATTTTGCAATTCCTTGGAGTTTTCGTTTAGATATCCTTCCATAGAAAATTACTTGCTAACACTCACCGAACCGCAGGCAGGATACAAGATCAGGGACAACATAATAGCGGGAACAAAAACTAACCTCACCATCACACTTCACACAGCGATATTTCGGCACAAACACAACCATTAGCCCTAACATGATACTAAACAGTTGCACAACACTTATTTACACTAAATAGCAACAATCTAAACCGCGTTTTGTAACAATAATACATACAAAACACTAAAAAACAATTTGACATTTTCAAGAGTTAGGATAATCTATCAAAACCGGCCACGGTACGCGTTTGGCACATTATTTTTTATGCCAAATGTTAATTAACGCGGTCGCGATTCACTCGATCTCGATGTAATTTATGAAAATACGCGGAATAACATTGTAAAAACAATAATAGTCACTTGGCATCGAGAGAGTGTTATTTTGACATTTATTCATGAATACCGTCACAGGCGCCACCATTGTCGTATTTGTAGCGTGGTCTTTTGAATGCAATGGACCACATTGGTTTTGTCTCTTTTTTAACGGGCGCCATAGTGCGTGCAAGTGAGATGGCAAGAGTCGCGGTCCATTCCTTTCAACTGTAGAATAGATGCTAAAAACCAGATTTTCCTTTTTTGGTTTGTCGTTTTTAAGCAAAGAATTGAAAGGAACTTGCAAAGTTGCAACAGCAGCAGCAGAATGGACCTAAAATGGCAACCTTGTTATTCAGCTGTTTTATAGCTTTTGTTTGATGCAAACTTATGAAAATTCGTTGCATTATGATTTTTGACTAAAACTTTATTCTTGTATGTTTGCCTAATATCCCAGGTATCTTTTACCGTTGGAGCAGATATGAGATAAATAATGATAATTGTTTCTATGGATTGCCATTTCATACATAATTATAAGTAAGTACTTATTACGTAAAGTTGGATGAAATATCAATTTAAGTGTTTCATAATGAAGATAAGGTAGGATACCGTATGTATTTAATAAAACATAGTTACTTCCAAATAAAAAATGCTTTGGTAGTAAAACTTCCGGCTGATGTTAATGACTCATAACATTATACATCACGCGTCTCTTCACTGCAAGAACTCACTAATGACAAAATCATCATCATCAACAAACTACCTAGTTTAACGTCTTCGACATCGACTCGACGAGGTCTATTCCAGCTGTGAGCTATTCTTTATAAGTGAGGTTTGATAAATCAGTATAAAATTGCATACGATTTTGTTAAATGTTGGGCCCGTTAGATTTTATTTATTTTTTTTCGCTATTCAGGCTGAAATCACAGAAGTATAACATATTTGAGTTAAGCAAAGCAAGTATGTAACTAGAAAATGTACTCTACGGACCTTAAGGCCAGAAATCATATGTCAAAAATTTAAAATCTCGAAGAAGTTGGACCGTGACGCGGGATACTGACCACCTATGATGATCCAAATTTCTTTTTACGGTGACTACCTACAATTTCCCAGACATAGAGCTTTGTACAAAAAATAAACCTTAGCGGCTTTGTTTATGCCTGAGGGCACCCCAAACCCCTTAATTAATGGAGTGTGTATTTATGGCTCACGGTGTCGTTATGGAAATTGACAAAAAAAAGTTTAATCAGAATGAAATTGATATATTTTTGTGAGGAATGTAAATTGAATACTACTAATCTACTCAGAATGTTTAAATAGTTTCAAATATTCAATAATCAGTCACAAATTAAACGATTTTTTTTACTAGAAACTTCACATCAAACGTGCCGTTGATAGGAACGCAGGCTCTTGCCTGCGTTCCTATCAACGGCACGTCACTAACGCCATCTATGTTCAATAGCTAAAACTATTTGCACTACATGTAGTCGTTACCTACTAAAATTTTATAAAAATATAATTAACATATTTCCATGTAAAAGCTTGTTTGAAAATATTTGCTTCAGAACTGTTTATATACATTAAAAATTTATTATTTTACAAGTAACTATATTCTTGCAATGATCTGAACTACAGCGCCAGCGAAAGTAGCAGGAATTATTAAATTGTCAATAGTTTCTATATTTTTCGATAGATGGCACCACTACCTAATCGCTATTTAATTTTCGAAATAATACAATAACATTAAACTTAGGTACTTCTTTGTAAATATAAAGTACCTTTAGGTCCAGTTTCACCATCCCCTGTTAAATATTTAAAGTATTGTTAAGTCAGTTAACGGGCTGTTAAAGTTATCGAGTGTCCCACCACGAGTTAACGCGCTTTTATTTGTCATAACAAGCTGTTAAATTTAATCACCGCTCTAGACGTCCGTTAGACCGTAACAGACAATTAAAATCGAGATGGAGGCTGCATACAATTTCATATTCGAAAATTATATTTTAGATTATTTAGATTACTTAGACACAATAGTACGACGTCCAAGAATTTTTAAAGAACGGCGTTCTTATTTCGACGAATACGACGATGTAGATTTTTGTACCAGATTCCGTTTATCTAAAGAAACTTCAAAAGTGCCTTTCTGGTCTAATTGAAATAAATGATTTTGACTTTTGACTTTTGACTTCGAAACAACCCTAGATATTCTGCAGTTGATTGAAGATAAATTGGAATATCCATCAGATCGGTAAGTTTATATATTTGGTCGTATTAGTTAGGTGCCTAAAATTATTTTCAATAAGTAATTGTACGTATGTGCAATTACCTCGCACCAGTATAAAACAAACCTAACCTATCCTTAATTTTGTTTCAGGAATGAATCAAATTCTCCCATTAATCAAATTCTTTTGACCTTGAGGTATTATGCAACTGGCTCTCAACAAATAACAGTGGGAGATTATTGTGGGATAAGTAGTAGTCGTCATCTCATAGAATAATACACAGGGTCACTGCTGCAATAGCCTCCCTTAGCCCCAAATTTATCCAATTCCCTAATACTGAGGAAGAAATAAGAAAAACTCAGTTGAGTTTTTAAATTTGAAATTGAACTCGTTTGAAATTGGTCGCGTAGCACAACTAATGACGTATTATACGACTAGATAAAATATTACCGAACTCGGCCTAAATAAATTGTCACAAAAAACCATTTCAATTTGGTTGCTTAAAATAAGAGTGAACAACTTACAAGTCGTTCAGTTAAATATACAGTTTAATAACGGCTTGTTACTTTTTTCTCGTGGGACATACAATGATATAACAGCCCGTTAATTATTAACAACTCATTAGTTAATGACTAATTAGGATTTAACAAACACAGTTTGGTGAAACTGGACCTTATACTTACATTGATAACAGTTTAATAAATAACACGAAATACCAAACAAAATTATACATTTTTCAATTGCAAATTCAAATATCAAGAATCGGTCATAATCAGTCGGGTAAAAAGGCAACGGATTTTCTTTTCCTCAAATAAAATAAAAAAAATATAACCCGTTAAAATATTTAAAAAGTCCTCTAAAACTAACCTCGCTACGAAGTTAACTGGATAGACACAGTGATTGGATTTTAATATCGGACGTCGGACTTCGAAAAAATAAAACTAAAAAGTACTAAACTAGAACAGAGTTCGCCCCCTAGCGGAGAGAACTGGAACGCCAAATATTGGATTCAATCAAATTCACCGCGATTGTTCGTGTTTCGTAGTCTTCATACCAAAAGTTGATGTTATGGATGTGTTGTATTTATTTCAAGGTATTTTAATATAAATTGCTTTGTGTAGGAGCTTCCATTAATAATTTCATATCTTTGGAACGTACACTGCCTCTTTAATAGAGTGGTTGCACGGGTGAGTGAAGAGCTATGTAGGTACCTATCTCGGGTTCGATTCGCGCATCCAGCTAAATACCTATTGGTTTTTAGCTGTTTTTTCAATGTATGTACAGTACATAATTCAATTCAGTTCAATTCAATTTATTTATTTATTCAGATAATACAATCCATATGGTTACTAAAGACTTATACAACTTATAAACTAGTTTTAGTACATCAAACCTCATCATAAAAAATTAAAATAATTTGTCATAGGTAATATAATAATATAGTAACAATACAGACGACTTTCACTTTTCTGGGCACGGTTTGTAGGCAACACTTGCGTCTTCGTCCAGTGTTTTAGCATAAGGCCATCAGTCCTATCCGCCACGGTCATCAGAAGACTGTTGGCATACATAATATTATAATATTAAGGCAATATGCTGACTACTCGTACTTACCCTCTATATTATGTAATATGGGAATCGCATCGCTAACATTCTCGTGAGAAATGCGTGCAAATAAATAGACAGTTATATTCAGTGGCGTAACTACAGGGTGGCATTTCGGCAAAAATGCCACGGGCCCCCAGCTGGAAAGGGCCCCGTTCAGAGGTTTTCATCTGAACTTCTCTGTTTTATTGGGAACGGGGGCCCATCGGATGAATTTGCCATGGCACTCGAAAAGGTAATGTGTAAGATTAATTTGCATGTCTGCCTACTCTATCGTTGAAAAGGCGTATCCATAATACTAAGATGAAACAAAGCCATTGAACGTACGTACTGGGATCTGCATACAGAGAATATTCAAAAATTTCTAGATCTGAATATTTGATCGCGTATATCGCATTTGTATGAAGCGTTGAAACGCTGAAGCCTTTCAGTATCGCTTGATATCATTTCAAAAGGAGTAGACGGCTGTATTCAGGCTTTCAAAGCCTAGATAGAAACTAATACTTTTATGAAATATCGGAGAAAATCTGCCTGGCTGTGAGAGTTCTGATGTGATATACACAATTGTGATCTGGTTTGTAAAATACCTACCTATGCTTTAAATGCCTTTATACGCGCTCTCGTAGTTTGTAAGTATCATTATTTACTTATTCATTCGTATTAGTTAAATAATATAGATGCGTACGTACTCGTCCATGGACTGTATAATATGGTCATTTTTTTTAAGGGGGGAAAATCATCGAATGACTGCTCCCGCCTGGGTGAGGCGGGAGGGAGTGTCAGGCTCTTACTGACTAAAAACCACCCCGTTTACCCGTTAGGTTCTCCGCGACTCCGAATCGGGAGATACCTATGCTTACGTTAACAAAATTTGTGCGATAGGTAGGAACTGAAAAACTTATTTAAAAACTAGATTATAGAGGTAATTATTTAGTGTGTATTAGCGTGTTATATCCGAGGTAGCCTTCAGATACCAGGAACACCATACAACTGTCATTCTTCGGGATTGCGCAAATTGATTTGATCGATTTATAAAAACCGTTCGCCGCCTTCTCAAGAAGCCTTTTGTCGCCAACATCGGGACGTTAGGACGCTAATTTGAAGTACTTAGTTTTAAAATATCATTGTAACTTTTAATAAACTATTTGTCTATTAATTGGTTGCGTTATTTCAATCTCCTCCGCTGCCTACATCGGAATTAGCGTGTTAATTATGTTGTTATTGTTATCATTACATAGTATAAAACAAAGTCGCTATCCACCGTCAGTCTGTCCCTATGTGTATACATATATCTAAGTATTTAGATCTTTAAAACTACGCAACGGGTTTTGATGCGGTTTTTTAATAGATAGACTGATTCTTAACTCGTCGAGTACCGTATTTATAGACACAATTAAAGAACAATAGGTTGCGGTCACCGGTGACCGCTTGGTGTTTGACAGTTTAAGGAACGTTTGTGTATAATACATGCATATTGCACCCGTGCGAAGCCGGGGCGGGTCGCTAGTTGTTAATAAATAAAACCTACATTTCTATCGACTCAAAAGCACAGACGTGGGTATATCCATTTTTTGGGAGGGAGAAGATAATCATCCAATGACGTAATGGGAAAAGACTAATCCATCCTTAAGACCAAAATATATCATATAAGTTCGATAGTTTTTGTGTGGGAGTGACAAATATTTTTCTCTGTCGTTTTACTCTTGGCAGAGCGGTCGTGGTCACGTTGAGGTATTGAGGTTAACACAAATACGGCCGGTATTTGTGTTGGAGGCCGATACTGCTGTCCTCACGGTATCCCGCCGTCTCTCCCTGTTTGTGGATTGTCTGGAGCTGTTCAGCACTGGGTTTTCTGTTGCCGATTTCGACCAATACCCATCCTGTAAAGGTATGCCTAGTTACTTTTACATGTCTTTGACAGTTTTACCTCATCATTATTATTTGATTAAATCATGCCCTTTTAAATAGCTGTGTAGACTTTTCTTTAAGAATCAACGTTAATAAATCGGTAAAAGAACTTTAAACCGTTCCGTTCAACGCCCAACAAGATTGAACGAAGAAACTTAATTTTCGAAACAAGAAGTCCCATACAGCAAGAAGTACTCCATCTAGTACAAAGTGCAAAACATCTTTGTAATTAGTTAGTCCCGGCTCGGTCGATATAGTACGAGTAGCTAGTGCTGGGACCGGCCCGGGATTTCACGACTTTGATTAAGTATTCCGTTGTTTAAACCAAGCATTTATGTTTTAGTGATTGAATTAGCGCGGGATTGTAAAGAACTTTGGTGACGGACTACAGTGGAGTGACGAAACAAGGGATTTTGTTTACAAAATGCCGGGAATTAAGCGACTGTGTTTTGTTTTTCAATTGTTTGGTTTTGAATTCAATGTTTTTATTTAGTTACTTTTATCATTACCTAATCAGTATCTATACCTAGCGGCTTCGCTGGCGTTCTCGTGATAAAAGGTGGCCTACGTATTATTCTTGACCAGGGCTGTTCAAACTGTAAACTTCGATGGTCAATGCACTTGGTACTGTTCGCAACGGATCAGCAAGAACTGTCGCGTCCGTATTCGAATGGTCCATAAAGAAGTAGTGGACTGCACTGGAGAACATAACCACAGCCCAATGGAGTCAATCAGAAAGCTTGAATCGATGAACTTTAATCAAATATCCAATAATTTTAGAAATACATAAACATGACATCACGCTTTTTATCCCCGAAGGGGTAGGCAGAGGTGTACATTATGCTACTGTACAATGCAACACCCACTTTTCACTATTTATATTATGAGTCCCATGTAATAGGGGGTGAGCCTATTGTCATATACCGGGCACAAATCTAGTCTCCGTGCACTACAGTGAATTTTTTGAAAAACCATTTATACTTTGCT
The DNA here is from genome assembly GCA_902850265.1 of Spodoptera littoralis. Lineage (NCBI taxonomy): Eukaryota > Metazoa > Arthropoda > Insecta > Lepidoptera > Noctuidae > Spodoptera > Spodoptera littoralis. The sequence continues at coordinate 2,927,309 of LR824542.2, read as the reverse complement.
CGACCAGGGAATCGAACCCGAGACCCCTTGCTCGGCAGTCGCACTTGCAACCACTCGGCCAATGAGGCAGTATGACTAACATAACTGATGAAATGTGGGTGTATTATAAGCACACCTCTGTTCCTCCCTTCAGGGAAAGCAAGAGCCACGTACTGTTAAAACAAAACACATTTACAAAACAACAAAACGAGGTTAATCCCATTGAATTCACAATTTACACTGGTTTTAAAGCATTTGATCCCGCAAGAGTTATGGCTGTTGTTTCGCAAGATATATCTTCAAACTGCCTTTACAAAATGTTTTATTACACTCTGTGCCAACAAGTTGTACTTTTATCTTTACCTTTTGTTCTAGTTCTTTCTTAGAAAGGTAGTTAAAAAGATAGAAATACGTGATAGACTTGATGTATTAGTTTTTTGTTGTTTCTTCACAAAACTACCTAACAAACATTTTATTCTTTCTCTTTTGTCTTCGTCCCATATCTGGTGGACCTGCATAATAGCATAAAGAAATAGAATTAATAGACGCAACCTGTAGTGCCAGTCGACGGTCATATTTGTTGCAGATCTTATGACTGTTGACCCCAATGGTATCCACCTAGATATGAGTTCTGGAGTGGCTATCATGCTTAGGCAAACGAAGTGCTAGATGTAGAAAAGTGACGATATCCGTAAAGTATATGGAAGTAATGTGATGCGAAGAGCTGAATAGTGACCAGAGGCCTTACGAGTTTGATTTACGTTTAAAATATTCGATACGAGTACGCGTTCGGCGCTCTGATTGGCCGGCGCCAATGAACCAACCAATCACAGCGCCGAACGCGTACTCGTAACGATTACTTTATGCGTAAAATAAACTCGTACGAAGGCCTCTGCTATTGAAGTAACTATTTTTCAACCAAAACTCTTAATGAAGCGACAAGTAACTAATTATGTAACCTTATAGGTAAGAGACCATCAAATTAGCCTCTCGCGTGTTTCTCGTACACACGGGTGTACGAGAGAGTTGAGTGCCCATCGCGCAATTACACACGGGTGTACGAGAAACACGCACCGTTTGGATATTTTTTCTGTGACGTATATTTTCAAGTTTGTAACCTGTTCTTTATTTGATTGAACAGGATGGTTAATTCGCTTTTTTATTAAAATAATAGCTTTTACCCGCGGCTTCGCACGCGTCACAAAATAATAAAAAGTAGCCTATGTGACATATACCAATACACACAGCGCCATCTATACCAATACTTTTGTTTTTCCTCGGGAACATCATTTTTTTCCGGGTTAAAAATTACCCTATTATTTAATCCGGACTTCTAACTTTACATCTGCAAATTCAAAGCAATCGGTTGAGTAGTTACGGCGTGAAGGTGGAACAAACAAACAAACTCACTTTCAGATTTATAATATTAGTAAGGATAAGGATTTACCCGTGTGTACGAGAACGCGCGCTTACCCATGTGTACGAGAAGCGCACGAGAGGTTAGTTAAATAGTTCAGATCAAATGGTTTCAACAAAAACAATGTTAGGCTAGAACCAGCAAAAATGGTTCAATGTTCCCCTTAGTTGAAGTTAGCTACAAAACCAAATAGTTGTAAAAACTTAGGGATTACTACTGAACTAGAATACCTATCTATTACCTAACGACAGTTACCTAACAAGAAAGTACTGCGTTTAATATTAAGACATTAGTTTCGACTCGTGCCAAGGCTTTTTTGTTCGACGGCAAATAAAAATTGTAAGGTTACTTTTTGTGTCGTTATAATAGACTATTGTTTGCTTGCGGGTTCACCTGCTTCTTTTTCCTGCTAGGTAAGACTGGGTGTATTGCATGTTACGTTTACTGTCTATCCAACATACCTACCCAAGTATCTATGTAATATTTTTTTGACACTCTTCCTCATCATGTTTCTGTCAATAGCTGAATGCATAGCTTTGACCTGCCTTTGAATGCACACCATTCCATTTGCCCTGTTATACACAATTGAATAACGGTTTTTTTTTATACAATTATCCACTTATTTTGTTACTAGCTGTGCCCGCGAGTCCACATAGAGAATAGTGATTCACAGCTCCTCCCTCGTATGTGATAGCGTGATAGCATGTAAGAAGCTATATTATTATGTTGGCCCGACCTGTTAGTAATATTCACACAAAATTTGAAGTAAATCCATGCACTACTTTTTGAGTTGTTTTACGGATATACATTCTGACAAATAGACAAAAATACTAAAAACCAGAAATATTCAATGTACAGTTTTCTCTTTACTACGATTTTATTATATGCATGTATAGAAGTCTAAATGTCGTTGTGGCCCGGAGGTTTAAGACGCCCACTTCTCATCCATGAGGGTGCGGGTTCGATACCTACCAACGGCAAGTACCAATGTGACTTTTTCCGAGTTATATGTACTTTCTAAGATTATTTAGACACCACTGACAAACGGTGAAGGAAAAACATCGTGAGGAAACCTGGACTTATAATTTCTAATTATAAGTTTGAAATCGCCAACCCGCATTGAGCAAGCGTGGTGATTAATGCTCTAACCTTCTCCGTGTGAGAAGAGGCTTTGCTCAGCTGTGGGCATTTACCTCTATAGGCTGTTGATGATGATGATGTATAGAAGTTAGATATCACTAATTCCGCTGCTTTGACGTCAATATAAGACAAAGAAACATACAGACTGTCACAATGTTTGAACATGAATCTTAGTAGCTATCACAGTTCTTTTTTTTCCAAAGTAAGTAGGTATTTAGAGCTTCTAAAAAATGCCTACTACGCCAGGTATTACAATGCCTACGTTTTTACGCTTATCGTATCTTTTACTAGGTACTTAAAATAAATTATCATTAGTCTACGTGAAATATCGTATACCTCCAGCCATCTTTATTTTTGTCTTTATTGTGGAACGCCGAAGTTTTTCCATTAAATTAGATTTGGAATTTTTCAAACATAGTTTTCTTTCTGTAGTCTGAAAAAATGGCAGCGCCAATATTCGTTTTACGATTTCGCGAAGTTGAAATTGTATGGAAATACGAAATACGAATGGGTAATTGAAAAACTTTGTTCGCTATGCTATGTGTAGGTACCTAATATTTTTTCATTTTACAATTCTTTATCACGATTGTACTAAGTTAAAGCAAACAATCCAATATCAATGTACCTATAGAGAGAGAGCGCACTTGAATAAACACAAATTAAAACTATTCTATGAACATAATTATAAAATATGTGCGTAGATTTGTCATATCATTCTGTTGTTAATTAGGTACGTCATCAATGTGATACCTACCGATACTGTATAATGTTTACTGTTACACTTGAACTAATTTTTGAATACAACGAAAAGAGGTCATAATACAAGTTTGTTTTAAGTTTAAAGTAATCGTAACGAGTACGCGTTCGGCGCTGTGATTGGTTGCTTCATTGGCGCCGGCCAATCAGAGTGCCGAACGCTTACTCGTTTGGAATTTTTTAAACGTAAATTAAACTCGTACTAAGCCTCTGACCGCGACATGTTGTGCTCCTACAACACCCACTATGCCACTACGCCGATAGTGCGTTGCAAAAATAAAACTGAACGTGTAGGTACTCCATCATCACTACCATCGTAGTCACCATGAGCGTCCACTGCCAGACTTACCAGATTTTGTCATTAATGTTGTCGTGTCATAGCAAAATGTTGTCATGATTTAAAGTCTTCACACAATACACAGTTTAGCCAAATTTCGCAATGCAATACCTAATTACCTATAGTTTATATTAAATTCATATTGACAACAACAGTCGGTGGATGTCCCCGGTGCCCCCGGTCGCTCGGGACATGCGGATATTGGAGGAAATTGAGAACAGGGGCCTCTAGTTCCCAGTATAGATTAGTATTATAATGGCTTTAGTATTGAATATAAACACTATTAAGCCAACCTGCATTGAACAAGCGTGGTGATTAATGCTTAAACCTTTTCCGTGTGAGAAGAGACTTTGCTCAGCAATGCATTTAATGACTGTTGATGATGATGTTGATGAAGTTAAAATTCTTGAAGTTAATATGTATAGGTAACTTCTTACGAATGTTGATGTTATGGCTAGGCTTGGACCAAAAGAACTCATGGAATTTCCGAATTAAACTTGCCATTGTTCTGTTCTGGTGTCTGGACACTCGGCGATGTTTAATACTCGGAGCTTGAAAGAAAGGAAGAAAAAAAAAACTTTATTTTACACGCTACAACAGGTGACACGTACAGATTTTACACATAAGTTTATATACATCTACTAATGTCCCAAGTCTGCGGTGATATGGGACCAGTTCAGCATGTGCAAGACAGGACCTCGCGCTGGTATTCTACTGGCCCCTTAAGTAGACTTCGTACGCGCAATCCCGTTTTCTCCCGTTCCCGTAGGATTTTCAGGATTTTTTTCTATCATAAGAACCTTCTCCTGACAATAACAAACACAACAAAAACACAATAAAAATCAGCCAAATCGGTCTAGCCGTTCTCAAGTTATGGCGTGACAATGGAAAACGGGTTTTATTTTTATATATAGAATATTCATTAAGTTTACTGTGCAGTATACCGTCGTAGGTGCTAAAAGTAACTTTAATTAATACAGAAAATCATATTATGAGCTATAAAATAGAGCAGCCTTCAGGGATACCGACTAGATGGTACCTAATAAATGAGATTATCACTTTATATAGCTTGGACTTTGGAGAACACTACCGATATGAAGTTAATTAGGTTTGTTAGTTACTCAATTATTACTCACTGGTCCTCATTCTTGCACGTTTTCCTCTGTATAATCTGCACTTTAAATTTCAGAAAAGTTTAGCATAAAACCAAACAATGTACATGCTGAGTACAACATGTACATTATGCAACAGTAGTTGCATGTGATATTTTAATCCCTTTATTGTGGTATTTAAAAAAATCTTCTTCGTGATGCTTTGTGATATATCTTAAAATAAAGTAGTATTGGTATTGCAATTTCATTAAATCTCTGGTGTGGTCTAAATTAATAGAGTCATCATTTTTACCAACCTCTCTTAGATAGATCTTTAGGATAATTATGATTCATTACGAAGGACCTATAGATACCTATATTTTATTTTATTTTATTTTATTTACACTTCTGTATATAACATACGATGGCGGACTTAATGCCGGGTGGCATTCTCTAACAGTCAACAATGGGGTGATGTAGAGATGTGCAACAGTAGGTGTAATAGGTATTATATTTCAATTTATGTGACACAGAATAAATCTATATTATAATCAGAATAAATCTAGATATAACATTACTTTGAAGCCTTTGAAGTGAATGAGAGCGTCTAGATAGTTCAGATTACATGAGTAGGGACTCATGTAATCTGATCTATCTAGATCTATGTATCCGTATACAAATTACCTAACATTATTTTTATACCATGACCGTGGCAAAAAGCACACGGCCCACCTGATGGTTACCGTGACCTATGTAGGGTTGCAACACCTGGGGCATTACAGGCGCCTTACCGACCCTTGATAAACCTTTTTACTCCTTTCTTGAAGAACTCCATGTTGTAGCCTTTTTGATTTTGATCTTTATAGAACTTTAATTAACATTTAAATTATTCTAGACTATAGTTTCGTTGTGGCTCTCCTGATCTCAAGGGGTTAGACTAATTACCGGATCTACTCGAAGAGTTAACGAATCTGGTCATATGCTAATAACGAGTTATCCTGAATTAGCATTTACATGAATTTGAAGCGGTTTACTAACTGACCGGGTCTTTTGTTGTTATGTTCAAACCCTGGGCGAAGTTAAGGCCTATTTGGATCTTGGATATTGTTAGATGGTGACCGGAGGTTCAATACACCCGCTTCTTATGCACGAGGAAAGTACTAATGTGACTTTTTTGGAATTATATGTACTTTCTTAGATTATTTAGACACCACTGACAAACTGAAGGAAAACATCGTAAAGAAACCTGGGCTTATAATTTCTAATTATAAGTTTTAAATCACCAACCCGCATTGAGCAAGCCTGATGATTAATGCTCAAACCTTCTCGGAGTGAGAAGAGGTCTTTGGTCAGCAGTGGCCACTTATAGGCTGTTAATAATGGTGATTGTTAGACAAAGCGTGGTAAGTCTGGAGCCTACAAGGTGTATAGACTAGTATAAGATATTTGTAATTCGTAATTAATGAAAAAAAGTGTATAAGTATTCACATGGTTAGGTATTAATATAATGTCGAAAATCACGAGGTTTTACCCAAATAAGAAAAAAATTTGTAAGTATTTACTTAAGTATATACTCAACCATTCTTATAATGCATTCATACTCACCCATCCAGCAAAAAATATCAGCTAGAAGCTTATTTCAAAAAAGTCCATCGTCCACTCCGTTGAATGCATTTCCTAAGAAAATATTTGTCCGACATTATATTGAAAATTTTTCCATCGCAACATCGTTTATTAAAAGCGATCCAACGGCCATCTTGAAAATCAAACAATACCGTTTCAATATACCTATAAATTCTCGTTTATTGAGAACTCGCTTTTACCCGCGGCTTCACTCGCGTCACTAAAGGATAAAAAGCCAATGTGACATATACCAATACACACAGCGCCATCTATACCAATACTTTTGTTTTCCCTCGGGAATATCAAATTTTTCAGGGATAAAAAGTACCCTATTATTTAATCCGGACTTGTAACTTTACGTCTGCAAAAACCGGGATAGATGCCCCACTTTTTGAAATATGCTTCTAATTAAAAAAATATTGGTTTTACATAAATAATACCTATGAATGTAACTAGTTTAATCCTTTATGTTTTACTGTGATTGGTCTATTTGGACCTATAAACTACCCATTTTGCAGATTTTAGCTTTTTGTAGACCTCCATTTTTGGGGATAGATGCCTACCCCTATGGATAGTTGCCCCACCTTGAAAATACTAACAAGGATGGATGCCTACGGTGCAGGATAGATGCCCTTCATACTATATAAGTATTTTATGTTAATATTATTTATCTATTTTTTGTCTTTATTTTATTTGAAATGAAAAGAATTTTGCAGTTTTTAAAATCTTTTTATTGTCATTGTCATTATAGATAAGATAAATAAGATAAATTTTAATTAAAACTATAACAATGAAATTCTAAAAGTATTTGTTCAACAGTAATATGTATTTTAAATCCTTATTATTAAATATTAATACCTAATTAAGTTTCAACAAGCAAAATCATAAAAGTCATTCTTTCTTAAAAATTAAAATAACTGAATAAATATCATCATAATATTTAACCGGACAGTGCTTTAATTTTTCCACATCTCGAGCAACTATTTCTGAAAAGTGTACAGGTTTCATGTAACCAGTACTGACACATTACACATTGAATCCACTCGGATTTAGACTTCGTTTGTTCATAGTTTTCAAAGCATTCTATGCAGTTAATTTATTTATATTTTAGGCCCATCCTGCCCATCAATTTTAGTGTTCTTTACCAGCAAACTTTTATCCCCATGATTTTTCTGTCCATTTTCTCCATAGCTGGCTGCAATTGTTCTGTAGTCCAAGAACATACTCGAGCTCGCACTCCTTCTTTTATTTTGTATTTTCGTGGCATAGTTCTGCTATAATCAGTAAAAAGACCAAAAACTTAGTCAAAATTAAATACCTATACATAAACACATGAAAAATATATTAAAAATATACAAGGTGTTGTTTTAAAGCCGCGTCATTTTCTAGGAGGTAACTCGGCTACCGATTCTGAGTCTGAATCAATAAAAAAAATTGTAGGTATGTAAATATTTTTCATTTTTCTGTAATTTACGGAAATCCGTAATTATATATAGCGCGTAATTATAATAGCTTTATAACGCGGCTTAACACACACAAACTCAAACATGTAATTGATATTATTCCTAATTCCATAAAACTCGAATAAGAAGAATTGCTGCCACTTTTTCTAAAATATTGTCCAACTTAAACGATTTATTATAGCCGTATTTTTAACTATTGACCCGAAATTTTCTCTTACATTGAACCTATATGACTTCTGTGACATACCCCCGAGAAATGACACGACTTCAAAACTACACCTTGTATATTCAAAGCACTTATAATACAATCAGGATATACATGGTGTATGGAGGGATAGACGCCACTAGGGGCATCTATCCCGTTAAAAATCAGGGCAACTATCCTTTTTGACAGGGATAGCTGCCCAAGTATTTTTTAAATAAATAAAAAAGAAAAATGCGATTATTTACATCAAAATGTATACTTCATGAAACAATATATTGACGTAATAAAAAATATGGCGGAATTAATGTCTACTTAAAAAGTTATACAACAGCAAATACTCACCTTTAAAATTTTTACGCATTTGGTAATTTCGCCGCGGAGATGAATTCATATACGAACGAAACGCATCGTCACCGCTTGACGGTGTGTGGCTAACTTAGGTGCGGGGTGCTTGCGGCTTTTAGTTATACGGTTGTTTCTTAATCGCGAGCTTAGGAAGTTAGGTTTTTAAGAAATGGGGCATCTATTCTACTGAGGCATCTATCCCGGTTTTACCCTATATACTCAACCATTCTTATAATGCATTCATACTCACCCATCCAGCAAAAAATATCAGCTAGAAGCTTATTTCAAAAAAGTCCATCGTCCACTCCGTTGAATGCATTTCCTAAGAAAATATTTGTCCGACATTATATTGAAAATTTTTCCATCGCAACATCGTTTATTAAAAGCGATCCAACGGCCATCTTGAAAATCAAACAATACCGTTTCAATATACCTATAAATTCTCGTTTATTGAGAACTCGCTTTTACCCGCGGCTTCACTCGCGTCACTAAAGGATAAAAAGCCAATGTGACATATACCAATACACACAGCGCCATCTATACCAATACTTTTGTTTTCCCTCGGGAATATCAAATTTTTCAGGGATAAAAAGTACCCTATTATTTAATCCGGACTTGTAACTTTACGTCTGCAAAAATTCAAAGCAATCGGTTGAGTAGTTGCGGCGTGAAGGTGGAACAAACAAACAAACAAACTCACTTTCCGATTTATAATATTAGTAAGGACTAGTAAGGATGAAATGTATTCTAGAATGCTTCTTTCTTTATTATTTGTCTTTGTATACGTAGTCTTTGCGAATCCTCTGTGAGACACAACTCCGTTGAATAAATTGCATTGTGCAAGCAGCAATATTGCGACGCTTGTTTTAATAAACGAACGAACTGAAGATGTTTGCTTGTGTCTTTGTAGGTACTAATGGGCTATTATATTTTGTATTCGTTGCTTTATTTTACGGAGATATTCGCCTTGAGGACTTGATATTGTTGTCTAGGATTGAGGGAGAGTAAAATGTTCGTTTATACATAGTTCTTGTAGGTATGGGTGTTTCTGCCATTATTTCTTCCAGAATGGGCGTCAGTAGCTTGTTTTCTTTATTTGTAGGTACCAGTAATGACTCTCAAAATAGAATTTAAGTGTAGGAGAGCTACATATGCTTCGGCACGAATGGGTCGACTAAACCGAAGTGATACCATGGCTTCACAGAAAACCAACGTGTAGTGTGACGTCGTGTGAGTGAGGTTACCGCAGGCACAATAAACCCATTCCCCAATCTTCCCAATCCCTGGATCTCTAACAATCCTCAAATTCTTATACCCAAAATAAAATAAAATAAAATAAATAAAATGTAACGCCTCTGGTGTTCCGGGTGTCCATGGACGACGCCGATAGCTATCTATCGCGTACCTATGAATAAGTGTTATTCGTAAAGGTTAGATTCATTGATAAATGAATAGCAATAGGCAAGCTAGTCCATTGATAAATGAATTTCCTTGCACTCGTGATTTTCTGTCGAAAGTTGGAGCATTCTAGCGGCGTCGTTTAATATTTTGTAGAAGCTTTTGAACATCGAAGAGGAAGCAAAAGTTGGATATTTTATATTTATTGGAGAGTAAACATGTCAGGACCCGATCGTAAAACAGAACACATTATGATGTGACCGACCATTTTATAAAACGGTGAGAATTTATGTTATCGTGGGTCGTAGAGGTCAGACTTTTATCTAGAATCATATAAACATGTCCTCTAGAGATTCAGCGAAATTCTAATACGACTATCACATTTGTATGAGAGTCTAAGGTAATATATAATAATTTCAATGTATAAAGTAAACATTCGATGATGGATAGAACGCATGTATTAAATCTACTATATAAAATAAATCGGGTTTTCCTTCCTGACGCTATAACTCCAGAACGCACGAACCGATTTCCACGGTTTTGCATTTGTTGAAAAGGTATCGGGTTCCGTGAGGCTTATAGCAAAGAATATTCACTTTTAATCACCAAACGAAATGTTACATAAAGCGAAGCCATCTGTTGGCGAAACGGTGTTCCCCGGGTTTGCTAGTGACGTATAAAAACAGAAGATAAATAAAAAATATTATTATAATAATATAAACGTCATTAATGAGGTGATGCAAAAGAGTTTTTGCTCCAACAACATTCAACAAGGCTTCTAATAGTCAATTAAAAAGGAGATTTTATCATTAATTTAGTAAAATTTCGCATCTCTCGGTAATCGAACTCAAAAACTACATGTCGACAGTGAAACTTGATGTCAAGTCGATTAGGAACCACGTGGTTTAGTAGGAAATCAGTAATAAATACTTGATTAGCATAACGCAATAATTAACGATGATAATTATTATTTACTCTGCTTCCGTAAAACATAGTCTTTAAGGAGTTTTTTTTTCTCCTCTTATTATATCTTCTGCTTCACTTCGTTGCGGGAACCAAGACCATTCATGTCCCTAGGACGTGCCGGACTTCAATGTTCCGGTGTTTTCATGGTTGTATCTACTGTAGATCCTGGCTTACAGGAGTTGCAGCGGTTTTGGGAGGTATTGGCGAGCTTGTCTCATAAAAAAAGTTTTAAGGATCGCACTTACATCATCAAAGAAGTCATTTAAAACAATTACGATGGAGTTTCTTGCTCGTTCTTCTCCATTCGAAACTACATTTTGGAATGGGGACCTAGCTTCACTAACGGACAGACTGACAGACTATTATTTATTTCTATATTTGTTTACATTTCAAAAGTAGGTACTTCTTTATGGTTTAGTTGGAATTAATACTTTGACTTTGATTATTGAGATATTATTTTAGAGCCTTCTGAAATTTTGCGGTTAACTTTAATCAAAGAACACAGAACAGTAATATTGTACTATAATTTCACCATATTACATTTTTCTATTCATATTTTCACCTTTAGGACATAAATTCCAGTTTACCGTCGATACATGGCTAATAGAGATTGATGGGACCGATACGTCCACACGTGTCTAGCCACAAATAAAGATGGAACACTGTTTTATAAAGATAAAGAACGTGTTTTCCTGCAATGAACAATTCCAGTAAGCTGGCAAGGGTTAAAATATTGCAGATTTCGTTGAATTTATGTTCCTTTCGGGTTGTTTTTAAGTTATTTATTGTAACTGTAGAGCTTTATTTAAGTTATTTCTGGCTATGTTTGAGTTAAGACGCAGTTGTTTAGCTGACGAGAGCGGCTAAAGCCACGCAACATATGATATATATGTATGTATGACTAGCTACTTCTGCGCGGTTTCACACGCTCTGTTCAGCTCCTATTGGTCGTAGCGTGATGTTTTATAGCCTATAGCCATCCTCGATAAATGCACTATCTAACACAAAGAGAATTATTCAAATCAGATTTGTAGTTACGGAGATTAGCGCGTTCAAACAAATAAACAAAAAAACAAACTCTTCCGCTTTATATACTTAATAGTATAAGATATATAATAGTATAAGATTTCACGCAAGAACCAAATTGATATTTAGGTAAGGGTAGATACAGAAAATGACTGTAGGTAGTTGTTATTGCTATACCTACTTACTTACTACACTTTTGGAAATATCTATACTTAGCCACGGAGAGCATTGTATTGAGATAAAATGTAGAAAAAGCGTAATGATGTTCTTTTTTATTGCTGACTAGGTCAACTTCGTAGCGCCTAAAATTTCTTTCTCGAACATTTAAAAACCAAAATTAGCCAAATCGGGTCAGCCGTTTTCGAGTTTTAGAGAGACTAACGAACGGACATTCATTTTTATTTATATAGATAAATGGGTCGACGTTTGGCTACTGTCTCACCTGGTGGTATTAATAGGGTAGATGACTAATTTTTGTTTTAATGCCCGTCTGGTAGATTATTTTAAAACATTAGACACGTATTTTTTATTTTTTTACAGAAACAAATACTTTTGACGATATATTGATTTGAAATGTCGCGTGACGTCGCTTCTATGTACATTTTATACGTAGAAATGACGATTTAGCCCCCACTCCTAAACTTTGATTCGTTATATCTAAGTACCATTTTATTATACAACAGAATAAAAAAATACGTATCTAATATTTTTCATTAAATAACTGACGGACTAATTAGATTTTTATTTTCATAACCTGTTATTATCCCTATTGTTGTAGTATTGACTTTTTTATTTAGAATCTGCAATTCATATCATTACACCGACCAGTCAGCGTAAATCCACAGTTTTGTACAAATTAACGTAAATAGTAATGACCTAGATACCTACTTCTTTGACGTCACTAACATTCATCAATATCGTCGTGGTTGCGGTTTCTTTTTTAATTGACTCATTTCTATGACGTCATCAATCTTATCAATGTAAGTTTAGAATGCGCTAGTTTCGCTTTGATTTCTATGTAATCTCATTCGTTATGTTTCTCTTTTAAAGTATTTTTTAGACTTTGATTTAGAGCTTAAATATTCTGGAATACTCCTCGGGAGTTTCTAGATAATTCCACAGTTCGATTCAACCTATACAGTCCTAGATTATTCAGATTTCAATCCATCAGCAGGTGGTGGTTAGAATTCCTAGATTTTCTATAAATCTGCTGCAATGCAAATCTGCAAATCTGCAGTGGAGAGAATACTAAATGTATGACAAACAGAAGGGGAAAAACACATTTTTCAATAAAAAAATTTTACGAAAAGTAAAAATGTATCTTGCATCGGCCGGGAATCGAACCCGGGCCGCCCGCGTGGCAGGCGAGCATTCTACCACTGAACCACCGATGCTTATATCTATTACTCGAAAGTACTCATCAATACAGATGCAAGTACGGATAGCAGAAACATTCACTTTTTACGTAATATTAGAAAAAAACATTTATCGCACGTATTAAATATTCAATACTTATTATCAACAAGATGTTGTCTCGTTGACTGAGTGGTCGCAAGTGCGACTGTCGGGCAAGGGGTCTCGGGTTCGATTCCCGGGTCGGGTAAAGTATTACTGGGTTTTAAAAAAAATCTCAGTAGTAGCACGAAGTCTGAAATTGTGCCCGGTATATGGCAATAGGCTCACCCCCTATTACATGGGAGTCATAACATAAAAAGTGAAAAGTGGGTGTTACTTCTGAGTGCACCTCTGCCTACCCCTTCGGAGATTAAAGGCGTGATGTTATGTTATGTTATTATCAACAATGTCTAGGCAAAAACGTGACTTTTATCTTATTGGTCAAGCACTTGCAAATATAAGTACCAAGTAATGAGATTGCACGTCCTAAGTCCTGGGATCAGGAGGAGAATAACTATGAATTGAACTTTTGAAATATAAAAAAAAAACTATCAGCCGAACATAGTACCTCCTTTTTTGAAGTCGGTAATAATTCTGGTTTGCGTAGCAGATAAAGTCCCATAATGCAGGAGTATGAACAGGGTGCTTTTTAGTCGAGTAAGAGACACTCTCTCTCGTCTCACTCGTGGCGGGAAAAGAGGAGTTACTTGATGAATATCCTCAGAAAACCCCCCTCAGAAAAAGGGTTAACAAAATTCGAGGTCGCTAGTAAGGTTAGCTTTATAAATACCGTGACCCCAGTTTAGAAAAATTGGAACAAGGTGGATTTTAGTCAGTAAGAATCTGATGTTTACTATCCCATTTTCCACCCTGAAAAAAGGATTTTTTTAAGGGGGGAAAATCACCAAATGATTGCTCCCGCCTGGGTGAGGCGGGAGGGAGTATCAGACTCTTACTGACTAGAAACCACTCCGTTCCTTCTCCTGCGCTTCGAGCCGGAGCCCCGGTAACCCGTTAGGTTCTCCGCGACAGAAAAAAGGATTAGTAGGTAAACATCAAAATTATCATAAGATATTATACGGAGATTGTTATTGTATCCGATGTATGTATTTGTCCGTCTCCTATTATATCAGATTCATAAGATTTCTAAAATATTAAATAAAAAAATCGGGATAAACTAAAAAACAAAAAAAGTGTATTGCATCGGCCGGGAATCGAACCCGGGCCGCCCGCGTGGCAGGCGAGCATTCTACCACTGAACCACCGATGCTTAATACCTATCATTCGAAAGTAGTCGTCAATATAAATGGAAGTACGGATAGCAGAAACATTCACTTTTTACGTAATAGTAAGAAAACACGTACAAACGCACGGACGAACAATGTTTAAGAATTTTATCATAAACTATAAATTACATCGGAAGCCCAATTACCCCCCGCCCTCCCCGGCCTCCCCAATCCCCGAATCCCCCACAATCCTCAAATTCCTAATTTAAAAAAGGCCGGTAACGCACTTGTAACGCCTATGGTGTTTCAGGTGTCCATGGGCGACGCCGATTGCTTACCATCAGGTGATCCGTCTGCTCGTTTACTGGCTTAGGTATACCATAAAAAAAAACTAGCTTCTCACTCGCCTTTACACCGGGTCTGTTCGGCTCCTATAGATCGTAGCATGATGTTTTAGCCCATAACCTCCTTCAATAAATATACTTCATCAACAGCCTATAAATGCCCACTACTGAGAAAAGCCTCTTCTCACACAGAGAAGGTTAGAGCATTAATCGCCACGCTTGCTCAATGCGGGTTGGCGATTTCAAACTTATAATTAGAAATTATAAGTCCAGGTTTCCTCATGATGTTTTCCTTCACCGTTTGTCAGTGGTGTCTAAATAATCTTAGAAAGTACATATAACTCGGAAAAAGTCACATTGGTACTTGCTGATGGTAGGTTTCAAACTCGCACCCTCATGCATGAGAAGTGGGCGTCTTAAACCTCCGGGCCACCACGACATAAATATACTTACTTAACACAAAAATAATTATTCGGACTGCCTCGTTGGCCGAGTGGTCGCAAGTGCGACTGCCGGGCAAGGGGTCTCGGGTTCGATTCCCGGGTCGGGCAAAGTATTACTGGGGTTTTTAAAAATTGTCAGTAGTAGCACAGAGTCTGGAATTGTGCCCGGTATATGGCAATAGGCTCATCCCTGAAAAGTGGGTGTTACATTGTACAGTGGTATAATGTGCACTTCTGCCTACCCCTTCGGGGATAAAAGGCGTGATGTTGTGTTATGTAATTATTCGGATTAGACTAGTAGTTCTGCAGATTGACGGGTTCGAACAAAAAAATAAAATAGTATAAGATGTATGTATACCTCTTATTTCGTTGGTTGGGTACTCGCCAGTTAATCTTCCGTACAAAGGATCTTTGGTTGAATAGTTAACCTCTTGACACATAACATCACGCCTTTTATCCCCGAAGGGGTAGGCAGAGGTGCATATTACGGCACTTAAATGCCACTTTTCATTATTTATGTTATGAGTCCCATGTAATAGGGGGTGAGCCTATTGCCATATACCGGGCACATTTCCAGACTCCGTGCTACTACTAAGGTTTTTACAAACCCAGTAATACTTTGCCCGACCCGGGAATCGAACCCGAGATCCCTTGCCCGGCAGTCGCACTTGCGACCACTTGGCCAATGAAGCATTAAATCAGGAAAACAATAACTAAGATATTTGAAGTTTATTAAAATTGTCAGGTAACATACAAACATGACTTACCAACTCAATTAGTTCGTTTTTTTTTAATAATGGCAAAGGTCCTGTATTATTGATGCACAAGTATAGGTATTTGAAACAATAATTTGTAAATCACATGAATAAATTGTTCAGTGCATCGAACCCATCCGCCATCGTCTAATATTATGTATTACCACTGCAGATACTTATCTTTACAAACCATTTCCATTAACACGAAATGAACGCAAAAAGTGATGATTTTACAAAAGTGAATGTACGGTGTCCAGTAGATCAAGCTATCCTTTTCTATCAAACTTCTTTATTACATCTTCAGCATTATAGTATTGGCATAAAGTTGATAATCCAATGAATAAATTTTATAGTTCGGTGTAGGTTAATTTACTGGCCACTGTACTTACATACAGCTCGATGTGTAGCTACATCGAGCTTTACATAACCAGTATAAACTGAACGTTAAATGTGCGGAAAGATGGTGCGACGCGATACCAGGATACACTGGTTTTGTATAGATTGATGTGTGGCCGTGTGTACAAATCGTTGCGTCAATACTTTAAGAATCATCAGTTTTATAAAACGTGCTACTTAGATGTTGTATTTTTTATATACGTGTATGAGCATCGGTGGTTCAGTGGTAGAATGCTCGCCTGCCACGCGGGCGGCCCGGGTTCGATTCCCGGCCGATGCATGTATATTTTTGCTTCGCAGTTTATTTGATCATATATTATTTTCAGTAATTAGGTAATAGGTAAGGATATGCCATAATAAGTATATCACAATAGGGTATATATAAAGTTGAAATGAAAAACTTACGTCAATCTTAAATCCGCGGATAAAAATATTTTTTTTGGCAGAAATTCTATACAGGTAATTTCTGCCACTAGAGGATCTAGTGCCCTTTATAGGTGTTGCGGTATTGCCCACCGAGGTGGTTTTAATGAGGTAAGAATCTCATACTCCCTTTTCTCTATCCCCATAGGGTTTTTTTTAAGGGGAAAATCATCAAATGATTGCTCCCACCTGGGTGAGGCGGGAGGGAGTGTCAGACTCTTACTGATTAAAAACCACCCCGTTCTTTCTCCTGCACGTCGAGACAGAGCCCCGGTAACCCGTTAGGTTCTCCGGGACATCTCCAAAGGGTAGTAGACGGATTAAATGTAGGTTTCCTCAAAAAAAAAGAAACTTGGTATAACTATTCAGGATTATTTTGCACAGTAGTTGACTTGTGTAAAGTAGCACGTGTCAAATATTGTTTGTTATAAAATTCTTAAACATTTTACGTCCGTGCGTTTGTATGTAATTTTCTTACTATTACGTAAAAAGTGAATGTTTCTGCTATCCGTACTTGCTTCTGTATTGATGACTACTTTCGAATGATAGGTATAAGCATCGGTGGTTCAGTGGTAGAATGCTCGCCTGCCACGCGGGCGGCCCGGGTTCGATTCCCGGCCGATGCAGTATACGTTTTTGCTTCGTACTTTATTATGATATTTTTTTTTTACTTTTTCAGAAATATTTTGATTTCTATTAAATAGAGGACGGGTCTTTATACAAATATATACATCTGATACAATATCAGTCTGTATAAAATACCTAATTTTAATTTGATAGCCTCTACCATTATTTCTGAGAGAGAAAAATGTAGAATCAAACTCTAACTGGCCAAAGAAAACCACCTCGTCCCAACCCTGCTCTAAAGCCGGGCTACGGTATATGATTAGCTTCGTTTGCGACCTCCAATATGGATATAACTTTTTATTTGAGGGCAAAAATCATCAAATGACTTCTCCCGCTTTGTGTAAGGCGTGAGGGAGTGTTAAATTCTTACTGACCTCACTCCGGGCCTCGGAGATCGCGAGACGATCTCCGGCCACCGTAATTGCGGGTCTGCGGACGGCGAGCAAGCGTAGCTCGCCGCTCGACCACAACCAGACCCGTGCGTACGGCGCGTCGCGTTCTGCGCGCGCCTCAAAGAGCCATCAGGCCACCACAGATTGCGCACACCGCGGAAGGCCTAACGGGTTGGCGGGGCTCGGGCTCGGAGAGCAGGAGAAGGAACGGGGTGGTTTTTAGTGGGCCCCGGTGTCATTGTGGCCCCCAACGTGGGTTAAGTAAAAAATAAAAAAATTGTATCTTATTTTTGTGAATTTTTTATCTTATTTGTGTAAGAAAATCCATAATTATTATGTGGGGAAAAGATAAAAAAGAAACAATAAAAATGTTTAAAAAAGTCGTAAATAATTTTATGCAAATATTTTTTCAGCTGTAAGAAATCTCAAGTTTTTATATGGGATATACTTACCTACATAGCTAGCCTCGTCTACGACCCCGAATTTTGACATCTCTGAAGTTCAATAAACACTTTGGTAACGTACTCATTCTTCTTCCAATCACGTAGAACATTGAACGTGAAATCTTATTAGATGGTAGTTGTATTTGCAAGTACTTGATCAATGAGACAAATGACACGTTTTTACCACAAACATTGACTGCCTAGTCCCCAAGCGGTTGCCGGTGACCGCTCTCCACTTACTCCATTATAGGCCTTATTTCCGTTGTTTAGAGACTACTTTTGTATGAACTAATGTTGTAGATTTTTATAATTGTGGATAAAGAAGTTAATATTTAATACGTGCGATAATTGTATTTTTTTAATATTACGTAAAAAGTGAATGTTTCTGCTATCCGTACTTGCATTTGTATTGATGACTACTTTCGAGCAATAGGTATAAGCATCGGTGGTTCAGTGGTAGAATGCTCGCCTGCCACGCGGGCGGCCCGGGTTCGATTCCCGGCCGATGCATTTCCTTTTTGATTTTTTTTAATGTTATGATATTTTTTTATATTTAAAAATATGTTGTCATTTGCCGCTATTTAAGTAGTCGTGATAATATGCCTGGTGTTGTTCCTAACGCGTTTATATTTTGTTTTTTACTAGTTGGAACTGAAACCTGAAAGGGTAAAATAAATAAACCGGACAGCAGTGCTCTTTGATACACACGATTCTTTCTAAAGACAATCTCCAACCTCGTTGGCCGAGTGGTCACAAGTGCAACTGCCGGGCAAGGGGTTTCGGGTTCGATTCCCGGGTCGGGCAAAGTATATGGAGTTTTAAAAATTCTCAGTAGTAGCACTGAGTCTGGAATTGTGTCCGGTATATGGCAATAGGCTCACCCCCTATTACATGGGACTCATAACATAAATAGTGAAAAGTGGGTGTTACATTGTACAGTGACATAATGTGGACCTCTGCCTACCCCTTCGGGGATAAAAGGCGTGATGTTATGTTATGTTATCTCCAACCTGATAGCCTAGTAGATACTGAGGTTATGGCAAGCCCCACGTGTGTAGGTATAGCAGGCCCATACGTCCAGCAGTGGACTCAAACATGCTGGTACTGTTGTCGTTATTCCTAAAGATTCCTTGAAGAAAAACAAACAATCTTAAGGACTAAGATCAACCGTTATAAATAGCAATAATTATTTTAATGTACCGTGTAAATGTCCCAAATTATCATATTTCTCTGCAAATAAGAAATTTCGGGAAAGGAAGTTAATTAAAATTATAATTTTAATGGTCGCCGCAGTCATTTACTTTTTTAGGGTTGCTTGTCCTAAAGAAGATATACATAGTAAACCTTCATACCATTTTTAAGGGGCAAAAAAGATAGAAAATACGTATTTTATCACTAGAATGTCGACATTCAATTTCTTCTCCCCCTTGGATTAGGCGAGAGGGAGTGTCAGACTCTTACTAACTAAAAACCACCCCGTTTTTATTCTTACTTTAGGCCGAATAAAAACCTATTTCTTCCCTTCATTTCTTCATTTTGTAGATACCTTAATATAAGTGTGGGAATGCCATGCTTCGGCACGAATGGGCCGGGTCGACCAGAGTGATGCCACGGCCTCACAGAAAACAGACGTGAAACAACGCTTGCATTGTGTTTCGTCGTGTGAGTGAGGCTACCGGAGTCCCAATTACCTCCTTCTCCAGTCTCCCCAATCCCCGAATCCCCCACAATCCTCAAATTCCTAATTCCCAAAAGGCCGATAACGCACTTGTAACGCCTCTGGTGTTTCCGGGTGTCCATGGGTGACGCCGATTGCTTACTATCACGTGATCCGTCCAACAGTTTACCGGCTTATCTCATAAAAAAAATACAGAACCGTCTGTTTGGGTACGACTCGGACTTGCGGTAACTTCTTCCTGTAGTCTTTTCCTAAGGAAGACAGTTACAAATAATATTTGTGAATACTTAAACGTTTTAATTATAACGCCAAAATTGCTATCCTTTATAGAGTTAATTGAAATTACTGTAGCAAAAAATAAAAATAAAAAACAAAACAGAAAATTTTCATAACCCAAAAAGAAGTTTGCATCGGCCGGGAATCGAACCCGGGCCGCCCGCGTGGCAGGCGAGCATTCTACCACTGAACCACCGATGCTTGTAATAGTATGTTGAACATACAAATCTGTTCAAATAAAAACGAATGATTATAAAAGTAAAAGTGAAGACGTAGCTAGCCCACCTTTCACCTCCATGCGATATGACCTCGCGGTTCTCTGCAAATAACTCGTTTCTTTGATCTTAAAATGCATTCATAACAGTACACACCTACCTTTCATATTGCCTCGCTGATGAGTCGCAAGCGCAACTATCGGGCAAGTGATTTTAGAGAATAAATATTTAAATATGTTATCCATTTGTTACTACAGTATAGAAACATTATAAAATCCCAATTATGTATGTAAATACAGGAACACTCTTCGTTGTCTTAAGTTTAAAACCCTATGGGACCTGATACTGTTGTTTCAGGCAGGGACAACTCTGGATCAGGTCTCTTAAGAGGACACGATGCCCCCTCTATAGTCAGAATTTTAATTAGATTCCAGATTTGACAATAGCTACTGTCATTTTGTGAAATAATGATACCACATATAATAGTGTAGTGATGCACACAAAAATCGATAAACAATCAGTGTGTGTGTTTTATAATAAATGTTACAGAAAGTGACAGGATAGCGATAGCGATGACGGCGACAATTTATAAAATAACTTATTACCATAATACATCTATCTGTTTTATTTGTCATGTTCCTTCATGTTTAAATTTTTTTATTTATTTCACACACAATTATAAAAGAAACGTCTCAGATCGTTAATTAATCATCAAAACTAAATTATCGGTTCAGAAATATTTAATTTCCTGATATACTTAGTTCACGAGAGTAAAATTATAAATGTTATAAACGAGAAGAATCGATCCAGAAATATTGCATTTCCATATCGAATAATTTCGCAACGTCACTATTTAGTACTTGTCATAATGTTG
The DNA here is from genome assembly GCA_902850265.1 of Spodoptera littoralis. NCBI lineage: Eukaryota > Metazoa > Arthropoda > Insecta > Lepidoptera > Noctuidae > Spodoptera > Spodoptera littoralis. Next base: position 2,906,076 of record LR824542.2, on the reverse strand, counting down.
CCACACTGAAATTGTCAAATCTGGAATCAAATTAAAATTCCGAGTATTGGTGATGATGGTGGCCATCAGGGTGGTTTTAGTGTAAAAAAATAATAAAACATAACATAACATCACGCCTTTTATCCCCGAAGGGGTAGGCAGAGGTAACACCCACTTTTCACTATTTATGTTATGAGTCCCATGTAATAGGGGGTGAGCCTATTACCATATACCGGGCACATTTCCAGACTCCGTGCTACTACTGAGATTTTTTTAAAAACCCGATAATACTTTGCCCGACCCGGGAATCGAACCCGAGACCCCTCGCCCGGCAGTCGCACTTGCGACCACTCGGCCAACGAGGCAAAAATAATAAAAATCCCACCCTTTTTCATTTTTCCTCCTAAAAAAAGCTTATTAGATAACATTGCATGGCTGAACTAGACCAATGGCTTTACGGGCTCTCTGAAAAGCCTAAAAGCAGTCTAGAAAAACCTAGGATCAAATACCACGTAGATCTAAATGCACTTTTAGATATCTGCTAACCATTTTTGAAATAACGTGGCCTGAGAAATGTCCTAGAGTTTATAATCTACTAATAGCCTGATCGACACAGGAATCGACACCGAGTACGCACTTGTGATCTGTGGTAAAATAAAATGTGACATAACATCATCGTTACGTCTTTTATCCCTGAAGGGATAGGCAGAGGTGCACATTTACAGCACTTAAAGCCACTGTACAATGTAACACTCACTTTTCACTATTTATGTTATGAGTCCCATGTAATAGGGGGTAAGCCTATTGCCGTCTACCGGGCACAATTCTAGACTTCGTGTTACTACTGAAATTTTTTTTAGAAAAACCCAGTAGCTAATACTTTGTCCGACCCGGGAATCAAACCCAAGACACGACACTTGGCAGACGTAGTCTAATAAGAAGCAATAAGTAACAATATGGTTTATAAAAAGAGTTCGTATCTTACATAAAAATGATGATTATGCAACATAATTATAGTGCTGACCATACTTTTATACAGATTGTCATTTTAATGCTTGCTGACAAGCATCGGTGGTTCAGTGGTAGAATGCTCGCCTGCCACGCGGGCGGCCCGGGTTCGATTCCCGGCCGATGCAATCTTCTTTTTGATCATTACGTTAATATTTCTACTCTTTTTATTAATTTTAACAAGTTTTATCAACATTTTATACTATGCAGTTTACTGTCAATTTCATATCAAATTATTAGTACATGGATGCTGTATCGAACACATATTTATACTAAGTATATATACATAGAAATGAGTATTCCTAGGAGTTATTTATAGCTCAGGGACAAGCGACAAATAGTTGTCTGCTGGGGAACTCATTACTTTTTGCAAACATGTCGCCATTACACATTAACTTACAATAATATTTTATATAGGTATATACATTACATATTTACATAACATCACGCCTTTTGTCCCTGGAGGGGTAGGCAGAGGTGTACATTACGGCACTTAATGCCACTGTACAATGCAATACCCACTTTTCACTATTTATGTAATGAGTTACAATAATAGTTATTATTATATACGTTATATCTGTTATCATTCATACAAAGCAATATTTGTCTAGTCTTTTTTTTTTTTTTTTTTTTTTAAGGGGGGAAAATCATCGAATGACTGCTCCCGCCTGGGTGAGGCGGAAGGGAGTGTCAGACTCTTACTGACTAAAAACCACCCCGTTCCTTCTCCTGCACGTCGAGCCGGAGCCCCGGTTACCCGTTAGGTTCTCCGCGACTCCGAATCGGCATCGGCCCTATTGGGCCCCATCTGTGGTGGTCTGATGGCTCTTTGAGGCGCGCGCGGAACGCGACGCGCCGTACGCTCGGGTCTGTTTCTGGTCGGACGGGGAGCCACCCATGCTCGCCGTCCGCAGGCCCGCGCTTACGGTGGCCGGAGATCGTCCCGCGATCCCCGACGCCCGGTGTGTCCTTCGCGATGGCTGGGTCGCGAGGAGGCAGCGCTTCGCTGCCTCACGCGTCCCGCCTCCTCCTTAGCTAGCATGACTGCTTCGCAAAAGGAGGAGACGGCATCCCAGTCCCCCTCGCTCCGCATCATGGCCTGCACTAGGCCCGGACGCGAGAGGTCGCCATCGCCGATCACTTCCCTGAGGGCACGGCGGTGCTCAGCCCACGCAGGGCATTCCGCTACGGTGTGTTCCACCGTGTCCTCAGGGCGGTCCTCGCAGTGATGACACCCGGGCGTTTCCTCCCGCCCCATCAGACACAGGTACCTCCCGAAACTTCCATGTCCGGTGAGGACCTGCGTCAGGCGGTAGGTGAGGACGCCGTAGCGTCTCTCAAGCCACTCCTCAAAGAGGGGACTTACCGCTGCAATGGCAGCGAGCCCAGCCCTCGGTTGCGACAGTCGTTGCTGCCATTCCGCCATGAGATCGCGCCGGAGCTCATCCCGCCACGCACTTATCTGGCGCGGCAGCGGAGTTTCGCCCCGGCGACGTGCCTCCGCGCGCATGTTATACACGCGCGCGAGCACCTTCGCCTCCAGATCCCACGGCGGTAATCCGGCAAGGAGGTTCGCCGACTCCCCAGCGATCGTGCGGTATCCGCGGATCATTCGGATCGCCATGACCCTCTGTGACTTGAGCAGCGTCCGAGCAGGACGCCGCAACAAGTTCGGCGCCCAAACAGGGGCGCCGTAGAGGGCCATGGACCGCACGACCCCGGCGTATAACCTCCGGCAGGAGGCGTTTGGCCCCCCGAGGTTGGGGAGGATGCGTTTGAACGCAGCCCCCGTCCTCTCCAACTTTGGAGCCAAACGTCGGAAATGCTCTATGAAGTTCCACCGACTGTCGAGGACGAGTCCTAGGTACTTCATCGCCGTCTCGACGCCGATGGTAACCCCTCCCGCCGTTATTTGGGACCCACCCGGAGGTGGCGCGTTCCCGCGGCCATGAAAACACATGGCCTCGGACTTGTGGAGCGCCACCTCGAGTCCCAACTGCCGGATTCTTTCAACGACTGTCGCAACCGCTGTCGCCATTAAGTCGGCCGCCGCCTGGTGCGACCTCCCGTGCGCTAGCACCAGCGTGTCGTCGGCGTAGCATATTGTGCTAACGCCGTTCGGGAGGTCGGTGCGCAGCACCCAGTCATAGCCGATGTTCCACAGGAGCGGCCCCAGAACCGAACCCTGTGGAACACCGCGTGACATCTCTCGCCGGTTCCACTCGCCCCGGTGACCGGGGTAGCTGACGGACCTGTCCGTCAGGTAAGCCTCGATTACACGACGGAGGTAGGTAGGCACCCGATGATATCGGAGTGCCTCCAAGATGCAGCTCCAGGGCAGGGAGTTGAAGGCGTTGGCGATGTCCAGAGACACCGCCACTACGACCTTACCCCTGGACACTGCAGTCCCCGTCGTGAGGTCTCTAACGCGCATGATGGCGTCCACCGTGGAGCGCCCTCTGCGGAAGCCGAACTGGCCGTCCGACAAGTCCGGCCCAATGTCCGTCAGGTGCGCGACGAGGCGGTTCGAAATGATTCTTTCGAAGACTTTCCCCACCTCGTCGAGCAGCACTATGGGCCGGTACGCGGACGGAGAGTCCGCAGGGCGCCCCGTCTTCCGCACGAGGACCAGTTTGCCCGCTTTCCAGAGAAGCGGGAACTGGCCTCTCTCCAGACATGCGCTGTAGAGACCAATCAATCGAGGCCCGAGAGCCTCTGAGGCCAGGACCCATGCCTTGCCATGCAGGCCGTCGGGTCCTGGGGCGGTGTTCTTGGCGCCCATCCGGCGCACCGCCGCTCTCAATTCTGCCTCGGTCACCTCTGGGACGATGTCATCGTCGTCGTCGCTGTAGCCCGCGTCGGGCACCGCAGGGGGCGGAGTCATATACGGAGGGGTGAAGCCCCTCCACAGTCGGGGGAACAGGGCGCCAATCACCTCCTCCAAGACTTCTGGCCGGAGACTCTGAGTGAGCGGGGGAGCCCAAGCACGGAGCTTGTCGCGTACCATCAGGTACGGGCGTCCCCACGGGTCTCTATTCAGAGTCCCCAGCATCTCTCGGCGGGCCTCCTCCTTGGCCCGCAATATCTCCGCCTTGAGGAGGGCCTTCGCCGCCCTGTATCCCTCGTATAACTCCGCCTCTCTCGCCTCCGCATTAGGAGGACGGATACGGCGCCTGCGGTGCCTAGTGTACTGGCGTCGCGCAGTAGTGCACGCCTTGCGCAGAGCCGCCAGCTCTTGCGACCACCAGTACACCTGGCGCTTCTGTTGCCTCGACCGGATCCGGGGCATCGCCACGTCACAGATCCTGGACATGGCGTCCTGGAGCCACTTGGCCTCATCGTCAACGTCGGCAGGCCTGACCGGTGGTATCACCCAGGCCTGCACGATGGCGGCTTCCAGGAGCAGCTCCCGGTCCAGCTGTTTCAGCGCCCAACGCGGGCCACATGGGGCCTGTCTGACCGGCGGGTCTGCGGACTCGGCGGAGACGTCGAACCGGATATACCGGTGGTCGGAGTACGTCTCCACCTCCTCCATGACGCGCCAGCCAACAATACGCGGTGACAGAGCAGGGCTGGCGAACGAATGTCCACCACCGACTCGCCCTGCATCCGCACACACGTGGGGACAGAACCCCGGTTCAGGACGACTAGGCCTGTCTCAAGGGCCCAGTCTTCCACCATCCTACCCCGGACGTCGGTGAACCGGGAACCCCAAGCCAAGTTTTTGGCGTTGAAGTCCCCGAGGACGAGCACGGGGAGGGAACGGAACCCGACGACGACAGTGACCAACTCCCTCAAGGAGTTGTGGAACTCGGCGAGAGTTCGGTTCGGAGAGAAGTACACGCCCACCACAGCGAGCTCTCCGAACCGTGCTGCGACACAACCCCGGCCTCTTTGAGCAGCCTCAAGAGTCGGGGTACCGGCGGCGGCCGACGAGATGATGGTCACCGAGCCGTCCAGGTCCGCCACCCAGTGATCCCTGGGCAGGACAAAGTACGGCTCGGAGACCACGGCGACATTGATCGACCACTGCGCCATGCTCTGGAGCAGGAGATCCTGAGCAGCGGCGCAGCGGTTGATGTTCGCCTGGAGGAGGCGGAATGGGGCCATTATTGGCAGTCCATTCCGATCTCCTCAGTGGCGGCAGCGGCGACTGCGGTGGCAGTGGCGGCGGCGGCGGCGGAAACGGCAGGGGCGGCGGAGGGCCTGCCTTTGCCCTTGGGTTTGGCAGGAGGGGAGCAGCCTTGCTCCCGACCCGGTGATTGGCCGGCTTGCCAGCCGCCGCACATGCATTGCAGTGCAGCGGGGCGTTGCACGAGCCGGCCTTGTGACCGGGCCGACCGCAGCGGAAGCAACAGTCGCTGCGGTCCACCTCCGAGGTGCATTTGACACTCACGTGCTCCCCCACGTGACAGCGGTAGCACCTCAGAGGCCGGGTCTCGAGCAGCTTGACCTGCGCCGAGACCCATCCCACAAGAGCCTTTTGCCCTCCTTCAGCTTCTTGGCCGCTGTGACGGGGCAGCTGACCACAACGTGCGCAGCCCCGAGTTGTCCGGCGGATGGCGCCTGCCTTAACTTGGTCAGCAGGGCACCCTCCCGTCCTGGCCACAGCGGCCACCACCTCACTCTCCGTACGGAGTCGTCCAGGCCCAAATCCTGACATCCAGGCATTTGGTGGCCTGGACACGCGGGCCTCGTCCGCACCGAGGCACGCCCTAAGCCTCTCGGCCAGGGCGTCGGCCGATGGGCCGCTGGTCGCGCCGGGGACCTCCAAAAGACGGGCTCCGGTAGCGGTCACCTTGACCGCGAACCCGTCCTGGCGCCCCGAACTCCGCAGGAGATACCGCCCCCTTAATTTGGCGAGGACGTCGCCGTAAGTGACGCCCCTATTGACCGCCTCGGGCTGCAGCGTAATCACTACAGCCGCGGTCTTAGGGGCGAGGAGCAAGGCAGCAGCGCGTTTCTCCCTGCGCTGCTGCTGCCGTCGCTGCCGCTGCGCGCCTTGCGGCGCTTCCGGCCCTCCTGGCGACTCTCCTCGCCTCGCCGGCGATTTGCCACCCGCCGCCGTCCTCCGCTCGCGGGGCGGGTTCCACCACCGCTGCCGCAACTCCAGCCTGCCGGGCTGGAGCGCCTCTCCTCTTTGCGCCCTGCGGGCGCTGGCGCCGTCGGCGCAGCTGGGGTCTGCGCCGGCGGGGGCGCCGAGGCCCTCGCTGGGGCAGCCGGTCGCGCCTTGCCGGCGGTTGGGAGCTGCGGCTAGCCTGACCCGAGGTCGAAGGCTTGGCCGCAGCGGCCGCGTACGACCGCGGGACCGCGGGGGCGACCTGACTCGCCGCGAGGGGGGCGCAAGAGCCTGCCCTCCAGCACGTCGAAACGTCGCTGGAAGGCAGCCAACTCCGCCCGCAGCAGTCCGACTACGTCGGCCTCCGCCGGGGGCTGGGGGCGACTGCCGCGAGCAGCGGCGAGCTCGGCCCTGGCCGTCCGCAGCTCGGCCTCCAGAGCCGCATTGGAGGCCGCCAAGCGCGCCAGCTCTCGCCGCATCTCGGCCAGCTCGGAGCGCACCTTTCCCGCAGTGGGCACCGCACTGCTCCAAGGCCGCCTCCGTTATGTGGCCGCCGCCGCCCTGAGGAGGCGGAGCCTAACCGGCTGGGATTTCCCCATCGCCAGCTTGTAGAGCTCCGCCGTAATGGCCTGTTGGAGGCCCCCGGAGCAGCTCTCGCTCTCAGAGCCGCGCTCGCCCTCCGACATCTCCACGCCGGACATCTCGGCCGCAGAGGACTCCGAACGGGCAGCTGAGAGCCCTGCCCTCCGCAGCCAGCTGCTCGGCTGACTCCGCGCAGGCAGCTGGTGCCGGTTTCCGGCGACCGCTGCCCTTGCCGCCCCTACCCCGCGCTGCCGTGGGGACCTTGGGGGGAGGCGCCTCCTGAGCGCCGGAGGACGGGGACAAACTGTCCTCCTCCAGCCTGGGGCGTTTGAACGTCCCCGTCGCGCGGCGGCGTGAGCCTTTCGAGCTCACGCTCAGCCGCTCCGCCAATGTTGTGTCGGACTCTGAGTCCGACCCCCTCGACTAGACTCCCGTGTGTGGGGCCTGCTGGACGAGTCCAGCGCCTCACCACGAGTCCCGGAGCCACTTGGGCTCCCTTCTCCTGCTACTGCAGGCGAGCCAAGCTCACCCGCACTCTCCTCCTCCGGTTGTGGTTTTTTTTGATTTTTCTCCATAAAGTTCCCACGAGTATGGGGGAAATATTCGGTCCACCCAGGCAGTGCCCCCTGTACCTGGGTAAGTGTTCATTTGTTTCCCAACTAGAGGTTCCACTGGTCCCCTAGCTGGGGGTGCGCTCACGACTGACACTACTCCTCAGCCATGCATACTCTCGCCGCGCACCAGAACTTAGTATTGGAGGAATTTTTTATAGAGGTTATCTTCCTCGCGGTCCGGGCGACCAAGCCAAGACCCTCGTCCCGTTCAGAGTCACAAAACATGACCGTGATCTCCTTACGGATTACGATATCGACGGCTGCAATCGGGGACAGCTTGTGTCCCGATGCTGCTCGCTGGCAGGGTGAGTGCACAACGAGCACCGCCTTTGCCTCTCCGCCACGCTCTCTGCTATGTCCAGAGAGACGGGCGGAGAAACGCCCCTCGGAAGCGCGGGCTATGAGCCTCCGCACACAGCCCGCCGCCCCCAGAACCCTATCGGGTTCGCCCGCCCAGTCCAGAAGTCTGCTGCGGGCGACAGTCACTCCAACCCTATCACCCCCGCTAGGGAGACTGTCGCCCGCACCCAGGGTGCACCACGGGGAGGTCTTCTGGCACCGCACCCCATTTGTCTAGTCTAGGTATACGCGATTTGCTAATAATTATAAACTAGGACAATACTTCCGTCTATGGAAATGCTGTAAACTTTTTAATAATATATTTTCTGTGATCTGTATTTTCTTATCGTATTCTTTATACATAGATTAAGACAAACAGTCCCTGTAGACTTCCCATTATTATAGGTACGTAATTTGTTAGTCCATACTTAAAACAAAATCAATGAATTTCTTAAGAAGTTTCAGTTTTTTTATGGGATAACGAGATAAAGGAGCAAATGGACCACCTGATGGTAAGCAATCGGCGTAGCCCATGGACACCCGCAACACCAGAGGCGTTACAAGTGCGTTACCGGCCTTTGGGGGATTAGGAATTTGAGGATTATTGGGGATTCGGGATTGGGGAGATTTAGGTAACTGGGCCTCCGGTAACCTCACTCATAAAACGATACACAACGCAAGCGTTGTTTCACGTCGGTTTTCTATAAGGCCGTGGTATCACTACGGTCCCAAGATTCAAATAATACGATCGAAGTTGACCGAACTATCACAGGCGAGGTACCAGGGCAACACATTCTACTAAGAGATAAATTCAAATCCCTAGTCAAACAATAGAAGTCTAACGTTTATATACAGCCAGTATTGATCCCTTTAATAAATAAATAGCCGGGTCACGTCTCACAATATTGTGACCGCTACGTCATTCTTTAGTTTATTATCTTGCGTTAAGAACGTGACGATATTACTTGTATTAATATAAGTATATTTGGAAATATCATGGCTGTTACTCATTGAAGGTGTCAGGCTCTAAGTATCTATATTAATAATGTCGGAATACTGAAACGTTACTCAATTTTAAGTCGTGCTCAAATATCGTGCCATCTCTGTCATTTTACAAAGAATTTGTAGAGATAGAACTATACTTAAGCACGACTGAAAATTGAGTAGCGTTTCAGTATTCCGACATAAGTCATTTTTTATTAAGTTTTTTCATCAATATTTTTACACACTGTCTTTTGTGTGTCTACCTACACAATCATGTACCAAGGTATAGATGGGGCTTAACAGGGCTGATGCCGATACGGAGCCGTGGAAGACTTAACGGGTTGCTGGGGCTCCGGCTCGAAGTGCAGGAGTAGGAACGGGGTGGTTTTTAGTCAGTAAGAGTCTGACACTCCCTCCCGCCTCACCCGGGCAGAAGAAGTCAATAGATGATTTCCCCATCAAAAAAAAAAGTATGAATACATAGTTGAAACTTATCGGCAGCGGTTTCTTTCACGCAGACTAAAGAAAAAAAATCGTATTAACTTGTTATAGCCAGCCTATTATGTAACAGTCATAACTATTTGCAGACAATTATGAAAATCATATCAATCATACTATGTATAAAAACGCTTAATTACCTATATGAAAAGAAAATAAACACAAGAATACAAAACTAAACCTAAAACATAACATCACGCCTTTTATACCAGAAGGAATAGGCAGAGGTGCACATTATACCACTGTACAATGTAACACCCACTTTTCACTATTTATGTAATGAGTCCCATGTAGTAGGGGGTGAGCCTATTGCCATATACCGGGCACAATTCCAGACTCCGTGCTACTACTGAGTTTTCTCATAAAACCCAAAACTACGTTAAAATTTCAAACAGTAGCTCCCTTTTTTCGTCATTAAATTATCATCCAGATATTTATTATCTAAGGTATGTAATAATCGTAGTAATAGGCGTTTCATAGTCTCTGCCTACCCCCATAGAAGACAGGCGTGAGGTTATGCATGCATTTATGTATTACCTAATTCCTTTTGTAGTGTGCAAACACAACGCCTGACAATTATCATTATATAAGACATAACATAACATAACATCACGCCTTTTATCCACGAAGGGATGGCAGAGGTGCACATTACGGCACTTAATACCACTGTATAATGTAACACCCACTTTTCACTATTTATGTTGAGTCTCATGTAATAGGGGGTAAGCCTATTGCTATATACCGGGCACAATTCCAGACGCCATGCTACTACTGAGAATTTTTAAAAAAACACCAGTAATTCTTTGCCCGACCCGGGAATCGAACCCGAGACGCTTTATCCAGCAGTAGCATTTGCGATCACTTGGCTAACGAGGCAGTGTCTGAGCATCTAAAGATACTAAAATAATGTATCATCAATCACATTGATGTTCCTATTCACAAAGTAGGTCAGATTGTAGACCATTTATAATAATTTGTTTTATTACTGGTGGGGGCTCGTGGGTGAATGGTCGAGGTCAAGATTCTACAGTATTATTCAAACTATAAACTCCTTTGAAACAACTGCAAAGAAAAAGAAAAAATATATTAAAGAACGGCCAAATTAAAAGTACCTTTAACCGACGAGCATGCATGAAAAGATTGATGACTGTTGATAAAGCGAAAGTGGTTTGTAGGAATCGTTGTAATTGGCGTTCCATAGTCTCTGACTACCCCCATGGGAGACAGGCGTGAAGTTATATATGTAACAAACAAACAAACAGAAAGTCAAATCTTTCCTCTTTATAAGTTTATACTATTAGTGTAGAATCCTTATCCTTACTAATATTATAAATCTGCAAGTGAGTTTGTTTCTTTGTTTGTTTGTTTCACCTTCACGCCGTAATTACTCAACCGATTGCTTTGAATTTTTGCAGACGTAAAGTTAGAAGTCCGGATTAAATAATAGGGTACTTTTTAACCCGGAAAAATTGATATTCTCGACGAAAAACAAAAGTATTGGTATAGATGGCGCTGTGTGTATTGGTATTTGTCACATAGGCTACTTTTTATTCTTTTGTGACGCGAGCGAAGCCGCGGGTAAAAGCTAGTAGTTATTTATAGTAATTATTTTCCTAATATTTCTTGACGTTTAATGTATACGTACCTAATAGGAGAGTTATCCATGACCCCATGTTTGACAATATCACTTGCAACCACATAACCAACGAGGTAGAACAAATGAAGACAAGCAAATTAAACACTAAACATAATTAAAACTTTATGATAAAACAAAAAAAAAATACAAAAAAAAAGTAAAAAAAGATACAAAAAATTAAATTAAATCGCAAAAAGAAGATTGCATCGGCCGGGAATCGAACCCGGGCCGCCCGCGTGGCAGGCGAGCATTCTACCACTGAACCACCGATGCTTATGTACTATTGACAAATATACCTAGTGCAAGCTATGTGGTATATAAGGTAAAAGTACAGATGAGTAATATTTTTTTATTATACTTTTTAAATTGATTTGACCTCGCGCCTAATTTCAAGATAAAACGATAATGATAGAATGGTACCTACGTGTGTGTAGAATGAGAGTATTCTTTGTGAATGTATTATTAAATTTTATTTTATTTTATCCAAAATATTTTAGGATTTATTTTTAAAACGTTGCCCCACAGTAGGAATTTCTCCTGTGTCGTGGGTGCGTTTACGAACATACAAATTCACATACATATGACACTCAGACCAGAAACAATAATTTGTGGATTATACAAAGTGTTGTTCCGTGCGGGAATCGAACCCGCGGCACGCTGCACGGTAAGCCACCGCACCAAACATGCAATAGTTTACATTATAATTATATTATTATCTATTGTTTCTGAGGGCGTATTAGTGTTTGCTAAAACCCCAAGTATATTATTAATAGTAAACAGGTCCTTAACAGGTTACCTAGGTAGGTAGTGTTCGACAGTCGTAATAGTTACCCACCGAACCCACCTAGCAAAAATTAATCTATATCCATAACATAACATAACATAACATCACGCCTTTTATCCCCGAAGCGGTAGGCAGAGATGCACATTATACCACTGTACAATGGAACACCTACTTTTCACTATTTATGTTATGAGCCCCATGTAATAGGGGGTGAGCCTATTGCCATTTACCGGGCATAATTACAGATTTCGTGCTACTACTGAGAATATTTAAAAACCCAGTAATACTTTGCCCGACCCGGGAATCGAACCCAAGACCCCTTGCCCGGCAGTCGCACTTACGACCACAAGGCCAACGAGGCAGTCGTAATCTATATCCATTAACCAATAATACATGTTTAACAGGGCACTAAATGGTAGTAAAACACACGAAATAATGTTTTGTACATTCCAGCACACTGACCTACTATAAAACTGTAAAATTTCTTCAATTGATTTTCGATTTTATTGCTAAAGCATAAAGTTCAAAACCTATATTAGAAAGACAGATTAGAATATCTTGACTTGCTTCTTACGATAATAAATTAATTAAAATCTTTATTTAAAAAATAATTCATTTATATATTTATAATTCTAGGAGGACTTACAGGTTATGAAAATGGATAAAAATAACAATAACGCCTACTTATTGTTATTTATCCATTTTCATAACCTGTATCATTGAGCCAAATATAGGAGGACTTAACGGTTTGCCGGGGTTCCGGCTTGAAGTGTAGGAGTAGGAACGGCGTGGTTTTTAGTCAGTATGAGTCTGACACTCCCTCTCGCCTCACCCAGGCGGGACAAATCATTCGATGATTTTCCCCCTTAAAAAAAATACAAGACCTTATGTTTAGGATTTTTAATAAATTAATTAATTTGGTGAGTAGGTACTGTACACGAATAAAAATACATACATATTATTATATTCTGAGTAAATGTATAATGTAGGTAATATCACAGTTTCAAATAGGCACTTAAGTACCAAATAAAATACTGATTACTTAAAATGTTAAATGACAGCAAAAAATAATGTTTGTTCAAACAGTGTGATAAGCCAGTAGCTGAGGAGAGATAAGCATTATAAAAAAAAACATTTAATACGTTCTTATATTAATTAGACTTGATGCTACAACTGGATAAGCCCAAACGTATTATAAGTTACTAGCGGACCCAACAGACGTTGTCCTGCATATCCACTTGAATGTATAAACAAAAATTCATTCAAATTAGTTCAGCTGTTTAGGATAAATAACCTAAACATCGACTTCAGCGCCATCTGCCGGGCTGATTTGTGAATCTAAACCATTCTCAGATCCCCTTGACACACAAAATTTCATCAAAATCGGTCCAGTCGTTTGAGAGAAGTTCAGTGACATACACACTCACAGAAGAATTATATATATAAAGATAAGATACAAGATAAGATGAAAAGGTCAGTAGAAATATATATGTATATTTACAGACAGGACAAACTATTTTCAATATTTAACTGTTTAAGCTGTTAGTGCTATGGTGCTTTGTAATGGGAGGCCAACACAGTACAATCAGCAACCTCCCTATACTTACACATATAAAAATACTAAAAAACTAACGAGGCTGCGTGTTTCAATACTATGTCCCCTGGTCCCCCTAATGACGCTAATAGTCTAATGTGAATTATTTTTACGAAAAATATCTTGCCTCGCTTCATATTACTGGGTTTTTAAAAAATTCTCAGTAGTAGCACGGAGTCTGGAATTGTGCCCGGTATATGGCAATAGGCTCACCCCCTATTACATGGGACTCATAACATAAATAGTGAAAAGAGGGCGTTTCATTGTACAGTGGCATAATGTGCACCTCTGCCTACCCCTTCAGGGATAAAAGGCGTGATGTTATGCTCGCTTCATATTTTTGTCAAAAACCACAACTTGATATTAAAATGCTCGTTCTTTTAGTACGACAAACGCGTAAACACAATTAACACTAGTAAATCACAAACTAAGCTGCAACAGTAGTTCTAAACTATCATAGAGAAACTAACACGGTGTGACGTCACCACTAAAGCAGTTACTAACTTGTAGGACGCTCATTTTCCACCCGAATGTCTTAACGCAAAGTGTTGCACGTTCATGCATACTTATCGTGGGACGCCTCAAGATACTCATAAAGATGTGTTCAGATGAACGATATAAGATTGTTCTAAACCAGGTTCTGCCAATGGTTTCACCCGTGTTCCTGGTATCAAAGTAAGCTGTTTACGGACTATAATCTAGCTTTATACCAAACATTCTATGTTAGAGGATTTTTAATAGATAAAACAGATTCACAAGGAATTTCTTCTGCTGTTGAAGTGCTGACAAGACAGAAATCAAGATCATCTGAATGGCTTATTGTGTTGAGACAGCCAAGCTGCAGAGCTCAATAAAAAGTATATATAATAGTTTTTGTGTAAAATAGTTAGAAACATAGGTACATAGATCTTCACAAACTCGCTACCCTATCGATACGGGTAACCGGGGCTCCGGCTCGAAGCGCAGGAGAAGGAACGGGGTGGTTTTTAGTCAGTAAGAGTCCTTCCTCCCTTCCGCCTCACCCAGGCGGGAGCAGTCATTCGATGATTTTCCCCCCTTAAAAAAAAAACCCTATCGATACTGTAAGACGCAAAACGATTACAAAATTATCGTTAGGATTAACATTTGATGAATGTATGGAGGACGATGACGTTAGTAAAATAACGTGGAAGTTGGAAAAGAAGATTTCCAAAATCTTAGCTAAGCGCGGCCATTTTGTAAATATGTGATAATGTGACCGTTGCTTAAACTCAAGACGCCTCCTTAGAGAGCACTTGCGTCCATTAGTCCCGGCCATGCGCCGTACGAACATCAATGATAGTCATTAAGTATGGGTTTGAGTCGTATAGAATCTCAGAAGTCGGTTTTACTGAAAATAAGACACGCCTTTTCTTCAATTTTCTATCTTCTTGCAACAGCATTGGCTAGAATGTCAAGTAAAATATATCATTTGAAAATTAAGTAAATTAATCAAGGTGTCTCCATAATGTAGGACGAGAGTGCACCGCGAAAGTTTAATTAGAAGACAAAGACATTCCTTATCTAGTCGAGAAAATGTTAGAACAGGTTTTCATTCTAGTTCTTGTTACAACGTCAGCGTCTCAAACTGTTTCTCCTATTCATTCATTCAAGTATATTATTCATCGTTTCAAAGTCTAGGGCTTCAAACATTCAGCCGTCTTCAGCTTTATAGTTAACAGACTATTTGATTTATTAATAAGGAACGTCTATAAATAGTTTATTCACTATTCTATTAATGCTTTTGATTTCTATAAGGAGGTGGCAAATCTTGAGTAAAATTTTGTAGTCAAGAACTTTTTTATCTCTTTTTATAGTTTAGTAGTAGTAGGAGGATTCAGATTCATACACGTGAATGAGCGATGCTTTTTGGTGTACAAGAAAGTGTGTCTACAAGATATAGTATTTATTAATCATGTTCGATCAACAAGAATTTTCATCATAATCGTTACAGCGGTTTCCGAGATAGACACGAAAGGGTAACCTTGATAGATTGTTAGCGTAAAATTATGAAAATAATACTTAAACAACAAAATATAATTGGTGATGTCAGAGGCAGAGCGAAAAAATATAAAGCAGTTAACGAAATAAATCTTCCAGAACAGCCTGTCACGTGTGAACACACACTAAGCGCACGGATTTAGATACAGGGGGAGTCTCTTTGAAAATCCGTTACGAAAATGGGTCGTCTGTTCAAACCTTTTGTTCGCATTTCATTTGTTTTACGTCTCTCTTAAATGTTTCATATTTTTAACTCTGTAAATGTTTTCTTTTGATACAAACGCCTTTATTTCAAACTAGCTTTTACCCGCGGCTTCGCTCGCGTCACAAAAGGATAAAAAGTAGCCTATGTGACATATACCAACACAGACAGCGCCATCTACATCAATACTTTTGTTTTCCCTCGGGAATATAAAATTTTTCCGGGATAAAAATTACCCTATTATTTAATCCAGACTTCTAACTTTACCTCTGCAAAATTTCAAAGCAATCGGTTCAGTAGTTACGTCGTGAAAGCGGAACAAACAAACAAACTCACTTTCAGATTTATAATATAAGTAAGGAATAAGTAAGGATGAATCTCTTTCGACTGGAGGTACGAATTTGCATAAATCCTTTTTGACAGACACTGTAGACGGGTTTTGAATATTTTCATCGTTGTCTGGTTTCTTGTCGAGAGCATAAGGCGCTGTATTTATGTGTCTTGTGTCTTCTTACCTAAACTATTTTAGATTAGGTTGCCTGTCTAAATGGAGCTGAAATGTTTTGAAATTCAAATTCAATTTAAGTACTTGATTTTAGTGCCATCTGTGACAGTTAAATGTTAATAAAATTATTTAGAGCTAAGATATTACAAAACATACGCAATACAAATAGCTGTATTGCGTATGTTTTGTAGTTGATAAATTGATTTAAGTATTTTAATGGCCTCAAAAACATATTAATAATATAGATTTTTGGTGAGCATTTCAAATATTTAGAGCCCTTTATGACGGATTTCAAAGTCAAAGCATTTATTTCAATTTTAAACCATAATTTGGTACTTTTGAAACGTCAACAAATACAAAATAAATAATAGTCTGTCAGTTAGTCCGTCATTGAAGCTAGGTGCTTAATCCAAAAATGTAATTTCGAATCGAGAAGAACGAGCAAGAAACTCTATTCGTTACTCTTATTAAAAAGACTCTGTTTCATTTTTTATTCCTTGAACTAATATTATGTGACCAATGTAGTATGACCCAGCAACGGGTACCCAAGTAAGCTGCTTTCCTCAAGTTACAACATACATAACATAACATCACGCCTTTTATCCCCGAAGGGGTAGGTAGAAGTGTACATTATAGCACTTAATGCCACTGTACAATGTAACACTCACTTTTCACTATTTGCAGAATTCCAGACTCCGTGCTACTACTGAGATTTTTTGAAAAAACCCAGTAATACTTTGCCCGACCCGGGAATCGAACTTGAGACCTCTTGCCCGGCAGTCGCACTTCCGACCACTCGGCCAACGAGGCAGTCAAGGTACAAATAAAGTAACATTATGGAGGGCTTTATATTATAATACCTCTTTATGTAAAAAGAAAAATAAAGTGACGTTGTAAATATAGATGAGCACTATTAAATTTTTGCTTAATAAACACACGAATACACACATACCTCAAAAATAACTATCATTCTTACGAAAAATATCCTCCAACGAAAACACAAAAAGTTTTTACTTACGTTCATACCAATTCAGTAATCCTCAACTTGGTCCAATCTATTAATTAATGAAGTCGTCTGTACCATACATAAACAGAACGTGATCTCTAGCTAATAGAAATCTGAGGCAGCCATTACTGAAAGTTGTTGAGACTAGTTCGCTTCGGCTAAATTGGAATGACTATTCACCATGCTATTGGTTGGGTTTGGGGCCAAGAGTTGGGATCCTGTACTACCTTTTGAGTAGGGCCTTGAAAACAGCGATTTAGTCAAAAAGTCAGAGCATTTATTTCAATTAAACCATACTTTGGTACTTTTGAAACGTCAACAAATACAAAATGAATAAATAGTCTGTCAGTCAGTCCGTCAGTGAAGCTAGGTGAAGCTAGGTGCTCATTCCAAAATGTAGATTCGAATGGAGAAGAACGAGGAAGAAACTCCATTGGTTACTCTTTAAAAGTATGTTCTACAATGTCTCTGATACATATTCCAATACTGTATGTATATGTGAGAACACAGATATATTAAAGAAGTGTGAGAACAATGCAAAGACACGCTTGACGCATTATACAAATTACAAAACTTTCTAAAATAAAAATAAAAAAGCAAAACAAAAATAGTATTATTAAGTAGGTTTATTTCAAGACAGAAAACAAAATTGTAGATTTACTCCTTCGGTCTACACATTTCATAGACATGGGTAGCGCTCTCTTATAAATTACTAGCTTTTACCAGCGGCTTCGCTTGCGTCACAAAAGGAAAAAATTAGCCTGTGACGTAATAACATACCAATATACACAGCGCCATCTATACCAATACTTTTGTTTTCCCTCGGGAATATCACATGTTTTCCGGGATAAAAAGTATCCTATTATTTAATCTGGACTTCTAACTTTACGTCTGCAAAAATTCAAAGCAATTGGTTTGGTAGTTACGGCGTGAAAGTGGAACAAAAGAACAAACAAACTCACTTTCCGATTTACAATATTAGTACCTAAGGATAATACTGAACTATAAAAACTGCGACTTAAAATCCTGCCAAGTGTTGAATTTATCAGCAAATTCTCTTATGGTGAAGAAGGCTTATAGTCCAGTAGTAGACACGGCCTATTAAAGATCACTAATTTAGGAAGATAAAAGAGCAACATACTTGTCTGAACTGTTGAACAACTCGGTGAAGACGTAGGAATTGGGATGATGACAGGGTTTGAATATTAAAAATGTAATTAGTCCGTAAGTTAGGTAATGAAAAAATAATAGACAAGTATTTTTTTATTTTGTCGTATACTAAAACAATACTTGATAAAACGAATCGAATTTTAGAAGTGGGGGCTATAACGTCATTTCTACGTATAAAATGTACATAGAAGTGACGTCACGCGACATTTCAAATCAATATATCGTCGAAAGTATTCGTTTCTGTAAGAAAATTAAAAATACGTGTCTAATGATTAAAAATAATCTAAAAGACGGACATTATAATATAAATTAGGCATCTACCTTATTCCGATTACAATATCATGTGTTAAGTCAACCACTACGTGACGTCACTAAATACTTACATGACATCATAACAGTCTTTGAAATCGTACTTTCTTTTATCCAGGTTTAATATTCGTTTACAAATCACTAGTTTCGCGGCCCTCCCGCACTGTGACTTATTGAATAATGTATGCTGTATATCGGCGACCGCGACCACGGGAGCTCCTCTCGTTGCTTTGTGGCTGCTCTCCGATTAAATTCTGTCCTACCCTAATAACGTACAGGATTTCCATCTTTTTTACCGGTGAATTTATTTCGAGTGGTATTTAATACTTTAACTGTAAATTCCCTCTTTTTAATCAAAATATTCGAAATTACACCAAAAATATTGAATTGTACACTAAATTTGCTCACGAAACAAATTAATTATACTATACTGTTAGATCTTTAAAGCTTAACTGTTTTACTGAATGACTACCTTTTAACTAAAAGTAAATCTAATAATTCATAACCTATCCTAACCTATTTCGGTAATTCCGTTGTAATATTGAACAATTTGTGTACAAATCAGTATTTTTGTTTTACAGTGAGTAATATGTAGTTAATTTGTAGTACTTACAGTCATTTTTTTGATATGCAGTAGGGTATTAGTGGAGAAACTTGGTTTGTTTAAATTTCTAAATAGGGGTGCAGTAAAAAAATTCCCATTTATTTCTTCGGAAACTATGTGTGCCTTTAGTGCTGTACAGGGTATCCCTGAAGTCGACCATCAAATGGCACCAAGCGATCGGAAAGGTTTCTAGAAAAATATAAAAAAATCTAAGCATATGACTTACGTGTAATCCACGAAAGAGTACACTCTGTGCCAGTCTCTTATCTTTTTCCATGTTGACAATTCTTTATTTTCCATCTGTATTTTTGCTAACGTTATCCTGAATAACTAGTTGAAATTTTGAGCCAACTGCTTTATTTTGGAAAAGATAGTCTTTTGATGAATTAAGTGTTATTAATAAAACTTTCACCTTACTTTAAGCGAATACTGAAAAAAATTATTCTAAGCTAGTAGTAGAGCAAATTTCACCAAAGTATGCGCACTAACGGTTATAAAATGTAAGGATTCTTGAATGGGACACCACTCCCTACGTTATTTCTTAAATTCGACACAAAAAAAAAACACTATGAGTGAGTCACATACCCGGATAACAGTTGCATAGCATAGCATATCATAGCATAGATACACTAACATAGCTTAGCATAGCATAGAATAACATAGCCTAGCATAGCATAGCAAAGCGTAGCATAACGTGGCATAGCATAGAATAGCATAGCATAGAATGGCGTAGTATAGAATGGCATTGCTTGGCATGGCGTAGCTTAGCATTGCATAGCGCAGCATGGCGTAAGATAGCATAGTTTTGCGCAGTATAGCATAGTTTTGCGCAGTATGGCATAGCACGGCATGGCATAGCATAGCATGGCATGGCATATCATAGCATGGCATAGCATAGAATGGCTTAGCATAGCATGGCATAGCATGGCATGGCATAGCATAGCATAGCATAGCGCAGCATAGCTCAGCATAGTATGTCAAGGCATTTTGCAGCATGGCGTAGCATAGCATAGCATAGCATAGAATAGCTTGGCATGGCATAACACAGCATAGCTTGGCATGGCATAGCGCAGCCTGTCATAGCATAGCATGGCGTAGCGCAGCATGGCATAGCATAGGATAGCATGGATTAGCACAGCATAGCATAGCTTAGAATGACGTAGCATGCCATAGCACAGCATAGTGTAGCATATAATGGCATGGCATGGCGTTCCAACCCAGCATAGCATGGCTACGGTACGGCAATACAGCATAGCATTGCGTAACATACATGGCATTGCATAGCACGTCATAGCAAACCACGGCATACCATAGCATGACATAGCTCGGCATAACATAACATGCCATAGCGTAAAGTAGCATGGCATAGCACAGCATGGCATAGCACAGCATGGCATAGCACAGCATGGCATAACATAGCATGGCATAGCATAGCATGGCATAGCATAGCATAGCATAGCATAGCATGGCATAGCATAGCATAGCATAGCATAGCATGGCATAGCACAGCATGGCATAGCATAGCATGGCATAACATAGCATGGCATAGCATAGCATGGCATAGCATAGCATAGCATAGCATAGCATAGCATAGCATAGCATAGCATAGCATAGCATAGCATAGCATGGTATAGCATAGCATAGCATAGCATAGCATAGCATAGCATAGCATAGCATAGCATAGCATAAGTATAGCATGGCCTGGCGTAACACAGCATGGCGTAGCATAGCATGGCGTAACGCAGCATAGCATAGCATGTCATTGCGCAGGTTGTCGTAGCATAGTATAGCATAGCATCGCATAGGATAGCATAGCATAGCATGACTACAGTACGGCAATGCGGCAAAGCATTGCATAACATACATGGTATTGCATAGCACGTCATAGCAAACCACGGCATACCATAGCATGACATAGCTCGGCATAACATAACATGCCACAGCGGGCCATAGCATGGCAAAGCATAACATGGCATAGCGTTGCATAGTATAGCACATGTCATAGCATGATATGGCATAGCATAGCACGGACACTGCTATGCAACGCTATGCTATTCTGTGCTAAGCTAAACTATCCTATGCTAAGCTATTCTATGCTATGCTACTGCTATGCGGGTGTGTGGCCCACTGATGCTGGTTTATTTTTGTGTCAAATTTAGGAAATAATGTTGTGAGTGGTGTATCATTTTAGAATTCTTATTAAGCGCGCCAACTTTGAAATTTGCCTTTGTTGCTCCGTACAATTTTTTCAGTACAGTCGCCCAATATAAGCTTAAAAAAATTTATTGAGAACACTTGATTCGTCAAAAAACATATTATTTTCTAAATGCAGCTGGCTCAAAATGTATTATTCAATGTATAATACTATAGCGGTATTCAGGATAATGTAAGCAAAAATACAGATGAAAAAAAAAACAATTGTAGTAGTAAGAGTCAAAAGACTGGCACAGGGTGTACTTTTTCCTTGATTACACATAAGTCATTGTAATTTGAAAACCATATATGACGTAGAAATCTTATATATAAAAATGGATCGCTGTTCGTTAGTCTCGCTAAAACTCGAGAACGGCTGAAACGATTTGGCTAATTTTGGTCTTGAAATGTTCATGGAAGCCCAGGGAAGGTTTGAAAGGTGAAAAAAAAAGTTATAGGCGGTACGAAGTTTGCCAGGTCAGCTAGTTATTTTATATTTTTCTGATAACTGGTGGAACCTTACCGATCACCTGGTGCCATTTGATCGTCGATTTCAGGGACACCCTGTATAAACTTTTCCATGTAAATGCACTATGTTTTGTTAGGGCTTGACTGCTTCGATAATCAAGCTAATAACAGTGTATTAAATTCGACATTAGATTTATTTATGCCCTTGACTTAATATTTATCTTTATATTCTTCTGTGAGTGTGCATGTCACTGAACTTCTCACAAACGACTGGACCGATTTTGATGAAATTTTTTGTGTGTGTTCAAGGGGATCTGGGAATGGTTTAGATTCACAAATCAGCCCGGCAGATGGCGCTGCAGTCGATGTTTAGGTTATTTATCCTAAACAGCTGAATTAATAAGAATGAATTTTTGTTTATACATTTAAGTGGATATACTCAACGTCTGTTGGGTCCGCTAGTGATTTTATAATTTTCTGTAATAGTAGTCTCAAATCAGTCCTTGGCAATACTTTTACATCGCTTACCATGGAATTGCAGACACCTGAAATCATACCCACGCAATGGATAAAATATATCCTCATTCCCCATCACTATCACCGACAAGAAATTGAATTTTGATTCATAAAAAACTGTTTACATGTACTCACAGACATCGTCCCTACTCCCCCAAAATCTCGGAGGATAATGGCAAAAGGATTTCCTTTGAAAAGGCGAGGATTAGCGGCAAAGGGACGCGTATAGGGAAGTGGAATTTTAATAAGGTTTCATAACACTGGCGACATTACCATATTTCTGTGTATGCGTCGATTGTGAAACTGTCTGTATGTATGTATCTACATTGATTTATGCTTGAAGATGGAGTAAGCTATTGTTACCTTTGTAATTTTAATGGCATTAATATCGATTGCTTCGTGGTTCAAGTGGGTTCTTGCCATCCTGATCTTTGATTTTCGGATCAGGCAAAGTTCACAAACTCATTGATTTTTGTTTTTCGGAAAATTCTTAGTAATATCTAGCAGACTTTATTCCTTGGCTCGACAATCTGGTTCAACCAGGTAGGTACCTAGATTTATGGGTCTATGGCAAATGGACAAATAGATCCCCTGATAGTAAATAATCTACTTCGCCTTTTAAAATTTATTGTATAAACCGTGTTCTGAAAACCAAAATAAATAATTCAGAATAATAAAATATATGTAATCCAAAAATATAAGTCACCGTATAATATTGGTTTCGAATGATTAATGTATTCCTGTGGTCCAATTTATCGTTACAAACAAAATGGTTAAGTAAATGGGTTATTTATTGCAAGATTAATTAATGCGTATTGATTAATTATTATTTATTAATTAATTAACTTGTAGGTTGGTACGTAAACATCACTCAGCTTCCATTCTTTATTGTATTGAAGGAAAAAAGTAGAAAAAAATGACCCAAACCCGCGGCTTTAATCAACGGTACCTAAAACGGATGAGAAAAATTTTAAATTCCTATACGCTTTCTTCCCACGCTTTTAAACTAAAAAATGCAATGCAATAACATAACGTCATTGTCATCCACTACATAACATCATAACATCACGCAACATCATAACATCACATTTTACCCACGAAAGTGGTAGGCAGAGGTGAATATTACGGTACTTACGTACGGACTTTTCACTATTTATGTTATGAGTCCCATGTAATAGGGGGTGAGCCTTTTACAATATACCAGTTCCAGACTCCGTACTACCACTGAGAGAATCCCAGTAATACTTTGCCCGACTCGGAAATCGAACCCGAGACCCCTTGCCTAGTCGTACTTATGATCATGCACTACTTGACATATTTCATACATAGTTAGATGTAGGCATTTCATCATCAGGCATAGTCTAACACTATGTGAATAGTACACCACTGAGCTCCGTCTTCAGCCCTTTGCATTTTCAACAACTGCTTCCATTTTGAGAATACATTTATCATGTCCAAAATAACATTAGAGATTGCAGCATGATAAAAACATATTATTTGGCAAGACTTTTAAAGAAGTATATTTATTTAGGAGGATGAGCCGAGGTATTCGTACCACGTCAGCGTAATATTATCAATTCATTTCCTTCCCTTGGAATACTGCCAGAACACGGCTTTGGAATGAATATTTTAAATAATTCAATTGAAGGAACTTACTTTTCATGTGGATAGTTAAGTCTTTTATCTAGTTTCGCAATGATGCACTCACTGGAATGGTTTTGGGGTTTCTGTGCCATTAAATTCCAAATGAAATAGTGAACGAAATCTCCTCTTGTCGTTTGGTAAATTTAAATGGTAAAGAGTTTTTAGGAGTTTGCTTCCTTTTGGTCTGTTGCACGCCAGATGCGTTACAAGTGCGTTACCGCCCTTTAGGGAATTAGGAGATCGAAGATTTTTGGGGATTCAGGGATTGGATTGATTGGGAAAGGGGGGGGGGGAGTTAATTTGGCCTCTGGTAACCACACTCACATGACGAAACACAATGCAAATGTGGCTTCACGTCAATTTTCCGACCGTCCGTGGTTGTGTGGAATTTTGAATAGAAAATGTCGAACATTCCAATGATATTTTGTTCGACCCAAATTCGTACCTATATGGCTTTATGATTTTTATCGCAGATGAGCCTTGCTTTAGCATGAATAAGACAGCTCAACGTGATTCGCCGACCGACTATACCAGACCCAAGCATATGTACGACGCGTCACGTTCCGCGTCTCAATGAGCCATCAGACCACCACAGATCCCCATCTGTATATCTTAATAGGGCTGATGCCGAAACGGAGTACATTTATAGTCAGTAACGGTCTAACAATCCCTCTCGCCCCACTCGTGCGGAAAAAGTCATTCGATGATTTTACCTCCTTAAAAATGGCTTCATAGGTGCGACTTGGTGCGTAGATTAAAGTGGTAGGTGGTACACCGGAATGCAATGCAATGTTTGATGAGTTACGATTTAAATATCAGCTATCTCACCTTCTAATTACGTCAGACTTCAGTTCTCGCACAAACTAATTACAAGCTTAGGTATTAAAGCAACTAATTCTCCGCAACATATCTCAAGCTAGTTGAACTAAAACCTCAATTTATTGTACTAACACGACGATGCATGGATCTCGGTACAGAGTAGACATATTATGTAGAGTTTTCTTAGTTTAAAATGAGGTAGGACTTGCTGGTTACCTACGAATAATCTTTTTTTTTTGAGGGGGGAAAATCATCCAATGACCGACGAATAATCTGCTACGCTATTCTCTAACTGTATAATCTCCGGCTACCTTAACCGCGGGCCTGCGGACGGCAAGCATAGGTGGCTCGCCGCCCGACCAGAACCAGACCCGTGCGTACGAGGCGTCGCGTTCCGCGCGCGCTTCTAAGAGCCATCAGACCACCACGGATGGGGCCCAATAGGGCTGATGCCGATACGGAGCCGTGGAGGACTTAACTGGTTGCCGGGGCTGCGGCTCAAAGGGCTGGAGTAGGAACGGGGTGGTTTTTAGTCAGTAAGAGTCTGACACTCCCTCCCGCCTCACCCAGGCTGAGAAGTCAAGAGCAAGAGAAACGGTGGACCGTGATCGAGGTCACTTCTATGTTTCGAAATGCCTAGCTTAGTCTAGCTGGTTCGAAACCAACCATAGAATAAAACTTGGCTTTAAACAAATCAATTGAAACTGTTAGTAGCAGAGGTTTACTGTACATGTTGTGTAAGTACCGTACAACTGTTCAAACACGGATTTGGGAACTGAGACAGTCACTATTATAGTGTGACAGCTTAACAGTATCACGACCATCAGTTGTTATGGTACATAATGTTACTCACATACGATTTTAGATTCATAATTTGAAAGTAACTTCGGTACTATTTTTAGTTTCATTTACGCATTCTTTGTCTTAATGCCTTGAATTCTCTTCTTATTTTATTTTACTCCTATCAAACAGAATTGTATCATACACTTCGTTCTTCTTTCAAACCATTTGTCACATAATACTTTTATTCATCAATTCATCTTTAAATCAATACACTGTCTTCTTTTTGGATTCCGTTTATCTGTCATTCACCACTAGATGAAAAATCGCTCCGAATACAATACAATACTTCCAGTTCAAGACTAAGTTTGGTGAACCCTAGGCAATCTAAAACTGCCTTGGCAAGAATGCAAATGTAAGTTTAGCTAGGAAATAGAATGCTTAGAATATTCTTTGCGAACTTACCTTTGCTTGTGCTTGTTCGAAGCAAATTGAAAATGTTTCTTCTTTTGATGCAAGAGAATGTTAACATTCGAATCGTTTTGTATTTTTCAATTTCAATTTCGATTTCCTGTGTATGTGACGACAATGGACTTTGTTATTTGTGGATGCCAGCACATCAAGCTGCTGTAGACTCTTCACTAGATTTGAAACTTTATTTTCAAATGAAATAAAGTTGAAATTGGTTATAGTTTAATATTCGACTTGCTGGTAACTCTGTATAAGTATGTAATGGTCAATACTCTCGTCTATGGTGAAACTAGATATTGAATATTCATCTTTAGTGCTTTGATAAAAGGTGCTAATAAAGAAGAGCTGATTAATATTAAATCAAATATAATGAAAATGTTGCAGGTGAAAAAATTTCAAGAAATAGCTCGATATAAAAAATCTTCCTTAGGTTTAATCCTTGAAAGTACGTAGACGCACGTTATCGTTAATGACATTCTAATGGCGTGCATTTTTTGTTCGAGAGCGTAAGAATTATCAGGAAAACACTAATGATTTGCCTTGTGTATTCAGACCATTAACTTTACACCACTAAGATTAACGTAACACTCTTTCGTTAGGTTACTGACAAACAATGACAATATTGATTGTTTTTTATTCATAATTGAGTTTAGGATATTCTTAAATTGTGATGAATTGCTTCAAAACTCCTGGAGAGATGGGGATCTCGGGTTATTGGAATTTTTTATTTTTTATTTATTCCTGTCATTTTCAGTCATTATTCTGAGGACCTAATAGAGGTAGAATGGTTCCTTGTTCAAGTTAGAATTAAGTACCAAATCTATGTATCAATAGATAAAAATGAATTTCCGTTCGTTAGTCTCGCTAAAACTCGAAAACGACTGGATTTAGCCACTTTTGGTTTTGAAATGTTCATGGAAGTCTAGGAAAGGTTTTAAAAGTGAGAACAAAATTTTTAGGCGGTTCTAAGTTTGCCGGGTGAGCTAGTAACAGATAAAACGATGTTACGTTAGAATTATGTGTCCATTCGGCAACGAAGTCGCGGATAAAAGCCAGTTCGATATAATCCCAGTATTTCTGGCACACTGAACAAGCTGAACATCGATGATATCCTCAATTATCCAGCCACATCATTACAGGGTTCAATTTACATGGCGTGGACACCACAATCCGTTGCAGTCACTGAAGATCTACATTGACTAGATATTAACACTGTGTCGTATCTGCATGTGACACGGCGGTTTAGGTAGAATACACCAGGGGTGGCAAACTTGATTAGACATACGATTTACTTTTTTACTAATCTAAGGATCTACCACTTACATACTGCGTCTAAAATATTTTTTATTGAACAGTCTTAGGAGTTCCTTTTCGTTTTTCATGAGGTATGCCTCCGGTGAACGGTTAGACGGATCACCTGATTGTAAGCAATTGGTCTCGCTCATTGTTCCTGACGTCACATCGGGCTCACCACCATACGTGGCCCGCGACCGTTGCGATCGGCGGTCATTCACTCACTCGCTCGTCCGACACGACGCCGTGCGCACATATCGGTTGACCCTTAAAATCAGTACCTATTCAAATACAGTCTTCTCATCATACCGAAGTCTTTTATTATTCAAGACCACCAGCAACACACCTGGAGCTTGATATTCAAACACTCATGGACACCTAAATAAGCGGGATGAGCTTGACGCCCATGAAAAGGATTGGCCACAGAAAGCTTTAAGAAGAGATGAGTGGAAGGAGGGTATGGAGGCCTTTGCCCTGCAGTGGGACGACTATGGCTAAAAAAATAAAATAAATATATCTTTGCCATATCTAGTTTTAGTACTGTATCTGTGTCTACAAAGTTTGTTCGGAAATAATATTGCAAGACCGATATTTTGATTGGAACTTCATGAAATGAGCTGCGCAATGCAAACATGTGAGCAATGTTGTTTCATATGCGGTATCATATCTGTTCTGGTTTCCAAACTTCGTTGCATGGATGCAGTTATTGCTTCTCATTAGTTTGCTAATGTAATTGATATTTTGGAGAATATTATTGTTATCTAGTTTATCTTCTCTGGTTTTGCTGGTTTTCTGGACACCCGTCCATGGACGGCATTAATCGCTCACTATCAGGTGATCCGTCTGCTCGTTTGCCTCCTATTCGATAAAAAATGTCCTTACTTAATCTATATATATAAAATTCAAAGGTGATTGACTGACTGACTGACTGACATAGTGATCTATCAACGCACAGCCCAAACCGCTGGACAGATTGGGCTAAAATTTGGAATACAGATAGATGTTATGACGTAGGCATTCGCTAACAAAGGATTTTGATAATTTCCACCCCCAAGGGGGTAAAAAAGGGGATGAAAGTTTGTATGAAACTTTGTCAGTTTTTAACTGATCGGGTTGAAATTTGGCATGCAGATAGATGTTATGACGTTAGCATCCACTGTGAAAGGATTTTGATAATTTCCACCCCCAAGGGGGTAAAAAAGGGGATGAAAGTTTGTATGAAACTTTGTCAGTTTTTAACTGATCGGGTTGAAATTTGGCATGCAGATAGATGTTATGACGTAAGCATCAGCTGTGAAAGGATTTTGATAATTTCCACCCCCAAGGGGGTAAAATAGGGGATGAAAGTTTGTATGAGACTTTGTCAGTTTTAAACCGATCGGGTTGAAATTTGGCATGCAGATAGATGTTATGATGTAGGTATCCGCTGTGAATGAATTTTGATAATTTCCACCCCCAAGGGGGTAAAATAGGGGATGAAAGTTGTGTGAGACTTTGTCAGTTTTAAACCGATCGGGTTGAAATTTGGCATGCAGATAGATGTTCTGACGTAAGCATCCGCTTTGAAAGGATTTTGATAATTTCCATCCCCAAGGGAGTAAAATAGGGGATGAAAGTTTGTATGTGACTGTCAGTTTTAAATCGATCGGGTGGAAATTTGGCATGCAGATAGATGTTATGACGTAGGCATCCGCTGTGAAAGGATTTTGATAAATTCCACCCCTAAGGGGATAAAATAGGGAATGAGAGTTTGTATAAATCTTCTTAGCCATTGAATTTAGAATCATTGAATCTTTTTGAATTACATTCGGTAAAACGATTGGGACCTGGGTAACGTATGATAGTTTTTTCACAGATGTCTCACGAGAACGGGAACTATGCGTCAATGCCCCAGGACTCTCTAACTCTTAACCACTGAACTTATTCTAGAGAGAGATTCGGTACAACAATAGTCGATAGAATAGTTTTTATTACTCAAACCTTACGTGATCGGGCACTGTACTGGTAAGATCCCTGCGGGATTATTTATTTATTGAAACTACGATAAATCATTTCAAAATAGGTAAATCTTACTTGGGCACTGAATTGATTCTGGTTAGTTCTGTCAGAAGTCATTAATCTACGCGGACGAAGTCGCGGGCAACAGCTAGTAATATTATAAATCAGAAAGTGAGTTTGTTTGTTTGTTCCGCTTTCACGCC
Source organism: Spodoptera littoralis (assembly GCA_902850265.1). Classification (NCBI taxonomy): domain Eukaryota; kingdom Metazoa; phylum Arthropoda; class Insecta; order Lepidoptera; family Noctuidae; genus Spodoptera; species Spodoptera littoralis. The sequence continues at coordinate 2,876,799 of LR824542.2, read as the reverse complement.
GTAACTACTAAACTGTTTGCTTTGATTTTGCAGACATAAAGTTAGAAATGAATGAATGAATGAATGAATGAATGAATGAATGAATGAAATCGTTTATTTGTAAACATAGGTTATATAAAGTTGTTTGAAAGATTGACATACAATGCAATACAGCGAGTCCGTCTATGTTTTGCCTTAAAGCATACAAATTCATATGAGTTTTAGTAAATAGATTAATTTAAATTAGAAAACAGAAATACATTAATAGTCATTTAAGTATCTACACAGGAATAAGACATTTATTATGGGGGTTAAACCACTGAGCCATCGTCATCAGTCATATCATAAGCTTTAATCCCTAATGCGAAATGTCATAATTTAATTAAGGAATATAATAATATGGGATGTCATGATAAGCACAAAATTACATAGAATCCAATGTCAGTATGTATCAAAATTTAAGTGGTCAAATTAAAAGGAAAATTAAGAGTATAGAATGTCATATGTACGTTCGACATAGCCAAATCTATGGTTAATCTGATTAGAATCACCCAAGATAGTCAGGGTTGGTTACATTTTTTGAAAAAGTCAAAAATTTACATATATTGCAAATCGGATATAGCAGGTCTAGCATCTTTCATCTAAATAGTCATTAATTTTATAATAGCACTTAGTTACCAAAAATTCATGTAGTCGTTTTTTAAATATATTAATATTGTCAATTTCTATTATGTCTTTAGGTAACTTATTAAAGATTTTGGGTGCCATACCTAAAATGTTTTTGTTGAAGATGGCTTTCTTATGTTGTGTAGCGCAGATCCTATATTTATGACGTTTACTTTTTGGGTGGGTGTACAAGTGGATGTTAGTTTTTACGTAGCTGGCAACCTCAAATATGTAAAGGGAGGGCAGAGTTAATAGTTTTAATTCTTTAAAATATGGTTTGCAGCTGACTGTGCTTTGTATACCACATATTGCCCTGATGCATTTCTTCTGTGATTTGAACGCCATTTCTCTATCCGGCGAATTTCCCCAGAACAGAAGCCCGTATCGCAATGTTGACGAAACATAGCCGTGGTACGCCGTGATTAATGTTTCCTGATTTGCCACTTTTTTTAAGTTGTATAGCGCGAAGGAGGATTGGCTAAGTTTTTTGCAAACACTATCAATGTGGGATTTCCAATTTAGGTTCCTATCGATCCAGATACCCAAGAATTTAGCATGGTCAGTCTCTTCAATATTTTTCCCGTCATATCCTACGTGAATCCTGTTACCACTAATTCTTTGTGCAAATGATATGTAAGTTGTTTTCTCTAGATTAATTTTCAATTTATTTGCAGTTAGCCAGGTTATGATGTCGTTTAAGTTATCATTAATTTCTTTTTCAAAGGTTTCGTCATTATTATTTTTAAACAGTATAGTGCTATCGTCCGCGAATAAGATCATGGGATTGGTGATTATTCTAGGCATGTCATTTATGTAAATTATAAATAGTAGTGGTGCGAGGACACTACCCTGTGGCACCCCGCATAAACATTTCCGATATTTAGAAGTGTGCGTTATTTCAGTTTTTGTGTAGGGACAGATTTTTTTAATACATGTGTATTGTTGCCTGTTTGTAAGATAGGACTTAATAAGCTCATGAGTGTTGCCTCTAATGCCATATTTTTCTAACTTCATCAGTAGGATTTCATGACTAACATGATCGAAGGCCTTAGTCATATCCATAAGCAATGCAACCATGGGAATTTTCTTGTCCATGTTCGTAAGGGCGCACTCCACTAGCTCATAGATAGCTGAATTTATGCTTTTATTTTTTCTGAAACCATATTGTTCTCTTATTATAAGTTTGTTAGCTTCTAGAAAGTAATATATGTTTTTTTGAATTATTTTTTCAAATATTTTAGAGAATACTGGGATAAGTGCTATTGGTCTATAATTATTAGGGTCGAGTTTGTCACCTTTCTTAAATATTGGTATAATTACTGAGGTTTTCAGTTTTTCTGGGAATATGCCTTTCTCGATGCAAGTATTGATGATGTGACTGAGTACCGGTGCAATAATAGCAGCGGTAGCTTTAATTACCTTGGTGGATATATCATCATATCCAACACTATTGGTATTTTTCAATGAATTTATTGTTTTTATAATGTCATCAGGTATTGTGGGTATCATGAATATAGAATTAGAATTCGTGTCAAATGTCAATATTTTTATAGTTAATGTCATTGTGAGAATCATTTTGATTCTGAAAATGTTGGTTAAACGATTCTGATATTTGTCCTGGATTAGTAATAACTTTATTGTCAATTTTTATCTGGTTAATTCCTACATTTGGATTATTTTCCTTCTGTTTATTAATAATGTTCCACGTAGCCTTACTCTTGTTTTCGGAAAGATTTATAAAGTGATTATTTTGTACTTTTTGTGTTTGTTTAATTATCAGCTTCAATCTCTTTGTATATAGTTTTAGTTTAGTTTTGTTGTTTAAGCTAGGTGATTTTCGATATTCCCACAGCATGTCTCTTTTTCGCTTAGAGCATTTTTTGATTCCCGCTGTTATCCACTTTGGTTTTTTTGTTACTGAGATCCTTATTTTATTGATCGGAAAGCACAAATTATAAAATAGTTTATATATGTCGTAGAACTCATTAAATGCATCATTAGGTTCGTGGCTCATAAATGCTTCGCAAAAAGTTATATTTTGAATGCATTCGTAGAATTTTTTCATATTTTCGTCACTAAAGTCGCGTTTATATATAAACCAGTGTGATAGTACGCATGTTTTTTTGACCCTACACGTTAAGAGTTGAGCTGTGTGGTCAGATATAGCTAATTCCTTGATCTCACATCTGCTCCCCCTCACATTATGGATAATGTTGTCGATGCAGGTTCCGCTACATAGGCGTGTCGGTGATCGAGTGCCCAGAATGAGGTTATAGCTTCGCAATACATTTAGGAAGGTGCTAGAGGTTCTATTTGTTCTAGAAATATCAATATTAAAGTCTCCGCAGAGTACTATCCTATTATTCCGCTTATGCAAAATTTCGTTTAACATTGTATCAAGATTAATTAAAAACGTATCAAACTTATTTTTGTTGTTGCTTGGAGGTCTATAAATGCATATAACTGTGATCAAGTGGGAAATAAGTTTTATCGCACAGCATTCTATTACATGGGGTATAGTCCATTTTTTTAAGTTGACTACCTCAAAATTTTGTGAGTTTTTGACTAAAATGCACGAGCCTCCGTTTCTATCGTTTCTGTCGTAGGAAGTTGCCAGTGTGTAATTGGGGATGTGTAAGTGTTGATGGTCACCTGTCTTCATGTTGTGCTCTGTAATACATATGACATCAATTGACTTACCCTCTTCCGACAGTTCATTTAGATGTACACCCAGTAGATCCGACTTACTTATTAGGCCGTTAACATTTTGATGCATTATAAATATGTGGTTATACACGAAAAAAGTCAGTTTTGTTAGTATTGTTAAAATTGTTGTCTTCAGATCTATTAATTATTATTGTTTCTTCCTGGTCAAATTGGTCTAGATCAATAATTATGTTGTCTAAAATTCGATCGTGTATGCATTTCATCCCGTAGTTAGTAACTTTACCTGTTCTGTAAGAGAACATGTCAAGCGATAGGTCACGATTACTATCGAAGAAGTACGCATATTTATTGTTCAAAATATCTAGGTGCAGTAGATTATTAAACATCTCTACTTTAAAGTTATAAATTGGAGCACCAGTAATATAGGTAGCTGCACAGATAATTATATTTGTGTGGTTTACTTTTTGTAAGATTGCTCTTATTTCATTAATCATTTGTATATAGGATTTTTCCCCTTTTATGTCATTTTCTCCGATATGAAGAATACAGTAGTCCCTTAAGTAGAAGTCCGGATTAAATAATAGGGTATTGGTGTTTTGGTATATGTCACATAGGCTTATCCTTTTGTGACGCGAGCGAAGCCGCGGGTAAAAGCTAGTATACATATAAAGGAAAGTCATACTAGTTCACTATTTATAACTCATGAAAAGGGTAAGGCTAAGGACTCACGGCGTGATCTTCTCCTGCGGCCGCCGTGGTGGCGGAATTGAGGCGGAATTTTTAAAACTCATGAAAGAGATCCCGCAGCCGTCGTGGTTGTGATTATCGCCCACAAACTTAGCGATTGGTTATCGCAAGACGGGCAGGCGGTTAAACAATAAGTGTGAAAGAATAAACAAAATGAAACAAAAAATCTACTTGATTTTAAATCATACCTCTTCTCTGATATATTCCAGAGATAACAGTATCATGTATGTAATCAAAGTTAATATTATGCTGCTGGGAAGTGCAATTTGCAATAAACTTCGTCTGAATTTCGATTATCAGATTATTTGGTCGTTCAGGCAAATACAAATTGCTATGCTATTAGTACTTGCAGATAATAGTATATACCTAACTACCTCTACACATAAACTATACGACGTATCTCCAAGAATCACAAATCTTACTTTAAAATAATTTATTGCAACTCCAGAGATAAAATATATCACGTAATTTTGGTCCCGTCACTACCCCTGCCTCGGCGAGGGTTGAAATCTAGAACTTTCTTCCCCTTATACTTCTGCAAACTTGTGCTAATGTCTTCCAGAGTTTTCCAGCCGTACCTATAATGAGACAGCTAAAATATAGTTTCTTTCTTGTTAAGACTGGTAGAATCGATTTATAATTTGTAAGTAAACGAGTTTGGTCTTTGTTTGAACCGAGCTTGAGTTAAATTTACGTTGTTGAACCTAAGTATACTTTGGTAATTTGTAAACGGTCTTTATTCATATGATTATAAGTCTGATTTTTAAATATTGTTGATCATTTCAGGGTTGATACGATAAATTATTGAGTTCTCAAGAGGCCCTGCGTAGTCTAAGACGGCCCTGAGTATGACGTGCAGCTACGTGGACAATGGGCCAGTAAGAGTCTGACACTCCCTCCCGCCTCGCCCAGGCGAGAGAAGTCATTCGATGATTTTCCCCCCTTAAAAAAAAGACGGCATATATGAAGAATATCGTTTAATGGGACAAGCCCGCCACAACCTCCCAAAACCGCTGCAACTTCTGTAATCCAGGATCTACAGTAGATAAAACCACAGAACATATAAATGAAAACACCAGAACACTGAAGTCCGGCGCGACCCAGGGACATGAGTAACTGTCTTGGTTCCCGCAACGAAGTGAATCAGAAGATATTATAAGAGGAGAAGAAGAATAAACTATGGTATGCAGAATATCTATGGAAAATAAACAGAAACACTACACCTTCTAGCAGCATGTAGTTGACAAATCACAATCACCTCTACGTCACAGTTCTCCAAAAGCCATTAAACTATTTGCTTATTCATTCACGATACACGGCAACTTCATCTTGTGAACAGCTTGCATTCAGACGAATAGGTAAAGTTAGAATATTTGATAGTTAGACATGTCAGTCTGCAATACATTCTGATCTTTATCACGGAAGGAAAAGGTTGAATATCGATTGTAGGGAGGCAGTTAGTTGTACCTAGTGTGATGTAGATCAGTTTAAGAAATGCATTTTAGGTACTACGAGTACGAGGTATCATGGAAAGTAAACGTAATCGTTATAAAAGGCATTGTTTTTACAAATAACGTGAGCAGGAGCAGAAAATGATTTCAGTTTTGATTTTACACTTTTACTAGCTGCACGCGTCGGGGATCGCGGGACGATCTCCGGCCACCGTAAGCGCGGGCCTGCGGACGGCGAGCATGGGTGGCTCCCCGTCCGACCAGAAACAGACCCGAGCGTACGGCGCGTTGCGTTCCGCGCGCGCCTCAAAGAGCCATCAGACCACAATAGATGGGGCCCAATAGGGCCGATGCCGATTCGGAGTTGCGGAGAACCTAACGGGTAACCGGGGCTTCGGCTCGACGTGCAGGAGAAGGAACGGGGTGGTTTTTAGTCAGTAAGAGTCTGAGACTCCCTCCCGCCTCACCCAGGCGGGAGCAGTCATTCGATGATTTTCCCCCCTTAAAAAAAACCCACGACTGCCTAAGTGTCGCAGGACAAAAGGAGCCTGCAGTCTCTTTAGGATCTCTAGACACAAAAGTCATATGTAACCTACCGTAAACGTTCTGTTACGACGTTAAATACAGACAAACCAACATACCTATTTTATTAGTAATTAAAGCTTACAATGACAGGCTTAGTTTCAAGTTGTGACTGAATGAACAGGTCCCTTGTAGTTAGACAAATGAATAATATCGCAAATTTCAATATCATTCAACTTTAATTCCTATATGTACCACTACAAATAAAAGATAAAATCTAAAAGCCCTTTCAAAGTTTAGTTTCGAACAAAAATGCTGGTTTAATTTACGAGTAGTTTGTTAATAGCGTCACTGAATTTACGCCCTCATTTTAGTTTTACCGAAGTTTCGAACTTCGGCCGCAGCGTGCGAAGTTGTTCGAACTATATGGGTGGTATATAACATGTTTTGCTGGATTGTACAATCGGCAAAATTACTGATGTACCCAGTGGAATAATGTCAATATGCCTAATTTCAATTATGCAGGTTGTGGTTAGCACTTAGCACTGACCACCCCGTCGAGGATACCGCAACTTACAGAGCAGATTTTTTAGAAAAGCCTTGCATGAAATTTTCATGCAAAATTCGCTCCTCCCACTCCATAAAACAACCATTAAAGTGAGTCACGATTAATTACATCGACAGTACTTGTACATATACTTGACGGTACATAAGTTTTGGTTTTGATAACGCTTCGAAGTTTTATAGTCTGTTTGAGATGGAAATGATAGATAAGTTTGTTCTAGAAACCCCTCATAAAACAGGGGATTGGGTTAGAAGGATAACGTCTGTTTAGTCGTTATCAAATCCAGTATATTGAAGTTTGTAATCAAGTATCGATTTATTATTGAATGTGGCTCTGCGTCGCAGTAGATACTTACAAAGAGTTTTCTTTCTTGAAGATACATTCTCTTAGATGGATGAGATAGATAAGGAAACAATAGGTACTCGAAGGTGGAAGAAAATGTTACTACGTAGAAAAAGTTGTTCGTATGCTGTGATATAAATCTTTTACAGTAGTTGGTTGTATATACATATGTGGCATTCAGCTCCTGACTCCATTTACAAGTATACATAGAGTATGTATTTAGACCAGTGACATTGTAATGAAATATAAAAAGATATTATCGATTTCGAAGCCAAAGCCAAATATTGATATCCCAAGTGTGGGAGAGCCATGCTTCGGCACGAATGAGCCGGCTCGACCGGAGTGATACCACGGCCTCACAGAAAACCGACGTGAAGCAACGTTTGCGTTGTGTTTCGTCGTGTGAGTGAGGTTACCGGAGGCCCAATTACCCTCCTCTTCCCCAATCTCCCCAATCCCTGAATCCCCAACGATCCTCAAACTCCTAATCCCCAAAAAGCCGGTAACGCACTTGTAACGCCTCTGGTGTTCCAGGTGTCCATGGGCGACGCCGATTGCTTACCATCAGGTGATCCGTCTGCTCGTTTACCGGCTTACGCCATAAAAAAAATTGAGGTAATATGGTCAAGTTACAGAGACACACATTATAAATTAGAACACCGTAAGAGATACATTTTAAATTTTATAAATCAAGACCACTGCTTTGCATAGCCTTCTCTCAATGACTTCCAGATCGGCTGTGGCCCGTTGGAAGTGACCTATATCGAGCGAGTCCCTGCAACCTTAACAAAATATAATAAACGTAACTTAAAGTTGATAACGATAATAAAGAAGAAATGACTGCACGGTTGGTACGGTGGCTGGACAACCGGCTGCCGTGCAACGTGTCGCGGGTTCGATTCCCGCACGGGACAACACTTTGTGTGATCCACAAATTGTTGTTTCGGGTTTGGGTGTCATTGTGTATGTGAACTTGTATGTTTGTAAACGCACCCACGACACAGGAGAAAATCCTAGTGAGGCAACTATTAAACGTTTTTTTTTAAAAAAAAAAGTTATTAAACTAATCAATTATTTTAAAACAAAGAAAGAGTGAAAAGCAATTGAATATAATAAGTTTATTAGTACGTTGTAGCAGACTAGTTAATTTAACTAGGCTGTCCGCTACCGACATTGATTCAATTTGTACGTCCGTCCCGTTTTACTTGAAATACTAGGTACAACTTTGCTAAAGTATAAAATTTTTGACTTGACTGCCTCGGTGGCCGAGTGGTCGGAAGTGCGACTGCCGGACAAGGGGTCTCGCGTTCGATTCCCGGGTCGGGCAAAGTATTAGTGGGTTTTTCAAAAATCTCAGTAGTAGCACGGAGTCTGGAAATGTGCCCGTTATATGGCAATAGGCTCACTCCTTATTACATGGGACTCATAACATAAATAGTGAAAAGTGGGTGTCACATTGTACAGTGGCATAATGTGCACCTCTGCCTACCCCTTCGGGGATAAAAGGCGTGATGTTATGATGATATAAAATTTTTGCTTATTGTGTTTTTAAAAACAACGTCGCCCGACACTATGATTATCTCCTGTGTCGTGAATGCGTTTACAAACATACAAGTTCACATCTCTCAGCACAAGAGCGCAGGCCAGCTCCGGCAGACCTTCTTGGAAGTAGTGGTCCAGGATATCACGACAGGAGCCAAACGTCATGAGCGGAGACACTACGTACATACAACTCCTTGCCATGTACGAAAGATGCTAGGTACGGTAGTATGTTTGCGTGTTGTAGTTCCTCCCTTGTGAGGATATCTTGCTGAAAATACACATGACACCCAGACCCGGAACAAAAATCTGTGGACCACACAAAGAGTTGTTCCGAGAGGGCAGCCAGTTGCCCAACCACCGCGCCAACCATGCAGTCGTTATTATGTAAAATAAAAAAGAAAAGAGCGTATTCCTTTTTAAAAGGAACAGCTACGCACCTATGACTCTTCTAGTGTTGGACCATGGGCGGCGCTCATCGCTTACCATCAGGTGATCCGTCTGCTCGTTTGCCTCCAATACCATAAAAAAATTACTGCTTGACTGTGACTTGCGAAATAGGAATTAGTTACCATTATTATACCAGTTACTTGCTATGTGGTGGTAACTGGAGAAGGTGATATTTTTCAAAAAATGACGCATTGCTGATTATTTTTAACCTGTCTTAAAAGTATATTAGACTTTTTAGTAAATCGATCTATGATGTTGTGTAAACAACGCCCTTATTGATTTTCAACCAGAAAAATAGAGATACAAAATGCTTCGGTTTCACGATGAACAATTTGTAACTGTTTGTCCAGACGCCACTCCAGGATAGCCCAAAATTCTCATTCAATTTCCAACTTTAACTCAACGAGCGAGGTTCATGTTTTCCATAAATTCGTCATATCGGGATACTTTGATATAGATACTAGGGTTTCTTTCTATGTAGCTTATAGGACACATCAAGCTAGCCCAAATCGACGAAATTCTTCAAATAATATTCAACGTTATAACAACACGTTAAGGTTGAAAATCTTTCATATCATATTGGTATATTTTGATATACTGGTGTTTCTTCCTTATGTTGTTCACAATTCTGTCTGTATAGAGAAGTGTAAACAGAAACTTCCAGTAGCTGTCACGCATCGTTGCTTCTTGCTACGCTGAGTTTAATTTCACTGGACACTGCAGTTCAGGACAATGTGTTTATTTTCATTCACATTTTGTTATTTATTGACTCTGTTTATGGCTGTGGTTTTGATTGTGTAGAATTCTTAAAAGCTGTCGCCAACAGATGATTGTGTGTATTGCTTCAAAAAGACCTTGCCTAGGATATTCTCCTGTGTCGTGGGTGCGTTTACAAACATACCAGTTCACATACACATCACACCCAGACCCAGAACAACAATCTGTGGATCAGACAAAGAGTTGTTGCACACGTTGCACGGCTGACGGTTGCCCAGCCACCGCACTAACCTTGCAGTCATGGATGTACGACCGCCTACGTCTTTTATCAAGGTCTATTTACATATCCTGTGACAGTTCATGCTCTAAGTTTTAGCCCTGGGCATCTTCATCATTATAGAATTTGCCTTCGTGCTTGACATGCAGGTTGGAGGTTGTAGTCTAAAAGGTTCAGGTATATCATGAAGAGAACGTTACTGTTCGGTCTTTGTTAAATGTGAAGCCCCATGGATTTTCTGACTACACTTGCAAAAAGAACAGGAGACGTGACAAATGCAGGTAATGTCTTTTGTTGACTTATTTTATGAGATCATATCTTTTATTTTTTTACTAGCTACTTCCGCGCGGTTTTACACACTCTGCTCAGCTCCTATTGGTCGTAGAGTGATGTTTTATCGCCTATAGCCATCCTCAATAAATGCACTATCCAACACAAAAAGAATTATTCAAATCACACTTGTAGTTACGGAGATTAGCGCGTTCAAACAAACAAACAAAAAACAAACTCTTCCGCTTTATATAATAGTATAAGATGAGATAAACCCGTAGATGATCAGACGAATCACCTGATGGTAAGCAATCGGCGCCGCCCATAGACACCTGAAACACCAAGGCGTTACAAGTGCGTTGCTGGAATTTTAGGGATTAGGAATTTAAGGATTTTTAGGGATTCAGGGATAGGGGAGGGGGGTAATTGGGCCTCCGGTAACCTCACTAATACGACGAAGAAAGTAAACACAACGCAAGCGTTGTTTCACGTCGATTTTATGTGAGGCCGTGGTATCACTCCTGTCGAGCTGGCACATTCGTGCCGAAGCATGGCTCCCACACTTAAAAATGTGTAGAACATATCGGAACATAATAATTAAGTAGTACCTTATAGACAACTTAGTTAACTACCCTATTGTCTGTAGTTATCGTATTCTTTTATTTTGCACTGTACTGTTATTACACTGCACGCCACGATGAAGGACAAACCATAATGACTTTGTGCACTGAACTGTCACCAACTAGATTACATTATAGTGTCCTTGTTTATTTTGCTAGACAATGTATTCTGTTTCACCATATACATAAAACTGTGTAATTGGTAGAGTAAATTTTGTGTTATAGGTAGGTAGGTATTATAGAAATGAATGGTTTTTTTTTAAATGTTCATCGGAGGAGATACGGAGTCTAGGATAAATATGTATATATGTAAATAGGCTCACCTTCTAACATCAGTAGTGAAAATCGGGTAGGTATCTATCTATTTGTTTATTCGTCTTTCACAGAAAAAATGGAGCAACTGATTGACGCGAATCTTTAAGTGAAGATAGTTGAAAGGATGGAAAATGACATAAGCTATAAAACATCATGCCACTATAAATAGGAGCTGAGCAGCGAGTGAAATTGCATGGGCGTAGCTAGTAGTACATTTTATTATCTACACTACGACCTCTACATATTTAACCCTTTGAGTACCGTCATTATAGACACAATTAAAGAACAATAGGTTGCGGTCACCTGTGTCCTCGCGGCGTTGGACAGTTTAAATGAGTTATTCAAAACACATAACAAGCATTACGCCTTTTACCCCCGAAGGGGTAGGCAGAGGTACACGTTACGGTGCCACTGTACAATGTAACACCTACTTTTCACTATTTATATTATGTGTCCTATGTAATAAAATAGGAGGTGAGCCTATTGCCATAATCCGGACACAATACCAGACTCCATTCTACTAATGATTTTTTTTTCAAATCTTGTATTATTTTACACGACTCGAGAATCGAATCCTAGACCCCAGCCCGGGAGTCGCACTATCGATCATTCGGCCAACGAGGCAGTCTTCGTGGATTATTTAAATGTTATCAAAATTGATAGGCATCCGAAAATAACTTCGCAGCTTCTATACTGTGTTAAAGTCGTATGGATAATGTGGAATTTCGTTAAAATTATTTGAAAGACGTATCAAAAAATGGCCAATCCTTAGGCGTCGTGAAATCGTAATTCAAGCCTGTCTGAGCTGGTAAATCCTTTAAGGTCGGTTAAAGAAACCTTTTAGGAGGCCACTTTTATTAAGTCGTTACAATATTTTATTTTCAGATTGTATTTTTTAGTAGACAGTATAGTCATAGTATAGATATATACATACATACACAATATCACGCCTTTTATCCCCGAAGGGGCAGACAGAGGTGCACACAGAAGTAACACTCACTTTTCACTATTTATGTTATGAGTCCCATGTAATAGGGGATGAGCCTATTGCCATATAGATACATAATGACTATTAATACGATAAAGAGTATATAGAGGATATCATACATAAATATAATGCCACACCCACTATTCAACACTTGTGATACATCTCATGATCATATGGAAAAAATACTTTAAACAATGAAAAATATAAAACCACACATTATTTTACCTGTTATTTGTAAGACGTACATGAGTACGTCTGAGATGATGAGATGATGATGACATCATCATCAACAGCCTATAAATGCCCACTGCTGAGCAAAGCCTCTTCTCACACGGAGAACGTTTGAGCATTAATCACCACGCTTGCTCATAGCGGGTTGGCGGTTTCAAACTAATAATAATTAAAAGTTATAAGTCCAGGTTTCCTCACGATGTTTTCCTTCACCGTTTGTCAGTGTTGTCTAAATAATCTTAGAAAGTACATATAACTCGGAAAAAGTCACATTGGTACTTGCCGTTGGTAGGTTTTGAAACCGCACTCTCATGCAAGAGAAGCGGGTGTCTTAACCCTATTGGGGTTAAGACCTAGATGTATTATTTATTTAAATTAACAGATACAACGGTTAAAAAGCAATGACAGTAACTTATAAATCCTTGTCTACACATCTGTTACTGTTTACGCTAAAGCAGTAAAGCTAGTACACACAAACTGGCTTTGAGTTCATTTCTAGCTAGTCTAGTGTGCTACATGGCTTAGGATATTGTAGCAGGGATTATAGAGACGACGCAAGAATGGAGATTGGAGACAAACTACGTGTTTGCTGGATTTTCTTTACTGTTTCATCTGATCTTTAGCTTAAAGTGTGATGTTTGAAGTTTATAAGATTGCCGTATTCAAGATTCTGAAGTAGGTAAGAGACTAATGCCGGAATACTGAACCGCTACTCAATTTTAAGTGAGTTTGTTAAATTACTGCGACATCCTTATGTCGCAGTAATTTTCCAAAATTTTCGAGGATCAGAAAATTCCCATCTAACCAATAACATTCTGTACAAGACTAGTCAAGCATAGTATAAAGAAAGGACAAGTCTCGATGAAGCTGCTCGTTGGTCTCTAAACAGTAATGAAATCTAGACAAAGTCGTGCCAAGTCTAAGGTTCCTTATTGCGATTTCTTTAATATTATAGTTACTCGAGAATCTAAAACATCTTGCTTTGGAAATGTATCCAGTATACAGCAGAGTCTTGTCCATATTACCGTTACATGACGGGACTATTAACAAACTAGGTGAAAAGTAGATGTTACATATGTTCATCTCTGTCTACCCCTTAAAGGGTTGTAAGGCATTGTTTAAAATACAAGTGTGATATTAAGTAGTTCCCTAAATAATAAAGTACAACCAGATAATTATGTACTGAGAATATAGTAAGTAATATTTCGCTGTGACCCCGAAATATGACAACCCGGCCTTAGGGCAGGTCCCAACCTTTTATTTATTGGGCACACGCCATATTCCTTGTGTTAATTATTTGCTTGGACCCTTATGTACCTAGATAGGTACTAGATAGCTTAAAAGACATTATTATCAGTAGGTACGCCAGTTATTTTTCAGTAGCAGTTTTTATAGGTAGATATGCCTATTGTAACGTATTGGAACACTATCGTAAATAAATAAATAAATAATGTTTTTTTTTTATAATTCACGATCATCTGAAGTAAATAAACATTATAAAATCACATCTTTTATCCCCGAAGGGTTAGGCCGAGGTGCACATTACGGCACGTAATGCCACTGTATTATGTAACTTGACACTAAATTGAACCCACTTTTCACTATTTATGTTATGAATCTCATGTAATAGGGAGTGAACCTACTGCCATATCATCAACAGGCCAACCAAAAGCATCTTCTTGCACGCAGGAGGTTTGAGCATTAATCACCACGGTTGCTCAATGTTCAAATTCCTCAAGGCTGGGAACGCGCTTGTAATGCCTCTTGTGTTCCAGATGTCCATAGGCGACGCCGATTGCTTGCTTACCATTAGGTGATCCGTCTGCTCGTTTACCGGCTAGCTTTACCAATAAATACTTTTTATTTAAGATAATAATGGATATAAATAAAATTAATATTAACTATTACGAAATGAAAATATAACTTAAAATATAAATAACTATGATCTAAAATATTTCATTATCAACAGCCTATAAATGCCCACTGCTGAGCAAAGCCTCTTCTCACACGGAGAAGGTTAGAGCATTAATCACCACGCTTGCTCAATGAGGGTTGGCGATTTCAAACTTATAATTAGAAATTATAAGTCCAGGTTTCCTCACGATGTTTTTCCTTCACCGTTTGTCAGTGGTGTCTAAATAATCTTAGAAAGTACATATAACTCGGAAAAAGTCAGATTGGTACTTGCCGTTGGTAGGTTTCGAACCCGCACCCTCATGCATGAGAAGTGGGCGTCTTAAACCTCCGGGCCACCACGACTAAAATATTTACACCTTAAAAATAATAATAAAAATGCTATGATAAGGCATCAAAAAAAAATTTTTCCTCATCGCTATCGTGAGGTAGGGTGCCCAAAAGACTGGCAGCATTGCCACGATGAATGGCAATGCTTAACCTTTGTCCAAGGTAGTACCCACGCCTTCGATCATCTAATATTTTTTTTACCAATAGAATTCATCACACACATACATACATACATACCTTGGTATGTTGATATATTGGTTATGAAATTAGTGAAAGGTGGTCTTCAAGTCATCTTCATTAGAATACATAATGTGATAACAATATGTAAATGGAGACTTATTTTAACCGAAGATTCTAAGCATCGGTGGTTCAGTGGTAGAATGCTCGCCTGCCACGCGGGCGGCCCGGGTTCGATTCCCGGCCGATGCATCCCTTTTTGGTCCATAAAATTTTTTCTTCATTATTGTTTAATGTATTTTGTATTTTCTTATCAATGTTGATAATGAATAAAGAAGATAAAGCATGTTTTAATTGATTGTTTTTATTATTTAATTGAAATTAATTAAGTCGGTCGCGGAATATAAGATACCGCATTTATTTTATTTATCTTTATTTAAAAAATTATGCCTATCTATACATACTGATACATATAATTGAACCGTTTTTTACTACAACATACATTATAATATGACATACGATACACATACCAAAATAACAACATTTTTCTCTTTTTTTTCTGTCTGTCTGTTTGTTTATTCGTACTGGCTAATCTCTGGAATGGCTGGACCGATTTTGCAAGACTTTTATTGGCAGCTGATGTACTAAGGAGTAACATAGGTTACTTTTACAATAACAGTTATGTTCTATAAAATTTGTATTTTACACTTAGGAAGTCGCGGGCAACAGCTAGTAGGTATACGTATTTAGCAAAATTAAGTAGATAGTACAGGCAGTTATTTAATTTCAACATTATCATCATCATCATCATAACAGCTATAAGACGTCCCCTGTTGTAGACATAGGCCGTCTCCATTGACTTCCAGGTAGGCCCATTGGAAGTAAACTTGCATCCAATGGCTCCCGGCGACCTTTAAGCATAAGATCTTCCGTCCACCTATTTTTTTTACTAGTACAAGCCCACCACAACCTCCCAAAACCGCTGCAACTCCTGTAAGGCAGGATCTACAGTAGATACAACCATCCGTCCGTCCGTTCACCTTGTTGATATTTTGTTCAATACCAGTTGACCCAGCAAACTTCGTAGGTACCTACCGCCTAACTTATTTTCTCACCTTTTCTTCTCTAGACTTCTACCAAAATTTCAAGACCAAAATTACCCAAATCGGTTCAGCCGTTCTCGAGTTTTAGCGAGACTTACAAACGGAAATTATTTTTTTATTTATATACTTAGATTAATATGTGTATAGTATGTAGGTATATTGTAAATATGAATCATGTAGTCTCTTCTATTTAAATCGACTACAAACATAATAATGAAACTGATAACCTCATTTTTTGAACTCGGTTAAAAAGTTCTAAACAAAAAACGCAGCGTTCAATACAAAATAAATCTTAAATTATGTCAAAGGAGGTCACATTACTGTCAATCATACCCAACTTACATTATTATTATCTTGCATACGATCAGTATTATATTTTCATGTTAAACTCGACGTAGGTACACACGGCCACACATCAATCTATACAAAACCAGTGTATCCTGGTATCGCTTCGCATCATCTTTCCGCACATTTAACGTTCAGTTTATACTGGTTATGTATAGCTCGATGTGTAGCGGTGTGTACATACATGAACATCAAATATTCTTGTTATGAACTGGTAACCCACCCCGGCTTTAGCGCAAGACTTTCTCAGTGAATTGTTCTCTATTTTTAAATATTGTGACCCACACTATACCCTTAGGATATTCTCATGGGTCTTACGTTGCGTGCGTTTACAAAACTTACCGAGATCTAGAACATAGCTGCGTGGCAACAATAGCCAAATCTGTAATATAGTACAGTCGATATGTGCCTTACTTATGCCTGAGTTACTGGTTTAATTATTTCTATGATCCATAAATTTGGTCCGATCCGAGACCCGGATCACATCCAGATGTTATGTGTAGGTGAAATAACTTATGTTTGTAAACGCAACAACGAGGAGAAAATTCTAGTGTATTTTTTTAAGGTTGTTAAATCATCGAATGACTTCTCCCGCCTGGGTGAGGCGGGAGGAAGTGTCAGAATCTTACTTACTAAAAACCACCCTGTTCTTACTCCTGCACTTCGGGCCGGAGCCCCGGTAACCCGTTAAGTTCTTCGCGGCTCCGTATCGGCATCAGCCCATCTGTGGTGGTTTGATGGCTCTTTGTTTTTTTTATTCTAGTGTAGGACCACGACTTCGTCAGTTACTTGGGTGAACCTATTCCCATATCATACATCGTTGCCCACGTTGCCTATATCTATAAGTGCAAAACCAAATCTGTTCAATAAGTAGTTCTTTATGAGATAATCATGTTTAAACATCCTTCCTTACGATATCAATATCTGTTTCATAATAAATAAGTTCAAGATCTACAAACAAATAAACAGACATAACGTATTACGTTATGTACATAATACATATTTCATGAATGTACCCACTTGTTAGTAAGCTTTACTGTTATTGTCATATTTCATTTGTGTCTTGTCATACGTAATATATTTTCTAATTCATGTGGGGATTAGCATTTTACATAAAGATCAATTCTGATATTTCCCGAAGGTATAGGCAGAAGTTTTGTTATTTATTTATGTTATTTATTCAATATTTTTCTTCTTATTGGGTAGAAGGAGCATGAAAGAAGGATTAATGAGAAGTATTGGAGTAAAATTGTGTGGTCCAGTGAAAAATAGTGTTATTAGAGAAAGGTGTGGATTGAAAGGTAATGCAGTGACAAGGATTGAAAAGAAAATGTTACACTGGTTTAGACATGTAGAAAAGATGGATGAAAGTAGAGTAACAAAAGAAGTATACAAGAAGTAGACGGACATATACTGATCAGATTGAGGATTTATTAAAGAAGGGCCAAATTAAAAGTATCCTTAACCGACGAGCATGCATCAAAAGAGGACTGTTGATGAAGCGAAGAAGGTATGTAAGAATCGAAGCAATTGGCGTTTCATAGTCTTTGCCTACCTCCATGAGCGAAAGGCGTGAAGTTATGTATGTATGTATGTATTTTTCTTGTACATATTTATGTTATTTTACTTTTTGGGTATCATCATAGCAAAGGTCGTCAGGAGGAGTAGTCAACTTTTAGAACATGTCATCAACGTTACTCCTTTGCACTGTAACGTATTTTATACCTCCACCGTAAGCGCGGGCCTGCGGACGGCGAGCATGGGTGGCTCCCCGTCCGACCAGAAACAGACCCGAGCGTACGGCGCGTCGCGTTCCGCGCGCGCCTCAAAGAGCCATCAGACCACCACAGATGGGGCCCAATAGGGCCGATGCCGATTCGGAGTCGCGGAGAACCTAACGGGTAACCGGGGCTCCGGCTCGACGTGCAGGAGAAGGAACGGGGTGGTTTTTAGTCACTAAGAGTCTGACACTCCCTTCCGCCTCACCCAGGCGGGAGCAGTCATTCGATGACTTTCCCCCTTAAAAAAAAAACGTATTTTAAGTATACCTGAAAACCAGGTTCGTGTTCTTGTGGTGGGTTTTAACCTTCGTTTGCACTACAAATCGATTCATAGAAATGTTTCCATGACTAGTCATATGACCAAAGAATGTAAGAATACGAATTTGAAAGATATGTTAAGAATCATAATTATCAAAACAAGATACTTTAGTTAAAGAGAAATAACTGCATTTTTTACAATTCCTACAATATACGTTCCAAACTTCCGATACACATACCTACATGAAACCTTCCAAGTTTCTTTTATTTCGACGTAACACGACATGTCCTGACATCTTGGAACTCTGCCCACCCCGGTAGGAGCCATGTGTCACACAGCGCTGTCAACACAGCTAAAATGCATTCTTATATCTCGACAATTTTCTTTGAATTTCTAACGGTTTTTTGGCGGCCATGTTGGTAAGTAAGAATTAGAATAGAAAACATTCATTTTATAATTCTGTGTCTACATTACCTACTGCTACTACTGATGGCTGATTTTAATCATCATCATCATCAATACACTATAGGTAAGTGGCCTCTCCTGACCAAAGGCCTCTTCTCGCACGGAAAAGGTTTGAGCATTAATCACCACGCTTGCAAAATGCGGGTTGACGATTTCAAACTTATAATTAGAAATTCTAAGCCCAAGGTTTCCTCACGATGTTTTCCTTCGCCGTTTGTTAGTGGTGTCTCAATAATCTTAGAAAGTACATATAACTCGGAAGAAGCCACATTAGTAGGTAGGTACTTGTTGTTAGTAGGTTTCGAACTCACTCACACATTGAAATGGCATGCTGAAACGGGCGTCTTAAACCTCAGGGTCACTTCGCAAGATCTATCCTAATCCAAAATTTTGGCAAACACTCCACACAACTAATAACAAAAATTAATCCATATACACAGATTAAAATCATCCGTAAGATTGTGATAATAGTTTCACGATGATTTATTCTGTGAAGTTTAAATATGGACATAATTGGGATAATGACAGGGTATGAAAATTAAAACTATAATTAGTCCGTAAGTTAGGTATATGAAAAATATTAGACACCCATTTTTATATTTTCTCAAAGTTTAGGAGTGGGGGCTTAACGTGACGGTAATGTCTACGTATAAAATGTACATAGAAGTGACGTCACGCGACATTTCAAATCAATATATCGTTGAATACTTTCGACGATATATTGATTTTTTCTGTAAGAAAATACGTGTCTAATGATTTAAAATATTCTACCAGACGGACATTAAAATAAAAATTATACCCTATTACATAGAATATTCTCCCAATAGCATTGGCACCTACCAACATACCAAGATTTTTAACAAAAGTGATTAATAAAAAAAAAATTATTATTAAAAAAACAAAATACCCGACTGCACACTAAAAAAAGAGTAAAACAAGCCCCACAATAATATTGATCAATCAAATGCTAAAAACTAATTATGTAATACCGTTTAAACAATACCTATATTAAAATACACTACAATATGTGTTCGTAATCGATAGTTAAATAAACAGAAACTTATTTTGAATACAAATTTACTGAATATAATTTATAAATGTTGATGGAATGCATCGCAGGCGGGGACCAACAGAGGCTTATTTATAGTCATTTCGGTTGTGCACCATTTAGCAGAATTTTCGTTGGTGGCGGTCAAGGTGGTCCCCGCCTGCGATGCATTCCATCAACATTTATAAATTATATTCAGTAAATTTTGTATTCAAAATAAGTTTCTGTTTATTTAACTATCGATTACGAACACATATTGTAGTGTATTTTAATATAGGTATTGTTTAAACGGTATTACATAATTAGTTTTTAGCATTTGATTGATCAATTTATTGTGGGGCTTGTTTTACTCTTTTTTTAGTGTGCAGTCGGGTATTTTGTTTTTTTTAATAATAATTTTTTTATTTATAACTTTTTAGCTGTTTTTATTTAACGAAAATGTTGTAGATGTAGAAGACTATCGTCAACGACGTGTGCCCTCATGCGTGTGCCCGCAATCGGGCTGTATACTCGAGCATATCCCCCTCCGCACCGCGCCGCGCGCCGCATGCCAGGCCACGCCCTATCTTTTTGCTTGCTAACGCATGAGTTGCTTTGCGTTGACGCAGAATTAACATGTTCCCGTGGGAATTTTGAGAAAAAACGTATCCTATATTAATTACTCCCGTGATTGAAATGAATCTAATGATACCGCATACATATTTTTTTAAAGGGAAATTTAGAAAAAATATTATTATGTCTTTATCCCGTGGGACTTTTAGGATAAAATGTATCCTATGACACTCCCGTAATCAAGACAAATCTAACGATACCTCATACATCAAAATCCATCAAGCCGTTTAGGCTACAGGTGGTCACAAAGGAAAAGACATACATACATACTTACATACACTCGAAAAACATTACCCTCCTTCTTTGGCAGTCGGGTAATAAAGTAAAACTGCAAACATATTCTAGTAACCCTTCTCAGAAGAGACTCAAAAAGGTTTACCTTCAACATTTGTTTTCCGCCGGACTTCAGTTCAAATTTAATTTCTCTGTTTGACTTTTTAATGTGATTTCCATTGACCTGAAGCCTGCCTGAAGTTCTATTTACAGCATTCTAAAGTCCCCTTCAATATTCATACACTCGTTCATTCAAAAAACATTCATTTAAATCCAGGTACAATTTCAAAATGCTTGTATGAACGATATTTTGTACGCGAATATTTTTTACATCAAGCCAGACATAATGAGGTCGACTCGGAATAGCAGTTAGCGTTCCGAATTCAAATAAAATAACGTTATGAATTTCGAATTTGTTTTTTTAAATTTAAACAACAAAAATGAATTTGTTTTTTTTTTATTGAGCGTAATTTGATTACAGTGTTGCCAATGTTGGTATATTTGTATTCATAGAGATTTGAATTCAATTTCAAATAAAATGTTATTTTAATATCAGCATTCTATTTGAATTGAATATTTAATATCATTCAATTTCTGCTTATGAAAGCAATATTAATAAAACAAAGTTATTAATTTAATGCTAGTATTTAAAAGCAAAATTGTAGCTATCATTGATTCACTGTATATTTAATACCTAGTTCATTGTTTTCAAATTTAATAAAGCGTTCATTACGTAGTTTGCAGTAGTCGTAAAGTTGCCAACATTATTTATAGAATTATAAACTTTAGAATATTGAATATTCTTGCAACATTGTGATTATTTATGAAGAGTATTTTTAATTAAATATAACAAGTTATGTCACAACTTACTTATTTACCCGGTTTTGCCTATAATAAGCAAGCATTAGGTAGGCAATTATTTAATCCATCGGAATCCTAACTATGTATCTTCAGGCATAGTGGGAATATTTTTTTTCTTTTAATCATAAGGTTGAAACTAAGGGCGACAGCCTGTCTCTTCTTTAATAAAACTGATTTTAGTCACCTATTATAATTAATTCTATTCAATTATAATCCACTAAAGACAGTTAATATTATAAAATTATCTTCTAAGATTTAAGAAAATATGAAATAAATCAAAATGAATTAAACATTCGCACGAATGAATCTTCAGATTTTTCATCTTAGAGTCTCGAGTCAGTAAATTGCTTTTTAAATTGCTCAAAAGCCCGGAGTCCGCCGATAACTGCGCTTTCATTATTGGTTTTTATCCTTTTATATTAATTAAATAATAATAATTTTGTGTTGCAGTTCTCTTTTGTTCTTCATTTTATTTTTGTGTCTGCTTTGTACTGTTTAGTGTTGTTTTTTTTAAGGGCGGAAAATCATCGAATTACTGCTCCCGCCTGGGTGAGGCGGGAGGGAGTGTCAGAATCTTACTGACTAAAAACCACAGCGTTCCTACTCCTGCACTTCGAGCCGGAGCCCCGGTAACCCGTTACCCCCCTTGCAAATCGGGATATACAATAGGTAAATATTAACTAAAGAAACACTGAAGTCCGATGCTGCATAGGGACATTTACAACTAATATTTTCGATGAATCCTAAGTAACTACTCAAAAATCAAACGAGCAGAAATATTCCAAGTTGTGCTCTACAAAATTATAGGCATTACTGTCTACAAACATTTTCATAAACATTTATATTATCTCTAGAAGAGATCTTGTTTTCAGTAAAAACTTTATACTGAGTGGTATAAAATTTTCTGCTGATGGCAACCCCTTCTGTAAGTTTTTGCCGTCATCTGGTAGTAGCTGCGTCAGGGAGATGTAAGTTTCTGTAAAAACTTAGATGCATTAGGTATACAGTAATATATCTAGTGTTTTGAACGACGCCCAGGATAGAACAGATGCTTACAAATTTTGATGCACACGGATCATCTGATG
The DNA here is from genome assembly GCA_902850265.1 of Spodoptera littoralis. Taxonomy (NCBI): domain Eukaryota; kingdom Metazoa; phylum Arthropoda; class Insecta; order Lepidoptera; family Noctuidae; genus Spodoptera; species Spodoptera littoralis. Next base: position 2,854,200 of record LR824542.2, on the reverse strand, counting down.
GTTAGCAATCGGCGTCGCCCATAGACGCCTGGAATACCAGAGGCGTTACAATTGCGCTACCGGGTTTTTGGGGATTAGAAATTTAAGGATTCTTGGGATTTAGGGATTGGGGTGGGGGGAGGGGGGAGGGGGTAATTGGTTCTCCGGTAACCTCATTCTCATGACAAAATACAACGCAAGCGTTGTTTTGCGTTGGTTTTTTGTGAGGCCGTGGTATGATCCTAGTCGAGCCGGCCCATTCATGCCAAAGCATGGCTCTTCATAAAATAAAGCTACCTAAGATACCTCGATCTGCCTAATTTCTTCAAGAGTTAAATATCTACCTATCAGCAGATTTATATCTACTCTTTCTTAGAACTAAAAAAAATAACCCAATCCAACTCTTTGAATCAAATTCTACATTATGATTAAAACAGCTGTGAATAGATACCCACCCTTCAATTCGACTATAACGGTTAAAAAAGACCGTTATTTAAATAAATACCTATTCAAGTTTTAAACACCGAAAACGGTTTAACTAAATGGCCAATAAACTAACTGGCAGGTATACAACTAGCCAATGATATAACCGTAATATTTTACGAGAACTCAAACTATAATGCAGGGATCGCAAAACAAGTGCGAAGCCATAAAACGACCCCAGATGGCACTGTTTTATTCTCCCTAAGTTTTTACCATAAATTACCCCTTGGGGCAAAAGGGAAATTGGGTTTTTAGTGGAGCTCAGTTTTTCATTATTGCCATGGGAAAATTTGTTAGTTTTGTTTTTATGGGTATACGTTGCAAAACGTGTTGCGGTTCTATTTCTGGTAGGAAATGCTATATTTGTCTATAGGGAAATATAAACGCTAGTCATGATAACAGATAAGTTAATAGTGTTTATATTTATTCATTAAAATTTAAATATTGCATTCCTGGACATAAAATGCAGAGGTTTCGAAGAGAAGTTACTCCCAAGGGTGCCATACCTACTTGTAATGTCTGTTTCCTAAAAAAAATATCGTAGAAGATGAAATTTTTATTATTTTTATTTTGTACATACTATACTCGTGGTCTATCAGGCCACAAACGAGGAATAAACTGGAATAATAGTGTTATTAAATATCCTTTGAGTACCGTCATTATAGACACAATTAAAAATCAATAGGTGTGCGGACACTGATGTCCTCGCGGTGTTTGACAGTTTAAATAGCCAATTTCGAGTACTCATACTCATTTGCACACCTTTTGTAATGAATTTAAAACATTTTTAAAAAATAGTATTTTCAATAAATAAAAAATATATTTCTATCCAACCATCAATTCAATATGGCGTATAATTCCAAAATGGCTGCCGCTGACGACGCGACGACGTTGGCGTTGGCGGGAAAATCATAAGTATTTAATTAAAAAAATAAACATGTTTTGCAACAGTCCTCATTTTAATACCTGTTTCAAGGAGCTTTATTAAAAAAGTTTATCATTTCGTTACATTGAAAAATTTAATATCTGTACAATCTGTTGCTGGATATTTAATTAAATTATAAGGGCCAGTCGAATTATTTTGTGCGTATTTTTTGTATATTGGTAGATTTTCATTCGTAGTAGGTACCCACAGAAATATTATATCTATGGTAGTACCTATACTATTTTAATAAAGTACATATTCATCGTTTATAATTGACATAGTTTGTTTCCTATGTAGGTAAATAGGTAATGTCTTTTTTTTTAAACAAGTTGCGCCCCACACTAGGATTTTCTCCGGTCTCGTTTCTATTACATACGGTTTTTGCCAAACTTTGTTCCTTTGAAGCGTGATGATAAATGTAAAATAATCGATTAAGCAAAAATTCTTATCCTTATTAAATTACTATTACTTACTATGCTAATATTAAACTCATGGCTCACACAGTCCATGCTCTAATACGTTCGTATCTACATTGTTTAACGAATACGAACGAATAAGTAAATAATGATACTTACAAACTACGAGAGCGCGCATAAAGGCATTTATGTTTTGTAATCATAATTGCTCTCTTCCTATTCGTCCATTCTGTAGTTAGTTGTTGATCATTGGTTGTTGTAATATTAAAGAGAAAGGTATTGTAAAGCATCTTCTTCAATACAAATTGTAATGCCTAAATTCGCATTATAACCGCAAGCATCGGTGGTTCAGTGGTAGAATGCTCGCCTGCCACGCGGGCGGCCCGGGTTCGATTCCCGGCCGATGCATCTCCCTTTTTGTTGTTTATAATTTTATTGTAATCGTTTTTATAGATATTTGTGTAATATTTTTTGCATTTTTGTGAATATTTTTTACAATTATATATTTTTATCTAGTATTTTAAGTTACGATGCGGTTTAGCGAATCAATTAGTTCTATCTTGATGAAATTAATTAAAATGGTCTAATTTTTTTTACACTAACTGTAGATTACAAAACAGGACGCCATGTTGTCCTATAAAACAAGATAATTTCCACATGTCTTGTACAGTCACGTTCAAAAATTTGTTTAGTTTTATTTATGACGTCATTTATATAGCCCAAACCCCATAGAAAAGGGACCAATCGCGATAACAAACCTTTTTGAAAAATCCCTTTGCAAAACACGGAAGAGTTCCTGAAATATTTTATCTAAATCGAGTTCTTCAGTGAATGATAATAAGGGTCAAAATCGTGTGCCTTTCAATTCATGTCCCGTAAAGAAATCGCGGATTTCAAAGGCGTATTTTGTATGAGAAATATTATGTTCTTAAGATAGGACATCTATGTTTTGGTTTGATGATATTTTCTTTACGTATTAATAATATATTAAGTTAAACAGGTTATCTTTACGCCTTTTGTTGATCGAAGGGGTAAGCAGGTTAAACAAGAATATATAGATAAACATCTTCTTTACGTTTTAGTTACATTTTACATTGTAGTGGGTGTTACATTGTACAGTGGCATTAAGTGCCGAAATGTGCACCTCTGCCTACCCCGTCGGGGATAAAAAGGCGTGATGTTATGTTATGTTATGCTTCTTTACGTTTTATTAGAAAAAAAATGAAAGTCATATACTCAAGAGCTACTTTCAGAATTCTGTTTGAAATAGAAAAGAATGGAATTTACCTATATCACATTTCAGACTTATACAGTTCACATAACATTATAACATCACGCCTTTTATCCCCGAAGGGGTACGCAGTGGTGCACACAGAAGTAACACCCACTTTTCACTATTTATGTTGTGAGTCCCATGTAATAGGGGGTGAGCCTATTGCCATATACCAGGCACATTTCCAGACTCCGTGCTACTACTGAGATTTTTTTTTAAAAACCCAGTAATACTTTGCCCGGTAATCGAATCCGAGACACCTTATCGCCGCACTTGCGACCACTCGGCCAACGAGGCAGTCAGTTCACATATAGTTCACATATAAAATATTATGTCAAACGTGATTAAAATTACACGTTTTCTTAGTTAAAATGTGTAGGTATATTTATAAAATTCAGCACCTATTATTTTTAAACGTACAAATTCACAAGATCTATTCAAATTTTATTTCTATTTCTATTATCATTAGAGTTCAATTTAATCTAACAGCTGTTACAAAAGTACAATTTTTTACATTCAAAATAATATTTCCACAAAATATTTCTAGATTTTTTTGCTATTTTATTAAACAAGTTTTATGGTAGCTACATCTGGTACCCGTCCTATCTAAAATCATTTACATAAATAGGTACGCTATTTTAGTACTTGCCTACTATTTTTGTGTACCACTGTACCCACCTACTTCTGTTTATTTCGTCTCTATTGTTATTTTATTCTTAGTACACACATGTGTGAAATGTGTTATTTTTAGTAGTGTGTAGGGTAACTACGCCTGTTCGCGTCCACCCATCAGTTTGCGTCCACCGAATCGCCATGAATGTAAGATACTTAAAACGCGAAGAGGTCTAACAGATGTGTACTATATACTACTTAGTATATGGTTATAGTTTTCTTATTTTGTGGAATTTTAAAAGGGCGTTCTGTAATATGGACGCGAACTGGTGGGTGGACGCGAAAAGGCGAACTTACCCCATTGTAACTTCTTGTTATTATGTATGTAATAGTATATTGTAGTATACTTTTATGCCTATTATGCCATGACGAGGTAAGTAGATATGATCAATAGTAAACATGTTAAATAAAATAAGTAGATACTATTTTATCACGGTTGGTGCGCTGGCTGCCGCGTAATGTGTCGCGGGTTCGATTCCCGCACGGGGCAGCTTTTTGTGTGATCCACAAATTGTTGTTTCGGATTTGAGTGTGATGTGTCATGTGAACTTGTATGTTTGTAAACGCACCCACGATACAGAAGAAAATCCGAGTGTGGGGCAACGTTTAAAAAAAACCTTGATTTAAAAGTTTCATGTCATAAAGACCGATCCACAATTCTACAAACAAACTGGGCATCATTCCAAACTCTGTACTCTTATTGAAATCTAGTTTTTTCCCTCGGTTTCACCCACGCCTGTAGAATTGAGAGTATTCCGGCCGGTGCATTATCTATTCTTTTTTATAAATGTCATCCCGATCCCTTCAGTCGTTTGAGGTGATTGAGTATCAAATATAGATATAGGTACACACAAACACACTAAATATTTTTCTAAATATTTTTGTATCTATAATATTTGTAAGACTTTAAAACCTGAATCTATTTATTAGACAGTCACACATATTACGTATCGGTGCCGACACATGTACCTACACCGTGATCAATGCCGTGTCGCCAGGCCCAGATCTGCTGAATCAGGACATTACAGCTACTTTGATGCAACGAAGGTTCTACGGAGTATTGCAACATTCGAACTGCTGAGTCGTCTCCTCTTGTCGTCGCCTTGTGCCCAGCTACGAATCGCTACATCATCGTTCACCCCACTAGATTTAACCTCAATAAAACCGTCATACTAATTTTATAATAAATAATTTTAAGATAAGAAGCAGTGTTGTTCTAACATCGAAGGCATTCGCACTTAGGTTAGTTAGATTTTAGAAGTTATCATGTAATCTTAATTTCAATAAATATAGTAAAATGATATGAAATATAGTTTCCATTTGCACCCTCCGCCGGTGGCAGAAACATAACTCACATGTGAACATTGCATTAATGAGATCTGTTAGTAAATTAAGGATAGACACGCTGGACAGTTAATAATTTTCTGACTTTCTTTTAAAATGTGTAGCTAATCAAAACAAAGGTGGCTACTTAAACTAAGTTAAGTAAGTATCAAAAATGAAACACCTAATTGGATAACTTAGTTTCCAACACAGAGCGGTCGATAAGTTTTCGCAGGGAAACTTATCGCGTAGTTCAAATTGAATTAGAATAGTTTAAATTACTATCCAAGTTATTTCACAGTATATTTAGATTTTGTAGTAAATTATACAATTTCATGATCATAATTATGGATGAAGACTGTCTCAGTTTGACTGATGACTGCACGGTTGGCGCGGTGGCTGAGCAACTGGCTGCCGCGCAACGTGTCGCGGGTTCGATTCCCGCACGGTCAACTCTTTGTGTGATTCATAGATTGTTGTTTCGGGTCTGGGTGTCATGTGTATGTGATATTGTATGTTTGTAAACGCACCCACGACACAGGATAAAATCCTAGCGTGGGGCAACGTTTTTATTTAAAAAAAAGTTTGTAAGGAAACCTGAGGTGTCTTCAAGGCCCGAGTGAATAGGTTGCTTATGAGTCGACGTGCTCCATCGTAGACCGCATCATAGCTTACCACCAGGCGAGATAGTGGTCTAACGGTCTAACGGTCTAAAAAAAATATGTCACGTGTTTTACAACAGCTGGTCAGATATTTAATACAGACTCCTACTCCTGTTAAAGACATAAATTGACTGGGTCTATATGTGATTAGTATGTTTCTAAACGCACCCACGACATACGACTCGAGCCTACGGCGCATCGCATTCCGCGCTTCCCTCAAATACCCATCAGATCATCACGGATGCGGCCCAAAAGGGCTGATGCCGTTACGGAGCCGCGGAGAGCGTAAACGGCTACCGGGGCTTCGCCTCTAAGTGCAGGAGTAGGAACGGGGTGGTTTTTAGTCAGTATTAGTCTAACAGTCTCTCCCGCTTCACCCAGGCAAACATCCAATGATCTCCTTAAAAAGACTCACGACACAAGAGAATATCCTACTACGACGATCATTCTTAAAGTTATTGATCCTATTAGAATAGAAGATACGATAATCTAAGAATAATAAAGCTTAGCCATACAACGTGGCAATGCTGCCCGTCTTCTGGGTACTTTCCCCACTGACGTCGATGCGAACGAATTTTTCGACGCTTTATGTAAATAGTTGTTTTTGTTTTTTCTTATAATTAATTTTAATCTTTAGTTGTATATAGGTATTTAATTAAGTAATATTTAGTTTTAATTTTTTTAAGAAATAGTTAGTTTTTAATTTAAGTTTTTTATTTGAATAAATGAATAGAACATAAAAAAAATTAAGCTTAGTAATCCTGAAAAGATTGAATTCAATATGGCTGCTCTGAAATCAATTAAAATTAGTATTCCGTTTGGCAAAGAGAATAAACAGTGCAAATATATAGGATAAGTCCACACGTACTACGGTTGTATCAACAAAGCTTAATGCCGTCGCGATAAAGAAGAGGGTACACTGCAAGCTGACTAATCACTTTATGAAGTTCACGATTTGTATTTTTTTTGTTTATTACTTGGGACTCAGGCCTATGCCGATATGCCGTGGGACGATCACAGCTGAAAATAAAATAAGTAAAATGGGACTCATAAAATAAATTATAGCCAAGTCATTTAGTATGTAGGTAAAGAAAATCAAGATTGATTCGGTACAGACAGACAACAGACACCCAGAATTACCTTCTGCCCAACACTACTTCTTTTAACTATGGGAGAGCCATGCTTCGGCACGAATGGGCCGGCTCGACCGGAGTGATACCACGGCCTCACAGAAAACCGATGTGAAGCAACGCTTGCGTTGTGTTTCGTCGTGTGAGTGAGGTTACCGGAGGCCCAATTACCTTCCCCTCCCCAATCTTCCCAATCCCTGAATCCCCAACGATCCTCAAACTCCTAATCCCCAAAAAGCCGGTGACGCACTTGTAACGCCTCTGGTGTTCCATTTGTCCATGGGCGACGCCGATTGCTTACCATTAGGTGATCCGTCTGCTCGTTTACCGGCTTATGCCATAAAAAAAAACTAATTTAACTTAGCTGACTGAACCTGAACGACGAATACTGATATAAGTTTCTACCTATACTGTTTTTCAAAGAATAATGTAGTTTAAGTTTAGCTTGTAGTGTACACCACACTGAAATCTCAAATAACTATGAGAAACGTTCTCTCACGAGCGTACATATAAATGGCGACGCGGAGATAGCAACCGTCCAGTGGAAATCTAATCATACTTTGTACTAAGATTCGTTCGTTTTCTTAATTATATTGAAGCTGTGTTAACTAGATTTTGCTCAGTGATACTTACGTGGAACATCTGCACAGATTTCCTTCAAGAAACTTCTTGGATCGGTTCATTCTCTCAAGAGAATGAATTGATTGTGTCACCAAAACTTGAAACCAGAGGGCCGAGCACGAATAACTATCGCATTCGTATCGTAACAGTGTCGAGCGAGTTAAGCGTTCTGATTGGTTGGTTTACTTGAGTCGGCCAATCAGAACGCCGAACGCGCTCGATACTATTACGTTACGAATGCGATAGTTATTCGTGCTTGGCCCTCAGTTCCTTTCTGCTCCGTCTTTCTAATTGGTTTGGTGGCAAGCGAACGGGAGAAACTCTTACAGATATTCGCAACACTATAAAAGTTACAAGTGTGTTATAATAAGAACTTAGGTACTTACTACCTTTTCCAGTGTACCCAATGACTTAATTCGTTCGAATTGCCCATTAAAAAGGCTTATGTCCTTCTCAAACGTCATCTATAAGCCCACTGCTGAGTAAAGCCTCTTCTTACACCGAAAAGGTTTGAGCATTAATCATCACGCTTGACCAATGCGGGTTGGCGATTTCAAACTTAAAACATATAATTAGAAAATATCAGTGGTGTCTATAATCTTAGAACGTACATATACCTCGGAAATCCGGAGGTTATACGCCGGGGTCGTGCGGTCCATGGCCCTCTACGGCGCCCCTGTTTGGGCGCCGAACTTGTTGCGGCGTCCTGCTCGGACGCTGCTCATGTCGCAGAGGGTCATGGCGATCCGAATGATCCGCGGATACCGCACGACCTCCGGGGAGTCGGCGAACCTCCTTGCCGGATCACCGCCGTGGGATCTGGAGGCGAAGGTGCTCGCGCGCGTGTATCGCATGCGCGCGGAGGCACGTCGCCGGGGCGAAACTCCTCTGCCGCGCCAGATAAGTGCATGGCGGGATGAGCTCCAGCGCGATCTCATGGCGGAATGGCAGCAACGACTGTCGCAACCGAGGGCTGGGCTCGCTGCCATTGCAGCGGTAAGACCCCTCTTTGAGGAGTGGCTTGAGAGACGCTACGGCGTCCTCACCTACCGCCTGACGCAGGTCCTCACCGGACATGGAAGTTTCGGGAGGTACCTGTGTCTGATGGAGCGGGAGGAAACGCCCGGGTGTCATCACTGCGAGGACCGCCCTGAGGACACGGTGGAACACACAGTGGGAGAATGCCCTGCGTGGGCTGAGCACCGCCGTGCCCTCAGGGAAGTGATCGGCGATGGCGACCTCTCGCGTCCGGGCATAGTGCAGGCCATGATGCGGAGCGAGGGGGACTGGGATGCCGTCTCCTCCTTTTGCGAAGCAGTCATGCTAGCTAAGGAGGAGGCGGGATGGGTGAGGCAGCGAAGCGCTGCCTCCTCGCAACCCAGCCATCGCGAAGGACACACCGGGCGTCGGGGATCGCGGGACGATCTCCGGCCACCGTAAGCGCTGGCCTGCGGACGGCGAGCATGGGTGGCTCCCCGTCCGACCAGAAACAGACCCGAGCGTACGGCGCGTCGCGTTCCGCGCGCGCCTCAAAGAGCCATCAGACCACCACAGATGGGGCCCAATAGGGCCGATGCCGATTCGGAGTCGCGGAGAACCTAACGGGTAACCGGGGCTCCGGCTCGACGTGCAGGAGAAGGAACGGGGTGGTTTTTAGTCAGTAAGAGTCTGACACTCCCTTCCGCCTCACCCAGGCGGGAGCAGTCATTCGATGATTTTCCCCCCTTAAAAAAAAAAAAAAACGAACATCTCATGGATGAGAAGTGGGCATCTTAAGCCTCCGGGCCTTCTCCATACTTCCAATTATATGTGCAACAAGAAGATTACTTCTATAGACAAAACGTATCTACCAAACAAACTTATTGTAGAATTTATAATACTGGTTGGCATAAAACGTTATCGATATAAAGTAATACATTTCCTTAAATGTGCACCTACACTTTTCCTCGGAAACGCTGACTAAGCGATCGTGATATATAGGTACCGTTATGTAAATACCTTACGAACGAAACTTTTTAACGCATTGCGGTGTAGCCCGGGAGTGTAACACCAAGGTTTTTAAGAAGTCAAATATACCAGTTTGAAGATTTCCTTCAAATATGAACAAGTTAAACATATCAAGTCTTCTTTTAAATATAGGCAGGGTTTTCACTAGGAAATGCTAACCTATGTCATAATAATAATATGTCAATTATTTTAATATTAGTTAATCTAAGTTACGCATATCCTAGAGGTATATTTAATTTTGCGCGGTGGCTGGGCAACTGTCTGCCGGGCGACGTGTCGCGGTTTCGATTCCCGCACGGAACAACTCTTTTTGTGATCCACAGATTGTTGTTCCGGGTCTGGGTGTTATGTGCATGTTAACTTGTATGTTTGTAAACGCATCCACGACACAGGAGAAAATCCTAGCGTGGGGCAAAGTTTTTAAAGAAAAAATAAATAAAAACTTATTTTTACAAGGCAAATAGGTTTCCAGGATCTCAAATGTAAGTCCCAATTAAAGATCAAACTGTACTGTTTGTACTTTCCTTTAATTTGACGTATTTTCCATAAGAAACGCGCCCAAAATATCTCATTATCATTTACCTGTTTTTCAGTTAAAGTCTATCGTGAGACATAGAAAATTAGTAAAAAACAATGGCTTATTAAGTTATAGCTAAAGGTAAATAATCACACATTTAGAAACAAGTCCTATATGTTCCAAATGCTCCCGCTACAAACTCAAGTTTATACGAATATTTATGTATTCTGGATCCAGGCTCCGGCTGAATAAGATAAACAAAAGAGGAAATATGTTTAAAACTTATGTTGAATCGTTTACACTCAGTACTTGCCGGTTTTGAATTATTTGCCTCGAGTTTGTTACTTAACTTAAATCCGGGTTGGAAAACATTACATATGTATGTATTTAAGTTGCCTCGTTGGCCGAGTGGTCGCAAGTGCGACTGCCGGGCAAGGCGTCTCGAGTTCGATTCCCGGGTCGGGCAAAAAATTACTGACTTTTAAAAAAATCTCAGTAGTAGCACGGAGACTAGAGGTAGAAATGTGCCCGGTATATGGCAATAGACTCACCTCCTATTACATGGGACTCATAACATAAATAGTGAAAAGTGGGTGTTACATTGTAGTGGCATAATGTGCACCTCTGCCTTCCTCTTCGAGGATAAAAAGCGTGATGTTATGTTATGTATTTAAGTTTCTTTTTTATTTTGCATATGTTTTGTTTGTTTATGGAATGGTAATTTACTGTACGTATTAAACTGAAGTCTTTATTGATTTAAGTAATAAAGGATTAGATTTTTTATCGTGTAGCTTATTTGCCTTGAGCAGATGTACCAACTTAAGATAAATGTATATATTGCAGTCTTATTGCACTCTGCTACATCAGTGCAACGACCATATACGACGCCGTTTACTTATTTACCATCAAGTGATTTGAGGGCCCGTTTGCCGCCCGATACTTTGAAAAAAAAAGAAAACTAAAAGTCGATCTTCGTTTTAAACTAATCGTCACTAATTATGTCAAAGAAAGTATTCCAAAGCAATCATTGCCTTCTTACTCCTTTCAGTAGCTGAACTTTTGCTTTGAATTTAATTAATTAAAGTTAGCTGAAGTTTTTTGAACAGTACTGAATGAATCTGACTTCGGATCGAATCGAGTCCTATTGGATTTGTATGAAAAAGGATTTTCCTTTTTTGTTTTTTAGCTGAATGAATATAAGGTTGAATTTAGATTCTTTTAGATTTTTGAAAACGTAACTTCTTATATTATGTTTCAGGAAAGTTACTTCCCTTCCTTTCTTTAAAGGAAAAGACAGATGAGTTTTTTAAACTTACCAATGGGCAACACAATTTGGACTCTGGTATTGCGGGTATCTGTGGGCGGGGTGATCGCTTATCATTAGGTGATACGTCTGCTCGTTTGCCTCCTATTACATTATAAACTAAATCAAATATATACCTCTATACAGAATATTACAGTAGATATTCTTAATGTTTGTACTTACTTGTATCAGCACTGGATTATACATTCAACGAACATGTCCATCGAATACAAGTTGTGCAAAGCTGGGATAGTGTTCATTCCCATTGCGGTTCTATCTAACTGCACTGGTTCTATTGTTCTAACACGAACATATACATAATATTGGTTAGATAACCAACAGAACTAGGCTACCTATGTATTATACTTCAGCGGTTTTGAAGCGATATATATAGTAAACTACTAAACTACCGTGGAGATTATTTATTTATTAACTCTTTAATGCATACAAAAATAAGGTACATAAGGCTCACTTAATGCCATATGACATTTTCTCTTAGTCAGTCGATCAGATTATGACTTTTATGTACTTTTATGTATGGGCTTCTATATTATAGCAGCATTTTAAGTGTGGGAGAGCCATGCTTCGGCACGAATGGGCTGGCTCGACAGGAGTGATACCACGACCTTACAGAAAACCTTCGTGAAACAACGCTTGCATTGTGTTTCGTCGTGTAGGTGTGGTGACCATAGGCCCTGAATCCCCAAGATTCTTCAAATTCCTAATCCCCAATAGACCGGTAACGCATTTGTAGCGCCTCTAGTGTTCCAGGTGTCCATGGGCGTCGCCGATTGCTTACCAGGTGATCCGTCTGCTCGTTTCCCGGCTTATCGGGTTGTTGATGATCATGTTTAGTATCTAATGTAAGGTATAGTTATCTAAGTTCTTGAAATATTATGTAGTATGTCCTACTGATCAAGTGGCCATGAGAGCGTCAGTCGAACAAGTTTTGGTTTGGTTTTAGGCAATCCTTAGTAATAGTGATGTCGTGGTGGCCCGGAGGTTTAAGACGCCCACTTCTCATGCATGAGGGTGCGGGTTCGAAACCTACCAACGGCAAGTACCAATGTGACTTTTTCCGAGTTATATGTACTTTCTAAGATTATTTAGACACCACTGACAAACGGTGAAGGAAAAACATCGTGAGGAAACCTGGACTTATAATTTCTAATTATAAGTTTGAAATTGCCAACCCGCATTGAGCAAGCGTGGTAATTAATGCTCTAACCTTCTCCGTGTGAGAAGAGGCTTTGCTCAGCAGTGGGCATTTATAGGCTGTTGATGATAGTAATAGTACAGAGTTTGAAATTGAACATGATCCTTGTAATATATACCTACTATTCGACAGTTGATTCGCCATTTTAAAACAGGCTTTCATCATCGTCATATCAACCATAGGACGTTCACTGCTGAACATAGGTCTTCCCCATTGTCTTCCAGACAGGCCGGTTGGAAGCAACCTGCATCATCAGGTCGTCTTTTCACCTTGCGGATGGACGTCTTTCCACCTTGCCGGTACACTCGAGAACCTTTCTGCCCCAGCGGCCGTCAGTTCTCCGAGCTATGTGCTCTGCCCACTGACACTTCAACTTACTAATTCGCTGAGCTATGTTGACGACCTTTATTCGTTTGCGAATTTCCTCGTTGTTTATAAAATCAGACTTTACATTTTTTGTATTTTATATTTAAGCACATGCTGTACTGCTCATTGGCCGAGTGGGCGCAAGTGCGACTGCTGGTCAAGAGGTCTCGGGTTCGATTCCCGGGTCGGGCAAAGTATTACTGGATTTTAAAAATCTCAGTAGTAGCACGGAGTCTGGAGATGTGCCCGGTATATGGCAATAGGCTCACCCGCTATTACATGAGACTCATAACATAAATAGTGAAAAGTGGGTGTTACATTGTACAATGGCATTAAGTGCCGTAATGTGCACCTCTGCCTACCCCTTCGGGGATAAAAGGCGTGATGTTATGTTTATGTTGTTGTCACATGCTGTATCTAATACTAAGAACTTCTTTACAAACGTCCATTCATCCAACATTGTACTAACAAATGGCTAAAGGAGTTAACTGTACACTAGACGTGGAGAGCGCTACTGTCCGAGAAGCGAGAATGTTTGTGCAACTTCCAAGTTCAGACACAGTGCTAATGGGCACACTAGTGGAATAGGAAACTGTACGTTTAAAAGCAATTTGATGCTTTATTAATGGAGTTTAATGCCTCAAGTCTTTGCTAAGTTGACTGGGTGTAATTTGTTCATGCTGTAGAAATGGAAACAGGATTGGGACGGAGATAGGAAGTTTATGCTATGGCCATGTAATTTGTCATCATTAACAGTCCATGTCCGTATATTGTGAGACCAGACTATAGGCCTAGGGCCGTTTCCGACTACGTTGGGGCCCTTAGGCACGCAATAATTCGAGGCCGTTTTAGGATTTTCTCATGTATCGTGAATGCATTTACAAGCAGACAAAAAAAAAATACAAGTTCAAAACAAAAATTTATGAATCACACAAATATTTGTTTTGTGCAGGAATCGAACCCTCTACATGTTGCGGGGCAACCGAACGTCGGGCAACCGTGCGACGTGTAGCGAGTGTGTGTCTGTTCTAGAAATTGTCGGGGTTCCCTGAGGATGGGTAGTCATGATGAAACTTGGTATGATTATACTTCAATATCCTGGGCATCACACTAGTAGTTAATATTACGTATATTAATATTACAAACGGTGAAGGAAAACACCGTAAGGAAACCTGGACTTATTATTTCTAATTATAAGTTTGAAATCATCAACCCGCATTGAGCAAGCGTGGTGATTAATGCTCTAACCTTCTCCGTGTGAGAAGAGGCTTTGCTCAGCAGTGGGCATTTATAGGCTGTTGATGATGATGATGATGTTAGAATTTCTGTTTATTTAAAAACAAACATATCACGAGAGAAATATTCTAAGACGAGCCAAATACTATTCTCCGTTTTTAGGCACTTGGTAAAAATGTGTCTTATTTCAATACAAATAAGTAACTGAATAGCGTATAAAGATTGTGTTTCGACAAGATAACTGAAAATTGGATTCAGAGGTACCCACGGTGCATTCAATATCAAATTCTGTAAGTCCCAGAGCAATATTCCTGAAATCGTTTCAAAATATTCCCTGAAGAATACGAAATATCTTCGTTTCGCTGAAAATGTAATCCTGATCTTTTTGTATTGTCATTTTCTAATATTTTTTTGGAATGGTGAGATGACATAGCAATATATACCATACATCAACAGAACAGGTTAGCAAATGCCTAGAGGAAATCTAACTGCAACTGTTTGCTATAACACTAAAGAGTTGAGAATTTTACAGTGGTATAATGTGCACCCCTGCTTACCCCTTAGTTAGGTTAGGTTAGGTTTAGGATAAAAGGCGTGATGTTATGTTATGTTGTTATGTTAGTTGAGAATTTCGAAACGCAGTTCATTGGGACACTTTGGATTTGTTTGAGGAACAGTTTTATTAGTGTCACCACTAAAATTAGTCATGTATGTACTTGAAAACTAACATTTCTATAGTTTTTCTAAACAAATTTTCAGTACCACGCCGAAGCACCAAGTGCTACACCTATTTTACTAAAACACTTAGTCGCTCACCTATAAACGTAATTACTATAAATATAATAGTAAATAAAATACTGAAAAGGAACAAATAGGGCTTATGCCGATACGGAGCCGCGCAAGACCATTGCCGGGGCTCCGACTCAAGGTGCAGGAGTAAGAACAGGGTGGGTTTTAGTCAGTTAGAGTCTGACACTCCCCCCCGCCCCACCCAGGCTCCCGCCTGGGTGGGGCGGGGGGGAGTGTCGGGGGGGAGTGTGTGAACTCATTCAATGATTGTCCCCAATTAAAAAAAAACGTAATAATGATAGTAATGTTCTATGCATCTATACCTAGTCTAGCTCTTCACTTCTTCTTAAATAACATAATGTTATGATAAATGCACAAACATATATCATAATGTCCAAGAGTTCGCTACCAAAAAGTTCTGACGTCCATTTCTGCTCAGTTTTAATATTCATTTCGTAAAGAAAGTTCCAAAGTGCTCGCCAAACAGATGACTCTAGTCTTTGGGACAGTATTTAAATTGAAGATTCATTTTAGACTGTAAAGAAATGAAATTAAAATGATGTGCATAACTGATACTATGTTTGTTTGCGATATAATACTAAAGAAGGGCCAAATTAAAAGTATCCTTAACCGACGAGCATGCACAAAAAAATTTATGACTGTTGATGAAGCGAAAGAGGTATGTAGGATTCGTAGTAATTGGCGTTCCATAGTCTCTGCCTACCCCGATGGGAGACAGGCGTGAAGTTTTGTAGTAAGTTAGTTATGTATGTAAGCAAGTTTGATTTGTCACTTGTGTATTATGGAACAAGGTTTTTGCACGCGAAAATTCAATCTTTTCAGAAATACAAATGCGTCATAAATTAAATTAATACTCAAATGAAACAAAACATCACTATCCTGGTTTATTTAGGGATAAGCAGAGTTGTAATTAGTAGCCTATTAGATAGATATGTTTGTATCAATTATCCATAATTTTGAAAAACTATGTGATTTATCTTTATCAAATAAAAAGATCCCCATAAATATATCTTTCAATAAAAATAACTTCATTTCTATAGAAATGGGGATGAGAAAAGTTTTCAAATAATGAGTAACATGGCCGGCGCTAGCTAGTGATGGGGAGATACCGCGGGATCTCATCCCGGGATATCGGTATCTACGGGATTACGCAGCTTAAGTTGTTACTTGTTTATTTTATCGATATGTGACTTGGAAAGTCTAATGGAAGTTTTCTGTTTATTTTTTCTTCTCAGGGGAAATATTGTATATGGGTTATGTATGTTTATGAGTGATATTTATAACGAGTTTGTTTTGAAAAAGTTAATAACACCATAACATACGCACATAGACGACTTCTTCAATGCTTGAAAGATATTAACTTTTAGCTTAATATACCCGCCTGTTAACCACGACATTCTTGATCAGAATCCCGGGTCGGAATGAGGTTGGTATTTTCGAGTTTGAAACCCAAAATAGCTGACCAAACCGATATCTAACCTACACCGTACACAATGTTACAGCACACACCCAAATTCTCCCCTAATTGAGTTGTAAATAGCATTGAATATTGCCATTAGTCGGGTACTTCCGTATGGACATTATGTACATTGTATTTATCTATAGCTTTCCTATTTATAAGCTAGTTACTATAAGCTAAGGAATAATTACGTGTTTTAAGGTTCAAACGGTTCACTCGAATGGATATTCACCCTAGTGAATGTTTCATTTATCTTTCATTCCATGTTCAGACGACTGTATTGCAATGATAAAGAATTTTTTT
The DNA here is from genome assembly GCA_902850265.1 of Spodoptera littoralis. NCBI lineage: Eukaryota > Metazoa > Arthropoda > Insecta > Lepidoptera > Noctuidae > Spodoptera > Spodoptera littoralis. Next base: position 2,837,499 of record LR824542.2, on the reverse strand, counting down.
TATGGCATAAGTCGGTAAACTGTGACACGGGTCACCTGATGGTAAGCAATCGGCGTCGCTCATGGACACCTGGAAAAGCACATTCATTGTTTTTTAAAATATGTCATTGAGTGATGTCATGACACGAAGTCTCCGTATCACTTTGATTTGTAATCATATAATCAAATCCGAGTGAACTTTCACTCTGTGTGCAGATAGTTCATTTTTTGTTTATTCGTACTAAGAGTGAATGATGCCGAATGCCAAATATTGGATCGGTTCACTAATGAATTCATTCCTACACTCTTGTTTCATTCTGAGTTGAAACGTTTTATTCTGAGTAAAAGATGCGAAGTTTCAGAAAAGAAAGAAAAAGAACGGAAGACAAAAATGAACGACCTGATATCACCTTTAAAGATAGAATTGCTCAGTAGATTATTAAAGGCGTTTTGTCTATTCTTTGCCTAAGGTAAGGGCTGTGTTTTATGTACCGTATACCAACTTACTGGCCACAAATAATCACTAATATTATATTGCTAATTTTGGAAATTAGACTAAAAATATTATACTTGGTTTGGTACTCGCGATTTCACTAGTACTCCAATACCCAAACCAACGAAACAATGTGACCAGGAATATTTTTTGTGAACCTGATTGAAAAAGAATAGCCTATGGAGTTTCTTTCTCGTTCTTCTTCATAGGAATCTACACTATGGAACGAGTAAATAGCTTCACTAGAGGACTGACGGACAGACTGAATATTTTTATATATTTTGTATTGACATTCAAAAGTGCCTTCCTGGTCTAATTGAAATAAATGATTTTGACTTTGGCTTTGACTTTGAATATAAGGTTTAATTAAAAGGTTTAGATAATTTGCTGAAACAGGGTTGATAGGTAAAAAAATATCATCCACCTTTTTGAAAACGTCTAAAAATTAAACAGTGTGACTGTCGCGCCGCTACTCATGAATATGAGCCTCTAGCATGGCTTGAAACTAGTCGAGTTCCTCGTCAAATTATTACGTGAGTAAGCCGAAAACATTATAATTTATTTAGTATGTCTCACGAAAGTTACAACACAAATTTAGTTTGTACCTAGCCTAGTTTGTGTATGTATAAAAATAAATGGCTATGTTCAACAAAAGCGCAAAGTTCAAATTAGTGTGGCAGTAACACAGTTGTTCCGTAACATGTGGGATTTGAAACCGCAGTAGTGCAGTTTTCAAATAATGAATTACGCTGACGCCGTGCCGACTCTACGAACGAAGTTTAGTGAGGGGAAAAACCGGGACTTTTAACATTTTAACGTATTTTTTTAAATAGGTTATTTTTGAACTGAATTGTTTTATTAGAAAAAAGTCATATTTATGTAAATTAATATTTTTAACTTTTAACTTTTTTTTATTGAAGAGACGTTTTTTTTTTAATTTATAATTTTATTCTTGTCAAAATTAATGAAGTACGTAGTAGTAAGAGAGGGTAAAATAGATTTGTCCAATGAAAATAAATCTAATTTAAGCACACAGAAATATTATCAAAATTAGTTAAGCCGTTACGAACAAAAACAATTGCAACATTCACATTAACACGAGCCAGAATTAATGTTCAAAATTAGTTACTTCCGGGTCTTCGTAAAATTAAAAACAGTAGAAAATTGCTGTAAAAAATACCATCGCTGCCCGGCTCTATTAGACCTTCCCCACTGGAAGAATTGTTTCAGGTTAATTAGCTACGACTGGGGTCTGCCCTCACGTTTTTAATGAGGCTCGATTTATCAGCCTCTTTCTGTTTTCCTTCTAATTACCCACGATTGCTATTGGTCAGCGGTTCAAATTAAACTTTACCGTTTTTTCCCCGCTTTTTATAGATTCGTTTCGATTTTTAAACCGATTCTGTGGTGATGTTCGCTTCACTATTGGTTTTAGATTGAAATGAGGTATTGTTTGATGTTTTTAAAAGTATTTAATAGTGAGCCGTTCTATTTTTGGTTTTAATTGCTATTTTGAGTAAAAAGGATACATTCTTAGTTACTGAAATATTCACAAATTACCTATGATAGTAGTTGGTAAGGCATTTAAAAGCGAAAAAAATAAATTCATAGTTTTTTATATCTAGTACACATAGCTATGGTAAAATTATTCTAAGAATTGAGCAAACCATTATGGTAAACTACAAAAATATTTCTTTTTACGCTATATTAAGGACAATCTTCTTCAATGCTATTACTATAAGCACATAATGAGCAAGGCAGAGTTGATGGCTACTGCAATTTACCGAGAAAGTAATCCTAGCCATTTTTGTCAACACAATCCATTTCGTGTAATCCTAAAACAAATGGTCTCATTGACACGGCTTTGGGTCCCGTCACAACGGTTTTTTGCTTGGGTTAGTAGACTAATTATTTATCTTTATTTTTACCACATACGTAGCAGTATTTTTTTTAAGGGGGGAAATCATTGTATGACTGCTCCCGTCTGGGTGAGGCGATACGGAGGTAAGTATGGGAGAGTCATGCTTCGGCACGCATGGGCCGGTTCGACTGGAGTGATACCACGGCCTCACAGAAAACCGACGTGAAGCAACGCTTGCGTTGTGTTTTATCGTGTAAGTGAGGTTACCGGAGGCCCAATTACCCTCCCCTTTCCCAATCTCCCCAATTCCTGAATCCCCAACGATCCTCAAACTCCTAATCCCCAAAAGGCCGGTAACGCACTTGTAACGCCTGGTGTTCCAGGTGTTCATGGGTGACGCCGATTGCGTACCATCAGATGATCCGTCAGCTCGTTTACCGGCTTATGCCATAAAAAAGAGTAGATACTGAAATGAAGGAGAACTAGAAAATAAAATAACCCTTTTATACTAACTTCGTTTAAATAAACCGACTCCAACTTTTGTGAAAACCGCATCGGTTCAGCTAATCACGAGATAATTGCGCATAAACATACATACATACCCACAGGTCAAATTGAGAACCTCTTATTTTTTTGAAGTCGGTTAAAGATAGGCATATATCAGACTAATATGAATATGAATATACCCACAACATGCCAGTTATGTTATGAGTCCCATATTCTATTGCTACGCATGAACCACTGCAGTCTATATTTTTACAGAGAAGTTTTAAAGATTAATTATTTTACTTGGGATTTTTTTTGTTTTTTAAACGTTGCCCCACACTAGGATTTTCTCCTGTGTCATGGATGCGTTTACAAACATAAAAGTTCACATACACATGACACCCAGACCCGCAACAACAATCTGTGGATCACACAAAGAGTTGTTCCGTGCGGGAATGGAACCCGCGGCACGTTACGTGGCAGCTAATTGTCCAGCCACCGCGCCAATCGTGCCTTCATAATTATGTACATAATTATAATAGTATTCTTGTACCGCTTGCTGCTTGCGACGTCTCAGAATAAGGTTCTCAAAAAAAAACAAAACACAAAATCAAAGCAAAACCACGGTCAAAAACGAGTATACCAGTACAATATAGTGACATCAAGAAGTTGACTTATTCATAACGATAAGGAATGTAGACAAAAATACAGAGTAATGAATATTTATGATGCTATTCTGTTGAACTGACGGGGCCTGATGCTTTATGCTAGGGATTGTTATAGTCTGTGGGCACGCACTTCTTATTTCGACTTTAAATGCGAACTCTGACTTATAAGGGTGGCTACATACTGGAGATCTGGAATCAAGAAAAAAAAACAATACAGAATTATATTATGTTTTCGATTTACTCACGTAACTGTTTACACGTAAGTCGATTAGTTTCAAGCCATGCTAGAGGCTCATATTCGGAGAACCTAACGGGTAACCGGGGCTCCGGCTCAACGTGCAGGAGAAGGAACGGGGTGGTTTTTGTCAGTAAGAGTCTGACACTCCCTCCCGCCTCACCCAGGCGGGAGAAGTCATTCGATGATTTTCGCCCCTTAAAAAAAAAAAAAAGAGGCTCATATTCATGAGCAGCATTCCTGGACACGCCACGCGATTACTGTCACGCTGCTAATCAACAGGAGTAGCGTAATGCGCCTATGCATTGGCCGAGTGGTCGTAAGTGCGACTGCCAGGCAAAGGGTTTAAGGTTCGATTCCCAGGTCGGGCAAAGTATTACTGGGTTTTTAAAAAATTCTCAGTAGTAGCACGGAGTCTAGAATTGTGCCCGTTATATGGCAATAGGCTCACCCCCTATTACATGTGGGTGTTACATTGTACAGTGGCATAATGTGCAGCTATCCCTTCGGGGATAAAAGGCGTGATGTTATGTTATGTTATGTGCATTTTATTTTTGTTTTTTCAGTCATTGGTGTATACTAACCCTTATCAAATTATGATATTTCCGATAAGTTTACATAACGTTTTACGGCTCTGGAATTCGAGTTGACTGAAGAATATTACTGAAGTACTTCAAATAATATTAAAGTACTTAATGCTTACTCCTTATTTTAGGTTAGAATTTGTTTTATTAAATTTATAATAGCTTTTAGATCGTAAACATTTGTGGAGTTTTGCACTTAAGGTAGATAGTAATACATGGTTTTCTTATTACATACGTAAATAGTCGACTGCACTGGACTATGAGCCTCCATTGCCTAGGAGGAGTTTGCCAAGATTAATGATGCCATTATCTTCAGCACAAAGTGAACAATTTTGTCATTTGAAACTGCATTTTATACTGCATTAAGAAATCCAAATTTAAAAAAAGAACACATCTGAGTGCCAAGCACGAATAACTATCGCATTCGTATCGTAACAGTATCGAGCGAGTTAAGCGTTGTGATTGGTTAGTTCACTTGAGCCGATACGAATGCGATAGTTATTCGTGCTTGGCACTCAGTTCCCATTTGATATTGATGGTAATAAGTTATTATTATGCTTACCAACCCTTAAAGATAATGATATGTTAGATAATAAAGGTAAAGGATTTCTGAAGAACAATCCACATGATAGGGTTAAAGACTAAAAAAGATGTAAAAGAAGAAAGAAACAAAAGACATTTATTTAGCACCAGTAAAATGGTTTGGTTTTTCTCCAGCGTACAAAGGAATGTTCCTACATAGGTACTTTTCTTAATAACCACAAAAATAATTGAAAATATATTCCCAAAGTCTGATAAAGAACGAAAAGTATACCTACGATGTAAACACCGCTCGAAGTAATAACAAAGTTTTGAGAGGAGGAGAAAAATGTAGGGCCTTATGTTAGCACTGAAACTTTTGCCAAATCGGCTTTTCGAATAACAAAAATGTTTCATTCAATGGATCTTTTGTTTCATTGTCTTCTCGATCTGGTTTCACTCCATTTTATTTATGTTCTTGATTTTTTATTACTTTTTCTTTCTTTGGTTCAATAGTTATCTTACTGATATTATAAATGCGTGTGAGTTTTTTTGTATGTTTATTACTCAAAAATCAAAACGAAAGGGCAAAATTTGAAATAGGTGTAGCTAGCAGAATAGGTAATTTTATGGCATATACGTAAACGAGCAGATGAATCACCTGATGGTAAGCAATCGACGTCGTCCATGGACACCTGGAACACCAGAGGCGCTGCAAGTGCGTTACCGGCCTTTTGGGAATTAAGAGTTTGAGGATCGTTGGTATTCAGGAATTGGATAAATTGGGTAACTGCACTTACACGAAGAAACACAACGCAAGCGTTGCTTCACGTCGGTTTTCTGTGAGGCCGTGGTATTACTCCGGTCAAGCCGGCCCATTCGTGCCGAAGCATGGCTCTTCCACACTTAACACATTGTCTACATTTTATCCCACGGGGACGCGGATGAAGACGCGAGCAGAAGTTAGTCTACCTAATATGTATATTCACCACATTTTTATAAAATATTAACACTCGTTCAATGTCTTCGTCTGACCTGGCAATTGGTAATAAAAGGTATCGTCAAATTTGAAGTAGTATTTCATACCCTCTTGACTGATCCACAAACATTTGGCATACTTAACAACGTCTGGTATACTTTCGGGTGGTTTAAAGTAATGTGAAACTTCAGTTGGTATGTTTCTCTATTAGTTTCACGGTCCTTTGCCGTCCTACGAGTAAAAATTTAGACTCAAAACTCAAAACAATTGAGATCAAAATACCTTGCTCAACCCAGTTACAAACAGGATCTCACGCTAATCATTAGCTTGTCCACAAAGACCAATAAATTCAGTTGAAAATTTGATAATGGCTAATAAATTCCCACTCAAACTCGTATCTCCTGTCGAAGTATAAAATAAAAATCTACCGGCGTGGCTTTATAGCGTGAATTCGCTCATATTTCATCAGATGTGGCCAAATTGCGGGTATATTTATAATGTTTGCCCACATCAAAAGTGTGATCGTGTACCGTCATAAATTATGATGACGTCACGCTGGTAGAAATGGTGAAAAGTAATGGCGACCGGTCCCTAACATTTGCTCTTACTTAGAGGGTACTAAGTAAAGTGTGTGTTACACTGTCGGCAGTTGACTAGTGCACATGGTCGCCTGTTAGACAGCGAAAGACCAAGATCGGCGTATTTAGTTTTATTTCTGTTTGTATGTTTACTAAACATCAACATTAGCTCTTAACAGCGGAAACCCGCGGAAATGATTTATAGATGATAATAAACGTATACCTACTACATCAACGATAACTATTAAATCAATGATCTAGAAATGCTAAGAACATAGAATCGGCTCACACCGGCAGTGGAAGTCACTGGATGATCTCTGCGCAAAATGTGATACTTCAAGCTCGAGCCTGAAATGATGATGAAAATTGAATGAACTAACTATAGTAAAGAAAGAAGTGGTAAAACGATGCGCTCCTCAAAAGCTAGCGAGCGAGCGTGTAGTGTGATCCACCCTTAAGGCAAGGTTTGCCGTAGATAAATATGTTTACTACGATGTGTCACGTATTTTTGTTGGCATTTTCTTCCTATTAATATAATATTAGGCTTGGTTTTCCTCAAAGGGTTTGTAGAAGTGTGTGGTATACTGTCCTATTGACAGACACATTTGTTATAATATGTATGGCGTAACAGAACAACATGGACGTATTTTCCTCAGGGTATAAGAATGGCGAATTTACGTATGGGAATGTTTGTAAGAATATTTTTACTTGTTGCGTCAACACCAAAATTAGACTCTGTGCTTTTCCAAAGAATTTTTAAATTGATGAATTCATTATGAAAAATTTTAATCGATCCTTGAATCCAATACAGACCTTCATGCCTAACATTCACACATTCTGACCAATATAGTTAGAACCTGATTGGAAAAGAGTAACCTATGAATTTGCTTGCTCGGTCTTATCCATAGGAACCTACACCTTGGAATGAGCAAATAGTTTCACTTTAAATTTATATTATTGACGTTCAAAAGTGCCTGGTCCTGGTCTAATTGAAATAAATGATTTTGACTTTGACTTTGAAGTGATTTTTACATACCTACAAAAGTTTAACCACAAAAAACCATCTAGTGCGACCACAAACGTTGAGGCAGTTTCAATAAAATTGTGTGCTCAACAATCGGAAGATGGAATCTCAGAAATATACCCTTTCAACATTTGAACATTTTTCGTTCAAAGCCTTTGGAAAACTGAATTGAATGCCTTTCATTACTTGATTGGACTGCGGTAAAGAGTCAACAAAGTGAAATATGTCTAGAAATCGATACCGAACGTATTCCACTTTGAAACGGTCGAGCTCGATAAATATATAAGTATGGTATGTTTGACGGTACTTAAATAGCATATTATGAGTTACTTTTTATGGAAATTGTTTTTACAAATTGTTGTTGTAAATATGTTTAGCTGTTTGTGTTTTTGTGATATTTAGTTGTATGTATGGTTTTGGGCTTAGGTCGAGTAATTTCTGTAACGATAGTCTTTATAATTACATACATACATACATACATAACATCACGTTTATTATCCCCGAAGGGGTAGGCAGACGTGCACATGCCACTGTACAATATAACACCCACTTTTCACTATTTATATGTAACCGACGAGCATGCATGAAAAGATTGATGACTGTTGATGAAGCGAAAGAGATATGTAGAAATCGTAGTAATTGGCGTTCCATAGTCTCTGTCTACCCCCATGGGAGACATGCATGAATTTATGTATGTACTAGCTTTTACCCGCGGCTTCGCTCGCGTCACAAAAGAATAAAAAGTAGTCTATGTGACATATACCAATACACACAGCGCCATCTATACCAATACTTTTGTTTTTCCTCGGGAATATCATTTTTTTCCGGGTTAATTTAATCCGGACTTCTAACTTTACGTCTGCAAAAATTCAAAGCAATCGGTTGAGTAGTTACGGCGTGAAGGTGGAACAAACAAACAAACAATCAAACAAACAAACTCACTTTCAGATTTATAATATTAAGTAAGGATTAGTAAGGATGTATGTATGAGTCCCATGTAATAGAAAGTGAGCCTATTGCCTTTATAATTCTTAGTTTTTATTACTCAAAGTAAGTGCTTAATTGACTGCGACAAGTAAGCGTGTTTAAAATCAATTTTTGCATCTATCAGGGAACAAAACTACTGATTTTAAAATCACAGAATTAATTTACGTAATTAGCATAATTTCGATTCATAACCCAATTTCAACACATCAATCCCAATTCAAAGTTCTTAATGAGGATATTTACACTGGAAGAGAACTTTGTCCGAGATCCAAATTTTCAATATCAAACACCAATCCAGTAAGTCAAGCCCGTACAGAAGAACTTTCTAATCAAACGTAACAGGTCGCTCTTTCAACACAATAATGACGTCATTAAAACTTTAAAATGGCCGTCTCTGATAAATGGTTTTGCTATAGAAGCTGTTGATTGTTCGGTCTTTAGAACTATGTCGCCTTATTAAGAAGATAATGCCTAAGTTGGTGGTTATATTTTTATCTATATCTTTTTGTGTCACATAATGTAACTACTTTTGAAAATAACAACATAACATAACATCACGCCTTTTTATACCCGAAGGGGTAGGCAGAGGTGCACATTTCGGCACTTAATGCCACTGTACAATGTAACACCCACGTTTCACTATTTATGTTATGAGTCGAATGTAATAGGGGGTGAGCCTATTGCCATATACCGGGCACATTTCCAGACTCCGTACTACTACTTAGATTTTTTAAAACGCAGTAATACTTTGCCCGACCCGGAAATCGAAACCGAGACCTCTTGCCCGGCAGTCGCATTTGGGACCACTCGGCCAACGAGGCAGTCAGTTTGAAAATAACAAAATAATGCTAATTTAGTTAATCAACATCAGTACTTATAAGCATCAGAGGTATTGGCCACAAGATCTCCACTGCTAAAGTCTAAACACAGATCTCCTTCTGTTGTATAAGGAAATGTCAAAGAGTCGAGTTCAAAAGTAGATCGTGAGAAGATTGTACCTAAGTGTTAATATACAGTTCAAAGTACATAAAACAGTGGTGTGATTGTTTAGTATCCCTGAAGAAATCCCTGTTCAGCCAGATTGGCAGTAGTTGTAAAGTTCTAGTGCGCCGTGACCAAATTATACACCTTCAATGACTTCTAGTCCCAGACCAACTGGTTGGAGCCGACCTGTCTCCAGCGTATCCCTTCGACCTGTATTAAGTTTTGTGTCCATTTTCCTAAGCTGTGCAGTATGAGACCTTCATTGTACAAAATTTTATAGAATTGGTACATTTGAATGCCTCGTTGGCCGAGTGGTCGCAAGTACGATTCCCGGGTCGGGCAAAGTATTACTGGGTTTTAAAAAAAATCTCAGTAGTAGTACGGAGTCTGGAATTGTGTCCGGTATATGGCAATAGGCTCACCCCCTATTACATGGGACTCATAACATAAATAGTGAAAAGTGGGTGTTACGTAGTACAGTGGCATAATGTGCACCTCTGCCTACCCCTTCGGGGATAAAAGGCGTGATGTTATGGTATGTACATTTGCTACTGAATTCAACAAACTAGATTCGTATTTCAAACAACAAAGCCGGCTAATTTGTCGAGAGAGTTGTAGTCATTAGTACTGTGCTACCCGTAAACTAAAACTAAATGAATTAGTCTGATTGCACTGTAACATTGGACGTTGGGCATTGGATATACCTAGTTCAATTTATTCGTGCTCTTTGGTTGTTACGACTCTTTGTCGCCATAAATGAGGTCATGTTATTTTTAGATAAGTCAGTTAAAGAACAACTGAGTTTTAAAAAAAATCTCAGTATTAGCACGGAGTCTGGAATTGGGATGACGCCATGGTATGAAAATTAAAACTATAATTAGTCCGTAAGTTAGGTAATGAAAAAATTTTAGACACGTATTTTTTTATTGTGTCGTATAATAAAACAATACTTAGATAAAACGAATCAAAGTTTAGGAGTGAGGGCTAAAACGTCATTTCTACGTATAAAATGTACATAGAAGTGACGTCACGCGACATTTCAAATCAATATATCTTCGAAACTATTCGTTTCCGTAAGAAAATAAAAAATATGTCTAATGTTTTTAAATAATCTACCAGACGGACATTAAAATAAAAATTAGTCGTCTTACCGGGTACAATAGTGTATTGTACCCGGTACATGGTAATTGGCTCACTCCCTATTACATGGGACTCATAACATAGTTAAATAGTGAAAAGTTAGTGTTACATTGTACAGTGGAATTAAATGCCGTAATGTACACCTCTGCCTCTCCTTTCGGGGATAAAAGGTGTGATGTTATGCTTAATGATATTTAATTATTTAAGCTTGACTATTGTAGACTTTTTCAGTAATACATATATCTAGTTTTCTGAAGCGCTTAACAACAGTACATTACAATGATATTCAAATCAGCTTCATTCCCAAAAAATATATATTTCATTGCTAAAATAAACATGCCTGATTTATTTAATTCATAAACAAGGTTATATAAATATTGAAAGTAAAATATATTAACTTAGGCTAAAGTGAATGAAGAAAAATATGGAAAATATCAATTACATAGGCCCCCGGAGATGTTGCCAACTGTCCAACTTTATATCGAAAATGTTTTTGACAGTAACCATCAATATTATTTATTCATCGGTACTCTGATACTGTATTACTCGTAGACAAGGAAGTAACTTTTCTTGACATTGATCTGATGAGTAAATTATATTTGTATTTTAATATAATATTTCGTCTTGTATTCGCAGAAAAACTGCTTAGTGTTTATAGGTGAAGGTGTGTAGGCATATCTCAAACATTTCGAAAGATACTCCAAGTGACATGAAGTGAAACGCGTTCTTTAAAGTTGATAGTAATATTTTTTTTCATAGCTTTGATTATGGAGCTACATTCAATAATAGCATGTAATAATAATAACTAAAAAAATAAGAAACTACATATTTTGTTTTTTTTCATGTCGTGGTGGCTCGGAGGTTTAAGACGCGCCCGCTTCTCATGCATGAGGGTGCGGGTTCGAAACCTACCAACATCGTGAGGAAACCTTGACTTATAATTTCTAATTATAAGTTTGTAATCGCCAACCCGCATTGAGCAAGCGTGGTGATTAATGCTCAAACCTTTTCCGTGTGAGAAGAGGCTTTGCTCAGCAGTGGGCATTTATAGGCTGTTGATGATGATGATTATGTTTCTTTCTTAGTTTTTACATGGACCCCTCAGGTGAAGGCATTCTCCAAAGTTTTGCATTTGTCTCTATTTTTCGTGATTTCTATGCAATGTATTCCAGCGGTCATTTTTATCATAATATGTCATAAACTGGGTTCCACAAAATATTCCAAGTGACATGAAATGAAACACATTCTTCAAAGTTGACAATTCATTACATTTTAATTATAAATACATTTTCCATAGCTTTGATTGAGGTGCGACATAAGACCAGGCAACTATGTTCTCTGAAAAAACCTGATCCACTTGTAGCGATATCCTCCATTTACCTACAAAAACCAACTTGTCAGTTACTTTGTTTTGTCCTTACACTTTAAGTATTGACGGATGGATCATGTTTACATCTCTTTTTAGGGGTCCCGTACCCATTCTGAGGCAATGTCTATGGAGTTTCTTGCTCGTTCTTCATAGGAATCTACAGGAGAACTGACCGATAGACGGACAATTTTTAATATTTCAATATTTTGTTTTGACATTCAAAAGTGTTTTCCTGGTATAATTAAAATAAATGATTTTGACTTTTGACTTTGCAAGTCATGTAGTCTCTTCTATCTTTAATTTTACAGTAGATTCATCCCAGTAATTGAACTAAGGATGATGATGGTTCATGATTGAAATGATTGTCTGAAATGGTACGTGCGTGGTATATGATCACCTCTATAATGCACGCTAAACACCTAACGCTTTATCTGTGCAGTGTTAACAGAGTGCCAAGCATGAATAACTATCGCATTCGTAACGTACTCGGCTCCAGAGAACCAACCAATCACAGCTCCGAACGCGCTCGATACTATTACGTTACTTATTCGTGCTCGGCACGTACAGTCGAACAGGGTGCTTACTCTTGAAACCAATCTCAATGCAAACAATTTCAATCCAATAAAACCTCAATAATTATTCAATGTTAAAACTGTACACCCCCTATCGTAGCTATTAAAATAGCATTCAGAGTGAGGAATATAAAGTCAAACTCAATACCATTTAGTTCATTAAATATTCACGAAATACGAATGCAATGGGCGCTAGTATTGCACCTCAAGAGTACGAAATTTCACAATGTCAATGTCGATCGATCGGAATTGGATTCAAGTGTAAGCCCCTGTAAAGTTAAATCGTACGGTGTGTAGCGTGTATTTTTTTTTTAAGGGGGGAAAATCATCGTATGACTGCTCCCGCCTGAGTGAGGCGGAAGGGAGTGTCAGACTCTTACTGACTAAAAACCACCCCGTTCCTTCTCCTGCACGTCGAGCCGGAGCCCCGGTTACCCGTTAGGTTTTCCGCGACTCCGAGTGTAGCGTGTATAACATGGGACACTGAGATAAGTGGTGAATACTGGCTTTTGAGAACATACGTTTTTTGTAGGTATAGATGTTTATATCAACTAGATTCTTGTTTACGAACACACAACATGAAAAAAGTAATACAACTTTGTATTCTCAAGGAACCTTTTAACTCCACAATCTTGATAGAAACGAACTAAGATAGAATATTTCCGAAAATTCTTTAAGAGTTCAGAAAAAAGGCCTTTATCGACAATCTGTGTCGAAGTTTTTGAAAACTGTGTTTGTAATCTTTACGGTTGGTTAAATTTCTTTGGTAAGCAGGCGTAGTCAGCGATTTCTTTCGATTGATTTGAGATTAATCGCCAGAAATGAAAAATTGGAGACCCAACAAAATAGTGAAGAATTTAAAAACTTTTGGTCTAAAAAATAATGGGTTATGAATCTTAGTTTTTTAATAAAACTGATGTCAACCTTTATAGGGGTTCACCAGGAACCTCAAATTTGCCAGGCATCTTTTCAATCAATCTTAAGTCACAAAAAATTTAAAACGCTGCTGCCTATCCTTGATCCCTACCGCAACTTTGAGACATACCCCCCATCCGAAAAAACAAATCAACAGCTTCCTTGTGCGTACTGCTAAAGAGTAGAATTCTTAGCCATAGTCTGTTATTTCCTCAAGGGTATATATAACCTGGGTGTCTTCAAGGCCCGAGTGAATAGATTGCTTATGGGACGACGTGCTCCATCGTAGACCGCATCATCGCTTACCACCAGGCGAGATAGTGGTCAAACGTCGGCCCATCAAATTTAAAAAAAAAACAGTCAAAGTCAAAGGCATTTAATTCATTATTTTAATTAATTTTTTAATAACATTATGTTTCTTCTCTTTCTACCGTGAGTACGGTAGCAACACCAATTTATGGCACACTTAGGGCATACGGACCTTATAAACGTACCCTCCTTTGTTTCCAAAATTGTAAGTTATTTGGTTAAGAGTTCTCTTAAAGAAATGAATATTATATTTTTTTTTTCGCTGTAATTTACTTACGTTTGTTGCTTTGTGAATATTTTTGTAGAACTAAAAGCTTTTTAGTATATTGTCTTAGAATATTAGTTACCTACAATTCGTCCAAGAAAATAAATAATAGATTAATTTCACTGCCTCGTTGGCCGAGTGGTCGCAAATGCCACTGCCTACATCTTTAGAGATAAAAGCGTGATGTTATGTTATGTAATTTGAGTTCCTACCATGTCCATGTTTCTTGAGAAGTTAAGTCAGAAACCATAGGTAATTTTCTTTTTATGGGATAGAAGCAAACCAGTAAACGGATCACCTAATGTTAAGTCAGTGAACAGCGGCGCTCTTACATGTCGTGGTGGCCCAGAGGTTTAAGACGTCCGCTTCTCATGTATGAGGGTGCGGGTTTGAAATCTCCTAACGGCAAGTGCCAATGTGACTTTTTCCGAGTTATATGTATGTACTTTCTATTAATATCTAGACTCCACTGACAATAGGTAAAGGAAAACATCGTGAGGAAACCTGTGCTTATAATTCCTAATAATAAGTTTGTAATCGCCTACCTGCATTGAGCAAGTGGTGATTGATGCTCAAACCTTCTCCATGTGAGAAGAGGCTTTGCTCAGCAGTGGGCATTTATAGGCTGTTGATGAATGAATGAATGTCGTTCATACATCGGCGACACCAAGGAGTTACTAGTGCTTTGTTCGAATTAGATATAGAACTCTATAAACCTAGTATTCTCCACAATCGTTCGTTACTACGAAGCAGCTTTTCAATAGGGTAGGTGCCTAATTTTTATTTTAATGTCCGTCTGGTAGATTATTTTAAATCATTACACACGTATTTTTTTTTCTTTCAGAAACGATTACTTTCGACGATATATTGATTTGGAATGTCGTGTGACGTCACTTCTATGTAAATTTTGTACGTAGAAATGACGTTTAACCCCCACTCCTAAACTTTCATTGGTTTTATCTAAGTATTGTTTTATTATACTACAAAATAAAAAAAACCGTCTAATATTTTGTCATTACCTAACTTACGGACTAATTAGATTTTTAATTTTTATACCATGGCATCATCCCAATTCCTATCCCTCAATAATAATTATTAATTACAACATGCCTTTTTGTCTGGATACTGGAGAAAGATGACTGGGAAATGATAAAAATCACTTTCTTTGATCTAACTATACCAATCAAACCGCTATTGGCAAGCTACCAATTGATAGAATAACCAATCTATCAATGAAACGAACATGAATATGAATATTTCCCTGAGTAAACATGGACTGCACTCCGACGCGGCACCAGCTGGTGGAACTGGCAGCCATTAGCTCCAATTACTACACAATCGATCGTCACCTCGCCCATGTATGCTTTTATACAGAAATAACGATACTTTACTATATCGATGCTGAAGCCATCAAGCAAGTCTATTAAAGTGATGATAATAAAAAGAGTAACGAATGAAGTTTCTTGCTCATTCTTCTCCATTCGAATCTACTTTTAGGAATGAGCACCTAGCTTCACCTAGTTTCACTGACGGACTGACTGACAGACGATTATTTATTTTGTATTTGTTGACGTTTCAAAAGTACCAAACTATGGTTTATTTGAAATAAATGCTTTGACTTTGACTTTGATTCGGGTGTAATTATTATTTTTATTACATTACCATTATCTGCTAAGAATGTTCTGCTGTGTATTTTCTACGTACTTGTAAATAAATTACAATAACTGGACTGGTTGGCGCGGTGGTTGGGTAACCGGCTGCAGTGCAACGTATCGCGGGTTCGATTCCCGCCCGGAACACTTTGTATGATCCTCAAATTGTTGTTTCGGGTCTGGGTGTCATGCGTATGTGAACTTGTATGTTTGTAAACGCACTCACGACACAGGAGAAAATTCTAGTGTGGGGCAACGATTTGAAAAAAAAAAATAACCAACCTTGTGCTGTGCACCGTGTCGTGGTGTGATCCTTGTACGGAACAATTGCTTGTGTGATCCACAAATTGTTGCTTTGGACCTAGATTTGCCTACATAGAACCTGACTTCGAAACTGCACCCGCGAGTTCACGACTCAGAACAAAGTCGCATATCACAATTAGGATGATGACAGGGTATGAAAATTAAAAATATAATCAGTCCGTAAGTTAGGTAATTAAAAATATTAGACACGTATTTTTTTATTTTATCGTATAATGAAGCAATACTTAGGTAAAACGAATCAAAGTTTAGGAATGGGGGCTAAAACGTCATTTCTACATAGAAAATGTAAATAGAAGTTTTAGTTTATTCGTTTCAGTAAGAAAAAAAAAAAAATATGTGTCTAATGATTTAAAATAATATACCAGACGGACATTAAAATAAAAATTGGGCATCTACCCCATTACGTAGTATGTCAAAATAGCTTAAAATTTTACTCTTTCAGCAAATAAATGGCATAACGTCATATGATATCACTGTAATATATCATTTACAAAATTAATAATAGCTACGTGTTCTATAACTGCTCCTCAAGGCTCGTCTCAAAGCCCTTTATAGCCTTCAAGGATCGAAGTTCCTCTTAACGGTCCTAGAAATTAATACCATATACAATAATATACATGCCACTCCATTTTACACTCTATTGCATCAGGATAAAGGTTAAAATAACATGCTAACACATCTGTATCAATATTTGGGTTGACGTCATTCAAAAATCAAAAAGGTAATTGACATTTTATAAATTATTATTTAGAATAAAAAATGGACAGGCGTGTTAGAAAAATGAAAGATATGTTTTTGCATAATATGTCGCTTACGATTATGAGTCCCGGCACAGCTTGAAATTAATCGAGTAGGTAACCAAACCAACCAAAACGCAACTGTGTCAAAAAAGCACACGGCCCACCTGATGGTTAGCGGTACCGTGGCCTTCAACACTTGGGGCATCACATGTGTCTTGCCGACTCTTAAGAAACCCATTCACTCCCCTCTTGAAGAACCTTGGGAAAATCACGGCAGGGAGTTCATTCCACAATCGGAGGATCCGTGGGAGAAAATTCCTCTAAAACCGAACTGTACGAGACCATTTGGGCTCTGATGTGTGAGCGTGTAACTTCATCGGATAATTATGTTTTTGAGTATGACATTCTTTATAAGTTAAGTCGACCTATCATGTTTTCCGCTCATCGAAATACAGAAGATTATTTAAAAGCATACGAGGAATGAGTACTTACCTGTTCCTGAAAGAACCCATCATTTCTGATACCAAGTAACCTATTTAAATATACGTAAACAAATAAAATTCAAACAAAAAACATCAAAACAAAAGAAAACCATCTCTGGCTTTTAATGCAAAAATATCATGTTTTAATTCAAAAGGAAAAGTGTGGAATTATTCATAAATAAAGAACGTTTTAATGTCGTATTAGTATCGCATAAATATCATTTTAAAATTTCACTTTTCATTTCTTTTCTGCTGGCTATGAATTATTTATGAATATTATATTTCTGGAACATTAATTTTGAAATATTTTGTTCAGTTTTCTTTGGCGTCCGTTCAACCGTGAACTTGTGGTTGGAAAATGGAAAATTTGGTCATAATTAAATGTTATTTTAGTAATATGTATTTGGTATTCATTGTTTGCTCGTTATGTCTGTATGAACGTGATAAACTTAATACTATATTAATTTTTATCATAGTCCGTTACTGTGTTTTCAAGGCCCTGCGCCCTCCTCCTCATAAGAGTGACGTACGACTATGGCAAACCCATAGTCGTACGTCTTTTCAGACGGGTTAGAGATCGGAGTCATATACCCATAGAAAACCTAACGGGTTACCGGGGCTCCGGCCCGACGTGCAGGAGATGGAACGGGGTGGTTTTTAGTCAATAAGAGTCTGACACTCCCTCTCGCCTCACCCAGGCGGGAGCAGCCATTCGATGATTTTCCCCACTTAAAAAAATACCCATAGGACACGATGTTTCTTATATGCGCAGGCTACGCACGTATTGCGAACCTATGTCTTTGGTGCTTCAAACATTGATTGTTGCGTTAGCTTTGATGACACTATCGCGCGCATGAATCGCGTATACGCATGTGTAAAGTGAGGATACGCGTGTCAAATGTGCGTTTTCAATTGTTTTATTGTGCGCGTACTATTGGTAGGCATGTTTCACGGTCGCTCCGTGTGCTTAGGTTACAAGGGTGCGTTCGAATCTCGTAGTATAAAGCGCGTATGCACGCGACATCTGCGCGTAAAAATGCGTCGTTTGATATGGGCCTTAAAATGTGTAGGTTTATCAGAGAGCCGCCTATTGATTGTGTCGTCAGCTCCTACGATACTGGAGGAAAGTTTACAGGTAGTGACCAATGTATTTTATTGATTGCAAAGTTGCAATCAACAATTTTAACCAACAGCATCAGTAAACGCTCTAGTATCCACTAGTTAAGTCTCATTCACAAATAACTATATAACTATCAACTTAGTGACTCCATTAAGAACAGAGAACTCAACTTAATCCTCTATTTAAACTCCTCACAGTTTGTAGTTAAAGTTTTAAAATCAATAAAAACTTTATAGTGCTAAACATTAAACTGTTTCATCGCCTTCATCTGTTGAGAGTTTAAAAAGTTTTATATTAAATATTAAAAAGTAAGACTTGAAACTTTTGTTGCAACGATTTATTGTTGAAAATGATGGTTGTTTTTTTAGGGTCCTATGAATGCACTTATAGGACCCTCCTCTTCATCGTACGGTCTTGATAGTGCGGTCGTGTTTCTGATGCCGGTCATCTCCCACAGTTCAGTGTTACTCTTGCGATAAGTTTGGGTGAATGAACAGTCATTAATGGTCTGTTATGTTATGAAGGAAGGTAGGAAGAAGAAATTAAAATTTGCCCATCAACTTATCTCGTAGTGCGGTTTCAGTCGCTCTGCTTGACTCCTATTAGTGATGGCGGCGTGATGTTTTATAGCCTTTCTCGATAAATGCACTATTCAACACAATTTTTTGTAGTTGTAGTTTCAGAGATTAGCGCGTACACACTCTAATTAAAGTAATTGGAAAAATTCTGCGATTAAATAATAATAACTTGTGCAACTGTACGCAAAGAAGTTTTAATTATCAATTATAATGATTACGGTTTTTAAACACAACTTGACATTATCTCCACGCGAGATAGGAGATCGTAGATAGTAGCCAGACATCGGCCCTTTACATCAAAAAAATGTAATAGCATTTCTTCTGATAACTAAAAGATAACTTAAATAACATTACATATTTTCAACAATCACCCATCTTGGAACCAAACTTACCGACGTATAAAACATATATCCACGTAAACGAACCTCAATAACTTAATACACTTGACATTTCCCGACCATTTTTTATTAAGTATTGACAAAGAACATAAAGTACCATTAAGTACCATAAAGTACCTACCATTAGGTAGTTTTTCCATTATTTGTGAAATCAGATAATACCTCTAATATTATCCTTATTCAATACACGTCTCCAAAATTTAATATCTAAGATGAAAAGCCTAACTTCGTGAATACATCGAAAGTTATACAGGGTGTAATTTAATATGTGAGTGGGTGATAACTTAAACTTAAGATACGACTCATGATACTAATTGCAAAAATACTTAAATAGTGCTTCTATCTGAATTGCCGTGGTGGCTTGAAGGTTTAAGACGCCCGCTTCTCATGCACGAGGGTCTGAGGGTGTAGGTTCGAAACTTACCAACGTCAATTACCAATGTGACTTTTTCCAAGTTATATATACTTTCTAAGATTGTCTAGACATCCCTGACAAACAGTGAAGGAAAACACTGTGAGGAAGCCTGGGCATATAATTTCTAATTATAAGTTTGTAATCGCCAACTCACATTGAGCTAGCGTGGTGATTAATGCTTAAACCTTCTCCGTGTGAGAAGAAGCTTTGCTCAGCAGTGGGCATTTATAGGCTGTTGTTGATGATGATGCACCTATCTGCTAAAATAATAAACTTATCATTTTTATGGGATAAGCCGGTAAACGAGCAGCCGCATCACCTGGTAGTAAGCAATCGGCGCCACAAGGCAAGGCGCAAGGCGTTACAAGTACGTTACCGGCCTTTTGGGTATTGAATCAGCGCCGCCCATGGACACCCACAACACCAGAGGAGACTAAGACAAATAATTCCACTCCTTAGCAGTACGCACAAGGAAGCTTGAGTGATTTACCTACAATCCTATACAGCAAATATACTTAATGTACTGTATCGTTAAAAACCTTAGTATTAAAATATTTCTCATATATTCAACACATGCTGTATATAAAATTCACAACAGCGTGGTTTCTAAGCTAAGAATAGGCTCTTAAGGGTTAAACCCGTTTTAAAGATTATTGGCTGGCGTGCACGTGTCTTTTATATGTAGAGGCAGCATATCAAGCCTACCATAAGTATTTTTATTTCATTTTCAACCTTATAGTTCTTGTAATAACGTTGAAATTGTGTTGACAAATTATGAATATTTGGTGTAGTTTAAAGTGCTGATGTTTTCGTTGATATTATCTTGTATAGAAGGTTCTTGCTTATGTTCATTGAGATTAGTATGAAGGTAACGTTTTGTTTATGAATTATAATAGTTATAATATGAAGTCAGCCAACACAAAAGCCAGCCAGGAAAAAAAGATTGTGTGTTATTCTAGAATGCCTTGAATCTTTTTCCGTACTACAGAGGTACTTGTTCGACCAGATCAAGTAGGATAAAATTAAAATAAGTAAGACATTACTTGAGTAAAGTATTTTCATAATTTCCTTACGTACCGAATGCACACGAATTACTCCGAAGTAATCCAGACAAATAACATACTTTAGTTGTGCTTAAATCCACGTTTAATAACGCTGCATGTCCTACCAATATAGTGAAAACGTATGGCAAATAGCTGCACTGAAGGACTGACTGACAGACTGCACAATATTTGTTTGACGTTCTAAAGTTCTAATCTAATTGAAATAAATGAGACCTTAACTATGACTTGACATGTACAAGCTGTGCAGTGACGGTAGAATATAATACATTTGTTCCCACCCCTCTTTCCGTTGGTGTTGTTCTGCTACGTCCTGGGTGAACGATCTAGAAGCGAATGCGGAGTTGTGCGGCGAAGAAAACAGCAAACCGTCGAAACCTATTAAAGTGTCCTACGTGACGTGGGATGCGGTGTGGAGCGGTACGAAATGACGCGGACGCGATCAGTTCGCTTGATATTTTCACGCGAACTGGATGCGTTTTTGTTTTATAATGTCAGAAACCAAAACAAAACGAAACGATTCGCATGCACGTAGGACATAGCCACCCCGTCGCTCCACATCGCAATGAATTCGCGTGGTTTCACCGCATCATAATCTTCTAGATCGCTCACGCAAGATGTACCGGGCAGCAGCGTTCTGATCAAAACTTTCGAGCTACGATCTTCAACGTTCAAAAACTATCCATAGTAAAAATTATTTTGATTGATACTTCTTAGCACTTCAGCCTAGCATTATGATGTAAAACTGTACCCATCACTTCACTTACAACTAGATAAAGAATAAAGCTTCTCTCTATAAAGCAGAAAACAGATAATTTCTGCACGAGTGATTCCAAAAAGAGTCCAAACTATTTATAAAGCCAAACTTGTAAAAAAGGTTAGGGTTAGAAAAGACCTTCTTTTGGCCTTTTTTCCAGAATTGGCCTACTTTTCATGCAGACTGTAAGTTGGGCCACGTTTTGTATTTCAAACAAATTTATATCGCAGTCTCTTTGAGCGTGAATCCTTATTTTTACGGTTCGTGCTCGGCGTCAGTCCTATTTGTTGAGCTAACGTGCCCAATTCGTTAGGATCAAAAATGTTTGCATTCACATTGCTCTTTTGTTTTGTTAAAGTAGACGAATTAATTTGGATCGTTGTCTTTTTTTATGAACAACAAGCATTGATTCCATTATTTATTGAAAAATAAATGTATAGATGCTAAAATTAAACAGATTTAGAATGAGTAGAAAGTTTTGTTCGTAAATTTTTTCGTTGTATTAAGTATTCTTATATGGATAAAGAAAGATGAAACAGGATCTTTATTATTATATCCCTATATGCAATCAAGTTGTAACCCATAAAAATTACGTAATCCTTGAAACCAAGTGAGGAAGCAGCCTTATCCAAATCTTTGAGGATCATTTGCTTACCTCCGTTCGGAAAATGTTTCGGAAAATCAACGTGGAAAGCTCGTCCGTTTGCCGAAACCCAGTTCCGCTTTTATTTATATTTTGTTCAGCGCATTTAATCGGGTGGACTTTCTTGTTTATTTTGTTACATTTCGTTATTTATTTTGTAAAGGTAGAAATGTAGAGCTATCGGTTTTTCATACTTTATTCCCAAAATAATATAACCTCTTATTTATACATTAGTAGTTAGTACTTTAAATGTGTGCTTAGGATCTAGAGTTAGTTGCAGTTAAAAATGATAAAGTTAAACCTATTTAGGTACACCGTTTTTAATGCATGGATCCCATTTTGACTATTGATCTCCCATGACCGTTTTCACCTTTCCCAAAATTTGAAGTGTGAGTAGTAATTCAATAAATATTATCCCGAAAATTTTATTGCTTGATACCCATAATGTCCCGAAATTTGCCTCGTCAATTGAATGGTTATAAGTGCTACTGCTAAGCAAGAATTCTCAGGTTTGGCAAACAGCTATCGATTTTATTAGACTTCAAATTCTCACTCACGGCACAAAGTCTTTTAGTGTACTTAGCACATGACTAAGACGATTTTAGACTCAAATATACATGACAACGATGCACACATGTAATCTAAGGATCACTAAACGAATTTCGATGTTTTATCGTCTCTCAAAAGCTATTCCCGAGGAACTAAAACCTCGTTATCGTGCCAAACACCAAAAACCAACTATAATATTTCCACTATTCTATTCTATGAGGAGTATAGTTTATATTTCTATTCCTATTTGACCCATAACTTTGGCATCCTCAGATGTCCGCAATGCATACGAACTCTAGTGTTTAGATAATGGAGATTTCATATGAGGGATAAACTTCCGAGGTGGTTTTATTCTCTCTAGAATAAACATCGACATGTTATTTGCTATGCATGTGCTATGCTGTTTAAGTACATACTTTTAGTTATAAAGGAGACAAATATTGAAATTGCAAAAAAACGACAATTATTTTTGCCTGACCTGGGAGTTGAACGCGACATCTCGCACTTGGCAGTAGCACCTGAACACCACATTCGATCAACGAAGCAGTAAAAGTATATTTGAGTGAAAACCAAAAGAAAACTATATAACATTTTTATTTAAAAAAAAAATGTGTAAAAATTTAACAAAGTGCTTATAATCTAAAATCGACAAAGAGGTACACTTCTTACAGAAAAATGGCATACAAACGCTAGTCGAACGATTGAGCAGAAAATTTAATATTGACATAAAGTTTTAACATAATATATCGAATGTTAGTGTCAATCCTAATACACTGGCTTTTCTATTCGCTCATTCAACCAGCCTTTAAATGCCATTGGTCTATTGGGAAAGAATATTTGTTGTAAATTTAGAAGCCCAGAACATAGTGTCTTCTAACTATCATTCTCAATAGTAGTCAAATCTACTGACAAGAACTCCCTTGATAATAAACGATAGCAGAGCTTATCTATCCCGAAACGAAGCGCCCTACTTCAAAGATGCTTTTTGGTGGACATTAGGTGATGGGTGCACCGACAACTAATTGACCAAATACAATTACATTGACATGATTATGTGTGAATTTTATGCTTTATTAACATTGATATTTTCTCAAATTTTTAGAGAGAGCAAAAATCTGTCCAAAAACGGCCTTGCAGAAGAATCATTTTTTTAATTTTCTATAGTATATTCACCAGAAAGTTATTTACCAACAGATGACCTTAAACTTACGACTGTTTTCTTCTAGAACCCTAAACGTCTTCAGAATGGACTTCAGTAGTATCTTCTTGGTACCTCAACCAAGATTTCTCAGCTTTTTCTTCGCATGCCATAGTGCCATTGGGTTTGTACTCTCCAAAGATCCTTAGCGCATCTAAGATCTCTTGTTTTCTAGGTCGCGAAGGTACTCTGCTGAAGACCACGAGGTCACCAGTGTCACAGTCTCTCATCATCAGCAGATTCTTTATCACCAGCCACTGGTCGCCACTTTCTCGGTGAAGAGTTAAATAGGTTGTGTTTTCTGGAAAATTAAGAACAATTTTAAACTGTTACTGTTATTCAAATAAATTTGCCCCACACTAGGATTTATTCCTGTGTCATGTGTGCGTTCACAAACATACAAGTTCTCATCACATGACACAATTCGTGGATCCTACAAAGAGTTGATACGTACGGAAATTGAATCCGCTACACGTTATGCTCATTTTTAGGTAGAGCAAAAATTCTGTTGAAGTTTGTGTGGTTAACTTTTCTACTGTATCGGTTGAAAGTCTGATTCAATTTAATTGTAAAACTTTTATAAGTATATATAACAATTCTCGCAAAAGTCTTATTAAATGTACAAAACTAAATTTTATAGTTACAAAATTCTATCACCTCTTTTCTTTGCTTCACGAAATTTGATTTTAATATGTGAATCATATCTTTGAAAATTGGTTAATTTTGAACTGAATAGGTTTAACCGTCAGTTAATTTTAACTGGTCGTTAACGTGTGAAGGGGTCTTAAAGGGAATGCATTACTTACTGGAGGTGTTTAACCTAGCTTATTTGATGTTATCTTAACACGCTAAGATTGGATTAGATTAAACACCCAATGCATAGATTAGATTAGTCATTAGTACTAGATGGAAGCAATGTAATTAAGTTTGGGCTTAGCAGGGAGTTATTAAGCCTAATATTAAAGCTACTAAGCCGAACCTTGTTACTAGAGTGCCTATTTAGACCTTTTAGGGTTGATTACGAGAATTAAAAAAGGAATTAAAAGACTATGAGAGGAAAAGTACGCTCAAATTAGGCACACTATTCACTGTGTCATTGATGTTTTTGGACTTTTCCTTACAGTTTTATTCACTAGAGGTTTCTTCTGTAAGAAATATTTGAATGAAAGATAGCCACGTCTTTCCATTGCTTTTTTGAGGTGCAAGTCATTACGCAGTGCATCCTAAGTTAAAGACATATCTCAAATCGACTTACGACAATGTTCTTCATCAATTATGATATTATCCATCACGCCTTTATCACTCTGTGTGCCTTGTAGAAAGTGTCTGCGAGACCCTCCATCCAATTTTTCACTAGATTTTATTTCCAAATAGCATTTCTCCCAGTGGACTGTTTCATTAAAACTGCCAAATATTGAAGCATAGCGCTGTTGCTCCTGTGAAAAAGTAAAGAACCTTGATATTCTTGTCTTTAAGAGAGCAACGCATTTTGGGGACAGATGTGGACTAAGGTCCATTGCAGTGTAACATAGCTGACATGTTTCTAAAGAAATATAATGAGTTGGTCGTTGCTTGTGTGTAACTTCTTATTTTAGCACCAGATAGGATCAAACCAATGTTACTGTGTTGATATAATTTTATGAATGACGAAATTCAAAACACGCTATTGTATTGAGCAATACTAGACATAATGTGACTTTAAGGTATTTTTAGAAAACATGAAGGACATTTCACAATTTTATCTGGAATTTAAAAAATCTAGTTTTATAAATCAATGTTTTCTAAGAGCCTGTTTGCATAACTGCTGTGAGGACAGGCTGTTATAAATAATATTATTGATCTCAAGAACAATACGACAACAAACTGCGAAGAATTTCAAGTATTATAATAATTTCCAGATCACAAATATCCATTGAATTCAATGGAATACCATATATCACAGTTACGTAATCTCGGAATGTCAGCCATGACCATTTATCAACACTACAGAACCGAACTTGGTATGTGATTTAAAACCACGACTTCGGTTCTTTGAAGGGTAAGTTGAGAAGTATTTTACTACGTCTGTGAACTAAATTAGATAAGTATATTATAGTCGTCTCTTCGAAGAAATTTAGTAGTATATGGAGTAGTAAAATATTTGTAGTGTTTGAATAAAGTGTTTGCATTGTTAAGCACACTCTGAAAATTAGGATATTTCCTTCATATTGGCACTCGTTATTAAACCACTAAAGTAATCAGCAGGTAAATAAAATAATGTTGTAAATTTACCAAGAACTTCACCATCTTTATATGCAGCTTAAAGCATTTCAACTTATTCGGCAATCGATAGTACGCTACTTGCCAAATATCGGCCATCTTCGATAAATTAAAAGAATTCCCTTTCTTGTAGTGTCGACATTTCTTAATCAAATCCCTCGGTGAACTTTTCACTATCTTCATCTTTTTCCGAGTTACGTTTTCAGTTGTGTTTTCAAAATCTAAGTCTATTGAAGAAAGTTCATTAAAATCAACATTATTCTCAGTTGCTTCTATTATTAACTCCCCACTGTTGAAAGTAGCTTCTGTGGTTGTTGTATTATCTTTAGGAGTCTTCTCTTTGTTCCTTTCTTTCTTTTCAAGATCATTATCTAATGTTTCAGTACTTGTGGTCTCAATAAATATGTCAGTAGTAGTTTCATTCGTCTCTGATGCGTTCTGATGCTGCGATGTTGTTGTTGAATCAAAGAATATCGTTTCTGTGATATTTTCCATCAGTTCTGTTGTAGCAAAATCATCGAATTCCAGTTGTCTCTTCTCTATATTTACCTCTAGATTCTGTTCACTTTGATTATGGGTCACAGTATTAGCATTGCACTGACAACAATTGATGAATCTTAAAAATATTAGAAAATATAAATGGGATAACGAGTGTTTCCACAACATGACTAGTTTGGTTCACTAACGATTAGCAAATGAGAACTAAATACACTAATACATCGATATTTAAATAATCTAGTTATGATTGTTTTGAGATTTTATTTGAGATTAGGTCGTGTTGTGTTGATATTTCGGTAAGAATAAGTAAATAATGGCCCTTTCGAATGAGCACATCCATTGTTATTGGAAAGTTTACTATATTCGACGACTATTGTTTTTCTTTTCTCTGAGAGTTGTATTGTGTGAATTATTTTGGGCTAAGAATGAATATTGTCTTGGTTTAAACGTACGCAGTCGTGTTTTGTGGTGATGGTTTAATCGTGTAATGTTCTTTGGTTTAGTAAAATGGATTGCGTTGCAAAATTGAAGAAAGGGTTAGGATAGGTGACGTCATTTGACGCTATGTGACGTGACATGTTGACTTCATCGTCATTGGTGTTAGTTATAAGACCATCCATATGAATGTAGGTTATGTCTATTTTATTCTCGACCTTGTTTTGTGGCAGTGAGTTTTATTTCATGTACATATATGTGCAGTGTGTTTATTTTGTGCTAATGTCGTTTTTCATAAATTCTTAATAAGCCCAGATTTCTTCAAGATGTTTTCCTTCGTCGTTTGTCAATGGTGTCTAAATACTTAATGTCTCAATAGTCTGCTCACCATCGCCACAATTACGCACGCTGCTCATGAGGAAGAGTCCCTCTGTGACTGGAAACTAATAGAACTTTTCTCAGTATATTTACGTGAGTAACTCATAATTTTTAGTTAACTGTCTGAATGATTTTAGAAAGTATATACAATAACTCAAAAAACTCATATTGTTACTTGGCGTTGGTAAGTTTCGAACCCATGCATCTGAAGGCGGCGTCTTTATCTTCTGGGCCGTCACGACTATATTATTTATCAATATCAACATAAAATGTATACGAATCAATAGATAACAAACGGATTCTTGATATTTTTCCTTAAAAACCTCGAGTTTCATTTGAAACAATTCCGGTGAATTTTCTCAGCGCAGTGAATTTTGTATTATAGCTTTATTTCAAAGCGCGGTTGGTGCTGGAAATTGGTATTTTACTGCCATTGTCTGCGTGAAGCGTAACTCCGGCACGGATTTTGGTATCTCGAGGGGTTTTATTTTAGAAACTGCAGTATGCTGGTGTAGTCGGTAGATCTGCTTTAGCTTTGTTCGTAGTAATACCTGTTTTATAGTATTGTGGGTAATTATTATAGTTATCTTGGTTGGAATGTTATGGTTGGTGTTTCTGTGTTCCGGGTTTTGTAGTAATTAAAGGTTTTGGGGAGATTCATATGGAAGTGCAGTAGGATAGGAACTCTTACATTAGTGGTGCTTTATCTCAATCGTGAATGTAATTTCAGATAAAAATTTTAAATTATATTTATCTTGAACAGGAAATGAGAACACTGATCAACTAATGATGATAGTCATACATACTATTATTGGCAAGTATGCTATAGTGGCTACCCGCGGTTTTGCTTGCGTATTCAAAATAAAAAAGAAAATCAAATTACTCGTCACCGTCCTAACTATATTCAGACACAAAAACACTACTACAATACGAGGGAAAGACAAACAAACACACTTCTGTATTTATAATAGGTACTAGTAATGGTGCAGTATACATTTTCATAAGTATAAACCGCTATAGTATCGAGGACATAGGACTTAAAATTTGTGCATGTAGTTCCTGAAACTTTCAAAGGCTTTGTTGCACGTTCCATGGGTATCAGTTAGGAATAGGTTCTGCTGAAGTTTGGAACCTAGGCGCTATGGGAATTAATATGGGTGCCTATTCACTACGGTGAATTGGTCTCGTTAGTGTAATTCTTAGTACAACCATGAAGTGTAATTTTTATTGTTAAAATAAATGTTATTATGGCTGCGGATTACTCACGTAACTGATCGACGAGAAACTCGACTAGTTTCAAGCCATGCCAAAGGCTCATATACATGAGCAGCATTCTGCTACAAATAATTACGTGAGTAAGCCGAAAAAATAGTTATATTGTAATTAAATCAGATCTTCAAAATGTTTTTGTAAAATACTTCCCTCTTCTTACAAACTACCTCATAAATATATCGATTATATTGAATTACAATGAATAAAATAAGGAGGTTGAATAAAAAGGCATTTATAGTGTCTTGAAACAACGACTGTGGCACCTGGCTACTATAGACTTACACGCAGAATACACACACATTGACACTATGGACATATGTCGCGTGACATGGCCCATCATTACATTTCATACATCACGGTGTTGCAAGTACACGCACACATAAATACACCACTGACATTTTGGTGGTTCATTCATTTTCTAAGTGAAATTTCGTCCGCCCTTTGTTTGAACGTCCTTAGAATAAAATTACACTCCACATCAACACCGTAATTACATTCAAAAAAATTTACTAATTACTAACTAACAAATAATTAAGAGTACATACAACATAACATAACATCACGCTTTTTATCCCCGAAGGGGTAGGTAGGTAGACGGTGCACATTAGGGCACTTAATGCAATTGTACAATGTAACACCCACTTCTCACTATTTCTGTTATGAGTCCCATGTAATAGGGGATACATTCAAACTAAAAAATAAAATAAAAAGGTCCAAATATAAAACAACGCCTGCCTGAAACCGCTAGTATTTCAGGGCAGGTACGACAGTAAACCTTACAGGTAGCAGTTTATAGCAGCACGTACTGAAACTACAGATAAAACATGTCGACACGATCTAGCAAGGAACATGGTCTTATGTAACAGTTACGAAGGGACTTGTGGAACTGTAAAGATAAAATACTTTTTTGTGGTATTTTAACTTGTACTGGGTAGTTTTAACGAAGACATAATTGGTTATATTAAAATTTACGTGAGACACACTAATTATTATGTTTTCGGCTTTCTCACGTAACTGTTTGACGAGGAACTCGACTAGTTTCAAGTCATACTAGAGGCTTTTATTAATATAGAGGTTCTATTGGCTCGACTCGAAGAAATATTTTTTTCATAAACTACATTTAATAACAGACTTAAACCCGCTTTTTTGAAACCGTTTAATTAACATAACTAAACCTTCTCTCCTATGTGTAACAAACACTTTTATGAAGACCGCATCAAAGTCGGTTCAGCCAATTCCGAGAATATCTCGCACAAACATACATACAGGTCTAAATAAGAACTTCATCTTTTTTAAGTCGGTTAAAAATGACGAACAGCTGTAGTCGTCTAGGATATCTATAACTGTCTTGCAATGTAGTCATCATTAATAACCTATAAGGCCTCTTCTCACATGGATAAGGTTTGAGCATTAATCAGCTCAATGCGGGTTGGCGATTTCAAACTTTTAATAATTAGAAATTATAAGCCCAGATTTTCTCACGATGTTTTCCTTTACCGTTTGTCAGTGGTGTCTAGATAATCTTAGAAAGTACATATAATTCAGAAACATCCCATTGGTACTTGCCGTTGGTAGATTTCAAACCCGCAATCTCATGCGTGAGAAGCGGGCCACCACGATGTAGTCGTCTGATAGACCAATTTCGAGGGAACCTGCTTCTTGAGCATCACTGGTTGGATGTATCTAGATACCCCACGTTGCCCACTTTTTTGGTTTAACCGCTCGAATTACATAAGCGATTGTCACAATATAAATAAACACTTTATCCTACAAAAAAAAAAAACAAAACAAAACAACAAAAATAAAAATAACAATTACAAAAACAAAATAAAACAAAGCGAGGTAACGTTGGCTCGTGTTCAATGTGTTGTGACGTGTAACACTAACGAGTAACATAACACGTTCGTCGTTGCACTGAATTGCGTCACATATGTGACGTCATAACCTTTTATAGCGTTTCCCATAGCTCAGTTTTAAACCGTAACGTAATTCCCCAAAGGAGTTAGTAAGGGTGTCAAGGTGTATTTATTGTCATACATCGTTTAGTATAATGAATATTTGTATATAGCTAATTTAATGGTTTGCTACATGATACACAATTCATTTCTTTTTTTTTAAGGGAGGAAAATCATCGAATGTCTGCTCCCGCCTGGGTGAGAGAGGGAGGGAGTGTCAGACTCTTACTGACTAAAAACCACCCCGTTCTTTCTCCTGCATGGTACAAAATTCATTAAACTTGTGATAACTGTGGTGTTTCAGATGTTCCATGCATTTGGCTACGCGACGCTCGCCGCATCGGGTTCCTGTGTAGCGCAATGCTGCTCATAATTATGAGTCCCTGGTGTGGCTTGAAACTAGTTGAGTTACTTCGTCAAACAGAGAAGTGAGTAGACCGTGAAATATAATTAAGTTATCTATATCTCACGACTTCTATATAACGAGGTTTTATAAAAATTGTAATCATTTTATACAATTAATTGAGCTGAAGTAACAAAACCAACAAGCCTGTAATAGTTACGAAACTAGACAAAAAACAAAACTATTGGAACTCAATCTCTAAAACCATATTGTTACAAAACACAATATGAGTTTATCATCATCATCATCAACAGCCTATAAATACCCACTGCTGGGCAAAGCCTCTTCTCACACGAATTAGAATTGAGCATTAATCACCACGCATGCTCAATGCGGGTTGGCGATTTCAAACTTATAATTAGAAATTATAAGTCCAGGTTTCCTCACGATGTTTTCCTTTTCCATTTGTCAATGGTGTCTTAGAAAGTACATTATAACGTGGAAAAAGTCACATTGGTACTTGCCGTTGGTAGGTTTCGAACTCATGCATGAGAAGCGGGCGTCTTAAACCTCTGGGCCACCAAAAGAGTTTATGTTCTGTAAAATCACTACATAGTATAAAACAAAGTCGCTATCAGCCGTCTGTCTGTCCCTATGTATGCTTAGATCTTTAAAACTACGCAACGGATTTTGATGTGTTTTCTTTTAATAGATAGAGTGATTAATAAGGAAGGTTAATATGTATAACACATGCATATATAAAACTCGTGCGAAGCCGGGGCGGGTCACTAGTTATGCATAACTAATAAACTTCACAGTTCTCGCTGAAAATAAAAAACTTTCATTATTTAATTTTGTTGTTTTAAAACTAAATGTTGTAGCCTTTTATTGCATTGGACGTGAACAGATGTTGGCAAAGAGAGTTGAGTACTAAAAACTGAGCACTTTAGTTGTAGACTTAATGTTACGCCTATTTTGTAAATTACTTTAATTTACTTGTAACATTTAGATGCTGGATTTAAGCGGGGTAGTGACGAGAGAATAGAATACATTTTGCCATCGAACTTCTTTCTACCGGTGTCGTAGATGACAATTAAAGGACAATACATTTGACAGTGACCATATAGACCAGATTATACATTCAATTATTGTATTATATTCATTATATTTCATTCAATTATACATTTATTACACATAGACCATATAATAAATGTGTTCAATTTAATTTATAAAAAAAGAATTAATGTTACGAGTCCAATGTAATAGGGAGTGAGCCTATTGATAAACACCGGGCACATTTCCAGACTCCGTGCTTCTACAGAAAAGAACACTTACTTAGAACAGTAAAAGACTAAAGAATATTGGAGACAAATAAATCTAGTGTAAGATTTTTCTATTTATTTTCAAAACAAACCGAGATTAAGTAATGGTACATTAGTTATTCTTTTCCTTTGACGGATTCCATCTTTCAAAGCAAAGGAACATCTTTTATTTATATTCCTAAGACTGTTTGTGTTTTTCGTTTGTTATAAAAGAATTAATATCAAAAAAACATGGCAGCTGTATCAACTTAGATTCCCCTGAATACAACATTTCAGGAATTTCAGTATAAATAAGTTATAATAGGCAAAAAAGTTGTTTTTACGATATTTTTCTTTTGATTTCGTAGGTCTTTTGTGAGTTGAAGTAGTAAAAACTTGGGGTTTTACACACAGTCGTATCTGTTAGGTCATGAAACATTTTATAGGTATCTTTATTTTAACTTTAAGCTCTTAAAATAATTTTATGCGTACGAAATTTTTATGGTTTTCAAAAGTAACCAAATTATTATCGTCGTTTTACTTCATTGCCCTTGATATACTAATATCGGTTCATAGATATGTATGTATTAAGTATTTTAATTTTATTAAAGTTTACCAACAGTAGTATTACTGTTTCTCCTAACCTTTGTAACTGAAACATGTTAAGTACAAATATGATTTAATAAAATTAGCATAACATATCATAATAATATTTTGGTTTATTTTAAGTGGGGAAAATCATCGAATGACTGCTCCCACCTGGGTGAGTCGGGAGGGAGTGACAGACTCTTACTGACTAAAAACCACCCCGTTCCTTCTCCTGCACGTCGAGCCGGAGCCCCGGTAACCCGTTAGGTTCTCCGCGACAATATTTTGGTAGAAGATACTATAGTTAGTTATAAATTTGTCATATAGACAATACTGGTTGTTTGCTTAGATTTTGTACCACGCCGTGAGTATTTCCCCGCAGCGCTGCGCAGTCATCTGAACATAGCTAAGCGCTAAGGGCTCGTACACAAAACTGCGATGCGACGTCGCATAGCAAAAATGTATCGCAAGAACTGGTGAATTAATTCGCATCGCACATCAAAATCTTATCTTCCCAAAATCTTCCTTGTTTCTTTTTCCTGTATGTCCTAAGCAATAACAGAAGTGTACACTTCTTTTTACGATACATGTCACGACCTAGTTTTCAATTTAAACTGTCAAACACCGCGAGGACACCGGTGACCGCAACCTATTGTTCTTTAATTATTGTGTCTATAATGACGGTACTTAAAGAGTTAAAATACGTTTAGTACGGTTGATGGTCGTCGATGGAATGGTCACCCTGGGAGACGACTTGTGTAGACACCTGAATTCGTGTCGTAATTTTCTGCATTTCGCATCGAATTCGCATCGCATCGCATCACAGTTTTGTGTACGAGCTCTAACACTCCTAGTTTGCATACCAACTACGTTGTCGGCTAGACGCTGTTTTTAACAAAATACGACATTCACAATTTCCATATCCTATACCGAAGTTTTCTAACAATCTTTTTCCTCTTTCCATTTTCCGCTACTGAGTATAATATAGGTATATAGCTTGTAACCTGGTTTAGCGGCTAAGTCTATCCCACTTTCGTAGCCGTTCGGCAATTGTCGGTTAGTTTCATTAAACTTGGAACAAGTTTAGGTTAGTTGAGCTCCTTTTTACTTAGCCACAAAAATAGTCTCGTGGCTGCCTTTTTAGTACTTTGTAGTTTTTAGTAGTTACCTACTGTATTTTATTTAGAACTTTAATCGTAGACGATTAAAAAAAATAGCGGTTATAACATATTTTTGCAGTTATAGCACGTTATTTGTAACTGTGATCAGCTGGTGCTGGTACGTAATAGATTTTTTTAGATGTCTTCTCCAGCCCTGAGTGAGGCGAGCGAGAGTGTCAGATTCTTTCTCACTAAAACCCACCCCGTTCCTATTCCTGCCTTGAGCCGAAGCCCCGGTACCCGTTAGGTTGTCCACATCTGCGGATTAGACTTTTTTTTTAGGGAAGGAAAATCATTCAATGAGTTTTCCCGCCTTGGGTTAGGCGAGAGGGAGGAAACGGCATCCCAGTCCCCCTCGTTTCGCACCAGGGCTAGAATCAGAAACGGACGCGACAGGTCATAGTCGCCGATTACATCCTAGAAGACACGTCGGTGCTCAGCCCACGCAGGGCACACCGTCGCCGTATGCTCCACCGTGTCCTCCGGTCCTCACAGTCAGTGATGATACCCGGGCGTTTCCTCCAGCCTAATTCAAAACAGGAACCTATTAAAACTGCCGTGTCTGGTAAGCACCTGCGTCAGACGGTATGTGAGGACGTCGTAGCGTGTCTCAAACCACTCCTCAATCGGATTAGGCTTGATTCTATTACTTAGACTGTATAACATAAATGGTAAAGAGTAGGTGTAACATTACATAACTATGTGTGTTTCTGCCTATTCAATAAAAGGCAACGATAAAACAAATTTCCATTTCGCAGTTAAAAAGAAAATGGTTACATATGCATATACCTACATACATACCTATTGCAATTTTAGTAAAGAAATTCCCTTTGTGAATTTTTTAAGCCTCTGGCTTTGTATTGGCGCTCGAGCTACTAGCTACTAGGTATGCTGGGTTAAAAATGTGAAAGGAAATCTTTTCTTTATCCTTTTTTGGATAAAATATAATACAGCATAATGCTTACTATTCACGTAATTATTTGACGAGGAACTCGACTAGTTCAAGCCATATTAGATCGAGGCTCATATTCATGAGCAGTATTCCGCGACCCGCGCGCGTCTGTCGCGCTGCTTCTTAAGTAAGCCGAACACCATTATAATTAATTTAGTATATCACGGAAGTTATAATATAAATATAGCATAATGCCTTAGGGGTAGGTACATTTAAGTGTGCATTTAATGGTGTAAAGGTAGGTAATAAAGATAGCAAACAAATATACCTACTTTCGTATGTTCAAATTAAATTAAATGATCGATACGAATGATGTACAGTATACATATGTAGGTGCCGATTCGGAGTCGCGGAGAACTAAACGGGTTACCAGGGCTCCGGCTCGACGTGCAGGACAAGGAAGGGGTGGTTTTCTGTCAGTAAGAGTCTGACACTCCCTTTCGCCTCATCCGGGAGGGAGAAGTCGGATGATTTCCCTCCTTAAAAAAATACATATGTGGGTATAAGGACCGATATATATAAAAATCTTATTAACTAATTCATACACCGTTTCTCGACAAATCTCATTACAAGAGAATTTAAAATTCAAAGAGAAATTACTTCAGTTGTCTACCATGATAATGTGTGGAAGATTTTCAGAATATTTCAGTGCAAGGATAAAATCTAATTTTCTGCATATTATAACGTAAAACATAGGTACGTAGGTATTAAGTTTCATACGTTGCATAACTTTGTTAAAATCTACTGCGAGTATTTAAAGTTTTAAGTAAAATTTTGTATTTACTTTGAGATTCGTTTTGCCGTCACGTATGAAAATTTAAATCTTTCGCTTGCCTAGCACATTATGCAATTTATTCATTTCAAACTAAGATGTATGTGCTAATAAAAGAATAATTAAAATGGGATTAATAATTACAGTTTTTTATAGGCTAAACTCCAAAAGCTTAGATAGACCATAGCTGGAATACGACCTACCTCACTACAAAAGAGAGCACCATATATTAAATGTAGGTGAGCCATGCTTAGGCACGAATGGGACGGCTCGACCGGAGTGATACCACGGCCTCACAGAAAAACGACGTGAAACAACGCTTGCGTTGTATTTCCTCGTGTGAGTGAGTTTACCGGAGGCCCAATTACCCCCATCCCTAGTCCCCGTCTCCCGAATCCCCTAATCCTCCACAATCCTCAAATTTCCTAATTCCAAAAGGCCAGTAACGCACTTGTAACGCCTTTGTGTTTCGAGTGTCCATGGGCGGCGCTGATTGCTTACCATCAGGTGATTCGCATGCTCGTTTACCGGCTTATGCTATAAAAAAAATGTGTGGTCACCCACGGAAATAGTAAGTGTTGATAAAATTCTACTCTTACATCACTACACGATACTAAACTAACCCACTTAGGTACTCCCTTAATTATGTAACCAACAATAAATAGCTAAATCCTTTACAAAGAGGTCCACAATTCAACTCAAGTTAGCCACTATTTATTTTAGTACTAGCTTTATGCCCGCGGATTCCTCGTGTGAAATTATCCGCCTATTATCTAATAATAGGCGTGTCGACAGGGTAAAAAAATCAAAAAAGTAATTAGTCCGTCATTAAGATCGCACGATAATATAGGACACGATTTTTTTGTTTTATCAAATTAACAGAAGAATACGTAGTTATTCCGCATTAAAGTTAGGGAGTGGGGGGTGTTGACGTCACACTTACGGAGAAATCGTACCTAATTGTGACGTCACGCATCATTTTAACTCAAAATATCTACATGTTTTTTTGGATACGAGAAAAAAAAATACGTATCGAAGATTTTTAAAATATCTAAAAGACGGACAAAAAATTAAAAAATAGTCGCCATGCCTATTCCGGATCTGATGCTGCAAAACTTAGGACTCGTAACCTGTTTATTTACTACTCCCTGAAAAGACAGTTGAAAAGTCTTTCAACTTGATTCAATAGTTTATGGGATAAGGCAGAAAACAAGCAGACGGATTCCCTGATGGTAAGCAATGTACTGCATGTACTGCCGAATAAATGTTTTTTTTTTCTTTCTTTCTTTCAATGGTATGTTTAGTATTGCTGGCCTTTTGGGGATTAGGGATTTGACAATAGGGGATTTGGATATTAGGGATGGAGAGGAAGGAGGGAGAGAAGGTAAGTAGTGTTTTACGTCATTTTCCTATAAGCATTGGATAGCCAATGCGAACAGACAAACAATAAAATGATTCCTCTTAATATTATTAATATAGTTTTACTTAATTTCTTAATTAATTTATACTTAGTTCTAGTTGTTTGGCTCTGAATTTATAATGGTTTGTGGTTGCTAATGAATAGCGTCTGTCGGGTCAATCCTAATTAGTTTAAGCTGATTTTGAATGGCCACCAACTTATGATGGCTTTGCTTTCAGCCATTGAAGTTGTGATTGTGTAAATTGTTTCATGTTTATTTGTTAGGTCAATTGTCAAAGTCAAAATGTCTTGATTTAAATTAGAACATTCTTAGCTAGTTTGGAACGTCACAATTATTAAGTAATAACTGTTACCCGCGACTTCGTTC
This sequence comes from Spodoptera littoralis, assembly GCA_902850265.1. Taxonomy (NCBI): domain Eukaryota; kingdom Metazoa; phylum Arthropoda; class Insecta; order Lepidoptera; family Noctuidae; genus Spodoptera; species Spodoptera littoralis. Next base: position 2,799,936 of record LR824542.2, on the reverse strand, counting down.
ACGTGGAATATGAATGAACATTTTTTTTTTTCATAGTAGCACGGAGTCTGGAACTGTGTCCGGTATATGACAATAAGTTCACCACTTATCACATGTGACTCATAACATAAATAGTGACAAGTGGGTGTTACATTGTACAGTGACATTAAGTGCTATAATGTGGACCTCTGCCTCCCTCTTCTGTGATAAAAAGCGTGATGTTATGTTATAATTTAGACTTTGAATTGACCAAAGTCACTCAAAAATTGTATATATGATTAATCTAATTCTAAACCAATAATCAATAAATATCAAGTCTTTGCGAATAAAGCTACAATTATTCAGAATACCGTACCAATTAAATTGGCAATCATTCAACCGATGAGGAAGTAAGCATTAATTAAGTCAAATCAAATCATTCCGGGTTCGAATCCCAATTAATCCACTTGACAAATCTTCATCTCGTTTAACGGAGCTTTCAAGGATAATGGACTATTGCAATTAATTAATTCACATACACATATTCCACAAATATATATATATTTAAAAAAAAAAATAGTTATATGAGATTTGAAATAATTAAATTATTGCATTAATTAAAAATACCTCTATTATTTTGTAAGTAGAGTAAGTACTTTTGCGGTGCCCAAATGGGCCTATAGTTGGAACATATTTTGTCAAAAATTGTAAACAACCCTGTACACACTATAGATGCATTAAAGTGATTTGAATTTGAATTTGAACATATTATGTACTTAACACCCACAGTACTCAGCTCCTTTTGATCATAGCGTGATGTTTTAGGGCCTATAGTCGTTCTAGATAAATGAACTATCCAAAACAATAAAAAAAATCAAATCGGATCAGAGGGCTTACTCTTGATTCCAATTCCAATCGATCGACATTGACATTGTGAAATTTTATACTCTTGAGTTGCAACACTAGCGGCTATTGCATCCGTATTGCGTGGATATTTAATGAACTAAATGGAGTTTGAATTTATATTCCGTACTCTGAATACTATTTTAACAGCTACGATAGAGGTTGTATACTTATAGTTTTGACATTGAATAATTATTGAGATTTTATATTGGTTTCAAGAATAAGCACCCAGTAGTTACTGAGATTACTGCATTCAAACAAAGAAACAAACAAACTGTTTAACTTTAATAAATAAGTATATAATATACATATGTACTAAATCTTTTGCATCAACGGGGATTACGTTCAGTTCAATTTCAGTACAAAGTTCTGTTATGTACAGGTTTGTATGTTTGTATTATATGTGCTGAAATGGCTTAGTTGCAAGCTGAAAGCTTCAGGCTGTGTCGAAACACGGTTATGCGCGTTAGTATGTGTGTCGTGTGTGTATATGTGTAATATAATTTTAGGAACACGAACACGAAATACAAATTAAGCGCATAACGATTAATTTGTATTTTAGGAATGTCATTGCACGGGTAGTACGGTTCGGTAACTGGCTGCCACAAATCGTTTAGCGGATTCCGATTTCGGGTCTGGAAGTTTGTAAACGCACCCACGACACACTAGGATAAAACCCTAGTATTTTTTTTGTAAGGGGGGAAAATCATCGAATGACTGCTCCCGCCTGGGTGAGGCGGGAGGGAGTGTCAGACTCTTACTGACTAAAAACCACCCCGTTCCTTCTCCTGCACGTCGAGTCGGAGCCCCGGTTACCCGCGGTTAGGTTAGGTTTTCCGCGCCAAAAAAAGTAGTATGGGGCAACGGTTTAATTACGAAAAAAAAAACACTTGTATAATAATTTCAGTAAGAAGCTAATTAGGGCAGTTTTGCCTTATTAATAATTGTGTCCTATATGTTTTTGCAGCTGCACTCACTGGATATTTACGTGGAGGTTAAGACAATATACACCTTATGTAAATGACGTCTAGTAATATGTAGATTGCCGCGGGCTTTTGTTGTGACGTGGACTAACGAACTTTTGGCATGCAATATTTATGTGGACTTTTCCTGTCTTTCTTAGGTAACATCACCATGATTTTACGTCTTATAGTAATCGAAACGATACCGCGTTCGGTGCTCTGATTGGCCGACTCCAATGAATTAACCAATCAGAGCTTCTGATGCGGTTTCGTTTCGATTTCTTTAAACGTAAAATAAACTAGTAATAAGGTTACGGGACTCTTATTCAAGAGCAGTATGTGTATCGTAACATTTTTGTAACACACATACATAACATCACGCCTTTTATTCCCGAAGGGGTAGGCAGAGGTGCACATTATGCCACTGTACAATGTAACACCCATTTTTCACTATTCATGTTATGATTTCCATGTAATAGGAGGTGAGCCTATTGCCATATACCGGGCACAATTCCAGACTCCGTGCTACTACTGAGAATTTTTGAAAACCCTGTAATACTTTGCCAGCCCCGGGAATCGAACTCGATTGTAATATTGTAACTTGTTTGATAATACACCATAATGTTTTATAGTCACTTACCACCAAACGTATCTCACTATAATCATCTAACAAAAACAGTGTCCCCTTGTTTTATCTTCCGAAGACCCTGTCATTGGACAGTTTCCATTAATATAATTGAGTAGCAAAGGGTCGGCATTAGTATAATGAAATGGGTGAGGAAACTGTTAGAATTATCAGGCCTCTTCTAATTTCATTGTATTATATGGTAGGTACCCTTTTTGGTTCTTTTGTTTTTTAATATACTTAACAAAACACGTAACAACATGCCCTTTATCCCTGAAGGTAGGCAGAGTTGCACATTACGGCACTTAATGCCATTGTACAATGTAACATCCACTTTTCTCTATTTATGTTATGAGTCCCATGTAATAGGGGGTGAGCCTATTGTCATATACCGGGCACAATTCCAGCCTTCGTGCTACTACTAAGAATTTTTAAAACGCCCAGTAATACTTTGCCTGACCCGGGAATCTAACCAGAGAGGCCGGTCTCTCGCACTTACGACCACTCAGCCAACGAGATAGTCTTTATCTACAATTGTCTTGTTGCACACTTATAGTTGAGAGTTATAGAGAAGGATACGGTTATACATATTGTCTGGACTTTAAAAGAGACAGACCTCTGAGTTTGTTTCGGCATTTCTTCTCAGAGTATTCAGTTAGGAAATGTCGACCTCATCGTTTGCTTGATAAAATTGACGTGTAAAAGTGCTGCCTTGTAGCCTATTTGCAGAAATAAAATTCACTTGTTTCACTTGTTAAATTCTCACAGGCAAAGCCACGAGTAAAAGTTAGTACAGTATAATGTATTATCATACAGTTAGGCTTCCCAGAATATTGCCAACTTGCACATATAAGACGCTTACAAGCTTTACAGTTTAAACTCCACCTAAATCCTGGTTTCCTGGTAATTGTTCGGAACTTGGCAAGCGTTCGCCAAGTTACATACATTTGAGTTTGTTTAGGGTTTCTTTGCTGGCAAAACTGGAGCTTCATGTCAGCATATTTTACACTTTCTTAAAAGACTATCCTGTGTTAATCATAAGCCTACCTTCATACAATTATTTTTATATTATTATTCCTTGAATTAATCAGAGACAGTTATCGTGAGAACAGATTGGGACTACAAATTTCACGGAGACTGGGCATTAGTACTCTCTTATACAAGGTGTAGTTTTGAAACCGTGGCATTTCTCGGGGGCAGGTCACAGAAGTCATAAAAGTTCAATGTAAAAGAAATTTTTAGGCCAATAGTTAAAAATACGGCTTTAATAAATCGTTTAAGTTCGACAGTATTTCAGTATAAGCGACAGCAATGTTTCTTATTGGAGTTTTATGGAATTAGGAATAATATCAGTTTGAGTTTGTGGGTGTTAAGCCGCGTTACAAAACTAGTTACAAGACGGCAGCATGTAGTTCGCACTTACGGGTTTCCGTAATTTACAGAAAAATTAAAAAACCTACAATTTTTTATTGAGTCGGACTCAGAATCGATAGCCGAGTTACCTCCTAGAAAATGACGCGGCTTTAAAACAACACCTTGTATAATTCTAAACCTATTCAACTGCGGTGTTCAATCCAGCTGCCAAGTGAGATTAGGTACCTATAGAAAACCCTTTAATGTACCTTCTGCCTATAGCCCACTAGTAAATAGTACTAGCCTATTAATGATGAAGTTCACAATTAAATTTTAAGTGTGGTTTAACCATGCTTCGGCACAAATGGGCCAGGTCGACCGGAGTTATTCCACGGCCTCACAGAAAACCGACGTGAAACAACGCTTGCGTTGTGTGAGTGAGGTTATCGGAGGCCCAATTACCCTCCTCCCCAATCCCTGAATCTCCAACAATCCTCAAATTCTTAATCCCCAAAAGGATGGTAACGCACTTGTAACGCCTCTGGTGTTCCAGGTGTCCATGGGCGACGACGATTGTTTATCATCAGGTGATCCGTACGCTCTTTTTAGCGGCTCCCATAAAAAAAAAAATAGTTTCCAGTTTTCTTCAGCAAATAGCCTGAAGGCTTGATGGAAATTAATTTTCTTGATGAATGTGATTATAAGAGAATTTCTTACTAAAACTAGTTGTGAAGACGTTTACTTGGAAAACTATTCTAGGACAAGCGTCGGCTGACTTTATTAAACGTCGCAAGATAAATACTGGGGAACAATTTACGTTTTACCTTTGTGAAGACGAAGTATTTGTATTTTATGTAGAAAACAGAAAAAGATGTTACCTATTTCGTAACATTTATTTTTCACCGACTTCCAGAAAAGAGGGAGGTTCTCAGTTAAATCTCTTGTATGTATGTATGTTTGTATGTTTGTGCGCAATTATTTCCGCGATTGACTGAATCGATGTGGATGCGGCTTTCAGAAAATTGTTTATTAAACTTAGGAGAAGGTGAACTGTGAATAAAAAATATTTGAATTTTGAATTTTGCAGATTTTAGTATATTAATTAAGCGACTTCAAAAAAGGAGGAGGTTGAAGTTGGTTGTTTTAAACGTAGTCTATAATGTAATTATTGTCTAAAAATTTAAAGGATAAAAAAACTGTTAAACCTCTTTTCTCCATTCATTTTTCTTTTATTTATTTCTACGTAAAAATAATAAGCACCGTTGTAGAACCTCACACCTTTCAAATTTGCATCTTACGTAATAACATTTAAGTTTGAAACCGCTGCATTTGACAGCTCACTTATAACTAAAATATTAAGCTATAGACGTATAGAACATGCTGAGCATACTGCATCGACGTCGTCATTGCGCTGTTAAGACTTGTTACTGTTATGAACAAGGCCTACTCGTGAATTGCAATCGAAGTAATCCTTACATTGTTATGAACAAAGCCCTATACATGTACAAACATCCAAACAAAGAAACTTACACATTTATGTTACTAGTGTGACTGCAAAGAGGAAAAGGGATTTATTTTTAAGGGGGGAAATCATCGACTGGCTACTCCCACCTGGGTGAGGCGGAAAGGAGTGTCAGACTCTTATTGACTAAAAACCACCCCGTTCATACACCTGCCCCTCGAGCCGGAGCCCTCCTCGGCTCCGTATCGGCATTAGCCCTATTGGGCCCCAACCGTGGTAGAAAGACGAAAAGGGATGACATGATCTTGGAGTACAGGAAACATTTTTGGCGAGCTAACTTAACAGAAGGTTCGGAATACAGATCGGAAAAATAAATATATGGGATATGTATTTGGTTTTTTCAAAATTTCTCATACAATGTCTTGAATAGTGACCGGTGAGCAACACTGGACTGGACTGGTGAGCAGCACTGAGCAACACTGGACGAGAGCCTATTACTATACGGCAATACGCTCTCGTCCAGTGTTGTATATTTGTGCATCTCTGACTATGTGTGTTACAAAGTAATCTAATACAATTTTCAGAAAACTCATCTTTAAAAAAAAACTAAAGACGTTTCAATCTTTTTGTTGTACAAAACAGTAATAAATAATCCTAATTTACCAAACAAATAACCAAAACAAACAAAATTACAATCTAGTGCACATTTAAATAAGGTCGCAATTAGGTTTCTACTCACCAAAGTCTCTGGGAGATCTGAATCTAACCAGTTAGTTACTTAAAGAAATAGTTATCATACCTAGAATATCTTTAAACCCTAGACCCAGTCTAGGTCAGACGTATTCATCAAGAATAATTATCCTTAATCTAAACCATTTTAGGGCTCGTACACAAAACTGCAATGCGGCGTCCCATCGCAAAATTGTGCGAGCTGCCTCTACGCGAATTGATTCGCATCGCGCATCAAAATCTTATCTTCCTAAAATCTTCTTTGTTTCTTTTTCCTGTATCTCCTAAGCAATAACAGAAGTTCACGCTTCTTTTTACGATCCATGTTACGACTTAGTTTTCAATTTAAAATACGTTTAGTACGGTTGACGGTCGTCGAAGGAATCGTCACCCTGGGCGACTTGTCGCACGAAATCGCATCGCAGCAATTCGCACTTTTTGCGTTGCGTATTCGCATCATCGCATCGCATTGCAGTTTTGTGTATGAGCCCTTAGACCTAGGACTTATTTGAATATACTACACATGAAGATAATACCATTCCAGTTTATCATGGTCCCACATTGTAAGACCTGTCCATACATTCAATGGTCACTTTATACTGGTTCTTAATTTGATGTGCAGACGTATATACTAAGCAAATTAATTTATGTGCTGTTTTCAACTTTGGATGTTTATTAGGAGCCTCGACAATCTAGATATTAAATATCTTTAGACATTTTAGTATTTAAGCCTGTTTGGTGACTAGATTAGGTTCTTATATTAACGTATATTTTTTTAAGGAATAGGAGGCAAACGAGCAGGCGGATCACCTGATGGTAAGCGATCAGCGACGCCGATGGACACCAGCAGCTGCAGCCACATACCATTTAGCGCTTGTCTACATGTAGAATAGAAAACCAAATTATATGGAATTGACGTAAATTTTGACACTTGTCAGTGTCATCCCCATACATTTAGTTTTCTATTCTCTCTGTAGACAAGCGCTAAAGGGGCGTTTGGCTAAAGGCACTGCTACACCAGAGAAGTTAGAAATGCGTTGCCGGCCTTTTAAAAAGGAATACCCTGTTGCTCCTTACTTGAAGGTTTGAAAGATGTATTAAATTATATCAGCTGTTTAATCAACCTTTTAGGGATTAAAAGGGACATTAGAATTGACAACATCATCTGATTATATCTGATTTTGTACATCGCCCTCAGAGGCGGATTTCTAAATCTACAGAGTGCCCCACGCAAGCACTCCATCGGCCAGCGCCCCGTACTTTTTTGGCCCTGCCGTCACTCTATAAACACGCTGTTCTCGCGGCTTCTTTGTTAAATGGCGCCCGATTCTCTATGAGCCCAAACGGCGTAGCGCCTAGCGCCCTAGGCACTTGCTTTGTTTGCCTTACGGCTAATACGGCTCTGACCGCACTGTAGCGGTTAATACATTATTTATCGTAAAACCGAACTGTTGAAATTAGTTTTACAAATATGTATAAAAACTTACCTACCCTTAAATCTTTAGTAAAATTACCAAAGAAAATTAATTAATTTCATCAATATCTTCCACATTCTGCAACTAAGACACAACATAATCCGTCACTTAAAGTAAATCACGCATCATGTATCTACGTACCCCTGTACGGAAGTAAGATGATAGATGGTAATTGATTGGTGTAGTCAACTATGATCGACTATGTATAATTATGTATCTAAATAATATGTCTTTATCTTGTTGACAGGACGGTTAAAGTTTTAATATTTCTGTGGTTAAAGTAGTGGCTGGGCCCGAAGAACAGACATAGATAAACCATGCTATATAAGATTCGTATCATAATTACTGAATACTGTTTCACCATCGTATCTACAAGGCACAACCATTATACTAGTAACAGACGTTCCGGTTTTAATCCAATATTGGTAGTTTTGCGTCAAATTGGTAAGGTAAAAACGCTTGACAAATGGGTGCCCTACGAACTCATGATCACCAGCGCGAAATACGCGACATGACTTGCACATTGCACTGATTTTCAAATACCTTCATTAGCGTGTCTATTAAGACACACAAATGAAAGAATTTTGAACCGCATTGTTATCTGCAATGAAAAATGGATTCTGTTTGATAACTGCAAGCGCTCAGCAAGTTGGTTGGATCCTGGTTCAGCGCCTAAACAATGCCCTCAACGAAAACTTACCTCTAGAAAAGTGATTGTCTAGCGCCAGTGTGATTCATCACAGCTACTTACCAAACGGGGTGCCCATAACTGTAGATATGTACTGTGAAGAACTGTAGACAATGATGGAGAAGCTGGCACTTCTCCAACCAACATTGGTCAATCGCTCGTCTTCGCTGCTCCTAAACGTCAGCGCCCGACCTCATACTGCATGTCAGGCGGTCTCTAAGTTACAAAAACTGGGTTTAAAAGCTCTCCATCATCCGCCCTACTCACCAGCCCTAGCGCCTACAGACTACTACTCTTTCTTTTAAAGAATTTGTTGAAAAATTTGTAATACCTTTGACAAATTTGTTTCCTCCCATCCAGCTAATTTCTTTAAGAAGGACATCAATAAACTGCTACTGCATTAGCAAAGATGCATTGATTGCGTGCGTGGTGATGGTCGATTAATACAAACAAAAAATACATGAATAAATTTGTTAAATTGTTTTCATACAAAACCGCAATTTCATAGCTAACTGTTAGTTAATTTGTGTTGTATGTATGAACATAATTATTAAATATAAAAATCTTGTTCGTGTATTAATGTTAATATAAACAAAATGTGGTATCATTATACCAATAGTAATGTATTCCCCAATTGCAATAATCAATAAAAAACTTAGCTATACTTTACCTAACATAACTATACGCCTATAATTGATCACGATGCTTTCTACTTCGCACAGCAAAACTGGGGAATGATCTGTCGTAGGCATTCCCGAACCGATACGACCTTCAAGAAAAGAGTGAATATAGGTTGCTTATGGGATCACGTGCTCCATTGTAGACCGCATCATTGCTTACCACCAGGCGAGATAGTGGTCAAACGTCGCCCCATCAAATACATATATATATATAAAAGAAAGAGCGTATTCCTTTTTAAAAGGCCGGCAACGCACCTGTATCTCCTCTGGTGTTGCGGGTGTCCATGGGCGGCGCTGATCGCTTACCATCAGGTGGTCCGTCTGCTCGTTTGCCTCCTATTCCATAAAAAAATTGTCTTAATATTTTCGTACCTCGACTCCATTCCTTGGAAGTGGAAAGTCGGCCTTTGTATGGAAAACCTATAACAAAAGTTTTGGAGCCCTTTTTGGCCCATTTGCCGAGATGAGATTAGATTTTTACCGGGTTTTAGTGCGATGTAATACTGTTGTTTGAAGATCATTAGATTATATTGGTGCTGCTTGAGAGGTGGAATTAATAACAAGTCTTTATGCATTAGTTTAATCACTTTTCGAATTTCGTTATTCTCATCATCATCAACAGTCTGAAACAATCCACTGCTAGACAATACAGACAGGCAACAAATAGGATTATTAAGTCTTAAATTATTGACATAATAATATAAGACTGCCCCGTTGGTCTCAGATTAGATTCCGGGGTCTGGCAAAGTAGGGTTTTGTTTATGAATACTCAGTAGTATTCACGGAGTCTGGATTTGTGGCCGGTATATGGCAATAGGCTCACCCCCTGTTACATGGGACTCATAACATAAATAGTGAAAAGTGGGTGTTTCATTGTACAGTGGCAATAAGTGCCGTAATGTGCACTCTGCCTACCCCTTCGGGGATATAAGGCGTGATGTTATGCTATGTATGTTATTTACATAACATTTCAGTAACTTCAAACCTAAAAGAAAAGTCCATTGGTTTAAAATTCCGTGGGCGGCGTCAATCGCTTACTATCAGGTGATCATTCTGTTCGGTTCCCTTCTATTCCATGCAAAACTCATTTCGATTCAAATAGGTTTACTTTATGCATATAGGTCTACCTATTCATTACACCAATTTGATCATACGATAGCCCTTGTCAATATCAGGGATCTGTTTACCAGATCTCAGACAACAGCAGCTAATTGCTCACTTTTAGGACAGTTTCATACTGTATGTAGTACTGGTGTTAAGCCAAGCTAATTCTTTTAATCCTCCATCCATGAACATTAAGTGATTGTAGATTTACCTGTAAACATTCACAACCAAGTCTGGATGTCATCCATAAGTTAATGCACGCGGGAATTGCACCCGCGACACGTTGCTCTCCCGACGGTCACCTGGCCACTAAACATAACTGCATAATTAAGCTGCAAAGATTTTTTTCCATTCAGACCTTTACTAAAACTTAGTCAGACTGAGACAGACATACCGGAGGCCCAATTATCCTCCCCTTCCCCAATCTCCCCAATCCCTGAATCCCCAACGATCCTCAAACTCCTAATCCCCTAAAAGCCGGTAGCACACTCGTAACGCCTCTGGTGTTCCAGGTGGCCATGGGCGACGCCGATGGCTTACCATCAGGTGATCCGTCTGATCGTTTACCGGATTATGCCATAAAAAAAATGAAAACCACTTTATAAAAAGTATTTTCTGCTTTCTGTACTTTCATTTAAAGTTAGCTTTTGCCGGAGAATGCGATTCTCTATTTATAGTAAATAGCTATTGTATATAAAATCTGACTACCGTCAATTTAAAGGTTGTCCTAAAGGTGTCTGGGTGTCTTTAAGGCCCGAGTGAATAGGTTGCTTACTGGCAAACGTGTTCTATTATAAGCCGCACCATCGCTTACTACCAGGTGAGAACATCGACTCACGTTTAGTCACTATCAATTGTATAAAATGATTTAAGGAAATGAACAATTTTATACAAGTTCTAGTGAAACCTCTCAGATACTTACATACTAGCTTATATAGTATGCTCGCTTACCACCAGGTGAGATAGTGACTAAATGTCTATTCACTTGTATATCAATAATATAATATAATTTAGTAAGTTTTAGTAAAACCTCTCATATTTATATACTAGCTCCCCCGCTCGTTTCACTCACTGCGCTGCCAACCATGTTATAGCAAAAAGAAATCTGTTTTGTTTTAAAGGAATGTTGACTTTTCCAAACTTGTAAAAATATTTCTTTGTAATACCTGCAACCTGTAAAACATAAGTCTGGAAACATTTCATAGCACCCTTTTGTCATTATAGTGTTTAGAATTTTGTGAGAATAATTCATGACAGTATTAGGTCTAACTTCTAACATCGAACACACCTAGCGGGTGGGGATATGAAAAACTAATGGGGCATAACTGGCTCATATTATCCTTTGGTTTGAAGAGCTAAATAGTTTTATAATTAATTTGGAGTTATTTAGCAGTCGGTGTAATTGATTGCTTACTTTTTGGATCTGTTTATATCGATCGTTCGCACCCACGTTCCATTTTGGGACGTGTCACTAAATCACACTTCATTTTAACATTCACCCGCCACGCTTATCTCAATCCAAATCTTTTGGGTTTGGATATATATCCTGCTGACATATGTCAGCGATATCTAGATAGTTTAAGAAAGGAGATATAACTCGGATAAGTCACATTGGTACTTGCACTTGGTAGGTATCGAACCCACACTCTCATGCATGAGAAGCGGGTGAATTGATTCGTTTTGCAATTTGCGTACGCGTTTGCGCTCCCCGTACCACTTTGTGTCACCATATGCTAGCACTGGGAACATACAGGCACGGGATCTGCAGCTACCGCAATAGCTGCTTCACTACACCTTGGTCCGGGTTTCACTTTTTACTTTATAAAGTGGCAAGCCCTACCTACGATTTCAGATTTTAACGTCTCAAACACGGCGTCGCGCACACTCGCGCTCCTCCGTTTCACTGTAGACGTATCACTAAATCACACTTCACTTTGGAATCACAAATTACGTGATCCGCAGCTATCTAAGTAGCTGCCACACTACACCTTGGTCCGTGTTTCACTTTTAACTTTTAAATTTGGCAAGCCCAACGATTGCGTATTCTGACATCTCAAACACGGCGTCGCGCACACTCGCGCTCCTCCGTTTCACTGTAGACGTATCACTAAATCACACTTCACTTTGGAATCACAAATTACGTGATCCGCAGCTATCTAAGTAGCTGCCACACTACACCTTGGTCCGTGTTTCACTTTTAACTTTTAAATTTGGCAAGCCCAACGATTGCGTATTCTGACATCTCAAACACGGCGTCGCGCACACTTGCGCTCCCCCGTTTCACTTTGGACGTATCACTAACTCACACTTCACTTTTACACGAACTATCACGGTGCCCGTTTGTATCACCATAATATGCTGACACTGGTATCATACAGGCACGTGATCTGCAGTTACCGTAGTAGCTGCTACACTACACCTCGGACTGTGTTACACTTTTAACTATTTAAAGTTGGCAAGCCAATTTAAAGTTGCTAGACTACAACCTTGGACGTGTTTCATTTTCAACTTTTTGGATTTGGATAAATTTGCAATTTGCAGAAGCAAATTGAAAACACGCAACACGCGCTCCCACACGTTTATTTACATTTGTAATACTTGAGCTGTATGGGCGCGCGCTGCGCGGTCACACGCCGCGTCTTCGCCGCGTGCACTGAATGCGTACGTCGTGTGACATGACTGTCAACGCTCCAATTGATGCGATCGGTAAGTAGTCGGTAAGGTTTGGTAGCCGTAGGTAACAAATTTTTAATACTACCGATTTACTCAGACTTGTTTTTCTCGATCATCCGTGACTTGCTTTATTATAATAAAAACATTTTTTTTTAAACTGATCAAATTTGACAATTCTACATAAAAAAAAAGTATTTCGGAACCACAGTTGAACATAGTAACAGTTTATAAATAATAACATTTCATCTGGGAAAGCTAACTAAAATTTAATAATTAATATGAGGTTGTTGTGAATAATAACTAAGTTCCTAGGATTTGTACTTATTTGATTCTATTTATATAATTTACGCTGTTAGTACCTAAAACATAGATTTTAAAAATATAAGTACATATTTGTTATTACTAAAGTTATTTACGTTTATTAGGGATAGTTTTGTGGAAATGTATTAGCCTGTAAGTGTAATTAATGTTCTATGTGCTTATGTTCTTTTGTTTCTTTGTCTAAATTATTTTACGGTTATTAGGGGATATTGTGTAATAAGTTTACTTATAACGTGTAACTGCATTTATTGTATTAGGTGTGCCTGTGATGATAAATGTAATGTTTAAATATAAATAAATAAATATAAATAATTGGCTTCGGTGTAACTCACTAACATTAATAAATACAGATAAGGCGCACTCGATCAAATTCTCTATTCGGAAAGAACACCCTGATACTGTTCCAACCTTGTACGCCCATCACTGTTACATTCTTGGCCAATGTATGTGATCTATATTATTTGTTATTTTTTGTTTTTTGTCAAACGCGACAATTTAGGTTTTATTTTCATTTGAACATACCATAACTTGTTAATAACAAGTTATGGTATTTTTAGGCAAAACAATATGTTTTGTCTAATAATAGCAAAGAAGTAGAATATATCTGATGATATATTGCAGAATCGGTGAATAAAAATTGACGAACAATTATGTATCATTCCCAATACCAACGTTCACCAGCCCATGTTGGTATATCCTAGATGTCCCTTGCTCGGGCTATTGCAGTAACATAATGGACAAACAGCGCCGCCGCGCGCGCACACTCGTAAACTTTTCTTGTTCGTGTATTAATCAATTTACCAAATATGGTCTCTTTAAACCCCGTTTAACGACCAAAGTGATATTAAAATATTTTATGTGTTTCAACTGTACCTTAACCATGAATTATTTAAAAGCAATAGTATTCTTGACACTCAAAGTGACGTTATATTTTTTGTAATTATGACACACAATGCTTCTAGAAGAAGAATGCTCTCGAATTTAAAATCAATACTTCTTGTTCGTGTATTAATTTAAGTATTTTTTTTTTTAGTTTTTCTTTATTTGTTGAAACTAGATACACCGCACAAATAATTTTTATTTTATTATTATTATTTTTTTGTGTTGTGTAAATATTTTAGTTTTAAGTTAGTTATATTTTAAGTTGTATATATTTATTTATTCAATTAACTTAACGAAATATTTCAGAAATAAAACAAATAAATATTTATAATTCCCTTTAAACTAATAGTAAAAAGCGCGAAGGGCTTTCAAGCCCCGAAATTAAAAATCCCTAAACCTGATGATCAAATAAAACAGTACAGCGAGAGCCTCAAAGTTAGTAATCGACCACACTGTACAGTGAACACAAAAGTACGATTTTACTACAAAGAACTGGAACCTCCATTAACGAAAAGCAACACGCACAAAAAATCGCAAAGAAACAATAGGACAAAAAACAACAATTTATGAATGACTCGCAAAAAAGTAAGAAATAAACATATAACTAAGCAAAATGTACAAAGAAACTGGAAAAGGCAATTTAAACAAATTAAGCAGCACAAAATAGCATATTGTCCAACGAAAATCATGGAAACAAAAATTAGTTAAAACGCAAATGGACAAACCAACAGACCAGCCATTAAACGATAAAGATATTTTTTAAAAGACAGCAACACAATATTGAGACCGCACAAAATTAAATCCAAACGTACAACATCCAAACAATAATGCCTCTACTCATGATACATTAAAGAGCAGACATAGCAGCAAACCACAAATTAAAATTCTTAAGACAAATAACGCAATGAACCCAGACAACCAGCAAACGTACAATCAATTAAACAGAGAAACTGGAAAAGAGACCAACGAGACTACCTACGAACGAAATATACCCAGACCAAGGACAAAAACGATTTAAGCAAACGAAAAGATTAGAAAACAAACGCAAAAGCCAAACCAAAGATCTCTAAGACAAATGTCGAAATAAAGCAACAGCAGTACAATCTTAACATAAATAACTGAAAAAGTCATCACTAACAGCCAAGCAAGAAATAAAACAAGAAAGCAAGCAACATAACAAGAGCAATACGTAGAAATTCGCAAAGACACATTAACACACACAAACAAAAAAAAATAAAAATAAACACAAACACTGGGAACCAAGTGAAATATAGAAAGAAACTGGAAAACTGATAGAAATAAACTTCTACGGATGAAAAATTATAAGAGACAATATGAACAGATATCGAAGTAAAAATAGCTCTGAAAACGGTTAGAGAACACAAACACGCAAAGAAACAAACGCCGGCTGGCCAGACACTATACACCAAACAACCAAGCCAAGTGAATTCAACCAGTATCACGCGTAAAGATTCCGTGTAAACAAAAGCAACGGGAAATGGAGCCACTTCAAAATTTTTGAGTTTAACAAAAAAAAAATGTTTTTAACGCCACAATTACCGTGAACGTGTCTCTAAACACACTTTACTCAAAGCTACTGTGTACGCGTGTATCAGTTATTAATTTAATTGAATAATCACAACGATTTCGGATTTTGACGCCTCAAACACGGCGTCGCACACACTTGCGCTCCCCTGTTTTACTTTGGACGCATCACTTTATCACACTTCACTTTGGAATCACAAATTACGTGATCCGCAGCTACCGTATTAGTAGCTGCCACACTACACCTTGGTCCGTGTTTCACTTTTAACTTTTTAAATTGGGCAAGCCCAACGATTGCGGATTTTGACGCCTCAAACACGGCGTCGCACACACTTGCGCTCCCCCGTTTCACTTTGGACGCATCACTTTATCACACTTCACTTTGGAATCACAAATTACGTGATCCGCAGCTACCTTAGTAGCTGCCACACTACACCTTGGGCCGGGTTTAACTTTTTAAATTGGGCAAGCCCAACGATTGCGGCTTTTGACGTCTCAAACACGGCGTCGCACACACTTGCGCTCCCCCGTTTCACTTTGGACGCATCACTTTATCACACTTCACTTTGGAATCACAAATTACGTGATCCGCAGCTACCTTAGTAGCTGCCACACTATACCTTGGTCCGTGTTTCACTTTCAACTTTTGGATTAGGATAAACCATAAAAGAATAGTTTCGTTGTACAATTTGCAGAAGCGAATTGAAAACACGCAGCACGCGCTCTAACACGTTTATTTACGTTTGTAATACTCGAGCTGTACGAGCGCGCGCTGCGCGGTCACACGCCGCGTGCACTGAATGCGTGCGTTGTGTGACATGACTGTCAACGCACCAATTGATGCGATCGGTAAGTCTGTCGATACGCGGTTCGGTAGCAGTAGGTAACAATTTTTTTATACTACCGATTTACTCAGACTTGTAATTTACCTTGATGATCCGTGACTTGCTTTGTTATAAAAAAAACCTTTTTTTTAACTAATTATATTTGACAATTCCACGTAAAAAGGTATTTCAGAACCACTGTTGAACATAGTAACAGTTTATAAATATTAACATTAATTTCATCTGGGAATTCTCACTAAAATGTAATAATTAATAAAACAATCTCACGAGACGGGAACGATAAATATAACTAAATATTGATTTCTAGATGTTTGAAATAAATTTTATTTATTTCTTTGACGGCTCGGAGTGCGCACGCGCGACATGTCACGTAGGCAACAATCGATGACGTAGCTCATGTGACGCTTCAACCCGCCTGCCAAGAACTCACGCGTTGCTCCAAGTATATTATTTGTTTAATTTTTATTTTTTGTCATTCAAGACAATTTAAGTTTAATTTTCATTTGAACATACTACACACCGTACATACCAACAAATTAATATTTATAGTTTTGGTTTCGTGAAAATATCATAACTTGTAATTGTTTTGTCTAATAATAGCAAAGAAGTAGAATAAATCTGAAAATATATTGCAGAATCGGTGAATAAAAAATGACGAACAATTATTGTATACAATACCAACGTTCACCAGCCTATGTTGGTATTGCCCCCCTTGTTCGCTTGTTTTGTTTCACTTGCTTAACGCTGTAAAAACTACGCTAATTCTATCGCAAATATCTATCTTCTATCTATTCCTTATTACTTCTAATACTGACTGTCTTCTCGCTATCTCTGTGCTGTGCTTATTTATGTGCTTGTGACTTTCCTACTGTGCCTTCTGTACTACACGTGTGTCGGAGCCATCGAATAACCTTGGTGATACGTGAGTCGAACTTTTATTTACACCACAAAATACCCGACACCATCAGACTACTCATCTAACAACCAAAGGGCTATTGCAGTAACATAATGGACAAACAGCGCCGCGCGCGCCCGCGCCCAGAAACATTTCTTGTTCGTGTATTAATCGTAGTACAAAATATGGTTCCTTTAAACCCTTTTTAAGCGTTTAATGACCATCGTAATATTTAATTATTTTATGTGTTTCAAATGCACCTAGCTTGCAACAGCACTATGAATTAATTAAAAGCAATAGTATTCTTCGATATCTGTATTTACGTACGGACCTCTGTACGGAACTAAGATGATAATTGATTGGTGTATCAAAGTCAGTCATGATCGACTGTGTATAGTTATGTATCTAAATAATATAATGTCTTTATCTCGTTGACAGGATGGTTAAAGTAGTGCCTGCCCCCGAAGAGCAGACATAGATAAGCCAGGCTATAAGATAAGATTTGTATCATAATTACTAAATACGGTTTAACAAGGCACAACCCTTATACTAACAAACGTTTCGGTTTTGGTCCAATATTGGTCCATTTGCGTCAAATTGGCAAAGTAAAAAAGCTTGACAAATGGGTGGCCCACGAACTCAATGATTACCAGCGCGAAGACGTGTCTTCCACTGATTTTACAAATTCCTATGAAGGAATTTTGAACCGCATTGTTACCTGCAATGAAAAATGGATTCTGTTTGATAACTGCAAGTGCTCAGCAAGTTGGTTGGATCCTGGTTCAGCGCCTAAACAATGCCCTTAACGGAAACTTACTCCTAGAAAAGTGATTGTCTAGCACCAGTGTGATTCATCACAGCTACTTACCAAACGGGGTGCCCATAACTGTAGATATGTACTGTGAAGAACTGTACACAATGATGGAGATGCTGGCACTTCTCCAACCAGTATTGGTCAATCGCTCGTCCTTGCTGCTCCGGAACGACAGCGCCCGACCTCATACTGCATGTCAGGTGGTCTCTAAGTGGCAAGAACTGGGGTTGGAATCTCTCCATCATTCGCCCTACTTACCAGCCCTAGCTCCTACAGACTACTACTTTTTTTAATTTGTACTAAAACACATTTGAAGAATTTGTTTCCTCCCGTCTAGTACATCTAATTTCTTTAAGAAGGACATCAATAAACTGCTACTGCGTTGGCAAAGATGCATTGATTGCGTGCGTGATGATGATCGATTAATACAAACAAAAAGTACACGAAAAATCTCAATTTCATAGCTAACTATTATTTGTGTTGTATATGTGTATATAATTAATAAGTAAAAAAATCTTGTTCGTATATTAATTTTAATAAAAACAAAATGTGGTATCATTATACCAATAGTAATATATTCTCAAATTCATATTACTCAAGCAAAACTGTAGAATGATCTGTCGTAGACATTTCCGAACCGATACGACCTTCAAGAAAAGAGTGAATAGGTTGCTTGTGGGATCACGTGCTCCATCGTAGACCGCATCATTGCTTACCACCAGGCGAGATAGTGGTCAAACGTTGCCCCATCAAATATATATATGTATATAAAAAAAAACAAAAACAGCGTATTCCTTTAAAGACCGGCAACGCACCTGTGACTCCTCTGGTGTTGCGTGTGTCCATGGGCGGCGCTGATCGCTTACCATCAGGTGATCCGTCTGCTCGTTTGCCTCCTATTCCATAAAAATAAATTGTCTTAACATTTTCGTACCTCGAGTCCATTCCTTGAGTGGAAAGCCGGCCTTTGTATGAACAACAACAAAAGTTTTGGAGCCCTTTTTGGCCCATTTGCCGAGATGAGGTTAGACCCCCTATTAAATGGGACTTATAACATAAATAGTGAAAAGTGGGTGTCTCATTTTACAGTGGCAATAAGTGCCGTAATGTGCACTCTGCCTACCCCTTCGGGGATAAAAGGCGTGATGTTATGCTATTTATGTTATTTACTTAACATTTCAGTTACTTCAAACCTAGAAGAAAAGTCCATTGGTTTAAAAGTCCGTGGGCGGCGTCAATCGCTTACCGTCAGGTGATCATTCTGTTCATTTCTCTTCTATCCCATGCAAAACTCATTATCAGGGATCTGTTTACCAGATCTCCGACAGCAGCAGCTAATTGCTCACATTTAGGACTGTTTCACACTGTATGCAGTACTGGTGTTAAGCTAAGCTAATTGTTGTAATTCTCCATCCATGGACATTAAGTGATTGTAGATTTGCCTGTAAACATTCTTAAAAATAAATTCACATACTCATCACAACCAAGTCTGGATGTGATTCATAAGTTATTCCACGCGGGAATTGCACCCGCGACACGTTGCTCTGCTGACGGTCACCTGGCCACTAAACATTACTGCATAATTAAGCTGCAAAGATTTTTTTCCATTCAGATTTTTTTCCATTCAGACTTTTACTATAAGTTAGTTCGCTGTTATTGGAGACAGACATACCGGAGGCCCAATTATCCTCCCCTTCCCCAATCTCCCCACCCAATCCCTGAATTCCCAACGATCCTCAAACTCCTAATCCCCAAAAAGCCGGTAGCATACTCGTAACGCCTCTGGTGTTCCAGGTGGCCATGGGCGACTCCGATGGCTTACCATCAGTGATCCGTCTGATCGTTTACCGGATTATGCCATAAAAAAAATGAAAACCACTTTATAAAAACTAGTTTCTGCTTTCTGTACTTTCATTTAAAGTTACCTTTTACCCGAGAATGCGCTTCTCTATTTATAGTAAAAAGTTATTGTATATAAAATCTGACTACCGTCAAGTTAAAGGTCCTGAAGGGATCTGGGTGTCTTTAAGGCCTGAGTGAATAGGTTGCTTATTGGCAAACTTGCTCCATTATAGGCCGCATCATCGCTTACTACCAGGTGAGAACATCGACCCACGTTTAGTCACCATCAATTATATAAAATAATTTAGAGAAATGAATAGTTTGATACAAGTTCTAGTGAAACCTCTCAGATACTTACATACTAGCTTATATAGTAGCTCGCTTACCACCAGGTGAGATAGTGACTACATGTCTATTCACTTGTATATCAATTATATAATATAATTTAGTACGTTTTAGTGAAACCTCTCATATTTATATACTAGCTCCCCCGCTCGTTTCACTCACTGTGCTGCCAACCATTTCATAGCAAAAAGAAAATATGTATATAACATCAACCTGAAAACATATTATCATATCTGTATTGTTTTTAAAGGAATGTTGACTGTTCTATACCAGTAAAACATTCCTTTGTAATACCTGCAACCTGTGAAACATAAGTCTGGAAATATTTCTTACCTTTTGTCATGATAGTCTAGAATGTTGTGAGAATAATTCATGACAGTGTTAGGTCTAACTTCTAACATCGACAACCCTTAGCGGGTGGGGATATGAAAACTAATGGGGCATAACTGGCTCATATTTCCCTTTGGTTTGAAGAGCTTTATAATCAATTTGGAGTTAGTTAGCAGTTGGTGTAATTGATTGCTTACTTTTTGTATCTGTTAATTTCGATCGTTCGCTCCCACGTTCCATTTTGGGACGTGTCACTAAATCACACTTCATTTTGACATTCGCCCGTAACGCTCACCTCAATCCAAATCTTTTGGGTTTGGATATATGTCAGTGATATCTAGATCATTTAAGAAAGTAGATATAACTGGATAAGTCACATTGGTACTTGACCTTGGTAGGTATCCAACCCACACTCTCATGCATGAGAAGCGGGGCGTCTTAAAACCTCCGGGCCAGTAAAACTTTTTCGGTTTTTAACGTGTCAATAATACGGCGCATCACGCCCACTTCCTCTCCAAACTTTTAGGTATGGATAAACCAAAAACTTGTTTCGTTTTGCAATTTGCAGTAGCAAATTCAAAACTAACACGCAGCGCGCGCTGTGACACGTAAATTAACAACATTTGTAGTAATACTCGCGTTGTATAAGCGCGCGCTGCGCGGTCATACGCCGCCTGCATCTGGGTGCGTCGTGTGACAATACTGCCACCGCTCGAATTGATACGATCGGTGAGTCTGCTGATACACGCTTGGGCAACTTCAATAATTTTTAATACTATTCCCTCAGACTTGTTTACCTCATCATATCTCTTTTGTTTTGTTAAAGAATGTTGTCCCACTCATCTTTCCCTGTAAATATTCTTTTGTAGTACCTGCAACCTGTAAAGCATACGTCTGAAAATATTTCATAGCACCCTTTTGTCATCATAGTCTAAAATGTTGTGAAAATAATACATGACAGTGTTAGGTCTAACTTCTAACATCGACAACCCTTAGCGGGTGGGAATAGGAAAACTAATGGGGCATAACTGGCTCATATTTCCCTTTTGTTTCAAGAGCAAAATAGTTTTATAACAATGTACTCATTTTGGAATTATTTCTGGATATGCTACTTTTAATCGTTCGCTCCCACGATCCACTTTAGGACTTTATTTTTAGAAAGTAGGTACATAATAACTCGTAAAAGTCACATTGCTACTTGCCCCGGGTAGATGTAAACCCGCACTCTTATGCGTCTCAAACCTCCGGGCCACCACGACATTTTCGGTTTTTAACGTTTTAAAAAACACGGCGCGTCATACCCATTTCAGTTCATACTTTGAAATTGTATAAATAAAAAAAAATTGTTTATGCAATTTGCAAAAGCAAATTCAAAACTAACACGCAGCGCGCGTTCTGACACGTTTATTAACAACATTCGTAGTAATACTCGCGCTGTACGAGCGCGCACTGCGCGGTCACACGCCGCATGCATTTGCGTGCGCCGTGTGACAATACTGTCAACGCTCCAATTGATGCGATCGGTAAGTCTGTTGATACACGGATCAGTAGCCGTAGGTAACAAATTTTTAATACTTAAACTTACTAGAAATATTCACTCAGACTTGTTTAACTCTCTCACGTAACTTGCGTTGTTATAACAAAAATGATCCGCAGCTACCTTAGTAGCTGCCACACTCCACCTTGGTCCGTGTTTCACTTTTAACTTTTTAAATGGGGTAACAAACCTAACAATTTCGGATTTTCACGTTTCAAACACGGCGTTGCGCACATTTGCGCTCCCCCCACTTTGGACTCACTTTGGACGTATCACTAACTCACACCTCACTTTCACATTGAGAATCACTGTGACCGTTTGTATCGCCATTATGATATCACTGGGATGGGATTACATAGGCACGTGATCTGCAGCTACCGTAGTAACTGCTATATTACATCTTGGTCCATGTTTCACTTTCAACTTTTGGATTTGGATAAACCAAAAAAAGAATAGTTTCGTTTTGCAATTTGCAGAAGCAAATTGAAAACACGCAACACGCGCTCCCACACGTTTATTTACATTTGTAATACTTGAACTGTACGAGCGCGCGCTGCGCGGTCACACGCCGCGTGCACTGAATGCGTGCGTCGTGTGACATGACTGTCAACGCTCCAATTGATGCGATCGGTAAGTACACGGTTCGGTAGCCGTAGGTAACAAATTTTTAATACTACCGATTTACTCAGACTTGTTTTCCTCGATCATCCGTGACTTGGTTTATTATAATAAAACATTTTTTTTAAACTGATCAAATTTGACAATTCTACATAAAAAAAAGTATTTCGGAACCACAGTTGAACATAGTAACAGTTTATAAATGTTAACATTTCATCTGGGAAAGCTAACTAAAATTTAATAATTAATATGAGGTTGTTGTGAATAATAACTAAGTTCCTAGGATTTGTACTAATTTGATTCTATTTATATAATTTACGCTGTTAGTACCTAAAACATAGATTTTAAAAATAAAAGTACATATTTGTTATTACTAAAGTTATTTACGTTTATTAGGGATAGTTTTGTGGAAATATATTAGCCTGTAAGTGTAATTAATGTTCTATGTGCTTATGTTCTTTTGTTTCTTTGTCTAAATTATTTTACGGTTATTAGGGGATATTGTGTAATAAGTTTACTTATAACGTGTAACTGCATTTATTGTATTAGGTGTGCCTGTGATGATAAATGTAATGTTTAAATATAAATAAATAAATATAAATAATTGGCTTCGGTGTAACTCACTAACATTAATAAATACAGATAAGGCGCACTCGATCAAATTCTCTATTCGGAAAGAACACCCTGATACTGTTCCAACCTTGTACGCCCATCACTGTTACATTCTTGGCCAATGTATGTGATCTATATTATTTGTTTAATTTTTATTTTTTGTCAAACGCGACAATTTAGGTTTTATTTTCATTTGAACATACCATAACTTGTTAATAACAAGTTATGGTATTTTTAGGCAAAACAATATGTTTTGTCTAATAATAGCAAAGAAGTAGAATATATCTGATGATATATTGCAGAATCGGTGAATAAAAATTGACGAACAATTATGTATCATTCCCAATCCCAACGTTCACCAGCCCATGTTGGTATATCCTAGATGCCCCCTTGCTCGGGCTATTGCTGTAACATAATGGACAAACAGCGCCGCCGCGCGCGCACACTCGTAAACTTTTCTTGTTCGTGTATTAATCAATTTACCAAATATGGTCTCTTTAAACCCCGTTTAACGACCAAAGTGATATTAAAATATTTTATGTGTTTCAACTGTACCTTAACCATGAATTATTTAAAAGCAATAGTATTCTTGACACTCAAAGTGACGTTATATTTTTTGTAATTATGACACACAATGAAAAATATTTCATAAATAAGACAAATAAATAGTTATAGTTCCTTTTAACCTAACCTAACCGTAAAAAGCGCGAAGGACTTCCAAGCCCCAATCTTAAAATCCCTAAACCTGATGATCAAATAAAACAGTACAGCGAGAGCCTCAATGTTAATAATCGAACACACAGTACAGTGAACACAAAAGTACGATTTTACTATAAAGAACTGAATGCTCCATTAACGAAAAGCAACACGCACAAAAAATCGCAAAGACACAATAGCACAAAAAACAACAATTTATTAATGACCCGCAAAAAAGTAAGAAATAAACATAAAACTAAGCAAAATGTACAAAGAAACTGGAAAAGGCAATTTAAACAAATTAAGCAGCACAAAATAGCATATTGTCCAACAAAAATCATGGGAACAAAAATGAGTTAAAACGCAAATGGACAAACCAACAGACCAGCCATTAAATGAGAAAGACATTTTTTAAAAGACAGCAACACAATATTGAGACCGCACAAAATTTAATCCAAACCTACAACATCCAAACAATAATAAACATTGATGATACATAAAATAGCAGACAAAGCTAAAAACCACAAATTCAAATTCCCAAGACAAATAACGGAATGAACCCAGACAACCAGCAAACGTACAATCAATTAAACAGAGAAACTGGAAAAGAGACCAACGAGACTAAACACGAACGAAATATACCAGACCAAGGACAAAAACGATTTAAGCAAACGAAAAGATTCGAAAACAAATGCAAAAGACAAACCAAAGATCCCTAAGACAAATGTCGAAATAAAGCAACAGCAGTACAATCTTAATATAAAGAACTGAAAACGTCATCACTAACAGCCAAGCAAGAAATTAAACTAGAAAGCAAGCAACATAACAAGAGCAATACGTAGAAATTCGCAAAGACACATTAACACATATAAACAAAAAAATAAATAAACACAAACACTGGGAACCAAGTGAAATATAGAAAGAAACTGGAAAACTGATAGAAATAAACTTCTACGAATGAAAAATTATAAGAGACAATATGAACAGACCCCAAAGTAAAAATAACTCTGAAAACGGTTAGAGAACACAAACACGCAAAGAAACAAACGCCGGCCGGCCAGACACTATACACCAAACCACCAAGCCAAGTGAATTCAACCAGTATCAAGCGTAAAGATTCCGTGTAAACAAAAGCAACGGGAAATGGAGTCACTTCAAAATTTTTGAGTTTAACAAAAAAAATGTTTTTAACGCCACAATTACCGTGAACGTGTCTCTAAACACACTTTACTCAAAGCTACTGTGTACGCGTGTATCAACTTTTCATTTTGACTTTAATTATTAAATTAATTGAATAATCCCAACAATTTCGGATTTTGACGCCTCAAACACGGCGTCGCACACACTTGCGCTCCCCATTTCACTTTGGACGAATCAATAACTCACACTTCACTTTCGACGCATCACTAACTCACACTTCACTTTGGAATCACAAATTACGTGATCCGCAGCTACCTTAGTAGCTGCCACACTATGCCTTGGTCCGTGTTTCACTTTTAACTTTTTAAATTGGGCAAGCCCAACGATTGCGGCTTTTGACGTCTCAAACACGGCGTCGCGCACACTTGCGCTCCCCCGTTTCACTTTGGACGCATCACTTTATCACACTTCACTTTGGAATCACAAATTACGTGATCCGCAGCTACCTTAGTAGCTGCCACACTACACCTTGGTCCGTGTTTCACTTTCAACTTTAGGATTAGGATAAACAAAAAAAGAATAGTTTCGTTGTGCAATTTGCAGAAGCGAATTGAAAACACGCAGCACGCGCTCTAACACGTTTATTTACGTTTGTAATACTCGAGCTGTACGAGCGCGCGCTGCGCGGTCACACGCCGCGTGCACTGAATGCGTGCGTTGTGTGACATGACTGTCAACGCACCAATTGATGCGATCGGTAAGTACACGGTTCGGTAGCCGTAGGTAACAAAATCACTTTTAACTTTTTAAATTGGGCAAGCCCAACGATTGCGGCTTTTGACGTCTCAAACACGGCGTCGCACCACACTAGCGCTCCCCCGTTTCACTTTGGACGCATCACTTTATCACACTTCACTTTGGAATCACAAATTACGTGATCCGCAGCTACCTTAGTAGCTGCCGCACTATGCCTTGGGCCGTGTTTCACTTTTAACTTTTTAAATTAGGCAAGCCCAACGATTGCGGCTTTTGACGTCTCAAACACGGCGTCGCGCACACTTGCGCTCCCCCATTTCACTTTGGACGCATCACTAACTCACACTTCACTTTGGAATCACAAATTACGTGATCCGCAGCTACCTTAGTAGCTGCCACACTATGCCTTGGTCCGTGTTTCACTTTCAACTTTAGGATTAGGATAAACAAAAAAAGAATAGTTTCGTTGTGCAATTTGCAGAAGCGAATTGAAAACACGCAGCACGCGCTCTAACACGTTTATTTACGTTTGTAATACTCGAGCTGTACGAGCGCGCGCTGCGCGGTCACACGCCGCGTGCACTGAATGCGTGCGTTGTGTGACATGACTGTCAACGCACCAATTGATGCGATCGGTAAGTCTGTCGGTACGCGGTTCGGTAGCAGTAGGTAACAATTTTTTTATACCACCGATTTACTCAGACTTGTTTACCTTGATGATCCGTGACTTGCTTTATTATAAAAAAAAACCTTTTTTTTAACTAATTATATTTGACAATTCCACGTAAAAAAAGGTATTTCAGAACCACTGTTGAACATAGTAACAGTTTATAAATGTTTGGGAAATCTCACTAAAATGTAATAATTAATAAAAAAATCTCACGAGACGGGAACGGTACGGGTTAAATCCAATAATTCCACCATTATTTCTGCTGACTCGAAATCTGATGTCTACATATTAAATCATATCAATAGCTTTAAGAAACACTGTATATTTCTAGATAATTATGTTTCAAGCAAATTTTATTTATTTCTTTGACAGTTTGAAGTACGCATGCGCAGTCACGTAGGCAACATACGATGACGTAACTCATGTGACGCTTCAACCCGCCTGCCAAGAACTCACGCGTTGCTCCAAGTATATTATTTGTTTAATTTTCATTTTTTGTCATACGCGACAATTTAATTTTTATTTTTATTTGAACATACCACACTCCGTACCTACATACCAAAAAAATTAAATATTAATAGTTTTGGTTTCGTGAAAATACCATAACTTGTAATTGTTTTGTCTAATAATAGCAAAGAAGTAGAATAAATCTGATGATATATTGTAGAATCGGTGAATGAAAGTATGACGAACAGTTATGTATCATTCCCAACGCTGTAAAAACTACGCTCATTCTATCGCAAATATAGAGGTATATCTTCTATCTATTCCTTATTACTTCTAATACTGACTGTCTTCTCGCTATCTCTGTGCTGTGCTTATTTATGTGCTTGTGACTTTTCTAGTGCGCCTTCTGTACTACACGTGTGTCGGATCCATCGAATAAGCTTGGTAATACGTGAGTCGAACTTTTATTTACATCACAAAATACCCGACACCATCAGACTACTCATCTAACAACCAAAGTTCTGTTGCAGTAACATAATGGACAAACAGCGCCGCGCGCGCCCGCACCGGTAAACATTTCTTGTTCGTGTATTAATCGTTGTACCAAACATGGTTCCTTTAAACTCTTTTTAAGCGTTTAACGACCATCGTTATATTTAATTGTTTCATGTGTTGCAAATGCACCTTGCATGCAACAGCACTGTGAATTAATTAAAAGCAATAGTAATTATAATAATAAGCATTGGTCAATCGCTCGTCCTTGCTGCTCCTGGACGACAGCGCCCGACCTCATACTGCATAACAGACGGTGTCCAAGTGGCAAGAACTGGGGTTGGAAGCTCTCCATCATTCGCCCTACTCACCAGCCCTAGCTCCTACAGACTACTATTTTTTCTTTTAATAAAATTATAATACTAAAACACATTTGAACAATTTGTTTCCTCCCGTCCAGCTTTTTTCTTTAAGAAGTACATCAATAAACTGCTACTGCGTTGGCAAAGATGCATTGATTGCGTGCGTGATGATGGTTGATTAATACTTACAAAAAAGTACATGAAAAATCGCAATTTCATAGCTAACTTTGTGTTGTATGTGTGTACATAATTAATAAGTAAAAAAATCTTGTTCGTGTATTAATTTTAATATAAAAGAAATGTGGTACCATAATACCAATAGTAATATATTCATTAAAGACTTAGCTTTACTTTTACCTAAAATAACTAACTATACGCCTATAATTGTGCGCTTCTCACGTAGCTTTCTACCTCGCAGAACAAAACTGTGGAATGATCTGTCGTCGGCGGTATTTCCGAACCTTCATTATACGACTTTCAAGAAAAGAGCGTATTCCTTTTTAAGAGGCCGGCAACGCACCTGTGACTCCTCTGGTGTTGCGGGTGTCCATGGGCGGCGCTGATCGCTTACCATCAGGTGATCCGTCTGCTCGTTTGCCTCCTATTCCATAAAAATACCTTTGTATGAAAACAACCTATAACAAAAGTTTTGGAGCCCTTTTTGGTTTATTTGCCGAGATGAGATTAGATTTTTACCGGGTTTTAGTGCGTTACAATACTGTTGTTTGAAGATCATTAGATTATATTGGTGCTGCTTGAGAGGTGGAACTAATAACAAGTCTTTATGCATTAGTTTATTCACTTTTCAAATTTCGTTATCCTCATCATCAACAATAGTCTGAAATAATCCACTGCTAGACAATACAGACAGACAACAAAGAGGATTATATATTCTTTAATTATTCACATAATAATTAAAGACTGCCTCGTTGACCGCGTGGCCGCAAGTGCGACAGCTGGGCAAGGGGTCTCGAGTTCGATTCCCGGGTCGGGCAAAGAATTACTGGTTTTTTTATGAATTCTCAGTAGTAGCACGGAGTCTGGATTTGTGCCCGGTATATGGCAATAGGCTCACCCCTGTTACATGGGACTCATAACATAAATAGTGAAAAGTGGGGTTTCATTGTACAGTGGCATTAGGTGCCGTAATGTGCACTCTGCCTACTCCTTCGGAGATAAAAGGCGTGATGTTATGCTATGTATGTTATTTACATAACATTTCAGTAACTTCGTTTCAGTAAAAGTCCGTGGGCGGCGTCAATCGCTTACCATCAGGTGATTATTCTGTTCGATTCCCTTCAATTCCATGCAAAACTCATTTCGATTCAATTAAATTGAATACATGCAGGTCTACTATTGTCGTCATTACACCAATTGTGATCATACAATAGCCCTTGTCAATATTAGGGATCTGTTTACTAGATATCAGACAGCAGCAGCCAATTGCTCACATTTAGGACTGTTTCACACTGTATGCAGTACTGGTGTTAAGTTAAGCTAATTGTTGTAATCCTCCATCCATGAACATTAAGTGATTGTAGATTTACCTGTAAATATTCTTAAAAATAAGTTCACATACTCATCACGACCAAGTCTGGATGTGATCCATAAGTTATTCCACGCGGGAATAGCAGTCGCGATACGTTGCTCTGCTAACGGTCACCTGGCCACTAAAATACTGCATAGTTAAGCTGTAAAGAATTTTTTGTTTTTTCCATTCAGACTTTCACTAAAACTTAGTTCGCTCTCATTGGAGACAGACATACTGGAGGCCCAATTACCCTCCCCTTCCCCAATCTCCCCAATCCCTGAATCCCCAACGATCCTCAAACTCCTAATCCCCAAAAATCCGGTAGCACACTCGTAACGCCTCTGGTGTTCCAGGTGGCCATGGGCGACGCCGATGGCTTACCATCAGGTGATCCGTCTGACCGTTTACCGGCTTATGCCATAAAAAAAATGAAAACCACTTTATAAAAAGTATTTTCTGCTTTCGGTACTTTCATTTAAAGTTACCTTTTACCCGAGAATGCGCTTCTCAATTTATAGTAAATATTTATTGCATATGAAGTCTAACTACCGTCAATTTAAAGGTTGTCCTGAAGGGGTCTGGGTGTCTTTAAGGCCCGAGTGAATAGGTTGCTTACTGGCAAACGTGTTCCATTATAGGCCGCATCATCGCTTACTACCATGTGAGAACATCGACCCACGTTTAGTCACCATCAATTATACAAAATAATCTAGACAAATGAATAGTTTAATACAAGTTCTAATGAAACCTCTCAGATACTTAGGTACATACTAGCTTATATAGTAGCTCGCTTACCACCAGGTGAGATAGTGACTAAATGTCTATTCACTTGTATATCAATTATATAATATAATTTAGTACGGTTTAGTGAAACCTCTCATATTTATATACTAGCTCCACTCACGTTTCACTCACTGTGTTGCCAACCGTTCCATAGCAAAAAGCAAATATGTATACAACATCAATCTGAAGACATATTATCATATCTGTTTTGTTTTTTAAGGAATGTTGACTTTTCCGTACCTATCTGTAAAAATTTTCCTTTGTAGTACCTGCAACCTGCGAAACATAAGTCTGGAAACATTTCTTACCACCTTTTTGTCATCATAGTCTAGAATGTTGTGAGAATAATTCATGATAGTGTTTGGTCAGATGTCGTGGTGGCCCGAAGGTTATCACTAACTCACACCCCACTTTCACATTGAGAATCACTGTGACCGTTTGTATCGCCATTATGATATCACTGGGATGGGATTACATTGGCACGTGATCTGCAGCTACCGTAGTAGCTGCTATATTACATCTTGGTCCGTGTTTCACTTTCAACTTTTGGATTTGGATAAACCAAAAAAAAGAATAGTTTCGTTTTGCAATTTGCAGAAGCAAATTGAAAACACGCAGCACGCGCTCTCACACGTTTATTTACGTTTGTAATACTCGAGCTGTACGAGAGCGCGCTGCGCGGTCACACGCCACGTGCACTGAATGCGTACGTCGTGTGACATGACTGTCAACGCTCCAATTGATGCGATCGGTAAGTCTGTTGATACACAATTCGGTAGCCGTAGGTAACAAATTTTTAATTTTTATTCAGACTTATTTACCTCGATCATACGTGATTTGCTTTGATATAACAAAAACATTTCTTTTTGTAAGCTGATCAAACTCAACAATTCAAAAGCAAATAGTAAACTATAAAAGGTAAATTTAGTAATTATTTCTTTTAAAATTAACAACGTTAAGTAAGTTTGTAAGAGAATTTGACATGTCGACTGGTCTCGAAGGGGACAGGACAAATAATACCATCTGTGGTTCCTTCAGATGTCGTGGTGGCCCGAAGGTTTAGGACGCCCGCTTCTTACGCATGAGGGTGCAGGTTCGAAACCTACCAACGGCAAGTACCAATGTGAGACACCACTGACAAACGGTGAACGAAAACATCGTGAAGAAACCTGGGCTTATTAATTTCTAATTATAAGTTTGTTAACGCCAACCCGCATTTAGCAATTTTAGTATCACCACCAATACTCAAACCTTCTCCGTGTGTAAAGAGGCTTTCCTCAGTAGTGGGTATTTATAGGCTGATATAATGATGTGGTTAATTCTGAAATAAATGGGGCGGTAGACATGCTAGACAGTACCCTGTGAGTTTACTTTGTTTATTTGTACTTTTACGAAATAAAAAATGACGAACAATATGTATCATTCCCAATACCAACGTTCACCAGCCCATGTTAGTATATCCTAGATGCCCCTTGTTCGGGCTATTGCAGTAACATAATGGACAAACAGCGCCGCGCGCGCCCGCACCCTTAAACATTTCTTATTCGTGTATTAATCGATTTACCAAAATAACTAATCATTAAACCCCTTTTAAGCGTTTAACGACCAATGTAATATTTATATATTTACCTTCACCATGAATTAATTAAAAGTAGTAGTATTCTTGACACTCAAAAGTGACGTTCTATTTTTTGTACTTTTGACACACAATGCTTCTAGGAGAAGAATGCTCACGAATTTAAAATGAGCATTACTTGTTCGTGTATTAATTTAAGTATTTTTATTTTTGTTTTTCCGTTTTTCTTTATTTGTCGGAACTAGATACACCGCACAATTAAATATTTATAGTTCCTTTTAAACTAACCGTAAAAAGAGCGAAGGGCTTCCAAGCCCCAAACTTAAAATCCCTAAACCTGACGATCAAATAAAACAGTACAGCGAGAGCCTTAAAGTTAGTAATCGAACACACAGTACAGTGAACACAAAAGTACGATTTTACTATAAAGAACTGAATACTTCATTAACGAAAAGCAGCACGCACAAGAATTCGCAAAGACACAATAGGACAAAAACAACAATTTATGAATGATTCGCAAAAAAGCAAGAAATAAACATTATAAACTAAGGAAAATGTACAATGAAACTGGAAAAGGCAATTTAAACAAATTAGTAGCACAAGAAAGCATTGATATGCCTACAAAAAACATGGATGGACACACAAATGCAAATGGACAATCCAACATCAAGCCAGGCATTAACCGAATAACATTTTATTATGAAAAGACGGCAAAACAACATTCGAGAGCGCACAAAATTTTAATCCAAACCCACAACATCCAAACAATAATACCAATTGATGATACATAAAAGAGCAGACAAAGCTAAAAACCACAAATTCAAATTCTTAAGACAAATAACGCAATGAACCCAGACAACCAGCAAACGTACAATCAATTAAACAGAGAAACTGGAAAAGAGACCAACGAGACTAAACACGAACGAAATATACCAGACCAAGGACAAAAACGATTTAATCAAACGAAAAGATTAGAAAACAAACGCAAAAGCCAAACCAAAGATCCCTAAAACAAATGACGAAATAAAACAAGATAACTTATAAAATACTACAACCGTTCAATCTTAATATAAAGAACTGAAAAAGTCATCATCATCACAGCCAAGCAAGCAATAAAGCAAGCAACATAAGAAGAGCAATAAGTAAAATTAGCAAAGAAAGACACAGTAGCACCTATAAACAAACAAAGATAAACACAAACATTGGGAACCAATTGAAATATATTAAGAAACTGGGAAAACCGATAGAAATAAACTTTTGGTAATACGGATGAAACATTATAAGAGACAATATATGAACAGATATCGAAGTAAAAATAACTCTGAAAACGGTTAGAGAACATAAACACGCAAAGAAACAAACGCCGGCCGGCCAGACACTATACACCAAACAACCAAGCCAAGAGAATTCAACCAGTAAAGATAACGCGTAAAGATTCCGTGTAAAGAAAAGGCTAAGCGACAAATGCAACGAGAAATGGTGTCACTTCAAAAAAATTGAGTTTAACAAACAAAAAAATAGTAATAACGTCACAATTACCGTGTAATAACGTGGCACTGAAACACACTTTACTCAAAACTACTGTGTACGCGTGTAGAAATTTTTATTTTTTTTAATTTAGTTAATAATTTAATTGGGTAAGCCCAACGATTGTGAATTTTAACATGTGAACGTAGCGCACACTTGCGCTCCCCCGTTTCACTTTGGACGCATCACTTTATCACACTTCACTTTGGAATCACAAATTACGTGATCCGCAGCTACCTTAGTAGCTGCCACACTACACCTTGGTCCGTGTTTCACTTTTAACTTTTTAAATTGGGCAAGCCCAACGATTGCGGCTTTTGACGTCTCAAACACGGCGTCGCGCACACTTGCGCTCCCCCGTTTCACTTTGACGCATCACTCACTCACACTTCACTTTGGAATCACAAATTACGTGATCCGCAGCTACCTTAGTAGCTGCCACACTACACCTTGGGCCGTGTTTCACTTTTAACTTTTTAAATTGGGCAAGCCCAACGATTGCGGCTTTTGTCGTCTCAAACACGGCGTCGCGCACACTTGCGCTCCCCCGTTTTACTTTGGACGCATCACTCACTCACACTTCACTTTGGAATCACAAATTACGTGATCCGCAGCTACCTTAGTAGCTGCCACACTACACCTTGGGCCGTGTTTCACTTTTAACTTTTTAAATTGGGCAAACCCAACGATTGCGACTTTTGACGTCTCAAACACGGCGTCGCGCACACTCGCGCTCCCCCGTTTCACTTTGGACGCATCACTTTATCACACTTCACTTTGGAATCACAAATTACGTGATCCGCAGCTACCTGAGTAGCTGCCACACTACGCCTTGGTCCGTGTTTCACTTTTAATTTGACGTCTCAAACACGGCGTCGCACACATTTGCGCTCCCCCGTTTTACTTGACGCATCACTCACTCACACTTCACTTTGGAATCACAAATTACGTGATCCGCAGCTACCTTAGTACCTGCCACACTACACCTTGGGCCGTGTTTCACTTTTAACTTTTTAAATTGGGCAAGCCCAACGATTGCGGCTTTTGACGTCTCAAACACGGCGTCGCGCACACTCGCGCTCCCTCGTTTCACTTTGGACGCATCACTTTATCACACTTCACTTTGGAATCACAAATTACGTGATCCGCAGCTACCTTCGTAGCGTCCACACTACACCTTGGTCCGTGTTTCACTTTTAATTTGACGTCTCAAACACGGCGTCGCACACATTTGCGCTCCCCCGTTTTACTTTGGACGCATCACTCACTCACACTTCACTTTGGAATCACAAATTACGTGATCCGCAGCTACCTTAGTACCTGCCACACTACGCCTTGGTCCGTGTTTCACTTTTAATTTGACGTCTCAAACACGGCGTCGCACACATTTGCGCTCCCCCGTTTTACTTTGGACGCATCACTCACTCACACTTCACTTTGGAATCACAAATTACGTGATCCGCAGCTACCTTAGTACCTGCCACACTACACCTTGGGCCGTGTTTCACTTTTAACTTTTTAAATTGGGCAAGCCCAACGATTGCGGCTTTTGACGTCTCAAACACGGCGTCGCGCACACGTGCGCTCCCCCGTTTTACTTTGGACGCATCACTCACTCACACTTCACTTTGGAATCACAAATTACGTGATCCGCAGCTACCTTAGTAGCTGCCACACTACACCTTGGGCCGTGTTTCACTTTTAACTTTTTAAATTGGGCAAGCCCAACGATTGCGGCTTTTGTCGTCTCAAACACGGCGTCGCGCACACTTGCGCTCCCCCGTTTTACTTTGGACGCATCACTCACTCACACTTCACTTTGGAATCACAAATTACGTGATCCGCAGCTACCTTAGTAGCTGCCACACTACACCTTGGGCCGTGTTTCACTTTTAACTTTTTAAATTGGGCAAACCCAACGATTGCGACTTTTGACGTCTCAAACACGGCGTCGCACACTCGCGCTCCCCCCGTTTCACTTTGGACGCATCACTTTATCACACTTCACTTTGGAATCACAAATTACGTGATCCGCAGCTACCTGAGTAGCTGCCACACTACGCCTTGGTCCGTGTTTCACTTTTAATTTGACGTCTCAAACACGGCGTCGCACACATTTGCGCTCCCCCGTTTTACTTTGGACGCATCACTCACTCACACTTCACTTTGGAATCACAAATTACGTGATCCGCAGCTACCTTAGTACCTGCCACACTACACCTTGGGCCGTGTTTCACTTTTAACTTTTTAAATTGGGCAAGCCCAACGATTGCGGTTTTGACGTCTCAAACACGGCGTCGCGCACACTCGCGCTCCCTCGTTTCACTTTGGACGCATCACTTTATCACACTTCACTTTGGAATCACAAATTACGTGATCCGCAGCTACCTTCGTAGCGTCCACACTACACCTTGGTCCGTGTTTCACTTTTAATTTGACGTCTCAAACACGGCGTCGCACACATTTGCGCTCCCCCGTTTTACTTTGGACGCATCACTCACTCACACTTCACTTTGGAATCACAAATTACGTGATCCGCAGCTACCTTAGTACCTGCCACACTACGCCTTGGTCCGTGTTTCACTTTTAATTTGACGTCTCAAACACGGCGTCGCGCACACTCGCGCTCCCCCGTTTCACTTTGGACGTATCACATTATCACACTTCACTTAGGAATCACAAATTACGTGATCCGCAGCTACCTTAGTACCTGCCACACTACACCTTGGGCCGTGTTTCACTTTTAACTTTTTAAATTGGGCAAGCCCAACGATTGCGGCTTTTGACGTCTCAAACACGGCGTCGCGCACACGTGCGCTCCCCCGTTTTACTTTGGACGCATCACTTTATCACACTTCACTTTGGAATCACAAATTATGTGATCCGCAGCTACCTTAGGCGCTGCCACACTATGCCTTGGTCCGTGTTTCACTTTTAACTTTTTAAATTGGGCAAGCCCAACGATTGCGGATTTTGACGTCTCAAACACGGCGTCGCGCACACTTGCGCTTCCCCGTTTCACTTTGGACGCATCACTTTATCACACTTCACTTTGGAATCACAAATTACGTGATCCGCAGCTACCTTAGTAGCTGCCACACTACACCTTGGTCCGTGTTTCACTTTCAACTTTTGGATTAGGATAAACCAAAAAAGAATAGTTTCGTTGTGCAATTTGCAGAAGCGAATTGAAAACACGCAGCACGCGCTCTAACACGTTTATTTACGTTTGTAATACTCGAGCTGTACGAGCGCGCGCTGCGCGGTCACACGCCGCGTGCACTGAATGCGTGCGTTGTGTGACATGACTGTCAACGCACCAATTGATGCGATCGGTAAGTCTATCGATACGCGGTTCGGTAGCCGTAGGGAACAATTTTTTTATTCTACCGATTTACTTAGACTTGTTTACCTTGATGATCCGTGACTTGCTTTATTAGAAAAAAAACCTTTTTTTTAAATAATTATATTTGACAATTCCACGTAAAAAAAGGTATTTCAGAACCACTGTTGAACATAGTAACAGTTTATAAATGTTAACATTTCATCTGGGAAATCTCACTAAAATGTAATAATTAATTAAACAATCTGACGAGACGGGAACGGTACGGGTTAAATTCAATAGTTCTATCATTATTTCTGCTGACTCGATAACTGATGTCTACATATTAAATCATATCAATAGCTTTAATCAACACTGTATATTTCTAGATAATTATGTTTGAAATAACTTTTATTTATTTTTTTGACAGCTCGGAGTGCGCACGCGCGACAGGTCACGTAGGCAACATACGATGACGTAGCTCATGTGACGCTTCATCCCGCCTGCCAAGAACTCACGCGTTGCTCCAAGTATATTATTTGTTTAATTTTTATTTACTGTCATACGCGACAACTTAATTTTTATTTTCATTTGAACATACCACACACCGTACATACCAACAAATATTTATAGTTTTGGTTTCGTGAAAATACCATAACTTGTAATTGTTTTGTCTAATAATAGCAAAGAAGTAGAATACATCTGATGATATATTGCAGAATCGGTGAATAAAAATTTACGAACAATTATGTATCATTCCCAATACCAACGTTCACCAGTCCATGTTGGTATTGCTCCCCTTGTTCACTTGTTTTATTTCACTTGCTTATCGCTGTAAAAACTACGCTAATTCTATCGCAAATATGAATCTTCTATCTATTCCTTATTACTTCTAATACTGACTGTCTTCTCGCTATCTCTGTGCTGTACTTATTTATGTGCTTGTGACTTTCCTACTGTGCCTTCTGTACTACACGTGTGTCAGATCCATCGAATAAACTTGGATACGTGAGTCGAACTTTTATTTACACCACAAAATACCCGACACCATCAGACTACTCATCTAACGACCAAAGGGCTATTGCAGTAACATAATGGACAAACAGCAGCGCGCGCGCCCGCACCCGTAAACATTTCTTGTTCGTGTATTAATAATCGATTTACCAAATATGGTCTCTTTAAATCCCTTTTAAGCCTTTAACGACCAATGTAATATTTAATTGTTTTATGTGTTTCAAATGCATGTTGCATGCAACAGCACTATGAATTAATTAAAAGCAATAGTATTCTTCGATACTAGACAGTGACTTGATTTTTTGTATTTGTGACAGATAATACTTCTAGTAGAATGCTTACGAATTTAAAACCAGCATTTCTTGTTCGTGTATTAATTTAAGATTTTTATTTATTTTATCTTTATTTGTTAGAACTGGATACACCGAACAATTAAAATTTTATAGTTTCTTTCAAACCAACCGTAAAAAACGGGAAGAGTTTCAAGCCCTAAATTTAAAATCCATAAACTTGATGACCAAATAGATAGTACAGCGAGAGCCTCAAAGTTAATTACCGAAGTCAAAAGTACAATTTTACTATAACAAACTGAAAACGCAGCACGCAAAAAGTTTAGCAAGACACAAAAAATAACAATTTATGAATGACCTGCAAAAAGTAAGAAATAAACATAAAGAACTAAGCAAATTTACCAAGAAACTGGGAAAGGCAATTTAAACAAATTAAGCAGTATATAAAGCAATCCTGCCAAAAAACAAGACGGATACAAAAATTAGCTAACAAATGCAAATGGATAAAACTAATATCAAGCCAGACATCGAACGAGAAACACTTTATATAAAAAGAAAGTAAAACAACATCGAGAGCGCACACATTAAAATCCAAACCTACAACATCCAAATAATAATACCTATTATAAAAGAGCAGACAACGCTATAAACCACAAATTAAAAATCTTAAGACAAATGACAAAATTAACCCAAACAACCAACAAATGTACATTCAATTAAACAGACTACCTACGCACGGAATATACCTAGACAAAAGATAAAGACGATTTAACTCGTCGAGTACCGGTTTTATAGACACAATTAAAGAACAATGGGTCGCGGTCACCGGTGACCGCTTGGTGTTTGACAGATTAAACAAAAGAAAAGATTAGAAAACAAATGCAAAACCCAAACCAAAGGTTCCTAAAACAAATGACGAAATAAAACAAGACAAACTACAAAATGCTAAAATAGTATAATCTTTATATAAAGAACTGGAAAAGCGATCACTACCAGCCAAGCAGCAATAAGAGTAAGCAAGAAGCAAGCAACATAACAAGAGCAATACGTAAAATTTCGCAAAGACGTAGTAGTACTGATAAACAAACAAAATTAACTGCAACAAAGACAAACTCAAACAACGAAATAAGCGAAATATATAAAGAAAACCGTTCGAAATAAACTTTTGGTAATACGAATGAAAAATTATTAAAGACAATTTGAACAGATTCCGAAGTAAAAATTGCTCTGAAAAAGTAAAGCAACCGCAAAACTGGGAACACAAACACGCCAAAGAACAAACGCCAGTCAGACATTATACAGCAAGCAACCCAGCCAAGTTGATTCACCCAATATAATGAGCTCAACAATAATAGACACGATATGGATGTGAAATAGATGGAAAATTATAAATGAAGTGAATTTATTACAGGCCAAAAGCCTGTTTAGAAAAGGGTAAGTGACAATCCACTCTCACTTCAAAAATTTTGAGGTTTGAACATATGCTATCGTATTCGCCCCATCGTATACAATGCGGATGCATTCACTCCCATGCCCCATTTTGAACGTGGACAACTCACTCCATGCCTAAAGCAATATATTTATATATCGGATATGGCCCGGACAAAGAAACAGCTAAATGTCCATAACAGACCGCTGTGTTACGCAGAATATACCTAAAAAATCAAGTATTTTAAATTATTTACTAAAAATTTAAGTAACGAAATCGCTTTGATTCATTTGAGGTGCAGTTTTACTATTAAACATATTTTGACAGACAATAGTCTTTGTCCTTGTCTACCTCAAGATTGATACAATCAATGCAAGGGGATGGCGTATGAGGGATCTGTTTACCAGATCTCAGACAATAGCAGCTAATTGCTCACACTTAAGACAGCTTCACATTACATGCAGTAATGGCGTTAAGCTAAACTACAAAAAAAACACAAAATACGTCAACTTTGGTTAAGGCATCAAAGTAATATAAGCATCCATGAACATCAAGTGATTGTGTACCTGTAAACATGCATAAAATGAAAATTTGTGATGGAGACTGGCACGCTCTTACTGACTACAGAACTATGCTGGGCTCCAAATTCAGTGTTTGCTGCAATCACTTATAAAACTCACAGAATCATTGCGATCAAGAACGACACAATAACCCAATAAACCTTTTGTGCAGTGAAGGCAAGTACAAAAATTGTGTCTCGTAGATACCGCGAGCGCGATAGCTTAATATAGACAACTTCCTGAATGATGCAATCACATCTTGTAGGAACTAGCATATTGGATCACTGATTGAACAGTATGTTAGTTACTGAAGTGTATATGCTGGTATGTATTTTCTTATATTTTCTGCATTCATGATGCCAC
Organism: Spodoptera littoralis; assembly: GCA_902850265.1. NCBI lineage: Eukaryota > Metazoa > Arthropoda > Insecta > Lepidoptera > Noctuidae > Spodoptera > Spodoptera littoralis. The sequence goes on along the minus strand of LR824542.2, from coordinate 2,759,780 downwards.
AGAAATTAAAATCACTGAATGAATCAATCATAAGATAATCTTTATACTAGGATTTTATCCTAGCATCGTCAGTGTCTTGACAAGCATGCGAATTCTCATACTCATTACAACCAAGTCTGGATGTTAAAATTAAAAACTTAGCTATACTTTTACCTAACATAACTATATGCCTATAATTGTGCGTTTCTTACGATGCTTTCTACCTCGCACAGCAAAACTATGGAATGATCTGTCGTCGGCGGTATTTCCGAATCGATATGACCTCCAAGAAAAAGCGTATTCCTTTTTAAGAGACCGGCAACGCACCTGTGACTCCTCTGGTGTTGCGGGTGTCCATGGGCGGCGCTGATCGCTTATCACCAAGTGATCATTCTGTTCGATTCACATAGAATCGAACTCATTTCGATTCAAATAGATTTACTTTATACATATTGTCTACCTATTCATTACACCAATTTTGATCATACGATAGCCCTTGTCAATATTAGGGATCTGTTTACCAGATCTCAGACAACAGCAGCCAATTGCTCACATTTAGGACAGTTTCATACTGTGTGCAGTACTGGTGTTAAGCTAAGCTAATTGTTTTAATCCTCCATCCATGGATATTAAGTGATTGTAGATTTACCTGTAAACATTCTTAAAAATAAATTCACATACTCATCACAACCAAGTCTGGATGTGATCCATAAGTTATTCCACGCGGGAATCGCACCCGCGACACGTTGCTCTGCTGACGGTCACCTGGTCACTAAAAATCACTGCAGAATTAAGCTGTAAAGAAATTTTTACTCTTCCATTTAGAGATTTACTAAAACTTAAAGATCACTCTCATAGGAGACAGACATGGAAATAACTTTAGAAAAGTAGTTCCTGCTTCGTGTGTTTTCATTTATACCTAGTTTTTGCTCGAGAAAGCACTTCTCTGTTTATAGTAAATAGTCGTTGTATACCCACAAATTCGGACCACAGTCAATTTAAGGGTTCCCCTGAAGGGGTCTGGCTATCTTCAATTCATTGTAGGCCGTATCATCGCTTATCACCAGGTGAGATAGTGACCAAACGTCGACCCATCAATTTAATATACCTCTAAAAAAATTAGGGAAATGAATTATTTAATACAAGTTTCAATGAAGCCTCTCAGATATTTATATATCTAGCTGCTCCTCCCCGCGCACGTTTCACCCACTGCGCTGCCAACCTTTTCATAGCAAAAAGAAAATACGTAAAGTATTACTGGGTTTTTAAAAGAAATGTTAGTAGACTCACGAAATCTGGAAATATCGCTATAGACTCACCGTCTATTAAATCCCATGTAATCACATGGGACTCATAACATAAACATTGAAATATGGGTGTTACATTGTACAGTGGAATTGAGGATTGAGCGTAATGTGCACCTCTGCCTACCCCTTCACGAATAAAAGGCATGATGTTAATTTACAACAATTTTAAAGTGTGCAAGCCTAACGACTTCAGATTTTGACGTGTCAAACACGGCGTCGCGCACACTCGCGCTCCTCCCTTTCACTTTGGATGTAGTTATTACTAATCACACTTGACTTTGACATTAAGAACCACTGTACCCGTTTGATTCACCATATGTTATCACTGGTATCATATAGGCACGTGATCTGTGGCTACTGTAGCAACTGCCACATTACACCTTGGTCCGTGTTTCAATTTTAACTTTTTAAATTGGACAAGCCCAACGATATCGGATTTTGATGCCTCAAACACGGCGGTCGCGCACACTTGCGCTCCCCGTATCACTTTGTATCACCATTATGTTAGCAATGGGATCATACAGATACGTGATCCGCAGCTACATTAGTACCTACCACACTACACCTTGGTCCGTGTTACACTTTCAACTTTTTGAATCGGGCAAGCCCAGCAATTTCGGAGTTCAACTTGCACTCCCCCGTATCACATAGACACGTGATCTGCAGCTACCGTAATAGCGCTGCTACACAACACCTTGTTCCGTGTTTCATTTTCAACTTTTTGGATTTGGATAAAGCAAACAAGAATAGTTCCGTTTTGCAATTTGCAGAAGCATATTGAAAACACGCTGCACGTACTCTCACACATTTATTTACATTTGCAATACTCGAGTTGTATGAGCGCGCGCTGCGCGGTCACACGCCGCGGGCATTGAATGCGCGCGTCGTGTGACATGTCTGTCAACGCTCCAATTGATGCGATCGGTAAGTCTGTCGATACACGGTTCGGTAGCCGTAAGTAAGTAAAAAAAAAATAATACTACCGATTTACTCAGACTTGTTTACCTGGATCATCCGTGACTTGCTTTATAATAACCAAAACATTTTTTATTTAAATTAAATGAAATTCAACCATTCCTCATAAAAAAAAATATTTCGGAAAAATATTACAGTTGAACATACTAACAGTTTAGTAATAAATGTTAACATTTCATCTGGGAAAACTAACTAAAATTTAATAATTATTGATAGATAAAAAAAAAATACCGTTTTGCAATCGCAGCAGCAAATTCAAAAGTGACACGAAGTGCGCATGGATCACGTTTGTTAACAACATTTGTAATAGTTAATCCTCGGACTGTACTAGTGCGCGATGCGCGGCCACACGCGCATAGAATGTGCGCGTCGTGTGACATCACTGTCAACGCTCCTATTGATACGAGCAGGACGTTGTAACAACGTTTGTTTTTATGGGGAAATACAAAATGTTCGTTCTATTTATTTAGAATAGATAGATAACACACATTTGTCTAGTATCTTTACAAACAACACAGCTCTAGGAAAATAATAATTCTTACATATAAATGAATTGAATAATGTGTAGACAGTGTCGCATTTCAATTCTTATTCAAGTGTAGAGTCAACAGAAGCACATCGGTCGGTATAATGTGCACTTCTAACATCGTGCGTGATCGGAATATCGTGTTGAGGATTTCCCACCTCTTAGATACTTTTGTTTCGCGATTTGTTTTAGAGGAAACCATGCATGATGCGACGCTTTGAAAGCAAACAGTTGGCTTTGAGTACATAAGATAGTCCTTTCAAAATTTATGTCATGAATTTAATAAATTTATAATGTAACAACGTCCTGTCTCTTAATCTATGAAAGGATAAGAGGTTTACACTTTCAGTATAATACTTATTTTTCACCAGACATGTTATGGGTCCCAAGTAATAAAGGGAGAGCCTTTTAGCATACACCGGACAGATGTCCAGACTCCGTACTATTTTTCGGAAACAACCAAAAAAGCCTAATAAAGTTCTTCCAGATTACACGGATTCGATTCCAAGATTACTCTCTCTCTCTTCTCACTCACTCACTCACTTGTCGTGTGAGTGAGGTTACCGGAGGCCCAATTACCTAGTCTTCCGAATACCTGAATCCTCCATAATCCTCAAATTCCCAATTCCGAAAAGGCCGGTAACGCACTTGTAACCTACCCGATAGTCTTACTAATTCGGTACTAAACTTCTATCTCCCATTGATACACGGTCAAACGAAAAATCGTTAGCAGTAATCCAATATTTACGCTACCCAGGTAAATCTTATTTCTTTTTGCAGAAGAACCAGCGAAAGAAACTCATTATCCCGTCCAATCAAATACATCTATCGTCCAAAGGTTTTGCAAAGAGTTTCTGTATATTTTTTTTCGCTTCTCTGGTTCGAAAACTCTTAATGAATGAAAGCGTGGAAAGCAGAAAGGTCCCGAAAAAATTCATCCATTTGAGACGCGTCTGCGTTGAACAATGTAATTTGTAGTTTTGGACATCAAAGGATGGAATTTTTACGGGTTCAGAAACTATGGTTTGTATAGGATAAGATGTTAGTCGACCATCTTTTATGGGCACCTTTTCTTGATGAGTTTTTGTTAGGTGCTGTAGTGGAAGATACGGATACGTGTAGGGTATCACTTTAGGATAAAAGGTAGGTTTAGGTACCTACTGTAGATATCAAGAATCTGTTGAATTTCTACAACTTTTTTTATGGAATAGGACGCCAACGAGCAGACGCATCACCTCATGGTAAGCGATCAGCGCCGCAACATTATCTATACATTGCAGATACGACTGCATAGACATCTTTGTAATCAATTTTAAAAATCAAAACATTGTGCTGCCTAGGTATAATAGTTTTTTTCTTTTAAACAAACAAGAAGGTATACTGTTTCAGTACGTATACTATATATGCTTCTCTGCATCACCCAAAGGGATGGAAGCATCCATCAGACTGGGAGAAAATGCCTGCGGCATTAAGTCCACCCTACATTTTGTGCATTAAGCTTAAATTAAATAAAAATAAAATATAATGGCATATTTACATTGCAAACTACACTTGGACGAAGCTGACAATTTTGATTGTCCTACGATTTGCAAGGAACACTTGAATATTTTTGTCATTTCATACTGGCTTCAATAAAATATACAAGGTGTTGTTTTAAAGCCGCGTCATTTTCTAGGAGGTAGCCAGCTCAGCTTTCGATTCTGAGTCCGAATCAATAAAAAAATTTGAGGTAAATATTTTGCATTTTTTTAAAATTACGGAAATCCGTGAGTGCGAACTACACGCCGGCGCCGCCGTCTGGTAACTAGCTTTATAACACACACAAACTCAAAAACACGTAATTGATATTATTCCTAATTCCATAAAACTCGTCGATCTTAAACGATTTATTATAGCAGTATTTTTAACTATTGGCCCGAAATTTTCTCTTACATTGAACCTTTATGACTTCTGTGATATGTCCCCGAGAAATGTCACGGTTTCAAAACTACACCTTGTATTTGCATATGAAATTGCACACTTTTATTCACTACTAGCAGCCCTCCAAGGGGTGATTCCTGAATTTTTCGTAATTTTTTATTTTTATTTTTTAACTGATTTTAAAAATGGAGGGTTTCAATTTGACCTGTATGTTTGTATGTTTGTGCGTGAGTAGCCATTTTGACGAGCACGATTTTAATGCGGTTGGCAGAAAAGTGTTTGTTACACTTAGGAGAACGTTTTAGTAACTATATTATAATGAACCGGCTTCACAAAAGAGGGGGTTAAAGTCGGATTTTTTAAACATACTTTAATTAATGACTGCCTTATTGGCCGAGTGGTCACAAGTGCAACTGCCGAGCAAGAGATCTCGGGTTTGATACCCGGGTCGGGCAAAGTATTATCTACTGGGTTTTTCAAAAAAATCACAGTACTAGCACGGAATCTGGAATTGTGCCCGGTATATGGCAATAGGCTCACCCCCTGTTGCATGGGACTCAAAACATAAATAGTGAAAAGTGGGTGTTACATTGTATAGTAGCGTAATGTACACCTCGGTCTACCCCTTCGGGGATAAAAGGCGTGATGTTATGTATGTTTAATTAATATAGAAGACTTATTGATAAACCTCACCATGACAATAACAAAAACTAAGTGACGTAAGGTAACGTAATGTTTTTCTCATTATTTCTAATTCCTAAACTAAGTCCAGTCAAAATGTACAATCTATTTAAAACCTAATTAGAACTCTCTCCACCTCACCACAAGGTTTAAAACGCTTACAAACTTGTAACTATATATTTTACGTTCCGTTGTAAACTAAATTACAGGGCATTCTATCACTACCTTACACTGTACACCCATTAAAACCTGTAAGCACTAAGCAGTACATGAAAACTACCCCATAAACTATAAACAACCTTATTCAATTGAAACAGAGGTGAAATTTTGTTGCAGTAATTTTAGAATTAAGCGCAACAAAATCTAAACTATAAAGACATGAGCATAATATGAAAGTCTACATTTCATTCATTTTTTTTTTCTTTATTTGTTTAAAAAAAACTTTTTCCCCACAATAGGATTTTCTCCTGTTTAGTGGGTGCGTTTACAAACATACAAGTTCACATACAAATGACACCCAGACTCGGAACAACAATTTGTGGATCACACCAAGAGTTGCTCCGTGTGGGAATCGAACCCGCGACACATTGCGTGGCAACCGGTTGCCCAGCCACCGCACTAACCGTATTACAGTAACAACTCTGATTTATTAGATTTTAAACTTTGTATTAATACAATGTTACGGTTGACAATCATTTGTACAAATGCATCAATTTTGAATATAGATTAACGTACTGGTAATTCGTTTTTGTTGTAATTTCTAAAGTTAGTACATTTTTAATTCTATTTCTGTGTATTAAGACTTACAATCAAATGAATGTTTCAGTTTACGGTAATTTCATGTACTGCATTCTGTATTTCGCTTGTAAACTGTAGCAAATTTGAAACAGTAGTTGGTACTAACTTGAAAATCAGTTCGGTTTTGCTCCTGAACTAATTTGAAGTTAAACTATACTTGAAGTAGAAGTTGAGTAGAACTTTACTGATTTAAGCTGTACTAAGAAGAGAGCAAAACCTGTTGAAATTACTGTATTTAGAAATATATTGTTTAACTGATTTAATTTCGTATACACTTGTCTAAGAATTATGCACATTCTAAATGTAACAGTCTTAGGTACTGTTTACACATAATATCACGCCTTTTATCCCCGAAGGGGTACGCAGAGGTGTACATTGTGCCACTGTACAATGTAAAAGATTGAAAGTTCGAGAAAATATACAAAAGGCTACATAGTGGTTCCCTTTCATTGTTTTTAAGTGTATATCTATGTATGTACCTACTCACGATCTATACTCATTACTAAAGTTTCTCTGAACTCTTTTATAGAACTATCCAGTATTACCATCTCAATGGCTCTGCTAGCAGATCTAGCCGAACTAACATTATTACCTAGTACTAATTCCATGTCTACGGGACGGTCGCTTTGACTTGTAGATTAAGTCACACTTGCTGACTTTGACTACGTCGAGTAGTGAGAAGTATTGAGTTACTGGTTTTTTGTAGAATAAACCAGTATACGGGCAGACGGATTATCTGATGGTAAGCAAACAGCGTCGCCCATGAACATCTGGAACAAGAGGCATTACAATTGCGTTACTGCACTTTAGAGGAGATTGGTGAAGGGGATGTGGTGCTTGGGCCTCCGGTAACCTCACTCACACGACGAAACACAACGCAAGAGTGGTTTCGCGTCGGTCTTCTGTGAGGCCGTGGTATCACTCCGGTCGAGCCGGCCCATTCGTGCCGAAGCATGGCTCTCCTACACTTATTTATTGCTTCACTTGCTTCTGCCAGCGGGTTCGCCTGCGTTCTACCTATGTGTTATTCCAGACCGTCTACCTTACCCCGTTCCCAATTTCATCCCAATTTCATTCACCCCAATGCCAAACGAATGGAGTTTCTTGCTCGTTCTTCTTCATTCGAATCTACATTTTGGAATGAGCACCGTGATGCTAGGTGCTAGTTTCATTGACGGACTGACTGACAGACTATTATTTATTTTGTATTTGTTGACGTTTCAAAAGTACCAAACTATGGTTTAATTGAAATAAATGCTTTGACTTTGACTTTGCCATTCGCACTCACAAACTTTGGCATTTTTATCAATCAATATGATTGACTATGGATTCTCGGGTTTTGATTTTTTGGCCTGGTAAATAATATTGCGTCATTTAACTTTTAGTTAATTTTATTATGAGCTCGAAGTCTAGATTTCTGTCAGGTATATAGCATAAAGGGAAAAGTGAGTACTACAATGTATGTGTATATACCTAGTTCTGTCTACCTCTTTAATCACAAGAGCTGCATTTTAATTACTGACTGGGCATTAACCAAACAAAGTAAACTTTGACTTTATAACATTTTGAACCGTTTTAAACGAGTGCGGCCATTGTAACTCACTTAAAATAGCCTTTTTAGATATTATCGTGTAGAAAATTGACTTTTATCTTATTTTATGACGCGAATAATAGTAGCTTTTTTAAGGGGGGGGGGGGGATCATCGAATGACTACTCCCGCCTGGGTGAGGTGGGATGGAGTGTTAGACTCTTACTGACTAAAAACCACCCCGTTCCTTCTCCTGCACGTCGAGCTAGAGCCCCGGTTACCCGTTAGGATAATAGTAGGTTAAAACTGCTTTTTGTACTTGGAAAAAATGTTGAAATGCAAATAAATGTATTCAGTATATGCAAATAAATGTAAACACGTCTGTTTGGTTACTATCCGTTACTATATCCAACCAAATTCCTGACTGTATGTCTTGGATACAACACTCTGGAGACCAGGCGGGAGTTTGATCAAGTAGGCATAATGCCTAATGACTGTCTCGATGGCTGAGTGGTCGCAAGTGCGACTGCCGGGCAAGGGATCTTGGGTTAGATTTCCAGGTCGGGCAAAGTATTACTGGGTTTAAACAAACTCAGTAGTAGCACGGACTCTGGAAATGTGCCCGGTATATGGCAATAGGCTCACCCCTTATTACATGGAACTCATAACATAATTAGTGAAAAGTGGATGTTACTTCTGTGTACACCTCTGCCTACCCCTTCGGGGAGAAAAGGCTTGATGTTATGTTATGCATAATGCTTAAAGTGAGTCATGGATTACGTAACTGATGCTCCAGATGTATTCTACTTATATACTTCTAATCAGTATATATATATATATCATAAAGCTGAGCAAAAAAGAACGGAACCACATTTTATTACAAAAACCGCAAAAAAGATGAACATTATTACTGTTTGCAAGGGACTAAACCAAATCTTTCTAAGTAAATCAATTCAAGAATTTTTATTCGCGAGCGCGGACAATATTTATACGGGTCGAACCTCCGAGGAACGCGACGTCGACGTCGACCCAATGAAATTTTGTTTAGCCTCTTCATATTATTATGTAGGGGAAATTCCTTTCTTGCTTCGCTTTTCTTTTTTTTGTAGTATCATGTAATAGAATATTAGTTAACTTAGTTTTCTTTGAGGGATCGACAGAGGTGTAAGTCAAAGGTGATTTTATTTGCAAGACCGAGTATAAAGTAAGGACTTATATTTACTGTATAAGACAATTTTAATGTTCGAAATGCAAATAATCTGGACTCGAACACTAAACAAAGTAAAAGATTTTTCGAAATTTTATAAAGAATTCCTATTTTTTGTGGCATAAACCGGTAAACGAGCTGACGGATCACCTGATGGTAAGCAATTCGCGCCCCCCATAGACACCTGAAACACCAAGGCGTTACAACTACGTTACCGGCCTTTTGGGAATTTTGAATTTGAGGATTATGGAGGATTCAGGGATTAGGGAGAATTTGGAGGGGGGTAATTTTTGGGCCTCCGGTAACCTCACTCAGACGACGAAATCCATCGCAAGCGTTGATTCACATCGGTTTTCATCGCTCCGGTCGCGCCGGCCCAGTCGTTTTGTGCCGAAGCATGGCTCTCCCACAATTAAAATCATATATTCTAACAATAAAGTTTCTTAAATTGTCTCTGGCGTTCAATTTCAACCGGACTTGTGTATAAAAACGCATTGGTAATATTGATATTAAAACGTATGCTTTAAGTAGATATTAGAATATATTACTATCCTACGGGGTTTACTGCGTCTCTGTAGGAATCCAATCTATGTGTTATTCCAAGTCAAGTCCTATAAGTATGTGTGCCAATTGCCAAGTTATATCATGATCTGATTAGACATGTAAAAGTCGATGACAAAGATTAATACATAACTTGTACTTGCACATTCTCAGAAATTTTGTTTTCTCATATACAATACATTAGGGTAGAAGGGTAATTTTTAATTTTATGACCGTTTGGTAGATTATTTTAAATCAAAAGACACGTATTTTTTATTTTCTTACAGAAACGAATACTTTCGGCGATATATTGATTTGAAATGTCGCGTGACGTCACTTCTATGTACATTTTATACGTAGAAATAACGTTTTAGCCTCTACTCCTAAACTTTGATTCGTTTTAACTTAGAATAATTTTATTATACGACAAAAGAAAAAATTAGACTTACGGACTAATTATATTTTTAATTTTCATACCCTGTCCTCATCCAATTACTACATAGCCTAAATACTTTATGTAGGTTCATGCATGAGAAAAACATATAACCATTTCATTAGCAAATAACAAACCGCAGATCAATCTCGAAAGCGATGTGTGGTAATCTCTAGCGTCTATTTACCACTACATTGTCTTGACTATAACGTGAACCTAGTCCCGAGCTACATGCAACATAATATTAAACTCATCACACAATTTAATACCCTCCAAACTAAGGTTAGTTACTTGTGAACAGTTAAACTCAACCCCAAGTCTGCGAAGTCGGTATTGGGTTACACGCTAACCTACATGGTGGACAAAACTTATCCAATAACGAGTAATTAAGTCAAACTAGGCAGATTAGACTGTTTAAGGATTCTTAACATAGTCTAGAGTCTAGACCGCTAAGAACCTAATTTATAAATATAAAAGAAAGTCGTGTTAGTTACACCATTTATAACTCAAGAACGGCAGAATAGATTTGGCTGAATATTGGTAGGGAGGTAGCTTAAAGCCAGGAGACCGACATAGGATACTTTTTGACCAATATTTTTTTTTACTTTTTACCGAAAATCACGAACGGGGACGGGAAAAATGGGATTACGCGTACGAAGTCGCGGGCAGAAGCTAGTTGAGTAATGAAAGTAATTGACTAAAGATTTATAAGTACGTAAGGCCGCTTCTCGTGTCTTCGCAAAACTCAAGCAAATCATAACATAACATCTTTTATCTCCGAAAGGGTAGGTAGAGGTGCACATTGTGCCACTGTACAATGTAACACTCACTTTTCACTATTTATGTTATGAGTCCTATATAATAGGGGGTGAGCCTATTGCCATATACCGGGCACAATTCCAGACTCTGTGCTACTGCTGAGATTATTTTTAAAAACCCAGTAATACTTTGCTGGTCTCGGGAATCGAACCCGGGACCCCTGGCCAGGCGACTGCCGGCGACTGGCTGCGACTGCACTTGTGATCACTCGGCCAACGAGGAAAATCATTAAGGTTTTTCAAATTTGGATTTGTGGAGCAGAGTCAGAAATAGTGAACCACTCGAGTAAGTTACTCAAAGGTAGGCATAGGTACTCCATCGTCGGTTAAATCATCCCGTACAATGGACAGTCAGACTCGCGATTACCAACGACTATGACAGTAAGATAAATCGTCATTTTGTCTCAGAATCCCAAGCTGGCGCTCACTGATTAGAAGTCTCAAGCCCCAAGGCTTCTGCGACTCAGCCGGCAGCCATCTTTTTTCCTTACAATTCACAATTTGCCAAATATAATAAACTGAATTTGTGGTATAGAGGGAATTATGAGGGCATTCCCTCGGGCTGGGAGTAATGAGTTGTTTATTCAAAATTTTGACTTTCAGGTAATTATAGGATAATAGACTAGAAGTTGTTTCGCTGCTGGAAAAGTTAAAAAGGTCAAGCTTCGTTTGTTTTTCGAAATGGCAGTGGGCGTGTTCATTAAGGTATTTCTTTTAACTGTCAATTTAATTATGAAAAGGTAAATTAATATAGCTATTATATTTTTCTAAGTTAGCCACATGTTTGAAAATGTAATTTTGCGCGCAGCCCAGCACAAAGTTTTGAGGTCTACAGGTTCTCATGTTTTAGGTACAATCCTCAAATCAAAAATTGAGATAACTGCTGATATAGCATCACTACTTATATTGTATATTTTCACAGCTGAACAACTATGTAGCTTAATTTAATAGACTGGCAATGCGACATGTTTTATCTATCTATAATCTAAATTTCTACAACTTCTCTATATCCAAATTATCAATCCTTAAAACTTAAACTTAACAATTCATAAATAACTCCACGCCTGTCTCCCATGGGGGTAGTCAGAGACTATAGAACGCCAATGGCTATGATTCCTACATACTTCTTTCGCTTCATTAACAGTCATCAATCTTTTCATACATGCTCGTCGGTTAAGGATACTTTTAATTTGACCCTTCTTTTATATATCGCAAATCTGGTCAGTATATGTCCGCCTAAGGCACTCTTTACCGATGGAATTCGGTAAAGGGTGTGTATTCCCGCTCTGTATACTTCTTTCATAAAAACAATAAAACCAACAAGAAAGAAAATCCTTCCAAAACACAATAAAATATTCAGCAACCGCCAAAGTTGGCTCGTTTACACCAGTTTGAAGACACGTCCTATTAATCCGAGCTCAAATATCGACTGCCCTGCCCTCTGCTTGTGCAGTCAACTCACAGGCAAACCGTCGAAGTTGTGGATAGTTGATACTTTTCGAAGAGCTATACAAAACCAGTTTGTCGTGGTCTCGCTTTACATAGTCTTTCAGCACATTTTGCGGTCAGCTTATACTGGTTTTGCTTAGTTTGATTTGTAGCTTCGAATATGTATGTACAAGTTGCACAAATCCAGTGTAACGTGGTCCTGCTTTACATGGTCTTTCTGTACACTCGATGGTCAGCTTTATACTGGTTTTGCTTAGTTTGATGTGAAGCCGTATGTACAGTTCGGCACGTTTGCACTATTTTTCTCTTAACAGTTTGTTTCGAGATATTCTACGATTGGACGGTTTGATATTGTGAAGTGTGTTGTGTTTTCGTTTGCTTTATTGATTGTTTATTGAAAAATGAACTTTCTGGTCTAGATAGATGGGTTATTTTTCATCAGTCTGAGTTGTTTTATATTGGATCCTAATGTTATATGCTTCGTTACTGGCAATAAGAAACATGGAACTCAATTACAATTTTTTATTTTTTATATTAGCCATCGCCTTACTGCAGGGCAAAGGCTTCCCTATCCTCCTTCTACTGGGCCTGCGGACGGCGAGCATGGGTCGCCTCCCGACCAGAACCAGGCCCGAGCGTACGGCCGGCGCGTCGCGTTCCGTGTGCCCCTCAAAGAGCCACCACAGATGGGGCCCAATAGGGCTGATGCCGATATGGAGCCGCGGAGAACTTAATTAGTTACCGGGGCTCCGAGTCGAAGTACAGGAGTCGGAACGGGGTGGTTTTTAGTCAGAGTCTGATACTCCCTCCCACCTCACCCAGGCGGGAGAAGTAATTCGATGATTTTCCACTCTTAACAAATATCCTCCTTCTACTCTTTTCTTCGTAGAGCTATCTGTGGCCTTGGTATCAAAATCATCCCACCATCTCCTTCTGGGCCTGCCACGACGTCTATTGATGTTGAGCGGACTCCAATTGCCAAATAAAGTTAGGAATTACAATTCACGACTTGGTATTATAGTTTTAGATAATAGTTTGTTAGTACCTAATCCAACCAAGAACTTAACGACTTATATATACTAGATTAGACCTGCAGTAGACATAAGTCTATGTTACGAAGTTATTAAAACTATTACAATTAAATGCAATTAGTAACTATTATAATAGTTTTGTATTAATTAATAATTATAGCCACTATTACATTTTTTCTATTAAAAATGTACCGTTCTTCCATTATTATCTGTAATAACAGGAAATTAAGAGTCACTTTATAAAAGGTTAACTTCATGCGAACTTAATTCGATTTTGCATACTTTATACGCTCTAAAGCGGTTTTTAAATTTTTATTTCACAATGGGAACAATTTTCGAATGACTTTTCCGGCCTGGGTGAGGCGGGAGGGAGTGTCAGACTCTTACTGACTAAAAATCACCCCGTTCCTTCTCCTGTATTTCGAGTTCTTACGTTATCCGCGAGTCCGTATCGGCATCAGCCCTATTGGACCTCATCCGTTGTGGTCTGAATGCTCTTTGAATCACGTGCGGAATGCGACACGCCTTAAGCTCGCGTCTGGGTTTGGTCGAACGGCGACCTACCCATGCTCGCCGTCCACAGGCCAAGAAGTAAGTTAAGGTTTCAGGTTCAGTTCCCAGGTTAAGCTAAGTATTATTGAAATTTTTCGGGTATTGTAAAAATTTTAACTCTTGTGTTATTTGGAACTTTATAACATAAATGGGATTAAAACGAAAGTGGACGAATTTGCCTCCAATTGGCCTTCATAGTCTCTCTGCTGAGCCCCACGAAAGACAGGCGTGAGATGTGTGTATCTTTTCCTTGTTCGAAAAAAGTTTTAAAAAGCTTAAGGTGAAGATTAAAATTACACGTAATCTAATGTCGCTTAATGCTGAACGTTCGACGCTTTAAAGCGCTTTTTATTTCGCTTTAAACGCCATTACTACCACTTAGTTTTAAATGAACGTAGTTATAATTACTCTGTGAGTTATCCAGGTGTTCAGTTCATTTAAAATTCTTATAATTGGATATGATACGAATGGCTTAAACGAAGCAATCGGTTCACCAGTTAGTCGTACAATTATGAAACCTATAAGTGGTGAAAAGAACTCCCGTAATACGCAAATTAATTATTTATTGTTATGTTAAATAAAAACTAAAGTATTTACTACTAAAATGAACACAGGGAATATAGGAAAAAAAAGAAAAACTAACTTAATGCATCAAAAAAATTATCTTCATCATTGTCATGAGGTAAGGGCTCCGGCTCGAAGCGCAGGAGAAGAAACGGGGTGGTTTTTAGTAAGTAAGAATCTTACACTCCCTTCCGCCTCACGCAGGCGGGAGACGAAAATTTTAAAAAACACCTCACGTGTTTTTTCTTTCTTTCTTTCTAATTTATGGGCGCTCCGTTAAACGAAACTAAGAAGTAGGTACTTGAGAAACAATAGCAAAATAAATAACTAAAACAGAAAATAAAAAAATAGACAAGAAAAAAAAATAAACATCTCAGTATCCATAAAACCTCTTTGGAATTAGATCAATAACACTTTGTCCCACAGGGCAACGAACTAAACACTCTCTGTATCTCCCGCAACCAACGAATGGAGTTTCTTGCTCGTTCTTCTCCATTCGATTCTACATTTTGGAATGAGCACCTAGCTTCACCTAGCATCACTAACGGACTGACTGACAAACTATTATTTATTTGTATTTGTTGACGTTTCAAAAGTACCAAATTATGGTTTAATTGAAATAAATGCTTTGACTTTGACTTTGATAACCAATGAGACAGTCCTAATTTTTTAGCATATCAGAAATATAAAACAAAGCTAAGAAATATGACCTTATTTTAATGTAACCTTTTATCTCAATAAAATATTCATGCGCCAGCGATGGCGGACTGATATCGATCGTGCTAATAAAAGACATTGTATAATGCACTAGGCTATTATTCATACCTAGGTTACCTGAGTTCTGGTTCTTCTAAGTCCTAAGTTCTTCTTTGAAGTGATAGAGGTTTTGTTTCCTTATCATTGTTAATTAACGCATTTTAGCCACTCTCATGCGGTTTCACTCGCTTTGCTCGGCTCCTATTAATTGTAGCGTAATGTTTTATAGCCTATAGTCTTCCTCGATAAATGGACTATCCAACGCAAAAATATTTTTTTAAATCCGACCAATAGTTTCTGAGATTTGCGCGTCCAAACAAACAAGCTCTTTAGCTTTATATGTATAGTACATTGAGATATGAATAGATAGAGATAAGAAAAGGCTCTATGAAGCTATACTTGGGCTGTGTATGGCGAATTTATCTATTGCCATATTTATCTTTTACTATTCCAAATTGTGTACCTACTCAAAATTTAAAGTAAAGCACACATATTCCAGTCCTGTGAATTGTGAAAGACCCCTTGCTGTCTGTTTGCATTCTGTCAGTTCAGGTGAAAATATAACATTTTGATGATGTTTTATGATCTACTAAAGAGACAAACGGACGAACACGGCCCGATGATGATGATAGACAGAAGCTGTTGGTATACCTATTTAAATAAAAAAATAAATAAATAAATGATGTCATATAATTTCTTAGTAACCAAGGACCAAATAATAACAAAAGTAAATGGCAAATTTATTGCAGTGTATGCAGCGTAAAATGTGAAATAAACTACATAACCTTCCATTTTCACAAAAGCAGGCCATAAGCTCTAAAATAAACACGTACTTTACTACTGTAAAAGGATTCGAGTAAAATTAATTATACTGACAGCTTCAAATCTCGGAGACTGAGACTTAGCTTAATTCAAAGGCGTTAATGAGCTTAACTCGCCTTTGAAATATTTTCCATGTTCTTTAAAAACCTTTCTAAACATATTTTTTAAAAGAATTTGGGACGGGACGGATTTTTGTGTAATATTATTGTGTAGCAACGACGTCGACAAATCTTTTGGGGACAGCCCAAAGGATTTGTCCTTAGCTGTAACAGAGGTGACAGATTTCGAAGCATAGTGCTTTTCTTAGGGTGCGTCCACATCTGGCGAATGTACCGAAAATCTGCAGGTCGCGAGGTTCGATTCCCATGTCGGGCAAAGTATTACTGGGTTTTAAAAAAAATCTCGAATTGTGCCCGGTATACGGCAATAGACTCACCCCCTATTACATGGGACTCATAACATAAATAGTGAAATGTGGGTGTTACATTGTAGAGGTACAGTGGCATTAAGTGGCGTAATGTGCACCTCTGCCTACCCCTTCGGGGATAAAAAAGCGTGAAGTTATGATATGTAGTTATGTTATAAAAAAACAAAAATTTATCCAACAGTACACAAATTCGGTTTTTGGTATCAAACACATTTTTTTTTTAATTTAAGTACAATAAAACATACTACAAGTAAGCCAACCAACCTGCACTTAGCGGGACAAAATGGCCCAAAAACAAAATTACCCTTTTGGGGATTAACATAGAACCGGGACATCCCTTGGGCATCACAAACAACGGCATGAATGTGCCCACTCTATGTTAGAAAGAACAAATTGCCGTTTGAATAGGACCATGTTGCCAAAATGGATAAGGGCAATGCGGAAATTCGTGTCAAAGAAAACGTATTGAGGAATTGCCGACGAGTGACGGGAATGGATAATTTTGGGATGTTCGATTTGTGTAGTTTCCGCAGACTGAAACAGATTGTTTTGGCTTTTCAATACAATAAACCATTTTGGAGTCTAGAGCTATGTATAGTTTTAGATTCGGTCCGAGAAGTCGGTGCCTTAAGTTCATTATCATAATGATATAACTCAATGGCCACAAAGTTGTAAATTAGATATCTATTAAGGTTTTAAAATAATTTTGGATAGAACTTATGGCGCCGACTTCTAACCTATCAATGGGTGGGTAACCAAAGGATCATTTTCACAGTGATCTGAACACTGTTCCCTGGTCTGCCGTAGGAGATTTGGGTGATGTTGATTCCATGGTCGATCTTTTTAACTCATATATAACCCAGCTGTATGATCTTCATGCCCCCACTAGAAAGAAGACCTTTAAGAGGAGGCCCACACCATGGATTACGGACAACATTAGACTGATGTTCAGGCTGCGGGATAGGGCTGGGGCCAGATTTCGTAAAACTAAAGAACCGCATCATGGTCAATACTATCGGGATCTTAAGCGAGAGGCCGCCGCCGCACTGGTGAGGGAAAAGAAAGCATACTTTTCAGAGAAAATTAATGGCCAAATTAAAGATCCCAAACTATTGTGGCGGAACCTTAAGTCTGATGTACTTCCTGATCATAAAGATAGGTCACTCCCCACTCACTTCGATAATCCGGATACCATCAACAGAGCTTTTTTGGATGTCCCGGGAAATGGCAATGACAACTTTACACAAATGGCTTACTTCGGTACCCATAAACATGGCTCAGCTGAATTCTCGCTAAGAACAACTAACCAGGAGACAGTTCTGACCATAATCAGAAGTCTGAGGTCGAACGCGCAGGGAGTTGATGGTATCAGTCTGGATATGATAAAGCTCACATTGACGAACACATTACAAACAGTAACTGATATCATTAATAGATCTATAGAGTCGCGCACATTCCCCGGACTCTGGCGACGTGCTATAGTGCGCCCTATACCAAAAGTTAGCGATCCGGTCACTGTGAGGGACCTTAGACCGATCAGCATTCTGCCCTGCCTGTCTAAGATTCTGGAGCGAGTGGTGTACTTGCAGGTGATTGATTATCTTGAGTGTAACAAAATTCTCCCTGACCTTCAGTCGGGGTTCCGTGGGGGACGAGGCACTGCAACCGCACTCTTGGATGTAGTGGGAAACATTCTAGAGGCGCGCGATCGAGGTGAGGGCGCTATTCTGGTTCTATTGGATTTTTCGCGAGCTTTTGACGCTATTAACACCAATCTGCTTCTATCCAAGTTGGCATACTATGGCTTTGACAGGGGTGCCGTAGAATGGTTCAGAAGTTATCTGACTGATAGAACACAGTGTGTGCAGATTCGTAGGGATGATGGATCTACTGTGTCATCGGCTCCGCTACAGGTGTCCAGAGGAGTCCCACAGGGATCGATACTTGGGCCGTTACTGTACATTCTCTACAGTGCTGACATTGCCGGATCCTTTCTTAATTGTAAGTACCATATGTACGCGGATGACATCCAGCTGTATGCAACCTTCAGAGGGGATGATACTGCCGTGGCGGTGCGGAGGGTTAACGAGGATCTGGAACGAGTGGTGACATGGTCTGAGAGTAACTCCTTGGTTTTGAACCCTTTGAAATCAAAGTACATGGTGATGGGTACGAGGAAACAAGTTGCAGCTATACTATGTGCTACTCCAGTAATCATAATTAAGGGACAAAAAATTGAACGAGTAGAGCAAGCCTGCAGTTTGGGTTTAACACTGGATCCAGAACTGCGATTTGAGGTTCATATAAAAAATGTAGCAAGGAATTGTTTTTACAGGCTTAAGGTACTATACAGCATAAGAAATTTTCTAAGCATTCCTTTAAGAAAACAACTGGTTGACTGCCTGATCCTGTCTAAACTTAACTACTGTGACACAGTGTATGGGCCCTGCCTACTTGCCAGGACTGACAGGCTGATCCAGCGAATTCAGAATGCCTGTGTTCGTTTTTGTGTGCCGATACCGCGTAGGCATCATGTGACACCGCACATAAACAAGCTTAACATATTGAAGATGGCTGCCAGGCGTAGGTCGCATCTGGCAAGTCTAATGTTCAACATTACAACAACCCGTAAGCCCGAGTACTTATATGAAAAACTCACTTGGCGTCAGACTCGGTATGACTCCGGTCTCCGTTCTGAGGTTGATCCGCTTAAGATACCGCAGCACAGGACGGCGGCTTTCAGGGGCAGTTTTAAATTTGCAGCGACACGCTGCTGGAATGATCTCCCACCACCATTAAGAGGCCTAAAAACAACACAGTCGTTTAAGTACCAACTTAAAAGAATGCTACTGCATCAACAACTTTCTCTCCAATAACTTTGTCTTTAGCAAGATTTTGTTTAAAGTGCAGTGTGTATGTGTGTACGGATGTGTGTATAGATGTATGTATGTGTGTGGGGTTTGTTTTGGAGAGGAGGTTTTTGATCTTATTTACCGGCATTTTATACATTGTTGTTGTTTACCACATGTGTCCTGGCCTGCTGCCACGGGTGGGGTCTCCAGCTGGGCGTCGCTGGCGCGGGTTGCTGCCTGTTGCCACGTGTCCGCTGTGTCCTGGTGGTCGCGGCGTATCTGATATTGACTTAGCTTGGCCGTCCACAGTGTCCTGTGTCTCGTGTCCTGCTCCGGTACTGGTGTGTATCGGTTCAAGAAATCGACCTAAAAATACACATCACAGGATATTAGGTAGTGACTCATACTGGCTGCATATTACTACAGACTATGGTAATACCATGAACGTGCTGCAACATAATACACATTATTACATATTATACATGTACAACTTGTTCCTAGTATATCTACACTTTACAACTACCTATTAATGCACACATTTATTTATTTATTTACTTAATATCTTACTTATTCATTATTACTCGTTTGTTTGTTTAGATTGTTCATACTATAATTATACACACTATATTATCAGCATGTTCTCCAATAGCGCCGCGCGGTGTGGTGGTTGATCAGCGGCGTCTCTGCTTTGGTTGCACTTTCTTTCAAAACACTGGCCATTAGAACGTTCTTTTACTGTAATACACATTCAGATGCCGGTTTTGTATAAACGGGGACGCCATTACCGCTTACCGGTACCTACCGCGTCGTCGCGTGCGCTTGAGGTTATTTTATTAGGCGAATGTGACATCTGTTATGTAAATGTCAGTGTCAAGCTGACAAATATAATGAATTCTGAACTAAACGCATGTTTAGTTCGGGAGATTTATTTATTTATTTATTTTTTTATTTTATTTATTTTATTTATTTTATTTATTTATTTATTTATTTATTTTATTTATTTTATTTATTTTATTTATTTTATATTATTTATGTACAAATAATTTGTTATTTTAATTTTGAATTGTATATAATATTTTTTTTACTGTTTTTATTATATTATTAAATGTAATATTTTTATTAGTAACGGGCAAGTGCTGAAAATCAGCGCCGTGACTCGAGCACACTCGTGTCACGGCATTTAAGCTGAGCTCTTGCCTTTTTGCGCCGTCTTTTTTCTTTGTATTGTTTCTTATTTTATTTCCTTGTATCAGTGTGCAAATAAAAAATTTTCTTTCTTTCTTTTCTTTCTTTCTAACCTATCAATACTAATAATAGTTATTTTTTGCTTTTTAGTTTTGACTTTTTGTTTGTAATTAGTTTTTGGTTTTTTGAAGTCAGTTTTTAATGCAGTTTTTATTGTATGTATTACATTTAATCTGGTACATAGTGGCTATCTAGGCATTGTGAAACAGTCCCTTTTAATCACTACCTGTTGGTATAGAACGAAGTGCGTGAGGTTGCCATCTGGCGCATAATATGTAAAACTTTGCTATTAGATCGATGTCCACACAATACTTGTACCGGCTTCACCGTTGATTCTTATTTTGATTATTTAAATATAGTAATATTCGTGCAATACGGCCTTTTTATTCATAACTCTTCAGGTTATGGGCCCAGTGAGTGAAAAACAATCAATTTTGTGATCAATAAACTTGATTTGCAGTGATTTAAATACGAACTGATACGACGTAATTAAAGTAATAAACGCGCCGATACCGTGTGTGGCGCGTTAGCGTAACGCGGACTTAGACGTTACGTTTCCTTGGTTATGAACTAATCAGTGAATATTGACTAACGTGTTTTTTGTTTACGTTTTAAAGTTGAAGAAACTTTATTAACTGTGCAACATGACTGCAACTATTAAAATTGATCAACTTACGGGTGATAATTATGACACATGGAAGATACATATGCGAGCTATTCTGAAGAAGAATGATTTATGGGAATATGTATCAGGAACATTACCGAAACCACCGCTCGGCGACCCCAAGTATGCAGAATGGATTAAAATGGACGGCAAAGCGGAGTCCGATATTTTGTTGGCGGTCAGTTCAAGTGAATTAAGTGCGTTGGATGGTTTAGAAAGTTCAAAAGCTATATGGGATAAGTTGAGATCCATGTATCAGTCAAGCGGGCCGGCTAGAAAAGCATCATTGTTGAAGAAACTGGTATTGACACGAATGCAAGAAGATGACGACTTGAAAAAGCACATTGCAGATTTTTTTGATGCCGTCAAGAAGCTCAAAGAAATTGGGTTGATAGTTATAGACGAACTCCTGGCTATATTATTATTATACAGTTTACCAGATTCGTTTGCTATGTTTCGAACAGCTATAGAATCACGCGATGATTTACCTTCGTGTGAAATATTAAAAGTGAAGATCATCGAGGATTACGAAGGTCGTAAATCCAAAACAACGGTTGACCAGGGGGCAATGTTCGTCAAACGTATCAACAAAAATACCAATTTGAAGAAGATTAATGAGAATCATTTACGTAAAAATCATGTCGAGTGTTATCGTTGTGGTCGGCGTGGACATATAGCGAGAGAGTGCAAAGCCAAATTTCCCGGTAAACATAAGCAGAGTGCCCAACAATTGGATAGTGGTTGTGATGAGAGAAAGACGACCATGTTATTGAGTACCACTGAAGAGGTGATGCTTGGTGAGCAGACAAATCCTATCTGGTGCATTGACAGTGGATGCACGGGTCATATGTGTAATGAGAAGGTTATGATCAAGGATTTTACACAGTTGAACTCTGAGGTTAACTTGGCGAACAGTAAGAAAACGCAAATCAGCGGAACTGGTAAAGTAAACATTACAGTAGATACGGGCAGTGAAGAACGCCAAATTGAATTACAAAAGGTATTCTACGTATCAGACCTACGAACCAATTTATTATCAGTGGCGAAAATGACAGATCGCGGATTCGAAGTGCGCTTTACGAAAAATGATGCGATTGTGATTGATGAAAATGAAAAGGTCCACCTACGTGCAGATCGTGTTGGTAATTTGTACCATGTACGGATGACTCAGGATACCGTCAGTAACGTTGAAAGGGTGAAAAACTCTATAGACACGTGGCACCAACGTCTTGGGCATCTCAATGAGCGTGATCTGAAAGCCATGGCCAAAAGTGGCCTTGTACATGGCTTGTCGTTAAATGACAAAGATAAACTGTCTGAGTGTGAGATTTGTATCAGTGAAAAACTGTCATGCAAACCTTTTCCAAAGTCTAGTGAAAGACGTACAACCGATTTACTAGAAATAGTACATAGCGACGTTTGTGGCCCAATGAATACGCAGTCTTATGGTGGTAAAAAATATTTCGTCACATTCATTGATGACAAATCTAGATGGTCTGAAGTCTACTTTATGGCGAATAAAAATGAAGTTTTTAGTGCTTTCAAAACGTATAAAGCGTATGCAGAAAATTTAACTGGAAAGAAGATAAAGAATCTTCAGTCCGATAATGGACGAGAATACGTGAACCATGAATTCGATGATTATCTGAAGAAAGGAGGGATCAGAAGGAGACTGACAGTGCCTTATACGCCCCAGCAAAATGGAATCGCTGAACGGAAAAACCGAACGCTGGTTGAAATGGCACGATGCATGATGCGTCAAGCAGGAAGTCCTCCTGGATTTTGGGCAGAAGCAATTAACACTGCTAATTACATCAGAAATCGGTGCCCAACTACAGCATTAAATGGTCAGATACCATTTAGTATATGGAAAGGAAAGAAACCAACTGTAATATACATGCATATATTTGGATCTAAAGCATATTATAAAGATAAAGGAAAACAGAAGGGGAAATTCGAATCAAGGTCACAGTTAGGAATATTTGTGGGTTATGATACTCAATCAAAGCCTATAGGATACACGACCCAGTATCGAGGAAGATTGTGATAAGTCGTGATGTAAAATTTGTGAATGAGACAGCTTTCAGACATGAATATAAGGAAATACTTGATGAAGAAGAGAATCCCAATAACGAGAATATTACAGTAGAATTAGATGAACTTGAAGAAACTAATAGAAAGATGAATGACGATCGAAAAATATTGAGAATAAAGAGAAATGGAGATAGACACAGAAGGTCAATTGAAAGAGTACAAGAATCGGAAAGCGATAGAAATAAAGGTCAAAGAAAACGAAACTCAACTGTTTCGTGGGAAGCATTGATAGAACCTCCCAAAAGAGGAAGAGGAAGACCTCGCTTACTCCGGACTGGAATGGCGGGTAGACCGCGGAAAATGTATAACTCAGCACAAGAAGATGAAAATGAAACTGAAGAATCAGATAGTGAAATGAGCGCAGCGACAGTAATACTAGACCCGATGACGTGGACTGAAATAGAGAATAGCGACGATTTAAATGCATGGAAAATGGCTCTGGAAGATGAATATTTTGCACAGATTAAAAATAAAACGTGGGAAATCGTACCACGACCTAAAATCGGAAAATTATTGGAAGTCGATTTGTTTTTAAGACTAAGAGCACTGGTAAAAAGATACGTCTTGTCGCAAAAGGATGCTCACAACGACCAGGGGAGGATTTTCACGAAACTTCATCTCCTGTTGTAAGAGCTTCGTCAATAAGGCTCATTGCAGCTTTGTCTGCGGAGTTTGGTCTAGAAATACATCAAATGGATGTAGTAACAGCTTACTTAAACGGATCACTTGATGAAGAAGTCTATATGGAATTACCTGATAAACTAAGCGATGTAATGGAGAGAATACTCGCTAATGAGAAGATTGGATCGCAGAAGAAAATAATAACAGACAAGAATATACTACAGACAGTTAAACAATGGAGTAAAGCTTTGGATGAGTGTGAGGACAGTGTGTGTTTGTTGAAAAAGTCTCTGTATGGTTTGCGACAATCTGGATTGCAGTGGTATAAGAAATTAGTGAGAAAGCTGATGGACTGCGGGTTTGAAGCGTTGCAGCAGGACCCATGTATGTTTATTGCGCAAAAGGGTGAGCGAACAATGATAATTGGTGTTTATGTAGATGATATAATTTTGGCAACGGATGACGATGTTTGGATGCGTGATATAAAGAAAAAATTGTCAGATTCATTTGAAATGAAAGATATGGGTAAGATAAGTAATTGTTTAGGTATTGAATTTAGTCGTGATGATGAAAACAGAGTTTATATGAGTCAAAAGTCGTATGTAAATAAAATATTAGAGAGATTCAGTATGAGTGAGTGTAAGCCTGCAATTACACCTATAGTCAATGTTAAATTAAACAGCCTGAGTGCGTAAAAATGACATTATGGAACAATATCCATATCAAAGCTTGGTAGGTGCTTTAATGCATCTTGCTGTTCTAACTAACCGGATATTGCGTATGCTATTAATTATTTAAGCCAATTTAACACTAACTATGATATTGAACATTGGAAGGCTCTTAAACGTGTACTTAGGTATCTGAAGGGTACGTCAGATTACGGTTTAGTGTATGAAAGAACAGGTTTACCTTTGTTTGGAGTCGTTGATGCAGACTGGGGTGGAAATACGGTAGATCGTAGATCCTATTCTGGTTTTGCATTTATTTTAGCAGGTGCTCCTGTTAGTTGGGAGGCACGTAAACAACGCACTATTGCCTTGTCGAGCACAGAAGCCGAATATATGGCTCTGTCCGAGGCTACTAAAGAAGCTGTGTACTTGCGAGATATTTTATGTAATGTCGGGACTGATTGTGAATGTGTAATGTTATTTAACGATAACCAGGGTGCCATCAAACTGCTCAAAGTAAGAACTACCATTCACGAACAAACATATTGATGTGAGGCATCACTTTATTCGTAATATGTACGAACAAGGTGTAATTAATCTCAAATATTTACCTACTGATCGAATGCCTGCAGATGTTTTGACCAAGGGTTTGAATGGAACAAAACATCATGAATGTCTACGTAATTTAGGTATGATGGATGAATGTATGTAAAGGCTGGAGATTAAGTTTACTCACGACTTCGAGGGGAGGTGTTGGTATAGAACGAAGTGCGTGAGGTTGCCATCTGGCGCATAATATGTAAAACTTTGCTATTAGATCGATGTCCACACAATACTTGTACCGGCTTCACCGTTGATTCTTATTTTGATTATTTAAATATAGTAATATTCGTGCAATACGGCCTTTTTATTCATAACTCTTCACTACCCTATCTATGAAATAGCGGACTTGATTTCTGATACTCCCAAAAAGACAACAATAACAGTAACTGATGATTTTCATGACATTTCCATAATCCTGTTTCGAACAAACTTAGTGAATTGTGACTTTCTGAATTTCAAGTGGCTGTATGTTCGTGGAATTGTTACAATTCTCAACGGGAATTGCCTTTTCAGTGCTGAAGGATATTTCAGCTTTTCAAACAGTAATATATTTAAAGTGTAAAGTACAAAGTAACGTTAGTAAGTTCTTGCTGTCGTCCTCTGGTTGGTGTTACGACTTTGTATTGTTCTAGTTTCAAACAAAAGACGGCCATTTTGGATTTTTTCTTTTGTTTTTTTCTTAGGAAACAAATTGGCTTCGAAGGGAATTGTTGGACAGGGGCTAGAAATTGACTTTTTTTAGGAGGGAAAATCATCGTTTGATGCATCGCTCACCCAGGCGTGGCCACCTCAGGCAGAGTGTCAGACTCTTACTGACTAAAAACCACCCTGTTTCCTTTCCTGCACTTCGAGCCGGAGCCCCGGTAACCCGTTAGGTTCTCCGCGGCACTAGAAATTGACTAGAAGTAACATAGTTAAAGATTTTTTATTCATGTTTTATTAAGAAAGTGAAAAAAATAGCATTTTTTAATTCATTCAAGATTCTATTTATAAATCCAGCATTGAACTGACACGGATCGTTGTTGATAATAATAAAGTCACAGTCGTTGTCCCGAAGGGTAGACACAACAGAGTGCTTCCTATTACGATGCTTCTTTAAAATTTTGCATACGTAGGTACATAGTTTGAGAGTACCTACGAAAAGGGACATATATTAAGAGCCTGTTTCATCACCTTCATGTTAATACCCGATAAACGTATGTGTCAGATAGTTCATGCAAAATTCTTCAGTCTTCATCTGGTACATATTGGCTATCAAAATATCGTGAAACATTCCTTAATAGGGTAGATGACTAATTTTTTTATTTAATGTCCGTCTGGTACATTGTTTTGAAACATTAGACACGTTTATTTTATTTTCTTATATAAACAAATACTTTCGACGATATATTGATTTGAAATATCGCGTAACATCACTTTTGTGTACGTTTTATACTCAAAAATGACGCAGATACCTCCCACTCCTAAACTTTGATTCTTTTTATCAAGGTATTGTTTTATCTGTATCTTATATTGTTTCATTACATAACTTACGGTTATGAACTAATTAGAACTTTACTTTATTTACTTTACTGTATTTTCATACCCCGTCATCATCTAGGGATAGGGATAATTTTGCGCAGCAATAGGTTACTACGAGCAAAATTGTGGGTAAAACCTAATAAAAATAAAACACCAGTATTGAATACAACACATACTTTGTAACCAACAAATAGATAATAATTTCAATACCCTTCAACAAAGTTTTGAATAAATAATTTTCTCAGCTATTACAATCGATCAAGCTTGAAAAGCCAACGCAGGCTTTATTAATAAGCCTCGAACTTGGCCCTTACAATATTTAAATTGGGTATTCAATGAGCCATTCACACAACTTTTAATTAAACTGTCAAACACCAAGCGGTCACCGGTGACCGCGACCTATTGTTCTTTAATTGTGTCTATAAAACCGGTACTCGACGAGTTAAACCGTTATCACAACGTTGCGTTATAAATAACGGTTTTCGAAACAATGTAGACTGTAGATCAAATTTTGTGATTATTTTGAAAGTAGGGTGGTGATTATAGTGTTTTTTTCATTAATGGTGGGTTGAGGTTTTGGGTGTTTAATTTTTTGGGTTGACTGTGACGTCAGTGTTTTGATTTTTGATCATGAGTGCAGATTATGACGTTTTAGATTCGAGGTAAGTAGGTAGGTGACAAAAAATAGTATTACTTAACTTAACACATATTTTCTCCATTATACACCGTGAAATTTCTGTCTTGGTAATACAATAGGTTCACAAATGTTTAAAATGTTTAAAACAAAAAATAACGGGTGAACAATTGCAAAAAGCTAACTTGGCAAGCGCATACGAACTCATAGTACCTACATTTTTACCGACTTCATCAAAACATCACGCCATGTAATTCTCGAATAAGTATTTATTGTCGGGTGGCACGTGCGATGCGAATCATCATCATCATCATTAACAGTCGAAAGTCGTCCATTGATGAATAAAGGCGATGCGAACAGTGCCTACAAATTTACGTCTAATGTTTTATGTACGTTAAACATTTTTTTAACAATAATAGGGATGATTACGGATTATGAAACTTAGAAATCTAATTAGTCCGTCAGTTAGGTAATGAAAAAATATTAGATATGTATTTTTTATTTTGTTGTATAATAATATAATTAATAAATATATCGCCAAAAGTATTCGTTTCTGTAAAAAAATAAAAAATACGTGTCTAATGTTTTAAAATAATCTATCAGACGGACATTAAAACAAAAATTAGTCATCTACCCTATTATCAGATGGACATCTTTATATTTTGGTTTTTAATTTAGACTTCGAAAGTACACAGGGCAGGTTACTCTACAGAGCAAGTTATTTTGAAGAAGAAATAGATTTCACGGTGTATAGGTACATTCATAAAGCTTTTGAACGGACACCATTCTAGAATCTACATCGAAAATCTGGATAGTATTACTGTTTTACTTTGGGTAAAATACAAGAAACTAAATCTGACACCTTTTTTTTAAGGGGGAAAATCATCGAATTATTTCTCCTGCCCCGGTGAGTTTTAGTTTTAGAATAGAATAGAATAGAATATAACTTTATTGTACACCATTAATAATATAGTACATACAGAAAAGGAAATGACAAACATAAATAAACATTACAATGGGCACAAAGGCGGTCTTATCACTTATAGTGATTTCTACCAGACAACCTCTGGGTGAAAATTTTAGTTACTGAACATACCTACATAAGTTCCAGTGATGTAATGTATTTTATATTAAATGTACTATTAGGGAGGAAATAACATTTTTTATTTTACGGTCGCTGAAAGTGGTCGTAAAGTGTTTGTGTAATAAAATGTAATAGGTTCGATGTTAGTGTTAAACACACTACTGTAGATACCGTCGAAGTAACAGTCAACATTAATTTCAGATTGTATCGGTTGGAAGGTACTTTTTTACCGATTTCAAAAAAAGGAGGAGGTACTATGTTCGACTTATTGTTCTTTATTTTTATTTGTTTGTCGATTACTCCGACATTTGTGAACCGATTTCCAATTTTCTTGTTTTGTTTGAAAGGGTAGGTATACTCTCGAAATGGTCCCATTTCCATGAGGTCAGGATCTGATGATGGAATCCTAGGGAAACCGAGCGGAACTTTCGAAACTTGTAGGGGCGAGTAATGCGTTTATTATATTTTTCAATTAATACTTTGATATACTGCAATTTGATAAGGGTCTGGAGTCGATCTGATGATGGATCCGACAGCTGACCTATCAATACTAATAATGGTTATTTTTGCTTTTTAGTTTTTACTTTTTGTTTGTTATTAGTATTTGGTTTTAAGAAGTCGGTTTTTTAAACGCAGTTTTTATTTTTAATAAGTAAAAATTAAAAATGGATAAAACTATAGACATCTTATTTCATCATTATGGTATTAGTCATCAAAATGTCCACTGGTGAATGAACTAGCCTCTCAGTAACTTCATTGCATATTTATATTTATAAATTATCTGAATTATTTAAGGAAGTTACGGACTTGGGAATCAAATCTGAGACCCATTATTTAGCTGTCGCTCTTGTAGCCGTTGACCAATAATGCATTAGAATAGTGACTTATTACGAAAATGCTATACCATTACAAAATAATAATTTCATAATTATAGCATTATACCATACAAGAGTATAACACAATTATTATATCAACTAACAATTATTATGTACTCAGTTACTGTAGTTTGTGTTTGTAACGTCATAGGCGTTGGGCGTATTTATCGTCACAGGTATATGTAACAGTAACAGATATCACACAGATTACTAAATAACACAAGTATTCTCGCGAGGACTCATAGCTCAAATCACAGTCATAGTTCAAATAACAGCCTGCTGTGTTATTAGCTGTTATCGAAATTAACAGATATAAGTACCAAAAATTTTATATGATTTCTGTGTATCTTCTAGTGGAAGCTGTGGAATAATAAGCGCCCGCGTAGAAGATACAGATGCGCTAAAAGGTGACGTGAAGAAGGTTGCAGGATCGAACTTGCTGCAAAGAGGTCAATGCAGACATGAATGGAGGATTAACTAAAAATCGCAGGTTACTCACGTGAATATACTGGGAAAAGATCTACTAGTTTCGAACCACAGAGGGGTTCTTCCTCATGAGCAGCGTGCGCGGCGATGTCGCGCAGCCTACTAACTGTCGTAGGTTGCGCGACATTGCATAGTATATTCACATAAGTAACCCGCGATTTTAAGTTAATTTAGTATGTCTCACGATAGTTATTATAAAAAAACATGAATGGAGGATGTTGAAGGAGGCCTACGAAAAATGACAAAGAAAATGTGATCCGTTCTTTATGCCTGTTATTTAGTTACAGATACTGCGATTTTTTACGTAACGGTAACAGGTATCACAGTCGACCTGTTACCAACTCTACGTCACAGTCGTCACAGACCTTTCGTTTCCTGCAAACGAAAACATTGGTGCATAAGTAATAAGGGTTGGAAGGCTTTTTGTTATTTAAATAAACCTCTATGTAAACAGTCATAACGTTTCCTATAATTTTATGCTTTATGCTTGCCTTTAGTGTGCATACATTTATGTAGTATGAAGAAAGGGAATGTAAATGAAAAATGTCGAATT
Organism: Spodoptera littoralis; assembly: GCA_902850265.1. Taxonomy (NCBI): domain Eukaryota; kingdom Metazoa; phylum Arthropoda; class Insecta; order Lepidoptera; family Noctuidae; genus Spodoptera; species Spodoptera littoralis. The sequence goes on along the minus strand of LR824542.2, from coordinate 2,729,566 downwards.
AATTCGATGTAAGTAAGTGACTTGTTGGTGTTTTTGCTTTTTTATGGCATAAGCCGATAAACGAGCAGACAGATCACCTGATGGCAAGCAATCAGCATGGACACCTGAAACACCAAAGCGTTACAAGTGCGTACCGGCCTTTTGTGAATTGGGGATTTGAGGATTGTGGAGGATTCGGGGATTGGAGAGACTGGGGAAGGGGGAAGGGGTAATTGAGCCTCCGGTTAACTCACTCACACGACTAAATACAACGCAAGCGTTGTTTCACGTCGATTTTCAGTGATGCTGTGTTATCACTTCGGTAGAGCCGGCGTATTCGTGCCGAAGCATGGCTTTCCTACACGTGTTGGTTAGGTTATGTTTAGTATTATAAAAATAATAGTTTTGTCAATTATTTTATATTAGTGGCGTAGTTTGTTGTCCTCTTGCTACGAACTCGTAGCACAATCTGTTACGTCGTAGCACTCGTAGTAAGACTACGGCTACAACTGTGCGCTTGTAAACTAACAAAGGCTAAAAACCTACTTTTTTACACATCGTTGTGAAGACTTCCATTCTAAAATGAGAGAAGGAATTTATTCGTTTAAAGACAGATAGCAATAGAAAAAAAATGGGACTAATTTTTTTATATATATAACCAAACATCTGGCTTTTATTCCCGAAGCGGTAGGCAGTGGCGTACATTACGGCACTTAATGCCACTGTACAATGTAACTTAACTTTTTCTTTCATAAGAACATTATTTTTCGCAAACCATAGTACTTAGTTATACTGTACTGGTATTTAAATTAATGATTGGTGTCGAGTTTAAAGGAAATACAAAGAAACATTCAATAAACTACATCAGTACTTACTGAAATTTTCTTCCTACATAAATGCAGCGTCCTTAGCCATCATTTATCAAACGAAACCACGCGGCTGACTTTAAAAACCTTTTGGCGGGAAGTAATTATTTCTCGGCACCATCTTGAATATTACGTCATGTGACGTCATTATACTGATGATTGTGGGGACACGCTTTCATTATGAGAATTAAAAGAAACTGCTCGTTGGTCTCATTGCTAAGTGCGTCTGTCAAGCAAGACCGGGTTAGATTCCGAGCTGCCATTTTACTTTTTTCTTTGTTTTAGGGTCGATTTTTCCGACGACAGGAAAAATTTAACTGAGGAAAAACTTTAAATATTTAACAATTCTTCCATAAGAACTGTAAAATTTTATTCTACAGTTAAGAAATTAACTGATAATTGAAAAATCGGCCCTTATTATGTGATTATGTCGCCGCTAACTCTAGAAATCAACGGTCCTACTCATGTTTTACTTGATGGAAATAATATTAACCATTACTAACAAATTATCTAAAATGTTCCAAACAATTACATGTCCAACTGTTTGTTTACCTTTTTTGAAGTCGAATAAAAACAACGTTTTTGGTCCTTGAATTCTTCAATATGCAAGAAAGAAAGAAAGAAAGAAAAAACATTTATTTAGCACCAGGCACGATGCAGCATAAATAAAAAATAAAAAAAAAGACAATCAAGATGTGACAGTGGAAGTAATAAAAATATAAGAGTTGAAAAATTGAAACAGAAGAATTAGAAAAGAGACGCTGACAACATGCCTATGCTAAAAGGGTCACCCACTCAGTGTATAAAACGTCGAAGTTATCGATAACATGTAAGGTCCTTGACACACTGCCGGTAACCATTTTGTTTGTACCTCCCACATGCAATCGTGCGTGTGTTTAGCCCTTATTACCGTAAACTTTCTTTTCCGTTTTTCTCATAATAAAGGTGGGTGAGTATATTTTGTTTCGTTGCTGTTTTTATTAATTATTATTTTTGAAAGTCTCAGACTTTAGTCTGCATGATTGTAACTAGACACAATGCATGTTGTATGTCTGGGGTTCCTATACGAAACAATAATTTCTGTGATTCACAATTTTTTGGGTTTCTTGTTCGTTCTTCTCGATACGAACCGACATTCATTTTGGAACGAGCATCTAACTTCCCTGTCAGGTAAACTGATGGACTATTTGTAGGTTCCATTGTGTGAATCGACTAAAATAAATACTTTGACTATCTTCTCCTAGGTCTGGGTGTGATATATGGAGTCATTACATATAATCTGAATATGCCGTCTGAATAGTCGTCATGTACTTATGGGTTTAATATGAAATGTTTAAAGAATAATAATGTTCAATAGTTTTCTTTTCATTAAAAATAAGTTAACATAATAGTAAGTTGCTTCTCTTGAAACAGGCAAATGGGGTTTAAAGTACTATTAGCCAGTTGTTGTAATAATCCCATTCTGGTAGCAGACGAGCTTGCTAAACAGTTGGCACGATGCCAAAATGTACCATGTTACTATGTTACATTTTGAAAATTGAAATCTAGTTAATGAGAATAGTAATAATTGAAATGCTAAAACTGCAAACAGCTATTGCAAGGAAAGCAGCAGCATCCTTTTTGTCTTTTATTCTCCAGTGGATTATGATAACGATAATGATTATTACACATTACTAATAACTGGGACTTAGTAAGAGAATTGTCATTTAAGTGTGGGAGAGCCATGCTTCGGCACGAATGGGCCGGCTCAACCAGAGTGATACCACGGCCTCACAAAGGACCGACGTGAAACAACGCTTGCGTTGCGTTTCGTCGCGTGATTCAAGTTACCGGAGGCCCAATTACCCCTTCCTCTCTTTCCGAATCCCTGAGTCCCCAACAATCCTCAAAACCCTAATTCCAAAAGGCCAGTAATGCACTTGTAACGCCTCTGGTGTTCTAGGTGTCCATGGGCGACGCCGATTGCTTACCATCAGGTAATCCGTCTGCTCATTTACCAGCTTATAATAATAAAATCATGTAAGCACGGTTACGGTCATACTCAGAAATATTTAATGATTACTTAAACAATTCATTGGTACCTAACGATGTTTTGTTTTAAAAAAACCTTACCCCACACTAGGATTTTCTCCTGTGTCATGAGTGCGTTTACAAGTATAGGTACAAGTTCACATACACATGACACTCAGACTGCTAACAACAATTTGTGGATCACACAAAAAGATTCCTCCGCCAACCGTGCAGTCTACACGGTTTGTTACAGAAACAATTGCAAAGGATTAAGTTAAGTACCAATTAATTGACTCTGAGTGTGGTGGTTTTATAATTTCAATCAATATTAGCTTCTTAATGCGATTATGCGAAATCTACAACATTTGTACATTCATAAGTAGTCTCTAAACATCGGGAATAAGGTTTATAATGGAGTAGGTGGAGAGCGGTTACTGGTGACCGCACCTGATATTAAATTTAAAAAAAAACAACCATAATAACAAACTGCCCCACTCCCATACTAATTCACAAACATCATGTTATTTCGTTTGGACCTAAGATTTATATTCCTCATTTACTTAATGGTGATGAGAGTTATGGTAGGGATTATATATTATGAGAAGTATTTAGAACTTTTGTTCCTATGTTTGTGTTTGTTTCTTGGTGTTGATGGGAAGTGACCTTGAACTCAAAGGTCGAACAAAGTAGTAGAGGTTTCATGGTGTGTATTAAGTATTTTGAAAATGTTTACAGATTACAGATCATGTGTAATGATCTGTAATCGATGTCGGTCTCATGTTGGAAGTACATTGCCTACTTCTGGATGTTTTTGACCTAAGGAAAGTGGGTGTTACACTAAAATAAGTACCTTTTCAGAGATCTAAACTGTCAAACACCGCGAGGACACCGGTGACCGCAACCTATTGTTCTTTAATTATGTCTATAATGACGGTATTCAAAGGGTTAATGGAGTTGAATTGCATGCGTCACATATTCAACAAATTAATTATTATGTTTTACGGTTTACTCGCGTAATTATTTGACGAAGAACACGACTAGTTTCAAGCCATGCCAGAGGCTCATATTCAGACTCGAGTAACCAGTAGTCTATAGCAACGCGTAATTTCTAAAACAAGTCGAGTTCCTTTTCAAATAATTACATAAGTAAGCCGAAAAAAATAGAAATTAATTTAGTATGTCTCACGAAAGTAATAATATAAATATGTTCAACAAAATATTATATAACTAAACACTTTTTCTTGTTTCACAAAAACCCTAGCTTAAGTTTTTCAAAATGCAGATGAGGATATTCAATCTAAAGTAATGAGAACTCAAGGGAACTATTTGTAGGGCCATTGACCTGATGAAGTAACGTTGAAGAATTTGTATCAAGAGGAAAAAGATTCACCTTGTTATATTCTGTACTAGTTAGAAGACTTATAGATAAAAGAGGTTGTAGTTTAAGGGTAGAAGGGTACATTTGAGGGCAGGATTTTTTTTAGGGGGAAAATCATCGAAGGACTGCTCTCGCCTGGGTGAGGCGGGAGGGAGTGTCAGACTCTTACTGACTAAAAACCACCCCGTTCCTTCTCCTGCACGTCGAGCCGGAGCCCCGGTAACCCGTTAGGTTCTCCGCGACACTTGGGGCCAGGATTAGGTATAAAATGGCTGCTTTTGTCGAAAATTTGGAGATTTCACGGTCACAGTTTTAACTATCTGATTGGCTCATGTGTCATTGCATTTTTCAAGTATAAAGTTTTCTCTGGATTTGTCTGATTGTATTTTGTTGTATTATTCTAGGATTTATTCGCAAATAAGTATGTGAAGTAATCGTAGTGTGTGAGTATAAAAAAATCTACTTGTGAATTACCCAACCAGAGTAAAAAATTACATTGAAATATAAAGTATTAATAAATTGTATTATACATAACATCATATAACACCACGCCTATTATCGGTAGGCAGAAGTGCAAATTACGGCACTTAAATGCCACTGTACAATGTAACACCCACTTTTCACTATTTATGTTATGAGTCCTATGTAATAGGACGTGACCCTATTGCCATATACCGGGCACATTTCCAGACTCCGTGCTATTACTGAGAATTCTTAAATAAACCCAGTAATACTTTTCCCGATCCGGGAATCGAACCCGAGACCCCTTGCCCGGCAGTTGCACTTGCGAACACTCGGCTAACGAGGCAGTCTCTCCCTGTATTATACACTAAACATAATAATATTATGTGCGTTTATACGTAAATAGACATTCAATACTATTTACATTATAATACCAAATAACAAACAAGCAATGAGTTCAAAATTTGACTGCACGGTTGGTGCGGTGGCTGGGCAACCGGCTGCCGTGCAACGTATCGCGGGTTCGATTCCCGCACGGAACAACACATTGTGTGATCCACAAATTGTTGTTTCGGGTCTGGGTGTCATGTGTATGTGATATTGTATGTTTGTAAACGCACCCACGACACAGTAGATAATCCTAGTGTGGGGCAACGATACCTATATAGACAATCACGACCATCATTTGACGCGAAAATACCAATTTGTTTTATCATTACGTTGACAAATCATTAATGTGATTATATCTTCAGTCTGACGTGTGATAAATGATGTCTTGACACGATTCAATCGACTTTTTAACATGTCGGTCAATTGGGTGACTAGTTCATACTAGACTATTTTCTAGCAGTGATTTCGGCCTTATTATCCGAAAAAGGATTATAATCTACTTTTTCTCTATTCTTTCTCAAAGAGGAAAAAAGATGAATTACTTTTTTGTCACTTAAATTGGAAAGCTAAATAATGTCGTGATCACTGCGAGGACCGCCCTGAGGATACGGTGGAACACACTGTAGGGACATGCCCTGCGTGGGCTGACCACCACGGATGGACCCAATAGGGCTGATGCCGATACGGAGCCGCGGATATCTTAACAAGTTGCCGGGGCTTCGGCTCGAATGGCAGGAGTAGGAACGGGGTGGTTTTTAGTCAGTAAGAATCTGACACTGCCTCCCGCCTCACCCAAAAGAAGGCGGAAGAAGAGTCAGAGAGTCATTCGATGCTTTTCCCCCTTAAAAAAATTTGTTGTGAAATGGAATGAGCTTACGCTTGGTAAGTCCCACATAATCGAAAAATATTGTGGTTTAGAATTAACTTTGTTTTTACTGGACAATCACGCTTGTAAAATTACTTAATTTCAGGTTTCTAAAAACCTATTTTCCTATACCATAGCATCAAAAATAGCTGATTGCAATCCAATAACTTTTACCTCCCATCGCTACGACTTGAAACAAAAGAACAAATCCTAACCACAAAAGGAAATATCAGTAAACGCCTTACACAAATTCCCACACACAAGTATGTAATCCATTTTCACCAAACATCGTTTCTTCTTTGAAATGTAACAAACTCGAAACGATCCCTTTTCAGACCTTCGAAATTCCATAAGTCATCTTTTTATCCTCCATGATTTATCTGTAAGCACAAATTTTTCAAAGAATGTGGTGCCAAAATAGTCATTTGTCAACTTATATTGCCTGCCCTTTGCTGATATTGAGTTTTTTGACGTTACAAATAAGGTTCTTTTTTGATGTATTTTGTACCTATTTATAGTTACCTATTCTTTTTCAGTTGTTCAGGTTTTTCGATTCCGAATTATGTTGATTTTAAAATGTTAATGAATTATTATTAAAATTAATAAATAATTTTATTGTCTTTAATGGTTGTAAGATCAATTACTAATTATAACATCCATAGTGCACTCGTGGCATGGGATTTAGTTGACAACTGGCCGATTTGCGCTGTGATGACTTTTCTATCAATAGTCTAAGTGTAATTTTAAAGACCAGATAAATTAACTTGAATCGCGCGTTACTTACGTGCATATACTGAGAAAAGCTCTACTAGTTTCGAACCACAGAGGGGTTCCTCCTCATGAGCAGCGAGCGCGGTCGCGGCGTGTCACGCAGCTCACTGAGTATTCCGCGATTTTTTCCAAATTCTTAGGAATGCCTCTTTCAAGAAATATAATATCGCGTTGCATATTAAAATAAAATACCTTCACAGTAATTTATCTTCGCAATATCAAGGATAGCAATTTACAAAGATAGTGAAGAATAGTTTTACTGCAGGATAGTTAGTACGACGTTGACAAATGACATTCACCTACCTTTCATAATATCTTTTTCCAAGGGTAACCAGTTGACATCTGTCATTATTTACCCCCGGGCTGTCACGGGAAAATATGCTCTATTGTGGTCTACGTAACGTAGGTTACCTATCTTTAGTAATTCGGTGGTCTATATATTTGTGCGCAGTGTTTCGAATATGTTTAGTAATAGTGTTCTTTGAAAAACATGTGTTTTCTTATAGGATTTTTTTTTTAAGGGAGGAAAATCATCGAATGGCTTCTCACGCCTGGGTAAAGCGAGAGGGAGTGTCAGACTCTTACTGACTAAAAACCACCCCGTTCCTACTTCTGCACTTCCAGCCGGAGCCCCGATAACCCGTTAGGTTTTCCACGACTCCGAATCGGCATCAGCCCTATTGGGCCCCATCCGTGGTGGTCTGATGGCTCTTTGAGCGGTACGCGACGCGCCGTACGCTCGGATTTCTTATGGGATAGGAGGCAAATAGCTGATCTAACATATATGTACATAATCTCATGTCGGCAAACAGCATCATCCATAAACATTTGCAATAAGTACCAGAAGAGTATGAACGCATTCGGCGTTTCACGGCAGTATGAAATTATATTACATTGAATTAAACTAGACTAAGTTGTATTAAGCTTGCAGCAGTTATTAGAGGTATAATGATGCATTTAAGCAAATAGCATTTCAATGTACCGAGTATATGTAGGTGGGTACTACATACTATAGTTACTAGCAATTATGGCGCAGAGTGTGGTGGCCCGGAGGTTTAAGAGGCCCGGTTCTCATGCATGAGGGTGCAGGTTCGAAACCTACCAACGGCGAGTACCAATGTGACTTTTTCCGAGTTATATGTACTTTCTAAGATTATTTAGACACCACTGACAAACGGTGAAGAAAACCTGGACAGGTTTCTTCACGATGCTTTTTTTTTGTTGAAAAAATAATTTCTAATTATAAGTCTGTAATCGCCAACACGCATTGAGCAAACGTGGTGATTAATGCTCACCTTCTCCGTGTTTGAAGAGGCTTTGCTCAGCAGTGGGCATTTATATGCTGTTGATGTTGATGGCGCAGAGTATGAACTATAATTACTGGTACATGCTATGTTCAATTATATGAGATACAACAATTTTGCTCATGTGCCTAGTCTGGTAGTTTAATTGCAACAACCTTATAAAAAGGATATTATTCAATTTAATAAATTGCAGGTTTTGCGACTACAACTACGAATTGAGGTTACGCATACACTTATTGTTTTTTTTTTAATTCGCCGAGGTGTTACGAAGCTTACTGCCTTGTTGGCCGCAAGTGCGACTGCCGGGCAAGGAGTCTTGGATTCAATTCCCGGGTTGGGCAAAGTATAACTGGGTTTTTAAAAAAAATTTAGTATTAGTAGCACGGAGTCTGGAATTGTGCCCGGTATATGGCAATCGGCTCACCCCCTATAACATGGGACTCATAACATAAATAGTGAAAAGCGGGTGTTACATTGTACAGTGGCATAATGTAAACCTCTGCCTACCCCTTCGGGGATAAAAGGCGTGATGTTATGTTATGTTATGTTACAAAGCCTACCGGAGATAGAGCCTAGTTGCTATACATGCATAGGTTGTGAGTGATTATGGAAACCCCTAAGAATGAAAGAAGGTCCCACCCATAATACAGCATTGGACTCTCACTGAAAGGCTAGTGTACTCATCAAATCAAATAAAGGTCTATTAATTGGTTAAACACTTTGCTCCCGTCCATTATCAGGGTAAAACGATCTATATCAGACGTTATCGACCCTTAACGTAATTTATACATTGAAGTGCAGATAAACGAGGTATAATCTTGTATAAAATGGATGCTGTTTCAGCTAATTAATTGCCGATTTAGTTTTACTAAATGTATTGTGAGATGCTTGTAGGCGGCTGATCTGGAAGTCCTTCGTGGGGGGGGGGGGGTGTTCAGTAGTGGAAGTCTTGTGGCTATATGATGATGATTGTAACAATAGATTATAAATTATTCCAATTTAGTGTTAAACTTAAAGGCTTTGTTATTGAAAGAATAAAATAAAAACTGCTTTTAAAAAAACGACTACAAAAAACGAATAACAAAACAAAAAGTCAAAATTAAAAAGCTAAAAATAACTATTATTAGTACTGATAGAATAGTACTGACAGACTACTCACTGATAGGTTAGAAGTCGGCGCCATAAGCGCACATCATGATGATATAAATCCTCCTTTTTTTGAAGTCGATAATAAGCTATTGAATCATACAGTAGTTTTAGCCATGACATTATTTCCTTTAAAAAATCCGTCATCACAATCGCTATGTCTCACTCTATAATGTAACACGCATATCTGTAAACCATACCTTTAAATACAATGTAAATTAACAACTATAATTTCAAAGTCATTTTCTAGCTTGTTATTACAAAGTTAAAATCAGGTCACCCAGCTTGTTTTAATCAACAAAAGTAATCACCGCGTTTGGCTGTAACCCCACCGATCACATCAACTGCGTCATGCTTACATGTAGGTAATAGGTAGGTCTAACGATATTGTTCGTTCCTTGCAAGACAAATTATACCATTCCGCTAAGGCGTATAACATACGGTGTGAATACAAAGGGGTGGCGTTTCGTTTCGATTCGAGCGAGGCGCTCTAATTTCGTTGTCTCGCATGTGAAATGATTTTATAATTCAATTATTAAGATTTTCATTGCTTTGTTATTGCTTTTTGTCTTGTTAGGTACTTGTTTTTGCATTTTCTTTCTGTTTTCATAACTCGATATAATGAAATTAATTTTTAACACATAAACATAACATTACGCCTTTTATCCCCGAGGCAGAAGTGCACATTATACCACTGTACAATGTAACACCCACTTTTCACTATTTATGTTATGAGTCCCATGTAATAGGGGGTGAGCCTATTGCCATATACCGGGCACAATTCCAGACTCCGTGCTACTACTGAGAATTTTTTAAATACCCAGTAATACTTTGCCCGACCCGGGAATCGAACCCGAGACCCCTTGCCCGGCAGTCGCACTTGCGACCACTCGGCCAACGAGGCAGTAATTTATTTATACAATTTGTTATTATTATATATATTTGTATATTAATTTTTACAATTTGTCAAATGATATTCTTTGATTGTTGGTGACTTTAAGCTGTATGTCTAGTCATTTAGATGACGATTATGACCATTGAAAGTGAAATGTAAGGTCGCTTTTACCATTTACCTTTTCAGTGTTAAAATTTAATCTAGAATCTAGAATTTGTACAATTTAGTCGAGCTACCTTTTTGTCGTATGCTACCCTTAATCTTAATAAAACTGCTGATAGAATTTTATTTTATGTTGAACATAAACACTTATTGATTATTTGATAGCTACATACTATGCATGGACAGTGTAATTTTATCGTCAATTGTATGTTTCACACTGTTTTAGGTGATTGATAGTTATTTTGCATTTGTATCGTTTTTTATGGGCTTCTGATGGTATCGATTTGCTTTGATGGATTTTTCGTGTTCCAAACTAAAATGAGGTGTCAGTATGAGTTTTACTTTTTGACTTAATTGTTTTTTAAGCTTCGTGTAATTACGAATTCATTACATACTGTTACTCGTCATCATTCTTTTTTGGAAAAAAATTACTTTGTAACGAAAATGTGTTAACTCAGCCCAGTACAAAGTAAAATCAATCTTACTACTATTACAAATACTAAAGGTGTGTGTGTACGTTTGTTTCTCAAACACCAAACTGCTGAAGGGATCGGGATGAAATTTGGAAAAGGAGTAGATTAAGGTCTTGAATAAGTAACACATATAATATAAAAAGTGATTTTATACCACGGTAACACTGGTCAAGCCAGAAACTAGTACGATGATATGAATAAAAAATAAGTTTTGACATAGGTGATTGAATCTTAATTGGTTAAATTTCAGTCTCATTCGCATAATGACTGTTCTACTGGTTTGTTTACCATAAAAACGACATTTGTCTAAAGAGAAAATAGCATCACCGGGACCGTTTGAAATCATGGACTACTCCTTAAACATATATGAAGCTAAAGTGCACTTTATTCTCACAATACTGCACTCAGGTGGAACATCGAATAGATATATGTACCTAAGTTGAGTTCTAGAGATTAGGTACTGGATCCACGTACGTACATTCTGACAATTGGGATGTTCCGTTAGTTGAAAGTAATTTTGAACTCGCATTGACTTCACACGTACGTAATTTCCCGACTTTTATAGTTTACTTGGTGATAGTTCTCTTTAAGTGTCTTCTGCATTACCTTTTTTAAGTAGTTATAGTAAATCGAGCCTGCGGAGCCATCAGATCACTACGGATGGGGCCCAATAGGTCTGATGCGGATACAGAGCCGCGGAGGACTTAACGGGTTGTCGGGGCTCCGGGGGCTCAAAGAGCAAGATTAGGTACGGGGTAGTTGTTAGTCCGTAAGAGTCTGACACTAAGGCGGGAGAAGTCTTTCGATGATTTTCTCCCCTTAAGAAAAAAAGTTAAGAGTAAATAAGTTATAGAGGCCTGATATTGCGGCGAAATCTCTCCAGTAAATGACGGTACGGCAGTGTTTCCTTCACGGTCGACTTGGCGGGGGCACTGCCATGCACCCAGATTAGATTCTATGGCTAGACTGACTCGTTGGCCGAGTGTTCGCAAGGGTCTCGGGCAAGGGGTCTTGGGTTCGATTTCTGGAGCGGGCAAAATATTACTGGGTTTAAAAAAAATCACTCAGTTGTAGCACGGAGTCTGGATATGTTCCCGGTATATGGCAATAGGCCCACCCTTATTAGATGGATAAATATTGAAAAGTGAGTGTTATATTAGAGGTATTATACAGTTGCATTAAGTGCCGTAATGTGCATCTTTGCCTTACCCTTCAGGGATAAAAGGCGTGATGATATGTTATGATTCAATGACAGATATTTAGCTTCTTAAGCAAGATTATAATGTAATTAAACCGAAATCAAACAGAAATCAAATTGAAAACTCGAGATATCATTCCACTAAACCATAACCACATGCTTATTAGTGATGTTACTATCACCTAATAGATACGGATACCATATCCGATGATATGCAACGTGGTGCTAATGAAGTCTGGTTTCCCACATAGGTACGTGATGAATTGTTGCCAAACTTCATTACTGCGACGTTGCCAGCATTGCACGGATGCTAGACGGATGGCAAACTGACGCCATGTTTGTTTAAAGGCAAATGAGATATTTGCACGTATTTTCTCGATATACATGTCTACGTAAACTTATGTCTGTATTACATGGAAGCTAGGTGAAATTACAGAGATTACGATTAAAAGTCACATAGGTAAAGTAAATCTAATAGTCAAATATTTTTATAAACATTTTTATAAAATTTACTGCCTTGTTGGTCAAATGGTCGCAAGTGTGACTGCCTGGCAAGGGGTTCAATTTCCGGGTCGGGCAAAGTATTAATGGGTTTTAAAAAAATCTCAGTAGTCGCACGGAGCCTGGAATTGTGCCCGGTATATGGCAATAGGCTCACCCCCTATTACATGAGACTCATTACATAAATAGTGAAAACTGTAAATAGTGTTACATTGTATAGTGTCATAATGTACACCTCTGCCTACCCCTTCGGGAAAAAAAGGCGTGATGTTTTGTTTATTACATTTGTTTATTGCTACATAATAATAACAAAAAATATTCAAAATAAACATTAGGTACAACGTAATCATAACAAATCATTTTTATGACAATATGCTAATATCCGCGGTCCGGATATGTTCGGATATTGATTCGCGGTTCCGAACACGTCATCTTTGGTTAGGTACATCACTAATACCACAGAGTAAATAGCATACAGAAGATCCATTCATTCACTATTTTCAAAATTTTCGATTTTTGAGTCGAGCAAAGATATCGTTTTTGAGATTTTCGGTTTTCGAAAATTCAGGTATAGAGGTATATTTGGAAATGTGCTGAGTATAATGACAAAATTTTGCGCACTTCTTATAGTCAGTGATTCAAGTTTACATTGTATATTAATACTCAATAGTGCTTTGCTCGATCGGAGAATAGAATCCGAGACATCTCGTGCATACATTTGCAATCACTCAACAAACCAAACAGCTATTTAAATTAACAATTTGAAACATTGACACGTTACAAAGTCCCATCAAAGCTGTCATGGTATCCAATTTACAATGACACACCGAAATGTTCGAACGGATGTAGGATTCCCATTGAGATTCCCATTCAACCCGTATATTCCCATTCCACACGTATATTCGCATTACACCCATACATTCATTCGTAATGTCATCTCGGTTTCGATGGCCCATTTCTCATTGACTGGATAGTCCCATAAGGGTTTGAGCGATTTAATCCCATACAGTACCCATGTTCATAAATCATTTGCGCGTTACCGTGTGGTTTTAATTGTGACTTTTGGATACAAGGGCTTTTGGTTCAATTTATTATATAGCTCGTTGGTTTCCAAAAAGGATTCAGGAAAAAGGTTTACTGAGATTATATAACATAACATAACATCACGCCTTTTATCCCCATTACGGCACTTAATGCCACTATACAATGTAACACCCACTTTTTCACTACCTATTTGTGTTATGAGTCCCATGTAATAGGGGGTGAGCCTATTGCCATATACCGGGCACATGTCCAGACTCCGTGCCACTACTGAGATTTTCAAAAACCCAGTAATACTTTGCCCGACCCGGGAATCGAACCCGATACCCCTTGCCCGGCAGTCGCACTTGCGGCCACGCGGTCAACAGGCAGTCTTTTGTCAGTCAGTCTAAAATAATACTTACTTTTTTTAAGAGACAAGTCCGCCAGACCCTCCTACAACCGCTGCAACTCCAGTAAGCCAGGGCTTACTGGAGTTGCATCCTGATCTACAGTAGATACAACCGTGAAAACACCGGAACACTGAAGTCCGGCGCGTCCCAGGGACATGAATAACAGTCTTGGTTCCCCCAACGAAGTGAATCAGAAGATATTATAAGAAGATTATACTTACTATAGGTTATACTTACTATTTCGACTGCACGTTTGGCACGATGGCTGGGTTGCCGCTAACGTGTAGCGGGTTTGATTCCTTTGTGTGATCCATAAATTATTGTTTCGGGTCTGGGTGTCATGTGTATGTGAACTTGTATGTTTGTAAACGCACCCACGACACAGGAGAAAATCCTAAAGGGAGCAAAGTTTTTTTTTTAAACACTTATATTATACGTATGTAGAGGAGTTCCATAGCTCAACGGTGGTGTTCTGCAATGGGCTATCGATGCGATACTTACTAAGACACTTTTTGGTACTTTTTTATTACCTACTAGCTGTGCCCGCGACTTCATTCGCATGGAATAGTGATTTGCTGCGCTCACCCCGTAGGTGATAACGTGACAATATGTAGACTATATGTTGACCCGACCTTTTAGTAATAAGCATACAAAATTTTAAGGAAATCCATACAATACTTTTTGAGATCACCCCGGACATACATACAGACAAACAAACCAACAGACAAATTTTTAAAAACCATATTTTGGCTTCAGCATCTATTGTAGATAACGCCCTAAGTATTCTTTTAGAAAAATATTCAATGTACAGTTTTGATTTTTCTACGACTTTATTACATGTAGATTAAATTCATTGGATTAGGTTATGAGGCTATTCAAACACTTTGTACATTATTTTGAAATTGAACTCTAGAAAACGTACTGAGCAGTTGCATTTACGAAGTCTCAGCTAATTAAGCAATCATCTTAATATCAACTTTGCTTAGCAATAACTAAAGTTTACTTTCGTATAGCAAGCACCACTAGCTGGGTTGTCCGTGCAATGAATAATGAACATTCCTGAGTAATTCGTGCCTGAAACTATTTCAGGGTTGTCTCGTAAATTCAGTTCAGTGACAGTGGATATAGGCGTTTAGACAAGACATCTAAATAGACTTGGTCTCGATTCTAGATAGATTAAAGTTGAAAGATGTTAATTTTGTTAATTTTTCCCTAACTAAAAACTGGCATAGATACTAATTAATTTTTGTTGTTAATTTGTTTTGTTTTAATCAGACATATGATAATTATATAGAAAATTGAACTTGTTAAATTCTCATTTTAATGTGTGTATGGTGTGGATTATTGTTGTTATTTTCTTTTCCATAATTCTCAAATTGGATTTTATTTTTAAGCCACTGTTAAGCCTATGAATTGCCAGTGCTATGTACACCATTATTGTCGCATGCATCAGACCTTTATTTTGTTACTATTGTGTATTTTGAATGTTATATGTTTGTGATGTGGTGAAAATACTTTTGATCCTACAGTTCTTAATATTAGTAAGATTTATTTTGTAATCTGGCTTTTTACACCAAATAAACATTTTACTTATATAAAAAATATGTACATTAAAGTAAGTAAGATTATATTAATGTTTTAAAAATCAAATTAATTTGATTCTTTTAACTTGGGATTTGTGTCAAAGTTAAAGCCACCTTGATTTGTATGAGTATCATTGTTTGTGTTAAAATACATGAGTACCTAAGTAAGTTCAAATATGCAAATTAATTTATGTAATAGAGTATTTTAATTGACATGACATTGAGAATAGTTGACACGTATTTTTTATTTTCACGTATAGAGTTACAATATTTAGATAAAATTGAGTTAAGTTTAGAAGTGGGAGGTCGTTACGTCTTAACGTGCTACAAAATGTGACACGCTGTGACATTACACGATATTTCAAATTAATATATTATCGTCGAAAGTATTTAATTTTGTGAGAAAAGAAAACAACTACATGTTAATGTTTTAAAAATTGATTTATCAGTCGGATATAAAAATAAAAAGGATACTTCCCTATTCAAGGCATGTCAATTGGTAGGGTATATTTATCTAAGTAAATAAAACTCAATACATTATTTACATACATTTAATCATTGCCTATTATATCTATAATATAGCGACTTAACAAGATGAAATTTCATAGATTTTCAGAGCACAAAACATTTGACTAGATCAATATATCATATTATAATATATATTAAACATTTAAATTTGAAACATAAGTAGGTATAAAATACAACAATAAAAATTACTATCAATTTGTAAGGACCACCACAGACAAACATAGCGATTATCACGTTGTCAAAAGTATATTAAAATTTGATTTAATCAAGTATTTGTAGTGACCCTTATTTTCGAACAAGTAACAACAATATTAGTAATTTATAATTTAAAAACAAAGCCATACAATAGTTTAAAAGACCACGTAATAGATGTTATAATTTCGTAATTCGGACCAAACCGGCAGAGAAAAATTCAAGAATCATTAGATATGGCTACGAGATATGCTATATAATAATGCGTAAAGTGAATAATTTCATTCGTTGTTATTAGTATAGTATCTAAAAGATTGAAAAGTTCTAGTAAACTTGAGCCTTAGTAATAAAACGTGAATTTGAAATTGTTCCACTATTAGAGAGAAATATGAAGGTTATTATTATTATTTCTATATTGAACACATACACACGTAAAATGAAAATTTTATGCCTCTGATCCACGAACGAGTGTACTTGACAAAACTTCAAACTAACCTATCCTTCAGCGTTTCACTGCGACCGCAAACGATAACTATTAAAGTCAAAGTCCTCGTGAACCTGGTCACGATACAATGGCTAGCTTCGTTATCCATTGAACTTTCCTTAACAAGCAGCCGATACGGTCTCAGTAGCGACTCGTAAATGGATCAAAGGCTGTTCGATATTGACACTTAAAAGGGGTCACGTACGGGCTTCCGAAGCTGGGGATAGCCTAGCCTCCGCTGCGATTACTAAAGCGCCCGTGTGAAAGACCCGTAGAAGCCGAACCTTGTCGTGATTACATCTATTTTAATCCATGGAATGTTAGACGGTTTGTCTGTGAAATATCTTCATTTCTCCTCTTGTCTCGTGGTGCACGTGGCGTGCTGTGAACTTGGTGCTTAGAAGCTAGTCCTGCCAAATATGAAGTTGCCGGGAGCGTTAGGATCCTCGGTGGAGAAGTACTCCTTCCATAACTCCTGGAACTCTTCCCATGAGACGCTGCTCTTGCCCTGTTAAACAAGACGATTCATAAATTAACATGTTAACGTTAACAATCAGATCACGTCTGTCCAAAATTGTTTTGGTTTCTGTTTAAACAACGTCAAAAATAACGTTTGAAAGTTCCAAAAATAATTTCCTTAACGTGAATTGTTTATGAAACCCGTGACCACGGTCAATGACAGTATACCCAAACAACCCTACGTCAAAATTAAAAAAGAAATCATTTGATCTGCTTATAAATTCTCAGTCAGACGTAAACAAGTCAGTTCTATAAATGATCAGTAAACAGTTGAATGTTAAATTCTGTTGACAATAAAAAAACTGAATGCTGACGCTGGAATTCAAATTAAACAGAATGTATTTATGCCCCAATTTATTCAGTCAGCACAAAAAATGGCGGCTCATAAAATCCGCACGATGCAAAAATGAATAACAAATATACAAATCGAATAAATCAATTGTAAAACGTGTGAATATTCAACTATTATAAAGTTTAATCGTCCATTTTAATGGAAATCGGAAAAACGATTTGAATTGAGCATTGTGTTCGATTTAATAAATCGATGTACATTATTCATACTTCGATGGAACGGGGGAAATCTGATGTTTAAAGCAAGTACGGAATTGTTTCTGGTGGATTTTGTTTGTTTCAACAGTGACGCAAAGACTTTCATACATTTAAAGAACAAAAACGAGAATAAGTTTGATACAATAAAGAATAAATTAAGAAAAATACTTAAAAATTTAGCAATCAAAAGCTTACAATAGAACTCACTTAAAGCATAACTGTATAAAATGACAAAAATTATATTGAAATTTGATGACACAGCAATCATTTTCAAGGAAATAACAACCACGATAGCATACATCATGAAGATAAAAAAGCAACCAGAAGATAAACTCGACTCCTATTTGTCCTACTGAGATAAAATTTCCTAATAAAACCGGGCTTAGGGTAGGAACAGACAATGGCTATATAGATTTATGATGGCCGCAGTCTCAAGATCTTTATTGCAGCACTCTTGAAGCCCTGAGCAAACTAATTAGAAATTGCCACGGACCGCATTTTTCCAACCACTTTACGTAAGAAAATTTTAGGCAAATTACTTCTGAGTTTGTGAATAGTTATGCTAAAATTTGCATTAATTGGGAATGGGCGTTTCACAAGGAATAAGAAACGAGGTAGAAGAAAATAGTAGAAAAGTATTTTACTAATGGGTCATTATCTCGCTTGGTGGTATGCGATAATGCGGCCTACAATGAAGCATACTCCCTCCAACATAATATTCTGTCGGGTCTGAAAGACACTCAGATTATACCCGTCAGGAAAGACTTTGACAAAGAATTCCATTCCTAGTAAGTTAGCAAAAAAATTATTACAATATCATTTGGGTTACTACTATAATAATTGACTCATGCCACTTTGTTATCTGAAATGTTGAACAAAAGGAAAAGGTACTTGAGTACATCATTATTCGGCCACTTCAATTATAACTCTATAATATAATATGACCTTGCCGCCTATGAAAAGGATTGGCCACAGAAAGTTTTAAAGAAGAGACGAGTGGAAGGAGGATAGGGAGACTTTTGCCCTGCAGTGGGACGACCATCGATAAAATAAAAACTAATAAATAAATAACCTAGAACCTAAATAAATAAATAAATATAAAAAGGTTCTAGATACAGGATATAGGATATATACACAAGAACTAAAGTAGTTCCCACTTAAATATAGACGAAGGCGAAGTATAGACTGACAGAGACGAAAGAAGTCTTTAATAAGTTCATTGTCATTCTAATTGCTTCATGAATTCGTAAACCTGTTTTAGAAAATCAAAATGATTATAGTTATTAACAATCCAATTGGGATATCTGTTACCAATTATTGTGATTGGAATTCGTTCCAAAAATGTCCTTGTAAAATGGAGCTTAAACAACATTTTCTTTCAATTATTTTAAGTATCCGTTTGCTATTGTGTTTCCTTTTCTAACATTTTTAACCTACTCTTTCACAAAATACGAATTATTCCAAATGGACGATCGATTAAATACGCCCAATCTTTTCAATAATAACAGATACTTGATCGGGCAAAAACCTGAGAAATGATCCAAAAATATCATCACAAGACTACTTTTCTCCCAAAACCCGCCAACAACCAAATTCAGAAGGAACCTACTAGAAAAGAACAAAGAGATATCAGAAGAACTTACCTTAGCCATCTTAGTAAAAGCCACCTTACACTCCTGAGGGTCGATGCCGTAGGAGGAGCAGACGGTGGTGAACTCATCGCTATCGATGGTGCCATCAGCGCTGGCGTCTTCCAGTTGGAACATGAACTGGGCATACAGCTGTTGCCACTTGAGAGCAGCTGATGGGTTCTGGGCGTAGTCATTCCACATCGAGGTCCATTCCTCCACGGAGACCTGGTGAAGAAAGAGAGGTTATAGATAATTTGCATTTTCATGATTCTATAGAATACCGTTCAAAGTTCGAGGAAAAGAGCTACAAATTAGGTTATTTTTTTAGTTTGTCACTTTTTGAAGTTAAATCTTGTCTTAATTGTTACTCAAATGAAAACGTATTTTTTTGGAAAGATGTTTCTATGTTTCTCATTCCTCGGTAAACTATAAAAGTCAAAATCAAAATCATTTATTTCAATTAGACCAGAAAGGCACATTTGAACGTCAACAAAAAATGTTAAGTAAAGCTATTTGTGCCAGATGTCACCTGATGTCACCTATGCCCTGGCATGTATAAATTTGATTTATAATTAAACACTCTCATACCGAACCTAAACGAGTGCATACCATTTCACTTCTTGCACAAAAACCATACAACATACGGCGCTAAGCTCTACAAGTTATTATTATTTAGATCTACCGGTTATTTCAGTAAAACATCTTTGTATAAGAGCAATAATATATCTATTAAGTAAGAAAGCTTAACAATCTCATTGATAGTTACAACATACTTCCAACAATCCTACATCGAGCACGAACAAAGAACAATAATTTTGGTCCATTTCGTGCAAAAAGTAAAGCTATTCCGCCTAACAATACGTACTTCGGTACACCCAATTTCAGGGAGGTTGCCTAATTAATTCAATTTGTTGGCAACGGTAGTGCTAATCTATTTACAAGTCAGTTTCGACCCCAATCTACTTGAGAAATGGCCAGGACAGAAGAAAATGGCTACAGATTTATTCATTGCTGGTGATTAGGTTCAGGAGATACGAACAGATCTAGAGATATTATGTGAATTGACACCAATCTTCTTTGTATCTTACTCACCATATTTTGAAACAGATATTACTGTGAAGAAAGACGAATAATCACCTTGTGTTAAAATCATTAACCGACTTAAAAAAAAGATGTTCACATTTTGGCCTGTAGACCACTATCTCGCCTAGTGGTAAGCGATGATGCGGTCTACGATGGAGCACGTCGTCCTACTTCTATAACCATCCTATTCACTCAGACCTTAAAGACCATTCAAGAAATATAGACTCTGGCGAAGAATTCCACTCCTTAGCAGTACGCACAAGGAAGCTTGATGCGAAGCGCTTCATGCGTGTGGGTGGGACATCTACGGTGACGGTTCGCCGATTGTCTTTTTTTTTGTGGCATAAGCCGGTAAACGCGCCGACGGATCACCTTATGGTAAGCAATCGGTGTCGCCTATGGACACCTGGAACACTAGAGGCGTTACAAGTGCGTCACCGGCTTTTTGGGGATTAGGAGTTTGAGGATCGTTGAGGATTCAGGGATTGGGGAGATTGGGGAAGGTAATTGGGCCTCCGGTAACCTCACTCACACGACGAAACACAAGGCAAGCGTTGCTTTACGTCGATTTTCTGTGAGACCGTGGTATCACTCCGGTCGAGCCAGCCCATTCGTGCCGAAGCATGGCCCTCCCACACTTAACTTCTTGTGGTACGATGGTGGAAAAGACTAGGGGGAGTAAAGTTGTGCAATTCTTCAAGGATGTATGACTGTGCGCGATTATCTCGTGATTAGTTAAACCGATTTTGATGCGGTTTACAGAAAAATGTGTTACACTTAGGAGAAGGGGGTGAGTCGTATTTTTAACCGTACTTTATAAAAGAATTATTTTATTATAATATCATACGATATTGTAAAAATGTTAGGGATTCGTTAGGGATTGAACTTGGAAACTACAATGTATGTACATTCAGCATAACTATCAGGGCTCGTACACAAAACTGTCGCAATAACTTGCGAATTGATTCGTATCGCGCATCGAAATCTTGTCTTCCCAAAATCTTTTTTATTTTTTTCCTGTATTTCCTAAGCAATAACAGAAATTCACACTTCTTTTTATTACGATCCGTATCACTACCTAGTTTTTAATTTTAAATATGTTTAGTACGGTTGACGGTCGTCAAAGGAATGGTCATCTTAGGAAACGCCTTGTCGCACGAAATCGCATCGCTGCATTTGGCATCGTAATTTTCTGCGTTGCAAATTTGCATCGCATCGCATTGCAGTTTTGTGTACGAGTCCTCATAGTAACGTCTCGCGAAGCAGTCAGAAACCCAACCTGTCAATTTTCACAACCCTTGCCAGAACTTAAGAGGTAATAAATACCCCTACAAATGACAACAATTGATGGTATTAGTTTACCCACATGAACTTTCAAAATACTCTCGAGACTTAAAAGGGTTAAGTCGTGTATGAAGTTTCTTCAGCTTTTTACGGCAAAAAGTTACCAAACTATGAAGTACTTGATGGCCAAGTTCTTTTAGGAAAAGTGGTTTTTGACATTTTGTGTTTATTATGTGTGTGTGTGTGATATTTTACTAAATATAATGTCGGACCCACATTATCTAGTTCAGAAACACGAAGGACTCAAAAATTGAAATAATTATTGGTAAAATGCAACCATGAAGATTTAAGTGTTTCTATTTGAATTCACACTACTGGAATCTTTTTAAAAATACTTTAAAAAAGCGTAAATTTTTCCTCAATTGGAGAAGTTCGCTACATAAACAGACACCTACTCAAGAATTTATATTATGTAAGCGCATAAAGACTAGTAAATCGTTCTTCAATTAACATTTTCCTCGACCATTATCTAAACGTAATAACAGTAAAAAACTACGCGTAAACAGAAGAGCAATTCGAATCTAAAAAAAAGTACAATAAAAATATTTCACACTAATTCGACGACTGTGTTAGTCATCTAACTAAAATCTTTGCAGTTTGAGGAAAATCGCGTGTAAAATTCACGTTAAACTAAAATGTTTATGCGTCTACTTCAAATACTAACTCATCGTAAGAATCCCGTAAATCATGTTCCTCTTCGCCCGAACTAAAATTACAAGATTTATGATCGTTCAAAGCTCTCGATATTAAACGGTTACGGGGTTAGACCTCCAAAATTATGGGTTCAACCATTTACATTCTCTGTAATCTCGTGAGACTAACATTTTATCACGCTTGTATGTGTGTGCTCTTGAGAAGATAGATAAAATTTGACAACCCATCGGCGCAGTAGCTGGGCAACTGTGTATGTGAACTTGTAGGTTTGTAAATGCACCCATGACACAGGAGAAAATCCCGGTGTGGGGCAAAAAAAGAAAAGCTTAGTCTCTCTCTCTCTCTCTCTCGTTGTAATAATCAAACTCAATATTAACAACAGGGTGCTCACTCTTGAAACCAATTTCAATGTCAATGCAATTTCAATCCAATAAAATTTCAATATTTATTCAATGTCAAAACTTATCGTAGCTGTAAAAATAGCATTCAAAGTACGGAATCTATAGCCAAACTCAATACTATTTAGTTCATTACATATCGACTCAATGCGGAAGCAATGGGCGCTAGTGTTGCAACTCAAGAGTACGAAATTTCACCATACCAATGTCGATCGATTGGAATTGGATTCAATAGTAAGCTCCTAGATGATTTTAATAAGTACTCCTTTGAAATAAATCAACAATACCTTGTTCGACCCAAGAATCTGTAACCAACTAATATCCACTTCAATCGTAAATCAGGCCCTTATTTAATCCTTTTACAATTATATCCATACTTTCATTAAACAATCAATATTTATAACGGTTTTAACAGACGTGTAAAAACCCTGGAATAAAAAATGCAACAATTGCGATCCATAGAGCAATAAATGTCAAAAGACCTTCATCCCTAGAATGATGTATCCGATAATTTCACGATAATTTACATACATATTCCATACTCCATAATCGCATCAAAACAAAGCCTAGAAAATATACAAAAATGACGCGTGACTCCGTTCATTTAAAAAGCCGATGGCCCAGTTTGAACAAAAAGTGAATTACGAAGCAGAAATTCTAATAAAACCTGGACGCGGTAACAATGCTTGAAAAAATGGTTCTGTAATTAAGCGGGGTCGCTTTTGGCTTAAGCCCAGCGATGTGGGGTTAATAATGGTGATTGGAATAATTTTTGTGTCATTCATTTTTGTTCTTTTTTTATTTTTGTGGTTATGGTTGTTTAAAATAAGGTTTATGGTGTTGTACTTAAGATATTTGGGTGGGGCAGAGTAATCCTGCTGTTTTTTCGGGTATAGAAAATTTCTACGTAAAAGTATGGAGTCTGGAATTGTGCCGTGTATAAGACAATAGGCAATTCCTATTACTTACTTAGTTAGTTATCGATTCTAAAAATTTTATCTACTACAGACTATACTACAGACAACACAATTATTCTAAAACAACATCAAATATAAATCAACGACGAAAAAATATCATCACAAAAAGGTTTGACTAAAAAATCAAAATTGGAGAGCTCTCGCAATTGAATGTTCAGACTGTAACAACAGAAAATTTAATAAAGGCAGCTGCTTCGTTATTTTAAGATATTACCCTACCTTCTACGATGAGCCACTTTACTTTTATGGAACACTGCTTTACACTCTAATGATAGTCTAAAACGTTTTCATTATCTTCCAAACTTTCGATAATTAATAAACGAGAATAGAGTTACTAATACTCTAAATGCATAAATATATAATATACACCTTTATCCCCGATGGGATAGGTAGAGGTGTACATTACGGCACTTAATGCCACTGTACAATGTAACACACACTTTTCACTAATTATGTTATGAGTCCTATGTAATTGGCGGTGAGTCCATTGCCATATACCGGGCACAATTCCAAACTCCGTGATTATGATCCTATGATTGACTGATCATCATCAACATCCCATAAGTGGCCACTGCTGACCAAAGGCCTCTTCTTACATGAAGAAGTTTTGAGTATTAATCACCACGCTTGCTCAATGCGGGTTGGCGACTTCAAACTTATAATTAGAAATTATACGCCCAGGTTTTCTCACGATATTTTCTTTAACTATTTGTCAGTAGTGTCTAAATAATCTTAAAAAGTCGTTGGTAGGTTTCGAACTCGTATTCTCATGCGTGAGAAGCGGGCGTCTTAAACCTCTTAACCGTCAAAAACCACTACGACCTACGAGTGATCATTGCACCATTGATATATATTTCAGTAGTGTAACTATATAATGTACATGTTTATCTGGAATAAATGCTTCGACTTTGAACTAACCCTGACCTTGATATGGTTTATTTTACTGTTTACAAATTACTAACACTTCCCAGTTGCATCTATTTCAAAGTGTGATAGAAAACAGATTGTAATTTCAATTCAAAATAGGACTGTCAGAAGCTTCATTATTCTTATACAGACTGGTTTGTTGTAATGGATGACTGGCTTCAGCCAGCGGTTTGTGTCTACGTGTCTTTTTTATGGGATAAGCCGGTAAACGAGCAGACGGATCACCTGATGGTAAGCAATCGGCGTCGCCCTTGGACATATGGAACACCAAAAGCAAGGCAGTTACAAGTGCGTTAAGGGATTAGGAATTTGAGGATTGTTAGGGATTCAGGGATTGGGAAGATTGCGGAGGGGAGGAAGGGAATTGGGCCTCCGGTAACCTCACTCACACGACGAAACATACGTATACGTCGGTTTTCTGTGAGGCCGTGGTATCACTCCGGTCGAGTCGATATTCGTGCCGAAGCATGGCTCTCGCACACTTGCATTTGTTATGTGTTCTTTCACACCCCTTCAGCCATTTGGACATGAAGGTGTGACAAACAAAAACACATAATTTATATAGACATAAAACTTTCAAATTCATAATATTAGTAGGACAAATGTTTAACAACAACGTACATAGTCTAAAGGAACTAGTCTAATTATATAATTATATAACCTTTTTCATCTAGTTGCTTTATAATAAATATATTTGTTATAATAAATCAATCTATGTCTTATAGTTAGTTTTTAAGTAATGTATCAGTCGCAATTTTCCTGTTAAAAAAGTAACAATTTAAGTCAGAATTCCCTGAATAGCTATGTATACATAACACATGTCAGGAATGAGGAAAAATATTCAAGACCTTGAAGTTTATAACGTAAACATATCATTAGATCTGTTTTTCTTCGAAAGATTATGTAGCAATGTATATTTAGCTTTATTATTATAGTTTCTTGTTAAAAGAGCTGTTATAGGCTCTCAATTAGGTGTTGTTACAATAACTTTTTTGTTAATGAGAAACTGAACTTGGAATAAAATAAATGACAGGTCGATATGTCCATCTATTGAGGAAAAATTATCCCTTTACGAAAAGGAACATACAAAGTTTATGTCTTCTGTGAAAAGGACAGAGGTTGACTTGAAATAACAATTAGAGTTTTGTCTGTTTGTATATTTGTACTTCATAAATCGCAATTAAAAGCACCAGAATATATTATACGCTTGAATAGCAGATAGGCCATTTTTTTCCAGAGAAAATATAAAAACGACTTTAATAAAAATGTATTTCAGCGGAAGAAAGGTGCGAGATTTAAAATATCATTATGGCAAAGAATGGTAATATGTTTGGTAAACCCGATTATAGAATTGAGTTACAATACGAATACTAATCAATACTACCATTGTAAACTACCAAACAAGAGTACAAGACAATCTCAAATCAAGGCCAAAAACAATAAATAGGATTAAAAGAAGCCATTAACGAAAGAAGTGATGAAAAAGTCAATTTGCGAAGAAAAACAATTTTAACTTGAAATTCCGTTGATTTTGTTTGGCATCCTGCTTTCCATTTTGATGAGCTCAAAATGGATAAAATGGGAACTAGCAAAGGAAATAATCGAGCTTGAAGTACCTATTCTCCTGAGTATTTGCAAAGCCTTGAGAAAATTTCTACAACAATGTGTGTCTGAAGTGTTTTTGCTTCTTTTTTCCGCCTTTTATAATCAGATATGTAGATTGGACTCGTCACTGAATTTGTTAAAGTCAAGATTATCAAGTAAATTATTTTGTTGTTGTAATAGAAAATTTTGATTAATCTACTGTCCACAATCATCTGTAATGTCATGGTGGCCCGGAGGTTTAAGACGGCCGCTTCTCATGCATGAGAGTTCAGGTTCGAAACCTACCAACGGCAAGTACCAATGTGACATTTTCCGAGTTTTATGTACTTTCTAAGATAATCTAGACACCACTGACAAACGGTGAAGTAAAACATCGTGAGGAAACCTGGGCTTATAATTTCTAATTATAAGTTTGTAATCGCCAACCCGCATTGAGCAAGCGTGGTGATTAATGCTCAAATCTTCTCCGTGTGGGAAGAGGCGTTGCTCAGCAGTGAGCATTTATAGGCTGTTGATGATGATGATGAATCATCTGAAGTTGTTTTAGGTGTTTTTGCATTACTCGAATCGATGGTTTTTTACTCCAATTTAAAAGTTAGTAACTTTTCATAGAGCACACCCAATTATACTTCGCCTTAATAATCCATTTAGTTTATTAAAACATGTCTCCAAAGAGATTTAACAAAGCAATCCGAACTTACCTGTCCATCTTTGTTGGAGTCAGCCCTCTTCCGAAGTCCATCCCAGATCTTGATCATGATCTCATGTGTCTCCGTGTTCTTGGGGTCTCCAGGCTTCCATCCTCGCAGGTGGCAGATTTTCTAAAGGAAGATACAAAGGCATTAATAATAGGGAAACTAGGTCAAGTTCTAAAGGAAGGTTAGAATAAAGGGCAATTTTTGTTGTACACCATTCTTTGGTCCGTTATGTTATTATTTCTTAACATCACCAATAATAACATTTTCTTGGTTCACCAGAAAACATTTATCTAGAACTGATCTAGTATTATAAATTGAAACTATTGGCGGCTCTGTTGATGCAGTGATTGAGTAACCGGCTGCGGCGCAACGTATCGCGACGCCGGTTAGGTTTTCGCACGGAGCAACTCTTTGTGTGATGCACAAATTGTTGTTCCGGGTTTGGGTATCATGTGTATATGAACTTGTATGTTTGTTAACTCATCCATGGCACAATAGAAAATCTTATTGAGGGGCAACTTTTTTTAATAAAAGAGCATTGTACTATATGCACTTTGTTCAAGTTCATACATTTTAGAGATATAATCTCTACGATTGTTGAACCACAGTAAAGTTGCAGCTAAAACAGTATCTAATACGTTAAAAAACAAATAACCATCAACTCTGCAACACTATAAACTAGCATTAGTGTCGTGCTTCGTTCCCGAACCAACACATTTCACCGATTACCGATTGATTAATGTTTCTATCGAGATGAATGATGTGAAAATTATTGCTATTAACGTCTCCATACTTCAGCTACCAATCAATATGTCCGTCGAAATCGGAGCCAAACTAATCGATTACGTCCAAATTTATATCGATTCCAACCAATCATTGGTGGCGCACTTAACGTTTTTTTTTTAAAATGGCGAACCGGGACGTTATAAAAATAGAATTATTTGACCTAGTTATTATCTGTTCGGGCCATTAACTAGAATCGAATGCAATATTGAAATAACAAACGTCAATATTATGATACAATTTACTAAAGATTCGTTGGCAAAGATATATTCTTAAGTGTTGATGAATTTATTTGTGTTGAAACTATTAAATTTGGACCACCTGACATGAGTGTGAGTGACTTGATTTTGTTGTACCGGGCAGTTTTAGGCTTTTGTTTAGTTAGAAATTATGGTAACAGCTAAACTTCTGACGATTGGCTCACATAAAACTGCTACCAACAACTGAAAAATTATGCTGTAAAGGTCTTTTCCATACTTTATAGAAATGTCGAATTACTAGTTCAGCGCCATTTTGTGAAGTTTTGACACTATTTAAATTAATTTTAATGTCAGGTAACTAGTAGACAATGGCTTGCTTAATACAAGTGTATAAAGACTCTTTTTAAAAGTTATTAAATAAAAAACAAAATAAACAAATTGGGCTAGATGCGCAAGTAGCAACACTGATACGAGCGCCAACGCTAGCCAGTAGGCTGTGCGACATCGCTGCGACCGCGCACGCTGCTCTTGAGGAAGAACCCCTCTGTGGTTCGAAACTAGTAGAGCTTTTCTCAGTATATTTATGTGAGTAACCCGCGATTTTCAGTTAATTTAGTAAGTCTCACGATAGTTATTATAAAAAAAACAAACTTTAGATTATCCTATCAACCTACACATAAATCTAGTTTATGTAACCACACTTGGTAAACTACACACACAAACAGACACACCTGTGGACCTGAGCAATATCTTTGGTTGAATCGAAACCTATAATGAATGTGTATTGGCAATCGGGACACAATTGGAATCGATTATTCGGTATCTCGGTACTCAGAAACGATTGTTTGTTATTTGGCTACTAAGAAATGGGTTCTTTTCTAAACTGTGATTATTTGCTGTTTTCTTTATTTTTTTCGAGATCATTACCTAACTTTTCTCAAGTACTAACAATTTTTGGCTGTCACCTAAGTATTGAAACCTGAAACCTTGTAAGGGAAAAGTAATTACTTTTGTATCTATACTCTGTCAATAGAAATGGACACAGTACAATACAGTGCATCAAAGATATTCTTTTTATAAACATCATTGATAAAAAAGGTCTCTCAAGATATCTATGATATATATGAGATATCTATCTATACTCTTATGAGGACGAACATATAAGTACCTACTTCTCTAAATTTATCTTATTGCAAAATAGGACCTTATATCAAGGCAATTAGTATCAAAACTAAAAACAGAAAAAGTAAAACAACTCACATCAATAGCCAGCTCGAAATCTTTCCTTTCTATCGTGCCGCTCTGATTGACATCTGAAAAAGAAAAAAGTTTTAACAAGCCTTGTAAAAATCCCTCGTTTCGTAAAACTTTAAGGAACATTCTTTTATATTATATTACCGAAAAAAACGTTGAACACGTAGAGGAGCTTCTTTCGTCGGAACTCGGAGATAGACATGGTTATTCTGAAACAATTGAAAAATTTATTAATTATGGTTGAAGTTTTTTCTTATAAGTTTGGTTGGTGTTAGGTTTAAGGCTCTTTCTTCTTTTGACATGATTCCATCTAACAAAGAATTATTTTTTTATATGGCATCTCCTAACTGGCTACTTCCGTGCAGTTTAACCCGATCCGCTCGGCTCCTTTTGATCGTAGCGTGATGTTTTATAGCCTATAGCCTTCCTCGATAAATGAAGTATCCAACACAAAAATATTTTTTTCAATTAGAATCAGTAGTTTCAGCACACAAACAAACTCATCAGCTTCAATAGTAAAACATAAGATTTTGACGAAAATATTTTTTTGGGCTATAGCGGTAAGCAAGCGTGTATCACATAATGGTAAGGGGTACCTCACACCTGCATTGTTGGCATTAGGAATTTAGGGATGGATAGGATTGAGCCTTCAATTTTCATGTTTTGGCACGAATGGGCCGCCTCGACCGGAGTGATACTAAGGCCTCATAGAAAACCGACGTGAAACAACGCTGGCGTTGTGTTTCGTCGTGTGAGTGAGGTCACCGGAGGCCCAATTACCCCCTTCCCCAATCTCTGAATTCCCAACAGTCCTCAAATTTCTAATCCTCTAAAGACCGGTAACGCACTACGACAGTGGCGTTTCCGATGTCCATGGGCGACGCCGATCGCTTACCATCAGGTGATCTGAGTACTCGTTTACCGGCTTATCCTATAACGAAATGGGGTTTTGAAATAAGATGTTAGAAAATTGTTTCTTATATCTTGTTTCTAGTAAAATGTGGGTGTGTATTGTTATTACACTTCTGTCTATTTCCTTTCAGATAATAATAATAGGTGTTGAAAGAAGAACAAAAAGCAAATTGTTTCATCTTTGTTTGACTATCTGTCAGTTAAAACTATTTTCTTAGGAAACCGTTGATGTGAACTAGAAATAACCGATTGAAAATGTGAAGGAATCATGTTTTATGTCAAACTATAAAAATACATAAGTACTTTGATAACGATTTAATATTCAATTTTGTGAAAGTTTTTCTTGCAGTGTAACCAAACGACAATTGAGTACTTTTCTTAATCAAAAATAAATTATTTCGACTGTTCAATATATTTATTATGTTTTTTACATTAAAAAATGATCACACTTTCAGTAATTGGTTTTATAACCAACTTAATTTTTAGTAATTTTCCAGCATTTTTTTAAGAAATAACTTCGCTGTTTGACGCTAAAAAAAGTGACGTCACAATACACATTCTCGTCCAAAATTCATAGAAAACTGTCGTTTTTAGTATTTCGAAAAAAGCATTGAATTTGACTGATCGTATTCGCAATAACTTATTTTACGTAGATTAAAAAACTCAATAACAATTATGACATATAAAAGTAAATAGAGTGAAAGAGAACCTAGCTTTATAATGATACCAAAAAAAAAACACCACAACCAACAAACTGTTAGATGAAAATAATATTAGATACATTTAAACATTCCTATTAAATGCATTATTATGTTGTCGGCTTATGTCGGAATACTGAAACGCTACTCAATTTTAAGTCGTGCTTAAGTATAGTTCTATCTCTACAAATTCTTTGTAAAATGACAGAGATGGCACGATATTTGAGCGCGACTTAAAATTGAGTAACGTTTTAGTATTCTGGCATTTACTCACGTAACTGTTTGAGGAGAAACTCGACTAGTTTCAATCCATGCTAGAGGCTCATATTCATGAGTATTTCACGATCCGCGGCGACTGTTGCGCTGCTACTCAAAACTAGTCGAGTTTGTCGTCAAACAGTTACGTGAGTCCGTAAACATAATAATTAAGTATGTCTATCTAAGGAGGCTAAGGTTAGGTGGATGGATCAAGGGCCTGATACAGAAGGCAGTTCTCCTAGAAACGGCACGTATCGTGAGGAGGTTTCTGTCTCTGGAGCCCTAACCACCGGTAGCTTGGACCATGCTCCCACTACTGGTCGGCTCCTATTTTTTATATTTTTAAAATTTTTTTTTTTATTTTGTGAGTAGTATTTAAAAATGTAATTTATAGAGAATTTTAAATAAATATATGGAAATAAAAAGTATGTCTCACGTAAGTTTTAACATTCCTATTAAATATTTCCAGTTCCATTGGTGAAAATAATGGTCCTTTGTGCCTCATTGAAATGTTAAAGTCTTTGGAACCTGTCCAATAACATAACTAGAACA
Source organism: Spodoptera littoralis (assembly GCA_902850265.1). Taxonomy (NCBI): domain Eukaryota; kingdom Metazoa; phylum Arthropoda; class Insecta; order Lepidoptera; family Noctuidae; genus Spodoptera; species Spodoptera littoralis. The sequence goes on along the minus strand of LR824542.2, from coordinate 2,697,904 downwards.
TGTTCATTATTTTTCGTTTTGTTTTTTAGTGTTTCGTCCATAAGTCCTTGTATATAATATTTTTTTAAGGTTAGTTATGTTTATTGTAAAAATATACTTCATAGATAATATTATTTTTTAATATAGGTAGGTAATTTTGCTATCAAAATTAAATTTAAAGAGCAAACTAAGATAAACGTGCCAATTCAATGAAAATGTACTCAAAGTTTTTTAAAAATTACCTTTAAAGAAATTAACAAAAATGTTAGCTTAAAACATTTAAAAAAAAATCCTTATCACTATCGTGAGGTAGGGTGCCCAAAACACTGGCAGCATTGCCACGTTGAATGGCAATGCTTAACGTTTGCCTATGGTAATAGCCAGGCCTTCGATCACCTGAAGTGTTAACCATCCTCCTTACAATATCTTTGTAAAGAAGATGTGGACCCCACAGCCCTAAAGTTTCAACCCCAAACGGTTCGAAAGCATAATTGCCAATCAATTCACCGTTTGAGGGTCTCGGCAGCAGCAGCTGTAGCACCGGCTCGACACGCATTTCTTTTGATGTAATCATAATACGAGTAAGTATGAGATAGTTATGTCAAGTAAAACCTTTTTTAGTTACAAAACACTAAAGATAGTCTCATTCTAGACTTTAGAGTCTCTATAGTTTTATTTTTTTAGATGTTTTTAAACAAATCTAATGTAAATGTTTTTTATTCAGTATTTTTTTATCGTTTCTTATTGTACAATCTTGTTAATTGATTCTAAAGGGTATGTTGGTTTAGGATAAAACCACTAAAATATTGGTGAATTCTTCGCTATTCTTTATGTATAGAGGTTTTAATAAAAAGGAATAACGTAACATAAATAACAGATATTTTGGTTAGTAGACAAAAAATGATTGTCGTGCATGAGACTGCGGGTTCGAAGCCTATCAACGGCAAATACCATTGTGACTTTTTCCGAGTTACGTGTACTTTCTAAGATTATTCAGATATCATTGACAGACGATGAAGGAAAACATTGTGAAGAAACCTGGACTTCTGGAGATTTCATATTATAAGTTTGAAATCGCCAACCCGCATTGAGCAAGCGTGGTGATTAATGCTCTAATGCTCTGCCTATGAGAAGAGGTTGGTGATGATGAGACAAGCGGTTTGATTATATTATACCTATGTTTAATTTATGTGTAAACTTTTAAGTTTACAAATGAATTTCTTATATTCTTTTTTCAGTACCAAACGGTCTTCTTGTCGTCTAATTTTCTTCAACAAAAATATAAATGTCGAGTAATTTTGAAAACATATTCATTATATCGATACGACATTTCCTACGTCACTATCAAAACTCAAACTCCACTTCACTACCTGACATATAACGTTAATTCTAAACCGGAATTAACTGGAAGTGGGTAGAATTAACTACAGACCCGCATCACAATGACGGACGGGATCCCACCGTTGGACGAAACCAATAAAACCTTAATGAATGACACTCCACAACTCACTTTACCTCTGGTGTGTTTCGAAAATTTGGTCTCTGAATATAGGGCGTCTAAAATTGGCACTGTTTTGAGTTTTGGCTACGATTTTGTAGATTTGTTTTTGTTGTCAAAGTTAAAATACGTTCTTAGTATAAATGTTATAGACGCATGTATAACGTAGTCTTTATTTCATACTTATTTATTGTGTAAAAAATAGAAACTTTTTAAGAAAAAGCAAATAAACCCAAGTACCCAAATAAAAACCTTCCATTTCTGTAAACATAACATAACATGACACCTTTTATTCCCGAAGGGGTAGGGAGAGGTGCACATTACGGCACTTAATGCCACTGTACAATGTAACACCCACTTTTCACTATTTATTTTATGAGTGAGCCTATTGCCATAATATATCGGGCAAAATTCCAGACTCCGTGCTACTACCGGCTGGGATATTTCTCAAAAAACCCAGTTATGCTTTACCTGACCCAGGAATCGAACCTGAGACCCCTTGCCCGGCAGTTGCACTTGCGACCACTCGGCCAACGAGGCAGAAGTTTCTAATAGACGTACAAATTAAATATTATAATAATTGAAATTGTAGGTTTGAATCGCATGTAATCTCTACTTTAAAACTACTCATATATAACCAGTTACTGCAACTAATGCAGGTTACATTTGTCAAATACTTCATTCACTAATACAATAATTAGTTACAAATGATAATAATATATAATACTAAGGCACTGGGGCCTAGTTAATGGCTCTATGACGGGTCCTTCTCATAAATTGTGTTAATGATGGTCCAAAATTAGGACCTTTAGGACCGTTAAATAAGATGGGGTCTTTTGATAACAGACTGTCTAGTTTTTAGTTTATTGAGCTATTTTTCGTGGTAAAACTTGTGTTGTAGAATGCCTGATAAGTATTTTTAAAAAAAAACGTTGCCCTACACTAGGATTTCTCCTGTGTCGTGGGTGCGTTTACAAACATACAAGTTCACATACACATAATGACACCCAGACCAGGAACAACAATTTGTGGATTACACAAAGAGTTGCTCCGTGCGGGAATCGAACCCGTGACACGTTGCACGGCAGCCAGTTGCCCAGCCACCGCACCTACCGTGAAGTCAGTATTGTCTGTCTACTGTATTAGTTTTGTTGCGGAGATCCTAACGTGTTACCGGGGCTCCGGCTCGACGTGCAGGAGAAGGAACGGGGTGGTTTTTAGTCAGTAAGAGTCTGACACTCCCTCCCGCCTCACCCAGGCGGAAGCAGTCATTCGATGATTTTCCCCCCTTAAAAAAAGTGTATTCGTTTTGAAAGTAATATTACGTTCTGACAATATTTGTCTAGAAATGATAAAATAACTGTTGATAATTCAACAGTCATAATGGCTCTGTGTACTTCAATTGTTGAATCGAGTATACTACAAATTAAATGAAATTGATTTTGAAAATGTCCAAAAGAATGATGTTTCTTTCATATAATAATACATAATATAACATCACACCTTTAATCTCCGAAGGGGTAGGCAGAGGTGCACATTACGGCACTTAATGTCACTGTACAATGTAACACCCAATTTTCACTATTTATGTTACGAGTCCCATGTAATAATATTATATCTCCCTATTATATATACCGGGCACAATTTCCAGACTCCGTGCTACTAATGAGAATTACTTTAATAAACCCAGTAATAAGTACTTTGCTCGACCCGGGAATCGAACTCAACACCCCTTGCCCGGCAGTCGCACTATAGCAACTACTCGGTCAATGAAGCAGTAACATTATAGTAATAATATTTTATCTAGGTTAGTTAGCAAGGTATCTCTGCCTATCCCCAATTGGTTTAACCCAAAACTATTATCTAAATTATTAAATAGTAGATACCAATATATATTTTGCTAATGTTACTTACCAATGAATACTCCTAAACCAGTCTCCCGGGAGTTGGTTGGAATACCAATTAGATTTGAATTTCGATAATATTAGATAATACACAAACACAATTTACACTATTTCATGTTCCGATAGTAGGTAATGTTGTTTCCCAGATATTAATTGTCTTTATTACATTCGTACTGATTAGGAAAGTTCAATACCTGAACGGTTTTGTGATAACGCATATAACGGTTGCATAGATATTTATAAATCGGTTGCATAAATAGGATTTTTAAACACTACAATTTGGTAAGGGTCCCTTTCAAACAAAAAAAAGAATTTTGGAAATCGGTTCACAAATGGCGGAGTAATCAACGAACAAACAAAAAAAAAAATTAAAAATAGATTTATTTTTCAGGAACTTAAATTAGCTGGCTAACTATTTATTTAAGATAATAATGGACATAAATAAAATTAATATTAACTATTACTAAATGAAAATATATACGACTTAAAATATAAATAACTATGAAATAAAATTTGTAAAACCTTAAAAAAAGAATAATAAAAAAATGCTACTTAAGGCATCAAAAAAAAAATTTACTCATCGCTACCGTGAGGTAGGGTGCCCAAAAGAATTAAGCATTGCCACGTTGAATGGCAATGCTTAACATTTGCCCAAGGTAGTAGCCAGTCCTTCGATCACCTGAAGTATCAACCATCCTCCTTGCAATATCTTTGTAAAGAAGATGTGCAGCTGGGCCCCACGGCCTTAAAGTTTATTTAATTTATTTTAGGTATACCTTAACTACCTTAACTTAACTTCAGAATATAGTACCTATTTTATAAAACTTGGCAAAATACTAATGCACACACACAATTATACATTCACATCCCACCCCTGCCTTGGGCCTCGTTAGAACAAAAGTTTCTCGCTGGCCGTACCCTAAAGTTGTTAGGGTTCCGTATGGGTGAGGCTCGATAGATTTGTAGCACATGGTGCCTGCAATAACACGAGATATTGATGCCGTTGGCTCACACGTGCCTTTATCCGTGTTGTATACGGTTTATGGGGGCTGTGTGTATGGGTTCGTGTGTAATTAGGTTGTTGTAGTAAGTAGATACTGTTGAAATATTGATAAAGGAGACCTTTGAGAGTGAATTACGGATCCGTTGACATAAATGAAAACTGTATTTGGTGTTTTAATTATTGATGTGTTATTAATTGAAGAGTTGTCTTCTCTTTAAAATGAAGCAGGAACGGCTTCCATCCAATGTCTTTGCCAATCCCTAGTCGATTAGTTAAATTCTGAACCTAGTACTATAAGTCTTGGTACGGCACGCAGATTTAATCTATCTAAAAAGTCATAATTCAAGATTACCAATCAAATTAACGACATTTTAATAGCAAAAGATTCGACAGATATACATAAGTACCTATCTACTCTTTTTTTATTGTTAATAGGATGGCGTTTAGCCATAACCTTGCCTAGTGCTAAGCGATGTGTCTATACATACCCATGTACTTAAATATTTACATTTTTACATGTCTTCGTCTAAAAACTCGATACAAAGGCCCTTATCGAAGGTTTTAATGGCGTAGACAGCTATAAATCTGAGATCTAACTTAAGTTGGGATTGTCCAGAAAATGGGAACAGCCCTTATGTTAGGCTATCTCCTAAAACTTTATTTGTTGGTTTTTTTGGTCACTCGCTATAACTCCGTCCTTATCGCTTTATTTCTCTGTGCTACATTTCTTGAGGTTCGAAACTAGGTTTTTTTGTAAAAAAAGTTGGTGTTTTGAGCAGATTTCATCAATATGGTTGGAGGGTAGCTAGTGCATGTTAGAAGCTTCATAGAAGATAATTAAATTGGAATGTCTGCTTGTAATATTAAAATAACAGCTTTTTACTACATGCGCATAAACATACTATAGGTATACATACAAAAATTTTACTTTTATCAAATTTTGTCTGTCTATCTGTCTGGCTGTCTGTCTGTTTGTACTAACTGATCTCTGGATTGGCTGGACCAATTTTGACTGGAATTTAATTGGCAGTTAGTTGATGTATCTACTAAAAAGGAGTAACATAGGTTACTTTTATTTTGGAAAAATGAAATGTGTCCTAATTATTTTTAATGTCCTAAGATTCATATATTACGCGTACGAAGTCGCGGGTAACGGCTAGTTTCTTAAATAAAATAGCTCGGACATATATTTTTGGTATTAAGTAAAAGTGTTAAAAAAGTGAATTTTAGCTGGAATACTTAGCAATAATATCAGCTGGATCAACACAAGCTCTGCTAAATTCTTACTAAATGAATATTATCTCTATCTGCTATTAGGTTTGTGAAAAGGCATAATTATTACATTTAGTAACTAAACGCTTCGCATAGAACCTAATAATAATTTGCAACAAGAAATATATATCAAAAAGTTCCTTGATCTATGCTTTTCAAAAATACAAGGCGTCTATTGGACTACATAATTATTTGTCTCAAAGTTAAGTGTAGGAGAGTCATGCTTCGGCACGAAAGCGCCGGCTCGACCGGAGTGATACCACGGCCTGACAGAAAACCGACGTGAAGCAACGCTTGCGTTGTGTTTCGTCGTGTGAGTGACGTTACCGGAGGCCCAGCTCCCTCCTTCCTTCCCCAATCTCCCCAATCCCCGAATCCCCAACAATCCTCAAACTCCTAATCCCCAAAAGGCCGGTAACGCACTTGTAACGCTTCTGGTTTCCCCAGTGTCCATGGGCGACGATTGCTTACCGACGATTGCTTACCATCAGGTGATCCGTCTGCTAGTTTATATGGCATAAAAAAATCTTAAAAATGTTACGTAATATTTTACACAAACTTGGCTGAAATGTTTCAAATTCAATATTTATAAAGCTAAGGCTATGATAAAAGTGTCGCTCAAGCTCAAGTGGCTTGACATGATAAAATACAAACATTATAGAAAAATATTTAGTCTTAAGAGTCTTCTGTAACCTTAGCGTAACTGAATTTCTTTAGAAATATGTTTTCTTTTACAAGAATTTGATATTTTGAAGACCGTAGATATTTTGTAACAGTAGTCTTAATAACTAACATAACATAACATAACATCACGCCTTTTATCCCCGATAGGGTAATGATCTCATGTAGAATAATAAAATGATAAGTATTGGAGTGCAATGTAAAATTGGTATGTAAGTGTTTATTGTAGTATTTGATAATGTTTTAGTGCCACATTAAGGTAATAAGTTGAAATTTTTTTTTTTTTTGTATTTATAAACAAATTCTTAAAAATAGTTATATAAGATTTGAAATAATTAAATAATTGCATTAATTGAAAAATATTATTTTGTAAGTAGAGGTGCTCAAAAGGGCCAATAGTTGGAACATATTTTGTCAAATATTGTAAACCACCCTGTACACACTATAGATGCATTAAAGTGATTTGAATTTGAATTTTGAATTTGAATAGGGTAGGCAGAGGTGATGCTAAATACTGAATTAATTTTCTAACCTGCTGCGTATATCAACCAAATAACTTAGGTACTGGTTGCTGCACTGGATTCATTCCAGTGTTATTTCGTAGGTACCAAACGCATACCTTTCTTTACCCCATTAGTGAAACGAAATTTAACGATACATAAAACAAATAATTCATACAAGAAACAGAAGATAAAAAGTAAACCTCCCGTAATAAAAACTGCTATTATTCTCACCAAAGATTTACACTCAAACTCTAAGCATATATTCCGCTATTAAAATCTTACAGCCTATTATCGTTCCCTATATATACTTAAAACGGAGTTAATGAGCCCTTATATATAGGTACGTGAAACAATGAATAATTCACATATTCCAAATCCCTGGTTGATGGTGATGTGAAATTTATGTTCCTCGTTAATTTGGCAAATGTTTAATATATGGGTGTATGGAGAACCAGTTGCGTTTGATACTTAATTCATGAGTTCTTTTTTTATTGTAGGTATGTAGATAAAATATAAAAAAGAAACTTATTGGTTTCGCCGGCTATTTTATTTAGGGATTTTTGTTTTAATGCCTGTTCGTTTTATATACCTAAATAATTTTGATAACATCTGTTGTTGTTCCTTTTTTGTATTTTTTTTTCAAAAAGAATCTTCTTACAACATCTACTTACTCAAGAAGTATGATCAAATTCGGTATATCCGTTCTCGAGTTTTAAGCCTAAACTATTATCGAAAACTTCTTCTTGTTTCACGCGACCTAATATTTGTCCTGGTCTGATTTCAAGCAAATAGATTTTTTTATCGTTGTATGTATTGTTAATGAAAGAAAAACAATTTATTACGCCACAACACACAATAAGAATAAGTACAGGTACAAACAAAAAGCCCATGGTGCGTAGCGGTGCAAAAGGCCGGAGGCTCGAGTCCACAGCACTGATTTGTAGCACCAGCCCGTAATAGTACATACGTACTAGTAGTTCATGTGAGGAAGCAGTCTATTTCAATCTATCAATACATTTTTATTTACAAACTAGCGACCCACCCTCCTGTTTCCCACGGGTGCAATATGCATGTATTATACATATAAACCTTCCTTAAAAATCACACTTAAAAATCAATCTATTAAAAAAACAGCATCAAAATCTGTTGCGTAGTTTTAAAGATCTAAGCATACATAGGGACAGACAGACGGTGGATAGTGACTTTGTTTTATATTATGTAGTGATATCTCAAACCATTTTTGACAACTTTATTTTTGACAGCCCTACTACTGATGCAAACTTTTATTCTGGGTCAGAAATCGCAACTTCCAATAACATCACAGACTAAAAACCTTAGTCCATTTCTATTGGTCAAACCTCTAAATATAACACTAGACCGCTCCAGTAGAGATCTATTTTAGAATAAAAGTGGTCTGGTCTAAAATACCACTGGCTTAAGGTCAATGCCGAGTTCCAAACCGCAATAGATGGACTGGAATTAGCCAGACCGTTTTATTTTGTACTGCCTTGAAAAATTGTTTGATTATGAATGTTTTTATTTTGTAGAAAAATGTAATTTCATAATATATAGAATTTTTTGGTGTTGAATTCTTCATCGACTAGTTTTGTTGTTGAAATTGAATGTCATCTTACGACAGACGAATATTTCATGTTAATTAACTGCTTGTAAGTTCCCAAAAGTAATAAAAAAAAACTACTGTCAAAAGAAACTAACTCAGGTAAAGAAATATAGGTATTTTAACGGACCGTCTAAATTTGAATAGTGTATTTTTTTCTTGTATGGCTTTTATTAACCAAAATTACTAAATTTATTAACACATTGATTTATAACGTACACAAATAAAATACTAAAACATCATTAAAAATAAATTACGACCAAATTAAATACCAACAAAAATGTCCTTACGAAATCGTAATCACGCAATTTCAAACAGAGAACAAAATAACCCGAAAACGCGTTCGTGACTGTCGATATTAAAATGAATGTAACGAAACAAAAATAAACATAGTTTACCTTTCGCATGTGTAAAACGAAAGAGAAACGGGAGCCGGTATTAAATATTTACATAAGAAATTACACGTTCTTTGGTGTACGTGTAAAATTCCCGCGGCAGAGGTAGGGTTAGCGGAATGCCGAATGGGTTTGCGGTTTCGCAATTTGAATTTAGAATTGTTGGGGGCCAGTTTGAAGACAATAGACGTCATGCGCCATGTTGATTTTAGTAGACGCGTGGAACTAGGAAGCGTTCATGTATGACTAAAATGTGATATTATGTCAATTGTGTATGGACATATTTTATCTATATTTTTGTGATATTGTTTAAAAATTATATAATTATTTGTCTGTAAAAATACATAACAATTGTTTACAAATGAATTGATCATTGTTTTGAATTTTTTTTGTGGATACAGGAATCTATGAACTTAATTTATTTAAATCTTATGCATAGATATATTATTTGTTTAACGAAAAAAAAAGAAAAACATAACGCATGAGACAAAAATATTTATTCTTTTACAATTAATTCAACGTATGACAATTTAGAGGTGGTTTCGAAGAAGTTAACACTTTATTATTAATTCAACTGAGTAAAATTGTTAGTCGAACGCGACCTTAAGTGCTTAAAGGAGATTATATAAAATACTTAAGATTTTGACGGGAATTAATTAGCCAGGACCAAGCACCTTAACGTAATAAAATAATTATAACTTCAGGATAATAATTTAAGCGAAATTATTAAATTGCTAATTAAAATATTTTAGTAGACTCTGGCTTTGATATTAAATTATAGTCTGACGGATTTAGATTAATTATCATCATTACGTTGAGGTTAAAGTACAAATAACATATATTAGTAATATAGAACTTAATATCTCGCTTTTCATAATGCAAGACTAAGAAAAGCAAATAGCACTATATATCTATATTAATAATTTCGTCAAGGGGTACGGTAGACTCGATCGAAACATTACCAGAATAACAAAACATAAAATAATATCGATTTCGAGTCAACAACTTATATTCGCAAAATTCGGATTACGAAGATTATTTCATTTTAATGACACTGACAGCCAAACCGTAGTCGCCATCTTGAGTAGACAATAAACGTTCCGTTTCATACTAGCTCTCAAATACGCCTCGCCAATCAACACGTTCGCGTCAAAAAAGTATAAATTAACAAGAAATACGAATAATTTCACGCGAAGAAAGTCGCGGGTAACAGATAGTTAAATGTATATTTTCAGAAACCTACATGTATACGTACATATGTAACCCTCCCCTTTTGATTCTCGAAGAGGTAAACAGAGATAGATACATAAAATACAACACCCGCTACGTATTGAGTCTCATTTGAAAGAGGGTGACTATTACCGAGGCTCCATACTATTACTATAAATTATCGAAAAAACCCCAATTACATTCCCCATGACCCAGTAATAACACCTAGGCCCCACACTTACGACCACTCAACTAACAAGACAATCAAACACAACACCAATAAATATTCAATGTGAAGAAGTAAAAGAAAAGAAATATACAAACAGAAATCAAGTCCCCACCAACCCTACGGAGTACAGAACCATTTGAGATTCCACACCTGAGTTTGAAATAAAGTTATCTCCACGAAGCGGGGAACGTGACAATTGAACCGTCGATAATCCTGAAATTATCATATCTAAAGAGAGAATATATTCAAGATATTGTGCCTTGTACTTTTATGGTGTAGAAAAAGAATTTGTGGATATATGTAGCAATGTCCGTTGCGACAGTATAGAAAATGTGCATAGATACTGCCCTATACTTCTCTTGTTTGTCGCGGAGAACTTAACGGGAAACCGGGGCTCCGGCTCGACGTGCAGGAGAAGGAACGGGGTGGTTTTTAGTCAGTAAGAGTATGACACTTCCTCCCACCTCACCCAGGCGGGAGTAGTCATTCGATGATTTTCCCCCCTTAAAAAAATACTTATCTTGTTTTAACAAAATTTTACGATATATATAATATAGGTGACTCTTGTTCCCGGGCTATGAAACAAGATTGCAACCAGATAGATACCACTTCTTTTTTTGTGATTAACTAGAATCCCTAAGTCGCTTCTCAGACGTGAGGATCAATAACAAATCTCCACTCAAGTCTCTATATACTAATAAACTTATTTTGGTTGCTGATAATTATACCGATTGTAGTGAAAAAATACCTTTCGATACATTCTATTAATTATTTCGGTTTTTGGCAAAAACGTCAAATGTCGTTATTTGAAATAGATGATTGATGATGTATAAATAAATAGAAAATATTCAATGTTTTTAAAAATGGAATAATTCCGAAGTGATTGACGGTTATCCTGTTATCAAGTTACCTAGCCATTGTTTTGTCTGTTTTTCGAAATTAACCGAATCTTTCGAAAATTTTTTGTGGAGGATTGTGCAGGATTCAGGGATTCGGGAGACTAGGGAGGAAATTGGGCCTTCGGTAACCTCACTCACACAACGAAACACAACGCAAGCGTTGTTTCACGTCGGTATTCTGAGAGGCCGTGGTATTACTCCGGTCGAGCCGGCCCATTCGTGCCGAAGCATGGCTCTCCCACACTCTTTTTTAATAAAATTATTATAATGCATAACACGTGTTGTCTAGAGATTCCAAATGCCATCTTAAATTCAAAAATTGATCCCTAAAAGCGACAATACTCCAAAAAGATAAACTTTTGAATAATTCACCGCAGCTCCCCAAAGAAAGAACAACAAGTTTCGGAGTTGGGGGTCTGAATCGGATTGTTATCAGCCCGATTCGGGGGTCAGACCCCACGACGCGACCCCCGAATTAAGGCTGTATTTGGATTACACAATTTATTTGCTGTCGCCTTGTTAGCTATGATTTATTGTTACACATTCATTTTTATCACGTATACCTTTGGATCCTGGACGCCATTTTGTCAATTCTGTATTTTCAGCTAAACGGATTACCATTTGGACTTTTTTTGTCAACAAAGCTCAGAATTGGGTATAAAATATGCTAATTAAGTGTGAAATTGATGAAATATATCCGTACCAAGCTTTATGACGATATGATGAGCTTTTTTAAACATGCGTATTTTTGTGAGTATCTGCTATCAATTTATACTGCTACTAGCTGTTGCCCGCGACTTCGTCCGCGTAGATTAATGACTTCTGACAGAATTAACCAGAATCAATTCAGTGCCCAAGTAAGATTTACCTATTTTGAAATGATTTATCGTAGTTTCAATAAATAAATAATCCCGCAGGGATCTTACCAGTACAGTGCCCGATCACGTAAGGTTTGAGTAATAAAAACTATTCTATCGACTATTGTTGTACTGAATCTCTCTAGAATAAGTTCAGTGGTTAAGAGTAAGAGAGTCCTGGGGCATTGACGCATAGTTCCCGTTCTCGTGAGACATCTGTTAAAAAACTATCATACGTTACCCAGGTCCTAAATCATCGTTTTACCGAATGTAATTCAAAAAGATTCAATGATTCTAAATTCATGGCTAAGAAGATTTATACAAACTCTCATTCCCTATTTTATCCCCTTAGGGGTGGAATTTATCAAAATCCTTTCTAAGAGATACCTATGTCATAGCAACTTTATGCATGCAAAGTCTCAGCCCGATCAATTTAAAACTGGCAAAGTATCATACAAACTTTCACCCCCTATTTTACCCACTTTGGGGTGAGAATGTTCAAAAACCTTTCTAAAGGGACGTTTACGTCATAATATCCATCTGCACGCCGAATTTCAACCCGATCGGTGTAAAACTGACAAAGCTTCATACAAACGTTCATCCCCTATTTTACCCCCTTAGAGGTGGAAATTATCAAAATCCTTTCTTAGCGGATGCCTATGTGATAACATCTATCTGCATGTCAAATTTCAATCCGATCGATTTAAAACTGACAAATTCATACAAACTTTCATCCCCTATTTTACTCCCTTGGGGGTGGAAATTATCAAAATCCTTTCAAAGCGGATGCTTACGTCATAACATCTATCTGCATGCCAAATTTCAACCTGATCGGTTTAAAACTGACAAAGGCTCATATAAACTTTCATCCCCTATTTTACCCACTTGGGGGTGGAAATTATCAAAATCCTTTCACAGCGGATGCCTACGTCATAACATCTATCTGCATGCCAAATTTCAACCCGATCGATTTAAAACTGACAATGTCTCATACAAACTTTCATCCCCTATTTTACCCCTTGGGGGTGGAAATTATCAAAATCCTTTCACAGCGGATGCTACGTCATAACATCTATCTGCATGCCAAATTTCAACCCGATCGATTTAAAACTGACAAAGTCTCATACAAACTTTCATCCCCTATTTTACCCCCATTGGGGGTGGAAATTATCAAAATCCTTTCACATCGGATGCTTACGTCATGACATCTATCTGCATGCCAAATTACAACCCGATCGGTTTAAAACTGACAAAGTCTCATACAAACTTTCATCCCCTATTTTACCCCCTTGGGGGTGGAAATTATCAAAATCCTTTCACAGCGGATGCTTACGTCATAACATCTATCTGCATGCCAAATTTCAGCCCGATCAGTTAAAAACTGACAAAGTTTCATACAAACTTTCATCCCCTTTTTTACCCCCTTGGGAGTGGAAATTATCAAAATCCTTTCTTAGCGGATGCCTACGTCATAACATCTATCTGTATGCCAAATTTTAGCCCAATCTGTCCAGCGGTTTGGGCTGTGCGTTGATAGATCACTATGTCAGTCAGTCAGTCAGTCAATCACCTTTGAATTTTATATATACTGCTATAAAATACTGTAAATATAAAATACTGACTGTCTCGTTGGCCGAGTGGTCGCAAGTGCGACTGCCGGGCAAGGGGCTAGGGTTCGATTCTCGGATCGGGCAAAGTATTACTGGGTTTTAAAAACAAATCTCAGTAGTAGCACGGAGGCTGGAATAGTGCCCGATATATGGCAATAAGCTCACCCCCTATTACATAAGACTCATAACATAAATAGTAAAAGTGGGTGTTACATTGTACAGTGGCATAATGTGCACCTCTGCTTACGGAGATAAAGGCGTAATGTTATGTTATGTTATTTTGATATTAGATTATGAACTCTTTACCATTGGTTGAAGGTTGAAAATAATTTTGATTACTAAGGAACGAGTTCTTAAACAACTACCAATGTATAAGTCAGTCTAGAAGTGGTCGCTAAAGTGATTGAAAATCATAAGGTCATGAGATTAGTTATGATTTCACATGCATATACCATGATTGACCAGATTGGCAATATATTAAAGAAGGGCCAAATTAAAAGTACCCTTAACCGACGAGCATGCATGAAAAGATTGATGACTGTTGATGAAGCGAAAGAGGTATGTAGGAATCGTAGGAATTGGCGTTCCATAGTCTCTGCCTACCTCCATAAGACACAGACGTGAAGTTATGTATGTATTTATGTTAATTTTACATAACGAAAAAGTAGTTTCTATTTCGTATTGTTTGAAAATATTATCTGTCTATTTTGAGCGATGTACACGGCCTCTATTAAATGGAAGCAATAAATATGTGGTAGAAAAAGTGGGTTACTGAATATGTCGGTACTTTCCCACCCCTGGGACAAAGACGGACGTGACGTTATATTATTAAATGGTTTATCCCATCTGTGGGTGAATTTTCGATATCTTTTTTCTATCTCGATTTGTGACAGTTTGGCAAAAAAATAAGAATAGTTATAATACATATTAGACAAAGGTGTTTTCATAATAACTATCGTGAGACATACTAAATTAACTATAAATCGCGGGTTACTCACGTGAATAGAGTGATGATGTACAGTGAGCTGTGCGACATCGCCGCGCTCATGAGGAAGAACTCCTCTGTGGTTCGAAACTAGTAGAGCTTTTCTCAGTATATTCACGTGAGTAACTCGCGATTTTTAGTTAATTTAGACAAAGGTGTAGTTAAAATGTTTTTACTGTTAGAACATTATTTAAAAAATGGTCCAACTGTAACAAAGCTTAGGCCTAGAGCTAAATATTAGACATAATTGTGTTGGCCAAGTCCTTTACAAAGTAATTTATAAAAACAAAAAAGTATTTTATTCAACTGTCGCTAATATACCTTAATACCAGTGATGTACCGTTAAAAAAGTTATACCTTCATTATTTAAAACAAAAACAATACCGAGTGAAACAAAACAAAAAAAAATAAAAAACAAAACTCGTAAAAGCAAGTTTTGTAAGCAATTTACGGTCTGGCTAGCTTCTGTAACCAGCCAGCTTCTTTTGTTTAAAATAAGAAATTCTTTTTTCGAATTAGCCAATTACATAATTGTGTTACGCTTATACTGGGGGAACGTGTGACTTAGTTTCTTTATGTGCCAGCAATTAGTGCCAGTCTTTGAATTAGGAATGACATTCATTAAGAAAGTAGCCAGTGGTAGTGGTTTCACTTACATGTTGGACAAAATATACATGTAGACAGGTTTTTTTTTCTCTAAGTAAGAAAATAAGAAGAACATTTCTGTTATACCGGCTAAACTAGCTTTCTTTTATATCCTTTCTATTTTAGTACCTAAGTAGGTCGTTTTTTTATGGTATAAGCTGGTACACGAGCATACGGATCACCTGATGGTACACAATCGATGTCGACCATAGACACCCGGGACACCAGAGGCGTTACAAATGCATTACTGGCCTTTTAGGAATTAAGAATTTGAGGACTGTTGGAGATTCAGGGGGTAATCGCACCTCCGGTAACCTCACTCACTCGATGAAACACAAAGCAAGCGTTGTTTCACGTCGGTTTTATGTGAGGCCGTGGTATTACTCCGGTCGAGCCGACCCATTCATACCGAAGCATGGCTCTCCCACACTTGTCTAAAAATTAAAAGATTTATGTACATCATATACCTACTTTCCAAAAAAGACAAAATGTTATATTCTTCATATGTATTTTGACTGCCTCGTTGGCCGAGTGGTCGCAAGTGCGACTCCCGGGCAAGGGGTCTAGGGTTCGATTCCCGAGTAGTGCAAATTTTTACAGGGTTTTAAAAAAAATCTCAGTAGTAGCACGGAGTCTGGAATCGTGCCCGGTATATGGCAAATGGCTTACCCTCTATTACATGGGACTCATAACATAAATAGTGAAAAGTGGGTGTTACTTCTGTGTGCACCTTTGCCTACCCCTTCGGGGATAAAAGGCGTGATGTTATGTATGTTATGTATGTACTTTGACACATTTCAAGTAGTAAAATATATACGTTAAATTGTCCGCTACAGACGCTGAGTATCTAACATATAATGTCCATTTCCACAACGTGCTTATTTCAGCATTCACAGCTGTAACCTTGGGTCCTATAGTTATTTATGTGATGACAATTTTCTTCTACTTTCCTACTATTTTGTACGTGAACAATGAAAATAATTGAGTTGCTTAGTGAAACGAAAGTTATGGTGGTCGATTTAACGGAAATTATTAGGTTGCGTGTTTCCTATTCTGTGGACTTGTACAGTCAGCTGTGAAATAAGTATGTCGTAATTTTTATGTTAATGATTCATACTCTTTTCAGTTTGAAAACAATTATGTTGAATCATAGCGGTATGCTGTTTGTTTGTTTTGATTTACTTTAATAATAGTATATAAATAAAAACCTTTTCCTGACAATAATAAACACAACAAAAAAAATCAGCCAAATCGGTCCAGCCATTCTCAAGTTATGGCGTGACAACAGGAACCGGGTTTCATTTTTATATAATGTACTAGCGGACCCGACAGACGTTGTCCTGCATATCCACTTGAATGTATAAACAGAATTTCATTCAAATTAGTTCAGCCGTTTAGGGTAACTAACCTTGACACTAACTGCAGCGCCATCTGCCGGGCTGATTTGTGAATCTAAACCATCCAGGGTGCCACTCAAACGCGTACAAAAAATTCATTTAAATCGGTCAAGCCGTTTAGGAGGAGTTCAATGACATACACGCGCACAGCAGAATTATATATACAAAGAGATATAGATTTTTTTTTAAGGGGGGAAAATCATCGAATGACTGCTCCCGCCTGGGTGAGGCGGAAGGGAGTGTCAGACTCTTACTGACTAAAAACCACCCCGTTCCTTCTCCTGCACGTCGAGCCGGAGCCCCGGTTACCCGTTAGGTTCTCCCCGACAAAGAGATGTAGATTACCTATCCTCAATTCTGTTCAATTTATTAAAAGAGTCGTAACTTTTATGTCATGACTGTACTTTAAGGAAAAAGTTGTAACACTTCGTTAAGAATATTACGGAATTGCGTGTTCATAATACGAAATATTTACTAATGTGTACAAGGAAAATACCAAATAAGAGAAACGTAAAATATTCTTACGGTACACTTCATTCCCGGTAGATTGAATTTTGTTACATTCTACCTTTGATGTGTATGCAAATAGTTATTAAAAAACATGACACTCATGTAGAGCAACATCGAACCTATTTGTTTTTGCCCGATTATATTATTTGAATGTTAAATTAATAAATAGAAAAAAGGGTTCAAAATTTTAATAGGTCAAAAAGGTTTTTAACTATTAACGAAGATCAGATAACGAAGTCTTAGCTTGTTAAGAGTGGGGTTTACAATGTATCATGTCCATCTTAGTCTATCCTTTCAAAGATACATACAACATAACATCACGCCTTTTATTCCAGAAGGGGTAGGTAGAGTTGTACGTTACGGCACTTAATGCCACTGTACAATGTAACACCCACTTTTCATTATTTATGTTATGAGTCCCATGTAATAGGGGGTGAGCCTATTGCTATACACCGGGCACAATTCCAGACTCCGTGCTACCACTGAAATTTTTTTTAAACCCAGTTTTATTTTGCCGGACCCGAGAATAGAACCCGAGACCCTTTGCCCGGCAGTTGCACTTGCGAACCACTCGGCCAACGGGCAGTCATAGCATTATTTAAACTGTCAAACACCAAGCGGTCACCGGTGACCGCGACCTATTGTTCTTTAATTGTGTCTATAAAACCGGTACTCGACAAGTTAATGTAAATGTATATCAATAAGCATTTAATAACAATAACACACAACACATCAATAACATCAAAAGGAAATATACAAAGAGAATTAAACAAAACCACTGAATTAAATCATTTCAATACAAATAAATTCTCCAATTCAATACAGAATTATTTAGTAGTCCCAATCTTCAGTTTCAAACAAGGGGTTCATTTGCAATGTAAATTAGTAGACCACAGATTATATAAACAGGGTGTTACGGAAATCCTACAGCCTCTATAGATATCCAATAAGCCCGAAAGAGATTAAGTAATGAAAACTAAAACGACTATACAGAAGTTTAGTTCAATATAAAATACATGGTTTTTTAGTCAACACATAATAATCTAACATTACGCCTTTTTATCTCCGAAGGTGTATGCAGAGGTGTACATTACGGCACTTAATGCCACTGTACTATGTAACACCCACTTTTATGTTATGACTCCCATGTAATAGGGGGTGAGCCTATTGCCATATACCGGACACATTTCCAGACTTCGTGCTACCACTGAGATTTTTTTTAAAAACCCAGTAGTATTATTTAACCCGACCCTTTTTTTTTGAGGGGGGAAAATCATCGAATGACTGCTCCCGCCTGGGTGAGGCGGGAGGGAGTGACAGACTCTTACTGACTAAAAACCACCCCGTTCCTACTCCTGCACTTCGAGCCGGAGCCCCGGCAACCCGTTAAGTCTTCCGCGGCTCCGTATCGGCATCAGCCCTGTTAGGCCCCATCTGTGGTGGTCTGATGGCGCGCGCCGTACGCTCGGGCCTGGTTCTGGTCGGGCGGCGAGTCACCCATGCTCGCCGTCTGCAGGCCCGTGATTTAACCCGACCCGGGAATCGAACCCAAGACCCCTTGCCCGGCAGTCGCACTTGCGACCACTCGGCCAACGAGGCAGTTTTTTAATCATATTAAGTCTATAATCATATTATCGAATGAAAACAAATGAGTATATAGATATGTAATCAGCGCTGCCATCCGCAACACCGTTGTAGTTACAAGTTAATAAATTTCCAATTAAATCTTAAAAAAAACGTCAATAGTTCTTATAATTTCAATTAAAAACATTTGCCTTACAATTTTTGTCATATAAAAAAGCCTTGCTTGCGGTATATTGATAATAACGTTTATTTTTTTTCAATACGCTAAAAATCGATACTCTTATACGATATATAAAAAAAACTAATAGAGGCTATGCTGAGAAGAAATGCGGAAACAAACTCAGAGGTCATAGTGTGGAAACGTTTACGTATAGTTAAGTCGTATACCCTTTCTAAAACACACAGGAATCTTTCACTTGTAGTCATATACTCTTCTATAACACCTTTTTTATGGCATAAGCCGGTAAACGAGCAGACGGATCACCTGATGGTAAGCAATCGGTGTCGCCCATAGACACCTGGAACACCAGAGGCGTTACAAGTGTGTTACCGGCCTTTTGGGGATTAGGAGTTTGAGGATCGTTAGGGATTCAGGGATTGGGGAGATTGGAGAAGGGGAGGGTAATTGGGCCTCCAGTAACCTCACTCATACGACGAAACACAACGCAAGCGTTGGTTCATGTCGGTTTTCTGTGAGGCCGTGGTATCACTCCGGTCGAGCCGGCCCATTCGTGCCGAAGCATGGCTCTCCCACACTTAGCATGTATATAACTATTTGGAACAACACTAGACGTCGACTATATAAATCTTAGAATCGGATAGCTTTTGATTTATTTAACAATTAGTTTAATCTCGCGTAATGACTAGGGTTGTACAAGTACATTTGCACAAAGCTACAAAGGACGAATGGAGGTCATTTGTTGCCTCCCATGAATAGTTATGTCCGGAAAGGGATTATGAATATTTATACTGTGGCTTTGCCTTTTGAACTTAATAGAAGCGATTATTGCTGGTTGATTTATGTTAATACTGGGTGTGTACTGGGTTTGTTTGCTGGGATGATTTATATTTTATATATTCATTTTGAGTCACGCCCTACCTTTATTACGTTGAAAATTTAAATCATTCCAAATTGTGTCTGTGGCAATTTTTGTAAAGAGAAAAGGTAAAAACACACTTTTTCATAACACAAATATACATAGTCTATTGGTAGTTTATAAGACAATTCAATTATAATATATTCACCTTAATAAATTTTAGAGGAAATCAGAATCAACTCAAATATTTTGCGCGTCTGACTTCATTTATACCTGACTGCCTGACTAAAATACACACGAAATACAACTTTCTTATTTAAGCAATAAGAAGAAACTTGAAGTACAGCCTATAAGCTTTGCGTCACTTTAAGGCCTCAAGACACGAAATAAACTTTTTGAGGTTCTCGAGGTTAAACAAAAGAAAAACCCCGATAAGTACTCGAGACAAGTGAGTAACGGTACTTATGAAAAGAAAGCTACGTTAACTGAAAAAAGTATCTCTGAAAAAACGAGAATATATTATTATGAGATTACCTCACGGAACCTTTTAGTTGACAGTTTGGAAAAACAATAAGTGTTTAAGTGGAAAAATTTGCTTTATAGTTAAAATTAAGAATAGTAAACTTAATGTTTCAAATTATAATTAGTATGTTAAGTTTGAATAAAGAAACATAACTAGAATAGAACAGCATAGCATTTAAGAATCATATTGTTTTGCAATATCTTGTATCTCATACTTAGGACCGCACTACGGGCTACGGGCTACGAGCTACGAAGGTTCGTAGCCTGCGTAGCGCTACGTAGGGTTACATAATGTATGTTATATCGTCAAAGGATAGCCAAGCCTACTTACTTTGGAGCAGCGGAGGACTTAACGGATCGGGAACGGGGTGGTTTTCAGTCAGTAAGAGTCTGACACTTCCTTTCGCCTCACACGGGCGGAAGAAGTTGTTGGATGATTTTCCACTATCAAGAAAAAAAATCACCAACGTACTTTATAAATATGTATGTAGTTATGAAACGAGCCTTTCGTTTCAATTCATTTTAAAATTCAGTTAAACCTAACTATGACCGTGTTTAGAAAAATAACATTGAGGGTTTTTGAACAAAAAGCAAATTCGACTTGCAATAAAAACTCCATTTATCAAAGCCTTCAACAGTACTGGCAGGATTACATAAAGATTACAACTGTCTCCTATAAGTATCCAATCGAGCAATTCTTCCTAATTCAGGGCTTTCTCGTATAACTTTATAAATTCGTTCGTTTTATTCCTGGACAAAAAATGGACGACGAAAAAAGGACGTAGACAATAGGATTAGGAAGGCTCATACTGGCTCATACTAATGAGGGGGATACTTAATCGCTTGTAAAAGATAAATGGTGAGAATAACAGGAAATATACGGTAAAACAGATCAAGCAATACATAACCAGTATAAACTGATCTTCGAATGTGGAGAATGAACACATAAAGCGAGACCACGATGAACTGGACTTTTGTAACCCGTTGTATGTACAGGATGAATATTATGTTGTTAGGCCCGGGTTTTTTTGTTCTACCTCCGCGGTAAAAATTAACGGTCTTTTTTTTAATCGAATTTGGAATGTTTGTCATGATTTATTGTTAGGTGTGTGTTGAAATTTGATTACAGTTTTATATATTATTTTATTGTTGCCACTCTATAGAATGAAGTCAATGTAAATAAAAACATGTATAATTGTAATTAATATTTTAGACATGACATAATGACATTTCTATATAGTAAATGTTTATGATGTGGGCAAAGGAAAATACGATTTTTATCTTCTTTTTACTTCAAAAATACTCTAATGTTAGAGTCAGGTAGCTTACAGTTTTCTGTGGTTAAAACATATTTTAATCGTTACTTTTAGATTTAGGCTAGTGAATACAATAAAATAAACCACAATACTTCATCGCCTCGTCAAAAACATTGAAATTCAAAGCAAATTCATAACATTTCCACACAAAAGGTCGGAAAAGCACAAACAAAATATACGATAGCAGTGAAGCCTCGGATTCACGGTTTTATTGAATGACGAGTGACGATATTTCATTTTGCAGTGGCCGGGAATAGGTCATGCCTTTTGTCCGGACACGATAACTCTGTCAACAAAGTCGATGTTTTAGGGTACCGTACCCAAGTATAAAAACTGGTCGGAGCAGGAGTAGTTTTAGTCAGTAACAGTCTGACACTCCCTCTCGCCTCACTCAACGCGGGAGAAGTCATTTGATGATATATCACGCCTCAAAAAACAGGGTATAATGGGAACCCCATTACTTAGACTTTGCTTTCCATCGCCAGGCTGTTTCTCATAATTCGTAATAGCTAGACGCTTGTAGACGTCTTTGTTGCCGCTATAACAACAAATACTAAAAAAATAAATAAAATAGATATTTAAGGGGGCTTTCATATTAGAAAGTTGATTTAAATCCCGTTTATGGTTAAAAGTCAAAAAGTATATATTTCAACTAAAAAGAAAAACAAATTGGCTGCCTCTTTGGCCCAGTGGTCGCAAGTGCGACTGACGGGCAAGGGATCTCGGGTTCGATTCCCGGGTAGGGCAATGTATTACTGGGGTTTTAAAAAAATCTCAGTAGTAGCACATCATCAACAGCTTATAAATGCCCACTGCTGAGCAAAGCCTCTTCTCACATGGAGAAGGTTAGAGCAATAATCACCACGCTTGCTCAATGCGGGTTGGCGATTTCAAACTTATAATTAGAAATTATAAGCCCAGGTTTCCTCACGATGTTTTCCTTCACCGTTGGTCAGTGGTGTCTAAATAATCTTAGAAAGTACATTTAACTCAGAAAAAGTCACATTGGTACTTGCCGTTGGTAAGTTTCGAACCTGCACCCTCGTGCATGAGAAGCAGGTGTCTTCAACCTCCGGGCCACCACGACACTCAAGTAGTAGCACAGATCCTGGAAATGTGCCCGGTATACGGCAATAGGCTTACCCCCTATTACATTGGACTCATAACATAATTTGTGAAACTTGGGTGTTACTTCTGTGTGCACCTCTGCCTACCCTTCGGGGATAAAAGGCGTGTATGTAAAAAAACACATCTGGATGATGACACTTTGTGATAATGATTTGATTGCTCTAATGAATAAATGACCTAATTAGGAACGGATAGTATGGAACCTTTTTTGCGAGAGTCCGCTCGCACTTGGCCGGTTTTTTTCTCTTTTCATTTTTCCGTATAGTTTAATCCGTGACGTGCGGCCATGATGCTTTTGTTTTGTTTTTTTTTCATTCATTGCATTCGGCCAGTAAAAGGTTCGTTCCGTTTTGTTTGTTTTAGAATAGTGTTTCAATAGTAAACGAGTTAGAAAATGGGATTTTTGTTTATTTATTTTCCTGTCGTATTTCTTTTTTCAACGCCAATTTTTTGTAGTTCTTTTTTGTTTTTTTGATAACCATCGTGAGACATACTAAATTAAGTAAAATCGTGGGTTGGTCACGTGAATATACTGAGAAAAGCTCTACTAGTTTCGAACCATAGAGGGTTTCTTCCTCATGCAGCGTGCGCGGTCGCGGCGACGTCGCGCAGCTCACTTTTACTTAATTTAGTTATTTTCTACTCTAGACCACAATACTTTCAGTGTTTGTATCATGAATATTAAAACTGAAACACCAAGTAGTAAATTAACAACAAAAATTATTTGTTACAGTCTTGTAAAGTCCAGCTAACCCTTTAATTAACTTTTGGCTTGAACAAGTAATAAATCAACATGGGCCTACATTTTAATGTTTTCACCAACAATACTTTAGTAAGTTACCCAAGTACGCGTTTGATGTAGTCTGCATTGAGAATATTTAGGGATATAGTAATCATTGACATCATAGCTTCTATAATATCTATGATCTTAATTCGTTCTGTCTCCTGCAGTAATTCACCGAGGGAAGTGGAAACCATAGTTTTTTCTTCTTCTCCTCTTATAATATCTTCTGATTCACTTCGTTGCGGAAACCAAGACAGTTACTCATGTCCTTGGGAGGCGCCGGACTTCAGTGTTTCGGTATTTTCATGGTTGTATCTACTGTAGATCCTGGCTTACAGAAGTTGCAGCAGTTTTGGGAGGATGTCGCGGGCTTGTCCCATAAATATATTATATTATGTTATATATGTTAAATATATTATGTTAAAATTATATTATATTATGATATTATGCAAAATTAAATAAATAATAGTCGTGAGAAAACCTAGACTAATAATTTAATATTATAAGTAAACAATTGTAAATCTGCTTTGAGCAAGCATGGTGGTTTAATACTCATCGCTTCTTCGTGTAAAAAAGGATATTTGCCCCGTAAAAATAAACAAAAACTGAAAATTTATAACCAGGTTGAAAGCTGTTAACTTGAGAACAAAATTTGAAAGAGAAAAATGGATTTCAATGTTGACCACATATCGCCAAAGAAGAATAAGGTCAAGCTCTAATTTTTTTTTCTTCTACACAAATTCATCACAGACAATCAAACCAACGTTATGACGTAATCCACTTATCTTATTGAGAAAACTATCACGTATAACTCAATTGACATTCCTGTCATGAATGAGAATGCCAGAAGAAACTACATGTAAGAAAAACGTGTCCAATATAATATTATATTTTCCCCCCACCCTCCATATGGCAACACTGATATGGAATGGAGTAATCGGTATTGCCAGAATAAAAATAACCATAAATAATTTATTGCTCGACACGAATGTAATTTTGTTGGTCTAGTAGTGGTGTCAGCTCAAGATTGTCGGTTAGATTTGATTTTTTGGCCTACGTATTGTGGTTTTGTTATTTATTTGGATTATTTCATGCCTATACTTTTTTATTACTGGTATTTTCCATATGAATAATCCATAATCCATAACTGTAGACCAATGACCAATGTAAAAACAATAACTGTTCCATTATAATTTTATTAAAATGTATCATCTTGTATATCAACCTAGTATCATCTTGAATTTTGTAACAAGGACGGAAATGGGACAAGGACAAATGTAATATTAATTATTATGTTTTGGCTTAGTCACGTAACTGTTTGACGCGAAACTCGATTAGTTTCAAGCCATGCTAGAGGCGCATATTCATGTGCAGCATTCCGCGACCCGCAAAGCGGCGACTGTCGCGCTCCTACTGGCTGTTCGACTCTGCGGCGGCGCGTGCCCAACACACCCTCTGCCGTGATTTGTACCTCTAACATGGTTTTTAAACTAGTCGAGTTCCTCGTCAAACAGTTACGGGAGTAAGTAAGTAACATAATAATTAATTTAGTATGTAAAATTTTAGTACTAAAGTAATATTGTTACTATTAGTGATTGATGATTATAAGTATTATCTATTTCGAAAACTACATTAAAGCGACTAACCAAAATACCTTCACAATATAAAATATAACTTGATAACGATTCTCAATTCACCTTCTTGCTTTATACGTAGTTTAGACCCATTTTTTTATGGCATAATCCGGTAAACGAATAGACGGATCACCGGATGGTAAGCAATAATCGACGTCGCCCATGGACACCTGGAACACCAGAGGCGTTACAAGTGCGTTACCGGCCATTTTGGGATTAGGAGTTTGAAGATCGTTGGGGATTCAGGAATTGGGGAGGTTGGGGAAAGGGAGGGTAATTGGGTCTCCGGTAACCTCACTCACACGCGAAACACAACGCAAGCGTTACTTCACGTCGGTTTTCTGTGAGGCCGTGGCATCACTCCGGTCGAGCCGGCCCATTCATGCCGAAGCATGGCTCACCCACACTTATAAATTTACAAACGCACCATTTTACATTTAAATGTATGTACGTCACTAAACATATGAAAAGGACTTAACAGAAAATGCTTTTATTCCAGAAGTGTTTCCTAGAAATTGGAACATTACCTAAAGTGCCTGAATTCACATCAGCATTAACGTTTTCTATGTCTGTTACAATATCCTACTTGGGAAAGGCTTTGCTTTTCAGTGTATGAGTTTCTTAGAGAACTCAATTCAAAATTGTAACTAAAATCCTGTTTCTTCACTTTTTTATACTATCAGATAATGGAACATTTTTCACGACACATTTTTTTTTGTATTCTATCTAGATTTCGAAGTCAAAGTAATGTTTTAAATTGAAAAAGTTTTATCAAGATGAAATAAGAAATAATGTCGCGAGTAAAAAAATTATTCATTTCTATTTTCTACCTAAAAAACTCCTTCAGTTTATAACCTACAACTTCATGGCTTTGACTGCATGGTTGGCGCGGAGGCTGGGCAAATGGCTGTCATGCAACGTATCGTATGTTCGATTTGCGCACGGAAAACTCTATGTGTGATCCACAGATTATCGTTTCAGCAGTGCTAGCCAAATGCCATTTAGCGCTTGTCTACATGTAGAATAGAAAACCAAATTATATGGAATTGACGTAAATTTTGACACTTGTCAGTGTCATCCCCATACATTTTGATATCTACTCTCACTGTAGACAAGCGCTAAAGTGGCGTTTGGCTAGAGGCCCTGGTCTGACAGTCATATGTATGTGAAACTGTAAGTTTGTAAACGTACCCATGACGAAGGGAAAAATTTTAATACCGTGCAAAGTTTTTTTTTTCAAGAAAAAAGATATTAAATCATAGCACTGCTTCAAACCAGTATACGTATCAAAGTGTTTATATCACTATCAAAGACTCAAACCCATAAACATTCATAGTAAGCGACGCCGGAAAGTATAAAGTGTATAACTCACTATCCATTTGCATAAGTATGTAACCACAAATGCGGCTAGAATGTTAGTAGCTACCAAAATGCTTTGGTAGCATTTTCCCAGCTTATTTTCCAGTGTAAAGGTATCCATCTTGGTAAATAAGACGTTAATGTGAGTGTTTCTTCGCGAAAACCCCTTTTTCTTTTTGTAAAATGGGTTATTTTTTGGAGGGGCGTAAGTAGGTAAGGTATTGGCGAATATTGGGTTTTATATCCTAGATTTGATTCCTGAAGGAGTTAATAAATTATACGTTCATAGAATTCTACTTTTAAACTGTTATAATATAACCAATCTTAATCTTCAGACACCATCTATATTGTGTCAATTAAAAAATTGGTTACACCGTAGCATTTATACTGTCTATTCTGGCCAAACGTAAGTGTATATTACACGTTACTTTTTCTAATTGTAGAACCTTAGTAATATATATATATTTTTTATAAAACTCTGATTTGTGTACACGAAGATTACTCATTGTGAATTTCTCCGTTTTAAATTTCCCCGAAGACCAGACGAAAGAGACGGATGAAAAGAATCTTATTTTAGTTAAAAAAAAGTAGTAGGTATTGAATTTATTTTTAAAACATACTTAGGAGGATTAAAACCATATGAATTTTAATACTGAAGTAGGTTACGACACAATTTACTATTTAAGTATACTATACTATACCTTATACTAAATCCAAAAAACGAAGACACCCTTTATTATAAAAAAAAAACAAAACACACTCACCGGTTAAGATCAGCGACTTTCCAAACAAAGATCTGGAAACAAACAAAATCAAATTAATTCATTTTTTAATTCAGATTGAAACAAATCTAATAGACTGACTTCACTTGACCTAGTTCATTAAAGAACTAGCTTTGTAATTCAATTTACAATAGATAGAGAAATCCCCTGAGGCCGAAGTTAAGATACAGTCGGATAGATCAACCCCTTATAGTAATTAGGAGGCATTTAATCTTTGAATTACTGACCGGTATAAACATCACAATGAATATTATACATAACATCACGCCTTTTATTCCCGAAGGGGTAGGCAGAGGTGCAAATTATGCCACTGTACAATGTAACACCCACTTTTTACTATTTATGTTATAAGTCCCATGTAATAGGGGGTGAGCCTATTGCCATATAACGGACACAATTCTAGACTCCGTGCTACTACTGCGATTTTTAAAAACCCAGTAATACTTTGCCCGACCCGGGAATCGAACCCAAGACCCCTTGCCCGGCAGTCGCACTTACGACCACTCGGCCAACGAGGCAGTCGTGACACAATGAATATTATACACCTCAGATAATTATATATACATTTCAGATAATCATAGTGGTTTTAATGATCTCTTTGGAGCATACTCCATAGTGGGGAGTGAGTAGAAAATCTTATACATATAAAGGGGACAAAGTCTAGGTGGTATATATATAGGTCATGGTACCGAAGAGTTAAGATGCCCGCTTCTCATGCATGAGTGTGCGGGTTCCAAACCTACCAACGGCAAGTACCAATGTGACGTTTTCCGAGTTATATGTACTTTCTAAAATTATTTAGATACCACTGACAAACGATGAAGGAAAACATCTTGAGGAAACCTGGTCTTATAATTTCTAATTATAAGTTTGAAATTGCCAACCCGCAATGAGTAAACGTAGTGATTAATGCTCAAACCTTCTTTGTGTGAGAAGAGGCTTTGATCAGCAGAGGCTTATAAGGCTGTTGATGATGATGAAAGTCAAGCTGATTAAATCCAAAATCAAGTCCGGTTAGTTGAAGAATGCCTAATAGACCTTATGCTTCTATTAGTAGCAAATAATAATTTAAGTAACCCAGAAGATAGATAAGACTCATAAGACAGAGGTATGACTCATGAACTCTAGTCTAATTAGAAAGTTCTTCAAGAACATACTTATGGCACAAAATAATGCTAGTACGACGAATATCGACAGAATACTTTTTGTATTATAACTTTCGTGAGACATACTAAATAAATTATTTTGTTTTCGGCTTATTCACGTAATTATTTGACGAGAAACTCGGCTAGTTTCAAGCAATTCTAGAGGCTCATATTCATGAGTAGCATTTCGCGAATACTTTTACCCAGACTTTTTGGAACGGCATTTAATTGATTGTGATACCAGGTACCAACTTTGTCACATTAATAAAGAAGTGCAATCTCATTAAATTATGGTACAACAAAATATGTCATGGTCCTTTGATCCACATAGACCAAAACATCATCAAAAAAACAATTCCAAAACGGAGTCTTTAAAGCACATTTTTGTTTGACACGCTTTAATTGGACTATTCTCTTGCAACTTTCCATTCGGTCCCACACGACACCGTTTCTGTGAATTCCTTTTGATTTCTTTGACAGTCCATAAATTCAGTACGAAGTCTGACTAATGTTTTATCTTTATCTTTTGCAATCTTTTCTACATCCCCTGGAGGTTGACTTAATATTTTTAACGCTGTTCCACCAAACGCACCTCTAATTTATGAACCTGCCAATATTTTTCTTCGGCCTTTTTTACCCCATGATAAATGTTCTATATGCTTTCTTTTTAATGGCTATGGTTGGAAAAATTGGTGTTTTTTGGGTATGAATGAAAGCACTTAGCGGTATCTTTAAGACGATGGGCGTAACGTGTGAATCTTATAAATATGAAAATTGTTGCTACATATTGATCAACACTGGAATTCTTTCCGGTATTCAACTTATTTGTGTTTTTTTTTCAGGTTGATTTATTGAAGTTTATTTTGAATTTAAATATAAGTTACAAAGCCAACTTAATTGCGTTTAAAATTTAAAATCACATACAAAATGTAATAACATATAGAAACTTATTTTATTAAATACGGCATCCTATTCTTATAGAAAACGAAGAATCACGTATTCTCCATAAACACACACTTCCAATAAAAGAAAACGATAAACGATTCCAAGAAAACTTCGTGCGAAGCAAATTAATTTGAACTTTAAACTTCGAAAAACGAATGTCTAACTTCAAGCGACTGATCGCGTGCTCTTTTTACAGGCACATTACGATTCAATTATCGATACAGGATTCCGAGAATTCAGTTCGGAAAATGGAATCGATTATGAAAAAAAAACTCTCGAATCGAGTAATGTAATGCAGATGAAAAATTCATTTCGGCATCGAGAGATTTTTGCGCACTGAATGTAAAGGCGAATGGTGAGAGCATTTCGATATTACACGGTTCCATAATAGTTATTTTTGGATCGGCTTTAGCTATGTAATAGCTACTAAAATATATGGATTACGAAATGCAAATACTAAGTATGCTTTTGTAAGCTTTTTTGCATTTGTGCCGTGTACCTATCTCCGCAAAATGCAAAACTAATTGGAATATTTGAAAATTTTCTAAAAAATACACACATTTTCACAAACTAACTTCTATTACTGTGGTTAATAAACTACGTTGAAAAAACTGACTTAAACCTCCTCTTTTTTTAAATTGAGTAATTAATATACTCAAACGTCCTAAATGTTACAAACACTTGTCTGAAAACCGCATCAAAATCAGTTCCGCCAATCGCGAGATGATTGCGCACAAACACAGGACATACAGGTCAAAAATATAACCTCATTTTTTTGAAGTCGTTTAGAAAGTGTAATACGAAGTTCCTAAAGACCACATTTAAAATTTTCTCATCTAGTCAAAGTTTATCCGAAACAAAATCTACTTTAAACTAAATAGCTATACGACCTACTTTGCAAATTTCATTTTCGATAAAAGCGATGCACCAAGCCTTCGGCTGTCCAATAAAAATATTATTATGGCAGCAGCTTGCCTGCTAACAGCAATAGATGTTCGAAAATTTTATTTTAAATTTTTGAATATTAACGGTCGATTATGACGTAGCGTCTGTTTGGAAAAATAGGCTAGATATAATGGTTCAATAGTTCTTCTACTCGCTTTTAAAGATGGCGTAGGAATATTTATATTGCCATGGCACTTTTGATGTAGTAAATCCGTCTTTATTATATTTACCATAGGTCTTAAAATTGGTCTCTATTTATTGGTCGTTAAGTGGTTAAGATGGAAAGTCTGTCAATTCGGAGACGCTACTAGACTTGTCATTTCTGGATAAGGTTTTGAGATACGGAATTCATTGTCCGCTACTTTTAGGAACAGTCGGTTTACGTGTGCCATCTCGTGTCCCTAGAAAAGCGACGTTCAGGGCTGGGATATTGCATCGACCGCCTGCCAGAACCAACTTGAAGGATTTTTCTGCCCTGTCTCAACTATCAAAGTCCTATAACGAAATTTCTGGTGAAGTAGATATTTTTGCTGACACGCTACCGAATTTTAAAAAGGCTGTAGTGAGATTGTTGAGTGACCATAATACGTAGATTTTTAATATATACTTAGATTTTTTATTTCAATTTTTTATTAAGTTATGTTTTAATTTTAAGTATTTCTTAGTTTTATTTTATTTTCCAATTATCATAAATATTGATAAAAGTGTCATCGTTAGGCTACTGTCCATGTTGTGACACCTTAAAATGTTGTGCATTTAAATTTTATTACAATGTAAGTGCTAGATATAAGACCTAATGTAGCAACTACTGGTTGTCCAAATTATAAATAAATAAATAAGTAAGTAAAAACCAGATTATAGTGCTAAAAAACTAATTGAGAAAGTGTGACTTTGGAGTTTCCTGTTCTTTTGTCTCTACAGAATCTAGATTGGAAACTTTAGAGCGAGCTAATAACTTTACCAGCGAATTGACCTGCAGATTGACACTTTTCTTACTTTATTTTATCTTTAACTAGTTGGTTTCATTTTATACATAACATAACATCACGCCTTTTATCTCCGAAGGGGTAGGCAGTGCACACAGGAGTAACACCCACTTTTCACTATTTATGTTATGAGTCCCATGTAATAGGGTGTGAGCCTATTACTTACTATATACTACTATAGCCTACTTACTAAATACTATATACTATACTTTGCCCAACCCGGGAATCGAACCCGAGACCCCTTCCCCGGCAGTCGCACTTACGACCAGTTGGCCAACGAGGCAGTTTCATTTCAAAAGTGCTTCATTGTTATAATTGAAAAAGGGGTTATTTTAAATTTCGTTTAGCAACAGCGCTACTACCATAGTACCCCAAGAAATAACATTCCCAAACAATAATATCTTTAACACACACACACACACACACTACGAAAAAGCCAGTCTACTAATAGGTCCATTAGACCTACAGGACCTATAAAAACACATGGACGCCATATTGCTAATTAACCCTGCAGTCATTGTTATAAATTCAATATGGACCCCAATAAAAGAAAGCCCCAGATCCCATTCGAGGATAAAAAATAATTTTATAGGATGCGGCATTTTTTTTTCTTTTTTCATAAAAACGAAATTGAAATTGTATTTTCCATTAAACGTGGAATCCGAAGAAATTGAAATGGGAAATGAAAGATTTGGAAAAAGATATTTCACTGGACAAAATGTACCACTCCTTATTTTGAAGGGTTGTCATGTCAATTTTTTTTATTATTTTCTCGGAATATGCCTACGAACATACCTACATAATAATACATTTTTTATTCACAGTTTTAGTTTAAGTTTATTTTAATTTGTACACATTTATTTAATTTCTTGTGTTCTCATTCTTAATTTAAATAATAATACGTATTAGGGACAAGTTATCTCTGTTCCTAAAGTATCTAAGACTATGGTTTAGTAAAAAAATAAAAGTTTAATATCGAATTCTTTTTATTTTCTTACGGAGTAGACAGAGACGCAGTGAACGTGACACATATTTGCACCTGTTATGTCATTTTTTTAAGTGGGGAATATCATCGAACTACAACTCCCGCTTGGGTGAGGCAGGAGGGAGTGTCAGTCTCTTATAGACTAAAAACCACCCCGTTCCTTCTCCTGCACTTCGAGCCGGAGCCCCGGTAACCGGTTAGGTTCTCTGGGATATCATAATAACTAATGTATAAAAAGTAGCAAACCTATTGCAATATACTGAATAGAAATTCATCAGCCATCCTTTTAGAAGGGGTTCACAACAATATTATCGACTTAGGGATTGCAAATTTTAATTAGATCACTGAAAATTTGGTATATGGGTAGTTACTACTGCTCACCCTACTGAAACTGGTTGTAGTTTTAGCTCAAAGACACACCCAGGTCTAGATTATAGAGATTATACCATTATAGCTACTAGGAACTCAGTAAAAATAATCCATTAGATGTAATCTTGATACTTGATAGAAAGGTCTGTAAGATCTTGTTTGCGACAAAATGGCGGGTCTATAGTAGGGTCGAGCTATCTTGATACTATAACCGTTAGACTTAAGAGATCAATTTTGCCAAGCTCGTCGGGACGGCAGTCGTAAGCGCGACTGTTAAACAAGGAAGGTTAAATTAAAATAGAAATGTTATTGATGACTTTTTCGTATAGAATTAATATACCTATAAAATTTAATTTAAAAAAACTGTTTAATTTTAATATTCATCACATTCCTATTCATTATTTTTGTCACATTTTATATTAGTTCCCTAATATTTTACTCGTAAATTTATTTTTATTTCGTTTTTTTATGAATGTTTTTTTTTCAATTTAATTGTGAATGCTGATTAAATTAAAATTTGGTCAAAATAAAAGTAACGAATAATTAGATAACAAACAAAATTTAAGACAAAGCAAAAGAAATCACAAAGCTACCTAATTTAAAAACCATAATCGTATAAACTTAAAATACACTTACTTACAATCACGCCTATAATAATTTTATAATAGTTTGCTAACTATTATTACAGCACTGATTTATAAAAAACTGAAGCAATTTTAATTACTACTATAACTTATAAATAAAGCTACTCAAATAATTACCCAATTATAACTCCTAAATCCATATCCCTTTTATATGCTTTCACATAACTCCATAACTCTTGAACCCAACGCCCTTTGTACATATAAAATACCAATTTATTTACGGCTGCTATAAATTTATATTAGAAAGAACCATACACATTTAAACTGGTCTCCCAAAACCGATTGAGGCCCTTTCATAAATTTATAGCATTTTTATGCGCATAAAAACCATATTTTTACCTAAATCGATACATTTATGACCGGTTATAAAGGTTTTTTCCCAAATAACCCGGTTTTAAGGCTAAGAAAAGTTTCTTTTAAGTGTTTTCTAACTGAGGAATGAAATTCCCTTGTCCCCTGTTCTTGCCGTCTTGCGTAATCCGCCCTGAGGAATGTAGGGCGGACTGCGATATAACTAAAGTACAATACAAAAGAAATTTCTACTGAAATTTCTGTCTCATGAGAATAGAATTTTATAACTTAGAACGCCGCACTTTTGCTCGCACGCAATGTTTAAAAAGTAATAATTCTAAATTTGAATCTTTTTAATTTTATGACGTTTTTATATATGGAATTATTTTATTTTTTTTAAATACGCGCCTGACTTTGTCACATTAAACCACTCATGTATTTCGTTTAATTTTATATACTTAAATTTCCCGATCACTTTAACCAGAAAAAATTAAAAAAATTGCGAGTAAAACGATTTTTATAAAAAATGAAACGCACAATTATTTTAAAACAAAATCAATTTAAAGCAGTCACTACTAAGATGAACAAAAATATTTAAATTTAAACATGAATCTAAAAAACAATTTAACGTTATTTTCTGAAGTATATTGCAAGAAAACGTGCCAATGGACGAAGATATTGCGTAATGTAAATCATTTTAGGTTCAAACTAGTAAGGGTAGCACTTTAATCATGCGATATGGGGCACGCGCGTGTAATACCCACAGCCACGGAGATTAAGATCTTAGAGAAAAGTTTTACGAAGCCCCAAACTCCTTACAACGCCCATATGAAACTTTTTAACACACAAAAATACTTCCCTACAATTTTCCTTACATTCGAACACTTTCAAAACTTTTATCGACACTATATTTAGTAATCGAAATCATAAATCGTACACTTCAAATATTAAACAAATGGCCACAACAAAAAAAAAACGAAATAAAATAAAATTTAAAAAACATTTAATATTCGAATTGAATTCAACGGGTTTGCGAATTTAAATTTGGAATGGCGGTATCGTACAAGCTGAGAGAAGTTGTGGGTACCTGGTAAGCGGGTGGCTCCGGTGGCGGCTGGTCGTCGAATGCCGTACGCCGGGGCCCGTTCCTCCAGCTATACTTGTAACAGGGGTACCGCGCTGCAGTTGCAAAGAATCAGGGGCCCCACGATTGATCGACGAAGCTCCAATGTTCTGCACCCCCAATTTACCCACAAATTAGACTCCATGTGAACTTTTAATGAAAATTTCCACACGATTAGACGCAATGACTTGCGATTTTCGATTCAAGTCAAATGCTTTTTGGAAATTATAATTATGGTAATTATGTGTGTGACCTAATTTTCGAATTATAATACTGTAATTTCTATCTAAGTGATTAATATGTTGTAAAAGAGTAAGAAGGTAATTAGGTGTTGTAGTTTTAAAAACAATACAAACAACAATAAAGTCGTTTATCTTTGGAGTGCTTAATTTGGGCGACCGGTAACAACTGTGAACAAGGTGTAGGTATAATATTTGATTCCCGGGTCAACCAAAGACTTATTTACTTATTCTTTTCCTTTTTTTTAGAAACACAGCGTTTGATGTTGTAATCATTTATGATATAAACCCGCGAATTTTTAAAATCTATTTTAATTAATGAATTTGTATTTTCTATTTTATAATACTGACTACCTCGTTGGCCGAGTGGTCGCAAGTGCGACTGCCGGGCAAGGGATCTCGGGTTCGATTCCCGGGTCGGGTAAACTAAAATACAGATACTTACAGATTACCTGGATTAATTAGTACAATGTTTGCCATAAAATATACCAGATAAATAAATTAATAATAGCGCCGCAGTTATTTTTGGAAAAGCTAGTACCTAACATAACATAAGTTCACGCCTTCATTGCCGAAGTGGAAGACAGAGGTGAACATTACGGCACTTATGTAACGCCACTGTACAATGTAACACCCACTTTTCACTAATTATGTTTTGAGTCCCATGTAATAAGGGGTGAGCCTATTGTCATATACCGGGCACAACTCCAGACTCCGTACTACTATTGAGATTTTTTTTAAAAACTCAGTAATACCTTGTCTGACCTGGGATTCGGACCCGAGACATCTTACCCGGCAGTCGCACTTGCAACCACTCGGCTAATGATGCAGGAAAAGCTGGAACTCAAAATAAAATGCAGTTAATTATAGAGTTATAAGTCATCTATTTTATAATTATTCGATATTAAATGTAGATCCGCTATCGAGATCAAAGGATCTGACCACTGATCACCACATGGCTCGGTCTCAAAGAAACCACTGAGCTAAAAGCCACAGTCGAAATCTTAGACATAAAAATATACGTTAACAGGATACCTAGATTTTAATGTGATCGTTACTAGTATTATAAATATTCTATCCATAAATTCCCGCGTCGGGCAAAATTTACATTTTTTTGTTTTTAAATGCGTTTTAAAAAAATAAATTGCGACTGCAATTTCTCCTTTTTGAAGTCACTTATGTCGGAATACTATAACGTACACATACATACATACACACATATGTACACACAGGTCAAACAAAGAATCTCCTAATTTTGATTTTTGAATTCGGCTAAAAAGAAAAACAAACACAATCATGGTAAATACATGTAGTAAAACAGTCACTCCACAATACATTCAAACAAGTTAAACTACATTTAACTGCCATACATTACTCATTTCCTCGAAAAAATCACTTTGAACCTATTATTATAGTGCATTTTCCTACCCAACAAATTGAAACTATTTAATACGATAACTTTTTAAGCAACAACTTGTCATATATGGTACGATCGTGTGAACATTATCATATGTATTTTATCGATTGCTCGTTTCAACACGCGTGATGGAAAATTGTTTGGAAATAATGTAAATAACTTAATTTTTGATACGTATATAAAAGCCCTTTGTCAAACGTTTCACATACGTATATAATTGGGTCATATTTGAGAAATTTGATGTTCATCGGTGTTGATCGAAAATATTCATTGATATGAGAATATTTTGGTGATACTTTGTATTGGTACTTATTTGTAATGTAATGTGATAAACGAGGGAATGTGTTCAATATGATATTTGACAATAAATAATGATTTGACTACGAGAATTATTGAGATCGTAACATGATCAAATTATCAAGAATTCACGTCACACCTAACTTTGTAATAATAAATCTATTATAAAATTTTATACGTTTCAGAAAAACCACGCCTTTTTTAAAGTCGGTTAATTAATACAATACACAAGTGTGGGAGAGCCCGGGACTGCGGACGGCGAGCATGGGTGGCTCCCCGTCCGACCAGAAACAGACCCGAGCGTACGGCGCGTCGCGTTCCGCGCGCGCCTCAAAGAGCCATCAGACCACCACAGATGGGGCCCAATAGGACCGATGCCGATTCGGAGTCGCGGAGAACCTAACGGGTAACCGGGGCTCCGGCTCGACGTGCAGGAGAAGGAACGGGGTGGTTTTTAGTTAGTAAGAGTCTAACACTCCCTTCCGCCTCACCCAGGCGGGAGCAGTCATTCGATGATTTTCCCCCCTTAAAAAAAAAAAAGTGTGGGAGAGCCATGCTTCGGCATGAATGGGCCGGCTCGACCGGAGTGATACCACGGCCTCACAGAAGACCGACGTGAAATAATATTGTGCTGTATTTCGTCGTGTGAGTGAGGTTACCGGATGCCCAATTACCCCCCCCCCCTTTCCCCAATCTCTGAATCCCCAACAATCGTCAAATTCCTAATCCCAAAAGGCCGGTAACGCAGTTGTAACGCCTCTGGTGTTCCAGGTGTCCATGGGCGGCAGCGATTGCTTACCATCAGGTGATCCGTCCGCTCGTTTACTCGCTTATCCCATAAAAAAACATACGTACAGGTTAAACTGAAAACCTCCTTATTTTTTTCAAGTAGGTAAAAAGTCGGTTGTGTCTATAAAAATTAATTTGAATAAAAAAAGATAAATTAAAAACAATTTACTCAATTCAAAAGTCTATCTCGTTTTATACAATAATAATATTTGTTTCTACTTAATTTATAAATATTTTAATTAACATTATGCATGCCCAAAAATATACATTAAAGATAAAAAATGTACCTCTTATCGTAAATCTATCGACAAGTTACTTAGTGCACATCACTAGTTGCTCTAGCGACGGGTTGAAGGAACTTACTTTGTCGATAAAGCGGGCAATTAGTGGTGAGAATACTGCAGTGGCTTTCATCGACGCGAATCTGATTTAAGACTTTGTTCAAGTGTGGTTTTAGTGACGTGTTTAGGTTTTTAAATAGTCTAGTTTTAAAGTGGGTATCGTTTTTGTTATGTTTTGCAAGTTTTGTTATAAGTTAAATCGAAATGTCTAATTTAAACACTCATAAATAATTTCAGAGTTGTTATGAGTTTTGAACAACAAATCGGAGTACTTATACATGTTTTATTAGGCACGTATCAAAGTGTGGGAGAGCCATGCTTCGGCACGAATGGGCCGGCTCGACCGGAGTGATACCACGGCCTCACAGAAAACCGACGTGAAGCAACGCTTGCGTTGTGTTTCGTCGTGTGCCAATTTACCCTTCCCTTCCCCAATATCCCCAATCCCTGAATTCCCAACGATCCTCAAACTCCTAATCCCCAAAAGGCCGGTAACGCACTTGTAACGCCTTCGGTGTTCCAGGTGTCCATGAGCGACGCCGATTGCTTACCATCAGGTGATCCGTCTGCTCGTTTACCGGCTTATGCCATAAAAAATTGCCTATCAGTGGCAACTGCTGAATAAAGGCACACGAAGACAGTTTGAGCATTAATTGCCACGCTTGCTCAATGCGCGTTGGCAATTTCAAACTAATGATAAGAAATTATAAGCTGAGGTTTCCTTAAAAGATTTTCTTTGCCGTATGTCAGTGGTATCTAGATAATCTTAGAAAATACATATAACTCGGAAACAATTACATAGGTACTTGCATTTGGTTGGTTTTGAACCTGCACCCTCATGCATGAGAAGCGGGCGTCTTAAACCTCCAAGCGACTACGACTATACTATTAGTACGCCGTTGATGTAGCCACTTTTGAGTTGTCTATCAGCCTGACTGTCAGTGAAGCCAGGTGCTTATTCCAAGGTGTAATTCTGTTCCTGTCTCTTTAAAATGTTTGTTGGCATTGGCTGCCAGTAAAAAACTGTTGAAGGCAAATCCTCCACTAATGTCGGTCGTAGGTGACTGCCATGGCGTTTAACGTGTTAAAGAAATATCCTAAGCTACTTACTTGCAGAAGTACAATAAGGAGTCGGCAGAATATGTCTCATTTTTCCACTACTCCCTATCAAACATCATCTTATAAGAATGTCTTCTATCCTTATTTGTTTTCAACGCCCTTACTTATAATGCACTATAAACTCCTTTATTCAGATTCGATCACATCTTCACGTTGAAATATTTCAGGGAAATATTCCTTTACCTACTGTTTTTGGAGCAAATGATAGAATATGAATCACATAAATTCCACCTGTCGAAGTCTGAGACGTGATAACAATGCCTATGTATAGTCAGCCAAACTATTGGGTATAGAGATTTACTTCAGTACAGAAATATTTGCTATTGTTATACTAAATCGTAAGATTTTGACAATTGGGTACTTTCATAACATAACATAACATCACACCTTTTTATCCCCGAAGGGGTAGGCAGATGTGCACATTTCGGCACTTAATGCCACTGTACAATGTAATGTAATAGGGGGTGAGACTATTGCCATATACCGGGCACATTTCCAGACTCCGTGCTACTTTAATATTAGGTACTTTCCTCAATCAAAAATAAATTATTTCTACTGTTCAATACAATAAAATGTTAATAAATAATTACACTTTCATTAATTGATTTTATGACCAACTTTTATTTTTTTGTATTTTACCATAGTCTAAGATCCGGCTGCAGAATCAGTGTACCCATCGAGTGTTTGCTGAAAACCAAATTTTTACACATATTCATGATTAGGAGAATTTATATCCACCAGGTTGCCTATCAAAATGTGGCCGCTAGTGTTTTTAATTAAATTATTAATAATTCATAATCCGTAAGAAATTTCATTGACTTTTTTTTTCAATGAAATGTCGTCTACTTTACGGCAACATCTATAAAGACTCTGAAAAATTATGGTTGCCGTTGCGCACCTGGCCGCACCTCTTCGCAGCCAGGTATACACAGGTATGAATTTGTTACATTTATACACCCACAACGTACATTTATAAT
This sequence comes from Spodoptera littoralis, assembly GCA_902850265.1. Taxonomy (NCBI): domain Eukaryota; kingdom Metazoa; phylum Arthropoda; class Insecta; order Lepidoptera; family Noctuidae; genus Spodoptera; species Spodoptera littoralis. The sequence continues at coordinate 2,657,952 of LR824542.2, read as the reverse complement.
TTATATATCAAATTAAAGCAATTTTTTTTCTGTATATTATTATATACGGTTGCTTAATTAAATCTGGCCGCCAATAAGGGTTGCTGGCTAATAAATATAGTAAATATTAAAAGTAGAGTGAAAGAGAGCTAGCGCGTAACACCACTAGTCAGACGAGGATAGCGATTGCCAGCTATACGACGATAGCGGAATCTGTAAATTATAAGAAATGAGATATTACAGTAAAATATTCCGTTGTCATTCAACAGCAGAGTTTTCATTGTATTTTAAAAAGGTAAATTGCAATATTACGTCGATCTAAAAGAATATAAATATGTAATCTTTGTTTTTTTTAATTTTTTAAATATAGACAGAAATATCTTTTTTTCGTAATGATGTAAAGCATGATTAACAGAGAAAATCGGTGATAGCATTTACTTCTTTACACTATATTGCTGAATGATTTTATTGATTATTTAAAAGGTTCGACTACATGAAGAATTCTACGTATTTAAGAAATTGAATATCCTAGGTATTACTAGGTGGAACTATGTGACCACGTTTTTCTATAAAAATGAAAAATAAAAAAAATATAAATTTCTACTAAATAACCTCAAAGTTAGCTCTGTATTATTTATATCGTAATTATTACCTATATTTTTTAAGTTCGATTAAAATTTTACTTACGGTTTGTGTCTTGCAAAAACTTTCGAATTCTTCTTTATCTTTTTGCTTTAAAACTGTAATTTTTTTCAAACATTTTGTATGATATCCAAAATCATCGGTAGATTCAAGTGTTAATAAAATGTCATGATATTTATATTTTTTTTGCGACGAGACAATAACATTAGAGAACACTTTTTGACTGAAGCATTATCAAAGTCTAGTACATTGCATTTTTTGTCGCACAGGAAACACGCCTTCATCCTTATAAATTTTATTTCACTTAAATGAGATTGATAATTTTTCGATGCACAAATAAAACAGCAATATATTATGTTGTGTATTACGTACTCCAAACAGCATTGTTTCGAACTTAAAATAAAAATCACAACTGATCCGTTGAGAACACTAACATCTGACGCATGTGCAATGGCTTTAAACCGTCCGACAGCTGGCAATCGCTATCCTCGTCTGACTAGTGGTGTTACGCGCTAGCTCTCTTTCACTCTACTTTTAAAAGTAAAAAGAAGTAAATGCTATCACCGATTTTCTCTGTTAATCATGCTTTACATCATTACGAAAAAAAGATATTTGTCTATATTTAAAAAAATAAAAAAAACAAAGATTACATATTTATATTCTTTTAGATCGACGTAATATTGCAATTTACCTTTTTAAAATACAATGAAAACTCTGCTGTTGAATGACAACGGAATATTTTACTGTAATATCTCATTTCTATAATTTACAGATTCCGCTATCGTCGTATAGCTGGCAATCGCTATCCTCGTCTGACTAGTGGTGTTACGCGCTAGCTCTCTTTCACTCTACTTTTAATATTTACTATATTTATTAGCCAGCAACCCTTATTGGCGGCCAGATTTAATTAAGCAACCGTATATAATAATATACAGAAAAAAAATTGCTTTAATTTGATATATAAATTATAAATGTACGTTGTGGGTGTATAAATGTAACAAATTCATACCTGTGTATACCTGGCTGCGAAGAGGTGCGGCCAGGTGCGCAACGGCAACCATAATTTTTCAGAGTCTTTATAGATGTTGCCGTAAAGTAGACGACATTTCATTGAAAAAAAAAGTCAATGAAATTTCTTACGGATTATGAATTATTAATAATTTAATTAAAAACACTAGCGGCCACATTTTGATAGGCAACCTGGTGGATATAAATTCTCCTAATCATGAATATGTGTAAAAATTTGGTTTTCAGCAAACACTCGATGGGTACACTGATTCTGCAGCCGGATCTCGTACTACCAGCATCGTTTTATAAAATAAATATGCTGCTTGACGCTAAAAAACGTGAATAATACACAATCTCGTATAAAAATCAGAGACAATTGTCGTTTTTGACAGTTCGTAAAAAGTAGGTAATAAATTTTAACTAGTTGGCAAGTACCCAATTAAATCAATTTACCAAAATTGTCAGCATGCCTAAAAAACAAATACATGCCTAACGCTACGTAGGTACTCGTCCAGGAACTGTTCGAAAAATTAAATTAACTGCCATTGCAACCGGCCAATTTATTCGTTCGAAATTTAAACTCGCTGCACGTAGCTCCGATTGGAGCGGAGTGGTCACGTGACTTCGTTTTCAACCAATCGACATGAGTGACGTCACAAACGACCACAGACTTTTTTTTTTTTTTTTTAAGGGGGGAAAATCATCGAATGACTGCCCCGCCTGGGTGAGGGGAAGGGAGTGTCAGACTCTTACTGACTAAAAACCACCCCGTTCCTTCTCCTGCACGTCGAGCCGGAGCCCCGGTTACCCGTTAGGTTCTCCGCGACTCCGAATCGGCATCGGCCCTATTGGACCCCATCTGTGGTGGTCTGATGGCTCTTTGAGGCGCGCGCGGAACGCGACGCGCCGTACGCTCGGGTCTGTTTCTGGTCGGACGGGGAGCCACCCATGCTCGCCGTCCGCAGGCCCGCGCTTACGGTGGCCGGAGATCGTCCCGCGATCCCGACGCCCGGTGTGTCCTTCGCGATGGCTGGGTTGCGAGGAGGCAGCGCTTCGCTGCCTCACGCGTCCCGCCTCCTCCTTAGCTAGCATGACTGCTTCGCAAAAGGAGGAGACGGCATCCCATCCCCCTCGCTCCGCATCATGGCCTGCACTAGGCCCGGACGCGAGAGGTCGCCATCGCCGATCACTTCCCTGAGGCACGGCGGTGCTCAGCCCACGCAGGGCATTCTCCCACGGTGTGTTCCACCGTGTCCTCAGGGCGGTCCTCGCAGTGATGACACCCGGGCGTTTCCTCCCGCCCCATCAGACACAGGTACCTCCCGAAACTTCCATGTCCGGTGAGGACCTGCGTCAGGCGGTAGGTGAGGACGCCGTAGCGTCTCTCAAGCCACTCCTCAAAGAGGGGACTTACCGCTGCAATGGCAGCGAGCCCAGCCCTCGGTTGCGACAGTCGTTGCTGCCATTCCGCCATGAGATCGCGCCGGAGCTCATCCCGCCACGCACTTATCTGGCGCGGCAGCGGAGTTTCGCCCCGGCGACGTGCCTCCGCGCGCATGCTGTACACGCGCGCGAGCACCTTCGCCTCCAGATCCCACGGCGGTAATCCGGCAAGGAGGTTCGCCGACTCCCCAGAGATCGTGCGGTATCCGCGGATCATTCGGATCGCCATGACCCTCTGTGCCATGAGCAGCGTCCGAGCGGGACGCCGCAACAGTTAGGCGCCCAAACAGGGGCGCCGTAGAGGGCCATGGACCGCACGACCCCGGCGTATAACCTCCGGCAGGAGGCGTTTGGCCCCCCGAGGTTGGGGAGGATGCGTTTGAACGCAGCCCCCGTCCTCTCCAACTTTGGAGCCAAACGTCGGAAGTGTTCTATGAAGTTCCACCGACTGTCGAGGACGAGTCCTAGGTACTTCATCGCCGTCTCGACGCCGATGGTAACCTCCCGCCGTTATTTGGGACCCACCCGGAGGTGGCGCGTTCCCGCGGCCATGAAAACACATGGCCTCGGACTTGTGGAGCGCCACCTCGAGTCCCAACTGCCGGATTCTTCAACGACTGTCGCAACCGCTGTCGCCATTAAGTCGGCCGCCGCCTGGTGCGACCTCCCGTGCGCAGCACCAGCGTGTCGTCGGCGTAGCATATGTGCTAACGCCGTTCGGGAGGTCGGTGCGCAGCACCCAGTCATAGCCGATGTTCCACAGGAGCGGCCCCAGAACCGAACCCTGTGGAACACCGCGTGACATCTCTCGCCGGTTCCACTCGCCCCGGTGACCGGGGTAGCTGACGGACCTGTCCGTCAGGTAAGCCTCGATTACACGACGGAGGTAGGTAGGCACCCGATGATATCGGAGTGCCTCCAAGATGCAGCTCCAGGGCAGGGAGTTGAAGGCGTTGGCGATGTCCAGAGACACCGCCACTACGACCTTACCCCTGGACACTGCAGTCCCCGTCGTGAGGTCTCTAACGCGCATGATGGCGTCCACCGTGGAGCGCCCTCTGCGGAAGCCGAACTGGCCGTCCGACAAGTCCGGCCCAATGTCCGTCAGGTGCGCGACGAGGCGGTTCGAAATGATTCTTTCGAAGACTTTCCCCACCTCGTCGAGCAGCACTATGGGCCGGTACGCGGACGGAGAGTCCGCAGGGCGCCCCGTCTTCCGCACGAGGACCAGTTTTCCCGCTTTCCAGAGAAGCGGGAACTGGCCTCTCTCCAGACATGCGCTGTAGAGACCAATCAATCGAGGCCCGAGAGCCTCTGAGGCCAGGACCCATGCCTTGCCATGCAGGCCGTCGGGTCCGGGGCGGTGTTCTTGGCGCCCATCCGGCGCACCGCCGCTCTCAATTCTGCCTCGGTCACCTCTGGGACGATGTCGTCGTCGTCGTCGCTGTAGCCCGCGTCGGGCACCGCAGGGGGCGGAGTCATATACGGAGGGGTGAAGCCCCTCCACAGTCGGGGAACAGGGTGCCAATCACCTCCTCCAAGACTTCTGGCCGGAGACTCTGAGTGAGCGGGGGAGCCCAAGCGCGGAGCTTGTCGCGTACCATCGGTACGGGCGTCCCCACGGTCTCTCAGAGTCCCCAGCATCTCTCGGCGGGCCTCCTCCTTGGCCCGCAATATCTCCACCTTGAGGAGGGCCTTCGCCGCCCTGTATCCCTCGTACAACTCCGCCTCTCTCGCCTCCGCATTAGGAGGACGGATACGGCGCCTGCGGTGCCTAGTGTACTGGCGTCGCGCAGCAGTGCACGCCTTGCGTAGAGCGCCAGCTCTTGCGACCACCAGTACACCTGGCGCTTTTGTTGCCTCGACCGGATCCGGGGCATCGCCACGTCACAGATCCTGGACATGGCGTCCTGGAGCCACTTGGCCTCATCGTCAAGTCGGCAGGCCTGACCGGTGGTATCACCCAGGCCTGCACGATGGCGGCTTCCAGGAGCAGCTCCCGGTCCAGCTGTTTCAGCGCCCAACGCGGGCCACATGGGGCCTGTCTGACCGGCGGGTCTGCGGACTCGGCGGAGACGTCGAACCGGATATACCGGTGGTCGGAGTACGTCTCCACCTCCTCCATGACGCGCCAGCCAACAATACGCGGTGACAGAGCAGGGCTGGCGAACGATATGTCCACCACCGACTCGCCCTGCATCCGCACACACGTGGGGACAGAACCCCGGTTCAGGACGACTAGGCCTGTCTCAAGGGCCCAGTCTTCCACCATCCTACCCCGGACGTCGGTGAACCGGGAACCCCAAGCCAAGTTTTTGGCGTTGAAGTCCCCGAGGACGAGCACGGGGAGGGAACGGAACCCGACGACGACAGTGACCAACTCCCTCAAGGAGTTGTGGAACTCGGCGAGAGTTCGGTTCGGAGAGAAGTACACGCCCACCACAGCGAGCTCTCCGAACCGTGCTGCGACACAACCCCGGCCTCTTTGAGCAGCCTCAAGAGTCGGGGTACCGGCGGCGGCCGACGAGATGATGGTCACCGAGCCGTCCAGGTCCGCCACCCAGTGATCCCTGGGCAGGACAAAGTACGGCTCGGAGACCACGGCGACATTGATCGACCACTGCGCCATGCTCTGGAGCAGGAGATCCTGAGCAGCGGCGCAGTGGTTGATGTTCGCCTGGAGGAGGCGGAATGGGCCATTATTGGCAGTCCATTCCGACCTCCTCAGTGGCGGCAGCGGCGACTGCGGTGGCAGTGGCGGCGGCGGCGGCGGAAACGGCAGGGGCGGCGGAGGGCCTACCTTTGCCCTTTTTAGCAGGAGGGGAGCAGCCCTTGCTCCCGACCCGGTGATTGGCCGGCTTGCCAGCCGCTGCACATGCGTTGCAGTGCAGCGGGGCGTTGCACGAGCCGGCCTTGTGACCGGGCCGACCGCAGCGGAAGCAACAGTCGCTGCGGTCCACCTCCGAGGTGCATTTGACACTCACGTGCTCCCCCACGTGACAGCGGTAGCACCTCAGAGGCCGGGTCTCGAGCAGCTTGACCTGCGCCGAGACCCATCCCCTAAGAGCCTTTTGCCCTCCTTAATGTTTTGGCCGCTGTGACGGGGCAGCTCACCACCACCGTGCGCAGCCCCGAGTTGTCCGGAGTATGGCGCCCCTGACCTGGTCAGCAGGGCACCCTCCCGTCCTGGCCACAGCGGCCACCACCTCACTCTCCGTGACGGAGTCGTCCAGGCCCAAATCCTGACATCCAGGCATTTGGTGGGCCTGGACACGCGGGCCTCGTCCGCACCGAGGCACGCCCTAAGCCTCTCGGCCAGGGCGTCGGCCGATGGGCCGCTGGTCGCGCCGGGGACCTCCAAAAGACGGGCTCCGGTAGCGGTCACCTTGACCGCGAACCCGTCCGGGGCCCCGAACTCCGCAGGAGTCACCGCCCCCTTTAATTTGGCGAGGACGTCGCCATATGTGACGCCCCTATTGACCGCTTCAGGCTGTAGGTGATGACCACAGCCGCGGTCTTAGGGGCGAGGAGCAGGGCAGCAGCGCGTTTCTCCCTGCGCTGCTGCTGCCGTCGTTGCCGCTGCGCCTTTTTTCGGCGCTTCCGGCCCTCCTTGGCGACTCTCCTCGCCTCGCCGGCGATTTGCCATCCGCCGCCATCCTCTGCTTGCGGGGCGGGTTCCGCCGCCGCCGCCGCAACCCAGCCTGCCGGGCCGGAGTGCCCCTCCTCTTTTTGCGCCCAGCGGGCGCGCAGGCGCCGTCGGCGCAGCGGGGTCTGCGCCGGGGGGGCGCCGAGGCCCTCGCTGGGGCAGCCGGTCGCGCCTTTGCCGGCGGTTGGGAGCTGCGGCTAGCCTGACCCGAGGTCGAAGGCTTGGCCGCAGCGGCCGCGTACGACCGCGGGACCGCGGGGGCGACCTGACTCGTCGCGAGCGGGGGCCGCAAGAGCCTACCCTCCAGCACGTCGAAACGTCGCTGGAAGGCAGCCATCTCCGCCCGCAGCAGTCCGACTACGTCGGCCTCCGCCGGGGGCTGGGGGCGACTGCCGCGAGCAGCGGCGAGCTCGGCCCTGGCCGTCCGCAGCTCGGCCTCCAGAGCCGCGTTAGAGGCCGCCAAGCGCGCCAGCTCTCGCCGCATCTCGGCCAGCTCAGAGCGCACGTTTCCCGCAGTGGGCACCGCACGTTGCTCCAAGGCCGCCTCCGTAATGTGGCCGCCGCCGCCTTGAGGAGGCGGAGCCTAACCGGCTGGGATTTCCCCATCGCCAGCTTGTAGAGCTCCGCCGTAATGGCCTGTTCGAGGCCCCCGGAGCAGCTCTCGCTCTCAGAGCCGCGCTCGCCCTCCGACATCTCCACGCCGGACATCTCGGCCGCAGAGGACTCCGAACGGGCAGTGCTTGAAGAGCCCTGCCCTCCGCAGCCAGTTGCTCGGCTGACTCCGCGCAGGCAGCTGGTGCCGGTTTCCGGCGACCGCTGCCCTTGCCGCCCCTACCCCGCGCTGCCGTGGGGACCTTGGGGGGAGGCGCCTCCTGAGCGCCGGAGGACGGGGACAAACTGTCCTCCTCCAGCCTGGGGCGTTTGAACGTCCCCGTCGCGCGGCGGCGTGAGCCTTTCGAGCTCACGCTCAGCCGCTCCGCCAATGTTGTGTCGGACTCTGAGTCCGACCCCCTCCGACTAGACTCCCGTGTGTGGGGCCTGCTGGACGAGTCCAGCGCCTCACCACGAGTCCCGGAGCCACTTGGGCTCCCTTCTCCTGCTACTGCAGGCGAGCCAAGCTCACCCGCACTCTCCTCCTCCGGTTGTGGTTTTTTTGTTTTTGTTCTCCATAAAGTTCCCACGAGTATGGGGGAAATATTCGGTCCACCCAGGCAGTGCCCCCTGTACCTGGGTAAGTGTTAATTTGTTTCCCAACTAGAGGTTCCACTGATCCCCTAGCTGGGGGTGCGCTCGCGAATGACACTACTCCTCAGCCATGCATACTCTCGCCGCGCACCAGAACTTAGTATTGGAGGAATTTTTTATAGAGGTTATCTTCCTCGCGGTCCGGGCGACCAAGCCAAGACCCTCGTCCCGTTCAGAGTCACAAAACATGACCGTGATCTCCTTACGGATTACGATATCGACGGCTGCAATCGGGGACAGCTTGTGTCCCGATGCTGCTCGCTGGCAGGGTGAGTGCACAACGAGCACCGCCTTTGCCTCTCCGCCACGCTCTCTGCTATGTCCAGAGAGACGGGCGGAGAAACACCCCTCGGAAGCGCGGGCTATGAGCCTCCGCACACAGCCCGCCGCCTCCAGAACCCTATCGGGTTCGCCCGCCCAGTCCAGAAGTCTGCTGCGGGCGACAGTCACTCCAACCCTATCACCCCCGCTAGGGAGACTGCCGCCCGCACCCAGGGTGCACCACGGGGAGGTCTTCTGGCACCGCACCCCAAACGACCACAGACTACTGGTCACGTAACTATCGACAGACGCTGTTGGATTCAAAATGGATTCCTTATTCCTTAACACTTTAAAATCTAGAAAGGTTGAAGCCATTGTGCAAACTGAATATAATCAAAATTAATTTTTGTACTTCTGACCTGAATGCGTGTATTATAAATTAATTTTAAAGGCAATGCTATAATCAACTGTGCCTGATAGTCCACTGGTGTGCTGCCTTCTTACAGGGCTTCTCATAACCTCTATTCTAAGTAAGCAGGTTGGAGATCGCAGTGAAATCAAGGTACAGATGAAGAAAACACTACTGCAAGTATTCTGTCAAAAGTACAGTCGGCTCTTAAAACATTTGATACAATCTCTCATAACGTCGTCACATAGCTCAAAATTGACCAACACCCAAAAACTGTTCTTTTATTCTATATTCCATATATAACAATTATTGTAAAATGATGGCCGCCTCTTTTTCATACAACTTGAAACAAAATAGGAAGTTCTGTTGGACGATTTGTTCTCGCAGTTATTAAACACCCAGGAATACCACTTGATGAAACAAATGCACGATACAATTTGCCCGTCAGTATAACTGATGGTTAATTTAAAGACGCTGGTACTAAGGGAGGGGGGATCCAATTTATTCCCCACTATTTCTCTGTCTGTTAACACTTTACCTACTAGAACTGCAGTTGAGTTGATAGAAACTAACATTGTTTTGATCTATTTAGGTATTTTTTCGCTTTTACTGACTTCAAAAAAGGAGGTTGTCGGTTTTCAGCTTGACCTGTATATATGTATGTGCATATGCATGTATGTATCTATGCATGTATGTATGTATATAGGGTGACTTGTAACTCAATGTTTTCTCAAATTGTTTCCTCTCGGGAATCTTGAATTATCACCTCCCGAGAGGAATACATCGAGTTATAAGTCACCCTGTATAATATATGTTGATTTGTACGTAATTTTCCGCCGCTTTTAATGCGGTTTTCAGAAAAGTGTTTGTGACACTTAGGATAATATTTTAGTGTATTAATGAACCGACATTATTAAAGGGGGAGGGGGTTGACGTCGGTTTTTTAAACGTAGTTCACAGTGAAACATTTTTTTTATAAATTTCACCCCCACGTAAATTACAGTCTTCCCGTTAAATAACTAATGTTAACACTCAGCTGAAGTAAAGAGCTGGACAACTCTATCTCTTTTCTTTCAGGCTAGGAAAGATTAAACAATTTTGTTTTACAATAAAACATGAAATTACTCATATTTGTATCGGTATATAGATATCTTAAAAATGACATAAGGAATGACATAATGGTTAAACAAAAGTTGTTGTGCAGGTTGAAGTTGTTGCTGCTACCGAACACATAATAATTTCCCTTTCTCTATTTACCGACCCTTTATAGAAAAATGTATGAACTATATAAACTTATGCTAGAAAGATCTGATCAGCAAAAGCAGGCGATCCTCATTACCTCATGAGCTACCTTGAAAAGTCTAGACAAGCAGTATGCAACATTACGATTTTATCTACACGAGACAGTGAGTGATCACTTTCCTATTAAATGCAGGAAGCATTTAAGGTCACGTAACTAATCTACTAATCTGAATAGAAAACCAAGGAAGACTACCATCACCTCTAGACAAATTGCATAAACGCTAGTCGAATGAATGTATAGAAACAGGTTTGACATTCGACAAAAATATGTTTTTGTATTGTAAATTTCATGAGACATACTGAATAAATTATTATGTTTTCGGCTTACTCGCGTAGTAATTCGACGAGGAACTCTACTAAGTAGCAGCGCGACAGTCGCCGCGTGGCGGGTCGCGGAATGCTGCTCATGAATATGAGCCTCTAGCACGGCTTGAAACTAGTCGAGTTCCTCGTTAAATTATGTGAGTAAGCCGAAAACGTAATAATTTAAAAAATAATGTTAAAACATGTTTAGGAGCGAAGGTCCATTGGCCATCAGTGAACCATCACAACTTATTCATGACGGTGACTTTTGTAAGCAGATACCTAAAGGCTAATCAATTAATAAATGACTTATGGAACTATCAACGTTGTCACTTAAAGATTAAGTTTGCACAAAAAACAATGATTCTTCTTCAATGACCGTTCCATTCCTATTCACGATCTGCTTTTATAGGTCGAATTTAGGAATCTTTTCTAAGCTTATACGGCCGGTCTTAAAATCTTATTTTAGTACCAACAAAACGATTCGGTTGGCCTTTATATAAAGCGTTTGTGGGCCTAGAAAAAATTTAGAAGTCAAGTAAGTACTATAAAAGTTTATCAAGTACAGTCCACGCACTTATACTCTTTCAAATTTTGTAAAAAATTGGTTTTGTTACCTCTACCTTAGTAAGCGGTAATAAGGTCTATTATTTGCCTCCTAAACTATGAGATATAATAAGTACATCTATATATTTGCCTAGAAAGAATAGACGTAGATTATGTATAAATCCGATAACCTACTTACAAAGCCATTTTCGTAGTATGCATGTGCATACTACGAAAATGGCTGAAATGTATGTATGTACATACATTATGTATGATAACAGTTTTCCATGAAAAACTCAGTGACAGCTTGCTCAGCCCTCAAAACCTTCATACACAACCGCAGAAACATAAAATCTTTTCCTCAAACATAAAAACAAAAGAAGACACATTTTCGCAACATCATGTAAGTACACACATGCATTTAAACACATCCCTTGAACGCACAGGCGCCATATTGTGACGTCATCGCACGATGCCTCCATATTTCGCCGCGTCATCATCATCCCACACACGTACACATTTTAATTTAGCTGACTGTACCTAGTTTATTGGTTGCTTTTATTTGTTTTCGGTGCGTGAACGAGAAGTTAATAAATTTCAAGTGGACGATGAAGGGGAAGAATAAAAATGTAAAGGATTGAATGAAGGATCGTATTATTTGTGGTTTATTGTTCTCTCCTGTGTTGTAAAAGTCTGATCTGAATGTCTGAGTGAGTAGTTGTAAACTGGAGTATTAGATTCCAATTTTAGTCGCATAAAGGCTTCCATACTAAAACCACCCTTACTACGTGAGTGATAATAACATCGATGAGAACTGACTACAAATAAAAATAGACAGACTAAGGAGAGGTCACGGTTAACTACAGGCTCTGGAGCTCTCCTTTTTAGGTAATTTCGCTGGTGTTATAGTCAAGCGCGTGACGCTAACCACAAATAATAAAGCATCCATCCATCAATTACTTTTCCCCTCAAAAAGATAATAGATCTTAAAACTTAGATTAAACAAAACTAATCAATTTTGCGTTGTTCTATCGAGGTTGTCATGGTGTCCCGGAGGTTCAAGACGCTTCTCATGCATGAGGGTTCAATTCCGAAACCTAATAACGCGAGAGTACTACTGTGACTTTTTCGGAGTAATATGTACTTTCTAAGATTATTTAGACACCACTGACAAATGGTGAAGGAAATCATCGGGAGGAAACCTGGGCTTATAATTTCTAATTATAAGTTTGAAATCACTAACCCGCATTGAGAAAACGCGGTGATTAATGCTCAAACCTTCTTGGTGTGAGCAGAAGCCTTTGGTCAGCAGTGACCATTTATAGGCTGTTAATGATTACGGGTCACGTCGCGGTCACCAATTTAGCTACTGCTATGGTGATAAATGAACACAGTCAATGTTAGCTAATTGTTTAATGTCTGACCAATACAGTGGTTGGGACGCGACTGCCCGCGCACCGAATCCTTCTTGTTAATATCACGCGTAGGCATAATATAATGCTTAACTAAGGGACACCACAATAATGATGATGCATCAATTCTTAAATGGAAAAGGAAATAAAATAACACTAAAAGAACTAATCAAAAAACTTGAAATCAGCACACATTGACATTTTAAACATGTTCCCCAATGGAGAGTGTCAAGTGATATTGGCACACAGTTTTATTATTATGACAATGCAGTGTTATGCCAAATGTTTGTGTGATATCATCTTAATTAGTACTTAGTTTAACGACCTGTAGTGTGTGTGTGTGGGTGTGTACTATGCAGTGATAATGAGTCCGTATGAATCCGGGTTCGAGATCAACACTTGAGATGAGATTTCCTGCCTACTATAGACAAAGGCGAAATAGTTAATCCAAATAAATTTCTAGTCTCCAAACACAGGCACATCTTGCTTAAAACAAACACGATCACCGAATGTAATCACAAATTACAATAATAAACATAACATCACGCCTTTTTTATCCTCGAAGGGATAGGCAGAGGTGCCCATTATGGCACTTAATGCCACTGTACAATGTAACACCCACTTTTCACTATTTATGTTATGAGTCCCATGTAATATGGGGTGAGCCTATTGCCATATATCGGGCACATTTCCGGACTCCGGGCTACTACTAAGATTTTTAAAAACCCAGTAGTACTTTGCCCGACCCGGGAATCGAACCCGAGACCCTTTGCCCGACAGTCGCACTTGCGACCACTCGGCCAACGAGGCAGTTTAGTCGAAAATACTGGTTAAGGTTTAGAGTTTGTCTAGCCTATTAGGTGTATAAATATCATTTATTACCTGATACAAATAATGACATTCTCAGTAGTAGCACGGAGTCTGGAACTGTGCCCGGTATATGGCAATAGGCTCACCCCCTATTACATGGGACTCATAACATAAATAGTGAAAAGTGGGTGTTACATTGTACAGTGGTATAATGTGCACCTCTGCCTACCCCTTCGAGGATAAAAGGCGTGATGTTATGTTATGTTATAAATAATGACACACCTGCTGCCTATGATTTAGAACTAAGTGGCAAACAGATTGTACATACAACGAATATCTTCTTCGATGAAATATAGGTTTAATAATATTATTGTGTATAAATATATATTTAACAACACTTGCGTATGTTTCGACGTGTGGGTGAAGTTACTAGAGGCACAGTTACCCCCCTCCCCAATCTCCCTAATCTCTGAATCCCCAACAACCCTCAAATTTCTAATCTCCAAAAGGCTAGTAATGCACTTGTAACGCCTCTATTGTTCCGGGTGTCCATTGGCGACGCTAATTGCTTACCATCAGGTGATCAGTCAGCCTTATTACTGACGAATCTTATAAAAAAAAATATTAAAAGATTAAGCGACATATGTATCGATCTAAGAGTAGAAACAAAAATATAAATATTGTGCATAATTTCTAATACAATAACTGAAAAATAATTATGTTTGTTACAGTATGGTTATGGATTGGCCACAGCCCCAAAAGAGTCCTAACCAACCGAAACTTGGACTGGAAACTTCAGGAAAAGAGAAATCGTAGTTGTCTTTTTTTCTTGATTGATTGTGGTGTTTTTTTTTTTTTTTTCTTATTGATTATTGATTATATATGACATACCAATGGATTAATTTGTAACTACTTTATAATTATAATATTATGAAAACTTCAAAAACAATGTATATTGTTCATGAATAAATAAATAAATAAATAAATAATCTTCGTCACAACTGGTACCGTACAGCAGTAGCGGCGAGCATCGGAATGACGTGGATCGAAGTGAAGCGTGAAGCTCAAAACCAGTCGTGACGGAGTACTTTTGTTGACGCTGTGTATCTAAACTAATAAATTAAACCACTAAGTGAAAGTAAGTACAAACGACATGAGTATAGATTCTGGTAAAATAATACAAACGTATTTAATTAATACTCAATCCTATTACATTCACCATACAGTGTTATAATACACCACCCTTGCAAAACCGTACTGACACTACGAACTTGTATCTGAAACACAACACTACTTTCCCTATCGAAGTGCATTACAATCGGGTACAAAATAAATGGCAACAGTGTTTTGCCAGGTTTTGGCACGACCGTCGAATGGCGGAGTGCCAGTCGCCGGTAATTGTTGGCATTTGTGCTGCTACTGGCATTTCTCTGTCACTTCACGCTCTGCTGGCTTAGATAGGGCGTCGACTTTTATTTTGCCATTTTTTGTGTACAGGTAATGTTGACAATAATATCTATTGATGAGAAAATATCGCTATCGTATATACTCCTTGCTTCATCCTGTAGGTATTATACCTAAGTAAGACTAAACTAAAAAAAACTGACTAAAAAACTTCCCATTTACCTAATAGAAACTGGCCAACAGCAAGCGATCTTGTTAAAATTGAAACTTATTATTGAATGGATGGAAATTATTGAAATATCCAACTGCTAAATATGGAGATAATGACAAAGTGGCAAACACTCTTATGTAGTGCAGGACCATTCATAGTCCAGCCAGACATGACTGTAATGACATATTTGTCATTTTTATCTCTAAAACTTTTATGGATTAGAAAGCAAATGAGCAGACGGATCATCTGATGGCAAGTGATCAACATCGCCCATAGAACAACGACCGGAATACCAGAGGAGTCACAGGTGTGTTGCCGGTTTTTGTTGAAGGAAAACCCTCTTTTCTTGAAGGTTTAAAGATCGTGTCGATTCGGAAATACCGTTCGCCGAAGACAGATCATTCCATAGTTTTTCTGTGCGATACAGAAAGCTATGAGATAAGCACACAAACTGGATAGGCATAGAAAAGTAAGAGCATTCAAACCTTCCAATATAAATTCCTATAAGCATCAGGTACCTACATAGGTATATATGCTTTCCTATACTGCAGTACAAAGGCCCACAAAGCCATTGAAACTGTGCTAATGAACGTCTGCGTACATTTCGTTAGCATAGCAAAGCGATACTGACTTTGCTAGGTACACACAGACGCCGCACATCGCACTATCCCATATTGACAAACTTATTCAATAGATTGTCAACTTTACTATAAAAAGATAAGGTTGAATATCAATTGTAGATTTTAACTGCTTGGTGTATTTTGATGTGCTGTTTGTCTGTACTTTTTGTGCCTACATTGTTGTCATGTAAATTTTATTCAAAGTGCTTGAAAAAATAAGTTTCTTCATATATTTTTCTTCGTCGTTTGTGTAGCTAAGCGTTTTATGAATGAAGTGAAACTTTTTTTCCTTTATTCCTCAGATATATAAGCAAAGCTGTACGTTTTATATAGTATGTAGGTGGCATTCTTACCAGTTATTTTCATTCAATAGGTATAATTTCAGTCAACCTATATACTAAAAGTGTCGTGGTGGCCCGGAGGTTAAGACGCTGAAAGAGCTTCTCAGCATAAGGGTGCTGGTTCGAAACCTACCAACGGCAAGTACCAATGTGACTTTCTCCGAGTTATATTTACTTTCTAAGATTATTTAGAAACCACTGATAAATGGCAAAGAAAAACTTTGGGAGGAAACCTGGCCTTATAATTTCTCATTTATTCATTCATTTCATTGCTCAACCCGCAATGAGCAACCGTGGCGATTAATACTCAAAGCTTCTCCGTGTGAGAAGAGGCTTAACTCAGCACTTATAGCCTATTGATGATAATAATATACTAAAAACTATATAAAACATAGTCGACATTATTGTACGTTCGAATGCATAAAGTTAGGATCCTATAAAAAAATAAAACGTACGTCGGAGGTGCCATATTTTCTGACGTAAAAATTCAAATATTATTATATAAAAATTTTCCGGACGAGAAATGCTGTTGGACACTGAAATTCTTGTTTAGAAATCTTAAATTGAGCTACTTATTGAAAAAAGTAAATAAGTACCTATTGTATAAAGAACTACAATTTGGTTTACAAAAAAAAAACATTATTAACCTTTCGTGTGTCTAAACGTGGATCCATGCGAGGCACAATGTATTTTCTATTGTGTCTCATATCGGTGCATTCAAAAAGTTAATAAATATTGTTGTGTTTTAAAACGGTAATAGTAATTTCCTTTTCCTTTTTTTTCTTTTAAAAAAAAAAAAAACGTTGCCCCACTCTAGGATTATCTCCTGTGTCGTGGGTGGGTTTATAAACATACAAGTTCACATACACATGACACCCAGACCCGAAACAACAATTTGTGGATCACACAAAGTGTTGTTCCGTGCGGGAATCGGACCCGCGACACGTTGCACGGCAGCCGGTTGCCCAGCCACCGCACCAACCGTGCAGTTTGCAATTATAGTTCAACAATCGATTTTCCAATAGCACCTAAATTATAGGTAGCGTAGTAATACCAGTATACAGTGATTTGTTTGTCTGACTCGATTTTCGAAGCTGTTTCCAAGCATTTTGTATTGACAGGTTAATAGACCAATTTCTTTAGTAATTCTATTAAGCATCAAGTTCTTTGAACTCAGTAAAATTGTATTTAGAGTACCTACTTACTTTTAATATACTATACAAATTAGTGTCGATTGCATTCAAGGTATTAAGTAAAAGTTATTAATTGCTCTGTAAATTATTGGAAGAATGTAAACATCGCCCATACCCAAAACACTGTAGTTCAGTTTATAGCAACACTGCGTCACTGTTAAAAATAAAAAAACTTGTCTATTCCCTTTTATCTGCAATACTCGTGCAATAAACCGAAGTTAAATTTGTTAACTCTAATAATCGTTTTATTCATTTCCTATATAAATAATAGATCTTTAACTATGAAATTGCAGTTTTATTTGTACTTATTAATCGAAGTAATCACACATGCAATCAATGCATATTTGGCAACGCAGTGGCAGTTTATTGCCCTCCTTAAAGAAATCAGCTGTACAGGAGGCAACAAATTCTTCAAAAGCATTTTATACTGTCTGTCGGGCATTGAATTTTTTCAGCAATTTCATAGGTAAAGACATAATAATAATGTTATACTAAAATTGTCGTCCACTAAATTGAATTAAGAAGTAAAAAAAATAGTGAATTCCATAATCGTAATGTTAACATACCATTTACAATCTATCATATTGAAACTGGTATCAAAGACTGAATAATAGACAGTTTACAACTAATATTACATGATCCTAAAAATTGAACCGTGATCGAAATTCTATAATAGAAAGAAACATTTTCTGCACATCATCATCAACAGCATATAAGTGGCCACAGCCGACCAAATGACTTTTCTCACACGGAGAAGGTTTGAGCATTAATTACCACGCTTGCTCAATGCAAGTTGGCGATTTCAAACTTATAATTAGAAATAATATAAGCTCAGGTTTCCTCACAATGTTTTCATTCACCGTTTGTCAGTTGTGTCTAGATAAACTTAGAAAATACATATAACTCGGAAAAAGTCACATTGGTACTTGCCGTTGGTAGGTTTCGAACTCTCATATATGAGAAGCGGGCGTCTTAAGCCTCCAGGCTACAATGATATTATGAACGTATATAACCACAATAGATGCCAATAAAAACTAGTTTGTTACGCAGGCATAGCCGCGGTATATCGTTAAAGTTGTACGACCTGACAATTGCGCTGACGCTGCGCCTCGTGTTGCTCGAAGGCGACACCATTTACGCGAACTGTGTGATTGCGCCACGAGTAGATTCCAATAAGCATTCTTTGGTCAATCGTCGACTTATGAATACTAATTAGATATAATAATTAATGTAATTTTCTTTCTTCAATATAACTATCATTAAGTTAAACATCGTTTTATTTGACTGCCTCTGCTGCCACCGAATATATTTGGCGCAGTCGGTAGGATACTCGAAGAGATATTAGGTCGGTTCGTGTCAAGATTTTCCCCTAAAATCGGAGCGAAGTCCCGCGCGACTTACCGATTCTCGAGTATCCAGAACCATCATCGGGAGACGTCAGCAGAGGTGAATCCAGACAACGATTCGGCAATAAAACAATGTTGTAAGTACTTTGAATCTTTCAAATCCTTACGTACATCCTATTTTAAGTAAATCCTTTATCCTCATTTATTATTTCTGTCGTGGGAAGAATCGTATTCCAGTAATTTGTAATTTTAGTTTTATACTCTTTGTAAGTGAATATTTTTAGTTAGTGGTTAGTAAACTTTCAAAATTTTTCATCCACGGGTATCACGTACCCGAACCTCGTCGGGTAACACCAGTAAATCAAGTAGGCTCAGTGCTATAGACGAATTAAGACAATTGGACGATATTAGTCATTCAAACGTAGAAATGTCACAGGATAAAATAAATGAAATTTATAAATCTCTTAGGGTTTTGCCTGATTTTGACGGCAATCCTCATGTGCTCACGCGCTTTGTGAATTTATGCGACCAACTAGTATTGGCTTACTTTAAAACAGAACCGGGTTATGAGTTAACCAATTTAGCTCTCATAAATGGGATTTTGAATAAGGTCACAGGCTCTGCAGCTCGATTGATAAATTCTAATGGTATTCCTGAAAATTGGATCGGTATTAGAAATGCACTCGTCAATAATTTCGCTGACCATCGCGACGAAACCGCCCTTTATACAGATTTGTCCTTGCAGACTCAAGGGTCTTCTACCCCACAGGAATTTTATGAACGCTGTCAAAATCTATTTAGCACTATTATGACGTACGTGACGCTGCACGAGAATGTAAGTACCACCATAGACGCAAAGCGAGATCTCTATAAAAAGTTGACACTACAATGTTATCTACGCGGGTTAAAGGATCCTCTAGGGTCTAAAATTCGCTGTATGCGCCCTGAAACAATCGAGAAAGCTCTCGAGTTTGTCCAGGAGGAACTTAACACGATGTACATGCAGCAACGCAGTGACAGTGCTTCTCACAAAAAGGATAATTTTCAACAACCATCTAAACCCATCTTTAACCTTCCGTTAAATAGTTTTGTTCAACGATTCCCCGCATTAAATATGCCTGGTCCTTCAAGAGCCCAGCCATTTAATATGCCTGGTCCATCGCGTTTTCAACAATTTGGTTCTCAACCTAATCAAAGTTGGCGGCATAATACTCCTCAGTCACAGCAACCTCGCGGCCCAACACGCACCCAGCAGATGTTCCGCGCGCCACCACCAAATTATAACGCTCGAAGTGAAGTATTTAGACTACCTAACAGACCACACGCGCAACCAATTAACAACTCTAATAATATACCGCGACCTATGAGTGGTGTTAGTCACTTTGTGCCTAAGCCGTTACCTTTGGCTAGTCACGATTGGCGAAAATTTGGTAATCCGCCCCCGACCAACTACTTTAAAACACGTGAGATGAACAACTATGAATGTGACTATGAACCCTATTATGACTTCGACTACTATGACTGTGACCAAGGCTATGATCCTTACCATGATTATTCTGATTTTAGTAACTATGAGCAATATGAAGTCCCCGTAGTAGAGGAACTTAGTTCTAAGGAAAATGTCCACCATGAGAGCGATAAAAATTTTTCCAAGGACTCGAAATTAGAAAAACCAAAATAGATGTTAATTTTAATATTCAAAGACAACTTGGCTACGTACAAATCCATGACCCGCCCTTAAAATTCCTCATAGATACTGGGGCCAATCAATCTTTTATCTCACCCCAAGCAGTTCAAAAGTATTTCCCTCATGTGCCTCTTAATTACAGCCCTTTTGAAGTTACAAATGCACATAACATTTATAAAAATAATTATTCTATCACTTTGCCTAGTTTTCCCGAATTCAAAGAGCAAGGAGACATAACTTTATTTATTTTGGACTTTCATAATTACTTTGATGGTCTTCTTGGTTTCGATCTATTAGATGAGTGGCATACTAACATCGACCTTAGGAATAAAAAATTAATTACTAGAAATACTGAAATACCTATCACCATGTATGATTCTCGAAACGCTAACCTCTATGAAGATATTATACCAGCCCAGTCATCTAAATTAGTAAAACTACCAATAAATTCAAAAGATGGAGACGTATTTGTTCCGGATCAGACAATTAGTAATTGTTTAATTTCTGATTGCTTTACTACAGTAAAAAATAGTAGAGGTTGGGTAGAAATTTCTAATAGTTCCCCCAACGACGTAATATTTTCTATGGATCGTCCTATTAGCGCCGAACTATTTAATCTAGAGAGTAAATGCGTAGAGCAATTATCAAATCGCACACAAGAAGTTCTATCACGGCTCCGAACCGATCACTTAAATCCGGAAGAGTTGGCGAATCTAAGAGCTTTGTGTGCATGTTACTCAGACGTGTTTTACTTAGAAGGAGAACCGTTAACATTCACAAACAAAATCAAGCATAGGATTAGAACAACTGATGAAATTCCCGTACATGCCAAGAGTTACAGATACCCATATGTCCATAAACAAGAAGTTAGGAACCAAATTAATAAAATGCTCGAACAGAATATCATCAGGCCCTCGGACTCCGCCTGGAGCTCTCCTATTTGGGTTGTACCAAAAAAAGCAGATGCTTCCGGCAAAGTCAAATGGCGTCTTGTCATAGATTTTCGTAAAGTTAACGAAAAGACTATTGACGATAAATACCCTATACCCAATATTTCAGACATTTTAGACAAATTGGGTAAATGTCAATATTTCACCACTCTCGACCTTGCCAGCGGCTTCTACCAGGTGGAACTTGACCCCTCGGATATACATAAAACCGCCTTCAATGTTGAGAATGGCCATTACGAATTCTTGAGAATGCCGATGGGTTTGAAAAACTCTCCGGCCACTTTTCAGCGAGTAATGGACAATGTCCTACGAGACCTTCAGGACATCTGTCTCGTGTACCTAGATGATGTCATAATTTTTAGCACTTCCCTGCAAGAGCATATTGTTAATTTGGAAAGAGTTTTCAAAAGATTGAGAGAATCTAATTTTAAGATTCAGATGGACAAGTCTGAATTCTTGAAGTTAGAGACTGAATTTCTAGGCCACATTATCTGTAAAGATGGAGTCAAACCAAACCCAAACAAAATTAGTGTAATAAAAAACTACCCCCTGCCCAAAACTACTACAGAAATAAAACGTTTCCTAGGCCTGCTCGGATACTATAGGAAATTTATACCTGATTTTGCCCGTATAACTAAACCTCTAACTCAATGCCTAAAGAAAGGTTCTAAAATAGTTTATGATCATAATTACATCTCTTGTTTCGAACATTGCAAAACTTTACTTACAAACGATCCCATCCTACAATACCCCGATTTCTCTAAGGAGTTTATACTTACCACAGACGCGTCCAATGTTGCAATAGGTGCCGTATTATCCCAAGGGCAAATAGGCTCCGACAAACCAATCGCGTACGCGTCCAGAACCCTAAATTCAAGTGAACTTAATTATAGCACGATAGAGAAAGAGTTATTGGCTATCGTGTGGGCTTGCAAATACTTCAGACCATATCTTTTTGGCAGGAAATTCAAAATAATTACGGATCACAAACCCTTACAATGGGTTATGAGTCTTAGGGAACCCAATTCGAGATTGACAAGATGGCGCTTAAAGTTGTCTGAATATGACTTTACTGTCATTTATAAGCAAGGCAAGTTTAATACCAACGCCGATGCTTTATCTCGTCTGGAAATTCATAATCATGAGATAAGTTCCATAGTTGTAAATCCATCTGAACAGGGAGTATCGGATACTGATTCCAGAACGCTTACAGCCCCAGAAGCTGCAGATGATTCTAAAACTTTAACTGTTCATACTGATAACGAGAACCCCATCCTAGAAATCCCAATCACAGACGATCCTCTGAATAAATTTACCAGCCAGTTAGTTTTCACCATTGTAGGCGATATTAAAGGAAAACCATCCATTACAAAACCTTTTGCAACTCACATTCGCACCGTAGTACAACTGTCAGAGTCTAACCTCGAGGAGGATGTTAGTAACGCTATAAAGGAATACGTCCGGCCCAAAATTAAGACAGGTTTACTTATAAATCCGCCATTAGCCATGT
Organism: Spodoptera littoralis; assembly: GCA_902850265.1. NCBI lineage: Eukaryota > Metazoa > Arthropoda > Insecta > Lepidoptera > Noctuidae > Spodoptera > Spodoptera littoralis. The sequence goes on along the minus strand of LR824542.2, from coordinate 2,635,684 downwards.
ATACCATTATCCCAATTGTACAGAAAACCTTTAAGAACTCGGCAATTAACCTTGTCTTAACAAAAAAGGAACTAGAGAACGTAAGCGAATATTTGAGACAGCAAGATATAATCAATAAATATCATGATGGTAAAACGAATCACAGAGGTATCAACGAATGCTATCTAGCTTTGTCTCATAAGTATTATTGGCCAAAAATGAGAGAGCATATCACTAAATTCATTAATGACTGTACCGTCTGTGGTCAGGCTAAATACGACCGTAGCCCTGTAAAACAACAGTTTCGATTAGTACCACCACCATCTAAGCCTTTTGAAATTGTCCATCTAGATTTACTTACCATTCAGCATGAAAAATTCATGACTATCGTTGATGCTTTTTCAAAGTATGCCCAGGCCTATTATTTAAGAGACGGAACAGCAGTAAGTGTAGTGCAGGCGTTACTGAAATTTTGTACCCACCATGGTTTACCATACACTGTAGTGACGGATAATGGACCGGAATTCACCAATCAACTGTTTGCTGAATTTGTAAAACTACATAAGGTTCAACATCATAGAATAGCTGCTCATACGCCGAACGAAAATGGCATTGTAGAAAGGTTTCACTCCACACTCTTAGAACATTTACGCATTTTGAAAGTTGCCCAAAAGAATGAATCCGTTATGAATTTAATTAACTATGCCCTACTAGCTTACAATAGTTCCATACATAGTTTTACGAGATGTAGACCGATCGACGTAATTACAGGACATTTTGATCCACGAGACCCATTGGACATGGACTTATCAGTACATTTATTACAGCAGTATATGGAGGAACATAAAAATAAGATGACTGAAGCCTATAATTTGATTCATGATTCTAGTTTGTCACATCGTAAAGATCTAATAGATAGTCGCAATAAAGCTCGCGAAACTGAAGTTCAATATTCTCCAGAGCAGAAGATATTCGTGAAAAACCCGTTTGCTTCTCGTCAGAAAATAGCACCGCGATACATGCACGATACTGTCACGGAAAACCTCCCAATACACATATATACACGCAAAAGTCGTGGACTCGTTGCTAAATCACGCCTAAAGAAATTACCTAAAAGCGCTCAATTGTTACAGGATTCCCCCGGTACTTCTTCTACTCCTGCATTCTCTGATACATTTGGTCCTAACGCTGGAGATAAAACTTGAAAGTCTTGACGATGGTCCCGGTGTACTGCCCTTCAAATTAGGTCCCTGTAACATAGTGTCTCACTACCATTCCTTCTTACAACATGTTAACCTCAAAGAGTTGCAAGATAAAATAGATGCTGTCCATAAGCAACTTGACGATCTAAGCCCTGGACTTAATAACACCACTCTGTCCTTGTTTTAGTCCTCATATGGAATATTTGAAACATAAACTAGAAACCGTCTTGGAGCACTTACAGTCATTTGAAATTAACCGTGCTAAGAGAGGCCTGGTAGATGGTCTTGGTTCTGTTATAAAAGCATAACTGGAAATTTAGATTATACAGACGCAGTACATTTTAATAATGCCATCCAGATGATCAAAAATAATGACAATAAGATTTTAACTGAATTTAACAATCACGTGAGCCTAACTAAAAATTGGATAACTCAACACTCTAAGGTATTAGATGATATAGTTGATAATCAGAATAAGTTTGCAGTTTTAGTTAATAATCTTACACGTAGTTTAGACGTCGGAAAACATGAGTTAGTACAATATGCTCATTTAGGACAAACTATCCTAATAATCAGTGACAACGTAGATATGTTGTCCCAAGAGATTTCAAAGTTAAAATGTACTAGCATTCATAAGAACTTCTACAGCACACCACGACGTCATAAGTTTAAATTCTATTAGGTCTATAATTAGTAAGTTACGTAATCTCTATGGTAGCAATAAAGTATTAGATATAGGAGCCCGAGAATATTATGATGTCATACAATTAGGTTCTTACTACGTGGGCAATGATATAGTAATAGTTTACAAATTCCCAGTCATCTTGCCACAAGTCTACGACTTGTATAAAATTTCCATTGTTCCCAATAAAAATCACGAAATCCTTACCCCTCATTTCCAATTTCTTGCTATCCATCTGAAAGATTTAAAGTATATAGAAGCAGAATGCCCGAAGTCCGCTAAAGGGTATCTATGTGAAGAGATACACAACGTACAGAGCCGAACATCGCCAGACTGTGTTGCAACCCTCATCACGACCCAGCAGAAGATTCCTGAATGCCAACCAGTAACTATTATCCCTACAAAACCAGCTTATGAAAAACTCGACGACCGCCACTATGCTATTAGCTTGCCAACCCCAACGAAGATACGCCTATCCTGCGAACAAGATGTCTACAAGATAGTGCAAGGAAGCTATCTCGCCATAGTCCCTCACAACTGCTTTATAGAAACAACTGAGTTCACTATCTCAAACTCCAAAGATCGCCTGAAAGGTCAAGCATTAAAGATAATACACATTCCTAAGGAAGATACTCCTTACCCACCAGCATCACCGACACTCAAGCTCAATTCAATCAACCTAAACCAACTCCACGCTACCAATAAAGAAATTGAACTACAGTCACCCATCTTCGAGACAAGTTCGGACATCACTTTATACCACACAACTATACCGCTGTATGCACTACTATTCGGTATATGTGCATAGTTATGGCTTAACATACCGGAAATATACTTGAAACAAATGAAACCTAAGGAAAGACAGACTAGAAATGAGGAAATGCAACTGCAAGGTACATACACTGTCCCAGAAACACAAGGCAATGGATCGGGTCATCTTCCAGCACAATTTACGACCACAGTCTTCAATAGTCGCTGTTCTACGGGGGGAGGTGTTACGCAGGCATAGCCGCGGTATATCGTTAAAGTTGTACGACCTGACAATTGCGCTGACGCTGCGCCTCGTGTTGCTCGAAGGCGACACCATTTACGCGAACTGTGTGATTGCGCCACGAGTAGATTCCAATAAGCATTCTTTGGTCAATCGTCGACTTATGAATACTAATTAGATATAATAATTAATGTAATTTTCTTTCTTCAATATAACTATCATTAAGTTAAACATCGTTTTATTTGACTGCCTCTGCTGCCACCGAATATATTTAGTTAGTAAATAATCTGATTGTGCAAATAATCTGATTGTAAGAGAAAAAAAACAAAATAAAGACATTCCAGCTCACATTCAGGTACAATCACGTACTTCGCCCCATAACTAACCATGTCCCGGTACTATCGCGGTCCCAATGCCTTTTATTCCCATTTTATTACCCAATAACAATTGCACCGAGTGTTTTCAGGGTTCCCTGATTAGATTAGCGACAGGAGAACGATTACGTTAACAGTTTACATTCATGGAGATTGAGTGCCAAGGTTTTGTTATGCTGGTTCCGTACACGAGTTACTGGGTACTCTTTTTGAGGTTATAAAAGTAGGAGTTTATTGATTCTAACTAGGGCCTGTGTTGTTCTGGTGTGACAAAACTGCTGAAAGTGTTTTGATTGTATTTTGTATGGAGATAGATTTAAACAAAATATAATTAGATAATAACTAAATACTGAAATATATTGTATGTATTTGTAAAACTGATGGCCACACTATCGTATTGGATTAGTCTGTAATTGTAGTTGTTAGCATTAAATTTTAGACGGACTATAGAACAACTTAGAAAAGTTCAATAATTTATCAGTCTAACCTCGTGAAAAAGCCGGTTAAAGGATTAAATAATTTATATAACTACCTACATAAATATTTACAACTTAAAATTAACTACAACTAAACTATTAAATAAAAAGAAAGTAAAAAAAAAGAAAACAACAAAAATTATACCCTTAATTTAGGCGTCAAAGTATTCGTCCGCATCACTATCACAGGGGAAAGTTCCCAGAAGACTGGCAGCATTGCCACGTTGAATGGCAATGCTTATTTTCTGTCCGAAGAAAAACCCAGCCCTCTGGTCACGTGTAGAGTCGATTAGCCTACGGGCGATATCTTTAAACACTGGGACCCCATGGCCCAAGTGTTTCGACCCTAAACGGCTCAAAACAGTAGTTACCCACTAGATTTGAATATTTGTCGTTCGTTGGCCGTTTGAGGGCCTCTGCCGCGGAAGCAGCTGCACCATTGAAGGATTAATGAACTTTATTTATATTAAAATATAGGAAAAATACAAATTCAACACAAATCAAATTGCATTCCAAATAAAGAACGCATATTTATAAAACCAATAAAAAGAATTCAAAACCAGCACGGATTTCAATATGAACGGCTCTCACGTATGAATATGTAAATGAAAAATTACAACTTCATTTTAATCACATTATTTTTTTTATAATTTAGGCAAAAAGTTTTATGTAATTACTTAGTAATGACACTAGAAATATTTTTAACACGTACTGTGTTTATACAATATACAATTCAATCAAGAAATAATACTAATGAACGCAGACGTGTGTGTGTGTTTGTATATCGAATGTAGAAAACTACATGTGAGAAAGTCACAAACCTAGTCTCAACTCGTTTAGTAACTCATCTGGTATTGCGTTGCAGATTGCTTACCATCAGGTGACCCGATTCATGATGGATGTCTCACTCACTCGCATTAAGCGCTTTGAATTCTTTCCCAGAATCTATTTCCTAAATGGATAACCTGGGTAATTTCAAGGCCCGAGTGAATAGGTTGCTTATAGGCAAACATACTCCATTGTAGAACGTATCATCGCTTATCACCAGGTGAGATTGTGGTCAAACGTCGGCCTATGAAATATAAAAAAACACTCGTTTGCCACCCATGTTTTTAAGGGGCAAAATTATCCAGTCAATTCCAATGACTTCCCCCGCCTGGGTGAGACGAGAGGGAGTCTCAGACTCTTACTGACTAAAAACCACGCCGTTCTTACTCCTGCACTTCGAGCCGGAGCCTTGGCAACCCGGCAAGTCCTCCGCGACTCCGTATTGGCATCAGCCCTATTGGGATCTGTGGTGGTCTGATAGCTCTTTACGACGCGTCGCGCCGTACGTTCGGGTCGTTTGTTAAACCATTAAACAAAAACAGCGTTTGCAGATTCTCCTCTCTACATATAACTCGTCAACACCCTGTTACGGTTATCCCGTTGAATTCATGTTATGGTATCCTATTAATAATTCCGAGGATAGCACTTTGAATTGCTCGTTCGCGAAACGCGAGCGTGCCCAATTTGCTATCTGAAATATTGAGAGAGCTCTCAATCTGTAAAGTCCGGATTTCCGCAGAGCGAAACTTAAATATGAATTAATAGTGGTCCAGATTTCTTCGTTTATCTTGCAGTTTTCCTACGAAATTTTTCGGAGCTTCTTGAACTTTATCATTAAAACCTGAAGTTGGCCTTTAAAATGTAGAACAATTTAGAATATTTTTGTAGCTCTCGTGTTGTGAATATAGCAATATCATATTGACTAATACCCGCGGCTCCATTTGCGTACTTAGCTTTGCGCTAACCTAACTTGAAAAGATTAGAAGAAAGGAAGTGTTTACTAAAACAAAACAACATATATTGCCAATATATATACAGAGCACATCCAGCTATCCCCCATTTCAAAAGATTTCAATCTTAACACAAAAATAATAAGGTTGAAAGTTCAGAACTTTAAAACCATCATGCATAATCTACAGATGCATTACGGCGCTCAAAAATATATTATAACGCCAACAACACATGGTGGTATATATTTTCCACCGTGACCTATAATTACAAAGCTTCATTAATCACTGTGAGCCTAACATTAATCATTGGGAGCCAGGATAAAGGGGAAAATTCATACACATGGTGTTAATTAGGGAAGTCGGTGCCTAAGGCCGGTGTTAGGAAGAAAAACTAATTTCTATTTACGCTTGTTTGTCTTTTGGATATACAATAAATTTGTAAATATGGTTTGTCGTTGCATCGCAATAAATATAGTAAATGAAGATTTGATTAAGATTATCGAGTATTAACCGATCTAATTTAATCCTAGGACGATCGAGTTAATACCTACATTATAAAATTGGGATAATGACAAAGGTAGGCAGAGGTGCACTTAATGTCACTGTACAATGTAACACCCATTTTTTACTATTTATATTATGAGTCCCATGTAATAGGGGGTCAGCCTATTGCTATATACCGGGCACAATTACAGACTCCGTGCTACCACTGAGAATTTTTTAAAACCCAGTAATATTTTGCTTGACCCGGGAATCGAACCTGAACCGAAGTCGCACTTGCGAGCACTCGGCCAACAAGGCAGTCTAACCAATAATATGAAACTGTCAAAACTGATCACAAGTTGAATCGAACGAACCAATCGTATAGAATACATAATCAAAGTACTGCACTACTGCAGCAATGTCCATAGATATAATCCAGCTTTGTAGTATTGCCAAGATTTTCAATAAACCCCCGGGAATTTGATTGCAGTTAGGAGTTGTCCAGACCATTGTGAGGTAAGTTCCAATTTATATCTAGCTTCACTATCCAACCGGCACTTATCTTGAACGGAATCGAATCGACGACCATTCTGTTGGTCCCTCGCCAATAACTTGTACTAAACTTACAACGTACAGTAAATAATACAAAAAGTAACTTTCTACCTTGAAGTATAAGGCTTAAATTCCCTTGATGTCGATACTACGAACCATGTTTTAAACTCTATCTCTTTATAATAACGTTGAAAAGTGTAAAGCCTGTTATCAGGTTGTACGACAAAATGAAATATTCATAAGGAAATTGAACCTTATAAATGTGGGGTAAGGTTGGAATTCTTGTGCAGGGTTCAATGCAATCAATTCTTCCATTCTTCGAAGTTTTGCGGTTGAAATCAACTTAACACACTCCCTCCAATCAGAAAAGAGATTTTAGCGAACGAAAATTTGCATGTACTTATTTGTAAGATGAATTTTCTTAAACATTGTCTTTGTTAGTCTTGTACTCTTCAGCAGTTTGGATTTTAGCCCCTTTAAGGTTTTTTAATCCCTTAAGAGGTAGAGAATGTAACACCTACTTTTCACTATTTATTTATAAGTACCATGTACAAAAAATTAGCTTGCTGAACACAATTTCAAACACCGAGTTATTACTAGGAATTTTTATATACCAGAAAATCTCTATAAGTCTTTGTCCGACCCAGCAATTGAACCTGTCACACTAGCGATCGATCGACCTACAAAGCAGTCGACGTAGATAATGATGAAAAGTTAATAGATGAAAAAGATACCAAATCATGTATGTTTATAGCAAACAAATCTATATATAGGTATAAAAGAAAGTCGTGTTAGTTACACCACTTATAACTCAAGAACGGCAGAACAGATTTGGCTGAAAATTGGTAGGGAGGGAGCTTAGAGCCAGGAGACGGACATGGGATACTTTTTACCCAATATTTTTTTTTTACTTTTTGCCGAAAATCATGGACCGGGAAATATCGTGATTGCGCGTACGAAGTCGCGGGCAGAAGCTAGTATATATATATATATTTACATCCCGCTATCGATTGGACGTCCCATGAAGGCGAAAGTGCATTTAATCTGGCGTCCACCTGCTTGTGGCGTCCGCATACCGGACGCCACTTTTTTGGCCTATGCTACTTAGGTCCTTTTGGTCCTGGCTACACGTAGGTTAAAAATCGACAGAGGCCAAAAGATCGGTTCAATGGCTGTTATAGTATTTTGAAAAGTTCCCAAAGAAATCTCAGCGCAGATAGAGCGCTGCTGTAGCGCGTATATCCACAGCTGTATATTTTTGGGATTTTCTGATTACAAGTCCGCGTATTTGGCGTCCTCAAAAAAATAACAGCGACGTTGCCAGTTCGCTCATTAAATCCGTGGAAAAAGTTCATAATATTATTTACCGCATTCAAAACAATATTCATCGTCGTACATTTCGGATGTGTTGCGTATTATTTGGAGTCCGATTTTACTATAATCATGTGATTGCAACTTACGACAACTTATCTGCAACCCTGTTCTCAATTTGTAAATGAGTACCTATCAGTGATATATTATAATAGATGAGGGTATAAATTAATTCCTTAAAGGGATCTTAGAAATAAATACTAAAGTGACAAAATTATATGTCTTACCACAAAAAAAGTTAACCAGAGTTTAACTCGTATTAAATGTGTATTTAGATAGTATAGTCTCCGTATAAATTTTGACGTAATTTTATTAACTTTATCTATTTATGTGGTTAGAAGATGCATCTAACACTGAATAATTAATTAATGTTGTATTACTGATCAAATCAATCAACGTTTTTCTTATTTCTAGCCTTGGCGTGTTATAAAGATCCAATTAGGAATTATAAATGTTTTTGATTACAAAACATAAACACTTCATTAAAAGTGATATCCATATTTAACATAACATAACATCACGCCTTTTTCCCCGAAGGAGTAAGCAGAGATGCACATTACGGCACTTAATGCCACTACAATGTAATATCCACAGTTTTACTATTTATGTTATGAGTCCCATGTAATAGGGGGTGAGTTTATTGCCATATACCGGGCACACTTCCAGACTCTTGAAAAAACCCAGTAATACTTTACCCAACCCGGGAATGGAACCCGAGACTCTTTGCCAGGCGATCGCACTTGCGACCACTCGGCCAACGAGGCAGTAAAATGATATCCATATTCTTTGTTTTTATTTGCTTAATTAGAATTGGTAACTTCATATCAATAAGCTGCCAATTAAATATTTGATACAACTAATTGTATTCAGCTCTAAAGCTGGTTTCAAAGCTAGGGGATATGGGCAGCGCGGCTGAAGCGCGGGCTTCAACAACAGAGGCATCAGGCAACAATCCAATAGAGGAGTTAATCGAGTGGCCACAACTAGAAGTATTAAATTAGGAATCTTGCCTTAAATGAAATTGAAATTCAATACAATATTTGCGCACAAAGATCAGATTAGGTGCGGTCTTCAATTACTTAAGGTTTAGATTAAAATAAAAGTGTATCTCATAGATCATAATTACTAGCGATAAAGTCCTCTACTGGGACCTCTACCTCTATGACAGTCGCGTCGCAATAAAACGATGCTAGAGCTCTCATCATCTCCAAGCGCGAGGCACTTCAGCAGCGCTGCCCAATCCTCTAGCTCTGAAACCAGCCTAAATGAAAGAAGTTTTGAACATATATACTTAATAAAACCATTCTAGTAATAAGATATATTCTTATTATCTTTTCTAATTACGGACGCCCAATAGCTATACGTGGACGTTCAATAGCTATATACGGACGCCCAATAGCTATATACAGACGTTCAATAGCTATATACGGACGTCCAATAGCTATATACGAACGTTCAACAGCAATATACTGACGATCAATAGCTAGGTGATCTAACATGATACCTTTTTTTGAGGGATAAAAAATCATCCAATGCCTTTTGCCGCCGGCCGCCGGCGGCCGCGCTGGTGAGGCAAGTGGAAGTTTCAGAGGAAGTTTCTCTTACTGACTTTTTTTTTAAGCGGGGAAAATCATCGATTGACTGCTCCCGCCTGGGTAAGGCGGGAGGGAGTGTCACTCTTACTGACTAAAAACCACCCCTGTCCTTCTCCTGCACGTCCAGCCGGAGCCCCGGTTACCCGTTAGGTTCTCCGCGACTCCGACTCGGCATCGGCCCTGTTGGGCCCCATCTGTGGTGGTTTTATGGCTCTTTGAGGAGCACGCGGAACGCGACGCGCCGCACGTTCAGGTCTGTTTCTGGTCGGACGGGGAGCCACCCATGCTCGCCGTCCGCAGGCCCGCGCTTACGGTGGCCGGAGATCTTCCCGCGATCCCCGACGCCCGGTGTGTCCTTTGCGATGGCTGGGTTGCGAGGAGGCAGCGCTTCGCTGCCTCATGCGTCCTGCCTCCTCCTTAGCTAGTTTGACTGCTTCGCAAAAGGAGGAGACAGCATCCCAGTCCCCCTCGCTCCGCATAATGGTCTGCACTAGGCCCGGACGCGAGAGGTCGCCATCGCCGATCACTTCCCTGAGGGTACGGCGGTGCTCAGCCCACGCAATGCATTCCGCTATAGTGTGTTCCACCGTGTCCTCAGGGCGGTCCTCACAGTGATGACACCCGGACGTTTCCTCCCGCCCCATCAGACACAGGTACCTTCCGACTCTTACTGACTTAAAACCACCCCGTTCCTATTCCTGCACTTCGAGTCGGAGCCCCGGTCACCCTTTAAGTCCTCTGTGGCTCCGTATGGGCATCAGCTCCACCCGTGGTGGTCTGATGGCTCCTTGGGGCGTATGCGGAACGCGACGCGCCGTACGTTCGGGTCTGGTTCTGATCGGGCGGCAAGTCATCCGTGCTCGCCGACCGCAGGCCCGTGCTTACGGTGGACGGAGACCGTTTCGCGATCCCCGACGCCTGGAGTGTCTCTCGTGACGGCTGGAGCGTGAGGAGGCTCGTTCCCTCACGAGCTCTGCCTCCTCCTTAGCTAGCAGGACTGCTTCGCAGAAGGAGGAGACGGCATCCCTGTCTCCCTCACTCTGTACCATGGTCTGAACCAGTGTCGGACGCGAGAGGTCGCTGTCGCCGATCACATTCCTGAGGACACGACGGTGTTCAGCCCACGCAGGGCACACTGCCACCGTATGCTCCACCGTGTCCCCCGGTGGCTCTCACCATGATGACACCTGAGCGTTTCCTCCCGCCCAATCCGAAGCAGGAACCTACCGAAAATTCCGTGTCCGGTAAGCACCTGCGTCAGGCGGTAGATAAGGACGCCGTAGCGTCTCTGTCTCTCAAGCCACTCCTCAAATCTAACATGACACCTGCTGAGGAAGTACGTGGATGTTCAATAGCTATATACGGACGCCCAATAGCTATATATGGACGTTCAATAGCTATATACGGACGCCCAATAGCTATATACGGACGTTCGATAGCTAAGTGATACCTGCTGAGGAAGAAACTTTCTTCGCGCGCATGGCCATCGTCAGGCTCCGCAAGAGACCCCTGCCATTACCATGTCAATTGTCAGGATCCGCAATCAACGGACCTCCCATTTCCGTGTGTGAGCAGTATAGTGATATAGCTTTTTACTTGATGACCATAGCGTTTGGGTCAACTGAAATTTGCATGACCATTTTTGAATTCCTAACGTAGCCCAGTAGATGGTGCTAGTCCAGCAGTGGACTTAAATAGGCTGATGATGATTAATAACTATATACGGACGCCCAATAACTAGATGATCTTTCACAGTTATAGATGATCTTACATGATGACCGCTGGGGAAGAAACTTTCACTTATTTTACTCTTGCTTACTTTGAAATAAAAATTGAGTTCTGTGTTTCTTTCTTTAGATAAATTTGTAAAACCGGTACGCCGCGCCGATCACATGCGGGCTGAACCGATTTGTATTTATGTATGGAATAGACTAGGCAAACATTTAAAAAATATGTTATTCCTACTGCGGCATCTTCTCATGTAAAAATCTCATAGAAACCTCAATTTTTTGCATCTTGTTACCAATATTATACCAATATCGGGCATTAGTATATGTATTGATAGATTTTACGAATATTGTAATACTGTTAAAACTCTGTCCCAGACGAGTGACAAGAGAGAGGAAAAGAAAGAGACAAGTGAACCCAAAGCTGGCAACGTTGCACTCGCAAATACCATCCACGCTGTGAGGACGTTAATTAGCCGAAGCCATGGTTAAATCACGTTCAATATATCTAGGAGCCCAATTAGTTATCACGATGGTTTGGGGTTCAAAAATGTTGCAGCATGACTGCAAGAAGAATATCGCGAAAAATAAAATTATCGGAAAATGACGTATCCTACAAAGCTGGAAATCGAATAACTAAGCAATATTCATCAAGACATATTAAAAATGTTAAGGGGAACTGGGGGACGTCGTAATGATGCGCGACGTGTGTGACGCCAAAATGATTCCAGGATGTAAATATATATATATATATATATATAAAAGAAAGTCGTGTTAGTTACACTATTTATAACTCAAAAACGTCTCAATCGATTTAGATGAAAATTGGCAGGGAGGTAGCTTAGAACCAGGAGACGGACATAGGATACTTTTTATAGAATACTTTTTTTTACTTTTTACCGAAAATCACGAACGGGAACGGGGGGAAAATGGGATTGCGCGTACGAAGTCGCGGGCAGAAGCTAGTTAACAATAAACCATCTTAAAGAGCAAATAAGTCAAAGTCAAAGTCAAAATCATTTATTTCAATTACCTAGACCAGGACGGCACTTTTGAACGTCAACATCAAAAAATTTAAAAGTGAAGCTAGTTGCTCATTCGAAGAGCTCATTCGAAGATGTTATAATAATATGAAACTAACCAGTAACCAAAATTGGGTTCCAATTATGTAATAAATGCAGCGCGCTGAATTTCAGACAGTTTGCGGTCGCGGCTCCGTCTCGGTGCAGTTTTAATGACCGTTCCTACTGTTCACTACTGTTACAATATCTTATAACATCATATCTACCCATGTAGATAGGACGGATGAAAGCAAATTTACGAAACAAGTATACAGAGCGGATGTAAATGGGACCATCAGTAGAGAAAGCGATTGAGGTATGTACATATATAAGAATCGAAGCAATTGTGTAATTCAGAGGCGTATATTGATTATGATTATGTATCTTTTTTTATGGCATATGCCGTAAACGAGCAGACGGATCACCTGATGGTAAGCAATCGGCGTCGCCCATGGACACCTGGAACAGAAGCGTTACAAGTGCGTTACTGGCCTTTTGGGGATAAGGAGTTTAAAGATTGTTGGGGATTCGGAGATTGGGGAGATTGGAGAAGGGGGGACAGAGCTGGGCCTCCAGTAACCTCACTCACACGACGAAACACAACGCAAGGGTTGCATCACGTCGGTTTTCTGTAAGGTCGTGGTACCACTCCGGTCGAGCCGGCCCATTCGTGCCGAAGCATGACTCTCCCAAACTTGTTGTATTGGCATTTATTCTCGAAAGGTGTAAGATAATAATATTATATCACTTACATCTTGATATCTTAGGTGGGTATTTATAGTTAAATTTTCATTAGTTATGTTATGAGTCCCACGTTTTTTTTAAGGGGTGTAAATCATCGAATGACTTCTCCCGCAGTGTGAGGGAGTGTCAGACTCTTACTGACTAAAAACCACCCCGTTTCTATTCCTGCACTTCGAGCCGGAGCCTCGGAAACCCGCTAAGCCATCGCAGTACATCGCGTACTGTGAACAATTCTACACGCTGTGTAATGCTTTATTCGAACCAAGAAGAAATACTGAGACTCCTTGCTTGCCAATAGTCGACAAACGTTACACCAAGAAAGAAATCAAATCAAATGCCGTGCAAAAGATACTAAGCTATATAACGCTGCCAATATTTCGACGAACTTACAACACAGACTATCAGAATCATTTATTCTTAATTATTATTCACACCACAAATTGTTGGATTCACAATATCAAGCTGTAAACTAAAGTAAACATAGACAACAACATATAAAATATTTACAATACAATACATGCAAGAGATATATATTTGTGAATAAACTCTGCCGCGACACCGCACCGTGTCATAGCTGATGCATTTTTAATGAGACTCCTTGTTTGAATTAAGGGGGGATTACATTGTAAACTCGAAATGTATTTTAAAGGATAATATTAAGTGTATTCGAATGTCGAATGTGGAAAAGGATTGTATTTACGTAAGAAGTAGGTGTGAATGAAAGAAAATGTTTGTAAGAGTGGTACAGAGTTTTACAATACCTTTGTAGAATGCAAAAGAAGGACAAATAAAAGTAGCAAAATAACTGACAGGCTTGAATACAAACGAAAAAAATATGCTAGAACGCAGGGAACCTTAGTGTCTGTCGATCTCTAAGGTCCCATAGGTGGAACAAAAGCGTGTTTAATATTTACTTAAGATGTTAAATGCCATGGCGGTCACCGATTAGTGGAGGTTTGGTCTTCAACAGTTTTCTAGACTAGATGTTTGACAATTTAAAATCAATTATGCGAAGCGCCCTGAATTCAAAATTAAAGACATCTATTTTTTTAATTTATTGAATTTTGTATCTTAAATTCCTCCAATAACAGAATATTAAAAACTTCTTTATTATATCTATGAAACTGGAGACTATACAATTTAACACATGATATTATATTTTCCCCATACTATTATTATAGGTAAGGCATAATCACCCTTTACAAGATCCGCCCTATAACACCTTATACACACACCACAGTGTGTACTGTCCTAAACACAAACTTAATACGAATAACGAAACGTGGAATGATAAAGCATAAACTAGACTTGTAAATGCAAGGTGAATGCATGTTCTTCTAGAATCTAGATAATGGAACGAAATTGTTATATTTTCCTTTGAATTTTTCAGTATTTTGTGATGTTTAGTGTTGTATAATTCATTCCATGTTCATGGAATTGTTTCATTGTTGAATATCTTGATTACATAATTGGAAATTTCTCAGTAATCGCTTGAAGTCTGTAATAGTATCTGGTCTATGGTTTGAACTCTCTGTCATCTACACCGTCTTTGCCATAAGAGCACTCGGAGCCCAAGTCTAGGGGGCCCTAAGCCCCCGTCCTCAGGGCCTCAAAGGACCGACAATTTCTACGACGGACACATACCCGGTACATATTGCGTGGCAAGCGGCTGCCCCTCAACGTGTAGCGGGTTCGATTCCCACACGAAGCAAATCTTTGTGTGATCCACAATCCATAAATTATTGTTTCGGGTCCAAGTGTCATGTGTTTGTGAACTTGTATGTTTTTTAATGCACCCACGACACAGGAGAAAATCCTAGTGTGGAGAATCGTTAAATAAAAACATTCGAAAAAGCGCCTCGAATTATAATGTGCCAGGTGCCTAAGGGCCTCATCGTAGTATAAAACGGCCCTGACTATTACATGGGGTTCATGAAATAGCTGGTAAATACGGTACGTTGGCAATATGCACCTCTGTACACTGTACAGGGATAACAAGGTGTAAAGTTGTATCAAATAGTACTTCTTGAAACTATAGTAACTGGAAAGCTGTTAACTTCTAAACACAATAAATGAAGTAACATAAAGTAGAACACGGCAATAAATCAATGTTCATAAATTGACTAATTACCTATTACAGACAACATGCATACTGATACCAAAAGTAACGCCATCTGTATTGAAGCCATTAAAATGAATACATGAGCGTTTCCTAACTGAAATGTATTTGACTAGGAAAATTCACAAATTTACCCCACCAACAACTAGATGGCGCTATACTCAATAGCATGGTCGTGCGTTACTAGCTACGGGTCTTGCTATGTGGCTTATTCCGTAGCTCGTAGCTACGAACGCGTAGGGGCTTTTGTAAAATTGAAACTAGATGGAGCTCTAATCGATGATGTACGATTTGCCTAGCTCTTGTATTACGAGAGAACTTTATTTCTGAAAAAAATAATCGTATACAAAGCTACGTGTTAGAGCAAAATATTATTAAGCAATACAATATTGCTCATATCTACAAACTTCAATTCCAAAAAGTAAATAAAAATAAAGAAATAACAAATTAAAATCAAAATTTAAAGACTTTTCATAGGTACGTTGGTATTAAGAGTCATGTCATATTCAAAGATAAACAAAGTGATATTTAAACGTGAAGTACACCTTAAAAAACTAGAAATTAAATAAAAAATATCATTAATATATCCAATCAACTCAATAGTTATTCCCAGAGGAGGTACAAATATCAAATAACATGTTTATTGCTCTGACTGTGACCTTTCGATGGCACTTTGAGTACCAAAAACTGTTAACAACGAGTGACAAATATTTCGTAACGCCCTCTATCCTCTTCTTTTGTAAACACTCGTAAATTGCCTTAATGTTCTAGTGTTGCCAATTTAGTAGGTAGAATTGGTATATTTCGCATTTAATTTGCAAAAGAAACAGTGTTTTTAATCAAACTATCGTGAGACATACTAAATAATTCATTATATTTTTGGCTTACTCACGTAACTGTTTGATGAAGATCTCGACTAGTTTCAAGCCATGCTAAAGGCTCATATTCAGTCTAGTCGAGATCGCTCTTCTCGGCATAATTGATTTACTGCTCCAAATTTAAAAATTTATAAACAGGTACTAACTGTCGGTTAGTCAGGTACTAACTGACAGTTAGTACCGTTTACAGTTTTTAAATTTTTCAGATTTTTGTCAGATGACAATCTGACATTATGGAAAAATGTTTATTATGGAACGCAAGCTATGTATATTTTTTTAAGTTAGTTAAGTCCTTTATAGGGGATGTTCCGTCCATTTTTTTGGAATCTCCGCAAGGAGTCTTTTATAAATTAATTATAATCCGAAGCGATTTTGGAGCTTTGTCAAGCATCGCTCCAGGTCTGGCACTATACCTGGCTATTTAACTTACGGTGACGCCACGGTTTCCTCCACAATGACTATCTGTGAAGCATTCTCCACCCACTTTCGTTCCACCTTTCGAACCGGACATTGACTCCCATGTGTCTCAAATTCGTAACCATGACGTCTCGACTGCATCTGACATTCATTCTATTGAAATTAAGGTCGATTCAATTATGAGATTGTTGTCCAACCTCGACCCTCACAAGGGCGCTGGGCCGGATAACATATCACCCAAATTTCTTATTAAGTGTGCTAAATCTATAGCTCTTCCAGTCTCCCTATTGTTTACAAAATCTTTATCTACAGGTACTGTACCCCAAGTCTGGAAGTCTGCCTATATTACACCCGTGCATAAAAAGGTCCAAAAACGAAGTCACCAACTATAGACCTATCTCAAAGTTATGTATCTTGGGCAAAGTATTTGAGAGGGTGATATATGATCAGGTCTACGCGGCTCTTAGGAATTGTTTCAGTCCCTTCCAACACGGGTTTGGGGTCGTTCGACTGTTACTAATTTGGCTGTACTGAACGATTTCGTGTCGCGAAGCATGGATGGCGGAGCTCAGGTCGATGTAGTCTATACAGATTATTCGAAATGTTTCGATCGAATAGATCACAGAATTCTCCTATCTAAATTATGGCTTGCAGGTATCCACGGGGATTTGCTTCGATGGTTCGCATCATATCTTGCATACAGGACTCAGGCCGTTGTTATCAATAATTATATATCTAGTTGGGTACCCGTTCCTAGCGGGGTCCCACAAGGCTCTTTGCTGGGCCCCTTACTCTTCATATTATATGTGCACGACATCGATTCTTGTTTCCATTCTTCTCATTTACTCTGTTTCGCTGACGACATGAAGATTTATTCAGCTGTCTCGTGCTTCAATGACATGATGGCTCTTCAGTCGGATTTGGATCGACTAGATGAATATTGTCAGCGTAACAAACTGGACCTGAATCCTGCGAAGTGTTCAGTTATTACTTATAGTCGTAAACGTAGCACATTGCCAACAACTTATAGATTGAGGATGCAGGTGGTACCCAGATGCGATGTAGTGAGGGACTTGGGCGTTTACCACGACCGTAAACTCCTGTTTGATGACCATATTGAAGAGATAGTTGGTAAGGCATATAGAGCACTTGGCTTTATTATGAGGGTCTCTAAAGATTTCAAACAGGCAAAAACGCTCAAGATTTTGTACTGCACTTATGTAAGAAGCCACTTAGAATATGGATCGCAATATGGAATCCCTGTTACAGTACTTACATCCAGCGTTTGGAGGCAATTCAACAGCGCTTTATTAAATTTCTTTGCTTCAAACTTCATGTTCCATATAGCTCAGACAAATATCTGGAATTTTGTAGGCAGTTTCATATTCTGCCCCTTACCAATCGCCGTCGGATAGCGGATTGTACCACACTGCTAAAAATCATCTCAAATGAAATTGACTGTCCCGATCTCTTGTTCAAGCTCTCTTTCAATGTCCCATGCAGATCTATTCGTTACAATCCCCCACTTTAATTCGGAATTCCTCAACGAGGTATAGGCAGAATTCCTTTATTGTGCGTGCAAGCAGAGACTTAAACAACCTGTGTAAGGAGTATCCAATAGATCCGTTTGTAACGCGGACTTCTACGGTGCGAAGGATGCTCACCCTACAGTTTTTTAATTTGATATAAAATTAAGTGGGTAACTTGGTTTAATATAAATTTGTTATTGTTGGTAGTATGGTTGGTGTGTGTTTATTTTTTTATGTTTTTTATTGTTGGTATATGCTCTTGTTGTTTTTTTTTTTTTATTTTCTTTCCCTAAACGAAGTATTTGTTTGGACTGTGAGTGTTTTGTTTTAATTGAATAATGTGAAATCTATTCGTGAAAACCTGTAATTGGCTTTCTGTTGTTATTATGTTATCTGTTTGTTTGCTATGTGTAGCTGTTGGTTTTCCAATCCATAAATAAATAAATAAATAAATAAATAAATAAAAAGTAAAAATATAGTGTGAGTTTACTTGAATTTTTTCTCCCTTTCTCACTATTCTCTCTATCTCTGTCATACTTTTTTTTTTTTTTGAGGGGGGAAAATCATCCAATGACTTCTCCCGCCTGGGTGAGGCGGGAGGGAGTGTCAGACTCTTACTGACTAAAAACCACCCCGTTCCTACTCCTGCACTTCGAGCCGGAGCCCCGGCAACCCGTTAAGTCTTCCGCGGCTCCGTATCGGCATCAGCCTTGTTAGGCCCCATCTGTGGTGGTCTGATGGCTCCTTGAGGCGCGCGCGGAACGCGACGCGCCGTACGCTCGGGCCTGGTTCTGGTCGGGCGGCGAGTCACCCATGCTCGCCGTCCGCAGGCCCGTGCTTACGGTGGCCGGAGATCGTCTCGCAATCCCCGACGCCCTGAGTGTCTCTCGCGACGGCCGGGTCGTGAGGAGGTTCGTTCCCTCACGCGCTCCGCCTCCTCCTTAGCTAGCATGACTGCTTCGCAGAAGGAGGAGACGGCATCCCAGTCCCCCTCGCTCCGTACCATGGTCTGAACCAGAGCCGGACGCGAGAGGTCGCCGTCGCCGATCACATTCCTGAGGACACGGCGGTGCTCAGTCCACGCAGGACACACCGCCACCGTATGCTCCACCGTGTCCTCCGGGCGATCCTCACAGTGATGACACCCGGGCGTTTCCTCCCGCCCAATCCGAAACAGGAACCTACCGAAACTTCCGTGTCCGGTAAGCACCTGCGTCAGGCGGTAGGTGAGGACGCCGTAGCGTCTCTCAAGCCACTCCTCAAAGAGGGGACTTACCGCTGCAATGACAGCGAGCCCAGCCTTCGGTTGCGACAGTCGTTGCTGCCATTCCGCCATGAGATGTCATACTTAGACATGTATAGTTAAGTGTAAGTATAGTTACAAAAACGTATAATAAGTATTGTCGTGGTGGCTCGGAGCTTTAAGACGCCCGCTTCTCATGAATGAGGGTGCGGGTTCGAAACCTACCAACGGCAAGTACCAGTGTGACTTTTTCCGAGTTATGTACATACTTTCAAATATTATCTAGACACCACTGACAAACGGTGAAGCAAAACATCGTGAGGAAACCTCGGCTTATAATTTCTTATTATAAATTTGTAATCGCCGATCCGCATTGAGCAAGCGTGGTGATTAATACTCAAACCTTCTTCGTGTAAGAAGAGGCTTTGCTCAGCTGTGGGTATTTATATGCTGTTGATGATTATAAGTATTGTATTAAAATTATTCCCAAACTGGCAACATTGCACCCTTAGACTAGGGGTACGGACAGCGCTCGTAAAAGAGTATGTATGCCTAATAGATTGGCACATTATTACGCTAGAGTGTTTGATCTGCCATTTATATGGCGTTTTATTGCCAGAACGAGAGCCAGGAGTTAGTGTTGTGCAGTTTTGATTAGATCGGTTACTGGCAAAGGTCAGATCGAGATAAAATTAGATGATACTATCAGAAATAATTTTACTGAATGATATTTATACTACATTCTTCATCTTGACTGCCTCGTTGGCCGAGTGGTCGCAATTGCGACTGCGGCAAGGGGTCTCGGGTTCGATTCCCGGGTCGGGCAAAGTATTATTGGGTTTTTTAAAAGTTCTGAGTAGTAGCACGGAGTCTGGAACTGAGCCCGGTATATGGCAATAGACTCACCCTCTATTACATGGGACTCATAACATAAATAGTGAAAAATGGGTGTTACAGTGTACAGTAGTATAATGTGCACCTCTGCCGATCCCTTCGAAGATAAAAGGCGTGATATTATGTTATGTTATGTCTTCATCTTCATCGCTACATCGGTCGTGACCATCACAAAAAGAGTCGTAGCAAGTCTTACTATATGTTGCTACTCAACCCTTGCGAACATAGCAAAGATATTTCTAAGTTAACGAAGATTTAACTTTAACCACGTAATAATAGAATTTTTTTGCAACATACATGTTCGGGTTATGCCTATACTGAGATTGTTGATATCAATATACACTGTACTGATTTAGGGTGTATTCTTCTAGATTCTTTAATTTCTATTTAGCAGTAACAAAGTACAATCTAAGCAATATAGGAAATTTTTAATTCCCCGTAACCTTTTTAAATGAAACTTTTATGTGCCTATGTTTGTAACTATTGTCATCTCAATAACTCCATATCTCCAGTAATCGATTGCCATGATCATTATAGGAGAATATTACCACGCCTTAGTATGAGAAATTGAATTGTAGTGTATAGACACCTACATATGAGATAAGATTGTCTCCTATTCCTCATTTCACTTTCAGGCAAAATTATTTTTGAGACTTTCAACTTTCAAAACCTCAGTTATATGTAGATTACTCGAAACGATAATATAAATTTTGCGGTGTGAATATACTTTCTCAAACACGGAGTTTTCGTAAGTCATGAAGACCTACCCCATGAGAAATCAACAGTTTCCAATAGGTAAAGTAGTTGGTATTATACATAGATATATGATTGTGACTGCCTCGTTGGTTGAGTGGTCGCAAGTGCGATTGCCGGGCAAGGGTCCTCGGGTTCAATTCCCGGGTCGGGCAAAGTATTACTAGCTTTTTTGAAAAAGGTCCCAGTAGTAGCACGATGTCTGGAATTGTGCCCGGTATATGGCAATAGGCTCACCACCCACATGGTACTCATAACATAAATGCCTACTGAAAAGTGGGTGTTACATTGTACAGTGGTATTAAGTACCGTAATGTGCACCTTTTCCTACCCTTTTGGGGTATGACGTGATGCTATGTTATATATGAATGTATCCTTACGTAAAATGCATTTCGCATTTATTTCAATATTTTGGACAGCATTGAATTTTGTTACTTTTACTACTAGGGACAGAGTACACTATTATATCGACATGTCTGATGGAAAGTGAACTGAAATGGGAGAAGCATACAAATAGCAACCATCTTAAAAAATTGGAGAACGAATAGTGATGAAAGGAACGTTTTAAAAAAGGACAGATAATACGTTGGAACAAATATTTTTATTATTTTTCTACTGTAGACTTAAGTAATACAACTTGCGTATTAGTTAGCATGATAGGTAGTCTATGCAATTTTTGAAAAAGGATGGATTCGGTTGCTGTTTGTATCGATTTCATAAAGCGATTTTATTTTTTTTTAATTTATTCATTTACACTTCTTGCACGATGGGTTTACAATGGCGGACTTAATGCCTAGTGGCATTCTCTAACAGTCAACCTTAGGGTGATGCAGAGAGACACATTAGTAGATGTAATTATGACCTCTTTGGATGACTATCAACATTATTAGTCTAACAAAATTGAGTATAACATACCTTTTCAAACAATCAGTAGTGATGTTATAATGTAAGAAGTCCTTATCATTCCCTCTGAAGGGACAGGCCTCCTCACTGAGAGAGAGGGAACGAGTTGTAGCTAACCTCCAGGGCAAAAATTGATGGATAACACAAACTTTTGTACGCACTTTCATTCAAAGTCATAGGATTTTCCTCACAATGTTTTCCTTGGGGCTTCAATGTCACAAATCAGCCTTATACGTCGATGACGTATAGTCCTATAATTATAATAAAGAATAGGGTAGATGACTAATTTTTATTTCAATGTCCCTGCGGTAGATTATTTTAAATCATTAGCCACGTATTTTTTTTTTCTTACAGAAACGAATACTTTCGACGATATATTGATTTGAAATGTCGCGTGACGTCACTTCTATGTACATTTTATACGTAGAAATGACGTTTTAGCCCCCACTCCTATACTGATTCGTTTTATCTAAGTATCATTTTATTATACGACAAAATAAAAAAAAAACACGTGTCCAATATTTTTTTATTACGTAACTGACGGACTAATTAGATTGTTAATGTTCATACCCTGTCATCATCCCTATTCTAAACACAGAGACATTAGCGGCCCATCCACTAACGTTCATTCTAGCTGGAATCTACAATCCTTACGGAATGAACGCCAGTGGATTTGCAAGAGCAAGAAAGAATGACGGTATTATAACCCCGCCTCCCTTCCCGTCGCGAAGGACGCGACGCGCTTTGTGATTAAGTTAGTGCCTGTTTATTTGTCCGGCGTGATTTAGCGCACGTTTGTAATCATTTTGTGTTCGACTTCGTCCCGGAAGAGTGATACGACCCAAGCTTTGCGGAGATATACTATAGCTAAATTTTAGACACTCATAACTTCTACTCGTAGCTAAAAATCGCAATGTTTCTGTAAGGCGCTCTTCGGCTGTAATGCAATTTCTCATTTGTTTTGTTTTTGCAAATACGGTGTTACCATCTTGAGCAGTTCGTTGAATGTCGAGATATCCATTCTCAAATAGTTCTTAAAATCATCAGGTTCATCGCATGCCAGATCTTTTAAAAGTCTTATATCACTATATTTCCTTTTCTAATAACCATTTTTTACCCACATTCTATGTCTTCTTTTAGGTTTAAATAGATATTCACTCGCAATAAAACTCAAAGCAATAGCAATCTCTTGCTTACGGGTACACATGTTGTTGCAAAATAAAAATAATCCATAAAGATATTTCAAAATGACGAGTATTCCTTTTAAATGACAGCAATCTTCATAAAATGATAGGATTATAACCATCCACAGACACGCAATCCCTCGGTATGACTAACAAGATGCAAACTGACAGGAATGTACCTAAACGTGTGTATGGTCACTGAAGGATTGTTTTTCCTGTCGAACTGGCGTGTTGTGATAATGTCAGGGGAAAGAACGTAGGATTGTGGTTAAATTAGTGGCTTCATCGGTTTTATTTTATCCCGGCGCTTTTCTGTACAGTTTGCACAACGGGACAAGTCGGAAGAAATGAACGTTAGTGGATGGGCCGCTATTATTTCCATAATAGCTGAACTTTATTGAGAGTTATTTTTTGACTTTAGAAGAAATCTCGCTATAAAAATGTATGAAGACAAAGCATTTAGGAAACATCAAGTTTATTTTGGTAACTGCGAAAACTGAATTAAAGGTGATTGTTCTTTTTTTACAGGATAAGCTGGTAAATGAGCAGACGGATCACCTGATGGTAAGCAATCGGCGTCGTCACACATAAAATTACCACGGAATATTGACATACCATCACTAATATACTACAATAACTTCTTCGTAACCATCCATTTTTCTATCACATTATCCACACGATGACTTCCAGATAGACTGGTAAGATGCGAAATGTATTCATCGGCTTCTTATGACGTTTCAATTTTTCTTTTTAATTTCATGTAGACGATTATGTATGGCGTCAAAGAAATAGGCTGAAATACTTATTTGAATAGTCGTCGCCATTTTGTTTTAGCACCATAGAGTTATGTGGCCATATACCGGCAGTTAAGGTTTTATTTTAGCCATCGTGGGCGGTATTGTCCACTTCATTTCTTTGTTAACCCTTTGCATGGTGATGTCGTAGATTTTTGTATTAATGATTGTGTAAGCTCCTCAGTTGTATGTCTACAAATCTTTCGTTGGTCATCAAAATCTTAATCACCGATGACTGTAATCAATTTTTCTATGGGATAAGCCGGTAAACGAGCAGACGAATCAGCTGATAGTAAGCAATCGGCATCCCCCATGGACACCCGGAATATTAGAGGGGTTACAAGTGCGTCACCGGCCTTTTGGGGATTAGGAATTTAAGGATTGTTGGGGATTCAGGGATTTGAGAGATTAGGGAAGGGGGAGGGGTAATTGGGCCTCCAGACTCCTTATTCAACTTAAAATTTATTGATTTACTTACTGTTTTACCATTTGGATGGTTTCATACTAGAATTTCATTAGGTACACAAAATCAGAGACGTTGGTATTATCGTAAGCAGTATAAGAATCCAGCTCCAATATCTTTTGGATTGTCCGACATGAGCGTTTACCTAACTGTTGATAGATGTGAAACTCATATAACATTTTAGTAAATGCAATTATATTAAAACTGTTTCCCAGGTCAATGACCTATGTAAAAATCTTTGTGTAATTTCAACAGTAGGTACCTAATATGAAAACCACGTCCTTATTGATATGCATCCCAAGTTTTGAAATTATATTTTAACTCCTAATATTAATGTCACGTAGATATTGAAACTATTTAAATCGGATCACAGATTTCAATAGTATAAGTTTAGCATTCGGAAAACTAGGGTCAATGACTTTTCTCTTGAATGTTTTTTTTATTAATACGAACGATTCACACACTTTAGTAATGGCTGTCGTTGGTACTTATACAGATATGTTCTAACAATCAATGCGTGTTTATATATGTGGGTATATTGTGTGTCTGTTCACATAATCATCGGCGTATGCTCGACTCACTAGTGCATGTGCATTTTAAGTGTGGAAGAGCCTTGCTTCGGCACGAATGGTCCGGCTCGACCGGAGTGATACCACAGCCTCACAGAAAACCGATGTGAAGCAACGCTTGCTTTTCGTTTCGTCGTGTGAGTGAGGTTACCGGAGGCCCAATTACCCACTTCCCCAGTCTCCCCAATCCCCGAATCCCCCACAATCCTCAAATTCCTAATTCCCAAAAGGCCGGTGACGTACTTGTAACGCCTCTGGTTTATCGGGTGTCCATGGGCGACGCCGATTGCTTACCATCAGGTGATCCGTCTGCCCGTTTACCGGAATATCCCATAAAAAAAGTTTATTAATGTACCTTCTCCTAAGTGTATCTAACATTTTTCTGAAAACCGCATCAAAATCGGTTCAGCCAATCACGAGATAATTGCGCACTAATATGCATATAATCTCCTTTATTGAAATCGGTTAAATATATAGTAATATCACTATGAACTTCTACATCTACCTACGATCCCAAAGCAAGGTGATGTCACAATATTATTTTCCATTCTTCCCTATGAGCCATAATCTATTCAACTTTCCATCGGTCTTGCCCTCCCCTTTCATCAATCATTAAATTCATCATTCGCTCGTCTCGTGGCTTTACCCCCTTTTACAGATTACCTTGACTTTCAAGCTCTACAGTTGAATAAAATAATAAACATAACAAAACATCACGCCTTTTATCCCCGAAGGTGTAGGCAGAGGTGCACATTACGGCACTTAATGCCACTGTACAATGGAACACCCACTTTTTACTATTTATGTTATGAGTCCAGTGTAATAGGGGTTGAGCCTATTGCAATATACTGGGCACATTTCCAGGCTCCGTGCTACTACTGAGGATTTTTAAAAAACCTAGTTATATTTTGCCCGACCTGGGAATCGAACTCGATACCCCTTGCCCGTCAATCGCACTTACGACCACTCGGCCAACGAGGCAGTTATAAAATA
This sequence comes from Spodoptera littoralis, assembly GCA_902850265.1. Lineage (NCBI taxonomy): Eukaryota > Metazoa > Arthropoda > Insecta > Lepidoptera > Noctuidae > Spodoptera > Spodoptera littoralis. The sequence continues at coordinate 2,609,930 of LR824542.2, read as the reverse complement.
GCATAAAATAATATTAAGTTTTTTTTTTCGAATAATACTGTGAAGACGTGAGGAAATCTTGTCTTATAAGGGTATGATTTGAGAATAATTATAAATTTGAAATCGCTAATCCGTCTTCAGCAAGTGTGATGATTAATACTAATACCTTCTCTGTAAGAGAAGATACCTTTAATAGGGTACTTTACTTTCACAGAGACAATGTCTGTTGTATAAAGTCTTCTGTTGGTGAGTACATAAATATACACAAAAACTGTTTTGTATGCATATATGTTAAGTACTTCCTTTGAAGAGTATAGATAAATTAAGATAGCACTTCGAGAAAATTTTCCGAATAAAATAGAAGCACATTTTTATATAAAAACCTTCATGAGACTAAATTAATTATTATGCTTCGACTCGACTAGTTTCAAGCCATGCTAGAGGCTCATATACATGAGCAACATTCCGTAACGACTGTCAATAGTAGTGCGATAGTCGCCGCGTCACGACGGAATGCTGCCTCTAGCATGGCTTGAAACTAGACGAGTTCCTTGTTAAACAGTTTTTTTTATAGCATAAGCCCGTAATCGAGCAGACGAATCACCTGATGGTAAGCAATCGGCGTCGCCCATGGACACCTGGAACACCAGAGGCGTTACAAGTGCGTTACCGGCCTTTTGGGGATTAGGAGTTTGAGGATCGTTGGGTATTCAGGAATTGGGGAGATTGGGGAAGGGGAGGGTAATTGGGCCTCCGGTAACTTCACTCACACGACGAAACACAACGCAAGCGTTGCTTCACGTCGCTTTTCTGTGATGCCGTGGTATCAATCCGGTTGAGCCGGCCCATTCGTGCCAAAGCATGGCTCTCCCACAGTTAACATGAGTTACACGAGTAAGGCTAAAATATAATAATGAATTAAGCAAATATAAAAGAAATCGCAGTAGATGCTATAAGTGATTAATAAAACATTATCTCAGGTATTTGTATTAGGAAGTTATTAAACCAACAAGCCAATAGTCACTATGCTAATCATGTTATTTCATAGTTTTGAGTTTGTCATCACAACTTCGGAAAAGTAAAGCTACCGTCAAAACTAATATGTACCGTCGAAGTCTGTATTTGTGTGTTTATTTGCGCTTATGTACTGTGGATTTCAGAACTTGTAACATAATGTAGGATGTACAATAAAATGAAGTCGTTTGTTAATTGTTAATAGGTAACAGAGTAGTGAAGTCAAGCTAAGTAAAGGAACCATGATCGTGGTGGCTCAGAAGCTTAAGACGCCCGCTTCCCATGCATAAGGACGCGGGATCCAAACCTACCAACGACACTTATGAGTTCCATGGTAATACACAACCTTACGAATCAACTACATTGTAAAGCCTACAGCAATGCTAGCAGACCACTTACTCTTAGGCCTATTATCCCATTATTTAGTTTTAGACTATTCCAAAGCTGGACAATGAGCCTAAGAATGATGAGAAGACCACCACAACCGTTAGGCTGCTGTGGTCGCTGTTGAAGGCGTTAATATATTACTTAGCTACTGTTCGAAACAGGGCTATAATATTATACATATATATATAGACCTCCTTACCGATTTCGGTAACGGCGACCCTTAATGGCTATCTCCTGTCGTGTGCCCTGATGTGACTGGCCAGACCGAACTTAGTTTTGAAAATCAGATCACAACTAGAGCAGTAAAGCTGGCCGGCAGAGTTATACGTGTAAGTATAGGAAGGTTTAGGTCTGCCTTTACGTATTTGGCGATTTATGTCCAATGTATCTAGACGCTGCTTTTGAAGCGCTCGTATGTACATTGTCATTGACAGTAGTGCGCCAAGACTGTCTGTGAACAGCCAGCTTCTCCCATTCCCTCGGACTAATATTACATGCATTGAGATGCCTCTTAAGCACATCCTTATAGCGGAGATGTTGACCACCATGCTTTCGTTTGCCGTCCGTCATCTCAAAGTAGAAAACCATTTTGGGCAAACGGTTTCTATTCTTTTTAATATTAGACATAATTCGTTTATAAACTACATTTAAAACAACCAACTTCAACCCCCTCTTTTTTGCGGGGGTTGAAGTTGATTGTTGAAGGTTTGTGGGGGTTAAAGAAGGGCGGGAGCAGTCATTCGATGATTGTCCCCCCTTAAAAAAAGGCTCTTTTTTGAAGTTAATACCTCTATATTAAAATCTTCTCCTAAGTATAGCAAACACTTTTCTGAAAGCTGCATCAAATCGGTTCACTCAATCGCGAGACAGTCTTTTTTTTTCTTTTTCTTTTTTTAAAAAAACGTTGCCCCACACTAGGATTTTCTCCTGTGTCGTGGGTGCGTTTACAAACATACAAGTTCACATACACATGACACGCAGACCCGAAACAACAATTTTATGGATCACACAAAGTGTTGTTCCGTGCGGGAATCGAACCCGCGACACGTTGCACGGCAGCCGGTTGCCCAGCCACCGCACCAACCGTGCAGTCACCGCACCAGTCGCGCACATACATACATACAGGTACAACAGAGAACCTTCTTTTTTTATTTTTGTAGTCGGGTAATAAATGTTGAGCACCGTAGCAATATTACTTAGTGTTTCATCTGTACGGAGCGGTCGCCTGCGAAATTACCGCAACACATCGCGGTACCAGCGCCCTCCAAACACGAGTACAATGAACACTCATTGTTTGTTTTCGGAAATGCAACTGTAGTCGAAGTGACAATAGGGTAGATGCATAATTTTTAGTTTTAATGTCCGTCTGGTAGATTATTTTAAATCATGCAACACGTATTTTTCAATTTCTTTCAGAAACGAATACTTTCGACGATATATTGATTTGAAATGTCGTGTGACGTCACTTCTATGTACATTTTATACGTAGAAATGACGTTTTAGCCCCCACTCCTAAACTTTGATTGTAATTGTACCCGAAGACTCTTTTACGATTGAAAATGTTATTTAGTTATTTTTATTGTGACCTCTTAAATAATATACCTCTAGATTATCAAGTTCACTGATGAACCGATTGATAGGCAACTCTTTGACATTTCAAGAGAGCCTTTATGTGAATTAGTTGAAATAAATGATTTAGCTTTAAAATCGACTTAAGTTTAAACTGTTTACTTCATTTAAGTTATAAGTAGTAAGAGAATTTTTTTAAGAGGGAAAATCATCGAATGACTGATCCCGTCTGGGTAAGGCAGGAGGGAGTATCAGACTCTTACTGACTAAAAATCACCCCGTTCCTTCTCCTGCACGTCAAGACGGAACCCCTTTTACCCGTTAGGTTCTTCGCGACAAGTAGTAAGAGTATAAGCCTATATTACCACCACTCATGATAATGAGTAGGTATATTGACTCCACAACAAGATAGAAAGATATGTATTATTATTTTTAAAGATTAGCGTAATAAACAAACAAAAACAGTTCCAATAATTAATTAAAATAACAACATTTATTCAAAGAATTTCCTTTAAAGAAATTAATTATGATAATTAAAAACGTAAGATGAAAATGTAATAACCACCCATATAATTTCACATCATTTTCCATATAAAGAAATCACTAATTAATTAATATCCTAAGATAATTATATTCCTAGGAAGTCGTAAAATACATTCAAAGGACATATATAGGAAAGTTCTAGATAAAAGCGAATAAAACTCATGTGAGCAAAGGATTCGAACGAAAGAAGTAATCAGGCTGTATCGAGAGAAGCCTTTGACGTATTTTTAAAAAAAAGACGCATCTTTATTTAGTCTGTGTGTTTTATTTAAAAAGTTCTTGGTATTCATATTAATTTTTATGTAATGAAGAATGTATCTATTGGTAATAACTTGTGTGGTTGAAAAAAGTATCTTTAGTAAAAGTAGTAGCTTTGCAACAAATAAAATGAAATTTATTTTGTAAGTAAGACTACTTACTTAAAGTTAGGTACTTAAAGTGCTGTCTTCTGGCTAGAAGACAGCACTTTATCTAATACCTTTAAACGAATAATTCTTGTATTTATAGGTCAATGATCTCGGAAACGGCTTCAACGGTTTTATTTAAATTTAGTTTTTTTCATTTCTGAGGCGATTAATCGATCTAGCTAAGTTCATATACATTTATAACTGATCTACACCACGATCAATAAATTGTACATACATACACAACCTTAAGCCTGTCTCCCGTGGGGATAGGCAGAGACTATGGAACGCCAATTGTATGATTATACATATATTAACAATATAAAAATCACACAAGTAATTGTGCAAAAATCAAATCAAATTCTAGTTATTACGCCGCCTTGTTGTTGAATAATGAAATAACAATCTCAATGTAATTAATCATCTTAAAACATCGAGATTTTTAGTCCACAGATAGCCAGTTAGGGTAGATTTTTTGCCAGTAATGTTATTACGGACAAATTTGCAAGGTTTTACTAAAATGAATATTTTAAAATTAAAGAAAACGTAACCTTAACCAGAATAATTGTAGGATCAGATGCGTAACTATATGTATGATTTGTTTGACTACATAGCTCTTGCAGTAAATATGCGAAGGGTTGCTATGCAATTGTCATAGTCTTTTACCGGATACGTTTCGAAGAGTGTGCGGGGGAATTGCACAATTTGATTCCTCCTAGTCCTTTCCATCATCGTACTACAAGATAATCGGCGAAGCGTCACGGATTCATGGTACATGTTCCGCCTACACGCACGAAGCGCTTCGCATCAAGCTTCCTTGTGAGTATGTACTGCTAAGGAGTGGAATTATTTGCCAGAATCTGTATTTCCTGAAGGGTTATAACCTGGGTGTCTTCAAGGCCCGAGCGAAGAGGTTGCTTATGGGTCGACGTGCTCTATCGTAGGCCACATCATCGCTTACCACCAGGCGAGATAGCGGTCAAACGTCAGTCCCACCTAATAATAAAAAAAGTATCGAGTATTTATTTTGCACACAGAATTATTCTTAGTGTTTATTCACAAACTGCTATTCAGGGTTATGTGCATACAAGATTGTAAAAATACCAATGATACAATAGAAAATCTTGATATGTGGTAATAACGTTTAAGACATGTAAATAAGCCAAAGTTGTTTGTCCATTCATAGAAGAAAGAAACAATTATGCGAATGAAGTCGTGAACAAAAACTTAGTTTGGGGACAATGCCTGCTTTTTGTGTATACACAAAAGATTTTTGACCCTTTAAACTCTTTTGCGATGAAAATGTGCGCGTGTGGTGAACATCGCTAATCCATCGGGAATTCGTCTGCGGTTTCCAACGATCAGGCTTTTGTGGTCGTGTTTTGTATAAAATTAAACTGATTTTTTAATTTGATTGTGATATCGGGTGTAATGGCGGAAACTGTAATTATATTGAGCGAAAATAACATTTCTAATATCGTCTAGTCATTATTTTTTGAATAAAAATAGTACAGCTTAGCTGGTCTATTAAACGCTTACCCAAGATACATGCTTTGTTTTATTTTTGTCCTTTCCATGTCCTTTTTTCTCAACAGTTGACATTGTACGTAGCAAAGAGCACTTTATTTATTAAAGACATCATTGAACAATCAACTAATAATTAGTAGACATAATGCTTCAAGGCACTTTAGATGACCGACAGAATCGAACTTAACGTCCATTGAGCTGAGTGAATATGAATAAAACATCTAATTGCTTCTACCCCAAAATCAATACCTGAACACAAAACCTTAATTTCTTCACCTTTCAGGTATTAAAGTTACTAATACGAGAACAAAAGGGGAGGTATTGTGATTCCAAACATGTTTGCTTGCTACGGCCTACGCGCTACGAAGTGCTACGCCATTGGCTACGAGATCTCGTAGGCTGGCACGCGCCTACGCACCGCTACCCCGCCCACTGTAGCAAGTAATAAGTTAATGTTCAAAGTTTATCTCGAGTGACATACAAAAATAGAATTTATTTAAGTCTATCTAATATACTAGGATTTAGCTAGATTCAATTTTTCTTTTTGTTTCCTGTAAGTTCGAACATATTTTTTTTACTTCCAACTTCTGTCAATAGATACTGACGTATTTTATATTTTTACAAACTTGTTAGTTGAGAGGTCTTTGGCCCTGCAGTGAGATAATTATGGCTCATAATAAATTAACATGACATAATTTTAAACTCTCAATATTCAGTCCAATTTAACAATTGAAGCCAGTGATCAAAAAACCAAGCATGGATATCATAGAAAAATCACATAAAACTTATTCTGATTTAAACAATCAGATACCTAGATGAATAGGAATAATTGGTTAATATATGGTCCTATTTTCATTAAAACTAAAACAAATAAATTGTTTGCTCTTGTTATAGAAAATTGATTAAGTACATACATACTTTCAGTGCGTATAATGTACACACGATACCTAATAATACCGGATCTGTAAAGATCGGACAGTTTTTCTAACATATTATAAAAGAGTTAAACACAACAATCGACGAGATACTTTCTCCGAAAATAAAAGAGAAAAATGATAAAATGTACAATGGACCTATATATTCATAATATTGCATATATGAAATGTTAGGAGGCCCATGTAAAGATTTAGTCTAAATCCGAAAAATACGCACATCAAACACTAAACGTAAATTTGTAGGCACTATTCGCATCGCACGTGCCACCCGACGAGATGTATCTTTTCGAGAATAACATGGCGTGTTGTCTTGATAATATGCTATGCTATGAGTTTGTATGCGCTTTTGGAGTTTGCTTTTTGCAATGGTTTTGCACCAGTTATTTTTTGTATTAAACATTTTATCTCCATGTTAAACTATTGTATTACCAAGATAAAACCATTTTATTTCAGGATGAAAACGAAATTGATTTCACTGTGTAACACTAACTAATTCTTCATACGCAAATTTCTTCTACATAATACATACGTAACTCCGAAGTTATTCTAAATTGAACAAGATAACATATTTATTAACTAATCTTACCAAGATTTCATAAATACAATATTACGTAATGTACCGTCTTTTAATCCCCAATGGGGGTAAAGGAAAGTCCACGAATACATAAACGATGTAACACACACTTTTCACAAATTATGTTGTTACAGTCAACCAGTTATATTAAATAAAATCGCGGGTTACTCACGTGAATATACTGACAAAAGCTTTACTAGTTTCAAACCACAGAGGGGTTCTTCCTCATGAGCAGCGTGCGCAGTCGCGGCGATGTCGCGCAGCTCACTCACCCGTGATTTTACTTAATTTAGTATGTCTCACGATAGTTATTATAAAAATGTCACATATGTCATATGTATAATTCCCCTATTACATATAACGTACAACTTAGTTTTTTATTCAAATTAAAAATGAGTAACGTAAATAATACAATTAAGAATAAATGTATACAACTTAAAATAAACTAAAACAGTGAATAATTTAGTGACGTGTAACGTACTGGCATGTGACATGATACATGTACAAGGTGAATATATTACATGTTACAGGGAAACTTCTCTACCATAAACAGGGCATAGATCAAAATTCTATGTCAATGAGTCAAGCCCACCACAACCTCCCAAAACCGCTGCAACTCTAGTAAGCCAAGATATACACTACATACAATTATGACAACATCGGAACACTGAATTCCGGCGCGTCCCTTTATGTATCTTAGTAATTTTTTTTAGAATATTGAAAGTAGCCCAATAAGGCACGACCTCATAATTAAATCGCCTGCTCGGCAGTCGGTCCTGATTCCAAACTCCATATTGTAGCTGTGAATTCCAAAAATAAAAAAAACCTTTTGTTTACTGATTTTCCTTTTGAGGAAAAATCGATACAAACAACATGCATCACTTGGGACCAATTTTTTTTAAAGAAGTTTTCGCCTCATGAAGTTCAGTAATGCCTTCCTGAATAATCAATTGTACTTTATTGATTACTTATTTAGTATTTTTATCGGCATTTCGCAATAAAATAAATATTTATGAAGTGACGTACTATCGTTATACGTAAAATAATTGCCGATATTTAAAATGAAATACATTGCCAGTGCCAATACATTCACTAATGTCCATCACATTAATTATTTATTTATGATTTATGTACACACATTCAACACAGAGGATAATAGATATATAAAAACAGAGTACATAGCCCCACATATTTCAACTGGAATTTCTTCCTGTGGACCTGTGACATAGTGTGTTACACAAATAAGATAAAATATTGATTTTATTTCATTATTGATTTCTTTATTAATATTAACTTTTTTAACACCAGAAAACTAATACGAAACTAAATCGTACTTTTATAACAACAAATTCCTTTCGAATGCATTATAAATGAATGCATAATACACATAATTAAACAACAGTTCACCGCACCACTCATTAATTTAATTTATTTTTGTAACTCTATTTTATTTGCTGTAACACCCCCCCTATTTCCCAATTAAAAACAAACTTCCGAAGATTTCGCAGCTTAAAAGTAAAAACGTTATTAAACGAAAATGTTAATGAATTGAGTATTTACATGAATTCACTATTTAAAAAGCCTAAAATAATTATTACACAGTTGGTATTAACTGAATGCTTTTACTATAAAGGTGCAATTTTCCTAACCCTTAACTACATTTTTTCTAATTCCAATCAAACAATAATCTAAGAAATACGACATGTTATGACGTCACAAGCAAGTCGTTATAAAATACATAATATTTTTTAATCTGGCGTCGCTCGTTTACGAGTACTGGCCGGTGGCGCTATATAAGGGAGGGCGATGTGGTACCGTCGAGTAGATACGTTTTTCTCGCTAGCTGAGCGGACGGGACTTACGGACAAATGTAAGTACGCATATTTTTTATATATATTTTTTTGGTGGTCGTGGTACAGAGGGTTGGAATTTATTTGTTGGAATTGTAGGTGGAAATTTTAAAATTAGATTTTTTTAAGTATTTTTTTCTATAATTTTTTTTATATTTTTTCAAGAGAGGATAAAATCATTTATTGTACTTTTAGATGAAACGTTGAATCTTTTATTTCTTTTTTTACCTTCGTGAAAATATTCAAACTTTGTGAACATTTCGTAACGTAATGCATTTAAAACTATAAAACTGAACAACTACTTACAAACAATATAAAAGAAAACTAAAAATATTAATTAACAATTTCTTAAATGTAAATGAAATAAATGAAAAGTTTATCAATTACAAACCCAATCAAAACGCGGCATAACTAAAAAAAACACATATAAATGAGTGAACTGCAGACCAGAATATGAAAAGGAAACTTAAGAACAAACTTAATAACTATTTCCTCAACATATTTCTGCAAAAGTTTTGCAAAGAAAAATGTTCTTATCATCCATCTTAACAAATAGAGCAACACTTTTAAAAAGACGGCACTTTTTTAATCTACCTCAGAGAGGCTTCGAAGCACTTTCAGAAGGTCTAAATAAAAAAAAATCTTCAGTCTTTCTTTAAGACTTTGACTGACAATAAAAAACTGTTGAAGGTAAATCCTCCGCTAACGCCGGTCACCGGTGACCCCCATGGCGTTTAACGTGTTAATTTCACATAAAATGAATGATTACGACCGGTTTTTGAGGCATGAAATTAAACTATGCGTAGTGTGTTTCAGAATAAATATTTTTGAAGTTTTAAGTCTGGTCGAAAATACGGCATATGACTTACTAGTTATAATATACCATTCATAAATGAACTTGTGAAAGTTCTGTGTTATATTCTCTACCTACCCCTCTAGGATCATTGGCAATAGTCTATAAGTGACCACTGCTGACCAAAAGCCATCCTTCTCACACGGAGAAGGTTTGAGCATTAATCACCACGCTTGCTCAATGCAGGTAGGCGATTTCAAACTTATAATAAGAAATTATTAGCCCAGGTTTCCTCACATGTGTTTTCCGTCATCGTTTGTCAGTGGTGTCTAAATAATCTTAAAAAGTACATATAACTCTGAAAAAGTCACTTTGGTAGATGCATGAAAAGCGGGCGTCTTAAAATTCCGGATTTACCCCACCCGTCTAGGATACTCAGCACATGTGTTCTCTAGATACAGATACCTTTATTCAGCATTGACACAGTAATAGGCTGAACTTCATTTGTTTTTTTTTTCTAATGATTGCCAGCTCGTATTTATTGACTACTAGTTTCTGCCCACGACTTTGTATGCGCAGTCCCGTTTTCTCCCGTTCCCGTAAGATATTCAGCATTTTTTCTGTCGTAAGAACCTTCTCCTGACGATAACAAATATAACAAAATAAAGATCAGCCAAATCGGTCTAGCCGTTCTATGGTTATGGCGTGACAACGGGAAACGAGTTTCATTTTTACATATATAGATTGAATAGTCTATAAATAATCATGTTTGATGTACCTACTTAACGAAAATCAATCTAGAATATAATTTGTATATGCTAAATATTTACTAAACCTAAAACTATTGGATAACTATTATACTAATAATATATGTTGTATCTAAATATAAAATAAACACTATAGTTTTGGAAACCTTATGGCGTAGTACTTTGAACATTTCAAATTGCAAACAGTAAAACATTTAATGCCTAATAATAAAGTGTAGTGTTACACTAATATTATAACATAACATAACATCACGCCTTTTATCCCCGAAGGGGTAGGCAGAGGTACACATTACGGCACTTAATGCCACTGTACAATGTAACACACGCTTTTCACTATATATGTTATGAGTTCCATGTAATAGAGGGTGAGCCTATTGACATATACCGGGCACATTTCCAGACTCAGTGTTAGTACTGAAAACGCAATAATACTTTGCCTGGTCTGGGAATCGAACCTGAGACCCCTGGCCCGGCAGTTGCACTTACGACCACTCGGCCAACGAGGTTGTCATTTTAAGTATTTATTCAAGTTTTATACAAGTGTATAAGGAACACTTATGCTAACAGCATTAGCGTATTAGGTGTGCAATGACTTTAGGCGTCAAGGCGGTTACGTTCTCGACGCCTTCTATCAAAAATATTTTCCTCACTGCTATCGTGAGGTAAGGTGTCCAAAAGACTGGCAGCATTGCCATATTGAATGGCATTTTTTTTAAAAAAAAAACGTTGCCCCACACTAGGATTTTCTCCTGTGTCGTGGGTGCGTTTACAAACATACAAGTTCACATACACAAAGACACCCAGACCCGAAACAACAATTTGTGGATCACACAAAGTGTTGTCCCGTGCGGGAATCGAACCCGCGACACGTTGCACGGCAGCCGGTTGCCCAGCCACCGCACCAACCGCACCAACCGGTAATTAAAACCAATTTCAAAAGTAATGTTTTTAAATCAATGTAACGTTTTCCTAAAAAACAATTATAAAGAAATAATAGAGCTTATTAATAACAAAGAATTTACCCGTTATTACGTGGACCTTATAATATAACATATTAAAAAATGGGTATTATAGTCAAAAAAATCTTCCAATGACTTCTCTCACCTTAGGCTTGCCTACTTACCTACTCTTCATCATCAGATCTCTCATATCATCAGAGTATCAAACTCTTACTGACTAAAAATAACCCTGTTCATAGGAACGGGGTGATTTTACAAAATATCGGTCATACGTGGGCAGTCAACAAAGTACCTTAATATAAAATAAGCACATACCTACGTTAAATAAACAAAATAAGATGTTTAACATTCCATCGATCACGAAATTAATTAATACAAGCCTCCTTTGTTTAATTTTTTAACAATTTATATATATTTTTTTTAAATAAAGATGTGGATCATAGATATGCAGAATAAATCAAACCTGTTGATTCTAGAAAGAGTAAACAGGTTTACAATACAAAAAGTAATTTTATTACAGACTAGATTGTGTATATTATTGACTGCACGATTTTGGTGCGGTGATGGGGCAATTGGGTACCGAGTAACGTGTAGCAGGTCCAATTCTCAAGTCAACAAACTGTTGTTTTGCGTCTATGTGTCATGTGCACATAGCACACAGACCTGTAATGTAAACTTGTATGTATAAACGCACCCACGACATAGGAGACAAATCTGTGTGTGGGGAAACTTGTAAAAAAAATTGAAGTTTAGTACATAATTAATTTTTAACTAATACCTATGTCATCCAAATTCAACTTACTTATGTTATTATGAGCAGTATACAAGATAGTGCTTCATACAATAAATTTTAGAATAAATACCTGCATTTTGTTCGTTACAATCTTAGTAAAGATTAAACTAGAGGTAGAACATATTCTTACATTCCCTTTTTCATAATATACTTCACCAATTAAAAAGATAGTACAATTAATGAAATATTAATAACTTATGACAATTAACAAATTTAAGTGTGGGTGAACCACGGTTCGGCACGGATGGGCTGGCTCGACAGGAGTGATACCACGACCTCGCTGAAAACCGACGTGAAACAACGCTTGTGTTGTGTTTCGTCGTGTAAGTGAGATTACCGTAGGTCAAATTACACCCTTCCCAATCCCTTATTCCCCAAAAGGCCGGTAACACACTTGTAACGCCTCTGGTATTCTGGATGTCCATGGGCGACGCCGATTACTTACCATCAGGTGAACTCTCTGCTCATTAACCATTTGAGTACCGTCATTATAGCCACCGGTGTCCTCGCGGTGTTTGACAGTTTAAATGGATTATCCCACAAAGAAATATCCACAATTTTAATACAGGTACACAATGCATTGTCTTCAGTTCAATTATATTCTGAAAGTTTACAGGTAATGATAGATGTTTACTATGAACAGTAATTAATGATTCATGTTCCTTTATTACAACTTAATTGATTGTTCATTAATATTCGATTGTGTGTTCTTTTTAATAAAACATCGTGAACACATTATTGTTGATGAGTTTGGACTCTGTGTATGATATTTATATGAAGTTGTTGAAACGTATTTGCAAAATACGAATACGTATACTGATCAAACTTGAAGACCAGGTTGCTTCCTCTTGAAAACAATCTCAATGACAATGCAATTTCAATCTAATAAAATGTCAATAATTATTAAATGTCAAAACCATTCAACTCCTATCGTAGTTGTTAAAATAGTATTCAAAGTACGCAATATATAGCCAAACTCAGTATCATTTAGTCCATTACATATCCACGCAATGGGTGCTAGTGTTGCAACTCAAGAGTAAGAAAATACCACTATATCAATCTCGATCGATCAGAATTGTATTCAAGAGTAAGGCCCCAGGTCATTTTTAAATGTAAAAGAAGATTTGTTTCTTTTCATAACTACGCTACTATCGATCGAAAATTGGGTAGACCTGTACACACTGACGCCCAATTTTAACAAGCTATGTTGTTACACACAAGGAATGATTCTACCCCAGCATACTGAAAAAAATAACAAAAAAAATCCAGTAGATATTACTTTGATTGATCACGAGAATCTTACCCGATAATCTTTGATCGACAGTTGCATTTGTGACCAAATTTTTAATGAGTCAATTCAATCACAAATCATTTAAATAAAAACATAAATAATAGCTTCTGTGTCGTTGGCCAAGTGAGCAAGTGCTACTGCTGTCTCGGGTTCGATTCCCGTGCCGGGCAAAAGTAAAAGTAAAAAAAACAACAATGTCAGTAGTAGTTCGGAGTCAAGAATTGTGCCTGGTATGTGTCAATAGGCTCACACCCTATTACATGGGACCCATAACATAAAACAGTAAAAAAAGTCACAATGTACAGTGACTTTTGTGTGCCGTAATGTGCACATCTGCCTACCTACTGCCTCCGGGGATAAAAGGCATGATTTATTTATTTATTAATTTATGTACACACATTCAACACATGATGTTATGTTATGTTATAAATAACAGCTTAAAATATAATAGAATCGTTTTCTAAGAATACTAACAATATTGCGTCGTAGTTAGATCTATTGATATAATCATAACAATAGAATATGCATGATCCAAGTTAAAGTTATCGTTTATTAAATAACGTTTAACCGTTGTTTATATAACGTTACCTGCCATAAAGTTCAACTAAATAATATTGCCAAGTCATCGAGTTTGGAGTCGCGGGGAACCTAACGGGTTACCGGGGCTCCGGCTTGACGTGCAGGAGAAGGAACGGGCTATTAGTCAGTAAGAGTCTAACCATTCTAACACTCCCGATGACTTGAGTGTTAGACTCTTACTGACTAATAGCCCGAGGCAAAGAGGATTCATGAGGCGGGAGCCTCACCCAGGCGGGAGAAGTCATCGGGAGTGTTTCATTCATTAGAAGTCATTCGATGATTTTCCCCCCTTAAAAAAAAAGTCATCGAGTTACTCTTAGGTGTGGAATCGAACGGGTAATACCTATAGGGATGCGGAGAATACAATAGTGTTTTCTTGAAAACGGTTTTTGATACTAAACAAACAAAAATAGTTTTGCAACTGGCCTATCAAAATGTACTTTAAAGAAAAGTTATCTATATGATTTTAAACGAAACAATAAATTGACTGCACGTTTAGTGCATAGATAATCGGTTATTCAGGGCCATTGCTGTACGACTGCACGGTTGGCGCGGTGGCTGAGCAACTGGCTGCCGCGCAACGTGTCGCGAGTTCGATTCCCGCACGGAACAACTCTTTGTGTGATCCACAGATTGCTGTTCCGGGTCTGGGTGTCATGTGTATGTGATATTGTATGTTTATAAACGCACACACGACACAGGAGAAAATACAAGTGTGGGGCAACGTTTTAATAAAACCATACAAGTTCACATTTACATGACACCTACATACGCATATACATAACATCACGCCAGTAGTATCCCATGGGGGTAGGCAGAGACTATGCAACGCCAATTGCTACGATTCTTACATACAGCTCTCGCTTTCTTACATACTTCATTCGCTTAATTAACACCATGACACCTATGTCAAGTAAATGTAATATTGTATGTTTGTAAACGCACCCACGACACAGGAGAAAATCCAAGTGTGGGGCAACGTTTAAAAAAAATAATGAGATTCATCCAAGTGCATTAACTAAGTTAAATTCCTAAGAAAACTTCTTTCTTAAATCTACAAATTATTAAATTAAATTCAATATTTAAACTTGACTGTCCAGTAACAGTAAGTTCTAAGATAGGAACTGTTGATTTAATTACTAAGATAGGACTGTCTACCGGGTACTAAAATTAATTGTAATTAAA
Source organism: Spodoptera littoralis (assembly GCA_902850265.1). Lineage (NCBI taxonomy): Eukaryota > Metazoa > Arthropoda > Insecta > Lepidoptera > Noctuidae > Spodoptera > Spodoptera littoralis. Next base: position 2,594,781 of record LR824542.2, on the reverse strand, counting down.
AAAAAAATATTTGAAGTGCTCTCACTATTTTTATATTTCATCGTTATGTCTATAATCATTCTAATAATTTTGTATACACATCTTTAGTTAACTTATTTGTAACATAACATAACATCACACCTTTACCCGTGGAGGGTTTATACGGCATTTAATGCCACTGTACAATGTAGGTAACACCCATTATTAACTACTTATGTTATGAGTCCCATGTAATAGGGGTGAGCCCATTGCCATATACCGGGCACAATTGTAAACTCCGTGCAACTACGGAGATTTTTTTTAAAAACCCAGTATTACTTCGCCCGACCCGGGAATCGAACCCGAGACCCCTTGCCCAGCAATCGCACTTGCGACCACTCGGCCAGGCTTCTTATCTTTGTAATAATAATACCTATATTCTATACTATTTTCGCAATTGGCTCTTTATGTTGACACGATATTCATGCGTAGTCCGCGAAATTTGACAATACGATTAGCGCGGTGGCTGGGCAAACGTTTCGCGGACTCGATTCCCGCACGGAACAACTCTTTGTGTGATCCACAGACTGTTGTTTCGGGTCTGGGTGTCATATGTATGTGAACTTGTATGTTTGTAAACGCACTCACAACACAGGAGCAACTACCAGTGTGGTGCAAAGTTAAAAAAAATCGGTTGAGTATTAACAACTGGTTAGCTATGCTGTAACAGTCAATTTGAACTTTGGAAGTGAACTCAATCGCATTCTCGCCCGTCATTGGCCGAGATAATTCTCACACAATGACATGGCGGATCGAGCTCTCTTCAGTCTTTGGACGGGTACTAGACGCACTGTAAGATAAGGTAAAGGATGAGAATCAACAAACATATTATTTTCTCCTCTTATAATATCTTCTGACTCATTTTGTTGCGGGAATTAACACACTTATTCATGTCCCTATGACGTGCCGTACAGTGTTCCGGTATTTTCATGGTTGTATCTACTGTAGATCCTGGCTAACAGGAGTAGCGCTGTGGGCTGCTCCTGTTGGTGCGTTGGGCTGGGTCGTTCCGTTCCCAACGAAATGGTTGATCGGACCGATTGCTGGCCTACACGTCATACCCGTGAACGGGTGCCTTCTGCTGGAACAGGTCGGCTCGTTCATCGTGCTGGTGGGCTGATTCAGTAGGGTTAGTCTAAGATAATAAGACTATAATAATTAGGTAACAATATAAAGTATTGTGTGTAGTGTAGTGATAGTGGTAGGCGTAGCATGTAAGATATTTATAAAAAAAAATATTTGACCATGACAACTATGTATTTGTAACATGACAAGGGCACGGGCACGAGTCCGTGGAGAAATTCAATTTATTATTTATTAAAAAAAAAAAACAGGGGTAGCAGCGGGAGGTAGTGGCGGGCTTGATACAAAAAAATAACGATTAAAAAGTACACATAATATGATTATCAATATGTGTGTTAGAGAATATAATAAAAAATACACACAACACACATTACGTATATATTTTAATACTTCTTCATTATATTGTGTGATGTGTATAATTATATATGATGTTAATGTTAATTATATGTAATGTTAATTATATCTACATGTCAATGTATGATCAAAACTCAAAAGTGTTACACGTTTACACCTACTATTGTGTCGCTCTGCATCACCCTAAGGTTGACTGTTAGAGAATGCCACTAGGCATTAAGTCCGCCATTGTATACCTACAAGAAGTGTAAATAAATATAAGAAATATATATCCAACATCAGAATAACAAACAAAAGCTAAACGCAGTTCTACCATCCTGCCAGTAGCAATACAGTTGCATGTTGCATATAAAAAAAGCTAAGCATTATAAATAAAGGTGTATTCAGAAGTTGCAAGATACATCTGCCTCGGTGGCTGGAGACATGCAAATGTATTGTTTAGATAACCGCTACTCTTTGGTAGCATGGGCTAAGTTGTGGGCGGTTGCGATAAACAAGTTCTGTGATAAGGCTGGTAATTTGTGGTAGGTTTGCTGTAGTATTTTTTGTGCTAGAATTTTATAAGAAGGAACTTCTGTTTATAGAGTAATAGTATTTTATAGTTCGGCCGAAATACATTTTTACTATCGTATAGTTCTACGTATATTAATTTTTCAAATAACTCTACAAAATAGTAGTTAATTTTCCAGAGTACATTATTTTTGCTGTATTTATAAACATTTGTATACTTCTATCAGTGAATAAATAAATGTTTTATTTTGACAATGTGAAATTCAAACGACATTAATATTTGTAACATACTATTAAGCAAAAAAATCGCTGTGTCTTTTGCTTTGGACTCCACGCTTAGGGCTGATTATGATCTTTTACATTTTTCTACAAAGAGACATCCCCGATTAAAAGGCTTACCTCCTGAACATTTGTACTGCAGACTTTTGCATAATATTATTAAGTTTTCTTAACACATTTATTTCTCTAAGGTACTACGCAATTATGCAAATATTTTGAATACAAGACAGGACTTTTGGCTGGATATTTTTAATATAATATAAACAATCTATTACTTAATTTCATTGAATTGAATTTCGAATTGATATGATTTATTTATTTACAAATTGAAACAAACAAAACTAATTTACATCATATTTTTGGAAGATAGTATTATAATATTTTCTTACCGTTACCGTAATTAATGATTCATAGCTAAAAATATTGAAAATATTGAAAATATTTTTAGCTATGAATCATTAAGTAACTCTCAGTTTCATCGATCGTAATTCGTAGCACCAAATTTCACAAAATAAAAGAAAAAAAATTAAAAACAATATCCAAGGTACCTACTGTCAAATAAGAAACAACTATTTTTTTATTATTTATAAAAAAAAATGTTGTTTTTATTTCTGTATAGGTTGCGTGGCAAATACAACTGTTAAGTATTTTTTTTTTGGGACAATCCCGCCACAGCCTCCCAAAACCGCTGCAACTCCTGTATATATGAACGTATGAGAACTGTTGGGTATGACGATATAGTCGAAAAGTCCTATTAGAATATTTGATTTCTAAAATTTTATAATTAGGTTCTCAGTTCCGGCTTAATATAGCCAACTATTATAAAATGTAACATCGTGAACATATTTGATCTCTTAAACTGTCAAACACCGCGAGGACACCGGTGACCGCAACCTATTGTTCTTTAATTGTGTCTATAATGACGGTACTCAAAGGGTTAAAGTGATATTGTCAGTTCTATTAACTATATGATACGTTTATAGGCCCGTTATAAAAGTATGACCTACAAACAGATTAGGAAACCAACCTCAATCTATCACTTCAGAGAATGTAAAATGCTTTAAGTTACGTGCGTTATTTTTAGCTAATTACCAAAGTTTAAAGTTAATCAGGTTTGCAGTAAGATTACAATAATAACAGTGCACAAGTTGCCAGGAAGTGCAGGTAGTTGAGAATGAACTAATTAGTTCGGTTTACCACTAACTGTCCAACTTGGCAGCTTACCTCGCAATGGAAATAGTCGTAAATGTTTGTTTGTAGTTAGTTATATAAAGTATAATCGACAATACAAATGTATACTAGTAAGAATATTAATTTTATTTTGATATATTATAATATTTTTAACTGACTTCAAAAAATGACTGCCTCGTTGGCCGAGTGATCGCAACTGCGACTGCCGGGCAAGGGGTCTCGGGTTCAATTCCCGGGTCGGGCAAAGTATTAGTGGGTTTTTTTAAAAATCTCAGTAGTAGCATGGAGTCTGGAATTGTGTACAGTATATGGCAATAGGCTCACCCCCTATTACATGGGACTCATAACGTAAATAGTGAAATGTGGGTGTTACTTCTGTGTGCACCTCTGCCTACCTCTTCGGAGATAAAAGGCGTGATGTTATGTTATGTTATGTGCAAAAAAAGAAAGAGGTTCTCTATTCGATTGTATATATGTTTTTTTTAACTAGTATAAAAATCATTGGTATTAAAGTACTAGAACTGCCAAATGAGTAAACCAAATTAAAAATCGTATTTGCATTACTTTTGATACCTACTTTATTGACGAAGTGAAGTAGTCAACTTTGTACAGTTTTTTTATATTATATTATTATATTATATATATTTCTACGATGGTGGCAAAAAATGCGCACGGCCCACCTAATCATAAGAGGTTACCATGGCCTATGAACGCTTCCAAGACATGGGGCATATGGGCCTTCCCGATAAACCTAGAGGTATATACTCTTTTCTTGAATAACCACATATTGTAGCCATATTTGAAATCTTGGTGATCAATTGCTGTGAAAACATACTGAATGCACAGTTGACTTTCAAGTTAATTTTAAAATATCGATTGCATCATGTTACCGCCATGTTTTAAAGTGAAAGGTCATTGATAGTTCCTTTTAAACAGTAATTGAATTAATAAACCAAAGTCAATACTAAAAGACAGTCTAGACTACAAACAAAACCTATTTTGAATCCTAAACAAAAACATAACAAATTGTTTGATATTCTCTTCAATTGCACACTGGAATGCTACATTGTTTGATTACTCATATGCTAATTGTATTCAAGTTGTATTTAGTCTTAGTATTCGATGTAGACATTTCATTTGGACGAAATATTTGCTTTTCCTTACAGAATGAATGAGATCTTAGTTCATGAATGTTGATTTCATTTTGTGTAATGCATTTATGCATGTGGAGTTTATAGAGGAGAGCTTTGTCTTTTTAGAGTGGGGTTATATTGTGCATTTATCGTTGTTATTAAGTATATCTTTACTAAATTCTTAAAAATTTTTTTTCTGTTTTTTCAAAATTTGAATCTACACTTTTTACTTCTACGTAAACTTTTGTTCCAAAATAGAAGATCACCAATAAATAAAATATGTCACCAAAAAAGTCACCACAGCTGATAACGTAATGGTTGACTATCAAAGAATGCCAATAGCATGAAGTCCGTCAATTCATGTTCGAAATTAATGTGTAACACCATTGAAATAAATACTCAATTCCTACTTAAACATTAATTTACAAACATTACACCGTCTGCCTCGTTGGCCGTGTGGTCGCAAGTGCGAGGGGGTCAAGGGGTCTCGAGTTTGATTTCCGGGTAGGGCAAAAAATTACTGGCTTTTTAAAAAAAATATGACTAGTAGCACGGAATCTGGAATCGTGCCGTGTATATGGCCATAGGCTCCGCCCTATTACATGGGACTCATAACATAAATAGGGAAAAATAGGTGTTATATTGTACAGTGGCATAATGTGCACCTCTGCTCACCCCTGTTAATATACACCGTTTGTTACAGCATCTACCAATCGAAGTACCACAATGGATCGCAGATCAAATAGAGCCAGCTCAACACGCAGCACCGTCACCAAAGTGTTTGCGCTGCTACTCGTCATATGTCTCGCTGAATGTGCTACAGGTACGTCACAAAATCAATATTTAGACAGAAATTCAAATCTAAACTAAAACAGACTCTATGATATATCTAGACCATGTTCTAAGGCAAATATTTAGACAGGAATCGAAATTCTAATCGAAATAGTGATAGAATCTGTATTGGTACTTTGTAGTGCCAGTAGAGATATACTGCTGTTTAACTAGACATTCAACCCATATATCCCCAAGCTGTCACCGGTGACCGCTCTCCACTAACTACATTATAGACCTTATTTCCAATGTTTAGAGACTACTTTTGTATAAAAAATTTAGGGGATGATTGTCAACGGGTGAAATGTTAGAAGCTGGTGTTATATTTGTAATTGGTAAATGTATAGATAGGGATTTAACTTACAAACTGGTGATGGCACTTCAAAGTACCACTTCAAGTATTCACTACAAAGCAAGAGTTTTGTATACAGTGAATAAGCAGTAGACATACAAAAGCTAATTATTGTCCGAATACTGAAACGTTACTCAATTTTAAGTCACGCTTAAGTATAGTTCTGTCTCCACAAATTCTTTGTAAAATGACAGAGACGGCACGATATTTAAGCACGACTTAAAATTGAGTAACGTTTCAGTATTCCGGTATATGTCTTCTGAAAGACACTAATACTATCTTGTTTTCCAAATATAAACCATGAAAGCAATACTTCCAGTCCAAAAGGAGAAAAAATAGCTTGAATATAGCACAATGGATGAGCAACAGTGTAAAAGCCTTGAGTATTATAGAACTAAAACGTCTGTTGTATTCTCACTGAGTGCTGACAACCAGCGCTTAGTGGCTAGACGCGTCATTTGTAAAACTGAACCTAACTATACGTATACTTACGTGCCATTTTAGTTTGTAAGTGTCTCTGTGAGCTATATTTTGACACTTTGTCTATCTTGATGACATTGAGACATCGAACGTTTTCAAAATTCGTTGAATTCGCTAGTTTTGATTCATCCACAGCCTTTAAATGCCCACTGCTGAGCAAAGCCTCTTCTCACACGGAGGTTTGAGCATTAATCACCACGCTTGCTCAATGCTGGTTGGCGATTACAAACTTATAATTAGAAATTATAAGCCCAGGTTTCCTCGCGATGTTTTCCTTCACCGTTTGTCAGTGGCGTCTGAATAATCTTAGAAAGTATAACTCGGAAAAAGTCACATTGGTACTTGACGTTGGTAGGTTTCGAACCCGCACCCTCATGCATGAGAAGCGTGCGTCTTAATCCTCCGGGCCACCACGACACATTTAACATAGTTTTGATTATAATTTTGATACTAATTTCATTCGTCCGAAAACGTACTAGAAATAAAAAAAGAACAGCTACTTTTTAAATTTAAAAAGGTTAAAGGCATCGTTGGTGTTGCCACTTGAAAAAACATTTATAAACTCACATTTTCCGACAGCCAGTAATTATGGCGGACCCATTTATGAATACATTTTATTATAATTTGCTAAATTGCTAAGTTGAATTAAAACCTTCATGTATGTAATCATTGTTAATGTTTGAAATATCTGTCTACCTATTAACAAGAGACAGTCGTGAATTCTTTCTGAAGATATGTTTATAATTCATATTGAAAATTGATTGTATGTGTTACTGGGCCGTTGATCAATTTATCACAAGCAACACTGTGAGCAAATTACTATTGGGTTTAATTGGTTTTTTTTTAATAGTAAAAGCATAAAATTTAAAATAGTACTTAATTTAAAGCATGATGGAATCTGCGGGTCTGCAGACGGTCCGGCTCAAAAAGCAAGAGTAGGAACGGGGAATTTAGTCAATAATAGTCTGTCGTAATACATAGTATTGTCGTATAGTGTGTAATAATAGACTCTCTCTCTTGCCTAACCCAAGGTGAGAAAAGTCATTGGATGATTTTATCGCCTCAATCATCAACTCAAAAACAAAAAAAAATTTGATGGGACTCATATATAATCAAACTGGCGAAAAAATAAAGTTACTAAATTTAAATAAAGTTACTTTATATTAAGCGGAACACAGATCCAGTCTTTAAGAGAATCCATGGTCGAACGTTTGAACTCGACCTTGAAGGCGGTGTCCGACTGGGGTGACGCCAACTTGGTTAGGTTCAATGCTAGCAAGACCCAGGCGTGTCTATTCTCCGCCAAACGGAGTCAATTTCCGCTGACTCCTACTTTCCGGAATGTATCCGTACCGATAACCGATCGTCTTGAGCTTCTTGGTGTAACTCTGACGCCCACGCTCAACTTTGGCTCCTATATAGAGTCAAAAGCGCAACTGGCTGGTAGGAAGTCGGGTGTCCTTTGGAGGGTGAGACGGTACTTCACGCCGAAACAATTGCTGAGCCTGTACCAAGCACAGGTTCGGTCCTGTATGGAGTACTGCTCTCATCTTTGGGACGGCTCGGCTAAATATCAGCTGGACGCGTTAGAGCACATTGAGAGGCGTGCCAGGAGGCTCATCGACGATGATGCGCTTGTGAAGGCTCGGCTTCAAAGCCTCGAACACAGGCGTAAGGTTGCAAGCCTTTCGGTTTTCTACCGGATACATTTCGGGGAGTGTGCGGGGGAATTGCACAACTTGATTCCCCCTAGTCCTTTCCATCATCGTACCACAAGACAATCCGCGAAGCGTCACCGATTCATGGTAGATGTTCCGCCCACACGCACGAAGCGCTTTGCTTCAAGCTTCCTTGTGCGTACTGCTAAAGAGTGGAATTCTTTGCCAGAGTCTGTATTTCCTGAAGGGTATAACCTGGGAGTCTTCAAGGCCCGAGTGAATAGGTTGCTTATGGGACGACGTGCTCCAACGTAGACCGCATCATCGCTTACCAACAGGTGAGATAGTGGTCAAACGTCGCCCCATCAATTATAAAAAAAAAAAAAAAAAAAAATGCACCTCTGCCTACCGCAGAAGTTATAAGGAAGTATAATCTTTTGTAAATAATATTACACTAACGAAAATAGGATTGGATTATCTGGGAACTGTGCCCTTATTCTTTTAATATTCCAAGAAGGTCTATGGAGTTACACCTTTCTCTTTCTATAATAATATCACCCCTTTTTCCCTATAAAAAATTGCCAAATTGGAAAATCTAATAATTTTTTTTACTTACAATTCCAATGTTGATCATCTTGCTTGATATTGTTAAATAAAAGACACAAATACTGTAAATTGCATTAAGACTGTACATTATAATATGGTAGATGCCTAATTTTTATTTTAATGTCCGTCGGGTAGATTATTTTAAATCATTAGACACGTATTTTTTATTTTCTTACTGAAACGAATACTTTCGACGATATATTCATTTGAAATGTTGCGTGACGTCACTTCTATGTACATTTTATACGTAGAAATGACGTTTTAGCCCCCACTTCCAAACTTTGATTCGTTTTATCTAAGTATTGTTTTATTATACGACATAATAAAAAAATACGTGTCTAATATATTTTTTTCCCTAACTGACGGACTAATTAGATTTTTAATTTTCATACGCTGTCATCATCCTTATTGTGTACATTGTATGTGATATGACAGTATTGATGAATATGTGGTTTCTACGTCAGCCGCAAATTATGAACTAATTATCCCGTAATATCTATGCATGCATTAGGTATGGACGTTACCCTTCCTTACCTAATTCTTATTAAATGGTTAGATACATACAATAGTTATGACAATAATGTTTTACTTTGGTTTCTCGAATTAATAGGTACTAGGTACACTTGACCACCAATTTTGCAATTTACAACTTCATGTTACATTAATATATAATTCTTCTGTGAGTGTGTATGTCATTGAACTTCTCTCAAATCTCTGGGAATGGTTTAGATTCACAAATCAGCCCGGCACATGGCGCTGCAGTCGATGTTTAGGTTATTTATCCTAAACAGCTGAACTAATTTGATTGAATTTTTGTTTATACATTCAAGTGGATATGCAGGACAACATCTGTTGGGTCCGCTAGTAATATATAAAAATGAAACCCGTTTCCCGTTGTCACACCATAACTTGAGAATGGCTGGACTGATTCGGCTGATTTCTTTTTTGATTTTTTTTTTTGTTATTGTCAGGAGAAGGTTCTTATGATAGAAAAAAATCCTGAAAATCGTATGGGAACGGGAGAAAACGAGATTGCGCGTACGAAGTCGCGGGCAGACGCTAGTTGTTTATATTATAACTCTCGTGAGACATAGGTACGAAATTAATTATTATGTTTTTTCGGCTTACTTACTTAATTTTTTTTGTATTGTAACTTTCGTGAGACATACTAAATAAATTATTATGTTTTCGGCTTACGTAATAATTTGACAAGGGCAATCAGTAGCAGCGCGACAGTCGCCGCGTCGCGGGTCGCGAAATGCTGCTCATGAATATGAGCCTCTAGCACGGCTTGAAACTAGTCGAGTTCCTCGTCAAATTATTACGTGAGTAAGCTGAAAACATAATAATTTAGTTACTCACGTAACTGTTTGACGAGGAACTCGACTAGCTTCAAGGAATGCCGCTCATGAATATGAGCCACTAGCATGACTAACCAGTTGCGTGAATAAGTGGAAAACATAATAATTAAGGCTAAATGTCTTGTGTAAAACTAATACAAACATTTGATAAAACAATTTCTGATTTGTGAGAGTCAACTGACTTTTTAATTCTGTCCAGTAGGATGGTATTTTTTATAGTTAAATGCCAATAACAATATCTTCCATGGCTTGTTGATGAAGTATGCATGCTTTTACCACGGAGAGTGCTCTGAGGAATTATTTGTCCTAATACCTGCCGCATCTTTTCGCCATCGACCCTCACGACAACATATGCATCCCCATCATATAGATGGTTGGCAGGCCACAACTGTGCGCTTCTCACGTAGTTTTCTGCCTCGCACAGCAAAAATGTGGAATAATCTGTGTGTATAATAATAAAAGAGCGCATTCGTTTTTAAAAGGCTGGCAACGCACCTTTGACTCCTCCTTTGTTGCGATCGCTTACCATCAGGTGATACGTAGGCTCGTTTGCCATCTATTTCACGAAAAAAATGAAAACAAAGAACATTGAGCCAATTTTTCCTAATATTTCCTGGCAATATGATGAAATTTTGGCGTCATTTTAGTGAATCAGCGTTAAATTAATATCTGCCATATACCATAACGTATAGGTAATGTATGCAAGAAGGCTTATCTGGGAAATCCTTGACAAATCTCATTCGCCGTCATTTTGCAAATGGCTTCCACAGAAACAGGAGTGTGGGTGTAATATTATGTTATTACAGTTGGTGACAAATGGACTTTGTACTGGTATTTTACAAAATCCCTATTTACGAATAACTGGCTAAGTAAGCATTTAGGTACCTACATAATGCCTATAATTATACAAACGCTTCTTATTCAGAGTTTAGACAAAGGGCCAATGGGGCTGATGCCGATACGTAGCTGCGGAGACCGTAAAAGGTTACCGGAGCTCCGGCTTCAAATGCAGGAGCAGGAACGGGATGGTTTTTAGTTAGTAAAAGTCTGACACTCTCTCGCGCTCCACCCAGACGGAGGAGGAAGTCATTCAATGATTTCCCCCCTTTAAAAAAAAGACAGAGTTGCACCTTGAATGCAACATTCACTTTTTACCAGTTATAGTTCAACGTAATGGGGAGCCAAATGCTGGGCACAATAACTCTGGGCATAATTGCAACTGGAAAAAGTTCTAAAAAATGAAAAATCACAAATTAAACTTTGATCCGCGTAATATGTTAAAGATCGAAATCAAGTTTTCTTGTTTTGTAAACTGATTACAAAAAGAAATTCACAAACTAACAAAAAAAACATACACAACCGATTCAGTAGAAAAAAAAATCGCTCACTTACACATCGCCAAACATTTTATTTACCTAATATTATTATTCCAAACACGTATAAAAAAAATTCGTAACAAAATTACATCGACACACTGTCACCTTACTTCATACTTTTTTCTAACAAAGTTACCAAGTTCAAAGTTGACATTAACTTGATTCAATTTGAGTTATCAGAATTTGATCAAATGCCTTGTTTAGTTGTTAATCTTTTCTTCAAGAACTGTGATTGTCTGTCTGCCTACTCCAGTGGGAATATGGGTATGTTATGTATGTATGTTTGTGTGGTAGTTGCTTTATATCTTAAGATTTTTTCAAATTCCCGAGTTAGACAAAGTATGACAACATTTTTCGGATTTTCGAAATGTTTTAATATAAATTGGGTTCGATTCCCGCACAGAACAACACTGTCTGATCTACAAATTGTGGTTTCGGGTCTGGGTGTCATTGTGTATGTGAACTTGTATGTTTGTAAACGCACCCACGACACAGGAGAAAAGCCGTGGGGCAACGATTTAAAAAAAAGAATTAATATATTTTTATTTCTTTAGCTCGGTGACACAAAGTGGATTACATATAGCCTTCTGTACCACTTATATCAACTAGCTACCAGTTCTCGATTATATACGTACCTTCTGTGGTATTTAAACCACATTTGATTACTTGTTTTAACTCATACGTAGGTAGTGTAATTTTAACAAATTTTAGAATTTACAGAAATAAATTCAATTCCAACCAATTATTATTACATTGAATTAAGCTTATTAAAACAATAAACACTTGAATGAACTTGAATAATAAAACAAATGAACATTTTGAAATAACTCCGCATTGTTTTCGTAACAAAATAATAAATTATTGATTCAAAATAAATAAACACAGTGAAATGGTAAGCAATAATAAATGAACATTATTATTTTATGGAAGATTTTAGGGAACATTGTGTGAAAACTAATTAGTATTTAAAATTTTAAACTGCTTTTGTCCATAAGGTTAGACAGCTCTGCAGAAGTGTTTATTAATACATTTGATAACCGAGTAAATTTCTGTTCGAATCGAACAGAAATATATTCGACTAATTAAAAATATATACAGCCATAGCACAGCAAGAATCCAGTTAGAAAAGAAAAGTAACTCTTTCAAAGTGGAAAAAGGTGTAAGACAGGGAGATCCACTATCTCCGAAGCTATTCTCTGCAGTGCTCGAATCAATCTTCAGAAGACTAAATTGGGAACATTTTGGCTTAAATATCGATGGCGTATTAATGTCACATTTGAGATTCGCTGATGATGTAGTGCTACTGGCAAAATCAGCAGAAGACTTGAATACAATGATAAAAGCACTTGCATCAGAAAGCGAAAAAGTTGGATTGAAACTGAACCCGGAAAAGACCAGAGTGATGACGAACGGAACAAACCATACTATAGAATTAGAAAACACCGAAATTGACTATACTGATGAGTACGTCTATCTGGGACAGCTGATAAGCCAAAAAGAACAAATGCAAAAAGAAGTGGAGAGAAGAATTACAAGCGGCTGGAAGAGATACTGGAGCTTAAAAGAGGCTATGAAAGACAAAACACTTCATATAAACATTAAAAGTAAACTGTTTAACACCTGCGTGCTACCCGTTCTTACATACGGCTGCCAATCATGGACTCTAAACCAGGAAACATTGCACAAACTGGCAACTTGTCAGCACTCAATGGAAAGGAGTATGCTGAACGTTAAAAAGTCTGACAGATTGAAAAACTGCATTATTAGAAGTAGAACAAAAACTACAGATGTAACAATCAAAGTCAAAAGACTTAAGTGGAGATGGGCTGGACACGTGATACGAGGTAACGACAAATGGAGTAAAAGAGTGACACAGTGGTACCCCAGAGAAGGCAAAAGGAAGAGAGGCAGACCGCAGAAAAGATGGGACGATGATATAAGACAAGTGGCAGGACCAATGTGGAACCGAGTGGCTCTAGAAAGAACAGAATGGAGAAGATTGGAGGAGGCCTTTGCCGACTGGCAAACAGATCTTGAAATGGTAACCAAGGAACAGATATTAGTTTAAGTAGTTTCAGTGCAAGAATAGTTATTTGTAGTTTTAGATGTAAATTTATTGTAAACATTTAAGATCTGAATAAAAGGCTAAATTATTAACCGAGTAAAAGATCATTCCTTTTCGAATCAGGCAAAACTTTTTTGAGCTTCTGATAATAGTGAGTCTCAAATTGTACTCGGAGTATATATTATACCTATGTGGCATGAACATAATGTCGTATTTTTTTAATTCCCAGTAGTAGCACGGAGTCTGGAATTGTGCCCGGTATATGGCGATATGCTCACCACATATTACATGAAACTCATAACATAAATAGTAAAAAGTAATTGTTCCATTGCACTGTGGTATTTAGGGCTGCAATGTGCCTACCCCTTCGGGGATAAAAGACGTGATATTATGTATATATTATGTGGCAATAGATCATTCCCTATCACATGGGTTATGAGACTCAAAATATAACAGCAAAAAGGTTTCATTGTTTATTATGTATATATATGAGCACTTCTGCCTACCCCTTTGGGCTATAAAAAGTAGTAGTAGTGTAAGCCAGGATCTACAGTAGATACAACCATGAAAACACCGAAACACTGAAGTCCGGCGCATCCCAGGGACATCAATAACTGTCTTGGCTCCCGCAACGAAGTGAATCAGAAGATATTATAGGAGGAGATGAAAAAAATACCTATGTCTGTATGTATAAATGTATACATTTTTTCAATACATACATATGAATGTATAATACCACTATCTAAACCAAACAGTCTATTCCAAATAAAGGTCATTAACCCACAATTTAATAAAACTACTTCAATTCATACATAGTTACAATTAGCATACTACTTTGAAACCCTTACAATGTTTACAATAATTGCAGGTACATAGTATAAAAGAATACGTTTAACTATTTCCCTTCCCTGTGGTATTATTAAGCGGTAATTAGAAGTTTCTAGAACATCCCTTTGAGGATAGTCTAACGATGATTGTTCCAGTATTTTTCCAGGGTTCCTAGACTAGACTGGAATGAGTTTATAGTACTATGATCAGTGTATTATTATAGTTCATTTATGTATTAACTATCGTGTTAGTTAAATGGTCGTAAGCGCGACTGGTGATTTGATTCTCGTATTGAGTACAATATATTTGGAATATATACCTGGTTTACAATTTCTCTATAATAACTATAATATAATCTTTATATATATAATTCTGCTGTACGTTTGTATGTCATTAAACTCGTCCTAAACGGTTTGACCGATTTAAATTAATTTTTCTGTACGCGTTTGAGTGGCGCCCTGGATAGTTTAGATTCACAAATTAGCCCGGCAGATGGCGCTGCAGTCGTGTCTAAGTTATTTATCATAAACGGCTGAATTTGAATGAATTTTTATTTATACATTCAAGTGGATATCCACTATCAGGACAACGTCTATCGGGTCCGCTAGTATAATTTATAATCTCTATAATAATGGAGTTTGAAATTGTGCTCACTATATGGCAATAGGCTCACTCCTATTAGACTACAGGCCCGTGTCAAAAAAGGTGGGTCATATCATTCCTATTTCCTATCCTTTTACTTTAGTAAATCAGTAGATATTTCTAAATTTATGCAATTACGGTAAAGACATCGTTTTGCCGTGGGCAAAGCCATGAGTTAAAATTCCTAACTAATGAAACTTTGACTGCACGGTTGGTGCGGTGGCTGGGCAACCGGCTTTTGTGAAACGTGTCACGGGTTCGATTTCCGCACGGAACATCACTTTGTGTGATCCACAAATTGTTGTTTCGGGTCGGGGTGTCATTGTGTATTTGAACTTGTATGTTTGTTAACGCACCCACGACACAAGAGAAAATCCTAATGTCCAACATTTTTTTTTTCAAAAAAAAAACTAAATTACTTTATTTCCAATGAAGAATTAACTGAAAATACTTAAGTAATCAGTAAGTAACAAAGGTTATAAACTTCCAAGTAATCCCATTAATAGTTATTATTCAGTCATTAATTAATGGCGAGTACTTTCATATTGTGTCGACCTGCATGTTGCATTGAGGTAGGTCGTGCACGATATTATGTAGAGCAGACTAAAGTGATAGATACTTACCGTATTATTAATCTCTTTTTATCAGTACAAGGATTTTTTGTAGACATAAATAAACATGTATGTATTTCGCATTAGACTTAATCTGTAATGATAATTGTGATATGTGTGTGTGTGTGTGCAAAAAATAAATAAATAAATGTAAAACGCCATAGGGTCACCGGGACCAACGATTACGGAAGACTTGCTGTCAATTTTCTAAAGGTAGGTTAGGCAAGTCAGACTTATATAATCTGCCTTTTTTTTATATTTGATGGACCGACTTTTGAGTACTATCTCGCATCGTGGTGAGCGATGATGCGGTCTACGATGGAGCACATCGTTTCGTCACATAAGCAACCTAATCAAAATCTGTAGTATTTTTTAGACAATCATATTATATGTATCTTATAAGAAAATAGTAGTAATATATTGTCAAGTCTATCTTTCATAAACGTACCTAAATTGGTTTTTAAACATAATAAATCCCTATAAAAACACACACACAGTTTTATTAAACACACAATCCCCATAACAAATTCATCACTACACCCCATGCAACCGTATTATTAACAATACAATACAATACAATAAAATTCCAATAACACAATAAAAACAACACATTTACACACGACATTTTAATCTATCAATAGTGTTGTAACCGTTTTAAAAACAATACTGTTTGAACGCGTTTCTCGTTTGCCTGACACGTGGGCGATACCCATTTCCGACCACAACGAACAATATCGACGGCTATAAGTGCCAATAATGTCACTTTTCATCTTAAACGCTGTTTAGCTGTTGATTAAAAGTTGTTTATTGGTTGCATAGGCGTTTCAAGGGTTGATAGAAATGAGTTTGGTTTTTGGTGTGATGATCTTGTTTGTTGTGATGTTAAATTAAGTGATTTGAAGGGTTGATTCCAATGGAATGTTTGAAAATCTTCATTAATTAATTCAATTACAATTAAAAACCAAATCAATTAAAAGCAATGCTTTGAGAGAGCCTGTGTTCGGAAATACTAATTTCAGCAGTTTACAAATATATATTAACTATCGTGAGACATACTAAATTAACTAAAAATCGCGGGTTACTCACGTGAATATACTGGGAAAAGCTCTACTGGTTTCGACTCACAGAGGGGCTCTTCCTTATGAGCAGCGTGCGCGGTCGCGGCGATGATGTCGCGGAGCCTACGCGGCGGTAAATAGGCTGCACGACGTCGGCGCAATTTTTAAATAATTCAGCATTTGAATCATCACCAGCCATTAAATGCCCACTGCTGAGCAAAGCCTCTTCTCACACGTAGAAGATTTGAGCATTAATCACCACGCTTGCTTAATCTGTCAAACACCAAGCGGTCACCGGTGACCGCGACCTATTGTTCTTTAATTGTGTCTATAAAACCGGTACTCGACGAGTTAATGCGGGTTGGCGATTTCAAACTTATAATTACAAATTATAAGTCCGTTTCCTCGCGATGTTTTCTTTCACCGTTTGTCAGTGGTATCTAAATAATCTTTAGAAAGTAAATATAACTCGAAAAAAGTCACATCGGTACTTGCCGTTGGTAGGTTTCGAACCGGCACCCTCATTCATGAGAAACGAGCGTATCAAACTTCCGGGCCACCACGACATACAAGCATTCGAATGAATAAGCAATAATAGTACTTCATTACCTACTCTTAATAAAAACAGGAAAATTGTATTATTTTCACAGATTTTTTTTTTTTGATTTTGATATAAAATCTTAATTAGGTTATCTTTCTAATATTATAAATACGAAAGTTAGTGAATTTGTGTGTAAAGGAGAATGGCAGGTTTGTATGGAAGTTTTGTACCGCTATAAAATTTTGTATTAGTCATTGTTTTAACCAAGTGAATAGTCTGAACGATAGATATTTTTATTATGAAGTTTAGAAAAAAATTACATATTTTTAGAACTTGGGGTTCAAAAGTTATTTCACTTTGAAAATGTGCAAAAGGTATGTTAAGGTGGTACTACACTTGACATTGCGTAGTCGCTTCATTTGTCCAAATATTTGTAGACTACGTACAAATGGCGTCCAAATAGTATCTCTATATGTAATGGCGTGCAAATATATAGCAAACAAAGAAGAATAAATCCTCCAAACATGTTCTTTTTTGGCCGAACACAACAAATACGCAACGTCAAGTGTAGAGCCACCGTAAGCAAAATATCTATTAAAAATGACAGATGACAGTTAACTGAAAAATGTCAATGTGCTCTCATGTGGTTGTTTATTTACAAAAAACAAAAATCTAAAAATACTGCTCGCTACTCAAGTGACTATTACACTTTGTATTATTAGAAAGAAAGAAAGAAAGAAAAACCATTTATTTTGCTACGACACACAACAAGAATTTAGAAACCCAAAAAATAACCTATGGTGCGTCGCAGCGCAAAAGGCAATTAGGAATGATCCTGTTAATTCAGCAAGCATGATGCACCTATAGAGTTTTAAAGAGTATGCCTCACAATCTTTTTCATTTCTTAGGTGCCTACGAAAATGCAAATTCATAATGTAAGCGACTGTCATTGGGTAGAAGGCCTACATTTAGCAGTGGAAGTCTTGTGGCGGATATGATAAAACTAATGTCTCACTTCACCTTGAATCTTGCAGGTAGATAGTCTCAAGGGTCTCAAGTTAATTCGATTTAAACTTAGCTTAGCTCTTTGAGAAAGTATTTCTTCTGAAAACTGGTTGCTTAGCACGCATGTAAGGATTAATTTCTAATAAGTAAGTCAAATTAGTAGAATCATCAACATTTTCATCATTAAGTCTATAAGTGGCCACTGCTGACCGAAGCCTCTTCTCGCATGGAGCTTTGAGCATTAATCACCATACTAGCTCAATGTGGGTTGGTAATTCAAACTTATAATAAGAAATTATAAGCCCATGTTTCCTCACAATGTTTTCCTTCACCATTCGTCAGCGGTGTCTTTGTACTTTCTTAGATTATTGAATATACCAATAACTCGGAAAAAAGACACATTGGACAAAAGGTACTTTGCCATTGGTAGGTTTCGAACCCGCACTCTCATGCATGAGAAGCGGGCTTCTTAAACCTCTGGGCCACCACATTACAACTAAAGAAAATGTAAAATGAAAATGAACATTTTTGGTATAAAACTAAAGCTATCTAAATTAAATATGGCATTTATTTTATAGATTGATTCTTAAAATCACTTTTATCAAGATGGAATATATAGTTACTTACTAGGTTAAAATAAAACAAATGTATTATTTTGAAATACTTTTATTTCATTGTATTCAGGTTGTTTCTAGGAGTACTTCATCTAAAAAGAGAACAGGCCGTGTCATAGGTACAGCAGACATCAATTGCTGATATCTGTAAACAAGTAAGATAACTGTAAATAAAGTAAACAAAAGTACATTTTTTTCCTTTAGTTTTATATGTTATAATAATAAGTTGATTCCCTATCTTAAAATGGAAAAGATAAAAATAAATATTTGATTACATTACTTCATTTTATAACATTTATTATAGTTATTCGTATAACACAGATCATAGGAGCTCAAACAGCATGCTAATTAATAAATTATAATTATAACATGAGTATAAACCTATTAGAAACCGCTTATATACTCCACATAGATACATAATTATGTAGGTACATTATATTGAGAATGCATACCTGTTGAAGCTTTGAGAGCCGAACAACATCATCCGGCCTCATCTGATCTACAAATGGCAATGTTAAAGTGAGGCTTAGTCCATGTTTACATAATACATTACTTCCTGATAGTGAACACTGTGAGGTGGTATGTCAGGTTGTGGTTTTATAGTTTCGACTCTTGTACGGTCTCTCAGTCAGTATGGAACATGATCTTATCATGGGAAGTAAGCTAAAATAAGTAATATTATTAGAATATGATATTGACTTTAGATTACACTGTATATAGATAATAGTATGGTTAAATTATGCTTTATTACCTCTTGTGGCTGAATCCAATCAAATACTATATGAGCCAGTCTTTACTCCTGTTTGTTGGCGCCTTCAATTAAAACCCTGCGTCACCTTATCATTGCAATGAATCACCCATATACGACACAAACATGCCAGTGACCAATTTGTTTGCTGGACATACTTTCAGCAACATCCCGATACATTGCTAATTGCCAGCAAGCATTGCAAATATGGTCGGTAGGAGAGATCTAGAATAAAAAGAATAAAATGATACATTATGGGTAGATAACACTATGCGCCTTCTTTTATTCAGGCAACATGGTGACTTTCGATATGTTATGGGTAAACTAGGTACTTACATCTCTAGGATAAGTCCACATTGGGATATTGTTGACCACGTCTAATCTTCACTCTCATTTTCTAGAGCATGCCGTCTCATGTGCGACAAACTCTGAATGCAATTAATACACTGTAAATTCATCATCGCGACAAATAACAACACACTGCACAAAACAATGTAAATAAGTGTCTTTTCGCAATTGTCACAACAATGATTCCAATAATACCAATTTGGGCTACGGAGGAACGGTTGCCAAACTCAACGTATCACCAGATGAATAAAATAACTTCAAATTCAACAAACACATCATAACATCGCATTTGAAACAAACAGCAATGCGCCAGTATTGACAAATTAATTGTCAATGTCATCAAGACAAATGCCAGTTCAACATTGCCATAATATTCAAGTTTGTTAAAATGTTAATTATCATTAATAATCCATGTAAACGTAGATTTAGATTGGATGTAGATTTTTATATTTACTTATAAAAATGTTTGAAATGGAAAGGAAAATATTTCATTGATAGATATTAAAATAAATGAGTTTATGAAATAGCGAAATTCAATATGCTCTGATTTCATCTTTACGCATGGCAACTTTGTAAACGTCAATCGCGGTTCGTTTTACGTATAGTGGATTGCTTTTTATCATTATTGAATATCAGTTTTTCTAGGGTTTCCCAAGTTTTAAAAATCTATTAAATATGCTAACATAACGTACTTAGGAGGTTCTATAACGACCCAATTTTTTAATGACAAATCTTTTTTTAGCGAAGCGGTACAAAATCTGCCGTTCTCCTTTGTTACTCAATCACTTCAAAACTTTTCGACTGCACGGTTGGTGCGGTGGCTGGGCAACCGGCTGCCGTGCAACGTGTCGCGGGTTCGATTCCCGCACGGGACAACACTTTGTGTGATCCACAAATTGTTGTTTCGGGTCTGGGTGTCGTTGTGTATGTGAAATTGTATGTTTGTAAACGCATCCACGACACAGGAGAAAATCCTAGTGTGGGGCAATGTTTAAAAAAAAACGGTTGAATCGTATGAAATTTGGAACAGGGGTGAATGATGAACATATTCTGAAATAACACATAGGCTACTCTTCATCATATGAGACTTCGGGCGAAGCCACTGGCAGAGACTAATTGATAATTAAGCACCTTAACCCATAATAACCAGCAGTAGTATTAACAAAACAAAAAGATAACAGTGACATTATTTTACATCGCATTAGACGCCAACAATAAAACACTTTGTTGATTCATTAGTGAGTTTCATTGTTTAACTATTAATCGAATTTTGATGTAAGAAAGGACGTCACGAAACTCTCAAATTTGCGGTACATTACAACAAAAATATATTTCCTTGAATATTAACAAACTTTTCGGTGTACATTGACTTAATACTACTACTTTCAGACAAGTACTGAACATAGGAAGCTGAAACTTAGCATCTTTATTCGTTGGAAAGTATATGGATGCACTAAGAGTAGATTTCCCCAAATTCCCACGGTAACGGTAAAAACGGGAATCATCTTTCTGTTCTCACAAAAGTTACGGGTAAAAGATAGTAGACTATAATATGACTACAAAACAAAGGTTGTTTTGTCTACCAAGCAAGAAGATGACATGACTTCCTCCTCATCATTCCTATAGCCTAACTAATATCATCTATTTCATCCACAGAGCAGAGAATTAACAGTAGGGGTAGCAAAACGTCGACCCTCTTAGAGAAAGTCGGCGGGTGGCGCAGTCAACGCGGAGGTATGGTCACGCAAAGAATGATATACGACGCGCATGCGCTTTGGCTGTACATACATAATGCATCAATCGTAGGCCAGTGCATGTTACTGTTTTTTTGTTGTAAATTGGCAAGGGAATCAAGGGATTTAATTGGTCTTTCATGTTTGAATGTTTCAAAAGTGGTCGTCATATAAGAATGCATTTAATTTTGATTAGGAATGGCATCAAAAAGGATCGATTTTTGCCGAGCTCTTGACATTTTCTGCATGCTATGGCTGCCTCAAATATGTTAGATATTCAATCGAGTTTAATTTTGTATATTTTTCAATATATTCATAGCACGAATTTGAATGTGTCGCGTTATTACTATTATTAGATAACGATAGAAATAAAAACGTGTGTATTAAATAGCACTTTGAACCACTTGTCCTAAATTTAAATTGAGTATCCTATTTCCAACTTCAAAAGTTCAAGTATATAAGTAAAATATGTGGGCAGTTTTGTGCGTCAACAAAACAAATAATAAAGTGTTTCTCCAATAAGTAATTAGATACAAACAAATGATTTTATTGGAGTACGAATTAGGTACGGCCAATCGGCCATTATTCAAAATTAATCGCACCTTTGTTTTAAAACAAAAGTTTGTTAACAGAATGTAAGTGGGTTTTATTATAATGGCAACATTGTATTGTAGCCACAAGATGTCGGGTCCTTGTGTTCTTAATTTGAATTTACGAAACCATGAATTTTAAATAGATTGGTGCCTAATTGAGTTTTTTAAGCGTTACCCGTTCAAATATCGGAAGAATGACTGTGATATTTTTTGAGTAGCCGGAGTAATATTATCAGAATCAGAATATTTTTATTTGTAAACATAGGTATGTGAGGTGTTACAGGTAGGTAGATTATCCATGTTTTGCACAGAGGTGTAAAAATATTATATATAGAAAAATTATCATTGTCATCATTCAAAAATTAATTGATACGTACCTAATTGACGCATAATTTATTATTTACAAATAGTTGTTTTTATTCACTAATTAAATTGTAGCTTTCACGTAATGATGTATTGGGGTACGTTTCTAGTCAGGAAGACAGTAGGGTAAGGCTGCTCTAAACTACCCCACGGTTTTAGGTTACTGTATAGTATGTGTATTCATTATTAATTAGTATAGGCAGTATATATGTGCTCCGACAAAGACAATTCGAGTGTTTCATTATGTGTACCATATTAATATTGCATTAGAAACTTTTAATAATCAATTAAAATGAACTAGTTAAGCCGATATGACAGAAATTAACCATGTAATCTGTTCACACACAGAAACAGAACATTTATAAATAACAAGCATGCATGAATTAACGAAAATAAAATAAAAAAATTGGTTGCCTGTAAAGTCGGTATACGGGCGAAAGTTTTACGTGACAACGACTTTGAGTGGTAAAATAATTTTAATGTGAATATTCATTCGTATATAGTAGGAAGAAGGATGAAATAATTCAAACGGGCTAACCATGCCCGAGTGGAAGGGACGCGTGCCTCTCACTCGCTCTCATTGTGAGCGCATAACGTGAGCGGAGTGTAACGCAGTTTCTTGAAGTGTCACCCGGCAAACCAATTTATAAGACGTTGTCACGTCAAAAGAAAAATAATTAATTAAACTGGCTGCCTCTGCAAAACATTCTCTACTCTGTACAATATTCTAGGAGCTTGTTAACAGGTCACATGTAAATTGTCAATTTTACAGTTTTATAGTATAACACGGCATGGGTCACTTACTCGGCTGCCACTCAGCATGCGTTTGCATACTGATTCCTTGATTACTATTCACACTGTTCCATGAACTCATATTGTTACTTTTACTCAGTTCTAAGAAGCATTTGTTTAACGCTTTCCCCGATAGCTAGAGTAAAACGCATAGTCAAGGCTAAATTCGCAGTATTTTATAATTTATTAGTGAGATTTTATTAAAATAGTTCGTATAGAGCTTTGTTTGTGTTGAATTGAACTGTAAAAAATGCTTTATATATGTAGGAGAATTGTGTAGTTTCCAGGTTACCAAAATTAAAAATCTAAGTAGTCCGTCAGTTAGATAATGAAAAAATATTAGACACGTATTTTTTTATTTTCTCGTATGAAGTTGCAATACTTAGATAAAATGGCGCTACTCCGTCTGTTTAGGTAGTTAACTATTTGTAAACAAACCATAAAAAGAGTTCTTTATAGTTGACATTTCCATGATTCAAAATACTTCATAAGAAAATAAAATTGTTTCCCTTTTTACGACAGTTTTCTCTATTAAATGTTATGTTTCTGTTCCTTTTCACTTATTTCTTAATAAATATTAAATATATCTGCTTGAGGATATTAATTTAATAACATTTATTAAATAATATAATATTTCATTACAATAGACACCATAAAGAACCTAAAATCCCAGGTATCCAAAACGTTTCTTTAAGAACGAAGCAAAATAATATTGTCAAATTAAAGAGTACAACGAAGATGTAGCGCGACAATGAAAGTAGCGTGTATTACGTTTAGTCGGTTAATCAGGCGCCATTGACAGCTCTCTCGTCGTTTGCGCTCGCGTTCCTATTTTGTTGAATTTAACTTGTTTCTTTGTTTTGTTTTTGTTATTAAGTTATTTAAGTTTAGGTTATTCATCGTTTGTAATTAATGTGTTCAAATATATTGAAGAAACTTGGCCCAAAGATATCCGTACAAGAAAGAAATCCGTACATCAGATTCAGAATAGTTTCTATTTAAACATGATAATGAAATAGACCCATAGGCTAGGCTCTTGTACGATTTAGGCATTTGTACTTGTATGTGTGTGTATGACAAATGAACGATTTTAAAGTAAATTTAGTTAAAATTAAAACACGAGAAATATTTGAAGTAATAGTAGGTTAAGTATCTCTGTGTCACGTGGTTTTCTTTGTTTACCTTTAGTTAATTACCTAAACAGATGAACTATAAGTTTAGAAGAGGGAGGTTGTTACGTCATAACGTGCTACAAATTGTGACACGCTGTGACGTCACACGATATTTCAAATTAATGTATCGTCGAAAGTATTTAATTTTGTGAGAAAAGAAAAAATACGTGTCTAAAGTTTTAAATTAATGTACCGGACGGACATTAAAATAAAATTTAGGAAACTACCCTATTTTGTTTAAACAGTAAATTTTGGTAGTTTTCAATACATTTGATTAGTTGATTAGAATGACTGCCTTTTTGGTACGTAGATAAAAATTGTAATGGCCGTTTTCATTAACCACATCTAAACCGTCTCTTAACTAGAAGTTACTTAGCGTGACATAGCACTACTTGTATTGTTAGGTGTCAATTATAGACTGCACGGTTGGTGCCGGGGCTGGGCAACCGGCTATCCCCCAACGTGTAGGATTCGAGTCTCACATGTATCAACTTTTTGTCTACGAATTGTTGTTCCGGGGCTGGAAGTCATATGTATGTGAATTTGTATGTTAGCAAACTCACCAACGAGATAGGAGAAAATCGTAATGTGGGGCAACGATTTAAAAAAAAGAGAATATAATATAATTTTGGTAGGAACCAAAATGTCGGTTGGTGTCACCATCTTAACTTAGAGTTTGCTTAAAATTTAGGAGAGGCAGATGAAAATATATGTATATAACAAAATAGTTTTTAGACCTTAATTAGATATCATATTATTAAGTAAAAAGTATCACAACATAATTTAGATTGCCTCATTGGCCGAGTGGTCGCAAGTGCGACTCGGCAAGGGGTCTCGGGTTCGATTCCTGGTTAGGGCAAAGAATTTCTGGGTTTTTTAAAAATCTATGTAGTAGCACGAAGTATGGAAATGTGCCCGGTATATGGCAATAGGCTCACCCCCTATTACATAGGACTCGTAACATAAATAGTGAAAAGTGGGTGTTACGTTGTATAGTGGCATCAAGTGCCGTAATGTGCACCTCTGCCTTCCCTTCGGGGATAAAAGACGTGATGGTATGTTATGTTATGTTGTCACAACATAATTACACTACCAAAGTTTAATTTACTACCATTTTCCTCCTTAAAACAAACACCATAAAACTGAAACTCGATTGACTCATCAGTAAAATGAGTTTGCCGAAAAACTGTGACGTCATTACATGATACAAAATGGCGGTTGTCTTAAAATTAGGATCGCCATTGTACCGTCCTACATCTTGTAGGCGAGTTAGTTAGGACAGAAGTTGGACATGTTACATCTAAAGGTACATGGAATTCGTATTAAACTAATAATAGTCTTATGTTAAGGGCACAAAATTGACTTTGAAGGTTCTAAATTCATTTGTTATCTAACTTCTGTGTAAATGTAATTGATATCTTGTAAAACATTAAATTATCTCATGTTCTTTATATCCTGAGATTTTAGAAACAATAATATACTAGATTGACTAAAACTCTCAGGTTATTCACGTGAATATACTGAGAAAAGCTCTACTAGTTTCGAGTCACAGAGGGGCTCTTTCTCATGAGCAGCGTGCGCGGTCTGGCTATATCGTGCAGCCTACAACATAGCTTACACCTTGTCGATCGACAATGATTCAACATTTGGTCATTATTATCTTCTAGCAATACATTTCAAAATTACTATAAGACTACAAAGCAATAGGGTAGTTGACTATTTTTATTTTAATGTCCGTCTGGTAGATTATTAAAAAACATTTCACACGTATTTTTTATTTTCTTACTGAAACAATTAGTTTCGAAGATATATTGATTAGAAATATCGCATGACGTCACTTTTGAGTACGATTTATTATATTACATTATATTACGAGTACGATATACGATTTACGACTCCTAAACTTTGATTAGTTTTATCTAAGTATGGTTTTCTTATAAAAAAAGAAAAAAAACGTGTCTAAAATTTTTTTATTACCCAACTGACGGAATAATTAGGTTCTTAATTTTCATCCCTATTGGGAGTGAACCACTGAACTCTTAATAGGTACATACATCATTACTTCACCATGTTCCTTTCTAGGACTACTTACGTATACCTATTCTGTCATTTAGTAATTGGGTAGTTTCCAGGGTATCAAAATTAAAAGTCTAATTAGCCCGTCAGTGATAAAATATTAACGTATATAAGTTGCAATACTTAGATAAAATGGCGCTAAGTTTAGGAGTGGGGGTTGTTACGTCATAACGTGCTACAAAATGTGACACGCTGTGACGTGGAAAGTATTTAATTTTATCAAAAAAGAAAAAAATCGTGTCTAAAGTTTTAAATTAATGTACCAGACGGGCATTAAAATAAAATTTAGAAAACTGTCCTATTGTACTATGATTTTTATCCTACACAAGTATAACAGGTGTATGACGAAAAACAGTAAGAAAGAGAATTATAACTGCAATACTAAGTTACTACATGTTCTTAATTGTACTCAGATAAAAGAGGACTAATTCATTCCAATTTAAAGACACTTAAAAACATCTACATCACTCATACTACCTTTAAAATAGGTTTAAAATAAATCCATGTGATATTATTACAAAACCTTACCCGCCCAAACAAATTCCACTTCAATAAAATAAATAGACTTCACGCCATTCTAAATACAGGTAAACGACGTGATTTATATGAACATCTCTTTGTAAAATCGAATGAGCAAATTGTTTCCAATGAAGAGATGGTGTTCAAAGGGAACCCTACCAATGGTTCCGTAGGGAAATCTTTATGCATTCAACAGTATATCAGTGTGTTTCGAACCAATTGAATTGTACGAGTGCTTCGGAATATGAATTGATTGTAGCATTGTTATTTGTAAAGCGTAATAAGTTTAAAGGTGGTGACGTAATACGTGTAAGAGTGCCATTTTATGGCATAAGACGGTAAACGAGCAGATGGATCACCTGATGGTAAGCAATCGGCGTCGCACACCTGGAATACTAGAGGCGTTACAAGTGTGTTACCGGCCTTTTGGGGATTAGGAGTTTGAGGATCGTTGGGGATTCAGGAATTGTCGAGATTGGGGAAGGGGAGGGTAATTGGGCCTCCGGTAACCTCACTCATACGACGAAATACAACGCAAGCGTTGCTCCACGTCGGTTTTCTGTGAGGCCTTGTTATCACTCCGGTCGAGCCGGCCCATTCGTGCCGAAGCATGGCTCTCCCACACTCAAAGTCTACATCTTATTTTAAATTTCTGTCTTGACTAGGTAACTTGTTGGTTTTACTTGACTAACAACATTCTTCCCTATATCTGTATGTTAACAAATAAAAGTGATTTAATTTTATTTTGAACACTTTTTCAATTATAAAGCTTGTTAAGTAAGATCGGTTACAAAAAATTTTTAGGGTAAAAACCCCCAAAACAACTACTACAGCTACTTTACTGTCTACACTTTTGTCTTTCTTCTTATACATTACTTTTATTGTTCCAAACGTTAATTCAATAACCTAAATAATAATAATTTTGTAATTCGGAAACTCTAAACTTTTTCTTTAACATCTAGGAAGCTAGGAACATTTTGAAAACAGTTTAATATCCTAACCAGAAATATTCAACTATCCTAACCGAATAAAATCATTAACAAAAGAGACAAATCATTATCAGGTATCCATGTCCCATCAACCATCACATTGACAAACACAATGAAATTGACCTCACAACGGCGTAGTCCTATCATCTTCCTAAATGACCTAAATACCTAGGTCACGTATTCAGTTATTGGACTACACTATGATCGTATTAGCAGGACACTCAAAGCTAATGCACCTCTAGTTTGTAAGATACAAAGTGCTGTAGAGATGTGACGCAACAGTCACACTTATATCGGAAACATGGAGTAGAAGTCTATAGTCATATTTTTTTGGCGTAGAAGTCTATTATGTGTCTAGTGACTTCTTATCTCAGTTGAAGTTTTTTATGTTTAAATACTAGAGAAATACTGCTTGCATGGTAAATGCATGTCTCCGAAACATGTTACCGAATCTCGATTAATATGTTTTTATTAGGCTGAATAAACAAATATGGATAACGACTACAAAGTGGATGTACAAGATTGCCTCGTTGGCCAAGTGGTCGCAAGTGCGACTGCCGGGCAAGGGGTCTCGGGTTCGATTCCCGGGTCCCGCAAAGTATTACTGGGTTTTTAAAAAAGGCTCACCCCCTATTACATGGGACTCATAGCATAAACAGTGAAAAGTGGGTGTTACATTGTACAGTGGCATAATGTGCACCTCTGCCGACCCCTTCGGGAATAAAAGGCGTGATGTTATGACTACAAAGTGGAAATACAAAATAAAATCCTGTTATACCCAAGAGTATCCCATCTTGTAAATTCTATTAATATCAAAATCCTAAATCTAGTATTTGTATGGTTTCAGGTTCCTGCTTAAGTTACGGCCATTCCTGCTGGGGAGGTGAGTTCAATGACCTGTTATATATCTCAGATACATTTTAAGATTACCTTAAAAATTTATATTTAGAATCTTTGTCATTTACACATACCGATCTCAGTATTCATATTATGTCAATATGGTAATCGAATAATTAACTAATAAATCTTTATAAAATATACCTAATCTTATTTAGTTGGGATCAGCTCTTGTCTATGCGATTGCCATTTTCTATTATGTACATACACGCATTGCTAGTAATCTACCCATTTATCCCCAAGCGGTCACCGGTGACCGCTCTCCACTAACTACATTATAGACCTTATTTCCGATGTTTTAGAGACTACTTTTGTATGAACAAATTTAGGGGATGATATTCAACAGGAGTGTATGCTGTGCGAATGCGGCCTTCGCTATATCGTCGGGGATAGTGCAAATCCGCAATAGATTTTTTACAGGGGAAGGTTAAAATTTAATAATTTATTAATTCAATGAATTTAAAGCTCAATTTTACATATTGAAAATATACAAAATGAACTCGTGTCAAGGCGATGTGGCAGCCAATTGATATTTTGGGGGATTTTTTCGCGAATACTTAAGATAGCTACATTTGTCCGATACACGGAATTGTTCAATGCGAGTTCCGCGGATTTGCACTATCCCCGACGATATGTGACCCTAACAAAGACACTATTAAAACTAAAAACATTTTTTCTGAACCTGTCATGAAAGATAAGACTTCATACTTAGCAATCATACCAACGCTGTAACGACATTTCATATACCAATAACCAACAATAATAACAGAAGAATTACAAAACACAAAATCTCCAGACTCTAGACAAAACTTAGATAAGACTAGCCTAAACCAATGATGGCTTAATCAAGTATCATTTATACGTCGGCGGCGGCCATTTTTATACCGTTAGCCGGCAAACTACTATCATGAATATTGCTTTTATTTTAATCCGTGGGCTTATAAACACGTAATATCGATGTCCACTCCCACATTCCATGATAGTGTGGGATTATTACCATTTATTGACACTTATGGTGCTTTCAAATTACTCCCAGGATCTGCATTGGATGAGTTTTTGTTGCATATGATCGGTTTTGTGTGGGAAAATGCACTATTATCACATTTTTTATGGGATACGCCGGTAATCGAGCAGACGGATCACCTGATAGTAAGCAATCGGCGTCGCCCATGTATACCTGGAACACCAGAGGCGTTACAAATGCGTTACCGGCCTTTTGAGGATTAGGAATTTGAGAATTGTTAGGAATTTAGGGAATGGGGAGATTGGGGAATGGGAGAGAGGGTAATTGTGCCTCCGGTAACCTTCCACGACAAAACACAACACAGTTTTGTTTCACGTCAGTTTTCTGTAAGGCCATGGTATCACTCCGGTCGAGCCGGCCCATTTGTGCCGAAGCATGGCTCTCCCACACTTTTGGTTGCAATGGTTGGTTATTCGAACCTAAACGGTGTAAAAATATAACTGCATGTGAAGTTTTCTCTGTGTCTGTAATAAAAGGTACGATATATAACATGTTAATTATAAAAAAGGCGCAGACAGATCTTGGACATTTAAGAACGCAAAATAAATTATAATCCTCCATTTGACTTCGCCGTAGTCGGGTAAAAAAATAACGTAAACTTTGAATTTTCCTTAACATTACGACACGTAACTAAAATAAATTCTATTACTTAACGCTAAACTTACATTGATAAGGAAATGTAATATTTCAATGAAAGCCTTACATTTTCCTACTCATTCCATGAAAGGTCTACTTCGGGGATTGGGGTCCGTCACCATTGGGAAGGTCTGAACCATATTCCAATGAACTGAGTGAATGAACCAAACACTTTTCCGAAAACTTTAATATTTTTGTTTCGGTGGTTGCCTCATGTATAAGTTTGATTAAAAATACTTATGGTTGGTTATCATCTTTTGTTTGTTTTTTGTTATTTATATTAGATATCCTTTGTCGTTTTCTAAACAATATACATACTGAGTTTTATATTGTTATTATGGTGGCAATAATACGACAGTCCACCACCACAAACATAATTATATTATACTAAGTTTCAAACAGAAATAAGAGGATAAGATAAAATTGTATGTCACTTAGAATCGTTGACCTTTTCTTCATTTTAATATTTTAAAACCTTTTCTCACATACAAGGTGTCTAGCAGTTAGCTACTATGAGATATAACATATCCGAAAAACAATATAATAATATCGTATAATCGGTATTATGTAAAATGTCTAATACAAGTCACCTGTCGACATTTTAATCCCAGCCCGCATAATGAGCATAATCGGGACAGCTTTCATTGCTAAGGCTTGCTACACACATGGCTACAGAAAGTAGCTGGCTGGCAACAGATCGCTAAAAATTACGATACACAGCTGTTCAATTTTCACTTTCGTTTTTCAATAGTTACAAACTTATTTGAAACCTACTGTATCACTTTTCTGCATCACCCTGTGGTTGGCTGGTGTGGTGGTGGTAAGCCCCTGGTGCATGTACAAAAAGTTTTAGAATAAATAAGATACAAATACCCCCTTTTATTTTAGTTTGAGAGAAAAACTAGGAAGTATTTGATTTTTATCTCACTAAAACCACCCCGGTGGCTACCCTCATCATGTATAGAAGAAGATATATATGCAGCTATTGTAGATAGAAGGAAACAACAAGATGTGTTTGATGATGATTCTTCTATAGTCATAATAAAAAGGGTTATGAAATCACATCAAAGTTAATTTTGTTATAAATCGTATAAACGTACCCACGACACAGGAGAAAATTCTAGTGTGGGGCAACGTTAAAAAAAGAAAGAAAAGACTATTTATAATATCATTTTTGTCCTAAATTGTAGCTTAGTGTACAACAGCTTAATATGGCAGTAACCCAATAAAAGTTGGTCAAACACATGCAGTGTACGGGACGAATATTAATTAGTCCTATACCTAGACTGTAAATAATCGAATGTTTATCCTTAGAATTTTAATTATTTCTAAGTAGATGAAAACTATAGATAGTTGTTGCTTATGAATTGCTGTTTTTCAAAAGGTTATACGTCAAAAAGCATTTATTTCAATCAGAGGTGTTCATTACAAAGTAGGTTTTTTTTAGTATTCATTACAAAATTATAACAGTTTATTTTTTATTTTTTACATGCACATATAGAATCTAGATCAAGTAATTTACATAACAGGTGCGATGTTTATAATCGAAACCTTTTCCATTGGTTATGAGACCACAACTATGACTGAAGAAGCACAAAATTTCTGGTTTTTGCATTATCATTGTGTATGTTCTCTCAAATGTAGACCTCCGGAATGAATTCATCTTCTACATAAAATTATTTTATGACTGATTGCTTCTTTGGTCGAGTGCTCGCAAGTTCGACTTCCGAACATGAAGTCTCGAATTCAAATACAGATCCGGCCAAAATGTTTCTGTAGATTTTGCAGCTTTTTTAAATTGGTCTACAATATGCTAGATTATATTCTTACCATATTACGAGAGATCCATAACTGGTGGAAAATTGGTTTTACATTGTAGGTACAGGTATATGCAACTCCACATGTCTCTTGAGAGATAAAAAGCCATTGTATCATGCTATTTCACGAGTATTTGCGAGTAACCTGCGATTAAGCAGTGACTAATAATCCCATGGATACTAAACGAAAACTATTAGAATTTCAAAACTTCAATTAAAATTAACGACATGCAAAACTTTCACAATGGATAGGTATTGAAGGATTGGGAGGAACATTATCATAATCGATCGAGCATGTGTAAAACTTTTTCAATGTCGATTAATTTTAACCGATTCATTTTGTAATAATAAAATGTACCTGGGTAGTAGAGACACCATCACAGACATTGCAGTATGCACCACGCCGTGCGCTCTTGCCTGGTTCTGGTTGGACGGCGAGCTACACTTGCTCGCCGTCCGCACGCTCGTGCTTATAGTGACACTTATTGGCCCTTATTATAGTACTTACCTTTTCAAACATGAAAGGAAGAAGACCTTAATCTTCAAACTATAAAAAGAATTTAGTAACAAATGGGATAATGACATTTTAATTTTTACTTCCAGCTCACGGCAAGAGATCCGGCAAGCCTCCTGCGTCAGCCCCTGATTGGTACCTCACCAGGTTGCTGCGACGCATGGCTGCTAACGCTGAACTGGTAAGATGCCGAAAGATCATCTAACCATCTATTACTTTTGTTTTTTTTTTAATTACGGATCCGTTCGGTTTCATTCGAAACGGACTGGTAAGTTAAACGGGTAAACCAAAGTATTAAGTAAAAAAAAAACAATTCCTATTAAATATGTCACGTAATTTCTTTTACGTGTCAATTTTCAATTTAACAGTAAAACTCACGTTTTCAGTATCTTCCATTATAGTATAGTTTGGGTACCAAACTAAAGCTTAAAATTTTAACAACGCCATCTATTTTCAAATTCCAGAACCACGTGAACCAGTTGACTAAGAATGACGACATCGACGCTATTTTCCAAATGAACATGCCAGACGACTCGCCCGCGACTAACAAACTGATGTGAGTATTGCGGGGAAACTGCGCATAGATGGCGTTACTGGTTCTTGCACTCAAAGGCTACCGGTTTTTTTATCGTGTGATCATAAAATATCTTTAAATGTCTCGTTCGTCGTCGAACCGTTGCAAATGCGACTGAGCAAGACGTCTTCAATTTGATGCCCAAATTGAGCAATATTTTTTAAGATATTTTTCAATTTTCCAAAAAGTTAATGCGAACACACCAATTACTTAACTACATTTATTAATCCCAATATGCATTGTTAGAGAAAGTAAGCCAAGTACTAAATAAAATATAAGTACTTAAGAATTACCCAGTTTTCTTTCAAAAACCGCATCTTATAAGTTTAGCTTCAGCTAGACTTCTGTACTACCCCTAGTTCTCGTAATATTACGTGTACCGATACTTTCTTAACTTGGTGTTGCTTAACTTTAGGGTAAAACAGAACTAATATTTGATATCATGTAACAGGGAAGCGCCATAACCACGAATATTGCGTTAGGAAAGACAACAATATAGTTCATATATGTACTGTGTTATGTCATATAATAATCAATGTTTTCACGAAATATTTTGGAATTGAGATTTTATTAGTACGATTTTATATTAACTCGTCGAGTACCGTATTTATAGACACAATTAAAGAACAATAGGTTGCGGTCACCGGTGACCGCTCGGTGTTTGACAGTTTAATTTAGATATAAACCAAATATTTAATCTCCAGAGCTCAAAGTCAAAATCATTTATATAAATTAGACCAAGAAGGCACTTTTACATGTCAACAAATAAATTTAAAAGTGAAGCTATTTGCTCATGCCAACGTGTAGATTCCTATGGAGAAGGACGAGCTAGAAAGTCCATAGTTTACTATTTTTCAATCAGGTTTACAATACAGGGGTATGTAAAGGAGCACACTTGCTCAGCAGTCACTTTTGCAAAGTTTACAAATTCGACCGACAAAGTAATCATTTTGATAGACCGTGTTCTGTTCCACGTTTTTGTATTAAAAAGATTAATTACATTATTCCTTTTTCAATTATTCATTTTACGTTTTTCAGGCTCGAAAATGATGACGGACCTGTAGAACTGCCATTCAGCCGAAATGTGGAAGCGAAGCCCATGCTGGACGACGACCTGTTATCTAAGATGAAAATGTGGCAAATCATGGTAAGAAATTGTTATAGCTTGAGGCTCTGGATACCCATTACTAACCAAGTATGTATGAAACGCAATTTCTATGCACTATCTGCCAGTTAAAAGTAACGGAAAATGTGGCTAATTATGATATCAAAAACAACCTATATACTAGTTAAAGGCAGATGAATAAGATAAACATATACGAACGCGATATAACTGGCTCTTTTTAAAATCAATATTATTTATTATATTAGGTACCTACTATAGTACTGCAAGCCTTTGCCCTGCAATGGGACGGTCATGGCTGAAAATAAATAAATAAATAACTAGAGTATTTTTAACAATTAAAGTAGATGCAAATTAGCTTTCAATTTTCAATTAAAAATTACTGAAATAATGAATGGATTGAAATAATGTTAAGGTATTATTAATAACCTATTTTCCATATAATATTTTACTATAGTAAATAATAGATTTAATTTGTAATCCTCTTCGTAGTGAATATTGTTCTAATAATTTTTGAAAGTCTCATAGGACTTTGTTCTCCTTAAGGCATACAACTTATTTTAGATACAATATATTAAACTGAACCATTTGCTGATTATAATAAGATTTATTTCGCTTTTGTTTCAGAGAGAGTCGCCTGAAGAAAAGTAAATTAAATAAACAAAAATCAAATTATACCAAAGATTGACTGACGTTATTAATTTCAAAATTTGTTTTCTTATATTTATATATTATTATTATAAATTCAATATATTTCAGTATGTATATTATTTTAATTTATTAATACTCTAATTTTAACGAATGTATTTAAATACGTCAATTGTAAGGTTGGGTTGCAATTGGCTAATAGTTGTATAGATAGATTAGAATATAAGATAAAATGTGCCATTTGTAAACGTATAAGATGTTTTTATTAATCCTTTTAAAATAACCAATTTCAATAATCACAATTCAAACTGCATTATATTCCAAATCGATCGCCCTTTTGAAATGACATCATTACTATCTTAAAAAATAATTATTTGCTTAATACATACAATTCCTTTTTTAATAAAATTTTACAGTCAAGATTCAAAGAAAAACCTATAATCCATTCAAGAAATAAAAATCAAATCTTAATGAACAAAAAAATAATATAAGTCCGTGCAATCGTCAATAGATGTCACTAATCAAAAACAATAAATAGCACATTTTTGTCAATACAATGCGACTGTATAATGTACCGAAATCAATGCTTGTATACGATGAAAATTCAAGAGCCCTCATAAATATGTTTATCTAATTATTTGTAAATTGTAGTAGACATGCAAATGTTCATAATTGTTGGTGTTATTATATAAAATGAAACTGTAAAATATAAGGCAGATTCATCTTCGAATTATGGTCTATTATTTTGTTATCCTTTACTAATGCGATACCTAGTTTCTTAAAATATTATACAAATAAATGACTTATCTATAAGACTACAATATTTATTAAAACAGAGATTCAGTAATTACTTATTACTGACTGCCTCGTTAGTTGCGTGCGACTGCTGGGCAAGGGGTCTCGGGTTTGATTCCCGTGTCGGGCAAAGTATGGGTCTCTTAAATTCTTAGTGGTAGCACGGATTCTGGACTTGCGCCTGGTATATAGCAATACGCTCACTCCCTATGAAATGGAACTAATCACATAAATAGTGAAAAGTGGGTGTTACATTGCACAGAGACATTAAGTACCGTAATGTGCACCTCTGCCTACCTCTTCGCAGATAAAAGGCGTGATGTTATATAACAATATCTATATAGATTTAGTAATCTGAACAAAAGCTAAATCGACTCACACAGTTTGACTGTACAATAAACACACCAGTCTTAAGATGTTCAGAATGTATTAGCGATAGACATTTCTTAGTTACATGCAACTATTAACTATTCTCAAAACAAATTGTTATATAAAATTGAACCTTATACCTAGTATGGAAAGCAAAAAGTGGTATCAATTACGCGTCATCAAAAAAATCGCTCCTCTATTAACTCTCTACTTTATTTCGTACAAACTAGTATGTACGTATGTATAAACAAATGTAAGTTTGCACTAAAAGCATTGTCGGGTCAGTCTCGACGGGATTCAGGTAAGTATAATTGCGCCTACTTTCAAACTTTTCTGTGGGACAAGTTCAAGCAGTCTGAGAGTTAAAAATAAACAGTATATTAAATAACATTCATTAAAAAACTACTTATACCTAAAATCAAATCCTTTCTAAGCAGCTGCACTAACGGTCACCAATTGGAACATGACTTGCTTGATAATTAGAGTAATTATGGAACTAAGGCAACAAACACGTCCTACAAAGCAAACGATGACCAAAGAATCGGAAGTTCCGGACAAAAACATTATTCTCTATAATTCTTTTATAATCTACGTTTAAAAAAAATGACTTCAACCCCTCTTCTTTGAGGTCGGTTTATTAATATACTAGCTTTTACTAACCGGGGCTCCGGCTCGACGTGCAGGAGAAGGAACGGGGTGGTTTTTAGTCAGTAAGAGTCTGACACTCCCTCCCGCCTCACCCAGGCGGGAGCAGTCATTCGATGATTTTCCCCCCTTAAAAATAAAAAAATACTAGCTTTTACCCGCAGCTTCGCTCGCGTCACAAAAGGATAAAAAGTAGCCTATGCAACATATACCAATACACATAGCGCCATCTATACCAATTCTTTTGTTTTCCCTCGGGAATATCAAATTTTTCCGGGATAAAAAGTACCCTATTATTTAATACGGACTTCTAATATTACGTCTGCAAAATTTCAAAGCAATCGGTTTAGTAGTTACGGCGTGAAAGCGGAACAAACAAACAAACTCACTTTCCGATTTATAATATTAGTAAGTATAAGGATTAAAATAAAACATTTTCCTAAGTGTAACAAAGACTTTTCTGAAAACCTCATCAAATTCATTTCAGCTAATCGCGAGATAGAGAATCTTTTTCGTTTTTTTTTGAAGTCGGTTGTAAATACTTCCCGCTGTCCGCTTCTACCTCACACCGTAATTAAACATGCTATAAACATACCGAAACAAACCTATTTAGTACAACAATGATTATAGCCCTCTCAGTACTTGCAAGCCTGTTGCATTTATTCTCATTTACTATTAACTATTTTATTAATTTGTGTTATTTATCTAAATAAAAAATTACCTAATTTACCTGAAACATGATCATCTTTTTCATTGTAACTCAAATAGTCGAGACCCGAGTAATTTTTATCATCATCATAACATCACGCCTTTTATCCCCGAAGGGGTATACAGAGGTGCACATTATGCCACTGTACAATGTAGGTAACACCCACTTTTCACTGTTTTATGTTATTAGTCCCATGTAATAGGGGTGTGCCTATTGCCATATACCGGGCACAATTCCAGACTCCGTGCTACCACTGAGAATTTTTAAAAACCCAGTAA
Source organism: Spodoptera littoralis (assembly GCA_902850265.1). NCBI lineage: Eukaryota > Metazoa > Arthropoda > Insecta > Lepidoptera > Noctuidae > Spodoptera > Spodoptera littoralis. The sequence continues at coordinate 2,556,823 of LR824542.2, read as the reverse complement.
TACTTTGCCAGACCCGGAAATCAAACCCGAGACCCCTTGCCCGGTAGTCGCACTTGCAACCACTCAGCCAACAAGGCAGTAATTTTTTTACTACTATGGATACCTAGCAATAAAGCTTATGACGTACCTGATGATAAAATAAAGGGTATTCGAATTCTTCCGCAAAAATCACAAAACCTTAAGTTAACTTTAGGGTTATATCAAAACTATTTTCGATAGCCTCAAGACACATAAACTTATTGCTTCTTCCTTAAAACATAAGTTGGTTGGTCGAAAGCGATTACCTAAGTATAGTAGCTACTTATTCGCCGCTGTTTTGAGACGGTACAGTAGAATAGATTTCCCGTGCCTACAGCACATTGCATTCCACAGCCATCAGACCACCACGGATGGGGCCCAGTACGGCTGATGTCCGATACGGAGCCGCAGAAGGCCTAACAAGTTACCGAGCTCTGGCTCAAAGAGCAGGATTATGAACGGAGTGGTTTTTATTTAGTAAGAGTCTGACATCGCCTAAACCAAGGCGAGAGAAGTGTTTGTATAATTTTTCCCATCAAAAAAAATAATAATTTGGCTACACTCTTTTCCAGCGCGTATCGCGTGTGAGAGCAGACAGTGCAGTAGTGCTCGCTGAAGAAACCTTAAAAACTAATCGTGGAGCATGACAATAGAAGAGTAATTATAGGAGGTTCATAGTAGGTTCGACCGTGAACTTTATTGTCCTTGGCTGCCGACGTTGATTATACCAGGTTGATATGATGTAAAACAATAAGTACTTATTCGTGTAACGTATATTAAAAACATTATAAAATATGATGATTAAATATTGAACTAACGAAACAATGTAACCAAGAATTGTATTGAGAACCTGATTGAATTGAGAATTGTATTGAAAAGAGTAACCTATCGAGTTTCTTGTCCGTTCTTCTCCATAGGAATCTACACTTTGGAACAAGCAAATAGCTTCACTAGAGGACTGACCGAGCGGATATTTTTTAAATACTTCAATATTTTGTTTTGACATTCAAGAGCAGGTACTAGGAAGGCTTAATTGAAAAAAATTTTTTTGACTTTGACTTTAATTATGTAGATCAAATCATAGTACAATTAACAATTTCATATTCCGATTCCACGCTGCATCAAATATTAATTTATTTGCGTACTTATGATCTGATTTGTAAAATAATTTTATGTTTTTTATAATAGGTAATATTATTATTTCTTTTTTCAAATGTTGGAATTTGCTGTCAAAAGTGTCGATTCTGGAACCGGCTGTTATAATGCGCGCGAAAAAGGCAAGGATGGAGACAAATAATCTCTTTCATCACCACACTGCATGTTAAAATAATATATGTACTAAGCACTCCTTCAAATTAAGAGATCACAGGATTCAATAATAGAGTGGTATCTCTTCTCGTGTATCTTCCCAGTTTCCGTAAAGAACTGTGTTTTATTTTCATAATAGTACATTTATCTTGCATTCTTGTGTCGACAGTTATTTGTGATAAAGCTGTGGTGAGGCTACAGGCTATTTATCCAACTGGCCATTTCTTTAGATGACTGAACAATGGGTAGACTGTACAATGTTAGTGTTTCTTAAAACACGTTTAGATGTAAGTTTTGAGTGGTCGCAAGTACGAATGCCGAGTAAGGGGTCTCGAGTTTGATGTCCTTGTTGGACTATATTGTTATATTGTTTTTCAATATTGTGTTACATTATACATAAATACACTTTATAACGACGAAAGTATAACAATGTGAAAATACGTATTTACAATTTCAACGTAGTTTGTGTAACGGCAGAGGGTTGTATAAAAAACAAAACAAATAAGCACCCTATTTCCATCGCCGTGTCGCTGCACCGACCGCAGCGACATCTCTATTTTAATTCCGTTAATTGGTGGTAAACAACTCCAAGTGTTTGTTCTCAATGAATTGTTGATGGAAATATTCATTTCCTCGTTTCTTTTGTTATTATAATAGAATGTGAATTTTCTGATGGTGAGACAAATTTATATTATACCATTTGAACTATAATAATAATAATAATAAGCCCGCAGGGCACCTTGAGGCGAGGTGACGGGCATTAGCGATCCCGCGGGCTACCATCATCCCGAGTGCTCCAGGGAGAAGGCACCGTTCCTTCTTCTCCGGCTTGCCTTAATTGGCTGGCTGGAGTGAACGATGACAAGGAACAGGTCTCCCACCTCTGGCTTGCCTTCATTGGCCGTCCAGAGTGGAGTCGCGAGAGCAGTGAACCTGCTCGGAGGGTAAGAAACTATTCGTAAGTCGCGAGTGGGCCAGGGATGCAGGAGGCTTCGGCTGGAGCAGATGATCTGAGTAGAAAGCGGTGGTAGTTTCTTAACCCTTCAGCCACTCACATTCTCGTTGCCCCTCTGTTGCTATATCTAGCAGCCATTCCCGGGGCCCGGTCGGTGAGTTGGCGAGTCTCCGCCTGCCATTTTTACGTGTAAAAATTACATTGTTTCGGCAGGTGCCATAGTCATCCATAGTTCCCAATTTACCAGTCCACAGCAACCCATCCATAGCCCTATCTTTTTTTTCCATTATCCACAATAGTTTTACACTAACCGGAGACTGTCCTTGGGTGCATTTCCATAGTGCATACAGGGATAGTCGCCGGTTTGTGTGTCCATTACATATTTTATATTAAAGTTGTCTAAAGGGCCTCTGCGCAGTTGGCTTCGGCCCCTCGTACGCCTCCCAAATGACCGGGACCCTGTGGTCCCGTGAATGGTAAAGACATACAATAATAATAATAAAGCCTTTTATTCAGATTTACAAAAAACAAAAAGGTTACAAAAAATTTAATATCGCTCACGAATTTGGTTTTTACTAATCTTTTGCAGATCCGTTTGCCAGTTGGCATAGGCCTCCTCCAACCTTCTCCATTCTGACCTTTCATTTGCCACTCTGAGCCATGTATTTCCAGCTACTTGGCGAATGTCCTCATCCCATCTTTTATTAGGTCTTCCTCTCAATCTATGACCTTCTCTTGGGTACCACTGAGTAACGATTTGGCTCCATTTTTCTTTGCCTCTTACCAAGTGACCTGCCCATTTCCACTTTAATCTCTTTATTATTAAAGTTACCTCTTGTACCTTGGTTTTGTGTCTGATGGATTTTTTCTTTATTCTGTCTGCTTTCTTTACACCTAACATGCTTCTTTCCATCGCATGTTGACATGAGGCGAGGTTTGTAGTCGTAAGTTTTGATAATGGCCAAGTTTGGCAACCATAAGTAAGTACAGGTAAGATGCATGTGTTAAATAGTTTAGTTTTTGTTGCTAAGTGTAGTTTGTTATCTTTCATTACCTCCTTCAAGCCCCAGTATCTCTTCCAGCTGTTTGCTACTCTTCTTTCAATTTCTTTATTAACTGTGTCTTTGGGTGACATCAATTGTCCAAGATATATATATTCTTGTGTATAGTCTATTTCTATGTCTTTTACCATTATGGTTCTTTTTTCTCCATTTGTCATTACTTTTGTTTTTTCTCTATTTAGGTGCAGGCCTACCTTAGCACTTTCTGATGACAATTCATTTAACATGTTGTTTAGGTCTTCCGGTGTTTTTGCGAATAAAACGATGTCATCAGCAAATCTTAAATGTGTTAACATTCTTCCATTAATGGAAAATCCTACTTTGTCCCAACATAGGTTCCTGAAGACCATTTCTAACACAGCTGAGAACAGTTTCGGTGACAGTGGATCCCCCTGTCTTACACCTTTTTGTATGTCGAATTGGTTACCTTTCTGTTCCAATTGTATGCAAGCAGAGCTGTCTTTATATATATTTCTTATTATTCTTATATATTTTTCTTCAACGCCCTGTAATTTCAATGCTTCCCAAATCTTACAGTGTATTAATGAGTCAAACGCTTTGCTGTAGTCTATAAATGCGATATAATATGTTAGCTGGTATTCAGCATATTTTTCAAAAATTTGTCTCACAACATGTATATGATCTAGCACTGAGTAGTCCTTTCGGAAACCTGCTTGCTCGATGGGTTGTTGGTCATCTAGTTGTGTTTCTATTCTTTTGAGTATTATTTTAGCAAAAACTTTGTATAAGTTAGACATCAGACTAATGGGGCGGTAGTTTGCTATATCATTTGCATCTCCTTTTTTGAACAATAGAACTATATTTGATTTAGTCCATTGACTTGGTATTGTTTCTGTGTTTATGATGTCATTGAAGATATCCGACAGGACTGGGATAAGTGCTGACTTAGTGTGTTTCAGGATTTCGTTGCTTATTCCATCCGGGCCTGGTGACTTGTCTAGTTTTTGTGTGTCAATAGCAAATTCTATTTCTCTGTGCGTGATATTGGGTACTGCTGCGTTGTTCAAGAGGTCTATTTCTTTCTCGTGCATGCTGTTTCTATATAGATCTTTATAGTATGCTGTAGCAATTTCTAATATGTCAAGTCTCTCATTTTTCATTGATTTACATTTATCCTTCATTTTCACAATCCAATCTTTATTGCAACTGAGTTCCCTATAAGCCTTCTTGATTCCGCCAGTCTGTAGTATGTGTTTCTCTATTGTTTCCATTCTTCTTTGTATTCTGTCTTTTCTTATGCTTTCTTTTATTTCTTTACTTATTTTACTTATCTGTTGTCTTCTACTGTCTGAGGCTTTAGAGCTAATTAGGGTATTCCGTTGCTTGAAGAGGTCGATAGTTTTAGCTGACATACCGTTCTCTTTACGTTTATTACAGCTGAATTCTTTTATGGTGCTTTTGATTTTATTTTCCATCCAGTTATATTTTGTTTGTAAATCACTGCTGTATTCATTATTATAAGTTTTCAGCTTGGTTGATAGGGCATTAGTTATTTGTTCCATTTGATATTTGCTGGGTTTAGTGATGTCTAAATTAATTTTTGGCCTGGGCTTCTTCGGTGGAGTCAATTTTATTTCGGCTCTCACCATTCTATGGTCTGTGTTAAAATTTAGTCTACTAATGACATTTATGTGATGTCGGTCAATTGTGGGGTACTTTGATAACATTAATTATTGTATGTGTGCGGCAGCCAGTCTGCGAATATACGCCTTGTAGCTAAGTCGTTGTTTCATTACTATTCCGATATTTCTCAGTGGCGACGATCAGTATCGAATCACACGCGAAAAATAGTGTTAGCTTGCTAAAATGTCGATTGGAAAGATTGCGGAATTCAAAGTGCATAATGACGATTGGAGATTATACGTGGAACGCTTAGAACAATATTTCTTAGTGAACAAAATACCGGACAACTTACAAGTACCGACATTGATAACGGTGATGGGAGCTGAATCCTACGAACTTTTAGTTAATTTGTGTACGCCGGAGAAGCCTAAAAGCAAAACATTCACGCAGATCACGGAAATTATGGAAAAACACCTACAACCCAAACCTAGTGAATTGGCCGAACGTTATAAATTTCGACACAGAAAACAAAAAGAGGGTGAATCTACATCGGAATACACCGCGGTTTTGAAAAAAATGTCTAAGACCTGCGAATTCGGTTCCTCACTCGAAGAAAGTTTAAGAGATCAGTTAGTTTGTGGCATAACTAATGAAAATATACGACAGCGGTTATTTGCCGAAAGTAAGCTGGACTTCGGCAAGGCGTATAAGTTAGCAGTTAGTATGGAGGCGGCAGAGAAAGACGCGGCAGAGGTGGTTGGACATGGAGGGTCGGCCAGCGAGACGGCGGCGGCAGCATCAGTGACGTGTCAAGCGATGTTGACAACGGGGGCATCACGGCGGAGTGGCGCAGCGCCGGCTACACGCGGTGCGCGTGACGTCAGCGGAGTGGCGCGGGAGGCCACTGCGCAGACTGCGAGGCGGCGAGCGCCGCGCGCATCGGCAGCGCCCGCGCCCGCTCGGCTGGGTGAGCGTGCGCAGCAGCAGTGTCACGTGTGCGGTGCGAGTCACGACGCAGCCACGTGCAAGTTTGTGCGTTACGTGTGTAGGGTGTGTAATCGACCAGGACATCTGCGACGCGTGTGCCCGAATTTAACAGGACACTTCAACGTAGACATTGATCCAAGTAAGGATGATCATGGAAGTGAAAGTACGGAGAGTGACGAGGTAATTTTTATTGATGTTTGTAAATTATCTGCTATAGAATGTAAACCCATGTATCTAGAATTAAACGGGAGCGGTAAAAACATTAAAATGGAATGTGACACCGGTAGTGCTATCTCATGCATAAGCCATGAATGTTACATGAGATTATTTAATGATTTATGTCTTAAACCCTGCCAGCTAACACTTAGGTATTATACGGGGGAGTCAGTCAAACCACTAGGAGTTATAACGCCAACAGTAAGGTACAAAGATACATGCAAGACGTTGGAATTATTTGTTGTGGAGAATGGGAAAACCATTCTTTTAGGACGGCAATGGATGGCCGAATTAAAAATACAATTACCTATTGTAAATTACGAGTGTAATAATGTGACTATGTTCAGAGATGACGTTTTCGACCTGTCTGCTTTCAGTTCCAAATATTGTGAGGTGTTCGCGGACGGTCTGGGCCGGTTCACCGGTGGCAAGGTGAGCGTTCACGTGCGGCCGGGCGCGCGGCCCGTGTTCATGCGCGCGCGCCCTTTGGCATACGCGCTGCGTGAACCGGTGGAGCGCGCGCTGACCCAGCTGCAGCTCGACGGCATTCTCTCGCCGGTGGAGCGCTCGGACTGGGCGACTCCGATCGTACCGGTCGTCAAGAAGGACGGTAACATTAGGATTTGTGCTGATTACAAATTAACTATCAATAGAGTCATAGAAGTTGACCGATATCCGCTGCCTAGGGTAGAGGAGCTGCTGCTTCAGTTGAGGGGTGGTGAACATTTTAGTAAAATTGATTTATCACAGGCCTACGCACAATTTGAACTAGATGACACTAAGAAATATACCGTGATAAATACCCATAAGGGTTTATTTATGTATAACAGGCTAGTGTATGGCCTATCGTCGAGTCCGGGTATTTTTCAAAGACGATTAGAGCAGCTGTTTAAAGATATACCTCAAGTAGGTGTTTTCTTGGATGACATCATAATCACAGGGGCTTCTAAGGAAGCTCACTTGCGAAATTTATGCCAGGTGTTTGATCGATTAAAAAAGTACGGCTTGAGGGTAAAGAAAGAAAAGTGTGTATTCTTTGCGGAGTCAGTTAGTTATTTAGGGCACACCATTAGTAAAAATGGTGTTCACACGTGTCCCGATAAGGTTAAAGCCATAATCAAAACACCCGCGCCTACTAATGTCAGCGAGCTCAGAGCATTCATTGGAATGGTTATGTACTACGGCAAGTTCGTGAAGAATGTTAGTACAGTTCTAGCACCGCTATATAACTTGCTTAGAGTGGGTGTTCAGTTCAGTTGGAGTAAAGAGTGTCAAGATGCGTTTACCAAGGTTAAAAATTTATTAGCAAGTAGTGACGTTTTAATGCACTATACACCGGAGCTGCCTGTAATTTTGACGACTGATGCAAGCAGCGTGGGTATAGGCGCGGTGATATCGCACGCGAGCGCGCACGGCGAGCGGCCGGTGGCGTACGCGTCGCGCTCGCTGACGCAAGCCGAGCGCGGTTACTCACAAATAGACAGAGAGGCGCTCGCTATTGTTTTTGGGATTAGGAAATTTCATCAGTACTTGTATGGGCGCAAGTTTATATTGCGAACGGATCATAAGCCTTTAACTTACATTTTTGGAAATAAAGCAGGGATCCCGGTAATGGCCGCATCCAGACTACAACGCTGGGCGGTGTTATTGGCAGGTTACTCCTATGACATTGAGTATGTGTCATCAAGTAAGAACTGTGCGGATGCGTTGTCACGATTGCCATGTACAGAAGTTAATAATTTAGGAGTACGGAACGATAACACTTATGTTAATTTTGTAGAAGATTTTTTACCTATTACCAGCAAAGATGTTAAAGAAGCTACAGCTCGTGATAAGGTCCTAAGTAGAATTTTAACGTATACCCAATCTGGTTGGCCTACAACTTGTTCAGATGAATTGATTCAACCCTATTTTAGAAGACGTAATGAACTATACACGGAATGCGGGTGCTTAATGTGGGGTTACCGTATGGTCGTACCACTTTCATTACAATATAAAGTTTTAAAACAACTTCACAGTAGTCACATGGGGATAGTGAAGACAAAGAGTCTAGCTCGTAGCTACGTGTGGTGGCCTAACATAGATGCTGCAGTGGAGGAGATGTGCAAGCAGTGTGAGACTTGTGCGGCGGAGGCGGACGCTCCCCACCGGGCTCCAATACAGCCGTGGCCTTACCACACGCGTCCATGGACGAGGCTACACATTGATTTTCTAGGTCCGTACAAAGGTTTAACGTTTTTCGTTTTAATTGATTCTTCTTCAAAGTGGATAGAAGTTTTTGAGATGAAAGGTACTAACGCATCTAAGGTTATAAAAGTATTAAGATCTACATTCGCCAGATTCGGCCTACCAGAAGAATTAGTTTCGGATCAAGGCCCACCATTTACCAGTAATTAATTTAAAAATTTTCTTAAGAATAATGGTATAAAACAGTATTTTTCACCGGCTTACCACCCATCCTCAAACGGGGCAGCAGAGAACGCAGTAAAGTTATGTAAACGAGCTATCAAGAAGGCTTTTAGAGACCAGACAGATATTGATACGGCTTTACAAACTTTTCTTTTAGCTTACCGCAATACAGCGCACGGTACCACCGGGGAAACCCCAGCCATGCTTTTACAGAGACGGACGTTACGGTCGAGACTAGATCTGTTGCGTAGTGATCGTGTCATTGAAAACAGAGTACGAGAAGCACAGGCGCGTCAAGTAGAATACGCGGGTGGAACTCCTCGCAAATTTACAGAGGGGGACTCAATTTGGGCACGGGAGTACGGCTCTGGTGATAAATGGGTAAAAGGCACTGTACGCGGGGTGGACAGTTTACGTAGGTATTCAGTAGTGGCGGATAGCGGTCAAACTTACAAAAGACACATTGATCAAATGCGTCGTAGATCCCGATTTTCCGATGTTACCTGTCCGGGAGGAGATGATGAGAGTCAGCGGGGTGAAGGGAATGTTGTCGAGCCTTTAAGCAAGGGTTCAGAGGAAGTAACTCTGCCAGAAACAGAGACTGTAAATACTAACCAGGGCGAACAAGAAGGTGTTCCTTCTGAACACTCCTCACCTAAACTACCATCGCCATCTGTGCCACCGGTGAGTCGTTATTCCAGGCGGACACGGAAACCGGTAGATAGATTTAGAGTAGAATAAGTTAGTTCATAAGAATGCCTAGTTAAGTTAGCCTAAGAATACTTAGTTAAGTTATCGACTCTTGTAAATTAGTTAATAAGAGATTTAATTCTAGATTAGCGGTGGAGGTGTGATGTCGGTCAATTGTGGGGTACTTTGATAACATTAATTATTGTATGTGTGCGGCAGCCAGTCTGCGAATATACGCCTTGTAGCTAAGTCGTTGTTTCATTACTATTCCGATATTTCTCAATTTAGATTTGTGAAAAATTTGGTTTTATTGGTTAGAATGAAGTCAATTTCGTTTTTTGAGTTTCCACCTGGTGCAGCCCAGGTCCACATGTTTTTCCTATTTTTCTTATATATTGTGTTTAAAACTGTTAACTTGTTTTCCAAAGCGAAGTCTATAAGCTTTTTTCCATTTCTGCTTCTGTTTTTGTTGCTGTATGTGTAAGGTCCAATAGCTGGTCTTTCTTCTATGTGGGCTTCTCCTATTTGCCCGTTGAAATCCCCCATGACTATCACATTTTTCTGTGGATTGGATTGAATTGTTTTGTTTAGGTCTCGGTAGAAGGATTCGATTTCTTGAGTTGTTGCTTGTTCAGTAGGACAGTACACTTGAATAATAGTCCATGAATTATCGTATTCAGGAAATTTTATATTCAGTAATGCTATTCGTTCTGAAACTCCATGGAATCCTTGAATGGATTTGGCTAGATGTTTTTTTACCAAAAATCCCACGCCATATCTACCTGGAGTTTCTCCAATGTAGTATAATATAAAATCTGGGTGTGCCACGATATGTTCTCCATTCTTCTCACTTCACTTAGGCCGAGAATATCCCAATTTACCGCTTTTAGTGCATGTGACAATTCTGTGAGGCTGTCGTCAGACCTCAAACTACGTACATTTAAAGTTGAGATGTATATTTTTAGAGAATTACGTTTCTGTTTATCATTACAATTATAATATGTTGCTTTAGTTGGAGGGTGGTGGTCTGACGTCCCGCGGTGACCAGCCGTATTGGGACCTGATGGTTTTAGTGGTTTTTCTTTTATTGTCTTGCTTTTATATATTTCGGTAGTAGTCCGGTTGCCGATATTTGGTTGCTATTGGTTATTTCCTGACAGAGTTGAAAAGGAGTTCGATCTATTTCTCATTATATCAAATGCATTTATTCTGTTTGTTTTTGAGGCTGTAATATTTTGTTGTTTTCTAGGTTGCAGGTTGAATTGTGGAGAAGTGGATGATTCTCGTTTTCTTTTTTCTTTATTCTGATTATTTTCTCTAACTACTAACTTATCAAACTTTAAATACGCTAGATTTCCCTTGTTCCTTTCTTCTTTTAGCTTAGGTAATAGGGCTTTTCTTTTTTCTAATACTTCTTTTGGATAATCTTCGGTGATGTATACTTCTTTCAATTTCTTTTTGTTAGCTAATATTTCAGCTTTCTTCATATGACTAACAAAGGAAAAAAGAATAGGTCTTGGTTTATCATTACTTTTCCCTTCCCCAATACGATGTACCTTATTGACGTCGCAATCTTCAATAACTAGTCGTGCGTCATGTTGGAAAATTCTTTGATCTTCTTTAGTAGCTCTGAGGTTGAATTTTCCCCTTCTTTTAATCCAAATATCACTATGTTCTTACTTCTTTTCTCCCATTTCAACTGCTTCACTTCATTCTGTAGTTTTTCTACGGTTGTTTTCAATAATTTATTTTCTTCAATAATCGGCTGTAGTTTTTCTTCCATTCTACACATAATGGTGTTGGATATGGATTCTGTTAATTCAGCTGTTTGATTTTTAATTTCGATTTTCATTTTATCAAACAACATTTGAAATTGTTCTTCCATTATTTTTATAGTTATTTATTTCTTTTAATGTAAATATATATTTTTTATTTTTGCTTGAATCGGAACGTTGTTTTTCTCTGTTGTCAACCCCAGTAACCAAAGGTGACAGTTGTCAATGAATGATGTCTTTTGTGCCAAAAGACTGATATCTGTTTTGACAGTTGACACTTCTGACAGTTGACACTTCTGACTGTTGGCACTTCTGACAGTTCTTCTATTTGATTAATTTAACTATGGTATGGTATTTTAACTAACCTCAAAATGTTTGCCTTTGTTTTCGCCTTGTTAATTTGTTCTATTCCAGCAATTTTCGTGGATTTTATATGTTCACACTCTGCAGTGCACTTTTCTTCCTATTTTGAAGCGTATTATGTGTAGAATAGGGATCCCAAACTAATTTTTATTATAATATATTTACACTACAGTGAGTTGTATGTGTTGACACTACGAGCACCGGAACCGGAAAAAACATTTGAACTATAAGCATTATAAATGCAAAGGTATGACTGCCTCGTTGCCCGAGTGGTCGCAAGTGCGACTATCGGGCAAAGGGGTCTCGGGTTCAATTCTCGGATCGGGTAAAGTATTACTGGGTTTATAAAAAAACTCAGTAGTAGCACGGAGTCTGGAATTGTGCCCGGTATATGGCAATAGGCTCCCCCCTATTACATAGGACTCATAACATAAATAGTGAAAAGTGGGTGTTACATTGTACAGTGGCATAATGTGCACCTCTGCCTACCCCTTCGAGGATAAAAGGCGTGATGTTGTGTTATGTGTATTTATGTGTCTGAAAATAATTATCAGCCTGTAAAGTGATGTAGGTTACCCTTTTTCAATTACGGAGGCGTAAGGGTTTATAATAGTAAGTAATTACACAGAATTGAGGATTAGATAGAAATGATAATATTGGTTTCTATAATCTAAGTGTGGGAGAGCCATGCTTAATCACGAATGGGCCGGCTCGACCGGAGCGATGTGGTATCGCTCGGCCTCACAGAAAACCGACGTGAAACAACGCTGGCGTTATGTTTCGTCGTGTGAGTGAGTTTATCGGAGGATCATTTACTCCCCTCCCCAGTGTCCCCAATCCCTGAATGCCCCATAATCCTCAAATTCCCGATTCCCAGGCCGGTAACGCACCTGTAACGGCTCTGGTGTTTCAGGTGTCCATAGGCGGCGCTGAATGCTTATCAGGTGATCTGTCTGAAACCAAGCCAAGTTACCTATTAATAATAGGCCATTATTCAAAACTTGGATTAACTTTTAACTCCATTCTCTCAAGTCTCTTAATATAGAACCAATTGAAAGTTTCATCATTCAGTCAGTTACAAATAACAATACAATGACATAAATTCCTCGCTAATTTAATTCAGAAGATTACTTGAAGTATCGACATGCTTACAAAAAATCGGTATGAAATTGTGGCGAGATGTAGCTACCTAGCTATTTACATCGATAGACACCTCGATAGATGCAAGATTCTAATGCAGCATCGTAACGACACATTCGAACGATTTGAATTGCAGAACACGAACGCTCGATCCAACCGCTCAGTTGTAACAAAGATGTAGAATTCTTTTCATTGTAATTTTTAATTACATTTTTTTTTAACAATTGAAACCCAAAAATAATGTGTGGAAATATCATCGTCATCATCATCATCAACAGCCTATAAATACCCACTGCTGAGCAAAGCCTCTTCTCACACGGAGAAGGTTTGAGAATTAATCACCATGCTTGCTCATTGCTAGCTGGCGATTACAGTCTTATAATTAGAAATTATAAACCCAAGTTTCCTCACAATGTTTTCCTTCATCGTTTGTCAGTGGTGTCTAGATAATCTTAGAAAGTACATACATACAACTCGGAAAAGTCACATTGGTATTACGTTGATTTTCATATCACATCTCCACATCAAAATTTATTTCAAAATACAACATCAATCAACTCAAATCAGTCCCATAAACGACCTCCATGACATGGGACAAATACTAACAAGCTGAAGATAAAGTCGCACCATCACTTTAGCTTACCCTCAAGAGAATAAAAGACGTGATAATATGTATCTAACAATCCCATCAACTTCTGACGATACACATGGGATAATACGTAGACGTTATCCTACTGATATTATAAATGTTTGTTCGTATGTGTGTATATCTTTTACTTAAAAACTATTGAATAGATTTGGATGCTATTTGGTGCAGAGATAGACTATGCTCTAGAACAACTTATAGACTACTTTTGTCCTGGTAATGTGAGCGGAGCTTGTGGCGTGTGTGTACGTTTGGAACTCCTTCACCCAAAAACTGCTGAACGGATCTGAAGGAATTTTGACACGGAGGTAGATTATAATTCTATACATCTATACATATAATAAAACTGCAGAAGTGTAAATTCTGTACATTGAAAATATTAAAAAAATAAATAGTACTAGATGAAAACTGAACCCAAAATTGTAATAAAAATAATGTTTGTCTGTCTGTCTGTCTATATGTTCACGCATTACGCAAAAACTACTAGTCCGATTACGATGAAACTGGGTAGAATTATAATTTAATATCCCGTGCACAACACGGATACCTTTTATCCCGAATCTAGAACAAGACAGAAGAATTTTTTGACCCAATAACGCGGCCAAACCGACTGGTAGAACTAAGCAAAAAATATTATATTTAACGTAAGCTAGGCACATCCAGTGCGCATTAATCATAGCAGTGTTCCGTCCACTTGAACAAATTGAATTTTTCATGTGTCCCTAGATTACCCACCTTCTAAACGAGTGCTGGATGAAAGGTATCATTTGATGGCAATATTCGAATACATTTTTGCAATAAAATCTTGATTTTTGTTTTCGATAGAAAATGTAATTTATAGAAAATAGTGTCGATGGATTTTAATAAAGCTGAACGGAACTATGCATGGTTTTCTTTAAAGACATATGACTTTGTTTGAACCAAAATCATATGTCTTCTGTCAAAATCACCTTCTGTGTTATGATTTTACTACGATTCCGTTGATTATCTAAGTATAGTATTTTTATTTGTGGCAAAGGTGTAAATGGTCTGGATATTTGTAACAAATAGGTAAGTATCGCTAGCTGTATCTTTAATTGTTTTTTGATATTTTATCAAATAGCAGTAGCAGTAGCAGTATTTTTTTATGGTTTAAGATGAAATCAAGCGATAAAGTCAAAGTCAAAGCATTTATTTCAATTAAACCATAATTTGGTACTTTTGAAACCTCAACAAAATCAATCAATATCGTTTGATTAACCTACACTTTCCTAATTAAGATATTTTCCTATCTACTTATGAAGATTAGACCAGCAGATGACCTAATGATGATGATTACAAAAACCTTGTAAATACAATGATTACCTCCTTAGCTGGGTGGTCGCAAGTGCGACTGCCCGGCGGTGTAATACTGGGTTTTAAAAAAATTCAGTGGTAGCAAGGAATCTGGAAATGTTACCGGCGTATATGGCAGTAGGCTCACCGCCTATTACATAAGACTTAAACATAAATAGTGAAAAGTGGGTATTACATTATAGAGTGGTATTAAGTGCCGTAATGTGCACCTCTGACTACCCTTTCGGGGATAAAAGGCGTGATGATATTGATTGTAAAATACCTACATACATAATCAATTTTTCCCATGCCATAAAATTTTCAAAAACCCTGAAAATTCCAAATAACCTCCCATTTTCTTAGCATTACACCACAAAAAGTACTAGGGCTCCATAAGAACGAGTTAGTCGTACCGTTAGTGAGCTCATTTCCTTATTCGCCCGAGTAACAGTCCCGACGTAAACACCGGAAAATGTAGCGAGCTAGCGACCCACCCACATATGGATACCGTACACACGTAATTGGTATATGACATTGGATATGTGTCTTTTGAAATTGAAGTTTTACTAGTAAAGGGTATTTTAATGGACAAATATGTGATTGACAGCGCTGCAGTACAACATGTAGTGTTCTTTAATGTAATAAAAATAATTATTAAATTCAATAAAACACGTTTATTCGGGTTAAGACATGCACGCTATAAAAATATACTTATACATAATGCTGCAAAGCTGCAAGCCTTTTGGGCACCTTACCTCATGGCATTGCTGAGGATATTATTTTCGATGCGTTAAGTTAGTTTTTCCATTATCTACTCTATATAATCTAACATTTTTATGTAATTGTTAAAGATTTTTCCTTTTCTGCTTTTTTACCCTAAAAGACCGGCAACACACTTATTACTCCTCTGGTGTTGTGAATGTTCACGGGCGCGCATCATCGATTGCGTACCATCAGGTGATCTTTCTACTCCTTTCCTAGCTTATTTTATAAAAAATGCCTGCTGTGTTAAACTTTACTGATGAAAAACAATACCCTTCTCACAGATGGCAAAAAAGTAGCTTAATGTCTTTACAATTTTATTAATAACTGTATACATAGTTAATAACGAAAAAGATTCCAATGAATCAAAAACTTCCTTCTAATTTAAAAGAATGTTTTAAAGTTTTATCTGTTTCAATTTAGAATGACATAAAACATATTCTTGTGCTGTTAACAAGATGTTGCTCGTTGCTTTTATATTCCTATGGGAAACGCTAACAAAGAAACATTGAGACCTTTCAGACAAAATTGCGTATATCGTGCGTGAAAATATTTTATAACTAAGTGTGATTTTTACCATACCAATTTACAAACACCATTGTTGTAACAAGTATGGTTGTCGAACACAAATTGTTAGAGTTTGTCGCTGAAATAAAATAAGTGTAACATTTTAAAATTATATCTTGTGTGGCGAGTGCTTGTATCAAGTGGCGTATTCTCTTCTCTTTCTAATGGATTTTATTGTACAACATATCATTACGCCTTTTATTCCTAAAGGGGTAGGCAGAGGTGCACATTATGCCACGTCCGAAGTCCCATGTAACTCCGTGCTACAATTGAGATTTTTTTAAACACCCAGTAACACTTTGCCCGACTCGGGAATTAAACCCGAGGCCCCTTGCCCGGCAGTCGCTCTTGCGACCACTAGGCCGAAAAGACAGCCTTTCTTGTACAACTGTTTTTTTATTTCCAATATTATCTGCACTGAACTAATATCAGTTATAAGTAACAGATGCTAATTAGTATAACACACAGAAAATATACCACATAACTATTTTTAAAGAATATTCTCATGAAAATAAATAGTCACACAATAAACCACAACCGTCCGTTTGTCTGTCTTCGCCTTAACATACAATTTACAAGAACACTGCGGTCACGTATAGAGCCTCATAATTAAAACTACAGTTATTTTCAGTTTAACACGAACTTTAAAAAGTATTCCTAGAAGTTTAATTTTGTATTTTTACTATTGTCTTTTTTTTTTTTTTTTTTTTAAGGGGGGAAAATCATCGAATGACTGCTCCCGCCTGGGTGAGGCGGAAGGGAGTGTCAGACTCTTACTGACTAAAAACCACCCCGTTCCTTCTCCTGCACGTCGAGCCGGAGCCCCGGTTACCCGTTAGGTTCTCCGCGACTCCGAATCGGCATCGGCCCTATTGGGCCCCATCTGTGGTGGTCTGATGGCTCTTTGAGGCGCGCGCGGAACGCGACGCGCCGTACGCTCGGGTCTGTTTCTGGTCGGACGGGGAGCCACCCATGCTCGCCGTCCGCAGGCCCGCGCTACGGTGGCCGGAGATCGTCCCGCGATCCCCGACGCCCGGTGTGTCCTTCGCGATGGCTGGGTTGCGAGGAGGCAGCGCTTCGCTGCCTCACGCGTCCCGCCTCCTCCTTAGCCAGCATGACTGCTTCGCAAAAGGAGGAGACGGCATCCCAGTCCCCCTCGCTCCGCATCATGGCCTGAACTAGGCCCGGACGCGAGAGGTCTCCATCGCCGATCACTTCCCTGAGGGCACGGCGGTGCTCAGCCCACGCAGGGCATTCCGCAACAGTGTGTTCCACCGTGTCTCATGGGTGGTCCTCGCAGTGATGACACCCGGGCGTTTCCTCCCGCCCCATCAGACACAGGTACCTCCGAAACTTCCATGTCCGGTGAGGACCTGCGTCAGGCGGTAGGTGAGGACGCCGTAGCGTCTCTCAAGCCACTCCTCAAAGAGGGACTTACCGCTGCAATGGCAGCGAGCCCAGCCCTCGGTTGCGACAGTCGTTGCTGCCATTCCGCCATGAGATCGCGCCGGAGCTCATCCCGCCACGCACTTATCTGGCGCGGCAGCGGAGTTTCGCCCCGGCGACGTGCCTCCGCGCGCATGCGATAAACGCGCGCGAGCACCTTCGCCTCCAGATCCCACGGCGGTAATCCGGCAAGGAGGTTCGCCGACTCCCAGAGATCGTGCGGTATCCGCGGATCATTCGGATCGCCATGACCCTCTGTGCCATAAGCAGCGCCCGAGCGGGCCGCTGCAGCAGGTTCGGCGCCCAAACAGGGGCGCCGTAGAGGGCCATGGACCGCACGACCCCGGCGTATAACCTCCGGCAGGAGGCGTTTGGCCCCCCGAGGTTGGGGGAGGATGCGCTTAAACGCAGCCCCCACCCTCGCCAACTTTGGAGCCAAACGTCGGAAGTGCTCCACGAAGTTCCATCGACTGTCGAGGACGAGTCCCAGTACTCATCGCCGTCTCGACGCCGATGGTAAACCCCTCCCGCCATTATTTGAGACCCACCAGGAGGTGGCGCATTCCCGCGGCCATGAAAACACATGGCCTCGGACTTGTGGAGCGCCACCTCGAGTCCCAACTGCCGGATTCTCTCAACGACTGTCGCAACCGCTGTCGCCATTAAATCGGCCGCCGCCTGGTGCGACCTCCCGTGCGCTAGCACCAGCGTGTCGTCGGCGTAGCATATCATGCTAACGCCGTTCGGGAGGTCGGTGCGCAACACCCAGTCATAACCGATGTTCCACAGGAGCGGCCCCAGAACCGAACCCTGTGGAACACCGCGTGACATCTCTCGCCGGTTCCACTCGCCCCGGTGACCGGGGTAGATGACGGACCTGTCCGTCAGGTATGCCTCGATTACACGACGGAGGTAGGTAGGCACCCGATGATATCGGAGTGCCTCCAAGATGCAGCTCCAGGGCAGGGAGTTGAAGGCGTTGGCGATGTCCAGAGACACCGCCACTACGACCTTACCCCTGGACACTGCAGTCCCCGTCGTCCGGTCCCTAACGCGCATGATGGCGTCCACCGTGGAGCGCCCTCTGCGGAAGCCGAACTGGCCGTCCGATAGGTCCGGCCCAATATCCGTCAGGTGCGCGACGAGGCGGTTCGAAATGATTCTTTCGAAGACTTTCCCCACCTCGTCGAGCAGCACTATGGGCCGGTACGCGGACGGAGAGTCCGCAGGGCGCCCCGTCTTCCGCACGAGGACCAGTTTTCCCGCTTTCCAGAGCAGCGGGAACTGGCCTCTCTCCAAGCATGCGCTGTAGAGACCGATTAATCGAGGCCTGAGAGCCTCTGAGGCCAGGACCCATGCTTTGCCATGCAAGCCGTCGGGTCCTGGGGCGGTGTTCTTGGCGCCCATCCGGCGCACCGCCGCTCTCAGTTCTGCCTCGGTCACCTCTGGGACGATGTCGTCGTCGTCGTCGCTATAGCCCGCGTCGGGCACCGCAGGGGGCGGAGTCATATACGGAGGGGTGAAGCCCCTCCACAGCCGGGGGAACAGGGCGCCAATTACCTCCTCAACGACCTCTGGCCGGAGACTCTGAGTGAGCGGGGGAGCCCAAGCGCGAAGCTTGTCGCGTACCATGCGGTACGGGCGTCCCCACGGGTCTCTATTCAGAGTCCCCAGCATCTCCCGGCGGGCCTCCTCCTTGGCCCGCAATATCTCCGCCTTGAGGACGGCTTTCGCCGCCCTGTATCCCTCATACAACTCCGCCTCTCTCGCCTCCGCATTTGGAGGACGGAGACGGCGCCTGCGGTGCCTAGTGTACTGGCGTCGCGCAGCAGTGCACGCCTTGCGTAGAGCTGCCAGCTCTTGCGACCACCAGTACACCTGGCGCTTTTGTTGCCTCGACCGGATCCGGGGCATCGCCACGTCACAGATCCTGGACATGGCGTCCTGGAGCCACTTGGCCTCATCGTCAATGTCGGCAGGCCTGACCGGTGGTATCACCCAGGCCTGCACGATGGCGGCTTCCAGGAGCAGCTCCCGGTCCAGCTGTTTCAGCGCCCAACGCGGGCCACATGGGGCCTGTCTGACCGGCGGATCCGCGGACTCGGCGGAGACGTTGAACCGGATATACCGGTGGTCGGAGTATGTCTCCACCTCCTCCATGACACGCCAGTCAACGATACGTGGTGACAGAGCAGGGCTGGCGAACGAAATGTCCACCACCGACTCGCCCTGCATCCGCACGCACGTAGGGACAGAACCCCGGTTCAAGACGACTAGGCCTGCCTCAAGGGCCCAGTCTTCCACCATCCTACCCCGGACGTCGGTGAACCGGGAACCCCAAGCCAAATTCTTGGCATTGAAGTCCCCGAGGACGAGCACGGGGAGGGAACGGAACCCGACGACGACTGTGACCAACTCCATCAAGGAGTTGTGGAACTCGGCGAGAGTTCGGTTCGGAGAGAAGTACACGCCCACCACAGCGAGCTCTCCGAACCGTGCTGCGACACAACCCCGGCCTCTTTGAGCTGCCTCAAGAGTCGGGGTACCGGCGGCGGCCGATGAGATGATGGTCACCGAGCCGTCCAGGTCCACCCAGTGATCCCTGGGCGGGACAAAGTACGGCTCGGAGACCACGGCGACATTGATCGACCACTGCGCCATGCTCTGGAGCAGGAGATCCTGAGCAGCGGCGCAGTGGTTAATATTCGCCTGGAGGAGGCGGAATGGAGCCATTATTGACAGTCCATTCCGATCTCCTCAGTAGCGGCAGCGGCGACTGCGGCAGCAGTGGCGGCGGCGGCGGCGGAAACGGCAGGGGTGGCGGAGGGCCTACCTTTGCCCTTGGGTTTGGCAGGAGGGGAGCAGCCCTTGCTCCCGACCCGGTGATTGGCCGGCTTGCCAGCCGCCGCACATGCGTTGCAGTGCAGCGGGGCAGTGCAGGAGCCGGCCCTGTGACCGGGCCGACCGCAGCGGAAGCAACAGTCGCTGCGGTCCACCTCTGAGGTGCATTTGGCGCTCACGTGCTCCCCCACGTGACAACGGTAGCACCTCAGAGGCCGGGTCTCGAGCAGCTTTACCTGCGCCGAGACCCATCCCACCAAGAGCCTTTTGCCCTCCTTCAGCTTCTTGGCCGCTGTGACGGGGCAGCTCACCACCACCGTGCGCAGCCCCGAGTTGTCCGGACGGATGGTGCCCGCCTTGATCTGGTCAGTAGGGCACCCTCCCGTCCTGGCCACAGCGGCCACCACCTCACTTTCCGTGACGGAGTCGTCCAGGCCCAATATCCGGACATCCACACATTTGGTGGGCCTGGACACGCGGGCCTCGTCTGCCCCGAGGCACGCCCTAAGCCTCTCAGCCAGGGCGTCGGCCGACGGGCCACTGGCCGCGCCGGGGACCTCCAGTAGACGGGCTCCGGTAGCGGTCACCTTGACCGCAAACCCGTCCGGGGCCCCGAACTCCGCAGGTGTTACCGCCCCCTTGAGCTTGGCGAGGACGTCACCATAGGTAACGCCCCTATTGACCGCCTCGGGCTGCAGTGTAATAACTACAGCCGCGGTCTTAGGGGCGAGGAGCAAGGCAGCAGCGCGTTTCTCCCTGCGCTGCTGCTGCCGTCGCTGCCGCTGCGCCTTTTTGCGGCGCTTTCGGCCCTCCCTGGCGACTCTCCTCGCCTCGCCGGCGATTTGCCAACCGCCGCCGTCCTCCACTCGCGGGGCGGGTTCCGCCGCCGCTGCTGCAACTCCAGCTTGCCGGGCTGGAGTGTCCCTCCTCTTTTTGCGCCTCATGGGCGCAGGCGCCATCGGCGCAGCTGGGGTCTGCGCCGGCGGGGGCGCCGAGGCCTCGCGGGAGGAGGCGCCCGCGCCTTTGCCGGCGGTTGGGGGCCGCGGCCAGCCTGACCAGTGGAGGTCGGAGGCTTGGCCACAGCAGCCGCGTATGAGCCCGATGCCGCGGGCGGGGAGGCCCGGCTCGATGCGAGCGGGGGGCGCAAAAGCCTGCCCTCCAGCACGTCAAAACGTCGCTGGAAGGCAGCCATCTCCGCTCGCAGCAGTCCGACTACGTCGGACTCCGCCGGGGGCTGGGGGTGACTGCCGCGAGCAGCGGCGAGCTCGGCCCTGGCCGTCCGCAGCTCGGCCTCCAGGGCCGCATTGGAGGCCGCCAAGCGCGCCAGCTCCCGCCGCATCTCGCCCAGCTCGGAGCGCACCTTTTCTGCAGTGGGCACCGCGCACTGCTCCAAGGCTGCCTCCGTAATAGTGGCCACCGCCGCCCTAAGGAGGGAGAGCCTAACCGGCTGGGATTTCCCCATAGCCAGTTTATGGAGCACCTCCGTGATGGCCTGTCGGAGGTGCCCGGAGCCGCTCGCGCTCTCGGAGCCCGACTCGCCCTCCGAAACCTCCACGCCGGACATCTCGGCTGCGGAGGACTCTGAACGGGCAGCGCTCGAGAGAGCCCTGCCCTCCGCAGCCAGTCGCTCGGCTGACTCCACGCAGGCAACTGGTGCCGGTTTCCGGCGACCGCCGCCCTTGCCGCCCCTACCCCGCGCCGCCGTTGGGACTTTAGGGGGAGGCGCCTGCGCGCCGGAGGACGGGGACGAAGCGTCCTCCTCCAGCCTGGGACGCTTAAACGTCCCCGTCACGCGACGGCGTGAGCCCTTCGAGCTCACGCTCAGCCGATCCGCCAGTGATGTGTCGGACTCAGGGTCCGACACCATCGTAATTGATGCCCGTGTGTGGGGCACGCTAGATGTGTCCAGCGTCTCCCCACGGGCGCCAGAGCCCCTTGGTTCCCCTCTACTACGTCTGCAGGTGAGCCAAGCTCACCCGCACTCTCCTCCTCCGACAGTTGTGGTTTTGTTTTTTTAGATTTTACTTTCTCCATACAGTTCCCACGAGTATGGGGGAAATATTCGGTCCACCCAGGCAGTGCCCCCTGTACCTGGGTAAGTGTTCATTTGTTTCCCAACTAGAGGTTCCACTGGTCCCCTAGCTGGGGGTGCGCTCGCGACTGACACTACTCCTCAGCCATGCATACTCTCGCCGCGCACCAGAACTTAGTATTGGAGGAATTTTTTATAGAGGTTATCTTCCTCGCGGTCCGGGCGACCAAGCCAAGACCCTCGTCCCGTTCAGAGTCACAAAACATGACCGTGACCTCCTTACGGGTTACGATATCGACGGCTGCAATCGGGGACAGCTTGTGTCCCGATGCTGCTCGCTGGCAGGGTGAGTGCACAACGAGCACCGCCCTTGCCTCTACGCCACGCTCTCTGCTATGTCCAGAGAGACGGGCGGAGAAACGCCCCTCGGAAGCGCGGGCTATGAGCCTCCGCACACAGCCCGCCGCCTCCAGAACCCTATCGGGTTCGCCCGCCCAGTCCAGAAGTCTGCTGCGGGCGACAGTCACTCCAACCCTATCACCCCCGCTAGGGAGACTGTCGCCCGCACCCAGGGTGCACCACGGGGAGGTCTTCTGGCACCGCACCCCTTTACTATTGTCTACACGTTTTAGTGTTAAATGTAAGACGTATACGTATTCCCGAAAGGATAAACGTGAACTGTTTCACTGACATAGCAAAGCTAAAGTTTATTATAAAATAAAATTATGTAGGTATTTTTATTAAATCGATCTAAAATATGAAGTATCTTGGTCTAAATAATAATATATTAAATCAATTGTTATGTTTTCGACTGGCTCGCGTAACTGTTTCGTAAATTAATGAGCAATATTCGTAGCAGCGCGACAGTGGCTGCGTCGCGAGTCGTGGAATGCTGCTCATGAAGATGAGCCTCTAGCATGGCTTGAAACTAGTCGAGTTGCTCGTGAATCAGTTACGTGAGCAAACCGAAAACATTATAATTAAGTCGGTAATAGACAAAAAACATCTATTTCTTAATAACAAAACAATTTCTCTGGAATTTGAACCGGTGTATGACAATAAGCTCATATCGAACTACATGGGACTCGTAACACAACTGGTAAAAAGTTCATCTACATTAACGCCATCGAAACCAGAGGCGAAAAATAGTATTTTACGTACGAGGTTGTAATTCCAAGGCCGGGGACATCTTTCATAAACCTGAAATGTTCGTGAAACCACAATGCATGGCATACCGTTATAGCTACCGCTCACAATACATGATCGAGGATATTTGACAGCGTGTCTCATAAAGTCGATTTTAAAATGAAATTTTATATGCACACGGGTGACAAGGGGTATGATCATAGATCACAGAGGTATATTGGAGATTAGGTGGTAGTTCACTTGCATCTTTTAGTAATGGAGAAACAAATATAATTTTAGCACTAATACTTGTTGGGAAGTTTGATTGTAAATAATAATGATTTTTACTGAATACTGCTCATAAATAAATATGCAAATTTATTGCAAAAACTATATACCTCTAATATATCTGAGTTAAAGTCTACTACTTTGTATTATATTGGCTGAGAATGGACCTAAGCAAATTTTGATATTTTATCAATCAATCTACTATATAAAAATACGTCGAGTTTTCCTTCCTGACGCTATAACTCCAGAACGCACGAACCGATTTCCACGGTTTTGCATTCGTTGGAAAGTCTCAAACTCCGTGAGGTTTTATAACATACTAGCGGACCCGACAGACGTTGTCCTGTAATAATAGGTATAGATAGATAACCTAGAAACCGACTGCAGGGCCATCTGCCGGGCTGATTTGTGAATCTAAACCATTCCCAGATCCCCTTGAACACACACAAAAAATATCATCAAAATCGGTCCAGTCGTTTGAGAGAAGTTCAGTGACATACACACTCACAGAAGAATTATATCGAGGGGTAACGGACTATGTGGTTTAAGCGGCATTTTCGGCGATATTGAGTTATTATAATTATATATTCGACGGAGAAAAATTCGCTGATTCCGAATATATATATATATATAACTCACAAAAGAAAACGTGGCGAAAAGGTGACGAAACGAATTTCGCTGGGTTTGCTAGTCAATCGATAAAAATATGTTCCCGGGGGTAAAAAGTAGCCTATGCTCTAGACAACAATCTACCCCTGTAGCAAACTTCATCCCCATCCCTTCAGCAGTTTTGATGCGACTGAGTAACAAATAAACACACAAACTCACAAATTTCCGCATTTCTAATAGTGTTTCAAGCTAATTTTGACCATCGGCCCAACGGTTATAGCGTAAATTCCACTGCGTATAACCCAACATTGAACAAACTTAGTTAAATTTGCGTTTGGTACAGTAATCGTGCCTAGGGATCGAGCCGTACAATTAAGTTTGTTTTTTCGTGTATATACTTTTTTGGGATAAAAAGTGCTCAATGTTGTACCCAGGAGTATAATTATACCAAGTTCCATCGAAATCGAATTAGTAGTTTTTGCGTGATGCGTGAACTTACAGACAGACATACAGACAAAAAGTTTTTGATCATATTTTTGGGTTCGCTATCTGTATCTATCTAATAACAATGAAAATATAAAAAAAATAATAGTGAGGGAGTCACCACACTATTATTTTTTTTTTAATATTTTGATTATAGCATTTTCACTTGTACAGTTTTATTATACATTATGTACCTATAGATTATTTTGCACAACACAAAGTTGAAGAAAGGATAGCTTATAAGCCTTATGTATCCAAATATAGGTACATTTAAAACGTACAATAAAGTAATCTAGCTGAAAATTTAGTAAAAAGTGGTACATTTATTTCAATTTAAACAACATTTTATTCAAGTGTACAATGTAGTCTCAATAATTTACTTTCTCTAATAGAAATGGGGTTTCAAAACATTTTTATATACAAAGTAAAGCGAATAACTCAGCTGTGACTGTTGAGTAATATGTAACTTTTAATTGCTAACACGTCTGTGTTCAGTCTTGGATTGTGAAAACTGGATGGTACTTTAATTTTAGCAATTTACATATAATATTTTGTTTTTGTATAGAATATACTGGCTAACGAGCAGGTGGATCACCCGATGGTGAAAGCAATCGGTGCCGCCCATGGACACCCGAAGCGTTAGAAGTGCGTTAACAGCCTTTCGGTGATTAGGAATTTGAGGATTGTAGACGATTCGGAGATTGGGATGATTGAGAAGGAGAATAATTGCGCCTCCGGGAACCTCGAGTGAGGTTCCCGGAGGCGCAATTATTCTATACGACGAAACAACGCAAGTGTTGTTTCACGTCGGTCTTCTGTGAGGCCGTGGTATCACCCCGGTCGTGAAGGCCCATTCATGCCGAAGCATGGCTCTCTCACACTTAAATAAAATAGAATAGAATTTAGATTTTAAAGTTATTTCATTGATTTATATTTTCTGTGAAGCCGTGGTATCACTCCGGTCGTGCAGGCCCATTCATGCCGAAGCATGGCTCTCCCACACTTAAAATAGAATAGAATTTTAATTTTAAAATTATTTCATTGATTTATATTAGGTATCTTGTAAGTGATTCATTTATCATTCATCGATTCAATATCAAAACTCTACATACCGAATACTGTTTTCATAATAATATGTGTTTTTTTTAATCCACATTTATGTCCGATGTTTGAGAATAGATTTGTCAAGCACATTATACAAAAGCACATTGTACAATTACCGAATACTGTTTTCATAATAATATTTTTTTCATGATATCTGCATTTATGCCCGATGTTCCTATGATAATAGATTTGTCCAGCACATTATTATTGACACAGCTATAGTGTATATATGTTTCTACTATAATAGAATTCTTCATTTTATTTAGAAAATCTTGATAATAAAAGGTCAACAGAACATAAAAAAGTATATTTATTTGCAAGTAAAAGCTAATCTTTGCCAATAAATTACTGGAACAATCGTTGTGGCTATATATTAGCTAAGTCTTGCCTAAGCTGGGGTTTCCTTATTATCCTCAAGTTGTCCATCTGTCTGTTGTGTGTTTCCTATATTGCTTTGTGAAAAGTTATCTTTGTTTCTGGTTTTGTTGATTTCATAGAATATTAATTAATAAACTAAAGTCATCAATATTTTACCATTTGTTATAATCTATTAATCCACTAGTTTTTAACCGCTACTTCACCCACATATTCCTGTTTTATTCCATAGATAGATAAAAAATATCCTATCACCAAGTCAGCCCATATCATGCCTGTATATCGAATTTCATCAAAAATTATTCAGTAATTTTAGCTTGCTTGACGGACATCCAAACGTCCAAACAAAGAAACGTTCCCATTTAAAATTTTTGTGTGATTCATACATATTCTCAAATATCATAATCCATATTTATTTGCATTCTCTTTGAAATGAATAATTGACAAATGAAACTTAGGTTTCGAAATGTTTTATATATGTTAGGAAAAAATTCTAATCACGTTTTTTATTTAAAATAATGTTACGGGTTTATGTGTCATAAATAAAAGACAAACTCAGTTTTAACTAAATTCTTATTAGTTAGATATTTATTATTTTAAATACTTACCTGAATAATCATTCACCATTTTTAATCATCAATCATTAAGTCACTGGGGGAAGCCCAAGTTCAGTTTACGACCTTCAAACCTTTGAGAAAAGAGCTTCTTCCTTTTTAAAAGGCCGGCAAACACCTGTGACTCCTCTGGTGTTTTGGGTGTCCATGGGCGGCTCTGATCGCTTACCATCAGGTGATCCGTTTGCTCGTTTGCCTCCTATTCCATAAAAAAGCAGTGGACGTCCTATGGCCGATATGATGATAATGATGACCTGAATAAAACCTATCTACTTCACTCCATCTAACAATTCACATCTATAATTTACAAATCTAAGCGATTCGTCTACAAAATATATTCACATTCTCACACGTTTAGTGAATGTACCGCGGAGTTTGTTTCCAAACATTCATTTGTACCTCTATATTGTTATAATTTCTCCACTTTCTTAACATGCAAACATCCATAATTAATGTTTCATATAAGTACAGAGAAGTTGCGTTTTTCTGTGAATAAAACTTTTAAAACTTTGGATAATATAACAGTTATTCATCTATAAAATACTTTGTCCAAACTTAGTTAACATCTTTGTATATATAATTCTTCTGTGAGTGTGTATGTCACTGAACTTCTCTCAAACGACTGGACCGATTTTGATAAAAATTTTTGTGTGTGTTCAAGGGGATCTGGGAATGGTTTAGATTCACAAATCAGCCAGGCAGATGGCGCAGCAGTCGATGTTTAGGTTATTTATCCTAAACAACTGAACTAATTTGAATGAATTTTTGTTTATACATTCAAGTGGATATGCAGGACAACGTCTGTTGGGTCCGCTAGTATATATATATATAACTAACTATTAGTTAACGGCTCATTAGAAAAAAATAAAAACAAAAATATTGACACGAAGTGATACAAATTGATATTGAGACGAAATTACAAATATTGCTATATTATTAGTCATAATGTATTCAAAATTCTGTTTTTACTTTACACGTACTATCCCAAACCATGCGCAATCGCTACTAAAATAACTCAAAACAATCTAGAGTCCTTCACAAGAAATCCAACAATAATACAATTGATTGAACCTCAGAAATTGTTAAATTAATTAAAATCAGAACTATTTACTAACACTCGTAGCTAATCAGTTATTGAAACCACTGAACGCAAGTTTCGATAAGCATTCTTAGAAGGATCGCATATTGTTCTAATATCTATTAAATTGATAAAGTACATAAAATATACACGCTTCATTTGTTTTGTATAGTTGTGTACCTATGTACACGCTAGCTTTTACCCGCATTAAAGATAAATATCCTATGTTCCTTTTCGTACTCCAAAGTCCAAGCTATGTATATATACCTCATTATAAATCCGATTGAAAAAGAGTAACCTATGAAGTTTCTTGCTCGTTCTTCTCCATAGGAATCTACAACTTGGAATGAGCAACTAGCTTCACTTATAAATTTTTGTTGTTGACGTTCAAAAGTGCCTTCTTGGTCTAGGTAATTGAAATAAATGATTTTGACTTTAACTTAACTTTGACTTTAATTATCTTTAGATATATAAATGAAACCCGTTTCCCGTTGTCACGGCATAACTTGAGAACGGCTAGACCGATTTGGCTGATTATTTTTTGTTGTGTTTGTTTATTTATTTATTTATGTACACACATTCAACACAGAAGACAATACATAATAAAAAAACAGAGTACATAGGAATTGTTATTGTGTAGAGAAGGTTCTTATAAGAAAAAAAATTCTGGGAGAAAACGGGATTGCGCGTACGAAGTCGCGGGCAGAAGCTAGTGTACGATAACGGCTTAACCGATTTGGCTAACTTTGGTGTGGAAATGTTCGTGAAAGTCCGGGGAAGGTTTAGCATAAAAGAAAAAAAAATTTTGGCGGTAGGACGTAGTTTGCCTGGTCAGCTGGTCACTTATAGTATAAAAGTAAATAAATATAAATGTTAGACAAGACCAACAAATTTTCACGAGGTAACAAATAAAATTAATTACTTTCGCATTCATAATAATGGCTGACGACTTGTTTATGAAATAATTGTTGTAACAATTCAGAACATATCTTCAAATTCCACCACAACTCGGTACCCGTGGGCGTGTTACACGTGGAAGATGGGCGCTGGACACTTACAGAAAGTTTGTTCATCTGCTCCCATTTCCATAAAAACAAGAAAATGATTGTCCTTTAACCGACTTAAGAATGGAGGTTCTTAATTTGATCCGTATGTATGTATGTGTACGCGATTATCTCGCGACTGGCTCAATCGATTTTGATATAGTGTTCAGAAAAGTTACACTATGTTACACTTTTTTTTTTTTTTAAGGGGGGAAAATCATCGAATGGCTGCTCCCGCCTGGGTGAGGCGGAAGGGAGTGTCAGACTCTTACTGACTAAAAACCACCCCGTTCCTTCTCCTGCACGCCGAGCCGGAGCCCCGGTTACCCGTTAGGTTCTCCGCGACACTATGTTACACTTAGAAGAAGGTTGTAGTACATTAATTAACAGACTTCAAAAAAAAAAAAAAAAACTTCTATTTTTTAAAAGAATAATTTACTTAATAAATTATTATGTTTTCGGCTTACTCACGTAGTAATTTGACGAGGAACTCGACTAGTTTCAAGCCATGCTAGAGGCTCATATTCATGAGCAGCATTTCGCGACCCGCGACGCGGAGACTGTCGCGCTGCTACGAGCATCTAGCATGGCTTAAAACTAGTCGAGTTCCTCGTCAAATTACTACGTGAGTAAGCCGAAAACATTAATTTAATTAGTATGTCTCACGAAAGTTACAATACAAATAATTTACTTCTTACAAACACTTTTCAGAACACCGCATCAAAATTGATGCAGCCAGTCGTGAGATAGTCGCGCACAAACATGACTACATATATATATAAGTCAATCTGAGACTTCCGTTATTTTCTTCTTGAAGTCGGTTAAAGTCAAAGTCAAAGTCAAAATCATTTATTTCAATTAGGCCAGAATGGCACTTTTGAACGTCAACAAAAACAAAAATTTAAAGTGAAGCTATTTGCTCATTCCAAGGCGTAGATTCCTATGGAGAAGAACGAGCAAGAAACTCCATAGGTTACTCTTTTTCAATCAGGTTCACAATACAATTTACTAGTTACATAGTTTTGCTGTTTGGATTGTGCGAGAACAATGTAACACTAAAATCCAGTCAAAGTGATCAAAAAAGAAAATAACCTTAAGGACAGTAATACAGTCTGGAGCTGACCAGTCCCAGTTGACGGCGCCCGTTCACGAACATGACACGTACACCAGCACCGCCCAACTCAACCATATTGTAGGGAATCGAGCGATCCACTGCACGCGCCACCGCCAATGAGACCTTTGAGTGAGCATGACAACTCCAAGCTGACACAAATGAAATCTACTAATCTAATTTAATATTAAGTTAATTACAGGGCTCTCACATTTACAATGGTTATCTAAGTTAAACAATATACAATTTAGCAATATGGCTGTATTATTTACGATTTCATTAAAACAAGTGTTTTTAGTTATCCTGTGGAGCCGGACCAGCCTGCATCCAAGCATTTTTATCCTCTATATATTCATTAAGTTTGTAATATGCTTGTCTACATAAAGTTTTCTTTATACATAATTTAAATTTCGATTCATTTAGTTGTTGTACATCGCCTGGTATCTTATTATAACATTTAACACAGAATCCCATGAACGACTTACTTACTTTCGCTAATCTCGAAATTGGCTGACTTAATCTATTCTTATGTCTAGTTTGATAGTGGTGTCTGTCCGACACTTTACCAAATAACTGTAGGTTTTTCCTAACATACATAATGTTTTCATAAATAAATTGACATGGAACGGTCATAATGTTGATCTCCTTAAACCTTTCTCTGAGTGATTCGCGACGACCTAGATTGTAGATAGCTCTGACGGCGCGCTTTTGTAAGACAAAGATAGACTCAACGTCAGCAGCGTGTCCCCACAGCAAGATGCCATACGACATAATGCTATGAAAGTAACTGAAATACACTAGTCTTGCCGTGTCTATGTCAGTTAACTGTCGTATCTTCCAGACAGCATAAGCTGCAGAGCTCAATCGTCCCGCTAATGATGTAATGTGAGGACCCCATTGCAATTTGTCGTCTACAGTAATTCCCAGGAAAGTTGTCTCTTTTACAAACTCTAATTTCTCACCATTCAATAATATGTCACAATCGTTGCTTTTAACATTTGGCAAAACAAATTTAATACATTTTGTCTTTTTATCGTCGTCATAACTATTTGTGCGTCTATTAATTTTAAAAACTAATGAAGTGTCATCAGCAAATAATACCATCTGCGGTTCATTTTTAAATAAATGGGGCAAGTCATTTATGTACGCTAAAAATAAGAATGGACCTAGTATCGAGCCCTGCGGTACACCCATAGATATGCTAGCACCCTGTGAATTTACTTTATTTACTTGTACTTTAAGTTGCCTATCCTGAAGGTATGATTTCAACAGATTTAGCGACGTCCCCCGAATGCCGTAGTGTTTCAGCTTCAGCAATAGTGTCTCATGCTCAACACAGTCGAATGCCTTCGAAAGATCACAAAATATGCCGATGGCATCCCGTGCTTCTTCCCAAGAGGCGAACACCCGCTTAATTAGAGCTACTCCCGCGTCAGTAGTGCAGCGACCTTTGGTGAATCCGTATTGTTGATCATGAAAAATAGAATTCATGTTAAAGTGACGCAACATCTGAGAAAGCATCAGCCTTTCAAACACTTTGCTGAGCGCTGGCAAAATAGAGACCGGCCTATAGTTATTGGGTTCTGCACTATCACCGGATTTAAACAATGGAACTACTTTACTATGTTTCATTAAATCCGGGAAAACTCCGTGATCTACACTTTTATTAAAAATAAACGCTAAATGAGGCGCTATAGTCTCTATAAAAGATCTACACACTCTAACAGACATGCCCCAGAGATCTTCAGTAGACTTAACTTTGATCTCTTTGAACGCTTTAATTACTGCTTGGGGGTTTGTGTATTGAAATCGAAACTCAGAAAGGCACTCATTGATATTACTTTTAAGAAGTTCAACGGAAAGAGTCGGAGATGATTTCAATGCTTCCGTAGTTTTAATCGGAATATTTTTAAAGAAACTTTCAAATTCCTGTGCAACTTTATAATTTGAATTGATACGTCCATTCGCAGTATTTAGATTAAATTCAGCACTACGTGATTTATTTCTACCTGTCTCGTCATTAATTATATTCCAGGTAGTTTTTATTTTATTTTCTGCAGTCTTAATTTTATTAGTAATGTAAAGTGCTTTAGCCTGCTTACAAACTAATTTAAACGTTTTTGAATATTTGGAGACATAAATGTGAAAAGCCTCACTATGATTAAATGGTTTCATACCGTAAAGCTCAAATAACCTTTCCCTACTTATGCGTATACCTGGTGTAGCCCAGTCACAGAATACCAACTTGCATTGAATGTTTTTGCGTTTTACAGGGAATAATTTATCAAATTGAGTTTTAATAATTGACAATAGGTTGGCGTAAATCTCACTCGGGTATTCACTATCATGTATTTGACCGCATAAATCATTTTTTAAATTATGATTTAATGACTCAATTTTTTTATTTGAGATCTGTCTAAACATAATTTCACTTTTTTGAACAGTTGTGATGGTGTTAAAGCTAACTGTCAGCCCACTGTGATCAGATGATAATTTATTAACAACATCTTTATGTAAATAATCACAGTTAAAAAAATATTATCTATACATGTTGCCGTGGTGGATGTTATACGGGTGGGCTCAAGGAAAACATTAGATAAATCAAAAGATTTGAAGAGACTTAATAAGTTAGTACAAATAGAGTTATTTTCCAAGAGATCAACATTAAAATCGCCACATACTATGGTACATTTACTACTAGAACACGTTTTGTGCAGTACATCTTCCATTATGGAGCTAAAACTATTAAAATTTTGTGACATAGGAGGTCTATAAACACAGATTACAATATGCTTATCCAGCTCAACACAGGACAACTCTATTGTGTGCTCTATTGACAATAATGTAATATCTTGTCTTTCTTTATATTTCACTGAATTGTTAACTAAAATTAGGCTACCACCATGTATCATTGTTTGACGGCTAAAATAGTTTCCAACACAATAGTTTTTAAAATTTATAGATTCTACTTGATAATCCTTCAGCCAATGTTCAGTAATACAAACAATATCATAATTAAATTTTTCTAAAAATAATTCAATTTCTAGAGATTTTGATGAAAAGCCCTGCATATTTTGATTAAACAATGTTAACAACTTTTCTTGTTTATTCTTCTTATGTACTACTTTCATAGATTTAGACTTATATATACTGCCAGAAGATACCTTAACAATGCATGGAACATTTGTAACATTTAATTGTTTATCCTCTGTTGTCTTATTATTTAGTTTAAAAAGTTATCCAGAGTACCCACATTTGTCATCATCAAATCATGAGTCTCTTTCGTACTATCATAATAAGTACAGCTAATCTCTATATTATTAGATTGTCTACATAATATAGATCCGTCACTTAAACTATTATAAACTAAATTAATACTATTTGCTAGCAAACTAGCAAGTAAAACTTTACATTTTCTAGGAATAAACATGTATTCCTTGGTCAAATTAAAACCACTAACAAATTTGTTAGTGTCAAAAAATAATAATTTGTCTTTATGACAACATGTCAGCATAGTTATCAAGAAGAAACAATGTATCAAATGTAAATGTAGTCCTTTCGGCTGTCGCAGAGAACCTAACGGGTAACCGGGGCTCCGGCTCGACGTGCAGGACAAGGAACGGGATGGTTTTTAGTCAGTAAAAGTCTGACACTCCCTTCCGCCTCACCCAGGCGGGAGGAAAAATTCGATGATTTTCCCCCCTTAAAAAAAGTCCTTTCGGCTCTTTGGATACCCTCATACGACTCGAACAAAACTTACCTACTTATGAAAGTTTAAATCCACAGAATCTGATATAATCACAAATCCCACGGTGTGATGTCCCACCCATTTCTTTCTATTTACTTTATGAATTAAAATCTAATTAAAAGTTTTATAATTGGTGACGTGACGTGATACAAACATACACTTTGAAGGTGACATTTTGACATGGATCGTGTTAGCTTTGAGATTTTTGAAAGGATTTTGGCATATGTGTTAAGCTTATTGAGCATTTTTGCCGTTTATTATGAAACCTTTAATATTATGATACTTATAACTATTTCGTTTTTGTATGACTACACTGAACAGCTCCTTGAAACGACTAACTGTAGACCCTAATTACTTCGGCCAACTTAAATCAACCAACTTGACTTTGAGAGTACTACCTTGTCTCAGAATATCAGCGTGAAGTCAGGTATGGAAGAGTCTTGCTTCGGCACGAATGGGCCGGCTCGGCCGGAGTGATAACACGACCTTACAGAAAACTGACGTGAAGCAACGCTTGCGGCGTATTTCGTCATGCACCCCCCCCCCCCCCTTCCCCAGTCATCTTGATACTTTGACGAATGTGGACGAATTTTTTGATGCTGTGTAAATAGACATTTTTAGTTTTTTTTATTTAACTATCTTAATTTGTTTATATTAAGTTGTATATATTTATTTAATTCCTTGTGTTTATATATCATGTAAATAATTTTTAATAAATAAAATAGTAATGAGTAGTTGATAAAAAAAATAGTATGTGACACGAAAGTTATAACATAAACATACTTATTATAATAACTATCGTGAAAAATACTAAATTAACTAAAATCACGGGTTACTCACAATATACTGAGAAAAGCTCTACTAGTTTCGAACCACAGAGGGGTTCTTCCTCATGAGCAGCGTGCGCGGTCGCGGCGACGTCGCGCAACTCACTGAGCTGAGCTTTGTTAATAAACATACTTAATCATTCCTAGAATGCTGATCTATAGAGACTTCTTTACATAAAGCATTTTATGAAACAAAGAACCTAATCCTAAAGAGAAGGATCACATGTTAAACCTTCATTTAGCTAAATATATCGTAATGTATTATGTTTTATACCGAACATTAAGTTAAGTACTACTATTGTTACTTAGATACACTCTATACTTACGCCACTTTTATGCTTAATCCTTACTTATTCTCTTCTTAAATCTTCATCATTACGGATGGTAATGTAAATCATTACTGGAAGTATTTATTTAAGTATAGAGAGATAAATGTTCTTGGTGTCATTAAGCCTTTTATTAGGTATACTTAGATAAGTATCAAGATTATTATACCTCTATTATCTGTTATCCAGATTCTAGCCTACCTGAGGAGGTAGGCTAGAATCGGGATCGCGAGAGGGCCGATCCTGCTCGTAGAAGGCGTCAAGAACGCAACCGCCTTGACGCCTAAAGTCATTGCACACCTAATAAGCTAATGCTCTTAGCATTAAGTTTTCCTTATGCAATTGTAAAAAACTTGAATAAATACGGCTCAAACGCGGTTCTGGGTTCAGCGTGGTTTCGAATGTGCCTACCGCTAGCCGCCAGTGGGCTGACGGCGCGTCGCCCACGAGTTGTAAGCCGCGAGGTTAATTGCTGGAGCCATGCTTGTTAGGTTAGCGATGAAATCTCGCTTGTATCAACTACAGGCGGACCTTGTGTCCACCCAGTGGCCAGGGAAGTCGGTAACATAGCGGTCACATGCTGCGGGGCATAATGAGGTGCAAGGAAACGTCTCCCTAGGGATGTGTCGGAACGAGCGTTCCACCAGCCCTCATCTAGCAATTTAAAGATTGACGTGTTAACGTGTTAGTTTGTAACCTATTTGCAGAAATAAATATCATTTTATTTCAGAACAGAATTAATAAAGGACTCGGTGTTCTTTTCTTTGCTGAAGGTGACCACCGGGGTGGTTTTAGTGAGGTAAAAATCTATACCTATTTCTGATGCGCGATATCGCCGCGACCGCGCACGTTACTCATGAGATAGAGTCCCTCTGTGACTCGAAACTAGTAAAACTTTTCTCAGTTTATAATTATTGTAGTTTTTAGGGAACAGAGAGTATAGTTCCCTAAGATCGAAAAAGGAGGATCCTCCGACCAGGCGAGGTAATCGTGCCTGGCGGGCTTTCTTTAACTACTACACTACGCTTGCTCAATGCAGGTTGGCGATTTCAAACTTATAATTAGAATTTATAAGCCCAGGTTTCCTGATGTTTTCCTTTACTGTTTATCAGCAGTGTCTAGATAATCTTAGAAAGTGCATATAGCTCGGAAAAGTCACATTCGTACTTAACTTTGGTAGGTTTCAAACCTGCACCCTTATGCATGAGAAGCGGGCGTCTTAAGCCTCCGGGCCACCACGACCTCCTCGCTCGGCCTCACAAAATATTTTTCTAATTTAGTAGGTAAATGGGTCCCATAGAACTAAGTGGCTGTTCATCAAATCTCCAGAATTTCATATAAAAGGGTGCAAAGTGGGGGATTTTGTACGTTTTATGGTATGTTATACGGTACCCATTATGTACTTGTATGTAGGATGAGTGTTTTATTTTGTGTCGCTATTGTTTAAGTAATGTGTTTTATTAAAGGTTATTTCAAGATTGTCTCGGTGGTGACGTAGGTGCAAGAGCTACTCAAGAGCAAGAAATTTTGGGCTCCATTGTGAGGTAGCGGCTTTTTGGGGTTATATCGCTTATTCGAAAATTTCTCAGTTACAACACAGAGTCTAAAACATGGTGCTTAAAATATTATTATTAAAAATTGAATATGTTAAGGTAATTATAATAATCTTATTTATCACTTCAACTTTAATCTAATCTTAATAAATATGTTGTTTACTTCTTCAAGTTGCAATTATAAAATATCTACAAATTAACAAGAAATATCAATTTGTATAATTGGTAATAGAGTGTATTATTAGCTCGGTGATAAGTGTGGGAGAGCCACGCTTCGGCACGAATGGGCCGGCTCGACCGGAGTGATACCACGGCCTCACAGAAAACCGACTTGAAGCAACGCTTGCGTTGTGTTTCGTCGTGTGAGTGAGGTTACCGGAGGCCCAATTACCCTCCCCTTCCCCAATCTCCCCAATCCCTGAATCCCCAACCATCCTCAAACTCCCAATCCCCAAAAGGCCGGTAACGCACTTTTAACTTGTAAATTGAGTCTCCAATAATCCTCAATTCCTAATCCCCAAAAGGCCGGTAACGCACTTGTAATGCTTCTGGTGTTCCGGGTGTCTATGGGCGACTCCGATTGCTTACCATCAGGTGATCCGTCTTGTAATTTACCGGCTAATCCAATAAAAAAGGAGGAATAAAAATAAAACATCGTTGCCACATTGTATGTATCTAACCGTTTAATAAATACACAAAACATTCTTATTTCATAGAGACAGTCAATTTCTACATATTTATTATATAATATAATAAGTTAATAATTATTTATAATCGGATCTCGATGGTAAACTTATGCTAGCCAAACATTTTTTTTTTTTATATTATTAGGAAGTAAATAACAAGGAGTTTTTATTTGAAAATTAGTTTCAGGTACCACAAGAATGAAATTTAGAAAAATTATATAAGGAAAAAAATATTTTACAGTTTTTTATAAGTTTTATACGACCTTTATATGATTAAAATTAAAATGTTTTCCAGCCTTTTTCCAGAAACAGATTATGAAAATATTTTTTATAAACAACAATTTTAATTTGTTTTATTATAATTTTGTGAAAGTAGTATTAATTGACAAGATATATTTTTTATATTATAATTATAATGTATCTACTATAAAAGATAAACGCGATCGTTAATGAAATATTATATTTATATTGAAATAAACTTGATTTTTAAATATAATTTTAACAAATAAACGAATTATGATTTCCTGAAATATTGTTATATGTTGTATAAACTTAGCAAACAAAAATTGTATAACTTTTATAGTTTATTTTAAATTATTTTATATATATATTAATTTAGAGTTATTATTTGAAAATCAAGTTTATTTTAGTACTCGTGAAGGTAGTTTAAAAGATTTGTTAGAGACTGGGTAGTATGTCATATATTTAATATAATTTATAGGGATTCAACGTAGTAACCATCGTCTGGGTTTTGCTGTGACCGCCTGTAGTTGTCCATCTGAAACAAAATAGGATGTTAGAAATCATTATAGCCCTTTTGGTCCCTAGATCTTATAGTTTGGCCCAATTACATATTTATGATCCTCTGCCTCGTTGGCCGAGTGGTCGCAAGTGCGACTGCCGGGCAAGGGGCCTGGGGTTCGATTCTCGGATCGGCCAAAGTATTACTGTGTTTTTAAAAATCTCAGTAGTAACATGGCGTCTGGAAATGTGCCCGCTATATGGCAATAGGCTCTCCCTCTATTACATGGGACTCATAACATAAGTAGTGAAAAGTGGGTGTTACATTGTACAGTAGTATTAAGTCCCGTAATGTGCAACTCTGCGTACCCCTTCGGGGATAAAAAGGCGGTGATGTTATGTTATGTTTCTTGATTGTCTAATATATTGTGTACGTATATAATACAAAATCACATGTCATATACAAGACAAATCATCAATAATTCAAGGGTTATAAAGGTTCAAACTTTCAAACATTCTCCCCGTCTAAGTCTCGGGCACAACTTCATTGACGCGGTACAAATATGAGAAGTTTTCACTTAACAATGCACTGCGCACAATGTACTGAACTCCAATTAAGCTTGTACAATTAATATTTCAATGTATATTGCATTAACTGTTTTGGTCGTGTTGGTTTTAAATGGGATGAAAATGGGTTTTCGGTTGTGAAAAATATTTACTAGTATACGAAAATTTTGTACATGGTAGACTTTCTCCATATTGTATGAAAATAGATGAGACACTAGTGAAAAATAAAATTCCTTCCGATAATATAACCGACTTCAACCCCCTCATTTTTTAAGTCATTTAATATAATTAAACCTTTTCCTAAATGTAATAAACAATTCTCTGATAACCGCATTAAAATCTGTTCATCATTTCGCGAGATACTCGCGCATAAACATGCATATAGTCAAACTGATAACGTCCTTTTTCTTTTTGAAGCCGGTTAAAGAAAATAATGCTTCAAACTAGGCTTCTTATCCATTATGCCTTAACACATAAAGTTCACATTCCAAGAGCAACATAGTAAAAGAAAGAACTTCCATCGTAGAGCAACTAATAACTTAGACATATCCACCCAATGTTACAATAGTCCTTTCAATCATCGTACCACAAGACAATCGGCGAAGCGTCACCGATTCATGGTAGAAGTTCCACCCACACGCACGAAGCACTTCGCTTCAAGCTTGCGTACTGCTAAAAAGTGGAATTCTTTGCCAGAGTCTGTATTTCCTGAAGGGTATAACCTGGGAGTCATCAAGGCCCGAATGAATAGGTTGCTTATGGGACGACGTGCTCCATCGTAGACCGCATCATCGCTTACCACCAGGCGAGAGCACCACCTAGCTTCACCTAGTTTCAGTAACGGACTGACTGACAGACTATTATTTATCCTGTATTTGTTGACGTTTCAAAAGTACCAAACTATGGTTTAAACTGTCAAACACCAAGCGGTCACCGGTGACCGCAACCTATTGTTCTTTAATTGTGTCTATAATGACGGTACTCAACGAGGTAATTGAAATAAATGCTTTGATTTTGACTTTGACTTTGAGATAGTGGTCAAACGTCGCCCCATCAAATATATATAAAAAAAAACAATAGGTAACTCACCCAATGTTTGAAGATGTTTCGGAATTTCATCTTCATTACCTCTCGGGCGCGCGCACTCTCCTCGTGGTCGTAAACACCTGCAGGCATGGATGGGTATCTAATATTAATTGCCGCTGGCTAGGATTACCTAAGACTGAATGTTTAAGTCATACTGTTGTCTTGTGTCTGTGAAGTTTGATTGGTTGTTTGTGTATGTTAATATTAGGTGAGTGAACACGTAAATGTGCATTATGAAAAACACATGAAACAAGAAGAATTTTTCCTGTGATGAGCACGACGATAGGTTGAAACAGAATAACATGAATATATCGAAAAATCTAAAGATAGCTACAGATATAGGATCCATGCTACTAAAATTTACTGCTGTCGTTGGCTGAGTGGTCGCAAGTGCGACTGCCGGGCAAGAGGTCTCGGGTTCAATTCTCGGGTCAGACAAAGTATAACAGCATTTTTAAAAAAAAATTCTCAGTAGTAGCACGGAGTCTGGAATTGTGCCCGGTATGTGACAATAGGCTCACCCACTATTACATGGTTACTTATAACATAAATAGTGAAAAGTGGGCGGTACAGACTATAGACAGTGGCATTAAGTGCCGTACTGTGCACCTCTGCCTACCCGTTCGGCTAAAAGGCGTGAAAAACTCAAGGGTGTGTTTGTAAATAAAAGTACACAGTCACATATCACGCCCTGAACCGGAACAACAATTATTTGTGGATCACAAAAAGAGTATGTCCTATCGCCAAAAAACTGGACTTAGATCCGATACAATAAAAAACAAAACATGAAAAAAAACTAAATTGTCTCTACGTACTGTCATCCTCACCTCCGTCCCTGATGGGGATGATGTCATCCCCTGATGGTAGCACGTTGTATCCGGAATGAGGGTACACAGGGTGGGGCGGCGTCTCCTCCTGCCCCAACTGGTGGCGCACCATCAGCTCCTGACTTGATAACTGCTGCACACAAATACAAACACAATGAGAAATATAATTAAACTGTGAAACACCGAGCGGTCACCGGTGACCTTAACCTATTGTTCTTTAATTGTGTCTATAATGACGGTACTCAAAGAGTTAAGCGATATGTGTGGTGTTGGATATGATGATGTCAAACTCAATATCTTTATTTGCATGTTAAGGTAATACATACAGGTCTTATGAAATAACAGGCACAGCTTAACGGCCTTTTTCAGGCGTTGCAAATTTTAGGGGTGTCACTAGCTTATTATAAATTACATTTGCTTAACATTTATTTTTTTAACATATTTATTGATTTGTTCGGAATATAGGTAAGTATTTAAGTATATAATATATTATTGGGTCGGTGTAAAATGTTAAATGTAAATGAATGTCATATAAATGATTATTTAGAAAGAAAGAAAGAAGAAAGAAACAATGTTTATTTGCTACAAAGTACAATAACACACAAAAAAATTAAACAGTAAAGACGTCGCAAAGAGGCCGGAGCTCAGCTTAAATTTATTTATTCATCGATATAGGCATACAATATATATCTCAACCGACTAATACCAATAATACATTTACATAGAGTTTCAAAAATTGAAAATTGCTGTTACACTATAACAAAGTTGTGGATCAAATTGGACATGTAAATGTCTAAAGATTCGTTTTCGTGATCAAATAATAAAAAATTTTGAAAATACTTTTTTTTATTTACATTCCTTTTGACAAGCGCTATCCCTAGTTACAGAGCGCTATCCCTAGTTACAGTCTACAGACCGAATAGAACCTCCTTAGATACGACAGGATACGAAGCGAGCGCTCCAAATAACGATTTAGAGTGCTGCACCGGTGCTATTGAGAGGACTCTTGCTAACTGGTGCACAATTAGGATGAAAACGATGTACATTCCTGTCACCTGGTAATTGGTGCCGTAGCTTGTATCTATCCCCTTTTACTTTAATGGCCAAATGCTTTCTAGTACCTGAAGCTGTTTAGGAATGTAGGGTTCTATGTAGGAATTGTGCAATCGAAAATACTGTCATGTCATAAGATACATAACACAACATCACGCCTTTTATCCCCGAAGGGGTAGGCAGAGGTGCATACAGAAGTAACACCCACTTTTCACTATTTATGTTATGAGTCCCATATAATAGGGGATGAGTCTATTGCCATATACCGGGCACATTACCAGACTCCGTGCCACTAATGAGATTTTTTTAAAAACCCAGTAGTACTTTGCCCGACCCGGGAATCGAACCCGAGACGAGACCCCTTGCCCGGCAGTCGCACTTGCGACCACACGGCCATCGAAGCAGTCATATGAATTATGTCATATTAATTTCTAAGAATTGTACAATCGATAAACTACCGATAACGCGAGCTGAAAATTGAAAGCGAAAGGTCTTCTTAGGCGTTTATGACCGATGATCAAAGTTATTCTACGTCTGTTCGTCCATCAGTCAAAAAAGAATTAACTTTATATAAAGAGCTTGTGTAAATCAAAATTAGTGCTAGTTTTGTGATTGTCTCGTTAGGCACGAGGACTCGGGTTCGATCCCCAGCTCGGGCAAACAGGGTATTACAGGGTTTTTAAACAAAATCTCATCAAATAATAGCACGGAGTCTGAAATTGTGCCCGGTATATGGCAATAGGTGCACCCCATATTACTTGGTACTCATAACTGTATCTATAATGGCACAAAGTACCGTAATGTGCACCTCTGCGTAAGCATAATGTTATGCATAATGTTATGTTATAAATTTTGTGACTATCACTAATCTACAAAAGAACCTAGTCGAACTGTATCTCCATTAATAAGTCGCATTAGTCATTTAGATTGAGTTACTCTTTCTATCTATCCGTCTTAACGTAACAGATAAACAAAACAAATAATGTCCAAACGTCACATGGTTATTTAATAAGTTAAGAGCACAAAACAAACAAAAGTTTGACATAAAACAATTGTTTAAACAAAGTAATATGTAACGTAAGAGCCCCTTGACGGGCATGCCTCAATTATAAAAGTTTCACTAAAAGCAACTGAAGTTTGTAATTAGGAAATATGGAGGTTACTATGTCCGGCATTAGCCATATGGATATGTCTCTAGTGATGTACTGGACACAGATTATTTTCGGCGGTGAATATAAATAATATTCGGCGAATATGTAGGCCGAATAGTCATTTTCACACGAGTTCAAATCTGACTCTTACGTAACTATGAACACTCAGAACCAGTAAAACAAAATGTTTTAGGGTAGAAATATGAAGATTATTAGCAGCGTATCACTATTTTCAAAATGTAGATGAAATGACGGCTGGACTTCAATTTAAAGTGTTAGCCACACTGTTAGCTTAGTCTCCAGAGAAATAGTACGCAACAATGTTAGACTTTAGTTGTCAGCTGGATAATGGACTTATAAACACACATACCTGTGTAGGTGGAAAGAGGTGAATTAAGATGAATAATTTTTATTTTAGTTGCTTAATATTTTAGTATCAAAACTATTTTACTACTATCCATCTATTTATTACACCACAATCCAATATTCGGCCTACACAATTCGCCAATACTTAAAATCGATACGACCATCACTAGTAGCAGTGTTACCGACGACGGTCATTAGTGGCTCTCAGTGGTCACCATCAACAATTTTATTAACCATCGGTGGCACGCAATGGCACGGAGATTTTAATTTGTGGTTTCCATTATAATGGCACTATCATTTACTATTAACTGTATGATTTCAACGAAGTGTAAAACTGTTAAGCTTTTAATATAATTATTACTGTTTATTTAATAATGTAACAAATAAACGCCTACTTGATAATGGGTGTGTTCTATTTTTGTTGAAAACAACTACCAATAGCTCTTTAGCTACGTTTGACTTTAAAAAAAAGAAATTGTAATAACGGTAACGCACTTGTAACACCTCTGGTGTTCCAGGTGTCCATGGGAGACGCCAATTGCTTATCATCAGTAGATCCGTCTACTCGTTTACCGATTTATCCCATAAAAAATACAAAGACAAGGTACAAGCGAATTTGTGTGTTCCTCTTTAAAAACTAGAGCAAAAATAAAGTAAACTTCACTACAGATCATTGTTGAACTCTTGCAAAATATCTTGAAGTTAATGAATTATTATTTTAGCAACTGCTGAAATCCTGGTCAAGCCGACAAGCTTACAACGTTTAGATTCAATAAAACTTTATATTATCATAACTTTCGCGAGACATTATACTAAATTATTATAATGTTTTTTGGCTTACTCACGTAATTATTTGACG
Organism: Spodoptera littoralis; assembly: GCA_902850265.1. NCBI lineage: Eukaryota > Metazoa > Arthropoda > Insecta > Lepidoptera > Noctuidae > Spodoptera > Spodoptera littoralis. The sequence continues at coordinate 2,513,089 of LR824542.2, read as the reverse complement.
AGGAACTCGACTAGTTTCAAGCCGTGCTAGGGGCTCATATTCATGAGCAGCATTCCGCGACCCGCGACGCTCTTTATCAAATAATTACGTGAATAAGCCGAAAACCATAATAATGAATAGTATAACTTCCATGTCCGTCACACAAAGAGAAAATAGGAAATAAGTGACTTTTTTTAAGGGGGGAAAATCATCGAATGACTGCTCCCGCCTGGGTGAGGCGGGAGGGTGTGTCAGACTCTTACTGACTAAAAACCACCCCGTTCCTTCTCCTGCACTTCGAGCCGGAGCCCCGGTAACTCGTTAGGTTCTCCGCGACTCCGTATAAATAAGTGACTTAGAAAACAAATTAGGTTCTATTGAGTTAGGGGCTAGGAATTCTAATAAAAGATTGTATTCTTGTAAATAATTATTTACTTTTATTTACTTGCACATACTTCTATGAAAGGTAAGAACAACAACAGAACGAAACAAAAACATAAAGTGTCACCTGGCAGAACTATTCAAAAACTAAACACTGTAAAGCAGCCAGTGTTATATTTTATTAATTCAATACTCCCACTAAAATATAACACTCTTCAAACAATAAACATATTTAAAAGAAACTATTCAATACAAAACAAAATATTATCTCTTAAAGTAATAAAAACCTGAGTTGGTAAAGTCTTAGTGAAAATATCTGCCAACTGACTTTTACTAGGAACATACTTAATTTTAATCAAGCCCAACTCAGCCTTCTCTCTTATAAAATGATACTTAATATCAATATGTTTAGTTCTTTTATGAAAGACCGGTTATTTATTAGTTTGATTGCACTTTGGTTATCAACTAGTAAAGTTACACATTTATAATCCTCACCTAAATCTACCAGAAGTTGTTGCAACCACAATACCTCTTTGGCAGCTTCACAGGCAGCAACGAACTCTGCTTCCGTAGTAAGAGAGCAATGGTCTTTTGTTTTTGACTGGACCAGGTAATTGGACCACCATTCATTATAAAAATATAACCCGTTGTAGACTTACGAGTATCAATATCACTAGCAAAATCTGAATCTGAATAACCAACTAAATCACCACCCTCTCCATACTTTATACATAAATCTTTAGTATTAATTAGGTATCTTATGACACGCTTCACAGCATTTACATGTACTTGACCAGGATTGTTTTACATATCTACTTAATAGACTCACAGCATAAGAAAGATCAGGTCTTGAAACAGAACACAAAAATAATAATGATCCTATAGCTTCTCTATAAGGAAAATCTATGATACCTTCATCAACATTTTTAGTTACAATTACATTTGGATCTGCTGGAGTACTTACTGGATAAGCATTTGACATACAAAATTTTTCAATAATTTGTTCTATGTAATCCCTCTGGTGAATATAAATATAATCATTTATTCTTTGAATTTCCATGCCCACATAATATTTTAAATTTAATAATTTTATTTTAAAAGCCTGCTTTAAATATTCTATTATCTCTTGAATAAGCAATTTACTAGCAGATATTACAAGAGCATCATCAACATATATTATTAAAAATATCTTAATATTATTAAACTTCCCAACAAAAATACAGTTATCAGCTTGAGATTGTACAAAGCCATATTTTAACAGAAAATTACTAAATCTTTTGTTCCAACAACGAGGAGCCTGCTTCAAGCCATACAGGGATTTATTAAGCTTTAATACACAATTTTTATTTAACTTAACTCCCTCAGGTACTTCTATAAAAATATCTTCTTCTAAATAACCATTAAGAAAAGCTGTTTTTACATCAAATTGTTGAATTGCTAACTTATACTTAGCTGCAATAGAGAGAACAATTCTAATAGAATCATATCTAGTTGTAGGAGAGAATATTTCTTGATAGTCAACATCTTTGATCTGTTTGAACCCTCGTGCGCATAAGCGAGCTTTATAACGTTTTTCATTTTTCTCATTCTTCTTAATTGTAAAGACCCACTTTGTAGTAAGCGTTCTCTGATCAGATCTTTCTATTACACTCCATGTATTGTTTTCTTTATGTGCAGCCAATTCCTCCTTGATAGCTTGACACCATTCCTTTTTCTGTGGGCTTTGTAATGCATCATTATATGTTTGAGGCAATGACAACTCAACCAGGTTCGCTTCAAACCGTCGATTATTTCTTGGTCTCAATGTTATGTTTGAGTGTGATATATTTTCTATTTCTTGAGACGGCTCATATGCTGGGTCTTCACTGTTACAGCTCATCAAGCTTTCATCAGACTCATTTTGATTTGTTTCATTTAATTCATTAACTGCATTCACTGATTCTGTTTTATTATTTTGCACAGCATTATCTTCATCATCCATAATACTAATCTGTGCAATATTCTTCCTTATTTCTGTAACCAAATGTTCATCAAAAATTACATTCCTAGATATTTTTATGGTTTTTCTATCTGTATCATACATTCTGTAATTGTTGTTGTCATAACCAACTAATATCATTTTTTTACTCTTCTTTTCAAACTTTGTCCTCAACTGATCTGGTACATGAACATATCCAACACTGCCAAACACCTTCAAATGACCTATTTGCGGTTTAGTACCATACCATAATTCATATGGGGTTTTGCCTGGAGTCTGACTGGAAGATGTTCTGTTCAATATATAAACAGCACATTGTACTGCTTCGGCCCATAGATATAGTGGAACATCTCTCGCATACAACATTGAACGAGCACTCTCCACTATTGTTCTATTCTCTCTTTCAACACGCCCATTTTGCTCTGGTGTGTACGGAGCAGTAAGCTCATGAACTATTCCTTCTTTCTCCAAATAATCTTTAAAAACATTGTTCACATATTCTTTTCCATTATCAGTATGCAATGTTCTAACACCATGCATATATTTATTCTTAACAATATTGTTATATTTCTTGAATACTTCCATAACATCATTCTTATTTTGAATAAAATATACATACCTGAAACTTGTAGCTGCATCCTTGAACAACAAGAAATATCTCATGCCTTGAACTGAAGCTTGACTCATCGGTCCACAGACATCACTATACACCAAGTCCCCAGGCTGTAGTTCTCCTCGTGTAGATTTATGAAATGGAAACCTACACTGCTTTCCATATGCACATGCCTCACAAACAAAACTTAGTTCATCATTTTCATTAATTTTTAGACCTTCTACTGTATTATTAACAAACATATTTTTAATTTGTTTTGTATTAATATGTCCTAAACGTTCATGCCATATTTTTATATCACTTTTATTATTTTGAACTAAGTTACAAGTATTTGAAACTATTGTTTTTATATTCAACTCATACAGATTATTTTCTCTTATTTTTGCACTCATCACTATGTCATTTTCTTTATATATCAAAGCGCTTAAATCCTTCTTTATAATAGAGTAATTTTGTCGTATAATAACTCCTTCTGAAAATAAATTCCTCCGTAGACTAGGAACATATAATACACTATGCAGTTCACTGTTTATCCACTGTCCATTAACATATCTCTTTATCAACACTTTACCAATGCCGGATACTTCTATAGCTTGTTGATTTCCTAATGTTAACGATTTCTGATCACATTCAAACAGCTCCACAAAGAAGTCTTTTCTGTAGGTCATGTGTGCAGAGGCGCCACTGTCTAATATCCACGAATTGTCTTCTGTTTTGTTGCAATCGACTTCCACATTAAATGCCAAGTTGTCAGATGGTTGTGTAGACTTTCTGTACTTATTTTTATTCGGAAAACGACATTCCTTTGCAAAATGCCCTCTTTTTCCACAGTTATAACACTCAAATCTGTGTTTAGTGGTTTTGTTTTGATTCACACTACTCCCACTATGTCCAGATTCAATTTGCTTCGTTTGTTTCTTCCAACCTTTGTTGGCAACAAGGAGAGCTGTCTCTTGCTCTTCCACAGACACTAAACTAGCTTCTTCATCTAATAAACGAGCCGTCAAATTGTTGAGAGTTTGTTGTGTGGGATCCAATGACATCCATGCTTGGCGCAGATATCTATACTTTAAGGGCAATGTTCCAAGTATTTTTGTAATGATAGCCATCTCACTAACATTCTCGCCACTTTCTTTCAACTGCTTTGCTAAGGTTTCAACTTTAGAAATATGTTGAGCCACACTGTCACTTTCCGACATTTTATATTGATAAAACTTCTCATGAATTAGCATTTTACATAATTCACTCTTTTGCTCATATATAGACTCAAGTTTTGTCATTATTTCTTTAGCAGTTTCACAGTTTTCTACTAATGTGATTTGCTTGAAATCCATAGAAGATGTTAATATGTACATCGCCATACCATCATTTTTCAACCACTCTTCTGCCTTTGCTTCTGGTTTTGGCTTATAAATATCTATTCCTTTTGCCTTCAGAGCACATTTCATTTGGAATTTCCACTGTCTAAAGTTATTTCCATCAAATTTTTCTAAATTCATTCGTGTCGGATCCATTTTGTTTGACGTTACAAATCTCGACAATGAATTTTTTCTTATTCACGTTTTCTTTACCTTATGTTCACTAGCAGAGTATCCTGGGCCCATAACCTATTGAGTTAGGGGCTAGGAATTCTAATAAAAGATTGTATTCTTGTAAATAATTATTTACTTTTATTTACTTGCACATACTTCTATGAAAGGTAAGAACAACAACAGAACGAAACAAAAACATAAAGTGTCACCTGGCAGAACTATTCAAAAACTAAACACTGTAAAGCAGCCAGTGTTATATTTTATTAATTCAATAGGTTCAATCAGGCTTGATGGTGTCATCAAGCCTGATGAGTGTAAGATGATGGGCTAACTACATGTCCCTGTGTGTGTAGGTACACAGGGACATGTAGTTAGCCCATCATCTTACAAAAACCTATTGTTTTGAAGCCGACTAACCTGAAAGCCAAACGTCTTATAAAACATTATAACCCTATAACCTAATATTTATCTTCCATTATCTTGAAACTATAAGGTCGTATGTAGATTTAGGGGTGTGAAGGACCCTCTCTATTCCTCTTTTAAGTTTCCAGTACAAACGTGAAATGTTAAGTGATACTCAACTGAATCAATATTGGGTTAAAGTTTAATATTGTGTAACGTTTTTTTGACATGTGGGATGACATTATGTCTTGTATAGGTGATGCAATTCTTGAAAATCATCCCCTAAATTTGTTCGTACAAAAGTAGTCTCTAAGCATTGGAAATAAGGTCTATAATGTAGTTAGTGGAGAGTGGTCACCGGTGACCGCTTGGGAATATAGGTATGGATTAATATTATTTGGGGTACTTTTAAAATATTGCAAGCTTTTCGTGATTTGTTTAGTTATAAGTTGATCAAGTGTACACTCAGTCATAGACTGTGTTTAGAAAATTATTTTAATAAAAATATTGCAACTGTATCTGACTCTAGACCTCATAAGTACCTACCTAGATATTATATTTTAATTTTTAAATAGAAGTGTACATAATAACATTTTATATGAACTCAGAACAGCCAGCAACCAACAGAAACAAATATCTTCATTTATATATAGGTGCGATGTCGTATTTTCTCAGTCTAGACACCTTCCACATTTAAAATGAGACGTAAAAAATATTATTTCGACAAGATAATGCTGGCTGGCGTTCCTCAAGGCGGTATACTATCTCCTCTTCTATTTTCTATTTTCATTAATTTTATAACCTCTGAACTTCGGTGTGCGTACCATCTGTACGCTGACGACTTGCAGCTATATCGTCAAGCTCATGTTGATGGGCTGTCTGATGCGATCTCGGAGATGAACGTTGACCTGGCGGCCATCCAGAACTGGTCCGATAGGTTTGGCATAGCAGTGAATCCTTGGAAATGTCAAGCCATTCTTATAGGTGGCTCTCGCACGATGAATGGAGTTGACATGGCTTCCTTGCCGGCAGTGGTTTTCGATGGAGCAGTAATCCCGTATAGTGATGAGGTGAAAAACCTGGGACTGCATATGGATAATAATTTGAAGTGGCATGCTCAGGTCACCAGTGTGTGCAAAAAGGTTACTGGATCCATGCGAGCTTTGTATCGTGCAAAAAATTTACTTCCTCCCGCTACGAAGGCTATGTTGGTGCAGGCTTTGGTTTTCCCTATTATCGATTATGCTGATGTGTGCTACTACGACCTGAATGCAGATCTCCTCAACAAACTTGACCGACTTCTAAATAACTGCATTCGATTCGTTTTCAACCTGCGTAAATACGATCATGTTTCTGCACATCGGCTGCAACTGAAGTGGCTGCCCATACGCCAGCGCAGGGAGCAAAGGGCGCTAACCACTCTATTCTCTTTTCTTTGTTCACCTTCTTTACCCAGTTATCTATCCCCTTACTTTCAATACTTGTGCGCAAACCACAGTAAAAACCTTTGTTCTTCCCATAACCGTCTTCTCCAATGTCCCACTCATCGCACTGACTTCCTTCATTCTTCATTTTTCGTGCAGGCAATTTTGCTGTGGAATGCGCTCCCCCTGGATGTCAGGATGGTGTCGACACGTCTAACATTTAAGCTGAAAGTGCGTGAGCTTCTTTTGAAGAGGTTGGCTGAATCGTCACAATAATTATTTACAGGGTATTAGTAATTATATTCATATTTATATTATATGCTATGAGTCTATGTATGTATGTATATTGTAGTGTACTCGTGTGTAGGTATATATATATATATATATTATTATTATATTTATTTATGTTCATATTTGAAATATGTTAGTGTAATCTTCTATTTTCTCAATTAAATCGTTGCTTGCTTCTTGCTCCTATCATTCACTCTTCTCTGCATCACCCAAAGGTCAGACTGGGAGAAAATGCCTGCGGCATTAAGTCCACCTTGTGTACACCTTGTGCATGAAGCGTTAAAAAAAAAAAATAATAATTATGATGCAATTAAGCTTTTATACTTTTACGCTAAGAGGAGCACCTGAAATGTTCACAATTTCTTTTCAGTAAGTACTTTTCATTCAGAAATTCACCGGTGATGAACGTGTTAAAATGTTGTTTTCAGTTTATTATAATTTTAACTGTAATTTTTAATTTACTTCAATTGTAATTATTACTGACTACCTGCTTCATTGACCGAGTGGTCGCAAGTATGACTGCTGGACAAAAGTTCGATTCCCAGGTTGGGCAAAGTACTACTGAGTTTCAAAAAAAATTCTCAGTAGTAGCACGGAGTCTGGAAATGTGCCCGGTGTATGGCAATAGGCTCACCCCCTATTACATGGGACTCAAAACAGAAATAGTGAAAAGTTGGTGTTACATAGTATTAAGTGCTGTAATGTGCACCTCTGCCTACCCCTTTAAGGATAAAAAGCGTGATGTTATATGTAATGATTACTTCGTGTTATAACAATACTTCATTATAATTGAAGGCTTCTTTTCTGCATTTTATTTAGAATATCTACCAGTTGGGTTCATATGATCTGAAAAGTCAACACACCAATAGAAAATATGAATTAAAACGTTTAGAAACATGGTCTTAAATATCCATGGCAGCAGTACCCATAAAACAAAAGGTACTACGTTACTCTGCAACACGAAGGTCACTCCGGTAAACTAATTTCAAAGAGCTTGTTCATAGATCTCTCTTTGAAGAATGTACAGCCTACCCCTCGTAAGACGTTGAATGTCTGAATGTATACTTACATCCATGGCAGCAGTATCCCCCGACCTTTTGCCGTGGCCGCCGAAGCACGAGTGGCCAAAAGCAGAACACCCTCCTGTGGACAAAGAAAAAGAATCTTTTTTTTAAATTTGTAATATCAGCCTTTTGGGGATTAGGAATTTGAGCATTGTTTGGGGATTCAGGGATTGGAGAGATGGGGGTAATTGGACCTCAAGTAACCTCACTTATACACAACGTAAGCGTTGTTTCACGTCGGTTCTCTGTGAGGCCGTGGTATCACTCCGGTCGAGCCGGCCCATTCGTGCCGAAGCATGGCTCGCCCACACTTATTCGAATAATTTTCAAATTATTGATAAATAGCATTTTAAAATCATAATTCTTAATATTTAAACTAATCTGATATAAAAATTAATGAACATTAACTTATTGGTTAGAAAAACTTTCTTTTGCTGATATACATATTTTCACCGGTTTATTTTCAGAGATTTTATATAAAAACTTACACAATTTACTGAGACTAATGGCTGAAATAACAACTTTTATGTATCAACATAATTTTCTTTATAAACGTATATTTTTTCAGACTCTAACTTTGAATACTTAACTGAAATAGCGTGAAAAATTTGATACATTAAAACACAGTACATAATGATTTTCAGGCTTCATGAAATTTTATTGATATTTAAAATAATGTTTAGTATAAATTATACAAAATGTATTAAAACTGTACGTGTTTTTAACAAAAATGTAAACTCGTAGCGTTTTCGTAGCAATCTCCCTCGCGACGTAGCAACGAACGTAGCCACGTAGCATCACACCACAGCTCTTGCTGGAATACTAAAATGTTACTCAATTTTAAGTCGAGCTTAAATATCATACTGTCTCTGTCATTTTACAAAGAATTTGTAGAGACAGAACTATGCTTAAGCGCGACTTAAATTGAGTAACGTGTCAGTATTCGGGCATATGTATTGTAACCGCTATGTATGATAATTCGTGTTATAAATGATTTCACCCACTACTTGGCTAATATTAATCATAGCGCGATGTTTCATATCTTGAAGAATTGTGAAATTAGAATCAGCAGTTCTGGAGATTGGCCCATTCAAACAAAAATGCAAACTCTTCAGTTTTTTATAATATTTCTAGAGATTTTTTTATTCCAATCATAATAATTCTTAATATTCTCTCCTTTCCACGTGGGAAAAGATTTTTGACTCGCAATAATACAGCTGCAGACAAATGATAATTTACAATAGACGAAAATACTTAAAATTAACATGAAATGGCGTCATCGAATGGTTAGGTCAATATTACTAAAACTCCAATACCAAGTAGTAATGAAAGCCGGTTAACACAAAAAGTGTGTAAAAACTATTGTGTCCATAGAAAAAGGTATAAATGTGGTGTCAAGCAATCTTTTTAATAATATAACTATCGATTCGCGGAATTAGGTCGAAGTTCAAATGTCATATATTTTGAATAATTAAATATTGAACTGCGAACGTGAATTGGCATGTTTCAAGCTTATAAATTACTGTTTTGGAACTCAGAATCATTATTGTATATGTAATCCACATATTATAGTTCTGGATCTGAATGTGTATGATATGTGAATAAAATTATGTGCTTTTTTTAAAATACGTTGCCCCACACTAGAAAATTCTCCTGTGTCGTGGGTACGTTTACAAACATAGAAGTTCACATACACAATGACACCCAAACCCGAAACAATAATTTGGGGATCACACAAAGAGTTGCTCGAACCCACTACACGTTCCTAGCCACCGCACTAACCGTGCAGTATTTTTTATAAACTTGCGAATGCACCCACGATTAACGAATGTAATCTAGTAAGACAACGTTTACTAAAAAGATAAAAGTATTGTAAACAAAATAATAAAAAAAAACATAAAACACTAAGCCTTTTTGAACTTTAACCCACACAAACACACATAAAAAATCTACATCTAACCTAACCAGCACCTATTTGAACACTAAATTAAGACTTTTAAACCGAATTGCACCATTTCAATCAGTATCGTAAACAAACGAGGTTGGAATTGAACTGAAGACTTTCTGCTGTACTTTTTGGCTTGCTTGCATAACCTCATCTGTGTACGTTTCTTTGTTTTTAGTGTTTGTTTGCTCGCCGGCCACGAGTTCAACAAATAGAGCTGGAGATGGTAAGTTTGTTTGGAGGCGAAGAGCAAAGGTGAACGCTGATTTTACCCGTTTTAGAGTTTTTTGCCTTTTTTGGGGGGGAAATCATCTAATGACTTTTCCCGCCTGAGTGAGTAAAGAGGTAGTGTCAGACTCTTACTAACTAAAACCACCCCGTTCCCAATCCTGCACTTCGAGCCGGAGCCTCGGCAACCCATTAAATCCTCCGCGGCTCCGTATCGGCATCAGCCCTATTGGGCCCCGTCCGAGAGTTTTTTTGGCTGCACCTCTTGTCGTTTGAAGATATATCGATTTTACCTAACGTAGGTACCTAAAATTATTTCTCAATTTATTAATTGGTAGGTACACTTTTAATTCAGTTAAATCTTTCGATAAACATAGACAGTTTAATGAAATTGTTTTAATAATTTGTCGAAAACATTACACACGCATATAATTATGTTACATTTATTAAATCATATTTATTATATTTGACTGCTATTCTATAATATTCCGGACCTCACTCCGAGACACCAACAATAGCGACCCAATCTCAAGTATTCAGCTGTAATCACTTTAACCACACATTCGAGACTTTGCGTTCGTGTCCTTATTATCTTCGGATATAAGATATCAAAAAGCAGAAAGAGAGAATCAGCAGCTTATAAGTGCCTACTGCTAAGCAAAGCCGCTTGTCCCACGGAGAAGGTTTGAGCATTAATCACCATGCTTGTTAACTGCGGGTTGGCGATTTCAAACTTATAATTAGAAATTATAAGTCCAGGTTTCCTCACGATGTTTTCCTTCACCGTTTGTTAGTGGTGTCTAAATAATCTTAGAAAGTACATATAACTTGGGAAAAGTCACACTGGTAGTTGCCGTTGGTAGGTTTCGAAACTGCACCCTCATGCATGAGAAGCGAGAGTGTGATGAAAAATAGATGTATTTTGAAAAATGCAAACCTATATAGAGGTAATATACCTCTATACTAATCCAAAAATACCCAACACTAAACCTAGACATCTAGATCGCTCACAACAAAAATAGGAATAGGTCGTAATAGAATTAAGCCGGTGTAGCAACATACCGGCCGGACAGCCGTACACGTGTGAACGTAACCGACCGGAACCGGCCCGGATGTCGCCGGATTAACCCTAACGAACTCTATTACTGATGGCGTAAAGTTCACTTTGATGTGACTTAAACTTTGGCTTTCAGTTATTGTAATATTTGAATAGTGTAAATAACTAATGAAAAGACTAGATAACAGCTTTGTAATACGTGATTTCAAAATCTTTGACGTTGTTTTTGTACATAGCTGATCAAATTCATTCGAAAGTGCATTTATTTCAATCTGACTTTAGACTTTATAATAGAAAATCAACATTTAAACAATGTCATTCAATCTTATATCTACTATTATATAAAGTTGAAGAGTTTGTTTGTTTGAACGCACTAATCTCCGAAACTACATTACCGATTTCAATAATTATTTTTGTGTTGGATAGAGAATTTAAGGAGGAAGGCTATAGGCTATAAAACATCACGCTACAACTAATAGGAGCCGAGCAAAGTGTATGAAACCGCGTGGAAGTAGCTAGTCTATAAGTAAAGCAAGGTTCCGTTACAAAAAGAAACGAGCTATCATGTCCATAGTTTATCCATCGTCACAATAGTTTTAAGTCATTCTCATTCTCATCATCAGCCGGTTGACGTCAACTGAACTGAAGCCTCATCCTTATCTCTTCCTTATCCAGTTCTCCACGTCGAATGACAACGCCCCACCTCTACACCCAACGGCTCCCGACTTTGTCTATACAAACCCGAAAAACATACATAGACACCACAGACTATATCTAAAACAATCTATGACCTACATCGTCGACACTAGTAAGCTAAGCCGTTGCGTAACCGGGCCGGTCACAATCCGGCAGCATCCGATTATGCACCTTTATGTTATAGTAGATACCAGCTAATGATGTTAAACCTGTCAGTTTGTGATCATCGCAAGTAGGTACTAAGTATGAACGCTTTCGTTAAAACCTACTTATTTATGCTATGGGCTACGTGAAGACTATTTAATTACGCCATCATGTCTGAGAATCCATCGATTTTCAGAAAAACATTGATTAGATTAAAATTAGGGTCATCTAAAATCTCAGTTGTACATGGAATGCACTGCAACCGCATTTGTGACGTACTGTAAAGCACCTTAAAAATTATTTTACTTAGGTGTCGGAAATCATAGTAATTATTTTAAAAATTAAATTGGATTTTATTTATAAATTTTAAATTAAAAATTTTAATTAACACAAATTAACAAAAAACAAATGACACGTCAATGACGTCACGCTCAAAATGAAAGAGGCCGAAATATAAACCGTACTCTTTCTATTTAACTCGCAATACAAATGAATGAAAAAAACAAATGCACGTCAGTGACGTCAGACCCAAAATGACGAGTACATCAATATAGAATATCTTCTCTTTCTAATAAAGTGATCAATACAGCAATATGTAGAATAGAAAACCAAATTATATGTTGTATGTATGTATGGATAATAACCAAATTGTATGACAATTGTCCGCGTCATCCCCATACATTTAGTTTTCTACTGTCTCTATAGACAAGCGCTAAAGTGGCGTTTGGCTAAAGGTAGAATTGGTAAAATAAATAAATGACAAATCGGTGATATTCCAGCTGAAGCTTCCACTATGAAAATTGAAAAATACATGACAAAATGTTAATACGGCCAAAACGTCTGAATAACTGTGCTAAATTCGATACTTTTAATATATTACTTTCAAAACACTTAGTATCTTGATAGATAATAATAATGTTTGAAAACAACGCCTTCAATTGAAAATTTTGACAAGCAGATGCACAATAATTTTTATTTGCAGAACAGTTTAATGTTTCCAAATACTAAAACAACTTTTAACTCCACAAAACCCGGTGTTTACAATGACCACATCGTAAAAACAAGCCCTGAAGCACCTTTCACGCCTATCAATGAAAATTATACAATCTTAATAGCACTTACAACGTCAATGACCCCGGGTTTAAGTTGATAAATCGATTATCTCAAAACATCAGATTTCCGTGTTACTTAGTAATCCATTTTGGGGCGTAATCTTGTTATGTGATTATAATCCATTAGGTTTAGAGACATTTAGACTAAGGTGTAAGCCTTAATGGCCGATGTAATAAAATTGTAAATATGGCTTCTAGATTTTGTATTAGTATCGTCGGTTATTTTATAAAGATCCTGAAAGGGCCAATCTGTATTTACTAACATAACATCACGCCTTTTATCCTCGAAGGGGTAGGCAGAGGTGCACATTATACCACTGTACAATGTAACACCCACTCTTCACTATTTATGTTATGAGTCCCATGTAATAGGGGGTGAGCCTATTGACATATACTGGGCACAGTTTCAGACTCCGTGCTACTACTGAGAATGGTTAAAAAACCCAGTAAGACTTTGCCCGACCCGGGAATCGAACCCGAGACCCCTTGCCCGGCAGTCGCACTTGCGACCACTCGGCCAACAAGGCCGTATTTAGTATTCCTATTCCTTCAGTATTTACTATTCCTTGCTAAAAATATTGTTGAATAGAATATCGTCGAATTACTGCTCTCATCCTGTATGAAGTGTAAGGGAGTCCCAGACTCTCACTTGACTAAAACCCACTCAGTTCTAACTCCTACTTCGAGTCAGGGCCACGGCATACATAACTATGTGGTAGACCAGGGCTGTCCAAACTATAAACCCTCGCGGGCTAATTAAATTTGTTACAAAATCTGGAGGGCCAGAAAAAAATTCAGTTTGTACCTCTATAATAATGATTAACATTGTATTCTTTACTCACAGACAAAACTTGTATACAAATCGTACACTGAATTTTATTATTGTTGTTGCACATAAGATGAAGATGTTGAAATTAAAATGTGTCGCGGGCCACATGAAAACAAGTCGGGGGCCGCATGCGGCCCGCGGGCCTTTGTTTGGACAGCCCTGTGGTAGACGATCTAGGACATAGGTTTCATTCTAAACACCAAAAGGTGCAGTTTAGTAAACACACAAAATATGGCATAAATTAAAGTACAAACTAAACCAACTGCTAACTTTTGCTAAATTAGAATTCAACAAAACAGTTGACTAGTACATTATTGTCAGTTTTTGTTCCTATACGAAACTACACTAGGTACTAGTTGTTTTGTTCTAAAATATTTGTGTAACGTTATTACACACTGACTGCGCTTGCTGTTCGGTTTCTAAGATAAAAAGACTATTACAATACATTGCTCTACAAAATTTTATAGATCTGTTTTATGGAATAAGCCGATAAACGAGCAGATGGATTGACGATAAGCAATCGGCGTAGCCCATGGACACCCGAAACACTTGAAGTGTTACAACTACGTTACTGGCTTTTTGGGGGTTAAGAATTTGAGAATAATTGGGATTCGGGGATTGAGGAGATTGGGGATGATTCGGCCTCCGGTAAACTCACTCACACGATGAAACACAGTGGAAGCGTTGTTTAACGTCGGTTTTTTATAAGGCTTCGTGCCAACACTTAAAAATGCTCATAAACGTTCAGATATTTTTGATATATAGTCCATTTTACATTGGTAAGTAAGTCAATAGTATAATGGCTGAATAATGTAACATTTTATATCATAAATAGTAAGTAAGAAGTAAATTATATCAAATGTTTAAGGAATGAACCTATTGTTGTCATAAATTGGACACAATTGCATACTCCAAGTTAGAAAATGAAATACTTTGAAGTTGAATCTGGGGAGAATCACCCCATCGGTATCGCTACTTTCGTAAACTGAAATTAGGGGATTATCCAAGGGAAGGGTTAACGTTTCTTAAGCCGGTAAAAATAATTTCCAAATTGATAACCAATTCGTCTGTTGAGCTCAGTGATTTAAATATTTCTTGGAGAAATGTCGATCCGAAACTTAGGAGTTGAGCTGAAAATAACAATCACGGTTATAGTTCCTTAGGGGATAAAGGGAGAAGTATCATTCATTGATCATGTTTAAGGCCAAGGACTCACGGCGCGATTTTCTCCCTTTGTAGAATAAATGTATGTAATGTAAAAACTGTATGTAAAAACCAAAGGCGTATAAACGTCTGCGGCAGTTGCTATTATTTGCTGCTACTCCTGCTGCACCTGCTGGACCGCAGAAAACGGCGGTCTCTAGTGTTTTGAACATAAATCTCCATTCCGCCACCGCAGCGATCGCAAGGTGAAAATCGCGTCGTGAGTTCGTAGCGTAAATTGTCTAAGAAGCTTACAGCCTTTCGTCTGGTGGAAAGCATTGACCATTACGATGACGTTATAATTATGTCGGGTGTCAGTGTCTATACAAATAGCAAGCATTTAAAAAAGAAACGCTTAAGGTAATTAAGGTAAGACAGGTGACATCAACGTTATTTTTGTTTCACCAAGTAAGTGACTCCTAATAAGACAAGTAAGGGGTAAGTTTAGGTGTTACATCACAATAAGTGGGTTTTAGTTCAGTCACAGTTTACGGTTGGTTGGTGCAGACGGCCATAATGTTTTCTAATTATTGGATTAGACTTATGTTTACAGCTTTTTTTTAAGGGACAAGCCCGCCACAACCTCCTAAAACCACTGCAACTCCTGTAAGCCAGGATCTACAGTAGATACAACCATGAAAACACCGGAACATTGAAGTCCGGCGCGTTTTCATGTTTACAGCTTGACAAAAAAGAGTTTGAGGTGGTGACAGCTGGATATTAACTTGGACTGAATCACCCACTTCGGACCATATATCATGAATAAACAATCGACCTAACATACTACCTTCTCTTTTTAAACGTGATAAAAATAACATATATAATAATACCGTTTAAAAACTGATTGAGTTGTAATGTACCAGGTTGCCACATGAACAATACTAGCGTACAATTTTTTTTGTGTAGCTATTCGTCATTTTTTAATTTTATACAACTATGTAATATCAGTATAATTTACTAGAAAATGAAAAACAAAGCTCTTTAAACTATGGGGCAATTATATTTCCGTCATAAAAATAGTCTATTTAATTATTGTCTGCATTGAATGGTTAAGACCTCTCTTTGTAGAAAAAGCACGCGCAATGAACAATGCATTAAGTACATTGTGTATACAAACTGACAGACGCACTTTGATATCATTTTTATGAAGCTTGCACTTCATTATATTTATTATGCTACTCAAGAATTGTATTGTGAATCTGAGTGAAAAAGAGTTTCTTGCTCATTCTATTCCATAGGAATGAGAAAATTTTAGAATTTATCAAGCTTCACTTTTAAATTATTTTTGTCGCTCAAAAGTGTTTTCTTTATCTGATTGATATAAAAGATTTGGACTTTGATTACTCTAAATGTAAAAGCATTTAAACATTTTCTTGGTATACAAAGCCATTCGCACAAATAAGTATAATGTATGTAGCAGCGTTTTTGCTATTAGGCTCCGAAACCACTGGACAGATTCGCCAAGGTTTCACAACTTTAGAAACATAACATTTCAGTAAATAACGTAAGCTACTTTATCTTATATTTTATACTATTATATAAAGCGGAAGAATTTGTTTTTTTGCTTGTTTGTTTGAACGCGCTAATCTTCGTAACTACAAGTCTGATTTGAATTATTCTTTTTGTGTTGGATAGCGAATTTATTGAGGATGGCTATAGGCTACAAAAAATCACGCTACGACCAAGAGGAGCTGATCAGAGTGTGTGAAACCGCGCGCAAGTAGCTATATCTAAATATTTCCCGATTAGAGCTATCTTAAAATGTCACATTGAACTCGTATGTGTAAAGCTAATATAGTCAAATAAGACACCCAAAAGAATTTGTTGTAATATTCATGCGGTGTTTTCATTTTTAAATAAACTTAGTTAAACAAATGGCTGTAACTGGCTATATAGCACTATTTACTGCTCAATAAATATAAAATTACGACCCACTTTACTAGGCAATCATATTGTTACTTGTAAGTGATATTTATGATGATTTTATTAAAGGAAAACAAAAGAAAACGATTGTATTATACACACATACGAGTACATTAATATTTTAGATAGGCACAAACAACGTTGGATAAAAATAGCATAGTTTCTCATAAATGATGAATGTCTACTCGAAGCAGACATTATCAATAATTTATTATAATATTTTCGCCATGTATCATCATCATACCAAGTGGTCGCAAGTGCGACTGCCGGGCAAGGGGTCTCGGGTTCGATTCCAGGGTCGGGGTTTTTAAAAATCTCAGTAGTAGCACGGAGTCTGGAAATGTGCCCGGTATATGGCGATTCACCCCCTATTACATGGGACTCATAACATAAATAGTGAAAAGTAGGTGTTACATTGTACAGAGGCACTAAATGCCATAATGTGCACCTCTGCCTACCCCTTCGAGGATAAAAAGGCGTGATGTTATGTTATGTTATGTATCGCAATTTGTACCCATCGCGATTGGGACAGGCCTATTATTGTATTAATAGGAGCATATTTTCAAACTCCAGATCACAATTTTTATTTAATTTACAATAGAAAGTAGTTTCTTAATAAATTCATCGTATCCCTTTCCGCGTGGACAATCTCCAACTACCGTAATCGCGGGCCTGCGAACGGCGAACATGGGTGGCTCCCCGTACGACCAGAAACAGACCCGAGCGTAAGGCGCGTCGCGTTCCACGCGCGCCTCAAAGAGCCATCAGACCACCACAGATGGGGCCCAACAGGGCCGAGACCAATTCGGAGTCGCGGAGCACCTACGGGTTACCGGGGCTCCGGCTCAATATGCAGGAGAAGGAACGGGGTGGTTTTTAGTCAGTAAGAGTCTGACACTCCCTCCCACCTCACCCAGGCGGGAGCAGTCATTCGATGATTTTCCCCCATAAAAAAACCCTTTCCGCGTAAAATTATGTATTGTAAAGAGATTGCAAACTAACTGAACAAAGACATTTCTGCACTCGATGCATTATTGCATTACGTTGGTCTAAGTCAGTCTGTCTGTCTATCTGCTTGTCAATTTGTAATTCGTTCCTTTCCTTTGAGATTGATGGAATTTAGTATCGGAAAAGGGTTCTTATCGTCATTTGTTTCAAGTTTCAAATATGTGTTTTATCCAAGTATTATCTTTATATATATATTCTTCTGTGAGTGTGTATGTCACTGAACTCTCTCAAACGACTGGACCGATTTTGATGAAATTTTTTGTGTGTATTCAAGGGGATCTGGAAATGGTTAAGATTCAAAAATCAGCCCGGCAGATGGCGCTGCAGTCAACTTCTAGGTTAGTTATCCCAAACGGCTATACTAATTTGAATGAATTTTTGTTTATATTTTCAAGTGGATATGCAGGACAACGTCTGTCGGGTCCGCTAGTTTTATTATTAAATACGTGTCTAATATTTTTCATTACCTAACTGATGGACTAATTACATTTTTAATTTTCATACTCCGTCATCATCCCTATTCTTTGCTCAGAACTGCAATGCAATAATATGCAAGCTCCTTAGTCATTCAGTATTTAATTACAGTTAGTCGGGTACCTACTAATATCTAGCTTCGGATTTCCATGAATGACAAACTAAGGTAATCTGGGGTCGCTCTAATGAATGGACCACAGCCACCACAGCTGCCATCTTATAAGAAATGCAGCGCTTTGTTAGTAAGATTTCGAAATTTCAAGTTTATGAAGAACGTTCAGTACAATTCTGTGTCTTGTCTTTCAATAAATTTCCTTTGAAAGTAGTGTTTTGAAATGGTTTTACTACCACGTCTTTGTTCGAATGCTAGTTCTCTTCGCGTCATTTGTTTAACAGCTGCAAGCCTGCAGGGCGTTTCTGATTTGGTTATCGAGTCCGGTACAGTGTATTGGGTTTTCAACTGACGTTCACAGTATTTTTTTATGGAATAGGAGGCAAGCCGAGCATACGGATCACCTGATGGTAAGCGATCAGCGCCGCCCATGGACACCCGCAACACCTGAGGAGTCACAGGTGCGTTGCCGGCCTTTTAAAAAGGAATACGCTAGTAATATTAGAAAAAAATAAATGCGTAGTTTCCCTATTATAATACAGCTTGTATGGTCTTTGTTTAACAATGGATATCTTTCAGCTGATCTACTGATAAAGAGTTACACTAGTTGGTGACATGTGAACCACAAATAGGGATGATGACAGGGTATGAAAATTAAAAATCTATTTAGTCCGTCAGTTAGGTAATGAAAAAATGTTAGACACGTATTTTTTATATTGTTGTATAATAAAATGATACTTAGATATAACGAATCAAAGTTTAGGAGTGGGGGCTAAAACGTCATTTCTACGTATAAAATGTACATAGAAGTGACGTCACGCGACAATTCAAATCAATATATCGTCGAAAGTATTCGGTTCTGTAAAAAAATAATAAATATGTGTGTAATATTTTAAAATAAACTACCATACGGACATTGAAATGAAAATTAGTCATCTACCCAATTGTTTAATCTTACGTGTCTAAAACACGGATTCACGCGTGAGACTATGTATTTACTATTGAGTCACATATCGGTGCACTCAAGGGGTTGAGTTCTGTATGTTGTAATCACACCCACGATATAGAATAAAATCTTTACGTAGGATAACTAAAAAAACATGACAACAAAGCAAAGAATCTTAACAAACAATTCTCAAGAACATACCTTTAAGTATGAAGGTAGTTTCATACCCATCGCACGTGAAATGCATTCTCAAGCAACGAGGGAGTTTAACTTCATAGAAGTTGAGCCAACATTTTCTCCGTGGAACATATCTTTTACAATATTTCTGCTATGGATTTATTACATGAGTGTGTTTGCTATGTGTTAAAAGTTGTTAATTTCTTAATAGGTACTATTCAAGAACTGAACTCTCTAAATGGCAATAGGTTATATTCAAATGGGACTCTCATCATAATAGGTGAAAAGTAGATGTTACATAATGGGGTAGACGACTAATTTTTATTTTAATGTCCGTCTGATAGATTATTTAAAAACATTAGACACGTATTTTTTATTTTCTCACAGAAACGAATAGTTTCGAAGATATATTGATTTGAAATGTCTCGTGACGTCACTTCTATGTACGTTTTATACATAGAAATGACGTTTTAGGCCCCACTCCTAAACTTTGATTCGTTATATCTAAGTATAATTTAATTATACGTATACATTAAAATAAAAAAATACGTGTCTAATATTTTTCATTACCTAACTGGCGGACTAATTCGATTTTTAATTTTCATACCCTATCATCATCTCAATTCTTCTAAGCCGGGACCTACTGTAGCTACAAACATAAAAACACCGGAACACTGAAGTCTAGCGCGTCCCAGGGACATGAAGACATTCATGACACTTGAAAGTGACATGACATTGCGTATGTTATCTAACATAACATTTTAACTTATAATCTCCTACAGAGACACATAACTGAGATTAAAAACTAAGTCAGAAGAAAAGCGTAACTACCCAAGGAACCAATTTGCACCAGAATTAAAAGTATTTCAACTAAACTTTATAACAATAGGGACTATTTAGCTTTTGTAGTTATTAAAATGCAAAAAAAGTGGCACTGCGTTGCAAGAGTGCAAGTACTAGGTAAATGAAAGAGTTTACTTTTAAATGCTAAGACATTTAGATACAAGTCCTCGAAATATGTTTTTAAAGTTCAACTGCACGGATAGCGCGGTGGCTGGGCAACTGACTGCTGCGCAACGTGTTGCGGGTTCGAGGAACTCTTTGTGTAATCTATGTCATGTGTATGTGAACTTGTATGTTTGCAAACAGGACACAGGAGAATATCTTAGATTAGGGAAACCGTTTACAAAAAAAGTGACGATGCAATTTGATCCGTGTGGTGTCACTATTGTCGATTTTCAATATCTCTACCCTTACCGTGGGTATGTCAATAGTAATAATAGTCAAAAGATTGACTTTTAGTAAGAGACTACACATTTACGAATGACAAAGCAATCCTAGTAATATTTTATTCTAAACTACGACAATAGGTAGAAATTTTCGCAAAACTGTCTTTAAGTTCAGCGCATAATAAGTGCGAACTGAGTGAGTGAGTGCCAATTTACTTGCCACTCACAAAAGGCTGGCTCACGTCTCACTCAAAAGAACCGTTTTGAGTTTTAACTCAAACTGCAAGCTACACGAACATATTCCTTTGCCCCTTTGCCGTTTGCCTTTCCTATCCCTAATAATATTCCCAGCAAACTTTGGCTAAAGAATTTTCTACTTCCTAGGATGTTGTAGTAGTTGTAGATATGATTCCTAGCATTGAATGGTATTTATATAATACATTATTGAAGTCATAAGACGTATGTCTTATGGATGTTAGAATAAGGTTTAAAATTAGGATTTTTTATTTTTTATTTACGTTGCCTCTTTGTTGATTTATCTCCATTCAAGTATTTGTCGATAAATATCTATATATATATAAAATTGAAAACCGTTTCTCGTTGTCACGCCATAACTTGATAACGGCTAGACCGATTTTTTTTATGTTTATTATTGTCAGGAGAAGGTTCTTATGACAGCAAAAATGCCCTAAAAATCCTACGGGAACGGGAGAAAACGAGATTGCGCGTACGAAGTCGCGGGCAGAAGCTAGTTTCGTTTAAATTTAATGCTAGATAACTGTCTAATGCTTTCTTTCTCTATATATGAGGGCATATAGGATATATTAGTTTTAAAGGTTCAGATTTCAAAGAATATTGCTGCTCAGTCTTTGTCATAGCTTCATAGTGACACAGATATTATCATAAATCCCATGAACTTTACTACTTAAACATATGATTAATTGTAAATTAGATAACCAACAGTTTGTATCGGTTACATCAAGTCAACACAACATCGGCACATAACCGACCAACAAACAAACAAACACGTTATATAAAATCAACTTAGGCTTAGTTCGAACCCTGTTTAGTGTTATCATGTAAGAGGGTAAGCAGATAAGTAGGTGTTGTTGCGTCGTATGTTAATAGTTCGATTAAGTTTGCTTTAAGGTCGCAATTTTGTCGGTTTTTGGGTCCTGCCTTCATTTTTGAGGTTGGGCAAGTTTTACGTTTCTTTTTTATCACTACATAGTATAGAACAAAGTCGCTTTCTCTGTCCCTATGTCCCTTTGTATGCTTAAATCTTTGAAACTACGCAACGGATTTTGATGCGTTTCTTTTTTAATAGATAGAGTGCTATTCAAGAGAAAGGTTTATATGTATAATACATGCATAATGCACCCGTGTGAAGCCGGGGCGGGTCCCTAGACATATATTTTTAAGACATTATGTAGTAGTTTTGTAGATATATGGATCAGGTGACATCAATTGTTTAAAGATACGTTTCCGGATTCGAAAAAAAAATTCAGCCATCGAACATTGACTGATTAAATAGTAAAAAGGTTCCTGTGTACCTGCTTATTTATTCATAAAAATGTAAGCAATAGCTCCGTCTCAAAATAACATTGTAAATAAAAGATCGGTTTAAGATGTTTCTATACAGAACAGTTTAGGTTTACTGTCCAGGACGTGTCATTTCACTTACAGCCTACAAATGATCCCGTGCGTACGGACCGTCGCGTGGCGCGCGCGCCTCTAAGTCATCAGACCGCCACAGATGGGGCTCAGTAGGGCTGATGCCTGATACGAAGCCGTGGAAAGCCTAAAGATTGCCAATGCCCCGGCTCGAAGAGCAGGAGTAGGAACAGGGTGGTTTTTTAGTCAGTAAGTGTCTGACACTCCCTCTCGCCTCACCCAGGCGGGAGCAGTCATTGGATGATTATATTTTACCCCTTTTAAAAAAAAATAAAAAGAAACCTACAAATGACAATAGGTGGGTTTGTACATCTGAGGAGTGAGTGACGCAACGTTGAGGCTTCGTGGTCAGTTTTCATTGTTTCTAAGCAAGATATTATGTGTATTCGTCTCGTGGCGTCATTACATACAATCCGATTTCAAAACAAAATCCATAAATAACAAATCTGAATAAAATATTGAAATAATTTTATAGAAACAGACTCTGATGAATGTTCAAAGCGAAAGAAAACTTATAATTTCAACCGCAAAGTTGAATATAGGTAAGTTAAAAAAGGACACCACGGTCTACCTTGTTTAACGAACACCTCAGTGAAAGTACGAGGTTCTAAAATAAATGTAAATAAGTTTTATTTTAAGGTCATGAAGGTTTTAATAATGGTAAAGGTCAATTTACTAGCTTATTAGATATATTTCTATAATTAAATGAATATTTAAGAGAACACCCATACAACAAATTAAATTTTTTGATGGTTTTTAACCTAGACAATAAAGCCTACGGTAGGCTGCGCGACATCGCCGCGACCGCGCACGCTGCTCATGAGGAAGAACCCCTCTGTGGTTTGAAACTAGTAGAGCTCAGTATGTTCATGTGAGTAACCCACGATTTTAGTTTATTTATTTAAATAGGTATACCAACAGCTTCTGTATACATGAGTCGCGGAGAACCTAACGGGTTACCGGGGCTCGGGCTCGAAGAGCAGGAGTAGGAACGGGGTGATTTTTAGTCAGTAAGAGTCTGACACTCCCACCCGCCTCACCCAGGTAGGAGAAATTATTTGATTAATTTTTCCCCTTTAAAAAAGTTTGTATACATAGTATTAAGGGATAATAAAGGTAACAATAGGTATTGAGCTTATAAAGTCGCCAATTATAATTAGTTAATTTAGTGTGTCTCACGATAGTTATTTTTTTATTTTATTTATTTATTTATTAAACAGCAAACTAATTACTTACTTATTAGGAATCAATAATCATTAATACATAAGTCCGACTCGCCCATCTTAAATCTAACCTTCACAAAGTTAACATACTCATAAACACACACACACGCACATAAGTGCGTACCAAGTAAACATTATCCCCGTTAAGAAAAATCGACCTGACAGAGATGTAGATAGCTCACGAGTTCAGCCTAATAGACAATGGGAGGTGCTTGAGAATTCTGTAAGGAGTTATGGATCAAAGAGGTCATATGTGGAAGTATTTGGTAAAGTTTTCTTAGTACTTGCTTGTTGTTATTGGTAAATTGTTAGACAATTTTTTTTAACTGTCAAACACCGAGCGGTCACCGGTGACCGCAACCTATTGTTCTTTAATTGTGTCTATACTGACGGTACTCAACGAGTTAAGGGGGGAAAATCATCGAAATGCTGCTCCCGCCTAGGTGAGGCGGGAGGGAGTGTCAGACTCTTATTGACTAAAAACCACCCCGTTCCTTCTCCTGCACTTCGAGCCGGAGCCCCGGTAACCCGTTAGGTTCTCCGCGACAAATTGTTAAACAACAGGGTAGTATCCTAAATTTTATTTTAATGTCCGTCTGGTAGATTAGTTGATCGATAGATAGTCCAAAAATGAAATCACACTTAATCATGAAACCAATAAGGTCGACAATGCCTAAATGACTACAGACTATACAAAATCAAGACAGAAGTAAATATAAAGAGTAACTTAACTACGGAAAGCTTTCTACTTACTCCCTAAACAATAGAAGTTTTATAAATATTCCAAAATCGTCAAGAGGTCCTTAGTTTGTTTTAAAGGGTCCAAAAATTGTTTATGAGTGGACCTTCAAAACGGAATGGTACTCGCAAGCATTTTTCTCTTTATTAAAAAACTTTATTGTTTCCGTTTGATGGAAGGGGATCTTTAGAATTTGGATTGCCGATTATAAGTGAATTAAATTTCGTTTTTGGTGTAATTATTATTGTGGCTTGATGATTTTGTTGGTGAAAATGTGGTGGAAAGGATACGTAGGTGATTTTTTTTGTGATGACTCTTCTCTCTCTCTGAATTAACTACCTCGTTGGCCGAGTGGTCGCGCGACTACCGGGCAATGGTTCTCGGGTTCGATTAACGGGTCGGGTAAAGTATTACACAGTAGTAGCACGGAGTCTGGAATTGTGCCCGGTATATGGCAATAATCCCACCCGCTATTACATGGGACTCATAACATAAATAGTGAAAACTGGGTGTTACAACAATGTAACACCGTAATGGTGGACATTACGGCACTTAAGTGCACTATTTGTATAGTGCCATTAAGTGCTCTGCTCTGACTACCCGTTCGGGGATAAAAGGCGTGATGTTATGTTATCTCTATGAATTTTTAGCAAATTTGGTGATCTATGCAAGGTAAATCCTCCGCTAACGCCAGTCACCGGTGACCCCATAGCGTTTAACGTGTTGAGTACCATCATATTTTAGCTTATGTATATTTAAAAAATTAAAAAGGTTGATGTAAACGGGCTTTTGTCATAGGTTTTTAAAATCTATTGCCCTAAGATTATCCCATTAAAACAATCACAATGTCTAAATGATAATTATCCCATTCCTACATAAAACACAAGGTAAGGTAAAATGAACTTGTTGAACTTATTACATGAGATGTACCAAACTTGTATCTGTGCAAACTTGGCCCTTTACAGGTACATAAATGTACGTGGGCTGTCAAAGTGACAGACTAATTTTGACAAATGACTGTCGATCAATATAGTCTGCCGTCGTGTGAGTGTTAGTAAACGCCAAATTAGTTGAGTTATTATTATTAGTTAGTAGGTGTTTGCAAGGGTAGCTAAGGAGGCAGCGGAGCACGTGAGGGTACGAACCTCCTCACGACCCGGCCGTCGCGAGAGACACTCCGGGCGTCGGGGATCGCGAGACGAGCTCCGGCCACCGTAAGCCCGGGCCTGCGGACGGCGAGCTCGGGTGACTCGCCGCCCGACCAGAACCAGGCCCGAGCGTACGGCGCGTCGCATTCCGCGCACGCCTCAAGGAGCCATCAGACCACAGATGGGGCCTAACAGGGCTGATGCCGATACGGAGCCGCGGAAGACTTATCGGGTTGCCGGGGCTCCGGTTCGAAGTGCAGGAGTAGGAACGGGGTGGTTTTCAATCAGTAAGAGTCTGACACTCCCTCCCGCCTCACCCGGGCGGGAGAAGTCATTGGATGATGTTGCCCCGTCAAAAAAAAAGGTGTTTGCAAGGTTACTGTGGTTGTAGTTAAGTGTATGAGAAAATAAAGGGACAGAAGTATGTCAAGTTGCCTAAAAATGACTTATGTATCAACTTTCGACTTAGTATAGTTTTAAACTATACAATTGATACTGTGACTGTACAAGTAGTCGTGAACAACGTGATTTAGTTCCGATTCACGAGCTAAACAACTATTTACGTGAGCCCCAAATTGCTGTTTCTGGTCTGAGGGTGATGTACCCGTGAATTTGTATGTTTGTAAACAAACCCACGATATAAGAGAAATTCAAATTTACCTAGCCCTAAATCTAGAAAGACCTAGTTTAAGGCCATGTTTCTTTTAACTCGTCGAGTACCGGTTTTATAGACACAATTAAAGAACAATAGGTCGCGGTCACCGGTGACCGCTTGGTGTTTGACAGTTTAAATAAAGAAAAAGTTCGAAAAAAAATTCGAAAAAACTGGTTTAAATTAATGTAGGAAAAATATGCTATTTCAACAATACCTAAAATAATATTTTTAACATAGAATTATAAAATGCAAAAACGATTTTCAACTCTCTTATTAACACAACGACATAAAAAAATTTAAATTACTATTTTAAATTAAACATAATTACAATGTTACTTTTAACGTGTTAATTTTATGGCTAAAGTTTATTTTTTACTTTCTAGAAAGAGTTCACGTTTAAAAAAGTAAATGAATGAACAACTGTTTTCCACGAACACTTTTTCAAAACAACGTGTAGTTACACAGAATTTCTGATGTTCTCTTTTTCTACTCCCTTTTTACCTAGCTGCATTTATTATGTCTATTATTTAAGTACTTATTTTTGTTTTCTATTCCCACACAAACATTTTGTTTTTTATCATTTTCAAAAGGATTCTTTTCCCGCCAAGTCATTTCCCAGGCTAGTCTCTAGGGTACCATAGACTATGAGAAACTCGCTTCAATTACGATACCCCTTCAACATTAAATCGGTTCTCCTGCTGACATATTACTGTTATACTTCTGACCAAGTGGTTTTCATTTTTCATCATATATTTTGAAGATTTTCTCAGCTTATAGTTATTTTTTTTTTATTTGGCAACAAATTATGAAATCCTCGATATAAGTATAAAAACTATTCACGTAGCGTATTTAGTCCATAAAAACATAAAACTTTTGTGTGCAAAAAGTTCTTAACACCGCGTAAATTATAAATTACTGGCCATTTATGTCGAAAAAATATTATGGACGCCACTAAAA
Organism: Spodoptera littoralis; assembly: GCA_902850265.1. Lineage (NCBI taxonomy): Eukaryota > Metazoa > Arthropoda > Insecta > Lepidoptera > Noctuidae > Spodoptera > Spodoptera littoralis. The sequence goes on along the minus strand of LR824542.2, from coordinate 2,485,946 downwards.
AAGAACAAATCTTTTTCTTTTTTCGTTTCGTAAAAGGCTTTTTCTCATATTTTTTCGTGTTTAACAGCCAGTTAATTAGGAAACATACTAAAGAGGTTGCTAATTATATTCATATTATTGTTACATTAGGTTTTCATTATTACTAATAACAAACCCAAAAATCCGACCGAGAACATTATATTAACCATTTCTCATTGCGTTTTAAAAAAATACTGACATGAACTGATACTTGACTATTACTAAAAACCAAAATTAATAACCAATTTAAGTCTTAAATCTTTGGATTGATCTTGATTTCATATGAATGTCAAAAATCAATCAATATCTACACATTGTGGATTTTCTTTTCAGCCGTAAGACTGAAAATTGTACCACGAGAGCTTATGGCCTATTTTTTTAGAACAAATATTGATATTTTGTAACATAAATGTAACGTATACTCGTTAACAACCATTATTATGATCATAACCGTAACTTCTACGTACATTCGACGATGGTAAGTACTTTCTTCGCGACTTTTACTCATTTGTTCCTAGTTGGGCCTTAATTTGGGGCAAATTTCGGCAAGTTGGGCAAGATTGGTTAAAGTTAAACAATTTTGTTTACTTTTCAGTGGTAGGAATAAACAGGATTGTTGATTCAAAGTTTATGTACAGCCTACGTTTGGAGTAACTATGCAGAAGTGTACTGCTTATCGTCTAGGTGTTATAGATGATTGTTGAACATAACATAAAATCACGCTTTTTATCCCCGGAGGGGTCGGCAGAGGTGCACATTATGGCACTTAATACCAATACAATATACAATAAGTATAATGTAACACCCGCTTTTCAGTATTTTATGTTATGAGTCCCATGTAATAGGGGATGAGCCTATTGCCATATACCGGGCACAATTCCAGACTCCGTTCTACTACTGAGATTTTTTAAAAACCCAATAATACTTTGCCCGACACAGGAATCGAACCCGAGACCCCTTGCCCGGCAGTCGCACTTGCGACCGCTCCGCCAATGAGGCAGTCGGCAGATGTTTGTCAATGGTATTGAAAATTATCAGACCACAGACCCAGTTATCGTTATGGTAACTTTAGTATAAAACTGTTAAAAAATTGTTTATGTCATTGGTATATTTTTATTTGAAGGCGTTTATGGTAACGTCCCTTGCCTAATATCTCCTACAAATCTTTAAGCATTAGAATAAAATATTTTTATGTCGTAAGGCTTACAGCTAACACTTGTCGCGTAGAACCTAACGGGTAACCGGGGCTCCGGCTCGACGTGCAGGAGAAGGAACGGGGTGGTTTTTAGTCAGTAAGAGTCTTATACTCCCTCCCGCCTCACCCAGGCGGGAGCAGTCATTCGATGATTTTCCCCCCTTAAAAAAAAACAGCTAACACTTCTCTACAGAATGCAGCCGTAGCTACAGGTAGCTGGGTAGTCAGTGTCTATTATGACAGAGCAAATAATATGGTTTATTTTTTGAGTAAGTTCAGTATGATAAATATTTAGATGCGTTTGTACTTTTTCGAGCTTGCAATTTCCCAATACAGGTCATCACAAAGAAGTATCCTTACTATTATAAATGGGAAAGTAAGTTTGTTTGTTTGTTCCGCTTTCACGCCGTAACTTCTAAACCGGTTGCTCTGAATTTTTGCAGACGTAAAATTAGAAGTCCGGATTAAATAATAGGGTACTTTAAATCCCGGAAAATTTCGATATTCCCGAGGGAAAATAAAAGAATTGGTATAGATGGCGCTGTGTGTATTGGTATAGGCTACTTTTATCATTTTGTGACGCAAGCGAAGCCGCGGGTAAAAGCTAGTTTTATATAAAAATCCATATAGGGTGTACCTACGGAACGCTCACGAAACACAAACAAAAAGAAATAGTTTTTGCTATTTTAAGCTACTTCCGCGCTGTTTTACGCGCTCTGCTCAGCTCCTATTCTTCGTAGCGTGATGTTTTATAGCCTATAGCCATCATCGATAAATGTGCTTTCCAATACAAAAAGAACTATTCAAATCAGACTTGTAGTTCCTGAGATTAGCGCGCTCAAACAAACAAACAAAAAAACAAACTCTTCCGCTTTATATAATAGTATAAGAGTATAAGATTATATTCGAGTTATTCATGCAACATCAGCCTTGAGTATTTGATTATAAATATTAAATATTACATTAAAGAAACATTTGCCTCCTTACCTTTATGAAAATAAAACTTGTTTTTTACCATCACCTGTCAGCGTTTTGGAGGAGCGTTCCGTTTACAATAGGGTAGATGCCTAATTTTTTATTTTAATGTCCGTCTGGTAGATTATTTTAAATCATTAGACACGTATTTTTTATTTTCTTACAGAGACTAATACTTTCGACGATACATTGATTTGAAATGTCGCGTGACGTCACTTCTATGAACATTTTATACGTAGAAATGACGTTTTAGCCCCCACTCCTAAACTTTGATTCGTTTTATCTAAACCTCGTTTTATTATACGATAAAATAAAAAAATACGTGGCTAATATTTTTTCATTACCTAACTTACGGACTAATTAGATTTTTAATTTTCATACCCTATCATCCCTATTGTTGAGCTTAGTAACTAGGTACTTACGTTTCGCACTGACGCCGTGTGAGATCGCCAACAACACAACGACGGTGACAGCTAAGTACATTTGGGCCATTTTTATTTCTGAAACAAATATAAAACACTTCATTAGGTACATAACTCGACCAACGATCTTAACCTTTTGAGTACCGTCATTATAGACACAATTAAAGAACAATATGTTGCGGTCACCGGTGTCCTCGCGGTGTTTGACAGTTTAAAAACGTTTTTATAAACAAATAAAAATGACAAACCAGTCAATTCGGACTAGCTTTAGTATCTAACTAATCCTACTTAATATTACAAATGCGAAACTTTGTTTGTTTGTTACTTCTTGACGTTAAAATGACTGTATCGGGATGAAATATTGAACAGGGGTAGATAGGTCGCACGGGAAGGCGGGCGAAGACACTGGATTGCCAGCGTCTTCGCCCTAGCAGCTGATTATCAAATAAAACTCTAAAATATGGTCACGGCTTTTAATTCTACAAGATTAAGAAATACATATAACCATCACTTTTGATTATAATTATATAGTTATGATTCCAATGGTTAGTAATAGGGGATGGTGTTGCGTACAAAGTCCTGTGTAGTATATGAAAACACCGGAACACTGAAGTCCGGCGCGTTCAGGGACATGAGTAACTGTCTTGCATCCCGCAACGAAGTGAATCAGAAGATATTATAAGAGGAGAAAAAAAACGATAGTTTCCACTTCCCTCGGTGAATTACTGCAGGAGACAGATTGAATTAAGCCTAAAGGTACAAAGAAAAGAGACTGTACAACTGAGTGAAGCCCGAAATGGTTAGTAAAGATTTAAAAATGCTTTCTGTGCGTTTCCTGACTCCGGAATTAAAATAAAGATGGCAGAACAAAATGAATTCTGTGTTTCCTGATTTAAGATGAGTATCCCGTTTGATCTTCGAAAACAAATACGAATGTCACAAATCAAAATGTATGAAATTGACATTAGCTTCCGATACCTACATCACATCATAGTAAAAACAAATATCAAAGTTCTGAGGTACTACTGAATGTTGTGACAGACTCCTAATTGGGTATTTTTTTAATCAAAAATAAATTATTTCGATTATTCAATACAAAAAAATAATCACACTTTAATAAATTGATTTTATGACCAACTTAATTTTTGTATTTTTTCAGCAAATTTTAAAAAAATAAGTATTCTGTTTGACACTAAAAAAACGTGACGTCACAATACACAATCTCGTTATTAAACTGTCGTTATTGATAGTTCAAAAAAGTATTAAATTTGAATTACTGGTAAGTATCCAATTGTAAGTTGTAGCAGGAAAATTATAAGTCGAAGTAAATAAGGCGATTAGGATACAATGATTTTATGTCGTGGTGGCCCGGAGGATTAAGTCGCCCGCTTCTCATGCACGAGAATGCGGTTCGAATCCTACCAACGGCAAGAACCAATGTGACTTTTTCCGAGTTATATGTACTTGCTAAGATTATTTAGACACCACTGACAAACGATGAAAGATTATTTAGATGCCACTAATAAAAGGTGAATGAAAACATTGTGAGAAAACCTGAAATCGCCAACTCGCATTGAACAAGCGCGGCGATTAATGCCGATCAATCAAATAAATCAATTATCCGTGCGAGAAGAGGCTTTGCTCAGCAGTGGGCATTTATAGGTGATGATGATGATTTTGTGTATCCATCAATTAAACGGAAAATCTTACACCTGTTGCCTGTTGACGTTATTCTGATTCAACTGTACCGTGTAAAATAAAAATTAAATATAGCTTCAATTGACGGGTAAAAATTGATGATTAATTATTCAAAAAGTAAAAAATTCCTACGATCGAGTAGGCCGCATTAGACCGTTTGTTCAACGAAGAGGATAAATTTAGCTTAAAATTATCAAATAATTTGTTTCGCATTTCAAATTCCTGGGAATCGATGTTCCTTATTCAAAAATACACCGTTATCCAAACAGTTCATTTGTTTTTTTTATAGGATAAGCCGGTAAACGAACAGACGGAACACCTGATGGTAAGCAATCTGTGCCGCTCATATACACCAGAAACACCCGAGACACTTTGCGTTACTGGCCATTTGGGGATTAGGAATTTAAGGATTGATAGGGATTCGAGGATTAGGGAGATCGGGGCGGGAAGTATGTGTGCCACCTCGTCAATCTATGTTGACAATTCTATTTATAAAAAATCATAATGCATAATCATAATTTTTAATCCTCAAAACTGTACATATTTAATGGAACACCCACTTTTCTCCAGCTATGTTATAAATTCCTATTATCCCTTAAATCGCATAATTAAACCTCTAAATAAATAATGAAAAAAAGCCAAATATTTTATAGCATTTGGCTCACTCCGTACATTTTTTTATACCACGACGGTGGCAAAAAAGCGCACGGCCCACCTGATGGTAAGCGGTTACCGTGGCCTATATACGCCTGCGACACTTGGGGCATTACATGCGTCTTGCCGACCCTTAAGAAACCTATTCACTGCCCTCTTGAAGAACCTCATGTTGTAGCCCACTGGGAAAACCACGTATATAGAAAGTCTTCACGTTAACCGCCACGTAGGTCACCGGTGACCTACGTTAGCGGACGATTTGCCTTCGGCAGTTTTATGTCGGTAGTCACTTTTTTTAAGGGGGAAAAATCATCGTATGACTGCTCCCGTCTGGGAGAGGCGAGAGGGAGTGTCAGACTCTTACTGACTAAAAACCACCCTGTTCCTTCTCCTACACGACGAGCCGGAGCTCCAGGCTTAATAACTTGATTATACATTAGTAACTTCTTGACTACCAAAACCTACCTACACGAGGCTAAACTGATAAGGAAATAATACAAAAAATTCCATTATTGTATTTAAAAATAAGAGTTACTAAGATAATTCAAAAGTTCTATTATTGATCCACGAAAATAACTTACTTTCAAATATCTAGAAATTAACCTTTACAGGTGTATCTATTTATGAATTTCAAATGAAATCTAATTTTGTATTGTAACTTTCGTGAGACATACTAAATAAATTATAATGTTTTCGGCTTACTTACGTAATTATTTGACGAGGAACTCGACTAGTTTCAAGCCATGCTAGAGGCTCATATTCATGAGCAGCGCGACAGTCGCCGCGGCGCGGGTCGCGAAATGCTGCTCATGGGTATGAGCTGAATGATGATAGCATCATTGTGTTGTATAGAGCCGACAAAGTAGAATAGTCTAGGGTTAAATTCTCAGTTCGCACTAAATGTTATTGACCTCTCTTTGGTTTTTATATATCCCCAGCAATTAGCAAGGAGTTTAGAAAGTCCTTGGTGTATGACCAGAGGCTCACTCTCTATCAGATGAAATTAAGTTGTTAATGTCACGGAGTAGGCAGAGGCGCACATCACGGCACTTAATGCCACTGTACACAAAAGTGGATGTTGCATCATCCACTTTTCTGTACTTAATCCCATGTAATAGAGGGTGAGCCTATTGATGACAATAACCGTATGAACACCGGGCACAATTCCAGACTCCGTGATACAACTGAGATTTTTTTAAAACCCTGTAATACTTTGCCGGACCCAGGAATCGAACTCTAAACTCCTTGTCCAGCAATCGTGCTCGCGATCACTCGGCCAACGAGGCAGTAAACATACTAAAGTACTTACATTCTTACTTCATCTAGGAATATCACAAAAATATACATAGGTACTCCACAACTTTCAGAATTTTAAGAAATCAATTCTTCCCCAAACAATTACATATTTACAAAACAGTAGGTCCTTTTGTTCCATTTGTTGGCAACACCGTGGAATCTTTATAAATACTTGCTTTGATGCTACTGGTTTCGGGAAATAATAAATGCGTAGCTAATTATAATCAAAGGGAATCGCCATGCCAATATTATGGACTACTTTCGGCATATTTTAAAAGTTAACGATTATTATGACCGAATATCAAATGCCGCGTAATTCATGAAATGGATACGTGGTCGATTGTGAGTTTCTTTTTCGGTTCTTACGTCATCTGTGGTATGAATAGGGATGCCAAAAACTAACCTGCTAACTCATAATTATTTGAAAGTAATCTTTTTAATAAGATTATAAGTCGTTTGATAAAGAACAATAAACAAACTTAAAAATTAATGCAAATTGGCGTTATATTTAATACCATTCCACAATCTGCGCATTTTGAAATAGGAACACTGATTTAAATATTCAAATAACATTCGAATATCATTAATAGCCAATAGAGTTGGAGGTTATTCAACCTTATTTTAGAATGCGTTTTCAAATATGTCAACTGGATACCTCAATTTGAAATTAAACAGAGTAAAATTAACTGTATTATTATTCTGTTACGGTTGATTTCACAATCTCAACAACAATTTTTTTTTATTTTTTTTTTCAGGGGGGAAAATCATTGAATGACTGCTCCCGCCTGGGTGAGGCGGAAGGGAGTGTCAGACTCTTACTGACTAAAAACCACCCCGTTCCTTCTCCTGCACGTCGAGCCGGAACCCCGGTTACCCGTTAGGTTCTCCGCGACTCTGAATCGGCATCGGCCCTATTGAGCCCCATCTGTGGTGGTCTGATGGCTCTTTGAGGCGCGCGCGGAACGCGACGCGCCGTACGCTCGGGTCTGTTTCTGGTCGGACGGGGAGCCACCCATGCTCGCCGTCCGCAGGCCCGCGCTTACGGTGGCCGGAGATCGTCCCGCGATCCCCGACGCCCGGTGTGTCCTTCGCGATGGCTGGGTTGCGAGGAGGCAGCGCTTCGCTGCCTCACATCTCAACAACAATAGGTTGTTTTTATTATAAATCGTTATTTTTATTTTGTGTTGCTTTTATTGTTCAACGATTTACCGTTTTAGCTTTTCTTAAAATTTTTCATAGATATTGTATATTATACTGAAAGTGTAAAGAGTTTCCTCTACTTTAAGATAATTATTTAAAAATGTTTCGTTTCCTTTAAATTACTTACAGATAAATTAACAGTTTTAAAATTTTAAAATTTTAAAATCTCTCATTTGTTTATTTTAACTAATCACGCTTTCTATTAGACCTATTTCTATCGTCCATGTAACGTCCAGCAAACCGACAAACACCGGCCAACCGATCCGTACGCCGTAATCAAAACGTTCCACCGGGAAAACAACTTAGTTACACATAACCGGACGTCCGGAGACACCGTTATCATGTCCACTATAACTTGAACTCCCTAGATACCTGTAAGTATGAAATTCATTCCTAGATATACGTAGATGAAGGGTCTAGATGTAGTGGTCGATGGCCAACGGCGACAATGTGATTTGTGGCCATGCGTTCTGTTCAGAATGCTCGAGTACTTCGATGTATTTCGCTGTAGAATTGATTTTATCGTTTGTCCATCTGTTCAAGCGTTCGGTAACAATATTTGCGAGTTGCCGTCGCAATTCGATTTTAGAAGCTACTCGATTGGCATTTGACTAATTTTCGTGTCAACGGATCGAGTTGATTTGAAGTGTCACTTCACTAGTGGATGGAGAATTCAAACGGACATTTTGAATCTGTGGACGACTGCGAGCTTGACTGAGTTGATTGTACCTGTGTATATCCGAACTTTTACCTTGGAAATATTATTACATTACTTACATACTGTAAATAAGTTCGTTTCATAATATATACATTACTATCCGAAATTGGCTTCTTTGAATTAGTAAACCTTATTCATTTTTTTATGGCATAAACCGCTAAACGAGCCGACGGATCACCTGATGGTAAGCAATCGGCGTCGCCCATGGACACCTAGAACACCAGAGGCGTTACAAGTGCGTTACCGGCCTTTTGGGGATTAGGAGTTTGAGGATCGTTGGGGATTCAAGGATTGTAACTTAACTCCGGTAACCTCACTCACACGACGAAACACAACTCCGGTGGTATTTCACATTCTCGATAAATAAATAATACTTACACATAATCTCTTAAAATATAACTATCTACTAAGAAACCGTAGTCACTAAATCTCTAACTGAAATATGTTATCGGTTCGCCTTAAAATTCAATCATTTAGAATTAATTTAATGGTGACCATAGAAACGTTTATGGCTAGTCTCGCCATAAAATCTTTGCAGAGCCATATCGTAGATATAAGTGACGTTTAAGTCTCACAAACTATTATATGTCATGTAGTAAAACATTTTATATTTAAGTAGTAACCTACTGCCTCGTTGGCCGAATGGTCGCAAGTGCAAAAAAATCTCAGTAAGTAGTAGCACGGAGTCTGAAATTGTGCCCGGTATAGTGCAATAACCTCAACGACCCCTGGTACATGGGACTCATAACATAATTAGTGAAAAGCGGGTGTTACATTGTACAGTGGCATGTGTACCTCTGTCTACCCCTTCGGGGATAAAGGCGCGATGTTAGGCAGTAACCTAAATGCAAGCAGCTACCTAAGATTTAGCCAATGCTCTAAATATTTAAAATCATTTGTTATAAGTTTCAAACCTTCCTAACTATTCTAAAAATGGCAAGAGCTGTGGGAGGATCTTATTGTTGAGTTTATGATTATTTGCTTTTTTAAGGGGGGGAAAATCATCTAATGAATTCTCCCGCCTAGGTGAGGCGGGAGGCAGTGTGTACTGAATAAAAACAACCCTGTTCCGTCTCGTACTCCTGCACTTCGAGCCGGAGCCCCGACAACCCGTTAAGTCCTCCGCGGTTCCGATGATTATTTGCTTAAGGCTTAAGTTTATTAATGTTCTACTAAGTAACTTGATTATGGGTACTGAAGTTTGGTTTGATGCATTAAACACCTTGAAGTAGATCTTAAAACTTACAGAACAGAAACTCACATTTTCTACATTCTAAATGGCCCGGTTTAAGGCCCTCTTCATGCATGAGAGTGCGGATTCGAAACCTACGAACGGCAAGTACCAAGGTGCCTATTCTCGAATTATAAGAGTACTCTGTAGATAATCTTATCTTGACACCATTGACACCACTAACAAACGGTGAAAGAAAACATCATGAGGAAACCTGGACTTATCTATTATTTAAAAATAAGTCGGGTTTTCCTTCCTGACGCTATAACTCCAGAACGCACGAACCGATTTCCACGGTTTTGCATTTGTTGGAAAGGTCTCGGGGTCCATGAGGTTTATAGTTAAGAAAATTCGATTTCAATCACCAAACGAAATGTTACATAAAACGAAGCCATCTGGTGGCGAAATGGAGTTCGCCGGGTTTGCTAGTAGTTTCTAATTATAAGTTTGAAATCGTCAACCCGCATTGAGCAAGCATGGTGATTAATGCTCAAAACTTCTCCGTATGAGAAGAGGCTCTTGTTAAGCAGTAGCTACTTTTAGGCTGTTTATGATGAAACGATCGGTTACCTAACAACAAAGCAACAAGGAAGAAAAAAATGCAACAACAAAAACCACATAATCAAAACTCATAACACGATTCTATCAAAATCTAAGCAAACCACGTGTAACTTAATAGATCGGTAAGTTAAGTTAGCAAGGCGTTAAGTTAATAATGAAGTTGGCAGCAGTTAGTACACTTGAGCGGGTTTGACCGCTGCCCGCGCAAACTTCGTGACATACTCGGTTTGTAGACATGATGGGTATGGGACCCTTTTTGGTAGCAATTTATGTATTGATAAATTGTATTTTGAATATATAATAAAACTTGAAGATAGTCATTTAATCTTATAAAACTATACCTCTATTTAGCCATAGAATGGTTAGTAAGTAAGCATCTTTTTGAGTTACTACGGACAATAGGTATAATATTATTATTACAACTCTGAATTAAATGAACATTACTAATCCTTGCTAAAATTTATATATACATCCATACAATAAAATGGAAGAAAATATTAATAAATTGAAAAAAAAATAATTGAATATTTTTATAAAAGAATGCTTGGGTAATGATCTGCAATCGATACCGAAACCAGAAATATTATTTTTAAAATTATTTCTGTTTGTCTGTATGTATGTTCGGGCTGAACTCAAAAAGTGCTGCGTGGATTTACTTCAAACTTTGCATGAATATTACTAATAGGTCGGGTCAACATATAGTCTACATATTGTCACGCTATCACCTACGGGGGAAGCGTTGCGAATCACGATTCCAAGCGGACGAAGTCGCGGGCACTGCTACTGATTTACGAAATACCTACCTACAATAAACACTATATATAGGTCAGTATTACTTATCCACATAGATGTTCAGCCTATAAATTTTACATTTCTACCATGTTTGTGATCATGCATTTTTCACTCAAACGACACATGTCTAAAAACAGTAATTAATGAAAGTAATCACATTTTCTTCAATTAATTACCATTTAAAACTCACTTTTCTATGTCAATTTTACGAGTCACAAGCCAGAGCTACACATGAAACCACCGCCAATAAGTACGTAAGGTTATACGAGTTATCTACAAAAGCTAAGTTCTCGTCTCAAGTCTTTGTAAACTCAACTTGTACTTGTTATTGAACAATGTAAACTTGTTAACTTCACTTCAAGTTCAAATATTTTGTCATAACTCCTAACTAGCGTTTAATAATCGCAATGTATTTGAGTGGAGTTCGTGTATTCATTTCTTATTGTGTCCGGTGGTAAATCGTTAATTTTCTATGTAATAGTTTCGTCAACATCATCACAGATGGCCTACTGTATTTTTGCTAAACTGATGACTCAGCTATTGTCAGTATACCCACAGATATAATATTCTGTGGTCACACCATTGGACGTCAATATTTGACAGCAACTGTGATTGGACAAAAAATACTTTCTACCTCTACATTTGCACCACCTAGCGAGCAAAAAACTGTAGCCTCCATTGCAATATGTCTACTACTGTACGTATATACCTTCTTATTTCGAGAAGATTTATCATAAACCCTATTTAGCAGATGACATAGGGGGCAGTGTTGGGTCACCAAATATGCAGAGAACAGCCTAACTCGCGGCAGGTGGTCACACTTTTAGGACTTTTCTTGTCACTATAAGTAATAGTTTACATTACAAGATTTGTAAAGCAGCAATCTAGTGTTAAAAAACAATAAAGAGATGTCCTTTTTGCCAAAGCCAAATTTTAATGCCCTATCACTGTAAGTTCTTTATAAAATAACAGAGATTTTTTTAAGGGGGGAAAATCATCGAATGACTGCTCCCACCTGGGTGAGGCGGGAGGGAGTGTCAGACTCTTACTGACTAAAAACCACCCCGTTCCTTCTCCTGCACGTCGAGCCGGAGCCCCGGTTACCCGTTAGGTTCTCCGCGATAAATAACAGAGATGGCACGATATTTAAGTACACCTTCAATTTGAGTAGCCTTTCAATATTCGGACGTTAGTTTGATTTGAAAACCCATGAAACACATTCTACGGCTGCTGATTTGGTCAATAAAAGCTTGTGAAATCATTCAAGATAAAGGTAAAGTAAGGGATAAATATTACTTTATTTTTTCTTGGAAATCTTAAGTTATTTTATGTAAGAAACTTAGGTAAGAAAGTGATAGCGTTAAGTAATAACCAATGAACTTAGTATCTCTATCATAACTTAATTGCAGAAAGGTCAGCGATTACTCCTACTGAATAGTCTAAAGATAATAAATTTGTATTCTTATATAACTTAATGAAGATTTTCATGGCACAAGAAATGTTAAAAACGTATCTCGATAGTTTTCATCTAACCTAGTTATTTGGACCGAAAACATACATTTATTATTGAAATTTTTAACTTAAATAGATTACTAATATTTATCTATTTATGTATTGGAAAGTCAATAGGTACACATGATTCAATTCCTGTGTCGGGCAAAGTATTACTGAGTTAAAAAAATGGTCTATAGTAGCACGGAGTTTGGAATTGTGCCCGGTATTGCCATCAATAGGCTCACCCCCTATTATACATAAGACTCATTACACAAAAAGTCAAAAGTGGGTGTTACATTGTACAGTGGCATTAAGTGCCGTAGTGTGCACCTCTGCCTACTTCTTCGGGGATAAAAGGCGTGATGTTATGTTATGTAAATAAAAATAATGTGAGCGTGATGAAATCTATTAATTAATGGAATCTAATTATTTTATATCTATGGAATGTAAGCTTTCCGTTTTACAATTCAACACTTTATCAACATGCGATGCTTGTATTTAATGAATAATGTTTGCATGTTGATTTAGAAATATAATAAATATTTATATTACTTACATGGACTATTTTCTTACATGTTGAAATGGTTTATTTATTATATTGAGGAAAAGTAGTTAGAGAAAGAAGTTCAGAGAAAGTGTTATCAAAGCACCAAAAGGTATTTTGTGCCTTTATAGACCTAGAAAAGGCTTATGACAGAGTGGTGAGGGATGAACTATGGTCAACTCTGTCCATGTATGGGGTGGATAGCCACCTGATTCGGGCACTTAAATCCTTATATAAGGACTCGAGTGCCTGTGTCAGAATAAATGGGGACTACACGGAGTGGTTTGACATTAATCGCGGTGTTAGGCAAGGCTGTGTAGCATCTCCTTGGCTGTTCAACCTATTTATGGACAGTTGTTTGAACGACCTGAAAGTAGGAGAGCCTGGATTAAGGATGAATGACACAGTGATTAAAACATTGTTGTATGCCGACGACCAGGTGCTTGTTGCCTCGTCGGCCCAAGAATTACAACAAATGGTCACTGCTATGAGTGATGCATTTGAAAGGAAAGGTATGGAAATAAATGTGAACAAGACGAAAGTGTTGGTGATAGAAAGAAATGAGGTGATAACAGAATGTCAGGTAATGATAGGTGATGAAAAATTGGAACAAGTGAATGAATTTGTGTATCTGGGATCACTATTTACGAGAGATGGAAAGTGTGACGGGGATATTGAAAGGAGAGTGAAAGCGGGAAATAGTGTTAATGGTGCTTTACACTCTGTAATGTCGAGTAAAATAATATCCAGCAAAGCTCGACTTGCTGTAATGCAGTGTGTATTGACACCAACGCTTATGTATGGTAGTGAATCATGGGTGTGGCAGAAGAAGCATGAAAGCAGGATTAATGCGGTGGAAATGAGAGCCCTGAGAAGTATGTGTGGACTAAAATTGAGTGATCGAGTGAAAAATAGTGTTATTAGAGAGAGGTGTGGATTGAAAGACGATGTAGTGACAAGGATTGAAAAGGGAATGTTACGCTGGTTTGGACATGTAGAAAGGATGGATGAAAGTAGAGTAACGAAAGAAGTATACAGAGCGGATATGAATGGAGCCGTCGGTAGAGGGCGCCCTAGACGGACATATAGTGACCAGATTGGCGATATATTAAAGAAGGGCCAAATTAAAAGTACCCTTAACCGACGAGCATGCATGAAAAGATTGATGACTGTTAATGAAGCGAAAGAGGTATGTAAGAATCGTAGTAATTGGCGTTCCTTAGTCTCTGCCTACCCCCATGGGAGACAGGCGTGAAGTTATGTATGTATGTATGTATTGAGGAAAAGTGTACAATTGGCGGGTGAATGCATCGCATTGAAATGTTTTAGAATAGGATAGATGACTAATTTTTATTTTAATGTCCGTCTGGTAGATTATTTAAAACATTAGACACATTTTAGACATATTAGACATATTCTGTATTTTATTTTAGTTACTTCTAGAGACGTTTTATACGTAGAAATGGCGTTTTGATTCCCACTCATAAACTTTAATCCGTTTTATCTAAGTATTGTTTTCTTATACGACAAAATAAAAAATACGTGTCATTACCTAACTGACGGACTAATTACATTTTTAATTTTCATACCCTGTCATCATTCCTATTGCGTTGTATGCCTTCTCCTGAGACAATTCAAATATCGATTAATAAAAAATAAGTTATAAAACTAAACCTTGACTACAAAAAAATACACTTTAATGAGTATCAAACAAGAATATTTTCTTAGATAACAGCCGTGGTCGTATGTCATTATTATGTACTGCGGCATAGGATCACGGTTATCCTCTTAGCATGCCCATACATGCCTCCTTTTGACTTTGTCGGAGTCGGGTAAAAATGTTGTCTGTATCATCAAGTAAAGAATATGTCTCCAATTTAATATTATTAATTATATAGTTGTATGTCGATCTATATTGAAGCCTGCATTAAAAGCATGATCACTGAATCTTTCCTTTTCAGAACTTAGAGAATGTCACAATACGTTTCGATTGTCCAATTTTTTTGTTTTATCATTCTTTCCTTTTTTTCTTTTTTATTCTGGGCGTTTTAGTTTTAATTAATTTTAAGTTGTAATATTTACAGCCATACTATTATGCTATTTTCTATGGAATAGGAGGTAAACGAGCAGACGGATAACCTGATGGTAAGTGATCAGCGCCGCCCATGGACACCCGCAACACCAGAGAAGTCACAGGCGGTTGCAGGCCTTTTAAATAGGAATACGGTATTTTCTTGAAGGTCGTATCGAAATATTTAAGTATATTAAATATATTTATTATTTAAGTGTATTATTAAATTTAAATTTTCCAATTAAAAATACGGGAGTGAAAACATTACCACGGACTGAAAGAGAGAGAATTAGAATTTTAGACTTGTACTACCTATTTATGGAAGCATTTCTAAAATATATCTTTGAGATAATTTTCTCTTGCGTGGGTTCGCCCACAACTAAGATACTCAAGCAAAAGAAAACATGGAAAACAAATAAAAATCACAGAAAGAAATTCTTTCAATCAGTTTTATGAGTATGTTGTCGTAAAAATATTCATCAGTTTATGACGGGGCGGTACTTACTGATATTGTTGAGTGACGCGCGACAATCTATTTATATGGAATTCACTTACCTATATTTTTACATGATCGACACGGAATTTTTACTGTTTTTTTTCTATGGCGAAACAAAAAACGATTTATTTAAAGAATATCGCAACCCACGTTTCTTTATGTATCTAAATTAACACACCGTTTCATTGATGGACAATTCCCACACAATTCAAAAGTGCCTGCTTGAAGATTAATTGAAATAAATGATTGAACTTTGAATTTAATTTTATCTATTTTACTGGCCAAGTGATTGCATTACCTATGCGGCTATCTAGCTAAGCATCTTAGTTCGGATTCCTGGGTAGAGCTTAGTAAAAATCGCAGCAATGGGACGGATGACCTTGGAATCATGCATTAAAATGTTCCTAGAGGACTAACAAAGTCACAACATTAACTGGTCGTACAGCTATGTTATATTTAACTGAAGATATAGCCAGCCAATTCACACAAAGAGCGAATTATAATTAAGTACAGTACCTACATCATTTATTTCAATTTTTTTAATATTGTCCCACATTACGATTTTCTCCTGTGTCGTGGGTGCGTTTACAAACATACAATTTTACATACACATCACACCCAGACCCGAAACAACAATTTGTGGATCACACAAAGTATTGATCCGTGCGGGAATCGAACCCGTGACACGTTGCACGGCAGCCGGTTGCCCAGCCACCGCACCAACCGTGCAGTCGATTTTATACTATTGTGAATTAGACCAGGAAGGCACTTTTGAACGACAACAACAAAAAATTTGAAGTGAAGCTAGTTGCTCATTCCAAGGTCTATATTCCTATGGAGAAGAACGAGCAAGAAACTCCATAGGTTACTCTATTTCAATTGCGTTTACAATACAATTCTCTAGTACATAGTTTAGAACTAAAATAGACCTTACCTTAGATTAGTTAGAACACTAATTACATTAACATTTAGCTAATATCGATTACGTTTGCCAATTATAATGATTATAATTCCAAGTCATTCATCACTTTCAAGTTTTGACGGGCCGTCTTCAAAACTTGTAGCACCTATCTAAACAGTGAAACTTGAAGCCTCTGTGGGGAATTATTGAAATATTTTAGTTAAGTATTGATTTGATGTAGATGGAGACAGTAAAGTAGGATACATTAGGGTAGTTTCCTAAATTTTATTTTAATGTCCGTCTGGTACATTAATTTAAAACTTTAGACACGTATTTTTTCTTTTCTCACAATGTCATCAATTTCTCAAAAATGTCACACGATTGTGACGTCACATTGTGCCACATTTTGTAGCACGTTATGACGTAACAACCTCCCACTCCTAAACTTAGCACCATTTTATCTAAGTATTGCAACTTAACAACAACAACTTAAACAACTTAACAACTTATTAGACACGTATTTTTTTATTTTGTCGTATAATAAAACAATACTTAGATAAAACGAATCAAAGTTTAGGAGTGGGGGCTAAAACGTCATTCCCACGTATACAATGTGCATAGAAGTGACGTCACGCAACATTTCAAATAAATATATCGTCAAAAGTATTCGTTTCTGTAATACAATAAAAAATATATGTCTATTGATTTAAAATAATGTACTTGACGGACATTAAAATAAAAATTAGGCATCTACCCTATTGCTTTACGGAACTGTCTTAGTACTACAAAATGAAGACGGTAATGCTTTTCGATGTAATGTTTTTCTTTTATCGAACCGACTTCAAAAAATAGTAGGTATGTATCGAAAATCGCGGGTTACTCACGTGAAAATATTTAGAAAAGCTGTAGGATGCTTGACATCGCCGCGACCGTGCACGCTGCTCATTAGAAAGAACCCCGCTCTGGTTCAAAACTAGTAGAGCTTTTCTCAGTATTTTCACCTGAGTAACCCGCGATTTTTAGTTCACTTTTTATTTATTTTAGTACCTACAGCTTGATGGCCTTATTTTTTTTTGCTCCATAAAGTCCGCCATTTTTCAAATGATGTAATATGCAATGAATAAGTTACATACGTTTCCATATTTTTAGACATTACAGTGTTCTTGTGACAACGAATTTGTCTTTCTTGAATATTTTTATTCTTTTGTGAATTTTATGAACCTTCAACTTCTTTTCATTTTCTGTTTATACAAAAAAAACCACTTAAAGTATTAAAAAAAATACTAGTACTTACACAAAAATATTCACCTGAAGTTCACGTCAAGCGGTATGTATCCCTCACATGTATCATTTATCAAGTGTCTATCTCAACATAATACATTATTATAACTTTTTGTGTGTAAAGGACTGTTAAAGAATTTTATCGAACCTACCCACTTAATAAATATGTATTTTAGTAATCGTAGCAAAATAAAATGAAGTTCGTAACAATTTGTAGGTATGTTTTTTAATAACTATCGTGAGACATACTAAATTAAGCATGCGCCGTCGCGACCGCGTACGCTGGTCATGAGGAAGAACCCCTCTGTGGTTCGAAACCAGTAGAGCTTTTCTCAGTATATTCACGTGAGTAACCCACGATTTTAGTTAGTTTGTCAATTTGTAGGTACTACGAAATAGTTGTTCTGTTAAATACTATGTGCCTATAATTAAGTTATGGTATTTAGATCCCCAGTGGACTACTATTGAACACGATAGACAAGAGGAATATTTTTGAGGACGCCTTTACCGAATAAGGGTTCTTACAGGATGCAAACTAACCAACACAATAACAATACTAACAGCAAGAATAAAATTGTAAAATAAACTGTAAGAAATGAATGGTTTTTATTTTATTTACATGCCAGTGTAGCCAGAAAATAAAATATTTCATTTATTCATCATTCAGATTTCTATAAAACTACACATCAAGAAAATTATTAACTTTTTCTCTGTATTCATACAATACCCAATTTGAAGATTGCCTAGTAAAACGCTAATATTGGTTTTTATCACAGTGTTTTAGCGTCACCATTATCAGCATCACTATTGTTGTCTGAGGCTAGAAAATTATCATCATCAACAGCATATATATAAAAGCCCACTGCTGAGCAAAGCTTCTTCTCACACGGAGAAGGTTTGAGCAATAATCACCACGCTTGCTCATAATTACAATTTATAAACCCAGGTTTCCTCACGATGTTTTCCTTCAGCGGTGTCCAGAGTCCATATTATCGTGGTGTTTAGATAATCTTAGAAAGTACATAACCCAATAAATTATATAATAAAGATTAAAAAATACTATCTAACAAAATATGCAGCATTTTCCTCATATAATACCGACTTGTACTACTGCTCTCGTGTGTAGAAATTGTAATTAGCACGTTGGTATCGCCCGTCGCGGCCTGTCACTTGTAATACAAACTCGCAACTTGCAACGCGATATGACATGAACTTATGTTGCGTTGCACTATATTTTATGCTTGTAAACTTAGGTATATATATATGCACTTAAAACTGGTCTAAATTATTTTTTTTAATTTCTATTTTATTGCATTGTGATTAAAACCTCACTGTGTAGTTGTGGTAAATTGTGAGTGTTTGCAAGGGCGATCGGGCAAAGGGTCTCGGGTTCGATTTCCGGGTTAGGCAAAGTATTACTAGGTTTTTTAAGAAAAACTTAGTAGTAGTATGGAGTCTGAGAGTTGGTAGAGTTAAAAATATCATAAACTGAGCTTTTCGCGAACGATTGTAAATAAATAATCTATTTTAATACTAAAGAAGTATATAAGGACTATTGAATCGATCGGGTCTATTTTGGGACGTTTTAATTAAAATTCTCAATTGAAATTACAATGATACAACGAAGACGAAATTAAGTTAAGTGTGACATCTATTTTAGATTTATTACAAGTAATAGATAATTGGGTATCACACTAATATTATTAATGTGAATATTTCTTTGTTTGGATGTCCGTCAACCACGGTGAAACTACTAAACGCATTTTGATGAAATTTAGTATACAGGCAGAATATGAGCAGACTTAGGTGATAGGATATTTTTTATCCCGGTTAAACGCTCCCATGGGATAAAACATGAATCATATTCTACGCGGATGAAATCAAAGTAACAGCTATTTCTGTATATTTTGTTAGCTGACTTTAATGATATGATTATTCAAACATATGAATTAGAAAATAAATCTTCATTTCTCGAAAAAAAGCTAGGTAGGTTTTTACTATTAAAGCTGCAATAATACAAAACGTCTAAAATGTTTTGTTTTTTTTACTGTACCTAAAAAATGCAAATTCCCTTAATGCACTCAATCACGTCCGACATCTTTAAAATTAATTGTATTGTGATCGATCATATATATGTAATACAAAAATAAATGCCAATCAAATCATTGAATAATGCATAATTAACTTAGGACTATGAATAGTTTCTGTTAGTATAATCTGCTACGAATTCGAAAGGAGCTTTGAAGGAATTTATAAATAAATTATTTTAAATTATAATTCTAGACGACATCACTGATTATGAAGACCTAGGTTTGGACTGACCAGCCTCCCAATGGCGTTAATATTAATAACACGAAATCTTTGACTTTACGAAATAAATGCAGAAGATTTTTTTTATATATCAGATGGGACTGACGTTTGACCACTATCTCGCCTAGTAGTAAGCGATGATGTGGCCTACGATAGAGCAAGTCGTCCCATATTTTCGAAGAGATCTGATATTTCACTAATTAAATAATAATGATTTTATGTCCTTGACGTTTTAAGTATCGAACAAACGAATTGCTTTTATTATTTCATTTAAATGTCATACTTAAATAATCATTCTCAAAAACTCACTTATTATCTATATTCAACTATGTTTTTGACACACCTTTACTTTATATGTTGCTAAGAATAGCAATGCTAGATGTCCTAGCATTTAATTTTACACCAAAACACAGCCCTAGCTTGCTGCCAACTGTTGCACGGTTGTATAATGAGCGTGCATTAATATTAAGGTTCTAATTTGCTAGTGCACGCATTCTCGTTGTAATGTCATAATGCAAGTCGGGCAAGAATGTTTAATATAGCTCTGTTTTTTTTTTTTTTGTTTTAAGTCTTATTTGTGGACCTTTTTATAAAATATATAGGTATTTTGTGTCATTTGTTCAAGCGTCGCATTTACTACCGCATTTTGCGTTCGATATTCAAATTGAGCCAGGAATAATTATTCCTGTATGTTTGTTTAGATTTTTCGAATATCATTAAAAATACAAACCTACATGGTGTTGAAAAAAGATTGTTAAGCTATAATTTGTTTATTTAATAAAATGTTCCATGAATTCTTTTTTTTAAATTGAGGAAAAAGAAAATAATGTTTTCTTAAAAAATCTTCGACACAATATTTTTGAGTGACGTTGACACTTCTTGCATAATAAATCAGTAAATAAAAACTTCCATCTTGATTAAATCTTAATTCAGTTGCGAATTCTGTTTAACGTCAATTCATTATTAATATTTAAATTCATTTACAGTGCAGAATGAGTTTTAAATAAATATAATATATTCGAATGATTTTTAACGATTCTTAACTTATTTTTATTGCATGTTATGACGTCTTGATTTTTCTTTGTCAGACTAAAATTTGCTTATAATGAAATAAATTAACGATAAATAATTTATTTTTGATTGAATGGTCTTCTTTTTTGAAGAAGATAGACAACACATTTAAATAATTATAGACATTATGGTAAGTACCAATGTATATTAATGTTTTATGAATTGGAATGTGATTTCTATTTATCAAAATATTTTTAAAATATACATTCATTGATTTCGTATTATATTTTGGTTAAAGTAGTAGAGCTTTTCTCAATATATTTACGTGAGTAACTCATAATATTTAGGTTTATAAAATTTTTAAGTTTACGGAAAAAATATGAATTTAAATAAATGACTGGAATCATCCTTGTCATTACATTGGCAACATAGGAATTTAACCTTCTTATTTGGCTGCCGTTATTTGGACATGTGTAGATAATGAAGTAGGTTCGTAATTTGCCGATAAGTTCGTAATATGCGGGTCCAAGATAGTCACGTCAGTACACTTCTAAACTTATCTTTCTTTTATTTTTCTTTCTTTCAAAGACTGTGGAAAAACCTCTTGTATATAATGCTACTAAAAATAAAGCTCAACTTAGCGTAATGACTTCAGCGATAGATTTTTTTCCAATGCGTTTAAACATTGATTTTTCACTTTATGATTAAAGCTAACTTTTATATTCTGTTCAGTAAAAAAATTGCTAAATACAGAATAATTATAATTTTAGGTGCCATACCGTTATTTAAAATTGCTATGTGTAATAATATTATAACTAATAACAAAAATTTACAAAACTGACGTAACTAAAAATTACACCAATTTTTGAAATAACTGCGTAATAATCAAAAAATTTAAAATTATTGTTGCAATATTCCTGGATGTCTTTTGCTTACAACTTGACTACAAAAGACCAGGAAATTCATAAAACACTTCGTGATTTCAAAACACTTTTAGTAATATTAAAAGTTGTACACCACGGGTATTCTACCGGCAAACTTTAGCCATATTTTCAATTTACAAAGGACCTTTGTGAACTTTCATGGGAGAAAAGTTACTTTTATATAAGTTTTATCAAAAAAATATCCTTCTTTAAAACCTTTAGATTTTATAACTCAATATCACACAACCTTTATTTAAAGTTTTACACTACAAATCAAACGAAAAAAATCACACCTTTTATAAACACAATGTTTAGTCAAATTCAAAATTATTCCAAATTTAAAAAGTTATTAAAAAATTGTATTTAAATAAAATTCCTTACCTTTTACTGAGTGTAGTCTGGACTTCGTAAATCACCACTAGTTGAACTTTAAGTGATCAGTGCATGGCATATGCCCCTAAAGTTTAGCGACGAGTGCGCTTGGGCGGGAAAGATCCGCGCTTTTAAACGGCGACCATAGACCTTTAGAACTATAGACTAGGGTTGCGTGGGCCGTGTGACGTAAGCAGGTATTAAAATTGTTTGCAATGTGTACTTTTCGATAAACCTGTGAATGTAGAATGATTGTTGTAATAGAAAATAAGGGTGCGTCATCGTGTGGTTTCTGGAATTTTATTGTTTAGTTAGAGAAGTTAATGTAAATTGAATTAGTGTTGACATTTGATATTTAAACCTTAAATTTAAAGCTACAATTATGATAACAACCAAGAGGGCTTTTTAATTTGATAGGTAATTTTGAATTTTCTTTTTACTTTTTACTCAGTTTGAGAATGGAATACAGGTAAACAAAAAATTAAATAACGACGATGTGCGTTATAAAAACGTAATATTTGGTTATCAATGTTTATGATGTGAAAAGTTAACTATTAGATAAGGGTAGATAACTTCTAAAAGTAGGTACTTACAATAACAAAATTGAGGTTACGGCGACTCCATAACCACCTTAGCCAACTCTATAAAAGACGCCAAGAAAATATAATCACATAAGAAGAATAGTAGAAAATTGAGAAATACAATCAGAAACAAAAACTGTATAACTACGTCTTTTCTACACATTCTTCGCTCTACGTTCCCGCCCTACGTTCGTCGGCCACTCGCAACACAGATTTCAACCTCAGTGGGGGAAAGAGATGGCAATACGTATGTTCGTCTCTCTCACTCCCAAACTTGATGCCAGTTATTAAAACATGCAATCAGTTGATTGTGGGTAGTTTTTACCACTTTATTAGACTAGGAAGCACTCGAGCAGGATTTTAATTATAAAGTTGATGTGTTTACACGTAGCCGGTCGTAGTGATTACTAAACATTCGTAGCCGCGTAGCAAGCTTCGTAGCGCGTAGTATCCCGTAGTAGGCCGTAGCGCGGCTTCACCTGTTGTTACAAGGCGTAGATAATAATACACAACATAACATCACGCCTTTTTATCCCCGAAGGGGTAGGCAGAGGTGCACATTATACCACTGTACAATGTAACACCCACTTTTCACTATTTATGTTATGAGTCCCATGTAATAGGGGGTGAGCCTATTGCCATATACCGGGCACAATTCCAGACTCCGTGCTACTACTGAGAATATTTAAAAACCCAGTAATACTTTGCCCGACCCGGGAATCGAACCCGAGACCCCTTGTCCGGCAGTCGCACTTACGACCACTCGGCCAACGAGGCAGTCAGATAATAAGTAGATAATAATATTATGCCCATAATTATGTAAAAGAATATTTTGTGGTGCAATATTAGAAAATTCGTGAATAAAGCTTTTATTATATATGTTATAAACAATTTATCATTTCCTACTTTACGTTTCAATAAAAATTATAATACCTAGTAAGATTTCAATACAATTATCCCAAAAATTGCTGATTGTTTGCAAGCTATAATTTCAATTACTTAAGTTAGATTGATACTTGTCCAAATAATCTATAAGTATTTGTTGAACGTCTAACGCGTACTATCTTCTTTAAAGTGTAATTTTATTCAATGAATGACATATTTTCATATTATCATAAAGAAACACACATTACGCAAGGTTACAAGCAGGACTCAAAGAACGCGATCTAGAAGAACTCACGCTGAAATCCTAGGTTGAGTATTTGGTTTTCCGATTTTTTTTCATTTGGGTAATATCCTTAATGATAAATTATATCGACTGTTCAATGTAATAAAATATTCAAAAATAATTACACTTTCATTAATTGATTTTATGACCAACTTAATTTTAGTATATTTCCAGCATTTTTAAGAAAGGATTATGCCGTTTGGCGCTGAAAAAAATGACGTCACAATACACAATCTCGTACAAAATTCATAGAAAACTGTCGTTTTTGACAGTTTGAAAAAAGTATTGAATTTGACTAGTTGGCAAGTGCCAATTTTTTTTAAAATTTATTTCAATTAATTAGGCACTTTTGAAACTTCAAATGGAATTATCAGTGAACCTAGGCGTTCGTTCCAAAGTGTCATTCCGAATGGAGAAGAACGAGCAAGAAATGCCTTTGTTACTCTGTTAAAATTGACGACATCATCACTACATGTATAAAACAAAGCCACTATCCGCCATCTGTGTGTCCCTATATATGCTTAGATGTTTAAAACTATGCAACGGATTTTGATCCGGTTTTTTTTAATAGATTTTTTTTTTAATCGGGGAAAATCGAGTTAATAGATAGAGTGATTCTTACAGAAGGTTTATATGTATAATACATGCATATTGCACCCGTGCGAAGCCGGGGCGGGTCACTAGTTAAACATAAATGGTACACAACTCGCACAAAGTCTTCATCAAATAAAAAAGAAATCTAAATTAAATGAACAAAATACAAACTCCTAAAGAATGTATGAATATGTATCAATTAACTACGAACATAGAAAGACCAATCAGTAGGATCTTGTTTTTACCCATTGACCGCTTCCCAAGGGTCACACACCAGCACATCAACCTGCAACTCTCTAATAAACATATTTTCTACCCTTATAGTACGCCATAAAGTCGATAATCCTTTAAAGAAATTTTGCAGTTTAGGATAGGTTCATACGCTGGCTGTCTATAAAATCACCATTTAACAAAACAGGGTCGATTGATACTAAGGGATGAAGGGATATCAATCTTTGTAACGGATTTTAATTAAAAATGAATTTATTTTATTGTATTATACATTTTGTTAATCTACATTTCACAGTAATACATAATTGGAAATAGTTTAATCTGAAAGAAGTAAAAAATATATCATACGTCTGGCCGTTGATACCTGTCGTAAGCCATCGCCGCCACACATGGAACCTCGAAACACCAGACGCGTTACAAGTCGTTACCGGCCTTTTGGGTATTAGGATTCTTGGGGATTCAGGGATTGGGGAGATTGAGGAGGGGAAGGGGGCTTTGGGCTTCTGGAAACCTCACTCACACGACGAAATATAATGCAAGAGTTGTTTCACGTAGGTTTTCTGTGAGACCGTGGCTGGGTAACTGGCTGCCACTTAATGTGTAGCGGGTTCGATTACCTCACGGAGCGGTCGGAATGTGTATGTGAACTTGTATGTTTGTAAACGCTCCCATCACATAGAAGAAAATCCTATTGTGGGACAACGTTTAAAAAAAGAATTTACCAGAAATTCCATACTACAACTAATGTCAAAAATGAATCATAATCCAAAGATTTTGAATTGACATCGGTAATTAATTTCGGCCATAAATAAGTAAACATGAAACACATAACGACTCTTAAAAATCGGTTCGATGAAGAATTAAAAACAAATCTTACAGCCGTACGTTTTGTCGTACGGAATCCCCTACTACCTATTAAAGCTCGTAATAGCCCTCATTTCAACTATTTTTAAGTACAAAATAATTGTTACGTTCTAATTGCTGCTAAATATAACTTTTTTTTTTTTAAAAAAAAGCCCCACACTAGGATTTACTCCTGTGTCGTGGGTGCGTTTACAAACATACAAGTTCACATTCACAATAACACCCAGACCCGAAACAACAATTTATGGATCACACAATGTGTTGTCCCGTGCGGGAATCGAACCCGCGACACGTTGCACGGCAGCCGGTTGCCCAGCCACCGCACCAACCGTGCAGTCAACTTACCACTCGAAACTGAAAAAAAAACAACGGTGCAATGTTCAAAGTACACAATTACTAATATTATGTGTGTATGTGTGTGTGTTTCTTTGGTGAGTATTTATGACTAGTTGATGACCTGCTCCAGCTAGGCTCTTCTGTAACTGTCAATTGGAACTTTGAAAGTAATCTCGATCACATTCTCGTCTGTCATTGGTCAAGATTATGACGGACCGGAAACGAGTTTACTTTATATTTCGAATATGTCGAATTGAAAGTCACAGCATAGCGTAGCTGCTTCGACCAGGTACTATTTCCCGATCTCCCCAGTGAATGAACTTTTTGTCTTTACATCGAACAATAATGCCCAATTATCCCCCCCCCCCTTCCCCAATAATCCCTGAATCTCTAACAATTCTTAATATTTCGTCGTGTGAGTGAGGTTACCGGAGACCCAATTACTCCCCTCCCCAATCTCCAAAATCCATGAATCCCAGTAATTCTCAAATTCTTACTCCCCAAAAGGCCGGTAACGCACTTATTACGCCTCTGGTGTTCCGGGTGTCCATGGGCGACGCCGATTGCTTACCGTCAAACGTTCCGACTGCTCGTTTACCGGTTTATCGCATAAAAAAAGGAATTAAGTATCCAAAATTGATGCAGCCATTCTAAAGTTATGTGTGTACATTATTATTATGTAGTTTTCGGAAATCTTTTTGATTTTTAAATAGATTTTTGTATCTGGAAGGAGTTGGGGCATTGATCTAGGCTACTTTTTCTTTCGACCACACGAGCAAAACCGTGCGCGGAAAGAATACAATTTACTTTTATATTTTTACCCTTTCATCCTGTATACATACAGATTATTGCCAATGTACATACATACGTTGCGTATAACGCTAAGGCATTAAGATTTTGAGTCAACATTGCTACGAATTCCGTGTATGCATTTCGTTTAGAAAATTTTGTGTTATTTGATTTTGTTATAGAAAATTGTGCGATGGCAATATAGCCTCTTTAATAGATCATTTCTAGCGCTATGGTCGAACAGGGGTGCAGGATTCGATTTACTCCAATACATTACTCTATTATAATAGTAAGTGTGGGAGAGCCATGCTTCGGCACGAATGGGCTGCCTCGATTGGAGCGATACCATGATTTCACAGAAAACCGACATAAAGCAACGCTTGCACTGTGTTTCGTCTTATGAGTGAGATTACCGGAGGCCTCATTACCATTCCAAATTCAATAATAGGCCGGTAGCACACTTGTAACACCTCGGGTGTTCCGGGTGTCCATGGGCGACCGATTGCTAACCATCAGGTGATCAGTCTGCTCGTTTACCGGTGTATACCATAAAAAAACAATCGTATATGACGGAGGAACGGTCCCCGTTCTGTTTTTAAAAAGTGTGACGTCAGCATGGCTGACGTCACCGACACTATGTTCTTGGTTATCACTCATCTTCAATTTTCAAAGTAAAAAAAACTGCAAGTTCACTAAAAGCCTCGTTTATTAAACTGACAGCGTAACAACTTATTTTAAGTAGGTCCGTACAGTTCGACAGCTCGAGCAAGACTGAGCCAGCGTCTTCGGGTCATCTCTGCGTCCCCGGCTGGGGGCGCGAGGTCGCGCGATCCAGGCCGATGCCTGTTTCGGCGGTCTCATTCGCTGCCTGCTACAGCAGGCGAGGGGTTGGGTTAGTCGGGCACCTTGCGGGGCCCGATGTGGTGTCGAGTCCGGCGGTATGCCCCGCCATTGGCCGCGCTCTAGCCGGGCAAGCCCAGCGAGCAGCAAGCTGTTGGCGGGGCATAGGTCGTGTCCAGTGGGGGCGCCGCTATGGGCCGCGCTCGAGCCGGGGGGAGCCCGGCGAGCGGCGGGCTAGTAGCGGCGCGCGGTCGTGTCCGGTGGTGGCGGAGACTCTACCGATCCGCCTGCGGGGCGGGCGGGAGTCTCACGCGGCTTCCGATGGGCCGGTCGGTGCGACCAGGTCTCGTGGGAGGCCGAGGCCGTCAGGGGGGCGCCGGTGGTAGGGCGCCAGTCCTCTGAGATGGTCGTGCCGCGACCGATCGGAGCGCTCAAAGAGTGTGGTGCTCAGGCGCTGCACGAATGCGTCGACGCTCTCTACGCCGAGGTCTCGGGCGATTGTCGCGTTCCGTACGAAGCGCGGGGCCTGTACGATGGTGCGCAGCGACAGTGACTGCTGCGCACGGAGGCGTTTCTTGTTGGTTTCGGACACGAGCGCATACCATGCCGGGGCGGCGTAGGTGAGCCGTGTCCGAATGTAGGCCTTGTAGATGCCGAGCTTCGCACGGAGAGGTAGCGCCGAGTCGATCACCGGGCGCAGGAGGTGACGCGCGGCGCGCGCCTGAGCGGTGGCCTGCTGCACGTGGGGCGTCATTGAGAGCGAGCGGTCGATGGTCACGCCGAGGTATTTAACGCTCGGCGCCCACCGGACCTGCTCTCCCATGAGCGTCATGGGTGTCGGCTTCATGATCCCCACGGCGAGCGCCTGGGTCTTGGCCACGTTCACAGCCAGTGAGCCAGCGCGCTCTGTGCGGCCGTATTTATAGTGTAGCGAGCATGTGCACATTATTGTAGGTTAAGTTCTAACTTTTATTTTAATCACAAGATTTTTACATTACAAAATCAGACAATAATAAATTCTTGATTTATAAACAAGTTTTGACGTAATCAAATTATTAAACTTAGTTATTAATTATTTTTATTGACTAATTTATTGTTGTTGCGCCGATATATATTCAACTTTATTATATAAAAAATCATTTAGGAATTCTCGGTCAGCCTCTGGTACTGGTGCTATGAAACTACTATTCAGAGCACCAGTACATTACAACAATCGCTAACCAATACAAATCAAAGTTTAACTCCTACGCAGTAAACTTATTCTTGGAATAACCGCAATATAGTTAACATTAACAGATTACTAATAACATGTTATACCCACCAGTTCCTGGTAAATAATTAACTAAATTCAATTACTATAATCGTGCTAAGGTTACATGGCCTATGTTACGTATCCATTATTCTAACACTATGCTTGTTTTAGGCTATTTTTAAGTGTGGACCTAGACTCCAGATGTGAGACGCCTGCGGACGGCGAGCACAGATAGCTCGCCGTCCGCAGGCGAACTAGTCCCGAGCGTACGGCACGGCGCGTTCACAGATGGGGTCTAATAGGGCTGATACTTGACCTGGAGATACGCTGCGGAGAACTTAACAGGTTACCAGGGTTCCGGCTCAGTAGGTATGCTGTATGTTGGCAAAACTGCTACTTCGTGAATTTCACGCGTCAACCGTTGGTGTTCGGCGAGGTGAAAAGATGTATAAATTTTGCCGAATGAGGGGTCTATGGGAATATTCATTTAATAGTTTATTTTACCGTTTACAAACAAACAGATTTGTATATATATTTAACCCTATTAAAAAATAATGTTTTCTTTTGTATTATACTTTTAAATACACAATATTCTTTTGAACTTTTAATACACAAACACGCACACAATAACAATGATTTTTTATAATTATTGTATTTGTGTTCATGCCTGCTGTCGAGTAAATACCTTTTACCCGACTATATTTTTTTCTTTCTTTCTTACTCTATCTCCTTTTACTACATACTAAACTAGATGTAAATAAAAGAGATTTTTTAAAATTACATCGCTTCTAAAAAAACATTAACACATTCCTACAACTCTATTGTAACCGCAACTGAAAGGAAACTAGATGTTACTGTATCGTGACGTCATCGTTTATCATGTGGAGTGGCGAGCGACTACCTTCATTTGTTATTTGTGTGAACACAGAGTACATCACTAGTCTATGGTAACTGTCAGGTTGACAGCCGCGTGGGTAAGTGAGTAGTGTTCGGGATTTAGGTAAGATCATTTGCAAATTGTATGGTCTAGAATATAGTGTCTAGATTTCTACGTTAGTCTAGGCACACATATCTATCTATACTAAAATATTATAAAGAAAAAGTTTATTTGTTTGCTTGAACTGGATTATCTCTGAAACCTTTGGTTCTAATTGATTATTTGGTGTGAAGTGGTCGATTTATCGACATTGGTTATAAAACATCGCGATCACGATATAAAACGAAAACTTAAATCAATTTCAACCTTTCCAATTTGCCATAAAGTTAAAAATCGAATGCAGATGTTGGGGTAGCTTGATGTGCTGGCGTCTTTACCTTAAAGTAGAAACGTGTAGGATGTATGTAAACTACAGAAGTAAGTCCTGGGACTCATATTTATTCTCTGCGGCCTGCAATACCGAGTTCAGGTGGCTTTGCACCTTGTTACACTGCCAAAGTTGTAACTTAAATGTTGGTTTAAACTTACAGTTAGAATATGTTACGTTGAATCAAGCTTTTAGTACAGTTCTCAAATAGAATGTGTGCATTTAGGCTTGGTTGTTTTTGTAGATGAAATAACATATTACATTATCGAAATAAGAACTTCTTTTGGAGGTGATTAAATATTTGTATAGAGTAAGAATTGTCATTAATAAACATGACATAACATAATGATTTTGTGGAAAAAAACAAAATCTAAAGTATAATTTAAAAACCATTCTAAAAAATTTGAAAAGTCAACAAAACATATAATAAACCAATTTAAAATCTGTAGTAAATTCGTCGGCTACATTTTTATTATGCCAGCAATTCAAACCTCATTCGATTGGCAACCTCAAAAGTATTAATTTAAAAATAAAAAGTATGGTAATTTAAAAATCGAACAATTAAAATTGCATGTTGTTATTCCTTAGAACGTGCTCCGAAGCTAATTTATGACTTTTCTTTGCTATAAGTGAGCAAATAATTTTCAAGAAATTGTGCGATAGAAAAGTGGCATTTACTATTTTGTGTAAGTCTTGGTTTATTTACTAAATTAACATGAAGCTGAGTCTTGTTCAATTGTTTAGTTAGAGTAGAATACATTTGTCACGTTTATAGATACTTAACAGTAGTCACACTCCCTGATAAACGTAAATCTTTTAAACTGCTATCTGCAACTTGCAAACGCCAAGTGTGGAGATTAAGGCAATCGGTTTAAGTAGGTACAAAATAAAGTTCCTCTTTTAGTCAGAAAGTCTAAGTCGACCTCTCTAGGACTCTCTAAGGTCACGTACCAAGGGCTTTCAGTCAAATATCCCTATGTGGTTATGTCAGTTCTTACGATTCTTGCTAGAAAAGAAAGGGTGATGATAAATATATTGTACGCTGCCGCCACCACATAGCCGGTTTAGAAATATTTTGTAAATTATTCCAACTCCAGCTGTATTTTGTTGGTAATTTGCATCGCATTACAGAATGGACTCGTCACAGGATAATGCATGATAATTGTTAACAAAAGTTCCGCCGTCACGTCGTCGTCCATTTTTGTGCTAATTCCACGTGAGAATTCCGAGAGTTTCAAACTGGTAGGTATTGCGAAATTCCCAAATAATTTAACATTATCATTTTACATTGAAGGTTCGAGGATTTTTAACTTTTTGCATTTTTTAAATTATGACCCACACGTAGACACGTATGAATTGATTTGACAAATTTCAATCTCTAAAGTACCTACTGTAAGTAAGCATAATTTACTGAGGGAAAAATAAATACCAAAATGAACAAATTTTATTTATCTTATATCACCTATACATATAAGTATAACCTACAACACAATTGTGTAATATCACAAAATATATACCGTACCGTACCGTAGTTACACGTGAACTGACAAACCAAACTCTCCTTTCATTCATCATACTCATCTAAATTAAACTCCGGAGTTGGTGACGTAATTTCTGTGACGTCCTCATCGTCCCGTTTATTATTCGAGTTGATCATGTCTAGCAGATCCACCTTCTGCATGGTGACCCTAACCAAATCCTTTAGTATCTTCCTGATATCATTATCCTGTGCGATCAAACCTTTTATCTTCTCTTTGGTGAACCCTGCAGAGAAGTCTCTTCTTGTCTGCGGTGGTATTGGTATCTTGTTTGGCGGAAGCTTGACCTTCTTCTTTCTTCTTTGTATCATTTGCTGTTGCATACCCATCCCTGGCTGATGAGGTAGTTGCCCCATTGGTGGTAATGGTTGCATGGGCATGGGCATGGGCTGCATGTGGTTGATGTGTTCCGTCTGTCTCATGTAACCTGGTGATGGGTTGTTTCCACCGCATTCGTTACCGCAGGTTAAGGCGCAGCACATCTTCGGGAAAGGACAGTCTGACTGCCTGGGAGGTGGCGGTGGTGGCGGTGGCGTTGGTGGTCTTGGTTCATATTGCAGTTGCTCTGGTTTTGGTGTGGTCTCCGTCTTACCCTGCCTCTGACAATCCTTGTAGTAGAGGAGATTCTCTATGCTGTCCTCATCTGAAGATGATGATTTGTATTTCTTCGACCTCGATTTTGATTTAACGACATGTGTCATGTATATGGTTAGTATAAACTGCAACAAAATATTTTATAAGAGTCTGCTCGTTGTCATAAATAATAATTTATCTAGTGTGGTTTTCTAAATTCTTATATGTAAAGTAATTTGAGCATAAAGCAATAAAGTTATATATTTATATGATGCAATAATCACGCCAAATGTGTCTAAAAATAAAGAATAATTGTATAGATATTACAAATAGGTCTA
The DNA here is from genome assembly GCA_902850265.1 of Spodoptera littoralis. NCBI lineage: Eukaryota > Metazoa > Arthropoda > Insecta > Lepidoptera > Noctuidae > Spodoptera > Spodoptera littoralis. The sequence continues at coordinate 2,453,375 of LR824542.2, read as the reverse complement.
CATTATAAATCTAACTAGGAACAGTAAGTATACGCTGATTTAATATTGTGCCAGTACACTTTTTGCAAGAATAGCAATAAAATTGCTGCGGCATAATAAAATATTATTCTGATGTAGTATACAGGTATCAACCATATTTTAGATGTTAAAGTTCTAATAAATGACAAATAATTGCTTACAATACAACCGATCTACCTGGACAATGAATAAAGAGACATAACATTATAACATCGGACACCTCGCTTCACTGAGGGAATATTTCATTTTTATTTTCCAAAATTGCCTACTTGAGAATTAATCGAAATTAAAAATTAGATTTTGACATGTCTCCTGTTTTCAAAGGAATGGCTAAAACCTACTTTTGTACTGAAAGCCAAAAATGACGATTTGAAAATGGATTTCGAAAAACCGTTACGGAAACGCGCGCCCTATAATTATATTTTGATGGATCTCAAAATAATTATTAATACGTATAAAAATAAACTGCTATTCGTTAGTCTCGATCAAACTCGAAAACGGCTAAACCGATTTAGTAAATTTTGGTATAGGATTATTTCTCAAAGTCCAGGGAAGGTTTAAAAGGTGAGGTAAAAAAATGTTTGAAGTGGTACGAACATTGCCAAGTCATCTACTAATAGAGAAAGAAGATAGACAGATAAATTATTATGTTTCCGGCTTACTCACTGAATAGTTTGACGAGGAACTCGACTAGTTTCAAGCCTTGCTAGAGGCTCATATACTTGAGCAGCAAATTATTAAGTGAGTAAGCCGAAAACATAATAATTTATTTAGTATGTCTCACGAAAGTTACAATACAAAGATAGACAGAGTTATTAATATTTCTTAGTACTTACAATTTGAAGAAAGTCCATTATTCCACACAGTTCGCATTGATGCAGTGGCTTGCACATGCGCTATCCATAGACTGGGCTCTAAGGAAATCGTTTAACGATGTTTTGTAAACACTAAGAACTATTTGTCAAAAATCGATTTGTTTTTCACCTTACATCGCTTAGATTGATGGCCTATTTATTTTAGTTTTTAAGCAATATATCCCTGTATTCGATGCTATTTTGGTTAGGCGTTACACGTACCTATTTGGCCTATTTTATTTTTGCGAAAATATATTTTTTGTGAGTGTTTAAAGTTATAGTATTTTAAAGGATATTTCTTAGATTGAATGGGTGCTCTTTACAAAAACTATGGATGGTCTGTAAGTAGAACATAGTCAAAGTAGACCATAAAGCAGTCTTTTTCGTTTTAGTTTCAACGATAACAATGAAATTCCACCTCCATTTGAAGTGTTATCGGAAAACGGGACAATTTACAAAATAGTGTTAGTTTTTGTATTTTTTACACATTGTTTAACCGTTTATTCTTATCAAGGTAAATTTTAGTCGAGTTTACTGGTGATTCAATGGACACATTTCTTTACTTAAATTACTAGACAGAATTTCATACATAGCATTGTATTATGTACTTTTTTAAGGGGGGAAAAATCATCGAGTGTCGTCTCCCGCCTGAGTGAGGTGAGGAGGATGTGTTAGTGGGTGTTACATTGTATAGTGGCACTAAGTGCAGTAATTTGCACCTCTGCCTACCTCTTCGGGGATAAAAGGCGTGATGTTATGTGTTCAGTTTAGAAGTATTAACCCTTTGAGTACCGTCATTATAGACACAATTAAAGAACAATAGGTTGCGGTCACCGGTGTCCTCGCGGTTTTTGGCAGTTTAAGTTTAATACAGTTTATTTATATTAGTAGATAAAGCGCTACTGCCCGGTCTCTTTGCTAATGTATAGTCTCTTAAGACACTCGCTGGAAAAATATGGATACTGATGAATATATTCTATTCTCCTGTCATCACACAACTAAAGCACAACAAGTTTGGATACAGGATAGCATTAGAAAATAATCCTACTAATGTAGGGTATAAAAAAATATAAGGTACAAAAGCAAAAGTATGTATTTTCGTTTGTTACTGCTTCACTATAAAACGCTGAAGAGATCGAAATGAAATTTGGAACATAACATAACATAACATTACGCCTTTTATCCCCGACGGGGTAGAATAGAATAGAATAGAATAGAATATAACTTTATTGTACACCATTAATAATATAGTACATACAGAAAAGGAAATGACAAATATAAATAAAAATAATAATGGGCACAAAGGCGGTCTTATCACTTATAGTGATTTAGGGGTAGGCACATTATGCCAATATACAATGTAACACCCACTTTTCACTATTTATGTTATGAGTCCCATGTAATAGAGGTTGAGCCTATTGCCATATACCACAGTTCCAGAACCCGTGCTATAAATGAGATTTTTTTTAAAACCTAGTAATAGTTTGCCCGACCCGGGAATCGAACCCGAGACCCCTTGCCCGGCAGTCGCACTTGCGAACACTCGGCTAACGAGGCGATTTGGAACAGGGATAGATTATGGTCTGGAAGACCACATAGGCCAGTTTTTGTCCCACGAAGCAGCAGAAGAAGAAGGCAGAAGCTAGTATCCTTATCCTTACTAATACTTTAAATCGGAAAGTGAGTTTGTTTGTTTGTTCCGCTTTCACGCCGTAACTACTAAATCGATTGCTTTGAATTATTGCAGACGTAAAGTTAGAAGTCCGGATTAAATAATAGAGTACTTATTATCCCGGAAAAATTTGATATTCCCGAGGGAAAACAAAAGTATTGGTATAGATGGCGCTGTGTGTATTGGTATATGTCACATAGGCTACTTTTTATCCTTTTGTGACGCGAGCGAAGCCGCGGGTAAAAGCTAGTATAAAATAATAACACATTGCATCATTCAGTTCAAGCTCTCGAATGTATGAACAGACCGATTAAGTTAAACCATTGACTTTGTTAAACTACAGTGCTTATATCGATCAAAATCACCGCTTATAATCTAGTACGTAAAGCAGTGTTAATGAAACGAGTACAAAATAATTACAACAGTTCGTATCAGTTCATAATAAAATGAAAACGATAATATACCTATGTTTATCAAAGTTATTATTAGCGGCCACTCAGTGAGCGAGCACTTGAAGTGTATTTATTACATTGCTGTCATGATATCGACTTGTTTTTCATTCAGTTGTTGTTTTCAGGTTGTTGCTAACTATATCATTGGTTAGGAGTTGTAGGCGCAATTGCGAAGCTAAATATATTTAGTTCAAACATCGGTCGGAGTGTTATTAGGAGTTTTCACAATTACATAGTCGTAATTATGACTACTTTACTGATTGTTGATTTAAAATATATGATTGAGTTTTCGATTTCCAACTTCAGTTTTAACTAAAGTATTTTATACCATACGGTGCAAGTATGTGGTTATTGTTACCTTAGTACATTCTCTGTTACTTTAGAGACCAATGACAATAATGTTATACCTACATAGCTTTTTTAAGGGGGGAAATAATCGAATGACTGCTCCCGCCTGGGTGAGGCGGGAGGGAGTGTCAGACTCTTACTGACTAAAAACCACCCCGTTCTTTCTCCTGCACATCGAGCCGGAGCCCCGGTTACCGGCATAGCTACCTCCACCATAAGGGAAATAACTACAAATATAAAACCGACCAATTAAAACACATAAAGATATTTATTGACCTCTGAGTCTTCTATCAGGCTAACAACTCCTTCTCGAGTTGTGACATCTTAATCTGCTTGGCTTTCATCCTTTTCTTGTAGGCCTGTACCTCATTCAGGATGTACTGGTGGACAGCAGTGAAGTGGACATTCCCTCGCATATTCTTACTACGCTTCTCATTCAAATCCTGACAATAATGATACCACCATGGTAAAACAACGTAATGGGCCGCCGGCTGCAGGGACATCTCTGAGCAAAATTCTTGGTTAGGGATCTTGAACTTGGCTTGAAGACTCAGGGCCTGATCAAAAAATTCTTTTGGCAGCACAAAGTCGTTATTCTTGCGAGTTAATCGTGGTTTGCTGGTGGGGACCAGACGGCTTTCTATCACCGTCAGGTGGATAATACTGATGATTAGAAGCTGAGGACAAATTTGGTGATTAATGTTGAAAGTCATAAGTAAAATAGGTATTACATAAGTGTCTTCATAAAATAAGTGTTTCAAATATGTTACTTAACTGAAAAATATCGATAAAATTATCAAAAAACGTACCCATAGTATTTTATTCGTTGGTTCACACATGGATGGCTGAACAATCATTTCAAAAAATGTCCCACAAAATACAATATCACATGTTAATTACAAATTACAATGAGTAATGTTTTACACTGTGTTAAAACAATTAATTACATATTTCTGCACGTGTGCAATATGCAATAAAATGTATAATTAATTCACATGCACGTGCCTAATATTTAATCATTAGTATTAAAATAATTATCGAATTTAATGTAATTTTCTGTCAACTGGCCGATTTAATTTGAAAAGATAAAATAGAATTGACTGAATGTTAGGATTACGGTAAATCGTAAAATAATATTATGTAAACGTAACGTAGCCTTATTCAAGGCCAAAGTTCATGACCATATTACATCCTAAATCATTTTGAAACAAGAAAAAATAACCTTAAAGAAAGACTATAAAAATATTTCTTTTAACTGATACTAAACTGTGGGAACTCTGGCCGAAAATACGAAGAATATTTCTCCACAGATAACAAATAAAATTTAATATAAATAGTACGTGTGTAAAGGGAAAATGGCGCCAAAACTCTGGGGTTATTGCGACTGCAAAGGTGTTATACATTTTGTCTATGGATATTTTTCTTTTTTCAACCGAAGCGTCTTCACCCCCAGAATATTATGAATGCTTACATGGTATTATTTTTTGCAAGTCGTCCTTGATTTCACGCTCTATATATTTTTGTATTTGTTGTTTAACTGTAAGATATTGGAATGGAGGGAAAGGATCGTAACTCATTGGTTGAAATTTTCTTTCTTAAAATTTTACTCGTTCCATCTTAGACAAATGATATTTAAATACTAAGTACATCATAAGTATATAGTTAAACCAGTGTTTGAAATGTTTTCTAGTCAATCACTCGATTAGATTGATTCGATAAACACAACCATCGAAAATTGAGTTCCTACCTACAGTAAAAAGCTTTTCCACTACTTTATATGAAAGTATCCATAGAAACTGTTGTTATTTTAAAAGTTTTACATTTCTAAACAACAAATATTTACAAAATGTGGTCTGAAAGGAACTTTAAACTCTATTATCTAAATTCTAAAAGGTTGAAACTAACTTGAGTACTTAAAGACTTCGTCACCATTAACCAAAAGGTCACCCATCAATAATTGATTTAATTTTGGTATTTATCCTCCATGCCTCCATCTTGGGGTTGTGATCTATGTATAATATTATGTAGGTGGGTTTTTAATCTGCATAGACTATTTCTTGCACTATTATGCCATGCCCATGTCAAAGGAGAAATATACCTACCTAATTGTGTTGTTCGATGTTTAAAAATCTGGGTATTATTTAAAAAGGTATTATTACACAAATACTTTTTTGTCTAATCACTTCATTACCTCTACAAACTTCCAAAAACTAATCATTTTCAAATCAACCCCTTACCTACATTAAGAAGAAAATACATTTCTAAAAATGCTTATTGTTTACCAAGCACTGACCAGAATGAAAACAGCTGTTAACCTATGACTTTTAAAAAGAATACAAAAAGAAAAAGATTCAAACAAAACCCTCGGCTAGAGCTCTCACCACAATAATTTCTTAACCTTTTACATTTATGGCGTACTTGTTACAGGTAACAACAGCCCACACGCAGTAATAAAGTAATCAGAAGGTTCACAACACATTTTACAGCTTCTTATTTTTTGTCCTATTAATCCTATTATCAAAAGCAAATAAATTACAATTATACACAGGTCACTCAAACATGTGTAAACACACAAGGTAACTAAGTATACCTACAATGTGTGATTTTAGTGTTATTACACAATCAATATCAGTTTTACAGTGTAACTTTAAATACTTTATCCAGACTAAAATTTCGTTCAATATCAAAAACATCAAAAGGTGTGTCACATGTTGACCTGCAAAATGAAAAATGTCAAATTCTAGTTTCAAGGAAAACTCGATCATACAATTTTACAATGGATACTCCGATTGAACCTTCTGCTATTCACCTATCGCTACAATATAACAGAGGCCTACTTATAATGCTGCGTACAAAAGGCTCAACGGCAGTGGCGTATTATTTGTCTTTGTTTATAGTAATGCGACCATTATAGTGATGAGAAATATGCATTGATTTAGCGCAGCGTGTTCATAACTCTGTGTTGATATTAAAATCATTTCATAGCAGTGCTGGTAAGGAAAGTCGGCTATGAAAGAGAGAATTTATTACTTTGCCATCCACTGTTGGACATGGATTCTTCAATAGCACGCATTTTTTTCTTATTGCTTGCATAATTAGGTACAATACTATACATTAATGGTGGTAAATACTGGCGATTTTTGGCTGCCAGTATTGCCATAATACCTAAGGAAAACGAAAAATGTTGAAATATGATTAATTACAAGCTTTTCTTTGATTGCCTCGTTGGCCGAGTGGTCGCAAATGCGACTGCCGGGCAAGGGGTCTCCGGTCTCGGGTTCGATTCCCGGATCGGGCAAAGTATTACTGGGTTTAAAAAAAAATCTCAATAGTAGCACGGAGTCTGGAATCGTGCAATGCAATGGAATAGTGCAAATGGTATTTGGCAATAGGCTCAACCCCTATTACATGGGACTCATAACATAAATAGTGAAAAATGGGTGTTACATTGTTCAGTCAGCATAATGTGCACCTCTACATACCCCTTCGGAGATAAAAGGCGTGATGTTATGTTATATTATGTTACAAGTTTTTCTTTCCTATAGCTAGGAATAGGCGCTATTCACTCATTATCATCAGCCAAAATACGCTCACTGCCGAACAAAGACCTCGCATCTTAACAGGCTTTTCACCACAGTCTAACACCCGTAGTTTGGAGGTCACAGTTAGGACACCAAAAATTTAGCGCATCAAAAATAATACCGTTGCAAACATCATAAGCATCGTCATAAACGAGTGTGGGAGAACCATGCTTCGGCATGAATGGGCCGGCTCGACCAGAGTGATACCACGGCCTCACAGAAGACCGACGTGAAACAACGTTGATTGAGGTTACCGGATGCCCAATTACCCTCCCCCCCTTTCCCCAATCCCTGAATCCCCAACAATCCTCAAATTCCTAATCCCAAAAGGCCGGTAACGCACTTGTAACGCCTCTGGTGTTCCAGGTGTCCATGGGCGACGCCGATTGCTTACCATCAGGTGATCCGTCTGCTCGTTTGCCGGTTTATCCCATAAAAAAGTATTATCTAGATTTCAGTAATTAATTTTTATCATTATATTCACAAACATCTAATTACTTCATGCAACTCCATGAATAATTGTATCGCGTCAATGCGTTGGCCTGGTGATCTGTGATACAGGTTTCTCCTAGAACAGACACCAGTCTCAGATTTAATTTGTTAGTTGTATATTATTGTGTAAATGATAATGAGAAAAATAAATGAATATTATATATTATAAAATGTTTATTCATAGAAATTATTCCTATTCTTCAAACCTTTCTTGTACTCCAACACAGCATCTAAAGTCTTCCTATAAAAAGGGTGCACAGTACTAGTCTTAGGTTTAGGAGGTGGTGGTAGAGTCACCACCCATTGACAGTAGAAATACCACCAGGGAAGTGGTAGGCAAGGGTTTAGTGGTACTGCCAGCTTCTCCCTGCAAATCTTCTTCGTAGGAATCACTAAGCAGGAGTGTGTGTCAGTCTCTGTGCATTCTGTCACCAGGTCTATGTATGTTGGATTGAAAGGACCAAAGATTGGCCCATAGTCCCGGTGGTAGCAGTGTACTGTTGCTGATAGGAGAAGCATGCTGAGGAAATGCATCTGAAATTGATTATGTATGGTGTAAAAAGATATCGGTGTTAAGGGGCATACCTAACAATAATAACAATTTTCTACCCTCTTACTAAGAATAGAGATTGTTTCCTATTATTTTATGAGTAGAGTAAGTAGGTACTATTGCGGTTGCCAAAAGGGCTTATAGCTGGAACATATTATATTAAAATTGTAGTACACTCTGTACAGACTATTACTGCATTGAAATGATTTGATTTGGTATATCCTTATGTCTTTTGAACAATCCTAGTTATCATTACAAGAATTGTTTTACTGTTTTTACGAGCCAAGCTTGCAAATAGATCACCTGATAATAAAAAATCGGCGCCGGCTATGGACACCCCCAACCCCAGAGGAATTACAAATGCGTTACCGACCTTTTGGGAGTAAGTAAATTTGACGATTGGGGATTAGGAGAAGTGGAAGAATCGAGAGGAATTTTAAACAATTAAAAATTTAAAGTGCAGATTGCTCAATAATTTAATCAGATACACTTACTAGTCTTGCAATACCTACAAACTCCACAGATTCAAATAAAGTGTTCACGGAATTTTATCCTCAGATACCTATAGATAGAGAGTACTTGACCAGCGATCGTCCTAAAAACTGTTTGTACTGCAAAGTTTTGATTTAGTTACAAACGCGACTCTGGAAATGGGTCACCGATGGAATCCATGATTGATTGCCATGTACCATGTACCCATAGAGATCCGGTTCTATGCTTCACTTTTTTTTAAACTTGAAGGGTTCTTTTTTATACATACAATACCACATACTTTTAGAGTTCTGAATTCTTTATTACGGGTTAAAAAAATATGTTACATAAAATTAAAGTAAGTTCGCGTATTCAATTACATTGCTACGTTTTTAGAATTAATCGCAAGGAGGATATTATATATAGGTAGATAGTCTAGATCTAGATAGCCATCGGCTTTTTGTGTGTACCTGTATTCTTGTGTGTCGTGGCGTAGGTAATAAATGGTTTGTCTTTCTTTATTTATTTCTTTCTCTCTTCTATTATTTATTATTAGACATAGACATCTATATATATAGAATGTCGTGGTGGCCCGGAGATTTAAGACGCCCACTTCTCATGCATGAGGGTGCGGGTTCGAAACCTACCAACGGCAAGTACCAATGTGACTTTTTCCGAGTTATATGTACTTTCTAAGATTATTTAGACACCACTGACGAACGGTGAAGGAAAAACATCGTGAGAAAACCTGGACTTATAATTTCTAATTATAAGTTTGAAATCGCCAACCCGCATTGAGCAAGCGTGGTGATTAACGCTCAAACCTTCTCCGTGTGAGAAGAGGCTTTGCTCAGCAGTGGGCATTATAGGCTGTTGATGATGATAGACATCTTACTTGATAGTAAACGATGATACGACCTACGCTGTGTTCCATTAAGGGTTCCATCCTATGAGATTACTTTAAGGTGAGTAACTGTAAGGCCGTGCAACAAGCACCTTACCAAGATTCGATGCCTTATTGTTGTAAATATTATACTTTACTGCATGACAGTTAGTCTGCCCTATGTTTCAATAATTGAATTTTTGTGTACCTATATAAAAGTTTAAATAAAATAATTACACTTACTTTTAACAGAAATCGTTAACATCATCGAACACAGAGGTAAATAAAAAGCACTAAATGAGAATGTAGACGTAAGATTGAATAAAATGATCTTTTATTCACATCTTATGACTTATCGTGTTAAGATATAATAACATATTACATGCTTAGGTAACAGTTCACGTGTAGTGTTACAACTTTTATGAAATTTAATGTAAGATAATATTAAGGCGTTTACACATGATCTTAAACAAATGGTTAGTTGATGGAGTGATCACTAGTGTGTGTGATCTCTAAGCAAGGGGTCTCGAGTTTCATCCAGTCGGGCTGTATTCTTATTGTATTGTATTCGGGTTGATTTTTGAAAAAAGAACTCATTAATAAATAGCACCGAGTCTCTATAGTATTAGTATAGAAAAATACAATTATAGTCATAGCACCATAATTGTATTTTCATTTCACATTTCAATATTATTGTTTTGTCTTAACGCCGATAAAATTGTCAAAAAATAATTTTGTCTACCATACTTTTTTAAGTATGTTATATGTATTATATGTATAACAAAATATAATATTTTTAGGTGTCGCGTTAATACATTATGAACAATGTATTCATAACCTAAAAGTCTCTATTAATTTTATAGCAATTTATCGATAAAAATCTAATATCAATAAAATACGTAAGATCTATAAAACATTGCATTCATTGTTATACATTTCAAACCTTATTTTAAATAAATTCTCTCAATCTTAAAATGTCATTTATTATTTTATTAACATGAAATAAAAAACAATTCTAATAAAAATATTACCTTGTCTCAAAAATCGCCTCAATAAAAAACTGAATTCAAATATCCAGTTCATGATGACATACCTACCATTCTAAATTCAAACGTATTTAACCGAATAATATTGCTGGTGGAAAATAAAACGCGGGATAGTAGAATGCTGGATAGTAAACTGGGAATGTGATAATCTTCTGGACACATTTGTCTTCTGGTTCTGGGTTACAATTTGGATCACTTCGGCGACTAGGATGACCCATAGTGTTCATGAAGGTTGATTGTAAAATAAGTATTGTCAGGAATATTTTGATTGTTAGATGCATTTCTGTAAAAAAAAATAGACTTTAAATTTTTTATCTAAAACTCTTTCACAAATGATATTTTTCTTTTAAAAACGTTTTACTAATATATAGATCGTCAGAAACATATTGTTAAGTTCTCAAATAACTGAGGAGCATGAAATGCAATGAAAAACATAACATATACAGATATAGATAAAACAAAATAATTAAAAAAAATTAAATATAACTGGCCTAAAAGAAAAAAATACTTACTTATAAATAAAATTCTATTCTAAACTTAAAAATTCAGATTTTGTTCATATTTGCACTTCAATGGCGTCCTCCAACGTCAAATATGGCGACAACAATAAAATTACGCGCGCCATAATTTTTAAGTGTTTTCAAACGTTGATTATCGAATTATTATGGTTGGTAATTATTATTGAATTTCCGACCCATTCCATTAAACCGCAGTAAATAAATTAATCTTCCGATAATGGTGCTTTCATCGGTAATTTATCGATACGAGTTACGAGTTACACATGTTTACGATGATTAAGAAAAGAAACCACGAATTTTTTTATTAGTATCCATACATACTAACGTGATTTCTTAATCATCGTTGACACATATGTCTTCAGAGAAATTTTTTCTATATATTTTCAAGCCCTTTGGTAATAAGGGGGGTAATTTAGAAGTAGTCTGGATACATTAAATGCATTCCGATCTATTGGCATATTAAAAATTTCAAAATTAATATTGGATTCCACGAGATCAAAGAATATCGTCATCTATAGTTTGTCAAGTCTACTAGTCAGAAATATAACAGCTATACCGATCCAGAAGTTTCGGGGCTTGATTCCCGAGTCGGGCAATGTAATGTTACATTATTTACCGATTATCCAGCCATTGATGATTTGTGTAATCAATTAAATGGTAAGCACCATGTATTTTAATAAGACATGTCATTTTAAAGAGCTTTATTCCTTATCTACCTATCTAATTAAAAATCAATGGAGAATGGAGACTCAGATTTATTGTTAAACGAACTAAGAATTAAAAAATACGACATCTAATTTATTACGTGAAGCGTTGACCCGGCCAGGTTAATAAATTCTTAAGTTATTTTTGGATGAATCCAGTTCTAAGAAAAAAATTTTTAACCGTAAACTAATAATAAGTATTGAATAATGTCAAGACACGAGTCATTAACCGCTTAAACCTAATTTTAAAGAATTATTGACATCTCTATATTGCGATCGTTTATTTTTAAATAATGTCAGTACACTTATAATACGAACGTTATTGTCTCGATAACCGTTTTGAAACAATGAAAGTGAAAGTAATTATAAAAAAAAACTTTCCAGTTTTATCTCCAAAACAAACAAAAGGTATATTTTTTATTTCCGTAAATTACAAGTTATGTATATGTACCAGAAAATTGGTCACGATCACAATGATACACTTACGTACTCTTACGAATCAGAAGGCATAAGGCATTATAGCGGGAGGTCTGTGCCCGGTGAAAAAATGACAGATCATTGTAGCGCACACCGCGCATGATCCGCGCGCGTCTTCCCGCGCTTTTAGAGCGCGAGATTTAAAAACGGAATTATTTACGAGCGTTGGTAATATTTTGAAAAATATTTTTGCCACTTTTTATAGTTATTATTTGTTAAATATATTTTGAAATATAAATAAATTGTGTAACGTTTCAAGTAATAGTTGTATTCAAATAGATTTTTTTATCTTGTTACGAACTATTTTCGTAAATAATAATATATCTAATCTGTGATGTGACTTTAATCAATGTGTGTTATTGAAATTAAAACTCTAAAAATGGTGGGAAACAATTCAAATTTGCGGGGACCCGGCAAAAACACGAGTGTTCAAAGAACAGTGGCATGTTTTATCAGTGCGTGTCGTAAATTAAATAGTTTGGAGAGCATTTATGCGGGTCTATTTGTGTTGCTTGTGCCATCAGTTCTTTGTAAAGCAGGTGAGAGAAATTTAATATTTAATGAGGTTATTTGAAACAATAGATCACTCAATGTACTATGTAATTTTTTTCTGTGTTGATGTTACAGAAATGCATATTTTAAACTTAAACCAATATTGTAAACATCAGTAAGTAGTTTATTAAAATAATTAAATAAATTAATAGTTAAAGTTAATGGAGTTTCTTGCTCGTTCTTCTCCACTATGGAGTTTCGAATCGACATTTTAGAACGAGCGCCTAGCTTCACTGACGGACAGACTGACAGACTATTATTTATTTCATATTTGTTGACGTTTCAAAAGTACCAAATTATGGTTTAATTGAAATAAATGCTTTTGAGTTTGAGTTTGAGTTTGAGTTTAATAAACGTAAATGTAACTGATGAGTAAAAACCTTTCTTAAAAATTTCTTGCTTTAAATTTTCTGATAGGGTAACAAGCGTGATACTATGTTTATAAATCTAAATTAAACAAGACAAGTAAATATTAAGCGAACCTAGCACCTAATGAAAGAATTCTTCAATTATAGAAATTCGTTCTCTTCAGAATTTGTTACTTGCCCTTAAGGGTTGGAAAGTAAGCCTGCGACCAGAACTATACCCGATCGTACGGAGCGTCGCATTCCCCGCGCGCCTCAAAGAGCCATTAGACGCCCAATAGGGTTAATGTCGATACGGAGCCGCGGACGACTTAACGGGTTGCCGGGTTTCCGGCGAAGTACAGGAGTAGGAACCGGGTGGTTTTTAGTCAGTAAGAGTCTGACACTGCCCCTCGCCTCACTCGGGCGGGTGAAGTCATTGGATGATTTGCCCTCTCAAAAAAGGGGTTAAAAAAATAATTCCATTATACTGAATAAAATGTGTCTTCTAACTTTACTAAAGTAGGAGTAGTCTCAAAGTATTGTACTGTGAAGATCCAAATGTCCCATACAAACAAATTGTACATCAAATCAGTATTGTACTTACCTATTATAAAAGTTAAAACACAACAACAATAGAAAAAATACAGAAAAAGCAATTAAATTAAGATTATCATTGCGAAATCATCATCTTACAGATGTTATCTAGTAGAAGCCAGTGAGAGGGTATTATGTTCACCTTGCATTACATATAGAACTACATGCTTATAATTTATATATATCTTGTTGATCTTTGCATACATAATCGCGATCTTTAAACATGAATCATAGTTTGAAATTCCGATTAAGTTTAAGTCAATTCTCGGTTAAGTACGATTTAACTAGAGCAAAAAACCTCATCTCCTAAGTTGGTTAGGATAACGGAAGATATAGAAGCTGACCTATGGGTTTGTCCTAAAATTATGACAAGTGTGATGATAATGACGACCGTTATCAAGCTAAGTTATATACAATTCGCCATTTTCGTTTTAAATCACAGTTTAAACGTGGAGCGGCGTCGAATGCTTACCATCAGGTGATCCGTCTTCACGTTTACCGGTTTATGCTATAAAAAAAAATATTCAACACGAGGATCCAAAGACAGTTTATCTCTCATCATCATCAGGGCTCAAATTAATGTTATAATCCTGTTTATGAAACTTAAATTGGTGAAATCTTTATTAACATATACGTATATTTAGCATTCGCATACAATCTATAAATAGATCCTTGAACTATAAGGCGAGTGTAATTTCCAAATAATAGTCAGCATTGTTCTCTTCTTGTACAAAATATGCAGCGAACCCTTTAAATATGGGTGTCAGACAATGACGCTTGAAGACACTAGTTACATGTCTACCTATAACTAGAAGTACTTTGTACTAGGCGTGTAAGGGTGTACTAAGTTTGTATGTAGATTTAAAAGGGCTATGATTATGGCATAGTTACCTTTGTCTGACAATAATAGTCTTCATTAAAAGTAATACGAATCCATTCCAAAGATTTCGTTCGTGGCTCAACTATACAATTGTAGATTAAAACTATTATCACATTTGTAACAATAGCCATAAAGAATCAATAAGTAAGAATATCCTTAGATTTCGATACAACTCTAAATTAAAGTAAGTACGTTACGTTACACGCCCCCGTAGCCCCGAATTTAAAATATCTACATAAATTATTCCATTTTGCAAAGATTGTGGTCAGCCAGTGACCGCCCATCTATCGACCGCTACAAAAACCTTTTGAATGACAAATATACTCTACACTCCTTTTTGAAATTCGTAATTAAGTATAGGAATCGATTCAACTTTTACACGATCGAGAAAGTTGGGCCCTTCATTAATTGAATTTTTAATCCTTTCTGTACAATGAAGTTTGTTTTCAAATTTCGGTACTTTAAAAATAAAGGGAGTTTTTATCTCGTTTGTCTGGTGGTCATAAGGGTGAAGTTTGCACGTGAGATCTAGCGACTAGCAGATATTTAACGGAAGCCTAGTAATTGTCCCCATAAAAATACCTAGCAAAATATGTCCTTCACATTCACTCATTCGCTTACTCCACCACGGACAAACAGCTCTGACATTACGTATAATAAAAAGCAAGGTTGCTTAAAAATGTCGAGGGCTAAACATCATTGTGGGAATGACCGAAACAGAATTCAAAACAACAATACAATAATGTGTAATCACAATAACGCAATTGTGGTAACCGTGAAACTTGAAGTAAGTAAGTACTTTGATATTACATAAAAATTATGTCAAATGGTATGGTGAACTTTTCCGCGAGCAGTGTCGCGAAAACGCGACGGAACGACGAGTCCAATAATCGATTCCACCATTAACTCGATTACACAATGCATTTCCGACGCGATTGTTCGTAACAGACCTACTACATACCGATTGACTTGATAAAGCCCATAACAAGATTCTTTACTTCTTAATAAAAATATGGTACCGTAAAAAGAATACACTTCTGGAGTGAAACCAGAATATTTCATTGACATTTAAGCACAAATTAGACATAATATATTAACGGAAAATATAACACAAAATCAGATACTTAATTCTTTATGCACTTAACCAAATTAATTTTTATTCTATTGGATCATCACCACCATCATATCAGCTACTGCTAACATAGGTCTTCCCCTATTAGATGTACTTAAAACTTTTTTTGTTAACCTCGATCTAAGTGGACTGTAAGTACCATAAATTAGACGATTACAATGCGCAGCGATGGTAAAATGGTCCATGCGTACCGAGATGGCATTCACTGCACTTCCTTTATGGGTCACACAAGGAAATACACCATAAACCTATATATGGTTATTGAAACAAAGAACATTCAATCTTATTAAAAAATAATGCGGTGTGTGCTCAGCATTACACAGTATGCTTAATTCCTTGTTAAGTCAACAAGAAATGTTTTGCTATTACAAATGTTATTTTTATGGTAATTGAGAAGACATTTAAATAGGCGAATGATTCATTGTATTATTTATTTACTGTCTAGTTTTAAAATCTAACCTGGAACTACTCATAAACAACATACAAAAATAACAAAGAGAACCTCTTCACCTAAATATATAAGTATATTAAACTGTCTATAAAAAACATCATCTATGATACTTCATCTATCTAACCACAACGGTTCATGAGATACGGCTTGCTGATGGACAGGTGAAATCCTTTTAAGAGCAATCCATTTTTAACCCTAATATACAGAACCTTTAAAAAAACTGTGTCAGACATGCAAAATGTATTTTTTCATTAAACCTATCTAAACATGATCTTATTCTAAGGCCGTTAGCACATTAGCGTGATAGCGCGATAGCCAACCACCTATTATTCCACGACACTGACCCATATATCTAATGTTATAACAATTATTATGTGATCACTTGCATTCAATTTATATCATGTATATAAAATAAATGATCTTGTAACATTTGCATCCGTTTGATATTTTTTAGATATCATTAGCACGCCATCGCAAAAAACATCGTGTTATTCCTTGGATGTTAATCTTTAGAATAAACACGACCAAATGCAACATGTATATAAAAGTATAGTTAAGTTGTCGGTGTGTGCATCGTCATTAAGACTAGCTACAAAAATTTATTGAGTATGATGTGCTAATCCTTCTAAAATTGTGGTTAAATCCTTAATTCATATTTGTCCTACCCTACCTACTACCCTGGTGGTTAGGAATGATCCGGCCTACGATGAAGCATGTCGTCCCATAAACAACCTATTCACTCGGGCAATGAAGACACCCAGATTATAACCTACCTAACCTTCAAGAAATACAGACTGGCAAATAATTCCACTTCTTAGCAGTACACACAAGGAAGCTTAAATTTGCTTGCTTGAACCGTTCTCCTTTATCAAATGTTATTGCATTACATTTTCTTCATAATATCACTCTTTGCTCAATATATGTCTATACTTTTTTTCCACTGACTAAATAGCAAAATTAATACTTCAAAAGTCAAAACATCTTGCATCATTGTTGTATAACATTTATTTTCAAGTTTCTGAAATGTTAGTCGATTAAAGAGGATTGCTGCACCACCGTTGCATTAATATATTGACATTCAGCCAGACTTTACGCCACAATGACACACCTAGTAACATTGCAGACCATCTTCATATTATATTTCACCATAATATTATATTATTATCTATTTATTTTTAATCTTTTTTATTTAGCAAATATGAATGGGGCGGTCGGTAGAGGGCGTCCTAAACGGACATAATTATACTGACCAGATTGGCGATGTATTAAAAAAGGGCCAAATTAAAAGTAACTTAATCGACGAGCATGCATGAAAAGATTAATGACTGTTGATGACGCGCAAGAGGTATCTAGGAATCGTAGCAAATGCCGTTTCGTAGTCTTTGCCTACCCCCATGGGAGACAGGCGTGAAGTTTATTTATAAATGTCTTTATTTATTTATAAATGTATTAGAGATTTTATCCAATAAGGATATGCCAACCCCATCGAACCTTATTCTACAGTGCACACTTAACTGAAATTACAATATCACAATATACTAATATTTAAAATGTGAATATAAGACATGCTTCAATACGGCTGAAGCGGCGGGATGAAATTTGGAACAGGGCAGAGTATTTTTTTTTTGGAGGGATAATCATTGAATCACTTCTCCCACCGGGGTGATGATCTGGAATAACGTTATGGCTACTATTTATCCCAAGGAACGACGAAGCTGCTGATAGTGAGTGATTAGTATTCTATAGTTTCAATCAAACAAAGCCACACGAAACTAATAGTACCTATGTATAAACGACACATGATGGGTAGTAACTAATGTTTATATAGCATGGATTTTTTTTTTTTTTTTAAGGGGGGAAAATCATCGAATGACTGCTCCCGCCTGGGTGAGGCGGAAGGGAGTGTCAGACTCTTACTGACTAAAAACCACCCCGTTCCTTCTCCTGCACGTCGAGCCGGAGCCCCGGTTACCCGTTAGGTTCTCCGCGACTCCGAATCGGCATCGGCCCTATTGGGCCCCATCTGTGGTGGTCTGATGGCTCTTTGAGGCGCGCGCGGAACGCGACGCGCCGTACGCTCGGGTCTGTTTCTGGTCGGACGGGGAGCCACCCATGCTCGCCGTCCGCAGGCCCGCGCTTACGGTGGCCGGAGATCGTCCCGCGATCCCCGACGCCCGGTGTGTCCTTCGCGATGGCTGGGTTGCGAGGAGGCAGCGCTTCACTGCCTCACGCGTCCCGCCTCCTCCTTAGCTAGCATGACTGCTTCGCAAAAGGAGGAGACGGCATCCCAGTCCCCCTCGCTCCGCATCATGGCCTGCACTAGGCCCGGACGCGAGAGGTCGCCATCGCCGATCACTTCCCTGAGGGCACGGCGGTGCTCAGCCCACGCAGGGCATTCTCCCACTGTGTGTTCCACCGTGTCCTCAGGGCGGTCCTCGCAGTGATGACACCCGGGATATAGCATGCATAGGCTAATGACAAACACAAGTATTTATTATTTAACTTAAAGAAGGTTGTAAGATTGTGTGAGAATCCTTTGCAACCATTTGCACTATTCATTTCAATGCAAATGTTTACAAAATGTATTACATATGGACATTTATAAACAGGGTTGTTTACTTAGTATTATTTGTTAAACAAGTAAATACCTACATATTGTCTCTTCCTTGTTCGGCTGTCAACATAATCATGGCATATGGGTATTTGTCACGATTTTATCCGATAATCATGGCATATGGGTATTTGTCGCGATTTTATCCAAAGGCGTTGAAGATTAAATGTGCGATGTATCCACGTCTCACCAATTAGGTGGTTGGCGTGGTGGCTGGGTAACCGGCTGCCCCGCAATGCGTAGCGGGTTATATTGTAGCATGGAGCAACTCTTTGTGTGACCCACAAATTGCTAAGTCTAGTCTGGGTGTCATGTGTAAGTGGATTGTTATCATCAGCGTCGCGGGTCGCGGAATGCTGCTCATGAATATGAGCCTCTAGAATGGCTTGAAACTAGTCGAGTTCCTCGTCAAACGGTTACGTGAGTAAGCAAACATAATAATTAATTGTATATGAACTTTTATGTTTTGGAAACGCACTCACGACACAGGAGAAAATCCTAGTGTTGTGGCAACGTTAAAAAAAAAACAAAATTAAAAAGTATCATTTTGGCAGGTACCAATACTTTTTTTGTCAAGCTGTTGCCACCTGATATAGGTTCTATGACCACCTGTTGGGATTCGAATGCTAATAGATCAATACTATCATAGACTAATAGTTTCATAGTGCACATAACCCATCTATGAACGTATATAAGTTTGTACTGTACATCTGTACACATAATAGACTTGAGAATCAATCACAGATCGAAGTTAGCTATCACACTTAACACGATACGTTGTACCAACGAGACACTGCTATAGGCCGATTAAGTAATACTTTATATAAAAGAGGAATTTACGAACTTTCTTTGATATCAAGAAGTTTCACTTAAAACTGCACATTCATGATGCCAATATTACTTTCTATCTCATCTTAGAAATTCTCCATACACCGTACTAACACCAAAATGTCACTATTATCATGTCGTAATATTTAACGGTGCTACTAAAACTGCAACACATATTAATTACTTAATGTTCTGAATACCACTCGATAGTGACATTCATGTTTCTTAATATCTTAGGCAATGGGTTTAAGTTGCAATGTTCTAATATCTACAATAACCTTTATCGTAATAAATAAATAAATACTTATCAATAGAAATGTGTTGTTGACTGAACATACATCTAGTAGCCCAAATCCTGGGTTTGACTCCATTGATAGTCTTTATTATGTTTTTATAATGTCAATATTGTGACTTGTAGCTGGCTAATCTTTCCAATGAGTCCAAAACTAAGTACACAAACATGTTAAAAGTAACCTACTTACATCTTTACGTTACATTCTTAAGAAATATGTATCTTTAACAACACACAATTTTAATAACATACAGACAGTATACATTAAATTAAAAAATACGTTCAATACGCAATACTAACAAATCAACCGCTTTAAACAACATTTCTCTACCACCAACGTACTCCATAAAACAATAAAAAGCAACAACCATGACATAAAACAAATTTCACCAAAGCAACGGTAAACAACAAGAAAATAAATAAAAAATCGACTCTTTTCTCGAATTACCGGGGCTTAATGGAAACGCACCGAACCACTTTCGTTGGCGGTCAACCAGTAGCGGCCAAAATGTGGAAGAATTACGTCTTTTAACCGACATTACTTTCACTTATATAACACCATTAAATCTGATCTAAATAACTGATTGTAACTATGATAACTAGTATAACAAGAATGCTTATTACCCAAAGATTTTTAAACTTGCAGTAATGAAATCAAATGCCTACTTTTTTGTCTTACGCAAATGTTTTTGCAATTATCTACCAAGAACTAGTGACAAAAATCTTAATGTAGGTTGCAGTTTGCAATGTAATGTTACTTTCTCAAGATAACTGTGTAATTAGGTATATTATGTATGTGTTAAATAAATGGACTGGGTATCTATTATAAATAATTACGTTCGATAACATTAATTTTAATTAATTTATATTCTCGTTTATTATAGTCAAAAATGTTTTTTTTAATACATAAAAATAACTTAATTTAATAAGTGTCATGATATCTCTACTTCCACAATTCCTTCAATGACAAAAGAACCAAATTCTCAAAACTCGTTAGTTTTTATAATAACTAACATCGATTTTAATTTATTTTTAATTCCAAAAGCAAAATTACAGTTTACGACATCATTCCAACGATAATCCTGGAGACTGTATTCTACCAAATCAACAATGAAATAAATTATACATAAATTTACTCAAGGACAAGACAATCATCTATTTTACAACACTTTCGTAGAATGCGTTGACTCATCCCATTAAATAGTATGACCATGGAACATCATAAGATCAATAATTATCGTCACATTTCTCAGTACGTGATCAAATATTTATCAAAGTTAAACCATTTGGGTCAAGAGCTAAAAGAAGGGTCAATATTGTGCCATGAAGGTGCAACTAATGAGGTTGCGTATCTCTTAAACAGAAGCTCTTAATAATTAGGGTTTTAAGAAGTAAAGTAGGTAGTATTTAAATAGTTAGTTAGCCTTGGTCTCGATGTTAATTACGGAAAGTGTATTTTCCTACTGACAAAATAATAAAAAAATATTCATAAGTCGCCACTGGCAACCTATCCTTGCTCTGAATAATTTTCTTTGCGTTAACGAAAAATTAAGTGAAATATGGAGGTGTTTTATAAAAACCACATGACTGTTTCAAAGAAGGACTGGTAAGATTAAAAGATTATTCATTAATTTAATAATTCTAAAGAACTTGAAATTAAATATTATCAAGTCTGACAGATTCTCAAAAACCTGTGGTGCTCTACACATGGCGCGCTTCTAGACATACAAGCACCTACGATAGATTCAGTTTAGTATAGAGCATAGACATCGCCCATTCCTACTACTACCATAAAGACACCCACTTATTAACCCAAGGCTACTTAAAACAACATTGTCTTACTCTACAAACAGAACCGTGTACTTACTTGAACTTTAAGTCGTAAACAAACGCAATACGATTACAAAATGTAAACAAAACAACCAGTAAGGTGTCTTCTACATATTCCAAGCGCTTATTTTACACATAATAAGAACTGCATATTCATCACAAAGTGAAACATGAACTTACTGGTCAAAAATGTCCATTATTTCATTATGTAACTGACCTGAGAAAAAACCGGTACATGGGAATATGATCCAGATTTGGCCAGGTCACTTGAGCACATTGCAACAAGTTAACCAATCGAGTTGTGCTAGTTTTTGTGTGTATTCCGATGATTTATATTGAGGTGATGGACGTTAAGACATCGAATTCGAGACAATGTCCGAATTCCATTGGTACTTCATTAATTACA
Organism: Spodoptera littoralis; assembly: GCA_902850265.1. Classification (NCBI taxonomy): domain Eukaryota; kingdom Metazoa; phylum Arthropoda; class Insecta; order Lepidoptera; family Noctuidae; genus Spodoptera; species Spodoptera littoralis. Next base: position 2,431,386 of record LR824542.2, on the reverse strand, counting down.
TGACGTGGTATCACGTATGTTAATGCCCTAAGGGGAAGCTAAGGTTACGTTATAGTGCAATCACGTTCCGCTAATTGTGTTGTTAATTAAGCACATTGTATTGAAGGCTGAACCAGCTAGAACATGATGAATAGATGACTAAAAAATGAATGAGCTGGAATAAAAAAACCGCCGCTGGTTCTCGTGGAATGTCTTTAGCGAATAAAGACCTCAAAGCTGACCCAATAAGACAGGACAAATTACTCTTCAACAACTTAACAAAGAATTGATTGCAATTGTGATCACTCATAATTTAAATTGCAAATATCAGTCCGAATTCATTGTTAACCTACCAAAATGTACGCCACTCTCGAAATCTACACAAACAAACGGTAATATTACTACACAATAGTAATAAATGACCTATCTCACTAAGAAATAAAGCGATTATGTTAATTTCCACACTAAATCAGAAACTAAATAAATTATAATCATAAGTATGGTAATCATCGTATTCTAATAAAATGTCAAGGGACTCTCACAACGCCCACAGCCAACATTTGAACCATATTTGACATGTCCTAGACAGTAAAAAATCATATTTATCTACTAGATATTTTACATAAGCTTATATACATTGGACCTTGGCACATAACCGTAATTATTGGTCAATAAGACGTTGCCTAAATTGAAGTAGATGTTGTCTAAATAAACACAATGTAAAAATGGCATTCAGTGGCAAGAATGGAGTAATACTTATCAGATTAAGAATTGTTTTAATCTCCTTTGTTTTTAAACAAATTTCAGAAAGGAGATTGTACAATTGTTGATTGTTAATAAATACTATATTAAAACAACGTCAAGGCTCGTTCCCATATAATATGTTGAAAAGTATGATTGCTGAGGTTGCAAGTGAGAATAGCTCCATAGATCTTGTACCTATATCAGGTACACAGTAGAAAGAATTCAAAAATTAGATACCAGCAGTGGTTTAATACATTTATATATTTTTAAAAGGTTTAAAATAAACTACTTTTATCGATAACTTAAACTACCGATACTGTCAATACGAAACAACAAGCGAACAGTCCAATTTCGAAACAACATTTTTGTGTAACTTTGACATGTGAATCATCCTCTATGTTGTGTATTAACGTTAAACCTTTTACCGTTTACGACACACATACACAGACACACCTTTATTTTCCAAAATGTTAGCCAAAGGTGCTCTATTAAAAAGTAACGTAAACAAACACTTCTATTCAATTAAGATTCCTTTTCTCAAATACGTTTACCTAATCATCGCCTTTATTAATGTCGTTGTATCCACCTTTAACTATGTGAAACATCTAAAAATAACAGCATATGCATCCCCATCATATAGATGGTTTTCAAGCCACAACCGTGCGCTTCTCACGTAGCTTTCTACCTCGCACAGCAAAACTGTGGAATGATCTGTCTTCGACGGTATTTCCGGACCAATACGACCTTTAAACCTTCAGGAAAAGAGCGTATTCCTTTTTAAAAGGCCGGCAACGCACCTGTGTCTCCTCTGGTGTTGCGGGTGTCCATGGGCGGCGCTGTTCGCTTACCATCAAGTGATCCGTCTGCTCGTTAGCCTAATATTCCATAAAAAAAAAACATTGAAACTTGCATACAACCTTGTAAGTTAACAAGACAAAAATGTTGACAAAAATAGTCACAATTTAATTTTAACACAGAAATTTCTCATTGTTCACAATCCAATCTAAATCGTTGCAAGAACAAACATTGTATTTAATCTTAAATTAACATAATATCTCATGCTAAATACAAGGTCAGGTCGAAAGACAATAGGCTACACATCGAATTATAAGAAACCAATTTATCAAAGTCTTTACTTTGTATGAACATTATGCAAATTCGACGGTCAGTTTATGCTGGATTTAATAACTTGTGAATAATATAATAAGACATTTAATTAATAATTTCAATGTAATTAAATGACATAACAACAGCATTATGTATCATTTTAAATGTCAATTTTATTTAAAATCGTCCCTTGATCAATGTTAATTATTTATTAATTCAGTTTCGCATGTCGCACGTGATTATTATCGTTTTAATAGAATATTTAAACAATAGTAATGGTTTTAATTTCTGACATACTTGTCCGGTGTACCTTATCAATAAAAACTTGTTATTTTTGTCTATATTAAAGGATTCTAAAGGTTTTCGTGAACATATAAACGTATTATACGTTGATATTTGATATAAACAAAATAGAATAATCGTAAAACATACTGATAAACTAAAAATTACGGGTTACTCACGCGAAAAATACTAAGAGAAGCTCTATTGATTTCGAGTCACACAGGGACTCTTCCTCATGAGCGGCATGTGCGGCGATATCGCGCAGCTTATAGTCTGCGTAGGCTGTAATAACCTGTCAATTTAGGACAAATTCAAGGCTGCTTTAAAATGATTTTTATAGGTGATCCATCTGCTCGTTTACCGGCGTAAACGAGCAGACGGATCACCTGTGATGGTACGCAATCGGCGCCGATTATGACAATAGTATCACTATTATTATAATTTTAACTACGAAACGCAATCAGTTCGATAATATGCATACCTGATGCATGACTGAGGTACCTTCTTCTTACATACTTTAAACAATTTGAGTCTTAATACTTAATAACAGATAACCGCAATCTAAAAACGTAACTACCTATCCCAAACGCCGTAAGGGATAATTTGATCCCATAAAAGAAAAGAAAAGTACGACACTCCAATCATAAAGAAATGACCGACATTCATGTTTTACATTCAAAACCCCGTACCTCGGATTTAAATCAAGTCTACTTTGTAAATCACCATGATGCGTAACATTCCTTTAACAAAAACCCTTTCATTGGTTCCCAAAGCTCTAATCAACTCTTTTACTCTCTCAATAAGGTTTAATTTCGATTGATGTACTACGATTTCAATTTGCCATTAGTTAGCAATGATTTGGCAAGGTGTAATGACTCTTAAGTATGTGAGGTGAGAGGTCAAAACGTGAAAATATTTTTGATATTCACTTCTCATGGAAGTACATAGTTGTAGTATGTACAACAATGTCAAATCTATTGTAGTAATAGAAGATAGTACTTAAGTAGAAATACTTTTACTTTATCGTTCCGTAAATAGGTACAGGTGATGTTTGTCGATAAGCTGTGGTGTCATTAAAATGGGCGATATTATGGCAGTAAATATGAGAGATACAAATCAACGCAATACTCCAATACATGGTTTTTCAACCTGTGGGTCTCAATCAAACCTCTCCAGGGGGTCGCGAAGCTTTTATAGTGGAGTTGCTAAGATACAGCAGTACAGAATCGATATTATTTATAAAAATTTATTAAGAAAAATGTTAACTAAAAGACATATTTACTCATTTGTATGAACAATAAATAATAATAACTTCTGAGATACATATATCTATCATTAAACAATAAATTAAATTAAAATAAACTTATAAGACCCGTTAATGCGAAGGTTGCACTAGTTTTTCATTCACCAATTTCTCCCATCGTGGATCCATTTTTGCTACATTCAGAATTAAATCGTTTTTCGAATTTAAACGATTTCTATCCATACTTTTTAATTGGACCATTGACTAAAATGTTAACTTACATAAGTACGAGGTGGCAAATGTATTGGATTTAGTATTAGTTATAAAAAAAAACAACAACATTTCTTCATACTAAAAGGGCCGTGGTACGAATACGGTCGTTGAATGACACCGATTCAATTTTAAGTTGTTCTTAAATATCGGGCCCCTCTGTCATTTTACAAGGAATTTGTTAGTGACAGAACTATACTCAAGCGCGACTTAAAATTGAGAGGCATTTGAGTATATATACTTTGAGTATATAATATTCAAATATTAGACACAAAAATCTACAACTACATCAACGAATTATTTAACAAATCAATAAATGCTTTTACAATATTAAAATCATATTCATTTTGTTGACCACACACAGCGAAATGTTCTAAATCCAAATAGACATAGTTATACATTTTCACAGTTCGTTACCTACACTAACAATTGTATACTGTATCACTATCTTCTATGTACACGTATCTATTCAATTAATACATTGTCCTATAACAATCAGGCCGTGAAACACTGAAATAGATTTTTGCCATAATATGAGGATTCTGATCTGCTTTCATTGTTTGGTGGATGATGCAAATATTAGCCTTATTTACGTAATTGCTTTGTGCTTAAGTCAAAACTGTACTACTATTGAATTTTGAGCTGGTCTAATATTTAAAGAGAAACACAAATGTAAAGTTCACCTTGATTGGTTGTCTCCAAAGAAGTACTCTTTTTAGACATTAACATAATTAATTCACTTTATCCCTTTGTAAGTAAAATTCCAAAGGCTGTCTCTGCCAATAGTGCCAACATTCATCGATAATTCTCATTCCAACTTTATACTATAATAATATGTATAAACTATAATGTTTCAAAACAACTTCTTTCTCTCTTTCCAGATTGGCCAAGACATCTAACATACGACCAAATATACAACAACACACACTACGCACAGTTACAAACTGTGTACAAGCCATACACCGCAGTCAGTAGTTTTAGTAGCCATGTAAATAGTCCTAAGTACATCCACAATGATACCAGGAGTAATGAGGTTGAAGAAAGACCTCATTATAAGGATGCTAGTGGTCCACTGCTGGTGGGATTCGCCAGGGATCCCTTTAGGTACTCTGTGCCCGAAGACGATTATAGGAAAGGGGTCAGGTGAGTTTCTAAAAGATTTCTTGGTCTTATGACGTCAGGCAATTTGCTAATTTGTCCCGGATAAGGGTAGCCATCAATGCTCGTTCCATTTCCCTTTGAGAAAAGATCTGCATGTTTTTTATACGACATAGAATGGTAACAAGCAAACAAATCACCTGATGGTAACCAATGGGCGCATGGACACTTGTAACGCTAAAGGAGTTAGTTTAAAGGATTTAGGATTGAAGATTTGGAGATTCAATGAAGGTTAATTTAAATATATTTACAGGAACATAGATCCCCAAGTATACATGAGTAAGACGGAGAACCGTGGCAAGCGTGGAGTGTTCCACCTGTACAACATGATGTACTGCGCCACTGGCTGCGATCCTCTCGCTTATAAAGGCTATGGATGCTACTGCGGATTCCTCGGAGAAGGGAGACCTACTGACGGTATTGACAGGTGAGTGTAATGAAAAGCTGAATTAGGTCCTTAAGATCGATATTGCAGTTTTTATTATATGTATGTATTTTAAGCCATATGGTGACTTCAGACAGACAGACTGACATTTACGACTCTACTACACTCCCTGGCAGTATCGTAAAAGACTACATATTTGACAAAAGCAAAGGAGCAGCGTCCTCTAGTTTAACTAAAAATTTTAATGCGATAATTTTAGTGCTGAAGGAATTTCTTATGGCAAATAATATTTCCTGTGTAAATAAAAACACAACAAACAGTTTTAATTCACCTCTCTAACATCATTTTAAACCAACATTCTTAAGCTACAACTCCAATTATTGAATCATTACCACCAATATCAATTAGTTCCTTTCTGTTATATCCAGGTGTTGCAAGCTCCACGACGAATGTTACGAGAACATCTACTGTCCATTCTATACAGTATACCTGCAGCCTTACTTCTGGAAGTGCTATCATGGACAGCCTCTGTGTGCGCTGGAGAATTTTGACTCACAGCACGACTTCATTAACCGGTGTGCTGGACGACTTTGCGAGTGTGATAGGTAAGATATCATGCCCTATAACATGCAATCAATCGGAACGACGCTTCTTTTTGTTACCCCATTTTATTTTTGTGCCTAGATGGCGCTTGGGCGCTTGTGTTACCAAAAACTGTTCAACCTCCATTTAATTATACGAAAAACTTTATCCTTTATTTATATGTGACATTTCTTGGGATTTCTTTATGGGACTAAAATCAAAATTATTATCGTAAATAGGTTCTTGTGACACCAAAGGAGTCACTAGGGCGTTTTGACTCCTTAAAGAAGGACCGACCTTTTAAAAAAGGATTACAACATCCTATTATAGTTTGCAAGAGGTACAAGATAATTATGCAATTCAAGTTACACTTCTCTTATTGCAGACAATTCGCGATGTGTGTGAGAAGGTACCGGTGTCCTCGACGACGAGCTCTGTGTCGATCCTCCCCTATACGACTGCTGCAAAACCTGCTCATGTTCCGATGACATCAACCAACAGATTAATATTAATATCACATAGAAAAATTTTGTTCTACTAACTAGATCTTGGTGTTTCGATGTAAATAGGTTATTAGCATTTATTGAGCTTCTGAGCTATTTTACCATGACATTTTTTAAAGAAATAAATTCTATTGTACAAATTAAATATATGTATAGTTAGCAAGTCATTCCTATGGAATGGTTACCATAATAATGTTATTGTATTTTAAATAAAGGTTGTAAATAAATAAACAAATTAGTATTATTAAAGTTGTTTTATTGTGTCCTGTTATCCTGTTGCATGGATGAACCCCAAATTCTACCTATTGGATTTAATATTGCAAAGTCTGTTCTCTTTGTTAAATATTGCAATACATAACAAAAATACTATAATTTAGTTTTACTGAAATGTACCTGGACTGCCACGTTGGCCGAGTGGTCGCAAGGGATACTTACCGGTTTCGATTCCCGGGTCGGGCAAAATATTAGGTACTGGGTTTTTTAAAAATTCTCAGTAGTACATAGCACGGAGTCTGGAAATGTGCCCGGTATATGGCAATAAGCTCACCTCCTATTACATGGGACTCATAACATAAATAGTGAAAAGTGGGTGTTACATTGTACAATGGCATAATGTGCACCACTGCCTACCCCTTCGGGGATAAAAGGCGTGACGTTATGTTATGTTATAAATGTACCTATATATAGTCAAATCACCTAAAATGATGACATTACTTACCCACAATGACTACAGCAAAAGTAATCACTAAGGTACGTAAATGAAACTTTCACACTAAACTAAAAAAAATGTCGTAACCATTAGTCAGTAACCGAAATAATATATAGGTGGCCATATATACGCACCTACATTAACAAAACACAAAAGAATTAGATTAAAATCATTGTTATACTTTCCAAAAATTGCATAAAACTTATTATTTATACATTGTAATAAATTGGTCGCACGAGTGGCGTATCTTTGCATCTCTAACCGATTACCTCTACCATTGTATAAAGCATACAATGTATGGTTTTATCCCACGATGCATTAGCTTGCTTTATACAGCATGTGAAGTTACCCCAAAATAACAAAATACTTTATTCTAATTCCAACCTTATTCTGTTGTAATAAGTTCTGAAACTTGTTGAAAGAATATGACAGTTTGTGTATTCAAATATGCATGTGTACTAGGCCTAGAATCAGTATAATCGGCCACTTAGGTACTTTGTTTGGTAAAGTAAGGGACCACTAATAAACAATAGCTAAGGTTTACCTTAATCGCTATTCCTACGACATAGTAAAAGGTTTCCTATGGAAATAGTCTTACTGACGCAGTTTGAATGTTTCTGAGGAGACATCTACAAAACAGTTTCATTTTATAGAAAATCTGAGTATGTAAGTATGGTACTTGGTAGCTACCAACTTACTTAGATACTTTTCATCTAATGTAAGTTTTACATAAAGCACACACTTAGGTTCATAAGACAATTAACCTGTCGTGTGTCTAAACGTGGATCCATGCGAGACACAATGTATTTTCTATTGCGTCTCATATACGGGCATTCAAGCGGTTAATATCAATTCGTCAGTATCAATACCAGAAACGAATCCTTCAGTATTTAAATTTGAACGTTTTGAGTTCGCCGGTAAACGAGTAGACGGATCAGCTGATGGTAAGCAATCGGCGTCGCCCAAGGACACCTGGAAAACCATAGACGTTACAAGAGTGTTACCGGCCTTTAAGTGGGGGTAATTGGGCGGAGGCCCAAATACCGGAGGGTAACCTCACTTACTCGATGAAACACACGCACGCGCAAGCGTTGTTTCACGTTGATTTTGTGTGATAGCACTACTTATCACTCCGGTCGAACTGGCCGATTCGTGCCGTACCACGGCTCTCCCACACCCACTCTTCATACCCGACAAAGCAACACCAGCTCTGAACATAAAGATAGGAGTACATACAATAGAGTATCCAAAAATATCACTGATTAGCAATCGAACAACAGTACGTTTATTTATAAAACATCGATCTTGATAGCAACCCTTACCTTTTCCGAGTGATTGGTCAATAAAGCCGGCCCCTCCATTATAAGACGATCAGCTGATCTTTATTCAAAATCACAACATACAAAATCTTCAGTCTACATATAAGCTATCTCTATTACTTTCCTGTAATACGATAGAGACAAAAGATCGGGCGATTTATTGAAGTGAAAATATGTGATAGGTATGGATGATACTGATAAGAATTTGATTGAGATTGAATGCTTATGTGTAAATAGGATTATGTTTATAACAAAACAATTTGATTGTCTGGTTCTTATAATTTTAGGTCCAAGCAGGACCAAATGTCTATAATTATGTCCCTATTAAGTATAACTTATAAAGTACTTGGTTAATACATTTAAAAATATATCATTAGCAGGAGAAATCCAAGCTACCGCGGCGGTCAGGGCTCCAGAGAGAGGAATTTCCGGACAATACGTGCTGTGTACAAAAGTAGTTATTGCTTTCTGCATCAGGCCCTTGACCCAACCATCTAACCTACTCAGCTAGCCTACACAGGTATTGCTCAAGACTTTTAGCTTGGAGACCATTGGCAGATACGACTATCGACACAATGATTGGTGAATACCTGCATTATTGATATTTAATCATTATAATTACCTATACCTTGCAACAAATTATATATTGAATAGTTTATCCGTCCCATTAACCAGTACACGCGACTACAACATCGAGTCACACGTTTTTCTAAACACGTGCGTTATTGTACAAAGCAATTAATTCAATTAAACATGATAAGAATATATTTACGTCTGTTTGTGCACACTGCTGAAAGATTTTCCTGGACTTAATTCGTGTATGTTTCTTTTTTAAAACGTTACGCTGTAACGGTTACAGGATACTAGGATTTAATCCTGTGTCGTGGGTGCGTTTACAAACATACAAGTTCACATACACATGACACTCAGGCTCGAAATAATAATCTGTGGATCACACAAAGAGTAATTCCGCGCGGCGAAAGCCTCCGCACCAAACTGTACAGTAAAAAAGTGGTGCGTAAAAATTGATCGAGGTGATAGTATCAATGTATAGGAGCGGTTTCTAATACTACCAGATTATAAAATATAAGTAAAGTTAGACGTGGAAAACTATTTACAGTAGGTACTTAAATGAATTTATATTTAAAATTAGCTGTTGCCCGCGACTTCATCCGCGTAGAATAAAGACTTCTGGCAGAATTTATGCTTTTGAATAAGTCTTTATCCTGCAGTACTTTTTGAGATCATCCCGGATATACTTACATACAGACAAACAGACAAAAATTCTAAAAACCACATTTTTGGCTTCGGTATCGATTGTAGATCACGCTCCAAGTATTATTTAAAAAAAATATTCAATGTAGTACAGTTTTGACTTTTCTACGATTTTTTTATATCTATGTATAGATAGATTGTAAATAATTACGCCCGGGCACTAAAAGGCTGCTCAATTTTAAGTTGTACTTAAATATCGTGCCATCTCTGTCATTTTACAAAGAGTTTGTAGTGATAGATTATTTTTTTATGGAATATGAGGCAAACGAGCAGACATGGACACCCGCAACACCAGAGGAGTTACAGGTGCGTTGCCGGCCTTTTAAAAAGGAATACGCTCTTTTCTTGAAGGTTTGAAGGTCGTATCGGTTCGGAAATAAATACCGCCGACGACAGATCACTCCACAATTTTAACTATACTTAAGCGTGACTTAAATTGAGTCTTTCAGTATTCGGGCGTTAGATATTATACTAAACATGTAGCCCTATTTCCCGTAGGAGAGCCATGCTTCAGCATGTTTGTAATCCAATATACATATTCTAATACAGGTGAAATCGAGAAAATAAATTGTACAAATATTCTAGATAAGAATTCATTCTTTTTATTAAGTAGTTAGCCATTTAATTAAGAAACACAATACATGTTAGAGTGTTCAGATAGTTACGGATAATTAGATATACCCAGGTGATTATAAAAATTATTTTCTACTTTAATTGGGAAAATAACAAAAATGTCAAAGTAAATTAAGCACATGCCTAGTACCTACGCAGAGTAGATACCAAGTGGTTAAAAATCCGAATAAAATTAATTTTCATGTTATAAAGTCTTGGTGATTTAAAGGTTAAGGTACCCTTCATTATCAATGTGTGGGTTCAGAATCAAAACCTAAAAGAAGTGCAAGTATCAAGTTAGTAAGTAGACCGGTAGGTACCTATACAAAATTTTCAACCAAGTCCAAGGCTAGATATGGCAAGAACGATCAATCAAGCTTAGATACCTACTCCTTATCTAACTGAGAAGATTCTACCTACTATAGCGAAGCCCGCATACTTTATCAATAAAAGATTTGCTTGCTAGATACTAAATATCGGCTTTGTAATTCTACATTTAGAACTCCTCTCGCCTGCGATACAGGATTGTCCTATTGCAGGTATTTAACATTGTGAGGACAATTGTACGTATTTATATATCTTTGTGTTTCGTATTTTTGAATTATGAATAAAACAAGTTTATTAATTACTAAATTCCGCTAACGACCTATAAGTATTCCATTTGTGTTAAAACATAGACATTGTTAAAACCAATACACCTACCTTACTACTTATAGTCTATCTATGAACATAAATCACTTATTTTATAAAATACAACCGAATTGGTTAAATGGCTTTACTTATTTGGACGGCCCTAAGTTTGAAGTAATAAACACAATATTAGCATCTTTTCGTTCATTTAGTTTCCTGACCACATCCTCCCATTAATTCCACCAAACTACCAATATCAATATCAATTTTAAAATAAATGTCATCTTTTTACAGATTCACCGTAGTAATAAAAGTAAATAAATTCACTTAATATCGATACGATATATTAAGCAGCTGAATTCATCCATCGCAGTTTTGAAGAGCTGAGATTTCTAGTCACAATTGAAGATACAAATCAGATTAATAATGACAAACTAATCAATGATAGTTCACGGTGAATCAATAGTTGATTACCTGGCTATGTCAACAGCAAGACCATTGATAATGTCGTTTTATAAGACAGCATAATATTTGTATTTCGTAACGTGCAGCTACATTGATTGAAGTTGCAGTATTCTCAGTTGTAACTTAGAGGATCAAAACGTCTTGAAATTTGAAAAATGTTGCCGACAAATGTAAGTATTAAATTAACAATAGTTTATAAATTATATAATACTAGCTACTTCCGCACGGTTTCACATGCTCTGCTGAGCTCCTATTGGTCGTAGCGTGATGTTTTATAGCCTATAGCCACCCTCGATAAATGCATTATCCAACACAAAAAGAATTATTCAAATCAGACATGTAGTTACGGAGATTAGTGCGTTCATACAAACAAACAAACAAAAAAACAAACTCTTCCGCTTTATATAATAAATAAAAGTATAAGATATAATATTTTTAGCATAGGTACGTAAAGTAAGAAATCGTCACGCCTGTTTAATCTTTGAGGAGGTAGACAGTTTTATACACTTACCTTGGCTTCAACATGACCCCTATCGTGTGAGACTACAGCCGGGCAATTCATTAACAGTCCGTGACTACTGGTTTCCAGGCCTCCACTACATAAGAGGGGCTTGCCATTATCCGCATGCCTGGCAGGCGGATTGAGGATCGCAGTGTAAATGGTTCACGCTATTTAGACAGCGCTGCTGCCCGGTCTCTGTTGAATATTATGTACAACGGGACCGGGCCCTACACATTAAATTCGTCGCGGAGAACCTAACGGATAACCGGGGCTCCGGCTCGACGTGCAGGAGAAGGAACGGGGTAGTTTTTAGTCAGTAAGAGTCTGACACTCCCTCCCGCCTTACCCAGGCGGGAGCAGTCATACGATGATTTTCCCCCCTTAAAAACACATTAAATTCATTCATTCATACCTATGTGGGTAGGTACCCAAAAACTTTAAATAAAATACTTATTTACAGATGGTCCGGTTGTTCAACATCTTTGTAATATTCATTACAATAATATTACTAAACGAATGTAGATCGAATCCAGCAAAACCGAACTGCCTGCCAAACTCACAACATATGAGAAGAAATGGCGCAAATGATACAGAAAAAGACAAAAAGCCTGAGTGCGTGGTCTACTGGCCTTATTATTACCCTTATTATTATTACCCCGTCTATTACCCTTCGTATTATTACTATTACCCCTATGTGTATTTTTATGGTTAAGTTATACATATTTATGTACTTAGTTAAAAAAATGTCTATGGTTGTATTTTTTATAAAATTAGTATGTAAAAGGTATTTTTTTATATTAGTTACTTTTCGTGTTTACTGTTTTAGTGTTAGTTTACTTTAAGGTGTACATGGTATATTTTTTTTTGTAATTTAAGGTCGACTGCAAGTAGCATGTAAACATATTTCAATAAACCCTTGTATTGGATTTGTTAATTTAAATCTGATTAATAGTAACGAGCGTGTTGTTTTTTTTTTTATATACATACATAATATATACTTACATATTCTCACGCCTCTCTCCTATGCGAGTAGGCAGAGGCTATGGAACGCCAATTGCTACGATTCTTACATACATCTTTAGCTTCAACAACAGTCATCAGTCTTTTCATACATACATACTACTCGTCGGTTAGCGGCTAGGGGTATTTTTAATTAAGCCCTTCTTTAATATATCATCATTTTATTTTACCAGTTTCCATCTTTATAAAAATGAGGTAGGAAAAGCCTGAACTTTAAAATTCTCATCCGAACTTAGTTTATATGAAAAAAAAACTAGTGCCACACTTGTGAACCAGTCTAAACTCTATCCACCTACGAAATCATCGCCAACAAATTTAATGTTTTTGCATCATACAGTAAACAATAATACAAGATGCGTCCACAAATGTTTATTTGTCAATAGCCTTCGGAAGCAGTGTGTGCGTATGTCACAAGTGTGCGAATCTCGTGAACTATTGACACATCAGTAGGTACTGTCAGCAAATGTCAGTCTTGTAGGTGAGTGGGATCTAGACTAAGATTGTATATAGTTTTAGTAATTATTATAAAAAGCTCTACTGGTCTATTTAGTGTAGATAAGTGTAAGCAACTCTTTGTTAAAAACCTCTTTTGTAATTTGAAATTACGTGCGAAGCGCGACAAGAAAAATGGCGGTAACAAAGTGTGTTCGCTCTAAAATTCAAAAATCGAAGCCGCGCGGTCTCGCGCCCACTGTACGACTGTACCAATGCCAACAGTCGCCGCCGAAACGTTTAGCCGCCGAAACGTAAGTATAGGGGAACGTTTAGCGAGTAAGCGTGTATTGAAAACGCTCCGCGTTCCCCCAATTTTCTCAGTTTCACAAATTCATTGTGAAGAACAGCCCTAATCTGCTACAGTAAGGAACCCATGTAACCACAGGTACTGATGGTGGCCACCAGGGTGTGAGTAGGTACCACAAACCCTAGTTTTTCTCCCCAAAAGCTAGCCGCCTGTCGAAGCTTTTGAAGAATTTAAAAGTAATTGGATGATGTGATTGCTACCATTATCAACAATCTGTTCTCGTCCACTGCTGGACATAGGGCTATCCAATAGCACGCCACTGAGCTCGATCTTCTGCTCGATCCAAACACTGCCAGCCACTCTGCGGATATCGTCACTCCACCTAGCTGGAGGGCGCCCTATACTACGTTGCCTAGACGCGGTGATTGCTATACGTCATATTATTATGTATTAAAAAGCTGCATTTTATAAAATGTATAGTAGCTAGTAGATCAATCTATCCTTTTGTGTCAAATTTCACTATTACCTCTACATCTTCAAGTTTATTGTATTGGGTATAAAGTCGAAAATCCTATGAAAAAACTCTGCATCCTAGTCTACTTGCACCAGGGTAAGAACCGTAAAAAAGGGCATTTAGGGATGTACAAAAAATGTTATGCTTAGCTTATAATTGTAGAGAATCTAACTCTACAATTTTGTCGATTGTACATACTAGCAGTACCAATACTGCTAGTCACTCTACAAGTGTTTGTTCGGACTTTACACCTAATCTCTGTAATTGCTGCGCCGATTTTGATGTGGTCTGACCTTACTTCAAGCGCGAAGTGCTTTTAACGAGTTGCTTATTTTAAGTATAATGAAGAGATTGTTCAATGTAAGTACTTAGGATTGACCTTTATACATATACTTAAGTGTATTATTATCATGAGCCGCGGAGGGCTTAACGGGTTGCCGGGGCTCCGGCTCCAAGTGGAGGAGTAGGAATGGGGTGGTTTTTAGTTAGTAAGAGTCTCACATTCCCTCTCGGCTCACCCGGGCGGGAGAAATCATTGGATGCTTTTCGCCTTACAAAAAAAAGTATACTACATATTATCATAAAGTGTTTTGTTGGTTTATACAGCCAACAAAGTTATTCAGTATCCATGTAAGAAGAAAATAAAGGTTAATTCCGCAGAGACACAGTACCATTCATTGTCTACCTGACCCGATATGTTATAAAAGATTTGGCTTGCTTCATTACAAACCATATAACCTAGGGCTCGTACACAAAACTGCGATGCGATGCGAATTCGCTGCGATGCGATTTAGTACTACAAGTCTCCCCGGGTGACCATTCCTTTGACGACCGTCAACCGTACTGAACGTATTTTAAGTTGAAAACCAAGTCGTGACAAAAAGAAGTGTGCACTTCTGTTATTGCTTAGGAGATACAGGAAAAAGAAAAAGATTTTGGTAAGATAAGACTGTGATGCGCGATGCGAATCAATTCGCAAGGACTTGCGACGCGTAGAGGGTGCTCGCACATTTTTGCGATGCGACGTCGCAACGCAGTTTTGTGTACGAGCCCTTAGTATTATAATTGCAATACCTACTGTCCAAAGAGAGTAGTTATTGAAAATATCAAGAAAGTACAGTTTTTTTAACTGCATCCTTACTAGTCCTTACTAATATTATAAATCGGAAAGTGAGTTTGTTTGTTCTGCTTTCTCGCCGTAACTACTAAACCGATTGCTTTGAAATTTTGCAGACGTAAAGTTAGAAGTCCGGATTAAATAATAGGGTACTTTTCATCCCGGAAAAATTTGATATTCCCGAGGGAAAAAAAAAGAATTGGTATAGATGGCGCTGTGTGTATGGGTATATGTCACATAGGCTACTTTTTATCCTTTTGTGACGCGGGTAAAAGCTAGTACTAAATACATACACATGTACACATACTCTGAAACACGGGAGAAGCCGCAGGCAACTGTTCTTATACCTACTAGTCCTACGTCCTACTAATACTATAAATGCGTGTGTTTGTTACTCTTTCATGTTATAATGGCTGAAAGGATCGAGATGAAACAAGTGAAACAAGTGAAACAAGTGAAACAAGTGAAACAAGTGAATTTATTTCTGCAAAGCAGGCTACAAGGCAGCACTTTTACACGTCAATTTTATCAAGCGAACGATGAGGCCGACATTTCCTAACTGACTACTCTGAGAAGAAATGCCGAAACAAACTCAGAAGTCCGTATCTTTTAAAGTCCAGACAAATATGTATAAAAAGATTATGTGTGAGAACCGCGCAAGTTCTTTCTGTAGTGGCCTTTTGAGGAAAGAACCACAACAGTTTGAGCGGACCCGTTCTGAAGGCAGTACGCATGTGTCGGTTTACAGTCAGCTCAATTAACAGATGAGGCTGAGTGATTCGACGAACAATACCAACCTAAAGAACATTTGCGTGGGTCGCAAACTGTCAGAATATTAGTATGAGATGAGTATGATGAAGTTTGGAATGGGTATGATTTGATATGGGGTAGATTATGGTCCAGAATCACACATAGGCCAGTTTTTATCCTACTAGGCACTAGGGAACGCTGGCGGAGAAACTAAAAAAATAATAATGATTAGAACGTTTAAATAAATACGCCAAAGTTGTATAAAATGAACCGTATATATATATAATTTATTTATAATAACGAATAGAACCAACAATATGTACAATAATAGAGAATCTATAAGAACTTGACGCCTCCAATGATGTTCACCGGCCGACCTTTGTACTTCTTCGAGATCTCGCTTTCAATCTATGAAAAGAAAAGTTTTATTAGCAAACCTTGCTACAAGATACAGCAATTAACGACAATACACCAAACTGAAATCAATACCATTTAGTTCACTCAGTATGGATGCAATGGGCGCCAGGATTACGACTCAAGAGAATGAAACTTCATAATTAATGTCAATCGATCGGAATGGGTGTTACGTATTACCGTATTTATTTTCACCAGACTGCCTCGTTGGCTGAGTGGTCGCAAGTGCGACTGCAAGGGATCTCGGGTTTAATACCCGGGTCAGGCAAAGTATAACTGGGTTTTTAAAAAAAAATCTCAGTAGTAGCACGGAGTCTGGAATTGTGCCCGCTATATGGCAATAAGCGCGCCCCCTATTAAATGGGACTCATAACATAAATATTGAAAAGTAGGGTTTACATTGCACAGTGGCATTAATTGCCTTAAACTGTCAAACACCAAGCGGTCACCGGTGACCGCAACCTATTGTTCTTTAATTGTGTCTATAAATACGGTACTCGACGAGTTAATATCCACGTCTGCCTAGTGCCTACCCCGTCGAGGATAAAAGGCGTGATGTTATGTTATTTTGACCAGATGGCTAAAATGTAGAAGGGAATTTTTGTCAATCATACTAGATGTCAAATATTGAACGTGGTATGACACTAGCTTATTTCCTATTGGACTAAGAACGAGAGGTTCACACACACTAGCGACATCTAGTAAGCACAGATATGGTAGACCCCATTTGATTCAAGAGTAAGCTCCCTGATCTACGAATGTAAGTATGCTAGGTACCTGTGCCTGCAGCTCCTTAGTCCTGGCAATGATGCGCGTGAGTACAGGGCGCAGCTCGGTGGCGCGCGCGCCGGCCGCCGCGCTCTGGTCCGCCGCGCGCGACGCCAGGCGGGACAACTTGTCGCATAGAGCTAGCTTCTGTTTCAGTTGGGCTGTTAAAACGTCCACGTACCTGTTGGGGAAGTATTATTGTGAGTTTCGATAGTATTTTGTGGCTAGTAGAGCTACTGTTTTGTGCTCAGTAGATGGCGCTAGTGTTGTTTTAGATCTTGGTCTAAAATGCCTTGGATTTTATGGGGATAGCGGTGAACGAGTTGGCTCGAAGCAATTGTTTAGCTTTACCTGCAGAAACTAGAAGCATCAGTCGTTTATCGTCCTTGTAAAAAATATTAGGTTTTGGAATACATTGGAATAATGTGTTCAAAACATAATTATATTATTATTATTTCGACAATCTCAGAATATGAACCACGAGGAACCTGGTTAAGTAGGTAAGCTTCAAAATAAGTCATACCGTATAACTACAGTAAAAAAACGTAACCTTGAATCACTTACCTAGGAGAATGCTTAACATTATGTAGATGGTTCATCTCAGGCGCAGTGAGTTTGCTAGCAGCGACCTGTACAGCATCCAACATGGCGGTCAGCGCCGCCGTGCTCTCTGTGGGGAGCTGCTCCAGTAAGCTGAAGGAGTGGTTGTCACCCGACGTGTTCGTCTCGTATAGACGCATCTTTAGGAATGATTCCAGCTAAGGAGGTGAACAAACATTTATTAGCTTGTAGTATGCCGTAATTCCTATTGTATTATATAGCAGACGAGATATGAGGAGAAAAAGGATTTGTTATAAATCTTTGATAGGTATTAGAATCCTGATAACTCGTGATTATAATATGATAAGTCTTGTTAGATCGATTGTGTGAGTTTTCAAAGATTATTAATCAACTTTTTTAACTTAAAATTATTCATTAAAGTAAATGAAAGAAAGATGAAAACAAAATCTAACTAAACATGTTTTTGTTCATTCTCTTTTCTACAAGAATATACGTACAACAGATTTACAGAAATACTGATAAACAGGATAATTTGTATCTTTCAGGTACCATTTTAGTGTAATTATAACAAAATGTACAACTTTAACATAAATCCTAGTTAAAATACCTCAACAAGCTGGTCGATGATCTGGTTCCTAGTAGCGGGGTTGTCGAGTAGAGTGAGTGCATCCTTCCCCCGCGCCACTCCGCCGCACACCCCCTGCTCCTCCACCACTATGCCGGACTCCTCGAGGGACACGTGGGCTAGGTCTGCTGATATATCCTGGCAAAAAATAGGTATTCATTATCATCAATTCATCAGCTTATTAGCCACACGGAGAAGGTGAGCACTAATCACTATGCTTGCTTAACGCGGATTGGCGATTTCAAAATTATGATTGTAAGGTCCAGGTTGCCTCACAATGTTTGCCAATGTTTGCCAGGTTGCCTCACCGTATCCTTTTTTTTAAGGAATAGGAGGCAAACGAGCAGACGGATCACCTGATGGTAAGCGATCCGCCGCCCATGGACACCCGTAACACCAGAGGAGTCACAGTTGCGTTGCCTGCCTTTTACAAAGAAGTACGCTCTTTTCTTGAAGGTTTGAAGGTAAGAATGTAAGAAGAGAACAAAAGCATCGACAAAAGAAATATGATTTTGATGATTTTATTATTATTTTACTTACAATATTTTCCGGGGCCGCGACATCAATGTTCCCCCAGTCTATCTCGGCGCCGGCGTCTCCGTCGCCGAAGTCGATCTCCGCCGGCGCGTCCAGTGAGCCGAAGTCGATCTCACCACCATCACCGAAGTCTATCTGATAATGGAAACATTTAGATACTATAAATCTATCACTACATAGTATAAAACAAACTCGTATCCACCGTCTGTCTGTCCCTATGTATGCTTAGATCCTTAAAACTACGCAACGGATTTTGATGCGGTTTTTTTAATAGATAGAATGATTTTGAAGGAAGGGTTATATGTACAATACATGCATATTGCACCCGTAGTACCCGTACGAAGCATAAATTCTTATTCTTTTTTTGTTGTACTTGTTATTATTAGAATAAGGTTCTTAAGACAGAGAAAATCCTGAAAATCCCATGGAAACTGGAGAAAACGAGATTGCGCGTAAGAAGTCGCCGGCAGACGCTAGTAACTTATTATTATAAAGGCACTTTTATTCATTTGGATGAATATGATGAAAAAAGGAAACAAACCTGACCAAAGAATTAATAATATTACCAAAAATGTCACAAGACGTGCTTTGAGTCTGCGAAGGCGTCGGAACAGATGCAAATATAATTATTTTAAGTGATCAGGAATATTATATCAGTTTATCAATTATACTTAAGGCTATTTTAAAGTTTCATTTCAAATCTCAAAATTATTTTCGTCTCAAACTCCACATGTTATACATAAAAATTGTCTCCTTACCTGATCCCCAGCACCCTGGTCTTCATCATCAATTTCAATATGAATAGGATCAGGTTCGACACTAAGCGGGGCTTCCCCGTAACTCCACTCGTACATCGTGGTGTTGCCATGCTCCACCACAAATTGCAATAATGGCAATACCTCTGTCGCTCTGTCACCGAGAATGTATTTTGAAAATGCTGCGTATAAGTCTATGGCTGGCTGTAACGGCTTTAATGATGTGCCTATCTGTAAATAAAATGAACTTTAAGTGTAGTATCAATTAGGCATAAACTTCTACTAGTAGACTGCCTAAGGGAGGCCTTCTTTAAGGTGGAGGTTCACCATTATCCTCAGGCTCGGCAGGAGTCTTAAGAGGCGCAGTTACGTCATAGAAAATTTAGAGAATAATATTGCCCATGCCTTGGTGATGTATGGTCGCAATTGAATGGTATAATATATAATATTATGTCCTGTGTAATTGTCTAATCTCAGGAATTCCAATACAGTTAGTAAAAGTGCAATTGTTACTTACATTATGCACCTTGTAAATAGTATCCTAGGACCAGTTAGTGGGGCATTAAAAAAAGAAAATTATTCAATTAATGTTGGTACTAGTTGTCAATATAACATCACGCCTTTTTCTCCTCAGAGGTAGGCGTTATTGATATTACTTTATTCAGATGCACCCCTTGACTGACCATGCCACTATTAATTTTGTGAGGATTTTGTAAATGTGATAATACCTTCTACAATTTTTTCTAAGTAATCAATAAAACAATCTCTTTTTCTATAGTAGAACATATACTAACATCACACCTTTTGTTCCCAAAGTAACATAAATAACATAACATCACGCCTTTTATGTCTGAAGGCCCGAAGGGGTAGTCAGAGGTTCACTCTACGGCACTTAATGCAACTGTACAATGTAACACCCAGTTTTCATTATTTATGTTACGCATTCCATGTAATAGAGGGTGAGCCTATTGCCATATACCGGGCACAATTGCAGACTCCATGCTACTACTGATTTTTTTTTAACCCAGTAATACTTTGCCTGTCTCAGAAATCGAACACATAAGTCATTGTAATTTAAAAAACCTCTGACTTGGAATTTATTTAATATTTTTCTGATAACTGTAGGAACTTTGCCTATCATCTGGTGCCATTTGATTGTCTACTTCAGGCACACCCTGTTGGTGTGGCCTTCAATCTAAACTCGCCAAACTTTAACGTTTGATGGCGAGAGACGCATTTTATAACATCATATTAACATGAATAGACCTACCTTATCATAAATATCTGGCAACTCCTGTAGTCTGTCCACCAGCTCCTTCTTAATTCTCTCCCCTTGAATGCCAAGCTGTTTGCAAAGCGTCAAGAACTCTGTCTTACTGGAAGCTTCATTCTTTAGAAAATCTGAGTGCTTCTTCTCACATTCCTGTAAATAATAGTTTTATGTATCAGTTACACTTTAACTATGACGTTCATGGCACATAGGAGTACAAAAATCAATTAAAATTATTCCGAGAAATAAATATCAGAGAATTCTAAACTCAATCTCACAAAAATATATTTCTTTAAATAAGCTTTGAATTATTTCAAATCATTGCTTAACAATGAACCTTTATTGGGCATTAAATACTAAAACACAATCAACCATTGACATAAACCTATAGAGAAGTAATATTCATTACCGCGCGTCAAAAAACCTTGAACCACTTTAGACATACAAAGATGTAGTTTTGAAACCACTAGATATTCCAAAGAAACATATGTCTATCTCACACTCCAGTCGCAACAACAATAATAACCACTAAGATCTGACTGAGATAGAAATATAAACATGCTATGGTCAGGGAGTGTTGCCTCACAGGTAAACACTGTAATAGATAGCAATAAAAAATTAAGCAATATTTATTGTAATGGAGCAACAATGTAGATATTCATTCATTTTTCTCTATAAGAATATTATTAGAATCTCTGTTTGCCAATATGAGCTTATTAGCTTTACAAAGTACCTACCTAAAACAGAACAAAAAAATAAAATGGCATAAGCCGGTAAACAAGCAAGACAGATCACCAGATGGTAAGTAATCGGCGTCGCCCATGGACACCCAAAACACAGCCGTTACAAGTGCATTACAAGCCATTTGGGGATTCGAAATTTGAGGATTCATAGGGTATTTAGGGAGATTGGAGAGGGCAGTAATTAGGCCTCCTCAGGTAACCTCACTCATTCGACGAAACACAATGCAACACACGTCTGTTTGCCGTGGTATCACTGCAGTGGAGTCGGCCCATTAGCGCCGAAGCATGGCTCTCCCAAACTTAAAAATTTTGATTCTTAATCACTTACAACTTGCAACTGTTCTTCTTTAGTAATCTGTTTCTTAAGTCCCGGTATCTCATAGTTAATGTTCCTCACTAAGATTTGAGCTGCCTCTGCTAAGTACAGGTTGTCTCTCTCATAGTTGCGGGCTATATCCTGCCAGTCCTTCATCCTTTGTGACCCATACCTATAATCATATTCATAACAGTGTTAGAACTAGAATCATATAAATGTGTCAAGGTAAATAAATCTTATACTATTATATAAAGAGGAAGAGTTTGTTTTTTTTTGCTTATTTGTTTGAACATGCTAATATCTGTAACTACAAGTATGATTTGAATAATTCTTTTTGTGTTGGATAGCGCATTTATCGAGGATAGCTATAGGCTATAAAACATCACGCTACGACCAATAGAAGCTGAGCAGAGTGTATGAAACCGCGCGGAAGTAGCTACTTAATTTATATTTATGTAAAATAATGTAATTCATTCTTTAGTTAATACAAAGTCAAGAGTGAGTGAGTAATAATAAGACATATCTGATAAAATTGTATTACAATAACTATTTATGAATAAAATACTTCCAATAGGAAACAGGTAAAAGGTGCTGGCATATTGGAACTCGTTTCTACTTTAACTTTTTCTAAGTTTAAAACAGAATATAAAGTTAAATTGTGTTTTATTACCTTCCAAAGAGGTTTTTACTGTCTGCCTCAGTTTCTTTCAAGATTTCAATGATTTTTAAGCAATGGAAATAGTTGATGTAGCTGCCAGCCAGCAGGCTAGCTATGTCATCATGTTTAGGCATGTCCTGCAACGCATTGTTGATCTTCTCCCTCACAGCCGGGACACCCTTCTGCCATTCTTTACTTACATGCCGACGACTAACCAACCAATCTTGTAATTTACCAATATTAATGTCTATTGGAATATTACTCTCCTAAAACAGGTTATGAATTAAATTATCTATACCTTTTTCCTGTCATTTCATACTTACGACTAATGTTAAAATTACTTACGTCCATGTTTTATTTTTTTTACTTTTTATTTATTTTACACAGAACTGAAATACAATTTTTACACGAATTTATTTTGGCCAACACCAGCTGTTGTTGTTATGACGTGTCTGACGACACATGACGTTTCAGTGGAAATGTTGCCTTTATCATAAATTAGAAAGCTACCATATTCAATTAATGTTATTTTCCATTCCAGATTCCCGTTCTGTTTGTTTGATAAACGAAAGCATGCAATGCCATTTAATAAAAAAACATTAGTTTCATAATATCATATAACATCACGCCTTTTATCTCCGAAGGGGTAGGCAAAGGTGCACATTATGGCATTTAATGCTACTGTATGTACAATGTAACACTCCTATTTTACTATTTATGTCATGAGTCCCATGTAATAAGGGTTGAGCCTATTACCGTGTACCGGGCACAATTCTAGACTCCGTGCTACCGCTGAGGTAGTACTTTGCCCGACCCAGGAATCGAACACGAGACCCCTTACCCTTGCGACTCGCACTTGCGACCACTCGGCCAACGAGGCAGTCAATAAAAATAGTTTCAATTATATTGAAAGTGTTTAAGGATCCAACACAATCTCGAAACGATGGCGAATGAGAACTTATGGGTCAGCTCACCGAGACGCGATTCGACAGTAGATGCTGGAAGAAGCTAAGACTTCGCGTTAGGCACCAAGACGCACTCTAACGTTGCAAGGGACATCGTAAAATAGGTAACGAAGCCGCGTAGGGTCTCACTACGCATAGGAATGTGTTTACATTCACGCTCACATTAAGTAAATGTGCTACAGAAAAAATAAAATGATGCACATTTCATTTCAATGGTGACGCCGCACGACGTTGAGTTGTAAAAAAAGTGTTTTTAAGTCTTTCTTTTAAAGAATGCGCAGTGTTACTTGCCGTCGCATCTCAGAAGTGCCCGCCACTCAAACAAGAGAATGTGAATTCGAGACCAGGCAAGTCACAATTCAGTTTTTGCCACTTACATGAAGGTACATGAAACATAAAAAATATATGACTGAAATTCGCCAATATCTTCGTATATTCAAACTCAAACTCTTTATTTGCATGTTAAGGTAATACATAACGGTCTTATGAAAAGAAACCTGTATCTAGTAGTGAGACAGATTTCAAGTACTAAACTTTTAATACATACGTAGGCCTTGTAAAAGTTTAAATCCTTTAAATCCAAACATTAATCTATCGACAGTGGCGGTGGAAACAGTGTGTTTAAATAAGGTCAATATTGATTTTAAAACAGGAAGATCTGTCTCCTTCACACATCTTAATCTGCACAAACTTCTTGATCATCGCTTAGCTAAGTATTTATTATTGATCCAGATAACAGATAAACTCGTACGCTTCTTTTACCTACAACATTAATACGTAGTACGTACCATTCTATCCATTCAGTAGAATGACTAGTATGTTGTAAATGTAATTATACACAGTCAAATGTATTATCAAGTGTCGAACCTCGAGGTCTTATCAATGTGCCTACCTATATGGCTTTATACAAATAAACTATTTGCTTATCACTGTCTCTGCTATTGGTATACGGAGTCGATAGATAACCGCGCACATGGACGCATTAAACAGTTACCTACTTTATTTATTGTTCTGATATTGTGTAATTGTGTTAAATTCAATTAAAATGGGTGGAAAATAATTTTAAAAATTCCGTTCGTGCGTTTAATCTCATAATATTCTACAAATTCTATCATACAAAATGGACGATGATCAATCATTTGTAAATAGGTATGTACCTATAGATACGCATGACTTTGATTAGTTCGGCATTATGTTGATTAGTATCATTTAATCATCTCTCCTCGGGTTTAATTAATAATAAATTCTAAGACATCTATCAAAAAGAACAACATAAATTTTTATTGCTTTTTTAATATTTGGTAGATTAAAACTACTATGAACAAAGGTAGATTTTTGATGAAGGGAACACCTGTTTTACCTGTCTGACGTCTACTCAGTGAGATTCTGAGATTTGTCTTGATTTGTGTTGGAATTACTGAAACAATCAAAAAACAAAGTAAATAAAGTGAAGCCATAATAATAGATTAAACCATTATTAAAATAGGTATATAATTAAATAAGTAGAAAGGTTTTGATAAACTATTTTGACCTTTAAATGTAGTGAATCCAAGGTCCCCATTCTAAAAACTTTTTGTAACTTTATTTTTAACCGACTTCAAACAAAAAAGGAGGAGGTTATACGTTCGGCCGGTATGTTGCTTTTTTTTTTTTTTTTTTTTGTATGTATGTACGCGCATAACTCTGAGATGCGTGAAGCGATTTGCAAAATTCTTTTTTTGTTTGAATGGGTATACTCCCAAGATGGTCCCATTTCCATGAGGTCAGGATCTGATGATGGGATCCTAGGGAAACCGAGGGGAACTTTCGAAAATTCTATGGGCGAGTAATGCGTCTATTATGTTTTTCAATTACGATTTTTAAACACTACAATTTGATAAGGGTCTGGAGTCGACCTGATGATGGAGCCGACAGACAGTCGAGGGAACTCCTCAGCGGTTCATATTAACTACCTTGTGTTTGGGCTTGATTAATTTATATTGATGAGGACTTTACACCTAGATAGAGTGGGGCTGTCATTAAGGGTCTGATGATGAAGAAGTGTAATTGTTAAGGAAACTCCTCAACGGTATACAGTAACTACCTTGTGTTTGGACTTAATTAATTTGTATTGATGAGGACTTTACACCTAGATAGAGTGGGGCTGTCATTAAGGGTCTGATGATGAAGAAGTGTAATTGTTAAGGGAACTCCTCAACGGTATATTGTAACTACCTTGTGTTTGGGCTTGTATAATTTGTATTGATTAGAACTTTGCACCTATGTAGATTATAAGTAACAAAACGGGTATATGGAACTTAACACTGAAAATGATAAAATAATAAAATAAAAACTGCGTTTAAAAAACCGACTTCAAAAAACCAAAAACTAATAACAAACAAAAAGTCAAAACTAAAAAGCAAAAAATAACTATTATTAGTACTGATAGGTTACCCACCCACTGATAGGTTAGAAGTCGGTGCCATAAGCTCATATCATAATGATATAACTTAATGTCCACAAAATTGTGAATTAGGTACCTATTAAGGTATTAATGAATAATTTTGTATGGAACTTATGGCACCGACTTCTTACCTATCAGTGGGTGGGTAACCTATCAGTACTAATAATAGTTATTTTTTGCTTTTTAGTTTTGACTTTTTGTTTGTTATTAGTTTTTGGTTTTTTGAAGTCGGTTTTTTATATTCAAAAATGTTTAATTTTTAAAATAGTTTTATGTTATATTAATTATTCTAAACAAATGCACAATTCTACATACCTACACGGTCTCCCTGCATTCTAAATCTAAATTCAAATTTGAACTTTTTAATCTTCGTACTTATTTTTATTTTAATCGATGTATTGTTCCAATTATAAAATTTTAATAAATGTATTTAATTAATAGAATAATAGTCTTAAGATATTGTGCATGTAAAGTTAAAAATAATAATAAACATTACAGTATGAATATAAATAAGTTTTTTTCTTCAGTTACCCCAGTGTGCAACCTGCTCCTGATGAAGGTGTGATATCAGTGGATGTCTCCAGAGACGCTCTAGTTGACTCTATGACCGACATGTCTGAGACTCCTATACCGCCTGATATTATTGCGTGAGTATTAAAAGGGCTGTTTAACTATCAATATCATCAACAATGAACTTGATAAAAAAAAATTGTTTTGGTGTTCAGTTTTGTAAAATAATGTTAATTATGATAAGGGTGCAATAAAATTGATGATAGTCCATCTTTAACCAGTAACAATAAAAAAGTTTGATACACCTCTAGCTAGGTACTTAGTTATAATCCGTTTATACTTCAACCTTCCTCAATGCTTAAAACTTTTTCGTCTAATTCAACTCTTTTTCAATAAAAATCATATTTATGTGACTGAATAACTATCCAGATAGGCAGATATGATATTAATCTTCAATAAAACACAATTCAATACTTATGAAATGTTTCAGATCTGTGGGCACGACTGCAGACAATGAGGAAGAGAATGGAAGACTAACCCTAGCTTATGAGAGGCTCTATGAAATACCAAAAACTATTGTGGAGAGGTTTTCCGACCACATCAAGTACCTGGATATTAGTCATAATAAGATCACGTAAGTTTTAATACTTAAATATTTGTCTCCATACATCAACATATAATAGTGCACTGTTGCGCTATGGGTATGGGCCTCCTTTACACAAGAGGGGTTTGTTTTAATCCCTACTCTTTAATAGGTGCTTTAATAGTGAGTACTGCTGCCTAGTCCCTATCAAATGTCCACACCCACAGAGAGAATAATTGGTAACAAATATGATTAATCTTCTTTTTTGTGAATGAACTTTTCTGAATTTCTCATTTCTAGAAATCTTGATGCCCTAGTGTACTTCAAGAGCCTCACCTCACTGATAGCTGATGATAATCCCATCACTGAGAACTGCTACTTACCTCCACTGCCCAAATTAGAACTGCTGTGGTGAGTAAAAAATCTATACTTACTTAATATTATATTCTTTTTTAATCTGTTTATGAGTATGTCCAGTTACTTTAATTGGTTTTTGTTTTCAACCGTGGTACTTAATGAACTGTAATAAATAAATAAAAAAAAATAAAAAACTGCTGAAGGCAAGTCCTCTGCTAACATTGGTCACCGGTGACCAGTATTTTGAATGTGCTAATCTTCAGAACCACTGGTTCTAATTTAATAATTATTTTTGTTCCGGATTTATCGAAGAAGGCTGTAGGCTATATAACGTTATACTGCAATCAATATTATAGCTAAGCAGAAGGTGAAACTCCTTGGGTTAATAAACGACGCGATGTTATTTTTACAAATGCATTTTAGTTGTTTATTGCTATCCTTGATGATATTTATAAATTCTGTTATCTAATTTGTGGGACAAGGTTAATATAGTTTACAAGTAAATCTAGATAATCTGTATGATAGTCTTAAAAGTGTAATGTTTTCAGATAATCTCTCTATTCATAATTGTTTTTGTGTCAATTTGTTAGTTAAACGAAATTAAACCTAATGCAATGGAAATAAAGATGCTATTCAAATGTCGTGGTGGCCCGGAGGTTTAAGACGCCCACTTCTCATGCATGAGGGTGCGGGTTCGAAACCTACCAACGGCAAGTACCAATGTGACTTTTTCCGAGTTATATGTACTTTCTAAGATTATTTAGACACCACTGACAAACGGTGAAGGAAAAACATCGTGAGGAAACCTGGACTTATAATTTCTAATTATAAGTTTGAAATCGCCAACCCGCATTGAGCAAGCGTGGTGATTAATGCTCTAACCTTCTCCGTGTGAGAAGAGGCTTTGCTCAGCAGTGGGCATTTATAGGCTGTTGATGATGATGATGATTCAAATGCAACAATCAGTGGACTTTGAAATTAGTTTTGCCCCTATCCTTTCAATATCGAACAAATAAAATTAGACCTTACGAAAAAGAAATAGAGTTCAAATTTAAGTGTACCAAATAATCCGCCATATTGGAAGGTGTTGCTAATTTAACATTTTCTTTTTTCTTTCTGCAGGTTGAATCGTTGTAAGATAGCGTCGCTCTACCCATGGGTGGGTAAGCTGAAGGAGTCGTGTCCTAACCTGCAGTACCTTTCTCTGATGGGTAACCCCGCTGCACCCAGTTATTTCAATGGAGGCACTTTCTACGAATACCTACAATACAGGTAACGCTATGTTATTATTAAAGTGAAGTTACGTGTGCATATGATATAGTTAAAAATTATATCTTAATAGAAGAATTATTTAATCAAGAGTTGAACAAATTTAGTCCCGGCATTGATATCGCCAAATTCGCTAAGTCATGAATTTATTTAATAGATTCTCAACCTTATTCTTTGAAAAATAAGTCTAAATCTGCAAATTCATTTACTATTCTAGATAAAATTGCTATAGCTAATAAACAAAAATCATTGTCCCACATTCCAGGCTCTTTGTAATATCACAATTCCCGTCTCTAAACCACTTGGACGACCGTAGAGTGACAGAAGACCAGAGACTGGAGGCTCAAAGGCTCTACAAAAGACCGTTCTTCGAAAGAATGGTGAAGCCAGCCGGTCTTTCGCAGATTGTTAACACTTCAGTCACATGGAATACTTTCCAGAACAAGATCAACAACTTCCTCGGTAAGGATAAACAGGGTAACCGGAATTTGTTGATATAGTAAAATAGACTGTATTTGTGCTGATTATAGAGTTGAAAATGTTAAAGTTGGAATTGTTTAGAATTGATGAAGCAGTGCAGTGTAGTGTAATTTAGTTGTATGTAGAGGTATTAGTGTTGTAGATGTCACTTCTGGTTTGTTGATTTGACTTTGTAAAGTATCAATGTCAAATAATAATAAAAATAATTATATGCCGAGTGTTCGCAATGCGAATGCCGAGTTCGATTCCAGGGACGGGAAAAGCATTACTGGGTTTAAAAAAAATCTCAGTAGTAGCACTGAGTCTGCAATCGTGCCCGGTATATGGCAATAGGCTCACCCCCTATTACATGGGACTCATAGCACAAATAGTGAAATTGTTGTACAGTGGCATTAAGTGCCGTAATTGCACCTCTAGCCAAAGGGTAGGCACCCCTTCGGGGATGATATTCTGCCGTCATCATAGTTTTCTAAAAGCAAACAACAAAGTGAACATTCCAAAATCGACTAACTGTAGTATTTGTATTAAAGCTGATTTTTGTGGCCATATGCCGAGGCTTAAGCTAAACTATTTTTCCCCACATTTGGGTAAAATAGTTCACAGAGCTCAAACCTAAAAGTTGAACTAAATCGACAAGTGAACTTCATAGTTACTTAACCCGCAAATAGTGATGCTTTATAAATAATAGTACTCTAAAAGCACCATGCCCTGAGTTACACACTTCAGGTTCTCTCAAAGAATAACATAAAAATAAATAATAGTATGTTTGGAAACCATTTCAACAAATTAGAAGTAACATCCCCATGCGTCCTTCACATAGAACTAAATTCGACTAAAACTAATTAAAGAGTTACGTGAAATTATACTATAATTTTTATAGACTAAACAAGTCTGCTAATCAGACTTAAGTAAAGGTTGTTGATAATTATCCTGCCAAAATATATCTAAATCTTTGTAGTGCAATAATGTTAATATTTTACATTAAATCGTAATTTTAAAAATGTGTTACAAAATAACTATCGTGAGACATACTAAATTAACTAAAATCGTGGGTTACTCAACTGAGAAAAGCTCTACTAATTTCAGTGAGCTACAGTGAGCTGCGCGATGTCGCTGCGACCGCGCAAGCTGCTTATGAGGAAGAACCCCTCTGTGGTTCAAAACTAGTAGGGCTTTTCTCAGTATATTCACGTCAGTAACCCGCGATTTTAGTTAATGTGTTACAAATTGTATTTTAAAATGGTCGTTATTGCCATTGACTTTCATATTTAGTATCAATAGACACAATATCTATTTAATTATTAAGATTTATCTATCAACACTTCATGTACGTTGAACATCGATCATCCTGTAGCTTGTGAAGATCATCGCACACCTAAAAAGCGCGGCTCTGGCGAGGCTTCAACCCAGCAATGACATTGTCATTTAAATATGTACTTTAAATCGTATGTCGAATGACATATTTTATAACGTTAATATAAAAAGGTGTGCAACCTTTTTGTATTGTTTTCAAGGCAAAACACCCCGTGCTGGAGCCATACTTGAGCCGTGCAAGAGCCGTGCTCGTTTAGTTAATCCTTCTTCACCCTTCCTTTCTACACTTTACCCCAATATTCCTTAATCTGTTTAAAGTCATTTATTTCAATTAGACCAGAGAGGCACTTTTGAACATCAAACAAATATTAAAAATGTCAGTTTCCGGCCAGTTCTCTAGTGAAGCTCGTTCCAAAGTGTATTGTGTGTGATTCTTATGCAAAAGAACGAGTAAGAGACTCCATAGGTGGTTCTTATCCCAAGTTTTTGTAACGCTATGGAAATACAATTATGTGTTCTTTGTCCATTCTCAACTACCACAACCTCATTTCTCCTTCATAATTAGTCTTACACAATTGTTTCATCTTTTTGTCATCCTTTTCCCTTCCTTGCTTACTGCGTCATATGATTTAATCTATGTATGTATAAGCTGTAAAGGAGTTAACAGAAAACCGACATGAAACGACACTTGCGTTGTGTTTTGTCGCGTGAGTGAGGTTGCCGGAGGCCCAATTATCAAATACCCTCCAATCCTCCACAATGCTCAAATTACCAATTCCAAAAAGGCCGGTAACGCATTTGTAACGCCTCTGGTGTTACAGATGTCCATGGGAGGCGCTGATAAACCGGCTTATCCCATAAAAAAAACATATTATGTATACACTTAACCCATTTCTAATTCAGTCGGGTAAATAACCATTATCAATGTGTACCTAAAATATTAAATTGTGATACTTTATCTATATCGAATAAATCTACTATCTGTTACTATAAGTATAAGGTTTAAAAATAATATAATATGTACATGACACGTTATAACTTGTTTTCTTATTTTATTAAACGTTTCAAATATATTTATAGTCTTTTTAATTGATCACAAAATATATTTTAAAATATTTATTTGGCTAACTTATAACATATGCATAACAATGCTGCATTTAACTTCATTATTGATAAGTAATGTATAATTATTTATGTAATATAATAGTTGTAAGAGTGGATATTAATAGTTAAAAGAGATTACAATGCACAAGTCTGCGCAAACCTTTAGTACAAGTCTGCGCAAAGGGATAACGCAACTCTGTGTAAACCTTCCAAGCAACTCTGCGCAAATCATTAGCGCAACTGCGCAAACCAGTAGCGCATGTCTCCAACAACTTGCGCAGGTTTTGCGCATGTATCTATTTAATTAATCAAAGATGGAGGGTTGTTTCCAAGCAGTAAGATCCACATATGGTATCGCATTATAATCATCACATCTGTACTTGGGATTGTAAGTAGATTCCACTTCAAACGCTTTCTTCTGTACATAGTACACACTGTCTGTATTGTCGCAGATTAAACGAGCCATTGATGCCTTCTTTAGTTCTTTTAGTTGGTCTGAAATGTGCAAAAGTTATTTAATATTTTTTATCCAAGACAAAGGTGTGAGGATAAACTATTTTAGAAAAAATAATATCATATTACACATCATTATGTACTACTTGTTTCAAATTAGCTTTTTGAATGATAATAAAAATTTGGATCAGCATGACTTGCTTTCGACTGCCGTGTCGAAGACGACTCTGCCTCATTTAAACAAATATAATGTAACATAGAACAATTATCCTCATTAACATCAATTAAATCTGAACCTTACATATTCCTCTTAAAGTCTAAAACACCTAGTGCTTACCACTAGTAAAAGAATGCGGCATCTCTCCGTTATCATAGAAGTACCGGTCAGATATTCTAGTCCTGTAGAACTGTTCAGCCACTATGCACTGGAAGGTATGTCCCAAGATGGAACCATACACGTCTTGTTCCATAGCACCACCCACGAACAGATCTATGTCGTCCACGCACTCGTATAGATGCTGAAGAGCGTTTATACGCTAAAATAACAGAAGAGATTTTTTGAAGGGCGTTTGCAGAAGACAAATTAATAATTTAAAAAGTTTATTTACTTACGTCTTGTGACATCTCATTCGCTAAATCTTGGAAGCATCTTGCTCTGGGTAATCCGCAAATTTCCCTGAAATATAAAAGCATTGATCACCCTTCTTCATTTTCCATCTAATCCAAAAAGTGTCTCATCTTACCTAAAGTCGTTGTATGACGCGATCCCATGGTCCCTGCCCCGTTGTATGTCCATGGCTATGAGGTCCATACCCCATTTATTATGGGACTTGAACAGCAAATTGGTGATCTCCCCTGAACAGTAAGGATCTGATTCTCCTGCATTCTGAGCTATGATGCCGCGTACAATATCGTCAAATGAATCTGGAGAAGATTCCAGAAGACTTGGGTTGAAGTAATGGTCGCTTAATCTGGAAAGTCATATTTGGTTATTATTAATTGTTTGTTATTTGAAATCCTGGGTTAATCACTAATCAATACCGTCCCGTTTCGATACCTTTTTGGTAGTATCTCTGCAGCTAAAAGAAGTTAGCTACCTTCTATAATATTTTCAAATCAGTATTTTGTTCTGCCTCGTTGGCCGAGTGGTCGTAAGTGCGACTACCAGGTAAAGGATCTCGGGTTCGATTCACGGGTCGGGCAAAGTATTACTGGGCTTAAAAAAATCTCAGTAGTGGCTCTGAGTCTGGAATTGTGCCCGGTGTATGTCAATAGGCTTACCCCCTATTACATGGGACTCATAACATAAATAGTGAAAAGTAGGTGTTACATTGTACGGCGACGACTTCCCTCTCTCTTTAGTGGTTGGTTTAGATATAATAAATGGTTGTTACTTGTACAAGTAAGCAGCATTGTAACCGTTAGGACACGTCATAATGTTATCGCTGATGACGGTGTGCAGGAACCTGAAGGCGGCCGCTCCGAAACTGTTGATGATACCAGGGTTCACTTCGGGACTGTAATCTCGAGTATACAGCGTTGATGGCGATATCCCATAGTAGCGGAGGTAATATTCCCCTAGAAAATTAGAAATATAGTTTCATTTGTTTTAGGTTTTCTTGGTTATATGAAAACTATTATCGACTTCAACTATTAGGTAGTTGAGTATCATTAAACTAAATTATAATTATAATAATATAAGTACTAGCGTTAGGTAGTTGGGTCAAGGGCCTGATACAGAAGGCAGTTCTCCTTGAAACGGCACGTATCGTGAGGAGGTTTCTGTCTCTGGAGCCCTAACCACCGGTAGCTTGGACCATGCTCCCACTACTGGTCGGCTCCTATTTTTTATATTTTTAAATATTATTTTTATGTTTTTGTAAGTAGTATTTAAAAATGTATTTTATAGAGGATTTAAAATAAATATATGGAAATAAGTATAATTTAGTAGTAATCAGTTCCTAGTTCTGTTCTAAGGCATTATTCGACGACTAAGACATAATCCTTAACCAAGATTCTACCGTTAGTTAATACAGAGAGAAACCTCCAAAATTGTTCATGTTCTACCATTACAATATGCTTTTCTCACCAAAGTTAGCAGGCAACCACTCCTGGTACGTGATATGCTGTATCTCAGCTATGACGATTCTTCTTGCTTCCTGGTATAGCTTCTCATCGCTCCATAGAGGGTTCAGGTCACTTAGGGTATCTGCTACCCGATTGTGTTCCCTTAGCAGTAAAGTGTGAAGCATGGCTAAGGTCGGTGTCTGATTAATTCTGGTGTCACCTGGAAATGGTTTATAGGTAGACACAAAAATGAACCAGAATAATGTTTTAAGTATTTTTAAAACGTGACGAAGACGTTGCGCAATTTATTAGATTAATCTGTGTGATTATTTTATTTTTTATGGTGTGTTATTTTAACATCGTCAAAAAATAGAAGGTGATCTTCTTAAACTTGATTTAGGAGGTAACTACTCTCTTTGAGTACTGTATCTATCATCTTTTATTACTACTGCTTAAGTATAGTTCCAAAGGTACTTAAATAAGTTACAGAACATCTGAATAGACCTACGAAGTTTTCATATTTATATTTATTACCAGCCAAATAGCAGGGTTCAGATGAGTTCCTCAAGTCACATACTGCGAACTTGTCACTGACACTGGGTAGGAAACCCCGAAGACAGTCCTTCCGTGACTCCTGGCGCAGTCGTCCACCTATCCAGCTCCGTAGCTTTGACGCGAGCTTCTTATCGCAACCGTAGATTGGCGACCCGTCTAAATAACTGGTCACTGTGTTCATCTTAAAAGTAATCAGTTTAATTAATAATAATCTAATAATACAAAGAGTTAAGAATAAATTTCAAGGCAGCCTTGCAGATTGCAGGCGGTCTTGATTAACTATAAAAATAGATGCAGACTGATTTATCAATAAAAAAAACTTGGTAAGTACACAATTACTATTGAGCAAGTACAAAAAATTAGATAAAATACGGTACCTAAATTAAATCAATTACTGAACCGCTAATTGGAAACCACGAGTTTATTATTGAATGCTAATTGTGAACATTCATCATGAAAATGGTAGTAGAATGATTGAAGGACATTATAGCAGCGGAAAATACATTTCCTAATACCAATTAAAATCCTCAATGGCTTAGTGAAATATTTTTATTTTTCTCAAAAAGTAAAGCTCTCTACTTACCTGTTCAGCATGTCCCAAACTACAGTCGTCTCTGGGAGTGGTGACGCTTCGAACGAAGTTTAAACATTTAATACCATGGCATCTATAAAACTGGTCATCATCAGGTACCGATATAGGAATACATTTATCATTCAGCCATTCGGAAGGAAGTATACCTTTGCCTTCGCCTAAGCAACATTGGATGCCACCTTTATCTGAGAGAAAAGAATTATGGAAGCTTTGAGGTAGAATCTGGAAGCCATTTTGTTAACAACTACGACAAGCAAGCTGCAAATCTATCATGGTGGAAAATTAACAAGAAGAAAGCACATTAATGTGAGACTCTAGAGTACCTATCTAAAATTGTAGATATTCTAATTATCACAAACTAGCTTTTACCCCCGGCTTCGCTCGCGTCACAAAAGGATAAAAACTAGCCTATGTGACATGGTATATGTCATGGTGTATACACACAGCGCCATCTATACCAATACTTTTGTTTTCCCTCGGGAATATCAAATTTTTCCGGGTTAAAATGCACCCTATTATTTAATCCAGACTTCTAACTTTACCTCTGCAAAATTTCAAAGCAATCGGTTCAGTAGTTATGTCGTGAAAGCGGAACAAACAAACAAACTCACTTTCTGATTTATAATATAAATAAGTAAGGATTCAAAGTCAGATATTTAGCAAGACCTTATTTATTCCACCAAAGGTGGACTGGGTATGGCGCATGGCCGTCACATTTTCTAACAACAGTCTTACTAAGCTGGATACTATTGTAATAAGTAGAAGGGGGAGAAATATCATGACCATGTTACCAGTGACTTCCATAACTTGGAACACCAAGTCATGTGTAACGAACTGCCCCCATTGCATGTTCATATTGTTGAGCACACGGCTCCCGATGGGCTGGTCTTGGAACAGTCTCGTGGAAAGGACGCGAGGATTAGGGAGTTGATGGCCACTCTTTGCCACTGGCATCGCGTATATTCCTGGAAAGTATTACGTAGAAGAAAAGAAGACTAACGGTTTAGGGCTGTTTCATATACTAAATAGGGTAGTTTCCTAAATTTTATTTTAATGTCCGTCTAGTAGATTATTATAAAACATTAGACACGAATTTTTTCTTTACTCACAAAATCAAATGCTTTCGACGATATATTGATTTGAAATGTCGTGTGACGTCACAGCGTGCTACAAAATGCACCACGTTGTGAAGTAACTACCTCCCACTCCTAAACTTAACTTCATTTTATCTAAGTATTGTAACTTTACATGAGTAAATAAAACATACGTGTCTAATATTTTTTCATTATCTAACTGACGGACTAACTAGATTTTTAATTTTCTTACCCTGGAAACTACCCTATTGTGGCGCCAAATGTAAATGATCTGCAGTAAATTAGTTTACAACTACACACCCACCATCAGCATACCGCGGTGTTGCGATCCTGGTGAATGGTGCTCCTCTCCTGCCCCATTCAGGATGGTCCTTATTATTGCATGTACCGTCAATAGTCCTGTACTTGTTGCTACTGCTGCAGCATACCTTCACTTGATGGCAATACGTAGCGTCCTTCATCCGAATTCCCTGGTGCTCCAAGAACGATATAAATGTGTTTGGTGTTACACTGCTGATTGGAGAATGATGATATTGAATAATAGGAAAGACGATCCAAGTTGACGTGGTTTTCAGAAGTAGTTTAGTGTTCAAAACAATACTTATAACTGCAACAGGGCAGTGGGGTGAAGACTATCAAAGATTCATAAATTATATTTCTTCTAAATCACACTTTTAAAGTGAATTAATATAAGTATAGGAAAGTTACGATATACCCAGAACACATTTTCATCTGCAGCAGCTTTGTAGCAGAAATAATCTCATGAGAAACATCAGATGCTTTCCTGACATCTGAAGGCAATTTGGCGGAGAAAAAGTGCAGCATTGCAGGCGAGGAGTCTTCCAGACTGACGCCATTGCCAACCAACTCGTTGTTCCTTCGGGTAGCCGCTCGGGAAAGTTCGCGACCTCTTCGAATACATTCGGCTACTAGTTCGGAGGAGATCGGAGATTCTTCTTCATTATCTGTGTTCGAAATTCAATTATTTATTTTTTGTCTATAACTGCCAGCTATAAATATTTTATTTCAACTGGAATTTCTAAGAACTTAATTGATATAAGTAGTAAAAAGTTCTTGAAAAGTCGATTGTTAGTATCGATTGTAAAGTTCTTTGAATGTAGCACAATGAAGTCAATTCTGACGATCCACCACTATAATTACTGTCATAGTAGGACTTTACTGTTTGACGAGTTTGTCATGCGTAGTGCATGTTTAAAGGTTACAATGTGGCTTTTAAATTATACCCCTGATACCTACATAGAATATTTTTTTTATATTAAGTATTTAGTCTCTGCTTGTTAGGGAAAGCCACTTTAAACTAAGTATACATTCTTGAAACAGATAGGTCCAAGCTAAATGCTTATTAAACTCAAAATTAAAGACACCGATTCTGATTTGACAAAATTAACTAAAATACAACTCTATTACTCTACACATCGGTTACTCGAAAAAGTAATTGCTTCAACTCACCCATAGAATAAGTATTTATTTTTAGCAAATCTTCTAAGAAAGATTTGGTACTGGCCAGTAAAGGTGACACATCAGGGAAAAGGTCATCACTCAAAAAGTCCAAGTCCCAGTCAGTTAGGCAACATCCACTAGTATTTAGTAACAAACACAAAAATACGGACACACGCAAAACACTCCTGTAATCACGAAATATTGTAATCACTGTCATTGTAGTTGGCACTCAGAGTAATGAACATAGAAGTGCCGTCGCCATATAATTTTTCAATAAAAAAATTAGATTTGAAATTAGAACAAAGTCAACTCTACGATTTAAAAATAAGGAACAAAACTGGCGTCCCTTTTTGTTGTAAGTGCATTTGAAATGAAATTAAAATTATTAATTTCGGTTGGAACAATTCGAATAATTTAGCGTCTTATCATGTCACGTATATTACGCAAATCTTGTTTAGTTAACTGTTTGGAAGGATAAAGCATGTTTATGTGAATATTACTTGCATTTTCACAATCAATTCATTACCTACCAACCTTTATTTCGTATGATTAATTCATTACCTAAGTACAGCCATACCTAGATACTTTAAATAGTAATCTAATTTGTAATTGTTACTAAATTAAACAAGTTATAGACGTGTTTTATCAATTTCACTATGTAGGTTCGCCCCATATTGGGTACATTAAAATGTAGGTAATTGATTATGACTCGATTGTACGAAAGTACGCGAATTGCTTACCTTGCCTTAACTAGTACGAATTTGTTTTATGTTTAAAAGTAATCGAAACGAGCACGCATTGGGCGCTCTGATTGGCCGGCCCAAAAAAACCAACCAAGAGCGTCGAACGCAAAACATTCTCGTAGTTCGCAGGCATTTTTTGAAAGTTACAAATCATTAATCATTAATTCACTCCGTCTCCTGCAGTAATTCACCGAGGGAAGTGGAAACTATCGTTTTTTTCTTCTCTTATAATATCTTCTGATTCACTTCGTTGCGGGAACCAAGACAGTTTTTCATGTCTGTTTTCATACTTGTATCTACTGTAGATCCTGGCTTACCGAAATTGCAGCGGTTTTGGGAGGTTGTGGCGGGCTTGTCCCATAAAAAAGTCACAAATCACAGTACAGGTGAAATTGTTTAAAAATAGATAGATGTGGCTAGCTAGAGGTAAGTATTTTTATTAGTAAGTAGGAAGATAATACCCTTAACTGACGAGCACGCATGAAAGATTGATGACTGTTGATGAAGCGAAAGAGTTATGTAGGAATCTAAATAAAACTGTCTTACGTATTATATCAATATTACTATTCTTAATTCTTCAGGTATAACCAGGATCGACATTACATTACATAATAAAATAAAAAAACAAAATACAAACTTAATAAACTTTTATTTCGAACATTCACAATACAATAATACCTAATTATTGTTAATAGCACGGTTTCATTGCATGTAATTAAAGGCATGAGATACTAAATACAATATAATCCACAGATTCCCACAGGTTCTACTTTATGTTATGACATAGAGTAGAAATTACTATGATAAATAATTCCAATATTCAAGGACTTAAAGTGCTTATAGCTTGAAGGAAAAAAGTCATGGAGGCTTTTAGGAACTTAGGAACAGCTAGGTAGGCTATTCTGTAAATTTTAATTCGAAAGATCGAAGTAAACTCGATCGCGGTCTGCCATGTCATTGGTTGTTAGAATAATCTCGACCAATGACGAGCAAGAATGCGATCGAGCTCACCTCGAAAGGTCGAATTGACAGCTATAGAATAGCCTTGCAGTGCAGGGTGACTGTGAAAACAGGGTCACGACAACACCATTTCCGAGACGGTTGCCCAAGAAGAAAAAAAAGGATCATCTAATTCATTAATTATCATAGTTTTTAAATCTTCTTAGACAGAATTTCTCCTTTAACAGTATTTAAAACCCATGCAAATACTGAACCTGTGCAAGAAAATGATACCTTTCAAAATGAAAACAGTTCCAAGTCAAAGAAAAAAAGCGGAAACAAATGAAAACAAAATACAAACTCAATCTGTTCCTGACCTTCCATTTTGTTTTTCAAATTATTACTGTCACATGACGTCACTGGGTATTCCGCCCTAATGCCGTCCATGATTCCAAGAATTGACTTAACCTTGTTTTAACGGGAAAACGATAAGATGTGTAAACTACAGCTTATCATGGTCGTCAAACCATTTTTACGATTACTATGAGCATATAACAATAAAATTGCATCAGTAATACGCTTGCTTGACCGCCTTTTTGTCGCAAGTGTGACTGCCGGGCAAGGGGTCTCGGATTTAATTCCCGGATCGGGCAAGACTGTTTTTTTTTTAATTCTCAGTAGTAGCACGGAGTCTGGAATTATGCCCGATACATGGCAATAGGCTCACCCCCTGAAGTCATAACATAAATAGTGAAAAGTGGGTGTTAAATTGTAGTGGCATAATGTGCACCTCTGCCTCCTCCTTCGCGGATAAAAGGCGTGATGATGATGTTATATAATTCGCTTGCGTTAGCGTAAAATGATAGATATTATTCACAGAAAGGTTTAATATAGTATGTAATATAATATGTAAGTAGGTATTGTAGGTACAAAAGTTTGTATTTGGGTACTTTCAAGACGTACTAAATTTTGGTTTAGGAGTGAAATAAAACTCGATGCTGATTGGTGACCTAATCCTACCCAGTTCTGAAATGTCGAAAAAAAGTGATGTATTTGTTTTTTGCTTTGCGTACTGTAAGTTATCATTTTTTAAGTTCCTCGAGAGCGCAAGACTACCCAGAATATTCCGTAAAAATTCAATTTTAAAAAAGCGTCGATTACTTTTTTCACATTTGTTGACTTTTGACAAATAATAGAGGTCATAGGGCTCGTACACCAAATTGCGATACGATAAATAGTCCATTAACAATGTTTGAAAGAAAACACCTATGAAAATCGTATTAATCATAACAACTAAGTTCAGTTATTTCAGAGTAAATTTTTGTCTACCTATATAGGTAGGTACCTATTGTTGGTAATAACAAAGATCTTAAACGTTATATAGTATGTTGTAGGCTCTATTATGATTTACTTAATCAACAAATCAAATACCTAAGTGTTATAAAATTGAAGTCTTATATATAGAAACGTGTGTAATAAAAAAGTAATTAGGCATGATAAGTACTTATGACACATCACAGTGGTAGGTAAACATGAGTTTCTAAACTTTGGACTATTTCTTGCATCATTTTTTTTATGCCAAATCATCTTTAATAGTCGCAGATTATTGTTCTATAAGCCTATAATGACCGAAATTGTTTAAACTGGGTTATAGGAGACTAAGGCACATTGTTACTTAGGACATTAAATCTAGACAACCAAATCTAAGAGATTTTATAGATTTTTGACCATTGGTAAAATAGCAATTGATAGAAAAAAAACATATGACCAACCCTATTTTAAACCAGTATTTTTACATTTCTAAGTATTCCCTTCGATTAGACTTAGATTAATATTTAATGCAAGTTGGAAAAATGATAGAACATCTGTTATGAAGCTGAAGGTAACTTACCTAGTGGTATTTAAGGGTCTTTTTTTTTTTTAATGGGACAAGCCCGCCACAACCTCCCAAAACCGCTGCAACTCCTGTAAGCCAGGATCTACAGTAGATACAACCATGAAAACACCGGAACACTGAAGTCCGGCGCGTCCCAGGGACATGAGTAACTGTCTTGGTTGCCGCAACGAAATGAATCAGAAGATATTATAAAAGGAGAAGAAAAAAACTATAGTTTCCACTTCCCTCGGTGAATTTCTGCAGGAGACAGAATGAATTAAGCCTAAAGGCACAAAGAAGAGACTGTACAACTGGGTGAAGCCCAGTCGCCAAGCACCACGGAAATTTGACTAAAAAACTAAGTGGGTCCTATGTGTGAGCTGTTATACTTGCTTCCAATAATAGGTATGGCAAAAACGCCTAAACGCACGGAAATTTGTTCGAGATTCCACAAGGTCCGTATAATAAGCTACACCTGACGAAACAATTAAATTATTCAACATAGTGTTACGTTCATATTGCCAGAGATCACACTCCCAGAGTATGTGATGGGCCGACTGCTCGTATTGCAAATCCACTGTCGAACATTGGCACCATGGTGAATCAATAAGTTTAAATGAGAACAATTTGCTTTTAAAGTTGCCGTGGCCAGTAAGAAATTGGGCAACACAGTGATCCACCTCCAACCATGTCCTCTCCAGCCGCTCATGCACGGATGGGAAGAACTGATATAGGTGGCGGCCCTTAATAGAAGATGCCCATCTACCCTGCCATTCAGTTATAAGCTCATCCCAACGTCCGTTATTGGCTTAAACAATCTAGCAATTTTATTTCTATCACGTTGTGCTAGAAAGCTTGCTGACAAATTAGGTCTCGCACTGTAGTACATAGCAGCACGTCGCTGCACCTCAAGATCTACCGGAAGTACGCCCGCGAGCACAGGTAGGGCTTCAGTGCTAACCGTCCTATAAGCCTTACACAGGAAAATCAAGGCTAGACGCTGGCCTTGAAGAAGTTTTCGCCGTACCGCGCCTATTGTGGCCCTATCAGCCCAGACAGGTGCCCCGTAGCACACGCATCCCAGGTAGGTTGCTCCGTATATGATCCTGAGCGTAAGAAAAGAGAGACCCCCAGGTGGCTTTTGAAATTCGCGTCAGCGCATAGAAGTTATTTTTGGCTTTCTCACTAATAGCCTTAATGTGCTCAATGAAAGAAAAGTTTTTTCCAAAACTAGACCGAGATAGCAAACCGACTCCTTTCGTTTTACGGAAACGTTGTTAAATTTAATAGACGGCCACGACTTTAGATTTCCTTTAAGCAATAGCTGGTAAGTTTTATGGGGTGCAAAAGTCAAGCGATTTCGTTCGCCCCATCGCGAGATCCTACTGAGACAGTCTTTAGCCAAATTCTCCAGTCCGGCGCGGGTATTTGACTGTACTAGCAAAAGGCCATCATCCGCATATCCAGTCAAAGTACAGCTACAAGGAAGGGGAATCGCGAGCAAATCATCAAATCCTAAATTCCATAAATACGGGCCAATAACCGAGCCCTGAGGACATCCCATTGATAAAGACTTCGACCGAGAACAATGACCAAGCTTCAGTTTAACGGAACCGTGAAGGAAATACGTGTATATTAATTTATATATGTTACTAAAACAGCCTCGACCTTTCAGTTTTAAGAGTAACATTGGCCACCATGCGTTATCAAAGGCACCGGAAATGTCCAGAAAAATGCCTACTATATACCTGTGCTCAGACGAATTTACCATGGATC
Organism: Spodoptera littoralis; assembly: GCA_902850265.1. Lineage (NCBI taxonomy): Eukaryota > Metazoa > Arthropoda > Insecta > Lepidoptera > Noctuidae > Spodoptera > Spodoptera littoralis. The sequence goes on along the minus strand of LR824542.2, from coordinate 2,388,250 downwards.
GGACAGAAAGAGCCGCGTCGACAGTAGACTTTCCTACAGTGAAACCAAATTGATTGTTGTGGAATTTTGGTCCACCTGGCAGTAAACGAGGAACGATAAGTCGCTCAAGTAGTTTCCCTAAAGATGGCAAAAGCGTGATAGGCCAGTATGACTTAGGGTCATCGGGGGGTTTATTTCCATTTTTGGGGATTATGCGAATGAATCCACGTCGCCATACGCGAGGAAAGACACCTTCCGCGATACAACGGTTGTATACAGTTAGGATCGCATCAGCCGCGGATTTACATGCTTCTATTATCATTTTATTTGAGACTTTGTCTTCACCAGATGATTTATTTAAAGGCAAAGTTTTAACAATAGTTACGAGCTCGTTAATGGACGGTAGATCAGACACTGGCGATTCAGGCGGTATAGCTGCCCACGACCTAATCTGTTGATGGTAATCATTGTCTGTCTCGAATACATCGTCAGGGACAAGCTCATCGAGTAGAACTTCCGTTGTCTCCATTCTATTTAAGGGTCTACTTACTTTTACGAAAATTGTCTATGATCACAGATTTGAAGATAGGTTTCATCAGAAGAGATGAGAAAGAGTAATGAGAAGAGTCCCCATAAGGCCGGTAACGAACTTGTAACGCCTCTGTTCCAGGTGTCTAAGCGACACCGATTGCTTACCATTAGATGATCCGTCTGCTTGAAATCGGCTTATGCCATTAAAAAAAGAAGTGCTGGTGGCCAGTACACCAGTATTACGACATCTTAAAGCAAGAGTGGTTTAGCTGAGAGAACGAGATCTCGCTAGACGACTTGTATAGCTCTGTTTCTTTCCCTCAATGGAACTATTCTGACTTTAGGACGTCCTAATAACCCGGCTGGAAGGTGTTCTGTGGACTTCTTCCATCTTGTTATAATACATACATCGGTATGTTAAAAGGAAAGTTAATATTTAGAGCACAGAAAATAACTATAGGTAAGTAAATAATATAATCACCATTAAACCAAAGTTCTATTAAATACGTAATATCCTTGCTATACATATTATGTACATAGAAACAAAATCGTGTTAGGTACACCTTTACCGTTTATGTCTCAATGAAAAACTCGTAAATTTTCATGATTTTCGATTTTATAACAAAATAATAATAAAAATTAAAATCTATAACATGGCACACAATCATTTCTCTTACATAAAAATCATGAATTTGGTATTTGAAAACAATGCTTTAAAGGGTTTCCCAAAATGATCGATAGGTAGATAACCTAGGTATCTACTATTTATTTACATTTTTTATTTAGTCGCATCTCTGAAAATGGGAATAGCCAAAATTTCGTCAGGAAGACAACAAAATATTTGTCAATGCTTGCAATGTTTAGCTCCATTGCTTATTAATTATTATTAACTTATAAAATATTACTGCGAGACTTTTTTTAAAACAGAACTAGTCTAGAAACCATAGAAACACATTAAACTATTTTCACAAAAAAAATCTGTACAATTACTTGTCAAATAGAGGTATAAAAAAAAACTCAGCCAGTCTCAACCTAAATTTATGTTCTGTGTTTAACTATATATTTTGTATGAAACATATCAAATTCTCAGTAGTAGCATGGAGTCAATAAGACAATAGGCTCACCCCCTATCACAAGAGACTCATAACATGAATAGTGAAAAGTGGGTGTTATCTACATAATATAGTATAGTGGTATTAACTACCGTAATGTGCACCTCTGCTTGCCCCTTCGGGGATAAAAGGCGTGATGTTATGATATATACTGAATCATATCAAAAAGATTTTTTAAGAACTATCTACTTTATTTAATAACTTACGGCCAATTTGATTAGATTTTTGACAGAAACGAATGTCAAAAATCGGTCTCAATCCAGTATACCTTTAGCCAAACGCCACTTTAGCGATTGTATATAGAGAGAGTAGAAATCAAAATGTATGGGGATGACATATTACGTCAAATCCATATAATTTGCTTTTCTATTCTACATTTAGACAAGCCCTAAAGTGGCTTTTGGCTAAAGGTACTGGATTTTGGACTGATATGTCATTGAAATCTACAGATACCTACAGTTCATTGAAACTTGCCGTTTATAATTATAATCGGCAATCAAATAACGTCTGTCAGCCGTCACCAGTACCAGGATAACTCTGCCTAACCTATCGCAGAATAATAAGCTTGATATCTAGTATTGTATTACTTTTACTTCGAACCTTGAGATCTGACATAGTTAGGAGAGTCCAATGCTATTACTTATACTGTCACTACGCATAAACAAATTAAATAACAATATACTATGTATGTATTTAACATTGCGATCTAAATATAATATGTAGACAATAAGATCTATAGTTCGATTGCTGTGTAAAGAAATTCAAAACTAAGGTATACTCCCAAAGGATAAGCACTCTGCTTATCCTTTGGGAGTACACAAATATGTACCAAAAGGACACACTCTATGTGTTCCACCATTTAACTCGTCGAGTACCGTATTTATAGACACAATTAAAGAACAATAGGTTGCGGTCACCGGTGACCGCTTGGTGTTTGACAGTTTAAAAATCTATACAGATAGATAAAATTAGAGTTTCTGCTTGTAATGTTAAAATAACCGCCTTTTACTAGGTGCATATGGAATGTACATAAATATACACATACCAAAATGACATTTTTAACAATTTTTGACGGCCTGTTTGTACTGGCTAATCTCTGGAATGACTGGACGGATTTTGCAAAGCTTTGTAGGTAGCTAATGTATCAAGGAGTAACATAGGTTACTTTTATTTTTGAAAATTGAAACAAAAAAGTCATATTCTACAAGGACGAAGTCGCGGGCAACAGGTAATCTTAAATAAAAAATAACTTTAAAATAAAATAAAAATTATTAACACTTTAATCGCTCTCATATATTACACAGATTAAAAATCTTTAAAGCCCTCCGGCGGAGGTTCACAACAGTGCTGACTTCATACTTTAAATAAACTTTGGCAGAATATCAACAATTTTAACTCAGTACCTAGCTATGCTAAATATGCTATTAGCTTATCCTACCAATGTAAGCTAAAACCTAACTTTTTTACGTGGACAAATGTTCTGAAGACAATGTCCCACAGCTTACTGCTGATTCCGAAGGCTGAAACAAAAAAAATACAAAACAAAATTAAATGTATTTGTTGTGAGACATAATTAAAATTCCTACCGAAATTAATCGGGAATGTCCGATTAATTTCGAACCAGAAGGGGACCCGAAACTAATCGAATCATTATTTATGTATTTTATGTTTAATTTTATCGAAGCCTGATAGTTGTTACGAAGCGATAGAAAAACCATTTAAGTTATTAATTGAATATCAGACGTAACGCAATGAAAGTAACGTATATCTAAACAGTAACTTTAAAAAAAAAAAAAAAATATTTATATTTATTTATCTATGTATGTAACGTTTGCACACACTAAGATCAAAAACACATTGATAAAACTATAATCAGATGTGACGTCACAGATAAATTAAGTGTCACACCAAAATATACCCATCAAATTGGACTTGTAGTTAAACATTTAACTTGCTATCTTTTTTAAAGAATGTTAGGCAAAGGTGTAACCTACATATCAAATATTTTATATTTGCAAACTTGGATAGCTACGAAAAGGTCCTACATATTAACCATCGTTAACGCATATACTCAAGATCGGCAGACCCAATAAAAAGAGGCGCAAACAGCCACTATATTCAGGTTGTAAGGACGGTACAGTTGAACATGCCCAGTCCTTGTCTAGCATTAGCTAGGACGGGCCTTATAGAATTTGTGTCTCTTATAAAATTTACTAGAAAGAGCTTTTCAGAGAGCCAAATATTCTTATAATAGGCATTTTTATTCTGTGTATCTATTGTATTGTTAGTTTTAGTGAGGTATAAATCCCACACTAGCTAGTTTTCTCTATAAAAACTGGGGCGCCAAAAAATTTAACTACACAGAGTACTATACTTATCGGAGCTGCAAACGGCCTAATGGTTTGCCGGGGCCCTGTCTCGAAGCAGGAGGAAGAAGGATGTGATTATTAGTCCGTAAGAGTCTGACATTCCTTCTCGCCTAACCCAAGGCGGGAGAGGACATTGGATGATTCTACCCCCTCAAAAAAGTACCAATATACTAACCTTTGTCATGGTTGATGAAGTGATGGTTAGAGTGGTACCTCTTCATGGCGTAGAGGTAGGTGCCGTCACGGGGCGAGCCATGGTGCACGTAGTAATGAATCATGTCGTACGTCAGGTACCCTGCAGAGATAACAGTGATAAGACACCAGGAAATATAAGTATCTGGTTTAAACTAGATGTACCTTCTTCTTTGATAGGCGGTTTAAATAGAAATGATGTATCACTTCGACAAAAACTATTTAACATAGCAACTTACTATATACCTCTAGAGTGGGAATTATTAAACTTAAATCACATTTTATACTATTTATACTGTGCTGTGAGTATTTTTCAAATCGGACCAGTAGTTCCTAAGATTAGCGCGTTCAAACCTACAACTCGTCAGCTTTATATCCCAAATATCGATTTCAAAAATAATTTTAGCGTTGAATAGTCCATTAGAAGGCTATAAAGCATCACGCTACGATAAATAGGCGTCGAGCACAATGGGTGAAATTGCACGAAAGTAGATACTAATAGTATAATATAATATTATTGTCAAAAACTTTAGGAACGATCATTAATTCACCAGGAATGTTCTCAGCTCCTAGAAATGCATGCAAAGCGAAACCGGAAGGCGGTCTGCTTGTAATCTTAGAAGCATTTAGGAGATCTGACGTTTATCAAAGTGTTGTTTAACATAATTCTATTTTGGTTATCACAGAAGATATGTAGTTACATAACAATGATTAAGATGATACGATAAATAAATAAAAATGACAGATGAGAGAGATATTATACTCGTAATATCGGAATATTACCATAATCTTCTATTTGTTGGAATTGTACATCCTTCCTGAGTAAGCCAAAGATAGATATGAGTCATACAAGAGCCTGTTACTTGTAATAATTACAGGGAAAAGGATTGAGTTACTTTCTGACAAACGTCAGCTCTCTCAATCTTCAAGCATTTAAGATAGTTACGAACTAATCAAGAGTTTGGAAAGGAAATTAAAGAAACTCTTTGCATTAAGTTTTCCTTCTTCCTTCTCCTATGAGGATACTAATTGGGGTAATGTATTTAAAATATTCGGACACGTCTCAAGACGCGAAAAGAGGGCACAAGAACGCACGGACAATCGCCAATGTGATGGGCTAATCAAGTGAAAATCACATTGAGCATACCTTTTGCACAAAAATAGCGGTTAGTCAGAAGTGATGGCGGAACATCGTGAGACGGGCTACAGTAAGAGTAACTGATTCGGAATCGTCATGTAAACATGTCAACAGAGGGTCTCATTCTTCGATATTAAACTTCATCCTAAACATAATTCTTTTTAAAAACAAAATACTAGGTAATCATTCAAATGACATATGCACCTGATCCACACAAGATGCCTCTATTTACATACATTTAATAAACGTCGCTTCTATTACGTACGTACGAGGCGTACTCGTACTGACGTCTGCCAAACACAGGGTTGTCCATAAATATTCGCGCTTAAATCATTATTAATCCACGATTCCTTGTCATAATAACAGCCTATGTAGAAATTGGACTGAATCAAAACTTTTGAGCGTAGTAAAGTAACTTTAGCTCATCCGTGATCAAGATTTGCAACATGCGTTGATTGCAGTAGTGCCGAAAGATTGGAAAGTCATCAGATATACAATATGATGAATATCGCGTTATAGGTGGCAACAACCGAATATCGCGTTATAGGTGACCTACAACTGGCAATGGCAATTTGACAATCCATCCAAAAACTGCGCCTAAAATGTTCTAAAAATTTTATAACCCGTTTCAGTCGTACTTTTTGAACTACCAAAATAAGCCATACCGCGCCCATATTTCCCTAAATACTTAATACAAATAATTATGTCTCACATAACCCTAAATTGGTTGAGGATGAGAAATGTATTGTGACGCTCGGCCATAAAGACTGACGCAGACATCCCGCCGGCCTGCTCATCACCATTCATCATTCCTGTTCGATTAGAAGTCTAATAATACACGAACGCACTAGTTATTTCATAAACACGTTTATAGGTACCTACTACCTATTTATTATTGTTTGGTACACACCTGTTTAATATAGGTACTATTTGATGCATCTATCGTAAACTTAAGCCAGGAGATTACAATGCTAAATAGTAATACCTAAGTATTTAAGCGGATAATAATGATATAGTTTTATTAGCTAATTCAAATTCGTCATAAAATCTTAGTCATTATATTAACTTAGGTACAAAATGATCTTAAAATTCAGAATTACACAGTCATAGTGATAATCTATAGTCAGGGCCGTGTTGGACTACGGTGGTGCCATCTGGCACACAAGAATTCGGGGCCCTTTTTGGATGTTTTAACGTTGCCCCACACTAGTAGTAGTTTTCTCCTGTATCATGGGTGCATTTGAAAGAAAGAAAGAAAAATAATTTATTCGCCACCAGACATGGACCACCGAAAATTAACACACAACATAAACATTGAAAAACAAAAATAAAAAGAAAACAATATAAAAAACATAAAATAACAAAAAAAATAGCAATAAAGCCAAAAAAACACTATAAAAAAAAGCAAAATAAAAGAGACAGGGTGGCAGCATGTCCACGACGAAAGGGCTCGCCAACTCAGTATAAGCTGGGCACAGTAAGTACCCAACACTGATTTTCAGTTGGCACCCCTGCAGTGACGCACGGACGGTTATTTAAAGGAAAATAATAGGAATACAAAAGACACATGTTAAAACAATAAAAGAAAAGGAAGATATTTAAACTGTCAAACACCAAGCGGTCACCGGTGACCGCGACCTATTGTTCTTTAATTGTGTCTATAAAACCGGTACTCGACGAGTTAAACACAGACCTCTGTGCGCACATTGTGCGATAAATAAATAAATAAATAAAAAATAAATATACATACATAAACTAGCGCTACGTGTACCGTCACCGAAGAAAAGAAAAATAAAAAAATTATAAACCACATATATCACGACAATTAAAATAGTGTGGGTAGGTTGCGGTCGTGAAGCTATCGCGCAGCCCGACACTCATTGCGAGAGGTTACAGCGAGCAGGTGGACACTTCACCAGCACTGACGCAACAACAAGGGTTCTCGAGGGTGAGTTTGTGAGATATCCTACGTTACATTAATAATGAAAGTAATAAATAATTATAACTATAAAAATAAATAAATATGACAATGTGACTAACATAATTTGTGTACCCATTTACAAACATACAAATCCACCTTCGGGGCCTCCTGAGCATGGGGTCTCTGGGCACTGGCCCTGAGAGCCCTTATGGTAAAGACGGTACTGTCTATAGTTAGTTACCAATATAAAAGAGGAAAGAACATTAAAGAAATCCGTTTGTTTGCACTGGATAACCATCAAAAGTACTCAACCAATTTAAAAAAATATTTCATCATTAGAAAGCTTGATAGGCGGGACATATACGAGAAAAATGTTCTTTATTTACATAGGTATTTTTTAAAGCGGGGAAAATCATTTAATTACTTCTCCCACCTGGGTGAGGCAGGAGGGAGTGTCAGACTCTTACTGACTAAAAGTCACCCCGTTCCTACTCCTGCACTTCAGGCCGGAGCCCCGGTAACCCGTTAGGTTCTCCGCGGCAATTTTCATAGGTATAAAGTAGAAAGTACACACGAGTAAAAAGCTAGTACATAATACATACACTTTAGACATGTATTTAACTATCTAGGTAGGTACATACCTATATGGAACTATGTAAGTATTAAACCTAATCCTATAGTGTATACAGGGTTATGTACTCGTATGTAATTATTGACATTCCTATAACCGCAGTTTTGAGAACGGTTTATCGAAATATATAATAAGAAACAATATCTAATTACAATCTGATGGGTCTACCCTATGTTACGTGTGTACCTTGCCAATGTGCCACATGTCTGTCTATACAAATTCTTCCAATAAATGGTATTATAATACCTATTTTGAACGGCTACAGTAAAGAAAGTTAACGAGAGAAGGCGATTCCTGGCCCCCAGACGAAGACGAAGGCCCAAAACCGTTTATTCAAACTTATGATAATGGCATACAGTAACGGCACCGCGCGCTGGCATTTTTGTAATGATTTCATAGCAAAAAACGTCGTGCCATAGCCGAGCCGTTACTATGTGCCATGGCCCTTACCTAAGTACTATGCCTAGGAGGTAAGTGTCATTCATCAACCGACTTCAAAAAAAAGGAGGAGGTTCTCAATTTAACTGTATTTTTTTATGTTTGTTAGATACTCGATTACTCGAAGACATCTGGACACCTATCAGTGGGTGTGTAAGCTATAAGTACGTATTTCCAATAACAGTTATTTTTTGCTTTTTAGTTTTTACTTTTCGTTACTTTGTAGTTTTTGAAGTCGGTTTTTTTTAAACGCAGTTTTTTATTTTAATTCAAAGTAGTGTAGGCGGTTGCTCTACGTAAAATACTGACATTCAACAAACTCCCAAAAATGAAGTTATAAAAGTTACTTACCAATGAGTCCTCCAGTGAGTTTAATGTATGAGTAGTCGAGGAAAAACTGCAATATTGAATATATCACGACTGACAGCAGGAACGCAGGTATTGGCGGGAACACCTGACGGAGCCCGTCGAATGGAACCTGCGGAATCACAAAAGGTTTAAAGAGTTACAAAGCATTAAATGGTAATACTAGCAGTAATTATACACAACAAAACAAAATTAGACACCATGCACCTTATCCGAAAATTACCAAAATTATGGTATTTTCGTATTCTATACTTATTAAGTAATTCATCTGTCGGTCGTCATCAAGACTCGAAGCTAAAAAATCTGATAATAGCTAGGCTATTCTGGAAGACATTATAGCGAAATACATTACCACAGCACAAACACCATACCACACATTACCTCAGTCGGAACCAGATACCTTTACCATACCTCCGCCCTCCAATGGTCAAGTCTAAAACAAAGGTATTGATTTGTTCTTCACGGAGGTATGGTTACGGTAATCTGGTTCTTCACGGAGGTACTGTAATGGTATCTAGTTCTGACTGAGATAATGTGAGGTATGGTGTTTGTGCTATGGTAATGTATGTCAATATAACATGCTATCGAGCTCACTTCGAGAGTTCGAAAGGACATCTTACAGTATAGCGTAGCCGAGCAGATCTAAAGTAGAGTAGGTACAGGAGCGAGAGATGGAGTCAGGCAATTTATGCTGATTTCCAGCTGAATTTAGTAAATATTCAGGAGAAAGAAAAAGTGTTTCGTACGAAAGTTGCTCCAGCTAGCTGACAATAATGTTTATTAAAATCTACTAATAAATTCTCTATGTAATATGGTCTAGTCATCATCATTAAACAACTCACCTTATGATGCATTCCATGTATGAGAAAGTGTAGCTTAATCATCGTGACTGAAGATCCTGGATTGAGATGGAACACCCATCTGTGTAGACTGTACTCCAGGATAGACCATAATAATATCCCTAATACTATGTGATAGATATACTGAATGGTTGTCAGCGACGTCTGCTGGCAGGAATCTGAAAAAATAACATTGTTATACACTGACGTGTGTTGTTTTTGAATAGAACTATTTATCGGACATATATTATGCTTCTTTTAGTCGCGGAGAACCTAACGGGTAACCGGGGCTCCGGCTCGACGCGCAGGAAAGGAAACGGGGTGGTTTTTAGTCAGTAAGAGTCTGACACTCCCTCCCGCCCCACCTAGGCGGGAGCAGTCATTCGCTGATTTTCCCCCCTTAACCTTTTGAGCGCCAGGGTCACAAATACGTGACAAGCGAAAACTGTCCCTGAGCGCCAACGACACAAATATGTGACAAAAACAGCGGTACATTAAAACACGAAATAAACTATTTAAACATTACTTTAATGCCTATTTATTTATATACCTGTAAAATAGAAGGTCCAAAATTTATTTACTTCCATAAAACTAATTAAATTGCATTATAAATATTGAGAAATTTTACGTTAAAAAGAAAGAAATAAACTCTGAAAAAAGAATGTCCTCACACGCCAGAGTCATAACTGCGTGACCGCTAGTGATGTAGCGCATGTTGGATAATATCATTATTTCAAATCAAAGATCGATTCGAAACTTTCCTCTGGAATATATTATTTTAGGTATAATTTGGTACTAGGATAAAGCAGCATTAATTTTATAAAACCAGTCTTAAAAATCATTCAATAAGCTACATAGTCAAAAATAAAATTTGGTTGGGTCGAATTTCGATATTCACTAATCCCAACTCAAGCGCATCCCTAACGCAACCCGAATTATCAGTACCCTGTACGCCATGGTCACGACTAGACGACAATATCGTGACGTCACAAGCGCGGCGACCAGAAATTAGTGAAGTGAATGAATAATATTTATGATTAATTTACTTGTGATATCGAGTTCAAGATTTATATTAAGTGACTATTATAATGAGTGGGAATTTAATGACTACGGAAGAACTTCTTCGCATATTAGAAGGAGTCTCAGATAACGAAGAATTTTCAATTTCTGTAGTACACTAGAAAAAGAGATCAAACCTCAGTTTGCCTCAGAGAATAGGAGCGAGAGTATTTGACTCGAAACTTTTATTCTACGTGTGGGCTCCATATTTACCTATAACTTCGTGGAATAAAGTCTGCCAAAAGTTCCTTTTTTAGCCACGGTGCGCGCTGAGATCGATTTCACTGTCCCCACCACCCACTTTGCACCCAGCGAATTAGATGATCAGAATGCAGGTTGCATTGTAGATTTTGTATAATTTTGTTCTATTATTCAAAAGATTTATTAGTATAAGACTGATTGGTAATTGTGATAATTATATATAATCGTTAATTGTTTTAATTTGTTACTTTTTATGCCAGGTTTATAGACCTAACATTTTATTAAAATTTTCTATTTTTTCATAGTTTTTATTTACCTTCTTAACCTATTTCAATCATATATTTTAAGTACCTGTTACATTCGGAATTATAAATCTGATTTAAAAAACGTGTTTCATTTATTATAAAATAATTGTACTAGAACATCGATAAACGAGATATTACGTTGCCACATCCTTATTTCGGAAGCGAAGTAGTTATTAAAATGGCGGGCCGTCCACGCCATGGTCACAATATGAAACAGCAGATCAAGAATAGTGTTGTACCTACAGTTATTATATTTAAATATATTGTAGTCTCATCTGTTATTAAGGTATTATACAAGTCTGTAAATAGTGTATAACTATTACTTTAATAGGAAGAAATGTAATGTTGAATTAAATTTCAATGTTATAAGGACATTATATTTCGAAATTAAAGACGAAAATGAAAATAAAATTGATTATCGATGAAGTTTTGGAATCCCTATTTTTTCGTAGGTATTTGCGGTGAATTTGTGGCCTGGCGTTGAGGGCAAGTTCATGCGTTTTTGCTCTGGCGTTCAAAAGGTTAAAAAAAATACTATATGGTACGATACGGCTTTAAACTTTTAAGTTACTCTATAATATTATTATATATGCGTGTATTACAGGGGTAAGGTCAAGAAATCTTAAAAATGAAATACTTCCCTTTGCCATTCTGTAAATTTTTTGGCGTAAGTAACAAAGTGTTTGCGAATAAAAGAGGAATCAGATATTTAATATTCTATAGAGCCTTGTCCAATTTACTGAATTCTCACTGCATATAGTCATAGGTAATATGCAGGTGCAGGTCTTTTAGAAGATAAATAATTTTATGATCTATTTATTTAAATTAGATTTATTATTTGAATATACATATATTCATTATTATCGCAGTCGGTCAGCGGTCAGTGCACGTTGCTCATGAGGAAGAACCCCTGTGTGGTTCGAAACTAGTAGAGCTTTTCTCAGTATATTCACGTGAGTAACCCGCGACTTTAGTTAATTTAGTATGTCTCACGATAAGTATTATATTTATTATAAAAATATTCATTAATAGTATTAATAGTTCAATTTATTTTTTTTATTTTATGGGTGGTCTAAGTCTTTAATTTAAATCCTTACACATTAAAGCGATAAAATTAATAGATGACCATGAAGTTTTTATTAAATAACATGAAGTCAAATCAAAATTGTAAGCAACGAGATTTACAATCAGTGGTTCGTATCATATAGTCCAATTAATTAACTCAGTCTTTCGAGGCCAGCAATCAGACTGGACATAGTGGGTGGTGGACATAGATACAGACCTCGCCCAAATTTCAAAACAAAGATTTGACTCATAGGATATTTATAACCGTAAATATAAAGTATGAACATTTACTTCATTCGACAAGTTTCAAGCGATGTTAGGGGCCCATAATTCAGTCAAAGTTTTTTTTAAATATTGTCCCATTAAGATTTCCTCCTGTGTCGTGGGTACGTTTACAAACATACAAGTTCACATACACAATGACACCCAGACCCGAAACAACAATTAATGGATCACACAAAGTGTTGTCCCGTGCGGGTATCGAACTCGCGACACGTTGCACGGTAGCCGGTTGCCCAGCCAGCGCACCAACCGTGCAGTCAAAGTTTAAGCTGTGTACCTAATATAATTAACGAAATGCAACTCACGATAGTGTTATAAAGTACAAATTAATTATACAGTACCTCCACAGGCAACCAGCTCCATATACTGTGTGACCCCAAGGTACAATATGATAGGTACCCAGAACATAGGCACCAAGTACCAAGGTGTGTACGTGAGGCTCTCCAGGACAGGACTGGCGAAGAGCCTGCACTTCCTATACACTGCTGAGTTCACCCACGTGTCGTAGTGAGGGGCGATGGCATCCAACTGACATAAAAGAGGTTTTGACCAATCTAACCGCGCCTGGAACAAAGGAAAATGAAGCTTAAGGTACATAATTATAATAGTCATATTTAATCTAGCCATGTATTGACTACATTTTGTACCCCTATTTTTCCCGTGGGAAGCGTACGTAGCATTCGACTTTAATGATAGAGAACAAAAGAACCCAATTTTTTTGAGAGAAAAAAATCATCCAATGATTTCTCCCGCTTTGGATGAGGGAGAGACAGAGGGAGTGTCAGACTTTTACTGATTAAAAACCACCCCGGTCCTACTTTTGCACTTCGATCCGGAACCCCCGCAACCTGTTAACCGCTTCACCCAGTTGTACAGTCTCTTCTTTGTGCCTTTATGCTTAATCCATTCTGTCTCCTGCAGTAATTCACCGAGGGAAGTGAAAACTATAGTTTTTTCTTCTTCTCCTCTTATAATATCTTCACTTCGTTGCGGGAACCAAGACTCATGTCCCTGGGACGCGCCCGACTTCAATGTTCCGGTGTTTTCATGGTTGTATCTACTGTAGATCCTGTCTTACAGGAGTTGCAGCGGTTTTGGGAGGTTGTGGCGGGCTTGTCCCATTAATAATAACCTGTTAAGTCCTTCGCGGCTCCGTATTGGCATTAGCCCTACTGGATGGTGGTCTAGTGGCCCATTGAGGCGTGCGCGGAACGCGACGAGTCGTACTCTCAGGACAGAGATTAGGTTGGGCACCCAGAGCAGAGAACTAAGATTTAAAAGATTCATGCTTATCAAAGAGATCTGCGATCAATTTTACATTTCAAATTTAACTTCGATCTCCAAGCCGACTGCCAAACGTGGAGATCATAGAAACTCCTCTTTTGTAGACGAGAGCTAAGCTCCAACAATTTAAAAAAAATTTACTGCTATGAGTTTTAAACAGTATATATAAGAAATACTTATCAATACAAAGTCCATATCCATACTTAACATATTATTTCAAAAATATCCATATCTTATTGGTAAAAAAAGGACTACGTCTTTTCATCAAAATACATTTGTTAGTTCCTATGTCACGAAATGCAGTCATAAACACTCACTCGTCAGCTGATCGCGGTTGCGAACGGGTGTGTATTCGTGCGCGTGGAGGGCATTGACCTATATTGAAAATGACCTCTAAAGTGTTAAAATGCAATTACTGTAACATAGTTGTCAATGAAGTGCTTTCATTCATTCAAAATAAAATTGATGTAATGGACGAAGAAAGTCTAGTGTCTGTGTGTGCATCTGCTTTTTCGGAAGAAGATAGTAAAGAAGCAAAAACACTGCTTTTTGAATCGGTTGCGCAGCGTGGTGTGCAGAGAAAGGGTGAGCGCAAAACAAACAAGAACTTATATGATATTATAACCCTTTTGAAGGAAACCGATCCGGAGAAAATACCTGTCTTTGTGGCCCGAGATCTTCAGAAATTACCGCCAGTGACTTTCGACCACATTGATGTGACGAGACTACTAAAGGACATTGTTATTATCCAGAAAGAACTGCGCGATGTACAGGAGAAGTGTTTTAATAATGTTCAATATGCGACGGTAGATGAATTAAAACTACTCAAGCTTGAAATCGAGAATATGAAGTCGGAAAATAAAAAGACGAACAATATTGAACCTAATATCAATACGCGGAGGGGTGGTTATTGTCTGCAAGATAGTTTTACTTGCAACAGTGGACCGATGGGTTTTATGCATTGCACTCAGAGGTCAGTGAATGAGGTTGAATCACCAATAGCTCAGTCACAGGTAAATGATTTGTCCAGAGAGTCGTCGGCTGTGCTGTCCCCATCGTATGCGAGCAGAGCGAGATGTGCATCTACTTCGCGGCGACGTGCGTTGTCGGACTCACTGGCTATGCGAGTTGAGGCCACCGGCGTAACAACTGCGGTTTCGAACAATGCGGAATCAGCTGTGTCGCCGTCCGGTGAGGCGCCCGCGCGCCCCGCGCCGTCGATGTTTAAGCGGCAGGCGCGCGTGCAGGGGTACAAGCAGCATTCTACAGGTAGCGCCGCGCTCGATGTGGGTGTGCAGGATCGTATTATAAAGGAAATAAGAATAGACGCGCAAAGAATGGCAAAGGAAGGTAATGAAGGGGAATGGACTGAGGTGAAAAAGCGACGTTCGAGGAGATTTAAGGGGAAACAAGGACGTGCTCCAGTAAATTCGTCGTCGAAATTTAGAGCCGCGGAAGTAAAGATTCCCTTGTTTTTATATAATGTTTCAAAGTACACTACGGAAAAGGACATTGAAGAATATATCATGGAGAAAACTAACATTGTAGTAGCACCTGAAAGAGTAAACATGAAATACTCGAAGGAATATAATTCCTACAAGATCTATATTCCTAGAAGCAGCCTAGACTTATTTGAAAAAGACGATTTCTGGCCAGATGGAATATTTTTCAGGAGATACATAATATTTAAGGCTCGACAAGAGTATTTAGTCACTGGAAAGGAGGTAGGAAAACGTCAAGATGGTTGTGCAAAATAGACCAGTTAAACTATTAAGTTTTAATTGTAGATCGATAAAGAGATCAGTAGACTGTGTAAAAAAATTGTGTGACACAGCGGATATAGTTGCACTGCAGGAGACGTGGCTGCTGCCTCACGATTTGTTCTATCTTAACGACATCCATTGTGATTTTGCGGCGACGGGTGTCTCAGCGGTAGACACTGCGGAAGGAGTACTGCGGGGGAGACCCTATGGTGGAGTGGCCCTTCTATGGAGAAAGAGTGCGTTTAGTGCCGTTGAGATTATTAAATGTAACAGTGTGCGTATTTCGGCGATCAAATGTGTGGGTCAGTGTCGGTCTATGCTAGTGTTCTCAATATATATGCCAACAGACGGTCAGGACAATTTGTGTGAATTTACTGCATGTCTATCAGAAATGAATGCGGTAATTGACGATTATAATGTAGATTTAGTTTTTATTATGGGGGACTTCAACGCACATCCAGGGGAATTGTTTTTTAATGAAATGTTAAATTTCTGTGAGGAACAAAGTTGGACATGCGCTGATGTAGATTTGTTACCAGGTTGTCAGAATACCTATACATACTTAAGTGAGGCTCACGGAACTGTAAGATGGTTGGATCACATACTGGTTACAGCAATGGCATTTCAAACAATTGATAGCATTAAGGTATTGTATGAGGTGTCATGGTCGGACCATTTTCCAATTGAAATTACATGTAATTTTAACAGTTTACCAAGAAAAAGTACTGTAAATAGAGGGGTAGATAATAAAATACTATGGGGGTTACGGAACGATGAACAAATCTGTAAATATAGGGAATTATGTAACGGGGCATTGCGAAATATAGACTTTCCAGTGGAATTACGGGATTGCTGTGATCATATATGTGACAAAGTAGAACATAGACACATAATCAATGTAATGTATGATAGTATTAAGTCTATCTTGAGTGATGCCTCGGAAAGGACTAGAACGGACAGTAAGAGAAAAAAGAAGATGTGTATTGTAGGGTGGAACAAGCATGTCGGTGAATCTCATAGGAGGGCTCGGCTTGGTTTCTGTAACTGGGTTCTGCAGGGGAAGCCGCGCGACGGGCCACACTATTTAAATATGTGTGAAACGCGAAGACAGTTTAAAAAAAAATTGAAATGGTGTCAGGATAATTCTGAGCAAATAAAAATGGACATACTGGCAGCAAAACATAAAGCTAAAGACTTTAGCAGTTTTTGGAAAAATACAGGGCACATGAATTCTAAGCCGAGCTTGCCTGTGAGCGTCGACAATGTCGTAGGGAATCGGAATATTGCAGATAGTTTTAAAGATCTGTTTGAGTTGGAACCAATGCCCTGTGAGTTTAGTAGAGTAAGTAAGCCTGACGTCAGACCTGGTGAGAAGTACCGTCGATTTAGACCAGTAGACGTGAGAAATGTAATAAAAAATATGAAGAGTGGAAAATCCCCAGGTCATGATGGTATTAGTATAGAGCATTTGCGTTATGCAGGTGTACATTTGCCCAGAGTCCTAAGTCTGTTGTTTAATTTTTGTATAGGCCATTCTTATATCCCGGATGATATGATGAGAACAGTGGTAGTTCCGATAATAAAGAACAAGACCGGGGATCCATCTGACAAGCGAAACTACCGCCCAATATCACTGGCCACAACCATGGCGAAGGTCCTTGACAGTCTCGTGAACGCGCAGCTGAACGAACACGTTCAGATACATGACTTGCAGTTTGGCTTCAGACCCAACTTGTCAACGGACATGGCAGTTATGTGTCTCAAACAAACGGTAAGGTATTATACCGACAGAAAAACACCAGTATATGCGTGTTTTCTTGATCTCTCGAGGGCATTTGACCTGGTGTCTTACGATATTCTTTGGCATAAACTACTGGAGGAGACTGCTGTGCCGAGGGAGGTAGTATCGCTCCTCAGGTATTGGTATAGCAATCAGAAGAATGCTGTCAGATGGGTTGACGCATTTAGTCGGGACTATAAACTGAAATGCGGGGTGAGGCAAGGGGGGTTAAGCTCACCGACTTTGTTTAACGTTTTTATGAACCAGCTTATTGGCGGGCTGAGCGGAACCAAGGTCGGGTGTTCAGTCGATGGCACAATGATAAATAATATCAGTTATGCGGACGACATGGTCCTGCTGTCCCCATCAGTCAATGCGCTCAGGAAACTTCTCTACATATGTGAATCATACGCCCAGTCGCATGGACTCAAATATAATGCCAGCAAAAGTGTTCTCATGGTATTTAAAGCAGGGAACAAGGCGCCTTCGAATGTGCCGCCAATTAAAATCGCAGGGTCGGCACTAGAGAGGGTGTCCAAGGTGAAATATTTGGGTCACATGCTGACGGAGACGCTACTGGATGATGAGGACTTAGAGAGAGAAAGGAGGGCGTTGGCAGTCCGCTGCAATATGTTGGCCCGCAGATTCGCACGGTGTACCACAGATGTAAAACTATTACTCTTCAGAGCCTTCTGTCAGTCATTTTACACGTGCAGTCTGTGGATCAGATTTACGAGGCGGGCTTATAATGCCCTGCGTGTGCAGTACAATGATGCACTGAGGGCAGTGTTGAGGAAACCCAGGTGCTGCAGTGCTTCCGCAATGTTTGCGGATGCTTCCATCGATGATTTCTTCTGCATCATTCGAAAAAGAACTGCATCAATGATGAGCAGGGTACGTTCAAGCGCCAATGCTGTCCTCAGAACGTTGGCTTACAAAATAGACAGTCCGTTTATTGTGTACTGGGCCAGTGTACACTTGCTTAGAAATAAGAAATAGACTCCTGTTCCGAACTATTAATTTACTGTTTTTGTTTATTTTTTTTTAACTTCTTTTTAGTTTGTTTACTAACAAATTACTAACACTTTATGTTTTGTATTATTGTGTGAAGTACTAACAACCATACTAACAAACTCAATTTACTTATTTTACAAGTTTTTCTTTAATTTTTCTAAAAGTGTATGGACTTACGTCTGAAATAAAGATTATTATTATTATTATTATAAACGAGATAAATATTTTTATTGCCTCCGTGGTCTAATTGTAGGTCTTGGGCTTGATTTGAATGTCGAGGATAGAATAATTTCTCTTGTTGTTATATATTTGTCCTAATACACATCATTAAAAAAACCCGGATGTTTTCAAGGTGATAGAAAGAAGTGTTATCAATTATCCCCTGCCTAATCTAGACGATCTCAAAATTGCAATTTTATAGACAAAGTGGTGAACAAAGTTAAACATAATAGTGTCTCTACTCTAACACTAACATTTCACTAGAGTTATCAAATAGCCTATATCATAATAATCATCATCATAACGCCTTTTATCCTCGAAGGGGTAGGCAGATGTGCACATGACAAACCTTAATGCCACTGCACAATGTAACATCCACTTATACCACACATACTATGTGTGGTATAAGTCCCATGTAATAAGGGATGAGCCTATTGCCATATACCGGGTACAATTCCAGACAATACTTTGCTCGACCCAGGAATCTAACCCGAGACTCCTTGCCCAGCAGTCGCACTTGCGACTCGGCCAAGGGTAGCTTACAAATCATAAATAGTAAAATAATAGCACTATTCAATATTTCAGTTACTATAAACTGGCCTTGCTTATCCGTTGTTATCAACATCGAAAAATGTCGATAATTTGATGAAAAATAACATCGGTATTTAGCGATTAGCAAATGAAGTGTGTGCAATATCTACGTAAACGTACACACGTAAGTAGATAACCTACAGAACCTAACGGCTTACCGGGGCTCCGGCTCGAAGCGCAAGGTAAGGAACGGGGTGGTTTTTAGTCAGTAAGAATCTGACACTCGCTCCCGCCTCACCCAGGCGGGAGTAGTAATTCGAAGATTTTACCCCTAAAAAAAAATATTGCCGGTATTACTTTGTTCCTAAGAGCCTCTTCTCTTCGGAGTCTGGCATTGTATTCCGTATTCTTTTGGGTTAGATCGTTGGATTGATCCATATCTGGGATTATGGAATCACATTTGATCAACTAACTAGGAAGCTTGTTGTTATTTTTAGGTACCGGATATTAAAATAAAGGTTACATGTACCTACTAATTTCAAGCTAGCAAGCACTATTGGGTACTTGTCACTTATCACATGTGTGTCGGACGGAATGTTGCTCAAAATAAGCATGCTCATTTCAGGCATGTTTGCGAATCGGCAGGCCTTTGATTGTTGAATGTTTTTGAGCATGCTTAATAAAATGTCTCCATGCATATTTTAGAGCATGTTTTAACAGTACTTTTAAGTACCAATAATAGGTACAGGACAGGTATGTGCTTGTGCAGTAAGTCTGCTTATACAAAATTAGTTTCAACCGTTATCGTTTGTTATCTACTTCCTTTTAGTTTGTTGAATGGTTCTCATAGATACCAGTATTATGTTACAAGCCTTCAATAGTTACCCACAGCTTATCAAGTGCGTATGCATTGCAATCCTAAGAAACCCACCCATTAGCTACCTAATGGTAATCATTTTTAGAACCTACATACTTAACTAATACTCAGAATCTTTAGGTAGCATAACCTATTGTAGCAGCACATACCTACGTAGTTCCTCGAACAGGCCAATAAAGGAACATTTATAACATATTAGCTTTTACCCGCGGCTTCGCTCGCGTCACAAAAGAATAAAAAGTAGCCTATGTGACATATCCAATACATACAGCGCCATCTATACCGATACTTTTGTTTTCCCTCGGGATTATCAAATTTTTTCGGGATAAAAAGTACCCTATTATTTAATCCAGACTATTAACTTTACGTCCGCAAAAATTCAATGCAATCGGTTTAGTAGTTAAGGCGTGAAGTCGGAACAAACAAACAAACAAACAAACTCACTTTCCGATTTATAATATTAGTAAGGATAAGGATTTATCTAGAAAGTTAACGACTCTATAATCAATTGGGATGATGACAGGGTATGAAAATTAAAATTCTAATTAGTCTGCAAGTTAGGCAATGAAAAAATATTAGACTCGTATTTTTTTTTATTTTGTCGTATAATAAAACAATACTTAAATAAAAAGAATCAAAGTTTAGGAGTGGGGCTTAAAACGTCATTTCTACGTATAAAATGTACGTAGAAGTGACGTCACGCGACATTTCAAATCAATATATCGTCGAAAGTATTCGTTTCTGAAAGAAAATAAAAAATACGTATGTAATAATTTAAAATAATCTACCAGGCGGTCATTAAAATAAAAATTAGGCTACCCTGTTATAGTAATACAACATTTATAATTTTCCGTTACTAAAACAATATAATAAACTTTCTTTTCCTAAGATCAATCTTTAATCAAGAAATTCGTTCTTTATGTATACCTACTTATTCCAAAAAATATCGCACGTTTAGAAGCACCTTTAATACTGACACAGTAGGTACACTGTACAGGGCCGTATTTAGGTGAGTATAATAATGGGCCCCCACATTACCGTTAAGCACCCAACAATAATGATATTGTTGCTTAGTCGCCATAAGTAGTCAGTTGGCAGAAATATTACTAAAAATCTACTTGATTATTCGAAGAAACTAACAGACGCCTTGTTCTATATGAAGTCATAAAGCTTTGTTACTACACATTATACAATAACTTAAGTTCATAAAAAGGTATATTTTGGTTAAAATAAAGAACAGTGGCAACCTGTATTGCTTACATACACGAGGTAAAGACCCTAATATCTATACATGTAATAAAATTGTAGAAAAGTCAAAACTGTACATTAAATATTTTTAAAAGAATACTTGTAGCGTGATGTCAGTTAATGTCACAGTCGATATGGAAGCCAAAAATATGGTTTTTATAATTTTTGTCTCTTTGTCTGTATGTATGTCCAGGATGGTCTCAAAAAGTACTGCATGGATTTACTTCTAATTTTATATAATTATTACTAACAGGTCAGCTCAACATATAGGCTACATATTATCACGCTATCACCTACGGGGGTACGCGCAGTAAATCGCTATTCCACGCGAAATAGTCGCGGGCACAGCTAGTTTTAAATATTGGCTCTTTGTCCGAACTTTAATGATGATGACGCATTAAACAATTTCCTACATATGGTTAGCAAGGCAGCTATGATGGCTCTGGTGAGGCCATCATACAGCCCTTTAAGGTTAGTTGCTTTGCTAACGTGGACCGTAAGGTAGCATTTCGCACAATTTTAATTACGTGTGCTTTAACTGACAACGAATTGTCGACGAAGTTCTAATCGGATTCTATCGCGAGTGCATCTACATAATAAGATTTCAAATAAGTACCTACTAAAAACTTTTTAAAGTTAATTTCTTTGAACTCAAATATTTTGTGTAATAATTGATAAATAATTTGAATAAATGAGTAATTCAAGGGTAGATTCACAATGCAGAAGACATAAAAATATAGTAGCTATCTACTTTCTCGTGTCTGTACTATACAAAGTACCTAATAAATTTATTTGTCTTGCGAGCATGATTTGCGCAATACAATAGTAGTAAAGTAATAATATTGTAGTAATCAATAACGTCAAGCATGTGATAGTCTAGTTGACCCTATTCTACTTTGTCAATCGGTGTAATACTTTAATTATTTTATTTGTGATCACAATTTGAGCTTCGCCATTCACATATCGTCTAGTTACGCTTACGTCAAGATCTCATTCAATATGGAGGTACAGATCTATAAATTAATTAAGACACAGTTGAAAAAATCAGAAACACACAACACAACATAGCCTCCAATTTATTTTTAGAACTCCCACTTTTATAAATATAATCTTGTATTCGATAGGCAATAAGGGTAGCTATATAAAACCAATGCGCAGTACTTGAGAAAGATTGAATAAATGAGGCGTTCAGAAACGTAGAAAAAGAATTAAAACCTTACGTTAACTGCATTTCACTCGATACAAAGTAGAGTCTACATACATACATGCACCTATTTTGTGGTAACACATAAAGAACTAACTACTTTGCTTGACTCATGCCTCAGACAGCTTGCCCCATCCATTAATAAATTAAAAACATAGATTTGTGCCAAGGCCACTGGCAGAATCAAATAAATATGCCTTTGTTGTCACACTGAGCTTGAAATATTGTGTTTTAGGAAATCACGTAAAAAATTAAGTAGGTATAAACCTCTTACGATAGGCACCTACTTATTGGTAAGGGTCTCTTGTGTCAGAGCTGAAAATACTTGTATTCCGTCCCAGTCTGTTGAAGTGTCAAAAATTAAGGTGGCGCGGGGTCAAATTTAAAAATGGAACGATTCTTTTAGACTTCAAATAAAGCTAGAAGAAGGCTTTGTTTCGTTTTGTAAAAAAATATTTGGATCTTTCTTTGATCATGTGATAGGTACATACAAAAGATAAGACACTTTGTGGAACTTTGTTTGTGGATTTAATGTATACATAACACCAATTGCTCAGTTGTTTGTAGGTCATGCATTTAACTGTGAATTATTATATTTTGCAATATCCATTTTTTGGATGCACAAAATTATATTAAAATGTTTATTTTATTAGTATACATATGGGCAACATCCTATAAAATAGGAGACCAGCCTATCACTATTACCGTATCAGACCCTACTATACTACCTACAATTTTTGGATACACCATTAATAACTTTCCTTTTTTTGAAAAAAAAAAACAAGAACTTAATTACATTCAGAAAATAGCAAAAATCCTGCTTACATTAAGATACATCCTCACAAACCTAGCCACTTGATACATACTATAAATTAGTAGAATACTATTTCCGACGCATAGTGGTCATCTATTCTATAAAACCGACAGTACAAATTTTGTAGTACAAATTAGGTGTTATCATACATTTCACCGAAGATTTAAAATATTAATATTTACGGCCAGGTTAGATATAAACACCGGACTATCAGTCACGCATACATTGATAGCAGCGTTGCCGCTTGATCTGATAACAATAACATTACCATAGTATAAAGAACACAGTAGGTTATCTAAGGCCGCCCGCCGAGTTATTAGCCTACTCTTGCGTTGATCCCCAGGGTTGTCACTTTTACTTTTAGTTAATATTTTCGAACAAGCAGCACTTGATCTAAATTTATGAAATGAAAAGCATATTATGATTGAATATTTTATCAATTTATTAATTTAGTAAAAATAAAAAGCTTTTAAAAAGATTATTAACTTCTTAAAATAAACTTTAGCTCTATACATAGTATTCAGAAAGTAAATTTTGGAATACATTTATATAGAAAAATGCGACACGGCCACGCTCTTAACAAATCAGATAAACTGTGAAATAAACAATACAATACCACATTTTCTTATAATATTTAAGTAGGTATAGTAGGTAATTACATTTCTGGTTGAGGAGGACCTATGAAGAAAGATAAGAGTAAGAATAAGTAAGTAGGGATCTCATCATCAAGTACCTACAAATTATATTATGCTAGAAAAAGTGACTAGCTTACCTTTCCTGTTCAATAGGTAATCTGAACAGAGACAGTTCTGGAATCGATTAATTATTAAGACACCCAAACACACAACAATACGTTCTTCTACGGTTATCAGACATTTTTTATTTATTTATTCAGTGCCGAAAAGTGATACGCGCGCGAACCTCGTGCAGTGTTAGCCCTGCCTGGCGCACTGAGAAACGGGTCGAGATTTTGTTAAAGTGTGCGTGCGTCGACGCATAGATACTATGGCGCACACATATAAGCCGCGCGCGGAGCATTTGTATGAAGATAACCTACTTTGTTCTTTATACTATGACATTACATTTACAACTGCTGACGTATGTACGATACTGTACGTAATAAAAACTCAATGAAAACATGCTGAGAAAACAATAAGCATTCATTGGTAAATTCTCGAGTTTCGTTGATTGATTAACTTGTGCAAAAACTATTGAGCAAGGTCTTGGTTTTGATTCTGGGGTGGTAAAAGTGTTTATTGGGATTATAAAGTTTTAATTTTATTACGGTGGTCTGCCTCGTTGGCCGAAGGTTTGCAAGAGCGACTGCCGGGCAAGAGGTTTCGGATTCAATTCCCGAACCTCAGTAGTAGCACGAGAGTCTGGAAAAGTGCACGGTATATGGCAATAGGCTCACCCCAGCAGAGACCCCTGGTCTGTCATTCGCACTTGCTACCACTCGGCCAACGAGGCAGTCAATCGACGAACAGAAAATAAATTATTATATGTATATTAATAAATAAAATTAGTGACTAATTAGGTACTAGACTTTCTTATCAAGATCTTTAATTAGCCAATTATGATAAATACAATATTATTATCTGACTGGATTGTTCATATCGTTGCGTCATTTCTAAGTTATCTTTTTTTACTCGTGAAAATTAGTATAATGACCGTTTATCAAGTTTTGTATAGGTATATAATTATATCCTTACTATATTGTGAATCATAGATAGATATAAGAGCTAAGTACTGTATTAATTTGTATTAATTTGATAATATTGACATCGATAAACGCTTAACAATTTCCGGAATACAATAATTAAGTATGTTCTACAATGCGACATCGAACTGATTTACCTGTTGATCATAAATTCATTAATTGTGGGTTTTTTTTTCTTTTCAATTTTATTAATCCAACCATTTCATTAATGTTGTGGTGAAAAAATTAATCTTTTACGAAATTCACAAATTATTGAAGAAACATAATTATGCTAGTTGGGGCCCGGCCCGGGCCCATATACATATTATGCTGAATCTGAACCCTGTCTAGGACGCACCAAATTAACAGGTTTGTAAGTTGACTTTGTTTATTATTTTGTAAATTTTATGAAAATTTCATTACAACACTGTCATTATTGTTACCTATTAGGTGCGCTTTACACAAAATTGTGGGGAACGGTGTGAGTTACACAAGTACTTATTATCACTGTGTAGTGTAAGACTTTTCATGTAACATTTTAGTATAAAACTGTTTTTTCATGTGTCATGAGTCATGATAAAAAAATAAACCCGGCCCGGCATACCACCCGGGCCCACACCAAATCCGGCCCTGACTAAAAAATACAGTAATTGGACTTAAGATCATCAATCCAAAATAAAGAGTCCTTTAACCCTGAAGAGGATACCTGCATTTATTAATAATATGCTTAAATTAAAGCACATCCTAACATCGTATCATGCGCAATCCAAGAATCGAACCAGAGACTCCTTGTTGACAGTTACGTTGAAATAGAACTAGCCCATTAAATAATTACAAAACAAGAAGGAAAGTAAAAAAGCTGTAAAAAAATCGTGACATCGACACGAAAAAAACTAAACGGCAAATTATGAAATAGCCTCAAAAACATGGTTTCAATCTTAGCTTGACAACATGTACGGTACGGATACTGTACCTACTGACCTTAATTGCATTTGGTACTTAAATTTACGTGTCGTCATAAGTGTCATAGCTCAGAGGTTAAGCTGCTTGCTTCTCTAGCATGAGGGTGCGAGTTCGATACCTAAAACGAATGTGGCTTTTCCAATAAGTTAGTACCTACTTACTCTCTCTGGCACAATATTATTAAGTACCTAGGTAGTATTCACCAACGTCTCTTAAATTTTAAGCAACCCCTAAGCTAAAATAAGTAATTAAAATATCGGTAATACTTTGGTATTCACCAACCTATAATTGACTGCCTAGTTGGCCGAGTGGTCGCAAGTGCGACTGGCCGGGCAAGAGGTCTCGGGATCGATTCCCACAATAGTAGCACAGAGTTTGGAATTGTGCTCGGTATATGGCAATAGGCTCACCTCCTATTACAGACTCATAAAATAAATAGTGAAAAGTGTTACATTGTACATACAGTGGCAATAAGTGCCGTAACCACTCCTTCGGGGATAAAAAGCGTGATGTTATGTTATAAGTGTCTAACAGAACAAGTACCTAAGGGGTGAGTATATGCGCTCTTAGATACTTAAAAGGTTGTGAAAACGCCAACGGGCATACGTAAGTATTACGTATAAGTGCAGTTGCCCTAATAAAGTATACTATAGGCATGCTTCTCCAAAATATTTTATCGGCCTCATAAATTATAGACATTTTTGTCTGATCGATAACAAATAGGCCGATAAGGATAACGAACCCGTCGCCCGTAAACGTGACAAAGTAAACTATTGCCAATTTTACTTACTTTTACTTTTACCTGTATTTTGAAGATAACTAGTAACTAGTAAAATTAAGTATGGGAGAGCCATGCTTCGGCACAAATGGACCGGCTCGACCGGAGTGATACCACGGCCTCACAGAAAACCGACGTGAAGCAACGCTTGCGTTGTGTTTCGTCGTGTGAGTGAGGTTACCGGAGGCCCAATTACCCTCCCCTTCCCCAATCTCCCCAATCCCTGAATCCCCAACGATCCTCAAACTCCTAATCCCCAAAAAGCCGGTAACGGTAAACGAGCAGACGGATCACCTGATGGTAAGCAATCGGCGTCGCCCATGGACACCTAGAACACCAGAGGCGTTACAAGTGCGTTACCGGCCTTTTGGGGATTAGGAGTTTGAGGATCGTTGGGGATTCAGGGATTGGGGAGATTGGGCAAGGGGAAGGTAATTGGGCCTCCGGTAACCTCACTCACACGACGAAACACAACGCAAACGTTGCTTCACGTCGGTTATCTGTGGGGCCGTGGTATCACTCCGGTCGAGCCGGTCCATTCGTGCCGAAGCATGACTCTCCCACACACAGTAACAGTTTATTTGTCCTTACAAATTGTAAGTACATAATTCCCCGTAAACATTTACTTTACGTATGAATTACGGAATTCATAAACTAATAAATAATGAAATTAAAAAAGTATCACCGGTTTGATAATACTTACTTTATTACCTTACCCAATTAACATAATTCCTATTACTATTAGCCACTCCTGCGGTTTCACTCGCTGCTCATTTATAAAATTAATGTCCAAATACTCAGACGCCACTCAATTTTAAGACGCACTTAGCTATAGTTCTGTAACTACTTCCAATTCCTTGTGAAATGACAAATATGGCAGGATATTTAAGTACACACGGGCACACATCAATCTATACGAAACCAGTTTATCCTGGTGTCGCGTCGCATCATCTTTCCGCACATTTAACGTTCAGTTTATACTGGTTATGTAAAGCTCGATGTGTAGCCGTGTGTACAACTTAAAATACACACTGCATTGCCTTTCAGTATTCGGGCGATAGGCTACAAGCGAATTTATATACGACGGAGGCTAATCTTATTGAACAAAAACAATTATTGAAATCGAACCAGTCGTTTCGGAAATTATCGCGTTCAAACGTACAAACAAATAAACTCTTTACCTAACGTTACATATGTATTACTAGCTACTTCCCCGAGGTTTCACACGCTCTGCTCAGCTCCTATTGATTATAGCGTGATGTTTTATAGTCTATAGCCATCCTCGATAAATGCGCTATCCAACACAAAAATAATTATTCAAATCAGACTTGTAGTTACGGAGATTAGCGCGTTCAAACAAAAAACAAACTCTTCTGCTTTATATGTAAGTACACATATTATAACGTCGCGCCTTTTTGTCATAGATTCTTATTTACTACTTTTCGTATTATGAAAGCTCTGAAACTAACCTAGGCACACTTATGAGACCTTGACACTATTATGTATTTTATATATGTATAACATCATCTTGTTACTGGCTAGACCATTCATTTACTTTATTTTATTACAGCACTAGCTGTGGTCCATGACTTCGTCCGCATAGAATTTGATTCCTGTTTTATACCAAGGGAGCATTTGTATCACCTAAGACAGCTCATACTCTGCCTGTATACCAAATTTCATCAAAATCTTTTTAGTAGTTTCAGTGTGATTGACGGACAAACATCCAAAATAAGACACTTTCACATGTATAATATTAGTGCTTACTTAGCTTGATGTCGCGACACGAATGTATGTACATAAACTGTAATTAATTACTTATTAATTGTTTTAAATAAGCAACAGTCACTGTTTCTGCTTACCCCTTCATGAAATTGGAGACGTGATGTTATGTACATACGTACTGGCAGCAATGATACGAAAGTGGTAGTAACACTTTGAATTTCAATATTTTACGGTAAAGTTTATTTTATTATGTATACTTTCATGTAACCTCTCCATGAGCTTAAGCTGAAACGCGCTTTACAAAGCTTACATAAAGCGTTACCTTTCTCACTTAATAGAACTAATTATGTCTCTCTGTTACTAAACATGAAAAGTCTTTATATTTTGGGAAATAGAATTAGTTTTTAACCGATTTGAGAAAAAAAAGGTAATTTGTTAGACCAATTCTTGAACGTCATTGTAGCCTATCTAATATCAGTCTATACATAATTCAAATCAAGACCAAGTAGATACGGTAGGTATCTAATAAGAAATAAACACAATTTACTGAAAACATAAACAAACCTCTAGTTCCTCCAGAAACTTGATCTGCTCGACGTCCCTCGTGTCCTCCTCCTTGGTAATGATCCTCCCGTTCTCACTCACTGCACCGGTCAAGTTCACATCCTTCAACGGAGCACTGTCCACTTTCAGGTCACTCATCATATGGTACGCACTGTTACTATGTCCGTACTTGGCCATCACTTGCACTATAGACTTGTCTTTGTAAAACTTGAGAGTGTTGACTCCTCCAGGGTGGTCACGCATGAAGCGGTCCAGGTCGTATTGTTTCCCATTGAAGTTGACTGAGAACCGCGCGCCGGGCCCTCGAGCGTCCATGGCGGAGCTGTGTGCCGCCGCCCGCACCCGCGAGCAACCTGTACCGACTAAACCACGTTATCAGCGACCGTGTCCCGTGTGATACGAGCAGATGTTTCAGCGCCTACTACTGGTGCGTGCAAACTGATTCACGGACGCGCCTTGCTTTGCTACCTCGCCGATTAGTTTAGCATCAGCGCTATAAATGTTCGTAAGAAATTAGTGGCGCGCCTAATGGCCCTGACTATTAACTTGGAATATTGTTGTTTAAGTGTTTGGTGGAATGATTCTAGTTGTAATGTAAGTGGTTTGAGTCTAGTCTATGCATTCGTGGCTAGTTGTCGACTGCTCTTTCATGAACGTAACATTTGCTTTCACATTTCATGAGAGATAACTGAATTGGTTGAAGGTAATCCCGGTCACGAAGTTATTCTGTTCAATATATTTTTTAACTAACTAGAACTTATAGCAAAGTTCATGTCTAAGAAAGAACGTGATTACATAGCAATAAGCTGAAGTTGAGAGAGCTAATTCACTATAATGACTTTCAATATGTCTCAGATTACTTATAGCTACTTATTTAGGCACAATTTAGAAGAGAGGGTAATGTTTATCATGTATACAAATAGTTATCTTAATTAAATAAAATCGATTTGTTATGACTCCACCCTTAAAATCTTTATTGACATGCCTACCTATACGTATAAATAAGCCGATTATCATTAACGATAACTTTATAATTTATAATGATTAAACTATTTAAGGACCAAGTATTCATTCGATTAATGAATCACCTGATAGACCATTAAATCATAAACCTATCGACTATTTTATTGTAAAAATAATGATAAGCACAAGTAGGTACGCCTGCCGACACTGCCGTTGAAGTAGGGTAACCCCCGGGGTATTTTAACGGGGTATTTTGAAAAACTGAATTCTTAGGAGTCGCACAGAATCAGTAATTATGATCGATAATCCATCGACTTTAGGTTTGTTCCTCTATAATAATCTTATTGAGACTACCTACGCAATTATACCTCTAATATCAGACTACAGTAGGTGAGAATAAAAAAAAAAACAAAAATAAAGATTACCTAGGTACCTATAATTCTTTGTACCGTGGGAGTTCCAGAGCAGATCTCTTTTAGAGGACCCGGTGCCTCCATACAGGTGTTGAGAGTGGCCACCGGGGTGTTTTAGTGGGATATAAATCTCAAACTCCCTAGTCTTTTATCTTCAAAAAGCTAGGTACCATTTCAAGGTTTTCCCCCGCGATCAAAAAGAAAAAAGGTACCTTACATTTCTCCTACAATTTCAACGAACTACTATCGTAATAGTTCACATTTGTAACCAATGGCTTTTTAATTAGCCAGTGAAATATGATGTTAATAGATCAAAAACAGACCTAGATAGTACCTAGATGTTATTCACTGCCAGATTGCAGGAACACTCCGAGTTGTCGAGGGGCGCGCCCGTTGATAAGCTCCCTCATTATTTTAAGAGCACCTCAGTTCCGAAAGTGTCGGACTACAAAAAACAACACGAAACAATCCCTCTTGAAAAGTAGGTATTGTGTTATCAATATACCTATCTAGTGCATCTAGATACCTAGTAGGTACTTAAGTGCTACTTAGGTATAGGTAGTAGGTACTTAAGTACCTACTTAGGATAATTATACCTAATTGTTATTTGGCGTAGTGGTTAGAAATTGTACGGATATTAGTAGTGAAAGCTACTTCATCATCAAAGAAATAGCACACATAAACTTCGCTTTTTAACAGCGTCTTATTTGAATGGATATCTAATTCAAGACTTAGGTCAACTCTCACGCACAAGATATTCACCCGTATACCTATTACCTAATAACTACAATATATATACGTATGTATAACAACAACAACCACGTTATAGATATTTTCAACCGACTTCAAAAAAAAGGAGGAGGTTCTCAATTCGACTGTTTTTTTTTGTATGTTGTGGCTGTACAGGCAGCAGGTACTTACATGCGGTCACAATCTGCCTATTTATGTTTATTTAAACTTTAATATACACAAAACAATAAAATAATGGTACTTTATGTCGAGTGCATTATACCTATAATATTTATAATGTGTTACTGTAAAATCCTGTATGTTGGTTAATCTTATGGTTTACCTTAGGATTTATCGACAATTGAACATGGGACAAGCTTTCTATATTCCTTTATTGAAGTATAGAGCTAATACCGTCCAGACTACATTCTTAGTATTTTTTTTCTAAGGGGGGGGGGGATCATTGAATGACTGTTCCCGCCTGGGTGAGGCGGGAGGGGAGTGTCAGACTCTTACTGACTAAAAACCACCCCGTTCCTTCTCTTGCGCTTCGAGCCGGAGCCCCGGTAACGCGTTAGGTTCTAGCAGAATTTTATAGCGGTTGATTATAAAACATATTTTATTTAAAGAGGAACAAATTCGAATCTACATTTTAGAACGAGTACCTAGCTTCCTGACGGACAGACTGACAGACTATTATTTATTTTGTACTTGTTGACGTTTCAACTATACGAAATTATGGGTCGCGTTAACGAAATCGGTAAGGAGGACTATATATATAGTAGATAGATTTGGT
The DNA here is from genome assembly GCA_902850265.1 of Spodoptera littoralis. Lineage (NCBI taxonomy): Eukaryota > Metazoa > Arthropoda > Insecta > Lepidoptera > Noctuidae > Spodoptera > Spodoptera littoralis. The sequence goes on along the minus strand of LR824542.2, from coordinate 2,356,458 downwards.
AGATCTCAGTTTTTACTGGAAAAATTTTAGGATTGACATTTACTGTTCAGACTTTTACCGTAACATAAATGAAAAATATTATTATCAATATCACGCCCGTTACACACAAGATTACAAAAAGAACGTGTGTAGGTAGGTACTATGGGTATATAGATGTAACATAGGTAGGTACTCGGTAATACTTATATGTAAACAGAGCCTATTTTCCTATCAGCCATAATTTGTAACGGAATACCCACCATACCAAGACAGTTCATCATCATCATCTGTTTGTAACTCTGCCAATGGCCACTGCCACGTTTCCTCTCGATATACAGGCTTAAAGAGCAGGGGTAGGTACGGGTATTTAGTCAGTCAGAGTCTGACACTCCCTCTCGCCTAACCCAAGGCAGGAGAAGTCATGGAAGATTTTCCACCCGCAAAAAAACGGTTTTCTTTAGATATTTTCCTATATCATATGTCAGTAAACTCACCGTACACCAATGTCAATGCTCACACACAATTTTGCAGTAAGATAAAAAAACCTCTTGGACGCAAACCTATGAAGTTGTCCCACACCTACCTAATCTAAGAAAATAAAAATTGGTTGCCTGTAAAGTCGGTATACGGGCGAAAGTTTTACGTGACAACGACTTTGAGTGGTAAAATAATTTTAATGTGAATATTCATTCGTATAGTAGGAAGAAGGATGAAATAATAGTAACAATTTAAAACATTTATTTATACAAAGAATTATATTTAAAACATTAATTTATACAAAGAATCTCACTCTCTCTCTCTCTCGCTCTTAGGCGGGCTAACTGTGCTCGAGTGGAAGGGACGCGTGCCTTTCACTTTTTATGTCTGTCTCTCTCGCTCTTAGGCGGGCTAACCATGCCCGAGTGGAAGGGACGCGTGCCTCTCACTCGCTCTCATTGTGAGCGCATAACGTGACGGGAGCGTAACGCAGTTTCTTGAAGTGTCACCCGGCAAACCAATTTATAAGACGTTGTCACGTCAAAACAATTACCTACAAATTCGATACCTGTAGCCTGAAACCCTGCTCTAGCTGTAAGTAGGTAATAAATTGAACAGCTGAAGTTAAACCAAGATACTAACTAAGTTATTAAATATTATCTCCAAGTTCATTCGAGTGTCCATAGTACCTACATGGCTGTAAATAATAAATACTTTTGATTGAACTGAAGTGATGGGCGATGGTTGCACTGCACCGTCACACGGTGTCTCAGCCTTGGCAATGCCATCAATAATTCATGTCTTTATACATTTCTAGGACATTAGGTCTAGCTATCAATTTTGTATTCAATATTTATTGAAACACTAATAACTTAATTTCTTTGTATCAATGAGTTTTTCACCTATATCTACCATGTTTGGGGAGTCGTGAGTGTTTGCAAACATATACTTAAGATATACGCAAGCTTCAGAAGAGGTGTCAGAGAGTGGCTGGACACTAAATATCTTGAGAACGGTAAAGTTCGGGATATTCCTTAGTCAAATGTGTCAGGAATTATGAATACGACCATTCTACCACCTTTAAAAGGATTTAGCTCGACTTTACCTGTAACTCTGTATATCCCATCGTCTGTTCTCTCTTGTAAACAACTTGGAAAGGTGGGTACCTACCTATTAGGCATGGCTCCCAGTGTATCATCAATATTAGTTGCCCTGACTTCACTTGTAAATGAAATTTTAACATATAAAATTACATAGATCGTGTTTTTAATGTAGGATGTGAAAGTACTCATCAATACAAGTTTCTTTTACTAAGGGAAGAACTCGGGATTTGAAACAATGAATTCTAATGTACCTATTGAAACTAGTTGTCTTATTATCTCATCATGAAATGGCGAATAACTACAAAGAAGTAACACGTAAGGACACACGATTTTATTTATTGAGGTAGGAGTTCTTGGTGGTTGACGGTCGATATAGGAATTCCGAATGTAGTGTGCAGTGACGAACACTATATGATATCTTCCAACTTAGAGACTCAATTTCAATCGACTGTACCAAGGTATAAACGAAAGATTCTGGTCATATTTTACGTTGCACACAACCGTAATATAGTCTAGTTTACATAGCTAAAACCCAAATCTGCTCACCTAATTTTTCTTCAGCACTACACATTATTTTTAAAAATAACGGTCGTTTTCCGCGGTAAAATCCATCAACTGACTTTGACGTGTGATTATCATGACATGTATTTATTCTCTGAAAAGTGTCGCCATTTAAAGAAGTTCTCTGAAATGTTAGGATTGCGTAGAAAATATTAGGTAATGGGTACATTACATTAGTTTTAAGCATATAAAAATAAAACACGATTTACTGCAATCTGAGACGTGGGAAGTACCTTCCAAGGAGAACGTACTAGATACCATGGTACTACCTAATACCTAACGTAATGTCTGAAAGTGATGATGAAATCGAAACACTTAGGTAGGTATGGTATAGTGACCACACTATGATTACATGATTTTGTAAAATGACTAATAAGTACCTAATCAGTAGATCTTAAATGCTAAGCTTCTGTATCTACAACAGTTTCCGGATTCCTCCAATAGTCATGACTAAGTAACGTAATATTAGTGATAATGTCCTTATTTATCAAACGACAGGTGTCTGGCGTCTACATCAAAGTTGCATACCTAATCAATAGTCATACACTCGCGTCAATAATGCGGTAAAATTAACAATATCTAAATACCTGCAGGTTCTATAGGTACCTACCTAATTGAATTGATACGCAAACTACCTAAACGTGCTGTGAAAAAGGCTATGAATATGATGGTTGTGTAATGAAGTGGCTACGTGCCGTCGTATTGTAAGCGATCAGGGATAATTCGACTTAGGAATCGACTTGGTGGAAATTGTAATCAGATTGGAAGAAAGCATGGACCCTTGAGGAACACCTAACATAGTCATTTATTTTTTGACTTAAAACGGGACATTCGTTTATTTAAATTGAGTCAGGAATCTGGTAGCTTGATCCTAGATAGGTCTCTGCAGAGGACCCGGTGCCCCTTTCAGGTGCTGAGGCCACCGGAGTGGTTTTAGTGAGGTAAAACTCCCATACTCTCTAGAAATTCTCCCCAGAAAGCTCCTATTATCTATAATAGGAACAAAGTTTGTGTTTCCAGGTTCTAACCTGTAAACACAAACTTACACACCACAATAAAAAGGTTAACAAAATGTAGGTACTTAAAGATTTTCAACTGAAATCCGTCAAAAAATAGCGAGTTATCTTACCGCTGTATCTCTCTCGCATGCCATTCGAGCCGTCCGTACGGTCGTCGCATAGGTTCGACTATTCAAATTGTCGCGTGGTTCCCGAAAACAGGACAATTATGCGTCCTAGAATTCATTTCGGGGATAACGGGACTCGTAAATGTAAAAAGGGACCCGTTCAAAACGGGACGTCTGGTCACGTTGTTTGAGCCGGAGGACCGTACACCGGCTCAAACCGGGTGCTAAGCGCACAGTTCGACATGATATCGGAAGGGCCAGTTTGATAAAAAATTCGAAATAATGTGCACAAGACGATGTGGCACACCGAGTTGGTTGGAACATCTTATAAATCAACTCAAAGTGCATTTGTGCCAGACTTTGTCAAACGCTTTCGCGATGTCGAAAAACAGACCTTCTGTCATTTTATTATGCCGCGTCGAAAGTGTGCATGAAATGCTTGACGATGCGGTACCTCTGGCCTGCATGACCTCTTTGACCCATACTAAAGCAGGGAGATATACGAAATCCTAAATCCATGGTGTGAAGACTATCAGCGCTAGAGGTACTAAAGGTCTGCGGACGGCGAGTACGGGTGACTCGCCGCCCTACCCGACCCGAACGTACGGCGCATAGCATTCCGCGCGCGCCTCAAAGAGCCTTCAGACTAGCACAGATAGGGCCCAATAGGGTTGATGTCGATACGGAGCCGCGAAGGACTTAACAGGTTGCCGGAGCTCCGGCTCGAAGTGCAGGAGTAGGAACGGGGTGGTTTTTAATCAGTAAGAGTGGCACTCCCTCTCTTGCCTGCTGGTTAATATAGCATTAAGCAGAAAAAACGGGAAATTTCCTTTAAAAGCTGTTAACAACCAAATAAATGCTACTGTCTGTACATACAATATCTAACAACGAGATTAGAATACTAAACCACAGATTATACATCTTTAACAAATAAAAACACAATGTTGTTTAAGTAATATTATATTAATATTGTTTTCGTAATAAAATAAACTGCTTATTTCCTAGGCTCGTCTTGTGAGGTCAACAAAGCGAATTTGTCGTATGTCAGATTACTTGCGACAGTACAATGTTTCTATTTATCAGTCTTATGTCTTACATATTGAGTAACAGCAGTAGGTACATGGGCTGGTACATCCATTACAGATTAATAATTTTATTCATGATACACACCTATTTTTTTTTCGTAAGTATGGTACTTTAATATCAGACAATTCTTAAGTAGTTTAATTAATTTTCAGTTCATTATTTTGTTGTGTGTATAAATATTGAAATTCATAATTTTGTAGTGTTATTACAGTGCCTTCAGATATCTCACAAGAGAAAGTAATATATTAATTTGTTTAACCTAATTCATCATAATTTTACTTCATTACTTTTAGATGCTACAGAATAATATTTAACAGGAGTAAAATTAAAGCTACAACTATCACAACTATCTGACTTAGAATAAGAATTTTGCATAAAAAACATGCAAGCATTTGTATACAACCCTTTCTTTTTTAATTCCACAATTTGTGACAACACTGGTTCAGAACAGTTTTTTAAAAGTGGAACCATATTTTGGTAGTCAAAGGATTTGAATGGACAACCTCCTTCGGAGCATGAATTGTCTATGCTTTGTATAGTGCTGCAGTTGACTGAGGGGTAGTTTCTCCTGGATCCTTCTAAGCCATACATGTGTCTAATACCGTAGACATATTTCTTCTCATCTTTTTCCCAGTTATGGCAACAACTGTGGTGCCCGTTTGGGTGTAGCCTGTACTCTGCTCTCCAGAACTCTACAGACTCTTCTATTGGCATGCCAATATCTTTTAAAAATAAACTGTAATGAAACCTCTGTGTATGGGATAGTCTATGCCTTCTTCTGAGATTTTGGTGAAGGTTTAGCATGCATGGAGGGAAAAACCGGGATGCGGAGTCCACATCCCTACTTAATAATACATTAGGTTTGACTTTAGATAAATTATAATCTTTCTTTATTTTGTGTAGGAGCTCCATAATTCTTGCATCACTCTTCAGTGGTGCTACATCAGTGGTGTTGATTCTGTTGATTAAATTTTCTCTAAAAAGAGTAATTAAATATTGTAACCATCTCCCACAAGGTATAGTTGCCACTCCATTTGTGAGTTCAACTTGTCTCCTAGCTACAAGGCGAAGGCATTGTTTGAAGTTCACGTGTATACTGTGTACTGTACAGGCACTATTGTGTACTGAACAAATATGTTGAGCCACTTCCTTCAGCATTAAATGTTGACATAGTATCTGCACAGATTCAATGAGTTTCGCCACTTTGTTCTGCTTTTTAATACTTTTGAGTATTTTTTTAGCAAAAGATCTCAGTTCATACGCAGATAAAGATATTAAACGGCGCCTGAACAGCTCCAACTCCGATTTCAAAATATATTCCGTAAACTCTCTGTCTTCACATAAAATTAGTATCACGCATAATGTGAAGTGTCCTACGTTATCGTATATGCTTCCGTCTACAACATATTCGTTGTATATTATGGGTTTACCACTCAAAATTGTTTTTAAATATTCCACTCTATTAAATAGAATAACTTCTAATAAATGTACAGGTAGGTCACCTTTTACTGGCGTTAAATAGAAGAATGACATCTTATATTTAATTGCCTATAACATTTTTGGTTCGTATTGCAATTTATTTTAATTTAATTAATATTATGTACGTTATAAACGACTTTTGATCGACATTCTTTCTTGTTTACTTTTGTGACAATTGTGACAAATGTCAAAATTTTTAATGTCAATTTACAAAGGATTAGGGTTCCCAAGCAGAAAATTTTAGTGTGGATCTTTTAGTCGATTACTGATTGAAACGTTTTATTGTCCCAAAAGAAATACTATCATATAACTATTTTTTTAATTTTCATAAACATTTTCTTGTAAGGTGAGATGATGATAATAAAGAAAGTTACAATAGTTTTCCACAATACGTATTTTGGAATAATCTGGTAGTATCCTCATGCACTGTTTAAATTCTACTGACCTACTTAAGTTATCAAATTTACTACAAGATTATTCTTCTTATTGATTTATCGTTATGTAAAATAATCAATTTCAGCAACGCAGTCGTGAAAAAAGAAACAAAAAATAAACAATCCAAACATAACCAAAAAAGGTGTAACCTAGAAGATTAGTAGGCTAATCCGGTTGCACCACTACAAATGTCAAAAAAGTGAAGCCTCGTACTCGGATTTGTATGATGCTCTTTATTTTCGGAAATACTAATTGAAATCAATGCAATTGAGATTATTGGATTAATTTAAATTGATCTTCGTGCACATTGCAACGTTTAGTGTGTAGTTGTTTATAGTGGATGTGTTTGAATTGACCGTATTGGGATGTGCGTTGTTTATCTGACATGTACCTATGTCGGAATTTCCTAAATAGACTAGACGTTTGATGTCGGGGCCGCGTATAAAAATAACATTGGATTGTCGCGTCGGGTCCGGAGGGCTGTACCCGCCTGTGCCATGGTTCTGATGATGGCTCCGAAGATATTGTACTTGACCGCGGTGCTGATGTTAGGTAAGCCCCTCTCTATTTATCATTCTATTCACAAAGCTAATGTTTGCACTTTGATAAGATACACATTTTGTAAATTAATGTTTCTGTTGCAAAAAACTCGGTTGTTTATTATAAAACATGGTTTTTGTAATGATCCATTGTTTTAGTCAGGTTGTTGACAAATATTGTATTTACACTATCATTGTTTGGTTACACTACAATTAACTATTACACATTTTGTAACTTTTTGTCAATATGTAACAAGAACCTTATTAATAAATGTAAGTTCATCAACTTTTTTGCATAATAAGTATAACATAATGAAATATGAAAATAAGCATGTACAAGTATTTTCATTTATGAATGTGAATAGTTGCACATGTTTGACCTTTGATAAACACTTCATGATACAGTAATTCATAATAGTTTTAGACATTATAATACATTTCTATAGATATTGGAAAATCCTTAACTTTATTGCAAGTAAATGATTTCATTTCAATATTTGTAAGATAAGTTAGTTTCAGTGGTATTTTTTACCTGAATTTAAAAAAGGAAGAGGTTATTATTAAACTTGCTAACTAAACTGTACATTATTTAAAAATGGGTTAAGTATTATTTTAAGTACCTACATGGTAATATTGACAAATGGATTAATTATCTCAGTTAATAGCATACAACCCAAAGCTGTAATTAACTTACTGACTTTCTATGTGGTTTTCTATGTTTATCTTATTTTCTACTCATTAACATATTTACGACAGGGTAGGTTACCAGTGACCGATGTCAGTGACCTATTCTAAAGAATTTGCCTTGACCTATATTACTAAACAGTTGTCTATTGGTAGTCAAAGACATTAGTTGTATCATTCACTTTTTACTAGGTGACTTTTTTACTTGCCCACTTTTCTGTGGGATGAAAAGTATATGTATTCGAGACCATAATCATGTTCCAAATTTCATCCCAATCCCTTAAGCCATTCTGACGTGAAGCAGTGACAAACTAACATATATACTTTGGCATTTATAATATTAATTGGTAGTACTTACTAAAAAATCGTGGGATACTCACATGAATACAGTGAGAAAAGCTCTATTAGTTTTGAGTTATTATAAATACATACATAGGATTGTTATCATTCTATACAAACTTTTAAAACCATTAACCAACGATTCAACCATTAATTCTATAATAAGTGTATTGATGGTGACAAAACATAAAACCAAAGTTGATGAAAAAAACTATAAAATTAAATAGTCTTTTTTTTAATTCTTTAGTATAGTTTTATTTCCCTATTATTAATTCTTTACATAACTAACTAGAATGCAATAAAGTTTTACTGTATAATGGATGTAAATAACAGATTATAAATTATCTAGACATTGTAACTATTTGTTTCTAGATTATTGGACTAAATTGAGATTAATCATATTTGCCAGGATTACATTTACTGATTACTATTATAGTAACACTATAACATGTGTGAGAGCATTACTCGTACAATGACCTTCATTTATTTTGACGCCCACCTTTTATACAATATGTATGTATTTTAATAATAGCTTGTATAGTAAAAGAATATCTCCAGACCAGACATGAAACTTTAAAATTTACCCCATTGTATTGTGAGATAAAGGCAAACACACTTCCGTGGTTATAATATTAGGAAGATATTCAATTTGTTATATTGTAAATGCAAGGCTCAAACTTAAAGCTGTTTTTTAAAAAAAAAAAACGTTGCCCCACACTAGAGTTTTATCCTGTGTCGTGGATGCGTTTATAAACATACAAGTTCACATACACATGACACCCAGACCCGGAATGGATCACACGAAGTGTTGTTCCGTGCGGAAATCGAACCCGCGACACGTTGCGCGGCAGTCACTTGCCCAACCACCGCGCCAACCGTGCAGTCGATTTACCTGCTTAAAATGATTTAAAATGCTATGTTGACATTTACCAATTTTATTAGGTAAACAGAATTGAAATAATACTTACATAGCATAGTAGTCAGTGATTTCTATGACATTGAATTCATAAAATAATTGCTCAATTATCATTTTTGTGAAAATCAGCACTGCTGTCATCAAGTAATACAGGAATGTGCACTTTATAGTAAGAAGTATAAACAACATTCATAGTTGTTTACTGTTAATGAACAAATGATATTTTCAAATTCAATTAAAACATTGAGTTTATCAACTATGAATGAAACTCTGACCTGCTTTAAAATACTACAACAATCAATTCCTTTTGTTTAGTCATAGTCAGATTGTACATAGTCTTTAACGAAAATTAGTAATGACAAAATATTTTGTTGAAGGTACACAAGTGACGTCACTAACAGCAGCCCCGCCCTCTGACGGGAATTTCCCACCGCGGCCGAAAGAAGGCCGAGTCACCACGAGGTACTGTGAGTTCTACAATGGCTCACAAACTTCTACTTGCGACACTGCCAAGAACTCCACATGTGTCCCTAATGTTATTAAAGAAGAGTGCCAACCTGTCGAAGCAGACAAAAGTAATCATTGCTTCGTGTTGTGGCAGTTCGACAATGAAACCAACAAGACGTATCTGAAGGTGAAAGGGTGTTTCGTGGACACTGTCTCCTGCACAGACAGGGCCTCCAGCTGCCGGCTCCACAACTCCAAGCTGCCGCTCCTCCACTGCTGCTGTGAAGGAGACATGTGCAATCAGAATGCAGTGTTCCCTGGTATAGAGGCTGGCATGTCAGCTCAAACTGAAATACCACCCGAGAGAGTACCCGCCTCAGCAGTACCCAACGCTGATGACGATACACAAGCAGTAATAGCTTACACTCTAACACCACTATTCCTCTTGTTCGCGATCCTAGTCGGCTGTTATCTGCTGTACAGAAAGCGCAAAGGAACATCATTCGCTGAGCTAGCTAATGGAGAAGCGTCATTGTCCAGACCACCGTCGGCCGGCGCTGGAATGGAAAACGAGGCCGTCGGACTAGTGGGCCAGGTCACGCTCTGCGAGGTCAGGGCTCGCGGCCGTTTCGGAGCCGTGTGGAGAGCGAAACTTGGACAACGAGATGTCGCAGTGAAAGTGTTCCCCTTGCAAGACAAACAGTCGTGGCTCGCTGAGCAGGAGATCTTCAGGCTGGCGAGGATGGATCACCCAGACATCTTACATTACATCGGCGTGGACAAGAAGGGCGACAACTTACAGGCTGAATATTGGCTCGTCACAGCTTACCATGAGAAGGTAAGTTTTGCATAACTACATGACATACCTTAAACAGTACTTGTTTTACATAGGTAATCACAACGATGAAATGTGTTCATTACATGTGTAGGAAATGTTATTGTAGACCTTTCAATACAATCTCTTTTGTGAAAATGTTACATAAGTGTCGACACAACACGAGTAAGTTAAAAATATCCGTCTGCATCTTGATAGATCGATATGTCAGAAGCACAAAAGAATTTCCTGACAGGTTCTACAAGTCGAAACTATATTTAGAATGACGAATGAGTAATAAAGCTGCTAAGTTCTCTTATGTATTCTGAACGTAACCTATCAATTATGAACAATGTGTATTACAATGATGCTGTTTCGTCACCAGGGTTCTCTATGCGACTATCTAAAAGGTCACACGTTAACTTGGGTGGAAGCTTGGCGTATAGCGGCGTGTGTGGCACGTGGGCTCGCTCATCTGCATGAAGAGGGAGGCGGGAAGCCGGCCGTCGCTCACCGCGACTTCAAATCTAAGAACGTTCTCCTGAAAGCTGACTTAAGTGCTTGTATTGCGGACTTTGGACTAGCATTAATATTCGTGGCTGGACGAGGATGTGGTGATGCACATGGACAGGTTGGAACTCGACGGTATATGGCGCCTGAAGTACTGGACGGAGCTATCAACTTCACAAAGGACGCCTTCCTAAGGATAGACATGTATGCCTGCGCGCTAGTGCTGTGGGAGATCGCGTCAAGGTGAGCCCATTGTGCAATCTCACTTAATTTGCAGATTCACTTAAGATTCGGATGCAAGGTTGTATTGCTCAGACTTGTATATTAATACTCTATTAAGCCCCATGTTACTGTATCATAAAAAAACTAATGAATTATGAAAGATTTAATCATCTAGGCGTAAAAATAAATGTTACGAGTTGCGTGTACATGCGACGAGTTGGCGCCTCTTAATCGGTGCAATATTTTATCAGTAGACTCATCAGTTTTTTAACATAGACAACCGGAAATAACTCGACCTATATGAGATTTATTGGTTACCTTCGTTTTACAGTCCAAACCAGAATATGTGCCTTGACCTGTCGCAAAATCGAATAAAAGTCTATTAATAGTTAACCGAGTGGAACCTATTTCCAATGAATTTATTATTCGCTGAACTTTCTGGAACTCTTTTGGAGGCAGAACTAAGTTTAGAATCACTGCATTTATGTTATTGGGTCAAATTCATCACTTGTGAAGTGAGTGGACTAATATTTTTACGTTACGTTACGTAATTTGGTTAATTTGAAACGGTCTACTAACACGCGCTTAAAAAACTGAATCAAATCACTTGGACAAATTATAAGCTTCACGATTAAACATTGTAGATGCAGTGACGCAGCCCCAGAATTACCAGGACAGTACCGTCTGCCGCTCGAAGAGGAAGTGGGTTCACATCCCAGTCTTGAAGAAATGCAGGAAGCCGTGGTACAGAGGAAACTCAGGCCACATATACCACCGCACTGGCGTAATCATCCCGTAAGTTATTTTTTTTTATGCAGGTAGCTCAGTTTTCTTAATGGTTTAGAATTACAATCAGTTTCTTTATTATTATTTTCTGTGCTACACAATAAGCAATAAATTAAGATGTGATTTCAATAATTTGATTAATAAATTGCTTTATTAGTTTAGTGTTAAGTTTTCCTTCCCTCTTTAGTAGGTAAATTATTTTTAGTTTTTATGCTACCCATTTATTTAGAAAATAAACGCGTAACTTCATTTCGCCTATTCAATTTTCTGAACATACTTTTTTTCTATCTAAAACTTGTAGAACAGCATAACATGAATCTGTTTCTCCAGGGTCTATCAGTACTATGCGACACGATGGAAGAATGCTGGGACCACGACGCGGAGGCTCGGCTGTCCGCGTCGTGTGTCCTGGAGCGGGTCTGTGCCCAGCAGCCAGCGACGATGGCGCCGGCGCTGACGCCGGACACGACGCCCCTCCTCATCCACGAGCTCGCAGACCAGCAGCCCTGCTGACGTCACACCTACGTCGAACTGCCGCTCATACAGTTCTGAACAACATACTAGGTACAGACAACAATCGTTTAGTTAGTTAAAGTGAATATTTTTTTATCCTTCGCTGTACCTACAAGTGTTGCAAGGTTTGCTGTGACCGGTGTGTTAAAGGTAAAGTACAAATATTATGATGTGGACAATCAATTATACATTCTACTATGTATTATTGTAGCTGATGGTGTTTCAAGGTGGTATCGCAATATTCTAAGAGTCTTATAGAGTTGTCCTTTATTTCATTGTTTCATCTTTATAAGGGTGGTAACATTGACAATATATTGTAAAACATGGCTATAAAAAAGCTTATATTAATCTATTCAGTCCAATTTTAAAATTATTATGACTGTTCAAATACTTTTTGTATTGTATTTTTTTGTTTATTTGTAGTATAGCCTAATTTTACAGTACCACCTGAAACTATATTGCATATACACATACAACCTAGTTTAAAAAGTATTATAAAATTTCAAATCATTTGGATGTAGGTATCAATGAATTTAATACCACTGTGTGTGTATGTGTAATGCAGTTTCTTCATCATTTATTTATACGACATTAATGTGAAATAATCAATTCACTTCAAACCTTATTTTAGATATTTTTTTTTATATTGGCAGCACTCAACTATTACGGTAGCTAAAACCACAGGGGTAAACGAATCTATTGTAAACGTTTTACGATTATTTCGTTTTGAAATCAACTTACTAATGCGCACAATATATTTGATGGCACATCAATCAACGAAGCACACAGTCCAATAATATGTTCTGCGATAATTTAATTTGGGCACAAAGCAATAGGAATTGAAATGAAATCGAAAGTCACTACTAGTGTTACGTAATTGTATCCGAAACCCTGTTCCGCCTTGTAGACTCCTAGACATCTAGTCCTTAGCTAAACGACTGTTAATTTGTACTCGTGTCGCAATCTTGCGTCATAAAAAAGAAAAATACACGAGACTGCCACAAAACCTGTTTAAAATGAAACTAGAAAATTTCTATATTAATAATGCGACACGATTCACTAAAGTATGTTCGTTTGGCTCCTTTAAAAGCCGAACGACGAATCTACAAGTAAAATATAGAAAACGTTTAAACAAATAGCTGTGTTTAAATTCAACTTCGGTTCACAGATTGAACCAGACTAGCTGCCTAGTATAAACGACAGCGACCCTTTTTCCGAAGCAACTGTAATAACTCATCTCTAAATGCTATTCTCGTAGCGATCGGGTCGATTCCAAATTTAGAACGCGTCCTTTTTAATGATCTATGAGATTCCGACATGCCTAATTAAGGGCAGGTCGCCTTTGAATATTTAAAAGGGTAAGGAAATTACGACAGGATATGCGAATACTTTATATGTACACCATACATGATGTGTCAATTGAAAAAAGTAGCAACAGTTTGGGGTTAAAATGTCCTGTATAAAGTCCCGCGACCGAAATATCTGCAAGGCACGTTGTTCTAAGCGTATCAACAAGTACAATCTATTAGAGCGAGTAGACCCAGGCTAGACATTAAATTGGTTGCCACACAAACAACTTACTGAGTTATTCATAAGCATCCTTCGTAAACATCCTACCACGATCTAATGTATGGTAATTGTCGTTCGCGCTCCCTTTCCTTAACCGTTGGGACTTCCTGGCACTTGATACGTCGTACCACGTTAGCGGCGCAGTAACATAATGTTCCTGATAAATAGGATTATATCAAACTATTATCAGTTAAATAGATTATCTGAAGGTATATGATAAGGGCCTGCTTTCAAAGTTGCAACAAAATAACTTCAATATTTTTGTTTACGAAGTGCCCAGACAGGCCCTAAAACCATCGTATTTATCGTACATCGATGAACTCCTGATAAATGTAAATATTTATCAACATTATTTTTTTATAATTTCGACTAGTAATCTCGATCTTATTTATTTGATCATAAAGTCGATGTTTGTTTATACAATATTTTTCTTTAGTAAATTCGGTCTAAGTACTAACAAAATTGAAGCTTAACCAGGCTACGCTATTATTTAATACTCGTGTTATATTTTATTTTAGTAACAATATTGTTATATTCGTGTTTTATTTTTAGAAACTTTTTTTAATGTTATGGGGTCCCTAATGTGTGTAGATGAAATCAAACATTTATATTTTTGCTTGGTTAACATGGAGCAATTTATGTACGTAAGTTTAAGAAAATTATTTGTAGACTGTGTCTGAAGGAAGTGTTTAGTCTACAAGATAAGTGATTGCAATGAGCAGAATATAAATTGCTCCGTGTTAATGATATTTACGGTACAGCACTGCACTGCCAGAACAAAATGCTATCCCTATAACGGAATTGATCCGAGTAAAGGTAATTAAGTAATCTTGCCGGGCTCACACAGGGACCTCTTATTTAGTAAGACTGGTATTATTTGTATAATTGGCTTTATTTACTTAGTTTATTGGCTCATGATTTGTGAGACGTTCTAAAGTGCTAAATTATAATGTGAAATTGAAGCAATGAAATTAGTGTTAGTATTCGCATAAGTGGATGTCATTTGCTAAGTTTAATTTTAATGTTACTTAGCGCTAATCAGTCTTAGGTCGTGCGTCTGTTGAGGATTATCATTTACACGCCTAGTTTTGATAAAATGGAAAGTTAAAGTGTAAATAAAAATTCGATAATCGATTGGCTATTGGAGGGCTCGTGGCGCCACGAGTAATTGCTGGAATAACATTGAATTGAATAATAAAATATGTAGATTGGACTTAATGCGTGACTTGATCGTGTGAGTGATAAATCTTAATAGGAGCTAGTCGTAATATCATTGCGAATGTAAGTATACAGTACACGTTGTGCCATAGACTGGACTGGTTATGCTAACTGCACATAGTCAAGTTTTCAAGGAGAAACTCAAGCTTACAAAGTAATCTCCGTCGGAAACAAGTTGAAAATGTCGATCTACGCACTTTATATGTAAAAATAAAACTGTGATTTTGTCCTCTTGTGCCACTTCGTTGACAAATTCGGCCGAGTGACGCAAGAGAACAGACCCCTGAAAAAATATCATTGAAAATATTGTGATTTTAGAACATAATAATTGAAATATCAAAATGGGAAATCATAGAGAATTTGATTTACCTATGCCGTGTGCATATCACCACACATAGACTAAGTAATGTTGCCAAATGTAAATAATGTAGATCTAAGTCTAGTCTAGGATATTTTCGTCTGAATGTCAGAGTTTTAGGCTGTGGACACACTCACAGAACCTAGATCAATTAGATCAATATGAGATGAATTTATAGAACTGTAGATGTGTTTCTCTACAAGAGTGAGAAGTGAGGCTGGTTGATAGCTTATGTAAATCGCATATTGTCTTACAAATCTAACTTTGTAGAGAAACATTCTCCAGTTCAATGTTGTTAGTAAAGGCCTAATTCCATTGTAAATGTCCCGTGTGTTCACAGCTCTAGCATAAACTATTGTAAAAGAAGTAGTAAAAGTTAGATTGTGTAGTGTTTAGACACTCTTTAGACATTACGTTGATGTCAATACGTCGTGTCGTGTTTAGTCGAATAACGAATGTCTTAATGGCCATGTTTATCATTTATTTTTTATTTTAAATTAACAAACGTGAACGTCTGTTGAAATTTGATGTATTAAAATATATTTTCTAGACAAACAATATGTTTTATTTAAGTCTATTGACCTCGATTGGCTTGATGCCATCCAAAAATACTAAAATACCTAGCTATCTTCAACAGCTTTTACGCTTTGTGGTAATAAGAAAAAACACATGTAAAGTATACAAATGCTGATTCTTTATTATAATCCTTCACTGTACAATAGTATCGGGTAGCGTGTGTGGCGCCAGAGCTCACGACTCGACGCCGCGTACACAAACTAGTTTTATTTACTCGGAATTTGACTATATGTACATCGGCAGCGCGGACCCGCCGTGAGCCGCCGGCGAGACTATTGCGGGCAGCAGTCGTATCTCATATCTCAGATTCAATCAATAATACAAATTAATACATTATCATACTCTGCTAGTTGGTGTAGTACGGGTGAAGGTTAACTTTAGCCTATAACAAAAGTATTCCTAATATCGGTACTGATTTAATAGTTAACAATTACAGAAAGGTAATGTCACAAGTCTCGTTTTGCGTTGAACAGTTTGGGTACGGCAGGGCAAACTAAAGTTATCGGCGCGTACTCGGTGCACCACAGGTCACGGCGACACTGTCATGTTCCCTCACACCGCAGTAGCTGCGACGGCGGCGGCTAGGACGAGGGCGAGGGGCTGGGCGGGCTCGGCGCCTCGTCGGCCGCCGCGCGGCTGGCGGACGCGCGCAGGCAGTCGCCGTGCGCCTTGTACTCGATGGCCACGGTGGCGGGCAGCTGCAGGATGCGGCGCAGCGCGTCTCGCACGCGCGCCGCCATCGCCGTGTCCGACGCCGTGCGGTGCCACACCGCCAGGTGGTCGTCCTGCGACAACCGACCCTCGCATTACTACACTCACATTTATTGCATTTTCTTTAATGTCATCAGTGCAAGCTGCTTACCTGGAACCGTACGGATAGTACAACGCCGCAAAGCTCCGGGCCGACCATGAACTGCTCCCCCAACATTGCCATACACAAATCTTCCCATGCCCGACCCGTCTGTGTTTTGCGTAGCCGCACAACCTGAAACAAGCACAAAACAATTCTCTAGACAAAATTATTTTTAACCAACTGCAAAGAAGGTTCTCAGTTTGACCTGTATGTAAACATATATGTATGCATGTAGGAATGTTTATGTGCTATTATCTCGCGATTGGATGAAACCCATATTGAAGCAGTTTTTAGAAAAGGTAAAATGTAGAATTAGTTTCATAATAGTTGCTCACCCATTTCCCTCCATTGACATTGGCGGGGTCCTCCCACATGGGCTTGATGCCCAGTTTGAAGAGGTGCAGGTCGGACAGCGGCGGCAGCTCCGAGGGTCGCGCCAGGTGCGTGTACAGACCCCACCACTGTTCCACGCTCGCCACCCTACCCACCAAACGTAGCGCCTGCAATTCGACAACAAAAAATGTTTTAGATATTCGAAAAAGTATACAAAAAGTTCTAAGTAGTGTGGTGCATAGTTGTAACTTATAATTATGCAAAATAATTGCAATTTACCCATGTTGTGGAATTTGCCAACAAGTACATAATTGTTAATTTTTAAATGAATTGGTATGATTATAAAAAATAGTCATTTCTTCACCTCTTCATATTATATTTCTGTATGTATGCAATTATTATAACTTCTAATGATCAAACCTATTAAAATAGCAAAGAAGTTATTTTGAAATTAAAATTATTATAAATAGACGATGATGAGATGAGATGGTATTTGAATTTCATTTAGGTACCTATTTGGTGCGTTTGTGCGACGCGTAAAGTTTCGCGAGTTCAATTCCCGCCCGAAACAATATTTTATGTCATGTGATATATATTGATAAACACACCTACACCACTTAAATACTTAATATAATCATTTGTATTTTAAATTAGCTAAAGGAAAAGTACTAAGCATAATATTATGTAATTAGTACTCATTTTAGATTGCTGTTTCTGTTTTTACAACATATTCATTAAACCTACCATTTCTCATTGAATTGTAACTCCATTGAATATGAAATGGCATCATGCACAGTTGAATGTAGGTTGCTTCAGAAATGTACACAATACACTAGCATAGATAGGAAATAATTGAGTGACAATAGTTGACCTAGTTGAGTGGAAACTAAAGTTGCAGTCTCTGAATAAACAATTCATTCTTGGAGGCTGAAAATTCTTTTTGAAATGAGTTTAGTAATTCTTTGTTTCCACATAGAGTGCTATGAAATAAGAATAAGAATTTTATTTGCTCAAACATGTGTGTGCATACAGGATTAAAATAATATAGCATGCAAGATCTTAGAGAAAAGTGGCTCATGACAGGTCTGCCATTTATCATGGCGTGCAAATATCTATTATAATATAAGTGATAAAAGTAGCCTAAATTGACTATGTGCATTTTATGAGTGGGAGATATGGATACTATAAAAAAACTTAACACAAGATTTAAAAAATCCTCTTTTGTCTTTGAACAAAAGTTCATATCTTGATATTTTACTTTTTAAACTTCAAAAGTTAATCTGTACTCTGTACATGAAATAAAAACTCTAATTTGATTTTGCAAAAACTTTAGTTAGAATATTAAATATTTTTATGAAATAGGAAAATTTAAAAAAGAACAAAACAAGTAATTTTAGTATATTTATTAAGTTACTACTACCTTCATAAAATTAGGGTCATGCTAATAAATGCAAATCCATAGTGGTATGGATAATTTAAATGTTAATAGGTATTAGAAAATTTCTTAAGTTATAAATTGTTAATAGATTGTCATAAAACAAAGTAAGTGTAAATATTAAAATGTTATTTCTGAGTATAGTTTCTTATTTAAGGCTTTGGTAGTTATGTGTTTACAATATAGACAAGTTATTTCTTTTCCTTTCAAGTAGGTTCAATAGTGGATGTATAAGTTAGACAAAAGTTTGATACTTAGAAAGTAACTTTTTGTCCAATGAAGTATTGAAAACAAAAGTTTTGTACCAGTGAAGTACTTACCAACTTTAAAAGTACTAAAAATAGTTAAGTAGGCCCACCAACTGTGCCATATTGATAAACATATGTAAATTACATATAATTTGCATATTTATACAATTTCTTTTGTCTACTTTTTGTAAGAAGTTGTTTAGTACTTCAAACAAACATTTTAGAAGAGTTATTGTTTATAGCTGTCTTGTGGGTTAAGTGGTAAAATAGCAGTAAGTTTGACAAATACGCTGTAAGTTAGGGCAGGATGGACATCAGCTAGAACTGCTACAAACCTGAACGTAGCCTGAAGGAGTAGTGGACAGCTCGCGCGCGGGAGGACGCCGCGAGAACCACATCCAGTAGGAGTACTCGAGCTTATGCTCGTGCGCCGGCACGGGAGGCGGCGTCGCCTCGTCAGAGTTCCTGTCATCCTCTTCATTGTTACCGTGGTTCTGGTTAACGCCACCACCGTGGCCACCCTGGCCACCTTCCCCAGATCGACGTTCAGGTACGTTTAAATTGTAGAACTTGCACATTTTCCTCTCTGTCATGTTATTTTAAATGAACTAACATGTTTCACCAACGGCCTAACCTAGGACACGTTGCTTTAATTGAACTATCTGAATGTATACAAAACTCAAATTATGATTCTATAATTACACAACACAATTAAGAGATAGGTACACCTAAATAATATTTAATAACAGTTATTAAATACGTTTATCTTAAATCAACCTATTCCCTCTTTTACTGTGTATAACCTTTTTCTTTCCGTCATCAAAATTCAAATCTGTCATTTGACAGCATGGGTATCTAACATGCGACCAAATTCTATTGTGTTTATTTGCAATAAAATGAAGACGAAACGATAACTCGATTTCTGTAGAGCGAAAGAGTAAGCAACAGAATGCTCTACTACCATTTTAATTTGATGGTATAATTTAGCCCTAAAAATAAAAAATGCGTTCGTCATCGGAAAGTTTGAAACATTATTAATTTTAGACATCGCTGCATTATATAGGTCTAAACATTGAATTATATTTTTAGAATTCTTTTAATGAAATGTGTCGTGTTAAAATTATTTTTATCTCATTTTCTCATTTTGTAGTTTTTTTATTTCGCAAAAGCGTAGGGTTTGTTTGATGGGTTGGCTAATGTCAATCTGTGTCAAAGTCAATCTGTCAAAGATTGTTATTGAAAAAATTGTTTAACGTCAAATAGTCGGCGGGACAAACGAAAACATTCGCAAAATTAAAGAAAAATAAGTAAATACATCGTTTTGCTGATAAAAAGTTTCTTCAAATCTATAATTCTAGTCATAAGTGCTTACTTGGTTAAGTTATTAACAACTGTTTATGCTTGTTAACTTGAAAATCTGTGTTGTGTTGAAGTGCACTAGTTTTAGACAGAGACATGGATAAAACTGAATCTATCGGTAGAAGTAGTATAGAAGGGTGCATGAACATCGATTTGATGCGGTCGCTGGTGAAGCAGTATTCTGAATTGGTAAATAAATTATTATTTTTAGAGTTAATGTAGATCTACACAATTGAGTAGGTTATATACCTAACTTGACTTGTTAAAATTGTAAACTGTTGTACAGTATGACTTATATTGTGCATAACATATGCTTTCCAGGGCTGTGTAGACTGTATGGTACACTGCAAAATCGAACTATTGCCATAGTAATTTTACTCTGTACTATGTTAATTCATTAATTTTGATATTCTTCCCTCTTACTTGCTGTAGAATCGAAATAGACATTATTTTGACTTCTACTAGTTCCACTAAATTTGAAATTGTGTTTCCAAAGTTGAATATAGTCTAAAAGTCAAAGCATTTATTTCAATTAAACCATAATTTGGTACTTTTGAGACATCAACAAATACAAAATAAATAATAGTCTGTCAGTCAGTCCGTCAGTGAAGCCAGGTGAAGGTAGGTGCTCATTCCAAAATGTAGATTCGAATGGAGAAGAACAAGAAAGAAACTCCTTCATTACTCTTTTAAAAAAAGTATGTGCTACAATGTCTCTGATACATGTTCCTATACTGTATGTATATACAGTAGTAGTAGTATACATGTTCCTATACTGTATATACATACAGTATAGGAACATGTATACTACAAATATGATTGAATTTTATTCATATTATATATTTTAGGGACAATGGACCAGTGCCCTGTTCTGGGCGGATGCTGCAGCAGCTGCGGCAGGTGGAGGGCTGGACTCTGCCAGCGGTGACGATGTTTGGCTGCTGGCCAGTGCCATGCTCGCCAGGGGAGAACTACATAGAGCTGCACATGCAGTCACCTCTAGAGGACTTCATAGGTAAAATGAAAAAAAAGTAATGCTTTTCATAGTTTTTATTTTAAATGACAACATTATCTGTTAGGATCTGTTTATTTAAATAAACACATAAATACATAAAAAAAAATTTACACACATCTATAACCTAAAAAGTGGCCACTGCTGACCAATGGCCTCTTCTCACACGAGAAGGTTTGAGCATTAATCACCATGCTTGCTCAATGCGGGTACCAATGATCTTTCATTTGCACAAATCAGATTCCCTACACATTGTAATGTGCAGTGTTACTGGATTTGATGAACTGAAGAGATAATTTGTTTTTGCATATATAACAAAATGTATCATAACTAATATACTTCTGTATAACCCTAGACGTCATTTACTATGCCTGGGCGTAGCAATGCGCGCGTTCCTGGCGGCGCGGGAGCCGGCCACCGCCCTCAACTTGATGGACGAGTGCGATCCCATGCTGCTTGAACCCAGGAACACTGACCAGACGCATAATGTAAGGAATGTCTTCTTTTTTTATTTAATGTCGGGCCTCTTATTCCTCGTAAGATTAAAGAGAGATTAAATTAATTTTATACCTACTTTTCTTCAAAATCTCTTGTTTGGTAGTTGAGTTTGTTTAACATATAACTATATATGACTGAAATGGACAAATTAGCCCGAGTCTGAAAATAAAACTGATATGATGTTACTTAGGGGTACATGTATGTAAATTAGAATGTTTTGTTGAATCTTCAACTTTCAAGCAGTGGTTTATCATTGGGTGTTGATGTAGTGTATATGGGGTTAAATGTTCCAGCGCGCCCTAGCAGGCGTGTTAGTATGGCAGGCGCGCGCGCTGACGGCGCTGGAGCGGCGCGAGGCGGCGGCCGACGCACTCGCCACCGCGCTGCGGGCTGACTGCGCGCACTACGAGGCACTCGACCTGCTACTGGAACAACACGCGCTCACCCCGCACCAGGGTATGTCTTGGGGACCGGGATGATGTACTCCTACTCTGTCTTAAATATAAATACAATGTTAAGCATATGTATTTCGATTGTAAACATTTTTAAATAGGTACTTCTTATTTCCCAGTTGTTTTTATAATGCCTTGGGAAAAATAATATAACATAACAAAACATCACGCCTTTTATCCCCGAAGAGGTAGGCAGATGTGCACATTATGCTACTGTACAATGTAACACCCACTTTTCACTATTTATGTTATGAGTCCCATGTAATAGTGGGTGTGCCTATTGCCATATACCGGGCACAATTCCAGACTCCGTGCTACTACTGAAAATTTTTTAAAAACCCAGTAATACTTTGTCCGACTCGGGAATCGAACCCGAGACTCCTGTCCGGCAGTCGCACTTGCGACCACTCGGACAACGAGGGGAAAATAAGTATTACTTATAATAATGTTCTTAGGGCGTAATCCTACTAATTTTATAAATGCCATAATTTGGGAATATTTTCAGCATATTTGGCACGAAGATAGATTAGTATACATATAGTCTTAAATAAGACATGGCCTTTTTTCCAGTAACGCAGGCGAAGTTGTTGGCAAAAGCTAGTAAATTAAGTATTTGTGGATATGTTTCAGAGAGTGAGTTGATCGAGTCGCTCCCCATCAACTCCCAGCTGAGCGCGGCGGAGGGCGCCCTGCTCCGCGCGGCCTACAGGCAGCGCCTGCACCGGTACTCGCCCGCACCCGTCGCACTGCCGCCGCCCGATACTGACTGCCCCGTATGTATACTTCTATTATTTCCACTTGACATAAAGCAGGTATTTTTTTAAAACTGGGACAAGCCATCAAACGTTCCACGTGATGTTAAGCAATCGGCGCCGCCCTTCTTGGGGTTAGGGATTTCAAGATTGGGGGATTTAGGGATGGGAAACGATTGATCCTGAGAGGCGATCCATTTTCCTCGTTTGCCGCCTATATTCTTTACAAAGGCAAAACTAACGTGTATTTATATTTCAGATAACAGCGGAGGCGGAGACGGTGGGAGGTCGTATGATGGAGGCGGCCCAGAGCCGCGCGCGGCGCCTGGCCGCCGCCTGCCGCTGGACGGACGCCCTGCGCGCGCTCGACACTGTCGACCCCTGGTGCTGCGTCGAGGTAACTCATTCGATTTTAATATTATGCCAAAAGCCTTTACAATGGATCATGACCTGCCGTTTGTATTCGAAAGTCAAATGTTGTCTTTAGACTAATGTTCAATCAAAACAAAGTGACAAACTACACTCCTGTACACTCTACGGGCCTTATCGTTGCGCGTCCTTGCCACTTTGAACACGCTCGCAATCCGGCAGTATTATAACGTCCGACGGTGACTGGTTGCAGTTTTTGTGACTGTGTCACGTCACACATTCATTAATGTAATGCGGGGCTCGAAGGACCACATTGACTACACTTTGAGGTGTAACATTTTAATTTGTGATATTAATGTTGATATACGTAACTATGTATGTATGGGTTTTAATTCTAATCTATTATTAAGGACTTGCATTGCTTCATTCATATTCATCAGTCTGGTCATCGTGGGTAAGAAAACGTTTAAGTTCCTCGTATGTGCAAAAGTTGCCACCCTGCTCGATAGATGGCGTTGTACAATAATAGCGTTGTATTGAATCGCGCTATGGTTTCGTTACCAGCGTTTGGTTTGGAGGGCTTTCTACGGCACCTATTTATGATGAGGAACAATGTTAACCTTTAATTATCAATTTTTGATAAAAACTCATGGTCGAGAGACTAGTGAGTTTTATGAGAGATGAAAAATAGAGATGACGGAGTATACAAATTAAAAACCTTACTCCTTCAATTAGGTAATAAAAAGTATTCGACACGTATTTTTTTATTTCGTCGTATAAGAAAGCAATACTAAGATAAAACGAATCAAAGTTTCGAAGTGGGCGCTAGCTACGTCATATCTACGTATAAAACGTACCTAGAAGTGACGTCACGCGATATTTCAAATCAATATATCGTCGAAAGTATTTGTTCCGTGAGATTTTGTCATCTGCCCTAATGTAGTAGTACGTATCCACAGGTCCGCGCAGCGTGCCTGGTGGAGTTGAAGCGTAGTTCGGAACTGTTCGCGTTCGCGCACTCCTTGGTGGACGCGTACCCTCACGCCTGGACGTCCTGGTACGCCGTCGGCTGCTATTATTATCTTATTGGTGAGATTTTTTTACATAATTTATATATTTTACTAGCGACCCACCCTGGCTTCGCTCGGGTTCAATATGCATGTATTATACATATAAACCCGCCTTAAGAATCACTCTATCTAATAAAGAAACCCGCTGCGTAGTTTTAAAGATCTAAGCATACATAGGTACAGACATACGGCGAATAGCGACTTTGTTTTTTACTATGTAGTGATTTAAACTATAATGTCCACGCGTGCATAAGCTAGACTTAATTAATACCTATAAGGCGGACTTAAATATGACTTTCTCTACCAGTCGACCTTTGACATAAACATAAACTGCCTCGTTGGTCGAGTGGTCGCAAGTGCAACTGTCGGGCAAGGGGTCTCGGGTTCGATTCCCGAATCGGGCAAAGTATTAGTGGGTTTAAAAAAAATCGACCTTTGACGTAATGAAATAATAATAATCTTGGTCTTCACTTTCGGGCATTGTAGATATATAAATTTTCACGTGAGAGACCCACGGGGTGCGACAAAAGAGCCGCAATAATACCTCGTTCTTACATACGAGGTACAGAGACCCTATTGATACAGAGCAGTTGCTCTGTATCCATGGGCTGCCCTGTAAACCGTGTGCTCTAAATGAGCAACCTTCAATCCCGCAAATATTAATTTTGTTTTAATTGAAACGGTATACTCACATGAATTAATTGACATTGAGTGAATAAGCCGTTGTAGATTTAGTGGTTGTAGATATGCTGTCTTTATTAATCGGTCAATGACGGTCTGAGCACTGCTATAAAAATATATTGTTCCACACACACACAAGGTCATACAGACATACAATTAGATTATTGATAATTTATCGCAACTGACACGCGGATAAGTAAGGAAACGTGTTAACTCTTACATATAATTTCATCGACTGGACACAGCTTGGGTTAAAGGAATAATGTAAATAGACACCTCACACATCTAATTATATACGTATTACATAAACAATTGCATGCTAGTGTGTCCCTACACCGTTATTTTCAAATAATTTACTTTGTATCACGATAAGTTACTGTACAAAAATATCTATTATTTTGCCTTAAATAACTCTGTGGTACAGGTAAGAGTGAGTTAGCGCGTCGCTACCTGAGCAAGGCGAAGAGCTTGGAGCCCAGCGCGGGCTGTGTCTGGCTCGCCTACGGACACAGCTTCGCCGCGGACAACGAGCACGACCAGGCCATGGCTGCGTACTTCAAGGTAACTCTCAACCTCATTGCTTTGGCAATAAAGCGTAGTTATCTTTCATTGTTAAATAAAATCACTGCTTGCCTCTTGCACCTACCATTTACTCTTCTCTGCATCACCCAAAGGTCAGACTAGTAGAAAATGCCTGCGGCATTAAGTCCACCTTTTTGTACATTTTGTGCATGAAGCATTCTTACTAATATTATAAATCGGAAAGTGAGTTTGTTTGTTTGTTCCACTTTCGCGCCGTAACTACTAAACTGATTGCTTTGAAAAGCTAGTATTAAATAAATAAAATAAATAGTTCTGTTGAAGTGTGGGAGATCCATGTTTCGACATGGATTGACATTTCGAATGGGCCGGCGTGGAACAATGTTTGTATTATGTATGGCCGTGTTAATCAGGTTACCGAGGGGAGATCCTCACGCCCAATTGTCAAATTTCCAAACCCTAAAAGCCGCTAAGCCGCATCTACCTCCTCTAGTGTTCCGAGTGTCCATGGGCGGTGCTGATTGCTTACTGTCAGGTGATTCATCGGCTCGTTCGCCATCATATACTTAGATGCATACATACAATGACATACATAATCGTAAACACGTGTTTTTTTTTCAGGCTAGTCAGCTAATGTCAGGCTGCCACTTGCCCCCGCTATATGTAGGAGTGGAATGTTCCCTGCTAAACAACTTCACCATGTGCGAGCGGTTCCTTACCCGGGCCGCCTCGCTACACAGCAACGCCAAGGTCAAGGTCAGTGGAGTATCATATACACTGTAGAATAAAATAGATCCTGAACACCGCCATTTACTTATTTAATAAGCTCTGTTTATTCATCATATTTCAACAAATCGGTTTACAATATACAGTGTAACAATCAATTAAAGGTTATTATGCACAAGAAAATAATTATTTATTTATTTATACTTTATTGTACACACAGAAACAAATTGTAAACATTGTATGTTACTCGATAAACTAGAAAATCTTGTTGACAAGCAAGCATTCGCGTCCACGGACATGCATGGCTGTCCCACGAGAAACTAACTGTATGTACAAAATTATACAAGACAAAAAATCCTAAATTCATTACTCCACGCACGCGGACAAAGTCACGCCCAGAAGCTGGTTATGAATTGAAATTCAAGTTTGTAACGAACACCCAGCGCCATCTAGTATAATTTATCTAAAACAACCATTTTATTATGAAGATTGATCACACATACAAACCATCCGCCTTTATTAGCAGAGTTGTCTTCGAACAAATCATCATTCTACTAGCTAGAGGATCTGTGGGTGGGTAGCCACGCATCCTACTCTTAACCTAAGTATGATTAACTCCAGTTCGATAGCTCAGCGGTCTTCTGGAATTAGCCAGCTAGGGGAGGTCTGAAGACGACGGCCACGCAGTCGTTTTCGTACCTTGTTCTACGAGAGCTACGATATTTTTACTTACCAATAAGCGATAATGAGAACCAAACCTCACGCTACTTTAGCATCATTTGATGAGCAAATAAACAGTAGTTCTCATTGTCAGAAAACTATAAACATGAAGCAACGCTTGCGTTGTGTTTCGTGTGAGTGAGGTTACCTGAGGCCCAATTACCTTCCCCTTCTCCAATCTCCCCAATCCCTGAATTCCCAACGATCCTCAAACCCCTAATCTCCATAAAGCCTGAACGCACTTGTAACGCCACCGGTGTTCCAGGTGTCCATGGGCGACGCCGATCAGGTGATCCGTTTGCTCGTTTACCGGCTTATGCCATAAAATAAAAGCATGTGTCCAGGCAGTGGAGGAGGGCGAGAGTGTGGGCGACAAGGCCCGCTGGTGCCGCGTGGTGTCGGCGGCGCGCGACCCGCACGTGGCGCACGAGGCGGGCGCGGCCGCGCTGGCCGCCGGGGACTGCCACGCCGCTAGGACACTCTTCACACTCGCGCTCGAAGCCGCCACGCCGCCCGACAAACAGGAGGTCCGATTTTATATCTTTTTATAGAGTTTTTTCGTCATTTTGTAAAAATAATGTACATTTTGCTACCTGATAAAGTGTTTGTTACTGTATTTTCTGCACAAAAAACTTTCGTAAATCTCGAAAAAAATGTCTTTTCGTAAAAAGTTGCTCAGATTTTGTTCGGGCTTTTACTTTTTGTTTAGAATTCTATGTAGAAGGGAAAGATAAAAAGAAATTAACTCTATTCTTGCGCAAATTGAATGTGATCGCGCAAATTTAGCGCAACAAAGACAACAATACTATCTAAAATACTTGCGCAACCTATTTCCTATCCTTAACATATTAATCTATCTGACCCCAGGTGAGTCCCCGTTGGGCGGCGACACTAGACGCTTTAGGCCATGCGTGCCGTGCGCTAGGCCGGCCTCGGGAAGCCCTAGTCTGGCACGGACGAGCCCTAGCGCTCCGCCCCGCCCGGCCTGCGACACTATGTGCAATGGGCCTCTGCCACGCTCTGCTCGGAAAGGAGAGAGATGCAGCTGCATTATTACACGCAGCATTAGCACATGATCCTGATGACGTAGTGGCGCTGGCGTTACTTGATGCCATCGTGGATCGACTTGATGCTCAACTCACAGGTGTGTATGAAGAACTTGTGTTTTTGAGTTAAAATATTATTTGTGCTGGTGGAATAAACAAAACCTAATAGTCGGGATTAGATATAAACAGACAATGTTTTCGAAATGATGTCACCTGTACCTGTATTGACTATGCAGACAACGCACTGTTACATAATGTTAATACGGATTACTTACGTCACTTGTATTCCTAGGCTAGTTTGTAATGAGTTTATATAGGGCTCCGGTTAAACATTCGTTAGTCGTAATAACTAAACCGCAACATGTAATTCTAAGATTACATTCGACTATAATACAACCTCATCTCTTTGTAACGGAAA
Organism: Spodoptera littoralis; assembly: GCA_902850265.1. NCBI lineage: Eukaryota > Metazoa > Arthropoda > Insecta > Lepidoptera > Noctuidae > Spodoptera > Spodoptera littoralis. The sequence continues at coordinate 2,328,209 of LR824542.2, read as the reverse complement.
ATTACTATTCAAACAGTATTTCTAACATCAATATCTTATTAAAAATATATCTTATTTAAAATTTCAGAAGAAGAAATCCCCCAGTTCCCGTTCCCAGCGGTGAACATCTCCCCCCCGGCGGCGCCCATAACGCCGCCTGCCGACGCTACCAACACTTCAGACATGAGCATGAGCTTCGACTAGTCAACATCAGCTACTTAAATTTCACTATATACCTTATTCCAATCTAATAAGGTTCATTTATGTTGTTTACATTACGTGCGCATTGACGAAATTCTCAACAAATCAAAGTAATCAATGCACACTTATTAATATTGTATTATTTACCTTGTATCAATGTAATAAGATCCATTATAGTTCTACACACATGTTCGCTAGCAATACTTCATGTAGCTTCGACTAGCCAATATTGGTTATTGTATTATATGCCTTGTGTCATTGTAATAATGCATATTTTTGCTGTTATGTGATCTTTGTTCGCTAGCGTCTCACCCATTCAAGTTCAGAATGTCCCTATGTCGTGTCCGATTAACATACAACAACTAAACACAAAGCCAGGATTACTTCCAAAGTGAGTGCACATCGCGATAATCTTGAATTATAAAATTAGTCCCAATTTCCATTGGTTACATTGCATTACGCGAACGGCTGGACCGAATACGCTACTACCAATAGGGATGTGACAGAGTATCAAAATTAAAAATCCATTTAGTCCGTCAGTTAGGTAATGAAAAAATATTAGACACGTATTTTTTATTTTGTCGTATAATAAAATGATACGAATCAAAGTTTAGGAGTGGGAGCTAAAACGTCATTTCTACGTATAAAATGTACATAGAAGTGACATTACGCGATATTTCAAATCAATATATCGTCTACTGTATTAGTTTCTGTAAGAAATTAAAAAATACGTGTCTTATGTTTTAAAATAATTTGACAGACGGACATTAAAATAAAATTAGTCATAGCTACACTATTAGAAGCCGACCTTCCGATTGGTCCATTCTGAACTTGACAGAAAAATTAAATACGAATATCTAATTACTATATGTAGTATTGTGCTCTTTATTTTAATACTGTTTAATAGAGATCTACCGTAAACAGATTACTCTACATATTGTATATAGATTGCGAAAATAGCACACTCATTGGATTGTGCCACTAATGTACTGTAAACAGAAATTATCGATAAAATAAAAATATTTATAAATTAATCTTGTTTCACTTCCTTATTGTTTACTTCATTAGTATCATAGTGGGTCGAAAAAATCTTAGAATGACATGAACGCGATAATCTCGCGATCAGAGATGTCTACATTATACCTAAATATATTTATAGGCATTTCCCCGCCTGCATCAGGATCGGCCATTGCGTGGGTATTTGGCATATAATAAGATAAAACACCGAGTCACAATGTAATGTCTTCTTAATCACTAATCTAACTAAATTTATGAAAAATTATAATATTGCGCGGAACTTTGACGGTTCGTCGGAGATTTCTCGCGCACGCCATTCATAACCGTAGTCTGGTTCAAAAATATGGCGGCGCTGTTCTCGACATGACGCTCCGTCAGAATGACTTCTGTGGCTATATCTCATCCTTGTTCCAAAACCAATAATAGACGGCGCTGTGTTAGGACTTTACTGTTAATACGCATCCGTGCCTAGCAGGAATGGTGCAAACTCAGAGACCACTTATATTCATGTTTTCTAAGGATCCCATAAAAAAATTATCTTGTCCGGAATTACTTCAGACAATTTTCCTAAAATTAGATTAGGGTATGTGCCACCCGCCGAGAAATACCACTTCGAGAATTACATGGCGTGATGTTTTGATAATGTGCTATGAGTTCGAATGCACTTTCGAAGTTTACTTTTTGCAATAGTTTACCAATTATTTTTTGTTTCAAACATTTTATTTCTTTGTAAAACCATTGTTTTAGACAAAATCATTTTATTTCTGGACAAAAACGTAATTTTCACGGTGGAGTATCTATTAACCCCATTCCTGTATGTGTTTACTACGTTTTACCGTAAGTACCGAAATATTCTAAAACTAATAAGCCAAATGTTAAGGCTATCTTCGTTTTGATAACTTCAAAGAACGGTTTTTTATTTGATCTGTAAATACATATGTTTGCGATTATCTCACGTTTGCCTAAGCCGATTTTGATGTGGATTTTCGGAAAAGTATTCATGAATCTCTTCTTCGGTGAAAGGGAACTTTTTTCCTTCTTTGGCAACCGAGTTTCCAAAACAGTGTGGTCGACTACACTGCCAGTGTCAAGTGGTGACTGCAGAAACTGTCGAAAAAAGGGAACTTTGTAATTAGACATTTTGCAGTGTTCATTTTGCAACAGATCTGTCAGTGTAGAATATTTAACATAACATAACGCCTTTTATCCCCGAAGGTGAACATTACGGCACTTAATGCCACTGTACAATGCAACACCCACTTTTCACTATTTATGTTATACGTCCCATGTAATAGAAGGTGAGCCATATTTCCATATACATACCGGGCACAACTCCAGAGTCTGTGCTTCTGCGAATTTAAAAAAACCCAGTAATACTTTGACCCGGGTATTGAACCGAGACCCCTTGCCCGGCAGTTGCGCTTGCGACAACTCGGTCAACGAGGCACTTGCATTGTAAAATATTTATTTTCAATCGAAAGTTATTGTGTAGGTACGTAAACGCTTATGTATAATGTGTCTTATACTACTACTAAAACTTTGTTTGAACGTGGTAATCTCAAAAACTAGGTAATCTAATTTGAAAAAATATTTTTATAAATATATTAGTCCATTTATTTATTATCGCCTTCCTAATAGCGTATAGGCTGTAAAACATCACGCTAGGAGCTGAGCTGAACAGAGCGGGTGTGACCGCGCAGAAGTACGTAGTCCTTACTATATAATATTATAAACTAGCTTCTGCCCGCAACTTCGTACGCGTAATCCCATTTTTTCCCGTCCCCATTCGTGATTTTCGGTAAAAAGTAAAAAAAAATTTGGTCAAAAAGTATCCTATGTCGGTCTCCTGGCTCTAAGCCTCCCTACCAATTTTAAGCCAAATCTATTCTGCCGTTCTTGAGTTATAAGTGGTGTAACTAACACGACTTTCTTTTATATATATAGATTGGAAAGTGAGTTTGTTTGTTTGTTCCACTTTCACGCCGTAACTACTAAACCGATTGCTTTGAATTTTTGCAGATGTGAAGTTAGAAGTCTGGATTAAATAATAGGGTACTTTAAAAGCTAGTACTAAATAAAATTAAGCCAATCATTTCTAACAGTTTATCTGCCGGCCGCCGCTTATATCAGACAATAGAAAACATCTCGCATAGTCTACGTTCCCGGTATGCCACGAGTTAGGGCTCGCACACAAAACTGCGATGCGACGTCGCAACGCAAAAATGTGCGAGCTTCCTCTGTGCATCGCAAGAACTTGCGAATTCGCTGAAATCTTTGACTTGGCAATTGATTTCGACTAATTAGGGACAATTTTTTTGTAAAAACAGATCTTCACTTGGAGCCCCAGTTTTCGAGATATACATGTGGCCAAGCTGGGGAGACTCACCAGCTCGACCACCTATAAACCCTTATGACTTTTGAATTAGTGAACGACTCTTTCTGATATTGGCGACTCATTTCGACTATTTAGCAACAATTTGTTTGTGTTATCAAAAATTTAATTTGTCAGAGAGAGTGACTTTCCTGTATCCCCTAAGCAAGAACAGAAAAGCATTCTTTACGATCTATGTCACGACCTAGGTTTCGCATCGCAGCAATTCGTGTCGTAAGTTTATGCATTACGAATTTGCACCGCATCGCAGTTTTAACCTTTCGTGTGTCTAAACGCGGATCCACGCGAGACAATGCATTTTCTGTGTCTCTTATCGGTGCATTCAAGCTCAATATTAGGCTATTTACGAGCCCTAAATAGCCCGATACCCTTGTATGATTTTTTTTTTTGGTGTCCTCAAGTAAATAAGTGTAATAAATACGTGTTCAGGGGAAAGGCGGAGGGGAGTCGTGAAATAATACAAAGAAATTTGCAATAACAAGTATATTTTGTATAGTTAAAAATCAAATAAGCGATTCACATAAAATCAACATTTCGTTTTGAACATCCTAGTATGTTAAAACCATGATTATACATTTTAAAAGCCCATTTTAAAAAGTTTAAAATTGCTACTATAGGGCTTACTAGGAGGCACATTTAAAATTGATTAAAATCACCTAATTCTAATAGGCACATACGTAAAATTTGTCTAAGGAACATTTCTACGCTGTTAGCGTATTACAATATAATTTGTTTGATAAAATTATCAACTACATAGTTACATAACGGCATACCGTTACATATACAATGCAAAAATAATCAGCACTTGATAAATAGTAAACTTTAACCGCCCACGGTCGGATGTAGCTGACAAATGAAATGTTAATTGACAGATCGTGTCGATAAAGACGTTCCATTTGTCGGCTTTACCAGACATTCAAAGGGATACAATAATATCCAAATAATTTAATGAAAAAGTATAACAAAAAGTAATTAAAAATAAAGTGTAGATATAGAAACAAGTCTACACATTACAAAATATAAACATAATTAAGAATTAAATGCAATAATTGAGATCAATAATCGAGTTGTCGATAAGTACTCGAATGTACGATAACGCTCCCGTTCAAGTTTAAATTTAGGTCAATTTATCAAGGGAATATGAATTTGATAATACACAAACTAAAGTTCATTTTACAATGACATTGAAGTTTTAAAATGTGGAAGTTACATGAAATAAAACTAAAATACTAAAGTAAAAATGGAGGTTATCAAAACGTTCGAGTACCTTACCGTAATGAATCAACAAACAAGCAAAATGTTGGCGAAGCGCCGAACTTAATAGCGGGTCGACAACAGCGGGCTGCAGCTTACTGCAGGGCCATGGCGTAATGTAATGCGGGCCACGGCGTAATGCAGGGCCGTGGCGTAATGCGGGCACTGCAGGGCTGCGGCGCGGAGGACTAGTTGAGCCAGCTGGAGACTGCGCCCTCGGCCGCGTCGTCCCCGCCGCCCTCGGCCTCCTCGCTCACTCCACTGCCGCCACTGCCGGGCTCCTCGCTCGTGCCGCTCGTACCGCTCGTCGCGGGAGATGGTGTGCCTATAAGAATAGACAAGACGTATAAGTTGTAAGAATCACAATCAAAATAAACGTACTCTGAAGACAAATTATTAAGTTAATTTGCAGTATATTTAACTCCAGTCAGAAATACTCTGAAAATATTTAGAAAACGGTTTTAAGAGACGAGACGTAGTATTTCTCCGAGTGTACGAGACTCAATAATAATTTTATTGGCTGAGATTTTAGAAACCAGATATTCGAACTATGAAAAAACAAACAACAACCTCTCAGATATGGTTCAGTGATATTCATAATTTGTGCCAGTCAGTTCTATCTAAAAAAAAAACGACGTTGGGTACACAACGAGTAATGTAATAAACGGAGTACTCACTTTCGTTAGCGTGTCCGTAGATACCATTATAATTGTGGTGGTCAGTGGTATCCTGCGTGGGCAGGATGGCGCGTGTGCTGGTACTCTTGGAGTTGCGCATCAGTGGCTTGTGGTTGTCGGTCGAGTGCTGCCACGACCAACACGACCGGCAGAAGTAGCTGGAACAAGAATAAAACATTTTAGACAACGTTGGAAATATGTCTTCAATGAGAGATATCGTTAAGTGAGTTCACGCTATACAAGCGCCGTTTAGTTAGCACAAACATTTAAAATTTCTAAGAAAGAATAACAAATCCAACTTTTTTTTAAACAGGATGGTACAATTTTTTAACACAACATAACATCACACCTTTTAACCCCGAAGGGGTAGACAGGTGTACGTTACGGCAATTTTCACTATTTATGTTACGAGTCCCATGTAATAGGGGGGAGCCTATTGCCATACACCGGGCGCAATTCCAGACTCCGTGCTACTACTGAGATTTTTTAAAAAAGCCCATTAGTACTTTGCCCGACCCGGGCATCGAACCTGAGACCCTCTGCCGCGCAGTCGCAATTGCGACCACTCGGCCAACGAGGCAGCAACAATTTTGTATAATATACTTTAGTTGAAAGACTAGTGATATAAACGAATTTAAATGCAGTATAAAGTCTATCATTACTGTCAGCTGTGTGGTACTAAGTACTGTAACTCACCCGAAGCAGGTCGGCTCCCGACAGAAGTACGGCCCCTGCTGCAGGTTGCACACGGAACACATCGAGTCCTCTAGGTATGGGTTCACTTGTACCTGGAACAAGACAATATAAGATACATACATGTACAAAACTCAAAACAGTCCCACACATCCCTTAAGGGATATGCAGTACCTATGTACCTCATACTTGTAATGTGTCGTCCTTTGTAATATTGTCTGTGTGGTGTAGGTATATGAAATTATAAATAAATAAACAGTATTGCTGACAAAGTACTGGCTGTAACTTATACTTTTGTCTGTCAATATAAGGGACAATAGAAAACATTACGTCTCGCGTAGATGTGTTCAGAGTGCCAAGCACGAATAACTATCGCATTCGTACCGTATCGAGCGCGTTCGGCGCTCTGATTGGCCGGCTCAAGTGAACCAACCAATCAGAACGCTTAACTCGCTCGATAAAGGTTAATTTTTCATAATAACCGCCCTTAACCGCTTGAATATACCGGCGTATATTATAAAACTAGCTTCTTCCGCGCGGTTTCACACGCTCTGCTTAGCTCCTATTGGTCGTAGCGTGACGTTTTATAGCGTATAGCCCTTCCTCGATAAATGCGCTATCTAACACAAAAAGAATTATTCAAATCAGACTTGTAGTTACGGAGATTAGCGCGTTCAAACAAACAAACAAAAAAACAAACTCTTCAGCTTTATAATATTAGTATAGATGGCAAATACATGTCGCGCATATATCTGCATGTTACTACGGGTTAAGTTTGTATTAGCAAAACACTAAAACACGTGTTAACTGATCACAAATACTAACATTAGTTGTGCCAATGTCGAATGACTGTTTAAGGCGAAACAAGCTATAATAAGATAGTCAATAAAGTTCAAAATAGCACGACACACATTACATACCTTTTTAGTGAACTTGTCAGTATGTATCTGTACGTAGGCGGCGGAGATGGCGCGCACGTACGAGCGCACGTTGTTGAACGTCACGCGACCTGAACCGATCGGGTACTTGTACTTGTCCGTGTCTATTCCTGTAATATAACAATATTAAAACGGTATTACAGTAATTAAACAGTAATTAATACACAATTTTTATCAGGTACACAGTATTAAATTAACCCCTCGAGCGTCCTTATGAGCACCCGGTGGATCATAAAAAATGCACCATGCTGTTTTCTCTTTTATAAAATTTATTATTAATGTTTTGTTTTTATTTTGACTGTATTTGTTTTATTTCTATTATAATGATCCTTGTTTTCGTGTGCCAATGGCCAAATAAATGCATTTCCTTGCTTGCATAAGGATAAGGAAATGCATAAGGAACGCGGACGCTCGACGGGTTAACAGTATTAAAGTTTAGGCAAATTAATGGAGTCTTGTCATCGAACGACGAGACAAGTCCTTAAACCAAAATGGCAACTCCTGTATGCCAGGGTCTACAGCAGCTATAACCATAAAACACCGAAACAGTGAAGTTCGGCGCTTCTCACAACGAAATAAATCATATTATATCATTGTTGAAGAAAAAAGTATCAACGACCCGACTACTAACCGAGGCTGTAAGATAAGTCAATGAAGTACACCTTTGTCAAACTAAGGATAAATAAACTTTGATATATATTCACAAAGATTCTGTTATATAATTTATGTTATAGATAGACAATAATAATGCTATTTATTTGTCTTTATTTTATTAAATTTAACTCGTCGAGTACCGGTTTTATAGACACAATTAAAGAACAATAGGTCGCGGTCACCGGTGACCGCTTGGTGTTTGACAGATTAATGCAAGGTTTGTTTTTCTCTGTAATAGTTTGGATTACTTTTATTAGTTAGTAAGTATAAGTTTAATATGGTTAAGTAGCCGGTAGATTTAATAATACCTCATTATCGCATTGGGTCCTAAACCTGTAATGTTAACTTGTGTGTTTAATAAATAATAAATATTATATACCTGCATATACAACCCCCGAGAACAGATCATTCATGATGGTAGCGAGCGCGGAGGCGGAGAGCATCCCGTGCAGCGCGCCCACGAACACGGTGCGCGCCGGCTCCAGCCGGACCGACCCGCCACACACCCAGTTCGAGTCCGTCAGCGCCCACGGGATCACTTGCACCTGGGACGAATAAACAATTATCAACTGATATTACACAAGTATTTTTTTTGTCCAATGGAGTTCATTAGGTACTGAACAGCGTAAGAGATAATAGTATTATCCAACTTCAGAAATTGAAAGGTTTTCAGACATTGGATCTAAAGTTTAAAAATTATTTTTTTTTTAGGTTTTTCAGATTAGTATGGAGAAACAAATTGGCAAATAAACGTTGTCAATTTAGGCAACATTTTCTAGTCCAAAATGCTCTGGGCATTTCTATCAATAAGACACCGAGATATCACTGACAAAAATTGCCATATGGCATTAATGTCCGCCTTATGTACCATTACTTGTTTCTGTGTACATTAAAGTTTAAATAAAAAAAAATTATAACTGAAATATCTTTTTTTTAAACGACAACCCCGCCACTATCTCCCAAAACCACTGCAATTACTGTAAGCCAAGATCTACAGTAGATACAACCATGAAAACACCGGAACACTGAAGTGCAGCGCGTCCCAGAAGTATTTAAATTATTTAGATTGTAAAAATATAAACGAGTAGTTTGTTACCTGCTTGCTCCGAGTCTTGCGGGAGCCGATGCGGTAGTACCAGTCGTTCCCGTCGCGGCGGCTGGCGGCCAGCAGCGCCCGCACGCGGCGCTCGCTCTCGAATATGACGTACGCGAACCCGCGCGGGCACCCGCTGCCCGGCGCCGCGCCCGACCCGCCCGGCGCCGGGGGACCGTCGCGGCCTGGCCATTCCACACTGGAAAGGTGTTGTTTAAAATAACTAAAATTGAAATGAAGTAAAAAAATTGTATTGTATAGAGATGGGCATTTATTTACCCATTTCGTCGCCCAAGGACTCCTGAAACACCAGAGGCGTTACAAGTGCGTTATCGGCCTTTTGGGGATTAGGAGTTTGATGATCGTTGGGGATTGAGGGATTGGGGAAGGGAAGGGGGGTAATTGGGCCTCCGGAGGATTTATCCGGAAAAATGCTCATCTAATTCTAATTGTTAGAGACAATCTCGCTAGACATCGCATTAATTATGTGTAATATTACAGTAACTACACAACAGTTTCATAACTGGGTTTAACTTTGATACTTTATTACATTAATACTTCTGTGTAACAATAACAATCAGGACTTGATTAAGTCGCAGTAAGATTAATAATAAAATAACCACTTACCGTATTGGTTGAAAATGCTTCAACGTCTGCATAAGCGAGGCTTCATTGATATCCCACGGCAGACCCCCAAGGAACACTTTGGAGCTGAACCCCCCAGAGGGGTCCACACACCGCGGGGGTAACTTGCCCCCCCAGCGCAACACCTCGCTCCCATTGCGGCCATTCGATACCACTCCACCTGCGAACAAAGTCCTGGATGATATTGCTATTGTCTTCTAGAAAAGTCAACAGCGATAGTAATTGTAGCTGTACATTTCGTAAAAACGGGATCGATTTGATTCTCGTAATTTGAGCACACGCCGAAACTATTTTTCAAAAACAAATACAGAATCATATTAACAAAGCTAAATTTTAAGCATATGGCTACACACAAACCCGGTTTACCCCAGGAACCCGGAACGGCGAACGATACTTGATAAAAAATTCATATTCCCTTGAATTATTGTAAATTTACTAAAACAACTGCAGCAAATTTCTAATCTACAAATAACAAATATACAGACTAAACTAGATACTTACAAAAAGAAGCTCGCCTGGGCAGCATAGAAGCGCGGTGTTCCCTGGAGTTCTGGTCGTTCCACGGCTCGTCTCTGTCGAATCCTTCCATTCTTTCCAAGCGCTCTAGTCGATCACAGCCGAGCGGCGCCGGCGGCAGAGACACCGACGCGGTGGGCATCGCCAGGGCCTTCTGAAACATCCACTGACTGTATCTCTGGAAATACACATAACTACAAGCCTAATAGATAATTAAACAACTGTTTCCTCATTCTCGTGTTAAAATTATGCAAATAGGAATAAGAGAAACAATACACAAATGAGGCGCTAAATATAAAAAGAAATTGTAAGCCAGCAATCCAAGCTTTCCAAATACTAGACTATTTTTAAGGAATTAAATTAGGTATTAGATTCTCAGTCAAAATTAAAGTCTTAAATACCTGAACATCGAAAAGAGACTCTTTAACTTAAAACTGCAAGCAGCTACCATAATTAAAATACAAACGAAAAGAGTACTTACTAAGGCTGCCACAAGATCGGTAATGCCTTGTTCGGAGGCGCACTCCTCGGACCAGAGGCTGCCGGGCTGCGCGCTTTCACTGAAACAAGCGTACTTAGTGCTAATTACTTCATTAAAGTACACTAGGCTACTTAGAACGTTCACCCACGCGACGCATTAAGGTACGCAAGTTTTTAATTAGTATTAATGGACGCCGCCACTACACTGGTACCAAAGAAAAATTGCGCTTTTAACGTGAATCTGGGTAATGTTTTTAGTGAATAATTTTTACAATACAAATGAAGTTTGTTATTTTTTTTGTCAGTGGTCACTAAGTTATACATCTAACTTAAACTTTTATAGGTATATCAGTCATACCTACGTAAGGATATTTTTAGGTACGTATTGCAACTTTCAACTTGATCAGTTTGTGAAACCGACTGAATAATTAAAACTAGGACGACTTTAGAAATAATTTTATATAGAACATTTATATACAAAATTAGATACAAATTTTGGTTTTTGTACCTATAACTAGTGAAGGCCGTGGGATGTCTGGGCGGAAAGCAGGCGGGCGGTACGAGCGCTCGCGGCGTCTGCGCAGCTTCCGGGCTGCTAGGCTCCTCCTCCCAGCGCCAACCGTCACCACCACACTCCTGCGCAAATTCACTCACTTAACACACGTCACAAACGATCCAGTTCTAACACCTTATCCGTCGGTATCCGGTAGGATATAATTTTGACCCTTCTGTATATAAGCATCAATGTCAAAATTCAACCTTTTGTTCATTAATGTACCGACAAGCGACAGATTAGTCAAAGCTGGTCGTAAATCAATCCACTGAAAGTGCAATTGTTAAGCTACATATTAATGTGTTTATGTGTGGTTTATATTAATGTGTTTATAACTATGACTAAAAGTCGCTGAAAGGACTGACGAAATTTACTTAACCCTACTTTACTTCATTAATGACGAGACAAACGAATCTATTTGTTCGACCCCAATTCACCACTCTAGAGGCACTTCAGAGCACTAAACTTAGGTACAAACCAAACAAAGGTTTATTCAAAGCTTTTCCAAAACTACAGATACAAACGTCCCAGTTATGATATAAATTATTAAATACAATTCCCGAAACACCCAATGCTGCGTAGCCGTATAATATACGAGGACCGCAGCATCGGATATCCCATAAAATAAGATTTGTTTCCCGATGTGTTCCCAACAAGTTTCCATGTTTTACTACCAACTTATTCAATAGACCAACTAAAAGCTTTGCTTTATCCGTAACTGAAGATGTTACGGGAACATGTTAACTTTGATTTTACCAAAGGTATCGATAAAGGATCTAAATTGAATCGTTCGGTTATTGCAAGCGATAGGTAATCAAAGTTCAGAGGAATATTAGATAAAATGGTCTATCTTGGAAGCAGTCGAACGCAGCAAGTGGGCAAAGCTAATAATCATGAAAAACCGGGTATCTGTATCCAAGATAGTTTTCCGGGTCGCGAGCGCGAGCCGATTAAACGCGAGGGCCTTGGCATGAGCCTACACAAATAATATTATATTGCCAGATGCATGCCAATAGCCGGCGATACCCGGCAGACGCCTGCCAAGTGCGCGATTGCTAACTTGCTCCACAATATTGGAGGGTATGTTGTGACGCGCGCCTCTTGCCAGGGAGCAGTGTCACGAGACGATTACTTTAAGCCTCGTCTAAGAATTAAAACAGGGGAGTACTGAATCGTATGTTTTCGTTTATCCGCGGTTAAATGAAATCTTAAACTGATTTCAAAAGTATTTGTAATGTGTTAACTTTATGATCAAAAATAAAAAGTTGCGTTTTTGACGAATTATAACTGAAATACACAGAAAAGTACTAAATTTTTCGTCGTTCTTTGTCCAAATACATATCCCTTCTAATCACGATAATGCATTTGACCAGAATCGATGAAATAACTCACTGGAAAATATTCTACACTCGAGTCTGTTGTCACACGGGCGCGGACCCGAATAGTACATTACTAAAATGGAGAAGATTCAGCATCTATTCACGTCGCAACCAATAAATAACGGGAAGTGAAAATAGTTTTAAACTTCTCAAAATTTCGCTTCAAGTGGGTAATGAAATATTCATGGCGAAATCGATAGTCCTCACGAAAGAGGAGGACCTAAATATTGATATGCCCCCGCAAATAGATGAAGCTAGCAAATAGTTTAAATGCGAATCTGGGATAGCGTAAGGTCAAATATGACTGTAGACAAATAGGGTTGCAAATCAAAGTCCTGAATTGTGTATAGTTCATAGAAGCGATTAAGCGAGCCATAATGTACGCATTTCATATAGACGGGGTGAGATAGGGAATACTCGGATGCCGGCTAATGCAAGTGCAGTAACCCAAGCGATCCGGGCCGCATTATTTGGCACGGCCGGCCCATTAATACGGGCCACTGTTGGCACCAATCTCGGCTAACATTAACTGGCATCAAACCGGATGTCGTACGGTACATTATGAACAGACAATAAAACCTACGGAGAGCTCTGTACTTAAAATTTGATTTAAGCTCTTGGCGCTGCATGAATATAACAATGTGATGCATGTTGCGATACTTGCATACAACCGTCTTGGCGCCCAACAAGGGACTCTTGTTCCATTCTTAAAAATTGGCAGTTAAACGCGATTTTAAGATGTTAAGCATATAAAAACTAGTTTGGGATTACATTTAAGTGGGTAGAAGTTAATTCTGAACGTTGACCTTGAATATAGAATGAGTCATTCAAATGAGGGTAGTTTAAATGTTTGCATCAAAATGATTTATTTTCTACAAAATTAATATAAAAAACTTATGAAATCGGGTATCGGGTAGAAGATTAAAAAAGAAAAATTGATACAAAACCTACAAGAAACAAATTTAAACATAAGCTGTATGTAGCTACTCATACTCACATAGTCAAAAAACCGATGTCTGAACTGTCGGAACTGACGAGCGCAGCATGTAACAAAAGTGAGGGTAGATGAAGTTATACAATAAAGAAAACTTCCCGCGCAAACTAAAACGATTAACGAATCGTGCATCGTCGCTTGGAACTACAAAAAAATGAGAAGTGTGGGTACTTTCATTTTTTTATGAAAATTTTCTTTCAATTCAAAATTTAACGACATCATAGAAAAAACAATTTCGAACCGAAATACCCACCTGACACATCGTCATCGATAAAAAAAAATTTCTTTTTCATTGTACTAATCATTTTGGTCAAGAGCAGACAAAAATAATTTAAACAAAGAACAAGTTTCAAAACGCCCTATGTACGAGCAATAATAAACAGCTATAAAAGAATATAAAGAAGCACATACACTGTTGCGATGTACGACTGGCGTTGACACAGGCTCCGGTAGCTGCGTGGTGTCGAGACCCAGGAAGTCAGCCAGGGTGCGGTGCTCCTCAGAGCCGCCGCCACCCCGGCTAGTGTCCTACAGAAAACAAAGTTGTGTAAAATATGAAGGTAGGCGATGCACATAAACGCACCTTTAACACCAGTTATGTTAAGTGTACCATGTAAGGAGTAGAGCCTATAGCCATAATCCAGGCATAACCTCTGATATGGAATCTGATAAAATATTCAAAAATTAAAATTTTAATTAAAAGCTCAGAAAATCGAACCGCCAGACATTTTGGCGGTACCAACAATAATAGTCACTATTTGTTTACGGGGTTACCCCGTAAAAAGTAAGAAATATCACATGAAATCTCAGTATAGGACCAGCTTTTCAAAATTATCAACCGTCTAGTAGGACCAATAAAAAAAATTGTAAGTGAGGGTAGTTGGCACATCAATGGAACATAGCCGAAATTTAAACTATAGCAGATTTTATTTTACAGACAAGGGTAGAACTAATGTAATGGGCAATAAACTGAACTCCTAAATTGGCAGCCACTAGACTAATTTATATGGCATAGAAAGTTCAGGATCCAGAACTTAACTGGGTGACCCAGGCTAAATAAAATACGAAACCAATCAGGCCGGGTCAAATATTTTTAGAAACGTTCAATGATTTCTGCAAAAGGGCACAAAGAAACAAATAGGCATTTAAAAACCAATAACAAAATAAAATTAAAAATTCACCTGGTGTATAAGCGGCATATGTGCCGCTAAAAAAGTTTCAAAGTTCCGATGTAGTCTAGGGCGCGTCGAACAGAGTTCCAGGCCAGGTTGTTTGCGCGACGACGGCGCACAGACGACTGAATCAGAGAGAGCGCGCCTCGAAGCAGGAAGCCACAACCCACCCCACCTCCGCCCCTACCACCCACTCTCTGACATCACAAGCCACGCCCACAATACTTTACTCTTTATTCAAATTTGATGCTAAAAAATGTTAACTTAATTTCAAATTATACAACCAAATATATTTTTAATTTTACTCTAAACGAAAATATTTAATTATCTTCCATATTGAAGATACTATTATTTGTATTTGTAACGGATTTGCGCGCGCAAGATGGCGGCGTTAAGCACGTGGTTTGCTACGTCATGCGCATGTGTGGTGAAGTCAAATGTAATACAATTAATTATTTATGAAAGTTTATTTTTAAAACATTAATGTAAGATGAATGTCACTGGGTTAATTATGTATTGTTTTACTAAGCGCAATTATTTATATTTGTAGTCTTTAAGTAGGAAACAGCAAAACAAATTGTATGCCTCAACTTTCAAATAATTAATAAACGCACTTTTTAGTAAGAAATTTATCGTTTTCTTATTATTTTTGTTATAAAAAATGTAAAATTAAGCTAAATAAATTCATAGAAATCATTTTAGTGCTAAACAGATAAATTATAATAGACTTACCGTAAAACGGGGTGAATAGAACATTTTCTCAATATTTATTCACCCCTCTTCTGTATCTATTCACCCCTCGAATTCTATTCACCCCGTTTTACCGTTATATGAGTAAAACTACAATAAAACACAATTTCCAAGATAAAATATTTATTTGTAATCTGTAGTAAGGCAAAATTATTCTTTATACCTGTTATTTAACATATTATTTTAAATGCAGAAATCATTTTATTTACTGAAATAATAATTAAAGACTATTTTATTACAATAGCTACGTCATAAATTCACATTACTAGCTTATAACCCGCGGTTTCTATTACAAAAAGGAAGCGGGATAAAAATTCAATAATAATATTTCGAAATTCCATTATAGTTTCAGTCATCCTCCTTCATCTCATACTTTATAGTCCACCATTTAACTCGATAGATGGCGTTGTTATACATTTCTTTATTTGATATTTTTCTTCCAGATTCATAATATTTTTATACGTTTGTCGCAACAAATAACGACACACATAAGATTATAAGAAGCTTGGGAAACAGAAGGGAACAGATATTTAATTTATTTCATTATAGAACTATTACTTAAAATATATTCTAGAGACGTATAAAGACATCTAACTAAAATAAGATTCTATATCTTCTGTTTTATGACTAGTTTCTGCTTAGTTATAAAATGTTTTATTAAACACATTGATATTAGATATTGGCACTTTTTCCTACTCATTGATAGATTTGTTTTGCGTAAAATAGATCATATCGAGATTGTTTTAAGGTTCATTTTATCACTAGAAACTAGCAATGTGATAATTCTTAGTTCATTTTTACTGTTCTACTAGTTCTGCCTTTCATATTTACTATTTACAATTACCTGTCGCTTTATAGTCTGTTGTGATTGTTGATAAATAAAACATTACAATTTTAATGTTTTTTTTACTAAGTACTCAATAATTATTTATCGATATTAGACCAGACATAGATACGAATAATATAGACATATTCGGTCTGCTCTTTCAGTAGAGATACTTTTTTCAGAGAGATCAAGATATGTCGGTCTTAGATTTAGCTATTGGTGATTCCCCAGACGTATTTGACACACAGCTATATTATCATAAAAACTATTTTTTATATAAATCTTAGAGAGTTATCAATTGTACACAACATCAATTTTCATTTTCATGGTATAACAACATACTATTATATTAAATGGTATTTCTATTAATTTCGATTTTTCTCTACCAACACTGATAGAAACGTCATAAACGAACTTGCATAACATAAATGCCACTATAAACTCTATGTAAAAGTCAGTAAGGTCCAAAATTGTATTACAAGCCTTGTTTGGTGTCATTCTGTTGGTTTGCTTGCTTCATTCGTTGCGCTCTTCGTTTGGCTGTTTTTGAGAGTTTTTTCGGGGTCTTATGGGCCCAGGGGATTCGTTAGTCTTGTAGGCCAAATAGTGGGGCTATAATGGTGCCTGGCTGCAGGGGGGTTCCAGGCCTAGGCCGAGGAAGACAGCCCCTCTCGTCTGAATACATGTATGGAAGGCGCAGCACCCAGTACGCTGATGCTGATAACTTGATGGGTGGTGAGCCCACGGGTTGCGGGACGAAGATCGGTCCTCCTGGTATTGGTTGGACCTGGAATTTGAAGTGGTTTATGTTTATTATTTTGATTCAAAAAGTACAATTACAATTATTTAATAATTCCTTTGACCATCACACACACATGCATAGTCTTTTATGCAATAAGTTCGTACCAGTGGCAGGTAAGGTTGACCTATTTCTAACAACAATATAAGTACGTTTTTAAGTGTGGGAGAGCCATGCTTCGGCACGAATGGGCCGGCTCGACTGGAGTGATACCACGGCCGAGCAGAAAACCGACGTGAACGCTTGCGTTGAGTTTCGTCGTGTGAGTGCGGTTACCGGAGGTCAAATTACCCTCCCCTTCGCCAATCTCCCCAATCTTTGAATCCCCAAGGATCCTCAAACTCCTAATCCCCAAAAACGTAAATAACGCACTTGTAACGCCTCTGGTGTTCCAGGTGTCCATAGGCGATGCCGATTGCTTACCATCAGGTGATCCGTTTGCTCGTTTACCGGCTTATGACATAAAATAAAATTACTTAGGACTTTATTATAATACTAGCAAGTTACAAGCGTCTTCAATGTGGAGCAGGTGCGCAACGAATACGTTACGGGCACACAACGAACGTGTCACGGTTACGCACCAAATTCGTTGCGGTCGCATAGTAAATACGTTGTCTTGTCGTAGTATATCTTGTTGCATATTTATAATGCTAGCACATTGAGACATTTGCAATCTGTAGGTATCAGTTTACAGTAAAAATGGTGCTATCGGTGTATGACAAGGGTAAAAATCTATGTTAAAGAGTACTAGGTTAATACCTAGGTACAGTTGCCTAATGACGAAGAGTTGGTATTATACATGAAAGATGCGTGTGAATAGACAGCATAGCTTACCTTGGGGTCGAGAGTGACGTGTACGGGCGCCTTAGGCGTGACGACGTGTAGGCGCGTGAGCTGCGCCAGCGAGGCGGCGGCGGGCGCGGGCGCGGGCGCGGCGCGGCACACGCAGGCCGCGTACAGCGGCATGTCGGCCGCCGCCAGACGCGCGCCCGCCGCGCCCGCCTCGCGCCCCAGCGCGCCGCCGCCGCCAGACACCATCGTGTCCGGGGACGACATCATGAACCTGCGCCAGTCACAGACAACATCATACCTTACACACTACATGTTTAAGGCTATTTTCATAGAAAGGGGGAGACAGTATTACTCCTCCCGCCCCGAGCGAAACGAGACTCAGCAAGAGCTGTTTTGGATAAAAACTCCGCTTTGGATAAAAATTATGCTTAAAGCAAAACAGTGTTTAAGAAGTTGTTGTTTAAAAGATAAAGACCACTACATTAAAATTTGTATGAGTTATCTCGCCATACATAAAATAATAAATTAATTTCAATTGTCTCACGAAAATTATAATACAAAAACAGGTAAAGAATATAAGTATACCTGTGACCCCTAGGGCACTCGTACTCGAATCCGATGAATATCTTGACCGTGAGGTGATGGTGCGGTGTAATCTTGCCGCGGCCCCGAGACGGGCCAGACACCCGCCAGCCACTCATTGACTCCAACCTGCAGCGATCCGCGAACTATAACACTCATTAACTACATCTTGCCGTGTCGTAATGGCAATCACTAAATACATTTTACACCACCGCTTTTCTTTCCGCTGGTATGGGATAGCCGTTTAACAGGGACGAGTTTAGCTACCTATCGCCATGAAGATACAAAGATACTTTTTTGCAAACACGGGCTTTGTCAAAGAATTCTAAAGAGGCAACCTGAGATAAACGCTTCCTGCGAGTAGGTGGAGTATCGCAGCTTTTACCATAATTGGTGGCGTATTGCTTAGTTTGTTATACGTTGGTAAAATGGACTGAAGGAATTAGTTGTGCAGTTACTTACAGCAATAATATAAAGTACTAGCAAACCCAGCGAACTCCGTTTCGCCACCAGATGGCTTCGTTTTATGTAACACTTCGTTTGGTGATTAAAAGATGAAGATACATTTTTTTTGTTTTATATTTTATAAACTTCACGGAGCCCGAGACCTATCCAACGAATGCAAAACCGTGGAAATCGGTTCGTGCGTTCTGGAGTTATAGCGTCAGGAAGGAAAACCCGACTTATTTTTATATCTAGTAGATAATAAAAGACACAGTACCGCACGGCGCAGTCCCAGGGCAGCAGGTAGTTGGTGTGTGGCAGGAAGCCGGGCTGCAGGTGCTCGGGCAGCCCCAGCGCGTGCGAGTACAGGCTGGACGCGCCCAGGCACACCAGCGACCAGCTCGCGAAGGCCGGCAGCAGCCCCGCCGGGCTGCCCGAGTGCAGCATGCCTGGCAGGTACTCCGTCGTCGATGGCTGGCGACTCATTATCTTTTCTGTCAACAAAGCGGTCCGTGTAAGGTGTAAACAAAATTGCAATTGCAATTGTGCAATTTATTTGCGCAAACAATTTAGCGCAAAAATATATTGCGCAAGTCAATTAACATAAATAATTTGAACATAACATCACGCCTTTTATCCTCGAAGGGGTAGGCAGAGGTGCACATTATACCACTGTACAATGTAACACCCACTTTTCACTATTTATGTTATGAGTCCCATGTAATAGGGGGTGAGCCTATTGCCATATACCGGGCACAGTTCCAGATTCCGTGCTACTACTGAGAATTTTTAAAAACCCAGTAATACTTTGCTCGACCCGGGAATCGAACCCGAGACCCCTTACCGGCAGTCGCAATTGCGACCACTCGGCCAACGAGGCAGTAAAATAATTTGAAATAAACAGTTAAAATAAGTAGACAGCATAGTTACCAGTCGCGGCATCGCCTCTAACGGGCACGACGTATCGATCCGAGTCGTGGGATTTGTCGTCTTCGTCGTCGTGCGCAGAGCCGGGCGACAGCGCGTCGGGCGCGGACCAGTTGTTGTCGGGCGACGCGGCCGACGCGGGCGACACGCCCGACCCCGCCGGCGACCGACGTGGTGCTGAGCGTTCTGCGGCTTCCTCCGCTTCCTTTAGGGCCGCCGCTCTGGAGATTAAATAGTACATCTAACATGGGCTCGTCTACGCAACTTTAAAACGGGTACGAACTCAAAATAAACTAAATCAATAGTAAGGTTTCTATGACATTTGAACTGTAATTGACTGGTACTTACTTGTAGGACGGCGTAGAAGGCTGGAAGACGGGGAAGTCGATGGTCTGCAGAGTGGGACAGACCCCGCACTCCTCGGCGGCCTCCGTGTAGAAGGTCCAGTTGGCGCGGCGCAGGGAGTACGGGTCCTCGCGGGACCACTTGCAGCGCCCGCAGTTACACGCCGATATATAGCGCACGCCCGACGAGTGCTCCTTGCTACTGTCACTGTACATAACCGCCACATTATATACTCTATAGTCTATGATAATCTTACAAATATTATAAACGCGAAAGTTTTTATGTTTATCTTTTTCTTTAATTGCTACTCTTTCGCGTTAAAACTTGGATAAAATATGGAACAGGAGTAGATTAAATAACATATGTGCTACTTTTTATCCCACAATAACGCGGGCGAAGCCGCGGGCAGAAGATAGTATAGTATAGTTGTAGTAGGTAGACTTACTGCTCGGGCTCGATGCAGACGTGTCCGGTTAGAGAGAGTGCCTCGCACAGGCTGCGCGTGCGCCAGATGGCGGTGCAGGCCGCGCTCAGGCGGGCGCGGGCCCCCCGGGCCAGCGGGCCGCGCGCCATACTGTCCAGCACGCCCAGTGCTAGACTAACCTAATATAAAAACGTTATAATATCATCATTCAAAATGATTACGGAAAATGGTGTCTTACCATATTTACATAAGACTCAGTATTCTGTAGTTAGTTTAATACCTACATAAGTGTGCATTCGACTTACCTTATGTGCATGATGTTGGCTGGAATAATGAGCAGGTAAACCTTCCGCGTATGATGCCTGTGCTATTGGCAACACCTGTAAAATTAAAAATACACTTAATTAATTCGAAATACACCTTTTATAAGCTTCTAAGACTAAATATAAAAATAATATTACCTTAGCGCATCGGGCCTGAGAGAATCGTACGTCAGTGGCGAGTGCGTCGTACAGTGCAGCGGAGGCGGGCTCGTCCTGCGCCCGCGCGACGGGCGACAGGTACACTGCGGACAGCGCCTGCGCAGCCGCACGCCATGCTGCAGCACTGGGGAGCTGGTGGACACAATGTTGGAACATTTTCAAAAGGAATTGGGATTTATAGTGGCGTAAGATGCTTTACATAAAGTGAAGATACATATTTATAATGTTCTTGCAAAATGGCATGGGGTAGCAATGATTGGAATAATGGGGTATAACGTTTCTTTACTCAACAGATGGCGCTAGTGTGCAAATTTTAGTTTTTCATCCAATAGAGAATTTGCTAATGTCACACTAATGGATGTTCTTTACAAACAATGGTAACCCCATTGAGAAGGTACCTCTCAAGAATCAGTTGCGCGATTAATCTATAATTCAACAATCAATTAACAAAAACCCAACTCACCTCAAAGAACGACGTGCTCATAGCATATTTTCCGACGTTATCATCGAATCCCTCTCCGAAGGCCATGTCTATATGCGTCTGTAGGAACTGGCGGAAGGTGGGTCGCGGTGGCGGAGTATCCGGTACCGAGTTGCATCGCGCCACCAAACCACGGACTAGTGCGCTCACTTCTCGCGCACTTTGACTCTCTTCGTCACCGCTAATGTATACAAATTCTTCATTCTTTGGTATTGCGAACAGGGATTTGGCACTGAAAAGAACATGAGTTATTATAATAACAGTAGGCCGCGCGACATCGCCGTGACCGAGCACGCTGCTCATGTGGAAGGGCCCCTCTGTGACTCGAAACTAGTAGAGCTTTACTCAGTATTTTCACGTGAGTAACCCGCGATTTTATCTAATAGAGAACATGAGTTATTAGCAGCTATCATAAGTACTTTGTTAGTGTTATGGTACAGGCATACAACCTAGTATTCATTATCCAATAATTTATTTTAAATATTTATTTATTAACGCTTCATGCACAAAGTGTACACAAGGTGGACTTAATGCCGCAGGCATTTTCTCCCAGTCGTACCTTTGGGTGATGCAGATAAGAGTGAATGGTAGGAGCAAGAAGCAAGCAGCGATATAATTGAGAAAATAGAAGATTATACTAACATATTTCAAATATGAACATAAATAAATATAATAATATTATTGACGCCTAACATTGCAAAACATCGAGTGACATTGCCAACGCAACATGACGCGTGGATTAGGTTTATTTCAGTGCAACATACATAATTATTATAGAGTATCTAATGGAGAGGTGACCCACAACAGTAGATCCTCTGGTGACATTTTGCCATGTTGTTCAATGTTGTGAGCAATATCGTGCGAAGACAGAACACTGATTTTCAATGTGTTGAGCATCAGTTTGTATAGTATGTTGTGTCAAATGTTACATAATAGATAAATAAATAAAAAGTTTAAATCTTACCAAACATTGGTAATAATCCGGGCTTTTCTAAGTATAAAATACAATTGATCTTCCACAGCATGTTCTAATCTTTTCAGTGCCGCCGGTACCTTCTTTACAGGATTGGGAGCACGACGGAAGTGAAACAGTAGGCGAGGGCAACAACACCGCCCGTGTGACTCCCATGCTCCTGTTGCTTTTATGTTCAACAGGGCTTCTGTACTGCGCCCTATTTGTTCTGTTCTGAAAATTGGATGCAATAACTTTAAAAAATAATATTTACTAATTTTAGTCAATTTATTGATTTCTTTTAGGTAGTTGGGGTCTGTTGCAAAGATTTCTTTTTTTTCTGGATTTGAGATCCACAGCGATTGCATGGCTATACCATTTGCCATTTGTGTGAAATAATTTTAATGACCCTACTGTCGAGAAAATTAAGATGTATAAAAAAGAATATGTTAATTTAAATCTTACCTATAAGCATCAATAGCCTTAAACAGCTGTAAGTATCCGAGATCAAACACTGATGTTGGAGAAGACAATACAACAATGTGACACAAGTGGAACAGCAGAGCTATAGCCTTGCAGGATTCAGCAGCCAGCTCCCCTGAGGCTACCAGCCAGTTTGCGGCATCAGCCTCCTGATCCTCACTTTCTGACTCCTCATTTAGAGAAGCTGCGAGGCTTGTCAGTCTTTTTGTGTCAAGGTATGTTATAGCGTGTAGGTAGAGGATTGAACGACGTTCATCCCAGTGACATTCTATTCCGTTCTGTGGACAATGTTTTACAAAAACGGGTTATTGTATGTTTTATTTTATTTCATAGTTCTATGAATGAACCAACGTTACTTATTCTACATCTCTTTATTTTGGGTAAACATTGTTATACCCTAAATAATAAAAAAAGAATTTCACATACCGACGTCTTAAATAAAATATATTAATTAATGACGCAACTCATTATAAGGGCAAGTTTTTATCATTAATAATTATTCAAATTTGAATAATAAAATAAAAAGTTGGTAGAAGCTTACCTCTGCAGATTGCACAGAGGGTACAAGTGGGGTTGCTTTATTTGGATACCGATACGGCGACTTTCCAATTACGCCGACCACTACGATACGTTTCTTCTTCGAGAACTCCGGAATATCGGTTATTGGAAACACGTTCATCGTGCTAATTTCATTACAATTCACAATTAAAATGCAATATTCTCTCAATGTTTACCAAATACTCTCGCTTCTTGCTTTGCTTGACGTTTTGTTTGACTTTGACAGCAGAAATCGATTGTACGATTTCTTTTTCCATTGGGCTTTAATCGGCTCCGAATTTAAGACAATATTTTCAAAAATAATTACGGTCAATAACGCTTCATTTACAATGTACTTTTCTATTGTTCTTGTGAACATAACATTTTATTCCTAACTAATCCTGAAACTCTATATACATGAAAATCTGAACGAAAACATTTAGAAATCGATGGACGAAATATGCAACTAAACGTGAAGACAATATGGCCGGTCTTTCAAAGTAATGTCAAAAATGTCATCGTCAGCTGTATTTGACAGGCTAGTGGACAGTTGGACACTTTCGAAAACGAATTAAAACTCGAGTCTCAAGGTTGCGAAACGCTAACAATCTAATAGATTGGAGAAATGTAATAGTTATCAAGCGTAAATCTACTCAGGCGCACGCTTCCGCGAGTTTTGCGATAGTGCGCGAACTCGGACTGGCCATTCCGTAGAGATAATAGATCAGTTTCATAATCATTGATAAAAAACAGTGGAGTTTTAGTGAAATGTCTTCGCTAGTGGACGATGTTTGTGATCTTTTGGACAGTTACAATGGGAGAGACAAGGTATGGTATGCGGAAACACGACGGCCTTGGTATTTACTTGGTACTTACACCGGTCACACCAGTAACCTGACTCTTATAACTTTTATTAACTTCTGTCTATTTAACTAATTATTTTGAAAGTGCTGACCTTTGACTCGCATTATCTACCTAATTACGTTGTAATTTTATGATCTTTTTAATTCATAATAAAGATAACTTTTATCCATGTTATGTTTTATGACCCTTATTACCAGTAGAATAAACAATGTTATACTATAGATACTATATATCTATTTCTTGCCAAACAGATTGGAAAGAAAAAAATGCTTCAGGGTTCTAAATAAAAAAGTTTAATCATTGAAAAATAATGTATTTAATAATTAGGCTTAGATACTATCTAATTACCACACACTCACTCATTCTAAATACCTAAATGCTTTACTCAACATTCAATAACTTGTAAGTATACATAATACTTACAAACTGCTCAAATAGTATAACATAATATAAAATTTGCATTAAATATTCAAATTGCAAATAATATGTAAATACTACAATAAGGAAGCAAAATTATTTAATTTAAATTCTCAAGTTCATTGTTAATTTAATTCTAAGAATTTATTGATGACAAAATATTCAAATTTTGTAAAGATCCTAAAAGTACAAATCCTAAGGCTAAACTTAATATTTTTTATTACTTTGATTATATGATTTTTAGCTGCCCAATGTGGTTTGTTTTGATGAGCATACTTACATACATTTCTGTCTGTTTTCCATGAAAATGTAATCAACTACTAGACCTTTAGTAGTTTAGGATACAATGTGCTAATTGCCAACTGGTTTTATTTAATTTTTATTTATTTATACAGGTGGTCCGTCTAGCTTGTTATGCATGCAAACTATATGGATGTGTACAAGATGAGAAGCCCTGGCAGTCTGCTGGCTCTCGGCTGTCCAATGCCAGGATGATGCTGCGACTCTTCGATGATATCCCCATGATCAGACACACATACAACTATGGTTTAGGAAAACATGTAGGTATCAACTAATTTAAATATTGCTATCTGTATCTGGGAAAAGAGAAAAGATCTCTAAATGGTTATTTTAACACAATTTTTTCTTATATCTGTTGTTTGTGACCATTTAACAGTCTAATTTTGTAGAGTTAGTAGAAGTGTAAAGCTTTATTAAACTGTCAAACACCAAGCGGTCACCGGTAACTGCAACCTATTGTTCTTTAATTGTGTCTATAATGATGGTACTCAATGAGTTAAAGAATAATGGATAATTTTGTAATTTTTCACCAAATTCTAGTTATTACTAGAATTTGGTGAAAAATTACAAATTCTAGTTATTACTAGAATTTGGTGAAAAATTACAAAATTATATTGATAACCAAACCAAAAAAATCCTTGCTGCGCTCTATACCAGCAGACATAAGAAAATGCCATCTGGAATTAAATTCACCCATCACCACTCTTGTAAAAAAATCGATATAAAAGTGCTAAATTCATAACATACTTCCTCCCACAGGAAACTACAAGAGCAGCAGCAATACTAGGAGTTGTAGCAAACATGGTGGACCAGGCATTCTTACCTGTGGAGAAGGCATGCTGGCTCTATGATGTGGGCATCCTTAAGCTGTCAGATGACACTGCTTATAAACTAGAGACTGTCAGCACTATGCTGTGGGCTGCTAGTCTGCTTATATCACTTGTACAGTAAGTATTTAATGCTAATATTTCATTATGGTTGTACCTAATCTGCCCATCCTCAAATCCTCAATCCCCATTAAGAATTCTACACACAGTGATCCCGCCTTCTTTAATAATATGTTTCGAACTCAAGATCCCTTGAATGAATGACCAACGAAGTACCTAATAATAGAAATATCCTAACTGTACAGAAATCTCCTTTGACGTGATTCATGAACCAAGACCCTCATCGTTGGTCTATGCAGATATTATTCTGTAGCACATATCGGTCGGCACTTGTATAGATATTACCTACTTATAAGCATATTCATTTTTAATATCAATTTCCGTGTCTGACATTCTCTTTGTCTCTCTATTCATTGATCAATATGTCCCTTACTTGCTTCCTGTGTCAATCTAATAATAATAGTTATCTTATGGTTAAGATATCGTCACGATAATAGTGCGGATTTTTCTAAATCGGAAATAGATAAGAAACATCAATCGATAAAATACATCATGCGGATGCAATATCGATAAACTGTTGTTATTTTTTTGGTAATTTGGCACTTTTTGGGTATGATATTTCGGAAAGCTACTCGACATTTAATATTGTTATTTTACTCCCGCTTGCAAGTACTGGACTAACAAAGCAGTCTATAGAGAAACAACACTGCATTGAAAAATATTTTTTCTTTCTAGAACATCAAGCTCAATAAGAAAACTATGGTGGAGTCGGGATTGTTTACAAAAAGCGTCAGAAAACGGCGGAGCTGATGCCAAGAAACACTTAGATGTCAGACTTATGTTGGAGAGCATAGTAGCAGGGAAACTATGTCTGGACATCACCCATGCTATCAGCTGCTTACCCGAAGGCTGGCTTTGGGGAGAAAAGATTGGATCGACGAAAGTAGCGACCATAGCAACTACATCGTCCGTCATAGGTATTGCCATGTACTTCGCGAAGAAACGACTATTAAAATAAAATAAATTATAGACATTTAGACAGCGAAAATGTGACTACATGTCGTTGGTGGTAACGTCCTTATTACGTGTATAATAAAGGCGATTTTCGATTGTTACCATCAGCATGCAGTTGTTGATGAAATTGGACTGTATTAAGGTTTGCAGGAACAACCTATTTGTAAATACTGTATATTTTGCCTTTATATAAATTTTTAATTAGTTTGCAAGATACTTGTGAAGATACCTAATTATGTTTAAGTACCATGTGACTTAGCAAAAATAGAAATACTAATATTCATGTAAATATTAAATCTACTTTACTGATTTAACTCTTAAATTAACTTGTTTCAGCTCTTTGCAAAAGGAATTCTTTTATATTACTAATGAAAACATTCTCAAATTATTACTTTTTTAAATAAAAAGTGTTATTAAAAAATGGCAACATTAAATAAGACGAAGAATAATAAATAAAAAAGAAGGCCTTTTCTTGCGTTTTTATCAGGGTAAACATAACACAATTAGCTATTAGATTTCTTTTAACTTCATACATATGTACCTGTTTCTATATTCTTCAGTCGCCTAAGAAACCAAAGCTATAAATATAAATCTTACAGAAATTAAATAAGGTCAAAGTTGCTTACATGCAATGGGTTTGTTACGCGACTGAATGATGTTAATTTCTAAATATAATGATAATATTTACTTATGCTGCGTAACTAATATATCTATACATACATAATTATAATAAAATCGTAGAAAAGTCAAAACTAAATACATTATTGAATATTTTTTTAAAAGAATACATGAGGCGTGATCTACTATCGATACCGAAGCAAAAATATGGTTTTTAGTATTTTTGTCTGTATGTATGCCCGTCATGATCTCCAAAAGTCCAAAAGTACTGCTGCATTGATTTACTTTAAATTTTGCATGAATATTACTAACAGGTCGGGTCAACATATAGGCTACATATATTATTATCACACTATCATCTACGGGGGAGGAACTGTGAATCACAATTCCACGCGAACGAAGTCGCAGGCAACAGCTAGTTCACGAATATAGGTATGTAAAGTTAGTATTCTGTGTTGCATTTCCAGCATTTATTTACTTACACAAGCAAATGTTGTTTAAATCAAATTAATTGTTAAAAACACCACAAATAATGACATATTTAATTTTTTAAATGGGTATGTTGTGTGGTGTATCCCGCTATCTCATTGGAACATGTCACTTTAATGGCGATGATGTCATTTGTTTTTATTGAGCATTCTTTTCTGTTGAATCACTTGTTTCAACAGATAATAAGGGCCTTCTTTACAATATCTGACTAAATAGAACTCAGACTGAAATTCTTCAAGGTCCGAGTGAATAGGTTGCTTAAGGGCAGACCAGAGACTTACTCTTGAAACCAATTTAAATGTCAATAAATGTTCAATCCAATAAAATCTCAATAATTATTCAATGTCAAAACTATACTACCCCTATCGTAGCTGTTACAATAGCATTCAGAGAACGGAATATAAAGCCAAATCAATACCATTTAGTTCATTCAATATCCACGCAATACGGATGCAATTCAAGGGTACGAAATTTCGCAATATCAATGTCGATCGATCGGAATTGGATTCAAGAGTAAGCCACCTGCTCCATCGTAGGCCGCATGATCGCTTGCCACCAGGCGAGATAGTGACTTTCCACCAAACGTCGACCCTTATAAAATCACCTTTAAAAATTATGTTAGTTTGACACACACATTGAAACTACACTTAAATAGTTTATGATTCCGATGTTGTTTTAAGTACTACCTACTTACTTCATTAGCTATAGCTAATTTGTTTATGTACAATTACATAGTTTATAATTGTTAGATAGATATTATGAATATAAAAAATATACATCTTCAACTGATATTCTGTTTTATTTTAGTATTTGCAACCCGAATTATTTGTATCGTATTATTGTATAGGTACTTCACTATAGGCCAAGAGAGACAAATAAATAAATAAATAAAATTTCACAACATTATTACCAATTCATTATCATATTTATCTTTATGTGTAATGTAGTTTTCCAATCATATTTGGAGATTGGATATGGTAAAAGAACTTGTGATAGCTAACCATTAAGGTGCATTTTACATTGGAATTTATTTGGAACCTACATAAAGAAAAGAAAATGTATGTTAAGATTATTATCATATTATTAACTTGATCTAGATGTATAACAATTAAAAAATGTGATTACAATTGATAAACAAGTTATGCATAATGGAGCCGTAATTGTTGGTGCGAATTAGATTCTACTACATTACTAAACATGGATAACTTATTTTATATTAAACCTTTATAAAATACTCTTTATGTCTGCAAGCCTGGTAGCATACTTCTTTTGAGTCATGTGCTGTCTCACATGTTATTTGAAAAGCATCTAATATATTTTATTTTAATTCTTTTTGATTTACTCCTGTGTCGTGGGTGCTTTTATGAACGTACAAGTTGTCGCGGAGAACTTAACGGGGTACCGGGGCTCCGGCTCGACGTGCAGGAGAAGGAACGGGATGGTTTTTAGTCAGTAAGAGTCTGACACTCTCCCGCCTCACCCAGGCGGAAGCAGTCATTCGATGATTTTTCCCCCCTTAAAAAAAAACGTATAAGTTCACCTACACATGACACCCAGATCCGAAACAACAATTTGTGGATCACACAGAGTTGTTCCGAGCGGGAAACGAATCCGCGACACGTTGCACGGCAGACGGCAGCCAGTAGCCCAGCCACCGCGCCAATAATTCAGTCTATTTCGTTGCTCTCAGGGTTTCTTTTCTACCTTCCCTCATAACACAGACAAATATCTATGCTATGTATCAATAGAAGGAATAGAAAGCATTTATATAAAACAAATACCATTGTAATACTTCATGTGTTTATTTTACTAATCATAAATGCTCGTTCATAAAGCCCTGTATCATACACAAGATAGCCATAACTCACATACTTTATACCTGTTCTATTCAGTAACAAATATCTATATTTTCATATCTAATTCACAAAGATTACAATGTCATGTGCAGATAGCTACGTTTGGCTATCAAATTGATTGCTTACATAACAGTAGTAGATGTTTTTGGGAAAAACATTGTGGTTGACTACGTCAGTGTTATCGTGGACTATTGGAGGAGAGCAGTAGCTATTGAGGTGGTTAAGTGTCATGGCTGCTGTGAACGAACTTGCTGATCTGTTGCAGGCGCACGCTAATAGGGATAAGGTAGGAGGAACTTATATTACTTAATGATTATTATTATGATAAAGGGACTACCTATTTACTATTTAGGAATGATAAAGTACATATGTGTGGTAGTCCATTTATCAGTGTCGTGCTTTTTTACAATATTGGTAAATAAATTACTCAATGATTGCACATGTGCTTGCAGTTTTTGAATGAATATTGTTTTTAATTCTTTTTAATGCTCTGTATATTATGTATTTGTGATTCCATTTTATCAGTTAAAGACGCTGGTAGGTTGGTCTATTTAAATTAAACTACCTGCACATCCAAAGTAAGGTAAAAAAATAAACAGAAACAGCTGAGTTGTAATCGAAATTTAAAAAGAAACTTTAATGGAAACATCAGAAAGCATATATTTACTTACTAAGAACATGTCAAGCTAAAACCGCGAGACATAATCACACTATCATACCAAATATTCAAAGTATGAGTTACGGCTGTGTTTATTCTTCACATTATCACCTATCGACTTTGCCACTTTTTTTCGGATCGATTTTGTTTTATGTCCTACTCACAAGAAATACCTTAACAAATTCTCAGTTTCTATGTAATTATTTATTATTCCTTTATTTCATCAATTATATTTTCCCTCTTAACGTAGGTGGTAAACTTAGCATGCTACGCTCTGAAGCTATGGGGCTCTACAGCCAAGCGTCAGGACCTGCTGTCAGCGAGCGCGCGACTGGCGGCTGCGCGAGCCTGCCTGCGACTCTTCGACGACGCTATGGCTCTCAAAACTGCACTCGCTTACGGATTTGGAACGAAAGTAAGTTACTAAAGAAAAGTATTTCCTTATAGGATTTGTTTCAAAACTTTAAGATCACTGTTACGCCATACTCAGAATAATGTAATGGTTATTACTTAGCCCTGTCCTTAGCAATTGTTTTCGGAACAAAATCGTTGCTAAGGAATAGTTTAAGAAATCAGCAGCCATTGGGGTATTGCCCTTTGCCATTGGGGTGGTTTTTAGGCCACTAGACTCTCCTGCCTCACTCAGGGTGGGAGGAGCATTTAATAAGTCCTATCAAAAAAATGATTTTTTTACCTTAATACCTTACCTAATTTCGTATAGAGAAAAGAGAACCTTGTAAGGGCCAAATCACAAAAGATTTTTCTTTCAGGACGGTTCATTTTGGGGTACTCTGGGCGTGGCAGGCAGTGCATTTACCCTGGCATACCTCCAGGCTGAAAAGCTATCGTTCCTCATAGACACAGGCATGCTCCACGTGTCCAAGGACACGGAGTTCAGAATCCGGACGGCGCACAAACTGTTCTGGTCGCTGTCGGCATTTGTCGGCTTCCTCAGGTTCGTTAGAGCTAGATTTAAAAAGTTACAAAAGAATTTATTTGTTTTATACCTTATTTGACAGTTCCTCTTTTGAGAAATATTTATTTGAAATGGTTGAGGCGTTAAGAGCTATTTTTGTAAGACATATTTGCTAACTATTGGTTGTTGTACCCTAGAAATAATGCTAGGTGACCAAGATTTATTTATCTCACTGAGCCCTTATCATGACACTATGACAATAATCCTACACCTACACTTAGAGCAGAACATGACAATGTAATAAAGAGTTAACTTTACACATTTATGCTTTTATTATTTTACTACCTCTCATTGAATACATTCAGAAATGTTATAAATATCTGTAGGCAGCTTCCTAGTTCGTCAGTAAGGCTTACTTACTAGCTTTCATTTGTTTATTTTCTGTTAAAACTCTGTTACATACCT
This sequence comes from Spodoptera littoralis, assembly GCA_902850265.1. Lineage (NCBI taxonomy): Eukaryota > Metazoa > Arthropoda > Insecta > Lepidoptera > Noctuidae > Spodoptera > Spodoptera littoralis. The sequence goes on along the minus strand of LR824542.2, from coordinate 2,296,264 downwards.
ATACATATAGAGGGATTGAAAATATAATCAAGATTAGTGTGCTTATAATTAGATCATTACAAGTAATAATCTAACAATACATTGTACAGTAGCATTAAGTGTCGTAATGTGCACCTCTGCCTACCACTTAGGGGATAAAAAGGCATGTTTTGTTATGTTATGTCTAACAATAATTTTGACTTTACAAACCAACAAAAATTTTACATATCAATTACAATTTTGACTTCTACAATACACCTTAAAATACATCTAGCGGCCGAAATACATCCAATAACCGATCCCAATCCAAAATCTGTACATTAAGCTCAATTTCAGACACTACTTATATGATGTACTTAGCCGCTAAAAGAGGACCAAATTAAACTAAATTATATTTTACAACCTACAGATCAATCCGTGCTCTCAATGCGTCATCAGAAGCTCTAAGACGACCAGACCGGACAAAGTGTGCGCCTGCAAGGTTCACGCAAGCGTCGCTGACCACCACCAAGTTCCTACTGGACACTATACATGCTGTGAGCTGGCTGCCACCTGGCTGGCTGTGGGGAAGCAGGCTCAGTGTACCACAGGCCAGTGGCATTGCCACTGCATCCGCAATACTAGGACTGGTCATACATTACCATGGGAAAAGGTTTTAGATTGCGTGTAAAATGAAAAGACTCTTAAAGTTAGGTATTGTGGACAAATGCCAATGTTTATCTTAATCTGTCATTCTATAGATTTGACCGTATGACTTTACAATAAAATTTATTTATTTATTTATTAAACTTTATTGCACATACAGTGAAATTGGCGGACTTAATGCCGTAGGCATTTTCTGACAGTCGACCATTGGGTGGTGCAGAATGTTAAAGCGGTAGGTGCAAAATTGTAAAAAGAAAGTATGAAGTAGATAACGAAGTTAAGGTAATAAAATATTAAAGAGGGAAGACATCATTGTTATAGTCGATAATACATAACTAAGGATATAGGGTCTTAAAATGAATTATATAATAAATATATATCCCAAATATGCATACATATAATATGATATAATTATAGTGTAGTGTTAAGGAAGACATTTAGGGGTATCTTATTATATCTAATGGAATTATTGGCATTTGTATTACACTACACTAGCCACAGAATGAATGAGAAGAAGAGATTTAGTCGAATTTAATAATAAATATAGTTATAATTATTTAAGTGAAATATTGCTCAATGAAGTTTTAATTCATACTATACTTACCTACCTTGTAAATAAGAACTAAAATAGTTGTAATCCAGCCTTAGGATCCAGTAACTTTAATATTAAATGTATCTTATTTGTTCTACCAACGAGTACTTGAGTCCATGTTTGCGAACACGTGTAATAGTCAACTTTATCAATAAGTGACTGATAACATCTGTCACGAGTGGACATTGATCTTTATATTATACTATCGATAATAATCAACTGAACTTGCTAGGACTGTGTGTCAAATAGTGTTAGAATATTTCAACACTGAAAAAGAAATTAATCAATTTTATATAATTGATCATAGTTAAAATCTATGGAAACCCGTACCCGTAGCAAGCAAATGTATTAAGAAGTCGGTTGAAAATAATACATTTCAAAAAGAAAATGCGTTTAGATTCCAGCCTGTCGGGGGCTTAGGATAGCAGTTAGCTCATTAGTCGCAATTAGCCTGTAGCTGATTGCAGTTTTAAGACAATATAATTTAAGTATAACTAATACAACATTGGGTACTTAAAGTATTTATTATTGTAAAAGATGTGTAAGTCTTATAAAGTGTTAAGAAATAATAGACCTTATTTATTCGAAAATTATATTTATTTTACAGTAACATAACAGTGTTTTATTTGAGCAACCAATTCACCAGAAGCTATCGGAAGATTTATGTAAAAATAATATAGGTAACATTTTTATTTACAACAAAATAGAATTGAATAGTAATAATTAATAAGTTGGCTGGGATTAATTTTACAAAAGAGTATTATTAAATATATTATTAACACCTCGAGCGTCCTTATGAGCACCCGGTGGATCATAAGAAAAAATGTTCCAAATGTCACGTGTGCACCCGTTGGATCATAAGAAACGCGGACACTCGACGGGTTAAAACAGTGAAACTATTACCCAGTACGATTATACAATACATACAAATAAATATATTTGTATGTATTGTATATAGTACCTAACTAGTTTTAATGGCAAAAAAGTAACTTGATCTTTACATTTCTTTTAATAATTTATTTCTGTATACTAATATATATAAAATTAAACCAAATATATTATATTTGTTTGTAAGCACTGATGATTGCAGAAAAAAATTTAGAGAGACAATATATAGAGCGAAGTGTGCTATGAAAATCTATGGATATCTTTATTATTGTGATAGCGCAAATATTAGTAATATCTATTTTAATATAATAATACAATAACATTAGGTGACTCATTAATAATTTTGTCATAACATTTGACTAGTACGCATGAAACAATTAACAAGCAATTTTCGAAACAGTATTTTAATAACTAAAATAATAAGAATTTAAAATAAAAATTAGTATCAAGTCTTTCGCTAATACATTTAGGAATGGATATTCATAACTAGATTATTAAAAAAAAACTATAAGTCTTTTCTAAATAATAAAAATCTAATAAAATTTTAGAAGTATTTTTATCAGTCATACGCTATGATGCGTTTCCTATCTTTAAACTTTTTAAACTATACCATAGAGATTTTCACTTTTTTACACATTCAGTCAAAAATAATATACATTTCAATATACTTAGATTACTATAATAAAATTGATTTAAAATTGGATCGACTACGGAGTATTATTTCAAACATTCTAAAGGTGTACGTATTTATTTTTAGCGTTGCGCATTGTGCCGCGACATGCGCAATTTAGCGCAAGTTAAAAGTTTTTTGCGCAACTTTTATAATAAAAATATTTTAATTTAAAATTTGGCAAGGCTTAGCAAATTAATACTATAATTAATAATTCGATACTTATGATAGCCTGAGATAATACATAGTTACAAATAAAACATTTTACTAAATAATTTTCCTTCATCTCATCTATGACACTTTTTCTATACTTGCGCTTACTGAGAAGGCAAATCAATAAAGCACATAAGAATATCACATTGGATTTTAGCACTAAGGATGACCACATAGAGTATAAAACAATATTAATCTATTCAGTTTTAGACGACATTTACGAATTAGTTTACATTTATAGCGCAACCGTCACCAAGCAACGAGATCACGGTGTGTAATTATTTAAAACCTTTTTGATTATAATAATCGATATGTTACATCAAATCTTCCAAGTTTACTTAAAAACATTGTTGCGCAAAATATTTCTTTTCATAATTAAAAGTACATCACATTTTACACTTTATTCCCAATACCATAAGGAGCAAACTAAACTGCACACTGTACAAAAAAATCGTTAAAATAGATACACTACATTTAAAAACAGTCTTTAAACACTTACATTACTTTCTTCGGGCGCTAATTGGATTTCGTGTTGGAAGTATTTTTCATACTTTGGCCATAGTCTGATGGCGAGTCTAACTAGTTTGTTTAACTGTGGGGTGGCGGCCCATGTGATGACGTCACTGTTGGCGCCCAACGTGGTACTACACGCGGTTTCATAGTTCCGACGCGTAGTATCGTCTGGAGAGATCACGCATTGAGCGTAGCGGCACAGTATGCGATGGCTAAAAGGAAAAGGATGGAATTATTTAGATTATTTATTATTGACTACCTACTCAAATTAGGACTATTTAAATGAGCATGGTGGGATAATAAGTATTATAATATGTATTATAAACATCTATAAAAGTTGTCGGAATGCTCAAATTATTAAATGCATGTTAGATACTACTTCTTTCTCTCGACTCGACCTCACGCTATTGTTTAGTAGTAGACTAATGATCACAAACTTTCTCCAACAACATGTTAATTTAAACTAAAATTATATTTTGAATAAAGAGTACTCACAGTGCAGTAGGTTTATCAGTATCAGCATGCATAGTGACGACCCTGAGTATAGAACGGCGCGGTGTCTCCGCCCAGCGCGCTAGTAGAGAGCGTGCGCACGCGCAGCTCTCACGCGCCTCGTCACTGTGTTGAGGGAGCGAGACAGCTATACGACATGCGAAGCATATCCACACTGCTATCATTGGTTCGTTGTCCACGCTGTTGAAAAATAGAAGTGATATTTGTAACAGTTACTTTTCTTATTTCACCTCTTTCTAGTTACTCCCGCGCAGTTTCATCCATTTCTCGGATCCTATTGATCGTAGCGTGATGTTATGTAACCTATATAGCCTTCCTCGATAAATGGACTATCCAACACAGAAATAAATGTTTAAATCAGAACAGTAGTTCCAGAGATTAGCGCATTAAAACAAACAAACTCTTCCGCTTTATACAGGGTGTCCCTGAAGTCGACGATCAAATGGCACCAGGTGATCGACAAAGTTCTAAGAGTTATCAGAAAAATATAAAAAAAAATTGTTAGTTATATAGCCAGTAAATAATATTTGTGAAAACTTTATTTATAATCAATTGTAACACGTTATATATTAGGATTTTTCTAGTGTCGGATATGAGCTTTAAACACATGTTCACGAACATTTTACACCTAGAGTCGAAACAACAGTTTAAACATCATACAAAGAATAGTACGTAAACTTACAAGTGTATGTCTGCAGCGTGCAATGCAGCGAGTACATCGTGCAGTGCGCGCGCTGTGTGCGCGTGCGCGGCGACGCATGCGTACGCCGCGTGCAGGCGCGCGCGCGCACACAGCGGGCCGCCCTCGCGCCACGGGCACGACTGCCAGCGGGATGATATCTCCAGCCAACCTACTGGCTCTGGGGAACGTACAATTACATCATTATAAACATGTAACATCATACAGATACCAATGTTCTTATATAAATGATTAGGATCACCACTGGACCATGGCTCTTCTATAAAAAAGGAGTTTGTCATAATATGCACCTTTGGGAAACGCGTTTGAGATTGCAGTTTCAGAGTTTATCCATCTGGTTAAATATTTTAAAATATTACACACTTTTTTTATTTTTTTACAGAAACGAATACTTTCGACGATATATTAATTTAAAATGTCGCGTGTCGTCTCTTCTATGTACATTTTATACGTAGAAATGACGTTTTAGCCCCCACTCCTAAACTTTGATTCGTTATATCTAAGTATCATTTTATTATACAACAATATAAAAAAATACCGTGTCTAATATTTTTTCATTACTTAACTGACGGACTAATTACATTTTTAATTTTCATACCCTGTCATCGTCCCTATTGTACTTAAATATCGTGCTATCTCTATCATTATACACTTAAAATTGAGTAGCGATTCAGTATTCAGTATTCAATCCTACAATAACAACTGGGTGAGTAGGCTTGGTAACAAATGTAATACACAGTAATTATTATTATGACATATGATCTCACCAGTAGAGAGTAGCAGTGTCCGTGCCGCAGTGTCGGCGAGTGCCGCGAAGTACTCGAAGGCAGTGAGCGCGGCCGCCGCGGATATACTCGCGCGGACCAGGCGGGGACTGGCGCTGCTCACCCACGATACCCACACCTGTGTACATATAGCCAAAGTACAATATCTATTTGATAACTAGCTGACCCGACAAATTTCGTACATACATATATAACTTCACGCTTGTCCCCCATGGGGGTAGGCAGAGACTATGGAACGCCAATTAGTACGTTATTACTATTCCTGCATACTTCTTTCGCTTCATCAACAGTCATCAATCTTTTCATGCATGCTCGTCGGTTAAGGGTACTTTTAATTTGGCCCTTCTTTAATATATCGCCAATCTGGTTACTATATGTCCATCTAGGGCGTCCTCTACCGACGGTCCTATTCATATTCGCTCTGTATACTTCTTTCGTTACTCTACATTCATCCATCCATTCTACATGTCCAAACCAGCGTAACAATTCCTTTTCAATCTTTGTCACTACATCATCTTTCAATCCACACTTTCCTCTAATAACAATATTTTTCACTCGATCACTCAATTTTAATCCACACATACTTCTCAGGGCTCTCATTGCATTAATCCTGCTTTCATGGTTCTTTTCCCACACCCATTGTACACTATACCATACATAAGCTTTGGTGTCAATACACACTGCATTACAGCAAGTCAAGCTTTGCTGAATATTAATTTACTCGACATTACAGAGTGTAAGGCACCATTAACAATATTTCCCGCTTTCACTCTCCTTTTAATATCCCCGTCACACTTTCCATCTCTCGTAAATAGCGAACTGCAAACTTCGTCGACTAGTTTCAAGCCATGCTAGAGGCTCATATTCATGAGCAGCATTTCGCGACCCGCGACTGCTGACACGCTAGTCAAGAATTACGCGAGTAAGCCGAAAACATAATAATTGATTTAGTATGTCTCACGAAAGTTATAATACAAACTTCGTATAGCCTAAAAATTGGTTTTGTTACCTTTTAAACCTTCCCTGCACTTCCACGAACATTTTAAGACTAAAATTACCCAAATCGGTTTAGACGTTCATAGATATAAAATGATGTCTAGCTTATGAAGATAAGTAAGTGTAGTCGATTTTTTTAAAGTAACGTTGCCCTATGTTAGATTTTTCTCCGGAGTAGTGGGTACGTAATTAATTACACATATACAACCAATTTGTTGATCACACAAAAAGTTGTTTCGTGCGGAAATCAAACTCGCGACAAGTTATGTAACTTAATTCTTGTTTCAATTATACTGTTAAATAAAAATGGAAGTTTAAACAAAATGTCTACTATATTATACGTCTATTAAGTTTTAGCATTGAGTAAGCGTGGTATTTAATGCTCGAACCTCCGTGTGAAAAGAGGCTTTGCTCAGCAGTGGGCATTTATAGGCTGTTGATGATGAAGTGTACGCTTAAGTTCACACTAAATATAAAATAATGTTAAGTATGTATGCATGATTACCGGCAAAGCAGAAGTAGCAGCGGGCTCTATACACATGATGACGACGGCGCGAGACATCAACTCCTCCAGCTCTCCTCCCGACTCTTCTAAATGTGGCGCTGGATTCAAAACAATTTTATTTATTTATTTTGTTAACTTAATACAAAATTAAGTTTCTCAGTTACACAAACATCTAACGATTTTCGATTTGTGCAAAAATAATTGCTCGATTTGCTCCAATGCTGTCGAAAGCCCTGAATATGAAAGCATATTGTTACATGTATGTACATCACTACTTAGTAAGTAATGGCCCTCTCACTATAATGTGTTATATAAGGTAGGACACTCGTCAGCCGTTGTCTACCTGTCATAGTCTGGTGTGTGTACACGTCGTGCGCCCTGCACATTATTGTAATAAATCCAAGTAAAATAAATCCGTCTATAATTAATCAATCCACCTACATAATACATATCAGTATAGGAATGTCTATTTGTACAACGTACCTAGCATCTCTATGACGCGCAGTAGATGCGCAGTTTGCGCAGTGACATGCGCAGCGAGCGCGGGTGCGCATGCGGCGCGCACCCACTGCGACACTCCGCGCGCTCGCTTGTGGCGCGGCAGGGGCTCGGGGGGCGCCGGCTGCAGCGGGGACAGCTCGCACGATACTAGGATCACCCTGGTAAACAAGTCTCATTCAGTATTGATTTTTAAGTAATAAAATAAATGGAGTGTTCAATTATTGAAAAAGCACAACTGGAAATATTTTATAAAGATTTTACAAAAATGATCTTTGACGTTTCGATAAAAGTATTGAATTTGACTAGTTTACAACTACCGTATGGTAAAAAAATAGTAAAGTATTAGCGACTTTTTAGTAAGAAATACATAATTTTAAGAATAAACATTTTACAGTTACAATATATGGCAAAGTTCACGAGTATTATACAATGATTATAATAGAAAAATAATTACTTGAACTGCGGCAGGTCGTGGTAAGGTATGGCCGGGTTATGGTGTACCATGTAGAACCGATCCAACGCCTCGTCCAGCGCCAGCTCCGGGAGTCGACGCCATGGTAACTTGCACGCTTCCTCTAGTACCTAACAAAAAAATTTGAAGAAATATTTAGAATGCAAAAAAAATGTTTAGTATCAGTCTCATCTTAAGGTAAATTTCAAATAACTTATATCTATAGTTTTCTATATTTGAGATAGATATTTGTCAGATTATATGAGACAAAGCGGCAAACGAGTAGATTGCCTGATGGAAAGCAATAGGGTAGATGCCTAATTTGTATTTTATTGTCCGTCTGGTAGATTATTTTAAATCATTAGACACGTATTTTTTATTTTCTTACATAAACGAATACTTTTGACGATATATTGATTTGAAATGTCGCGTGACGTCACTTCTATGTACATTTTATACGTAGAAATGACGTTTTAGCCCCCACTCCTAAACTTTGATTCGTTTTATTTATAGTCTGATTTTTAATTCGAGTCAGTAAAATGACAGGGGCAACTGTCACTTTCACAAAAAAGGGTGACCCACTACAATAGTGATGTTCCACAATCGACCGACTTAGAAGTTTAGTCATGATTTATTTTATTAGGTATCAGAGCGTTGTTTTTATTGTAAATATTAAAAGCATAACGTATTAAGTAATACAATTTTAGAAATATGAACCTTCCCAGCATATTAAAACTTCTCACTACAACATTATTACAAAAGATGGGGGATTCAGAGGAATCAATAATGGAAAGTAAGAATAATACAAGTAATTTTATAGGTTTTTATTCATAACGGTTGCGATTCCGAATCCGATTCTGAATCAGTATATTCAGAATCGGAATCGGAATCAGTTACATTTATTATAAATGAATCCACACATTCGTCTATGATGTGGTCGAGTTGGCACATTTTGTCTTCGACTTTTATTGCATGGTTGATGCACTGTCGCCAATTTTCAGGTGTCACTTCTTTCACACCTTCTTCAAACAACTTTTTACGTCTTTTATTTTAAAAGTTTTATTGTTCCTGGCGACATACCCCTTTGTTTGAGCCCAAACTAACTCTATTGGGTTGAGCTCACAGTGATAGGGGGCAGCCGCAGGATTGTGACACCATATTCAGGCCAACTCTTCCACAGCATAGCGTTCGTAATTCGATTTGTGGGATTTTACAATCTCTATTAATTCAGCTTTTATCATCCTAGGTTGAAATTGAATATTTTTTTCATTCAACCATTGAATTATATCATCTTTCCGCCAGTTTGAAGTGGGGATACGCTCGACTTTTCTAGAATGATACGGTGCGTTATCTAGTACCAGCACCGCATTTGGCCTTAAATTTGGCAAAATAGTTTTAAGCCAGTCCTCAAAACACTTTGAGTTCATTTCTTCATGATAGTCACCGGTATTTTTCTTGGATTCAAAAATTAATAACCCGTCTTCTAAAAATCCTTCATCACTGCCTATGTGGGAAATTATTAGGCGTCGACCTTTGCCGGTTGGGCCCTTTAGGCCTGTAGTTAAACCTTTTGAAAAGGCTTGTTTGGAAGATTCTATCGTTGTATCCACCCAAACTTTACAGTTGTATGACCTGTTAATATACAAAATTCATTAAATAATACAATACTGACACAAATACATTTTGAAACTGAAAAACTATGCACTTAATATAGTTGTAAATAAAAATATACAATTACCTTCATTAATCCACGTCTCGTCTTGATAATAAATTACTTTTTCTTGTCTCCGATATTCTTTGATTGTTTTCAAGTACCGTGCACGCCACAGAATTAAATCTTGACGATCCATCAAGCAGCTGCGTCGGTTGCGTCTCGCATATTTAAAATTTAAATGTTTTAAAACTGCTCGCATGGTACTCTTTGACATATTTGGTAGGTCAGGATCATCACTTACAGCCTGATGAACCTGTAAAGTATTACATATATTTTTTGTAAACTTCAGCGAGTCAATGAAATGTGTGTTAATTACTACCTATTCAGAATCAGAAATATTTATTTGTTAAACATAGGTATTACATGAGGATCTTATCAATAAACGCAGTGCGTATGTTTTGCCGTGAAGGCGTACACACGTTAAAATGAGAGATACTTATACTACAAAAAAAAAAATTAAAAAGTTATGAAAAAAACTGAAGAATTATTAGAAACAATTTATACAAGAAAAGAACACAATCAAGTTAAAAAATATTCTGTATGACTAATAAATATTAAATTTCACTATCATATATTATGTATGATGTGCAATTATGTATTTTGTATTGTATTATAATTTTACATACCTTGGCAATAGTTGGTGGGTCCTTCTCATAAAAGAATTGGTGAACTTTACGTCGTATCGCCGAAAAGTCAAAATCATCAATTTTATCTTTGAATGTCAGTTTGGGTCCGGGTTTTTTCTGATTTGTTAACTGAACGTTCTCCTTTTGTTCTTTCAGTATCCGATATACAGATCTAGTCGAAATTCCCAATATTTCAGATACTGTCTTCACACACTCATCTTTCTTTGGAACTTCGAAAGATTTTGCTGTATTTTGATTCCATACATAATTATATGCATTGAGAATCATTTGTTTCTCACTCACAACAAATGATCGACGCTTTCTTTTTGGAGGGAGACATCCATCTTTAGAGGTGGACGGTTGGGCATCCATCTCAATCACCAACGTAACAAAAAAACGTAACAAAAAACTCAACAAATAACAAGTAAGAAATAAACAAGAAACTGCAGAGGACACTAAACACTTCTGACACCGTCGGAATTCGGGAGCAGAATGAAAAACAAAATGGCGTCCATGGCGTCATAAGTGATAGTCCTGCCAATAACAAAAAAAAAATATAACAACAGTATTTTATGTAATATATTATTACATGTCTTCAGTTTAATTTCCGTAAATTACATATTTATAATGTATGTACAAATAAATAAATGAATGTAATCTAGACTAACTTTTAATTCTCGATTTAAAAATCTCGATTTTCCACATCACTCTTTATTTGAGACCCTATTTTTTTAAAACCGTGCAACACTGGAAATGTCATTTTACTGACTCGAATTAAAAATCAGACTATAAGTATTGTTTTATTATGAGACAAAATAAAAAATACGTGTCTAGTATTTTTTCCTTACCTAACTTACGGACTAATTAGATTTTTAATTTTCATACCCTGTCATCATCCCGATTGGCGTCGGCCATGGCCACCCGCAACCCCAAAATTAAAAGTGCCTTGCGGTTTAGGATTGGGCATTTGCAGATTAGGGATTTAAGGATAGAGTATGGGAGATAGAGAGAGGATTGTTTGATTTTATCAACAGATTAGTTTATCTATATTTTTCCAACATAGGCAATATGTTCAAACGAGTACCTGTAGTGAGTGTGGCAGTAACGTCCCAGTGAAGAGATACAGTAGTTGCGCCAGATGCGGCGCGAGCTGCGCAGGCTCGCAGGCGGCCAGCAGGCAGTCTGCGCGCGCGCAGCTCCACGTGGCACTGCACCAGGACGTCAGCTCGCGGTCTGTGCTTGTCGATATCTAAGTGCAATGGATAAACAGGTAAAGTAGTGGTCACAAGGACAAAACATTTTGTTTTCAAAGTTTTTTAAGCATTGCCCCTCACTAAGATTTTCTCTTGTGTCGTGGGTTGAGCGTTTACAATCGTGCTTTTCACTGTGCCACTAAAATCCCCCCTTTTTTGAGCGACATACATCAATAAACTACTCCTCCCACCTAGTGTCTTGGTGAGGCGAGATGGAGCGTTCTGACACGTCCTCTCGCGTCTACCAGGTCGGGATGGGTGGGACGGGGTGGTTTTTAATCAGTTTGCTGACTAAAAACCACCCTTTTGCTACACTTACTTCAAACAGGGGCGCGGGGCCGGGGTCGTAACTGATTAAGCTTTACCAAGCTCCTTTCGGGACTAAAATCTCTCTTCGTTTATACATATGAACTTACCTGTAAAGCCTGCTGCAAACTCTTGCCATAGAACCACTGGTGCTCCGTCCAGGGTAGCTTGGCCATCTCGGCGAGGAGGGCCGAGGCCTGTACTCGAGCCTCCTGCGAGGCGGGGCCCGAAGAGGGGGCAGGGGCGCAGCCCGAGCCGGCGCCCTGCACCGTCATATAGGACTGTACGCACCACTCGAATATTTGCTGCAGGAGGTAGATCTCAGTACCTGAATGAAATTAATTTTTCAAACATGTGATCTACAGCTGAAGCACTAGCAGCCGCTTCACCAACCCTTTATTCATATTTTAACTAAGAGTTACTTATCGTCAGAGTTGTAAACTAACCCTTTACATGTACTAGCCTTACATTTTTTGGGACCAGCCCGCCATAACGTCTTATAACCACTGCAACTCCTGTACACCAGGTTCTACGGGGGGTGAGCCTATTGCCATATATCGGGCATAATTCCAGACACCGTGCTACTACTGAGAAGTTAAAAAAAACCAGTAGTACTTTGCCCGACCCGAGAATCGAACCCAAGACCTCCGAGACTCAGCAGTCGCACTTGCGACCACTCGGCTAACGAGGCAGCCAACTTTATAAAATGTTGAATATAAATGCTAATAATATATAATAGTATAATATGTGTCACTAACCAGGACAGTCCAGCATGACCTGGTGTATGCAGTCAAGGAAATGCCTCAGCATGGGCGTGTAGGCCTCCAGGTCCGACGTCGACGGCAGCAGGGGCGGAGCGCCCGCGTGGGGGGACACCCACGCACCCCACGACTCCTGGAGGGCTGACCACGCGTACCATGCCACTGTGGATAAAAAATGGATTTTAGACATTACACTTATATATTTATTGTGATATTTATAACCGACTTAAAATCTTTGGATTGAGGTCGATTAGTAATTCCAGCTGTAACACACTACACATTTACCAACACCGTTCTTCAATAAACTAGAAGTCAAAGTCAAAATCAATTTATTTCAATATTTTTTTATCGTATATGCCGAAACGAAACGAAACGAAACGAGCAGACGGATCACCTCATGGTAAGCAATCGGCGTCGCCCATGGACACCTGGAACACCAGAGCCGTTACAAGTGCGTTACCGGCCTTTTGGGATTAGGAATTGATGGATTGTTGGGGATTCAGGGATTGGGGAAAGGGGGTGAGGGTAATTGGGCATCCAGTAACCTCACTCACACGACGAAACACAACGCAACGTTGTTTCACGTCGGTCTTCTGTATGGCCGTGGTATCACTCCGGTCGAGCCGGCCCATTCATGCAGAAGCATGGCTCTCCCACAATTAGACCAGGAAGGCACTTTAAAACGTCAAACAAATATTAAAAATGTCAGTCAGTCGTCAGTCCTTTAGTGAAGCTATTTGGTCGTTTCAGAGTGTAGATGTGTGTTCCGTTCCTATGTAGAAAAACGATCAAGACACTCTATAGGTTACTCATTGTCTTAGAACCTTTTGAACTGTAATTTCAAAAACTACCTAAGAAGCGATCTCTTGTGTAAAGAAGGCTCCAGTAGTGGATTGCAATTTATATATATATATATATATATATAAGCTTAAGAACGGCTAAATCAATTTGGATGAAAACTGGTGGGGAGATAGCTTAGAACTAGGAGACATAGTATACTGTTTATCCATAATTTTTTTACTTTTTACTGACAATCACGAACGGGAACGGGAACAAACGGGATTGCGCGTACAAAGTCGCGGACAGAAGCTATTACTTAAATAAAAAAAAAGTATTTGCAGTGTAGAAAAGAGTAACCAATTAAAATAAAATTAAAAATGCGCGGTCGTGGCGATATTGCGACACCGACACCGATCGCGCACGCTGCTCATGAGTAAGATCTCCTCTGTGGTTCGAAACTGGTAGAGTTTTTCTCAGTATGTTCACGTGAGTAACCCGCGATTTTTAGTTAATTTAGTATATCTCACGGTAGCTATTTTAAAATAAATGTTTTTGGAATAATACAAGTGCGGTAGTTACCCCTGTCAGGCGCGTAGCTGAGGTTGCGTGCAGCGTGCACGAAGGCCCGCAGCAGTGCGTGCAGTAGCCGCGCCACGTGCGGCGCCTGCGCAGCCAGCGCCGCGCCCGCCGCGCCCGCTGCGCCCACTGCGCCCGCCTGCCTGCGCGTGCGCGCCTCCCACCACACCACGCCCAGCGAGCGCAGTACGTGGCCCAGCTGGACACAACATTATTTTAACATATCACCGGTCGACACGACTCACGACATATAATAAATAATAATACGGCAATCTCTACTACTGTAACTAATTTTTGAATACTTCTAAAATGCAATCTATCGCCAGTGGGACATTGAACAGTAGGTTCGTCCATAAATAAGAGCGTGTTCAGAGTAGCGATGTCGCATCCTTTTAATATTCATATATATCTACTGCAGTCGATAAACCTTAACAAATCATGCTGTCTCTTTGATTCTTTGTTGTCCATCAACTGTTGGGCCAACCAACATATTTCCGGATGATTAATGATTCTATGTTTGTAGGACTTGAAAATCTCCTCCGCCACCATCGGAGTCTTCATATCGTTTTGTAATTATTGTTCGTAGATCACGAACCATGGGGCATTTATTATTATTCAGTATTTTATTTACCTGTAACTTATAAGTTAAAACAACGAATACGAAAGTAATAATATGTACCTGATCAAATGGCACACCAGATGCCTTAGCATCGACAGCTCGGATGAGATGCACCCAGTGTCCGGCCGGCAACTTGTTTTCGACGGCTGCGCCTGCGCATGTGACAAGATGCTCGCCTAGTTCCCTGACGTCCAGTAACACAGCAGTATGCAGGCCCAGCAGTTCCACTAGCATGCAGTGCTCGGCTGCAGGCGTGGGACCCCAGCGCTGGACTGTACGAAGTAGAGCATCCAACATCTCTTTACGTTGGGTAACGTCTGCAGTTTCCGACCAACGACTCATTTCGAACTGAAAGATATAATAAAATTTGCTGGTAGGTACTTCAAAATATTTAATTATACAGTCAAATTCAGTACTTTGTTCGAACCGTCAAAAACAAAAGTTTTCTATGAATTTTGTACGGTTTTTAGCGTCAAACAGCGTACTTGATTCCTAAAAAAATATGCTGGTATAATACTAAAATTAAGTTGGTCATAAAATCAATTAAGGAAAATGTGATTACTTTATAATAATTAAAAAAAAATGATTATTATTTTATTATATTGAGGAAGAGCCCTTCTATGGCTCGAAACTAGTAGAGTTTTTCTCAGTTTTTTCACGTGAGTTCCAAACTACTTACCCTGGACAAATAACTGAATAATGTATGCGAAGGTAGCTGTGTCCCCAGTAACTGCATATATACAAGTGGCCAGGCCTCCGCCGGCAGTTGTCTGGGCGCCAGCAGGGCTCCGCACAGGGACTGTTGCAGGGAGCCACTCGAGCGCTTGCCCCAGGAAGATAATAGGTCCGCGCATATACGACCGTTCTGACATATCCAGCGCTAGAAATCATTGGTAATAAATTATTTTTTATTATTACCTATTAATATTAATATATATTTATTCGTGGCTACGACCACGTGAATTTAACGTTTAAGTGTGGGAGTCATGCTTTGGCATGAACGAGCCGGTTCGACCGGAGTGATACCACGGCCTCACAGAATACCGACGTGAAACAACGCCTGCGTTGTGTTTCGTCGTTTGAGTGAGGTTTCCGGAGGCCCAATTATACCTTCCCGTCTCCAATCCCCGAATCTCCAACTATCCTCAAATTCCTAATCCCAAAAGGCCGGTAACGTACTTGTAACGCTTCTGGTGTTCCTAGTGTCTATGAGCGACGACTATTGCTTATCATCAGGTAATCCGTCTGCTCGTTTACCCGGCTTATTCCCAGTAAGGTCATAAAATGATACATTCCGTACCTCAGCAAGTAGCGAGACGAGTGCGTGGAGTAGCGCAGCTGCGGGCGCGCAGGCGGCGCAGTGCGGTGCGCCCGCGCAGCGCCACGCGCGCTCCACTACTCGCACGGCTGCCTCGCTGCTGCGGGTGCGGCTGGACGGAGTGGACGGGGTTTTTAATTTAATTATTATAAAGCATTATTATAATTATTTTATATGTGAATTTTTATCATCATCAGTAAGAAGAACTTGTTTGTTATTGTTACTTAATGGCCTGTCATTCTACCTTAAAATACAGTTTTGAACCAAAATATTACAGGAACTTAATATTCATGCTTATGTACAGTTTCTACAAAACAAACTTTATACAATGGTTCGTTTTTATAATAACTATCGTGATACTTAATAAATTAACTAAAAACCGCGGGTTACTCACATGAATATACTGACAAAAGAACCAGTTGGCTGCGCGACATCGCCGCGACCGCGCACGCTGCTCATAAGGAAGAACTCCTCTGTGAGTCGAAACTAGTAGAGCTTTTCTCAGTATTTTCAAGTGTACTAACCCGCGATTTTTAGTTAAGTTTGTTATTTAATTTTTGTTTAACAACGTGTAAAATAAGGCAATAATCTTAATTAGAGTTATAAATAAGTAGTATCATGTGTACCGAGCAATAGTATGCAGCGCGGCGGCAGTGCGCGCGGCGTGCGGGCGTGCGCGCGCGAGGCGGCGCACTGCTGCGCGCGCGCTGCTCCTGTTGTCGCGCACGCCGCGCTCCGCGTCCACCGACACACACCACTCTTGCTCCTACACAACATTACACATATTTTTAAGTGTTGGAGAGCCTGGAGAGTTGCTTGGGTACGAATGGGCCGGTTAGACAAGAGTGCGCCCACAGCATTATTGAAAACCAGCGTGAAATATCGGAAGCGTTGTTTTGTAGAGTAAGTGAGGTTACCGGAGGCCCAATTCCTCCCCTCTAAAATCTAATCCTAATCTCAATCGTAATCCCCAAATTCCTAATCTTAAATCCCTAACTCCCAAAAGACTGACAACGTACTTGTAATTCCTCTGGTGTTGCGGATGTCCATGAGCGGCGCCGATCGCTTACCATCAGGTAACTGTCTGTTCGTTTGTCGCACTATCCCCATAAAAAAACAACATAAAAATAAAGATACATACCGGTATATAGATGGTAATATGCTTGCACTTGTTAGCGCACTGTTTGCGGACTGGCGGCAGTGCGCGGCGCACGCGCAGTACACTCACTAGCTCCCACAGACGACTGTCCAATGAGGAGACGCGACCCACTTCCGTACACCACTCTCTAAGGAATAATAACAATTAACTTAATGACACGAACGTAATAACGTATAGTCGTTATTTAATTTTCAACCTTAACACTTTAAAATAGAGTTGAAAATCTATTGAAAGAAATTGATAGTATGAGTATATCACTATCACTTTATGGCAATATTTTCAAATTTTATAAATAATTTATCATTTGTATTTTCTCATTTATCTGTTTATCATGATTTTTTAGACTCCATACTAAATATGTAGTATGAAGTCTCAAATTAAACTAGTATACTGAAAAAAAAAATAAGGGAAGTATATACTTACTGCGCAAGTCTCTCGATGTCTTTCAGATGTTTATCGACTAGAGACAGCAGCGTACGCGCATCTTTGAAGTCGACGTCTTCCACTGGCGACTTGATCAATGATCGCTTTCGTCTAAAGAACATAAGAATTATTAAGTGAATATTATTAAGCATGGCTAGTCAAGTTCCTCGTCAAACAGTTACTAGAGTAAGTCGAAAACATAATAATTAACCATTTGAGTACCGTCATTATAGACACAATTAAAGAACAATAGGTTGCGGTCACCGGTGTCCTCGCGGTGTTTGACAGTGTTGTACTATGTAGTTTCTAAGATTATTTGGACACCACTGACGGTGTACAAAACCTAGATAATATAACTTCATATTATAAGTTTGAAATGGCCAACACGTCTTGAGCAAGTGATGTGATTAATACTCAAACCTTCTCCGTGTGAGAAGAGGCCTTTATTCAGTAGTGGTATAAGTTACAGAATATTTTTATGGGATAAGTGGGTAAACTTACAGACGGTTGATCACTTGATGGGAAGTAACCGGCGTCGTCAATGGACTCCCGAAACACCAGGAGAGTTACAAGTACCTTGCCGGCCTTGGGGGATTAAGGATTTATGATTTCGGGGATGAGGGGATTGATATTATCACATACCTTCTTTTTGAATGGTCTTTGATCTTCAGTATAGTATCGACAGCTACATGGAATGGCGTCTGTGGCGGGGCGGAGTCCTGCGCCGGTGGAGTAGTGGGCAGGGGGAAGCTATCCACCTCTATACACGGGACTGGACGGACTACTGCATGCTTCCAACCTGCTTCTAACGCCTGGGAAAAGGGGATAATAATTTAAACACCTAATTAAACTGTCTAGTATATTTTTGGTTTTACGAAATTAAGACTTATGTATATAAATCTAAATCATGTTTTATGTAAGGCCAAAGGTCAAAAGTCCTATTGGTTGCGCTACAGCGCTTATACACACATGCAAACGCATATTTTCATCCGTGTGCGTACGTCTGCGTGTGTTTATGCGTACGCACGCGTTTTTATGCACATTAATATGAAATTAGTTACGCATTGCCGTGTGAACATCACTCACAGTGGCAGTGGACTATTGACCTTTGACTGTACATACACACAGCTACACTTTGAGCAATAGAAACCAATTTATCTTGGTCTCGCTTTGTATAATCTTTCCGCTTACTCGACGGTTAATTTATATTGGAAGTTAGAATTGTAGCCGTATATATAATCAGCCAACATATTTGGTATGCAGGTAAAACAATAAAGATTGATTCAGTATCGAGATAGGAACTATTGGTCGGCTACTGAACCTACCCACATAGTACAAAAAATGTCTGGCCGTACATTAGTTCATATTGGAAATACATACATAATATGTATATTTCAGTATTGTATTATACTTACATGCTCCGGTATGAACCTGGCGAGGTCCGCGAAGTGTGGCGGCACGCGCACTTTGTCACCTTCCTCCAGCCAGTGTAGATATTCGCTGAACATTCTAAACACAGAATAATTAGGCATGAATAAATAAACAATATGTCGTAGAATAATCGCCTTGGGTCTTACTCTTGAATCCAATTCCGATCGATCGACATTGGTATTGTGAAATTGTGTACTTTCGAGTTGTAATACTAGCGCCCATTGCAACCGTATTGCGTGGATATTGAATAAACTGGTAAATAAAATGGTATTGAGTTTGGCTTTATATTCCGTACTCTAAATGTTATTCTAACAGCTACGATTGTGGTTGTATAGTGTTGACATCGAATAATTATTGAGATTTTATTGGATTGAAATTGCATTGACATTGAGATTTCGGTTTCAAGAGTAAGCTCCCTTATACATGTTGGTTCAAGACAAAAACTAAATAAAACTTTATAAACTTTATATATTTTTTTAATATAGTTTGGACCAACAGTTTCTGTATATATAGTATTAGAAAAACACACATAACAATAAGTATTGGGCTTATACAGTCGCCATTTATGGGTTAACCTACTTTAAAATTAAGTGATAAAAAATACTTTTAAGTATTTTAATTTGAAAATTTTGGCAATACAGGTATATGAAGATAAAAATTTACTCACTTTTCAGCCCCAGCATGATAAACAATCAGATTATAAACATTCTTCTTCGCATCAATCGCTTCACTATTCGGACTCGATTCCTTCTCACTGTGACTGTCATCATCAGTATCGCTGGACTCACTCGATTCTCCAGTCAAATCGATTATCGATAACGCTGGTAACAGACTATCTTCGATTTTAGACGGACTTGCTTTCTCTGCTCGAGAAATCGGTTGTGTGTCGCTAGTATCGATTGATTTGTGCTCGATTTTGAGTGCTTCGCCTTCATTGTGGTGGTAGGTAATCGATTCTTGGAGTTTTCGTTTTAAATGTGCGAGTGTGCGAGATTTTATTAGTCCACTGAAGAATAGTGGGCCTACTGGTGGTACTAACCTAGAAAAAAATGAGACATGATAATAATATTGCAAATAATAAGTAATAATATTCAGATGGAAAAGTACAATACTAGTTTCTTTATCTGACATAATAATTGAATCCTAGAACTTAGCAACCAGCAAGCTTAGTTGAGCCATTACAAACGTGTGATGAACTGTCAACAAAGGAATGTGACAAAGCCGCAAAACTCGCATTAGTATAGTCATCCTATTACTAGATCTATGTATTAAGTTTCCACAAAGAAATAAAACAAAACGTACCCATAATCAGGTGGAGACTGTAGATATAGATGCATGAAGAGCCGCCACAGCGTTAGGTGCGCGGGGTGCGAGGCGGGCGCCGCCAGGGCCGCCGCCGCCGCGCGGTATATCACTAGCTCGTCTGATGTCAACTGGGTGCCTAGTTTCTGGAATACAATTTGGAAATGCTAACTTTTTCATCCGTGATAATATGTCGAGATTAGATGTAGTAATAAAATATTTTTGTTTTATAACTTTATTATTTAATTAACTATCGTGTCTAACGGCTTAATCTGTCAAACACCAAGCGGTCACCGGTGACCGCGACCTATTGTTCTTTAATTGTGTCTATAAAACCGGTACTCGACGAGTTAAACTGTCAAACACCAAGCGGTCACCGGTGACCGCGACCTATTGTTCTTTAATTGTGTCTATAAAACCGGTACTCGACGAGTTAATGTGGTCGGCCGAATGACGTTAGCCGCAACGCGTGCCGCGCAATGCTACTCATAAATATGAGCCCCTATCGGTGCTTGAAACTAGTCGTGTTCTTTGTCAAATAGTTATGTGAGTAATCCGTTAAATTTTGTTTTTGCCAGTATTAGGTTGAAATAAAATGGAGGGTCTAGTAGTATAAGTATAGTAAATTTACGTCTTATTGACAAACTTTATCGAAACGGCTATTATAATATACACGCTTTATACAAAGTGTCCCAGGATGATAATAATAATAAATAGAAGTAAATTACCGTAAATACGGCAAATAGATAATTTTACAGGAAGAAGACATGTCATTTTACAATGTCGTAAGTATAGTTTAGCGTGATGTACCTGTAGTGCATTATCGACGTGTATCCTGACGCTGGCGGCGCGCTGCAGGTGCAGGCGCGTGCAGAGCGCGGCGTGCAGGCGCGCGCAGTGCGCGTGGTGCGCGCGCAGTATACACTCGCACAGTCCCGGCGCCGTACTCGCGTTGCGGACCGCTTGGGACACATGTTCTCTTGCGTTTTCCTCCTAAAAGGGTATGATATCCTGTTTATTTGGGGTCTGAGTCTTTGTCCGACATCCTAATGGCAGATTTACATGACATTTTATTGTTACAACGGCAAATCTACAACTGAATCCTAAATGAAGAGACGGCTGTAATTGATAATTGCAAAATGAAAAAAACATACAATATAATTAAAATTATAAGCCCAGGTTTCCTCACTTAGAAAGTACATACAAATCAAAAAAGGTCACATTAATACTCGCTGTTGGTAGGTTTTGAATTCGCACCCTCTTACATGAGAAATGGGCGTCTTTTCGAGCTACCACGACTCTTAGTTTAATCATCATAAAATAAGTGAATTATCAATATCGTAAAAAAGCTATCGTAAAGCGTAACAATATATAAATACCTGCAACAACCCCGCAGCGTACGCGTCGAGTACCGGCCAGTCCCGCGTAGCGGCAGCGGCCGCGTCCGCCAGTGCGCAGGCGCCGGCCGGGCCCCGCCCCCATAGTACGTGCAGCCACGCACTCAGTACACTCGCGCGGGACTCGCCACTGTACATAAGAATAAGAACCGGTTTCCCAATTAGCCCTCGTTTAAGGAGACGCGAGCAATCAGCAATGACGCGACTTTTTGCGTCAATGTACGACGATCAGGCCTTATACCTAATATCATACAAGTGGATTGCAAGATTGTCAAAGTGAAAAAGTTGTCAACGAATATGTTACGGACGCACAACGAACACACCGCGGCTGCGTACTGAGTACTACCGTAGACGAGTAATAAAGTTTACTACACGCAAACGCAAACCAACGTATTTACCCGAGCGTGCGGCGCGTCGCGTTCCGTGCGAGCCATTAGACCACCGCAGAAGGGGCTGAATAGGGCTGATGCCGATACGGAGCAGCGGAGAACTTCACGGGTTACCGGGGCTCCGGCTCGAAGTGCAGGAGTGGGAAATGAGTGGTTTTTAGTCAGTAAGAGTCTGACACTCCCTCCCGCCTCACCCAAGCGGGAGAAGTCATTCGATTATTTCCCCTCTTAAAAAAATCAAACGTATTTGCCACTAGTCCGCGACGTCTTAATTGCGCAGCCGTGGCGTGTTCGCGACGTATTCTTTGCATGTACGTACCGTTGACTTGAGAAGTAATAACATCACGCCTTTTATCCCCGAAGGGGTAGGCAGAGGTTCACATTACGGCACTGCCACTGTACAGTGTAACACCCACTTTTCACTATTTATTTTATGACTTTCATGTAATAGGGGGTGAGCCTATTGCCATATATCGAGCGCAATTCTAAACTCCGTGCGCTACTACTGAGATTAAAAAAACCATTAATACTTTGCCCGACCTGGGAATCGAACCTGAGACCAAGGGGCTGAGTACTAATGAGGCTGTTTCGCAGTTGAAAAGTACAAAATTGTTTGAGACAAGACACACGCTTGCTTAGCGTAAACCTGTGTGTCGACGTACAATCCCATACCTTAAAAATTATGATAGAGGAGGCTCATAGTACTGTCACGAGCTATTTGTGTGAATATAGACACTAAAAACGTAATGCTACACTGACCTATCTTCAAGCTGTGCCAGTATGAGTCGCAGTAGCAAGTCGGCCCCGGTGACACCGCCGCGGCCCAGTGCACGCTGCACTAATGTCGGTCCAGAGTTCAGGAGGAGAGATATTACTTCTGCAAACCTTGGAAACAAACAAACATATATTTATATTGTAACTCTTATGACACATCTTAAATTTAATTACGTATGTTTTCGCATCGTTTTCGCAATGCTGCTCTTGATTATGGGCTCTTAGTGTGGCTCGAAATTAGTCCAGTTACCTCGTCAAACAGTTACGTGAACAAGCAAGTGCGGAATAGCTATGCTCCGGCACGAATGGACCAGCTGAACTGACAGAAATATGGAGTGACGTTACCCGAGGTCCAATCCCCCCCCTTCTTTCAACCCCTATCCCCAAATTCCGCCGATTCGGAGTCGTGGAGAACCTAACGGGTAACCGGGGCTCCGGGTCGACGTGCAGGAGAAGGAACGGGGTGGTTTTTAGTCAGTAAGAGTCTGACACTCGCTCCCGGCTCACCCAGGCGGGAGCAGTCATTCGATGATTTTACCCCATAAAAAAAAAATCACCAAATTCCGAATCCCTAATAGGTGGAGAACTCACTTGTAACAAGGAATTAGTACCTATAGCTAATTGTCGGCGGCGATTGATATCCATCAGGTGATAATGTTAAAATGTGCGTAGAAGTTTTGCGGGTTATTCAATGTTTTACTATACCGATTTGTCACCAGTTGGCATAGCAATAAACATGTAAGTATGGCACTCACTTGGGTGTGTAGGCGAGTGACTCGGGCGACTGCGCCATGACGAGCATGGCCCCGGCCAGGCACTGCACCGCGTCGCGGGGACGACTACTGGCTAGCTTACACAGGCCAGACACTCCTTCCGAACATATCTAAACAAATTAAATATACTTACTTAAAATATACTTTTACTACATAAAGTTTTTAGTTATTGCCTAGGAGAGATCGCTGTTAAGTAAAAGGAATTAATTAATGCTAATATTATTATTAAATAAGGCTGAACAAAACTTTCAATGTTTGAGGGCTTGACTCGGGAGTTGCGGACGACCTAACAGATTATGTGGCTCAGACTTGAAGCAGGAGTAAGGACAGATAATTTTTAGTGCTTAATAGTTTGTTCAACTCGCTTCGCCCGGGGCGGGGGGAGTCGTTCGATAATTACCTCCCCCCCTCCCAAAAATATCGAATACCTATCTAACTAAACACTTTTTCACATTGGCCTTATAATTTCTAGTATTTACTAATTAAATTGGAATCTTCAAAAAAACATAAAAATATAAGATTTTCATTTCACAATAAGTTTACATAACATAACATCACGCCTTTTGATCCCCGAAGAGGCAAGCAGAGGTGCACATTTCGGCACTTAATGCCACTGTACAATCTAACACCCACTTTTCACTATTTATTTTATGAGTCCTATGTAATAGGGGGTGAGCCTATTGCCATATACCGGGCACATTTCCAGATCCAGATCCAGATTCCAGATTTCCGTGCTATTACTGAGATTTTTTTAAAACCCAGTAATACTTTGTCATAAGTTTAATTATACAAAATATACTTACAACAGGTATACAATGTCCCCAAGACGAAGACATCAGCGCGTAGGCAATGGAGAACAAGTCAGTGGGTTCAGTATCCGGCGGGGGCGCATCGGGGGCGAGCCGCCACGACGTGCGGTGGGGGCGCAGGCGCCGGAGTATACTCCAACACCACTCTGGGGGAGCGCCCCCGCTACTGCCGGGGGATCTAACCCGCACCCACTCACACAACCAGCTACCTATGCTTAGCTGAACGTCTAGAGAGACACCGCTGTAAAGAATTAATTAATTTTTATATGTTTTTTTCACACACTAGGATTTAATTAAATGTCGTAGGCGCGTTGATAAACATACAAGTTCACATACACAATGACACCCAGACCCGAAACAACGATTTCTGGATCGCATAAAGTGTTGCTTCGTACGGGAATTGAACCCGGTACACGTTGCGCGGCAACCGGTAGCCCAGTCACCGCAGCAACCGTACAGATGTTGGTAACAAATGCTCGTAATAGATAATTTTGTAGTTCTATTTTCTTTGAGGGGTGAATCTGAAGTGCAAAAGGGGGGATGGGGTAAACTAAATATAGGTTAATAGCATTTAAAAAAGTTTGAACACCATAAACAAGAATTTAAACCAAAATATACTTAAAACACTTACACATAAGGTGTATAATCCATCTCCAATAGTAAATGTTGCAGTAAGTTCTGACACCGCCTCGACCAGTCGTCCAGTAACGCCCTCGCCTCCCCGGTGGTGGGACGCCATTTGTTCACTTTTAAAGTTTTCACACAGGACGGGTCTAAAGACTCCACTGTAAGTATAAATAATAATTAATTTAATTACGTCAAAAATATTTTTTTAATGGAATAGGAGGCAAACGGGCAGACGGATCTCCTGATGGTAAGCGATCAGCGCCGTCCATGGACACCCGCAACACCAGAGGAGACACAGGTGCGTTGCCTGCCTTTTAAAAAGGAATACGCTCTTTTCTTGAAGGGTTGAAGAAAAAATCGGAAAGTGAGTTTGTTTATTTGTTCCGCTTTCACGCCGTAACTACTAAACCGATTGCTTTGAATTTTTGAAGGCGTAAAGTTAGAAGTCCGGATTAAATAATAGGGTACTTTTTATCCCGGAAAAATTGATATTCCCGATTGAAAACAAAAGTGTTGGTATAGATGGCGCTGTGTGTATTGGTATATGTCACATAGGCTACTTTTTATCCTTTTGTGACGCGAGCGAAGCCGCGGGTAAAAGCTAGTACTACATATTTGACATATTTTTAACAGCCTTCAAAAAAAAGTAGTAAGTATGTACATTTATGTATGTATGTTCGGTCCGCGATTATCTTGGATTGGCTGAATCGATGTTGATGCGGTTGCGGTTAAGTGTTTGTTACGATAAGGACAAGGTTTTTTATTATAATCTTCAGAAAAGGTAGTTGAAGCCAGTTGTTTTAATGCAGTTTAATGAAAATTATTGTATAATAAGTATTCAAACTACATTTCAACTGGGTCGTTCGCAATTTTTATGATTATACTAGCGACCCGGCCCGGCTTCGCGCGGGTGCAATATGCATTCATTATACATATAAACCTTTCTTAAGAATCACTCTATTTAAAAACAACCGCATCAAAATCCTTTGCCTAGTTTTAAACATCTAAGCATACATAGGGACAGACAGACGGCGGATAGCGACTTTGTTTTATACTATGTAGTTAAGCCCCGACGTGGCTAGAAAGTAATCGAGTATTTACGTATGCACTCACCCACGCTGAGATCAGCCAGTATATGTAGAGCCATGGTATGTAGATACACGTGCGTGGCCAGTAACTTGCCCACGCACTCCCGCGCAGCCACGTCGCATAGCACTTTACACGATATCGATTTACGCTTCAATCCGGTCTGGAAACAAACAAACATATAAAAAAAACATACATCTATTTTTTAGCATATATTTCTTTTTTAAAAATACTTTGTAAATATATGCGAAAACTTGTAATTGGCCATACTTTAATCATAGTTATATATAATTGTCAATTCTAGCTGTAAGTTTTCTAAATGTAAAAATAAAATAAAATAAAATCTATTGCACTCGAACCTACAACAATTTATTAATCACAAAGAGAATTATCCCTACGCCGTGTGACACCATATTTCCAGCACTAGCTACTTCGGCGCGGTTTCACACGCTCTGCTCAGCTCTTATTGGTCGTAGCGTGATGTTTTATAGCCTATAGCCATCCTCGATAAATGCGCTATCCGTCACAAAAAGAATTATTCAAATCAGACTTGTAGTTACGGAGATTAGCGCGTTCAAACAAACTAACAAAAAAACAAACTCTTCCGCTTAATATAAACGTATAAGATAAGATTTGCGATCAACAATTTTGACCAATTAAAAGGACTTTTGACTAGCATAATTCCAATGTTTTAACTAATTATATATAGTTTTAAAGGTTTATCTGTTACTTCAACGACAACAACATCAACAGCCTATAACCGAAGGCCTCTTCTCACACGGAGAAGGTTTGACCATTAAATGCGGGTTGGCTATTACAAACTTATAATTAGAAATTATAAGCTTAGGTTTCCTCACGATGTTTTCCTCCGTTTGTCAGTGGTATCTTATCTAGATCAGATCTTAGAAAGTACATATAACTCGGAAAAAGTCACATTGGTACTTGCTATCTGTAGGTTTGGAACCCGCACCCTCATGCATGAGAAGCGGGCGTCTTAAACCTCCGAGCCACCATGACTCAGTATAGTTTAAATTCTCATCTGCGATTTAAACAACTTTTCAAGTGTATATTTTATTTAATACTCCACCCACGATTCCTAATTATTTTTTTTTACTGAGAATCGAATTTCTTTAGGCATCACTAAAGAAATTTTAATAAATCAATAGTTTTTATACCTGTAATAAAAATTCCAAGACAAGCCTAGCCAGCTCGTGGTCCTGCGCGCGATCTATAGCGGCCTGCGTTATGATGCGCACGCGCACGTCACACGGTAACACTGGCAACTCTATTGCAAGCTGATCCAATTGTTTTGGAGATTTATCTGTGGACAGAATATTTTATTTTAAAGTTATTCACTATTTGCAATAAGGGTCATGCTTAATATCGACTGAAATGATAGCACGGCTTTACAGAAAATTGGCGCGAAATAACCAAAGTATTATATTTCAGTATGTGGCTGAAGTTACCGGAGGCCTAATTACCCATCCCCAATCCCTCCAAATCCCCTATCCTCCCCCCATCCCCTCTGCCCCAATTTTCCCATTCCCCAAAAGACCGGCAGTGCTCTTGTAATTGCTCTGTTTTTTTGATTTGCTTACCACCAGGTGATCCCTTCTCCCTTTACCTCATAATAACCAACTTACCATGTAATCCCACAATGAGAGATATACAGTACTCCTTAGCGGCATCATCAGATAACAATGTAGCAGGCAATTGATGCAGGTCCTGTGCATCATACAGGTGGAAACCGGCACAGAATGCTGCTTCCAACTCCGCTGATATCTTCTCTTCTATGTCGGGGTCGTAGAACGCTCTGCGGGAGTAGGAGAAAGAGAAATTTTGGAAAGTTTTTGTCATTTTTGACAGTTTGAAGTTAAATATCAATATAATATTTTGTATCGTTATAAGTTATAACTTGATTAAAAGTGTTAGTTATTGATTCAGATCCGGTTACAGTTACCATCCAAAAACAGTTCGGCAGGAAATAGCTCAAAACAGTTTGAAATATCAGGACAAACTGACAGCCCATGGAAACACACCTGAGTACACGCTCTGAGTGAAGACACCCTTCGGCATACCAGGCTAAAAAGAAGTGACATACCGAGCCTACATAAACGACGACACACTTGACGACAAGAGAGTCGTGTGAAAGGAATTTTCATACAAATATGGCTCTTGAAGAAAACATAAACTGAGAAATCAGACAAAGAAGTGGCTTATTGTTGAAAAATAAATTGCCATGTAGCTGAACTCAAAAAAAAAGTCATTGATCCAAAGAAATAAAAATTTAAAAACGGCGTGGGTTTGGGTTCGACTATAAATTAGAATACAATGTTTTTGGAAGGTAGAACAAAATGTTTTTTTATTGCAGGAAGTTTGATATTTCATCGGTAAGCCCACGGACTTTACCGCTACGAGACAATATTTATATGTTTTAGTATAGTTAAATGAAATAAGTGTTATGTTTTCCGTCCGTACCTAGAAGTGAGGTGCAAGCAGGCGAGTGCATGCAGGGTGCGTGCCGCGAGCTGCCGCAGGAGGTGCCGCAGGCGCGCGTACCCAGCCTGCGCCCGCGCCGCGCGCCGCCACACGCACAGCGACACGCGCACGCCGCAGCACGCGCGCAGCACGCCGCGCCCGCCCGCGTGCTCGCCCCACTCCTGGGGCCGGGCGCGACGGATGTCCTAATATGTACAATATATTTTGTTTGTATCAGCAATGGGTCGGCCTTTTGGCCACTTTGTCGCTTGGTGGTGTAAGCGATGATGCCGCCTACGATAGACAACAAAACTGGCGTGAAACGACGCTTATATTATGTTGCGTTAAGTGAAATCAGATTATAAGGCGTAATCCTCCTCTCCCCCTTAATCCTCCAATTCTCAAAAAGTCAGCAATGCAGTTGTAACTCTAACTATTATTGTTGTCGATAGGCGGCGCAATTGCTAACCATAACCATCACATGTTGGTTCGCCAACCTATTCAGTGTGCATAAGACACCTTAAGAAATATATTCCTTAGACATTAAAACTTTTTGCATCTACAAGACACATTACTCTTAATATAAAGTAACTCACAGTATGCGTAAACAGTACGAGCCTGGCGACCAGGTCCCTGAGCGGGAAGGAGTTCAGCAGCGCTATAAGGTCCCGCTCCCGCAGCGTGCCGTCACTGACCGCGCCCTCACCGCCGTGCTCGTCCACCTCCTCCCACGCATCCTCACCCTCTAAAGAATAAACACCCTCATAAATCTCCCAATCATCCCCATCCCCAAATCCCCAAACCTCATCCTCTGAAAAGCAGGCAAGGCATTTGTAACTTCTCTCTAAACCAAATAATCTCACCCTCAATACACTCGAGCGCGGTATCGGTGCGGGACCGGACGAGTAGCAGCTCTAGTATCGCAAGTATCCGCCAGGGGGAGGCACTGTCCACGTGCACGTGTATCACTTGTGACGCCCACTGTACGGACCGGGTCTGCCTGTAAATTACATTTAAAAAGATAATTAATTCTCTGAAAGAACTAATGATACATACAAATAGAGTCAAATTTTGAATGGCACTAGTTGATACTTACTTGAACAGATGATGTATGAGGAACAGCAGTTGTCGCAGATCTCGGTTGTCGATCAAAGCAGCGGAAAGCGCTGTGGCCCACCGCTGTAAAGCGCTGGCGAGCGCATCAGGCGCGTTGTCGCTGAGGCGCAGCGCTTGCAATATTAGGGATAGAGCTTCACGAATCATAAGCTTGTCGCTCTGTATAGTCTCTGAGATTAACTCCTCGATCTAGAAATGTGAGAATTTAGTTTATTAAATCCCTTTTTGTGGAACAGACTCCAGTCTAACAGTGGACTCTCACAAGTTGTTGTTGATGATGAATGAGTCTGTCTTGTTGATCACAATCACAAGAGCGGCTTCCAAGTATAAGTACTAAATAACAAACAGTATTTAGGAAGATATATTCAATATCTGGTGAAAAGCAGGTTTACAATCTAACCTATCACTGTCTATCCCTTTGGGAATAAGCTGTCTGAGCCCCCATGATGTTATTCAAGATCAATACTAAACTTAAATTGTAAAATAAATACAGTGCAGATAAAACAGTAAATATAAATGCTATAGGACAAATAGTAGATAATAATAGGTACAGCAGAGTACCTAAGCTGATAGCTTTTGTACCTAATATATGTGCATTTCCGAGCTGCAATTATAACACTATGAGATGTGGAATTTCCTTAACAAAACTGCACTTTGATCACATAATTAGCGCAGTGCTCAATCCAATAAAGTTCCTTCAAAATATCAAAAAAGAAAAATTTCAAACATTCAAATTATTACCATACTGCCTCGCTGACCGAGTGGTCGCAAGTTCGACTGCCGGGGAAGGGGTCTCGGGTTCGATTCCCGGGTCAGGCAAAGTATTACTGGTTTTTTTTTTAAATTCTCAGTAGTAGCACGGAGTCTGGAATAGTGCCGGTATATGGCAATAGGCTCACCCCCTATTACATGGGACTCATAACATAAATAGTGACAATGTGTTACATTGTACAATGGTATAATGTGCACCTCTGCCTACCCCTTCGGGGATAAAAGGCGTAATGTTATGTTATGTGTCAAATTATTAAAAGCATACCTGACAATGTGCCAACAGTGCAGCATGCTGATGATGGCAGTAAGATTCCTGTACATCTCTCAGTAGGCCCTCCAGCCTCATCTTGGCTACAGGCAGCCTCTCCTTGTTCAGCTCAGCGTACTCATAGCTAGCTCTAAGGTCCACATTGAGCCCGCACTGACACTTCTCAGATATATTCACATATCGTTTCTCTATCTTCCAAAGCGTAGCTCTCCTTTTCTCTTCGTCTGCAAACCCAGCAGCAAGCTTTACTCGTTCTCGCTCCACTGCTATTAGTGATGATCTGAACAACAGAATAATTGTGAGTGTGGTGTGGATAAGTGCGGGAGAGCCATGCTTCGGCACGAATGGGCTGGTGAGTGAGTGTGAGTGATACCACGGCCTCACAGAAGACCGCCGTGAAACAACACTTGCGTTGTGTTTCGTCGTGTGAATGAGGTTATCAGAGGCCCAATTTTCCCCCTACCCAATCTCCCCAATCTCAGAATCCCCAACAATCCTCAAATTCCAAATGCCCTAAAGGCCGGTAAAGCACTTGTAACGCCTCTAGTGCTTCACGTGTCCATGGACGGCGCCGATAGCTTACCATCAGGTGATTTGTCAAAATAGAAAAATAATATAAGAAAAGGTATAAGGTAGGTATAAGCTTCTGTTCGCAAATTTCGAAACCTTCAACATGGGAATTGAAAACATGGCCGCTATTAGCAATAGCACTCAACGAAAAAGACAGTAAAAAACGCGCGCATCCTACACGAGAAAAACAATACCCTTCCTATAGTGGGGTAATTAGTTTTTATGAAGCAAACACGTAACTGTGCTATTATAGCTCGATAATTCTCTCTGTTAATGAGTAAATAAAATAAAAGATAAGGTGTTTATAAACATAATAAAACAAACATCAACACAATAAACATCCAGAATAGTACATATATTCAAAGTTGCAAACCTGAATGTGGACAAAAGATCAACAAGCGGATGATCCGGTCCACTCATAGGTCCCGCTTCCACTAACTCCTCTTCTCTTTGGCTCATAGCTCTCACTTCTTCCATCTCCGTCCCTCCACAGAGTTTTATAGCATCTTCTAATGGCATACATTTTATTTTAGGTTTAGTTACTACAAACACTTCCTCACGTTGCACTGTTTTTGGTACTTCTTCAAAGCAAGGAGCTGATGGTGCTACATCTTCTAATTGTTCTAAAGAAGAATCCGGTATCTGCTGCTCGGTACTTAAGTAAGCATCGGGATGAATAAGCTCAAACTGTCTTTCTGGGCTTATTGCTTCCGTAGCTTCACTTGGTATAGCCATGTGTTCCAGTTTTCGCTGCAACTCTTTATAAGCACTTTCAACTATAGACTCTTTGGTTAATACATTTGACTCTTCAATTTGTCCGGCTGATGTATCTGTGATATGTATACTCTTTTCAATATTCTCAGATTGTACTAAACATTCTTGATCTAAATTAGTTTCTATATTAATTTGTTCACTATATACTTCATCCACATTTTCTCTACTTTCTTCTATTATTTCTATACTTATATTATTGGTTTCGGTTTGTTCTGTATATGAAACTTCGGTGAAAGATTCAATGGTAACATTTTGGGATGACTCAGCTTCACAGGAACTTTCAGTAGTGTAGACTAACTCCTCAAATGTCGGAGGAACTATGTTAACTGGTGATAGTTCTCTAGTGGCGCTCCCTCTGTCTTTTGATTTCTTTTTCTGAAAACAGTTAATTGTTTTATAATGGTATTATTATTTATTTGATATTTAGAAATAAAAATAAATGATTTACTGCAAAACCACAAGGCCTTTAATTTTCAATAAAATGTTAATGAATAAGGTTTAAAGAATTTCGTACTAACAAGAGCATAATATCATGCCTCGAGTAAATTTTTCTGGGATATTGTTATATTATTTTATTCATTATGAATTCGTAATAAATGACAATGTGATAGGAAGCGAAAACATTTTCATTTTAATACATCAAGGACACAGGGTTCCGATTAGACGACCTTTCTACTGTTTCCGTTATAATATATTTACACGACAACGGAATGGGTTATAGTAATAAAAACCATGCAAGATGCATGTTTTAAATGCAATATGCATGCTTAGTAAACAAAATGTTTAGCTGCGCAAATAGTAAAACAAAGGATTCTATTTTAACTTATTTTACACTTACTTCTTTACGCTTCTCCTTCACCATTGTAGCCATGATGATCGATTTTTATCCAAATGAGTAGTTTAAAAACAAACAACAATAATTACACTTTTTATCAAACGATTTTATTTACGTACATTCATGTTATTCCCCAAATCAAAACAAAGTGTTGAAAAATCATGTGTTGACTGACAGCAGGACAGAATATCGCTTATCAGTAAAGTTAGAAAAAGATAAAAGAATATTTATGATCAAAATTATATTATATCTAACTACGAAACGTAACAGTCAGCTGTGAACATGCCAAATAGTAGTTTGAGAATGACATTTTCTTGTTTAGTCGATTTTAGGTGCAATCACTACTAGAAAAAAACTATTATTGTCTTTGGAAAACTTGAGATAAAATTATTATGTGCCAGTAATATGTTAAATGGTTGCAATAGTTCTTTTTGTAAATAAATGAAAAGACTATGCTTGCGAAATCGTTTTTGGCAAATCGCAAAAAATGATAGTCTCAATAAGATTGTTCTTCATATTAGGAGTATTTTTAATTTCAACACTGTTAACTGCCTCGAATTATATCGGTAGTTATGCTACCGTAATACTAAGGATTCTGGAAATTGTATAGTTCTCTAGCCGGCTATTACACCTTTGTGTAGCCAACTAGGTTCAATGTTAAGAGCATCGATTGGTTTAATACTCAAATTAATATCAGACTACAATTTCATCAACAGTCAATAGTCATTGACAGTCCACTGCTGGACTATGAGGTCCCTCTTTTACAAGAACGGGGTTTGCCATAGTCTCCACAGTTAGCAGGTGGATTTGAGATCACAGTGTAAAATGTTCAGATTTGAAGAACTTCGATCCCTAATTGTTTTTAACAGACTTCAAAAAAAGGAGATTTTTAATTTGACCTGTATGTATGTAGGTATGTAAGAGGGGATGAAGTCGGTTTTTTTTTATTGGCCACTATGTCGCCTGGTGGTAAGCGGTGATGAGGCCTACGATGAAACGATGGAGCACGTCTGTTCATAAGCAACCTTTTCACCCAGGTTATACCCTTCAGAAAAACAGGTTTTTTGAAAAGTAATTTATAAAAGAACTAGCTTCTGCCCGCGCCTTCGTACGCCGGTTATCTCCCGTTCCCGTAGAATTTTCAGGATTTTTTCTGTTTCAAGAACCTTCTCCTAATAATAACAAATACAAAAAAAAAGAATTAGTGAAATCGGTCCGGTCATTTACGGCATGATGGAAAAAGAGATTCATTTTTATATATTACTAATTTTGATTGTTTGAGGGGAAAATCAATGATTGCACCTACCCGGGTGAGGCGAGACGGAGTAATTTCGACTAATATGTATTTTACAAAGTTGATTTGAAATATCGCTGCTCTAAACAGCTGACAAACGCATGATGGAATTTTCTAACTTTTACGATAAATATTATTATTTATGTAACATTTGCGCTCTTTGACCCTAACACGTTATCAGTGCATCATGCTTTGAATCACGCCGATACTCAAACTTATCTCATATAGTCGTTTATCAATATTTTCCTACTATGTTATTCACACTTCAGAAAATAAACAAAACTATTAGAAACAGCCCTTGACTACTCATGATAAAGTATCTTCTAAACTATGACCCATTTACGTGGCACATGCATGAAATAAGGCCATGGGTATTGATATTTTGTCATTGATTTCACAATACTAAATTATTTTTCTACTGAGACCACGACATGAATACTAGGAATTCCTAAATAGGCATATAAAAATTATTATTGTATGAGTAGTTACGTACTATACACGTACTATATTACATGTTGTACTACTGACGATTCTTGGAGTTGTACTATTGACCGTTAGGTACCTATCTTCAATGTACACGTACGTAATTTTAAGTTCCGTCCAAAGTACGGTACAATGAGGAAAGAGTTCAAGGCGTATAGGATCTGGACTTGGACCCTATACACATGATACTATATTGTGACATCATTTATCTTTACTCTTTGTCACGTTTGATTAAAAAACTTTGTTTTTTAGTTAAAAAGTACCTAATAACAATATTTTGGTAGTAACTAATCCTTAGTACCAAACTCCATAATTTGATAGTTGTTTGTGTTATGTATGAGTATGCCGTGTATACCTATGTAGCTTGCAACATTATTAGAGATTCTTTAGAACAAACTCGGTTTTAACACTGAAAATTCAGTTATTATATTTTTTAATGTATGGTCCTCATCTACTATGTTTATTCTGCCCCAAATCAAATGTTTTCAATAGTACCGCTGTTAGTACCCTTGTCTATTAATGATAAGATCACCTTTAAATCACAAAGCGATATTTGTGACTCATGCCTGTACTGACAATATTCAACTTACAGGTTTCAGCGAAACCAGTAGTTACTTAAAACAATACCTATGCCTGATTTATTTTTTTTATAATACAAGGGTGCCATAAAAACATACAGCCGACCTGATGGTACATAACTTAATTACGTAATTCATGTAAAGCAGCCGCCTATTACATGGGACTCTTAACATAAATAGTGAAAAGTGGGTGTTACATTGTACAGTGGTATAATGTACACCTCTGCCTATCCCTTCGAAGATAAAAGGCGCGATGTTATGATGATCATGTAAAGGAACCCAATATAAAAATTAAAAGTGGTCAATTAATTGAGTGTACAAAAACTCTTAGTTTCATTTCAAAATTTATTACAAACAAAACTCCTTTTTATGTAAAATATAGGTAACAGTCGTGCACTTTAAAGACAATATCACATAAATAATATCAACGAATCCCAAAATTAGTGCAATGTAAGTACTAACTATGTTAAATAACGCACTTTACCTTCCTAGCAACTTTCATAGTTGCTTTACAAATTTTACACTTTGTGTATTGCTTTTAAAGTTCTAAAAATAAATAAAATAAAAGCAAGTTTTAACCAATTAAATAACAAATAAACAATCTCTGTCAAGTATTGCGTCTTCCGCGACCCGCGTGCCATATACATACTCCAAAGCACTGCGAAAGGTAAGGTTCAGCTGCAACGAGCTACAATCAAATATCCTCAACAAGCAATGAGCTATCTCTAAGATGGCGATTGCTCTTGATACGTAATATTTTCATCTTCGTACTGTATGTTAGTAGGATTTTGTTGCGTAACTATAAATATAGGAGATTTCAGCTTCCGAGGAACAGGGGACGGCGACGTTGAGTAACTTCTTTGTTGTGACGTAGAGCTCTGCATTTTCGCGCGAAACATGACATTATCGATTTCATGCATCGCTAAATCGCGTTGGTGTTCGTCTAATTTTCTCAATTTCTTCGCTAATAGCTGACCGTATAACTCATATTCGTCCATTTCATGCTTCACGCCACCTGATGATGCATTCTTCAAATATGTTACAGCTTCATCCATTCGTTTCTTTGCATAATTTATTTCTGAGCAATTTTTGTTGGTGGGTGTTTTTGGAGATACTGGTTTACTTTGTCGAACCATAGCTGTGTGTTTATCAGCTATATTAATATTTCTATTAATGTTGTTTGTATGATCTGGAATTCCTGGTTGTGTTGAGTAGTTTCCTGTATTTGTATAATACTGAAACAAATATAAATAATGCCTGTAAAAATTGGATAAATTGGTAGAGTACTTACATAACACATATTTTTTAAATCACCTATGTAATTAGATTCACGATTTAAATCGAACGAATGAAATATTTGGCAAGTATAAGTTTTCATTGTAAGGACTAAGATAATTAATTTAACTAAACATGAGGCTCAATTCAAAATTCGTAAATTATGATTAAGAATTTTGCCAAACTTTAGACTTCATACTCAACAGTCGTGCTTATAACCATGCGACAAACGAGGCTATCAGCGCCAGACGATTGAAATAAAATAATATAAATAACTGCGTAAGTATGCTCCTACTTTTATTTATTTAACGTACTGTGTAGACGTATACGCAATATCAAATAACAAAGCACCCAGACATAATTGAGATACGTATTAT
Organism: Spodoptera littoralis; assembly: GCA_902850265.1. Taxonomy (NCBI): domain Eukaryota; kingdom Metazoa; phylum Arthropoda; class Insecta; order Lepidoptera; family Noctuidae; genus Spodoptera; species Spodoptera littoralis. The sequence continues at coordinate 2,259,371 of LR824542.2, read as the reverse complement.
AAATCAAACTAATGAATTAGTAAAAACCAATCCAATATGGAATTGGTATGTGTCGTACCAAAGTTTGGTTGCCAAATGTACAAACTAAATGGCAGTAAATGGTTATAGGCATTACGCAATTGGTTCCAATTTGGTCCAATACTTTACCAAAGTCACGAAACTTGTCGTTAAAGATGAACCAGTATTATTATTCAAATATCGTTGAAGGTATTAAAAATAATAAGTAATATTGTGACTATTAATATTTACCTCATTTTCCAATTGATTTGTGCTATCACATTCGTATTTGCCGCCAAGAAAACTCTCCATTAGTGAATAGGCGAACCAAGTTGTGCGATACCCCGGTTGAACTTTCTTTTTGCTGAGGTGCATTCTAAAAGACGTCATCAATGATTCTTTTTTCTTCTTTAGATCAGTAATTGAGCAATGAATACTTAAAGATGCCTGTATCCTAAGCCAGGACTCGGAAACTTCACTTCTATTTCTGTGCAACGGATGTTTTGGATCCCACAAATGTTGTTCTCTTCTGTACAGTTCTAAGAATTCTAAAACAGTATCGCTATTCCACGACATTTTTCTATTTTGCTGAAAACTGTTCTAATTATTATTCTCCCAAAACAAAAACCACTGAGACCGCTTGCCTGACAGCCAATCAGAATACGTTTCTCGTCCAATGTTTGTGTATGATTACACGTGTGCTGGCCTCGTTCCACAAATTTTGCGATCAATGTTCGTCATTGGCATTTGGCGACCAACCAATAATGTTTGATGAAGTTATGATGTAATTTTGTAGACTTTCTGTGTGGAAAAATAAAAGGACTTGAAGAAATGTTTGTTTTATTATCAATATTCTAATATTTTATAAGTTAATGAGAATTTTAAAAATATTTTTACTAATGCATTCATGCTTTACACTGTTCAGTTAGTTCATCCTTTTCTTCCCCTCTAGCGTCGTCTCTTTCTGGATTTTTTCCCCCAATGCTTTTCACTAAGTAATCAGAATTGCAAAAAAATTAGAACATAGTTTAAGTTTTAGTTGATATTATTTTCACTGTATCAAACTGAAAAATACTTTTCTTGTTACAGGAACAATTGTTTTAACTAGAAATAGATCCCATAATCGACTAAACCTATAAGACTGACTTTATTTTTAAAGTTACAATGTCAATGCTTGCCATACATACACATCACTAGTTGTGTCTGATCAAAGTCCAAACAAAGTGTTGAATCATAAAATTAAATAAGTTTATTTAATTATTCATTCGTCATACGTACGAGCTGCTTATCACGTATATATTTTCTATTAGAAGACCAGTTTACTTCAGTCAGTCGATTGAATTGTATTGAACAAGTAATAAATAATCGTGAACATATTCATTTTGTTCGGACTTTTAGAAAGTATTTGAAAAGTTTCGTGTATTTTTAAGGTAGGTTTTAAAACTTGTTTTTTTTTTTAATTATTATAGTACAGTAATTAAATAACTGTATGCTATTGCAGTTTTTTAATGTGCAAATATCTGTATTTTTTCAATCTGTTGCAATTCGTTAATTATTTACTGGTGAAATCTACTATAGTTATAACTTGGTTTGCAAATATTCATAAGTATTGAAGGTAGACAATATGTTGATGCATTGGATTAGAAGTGCATTATATTTAATTATATATTCTAAGTAGAATTTGACAACTAAAACTATAATTTCACTTTTGCACAAAATATTTAAATAAATAAATAATTTTTTTAGAAATAAAATTTTGTATTAATTAATTATTGTTTGCTGCAGATGGCTACAGAAGTAAGTGCTCCGTCGATGCCGCAGCTGCAGTCAGTGCAGAAGGCCATGGCTTTACCCACAGTTGAGGCTGCCGTTGGACAAGTCGGAGCTTTCTACACAAGAGTCAAAGGTGACTATATTATCTTCTATAATTTTCTATTCTATTATAAAAAATTGCAAGATATCTTTTTCTAGTTTATATTCATCTTAACTAATGTCTAATATGAGTCTTATTAGTTTTTCAATATACATTTCCTAGAAGAGGGTAGTCACACTCAAACAAATAACTGACTGGCTTAACTCGTCGAGTACCGGTTTTATAGACACAATTAAAGAACAATAGGTCGCGGTCACCGGTGACCGCTTGGTGTTTGACAGTTTAATAATGTTGCTGACTTTATTATATACTTTGTACAATTACATAAGAATAGTATATTGTCTTGCATAATGTGCATTTTTATGTTGTTATGTTGACACATAGTAACTTGGAAAAAGCTGCAAGGGTTGTGATATTGTATCCATAATGTTATGCTGTTAAAGTCTATTTTTTGGATAAACGAAGATATTATTGTGTTCTACTAAAAGTTACTATGCATAATGTGGAAACCCATCACATTTGTAGACAATGTCTGTTCCACAATATCATAATACTCAAATGCATCTCGGATTCAGTTGAATATTGTGAATATCAAAATCCTTCATAATAATAGGATGTCATCTGGAGATGTAGTGAAACTTGTACTGTTCGGTGTGTGTGAACCATGCCCTTTTTTCTAAAATTATAATAACAAGACACTAAAAAATTCTCTTCCATTGGTCTAGGAGCCCACTCCTTGCTAGAATGGGCGCTATCCACTGCTGAGGCGGGTATGTACCGTGCAGCCAACACAGCGGCGCCCTACGTGGCGGTGCCCCTTGCTGCTGGAGACGCCAAGGTGGCCGCCGTCATCGACGAACTGGAGCGCCGCGTCCCGCTCGTTACAGAACAGCCCAAGGTCATTGTCGAGACCACTAAACAAGCAGTCCTATCCAGAATCTCACCACATGTTAATAAGGTAAGTTTTTAATTCTTTGTCTACAATCTACCTTCAGATTTTATGAAAAATGTAGTTGAAATGATTTATTTATCCTTAGTAAATTTTTAAGAGATTGTTTAAATTGTGTAAATTCGTTTTATTACTAAACTGCTACTGAGCACAATGATTTAAAATTTTAAGCATCCTAAAATTACTTAACGAATTTTGATGCAATTTCCCTACAGATATATTTCACTTGTCAGAATCTCTTCATCTCAATATTGCAGCTTACATTACAGTGAACTACCTAGTTAATAAAAACATCGAAAAGTTAATTGTAAAACCAATTTCCGTTATCAGCATTCAAAGTCGAATTGATAATAAGAATATGCCGGACGTGGATGCATAGTTATCTTAGTTCAGGAAGTGTCTCTAAGCCCCTAGGCCCCCAATATAGAAGCGACACGGTCCAAAGTACAACTTAAGAGCAGGATGTTGCACTACCCATATAATTATTATCTGTCATACAATGCAATGTTATACTATTATTACACATGATTATTATATCAGATCATCACATCAGCAGTTTGTTTATAAAACACGGTCCCGCGTCAAAATATGCGCAGCCGTTTCCGTTGATAGGAAGTTTCGACCGGTTTTGTAGTACCGGAGGCTATTACCTACTCCGTATGTGGTCAGTGCTGTTCTTGCAACCTTTTTTGTTGCAATTATGGTTATTTGATATTCACAATATGTAGTAGAGGTAAATAAGGAGGGAAAAAGTAACTGTCAAGCCTGCAATAATTAATAACGCGACCTAACTATTATTAACTGCGTTTACTTTTTATTGTTTACACCGTAACTGTTAAATCGTTATTGATGAGGTAGATCAGATTTTCAGAATAAATAAAAGCCAAACAATTTTAATTAAATTCGAGAGTTTATTTCGATGCACCTTCGAAACTATCAACTGCACTTAGTTTTTAATTATACACGATTATTACATAGATTTGGTAACGTAAGTTTTGGGCGAAGTTCAAGCTGTCAACATCATGATATCTAATAACTAGTTACCGTCGGAGGAAGCTAAGCTAGGAAGAGTTCGTAATATTTTCATGTATAATTTATTTTATGGAAATCACTACCTACTTTTGAATTTTCCGCCTTTCTACCGTTTCCGAGAAATCTAGTTTCCGTTAAGTAGGCCCGTTATATGAGGTCAGGGGACCTCTGCACATACAAATATCAAGTTTAACTTGTCGTGTGTCTAAACGTGGATCCACGCGAGACACAATGTATTTTCTATTGTGTCTCATATACAGATAGATAAATAGATCATATTCAAGCGGTTAAAATTAATTTAAAAAAGGTCAGGTACAGTCAGCCAATATATTTTTGGAACAAGTAACACATGTTAAACGGTTTTAATGTGTATTTTGTGTATGGTCATCAAGAATAAGAGTGTACCAAAAATCATAGTGATCTGTGGTCAAGAAGGGAGAGAGATTCAAGGACTAAATTAGACCCAAACAAATAAACTAAATAAATAAATCCGTTATAAAATACATTGGCTGACAGTAAATTATGATATTGATAGGAATGGTCTCTTTCACATTTCTACAGTATTCACTATACATACAGAATATGCAGTACGGTTGGCCTGGTACGTCGGTATTCATTATAGTCATATAACCGGTACCTACGTTAGCGGTGTCCACTAACCGCGTGATATAACTGCAGTACCTAGGTGCACTGCATTCCTGAAACTCACGTTATAAGTTGTTGTGACTTGCGGCCAAGCGCCATGTGATCATTACCTAAGCTAATTACGTATTAAGTTCTCAGTATTCATATCAGATTAGAATTTATGATCGTTAATGTATAATCTAGGTAGGTACTGTTTTGTAAAGCTATCGCCGAATACTTATCGATATCGTGGAAAATTCCTGATTAATTTTACTTGTGTATGCATTTTTCCAGATAATCGGTAACTGCGTAAATTGTTAAATATGCAAATTAAAGCGTAGGATACCTACCTAACTTTTTCTTGTACGAAATATCAGCATCATCAATATAAATTATTATGTAAGCCAAAAACATTATAATTTATTTAGGGTTTTCAAAACATGGACGAAATAATTGGCATCAGTTTTTACCTAACTGATTAATAATTATGTACATAAACAAGCAACGATCACACGCTCAAAATAAAAATAAAATAAAATGCTGTCTGAACACTTTAATGCAGCTGTCTACCAGATACAAATAAAAAACAACTAGCCTTCTAGCCTATATAGTTGTTATATTTTTGTTGTATTTGCTCATAGCGACAAGCAAAGAACGGGTAACACTGCACCGATAAGATAATGTGAGTGGCGACTCATTATCACGCGGTGGACTGGACAATGAACCGGAACGTACCCACTTGTCACGATAAACATCTTTTTTTAATACAACTTCATGCTGTTTTCTCGAAAATGTGTACATTCTGGATGTTCCTGAGACCATTGTGTGATTGTGTGTACACTTGAAATGTTCACACCTTATTACAGATATCTATAAATAGTATCTAGGTACATACCCGTGATTAGACATGGAATCAAGAAGTTAATTGGCTACTTTCCTTAATAAAAAATAAATTATTTCGACTGTTCAACGCAATAAAATATGTATTTAAAAAAATTATCACACTTACATTAGTTGGTTTTATGACCAACGTAATTTTTTGTATTTTTCGAGCATTTTAAAAAAAAAGAAGTATGCTGTTTGACTCTAAAAAAACCTGACGTGACGCAATCTCGTATAAAATTAATAGAAAACTATCATTTTTGACAGTTCGAAAAAAGTATTTGTTTTGACTAGTTGGCAAGTACCTACCCAATTGCACTAACCGAATTATTACGGGTAGGCTTAAATTATATTTTTTCGTACCTGCATACAATATGACGGCAGATTGTACCTACAACAAGTACTTACGTAATACGGTAGTTGACAGGAAGTCAAATTCAATACTTTCATTGATATGTCAAAAACAATACTTTTCGAATTTTGTATTGGATCACAACTTATGACGTCATCATATATCTGCGTCAAATAGCATACAATAGAAAAAACCCAAAAGTAGGTAAATTATCAAATCAATGAATGAGAGTATAATAATTTTTTAATTAGTTATTGATTGAAAAATTTCAGGGTAGGTAGCCAATTATGCATCTAGTACTAGCTACTAATGTATTAGACAACGTTACTTATCTATAGGTTAACGTTAATAATGTTATAAATAATGATTTACGGTTAATTTACGATAAACATACATAGGTGTAGGTCAAACACAATGATAGATAGTCAAGGTTACAAGACTAAAGTCCGTATTACGTTTAGGCTATATGATATAGGTACAGTACATAGATAATATATATTTAATTACCTGCGAAGGAACGAAAAGTTATACCTAGCGTGTATGCTAAGAAAAGTCATTTGATTATCTGCTGCAATAAAATTCTTTTATCAAAGTTTTAGATAGTAGATATGTCAGTTCCACATTAATTAATATTGTGTTATTAAAATAAATATGAAAAGGTAAATTTTACTAAGGAGACTGCCATAGGCTACGGATTCACTTTCATTCTTCAGGTCTTAATAAATGGGTAGTATAACATGCTTAACATCATACCATCACCGCGCCTTTTATCCTCGAAGGGTTAGGTACACATTACGGCACTTGATGCCACTGTACAATGTAACACCCACATTTCACTATTTATGTTATGAGTCCCATGTAATAGAAATAATAAAAAAAAACCATTGATACTTTTGCCGGCCTGAGTTTCAAACCCAAGAAGACCCCTTGCCCGGCAGTCCCACTCGGCTAACGAGGCAGGTATCCTATAAAATGTAATGCACATTTTTTAAATGCGAATAATGCTCAAAAGATTAGCGCGACATTCTTTACATTTGTTTACATTAACATTTGGCATGCACTTTGAGGAGACATACACACACACATACTAAATATAACACAAAACTTTCTTCATAAAAATACTACTGCAATGTCATCGACCGCAGAAAATACATTATACATTTATACAAAGCCATACATAAGGCAATGAGCTTCAGTTTATAAATGCTTTACAAAATGTGTACAATTGCTGGATACAATTACTTAGTGCACTGTTACTGGGCTCATTGTGTCCACGGTATCCATTATATGAAAATAATTATGGGTCCAGTGATCGCCTGCAATCTTGCTTTCAATTTTCGAGTCGAGAAATGTAGGGACCTGAAGCCTGGAGATAATGAATATCAACACGTTTTACCTAAACTGTAGGTCTGAACTTGGCAATAGGCTTACCTCTTATTTGGAAAAGACGCTTCGAATATCTATGGTTTCGTTCTCATTTCTTTTATACCACAATGCTCATCAGGTGATCTGTCTGCAAATTTGCCCCCTACACCATAATATAACCTCATCTAATTAAAATTAACACATTAACTCCTTTCACAGGTATACACAGCCAAGACAGCAGCCGAGAACCGCGTCCACTCTCTTAAGGAGCTCTCATGGGCGAAGGCTAACGCGCTGCTGACTACAGCTTACGGCCAGAAGGTGGTGCACAGCGTGGATGCTGGTGCATCATACGCAATGCAGCTGCTCGACCACTACCTACCAGCTGTCGGAGCTCAGGAGGAAACTAGCAGTAAGTATCTTTGTTAGCAATAGGGTAGATGCCTAATTTTTATTTTAATGTCCGTCTGATAGATTATTTTAAATCATTAGACATGTACTTTTTATTTTCATACATAAACGAATACTTTCGACGATATATTGATTTGAAATGTCGCGTGACGTCACTTCTATGTACATTTTATACGTAGAAATGATGTTTTAGCCGCCACTCTTAAACTTTGATTCGTTTTATCTAAGTATTGTTTTATTATACCTACAAAAAATAAAAAAATACGTGTCTAATAATTTTTCATTACCTAACTTACGGAATAATTAGATTTTTAATTTTCATACCCTGTCATCATCCCAATTAAGGCTAACACTTAAGTACTTGGAACCTGGTTACTAATACTGTAGAAATCGTTTACTTCTAGAAGGTAAACTAGTCTTCTCTGAACTTCTTTTGACCAAATTAAATTGTCAAGCTTTTCAGACTAATGAATAAAGATTGCTACTTAATGTTATAAACGAATTAAACTTTAAATAATTTGAATAAAAATAAATCAATTTAAGTAAGTGCTATACATATTGATTAATTTACACACAATAGGAAAGTTATAAAAAATATTAAGTAAATGTTTGCCCAATACAAAGAGATGGTAATTAACTTTAATTATTTTTACCATGTTATCATTTGAAACCTTTAACAGTTAACAAACCAAACAGTTGCAATAACAAGCTAGCACTGTACCGATTCCGCTTTCACGCACGAGTCCACACTTTTTAAACACAAATTTTAAAATTGTGTGACTATAGACTCGTCAAGTGACAATGGAAAAATGTGGACTCGTCAAGGGCTGTCGATGTGTCATTTTGTTAGCTAAAACAAATGGTGACATCGCCAACAGATTGAGGGCCAAAATACTTAGTTATTGATAATGAAATCCAAACCATGATTGCACTATACTTACAGGATTATTGCACAATGTTCTAAAATATTACTTATTATCTTAATCTAATGATACGAAGCAGGACTTAGAGGCTTATTATGTAGACGTAATATTTAGACTAAATAACAGAATTTTGAATAATTGTTACAAGGGCGAACACGTGATTAAGTTACTAAGGAAAATTGTTACTTTGCAAGCAATTGTTTTTCACTATTTCGTCTTTTGCTGATTGATACTGTACTAGTTTTACATATTACACAGCTCTTTTCATAATAGTATTACAAATGATTATGTATGTACCTACATTGTAGTTAATTTACCCTGTGCATGACCCAGTTAGCTATACTAATCTACTCTATTTTGTTTTTTGAGTTGTTCTGAATGCCATTGTCAATTAGAAGGTCTCGGGGGCCTATAATCTATATATATAAAAGAAAGTCGTGTTAGTTACACCATTTATAACTCAAGAACGGCAGAATAGATTTGGCTGAAAATTGGTAGGGAGGTAGCTTAGAGCTAGGAGACCGACATAGGATACTTCTTAACCAATTTTTTTTTTTACTTTTTACCGAAAATCACGAACGGGGACAGGAAGAAATGGGATTACGCGTACGAAGTCGCGGGCAGAAGCTAGTAGTAAAATATATTTTAACTAACCCTTTATAACTAAGACCAGATTAAAAGCATGATTATATTAACTTAGTTTGTAAGTGCATGTCAACTTGTAGTTAGACGAGAAAAGTTGTCAATTAGTTAAGGAATGTAATGATTTGTTAATTGTAGATGAAATTGTAGCGGTGTCGAACGACCCGGCGCTGCACACAGTGCAGACTGTCGGTCGGCTGAGCGCCGTGGCAGCGCGCCGCGTGTGGGCCAACCTCGCATACAAAGTTAACGAGCTTAGGAACTCAGGTAAATTGGCATACAATCATTATACATTAACATCCCCTATCCTCAATTCCTGCCAACCACGCACTTATAATACTCTGGTGTTGCGGGGGTGCCCATGGGCCCATTTGTGGTCTATCACATAAAAAATACATTATTTGCTAGAAGACATTCACTGCTAAACCAAGGCTTTTAAACACTTATTTCTAACTATTTCCGAGCGGTTTCACATGTTCGGCTCAGCTCCTATTGATCGTAGCGTGATGTTTTATAGCCTATAGCCATCCTCGAAAAACACAAAAAGAACTATTCAAATCAGACTTGTAGTTATGGAGATTAGCGCGTTCAAACAAACAAACAAACTCTTCAGCTTTATATAATAATCCTCTATTAAATGGTACTCACAACTGGCCAAGTCTGTCTAACTAACCCCCAGGGCCTTAAACGGCGTGACGTTATGTGCATGTAGTTATTTATGTTGCAATTATAAACTTCAGAATGTTATATTTACCTAGTTTATTATTTGAAATGAGGTTGTAATAATAGATTGACGTTTACCTACCTATATGTTAAAAATAGCATGTAAACTTTGAAGTAATTATATAGTAGTTTCTAGGGACATTGCATTAGTCATTAGGTACTTGTGAAGTGGACTTTGTAGTTGATTCATATTTCACACATTTGTGTAGATATACAAAGTCCAAGTTGATGTTGTGGACTGTTAGATGATGCAAAAGACCATGTCTTGTGAAAATACAAATTGTTGTTCAGGGTTTGGGTGTAATCTGTGTGTGAAATTATATGATTAACTCATCGAGCGTTCGCGTTCCTTATGATCCAACGGGTGCACACGTGACATTTGGAGAAAGAAAGAAAATGCATTTATTTGGCCATTGGCACATGAAAACAAGAATCATTACAATAGAAATAAAAAATACAGTCAAAATAAAAACAAAACATTAATAATAGGTTTTATAAAGAGAAAGCAGCATGGAGCATTTTTTTTTATGATCCACCGGGTGCTCATAAGAACGCTCGAGGGGTTAAAATCGCTCCTAAGACACCGAAGAAAGTTCTAGTGTGCAGCGATTTTCTTAAACAAAACAAAATAATTTTTGTTCCATATTTCGATATCGTAATATTTTAGCGATACTGCATCGCAATCAATTATAATATCTATATTACAACGCAACACTGTAGGTATTACCAAAACAATACCCGTCAATACTAGTAACATTTAATATGCAAATATACGCAAATTGATACTTTCAAGCATTCACCTCTATCGACCTTCAGCGACCATATTATATTACAAGTCAATCTTATCATGTACGTCACTGATAATGATAACATAACGTCACGCCTTTTGTGGTAGACAAACATGCACATATTATACAATGTAACACCCACATTTCAGTTATGTTCAGAGTCCCATGTAATACGGGGTGTTATATTACCCTATTGCCATATAACGGGCACAATTCCAGGCCACGTGCTACTACTGAATAATTTTCGAAACTCCGAAATGAACTCAAATAATTTTTCGCCTGATGGGAATCGAACCCGACACACTCGACCCAAAAACCCGAATAATACTTTTTTTTTGACCCGGGAATCGAACCCACTCGCGACAATCTGATATTAATAATTTTGACATAATTACAGGTGTGGAACTGGATGTACGTCGGTACATCACCGCGTTGTTGGCAGCCCTGCATCTTGCTAAAGTGACCAGTGACCAGCAACAACAAGAGAAAGAGCAAGAGCAGCAGGAGAAGGAGAAGTTCCAGACCCCGGAGCCTTCGTCCCCTGCGTCGGCTACCTCCTCCCCTCCCAAGAACACGGAAGAATCCTCCCCCACCACCGCCAACAAAGTGAAATCCACACCTGAATCCAAGTCTACAGAAACTTCTAATTAAATCTTTATTCATTTTATTATAATAGCAATTAATATTATGTTTAACGTATAAGCTGCAGGCGCAGTTATTTTTAGCGCGTTGCAGTTTCAGCGACGTGCGATAATGCATGTCCTCATACAGACTGAGGTCGCGGAACATTCACACTCGCTAATAATAACAATGCGTCTGTCCTTAAGTTAAGTCACAGCCACAATGCCGGTATACAGGCTGTACCTACATTGTTATGGCGCATTTAATGTATTTATAATTAATCAAAGACTGTCGATATGTCTTCAATATTCAATTATTTTATTGTAATGAAGCTATTTTATAAATTTTATAATCATGTAGCGAGTTTTTAATCGCATTTTAATAGAAGATTTTATACAAATAAAACGCAGTTTGATTTCTTAAATATTAATTTAATACGCAATATGTTTCAAAGAGAGAATGTTATGTTATATTTGATTCTTAGGCCTCTTGATAATTTGTAGATATGAAATGTGATATGAGATTAAAGTCTGACGTAAGACGTTGGGAGCTTACAAATGTACAAATGTATACAAATGATGTGGAGTCGCACAGTCTTTTCAACACCGCGCGGGGCGGCTGTCTGATACAGTTCGTCATGAGTACTTGTGAACATCTCTAACAAACTATTCAAGCAGTCTGCGAGTCCCATAGCAATGTTATAAAGTGGAGGGCTAGTTGCAAATGTACCATTCTCAGTAACACAAGAGATTTACATAACTTCGTCTACTCTATAATTTATTCATAACAATTATTATAAGCGAAATTTTACCAAAATATAAGTATGTATGCTTCCTTTGGCACAAACCATTATTAATCATTTACCACAGTCACATAACGATACTGAAAAACTTATATTCATAATTCATAACCAACATTATGTACCAACGTTACGTACACAGAAAGAAGCAGTTCTACCAACATTCAAATTATTACTAAACTAAATTAAGTACATAAAGCAGTTGCCATTGATACTGTAATAGGTAAACAACCTCTCAAGTGCAAAAATATTTGTAATTAAATTCCTACTTATAAAATAAAAGCTCTAATTGAATACAATACGCAAATGAAACCACAGAACAACATGTAATGAACCTGGTATATGACTACTGAGTACAACAGTTAGGTATTTCAATAAACAACAACTATATCACTATTTTGACAATACTCTGTAATATATTTACATATTTATATTCACGATGTACACGCAAATCGCAACCCTAATGACATCAATATCAAAACGAGGTTTGTTACAATGTTCTAATATCAAAATCCATGACGTTTACAATGTTCTACGTGGTGGCTACGTATGTCGCTGGTGTGGGGGTAGGCCGGGGCGGCGCCTCCTTACCCGAGCCCGTGGTCGTCGAAGAAGCCCTGGGGCGTCTCCTCCTGCAACAAGGGGTATCACTGAGCCAGAGTCGCTCGTGGCCGTGTTAGACCGAGCCATCGCTTTTCGGTTATCTACACTTTCTTTCAAATTGTTGTTTATCAAACCTTTTTCATTAAATTAGGTCGCATTATTACCTTTTCCACAGAAAAGAGGCATTGAATTGAAAGTAAAAATGTTTATAACTTGTAAAATATATTTTATTAGAAATATGTTATTTTATCACATAGACATAATATGTATCATGAAACGAAACATTATCATATTAGGGATTAATATACATTATTGCACATAACTCCTTGATTATGTTATTTAAGTCTGCGTCACAAAATCTTTCAACCTTTGATAAAATACCCGATTTAACTTTATAAAAAAGGAATACTTATTTTTAACACAAAACCTTAAGGATTCTGCAATAAAAATTCAAATACCGAAGCTAACAGTTTATCCAAATAGTCACTCCAAATCTCAACGTGATTTAAACTAGAAAAACTTATTTAAACTAATAAACACATTTAAAGTGCTTTGTTTGGCTTATAATAAACAATGAAATTCGTTAGGTCATGTCAATAAACAAAAGTAAATAAACTCTGCAAAATAACTTACGCAAAGAATAAAAATTTAACTTATTTAAATAATAATTCGTTTTTCAACAATCGATAAAATTATAATAGTTTAACGGACCACGTAAATAATATGGACGAACATTAAAATAAAGAAAACGAACACAAACATTAAGTCTAATGAACAATTAATTTTACAACTAGTTAAGAGAAACTCCGAAGTAGTCAACTTACTTCTATAAAATACATTCGATTAAGAATTTATAAAATAATATTTCGTCTTGGTCCACTTTGGCCTGCAGAAACAATTCCGTCAATACATTTATATAAAATACTTACCTATATATTTAAATGGTTAATGTAATGATAATTTAAACCAATCTTAAGTATCAGTCGCCAAATAACTACAGTAGAAAATCTACAAAATCATTATTAAATGTTATTTCTATCTAAAAATGTACGACTGATAATGACAGTCTATAAAAATTCTAAAATGAATATGTTGTAGACATATAATAGTGATATTAAAAATAGGATTATGGCAAATGGTGTTTTTTTAGGAATAGGCGAGGCGACAGATGTTGAGAACGTCGTATTGTTAGCACGGTGGTAATTTGCAGTGGGTGCGCGTCGTCGCCGGCTCGCCGTGTCTAGAGGAGCCCCACCTCCCGTAGCGCCGCGTCCACTGTCTCGTCCTAACACAATCCACGCCGTCAACATGCAGCTAAGCTAGATGCTTCAGTACTTACGTACTTCATGTTCACATCTCACCATGCATACATTTGTATACTTTGTAAGAACCTACGTTTCTATCTGTCTTTGTTTAATTTGAATTATAACAACTATGTAGGTAATTGAACTTTTTAAAATTAAAATTGTTAAAAATTATCCAGGGTAGGACTCTAATTTCTGATTTTAGTATTGTCAGAATTTTATAATTTCATTTTGATATGGGACATATTTTTCTTAATACACAGATTGTAATATGAAAGCAATTATCTTTTTAGATTGTTATAAATGTTAATACGTTATCAAAATTATAAGAAAATTAGCATGCTGTTAACTGTTACATAATTACTGGTCCACGCCAAGGGGAAGCGTTAGAGGAGTACCACGAACATACATAGCACCTTTACGACACCACACCGGACACATGGGACTGCCGCACCACGAGTTACTTAAACTGTACAACACATTCTGATACCTAACTTCTGACTTTAATTGGACGAGGCATTTAAATTTTAGTGTTCTATCATGAAAATCAGAGGCTCAGATCTGGTACTCTGTCGTCATATCATAACAATGTTACGGTTAACTCGTGCTACGGCAACTCGGGACGGGACTCGGTACATGCAAGAAAACAGATTAATTTGTTTATATAATGTATTTCGACAACCCATTACAGTAAATGCATGAACAGCCAGACCATAACCAATAACCAAAAACGACACTGTTTTACAATGTATGTACGTATATTACACAAAGAGATTTTTGAAAAATGTTATATTTACGACTCGTAAGGATGAATGACCTCGAAATGAAGAGATTGAGCAATGGATACTTATGCTATTCTCTCGTTGGTAAACATTCCATTTGAGGGACGAACCGTGTTCAGTGTACAGAAAAGCATGGTAAAGCAGTGTCCCGATACAATGTAATAATAAAGTTTAACTACACATATATGTATGAAGCAACGATATACAGATAAACTATTTATAACTAACTATAATGGCGCCTCCTGTCCCTACTCACAAGTACATAATATCGCATGACAGATCTAGAATCGAGGTAATTTAATGTTTCTCTGAGATTTATATTCTGTATGTGTGTGTGACTGTAAATGGAGCTACGTTAGTTCTATATAGCCGTGCAAGAGTGGCAAAATATAAGGAATAAAAGTAATTGCTAGCTACATACGTAAATAATATAATAATAACTACATAATACTTAGATAAATATAAAATAAGAAAAAGCACATGCAGTAACAACTCTAAATATATCTAATAAAATAGTAAACTAATTAATTATCCAAGGTTGTGCAACACATCAGTGTAACAATCCATCGTTCAGGTCCTGACCGCCACCAATGCATGCATTTCACACCAAAACAAAGGATAAAATTAGCAGAGTGCAGTGGAAGGAGAAGTAAGAAGCAGAGAGTGAGATCACAGCCGGCGGCGGCATGAAGAGTACACAGTAGAGTTAGTAAGAAGTACCAAGTATTGAGCAAGTAATTACTAAAAATCTATCTTCTATCTCTGTTCTACAAGTCTGACGCAACATAGTATAATATTATAATGTCTTTGTTTTTAGTAATTGAGCAAAATAACTCTCCAAACGCCGACTGCATCACTCATTCACTAGTCATTTAGCTTTGAGTTTTGCAGACATGAATAACATTTAAATTTTTTGTATGTGTTAAAGTGCTGAGTATTCTGTTATAATATCAACATTTACAGTGACTAATATACATACATTTTTAAACAACTTTTTAAATATATTTTTGTTTAGGCACTAATATCATCTATCTATTCATAATATTCGTTTTAATCTTAAATATTTAAATTTCGCTGTCTATCAAACGACACATGTAAATGTGTGTGTCATAATATTTCGTGATATGTCGTATTCATTCTGAAAGCATATTTGTTTCACGTTATTTTATAGATGTTTTGTTTCATTTAGATGTTTATGTTCAAATGTTTTAGAAAGAAATATGTTTCCAGACAAATATGCTACACAAATAGTGTTATTACACCATAGCTTTAGAAATTGATATGTGTTAGACATTAGTGCTTCTTCGAAGTTAATCTAAAAGGCAGTGCTCCTACACGCGTACATTAGTGTTACATCTAATACATAATCAAAAGGCACTACTGAGGCCACTGTCCTATTAACTGGTCCACTTTATACCTATATTTATTTATATATTCAATATTTACGTCTATATATACCATCTAGATGCATTGTGACTAGTATGATTCAAGTTTATGGCAGTTTCATTTGTGTTTTAATAAAATTATTTTCTATATTTTCAAGTTAAATATAAATCTGGTAGTAGTCTGTTAATTGCTAATTTTTACTGGTAACAATCTTAAAGAACAGAGTAAAACACTGATAACTAATATTTTAGGAACTACATAATTAATTTTACTTATAGTATAGATAATGTTAGAAATTATTGAGGAATCAGAATATAGGATCAGTTTGATTAGTTAAACACAACACATTTTTAAACCTAAATAATATGAAATGATCAAATTACTTAACAAATACCTAAAGATAAAATAGGACAAGTTTAAAAATGGTTACTTGATATTGCACCATTATATTATAATCCTGAGTACGGCCCTGCCTATATAGCATTAGTATCTCTCTCTGAATATTACATCACATGCAGATTTTTTGTTATTCACATATTGTGCCCCATACCATAATAATTATTTTTAGTTTATTTATTTTGTTCCACATTTACCATGAGCTTAATAAATTGATGATGCTGACTGGATTAAAATCTTACAATAAACACATTAAGTAAAGCAACAAAAAATCTGCCTATTGAATTAAACCTAAGACCTGCAATACCCATATTATTAATTAGACAAGCTCATTATCCTGACTACTGACCTCTTGGAGTAGATCCTGTGCAGCGATGGCCTTCAGGACATTCTTTTTGCTGGTCTCTTGCAACTCACCACCAAGCACCAATTCGTCCAGAATAAAGTACGCCTTCTCAAAGTTGAAGATTATATCCAGCTCACAGACCTGTAAAAAATAATATTTTAATTACTAAACTAAACTTTAACATGGTAAATATTCTCAAATTTTTGCAGCGTAGAGTCAATAATGCAGCCTTCGTATTCCAAAATGGTCCAGTTCCATGTTACAGATAGTAAACATATTACAGTTCCAGACTAAGAACTATGGAAATAAAAATGAATTTCCGTGTGTTAGTCTCGCTAAATGTGAGGATGGCTGAACCGATTTAGCTAATTTTGGTTGTCAAATGTTCGTGGAAGTCCAGGGAAGGTTTAAAAGGTGACAAAAAAATTGTAGGTAGCGCGAAGTTTGCCAGGTCAGCTAGTCTACAAATAATTTTTGAAAAACAGAAATCTACCCTTAGTTTGATGACCTGTAAATCTGATTCCGTGTTGAGCAGTTATGCTTGTGACCACTCACTTAACCAACAAAGCAGTCAGAATTGACATTAGGGATATACTCACACTGCCAAAGTATTTGTCAAGCAGTTCCACATAGCGATGTATAAGCTCCAAGGTTAACAGCTCATTGTCTTCCTGCTCCATCGCACAACAGAAGTATAGGGACGCATATCTATTGACAGAGATGATAATGTTAATTGCTTGTGGCATTTCATCATCATTTCAATGAAGTCTTAGAAAAATGTTAAATGAGTAAATGAAGACAGAGAAACTGGTTGCAAAACCAACTATACTGAAATATCCAATAAGACGAAGATAGAGTGTCAGAGAGAGTCAGAGTGTATGTCTCATCTGATAACATGATAGTGAGTCACAAATCTATTGTAACAAACCTTTGTTTATAAAAGAGGTCAAATACCTTTTGTAAACTATTTTGACGTCTTTCCACTCCAAGAACGAACACATCTTAGGCTTCCTGGCTAGCACAGTGGTTATAAGTTCACGTGTGATCTTCTTCTTCAGTTTGTCTGGGTGCGCCACGTACCATTTCTGCAGTCTTAGTTTGCCCTGCCGGCTGAACAACAACATAAACTGCATCTGAAATATAAAGATTTTTGACCTTAATATTACAGCAATTTCAGTGACTTAGACCACGAAACGAAAAAATGAAAATAATACACTTATAAGCTAAAATAAAAACACATTGAATAATATGAAATCAATTTAGAAACCAACAAGATTGTAATAAATAGCTGAGGAAAACGCAATTCGTTAGAGGTTACTCACCATCTTTAAATCTTAAATCTAAGTCCCACAATATATGTAAAAAGGAATGTTTGATACTTAAGGACATAAATTAAAACTTTACTACATATTTTTCCTTGAATACAGTTAAAATAAAGCAAAAATTATTGGTGGCTGACGTGACGACATGATCAATATCATTGATGATAGATGACGTCATACAAATGTTGACAGAACAGAGACAGACCTGCGACTGAAGCACAGATTATACAAACGAGTAAAACTATTAGTTTGGATTAGTCGATTAAATAAACCGCATTTCAAGAAATCGCATAACATTAATGCATTTTTCAATACATATTTCGGATATTTCTTACAACGAAGGCACATCTTATGATAAGACATGGCTAAGGCACTGTGTATTTCTTTTACGTTTTATTTAAAGGAAGAGGAAAATAATCACAGGGTCACAGTAACATGTGCTATCGAGTGTATCAACTATCGATCATGATATCGAGCGCTTCAACCTAATTTATCTGTAGCTGTAGTAAAAGTGACATTGACATTATTGACATGCAACCAGAGTTTTCTTCCGACTTTCGTCTGCGGCTCTGGCGAGTGGCGGCTCATTGACACTTATTGACATGCTAAGTGGAAGTGGAAACCTTGGATAATATTTATTTGCGAGTGATTTTGTGTAGTGCAACATATGGCAAAAATAATATTGCTCGCATCAAACGCACTGTAATTTCTTGCAGAAAACATTTAAAGGGTCACCGACAGAAAAATATAAAATGGTAAGTGTTGGTTTATTTTTGTAAATTGTTTACTACGTTTTGGCAATTTTTAGATAACATACTGACCTAAAATAGCTAAATTTACGATTTAAATGGTTTTACAGACCAGGAGCACTTTATCTGGTCAATCTTTATTATTGTTACCTACTTGTTGGATAAAAATGTTGAATTATTTTAACGATAAATCTATTAACATATTCTAGGTACTATGTAAAATATTATCACTATATACCTGACTTGCGTTTTGTTAATAAGTAGGTAGGTAATGATCAACTACCTAATTTAATTTTCTTTCAGGCTCAAGTATCGGTAACTGGTTCATCGGTTGGTGGAACAGGAGGAGACAGTGAGGGTGAGGAGCAGGAAGACCCTTCATCGTCGTCACCTGATGAAGTGCTAGAAATTGATGATTCTCTTAAAAAATTAAATATGCAAGATAAGCCACAGGTGCGTGAACAAAATTCTTATTGGAGTGTTATTTTATAATAACTTTACATAACACACTTTAATTCTACTAACAAAAAATAATCATAACATAATTAATTTTGTTGTAAACATATTGATAGGCAGTCTGTCCAGGTTGATTGTGGTCCAGGTTCCATAACATTCTCCTTTTATGTATATTAATTCACTTTTAAAATTTTTATTTTGTTTTATAATATTTGTACCACACACAAATTGTACAAATTATTTTAAACAAAATTATGGCTTTCTTATAAGAAATAGATTAAAAACCAGAATCTGATGTAACACAAATGAATAACGTACTGTCATTATTAAACAATGAATATTGTGTGTTGCTTATCTTATATTACATAAAATAGCCATAGTCATTGTTATCTTTTAAATTAGGTGTAATTACGCTCATATTTCTCTAGTTGTGTAATTAGTGAAAAAATTCTTAGAAAAAAAACCTTTTCAGATAAGTAACTGATTTATTTCCATTTTCAAACTATAACAAAATCAACGGAACAAGCAGTCTATTTCCAACTGGTAACATTTCGTGAACTACCCTTTTTTATTATTGTTGAATTAAATAAAATTCAACACACCATAAATATAAATTATCCTATTTAGAAAAATATTCCCACAGTTCAACATTGGATTACCTAGCATGTTGGATCTCTATACTATTCTAAAAATTTTACCTTATGTGGGTGCATATATCAAAAACTGATCCAAGTCAAATACCTGTAGTTCTCAGCATAACAGGAATAAATAGCTAGAACTGTTATCAGTATGATATCAATGTGTTTTCTTATCACTGATATTATCCAGCTCCAGTAATAGCTATTAACTGTCGTTATAAAAGTATGTGCAAGTCATGGTCATTGTTGTTGTTCATAAACCTTTTCTTAGTACTATTATAGTTGAACTTAAGTCAACTATACTTAAGTCGGAATTTTTGAAGTCATCTAAAAACTTCAATAGAAAACAAAATGGTAAATTATGTACAAAGCACCTTGGATTTAAAAAGGATGAAGATACCCCAATATATATCTCAGAGCAAATGACTACGAAAGGAGCGCGGCTGCACTTCTTGGCACGTGATTTGGCTAAATCCAGAGAATATAAATACTGCTGGACAGCTTATGGGAAAGTTTATATCAAGAAAGATGACAATTCACCTACTATCGTTATAAATAGTGAACAGCAGGTACAAAACCTTTTACAGCTCCAGTGACTAGTTTTCAGAAAATTACAATATATCAGCTACATTTTATACCTTCATAGATTTCTTAAAGTTATAAAATTAATCATAACCAAGTTAGACACTAATTTCAAAAATGTGTTATGTTTTGTTTACCGATCGCACCACAACATTTATTCTTCAATGCGTAAAACTACCTTCAATTCTAATACCAAACTCCTAAACATTCGAATCACGCATATCTCTTTTCACTCACACGAAATACACACACTCACACAGACACACACAATCATTCTCACTCTCACACGACATACAAATACGAATTTAATCATATTATCCACTATTTATAATCTTTATCATAATGGATACCAATCGACAAGCTCTGGATGACATCGACAATTCCGAAATAGCTCAAGTGTTTGATTGTAATATTACTGACTTTGCCAAGTTGGTTAAGGTTGGCGCGTCTGATTTTTCCATTGTGTCACAGAACATTAGATCTGTTTATACTAACTTATGATCTCCAATTGAACCTATTTAATCTTGGTATGGGAATTGATCTCATAACCTTAACGGAATGCAGATTGAACTCAAATAAACCAATACCCCAAATTACTAATTATACTTCGTTTCAAACTACAAACCACATGAATAAGGCGGATGGGGTAGTCGCTTACATAAAAAGTATACACAAGGCAAAAATTAGAGAAGTGAAGTTAATACATGCGTCTTGTTTGGAGGTACATGTTGCACCTGACATTATAGTTGTAGCGATTTATCGATCCCCATCGACTTCGAATGCTGACCAATTTATTAGCTCTTTGGACGATTACTTGACTGCTCTTACATCAACTAAAACCATAATAATAACCGGAGATATAAATATTAACTTAATATATAATGATAATGAGCAGTCGTGCGAGCGTTCAAACAGACATAGCTATCTCAATATGTTAGCAATGCATGGCCTACTTCCCGGTCACCTGCTTCCCACTCGTGAAAAGTCCTGTCTTGATCACTTTATAATAAAACTGAAACCAGGTAGCCAAACTCCAACTGTTGCAATTATTCACACTACAATAACGGATCATTTCATGACTTTCTTAAAAATCACTTGTCATAAAAACTTAATTAGGCAACGGAAAATAAGGAAAGTTTTTAATTTAGAGGTTGGGTTAGAACACCTAACAGTTTACAACTTAACGGATTTATTGAAACTTGACAACCCTAACACTATTACAAATAACTTAATCAAAATACTACAAAATTGTGTCGAACTCAGTACAACTACTATGAGCATCCCTTTGAAAAATAGAACCCTAAAACCATGGATGACCGTTGGTTTACTGCGCTGCATCTATAATAGAAATCACATGCAAAAGAGACTTAGGCTTGATCCATAAATGAAGTGTTGAAAATCACATACAAGAGATATCGAAATTACTGTTGTACTATCATTCGAAAACAGAAACGTAAGTATGAGAGAGACCAACTTACTAAAGCATCTAAAAATCCCAAAAAAACATGGGCTATAATTAACGACATCACACAACGCAAACCTAAAAAAGACAATAACTCGGAACTACTACATAGTCTCACTGATCCACAAAACTCTGTAGAAAAGATCAACGAATATTTCTGTAATATAGGCAAATTGCTTGCTGAAAGCATCATCACCTCTCAATCTTCAACAACAACACGTTATAACACTGACTCATTTTCTTCTAACAGTCTTTTGACATCATTTGTTCTTCTTGATACAGACCACGACGAAATTCGAGCGACTTTAATGAGCCTGAAATCAGACAGTGCCCCTGGCTGGGACAAGATACATGTCAACTTTATAAAAGCTGCACACATACAAATTGTACCAATTTTGACTCACCTAATTAACATATGTTTCAGGCATGGAATCTTCCCGGATGCTTTAAAATTGCACTAATAACACCAGTATTCAAGTCTGGCGAAAGAACCGACCCATCTAATTATAGACCAATTTCAGTGCTACCATGCATTTCGAAAATCTTTGAAAAGATCATCAACTCACGTCTGATGAAGTTCTTAAACAAATATAAAATACTCTCACCCTCTCAGTACGGGTTCAGGCAGGGAAGGTCTACTGAGGATGCAGTTTTATCACTAACATCTGTTTTGGTGGATGGTGTGGATCGGGGAGACAGGTGTTTAGCGGTTTTTCTTGATCTCAGGAAAGCTTTTGACACCGTGTCTACACCTCTTCTATTGCAGAGGCTTGAACACATAGGTGTAAGGGGACATGCCCTTGAACTGTTTACATCTTACCTCAGCAATCGCAAACATAAGGTCAAAATCACTTCATATTCTAGTTCGGAGGCATCGGTAACCTTCGGCGTTCCACAGGGCAGTGTCCTTGGACCGACCTTGTTCCTTATCTACATCAATAGCCTCTGTAACATGAAGATTGAGGGAGGGCATATTTTCTCTTATGCTGACGACACTGCCATCGTCTTCACTGCGAAGACTTGGGATGAGGTTCGTGGGTTGGCAGAGAATGGTCTTGCGAAGATAGCAGCATGGCTAAACCATAGCCTCCTAACGCTAAACGCTTCTAAATGTAACTACATCTGCTTTACTAAGTATAATAATTCGCAACCGCCTCAAGATTTCCAAATAAAAGCCCATATTTGCCACAACTTCCCAGCACTAGACTGTTCCTGTCTACCAATAGACAGGTTGCAGCACACCAAATATCTTGGCATCATGATTGATCAGCGCTTATCTTGGCACATGCACACCGAACTTATTATGATAGAGTTAGGAAACTTATATGGTTGTTCAAAACATTGCGACATGTGACTTCAAGGCAACTCCTGAAGCAAGTTTATATGTCTTTAGCGCAGTCTATCCTCATGTATTGTTTGCCTTGCTGGGGAGGCACAACAAAAATGAAATTTTTGGAACTTGAGAGGACTCAAAGAGCCTTACTTAAGGTAATGTTCTTTAAACCCTATAGATACCCTACGCATGCCCTTTATTTATCAGCTGATCTTTTATCTGTTAGAAAACTTTACTTACTCCGACTCATACTGAAAAAACACATAACTCTCCCATACGACCATTGTAAGCCAAAAAACCGAAGAGACCATTTGGTCGCCCCAACTGTTAGGGTGAGATCTGCCTTTGCTAAAAGACAATACCCGAGGCAATCATCTTATTTATACAACTTGCTGAACAAAGAACTACGAATCTATCCCATGAAACTTTGGGACTGTAAAAAAGCTGTAATGGACTGGCTCAAAACAAAGACGTATGACGAAGTTGAGTCGGTTATAACCACTCTTTAATAACAGGATTATTAAAAACTGGGCTGGTGTGCATAGATATAATTAGTGAAGGTAATCTTTTCGGATTCCTTCGATCCCAAGACTTTGTCGTAGGGCTAATTGGTGAACTGGTTAATTAACAGATAAAAAAAAAAAAAAGAAAACCATATATCTCAACTCACACAGTTCCTGATAATCTTACACTCATATTTGCACTCACTCTTTCACTCACCTACTCACTCAATCACTCATACACATACTCACTATACATGATTGACATACTACACATACATACATTGTGCGATCTAGTATTTTCATAATAACATTCATTGTCTCTGCGATTAGAATTGTAAGTTTAACTTGATTTATTTTCTTCTTGTTTTATTGTTAATCTTGCATGTTTACATTATCTTCATTGTAACTTCAATTACTTAGAATGTCATGTGGAAGTGCGGAGTCTCCTAACACAAGCAATCCATTGCTTAAAAGGTGATCTCCAATAATTTTATTTAATGCCTTTTGTAATTGAAATAAACTTTTTTATTTTTATTTTTTATTTTTTATTTTTTTATTTCTGGGCAAATATGCAGTAGTATTATTTCAATATTGTATTTCTACCCACACCACTGCAAATTTTGTATACCGTATCCATAGCAGAGGACAAAAAAAACATCAATAAATGAAATCCTGCATATCCCAAGGACATAAATGTTTAGAAAGTAATAGACATGTGTGTACTTACAATTACAATTCAAGGCTGGTAAAATAAATGAACATATACGATACATGTAATGTCTATTTCATACTTCATTAATATGCCTAATCAAAGATCTAATGGATGTTAAAAAACAACACAGCAATGTTCACATTGTAAATATCTGCAACTATGAACTTGAAAAAGAAACAATACTTTATATGTTGTTTTGTTAAAAAAATATAGGAGTGACACAGTTTTTAAAGGGATTTCCTAAATAAATTATGATATAACATTGAGTTGTTAAATGTAGTATGATGTCACACTAAATTGATAAACCAATTAATACTTATCTAACTTACGGTCTACATAGAAAGTGTTTTTCTTAACTAGGCATCACTCTTACTTAGTGGACCACTTAGACTACTATAAATAAACACAGAAACGGCAAAAAGCGCTTTTGGAACATAAGCACTAACACAATAGTCTAAATACCTGGCATATGGTGTATGCAAACTAAAACTTTATGATTTGATTTTATAATCTGCAGTTTTATGATTAAACTATATTACTATTATTAGATTGTACAGGCACTCTTTTTATATCTAAATTACATTAATTACATTTTTTAATGAATATCAGATAATAATTATTTGTTTGTTTAGAATGCCGACGACGAGTTGGCGGCTTTCCGCCAACAGTGGCAGCGAGAGTTGGAAGCCAATGCAGCCAATGCTACCCCGAAAAGGTCCACGCCGCCGAAACAGAAGCAGTTCCCTGAACCTATCTCTGACGAAGAAAAGGTACTTAGATTTTATATGGTATTAGAGACTAACGAACAGACGGATCACCTGATGGCAAGCGATCAATCCCATCCATGGAACATCAGAGGTCAAAGTCAAAGCATTCATTTCAATTAAAACTCAAACTCAAAAGCATTTGTTTCAATTAAACCATAATTTGGTACTTTTTAAACCATAATTCGCTACTTTTGAAACGTCAACAAATATAAAATAAATAATACATTATTGTTTGTAAAAATAAATATGTGTATTAAAAATAAAACAACATAGAGCCGAATTGCTAACCTCCTCCTTTTTGTAAAATCGGTTAAAAATATATAATATAATAATAATAATCATTTATTTCAGACCATGTTCATATTTAGTAGTTGTTAGTAACATTTAACGTAAAAAAAACTATATAAAAACTAATGTATTGACAGGGCACCGTTAAAATATTTATAGTTTTAAACAATTCACTCAGCGATTCGCAACGGCGCAAGTTATATGTAGTTCGGATAGCCCTCTTTTGTAGAATAAACATTAATTCTATTTTTTGTCGTCAAAATTATTTGCACGTTGGCCTATTTTAAAAATTAATGATGTATCAAAAGCACCATTCTTGGTTCATTTATGAAAATAAATGGCAAATCATTCATATAGACTATAAAAAGAGAAAGGGACCCAATATTGAACCTTGAGGAACGCCCATATTCTTCCCAGATCCCTGTGAGTTAATACCGTTAACATGAACCTTTAATTGACGAAGCACGGTGTTTCTAATCCCGTAGTGATCTAATTTCAGCAAAAGCGTGTCGTGGCCAACGCAATCAAACGAGGAGTTGCACATAATCGCATTGTACCTTATAGAAGACCTTTTCATAGATAGGTAGGTAGATTAAGCAGGTAGGTAGATGAACTATATATTGAAGAAAAGCAACAAAAAATAAAAGTATGTGAGGAGAAAATCCCAATAAAAGTATATTTTTTTTATCCAGTAAAATACGGGATAAATAACTGTTGCATGTTTGTTCCACATTAAAATATTAACCCTCACACCATGTAGGCGAAGCAGCTGTTCTTGAGTGGCATAGAGATGGAGCAGCGCGGCAGGCTGTATGAGGCCATCCAGCATTACAAGTACTCCCTGCAGATACTGCCTGACGTTGAGAAGCGCCTGCATAACGAACTACAGGCCGCAATTCCTGAAGGTAAACGATACGAGTCTCCATTGAATGTAGCCTTAGAAATTTGAGGAGGGTGTCTAGGTGTAGGTGTAGCCATATCTCACCAACATCTAACACATAATTATGCGAGACATATATAAGGTGTTAAAAAATTAGCTCTAAATATTTTATGTGGTTGGTGGGAATCAATAAACTGACACGTTTAGCAAAAAAAAAATTAACAATTTTAACGACTTTTATTTTTAACAAAAAAAAGGAGTTGGTTAAAAATTTTTTTGCAAACCGTACGTGGAGCTGCGCTTGCGGCCCGAGCGAAGCAATGGCGCGCCGTCACCGTCCCCATGTTATCGCAATCTCTCTCTCTTTCTCCCTCTCTCCCGTTCGCTAGTTGTTCTTTATACTATGCTAGTTGCCCCGCTCTCTTTCCCACTTCTCTCTCTCTTGATCGCCAGTTGACCGATAGCTGTCGCGCGGGAAGGGTGTGGCCCTCAGTGTCGTTCAGTGTTGTGTCCGATCAATCGCACGCGCCATTTTTTATTGTTTGTTGTTCAATATTCAATAATGCCGTTTACGTACAGTAACCGCAAGTACTTAGACATGTTAATGTGGTACATTAGAAGTGGCGAAAATGTATCTGCAGCTCGTCAGTGGTAGTGAGATTAGAAACGCGGACGAATTAAAAATAAGCATAATAAACGCGTTTGATAGAAAAGTGACAGAGACACATTATTGCGAGTGAAAAACAACGTAATACGTCGCGTCGTGCAAACTTGTGCATCGAACAAGGTGGAAGACACTTCCAAGTTCCAGCATCTTCTGTAAATAAGGTAGACTCTTTGTTAATACTTAAGTATCTAGAGACGGGCATTTATTCCGATGAATACTTGTAAATGATAAAATACCTAAGTAACTACCAACTACCTAGTACTAGTACTACTAACTACCGAAGTATTGGTTTTTGGTCGAGTTATTATTAGTATTTACCTATTCAAAAAATTGACATAATTAATCATTGTAGCTAGCTATGCTATTTTAATTATAAGCATATCAAATCAGTTAAATAACATAATCTAAACAGAGTCGCGTGGTCGTTTATTAAAATGAAACATTATTAAGTTCAGTTCAGTAGTAACATAAGCGCGCGGTACCTACCACGACACCTGCGTCAGCGCGGTCGCTCGGGGCTTCGTCGACGGCCTAATACGCCGTACGGCGCGCATATTAGGCTGTTTACGTGTAACACAAATAGTGGAATAACTTTAGAACGGTAGCTTTTTTTTAAATTATTTTTTCGTAATTAATTATGGAATAAATGTTTCAACAAAACCTTAGATTTCCTGAAGCTAATTTATTAACACCTTATATATATTTTTATAGGTATGCAGGAATGGGATTATTTATATTAAAACTTTCGTGAGACATACTAATTCATTATTGTTTCCGGCTTAATCACGTAACTGTTTGCCGAGGAACTCGACTTGTTTCAAACCATGCTAGAGGCTCATATTCATGAGTCTCGTCGTGGGTGTCGGAATGCTGTTCTTGAATATGAGCATAATGCAAGGACGATCTCCGAAATATCCTCATTGTAATGCAAAGGCAAACGAATAAAGATTCTTGTTCAAGTTAGCATTAATATTTTTTTTTTGTACAGAGGAGGTGATAGAAACAGAAGTAATAAGACCAAAAGTGGCATACCCTGAAGATGATGAGGAGGAAATCGAAGGGGAGGACCTGCTGAGCAAGTTGAGAAGGATCCTCGCTTCCAAGGGAGCACTGTGTGAACCTGAACTCGAGACTACGGTGAGTCTTAGATGACCATTAAACTGCCTCGCAACATAATGTTGATCAACAAAATGTTGCTCAACATGTTGAAAGCTGAAAGTCAGTGTACAACTTTTAAGCAAAGTGGTCTGTCTACTCATGATTTCGCTCGGAACATTAGTCGTCAAAGGAAACTGTACTGAGTCACGTCTTCACTCGGCGACGTTTGATGTTCAAATGTATGTTGCACAGAACAAACTGTGGCGACGCATGCCACATGTCAACGGATGACGTCACAAGAATCCTACATCGCACATGCAAAGTTTACAAGCGAATAAACACGGATAGAAAATCCCAACGAACAACTGTTGGGCAGAAAGCCCGCCAGGCACGATCACCTCGCCTGGTCGGAGGATCCTCCTTTTCCGATCTTAGGGAACTTTACTCTCTGTACCCTAAAGTGGTGACCCCGACGTGATTGGAAACAACCTTCACTTCACGGAGCAGATTAGCACCGTCATCCGTATCGCCATCCCTCTCATTCATCACTTCTCCGCTGAGCGGTAATCAAGTCGCAGCCAACCAGCATCCTCGGCCTCATCAGGGACCACCATTACCTGCAACGAAGTTGTGCAGCCTGGTTCTTCCCTACGGCCTCACCAGCGTCTAGGCACAGCACTTCTGCACACGGTCTGAAGGACACCTCCTCCCGTCAACGCAGATGCCGGCCACTACGCACCTACCCTCGCAGCATCTCTTCCCCGACTCACCGTGGGACACTGCGAACGCATCTCTCCGACTCACTGGAGTTTCACCCTGCACCGCTGACCCGACTCACTGGGCACTCAGCGGCACGGTTCCGACCCACTGGAACTAGGGACGTTCTACACTGGCTCTGGCACCGCTCATCTCAAGCATCGACAGCAGTCTCAGCGGATCGACCTCCGGTCTTGGGAGGGAGTGATGTGGCGACGCATGCCACATGTCAACGGATGACGTCACAAGAATCCTACATCGCACATGCAAAGTTTACAAGCGAATAAACACGGATAGAAAATCCCAACGAACAACTGTTGGGCAGAAAGCCCGCCAGGCACGATCACCTCGCCTGGTCGGAGGATCCTCCTTTTCCGATCTTAGGGAACTTTACTCTCTGTTCCCTACAAAACAACACGTTGCGCGTCGTGTTGCGCACCAGCTTGATAAAGTTGTGCGATATTGTGCATGTGAACGATTTGGAAATCAAAGTGTTGAAGAAAATTAACAAACAATGCCCCTTTATTAATTCATAGAAACTTTAATTAAGATCATTAACATAGCAATAATAATAAATAAACAGTTTATTCCACAAGTGATCTACTTTTTTTCTCATAGTACTCTATTTTTCTTCTCAATAACTCTTCTTCTAGGTCTAAGTTTCTGGATTTTCGTTTTTCATTTTCCATCTGTATGTCATGCAGCTCCTTTCTGCATTTCGTTTCGAGCGTTGATATACTTGCGACGCACATAGTAGGTGTCTGAGGAATATAAAAAAAGTAATTAGGTAGCTATAAAATATTCCGTAGAGTTACTATAATTTTTAGTTAAAAATATTTGCTGCTCACCTTGTTTCCAGACGCTTTCTGTTTTTTCTTATCACTTGGAGACATATACTGAAACAAAATAGCAGAATGAATAAGAATAAAATCTGTTATTTGCACGACGTATAGAAATAACACGTGATTATGATTTTAAAAAATTGCCCTAACATCGCCTACTGTTTTCGGCATGCAAATAATAAGTCAAAATACAACTTAAGTGTCTTCAAAAGGTTGTTTATAGGCAGGCGTGCTCATCATAGGCGAGTTGGGGGCAAAACGTCATCCTAATTAATACAAATAAATATGAACCCGCATAATGTGAATTTTGAGTAAAGCTTATTATAGAAATGATGATCCTATGAAGTAGTAGTTAATAGAACATAATAAATATTGTTATTTACCTCATTGTCTTTTTGATTGTTCTTATTTAAAACTTCTTCTGTTGTATCTTCTCTTTGTCTAGAAGGTAGAATGTCCTGAAATATTTTTAAATAAAATGTAGATATAGGTGCTGCAGTTGTTCAGGGTTTTTATGTTTAACCATTATTTACCTCTATTATAATTTCATCCTCGTTTATTACTAATTTAATTGAATCTGTAGATGACGATCTCTCTAGTTCTTTAGGTTTCACCTACAATTGAAAAAACAAAAAAAATCAACATAAATATATAATATTTTAGTGTAATAACTGGACGTAGTTATGCAGAAACGTTCCAACCCACAAATCACCTGAAATAGAGATAATAATGATCTTACTACCTTTTATAACAGCTAGTGTCAGATTAGCAAAAAGGTTCAAAAATTTAAGTCTTAAATTTTCGAAACTATCATAAGATGATAAGAATGAATATGAGTCCCGTTGTGACTGGAAACTAGTAGAGCTTTTCTCAAATAAAAAGTTATTTTATTTTAAACTAGCTACACCCGCGCGGTTTCATCCGTTTCCTAATGACAGTAGCGTGATGTTTTATAGCTTATAGCTTTCCTCGATAAATGCACTATCCAACACAAAAAGAGTTATTGAAATTGGACCAGTAGTTCTGGAGATAAGCGCTTTTAAACAAACAAACTCCTCAACTTCATATATAAGCTTTATATAATAGTATAAGACTAAAAACAATATTTATTAATTTCTTTAATATAAATAAGAAATAGTGATACTATTAACTTACCTGATGATTGACATCGTGGTTAGATTTATTGGTTTCTAGCATAAATTCGAACGGTACCAAGGTGTTAACATCATCTACTTTGTCAGGGCTCTCGTGTGGCACTGGATCGCCACAATTTGCAGTAGCGTGCTTCCTCTCCTCAATTTTCATTCTCTTCGTGTTCATTTTTATAATGCCCCATTGCGATTTTAATTGTGATATGGTGCGTTTACCGCCTGCGCACATGTTGTTGAAACTGTAATGATCATTCATTGTTTTTAAACCTGACGAAGGTATTTTGGTTAATCTAGTAAAACTTTATTTGCCAATTTCCACGCTCCTAAGTAACTATGTTTTAGTTGTGGAAGTAAAAGTACTATATGTACCCCATTTCAAAATTTAATACTGTCAATGTTGTTTTTTTGAGTTAAAGTTTTAGTTCTTTTCATAGCTTTCCAGTTATAGTGTACAATAGAAGCTGCCTGTGACGGCGCTTTTTAATAAACATAGTTATTAATGGTCGGCCCGGCGTAGTGTTAACAAATTATCGGCCTAATGATATCATTAAATAAGTTTATCCTGAAAATGTCACTTGTTAAGGTTCCGAAGTAAGAGCTAACAAGAATATAATAAAAATTGTACCTGTTTTGCAAGTCTACCCAGGCTGCATGCTTTTTCGTATTAGTATTCGTATCAGTGTTTTTATTTTCTATATCCGAAACTCTTACTTTGACCAGTTCCGTCAATAGTAGCTACAAAAATAAATATGTAGGTACAATAAATGCGCGGTCAATAATAATTATGGACACACAATATTACAATAAAAAATATTTTTAACCGACTTCAAAAAAAGGAGGAGGTTCTCAATTCGACCGTATATATGCTTTTTTTCTAATAGACAATACTAACCTTGTCTTGCTTGAACCAATTTTCACTTCTTTGTCTCTTTTTATGACCTCGGTTTTCCATTGTGAAAACAATTTTACGAACCGTGTCCCCTAAAAGTGGTAATGCTCAATAGCTAAAATACTCAATAAGTTTATTAAACGTTTTAATTATTGTATTCGTAAAACATTCAATAAACATTTAACAAATAACATTATAACCCCTATACTTATTATACTCTTTGAACATTATTTTATTGTCATTGTGACAAATCTATGGCAGAAACGATTTCCCGCTTCTTGCAAGGAGAATCTAATCTGATATTATTTTTCTTTTGTTGTTTAGAGGTTGGTTATGTGTGAGCCAGACTCGCGCTAGAGTTCTGTCCATATTCAATGTTGTTTTTATTTATTTTTTACTTTTTTGTGATACAACTTCTTCAATAATATCCAGTTAAATTCAAAATCCACCTATTAACTGTTTGTATGCCGGAACGCAGATCTACGCGAGACACAAAGTATATTCTATTGTGGTTTATATACAACTGGTTAAGAGTATTTTATTGAAAAGGCGCTATTATAAAATATAGTCGTCGTTGCATAGCTTTTTATTTTGAACAGCTTCTACTAGCTACTAAAAATCTTATACTGTCAGTCTAGATCATGACGTAAACGAGACTAACCCTAAGAAGAGATGACGAAGTATAGAGAATATTTTGATGAATGGAATTGTCGTCATCTTCCAGCATATCTTCTGTGCAGGATGCCCACATCTCCTGGCTGCCGTACGAAGTGATCCTGGAAATACTTCGCTGGGTGGTCAGCTCAGAGCTGGATGTGTTCTCACTGGACCAGGTGTCCAACGTCTGCCGAGGACTGTACGTCGCTGCACGAGAACCTGACATATGGCGCTCGCTTTGTCTCAAGTATGTTTAGACTCCATCATTCTTTACGGCGCACTCGTTTCTAATCTTAGCCGAACGTAGTTCTAGGCAATGTAATTTTTAGTTATCTAAAAATTGTTAGAAGAAATATTAAATCTTGCAATAAGACTGCAGTGCAGATAATGAAGGAATTTTGACTTAATGTGACGTCACAAATATTTTTGTCGTACTAATATAGTCTTTAACTGTAATAGTTTTTAACCGCAATATAACGTCTCTAGCACTTGGGGCATTGAATGCGGCACCCTGGCATCGCACGGCTACATATCCTGGCGACAGATGTACATGGCGCGGCCCCGGGTACACTTGCATGGCGTCTACATCAGCAAGACAACGTACGTGCGACACGGGGATAAATGCTACCAGAATGAATTCTACCAGTCTTGGTTCCTCATCGACTACTATCGGTACCTCAGGTTAGTTTAAACACATTATCCTTCTTTGCATCGCGAAGTCGAGTAAAAAAATGTTGCTTTCATACTGAAACCTGTTTTTCTTCTGCAGTGTTACCATCATAAATATATCAGATGTCATTTCCGTGTAGCAAAAAGTTATCCATTGTCATTTCATTTTTTTAATCGGCCTTGACAATTTATGAAGGTTCATAAAAATCTTATCCTGAATTCTAAAGTATACGATTTCGACTCGAATGAAGTTGTATTTAAGATGGTGTTTTTAATATTCATTTATGCTGAATGCTTTTATAAAGTGTCATTAAGCTGCAATGTTATTGTGACCTATGTGTGTTCTATGTGGCAGAAAGTCAATAACACTGACTATTTCTTACACTTCCGGATACTTGAATCGAGCTACCTTGTTTTTTTTTGGTTTGGAGAACTGTAACTTGTAAAAAATCAATGTAGAAGGAAAATGTTTTGATGCAGTTTTGGAGCTGGTTTAATCAACATTCATTTAGAGTGCCACTGTTCTAAATTTGAACTACAGTTTATTAAAAAAGTCGAGTTACGTTGAAACAAGTCCATATTTGCTTTTTTCAAAGAAAAAAATCTAATCAATTTTTCTAATCACTTTTTTTTTAATGTTTTAAATGAAAAGAAATGTGTTGAAAAGAAGTGTCCGGAAGTGTATATTCATTTTCATGTTATTTGTTATGTGTTAGGTTCTTCGCGGATGGCACAGTGCTGATGTGGACGACGCCGGACGAGCCCCAGTCGTGCGTGGGTCACCTCAAGAACCGACAGTTCAAGCACGGGCTCGGCATCATGCCCGGCCACTACAGAGTCGTTGGGGAAAAGGTATTCTTAACCTTATATTAATGAAATAGTTTAAAACTACATATATTGCGCACTTTACCCTTTGTGCCAGGTTCACGTACATTTTTTTTTACAAATAAGAGAGAGTCTCGCTTGCCCGATTAAGAGTAGATTAATTGATGTCATCAAAAATGTGTTTTTTCATGTGATGTTTATTTTTGTTCTTCTTTTTATGTTATTGTAACTGTTTGATTCTCTTTGATTTATCTTTGTGTGTGTGTGTTAATGTAATTGGTGTAAAGTTTTAACATTAAATTAATAATAATAAATAAATAAATAAAATTATGTAAAACGTCAACAAATATAACTTTTTTGTCTGTAACGCAATAAAGCTGACTTAAATAAATGAACGCAGGTTGTGATAGTAGTAAAGAGAGTGAACCAAGAGAAGAAGCCGGTGGCGGCCTCCAACACACGCTTCCGCTCCCGACACAAGGAGATTGAGCAGCAACAGGAACAGACCTTCCACGTGGTGAGTAGTACATTTTACCAGTGTGATAATGGCGAGGTCACTTGTCACCACCCCTGCTTTACTCAGGGCTGTCGTATCGTAAGAGTCGGCTAAGGAGGTCCAGTATCTTTTAGGCTTATATAACAGATACTGGACATTAGCGTTCTCTAATGGTCCTGATCCTTTTAAACTATGATTTTCAAATCGCTTGCCAAGAGTAATGATTATGTACGTATGGTAAACCCCTATGAGAAACCCATGGTCTTAGCGGAGCACTCTCATGGGTTGCCCACGGTGATATTTTTTATATTCTGGCATGTATAACTGTCGGATATTTTCATTGACAAAAATCGGTTATCCATTGCTTGGATCCTATTAAGTTGTGTCTGAATTACATTTATGAAAGCACATTTGAAAGTAGATCTGAGGGCTTAGTACGAGTTTCTTTTACGTTTAAAGTAATCGAAACAAGACGGCGTTCGGTGCTGTGATTGGTTTGTTCATTGGAGCCGGCCAATCACAGCGCCGAACACGTACTCGTTACGATTACTTTAAACGTAAAAGAATCTCGTACTAAGGCCTTTGAAATTTGAACCATAAAGATTTGTTGCTATGGTATATTATTCAATGGTGTATAGGAGTTGGAGTTGCTCGGTTCCCGTACGCAGCGTAACTGTCGCATGGAGTGGCGCCACTACGCGGCGTGCACGCGCCGCGACCAATGGACTCAGTTCGAGCTGACGCCGGGCAAGTTCCCTCCCTTCCGCTTCAGTCGAGTTCGTAGCTATATGGCCGAGTCTGAAGCACCGCTGCCTTCTCGTCATTATGTATGTATTATAAGTTTCAAATATTTAATTCTATAATAGTAATAATACCTTACATTCACACTCCTACAGAAAGCAGTCATACTCAATACATGCAGAATGGTTAGGAAGTTTTTATCTATATATTAATTTACCACATATTATTTCATCCCCAAAGTTGCTTTGGCCAAAAAACCGCAATTTTGGTGTAGTTCCCCAGAAATGGGCGAGGTTTCAACCTTAAACATACGTATAATAATATTAAATACTGTCATACTATTGACTTCGCCCTGGCGTTGAAATAAAGAGAAGATTAATTCACTTTGATTGCTCGGTTGACGCGTTGGTAGGACAGCCAGCCCAAATTAAGGTTCGATCCCCACACGGTACTACTATTTGTTTGTACAATATTAGATCCAGGAGAGAAATCGATTTTGAATAAAAAGAAAATGTAAAGTTTATTATAAATGATAAACAATTCGGAAGACTAACACAAATATGATTGCGCAAAATTTACTTTAAAGGATTTATAACTGTTTATTACCATTTATTACCATGCATATTTTCATGTGTCCATAATAATATAACCTCATAGCAATGTATTCCTTTTTTTCAGAACTAAAGCCCGATCTGCAGGGTTGTCACATAGCTAAGATTCAGGATTCCGGTCTCTAGTAAGTCATGGGCAAATACATACATCTATGTATTTAGTAGTTCTTCTGTGTGATCTGACTATTGTACACTGTACAGCTGAATTGTAAAACAAAAGCAATTATTTAAGACAGGTAAAGTGATACTCGCCTTAGAATTGTCTGAACTTCGTGTTGAAATTGTAAAAATCAACCTTACTTCTTATGAAATAAAAGACATTTTTAATCTAATTTGTAAAACTCTTGCCTCTAAACAAACTAATTTAACGCACAAAAAAGGTGCTTTAAGTTAAAATTTTAATTACAAAAGTTGATATTTTTGCCTTTAAAGTAATTCAGTGTAAATGTTTGCTTTGATAAAGCGTGTAAGACGTAATTGTATATAAGGGAGTACACAGACTGGACTGTTGTGGATAAAGTCGGAAATTATTAAAAGATACATAAAATATACAGTTATCTTTGTCTCAAAATAGTCAAAGTGTCAGTGATTAGTTATAAATAAAATTAAATTCTGAAATAAAGAAACCCAAATCTTTAAAAAGTAGAGAAAAAGTCTTGTTCAATGAGCCAAACTATTCGGTAGACATGTAAAAAATAATTATAGATTCAGCACAGAGACAATGAATTATCTGTCGTATGTATAAATACCTAAGTGACATTCTGCCTTGATAAGTTTATAAATAAGGTTGTTGTAAAACTAATTTGCTGTAGTCACATAGTGAAGTCTGTGTTTTTCATAATTCCGAATTCAAATAGATTCTTGTTAGGCATAGCTAAGAATTCTAACTCCTTTTGTCCTGGCATCTTGAAATTAAATGATTAATTACTGAATAATTAAGGTTCATTTTTGCGCGATTTTGTGACATAGTATAGTTATTTGTATTTCCTAGTATTTCAGTTAAATTGTCACGTTCAATACGGCTTTATCTGCATCCAAATCGAATTTAAACTATGGATTATTTTCCTAGCACTAAAATTAACAAAAAAACAATTAGTTTTGGATCCCATTTTCAATGTATTTTCTGTAAATATTGTACAAAATGACGAAAATAAAAAATTTGGACTGATATGAATTTGATAAATTGAAAGTGTAGGTCTTATTGTCGTGGAATGTAGGTTCCTTTTTCGATGAATCCAGTCTTATGCTGTGGGGCACGAATATTGTGATTTCTAATGCCTTGGATTAAGTACATGGTGTTCTCAAAATACGTGAGAATGTGTACTTTTGACGCTATGCGCTATATTTGATAATTATTATTGTTACATTTAAGATTTAAGTTTATGATTTTATTGTAAGACTCGAGTGGTTTTGGAAATTAAACCGATGCATAAAATATGACGAATTATCTATTGGCTTAAGACTCGTGTACAATTATATGCCGATTTTATATTTATTTATGACATAAAATAATGTATGGTTAATGACGTGTGAATTAGCGTCATTTATCAAATTTGAAATTGTATGTGTTTGATATTTTATAATCCTAATAAGTGGTGGACTAAAGAGAAAAGTGGAAGGGTCGGGATGTTTGGTCCAGGGGATATTTTATATTTAAACTTACACATAATATATTATATATGTATGTACCCGATAACTTTATTGGATGTGTGATATTTACGATCACAATGACCTCTAAGATTAGGTTGTGTCATTTAGTTGCAAGATTGTAACTAAATTAATTAAAAAAATTAATTAAATTAATTAAATATAACACATTACAATTGGGTGCTTTCCTTAATCAAAATTTTTCGACTGTTCAATACAATAAAATATTGGAAAACAATCACACTAATAAATTGTTTTTATGATCAACTTAATTTTAGTATTTTCCTAGCAAATTTCAAATAAATAAGGATGCTGTTCGACACTAAAAAAACGTGACGTCACAATACAAAATTCATAGAAAACTGTCGTTTTTGACAATTCGAAAAAAGTATTGAATTAGATTTGTTGGCAAGTACCCAATTATATAAGACTCTTGATAAATGACATGGCCTTCTTAGTAAGTAGTCTCCATTCAGTTAATACCCCAAATTTTCGAATAGTCCACCTGTTGAATGTAGAACTTTGAACACGGCACACTGCATTGTTATCTGATAAAGTACAAAATATCTTTTTAAAACTATACCAAGCTTGTAGCCATCTTATTCTATTGTAAATAGTCATTTATATAATCTATATTATGTAATTGCACTGCCTCGTTGGCCGAGTGGACGCAAGTGCGACTGCCGGGCATGGGATCGTTCGATTCCTGGGTCGGACAAAGTATTACTGGGTTTTTAAAAATAATCCCAGCACGGAGTCTGGAAATGTGCCCGGTATATGGCAATACGCTCACCCCCTATTACATGGGACTCGTAACATAAAATAGTGAAGAGTGGGTGTTACATTGTTTAGTGGCATTAAGTGCCAAGATGAGCACCTCTGCCTGCCCCTTCCGGGATAAAAGTTTATTTATTTTCCACTTGCTGATTTAATTTAAGCTTTAATTAAGCAGTCTTAAAGACTAAATTATTTTGTGACGTCTATAGACGTGTGTGTAACGGTAACTAAGTATGGTAGTGCTTTGTACTAGTCTTAAGTCTCGGGATGAGATAATAAAAATATTGATTGCAGTTTATATGGTTTTCTTTGAGTTTCATGTTTTTTAATTGTCTAATGCCCGAATACTGAAATGTTACTCAATTTTAAGTCGCGCTTAAGCATAGTTCTGTCTCTACAAATTCTTTTTAAATGACAGAGGGAGCACGATATTTAAGCACGACTTAAAATTGAGTAATGTTTCAGTATTCCAGCATAATACTTACGCCAGTTACACCCTTGTCTCCCTTACTTTTCTCCTCTTCTGGCTCCTCCCTTCCTTACCTACAGATTATGTTGTATATTGTTTCATCCATCCATGTATTGTCGAAATACTCAAACGCTATTCAATTTTAAGTCGCGCTTAAGTATAGTTCTGTCACTACAAATTATTTAGTAAAACTAGATTTTGCCCGCGACTTCGTTCGCGTGGAATAGTGACTTTCAGATTTTTGGTTTTACCCACATAGTTATCCCCTATCTTGCGAGATTTTTGAGAAGTTCCCCCGCCTGCGGGATGTTCGGGATAAAAACTATCGTATGTCCTTTCTCGAGTTCCAAACCTTACTGAACCGATTTCATATCGGTTCAGTAGTTAAGGCGTGACGGAAAGACAGACAGACAGAATTACTTTCGCATTTATAATGTTAGTTTGGATGACAGATGTCACGATATTTCAGTATAATTTTAAATTGAGTAGCCTTTCAGTATTTGGGCGTGTGTTGTCTAAAAGTTCAATAATCAATACTTAAAAAGTCGTCGATGACGTTTTCAGCTTTTATTTATTATACTCTTTATGGTGCATACTTTACAGTACACGGCGACAAATATTGCACATCGACCTTTAGAAAGAGGCGAATAATATTCACGATTCTGAGCCACTTAAACTAGTCTGTACAAACAAAATAAATAGTTTGGTGAGATATGACATCTCACGTGTTTGTCGCGCGTCAAAAGGAAGAAAATAGACAATTTACCTTTCGCTTTGATACTTCTGTCAATTTGTACCTTAACTTTGTAAGAGCAATAGCCCAAAACTCAGCATTTATACGTTGTTTCTAACATATGTTTTCTAATCTAGTCTTCATACCTTTATTATGTATTGAGTGACTCTAATTAATTGCCATATTTGCCATACATTTCTTCCTGCCTGTAACTCACTATTGGGCAAAGTCCTCTCCTGTAGGTACACACATAGCCCAAGAGTTTTTGGAATAGATCCCGTATTTTATATCAAATTGTTTAGCGATAATTCTTGTTCTAGAATATTAGTTTGGTAGTCATCTACTACTAGGACAGCTGTAATGGTGCATATTGTTTGTGAACTTTCAGAGTATTTCAGAATCTTTTGAACCTTAACAGGTCGAGCACTAGTTTGTACTTGGACGCACAGAGCAGTGTGTTGGTTGTGAGGTATCAGTATCAGGGTGAACACCGGAGGATAGAAAGAAAAAACGTTGTAATGTTATACGTCTTCATTAAATTCATTTAATGTACATTCTTTTTGCATATATATTATGTGAAATATTTTTTTCTAAATAAAACAACTGTTCTATCACCTATTATTTTTATTCTTTTTATATTTATGTTTATATATTTTGATTTTAAATTTATATACACGAGAGGTGCGGCGGACAGCGACCCGCGTGACGGCCAGCCACGCGGCGCAGCGAGCGCCCGCGCGCGCCCGCCCTGAGCCCCGGGCGGGCGGGCGCGTTAGATCAGGCGCTCGCTCAGCCAGATTCAGGAGTCGGCGGCCCGCTCGGCCCGCTCGGGCCGCTCGCGCAGCTCGGCGCGCTCGGGCCGCTCGGGCCGCTCGGGCCGCTCGGGCCGCTCCGGCGAGCGCGGCATGCTGGGCTCCGTGTTGCGGCGCCGCACCTTGCCGCGCTTCTTCAGCATGGTGGCCTGCGGACGGGGCGCGACTGGCAGCGGCGGGGCGGGGCGCGAGCGGTCAGGTGCCCGCCGCCGACGACGCGCCCGCGGAC
This sequence comes from Spodoptera littoralis, assembly GCA_902850265.1. Lineage (NCBI taxonomy): Eukaryota > Metazoa > Arthropoda > Insecta > Lepidoptera > Noctuidae > Spodoptera > Spodoptera littoralis. Next base: position 2,218,812 of record LR824542.2, on the reverse strand, counting down.
CCGCGCTTGGTTTTCTTCAGCATGGTCGCCTGCAGCACACGCACGTCACGCGCCGCCCGCCGCCCGCACCGCCCCGCCCCGCCCCCGCTACGTACACCTGACCCGTGCTACTACAGCCGTGCCTCGCTAACGTATGTACAAAGCGGTAGGTCCGAAGTACGAGTGCCCAGAATTACCCGCGCGTGCCGATGTTGCTGCGGTATGTATGCGGTCAGGTGTACGTACGGCGCCGACCGGAGGCGGGCGCGGGCTGGAGCGGCGACGTGGCGCGGGGGGGCCACGTCGCCGCTCTGTATAACTAGTGTAACATCGGTGCTGAGTGGAGTTTGAGTGCTCGGGCGATACGTGACTCGGGGCGGTAGGTCTTATAATATAAAGCTTCGCTTTATCATCTGTGCTCGGTCGTTCCTATTACTCAATTCGAAAGTCTCATACAAGACCAAATTCAGCAAAATTATATTTATCATGAATGGAACATTTGAGATCAATGTAAACGTAGACCGAGCCTCCAGTTGACCAAGTAAAACTTTGAATTTGAATAAAATTTAAGAATAATTAAAATGTTTAAGTAAGCTTCAAAATTTGAGCCCTGTGCGGGCCCAGGCAAGCGAGCACATGCAAACACTGATTGGAGCTTATGTCCAACGAGAGTTGAGCAGTAGGACACGTGGCCGTACTGTGTATAGGATGCTTGTAAATAAGTAGGAGATTGCTTACATTCTGGAACTTCCACTGAGCTGATGAGGCTCAACACGTCGACCTTGAAATGGACTCTCATAGAAATAGTTAGCATGGTTTGTTCACAGTGAGTGACACCTCAACCCTCGTTGTCTACTGTAGGAGTAGGTACGTGGTGGCTGTAGTTACCTTGAGCGCAGACTTGAGCACCACCACCTCGGAAGGCGCCGCCACCCACGGCTCGCCGTCCACCTGCACGGGGATCTCGCTCTTAAGGTTGATTTTGATGTGGCCACCCTGGAACAGAGGACGAGGTGAGAAACTAATGCGCTGGACTGATAGTGCAACCACATAAGATACGATGACTGTTTCCTATCAGACAGACTGTACTGTTGTTGCTATTGCATATTTAAGACTTCCATATATCATTCATTGGCTTTGCTTAAAAGAAGATTCGGGAACACCCGTGCTTCCATTGATCTTTTGCGTTTGATACATCTTTGCGTGGACTTGCATGGTCATAAATTGCTATAATCTCTTAATTGTACAAATTTACACATCCTACAAATTATCACTTTGCTTAGGGTAGTACCTGCGCTATCCGCATGGCGCCTCGCAAGCCAGACTGGATCTGTCCCAGGTGTACGACGCCGGTGACGCCCACGATCTCCAGCATGCCGTCCCAGTGGTTGGGCTTGCTGAACTGATCGTCTTTCTCCGGGCCCCATGGATTGGCACCTGAACCCCAGCTGGAAATACAGGTCAGTTTTATTAGTCACTTTTTTCTTGTTAAGTTACTTATGAAAATGTTATAAGCTATATGTTTGACGCATCTATGTATCTATATATCTGTCGACATATTACGAAAACGGATGAAAGGAGTTTGGGTACTTTAATGATCTGATTTTGACTTTATTAAACGCCAAAAGTATATCAGCCGTTCTTTTTCCTGTTGCGTGAACTACAGTTTTCTTCCAATTTCAGTGTATGCTCAAAGCTGAAAAATAAAGTCAACATAGGCTAGAGTAGGTATGTACCTGAGTATATTTAAAATGATGATGCCCTCTAGCTGTGGCAGTTCGACTAGCTTGCCGTCCACCTCCAGGCGGATGGCTTTGTGCAAGTCCTTGCACATCTTGCGCCCCACCATCTTCCGGAGTCCCATCTTCACGTACACACCTTTGTTTCTGAGCCTAAAGCATACATAGCACGGTGAATACGGAGTATCGCTAAAAGTTTATTTGATTACAATGAATTGTTGATGAAGATTCAATATGTTCTGATCTGATAATAACTTTTTGCGCACATTGTTATGAAGCATCTTGACCCTAAATGTCGATAATTATGGAAGAATCGAAGAATGTAAATAGACTCTTAGAAAGTAGGTATGTGGCACTTACCTGCTATTAAACTTATTAGGATTCTCTTCACGAGCATTATGGAAATCTAAGCAGAGGTCCGCGTCTATCCCGATGCCGAAGTAGTTGTTCATCACGAGGATCTGGGAGTTGTCCTCGCTCTGTGATCCTGTGGTCACAGACGCTGCGGAATCACACAAATGTAGTCACACACACTATTATGATATGATATAGCGCACTAAATAATGGATACGAAAAGGGTTTTATTCTGAAGTTTTCTGGAATTTATGCAAAGGATTTAGTCTACAAAGCTGATGATGTAGCAGATTTGACGTTATGAAAATGATTTATAGTCATCCAACGTCTTGAAAAAACTGATGGGAATGAATCACAATGAAACATTAGTCATCATTGCTGCAAGGGAACTCTATACTGACCAGGTAGTTGCTTGGAGAGCTCCTTAGGCTCGTCCTGCTTATCCTCGGGGTGGAAGACAACAGTCCAGCGGTCGAGGCGGATCTCCTCGGCATCTATGACGTCACGCAGCAACGACAGAGGGTCCTCGCAACCAGTGTAGCCGGAGCCCCAGCGGAGGGTGCGAGCCAAGTCGTTGCCTGAAGATTTTGTGAACACTTTTATTGTGTGGAGGTGTCTACGATGTTTGGCTAACGGTTATTCTTATTAATTCAAATAAAGCATGGCTACCTTACTCTGTGGTCATCTGTTGAAATTATAGTTGTGCAGGTCGTATTATATTTTTTACTAAAGGATGCCCAAGATTACAATTTCCAACAAGATTTGCTAAGCTTTTGATGGGATTCTTACCAGTGCCAAGCGGCACGATGGCACAAGGTGGGTTGGAGCACTGCGAGTCCTGGCCGACGTTGTCGAGACACTGCAGCACCCAGCCGATCGTGCCATCGCCACCGCACACTAGGATCTTGTAGTTGGGAATGTGACGAAACACGTACAATCTGCACACAAATATATCATGTTTGTAGTTAATGTCCTTGTGGTTTTCATGTCCTAGTTACAGAAATGTAATCTAGATAGATATTGGATTGCATTTTGTTGATATTGACTAGAACATGATTGTGGTGTAAAGAATGGTTGAAAGTCACTTACCCAGGCAGCGGACCTCCATTTTCAAGGTCAAACACCTGGTAGGGGTTTAGGAGTTTGCGGAAGGAAGAAATGAGCTCGAGGCCTTGACAGCCTCCAGACTTAACGTTAACGAACACCAGCAGAGGCTTCACGCCCGCCGGCACCATCGAAGGCTCGATGCTCGGCAACAACATCACTGTGGAAACATTACACTCATATTTTAACAATATCTTATTCAGTTAGAGAAGTTTAAGTTTTCTTAAACTTCTTTAAGATTCAAATCTAATTGAAGATGTCTTGATGTGTAAAATTGCTATGTTGTAAGTGTGACTTACCCAATAAATGCTTATCTTCATATTTGGCCTCTCTGAGCGCATAAAGCGCGCGCACCGCTTTGCTCGCGTCCTCATACGTGATCACCATCGACCCGTACTCGTAGTAAATCGGGCCGATTGAGGTGAACTTGTTATCTGCAACGTTCATGTCCAGTTACTTCTCTGCTTGGTTTAGTTCCAACATTATTTATGTCTGACTTTGAATCAATATTGAATAAAAGAAAGGTAAGAAAGAATGGCAGAAGAAGATAGTGATTGTGGGTCATACTCATAAGTAACTTGAGGCAAAAGTAAAAAGAAGACGAATTATCATGACATTATAGTGGTAAAGATGTTTTATACTGACCGGCACCCAGGAACTCGACCAAGATGTTCTCGTAGTTCCTCTCGGAGAGGCCGGGCGGTAAGGAGGCGACAAAGAGCGCGAGCGTGGGCCCGTGCGGGTCGCGGCGCGGCTGCAGGTAGAAGCGCGCCAGCTCCATGCGGCGCACCGACTCGCGCGCCAGCCGCACCACGATGCGCCACGGCCGCTCGTCCTCCTCCAGCACGCGCTCCGACACTGGGCCAACGGTTGCAAGCTACGTGTGATTACCGAGCCCACCACACACTAACACGACACTTTCTATTTTTTAATGTTTTATCAAGATGTCGACTGGTTGAAATTACTCTTTGATCACAAGTATTTCATTCCATTATGATATGGTGACACACACTTTTATGAGGTCAAATCTTCTGAGACACTTACCTCCTCGGTCTAGCAGTATCTCTGAGCAACGATAGTCATGCACGGCCCGCGCGGGGTCGAGTCCAAACCGTTCGAGCGCGGCGGCCATCAGGTCGGCCACGGCGTCGTCGCCGGTGATGCCGACCGTCACAAACGTCTCGCCAGCGCCCGCTACCCGCCCCGGGTACACTCGTACCTCTCCACCACCACTCTCTGGTTCTCTGCACACAACCGACCAACCATTCAGGAAAACCGAAACATTCACAAACATAAACTCACGATTCTTTCTCAGAAAAATTGAAAATTCTTAGAAATATTACTAGAACACTGAACTCATAAAAACAAGACGTGTTCTCAGAAATTCGTATAGAAATGTAACAAAACTATTTAGATTGTCTATGCATGCCTATTAAATTATGCAGGAAAATTATGTTTTTTGTATTTTTGCACTAGTCTATTCTCGAAACAGGAAACCTCTGATGTCTGCTCAGAAAGGTCTTTCTTTGTCTGGTTTTTTTGTTAGATCGCTTCTGTATCGTGGCTTGCACAGTTTGCACTCACTTGAATCGTAAGAAGAGTGCCGGTCTCTTGTTGGGAAGGCGTGTAACATGCGCGAGGGGCGTGGGGTCCCTGAGCGGGGGCTCGTCGCCGGCCAGTGCGTCGGTGAGCTCGAACAGGTCGGGGTCGCGCGCCACGTGGAAGGCACGTAGCGCTGCTGCGACCAGCTCGCGCTCATTCCAATTGCGACCCACTACTACAGGCCGGTAAAGCCGCCGAGACCAAGCTGCCTCGCCGTCGTACACCTTCACCACTTCTGTTGCCAAAAATATATAAATATAATGTAGATTTTCTAACTTCAATCTATTATTAGTCGCTAATCCCGCATTAAGTACATATGGTGAAAATCAATGCTCAATTATTTTCTACGTAAGTGTTTACAGAAGAAATACATTAAGACGAGCAATACCTATTTTCACTTAGAGACACATCGACGCTAAGAAATTGATGATTAGATGGAACTTTGTCTGTGAGAGGCTATGTCTAGGATATACTCAATTTTAATTTTGAGTGTTGATGAATTACCTTCATCTCGATCATCCGGGGTCCTGTCCCGATGCTGTTTGTGGTCCGGGCGGTGGTCCTGGTCGGCGGGAGCGCCCGTGGAGCCGCCGCCGGAGCCCGAACGGCCCTCGCAGCCGGAACTGAACTCCTCGCTGACACTGCGAGCTGCAACACCCATATCGCTCACATACACACCCCCGTCGCCATCGAATTATAAATATGCATAAGGAGGAAACTTGTAGCTTCTCGTGAGATACAAGAAACTTTGTATTCAGCCCGTAAAATGAAGCAGAGACCGCCAGTCTCAACTTCATAATAAGGGACTGCCAGTACTTTCTAGTTTAGTCATATTTTATTTTTAATGTTTTATTATTTATTTGTATCGAAGCGGTTTTCGGGATTGTATAAAGTCCAGGACACAGCGCTCCTAAGTAAGCTAAACATCGCAGCCAAAGAGTTATCATAGTTTATATTTATGTTATCGGTTTATTATTATGTGTTCATTTATGTTATACATACATCGAGACAGTACTTAAATACATTTAAATCTATTATTATTCAGTGAAAAATTGTGTTTATTTAACTTACATCTCGATGTAAGTAATAGTCATTATTTTATCTACTAACATGAGTTGTATGACGCGTCGGCGTCGCGTATACGTTGATTGATGTATCTCAAAATACAAAAGGTAGTTTTCTCTGTAGCTTCAGTATAAAACGAATCTCGTTTTTCAATTCAAAATGTAGGAAAAACTGACCATCATACAACTTTTAAAAACATACATTAATTTCATGATGTCATTATTAAAAGTAAATCGGCCATATTTGCCTGTAGGGTGGATAAAAAATAGAGTTTTAAAACACTTGTATTTTTATTGTGAACGTGGTTTTAATAATGACATCTTACACCAAGCAGCGTTGGACACTTAAGCATAAATAAATACACACAATGTATGTCGTTAATATCGCGATATCCGTCTGTTACCTTCGTGCCGTTGGAATACTGCATCATGAGTATTCTTGGACTGACCGCCCTGAGCTATGTGAGGGAGTGGGCACGGATAACCAGGGCTTCACTCAACTACAAGACTAGTGCCGGCCACCGGGACAGGTCAGCTAAAGATGTACACTATTGTGGAAATACAAGCCGTGTGGAGATATTGCCAAGGGAGCATTCACTTACAGAATAGAAATGAGTAGGTAAGATTCAGTCGCCATTTTTTATTTACTTGTAACGTTTTATTCTTCAAAGATGATTATATTTTATAATATGTTTATTTAGGAAGCACAATTGTTCATGTTCATAGTGCATTCAGTAATGGCGTCTACTTAAACGTTATGCCTTTTTTATGTAATACGGGCAAGCCCTTCGGGCATAAATCTGCCTCTATGATATTACTAAGTATGTACATTGGAAATAGGAAAATACTTGATGAATTTTTTTTTGAGGTCTTGTAGTTTCATGAACAGGGAAGGTATAGAGAGTCGTGTGACGGCATCGAGTAGTGAGGTACAGAGTGCCGCAGGTGTGCAGTATGTGTGTTACTCGGTTATAAAGCAGTCGCCTCATGCACACACAGAAACCAAGAAAGAAGGAGAGACAGCTTCAAGTGTGAGACAAGAATGTGTACGGTGATAGTTGTTGTTCGTTACAAATGTTCTGCAGATCGGTGATCATGTTTTAATTCATTAAATTGTATTGTTGTTGATCCGTAAACATCCTTGTGTGGAATAGGATAGAGTTAGTGTTTTATACATATATACATTATACAGATTGTAGAGCATCTAGAAGGAAGGTGTAAGCTGACAGTGAAAGCCTTTACGTTTCACTTGACTTAACTGCAGTAAGAGTTCAGTCAAGCAACATGCATGGAGATGTACCGACCAGGCAACCGTGTTACTCTACAGGTTTCTGAAAAATGAAACTACAAGCGTCTCGAGCAAGTGATCGTATCCGACGAGCGGTGCGGAGCGCCAGGTGCTGCTGGTACGGTCCCTGGTTGGTACAGCTGCGGGAGCCGGTGCGGGTGCGCTAGACGCGGGGCGTGGAGGTCGTGGGGGCGCGGGCTGGGCGCGGGCGGGTTACCTCTGGAGTAGGGGGGCGACGCGCCACCGTGCGGGCTGCAGGCGGCGGGCAGCAGGCGCCGCGCCAGCGTCACCAGCCGCGCCGGCGCCCATCCGCCAGCGCGCGCTGCCCCAACACACACGCTCACGCCACGCCGCTCAACGCATGTGCCAAGCGATTCGCCGAGTCGCGTCCGACCTACACCGCCTACCGCGACTGTGCCGCCGCCGACCAGCCACGCACGATCATCACACCCCTTCACTCACGTACTTCGAACCGAGTGCACAGTCGAAAGACCAAGGTAAAAGTGTACTGAGGGAGTCAAGCCAAAAGAAGTGTAACTTGGAAAAATTATTGCTATGATTCCAAACCCAATGTAAGATAAAGAATTCATTAGCAAAGCGAGTCATAACAAAAAATAGTTTGGCAAAAAGTTCCTGTGTTGATCCTCTGCATCTTGAAGCAGCAGATCTGTGACCGTGTGTGCCTGTGACCAGCTGAGCGCGAACCTTCCGACTACTTTACAAGCGAGGCCTATACTAAGGAAGCTCGCTGCGAATTGCGTGGCACATGTACGTGGCGGGAAGCGGTGTTTGCCGGGGCCACTGTTTGTGGGACACTTACGGCAGCCGAAGTCCCGCTGCGACGGCGGCGGCCGCACGTGCACGCCGATGATGGCTTCCATAGGCACCTCCGTGCGGGGGATAGACACCGCCGACGGTGGTAAGAAGATCGGCTGCAGCATCCCAAAGTTGCAATCGTCCTGTATGAGGGCGCGACATCCTGCGTGGCACTGTGGGACGAGCTCGCGTTCAGTAACGATGTAAGGAGTGCACAAACTACAAGTATTGTGTGGGGTAAATGATGGAGATACGCACCGTACTGCCGCACCACTCGCAGCGGTAGCCCGTGAGGCACTCGGCGGACCAGCAGGCCCGCCGGCACGCGGAGCATTTGCTGTTCGCGGGCAGGTTGCCCTCGCGCCAGTGATGCACGTGGCGCGGCTCGCTGCCCGCGCAGTAGGTCGCGTTCTCCTTGCAGTCGGCTGCAGCGAAGTCTACGCATTCTCCATGCACGTAGTACTCGCATACTGCACGATAACACACGCGTCACTACACTGACTGCACTTACAAGCTAAGCAAAACATACGTATAGCTGTGTTGCATCGAGTATAACAGTTGAGCCTACGTTTGTCGGAATTTAAATCATGTGACGCTAAATAGCCAAACAAACACGAGTGCTGTTGTCTTAGCAGTACACAAACCATAGTACATCATCACAAGTAGCGTTTCTACAAATCAAAAAGTCATAATATTTACTCGTAACACCAGCATCTCAACGTGTCACCTATCATAAAAAGGAACGTTAAAATTACTCAAAATGAAAGAGACGAGTTAGTAATCAAGTGTAGGAGTACTCACTCATGCAATGTAGAGCTGGTAATTCATCGAGCCGCTTCCGGCACACCGTACAAAACTTGCGTTTGTGGTGTGTGGGCTCTGACCAGCAGTGAGCCACTGGGTTCTGTGGGAATGATAAACCATTAGTCATCTGTTCATATTGATACAAGGGACTTGTGGCTGCAATGTAGTGGTAAATATGTGTCATGTAATATACAAAATAAAGAGTATATTACCTTGATGAGGCTCGGCGCCACCCCGCAGCACGGCGTCACCACTTGCCCCACGCATCGCTCGTGCACTATGAAGTTGCAGACTGTAAACAGAGAGGTTGTAATGTCAGATGACGTCATACACGCTCCCTAAGCGTAAGGTGATAATGTCCCCGTGCTAGTTCCATGTCGTAAATTTCGATTAGTGCTGTAATAAATTGGATGGGTGACCATTAGCGACTTCGGTGTTACTGTGCGAAGAGCATCGGGTGTTTCTCTTCGAATTAATTTACCTCGAATGTGTAGGGGATGAGACTAGTATATCTGTATCCGTGGTGTGGTCTACATGTATCATACGCACACTACGCATCTCATTTTCATTTTTGATCTTGTAATTTTTAGGTGTACTATGATAATTGTAGTGCATAGCACTAAGTTTAACAAAGTTACATCCTACGTACGTAGGTACTCCTGAGTAGTTACCATTTGACCTTTTTTAATCTATTAAGACCAAATCATAATCACCATTACTCCATAACTAAGGTAAAGGCACCTAATTCCGCGCTGTTTTTAACATAACACGAAAGAACATTATAAATTAAGTATTTATCGGACCTTTGTGTACAATTTTATATTTTTATCAGAAGTGTTAGCTATCAAATTTTTGAAAAATTATTGCAGTTTGTCAGTAGAAGGTTATTGAAGCTGATAAAATAAATAAAAATATAAAAAAGTCCGAGGTACCTTATTCCGATTTAAAAATCGTAATTCCGATGCATTTGGTTCCTAATTCCGAGTATAAAAATAGAAAGGGAACTATGTAGGGAGAATTATACATGATGTGTTTAAAAGTCAAATCTGTTTATTTTTTATATTACTTAAATCAATTCTGTTTTTGTTTATTCTAGTTTTATTCTAAACCCTGTTTTTTATTAATATTATTCCTTAATCTTATAAAAATATAAAAATGAATTAACAATATCAAACACACACTCCAATTTTATGTATTTGTATAGATGATTAGTATTCTTTCAGTTACTAAATGCGTATCTACTAAGCACATAAAATAATGAACACTCTGTATTTAAACAGGGTCTTAACTAACTTCGGAATTAGGTTCTCATGTAATCTTATTCCGACGTAAATACATCGGAATTAGGTACTCATGTAACTTTATTCCGACGTAAATACATCGGAATAGCGTTTTATGATGCTAAATCAAAGTTTCTAATTCCGAGTACTAAAAAGTAAAAGATTTTTTAATATTATGCAAATAAAATAATGTATAGTTACAACATGAAAGGAAAACAAATATAAAGTACATACATATAATAACAGAACACTTATAAAACCTAATGTCTTCACTAAAATCTTCTATACAACGTATTAATAAAGTACCTGTACAAACAATTTTTGACCTGCTATAATTAGTAAATGCGACGCCACGGTGTACCTCGGAAATAGATTATTAAATGTATGAGTTATTCATTAAGTCAGAACTAACACATTAAAGTTTATAATCATAAAACAGACACCGAAATTTAAAAAAAACTAAATGTCTTTAAATTTGTTTTTCCGTGGTATACATCGGCTTTTAGGAACACACTAAAATATTTTGCACCTAATGCCGCGGTATTTTAAACACTTATTTTCTTGCTAATTTGCAAATAAAATACTCAAATCTTAAGTGTTTTCGATAAAAAATATTATCCTTTCAATATTTCAACCTAAACGAAAACTCGCGTTGTATAAAATTATTACGTAAAACACTATTTGGCAAATCGTAATACTCACGTGCATAAGGTCCCAAATGTATGAAGTGTGCTTTCGACGCCGCTCCCCGCGGCAAAATGACCGATTATTTTACAGTGTGACCATACTAAACTCTCCTTTGTATAAATAAATATGAACAGATAATTATTAATTCATTATTTTATCATGCAGACCATAAATAACTAGTAAATTGCTTTAAAAAACTGTTTTTCTAAATACATCGGAATATGGTGCCATTTTTAGAACCCCTCGGAATAAGGTGCATTTACCTTAAATTGAACCATAAAATAATACTCATAAAACCAATAGATGAAATTAATAAACTAGATAGAATATTGTACCTCGGAGCTTAGGTAATGGAACAAATATCAGTCGTATACATGAAGGTATTCAATAAGCTAATAGTGTCGAGGTAATGAAGTGGTTCGACCGCATTACATTAGACAGCACGCGATGCATCGTCCCTGATCAAGTTCAGACATGCCACATGACACCGTGGGGACGTGAGCCACGCACGGACCTGCTTTCATACTTTCATAGGGCTATATGCACTTCTTATATGCATAGATACTATTTTGCTAACTTTTGTCATTGGCATTAGCCTAACCATACATTAAAATACGTGTTAACGTGTGTCCAAACGGATAAATAGAAGTTTCATTGGTAGGACCAATGAAACTTCTATTTATCCTTTGTAGTCATTTTTTAAGGATTAATATAGATTGATCCGAATTGATGTTTCCTGAATTTAGCCAAAGAAAACCAACATAGACTCGATAGTACGAAAAGGAATTCTACCTTTTGAATGCTATTGCATAATACATATTTGAGTTATTAAGATGAGAGCATCTCTCTAAAAAGAAGTGTACAGAATGTAAATTAATTTACAGTAAGATCGAGGGATATTTAATGCAACGCAAAGCAATGATTCCAATCTCGACACTAATTGAATTAGGTCAAATGCTAGTTAATCTCACAGCGTATTGTGATTACCATGAAACTACGATACACGAGCAAGTAGCTAGTTACGAACGCAAGAGGTTTGAAGTGCCTGCCAAGATATCAGTAATGTATTGCTTTCTAATCGTTCTCCCTCTTCAATGTAATTTATGATGAATTCGCTACCTTTAAATAATAGCTAAGATTTATTTTCATATTCACATAACAGTTCAAAACTAAATATTTTTAAATAAAGCATTCGTTTGTAGGCAATGACGTCAGCATGAAACCTCTATCGTGTATTTTTTACGTAATTTAAAAATAGAATTAAAAGTAAAAAAGGAGTTTGTATGACTAGTGGCGCCGTCCATAGACAAAATAGTCGGTAATGTCGGGACATGCACGGCTGGGGCGCTCGAGCGCGGGCCTCTCGTAAAGTCATCTCGAAGCATGGATCGATAGGGGCGCGCATGCTCGCATCTCGCCGCCATCCCACTGGAGACACTGATGTTGCCAATTTATATTGTCGTCGGCAGTAGCCGAATGTTGGATAACCTCTTACACTTTGCTTGCTTTACGTTTTTGATGTTTGGGCTTTTGCTACTATATCTATACTTGTCGCATACATACTTACACGAGTAATGTAATTAAGATAAAATTGCTATCAACTTCAAGTAGGTACGTCCTTGTAAGGAAATTGTATATTTTTAACAAAATCTAATTATAGTGATTACGTCTAGATTTCCCTTTGGTAACCGATTTTCTCAGATACCGTTATGATGTAACCTAAACGTTTAGAAGTATCGCGTAGGTTGTATGGGATACAGCGTGCGTTTTTACACATTCCATTATAGTGTTTTCCGTATTTGTGTTAGGCTGTATGAACTGCTACGATAGATTATATTATTAATTTTGTTGTACACGCATTTAGTGCATAGCTTAAATAGGATTTATAGTAGGTATTTAGTGCTTCAGTATTATCATAATTTTAACCGTCTTGAAAAGAGAAATTATTTCCTTTAGATATTGTAATGGAAAAAGGAAAATAATGAAATAAACGCACTAGATATGTACAGAAAACAGGCCATATACACGAATTGCTTTAATGTGTAAACAAAAGGTAAACTATTACCCGTATAATGGAACCAAACTTTTAATACTTACATCATGCACTTTAGATAAATGTAGTAAATCAGACGAACTGTTACCGTATAAACTTTTAATTTTTACATATCGAGGCGAACGCAAAAAGGTAACGTAGTTGCTATATTTACCATAGTACGTAGATACGTATAATTTATACTATGTACTTTAAAACAGTTAAATTTGTAAATAGATATAAAAATAAAAATAATAAGAAGCTAACAAATAACACAACCTTTACTCCGTAACGTACGCGAAACATAAAACAAAGTAAGTTATTTATAGTGTGCGCTTGTCAATAAACTACAGCGGGTTTTTATACGCGGAAGGGCACAGCCGGATGGGGATCAAGGAAACATATTAGTGGTGTAGTTCTGACGTTAATACGTCACGGTATATTTAAATAACCTCGGGCGGGGCCGGCTGGAATAGACACGGATCTGAAGGAACAGACGCGGCTGCAGCCCGCGCGGCACCACGCTGCCAGAGAAGGTGACACTATAAAACACCTCGTTCTACATTCAAAACTTATCTGTCATAGTTTTTATGGACTAGGATGTAAGGGACCTTGATGAAATGTTTAATTCTCTACTGCTTTATCTATTCCATCTTTCTAATATTGCGTCTATGATGAGAATCTGCTGATAGTTTCTAATTTGAATGGATCGTTTCGTCATACTTACTGTAAATAAAATTTCCGTTGCTGATGTTTACGTGTCAATACCAAAAATGGGATAGAGAGTTCTTTGGAAGTACTCTTAGTCACGGAACTTTTTTGGAGGTATGTTCGTGTGCCCATCGCAAGTCGTAGTGCCAAAGTAAACACTCACTAGACAAGAACTGAAATAGCCTGAGGGCAATAGCCTAACGTCGTGATCATCATCGTGAAGTTCAATGTTTATCATACGGACGAATTCATAATTGTATACTGTACTATAAGAGCACCGTTTATTACTTTACTGAATGGTATATTAGGAGCTCCAGCTATTAAATTTTTGAATATGAATTAATACAGTTCGGTAGTTTGGTATCTTGACTTTAGATTACGAGTCTTATAAACACCAGTAGATAATTGCGTTCGAACTAAACAATAAAACTAGTAGGTGGTTATTAAAAGCTCGAGTTGAGTTGTTAAATTTAAACTATTCGGCGTAACCCCTCGTTGTCCGAAATAAGGCTAATTAACGCAATGAATCAGAGACACTACAAATAGCCGGCACTGTCTATATATAGCGCGGGCGCTTGTAAACATGCGTGCACGCACGCCGCGACGCGAGCAATTCTGGCGCCATATTCGGCGCTTTATTGTATTTATAGGCGGAATTATTGAATATTGTTCCTCATTGAGGATCGCCATTACTAAAAAATAACCTTGATTTACTTTTAATGTGTATTTTGACAGATGTTCGCCATCCCATCTGTATGGTTACAGTCTGTCGTGTGCTTTTTCATTGATCGCTCGAAATAATAAAATAAATGTTCAGCTGCAATAGTACGTATAATCTATCAGGATTCTTACACCTTTACGATACAAGTACCCGCTGTACCTATCTAATTGTGTACAGAATAAAACTATTTTTATAAATATCAAATACTTAATTGAAACAGAAACAAGTAAGCACTGCAACGCAATTGAATCAATAAAGAAAACTAGTCAACAATTTCTTGAGCTGCCGATTGTTATAAGATTGCTTGACAGTGGCAGACATGATTGTCACATGGTTGCCACCCAATTATTACTGGTATCACTACGTCCTTAGCTCGTGCGGTGGTACTTAATTATGTATCGTAAAAATTCAAGCCACCTGTTGGCATCGCGTGCTATTCTATAGGCCTCCATGTCACTCGCAACTTGTTCTGTTCTACGACTCGTATCGACTTACAGGACGCGAAACAATCGTTTTGCTGCTAATCGATTTTGTTTTAATCGAGATGCAGAGTTTTGTTGTAATCTGCTTCTTTTATTTAGAACACCATGAGGATTTTTCGTAGCTGTAACATAGATCCTTTCACTAGGGTTGTCTCATGTGATTTTATACACACAAAACTTCTTGTTTTGTAACGAGAATAAGGCAAAAACAAAAATTGCGCTGATATTTTATTCCACTTTCAAAATTCAATACATTATGTTTCGTCACAGGTTTCATATCTGAAAATATTACTTATGTCCAAAGAAGTAACCTAGACACACGCGACTATTTTGCTTAAATCGATTAAGTATATTATTATATGTATTAGTGCTTCATAATCTCTTTGTATAAAATGATTAGATATAAGACTGGAAATATCTTTGCATTTTGACTACTGCTGATTTAGAAATAACACAAAACAAATGGAAATGAAACTTGTGAAGCTTTCAATTAATTTCATCTGACAATGTTGTACCTACGTTCATTATTCTACGAATTAATCATTCGTGCTTACGTGATCTACGTAACTGAGCACCGAATATACGAATAAGTACCTATACAATACATGCGTACATAGTAGGCGATGTTGTAGACTAGCCCAACACGTGCGAGCCACATTTCAAATCACCGCAGAAATAATTGGATAACACCTTCACCTACAAACATTAAAACAATGAAGTCTCAGTGTACGTGGTGAAGAAAAGAAGAAAAAAAATCGTTCCGTCCGAAAATCGTGATTATTTTTCAGAAGCGAGTGGCGCGGCCTTCGGGGGGCGAGCGGGACGCGCGGGGCGCGGCGGGAGGTCGGCATTGACGTCACGCGCGCAAGCCAATCGCGCTCCACCTCGCCGTTCGAATTTGACTTAGCCGCGGGTGGCTTAGCTCTATCCCCATCGGGAGCTTTGGCTGTATAATTTCGATGCCTTTGCATCTTGTTTGCTGGATAAAGATTAGTTAGTTACGTTCGATAACCTCATCACGAAGTACTTGGCGGCGTGCTTCCTTCGTTATTATTGTACCACTGCCATAGTAACTATTGGAGTTACTACGGTTATCTAGTATTACTTTAATTGGCAAATCTAATCAATGACGTATTTCTTCAGAAAAAAGGAGTAATTGTTATCGATAAAATGACGAAAGAAGAAGCGTTATATCAGATATTGAAAACCTGAAAACGACACAGAACTAAACTAAGTACCTAACAAAGCGTATAATAGTTACAACGTGTTTTTCTTCACAAGTAGGTTCTAGTTCTGACAAAAGAAGTCGTACGATCAATAAAAAATTCAAAGTGTAAGTAGGTACATCAGAGGGACATGAAACGAGCCTAACAACTAGGCACAATGTACAACTAGCAGACCTCTTTAATCAATGAACAAATAAACAATAGACAATTATAGATGACCATAAAGGTACCGTAAATAGTTTATGACAGCGTGGGTGAGATCAAACGCTGCCTATACGGAACTACACGACACCTGCTCTGACGCCTGTAAACATTCACTAGTTTAGGAGATAACTTGCCAACAATACCAACATGCAAATGGGCCAAAGACCTACTTATACCCGGATTTGGAGGAATATATTATGGAATTGATATGTCTCGATTATTTCAACATTACTACAAGACGCTTAAAGGGCAAGTCCATTTATGCACGACCGCGACGGTTGTTTGATAATATTTTATTCATTTTAGAGCGATTCCGAGAACAATTTATATACCATGGAGATAATAACAGAATAGGAATTAAAGATTTTAGTACTGATATAATATTCTCAACAAAATCAGCATACCCAATATTAAACAAATGAATATACCATGAAACCAGCCAATAGGTAGCACTGTTCCAAATCCAAATAAGTTGTAATGACAGGCCGCCATACTTCTTTCACAGTTAACATCTCAAATAAAAAGGCCGTACAATAAATAACGAGGTACGGGCCGGCTGGATCATAATTTAACAGAAGTAGGCCCTAGGAGAGCCTTGAGATAAATACAAGTTGTGACGTCACGCGCAGTGGTCGGCTCGGTAAATCTTTCTTACAACCAATACATCAGGCCTGGCCGTAAATGTTGCAACAGTGTACAGAGTACAGTTGAAGTGAATGCCGCCACTGTGAGGCCCTTGTAATTTCTTTTTGAATAAATATTACATGTAACGGACGATTTAAAAGTTTTAAATAGTTGCAGAAAATTATAAAATAATGTGAACTTGATGTAGTTCTTCTTCATTCGGTTCCGTGTTTGATCGTTAACAATAATTATAAAGAATTTTTAACAAAAAGTTTTTGAGCCAAACTGTTTCCTATAATGATTCTAAACTTTATAGATTTGATAAAAAGACATAAAATACATAATATAACAATGCACCAATTAAGGTGTTGATGTGACTGCAAACAATTACAAATGACTGGCTATTTAGTGTTCATTAATGGCACCATGTAGTTCTCCATGACCAAACATAACATCGTAAACTTTACGAAGCACAATTTGTTTTCCAAACTTAACGAAACTCCATCCAATCGACACGTAATCCAAATTTCTGAAATAGACACTGTTACGACAGTAAACACAGTTAAAAATAACCGTCAGTTACCGCCAGTGACGTACGCACTTATGTGCTACGTAAAATACCAGTTTCACAACTATTTAGACAACTCCGAAGAATATAATCGAAACCTATTGATGGTGAATTAGATATCTTTAAGGTATCATTCCTATAGAACTAAAACGAGTGGAAGTACCTACATATATACATGTGTACCTGTAATATTTTTCTGTTGATTCAAAGTAGCTTAATGATTTACTGGAAACACGTAACCAAAGCAGTAGCTAGTCGTTCCGAGAAAAGTTTTCCATGACTCAGTAATAGAATCAAACTAGGCCCTTCTCACATGCAGCAACAGAAATAAAAACAAATTACGTTTTGAATAACTAAGAGTTACTAATCAGTTCCTAGTAAAGTAATTCGAAAGATCATCGGGATCTGCACACGCCACACAGCGCCGGTGACTCAAGTGAGTCGTGGGGACGACAGGTGCCGCTAGTTACTGACAAAACAAAATATTCACTACAAATGAATATGAATCACTAGACTTCATTGAAACCATTTCGTTGATAATATAATTGATAAAGGTTACAACAATCTCCGCATGAAAGCAACGTAACTGCATGAATCAGTAATTTTCCATTTCACTAAAGGAAATACTTCTCGGTAATAATATAAAGAGAAGATATTTCAGTCGATGATGTCTAAAAGTTTGATACACAGCAACTTTCAATAGCCCACGTAAAATTTTAACAAAAAATATCCAAACCGAAGATTTGGCACGGGATAGTGTTTTGTAGAAAAAAAATCACACACGGCGGTTCGTTGACCCATTTAAGAGTGGTGTCTACATAAGTAATCAGTCATAATAATTGATAATATTCCGAGCTGGTGGTCGGTGGCAGCGTGGTCGCGCTGGGGAGCGGCGGCGGGCGGTACCCTCTGACGTCACCAGTGACACAGTTCGCGCCGAGCGAGCGAAGCGCCCGACCCGGTTACGCCGCCGATCGAGATGAGAACCGCCCTATCATCACACACATTTTAACTAAATATACACTGTTTAAACTGTTATATGTAAACTTTCACGTTTGTACTAATCTCTGGAACCTTTTCGGTATTTTCCAAATTGTATTTGTTTCACAAAAATACAAAAAGCTACAACTAGAAAGGCCCAAAACCCTAGTCTACAATCCTAAAGATAAAAAAATTTAATATAACAATTCTGCCCTAATACTTTCAACAAAATAGTTTTGAATTTTATTAAAAGTTCCACAACCGGGAAGGAACAAACTAACCATAGACTATAATATTATGAAAAGCTCATAGAATAATTTGGTTCAATTAATGCTAAATCAATTTGTACGTACGTCCGCCCGCCCTGGGGGAAATCTACAACGGTCCATGAACCGCACTTACCGGAGATATAGTTATATCTTAAAACAGACTTAATAGTTACGTTATAAATACGTTAATTGTGATAGTTTATAGTCCTACCTCAGTTAACAAAAACAGCCTGTTAATAAATAAAATATACGTATTTACGGTTGAAATAGATTATTTAAACGTCTAGGAAGTGTGACCAAAATATTGAACTATTTCCGTTATTCCTTTCAAACAATTTAGTAATGTAGATCAAATTACCTTATTCGATATTTAATTTTTGAAAACAAAGTAAATACAGCATTGAATCAATTCGTAGAAGAGTTATATTAATATTTAATTTTAATCGATTTGCATAAAGTATAATTTCCTGTGAATGAGATTGGCTGCGATCTGCGATGAAATGCTAGTAGATTATTAGGTCAGTGAGTTGTGACGTCAGAGCTGCACGGACAATATTACTGTATTCATTAATGTAGCGGGAAACCGTTCAATACACAGTTTAAACATTTGAATTATTAAATAACCACTGTTATATTACGCCAATAATGTTATATCACATAAATAGGTATCACATTATAACCGTTTCAACCTATGTATTTTAAAATTTATGCTTTGTTTGCACAAATAATAATAAAATACACATATAAATTGAAAGTTGAATATATATTTTGAAATCAAACCAAATATCGTGGAAGAATTACAGAAAGTTTTTACTCTATATTAAACCTGTCTGTCTACCCCATAAACGGATGTGCGCGTAAAGATATTTGAGCATACTATATTTCGTTTATATAAAAGTTGAGAGCGGGGCAATCCAATAAGTACGTTCAGGCTAAAAATAGCTACGCGCTACGCCGTTGCTACGCGGACCTTGCTACGACGCGCTACGCCGTTCTCGTAGTAGGTATTATACGATATTATTGCATTAAATTCGTAATATGTATTTTACATTATATATCAACATGCTATTTTCACTGCTGAACTATAAATTTCCTTTACAAAAGATGAGTTTGACCTAATCTCCACGCTTGGCAGGCGAGTTGGAGATCGCATTAAAACGCGGCTTGGAGAGGTTAGAGATTCGAAAGGATCAGGTTTAGAGAGGGCTAAGAGGACTAGTCAGCTCTGAAGATACTTGAAAAGGAATAGGAATGGTGATTAATGGTGACTACTTCATAGATACTATTTCACTAGTCTTTAACTGTGTTATAATAGAGTTTAAAATGTTTAATAAAATCGAGTAAGCACCTCATGATTCCGTGTGTGTAGTGAGACAAGAGCTGAGGGAATTAGGTCGTATAGAGTGACGTCACACGCGGTACCTAGCCTCGTTAGTGAGGTACGAGGGGTGCGATATATAAGTACCCTTCGGTAATAGTTACATTGCATTAATAGTTTAAAAATAAAATACAATTTGATAAAGGAATAGCTAAATTGTGGTTGATAATTTCAATTGATATTCTTATATTAAAGTACAATAGGTCTTCTACAAAGAATCTAAGACGAAAGTACTGTAATACTGTGTGCCGATGAATAGTCTCGCTATCAAATAAATGTTAACTTTAAATATAATTATTGTAAACCTCGATAATACTTTACATTACAACCGAAAAAACAAGAATTCCATGCTCATTTCATAAGTCCAACCGAAAGCTAAGACCTAAACATACAGTTATAGTACCAAAGTGTAACAGTGACGTCACACGAGTCTACATAATAGCTCCAGCTATGACGTCACTGCCCCGATACCGTAAGCCCTATTCTGTAATTTTAGACATTTTTATGTTTGGACTACGTAGTCGTTTACGCAACTGCTGGAAACAAGGTCTCTATTGAAATGATCAATAATACAATGAAATTATGTGTATAAAGAACAAACGCACATTATCTAAATTAACTAAAAATCGCGGGTTACTCGTCAGCATACTGAGAAAAGCTCCAGTGGTTTTGAACCACTAACAAATTGTAAAATCATAATAATATCATCTAGTTATTAAAAAGAATGGTTGATTGGTGTCTCAAATGCGTCTGTCTATATGTGAGTAACCTATCGAGTGTCTTGCTTGTTCTTCTCCATAGGAATATACGCTTTAGAACGAGCACATAGCTTTAATAAAACTTACCGACAAATTAAAGTTTTTAATATTTAGTTTGATGTTCAAAAATGCCTTCCTGGTCGAATTGAAATAAATGATTTTGATTTTGTTTTTACTTTATGTAGATTACCTACTTGAAATAAGGGCTTTGAATTTCATTACTATTTAGAGGGAACCATCAGAACATATTACAAGGCAACATTAAACTGTCAAACACCAAGCGGTCACCGGTGACCGCAACCTATTATTCTTTAATTGTGTCTATAAATACGGTACTCGACGAGTTAAAAGATTGTTTTTCAAAAGGTCGCACACGGTATCTTCTGCAAGGCATCTTTAACTTTTAAATCTCTGATTGCCGGTAGATAACTGAAAGCAAATCTTCCGTTAATGGTGGACACACTTTAAGGGTTAACGTAACGCTTTTATAGTGAAGTAACAACGAGTAGGACAAATCTTTCTTAGCCCCTATTCCATACGCATGTGGTTTATTTTCGTCCGTCCGTACAAGAATACTGGTGTATTTTAGTTTTACTAAGTTATAAATAGAACTATTGTGAGTGCCGAATGTGACCCACATACGCACCATTGCCAAATTTTAATAGCTCAAAATTTTGGAAGAATAATTGCCGTTTTATTTTGTTGACATAGTTCTTTTTTTGAGGTAATGTGTTTTGTTTTTTGTGTTGTACGGTGTTGTATGTTGTAGATCAGTGTAATTACGTCGGTAGATATAATTAATATAAGGCGTTGTTGTCTATTTAGATCTTTAGTCTCAATATTTTTTTTATTTAATGTTTTATGCCCGGGTCTTGTGTTGATCTAAGTAACATGAATAAAAACGACTTTACTTTTGGAGAACATTATACTTGACTGCATTTCTGCTAAGTTAAAGTTGATAAGTTGACAATTCTCATCATTACGTTCCATCTAACTGTTGATCAAATACATGAGAACTAGTGCATCGAAGATCAACTAATTATAATTTATTATTTTGATACCAACTATTGCAGAAGTATTCCAAATATTTATTGTACAACTCTAAGTTTAGGTCCAGTCCAATATAAAAAGCTTGTTCTACGATACAAACATTTTGAATCGTTTCGCCTTTTGATATGTGCACCAAGTACTAGCAAAATGTTATAAAACAACTCTGCTAATTAGGGCGAACTGAGTTGGAGTACACATCTACACGTACGTATATTTTATTTTAATGAGGAGCAGTTCTCATTCGGGCAGACACTCGCCGTACTTGCACTAATGAATATCGCCCATTCAGAAGTCGTTGCGCAAGCGTCTATGTTCATATCATTAAGCCGGAACAGGGCACAAAAGGCGAAGTGCAACAGAACTGCATTAATAATTGAATAGCGCTGACTTACAGACAATGCTTTCTCGTCTGATGTAAATAATAGATCGGCCAGTGTACCGGCGCAAAGCGAGAACAAAGTTTTCGCCCATTGTGCAAGCTCTTTTGTTATTGTGCACTGTGCAGGCGATGTGGATATCGTACCTAAGTATACTCCTGTTGTTCTAGTAGGTGCATCATATATGATATAACTAGCTGTTGCCCGCGACTTCGTCCGCGTAGATTAATGACTACTGACAGAATTAATCAGAATCAATTGAGTGCAGTAAGATTTACCTATTTTGAAATGATTTATCGTAGTTTCAATAAATAAATAATCCCGCAGGTATCTTACCAGTATAGTACCCAATCACGTAAGGTTTGAGTAATAAAAATTATTCTATCGACTATTGTTGTACCGAATCTCTCTAAAATAAGTTCAGTGGTTAAGAGTTAGAGAGTCCTGGGGCATTAACGCATAGTTCCCGTTCCCGTGGGACATCTGTGATAAAAACTATCAAACGTTACCCAGATCCCAAATCATCGTTTTACCGAATGTAATTCAAAAAGATTCAATGATTCTAAATTCAATGGCTAAGAAGATTTATACAAACTCTCATTCCCTATTTTATCCCCTTAGGGGTGGAATTTATCAAAATCCTTTCACAGCGAAAGCCTATGTGATAACATCTATCTGCATGTCAAATTTCAATCCGATCGATTTAAAACTGACAAAGCCTTACACAAACTTCCATCCCCTATTTTACCCCCTTGGGGGTGGAAATTATCAAAATCCTTTCAAAGCGGATGCTTACGTCATAACATGTATCTGCATGCCAAATTTCAACCCGATCGGTTTAAAACTGACAGTCTCATACAAATTTTCATCCCCTATTTTACCCCCTCGGGGGTGGAAATTATCAAAATACTTTCACAGCGGATGCCTATGTCATAACATCTATCTGCATGCCAAATTTCAACCCGATCGGTTTAAAACTGACAAAGTCTCATACAAACTTTCATCCCCTATTTTACCCCCGTGGGGTTGAAAATTATCAAAATCCTTTCACAGCAGATGCCTACGTCATAACATCTATATGCATTCCAAATTTCAACTCGATCGGTTTAAAACTGACAATGTCTCATACAAACTTTCATCCCCTATTTTACCCCCTTGGGGCTGGAAATTATCAAATTCCTTTCAAAGCGAACGTTTACGTCATAACATCTATCTGCATGCCAAATTTCAACCTGATCGGTTTAAAACTGACAAAGGCTCATATAAACTTTCATCCCCTATTTTACCCCCTTGGGGGTGGAAATTATCAAAATCCTTTCACATCGGATGTTTACGTCATAACATCTATCTGCATGCCAAATTACAACCCGATCGGTTTAAAACTGACAAAGTCTCATACAAACTTTCATCCCCTATTTTACCCCCTTGGGGGTGGAAATTATCAAAATCCTTTCACAGCGGATGCTTACGTCGTAACATCTATCTGCATGCCAAATTTCAACCCGATCAGTTAAAAACTGACAAAGTTTCATACAAACTTTCGTCCCCTTTTTTACCCCCTTGGGGGTGGAAATTATCAAAATCCTTTCTTAGCGGATGCCTACGTCATAACATCTATCTGTATGCCAAATTTTAGCCCAATCTGTCCAGCGGTTTGGGCTGTGCGTTGATAGATCACTATGTCAGTCAGTCAGTCAGTCAATCACCTTTGAATTTTATATATATAGATATGTAATTGGATACATTTAGCCACGAAGAGCAAGTTTAAAGTTGCTGGACTAACCGTGTATGAACTTTCAAATGAGAATAGGCATAGAATATTGAAGCCTTTCTACATAACTAAGATCTTACTCTTTACACGTTATAGTTATATTATGTAGGACCATCTACGTCACTAGTTCCGTATTTCCAACTTAAATTAGAAGTGTTGTTTCTGTTTTATTTACAAAATTGTAATTGAATTTTTATTGTATAGACAAACTATTTCAATTTACATTGTGGAGGTCAACTAAAAATCGCTGGTTACTCACGTGAATATACTGAGAAAAGCTCCACTAGTTTCGAATGACAGAGGGGTTCTTCCTCATTTTTAGTTAACCTAGTATATCTCACGATAGTTATTATAAAAACATTGTGGAGGTAAAGAAAAAACAAAGAAAATTGAGGTAAACAGTGCAGCGGCAACATAGCCTCATTAAGTGTAACTGGCACAATATGAGGAGGTAGTAATGAGGGCGAGCCACTGAATCCTAAGCTTACAGTGACAGTGCATCACAAAGAACAAATTAAAGCTGCGCGATTCTGCGACATTTACATGCCGCTCAAAGGCAGCAAGTGCTGGGTGTCGCGCAGCCACGCTCCGCGCTCCCTTTGACTATACACTTTGAATGCGCAGTGCGGGCTGAATGAAAGCGCGCTTGTGCCTCGCCGTTCAGTAACCTAGTTCGATGAATTACTGCTGTTACGTATTTCCTAAGCTTGCACTACATGTTATATCATTGAAATAACAGATTCACCAATATAGGGCGTGTGACATAATTAGATATGAGATGTCAAACTTATCTTTGGTCAAGATATCAATATTGATCTTCAGTTTTGTTTATAATATATTAAGTTTAGCTGAGAAATCCGAGGAAGCCTAAGGAATCAAGGTAGTTTGGGTATTTTAGGGTAATTTTTTTTATGAATTTAGTTATTTTTGGCACGTTCTTTGTCGCGGGTAGTGCACTGTTGGTTGCATGAAGGCCGGGCCGGGGCCCGCGGTGCAGGGGGGGCACCATTGACGCGCGTCTCTCAATGGCAATGGAACTGGGTCATCACCGTGTGACGTCAGGGCTGGCCTACATACGCCGGGCGTAGCCCCGGTACCGACCCAACAGCCAGCCAGTACGATATTTTTTAAACTCGCTTGCAAGACCAAGGAGTTCTATATTTAGAACGTCTATAGGCTTTTGTGGAATCAAAAATAAACTTGTTTTATTTTTCTTTTTGCACTTAAGAGGCTTGCGTTTTGCGTCCGTTATAGAAGTTTCTGCATTGGGCTTGTTTTGAATTGAATGTGAATATTGTAAGCGAAGGAGAGTTTTGTGTAACAGCCTACTTGTGTAGTAGTTATAACGTCAAGTCAGGAATATGATTAAAGACGAACTATTATGTAATTTAAGTTTATATTGGGAACAGTGTAGGTGATAATCACAATAATCCTCACATTAATGGACTCATATTCCCAAATTGACGTGACAAAAATTTTCCAAATTATTTTTAGAGGTTTGTGTTAATTACATATAAATAATATCCAGAAATAGAAATGTCATGGCGTGTCATACACAACCCACGGAAACCATTATTAAAACAAATGGTAAACTGATCGACTGAGGTGTTTCCTGAACGCCCACCTAGTTATTAACTCAAGGCAATTTCAACTTAGGTTTTCACACTATAAGGCTTAAATTAGAGTGGGGTAGCAATTAGCTTAGTTAAAAATTGAAGTTAAACACTAGGTTTGTGGCATGCGTGATAGAATCATTACTAGTGATCATTGAGTTATAATTGGTGACAATATTTAGCTTGAACTTGTATTTCGTGGATGTCTCAGTGTCGAAGTTCAATCAATTAGTAAATGCGGAATCTAGGATGGTGTATTATTGAATAGACGTAAAGTCTGATCTGCAGACGAAATTAAGAAAATAGCGGTTCCTCAGAGCACTACAGTAGCACAGGATAGAGAAAAGTGGATTGCTTGAGGAGGCTTTTACCCAATAGAGGTTCTTATAGGATGCAAACTAAGCAACACTAACAATAAATTAACTTTAAAATTTTATTTTTTACTAACAATACTAACAGCAAGAATAAAATGTAAAATTACCTGTAAGAAATAAATGGCTTTTTTATTTTATTTTATTTATTGTATTAAAATCTAATGTAAGTTGGTTTGTTAATTCAATGTAATGTAATTATGATCGTCATTATTAACAAAAATAATATTCCGCGTTCCATCACCAAATTGATTCCATATTCGTTGTGTTTAATTGTAGGTACTCTAGGTACCACATTCGTGCATTACAAGTAACACATACGTATTAGGGTGGAGCCTGTATTCTATAACATCGAACAAAAGGCACGTCGCCACTGTAACGGTACACCGGCACGTCATAATCATCTGATAAGTGATAAGCGTGCACAATACACGCGCCTTCAATGACGTCACGGTTATTCAAAAGAGATGTCCTAAGGCTGTATCCCCGCGGTGCGACAATAACTTGTCCATTCGCACACGTCGTGTCGTGTCGCACCGCGCCGCGCCGCATCCCTTATCTCGAGACAATGGGTGCGCGGCACGGGGCGGTCGGACGCGCATTGTCTCGCGCGCGCCGCTTTGTCGCGCGACGTGTGTCGAGATAGTGCGCGTCAACGCAACATAATGAACGTTATTGTTGTTTTGTTCGTCCAATGGTTTTGTTTGAAACTGTCTTGCATGTTGCACTGACAGTTTGTTCTGCAAGCTCTTTGCGGCTTTTGTTCAGACGTGTGATGTTACAATGTATCTCTGAAGCCCTTTTAGCTCTGTGTAATACAATATGCTATTGTGGGGAAAATAAGTTTGTTCGCGAGATAGACAGGCTATTATAATGCGTTGACATTTTACCGCATCATTGGAAAAACGGCATCTATAGAGAGTGTATTACATGTGTCTTGATATATTTTATCGTGGGACATGTATTCTACTGGAACATAATAAGTATACGTACGTACACGAAGAAGCGCTTAAGGGAGAAAACGGAACTGAGCGTGGCGCGTGTAACATCGACATCATCTGAAGCTAATTCCAGTAATAACACGCTACAAATATAGAAACTAACCGTTATATTTGTATAATTTACTATGACCTCAAATGCGAAAATCTAAAGTTATTCTTACGAGGACCTTGCGGCAGTGACGTACGACGCCGTAGTAAACGCTGCACATAAATTAGCAAGCGCCAATATAACAAACTATAAATAATATAAAAATGTAACAATCGTTTTGTGCATTATGTTGTGTACACCTAATACTACGCCGTAGCCTGCTACGACGAACTACTACAATCGCTACGCCTACTTTCTACGACGGGCGCTACGCGGACCTCGTAGTCGCTACGTGGACCTTGCTACGAAAATGGTACGGGTTCAACATTTTAAATGTGCTTTGAGGAAAGATAGGTCTTTTATGTATTAACATTTTTTTTTATTCTCGAATATTCAAAGATAGGAAATGATAAAATTACCAGAGAGTAAAAGTAAAGACCATAAAAAATACGTGACATTTGTATCTTTATTCAGGATTTTCTTTCGATGAAAACGTAAAGATTTAGGTTAGTTATATTTTGGTTAGTGTAATTAGGGTGCTAATTACAGAAGTACTTTAAAGAGTCTTTTTCGTCAACATTATATAGTATTTTGAGACATGTATTTCCTTGGTTTCAAAAAATTGTAATGTTGTTACTTGTTCATTATAGCGATGATAATAGTAAGTCGGTACTAAATGTCATATAAATATAGTACATACGAAAATACTTATGTGTCGTAAAAAAGTATAATAAAACTATTTTGTTTTCTGTTTTTCGTAATTATAATCAGGTAACATAATCAGCAATTTCTCAATTTTCAGTAATACAATAAATATTAAGTTAATGCCTATTTAAAACAATAATTAAACTGTCAAACACCGCGCGGTCACCGGTGACCGCAACCTCGTAATTAACGTAATTGTTCTTTAATTGTGTCTATAATGACGGTACTCAAAGAGTTAAGGCAACTATGTACAGAGAAATACCTATCCCTAATTAGATAGAGTTGAAACTCCGCTTTCGAGACGCAATAAAGTTACAATGTGACTTATTCCGTATAAAATTTAGACACGGTATTTACATATGCGTACATGGGATGAAGCAAACCATTCTGAATAAACTTCTAATAATAATAACAATAGTTTCGTAAGGTTGTAATTTATAATACTCTACTCTGATTATGAGAACTCTGGTTATGAGAAATTTGACTACAATAACGCTCGGCTTATGTTTTATTGTATTTACTAGCGACCCGCCCCGGCTTCGCACGGGTGCAATATGTATATACATACAAACCTTCCTTAAGAATCACTCTATCTATTAAAAAAATCCGCATCAAAATCCGTTGCGTAGTTTTAAAGATCTAAGCATACATACGGACATACAGCGAAAGCGACTTTGTTTTATACTATGTATTGATTAAGAAAATCAACAGCGTTACTGCGTTACATATAATTTACAATAGGTTACGTGAATTACAGAGATGTTAATGATAAGTTTTCCTTATTTCCTACATTTCGTAAACATGCGTTCGGATTAAATAAGTCCGAGGTTCCGTAAATAAATATCTACACTGACATTAAACGTTACACCGTAATACAGAATATTAAGATCCTTAAAAAAAATTATTGAAGAGGTGTACAGTGGTGTAGATCATATACAATTATTCATCGTACACATTATTGGAATCTCACAAACGGATAGTAATTTAACATATTTTCAAACGAAATGTGTAATATGTATAGAGCTAGCTGAATTATCAGATATTGTTTTTCAGTTTAATAAAATATTTAGGTACGTACATTATGTAGGTATGCGTCGACTTAGTAATATTTTAGGAGGCAGTTTAGGGAAACTGGTTATGTGTTGATTATCATTGTATTGTATTTCTATTGTTGATTTACCGCAATGTGTGCTCTGCGGTACACTAAACTACTAAACGAAGGCACGTATTGATTATTATTTTAGTACAATAATAAAAATTTCAAAGTCATTTACTTCAATTAGACCAGAAAGGTACTTTTGAACGTCAACAAAAAAAACTAGAAGAGAAACTATTTGCTCATTTAAAAATGTAGATTCCTATGGAGAAGAACAAGCAACACACTCCATACGTTACTAACACACTCCATACGTTACTCTTTTTCAATCAGGTTCACAATACAATTTAATATGGTTATGACAATAACAATTATTTTCTTTATTTCCCGCTAGGTGGACCGACGACGTCGTCAGAGTCGCGGGCAGCCAATGGATGCAAGTGGCGAGTTGTCGTTCGACACGGAAGACTAAGAGGGAACTCTTTGTTCAGTGGTAGACATCTTACGGCAGATTATTATGGCGATGGTGATGTTTTTTTTTTACAATGATCAGTAGCAATAAAGTTTACTTGTCGGCCTGATAGTAAGCAGTTACCATTGCCTAAGTAAATACAATTATAACTTCTGATCATGTATTAGAATATTTTGTTTCCTGCACCTTTTCGATTGAACTTTAAGTCCGTTAGGCTTAACGGATGTTTCTAAGCACACCTAACATCACTGGTGTTCGTTACGTAAGAAGGACCTGTTTGCAGGGTTTTCTATATTTTTATCAAAAATGAATTTACTAGGAAAGGAGTCAAATTGTCTATCCAGTTCTTGCTCCATTTCCTCAAATTCTACTAGCAGTTGATCAAGACATCGTTTTTTTTAGATGAAACGTTACATTTGACACAATATATTTGTAGAAAATTTATTTAAGTACCATTTACTTAACTTTTCGAAATTGCTTTTACTAAATACAGTATATAATACCGAGTTTAGAAATTAAAATTGTCATTGCAATAAGCAAGACTTGAAGACTAATAGAAATTAAGATTTAGTTAGTTAAAAGTAAGGTTCATAATAATAGAGAACCGCTTAATGGATTGGTTAGTTAAATTAATAAATAATTTTATACCGAAGCTAGAGAATTGTTAAAGTAACAATCAGCAAATAAAAATCAGTAGCAGCGCGACAGTCGCAGCGTCGCGGGTCGCGAAATGCTGCTCATGAATATGAGCAGAGGCTCAGTAGTTTCTTGCTCTCTAGCATGGCTTGAAACTAGTCGAGTTCCTCGTCAAATTACTACGTGAGTAAGCCGAAAACATAATAATCAGCAAATTGTTAAACTAGTCCGACTATTCGCGTGTAAGATATTTGGAAAATTTCGATCGAGTTAGTGAGTGAAGCTTTAGTTTTTTAGAATAAGACTGATTGTAACGTCACATGTTTGACTAAATCTTTCCTTTTACATACACTTAATAGGTAACCGAACCAATGAAAACTTGACGCACTATCTGTACGACTCAAAAATGCAATTATATTTTCCCATTTTGCATGACAATCTTTTATTTTTGATCATCATCAAAATATAAAAAGTCGCGGAATTGGCTCTGAAACCGATCTCTTCATTTATTAGCTTAACATTCAACGTGTTTACTCGGAGCATGACTATTGCAATTGTGATAACGTAACATCGACAACAATCGAATTACATAATAGACTATTTGACTTAATTAAACACATCCCTAACTAGTGAATTATTGTTGGAAATGTAACAACGATTACGCGGAGTTGGGCGGAGTAGATGTAGAACGTATCCGACGCCGTTTCTCTTTGCCCAATCCCGTTGGGACGTGTCGTGAAGAGGTGGAGATCGATACGCTACACGAGCCACGAGCTACGCACCCAGAGATGTCGAATTACAACTTCTGTTACATTACTATACTAGCTTTCAAATTATTCTTACATTATCGATAACTTTCGTAAAATGTATCCATCTACTATATTATTATCACGGACTGTAAAATGTGGTTAGTTTAGTCACTACTTAATATTAGTTAACAATGCATAGTGACGTGACGTACCGGTCGATATTACGAGGAAAAGATCTAACAGGAACATTTTGTGATTTAATTATTATTAAGTTATGAAGGAAGTATATAAGTAGGGTATAGGTTGTACATATCCGAGTCCAAATATTTTTCTGTGGTTTTACGCAACTTAGGCTGTAGGTACCTGTCATACATAACCGAAAACTAAATATCTACAATGTACTGCTACGAACGTAGCCTGTAAGTTTGATCTCGTCGTAAGTTCACGTGCCGCGGCCGCCTAGCATGCAACGAACACAACTCTACCAGACTCGTAGTGAAAGCTTCAACAATGTAATAATCAAGAAGAAAGCGTTCATCGATTTTTAGTTGGACGTAATATTTCAATAAAGCAACTCCAGGGACCAAAACAAAATGCGCAAAAACAAGATGTCTTCTCATCTCGGAGGTAATTAACAAGTGAGTGTCGAGTAGAGGACACAGCACACACCCTGCGGCTAATGGTCACTTACCACCTCACAGAGCATGGGGACACGCTCGCATCGTGTTGCTTAGCCTAGGGATACACGAGCGGGGGATGCAGCGCCGCGCCCCGCCCCGCGCCACCGCTATGAAAAAACCTCTTACAAAACAGATCGATCGATATGCTCCCGAATGCTTACTCGCTTTGCCACCGTCACCCTCAGCTTTCAGCTGGTCTGTTGGCTCCCCACCATATCCCTCCCCAGAACTTACAACCGCGGCAGCCTACAGGGGGCGCCACGCGTGGAGCACGACCAGCTAATGGGGGAGCCACATGCGCGATGCGCCATCTTACGTCCTTGAAATTTCAAGTGCAAGGCGATACAGGGCTGGCACGCGACGTGTGCACGTGAACTCGAGCGAGGATAGTCCGGGAGCGAGGCCGGGCGGGCGCTGGGCGCCGGGCGCCGGGGCGGTATCGATCGGGGCGGGCGGCCGGGCCGGGGCGGACACGCCCGGGGCCAGTCGCGGGCTCCGGGTTGCATAACGCGCTGGTCGTGCCGGCGGCGGCCGCGCGCCGAGCCGGTATCGACGCGCACGGGGCGCATGCGCGACGCGTACCTTCGCAGCCGTAGCCCTGCCCGATGAGGCCCCACAGCAGGTCCGAGCAGTGGTGGCAGTACGTCGGCTTGTGGAAGGTCTTCTTCGCGAAGGAGTGGGTGCGATGGGGCGCGGGCGCGGCCTGCGCCATGGCGGGCGCGCGGGCCGGGCCGGCGGGCGCGCGGGCCGGGCCGGGCGCCCAGGGGCGCGCCGCGCTCTCCGAGCGGCTGTCGCGGCCCACCATCGCGGCGCGTCTGCCGCCCGCGCCCCGGCCGGCCCGCGCACGCGCTCCGCGCCCCCCGCGCTCCGCCCGCGCCACGCGCAGCGCCGCACGCAGCCTCGACCTCGTGCCGGCGGCCGGCGGCAACACCGCACACCACAATCGATTTCCACTCTTATCTCTGGAAACGTTCCTCAACTTACAATAGCCTACTTTGAAGCTTTTCATCTCTTAGCAAATATCACATATCGCTCTGTGCCGATGACTGCACTTTGTGAATGCACACAAACAGCCAACACACATTCAGTTACTGTTCTGTAGTAACGCGTTTTACATTGGAAGTATACAACAGTAGAGTTTAGATATAGAAGTTGAACTAAAAATGTCTATCATCATTGACTTACCAATTCAATTCCATAATGATAGATTTACTGTTCTTCTCGATGTTGTGACTATTTAAGCTCCTGAATCAGCTGACTCTACACGGTGCTTACCGCTAGTTGTAACCATGTTTATGATACTGTTTATTATATCCGCGTGTGTTTACCCGGATATTTTTGTTTTCTGGAAGCTGAACAGTCACAGTTCACCTTTAAGACTTTAACTTTTTTAAATCAAATAAACTAATAATTTGTACGAAATTCTCAAAATATTGTTGAAAAATTAAATAAAGACGACGTCGCTACAAGTAGACGTCGTGCGACGCCTGCGCGGTGCCGCCCACCAATCGAAAAAGCTCTTGTTTACAATTTTAAGAGGCGCAGCATCCTCGCGGCGCGGCCCGACACCCAGACGCCACTCGCGCGTACCACACCGACGTACCACTCCGCTCACATCAACACACACTCACTCAACCAATCTACTAAAAATCATCTTCGACTAATGATTCCAACACTCGATGTTTGAAATCCAATGAGAATCAGCCATCATGCTGGTGTACTGAATTTGTTATAGGAAATTAAAAATAAAGAGAACAAATTAGGAAAACTCATATTTTCGATTCGTAGTCTGTAACGTTGGCTAATCTTCAAGCCTACACTGAACTACTAGACTAATTACTAGATTCTTGCAACAAGCCTACACTGAACTGACTGCAAAATACGTGTCTAATATGAAACCAAACAGAAAGCTACGCTAATAGATCTTCGACATCAAAATCGAATGAGTTTATATAATAAACAACATGCAATTGTAACTCTGCGCCATTTCAATGGTCTCGGAGGCTGCTACTATGCTGTTCCATGATTATCCGTGTCCGTACCTAACCTATGTTACCAATATATAGACCCATATAGAACAATGGTAATTGTGGTATAATACATTAAATATGTTAATTTTTTTGTTTTTATTTAATTTATGTGTAGCTTGCTCATTGAACAAAGATTCTTTAGTAATAGGGATATGGTAAAATAAATAGAGACTATATTATGTTACGAATTGCGTCTGTTCTTAACTGTATTTATATATTTTTGCACCATAAACTGATGAGTATTCTCTTTTTTCTTTCTTTTTAAAAAAAACGTTGCCCCACACTAGGATTTTCTCCTGTGTCGTGGGTGCGTTTACAAACATACAAGGTCACATACACAATGACACCCAGACCCGGAACAACACATCACACAAAGTGTTGTTCCGTGCGGGAATCGAACCCGCGACACGTTGCACGGCAGCCGGTTGCCCAGCCACCGCACCAACCGTGCAGTCAAAGTTATTGAATGTTCCGTCAGTGTAACTCTGTCTTCTCCTTTGATAACATACATACGTGATATTACTAAGTTTGTAATGACAACTTTCACACATTTTCTATACTTTTTTTCTCTAAAAATCTTGCGTAATATTATGTAAAAGCTGAGTCAAGGACGATGTTAGATAGTCTGTGCCGATGTACGTAAAAACTGTATGCTAGTCTAGGTCGCCATTATAACTGTTGAGCATGAAGTCCTGGACTTGATCCACAGGTAACGTAGTGGGTACAGTGGGTAGCAGGCCATTTCGAGACTATAGGTGTTATATATAATATATTTTGTTCATTGTTGTTAGTAATCTCCATGCTAGACAAGGTGCATTGGAGGTCGCAGTTTAAAAGATTCAGGTTAATCAGAGAGCACTGCTGCCAGTTTCTTTCTAATGTGTAGTCCCTTTGCCAAATGGCCATGTCATATTGAGTGCAATTCGGAAAAAAATACCTACAAACAAAAACATTTAATACTTTTTCCGAAATGGAAAAGCTTCTTAATTCCGCCGGTACGGTTTTGTTTTATGTGTAGGTACTATTTTGCTTAACCTCTGTTTAGAGTCCCAGATGTAATAATTAGTTACGTCATAACTATTCTTTTTTAAAGAAATTAAATGGTACGATATCGTCGTAGGCTCGTAGCACGAGGCTACGGGTCTGTAGAAAGTGCTACGACTTTGCTACACCGTAGCAAGTTACAAGTTGTCATGTCACATTACATATTTTAAATTTCCTTTCGTAAGGAGTGTAATCTTTACTTTTTGTGTATATGTTATTATAATTATAAAAGTATTAATTTTCGGATCTATGTGAGAAATATGGATTCCATCCCAGCTCTAAAAATATTATGGTCGGGTACATATACATATAAAATCCTAGTTCCTCTTAAAATTGCGTTCAAATTCAATGTAAAAGTTCACTGTGAACATTAACTAGTGCACACAGATGCTGGAAATGGCGAAAAACAAAAAAGGACGCGAAATAACGCGAGCAGCGCTCGATCAACGCCACCTGTTGCGTTTGGCACGAACTAACGGCAGATTACAAGCGCTGCCAAATAAATGTTCAGCAAACTGAATAATCTCCAAGTATTTGTGAATTGCACGTGGTTTTCCTCTCTTTTTATATATTTTACCTGTTGTTTTAACTGTGGTGCGATCATGAGAGGACCCAAATGTGTTTTCTGTTTATATGAATGTTTTTATTTTCTAATAATATAATTATGAGGAACAAATTAATTTTAATTACAAACAAAGTATAACTACTGTCTAGTCTTTGTATAAGATTTTAGTAAGTACTTATATAGGTACCTACATATCTTATGTACTATACTTAATCCGTGTTACATAGGTATTAACTATAAATTTTCTCAATACAAATCGAATAAGTAGGTACTTTTCTGTTTTGCTTGAGTCTTCCAACAATCAGGCAGAACCTATGTATTTGAGGTATAAATTGTTTGTTTGCAGGATAAAGAAAACACAAGTTCACAATATTTGTACTGTGGCAAGTATGTACCTAATAACCCATACTATTGGCTAGGTAGGTACAGCGCTACAGGAATTTGGGCCAACGCTGTATCCCAAAAACCTCACCAAGTTACGCCATCATCGTTTGATTTTGACAGCGGTTTAAAAAAAGAACGCCGCACCAAAAGGCTGCGTTCCACTAATATTATCTTGATCAAACGTTCGCAAAGTGACACGTATTTGAAGTTTAAAGGCGTAAACGTTCGTCCCACCGCGCACCGCGTCCAAGCAGTCCCCGGTGGGGTGGCACAGATAAATATAGACGTCGAAAGCGCGCCTCGCCACCCGTGTAGGTTTTCCATGCGATTAGTTTCGTTACATGCCACCCTTGTAAGCATACACGGAAACCTGTGTGTGTTTGGCTATGTATGTGTGGGTGCTACCTTTTTGGTCAGCTAGCTACGTTGTGGAAGATTTTTAGAGAAACGTAGTTTGCTGTAGATGATGGAAATGGTACTCCCTGTTCCTCAACTCAAAGTGCCTGGTCACCTTACTAGATACGCGTGCTTACGTTTTAAATAAAAGAGACGATGCACAAACATTATAAAGGTCACTTGCCCACTAACATATAGGTACACACCTACATAGTGATAGGGATAAGTAGCTATAGATACTACATACCGATTTTACCACTGAAATGACAGTGAATTGAAACAATAGGTGCAGTCTTATTTTTTTACTGAACATAGACATAAACAGCCTATAAGTGGTCACTTTCTTTTTTTTTAAGGGGGGAAAATTATCGAATGACTGCTCCCGCCTGGGTGAGGTGGAAGGGAGTGTCAGACTCTTACTGACTAAAAACCACCCCGTTCCTTCTCCTGCACGTCGAGCCGGAGCCCCGGTTACCCGTTAGGTTCTCCGCGACTCCGAATCGGCATCGGCCCTATTGGGCCCCATCTGTGGTGGTCTGATGGCTCTTTGAGGCGCGCGCGGAACGCGACGCGCCGTACGCTCGGGTCTGTTTCTGGTCGGACGGGGAGCCACCCATGCTCGCCGTCCGCAGGCCCGCGCTTACGGTGGCCGGAGATCGTATAAGTGGTCACTACTGACCAAAGGCGTCTTCTCACACGGAGAAGGTTTGGCGATTTCAGACTTATAATTAGAAATTATAAGGTTTCCTCATGATTTCCTCATGATGTTTTCCTTCACCGTTTTTCAGTGGTGTCTAGATAATCTTATATCTTAGAAAATTCACACTGGTACTTGCCGTTGGTAAGTTCAGAACCCGCGTCTTGATGCATGAAAAGTGGGCGTCTAAACCTCCGGACCACTACAACGTAAAGCTTGATTACTAGAAAGAACAAAATTTTAATTTACATATTTTTGGTGGTCACGCCAGTAGGAGCCACTCTAAAAAATGTATGCAGCGAACATAGGATGATAGGAGGGAAGGGATACTAGCAAGCCACCAGGTGCACCTTTTCATCGACAGCGCTTGTACATGGAAGAAGGGTGGCCAAAAACTTATAGGTCGGGATTTGCACAATGGGTGTTATTTACCTACCACCAATTGAACATCTGAATATCTGTTAGGGCCGGTATTTTTATAATACAGCCTTAAGACTCATGTCACTATGGAATTACCTAATTAGAATTTTTACAATTTTGTGAACGCAATGTATACCATTACAACGCTGTTACAGTGCCTATTAAAAGATTGATAGCAATATACTACTTTAAACAACTGTTATACAAAAGCTTAGGCGCTGAAATCTATCTCGCGGAATTTACGTTAAATCTAAGAGGTTAAAGTTATTTATGTGTTGTATTCGATTGGACTTCTTTCGAACCAACGATTTTGCTGCATACTGCATAATCATTATGGTACATTTACCTACATTAAAATTGTATGGACGTACAATTAACTTCTTATGAAATTTAACAAATACTTAGTGTAGTTCAGTTCAGCCACAGCTTGAAACTTAGCAACTATTAAGTTATTACCCACAAAAAGATTAACCTACTTTGACCACAGGTAAAAACTAGCTGACCAGACCAGGTAATTTAAAAAAATATACATAAGCTAATATTAGGCGCTTTGTTCAATTAAGCATGTGTACCCACACGCCGGTCATTAGTTGAAGCTATATAGGTCAGTGAACCCGCTCTACCTACCTGTGAGGTAAGCCTCCATGGCCCCCGCGCTATGATTCATACTACCATGTTGCTTAAAAAGGCCAACAATGCAACATAACTGTTTTATTGTGTGTTGATCTGCTTCGCTGCTCTCCTGTTAGCTTGTTAAAATATGAAATCCGTTCACAAATCATATTTTTTTCTAATTTAAAGTATGTATGTTTTTTCATGTGTTGTAGGTATGTTCTCTTTATGGTTACTTTTATCAGTAGTTACTTACTTTATAAAATACGCTAATTTAATCCAAACGAATATTCTATTATTTCAACTCTAGATGGTTCTTTATATTATCGTGTTCAAACGTCGTTCTATGTGCTTTACGATCTCAGATACCTATATTGTATTTTCTTCTTGCGTTTATCAGATGACTATGACGAAAGATTTGTACTTAATTTTTCAAAAATTATGATGTTTATAAGAAATAAACCAACGGGGAAAACAAGTTAGTCGGAAATGTAAAAGTCAATCGGTTACTTAACTGCTTACTGAAAGTGCCTTGAAATAAGTGAAAGAAAAAAACGGTGTGTAATAAAAATATGGCCAGTATAATATATAGATCAGATGGAACATAGTACCTATATGTAGGTATGCAAATGTATTATGATAATCTCCAAAACAAGCAAAAGTGGGTGCGGATTGCGTAATACATGAATGAGATAATAGCGATACTACTGGTGCTTCTTTATCGAATAGTAACAAACATACGACTGAGCGATTAATTTGTGTGCTGAGACTAATAAAATACTATAATGATATCGTGAAATCGCGTTGGAATTTTACAAAACGGCATTCAGTCACGAAAGCTAAGTCGATATCGCGTTCCTGAACGCACCTCAGAGCTGTGTCACTGCCCGGCCGTGCTGTCAAAATATAAAAATGACCGAGGATTCAAGAAAAAGAACTTTTTTGGGATTCGATTTTAGTACACAAAGGGTACGTAAACTTTTTTTAAAGTTTTTTTTAAATGTCGTGTTGACTGTATTGTTCTAAATGTTTTTATCAGCTTTATGTTTGCCTCACCCACATTTTTACACGCGCTAATTAATTCCGTAAAATTAGATAAACAAGGCGATAAGATTTTAATTAATCAAGTTGGTTATTTTAATTCTTATTATTGATTGATGAGTTTTATTTGACTAAAAAGTATAGAAATCAATAAGCATTCGACGAAAATTGAACAAGTAATTTATTGTATTAGTATGAATTATTGAAACTTTTTTATTATTTCAGCAAAATGGGAATTATAAATAAAAACTGCAATGAAATACTCCAGATTTCGTTTTAAAACTTCACCATCAAGTTATCATTACCTATATAAACACTGTTTGTTAAATTCATCAAATTTTTTTCAAAGGAATTTTAAATATTTTCTCATTTAATTTCTCCATTAACTTTTGTCTTGTTTTATGTGTGTTTTAGCTAAAAGCCATAGTTATTGGTGAAGACTTTGGTGTACTGCATGAGGCTGATGTGGAATTTGATGTGGACCTGCCCGAATTTAGGTGACTTCCTACTTAAAGTTTAACATTTATTATAAACATATTTGAAATAAATACCCAAAAACCTTAATTTCAAGTGATAAACTTCTGGCCACCTAAAGCATTTTTCACACAACTGTAATTAATTGATAACTATTTAAAAATGTCCAAAACTGGTTAACCTTTAGTACACACACATACTTGTTAACATTTTAATAAATCCTTTATTCATGATTGTATAAATATTTGATAAGTCTTAATCTGTCAAATAAACCAAGTTTTATAAGTATTCTTCAAAGTACAATTTTACATTATTTTGCTCTTCTAGGACGGCCGGAGGTGTGGTACGTGGAACGGACCGAGGAGAGGTGATCGCTCCTCCGTTACTATGGGTAAAAGCATTAGACATGGTGATGGACCGCCTCGTTGTGGCTGGAGTTGACTTCTCTATAATTGAAGCGGTGTCTGGAGCGGGACAGGTAAGCCCAAACTAAATTTAGTTAGGGTTTAGATTTTTTGTTAATTCTAGTTACAGCCTGATGCCTGGAATTGTGTATAGGAACAGTTCTATCTAACATAGGATTCATACTGGCATATTTAGTCAGGCATAATAAACATCCACATGTTGAACATTATATTCTGGGGAATTTTCAGCCATAAAATATTATTATAATTATAATTTATAATGCTATCCTTGAAACAGGTGGGAAAATATGAACAATGGCATAATTTAGAAATTTTAATATATGTATGTATGACAATACAAAAGGTATTATTTAATTAAAATATAATAATGATGTTTGATTACAAAATGCTATTGTAAGTAATTTCAATGTAACTCTCAATTAGACACTGTAAAATTAGACCCATAGTAGTCAGTGAATATAATTATTGTTTATAACACATAACTTCACACATTTATTCCTGAAGGGAAAGGCAGAGGTGCACATTACTGTATTTAATGTCACTGTACAATGTAACACCCACTTTTCGCTATATGTTATGAGTCCCATGTAATAGGGGGTGAGCCTATTGTTAATTATTATAATGATAGTGTAATTTTCTTGCTAAATATTTATTTTGATATAAAATCTTGACAATATACCATTGCCTTCCAGCAACATGGCTCAGTGTGGTGGTCTAAAGATGCGGAGTCAAAGCTTGGCAAACTGTCTCCAGATGAGTTCCTACACACTCAGCTGGCAACGGCCTTTGTGTCTGATTCTCCTGTGTGGATGGATTCCAGCACCACAGTAGACTGTAAGGAGCTGGAGGAGGCTATAGGAGCTGAGGTGAGTGGAGTCTTGCTGCCTATCAGCTTAATATGTTGATATATCATACCCAAAATTTGTTAATACAAAAGTAGTCTCTAATCATCGGAAATAAGGTTTATAATGGAGTTAGTGGAGAGTGTTGAGCAGTTAAAAGATTTTCTTTGATCCTTGATTAAGTAATCTTATAATGTAATATACTTGTTGTAAAACACTTACTATTAATTTAGAAATAACATTATTTTTTATATCTTATTGTGCTATTTTGTTGCATTTACACTCAAAACTACTAACTAGTGTTCGATGAGATTTACCATTATGTATTATGAGAAATATTATGAGAAAAATGCAGAACAAATGGCTCTTACTTAATTTTTTAGCAAACTATTAATACAAACAAATTGCGGTTGTTTTATTTAGTAATTTAGATAAGTTTTGCTTTCATTTAACAATCGTTTACCTACTTCTCATAACTTCTTTCTGCAGGAGCTCGCAAAGATCACGGGATCTCGTGCATACGAGAGGTTCACAGGTCCTCAGATCCGTAAGATGTTCAGGAAACGGCCGCGGGTGTACCAGGCGGCTGCCAGGATCTCACTGGTATCGTCCTTCGCTTGCTCGTTACTGGCCGGCAAGATAGCTCCCATAGACCTTTCTGATGGCTCGGGCATGAACCTCCTTGATATCAGAACTATGCAGTGGGATGAAAAGTGTTTACAGGTTAGTACTCTTAGTACAATGTTTTTTTTTATACGATAAGACGGTAAACGAGCAGACCAGTCCACGGATAGTAAGCAATCTGTTCCGCTCATCGATGGATATCTAACATCAGAAGTTATCCACTTTTTTTGCTTTTGGAGAATTGGATAGTTTCCAGGGCATCAAAATTAAAAATCTAATTAGTCCGTCAGTTAGATAATAAAAAAATATTAGACACGTATTTTTTATTTTCTTGTATTAAGTTGCAATACTTAGATAAAATGGCGCTAAGTTTAGGAGTGGGAGGTCGTTACGTCATAACGTGCTACAAAATGTGACACACTATGACGTAACACGATATTTCAAATTGGAAAAAATACGTGTCTAAAGTTTAAAATTAGTGTACCAAACGGACATTAAAATAAAATTTAGGAAACTACCCTATTGAGCATTAGCTATTGACAGTCAAGAACACCTTACAAAAAGATTTGTTTCATTATAAAAGTTGGTAAATTAACTAATTTATTTGTAAGTTTGTACTATTGTTTCCAGGCATGTGGTGATGAATCTCTCTCTACTAAGTTGGGTGCCCCAGTGCCCAGTGCCACAGTGGTGGGCTCCATCAGTCCCTACTTCGTGGGCCGCTACGCGTTCAAACCTGACTGCAAAGTAGTCGCCTTCACTGGGGATAACTGTTCAGCTCTTGCAGGTGACATAATAGTGAATACCTGCGGTTTAACGAGATAAAGCTACCCTATTTGTTATTAAAGAGTATAATTTAGCTCAGTGTAAAATTTTATCCATTT
This sequence comes from Spodoptera littoralis, assembly GCA_902850265.1. Classification (NCBI taxonomy): domain Eukaryota; kingdom Metazoa; phylum Arthropoda; class Insecta; order Lepidoptera; family Noctuidae; genus Spodoptera; species Spodoptera littoralis. The sequence goes on along the minus strand of LR824542.2, from coordinate 2,177,094 downwards.
CCCTTCAGTAGTTTTTGCGTATTATATTATATTCATAAACTTTGGCACTTAAACATTTTTTTCTTATTTGTAAACCTACCTACCAAATCGAAATATCATATCTCTCTGATCAAATAGAATATCTACATAATCTACATTTAGCCACCCACGAGCCATAATGTAAATAACTAAAAACGTCTTCAAGAGCTACAACTACAATCTACATACACACATATGACAAACAGACAGTCAAACAAACAAATCTCACACTGTAATATAATAAGATAAGACGTCAAAGTTATCAGTAGTTCTCAAGTTGTTGATAAGTCCCAGTTATCAGTAACTACGGTTTAATGTATAGTTTATCCAGCTGAGATAACTTATCATACTTATTATGGCTGTGTTTACGAACTGGCAAATTGTTTTGTAACATTTCTAATGGAGTTAGTATGTTGAGTATAAAATACATTTTAAATGCACTTTTTTAACTTAAATGATGAATTGTGTTGCTATATCTTGGTATTAGAAAATTGCATTATGTTAATATTGTTTATCTTAACAACAAAGTCCTACTTTCAACTGTCCAATTAGAATGTATCAAGAATTCTTGAAATCTTTATGACTTTTGTTGGTCACTAGAGCCAAGAGCCCGGAACTCGGGCTGGATCCCCGACTTGGGTAAAATATGATTATTTTGTAATGCGTAATAAAAGTACAGAGTACTGTAATACTACCCAGTACGTGACTAAGACAGAATATGCACATCCCCCATGAAAGTAGTACTTAATCTAGTAACTACAGAAGTACAGACTCAGGTTTAATCTAACCTAATGCTTCTTGGAATAAAGTACATAACAATATTGTCCCAGGTCTCCGGCTCCGCTCCGGTTGGGTGGGTCTGTCCCTGGGTACGAGCGACACGCTGCTCCTGGGGCTGCAGGCCCCCGCGGCCCCGCCGGCCGGGCACGTGCTGGTGGGCCCCACTCCCGACGCCCCCTACATGGCACTGTTGTGCTTCGCCAACGGGTCCCTGACCAGACAGAACCATCGTGACAGATTAGCTGGCACCAGCTGGGACGCCTTCAACGAACTGCTTCGAGCTACCGTTCGAGGAAATATGGGGTATATGGGTGAGTTAATGTAACTAACATTATCAATAGTCGAATTGAAATTGATGAATAGCGTAATTTTTCATTTATCCTTTATAAATAATTACTGCTTCGTGGTACATGGTTGCAAATACTACTGCTGACCAAGTCCAGCCACCGCGCCGGTTTCCAGTTTAAATAATCGATTTCCAAGTTCAGCGAAATTGATACCGATGTTGTTTTAAAACTCTCAGTAATAGAACTAAAGATAGATTTAGTTACGATATTTATTTCAATCTTCTGTATAATAAGTACCTGTCAAACACTCGTGATTCGTGCAAAAACCTCGCTCCTACAGTAAACTCAGTCAAATTTATTGTAAATTATTTCCTAAACTAAATAAAACTCTGTCTAAATCTGCAGGTATATACTACGACACAGCGGAGATAGTTCCCCGCGCGGGCGTGGGTCGCTGGCTGGTGGACGCGGCGGGGCGGGGACTCGACAGACCGGCGCCGCAGTTTGAGGCACGCGCGCTACTAGAGGGACAGGCACTCGCGCGCCGGGCGCATGCCGAGGATATGGGCTTCAAACTAGGTATACTACACTATTCTTTGTTTTGAAACCACGGTCTAACTGGTGGATTAGCCTATGGATGCAGGGGGGAAGTTGTCTTTCAACGTCGGGGACAACAGCAGTGGACGTCTGTCGGCTGTTGATGATGACGATGACGATCTAACCGTGCATAGTAGACTACTATCTTCTGCTAGCCACTTGGAAAGTGTGGGAGAGCCATGGCGGATGGCCAGACTCGCACGAAGATATGCCAAGGCATCACAGAAAGTTGGCGTGAAACAAGCAAAGCGTTGTTCTTCGTCATGTGATTCAAGTTACCGGACACTTAATCCTCCCAAAACTCCAAAGGCCAGCAATAAACACAACGCACTTGTAACGCTGATGATGCTGCTTTAAGAAAGAAAGAAAACACTTTATTTCATACGGTAAAAACAGGAGACACATACGGTCTTATTAATAAACTAAATAAAAATAAATTCCAAACTTAATCACATGATAGTCTTGGACTAGCTAATCCCGGACTAACAAAGTATTAACTTCAGAATTGAATTCCTATTAATGAACATGGAATAACCTCGGAGTAACAATACCATCCTTACACTACATTTAATCCGTTTATTATGGTAACCCAGAAATTTTAAAAGTAAAAGAGGGATACAGATTATACACATACATTTCATACATAGATAGATAGATAGATTCATTTATTTGCCTGAAATATGGTGGTTTACAGATGTTATGACATAACAATAGTTCATCATATCTCGCCTATAAATTTGGCATGCAAATATTTTAACAAAACTAAATCACGATTTTCAAACAGGATTCTAAGTTAGAACAAACAATCAAAACAACCCTTGCTAATGATTCCAAATCAAAGTACGACAAACTAAGTTACAATTTCTAATAATCAATAATGACTCCAGTTCAAAACAAAATAAAATTAAACTACAATGTTGTTGAATATCAATAATTGAAAAAGCGGAGAAATAGAAATAATTAATAAATTAAATTCTCAAATTGAAATCCAGAGTTATTAAATTAAAAATGTCAAAGACAACAATTTTAGTTTTTAATACTAATGGGTATATTATCATGTTCCAAGTCTGCGGTGAAATGCAACCAATTCAGCATACGCAAGACCGGGCCTTGCGCTGATATTCTACTGGCCCCTTAATTGATTTACTGACTTATTCCAAAAAATAACTTAAACTCTTTAAAAGTTCCAATCAGCTATAGTTTGGTGGTATCTATAATTGTCATACATTTCCAGACAAGTCTTCCCGCGTGATAGCGACGGGCGGTGCGTCAGTCAACAAGGAGTTGCTGCAGATATTCGCTGACGTCTTCGACACACCCGTCTACGTGCAGGTAACCAAATAACTTGCCTTGCCTTACACCATATACCATGTGTTATGTGTTCAAGATAGAGAAAGATTGCCTCGTTGGCCGGGCCGAGTGGTCGCAAGTGCAATTGCCGGGCAAGGGGTCTCGGGTTCGTTTCCAGGGTCGGGCAAAGTATTACTGGGTTTAAAAAAATTATCAGTAGTAGCACGGAGTCTGAAATTGTGCCCGGTATATGGTGGTTGGTGCTTACGTTGCGCGCCCATCTCCAACCTGTCTGCCATGCGTGACGAATATGGCAATTCCTCATGTGCAGAAGTCAATAGTCCAGCAGTGGCCCATAACAGGCTGTTGATGATAATGTATTCTAATAGTTTACCATCATACAATTCATTCTACATATATATATTTGACTGCACGGTTGGTGTGGTGGCTGGGCAACCGACTGCCGTGCAATGTGTCGCGGGTTCGATTCCCGCACGGAACAAAACTTTGTGTGATCCACAAATTGTTGTTTCGGGTCTGGGTGTCATTGTGTATGTGAACTTGTATGTTTGTAAACGCACCCACGACACAAGAGAAATAACTAACGTGGGGCAACGTTTAAAAAAAATATAGGTTGAGATCCACATTATAAAAATCAAAGGTCTAGTTTTTAATTAAATGAATCTTTTTTTATCATATGACTTATAGGATCAGCACGCTAACGCCGCGTTGCTAGGAGCAGCTATCCGCGCCGCCGAGGTATGGAGCAAGGAGACCGGCATAGCTTTACCTGGTTAGTGCATGTTTATTTCTACATCGTAATTATTTATCAGTCCAGTAATTTCAGAGCAAACAAACAATCAAATCTTTGCGGTTTATAGCATGGATAAATTTCATAAAACCTGAGCACTGAGCCTGTATATAAAATAGTTCCAAAAAAACTTATCAACACTTTGTTACAATCAAACCCTATAGAAATGCCTATCAAGGATTTTTTAATGTGACAAGCCCAAAACCGCTACAAATCCTGCAAGCACGATTCAACCATGAAAACACTCCAATGTCCTATGAAATCCTATGAAAAAAGTCCTGAAAGGGACATAAATAATGTCCCAGTGTCTGTCCTATTAAGGATTAGTAATATTTAACACAATGCACTTTTTTATCTACTATTCTTTTTAAATTCCAGGGTCCGAGCTAAAAGTATCACCAGTGGCGACCCCATACCCAGATCACGACAAGATCTACACTCCAATGCTAGCTCGCTACAGGCAGATCATTGAAACCATCCCCAAACTCGGATAATACACGGAGAGGCCAACCACCATCTTCCAAATAACTGCTGGACTTCGCTTGGACTGTATACTTAACCGAATACATATCACATTTTTTACGCAAACAATTTAGTACATGGGACTCGAAAATAGGTGCTACATGTAATGTGCACCTCTGCTGATCGCCTTTCCGGGGCACTAAAATATATAATATGTAACTTGGTGCTAAATAAAGTGCCTATAGGTATAATCCCAATTGCTGCTTAAGGATCTGTAGGTCTGCATTTAATAGCTAATGTTATAATGTTCAGAAATTTTCTATATTTTTAAATATTGATATTAAAATTTCCATTGTTCAACATTCCGCTATCAGTGATCTCGGCCTGTTCCTTCGAGGTTTAAAAGGCGTGATGTTATTTAACATTCCATTTTATTATACATCTTTTTCGTACACTTGTTGATATTTTTATTGTTGATTTTTTTATTAAAATATTTCAGAATCTTGATGTTTGTGATCATAGGGATAAGCGATGTATTTATATAGACGTTTTTTTATATTTATTTACTTGACAATCTCATGGTGCTTGCTGTGCAATATTCCAATTTACATTCCATTATAATGTAACCACAATATTGTTTTCAGTTACTAAAATAAAATCATGTAACTCTATAATTGTGAGCAGTGCATTTGCTTTTAAATCTGTTTAACATTGGAGTATGCTTTTGTTACATTATATGATTTTTTGTTAATTTTTATACATTTTTATAAATAAATGTTTGCTATTATCAATTTGTATTATTTTGGGGCATTACAACTAAAAAACGCACGCCACGATTGGTCCCGTCCATCCGTAGCCGAAATAAAATACTTTAATGGTACTGAACTTCAGAACCATTATGACGTATTTTTGTAGCATCTCAATACACTTCTTACTATGTTTTTTTTTTAATAAATATTTATAAAGTACATAGTTATAAACTGCAATTAACCACATCTATAATTACATACAGCGCCACCGACTGTAGAACATTTATGTGTGCATGACGCCTCAGCCCTTGCTACGTTGGCTTATTCAGATAGAGCTTACAATGCAATAGTCCAAAAGTTAATTGGTTAGTTTCTGTATCTAACTACAGATTTCTGCATACACATTTCCTCATGTTGCATTCGTTTTATCACAAGGAACACTCCCCGCCCAAAAGAGCACCCATAACCGCCGCGTCCCTGTGTTTGATGGCCAATCTCAGGTTGTAGTCTTTAATCCCTTGCTCACTCTCATCTGCCGCCTTCCTGATTAGTTTGCTTATCGCGTCTTCACTGTCTGTGTAATAGATACAACCATGCGTGTGACGCGATATTGCTACTACTGCGTGTGGTACGCTATCATGAATTTCATGCTTCTTCGTAGCTGTGCTCACAACAACCACATTCGCGCACGAAAGCCCTGTGCCTCGTGTATTGTGAAGACGCGTGATCCCACGCACGACTCGTTTCCCCGGTTCTTAAGGGATTCCTTTTCTGCCTGAGTGTGTACCAGGTTAAAGTGTCGGGGAGTGATTTTGGGATCTTCGCTCCCGAGAACCTTCTTATCTCGAGGGATCTCACGAACGACTTGGACGAGTTGGCCCTGTGTGCTGAGGTTATTTATTAATTATTTATCATTGACAGCTTCCGCTGATTTATGTCACCAATTAGAAGGACTTCCTTGGCTTGAGTTATTCGGGCGGCCATCACAACGGCTCCAAAGTGGTTGATGGCAGCTCTCTCGCTTCCTCATGCTGTTTAGTAAGATGGACGCCATTGTTCAAATCCTAGATTTGATTCTGCAGAATAGTTTGCCTCTGAGGTCATTTGCTGCTTCAGTGGTTGTAGTGACTTAGATCTTTGTCCGCTTCAAATTGATCTACTGTCCAAGTCTCGTCCAGTGAAACCTCGGAGCATGCCAGTCCCCAAAGACTACGCCGTCCGGTCCAGATTCTGAAATGGATCTTGCCATCTCTAATATTCCATCGTCCAGCATTATTCTGGTGCATTTGACAACCACTATTACGAAATCCCCAGGACTTTTAAACTTTACTACTCAGCCTCGATCGGATTCCATTTCTTCCAGAGACACAAATCCTACAGTTGCGTAATAAGCAACCATACTTCGAGTTATAGAGGATCCTCTCAGTACCGTCTATGACTCGAAGTATGTACCCTACCCTACCCTATATGTCTATATACGAGAACAACACATCGAGAGTACCTACTGCTTCGAGTCTATCGTTCAGTATTAGCTCGTTCCCTGCAGGATGGATTCGCATTTCCGCAAGTTTACCTGCGTCGTTGTCTCATTTCAAAGCGTTTACGACATGGTCTCCGGTCACTACCAGAGTCCACTGACGCTTGACCCATAGCTGCCCTTGTTGGTGATGACCTGGAGGGAGCAGATTGTATTAGAGCGCCATAGCCTTCCGATCCTTGAGTAAATTTGGCTATATTTTTCCTGAAGGGTGACGAAATGAGTCCGATTACTGAGCATACGGTCGCTGTTATTGCCCACATTCTACCTAGTGATTCTAATTTTTTATTTTCCTTCTCAGTGTTTCGTTGGTGTTGTTGCAGAGCGCTTTGTTGCCAATATCATTATTATAGACGCTCTGAGCCGCTTTGAGAACCCACCTTTAGCGGGTACATAACTGGTTTTTTGAGGAAACTCAAGTCATCACCCCTGTCCTCGTAAACGATGACTTCATGATGTTCTGAATCCTTGATACATCCTATAACGTCTGCCGTTCCCACCACGGCAGCGTCCACGTTAATTATTCTAGATTTATAACCTCCAGTTCTCCCCGTCCCCGCCCAGTGCCCACCCATGCCTGAACAGCGGGGTGCTGTCAAAACTTGTTTGTTTGCATTGCGATTGTTTTATTACGTGTTCGCAAAAGTCGACAGCTCCGACCCAACTTTTGAATTTCTGGCAGTGCATCATACGTTCTGCGCTGCATACTTGTCTTGGATGTGCTGCGATACATTAGGGAGGCCCGGTGAAATCGCTTGGTGAAATTCTATGTTATCAGGTCCTAGTACTTCCGGAGAAACCTAACGTATTTTTGTTGTAACAGTAGTGGAGCTCTACCTATTAGTTTATTTAGTAGTACTTAGCAAAATATTTTGATTTACTTTTGTCACATCTTAATTTTATCGATAATTTAAGTTCATACAGAGTTCATTAAATTAAAAACAAAATTTTGTCATAAATTCATTTATTTAATAATAAACTTGACTTCTATGAAACAAATGACAAAACGTTCACATTTAACATGGTATATAGAAATCAAGCATAAGATAATGAAGAAAATATTGATGTTTATTATAAAGATAGAGTCATAATTGTCTACTTCTTCCGTCCACCTCTCTCCTTGACCTGCAGATGTAGGATGGCTCCGGGCGGGACGTTGTAGAATGCTAGTGTGTTTGTATCCTTGAAGAACAGACCCTGTAACATAATGCATGGTTTAGTCACGAGTTTTATGATTTAGCTGGTACATTTAGATGTAAGACGACAGATGACTGCCTCGTTGATCGAGTTCGAACGGTCGCAAGTGGGACTAGCATAGCAAGGGGTCTTAGGTTCGCTTGCTAGGTTGGGAATTAAATTTTAACGTTTTTAAAGAGCAAAGAAAAAATTCTTTAGTAATAACAGGAAGCCTGGAATATTTTCAGTATTATGACATAATGAATATACATTAAAGAGCACTTGTAAATAACTGGCAAAACATGGCTGTTGCTAACGCAAGGATCTTTCCATGTAATATTTATGTTGAATAGAACAATTGAATAGTAACAAAATGTAATAATATCATATGAATAAGTTACCTCGTACTGCAGCTTCTGCTTGGCAATGGGCATGTTGGTGGAGCGCTGCAGAATGTTCTTGAGCTCCGCGACCGTCGTCGACAGCGCCACGCTCAGCGGCAGCGCGCGCCCGTCCAGCCGCCACTCTGTACGCTCCGGGAGGGATGGTAGTGCCACCTGCATATGTAATATATAAATCGTTAAAATGCTAGTGTATGTGATCTGTACTAGATAATATGAGATTATAATTCCAAATCAAAGTACGACAAACTAAGTTACAATTTCTAATAATCAATAATGACTCCAGTTCAAAACAAAATAAAATTAAACTACAATGTTGTTGAATATCAATAATTGAAAAAGCGGAGAAATAGAAATAATTAATAAATTAAATTCTCAAATTGAAATCCAGAGTTATTAAATTAAAAATGTCAAAAACAAAAATTTTAGTTTTTAATACCAATGGGTATATTATCATGTTCCAAGTCTGCGGTGAAATGGGACCAGTTCAGCATACGCAAGACCGGGCCTTGCGCTGGTATTCTACTGGCCCATAAAGTGGTTTACTGACATATTCCAAAAAATAACATATTCTCATTAAATGTTAATTCACCAATCAGCTTACAGTTTGGTGGTTATCTATAATTGTTCTACATTTCCAGACAAGTCTTCCCGCGTGATAGCGACGGGCGGTGCGTCAGTCAACAAGGAGCTGCTGCAGATATTCGCTGACGTCTTCGACACACCCGTCTACGTGCAGGTAACCAAATAACTTGCCTTGCCTTATACCATATACCATGTGTTATGTGTTCAAGATAGAGAAAGATTGCCTCGTTGGCCGGGCCGAGTGGTCGCAAGTGCAATTGCCGGGCAAGGGGTCTCGGGTTCGTTTCCAGGGTCGGGCAAAGTATTACTGGGTTTTAAAAAATTCTCAGTAGTAGCACGGAGTCTGAAATTGTGCCCGGTATATGGTGGTTGGTGCTTACGTTGCGCGCCCATCTCCAACCTGTCTGCCATGCGTGACGAATATGGCAATTCCTCATGTGCAGAAGTCGATAGACCAGCAGTGGACTGTGACGAGCTGTTGATGGTAATCTATTCGAATAGTTTACCATCATACCATTCATTCTACATATATATATTTGACTGCACGGTTGGTGCGGTGGCTGGGCTGCCGTGCAATGTGTGGGTTCGATTCCCGCACGGAACAAAACTTTGTGTGATCCACTTATTGTTGTTTCGGGTCTGGGTGTCATTGTGTATGTGAACTTGTATGTTTGTAAACGCACCCACGACACAGGAGAAATAACTAACGTGGGGCAACGTTAAAAAAAATTATGGGTCAAGATCCACATTATAAAAATCAAAGGTCTAGTTTTTAATTAAATGAATCTTTTTTTATCATATGACTTATAGGATCAGCACGGTAACGCCGCGTTGCTAGGAGCAGCTATCCGCGCCGCCGAGGTATGGAGCAAGGAGACCGGCATAGCTTTACCTGGTTAGTGCATGTTTATTTCTACATCGTAATTATTTATCAGTCCAGTAATTTCAGAGCAAACAAACAATCAAATCTTTGCGGTTTATAGCATGGATAAATTTCATAAAACCTGAGCACTGAGCCTGTATATAAAATAGTTCCAAAAAAACTTATCAACACTTTGTTACAATCAAACCCTATAGAAATGCCTATCAAAGATTTTTTAATTTGACAAGCTCAAAACCGCTACAAATCGTGTAAGCCAGGATTTACAACCATGAAAACACTCCAATGTCCTATGAAATCCTATGAAAAAATGTCCTGAAAGGAAAGAAAGAAAGAAAAACTTTATTTCACACGCTAAAACAGGTGACACGTACAGATTTTAGACATTTTACACATAAGTACATCTACTAATGTCCCAAGTCTGCGGTGAAATGGGACCAGTTCAGCATGTGCAAGACAGGGCCTCGCGCTGGTATTCTACTGGCCCCTTAAGTGACTCGCGGACGAACAAGACACCAATCAGATAAAAACACAAAATAAAATGCACAAAACAAAACAAATATATAACAACAAAAAAGGAAATTAAAAAAACGTAAAACAAAAAACAAAGTGAAATTGGAGCATCCTACCGCCCCCGCTACCCCAGCGACCGCATAAGTCATGCCATGGGATTGAGATGGCGACAGCAAGCAGGCAAAACCGCGACACTACGCCATACGCCGGCGACCATTGAACACATGTGAATGTGATCAATTGTGTTGTGATGTGATGTGATGTGACAGGCATCAGTGAGCGATATTGAGCACGCACGAGACCGAGCACAGCTGCGGCGCCCAGTCGAGATGGAACCAGTGACATTGAAGTCGACACATTTCCCAGCCAAACAGTTATATTAATGATGTGTTGACAATCGCCATTCCTATCTTTCTCTGTGCGTCCATCAAATATCGACGTACGTGTGTTCTGAAAGTACCAATGGCGTAAAGGGACATTAATAATAATTCAGTGTCTGTCCTATTAAGGTTTGGTAATATTTAACCACCTTTTTATCTACTATTCTTTTTAAATTCCAGGTTCCGAGCTAAAAGTGTCACCAGTGGCGACCCCATACCCAGATCACGACAAGATCTACACTCCAATGCTAGCTCGCTACAGGCAGATCATTGAAACCATCCCCAAACTCGGATAATACACGGAGAGGCCAGCCACCATCTTCCAAATAACTGCTGGACTTCGCTTGGACTGTATACTTAACCGAATACATATCACATTTTTTACGCAAACAATTTAGTACATGGGACTCGAAAATAGGTGCTACATGTAATGCGCACCTCTGCTGATCGCCTTTCCGGGGCACTAAAATATATAATATGTAACTTGGTGCTAAATAAAGTGCCTATAGGTATAATCCCAATTGCTGCTTAAGGATCTGTAGGTCTGCATTTAATAGCTAATGTTATAATGTTCAGAAATTTTCTATATTTTTAAATATTGATATTAAAATTTCCATTGTTCAACATTCCGCTATCAGTGATCTCGGCCTGTTCCTTCGAGGTTTAAAAGGCGTGATGTTATTTAACATTCCATTTTATTATACATCTTTTTCGTACACTTGTTGATATTTTTATTGTTGATTTTTTTATTAAAATATTTCAGAATCTTGATGTTTGTGATCATAGGGATAAGCGATGTATTTATATAGACGTTTTTTTATATTTATTTACGTGACAATCTCATGGTGCTTGCTGTGCAATATTCCAATTTACATTCCATTATAATGTAACCACAATATTGTTTTCAGTTTCTAAAATAAAATCATGTAACTCTATAATTGTGAGCAGTGCATTTGCTTTTAAATCTGTTTAACATTGGAGTATGCTTTTGTTACATTATATGATTTTTTGTTAATTTTTATACATTTTTATAAATAAATGTTTGCTATTATCAATTTGTATTATTTTGGGGCATTACAACTAAAAAACGCACGTCACGATTGGTCCCGTCCATCCGTAGCCGAAATAAAATACTTTAATGGTACTGAACTTCAGAACCATTATGACGTATTTTTGCACTCTTCAATACACTTCTTACTATGTTTTTTTTAATCAATATTTATAAAGTACATAGTTATAAACATATAATTATTACTACAATAATAAAATATACAAAAATTAACCATTATCAATTTACTTCTATTTCTACGGTCCTACGAAATCAGCCCACCAACAAGATGGAAGAGCCGACCTGACCCAGCAGAAGGCACCCATCCACGAGTATGTGTCAGCAGTTGATCCGGGCAATCTTTTTATTGGGAACGGAACAACCCAACATACAGCGCCACCGACTGTAGGACATTTATGTGTGCATGACGCCTCAGCCCTTGCTACGTTGGCTTATTCAGATAGAGCTTACAATGCAATAGTCCAAAAGTTAATTGGTTAGTTTCTGTATCTAACTACAGATTTCTGCATACACATTTCCTCATGTTGCATTCGTTTTATCACAAGGAACACTCCCCGCCCAAAAGAGCACCCATAACCGCCGCGTCCCTGTGTTTGATGGCCAATCTCAGGTTGTAGTCTTTAATCCCTTGCTCACTCTCATCTGCCGCCTTCCTGATTAGTTTGCTTATCGCGTCTTCACTGTCTGTGTAATAGATACAACCATGCGTGTGACGCGATATTGCTACTACTGCGTGTGGTACGCTGTCATGAATTTCATGCTTCTTCGTAGCTGTGCTCACAACAACCACATTCGCGCACGAAAGCCCTGTGCCTCGTGTATTGTGAAGACGCGTGATCCCACGCACGACTCGTTTCCCTGGTTCTTAAGGGATTCCTTTTCTGCCTGAGTGTGTACCAGGTATAAAGTGTCGGGGAGTGATTTTGGGATCTTCGCTCCCGAGAACCTTCTTATCTCGAGGGATCTCACGAACGACTTGGACGAGTTGGCCCTGTGTGCTGAGGTTATTTATTAATTATTTATCATTGACAGCTTCCGCTGATTTATGTCACCAATTAGAAGGACTTCCTTGGCTTGAGTTATTCGGGCGGCCACCACAACGACTCTTTAGGAGCTAGGTAGGAGAGCCTAGTGTCCTAGAGGAGGTTTCTTCTTATCTTCTAGTAGTAGTAAAACTCCGATGAGAGGTGTTGACAAGAATGATTTTATTTCGCCAAACTACGCTACTTATATTTCTATTTACATATTTACAACTAGACAAGTTCGGATATAGTTAGGTGATAGTTTCGACCAATAGCGGCGCGCCGGCGTGCGCGGGGCGCGCGGGGTGCGGGGCGCCGCTTTGCACACGGCACTATCGGTTCCTTCCGTATAAGTATGACCGCGCGGCGCGAGCGCGCGCATTTCTCCGAGAGCCGGCGTCGAGTGAAGACTGAAGACTACCTACAGGTGAATGAAGAATGAAGATGAATGCAAGTACTCCGGCCTCCGGCTCCGCTTGCGCTGCTTGGCTGCTTGCTTTACCAAACCGCTTCTTTCGAAGCGATCGCTCGCGGCACGGTGTGATAACGCTGTTGCCGCAGTGATGATTATCGTTTCTATGCAAGAAAGTCGAAAACTGTCTTTTTCAAGACAATTGGTTTCTGGTTTCTTAAAACGGAGTCAAAACGTAAACTGTCTTTTTCAAGACAATTGGTTTCTTGTTTCTTTAAACGAAGTAAGTCTATAACTTTGGTAAAGGTATTGTGGAAGGTATCTGGTATATGGAAAGGTATTCGGTAGTACTGGTAACTGGTAGGTATGTAGTCGTGCGGTGCGGCTACAACTCCAAAGTGGTTCGTGAGAGTCTCATCTACCATTAGTCGATGGCAGTTCTCGCTCCCCCAAGCTGTATACTAAGATGGACGCCATTGTTCGAATCCTAGATTTGACCAGCCCCCCGATTCTGCAGAATAGTTTGCCTCTGAGGTCATTTGCTGCTTCAGTGGTTGTAGTGACTTAGATCTTTGTCCGCTTCAAATTGATCTACTGTCCAAGTCTCGTCCAGTAAAACCTCGGAGCATGCCAGTCCCCAAAGACTACGCCGTCCGGTCCAGATTCTGAAATGGATCTTGCCATCTCTAATATTCCATCGTCCAGCATTATTCTGGTGCATTTGGCAACCACTATTACGAAATCCCCAGGACTTTTAAACTTTACTACTCAGCATCGATCGGATTCCATCTCTTCCAGAGACACAAATCCTACAGTTGCGTAATAAGCAGCCATACTTCGAGTTATAGAGGTTCCTCTCAGTACCGTCTATGACTCGAAGTATGTACCCTACCCTACCCTATATGTCTATATACGAGAACAACACATCGAGAATACCTACTGCTTCGAGTCTATCGTTCAGTATTAGCTCGTTACCCTGCAGGATGGATTCGCATTTCCGCAAGTTTACCTGCGTCGTTGCCTCATTTCAAAGCGTTTACGACATGGTCTCCGGTCACTACCAGAGTCCACTGACGCTTGACCCATAGCCGCCCTTGTTGGTGATGACCTGGAGGGAGCAGATTGTATTAGAGCGCCATAGCCTTCCGATCCTTCAGTAAATTTGGCTATATTTTTCCTGAAGGGTGACGAAATAAGTCCGATTGCTGAGCATACGGTCGCTGTTATTGCCCACATTCTACTACCTCGTGATTCTAATTTTTTATTTTCCTTCTCAGTGTTTCGTTGGTGTTGTTGCAGAGCGCTTTGTTGCCAATATCATTATTATAGACGCTCTGAGCCGCTTTGAGAACCCACCTTTAGCGGGTACATAACTGGTTTTTTGAGGAAACTCAAGTCATCACCCCTGTCCTCGTAAACGATGACTTCATGATGTTCTGAATCCTTGATACATCCTATAACGTCTGCCGTGCCCACCACGGCAGCGTCCACGTTAATTATTCTGGATTTATACCCTCCAGTTCTCCCCGTCCCCGCCCAGTGCCCACCCATGCCTGAACAGCGGGGTGCTGTCAAAACTTGTTTGTTTGCATTGCGATTGTTTTATTACGTGTTCGCAAAAGTCGACAGCTCCGACCCAACTTTTGAATTTCTGGCAGTGCATACGTTCTGCGCTGCATACTTGTCTTGGATGTGCTGCGATACATTAGGGAGGCCCGGTGAAATCGCTTGGTGAAATTCTATGTTATCAGGTCCTAGTACTTCCGGACAAACCTAACGTATTTTTGTTGTAACAGTAGTGGAACTCTACCTCTACCTATTAGTTTATTTAGTAGTACTTAGCAAAATATTTTGATTTACTTTTGTCACATCTTAATTTTATCGATAATTTAAGTTCATACAGAGTTCATTAAATTAAAAACAAAATTTTGTCATAAATTCATTTATTTAATAATAAACTTGACTTCTATGAAACAAATGACAAAACGTTCACATTTAACATGGTATATAGAAATCAAGCATAAGATAATGAAGAAAATATTGATGTTTATTAGAAAGAGTCATAATTGTCTACTTCTTCCGTCCACCTCTCTCCTTGACCTGCAGATGTAGGATGGCTCCGGGCGGGACGTTGTAGAATGCTAGTGTGTTTGTATCCTTGAAGAACAGACCCTGTAACATAATGCATGGTTTAGTCACGAGTTTTATGATTTAGCTGGTACATTTAGATGTAAGACGACAGATGACTGCCTCGTTGATCGAGTTCGAACGGTCGCAAGTGGGACTAGCATAGCAAGGGGTCTTAGGTTCGCTTGCTAGGTTGGGAATTAAATTTTAACGTTTTTAAAGAGCAAAGAAAAAATTCTTTAGTAATAACAGGAAGCCTGGAATATTTTCAGTATTATGACATAATGAATATACATTAAAGAACACTTGTAAATAACTGGCAAAACATGGCTGTTGCTAACGCAAGGATCTTTCCATGTAATATTTATGTTGAATAGAACAATTGAATAGTAACAAAATGTAATAATATCATATGAATAAGTTACCTCGTACTGCAGCTTCTGCTTGGCAATGGGCATGTTGGTGGAGCGCTGCAGAATGTTCTTGAGCTCCGCGACCGTCGTCGACAGCGCCACGCTCAGCGGCAGCGCGCGCCCGTCCAGCCGCCACTCTGTACGCTCCGGGAGGGATGGTAGTGCCACCTGCAATGTAATATATAAATCGTTAAAATGCTAGTGTATGTGATCTGTACTAGATAATATGAGATTATACATAACACTTTTCGTTATATGAGAAGGTACGAATTTATATCTTTTACATGAAAAACGTAAGCAAAAGCAAAATTTGCTAGGAATAGCAAAACTGAAGGTTTATTAACAGAATATGGCAAAGTGTTAAACAAAGTAAACGAGGTGAATTAATAACATTGTAAAATATAACTGACCTGTAGTGGTACTGGCCCGGGATGCCTGGCCATCCAGGAGTGCTCAGGTTCCAGTGCGTCCTCAGTGCGCGGTCGCTTGGCGGCCGGACCCTCCTCCTCCTCCACGGGGGCCACCGCGCCGAACGGGAACCCTCCCGCACTCACCGCAGCTGTCGAAAGCATAAAATATGTTACTTATATAATGCTATTTAAAACTAAATCCTAAGATCAACAAACTCCTACTCTTCCGCCTGATGTCATAAGCGACGACAAAAGGGACCATACAATTGGTAAAACTGTGCAACAGCACTCTATGATAAGCCCTTTAAAATGTGATCTATTATTCAGGATGTAAGTTTCTGACAACCCTCTTGTGAAGAAGCGGCCCATAGTACACAAGTGGATTAATGAAGGGCTGTTAAAGTTATTAATTCGAAAGTTAGGTGTAAGTATGTAGTAGTTAGGTGAACTAACCTACAGCACCAACAGGACCAACCGCGGTGACGGCTCCAACAGGTGTGGGAATGAGTGGTGGTCGGGGAGCCATCGGTGGCAACACCATCAGTGACGGCAGTGGCTGCAGCAGGACAGGCTGCGGGGCGGGGGGCGCGGGGGCGGCTGGCGGTGGGCGCGGGGGCGGGGCCGGAGCCACGCGTGGCGGGGCCACGCGGGTCACGCCCGGTGGACCTACTGGCTTCGGACCAATCTTTTCCTTTTCTTCGTCAGGGAGTAGACCCTTGACCTTTTAAAGCAAAATAAAAAAATGAAAAACTGAATTCCAACAAAACCCTGCAGACATTTAGCAACAGTTATCAATGAATAGTTTAATCAGTAAAAGTAGACAAAATGAATATTTACCTTGTGTATCTGTTGAATTTGGTCTTCGAGTGTGATGTGCGCCCGCGCGGCTCGTGTGGCAGCTTCCACACTAGAAGTGTGTCCATCCCAAGTGACCCGGTCGTCTCTCCTTCTCTCTTCCTCTCCGATCTTCTTACCGATGGCAGTTTCTTCGTCACCCACACCGAAGATATCCGTACGACGTTCCGCGAGCTATAGACATTAACATATGAAAATATACATTCTTGCATATTTGGAATTGAACTATAGAATAATTATGTCATTGTACACTGGTGTGATATTATTGATATGACATATGTATAACATTTATTTACCTGTTTAAGTGAAGCTTCAATAGCAGCTCCGGGTGCGAGGGCCTCGTCCCTGTCAGTACGTTCAGCAGCCGCGCGGTCTCGCTGCTCCAACCAGCGCGGGTCTAGCAGACCGATGCGCACGTGGTCAGCCACTTTGTTCGCCGGGATCTTCTCTCCGGTGATAGGCGACACCAGCCATTCTTCTGAAGCAGGTGTAGGTTGAGGTCTGGCGCGTTTGGGATCGTATTTCTTGACAACCACGCGATCTGGTCGTGGAGGTAATGGTGCCTCATCTCCAGGTGCCCGTGGCCCACTATCTGCAGGTCCTTCATCATCTGAAGACGAGCTCTCTTCTTCCATATCCTGCACACGGTTATCATCTGGCCGCTGTTGTTGTTGTGTTCGGTCTTCCATCTCTGCGAGCTCATCATCTGTCTCGGACTCCGACTCGGATTCCAGCTGCATCTCTGTATCATCATCTTCATTTCCATGTGTAATGTCTTCACCTCTCTCCTGTGCTAATACCCTAGCGCCTACTTCTAAAGGTGTCGTCGGAGGTGGGAAATCTCCAGGCTCACCTGCTGGATAGTCCACAGTTTCTACTACAACAAAGTCATGCCAATCAATGGAAGCATATGCGAGGCGTTCTTTCTCGATTTTGGCTTCATCAGCCGCCTTACGACGGGCTTGGTGAGAATGCCAGGCAGCTCTGCTGCGAGCTTGCTCCAATACTCCGCTTCGTACCTCAGCAGCTAGCTTCGATACTAGTTCTTTTGGTGGCAGTAAAACTTTCGTATACTGCTCTAGCAGCCGAGTAAAGTACTGAAACAGTGAGTGTTGCGGGCGAAGGAAATCAAACTGATGGTTCCTTTCTTCCTTCTTCATCAAGTCGGTAAGGAACTGACGCCCATTCCTAGCCACAAATTGTGCGGTCAGTTTAACTATGTCAAGCTCAAGTGCTGAGATAGAAGGAGGGTCTGCAATGAATTCAAACTCTGGTGGAGGGTCACGTGGTGGTGGGGGCTCAGCTGGCGCGGCGGCTTTCAATAGTTCTTGCTGACGAGCTGCAGTGGCAGGCGCAAGACCAGGGCGCTGGATGGCAGGCATACCCATCATCGCTGGGGCACCTGGGTCTGGACCTATTTACGTTTCAGCATTTTAATTTTTATGTTTTGGTAACATTTTGAAAAACAAAGTAGTATTATGTATTTGAGCACAAGCAAGACAGTTCATAGATGTTTTTGTGCTTGGATTTATATTCTGTACTCTGAATGCCATTTTAACAGCTACAATAAGGTTTGTACAATTTTGACATTGAATAATTATTGAGTTTTTATTGGATTGAAATTAAGATTGGTTTCAAGAGTTGATCACCGCACGGTTGGTGCGGTGGCTGGGCAACCGGCTGCCGTGCAACGTGTCGCGGGTTCGATTCGCACGGAACAACTGTGTGATCGGGTGTCGGTCGATTCCCGCACGGAACTGGGTGTCATTGTGTAGGTGAACTTGTATGTTTGTAAACGCAGCCACGACACAGGAGAAAATCCTAACGTGGGGCAATGTTTTTTTAAAAAAAAAAAAAAAAATAAAGGGTAAGGACCCTGGTGTTTAGTATAATTATGGACAACTATTTCGGCTAACTAAAATGATATTATTTTGTGTAGAAATAGGTAGGTAGACAATGTTTTAAAATTTGTTAGGAATTTCTATAATAGTAACTTGTAATTACGTAGTAAGTAAAGTGAATGAAATATGTTTAAATTTAAAATTATTAGTAAGGTGTGCACTTACCCTTCCCCTCCCTGATTTCTTTAACTTTGTGTTGATAGTAAGCATGGTACGGGTCTCCAGAGTTGAGGAAATTGAATTTAGGGTTTCCAAGCTCATTCTGTCTGATACGGGCTTCAAACTCCGGTCCATTTCGAGCTACGAAGCTAGCAGTTTTGTCCACAATATCTAAAGAGGTTGGTTAAGGAGATCAATCTATGTATGGCTGTAAATGAAATTGATTAAGTAATAAAATGACAGATACCTATTAATTTAAGAAGAAATTGAATCATAGGGTTATCATCCTCATACAATCACACTTTTCTTCTAATTGTCGTATTCAGGAATGAAGCTGAAATTGAAACGGAAATTAATAAATATGTTTCACTTCATAACACGATATTGAAAGTAGGTTGATTAAATGCAATAAGTATACAACAGTAAGCGCCAGTTTAAACTACCCAACTTTCTGGTGGTATTATTTTAACCTATTGCTTTACGATTAGTGTTGAATTTTGCTTTAATGTGCAATTAACAATCAAGAGAAACCTTTTAGGTTATGATGCATTCTGGTTATGATCATTAGACATTGAATATTAAATTGAATAATAAAACTTGTTACAGTAAAATAATAATATCAAATGACAATTAATGTTTAGTATTTATTATTTCAAAGGATACTCCTCACTTCTGGCGGAGGATAAATAATGCCAATGACGGGTGCAGAAGGAGCCTGGGGCTCCTCTATCGGCGGCTCCATCGGGATCCCCGGAGGGGGAAGCACGTCTATTGAAGGCATGGCCTGCCTTGGAAACTCCTCTTCAGTGAAATAAATAATTATTCTATCTCAAATCACTATTTTATTACGACAACAAACAAGAAACTGCAAATGACGCGCACAGCAAATGGCGAAGCGAAATTATGTATGTCAATGTCATTCATTTAATGACAGTTGACAGTTCATGACATTAGGGTTGCAAGGTTGCACAGATAAAACACAAGCTGTTATTCTCGACGCGTTAACGTATTCTGGGGCGTGGGAAGATGCGCCCTCGGGGCCGCGCTACTCTGGAAAAACCTTCTTACAGCTTTATTCAGCGCCTACGCTCCCATACTACCGAATACACATAATAATACCGATGTTTGATTAACAGTAACTTTTGAATATCTCTAAAGACTGTAAGAAAGACATACCTAATTTTTAACAAAAAAAGATCATGTGAACATGTAAGACCATATTGTTGTATCGTAGGATAAATATGCCCTTAAAAATAATGTTTTTATACAGGTGACATAATTATGACTTTAAAGTGAAATAAGAACAAGCCATTCATATAAAATTAATATCATATTTATTTTCAGAAAACCATAGTTTAAAAATTTGAGATAGGTATTTTACTATGAGTAGTAATATTATACCACTGTGTTGTTTCGGTGATACTTTCACCCGGTCGCAAGTTTTTGTCGAAGCACAATGTAAGAGTCATTATCAGCAGATATGTAAATATCCACAGCACTAAAGCAAATGTTAACATCAAAAAAATTGCTTGGGTCTTCCATTCTGGACTCGAAAGACGAACTTCACTTTGCTTAGGTTCAATCAATCCTAGTTCTTCAGAATAAACTTTGCGCTGAAATAATTTAAGTGGCTCATTAGGTAATAATATTAGGTACCTATAACTACTTCATTGGTCAAGTGGCAAACGCTACGACATAACAACGGATCCCGCTCGGGATTGATTCCCGCGCCTGGCACTGCTTATTATTATCTAACCTACTTAAAAGGAGGAGTTCTCAATTTAGCCATTTTCTTATGAAATACAAATTTTTGGGACTACCTAAATACCAGAAGACTTACATGATAGTAATTGATCCATGCTGATAAAAGGAAACTCACAATTGCAAATGAGTTTCAAGTGCACAAGTGGTTTAAAAAAAAAAGTAGGTAAATATTATTATTTCGAAAAATACACAATCATTCTGAACTGTAGCCAGGTAGGTAGGTTAGTTAGTTAGTAGGGTAATTGGTACATAATTATAGAAATCTCGTCTACTTTTGATTAAATAGTTACAAAATTAACTTACAAAATAATACACTTAAATGACATAATATTCGTATAATAATTTGTATTTACTTACAAAATACTCATGTTGAGGGTAATCTTTGAACAAATCATTTAAGTGCATTTTGTATATTTTGCCGTTTTAAAAATAACGGCTTCATAGAAAATTTTATAAAAAATAAGTTTAAAATATCATTTTAAAAAACACTTATCACAAGAGAATAGCTTCAGATTGTCGATATGACAGACAGAATGTCACAGAAGTTTCTAAAACCAGCATTTTTAAATGTTGAAAATGATTGTGTAAAAAGGATGAAAGGAAAAGTCGTAGAATCACCCTGTTGTTGTGGGATAGACCGATACACCAAACACATGAGAAAACATTTAAAATAATGATATGGAAATATACACGGGAACACAAATCATAAAATTGTAGGAATATAAAAATTTAATTTATTTATTTCAAATTTTCATGAGCCCCATGAAATGACTTACAAATATTTTAAAATGAATTTGTTTTAATCAGTAAATTAAACTTAAAATTACTTAATATAATATTCATCAATTTTATAAAAATATTATTATATTTAATTATTATTCGATTTATGAGAGATGATTATGTCGTATAGTTAGTGAAATCGAGGATGGATTTAAAAGAAAAATTAAAAGTAAGTAAAAATTCTCAGTCGAAAATATGTCCCAACTTAACTTACATGCTTTTGAGCAAATATTACATGAGAATATTTATTTAATTCTAAACCTAAACGCGATTTTTACGAGTTTTTTATGAATAGTGTCAATAGAGTATTAAATATGGTACAATAAGGTTTTACATAGACAATAGACATTACCAGTGCCGGATTAGGAATTAAACAGAAAGAGTATGTAGGCCATGTATTATAAGGCCGAGACCTTGATTCTAGCTGTAGAAAACAAGTCCAATCGAAGGCCTTTACTTTGCTATGGGCCCTGCACATGTTCATATCGGAAAGTAACAGTGTTCTTTTAAAAAAATAACTAGATAAAAAGTAACAAATAGGTACTACGGGCCCCCTGCAAAAGCGGGTCCTGTATACGTAAAAACATAATTATATTTTTGTATCAATGATGTCAGTTCGACGAGGCCTCTATGCTAAGGGGGGCCCTTACCATAGAGGCCTCTATGCTAAGGGGGGCCCTTACCATAGAGGCCATGTTCAATCCGGCTCTGGGTATTAATAACTTATTTAAAATAATGAAATAGTTAATCAGTTGAGGCCATTAAGGGCTGCTAAGGCATCTCGTTGTTCATAAGTTGACCGCGGAGCGATCTTCTCGCGTTCTTCATTGCCGGCAAGGAAGATCGCCAAGTGCTCCTGTAAAAGATTGAATATTATTAGGTTTTGTTTAGCAGATGGTGCTAGTGAGCCGTAAGGTCATTTAATTATCTTAATAGATGATGCCGACCGATACTGCGATGGTCATCCATGACAGCGGTCAGAAAAGGATTTCCCATCAACAGTTTCTGTCGGCAGTCAAAGACTTAACTGACAATGGTTTCCTAAATATTTGTTGGTCAGTAGATTGCTATCTATCCTCCACAAACAGTTAATTTGATGGGTTCTGGAGTAGCTTTAACGACTAACATAATAAACGTTTGAATGGCCACCGAGATTGACGGCTTATTCGACATGACTGTTTAATACAACTGTACTACAACGTATTATGGAACCCCAAACGTTAAATCCTTTTAAAAATAACTTAAGAAGTCCATCATCAAGCTACTACTTCAACCGTGGTGTATTTGATTCACGTAACACTTACCAGATAGGTTTTAGAAGCACTCTGCAGGTGTTGCAGGAGTGTCTCCAGCTTGCCGCGCCATTCCTTTACTTCAGACATTGCTGTCTCCACGGGCATAGTCTGCGAATGACGTCACATTAGTCATTGATAAATAAAGCCGTATTTTACATCTGATGATAGTAAAAATACATTTATTGCCATCCCTAATCTTCCTCCGGGAATGTATGAGTTCAAAAAGGCTAATGGCTGTCATACATATGGTCTATGGTCTATCGGGTGTGTGGGAATAGACCTGTGCAGATTTTTGAGCTTGTGCAGGCGACCGGCACAGAATTGAATATGAATTCTTTCTAGTGACACCGTACACCATTTCAAAAAGAAGTGAATACCGCTCCGGTACACAAGAATGTTCCATACATGCTACCAATGTTCTGTTCGGTCTACCTGTGCAGGCATACCTGCACAGATGACCTCTCCGGTACACTGCAGCGTGTATGACTTACATAAAGGACTGCTAATATAACAGGTTAGCTCTCTGATTAGCCTGAACCTGAATCCTGAATTGAGATCTCTACTTCGCCTGCCAGACGTGGAGATAATGGCAAACTCCTTTTATGTAGAGGAGACTCATAGTGCAATGGTGAACTGTCGCAGGCTTTTGGTGTGATTAGCCTATGATATGACAATGACTATTCATTAATAACGTATTTTTAATGTCGAATGTGGTGTCTTCTACATGAAAATAAAGCGGATTTTCAATTACCTTCATCAGCGCATCGGTTGCGGTGTTCAAAGTCTTCGTAATCAGTGCCATGCCTTGACGGACGTTCCTGAAACAATAACCATTGACTAAGTTCAGAAATTCATTAGACTATAATGTAAAGTCTCCATAAATTATGTTCTGAGGAAGGCAAGAAGAAAGACAGCAATAATTAAGTTTCCATACTTGGGTAGATCAGTGTGAGTGTAGTGGATGAGATGCACCATCTTCCTGGCAGTCTCCCTCGTCAGTAGGACGACCAGTTCCTCCAGGGTAGCAGGTCGGGCTTGGTTCTCTGGCTCCGGTTGACTCAGCTCTGCGAAAAGCTCCTTAGCCTTCTGCCAGGCCAAAACAGGATCTGTGGCTATCTGTAGGAGGGAGTGCCGATGATTGGTATTAACCTTTTTTGTGATCTTTGTGTAAGAGTGACTAAAGAACTTCATTTGACCTTCAAAGCTTTTATAAAATGTTATCTTGTCTTACTCTAAAGTTTTCCGCTGATGTTAATACTTTTATTACAAAGACATCTCATATATAGACCGTGAACAAAAAATGTGGTATAGCAGCTGCTTGCTATGTCATTGCAAAGTGAATAATATTTCCACGAGAGTGAAATGTATGAACACATTACAAACTACCTACAGTTAAATATGAACCTTCATATATGCCAAGAAGTAGCCAATTTCTCTAAGTTTAAGTTATGGGTTATTCATATTTCTTACCAATTCAGCAACATAAACGAGGACGTTGATTTGTTCCTTAATAGCTTTGGCCTCGGCGAGTGCCTGCCTGGTGAGCCGTCGCTGCAGCTTCCTGCCGAGGCGCGCGCCATGTTGCACGGCCTGCGCTGCGCGCGCGCGCCCACTGTCGCCGCCGTCCACCTCGTCCGCGCTCGTCACTATGATCACCACTATGGTAAGGACACTACGTTAGGATTCTACCCACACCGATGGTATTTAAAATAACTTACGAAATTAATCTGGAGTTATTGGAATAAAATACTTGCTACTCTTCTAAGTAGGTCACATTCAAAGCATTTTTTGAAACGTTCATAGACAAACAAAGAAATACCATAGGTGTCGGCGACATTTTAAAACCAGATAAAAAATGAGTAATCATGCATTTGCATTCATCAATTTGCATTCATCAACAATCTACCTGAATACATATCTATCTGTTTATTCTTGCACTCAATTATAACGGATATTATCACACAGTTCACTGTCCCGAAAATAAAGCAGACGACATCTAATTAATGCAATTAATCATATCGACATTTGAATGGGCGCAGAGTCCAACACAGTACCACGATCACATCTAATTTGTCAGTGGTTGAAAGTAACATTAATTGGTTCATTAATTAAGGAGTCCAATGATAAAATAGTCTTTATTGCTTTGGAATATGGCCTATTTATAGGACTGTAGGTGATATAAGTGCTTCCGTTAAGTCGGCCAGACAGGGTTCAGACTGGAGTTATCGTGTAACCTTGCGACCGATCGTTTATAGCTGTCTGGAATCTGAACACAGTTGCCAATGCAATGAATTGGTACAGGTTTGGATAAGTATAAGACCACCTACACACTAGCCTTTGTCCAGTGTAGACGTTCAATAGACGTATGCGCCGCGCAGGTGTCAAGTTTTCGCGGTGTCAATGCAAGACTAAATGAATACGCAGCGTTGGGGTCGCGTTAAGGCGGCGCACTTTGTCGCTTCTTTTCATACCAATATTAACACAGACTTATACAGGTAAATACCAAAATAAAATAAGTAATCAGGTAATTCATTTAAAATGCTTCAAAAGATTAAACAAAGAGCATTATGAGATCATTAAACTATTTAATTTATTTGTTATCATTTTGAGGCTATCGCCTCGATCTCGTTCGGTATCACTTGTGTTAATCTAATCATGAAAGAGTGCTCATTATTATGAAGATAAAAAGAGGATTTACTGAATATACTAACAATGAATAATATTTATTTTTGTCCAATTACGTTGCAAATGAGAATAATAAATAATTTCTCAAAAGTGAGTGCAATTTAAATGTAAGGCCTCCGCCGCACTACGAACCACGGTGGGTTTTATTAATTTTGGATTATCGGTAATTAAATAAAACAATACAATATTATCGAAATATACTGAGATAAAAGGCAACGATAACTACCTACTCGTGTTGTGATTGCACAAATAGAACACACTTGTTTTAAGTTTTTGTTGCATTTGAAATTAGGTACAATTTCCTAATCAATATGTGATTATGTTTCGTACTTATCAACCATCGACTGGAAGATTAGTTAGACACGTAGTATGCAAAGCCGTGCGGTCCGTGTATAGTATAATATATGTGAATGTATATTTATGTTAGCCGTTTTTTGACAAACTTTTATTATATTATTGAATCTTAATAAACGCGTTTGTACATTTTATGTATGTTATTTATTCACGATATTTATAAGGTAGGCAAAGCCTTTTTGCCTATATGGACTGCACGCCACTGGTTGTATGTCTAGGTATACAAGTAATGCTTTCTAAGTATTTCAAACTAGAATTTATGCTGTAGAAGTGGATCAAATTCATAGAGTACCCAAATGTGGGTTCTAACTAATATAAAACTAATTTAGATAAATGGTAGTATAGGTAGACGCGACGATATTATATACATACTCTTTTAATTATACATAGATATGTATATTTATGTGAATTTGCACCTAGGAATCTTTAAATGGAAAGTTCATGTACATTCCTTTAAACGATATCAGAGAAAAATAATGTCAATACGGGAGGTAGGGGTACCTAAGTATTTAATAAATTATTCTAACGTCTATTCAAATCTAATTATCATCTACTTACCATCCGACGCATCCTGTTGGTCAGGGGGCAAGTACTTATCGACATACTTGTCGGCCGTGGTCAGCGCTCGGTCTAGTGCTGTGACGGTGACGGCAGTGACCCTGGAGTCCAGCACTGCTGTTCCCAACTGCTTCACCGAGTCCGCTCGACGTACAACGAACCGACGGGTCTCGGAGTACATCTGTTGGGACAACGACATTTTGAGTAACGTCTCACATGGTTTGACATCTTTTTTTCTGTTCGAGTTTTGTGCTGACTTCGGCTGTACTTTTCATTAGCTACATAATGTTATTAATGTCATAAATTGCAATTAGTATCTAATTAATCACAAATTCCCGATTCAGGGCTACTGTTAAGAATTTCGAAATCAAACTAAATACCTTGCCTAACATGTAGCTTATACGGCGTGCTCACCGTAATTATAATGTTTCCTATATTCATTGCTTAATCAGCAGTCTTCGCCACTTTCATGTTCAACCATGTACAATTGTACAACTCCTATACATTATATACCTAAATAATTGACTTGATCAAAAGAAGCTGTGAAGTAACACCGCGAGATAATTACTACATGGACCTACATGACCCAAACCGGAGACGATGATAACTTTAGTATCGCAGTTGTTATGAAAACATCAACAAATGCACACCTAACCGGACATACAACCATTTCTTATGTAATACAGTGTCCTAATTTGTCAAGATTAACTGTGGGAAAGCTATGCTTCGGCACGAATGGGCCGGCTCGACCGGAGTGATACCACGGCCTCACAGAGAACCAACGTGAAGCAACGCTTGCGTTGTGTTTCGTCGTGTGAGTGAGGTTACCGAAAGTCCAATTATCCCCCTTTCCAACCTTTCCAATCCCTGAATCTCCAACAATCCTCAAATTCCTATTCCCAAAATCCGGCAACGCACTTGTAACGCCTCTGGTGTTTCGGGTGTCCATGGGCGCCGCCGATTGTTTACCATCAAGTGATCCATTTGGTCATTTACTGGCTTAACCTATAAAAAAGAAAATTATCTCACAAGCGCGATTAGCTTGAAAGTCGAACAAAATATGATTTCGGTATATCGATATAGTGGGTTATTATTATTGATATATTAAGTTTTCGATTAAGCTGGTGCACCTTTAGTTGCAGGCTAAACCCTTTTACATGGAAAACATAATACATCACGCCTTTTATTGTTACTTTCCATCTTCTTTAGATATTCCTTAAATGATACTGGTGATGAAAAGTGGGAATAAATGATTAATCTCTCTGTTTTTTAAATTTTCAAAACAACTAACCCTACTTCATTCAATGAACATAAGTCATTAAATACATTGAATACATTGCATCTTAGTCTTCAGGGAAAATAACACCAGACTAAATTGTTTTTAAATAAATTATCGTGAATCATACTTATCATTCATTGATTAGTTATCGCGGCTCAAAATGGAAGCTTTGACCAATAGTAGCAACTGCATTGTATTGTCTCTGATATGAAATGCGGAACTGATAAACGTAATGAAGAACGAATTGGTATCATGAAATAGGTAGCTGCACTTTTATATGTGAGTTTTAATTCCCATTATCGCTAAATATTTTGTTGAGGTGTTTGTGTCACAGATTTTAAAATTCAAATAAAAGTATCGTTAAATTAAACCCAAAATAATATAGGGGATCATAAACAAAACATAAAGTTTCCTTAATTCATGAGTACCTCTAGATAACATCTCACCTCCGAAGATATGACATTTATAAATAGTAGTAAGTACCTACATGTTAATGTTTGCTTTCTAAATAAAATTGCTAATTATCACTACTTAGTATAAAACAATGTCGCTATCCGCCGTCTGTCTGTCCCTATGTATGCTTTGATCTTTAAAACTACGCAACGGATTTTGATGCGGTTTTTTTTTAATAGATGATAGAGTGATTCTTAAAGATAGTTTATATGTATAATACATGATGACAAAAAAGCTGTGAACGTTGTGTATAAGGACATTCTGTAGTAGGTATATTTACATAAGCTTTGCACCTGTGCGAAGCCGGGGCGGGTCGCTAGTAAAATTATATAATAATCTGTATAATATCTAGGTTTACTTACAGCTTGTGGCGGTAGATTGATAGACGGCACGGTCTTCTCAACGACATCTAGTGACTTGCAGAGGAACTTGTCGAGCTGATGGATGGGAGTCTCAAACAATAGCACAGCTGGTAGTGCCAGCTGCACGCCCGTCGCCAAGGACTTCTCACCCAGCGACAAATACCAACGGATCAGCGGGTTTGACTCCTAGAGGAAGTGATTATATCGTCAGTATTTTCGAAATATTTTATGGTGTTTTTTTATCCTAATCAAATGTCCTGAAGTTATGCAAGGTTTTTTTAAGAAAGAAAGAAATTACATTAACAATTAAGCATTGAAAATAATAGTCGGGGTACTGAGAAGGAGTCATCACCCCTTCTACTACATCATACTACATACTACATCTAGTATCTAATGTAACTACAAATTGGTGTACTTAAGTCAATTTTGCCTGTTTAAAAACAATAATTGCTCAACTTTAACCCTTTCATCGATAAAAACTAGATCATTCATATTTACCCTGATCCTGTGGTAGACTTTCTCGGTGACTTCGATGCCAGAGCCGACGATAGGTATGGCAGCCACCCTCTGCACCACCTCCAACTTCGGTATACTCGGTCTTTGCTGAACCTTTGCCACTAGTGATAAAATATCAAAATTAATAATTTTAGAAAAGTCTACGACGTGCGCAGTACACTTGCGACACAATGATATTTTTTACTTTATGTCGCAATTACATTGTCAAGGAGTTAACTATGACTTTGTTGAAAATATTTTATACCTCTACAATACAAAAATATGACCCCCAAGTCACTCTCGCTCCTTCACTTCTCTACAAAAACTGGGTATTTTCCTAGGTCAAAAATACATTATTTTGATTTTTCAATCCAATTACATATTAAAAAATAAAATTTCATTCATATATTTGATGATATACTTAATTTTCGATTTATTATAGCTATTTTTCCAGAAATAAGTGTGCAATTTGACCCCAAAACATATTGACGTCATAAGTTAGTTTTTGGTACAAAATTCATAGAACAATATCGTTTTTGACGTTTCGTTAAAAGTATTGAATTTTATTAGTTGTAAAATACAGTAAACGTTTAACCGATTTTACAAAATTTTGGTTATCATTTTGATATGCATGTAAGGAAACATGTTCATTTTACTGATTCGTGATCGTGATACAATCTACTTACTACCGAACATAACACTTATCGCTACATGTATAATTATGCATTTCTTTCGACTTCGAATATTCGACAATAGTTTCGAAACATACCTACATAAAAAATTTAAGGTGCCCATTTCTTAGGTACTTATGACCACACCCACATTTTGGTTCCATGGGGTTAGCCAGAAACTGAATTATAACCATCCTCATATACATCGCAACCCAAACTTAATTTTACTTACGAATCCACTCTGTACATAATAGATGATATTTATTAGCCTTTCGTGTGTCTACTCTAAACGTGTCTCATATCGCAATCAAGCGGTTAAGAGGCAGGATTAAAGTCTAGTCTAAAAGTTATTGACGATGATCTCATTAGACGCTAATAATTAACTATTAAAAACTACGAAAAAGTCCGTAGTCCGTAGCACCGTAGACTCGCGTAGCGGTCAAACGTAGCATAGACCGGACTACGACCCGACTCAATTGCCATAACCTCTTTACTAGTCATGTTGGTGTTTTAAGGCAAGGACGTTGAAAAATAGAGTCCTTGCTTTATGAAAAAGATATTTATTAAACTTAGATGGAATACTATGTAAATGCATCTCATACTCAACCAACGTATTTTTGGGACATAAAATTGTAACGACTTCAATTACATAAATAGCGATTAATGAGTATTTTGTAATATGTTTGTAATATGAACTTTGCGTTTTTATATTAATTTGTATTATTATATCCCGAACACGTTAGTGTAACTCAGTATACCGACGTTTTCAGTTTCATATTACTCAAACTCAAAATCTAAACAAGTAGGTAAATTTTTTTTCTGTTCTATTGAGCTACCTACTAACTACTACTTTTATTTATTGTACCATATAGTTATCGTGTACATATTACATAGTAGCCACCTTTTAAAATCGTCTACAGCCAAATTTTCTAGAATTATCGAAAAATCAGGTTATCTGTCGTAAATTAATTAACAAACCTGGTGGTCCTAAACTTTCTTTGACTGCGTTTAAGTATGCTTCAGCTTTTTTAGCAATGGAACCGGTCGTCCGTTTGTTCACACCCAAAGTACATGTGCCGTTAAAACTTTTTTTATAAACGTCACCATTTTCCGCCATCTTTATCACCGTAATTTTCGCGGTATATTCGTATGACATTCGAATTTCAAATTGTTTTTTTTATTATAACTTTTTTTATTGAACTGTAATTTTGTTACACGAAATGATGTTGTGTGTGATTTTTCACGGCACTGACTGTCGATTAAGATTGGACTTTACAAGAATAATGATAGGTACTGTTTATTTTATTGCAAAGGTTATCAGTGGGTTTTAAAATAATAAGTCTATTGGTAATAAGATGTTACATGACTGTACTAAGAATAAGGTCATATTTATTAATGGAAATGATTAAATTACTCATCAATCTCAAGGGCGAATATCATTGAGAATGTGCATGACATATATCCATAAATCTTTGGAAGCTTAGGTTTCATGTTACTCTGTGAACTGGAGGCAGATACTTGATCTGCTTATCATAATGAGTGATTGTCTGATTGTAAACATTACGGTTGATTGCACGAATAACGCGTGATATTGCTGGAACATGTGAGTGAGAGTAGCCATCGCGTGATGTTTTGTATATTATTCATTATTATTTACAAGTCTCTTGGAGGAAAATCTCCATTATGTTGATTGATTGAGGGTACTAACTGCGACACTCTTATGGACATTTATCTAGTTTATAAATACTTATTTGAATAAAGGTTTTTAAAGGAAAGAAAGAAAAATAATTTAAATGTCATTAGACATGATGCACCATCTACGCAATAGTAAAATAACAATCAAAGGTGCAACATGAAAAAACAATAAATACGTAAAATAACAGTAAAAAACAATAAAAGCAAAAAAGATAAAAAATAACAATTAAAGAATATATAATAATGAAAAGAACACAAGCTGGCAACATTCTCATGACAAAGCTCGCCAACTCAGTATGAGCTGGGCACAGTAAGTACCCAACACTGGTTTTCAGTTGGCACATTATTTATTTATACACATTTTATATCTACAATATATGTTATTAGTTGACTATTTATAAACTCTTTGCGAATAAAAGGTTTGAAATAAACACAGTGGTTTTATTTTATTCGACCGGAGGCGACACAAACAAGTCAGCTGTTACCGGCGTCCGTCCGGTGACGTGACGTCACCACTTTGCCAACCCTGAGTCTAAAAAGTGTAGGTATACCTGATGATACTACTTGTATCCAATAGTGGTACCTTTAAATAAATTAATAAACCTACTAGAGCCGATTCAGTTAGATTTTGTGATGTTCTTTAAACAAAACTTTCTGCTTAACACATTAAACGCCATGGGGGTCACCGGTGGCCGAGGTTAGCGGACGATTTGCCTTCAACAGTTTTCAATTGGCATTCTAAACCGTAACTTCACAACCTCATTCCATAAATCGACCGAAACTGTCGTGCTCTCTCCCGGAATCTCTGTAATCTGTAAACTTTGTACGGTCGCGTAAAAAAATGTATGTAGTTCAATAGAGGTCAACATTTTACTATCTGATCCTTTTTCTTTTTTATATGTCCGTTTGGCCGCTATTATTATATTATGGTACTGAACTACACCAGCTAAGCTATTCTGTAACTATCAGTCAACCAGTCAGGCCTATTGACCCCCCCCCCCCCCCTACCCAATCCCTGAAACCCTGACAATACACAAATTCCTAATTCCCAGCCGAGTATTATATACCAGATAAAGGCCGGTAAAGCGCTTGTTACGCATCTGGTGTTCCGGGTGTCCGGGCGACGCCAATTGCTTACCATCAAATGATCGGTCTGCTCGTATACCGGCTTATCTCATAAAAAAACAATTCGAACTTCCGAAGTACGCTCGATGGCACTCTCGCCCATCATTGATCGAGATTATTATTCTCACAACCAATGACACAGTTAACTTCTATTTTTCGACTTGCAAGTTACAGAATAAAATAACCTAGCTGTTTTGAAGCGACTTTGAAAACAGAAACCCGGACCCGGAGGACGTCGAATACTGGTACATAATGGAAACATGATGATGACTCACACCATCCTTATCAGAGGCGATCGATGATCATTACTATCACTCACTCACACTACTAGAACTAATGATTTAGTTCAAGGGTGCACAATATGGACCTTGCGCCCTACCACAGATATAATAAAGAATATTTCTGTGCGCCCTACACACACCAGCCACGAATGCACGCGCTAATGCGACTCTTCTGACTAAAATGTGACGTCATACACATTGTTCCAAATTCAAAAATAGCTACAGCCTTATATAATGTTTTTATTATAACAGACTTTTAAACGTAAATGAAATTACCGTACGGCCGTAGAACAAAACTATTTTTCAAAGAATTCACATTTCAAATTATTTTATCTTTTTTTTATTTAACATACTTAAATCACAATCACATCTCAGAAGGTTTGCGTTCGGTTATCATCGCATGTGAAAAATTATGTTACTTAACTTGTATCGTGAAAAGCAGACAACTTTATGCATTGTAGACCTATTTTAAGCCCGAAATATCCGACACAACAATGAGATAAGTTACGAGTCATCATATTCCTTATCAGAGGGGATGATGAATACTTGGACCTTGCTCCCTTGCAGTGCCCACATGCAAGCGTGCGTTAAAGTCAGCGAAACTATCGCCGGGTGTTGACAGATCACACTTCAATGGATTCTATCTAAAGTTTATTTTATTGTACATAGCTTCATACATATGGAGCTACGCAAAACCAGAATTATATATTTTATTTATTTATTTTTGAACAGTCAGAACAGCAGAAAATCCAATTACAGTAACTGATATATTTACCTACAACAATAAAACATAACCAAAATAAAAAGAAAAGTAAAATTTAATTAAAACAAGCATTCTCTGCATCACCCTAAGGTTGACTGTTAGAGAATGCCACTAGGCATCAAGTCCGCCTTTGTATACCTACAAGAAGTGTAAATAAATAAATAAAAAAACAACAAGAGTTAACACCATTCATAAGTTTCTCTCGCAGTACTTCAAGCATTCTGATGAAATCTCCTTAATATAATCTACTTAAAGAATAAACTGACTGTGGATGTGCAGAAGAATCACACAAAAGAAGACCATAATAGTTCTGTCAGACCTTAACTCGTCGAGTACCGGTTTTACAGACACAATTAAAGAACAATAGGTCGCGGTCACCGGTGACCGCTTGGTATTTGACAGTTTAATATGAAGTATACCCCGTATGAGTCAAGGGATAAATATTTGTACAGATGTATAGTCAATGGAGATAAAAGCTAGATCTATGTCAAGGATGTTAAATAAAAAGCGGACACAGTCCCTTGAAACAACGATTGTGGCACCTGGTTACAATAGACCAGTGGTTCCCCACCTGTGGTCCGCATAAGAAGAAGAAATATTGTCCGCGAAATAAAAAAAAAACACGACTGAGATGTTGTCTTGTGTTTTCAATAAATACGCCGGTTAAAGCTCAAATTAAACTTATGTCAAAGGAGATAATGAGAGGATCAACTGATTTCAATAATTTAACAGTCACTATTTCTATGAGAACGAGCCTTACGACTTTGCAGAAAATTTTGATCCGGTCCAAATGAAAAAAGTAATAGTAAAATGGTCCTTAACCTAAGAAGTATGATGAAAAGTGGTCCTTGACCAAGAAAACGTTGGGAACCCCTGCTACAGACTAAAACGCAGAACATAAACACATTGACACTAAGGACATCTGCCATTTTCTTAAGTCTGGTAACGTGGTAACCCATTACACACGCACACATAAATAACCCACTGACATTTTGGTGCTTCAATCATGTCTAAGTGTTTTGTGTTAGATTTGTAATACATACAGATACAGACACAGGATTGTACGCACCGCAATACAACTTCCTTAAGTTTTTAAACTGCCTAACGCCCACTACCACTGCCCAATAGATACCTACTAACAACCGATCTAAATCAAATGTCTGAGTCGACCTGTGTTTATGACAGAAATTCCATAAAACTAATGTCAAATAACTATTAATTTCTGGCGACAGTCACTAACATAAAACTATCGTTATTTACATTACAAAGTTACGCTGAAATACTCAAAGACCACTCAATTTTGAGTTGCACTTATAAGTATTCATAGTTCTGTCACTACAAATACGGTAGTTGACAACTAGTCAAATTCAATACTTTTATCGAAACGTCAAAAACAATACTGTGAAATTGTTTACGAAATCCCTACTTATGACGTCGTCACGCTATTTGACGCGAAAATGTCGCGTCAAATAGCACACTAGTATCTAAAAAAAATGCCACAATTATTCGAAAATTAAATATATCGGCAAATCAATAAATGAAAGTGTAACTATTTTTCAATATTTAATTGGACTGAAAAATCAAATTAATTTATTTTTGACCCAGGAAACTACCCAAATGACAGAGATAGCACGATATTTGAGTACAACATAATATTGAGTAGCCTTTTAGTATTC
Organism: Spodoptera littoralis; assembly: GCA_902850265.1. Taxonomy (NCBI): domain Eukaryota; kingdom Metazoa; phylum Arthropoda; class Insecta; order Lepidoptera; family Noctuidae; genus Spodoptera; species Spodoptera littoralis. The sequence goes on along the minus strand of LR824542.2, from coordinate 2,142,024 downwards.
GGCCCTGTGACTTACATTTTCGATATTATTTAGTTCTAAGTACCGATCTACTTATACTTAGCAGTTTTACCAAATATTTTAAGTTATAATGACAACTTCAGAAGAAATAATTACGAGAATATAATTAAACTAGCTGTGCCAGACTTCGTCCGCGTGAAAGAGTGATTCACAGCTCCTCTCCCGTAGGTGATAGCGTGATAATATGTAGCCTATATATTGACCCGATCTGTTAATAATATTAATGCAAAATTTGAAGTAAATCCGTGTAGTAGTTTATGAGTTTATCCCGGACAGACAAAAAGACATAAATTCTAAAAAACATATTTTTGCTTCGGTATCGATTGTAGATCACGCCCCAAGCATTGTTTTATGAAAATATCCAATGTATAGTTTACACTTTCCTACGATTTTATTATATATGTATTATAGATAGAATATAGATGGTGGACGGGCAAACAATAATAAACAGTCGTCGTTCTCATTTCATTCAACAGATATTCATATTAATGCTAATTATAAATGAAGTACCCTCACAATCTGTTATTGTGTACCTCATTGAGAGTAACAATGCAAAAATTACTTTATTTTTACACAATATTAAGTACAAAATAAGAGGTCATAAATACTATGTATTTAAAACTCTAATAAATATATAATTCAACAGGAACCAGTTTTATAGGTAGGTAACCGATAAGTTTTAGTTTAAGAATTGATTAAACTGTGTGGGGTAACACCAACAACTTGGATTTCACATACATACAAATATAACTAACTGGTGACTGGTAGATGAAGATGATGTTTTTGAAGAAGAAATGGGGCTAATAGATGCCTAATACATAGATGCATATTTCTATTTTATAATAAACCAAAGTAACCCTTTCTCGTTAAAAACACAGCCTACTTAATTGTTGCACCATTGCTAGAAACCCACTCCTTCTATTTCTAGAAAACAATAAACTAAACACAATTCAAAATGTTATAAAACTAATATGAAAGTTAAAACAAACTCACTTGTAGTGATAAGGGTACGTTGATACTTGGACGAGCAGCTCTCAACTGAGATGTTGCGCCGGCGCAGGGCCCGCGTACCGCGCATCAAAGTGTGCCTTATCGCGGGTCACACACTGACATTAGAAGTGATTGATTTATTTACAAGATTTTATAAAAACGTTATGTTCACTTTTAAACGGGCTTAAATAAATTGTTGAAATTCTCCTATCTACCTCTGTACCTATAAATAATTGTAAATAAAACGAAATACCTCATAAAATTATTTATTTGCCTACAAAAAAAAATCGATATTTACTGTGCATATTATCTGTCTACTATGTACTTCGAGGTGGAAGTATCATGCTAAGTCAGTAAATAAATATTTCTACGAAGATAACAACATAAAAGTCGATACCTCTACCTAAATATATTTATCAACAGATACACTTAAGCATACTTAAATAATTTGTTACACAGAATTTCAAAGACGTGAATGCTACAAGTTGTATTTATTGAAAGTATGAAAAAATTTAAATACAAATATAGGTGCACTTAATGCTATATAGGCATTCACTCCAGAGGGTAGGCAAAGACGTACAAACAACCTCAAGGTTACAGGAGCAGGAGTTAGAACGGGATGGTGTTTAGTCAGTAAGAGTCTGATCCTCCTTCTCTCCTCACCCAGGGAGAAGTCATTTGATGATTTTCTCCCTCAAAAAAGGCATGTGACGTAATCGTAGATGAGCTACTATATTTTGAATTCTTTAGCATCGAGTGCTCCCTTATTATAGGTGCTGATAGAGGCCATCAGGGTGCTTTATTTTATTTTATTTAAGTTTTATACAATTGAATAAGGAGGACTTTATTGTAAGGGTCTTATATTCTCTAGTCTTTCTCCTCAAAACCTTACCACCATTTGAAGAAAAGCATGCATTTCAGTCAAGAATGCGGTGATACTTTAGTATGATTTTGTCAGCAAAAAGCGGGGAGCCCCGTTATCTTAGGTATTAGACGGCTAACACGGTTCATATTATAAGTAGATATAATAATATGCTGTGTATGATATGCAATGTACCTAGTTGTATATAAATCATAAAAAGTAATTGTATCACTTCCTAATCATATCGCTCATTACTTTCCTTGATAATGATAAAATACTTCAAAGTGATATGCTGTTCATTTTTTGGAATCTTTGTTTTGAGACACTTTCGACCACTTTGACCTATAAAGTATAAATATAATATACGTGTATACAGATATATACGTATGTATATATTCATATTTCATACATCTACTTTTCGCAAGTTATTTCCTGTATAATTTACTATACATATAAATAAGTATGAGTAACCCATGCTTCGGCACGAATGGGCCACCTCAACCAGAGTAATACCACGGCCTTATAGAAAGACCCAATTACCCCCTTCCCCAATCAAGTTCCTAATCCCCAATGGGCCGGTAACGCACTTGTAACGCCTCTGGTGTTCGGGATGTCCGTGGGGGCGGCACCGATTGCTTACCTATTTACCATCAGGCTTAGAGTATTTAAAATAATCTAAGCCATTAGGTGATCCGTCTGCTCGTTTATCTGCGTATAACATAAAAAATAAATACTTCTTGTACAATCTATCCTCCTGACGTATTAAAAAGGTTCATTCTATATATTGATTCTATGTTATTAGGTACCCGCTTATTAACCTATGCGTTTAACTAAATCCTTTTTTGTATAATTTGAGCAACACGCTGAATTTTACACGCGATCAAACTGAAAATAAACAAATTTCATTGCCCAATGAGTAATTTATTGACCACCTCTCGAAATCTGCACTTACCCTACTGCGTATTATACTTATCCTTAAAACAAAGAATTGTTTATCAAAACAAGGGAAATTACAAAGTCTTGTGTAAAAAAATACGTCACAAATATTGAGACTTTTGTGACGTACTTTGAAAGGTACTAATGTCTACATATCTATAAAATAATATCTGTTTGCTAACTGTCTGAGTCGCGGAGGACTTAACGGATTACGGGGCCTCCGGCTCCAAGTTCAGGAGTAGGAACGGGGTGGTTTTTAGTCAGTAAGAGTCTGACACTCCCTCTCGCCTCACCCGAGCGGGAGCAGTAATTGGATGATTTTCCCACCTCAAAAAAATAACAAAGACCGTCTGTACCATCTGTCCTTCAGACTATTAAAAGGCCAACCTGGAAACAGGAGGCAATGTACCTACTGAAAAATATGTTTCAATACTTTCATTAGTATTGAAATAGGAGGAAATAACACAGAGATGATACCGGTTCATTTTTATGGTGAGATTTTTGTGTTTAGACATAGAATTTGATGTTAGAGAATAAATTATAGTTATTTAATGTCTGACCTGCAGTCAAGCAGTGCCGGTTTGTGTTTTTCGTTATATCATATCATTAAAGGCTTTTTTAGGGGAGATAATAATCCAATTACTTCTCCCGCTCGGGTGAGGCGAGAGGGAGTGTCAGACTCTTACTGACTAAAACAACCCCGTTCCTTCTCCTGCATGTCGAGCCGGAGCCCCGGTAACCCGTTAGGTTCTCCGCGTGGATGACCACGACACATACTATATGAAAAGTTAGTAAAAATAATATTATTTCTCGTTTGAATGGGATTACACGTTTATATGCGTCAATGGTCCAGTAGACACGTGGTGAAAGGGTCGGAGTTCATAGTCGTGCGTACGTGGCGTCTTTGTTTCGTCAATGGATATCAATAGTGTGAGATATACAACGTGATTGATAACCATCAGCGTCACCTCTCTGTTACGCGCCCAGATTTTCACCAGGTTACGAAATTCTTAGAGTTCCAAAATCTTTAATAATTGCTTAAAGGAAAATGTTTAGTCTATGTAAAATTGACTCTAAACATGAAAAGTGGCACCCAATCCTACAATAACAAAAATGCGAATCTTTGTGAGAATATATGGATGGAAGCATGAACGGATGCATACATATTTGAAATACTTAACAACGCTGTGCTCAAGTTCCAATACAATAAGTAAGTATTGGACGATGACAATGGACGAAAAAAATATATAGTCACAATAATTTTTACTAATAATTACCTAATCGACTTCCGTGTAATATCAATAAATCGCAGAATATCGAGCAATAGAAGCAATAACATAGATAAAAATTGTATATCAAATAACAAAAAGTACCTCCTACAAACAAAATACATATTTCAAAATGGGTTGTACTAAGTACAAATAATTTGCGGGTCGTTTCCAATCAGCCAATCTGAAGTCATTGGGGAACGGATACTGGTACTTAGCAGCGTAATTACAACCCAGCTAGAACATCTTATGACTGACTTATGAATGACTATATTATGACGATCGCTCACAAACGAAATCAAAGCCTACCATTTTCACAAAAGTTTCCTGTAAAGACATTGGAAGGTTAAAAACTTTTCAGGATGCAAAAAAATAATCGCAATCTCCTATCGGATGCTATCATTCGCCTTAATCGATATGTAAAATACGTAATTATCGCTTAATCTTATCGATATCCGACGATTTTGACTAAAAATATACAGTCGCATTAAATACAGTGAAACAAAGTGACATACTGGAGTGTTTTTATTGAAATCTATTTTATTTATCTTGTTCTTCTAGTGGTTTTTGGGTTGAGTGCAAGCATTCCGGAATATTGTTAAAGATTTAACCTACGTACCGACAGGTAAGTACTATTAATAGCTGGTTTCACGGTCTTATCTTTAGGCATCTTTTCTTTTACTTTCCATCAGATAAATATAAATTATAGATGCCTAAATTAGTATGGACTACCTGCTACTATTAAATGCCTGCTTACCGACACGTACTAGTACTGTATTTTATGTTTCTATACGATTATGTTCTTACTTTTCTTTTCCTAGAACCTCGGTTTTAATAAATAAACAAAAGTGCGTCTTAAGAGCCATACAATATCCAACAAATGTTTGAATAAGGCCTACTGTCCACGTTACGGAGCCGCAGAGAACTTAACGGGTTGCCGGGGCTCCGGGCATTTGACATAATAATAATTATGCATACACTCATCAAAAACGATAGGCGGATTCAACGTTTTCATTATTTCTAAGCAGGGTGATTTAGCGGCCGCCTATTTTTTATGAAGGATGCATGCATTCGACTAATGACGCAAAGTGGACGGTTAGTTACGCTTGGTAGCTGGAAGTTACTTGCAATAGTGCTAGCCATCGTATTACCGTTTAGAAAGATCTTTAGGTTATTTAAGAACTTTTAAGAATTTATAATAAGATCAATAGATCGTAATCATCATCAAGAATATCATATTTCGTATGACGAATCACATCCGTTTTCTACCTTTACACACTGGCACAATGTTTTGCGCAACTTTCAAGAACAAAAAAGAAAGACACCTTCGCCATTTAGGTAAAGGTATATAGTTAAAGGTAAATGTACACTAGGTACCAGTGCCGTAACTAACCTTCTAGGCGCCCGGTGCGAGCTTTCAAAACTGCACCCTTGAAAAATGTCCTTATCAGGCTCTGACAATAAAATGGACAAATGTGCATGAAAACATAACTGTTTATTGTGTACCAAGTTATAGGTCAGTACTTAGTAGATGTTTTAAGACAATTCGTTGCTGCCATTGCGCCATGAGATCGCGCCGGAGCTCTTCCCGCCACGCACTTATCTAGCGCGGCAGCGGCGCGCAAGCACCTTCGCCTCCAGATCCCACGGCGGTAATCCGGCAAGGAGGTTCGCCGCCTACCCGGAGATCGTGCGGTATCCGCAGATCATTCGGTTTGCCATTACCCTCTGTGACATGAGCAGCGTCCGAGTGGTACGCCGCAGCATGTTCGGCGCCCACACAGGGGCACCGTAGACGTAGAGGGTCATGGACCGCACGATCCCGGCGTATAACCTCCGGCAGGAGACGTTTGGCCCCCCTAGGTTGGGGAGGATGCGCTTAAACGCAGTCTCCGTCCTCTCCAACTTTGGAGCCGCCAAACTTCGGAAGTGCTCCACGTAGTTCCACCGACTGTCGAGGACGAGTCCCAGGTACTTCATCGTCGTCTCGACGCCTATTTATTTGGGACTCACCCGGAGGTGCGCGTTCCCGCGGCCATGAAAACATATAGCCTCAGACTTGTGGAGCGCCACCTCGAGTCCCGATTGCCGGATTCTCTCAACAACTGTCGCAACCGCTGTCGCCATTAAGTCGGCCGCCGCCTGGTGCGACCTCCCGTGCGCTAGCACCAGCGTGTCGTCGGCGTAGCATATTGTGCTAACGCCGTTCTGGAGGTCGGTGCACAGCACCCAGTCATAGCCGATGTTCCACAGGAGCGGCCCCAGAACCGAGCCCTGTGGAACACCGCGTGACATCTCTCGCCGGTTCCACTAGCCCCGGTGACCAGGGTAAATGACGGACCTGTCCGTTAGGTAAGCCTCGATTTCACGACGGAGGTAGGTAGGCACCCGATGATATCGGAGTGCCTCCAAGATGCAGCTCCAGGGCAGGGAGTTGAAGGCGTTGGCGATGTCCAGAGACACCACCACAACGACCTTACCCCTGGACACTGCAGTCCCCGTTGTCCGGTCCCTAACGCGCATGATGGCGTCCACCGTGGAGCGCCCTCTGCGGAAGCCGAACTGGCCGTCCGACAGGTCCGGCCCAATGTCCGTCAGGTGCGCGACGAGGCGGTTCGAAATTATTCTTTCGAAGACTTTCCCCACCTCGTCGAGCAGCACTATGGGCCGGTACGCGGACGTAGAGTCCGCAGGGCGCCCCGTCTTCCGAACGAGGACCAGTTTACCCGCTTTCCAGAGCAGCGGGAACTGGCCTCTCTCCAAGCAAGCGCTGTAGAAACCGATTAATCGAGGCCCGAGAGCCTCTGAGGCCAGGACCCATGCTTTGCCATGCAAGCCATGCAGCAGGACTCGACGTCCTGGAGCGGTGTTCTTGGCGCCCATCCGGCGCACCGCCGCTCTCAGTTCTGCCTCGGTCACATCTGAGACGATGTCATCGTAGTCGTCGCTGTAGTCCGCGTCGGGCATCGCAGGGGTCTTATACGGAGGGGTGAAGCCCCTCTATAGTCGGGGGAACAGGGCGCCAATCACCTCCTCTAAGACTTCTGGCCGGAGACTCTGAGTGAGCACGGGAGCCCGAGCGCGGAGCTTGTCGCGTACCATCCGGTACGGGCGTCCCCACGGGTCTCTGTTCAGAGTCCCCAGCGTCTCTCGGCGGGCCTCCTCCTTGGCCCGGAGTATTTCTGCCTTGAGGACGGCCTTCGTCGCCCTGTATCCCTCGTAAAACTCCGCCTCTCTCGCCTCCGCATTCGGAGGACGGATGCGGCGCCTGCTGTGCCTAGTGTACTGGCGCTACGCAGCAGTGCACGCCTTGCGTAGAGCTGCCAGCTCTTGTGACCACCAGTACACCGTGCGCTTTTGTTGCCTCCATCGGATCCGGGGCATCGCCATGTCACAAATCCTGGACATGGCGTCCTGGAACCACCGCCGTCCTCCGCTCGCGAGGCGGGTTCCACCGCCGCTGCTGCAACTCCAGCCTGCTGGGATGAAGTGCCTCTCCTTTTTTTGTATGTCGCGGGCGCAGGCGCCGCGGGCACAGACGCCCAAAGTTATAGTATAGGTACTTTTGTTTGTGTATGTAATATTGCGTGCAAGACTTAAGGTGGATATACATTTGTCTGATGTGTAGTGAGTCGTTTGACATGTGTTGTTGTTTCAAGATCGTTTAAAAATGCGATACAGATTTAGATAGTACAGTCTGGTCATTTCTGCGCCCCTCCAGGGTCTGCGCCCTGTGCTTGGGCACTGCTGGCACCGCCCTATTTACGGCGCTGCTAGGTACCACGTTATAATGTTTTGAATAGAATCCCTTGAAATGCAGTTATTAGCATAACTAAAGAAAAACAAAAATAGTATGTGACAGAAACCGGAACTTGTGATGAGGTTTGATAACGATAAAGAGAATGGTAGAAAAACATAATTAACTAAATAACTTGGAATAAAGACATTGCATTCCAGAAAGCAGAAACAATATTTTCTATTTCTTTTCATTGCCCTATGTGACTCTAAATGTTGTTTATATTTCCATCACGTCCAGCCACAAAATTCTTAAGACGATTGAGCAAATGGTGTATCTCAAGAGATATCAGTAGAGTTACCGCAAACAAAACAAAATTTTGCCGTTGTCCGTACCTTTACCGACCCGCTGGTACCTTTTTTGATGAAAATCATCCTATGACTTCTCCGCCTTTGCTAAGGCGAGACTGCGAGATCGTGTCAGGGTCTTAAGTACTGATTAAAAACCACCACATTCTTACTTCTGCTTCGAACCCTAGCCCTGGTAACCCCCTAAGTTGTCCGCAGTCCGCTGTCCGGATCGGGCATCAGCCTTAATGGACCGCATCTGAAGTGATCTGATGGCTCTTTGAAGGGCGCACAAGACTGATGTATGAAAAATGTAGTGATGTAAAATGTTAAATAGATCTCGGTGTAGGTGTTTTTGAAATCAAATCTTATTTTAATTTGCGAACCGGTAGGACATTCAAACCGCTTCGTTAACTCACTATCGCAAAGATGGAATTGTTTGATTAAGAATTACTGATAATTATGAAAACATAAGGCCTCTGATTTCATTAAAACATCAATATCTACATATTTCGTTAGATTTAATGTAAAAATCGTTATGTGGATAATTTTTGCCATTGTATGACTTTCTAGTCATACTTTACTTTCGCGGAGAACCTAACGTTAGGTTAAAACGTTACCCGTTACGTAACCCGTTAGGTTTTTGGTCGTGTCGTCGTGATGATAGTCGTGGTGGCCCGAAGGTTTAAGGCACCCGCTTCTCATGCATGAGGGTGCGGGTTCGAAACCTACCAACGGCAAGTACCAATGTGACATTTTCCGAGTTATGTGTACTTTCTAAGATTATTTACACACCACTGACTAACGATGAACGAAAACATCAAGAGGAAACCTGAGCTTCTAATTTCTAAATATAAGTTTGTAATCGCCAACCCGCATTGAGCAAGCGTGGTGATTAATGCTCAAACCTTCTCCGTGTTAGAACTAGAAAAGGTTTTGCTCAGCAGTGGGCATTTATAGGCTGTTGATGTGATGTGATAGTCGGGCTTGGGAATGAACTGCTGTAACGTCCACACAGGTCATATTGACATGTTTGTAACATATATAGATACATTTCTTTTTATATGAATTTGAATTAATTTGACATTGTTTTTCATTAGAAAAAATTGTTTTCTCACTACTTTGACATTAACGTTTTCATTTTTACAATTGTTAGTGCAAGGACCGTGCGAAACTTTGCCTCGCCATTTCTTTTCTAATTACCTATATTCTGACAGTTTGAATATTTGTGCGACCCACGCTAATGATCTTTAGGTTGGTATTGTTCGTCGAATCAGTCAGCCTCACCTGTTAATTGAGCTGATTGTAAGCCGACACATGCGTACTGCCTTCAGAACGGGTCTACTCAAACTGTTGTGGTTCTTTCCTCAAAATGCCACTACAGAAAGAACTTGCGCGGTTCTCACAGATAATCTTTCATACATATTTGTCTGGACTTTAAAATAGACGGACTTCTGAGTTTATTTCGGCATTTCTAATCAGAGTAGTCAGTTAGTAAATGTTGGCCTCATCGTTCGCTTGATAAAATTGACATATAAAAGTGCTGCCTTGTAGCCTATTTGCAGAAATAAATTCACTTGTTTCACTAGTACCTACATAAAAATGACTATGTACGGTACGTATGCACAGGTGAACTGTCTGTTCCCTCACAACCATGATTTAAAATTTAAAAAATATGATAGTCATTAAACATTGTTTACTTCCACAGATAATAGCTGAATCATCATCACTAGAGAAGTAAGAACCAACTTCAAAAGATCATGAGATGGCGCTTGATGTGCGAATACTGACAGCAACCTTGCTGATACTCACCACTGCCACAACCGCACAACAAGGTATCGATATCAACAAGGTTTTGATATAACTAAACAAAGGCGTAGGGGCGTGATTCCAAACTGTCAGTATATAACCGCTAAAAGTTATGGGTTAACTTATACTTGTATTTTCAGATCGATGTGGCTACATGGTGTTAATACCCAGACCAACGAGGCCTGACTTCCCACCACAAAATTTCGACGGTGAGCTTGCATAATAAAAATTACTTGTGAGTCGTCATTGTCTACGCAGCTTCCACATCCAAGCTTCGCGAAGAATGGGTCGACGCGACGCGACGGGGTCTATACTGATACCACGACGCACTATCACAGAAAATCTGAATTAAAAAGGGCCGACAACGCACTTGTCACTCCGGTGACATACAATCAAGTGGTCGACATTATCAGTATCCCATAAAGATGAGGATAATCTAAGAGCAAAAAAATTGCCATTTCTCGGTCGTTGATTCGGTTTTAGGACATATTTCGGTTCAAGCACATGTATTCTCTTTTAATACCTACTTTTTACGGATATAAGATCCTTTTCTAATTAAACAAATATATCAATAGGTTTGACATGGGCTCAGTGGCCACTGTTACCAGCGGAGGATCGAGAAGACGTCTGCATCAATGACTATACACCTGATCCCTTTAGCACCAACCATGGTTATCAGAAAATTTACATGGAGGAGGAGATCGTAGATCACGTGGCCATTGCAAAGCTTAATTACCGAGGTAAGCAGATTCACTATAACATCACAATCTTGTCCCAATCCCAATAAATCCATACATACCACTGACAGTTATGTTCATTAAATTAACACAGTATTTTAATTTCAATGCTTAATTGGACAAATGGTTAACAATATTTAACCAATTACTAAATTAATAGAGAGAGGGAGAGAGCCCTTGAAACATATGTTTAGAATTAATTTATTGGATGTTGATGTTACTTATAGTATATTGTCACAACCTTTATCCAAAGCAGCGATCTTGATGTATAAAATAGTAAATAAGGGTAGTATCACGTAGTATTTATGTAAATGTAAGTTTTGTTAAATAAATCTGTTTGAAGAAAGATGGGTCTGACATGGCCTTTGTGTGACCAAGAGCCAAGAGACAAAAGATAAAGATGATAAAGAAAATATTATACACATACATTTAACGAGATTGTATCAGTAAAACTCTATTCATTTCTTTCAGGTGACGGCAGACCTACAATACAAACACCTTTTATTATGGGAGCAGCCCACATGCTTGGAGCAGAAATTCGTAGATACCCTGACGAAAATGGAGACTGGCATCTTGTCATCACTCAGAGGTGAGGCACAATGACTTTTAGAATGTCCCCAAATTGCATTGTATCTCCAACTCCACTATATACCTTATGAATACCGGTAAAAAGCCACATAATAAAAGTATTTCCTGTCTGATTGAGAATTCTGAAGGGCTTACAAACTTTATACTCTTCATAAAGAAAAAGCATTTATTGGTTTACAATTGTCCCAAGTCTCAAGTTTGCACAGTAAACAGCGTGTGCAAGATCGAGTCTCACACTGTTATTCTACTGAATGAATGACTTAAATGAAAAACAGTGAATAAAATCATGTCAATATAATCTAAACAGACAAATAAAAATTGAGTAACTGTTCTGTTTGTAATATTAAAATAACCGCTTTTTACTACAGGCATACGAATATAAATAATATACGATCATCATCAACAGCCTATAAATGCCGACTGCTGAGCAAAGCCTCTTCTCACACGGAGAAGGTTAGAGCATTAATCACCACGCTTGCTCAATGCGGGTTGGCGATTTCAAACTTATAATTAGAAATTATAAGTTCAGGTTTCCTCACGATGTTTTTCCTTCACCGTTTGTCAGTGGTGTCTAAATAATCTTAGAAAGTACATATAACTCGGAAAAAGTCACATTGGTACTTGCCGTTGGTAGGTTTCGAACCTGCACCCTCATGCATGAGAAGTGGGCGTCTTAAACCTCCGAGCCACCACGACTCCAATATACGATAAATATACGATACACGTATCAAAATAACACTTTTATAATTTTTGTTTGTCTGTTTGTACTGGCTAATCTCTGAAATGCTAATCTGTAGCTGATGTACTGTCGCACGATCTCCGGCGAGGCAGCAAACCTCCTTGCCGGATTACCGCCGTGGGATCTGGAAGCGAAGGTTCTCGCGCGCGTCTTCTTTTTGCGCGTTGACGCGCTTCGCCGGGGCGAAATTCCGCTGCCCCGCCAGATTTGCCAGGCGGGATGAGCTCCGGCGCGATCTCATGGTGAATTGGCAGCAACGGCTGTTGCAACCGAGGGCTGCGCTCGCTGTCTTTAGCGCAGCGGTAAGTCTCCTCTTTGAGGAGTGACTTGAGAGACGCTACGGCGTCCTCACCTACCGCCTGACGCAGGTGCTTGCCGGACACGAAAGTTTTGGTAGGTTCCTGTTTCGGATTGGGCGGAAGGAAACAACCGGGTGTCATCACTGCAAGGACTACCCGAAGGATACGGTGGAGCATACGGTAGCAGTGTGCACTGCCTGAGCTGGGCACCGCCATGTCCTCAGGGATGTGATCGGCGACGGCGACCTCTAGCGTCCGGCTCTGGTTCACGCCATAGTGCAAAGCGAGGGGGACTGGGATGCCGTCTCCTTCTTCTGCAAAGCAGTAATGCTAACCAAAGAGAAGGCGGAGTGCGTGATGGAACAAACCTCCTCACACCCCAGCCGTCGCGGGAGACACTCCGGGTGTTGGAGATCGCGTGACGATCTTCGGCCACCGTAGTGCAAGTCTGCGGACGGTGAGCAAGTGTAGCTCGCCGCGCGACCAGAACCAGACCCGTGCGTACGGCGCGTCGCATTCCGCGCGCGCCTCAAAGAGCCATCAGACCATCACAGATGGAGCGTAGTACTGTAGTAGGCTGATGCCCGATACCTGATGTACTAAGGAGTAACATAACTATTTTTGAAAAAAAAATTATATCCTAGAACTATATGCTACGCCGTCGAAGTCACGAACAACAGCTCTATATAAACGTAATCTTCCTTTGGGTAAACTATGAGTAGTAGTGGACACACATTGCTCTAGTGGTATGGTATGTAACATGTAGTGTTTGTTACAGGCAGGATTATGAAACACCTGGTATGCAAGGATATATATTCAACGTGGGAGTGGAGGGCGAGTCGCTGGTTGTGATGGTAACCCTAGACATTGTGAACATCGACGACAATACTCCAATCATTGAGATGCTAGAGCCTTGCAGCATACCGGTAAGAAAAGTTGAATCATATGATGCAAAATAAATGCCATAATCGAAGCTCGTACGGACCCGCGGCCTTCAACCCACAGTCGTCAGCAGCACCTGTGATCTACTACTGTGTTACGTTGTAAGATTGTGTTAGACAAAGTATAAATTCGAGGCGAGGATGTCTTCCAATCAACACCTAAAGATTTTCCGTGGACGAGCGAAACACGTGTCGATTGTGGTTCGAGTGGTTTGTTGATGTGTGTGTCCCTGCTGCATGCGCAATTCAATCCTGCAGCGAAATAAAAATTAACATTTGCCAGTAGTTAGTAAAAAACATTAAGTACCTAAGAAATATTAATCTAGCAAAACTTTTCAGGAACTTGGTGAACCCGGTATTACAGAATGTAAATATGTCGTGAATGACGCAGATGGTGAGATCAGTACAAGTGTTATGATATTTGAAATAGACAGCGAGAGAGGAGACGAACTAGTATTCGAACTGACCAGAGAAAACATTCCGGGCGATTGGTTCTCGGTGAATATGATCCTTGAATTGAAACAGCCTCTTAATTACGCTGAGAATCCTCTACACATATTCAGAGTTACAGCTTTGGTAAGTAAAATAACATGATTCGAGTCTTAACTAAAACGAAGCAATGTATATAAGGGCACATAATATCAATTTAATGCAATTTAATCCACTTTTGCCGAGACTTACCGCATGCCGTATACCGCAATACATAGGTACAAATAGTTCATTTTTGCTTTTCAAGTTTTAGTGTTATAAATCTTTTTATTTTATTCTAATTACTTATCAAATGCAAATCGTCAGGACTCGTTGCCAAACCCACGTACAGTCGTCATGATGGTTGAAGTAGAGAATGTGGAACACAGAAACCCTCAATGGATAACGATCTTTGCTGTGCAACAATTTGATGAGAAACTGGAGAGATCGTTCCCAGTTAGAGCTATAGATGGCGACACGGGAATCAATAAACCTATATTTTATCGTATAGAAACTGAAGAAAGAGGTAAGATTAAATTACAACTTCAGTCTCAGTAATTAACAGAACATTGCTGGATACAATACACTTTATTGTTTGGGTGCTAATAGTGTACCTACGGATCGCTCGCTTAATCCCGGACGAAATAAATATGTTTGTGGTGTCCAGGGTTCAGTGAGGAAAATACTTGCTTAAACTTTTGTTATGTGTACCGTTTCTGATGTAGTAATAGTTCATTTTAATATTGTTTAAGTAATAGTTAGTATTAATTTTATTTAAGTTTTTATTCGAATAAATGATTCTGATGTGAAGTATCGCATATTATACCTATTTAAAGTTTTTCATGCCACATAATTGTCCACTTTATGCTTATATTTGCTTGTTATGTTCACAGACAAAGAATTCTTCAGCATTGAGACTTTAGGAGAAGGCAGAGACGGTGCCATGTTCCACGTGGCAGCTATAGACAGGGACACACTAAAAAGGGATATGTTTAATGTAACAATAATTGCGTATAAGTATGGTGATATACCTGTATCCAGTAGTGAACAAGGACAGGCAGTTCATGATGACGAAGGTGATAGTGACGAAGGTGATAGTGACGAAGGTGGTCCACAGATATTTGAGACCCCAACAAATGTGATGATCATAATTAACGATATAAATGATCAGAGGCCAGAACCCTTCCGGAAGGAATACACGATCTCCATAATGGAAGAGACTGCGATGACGTTACCTTTGACAAACTTCGGTTTTCATGACCGTGATATTGTAAGTAATTGTACATTTTTGTGAAAATTCTGTGCATATTTTCTCTTGGTGAAAGTATTAATTAAAGATTATGTACTGCTACAAACACTGCTTTAACGTGTTCTTACAGCGGTCCCTAGAGATGCACATTTCCACTTTTAAATCTGCTTTCCCTGATTTGTGAGTCCAATATCCTATAATCTATACAGATAAATAAAATAGGAGTGGGAGATATAGAAATAATCGCTTTTTACTACAGGCATATGAATATACATACGACACACATACCAATATAATATTTTTTTAATCTGTTTGTTTGTACTGGCTAATCTCTGATATGGCTGAACCGATTTTGATGGAAATTTTACTGGCGGGTAGCTGATGTGCTAAGGAGTAACATATCCTAAGACTCATATGCTATGCGGACGAAGTCGAGGAACAGCTGGTATGAAAAATAATATTGTTTCCTTTTCTCCTAGGGTCCCCACGCACAGTACAAAGTTCACTTAGAGAGTATACATCCAGAGGGGATTCATAACGCCTTCTACATCGCCCCTGAAGAAGGTTACCAGGAGCAAGAGTTCATCATTGGTACAGTTGACCACCATATGTTGGATTATGATCGAGGCTATGACCCCACGAAAGGAATAAAGCTCAAGGTATGTTACTTTGACCAATTTGAATGGCATAGCTTAACCTAACCTAACCAGCCATTTCGAAAACTTTACAGAACTATTAAGATATTATTAATGCTTGTTACTTTACAGGCAATAGCAATTGACAAGGATAATAACGATCACATTGGAGAAGCAATTATAAACATTAACCTTATCAATTGGAATGATGAACTGCCTGGGTTCGACAGAGATAGCTACGACGCAAAATTTAAGGAGACGGTCGAAGCTGGCTTTCGCATTGGTACATACCAGGCTACAGACGACGACATCGATGACATTGTTGAGTAAGTAGTAAAAATAAACTCATGATGACTATGACTGAAGACAGAGGAGCCTTGGAGAGTGCGCAGTGTCCAGTAGATCATAGGTTGATCTCTGTTATATATGTTATTTAATCAAACGAAATATCAGTAAAAAAGAGAAGGCTATCGACACACGCCTTTATTCACATTCCATTGTTTTACAAAATCCGCGGGCTCCGCCACGCACATAGATAAACTATCACCATAGACTATATATGACCATAGAGTATACCACAGATACACAACAATCCCTCCCCTTATTAAATACACTAATAGATAAATACAACTGAATCTTAAAAGAACTGCTTGTAATCAACCCTGGGTATGTCCCGCAACAGTTTGCTGGAACATCTCATATCTTGGGGAGAAGGTGAGGATGACAATTCCACCTCGTTCCTTCCTCTCTCCCCACTGTCAAGCAACTGAGTGTCCCCGGGTTCGTCGTCTAACAATACATCATCTAAATCTACTGGTTGAGATATACCTTTATACACAACTATTTGATTTTTATGCTTTTTGACATCTGTTGAAGTTATGTGGTCTTTGATCAAATACAACACTTTACCGAGTCTTCTAATAATGGTACCTTTGCACCACATATATTTAGAATTGTTCATATATTTTTTAAACATGACTTCATCTCCCGGTTCATACACATGTTTGTTATTGCCACCATAGTACTTAATTTGCGAGCACTGCTTTTTATTAACATCGTTAATTAGTGATGTGAGTGGGGTAGACGTTAAATTTGGGTGGATTAAATCCAGACGTGTTCTGAGTTTTCGCCCAAACACCAACTCAGCGGGTGAGAAGCCCGTGACGGAATGCACTGAATTTCTATAATCGAACAAATACTTTAACAATTTTAATTTACCCTCATTCGAGAACTAAAATACTTTATTTTATACCCTTCTTTACAATTTTTACGAAGCTTTCTGCTTGTCCATTACTAGCAGGGTTGTAAGGGGGTGATGTAAGATGAGTAATCCCATTTAATAAACAAAATTTCGTGAATTCAGCGGATGTAAACGCAGTACCGTTATCGCTAACTATTACGTGAGGTAATCCATATTTAGACATAAAATCGTAGAGTTTTTCAACAACAGTTGCCGAAGCGGTAGAGCTGCTCACGTCGTACACTTCTAACCATTTAGTGTGAGCATCTACCACTACCAAGAACATTTGATTATTCAAGGGGCCGAGGAAGTCTATATGTAATCTATGAAATGGTGTAAGTGGAAACTTCCAAGGTGCTAGGGGTGCCCGGGGCGGCGACGGCCGTAGCTGTTTGCATATTTCACACGAATGTATCATTCTTTCCAGCGCCGCATCAATGCCTGGGAACCAAAAACGTGATCTAGCTTCTGATTTCGTTTTTACCATGCCTAAATGTGAAGTATGTAACTCTGCTAAAACCTTCGAGCGCAATACTTCGGGAAGTACCACCTTGTGGCCCCTCATCAAACAACCATCTTCGTAGGACAATTGTGTCTTACACAAATGATATGGTTTTACTGTGAGTTCACTTTGTTAGGCCAACCGTTTTGAACATATTTCACAACTAACTGTAAAACAGTATCCTCATTAGTGGCATTACGTAACTCCTTCAAAGTCAACGGCATGTCGCCATCGACAACAAAGTTGACATATGATGATCAATGGGGGCGGCGGCCGCGGCGGCGTGTACGCCGATGTTGTCGCCCTCGCTCATGGCGCGATCACGTCCTAACTCACACTGCAAACTTGCCCGAGAAAGGTAATCCGCGTTGTTATCAGCACTACGAACATACTCAATAACGTAATTATATGCCCCTAAAAACATCGCATATCTCTGCAATCTGTTAGCGGATACCTCTGGTATACCTTTATGAGGACCAAAGATAGATATTAATGGCTTATGATCCGTGCGTAATATAAAAGGATCTGATCTCCCGTATAAGTACTGATGGAACCGACGTATACCAAATATTATTGCAGTCGCTTCCTTCTGTATTTGTGAATAATTTTTCTCAGCCGCGTTCAATGTGCGGGAAGCGAATGCTACTGGGCGCTCTACCCCGTCCTTATCTATTTGAGACAAAATACCTCCCAAGCCATTCGGAGACGCATCCACAGTTAACACTACTTTGGCATTTGGGTTAAAGTGTGTTAGAACCTGATCAGACGTTAAACATTTCTTAATTTTATCAAATGCATGTTGATGTAACGTAGACCAGTTCCACTTTACTCCTTTTTTTAATAGTTCATACAAAGGACTCAGGATATAGGATGCCCCAGCCACAAAATTTCTGTAGTAATTTACCAGTCCTAAAAATGACTGTAGGGTATTAATATCGGAAGGAACAGGCGCCTCAGCTATAGCTTTAACCTTTGCAGGGTCTTTCTGTAACCCATCCTTGGTTATTATATAACCTAAATATTTAATTTCATTTTTAAAAAATTCACATTTTTCTTTTTGCACTGTTAACCCGCATCCTGAAGCCTTTGCAGAACTATGTTCAACTTCTTCAAATGTCTCTCGGGGTTTGGTCAGTGACTAAAATGTCGTCGAGCAAACATAAGACACCGTCTAGTCCCGAAAGTATTGTTTCCACAGCGCGTTGGAATATAGACGGGGCGCTAGACAACCCAAAAACTAGTCGAGTATAATTAAATAGACCTCGATGTGTATTAATACATGTAACTGGTTGGGACTCTTCGTCTAACACAAACTGATTATAGGCCATAGACAAATCAATTTTTGAGAACTGTTGACCTCCGTACAGTCTTGAAAACAGTTCATGTACCGTGGGTAAAGGATATTGTTCTATCAATAGCTGTTTGTTAATAGTAACCGAATAGTCGGCGCACAACCTAACCGAGCCGTTGTGCTTCAGCACGGGAACAATAGGTGACGCGTACTCAGAGTGCGATACCGGTTTCAGGACACCTAGATCAACTAAACGTGATAACTCTTTGTCCACCCTATCACGCAACGCAAAACGCAATTGGACGCGCTTTACAGAATATCGGTTTCACATTATCCTTTAATTTTAATTTAACACGATATTTATTAAAGGTACCAAGCTTATCAGAAAATAGTTCTGGGAATCTTAATTGCAACTGGTCCACCATACTCTGACCTCTGAGAAAGTGACAAGGCGTCAGATTAAGTTTAAATTTTGATATAAAATCTCTGCCTAATAACGGTGGTCCGCCGTTACGGATGACGTATACATCCAGTGAGTGAGTGTGTTGCATGTACGTCACTGGCAAGTTTACGTATCCAACACAATGTATAATATTGCCAGTGTAACTAAAAAAACTTTTTTTGAATCAAGCAACGGAACATTACTGAACATCTTTTTATACGTACTTTCGGATATAACCGTCACCGCTGATCCACTATCTATTTGAAATTGTAAATTCTTCCCGTAAATTGAAACTGATTCCGTCATTGGTTCCCCACGGACTGAGCGTATGTTAAACAATGACTTACCGTCGTCGTCATCCCCGCTCACATCACCCGCAGACACGTAATTCACCTTATTACAAACTTTACGCAGGTGACCCTTGGTGTTACACTTATTGCATTTATAGCTTGCAAACCGACACTGGGATGACTCGTGATTATTACGACCGCACACTGTACACTTTATTTTACCGGCACTAACGATTTTAGCACTGTTTCCTTGTTTGGTGATCTTGAAGACCGGTGCCTGCTGCCCGTGGACAACCGTAGTACTGGCGGCTCCCGCACGCGCACACCGCACGCTCTCTGCCAGCTCTACTGCCTTGGCCAGGGTCAGCTTGTCGATGTCCTGCGCGAACAGCTTCTCCCGTTCATGTCCCGCTAACATACCCATGACGAATCGATCTCGTAACGCTTCCTCGACGTTACTAAACTTACAATGTGCTGTAAGTCCTCTCAGCCTGGACGCCCATTGCGTGTACGACTCACCCGGCTGCTGCACAGCCGCATAAAAATTGTAACGCTCGCTGAATCCACATATCTTTGGGAGAAAATGCTCATCCAATAATTGCACTAACTCATCATACGGTACTTCTTGGATATCCTTCGGCAGTGCCAGGTCTGCCGCCAACTTATAAGTACCGTCGCTTAGTGCGCTGAGCAAGATCGCCCGTCTCTTGGCTCCAACTGCATCATTTTTCGAGACGATATCATTTGCAATAAACCATTGCGTAATTCGGCCTTTGTATGACTTCCATTCTTGCACATTGTGATCGAACGTGGACAAAATTCCAAAACTATTCATTTTGGAATTAAAATGTGTGGGTAAACTCGTCGCCAATGTTATATATGTTATTTAATCAAACGAAATATCAGTAAAAAAGAGAAGGCTATCGACACACGCCTTTATTCACATTCCATTGTTTTACAAAATCCGCGGGCTCCGCCACGCACATAGATAAACTATCACCATAGACTATATATGACCATAGAGTATACCACAGATACACAACAATCTCCAATGGATTTTCGACTTAATGTCAATACTAGTTGAAGATGTAACAATAGTACCTACTTTTTATTATATTTACTTGTTAGTTAAGTTCTTCTATATATACTTACGCTAAATAAATTAACCTAGATAATATAAGTTTCGGTGCAACTTATCTAAAAGATTTCCAGAAATGAGTTCCCATTAGAAAATATGGAATTTTAATTATTTGTGATTAAAAGGTATTGAACTTTGAAACATCCCTTTTATTCTTTAAAGCAAAAGTACATAATTTATAGTACGTTACATTTTTTATTATCAGTTAGATATGTTATACAGGGTGACTTGTAATTCGACGTATTCCTCTCCTCAGTTCAAGACTGACCGTCACAGGGATAAGGAAGCTGACATGTATTCTTCGTAGGGGAGGTCACATTGAACAAAATTTTGTAAATAAGGATTCATTCATAACATCACACCTTTATCCCCGAAAGGGTAGACAGAGGTACACATTACGGCACTTAATGCCACTGTACAATAACACCCACTTTTCACTATTTATGTTATGTGTCTCATATAATAGGGGGTGAGCCTATTGCCATATACCGGGCACAATTCCAGACTCCGTGCTACTACTGATATTTTTTTTAAACTCAGTCATATTATCCACGACCCTGGACTCCTTGCCCGGCACTCACACTTGCGACCACACGGCCAATGAGGCAATTAGCAGTAAATAATAATGTTTTTGAAATTGCCCGTTTTACTTTACACTTTACTTATCATCAACTTATTAATGTATTTTGAGAATTTTATAAATAATTTAATGTATTTATAGTTTGTATGCTTAATGTAATATCAATTTTTTAAACTAAATTCAGTTTTCTATTGACCAAATTAGTTGGTAAAACAAAACAAAATTTGATACTAATTTATTTGCTATTACCTATAAAACGAAGGATATTTCTGCCAGTGTTAGTATTAATAAATGTTTATCGATTGTTATTGTGACATATCTTAGACTATTTAATCACTGCATGTTTTGAGAACTTAACATCTATGCAAAAAAAATGACATTTTCGGCGCGGGAGACAGGGGTACTCACACAAGTAGTAATACTAATGCAATTTGATCGCGTTACTTACAAAATAACAAACAAAGACTACACGCACACATGTACAAACACGCATCGACACCCTTTAGACACTAGTCCGAGCTTGTTTCACTTCCTTACGAGATCGAGACGCCACCGCGTTGAGCCCTCTGATTGGTTGGTTCTTTGGAGCAAGCCAATCAGAGCGCTGAACGCGGTCACGTTGCGATCACGGTAAACGTAAATAAAATATTGTACACACAGCCACTACATCAATCTATACAATGTGAAACTCGTAAACCCACGTCTCGTCGCCAGTAACAATGCATTTCATGAATGTTGGATCCGAACTGACTCGTTTTAGCATGTCCTCAGCGACTTTCATGCGATTGAGTTTTAGGATAAAATTCAGATCATTTGGGACTAGCCGAGCGGCAACATGTTTCATACCCAAATGTAGAGTTAAAAAGGTACGGATCGACTCGTGAGATACAGAAAGTTCTGCGGCTGTCTCTCCCAGAGTTGAATGGGGATTTTCAGTCACTATTTAATTCATTTTTGCGATGTTAACTTCAGTTGCAGACGTTGACGGCCTACCAGAGCGAGGCAAATCTTCCATCACATCTCGACCGCTTTTTAACGCTTTGAACCACTCATAAGCAAGCAAGTAATATTTTCAGTGACTCCGAACACGAAATCCATTGGCGATGCAAAATTTAAGACAAAATCTTTGTTCGATATTTTTGTCCATTATGAAATTCGCAATGCACACTCTAATGATATTACAAAAACCAGCACTGTATTTAATTTAAATAACAGATGCAACTCAAACTCCGCGCCAAAATGGAGTTATCCATTTTGTAGTTGTTTTTTTTTTGTAGTTGTTGTAATCTAACAACTACAAAAAACAAAAATTTCAATTTTTTTTAACCATAAACAAATCATCCAATACCGATACTTTTTTGACTGAATGTATTGTTATGTGTGACAGTCATTGTTACAACAAAAAATCACATGAAACCTGTAGTTATTTATTGATGTATTTGTAGTTAGTTCGAATTCTTCTTACTAAAACCAAAAATATTATATATCTCAAAAAATAGCCAAGTTGGGACTAGAGACCTCAGGGCTAATTTTGTATTACCTCAGTTGCCTCAGTTGTATTACCACCTCCCGAAAGGAATACGTCGAGTTACAAGTTTCCCTGTATAATTATTAAATTAATTTCATATGTTGCATACCTCAGACACCGGTCACCGAGGACGGTACTAAATATTCCATATTACTTTTGTTTAGGCACACGATATTGGGCAACGCTGCCAACTTCCTGAGGATTGACCTAATTACTGGAGACGTCTACGTGACAGTAAACAATACCTTTGATTACCACAGACAGAACGAAATCTTTGTTCAGGTAAACGAAATATCTCCATACCTCATTATCTTCTTCACAATATCAGCTATAAGAAAGAAAGAAAAACTGTTCATATGCACCGTAACAATATTATAAAAACTTATACTTATGAAAACAGTGATGTAAATAAGAACGTCGTCACAGCGCAAAATGCAGTGCTCAACTAAGAGTACAGTATGGCCGACCGTGTCGTGGATGCGTTCATCACACCAAAACCCAGAACAACAATTTGTAGAGAATATCAAAAATGTTTAGCCAAATTGCTTAGCCGATGTGTAGTCAATTCTTTATGTCATCCACAAATTGTGTGGGGCAAAATTTAAAAAAAAATTAAAAAATTGTAAGGACCTAAGTAGGTGTTATTGTGTTCGTGCATAATTACAACACAAAACCAATCAAGTCCAGACTAACGTTATTAAAAAAAATATATATAAATGTATCATGCACCTACATATTATTATGTTCTAGGATGTATCTAGGTTTAGATCGTGAACAAATAGCTAAAAATTCCGAAATTTAATTTCAGATTCAAGCTGTGGATACACTAGGTTTGCCACAAAACAGGGCTACAACACAGCTAGTCATACATTTAGAAGACGTCAACAACACGCCACCTACCCTGCGACTGGTAAGGCAATCGTAATTTGTAATGCCTACACTAGCTCTAGATCATATTATGAATAATGACAATAGTAATTATCTAGTAGATGTGTTTTCTTTTTAACCCGTCGAGCGTCCGCGTTCCTTATGATCCAACGGGTGCATACGTGACATTAGGAGAAAGAGAGAAAATGCATTTATTTGGCCATTGGCACACGAAAACAAGGATCATTACAATAGAAATAAAAAATACAGTCAAAATAAAAACAAAACATTAATAATAGGTTTTATAAAAGAGAAAGCAGCATGGAGCATTTTTCTTATGATCCACCGGGTGCTCATAAGGACGCTCGAGGGGTTAACAAACTGTGAACAGTTTAAACCTTTTTCAAAAAGAAAAAAAGGAGGTTCTCAATTTGACCTGCCTGCACGTATTTTTTGTGCGTGATATCTCGCGACTGGCTGAACCGATTTTTATATGGTTTTCAGAAAGGTTACACTTAGGAGAAGGTTTTAGTATATTAATTAACTGACTTCGAAAAAAGAGGGGGTTGAAGTTGTTTTTTTTTAACATAGTTTAAAAAATATTATTAACGAATTTACTTACCATATTGTCTTTGCTGACGAAATAAACTTTCTCCTTATTCCAGCCACGTATCAGTCCAAGTGTAGAAGAGAACGTTAAAGACGGATTCCCGATAACCGAAGGGCTGACGGCGACGGATCCTGACACCACGGCCGATCTACACTTCGAGATCGATTGGAATGCCTCATACGCTACGAAGCAAGGCAGGAATGCACCCCCCACTTCAGAATACCACGGGTACGACTGTGGTGATTTACACCAAAAATTATAACGTCGCTTAACATTGCCAGAAAATGTGCCCATTTGTACTTGCCGTGTAGACGCTACCACATCAACCTGACAGAACTTCCAACCCTAACCCAAGTCTACGCAGTTTAGTAAAAAGCTTGCTTGATAGCACTTTTTGTTTGACTCCATTTAATGCGAGATAATTCAACGAATCGGAGCACAATCACAGGGAGATCGAATACAAAACCTCTGACTCGGCACACTTGTGACTTCACTTTTAACGCCTTAAATTAGATAAGTGTAATTCTTGCCGAAAATGTATATTTTGATGTAATTCATTATATGCATCTAATATAATTGTACCAAATTCAGATAATTTTGCATAACACGTTTACACTTAGTACTGATTACATTTCAGATGTGTAGAAATTCTGACCGTATACCCAGATCCTAACAATCGCGGGCTAGCTGAGGGACACTTGGTGGCACGTGAGATCAGAGAGGGCGTGACCATCGATTACGAGGAGTTTGAGGTGCTGTACCTCGTTGTGAGGGTGATAGACCGCAACACCGCCATTGGCGATGATTATGACGAAGGTAGGAAACATCCGCTATCTGTATTAATCTGCTAAAGGTTATCACGGGAGGTCGCACCAGGCGGCGGCCGACTTAATGGCGACAGCGGTGGCGACAGTCGTTGAGAGAATCCGGCAGTTGGGACTCGAGGTGGCGCTTCACAAGTCCGAGGCCATGTGTTTTCATGGCCGCGGGAACGCGCCACCTCCGGGTGAGTCCCAAATAACGGGGGAAGGGGTTACCAGCGGCGTCGAGACGACGATGAAGTACCTGGGACTCATCCTCGACAGTCGGTGGAACTTCGTGGAGCACTTCCGACGTTTGGCTCCAAAGTTGGAGAGAACGGGGGCTGCGTTTAAGCGCATCCTCCCCAACCTCGGGGGGCCAAATGCCTCCTGCCGGAGGTTATACGCCGTGGTCGTGCGATCCATGGCCCTCTACAGCGCCCCTGTTTGGGCGCCGAACCTGATGCGGCGGCCCGCTCTGGCGCTGCTCATGTCACAGAGGGTCATGGCGATCTGAATGATCCGCGGATACCGCACGATCTCCGGGGAGGCGGCGAACCTCCTTGCCGGATTATCGCCGTGGGATTTGGAGGCGAAGGTGCTCGGGCGCTTGTATCGTATGCGCGCGGAAGCATGTCGCCGGGGCGAAACTCCGCTGCCACGCCAGATAAGAGCGTGGCGGGAAGAGCTCCGGCGCGATCTCATGGCGGAATGGCAGCAACGACTGTCGCAACCGAGGGCTGGGCTCGCTGCCATTGCAGCGGTAAGTCCCCTCTTTAAGGAATGGCTTGAGAGACGCTACAGCGTCCTCACCTACCGCCTGACGCAAGTCCTCACCGGACATGGAAGTTTCGGGAGGTACCTGTGTCTTATGGGGCGAGAGGAAACGCCCGGGTGTCATCACTGAGTGGACCGCCCTGGAACACACTGTAGCGGAATGCCCTGCGTGGGCTGAGCACCGCCGTGCCCTCAGGGAAGAGCGGCGATGGCGACCTCTCGCGTCCGGGCCTAGTGCAGGTCTCCTTTTGCGAAGCAGTTATTCTAGCTAAGGAGGAGGCGGGACGCGTGAGGCAGCGAAGCGCTGCCTCCTCGCAACCCAGCCATCGCGAAGGACACACCGGGTGTCGGGGATCGCGGGACGGTCTCTGGCCACCGTAAGCGCAGGCTTGCGGACGGCGAGCATAGGTGGCTCCTCGTCTAACTAGAAACAGACCCGAGCGTACGGCGTGTCGCGTTCCGCGCGCGCCTCAAAGAGCCATCAGACCACCACAGATCCCCATCTGTAATAATCTAACCTAACCTAACCTAACAGGCAATCGGAGTCGCGGAGAACCTAACGGGTTACCGGGGCTCCGGCTCGACGTGCAGGAGAAGGAACGGGGTGGTTTTTAGTCAGTAAGAGTCTGACACTCCCTCCCGCCTCACCCAGGCGGGAGCAGACATAAGATGATTTTTGCCCCTTAAAAATAAAATAAAAAAAGGTTTAATTATAGTACACTTTAGAAATTGACTATAATACTAGCATAAAGTACTAAAGATTTATAATCCCAACCTGACCTACATTTGCAAACTTCCATACTGAAAGATTTCATAGAAGTGCCAGAATTCAAGAGGAATAAAATAATGCTACACCCTACCTGATACCTGACCTCCATTGGTCAAGCTGGTCACTCTATCTATAGTTTTGTAAACACACAGACAGCTGTTTGAATAATAAAATATTGGTTGCAGCAATGATGACGGTGACAATAATCGATATGAACGACAACAGGCCGTTATGGGTGAATGGCACACTGACACAACCACTGCGCGTGCGTGAGATGGCCGACGAAGGTGTCATCATCGGTACCCTGCAGGCCACAGACATCGATGGCCCTCTCTACAACCGAGTCCGTTACACCATGATGTCAGTATTCTATCTATATCTACATACTTACGATCTAAATCCAAAGTATTTCAAAAAACCCATATATTTCGTTAAGTTAAGTTTAGGGTAGGGTGTTTCATAGTGAAATAAGTCAGAAATGATGAGTACTCCACGTCCTTAACGGATCTAGTACGACTTTTCCTGTAACCCTGTATAAATTCCGAACAAAATCCGCAAATGCTCTCTCTCAAATATCAGCATTCTTTCTACTTAATAAGAATTTATAATTTGGAACAAGCTGAAGCTACAAGTTTCAATAAAACTCAATAGGCTGATATACAGGTCATTTATTATTTAGTGTCCGACCGAAACTGGTTATCCAGCCGAAACCGAAACCGAAACTCACAAGGTCAACTATAATATTTCTTAAATACTAAAATTTGCTGCATTTTACCTATTTTTTTTTAGTTGTTATCCGAAACAGAGCAGAAACTTGGTTTTTGGCCGAATCTCGGCCGAAACCGAAACCGAACTTTCTGTCGGACACTATTATTATTAGACGATAATATTGTTTGGGGTCGTAGAACACATCATTCCCAAAATTTTTGTCAAACAAAGGGATAAGCGGACTATATTTACTAGTTCTAATCATCAAGTTTACGATAATAACATTATTTTAGACACAATGATTAAAATTCATAGAATATACTACCGAACTTCTCTCAAGTTTGACTGAGAAATATGCTTCTCTGACACAAAAAAATTATTATGACACTTGCTGCGCACTTTTTTTTAAAAATCTACATATTCTAAGCTTTCTTGATTATGAGGTACACAATTTCAACATACATACATACCAGGACTTGTGCCAATGATATTAGTCTAACACCAAGTCTGGACCTGACCAAGGTAGTAAAATAACGAAATTCAACTTTCAAGTTTACTTTTGAAATCCCACAACTTCCATCCGAACTCATTTCCTATCCTTTTGTTCGAGAAATATGTTGGAAATAATCAGAGGCCTTACTACGAGTTTGATTACGAAACGAGTATGCATTCGGCACTCTGATTGGCCGGCACCAATGAACCAACCAATCAGAGCGCCGAACGCGTACTCGTTACGTTTAAAGTATTCGAAACGAGTACGCGTTCGGCATTCTGATTGGCCGGCGCCAATGAACCAACCAATCAGAGCACCGAACGCGTACTCGTTACGTTTAAAGTATTCGAAACGAGTACGCGTTCGGCATTCTGATTGGCCGGCGCCAATGAACCAACCAATCAGAGCGCCGAACGCGTACTCGTTACGATTACTTTAAACGTAAAACAAACTCGTACTAAATCCTCTGTTCTATAACCACATACTATAAATATGGTGTAATAACAAATCAGCATGAATATGTACTTTTGTTTTTAAATTTTTGGATTGTATTAGATTTAACTTTAACTTTACCCACGTAGTAGCTCCTCTTGCTACCTATAAAAACGATTTCTATATAGGTAAGATTTTTGCTTTAGTCCCATCAATGACACTCCTGAGGAACTGGTAAAGATCGACTTCGTCACCGGTCAGCTGACTGTGAACAAGGGGCAAGCAATTGACGCAGATATTCCGCCTCGCTTCCGTCTGTATTACAAGGTTACAGCCAGCGACGAGTGCTCCCTTGACGAGTTTTTTACAGAATGCCCACCTGATCCCATCTTCTGGAATACCGATGGAGAGGTGAGTAGGTGTGATGACCAGCAACCTTAACCAAGTTTATTTTCTACTACATAACATAACGTCACGCCTTTTATCCCCGAAGGGGTAGGCAGGGGTGCACACAGAAGTAACACCCACTTTTCACTATTTATGTTATGAGTCCCATGTAATAGGGGGTGAGCCTATTGCCATATACCGGGCACATTTCCAGACTCCGTGCTACTACTGAGATTTTTTAAAAAAAGAACCATTTATACTATCTACTATTTCTTTGATAATATCGTTAACGATTCCCGAGTATCTTTTTGGTACAGTGGTATTTTATTTCGTGGCCTGAACCAGCGCCTGCAAAGTCTGACAATTATTCTGTGTTACGTACGATACATTTTTAAAGAATTCAAATACTTTTTCGTTAATTAAGTAAATCATATTGTTTATAGCAGCTTCGTTATTGTTTATATTTACAATTACAGATAGCGATCGAGATAACCGATACGAACAACAAAGTACCACACGCGGAAACAGATCAGTTCCTTCAAGAAGTGCCACTTTACGAAAATGCAAGTAATGGTACCGAGATCGTGACGATCATAGCAAGTGACTTGGACAGAGATTGTAAGCATAACATAACACGATATTTCTTTCAAAAGTCAAAGTCAAAGCATTTATTTCAATTGAACACAATAATCAAAAAAACAAATATTAAGATATTTGGTTTTTTTTATTTGTTTTTTTGTTTGTTTTAGTCTAACATGGCGCTCACATGTGCATACTGACAATCCACAAAAATAATGCTTATAAACAAGAAAAAAGACACTCTTAGTTTCAAAGAAATGCAAGAATACTTATTAAATGCTAAACGAAAACAGTTTCAGACTCTGCACAGTGTGAAAAGTCACTATCTATTTTTTTTTCGAACTGATAACCCAACTCAAAATACGTCTTGAACCTCCCTCTGAACTTATCCGAGATTTCTAAAAAAACAATCATTTTTTGTAGACCCAAATAACAAGCTGACGTACAGAATCAACTACGCATTCAACAATAGACTGGAGAACTTCTTCGCAGTGGATCCTAACACTGGCGTTCTGAGAGTACACTTCACTACTGACGAAGTGTTGGACAGGGATGGAGATGAACCGGAGCATAGGATCATCTTCACCATCGTCGATAACTTGGAAGGCGCTGGAGGTATAAGAGCATCATTAAAATCTTCATAAAACCAATCTGAATTTTTTGGTAAAGTTAAAACCAGTATCTGTATCAGAATGGTAATGGTAACTTCTTAGTAACGCTCACATACTTTCAAATAAATTATCTATATCTAAAAATTACATATTTAAGTTACACGATTTGCATGTTTCTTTAGATGGCAATCAGAACACCATCTCCACGGAGGTGCTTGTTATACTGCTTGATATAAACGATAATGCGCCGGAACTGCCAGCTTCCGTTGGCGAATTCTGGACCGTTTCCGAAGGTGTGGTCGAGGTAAAAGTTGCACAATTTATTACACATACCTGATTAAAGTACCTGCTAGGCTATTTTGTAACTAATAATTCGCATTTTCGAAGTGAATTTTGACCTCTGTGGTAATGATTAACTTTACATGAAAAAAAAAACGTATTTTTCAGGGACACCACATTCAACCAGAGATTCATGCACACGACAGAGATGAACCATTCAGTGACAACTCTCGCGTCGGATATGAAATTCTATCAGTCAAATTGATCAATAGAGAGATTGAGCTTCCTCAAGATCCATTCCAAATAATAACGATTCAAAGAAATCCCGAAATCTGGAGATTCGTAGGAGAGTTGGTGACTACCATGGACCTTAGAGGATACTGGGGCACCTATGAAGTCGAAATACGTGTAAGTATTAAATCAAGAGTTAGGAGATATAGGTAAATAGAAAGCTGGTATCGGTCTTAAAACTGCGATCAGTCACCGAGAGATGCAAAATGACAATTCCCTTTAACTAACTGCGATCCCTAAACTGTCTACCAAGCGCAAGGATTGTGATCTTGTCACAAAATCTACTAGGTACGTACCTACAATTAAGATATGATTCACAGATAAATTGATTATTTTTAGGCGTTTGACCACGGTGATCCGATACTGGATTCAACCGAGACCTATGAACTAACCGTCAGGCCATACAACTTCCATTCACCAGTGTTTGTGTTCCCAACTCCTGGCTCAACCATCAGGCTTTCCAGGGTAAGCTATTGGACCAAATTTTTTTTCTTTTAATTATATTCAGAATGTTTTTGCAAACTTCGTCTCGTGGTTTGATCTCCAAAGCACATTGTGTTTAACTGTCTCATTAATTGGATTAGTGACTTTCACTGTAGATTATAATCAACAAGAGTAAACACCATTTAAGTTCCATTTATTATTCCAGGAGCGTGCCATAGTCAATGGTATGCTGGCTCTAGCTAATATCGCGAGTGGAGATTTCCTAGACCGACTCTCCGCTACTGATGAAGACGGGTTAGAAGCAGGCAGAGTGACTTTCTCTATAGTTGGAAACGGTGAGAACATCAGGTTCCATTTTATGAACAGCAAACAGGTTCAAATTATTGATCATGTTTACTCAGTAAAGCTGTTAGGCACTTTTATGAAATATATTTTTTTAGAAATATTTTTATTATAAGTACTGTTATTGGGTTATTGGTCCTTTGGTAATTCAAATCACTTTTATATCAACATAAGGGATGAAAGAAATTTACATGTAATTTGTATTACCAGATGAAGCTGAGGAGTATTTTAATGTGTTGAACGATGGTGACAATTCAGCAATGCTCACACTGAAACAAGCTTTGCCCGATGGTGTCCAACAGTTTGAGGTGCGTTTCATCTTCTTTTCAATATGAACACTATAATAGTACTGAGCATTAAATCTAAATGATTTTGCCACTGTTGATAATAATCATAATCACGTAGTTACTACGGGGATACGTGTGTAGTTTTCGTAGCTCTAGCTACGTGCGTAGCTTTTATACCTGTGACTGCGTTCGCAGTTTTCGTAGCTGTAGCTATGTACGTACTTTTCGTAGCTGTGGCTACGTGCGTAGCTTTCATAGATTGACTACATGCGCAGTTTTCGTAACTGTGCCTACGTGTGTAGCTTTCGTAGCTGTAGATACGTACGGCGCGTCGCGTTCCGCGCGCGCCTCAAAGAGCCATCAGACCACCACAGATGGGGCCCAATAGGGCCGATGCCGATTCGGAGTCGCGGAGAACCTAACGGGTAACCGGGGCTCCGGCTCGACGTGCAGGAGAAGGAACGGGGTGGTTTTTAGTCAGTAAGAGTCTGACACTCTCTCCCGCCTCACCCAGGCGGGAGCAGTCATTCGATGATTTTCCCCCCTTAAAAAAAAAAAGCTGTGGATACTTGTACAACTTTCCTAGCTATCTTTCAGTATTGTAATAAATAGATATAATTCCTGAAGTGACGACATTACACTCAGCTGTTGCTCAAAGGGCCACGAGTTGTTCCAGCTCAAAAAAAAAATTTAATGGATAAAAGTAATTTTTATTAAAATTAAAATTACTTTTATTTGAGTATTCTAACTAAACTAAACTGGATATTCTTTGTTTGATGTTTAAGCCCCGTAACTTTAATCAAATCTAAAGTTGGTAGAAAACTGTAACCGTATTTGGGGAGAGTTATACCTAACATTATTTAATTTGTAGTTGGTTATTCGTGCCACGGATGGTGGGACGGAGCCAGCACCCAGGACCACCGACTGCCCCGTCACTGTGCTGTTTGTGTTGACGCAGGGAGAGCCTACGTTCTCCGAAAACTCGGCTACTGTCCGCTTCGTTGGTAAGATATTGTGTGATATTATGAATATTGAGCCAAGACGTAATCAGAAACGATAAATGATATCAGGAGGCATCAGTAATTATGTTGCGAGTACAGTAGAGTAAACTAGTGAAGGGACACTATTGATAGATAAGTACTGAGTACTGATACTCTTGCCCACCTGTAATTATGCTTTCCAATTTTGAAGCGAATAAAACAGATGTAGACTATTTTAGACTGGTTGAAAGGTGAGGTACTGCTCAAGCGTATACGCGTGTTAGTGAAATGCTAATATAACGTCTCCTCTCAGTGACCTACATGCAGCAACCTATTAACTTGGAACTTTCCTCATGTTTTTTTATTTTAGACACTATTATATACACACAAATTGAGAAACTTATATCCTAAGTCACCATTGCGTCTTCACTTAACAAAACTTTTACAGGTTATGTAAGCTATTTAAAATGTTTAAAACAAAACAAAATGTATGTATTTGAAATGTGATATTACAATAACATAAATGAATAATGTTATACATATGAAATCATTGTAATGATTCCATTATTACACCTTGTGTTACAGAAAAGGAAGCTGGTATGTTGGAGAGTTTCGAGCTGCCTCAGGCCGAGGACCCCAAGAACGACAGGTGTACGGAAGACTGCCATACCGTCTACTACACCATCATTGGTGAGTCAAGTTTCCTTTTCTCTTCTAAAGTCGCTTAGAAATCACTTCCTTAGTAAGACTCGTTGTCAGGTTACCCGTGTGTGGGTAACCTGCTTCTACCCAAATGCTTTAATTTTTATGATTTACTAAAACTATTCTCAACTATTGCTTTATTCAATGAAAAAATCCAATAGTTTTTTAGGTTCTAAGTTTGCCGCGACCACTTGTCTGTCATGGTGGGAGGCTTCTGCTAACGTAGTTTTGTTAATTTGATTGCAGACGGCAACAACGGAGACTACTTCGCTGTGGAACCAGAGACTAACGTGATCTATTTGGCGAAGGAGCTGGACCGCAGCGAACGGGAGCAGCATACTATAGTGATAGCGGCTGCCAATACGATTGGCGTTACCACAGCCATGCCGTCCTCACAGCTCACCGTCACCATCGACGTCAGTATCATTTCTATCCCCACGTAACCTTTCTAGTCGAATGGTCTTATAACCTTTTGAGCGCCGATGTCACATGTAAGTGACAAGTGAAAACTGTCCCTGGACGCCAACGACACAAATACATGACAGAAAAAGCGGAACCGGAAACACGAAATCAACAATTTGATTCCCTATTGGAATCCCTATTTCTTCCGTAGAAATTTGCGCGGAATTTGTGGCTTGGCGTTGAGGGCAGGTTCATGTGTTTTTGCTCTGGCGTTCAAAAGGATAAGGTCGATTCCAAGGTCACCATGTCGAATATAAGAGAAAAAGATTTGAGTGTCATATCTTGTTGAAGTACAAACCTTGCTCATTTGGATAGTGGCAGTATACGCTGAGTTTAGATTTGTAAATTAACCTTGTAAGTCAACGAATAATTTTAACAGACAGAATGATTTAATTTCTACAATATTAGTCAGCTGGAACGCTATTTATATAATCAAATTATATTTTCAGGTCCGAGATGCGAACCCTAGACCTATCTTCAGCAGAGAACTCTACACTGCTGGCATCTTACACACAGATAACGTACACAGGGATCTCATTTACCTTACGGTTCGTATCACACTCATCTAATACCATATCATCGCACTACACCTTTGTAATGTAAATTTCATTATAATCTGTACATTAAACATCCAAAGAATTCAATTTGCAATTCGGCAACAATTTGCAGGCAACACACACAGATGGACTCCCTATCACCTACTCGATAGACCTAGAAACCATGCAAGTAGACGAGTCGTTACAAATTGTTATGGAGGACGCCTTCAACATTAACTCTGAGACCGGGGTTATCTCGCTGAACTTCCAGCCAACATCGGCTATGCACGGCCACTTCGATTTCGAAGTGGTGGCTAGTGATGCAAGTAAGTAGTTCTTATATCTATGGTGATAGATATCACATTGATAACAAGAAGCATTTTCGACAAATAAAATATTATTTCATACGTGGAGACGTGTACAGGTCAAGCAAGCCTAAGCAAAGTTTTATATACAACTAGGTAAATTGCCTCGTTAGTGCAGCGTGAACGTAACGTGATGTACTGGTTCCTCGTTTGCATCAAGCATGAGCTAATGAAAGAGTTCCTTGGTCCTTGGTTTTGAGAATCAAATATCAAATAGTGTTGTTCTTGTATTATGTAAGTACATTTGGTTGCCTCGTTTGGTCCATCGTAAGCGAGACTGCTAAGCAATAAGTTTCGTTTTCGATTCCAAGATCGTTCAAACTATTATCCCATGTCGTATCTATTTAAAGCTACCTAATTTTTAGATGAAGTGAGTGATCGAGCAAAAGTGATAATCTACATGATATCGACACGTGTTAGAGTAGCCTTCCTGTTCGAAAATACGGAAGCTGAAGTCAACGCGAGAAGAGATTTCGTAAGTATACCAGAACTGTCTGTGCTGTTACTGTTAGTCAGATACTAGTCATTGCAGAGTTTCATATGTTTGTCGTCGTGTGGCAGATCGCGCAAACATTCTCGGACGTGTTCGATATGACGTGTAACATAGACAGCGTGCTGCCCGCTACCGACGCCAACGGCGTGGTGCGGCCAGGGTACACAGAACTCCAGGCGCACTTCATTCAAAACGACATGCCGGTGCCCGCCGACTTTATTGAAGAGTAAGTCGTATCTAACTGGCATTCGCTATTAATGTGTTGTTTGCCTACACTGGTTAAAAAGACAAATGATATTAATTTATATGACTTCCTTAGGTTGTTTTCGGATGTCTATACACTACGTGACATCAGAGCCGCGTTGAGTAATCAGAGTTTGACGCTAGTAGACGTACCAGGGGGGGTGACGGTGCTGCCCGGCGGAGAGTACGCCTTGGCAGTTTATATCCTCGCCGGTATCGCAGCATTCCTCGCCGTCGTCTGCCTCGCTCTCGTCATCGCTTTCTTCATCAGGAACCGAACGTTAGTACCATGTCTAGTAAAAACTTTGATAAAATAAGTGACTTAAAAATGGACTCATAGTACTTATTTTGAATCAAATAAATTGTAAAAGTAATTAAGATTTTTTGCAATAGCAATCCGCTTATCAATAGAGTAACAAAGTTAATAAACTTCTGTAGACCTAACTTAAATAAAAATCTGCCAATTTTAAACTAATACAGCCCTTTCAATAATGTCAAAACGATTTTGTTTGTTCACAAGGACACTGATCTTATCAGTGAGTAATGCAGTCACGAACCTCTCTTTAGCTTCACCACTTCACACTGTTTATATGTATACTACTATGTTGTATGTTTTTGTATACACCTACTTGACCACTTCAGTAGCAGTCTGTTCTGTGAGGATGTTGTGATGATGTCCTGGATTGTATTAAAATGTACTTACGTTGTCAGGTTGAACCGCCGTATCGAAGCTCTCTCCACCAAGTATGATACTATGGACACTGAGCCGACCCACACCACAGTTGAAGGGCTAGGCCTCAACAAATACGCTACCGCTCCCAACCCCTTCAGCATCGAACCGAATATCAAAGCACCTAACTTCGACACTATTAGGTAAACCTAAATAATTTTTTATGGAAATAGCCGGTAAACGAGCAGACGGATCACCCGCAACACCAGAGGTGTTACAAATGCGTTACGTGCATTTTGGGGATAAGGATTCTTGGGGATTCGGGATTGGGGAGGTTAGGGAGGAGGGTGATTAGGCCTCCGGTAACCTCACTCACACGATGTGAACAACGCAAGCGTTGTTTCACGTCGTTTTTTAGTGAGGCCGTGGTATCACTCCGGTCGAGCCGGCTCATTAGTACCAAAGCTTGTACTAATGAGCCGAAGTAAATACTTTTAAAGACTTTAGAATTGTACCTAATCCGGCTAAGACCATCTGTAACTGGTGACTAACTAACTAGGGCTAGGTAGTAGGTACTTGATAAATAAAATGTGTCTGTATATTTTACAGTGAAGCATCCGATGACCTGATCGGAATCGAAGACATGGAACAGTTCGGAGACGATTACTTCCCGCCCGAAAACGAGATTGCAAATCCGGTAATGATCATACATCTGTTCCTATAACCACAGCTTAATTAGACTTCAAATTAGAATAAACGCAATCTATTTAAAGCATTAACAGTTAAAGCCTTTAACTATGACAATAATTAGCTAGGTGCAATTATTTAAGCAACGCTAATGGACCAAAACATCTACGTAGGCACTCTTTCTTTTAAAATGAAAGTCGTTTTTAATATATTTTGAAAGTTCTAAAAAGTTTGTTACAATTATTTTATCAAATATTATTTTCCAGGCTTTTGCACGTAACCCCATAGCGACCCATGGAAACACCTTTGGCTTGAACTCAACCCCCTTCAACCCCGAGGTCGTGAACTCCCAGTTTAAAAGTTAAATTATTATATTTTTATTAGTTGCATAGTCTATGAATTTAATATGTAATGTGATAAAATGTACGTTAAAATGAACATAACTGTTGTACAAAATAACATACTCGTAATGTATAAGTGTTCTGTTTTTATATAGCAATAAAAATATTTAATATTTCTTTACATTTAATATTTTATACTTAATACTATTAATAATAAATGTAATATGGTTGATGAAGATGATTCTTGGTGGTGGGTTCTCAGGGGCGTGAAATAACGTTCGACACACGAATGACTGTAAACTGTATATATTGGAAATAAACTAAATATAAAACAAAGTTGCACAATAATACAAAACTCAGAAAATGCTATTTGGATGCCACGGAGGAGCTTCTAAATAAACTTGAGCGCTTGCAAAATGTCTGTATACGCTTTGCCTTTGGTTTAAAAAAGTACGATCATATCTCGGAATTTCGCAAAAGGCTCAAGTGGCTCCCAATCCGACTTCACAGGAACACTCGCATCTTATGTCTTCTTTTCAATATACTTTTTAATCCCGATTATCCCTCTTACCTTCGTGAACGTTTTTCCTTTGCCCGCCCTCCTGAGGCTCTTTCCCGATCTCATCTTAAATCTAATCTTTCTGTTGTCTCACACAATACTGATTTTTACACCTATTCCTTCACTGTTCATGCAGTGCGACTTTGGAATTCCCTACCACCTAATATCCGTGATTCTAAATCCATCCCAATCTTTAAAAGACTCGTAAGGGAGCACTACCTTTCCTCATCTTGTTCAAATTAGTGTCATATATATATATATATATATATATATATTTGTATGTTTATTTGTAATATACTCTAATATGTGTATTATTTGATGTGTATCGATCATATGTATGTATAGGTTTATGTATTTTATTGTGATCTATTTATTTAATACATATTATGTCATGTTACGCACAGTGTCTCTGTTTTTTCCGTTTTCCTGTCGAAGGACTGCAGGAAGAGATTCCTTCGGGAATATGTAGTACCTATGTACCTCCAAAATATTTATATATGTGTTCTCCTATGTACTGTCTGTGTGTTGTGCATAAACCGATAAATAAATAAAAATAAATAAATAAATATTCGCGGCACAAATATGGGCGTGTGCGTCGCGGCTCCGGCGCGGGACTCGTTGTTCTAGCGTCCTCGCAAGCGTCGAGCGGTCAGTGGCGGGGAAGCGGGGGAAGAGGAAATATTGTGGTGGCGCGTTGCCACTAGAGTAGCGCGCGTGCGTTCGACACAAACCAAAATCGAATTGCCGCGTTACATCCTCCCCCTCTGACCTAGACATAGCGCCCTCGCGTCTTGGTCAGTCTAGAAATCGCTTGGGTTTTCCGCGCCTACGCTTTTCGATAACAGGCGGAATCAGTACATCGCCCACGAAAGGAGTCGACTGTGAGACACGGTACTTACCCAAATTCTCGCCACTATCTAGTTTACGACGTGATTTAGACCTCGGAGTCTGTCCACGGGGCGCATCGTCGCTGCCCTGGGTTTTTAAAAGCAGATCTCCGGCTCCTGCGGAATATTCCGGCGCAGGGTGACGTTTCTTTCCAGAGATACGTTTCTCGCTAACTCGGTTCCTTTCACGGACTTTACGAGAGTCAAACGGCGCGTTTGACGTACGTCGTAAGTACGGAGTAAAACTCATGACGGTGGGCCGTTCCTCCGGGCCCTCCCCCTGCATTGAAGGTGCTACGAGAGTAGATGGCAAACGATACCGTTCTCGGCTCGCGTCAGACTTTAATCGAAGCCGGGTGTAGTCGGTTGAATGTTCTTCCTTTGCGGAGCGGTTAGTTATATCCAACGGAGAAGCAGTTAACTTTGCCCTCTGGTCAACCGTCAGCGCGGTCGGCTCCATGCTATCAGTGGTAGGTAAAGCGGGGCTGGCGTCAAACAGATGCCAACTCGACTCGTCGTTAAAACGCCAGCTGCACTGTGGTAAATCCAACAGGATATTCGCTTTCATAATAAAATTCCTACCTAACAGCGTCCTCGTTTGTGCATTCGGTAGCACCATAAACGTAGTGGGTATCACGCGTTTTCCTAATATGACGTCGACGTCACACTCAAGCGCGGTACGTTTCTGCTGAGACCCGTCGGCAAGACCTACGGTACGTACGACCGTCCTAAACATCACGCCAGCTTTAACGAGCAAAGCGTGCAGCGTAGGGCTCGCGATAGAATGTGTGGCCCCCGTGTCGAGTATGGCCACACCCTTACGGTCAACGATCTCAATACTTATAAGCGGTTGTGTATCATTATCACTCACGCCTACAATGTAAGTACTGCAAAAATCTACTTTACTTGAGTCGGCTGTACTTTTGCACTTATCGCATTTTGAGCGCACTAATCCCAGCTGGCCACATCCGTAGCAACGTAACTGAGTGTTATTATTATTATTAGAAGTATCTTCCTTCTTATTACGACAGTTATCAACTGAATGCCCGAAAAGTTTACAATAACTACACTTCGGTCGCGTACGTTTTCGTACGTCACTATTATTCTTTACATTAGACGTGGAGGCCTGACCTAACACGGCCGCATCACGTAAACTTACTAAAGAACTCGCGCTACATGACGATTTCGAACTTACGGGTTCGGCGACGGTTTTCGAAAGCTTAAGACTCGGGTTTGTGTCAGAACGGTCACGCGCGGCGCACGAGTCAACAGAACTCGTATTATTATTACAAATGGGGGAACTTACCTCCGCCAGTGACTCCTCGACTAACCTGACTTTGGTGATGAGTTGCTCCAGCCCGTCGAAGGAATCACGACACACGCGTTTTCTAATCCTACGATCTAACAACCCGTATACAATGTCCAACTTCATTACCTCCGGTACTACGTACGGTAATTTTGATAATAAAGCGCGCACTTTACAAATAACTACGTCGGCCCGTTCACAATTTTGTTCGGTAGCGAAAATGTCTCGAAGTATTTTATAACCGGGTCGCAGCACTCCAAACATCCCTCGAAGTCGTTGTAGGGCGTCGGTCCACGACGTGACCGACGACTTCACTCCTTGCCACCAGACGGCGGCCTCGCCCACCAGCAGCATCGGGAGGCCGCGCAGCGCGTGCTCGTCGCTGACGTTGGTGCAGTCGCGGTAGACTTCGATGGCCTCGATAAATGCTTCGAGCTCATCCGCGTTCCTCGATGATCCGTTAAATCGCGCCGTGCATTTCGCGAAGTTACCTGCGCGCGGCGCATGCGTGTGTGCGTCGGCGGCTTCGGCGCGCGGCGATGACGTAATCAGCGGGTTTTTGTTTCCCGCCAAAATACTCTCAATCAGAACTCTGTTTGCTTCCACTTGACTCCTAGTGATGTTAGAGACAAGGGTATTTAGCATATCCTCCGACATTGTAATATTCGGGGACGAAATCACGGTTCTGTTTATCTCGACATCTGTGTCGGTATCCGATCCCTCATCTCTTCCAGTTCTACTCTTCGGCGGCATGATAACAGGCAATTCCAACTGTTACTCGCTCGAAGAGCACGGGTGATGATTTTGAGGATGGTAGCTTCAACGAGTCGGTAGGTATATACCTACAGACGCAACCGGCGGCACGCGGAAAATGGACTCGCCCAAGTGTTTTCACTTTCGTATTTGCACTGGTTTTACAATAGTTTTCGTGTGATTGCACTATCGGAGAGAGTTCACAATATGTGTTTGTACGATAGGAACACTAGAACTTGTTGTAACTTTGAGTTTTTATGCACAGTTCGTTCGTGGCCGCAAGTTGGGCGTCACTGTGTTATAGTTGATGAAGATTGTTCTTGGTGGTGGGTTCTCAGGGGCGTGAAATAACGTTCGACACACGAATGACTGTAAACTGTATATATTGGAAATAAACTAAATATAAAACAAAGTTGCACAATAATACAAAACTCAGAAAATATTCGCGGCACAAATATGGGCGTGTGCGTCGCGGCTCCGGCGCGGGACTCGTTGTTCTAGCGTCCTCGCAAGCGTCGAGCGGTCAGTGGCGGGGAAGCGGGGGAAGAGGAAATATTGTGGTGGCGCGTTGCCACTAGAGTAGCGCGCGTGCGTTCGACACAAACCAAAATCGAATTGCCGCGTTACATAAATCAATAAAACAAGCTATATCTATTTCATTTAGTATTAGTTAGTTTTAATTTTATTTGAACAATAAAACAAATAACGTATGTAAGTATGTGTACCAAAGTAATGTTAAATGTTTACGAGGAACGATTTGCAAAAAAAAAGTGTGTGGTCAATGACAGTGATGATGACGATAAATAAACACGAGAGCTCATTAACATCGCATTGCGCGTTGCGAATTCGCAATTTCGCATCGCATCGCAGTTTTGTGTACGAGCCTTAGTGCTGCGATGCCAAAACAAAGACAATTAAAAAAAATAAGACGCTACAAAGATAATTAAAAAAAAAATTGACAGTGAATAACATGTCACCCAAAAGCAGAGATGCAAAAGTTTTCGCAAATGATAGGCAAATAGTATAATATAAGTTTAAGGGATAATAGGAATAGATTGATAACTCCATTGTTGTAGTCGCTATTTTCTGCTAATCATTTTACTTATAAGATTAAATAATATATTTAACAAGTCAAGTTCGTCAAAACCTTAAGTTTACTTGTATAAATATAAAGAAATCTTGTTATTTCAAGACCACTACTGATTTAAAAAATGCCGCACAAGAAACACAACTGCGATTTAAATCTTGGTAGGTAGTAGACGTGGATAGTTATTAATACAGCACATCCTTTTTTAATGACCTCACAGAGCTGTTAGACAACCACTGACGGGAGCCACTAGGATCGATGCCCGCTTGGTTCGCAGGTGAGGCTAACCATATACCGGGGCCCCAGGATAATGCAAGAGTGAGAACAAGGTGGTTTTTAGTCAGTAAGAGTCTGGCACTATTGAGAGGACTATTTAATGATTTCCATTTTCACAAAATAAAGTATTTTTTTCGCGTAGTGCTAGTAAATGCAAGAAAGGACAATAAGCTCATGATACCGACATGGTGCAGATAGCGCGTAATAACAATGAATTCTCTTCAAGGTTCCGATAGCATGCTGCCCAAAAAGACCACGTTACTCGGTCGCATGTGTCGAAGCTTGCGCAAGCTGGGGCAGCTCACCAAACACCATCCGGAGACGTACGAATATTTCCGAAGCTACTCGGCTGTGGTCGCCGAACGACAGAGACAACTACTGGAGGAGGGGGGAAATGTTATACACCCTCTTAGCTTATTCAGGTGTTAATTCAACCAATGTAACTGTATATTACACAGGCTGTTTTTACCACTCAGTTAGATAAGGTTAGCTATTGACCGAAAAAATGTATTCAATGGAATGTGGAGTTACGTAGTAGACTATGACATAACTATGAACTCAAAGTACTACAAAGTAGACAATTTCGTACCACATGGTAAGAACTGCCCGGGTAGGGGGTGTGTCCTAAGGCTGCGACCAGTCACCAGGAGAGAAGCAGCAACATTCTCTTGTGTAAACTTTCTGTGACTTGGGAATTATCCAAGCCGCCTTGCAAGCATAGGGATTTATGACAAATCCACTCTTAATGCGCCCCTTCTGCATTAGACGAATTTCAACTGATGGTAAAACAGTCTTCAAAAAAATTAGGCTCTCAGTTTGACCTGTATATATGTAGGTATATGTATATGTTTTTGTGCGAATATCTCGCGATTGATTGAACTGATTTCGATACGGTTTTCAAAAAAAGGTTTGTTACATCATCATCATCATCACGCCTTTTATCCCCGAAGGGGTAGGCAGAGGTGCACATTATGCCACTACAATGTAACACCCACTTTTGACTATTTATGTTATGAGTCCCATGTAATAGGGGGTGAGCCTATTGTCATTCCAGACTACGTGCTACTACTGAGAATTTTTTAAAAACCCAGTAATTCTTTGCCCGACCCGGGAATCGAACCCGAGACCCCTTGCCGTCGCACTTGCGACCACTCGGCCAACGAGGCAGTCAGTCAGTCAGTTTGTTACACTTAGGAGGTTTTAGTATATAAACATAACATCACGCAGTTTATTCTGGCAGGGGCAGGCAGAAGTGCACATTATGGCACTTAATGGCCATTGTACAATGTAACACCCACTTTTCAGTACCTATTTATGTTTGAGTCCCATATAATAGGGTGTGAGCCTATTGCCATATATGTACTGGGCACAATTCCAGACTCCGTGCAACTGAATTTTTTTTAATCCGGCATTACTTTGCCCGACCCAGGAATCGAATCCGAGAACCCTTGCCCGGCAGTCGCAGTCACAATTTTAATACCTATATTCATTTACCGATTTCAAGAAAAAGGCGGTTAAGTCCGGATTTTTTAAACGTTGCTTATAAAAGAATAATTATTTCAGCCTAGTCTGGATGTCCGTGATGATAGTTGTAAATCTAACACACATGGTCTTGTCGAGTTTTCGGCTGTTTTTCATCCTGCAGCCGATCGAGGAGCCGGAGATACACCCGTTAGACCTGGTGATGGTAGGCCTACAGGTCGCCTGTCTCATCGACATCTTCATCAAGTTCAACACGGGATATTTAAACAGAAGTCATTTCCATGTTGTTATGAGTAGAAAATCTATCTTCTGGTAAGTTTGTCCTTGTAAAGATCCCTCCCAGCAGTCCCAGCTGATCAAATTACTTATCATATCATAAGTGTGCGTAAAATCTTTATTTAGATTTTTTTAC
The DNA here is from genome assembly GCA_902850265.1 of Spodoptera littoralis. Classification (NCBI taxonomy): domain Eukaryota; kingdom Metazoa; phylum Arthropoda; class Insecta; order Lepidoptera; family Noctuidae; genus Spodoptera; species Spodoptera littoralis. The sequence goes on along the minus strand of LR824542.2, from coordinate 2,098,474 downwards.
TAAGTATAATTACATATTTTCTGCAATTCTTTCACCTTCAATAGGGTTTTGTTTATAGGAAATTTGTATTTAATAACTTAAATTTGAGCTAATAACTATCTTGTGCATGATGTGTTAACCTTTAATTGATTGTTACACTGGCAAATACATATTGTAAACCGATTTGTTGTAATATGATGTGTAAACAGTCGTTGGCTGACCCCCCTAAATACATAAAATAAATAATGGGTATCACCATTTTATTGTACCCTAAATGCTGGTTTATAACAGTAGTTTATAAATTCCTCTCAGCCACTACCTTCGTCGGTGGTTCATAGTGGACCTGGTGTCCAGCCTGCCAGGTGTCTACGTCGTGCTCGCTTACATGAAAAACAGAAATCGATTGCAGTTAGTAGCGTATTTGATGGCTCTACTTAGAGCTGCCAAGATCTACAACGTTGTTATTGACCTGAAGGTCTTTTTGAGGGTATGTGATATTAATTTAGTAACTAGCACTTCAATACACTATACAGTTCCTAACGGGTAACCGGGGCTCCTGCTCGACGTGCAGGAGAAGGAACGGGGTGGTTTTTAGTCAGTAAGAGTCTGACACTCCCTTCCGCCTCACCCAGGCGGGAGCAGTCATTCGATGATTTTCCCCCCTTAAAAAAAAAAATACACTATACAGTTTCACAATGTGACGGATAGAATAATCTAAAAAGTGTTAATCTATAATCTAGGAGTGTTTTCAAACTTCTAACATATTTGAAACCATATTAACTCAGCATTCCGCTTCCTTCCTCAGCAGTTCCATATAATAGATTCATGGGATAAACCTATATGTTATTCCAGACCATACATAACCTAACCTTGTTCCAAATTTCATCCCGGTCCCTTCAGCCGTTGAGGTGAATGAGTAATAAACAAACAAACAAACGAACTTTCTTAATTATCTTATACTATTATATAAAGCGGAAGAGTTTGTTTTTTTGTTTATTTGTTTGAACGCGCTAATCTCAATCTCATAAATCTAACTACAAGTCTGATTTAAATAATTATTTTTGTGTTGGATAGCGCATTTATCGAGGATGGCTATAGGCTATAAAACATCACTCTACGACCAATAGGAGCAGAGCAGAGCGTGTGAAACCGCGCGGAAGTAGCTAGTTCATAATATTCGTAGGACGCAGTATTAGAGCAACCCGCGTAATACATATATGTTGGCCAAAAGTGTAGCTTAAAAGTTATTACGTGTTTTGTCCACAGCTGTTTACAGAGTCGTACATCGTGCATGGTCTGGTCCGCCTGAACGTGATGTTTGTGCTGTCTTCGCACTGGTGCAGCTGTCTCATGTACTGCCCTGCCATCGTCGTCTATTACTGTCAGTATTTCAATTACCTAATTATACTGATCTTCAAAATGGTATATCGCAAAGCATAATATGATAATGCTATATGTTTAGGCAAAATATTATGCCAAATGTCTTTCTTCTTCCTAGGTAAGCGTTGTTGCGTAAAAATCTACCAAACCTTCCAATTCTTCTAGTGGCGGCGATATATTTAGATAATCATTAAACCTAAAGAATAATGCATGATGGTTTTTAATAGGATAACGCCTGATAGAGACATAAGAAAAAGATTAAGAAGAATAATTTAAGAATTTGAAATGAGGTTGAAATATTTCAACATTACAGGTAACTTAGGAAACTTTCTTTCCCAAGTTAGGTATGTGGGGTTGGCAGAAGAAGAACGTAGGATACGTCCTACGTAAAATCACGTTTTTAGAATGTAAGTAAGTATTCGTTCGACCAATATCTCGTTCCAGGGACGGGAGAGATGCCGACACATTACAACTTCTACATGCGCATCCCTGGCACGAAAGACTTGATGGGACATGACCTGACCACTCGATACAATAAAGCTATTATAATTGCTCTATCCGCCTTTTTTGGTACATGTTTTAATTACTTATTATATTATTACAGTACCTATACCAGTTTAGAATCTTTCTCTGAATGGAGTAGGCAAAGACTATTTCGTCATCTCTACTTATTTGCACCATGGACCATTGACATCATAGAGCAACACGGTCCGCCGGTGGCCCGTGTTGCTCTATGATTGACATGGACTACTACTGAAAATTCGCATGTATGATTGATAGAATTTGATAATAAATTAATATAATTTTCAGGTACCGGATTTACTATGTTCCGCTCAACAGAGCCAGATGAAATCTTAATTCATTCCGTAATCATTGTCTACGCCGCTATGTTCATGGTATTTACGCTAGGTATCTTATACATATGTATACTAACCTATTGATCTGAAAATTTCTTAAAGTGACACGGGAACCTCCAGTTTTTAGTAAAAAATCATCAAATGAGCCCTTTTATGAATGAGGCAGAGGGGAGTATCAGTCAATAACTGACTAAAAACCTCCATGCATGGGCCTCGGTGCACGTCTGCATCATAAACTAAACTGATAATGTAGTCAGTACTTACTTATCTACTCGTTAAGCTATACTGATATATATTTTCTATGTATTCTCAAAAACTTATAATTGTTTTCTAGTTTACCTGATAAAAAGTTATCTCACAATCTATGGGTCTACAATGCGGTACCAGGGACTTATGAATCAAGTAGAGGTAAGTTGCATATAAAACTTTTATAAGTAAATAGTACCTACGTAGTTATTAATAAGTCACTTATGTCTCTTGATCATTTCAAAGCGTAGATGACTGAATTGAATGAAGCGTAGATGAATGAAATGAATTCATCAACGGAATGTTTATTGGTATTTCATTTACCAGGAATACATGAAATACAGACAGTTCCCACTTTCCTTGAAGAAACGAGTGCGTGCTTTCTACAAGTTTAGATATCAAGAGCGGTACTTTAAGGAAGAGTCTGATCTTGATTGTCTTTCGGGTTAGTAGTAAATTGATGTCCATTTATTACATTTAGGTACATTTGCGGATTACATACTGATACAAATAATATAGCGCCTACCCACTATGTCAGACTGAATTTACTGAACTGCACTACGGGGTACCTAGGCGTTCATATATTGCGTCCACATCGCGAGCAGTTCAACGAGTTACAGATTACAGTTTTTATGTTTAAGTTATACATATAATAGGGATGACAGGGTATGAAAATTAAAAAATCTAATTAGTCCGTCAGTTAGGTAATGAAAAATTATTAAAAAAGTATTTTTTTATTTATAAAATTATACTTAGATAAAATGAATTAAAGTTTAGGAGTGGGGCCTAAAACGTAATTTCTATGTATAAAATGTACATAGTAGTGACGTCACGCGACATTTCAAATCAATAAATCGTCGAAATTATTCGTTTCTGTAAAAAATAAAAAATACGTGTGTAATGTTTTAAAATAATCTATCAGACGGACATTAAAATAAACATTAGTCATCTAGGTACCCTATTTATCGTAGGTACCCCGCGGTGCAGTTAAGATCTTGGTTAATTTATCCACAATCCTGGATCGATTTTTGTCCTCCCCTATAGTGACAAAGTACCTTATTAGTACCGATCACCCTGAATGGGTCTACTCTCGAGGTTGTTCAGGAGTATGTCTACCTATGACAAACCCTACAGTTTGGTAGAAACAGCTTCGAGAGGGTGGCTCGTAGAAGGATACAGCTTGGCTGGGCGGCGTACAGGAAACTCTATCGGGTCTTTTCGTCAACTCTACCGCAAAGCCTGAAGACGAAAGTCTTCAACGAGTGCGTCCACCAGTCATGACATACGGAGCCGAGACGTGGACACTAACAGTGCGACTGATCCACCAATTTAAGGTGGCGCAGCGAGCTATGGAGAGGGCTATGCTCGGAGTATCTCTGAAGGATAGGTTCCGTAACGAGGTGATCCGACAGAGAACTAAAGTTACCGTTGTAGCCTAAGGATTAGCAAGCTGAAATGGCAGTGGGCCGGTCAAATTTGTCGAAGAACCGATGACCGCTGGAGTAGTCGTATTCTAGAGTGGAGACCGCGTCTAGGCAAACGTAGTGTAGGGCGCCCTCCAGTTAGGTGAAGTGACGATATACGTAAAGTGGCTGGTAGTGGTTGGATGCGTAGAGCTGAAGACCGAGCTCAGTGGCGTGCCATTGGAGAGGCTTATGTCCAGCAGTGGACGATAACAGGCTGTTGATGATGATGACCTTATTATTTAGATAAGTTATTCATGTGTATAAATGATTTTTCCTATATCAGAGGAATTACGTGACGAAATTAAGCTGCACACGTGTCGCACGTTGGTCCACAAAGTGAAGTTGTTCGAAGACGTGTCTGCGAGCGTGGTGGGCACAGTGCTAGGCTGTTTGCGCCCCGAGGTCTTCCTGTCGAATGACTTGGTGGTCCGCGCGGGAGATATCGGCGACTGCATGTACTTTATAGCCACTGGGACTGTTGCTGTGTACTCCTTGAAGGGAGTTGAGGTGATCATTCTTTATCCAAATCTGTTCAATTAGAGACTGGGTTCGACACTTGAGAGTAAACTAGAATTAGTACCTTAGTTACCCATGTAGGTACAGGGGGCTTACTCTTGAATCCAATTCCGATCGATCGACATTGATATTGAGGAATTTCGTACTCTTCAGTTGTAACACTAGCGCCCATTGCATCCGTATTGCGTGGATATTTAATGAACTGAATGGTATTGATTTTGGTTTTATCTTCTATACTCTGAATGCTATTTTAATTATTGAGTTTTCATTGGATTGCAATTGCATTGACATTGAGATTGGTTTCAAGAGTAAGCGCCCTGGTACCTACTTTATATACTCCTTTCTGAACCCAACATCAATTTCAGACCAACTCGGTTATGTTTGTAGATTATTTAGCTACAGATATAATTGGATAACATACTAATTACATTTTTCACCTACTTACAACCAAAACAATCTTTTTCGCAGGTGTGTCACTTAGAGGACGGTCACCATTTTGGCGAAGTAGCGTTACTGATGAAAGATAGCAAGCGCATAGCTACTGTGGTCGCCGTCGAGATTACTCAGCTGTATAGACTTGATGCAGTTGACTTCAAGTAAGATTGTGATTTCGTAGGAAACTATATAGTTCCTAGATTTAGTGTATATTAAAGGTCTGACTTGAAACGTAAGACGAGAATTGTTCGGTTAAGTTATCAATGGTTGGGCTCGCTGCCATTGCAGCGGTAAGACCCCTCTTTGAGGAGTGGCTTGAGAGACGCTACGGCGTCCTCACCTACCGCCTGACGCAGGTCCTCACCGGACATGGAAGTTTCGGGAGGTACCTGTGTCTGATGGGGCGGGAGGAAACGCCCGGGTGTCATCACTGCGAGGACCGCCCTGAGGACACGGTGGAACACACCGTAGCGGAATGCCCTGCGTGGGCTGAGCACCGCCGTGCCCTCAGGGAAGTGATCGGCGATGGCGACCTCTCGCGTCCGGGCCTAGTGCAGGCCATGATGCGGAGCGAGGGGGACTGGGATGCCGTCTCCTCCTTTTGCGAAGCAGTCATGCTAGCTAAGGAGGAGGCGGGACGCGTGAGGCAGCGAAGCGCTGCCTCCTCGCGACCCAGCCATCGCGAAGGACACACCGGGCGTCGGGGATCGCGGGACGATCTCCGGCCACCGTAAGCGCGGGCCTGCGGACGGCGAGCATGGGTGGCTCCCCGTCCGACCAGAAACAGACCCGAGCGTACGGCGCGTCGCGTTCCGCGCGCGCCTCAAAGAGCCATCAGACCACCACAGATGGGGCCCAATAGGGCCGATGCCGATTCGGAGTCGCGGAGAACCTAACGGGTAACCGGGGCTCCGGCTCGACGTGCAGGAGAAGGAACGGGGTGGTTTTTAGTCAGTAAGAGTCTGACACTCCCTTCCGCCTCACCCAGGCGGGAGCAGTCATTCGATGATTTTCCCCCCTTAAAAAAAAAAAAAAAAAAAAAAAGTTATCAATGGTCGTAACATGCTAACTATATAATTGGTCTATAATACACGTTTGTATAACGTGTATTATAGACCTTACGACCTTTTAAGTTTGGGAGAGCCATGGTTCGGCACTAATGGGATGGCTCGACCGGAGTCATACCACGGCCTCACAGAAAACTGACGTAAAACAACGCTTGTGTTGTTTCATCGTGTGAGTGAGGTTAAATCGTAATTGGGCCTCCAGTACCCAATTACGATTTAACTGTGCAGTGTTAACTGAACAGCCGAACTGTATAGTTAAATCGTAGATATGTAGACAGTTGAAAGTAGTTTTAACTGAATCGATCCAAGATATGCACAATTTCATTAGGTGTCGGAGCTACGATTTAACAGAGCAGTTTTAACAGTGGCTGCCTCATTGGCAGAGTGATCGCAAGTGCACTGCCGGGCAAGGGGTCTCGGGTTCGATTCCCGGGTTGGGCAAAGTACTACTGAGTTTTTTCAAAAAGATGTTAGTAGTAGCACGAACTCTGGATTTGTGCCCGGTACCTATATGAGAATAGGCTAACCCCCTATCACATAAGATTCGTAACACAAATAGTAAAAAGTCGGTGTTACATTGTACAGTGCCATTAAGTGCTGTAATGTGCACCTCTGCCTACCTCTTCAAGGATAAAAGGCGTGATGTTATGTTTTAACTGTGGGTGAGCAGAAACAAAATGGCACCACTTCTAAGACGCCGATTCGTAGTTTTTTTTTAATATATTAAGTAATATCGTTTATGTTTTTATCATGAAGTCGATTCGTGTTGTCTCACCCGACATTGTACGACCGCATCGAGGAACTGGCGTCGCGTCGCATGCACCAGACTGTTCTACTAGATGACGAATTCCGCCGAGAGAGAGAACAGCACAACCTCGCAGAACAACTCTTTAATCTTCCTAATGAAAATACTGAAAACTTAAACAAAGTTTTGTAGTTCAAAAGTAAAGTAGTTGTAAAATTGTAAATGAAACTACTTCTATTTGTAATTTAAAAATATTTGGGTCTATGTGATGTAAGACTTGTAAAAGCAGCCACGATGATGAAGATTCTATTTTTAATTATTTCCAGGATCTAACTTAATTAATAAGCATGGTTGGCATGGTTGGCATGGTAGTGGGGCAACCCATAGCCGTGTAAAATGTAGTAAATTTGATTCTTTGTGAGATCCGCACAAATTGTTCTACTGCATCTGGGTATCTTGTATACCTATGTAAAACTTATATATTCTCTCTGATTTCTTGCTTTCTTATAAGAAAGAATCCATTATAGCAAAAAAATGTGCAATTTTATTGCATTTATTTATTCAGTATTATTTTATATTGTAATTATTTTTTACTATTGTAAAGACCAAAGGAATGTATTTAAGTTTGTAATTAAGCTAAGAATTGTTGATTAGCAATAATAATAGGCAGGCAACAATAAACTCTTCACAGATAAGTAAAACACTTGTTTTCTTAAATATAAACTTTATGAATACAAACAAGTATTAGGTTGAACAGAATCAATTTCGTGACACACTCTCGGAATGCTGTACATAGCTTACAAACTAAGTTTCTTTACAATATTACACGTAAATTCCCACCCATAGTAGTAAGAAAAGAATCCCGAAGCCGGAAAATAGGGAGGCGACCAGCGACAATAACAATTCTTTGAATAGATCCCTCGACACTTTAGTGCTAGTAACTTCGTATACAAAGAACCACGCAGTGAAGAAAATGCCGATACCGAGGAGGAGAAGAGTAAGATGCGGGAAAACTGCCGGGTTGATCGGAGACGTGTAGCGCACCATCGATTCAATTTCCAGCTGAAAAAGCAATGAACATTCTCACTATGAATCAAAATGTAACTAAACAATATAAGATTTTTTCCAATAAGTATGTACTCACACTCATTTTGAGGTATTTTTCTTAACTTTAAATAAGAATTACACGACACGATGCTAAACACTGTCATCAAAGGGATACGTCAGTCAATTTGCCGGCCATCGACAACTTGTATGAAAAATAAAAACGTCAAATTGTATCATAGACTTTTAGTAATTTATGATTCCTTACTAATTATATTTCAATGCCTTTTTTGCTTTTACTATAGAATAGAATAGCATAATTCTATTTTTCAATTGTGATTTTTCTTGCTACTTTGTAAGTGATTCTACGTAAATTCTAACCTAACCATCAGATTTCACAGATAAAACATGTGATAATGTGATGTTTCCTTCAATCTGTCAATATGTCAATAGTGTCAATGATTGAGCAAATAAAAAAAACTCAGAAGAGACCATGTAAATTAATTAATAAAATTGTTAATATCTAAGTCTCATCTGTTCATAGTTACAACATTTTAACATTTCCTTTTGTTTATTTAAACAGCTAAAAGTTCAAAATCACCACAATGGTGGTCATCACATCGCATGGCTACAGCTGTTTTGAAAAGCTTTGTTTTGCTTTTTATTTGTATCTTCAAAATTAAAATATAGTTGAAGTGGTCTTTATGTTGTGAATCATGTCGGGTAAATGCTTTCTAATGAGTGTAAATAACATGCAAAATCAAAGATTAAACGAAGTGAAACCTATGCCCAAAGAGAAGGTCATGTCTTATGAAGAAAAGTCGGTGGGATCAACTCCGTTCTTCAAGTGTGAAGCCTGTCCTTACATGGCTCTTGCAGAAGACGATATTAAGTTTCACCTGTTCACTGTTCATCCTGAATTAGCAAAGAGCAATGGTCTGGCAGATAACATTCAAATCCCTTGCCCAGGCTGCACAAGTATCTTTGACGCTGAGGAGACTCTGAGGACTCATCTACGTAATCATCACAAAATGGGCTTTAGAGACGTTAAGAAAATGGTAAAAAGCCTAGTACAAATAGCTCTCAAAAATGCCAAATTAAAAACGGAAAGCACAAATACAGAAGTCTCCGATACAGGCCAAATTGGCACCCCTGCACAGAATATAGCTGATATAAAGATGCCTCAAGTCATAGAAATAGTTCCTGATGCTGTTAATATCAACAACAACTTGCCAAAAGGGGTGGCATATATATCAGTTGATGAATTACATAAAATGAGTACTCCAAACTTTGAAAAGGTTGATCCTAAAGAAATAATACAAGAGGCTAGTATAAATATAGTTTATACGAATGAGACACCGCAATATGTGAGCGTGTCTGATGCAGGGCCAGTGAACCAGTCCTGTAATGTGATACCGGTGAGCACAGCACCTCCCGACTTGATAGCATCAATACCACCAGGTTCAAGTCCAATTGATGCAACTCTGTCACCGACTCAAAATAAAGATTTATCACACATTCCATTATTACTTAAAGCTGACCAAGTTGTGGAAGAAGTGAAACCGAATAACATGGAGGCACAGAAGAAAACTGGAACTATGTGCTTGGTAAATGGATGTAGGACTTGTTTGAAAGAGGATCAGACTCTTGCATATCACAGACAATGTCATCAAAATGGTAAATTAGTCTGTCCAGAGTGTTCCAAAGTATTTCCCGGTGTAGATATGCTGCACACGCACTTGTGGAAGATCCATGAAGTGGATATGGAGCTGCCAACCTGCGATGTCTGTGGCTTCAAGACATACAATAGATACAGGCTTTATAATGTGCACATGAATTGTCACAAAAAACTGAAAGACTTCATATGTGAGTACTTTAGTTGACTTTATTACTCTTTCTTTTTTTATTGCATAGAAACATTTCTGAATATATTACTAACATATTAAATAACTGTTATTAATATTATTACTCCTGTTTATGTAGACTTTATTGTATTTATACAGTCTCCAGTTGACATTGTTGGCTTTTAAATCAATCTATATTTAATCTGTCAAACACCAAGCGGTCACCGGTGACCGCGACCTATTGTTCTTTAATTGTGTCTATGTCGTAGGATAATTTGATATTTCGAATCTTCGCGGAAATCCTAGGGGTTTTGCGAAAACGCGGATAATTAGACATAGGCGAAAAATTATCAAATCTTACTGGACAAAGTCAGGATTTTTGCGAAAATACTCGTTACTATAGTAAGATTGCGAAACGAAACGCTGGCTGTTATGAAATAAGAACGCTGGTTGGTCGGTCAGCGCGTTCAATAAGAGATCGTCTCTGATTGGTTGACGTCTTAAATGTTTTTTCGTCGTCTTAAACGACCAGTTTCATCCAATTTATGGATTACTTACACCCTAAAATTGGATCATTTTTTTTTTACAACGACTGAGATCTCCTGTTGTCTGTAGAAAACAACATACATACTAAAATTTTCAATAAAAGGTTTAATCAATTTTTCTTTCTCACCTAAACTAGGAACCAATTAGAAGCCAGCCACTAAAATTGTAGCCAATCAGTGTTGAGCACATCAAATCTTACTATAGTAACGAGTATTTTCGCAAAAATCCTGACTTTGTCCAGTAAGATTTGATAATTTTTCGCCTATGTCTAATTATCCGCGTTTTCGCAAAACCCCTAGGATTTCCGCGAAGATTCGAAATATCAAATTATCCTACGACATCTATAAAACTGGTACTCGACGAGTTAAATCTATGACAAAACATATTTCACTTTGTAATTTTTCTTTGCCGATCCATTGCAAATCAATCCACCGATTGCAAATCAATAATGAAAACATTATTGATAATGAACACATTATTGATTTAATTATAATAACAGCAGCTAACTGTTACAGGTCCAATCTGTTCGAAAGCTTTTAAGAATTCCAATCAACTTTCCAAGCATAAACTTATACACAAGGAGTCTAAGACTCCATTATGCTGCTCCATCTGCCAGCGTCAGTTCTCCAATGAACGTAGACTAAGGTCACATGTTGCCGAGGTCCATGATAAGATCAAGCCTTTCAAGTGTGAGATCTGTGATTACTCCACAGCCAGGAAGGAACAACTCAAACAACATTTAAGATCACATACTGGTATGTATCTAGACTATCTATGTAAAGAGTAGGTATATTGTTAAATTTATCATTGTTATTTAGAACTTATACTATGAAAGCTAGTTAGTTCTCATTCCAATAATAATGTTACTGATATTTTTTATAAATGTTAGAAACTTTTCGATATTTCTGCGACTTGATGGCACTTGCAACCATTTTGCTTACAAATCAGGCCAAAATTTTACTAAGTTATGCTTCTTTCCAGGAGATAAACCTTATCAATGTGACCAATGCAACTACCGGTCAGCTGACCACAATGGTCTGCGCCGACATAAGAAACAACATTCAAAGGAGAATGTCTACAAATGTAAGCATTGTCCATATACAGCCATACAGTCGACACTGTTCACCTCCCACATGATCTCCAAGCATCCTAACGTCACCGACAGTGACGTGCACCGGTGCCCGTACTGCCCCTTCAAGTGCATCAGCAAAGATAAGTACTTCCAACATCTGACTACACATTCAGATAAAGAAGGCATTCAAGTACTCATAGAAATGAACAAAGTCAAACCAACGTGGACAATACCACCTAGCGAAGCAGAGAAACCAAGCGAAAACACCATCATTAACCCTGAGCCTGTAGAAGTATGCCCTAAACCTGTCAATGAGATACCAATAGAAGTGTACGACTGTGACAACTACGCGGAAAACTTGCCGCAGAACTACGTGAAGAATTTCTGTAACACGACAAGCAACAACACTCAACAGCCTGACTTCAACGCGCAGCTAATGGTCACCGACCTCAGCAAGGACGACAACAACTCCGACTGCCTCCTTTCCGAAAGCTCCAACGACACGATGATGGAAAGGCATCAGTACCAAGCGCAACACCCGTTGCTTACCTACGATGGCAACCCGTCTAATCTACACGGCTTCCTAAATACGTCTGTGTCAATGGAGCAAAACCTTCTACAAAATAATAACAGCCCTCATACTTCCAATCATTGTTCGATACCGAACAGTATAAACAACAACATCATGGCCAACTTCCCGATTAGATTACCTCCCGCGCCCCTAATATCGCTGCGGAACAATATAACATTGAAACCTAGCGACAAGATATCTCTGCCTGGGGCTAAAGTAACAGGAATTATAAAACCGACGCAGATCTTGCCAGTACCTTCGTCCAGCAACTCTCCTGTCAACATATCTATGGATCCGGAGGGAGTACCGAGAAAGAAACCTAAAATATCAGTAAAGAGCAATCTTATCCTGAAAGGTCCAGATCAAGAGAACATGTTCCACTCACAGCAAAAGATGGCATTCAGGAGGCTGGAGGACAATGAGAGGTTTGGGCTGGCCAGCCCTGTCACATTCAATAATCTGATCACGACGCAGTTCATGCAACTGCAGCCTCAGCCGTCACTGAGTCAGTCTCCGAGGGATATAATGGTGTATCCCCAGGAACCGATGATAGCGGACGCAGTGACTACGCCTGTCGATACCGAAATTAGCAATAACCCCCAGATATTCTCTTTTAACCAGCAAATTAATGTTAATGCCATGACGATGCTTCCACCACCGCAAAAGATCCAAACTAATGACCCTAGCTACATCAAATTAGAGAGCACAATAAAACAAAATACGCAGTCGCCAAGTTTGGAAAGAATGTGTAATGCCAATCTTCTGAACAATTCTGCTATAACCCGCGAATATAAGGCGTCACCGCCGCTTGAAGAAATACATAAGAACATAGGCGAAATTAAAAACGAAGTAAAATCAGATTCTTTCTATAGCTTGGCGATCAACAACGAGGCACCAAACCCTCCTGCTATAACGTCGATGGACAATTTCTTCCTGGACAACTTATGCGCGGGAGAGAAGTACACGTCCGGACTCATGGATCTAACTGGCGTCAGCCTGCAGCCGATATCGGATGATCAGAATGACGTAATAGAGATCGATGACAACTCTGACGACAACAAGCTCCTGCCGCGGCTAGACATATACTACAATTTGGAAGGGTTGTACCCTCACAATGACTTCCACTTCCTGGACAGCGACCCTGGCTTCCAACCAGACGATCTCAACAGGATGGTTAGTGAGGTGCCCAGTATTAACCAAAAAGATTTGCTGGACTCTGCTAGTGAAGGGAATCTAAGCACTGCTAGTGAGAACCAAGGGTGCACTCAAAGTGTAATGGACCCCATCATGAATACCACGGTGCGACTGACCACTAACAAAATAAATGTTAAAAATATTGAACTCATGAAGAATTAATGAGATATCCATTTTTGCTCTTATGAATCTTCCCCTCTGTGATGTAGTTAATACCTCCTGTTACTTGTTAGGCAATATTTTCGTACTAATACATAATTACGTGTAATGTAATATTTTAATGTGTAGCTATACATACATAAGTGTACATATTTTAGACTAATCAATTTAATGTACCAGAATATTTTGACTGTGAATGTAAAAATGGAGTAAATATGTTTATACCTAAAATAGGTATAATATAAAAATAAAACAAGGCGCCAGTGCGTCGCCTTTAAGCTAGGATTAAACTGGAAAACCCTATTAGGTATATTATCTGCGTAGATCTGCCTTATTGGTCGCATTTGCGACCACTCGACCAACTAGGCAATTTTTGTAAATAATTATTTATAGGTCTTTATGTAAAATGTAAAAGTCATGCTATATTAATTAAAGAGAATGTTGCCTAACAAGCATATCGTTGTTGTATACTGCGTTTAGTCTCGGTCAGACTTCGTCAATTGGGTAGTTTCCTCGAATCCTCGGTCGAAAATACATTATTTCGACTTCCGTGCAATAAAATATTCAAAATCTTTCATTAATTGTTTCGATGATGAATTTAATTTTCGTGTGTTTCGGCGCATCAGTGTAAAAATATTATGACGCCATAACCCACAATCTCATAAAATTCATAGAACATTAGTTTTTGACATTTCGATAAAAAGTATTGAATTTGACTAGTTGGAAACTATCCTATTTACATATTTTCTAAGACCGAGATATTTTTTTAAAAGACTGTTAAACTTAATCATTGTAAATATTTATTTATTAAATGGAATGTGTTATATGTTTTGTTTTTTATACACTACAATGAAGTCCCCGCTGTTTCTTATTTCTTGGTACTTGTAGAGGGTCCAAATGTCAGTGACGTCATTGAATGGTTTGGGGTCTGTATGGACCCCTTTCTCGTGAGGACCGATGATGATCAGCACGTTGCCGTCGTAATATTTGAGGTAGTCATCAAAAGCTTTTCGATTGTTAAAGTAACAAAAGAGTAGAGCAGCATTTTTGTTTCTCTGAACTAAAGAGATTGTCTCCTTGTCCATTTCCGTAGGTGTGATATGCAGTGGTATGAAGTTTGGCGGGGCGTACTTGCAGCTCCACCACGCCCCGTCTACTTCAATGCCCGAAACTGGCACGCCTGCAAAGTCAGCAACGCAATTGTACTTATATAAATTTTGTTGCACACTATTTATTTTAAAAAAAATATCACAGTTGCATCTAATAGCCAAACTGCGACATGTTAAAAAAAAAACATGATTACTGAATTATACAATATAAAAATTAGGTAAATGTTAAAATAAATGTAGATAAGTTTACCAGTTGCTTGAGTGATCATCCACTCAAGAAGTCCGCTGCCACAGCCAATGCTCACGATCCTGTCACAGCGTAACTCCGCCAAGCAATTCTCAACAAAACTAAAGTTTTCTTCACTAGGGTACACCCACAAGACTTTATTCCTTTCTGGATGATCATGGTACCGAGCCACTATTTCCCTCCATTTATTGTCTTTGTACAAAACTTGTATATCGGCAACTATGTCCATAGTGTAGAATGCGGACGTCAGGAGTAACATTGACTGTGAACTACGAATACAACGGGCTTGCCCGAGCTTACATAACACCCTTCCCTGTGATTTATCTGTTGAACTACTTAGCAGAGATGGATTTAGGGGTTTTTTGCTGTTCTAGACGTAAATAAAGAATGAGAAAGGTCAGTATTTTTCAGCATGTAAACTTGAAGGCAAGTAAGATTGGAGGCATTGCGTAAATTGCATTAATGCAAACTCTATTTTTAGTAAATTTAGTTTTTATGTAAATTCCCTATTTCTTTTTGGAAAATCTATAAAAGACAAAGCGCACAATACATACATATTTCAAAAACCATTATATTACATTACATAACGAAAATGTATATTTTTCCTAAAAGAAACTAACCAAAAATTACCACATAGTCCTAAATACGTCTCTGTCATTTTCCCTAATGCGCTACAAGAAAAAATTGGCTGCAACCCAAGAATATTGTTTCAATTGGCAATACATTCAGGTAGCGATCACAACTGATAAATAACAATAAAACAGACACCATATCGTTTCAATGCATTTATTTGTCTCTAAATTTACGTAAATTACGAATGTTTATATAAAATATAGCAAAATACAGATAGTATAAAATACGCATTCCATGTTAGAGTGACGATCAGTATAATATTAACCTTTTGAGCGCCAGGGTCACAAATACGTGACAAGCGAAAACTGTCCCTGAGCGCCAACGACACAAATATGTGACAAAAACAGCGGTACATTAAAACACGAAATAAACTATTTAAACATTACTTTAATGCCTATTTATTTATATACCTGTAAAATAGAAGGACCAAAATTTATTTATTTCCATAAAACTAATTAAATTGCATTATAAATATTGAGAAATTTTACGTTAAAAAGAAAGAAATAAACTCTGAAAAAAGAATGTCCTCACACGCCAGAGTCATAACTGCGTGACCGCTAGTGATGTAGCGCATGTTGGATAATATCATTATTTCAAATCAAAGATCGATTCGAAACTTTCCTCTGGAATATATTATTTTAGGTATAATTTGGTACTAGGATAAAGCAGCATTAATTTTATAAAACCAGTCTTAAAAATCATTCAATAAGCTACATAGTCAAAAATAAAATTTGGTTGGGTCGAATTTCGATATTCACTAATCCCAACTCAAGCGCATCCCTAACGCAACCCGAATTATCAGTACCCTGTACGCCATGGTCACGACTAGACGACAATATCGTGACGTCACAAGCGCGGCGACCAGAAATTAGTGAAGTGAATGAATAATATTTATGATTAATTTACTTGTGATACCGAGTTCAAGATTTATATTAAGTGACTATTATAATGAGTGGGAATTTAATGACTACGGAAGAACTTCTTCGCATATTAGAAGGAGTCTCAGATGACGAAGAATTTTCGGAAACAGAATCTTTGGACGAATTTGATTTAGAGATTTGCATTGTAGATTTTGTATAATTTTGTTATATTATTCAAAAGATTTATTAGTATAAGACTGATTGGTAATTGTGATAATTATATATAATCGTTAATTGTTTTAATTTGTTACTTTTTATGCCAGGTTTATAGAACTTAATATTTAAAAACATGTATACATAGTACATACTGTATAACATTTTATTAAAATTTTCTATTTTTTCATAGTTTTTATTTACCTTCTTAACCTATTTCAATCATATATTTTTAAGTACCTGTTACATTCGGAATTATAAATCTGATTTAAAAAACGTGTTTCATTTATTATAAAATAATATTGTACTAGAACATCGATAAACGAGATATTACGTTGCCACATCCCTATTTCGGAAGCGAAGTAGTTATTAAAATGGCGGGCCGTCCACGCCATGGTCACAATATGAAGACAGCGGATCAAGAATAGTGTTGTACCTACAGTTATTATATTTAAATATATTGTAGTCTCATATCTGTTATTACGGTATTATACAAGTCTGTAAATAGTGTATAACTATTACTTTAATAGGAAGAAATGTAATGTCGAATTAAATTTCAATGTTATAAAGACATTACATTTCGAAATTAAAGACGAAAATGAAAATAAAATTGATTATCGATGAAGTTTTGGAATCCCTATTTTTTTCGTAGGTATTTGCGGTGAATTTGTGGCCTGGCGTTGAGGGCAAGTTCATGCGTTTTTGCTCTGGCGTTCAAAAGGTTAATGGATGACTAAAGGGCTCGTTATTACATTATGGTACTTAGTAACGCGGCTCGTCCACTTATGTCCTATGTTCCTATCTAGCTATTTTTTAACCGACTTCAAAAAAAGGAGGAGGTTCTCAATTCGACCGTATATATGCTTTTTTTTATATACTTGATGGGCCGACGTTTGATCACTAGCTACACATTGTTTACTTAATTAATTACACATTAAACTATGCTACGGGAAATTTCCTGTAGTATACAATAGTTGATCACAGGCTTAATTTATACAACTGCCTTTGAAATACGAAAATCAGAAATTGGATTATAAAAATTAACAAGAAAATGCACTTTTACAAGAAAATTGAGTCTTAACTAAAAATCACGGGTTAATCACGTAAATACACTGAAAAAGCTCTACTAGTTTCGAGCCACAGAGGGCTCTTCCTCATGAGCAGCGTGCGTATTCGCGGCAATTTCGCACAGCCTACATCGATGTCGTAGGCTGCGCGATTTTTAGTTAATTTAGTATGCCTCACGATAGTTAGTATAAAAATTGAGTATTACCAAATCAATAATGTAATTAACGGATAAATGTTACTTAATTATTATTGCTAGTGAAAAGTATGTATGAAACATACATCACAACCTTAGTTTCGTTTTGATAATATTAATATTGGAGACATTGTTTACACTTTTTGGCGGTAAATTCGAAGCCGCCATGTTTATTGGTTTTTTTTTAAACGGTAGGGCGAAGTGAACGAGTTTATGCAACATGGTACCTCACAATAAATGTTAAACATCAACTTAAAATACGTGAGATCAACTTACATCAGAGATCATGATCTTCAGTCGACATTTTAATAACTAATATTATATATTTCATTTATTTATATTTTGTTCAAAATTCCAGACTCAAAATAACAGATTTTTATCACATAAATACAGTTTTGGCAGACCAATATAAAAATATGAGCATTTTTGATATTATTAAATTAAAACAAAATTTTAATTGCACAAGTTATTACTTATATTTCCATTAAAAAAGTATTATTTAAAGATTTTTCATCAGTTTTATATGCAAAATTGGAAACATTCTTACTTTCTACCCACATTACAATCAGTCTCTTGCCCCATTTCTTCAGCCCAACATTTCCTTTAAAAACAAATCATTATTAAAACCACTATCGAGATCAAACATAAAAAAAAAAAACAATATTATTTGGTCCTCTACCATAAAATACCAATTCATAATCATTTCAATATAAAACAGTTTTGTATAACTTGTTAAAATCTGATTTTATATATATACGGATAATAATTATAATAACTATAGCAAATAATATGTATTGTAGTGTTACCTAACCTAACGCGTCTTGGACGCACTTATAAACTAGTATTAGTAACATTGACTGCCTGCCATTCAGAATAGAACCATTAAACAATTGCAAACACTAAATGTGTTTCAAAAATAAATGTGAAAAAAAGTATTTCATCTCGAATTTTAGTGCTAAAGGTAATTACAGACACATTAAAACATGAATAAGTTTGTTTATCGCTCAAACTTACTATGGGTTACTCGAAAAATAAAAAAAGTAACTCAGTACTAATACATCGCTAAGGAAAAACATGGAAAGAACTCTATGGATAAAATGTCCTTATATCTTAATATGCATTAAATACATATAAAATTGTTGTATACCACCGTAACTGCCTTTCCCGCCAACCCTGCTTCGACTCAGCCTTCATTATATATCTGCAAAAACATTTTTAATTATCATAAATTTCCGTTTGTTAATCTTGCTAAAACGCGACAACGGCTGAACCGATTTGGGTAATTTTGGTCTTGAAATGTTGGTAGAAGTCCAGGGAAGGTTTAAAAGGTGAGAAAAAAATTGTAAGCTGTACGAAATTTACCGGGTCAGCTAGTTTTATAATAAAAATGCTGCTTAGTTGACTACGGCCTTTATTTTTCCAAAGACAGATAATTTTTAACTGAGGAATAACTTTGAATCCTTACTAATATTATAAATCGGAAAGTGAGTTTGTTTGTTTGTTTGTTCCGCCTTAACGCCTAGACCGTAACTACTAGACCGATTGCTTTGAATTTTGCAGACGTAAAGTTAGAAGTCTGGATTAAATAATAGGGTACTTTTTATCCCGGAAAAAATTGATATATCCTAGGAAAAAGAAAAATATTGGTATAGATGGCGCTGTATGTACTGGTATAGATGGCGTTGTATGTCATTTAAAACCAGTCAACGAATTACCTACTTATTGGAAAAATCTAAATAGTGCGATATAACCGAATTCCACACGAGCGGAAAGCTATTTGTTTGTTTGCCTGTCTTAAACGGCAGAACGGAGGTACTAATTTAATTTTTTGATTTTTTAACTGAAGGTAGTTGAACGGATGGATAGTCACATAGGCTACTTTTTATACTTTTGTGATGCGAGCGAAGCCGCGGGTAAAAGCTAGTATTTGATAATTCTTCTATCCTGAAAACTGTCAAATGTCAATTTTATTCTACAGTCAAGAATTAACTGATGATTGTAAAATCGGCCCTTAGTAGTAAATATTGCTAGGTTAGGTGGTTTAACTATCCTGATTATGCATTTAATGGCACGGTTAGAGAACCGTGCCATTAAATGCACTATCAGGATAGTACATGCAGAGGCATGTAATGACACGGTGTTTGATATTAGCGACAAGTGAAGGCACTGCCAATGGACCTCAGCTACGAGTTAATGAGGCATTGATGGTCTTACCTATAGAAACGGATTGCTTCAACTTTCTTCTCCAATGCACTTCAGGCCCAGAATCAACGCTCGGCTCCTCACTATCTTTCTTATCTCTATCTCCATACAGAATCTTCTCGTACAACGTCTTCTTATCCTTAGGTGGAGCACCCAGATCCAAGTTATTTAAATTAGTTTGTTCCTCTAATTCTATCATCTTCCGCACATCTATCGGAGGTAGAGGTATAATGGAAGCTTTTCTGATTTTATGTACATACTCGCAATGCTCAGGGGAATTTGCAACGGTTTTTTCTACACTAGCAGTTTTATTGCCAACGATCACACTCTGCCGCGCATTGTTAGCGACCAAAATGTACGACTTATCTATTTTATTATCTTCATCAGCATTTTCTTGCTTCTTGTCGGTCTCATGCATATGTTTTTGCATCAGTTCCTCTGGTAGAGGTGGCAGTGGGTTCATAATCTCTAGTTTGAACTTCTCGTCCTTTTGGTAGTCATCAAGTTTAGTGGTGTGTCCGTTGGCTTGGATCTGCTTGAGGATGGTCTCGTCGCAATCCACCGCGGTTGCAGGCACGTACTCCGGGTGTGTGTTGCGGATGTGGCGCTCGAGGTTGTCTTTCCTTCTGAAGCGGCGGCTACACACTTTACAGCGGAAGGGTTTGGAATCTGAAACAAATATTAGCATCGTGAGTAAAAAAAGCTTTTCTCGATTGGAAATAAGACGATGCCTAGTGTTTCTGTAACTGTTTATCTATTACGAAATTAAGATATCAATATTTATATACTTTTCCTATTTGTCAGTGTGAATGTCAATGTAGTGTCGTACCTGTATGGACGGCGGCGTGTCGTCGCATGTCCTTCCCGGAGTGGAAGGCCCGCGGACAGCGCGGACACTGGTAGGTGCGGCGCGAGGCGGTGCGGCCCGCCGCGCCCGCGCCCCCGCCCCCGCACCCCGCGCGCACGCACCCGCCCCACCCGCCGCAAGCGCACTTCCTTTCTACGACATACTACCATGCATAAATTCGAACAACACTTTCATCCATTTACTACAAGATATCGGCCTATCTGGAGGTCATTGGGGAGGCCTCTGTTCAGATGATTGACTGCAAACTACTTTAACATGTACCTACCTATTGTATTTTAAATTAATTGTATTTGCATTTTCTATTCTTTAATTCCTTTTTTGCTTGCAGAAATTTTTATTGTAGGTACTATAAATGCAATTTATGTTTATTTCATAATAATTAAGAACTTATAGGTTCGGTTAGACTTCTATCTCTCTTGTGGTAAGCTGTGACGCGGGCGATGAACACGCAGAATTGCCTAGAAGTAACCTATTCAGAAGATACGCAAAATGTACAAGAACACTTAAGTTAATTACAAATTATTATTGCTCTCACGTCAAAATACCCCAATGCTCAATTTTAACTCGCACGTATAGTTCTTTATAATAGGTACGACAGATCTTCCCTATACGAGAGTGATGGCACGACATTTAAGTTCAACTTAAAATTGAGTATACGGGTCTTTCAGTATACGGGTATCAATCTTTGATTACTAAATGCCTGCCACCAGAAAACTATTAAGTTCTTGTTATTGGCTCTTTTAAGAAAGTTATGTTTCTGCCACCGACAGAGGGTGCAAATGGAAACTATAATCGTTTTACTAAGTTTATTATAATTAAAATTACATGATAACTCCTAAAATCTAACTAACCTAAGAGCGAATGCGTTCGATGTTAGAACAACACTGCTTTCTTATCTTAAAATTATTATTTTACTATAAAATTAGTATGAAGGTTTTATTGATACAAGAAAATAACTTAGATGTTGTCTTACCGTGTTTCCGTATATTATGTTTCCTTAGATTAGAACTATCTCGGAACCGAGTCCCGCAGGTAGGGCAGGAGAACGGGCGCTCGTCCGTGTGCGTGAGGCCATGTTTACGTAAAGACGAGAGGTTGTTGAACGCCTTGTTGCATTCGTTGCACGCAAACTTCTTTTCCTCTGTAAATAAAGTTACAAATTAACCTATACTTATACGCGCTAATCTCAGACACTACAAATTTGAATTAAATAATACATTTTGTTAACTAAAAATCGCGAGTTACTCACGTTAATATACTGAGAAAAGCCATACTAGTTTCGAACCACAGAGGGGTTCTTCCTCATGAGCAGCGTGCGCTGTTGACCGTCAGTACATTCGAAATATTATGAGATTAACCCGCGATTATTGGTTAATTTAGTATGTCTCACGATAGTTATTTATTATAAATACAATTTGTTTTAGATAGCCCATTTACCGAGGTTCACCGGTTGCCTCCGCTCTGTTCGGCGCCTATTGATCGTAGCGTGATGTTTTATAGTTAAAATAATGTTTCAAATCGGCCCAGTAGTTCCTGAGATAAGGGCGTTCAAACAAACGAACTCTTTAGCTTTATATAAGATTTGATAGAGATTGTAACGATCTTCCGCAAAGCAGGAACATCAAGAGTAGAATTTGTAATTGGATCATTCAGATATTTATTTTGATAATTTTTCCGATATTGCTTGCCTGCCTCTAGCTGCCATGAACTCATCTAGCTGACAAATTGGCATCAAATTATTATGTAGCAGATACGATGAGCTGTAGGTAATACTCACTAGTATGCTTCAATTTATGTCTCTGCAACTTGGACATCTGGAAGAATCCCTCGCCACAAACATCACAAGAGTACGTGCGCTCATTGCGGTGTACGCGCATGTGGTACTTGTAATGCGACATGGTTGCAAACGTCTGAAACATACATTGGAATTATTTATTTATATTACTACTAGCTTTTACCCACGGCTTCGCTCGCGTCACAAAAGGATAAAAAGTAGCCTATGTGACATATACCAATACACACAGCGCCATCTATACCAATAATTTCGTTTTCCCTCGAGAATAACAATTTTTCCGGGATAAAAAGTACCCTATTATTTAATCCAGACTTCTGCAAAAATTCAAAGCAATCGGTTTAGTAGTTACGGCGGGAAAGTGGAACAAACAAACTCACTTTCCGATTTATAATATTAGTAAGGATTATGACTGCCTCATTGGCCGAGTGGTCGCAAGTGCGACTGCCGGGCAAGAGGTTCGAAGGTTCGATACCCGGGTCGGGCAAAGTATTACTGGGTTTTACAAAAAAATTCACAGTAGTAGCACGGAGTCTAAAATTATGCCCGGTATATGCCACTGTACAATGTAACACCCCCTTTGCACTATTTATGTTATGAGTCCCATGTAATAGGAGGTGAGTCTAGTGCCATACACCGGGCACAATTTTAGACTCTGTGCTACTACAGATAATTAAAAAAATTCAGTAATGCTTTCCCCGATCCGGGAATCGAACCACTCGGCGGACAAGGCAGTGATTGTGTTAGTTATCTACCATATGTCATGTTGTTATTGTCATTTAACACTCAGTCTGAATGCCCTATCTGTAGATTACTATACAATTTTGGCATAAGTTTCATAGTTTCCGTATTTTTTTTTTAGTTTTAGAATTTTGATTAATGCATAATTATATCTTTCATCTATGAATTTATAAAGAAAATTGAATTAAAAATTATTAGAAAACTTCAAGTTGGGATTGCTGCAATGCTTGAAAAAACCTATAAGAATATAGTAATACAGTATTTGTATACATAAATCCTGCAATGCATGTTGTTCCATTTAAGTCAGCGCACTCAGAGCTAATTTTATTTTATTTATTTACTTTGGGTAACCCTTTTGTTTTTGGGAAAGTTTTATAAAGAGGCTTGAGAATTGTCATATTATAAAAGTATCCTTCAGGCTGGTTGATACTACCCTCTTATCTGCTGGTATATGAGATACATAGAAAACACATTGTGTTTTGTGTAGATGTGCATTCCGACATACCATGGGTTAAGCTTCGGTTGTCATATTATTTAGTACTTTAACAAAACCTTACCTATTTGCAATTTAAAAAAGAAAAAGCAAACAAACATTACCTTGTTGCATTCTGGACATTGGTACGGTTTCCGCTGCCCATTGCAGTAAGCATGGTAAGCTACTTGACTAGGAGCATGAAACTTCTTCTTGCACACCGTACATACAAATGTTTTGCCATTCGCATCTTAAATCAAATAAATTAGAAATCAGTGTTTATTTCCATCATCATAATAATTATTATTAGCATCAAGAATTTTATAATAAATTAACAGAAAAGATCACATAATGAACTTGATGAAGTATCTTAAACTTATCGTATCATTTTAAAGTAGATCTAAAAAAGTGATGTGATTCCATATCAAGGATAGTTTCAGTTGCAACTCCCAATGCTTAGTAACCATATCAATAAAACTTTTAACATAAAACCTATGGAGTATCATTACATTGTTTACAAACAAATCAGCATTTTGACATTCCAATCAATATGGCTAATTTTTAAAAACTGTTCATCATCTTACCATTTTCCACTTTAATGTGTGATGTTTCCAGTTTCTTTTTCTTGCAGAACTCATCATAGATCTCACCCTGTATCTCCTTATCCAGTAAATCATAGCAGTTGTCAGTCTCTGGTGGCGGACTATCCTCCGCAAATTCCTCGTCTAAACTCTCGTTCAAAGCTTCATCAACCCTAAGACTCGATTTCTCACTAAGGCAAGCTTGGCACCCAGTCTTCTCATGCAGTAAACAGTTCATACATTTCACATGACCACAACTTTCTGTTACCAGCCGGTTATCAGTCGCATTTACAGGCTTTTCATTGCGGCAATTCGTACAAACTTGCGGGTTCATATTGTAAAAACTCATCAGAGGTTATCCCAGAATTTAAAGTATAGACCAATTTTAGAAAACATTTACATTACAAGAATGACACGAAGAGTTTTATTTAAGTATAAAAATAACATTGCAATAGAACTACAAGCTTAAAAACACATCAAACAATATTTCCTTCATATCGCGAAGTGCAAAGCTAAAAATGCTAATACGTTCGAAAACAAGGAAGTTTTTAAAAACAAAGCTTTATTTACTAAATATATATCAAACTATCCTTGATTAAAAATCAAATTAATTAAAGAAGTTTTATTTTCAGAAATATTATTTATTATAAATACTGAACAATACATCCTTTGATCGAAATATTACGCATTTACGCTGCTAAAGAACTTACTAGTTGATTATAATGGATATTTTTTTTTATTTTGAACGAACCTGACGCTTTTACTTTAGAAGCTGTTATTAGTAGTCTGTGGTGAGCATTGACCGCTAATCAGTTTTTTTTACTATGCCCAAGTCCATAGACTACGCAATAGGGTTGGAAAGGGAATGGGCTACGCAATAGGGATGGGAAGGTCAAGGCTAGGCCTCTTTAAGGCCCTAGCTAGGACTTTAAGTGAAAAATGTCCTAACAGGGATCGTTGTGAATGGTAAAACAATGACCGAAATTTTTCTAATGAACAATACAACGTCCTTATATATCTAATATATCTATATCTAAGGACGTTGTTTTGGTTTAAATCTTTACTATCGAGGTTCGATTCACTTGTCATTTTAAGGGTATTTGAAATTTGTACGTTTACTTCATGGGCCATTTACTTGGCAAAAAACTTTGATACTCTCCTTGCACCTTGTTCTTTGCTAGTTAGAAGTAGGGAGGCAAGGGAAAAGAGAGCTTTCAATCGTTTTTCCGGTTTTTCATTTCATGTAATCAAAACAAATATGCTATGTTTATTTAGCAGCATTATTTTTGTATTAATCTCAAAAATTTTTAAGGTACTTAATAATAATGGTTTGATAAGCATGCATTATCATGCATTCCTATAATTGTCGCTTTTAGTGCACAGATTCGATTTGCTCACTGGCTTTGCAACGCAACACAGCGTTATGCTGAAGTTAGTAATCTGTGGAATCTTGCAGTTGTCATTTCGTTATAATTTCGTTTCGTAGGTACGCCTTGGAGAGTTTTTTCCTAAAAATAAATAGTTAATATAAAATAAATATATACGAAAAATGGTAAGTTTCCAGAAGTATACATTTGTCTGTAACTGTAATCCAAGAATTGTGTAATCAGTATTAAATTGACGTGCGATTTTCGCTTGAAAGATGTAACCTCAAAAATGGAATTTGTTTTCAGGATGTCTTTCTCATGATTAGGCGAAAAAAATTAACCATCTTCACTGACGCGAAGGACACGACAACGGTTTTAGAACTGAAGAAAATGATAGAAGGTGGGTGCGTTTATCGCGATATGAGAAAATTCTATTTATAGTCGGGATACAATGTCGGGCGCGCAGCGCAGCTTTTGTTGTTAAGCCTTGTGTTATTCTTCATTGTTCGTGAATGTTTAATGTGCTGGGAATGTACTCAATTGCGACATTTTTTCCAGTGGAAAATATGACTCGTTTTATTTTCCAGGTGTGTTGCTAAAACAAGCATTATGTGTATGTTTATGACCTAATAAAAAAAGTGTTAGCATAATTCACTGGCAGTAATTATGGAATAAATACTCGGAGAAAGTGTATACTGTTTCCTAGGAAGTGCACTATTGTTGTGTGTTTAGACTTTGGACAGTGATTACAGTGTCAGTGTAATCAATATAAAGCAAGATAACTAAGCCACTCTCAATAAACATAATGGAGAATGATGAAAGCACAGCAAAAAGATATATTGTTTCTGTTTGGATCTTTTTTCTCTCTACTTTTGACTATGATAACATTCCTAATAATAATAGCCAACTCTTCTAAAGATAACCAACAATGATAGTTTAATGGGTTATCATACAAAAAGGAACTGAAAGAAACTAAAGGACATATTTTATCAATATTGCAGTAAAAATATCATAAAAGGCTTGTAGCCTTGTATGATTTCATCAAAACTATACTTAAAATGTTTTTAATTTAGCTACAAGCATAATTGGATAGAAAGAAACTATTTCAGATGTAGTAATCACAAGAATTGGAGCTGCATTGCCAAACGAGTGCTATAAAAGATATGACCGACATTACATCGCCAGCATTATGATGTTATTAGTACATTACATTATTGCTCTAAATAACTAGTACACATTGTACAGAAGGTTTATGCTGTTATTTGGTGTTATATTACTTGATTTTTTAAAACATTGGTCAATGGAATTAGAAAGGGCATAGAATATTCACTTAAAAAAATCTAAACTGTATATAATGTGTCTTTAGGTGGAGAGTTTCCCAAAGCTACTATAGAAAATGTAGCATGAATTAGTCCTGAATGTAAATTATAATAAGTACAATTACATCATAATTATCCATTATTGTATCATCACCAAAAATATTAATGATTTTGTTATCTAAATCACCAGGTATCTTGAAAGTGACACCACAAAGTCAGATGCTGTTCAACAAGGACAGTCAGCTGATGGACGATGAGAAGACCCTTGCTGAATATGGCCTGACATCGGCTACGGCTAAGGCCCAGAGTCCTGCACCAATTGGATTGGCTTTAAGGTATACACAATTTTTCAATATCATCATCATTACGTATTAGCCAGAAGACTTAACTGTTTGTGTTATCAGTCCTACATTTTAAAGACTACCGTATTCTTTATAGGCTCAAAAAACTGTTCTCATACACCAGTAACAAATTTTGATTTTGATGTTTTAATTAAAATACTTAACATGCTAACCGTGCCTACCTTCAGCAGTGTCCTGTCGGCAGTCAAAGGCTTAAAGGAACTTATCTGATTTAGGGGTTGAACTCAATATCTATTATACTCAACAAGATCATAGTAAAATATGATGCTGAAGAATGTTACTAAATAAAGTAGCATTTCAATAAAGGTTCTATTTAGGTTCAAGTAAAAACAAATTGTCATCACCAATTAGCAGCTGCCTGAAGCATTTACATAAAAGTATGACTTGCTAGAATAGGTTTGGATAGCTCACTGTGTAATTGAAATGTTGTGTGAAGGTCAATCACTTATAACAATGCCTAGTCCAACCTTTATTTACCCAGAATATTTTTGACAGTAAATGGGTAGAGACAGTATTACTCTATGCAGTGGCGTAACTACAGGGTGGCAAGTCAGCAAGGTCACGGGTCCCCAGCTGGAACGGGGTTCTGTTCTAAGGTTTTTATCTGAATTTCTTTGTTTTTTGTCGGGCATGGGGCCCATTAACCTCTTATCTGCCTATGAGACATAATAGAAAACACGCTCCCGGCATATCATGGGTTAAATGAATTTGCCACGAGTCTCGAACGGTATATAGTTACGCCACTATTATTATATTATATGCTCTGAAAAGATATGCAGAAGAGTAAGTCAAAGAGACACTGTGATTGGACGAGTTTGACATTGTCCCAATAAGGCCATCTAGTGTGTAAAAAACAAATATGTAAAGTCGAGTGATTCGATGCTGACAATCGATCCCTGGTTTATTTTATAATAATAATTAGCGAACAATGCTGGACAATCAAGGCAAATTAAACCGGTGCCTAGAAGTGAAATGAGACAGAAACAGTCGAGTCTGTACAGAAGCTGTTAAAAATGAACAACAAATTACGTCTAATAATAAACATGTAGAGGTGAAATAATTTTGGCTTAAAAAATGGGTTTGTATTTGTCGCGTTCGATATTTAATTTAACAATATTACTGAGGCATTAGTACGAGTTTGTTTTATTGGCTGGTTCCAATGAACCAACCAATGACAGCGCCGGACGCGGTCTCATTTCGAATACTCTAAACCTAAAACAAACTAACAACAAACTAAGCCCTTTGAAAAGATGTCTGTAAGTAAAAAAACAGTTGTCAAACTCCAGAACTGAAGTTATGACAAACCTTTTTTTTTAAACGCCCCACACTAATATTTTCTCGGGTGTCGTAGGTGCGTTTACAAACATGGGTACAAGTTCACATACACATGACACCCAGACCCGGGACAACAATCTGTGGATCACACAAAGAGTTGATCCGTGCGAGAATCGAACCCGCGACACAATTTTACAATAATTTTATTCTTCATAGCGTTACTTTACAAGTACATATTAGATGTCAGTGCAAAGTCTCATGCACTTAAAACTAGGTGTGACCCTGCAGTGTACGGTAAATAAATGAAATGACATTGGTTTTATTGCCTTGACACCATATCGATTTCGAGCCAACACTGCACCACTCCACATATTACTCCATGACCTGAACACGCCATGTAATGAAAGTGTTACCTAGAATGATTCCATTGCATTTTTCACACACATAGGTAGTTAGGGCTTAGCACGAATGTCATTACACTTTGCGTCGCGATAATCGCTCTTATTGCTGAGCCATTAGGTAGCAGTTTTTCAACTCAGTGAAGTTTAATGTCTTTGCTCGTTAACAATATTAAATGCTTAGATAATTATTATTATATCTTAGGTTTGATATTAGTTCACTGATTAGTAATTTCATGATATTTTTGTTTTGACTAAGCAAGGTACTTAAACCATTCGTTATGACAAAAGTGCTAACTGAAAAATAACATTACATTATATAATCACGCCGTTTATGCCCGAAGGGGTAGGCAGAGGTGTACATAACGGCACTTAACGCCACTATACAATGTAACACCCACTTTTAATTTATGAGTTCCATGTAATAGGGGGTGTGCCTATTGCCATATACCGGGCACATTTCCGGTCTCCGTGCTACTACTGAGAAATTTTAACCTGAGACCCCTTATCCGACAGTCGCACTTGCGACCACTCGGCCAACGAGGCAGTCAATTGTACTGAATATAGTTAAATAATATTTGAAATATACATAAAAGTTATCAAGAACGCAATTTACTGTCCAAAACCGCTGCGGCTCACATGAATCGTACAGTTATAATAATATTAAAATAGTGTCAGCGTCATGGATTGTGATTCGTTGCTATGCTACAAATTTACAATAGCATTAATTGTTTTATAATTACCTCAAACACTTTGGCCGAAACTTGACTGTTGACAGTGTTGACAAACGAATTCCCTGTGTTCGGGACTTCGGGTCATATAAAGACCTATTAATGACCTGACGATTTCTAAATATTTATTTATTTATTTAGTTATATTTATTTAGTTATAAGTTCGTCCTCATTACACAAGACTCATCTAAACCTGGACTTACTTTTAGTTATTTAAATTACTTAATTATAGTCTGATGAGTGAGATCACTTAGGACTATTTACCACGACACCGATTTGTACCTGGTACATAGCAATAGGGTAGCATTAATATTGTTTGGACTAACAGTGTAGCTGATAAAACACACATTTCCTGTCTATGACCTAATAACACAACATAATATTTTAACTGACTTACAATAAACATACTGATAGATTATATAATACTAGCTTCTACCCGTGGATTCGTCCGCGTTTCTGTGGGATAAAAAGTAGCCTTTTTTTATGGCATAAGCCAGTAAACGAGCAGACGGATCACCTAATGGTAAGCAATCAGCGTCGCCCATGGACACCTAGAACAACAGAGGCGTTACAAGTGCGTTACCGGCTTTTTGGGGATTAGGAGTTTGAGGATCCATGGGGATTCAGGGATTGGGGAGATTGGGGAAGGGGAGGGTAATTGGGCCTCCAACCTCAATCACACGACGAAACAACGCAAGCGTTGCTTCACGTCGGCTTTCTGTGAGGCCGTGGTATCACTCCGGTCAAGCCGGCCCATTCGTGAAAAAGCATGGCTCTCCCACACTTGTTTTTATTTTCCCTATGTGTTTTTCCAGATCATAAATCTATCCCTGTTTCAAATTTCATCTCGATCCCCTCAGCCGTTTTGACGCGATTGAGTAACAAACATACAAACAAACAGAAGCTCACAAACTTTTTTACGTTTATAATATTAGTAAGATAAGATTATGGTAAAATGTATTTTTTTGCTTATATTTGTACAGGAAGGAAAATGGCGAGTTTGAACCTCTGGATCTGACTCCTTACTCTTCTCCCCCGGACCTGCCCGACGTGATGAAGTCACAGGAGACCAATGGCCAGGAACAAGTATGTACTCACTTATTACCACCACGTGAGAATCATCAGCCATTCATGATAAAATCTTAACAAATTTAAACAGTAAAGTGTCTGGTTTTAATTACATTAATAAACAAAGTCTTAACCCTTTAACCGCAAAGTTTTACCACCCTTGACTACCTCCAGCGCCATGTTATTGAAATAGTGAGGTTTTATTCACATAAATGTAAAAGATCTTCAATAACCTTAAACTAAAATTAAAACAATAAATGAAAATATTGAACCCTTTAACCGCCAAATATTGCTTCCCTTACCTTTAGCGCAACGTTCCTTTGTAATAGTGTTGGGAATACCACATATCGATGCATAATTTGTTAACAAAAATAAATGTCTAATGTGTCAAATGTTTTATTTACTTATTCATAAACATAACATAACATCACGCCTTTTATCCTCGAAGGGGTAGGCAGAGGTGCACATTATACCACTGTACAATGTAACACCCACTTTTCACTATTTATGATATGAGTCCCATGTAATAGGGGGTGAGCCTATTGCCATATACCGGGCACAGTTCCAGACTCCGTGCTACTACTGAGATTTTTTTTAAAACCCAGTAATACTTTGCCCGACCCGGGAATCGAACCCGAGACTCCTTGCTCGGCAGTCGCAATTGCGACCACTCGGCCAACGAGGCTGTTACTTATTCATCTTACATTATTAGTCTTCAATCAATTATTTAACTACCTAACTACTACTATATTTAGGTGCGTGTGCTTGTACAGTATTTTTTTGTTGAATTAAACATTTAATGATGGTTTCACATCGTTACAACTATCCTCATTTGGTTGGTAATCCATTATTCGATTAAAAAGTATTTAATAGGTTGCTGTGTGTGTAGGTAACAGTAACTGCCTGCACTAATGACATTCCATATTATCGATCTTTCTATTTTGTATCTTAACTAAAGGAATACGAGTCGTAGTTGTGGTAAATAATAAAAACGTATTTTAACTATAAATATAAATTTATTTCGCTGTTAGAAAACGCGGCAACCTGAGTTAACAACACAGAGACAACGAGAGAGAACACAATAGTGGCGCCATAGACAAAAATGAAATGTTTTGGTTGCGTTCACCATTCAAATTATTTTAAACTAACATATTTTGTTGCATTTTAAACTACATATTTTTACAGATACTTGTACTAAAGTAACAATGGTTATTTTGTAAAGAAAGTACCACACTATTCAAATGGTTATAATAATTTCTTTCAATATTGCCTTGATTATTCTTTGATAAACAATTAATTATATTTTTAACTAGCTGTTGCCCGCGACTTCGTCCGTGTAGAATATGATTCGATTCATGTTTTCTCCCATAGGAGCATTGAATCGGAATACAAATTCCTATCACCTATGTCAGCCCATACCCTGCCTGTATACCAAATTTCATCAAAATCCGTTCAGGTTATTTAGCTGAACTAATTTGAATGAATTTTTGTTTATACATTCAAGTGGATATGCAGGACAACGTCTGTTGGGTCCGCTAGTACATTTATAATATAAGTGTGATTCACTCATCCCCTGATCTCGTAAAATTACGTGATTGACTATACAGGGATCGAGTCGTTCAGTCTGCGGTTCAAATATTTCTAAATTCAAAGTATTTATCATTAGAAAAATTGAAAACTATCTATATCAATAAATATACGTCCTAAATCTTTAAATTATCTAAGGAGAATGCCCAAAAACCCCAGAGTCAATTAAAATAATTTATGAATAATATAATAGACCAAGTTTAAGGTCGGAAATACGCTGTGCGTTTTGGCCGAAACCTAATTTACTATACGATACCATCACACCATAATAACTGAACGGGCCAGCAACGTGCAGCATATTACGACTTTGTATAAGAGAGAGATATAACTTGTTACTAATAAAAGAGATAAAGTAATATTACTTCAGTAACTAGTGGTTTAACGGTAACGGCGCTTAAAGGGTTAAACTAATTTGTTACTAAACAAAGTTTTATTTTGCCATTGGTTTAAATACTGAATCTATCTTTCTAACTTTGTTCTGATTTGGATAAGCTTTTGAACATTTTTATATTAAAAAAGTTCAAGCGTTGAAGTGGACAGTATTATAATGAATATTCCAATGTTCCAGATGGATCAACACTAAACGACTCTGCTGTGGTTTGGACGAAACTGATGCGAGCACCAACTTGGCATCACAACGATTTTGTAATATACCTAGTTCATTCGACTGAACTAACTCGCTCGGGGGCTCCACCATCGCCCGCGAGCGACAACTTAATTATATTTTTTTGCATATAACATATTTTGTTATTAATTTATCGATCATTTTGCTCGATTTTAACATATTCTGTTACGTCTACACGTTTCTTTGTAGTATTTTTGTGATGCTTTGTACGAAGGGAGTGTAGCTTTTTGTAGTTTATTGCGAAACTTCAACCACGACTGCTCAGTGGTTACACATTTGTAAGTGGTTCATACTAGTTTTGTTACATATAGATGTTGAGGTGACCTCTGCGCCGCCGGCCGCACTGTGCTGCCATCTGTTGGCACTCTGCGGCGACAGAGTCATTCAGGGATGTATCGGTAGTCGAGTATTAGTCAACTAGTCTACATTATATCCAACGTTTACAACTTGAAGCGCATGGAATACCTATTACAGGATTACGAATGAATTACATCGATTAAGTTAGCTCAATTGAAACCTAGGTTTTAGTGCTAATAGTATTTATTTTAACTATAGTTGGTGTAACATATGGCAGCCGGTACATCTCTACCGAATACACACGAGAATAGAACCTCGCGCGGTGCGGACATATACTTATTGGCACAATTGATATTAATCATTCATCATCTATTGTGGCTTCGTTAGACTACCTAGGCCATGACGTCACACCATTTGAACTTATAGCTGGAAATATAAAATGAAATGGTATCTCAATTATTGAAATGAATGTTAGAAAGTTTGTGCCTATAATTGATCGCACTTAACTAGTTGATAAATGTTTAAACGATCTATGTTACTAACTCCGCGACACTTTGATTTTAAAGCTTGACGCTTCAACTTGTACCGTTTTGTCATATATTCGAGGGTACCCTAATATTAAAGTCATCGTTCACGATAGCATTGTGTAGGGTCGTCGGTGTGGGAGTGTGTTTACTTGCAGCGCCGTGGCATATAAACTATATTTTGATTAATGTTGCAATTGTATTGCTAGATTACTGTAAGCTTACGTTACCACGCGTGCTACAAATAAACATATTCTATTGTCTTTTTAATAAGCAGTTTGTTTGAAGCATAAAGTAATACTGAGAAACTCGCTGCTGCGCTCGAAGCAAACTGATCTCGTGACATCTGATTTTGTATGTGGATTTTATAATTTTTAATTTTATTACACAGTAATGCAAGTTGTGACGGCTATATTTATTTCTGCTAGGTTTCTATTAGTTTCGGAATACTAAGGCAACATGAACTGTTGGTCATTGAGGTTGGATCCGATGTCGCCAACGTTCTGGTGGATGCGACAGCGCTGGTGGCAGTGGCACGGCTTGTCCCACCGTCCCACGCTCTCGCACAGTTTGTCAGTGTTACTTTAGTTTCGGTCACGTTCATGTGTACACATTATAAATATGATTTTAAATAAAATTAATGATACGGTATTTAACTGAGATAGTATAGAATGGACTATAGATAGTAGCTAATTTAATAGGGGTAAAATAGGGGCTTTTTATATTTCATAATTACAAAAATAATCTTCGTTTGTCTGCAACATTCTTTATTGTGATTTATATTAAAAAAATAACGCATCGCAAATGAATTTGAATGTTTCTAGTTCCTCTCAATGAAACAATGTTTTCTCTATTTTTTATGTAATTTACTATTGCACCTTTATTAATGTAAGATATTTTGTATATTTTGGTTGGGGTTCATCCATTATATACGGCGTCATCGCTGCCGGTGCAGCTCGCGACACGCCCACACGTCTGCTCGTGCGAGCGTGTCCGTGGCCCACTGACAGACGAGCCGCTTTCGGTGCATAGCTAGATAATAACATACTAAAAATTTTGTGAGTCAGACTTGCTACCAAATACACTTTCTTTTTTAAATTCATACCCAAAAATAGGATAGTTGGTGGGTAACAATATTGCACCTAATTGCACTTAAAGTAAGATAGAGAATTCAAAACCATTCTTATGTGATTCAGAACCACTACCATGAGTTTACTTGAGTATTTACGTGTCGTGATAAGTCAATGTTTTGTACCATATGCTTTCTCTCTATCGAATTTGTAGTGTGCGAGTAAACCGTGGTAGTGGGGATATAGTTGGTGAACTAGTCGAGTTCAAGGTGTATGAAACTATAGTGTGGTTAGCTGTTACGTCTCATATTACTCAACTTTGTTTACTGTGCTGGTACTAACCTTGCAATGTTACGTACTCAGCAAGAACACATTTGAAATTATGTATTTATTCATT
Source organism: Spodoptera littoralis (assembly GCA_902850265.1). Lineage (NCBI taxonomy): Eukaryota > Metazoa > Arthropoda > Insecta > Lepidoptera > Noctuidae > Spodoptera > Spodoptera littoralis. The sequence continues at coordinate 2,063,354 of LR824542.2, read as the reverse complement.
TAACATTTAAGCTATTGTAATCTAAGGTCTCAAAACGGAGAGGTTTTGTAAACCAAGTACTAAGTAAATAATTGAACAAAACCGCTTGAAATACATAATGAGACTTAGACAAAGAATACCTAGTGTAGTTTCAAGAACCCACAGATGAACCAGCAGGAAATAAAGCTGTTTTGATTTGTTGTGACGAGTTTTATTTATACCTATTTCCTTGTTTTTAAATCCTTGGCCATTGTTCAAATGATGTCATCAATCTCATGAATCTAAGATGTTGAATAAGTTTGATAAACTATCTGCCTATATTAAAAAAGGTGAAAAATGTGTGTGTTTTAACGTGATAATATCCTAATCCTGACCTGACCCGACTAATTGAACAATTCTTTTTATGTTGGATAGGTTTTTTGTCATGGCTGTTAGCTATAAAACCGAGCGGTAGGCGCCGAGCAGCGGGTGAAACCGCACCGTAATAAAAAGTAGTTACAATAGTAGAAATAAATAGGTATGTATTTTTATAAAAATAATAATTGCTGTGCAACTTAACAATTACTGTAAAGTTGCCTGTTCTTATGTCAGGGTCAGCTACGTTAAAATATAGTACATATACTACATTTAAAAAACCTACTTCAAACCCCTCTCTTTTTAAGTTCGGTTAGTTATTATACTAAAATGTTCTAAGTGTAACACACTTTTCTGAAAACCGCATCAAAATCGGTTCAGTCAATCGCGCACAAACATGCACATAAGTACATACCGGTCTAATGTAAAAACAGCTTTTGTTAGTTTTTCGCGCGCTGATTGCTTACCATCAGGTGATCCGTCTGCTCGTTTACCGGCTTATGCTATATTAAAGTTTGAAAAACAAAACCTGGCTTAGTTTCAATTTTCCCGCCACATCATGACGTTTTTACCGACATATAACATAACATCACGCCTTTTATCTCTTAAGGGGTAGGTAGAGGTGCACATTATATCACTGTACAATGTAACACCCACTTTTCACTATTTATGTTATGAGTCCCATGTAATAGGGGGTGAGCCTATTGCCATATACCGGGCACAATTCCAGACTCCGAGCTACTACTGAGAATATTTACCGATTTAAAAAAATTTACCGACTTAAAAAATAACGACGATGTATTGGCTGATTGTTTTACTCCGCCATTTGTTAACCGTTTTCTACTTTTTGATATTTTTTTTATTTTTCATTTCCGATTTCTTGTTTTGTTTTTGTCTACTGCTAAACATTGCGTTTCAAAACGGAGGGACACATAAATGTCATTGTCAAAAACTTCATGCATGTCCTAACCTAACCTCAAAAGTAAACAAAATCTCGTGGATATTATTGGATAGAGTGAGGGAACACTAGACAAAAAATATTTTTACTCAATAAAGTGACTTAAAATTATATTAATATTTATTTACATCAGTTTATTAAGTACTTACAATGGGTAAACGTAAAGGAAAGTGTGTAAAGAAGAATCCGTCTTCTAAAGAAGCTCTGGAGCCAGAGCATTTAGTAAAGGCTCCTCATTCCTTTGTAATTCATCGAGGACAGTGCAGCAAGGACCTCATCGACCTCATGAAGGATTTCAGAAAGCTAATGGAACCGTTTACAGCATCACAACTAAAGGTTAGATTTTGTTGTGAAATTTTGTGAATTGTGCATATTATTACGTCGTTCTGTAAAAGTTTTGTATAAAAAACGATTGTCAGACCATATATTGACATCATCAACAGTTGTAGTATATTAGAAAGCACTTAAAACTAAGTAAAGTCATGTTTATATAGTGATATAAACATGACTTTCATTATGAGATTAAGTGTAATCTGCTCAATATTTCATAATGTTGCTTCAGTTGAATTGAATTCTATTTGAAATGTGTGCTTTGATTGTATCACTAATTAAAGTTACTTTAAGACTGGCCTATCTCTATTTATGTTATGAGTCCTATGTAATAGCCCGACCCGAGAATCGAATCAAGGCCCTTTGTCTGGCAGTCGCACTTGTGACTACTCGGCCAATGAAGCAGTCGAGGTTTAGCAATGATCTTGTTTAATGAAACCTAGCAAACAAACAAGCATAGCAAGAGAAACAACATACCTCTGTGAATTAATGAGTCTGTTTCAATTATTGTACATACATACACAATATCATAGGAAAAGTAAAACATTAAAAACTTTTTATTTTTCAGGAAAGAAAAAAGAACACAATAAAAGATTTTGTGTCAGTATCAGGGTACCTGCATGTCTCCCACATGATGGTGTTCACAGAGACGGACATTGGCTCGTACATGCGCATGGCGAGGCTGCCTCGTGGACCTACACTCACGTTCCGGATACATAGTGTAAGCAACTACAGTATACACCATAATTATTTTTTTCTTCATTCAAATTTTACTTTAATCTAATCATAATCACATCTTTCATTTAAAATTTCTTGTAATAAGCAAATGACGGAAAATAGTGGAGATAAATATCAGAGATTTTATTTTTTAATAGACAATAATAAATTGTAGGTGTTTCAGAAGTTAACATGTCAGAGGCGAGGTAATAGTTAAGCATTAGATACTGGATACCATGCAATTATTGACAGTTAAAACAAACTAACCCTTTTCACTTCCTATCAATAATAACCCCTTTTTTATCGCGATGGAAATCCTCATAGACTTCTTAATCTTCTTATAATATTATTTGTTTGTATCCACAGTACACTCTAGCCCGCGATGTGATATCATCAATGCGGAAACAGTATGTGATGATGCGCGCCTTCCAAAACGCTCCACTTATTGTGTTGAACAGCTTCTCTGGGGAGGGTATGCACATGAAACTCATGGCCACCATGTTCCAGAACATATTCCCCACCATAAATATTACGACAGTAAGTATAACCTTTTTCAGATGTACTACTGAAATGGTAAACAAACTTATGGACCAGTCAGATTGAGAGTTATTACCAAAGCTTTTTAGGGTTCGATAAAATGAAAAAAAAAAATACAACACTAGTGGCTCCGTTTCTTTACTAAGTATAGTATCGAAATTACTGTACATTGAATTATTTGTAACTAGAATAATAGTTTACGACTTTAGGTATTACGTGTGTATTTTTCAACTAATTCAAATATTGTTAACTACAAATCCCGGGTCACTCACGTGAATGTACTGAAAAAAGCTCTACTAGTTTCGAGCCACAGAGGGGCTATTTCTCATGAGCAGCGTCCAAGGACGCGGCGATGTCGCGCAGCCTACATAGATTAAACACGATACTTATTATAAAAACAATTCAAATATATTTAATTTCAGGTAAAACTAAAGAACATTCGGCGTTGCGTACTAATGAACTACAATCCTTCTACAAAACTTGTTGAAATGCGACACTACGCCATCCGAGCTACTCCCGTTGGACTCAATAAAGGAACTAAAAAGGTATTTTAATTTATCTTCGCACATAATCACAAATACCGCACTGGGATATTGTTATTAAAATATTGGGTCGTTTTGCAATTCTTCTACTCCAGCAATGAACAATATTGCCTGTTGACTGTTGAGCATGTTTTTCAACATTCTTCTTCTAAATTTAATATTCTATTTTTTTTTCAATTTACAGATGGTGCAAGGCAAAATTCCCAACTTAAATCGTTGTAAGGATATGTCGGAATTTTTCGACAAGTGAGTATTGCATTTTTTTAAAGTAATTGTTTTATTTTGTTTTAATAGGGCCTACTAATATGTATTACTTCCTTGACTTATTGTTCTCATTTATGACTTTATTTTCCAGAGCTGGTATGTTATCAGAAAGTGAATTCGAGGACGATCCAAACTCGCAGGTGGTGCTGCCACAGAACTTGGCGTCGAGAGGAGCTGCCGCGGAGTCCAAGTCCGCCATCAGACTGTTCGAACTAGGTCCTAGGATATCTTTCCAACTTGTCAAGGTTCGACCACTCCACTAACAAGGCAATGTAGTTGTAAATGTTACTAAATTTTTATCCAAAATTCATATTAAACTTGTTTATTCAGGTAGAAGATGGTTTAATGGATGGTGAGGTACTATACCATAACCTTGTAGAGAAGACAGAAGAAGAGAAGGCCTTGATCAAAAAGAGGAGAGAGGAAAAGAGGTAAGTTATATAAACATACATTTGTTTCATGCAGTTTTTTTTTTAATATTGATGTTATTAAGTAAGTAAAAAATGCTGTACCTACATTACCGCCTCAACATGGCGAACATAACTAAATTTCATCATGCTAAGTTTTCTGTATTTTGTTATCAGTAATATGTAACTGCGACTACGATAAAGGTATCGTATAAAATACACTAAAATAAGTCATTCCTTACTTACTAATTTTACTATTTCAGACGACTGAAAGAGAAACGAAAGGCACAACAAGAGGAGAACGTCAAAAGGAAAGAGGAAGAGAAGGAATCTCTCAAACAGAAGGCGCTGGAGGGCATGAAGAAGAAGAAAGAAATGACTGAAAGTCAGAGGTCAGTCACTTTCTTATATTTATTTTGTCACCAGTACCAGCTGCAGCGAAATTAAGTTATCTTGTTCTTTGAGAGTTGGACCTAATAAAGTTGTGTAGTTAAGGAATGAGTTTAAAAGGAAAATGGTTATGAGAGTGTCTAAAGACTTTAATAGTTTTATATTATACTAGCTACTTCCACGCGGCTTTACAGGCTCTGCTCAGCTCCTATTGGTCGTAACGTGATGTTTTATAGCCTATAGCCATCCTCGATAAATGCGCTATCTAACACAAAAAGAATTATTCAAAGCAGACTTGCAGTTACGGAGATTAGCGCGTTCAAAAAAACAAACTTCCGCTTTATATAACAGTATAAGATTGTAGATTGTACTTTTATTTCAACACAGGTTGCTCCCACTGTGATTTTCAGACCGGATGATTGGAAATCTATTTTTGTTTAGTAACCTTTATTACAATGCGTATTTTTGGTTTTGCAATCCTCCAGGTTGATGGAACTGGCGAATGCAGAGTCCCAGCACGCCGACATGGAGCAGGATGACGAGGACGATGACGCTGATTACTACAGACAGGAAGTCGGCGTCGAACCAGAGAAAGGTACATTCAATACTCATTCACTGGTTGAAAATAGATCGATTCGTATAGGTTTTCGGATTATGTTAAACTAGCGACACGCCCCGGCTTCGCACGGGTGCAATGCTTATGTAAATATACCTACTACGGAATGTCCTTATACAAAACATTCACAGCTTTTTTGTCATTAGACAATTAAGGTGGACAATACTGTAGTACATTATTTTGGTCTATATCGTAGGGTTCAGCCAGCGTTTGCATTATAAGCGCAAAAGCGTGCTTATTTACGACATCACATTAGAAACCTCTAAATTTATCAGTGTTTCTCTACTATATTATGCATGTATTATACATATAAACATTCCTTAAGAAATCTATTAAAAAAAACTGCATCAGAATCCGTTGCGTAGTTTTAAAGATCTAAGCATACATAGGGACAGACAGACGGCGGATAGCGACTTTGTTTTATACTATGTACTGATAGTCATTTTGGTTGCTTTGCAAAATACCCTATGTGGGATTTTTTTATATCGTAGCACAGGTTATCGTATTAGCTGACAGGGTACCATATTATGTTTAGCATGACCTTTAACTATATTTTTATTTCTAGACCTCTTCACACGTGACACAAGTAAAAAACGGAGAAGTGACGAAGAAGGACCTCGAGGATTCAAAAAGATGAGATTAGATAATAAAATAAAGAAAAAGTTCCATAAAAGTCAAGAAATAAACAATCAGAAACAAGATGGTAGAAACTTCAGAGGAAACCAAAAAGACGGCAGAAACTTCCACGGCAATAAGGCAGGCAAGAAGTTCCAAAATGATAAGCCAGACGGCAGGAAGTTCCAGCATGATAAGTCAGGCGGTAGGAAGTTCCAGCATGATAAGCCAGGCGGCAGGAAGTTCCAGAACGACAAGAAAGGAGGTAGGAAGTTCCAGAGAGATGGAAATGATGGACAAAAACCTTTTAACAAACAGAAAAAAGTATTTGGAGGCAAAGTAAATAAGTCTGGAAAAGGAGGTTTTAGTAAAGGCAAAGGGAAAAAAGGAAGGAAATAAACATCTAACCAAATAGGTTTAAGTATTGTGTATTTAAATAAATTACAAAATATTGTTTGTAAAAATCAAATGTTTTATTGTAAACCTTGATTTATGAATTACATAATTAGGTACAAAAGGCACTTAAATCTAAAGATTATGTAACAGTAACTTGACAACGATTGCGATAATACAAAATAATTGTTATAATTACAGGCGGGAACAGTATTTCGTGATGATCATAGCATATTGGAACTATTTACGATATAGGTACAAAATTATAAACTGGGTTGTAGAACTTATATGATGAAGATTATATAAACCTGATTTAAAGTTAAACTAAAGTAAGTAGTAACACATAGATCGTAAATTGAACTGTACACACAACTAGTGAAATATCTATTGAATATAATAATATAACACACAGATATAAGGCAATATTTTGTGCACATTATGTTTAAACAACTGCAAACTTCACTAGCCATTATAAATTTGAATCAAAAACTGATGGAAAACCTACACAAATTGAAACAAAACAGTTCAAACATTATTATTGTTAACAACACCACCTGCGCCTGCGCGAACGCATCATAAACTTAACAATTTTAAGGTTTATACTACTAGCGAGCTTAGCTACAGATCTTACATCTCCTAGTATGATCCAGCACGAATGATAACCATATTTTGACGTTTTTTAAACGCAAGTTTGCGTATGTGTATTTTCTCATTTAAATATTAATACAACTCCCTTTGCTAATACTTATGTTTACTTACTGCAAAGTAGACATGATTAAAACGGATGATGGCAATAACCGTAAAATAATGAGAAAATAAAATACAGTACCGAATGAGATGTTATGATGGTGCTAATCTAGTTAGGTCTTTTTGTCTAATCACTAGCTGTCAAGAATTGAACGTTCAATGATGTAACTCTACCTAATACGCTATTGGACGAAGAACGAGAGCTTCATACTAGCACCATCGGGTGAGAAAAAATACAGCCTCTATTCTTAGGGTCAACACGTAAAAATCTGGCCATGGTTCGTCTCTGGTAACATACATATCCTTTAGATCAAGAAGACGATATCATCGGCCATCATCACTTGGTTGTCCTGTGTCATCTTGTCTAGCGCGGCCAGTATCTCAGCATCATCGAACGTCTCGTGCGAGTACTTGTCATTGACGTATGACGTCACGCGGGATAAAGGTAGAGAGTTCGCTCGCTCCTCTTTGAACAGCTGGTGTAACGCTGATTTGAACTGGGATAATCTGAAAAGAGTACATAATGTTTGGTTTATGTTAAATATTATTTAAATGCAGTTGTGAGGTAAAGGGATTTTGTTGATTAATTTATATTATTAAACTAATTGTTGCCCGTGACTTTGTCCGAGTAGAATATGAATTTTAGAACATAACTCTTTATATGCAGGAGCAGAATTATTTAATAACAAACAGACTCCAATTTTATTTATCTGTTTAGATTAAAAGACTAGCTTTTGCCAGCAGCTTTGACCGCGTTCCTGTAGCACAAAAGTAACTTTATGTATTATTCGAGACTCTATTCCAAAAATCATCTCGATCCCTTCAGCTGTTTTGTCATGATCGGCGATCAAAGTATAAGCTCACCAACTATCATATTTATTCTATTAGTGAGGTGTAACTTGTAAAATTAAGTTAACTGATTATAACAATGCACCCCTGGAGTATGGCCTTTCTACTTCATATTTGTATTTAAATGAACTATTTAAAAAGAAGCTCACTCTTAGTCAAAATTAAACTATCTTTACTCTAAGCTACTCCTTAGAGTAAAGATAGTTTTATTTTGACTAAGAGTGAGCTTCTTTTAGGTGACTTCCATATCTCAAAGTTGTAAAAAGCAAAAATTTTTTGAAGTTATAATGAGTTGAATGTCAATTAGGCGTTAAATGAATGATGAATCAGCGGCATTTACCTGTTGGTATCAATGGTCTTCTGTGAGGACCTGGTGGATCGTTGCGTGGACTCTGGCTGTGAGGAGCGCGCGGCCCGCAGTACTGGCTCCGCCTCTTCATCTGATGAAAACGTGTAAGGATCCTCGCCTTGAGCACCCGCCTGAAGAGAAAACACATGTTATTAAAGCAACTTCCAAAATGTAGCTTAACTAATTATTGAAGGATGTGGTTGCCGCAATCTAGGATTATCTCCTGTGTTGTGTTAAACATAAATTCACATCTCTACATATCACACCCGGCTTCAGAACAATAGGGATGACGACAGGGTATGAAAATTAAAAATCTAATTTCCGTCAGTTAGGTGATGAAAAAATATTAGACACGTATTTTTTTATTTTGTAGTAGAATAAAACAATACTTAGATAAAACGAATCAAAGTTTAGGAGTGGGGGCTAAAACGTCATTTCTACATATAAAATGTACATAGAAGTGACGTCACGCGACATTTCAAATCAATATATCGTCGAAAGTATTTGTTTCTGTAAGAAAATAAAAAATACGTGTGTAATGTTTTAAAATAATCTACCAGACGGACATTGAAATAAAAATTAGTCGTCTACCCTATTCTCTGTGTAAAGAGTTGTTCCGTGCGGGAACAGAACGACACGTTGCGCCGCAGTCAGTTACCCGGCCGCTGCGTCAACCGTAACACAATTTGAACTTTTGAACCGACACAATGACGTGTATTGTGTATAAAAAGGTATAATTACCGTTCTCCTGGACTTCTTAGCGCGCGGCGGCGCTGTTTGCTCTCCATCAGACGCTGGCTCTTCATCTTCAGACACGCGGCGCTTGCGACGCTTCTCTTTTGTTAAAACCTGACGACCCATTCCAATATTAGGTACTGAATCACTCTTTATCTCATTTTACAGTCATATATATGTCTATTAAACTGGACACTATTCTAAACTCCGGGGTATTACTGTGTATTTTCTAAAATCTTAATAATAGTTTTAATTTAAAAAATTTTGAAATTAAACAACAATTCTTTGACTAGTATCTACTGCGGTCTGAACAAATTATCGTTACAATATTAATTTAGTAATATGTTCTCATTGTTAATGTCAATTACTCAGTAGAGCGCCATTAATTAATTGTCCATTAATAACTAACTTTTGCTCATGCTAACTTGCATAGCTAGCGTGGTAGTTATACTCTTTGTTGCGAAAACGGCAAACATCATGTATACGATACTCCGCGTATTTCCTATAAAAACTATAACACCAAGGATGACGCTTTATTGAAACTGATATTGGCATCTTTTCTGTATACCTATTATTATAAAGTGATATGATTTCTCTAAATTAGTTGTTCTTACCTTCTTGAAGTACGCAAACTGCACCAATTCGATGGCGGCGTGCGCGTCATCCTGCGTGATCTGTGAGCTGAGGCGACACTTGGCGTGCGCTGTCGACAGACGGATCAACGTCTCCAGGGTACGGGCTGTTACCGGTTGCGTCTACAGGACATAATACAGAGCTTATGTAACTTAATTTAGTAGACAACCTTTCTTCATAAGGGGGAAAGTAAAAGCCTCGAACACAGGCGTTATGTTGCAAGCCAAAAGGTTTTCTACCGGAAAATGTCGGTGAGTGTGCGGGGGGAATTGCACAACTTGATTCCTCCTAGTCCTTTCCATCATCGTACTAAAAGACCATCGGCAAAGCGTCACCGATTCCTGGTAGATGTCCCACCCACACTCACGAAGCGCTTCGCATCAAGCTTCCTTGTCGTACTGCTAAGGAGTGGAATTCTTTGCCAGTCTGTATTTCCTGTAGGGTATACCTAGGTGTATTCAAGGCCCGAGTGAATAGATTGCTTATGAGACGACGTCCTCCATCGTAGACCGCATCATCGCTTACCACCAGGCGAGATAATAGTCAAACGTCAGCCTATCAAATATAAAAAAAAATTATAATAGGGAGGGCCAAACTTATCTCTCTCTCGTTCTCTCAATTACGGCTGAAATTAATGACCGATTCCAATCCAGAATCTTTAAATACATAGATGTTATGGTGGAGTCATTTGATATTGATAACTATATCGTTTGAATAAAAAATACTTACCCTTGCCACATCGCTGTCCATCATATCCTGGTTCCTGAGCCGGGCGTATTCATCAGCGATGGCGTCGGACGCTTCCTGCGTGAGCTTGGGCTTCATAAGTCGCGAGATGTGTATGAACTTGCGCATAAACTTCGTGTTCAGGTACTGCTCCTTCTTGCTACGAGTATTTCCGTGTAATAGAGGATCGTATTTCTCGTATATTGATGCATTTGTTTCCTGTAAACAAAAATGAAATTGATAAATGGTAGCTTTAGCAAAAATATAACAATTAATCAAAGGTATTGTTCATTTTATTTTCAATGTTCGTATTGTTATATATGCCTTAATAAAATAAAAATTGATAATCGAAAAACTTATCAAGCAAATAATATGTCTGTCATTTTATTATATAAAATTAAGCCTTATCTAACATACAAACATGTTTTAAAGACATAATATTATTAAACTATTGAGAATGTGAAGGTTTTCTTAAACATAAATTTTTATAGTTACCTCAGTTTCATCATTATCTGGATTTTCAGTAGAAAGCATCTCTACTGTGGAGCCCATTGGTAGTACTTCACCGTCTTGTTCCTTGGGGTTCCTAAAATATACATAATATGTATGTTAATAGAGTAGGTATGAATAATTTAATACAGAAAACCAGCATAAAACAATAACCAAAGTCAAAGCGCCCAAAAACCGGCAACTAACTTATAACTCACTAGCTTTTACCCGCGGCTTCGCTCGCGTCACAAAAGGAAAAAAGTAGCCTGTGACATAATAATGTACCAATACACATAGCGCCATCTATACCAATACTTTTGTTTTCCCTCGGGAATGTCTTTTTTTTCTGGGATAAAAAGTACCCTATTATTTAAACTGGACTTTTAATTTTACGTCTGCAAAAATTCAACGCAATCGGTTTAGTAGTTACGGCGTGAAAGTGGAACAAATAAACAAACACACTTTCCGATTTATAACATTAGTAAGGATAGTGTTGCGGGCATCCACACGCGGCGCCCACGCCGATTGCTTGCTCAGGTGATCCGCCTGCTCATTTGCCTTATATTACAAAAAAAACGTAATGTTAATGAAGTTTACCTGTATCTATGCATCCTAAGCACGTGTTCAGATATCATATTGTCATGGTCTGCGTCCGCGATGTCCAGCATCACGAACAGTAAATCGAAACGGGAGAGCAGCGAGTCTTGCAGACCTATGTTCTCCATGGGCGTCTTGTACTGGTCGTACTGGGGAACATAATATTAGATTTATCAGTTATGAAGATAGAAAAATAGTTATGTTTTCGTCACAGAGTGAATAAAAACTGTTTTTATTTCTTTTTACGAGCAGATACGAAACATTTTATACTACAGTCATACCAACCAAGCCCAACAATTCTCTATGTCAATTGACAATGGACAACTTGTCTCTTACTCTGTGGTCACTGTAGTCACGAACAACTATACCAATGTTTCTGAGATTTGCAACACCTTAGAATTCTTGAGGAAGATTTATATGTATAACTCATACTGAACTAAAGTTAATTCATCATAAACAGCCTGTGACATTCCACTGCTGGACTATGAACTTCCTCTACACATGAGGAGTTCAACATAATGTCCACATTTGGCAAACAGGTTGGAGATAGCAGTTTAAGAGGTTGAGGTTTTTTTTTTTTTTTTTTTTTTTTTAATATTATAAATTATTTCTCCACGGACTCTAGGTCCGTGCCCTTGTCATACAGTTTTTTAATTATAATACATCTAGTCAATTTTTATAAAGTAAAGAGGGAACCTAGTTACACACTACAATTAACTACATCTAAAATTATTACCAAAAGTATAGGTTACATAATAATTAGGCACTATTTATTTATTTCTATTTCAAAGGCTTTATGAAACCAGCCCACCAACAAGATGGGAGAGCCGACCTGACCCAGCAGAAGGCACCCGTTCACGAGTATGACGTGTGTGTCAGCAATTGGTCCGGTCAACCTTTTTATTGGGAACGGAACAACCCAACACACAGCGCCACCGACTGTAGGACATTTATGTGTGCATGACGCCTCAACCTTTGCCACATGGGCCGATTCCAATAAAGCGTACAATAGTCCAAAGTCAATTGGTTATATTCTATTTCTATATGTTTCTGCACACACATTTCCTCATGTTGCATTCGTTCCATCACAAGCAACACTCCCCGCCCAAGAGAGCACCCATGACTGCCGCGTCCCTGTGTCTGATAGCCATTTTCAGGTTGTAGTCCTTAATACCTTGCTCACCCTCATCAGCCGCCTTCCTGATTAGTTTGCTTATCGCGTCTTCACTGTTGTCTGTGTAATAGATGCAACCATGCGTGTGACGCGATATTGCTACTACCGCGTGTGGTACGCTGTCATGTATTTGATGTTTCTTTGTTGCTGTGTTGACAACAATCACATTCGCACACGAAAGTCCCTGTGCCTCGTGTATCGTGAGCACGCGTGATCCCACGGTCGACCCGTATCCCTGGTTCTTAAGGGATTCCTTCTCTGCCTGAGTGTGTACCAGGTATAAAGTGTCGGGGAGTGACTTTGGAATCATCGCCCCCGAGAACCTTTTTATCTCGAGGGATCTCACGAACGACCTGGACGAGTATATGCCACTGTAAACTGTGCTGAGGGCATACGCCACATCCATTGGATTTCTGTGGGTACACATCAATTCCTGGCTTATGGGCGTGATATATGTAGGGCGGCTGTAGAGTAGAGGGAAGAGGTTATCACGATCTATAAACGGAAGCTGATTTATGTCACCAATTAGAAGGACTTCCTTGGCTCGAGTTATTCGGGCGGCCATCACAACGGCTCCAAAGTGGTTCATGAGAGCCTCATCTACCATTAGTCGATGGCAGCTCTCTCGCTCCCCCAAGCCGTTTACTAGGATGGACGCCATTGTTCGAACCCTAGATTTGACGAGTCCTCCGATTCGGCAGGATAGTTTGCCTCTGAGGTCATTTGCTGCTTCGGTTGTCGTGGTCACAATTAGATCTTTGCCCGCTTCAAATTGATCTACTATCCATGTCGTTTTTCCGCAACCAGGGACGCCATTTGTCCAGCGAAACGTCGGAGTATGCCAGTCTCCAAAAACTTCGCCGTCTGATCCAGAATCAGAAATGGATCTTGCCATCTCTAATATTCTATCGTCCAGCATAATTCTCGTGCATTTGGCAACCACTACTAGGGAATCCCCTGGAGGAGTTTTAAACTTTAACACTCCGCATCGATCGGATTCCCTCTCGTCCAGAGACACAAATCCTGCAGTTGCGTTATAAGCAGCCATACTTCGAGTTATAGAGGTTCCTCTCAGTACCCTCGAGGTGTTGTTGTCGTATATGACTGCTTCTGCTGCTTCGAGTCTATCGTTCAGTATTAGCTCGTTTCCTTGCAGGTAAGTCTGCAGAATGGATTCGCATTTCCGCATGTTGACCTGCCTGGTTGCCTCCACCACTGCGGTAAACTCGAGAAAAGCATTTACGACATGGTCTCTGGTAGTGGACGCTTGTCGAAGCCTCGGCGGACAAACGTGACCCATAGCTGCTCTTGTTGGTGATGACCTGGGGGGAGGAGACTGTATTTGTGCGCCTCCTGATCCTTGAGCAGATTTAACCACATTTTTTCTGAAGGGTGACGAAATCAGTCCGGTTACTGAGCATATGGCCGCTGTTATTGCCCACACTCTACCTCGTGATTCTAATTTTTTATTTTCCCTCTCGGTGTTTTGTTGGTGTTGTTGCAGAGCGCTTTGTTGCCTATATCTTGATAAGAGGTTGAGGTTACTCAAGCACTGTTTTGTACTGCCTTGTTGGCCAAGTGGTCGCAAGTGTGACTGCCGGTCAAGGGGTCTCAATTTCGATTCCCGGGTCAGGCCCGGAGTCTGAAATTGTGCCCGGTATATGGCAATAGGCTCACCTTTACTATTACATGGGACTCATAATATAAATAATGAAAAGTGGATGTTACTTTGTACAGTGGCATTAAGTGCAGTAATGTGCACTCTGCGTACCCCTTCGGGGATAAAAGGCGTGATGTTATGTATGTTCTGTAATGTGTAGTACACCTGCGAGGAAAGTACGTAGTAGCAGGCTGATCACAATGGTATATTACTCTATCTGCTATACTACTCTGCTGTTATTACACACACACCACTGCAATTAATTATTAAAGTAAATTTATGAGCTACTGACCCTTCCATAGACTGGGTTAGCGGCGGCGAGCACGGAGCAGCGCGCGTTGAGCGTGGCGTGTACTCCCGCCTTGGCGATGGTGACGCGGCCCTGCTCCATCACCTCGTGGATGGCCGTGCGGTCTATGTCCGACATCTTGTCGAACTCGTCGATACACACTACACCCCGGTCTGCTAACACCATGGCGCCTGCTTCCAGTCTGCGGACAGAGTACACATAAACTTCAAAAAACTGCAGATCGTCATCAAGTACATCATAAACAATATAAAACAATAGTTTCACTGTCCATTATAATTTAATCGTTTAGGATAGGCATCCTAAAATTAAAGAGCTGCGATTCTCGCCAACAATGTACGTTTTACAATTTGAAATGGATGGATGGTAATTAAACATATACATACATACTTATGACTACAATTTCTACAATTCCAATTCCACCACCTTTTCCATGATAAAGTAGTCAAGTATGATTTGATTTGATTGAAGTTATTAGAGCCCTTAGAACTGGGACAGTAAATATTTGCTACTGAATGGTTTAAAGCCAACCTGCGGTCTCCAGTCTCTGGGTCAGTGGTGACTGCAGCAGTGAGACCTACTCCAGAAGACCCTCGACCAGTAGTGGTAATGGCACGCGGCGCCGTCTGCAGCACGTAACGAAGTAACTGGGACTTTGCGACCGACGGGTCTCCAATTAGAAGAATGTTGATGTCACTGTAACAGTATACATAGAAGGTTGATGTAATTCTTTGAAATTATTTGTTTAACTATCATTTGTTTAGTCAGAAACCTAATTGGAATGCAAAATATCTACTAGTATCCACCTAATGTTCCTGTTCTTTGTGTATTAAGTAATAGTAAGTAATAAAAAGAAACATTCACTATTGGTATGATGACAGGGTACGAAAATTAAAAATCTAATTAGTCCGTAAGTTAGGTAATTAAAAAATATTAGACACATATTTTTTATTTTGTCGTATAATTAAACAATACTTAGATAAAACGAATCAAAGTTTAGAAGTAGGGGCTAAAATGTCATTACTACCTATAAAATGACGTCACGCGACATTTCAAATTAATATATCGTCGAAAGTATTCGTTTCTGTATGAAAATAAAAATATGTGTCTAATGATTTAAAATAATCTACCAGACGGACATTAAACTAAAAAATAAGCATCTACCCTATTATCCATTTTTGACTACTATAAATTCCAGTAAACTCCCCACCATCAGCAAGTTAATTCTTGATATCAGTAGCTATCATAAACATTTTGGTGTATAAATCTTACCCTCGAAGTCTAGTGCCATTAGGCAGGACTTTTTCCATTCCACCCAGCAGCAAGCAGAGTATAGCCTTCTTAATATAATCATGTCCATGAATAGAGGGAGCTAGTGACTTGGACAGTAGTTCGAACATGTCTGTATTACCACGCTTGGCTAACCTCTTGCAGAGCTTCACATCCTCTAAAGTAATATTCATGTTCATATCCTTGTTGATTTGTGTTACATTGTTTGCTATTAGAATTGTCCTGTAAACAAATCATAGATTGGTATTATTTTTTCTTATTGGAGGCAAGGCTCTTATTATCTGCAACTGTGAAAAAAATGTAATCCTAATTGGCTTGATCTACAGCCACTAAGGTGTCAGGTTTGGATAGAAAAGTAAAAGATATATTTACCTGAAAGTACCAGCAGTGAAACTACCCTGCTTGTTAGGCAAACAGCGGTAGTTGCCTACAATCTGCACTCTGTCTCCAGGCTTGCACTTGTCCACTAAGTCATCATCACAAATGATGTCCACACTCCTGGGCAGCTGGCCTGCTGGTGCCCGCTCCGGCATCTCCTGGACTGTCAGGGTTTGGTGATCCTTGTAGCGGGAGAGACCATACTCTGTCTCCAAGGGATTGCCTTCATCATCCTTAAAGAACATAATATTCTTCATTTTATAAAATAAAACATAATACACAGCCAGCCATGACACCAAATCTCTCTGGTTCTCCAGCATTACATACTAAATATATTATCATTTTTCCATGAAATGATAATTCATTGTCAATGTTGTTAGCAGTATGTGATAAGATAGATTTACCTTAGTGGGGTAGATAGCTGAAGTAGGGAAGGCTTCAAAAGAAGTCAGGTCAGTATATTTCCTCTCCATAACCTTCTTTGTGGCCGGGCAGTAATGCACACTGCGCACTACCTTGGGGCGCACAAGAGACACCCTGGTCACTATACCTTCCACACATATTAAGTTACCCAGGTACCTGGAAAGATAAAAATTATTGTCTTAATTCACACATTTTTTAACTAAAATACTTATCCCTTAAATTTATTAAGGTAGGCTAGGAGTCAAGTTCGTCCCGTCATCCTCTTCTGCTGCCTGGTTTATTCCTTAATAGTTATATAAAAATGTACAAACTATAAAAATAGAATATACCTTGACGTCAAACTCCTAGGTGTAACATGTTTGTTTCCAAAGCTACCATTGAACGCGACGAAGAATTCCTCTTGAATCTTCGCGTACGTAGGGTCTATAGAGGAGACGTATTCTTTCAGAGCTTTTTGAAACGCTATCTGTTCTTCAAATGCACTGTCAAGCAAATTACGAGCACGCTCCGGATTCTTACGTCGCAGATCATTAACGCTTACAACTAACCGTTGCGACTTATCAGCTATCATTTGTTTTACTTTTTCCATATAAATTCCTTGATCTTCCTAAAATTTATAAAATACAACTGTTAAAGAACGGGCGTAGAAATTGGATACCGGTACAAAACATTGGGGTTAGATCGAAACTTACCTCATCGTCTAAAAATTCGAGATATTCTCTCTGTAAATCTCTTAAACGTTGATCAAAATCACCTTCTTCCATTTTGTAAATAAAAATATATTATTGCTTATTTAACAAACAGAGCACTTACACTTGCAAATTTTTAGTTTTTGTCTGTGTATCTGTTTAACAAAACAATCTGACGTTTGCTTAGCTTTTGGCGCCAAAATGACATCGTGATTAGTGAGTGACTAGCAGGGTTGCCAAAGCTAATTCATCAAAATCCCCAAAATTCCTGATCGAATTCCCCAAATTGGGGAATAAAAATCCGCTGATTCCCCACAAATTCCCCTCAACAGTTTTTTATAAAATAAAACTATAATCAATTATTTAAATAATATTGATTGTATTAATTTGAAACTGTTGAGCTTCTAATGGATTTGAAACAGATATAATATAAAATAAGGATATAATAGAAGAAGAAGGATAAAATTCTTAGCATGTCTTATAGAAATCTGCAATAGCTGCAAAAGTGTACCTCGATTTTCATATTTTTTCAAATCTTACATATTCTCTCCAGCTTTCATGCTTTATGATTAAAAAAAATGTTGTTATCGATAATAAACGATGAAATATTTTCCAATTTGTGTCAAATGCCAAAAGATGTCAAAATCCCCGCATTTTCCCCACATAATGCCAATCCCCAACCAACTTGAGATTCCCCGCAGTTTGGGGAATTCCCCACAGATTGGCAACCCTGGTGACTAGCTGACTAATAGTGATGTACGTACTAAATAAATCGAGTACAAAAAAATAACCCATAAATATTTTGACAGTGATCTATAACATAAATTATGATTGGAAATACTTAAGACAAAACCGTGCAACCCTAAAAACAGTATTTTGTAACGGTGGAATGATCTAGGGCTTTAGCTTTGGAAAAAGTAAAAAATATCAATGCTTTTGGTGACCATAGAGCAACACGGTCCGCCGGTGGCCCGTGTTGCTCTATGTTGGTGACAATGCAATGGTGACAACACCATAATAATTTTGGTAAAGAATAATTGACTTATCGATTAATGTTTATTATATTGTGATCTATCTAGCATGTATTCACATCCTTCACCCTTTTCCTATGAATTTAGGGATTTTATGGTATCTAATCGATATTTATATGAAATATGCAGTTTTTATTGATCTAATGCTGAAGAAATCTTTATCTCTATCACCACTTCAGCACAAACCAACATGAATTTCACGAAAATTTTTATAAAAACATCGCCAAAATTAAAACTTTGACAGACGACAAAATAAACTATGACCTACAAAATAAACGATTTTATGTCTAACTAGTTGACCCTGCAAAATTCGTACCACTTATTATATTTTTTGAACCTTCCCTGGACTTCCACGAAGATTTCAAGCCCAAAATTAATGAAATCGGTTCAGCCGTTCTCGAGTTATAGCGAGAGTAACGAACGGAATTTCATTTTTATTTATATAGATAGAAGATATAATAAATATAAATATTATTTACATTGCATTGCACATTTATTTATACTGTTATAGGTTAGTTTTTGAAATTGATAATTAAGACTTGTGGCGCCCTCATTGAGTTTCTTATAGTCAAACTGTACCATCTATATAATTTATAGATCAATGGTCCCAGCAACGTATATAAATACCGTAACGTAGAGTTTTCGGGCTGTCATTTTATAAGTTTGTCCAAGATTGTCAGTTTTCATTAATAATAATATGTTGTTTGCCTATCGTCCGAGTTCAGGAATATAACCTTTGGAGTTGCTCTCGGAGTTAACAAACAGATATCAGTAAATAATTTATTGTGCGAATTGAATGTGCTTTATGTATTAAATTAAGGCGGCATAATGTCGGAAGAACAATCTAACTCAAGTTGTGCCTCAAACCTACCTTCGGCTTCTATTACGACCGAAATGCCGTCGGGACCGGTTTCAACTTCAAGCGAAACACCTTCGACTTCAACCGAAACACCGTCGGCTTCGACATCAAGTCAAATACCTTTGTCTTCAAGTTCGAGCCAATTACCTTCAAATTTAACTTCAAATCTTGCGCCTGAAACTAGTAACCCATCAACCTCAACATGTGCAGAAAAAGAAAAAAAGATTGATCCAATGAAGTTAAAAATTCTGTGCATTCATGGGCATAGACAGAATGGTGCTAAATTTAAAGTTAAATTAGCCGCTTTTCGGAAAATTGTTGATAAGTATGCATACCTTTCATATGTAACTGCACCACATGCTGTTGCTGACACAACGGGTGGTGGTGATCAAGGTAATTAAAACACTCTATTATTTTACTTGTGCTTCCCTTGAAAGCCAAATTTTGAATCCCAACATGTATTTTAAAGTACTTTTTTTATAATATTACGGGTGTTGGGTCACTTCTGACCGCTCTCCACTTACTCCATTAATAGACCTTATATTTCCAATGTTTAGAGACTACTTTTATATCATTGTCTGCATGGGTGAAGTGCTTCATAACCATAATGGAAAATTTGTTTGATTCAACTTTTATTTAATAACATTATTTTGTTATACATTGGCAGATCCCAGAACTTGGTGGTATAATACTGAAGACAACAATTACAGCGGAAAGTGTCTTGGTGGGCCTGCTTACGGATTTGAAGAAACATTGGAGGTAGTGAAAACGGGAGTAAGGGACCTTGGTCCATTTGATGGATTAATGGGTTTCTCACAAGGAGGCTGTCTTGTAGGTCTACTAGCTGCTATGCAGCAGAAACGATGTAAGAGATTTACCTAAGAGAAAGATAACAATGTTTAATTTTGTGTGTAGTATGTGAAATTATTTTTACCCTCTTTATTTTCAGTGTTGCCGTACAGATTCAGATTCGTTATCATCATATCGGGCTACTTATCTGGAAGTCTTGTTCACAGGGGATTCTATGAACATAACCTTATTACCATACCATCTCTACATGTCTATGGAGAAACTGACTCCATGATACCCAAAGGTAAAATATTTGATTTAATAAAATAAATGAATGAATGAAAATGAAAATTCATTTCCAAGGTAACAACATAGAAAAGAATATTACTTCTGCCAAACTGTAAAATAGTTTGTTGGCAGATTTAGCTCCCTCAAATAATAAAATTAATTAAAACCTTTGACATCGTAATTCACACATAATAGTTACCTGGTCAATAGTTTAAGTAGGCAATAAACTTATTCCAGGAGGCCTTAGCAAACTTTGTTGAATAAACTTCACGATTTTGTTTTTGAAGGAAAGTTTTGTGCTACAGCTACTTTACAAATCGAATAGCATGCCATAAGGAGCTGTATGTTATTAAAATATTTCCTCTTTTTACAGAAATGAGTGAATCCCTTGCAAACAAATTCAATGACCCTGTAACGTTTGAGCATCCCAATGGCCATTATGTTCCGGTCTCAGGGCCAGTGAAAGCAGTCTATGAAGACTTTCTTGCTGACATGTATCAGCAAAGGCTAATATACAGACAAGAAGTTGAGCGGACAGCAGAATAGCCATCTCTCTTTGAAGCTCATCCCATGCTTACCAGCCTTTTGTTGGCAGATAGTGAGTTGCCAGATATACCCCTTTTTAGACTACCACCTACCTATCAGCTGCTTCCACCTCCAAATCCAAATCCAAATCCAAACCTAAACCCAAATCCAAATCCAAACCCAAATCCAAACCCAAATCCATAAACCTCATTGCCTGGTTTTTATGGAGAAATGGGTAATATTGTATAGTGTAGCGATGTTGTGTGCAGGAACACTAACCCTGATGCGTCGTCTATTATGACGTCGATGGTCAGGAGGGGGAAATGTGAATAAATATGTGGCTGCAGGATGACCTATCAAAGAGTGGAATGCTTTTTTCTACAGAATAAAATTGCCTAAATGGACAACATATGACAATGTCGGTTTATGGCAGCAGTGATGCATGTATTTTATATTATTATGTAATTAATTATTATTCAAATAAAATGTATAACTGCTAACCTAGAATGCCTTTCATTATATTCTCAAATAACCAAGGCAATATTACACTCAAGAATTTTTTCATTTCCTACCTTCCATTTGGCTCGTTGGTCGAATGCTCGTGTACACGTGAGTGTGCAATGTGACTACCTACCTTATTATTTTGTGATTGACAAGACATGATAGGTTAGTATTATTATTGTGTACAGTGAATTTATATATACGCGGTGAATACATTGATGGGCTACAGATCCAAAAAATTATAGGTACCTACTTACTGAAGAATAGAATGTATGTATACGTATGTTGTGGGGATCTGGGACCTAGGATTATAATAATTTACGTACCTACCTACCTATTTGCTATATCTTGACAATATGTATATTATGTTCGATATTCACCTGTATTACATGGAACTAGAGGAATCAGTGTGCCTACACATAGAAATCAAGAGAATAATTTGTAGGATAGGGTAAAACGTGGAAAATACAGTAAGTAGGTTTGGACCCAGCAATAAATATTATACCTACATCGACCTCTAGAAAGTAAATATTCGCGGGTAATAATGTTAACGAACCGCTAAAACAAATAAGAGCTCGAACATTTGCCTTGAATCAAAAAGATGAAATAATTTGTAAAATACCTACAAAAAATAAATTATTTTCAAAAGTCTATTTTTGTCATTTTTACACGGGATTAATATTTTATCGCCCCTGCGCAGATTTTTATGGCATAGGAAGCAAACCAGCAGCCTCTCAGTATATATTGTGTAGTATAAGCAGCAGCAGGATCACTTGATTGCAACCGATTAGCGCCGCCCATGGGCACCCATATCACCATCGCAGAGGTTTCACCTACTAGGTACTGCTGCTATTGATTGTAACGTAATATTTTATAGCCAAATGTCTGCCTCGAAAGACTATACAATCCAATACAGAAAGAGTTATTTAATTCGTACCAATAGTCCTGAAGACTAAAGATTAGCGCGTTTCGTTTATTTAACCTAACTACATTGTCTTAAATCATCGGTTTTAAGGTATATAATTGATAATGACAAATAATTACAAACTATTCAGCTTTAAAATCAGTAATATGACCATTTATTTATTAACTGAGGACATTAATTCATTTAGATAGGCAGTCACCTAGTAGCTACATCCTACTATTAAAGGTCCTGTAAAAATAAACTTAGTGTCCGCATCCGCACCCCAACAGAAAGGTTAATTAGTAATTAGTATTAACTGCACAAAAATGTATCTACCTAAACGTTTTTTCGACTTCGTCAAAAATGAGTGAGTTATGTAACGCCGAAAATGCTTATCTTTTAACTATTTTAATTGTTACCAAATAGCAATTTATAAAAACAACGGGAAATCGGGGTCAATAGATACAGGAATGGAGTGAATAAATATTAGATATGTATTAGATAGAACATTTTCTCAACATTTATTCACCCCTCTTCTATATATCTATTCGCAGTTCGCACTTTGTCATGTCGGCTGAACTATTAAAATTTTCGCGCGGTTTTCAAAAACGAGACAATTTCGCGTACCTACCAAAGTTCATTTCGGGGAGTGTCGGGGACTCTGGGACAGTAAAGGGACAGTCCCATTCAAATCGTGCCGTTATAAATACTGGGTAGTTAGAAGAAGTTGAAATAATTAATATAATGGTTTGAAGGAAGTTACGGATTTTTATAATATTATTTTGTGAATTTTTGAAATTAAAATAGTTTTTGAGTAGAGTTAACTTTTATTTTTGTGAGACGAAACTTGGGTGAGACCTTGATTGATGACACAAAGTTGACAAAGTACCTAAAGCGTGGGTCAGGTGGTGGTGTCAGCGTGTCACTGTCAGTGTCAATGATGAATGAAAGAAACGAAACGTAATACGTATCTATGTCATGTCATGTCATACAAGACTTGTACACAAATACAACGTTGTTTATATTTTGAGGTTATGTTGTTGAAATGAGATTCAGAATTTATTTTAAACGTTATTTTCGGTAAGACTGTAAACTGTAAGACACTATGCAAACTGAAACTAAAATGTGGAGAAGATATTTAATGTGGTTCGCCCACGAACACATTGATTTCCGTCATGCAGTAAGTTTCGTAAACATTTGAACTGATAAGAATATCCTTTTGAATAAGTAGATGAACTTCTACATTAAATTGTAACTTATTTCAGGAAATGCAAAGTATAATATCGTTATTGAACGTACCGGTAAGGTACGTAGAGAAACCTTGCGTTCAGAAGCCGTATTGTATTGTGGAAATGCCTTCAGAAGATTGTGTCAGAAAGATTGCTTCTCGGTCAGTACTTTTGAAAAACTGTATAGAATTATGGGCCAGAGCAAAAACCGTGTCACAATTACACGCGAACTTGAAGAACTCATTGAAAAATTCGACAGGTAGTTGGGTTGCAGGGGAAAAAGATAATAATGGGATCAGCAATACCTGTTTGTGTCCTAAAGAACTGATAGAATCAAGTTGTCCACTTAAAAAATCTTTTAAGATCGAAGTTGAGACCTTCTGCAAGCACTACTCCATGAAGGAGAAGGTTTCAAAAATTGAAGTAAGTATCGTCCGTCTGTAGTTTTTTTATTTATTTATTGCAACATGTACACACATACCGGTATTGTACTACTAATACAGTACATCACCGTGTTAGGGTGCAGCAATTTAACTTATAAATAATAACTAAATAATTATTATTAATAATATATTATTAACTTGCATTATTAAGTTGCTAACAATTACTAAACAATTTAGGTTATCAGTCTTGTTATGCACAAGTTTATTACTAGATTGAAAGTGTTAACAGTATTTTTTTTTACATTTATAACACATACCTACTTTTGTGCTACAATCGCTTAACTCCACATGCATAAGAAGGTTACAACCTTCAAAATTTAAACAAATTAAAATTAGATATAGGTATAGGTACCTAAACTAGATTACTGCAATTATATTTACAAGTAATCTGCATAAAAGTAAAAATAATTAAGTTTACATTTTTTAGACTTTCAACTACTTACCATTTGAAGGACCGGTAAAACTAAAGAATCCAGATGTGACTTTAGCATATCTAGAATTTTATGGTGTCGATCCAAATGATGTTCCAGAAGAACCCTATGATGTCTTTTTCGGGAAATGGGTAAGAAAAGCTTTACTGTTTTGTTTATGACCACTCTGGTGAATATTTTGTAATAGATGTATGTAGTTCACCATAATCCTGTTGACAGGCTAACAGATTTGGTTCACCAGTTGTTCCATAGTATAGCCATAGTAAGTATAGGGATTCGTTCAAAGAATAACATAAATAATTCTTTAATGAACTATGTTTAAGAAAACCGACTTCAACACCCCTCTTTTTTTGAAGTCGGTTTATTATAATATATTGAAATCTCCTAAGTGTAACAAATACTGTTCTGAAAATTATATCAAATTTAGTTCAGCCTATCGCGATATAATTGCGCACAAATACATAGATACAGAATTACATACATACAAGTCAAACTGAGAACTTCCTTATTTTTGAAGTCGGTTAAAAAATCTTTAGTACTTGACATATTTTATGTTCTTCATGCTAGGTTTACATGTGATTAATATGTAATTGAATCACTGGATGTTATTACGTTTTTCTCGATCGATTGTCTGACAGATAGCAGACGGTCAACGTGACCTGATCCAGGTGCACTCCTTGAAGAAGCGACAGTTTATCGGCAACACCAGCATGGACGCGCAATTGGCCATCATCATGGCTAACCAGGCACAAGTGAAGCTTGGAGACATGGTGCTGGATCCCTTCGTCGGGTCAGGCTCTCTACTTGTTGCTGCGGCACACTTTGGAGGTAAAAATGCTGCTCCTGCTGCTCCAACCGATCAGAGGCCTTAGTACGAATTTGTTTTACGTTTAAATTAATCGTAACGAGTACGCGTTCGGCACTGTTATTGGCCGGCGCCAATGAAGCAACCAATCAGAGCGCCGTAAAACAAACTCGTACGAGCCTCAGAGCGCCTAACGCGGTAATGTTCAATATTTTTAAACGTAACGCAATTCGTAATAAGCACTCAGTCAATTGTTTTAAATTATGTTAGTAAAGTTGTACGTGTATATTTGTAGCGTATGTGTGGGGCTCCGACATCGACTACATGATGCTGCACGCGAGGACACGCCCCACTCGCGTCGGTCAAAAGGTAACAAAGTATGTGTTGCGAAGGTTAAGGTGCTTTTCTATATTATTTTTATATTATACTATCTTCTACTCCAATCCCGTTTTCTCCCGTTCCCGTAGGATTTTCAGGATTTTTTTTCTATCATAAGAACCTTCTCCTAAGCCGTTTACGCGTGACCAAGGGATATAGGGATTCATTTTTTGTATAAATTATTTTACCTACATACATATGTATATATTTTACTTATTCTTGAATACAATAGTTTCTGACTATTCAAATACAGAGTGATTATAATTCGTGGGATGAATAGATACGAGAATGGGGTGAATAGATACTATAAAAAGGTTCCTAGCATCTATTCACCGAAACAGACCCGAGCATACGGTGCGTCGCGTTCCGCGCGCGCCTCAAAGAGCCATCAGACCACCACAGATGCTGTCCACAGGGGCCCAATAGGGCTGTTGCCGATTCGGAGTCGCGGAGAACCTAATGGGTAACCGGGGCTCCGGCTCGACGTGCAGGAGAAGGAACGGGGTGGTTTTTAGTCAGTAATAGTCTGACACTCCCTTCCGCCTCACCCAGGCGGGAGCAGTAATTCGATGATTTTCACCCCTTAAAAAAAAAGCATCTATTCACGAATACGAATTATATTCACTCCGTTTTACCTGGTACTTTTCTTTCTTTCTATACAACATCACACTCACACTCTTATTTCTATAAAAAGATGTGGAAATATTTATAAACAGTAAGTGTAGGTATTGTCAAGTCAATGTATGTACTATATATTTTTGAAAATTTTATTGTAATATGGAAAAGGTGAAATAATTTGTTTGGCAGAGGACGAGAAGATTTATTTGTTTGTACTTCTTGTTTTATTCTTACTGTATTCTTAAATAAACATTTCACAATATGGGGCAGCTTAGTGTCTTATCTATATATTAAAATAAATTGTATATTTTTCTAGTATATCAATATATTTCAGATTCGTACAAAAGAAGAGAGTATACGGGGGAACATGAGACAGTATGGAACTGAATCCAGGTACCTAGACGTGGTTGTCAGCGATTTCTCATTGCACAATTGGAGGTCGGACTTAAAATTCGACGCGATCATCACTGACCGTAAGTGTTCCTTACTGTTTAGGTTAGTTAGGTAATATTTTTAGACACGATGCTTTAAGATATCTCTGAATATCACTACATAGTATAAAACAAAGTCGCTATCCGCCGTCTGTCTCCCTATGTATGCTTAGATCTTTAAAACTATGCAACGGATTTTGATGCGGTTTTTTTAATAGATAGAATGATTCTTAAGGAAGGTTTATATGTATAACACACTAGCTTTTACCCGCGGCTTCGTTCGCGTCACAAAAGGATATAAAGTAGCCTATGTGACATATACCAATACACACAGCGCCATCTATACCAATACTTTTGTTTTCCCTCGGGAATATCACATTTTTCCGGGATAAAAAATACCCTATTATTTAATCCGGACTTCTAACTTTACGTCTTTAAAAATTCAAAGCAATCGGTTTAGTAGTTACGGCGTGAAAGTGGAACAAACAAACAAACTCACTTTTCGATTTATAATATTAGTAAGGATTCATATTGCAACCGTGCGATGCCGGGCCGGGTCGCTAGTAAAGAAATAATCACTTGTTATATCGTACGAAAAATCCACAAAATTTGTTCATACAAAAGTAGTCTCTAAACATCGGAAATTAGTTAGTGACTAACCAATTACTTTTGGACTATTGTAAGCTCTATTGGAATTGGAATCAGCCAACCATCAAACACAGGGACACGACGGTTGTGGGTGCTCTTTTGGGCGGGGAGTGTTGCTTGTGATTTATTTATTTAAAGTATTGCGAGGTAAATTATTTAACTCTGAAATTTTATATTATGTAACTAATTTTGTCGTATTAGGCTAAGTACCTGTGAAGATTAAATTAGCTGTTTTTTGATATAAATAAATAAATAAAAAAAAAAGTGATAAAACGAATGCAACATGAGGAAATGTGTATGCAGAAATATGTAGGTAGATACAGAAACTAACCAATTAACTTTTGGACTACATTGTAAGCTCTATCTGAATAAGCCAACGTAGCAAGGGTTGAGGCGTCATGCACACATAAATGTCCTACAGTCGGTGGTGCGGTGTTGGGTTGATCTGTTCCAAATAAAAAGGTTGACCGCATGATACCTTACCCGCCAGACGTACAGTAAGCCAAACTATTTCGTATGCAGGTAAAAAAATAAAATTGATTCAGTACAGTCTGTAACCTGTACTCGACTTTATATCTATACAATTTAGTATACCAATAGCTATAACTCTGTATTGAAACACTTTATTCTCTGCCTGCATACTAAAAACATTGACTGACTGTACTTTCGGTCACTTGAGTTAACAAAACAGTCATACGTGTCATAAATACAATGCAATCGCATGTAAATGTTTTCAACTATTGGCCAAAAGCCTTTTCTTAAATTGAACAATATGACGTAACATAACATTACTCCTTTTATCCCCTAAGGGGTAGGCAGTGCCATAATATGCACTTAATGCCACTGTATAATGTAACACCCACTTTTCACTGTTTATGTATGTTGAGTCACATGTGTGAGGGAGTGAGCCTATTGCCATGTACTGGACACAATTCCAGACTCCGTGCTACTACTGAGAACTTTTCCTTTCCCGAGCAGGGAATCGAACCGGAGACCCCTTGCTCGGTAGTCGCACTTGCGACCATACGACCAACGAGGCAGTCACATTTATGACTTCTGTGATATGTCCCGACCGAGTATTGTCAATTTGTCACGGTTTTAACTGTACCTCTTGTATTATGTATACTAATATTGTTTAATTTTCAGCACCCTACGGTGTTAGAGAGCCGACAGAGAAGATAGGAATAGAGCGAGAGAACTACACATTATCTGAGGAGCATATGGCGAACCATGTCCCTTCCAAAGTGGAATATGGTTTGCATCATATCTACAGTGACCTCCTCAACTTTGCCGCCACACATCTTGAGATGGGCCGACGACTGGTCTGCTGGTACCCGCTAGTTAGGTAAGTTTTATAAAAGTTCTATTTTTAACTAGCTGACCCGGCAAACTAAATCGTCCCTGGATTTCCACAAAAAATCAAAACCAAAATTAGCCAAATCGGTTTAGCCGTTCTCAAGTTTTAGCGAGACTAACGAACGGAATTTCATTTTTTTATTTATATAGATGAGCTCTATTCTACTAATCAAGCCTTTTCGTTTGATATCCATAATGGAAGTAGTTGTGGAGAAATAGATATTATTGTATGGTCATCAAGATTAACTTCTAAATCGACGATTACGAAAATTTTGTTCATATAAAAGTAGTCTCCTAAAACATCGGAAAAAAGGTCTATAATGAACTAACTTGAGAGCGGTTACCGGTGATCACTTGGGGACTCACAGTGATTGTATTGTAACTCTTGTATGGCCTTTTATTAGTTTCTGTTGTAGGTAGAGGTATTTTTGTAAAACAAAATTAAGACGTAGTTCTTTATGTCATCTTTCTATTACGAAGGTATTCACGAATCAAATTCGTTGAATATTGACGACCAACCGCGGGTTCGTAAAAAGTTTTGTGACACAATGAACCCCTCATTCAACTAGTTGACCGGTATTTAATGAAACTTATTATGTTTCAGCTGCGGAGACATTTAAATGATTACTATAATACGCCAAATATGGTGAATTCCTTTTTATACTAGTTCGTCGCTGTTTAGTGAAATGTCGCTAACTTATGTTATAGGTGCGGATAAATTGAAATAATTAGGTACGAAAATAGTTAAGTCACCAAATTATTAAATTCAAAGTAGGTCGTAACACCTTTTGTCACGAAAATGAATAAGCTCATATCATATTACACTCGATTCCCACCTACGACAAATTATCAAAATCCCCTATTGTGGAGATACTCTGTGTTAAGGGTATTGTTTCAATACCAATCTATCTATGGGTGTAAAAACCAAATTCGAATTAATTATGAGACTTCTCTAGTTACTAAAACTGCGCGTATGACCGAACATCTTATACATGAAACGAAATGAAACAACAATATAGGTGACAACGGCCGAATGCCTCATCGTCAAGTCGACTAACGACCGGAACCCATATCTAGATTCTTATACTAAATCATTGGATTAAGATCGATTTTAGACTTTAATTGTAGGAAGTTTCTGTCAAAAATCTACATCGAGTCAAGTTCCTCTATAGTTATTAGGTATACTCTTTGGAGTCAAGAAACTCCATAAAACATTCATTTTGACCGTAAACAGGTTCATATTAAGGAGATTCTATGTCATAATGGATTTCAAATAATAATTGTGGGTGTTTAAAATAGCCAAACTAAATCGTATTTTTTATTATTTCATCGTTTATTTTATTAATGTGTCCAGTTAGGTACTTTAATTAGTTTTTGTTTTCAACCGTTGTAACTGTAATAAATAAATAAAATAAAAGTATTGCGCATGAAAAATCATAGAATCTATATCCAATATTTTTATCATTACATCTAGATATACCTAGCTAGCTTTATATTTTGGTTAAATATGTTACCGCCCCGCTAAAGTATTAGCGGTGGACACAAGATTTTATTAAGTCGTATAAGATTATTACCTACCACCGCGCCGGCGCACATTAGATAAGTGGGTTAGGTTGTGGGTACTTCATAAAATTCTACAAATTCATCCATTTGTTCCAATGCTGTACATTTCGGAATGTTATGTTGGTAATTTTGTATTCACAATTTTTCATTCCACCCACAAAATTATCGAGGTGTTTGGAATGTATGGAAATACTTACGGAGTTTGATTTATTTATTACTACCCGCTTTGGTTAGTATAATTCTGAGATTATTTAGTTTGAAGTACCATTTGTACCTTAGTACCTTCTTAATGTCCGATAACATTTGTTCATATAAAAGTAGTCTCTAAACGTCGGAAGTAAGGTCTATAATGGTGTCAGAGCGGTCACCGGTGACCGCTTACAATAGGAATAAAAAGACTTACTTTAATAAAACATATGCTGACCAAAATACACCTGTTATTTGTTCTACGACTTTATTTAATTGTAATAAGAAAATGTACATACATACATAACTTCACGCCTGTGTCCCATGGGGATAAGCAGAGACTGTGGAACGCTAATTATACACGATAGAATCGTAAAGTGTTCCGACATTGAATATTTGTAAAAAAAAACTTTTAACAAAAGATCTGCTTATACTTATTACGAGATTAGTCTATCGTAATGTAATATTGGTTTTTAAAGTAATTTGAATATAGCCTCATCAATATCAACTGCGGTTAGAACGCTTTATCATTAACTTATTTGATATATTTTATACCTACTCTTATAATTATGAAGGTAGCTTAAGTTATGAAAATCGACAATGTATTATTTGCCTAGTTTTTATGTTGTTTACAATGTATTATTTACGTAGTTTTTTAAAGTATTCGCGAGCCTAACATTTCCTTTAAAGAAAGAAACCCTATAAGGTTATAACTAACAAAAGCTTAAAAAGAGGTGTCGTTACGTACATGTTACATGATTAAATAAAATTTCTATTGCATATAATACCATGTCTGACTCATTATTTATAGCTTTTTTTCTGTACTGTGGTTGACTTGTAATCTACAGAAACATCATTACGTCACACATTTTAATATCCGAATGGGGAAGCAGTCTCTGCTACATGCACGTGCATTTGGTTGTTTCAGTTATGGTTATCAGTCTTATGTATAATATTTATGTAACACTGCATGCAACAGTAAATTAATTAATTTACAACTGATGTGCGTACACCACGCTGTTACGACGTACCCTATTAACTCACAAATAAGTAATAATTAATTCAATATTTCTTAAATACATATCTACTTAGCTATTGACGTATTATGTGAAGATGAACCTACAATTATATTCTGCTAATATTGTAAAAGAGAAAGTTTGTGATGTATTAATATATTTGGCTCTTTCACGCAAAAACTACTCAATGGATTTTGATGAAACTTAGCACTTAATATAGATTATGATCTGCAATGACACATGGGCTACTTTTTATCCTGGGACGAAACGCCAGGAACCTGTCTATAATTTTATTAATACTGTCTCCAGGGAAGAGTACCAGGAGTCTCAGTTACCATCCCACCCTTGTCTGAAGCTGGTGGGCAACTCGGAACAGGTGCTATCCAAGCTGGCAGCGAGGAGACTACTCACATACGAGAAAATTCTGGATGACGTGCCCAACATGCCGCTGGATCCTAACGCTGGAGTCCATAACTTTAGGTAACATTATTTATTTCTTGTTACCTTTGTACCTGTCGTTTCAAGTTCAAGGTCACACGTAAGTATTTGTTAAAATAATAATAATCAACAATTTTTTATGGAACGAAAGTATTAAAGTATTTTGTTCGTAGTTTTGTAAAGGTTTTTTATTAAAGTTTGTGTCGTAGTTTTTACAAATATGTAGGAGAATATTCCAATTTGAGGTTAAGTCTGTATTTATAATCATACTAATGACTGTACACGTTTTTTACATATCCACCTACCTTACTATAAATACAAAACAAAAAGTTTATACGCTATTAACTAGATTATTAAAAAGATGATTTCTTTTACAGTTTTTATTAACATACCCACTTAGGTACTTATAAAACAAAGACTTCCGTTGTGTTTGTTGGATTGGAAATTTACTCAAAAACTACTGAACAGATTTCTATTAGGTTTACTAGTGTATAGAGTGAATTTCGAGCAATGTTTCATTGTACTTATATTATAATTATGCTGGGTGAAAAGCTAGTCTAAATATCATAGAAAAATGTAGGTACTCATTGAGAGTAACTTTCATTTCTTTGCAACTTGACAGGGAAAAATACTTCACAATGGGCGAGACGACGCGACGAGAGAGGAAAGAGAAGAGGGCCGAAGAGGTCGCAGCCTACCTCGCGAGGAAACTGGAGACCACCAGATATGACCTCACGTGAAACATAATCTCCTTACTCCTGACCATTTCCCAATACTTGGGACCAGTGCCTTTAGCCAAACGCCACTTTAGCGCTTGTCTACCGAGAGAGTTGAAAACTAAATGTATGGGGATGACACTGATAAGTGTCAAATTTCACGTCAATCCCATATAATTTGGTTTTCTACTCTACAAGTAGACAAGCGCTAAATGGCATTTGGCTACAGCTGCAGGACTGTCTTACGACTGAAATTAATAACCGATCCTAATCTTAAATCTTTGAATTCACCTCGACTTTTAACAGAAGTCTAATAGATTTACCGCATGTTTCACCACCTTCATAAAAGTACCCGATAACTTACTTATGTGACAGATAGTTCATACAACTTCTGCCAGCGGCTTTGCCCGCGCTCCTGTAAGACAAAAAGTAGCCTATATGTTATTTCAAACCATAATTTACTGCTGTTCCAAATCGCATCCCTATCCCTTGAACCTGTCGCGGAAAACCTAACGGGTAACCGGAGCTCCGGCTCGACGTGCAGGAGAAGGAACGGGGTGGTTTTTAGTCAGTAAGAGTCTGACACTCCTTTCCGCCTCACCCAGGCGGGAGCAGTCATTCGATGATTTTACCGCCTTAAAAAAATCCCTTCAGGCGTTTTGACGTAATTGAGTAACAAACATCGGAGGGCCAAGCACGAATAACTATCGCATTCGTATCGTAACAGTATCGACTGAGTTAAGCGTTCTGATTGGTTGGTTCACTTGAGCCGGCCAATCAGAGCGCTGAACGCGCTCAAAACTATTACGTTACGATTGCCATAGTTATTCGGCTTGGCCCTCGGTACACAAAAAACTTCGCATTTGTAATATTGGTAAGATATAGCGGATTTGGATTGTTTATTAATTTCGATCGTTGTCTTAATCATTCGGTTCAATCAGTCAGTATTTTTTTTCACGTGAAAGTTACCTGTGAAGATGTTAAATAATGTATGTTAAGTGTTAATTAAAATACAGATTTTAACAACATTTTGTCTAGTTGATTTTATTTATTATCCCTTGGTCCTTGTGTAACTTTGAATGTGGTAGGGTAGTGGAATTTTTTAATATCTATCTAGTCTAAGTATGGATTATTTAATTAAAATTAGTAATTAACAAGTGTACTTTTTTCATTGCAAACTTAAAGGTGCCGTGATTATAGGCAAATGCCTATATAGGTACTTAACTTAGTACTTATAAATAGGTACTTATTTAACTTCATTTGCCTGATTAGTTTATATTATTAGAAAATTGCGACATCGACAAGGATTGGTAGGATTTTTATTTTTAGTAAGAGATAGCTAGATGCAGAAGGCCAGGTTTTATTTTATTCATTCATTTACGAATTTACAATAACCTGTTCTAAAGAAATGTACGCAAGTAAAATATTCAACTACCTACTACTAATTTGTAATTCTCTTTGTCTTGTAGTTCCCTTTTTATTTGATGATACACATAACATAACATCACGCCTTTTATCCCCGAAGGGGTAGGCAGAGGTGCATACAGAAGTAACACCCAGTTTTCACTATTTATGTTACGAGTCCCATGTAATAGGGGATAAGCCTATTGCCATATACCGGGCACATTTCCAGACTTTTTAAAACTTAGTAATACTTTGTCCGACCCTTTCTTCTTCAGTCGCACTTGTGAGTTTTTATTCTCTGTATATAAATACCTACTCTTATGGATAACAGTACCTATAGTCGTTTTCGACGAAGGAGTAACGTTAAGTTTGCAACGATAAAAAAGCATTTATTGGACAAATTATAAAGGGTATATAGTATATTGTTTATAATTAGCAACTCTTGCGAGG
Source organism: Spodoptera littoralis (assembly GCA_902850265.1). Classification (NCBI taxonomy): domain Eukaryota; kingdom Metazoa; phylum Arthropoda; class Insecta; order Lepidoptera; family Noctuidae; genus Spodoptera; species Spodoptera littoralis. The sequence continues at coordinate 2,029,197 of LR824542.2, read as the reverse complement.
TTCCATCCGCTGCTCGTCTCCTATTGACCGTAGCGTGATGTTATATTATTACAATCTAGAAAGAAAAGAAATAAGAAATTCACTTCTAATTAGTAGTTCCAGAGATTAAAAAACAAATAAGTAGAGGTACGGTAGTTTGTAACTGGGCAAATTCAATACTAATTGGCTTGACGAAATGTAAAAACGATAGTTTTCTATGATTACCTATATGTTTATTATTTTTGAAACAAATACAAAGCAAATTAGCATTATACATACAACAAAAGACGTACCTACCTATCAAAACATTTGGCATGTTTTACAAAACGTTAAAGTAACGATAGTGATTGTTTTACTGTATGGAATTTTGAAAAGTTGTATATAATATCTTTACGACTGACAAAACGAGAAAAATATCAAATTCAAATTTTGTGTTTACAGATACCCTCAAGAGTAACTATAAGATAAGTAATAGATAAATACCCACTGAACTATTTTCGTAAATCCAGAACTTTCTGCAATAATGTTATAAAGAGGAGGTATAAAAAAAAATAGAAAGTCAAAGAATTGAAGGTAACATAATATTTATTTAAATTAAATAATAATTACTTCTACCCAACTTTGACACAACCAAAAACATTCCATACACCATGTTCTCGATATTAATATAACATTTGATTTACTTAAATACATCTTCATAATATACATAAATGGTAGTCATCTTTATGTAATAAATAATAACGAAAACAAACACATTTGTTATCTAACTCCCTTCTAACGTAATGGTAAAACGGAACTCGAAGGGTTAGTAGATACAGAAGAGGTATGAATAAATGTTGGGAAAATATTCTGACATCTATTCACCATATTCCATTCCTGTATATTCACTCTTTGAATTCTATTCACCCCATTTTACGGTAGGTGATATTATATTATCTTGCAAACATAATAATGTATACCAGTCTACAAGTCTTTTATGAGATATAGGGTACACAAGGTGATGGATCACCTGAAGCATTTTTTTTAATTACATCTATTTTTTATAAATTAATGGGTTTTAGGGCTCCAGCGGTATTATTTAAAATATGTTTGAAATATTATAAAATTCTTATTTTTACAAGATACTGCATCTTATAATAATTGTGTGTATAAAATAATAAACAAACATTAACTATAGACAAGTGACAATAATACAGGGTGTAAATGGAAAACTTCCGAAAAAGAGTTTTGCTTTCAAAAAAGTTATAACTTAAATGTTTATTTTATAGAGGTATAATAGTAGTTGTAATCAACTGCCCAATGTTGACGTTGCATGAATAAACCGAAAACAAACGATTAAAATTGTAAAAACAACTCTTTTTATGTGCGTTTTCGGAGGTGTTCCCTTTACACCCCATACAGTCAAGTCCTCTATAATATTATTATTAATTATCTATAATAGTGCTATAGAATGTGGTTAGTCAGTGATGGCGAGTGCGAGCATCATCTGCGAGAGGTCGGGAGTGGCCGGCAGGCCGCGCGCCGCTCGCTGGTGCCGCGCGGCCGACGACTGCGCCCACTGACACAGCTTCCAAACCTCCTTGCGCTTGGAACTGTTGCCAGCCGACTTGTAGTGGTTCAATAGGTTGTTTGTTACCTGTCAAACATTCATTAAATGAAAATTCAAGTGTACAATACATTATAAAACGTGACGGTATTACTGCTTAACATTTTAGTGTGTAGTGATGTCACTACACACAATGAGATGACCAATACCATACAAAATAATACTTATTGTGTGTGACTGGCAAAAATAGATATGTACTATAAGTATAACAAATAATATTTTTGACACATTTATGTTACAAACATTAAATAATTATTAGTAGTTTAGATTGACTCTTACCAAAAACAGGCCGAGCAAGGCCCTCATGTTCTCAGGGTTCAGCTTCAAAGCCTGGCAGTAATAAGTTTTGGCTAACTCCATATTCTCTACGCCACCCTGAAAATTAGGTTTACATGCATTATAAAACTAAACAAACGCGCATTCCTTAAGGAGATTAGCAGAGATGCACACTTTACATGTCGGTTGCCTTAATATTATCTAATCTCATCTTAATACAACAAAAAACTTTTGAAATTAAAGGATCCTCGAGTTACCAAAAAGAAGAAAAAAAATGATTGGACATAAGGTTCACATAAAGTAGGTATCAATCGGGTTTAAATTACATCTTTTCACTTTTGTGGATTACAACAAAAATAAGACTTAAACTGTCAAACACCGCGAGGACACCGGTGACTGCAACATATTGTTCTTTAATTGTGTCTATAATGTCCACTTACCATAGTGTACCTGATGTCAGCCAGTCGCTGGTGCATGAGATGGTTGTGTGGCTGGTGCAGGATGAGTTCCTCGGCACAGAAGGCGGCGCGCGAGTACTCCTGCACCTGCAGGTACAGCGAGCACAACTCCTGCCACGCCTCCACGTCTGACATGAACCTGAAGATATAAGGAGTTTATTTTTAAGTGAAATTGCAGATTTTAAATGGTACAGATATTGTGTAGTTTTTTTTATTTGACATCCACTGTGACATTGTGACATCGACTGCCAAAAAAGGCATTTCCCAATGACTTTAAGACCATATAAATGACCAAAAGGTCATAAAGTAAAGGTTGGAGCTATGAATTATTTTTGTGTGTGTAATATTCAATAGGAGTTGAGTAGGAGGTGAAGGCACATGGTCAGTAGCTAATCTATTAGATACATTTGTGATCTTACTTCTTGAGGTAGTCAACAAGTTCCTTGATGGCTTCAGAGGTGAGTCCCTGTGCCTTCAGTATGGCAACGCGCCGCTTTCTGGCCGCAGAGTTGGTCTCATCAGCCTTTATAATACTGTCCAACACCTCCAAAGCTTCATCATATCTGGAACACACATTTTAATTTTTGTTAAGAAAATATATTTTACTTTTATGTATGTTTACAACTCAAGTATGCTTGAGCTTGGAATTATGATGAACATGCTTTGACAGGAGTTTAATGTAGTATTTCACAAGGAAAAACAACAACAAGTCTATACTTTTATACATGAACATGCATGAACTATAATTAAAAGTCAAAGCATTTATTTTAATGAATTCAAGCTCTTTGGAGCATCCAACTCAGTTGATATTCCTTATAGAAACTATTACAAAAACTAAAAGGTTCAAAAAACAACTTGTCCTAACTTTTCTTCAGCCTCCAGCAGTGCTGCCTTGTGCCTCATCACGCGCATACTGCCTGGGAACTCATTGGACAGTACATAGATGCACATGGTGGCCACTCCATACGAGTGACAGTCCAGGGCAGCATATATAACTTGTTCCAACACCAGGTGCTCTGAAAATATAAGGTAAAAGTGTTAGAAGAAAGTTAGTTTATAAGAAAAATAATTTTAGTAAACAATTTTAGCAATTTGCATGCCGCAATGACGGCGAAACTTGTTGGTCTTTTTTTTTAAATATTTATACAACATCTCTGTAATTACCGTGTTTCTGGCAAATAAATATATTATTATAATAAACAATTTGTAACACTGATGGAAGCCCGTTTCTTAACTAAAAGTTACTTAGTGTAATGTAGCAGCTAAACTATCCTCTTACTTTTACTATTAGGTGTCACTTATAGGTTGGTGAAAAACAAAATGATGTTATATCTTAGCTTAGACATTCCTTAAAATTCGTGTTTTCCTTTTCCTTAAGTTACTTAGGATTGGCACAGTAATATTTCTTCCAGTCAAAGTTGAAACATCAATGCGTAAAGTAGAAGTCAACATACAGCTTATCAGTATCACAGGTTCATAGATTAAATAGAGTATCAAAATCATTCCAGTACACTACAACAACCCTTCTATATTACCCTTCCTGCAGCATTATTAAGCTTGTTAAGAACACTTATTGATTCCACTGTAGTTGTCGTCAACATCATATTTTCTTAACAAAAGACAAATATAATTGTACTTACTCTCATTGCCAAGTTTGCTCAAGTCATCACTTAAGACTGTAGTCCATATGTCGATCACATCTTCACTCCTTCTCTCATTATTCTCTCTCCATTGACGAAGCAAGTCTTTGGCTTCTGAAAATGTCATATTTGTTGCAATTTGTACACAGTATTTGTATTATTTAGGGTATATAACTGTTATTGTAGGCATCTATTAATACATAATTACATATATCCATAGTAATATTAACATTATATTAAAAGTTCACAAATTATAGCACTATAAAAATGTTTTCATACTAATAGATTAAAATGAACAAATGCGCCTTCGCTATGATGGTTAGTTAAACTAGGTGACAATAATATTCCTATAAAACTAAATACATTGGCCAAGAGGCACAGAATATTAAAATTAATTATATAAATACCGCTGTAAGTTAACTCTTCAAAGTTGTAAGACATTTTGCTAATTGCGACCTCTTTGTTAATTTGTCTGTGATTGGGATTGACTCCAGTTCACGTGGAAACTATAAATAATAGGTAATTTTGTGAACTTGATTTCCAATTGGTTATAGATTCAAGTTAAAGTTTACACCAGTTTACACTATCGCAATGAGTTGTAGTTGTGAATGTGAAGACTGAAAGAAGGAAATGTCACAATAATTATTATGTCAATGTCACATTTTCAGTGATGTCAATGAATAATGATAGGGTGATTTCAACAATTCAATTATTTGGATATGGGTCTATTATCGATTGTTCACTTTCATTAATTCGATTTGGTAGTTTCTCCATTTTCTCCTCTTTCTTCCGTCGTCTGTTCTCAATGTTGATTTTCGTGACCTTAACGAATTACCTGCTCATTTATTATCGTTCGTCTTATTTCTTTAGTTTCGCTTTAATTATAGTGGAAAATTAAAATCAATTATTATTACATTTATAACTTATTCCTCAATATAGATCTACAAGTCAGTGCTAGGCTCCTAATGTTTGTTTGTCTCGTTTTATCAATAAATTATTCTAATTAGAAAGGCATTGTAAGGTCAATTAGAATGCTTCTTACATAAAGAACAAAATCGATTATTTGTTATTGATGCTGGGGTGCCACTCTAAAGGGCATAGACCTTGTCCAGAAAGGACAAAATAACTACCATAAAGTCATTGACCTATTTAGCGCGTTCCAGCTCAATGTCTCATCAAAAACGATATAAGAAGTAAAGTGATGCAGATTCATTTTCGATGTTAAATTTGACAAGCATAGTTACTTTATTTGTTAAGTTGTAAAGTAAAACACGTCCAAAACTATCATAACAAAACAATAAATCAATTACATTAAAAATAAGTACAGGAAATAAAAATCATTCCAGTTTTCATTCTCTATGGTTAATATCATAAATAAATTCCGTTCGACGCATACCGTGTTAGCAGTATTTCGTTTGTGTAAGAAAAACGTATAGAAATTCGATTATAGCACATCGCCACGAGCGCATATTGATGTTCGGGTTCGTGTATCGGAATATAAAAGTTTGTGTGTGAACGTGAACAAGACGTCTGCAATATGTCTGACTATTTGGAAATATTTTTAGATTTAGCTTAGTCGTAAATAATTAACGGATCTATTTAGAGTAATCGATGTCATGGACTATACATGACAAAAAATATAATAGGTGAGTACTCTTCGTGTGTTTCGGACAGAAAATCGTTATCCAGTTCATTCTTCATTGTACATAATGCTCGACTTTTTTATGTCTCAATGGCCTTTATCTCGGGGTTTTGTTTTCTTTTGTCCTCTGTTTGCACGTTGAACAAGTTTGTAGAATGTGATGTTGTGGACTTAATGTCGTATATTTATACAGAGTATTTTGTCTGACAGATCGATAAGGAGACGACGTGCAACGAAGATATGTATTGTTGTGGGTCGAGCGAGAGCCTTACGTGTGAATAGTAGATATGCGCGTCACGGACATTGTGCGGCCTGCCTCTGCGGACTAAGTGCGCGTGCTGTGACGACATTGTATTGATACGAACGCAACGTTACGCTGCGGGGCCGTGTCGCCATTGCTTTTGTCACCGTGTGAACAGCCCCCGACGGCGACATGGATCAGCTCGCGGTGCAGTGTCCCGTATGTACGCTGTTCCTTCACAATGGGATTACCCTAGAGTCCCATTTGGATACACATCCCAAAGACCAAGTTATAAAAGCTTTGTGTAGTATAGCATCAAACTCTAAAAGCTCCAATTATGGTAGTAGAACTTCTACACCTGCACATTCTGAACGATCATTCAGAAGCAGGTCACGGACTCCTGCTACAGATGACAGTGCCAAGTGGACTGCATCACGGAGCACTGAACATGATCGTTATTGGCGTAGAACACCAAGCAGAACTTCTAAATCAACACCTTTATCAAGTACATCGAGGAATGGCACACCTGACATCAGAATGCTGGATATGGGGTTTGATAACCATGGTTTACCTGGCAGTAGTGTTGGACAACATGGAAACAATCCATTTCTTTTAAAAGCAGACAAGCTTCAGCAATCATTTCAATCTCCTCCAGTTCCAGACTTTGACCAGCAGTTTGTTTACTATCCAGATCAACAAGAAGATAGAGAGATCAAGTTTTCTCGAAGTGCTGAATATAGTGCAATGGATAATAGCAACAATATGTTCCCTTACAATGTGCCAACTATGGCAGCTCCAAACATGAAGTTGTTACCAACAGCAAGTAGGAAAGCAAGTGACCTTGTCAAAGTTCTACCTAAACCTAATAACATTTTACTTAAGACCAACATGGGTGGTGTGCAATATATAGGGCCGGGGGTCAAACCCATGGTAATGGTGCCATCTGCACCTACATTTGTGCAGAAGAATGTGCAAAACAATATGATCATGACAGGAGGTATACCAAACCCACAGATGCAGATTGATACCAAAACTGTTCCACCTCCCCTAGGTAGCAACCCACTCAACCAATTGTCTTGTAGTGGTGCATTCACTCCGGGGACTACAGTTGTTACCCAAAACTCACAAATTATTTACAGAGAAATGGTGCACAATATAGATGGAAAGCCATTCATAACCACAATGCCTACTTTACTTGGAAATGAGAATGTAAATAATTTGTCTCAGGCTAGCTCTATGTATCAAAATGTGATGGTTGTAGATCAGTTTGGGAATACTTCATGTATGTACACAACACCTCAACAAATGATGAGCAAGGCTTGCCCCACATCCATGTATAACGAGCCTGGGGCTATGATACCAAGCATAACAATGGACAAGTCTGTCCAGAGTATGAATGATCCTAAAACACTTATTATTGAGGTAGGCCCACTGGTTGCCCCTGCTACTGACAATATTTGTGAAGAGCCTGGTTCTTCTATGTCCCAACCAGTTGCTAATAGTCCCGCTGAGAGTACTGACAGAACTTCGGAGAATCTTGATCCCAAGTTAGAAATGTCAGGCAGTACTAAGGGCTTAAAGATTTTGAGTAACATCAAGGTCGAAGTTCCTGTGCAACATCACAAGAATATGGTAAACACGGTCATGGATCTTACTGGTCCTAATGAGTCGGACTACCCTGTTGAACGAGTAGATAGTCCTGAAAAGATCCTCCCAGATTTAGAAGATAACAACCAAATGTCTTCTGATGATACCCAGCCTTCAATGTCTAGTGGAGACAGCATGGCATCCCATACATTTTCTGTGATAAAAAATGTTGGTAATCCAAGTAAAAGTTCTGTTGATAATAAGTTGGATACAGACTTTTCAGATAGCTGTCCTGTGCCAGATTTAATATGCAATGAGAAACCATCCATATCACCATGTAGTGAATTGTCAGAAAATGGTGACAATTCTACTGATAGAACCTCAATATCTCCTAAGCCTGTGACTAATCAAGTTAGCCATAGGAATCTAGCTCTTCCCGAAAAGAAGATTCATCTTCCACAGAAGCCATACAGGCACAACACACTAAGACTGAACAATATTTTTGTTAAGAAACACAAGAAAGTTTTGCAAATTAAGAATGCCAGGAACTTTACTGTGAGTCTTTCAAAGAAAATTGAGCAAAGAGACACCATTGCTTCATCATCATCAGCTTGCAGAACTCCTGAAAAATTTATTATGAATAAAATGCACCAAACTGAAAAGACAGACTGCAAAGAAAAGAGTAATCTCTTGCAAACAATATCTGTTGAAGAAATTAAGGAGAGTGATGAGAACAATGACTTTGATGCTGATACAGAGGAACAATCTATGGATATAGAACAAGTAGAAGCTGGTAGTCTGAATCAGTCTGAATTTGGTGGCAACATGGACCTTATACAGGTGAAAGAGGAAATAAACTCAAGCAATGAAGGAGGATTTAGTAATGAGACCATGACTCCATCTGACCGTATGCTGAATTCAATAGACTCATTGCGACCCATTAATGTTATTAATTACGGCAATATGTCCAACGAGGATTTTAACGAGGAAGCTAATGACCGAGAATTATTAAATCTGGAAGGAACATCAAAAACCAAGCAATTTGTCAATATGATGAACGAAAATTATTTTGGGGACAATATTTATGCGGACTATTTTACTCCAGATCGCGTCGAAGCGTTTGATGCGGAACGCGAGGCGGCGTCGTTTAAGGATGGCGGTAAAGATGGTATGTACCTGTGGGGCGAGCCGTCGCAGAAAGACGACGAGTTTGTGCTGCCCAACTTTATACACGAGAGTTACAAGATAGCAGAGAGTAACGGGATAGATTATTCCGAGCTAGGTGCTAGAGACGTGCAGGCGGACGTGGAGGTGGACGGCGGCGAGCCAGACAGCAAGGCCGACGTACTCAGCGAGAGCCGCAGCGACAGCGACGCGCCGCTCAACATCTGCGCCGACGAGCGCATGCCGCCGCGCGGCGAGCTCAGCGGCCAGGAGAGCAACGGGGACATGGAATCGCCCTGGAGCGGGGTAAGCCATCGTCTACTTAACATAAACAATCTACTCATTATAAAGTTTAATCCACACCATGTTTTGTTTAGAGATACATCAAAATAAGCATAACTTAAACCAGTTATATTACCTGCTCTTTTATATTTGTATTTATAAAGTGTATAAACCAATAACAAATTAATCAATTTGGTTGAGACATACCTACATAGTGTGTGTAGCCTAGTTTCCTGAAAGAGATGAAAATAATTTATTATGTTTGAAGTAAAACAAGCATTTCCTGGCACTGCATATTTTTGTAAAGCACTGTTTGTCGAAAATAGAGTTACGTTTTTTTAGTTGTGGCTTGGTATTTCCAGATGTATTCCGAGGTGACGCCCTCGGAGCCGTATGACTTGATCGCCAGAGAAAGCTGGGCGTCGGCCTCCGACGGCTCGGACGTGGACACTAATGACAAGGAGCCTATGTTAGTAATGTAAGTCTCACATAATATGTCTCTTAAAACCTTTGTAATTTCTACCAAAACAATTCAAGATAATGTTTCTATCTTCTAAACCTTCTTGAATATCATATTTGTTAGAAGTTAAATTTTATACTGAATCGAAGACGTGGATGATATTTCTTCTATATTTGTATTTGTTGAGGTATGTATGGGTTGCGATTAAGTTGTTTAATATGTAAGGGTAATGTTTACAGTGACGAGGATGTACCGATAGCAACGCCGTCGCCGGCGGTGGTGAACGCAAACAGGGCCGCTGCAGGGGGTGCAGGGCGGGCGGGGCGCGCTGGTCGGGGCGCTGGGGGCGCTGGGGGCGCCGGGCGGCCGCGGCCGGGCGCCAGCGGGGCTCGCGCGCGGCGCCACACGTGCACTACGTGCGGCGCCATCGTGTCCACGCTGAAGGAGCTGCGCGCGCACAAGGCGCTGCTGCACGGCGCGCCGCACGCGCCTGCGTCCTACAGCCGCCTCGTCACTGCGCGGGCCATCATGAAGGAGGAGAAACCTGACGACACCAGTAAGTCCCCTACCGTCTACGACTAATGCTAGCCATAACCAACCCTCTTGTTTAAATCATGTCAAACATAAGCTTTTCTGATGTCACGAAGGTGTCAGTCACGCCATCGACTATATCACATTTTTCTTGAAGTTACATGTTACATTATTATTCTTCACATTTCAGATAACCTCCTAACGCCGATTGACTCTAAAGATTCAATATCATCCTCGATTCTGCAAGTGTACGAGAATATTCAAGTGGAAGAAGCCAAGCCTAAGATAGAAGTAGACCGTCTGATCAAACAAGAAGTTAAGAGAAAACGGAAAGACTACGTCTGTCCCACGTGTAAAGTGGACCAAGTTACGGAGACATTATTTCACGAACATCTCAAGATACACCCGCTCGAGTGCCTCACGTGTGGCAAATGTTTCTTCCGACGAGCAAACCTCGCACTGCATATAAAGACGCATTTAGGAATTAAGAATTATAAGTAAGTGTGGTTGGTGCCCTTTTTGTATTTTTCTAATTGGTTTTAGTAATATTGAAATAACAATATCAGATTCTGAATGAGTAAGTGAGTGTGTGCCCGTGGTCCAGATGCGAGGTGTGCGAGAAGCGGTTCCTGACGCGGCAGAAGTTGATGGAGCACCACAACGTGCACACGGGCCGCGCGCCCGTCAAGTGCACGCTCTGCGACGACACCTTCCGCCGGTACTCCAACATGGTGCAGCACAGGTACACTACCACTGGAGCCCTCACTCGGAACTTGATATGCGGCAGTAACAGCCTGTTCTACAATTCATTAAGAATACACACAAAGAGGAGTTTAAAATAAGTAACCTTAAGAACTAAGCATATGCTTCGAGATGTAATCTTGCGTCTTAGCTAGTTCTGGTATCAGTGTAGCCAGGTAGCCACTAGGGTAGCTTCGGGCTATAGCTCAGATGACGTAACTCAAATCGAACTCGAACTCAACCTCGAAAGCAGATGGGCAAAGTATAGACAAAATATAATTACGTAATACTTTTTACAACACAAACTCCTCAAAAATATCTAGTTTATTGACGAATTAGATGTCAAATGTCAAGTTTGTGAAATCAATGTTGTCATAATATTTTGTTTACTTGTGTATTGAGATTTGTTTTTATTTATATTTAAGTTTAAAAATAGTTTTAACCATATTGATAATTGTTTAGTTCAGAGAAGTATTTAGTTTTATTTGGGTAAACATTTTGTAATGTGGTGAGTTGATTTTGTTTTCGTAACCAACCACAAGATCGTTATCATTGAATGAAATATACATAAAACAATATATTGAAGTGAATTAATGTCTAATATTGTCGTCGTTGTCGATGGGCTAAGAGAAAGCCATTGATTGTTGAGTAGTCTTGATATCTTAGATGTAGTAAACTGATCGCAGTTTACTAAATCTAAGATCTAACCCATTTGCCAAGGGCGAAGATTATGGCAGACCCCTCTTAGGCCCATAGTCCAGACTCTGACGCGGTTGATGATGTGTGTGTGTGGTGGCAGGGACCGGCACCACCTGCACAAGCGCGGCAAGGTGCGCGACTTCGTGTGCCAGTGCGGGCTCGTGCTGCACTCGCGCGCCAAGCTGCGCTGGCACCAGGAGACGCACGCCGAGCGGCCGCGCGCCTGCGACTACTGCAGCGACAAGTTCGTGCACGCCGCCTCGCTCACGCGGCACGTGCGCCGCGCGCACAACCAGTACTTCGTCGCCGAGCGTCTGCAGGGCAAGCAGGACAACGTGCAGTGCCCCGTCTGCAAACAGGTACGTGCCAGCCTGCCACGCGATATTCTTACCTCTTAACGTTTGTACATGCTCATCAAACATGTTTGCGTACATTACAGGTGTATCTGAGATCCAATCTACGAACGCACTTGCAGACCCACAGCGGACAGCGACCCTTCGTGTGCATCATCTGCAACAAGTCGTTCACCACCAAGTGGAACCTCAAACTGCACCGTTGGACGCACATGTCTCGGTCGGCCAAGCCGTTCAAGTGCACGCTGTGCAAGGGAGCCTTCATCCGGCAGTCGGAGTACATCTCCCACATGAACGCGCACAAGTCGGTGCGGCCGTACACGTGCAACTACTGCGGCTGCCAGTTCATCCGCAAGTACAACTGCCAGCGCCACGTGCGCGAGCACGAGTCGGCCAAGAAGTACGTGTGCAAGGTGGCGGAGTGCGGCAAGTCGTTCCACCGCTCGTACTACCTGGCCGAGCACATGAAGGTGCACAGCGGCGCGCGCCCCTTCGCCTGCGCCGTCTGCGGCAAGACGTCCAGCAACAAGTCCAACCACAACAAGCACGTCAAGATCCACCACGCGCGCGAGCCCGTCGCCACCGAGGCCTAGCCGCGGCCCGGCGCCCGCAGCCCCGCGCCGAGCTTTCTCATCACCATCTACAGCATTGAGGCTCTCGTCGAGCTGCTTGTAAATATCTAGTTCAATTTGAATTTATTGTAATTGTTGTAAATACAGGACCAAGCGTGTACATTTCGGGGAGGACTGGTGTGGCGGAGAGTTTCGAGGTGAGGAGTGTGGCGCACCAGACGTTGTAGACATTACTTCAGCGGGACGTCGCGACATGTTAGTCTAGACGTGAGCAGGACTCCTAGAGGACCCACGAAATGTTTAGAGTGCGTGATCGTACGCCAGTTTGTTTTTGTGCCTTATAGACTGAGCAGTCGGACTCATATTGATCGCTCCGCTGCTCGACGATATAACGGGACTGTACCACGGACACCTGTACAGGCGACTTGTGTTAATGACGTAATGACGTAGCTTTCTCCCCGCGCAGGCGGGCTCTGGTTGTGACATACATTTAGTGCGCGTGTATAACGTGTGGTGCGTCAACCTATGTAATTAAATAGTCAAATTAATAAAGGGCATTTCGGTATAGGTACCCCGCTACACTTATAGTTTTTTCTACTTATATTAAACTTTATTTCACTATGCTTCCATTCTATAAGCTTGTTGCTGCGGTTATGGCTTGCTGCATCTGATCAAGGCGTCGTTATTTTTTTATAACAATGAAAAGTAGATTTATCATATTTGTAACATATTTTAACCAATAACTTGAAATTAATCTAGTTGATATGGAGTGATACACATAAGTATTTAACAACGACTGAATTACTTTAAATACCCGTTAGAGGTAGAGCTCAAAAGCAGGTAATTATTATTAATAATTTATTTAAAAATAACAAAGATACATGCCTTGTCGATGCCGCGCAGCCACGCCCGTCAGTCGCGAGCTGTAACGAGTAACTTTATGAAGATTTAGTCAAATGGACATACCCTAAGGGTGATACTAATAACTCATTGTAAAAGTATTTTAAACATTTACGTTATTTAGATTAATTTATGTAAATATAAATTTAATTACATTTAATTTATTATTATTACTTTTTGTATTGTTACTACGTATTATTCCGTTTTTTACATAAGGTGTGAGGTGATTACAATGTGTGTTCTGAACTTGTGACGCGTGGTCGTGGCCATCGTACTCTCAACTCGCAGTGTGAGGGAGATATTACATCAAATGTATGCGCTCTCTCTCGCACTCGAACTGTGATTACAGATACAATACAGGTTGGTTGTTTTCAATTTGAAGATGTTACAAGATGACGAAATTAACTAAGATTCAATTATTTTGTACGAGTATACAGCTTGAAACAGCTTCCAGTTGAGAACAGGCCGGATACGGGAAGCACATGTTACCAAAATTGAAGCGTTTGAGACGCGTTTATGACATTTTTATTGGAAGGATTTATTAATAATGAATATTTCGTTTCACAAATATTTGTATGTTTACTTCGGTATCTGCCTAAACATTAGACAAGTAGTGCAATTCAGCATTTGTTGTTAACTTATTGTTATTTATCATTGACAAAGTTAACTATGATAGTAACTGCACGGCCGGTGTAATCAGTATTGCAGAGATATAAGCAATAATGTGATTTATATCAATAAATTATTTATTTTTATCAAAGGAGTTCCTCTTTGCTGATGCTGATTACACAGGCTTATTGCGCAATACAGGAGTGTCAAACTAAGGAGGTCGGCACCTCTTCGAGTCCATGCTACATAACAATTTGTTCACAAATGTACTTTAGATATATTTTTCTATAATTTGATATATATTCTGTCATGAATCACACCAGCTGTGTTCATATTGCTCGGGGCGGTACAAAGCGAGGCTCGACGACTAACTAATTTTATACTTTATGATGATAGGACAAGCTTGAAAATCTTTTGATAATATTTGACAGGATGATGAGTTAGCATGATGAGCTGGCATCTGTACTTAGATATTTTAGTTCTTGAATGAACTTAGAAATGTTATGTTGTGCAAAGTCTTTATAAAAATGTTATTCACATGTTGAACCTGGTTAACCTTCGTGAGCAATACTAAAAACAAGAGACCAGAGTCTGCAATCCTGACAAAATTTGGTCGCTAAGTTTGGGAATTTCTTCAATAAATTTTCAACCTTATTCTTTTGCAATAAGGCTGAACATCTATTAATGAAATATCTGTCTTAGCATTCCATTTCTTTCTACTACATCTAAAAGAACGGAAGTTTTCAAATGTCGAGTCTCACATAGCTCCGAGCGAAGTTATAACGGTATATATTTTACACATGAAACAATGATCTCGTATTTTATAAACACAATGTAAAACAAATTGTTTTTTTGTTTGTTTATGTTGTATCGTTACGTAGCGCAGGTTTATTGGCTGGCCACTGAGGAATAAAATGGAAAAAACGTTAAGATTTTTTATATTTAATACTCAAGTTTCAGAAGTGATGGACAATCTGTACGTGATTTTTAACTGCCTACATATCTGTTTTAAGCGAGTTCAATGTACAGAGTAGTGGAGACTGCGACCTGCGCTACTGCTAAACACAAAGTATGCGGTTCTCTTGTTTTATTGCTATTGTACTAGTATACAGCTGTATGTTGTAACACTTGAACTACACAATTTTTAAAAAGTGACTTACAAATTGATCTTTATGTTTTTGGACTTGCCCATTTTTGCTTCTATTGATAATTGATAACTAGAATTTTGCTAAATTGCAGTTAATTTGTTTATGCATAAGGTGGAATTTAGCAATTCGATAAAACCGTCCGCTAACAGTGGAAGAGAGTCGCATACTCTGTGCACAGTTTTGACGACGTAATAGCTGTAATCTTGCTCGTAACTCAGTTATTAGAAGAAATTGGTTATTTATTTTATGTTCATAAGGTCTTAGTTTACTTGTACATAATGTTAGGTAATTTTATAATTGATCGCAAAATGTGGGTGGTACACCAAATTCAGTTCGGCGGGGTCACTGAACTGAACAGTTTGTGTCTGCAATAAATTATTATTAAGAATTTCATTTTGTACGTTTTATTTCTCTTATTGGTGGGTGCTGCCATCTGGTGGGAGTATATCACAACTGCAACAGTGGCAAATATTATTATTGTTGTGTAAGTGATGCATAACAAATATAACAATTTGTTTGCCAAGAGCGCGATAACCAGGAAGTTTACTAACGTTACTTGATTTATTGTCTCGTAATCTCTGGAGCTCTGTTTCCCTTTTCCTATTGCGTAGTTACTGACGACGTGAGATTATGAACAATAGACGCACGCACGGACGCCGCGCATGTCGCGGGCGAGTCCGACCCTGTACTCCTTGCTTACCTACAGCTCTCCACATGCATGCTCGAACTTCTGCGAATTCAATTCATGGATTTCCAGAGCGTTATCATTATTTCTCTAGAGGTCGTCTCAGATATAAAATCGGATCACTGCTACTGATATATAAACATAAATATTATAGTTATAGTTATTTTCCATTAACAATTTTATTTTTAGCTCGTCATGCGACAATAGGCTTACGTCAATGAGCTTTAGATAGTTGCGTGGGCCGACTGTGAGCGGGAAGGCTGACATTAGTAACCGCTCTCTTGGTGGAGTATGGCACTAGCGCCTGCCACCAGCATATTTGAGAGAAATTTTCGGTGTAAAGCATATTCTGCTTCGTATAGTAGTGAAGATGGTTCAATGTTTTTGTTGCTGCAACCTAAGTTACCTACGTAAAATATTTCATATCCGTATGTGTGCTTATGACTGCCGAGGTTGCTCTCAAGTGCCCGAAACAATCCGAAGCAGCCATTAGACTCCTGAAGCCGCCATAAGTGCGTCCGAATAGTACAGAGCCCCACCTTTGCCCACAGACACTGGGCACTGGGCCCTAATGTATCTACTAGATTCCTTAATACCAATTAAAGTAGAAGAAGTACATTACATACCATAACGCCTTTTATTTCCGAAGGGGTAAGCAGAGGTGCACATTACGGCATTTAATGCCACTATACAATCTAATACCCACTTTTCACTATTTATGTTATGAGTCCTATGTAATAGGGGGTGAGCCTATTGCCATATACCGGACACAATTCCAGACTCCGTGCTCTTACTGAGAATATTTAAAAACCCAGTAATACTTTGCCCGACCCGGGAATCGAACCCGAGACCCCTTGCCCGGCAGTCGCACTTACGACCACTCGGCCAACGAGGCAGCAGTAGAAGAAGTAATCCTTAATAAATGTATTAAATTCCTTAAATCAAAAATACCGACTGATTACGAAGATACTTCAAGAAAAACAAAAGCTAAAACTAAGTAGTTCCATACACAACGCGTAAATACGCCCAAATCACAATTCGTAACGGTCACGTCCGCGCACACAGGGGCCGCGACCTGAAACGTATGTAATGAAACAATCCAATATTATAATATAAGAATGACAATTTATTGCCGCAATAAATAAAATCATATCTACAATCGTATCGGGTAACTGACCTCTGAAACGCCTCTGAATAAGAACAAATGCTTTAAAAGTAACGTCAATAGTAAGAGATAACCTCTTTATATGAGTTTTGTGTTTCAATTATCTCATTAAAGACTACGATGACTGCCTCGTCGTGACTTATGTTAATTCATTACTCTGATAATGATTAGCACGCTACACGATAGGTACCGGATTTTTTACATTTATTACGCTTTACTTTATTTAATGACAGGCAATTTAACATAAATTACATTGAGTAATTTGGACTTATCTACTTATTAATTGGTAGAAACTGATTGCAATATGATATTGTTTTCCTTAGTAGCCTAGTGGCTTGGTATCGTGTAATTAATATCTAATGACTAACCTAAGACCGAAATCTATAAAATATCTTCTAAACGTATTAGGTGATTACAATTTAAAATTAACAATATTTTTTTCATTCAGTATTTATGTAGTATTCAGCGTAGTATTCAGAACGACCTATTGTTTATAATACATACTAACACATAGTTTACCGTAAAACTGTAGCCATTGCTACACATTTAATTTAGCTCCAGCTACGGCGTAGACCTGTCTACGAGATATAAATTCTTTTAGATTTTATATGGTTTTTACTCGTAGCTCGTAGCAACAACTTATCTATGACAAGAAGGACCAAGTACCCAAGTCGGTATTTGCAGTAAGTTGCGTTACAGAATTTAGATTAAGTATCTACCACATCTGTAAGATAACATTGAATTTATCAAAGGACGCTACAGAAACGATATTTTGCGTTATATAACACGTGCGAAGCTTATTACCTAATCACAGAGACCTGCGTACGCCAGAGAGTAACGTACTCGTACCTACGTAATTGTCAGCAAAACAATATCTACTGTGATAAAACACAACAACATTACTTTAACGTAAATCGTTGTGTTGTAAGAAAATTCCAAAAGTGCCTTATCTGACGGCTACACAGCAAGTACGCACTGTGCTATCTGCTGCCACAATGGAAAATAGTACAGAAGTCCCGTCGTTTAAGCAATGACATAGGACCGCCCATGGTAACCCTATAAGGATTGCTTTTCGAGATTTACATCTGCATCGATATTGTTACATGGGGCAAGTGTAGCACATACCTCTTGTTTCTACCTACCTACTCGCTTACTGAATTGAATGGTCAGTCCTCATTGGGAATTGTGTTCAGACGAAAGGTTAGGTACTTAGTTTGGGCTTTCCGAACTCCAGATTTTGAGTTACTTATTGGTATTAGGCGAGAATAAGCCCAGTCCTTAGGCACGGTGGTATCACATGGTCGTATCACATGTATTCAAATTAAGTTGTTGGAATCTGAATTCAACAATGTATCCAAGTTGTCCTACTACAGCTGTACTGCATTATCGTACCTTACGTCAAGCAATTGTCATAGTTGTGGTGTTTATAAAAAGCGTTGCATGGGTCAGTGAGACACACCCTAACACGTGCCTGTGTTTACATGACGCCTCACGCCGTGTTATTGTTACTGATACCGATACTGGGCTTGATAAACGATTGGCAACTACTTTGATTAGAGAATTAGTTGAGCAATGCTTTTTAGAAGTCATTGGGGCAGTACGCATGTAGCGTGCGTTTGTGTTTTAAGTTTAGACACGCGTTCACGGGTTTCCCTGACTTTGTAAGAGCCTGGCGCACGGTTTGTGTAGTCAATTGATCAAAATGAAAATGTTATATTGTCAACGACGACTATTGTCGACGACGATTTGCGGATTTAACGATTACGCTTCGTGAAGTTTTCATTGTTTCTAAGCAACATGCAAGAACTTGTCATTTGTAGACATAGTCAAAATAGGTAGATGTATGATGTATGTAGATATGGTACCATAGGCTGAGGAGCTATTTCAAATAGGATTAGGTGACCATATTGAAGACTTGATTAAAATGATGACGAAAACAAGGAGATCATGGTTTGGTTTGTGCATCATTGGGAAGTGATGGAGTATGAAACTGGTAATGGTCATGATGAAGAACGAAATTGTTATGTAAATTGCATAAATAACACAAAAAAATAACTATCATAACATAACATAACATCACGCCTTTTATCCCCGAAGGGGTAAGCAGAGGTGCACATTATTCCACTGTACAATGTAACGCCTACTTTTCATTATTTATGTTATGAGTCCCATGTAATAGGGGGTGAGCCTATTGCCATTATACCGGACACAATTCCAGACTCCGTGCTACTATTGGGATTTTTTTTAAACCCAGTAATACTTATGCCCGACCCGGGAATCGAACCCGAGACCCCTTGCCCGGCAGTCGCACTTGCGACCACTCGGCCAACGAGGCAGTACTTAATAATATAAATAAATAATACTTAATCACTCTATCTTGGTAAGTATTCACAATGCAGGACTATAATAGGTATTCTTCATTACTTTTAAAGCTATAAAACAATAAAATATCCTCCTTATTGCTACCCTTTGTGATA
The DNA here is from genome assembly GCA_902850265.1 of Spodoptera littoralis. Lineage (NCBI taxonomy): Eukaryota > Metazoa > Arthropoda > Insecta > Lepidoptera > Noctuidae > Spodoptera > Spodoptera littoralis. The sequence goes on along the minus strand of LR824542.2, from coordinate 2,009,982 downwards.
ATTGAACCATGAACTTACATAAACATGTTTTCAGTTATTTTCTTGGAAAACGAAAGAGATTTTGCTGCAGTCATCTTGCGTCGGTACAAGACGCACTGCATGACACTACACGTGGCGATGTGCACCATTTATTGAAGGGTCGACTCTCATTGTCTTATTGTTATTACAAGCATCGCACGATGTACGCGATAACTTATCTCAGCCATTATTCATTTGTGACACAGCCTTTGATAAAGAGCCTTTCAACCAATGACACCGCTCCGAACTGAAGTTGACCCGACCTGGAAGGTTCTACACTGGATTCGCTTGCGTCATAATCTTGTTATCAAAGTTTTGAAGACGTTGTCCTATTTTAGAATTTGTCCTCTTGTCGCTAGGGTCTTTTTGTTTCTGTTCAGATTGTAGATATAGATATAGATATGTGTTTACTCGTTTTGTATAAGGAACTAAATCATTTGGAGGAGGTGCAACAGATGGATGATTTTCTTTTGATACTTGATGGATATTTTCTTTTTCTCTGGAATTGCTCAGGTTACCGGGGCTCCGGCTCGACGTGCAGGAGAAGGAACGGGGTGGTTTTTAGTCAGTAAGAGTCTGACACTACCTTTCGCCTCACCCAGGCGGGAGAGGTCATTCGATGATTTTACCCCCTTAAAAAAAGGGTACTCCCTATTATAATCCGTAATCCACTGATTACCGCTATTTTCAAGAGATGGAACTAATGAGCGTCTAGCGTTACTTTATTTTGATATTTGCATACTTCAATATTTCTTTAGTTTCCATTGTGTTCTCATGCATTTAGGTAGTTGTGTATAAAGTCAAAGTAAAGTCAAAATAATTTATTTAAATTAGACCAGGAAAGCGCTTTTGAACGTCAACAATAAAAAATTAAAAGTGAAGCTATTTGCTCATTCCAATGTGTAGATTCCTATGGAGAAGAACGAGCAAGAAACTCCATAGGTTACTACTCTATTTACAGGTTTTAGAATAAGTATTGTAAAACCGATCTCAAACAAAGGGGTGTAGAAGTCGGTTTTTTAAACGTAGTATTTAAAAGAATTATTAAAATCGTTGCTGTGAAAGGAATACCTACCAATGATGATTTTAATTAAACTTATACTTCTAAAAATGTTCCAATAAAATTCAGACGGTGCAGGATGTTAGTTGTGCGAACTGGGCAAGAAGACTTAATTAAGTTCGATCTTCAGGTGGATTCAAAAACTTTTCTATTCAGATGAAGGTTTTTCGTTTGACTAAGGAGCACCGATCAGGCATTGAATATGTCCTGAATTTGACCGTGAAGTACCTAACGTTAATCTCGGGTGATGAGAAAAATCCTACATCAGTTTTTTGTTATGTTAAATATGTACATAGATAGTACATAAATTCAAATTCTTTATTGCGTTCGACAAATGTTTTACTTTAGGTGGTAACATAGAATAATACAGATTATTGTCGACCCTGTCGGGCACAGCAAAGAAATATATAATTTTAATACAAAAAAATACAAACTAGTATTACAGAAATATAGAAAGTACCTACATACTGCAGTGCTATCACAGAATAACACGCATTTCAGTTGATATCGCAGTAACTGCGTAATGCTTTGTAGGTAATTTCTGAAAAAACCCCAATGTTTTCATAACATTACATATTATTAGTAAATGGACCTCAATCGGTGTGTCCGTTGAAGGTTATTGACCAATAACATGATTGTGTTTGGACCTCCCACTAAAAATACACACGATATGTCGTTTTAATCAGTCCCTGAATGGGTAGGCAGAAGCGAACATGTTCTGGTTTTTTTTAAGGGGGGAAAATCATCGAATGGCTGCTCCCGCCTGGGTGAGGCGGGAGGGAGTGTAAAAACTCTTACTGACTAAAAACCACCCCGTTCCTTCTCCTGCACGTCGAGCCGGAGCCCCGGTTACCCGTTAGGTTCTCCGCGACTCCGAATCGGGACATGTTAGGGTTACGTACTCAATTCCTTATTGCTTTTTCACAATTATAAATACGGGTGTATATTTAAATAGAGAATTAAATTATGGACCCTGTTGAGCACAGCAACACAGAAACAGGAGGCAGGACGCTCGCATGCATTGATATTGATACTATCTTACTAATTCGAACTTTAACAGTTTATAATTTAAATCGAAAAGTATTGCCTGCCTCGTTGGCCGAGTGGTCGCAAGTGCAACTGCCGGACAAGGGGTCTCGGGTTCGATTACCGGGTCGGGCAAAGTATTACTGGGATTTTTTAAAATTCTCGTAGCACGGAGTCTACAACTGTGCCCGGTATATGGCAACAGGCCCTATTACATACGACTCATAACACAAATAGTGAAAAGTGGTTGTTACATTGTACAATGGCATAATGTGCACCTCTATCTACCACTGCGGGGATAAAAGGCGTGATGTTATGTTTGTCTTATAATATTGTAACTATATTTTCTATGCAACAAGTAGGTACTATTTGTCGCTAGTATTTTTACATACTGTGTAACATGATAAATAACGCAAAAAACCCACAGGGAAACAAAAGACAAATTTCCAAAGGATAAATGTTTTTCTGGTTATCGTAATTAGAAAAAAAATGCTCAGGTAGGTACCCAATTAATTTATAGTTATTTTGATGGAATTTTTGATGTTTATGAATAAATAAACATCAAAAATTCCTTCTTTCGGGGAATTTCTTATCGTTAATATTCGTTTTTAACACTAAGCATAATTAGTGGGCGTCGTCATTGTATTCTTCCACAAAAATAAATTACAAAAGTTCTAAGAATTTTTCTGATCTAGGTTTCTCCTCAAAATAAACATGTTGTTTTAGGTACCAATATGTGATTTAAAAAATAGTTTATAATTTACAGACACTTGATCTGTTATATATATTATTTATGTATTTTTTTTATTACATAGGTACCTATCTACCTACGTAAAATTGTAAGATTAAAGCCTTTTATGGGAAATCCATAGAGGTATTTTTTTTATAACTTTTTTTTTGTAAATGTAGTAAGAAGTTACTCGGGGAGGTACGAACACGAGTCCGTGTCTGAAGCCCTTGTCGTACAATATTCATATATTTGTTTCTTCATTCATTAATATTAAATACTGTTACATTTCTTATAATGTAGACAGGTTGTTCATGTTAAGGTTATATGTGAAATAAATTAACTGAATTACATCATTGCCTAACCAATTAAAAGTTTTTTAATCAATGCTTCGTTAGTCGAGTGGTTCATATACGACCCCGGGTTAGGCTATTATTGGCTTTTTCCGATTGCATCATCTTTTTAAATACGAACTTACATTCTTAGGATATTTTAAGGTTTTGTCTATCAATAGAAAACTGTTGAAGGCAAATCTTTCGCTAACGTCGGTCACCGATGACCCCCATGGCGTTTAATGTGTTAATGAAAAGGATAAATGTTTAAGGCATTTAAACTGTCAAACACCAAGCGGTCACCGGTGACCGCGACCTATTGTTCTTTAATTGTGTCTATAAAACCGGTACTCGACGAGTTAAATAGGTATCCTTAGTATTTACCTATAAGTAGGTACCTATTATAAATTTAAATATCATTCCAAAACGCCTGTTTGCAAATTTCAAACGTTTATTGCTATAATCCCTACGATGTCACAATAATTTTCGGTACAAACATGACACCCTTAGGGCGAATGACGTAGTTAAATATTTATTTTACATATTTTTTGCAACGATATCACTCTATTGCATGGTGTGAGGACTGACTAACCGAAAATTTTGACTCATGGCGTTTATTTCACCACCTTACATATGTCAGGGCTAGAAAATAAATAAAAAAGACTGAAAAAAACAAGAATGCAAAATTATTATTATCTTCGTCTAAAATTCTTTACTTTAATTAACAAATCTCTTTAGAATGTTCAAGAAACAAAAATAGGTACGTATAACGAAATAACGGAGGTTGCTAACGAATTTATCTTACTTCAGATAAGTGTCGTTAGTCGTTACAGGTCGTTATCATGCCTACAAAGCCTTCACATTTGAGGCTCGTGATACACACTCGGTGATTAACGAACCTTACGTGACAATCATGTAATTAAAAAGTTAATCAGAATTTTTTAATTACTGAAAAGTATCACGGTATTGTTGCCTGAATCGATAATGAAATAAAATAAGTTTTATAAAGCATTCGGTCTAACGTAAAAGAGATAATATTTACACATGTATGGACTTGTAATCATACGATGTCGGACTATTTCTAGTCAATGTGTCATCATTTTGAAGAGGAGCGGAATTTTGAATGAGTACCTGATAACATATTTTGTTTGTGGGAACTTTGTACATGGGTGGGGTTTAGGATAACTTAATGTTGTGTCATAGTCATGCACTTGCACTTGTTATTTATGGTGCAACTAACATACGGTTTCTAAAGTTTCTTTTTATGGGATAATCCGGTAAACGAGGACGATCATCTGACGTAACGGTAAGCAATTGGCGTCGCCCATCTACACCTGAAACACCAGACACTTTACAAGTGCATTACCGGGCTTTTGGGATCTAGGAATTTGAGAATTGTTGGGCATTCAGGGATTGGGGACATTGGATTCCGGGTTCTAAATTGAATTCAGTTCAATTTAGACACTCCATACGTCTGTCATCGAGATTCTTGGTGCATATTTATTTTTTATTGTAATATGAATTAATCATAATATAAATACTACATAGAAATGTAGAGAGTAAAATAATAAAATGTTGAACGTTAAGTACCTACATTAAACATGTAAAATGTCTGACTTTTATGTCGCAATCTGTATCGCAATCTAATTCTACGTGTACGGTTACTGAGGAGTTTTTTTTAAGATGGGAAATCATCGGATTACTTCTCCCGCCTAGGTGAGCGTCAGACTCTTACTGACTAAAAACAACCCGGTTCTTCTCCTGCACTTCGGGCCGGAGCCGCGGACATTTTAGGTTCTCAGGAGTGTGATTAAATAACTAACTGACAATTATAGTAAATATTTCATGAATACTTTTCGTATTGTCTGCTGCGCGGCAGATTTCTACTGTCCACCACTAGGCTTATGTCTAGTTACTTACTAGTTACCATAATTCTTCCAAACTACTTTCAGATTAGTTCGTTGAAGCGACCTGCATTCAGCGGCGCGTTGTTGTATTTACATCAATATATAAGTCACTTTACCAGACCGTAGTAGTCAGATTTGCTATAAAAAAGTAAGGTTTTGTCAGAGAGCGTAGTTGTCCAGTCTCTGTTTAAGCTAAGGATATCCTGTCAAATGGGGACTGGGGACAAATGTCCTGCGACACCTGTCGTCAGCGACGTTGGGTGAAGTAGCGCGACGATGCCGGACTTAACCTGATATGTCTGGCAACATAGCGCAACACAGGTATCCTACCTGCACATTGTCGCCATATAAGTCAAAGACCATGAAGTAGTCGTCGGCTTCGCTTGACATGCGTGGGGTTGTCCTGTAGTGTATCCGTATTAAATGTCCAATTCCTTAGTCGGCTATGACACCTGCGGAAAGAGTATTTATAGGGGCAGTGACAAATGTATTCTACCCTACCGTCCCTACATGATATCCTACTATCCTTATCCTTAAACCATATTTTGGACGACCGCGCGCCGCTAACTGTCCGCCGATCGTCGGGTCTACCCTGGCTCGAGCCCGGCCCCAGCGGCACCCCCCACTGGACACGACCCCGCGCCGATAATAGCTCGCTACTCGCCGGGCTCACCCGTCTAGAGAGCGGCTCAAACCACCGGGCCCCTCAAGGGGCCTGACTACTCCAACCCCTCGCCTGCAGGCGCAGGCAGCGACCGGACACTGCCGAAACAGGCACCGGCCTGGTTCGTGCGACCTCGCGCCCCCAGTCGGGGACGGAGAGAAGACTACAGAAGTAATCATATTTTGGTGTAAGCATCTAGCACTGTGATTGTTTTTTTTTTCGCTCGCTCAATAATAGGTTTGATTAGTCAAGAGTTTTTTTTCTAGGTAGATATTATTATCTAAACTTAAAGTAGTTATTGTATTTTCGTCGTTTTAAGTAGCTTTGTTAGTTAATTTTGTTCATTGTTTAGGTTGATTGATACAGTAGCTGTATATTATTAGTTAGGTTAGATTAGTTGAGTGATTTATTTCAAGTGAGGTCTTTTAAATTGAAATGGGAGGATGGTATTTGTGGTAATGCGAAAATAACTCTTTCTGTCTGTTGTTCTTTCACGCCTAAACGGCTGAACGGATTTTGAAGATATTTGGTATGAAGGTAGTTTGTGTCCGTGAAAAGCCAGGCTTTACCGCGGCAGAACTTCTCATTCCCACGGAAAAATCTAAAAAGCGCGATAATTATAACCGAATTACATGCGTGCAGAAAGCTATTTGTTTGTTTGCCTGTCTTAAACGGCAAAATGGAGGTACTAATTAAGGTAGTTGAAGGAATAAAGGTTACTTTTTATCCTATTGTGACGCGAGCGAAGCTGCGGGTAAAGGTTGTATTATTATAAATGCGAACATTTGTATGTCTGTTTGTTTGGTACTCCTTCACGTCAAAACGGATGAAGGGATCGGGATGAAATTTGGAACAAGAGTAGATTATGGCCTGCAATTACACATAGGCTATTTTTTATTCCACTGGAACGTGGCCGATGCTAGTGTACTTATGTATATGTAACCGGTTAATAGTTCTTGTTTTATATGGACCATTATAATTTATCTCTCCTGGCTATCACCAGCCAGGCATTGCGTCTCTTGGATAAACACTATGCGACTACCTAAACGTATAGTTTTGATTGTGTAACGTTGTTTTGTATCATTACATTATGTTTTTTAAAGTTATTGTGTCATGTATAAGTTGAGTCACTTCTTATCTTTATTTTTATACTGCTTTTGTTGTTTTTTGTAACGGTTAAATGGGGGGTCGACTCAGTATGAGTAGAAGTGGTTTTTCACAACATAACACACTTGACCTATCTCTAGTGGATGTTTGCGTTTATAAACACGTAGATAATGTTGTTCCGTATGGAAAGCGGACTAGCAAAAATGCAGCAGGAGTTTGTCAATTCTTAGTTTTTCGTTACTTTTGAGTGATAGCACGGAATATGGAATTGTGCTTAGTGTGTGGGATGGGAGGCAGATGTTCAGCAGTGAATGTTTTGTGGCTGACAGAGCTGGCTACGACTACTTTGGGATCATTGGGCAGTGGGCACACAATAATTCAGGGCCCTTTTCGAATGTATTTTTGTTTTTTTTAACGTTGCCCTACACTAGGATTTTTTCCTGTATCGTGGGTGCATTTACAAACGTGCAAGTTCATATAAACATGACACCCAAACCCGGAACAACAATTTGTAAATCACATGAAGATTTGCTCCGTACGCGAATCAAACTTTCTACAAGTTGTGCCGCGTTGGCGCGAAACGTGTAGCGGATCCGTCGTAGACATTGTCGGGCCGTCGGGGCCCTGAGGATGGGGGCCCTGGGCACGGGCCCTGAGTGCCCTTATGGTAAAGACGGTACTGGTGGCTGATATAATGATGATGTGGTTCACCCATTATTATTATATTGGATGTATAACATCAATGGTGACAAGTGGGCATCAGATTTAGTATATTCACCTCAACTCTATCACGTGTCACGTGTCGCGGAGAACCTAACGGGTTACCAGGGCTCCGGCTCGACGTGCAGGAGAAGGAACGGGGTGGTTTTTAGTCAGTAAGAGTTTGACACTCCCTCCCGCCTCACCCAGACGGGAGGAGTCATTCGATTATTTTCCCTCCTTAAAAAAATCACGTGTCACGTGTGTATGTAATTTATATACGCAGTTGTACGAAGTTCGCAATACTGTGGTCTTGATAGATTTGATTGATGGAATCCGAATATTTCTTAAGGTACCAAGTTCAGAGGATGTAAAGATCACTATCTGTCTGTTTGTGATAACTTTGACTGATCCAATTTTATTTTCGTATTTATAAACAAAACATCATGTGATGTACCTAATGGTGACGATTATAGTTATGAGGATGAATTTTAACTGACGAAATGAAAAACCATTCAATCATAAAGATATTTATATAAAGACTTTATATTTTGTGGTGACGAGATGGTTTTTTTATTATTGGCGTAGATATTTCGCAGAACTGTTAATCTACAATGAATTGAATAAGTTCTACGCTGTAAATAATTATAACAATTAGATAGTTGTAGCCGTTGTAGGTGACTAATTACATTAAATAGTTATTTTCGTTTGAGTAAAGGTTAAGTCATCAGGTGTACAACACACCTGCGTATGATTATGTACACTATCATTATCGAACTAATCACGTAAGCAATCTTAGCATCAACTACAATCAGGTGAATTATTATAATGAAATGAACACGTGGATTGATTGTATAGGTAATTCGGGGAAAGATATTCAGAATATAAGAGAGATGGCTAATTGGCCAACAGGAAAAAATCTAAGATAAAACTCATAGACAGTGCTATCGTCTTCTAGTTCGCTTAACACTGTTTTTTTTAATATATTTGATGTGGCGACGTTTGACCACTATCTCGCCTGGTGGTAAGCAATGATACGGTCTACGATGGAGCACGTCGTCTCATAAGCAACCTATTCACTCGGGCCTTGAAGACTCCCAGGTTATACCCTTCAGGAAATACAGACTCTGGCAAAGAATTCCACTCTTTGGCAATACGCACAAGGAAGCTTGAAGCGAAGCGCTTCGTGCGTGTGTGCGGAACATCTACCATGAATCGGTGACGCTTCGCCGATTGTCTTGTGGTACGATGATGGAAAGGACTAGGGGGAATCAAGTTGTGCAATTCCCCCGTACACTCACCGAAATGTGTCCGTTAGGAAACCGAAAGGGTTGCAACCTTAAGCCTGTTTTCGAGGTAGTAGCTGTACCCATATTCAAAACGAAGCTGTTCGTAGGACTTACAGATCGCAGAATGCGTACCTAGACGCGCTTTCTATAATATTTTTTGTGTTATCAAACTCTCCTATATATATTTTCCTCGTCTTTCCTTTAATGATTCAAATTGGGTAGCCTGTCTTTCTTCATTTAATTTAATTTAATTTAATTTATTTATTTATTTCGGACAACTTAAATCCATTTGGTTAGTAAACAAACAACTTATAAAACTAGTTTTAGTACTTAAAATTACCAGTTACAATTAAAACATGACTTACGCCACAATAGCATGCAGGCGTATCCAATGTCCCAGTATAGGGCTGTCCCATTTGTCTGCTATAGTCTTCAGGATGCTATTGGCAAAGCAAAGCTTTCTTTAATTTGTTGATGAGCCTTGCAAACTAAAAGTTTTGATCATTAATCCTCGTGAAATAACATCACCATCGAGGGAAGCAGTCTTCACTACAAATTGCACAATTTTTCTCTTCTTAGAGCTCGTACACAAAACTGCGATGCGACGTGCGAGCTCCCTCTACGCATCGCAAGAACTTACGAATTGATTCGACCAAAATCTTAACCATCTTCCCAAAATCTTCGTTGTTTTTTCTTGTATCTCCTAAGCAATAACAGAGGTGCACATTTCTTTTTACCATCCATGTCACGACCTAGTTTTCAATTTAAAATACGTTTAGTATGGTTGACGGTCATCGAAAGAATGGTTACCCTGGGAGACGCCTTACACGAAATCGCATCGCAGCAATTCCCATCGTAATTTATTGCGTTGCGAATTCGCATCACATAGCATCGCAGTTTTGTGTACGAGCCCTTAAACCTGCATCCACGATGGTCAACTTTATAGACTCTTCAACAAACAGACATTAGACAGAATCATTAATTAATTCATTATTAGCATAGATTACATCACATCAGCGGCGCACGCGACGCGATATAGAGATAATATAATAGATAAATTACTAAAATGTCATCACGTGTTTATTTGGGTGTCTATCTATGACCCAACACGTCTGTGATCTCTCATCTCTGGTCTGATGAAATTGTACCAAAATAGACCCCCGCGCAAGTTAATGCGCAGTGTCGTAAGCTTATCTCTGTTTAGTTTGTGAACACCTATTTATTTATAGTCGGAAGATAATTTTTTGCAGAGGAAATGACGGGTTGAAGGTCACTTGTGATGGACGGACGATCTTGTAGGTGTATAGTATGATATCGGGTGATAAATGGGCGTGATTCTGACGAAAACTTTATTTATAAATAATGGCAATTCGTGTTGGATATGCCGATTGGAGAGATGGACTTAGACTATGCTCACTTATTAAATGCTAGTTATACTTTTAACAGGGTAGTTTCCTAAATTTTATTTTAATATCCGTCTGGTAGATTAATTTAAAACATAAGACAAGTATTTTTTCTTTTCTCTTCTAACATTAAATACTTACTTTCGATATATTCATTTGAAATATCGTGTGACGTGTGTTATTTAAGATTTGTACCTTTTTACGAGAAAAAAAAAAATACGTGTCTAATATTTTTTCACTATCAAACTGATGGACTAATTCGATTTTTAATTTTTATACCCTGGTAAATATCGTATCAAACTTTATCAACATCGAAGTACTAAGTGGAAATGTTAAGCTAAGCATTATGTTAACAGAGCCGCGGAGAACTTAACGGCAGGAGTAGGAACGGGGTGGTTTTTAGAAGACTCTGACAATTCTCCCCCCTTAAAAAAAGTATTATGTTTAAAATGTTTAAATTTGTGAAAAAACCCAATTTTGTGTACCAATTCATACCGTTACGTATGAAGGAGAAAAGAAAGAAAAGTTGGTTTCTTTACTGAAATAAAAAAAACAAAAATGCTTCATTTCGTAGGTGTGCAGCCGTTTTTATAGACTCTGCTGTAGTTACTGTAGCATGACCAACCCAGGATAAACCATCTTCCAAACCACCAGTGTCAATCAAAATAATAATAATATTAAAGTTGTCTAAAGGGCCGCTGCGCAGTTGGCTTCGGCCCCTCGTACGCATCTCATATGACTCGGTCTCGTGAATGGTAAAGACATACATAATAATAATATTTGGTGTAAAAAGCCAGATTACAAAATATATCATTATATAAAACCTTAACTAGGTACAAGCCTGTGTTTCAGGTTAAAAATGTGCTGACATAGTCAAGTACAATAACATCTACTATATAAAAATAAGTCGGGTTATCCTTCCTGACGCTATAACTCCAGAACGCACGAACCGATTTCCACGGTTTTACATTCGTCGCAAAGGTGTCGAACTCCGTAAGGTTTATAGCAAAGAAAATTCAGGAAAACATTTTTCTTCATCTTTTAATCACCAAACGAAACGTTACATAAAACGAACCAGATAGCATCTGGTGGCGAAACGGATTTCGCCGAGTTGCTTATAAAACTAAAAATTAATGGCTATTAATAGTCTAATAGTCAATGAAAAAATAAATAATTGCGTTTATTCATGAGTCAGTTTACCCAGCTATGTAGGTATACGACAGTAGGTACCAACTTATTCACTAGACCATACATAAACAATAAACGGCCCATTAAAGAGGATTATATGTACTAAGTCTTCAGCTTAAACGTAGATCAATTATGATAATATATCAGTATAAACATGTATAAGTAAGATACATGACGGTATACATGAATCGATGATTGCACGGATTATGAGAAAATGTGTTCCAAGTGTGACTCGACTCGGAATTATTTCATTAACGTTTTAGATTAGGAGTTTTAGAATGTTCTTTCATGATATTTAATGTAACATGACATCATTGCTGAATATGTATAATAATACCTAATGATGTATTTTTATAGTATTTGATTAGCCTTTTAGTCGCTGCAGGGATAAGTACCTAGGTGTACACATTGCTCATAGACATAGACCACAGAACATATAAACCTATTTTATATGTTCTGTGATATAGACAATGTTACACCAGCTTTTCAAAAGTTATGAATCCCATGTATAATAGTAGTTCAGCTGTTGGTTACATACTCTAACTAGTTGACCCTTTTGTCATAATTATACAGTGATTGTGATTTTTGATTATATTGAAAGGATTTTGATCCGTTCTTGACTTTGAAAACAAATTCTTCGCTGACGTGGCTCATACTGTGTGGTCCCACATGACCTTTTTAATGACCAAAATGGTTTTATAAATTCTTTCTTTATCGGGAGGAGTGATCATTTTGTCATCATTTTGAATCAGACGCAGTGTTCATTTGATTTTTGTATGACAGACGTACCTATGTTTGTAAGGCTGCGTTTCCACTTACGCGGAGCGGGGCGGAGAGGAGCTTAGCGGTGCACTAATTGACCAATCACTGTGCCTAATCGCTGCTCCACTTCAATGGAAACAGCACGAGCGGGGTGGAGCTGAGATGAGCGGATATTCATAATAAAAATACAGAGAGGCAATGTGGTGCGGAAGACACTGGGAACAACAGTCAATGCTACGACATCTGATTCGTTTTCTTCATCTTAAAGTAGAGAAAGATATAAAATGATTGCTTTTTTTCTTTTTAAACGACAACATGACGTCTGCTATTTTTAATGGCTCTTCACCGCTCCTTTCCGCCCAGCTTCGCGTCAGTGGAAACGAAACCTAATAAGGGCGATAGGTAATGGTTGTGGACTGGATATTTCATAAAAATAAGGAACCTCTCAACGTAATCCCTTGTCAAAGATTAATAAGTTACATAATATAAGACTAACTTTAAAATTAACTCCAGTTCTCGATAAATTGTTACGAAACAATGAAATCATAAAGAGATTCAGTTCTATCTACCTATAGAGGTTGCTAGACAAAAGCATACGAAGTAACGATAACCTTTAGGTAGGATGTCAATCATCAGTCCATCACGGTGGTGGCACAACTATTGTAGTAGTGTCACCCGCCATTTTAGAGACACACTCAACATCGTGAGACATTGCATCATCCGTCGGAAATATTTAACAAAACCTTTATCAGATTTCGTCATGAACACCACATTTTTTAAAACTAATATTGAACTAACTGCGTAGTAAAAAATCTTAAAGGAATATTTGATTCAGCATTTATCCGCTGATTCACTTGTGTTGTCAAATAATACATCGATAGCGAATACGTTATCATAATCGAGGGATAATTGTTATTTAAATATAGAATGATATCAGATGCGTGCGTTCTGATTGGTGGTTGGATAAAGTTCGTTACTGAAGTTTTGACATGTGTCGAGAAATCCAAGTCGTTAAGTATCATGTATGCTATTTTACCTAAATTATAGAAACAAACAAGGTATTAGATGGTATTATAAAAATGTTCTTTCATTAGATAAATTACATAGATAGTTATATATCTAAAGATAATGATTTTTCTGAGTCATAGGATAATAAGCTTTTAAACAGTTTCTTGTCTAAGTTGGAAAACTAGGCCACCAGTAGGTGGACCATCTAACTAGATTATGAACGCATTAGTATCCTCAGTTTACGATACACACTTTTATTACGGGGACTAATTTTACAAATGGCAACACGCTTCTACTGACTACCTCTACATATATTCACGAGATTTACTTAAAAACCTTTGTCTTAGGCAAAAAGAATAAAAAAAAAAAAAAATATGACACTACACTATAACATCTTGTTAAAGTATTATATATTACTATCTACTTTAACCTTGTCGCTCAATTTTCCTAAAACCCCTAAAACTTACTTCTAGATTGGTCTTCATTTAAGTAATCTGTTACCATCCGGAACTGGGTGTACAAAGAGCATGATATCTTGTCTCTAGTTAGCTGTGATTGGCCGCTCTGGTGTTAACCTAGATAGATAAACTAGGGGTCTAAATGTTCACGTTATTTACTGTAAAATGAATCAAGGTTGAACAATCTCATTGACCTAATTAAGTGTAGGAGGTAGGCGCGAGAGGTCGCCCCGTCGCGGCCCGTCGTGGAACATGATGTGTAGTCTACCGAGATACCTCTCTGAACTTTCCTTGTTTCAATAGACCAGAATGTCAGGTTATCCTAATATCAATTATCAAATTATTGCGGTACATTTTCAATCTTAGCCTTTTGCAACAAAGTCGAATATCTATTGAAGGAGTTTGATAGGTTTAGGTCAGTTGATCCACTGATGTCGGTACCTAAATGTCGTAATTTAGATGTTTATTATGTCTACCAGACTCAGGACATGTGTACTAAAACGCCCGAATACCGAAAGACTACTCAATTTAAGTCGCGCTTAAGTATATTTCTGTCTCTACAAACTCTTTGTAAAATGACAGAGATGGCACGATATTCAAGTGCAACTTTAAATTGAGTAGCCTCTCAGTATGCGGGCGTTAGTTTAGTTATTATTGAATAATAGATTGTCTTGACGGCTGTACTTGACCGATTCTATTCGAGACTGTTTTGATAGGGTATAAGTTCGATCTCTTTTTTAGTCTCTCAGTAGAAAATTCTCAGTAGTAGCACGGAATTTGGAATTGTGCCCGGTATATGGCAATAGGCGCACCCCCTATTACATGGGACTCATAACATACATAGTAAAAAGTGGGTGTTACATTTTGCCATAATGTGCACCTCTGCCACCCCTTCAGGGATAAAAGGCGTGACGTTATGTTATGTTATGTCTTTTTTTGCCATATCAAAGTCAAAGTCAAAAGACAAAATCACTTATTTCAATAAGACCAGAAAGGCACTTTTGAACATCAACAAAAAAAATGAAAAGTGAAGCTATTTGCTCATTCCAAGGTGTAGATTCCTATGGAGAAGAACGAGCAAAAATCTCCATAGATTACTCTTTTTAAATCAGTTACAGTTCTCTAGCTACATAGTTTTGTTATTTGGATTGTTTTGTTTTCATTTGAAGAGATCAAAAAAAATAACCTTAAAGGACGGTAAAAGATACAGTCTGGAGCTGACCAGTCCCAGTTGACGGCGCCCGTTCACGAACATGACACGTACACAACTCAACCATATTGTAGGGAATCGAGCGATATTTAACAATATGCTTGGAATTTAGGCTTAGGGCCAACTTAAAAGCTCTATATTCGCGGGCAGTTACTGTATAATTATGATACGTCTCTGTCTACCGCTTCATTCATTGAACAACATTTTATCATATCATTAAAGTTATTTATATTTATATTAACTAAGAATGGAGTCTATAATTATCCATTTTATATCAATCATGCCTGAAATACGTGTCGGCTAGTTACTTAAACATTAAACACACAGGGGCGTACTATTCGCAAATCGGCAACATGTTGACCTCATGTTATATTACCGTTGATATCCGCCTAAAACCGGTTCTTACAAAAATCAGCAGTAATAACAAGTTTCGGCAAGTTTGAACCAATTTTTATATTATATGAATTTTACTGAAGTTAAGTTATCTTTTTTTTGTGGCATAAGCCGGTAACCGAGCAGACTGATCACCTGATTGTACGCAATCGGCGTCGGATGGACACCTGGAACACCAGAGGCGTTACAAGTGCGTTACCGGCTTTTTGGGGACTAGGAGTTTGAGGATCGTTGGGGATTCAGGGATTGGGGAGATTGGGGAAGGGGAGGGTAATCTTTTTTAAATGTCCGGCTGGTAGTCGATAACAAGCTGCTGCTTGTTCTCAAGTTTACAATACGACACGATTCTATCTATCTGCAGATTTATTGCATAAATATATTACAATGTTATTATATTTCTTTTATATTGTACCATATTACGTACGTGACGTGGACATCGTGGGTATAATAATTATATCATAATGACAATAAACAATTATCGTTTTTTTTAATATCTCACGTAGGTAATTTAATTAGACTGCCACAGATAACGTATTGATCATTAAACTGTCAAACACCAAGCGGTCATCGGTGACCGCGACCTATTGTTCTTTAATTGTGTCTATAAAACCAGTACTCGACGAGTTAAGAAGTAGTGAAATGACGTTTATTATGGCGGGAAGAAAATCGAATAAAAATATACCTAATCTAAATAATTCTTACGTTTTTGCCATTCACGAAAAGTTGTCTTCAGCGAGATTTTAAATTATAATATAACACATCTGTGACTCCTTTGGTGTTGTGGGTGTGGGGCGGCGTTGATCGCTTCACCACCCGTCCAGCCGTCTGCTCGTTTGCCTCCTATTCCATGTAGAATATACAATGAATCGACCTTAGTTTGTTACAAGATTTGTATAGTTAGGTTATTAATTGATTGTGTTAACCTAAATATTTCTTTTGTTTTTGAAGTGATAAAAATGAGTTTACGTAATAATTACTATATTATAAAACAGCATACCCACATGACTTCTTTAATTATTTACTGATGCAATCAAAATAAGAGACTGGACTGCTTAGGTATTTGGAGTTAAGTATATATATAATTGGGCATGCCATAATCCAAGTTTCCTCTTTCATCACATTTTATAGGAAGAAGGAGGAAAACCACAAGTTATATAAAATCGTACGATTTTAATAAGTACGTAGTTAGTAAACCTAATATAATAATTCCACTGATTAATGAATTAAACAGTAGCCTCACCCATGCATGCAGCTACTTACATGGATGGGTGCCATTTTAGATACGTACAAAGAGCCAAATTGCGATCAAAATAATAATATTTTTTTTTATAAAGGTAAAGATCATCGCACATCTAACCAGCACGGGTCCGGCACGGCTCCAACCCAGCAATTAATTTGTCTAAATACGAACTTTAAATCGTATGTCGTACCTATGACATATTTCATAACGTTAATAAAAAAAAGAAGCTGTAAGCGCGCCGCTCGCGCGCTGGTAACAAACTCTTTATAAACTTTTACAAATATTGTTTCCAAAGCCGTGCCAGAGCCATGCTTGTTTCGTGTGCGATGATCTCTAGGCTCTATATATAGGTAAATAAAATACCCGTGTATGCTTAATAATTACCTACGTGATGATAAACACGAAAGATTACTATAAGTAAATAAGCTTCCGATACAAATTGAGGTAGGTTACAGAAACGAGATGATTCACTAACTTACAGCCACACTGGTGATAGAACAGGTCAACTTTCGAATTATCTCTGTGAGAGATTTAGGGCAGGTTTCTTTGTGTAAACACAACATGTATTTTGTTTATGTTTATAACTATAAACAATAGTAATCTGCATCATATTAATTAATTTACTTCGACCATATCTTTTGTTTGCAGTGCGATTTTTAATTATTATTTTATTGATAAAACAACATAAAAGATGCAACGAGAACCTTGTTGCTTACCTACTGTTCTTATTAAATAGCCGGTACCTAATAAAATACATTGTTGTAATATTGTTTTGTGGAATGAATACAAGCACAAGTTCAACAGGGTTAAGTTCACAAGTGTTCGATAGGAGAAAAAAGTCATGCGTTTAGTGAATTTAGGAGCCGGCGTGTGCTGGCACGTGGCACTTTACCTAGTTATGATAATTTTACTACGGAGCCTATCTCGCGAGTGACATTGAGGCGCAGTCATCGAACCTCGCCACTATCGGCTACTTCATTTTGGCGGGTTATCAGCCACGCGCGAGATAACCCCGCAGCTATATAACTCGAGCATCTTTACAGAATCATCAGTACACAACCAAGCGGACTACGATACACACCAAACAGCTACATACTGTGCTTTTGGAAATTATATTTAGAGCTTTACGAGTACATTTTGTGTGAATAAAATAATAAACAATCACGATGCGTTTCCTGCATTTGTTTATTGTTGTGTTGAGCGTGCTGCTGCTGGCGTCTGTGGGCGTGGCCAGGCCGCATGGAAGGAACGACAAACACCCTCACAAACAGAAGCGTGCATCATTCTGCATGCTGAAGATCTGCAGATACAGGCCCATGGCACACAAAGTGCAGAGGATGCGGTAGTGTGCCAGCGAGCCCCGGCCGACAGCCGCGCGCCTCGCCAACTCGAGCTGGACTCAGATGTCAGGGGTGAACTAATATGGACATCTATAGCGACTGGAACCCGTCCATAACACATAGAGTATCTACTAAGAAACAAGAAGAGGGTGCCCGAGAGAAAAGGAGTTTAGAAGTGTCAGTACGTCAAGTCAATCAATATGGACGCGATATCTTAGAAGGAAGGAAGTCTTGGCTACGCTGCAGACCGGAGTAACGGTTTATATGTATCCGAGTATTGACTGTAATATTTGGCCTATAATGGGCTGCCGCCTAACAGAAGTATTCTGTACTTAATATGGAAACGTAGTATTTTATCCTAGGAATAGGACTGAAAGTCAAATTAGGTAGTAAATAGTAAACAAGCAGAGCCTTGTAGAATGTTCCTGTTATCGTAGACTTATGTAACACTAGTATTGTTTTGGTAATTGTTTTAAAGTATAAATTAAAATATTTATTGTTTAGTTTAAGATAATGACTACGTAGGTAGACAATTATAATAAATTGGTTTCTTACTAAATCTGTGTTGTGATTGTATCATGTTCCTCGGCCTCATTAAAAGTTTAAATGTGATAAAACTACATCATATGACTGACTAAAATTTTCCCAAATTGCTGCGTACATTTGCAGATTTGATATAGTAATCAATAACCTATTACATCACACTTGGCTGATTATGAGATAGGCATAATACAATGCCGACATGTATATGATGGTACGTAAATATTTGGTTACATGCACTTCTATATATAGAACCCAATAATGTTGTTACCTTTGCAATGAAATAGATTAGAAGAGCTAAATGTCAATAGGTGCGCCCGTCTAGGTGGGAGATTAATTACATACAAGTTGGTAAGCGATAACATTGAGCTAATAATTCGGTCGTTATCTCAAGCGTGCCATTTTTATTTATGAATGGACTCTTATTTAGTACATTGAACCATAAACTAACCGCTAATTTACCTATACCTATATGATTCATGTTTAAGAATGAAGTTGGTATAATATGTATCATGATACATTTCTGGTTATTATATTATAGGTACCTAATGCTAGTTCGTGACGGTAAGTAAAACATTTTTTACTAGCCCTACTCATCCCTAGGATGTAGGAAAAGCTGATCAAGGAAATAGACATTAGACAGAGGTTGAAGCGATCCCTGACAAACCTGAAACTTTAAAAAGTGACTCGTAATTATGGCAGTACGTCCATCTTATGTTCGGAAGGCTGATCTCCAGCAGTGGTTTGGGACGGGCCGTAAAATGAAAACCTATAGATACTACTTGAGTTATAGATACAGCTATATAGACTATACGTTTCTGCGTCCTTTCCCAAGGTTTATTCTTACTGTGTACTACCTCTATAATAAGATTGGTTCAATGGTTCCGGAGTGACAAACTAACAGACTAGACTTAGGTAGGCTTGTCACAACCTGTTCTCGTCCACTGCTGGACATAAGCCTCTCCAATGGTACGCCACTGAGCTCGGTCTTCAGCTCTACGCATCCAACCACTACCAGCCACTTTACGTATATCGTCACTCCACCTAGCTGGAGGGCGCCCTACACTACGTTTGCCTAGGTAGGCTTATTAGACTTAATTACTTTTATGGCAGCTAATAGCCCACAGTTACGTGAATAAAAGGGTTTGAGATGCCTCGTGTTGAACATGTCCCTTTGTTTATTATTGTATTAGAAATATATATAATGTTACTTTATTAGCAAAAGACGCAGAACAAGTTACTTTCTTCATAAATATGCGTACGTGGTTGATTGTAGATGACCAGCACATTAGCACACATGGTTTACGTACGTAAATGTGACGTTAAGCCGTCGGTTTATCTCGCAGTTATATTAATATGTTATTATTTGTAGTTATATTATAACTTAACCGTGATTACAATTAACGTGTGATTGTACTTGACGGTTTTATGTAATACCTACTTATTGATCACTGATTACATTTTCCCGTTGCAATTCTTAATCTTGAATTATAGTACAACATTGCGCTTCTCAGTACCCGACAGGGTAGAAAGAGGTGTGCTTATACTCAGTATTTGTCGCGGAGAACCTAACAGGTAACCGGGGCTCCGGCTCGACGTGCAGGAGAAGGAACGGGGTGGTTTTTAGTCAGTAAGAGTCTGACACTGCCTCCGGCCTCACCCAGGCGGGAGCAGTCATTCGATGATTTTTCCCACTTAAAAAAAATAAATAAAAAAAATACTTAGTATTTATACTAATAGGATCTATATTTACTTTTTCAGTCAGGGCCTATAGTAAACCGGCGATTCTTGTTTTAAAAAAGTATATAAATTCATACTTTTCCTGACCTGTCCATCAACCCTGAGACCTAATGTTCACTTATGTGAGTTCTTAAGAAAAGAATATGACCTTTTAGGAGGTGAAATGTGTTTTTTTTATGGTATAAGCAGGTAAACGAGTATATAGGTCACCTGATGGCAAACAATCAGCGTCGCCCATGGACACCTGGAACACCAGAGGCGTTACAAGTGCGTTACCGGCCTTTTGGGGATTAGGAGTTTGAGGATCGTTGGGGATTCAGGGATTGGGGAGATTGAGGAAGGGGAGGGGGTGTAATTGGGCCTCCAGTAACCTCACTCACACGGCGAAAAACAACGCAAGCGTTGTTTCACGTCAGTTTTCTGTGAGGCCGTGGTATCACTCCGGTTGAGCCGGCCCATTCGTGCTGAGGCATGGCTCTCCCACACTTAAATGTAATGTGTGCAATGAAAGAGGGCATTATACGGTGACAAGGTTTTTATAAGAGACTTTCATATAAAAATAATCGACTATTGGAAAAGGGGAATGTAATGAAAAAGGGGAGTCTAAGTTTTAGAAAAGTATGCTTTAGGTACAGTACCTAATCTAAAGAAAATTTTAAGCTTTCAATATCTTTGCCCTGCCGTGGGACGACCATGGCTGATAAGAAATATCTTGTACCTATCCTATCTACGTCACCGTAGTTAGTCAACCGCTTGAGTTTCACATTAACTTTTTTATTTTTAAATACTCCTGAAATAAATAATTTTATCGCAGAAAAGCCACGCGCCACAACTAGTATAGATAAACAGCAAGCTTTACAAATCAACTAGAAACTAACCTATCACTTGACCACTTGCAAGAACATACAGAATGGTCCGATATTGATACGACCAGTGATAGACCTGTAAACCATGCGATAATAAACTCTATACACTTGTAAAAAGAGTGATTACAGATGTCAGGTTATACTAGTGTAAACGATTGTCATAGTTGGCTTATGACCCGCGGTTCTTTTCAGAGCCGTAAAGATAGTCAACGTGGGTGGGATAAATAGATAAACAGATAGTGGAAATGTGTTATAAAACAATATATTTTATATTATTTCTGCCTTATCTCACTCGTAAAATGGGAGAAAAGAGTTTATCAGCAACCTTTTTACTTGAATTGTGAGTCAGTTCTGATATAGTGGGCAACTAGCCTAGCTGGCAGAACAAAGACTGGCTGTGACCGATATTGTTTCACTACTTTGAGGCAATCTGTGTAACATTGTATTTGTGCTTTTTATTCCTTGAACGACAAGAGAACTTGCATGTTTCTTGCTTGTTTGTTTATATTCAAGTTATGAGTCTTAAGTAGTTCGGGCGACCCTGTGTAGGTACTACACGTTTGTCTTCCTTCTCAAGGAAACTTCTACTTCTTAAGGACACAATCGTCAGCTACGCATTTGAGAGATAATGCGAAGATAACTATATCTATCATTCGGAATATGCAGACGTGGAGCGAATCGAGCACGTTGTACGCTCATCTGTTTCGCGGGGCCCCGAGGTATTTGCGCGCACGCAAGTTGCAATTGTTGTGACAATCCAAGTGACCTGAACGATTGTGGCAACTTCACCGTACCAATAACAGATGTATCGACGCACTATCTAGGCGCACTTACGTCAAGATCACCAGGTCAGATCACATTATAAGATAAAATGGCTTTGTTATTAGATTTTAAATACAACCGTAATATGGAAACACGTAGAAAGTTATCAATAGAACAGATTGATATAATGTTCGTGTGTTGGCCTTGGTTGGTGCAGTGCGGGTGCACTTGTGCAGTGCAGATGCACTCGCGGGGCCCTTACGCACACTCGTAGCGTGTTAGTTAGGTTTTACGCACACAGAGGTTGTTTGTTCGTGCTGTGTGTCATTGGTGATGTACTGGCCACTACATACGCGCGACGTGTCGTGCGATCATGTCGCTAGGGCGGCCGTCCGTCCGTCATTACACGTGCACTCTGTTTCTATTCGTGAATCATGCAAGCTGCGCTAAAAATCATTCATGATGCGTTTCAGTTATCTGTCAACTGTCAGTCCATCTGATACACACGTGATTGTTTTATAAGATACATGATGAATGATAGATATTATTCCATTCAAGTTGTGCCAAACTAATGTCTACTACGGAGCCATACCAAAAGTAGATCTGTTAATAAGAAACTAACTGAATATGACTGCCTCGTTGGCCGAGTGGTCACAATTGCGACTGCCGAGCAAGGGGTCTCGGGTTCGATTCCCGGGTCGGGCAAAGTATTACTGGGTTTTAAAAAAATTCTCAGTAGTAGCACGGAGTCTGGAACTGTGCCCGGTATATGGCAATAGGCTCACCCCCTATTACATGGGACTCATAACATAAATAGTGAAAAGTGGGTGTTACATTGTACAGTGGTATAATGTGCACCTCTGCCTACCTCTTCGAGGATAAAAGGCGTGATGTTATGTTATGTTATGTTAACTAAATATGATTGTTGAAATGTTTGGTACAGAACTAACCAAGGAATGTAGATATTATATTTTTTTATTTTCTTTTCTGTATGGGATGTGGTATCGAACACACAAATCTCTACATAGGTTCTCAGTAAAATTGAATACATATTTTCATTATTTCGAAAGCGTGTGCTATGTCCCCTGAGTCACATCTGTACTAGAATCTATAGTTTGCCATTAATAATTATGATTGTAATAGAGATGGGGTTATCTCTGAGCTGATATAAATCATTACATATCATACATATTGTTGAAGTTCCTCATCTGTTGCTCTATCTTTCCGTCTCTATATCAGTTCGATAATGAAATCTTATTTTTAACCGACTTCGAAAAGAAAAAGGAGGTTCTCATTCACCTGTATGTATGTTTGTCGGCGACTATCTCAAGATTGGCTAAACCGATTTTGATGTGCGTTACAGAAAAGTATTGTTACACTTAGGAGAAGGTTTTAGTATCCTTACTTCCTTACTATTATAAATGGGAAAGTGAGTTTGTTTGTTTGTTTGTTCACGCCGTACCTTCTAAACCGATTGCTTTGAATTTTTGCAGACGTAAAATTAGAAGTCCGGATTAAATAATAGGGTACCTTTTATCCCGGAAAATTTTGGTATTCCCGAGGGAAAACAAAAGAATTGGTATAGATGGCGCTGTGTGTATTGGTATAGGCTACTTTTATCCTTTTGTGACGCGAGCGAAGCCGCGGGTAAAAGCTAGTTATTAATAAACCGACTTTAAAGAAAGGAGGGGTTGACATTGGTTTTTATTAACGTAGTTTTTTAGAATAATGTGTACCTATACATTGTCAAAACTGTGTAAAGAAGTTTGATAAGGGCGCTAGTCCTACTAATATTATAAATGTGAAAGTTCGTGTGTATGTTACTCCTTCACACCAAAACGGCTAAAGGGATTACGATGAAATTTGGAACAAGGGTAGATTATGGTTTGAATAAACACATAGGTTATATCTTATCGAACAGGACCGACGGCGAAACCGCTAGCAGAAGCTAGCTTAAAATAAAACAAAGTACATAATCTACATGGTTTACTATAAATCTGAATGTCATACTTATTTTAGAACCGTGGCCATACAAACTCACAGTGAAAAACTACTTATTAACTGTCACAGATTAAAATGTTTATAAAACAAGCATCGAGATATAATGTAAATACAATATATATATTTACAAAACTCTATTTCCATTACGAAAACAAATTTTGTTTTAGTTATATATTATAGAACTACAGATTAACTATCAATTGATGTTATCTGGGTACCACGGAACTTATATACATTATATATATGTGGAAATAGAACACTGCCGACATTTTGAGTGGAAATTTTCGATTTTGGACGATGTATATACATATATGTCTATTAATATCCGAGTAGAAGGACTGAATTTCATATTCTGTCTATTACCTGAACCAGGTTGAACTTTATATTCATCTTGTCTCTCCGTCAGTCATACGGTTAGGACCATATTATACAATGGATATTTTCTTAGGTTAATAGATGGGCTACACGCTGTACAATATACATAAATACAGCGTGAATACATAAGTATTCTTATTCTTTATTTAGAGAAAATGTCTCGTTTGTAATCACATGAAAATAAGAATCTAAATAAGTAGTAAATTAAGTACTTAATAACACTGTTTTTATATTTTCTTCGATAGTTCAATTGCGAAAATTTTTAATAAACTGACGCGAAAAATGATGTTATAATGTATGTAATTGTTACCAAATTGTCGTATACACATATATTTAAAACAAGAATGCATTCGACTATTACAGTCGGAAAAGTTTTATTTGCATGTTTTAATTTATTTAAAACTAAACTAAAATCCTAATCAAAAGTCCCGTGGTACCCAAACAACGACAGTAAACGTTTACATTTCATTATTTTTGTGTTTATAATTATGCTGTTGTGTTTTTAATGGATTATTACATTTATATATTTATTTATACAATCAGAAAAGCACTAAAAGATTCGTATACATCGTCGTCGATAAAATAAATAGAGAAGGCATCTATTCATACCAGTATTTTCTTCCCTTAATTCAACGCAAACTATATATGAGTAAAGTAAATCAATGATCGACACGAAGAATCTAATACTTATGTCAATATCATTCGTTGGTCACTCTACAATGTGATGACGTCACACTGGCGCGTCATTAGTCCTAGTGTGACGTCACCTGCTCTCCGGCGGCCCGCACAGCAGTAGCTGGTCGTATTTCTTCATCTGCCGCGACGCTGTGTCCAGGTCCACGTCAGTTAGGTAATAAGCCTCAAAGTTTGCTAGTGGACGCAGCATTGAGTATAAACGTTCGGCGTATTTTCTGAAAGAATGCATTATTTTACTTATTTCTTAACATTCCAATGCAAATACTTGAGAAACATTTATTTTTATTTTAATATGAAATGACATTAAACCCGGGAAGCGATGCTTCTAAAAGCTCAAAAAACAAAGTCAAGATGTTAAAATTTTAACTGAATCATAATAATATTCAAAATTCAGCCATCTTTCTTATATATTTAAGTTCACATACCTAGCTTCAGTGCTTTTATCATCGAGCAGTAACGCGAGTGAGCGGAGCGCGTGCTTGCGTGCGCAGGCGGCGGTGGGCGGGCGTGTGCGCAGCAAGTCCCGCCCCCCGCCTCCCAGCGCGCAGCACACCACTAGCAGACGCGCGGCCGCGCATCTCACTAGCGCACTCTTGTGACTGAATATAGAACAAATATATTTTTAAGGATTGACAACATTTATTTTACACTGAGAGAAATCAGCAAGGATACGTGGCTACGGTCTACGAGCTACGAAACGCCTGCTACGTGCTACACGATTTAATGTCTTAATTACATATTATTTGATAATTTTTCAATCGTACAATACCACTTTGTATGGAAAGTGTGGCAAAAATATTTATTTCGTAGGTATTTGTCATGAACTACTGCGCTACGGGCTGCGATCCATGGGAACGGCTACGAGTTGCTACGACACACCTGCTACGAGCTACGAGCCATGGTCTACGACACACCTACGAGCTACGAGGTTTAGTGTAATTTTTTGTTCATTTATTGCTCTGGTTACGGACTATGTGCTTTGGGGTACTCTAATATAGGTTTCTAGACTTAGACGCTTGCTATGCAAGGGCTATGGCTAAAAGATATATTTATAATTATGACATTCGGCAATGCTGCTGTTTCAAATAAATTGCTTTTTCGCATGCAAAGATTATAGAAAGATTTTGCAGAAAATTATACCAGGTTTAATAATAATCAGGACTAGAAATAGTTCAACAAATATTGGATCGCCAAATTACCTAGCACCATGTATGCAGAGGGCAGTGATTGCATGGCTCAAGTCCACGCCACAGACTATATCGTCCAGAGCCACGTTGGCAGCTCGTCTCACAGGACGACTGAAGCTGCCAGTCTTAATTAATAATATTGTAACTGCTTCGTAAAAGTCCTGGAATTATAAATGAGTTATCTCTGAAGATAAATGAATTTGACTGTATAGTTGGTGCAGTTTGAATGCAGCATAATATTTCTCCGCACGGATGTTTGTTTGATTTATCAATTACTGTCGGACGCAGCTCGGCGTGTGATGTGCATATGAAATTATGTATTGGTAAGGGCATCAAAGATACAGGAGATAATTCTGAGTATGAGTCCACAGTATAGTACAAAATGCTAAGCAACAACTAACCGGTTTCTTGGTGTAATTGGTGTTCTTGAGTATAGTTGCAAGAGTATTGCACGCGGCGCGGGCCACTTGTGTTCTCGGAGATTCCACGTGCGCTGTCACCTTACAGAGAATATGACAATTTTAAACGTATTAAACATTATTAAAAAACCACATACCTACATTAATATATTTTTATATACATTAAGATTAGCTTTGCATAGTTTAAATAGATGTTATTCTGCATTTTTGGAGCTAGGGAACCTTAACGATTATTTTATTTAAGTAACAAATTTTACAAAATTGTTACAGCTCTGATTATATTTTTATTTTAATTTGAATATGAACAAACTAAATTAAGATTATTAGAAGTAAACAGTTACTTGTCGTATTAGGTCTGCGATTCTATGCTCCGCTATGACGCTCCAAAACTTGTCCATTAATCGAGGGAGGTCCTCTAACGAATCTGCTACTTCAAACCTGAGAGACAAATAAACTGAAACTGTAGTTTTGACGAGACATGTTTTGGAACAACTCAACATGTGTCTTCCAAAATGTCTTCCAGATCTAAATGAAAAATTTTAAAGTTAACTTTATTTGTTAATCGACAATTAAAGGAAGGACTTATGGCAATAAATGAAATCTAATGATGAAGTATCTTTTGACTCCGTTACTGGTCGTCTCGCAAGCGCAACTGGCGAGTAAGGGATTTCCAAGTTGAATGAAGACTCTCAAGATTTTTTAAATTCGTAGTAACAGCACAAATTCTGGAATCATTCACATTATGTATATGGCAATAGCTTGCACCTTGGGCGCGCATCAGATGATATTATGCTTTACCCGCCTTTCATTAGGTTAGTTATTGGAATGTACACAACTAACCAAGTCTGTGAGCGAAGTTTCTTGAGCAGCTCGATACAGACGAGCTCACACCCTCGCTCCGCAGCATCTGTCACCCGGCTCTCATCAGGAGACACCGTGCTGGGAGAACCGCTTCTACTGCCTGACCCACTGGTAAACACGTGCTAATTATACGACTGTTTTGTTGTTAAGAATGTTACGAATCTAATAGGTGCAATTATGTAAGGTAATGTAGGTAAAGGTAGGTATATAGGTAGGTATATATATGTCCCATACTTATTTGTCTACTGTTCGTTTTGCATTACGTATATATTTTAATATTTCTTCATTATATTTAACTAGCTTCTGCCCGCGACTTCGTACGCGTAATCCCATTTTCAGATCTGTGTTTTTCGGTAAAAAGTAAAAAAAAAAAAAATTGTTTAAAAAGTATCCTATGTCGGTCTCCTGGCACTAAGCTACCTCCCTACCAATTTTCAGCCAAATCTATTCTGCCGTTCTTGAGTTATAAGTGGTGTAACTAACACGACTTTCTTTTATATATATAGATTAGTATATATTGTGTGATATGTATAATTATATATATATATCTATGACGTGTTGCTAACGAAGTTCGCTAGCTTTGGTTTCACCCCACATACACTTCAGTTTTTTGCCAGCTATTTAAGGGATAGGCAACAATATGTTGAATATGCGGGACATGTGTCGGATCCATATTTCACTAGATCAGGAGTGAGTCAAGGTAGTAATCTTGGACCTTTGAGTTTCCTTCTGGTGGTAAATGACTTGCCAGAAGTAGTCCAAGATGCTAATTGTCTGTTGTTTGCTGACGATCTCAAATTATCTCTTGCAGTAAGAACTGAGGAGGATTGTGTCAGGTTACAGAGGGACATTGATAGAGTGGTGAGCTGGAGTAAAGAAAATCTCCTACAATTCAATAGTTCGAAATGTGTTACAATTGCGTTTTCGCGTGCACATAATCCTATTGAGGGCAGCTATCACATTGAGGGGAAGCCTTTGGCGCGAGTCGGGGAAGTCAAGGATTTGGGAGTAAGATTTAACAACGGTCTGACATTCCGTGAACACGGCATGGGTTGTTGTAAAAAGGCTTTTAGAAACTTAGGCTTCATGCTCCGAACGGTCCGTGGATTTACTAACATAAAAGCCATCATCACACTATATAACGCACTAGTTAGGAGCCAGTTAGAATGTAACGCAGTCATCTGGTCTCCGCATGAAGCTAAATATAGTCTCATGCTGGAGAGAATTCAAAATAAATTTATTAGATATTTATATTTGAGGTACTATGGGGGTCTATCCGTTTTACCCATTGATGTATCCCACATTATTTATTTTAGGCATGGTGGGGTACAATGAGTTAAGGGTAAGACGGGATTTTGCACTCACCTCACATTTGTTTAAAATATTAAGAGGAAAGCTGCACAATGCAGTCATTTTAGGACAGCTGAATCTATGTGTTCCGGATAAGTACGTGTGGCGACGCCGGCGACCGCCACTGCTGGCAGAACCCCGCGGTCGGACCAACCTATTAAGGGAAGCGCCGCTGACGCGTGCACTTCGCACGCTCAACCTGATTTCTAATGAAATTGACCTATTTTGTTGTACTCTGGGTGAATTCACAAGGAATGCATTATATGTAATATGCTATAGGTAGATATTAAGATGAGCACATTTATCGCATTGGGCATTAACCTGTAAAGATAAATGTAAGTGGAAAAATAAATAAATAAAATAAATAAATAAATCTACATGTCAATTTATGTTCAAAAATTACAACAGTGTTAAACTTTTACACCTACAATTGTGTCTCTCTGCATCACCCTAAGGTTAACTGTTAGAGAATGCCACTAGGCATTGTCCGACATTGTATACAATTGCAAGAAGTGTAAATAAATAAAAAGTCATCATCAACAGCCTATAAATGCCCACTGCTGAGCAAAGCCTCTTCTCACACGGAGAAGGTTAGAGCATTAATCACCACGCTTGCTCAATGCGGGTTGGCGATTTTAAACTTATAATTAGAAATTATAAGTCCAGGTTTCCTCACGATGTTTTTCCTTCACCGTTTGTCAGTGGTGTCTAAATAATCTTAGAAAGTACATATAACTCGGAAAAAGTCACATTGGTACTTGCCGTTGGTAGGTTTCGAACCCTTCGTATATTTTTACAACACCCGCGTGTTACGTATTTGCCAGATGTTTATTTTTAGGGTAAATAGTATCTAATTATTCTTACTAATACTTAGAATTAGTCCAAGAGTTCCGTGGTCTGTGACTCATCTTCAGTTCCCTAATTTTCTCCTTGATACTGATCGGCAAGGTGGGTTCGGACGCCACAACGTCTGTCTTGCTCGAGTTACTCAAGTGCTGATCAGGTTTGCTGGGGCTGTGCGCCACGTGGCCTTCTACGTGGATTGGAGGCAGCTGCACGGACCCGTGTGACGCTCTCTCAGCGTCTAATTTAAAAGGGATTGATGTTACTTTTAGGGATAGGAAATATTGTATGATGGGTGAGCATCTTACTACGGAGGTTTACTCACTAACAAAATAGGAGTTTCTAGTTACCTACCAGATAGTCGATTTTGCACTTTGTAAACTTACCACTCCTTCCACTAATTAGTGGACTCTCTCCTGATGCCAGATCCTTAGTCCCTAACTCCCATCTATCCATATTTCTATTCAAATTTCTGTCTCTTCGATCATCATTAACGCCCGATGAGTTACTTTTGTTCGTTCCTTTGCTGCTATTAAATAGAAAGTTCAAGTTGCCATCAGAGTTATTGTGATTCCCCTGTATGGGGGGCAATTTGAAACTTTCGATTTCTTTGTTAGATTCACTTTTGGGGAATATCTTGACTTTTATTCCAGCATTGTTTGTAAACAATACGTCATTGTCGTCTCCGGTCAGGTCTATGATGTTATGAGATGAGCTACATTCTATCTCCCCTGTACTATCTTTCTTAACAACTGACTCCTCCGTTAAAGGAGTTAGGTACCCAATACGTCTCTTTTCTTGATCCGGGTTCGGCATGTGGAATTCAACGGTTTCAGATAATTTTGTGTACAGTTCAGCGACATCATTGTCAACAGATATTGGCGTGTTACACGTGTCACTTTCATTGTCATGTTTACTAGCTTTAGCTTTATTTTCCATGAGTGAATCTTCTTCAATATCACTATTGTTTGGCGATTGTTCAAATTCACTGGTGTTCTCGTATCGATCTTCATTCGATTCGTCATACAGCAGATCGTTGTCTTTAAAATCGTCATTCACTACGTCCGCAAGCTTGTCGTTGCTACACGAACTATTATTACTGGTACCGTCATCGGATTTTTCGTTATCTGTTTCGGATGTTACGAATTTTGATGAACCATCGTCGATGGAGTTCGGAAATATTTGTGGGGATGTTATAACATCGAGATAGTTGTCGCCTGAATCACCCACTTCGTTCCTAATTAAATTTTGTGTTGCACCAGTTACTTCTATTCTATACTCGAAAGTTTTGTTTTCTGTTATTGATATGAAGGAAGTTTGTGTTTCTAATGTTTTACTGTCGATCCGCTTTCTGACCGCGCCGTCACTCTCAGCTAGCTCTATGATAGTTTTACTGGTTTGTGTAAATATTTCTTGTGCGATAATGGAGCATTTGTTTAGACTGGTGGAGGAAGATCTGCTTATTTTCTTCGTGACATCACATTGTGCGTCTTTGTTGACAAGAACAGGTTTGGCAGGCCTGTCTTTCACGCTGATGATGCTAACATTGCCTTGCAGAGCTGAAGACTCGCTGTCCTCACTGTCCCACTCTAAGATATATGTCTCCATGCCTGAGGAGTTGTGTTTCTCCGAGCTACTGTCTGTGAAGTCCATAGAGTATACATTTGACATGGCTACACTTTTTTGTGATTCTGAAAGTTTAACTTCACCCACAACGTCTTCTATTTCATCATCCTGAAATATGTTTTGCAGAGATTTTGGAAAAGACTGAGTGCTGCTTGCGCTGAAGGAATCGTTCGTGCTGGTACTTCTCTTCATTTTCTTTTTATTTTGTTGTGAACAAATCGGGATGCGTTCCTACTTGCTAGGTCCACTATAGATACTGGGATCTTGGGTTTCAAATAGCGTGTGACTTACTCACCATATTCGGTCAATTTTGAACAAAAATAATGCAAACTATAACATTCGCCACTAATGTAACCACGTAAACGAGTACTCTTATGTATTTACAAATATTTCAGTGCAATTCTGACAGGCCATGACAACTTTGAACTGAGAAACTGTCATTTCATGTTTTGTTTTATTTTCGAAAACTATGGTCAGCAATAGTTCGGTAACTTGTAAAATCGATAACAATGGGGGGTATCTACCGTATTTTTGTTCACCAGGTGACACTAGTGTGAACGTCTCGTTCTTCGTTCATTTGCCTAGGGAATTGGCTTGAGTCACAACATTGGAGGTTCAATTTTTGACAGCGACAGTGATTGGACAAAAAATCCCTTTAGCTACATTTGCGCCATCTAGTTACCAAAAATACGATAGCTCTCCTTAGTCTTCTACCATATTTATGTACATACGTGTATGTACATAGGTTACAGATTAAAAGTTAAGTCTGTTTAAGTTTCGATTGCATTGTATGAATATTACGACCAAGTTCGGACCTAATTATATCCGTGACGCTAAGTTAGTTGCTGAAGAGTTCCCAGTTTTCCCACCTGGCTATTCACTAGTTTTTTATTGGCCTGTAATAGTCTACTGACTGGACTTTAGGCCCTCCTGGGTCCTGTAAACGTCAGATATGCGATACCGAGATTACCGGATCATACACGGTGTTCCTGGGCGTTACCGATAACTTACCATTAGGTGATCCGTCAGTTTGTTCGTTTGCTCATCAAAAACATACGGGTGAATAAAATAAAACAAGTAAATACATTAAAATATGCCAAAGTATTTAATCCACGTGTAGTAAAGTCTCCATGAGTAGCATAGACAGTACAATATCACAACGATAGATACCCATGTTAGATAAACTCGCAGTACAGTACGTTAATATGGAACTGTAGGCACAATACTTAGGTAGAACTTGGAAATAGAACTTCATGCTTTCGTGGATGGAAGTATCTATGATAATTTGTATTTGATGATGTAAAAAAAGGCGGACAAAGTCTCTTGAAACAACGACTGTGGCACCTGAGGCCCTAGTACGAGTTTGATTTACGTTTAAAGTAATCGTAACGAGTAGGCGTTCAGCGCTGTGATTGGTTGCTTCATTGGCGCCGGCCAATCAGTGCGCCGAACGCATACTCGTTTCGAATACTTTAAACGTAAATCAAACTTGTACTAAGGCCTCTGGCTACTATACACTTACACGCAGAATACACACACATTGACACGTAGGACAACTGTCGCGTGACATGGCCCGTCATTACACTTCATACATTATGGTGTTGCAAGTACACGCACACATAAATACACCACTGACATTTTGGTGCTTTAATAATTTCTAAGTGATATTACGCTTTTGTTCAACGTTATTGGTCACAACTTAATCTTTATTATTTTGACATTTGAAAGAAAATTGTGACCCCTTTGATCTTTTATTCGTATACTTTAAAAACCATGTAACTTAGCGTAGCGTACGGTGAAATAGGGTGAATAGGGATCGAGATGTGCATAGGGACAGGGGTATAAGGGGTGAATCGATAGTTTGAAGAATTTCCCGACATCTATTCACCCTTCTTCTGTCTCTATTCACCACTCGATCCCTATTCACCCCATTTTATGGTAGTTATTGCGTTAGTAGTTTAGAATTGTTACTTTAATTATTGAAATCAATGTTTATATATATAACTACTACAAGTTACATAACACCACGAAAGCATTTCATTCTTAGAGGTACAAGTAAAAAAGTTTTCTTGGCGAGAGAGAGAGAGAGAGAGAGAGAGAGAGAGAGCACGAATTTAATTCTATAGGTATGTTCGTAATTTGTAACGACGCGACATAAGAACTGATTAATATGACATGTCAGAATATTGTTGAAAGTATTTTTTTTAAATAAATAGGTATGATCATATGGAGGTATGACAAAGTTTATATATCTGCTTTTGGGCACCCCACCACACGATAGCGATCATGAAATTTTTTTTATTTTTTTTTAAGTGTGGAAAATCATCGATTTCCTGCTCCCGCCTGGGTGAGGCGGGAGGGAGTGCCAGACTCTTACTGACTAAAAACCACGCCGTTTCTTCTCCTGCACGTCGAGCCGGAGCCCCGGTCACCCGTTAGGTTCTACGCGACTCATGCCTTCAGCTTAAGATAACATTTTTATTATTTTTAAGGTGAACATTTTTAGTTTTTAGTTATTTGTATTTTAAGTTGTATATATTTATTCATACTAAACAAAGTTAGATTACCTGCTAAATTAAATTCGTGCTCACACACTTTTAATATCAGATCTAGCAGTAGAAAGAAAGAAAGACATTTGAAACTAGTCTAGCATCTAGCTGTATTGTATTGTGCTGAGAATACTTTGCCATCGTGAAGAAGTTAGTGACTATGGACCAACCGTCCAACATTGGCGTGTGCATGTAAAATTGTATGTTTGTAAAGTTTTATATAAAAAAACATAAGTAATAAGCGTTGAACTTCATAGCAGTTGATTACCACAAATTTTGAAGAGCTGTATTATAACATTTCTAACTCTCTTATTTAAAAAAAATGTGTTTTAATTGTATTTCTGAGTATTTACTTGTTATAAAAAATAATCAAGTTCTTATAAAGATATTTATTTGTGGTCATAAGCCAGACTATTGTTTAAGAACAGTCGCCAACTCCTTTCACGACGGCAGAGTTAAGAGTTAAAACTGTATTCGACCTTATTGTCAAGTACATAAGGATGTTATTACCTAATAGATTCGTAGAGTACACCTAGGTAATAATATATGGATTGAATACTTGAAGAACATGAGGACCGGGTTGTTCACACATCAACGTTTCATAAAATATGATATAATAGTTATAAAACATGATAATACACTTACACAATCATTGTTTGCATGTGTGCGTAGGAGTTATTATTCCAATGTTGCCAGTAACTTGAAAAGCTACCATTTTGGTAGATTTTGGAACATTTTACTTCTTTGTGTAAAAATCCATGTTCAATACATTAATGAGTGGTTAATCTGAATGTGTTATCAATAAAAATTGGAGTTTAAATCCCCACGCAAACATACAAACACACAAACAGGTATAATATGTATCTACATAGAACATTTCTATAAGTCTGATATAAACACCACTCCGTCACAACATCTATACGATAAATACCCTTTATATCCAAATACACACATTTACTTACAATTTAAACACAGCGCTTTAATACACTTTCCAAATAAATAATTTTTAAATTTAACTTTCTCCTTATGTTTTTCCGACATTATGTAAATACACGAGAATACACGGGAAACCTTTATTAACTATGCATTTTTTGACGTTTACGTGTAGACTACTGTAGACAAACGTGTGATCTTTTAAAAACTTGATGAATTAAGATTTAGTTCAATTTTAAACAGCATGATGAATTAAGATTTAATTCAATTTAAAATAGCATTTATATTCCCCGAAGGATGTCCAGGATTTTCTTATTTAAGATCATAACAGGTCGCGAATAGATTCCCGTGTGCCTACATAGTATTGAACTAACATAATAATAGAAAACAAATCCAATTTACAAATAAAAAAAATATACACATTTTAATATCAGTTCTAGAACATTAGGAACGAGCTATTCGATAATAATATCGTTTTTGTTCATTGTTTTGGCAATAATTTAGTGGGCAGTCTGTAGTAACTTGTAGAATATTATGTTTAATCTGTGGTTGCAATACGTAGGTACTGTAGCAGTCAACCGCTACCAAAGCAAAGGGCATATGTTCAAATGCTCAATTTTAAGTCGCGTTTAAATGTAGTTCTGTCACTACAATCTCTTTGTAAAATGACAGACATAAGTACAATTTAAAATTGAGTAACCTTTCAGTATTTGCGCTATAGTGACTTAGTAAAAGTCCATTAAATATTTGGTATATACATTGGTACATTAAATCGATTAATTATCGATTACATTTAAAGTTTGTTTCGCATCAAATATAAAAAAAAATCCTAAGAAAAGAAAAGTAAATGTCCATCTCTTGATGTTAACCAACATTCCTGAGTTAAGGAGTGTGAATATATAGACTGCTACACAGAATGTTACATATAATGCCACTAGGCATCAAGTCCGCCATTGTATACAAGACGTGTAAATAAATGATCTTCGAATTCACTTAGATATTGACACGTGACATACACGATACATAACGATACACGTTCGTGATACACGTTGCGCGTTACTCTACATGCTTGTAACACGTATTGTAACTTGTTATTGTATCTCATACCGTAAAATAGAAGTTATATTTCCCATTCCGTGCAGCAGAATAACACTTATAATTATTATCTATCATACATTTAAAAACTTGGATAGACAACACTAAATCGATTAAAAACCTTTGATTGATCAACTATTTTATAAAAGAGCTCTCGCTCGTACAACGAATATTTTTAGGATTCGTACACAAAACTGCGATGCGAAGTCGCATCGCAAAAATGTGCGAGCTCCCTCTACGCATTGCAAGAACTTGCGAACTGATTCGCATCGCGCATCAACATTTTATCTACCCAAAATATTCTTTGTTTATTTTTCCTTTATCTCCTAAGCAATAACAGAAGTGTACAATTCTTTTTACGATCCATATCACGACCTAGTTTTCAATTTAAAATACGTTTAGTACGGTTAGCGGTCGTCGAAGGAATGGTCACCATAGGAGACGCCTTGTCGCACGAAATCGCATCGCAGCAATTTGTGTCGTAAATTTCTGCGTTGCGAATTCGCATCGCAGTTTTGTGGACGAGCCCTGAAGAATAGATTCTACATGGAGCACCTGATGCAACAGAGGTTTGATTGTCTATACACAATTTTAACACAATTAATGTTATCCACTCTATTCGTAGCTTCCAAAGAGGATGTTATCATTTTGACTTGTATGGCTGTATGTATGTATGTTTGAGCGCGCTTATCTTGCAATTGGCTGAACCGATTTTGATGCAGTTTTCAGAAAAGTGTTCGTTACATACATTTATTAACCGGTTTCAAAAATAGAGGGGGTTGAAGTCGTATTTCTTTTAACGTAGTTTCTAGAAGAATTATTTTTGTAAAATAAACTTTAAAAAGGACAATGTTTGTCTCATCGACATAGCTAAGTTTTCAGAGTAACTGTTTTTATCACTATCTTGATTTGCATGTCACCATTTTGTAAATGCTAAATCAATATAAATGTATTTCTGTCTTAAAATACAAAAAATGCAAAGAGTTATAAATCATCTTTTGATTGCAGATCTTATATGAAGTTTCGTAAGAAAGAGATGACGTTATAATAATATATCGCATAAAAACGTTTCTCTGTCTACCAGAATCATAGAAATACGAAGTAATACTAACAGATAACAAAACTCAAAGAACAATAAGAGTTCACTAGTACTAACTTGAAACTCGATAAAACCGGCACCAAGTTATCTAGGAAGCTTATCAACAAAATTAATTGTGTTAAAATTATCAGTACAATGACTAACATGAGAAACAAATAAACTACTAATAACAAACATTTAAAAGTTGGTTTTGTTGTACGGTTTATTCCCGTAACTGTTCGAGGTGACTCGACTAGTTTCAAGCCAGGCTTGGGCCCATAGTTATACGCAAGACAAGTAACAACTGATGTAGTAAATATGGCTCAGTAAGAGTCAGTCAAGTTAGGTAAGTTTAATTCGTACAACACAATTTATTTAATATTTAAAACGAAACATGGAAGTGTCCACTGATGGACCATTGTGTTTTTGATATGTAAAACTTTTTAATATCGTTAAAACAATACCGTAAAGGTCTTTTTCACGACTACGGTAAAATGAGGTGAATAGGGATCGAAAGGTGAATCGGAACAGCAGAGGGGTGAATCGATACTGTGAATAATTTCCCAATATCTATTCACCACTCTTCTGTCTCTATTCACCCCTTTTACGGTACAGAATAAGTTTCTCTTAGCGTAACTGACACATAGTTTGATACAGTTCGTATTAAGTGAAAAATACGTGAAATAATCTGCCAGTTATACTAATTATAACAAAATCAGAAGTGGTAGAACAAGGTATTAGTGTAAAATATTTAATTTGTAATAACATAACGTCAAAATATTTAAATAACTACTAGAAATGCTTAAAGATAGTACCAATGACCTTCTAAACAAGATTTGAATATAGTTTATACGACTTACATATACTATTTCGAGAAACCGCTTTAGCCTAAATTAAAGACCCCCGGTGCAGGGCGAAAGTAGTCGGGCTCGATAATAGCAAACATATAAGCCATATAAACTTTAAACTAACTATGTCTGACAAAAATTTATTATACAAAAATTTCAAATAAGGCATTCGAAAATAAGGCTTGTATTTTCCAATTTACAGTAATTAATCTATGTATTTAAATATGAGTCGTAAGATTCTTTTTAATCAAAATGCTATCATATATCCGTCTTACAAAGTTGTGGTCCTGAGGAGTTAATCTAGTTAGAAGTAGAAACAAAAGCCTAAGCCTAACACGAGACAACATTTAACCATTAATATACAAATAAAAAAAAACATATACAGTATGCACCAAAACTCAATGAAAAAAAAGTGATATATTTTTACTTCTTTATCAGAGTCTATCACCATATCTTTATCGTTGAGTTTTGGAACATCCCGTATAACTTTACAGTACATAAATATAATCATTTAAACCTTACCTAAATGTAATAAGAACTAATATACAATAACCACGTCGTATGTAAAAGAGTTGTAAATAAAAAGATATTTTTTAATAATATAAATAGCAATATCAATAAAATTGATACTTTTGAATAAATATAAGATGCAGGTGTACAATAATAATATAACGCCACGCCTTTTCATCTCTGAAGATATAGGCAGAGATACAAATACACAATGTAACGCCCATTAATAACCAGTTATGTTGAGTCCCATAAAATAGGGGGACACTCAATTCCCATTAACACCAGACTGTGTTTTAATTCATTTCAAATGTTTTTAGCGATTTCGAAAAACTGTTCTCTCTCTAAAAACCTGTGACGTTGACTTCTAATTATTTAGTTTTTAATTTCAATGTTAATTCACCTGCACCTAAGGCCCTATAAAACATTTATATAAAGAATACATAGGTATAACATTAATTATAAATCTTATATAACCCATATAACACTAATATAATTATGTCTACACATCAAAAACCATTTAATAACAATTAAACTCTTTATACCAAAAACGATATAAAAACTTTTTTCTACAACCGTTTTTGATATAAACCAGTGTTACCTCATGACAAAATTCAATAATAAATAGTACAATTATGATATAGTTTTTATAGAGTAAACATTTAAAATCCTATTGGAAGTTCATGATAGATATATTTTGAATATTATACCTATTTACAGTCTAAAACTATGTTACACTTAGACATTAAGTTCCATAGTTATACAATACAGACATATAAAATCTAGTCAGAACATACTGGGGCACATATAGTTGAAACATTTAATATTTAAATACAATTTATAAATAGCCAAAAGACGCAACTGATATAAATCTTTTTTATATATCAACAAATAATAATTTAGACTGGCAACACAACGATAACAATAGATATTTTTTTAGTCTTGTAACATTTACAGTAATGTCAATATTTCGTGGAGTTTCATCATTGTATTTTTAGGTGCCGATATTGGGGGGTATCGGGTTTGGGATCGACCTTAAAACGGCCAAGGGCTGTGCTATCGTATCGTGTGATATGACCCACAACCGATATGTTTGGTGTCAATGAACCATGTACGTCAGACATGATAGTTTTTTTAAAACATCGATTTATGTTTCTGACGCTTTTGTTTTTACCACACAATATTTTTATATTTTTTTCTTAAGGCAACGTGTTTTTTTATCTCAACACGTGTTTACAGTAAAACATCGAATACGACTACTAGATAAATATTGATGATTCAATTGATTACTTAACAAATACTAATAAAAAGTATTGTGTCAATATTAAATAAATTATCGATAAAACGTGAAGGTATCCTTTCCCTATGCAAAAAGATAGTATAGTTATAATAAGGTAAAAGATACTAATATCATCAATCAATAACATAATAGCAGCGATCGATAACCTATTCGAGAAGTTTTTATATCGATTAAGAAACAATCGATAGTTTTACAAGTCGATATTACAACACTAGTGTCACAAAGATACTTACAACAAACACCAGAATAAAAAATATTCGCTATAATATTTTATAAAGACTCGATTAAATATGTCTATCGACTTTTAGTACTTACAGTAGCGTTCATAGATTTATCGATATAAGATACTTTGATACACAACATCACTACATCCTGTATGCTTACAGAAATACTAAGCGGATTTTCTCGCATATTTTAGTATACAGTAATTTAAGTAACATACTAGAAACTTCAACACTATTGTGATCGACAGTATACAGAGGCCTTAGTACGAGTTTGTTTTACGTTTAAAGTAATCGTAACGAGTACGCGTTCGGCGCTCTGATTGGTTGGTTCATTGGCGCCGGCCAATCAGAATGCCGAACGCGTACTCGTTTCGAATACTTTAAACGTAAATCAAACTCGTACTAAGGCCTCAGGTGTTACAACAACAATACGAAAGAAAATCAGCTTAGAATCAAGTACAGTCCACGAAAAAACACTTAAAAACACACACAGAAGGTTCAGATTAACACGTTTAAGTTCGATTTATGTCACTTACGTCATAGTTGTAGAGGGTAAACAGCACATAGAAGTCAATATTTAGTCACTGTTTTGGAAATGGCGGTGGCGCGGCTACTCGTTGGTGAGGTAGAGTCGTGGCCGCGCGCGCACGGATCAGCGCGGCGAGCGTGGCGGCGACACCGGCTCGCCCGCCACTCGCATGTGCAGCCCGTGCAGGCGGACTATCTCGCACACTATCGACGACTCGATGTCCACGCCTGTACCAAACATTTTTCACATTTTACCAGATAGGCAATTTGTTATTAGATTTTCAACTTTAATGCAAATTAGCAGAGTCGATAATATTTTATTAATGTAATGTAAATTTTGAGAGGTAGGTAGGGTAAGTTGATGTGATGTATTAGTCATATCATAACCAAGTTGCCTATAATATGTAGTAGTTAACGTCGTAATAGTATCAAGCGAGTTAAGAGTTTTGATTGGTTGGTACACTTGAGCCGGCCAATCAGAGCGCCGAACGCGCCTGATACTATTACGTTACGAATGCGATAGTTATTCGTGCTTGGCACTCTGAACACGTATGAGTATAAAGACTGTGAAATGGGTTTTTGGATACAGATAACTAAGTTACAAACAAATATTTACAGCCCAAACTAAACGGAGAAAAAATCATTATGGGTTAAGAACAAATTTTTACCAGCATGGACTTCCTCCCTGGTGAGCACGATCTCCTGCGAGATGTCGGGAGACACCAGGATGACCCGGTGATGACGGGTCTGCAGGAGGTTGGCTACCACCATCTGTAACCAATGCACCCAACATTAGCCATAAATGAACATCTTATACTATTACTGCTGAAGCTGAATAGATTCGTTTGTTTGAACGCGG
This sequence comes from Spodoptera littoralis, assembly GCA_902850265.1. Classification (NCBI taxonomy): domain Eukaryota; kingdom Metazoa; phylum Arthropoda; class Insecta; order Lepidoptera; family Noctuidae; genus Spodoptera; species Spodoptera littoralis. The sequence goes on along the minus strand of LR824542.2, from coordinate 1,968,964 downwards.
TTATCTCCGGAACTACTAGTCCGATTTAAGTAATTCTTTTTGCGTTGGATAGTGCATTTATCGAGAAAGGCTATAAAACACCACGCTGCGGTCAAAAGGAGCCGAGCAGCAGGTGAAACCGCGTTGGAGTAGCTAGTCAGAAATAAACCAAAATAATAGTTGATTACAACCCAAAGAATTTCTTATTGATTATTCATATTTTTACTCGATGTTTTAATGTTTTTACAGAGTGGCGACTCAAAAAAAAAATGTATACAAAATTAACTTTTACGAAAGTATAACTTTTTGATGACAAAAAATAATCTCTATGTCCAACTTACCTTATGCTTATACTTCTCCAAGGCAGCCCTTGCTTTAGGAATAAGCAGGTTCTCATCAGTCTCCAGCTTGAAGGACACGACGTAGGCTTCCGGGACCCACAAGTTGACCAGCGGGGCCAACATCTTCGGGACTAAGTGCAACTGGATGATGGGAGCTCCACACGCTGATTGCATCTTGTGGGTGGGCTGAAGGATATAGAAGGCAGTTGTAATAGTGAGCTATAGATAGAGTTGTAGGCTAGTTTAAGCTTTATTGTTTTGTGGTAAAGATGCAGTTGTATTCAAAACTTTTGACATTAGAGTTGGTATTAGTGGATGATTACATTTGGTAAGTACCTACTATAAACAATTTTGAATAGATATGTTTCTAATTAAGCACCCTAGATTAGGTAACTTGACAGCACAACCTTTTTAACTTTGGTGTGTCTAGACTCTAAAAGATTACATAAAAAAATAAATAAAAAATAAAATAAGCCTTTATTGCTGTAACTTGCAGTATACAATATGAATAATAATATAGTCTAGATACTCGTATTACGTTTCAAGTTTTGGATGTTTTTTGTTTAATTCCAATTTGTTTATTGTTGAATCCTTGTATCGGGAACTGGTTTTTCTTTTACAGCTTGTCCTTCGACAAAGGCCTCCTCTAAGGATTTCCATTTAATTCTGTCCTTTGCAGTACGTGTCCATCCTGAACCAGCTATCTTTTTTATGTCATCCTCCCATCGTTTGCTTTGTCTACCTTTGCTTCTTTTACTATCTCGCGGGTACCATTCTGTTACTATTCTCGTCCACTTTTCTTTTTCTTCCCTTAACATGTGTCCTGCCCATCTCCATTTCAGGCGCTTATAGGTGGTAAGTATGTTTTTAAATTTAGTTTTGTTTTTTATATTTTGTAATTTCACTTTATCTTTTATTTTTACTCCGACTACGCTCCTTTCTATACTATTTTGACATAGTATAGTATAGAAGATTACATATTCTGTATCAAAATTCATTAAAAGCGATACAGCAGTTTGATCGAGACAAAAAACAACAAACCAATTTTAATATTCACTTATTACATATTACTCAGAATTTACAAGTCATAGTGCCACTTACTACTCTATCCTTAGGTATATAGAAGTCAGAGACGGCCGCAGCCAGGTACAGTACGGCCCTGGCGCCCAGGTTGGCGAGGCACTCGCAGGCGGCGCGCAGTAACCAGAAGTACTCAGACACCGAGGTGAATGACACGTGCAAGATGGCGCCCGCCGCGTGTGCAGCTTTGTAGCGGAGGAGGATCGGAGCTAGGACGTCTACGCTGTCCGGTTTCACTGGAGGAAAGGTGTTATTTTTAACCGACTTCAAAAAAGGAGGTTCTCAGTTTAACCTGTATGCTGTATGTATGTTTGTGCGCGTTTATCTCGCGATTTGCTGAACCGATTTTAATGCGGTTTCCAGAAAAGTGTTTGTTACACTTACTGGATTTAGTATATTAATTAACCGATTTCAAAAAAAGAGGCGGTTGAAGCCGGGTTTTTTAAATGTAGTTTATAAAAGTAATATTAGTATTGATGTAAAAATATCATGATGAAATCGAAGATATTTCGTAACATTAACATTCTGTCTTACACATTAATAACATTTTGTCCTGACTTTCAGGATAATGGACTCTTGGGACTATGAGAGAATGATGTAGAAAGTGCTAAAAACTGACTTTTATTGTGTACATACACGCGAAGTACACGCTGACAAATAAGTTCTTTGCCCCACGCGTTAATTCTTTGTCTCCACGTTAATTACATTAAAAGCATAAGTATAAAATTCTCTATACATGTAAACTTACCCGAAATAGTAGTATTGGGTCCTCGATCTTGGATTTCAAGCATATCAAGTAGCTTCTGGCCAGTGAAGTGTCGGGTGAAGGGTTCCAGCGACTTCTGGCGGTGCATGAAGATGACCGCGTACCCTTGCTCCAGGAAGTACTCCGTGGAGGAGGCGCCTCGAGTACCAGCGCTGAAGTTGTCCACGAAGCGAACCGTGTTATGCTCCAGCGGGACTGTCGTGCCTCCCGACTGGAAGGAACATGTGGAAATATTATATGATACAAGTTGCAGATGTACAAAAGAAACTGCCTTTGTGCTATCGTCTTTTATAGTCGACTAGGGAGATAGTGAACTACTTATTTTAACACGTTGAACGCCATCTGGGACAAAATAATGCGCCACGCTAGACATATGGACATTCAACGTCTTAAATTAAATTCAAACTCATAACAATAAGGTTGGTTTTCGTACTACAAGTGAAATACACAATGAAGTTGTAATAATAAATAAGTAATGAATCCGTGCGACATGATCATAATAACCAACGGTTTAGCGCCGCATTCAGTGTGATCACTATCACATAACTGAAGTTACTGCTTAGGGTCTCTTGGGACATCGGAACACGCAATGCAGGCACGGTACTAAACACTACGATTAAGTTATCACAAAACCTTTTTATTGTAATAAGGACTTTATGAATATGATAAAGATAAAGATATTTTTTATTATGATTTAACGTGTTTTAAAATATTGGCTATTAAGTATGTTTAAGGCATTTTGATGTAGTTTTTTATAGTCCGTAAAACTGGTTGAAAACTGGAAGATTGTAAATTTGAAATTGAAATTTTTGGTTAAGTCTCAGTTTACCTAACTGGCGAATAATTGGAAGCATTTTTCTTATGAAAAAAGGTCCTAGTAATAAGTTTTAAAGATTAGTGGAGCATTTAATTGAATATGTTTAAAAATCTTATACACAAATGGACGTTTTTAAATAAATTTAGCATTAGCTAGTACAGACTCTTACTAGTCATAGCTACTACAAATTATTTCCAAAATTTTACCTATGACCTAGTCTTATCAAGATTTTCAACTTTTACAAAAATGCTAGCTCATTATGCGGATACTAAATCTAACTCAGGCCTTCAACTATGACGAATTACTGCCTATACTATACTACCTATGCCTACTAGTTGTTGCCTGGTCTTTACTGCTAGAATTTCACGAGTAATTTCGTTACCAAAGGTCAAGGCATGTTCGACTACGGTAGGTATAACCTAATTACTTGATTGCATATACTTAGAACCTTTTCACATTACGAAAATTACTCTGACCTAGACAGATATTTTAGGATGTCTGGGTTTCAAATTATAGGAGTATATCTTTGTTGTTATTTACATTTGTGTTCTACAAAGTTTGTAGAATTACTTGTATGTAATAATCGAGAAGATATAATTATTTATAGTAGTTTTGCTTTACTAATTCTTAAGTCAATATTAAATCTGCTAAAGTATTAGTAAGTATTTTGTTTAAAATTGCTAGTTAATATTCTGTTTATATTGCCAAGAATCTTAGATCTTAAGGTTGATTTAAAAAAAAAACTCAGTATTTCGAGGCAATATTAATATGGCTGTGTTATTACTTATTACAATATTAATTACCTATAATTTTATAAAATGTGTGTGTTGACCAATAGTGAGAAACAGTGTTGATTTAAATAAAAAGATGTTCGACGTAACTTTATAGTTCCTATGGGAAACATTCACCTTTTACGATATTCTTTAGTGCTAAACATTATGAAATTATAAGCAACATTAATGAACTGTAATACAGCAATAAACTACGAATTATTCTGTTTAATTATACATTAGAAATTGTACGAACGAGAGGAATAATACCATAACGTGATTCATCTACTTTAGGGAGATATTATAAATAAAAGTGTTGTATACCAAAATAATACAAACTTATTAGTTAGTAGGTACCAATTTCTCTTTCTAGTTTTTGAAGTAGTTGTTATAATTGACCTTATTGCCTATATAATTGAATTGAAAATCTATTAAACAAATTAGATTATTGGGGAAGCTTGATATGAGTCTGTATAGACGCCAAACAAACAATAAACAACCTAATGTATATTAATTCGTGTCGTATATTCGGTCATAAAATTACTTTACTACCATAAGGCTGAATGTCGCTTGCACATCATAAAACTACAAGGTTGGTTTTTGTTCGTCAGAGCAATGAAACTAGCTTTTATTGTTACTGTTTCATACGACGTAAGTGACAACTAGGAATTATTTAAAACATATTTTTCAACACGAACTCTCCCACAGTCTGTCTGTTCGCAATATACTCATCTAAACTCAACCCACTGCTTTGCCCGACTTTTGGATTAAACTTGCGAATCGACCATGTGTGTTACCTGATGGTAAGAATTCAGAACCGTCTATGAATACCCGCAATACTATAGAATTATTTTTTTTGAAGGGGGTTATTTATACATACAAGATTTCTCTCGCCCGGGTGAGGTGAGAGGGAGTGTTGGACTCTTACTGACTAAAAACCACGCCGTTCCTACTTCTGAACTTCGAGCCGGAGTCCCGGTAACCCGTTAAGTCCTCCGCCGCTACCATAGAAGTTATAAGAGCATCGTGAACCGGCTAGTGACCTCTAGTACGGCTGCACACGACGCAAGCGTTGTTTCACGTCGATTTTCTGTGAGGCCGTGTTTGCACTCCGATAGAGCCGGTCCATACGTGCCGAAGCACAGCTCTCAATGTAAAACGATAAATAAATGTAACTAACTCACCGTAACAAGTACAATCTTGTTGCCGTACTGGTCATGTCGTTCGCAGAACTCCTTCAGCAGTGACCTGTTGTCCTCAAAGTCCGGTGGAGGCAGGTGGACAGCGAAGAACTCCTCCCACGAACTGCTCGCCATCTTGACTTACTGACGCCGTTGTCTTAAGCTGTGGGAAATGGAACTCTATGTTAATTGGGGAGAAATTATTTTTACTTCTGTTTTTCTTATTGTTAACACTGCTCAATGGTATCATTTGCTGTATTTGAAGTGTTGTATTATGATATTATCCAGCCTGAGTGTTTTTGATTCTTTAAGGAATGATATTTGTTGACTTATGTATAGCTATAACGTATTGACTATAATAATCCATTAATTACCTACTTATTGACATCAATTTATTAAGCATTAAGTAGTCTTCCTCATTTGACTTTTTGACGAACACTATTGACATGTTATCTATTAAAACACGACAAATTCATATTTACTTATCTTACTAATTAATGGACTTACTGATTTAAACTCTTATACGAGTATTTGTATGCCTAAAATAGGCTGATCATAGCGCACTTTAATCTAAAAATGACCAACCAAATGTACCTATGTATCACAAATTTCATTTCATTTCAAATAATAACAAGAGTTTACGCTCTGGCGCCTTCAAACAAAAATCCTCATTCGAATAAATCACATTGTTAATCAATTTGTTTTATCTGTATTGTTAGCGCCTTCAACAGCAGAATAGCAATGTTACACAGATCAAAAAATTGCTATGAGGCAGTAACTAGTGTACTTTTTACACAATATCTATTGATTTTGACGCAATACGGTTTACGCGTATGGTTCATCGGGTCAGATGGTACCTGTCTGATCGAAGTATTGAGTTTATAGCTATACAATAAATTGATAGACTGTCTATAGAGTTATTGATCCATGACAGCCTATTCAATAAGTATGTACACATGTACTATCAAGATATTATTTGGTAAAAAAAAGGTTGATTTAGTACAGGGGCAGTAGCTGTTGCTATATTAAATTTTAAGCTATTTGTTTCGCAATAATTGAGCAGCTAAGTATTGCATAGAAGGTTAATATTTTATTTACTATATAAAAATAAGTCGGGTTTTCCTTCCTGACGCTATAACTCCAGAACGCACGAACCGATTTCCACGGTTTTGCATTCGTTGGAAAGGTCTCGGGCTCCGGGAGGTTTATAGCAAAGAAAATTCAGGAAAAAAGTTTTTCTTCATCTTTTAATCACCAAACGAAATGTTACATAAAACGAAGCCATCTGGTGGCGAAACGGAGTTCGCCGGGATTGCTAGTGTTGAATAATCTTTGTAAATTTCCTTACCTGCATAGGAAAATATCTTGGCTGACTGTAAATAATTATATGCCAGAAATTATACAAAGTCTACATTTCCATGCCACACTTCTTCCGTATTTGTATTAACATAATATTTACAATAAGTTTCAAGTCTATAGTATGTGAAGATAAATAGGGATTCTTAATATCTGCCCCTATTTTTACAGACTTCAAAAAAAGGAGGAGGTACTTTGTTTGGCTGTTTGTTTTTTTTTTCATTTATTTACCAGAAAAAAATGTTATGTTGAATGCCATAATAATATAATTATACTTACCAAGGACTTAATAGCATTGATATTAAAAAAAAATAAAAATATTAATGCCTGACATTCAACGAAAAGCAACAAGTGGCTGCAGATTATACTTATTTTAACCTATAGCAGCCAGTGTTACCATTGCATAAAATGATTAAATATAATCTGCATAAGTAAAAACAATAATACATAAAAATAGCTATCTGTCAGATCTAAGTAAAATTAAATTACTGTTTACTAAACACATTTCAAGTGCGGCAAGATATGATTAAATAAAAGAAATTGTAAGATATACATTACTTACTGTTTTATTGTCTGTTGATCTCACAAAGCCTGGTTGTATGCAAATGCAATGAAACTCTGAACAAATACCTGCATAAGTGTGTCATGTTTTTATAACAGGATTACCTAAATTTAAACTGGATCATTGGACACTTGATACATGTTGATCAAGCTTAGCCCTTGTAGGATTTCATCATATACAAACAATTGATTTTATGTTCACTTTGAATGCTTAACATGTAAATTAGATACTTACCTACTTGCTTGAATATTATTCTAATATTTTTTGTCATGGTAAGTTTTTTAAACGGTTCGGAATATAAATTGGCTTCTTTATTTAAATATTTGTAATTTAAATTTGAATAAAGAATAGTGTACCTATTTCGATTTATTTAAATAAAATAAATGGATTTTTAGAGAGATAAATTGACTTGTAGTTGAATAGCCTTGAGTCAGTTAGAATATTGTACAAAATTAAGTACAATATTCACACAGTTTTTGCACTTTGTAACCTACTTATGATTCATTAGTTATCATATTTTTCTTTGCAAACTTGTTATCTTTTTATAAACAAAATTATCAAAACAATCTGGCCATTAAAATCAGATGACAATTGATAAGACTTTAGATTAGAACCAACTAATAAAAAGGGCCAATGAATATATTCATACTAACTTATTAATCTCTAAAATATAGCCTTCATAGTGAATATCTTTATAATCTGCATTAAGGTTGATTATCAGCTTACCTTTAATTATCACGGTTATTATCTTAAGTAGTATCGTGCGACCGACTCTTACAGTCACCACACGCAGTGCTGGAGATAAACTAAACAGTATTATGTGCGCCCGCAATACATGACCCAATGTTTATAGCGCCGACACCGTTAACCTCAAAGACATCTTATACTGATTAATGAGCGTTAACCAATATTTACTAGCTCGGTTTATAGAAAAATCAATGCGATAGGTCGCCTGTCGCCGTCGACGGGCAAGGACGAACATAATAATACAAGTTGTTGTCACCTCTGTAATCAGCCGAGTGTCCTTGGACGTTGCTCTGCGAAGAACAGCCGCCGCCCGCGATCGATGTTTTTAATTTAGAGTTATTTCACTTTCAACTGATAGAAATCTTTATCACGACTTTTTGATAACCGAGCTGACAAGCGCAACTGGTGCGTTTACAAAGACAGCTGTCAGTGTGATGTGTCACAGTTGTCAAATAAGCTTGCTCCGTTGTGTGCGTTTAGCTGACTTCGTAAACTTATTTTTTAAAGATTTACATTCCAGAAATTAGAATTTATTAGAATGTGAGGAAAAAGGCAAATAGATTGTATGTTTTTAATTATTGCAATTAATTACTTAAATTACTAACACGTAATTATGTTACATTGATCTGATAATTTTTTTATGAGTATAAACCTTAACAAGATAATAAATAAATTCTAACTTAAATTACCTAGCTATTTTACTAATATATTTACAAGTAAGACATTTTTTCGCTTTCTCTTCTGAGTATTTCATCATTTTCAACTTTTGTTACTGGTGGTGGCGGTGAAGCTACTGGTTTTTGAAGGCGACGGTCGTCCGGTAGAAACAGTGCGACAATCATTGATGCTGTAATTTAATAAATAATGTGTATTTAATTGTTGGTTTCTATACTCTAGGCCATGTTCATTTAAACTTTGGTAGGTACTGACTCTGTGTCAGTACCTACCAATGTTTAAATGAACACTTTACACTTACCTCCGAAAATACACGAGAAGAGATAAAAGCCAGCTTCGCAACTGTTAACCAACATCAAATTGATGATCTGTACGGATGCGAATGTACCGATACGTCCAAACGTCATTGGAAGAGCAATTGCCATGGCCCTGGAAAAATGAAATGATTATTTGAGATTCAGAGAGTTCGCACTGAAGATGTACCTACCTATGTTAATGCCCAAATGGAGAGACTGACTTTTAAAACCATTCTCATCTCATCACTTATAGTATGAGACTGCCCGTATATTAAATTGACTGCTTTATGAGTTACCTAGGGTTTGGTTCTCAGGTTGAGCAAAAAACCAAATAAGGTTTGGGTTAAAAACTAAGTGTTACGTTTAATACCTATTTATGAGCACTAATATTTTAAAAGTTATGTTATGCACTTACCTCAAATTGGTCGGGAATATGGCGACTACAATAGCAGTGTACAGTCCAATGACGACCACGCCCTGGAGGAATATGGCGAAGAGCACGGCACTGCCGATGGCGTTAGGCACCAGGTTCACCAAGATACCACAGACGCCACATAGTGCAGTTACGACCAGCACCATGTTACGACGACCCACTAAGCCCAATAGCTGAAAAAGTAGAAATAGGAGTTAAATCTCATGTTATATTTTTCCATCTTGCTTACCGCTTACGTCACACCTACTTGAAGAAGTGGGTAGGTTCAGGAGTAAGTAGGAAAGTATGTTAAACATTGAAATTTTTGTCATTTATTCATATCATACTAAGTATCACTGTCAGATTTTCCAAGTACCTACCTACTGGTAATTTCTACCAGAGAACGTCAATGGGCCAACTGACACAAGATATACTATACTTTTACTATTTTTAGGTGATAATATCATCATCAATAGCATCATATAAATGCCCACTGCTGAGCAAAGCCTATTCTCACACGGAGAAGGTTTGAGCAATAATCACTACGCATGCGGGTTGGCGATTCCAAACTTATGATTATAAATTATAAGTCCAGGTTTCCTCACGACGTTTGCCTTCACCATTTGTCAGTGGTGTCTAGATAATCTTAGAAAGTAAATATAACTCGGAAAAAGTCACATTGGTTACTGGCCGTTGCTGGGTTTCGAACCTGTCCCATCATGCACGTCTTAAACCTCCGGGCCACCACGACAGTGATAATATAATTCATTGCTATTTTAAATTTTGCTTACCAAACTCATGACAAAGTTGAAGATAGACTGCATTACTCCCAACCCAAGTACGATCAGCAAGGAGGTTTCATCCATGGCGCAGGGTACTGCATCCTCCTGAAAATGTGAACAAAGAATAATTGCTGATTTGTAAAACATTTCCATAACATGGATTGGGATCTAAGCAACATAATTGACACGACAAGTGGTATGGAAGTTATTGCCAAAATATTTCCAGAAAATAGAGCTAAAATTATCCTTAATGAGGAAGTAATATTCACCTTTCACCTATTGAGATCTGGGAAATATACCTATGTAAATCGTAAATCATAAAACATAGTAGAGTTCTTGGTGCTCACATTAATGGGTGCTTCCATGCCAATGATATCACAAATGGTCAGGTCGGAGTTATCACCAGACTGCAGTATGCGCACGAACTGGTCAGCGATGGTTGGCAGCCAAACCAGGAACGCTCCAACTCTGAATGAATTAATTAGTTTCTTTTATTGACTTTTTACAATATTCCATATTTTTTTTAATGGTATACTTATAAAAAACCTGCGGATCACTCGATGGTAAACAATCTACGTCGCCCATGGACACCTGATACGCCAGAGCTGTTACAAGTGCGTTAGCGGCCTTTTGGGGATTGGGAATTTGAGTATTGGGCAGACTGGGCGACGAAATACAACGCAAGCGTTGTTTCACGTCGGTTTTGTGTAAGGCCGTGGTATTACTCCGGTCGAGCCGGCACGTTCGTGCCGGAGCATGGCTTACCCACACCTATGCCTATGCTTATAATTATGCCTATTCCCAAATGTATTAAAATGAAGGTACTAACTGTTGGAAGGTATACAGTATGATCACAAGGAAGGTGTATTTTAGGAGTGGCTGTTTAAATAGCGGCACTATCTGGTCCTTGGCGGAACCACTGGATTCTGTGTTCTCTTCCATGATCAGTCCTTGGACCTGGTACAAAGAACGTTATTGAATAAAATGTTCGAACGTTAAAGAAAAATATTAAATCGATTGAAGAAGAACACCCACTGCTCAAACTAAGGTCCATATCTCTTATAAACTGAAGCTTATTTTTACCAATGTCATAAACAATGTCATCATTTCTCACCTCAAATTCCTCCTTAGACCTCAGATGATTAACTTTGTGGATAGTCCTTAAAATCTCCAAAGCCCTAGGTTCATCTCCTTTGATGAACACGAACTTAGGGCTCTCTTTCATGAGAGATATGAAGATGATGGTGAGGACGCTAGGTACTGCGTATACCACTAGCAGTGTTCGCCAGGAGTTCCAGTAGATGTCCAGAGCTTCCAGGTAGTGGGAGAAGCTCAGGGGGATGATTGGTATCGCCAATACTGGAAAAGGTTTGAGGTTTTAACTCAATTGTTACAGGCAGACGATTTAAAAAGATACAAATAGTAATTTTTTTAAGGGGGGAATATCATCGAATGACTGCTCCCGCCTGGCTGAGGGGGGAGGGAGTGTCAGACTCTAACTAATTAAAAACCACCCCGTTCCTTCTCCTGCGCTTCGAGCCGGAGCCCCGGTAACCCGTTAGGTTCGCAAATAGTATTAGGTGTGTAGTACACTGAGCTTAGTAATTGGGGCCCAGTTATTTGGTATTGACAACAATAAATATTGATTCTGTACAGAGACTATTTTCTACATACAATTTGTAAATAACAGGAAGTTGCACACACTACTGATATGACAAACCGTCAATTTGGACAAACCTTGGAATGGGCATGCCTTTATTTGGACAGGGATAATACTTTATCTTTACAAGTTGTTAGTTGTGTTTTAAATTGTAATGTATGAAATCAATCTTTTCATGCATGCTCGTCGGTTAAGGGTACTTTTAATTTGGTCCTTTTTTAGTATATCGCCAATCTGGTCACTATATGTCCGTCTAGGGCGCCCTTTACCGACGGCCCCATTCATATCCAATGACTGTTGATGAAGCGAAAGAGGTATGTAATGTAGGAATCGTACCAATTGACGTTCCATAGTCTCTGCCTACCCCCATGGGAGACAGGCCTGAAGTTATGTATGTATGTATGAAATCAATTGTGTATCAGCCATATTTACACATAGTCAAGTAAAAAGAAATTATGTTACAGTAATTTCGGGATAAATTCAAAATATGCGGCGCTGTCCTCACCTGCCATGATACCCTGAGATAGCAGGAAGATGCTGGACACCAGTAGTACGACGAGGTTCCTCTTGGCCATAGGGACACTCTCACTGAGCAGTGACATTGACATCGAGTACATTCCGGACCCACTGTAACATCATTTTCAAAGTGAATAAAATAACTGTACTACTGAATACATATCTATGCTTTATCTAGGCTTTGAAGAGTAACACAATATTTTTATGGGACAAGCCCGCCACAACCTTTCGAAACCGTTGCGACTCCTGTAAGCCAGGATCTACAGTAGAAACCACCATAAAACAGCGGAACACTTATGCTCGGCGCGTACCAGGGACATGAAGAACGGTTTAGTATCTCGCAGCGAAGCGAAATAAATCAGATGATATTAATAGAGGAGAAGTAACAAAATGTGTTGAATAAGAAAAATGCACATAATAACTGCCTATATCTTTCGGGGACTGGTGACAGGCGTGAGGCTTTGTTATGTTTGTAGGTACAAGTACAATCATTACCTTCGTATCTAGGTAATTACTCATTAGACGAAAAACCGATCTGATTTACAACTTTCAGATAAAAAAGTGTTAACTAATCTATTTTTCATGTTACCTTGATCTGACTCATCTTAACCTATAAATAATTTTTGACAAAATAAACGTAATTTCGTTGTAAACCAATTAATCATTTTAGCAGTAACACGGTTTGCTATCTTATCCTACTCATTCGAAGGTAGGTATATAAAAATATGAATCTACATCTGTATCTCTACCTATACCTGTATGACTGATGTTTAGTAAATTCTTTGACTAATACCTGCGGGTATTAACATACTTATTTTATTGCCTTTAGTCGTAGTAAACATTTACAAAATTTTCTACAGGGTTGGCCCTTTTTATGGGAAAGGGGCGGCACACGAGCATACAGATCATCTGATGGTATCAGCCAATCGAAGCCGCCCATGAACATCACCAACACCAGAGGAGTTACATATGCGTTGACGACCATTTCTGTGAGACCACGGGTTGGCTTATTGTGTCCTTCGGTGTTGCCGACATCTATAGCCTATGGTAATTATATGTATACCATCAGTCACTTAGGCGATCCATTGGCTATTGTTAGTCGTTTCAATTATATGTCGTGGCTATTATATGTCGTGGTGGCCCGGAGGTTTAAGACGCCCGCTTCTCATGCATAAGGGTGCGGGTTCGAAACCTACCAACGGCAAGTACCAATGTGACTTTTTCCGAGTTATATGTACTTTCTAAGATTATTTTGACATCACTGACAAACGGTGAAGGAAAACATCGTGAGGAAACCTAGGCTTACAATTTCTAATTATAAGTTTGTAATCGCCAACCCGCATTGAGCAAGCGTGGTGATTAATGCTCAAACCTTCTCCGTGTGAGAAGAGGCTTTGCTCAGCAGTGGGCATTTATAGGCTGTTGATGAATGAAATGAGTCGTTTCAATATTATAAAAATAGCTGCATAATTAAACTTACAAAAGAGAAGCAATGAACTGGAAGATAAGCAGCATGATCCAGTTGACTGAAATGCTGGCGATAAGGTTGAAGACCACACCTCCTACCAGAGCCACCAGCAGCATCTTACGTCTGCCACGTGTGTCTGCCAGGTAGCCCCATGTTAGACCTCCCAACACCGAACCTGCGGAGTATACCATGAATTTGTTACGGAACTGGCTAATAATGATACAGATAATCATCATGAAGTTCCTTCAATTGGGTGAAGTGGACCGACCGCTGATAGACTGTCAAAATCAAACTGTAGCTTTACTTCAAATACTAGACATCATCCAATCTTTAGGATAGGACATAGAAGGAGACTCGGTTGTCATCCAAGAAAGAAGAAAAAGGTAAAATACATGCTTTTAGCAGTACCCTTCACAGGAGATTTAACAGCCCATTACATGACTTGCGTTGATCAGCATCTAGACAGAAACCAGGTCAATATATGTGTAAGTTCCTCGATAGCATTATGTTTTTGCGTTGATCAGCGGCCGGAAAAAGGGGTGTCAATATATCTGAATGTTTGTAATTTTACATAGAAACTATGCTATCTTTGGGTACGTGTACCTTATTGTATTTGTGATGTAATAGTGGTAGTTTATAGACACGCACTTGACCGGTTATTTGTTTCCATGGAAGGAAGAAAACTCAGGAAATGTGAGTAAAGTACGCTGATTAACATGTTACTGTCTATACATAATGTGGAATTGAATAATATGCTAATTACTTGAGTAAAGACACGTCTAACTTTCTAAATTAGTTTTGTGATATTTACTTAAGTAAAATAAGTAAGTAATTACAATGTTTGGTAGGTACTATCATACATAATATCCCAGTAGACATTCCACGCGATAGTTTCATAAGGGGTGCAACACAGTCTCATACACTTGATCGATCGATCGATCTCTTTGACTGGATTTTGGAGTTGCTTTGTTCTCACACAATTGAACCAACAAGACTAATTAGGTAACTGAAAATGGTATTGTAGGTAAACCTGATTGTAAAAAAGTAACCTGTGGAGTTTCTTGCTCGTCCTCCTCCATAGGAAACTACACCTTGGAGTGAGCAAATAACTTCACTTCCAATTTTTTGTTGACGTTCAAAAGTAGCTTGCTGGTCTTATTGAAATTAATTTTTGATTTTGACTTTGACTTTCACTAGATCACTAGAACGTGCATTGCTGTAAACCTTAGAACGTTGTTGTTTAAATGGAGCACCTTTTGCACTTTAGATATGATCTTGCAAATGTAATTGGTGTTATTCAAGATATATAATTATTAATTACCAGTACAACACATCAAACCTATTACAAAAAACATGTAGGTTAATTTTACAACTAAACGTCTCATTAAGCAGGGCCTAAAGCCAGTTAACCAAAAATAAACCTTACAGCCACAAATTAAAGACACAACTTGCCTACAACAGGTCCAGCAGCCAGGAGTCCCTGCTGACTGCCCGTGGTGGCCAGTTCGCAGGCGCTGGTGGGGACTATGATGGTGTTGGCATAGACTATGCAGGCGAAGGAGATGATGGCCAGCCCTGCCAGGCTTGTCATTAAGTAGCTGTATAGACCGAAACCTGGAAAATTAACGAGTTTGTTTTAAGAATAGGAGTAACTAGGAAGAATTATCATAAACAGTTATGCCTATAATATTTCAGTTGTTTTATGTTGTATTGTAAATATTATTATGATGATGATTTTAAATTTACGGTATTACTGGGTTAAAAATCTCAGTAGTAGCACGGAGTTTTGAAATGTGCCCGTTATGTGACAATAGACTCACCCCCTATTACATGGGACTCATAACATAAAGGTATTAAGTGCCGAAATGTGCACCTCTGCCTAGGCCTACCCCTTCTGGGATAAAAAGGCGTGATTGTGTTGTGTATTATGATAATTTGTAGTTCTGTCTAATGCTATAAGTTTGTATTTCCATAACATGAAGTTAATCGTTTACGGTTATTCACATATCGTTACGCATGTTTCTTATTGGGGTAGGCAAAGACAATAGAACGCCAAATGACGCGATTCTGGCTTTATCTACAATAATCAACCCCTTCATGCATGCTCATCGATTATAGTGTCTCTTATTATAATATCATCGGATTCACTTTGTTGCGGGAATCATGACAGTTATTTGTGTCTATGGACTTCAATGTTCCGGTGTTTTCATGGTTGTATCAACTGTAGATCCTGATTCACAGGAGTTGCAGCGGTTTTGGGAGGTTGTAGCAAGCTTGTCCCATTTAAAAATGCTCATAGTTTGATGGTGTTTCTAAATGCATGCTTGAATAGGTTTTAGTTTCATAACTGGAGAAAAGTGAGTGTTATTTTACCTAGTCATGCGCGAGCACGTTTGTTAACTCTTTTGTAGAACAGAAGTTGTTATAATAAGATGAAATCTTACTTACTTACTATATTTAAATTCTAATTTATACTTATTTCATAAATCATGAACTTACCCACTTTATCGAGGGCCGCCTCAAACGACAGTTTTTCAATTGCACCACCATTTTTATCCACCATTTTCAAATATTTAACTTGTTATTAAATAACAGATCACAAATAAAGTATTAAACTAACACAATTTAACTATCGAATATTTAAACAAAATTATACAGGTTAATTAATTAACAAAAATATTGTTAGACATCGTTGCGTGCGACCTCTGTGGGCTTCATTTTAAAAACGAGTGATATTGAAGTTAAAATATTAGTTGGTGTAGATTATCTTCGTACTTCGATACGACGGGCCCAATTTGCAAAATTATCTACATTGATACGTGCTAAAGTCCTTACTAGCTTGCTATTATTATTATCTGTTTACAACGTAACCAATTAATGTACAAAAACGTTTTAAGAAGAGCTGTTATCAAAGCGAGAATAAAATGAAACTCGCATTAGTATAGAAACAACGTAGCCTAATTTATTAGTCAATTAATCAGTTAAAATCAATGTTTGTATGATTGTTGTTCATACTTTAGTCAGGATAGGCTCACCCCCTTTTACATGGGACTCATAACATAAATAGTGAAAAGTGGTTGTTACATTGTACAGTGGCATAATGTGCACCTCTGCCTACCCCTTCGGGGGTAATAGGCGTGATGTTATGTTGTTGTTTAGTCAGGAAAAGTTTAGGAAGGAGTTTTGTCTCTATTATTTTAACATCAGTGAGACTTCCGGGCCATATCCCGTAAACTATGTAGGCTGTAGGACCACTAAGGTAAAGCACCAAAGTAAAGCCGGGTTGTACAGGTAGCACTAAAGAAAAATAAAGTTTTACAACTTTACAATCTTGTCAGTAGGTGTAAATAAATAAACAGTCACGTGTTGAGTTGAGTTGTAAAAGATACTTTAATACTATTATTTTAATGGTAAGATCCATTTATATTATCTACCTATATAAATAAAAAAATATCTTCGACAAAATACTCGTAACTATACCTATCTACATAATTATGTAAGTGCATGACTCCCGAACGATTGAAATGAATTGGACAACTTCTTTTCTGTTGTGTTCGTTATTGCCAAGACAACAATTCTCATGAAGCCGCAGTATGAGCCCCAGGATGACCTGAAACTAGTCGTGTTACTTTGTCCAAAAGTTATGTGAGTAAGCTGTAAAATATTTATACTTACAGATAAAACATTGTAGTGTCTCTTTGTAATAATATGAATATACTTACGACAGGTATGTACATATACCAAAATGACACTTAACTATTTTTGTCTGTCTGTCTGTTTGTACTAGCTAATCTCTGAAATGGCTGGACCGTATTTTACGGGACTATTGGAAGCTGATATACTAAGGAGTAACATAGGTTACTTTTAGTTAAAAAAAATGCGGTGAAAGTTGTGGGTTCAGCTAGTCCTTCCTTACTATTATAAATGGGAAAGTGAGTTTGTTTGTTCCGCTTTCACGCCGTAACTTCTAAACCGATTGCTTTGAATTTTTGCAGACGTAAAATTAGAAGTCCGGATTAAATAATAGGGTACTCTGATCCCGGAAAATTTTGGTATTCCCAAGGGAAAACAAAAGAATTGGTATAGATGGCGCTGTGTGTATTGGTATAGGCTACTTTTATCCTTTTGTGACGCGAGCGAAGCCGCAGGTAAAAGCTAGTATTTAATAAAATCGTGATCAGACGCTATTTTTCAAGATATTCTTCAAATACGGTTAGTTATTTGACGACTCGCGTTCAGAAAGTTTGCATTATACTCAAGGTTTGGAATCAGCACGCACGGCGCACTGCGATTTCTTGTACAATTACTTATTGTAGTTTCGTAATCCTCGTTGCTGTGGATTTAAACGATTTATTAATGGCTTCTACTTAACTACTAGAAATTCAGGTTTTTATATACTTAGTTTTTATGTGAAGTTTAATAAACATTAGGGAGTTTTAACACTGTTTCGTTGGTTGTGACTTGTGTCTCGATAGGCTCTTTTTATTACTTGACCTAAAACCTATATATTTAACACCTAAATAATGGAAGAATTCATACAGGAGTTAGGGAAAAGAAACTATGGGGGCTATGGGACCGACATTAGGGATTTTTTTTGAAGGGGGGAAAATCATCGAATCTGCTCTCGCCTGGGTGCGGCGGGAGGGAGTGTCAGACTCTTACTGACTAAAAACCACCCCGTTCCTTCTCCTGCACGTCGAGCCGGAGCCCCAGTTACCCGTTAGGTTCTTCGCGACCGACCTTAGGGATAGATTCCATATGCAGACACGACCTTCAGTTGAAGAAATGAAGTAGAAGAAGCTACTAATTGCCAAAAAAGTGGGTGTTACATTAAAATGTGCATCATTTCCTCATGAGCCCTTGAATTTGAACTGAAATATTAAAATATTGATAATAGGCTATACTTTTATTTATCCACCTAATTACTTGTTATGTTTTTCAAACAGCATTCGCGATAGCCGCCGCGTCGGTGGTCACGGAATGTTGCTCATGCATATAAGCCTCAAACATGGCTCGAAACCAGTCGAGTTCCCATTTAAATAATTACGCGAGTAAGCAGAAAACATCACAATTAACTTAGTATGCCTCACGATAGTTATAATATAAATATATGCACGTAATCATTAGTAAACGAGTATACGGTAGGTATACCTTCTTACTTTAAATACTTATAAATACGTCCTAAGCTCAAGGCGAAACCTTTTGGAGCCTAGTCCGTTGAAACTTGTTTTTATTGACCCTAAATCGAATGACATTATACGATACACCTTTCAAATATTACCGTAATAGAAGCAAACTATAGGCAAAATCTTATCTTATACCCTTATCTTATAGTCGATTATACTATTATACTAAAGCGGAAGAGTTTGATCTTTTGTTTGTTTGTTTGAATGCGCTAACCTCCGTAACTACAAGTCTAATTTGAATAATTCTCTTTGTGTTGGATACCGCATTTATCGAGGATGGCTATAGGGTATAAAACATCACGCTACGACCAATAGGAGCTGAGCAGAGTGTGTGATACCGCGCGGAAGTAGCTAGTACTATTACATTTAGCTGAAGAGTTTATTTGTTTGTTTGAAAGCGCTAATCTCAGGAACTACTGATTCGATTTGACCAATTCCTTTTATGTAGGATAGCATAATAGCTTATTAATCGAGTAAGGCTATAGAACATCACGCTACGATCAATTGGGCTGAGCAGAGCGGGTGAAACAGTGAAGTAGCTAGTAAGTGATAAATAAAATAATTCTTAATTAAGACAAAGTTGTTTGCAAAAATACTACGTAATATGTACATACATATATGAGTAGATAATGTGATAAAATCTCGTGTTCACGTGTTTCTTATATACTCTATATAAATGTATGTACGTTTCTGGTGATAATTTAGTATTATCAGTGGTTAAATAATAACTTAATCTAATCTGCTAATGGTTAGTGATCTGTTATTAAAGGGAATATAATATCTATATAGGTAAATGAGTAGGTACCTAGGTCATGTAAGTCCTTAGTGACTGCCTCGTTGGCCGAGTGGTCGCAAGTGCGACTGTCGGGCAAGGGGTCTTGGGTTCGATTCCCGGGTTGGACAAAGTACTAACGGGTTTCTAAAAATCTTCAGTTCACGGAATCTGGATTTGTGCCCGGTATATGGCAGTAGGCTCACCACTATTACATGAGACTCTTAACATAAATAAAAAGTGGGTGTTAAATTGTACAATTGCATTAAGTGCCGTAATGAGAGATGAACAAACATTTGTTTCAAATGTTGGTTCTAGATATCATATTAGAGTAGATAACTAACTTGTTCAAACACGAAAATACTTGTTCAAACACAAATAATAATTAAAAAAATATCTAAAATGATAACAATTTTTAACATAACATTTATCGCTAGCTGTAAATAAATGTGCATTGTAGAGAGTTTGTTAACTCATATTCTGATAGCTGATAAACTGATAACAGACATCATTTTCTGATGTACTCTGCTTTGGGGGTATTGAAGAGGTACCCGTAGACTTCGTACTCCAAAGTCATCTCTAGTCAGTTCTACATACTCTCTTGACTATTCAGTCACAGAAAATAGATTAATAGTTACTGAAAAACGCTAAAAAAAAGTTGGCGACGCACTTGTAATTTTCGGGGGATGCTGATCAGAGGCCTCAATACGAGTTTGCTTTACGTTGAAAGTAATAGATACTCTTTATCTTTACGAGTACGCGTTCAGTGCTCTGATTGGCCGGCTCCAAAGAACCAACCAATCAGAGCGCCGGACGAGGTTTCGTTTCGATTACTTTAAACGAAAAAGAAACTCGTACTAAGCCCTCTGATATCGTCACGTGTTCCATCTGTTTGTTTAGCCGTTTTCCCGATATTATGCTTAACAACTTACTTATATAAACATGATCATAGACCTTTCTGATCGATTTCGATCATGGTGGCAAGCTCATAAAACAGGAGATATTATAGTGCACAAGTGTGTGCGCAAACACAGGTGCTCTCTTTGTTCCCTCACTTTTTGAGTCCGATGGGACGGCTGACTCACCGACACCACAGACGAGTGACCATACAGAAGACCGACGTGAAACAACGTTATGTTGTGTTTCGTCGTGTGAGTGAGGTTACCGGATGCCCAATTACCCCCACCCCCCCTTTCCTTAATCCCTGAATCCTCAAATTCATAATCCAAATATAAGGGTTCGATAAAATGTAAAAAAAATTTTTTTTTTTTAACTCGTCGAGTACCGGTTTTGTAGACACAATTAAAGAACAATAGGTCGCGGTCACCGGTGACCGCTTGGTGTTTGACAGTTTAAGAGGGGAAAATCATTGAATGACCGCTCCCGCCTGGGTGAGGCGGGAGGGAGTGTCAGACTCTTACTGTCTAAAAACCACCCCGTTCCTTCTCCTGCACGTCGAGCCGGAGCCCCGGTAACCCGTTAGGTTCTCCGCGACAAAGGCTAGTGGCTCTTCTCCAAAGTGAAACAAGTGTATCATTACTATACTAATTTTAATTATGTAATCAATAATAAGAGTAATTGTAATTTTCACAATATTGCATGCTAAATGGCAGAATGTAGCTGATCAAATTATTTTATATTAACTCTGTAATATTTACGCTTGACCTATATTCGTAATAAACGCTTTGAATTTGAATTTGAAAACTAAGTCAGGTAAGTCACTTAACATTTTATAATAAACATCACGAGTAGATAAATAGATGGATAGGTACACAGAATTAATAGATATTTGATTAAAATATCAATTAGGTAGTTTTTAAGCCTGATACTGATTTCTTAACGTATGAGAATATTTAGTTACGATAGCAGCAGTAATTCGATCATAATAGATATAAATCTGTGACGTGATTTAAATAATTGGTATTGTACCTATAATCCGATAATTAGAATTACATGCGTAAAAGAGGAAAAGATAGATTGTTGGAATCTGAGTCTTATATTCATACGTCAACAACCAAAATTGTTGTGAATGCGTCTCTTTGCCTGTGTCAACGAATTTATTATGTTATTTTATTTGTGGCATTTTTCATTCAAATCTAAAACTTAACATAAAAGGGCTTTTGCAGAATAAAAAACTATATACTTAGTAGGTCCTGACTAACAACAGCTAGCAACGCTGTTAATTAAAAAAGAAAGACATGTAGTACCTTTAGTAGGTATATTTAAACTGGATGTAGCCATTAGCTAAACAAGCTTGTTCCAGTTTTGGAACAGTATATAAATAATAAATAATACGATCATATCAACAGCGTATGTGGTCACTGCTGACTAAAAGTCCACGGAAAAGGTGCGGGTGGGCGATTTCAAACTTGTAATTAGAAATTTTTAGCCTAGGTTTCCTCCTCACGATGTTTTCCTTCACAATTTGTCGGAGGTATCTAAATTATCTTAGAATTAATATGATAAATATAGCTAATTAAATAATTGAATCTACAGGCGAAGATTAATTAGTAGTACAGGCAAAAGGTTTGTGTACTTAAATGAAAAAAAGAAAATAGTTGTTTTCTTAACACTGCTAACAAAGTTTTGTCTGTCCATTTTATGAAAAAAAAACTAATTAAGAAGTGTAATAAAACATATTATACAAGGTGTAGTTTTGAAACTGTGGCATTTCTCGGGGGCATGTCACAGAAGTCATAAAGGTTCAATGTAAAAGAAAATTTCGGGCCAATAGTTAAAAATACGGCTATAATAAATCGTTTAAGTTCGACAGTATTTCAGAATAATACACATCCATGTTTCTTATTGGAGTTTTATGGAGTTAGGAATAATATTATTACGTGTTTGAGTTTGTGTGTTGAGCCACGAAATAAAGCTAGTTAAAAATGAAAAAAAAAAATATTGATTCGGACTCAAAATCGATAGGCTAGAATCGTTACCTCCTAGAAAATGACGCGGCTTTAAAACAACACCTTGTATATTATTTTATATGCATTAAATATGTGGAAAAAAAACAAAATGTATTTTAAACTACATACGTTTATTTAAGAAAATATTTTTATACAGTAACTTATCTTAACTAGGTACTATAACTATGAGAAAATATTACTAACTATACTTAACAAAATGTTCTTAATATTATATACTAACTAAATTGGCCGTGTCAGGTACGTTATTAATTTAAAAACAATAAATGGACCAAGAAAAGAAAACGTAACTTTCAAATGTCCGCTAGATGGCAGTCTTGACCCTGTACCTATAAAACTTGTGACAAAAGCGCGGGAATCACAAGCCACAGATAACAAAGATTACATTAATCCCTTAACAATCATAAACTATAAACTTTATGGCACTAACGATTACAAAATATTATTGTTTTGTAGCAAATATAAACATAACAACTATATTTTAATAATATGTTCAGTCAGTCAGTACCATTTAACATACATCGTTCATTTCATTCATTCATTATGTACAAGTAAGAGTAGATTTAGTTCAGTCTTCAGTAGATCCAGTCAGATGGTTGAATCTTTACTTCTTAGGTGCTTTGTCTTTGGGCAGGAACCATGCCACTACTATTGCACCTGTAAAGAGTAGAAAAGAAACGTTAATAATAGTTCTTTAATATCACACACATCAACAGTTATTCGATTATGGGCCTCCACTACCAAAGAGTTTTGCTCTACGCTTGGGAGTCGAATTGGAGTTTGCAAATCAATATCAAATGATGAACATTCGATTAATGCTGTATTCACTATAGATACATATCTAAGTAGGTAGATAGATAGATAGCATCTGGTTTTTCCAAACTAAGTTTATAATTCTGATGACTGTCTTAGTCTTTAGTAATGATTAATAATGTTTAGAGATCATTTGTATTATCATTAATCAACTGATGATAAATAATTTGCTAGTCATTGGTTCGTGATCATCATAAATTAGATAGACAGTCTAGATTTGAATTAAGGCGTGTCTTTAATTGTAAATGTTAATTGGCGTCACTATCCGGTTTACGGTTTAAAACCGGGTGACATAACCGGACGAAACCGACTGCTCATTCGGTCAGTAGGTACAGTACAAGTGATCAATAACCGTATCACCTCGTTTTATGATAGGTTTTACGAAATTAATCATATCTTGACTTGATCTACAAGTAAAAACCGCTTCTAAAAAGTTTATTACTGTTTTTATTCTTCCGATAAAAATTACGACCTTTGAGTACTCAGAGTCTGAGGGGGTGCTGTACTTGTACTTAAAGCAGAGCTGAATAAACGTTATCATCGATAACATAAAGAAAAACGCCATAAAAATATAAAATATATAAGGTAACTTATAATTTTACTATTATCTGTAATCAAGTTATTTATGACTTAGATATGATATTGACACGTTACATAAGAATTATTTGTTTTGTGCAATTTTATCATTAGAAGATACAAAGTCTAAAAAGGTAGAGTGTTAGAAGTTACTACCTCGCGGAGTTCAGTAGAGGCATACTTTTGAAGAAACCAATGTCAAGTAATAATAAAAAGAAAATAAAAAAAATAAAAATGCCTAAATTTCGACGATTAAATAAAGAAAAAGATAAAATAAATAGTAAAAGACAACTTACTAAATAATAAGAGGGACCAGCCGTAGAAGGTGGCCTCACAGCTGTTCGAGATGAGGGCACCTATCACGTTCACTCCAAGGAAGGCGCTAGACCTGCCCAGCATCACTGATAGACAGGATACCATACCTCTGTAATAAAATAGTTTATGTTGAATGTCATACACCAGTTAAGTTGTTTATAAATAAAAATAAAGTATCTATGAATGTAAAAGTTGACATTACTTTGGAGTATGTAATAACGAAAATGGTAAAAAACATGTCTATAAGTTTATCCAGATACTCGCATGGGGTATAGGAAACAATATTTCTCAAGTCAACGATTCTTTTAATTCATCCGAGTCCCTAAAGTTTCCCTCATAAAGCTTTCAAAGCATTTGATTAAGGCTCTTCCCCTATTCTTATTATACTCTTTGGTATAGGTTCTTTATGGTAAATAAGACATTTAGAAAATAAAGAAATTTTATAACGGTTACAATTCGGATCTAATGCGTAAGGCCTTTTACAGTGACTTTCATAATTCAAAAATCTTCGTCTTTTTTGTCATTTAATGATGACAAATGAAATTATTAATCGAAGATAATGAACATGTGTTCGTATCTGTAATATTCTTTATTTGTTTTCTTTTAATCGATTAATATGCCTGGCACGCGCGTAATTATGATCTTATGTAACTTTGTCTAAAGAGGCGGTATAGCAACTAAATGTTGGGCTATACGTTGCTCATGCATTTAATTAATTTACTTTTGACTGTAGGCTGTTTTGTAGTCGAAAGTTATGAAATAACTAGTAGGAACATTTTGAGCCCTATTTGTTCTTGTCAGTCGTGTTTGAAGTCAGTTTAATGTATCATTTATATTTTTCTATTTTCTTTTAACAAGCTTCATTAATCTGTCACATTTTTTGGTACTAACCTTAAAGAAGTCGGGTAAAGCTCAACGAAGTACACGCTCAAGATGCCCATGGAGAGCGCGCACATGAGGAAAAAGAAGAAGAAGATTCCTCCAGCCAATGGAACAGCTACCACATTTTGCAAGACGGCGGCGATGGCTGACATCGCTAGGATGCAGATCATGGCCATACGCTTGCGACTTCCACATGTTAGTGAAAGGACCACGTTGGAACAGCTCGCCATGGCACCATACGTCATCGCGGAGAATAATGTAGTGTCCTGGATCGTGTCGTCACATACTTCTACAGTCTGAAAAAGGAATTGTTATTGTCAATAAATGTTTTATAATTCCAAAGTGTGCTTTTATTTCGCGATTTTTAAAAATAAAAAAAACGTAGAATGTCGAAGTATTTAATAATGATAAGTTTAAATATGTTTACAGCTCTTACCGTTATGTTTCCAGTAGCATAGCCAGCAGCTGACGGGTACTCGATGATAGCGCAGAGGTTCATGCCCTCACCGCCACCAGACTCCAGTACGAAGAACAGATTGTTCATGATGTAAGGCAACCAGAGGATGAAGCCGCTGCCACTGGAAATAAAATAGGTAATGGTAAACAAACATAGGCATATTCCAAGTCTGAAAAGCTAGATCTGATAGGGTAAAGTGAAGTGTAAAGAGAAGACCATAAAGTCCATTTTCTATTACTTACGTCATATAAATAACAGCGACGAGGTAGAAGAGCCTGAGGGTCTCCTTCAGCAGGGGAGCCTTAAACAACGGTACTGTCTGCTGCCACACCGATTTTAAGAATGATTCTTTAACTTCAGTAGTCTTATTCTCAGTATCTTCTTGAAGCTTTTGAACCTGGAAGAAGATTGGGATTGATTAAAACCTTTTATATTTCTAACAAGTTTCTAATTATAACAATTTTAATGGTAACATTTGAATGAGGACCAAAGGACCAAGAAGAAATTATTGTAAAATATTGACATAAGTACAAAATAATTTTGATATTTTTAAAGTAATCCAATACTTTTATCATATTGAACTTTCTAATGTCTACTTACTGGGAAGCTATCAGCATCCTTGCCAGTGTTAGTAGCATAAATATTTTTCAGGACTTGCAAAGCCTCTTCATAACGTCCGTGAGTAGCGAGGAACTTGGGGCTCTCGTAGAAGAGTTGCAGAAGACAAGCGGTGAACGCACATGGCAGAGCCATGATGAAGGCTAGTAGACGCCAGGGTCGGTACACCACGCCAAGGAAGTCGATGTGGTACGCAAAGTCCAGGGGTAGGATTGGGTAAGCCATCACTGTGAAAAAGTAAAACTTTATCGTTAGAAAAAGTGAAAATCTTACAATGTTTAGATATAATAACAAGTATTACAAAATAGAACATTCCTTTATCACCAGTTATGTTATGAAGTACATTTAGCTGTTATAAAGTGGTAATTTACCTGCAACAGTAGCCTGGGAGCACATGAGTGCGCAGGAGCACATCAACATGGCGCGTCCACGAGCGCGTTCAGAACAGCTCTCTCCCAACAGTGTGTATGCTCCTGAGTTACTGGCTGAAGTGCTGGGGACAAAGGACCAAAACTCATAAGTACCTATGGTGAAGGTATATTCTTGACGTTATCACATAAAGATGAAAAAGAGATGAATATAAAAGTACGAAAGTTAATTGGTGTTGTATCAACCTTCTTCTAATCTTTAGCTTTGTAACGCAATGCAATAGTCTACTATAAGCAATGATTGTAAGTCATTAAAGACCGAAGTCGAAAATTAATCCAGTTCCGGTAGGTCAGTATCCCGTACAAAGAAAAGTAAATAGAAATCGCGCCACCAGCAACATATTGACATTCTTATTATAGAACTGAGAAAGTTTATTCAGTAGTTATCTTGTCTTTGTCTCGCCAGGGGGTTTTATTATCATCGTACAAATACTTACTCGGAAAACTTTGCATAATAAGATAACTAACGCTACTTCCATGATGTAAATTTTCACGATCACGATACGTATGTCGTCACTCATGTTTGTTTTGTGTCATCTATATATCATTGACTGGTTGTGATTTTTTAACGGGATTTTCAAGGGATCAAGAAGGTATATTAGACGGTGTTTATATTTATGGAATCATGTATCTTAAGGTACTTTGTTACCCAAAATTTTTATCTATCCTTTTCAAGTCAACTTCTTATAACTGTACTATATGACCATAAAGACCGAAAATGAAGATGGAAAGTTTTACAATTCTTTGTCGTCATTAATTGTTAATCATATCAGGTAAAGTTGGTAATTTTCCATTGCCCACGACTAATGTTATTTAAAGGTATTATTTGCCTCTATTTTTGTATGTGTTATCTAAAACGTATTCTTATTTGGTCACATGCTCCAGATAACGTGGGAAAATGAGATTCGAATGTGAACAATATTTGGACAACCATAGGTGATGGCGTTACAATTTTGTTTGTTTAGCTAGTCATCTTGTTGGTGAAAATTGCTTTGCTTATCTCAATAAGAATCTATGAAAGAAAAGTTTTCGAAGATGAAAACCATTAATTTCCTTCGACATACTCAACAAAAGGAAACGGAAATGAAACTTTTATAATCTAGGAAGTTAAAGATATATGGTGGATTGTTTATACTCAATTTTGATGATTAATATTTTTAGAGTGATAAATATAGAACAAATACTTACAAAATAGAAGAAATCAATTTGAGACCGCCATAGTCTGCCAGTTTGGAGATAGACTGCTGAGCGCTGCAAACACGAAGCCTACTGACATAGACAGTACCAGTGTTAGCCTTCTTCCTTTGGTATCTGACACGTAACCCCATAATTGAGCTCCTGCTACCACACCTGAAAGTATAGAGAACAATCGTAAGAGGCATTATTTTACTTACAAAACCTTAGAGACTCAAAGGATCAAATGTAAGCTTAAAGGACCAAATCGGAAAATACTCACTTTATTTTATTTGACGTTATAATTATTGTTGGCTGTCGTGATTATTAAAGTACAGTGAAAGACTTATAACAATGAGAAACTGAAGAAAAAGTACTTGATAATAGCGAACAATTTGCTAATGTAGAATTTAATCGCTATAAAGTATAAAGATAACTTACCAAGTAATGGCATGGCAGTAAGTAAAGCTCTTTGCTGTAACGTCAGTTCCAGATCACAGTGAGCAGCAGCTATCACAAAGCTGCTGCCAAACATGTCCATCCCCATAGCCTGTAGCGTCCAACTGCATACCAGTAGTAATCCAAAGTTGTACTTTCCGAAACCTAAGAAAAAGGATTCAAGGATCAATTTTGATTAGAGATGTAATGGTACTAGTATATATCTTTCAAATAGAGTAAATAGAACCATTGAACTAGTTGATTCAACAAAATTGCTGAACTACTGGGTTAATGTGGGTAGGGTAGAGAGCTGTAAAGGTGTATCATCCATCATCTCGGGGCTTAACAACCAACTTTGATTCAAATTCTTTATTGGTTTTAAATGATATTATATCTTATGGTCTTAGGAAACTTACCTGTCATGGTTAACGCTTCTTCAACAGAAGCTGCATACTGTTTCTTCCCAGTCTCCACCACCTCAACCTCTCTTGTTGCTTTCTTACACATTTTTGGATCTGCAAACAATTGGTTGTTTTAACTAGAGACATCTTTATTATCTCTTGCATTATGCAGTGTCTACGTGTATCTACATGTATGTACGTATCTACGGCAGGTGATAATGAACTTGCATCAAATGGAACCTTGAATTTATATATAAAGTTTATCTTCTGTAAATTGAGTCTGGGAAGTTACGATTGTGAAGGTTCTGACAGACAGACAGAGGTCAATAGCAAGAACATTATTTATTGAGGATTAGTTAGAAGACCTGATTTGTAATCAGTAAGATGGAAGGTAAAAGAAAAATTCGAAAGACGTGGTCTAAGTATTTAGAGAACTGATTTTACCAATCAGTGTTGCACTTAATAAGGGAATTGACCACTGGCAAAATCCAGAAAATTTGCTGGATGCAAAGTTAACATGGTCTCTAGGAGTAAGGACAACGATAGAAGAGAGAAAAATTGGTAGACGAATTTCATTGACTAAATTCGAAATTAGAAAATTTTTTGTTGTGGTGAATGTAGAATAAATAGACTATCGTTTTTGTTATAAAATTGAGTCAAACGATATTGTAAAGAATCTGACTACCTTCTCAGAAAGACTTTTCATCTGAATTATCTTACTGAATTTTTAAATAACGCCTGTACTATGTACAATTTAGAGAAAGACTTCAGCTCGATTTTTTTAAGTGGAGTACGAATTGAATAATTTTGTAAAATAATAATTAGGTAGAATATAAACTATTTAAAATTTGACTTCAGTTAGTGAATAAATTCACCGCTATCGCTAAAGATTTCTTAATAATATTGCTACTTTCAAGACTTAAAATTACTCTTTGGGCGGGTGACTAGAGTTCAATTTGTCACCCAGTCACTATTTTTCTTCTTAAAAAACATTGTTTTATGATTGTGGAGACTTTTCCATAATTTTTCATATATTCTTCTCCTTCAGACAAAAAAGTCAATTTTTTTTTGTAAATAAAATTTTTATTATAAATATTCCACTTAATATGCAGTGCAGCCTTACCAAAAATATCCAATATCTATTGTAATAATTTAGTCAATTAATTCCGATCCCACACACTGCTTGCTTGGCGTACTTGCGTCTCCTAATAGTATCTGTATCTTGGTCTCCCGTCCTTATATATTGTGTGAAATACGTCACAAAATTATCTCTTTTTCGTAGTCATCATTA
Source organism: Spodoptera littoralis (assembly GCA_902850265.1). Taxonomy (NCBI): domain Eukaryota; kingdom Metazoa; phylum Arthropoda; class Insecta; order Lepidoptera; family Noctuidae; genus Spodoptera; species Spodoptera littoralis. The sequence goes on along the minus strand of LR824542.2, from coordinate 1,939,279 downwards.
CAGCCTCTTAGAAAGTGTACCTAAGTACACTGATAGCTTGTTGTGGGCTATTTGCGGAGAATGTAGCCTTTGGCAAATATAGTGCGATTGTTTGGTCTTTTAATCCGCATGTCTAGTTGATGGCTCCTGTGTATTTTTTGTGTATTTTTAGTTGCTGGTGGGCGGTAGGTGTCTATCAGAATTATTTGCATTTCATTTTGGAAAATTTACGAAACTTATGTCTGTTCTTTTGTGGTCACAAGCGTAATTGTTCAGTATAAGATAATTTGCATTATTTAGCCTCCCAGATCGTGCTCGGGTCTATAGATTAGCTTGTGGCTCTAGTACCTGTAATATGTATATACCTGTAATATGTCTCACAACCTTTCCTTCTGACTATGAAACGATCTTACTACAAGTAGGTAAAAATGTGTGATCAAATCTACCTATCTCTTCGAGAAAGCAGTTAATATTCCTTAATTATTTTAGAGACCTATTTAAACTATTTTGCTTATATTTTTTAACATATTGGCACTATTTTTTATATTGAAATAGTAGTTTCTGTATGTAATTAACGAAAATGTCTAATTAAAAAAAAGTTTATTATATTTATTTTATTAGCTTTAATCTACTCTATACTATGCAAATATCTTTGTCTCGTGAGAATGTCAAATGACGTTTGTACAGATCCATTTCACTAGGTAGAATTGTAGTAGCACTAAGATATACGTGCAATTATACTGCTGTCCTTAACATTCTCTTGACCTATTGAATTTGCAGCAAATTGATACAAAATGATGCCAAAATATATCTCAAACTCTTATAATACAACCAGTCAACCATGAGAGCAACTGTAGACAGAACAGCGCTTACAACTCAGATTTACTCATATACTTAATTGTGATTTCACACACAAAACCTAAATACTAAAATGCTACAATTCATTAACACCATTTATTAATAAGATGCTATGCAATCCTGTAATATTGATCGTATTAACAATACTTGGTAGTACTTGGAATCCGCCACAGACAATATACACCGGATAGAACTTACTATAGTGTAACTTGCCTAGGAAATTTCTGTAGGTACCACGTGTCAGTCAGTAAGTCTAATAACTAATTTGCACCTGTTTCAGTAATACTATAACTTACTATATACCGGTTTAAACTAGTTCATAATTGTCTATTTGTGTGTACACTTATGTCTGGTATTTAGAGGTACCTAAGCAACAATGTAGAACTATGCGACACTGCATTATGCTGCTTTTCATCGTCGCGGTGAACCTAACGGGTAACCGGGGCTCCGGCTCGACGTGCAGGAGAAGGAAGGGGGTGGTTTTTAGTCAGTAAGAGTCTGACACTCCCTTCCGCCTCACCCAGGCGGGAGCAGTCAAACGATGATTTTCCCCCCTTAAAAAAAATGCTGCTTTTCATCACAGTAAAATTAATACAAATGATTTGACTGCTTGCATTATTTTAGTTATCACCATCATCGTCAAATCAGCCATAAGACATCTACTGCTGGTCATAGGTCTGCCTTGATGAATTTTAGGTTTTCCAGTTAGAAGTAACGTGCATCTATTTATAATTTTACATTCCCATTAGCAGTAGTATTATATAGATTTACGCAAGACACAATGCATTTTCTATTGCGTTTTATATACCGGCAGTCAAGAGATTATAGGGAGCAGAATTACCTCTGTCTGTACCTGAATTTTTTCATCTCTCGACACATTAGTGTCCAACATGTCATCTTGCGTAGTTATTTACGTAAATATGGGCATTTACGTAAATAATTCATAAGGGAAATGAATTGTAATGATCAAAGACCCATTTATTCTTATGGTCCTACCCCTATATTTAAGTATTTCCAATTCTTCGTTTTTAAATCAATAAAACCTTGTAAATTATTCAGTTATTTTTCTCTTCACTATGTTGTCTAATTAATTTTTCTAGTGACTTAAACTTAAAGGCTAAAGTGCTATAACAGTTCTAATTCACAAGAACTTAAGATATAAAACCAATTAAGATTTTCTAAAAAAAAACGAGGAAAACCTAAAACTGAAAACTAGTCTAAAAATAAATCACCAACCCAACGGCCGTGACCCGAGCGGAAAAATTCCGTAATTAACCGAATTCCACATTTTAAGGCTCCTCGTCTTGGCAACAGAGATAATGCCAAACATGTCCATTTAAATACTGCATCATATAATTTACAACGTAGTCTGATAACACTGTTAGTTCATATATTTACTGGGTAAATATGTACGGGTATCACGTCCGGGGGGTCTGGTGCAAATCTCTGGTTATACAGAAGATCTAGCTGGTAGTGTACTGAACTCTGTGTCCTATGATTTGCGATACCAAGGACCAATTTGGTCCTTTTGATGCAAACAGTGACTCCGTTTTAAGTATGAAAGCTGTACCTACATAATTCAGAGGATTTGATTTTATATTCTTTGTCACTATGGCAGTTCAGTAGGTCCTGTAAAAGACCTATGTTGCGATACTAAGGACCAATTTGGTCTTTTCGGTGTAAACAATAACTGCTAGGCTGGAGAAAGGAATTAATGGAAGCTATAGTTTTCAGAGGTTTCTCGCCAGTTCGCAGCCTCGCTTAGAATTTTAGTCTATTGCCTACAAACAATTGCTCAGTGTCGATTCCCGTCCAATAACTATTATGACTTGGCTATTCGCTCTTTCTATTTCTTAACTTAAATAGTTGTAATCTGGAAAATCTCATTGGGATTTGTCAGGTTTCTAAGAAGCGGTAACCGTAACGACAGTAGTAATAGCAGCAGAACCTATTTTCTTGATAGAAACTTCAACGAAACATTATATATCGCTTCAGATATTATCGCCTAGCACGACACATACCTTACCTAGGTTAGAACAATACTGTTGTTTATGTCAGTGAACTCCGAAGGACGAGCTAATGTTACGCAGTTACCGAACTAACAAAATATGTGTTCTTGTTGTGAGATAGGCCCTGTTATTTATTGTGACACTTCTTGTTTTGATGTAATTTACAGTTTCTATTGTTTTTCACATATAAAGTGTTATGACGACATTAATAATAGCATGTTTTTGTAGTTACTTTATTTACCTTGATTGTGGTAAGATTTTGAGAGGCGTGTCCTCCCTTTTAGAATCAGTTGATATGGGTAATTATCATGTAAAAAAAGAATAAATATCTAACCGAGAGGTTATTTCAAAACTTTGACTGCAAAACTACTAATTTTTGATATCTCATATATGACATGTAAACTCACCTTTGTTTGAGGGGGTGAATCATTCAATGGCATCTCCCATCTTGGGTGAGCGGGAGGGAGTGTCGGACTCCTACTGACCAAAAACCACCCAGTTCCTACCTTCCTACCTTCGAGCTGGAACCCTTGTAACCCGCAAATCAACTCCAGCTACGGGTCGGGTATCAATATAACACCCGCTTTTCTCTATTTATGTTATGAGTCCCATGTAATAGGGGGTGAGCCTATTGTCATATACCGGGCACAATTCCAGACTCCGTGCTACTGCTAGAATATTTTTAAAACCTAGTAGTACTTTACCCGATCTGGGAATCGAATCCAAGACCCCTTGCCCGGCAGTCGCACTTGCGGCCACTCAGTCAACGAGACAGGTATTGTGTAATTAATATATTACGAAATGATTTACATAAGTGGATAATCCTCACTGATTTTCAGATTACCATAACACAGGTAAATCGAATGATTAGATGTTACAAAAATAGCCGCTCACAAAGTAAATACCTCTATAAGTCCAAAATCTTAATGTGCATATTGCAATGTGGACATAGTAAGATAAAAAATGCGTGATGTGTTGACGATAGCAGTAGTGACGTCATTGAACTTTCTTGAATGTGGCGTAGCTACTGAAAACATTTTTGTCTACTAACGGTCATATTTGAAGGTGGTATTTTTATTTGTGTACTGTATTTGTACAACATTGACGTCAAGTGTGTATTAATGATTGCATTTTCTCGAACAGGTTGGTGATTAGTGCATCTTGTCAGCTGTTGTTAGGCGCATGTCAAAATGGTGGCGCAAGAATTTTATTTTTTTAAACGCAAGCAAGGATTTTTAATCATTGGGTTCGTTTAGAAAAGGATGTACTTAAGAGATATATTTCATACCCAGACTACAGGTTTACGTTTACATACCTGAAATTTAAATATAGTTTTATGGGTGAGTATACAATTTTTTGCCCGTACGGAAGTTAACGTCACTAGTCACGCCGTACAATGACGTCACAATTGTTAACCTTCAAACCGTGTTTCTTTACGGTAAGATTGAACGAGAAACTTCATGCATTGCAGATGCGCTTCACCATCCACATCATGTCAACCGTAAGATATCCTCAGCTCATATGTTTTCAAAATCAGCTACTTCTAACCTGGTTTGTTTACAACTACTCAACTAAAGATTTTAAGATGATCTCTACCTACCTACCTGGCTATTTAAAGAAAAGAAATCACCATGTAAGTATTTATTGAATACATAAAATGTAGTTAATACTTAGTATAAATATATCTACAACCTGTGTCGTAGTAAATACGATATTTACAAATTACGCCATTGACTGGCTGCCACTATTTAGGCTGTGGAGTTAGTGCTGAGCGGAGCGGGAGCGGAAGCGGAAGCGGTAGCGGTAAAGGTAGTGGTGATTGTGGTAGTTTTGTTATCACAATTTGATAATAGTTTGTTACTAATAAAGATTTAGCACAAACATGTAGGCCACCAATATTTTCTAGCGTAATAGAATTATAATGACCATTTTTTAAGTAAATATGTAGTCCTCCAGCTAGCAGCTAGATGGAATGGCGATATCCGCAAAATTGCTGATAGTCATTGGATGCGTAGAGCTGAAGACCGAGCTCAGTGGCGTGCCATTGGAGAGGCTTATGTCCAGCAGTGGGCGAGAACTTGTAATTAACCCGCTACTGATGGGCAACTGTAGGGAGTTACTGTTACTAATCGTTCTTACAATAATGTGACGAAAAAAGAAAAGTAAAATATATTTTCATTTTTTAACGAACCTCTAAAGATGCTTGATTATATTTATATTAAGATTCCCTCATAATCCAAGATAACACAAAAACATAAATTCATACAAATCAGATTTTACATACGATTGTTGGAGATTTTGACATAGCATTACAGATTCGGCTTTTATAAATTTTAACGATTTTGGATTAGTTCTAACTCAACATTCTTTATCACTAAGACTAGAATACTTCAATGGAAAAAGAAATAAATATAGTGACAATTATAGTTTATTTAGCTTACAACAAACATATTTTCAAATATTTATTCTATAACATGCTACTAAACCTCGTCTGGGGTGATTTTCCGCGACATCTTTCAAATCACTGTCACGGTTTCAAATAGAGACGAAACGTAATTGGGAATCCCGTACTTTCATAGCTTTGTAAATATGTGATATGTACGCAAGATACTCGTGTATTTATATCTTACAACGAAATTGCAGATATTTATATAAATCACGTTATACTTAGCTATTGTTGACACTGCCGTCGACTGATGTTTGTACTATTTTTAGATGAGAATCACACTATGGGTGATGTTTTTTTTTCTTTAATTATCTTATATGATAAGGCGACACGCCTTTATTGTTTAAAAAGTTTTAGATCCAGATGATTCCACTGTATCAGTTCTACCAAATATGGAAGCAAAATTAAAAAAATTAAATACGCTCTAAATTTTTGTTATACGATTGAACTTGATTTTAACCGTTATAGTTCATACTGTGACGGTTAAATCGTTTAACAAAAAATATTAACACAGTAACTAAATGATGTGGGCTACATTCTCCATCTCCTTCAATGATATCATTCAAAAGACCACGATTCCTTCTGGTCCTTATTTCCGCAGAACCGAAACATCACTATCACTAAGGATTTGTTTCTATTCTTTATACGTAAAATTGAATATAAGTTAAAAAGATCTTTTTGTCTCTGTTATCAGTTAATGATCTATGACCGTGGTGTTTTACGTTAGCAAGCGTAATGAGAAAGGGTAAATTCAAGGACATATTCTTTTATTCTTAAAAAGACAAAAGGCCATCGCTCCAAGTATCTGAAACTTCTTAGAAGCATAGTAAGTCTTGGCTCTATAAGAAGGCTTGGTAGGTAAAGAAAATATTAGAAACAAAACACACTGATTTTACTACAATTAGATACGAGTATTTGAACATCAATAAGGTTATCCGAATAATAGGTAACGCATTATGGGAATACGATACATTACTTTTCCATACTTAAGTACTTATTTTTTAGGGGTAAAATTATCTCTTTCTGACTAAAATCCACCCGTTGCTACTCCTGCAGTTCGAGTTGGAGTCCCGGCAACCCGTTAAGTCCTTCGCGGCTCTGTATCGACATCAGCCCTATTGGGAGCCATCAGATCACCAAAAGATATTTCTATCTTTGAGGCGCGCGCCGTACGGGTCTGGTTCTGGTCGGGCGGCGAGTTACTCGTTCTCGGACGGCGAGACCAGAGGCAGGCCCGTGCTTACGGTGGCCGGAGATCATCCCGCGATAATTAGGTATCTACTATTTGTATGAAGATCTTACAAAGTATCAGTCCGCCGTTAGTTTTTCCTAAAATAAGGTCCTGCTGAGATTTTTCTGTCCTATCTACAAACCTATGTTTCTACACTTGTGTTAGAGAATTGTTGATAATACAGTATGAAGGCAGGATTGAGACTCTGACAATAAGTAAGTAGCCAAAATTCTAATTATATTGGACGATCTTAAATTGGATACAAAATTTTATTCCATAATATAACATGTCCTAGCAGACCAATATCTTAGGTATGACATAATTAAGATATTTCAATTAACCTTACTAGGTTCGGTTGACCTGTTTGAACTACATCACTATGCTATCATTATCTTGCACTAAGCTTCCGCCTCTTTACGAGTGCATCTCTAAAGTTATCACTTATCACATTGTCATCTGGTTATCACTGCATTAAACTGGTTTGCCACCAGCCCTTTGCAATATAATGAGCACATAATCATTATTTAATTCTATTTAATTATATTTAATCTTTTCGTCGGTGTGTGAGCCTGTTTTAGAAGCAAAGAATGGTTGATCGGGTCTTTATATCCAGGAAATTAATACGAAATCTCTGGACCGACCAAGGGTTTGACAGAAATTCCACAAAACTAATTCCAAGATTGAAATCGGTTATTATTTCCGGCCATTAGTGGATAGTTAAAGTGCTATGAAGACGTAAATACCTACCTATGTCATGGTATTTTTTTTAAGTGGGGAATATTATCGAATGACTGCTCCCGCCTGGGTGAGGCGGGAGCAGTCTGTGGTGGTCTGATGGCTCTTTGAGGCGCGCGCGGAACGCGACGAGCCGTACGCTCGGATGTCATGGTATAGGTACCTACACCTGTTTGTTTACACACGAAAATTGATTACGAATTTCATTCAAAACGTTGCAATACTTTTTAATTGTCAATTGTCACCCATTTTACCTGCAACTACACCGTGTAAACTACAAAAACACCCGTTGTTGCGTGGATCGAAGCTGCAACACATTGCATAGCATCAAGTTCCTCGGTCACTATGCTAAACGTTCTGTCCTATTCTAGCTTCTAAATAAATTGACCAGTAACCAAGAATGGAAGGTGATAATGACCACCAGCTTGGCATATCACCTCAGTAACATAACCGCAACTTAATAATTAACAGCTACGGATCCGTCGAGAAATCCCTATTGGTTGGGTTTTTAATTTTGCACCAAACTGATAAATCATGGAACTCGCAAATATAAAATAAGTATTATTTTGTATTAAAATGGTCACTGTGTGGTTATTCTCTTCATTCCGTTACAGACAATCGTGACTAAAGGGTTTATTACATCTAGCAGTAAAATATTATTTTCTTAAATACATAAAATAACTATCTCTGAAACCTAGTTTAAGGATTAGCGTGAAAATAATGACTCAGTGTCAATAAAGGACATATAAAAAAGTGTTTGTTTCGTTTCCGTGTAAATATAATAAACAAATGGACTAAAACAATAGTTTTCTAGATAGAATAAAAAGAGATGTCAATGTCGAACTATCTTCAAAATAATCTGCCATTCTCTAAAGACTGTAGTCGTTGTGAAGTTTATAAATTCTTTGAAATTTCTTTGTTTGCAAGAGTGATCTGTGTGGGTAATAGCCAGGATGTTGTGAGCCCTAACATCGGGCCAATGCTGTGAAGTGAACCTTGGACTGGCCAACTTGCTTTATGTTTTTCAACTGTGGGGATTCCATCATCACCAATTAGCACCTTTGGCGACTGGTCAACGTGTTTGCTGTGATCAATATAACAGTAAGTAGTATGTAAATACTATTTGTTGACGTAGCCTTGCATGCATTCACGTTTTTTAAATTAAATGCCTCTTAATATAGAAGGAATTCCCAAACAACTAAATGTTGAAGAAGGAAACTATATACTTTAGATAGTTAACTAGGTTAATGTGTTGTTGAACTAATAGATGTGTCTATTATTGGGATTTTTATGATAGGATATCAACGCCACCTAAGGACAACCCCAAAACTGAAAGAGTTACAAGTGCATTACCGGTATTTTGTTGGGGTTAGGCCACCGTTGATAATAAAAAAAAAAAATAAAAATAAAATTTTTATTCATAATTACACTGGTTAACATAGGTACAAAAATATCTTAATTAAGCGACAAGATCTTATAAATAATATGCCTATACTAGGAATATTCCTGTGTCACAGGCGACAGGAGCTCTAAAAATATGTTACTGATAAGACAACTCATTTATAGTAGGTATATTTAAAATATTTAACACAATTGATTATAGAACGTTTGGCCAAGATCCACAATGGAAAAAGAATTCAAAGCTATTTGTGACGTCAGCGTCACAGATAGCTTTCAGACTCTCAGGCTTTGTGGACAACTAGCGGGTAACCGGCTTCCAAAGTCAAAGCAGGCGTAAAAACGCAATGGTTTTCAGTCAGTAAGAGTCTGATACTCTCTATCGCCTCAACCCTGGCCGGAGGACTACTTGGATCATTTCCCGACCTCAAAAAAGGCCTCGAAAGTGAAACGTTTCCACGTGCCGTGTCCTCTATTTCAGCGACGATACTGTATTTCAGTCTAGTGCTTCTTTTGCCACCCCTTCGCGGGACGTTTTAGGTTATGCTCTAAAAATCAACATTATAACATAACACAACATATCATTTCGCCTTTAATCCCGAAAGGGTAGGTAGAGGTACACATTACAGCACCCATGTAACAGCCACTTTTCACTACTTTATGAGTCCAATGTAATAGAGAGTGAGCCTATTGCCATATGCTGTGCTACCGGGCACTGAGAATAGGGTAGTTTCCTAAATTTTATTTTAATGTCCGTCTGGTACATTAATTTAAAACTTTAGACACGTATTTATCTTTTCTCACAAAATTAAATACTTTCGACGATATATTAATTTTAAATATCGTGTGACGCCACAGCGTGCCACATTTTGTAGCACGTTATGACGTAACGACCTCCCACTCCTAAAGTTAGCGCCATTTTATCTAAGTATTGCAACGTAATACGAGAAAATAAAAATACGTGTCTAATATTTTTTCATTATATAACTGACGGACTAATTAGATTTTTAATTTTGATACCCTGGAAACTGGCTAATTAAAACATTAATAATTTTCGTTCTATAACTACAATCGTGATAAGACAACAGAAGAACCGTAGGACTTAAGCATTAAGTATGTACTTATGCAAACACTTTCAACAATGAGAGATGACCTGATGACGTTTATGTTTGTAAGTGAAACAGATAATATCTTCAGGGAAATGATCTGTAATCCGTTGAATCACAGCAAGCCACAGATATTACAGCAATTAAGATAATTTTGTATGTACTGATAATAGTTATTATGCTAATAAATAAAAAAATGATAACTGTCTGTCAGTACTCGATTGATCGCCGTCGAGAACTGTTGTCTGTTTGTTTGTTTAAATGCAATTTGTGAGAATGTTATGCGATATTTGTAGCTTTTCGCTAATATTACACATTATAATTAGGTAGATAAGGTAAAGGCACCTAATTCCGCGCTGTTTTTAACATAACACGAAAGAACATTATAAATTAAGTATTTATCGGACCTTTGTGTACAATTTTATATTTTTATCAGAAGTGTTAGCTATCAAATTTTTGAAAAATATTTGCAGTTTGTCAGTAGAAAGTTATTGAAGCTGATAAAATAAATAAAAATATAAAAAAGTCCGAGGTACCTTATTCCGATTTAAAAATCGTAATTCCGATGCATTTGGTTCCTAATTCCGAGTATAAAAATAGAAAGGGAACTATGTAGGGAGAATTATACATGATGTTTAAAAGTCAAATCTGTTTATTTTTTATATTACTTAAATCAATTCTGTTTTTGTTTATTCTAGTTTTATTCTAAACCCTGTTTTTTATTAATATTATTCCTTAATCTTATAAAAATATAAAAATGAATTAACAATATCAAACACACACTCCAATTTTATGTATTTGTATAGATGATTAGTATTCTTTCAGTTACTAAACGCGTATCTACTAAGCACATAAAATAATGAACACTCTGTATTTAAACATGGTCTTAACTAACTTCGGAATTAGGTTCTCATGTAATCTTATTCCGACGTAAATACATCGGAATTAGGTACTCATGTAACCTTATTCCGACGTAAATACATCGGAATAGCGTTTTATGATGCTAAATCAAAGTTTCTAATTCCGAGTACTAAAAAGTAAAAGATTTTTTAATATTATGCAAATAAAATAATGTATAGTTACAATATGAAAGGAAAACAAATATAAAGTACATACATAAATAACAGAACACTTATAAAACCTAATGTCTTCACTAAAATCTTCTATACAACGTATTAATAAAGTACCTGTACAAACAATTTTTGACCTGCTATAATTAGTAAATGCGACGCCACGGTGTACCTCGGAAATAGATTATTAAATGTATGAGTTATTCATTAAGTCAGAACTAACACATTAAAGTTTATAATCATAAAACAGATACCGAAATTTAAAAAAACTAAATGTCTTTAAATTTGTTTTTCCGTGGTATACATCGGCTTTTAGGAACACACTAAAATATTTTGCACCTAATGCCGCAGTATTTTAAACACTTATTTTCTTGCTAATTTGCAAATAAAATACTCAAATCTTAAGTGTTTTCGATAAAAAATATTATCCTTTCAATATTTCAACCTAAACGAAAACTCGCGTTGTATAAAATTATTACGTAAAACACTATTTGGCAAATCGTAATACTCACGTGCATAAGGTCCCAAATGTATGAAGTTTGCTTTCGACGCCGCTCCCCGCGGCAAAATGACCGATTATTTTACAGTGTGACCATACTAAACTCTCCTTTGTATAAATAAATATGAACAGATAATTATTAATTCATTATTTTATCATGCAGACCATAAATAACTAGTAAATTGCTTTAAAAAACTGTTTTTCTAAATACATCGGAATATGATGCCATTTTTAGAACCCCTCGGAATAAGGTGCATTTACCTTACTTTCCTTAATCAAAAGTAAATTATGCCGACTGTTCAATACAATAAAATATTTTAAAAAAATCACACTTTCATTCGTCGTCGATTTTATGACCAACTTCATTTTAGTATTTTTCCAGCAATTTTTTAAGAAATACGTACGCTATTTGACGCTAAGAAAACGTGATGTCACAATACACAATCTCGCACAAAATTCATAGAAAACTGTCGCTTTTGACAGTTAGAAAAAAGTATTGAATTTGACTAGTTGGGAAGTACCGAATTACAAATACGGATTATTCATTTTTAGTGTAATGCGCTAATTCTAACGTAACGCCTTCTATTCCAGTTTTAGCCATTTTCTGTCTTGTGATTTGAGTCCCATGTAATAGAGTTATAGAGGGTGAGCTTACTGTAATGTACAATTATATTTGAGTTACATGTTACATTTTTAAGGTCCGTAAGTACTTATTCGTACTACGGATCTACTCGGAAAACTAAAAACCTCAATATTTAATTAATACTGCACGGTTGGTACGGGGTCTGAGCTACTGGTTGCTGTGCAACGTGTCGCGGGTTCGATTACCGCATGGAACAACTCTTTGTGTGATACATAAATGGTTGTTCGGGGTCTGGGTGTGTGTATGAACTTGGATGTTTGTAAATGCACCTACGACACAGGAGACATTCCGACGAGTTTTAAATAAAATTATCAAATTTCCGCATGCCTTAGGGCCTAGGTATTGAACCGGGCACTTGCCAGCGCTCGAATAGCGAGACAGTTAAAAACAGAAAGACATGTATAATTATAGTTTTCTGTTGATAATAATTTATGGTATAATTTATTATTAATTATTATTAAACATTCCTTCTACCTTTGCTCCCTAATAAACCTTCGTAGAAACGGCCGAGGAAAATCTATTTCTGAATAAACGTCTTAAAATATTTATAGATCAATAAACTACACAGAGAGTATTGATAATATTTCTATTAATACTTATAATAATTAATTAACCGGTAATAAATTTAAAGCAAGATCAATGATTGCTAAGTTTGAGGTACTGTATTTACTTAATTAATAAGGTATAATATGATCGACCTGGGGCCAAAAATATCACTAAAAATAAAAAAAGTACTATCAAGTCATAATGGAAAAATAACTTTCAAACAACAATAACTTATAAGAAAATAAAATTATATATATAAGTGTCACCTACATACATATTTAAATATGTGTTAGACAAAGTCTGGAGCTAATATTATCATAAATAGCCTCGCTATTGGTCGAGGCGGACACGGCAGTGTATGCGAGGGAGGTACTGCATTTTTGCGATAAATGCATTTGCAAACAGTTAGTGCAGTTAGACTGTGATCGATTATTGTGTTGTTTAAAAAGTGACAGTGCTTTGTTTATGTGGGGTTAATCGGAATGACGAGGTTAGTTTCATTTAATAGTATATTTTTTATTTAAATCCAGGTAATGTTTAGTTAGTTTAATAATAAAGATTTATTAATCTTGTTTATAGTTTGTAGGTATATTTTTCATTATATTATAATTCCTTTGAATTAAGAACACACTTTTTATGCTATCAAAATCAAAATATTTGTTCATTTGTTTATAATTTTATACGATCTTCTTTCAAAAATCTATAATACCAAATTAAAGGCTGATTTTTTCAACAACAGTTTATCGGAGAAGTCATTTTGAATTTCTGACAGGTCTTCCTACGAAAAAAAATTACCTGTTAATTGAAAAATTGACCCTTTTTTTAAGGGGGGAAAACCATCGAATGACTGCTCCCGCCTGGGTGAGGCGGGAGGGAGTGTCAGACTCTTACTGACTAAAAACCACCCCGTTCCTTCTCCTGCACGTCGAGCCGGAGCCCCGGTAAATTAGATATCTACATTATTCTTTATATTGAGTCTAACATCTCCTCATGGCCCACTCTGGTCAGGAGTCATTTGATAATTTTTCATCCCCACAAAATGAGGCTGCGATTATCCTCTTATCTAAGACATACTTTGATATTTCGATTGCATGGTTGTTGCGGTGGCTGGAACCGGCTGCCGCGCAATGTGTAACGGGTTCGATTGCCGCACGGAGCAACTCTTTGTGTGATCCACAAATTATTGTTTCGGGTCCAGATCCGACATACATCACATCCAGATGTAATGTGTGTGTGTGTGTGTGTGTGTGAACACACCCACGACACAAGAGAAAATCCTTGTGAACGTCAATGCTTTAAAAAAAAATATTACTCAGGCAAAGGCATTCTAAAACTATTCCAGCAAAAGGTGATAATTATTGTGATAGCCATAGGTGAGTTGGTAACTAGATATCGACACTGCAGTCCTGACCTAAGAGCTTCGTAATTTGCTATCATAAAATATAATTAGTGCAACATTGTGGTATATATAATGCTCCTCATCTTTCCACAGCCTCTCTTCATTGAGGTATGTCAGTTATTTGAAATTAGAACTGTTTCTGATATTGTAATAAATAAAAATGGATTTGCGTTCGTTAGTCTCGCTAAAACTCGAGAACGGCTGAACTGTTTTGGCTAATTTTGGTCTTAAACTGTCGTGGAAGGCCAGGGAGGGTTTAAAAGGAGAGAAAAAATAACGGATCACCTGTGGTAGGCAATCACCGTCGCCCATGTACACCTGGAACACCAGAGGCGTTATAAGTCCATTACCGGATTTTTGGGGATTAGGAGTTTGAGGATCGTTAGGGATTCAGGGATTGGGGAGATTGGGGAAGGGGAAGGGATGGCCTCCGGTAACCTCACTCACACGACGAAACACAACGCAAGCGTTGTGTTTCGTCGTGTGAGTGAGGTGTCACGTCAGTTTTCTGTGAGGCCGTGGTATCACTCCGGTCGAGCCGGCCCATTCGTGCCGAAGGATGGCTCTCCCACACTTATTCTTAGATAATCTGTTATACTTACTTATATAGGGAAGATATCTACTTATGTATATCTTTTATCTTTCATCTTCGAATTTCTTTTACCTATAATTCCATAAAATGATTGGAGTGTAGTAAAGGGTGCGCAAGGGATTTGGGACTTAGAAGATTTATAACCAAAAATGAAATTTCTTATAAATGGCTAATTTTTTTTTATGGCATAAGCCGGTAAACGAGCAGACGGCATTACGAGTGCGTTACCGGCCTTTTGGGGATTAGGAGTTTGAGGATCGTTGGGGATTCAGGGATTGGGGAGATTGGGGAAGGGGAAGGGAAGGCCTCCGGTAACCTCACCCACACGACGAAACACAACGCAAGCGTTGCTTCACGTCGGTTTTCTGTGAGGCCGTGGTATCACTCCGGTCGAGCCGGCCCATTCGTGCCGAAGCATGGCTCTCCCACGCTTGAACTAGTTTTTCATTTCCATTTAAATACACAGGTAATCCACACAACTATTTAACGAGATTACTCGACTAGTTTCAAAACGAACTCTGGGTCTACAATCATAAACAGCATGCTCTGCAATGGTTTCCATTTACGAAACTAAGACTTATTTGAAGAGTAGGTACTTAAAAGATGTGACTGAGTTTGTTTACGTCTTGAATCAATAGTTGTGGGAAATTAAAGGAATAATACTAATAGATTGTGTACCTACTATCTATTTGAATGCATAATGTTGTTGAAGTAATTGACTATTTATAAGAATTATTGTAACAAATAAACCGATAAGTAGTTATTTGTGGAAGGATTGCTGGACGAGATATTTTTATTTTACTAGTACAATACATAATAGTGGAGAGGTGAGATTTGGTAGTATGTATACTGGCCGGATTTGGAAAATTCTTTCACCATAGGAAAGCTTAGGTACATTATAGGGAGTAACATATGGTTAATCTCAGTACTGGTGTCTATAAATTTTCTCCGCTGGTGGAAAGTCAATATACTTTACCTAGAATTCCAATAGGAATATTTATGTAAATAAATGTATAACATATAATATATTATAGGAGGTATTGAATATATCATTTAGTTTAGTTTAGTCAGTGATTATACTTAGAGTGACAATGTACTACGGTAGGAAGAGGATGCATTTTCTATTTGCGAATTTCGTGAAAAGGTAGGTACCTAGGTGCTTCTGTTATTTTCGGTTTGGTATATTAACGTTTGACTGTTTCGTTATAGTAAAGTGGTTACAAGTGAGATTACTTAGTAAGGGGGTCTCGGGTTCATCTTCTGTGATTTTACTAAAATTTTTATTTATCATCATCATCTCATATTATTTATTACCCTGATTATAGACGAGAGACGAAACGAACGACGACGAACGTTTACGAAAAAAACTAGCATGACGTTATCTCATTCAAGAATATTTCATGTTCATATCTGAAATATGTTAGTATAATCTTCTATTTTCTCAATTAAATCGTTGCTTGCTTCTTGCTCCTACCATTCACTCTTCTCTGCATCACCCAAAGGTACGACTGGGAGAAAATGCCTGCGGCATTCAGTCCACCTTGTGTACACTTTGTGCATGAAGCGTTAATAAATAAAATAAATATTAACTTACTCTTCTAGTAGCATAATTTCAAACTATTCGTTAAAAATGCAATGTGCAATGTCTAAATAATTTTATTTGAACTTCCCGAACACAAACATTTTTAAGAAAAATTTGCTCACACCGGCCACTGAACCATTGACCCTGACCAAAGACAGCGAGTTTACATTGTTACGTCAACTCGTACACATACATAATTATGTACATATATATCGTTATGTACTTAAGATTAGACAAGAAACTAGTGAGAAAGGTTAGGTAGTACTTTTCCGAAACAATTAACTTCTTCAACAGCTCATGAGAGCCCACTCCTGGACTACGGACCTCCTCTCCCTCATATTCTCCACGCCTTTCTTTTTTGACGACGAGGGGAAACCTTGCAAAGGCGCCTAGCTTTCTGGGGATAAAGACTAGGGAGAGTGGGATAATGTACCTTACTAAATAAAATCACCTCCGTGACCACCCACAGCACCTGTAAGGAGCGCCGGATCCTCTAAAAGAGAGGGGCGCCACAGCAGCCCCACGGTGCAACGCCTGTTACAGCAAATCCCTAGGCAGACGTACGTGCCCCTTGATCACCGCTTTGTACTCTCCACGCCTAGCCGGTTGGTCATCGCAGTTTAAAAGAATCAAGTTTACAAAAGAGTGTTTCTCTCAGCTCTCTGTTAAATAAGTCCCTTACAGCCGCAATAATTAACTGATTTCAATTAAAAATGTGTTTTTGAGATTTTTGAAAGAAACTCCATGAAATCAATGTTTAAAATCGATCCCTAGATACACACAATTAAGAGAAATACAGTTTAGATTAAGCTATTAGCTAGAGTACGTGTTCCCCGAAGGCTAAAATACTAATGGTATAACCCGTGTCTTCAAATCCCAAGTGAATTGGTGGTGCTTATGGTCAAACTTGCTCCATCATCTCCATTTTCAAAAACTGAGTAAATAGGTTTTATAAGGGTCGACAAACCTCATGTGTTGCAAGTGTACATAGGTCGCGGTAACCACTTACAATCAGGTAGGCCGTGTGATTTTCTTGCCATTGTCGTGGTATAAAAAATCGTAGGCGGCATCAACGCTTTCCACCAGGCGAAATGGAGAAACGCCGACCCATTTTATAGATAAAAAAAATGTAGTCGGCTCTTGTGACACCCGCGAGGAGAATAGAGGTGGTGAGAAATGTACTTTTAAAATCTGTCGTCATCACACGGCAATAATTAACTCAATTATTGCTATATTAATTGTCATGTTATTCATAAACAAACAATAAATCCATTATAAGTACGTAAGTAAGTAGATACTTTAATGATTATTTTGTCAATTGAATGGAAATGATTAAAAACATTGTAATTAATATAAAATTTAATTAGTTTTGTGGTAGTTTTAAGAGGGGTACTAGGTACTGTAATCATGAGTCTCGTCATAGGATAAAGAAGTACGTGGAATCTAAAGAAGTAGTTACCTAAGTACCGAAAGACCTGGAGCTGCGAAATCCCTAGCGGGTTACCAGGGTTGTCAATAAATTTCAACAATACAACAATTATTTATTAAGTAAACTGTTTGTATACATTTACCTATATGTGTGTGACGGAACTTTATCAAATTATTGTATTTCCGGATACATTATACGTGCTAACTATATTTTAACTTTCGTGAGTCTCGATTATTTTCAAGCGCTAGATGCGCTTATGAATATGAGTCCCTAGCGCGGCTTGAAACTAGTTGAGCTTCTCGTCAAACAGTTACGTGCGTAAACCGAAAAACAGTTAATGGACGAAATGTGTTCTACTTACCATTTCTAGTAATTAATAATTAATAGTGTTTGGTGATTACTAATTCCGGAAAGCCGTATAGTGACTTAATTATAGAGTCTCTTGTTACTTTAACAGTGACCATCATCGAACTGATATGCGTTTTATAACAATTTGATCAAGATGTAGTAACAAATATCTATGATTGTGAAACTGTCCTAGTTTTGAAAGATAATTTTACTACGATCGCCACCGATCTTCGATCCTTCACGGTCGTGGCTGTGTGTTACTGTGTTCATATCTATGTATAAAGGATATAAGACTTGTATTGTCACCTAGATGTGTAGTAGTCGTTTTAAGTGAAAAATATTGTTAAAAATGGGAGCTGTTAGAAAAATGTTTAATAAAAGGCAAGGTTAATTGTGCCCATATTCATTTTTATTGAAATTCATATATTTATTTGCATAGTGTTTTATATATTCTAACATAATTATAGTAGACTGATATAACTAATATAAGTATTCCAGTTGCAACGCTCTGTTGGCGGCAAGCTCAGAAAGTACTGAACGCATTTAGATGCAGTTTTTACAAGTGCATAGAATAGTTAGTGACGAAAGTTTCCATTGCTAGGTAAACTTTTGGGTGTGAAACTTAATTTTAATATATGTAATTATTAATTAGTGATTTGTGTTATTACAGGGACGAGAAAATGCGTCAGGTGATGATGTCGAATGTGGCTGCAAATCATCATGCACCGGTAATTGAGGCAGACCTGGAAGAAGCTTTAGAGTTAGCAGGTGAGTAGAGTCATGACTTGTTACTATTGTTAGATTTAAGAGTGCATCGTAAATACGTGGAGTACGGCCCCCACCCTCCCCAATCTCCCCGACCCCTGAATTCCCAAGAATAGACAAATTTCTAATCCCCAAAAGGCTGGTAATGCACGCCTCTGGGGTTCCGAGTGTCCATGGGCGACGTCGATCGCTTACTGTCAGGTGATCCGTCTGCTCGTTTACCGGCTTATTAGATAAAAAAAGGATGCTTGATACGTTCATCTATGAACTATGCGAAACTATGATATCTGCAAAGTGGATACGAAGATCGAACTGCTTTTAGAGAAGTTAGCGGCAGACAGCAGAGATTGGAAGAGCGAGTGGCTGCGATACAGGCACGACACGAAGTGTTGGTTGTTATTTTTTGCCAATCACACAATATATGTAGATAGCACTCATTTTTCTCAGCACAATTTTTAAATTAGACTTATAATAACTGTCCACGTTGCGTCATTTGACGAATGCATACTCTCATCAGAAACGACAGGAGGATCTAACTTTGCTGTTTAGTGGACAGTGTTCATTCTTTTTAAGCAAGATGCAAGTATATGTTATTTGTAGGCTACCTATTCTTTGTGAAGGATGGATGCATTCGTCAAATGACGCAACGTGGACAGTTATTATAAGTCTAATTTAAAAATTGTGCTGAGGAAAATGAGTGCTATCTACCTTGTATTGTGTGTCTTATCTTTAGTTAACAGGTTTTGATTGATGAAATTTTAATAATTAAAAGAACTTTAATTGTCCCTGTCTCTTTAATATTATGAGTAACGACGAGCCTATCTACAAACCTATTTAGGCCATAATTATGATAATTAGATAGTTGTTTACTTTCCTAAAACATCTGTCTTGTTCAATCAAAGAAACAATAGATAATATCATACTTATATTGAAGTACACTCACCTTATGTACTGTGTATGTGCTTTTCAATGTCTAAGTGCCTACTTATCTAATAGTTGTAATAAATTACTTTTACGTGTTGCCCTTAGTACGGCGATAGGAGCTATCTTTGACGGACACACTGTTCAGTACATACGTACTCGTGTTATTAAGATTAAGTATATAAACTAAACACAACGTTCACATTACAATGAGCTTATAAAAATATATTTCTAAATTTTAAATGGGCCAGATCCATTATATCCTAGTACTAGCTGTTCCTCGCGACTTCATCCGCGTATAATAATAACTTCTGGTAAATTTTTGATTTTTTAATTAGTATTCTCCAAGGTTATTGCAATGCTGTGTTACAAATTTCATCAGAATCATCCTAGTATAACAGAGGTTGAAAAATGTACTTTATTAAAATGAAATTTAGAAGACATGCAACATTTGTAGGTCCTTACATATTTTGGGGCGATTATTGCGTAGGTGATTCATGTATCTATGTGTATAAGGTTTGCAGATATTTATTTCTATGACCGTACCGACTTTATATTAGAGACAAAAAAATATAAAAATGTGTACTACGCCACGACGATAACCAGACACTCCTACCAGACACACAAAAGCAACACACACATCTAAAACATTGCTATATCAATTATTCCAGGCACGGGCAGATACCATGTAGTCCACAACTTGGTGATGCTGGCCACACTCTTCGCTTCCATCCTGGAGATGGTCGGCATTGCCTTCATACTGCCGGCTGCAGCTTGTGACCTGGATATACCTGATTATTTGAAGGGAATCCTCACTTCATTGCCAAATATAGGTAAGCTTTTTATCGTTAGTACTTCAAACGCCTGGCAAAACTTCAATAATTTTGATTGAAAGTTAATACAAGTAAATAGCTATGAAAAAAACAACTCAGGAACATACTAAATTAACTAAAAATGGCTAAGGTTCAAAACTAGTAGAGCTTTTCTCAGTATATTCACTTGAATAACCCGCGATTTTTAGTTAAGTCAGAAACATTCAAATTAGCTTGACTCCTTTTTAACCGACTTCCCAAAAAGGAGGAGGTTCTCAATTCGGCCGGTATGTTTTTGTTGGTTTTGTTTTTTCTACGTTTGATTAATCGTCGAGGTTTATCAACCGATTTAAGTGATGATTCTTTTGTTTGACGTGGAATAGCTGAAATTTGGTACCATAAAAATTTCTTTCAGATAAATAAAATTAATAACAATTTATATATTTTTTTTTTATTTGTACTCCCAATCTTTATACTTGTAATCCCAATCGTAGACAAAGTATCATATTTATACCTACTTTACACCAGCGTCGTGTGTGTGTGTGTGTGTGAGAGCCTTTTGCCATTTATAGGACACAATTCTTGAGTCCACATAACATCTATTGAAACATTACCTTCATCAATTCCAGGTATAATACTAACAGCTCCGTTCTGGGGCCGTGCAGCAGACTCTCTGGGCAGGAAGCCAGTACTCCTCGGCTCTCTGATAGTGTCTGGAGTCACCGCCTTCATCGCAGCATTCATGCCTTCACTGATCACCTTCGCACTGTTCAAGCTCGCTTCTTCACTGTTGTAAGTATTGTGAAGCATTATTTATTACTTAATTGTAAATAAACTTAAAGGCATCCGAAATATGTATATGGATTTCTAGGCTTTAGATTTGATCAACCATTGTTACGTTTTTATTCGTCATTAAGGCATTTACTAGTCAGAAGTAAGTTCTGTTGTCCGCTAAATTATTTGATGATATCAAACCATTAGACATTTAGGTGTGGGAGAGCCATGCTTTGGCACGAATGGGCCGGCTCGACCGAAACCACGGCCGTGCAGAAAACCAACGTGAAACAACCTTTGCATTGTGTTTCGTCGTGTAAGAGAGGTTATCGGTGGCCCGATTATTCCCCCATCCTTCCCCAATCACACCAATCCCTGAATTTCCAACATTCCTTAAATTCCTGGTCCCCAAGAGGCCGGTAACGCAATTGTCAGCTCTGGTGTTCCAGGTGTCCATGGGCGCAACGATTGCTTACCATCAGGTGATCCGTCTGCTCGTATATTGGATTATTCCATAAAAAAATTATGTCTGTATTGATTAAACAATGGACTTTTAAGGACCAGATACTTCTAATATTAGGATTCAATATTTTTATATGAGTACATATTTTGCTCAAGCAATAGGTTTATTAAAACTACAAATGACTCCATTCAAATACCTAAAATATAATTACCTCTTTTTTCAGCCTCTCCTGCCCATCATCTTTGGGCTACGCGTACGTTTCCGAGATGTTGCCACGCAAACGACGAGACTTTGCAGTTCTAGTTACAAACGGACTCATCAATTTATTGACGGTCTTGAGCCCTGGTAAGATTTTCCAAACTGCTTAAGTGCCCCTATAACCTCTGTAACTGTTTTTCACAATATTATGTTTTGCACTACTTCTTAGATAGGTAGGTACACGAAAAATAGCTTTTTCTAATTTACTACATAGTATAAAACAAAGCCGCTATCCACCGTCGTCTGTCCCTATGTATGCTTAGATCTTTAGAACTACGCAATGAATTTTGATGCGATTTTTTCAATAGATAGAGGGATTCTTAAGGAAGGTTTATATCACATACATGCATATTGCACCCGTGCGAAGCCGGGGAGTGTCGCTTGTTTCCGATAAAACAACTAATTATCATGAAGACTGCATTCAAACTTTTCAATTACTATTCACGCTTACTATCCATAATCACCGACAAATTCTTCGATTCCAGGTTTAGCTTGGATAATTCTGTCGTACGACTGGGAGTACCAGTTCGGAGCCATAGACCTTCGACCATGGCGGCTGCTGACAGCGGTGTATGCCTTCCCACTACTGCTTGCTGCACTATGCCTGATTGTTGCTGATGAGAGCCCCAAGTTCCTCATGACGAAAGGAAAGGATAAGGAGGCTTTGGCAATCGTTAGGAAGATCTACTGCACGAACTCTGGGTTACATGAAGATAGCTTTTGTGTGAGTAGATAATTTCTTTTTGATTGCTTTAGAAGATAAGTTATTTTATTGGTGATTTTTGTTAAGAAGGAATCTGGTATTGTTCCCGGTATATAGACTCACTTCCTATTACATGGGACTCATAACATAAATAGTGAAAAGTGGGTGTTACATTGTACAGTGGCATTAAGTGTCGTAATGTGCACTTCTACCTGTCCCTTCGGGGACAAGAGACGTGGCCAAGAATCGAACTAGAGACACCTTGTCCAGTATTATCGCTTGCGGCCACTTGCCTTTAGAGGAATGCAAGTGAGACCCGATCGTAATCCAATCAGAACAATAATTTAACCAATATCTTTATATATTCCAGGTAAAATCACTAAAGATACCATGTGACATCAATGACTCCGAGCAGCGCGGTTCTGGCTGTGCGCTTGCGCCGAAGACACAATCCGAGTCTGCGTTTGCGCTACTTCGGCCTCCGCATTTAAAGTGGTTCGCGCTCACTGGGTTCCTCATGTTCGGCCTGTTCTCATTGTAAGCAACTTCATTTTTAAAAGTTATTTTTTTTTTAATTAAATTGTTTATTGTAACAAAAACATTAGACACGCAGTTTATGAATACTAACATCTAAAATGTCGTGGTGGCCCGGAGGTTTAAGACGCCCACTTCTCATGCATGAGGGTGCGGGATCGAAACCTACCAACGGCAAGTTCCAATGTGACTTTTTCCTAGTTATATGTACTTTCTAAGATTATTTAGACTGACCATTAACAAACGGTGAAGGAAAAACATCGTGAGGAAACCTGGACTTATAATTTCTAATTGTAAGTTTGAAATCACCAACCCGCATTCAGCAAGCGTGGTGATTAATGCTCAAACCTTCTCCGTGTGAGAAGAGGCTTTGCTCAGCAGTGGGCATTTATAGGCTGTTGATGATGATGAACATCTAAACTAGGCCGTGCCTCTATCTTAGATGTTAATAAGTTTGTTTGGTCCTGTTGTTTTAAAGTTTTCCACTTTTACCAGAAGGTAAAGATATAAATTATTCAGGGTTTGAGATTAACTATTTGACTACTAAACACTTTGAAACTGACGATTAAGAGGTCTCAAGTTTTGAGTCCCGGGAAGCCAGGATCGACCAAATTCGTAAAAGTAGTAGTAGTGGTAAAAGCCCGCCATTGTATACACATTTGTACATATATTATGGGTATCGACTGCCTCATTGGCCGAGTGGTCGTAAGTGCGACTGCCGGGCAAGGGGTCTCGGGTTCGATTCCCGGGTCGGGCAAAGTAATACTGAATTTTTAAAATAATTCTCAGTAGTAGCACGAGGTCTGGAATTGTGCCCGGCATATGGCAATAGGCTCACCCCTATTCCATGGGACTCATAACATAAATAATGATGTGGGTGTTACATTGTACAGTGGCATAATGTAACCTTTGCCTTTGATAAAAGGCGTGATGTTATGTTATGTAAGGTTTATGTCGGTTTTCGGAATTCCCAGTAACTGCAGTCGAGTCTGGAAATGTCTTATGTGGCCGATTCTATCTCAATTATAAATGGGACTTAGTTACCTATACCTATTATAACTCTAACGGTATCGACCCAAAAGTATTGTATTCTTTACTTTATGTGTTTTCTAATAGAGTGTAAAATGTTTTGGAGCATTTTGGCAGATTGATGTAGGTTGATGAGTGACAACCCTCTTTAACCCCTCGGAGGTTAAAAGGTGTGATGTTGTTAGAAAACGCACTTTGGTAATAATAGTTGTAATCATGTCTATACAGGTCTATTTTTAAATTCGTTATCTGTGGTAGACGATACGTCATAAACAGCATAACATAATAATACGCGTGTAATTCCCCAATAACTGAAGAAGTAAACGCATGATGTACATTTTGAATGTTGATTACAATCTTTATACAATCTTTTCTTTACTAATATTATAAATCGGAAAGTGAGTTTGTTTGTTTGTTCCGCTTTTACGCCGTAACTACTAAACCGATTGCTTTAAATTTTTGCAGACGTAAAGTTAGAAGTCCGTATTAAATAATAGGGTACTTTTTATACCGGAAAAGTTTGATATTCCCGAGGGAAAACAAAAGCATTGGTAGAGATGGCGCTGTGTGTATTGGTACATGTCACATAGACTACTTTTATCCTTTTGTGACGCGAGCGAAGCCGCGGGTTTAAGCTAGTTTGATAATAAACAGGAAATTGAGTGGTTTTTAGAAAATGCACCTCAAACTATAATGGCCATGCCACAGAAATATTTATATCCATGGTGTGTGTAATATTAGTTTTATGGAGTTGTGCCTTCACCGGTTTTGCATACATTTTTGACTCCACACCGTATCTCCTTCTTTATTATATCTATGGGCCATGCCATAATTAGATGTTATCGTAGGTACTATATCTACATATACACGATGCATCCATGTTTGTTTGTTATACCTGCTCTCTATTGATTTTCGAACCATCTATTTCGATTATGTTCCAGTTGCAAACTGCTCGTGTTTCTATCTAATATACAAAACTTAAATGGACCAGTTAATACTTTTTTCCATATTATTAACTTTAAGTCAAGAAAGTACAATAGCAGCTCATATATTTTTCTATCCACTTGAGACTTTTCAAAGTCAAGTTAAAGTTAAAGTAAAAATCATTTATTTCAATTAGACCAGAAAGGCACTTTTGAACGTCCACGTGACGACGTTCAAAAGTGTTTTCCTTGTTATATTATTCCCGACTATTAGTACATGCGCTTGTACCTATAAAACTATGTCGTACTCATTCATGATCATTTATTTTTGAGAAACGAAATTCAGTCACTTTTAAGCTCTAACTGCGTACTCGGAGACATTAAATAGTTACTTAACCCAGCCGTTAACGATCTCCGGCCACCGTAAGCGCGGGCCTGCGGACGGCGAGCATGGGTGGCTCCCCGTCCGACCAGAAACAGTACGGCGCGCGCCTCAAAGAGCCATCAGACTACCACAGATGGGGCCCAATAGGGCCGATGCCGATTCGGAGTCGCGGAGAACCTAACGGGTAACCGGGGCTCCGGCTCGACGTGCAGGAGAAGGAATGGGGTGGTTTTTAATCAGTAAGAGTCTGACACTCTCTCCCTCCTCACCCAGGCGGGAGCAGTCATTCGATGACTTTCCGCCCTAAAAAAAAACCCAGCCGTTAGCAATTGTTTTCGGAACAAAATCTATACTAAAGAACATTTTCAAGTCATCCTCAAGTCTCGGAGTATGGCAGTAAGACGTCCCTTTCGCAGTGGAAACCGGGCTAAGACTAAAATTTTCGTAATTTGTTTCAGCTTAAATGGTTTGTTCCTCTTCGCGCCAGACACAATCAATAAAGTGATGAACAGCAATGAAACGAGCGGCACAGTCTGCGAACTTATGGACATGTCGGACAACTCTGTACGTATCTTGAAACTTTATACTAGAATCTGTTAAGGTTGAATTTTAGTTATGCTTGATTGACACAAAACATATAACAGAGAAAAAGAAGCGTGAGACATACTAAATAAATAATTATGTTTTCGGCTTACTCATGTACTTATTTGACGAGGCACTTGACTAGTTTCAAGCCATGCTAGAATGCATGGCTCATGTTCATGAGCAGCATTTCATGACCTGCGACGCGGCGACTGCCGCGCTGCTACTCTGTAGTAGCAGCGCCGAAATATGTTACATGTTACATATAATATGATCAATCAATGATGCATAAAGATAAAATAGCTCAAAGTAGATAAAATACTATTTATAGGGGAAAAACAGCTTAACTTCGTTTAGCTTACATTAACTTGGCATAATTAGGAATTTTCATACAGAAATTCAATACAAATTATATTCGAATCTATATTACAACTAATTCTTAATTTAATTATTATTTTTCGGCTTACTTCTGTAACTATTTGACAAGGAACTCGACTAGTTTCATAATAAAACAATCATTGTTATTAAACACACTTAAAATTAAAATATACCACGGCCCTCGTCCACCATGCACATACTTACTTACTTATAAGCTAGAATAATCACTCCAAGATAGCAAAAAGGCAAAAGTTCCCAAGCGACAGTTGTGTAACAGAAACCAGATTCATATTTCAGATTTTCTCACAATTTTACTTCTTTTCTTCTTTACGGTTCTTGACTAATGTCACTTCACTAGACAGTGGTTCTAACAACCACTTGACGAATAAGGCAGTTCACAGAAGGAGAAGACAGTAAACAAGTTTTTATTTCTTCTTACAGACATCATCAACAGAATGCCTAGACTCGATGTCGTACCACACGTTCTACATCATGGTGGTGACGACCATCGTGTACGGGGTGCTGGTCACCGCCGGCAGCATGAGCCCGCTGTCCAAGAAGACACTCCTCGTCTCCATGTTCTGTGTGGTTGGAGTCGGTTGCCTGATTGCTGGGCTGTCCACTAATAGGTAGGGGAACCTATACCTCTAATATTGTATAAATATGAAATTAAAAGAAATAATTGCAAATATCATCGACGGTGGTACACATTTTACGAGATTGTTTAGGACAATTCTATTAACGGTAAAATGTGGTGAATAGGGATAGAAAAGGGGTGAACCGATACTATGAAGAATTTCCCAATATCTATTCACCCCTCTTCTGTCTCTATTCACTTCTCGATCTGTACCCACTACTATTTTACGGTACTAAACAATAAAAAACTTCGATATAAAACTTAAATATTTTGTAGATCCCAAAGATTTCCCGAAACCTACCCAGAGATGCCTATTTGTGGGTATAAAAAAATAATTGTGAGTTTCTCCAACATTTGAAATACTTGTTAGCTTTAGGGTGAGTTGCGCTACAAGTCTAAACTTTAATAATAAGTATTCGATCTGTTCACAGAATCTTGGCCGGAGTGGCTATGTCATCCTTGCAGCTGACAGCACTCGGCATCGGACCCCTCACAGCATACGTGGTTCAGCTCTTCCCCACCGCGCTCAGGTAAACATTTTTCCAAAAAAATCATTACAAAAGAAATGGCTGAGTATTTGCAATCTTTAAACTACTCATTTTGCCCCTATATTTCCTGTCTCCTATTTACAAACAATGATTGGAATAACAATCTAAAGATTGGAAAATGAATTTATTGTTCCATGCGAAAATGGCACTCGGGGCACGTTACATAATCATCCTGTTATTGCTGCAGCTGAACGTCAAAAGAACAGGTGTTAAAATCCAGATCCCAGATTATCTGGCTGGGCAGTTATTGTGGAAGATGAGTAAATCGCTCATAAATTGTACGACATATTGTTATAACATACGTAATACAGTACAAACAACAGTAGGCAGGTTTATAATCTTAGTATCATCAGACTCAGACCATTGCCGGTTTTCCCCACTTGTTCGTCGCCGGCATCGAATGCTAGTTACACTACAAAGCCTAAGCAAATATTTTGCCGTCACCGCAACAAACTAAAGGTGAAGCCACAATAATGCTTTGCTACGCCCGCGCCGCTCCGCTAAATACAACGTCGACACAATGCGATGACTTTTTTCTTGTTCTTTCTAGTAACTAGCTTTTTCCCAAATATTTTTTAGGTATTTGGGGTCTTTAACAGATTTGGCTGAATGTCAATGTTTTACGTATAATATTTTGCCCGACAAGATGCTAATCATGTCTTAAATACTATCGATTCACTTTTATAAGTACGAAGCGGCTGTTATGCGGTACGCGGCATTGAAAATTTTTGCGGTGTGGTCGTCGCTGCGTAGTGTTGTGGCCTGACCCTTACCCAGGGTTTTCAAGAAAACATATTAATAACACGTACTTATAATCCCTTATTATGATATCACAAATATATTATAATATACCTACGTATAATGAATAACAACTGATGACAAATAGATTAACTATATTTGGCTATAGGAAGTCGGTGGGTTATCTTTATTAGTATCTAAAAATTTCCAATCGTTCGCAAAAATAACAAGTCTTCGTTGCTATGTAGCACGTATATGATATTGTCAATAGATTAATCTGTTTAATATCGCTGTCATAAAATCGAAGTCAATGGAATATTTTAAAGTGAAAAGTATAGTCGACAACGCCGTTTTGAAGACTCGGTTGCCAAAGAAGAAAAAAAAAGTGCGACCAATTATTTACGTCATAATCGTTTACTGCAATTAGTTAAATACTTGCATTCACAGTTCCATTCCTGCATGGCATAACTAATTGTGTGAACCACAGATATTTTCTTCTGGGACTGCGTAAACATATACATATACGTTTGTTTATCTTACTAGTACCTTGACATTAATTGACTCTAACTAAAGTGACAAATAAATAAATCTGAAGCTCTCATAAAGCTGTAAAACTTTCAAGGCCGAGAATCACAGAAACGTGAATTTAAATTGAATTCGTTAAATGTTGGCTGTCTTGCATCTATTCTAGCAAACCTCACTTCATCAGTAGCTATTGCCCTATATAAGATGTTCATTCATCAGTGATACTATGAACGATTTAATTAATCATGTTAAATGTAAATATCTTCTGACGGGGTTGATACGTTCCTGAACAAAAAGTCCCTAAAAATAAATATTAAAATAAGTATGTAAAGCATTAATCACCAAGCCCGCTCATGACGGATTGGTAATTTCAATATGAAGCATTATTAGGACAATATTATAAGATACGATATTTTAAGACATGATCACCAGAAAAATGATGCCAGTCATTGCTGTATTAAAATTTCAGATAGTAATGATCCAATTTATGTCCACAGGGGTACGGCAGTAGGCGCAGTGTTGATGTTCGGGCGGCTGGGCTCCGTGGTCGGCGCTAACGCAGCCGGTGTATCCCTCAGCGCAGCTTGCACTCTCACATTCTATGGATTCGCTTTTCTAGTCTTTTGTAAGTACATAATTTTTTTTAATATTTGAAGACCATGACCTTTGCTAGGGTTTTATTTTACGTCTTCGGTTATACAAAAATAAATGCTTCTTTTATAAAGTGTCCAAAAAGTTATCATTAGCTTGATCTTGAACTGTTGACACTAGATATTATATTTTGTAATACAACATACATTAGAGTTGATATACCGAATTATATGTACAACTGGTCCCTGTACGATAGAGACCAAGTTGCAAATAATTTATTGTAATGCAGCTATTACCAACACAATGTCTTTTGATCCCGGAATGTAATATGAGGTTAAAGGTGAGCCTATGATCACACTCTAGAAGTCTAGACACTGTTTCTTCCGGACGTCGGGGATTGCGAGACGATCTCCGGCCACCGTAAGCGCGGGCCTGCGACGGCGAGCATTGGTGGCTCGCCGCCCGACCAGAACCAGATCCGAGCGTACGGCGCGTCGCGATCCGCGCGCGTCTCAAAGAGCCATCAGACCACCACGGATGGGACCGATCAGGGCTGATGCCTATTCGGAGTCGCGGAGAACCTAACGGGTCACCGGGGCTCCGGCTTGAAGCGCAGGAGAAAGAACGGGGTGGTTTTGAGTCAGTAAGAGTCTGACACTCCCTCCCGCCTCACCTAGGCGGAAGCAGTCATTCGATGATTTTCCACCCTTAAAAAAAAGACTGTTTCTGGAGTTCGTCCTTAATCGTAAAATTTATCATTATTCATATTCAAAAGAATGCCTGCCTCGTTGGCCGAGTGGTCGCAAGTGCGACTGCCGAGCATCGTCTCGGGTTCGATTCCCGGGTCGGGCAAAGTATTACTGGGTTTTTTTTTAATTCTCAGTAGAAGCACGGGGTCTAGAAATGTGCCCGGTATATGGCAATAGGCTCACCCCCTATTACATGGGACTCATAACTTAAATAGTGAAAAGTAGGAGTTACGTTGTAAAATATGGCATTAAGTGCCGTAGGTAATGTGCACCTCTGCCTACCCCTTCCGGAAACGTGAAGTTATGTTATGAACAATTAAACAGATAGAACTAATTTGTAATATAATAATAAATTAGTTCAATATAAGTACCAAGTAATAATAAAGTAGGTTTATCTAAAGCCCACAAAGCCAGGACACAGATAACGGCCTCCCGCACTTTTAGGAGCTGATCTTATTATAACACGACTATTATAAACGTTATCACATAATTTTATGTACTACAGGATTATATTTTTACACTGATTATATATTTTGACATAGATAAATCATATCAGGATGTTTTTAAGAAGTTCTTTGGAAAGTTACTGGATTAGTGTTTGACATTTTTACAGGCGGAAATGCAACGTGTCTAATGTTACTTTTACATAACATATCATACACCTTTTATCCCCGAAGGGGTAGGCAGAGGTGTACATTATGCCACTGAACAATGTAACACCCACTTTTCACTATTTATGTTATGAGTCCCATGTAATTGGGGGTGAGCCTATTGCCATATACCAGGCACAATTCCAGACTCCGTTCTACTACTGTAAATTTTTTGAAAAACCCATTAATATTTTGCCCGACCTGAGAACGAAGTCGATCCTGAGACCCCTTGCCGGACCATTCGCACATGGTCGATATATGGCAATAGGCTCACCCCCTATTACATGAGACTCATTAACATAAATAGTGAAATGTGAAAAATGATACGGTCTACGATGGAGCACGTCGTCCTATAAGCATCCTATTCACTCGGGCCTTGAAGATTCCCAGGTACCCTTTAGGAAATATAGACTCTGACTCTGGTAACGTTTCTTTGGGGAAGAAAAGGTCAAAGATTTATTCTGATTAAATGGCATCTCCCCATGTTTGACTGTTAGAGAATGCCACCCGGTATTAAGTTCGCCATCGTATGATCGTATGTATACAGAAGTGTAAATAAATAGTTTAATTAACCTATTTGTTTTTGTCCACAGTCTGTGCGGGCCTCAGCTTTCTCCTACCTTCAGCAGACCAAACGACGAAGCCACAGGAAGCAGGCGCAGACAGCTGATAAATATAATTGATAATTATATTTTATTTATATGCAATACTAGTTCTACAAACGTCAGCACATCAAGCTTACCCAACACCTTAAAATATATGACAGATATACAACCTTATAGTTGTGGGATAAAGTTGAAAATCTATTAAAGCTTGGGGTAACTTGATGTGCTAGATACTATACCTTTTATACTTTTTATATTTGTACCACCTTTTGATAGTTGCCTTATTTTAGGTGTATAGATAAATAATATCTCGTTTCATGAAGAAGTATCAGCCTAAATGACAGAATTCGTACGATAGAAACGTTACTACGTTCGACACTCTCATTGGGCTGCCACAATGAATCAACCAATCAGAGGGCTTTAGTACGAGTTTGTTCTATGTATCAAGTAATCGAAATGAGACTGCGTTCTGCGCTGTAATTGGTTAGTTCATTGAAGCCGGCCAATCAGAGCACCGAACGAGGTCTCGTTCGTTTACTTTAAAAGTAAAACGAACTCTACTAAGCCCTAAGAAGTGTTTACAGTCTCGACTTAAAATAATCGATAGAAATAGCACTTTTATGAATGTTCCTTTTACATTTGGCAATTAGTCCACTGTCAATTGTAAGTAGGGTAGAAAAGCCGGGGCTTACAGATGGTTTTGTAAAATAAAAAAAGAGGAAAGAGAGGTAAGAACTACCAATTTTTACTTTGTAGGTAAAGAATGCTTTAGTTCTGAACGAAGCCTGAACATTTTTTCACAATTTTATTTATTAAGTTAATGTTACAAAATAATGACAATCGATATACAAAGTAAGAAATAAAAAAGATTGACTGTAGTTTTCTTTTGTTTTACTCTATAATATTTTTTGTCAGTCAACAGTGCCTTTAGTTAGCCAAACGCCACTTTAGCGTTTGGCTACAGAGAGAGTAGAAATCAAAATGTATGGGGATGATACTGACAAGTGTCACAATTTTACGTCAATTCTATATAATTTAGTTTTGTATTCTACAAGTAGACAAGCGCTAAATGGCATTTGGTTACAGCTGCAGGAGGGATTGTTATGAAAATCATTATTTATTGTTATGGAGTATAAAAAATGAAATCTTTTTTGAACAAGAACACGCGGAACTTAAACAATGATACTGAGGCAGATAGAGAAAGAGGGAAGTAAGTACGTTTTTTTTTTTTATTATTTAATTTTTTTTAAGGGGGGAAAATCATCGAATGACTGCTCCCGCCTGGGTGAGGCGGAAGGGAGTGTCAGACTCTTACTGACTAAAAACCACCCCGTTCCTTCTCCTGCACGTCGAGCCGGAGCCCCGGTTACCCGTTAGGTTCTCCGCGACTCCGAATCGGCATCGGCCCTATTGGGCCCCATCTGTGGTGGTCTGATGGCTCTTTGAGGCGCGCGCGGAACGCGACGCGCCGTACGCTCGGGTCTGTTTCTGGTCGGACGGGGAGTCACCCATGCTCGCCGTCCGCAGGCCCGCGCTTACGGTGGCCGGAGATCGTCCCGCGATCCCCGACGCCCGGTGTGTCCTTCGTGATGGCTGGGTTGCGAGGAGGCAGCGCTTCGCTGCCTCACGCGTCCCGCCTCCTCCTTAGCTAGCATGACTGCTTCGCAAAAGGAGGAGACGGCATCCCAGTCCCCCTCGCTCCGCATCATGGCCTGCACTAGGCCCGGACGCGAGAGGTCGCCATCGCCGATCACTTCCCTGAGGGCACGGCGGTGCTCAGCCCACGCAGGGCATTCTCCCACTGTGTGTTCCACCGTGTCCTCAGGGCGGTCCTCGCAGTGATGACACCCGGGGGATTATAGTACTGAAGTGTCACCGTGGTTGTATTTACGGCTCCTGTTAATAAAAAATATTTTCTAAGGAATTAGCGCAAAAGAAAGGAAGAAAGAAAGTGTATGGTCGTTCTGTATTATGTGTTTTACATAATAAAAATACGTCTTGTGTGATTGACGGCTGCAATTCACATTTAGGAAGAAAAGAAAACAATGCTGAAATAATTCACTTTCATTCGTAAGTTTTTGATATGTTTTAAAATAAATTATACTGGAAATACTGGTAAACTATAAATAAATGTTACTTATTTACTGTCGTACTTTTCAATTGTAAGCCTAAACAGTATTATTCCATCTTTTCCTAAAAAATCTAAATCAATTTTCTAAGTTAGTTTTTAAGCTAGTGATGTGGTCATGTTACATATCGATATTTTAGTTAGGCTTTGAAGTTCTTTATAGTATAGACGTCGTTTAGAGCCCGAATCACATGATACTTTTGATGATTTGACAGAATACGACTACTTTTTGTATCCATCATCTATTACGGGATATTCTAAAAATGTCATAGAATACATAATCGGCTTTATCGGAATGAAATTAAAAAATCTTTACAATGCGAAAAATGCATAGAAACTCTTGAGAACACGGAGAGTATTCCTTAAAGATCTTTGATATCTTTAAATATAGAGGAGGCCTATTTAAACCAACATATGGCTTAAACAAGATCTGTCAACTGTCTGAAAAAATTATAAGACAATATCAAGTGCATATTGATTCAAAATCTCTCGGTAAACCAAAATAATTATTAGATTGATTAATAAAGTTTCAGCAAATGTGTTGCCGTCTTTCTATGATGATCACAGAAATCTTATAAAGTCCATAGCACAAAAATATTTTAAACTTAGGATATTATTACATTATATAACTAAAAATTTGACTGTACCTACCGAAAAACTTCGCACATATTTAACAAAGACAATTATATTTAAAAGTCAATGATAAACATATAATAGTACACCACTACCACGGTTTGTAAATATGCTTTGTTTGTGAGCAATTAAATTATCTTTTTAATATTGTGTTTTATTTCTGAACCCACGACATCCAGATTAAGAACCTAATGTACGTTAAACTACAGCAGCAATACTTTCAGGTATTATAATTTGTCGATAAAATATATTAATTTATTCCATCACTAGCATATTTACAAGTAGTGACAACCTGCATAATAACGAAACGAAACAATACACATGTCTCTTTCTTATACACTATCAATACCATAAGTAAAAAAAAGATGAATATATGGATTGTAGTTGTTATTTTAGCCTGGCTTCCATGCTTTAGTTATTGTTCCGAGAGCTGGAGGGATCGAGATGAAATTTGGAACGGAGGTAGATTTTTTTTTATGGCACATGCCGTAAACTGGTAGACGGATCACCTGATGGTAAGCAATCGGCGTCGCCCATGGACACCTAGAACACCAAAAGCGTTACAAGTGCGTTACCGGCCTTTTGGGGATTAGGAGTTTGAGGATTGTTGGGGATTCGGGGATTGAGGAGATTGGGGAAGGGGAGAGGGAGCTGGGCCTCTGGTTACCTCACTCACACGACGAAACACAACGCAAGCGTTGTTTCACATCGGTTTTCTGTGAAGCCGTGGTATCACTCCGGTCGAGCCGGCCCATTTGTGCCGAAGCATGGTTCTCCCACACTTAAAGATTATGGTCTGAAATAAACACATAGGCTACTTTTTATACAACGGAAACGCGGGCAAAGTCGCTAGCAGTAGCTAGTGTAGTACCTACCTACATATATTTGATGAAAATAATGAATTTATTTCAGGAGTTCTGAATGCGATATGTTACAATCATTATGCAGTAGGCACAGATAAACAAAAGGTACATAAACTATCGACCTACAAACTACGAACCACAATCAATTGTTTTGCTAGGACCGATTCATTCATAAAACAAGCATAATATTCGATGTCAACTTTAGATGTCCGATTGCTTTACAAAA
Organism: Spodoptera littoralis; assembly: GCA_902850265.1. NCBI lineage: Eukaryota > Metazoa > Arthropoda > Insecta > Lepidoptera > Noctuidae > Spodoptera > Spodoptera littoralis. The sequence continues at coordinate 1,903,989 of LR824542.2, read as the reverse complement.
TGGCATCAATCTGTGCATTTTCAAAAACATTTTTTATTCAAAATCTATGTAAAATAGACATTTTTAGTCAATTAGTAAAGGACCAGTAAGTTTATATACAGAGGGGACTATCCTTAAATGGAAACTACGTCAGTCTTTAGAACAGATGACGTAAGGTGGTGGTTACAGAAGTGGTTGGTTGCGAAAATATAATTTTGGGGGGCAACATGTCATAGACTTATGTCCAGCCATGGACCTTATGGATACTGAAACTCAATTTTAAATTGTACTTGAATATCGTGCCGTCTCTGTCATTTTACATTTAATTTGTAGTGACAGAACTATACTTAAGCGCGACATAAATTTTTTTTTTGGAAAAAACTTTGCCCCACACTAGGATTTTCTCCTGTGTCGTGGGTGCGTTTACAAACTTACAAGTTCACATACACATGACACTCAGACCCGGAACAGCAATTTGTGGATCACACACAGAGTGGTTCCGTGCGGGAATCGAACCCGCGACACGTTGCGTGGCAGTCAGTTGCCCAACCACCGCGCCAACTGTGCAGTCAAAATTGAGATTTTGGACATTACAATCTAATGTGATGAATATTACAGTGGTATATTTGTAAGTCTAATAACTATCGATTGATTTTTAATTATTAAAAGTCTACTTTAGTCTTATTTGAAATGGGATAATTTAATGAGCAATGTTTTGTTTTCTGGTTCTGGAAAATTAATGAAATACCTAAGTAGGTATATTAACAGATTCTTAAATACTTTAACATGCGCGTGCTCACATTGTACTTAGTGGTTCTTATCGTTACTTTTTAATTTTATTATTTCGTGATTTATATGCAACTCGTGAGTTGTTTGTCCCCTGTGTCTTAGTGTGGGTACAATATTTTTACTATGTTTACATTTACTTATACCTACACAATATTCTTCAAATTCTATATAAGTTTGTGATGTGCCAGAAAACCACGGTTTTACAGATTTGGAAAGCATGTAGGTTATTGTAAAGATCATGTAAAGATTAGTCAAATCTATGAAATTTTATAGTTGGTAGTTTTCTCGAAGATTTGATTGTAATTCCGAGTTTCAGCATGAGAACCCTTCAAGATTTTCCATCCTGTGTTTTATAAAAGTTACAATCAAGTAACAATGCTTGGAACTGACACACTTTACAAGCACGGCTCTGGCACGACTTCGGCACGGTTACGTCACAGCATAATTTGCCTCAGAAACAGTACAAAAAGTCTGTAAACGCGCTGTCGGTGCGCTTACACCTTTTTTGTATTGACGTTATAAAATATGTCATATAACATAAGATTTAATGTAAAGTTAATTGCTGGGTTTTTTTAAGGGGGAATGTCATGTAATGACTTGGTCGCCTGGGTGAGGCGGGATCCCTCCCGCCTCACCCAGGCGGGAGAAGTCAGACTTAGTGTCAGACTCTTACTGACTAAAAGCCACCCCGTTCCTACTCCTGCACTTCGAGCCGTATCAACATCAGCGCTATTGGCCCCATCCGTGGTGGCAGCAGCAGCACGCAGCGCTTCGCTGCCTCATGCGCCCCGCCTCCTCCTTAGCTAACATAATTGCTTCGCAAAAGGAGGCAACGGCATCCCAGTCCCCCTCGCTCCACATCATGAATTCATGACCCGCACTAGGGCCGGACGCGAGAGGTCGCCGTCGCCGATCACATCCCTGAGGGCACGGCGGTGCTCAGCCCACGCAGGGCCCCTACTGTGTGTTCCACCGTGTCCTCAGGGCGGTCCTCGCAGTGATGACACCCTGGCGTTTCCTCCCACCCTATCAGACACAGGTACCTCCCGAAGCTCCCATGTCCGGATGGCAGCGATCCCAGCCCTTGGTTGCGACTGTCGTTGCTTTCATTCCGCCATGATATCGCGCCGGAGCTCTTCCCGCCACGCACTAATCTGGCGCGGCAGTAATTGCTGGATTGAAGCCGTGTCAAAGCCGTGCTGGTAAAGTACTATTATGTGATGACTTTAGACGTAATACAAAAACTTGTTTACATATAATATTACTAGGTACCTACTACGATTTATCTATGTACACGTAGGTAATTAAATTTCACGTAAATAGATAACAATTAAATATCTACTTTTATTTCAAGGGTGTAGGTATGAATCGTGAGAACTAATCGTGACTAGATATTTTTTAAATCCTTTTAATGGATTTGAAACCATAAACTTCGACACGTATCTTTTTTCCGCCATGGATAACTTGTGACGACATGTAGGTATATAGATTTCAAATAGAATGACGTCACTTTTATGTGCATAATATTATACAGGGTGTAAATAGAACGCTGCCGAAAATGGCGACACGTGATGGTAAAAAAACGAGTTTTATTTAAAAAAAGTAAGAAATTTAATTTTTCTTTTATGTAATGAGAATTGTAATCTACTGCTCAAAGTTGATGTTGCATGAATAACACGAAAATATAACATAACATCACGCCTTTTATCCCCGAAGGGGTAGGCAGAGGTGCACACAGAAGTAACATCCACTTTTCACTATTCATGTTATGAGCCCCAACCCAAGTAATAGGAGGTGAGCCTATTGCCATATACCGGGCACATTTCCAGACTATGTGCTACCACTGAGATTTTTTTTAAGCCCAGTAATACTTTGCACAACCCGGAAATCAAACCCGAGACCCCTTGCCCGGTACCACTCGGCCAACGAGGCAGTCCAACAAATTTAATAATCAGTTAAATACTTCAATACTTCAATCTGATCTCCTAACACATTGAACCACGACAGAAGGGAATGATCTCATGCCCCACTTAGTTACTGAATCACAAACCCTAGCACATCAACCTACCTCTAACCGGCAAACATCTTCAACCAAATTTTTATCTTGTCCTGAAAGTCATAAAGTTGGAAATTCATAGAAGATATTAGGCGTAGCTTGATGTGCGGTTGTACTGATCTTATGTAAGTATAAGATTAGGTAGTGCAGTCCGACCCCTAAGTTCAAGATGTGAAGATACAGGCCTCCCGCAACCCCTTATCTCATGTCAGAAGATCTTCCATTAAATATCGGCCCGATTGACGAATTCCTTCAGTTTTACGATATATTTGAGTGTGTTCGGAACGAAAGAGTATAAGTTTTGTTAGTGTTGTAGTTTGTCTATGGTCGTATGTTAACTATTTTTTGGTGTGAAAAAAGTATAGCTGGAAATATGAAAGTTTCTGTGGACACTGTAAAGGTTGGTATGACAATATAACGTAAATTAAATACAGAACTTTCTCTTTGAGATTTGAAGGTGCCTAATTTTTATTCAGGTGCTAGTAAGCCGTCTTTAACATTAAAAAAATTATTAAATCTTTGACCAAAGAGACCGCAGTTAGCGGTCTAAATAAGACAATAAATAACCTATAAAATTGACTGATCAAAATTCTTGTCCAGTTAACGATATCAAGTGTTCATGACCTTTAATTTATCGGGGCTAAAACTGAGGACACAATTATCTTGGCCGAAACTTACCTAATTGTAACAAACCCAAACAAAAAAAAAATATAATTACCATCGATTTATCGTGTAGGTATAGACAGGAACTGTGTCCCCGTCTGTAATAATACATATAACTAAATACGATGATACTATAGAAAACTGTAATTACATCAGCAGATCTTTATCTATGTGTCTACGAAAAAAAAGCGCAGCTGTCATTACACGTCATAGACGTTCCCCGCGCATTATTTTTTTTCCAATTTTGTGCAGCTCTAATAATTCTGTTTAAAACATTATTTTTTCTAATACGTTAGAAATCACTGAACCACCGTTTTAGAATTGGTTGGTAGAATTTATAAAATTTTCACTGCAAGTTACTTTTAGGATCAAAATTTTTCGCGTTTCTTGAGCGTGTCGAAGGAATTATTCTATTTTTAATAATTATGCGTATTTCGTAACACTACATAATAAATTAAGTAACTTTACGTAACACAGATAACACTAAAATTACCAAAAGTTTGTTTATATTTAGCACCGAAAGTTCAAGCGGATAAGGTCCGCGAACTCTTATCATTAGCTTATTTGTTGGCGATGCTGGCCGAAATAAAACAGACGCGAGACAGTTGAAAGTAATCAGTGTAATGTACAGTGGCATAGCATGCACCGCACCGCGCGCGCTTCTCCATAACTATTTACAATAAAGTGAGTACACGCAATGTGATATTCTTATAAAAAAAATTACGACCATAGACATAAATAACTGGCTGAAAAACTAATAGAAAATAAAAAAAAGCGCGGGAATCTCTGACTGACAGCTACATTTGAAAAAAGAATTAAAGGTTTTTTGTTTACCAACTAACTTTTCTTTAGGAGTGAAACAGTTTGATAATAAATTGAAGAAGATTACAAAATTAATTTTAAACGTAAGTAATTAAATAATTAGTTAATTCGCTATCTGTATTAGCGGCAATTCATAATATTTAATTACAGTGTTGATTGATAACTCGCAGAAACTGGGACAGTGGGTCTAATATCCAATGTGTTACTCAGAATGCTGGACTGTTGACCTTCCTGTGTAGTTTGATTAGGAAATTCTTTAATATGCAATAATTACAAAATTCGGTTAGGTATTATAAGTAACTTATTCAAAGCGTAATAGTGTTTTTAGTTTGTTATCAAAACCATAAATCCATTTTTTTAATCTTTAAAGTTACCAATAAAAAAGTTTGTGCACACTAAAAATAGTATCCGTCACTGATGTATTTTCATTGTCATATAAAATAATATTTACTGACTTTTTTCGGTAACTATATATACTTAATGTATAGTTTTAAGCTAATCAATCTAATTGTGTGTACCTACTCGTAAATCGAGACACTGTAGGCCAAGTTTATAAATAATTTTCTTTGTTAAAAAGAAGATAAAATAATGCCTAGATAATAATAATGTTATTACACGTTTGCTTTTACGACAAGACTCGAAAGTTTGCTGTCTTAAGCTATCTCGACGTATTTCAAAGGCATTACACGATATTGCGACTCAAAGGACCAGCCCTTTAAACTTAACTTATTTTCTTAAGTTACTAAAGTAAAAACATAACATAAAATCACGGCTTAAATCCCCGAAGTGGTATGCAGAGGTGCACATTATGCCAATGTACAATGTAACACCCCCCACCAACTAAAATATCAAATAATATTAAGATTATATTTAAAAAAAAATACTTCTTAACGTAGGCCCGCGGAGCACCGTAATAGACCTAGCGAAAAATGGATGATTCGATACAAAACTCTAGATACTCCACCTGTCCAGGGAATTTTGAGTGTACTTAATCTTACTATCAAGCTATCAATCAATCATTTATTATTTATAAAACATAGGTAACAAAAATACAGATCTTAAAGGTAAACAACAGTGCGCTATGTTTTGTCTATGCTAAGAATACAAATATATTTTGGACTTTAAGTTTACTTATGTGGCTTACCATAAAAAAAAAAGTTGCAATTAAAGAAAATGTCATAATTAAAAAAAAATGTCACAATTAAAAAAAATAAAGATAGTAAATAAGTAAATATTGAAGAAAAGATAAAAATAACAGAAATTCAATCATTTAAAAAATCGTCAACTGTGTAATAACATTTGTCAATTAAATTCTTTTGCAAAGTTTTCTTGACCCTGTGGACAGGTAATTGTTTTATTTGATCTGGTATTTCATTATAAATTCTAGGAGCAATACCAAAGAAGATTTTATACATTAGGGCCGTTACTGATAATATAAATGCGAAAGTTTGTGGGTTTGTGTGTATATTTGTTACTCAATCACGTCACAACGGCTGAATAACATTCGGAAAAGGGATAGATTACGGTCTGGACCAACACGTAGGCTATCTAACTTGACAGAAGCTAGTGTTATAGTAAAAACGAAACTTTTTTTATTTATTTAGTAAGGGGTTTTTATGTCGCGGAGAACCTTACGGGGCTCTGGCTTGACGTGCAGGAGAAGGAACGGGGTGGTTTTTAGTCAGTCTAACACTCCCTCCCGGCTCACCCAGGTGGGAGCATTCATTCGATGATTTTCCCCCCTTAAAAAAGGGGTTTTTATCCACATGGATATGTCAAGCCCAAAAAAACGAGACCTTAAAACTAAAAGAGCATTAACCGTTATGTCAACTTGATTAAAGACGCATTATCTAAAACTTTTTAATATACTCGTCACGTTCCAGATAGCGTACTGTTTACCTGCTCCGAAGGGTCGCAAACTCACGAGTGATGCAATTTCATAACACTGCTATCATTAGCTATCTTAGTCTTAAGGTTAAATAGTGTTAATAATCACTAAACGACCGGCCTGTTCTAAAAATATAAATAGTAGGCATGTCAACTTCAACTAACTTATAAGTGTGGGAGAGCTATGCTTCGGCACGAATGAGCTGTTCGACCGGAGTCATACCACGGCTTCATAGAAAACCGACGTGAAGCAACGCTTGCGTTGTGTTTCGTGGTGTGAGTGGGGTTATCGGAGGCTCAATAACCCCACTTCCCTTCCCTAATCTCCCTAAGCCCTGAATCGCCAATCCTCAAACTCCTAATCCCCAAAAGGCCGGTAACCCACTTGTAACGCCTTGTAGTGTTCCAGGTGTCCATGGGCGACGCCGATTGCTTACCATTAGGTGGTCCGTCTGCTTATTTACCGGCTTATGCCATAAAAAAAACCTTTCTTTTTTTTTAGTCTTTCTCTATTCATTATCCATTTTGGTTTTACATCGTCCATTCGTGTCTGAAAACTTACCTCAAGCAATGGTTATAAAAATAATGAAATTGATTACATGAAATATGATATTATATAAATAACAATGTGTTCCTGAAATTAATAAGGTACACTGATATGATAAACGGAAACATCAGTATCATCCTGGTCCTTGTGGACCGAAAGGACCACTTTAGCTAAAAGTTGGCGTAAAAGACCAGTATTTAAAATCTTCATCAACAAGAACCCGTAACACATCATCATCGTCACCATCTTTCATATAAGGCTTACCGAAATTACTATGGTAATAAGATCGCCAACGTCATCAAAGTGACGTCGAATTATCCTATGAATATACAAGAAGGCCCTAAAATTATGGAACTACGCAACACTTCGAAGTTTACAGACACTTCCACTTTTATGTGCCACGTAAAATTGAGCTGTTACCATTTAAGGGCTTGTTAACTTAATATTACACTCTAAATATCTTAATACACCTTTCTACGGGTAGACGTAAAACGGGTATTGACGTTGGCAAAAAGTCTACTAACCTTTAATGGTACCTAAAAAAACTTATCTATCGTATCTTTTGACGATCAGACTGATTGGAATATTTTTAGGATTTAATGTTGTCGTTAGTATCATTAGTATTAAAAAGGACCTAAAGTTAATTAGCAACTGTTTACAAAATCGCATATCTAATGCATAAATTATGATAACATGCAATGTTTATCTTTTATCATTCACCTATATTTTGATTTGTTAATTTTGTCACGTCGCCGCCGGTAACATCCAAAAATAAACATAATTATTATATTATCTAGATACACATAGAAAATAAGTACGTCATTGATTACGTCATTACTTCCATATATGTAGGTACAATATTGGATAATGTATCAGAGATATTATAAAATAGTATAATATAATATTTTTATAAAAGAGTAACGAATCTAGTTTCTTGTTCGTTCTTCTCCATTCAAAATTACGCTTTGTAACGAGCGATTTTTGACGTTTCAAAAGTGCCTATTTAAGATTTATTTGAAATAAATGATTTGACTTTTATTTTGATTTTGACTTTGAGTAGATATGTTAAGAATCTTCTTATGAGGCCAACAATTTGTGTGTGATCGCAATGAATTATTCGTACAATAGATATTACATTCCTTATCTTCTACTAGCGATGTTTAAAAAATAATTAAATAATTACAGCAAAAATTTAATTATCAGCATTTTAATTTTTATAGTATATAATCTTCCTTTAATTGAATTTTACATCAGTCTTTATCTGCGTTTGTACCTGTAGTCGCGGAATTGATATCATGTTTCATAATTGTAAGTAGTTTTTATTCGATTTTTTCATTAATTCATTCATAGAAATCATAAATTCGATTACTAAAGAAATAAGTTTCTCATGACACCCCCTTAATTATATAGAAACTATAAGTGATTATATAATACAACTTTGTTATTCGATCTGTTACGTAAAACCTTATAATATTGTATGAATCCTATTCTAAGTATATCATAGTCATTGCATTGATACAAAATAATAAGACACAATGTGAGCATAAAAATCTATGATTACAATCTGTACTATAAAACTAATAATCCTAATTTTTCCTCATATCATTAAAAATAATGCACAGTCAAATATATACGTAATCTATATAATATCTTATTATATATGAATTCTATTTACCTTGACATGACTAGATACTGTGAAAAACTACACAATCCCTAGAAAATTTTTATAATTATCAGCTTAATAAACAAGTTTTATAATACATTATATCATATAATTCAATGGAATATTTTTAGTTTGCCAAAGCAACTATTGAATGTAAAACCAACTTTCATGAAAACAAGATAAGGTGAAAAATTATGCTGTAATACTTCCTTGATGACTGTTTTATTAGATAAGACATCGCCAGTTAGTCATTTTATAGTCATCAGCCGTTAACTGTGGGTACAGGGTTTTGCAAATCAATTAAAATATATTTTATGATAATAACTTTTATTTTACTTCATTAATATTCAAAATTATTGCTCATTTATTTATTTTCTGTAGTCACTCGAAATCTTCTTTGAACACTATATACATACATCAAGTTTGTTTCCTAACTTGGTCCTTAGTATGGACGTAAGGACTAGAAGCTATTTAGTGTATAATTACATCTCTAGATCACCCGAAAGTTGCAGATTTTATTTCTTACACTATCCCTGAAACCCAAAAACAATTAAATGACTACACTCCTTACTACACTTGAATTAAGCAAAGACCACCTGAATCATATAACATCATAATTTTCTCTTTTCTCGTAGCAAAACTTTGTCCTTGACATTTTTAGGCCTCGAGTAGACAGAAGACGTAAATCATGGCGGCAGACAGAAAATATGAATATGACATCGTTCAAGATGTTGAGGTAACTTAAACGCTATCGTCGTTTGAAAAAAATCCGCTTTTAGCTAAAAAAATTTACACCACCGCTTTCACCGATTCTATGTTGAAATCACCTAGTGTTTGTCTTTGGGTTCATAACAAAAATATTTTTGTGCTTTCGGTTACCTATGTCTGATCAAATTCTTCAGAGAATTAATCAAGCACTTAATACAACATAATGTCGTGGTGGCCCGGAGGTTTAAGACGCCCACTTCTCATGCATGAGGGTGCGGGTTCGAAACCTACCAACGGCAAGTACCAATGTGACTTTTTCCGAGTTATATGTAGTTTCTAAGATTATTTAGACACCACTGACAAACGGTGAAGGAAAAACATCGTGAGGAAACCTGGACTTATAATTTCGAATTATAAGTTTGAGATCACCAACCCGCATTGAGCAAGCGTGGTGATTAATGCTCTGACCTTCTCCGTGTGAGAAGAGGCTTTGCTCAGCAGTGGGCATTTATAGGCTGTTGATGATGATGATGACTTAATACAACACTTCTGTTCGCGAATTCATACTTTCAAAACGTCAGGTCTGATTTTCCAAGCCCGTGAAAATTTCGGAAGCACGGGGTATGGGATCATTAATGGTGGATTTTCACTCAGCAAAACTTTCCAAAATATTATCATGAATTAGGTATCTACTTAGACTACCGACTCAAAGTTGGGTCAGGGGTGGTTTTAGGCAGTAATCATTTTTGTTAGTCTAATTCATGTTCCCCATGCGGGGTGACTCCATAATGATTCACTATGGGGAAGGTTGCTTAGGAGTTTGAATCATAGCAATATGCAAACCTCGACCACTTTTGATATTTCGGATCAAAGGACCAAGACAAGTTTGAAAAGGTACATGAGCAGTTGAGCACTATACACTTCGTTTGGCATTTATTAACCATAATATATGGTTTCATATGCTGTTGTTTCGACATATTTCGACATACTTACATTACTATTTTCTTACAGCTTCAAGAAATCGAGATGGCCATGAACGGGTCGTCAGACAAGAATGGGATGAAGGTGGATAAAACAGCCGCCTCGCTCGATGACGCTATGCTGTTATCGGGTAAGTGACATCAACATTGTTATTGTTTTTAACTAGCATTACAAAATATTTTGAAACATCTACGATAGACGTTTAAGTAAAGTAAATAAAATAAATTAATTAAGTGCTTTGTGGTTGATTATTGGGTCAATAGCACATGCAACCTTTGTCAATGTACTTTGTTTAACCACAACGGGCATTCTGGTTAACTTAATGTCAACAAAAAAATTACTCATTACATTTTTTACTAGACATAATCTATTTAATGTTTTTTCTCCACCAGTTTTGTATAGCAACTGTACCTAAAATGCCTTACCAATTAACTAAATCATTTAACCAATGATGAAGCGCTGACGTCTGGACGTGGACGCTTAACAATTATCTGCAAATTCATTAAGTCTGGTATCTTAACGATCCCCAATCATATCTGTTAAGACAAAGCCCAGCCACATAGAGTACAAGGACCATTCATTTAGAGAACATATTAATCTGAGTTTATTGTCACTAACTGAAAGATATTGAAGCAACCACATGTCATACCAAAACAACCAGTATTAAATGAACTGCTATCATTTAAGCTTTCGTAGCATTCAGGGATCAAAAGAATATAGCCCTTTTTTCTGTGATCGCTATTTTTTTCAACGAATGTTCTTCGCAAAAAGTTTTTCTAAGGACACTTTATTAATTGTGATGATAAATGTCCTCTTTTAAGTCGTTTTAATTGACTGTGGGATAACTCCTCATGGTCATTTCAATTAATAGTACAAGAGAATCAAGATGATGTGGAGATAAACATAAAGTCTATTTCATGATTGCCGTAAGTGCGACTACCGAGGACCTATTATAACATATTTGACTAAAAATAGATGTTCCAGCCGGTGGTGGTTGAAGGTCCATTGCTAGACGTAAGCGTCTTCTTTGGCCACCATCTTCTTTTACCCCTAGCTAAACATTTAAATCATCGCGCAGGTGGATAATTCTTATTACAGTTTCACATTAAAATTTTAAGATAATATAACTAAATCAAAATGACCATCGTAACAGCCTACTTTCTATTCTCCTCCTGATGAACAAACTATGCACAGATGTCAGTCAAAATATTGTTCATCATCTGGAGATTGATAAACAGAAATAATCTATTTGTGATCAGGGCCACCGACTGACCCGAACCACATTTGATAAAGACAACAAAGATCGCATGACGAAATGCTCAGCTGCAGTTGATGCTCATTTGTAGATAAACAAGTTTAGTTTAAAATACACAAACTTTAATTAGTCCTTTTTTCTTGTCAATATCCCCAACTTTCAAGAAGATTGGTTGAATAAATGAACTAAAAAAAAGAAACCAAGAAATTTAATTACAATTGTAATTCAAGTATCGGAGAGCCATGCTTCGGCACAAATGGGCCGGCACGACCAGAATGATATTACGGCTTCACAGAAAACCTAGTTGTCGAAATTCAACATTCCTTCAAGTAACTCTTTAAATTATCCTCTCATCGAAGTTTACGTTTAGTCAGGTCATTAGATTTAGTTTCTAAATAATAGGGAAAAACGTCAAAGTAGAAATAAAAAAGACCGGGTCCTATCAAGCCTCAACACTATGATTACCACCCGCAACCTATTAACACAATAAAGGCTAATAATTGTTCTATTACAAATTGAACTATTTGTCATTATCTGGAGCAATGTTCAGCATGCGGGTGAAAAATTATTAGGTTTATAAGTATCATAGACTCTTAAGGAACTGTGCATAATTTCATAGACGAAGACGATAAAGTAAAATCACAATTATTATCATACATTGCTATGTATAATAATAATAACTTTGCGACTCGACAAAGACGATAAAATAAAATGCATGATAATAATTATAATTTTACTTTGTGACTCGACGAAGGTAGAAAAAAAATTATAATTAATATCATACATAGTAATTATTATCATACGTAATAATTATTACGATTCATAGTAATGTATGATAATAATTATAATTTTACTTTGTGAAGGACGACTTTTAACATTTGATCATTTGAAGAATTAGTGGCGTTTAATTTTTTTTTTCGAATATCACGCTAATTTCTACTCAAATCAGGTAAATTGCATTAGATAGCATTGCTTATTTGCAACTTTTTAGCCTTCGACAAAAAATAAACAAAACAATATCTGGTGTTGTCAGGAGTAGGTACCTTAGGACCAAATTAGGACCACATTTTTACGCAGCACAAAGATAAAAGAACCGCAGTTCAATTCACAGTTCGTCAGTAAACGACTACGTAGTTCTTTTACGTTTTTGTAAAGTAAATATTTGTTTGGTGCGACACACATAATATGTGATGGTAGTTAAATAAACTCACTGATTAGGGAAACCCCACGTTTGATGAATATCACATGATAATAATATTTAATTAGTATTACTGCGAGTTTGTTTTATTATACAATGTTAGTGTATTTTTCTATATAGCAAACAGGAGTATGCAGGGAAATTTTATTAAACATTGTGAATCTGTACACATAGAGTAGAGTGCGCTAAAATTAAAATATTACTGGGCACACTGTAATATGCTCAAATCCTTTTGTTCTCAAAAACTTCGAAATCACAATAATAATAAACTGGATACCGTATGACCCGAGGTTGCAATTGTGGAACATTAATTAACGAAGCTCGAAGAGTCTTCAGGAACAATATCGTATTGTAAGGCTAATTTCTTAAAACACTTCTATTAAAAACAAATGTATTATTTCCTTTTAGTTTTACTAAAGTGGGTGTTACATTGCACAGTGGCATTAAGTGCCGTAATGTGCACCTCTGCCTACCTCTTCGGGGATAAAAAGGCGTGATGTTATGTATTGTATTTCCTTTTAGGTTTCGGCATATACAACATATCCCATATGTTGATGTCTGGCGTGATTCTCCTGGGCATGATCATGCAGAGTCTGGCGTTGGGCTACATCCTGCCCGCTGCGCAGTGTGACCTGGACCTGACGCTGCAGCAGCGAGGGTGGCTGTCTGCTATACCTTTCTTAGGTGAGAATTATAACTAGAAACTAAAAAGTAATAGACTCATATCAAATATTTAACATACTAAAGTCCTTCTTTAGCTTACATTTTAAACATTCTGTGTTGAAACAACTCTTGTATTTCAATTGTGGTTTCTTGATTACATCTGTGTAAAAAATCAAGTAGGTATACTATAAGTACTTGAAACTGAAACCAATAGTAATAGGTGCTATTGGTATCGAGTTTCTTATTGCACATTTTTAAATTATCATTTTTTTTTAATATAACAAAACAAAATATTGTAGATCGAATACTACTAACTGCTGAGTACTATTGTTGATCGAAGGTTGTGAAAGAATAATTAAATAACATTCATGCTAATGATAACACCACAGATATATTAAAGAAGTTTCTGTGGATATCACTAAACCCAAGTTATCCACAATAATTTCCCTTTGGTGCTAATTCTTTCCATTAAAATATTCTAGCTATAATCCTGACGTCGTACTTCTGGGGCTGGCTAGCAGACACGCAAGGCAGACGGCCAGTCATGTTGTTCTCCATGATGATATCTGCCGTATTCTCCGCGTTCGCCAGCTTCGCGCCTGACGTCATCTCCTTCGGAGTCTTGGTCTTTTTGTCCGCAATATTGTAAGTGGTTATTTCTAGAAAAACATTCTAAGAGTTTCAAAAAATCACACCTTCATTTAATAAATCACCACCTTAAATATATTTGTTTGCCATTCAAAATATGATAGACAGAAAGTACTGATTTCATCCGCTTTTTGTTAGTTTGATATGAGTACACAGATTGGATACTGAGAATTGTAGGAATCGAATAGTTAGAATTCTTTGCTCGACCTCAGTCCCAAACACGAAACTTTTAGGACCAATTGCGTTTGTCTAATTTGCGACCACCTAATCAATGAAGGCCTCGAGTATCTATAGACATCATTAAAATCAAATAGTTAAACAAAATATCATATAAACAATTTCAATGCTAGATAAGGTAAACGATAAGGTGCATCATCAAGGTAATCAACATTATAGGTAATTACTTCCTTCAACTGTTGTTATTTATGTTTTCTTAAAAATTACACCTACTAGGATATTCTATAAGATGTCAATACAAACATTCGAAGTGAGCTCGATCGCATTCTCGCCCGTCATTGTTCGAGATTACAGCGATACGATCAATGATGCGGCGGACCGCGATCGAGTTCACTTTAATCTTTCGAATTCAAAGGCACAGTCTAGCTGCAGTCTAGAAGGACAACTTATGAGGCATACTTAAGCTACATCTAGTTATGACTATCTTGCCCTTGTCCCTAAATCTCGATCTAACTTGAATACCTTGTAAGATCTCCTCGTTTTTCTATTCTCGCATATCATTGTTGCCCCAGCATAAAATCCCTTGTTTTTTTTGCTATTTTTCAAATCTTGAACTTGAACAAAAAACTTGAATCTTTCCTATTCTTTTCTTTAGAACTATATTTCATCGTATTTAAAAATCGAAACACGCTACGCAGCCGGTGACACTGCGCCTAACTTTTTTATGGTATAAGTCGGTAAACGAGCAGATGGACCACTGAAGCGTTACAAGTGCGTTACCGGCCTTTTGAGATTAGGAATTTAAGGATTGTTGGGAATTCAGGGATTGAGGAGATTGTGAAGAGCCCCCTCTCCTTAATGTTGGTTAATTAGGCCTCCGGTAACCTCACTCACACGACACGTCAGACTCTTATTGACTTCGAGCTGGAGCCCCAGAACTCGTTAAGTTATCCGCAGCTCCGGAACCTGCGCCAATTTAAGTTTTAAGTCTTAAAATAGGTACAAATCTACGTAAAATTATCACTACATTTGTTTCACGTTCCAGTATGTCAGGATCATCAGCCGTAGTGTACACGTACCTGGGCGAGTTTAACAACCTGCGCCATAGAGACAAGATGGTCGCCTTCGGATCCTCATTCGTCGGGATTGGCACCGTCATCTTGCCATGTAAGTTCATCATCTATAATAATATTAGCATTTGTAGGATTATCATTATCTTTTTCGACTCGGAAATCATCATCAATAGCCCGAAAACCTTAACTATAGAGGACCATTTAGAGGAACATAACTTTCATTCTTGGCAGACCAGTTGTAGATCGCAGATTTAACCGCTTGAATGCCAGTACATGAGACACAATAGAGAACACATTGTCTCGTAAAGATCTGCGTTTCGGCATACCACGTGTAAGGATAAGGTTTATCAGAGAGTGTTGCCCGGACTTTGTTATCTAAATAATTTGGTAGTCGCTCAGACACTGAAAATTGTATTAGCTGTTGAAGATCTTTTTTTATATACAGGGTAGAATTTTGTAATGCCATCTGAAGGGGAAGTACTCTTAATATTAATTCTATCTCAAGGATAGAATTTTTTTCCTAAAGAAAACATTCCTTTTTTTGAAAAGAAAGTAAACTGCATTTATTGTTTTTTTTTAAATTATATTGCGTCACACGGTGTTTGAACCGATTAAAATCTGTCAAAGTTTGCACCCTGTACTTTTGTGTTTTCCTTTCATTAACTTTATGAAGTTTGTTAGAGACATTTCATCCTTATTGACCCTAACAATGGATGCAATAAATGTAGGTACATGGTGCAACTTTTTCAAAAATAAAGGAAAGTTTTCTTTGAGTAAAATTTTCTATCTTAAGTTAATACTTACTACTTCTCCTTCAGGTGGCATTAGAATATTCCACCCTTTATTTGATGGGCCGATGTTTGACCACTATCTCGCCTGGTGGTAAGCGATGATACCAATTCACTCAGGCCTTGAAGATCGCATTGATCTAAAGAAAACAAAAACAGAGTACCATGGTACCCACGGTCTTTATTTTTCTTTACATATCCCTCTTATCTGCGCGTAGACGCGCAGCTACGCCTACAATTACCAAACGAGCCACACATATCTCAATTTATATTAACAGTCGACACAGTACAGGCGCCACTATTTGTTAATAATAATTAAGACTTCTTAATTAACCAGCAGGAGTACAAAAAGAAATAATTCCAACACCATTTTTGCACACGTTTATTATAAGTAGGTACACATAACATCACGCCTTTTATCTCTGAAGAGGTAAGCAGAGGTGCTCATTACGACACTTAATACCACTATAGAGGTACAATGTAACACCCACTTTTCTCTATTTATGTTATGAGTCCCATGTAATAGGGGGTGACCCTATTGCCGTATACTGGGTACAATTCCAGACTCCGTGCTACTAGTAGATACAAGATTTTTTTTTAAACTCAGTAATACTTTGCCCTTCCTGGGAATCGAACCTGAGACCCCATGCCCAGCAGTCGCACTTGCACCCACGCGGCCAACGAGGTAGTTCTTTTCTCAAAAATCCACCTTAACATTTTCAGGTGTATCCTGGCTAATTCTCCCACTGGAGTTTGCCTACCCAATCTCCATCCTGGGCATCGAATACCGTCCCTGGCGACTCCTAGTAGTGGCCTGTGCGATTCCCTTCGCTTTGGGTTCCGTACTTCTGGCCTTTGCACCAGAGAGTCCCAAGTTCCTGTTCGCAACTGGCAACTATGATGCTGCCTTGGATGTGGTGAAGAGGATCTACCATAGAAACACCAAGAAAGACGTTGACACTTTTCCTGTAAGTAATAATTCAACTAATGTCCTAAATCACCATCATCAACAACCTATAAATGCCCACTACAGAGTAAAGCCTTTTCTCACACGGACAAGGTTTGAGCATTAATCACCACGCTAGCTCAATGCGGGTTGGCGATTACAAACTTATAATTAGAAACAATAAGCCCACGTTCCCTCACTCCTTCACCGTTTGTGTCTAGATAATCTTAGAAAGTACATATAACTCGATAAAAGTCACATTGGTATTTGCCGTTGGTAAGTTTTGAACCAGCACCCTCATGCATAAGAAGCGGGCTTAAACCTCCGGGCCACCACGACATCACATCACCAACTCTCTTCCAAAATAGTACCCTCGTAAAAATATTACCGCAGTTCAAATATTTTTAAGATAGATCGCAATTTAGAACTTCATAGGTTCAACATTTCGTTTTAACTAGAAGATAACATTTTACTAACATTAATATATAAAAATTTACGAAAGATGGAAAGTGTGACGGGGATATTGAAAGGAGCGTGAAAGCGGGAAATAGTGTTAATGGTGCTTTACACTCTGTAATATCGAGTAAGATAATATCCAGCAAAGCTCGACTTGCTGTAATGCAGTGTGTATTGACACTAACGCTTATGTATGGTAGTGAATCATGGGTGTGGCAGAAGAAGCATGAAAGCCGGATTAATGTGGACTAAATTGAGTGATCGAGTGAAAAATGTGTTCTTAGAGAAAAGTGTGGATTGAAAGTGTTTGACCTTGTAACTCGACACTATCTTTATTTTTAGTTAACTACGCTATTTCGAAATTACGTACTTATTGAAGTTTAATATATTGACTTTAACTTTAAAGCAGGTTCAATGCTCTTTAACATTCATTTGTTATCTTTGTAATTATTTATCTCAATAAAAACATTCAGCTGCAATTTGCCACTGAGATAAAATAGTTATTTAGGTATGTGCAGCTACGTCGATATATCACTTAAAATAACTGTTGAAATTCAATTGATTGTTCAATAATGCATACATAACATTACGCCTTTTATCCCAGAAAGGGTAGACAGAGGTGCATATTACGGCATTTAATGCCACTGTACAATGTATGTATACCCACTTTTCACTATTTATGTTATGAGTCCCATGTAATAGGAGGTGAGTCTATTGCCATATACCGGGCACAATCCCATACTCCGTGCTACTACTGAGATTTTTAAAAACCCCAGTAATAATTTGCCCGACCCGGGAACCCTTGCCCGGCAGTCGCGCTTGTGACAACTCGGTCAACGAGGCAGGCAATTGTTCAATAATATTAAGGTCAAGAAATTATTTTTCTTGATCAATCTTCTCAACCTCTAGTTTGGGCCTCGTGACTAGATAATACCAGCATATTTCGACACGAAACTATTCAGTAATCTAAAACTAACTATATATTCTAATAATGTTTCAAATGTATGTACCTGTCGCGGAGAACCCAACGGGTAACCGGGGCTCCGGCTCGACGTGCAGGAGAAGGAACGGGGTGGTTTTTAGTCAGTAAGAGTCTGACACTCCCTTCCGCCTCACCCAGGCGGGAGCAGTCATTCGATGATTTTCCCCCCTTAAAAAAATGCATGTACCTAATATATTTGTATGTCTATCACGGCAAAACATAGTGGACTATCTTTATATGTAAGACCTTATTATGTAAACTACCTATGTTTAACAAATAAATGATTCTGATTCTGATTCTTCCAGATAAAGTCCCTGATAGTGGACCAACATACAGCTAAGACCTCAAACGTGCGAGGCCTGGCCGCCATCTGGAGCTCAATGAAGGAGCAAACAGTTCCTCTGTTCCAGCGCCCTCTCCTCGCCTGGACTGCACTCACCTGCTTCGTGCAGTTTGGGATCTTTGCCACGTAAGAATTATTATTATTGCCTTATGAATTTTTTTTTAGTTGGAGATTCAATAAAACTCAAGATTATTTGTTAACAGATGATGAATTATAAAGTTATAGACTATAGTTGTTACTGAAGAATTGGGTAGTTTCCAGGGTATCAAAATTAAAAATCTAATTAGTCCGTCTGTTAGGTAAATAAAAATATTAGACACGTATTTTTTAATTTTCTCGTATTACGTTGTAATACTTAAATAAAATGGCGCTAAGTTTAGGAGTGGGAGGTCGTTACGTCATAACGTGTTACAAAATGTGACACGCTGTGACGTCACACGATATTTCAAATTAATATATCGTCGAAAGTATTTAATTTTGTGAGAAAAGAAAAAATACGAGTCTAATGTTTTAAATTAATGCACCAGACGGACATTAAAATAAAATTTAGGAAACTATCGTATTGTTGCGAAATAAAATTAGTATGAATATCTGTAGATCGTTTTTAACCGACTTAAAAAAAAGGAGGTACTCGGTTTAACCTGCATGTATGTATGTTTGTGTGCGTTTGGCTCAACTGATTTTGATGTAGTTTGATATTGTGAAAAAAAGAGGGGGTGGAATTCGTTTTTAAACTTAGTTTTTAACTTAAAATGTCTTATATTAAAAACTATCTATAGGTGTTGGTCTAAAATGTATAATTGGGAAAATAAAACCTTTAAATTGGCTAGTTTCCTAGGTTTGAAATAAATTGTTTCAACTTTTCATTTCAATAACTAATTAAAAAATGATCATACTCTCATCCATTGATTTGACAATTTACCTACTTTTGGGTTTTTTCTCGCTAATTTTAGGGAAATAAGTATGCTATTTGACGCAGATATATGATGACGTCATAAGTTGCGATCCAATACAAAATTCATAGAAAAGTATCGTTTTTGACATTTCCATAAAAGTATTGAATTTGACTACCTGTCAACTACCGTATGCTTTCGTATAATACGTTTGTTGTATAATTTCTTATATTATATTTCGTTTATTATATTTCGTATAATAATATGTTTCGAGTTATCATGTCGAGTAAAATTAATAGTCCAAGGTAGCCTGTAACCCATTACTAGATTGAATACCTTCTCAGAAGAAAATCGTTCGTTTATGGAAATATCTATCTTCATATTCAATTTCATGTGATATAATAAAATATATATGTCCATATATATGTCCATACTTATTTGTCTACTGTTCGTTTTGCATTACGGATATATTTTAATACTTCTTCATTATATTTAATAAGTATATTATATTCTGTGATGTGTATAATTATATACGATGTTAATGTTAACTTTGATCTTAATGTTAATTATATGTAATACTTGTCAATGTATGATCAAAACTCACAAGTGGTAAACGTTTACACCTACTATTGTGTCTCTCTGCATCACCCTAAGGTTGACTGTTAGAGAATGCCACTAGGCATCAAGTCCGCCTTTGTATACCTACATGAAGTGTAAATAAATAAATAAAAAAAAAAATACTTACATTTCCAGAACGAATGGCTTCTACGTGTGGTTCCCTTCGATCCTGAACTCTCTGGCGCATCATGAGGGAGGAGAGTCCAGGATCTGTGATGTACTGGACGCTGGACGAGATGCCGTCTCCAATGGAACTATGGTGAGTTTCTACATACAATGTCATAACTTCATTTCTTCATACGTATTTCATGGAATGAAGCAAGTTATGAATAGTTATGAATAAAAGGGGCGTATTGCACAAATATTACTATACTAGCTACTTCCGCGCGGTTTCACACGCTCTGCTCAGCTCCTATTGGTCGTAGCATGATGTTTTATAGCCTATAGCCATCCTCGATAAATGCGCTATCCAACACAAAAATAATTATTCAAATCAGACTTGTAGTTACGGAGATTACCTCGTTCAAACAAACAAACAAAAAAACAATAGTATAAGATTTAAACTAGCGGACCCGACAGACGTTGTCCTGCATACTATAATATTTCAAGCGATAAGGGTATTAAAAAAGGTATGAAAGCAAAGACCAATAGCGCCATCTGGCGGGCTGATTTGTGAATCTAAACCATCCAGGGCGCTACTCAAACACATACAGAAAAAAACATTTAAATCGGTCAAGCCGTTTCGGAGGAGTTCAATGACATACACACATACAGCAGAATCAATACATAGTATAAAACAAAGTCGCTTTCTCTGTCCCTATGTCCCTTTGTATGCTTAAAAATCTTTGAAACTACGCAACGGATTTTGATGCGGTTTTTTTAATAGATAGAGTGATTCTTAAGGATGGTTTATATGTATAATACATGCAAAATATAGTAAAGAAACACTGATAAATTTAGAGGTTTCTAATGTGATGTCGTAAATCAGCACGTTTTTTTGCGCTTATATTGCACTAGCTTTCACCCGCGGCTTCGCTCGCGTCACAAAAGGATAAAAAGTAGCCTATGTGACATATATCAATACACACAGCGCCATCTATACCAATACTTTTGTTTTCCCTCGGGAATATCAAATTTTTCGGGATAAAAAGTACCCTATTATTTAATCCAGACTTCTAACTTTACGTCTGCAAAAATTCAAAGCCATCGGTTTAGTAGTAACGGCGTCAAAGCGGAACAAATAAACAAACAAACAAACTCACTTTCAGATTTTTAATAGTAAGGAAGGATACGCTGGCTGTACCTTACGAGATAGACCAAAATAATGTACTACAGTATTGACCACCTTAAAAAGTTCAACAAAAAACTCCGTGATGGTACACGTCATGCGGATAGATGAAGCGACGTGACACCAGGATAAACTGGTTTTGTTGATTGATGTGTGAATGTGTATGTGGAACAAAGCTTTTTATTGAGAAATTACTATCTGTATGTACATTTTTCCACCATTCACCCGACTGCTTCGTTGGCCGAGTGGTCGTAAGTGCAACTGCCGGGCAAGGGGTCTCGGGTTCGATTCCCGGGTCGGGCAAAGTATTACTGGGTTTTTAAATATTCTCAGTAGTAGCACGGGGTCTGGAATTGTGACCGGTATATGACAATAGGCTCACCCCCTATTACATGGGACTCAAAACATAAATAGTGAAAAGTGGGTGTTACATTGTACAGTGTTATAATGAGCACCTCTGCCTACCCCTTCGGGGATAAAAGGCGTGATGTATGTTATGTTATGTAATCCGTTTTGTCCAGATCTGTGACGACACAATCCACACATCGACATTCGAGCGTTCGATCTACATCGGCCTGGTGTTCTCCTCCATGTACATCATCGTGGGCTTCCTCGTGGACTACGTGGGCAAGAAGCCCATCCTGGTGGTGATCCTGGGCATCACTGGGGTCTGTGGGATCTGTGCCCACCTGGCCTATAACCAGCAACTGGCCGTAGTTCTGTTCGCCGTGTTCCAAATGTCGGGCGCCTGTATCGGACTCATGAATGCTGTCGCCGTTGAACTGTTCCCCACTAAATATCGGTGAGCTTTTTTGGTGTTTGGTTTATTTTGGGATATTGTTTTATTATGGGATGTAAGTAAGCCAGCAGACGGATCACCTGATGGTAAGGAATCAGCCTCGCCCATGGACAGCTGGAACACCAGAGGCGTTACAAGTACGTTACCGGCCTTTTGGGGATTAGGAATTTGAGGATTGTTGTGGATTCAGAGATTGGAATGATTTGGGTTAATTGGGCCTCTGGTAACTTCCTGTGTTGCTGTTGCGCGTGTTGAGGGCCTGTTTTTAATTTCATTATCAAAAGTGCTATTTAAAATTACTTTGATTATAGAGGTAGTATTGGAAACATAATGACGTCTTCCAGTAAAGTATAAAATCTGATTATCAGAAAGTTTAATTATTATTAGCATATTTATATTATTTGCTTCGACTGAAGAAGAAGAAAGTTTTTCTAAACATTAGTCCGATAAGTAAGGAGATAAATATGGGGGTCACCTGGAAAGCTTTCCGGGAGTTTTAAAAGTCGATAATTTTGTAGATACCACATAGCGAAATGAAAATCGTATCGAAAAAAAATTTTCAAAATTTTTAATACTCCCGGAAACCGTCAGGTATAAGCACCAAATTACTGAACTACATAATTATTATTTATTATTCATAATAATAATGACAGTTACATTATAATAATAAAATAATGATCGGTTTACAATCAGCTCAATTAGCAGGTGAGGCTGACTGATTCGACGAACAACACCAACCTTAAGAACATTTAATGAAAAAAAAAATATATGTATATGTAAATATAATAAAGAAATAATAATGATAGTTACAAGCTGTTTATGATGATGACGACTGGCGTAGCCTCTCCAACACTAATTTGGAGTTTTACGACATTTTCTTAAGTTACTGTCAGACATTTTAAGATTGTATCTATACAGGCTATAAGGAGATTTCATCAATGCCTACATACTTGCTCATCTTATCTTTACAATAACCCAATAGTGCTTGGTCCCCATTAAACTAAAGTAACACACATATATAATTTCCAGAGCAATGGCGATCTGTCTATCAATGATGATGGGTCGAGTGGGCTCCATGGTGGGCTCCAACCTCATCGGGCTGTTCCTTGAGGTCAACTGCGGAGCAGGGTTCTATCTGTTCGGCTCCATTATTATAGGTAAGGAAAGGCAATATAATAATAAAGTTTTTTTTTGTCACATCAGTAAAGGATCTTTTGAAGAGATTGGCAGAGTCGTAACTATCAATATACTATGTATAATTATGTTACATCTAAGTAGTATATGTAATATAATTATGTAAGTTTATTGTTATGTCATATACATGTAAGTTTATATAGGGATTTATTTTATAAAAGTCTTTCTTACGTACGTATACGTTCTTATATACGTCTCTTTTTTACGTATTTCTGTTGAGTCTTCTTAAATACGCTTGCTTCTTGCATCGACCATTGTTTTTGTCTCTGCATCACCCAAAGGTCTGGCTGGAGGAGAATGCCCTAGGCATTAAGCCCACCTTGTACATTAGTATGTGCATGAAGTCTTTTAAAATAAAAATAAAAAATAAAGGACCGAGAGACATATTATTTTATTGTTAGTTTATTTAATCTGAAAAAGAAATCGTCATATAGTAGTATTACAATTAAGACGTCAACAGTTTAAAGCAATGGCTTCGTAAGCTTGACTTGCTAAAACTAGACGTATGACAAACATCTGAGATCAATTTAATAACATTCTATAGCTCGCTTGACACTATAACTATCTTTGTACTATATGTATATTATCTGTGAGGTCGCCTTGTATCGGTATAATGGCATTGACATACCAAACTACACAAGTTTAAAATTGTTATATATTAAAAAAAATCATAACATCACATCTTTTTAGTGCAGATTACTGTACTGTAGGTACATATGTAGCACCCACTTTTCACTATTTATGTTATGAGTCTCATTTAATTGCCTTTTAAAGCCTATTGTCATATACCGGGAACACTTCCAGACTCCGTGCTACTACTGAGAATTAAAAAAAAATCCAATTATACTTTGCTCGACCCGAGAATCGAACCCAAGACCACTTACCCAGTAGTCGATTCTAATAATAAAATTTCTATGTTTAACCAACCCATAATTTCTTCCAGTAAACTCCCTCTTCTGCTTGACGCTACCAAACAAGAAGAGGATACCACACAAGAAGATCGTAGTAGAATCCACACAGAACGAGACCCACGAACCGGTATGAAGCGGTTACAACCAGACATATACTGGACAGAACTAGTCAATTCTGTTTACGAAGAGAGCTTAAAGGATGTGTGAACAAATTTCCCTGTAAATTAACATTGAGTATTTACTAATTAATTTTTATATAAATAACACAGTTTATATACCAAACAAATTGGTAAAAATTATATGAATAGTAATGGATTAAAGTTTGCAAGAATTGCTTGGGGCCCGGTGAAAATTCTATTTAAAACAGTCTCCTAAGTCGGACGCGAGGACTCTCATAAACAGGTCCCTTTACGCTCGGAGTAATTATCCATGGGACCCGATATCTTCCCGGCCCCATATACGCGCGGGCCCCCTTATCCTAATATATGCACGGGCCCCTCTTATCCGTGGGCCCCAGAGTAATTACTGCTCTGTCTGCGTGCTTAATCCGGCACTGAAATTATATGATTTTAGTTCCAATGTATTATATTAATACGATGTGAATTAAATTCAAACTTCATTCCAAAAGTAGTTTAATACTAATCTACTATGTATTTGCTGAATAAATGTGTTGACGACGGATATATCGTAGAATTCGTTGCCAGCAGTGCTAGCCAAATGCCATTTAGCGCTTGTCTACATGTAGAGTAGAAAACTAAATTATATGGAATTGACGTAAAATTTGACACTTGTCAGTGTCATCCCCATACATTTTGATATCTACTCTCTCTGTAGACAAGCGCTAAAGTTGCATTTGGCTAGAGGCCCTGGTTACTTCATAAACCATTCAATTGACGGCCTAGCCTGTTTAATAAATTATATTTTCTAGACATGACACCCAGACCCGGAACAACAATTTAAGAATCACACAAAGGGTTGTTCCGTGCGGGAATCGAACCCACGACACCTTACACGGCAGCTGATTGGCCCAGCCACCGCGCCAACCGTGCACTCAAATAACACAATATCAATAATATCACCATACAATACTAGTAACTGCTTATTTTTGATAGCTAGTATATGGGTAGATACTTACCAAATTCAATTCTTTTTTCGAACTGTCAAAAACGACAGTTTTCTATGAATTACGAGATTGTGTATTGGTGACGTCACATTTTTTTAGCGTCAGCATACTTATTTCGTAAAAATGTGCTGGAGAAATATTAAAATTGAGTTGGTCATAAAATCAATTAATTAATGAAAGTGTGATTGTTTTTTGATATTTTATTGTATTCAACAGTCGGAATAATTTATTTTTGATTAAAGAAAGTACCATATTGTTATAGTTCTAACCTGAGCGAACCTACCAGTCCAATAGCAACTTTAATAAAATAAACAGAAATGTTAGCCATTCAGCCAAATGGCTAATCATTCAGGCTGTCAGTTGACTACACCAAAGAGATACCATTCGAAAGTGAAATGAAAAATATGTAGATAGGTACAAAATTATTACTATTTCTAATTTATAAAATTATATTTATCACTTTAAAATTATGTATTTAGATGTAAGTAGGAAATAAATTGTAATTATGAGAATGTTATTTTGTTGTTTTTTTTTATTAAGTCGTTTGTAGCCCCTATGTGACCCCTAGAGAAGGGTAAGTGTTGGTTTAAACTAAAAGGGGTGATTAAATCTATTCCAAATGACATAGGGTGTGAATTCATAGTCTCCCCCAATGCTCCTGGTATAATGGATTCGATTACCATATCTACTGAATACCTTTTTATATTTTTTTTGTTTCTAAAAAGACGTATATTGACTCCAATAAATTACCCTGTGTATAAATAAATAAGCATCTTAAAATTAATGTTGCAATGAAAATCCATACATTTCTTACCCAATGACTTCTATAGACGATGAATCTAGTTTTTTTATTTTGGTATATTCTACGTACAAATTGTTATTTGATTATAACAATTTTGTACAGATTGTTAATTTAATAAAACGAATACATTTTAATTACATTTTTTTTATTTGCCCCTTCTAATTTCGAAATTCAAATTTAATACTCATTTATTTATTTATTCAGATAAAAAACATAAATTAAAAACTAACTATTACTTAAAAAAATTAAAACTAAATACTTAGGTATTTCGAAATACAATTAAATACTTATTTAATGTTGACAGGTACAATAAATAAATCAATTTTTAAAAATTATACTATCTAACTGTACCTACAAATTGCAAAAAAAAACAACCCACTCATTTAAAACCTTAGCCCGCACACAGGGTTGAGATAATCCTAGTCCTACCCACACACACACACACGTGTATCATTCTGTGTACATTCAGTGAAGCACTCATTCACAAGTTTAGCTAACTTGTTGAGCTGCGCAGAAAAGATGCGCAGTAACATAACCTCATACTTTACTGAAAAATTATTCATGAAAAGCGTCGCGAAGGCTTTCAAGGAGATCTTTCAGAACGGAAAACCGTGCGCCGCCCTACACAGCGGAAGTTGAAGGTATCCACTTCCTGGAAACTCGACGACGAGGGCAGGGAAATTTCAGATTTGTGGGCGCCGGTACCAGGAGATCAGAAACGTTAGGAGACCGCGTTGCCAAGGGGTGCGCGCCAAGGCTATGCACCACGCATGCGTCGAAATCTAGTATCGATTTTCTTCCACCCTCACGACTAACGCAATCACAACCCCTCTTTGGACACGAAGCTACGAATAAAATAAATATGACTCCATTTATTTAAAGTGCAAACTTATTACAATATACACAAAAAGTGTACTATTAATAATTTATTTGAATTTTGATAAACGCAATATTAATATAAAGAGTGTCAGTTATCTTTGTCACATGTTTATTAAGTGGAAGCTTCTTATATTGCATAGAATTAAATATAGCGTAAGCCTACATAATTAATTATGTTTGTCTAAGGCTCTACCATGAATACGGAAACCATTTATTGATTGTCCACACACTCATTATTGCAAAAAATAATTATACTTACAATGACAAAAATCATACATTACGTATCATTTTAATAAAGTCTTCGTAGCTCCGTAGCGACAATGTTGAGCTCGACAACTATACATACACCCTTACTTATGCTTAGGTATACTGGTCTACGTACATCACCCCCGTCGCGAGAATGGAATTTATTTAGCTCCTCGGCAGTCTGCGCGCCTAGTAAGTCAGATGTCGAGGAAAGTTCGTTGAAAAGATATCAAGCGATTTTCCAAGTGGAAGTTAATTTTTATAAGATTTTAAAATGTTCCAAGAAAATTCTTAAGAGAAAAATTTTGCAAGCACGCCTTTTGTTTTTCATGTTCTTAAAAAATAGTATACAAATCTATGCCTTCCAACAGGAAACTGCACATCCGCCCAAAGAAAACCACTATACTTGAAACTCTGCTTGGGGCCTTGGCACATGACAGTCAATGCCCCTAGTTGCGAGTCCAAACCGTTGACTGATCCGCCATTTTCGTCATTTGTACCAGGAGAGCAAATTCTACGTAGAGGTTATTGATTTTCCACGACGCGCCAGAAAGAGACGGCAAGGGCAAAGTTTTCCCTAGAGACAGAACGGGACAGAAGCTTTGTTACGGTCGCGTTCACCCCAACCCCTTTTGTGCTCAGCTGATTCCATTCACAGAGTAAGAAATGTTTGCTCAGAAAACGAATGAAGTTCACATGCAACAGGTGAATTTCAGGTATGTATAAGCGTGTATGGCATTGTATATAAAAGTCTGAGTTTATTTTTATTTCAAAGCTTTATATTTTGACAGATTTACTTTAATTGTTCATTCATCAAACCGAAGGATTACTTAGATACTTAGGTCATTTGTTTCTTTAAAATTCATCGATCTCGTAGTTCACGATGTAGGTAAATTAGCACTTTATAAAAGATGGAACTCTTATATATATATTATTGTAAATCTTATATAGTTTTTGTCAATCTTATAGTTCTAGGAGATATATTTTGCTTAGGTACTTGAGTACTTCTTATTTTGTTTCTTTTACGCGTGCTCTTATTATAAACTTTACCCTATAAACTGTCTTGGTAATTTTATTTATCGACATTTCTGTAAAATAAATTGAAACCCAAAACTCCCACGCTTCGACTTATAGAGCTGCAAAAGTTAATAAACACACTTTTAATAAAAACAAGTAGCATTTCTATAAATGCCGGTAATTCATAGATAAGATACATAATACGTATCTATGAATGATGACTTTAAAGTTCTATTTCTAGAAAATGGATAAATGATACGATATAATGATGAAAATAATGTGCATGTGACGCAATACCTAGGGAAAAATGTGAAAATACGGAAGAATCACTTAAGTAGAAATAAGAACTTTCTTGTTTTCTAGTTACGTATATTTTACGTTGTCCTACATATGACGACTGCAGCGCCATCTGGCGGGCTGATTTGTAAATCTAAACCATCCAGGGTGTGACTCAAGCGCATACAGAAAAATTCATTTAAATCGGTCAAGCCGTTTAGGAGGAGTTTAATGACATACACGCGCACAGCAGAATTATATGTATAAAAAGATGTGGTTTTTAGGATAAAATGCATAATTAATAGGAATGGTTTAAAAAAGTAAGTAATATTAAGTAGGTCCGTTTAGTTCTTTTATGGGATCAGCCGGAAAACAAGCGAGAGATTAATACCTGATGGTAAGGTAAGCAATCGGTGCCACCCATTAACACCCGATACACCAGACGCCTTACAAGTGCGTTGCCGGTTTTTTGAGGATTGTTGGGGAATCGGGGATTCGGAGATTGGGGAAACTAGGGTGAGGGTGGGTTAAGTTACTTGAAGTTTGGACAAATGCCAACCACTTTTACCACCTTAACCATTAACAATTTTGATTTATTTATACTTTTATTGCCTCATCATCTGAAAATTCATACTGAGAGAATAAAAGAGAAAGAGAGAGAGAAACGAATTCTCCCATTTTCCCAGGATAATATTTTTTCCGGAAAACATAAGACACTGTGTCCTTTTGTTACGATATATCAGACACATGAATGAAATTTTATCTAGTTCCGCTTTGCTTTATAGCACGATTGAGTAAAGTGTAAAAAATCACAATAATCCACACTTTCATATTGATATTGATAAACTAATGTGATAAAAAACTGGAGTGTCATTACATGATACTTAATAGACAGATAAGTCTTTATTTTTTTAGACTGTAGAGGAACGTAAGTACCTACTTTTTGACAATTGTGTAAATCACCTGTTTGTTTTTGAGGCTGTGTTTTTTTCTTTACAGTACCTATCATAATTACTCTTTTGTAAACTCCGTTTAAAAAACCGACTGCTACCCAGAGGGGGTTAATTTGTATACTAAACCCTTCTCCTAAGTGAAAATAGCATACACTTTTCTGAAAACTGGATAAAAATTCGTAGCAGCGAATCGCGCACTAACATACAAGTCAAATCGCGAATCTGCTTATTTTTCTTCTTGAAGTCGGTTTAAAATGTTTTATAGTTTTAGTGTTGCATAGTTTATTGGTTAAGTCACTGATGTTTGTGTGTGTGCTCGGTGCTCTATAAGAAATTATGGAAACACATTTATATCGTGTTGGCCTGGAGGTAAAGACATGCACCCTCATGTACATGTACACATTTTCCAAGTTATATGTACGTTTTAAGATTATTTAGACACCACTGACAACCGTTGAAGGAAAACGTCGTGAAGAAATCTGGACTTATAATTCTGAAATCGCCAACCCGCATTGAGCAAGCGTGGTGATTAATGCACAAACCTTCTCTATACGTGAGAAGAGGCTTTGCTCAGCAGTGGACATTTATAGGCTGTGAGATATAACATAAAGCGCTACTAATTACTACCACGCGCCGCTGTTCTGTTAGTAGGAACAGTAAGGACCAAACACGGACTTGTCTTTTCTTATTCTGCTCTCATAAAAAAAGATAATTCTTCCAATACCAACAGCAAACTGTTAAAGGTTAATTCTCCTTTGGTTGGATACTTTAAGAGCCAATTTTTCAATGCTCAGTTAAATGTTAACTGATTTTTTTTTTTTTTTTTTTCTTTCTTCTTTGGCAACCGAGTCTCCAATACGATGTTGTCGACTATACTGCTGTCCAGGTGGTGGTGACGGCAGATTAATGAGCCGTCGAAGTTAACTTTGCGGTAGTTTTTAGTAGTTAGTAGCTGAAAGGACAAAACAATTGGGTTAGTAAACATATAAATATTTACAACTATTTTACTGTATGAGTACAGGGGTGAAGAAAATAGTTGAGGGGACGTACACAATACAAACACACACAGATATATACACCATTTACATAAATGTCACCGTCATAGTTTAATCTCATTATCATTAATGAATCGACATAAACAATGGATTAATTTAGGGGAAAAGTGAGTTAAAAGGAGGTGGAAATTAATTGGAAGTGGGATTTGAATACTGGGGAGTTTTTTATAAAGGTCAAAAGATTGGGAATTTAAAGGACACGAAAAAAATATATGGTCTACAGTTCCCTCGTCAAGGCCGCATTCACACAGCGAGCTGTCGCGGACACGGATCTTGTTGAGGAAGACTGGGCTACTACAATGGCCGAGTCTGAGTCTGCACAAGGATGAAACAGTGTGGCGGGGGAGCTTAGGGTACTTGGAAAACCAAGGCCTCCGCCGGATGCCGGGCTGGACACTTGCATAGTAGGCTCCTTTACTTTTGGAAGTGTCTACCCACACTGCAGCCCATGAGTCAAAAAGCTTGTGTTTGGTGTCGGCACGTACACAAAGCACCGCTAATTAGTTGCAGCGCTACACATCGACACAACTGTCATTTACACAGTGTACATGTGTGCGTAATTTCATATAACTGTATATAAAAATATTCGTCCACCACGTTCACATTGGTATTTTCATTCTTGTGTCGGTATACGTATTTTTATAATTTAATGCATAGGTAAGGTTAAAACTATTTACAATCATTGATATGACCCGACATTTTCACTGTCATTATCGTAGTGCTCGTGGTCGATTGGTTAATGAGCACGCTTTTATCGTCTTTCAAGGATCAATGATGTGGGTTCTATTCCAGCTAAAAGTTAATTTTATTTTACCTTGTTTTTCTTATTTTTTTTTTGTTTTTTGTCAAAAATATAAATATCAGGCTATAAAAGAAGCAAATGAGTTGGTAAATAAAAAAACTATTTTTTATTACAATTAATTTATTTATTATACAAATATGTTGTTTTATATTCAATATTTATATCTAATAATAAATTATATACCACATGTTAAGTTTAAAGTTCTTTAAATCATAATTAATAGATATGACAATAAACCTCATAGTCGAATCGGGAAATATCATGCGGTATAGCGGTAATACGATGGCAGCAACATTTTTTATTAAGTAGGTAATAAACAAATATACAACATTGTTTTGTAATTAATAATATAATGTATTATTAAATTACAGTTTTTACAGTAATAAACAAGTAAAACATGTAAAAAATTACACTGTCACATAATATTTCTTGAAATGGGCGACTTTTTGTCGTTTGAACTTCATTAATTATCTATTTTACGACGGTTGTTATAAGGTTCAATATTCAGTGGGCTGTATGATAGTAAAAAGAATGTGACGAATGCTATGGAACGATTTTAACTTTCATGACCTTTAGATCAGGGAAACTTTAAATTAATTGAAGATGGGCGTAAATATAATATGTCAATCAAGTTCGAAAGCAGTTAAATAAATTTGTTAATGAAAAATTAAAGTGAAGTGAATAAACATGTTGAATAGAAAGAAATTATGACAATTTCTAACCACAAAACATAAATAACTTCACGTTATGTTCTGACAGCATTTTTATTCTTAAAAAAATTAAACATTTATTTTATGTTAATTTTAATAAAGGCAGAGTTTGACAGGCTCAATAATTGATTCCGAAATCAATACAATCACTGATCCTACAAGGCAGAAGGTTGCAATTCGTATACCTTTCTCCATCTTTTCTTCACAATATTTTACGCCCATCCTTATCCGACTTGAAAGTCTTTTCGTCGCTCAATATGATTACACTGTTCGCCCAATCAAAATTAATAAAGTCCTTAGCAAATTCTTAGCGCTTTTGCTGGTGAACCACAGATAACAATATTTTCTTCTCTGGCTTCCTGCACCTTAAACCAGAATGCAGGTGTCTCCGTACAGTTTGTATTAAAACATTCAGTGCTGTCGCTGTAGTGCGGGTTGGCAGGAACGGATCAGCCATGTGCCTGGCTACGATGTCGTAGTGCCGAGCCGATGAATTTGCCTTTGGTTTAGGCCCACGTCGACGATGTTTAACGTCACCGGTCTCCGCATATCTGTGCACCCATAACTGCATGGATCTCCTCTGTTGATACCAAACAAATAAGTATTTAAAATACCAGGAAATACTTTACAGGAATTAAAGTTACTTAAAAATAATAATAAATATAAGTAAACACAATGTTAGAATAATAATTTATAATTAAGTAGTGGCGTAAGGAATAAAAATCCCTAACCAGATATGTTTTAAAGAAACACTCCTAACAAAAACAAGTCAAGTTACAATACAATTAATAATAAATTATTAATATATCTTTATAATATTGAACTTCATAATAAGTTGCAATAATTATTTTATTCTAGTGCAAAAATTGATAGGTGTGTCGAGTTACAAAATGAAATAAATATTATTTAGAATATCAACGTAGTATCTTATTTACTCACCGATATCATTAAACGCCTTGCTATTTCAGTTATTGTTAGTTATGTTTTGCTCATGCAAAACAATGGTTTCAGCCTTTTTAAATGTTGATAGGTGTTGGAACATCTTGTAAAAATAAAAATAACTTTGCACACGAATATAAGTAGTGTAGCAATAAACTATGAAATCCTCATAAATTGACAACTAAGAACGCAATTATTTTGTAAGTCGGGTGATTTGAAAAACATGTTTTAAATAGTCGGTAGTTACTTCATAAGCGTGTAAAATAAAATGACTCGAGATTTCTATGGTCGCCACAAACATTGCAAATATACTCAGGTATCGAACCATTAAGAAATCACAGTTAATTACTTTTTTACTGTTTTTATCTTATTTAAGTTGGTTGAAATGCATGAAGCAAATGAGATTATTCTAAATAATAAATAACTAGAACTAAAATATAAATAAAAGATATTATAGGTATAAATAAATCTAAAGTATTTACTATTAAAATTAACATAAGATTTAGAACAATAGGAAAGGAAAAAAAAGAAAAGATTTAATTGTTTCTAATTTCAAATTTCAAATATTTGATTAATTAATTCTAAAACAACATGTGAATGTTGGAATCGATCCGGCGGCACTTTACTTGACAATTGGAGGCGATAACCATTGCGCCAAGCGCGCTGTAGATGAGATCATCAAAATATTTTATATCATTCAGTAACATAAAATTACAATGAGAAAGCACTATATTTATATGGGTATTGTATAGCTCGATCGTTCATTATTTTTGATTTCGATTTATTCAAAGTTTGTTATGAGTAATTTTATCTTTACCCTCGTTTTTATTTAAACTTATTTACTAAATTATTGCGTATACCGACACAAAAATGATTTTTAAATACCAAGATGTGTGTGATAGACGAATGTTTCTATACATATCTATTGATATGAAATTACCCACACATGTATATTGTGTAAATGATAGTTGTGTCGATGTGTAGCGCCGCTAACTAATTAGCGGTGCTTTGTGTACATCATACCCGTACACCACGTAGTGTTGACGTTCGACATCGTTCGAGGCCGCAAATTTGGCTAAGGAATCCGCACACTCGTTACCGCATATGCCAGAGTGGCCAGGAATCCAAGCGATCTCGATGTTTAGGCCATCATTGAAGCAGGAAAGAAGAAGCGCCTTTATCTCAACAACCAAACTGCTATGGGTTCGGGAATGGAGCTGATCTTGGTTGAGGGACTGTAGGCTACTTCGGGAATCAGAAAAAATTACGGAATTTTTGAGGTTGTGAGCTCTAATAAATTTGAGTGATTCCAAAATGGCCGCACATTCACCCGTGAAGACTGATGCCTCCGGGGGACACTTGGAGAGGAGAGCGATCCTCGAATTTTGGAAGTACGCTGCCACTCCTGTACATCCGATTCGGGATAATTTAGACGCGTCTGTGTAGAAGGTATTCCAGCCTCTCCAGTATTTGTCCAAGGCACGTTTGAACTCGTCTGCAGCATTCACGGTGGATTTCGAAATGCCAAGTCCTAAAATCAGTTTTGGTCTAAAGTGGATAACCTCATATACGGAAGAAAACACTGGGAGCACAGGATATTGACTTATGGGTGCAGAGAGGTTTTTAAGCTCCCTGTACCTAGCAATCACGGGAGGGACAGGTTTATTTTTCCAGTAGGAAGAGGAGCTGTAGGAACAGTGGATTTGATCTAGGATAGGGAGAAGGGGATGTGATGAGAGGCAGAGGACTTTTGATATGAAGCGGTCTGCAAGGTATTGTCTTCGAAGGTTGAGAGGAGGCTCCGCACATTCAACCTGAAGAGCGTTTATGGGGGATGATTTCATAGCTCCAATAATTATTCTAAGGCATTTGGCCTGAATGGAGTCTAGTTTTTTTAATGCTTCCTTATTGCAAGGTACAATAAGGAAGCAACAATAGTCCATTACACTTCTGACCAATGCATTGTATATGAGCTTCAATGAAGAGGGTGAGCACCCCACCATACCCCAGCCAGAGCTCTGAGTATTGATACTGAGCGTTCACACCTTCCAACTACGGTGTTTATGTGGTCCACCCCAGACATCTTTGAGTCGAGATGAACTCCCAAAAATCTAGCGCTGCTTTTAATCGGGATAGTCTGACCGTCCATCTCTATACGAAGATCCGGAGTGCGTCGTTTGCGTGTAAAAATGACAGCCGAGCTTTTTGGGGCACTTAAAGATAACCCGTGATTGAGAAGCCATTGGTTTAATGAGGACAAAGAGACATTGATGGAGTGGGCGGCCTCTGTTATAGAGTTGCTGGTGACCATTAATGCGATATCGTCAGCGTACTGAAGGACATTACAGTTAAAATTTAAACAGGAGGGGAGGTCATAGGTATATATATTATAAAGGATAGGACTAAGGACTGACCCCTGAGGTAAACCTTTCCAGGAGGACCTCTGTACTGGGTTATCCTCAGGAGTTCTCAATTGGAGGGTACGATTGGAGAGGATACAGCCTATAATTCGGCAAATCCCACTCGGGATTCTCAGCTCTTGCAGTTTCTGCCTGAGAAGGGGTAAGAGGACAGAATCATAGGCCGCTGAGATGTCCAGGAAGACCGCGACCAGCGACTCCTGCCTGCTAAGGGCCAGTCGGATGGCTGACGTGAGGACACCCACACTGTCAGCCGTACCCAGACCTTTCCTGAAGCCAAACTGAGTCGCCGGAAGCAGCCTCCGGCTTTCAACCAACCATTCAAGGCGGTTTTTAATGAGGTGTTCAAAAGTTTTAATAAGTACGGACGATAGAGCGATAGGTCGGTAGGACTTATGATCACCAGGATCCTTGCCAGCTTTCAACAGCGGCATGATAACCTGAACCTTCCAAGTAGGAGGAATATAACCTGAAGTAAAGCAAAAATTGACCAAGTCAAGGTAGTATTGTTTTGTTTTAGTTCCTGCCTTAGATAGGAAGGAGTAAGGGAACCCATCAATCCCTGGTGCCGAGTCCTTGACATGGTTGAGTACCGTTTGGAGCTCTTCATAAGAGAACTCCAAATCGAGCGGTTCATGTGTTTCGTCATAGGGTCTCTGGCAGCACTCGTCTGCACTGGGAACATATACTGGAGCAATACTATTTAAAAATCTGTTACTTAGAGATTCGGGTAAAATCGAGATAGTGGGAGGTTTGGTGGAGCTCCTGAAATTTTTCACTCTCTGCCAAACTGTAGATACTGGTGTGGATGGGCTCAGAGAACCACAAAATCTTTGCCACCCTTGTCTCTTCTTTTTTTTGAACAATTTCCTTGACTTAGCCAAAATTCGTTTGAAATTTATGAGGTTTTCCAGGTTCATATCTTGGTTATATGTCTTTTCAGCCTCATTCCTAGCCCTTATCATGGCAGTGCATTCACTATCCCACCATGGCGGAGAAGGGATTTTGCCTTTCGGTGCGTTTTTCACCGGAAAGCAATCTTCTGCAGTGGAGGCTATCAGGTCCGAAAATTTTGAGAAACACTCCAAAGCATTCTCAGGATTAATTGGTGAAAGGAAGGAGATACGGTAGTCTAATAATTTTGAATAAAGATCCCAATCAGCTGCATTCAAACGATATTTTAATAGGGGGGGAAGGGGTTTATCTGGAATAGATTTTGACAGGTGTTTAATTATGATAGGATAGTGATCACTACCATAGGTCAAATTCAAACAACTCCAATTAAGCACGCCAGCCATAGCAGGCGAGCAGAAGGTCAAGTCCACACAGCTGTTTCTTTGACCAAATGCAGACCTACGAGTAGGGCTGCCATCATTGATGACACACAATTCGAGTTCGTCCAGCATCTCTACTAATTCAATACCTACATTATCGCATACATCTGAACCCCATCTATAGTGGTGGCAGTTGAAGTCACCCATTATAAGCAATGGGCCACTTACCAAGGTTAGTAAACTTTTAATTAACATAATGTGATCAACATGAGGGTGAGCAATATAAAATACAAAAATATTTATGTCCTCAGCCTTAACAGCGACAACATTTATGTCATCGCCAACGAAGGGTAGAGGGATCTGGGTGAAGGGCACTTTGTTATTAATTAACAAAGCACACCCTCCATAACCATCAGATCTGTCATGTCTGACAACACTGAAACACGGGATCCCGAAATTAATATTCGGTTGAAGCCATGTCTCAGCAATGCCACAAATCGATGGTTTAAATTTATTTATCAAGTGGAGTAAGTCACTCTTCCTGGGAAGAGTACTCCTCACGTTCCACTGAAGCAGTGTTAGAGGATGGAATGTTACAGATGTAATCTAGAATTGTAGAAAGTTTGTGTGCGACGTGGTCAGGTATATTTTGGGCAGGGTTTGCTAGCACTGCCATGAGCATATCAGAGACTATATTTAGGATGTACTTGGAGCTACGAGTATTGGTTCCGGATTCCACAGGGAAAGCGCAACCATTTTTAGACGGGGAGAAAGAGTAGTCTTGGATAAGGGCCCGATGGGCCTTCTTATCATAGCTAGGAGAGAGGGGCGCATGTGATTTAGGCTTGAGTTGGACTGTTTTCTTGTAGGACACTCTTTGTTGGGATGGAGTTTTGTTGGGAGATGAAACTATAAGGTTGGCTGATCTTGAGACCTCAGCATAAGACCTTTTAACAGTTGGGAAAACTTGGCTTGCTTCCGTATATGAGATTGATTTTTCCGCCATCAATGCTTTGATGCTCTTCTGGCGACCCAACTCAGGACAAGCTTTGTCGTTAGCAAAGTGATTGCCATTGCAGTTGATACAATGGGCAATCTCGGCTGAAATCTGACATCCATCGCCTGGATGATCCTGGCCACATCTGAAACAACGTGGCTTGGAGCGGCAAAGGGTGCGGGTGTGCCCAAAACGACAACAATTATAACACTGTATGGTAGGGTATGAGTACAATTCCACCGGCAGTGCTGAATAAAAACAGAACACCTTTTTGGGTAGGGTTTGACCATCGAAAGTTAGCACTACAGTTTGCGTAGGCTTCCATTCAGTACCATTTGTAGATGTAACTCTTCTATTCATCCTCCTAGCTTTTATCACAGCCCCACACCCGGCGGGAACCCTGATATTACCAATTATTTCATCCTCTGTCCACTCGACAGGGACGTCCCTTACAATGCCCATACGAGTTATGTTAAACTGTGGGATCGAGGTCACGTAGTTTTGAGCCACCATACCGTTCACTAAGAAACTGTTTGCATCCTGGTGAGACACAAACTCGACCGATACTCTATTCCTACCCAGCCGTTTGACACCACCAATTTTAACATTGTTAATGTTGTGTTTCATTAAAAACATCCCAAACTTAACAGGGTGTAGCGTGGTTCCAGACGTCTGGGAATCCTTAAGGGATACATAAACTATATATGGGGGGTTATCCCTGGCCGTGTAGCACTGTCTACCGTGCGTACTTTTTGCCAATTTTGGGGGATTATTCTGGGAGATAGGTGGGGAGCCGGCATGTCGTTTCCTGCTGTTCGCGGTTTCTAACTCCATTGTTTCAGATTCCGGGGTGTTGGGAGGAAGGATAATCGTGAGGATTGATTCGGTTTCATATTGTGGGGATTTATCAGGAGGGTCAGGTGGTTTCTCCTCGTCCATTTCGGAGATTAAGATTAAAGAGGGAACAAGTGGTTAACTTCACTTACAACAACCAATACCTTATTAAAAATTACACACACAGTTAAAAACACGACAACACAGGACTAAAAGGTTTTCAGTTCGCTTCACTATGAATAAAAACACTAAAACTAACAGACTAAACGTAGGAACGACAAAAGCACGTGCGTAACCTTCACCGCTACCAACAAGTCTCCATGTTAACTGATGAATAACATTGAATATTTGACAATTCTTTCATACTAAAACTTGTCAACTGTCAATTTTATTCTACAGTTAAAAATTTACTGATGATTGAAAAAACGGCCCTAAGGCTCTTAACAGACGAACCGCATTTCATCTGCAATCTAACTGCAAATTGCAATTCGAATGAAGTTTGAACGCAGTTGACACGACTGCAATAGAACTGCAATCGGACTGCTCGTTTGGTTTAGAACCGTTTGGTCATGACTGATGACTGTAATGAAACTGCAAATCATTCACAAACATCGCGATTACACTAAAAATATATACCTATTGGGAAACTCCGATACCTAGAGGATAACGATAAAACACATAATTGAATATCTTGCATAATATTATATTACTACTTCATATTTTATCAGTATTTCCTCTAAATAAATCTGGTCATGACAAAGTAGTCGACCGATATGCGATAACGGTAATATAAAATTGAATGGTAGTCTAAATGATAGCACAATTGATAAATCTAATAAAAAACCACTTATATTAATTAAAATCAATAGTCACTTTCACCAGACTGTTAAAGGAAATCAAAACGATGAATAGATTATCTTCAAGTGCTTCTATGTAATACGTGCGTTGATTTATGTTTTATATAGTTTTCCTTTCCTTCATTGATAAATAGAACTACATATCACACATTATATCGACAGTCTATAAATGGCTACTGCTAACCTCTTCTCGCACGGAAAAGATTTGAACATTCTTCACCACGCTTGATCAAGATGGATTAGAAATTTCCAACTTAGATGGCCAAGTTTCATACTAAACCCGCGGGAAGAGATGAGGGTGTTAGGTTTTAGAATATTAATTAAGCGACTTCAAAAAAGAGAGGGTTGAAGTCGGTTTTTTAAAACAGGTTTATAAAATAATTATTTATTTATTTACATTAACGTTCACTACAAGCATTGTACTCGCGTCCTACTACTGATTGTGTGTTCAACACATCAAAACGCAATCAAACGAAATATTTGCCAACGCATTAATTTGTTTAACCATCTTGAGTAAGATAATTTATTTTTTTAATACATTTGATCTGACAGCTGTATGTTATCTTAGGAAGTTTGTAATATTTGCAATATGAGGTAAGTAGTATTGTTAG
The DNA here is from genome assembly GCA_902850265.1 of Spodoptera littoralis. Lineage (NCBI taxonomy): Eukaryota > Metazoa > Arthropoda > Insecta > Lepidoptera > Noctuidae > Spodoptera > Spodoptera littoralis. Next base: position 1,863,867 of record LR824542.2, on the reverse strand, counting down.
TTTATTTACCGTAGTAGTACGGTTTGTAGTATACTTTCAGATGGGATACACGACACACGTGTGTTTGTAATTTTTGAGTGAATTTTATGAAGCGATTCGAAGTGGGCCGAAACTAATGTCAAAGGATAATTGTGAATAATCTGTCTGTCTGATAAATAAAGTCTAATTTCTAGGATGAGAAATAAATCAGGAACGAATGAAAAGGTGTAGGTAATTAACTCGTCGAGTACCGGTTTTATAGACACAATTAAAGAACAATAGGTCGCGGTCACCGGTGACCGCTCGGTGTTTGACAGATTAAATTGAGCACAATTTAATAGCAATTATATGCATAATCTTAAAAAATTACTATTGCAATGTTTACAATATTTTCTGTGTGTGCAATAAAGTATAAATAAATTAATTAATTAATTAATCATCATCATGCTTCGGCACGAATGGGCCTGCTCGACCGGAGTGATACCACGGCCGAGCAGAAAACCGAAACGTGAAGCAACGCTTGCGTTGTGTTTCGTCGTGTGAGTGAGGTTACCGGAAGCCCAATTACCCTCTTCTTCCCCAATCTCCCCAATCCCTGAATCCCCAACGATCCTCAAACTCCTAATCCCCAAAAAGCCGGTAACGCACTTTTAACGCCTCTGGTGTTCCAGGTGTCCATGGGCGGCGCCAATGGCTTACCATCAGGTGATCCGTCTGCTCATTTACAGGCTTATGCCATAAAAAAAAATATTCCTTTATTCTTAAATAAAAGTGGTAGTTGGTTATAGCAGTTACAAAAACACTACTTAATTCTATGTTTTACTGTTTTTATCCGTTTTGAAATAATAGCTTTCCAGACCTTTTGCAAAGGATTTATTCTAGCGTATGATGAGTTCATGATTTAACGAATGGAGTTTCTTGCTCGTTCTTCTCCATTCGAATCTACAATTTGAAACGAGCACCAAACTTCACTGGCGGACAGATTGAGAGACTATTATTTATTTTGAATTTGTTAACGTTTCAAAAGTAGGTACCAATTTGTGGTTTAATTGAACTAAATGCTTTGACTTTGACTTTGAGATATTTTATCCTTTATGAAAATGCTATTATGGTTTCAGAATAGTTACGTGTTACAACTCCATACACAATGTTTCCAAATTATACGTCTAATAAATGAATCTTTATCCAGCAGTGGACGTCTTCCAGCTGTTGATGATGATGCTGATAAAACAAATCTACAGGTAAATAGGTCACAAGGGACCATAAGTTGTGAAACGTAACACTGAAGTCCATAACACTAAGTTTTTTTTGTTTTTTTTTAAAAAAAAACGTTGCCCCTCATTTGGATTTTCTCCTGTGTCGTGGGTGCGTTTACAAACATACAATATCACATACACATCACACCCAGACCCGAAACAACAATTTGTGGATCACACAAAGTGTTGTTCCGTGCGGGAATCGAACCCGCGACACGTTGCACTTGCACGGCAGCCGGTTGCCCAGCCACCGCACCAACCGTGCAGTCTCGTACTACACTAAGTAACACTAAAGTAACCTGTTCTTAATATTTCCATAGAAATTGTTATATTCTATACAATATTTGTACTAAAACAATTAATAATACAATGACGCACATGCACATTGCACAGCGGAACAAAGGGAAGAAAGTGGAATGACGTCATTATGGAAATCCGATTCACGACTGATTGGAAGATATAGGTAGGTGTAATGTCACGAGACGAGGTCGTGTCTTAGATACGGTTCCATAGATAGGTCAATTTTACTAGTCTGTCGGTGGAATTGTGGATAGAAATACTTGGGTGACAATTTGACCATTCTTGATATCTCGATCACCATGGCACGGTAAGCCATAAATCCTGATGGTCATACAGTCGTTATGGGTAGTAGGAAGCCCAAAAATCTTCCAAAAATAACATAACATAACATCACGCCTTTTATCTCCGAAGGGGTAGGCAGAGGTGCACATTATGGCACTTAATGCCACTGTACAATGTAGGTAACACCCACTTTTCACTATTTATGTTACGAGTCCCATGTAATAGAGGGTGATCCTATTGCCATATACTGGACACATTTCCAGACTCCGTGCTACTACTGAGATTTGTAAAACCCAGTAATACTTTGCCCGACCCGGGAATCGAACCCGAGACCCCTTGCCCGGCAGTCACACTTGCAACCACTCGACTAACGAAGCAGTCCAAACATTTAATAAAATATGTGATAGAAATGGGAAGACAAATGAAAAATTATCGGCTGTTAAAAATTAAGAGAAAGATGGTAAAAATGCAATATCTGGCCGACTTTAACGAGAGGCATAGCAAGCGAAACTTATAATAGGCAGATGTAGTTTTAAATAAATAAATATTGTCTCATTTTCTCCCCCTAAACTCTTGCTTTGAAAATGTTTTTTAGCATTTAGAATTTTAGACCTTATTAGGTACACAAGTATGTACAATTAAAGTCTATTTTTCTTTTTATTCACTTTCAAAGTTACAACGTAACTATCTATGAATTGGGAAGTTAGTAAGAAACCGCCCCACGTAAACAGTCTTAAGTAATTCGTTAGTATAATAAAAATAAGTAAAAATAAGCAATGTTTGTAGGAAAGTTGATCAAATTAATATCTGATAATGTGTGTGGCTAACTAATACAATTGGATAGTACCTACAACACACCTTAATGTGACCCAGCTTTTGTTTCAAGTCTCGAATAACCGGGGGACACGAATACTACTCATTCAAAATCAAAAATCAAAATCATTTATTTGCCCGAACGAGGTATACAGTGGTCACATTATAATTATAGTCCCTCTTATTCTGCCCACAATTCCGGCGTGCAAAAATTTACATGGAAGTCATAATCATTAAAACTATAAAACAAGGTATGTCATATTAAGTGAGAAAACAATGTCATTAAAGGTACATGTCAAAATAAAAATTACTATATAAAAAAGGAGGTTCATTATTTTCAAACATTAAAATAAAACTAATAAAAAAAAAATTACAATAATACTAATATTCAGCCGTTAATTGAGTAATTTCATTCAGGTAATTAAATTTCAATTGTTATTAGTTAAACATGGTTGACTTACTTGACTTAATATCCTGTGTCCCCTAGATGGGGCAGGGGGTGTCTACTGAAGTTCTCCATCGCGATCTGTCTTGAGCTTCACGCTTCACCTCACTCCACGTCATACCGATGCTCGTCACTTCTGCCAGTACGGTGCGACGCCAGGTTTGCCGAGGACGGCCACGCTTTCTTTTCCCTTGGGGATTCCAATCCAAAGCTTGCTTGGGTATGTGGTCAGGATCCCTTCGGAACGTGTGCCCTATCCATCCCAGCGCCGCAAGTGGGGATGGATAGTTAAACATGGTATGACGGAAATTTTAATATTATTTTCGATTCGTTTCTGTAGTCAGCTAATAGAGCAATTATTTGAATTAAAATGAAGCAAAAGCAGAATGAATGACAGGATTGCATTAGATTTAGTTTTTTTTCTTTATAGGTGTGTAAGTGTATAAAAGGAGTGTAGCTATTTGTTAACTTATTTAAGTTAGCTTTTTTGTCAACTTAAACCATAGTATAAAGAAAATTATACTATGGTTAAACTGTCAAACATCGCGAGGGCACCGGTGACCGCAACCTATTGTTCTTTAATTGTGTCTATAATGACGGTACTCAAAGGGTTAATTGTATTTAATAAAAGCTTGTTTAACCGCTAGAATGCCCGTATATGAGACACAATAGAAAATACATTGAGTCTCCGTGGATCCACGTTTAGACCATCGACGGGTTAAAAGAAACACAATAGTAACCAGATATATAAATCAAAGAATAACTAAACATTAAAATTTAATATTTTACTTCAAATCCTTTTTGCACAATGTACAATACACACACAATCACTGCATACCACATGCTTACAGTATTAAAATAGTGACTTTAATGGCATATATTTAAAGTACAAAATCAAAACAATTACTAGAATAATTCCTCTTTTAAACATAAACTAACGTAGGTAAATCACATCTATCTAAAAAACAAATGACTGCGCTGCGCAGTATTACTAAAGCTGCTGGGTAACGAAACTTAATGTCACTAAGACAGAAACATATCAACATAACCCCAACTATTACATTTCTACAAAACATTATCAACTCTATTACAATACCATAAAGTTCAGACTGTAACTTTTCTACTGTTAACATAACGCCTATAAAAAAAATGTGTAAATTTAGTACAAATATATGTTTACTAAGTTGCTGGGTAACTGAGCTTAACAACTATCTTGTTTTTACACAGAAAACAAACATTTACACATTTTAATGGCGTCGTTTAATAACACACACATGGAAACTAAAGTTGCTGGGTAACTTAGCTTAATAGTAATTTTACTGTGTGTGTAAAATTGTAAACAATTGTGAAATCACCACATTCGCGATAGCAAGCTACACACACATGCAAAAATCGCTGTATAAATATTTTATAAAAAAAATGTGACATCGTTCAAATATTGCACACATGCACGTCTCCAACACACACATATAAAAATCGCTGGGTAACGAGCTTAAAAAATGTTTCATTGTATATAAATGTGACATCATTCAAATATCGCACACATGCGCGTGTCCAACACACACATGCAAAAACCGCTGGGTAACGAGCTGAATGAATGTTACGTAGCCACTGTATAAAGGTTTTAAAAAAAATATGATAATATCGTGCAAATACACTCACACATATAAACACTTACTACACACACGACACACATGCAAAAATTGCTGGGTAACGAGCTTAATGAATGTGTCGCAGCAATTATTGTATAAACATTGTATAAAAACGTGATAACATCGTGCAATATACACATATTACACATACATACACAGGTTGATACAAAAGTTGCTGGGTAACTGAGCTTCAATACTGTATGACGCAGTTTACTCTGTGTAAACGTTTATTTAAAAGACTAATTGTTAGGCGCGGCTTGGCCTACGTGGTAGAGAAGTAACTACAAGCACAGGGTAAAAGAAAAACGGCCATTGTTAAGACAACAAGGCTAAATATTACGATAGCGCCATCTACAGACATTTCTGTATACAGATGAGAACTACACTTTATGTCTATAGTAATTAACTCGTCGAGTACCGGTTATAGAGACACAATTAAAGAACAATAGGTCGCGGTCACCGGTGACCGCTTGGTGTTTGACAGTTTAATAATAAACTGATTGAATAAAATTTATCGAATCAGCAGCTGTAGCCAAATTCTATTTAGCCACAGATTTATTAATTAGCGCTTGTCTACTTGTACAGTAGAAAATCAAATTATATGGAATTGACGTAAATTTTGACACTTGTCAGTGTCATCCCCATACATTTAGTTTTCTACTCTCTCGGTAGACGATTGCGCTAAAGTGGCGTTTGGCTAAAGGCACAGATTATACAAGAATTAACGACATTATGTTTACCCCGTGGGCTGTGAACAGTTTTGAAAAGAATTTAAACAAAACAGTTTAGAGATAAACACGAAGTAAAAATTATTCACGAAATAAAGTATAATTTCCTGTCGAACTCCGGTCAATTCAATAGAACGACAAACAAACGCCCATTCAAATATACAATATTAGTATAAAATTACGAACAGCGATATCACACACACATTTACACACTTACAGACAATGCTACTGAAGATGCTGGGTAACTGAGCTTAATGATTGTGTTACGTTATAGTGTAAACGTTTGTAGAATGTACTAAGTTTTACCCGTGGTTTTATCTGCAGAGCGAACAAGTGCCCGTCTACAAGACAAGTACACTGCACTCCTTCATGTTGATGAAGGATAAATACCTACTTATAATAAATGTTCCTTTCCTGAATCGGAAACATTTTTTAAGAGTTTTCAGAGCACAAAGTCTGTAACTTAGTCAGTACACAGATAGCCATGTGGCGAGAGTCTCGCACCCTATAACATAATATGTTTTTATAGTTAAAAAAAAACATTTGTGTTGTAAACCTAACTTAAATTATTTAGTTTAAAGACTTCAAAGACAAAGAAATTCTTTATCAATTATCAAAATTACTAACTATTCTTTGTATTTGAAATCATAATATTATTTTTTTGTTTAATATTAATAATTTAAGCTCAGAATTTATAATGTTTATTATCTAATAACCATATATCAATCGAATTACTAAATTAAACTCCCATCTTGCAAAATTTAAATCCACAGATAAAATAAGTTTACTGTGCATCTCCATACAAACAGTCGATCTGTTTCAACGAACAAATACACATTCAGATTTACAAGTTTAATATCATATTTAATTTATATTGTAGTGGGAACACTGATAACACCGTTCAAACACTACACACACGTAACTCCATACAAGGCTACTATACTTGCTGGGTAACGAGCTTCAATACTGTATCATATGATACCGGTAATGCAAACACAATGTACTAGTTGATACCCGTGACTTCGCCTACATAGAGAAGAAATAAAAATTCTCTTATGCCATGTATGATCTATTCTCTGCTAAGAACTCTATTATAATAACATGGGAATAAAGTAATCTTATACTATTATATAAAGCAGAAGAATTTGTTTTTTTGTTTGTTTGTTTGAACGCGCTAATCTCCGGAACTACAAGTCTGATTTGAATAATTCTTTTTGTGTAAGATAGCGTATTTATCGAGGATGGCTATAGGCTATAAAAAATCACGCTACGATCAATAGGTACTGAGCAGAGCGTGTGAAACCGCGCGGAAGTAGCTAGTAATAAATATAACGTAAAGAATAATACATTGTAGCGCCATCTATGATTAACCGTCAGTCAGCAGAACTAGTATAGCAATACCTGATATTATCCCAAGGCACTAACTGCGATACTCAGAGCCATTTAATGATTACTTAAACTATTCCTTAGTTACGATTTTGTTCCGAAAATGATTGCTAAGGACTGGATTAATTAGCCATTAAATTACTCTGAATACGGCGGTTAGACAATGATACTAAACGGCGAGTTCTAAAGAACTATATCGAATCAATCTTATACTCTATATTGTCATGAAAGAAAGACGGATAAACATACAGTCACATTTACTACAGTACTACTGAAATATAAATACTGATAACAGCGTTTAAACACACACACATTCAACTACAAGGCTCCTAAACTTGCTGGGTAACTGAGCTTCAATACTAATTACTTTGACGCTGTTTACTCTGTGCAAACATTAAAACAATACCTGGCTGTCACTCATTGTGTCGCCAACAGGATAAAAATAAGAAAAAATATGAGTGACATAGGTAGGTACCTACTACCTATGAGGGAAATGGGAATATATTAATGGGTGAGGAAAACTATTATGTTAACAATTGATCACCAAAAATTGTAGTGTTTAAAAATCCTAATTGAAAAATATAATAGACGCACTACTCGCCCATAGAATTTTCGAAAGTTCCCCTCGGTTTCCCTAGGATCCCATCATCAGATCCTGACCTCATGGAAATGGGACCTTCTCGGGAGTATACCCTTTCAAACGAAACAAGAATTTTGGTAATCGGTTCACAAATGACGGAGTACTGCGCGAACAAACAAAAAAAAAACAATCAGCCGAACATAGTACCTCCTCCTTTTTTTGAAGTCGGTAAAAAAATACACATACACATGTATTACTTTTTCGAGTAATAATATCCCGTGATGTAAAAGTCTCTATCACTCCAGCCAATGAACAATACAAAGGTAAAACATAAAAACTGTGTTTAAAAAAATCGACTTCAAAACTTTTACTTTTAATCTTTACCTTTTGTTTGAATTTAATTTTTTGTTTTTGTTGTCTCTTTATCTTATTAATCTACATAAAATCAAAATTATTCAAGAAGTTCTACTATCTATGTATTTAGTAGAAAGAATTAGTTAGACTGACAGAAGCAGAAAAAATCTGACAAAACTTATGACGTAGTATCACCCTTAGCGGGCAATGGAGGCTTCCTAATATAAAAGTTTCTTAACCAAATATACAACAAAGTAGACGAAGATAATTTATAATCTGTATCTTACTGATGATAATGATTTAATGTATTGTAGTTCAAAGGCTTATGGATAAACAATTAAATGTGTAGTAGTATTGTTGTATGTAAATCTTTGACAATTGATATCTGGAACATTATTTATTTCAGAAGGAATCTTCCAAAGGATTTTCAATTGGAATAATTAATGGACCTCTTTGATTAGAATAGATATAGAAAAGGTAATTAGACAGGAATTGTTTTTTTGACAGGAATTGTCTTATCAAGCCATTTAAAAAAAAAAATATCTTAAAAACTAAAATTAAAAAAAAACCATAAATGTTCTGTTTCAGATCTTTTAGTGAAATTAATCATCAGATCCTGGAACCAAAACACAAAATGTAAGTAGTATATAAATAGAAGTCTACGTAAGTTTAGTAATTACTGTTAGAGTAAGCAATAATATCTATATTTATTTAATCAAAGACACATGACAGAGTCGTGTGAAAAAACTGAAACATTCCATTGCAATCGTAATTAGGTAGTCCCTATGGACATAAATAAACTAATTTAATTTTACACACTTATCAGTTTATGAACTCTGTAAATATAAAAGAAATATTTGCACTAAAGCCTATATTGAGTCTTTGTTAACACTCACACTTAAGTTTTCTAAAGATATTTCGTGTAAACATTTTTGTTAAGGAACAAAATGTGTTACGGAAAAATGTAAACACAGAGTTTGTGGATAGTTGCAAGTCATAGTTATCTCATGAAATGTATCTGAGAGTATCTGCCATCAACCCACATGGTTCTACTATCAGTATTTGATTTACTTCAAACTATATTTAAGCGTGCACCGGTCCACGACCGCCATTCCACTGTTCGCCATTCCGTTACCGATACGCGGCAAAAAGGAGGCTACTCCGGCTAATAAAAAAAAATCGTAAACAATTATCACAGACAACTAAAATTAAAACTATTAACAAAAAAAGTATTCCCTTAAAAGTTCCTAATTCAAAAATATTAATCGTGTTTTGTATTCTAAAAAATGGCGTTCGCCGTTCCAGACAGTATTTCAAAGAAAACTACTTTTGAAGATGCCTTGGACCTCACAGGTGAGTGATTAATTTTATAATAAAAAAAAATTGAGATTTCTCAATCAAGTCTATTAAAATTAGTCTATTAATCGTGTTTATAAACTTCGTGTATGGTGTAAATTTGTATCGATAATATTTTAAGTAGTATGTTTTTATTACTGAAAATAACTGTCATTCGTGGGCCAGTGGTTATAAATATTTAATTGCCTACAAATGAAAATGACTAACAATTTGAGATCCTCCATTTCGCCTCTGACGTAAAAATAATCCTAACTCTAAATCTGTGCTTCAAGGTTGAGACTCGCGTGTTTTTAATTCGGAAAATTCAGTGCTATCTGAAAGTCTGAAAGATTATTATGCATCTGGCAAATAGGTACTTTTAAAAATACTTAGGGAATTCATAGGGCCGCAGACGTTTCAGAAGTGCGAAAAACATAACATAAGATCACGCCTTTTATCCCCGAAGGGGTAGGCAGATTACGGCACTTAACGCCACAGTACTATGTAACTCCCACTTTTTACTATGTTCCTATGTTATAAGTCCCATGTAATAGGGGGTGAGCTTATTGCCCCGGACACAATTCCCGATTTCATGCTACTACTGGGATTATTAAGTGCTAAAAAGAATACTTAAAATAATTAAAAATGTATATTGTATGTGAAAAAATATCCTACCTCATGTTCAGGAAACGAATACAGATAAGTAAATTAGACAATTTACAAAATTATCACAAACAGACTACTGTAAATTTCATTTATGTTTAGATTTTCTAGACATAGTTTTTTACATTATTAACTTTAAATCGTTCCTAATCATGCCTAGGTAAGAATTTTCAAGAAAAATCTAGTAATATTTAATAAAATTGAAGTTTATTTTCAGTGTTCCATTTAAGCACGAAAGAGTAATTTAATAATACATAATGGAAGTATATTGAAACATCTAAAAATATCAAAATTTTCGTCTCGATTTTTCTAAATTTTGACAAAAAATACAACCAAAGATACCAAACCGGCGATAGAAATAATGTAAATAGTATTGTAGTACCTACCTAATAGATTACGTCATTCAATTCGTATAAACAAAAACATGCTCACATGTTTTCAACAGTCCGAGTAACCAATCTATTCTAATGTAATCAAACTAAAGAGTGCGTTTGAAACAATTTTCCGAGTAAAAGAGCAACTTTCGACAATAGCATAGTTAGGCGTTCAAGCTATCTAAAACATTTTTTAAGTGTTAAGCCGGTAAACGAGTTGACGATCACCGGATCACCTAGTGGTAAGCAATCGGCGTCACCCATGGACGCCTGGAACACCAGAGGCGTTACAAGTGCATTATCGGCCTTTTGGGATTAGGAATTTGAGGATTGTTGGGGATTCAGAGATTGGGGAAAGGGGGGAGAGTAAAGGGCCTTCGGTAACCCCACTCACACGACGCAAAACAACGCAAGCGTTGTTTCACGTCGGTCTTCTGTGAGGCCGAGGTATGACTCCGGTCGAGCCGGCCCATTTGTGTCGAAGCATGGCTCTCCCACACTTGAAAAATCATCCTCTAATGTTAAGGAACTGAGTATCACCAGTCCATTAGTCCTAAACTAGGTACCTGTGTCAACAACGCACTTGAATTTCTCTGGTGACCAGTGTCACAGTATAAACATGGATCAGTTTATCAGTATAAACATGGATGGCGCTAATCACTTCACTTGAAGTAGCTAAATGAGTTTGATGATCGTGTGCTGCGCTCTATGATGCTCTGAAATTGGAAAAATATTAGCGTAAAATTTTTAATAAAAATTTCCGTCATCAAGTTATTAAGTTACTAAGTAGTCCTGCCTAACCCACAAAAGCATAAGTGTAGTGAATATCAAATTTAATTTTATATATCAAATCAATCACGATTCCTTTGATCTATATTATTAGCTATATCTACATTTTACTACAATATCAACAGTACAAAGTCAAACCCAAACTCAAAAGCATTTATTTCAATTGAACCATAATTTGGTACTTTTGAAACGTCAACAAATATAAAATTAATAATAGTCTGTCAAACTGTCCGTCGGTGAAATAAATAATAGTACGTCAATCTGTCCGTCGGTGAATATTGTGAACAAATACAAATTAATTATTCAATTATGCTCATAGTACAATGATCTGAAAATTCAAAGACTATAAAACATGAATACTATCAATACTCCTTCGTGAGCTATTCTCTAATGAAATCTTTTGTAGAAGGAACAACATGTGAGAATGCACGTGATAGTTACTAGTGGGTACATACTGCAACATAGGCCACGTGGCTTCAATCACGACTGTAAAGAAATAAAGAGAATAATGAAATCAATAGTACTATTAATGTGAAAGTATTTACATGACTTAAATGTACGTACGGTTAAATTGAAACGATTTGCATGAAGAATTCAAAACTAATTCATAATTATCAATTGGCGAAAATTTTAAGGAATAACATGGAACGCATCTATATAATTGTAATTGGAACTAGAGGTAAATACCGTTTAAAATATACTGGTCTTTGGAGTGCAAAAATGTATTTGTTTGACGATAAAAATTAAATAACTATACATCTAAAATTTCAAACATTAATTTCTTAATCTTTAAAGAAAAACATCACCTGCCTCTTGTTTTGTGAAGTGCAGAATATGACTTCTCATTGTAATCTCTTGCCTTAATTTTTTTATGCCACGACGATGTCTAAAACTTACTGAAGTTTCTTTAAAGAAGAGTATATTATAACCTCTTAATATCATTTGAACAATTCTTTTCACTATACACCACACCGCACCGTAATGATATCATCTCTATTGAAGTCTATAATGAATATCACAATCCAATGTCAACAATTAAAGAAATCAATTATAGACGAACAATCTCGTCAATAAATAATTTTCTAGAATGACAAAGGAGTGTCACTTATGAAAGTAGATGCATTACTTATTAGCGCTGTAGGAAAACTACACATTTTCCATTAATACATCGAATTAATGACGACCAATCATCTATCAATCATATCTACCAAATAAGTACCAACTTATTTTTTATTGCACAACATTGTGCAACGAACAAAAGTTGTTTAAAAACTGATTTTATTTGGGATTTTAACTGATTGTGGAGCTTTGATTTTCGAAAGAACTCAGTTATAGAGTAATAGCAGAGAATCTGAAACACGTCATCACAACATGGGCCTAGACCCGACCCCGCTGTCGCGGAGAACCTAACGGGTAACCGGGGCTCCGGCTCGACGTGCAGGAGTAGGAACGGGGTGGGTTTTAGTCAGTAAGAGTCTGACACTCCCTCCCGCCTCACCCAGGTGGGAGCAGTGATTTTCCCCCCTTAAAAGAAAAGATCCGAACCTGCTATGAGGACAGGAAACTTAATTTAATGGCTCGATAAACGTTTGTTACTCTTTGAGGCAAAAACCACTGAATGGATTATATCCTGGGATTACATGCCTATGCGCCATTTTTATCCAGGGTTTAGACAGGCGACGCCGCTGCCAGGAGCCAATAAGAAGAGTAACTGGCCAACTCCTTTGACTTATTTAAAAGATGACACATTAAATTGTCTAAGTAAAAAATCATCAACATAATTAATTAATTATCGGTCATCAAGATTATATCAATAAAAGATTACAACTTACTGTCTATCTGATCGAATATTTATCTATTAAAACGACGTACCATTTCATTAATCGTTATTTGATAGTAAGAACGTTATATAGCGGTACACTTCTTGGAAAACCTGGATCTTACAACTGCAAATTATACTCATAACATTGAAGTCTATAATCCGCCTTGAGCAATCGCTGTGATTAATGCTCATTTCTTCTCCTTGCGAGGATATGCTGCGTGGCTTTATGTTCAGCACTGGGATCTATAGGCTACTGAAGACGATGTAAAGCCAAGAGTTAAACAAACCCGTTTATTTCCCATAACTCTCAAGTTCGTTTTATTTCGAATTATACGAGAGTAAATTGTCGCCAATGAATGTCAATTAAATTTTATCAAGCGCTTGGTCGAAGCAAATAAATCATACGAGTAGTAGATTCGGGAGCTAAAAACTAACTACCAATGTGTCTATTTAAGCTTCATTGCATAGTTTTAGCCATAATAAGCCTTGAAAACAAAGAAAGATGGCGACTGAGTAGAATACATTTGTGACGCTTGTAAAAATGAGACATTGTGTAAAAACCGATCACCAGCGTTGTTTGATGGACCTAATCTTTTTAGCTTCGGTCTCCATATCCGTGGAGAAAATGGCAAACTATCTAATGAAGATAAAGCTTATAGTCTAAGAGATCAGTATCTCTGTTATGGGCTGTTGACACAGATTGTTACTCCTAACTCATTTTTTTTTCTTTCTCCAGGTTTCGGCAAATACAATGTGGGTATGCTGATAACATGCTGCCTGCTGATCCTGGCTATGTACCTGGATATCTTCGGTTTCTCCGTCGTACTACCAGCTATGGCTTGTGACATGTCGCTCAACACCTCACAACAGGGCTTACTGTCTGCTATACCTCTGATAGGTGAGAAATATCAGTATTTATAACTCTATGTAAATGTATTACCGTAAAAGTACAGTACAGTAGTAGCGTAACAGCGATTTTATTAAATGATTTAAAATTACTTGCACCTAACATTTTTAATGTCACCGGCAATATAGAATATAATTATTTTTTTTAATCTCATGTTTAAATACTATAAGTAAACAATAGTTTTCCAGTTTATTAGCACAATTTTCTACAAATTCCAGGTGTAATCCTATCGTCCTACGGTTGGGGTTTATGCGCCGATACAACAGGACGACGAAAAACTATGCTCATAGCAATGCCAATCGGTTTCATCCTCAGCCTTGCAGCTACCATGGCGCCAAGTTTCGCGATAATGGCTGTCCTTAAGTTTCTGTCTGTGTCATTGTAAGTTTATTACTTATTAATTCTTAATTATTCCATAAGGTGCGTAATACGAAAAGTTCTGAATTAAAAACCTACCAATTCGTTTTATTATTTAGCATGGTAACATTGAAAGGAATTGTTAATTGCGTTGGCGCGAAAGTTTTCCTATTCGAACCTATTCACAATAATCTCTTTATTTTTATTTAAATAACTAATTCATAATAGAAGGGTTATTTTTTTACTGATTTACTGTAAATCATTTCTGCACATTTTTAATGTTCCTCATGTGTTTGGTTTCCAGCTCAGCAGCAGCAAACGCAGCAGCATTCGTCCTGTTAGCTGAGAGTGTACCGAGCAGACATCGAAGCCGGTTCATGTTCCTCATGGCCAGCGCTACTATGGTGGTGCAACTTATTATTTGCTGTGAGTATCTTTCATTACAAAATGCTGTAAAATAAAAATAAAAATATTAGAATCCTGTAATAGCGATTGTTTCTTTATTCAAAGTTATTATTACAACACCATAGCAAAAACTTCCAATGCTATCGCATTGAACTAAACAAACTTTACCACACTTTCAAATAAATAAAAATCGTCATCTATAAACATATTACATTTTTCGTTTCCAGCCTTCGCCTTACCCATTTTCACTCTGGACTTCGCATACGAGATCTCCTGGCTAGGCGTGGTGTACAGACCATGGCGCATGTTGATGCAAGTCATCTGCCTTCCATGTGGTCTAGGCGTCTTATTCATGATATTCCTACAAGAAAGTCCCAAGTTCCTCCTCAGCAAGGACAGGCATGATGAAGCGTTAGAGGCCTTCAAGGCTATTTATAGATGCAACACTGGACAAAAGAAGGATAGCTATTCTGTAAGTCGTTTTTAGTTTACGAAATGTTGAATCGGGAATACTAATTGCGGTCAAACCATACCTTAAACTGCCAACACTAAAAATCACAATATTAGGTACATGAATGCTACTAATGCTTAATGATAAAGTTAGTCTGAATCTGAATCTCATTAAAATTTACGATACCAATATTGAAAGGTCAAGTGAATCGTTCATAAAGTTTCCTTATATTCTGCTGAACAGATTACGTATTTTATACATTAATCATGAATTAAATCATTGTAATACGATAAAGGTCTCGTAATTATTATGGCATAGGTACTGATAAATGCACATAATTATACTTATTGGCTACAACCACCTGATTGTTGTCACTGAACGACAAAAAAAATGAAAAAGAACTATTTTCCTCATGTGAAGCAATTAGTGAAAATATGTACATTCTCATTTTTCAGATCATGCACGTGTACCTAGAAGAAGCGTTAGCAGTCAATTCTGCTGAAACCTCAGTGCTAAGGAAGGTGTGGAACCAAACCGCTCCTCTATTCAAGCGCCCTCTGTTGAAGAACTCAGCCATCTTGTACTATCTGCTGCTTACTGCTTACATGACGTGAGTTCATAGTTCACATACAATATAAAGATATGTACATAGTTTCTTGTAAATCCTAAGCAAGAGTTCCAATCAAAGACGAGTTGCATTGAGATTTTTATATTCTCTGTAATAGTCTATTTATTTAGTAAAGTTCAAATGATTTTATCTTTTGAAAATGTATTGGTGGCTCGGAGGTCTAAGACGACCTCTTCTCATGTATGAGAGTGCGAGTTCAAAACAGCAAGTACGAGTGTGACTTTTTCCGAGTTACATGTTCTACCTTCTCCGGGTGAGTCTTCTCAAAGCAAAGCCTCTTGGCTTTGCTCAGCAGTGGGCACTAATAGGCTGTTAATGATGATAAAACCTCCACTCAAAGCTACTCATACTAAAAAATGCTCTGAATTAGAAAAATCAAGACTTATTAAATATCCTATTTACAGATCAACTGGTTTCACCATGTGGGTGCCGACTATGACCAACGCTTATTTCACTGGCGATGAAAGCCACCACGGTCGCACCTTCTGTGAAGTCGCTAGTCAAAGCACGAAGACAGGATCCAGTAATAGCACTGTAAGTATCTTTTATCATTTTCTACGATACATTAATCAAGCCAGTATTTCAAAATCCTGTAAAAATATCAAGACTTGTTCCACAACATCTGTTTGCCTCATTTCAATATTCCGTATTTATAATGCAATATTCTGAATTACCATGACCGAGCAAGGAGCCTGACTGTGATTAGATTTCTAGATCGAATAATAAACTCAAAGTCTGAATGTGTGCTTAATATATAACAACAGAATTAGTCTATAATTATATCTTTTTCTATCTTATAAAATTAGCGATAGCTTAGCCCATCTCGTTGGAAAGTAAAAAGGTTTTGTTAAAAAAATATTTACTTGATTCCGTAAACAAATTCAATGGCACTTCTCTAAATTATATTTCCAATATTTACAGGAATCTGGAAATTGCACAGGCAGCATCGAACCCAGAGCATTATACGCCACAATGATATACTCAGGCGCTTCAACAGTACTGATGATCTGCCTTTCCTTCATCGTGGGCGTCATGGGAAAGAAGAAGATCACCCTCACTGTCTTCATCATATCGTCGACTGCTGGAACATTGCTGCTCTTCATCAAAGTTCCAATGCTAAGCATCGCTTTGTTCTTCGTTTTCCTATACGTTGCTCAAATTCTCGGCAATGTGAACACTTATCTGGTCGAGCTGAACCCTACACATTTGAGGTTCGTATCTTTGAAAATGTTCATTTTATATTATTTCCTATATACTTACATTTCATAAATCAAACTCTAAAACATGTCTTTCTGTTAACGGTAAACTAAGAAAATGCTGAACAGATTGTAGTACAGTTTTCATCAGTAAAGTGGTTCTTAAATAAAGCTTATGTTTGTGATTCCTGAAAGTTGCAGCTATTTAAACATAAAATCCATGTTACGACTTAAAATAACTTTAATCTTTTGACATCTACATGTCTTGGTCTTTTTACTTTCCCAGGGGTATGGCAACGTGTTTGTCTGTGGTAGTGGCCCGTGGTTCTGGATTCTTTAGCGTACAGATCATCGCCAGCCTCCTCGGTGACTACTGCATGCCTATGCTTAGTGGATACGTCGCCTTAGTTATGTGTAAGTATATTTGTTTATATTCCAGTATTTAAAGAAATCATGTTACGGTTGATGTAACTGTGTATCTAGCCAACTAGCCAACGTATCATGAGTTCAATATTCATTTGAAACATCTCTCAGACCTTTAAATTACTGTCCAGAATCTAAGAGTGTTGACACGTTTGACTAAAGAATATCATTAAAGAAGATGAAGTTGTAAAATATCATATTTTCAATTTTCATATAATAATTATTTTCATTTTTGTTACAGCTGGATTCGTAGTAGCAACATTCCTACCATCCGACTCCGAACCAGAAGAACAAAAGAATGAAATAGAAAGAAATGAATCTGAAGACGTTGAGAATCCTAAAGTTTAAGCTCAAGGTTATTTAATATTTTATTATTTTTTATTGTGATCTAACATTTTCCCATACTTGGAAGATTGGATCTATTATTATTTGAATGTCTATGACATTCTTTGTTAGGTTTTTGGACCGTTTTAGGCTCCCGATGTAGATACAGGATAACTACCAAAAACTGATTTTATTAAATAAAGGTTGTTGAATCCTGTAAATGTTATTTAATGCATAAATAAGATGTTTCCAAATATTATTTTCTTTTAACAAATTCTTTACAATTTGTATTAGCATTTGTGCTATTGGTACCATCATAACGATTGACATAATAATTAACCTACTGACAGAAATGTTAAATCTTTGAACGATGTCAATTAACGAACGAAAGTGCGATTTCTTTTTGACTAAACAAACATCTTAATTAAGGAAATGCTCTTTTTGGCACATTTTGAGTAGTAGACAGTGTAAGTGGAGGATTTATAAATCATTGTAGATAGCACAGTCTTTGTAGATAGTTCAGTAGTGTATGCTTTAATATTGTAACTCGAATTTAAATAATTATAACTGTTATTTTGTCTGTAGCAGTACGATTAATGTGAAATGTTAATGAATTGTGAAGACTTGACGAAAATATATTTAATATATTAAATGAATACTTTGTTTTATTTACTTAATTTAGAAAATAATGGAAGCGTTTTACCTACCAATAAAACGCATATTAATTTACTTACCTTATTCGAAGCTTATTTAATTGAGATAGGCCTTCTGCTTCCCTCCTTCCGCTTTTTCTATATGTCTATCTCTTTCTACTACGTCACTTCCACTTGGCAGTGGTGGGGAGGCTTGCTAAGAGAGACTCGCTTTTTTTATTTCATTGAGTCTCATCTTACAGCAGAGCTTGACTATAAGCTTCGAATAAGGTAAGTAAATTAATATGCGTTTTATTGGTAGGTAAAACGCTTCCATTAATTTGACTTGACCGTTATTCGAAGCTTATTTAATTGAGACGTTTGTTATCGCCTGGTGGAAGTGACAGACGCCAATGTGAGGTAGTATGACTGCGGTCAAGGTATGATGTGGTAAAATCAGGAATAGAAAAACTAAGTAAAATAGTAAGTATCTAAAACATACATGTTTTGAAGAAAGGAATTGTAGCAAATCTATTCTTTATGACATTGTATTTGATCTGAACAAAAACAGATGTAATATATCTCTGAGGTATTTTATTACCTTATTCTAATTTTCTGATCGACTTGATTGAATAAAAAGGCAAAGATACACTCATCATCATCATCATCATTACTTAGAAAGGATCGCTTCAAAAGGATAACTATCCACTCAATTTTTTCAGGTCAAGCTGATCTGAAACCCTCAGGATGTCTTGGGGATTACTGATACCTTAAACTGTCAAACACAAGCGGTCACCGGTGACCGCGACCTATTGTTCTTTAATTGTGTCTATAAAACCGGTACTCGACGAGTTAATATCGGTTTCCGCCAAAGAACCTTGATCCTGACCGCAATTAGAGTTTTCTATGCCGGTTTAAGTTCACGTGTAATAAAACAAAACTATAACTATTTGCATTATTTTCAAATTTGACACATAACATTACAGCTTACGCCAGCTTATGCTTAGTACATGGACTGGATCTAAGCTTTAGAAAATTTGGTATACAGGCAGGGTATGGGCCCCGACTTAGGTGATAGGATGCTTTTTATCCCGATAAGTGCTCCCTTGGTAGAAATGCACGGGCAAAGTCGCGGGTGAAAGCTAGTTATTATTATCCAATTAATCAACAGAATCAGTTTTTGATCTAAAACCGACCGAAAAACTAGTACGTGATTATGATTACGGTAATTATTAGAATCAATATCGAGCAAAATGAAGTCATGAAATCATCTCCTGGAGTATAGGAGAAATAGAACAGCTGTTTGTTTCTGCACTTGAAAGATTTAATACGTTTACTGTCTAAGAATTAGCTAGATCGTTTATGACCCAAACAGGGCGATTGACATGGTCAATCACCATTTACTACACGTTTTACATATCTACTTACATTTGAGATTAACTGACTAACTGATGTGTTAGTTCTAAGTTAGATTAATGTTACTGATTGTATAGTTTTTAGCAATAAATGTAAAGGACATATGGTTCTGGTTAACAAAGGACAGTAACCACAGATTTTGATTGTACAAAATTTAAGTGTACGACAAATTATTGATTCAATAGAGATCAGATATAGATAAAAAATGTACTCAAAAATCTTGCTATAGGAGCCGAGGGGTTCCCCCCCCCTCCGGTGCGGTGCACCTTTTGAGGACTGCATATAGATTTAACGTATTGACGGACGCCATGACTTCTTAAGAAATTTTAATTGTGTAGAGTATCATTTTAATAGTATTCCAGACGGCTCACGTTTCCACACTTCCAAGGTCATGTCGTAGACGCTCGGTGGTGGCCGCCTTGTTCTTAATTAGGACTTTGTCTAGGTGATAAAGCGTAAAGAAACGGGGTACTACCTACGGCAAGCGAGACACGTCAAAAAAACTCGCTCTCATTTAGGAATTACTAGTAGGCACGTTCTCTGTGCCTGATTAAGAGAATCCAGGACCTAAGAAATCAAAAAAGCTGGAAAGAACACCCCCGCTGAGTTTTTCAACGTTTCCAAGTGGGAAAATGCGTCACAAAACAGGGCTTGTCCGTAGTTTTGATATAAGGGCACGTAATTGTATTACATGTACTCGGTATGACGCAAATAAGTTGATCAGTGGAACTTAGCATATGGAGACCGTTTTGTTCGTGCATTCTGCAGGCAGATGCTCTCTAAAGTTTCGCAAAACCTCAACAGATGATCTGCCTGGGCATTGTACATATCTGGTACATGAAATACGTGTATGTTAACGCATATGAACGTATAATGAAAAAATGAGGGTTAAATCCAGGACTGGAGTACTTGGTGCCCCCCCCTTTCGTAACGGATATATGCGATGACAGACTTGATGTCGTCCTATATCAAACCAGTCTATTTCAGGAACAGACAAGAATCTTCCAAAATTCTTAGAATAGCTAGCGTTCTCTTTTGGTTGCTATGACGATCTTTCTGCTCTGACCAGAGACCCTAAAGAAAGAGATTGCCCAGGTAAGCTCCCTTAGAAATATCTGACGCATTGTGCAACCTGCTGGGAATGAGAGAAGGTAGTAGCATGTGTAGGACCGACAGAGGATGATAATTCTGGCTCCTTCATACAAGATTGTTCACATGAGACAAAGTGAAAACCAATCTGCGATCGCACTTTAAGATTTTATTCTTGTAGGATCAGAAAAGCTTGAAAGTCGAGCCTTTCTCTTGAAACTGCAGACGCAGCAAAAATAACTAGGCTCTGGAGTTCTGTGCGTGACTTGCATTTCTTCCGCATTAAATGGCAAAATGATCCCAGAACTTTTACTCCCGGGAAAATGTTTGTGATTTGACTATGGATCCCTGATATTGACCAACTTTTCTAGAACATGGAGCCCCAGTTTAATACGAAGTCGGAAGTCGGCCTTCGTCCTGGTGGCAATAAAAATCCCGACACCTCATTGCCCAAGTGTCTGAGACAATCGTAGCAAAAGTATTGGGCGCTGAGCTCATGCCTAGTGATAAGCTAGTCATTCGTACCAATTCATTGCGATAATTTAGGCGCAGAAACCTTCCGTGGCTACGGGCCACAGGAAATGTCGATTTTGCATAGACAATCAGGTTGTAGAAAATGAGAAATACTATGTGTGTTAACACGTATGTGTAATAACGAATCGGTCAACTGATATATAAATCCTGAATTTCCAAATGGACGATGCGGGCGCCCTTGGACCAGAAATATCAATGGTAGGAAGCTTGGCTGCTCAGTAGCTCGGTCCGGAATTGCCTGTTCTGTTATTTTGTTCATGACTGATGTCATTTCTGAACAGAGTGACAGAGATTCTGGAACAGATGTTTGATGAACAGATGTTCCAGTTCAACAAGTTCGTTCAGACAACATTGGGGTGAACAAGGAACAGTTTTTGTAAAAAGGTATGCGATACCTTGTTATTTCATAATCTGACGTTTACAAGTTCCCATCGGTCTACCAATTGCAGGAGACTGTCTGCTCTATTGTTAATACTTACGTCGTTGTTGTCAATGCTGCAGCGTCTATGACGGTGCGATAACACGTCTTCGCCCCTGACTTTGCTAATTTTATTCTGCCGAGGATTTGACCAACTCCGAAAGATATTACAATTTTTCGGTACGACCGAAAAATATATAAAACAGCATGAATATGATACAACCACCTTGCGGAGGTGGGTTTATTGCTGTTGTCATCACCTTGCAAAGGCGGGTTTTATTGCTGTTGTCACCACCTTGCGAAGGTGAGATACTGCTAGCACATTGCGAATGTGTATTAATGTGTTGGAAAACTTGAGCACAAACCCTGCGAGGGCTATGTAAGGCTGTGGCCCCTGGGAGACTTGCGAAACTTGAAACTGAATCTACCTGCGAGGTAGATGTAATATTTACCTTTTGCAATGGCCAAAAACATTTTCTCACGCCACCAGCTTATTCTACAGCGGCAGTAAACCTCTCTGCGTTGAATCAATTAGTATATCATAATGGTGGAATTGTCTTCAAATTAGCCTTATCAAGAAGTCCTTTGTCTATCTAATGGCTAAGCCTCTTAGCATTTGGTGATTCTCAGAACGATGTCCACAAACCATCTGTAATAAAGCTTAAGACTAGGTACTTACTAAAATCCCCTGTGGAAAAAGGGTACTTTTGAAGTAGCAACTCACATGTAAGCAGTTCTTAAAGGGTTCCCAAAAACCCTTGTTAAAGTGCACACAATATTTAATCAAGTACACTATTAAGTTTAATCTCAAAGCAACATTTTATATTATAGGAACGTACATCGGTTTCTATATTTGCACAGTAATCTCACAAGACAATTAGGTACAACAGACAAATAACTGTGCAATATTATTAACATTCGAACAGAACCTTCGTTCTTTGTTCGTATAGTGGTACAAATCCACCCGAATTTCTGAGCAATAGCTATAGCATAGGGTATCGCGTCAGCAATTCCACGTATGCAATATACAGTCCAAGACTGTACCGAATTAACCAACAGTTCTGTTGGGAGCACAGCTCTCGAGTTTTATCCGAAGACACACTTTGATAGACATACATAATTTCTATACAATTTATCAGGTCATCAACATCAAAATGATATTCTCAAAAATTTTCAATAACACTAGAAATGCATGGTCCAAAATGGTACTCATACAATTTATTGCTAAAGGTTACGTACCTGTTTAGCTATTTTTCGAAACTTACGTTCAAGTCGACACTTCCATACGAAGAAGTGTTCAGGAACAACATGAATAATCACAATTATTACCTGAATTCCATAATAGGTAACGAAAGACTAAGCTTTATTTAATTTAAAATTTTTACAATTGTAATAAAAGCCGTTAGGACATTTATCACTTTTATAAAAAAGAAATAATAATAAAATCGGAAGGTAGTTTCACAACTTGTGAATGGTTGTCTTGTGATTCACAAGGCACAACCGTTCAAGGCGGGAAACAAGACGCCAATGAAATAAAAAAAGCGAGTCTCTCTTAGCAAGCCTCCCCACCACTGCCAAGTGGAAGTGACGTAGTAGAAAGAGATAGACATATAGAAAAAGCGGAAGGAGGGAAGCAGAAGGCCTATCTCAATTAAATAAGCTTCGAATAACGGTCAAGTCAAATTAATTATCAATTATGAAAAACTACTTGTTTATAAAATTGGTAGAAAATTTATGCGTATCCTGGTAACATTATATTTTGGCGGTTGTTACGTAATTTGTCAAAATGTAAATTCTACAGAAAGAACTGTCATGTCAATCATTCATTTTTACTCACTTTTACTCGACTCAACTAGTCATGAAGTTTCAACGCATGAAGTTTTTAAATTACCTATGTCTTGTGTTTATAAAACTCTAGAATTCTACACCCACGTAGGTAATAGGTACACTTTTATATCTCTCTTTGAAGCTGCTCTAAGACTTTAAGTGTGTTCATGTTCACGTTTGTATTTTCTTTTTCAGATAATCCCTTTGTTGTTAGAACTGTTCTATTAAATCTATACATTGCAATAAAACCAAACCCTTGTTTTGTTTTTCATTATGTAGATACTTGGAATCCACTTTCACTTACGTCTTTGGTTCTGCGATCTGATAGTGTCGGAGTCAGAAATGTAGTACCAAAAATGAGCCAGATGTGACTCATGAACTTATTCTAAAAGTTCATCGTGAGTCGTATGTGACTCCTTGGACAGTTAAGTTGTTAAGTTTCTTGGCAATTTCTCGCTTAGTTTTATTTATTGAATCTAAGTTTCCTCAAATCCACGTCCACCATATCTTTCTAGAGGACCACATCTTTCTTAATATCTTTCTTAGTCGACCAATAGGTCAACTGGTAGGTAACCCAAGGTTGATTACTCAAGATTTAAGTAGGTAAGTATGTTGTCTTTAGGTATTTCTCGATCCTCATCATTCCTCACCGATTTTTTCGACATGAGGAAGCCAACGGATCTATAGCAGCTTTCTTTACTGTTTCTTATTAATTCTTAAAACTACATATTGCGCAATAATAATAATAATTACATTGGTAACAATCACGTTTACTTAATAATTTTTTCATACATTTTCCGCATTACGTATTATTTTTTATGTAATTATGTACCTTCGTTATTTAATTGAAAGAAGTATTTAGTATTGCACAACATTATGAAAAATAGTAATAACAATATTTTCTATAAATAAATAGAGACATCATTGGGATTTTAGACGATAACTGTGATTGTTGATAAAGGTAGTTTAAATGTCTAAACGATAGCTTAATTTATCTAGGTAGAAATCTTATAGGTACTACATTACAAGTCTTTTACAAGCTTGATTGAACCGAATTGGACCGGAAAGATTAGTTTAATGATTGAAATCTACAACGGCTTTCATTCATTTATCATATCCTAGGTTTTCCCTTTTTGACTGATCCATTTTTACTGTTTCGTCTTATAATAACGGGTAAGGTGGAAAGGAAGAAAAGCGCTGAGCGAAGAAAAATGTCGTGGGTGCGCAATATTCGGAAGTGGACCGGTGTCAGCTCTGTGGAACAACTTTTCCGCCTGGCCAATGACAAGGAAGATCATACTCCTTAGTTAGGAGTCTTTGCCTGATAGCACGGACGGGGCTCCCCTGTCTCTTTAGGTGGACAACGACGTGATGAGGAACGCGGTCAGCATTAATTGGGTGCAAATGGCGAGTTGTCGGTCGACATCGCTTAGGAGGGAGGCCTTTGTTCTTCAGTGCAAGTTATCTATCTCTGTCCGTGTCTATCGGAGGCAATAATTAGGTGCTCCTATCTATTTAATCGTAAAAGCGGCTGCTTTAGACAGTGAGGGTGGCGATTGTCCCCGACGGGGAGTCGCCGCAGTTTCACAATTACAAAGGTATGGCGGCCCAGCTCTGTACAGTTGTTGGAATAGGGCGGCCTTATCGTCGTGCCATCTCTGTCATTTTACAAAGAATTTGTAGAGATAGAACTATACTTAAGCACGACTTAAAATTGAGTAGCGATTCAGTATTCCGAAATTAGTAAGTGAGAGTGGCACTCCTTCTCACCAAGACAAAAGGACTTGATGATTTTCTCCCACCAAAAAAGGTAGTGATTTTCAATAATTAGGGCCCACAATAGACCTCATGAAGTCCCAAGATAAAAATACTATCGAAAACGAACCTTACCTGCTTAAGCGTTAAGGGTAAAAATTCAAAACCACAAGTACCAATTCTTTATCACACACACGAAATCACGTCGCTGATTTCTATAAATCAAAATTGTAAGTACTGATTGTTATCTTAATTGGTTCTATAATAGAAATCACTGCATTAATCCGAAATACTCACAGTATTATCAACGTGAAAATTTGTTTATCTGTCTGGGTAAACCTAATCAGATACATTGTGACCCGAGCGTAGCTCAAAGAGCCATCAGACCACCACGGATGGGGCCCAACAGGGCTGATGCCGATACGGAGCCGCGAAGGGCAGGAGTAGGGTTTTTAGTCAGTAAGAATTTCGTCCCTTCCGCCTCACACAGGCGGGAGAAGACATTCGACGATTTTCCCCCCTTAAAAAAAATGATAGATATAAATAATGAATTTAGCGTTACCAAAAAAACCGAAGGAGTATATAATATAGTATTACATTTATGTAAAGGAAAACCTATGATTTCCTGAAATGCAAACAGAAACGAGGTACTTTGAACGCTTGAAAAAGTCTGGGCCAAAAAAGTAGTTCGTAAGTGTTCTGTTTTCTTTGTCCTGCACTTATCCCAAGAAATGCATGACAAGATTGGCACGCGTCATCATTTCACGTGGCAATTAAATGATCTTTGTAATAGATAAAGGCTATCACAGGCTATCACGTGTTATCGGACCATCTAATCTGATATTACGTTACGTTACGCCTAATTACTTTCCCGAATGATTGATTAACACTGCAATTGTCGTAAATGTGACGTCCAAAGACTCCAAGTTGATCCCGAAAACGTTTCATAGGGATTTTGTTCTCAGAATTTTTGCGATGGCATCAAATGAAGTTGGGTGAAGTTTTTGGCGAACAGTTGATGGATGGTGTACAAACAGTAAAATAAACTTTAGATTAAGAGTTTCGACGAAATATGAAGGTGGTAAAAGGGTGCAATATTACCTACACTAAGTTACCATTAATAATTACGCTAAAGCTACGTAACAGGATAGTTAGGTTAAAGCTTATTCTGACACTCCCTCTCGCCTCACCTCATTCAGGGCGGGAGAAGCCATAAGACGATGTTCCGCCCACAAAAGCTGAACTTATGAATTACTTTAATACGCAAAAAGTTCCCAACCATATCTACAATCTTACAATCTACCAGGACATGACAAGCTGAATCCTCTTCACAGCGGAATTTCCAACAAAGTTCGACGCAACAAAATAAAATGTTGCATAATATTGTGTAGAAATAGTTTTATCACCAATTAATGAATATGTGGTAGAAGACAGATGTCGGCTGATTAATTAAATCTCTGATTACGATAGCCCAGATTGAATGGCGTTGTATTGTTAATCTTTATCTTTACTTGTACTAGAAACTTATTCAAAGCGGATCGTGCCGATAAAATGATAATCTGCACGTACCTAATCAAATACACTGATTTATAAATTTATTGTGCTTTAAGTTCATTGATAAAATTAAGTACTTGTTAAAATAGGAAGGTATCCCACACATATCCTTTCGTCAAACATTATATCTTAAGCTGGGGGTTCCGAAATAAGCTAGATATGATTTTCCGCTCTCTTAAAACTTCTATTAGGCTATCCAATTATCCATGTTCTGAGGTACAATTTGGAACTTGGCGTCAGTCAGAATTTGATCAGGACTAAAATGCACAGCAAGAAAATTTTCACATTCCTATCGTAAAGTAACTTTACCAAAATAGTATTCCTTCCGTAAGTAGCTTTAGAGGCACAGCGAAGCTCAGGGGAGAAGCACGTCTAGGGATGTGCTGTAACAGATGTTGCACTGTAGGGACTCCGGAGTGGGTTTATTAACACCCAGTAGGTGCCGGGGATCGGGAGATAATCACCGACCACCGTAAGCACGGGCCTGCCTACGCCGAGCACAGGTAACGCCTCAAAGAGCCATCAGACCATCACAGATGGGGCCTAATAGAGTCGATGCCGATTCGGAGTCGCGGAGAACCTAACGGGTAACCGACGCTCCGCTGCGACGTGCAGTAGAAGGGACGGGGTGGTTTTTAGTCAGTAAGAGTCTGACACTCTCTTTCGCCTCTCCCAGGCGGGAGCAGTCATTCGATGATTTTCCCCTCTTAAAAAAAAGGACCCCAGTAGATGATGATGGTGGTTTTAGTGACATAAGAACCATACACTCTGTAGTCTTTCTCCCTAAAAGGTTAGGAGCCTTTCGAAGGTTTCCCTCGTCATCAAAAAAAAATAGTAGTATTTAGAGAGCTGTCATTTTTTCTTGTCACTCTTTTTTTTCATGAGCGGCAAGCAGACATATCGATCACCTGATAGCAAGTACCTAATTATAAAAAAAATAATAACATGGCTAAAATAAATTGTGCCGCGATATCTAATGGGGACTTTTGGTACTTAGTATTTTATTTATCGTTTTGGCCGAATTACATGGATCAGGTAATTGTGGTCAAGGAAACTGGCGGGCGTTGCACCAGGATACGTTGATTGAAGATTCATGTAGACTATAACAGGGTACAGTAAGCTTTCTGTAAAAAAATTGTCTCACATACCTAGGGAAGTGAAAACTGTCGTTTTTTTATTCTACTTTATTAATACCTTCTGATTAATATCGTTGCGGCATCCAAGACAGTTATTCATGTTCCTGGAACGCTCCGGACTTCAGCATTCCGGTGTTTTCGTGGTGGTGTAGATCCTGGTCTACGGGAGTTGCAGCGGTTTTGCGGTTGAAGTGAGCTTATCCCATTATAAAAAAATACCTAGGGTTGCTATCTGCATAGAGCTACCGTATATGTATATACGGACTTGGCAAAGTACAAAATATGGTTCTTCAAAAAAAAAGTTTATAAGTTTTTTGGGGTTGGCTAGGCACTGTCTATTCTGTTAATATTTAACTACAGAAGGATTATCGAATCGAATAAAGAAAAAAAATAGGAAATAACATCGAACAGAGTACGTTTTAGCTATTGTTAACTTTCCGTTTCTTTTTAAACAACCTCGCTCATACAGAGGCAAATATTCGTGAAACATTATTAACTTCGCACGACTGTATTACAGTATTAAATAGATTTTTAAAAGACTGCCTAAAAAGAAAAGGTACCCTAGTTTTGAAACAAGCTTCTACTTCCTACACTTATCAGTTAAACTCCAAAATTACTATTCGAAAAATGCATTAAAAGCCTTTATCTATTAAATCTGTCCCATGTATCGTAATTTTCACACTAAAGCACGCCTGAAAAGAGTGTTAATAAATCAGTTGTGTTATACTGATAATTAAAAGTTGCAAGTCAGAGTTATCTGATGAATCAATCACTTGATTTACACCTAATTATATTTAAGCGCATATCGATACCAGATAGGGTCAATACTATTCTACAGTCCATTGAAAATACATGGTGGACAGTAGCCCAATTTTAAACAGTTTTTTTTTTATTTATAAATTACGAAATATTTATAAAAAAAAATTGTTCGCTAAATAAAAACAGTCTAAAATAAGAAGTTTAAAGAGTTTTTTTTTTATTGTGATATTCGAAATTTAAGTTTTTAAAAATGACGTTCGTGGCCCCAGATAATCTCTCCAAGAAGAGCACATACGAAGAGGCCTTGAACCTTACAGGTAAGTCTAGTTTTTTTTAATCCGAGTAAGCATTATGTGTAACCGTGTAAATAAGTGTCTCCCTCTAGGGATGTGCCGTAACAGGCGTTGCACCGTGGGGGAGCTATTATAGGACCCGGTGCAACTTACAGGTCTTGAGGATGGCCACCGTGGTGGTTTTACTGAGGTCAATCCCAAAATCCCCCAAATCCCATACTCCCTAGTCTTTCTCCCCAAAAAACTAAGCGCATTTTGAAGGATTCCCGCCGTCATCAAAAAAAGTGTAAATAAATTGTTTAAGTGCCTAAGAAATAAGATGCCTAAGACTTGCGAGTTTATATAATTATTACATACTACATTATTGTCTATTTATTATGTTTTTGGAGGAATGGGAGCTAAAAACTTCACAAATGAAAATAAGACCACTGTGTGCAAAAAATGGCGAAAGGAATAAACATTTGGTTCAGCTGTAACAGTTCCTTTAATCACTGGGAAGCTTTGAAATGGCTCATGACCACAATCATCCAAGCTATTCATAGAGTTTTATATTAGAATAAAGCTAAAATAAATAATAAATACGATGATTAAAATAAAAAAAACTTTAAAAAAAACCAACTTCAAAATTTTTAAAATAGATTTAATAACAAACAAAAAGTTACAACAAAAAATATCCATTAGTAGTACTGATAGACTATCCACCCACTGTTGGGATAGAAGTCGGCGCCATAAGATCTAGCACCTCCCGCTTTTTTTGAAGTCGGTAAATAGATTTTTGCGGAGTTTTTTATACTGAACACAATTTGGAAAGCTCGTATACCTTAAAGTTAAGACACATTAAAATCAGTAGTTACCTATCACAAATTAATTCTCTGTTTTTGTTTAAATTTATAACTTACGATGATACATTATGTGACTACGGAAACTTTTGCTTTTCCGGCCATCGTTCGTGGACAAAAAAAAACCTTACTTATAGGGTGAAAACATAGCTCGCTCGATTATACTATTCTTCGACTCACCGAAAAATTGATACGCGCCTAAAATTGTTTTCATTAGTTAACCGTATTGGATTTGTATTAAATTTTTTGTATCTGTTCCATGGGGCTTCAAAATGTAGCCATTTTTTATGGGATAAGCTGGTAACCGAGCTGATAGATTACCTGATGGTAAGCAATCGGCGCCGCCCATGGACACCCGGAACACCAGAGGCGTTACAACTTACAAGTGCATTACCCGCCTTTTGGGGATACGGAATATGAGGATTGTTGGGGGTTCCGGGAATGGGGAAATTGGGGAAAGGGGTACTTGGGCCTTATATATTGATAATTACAGCATTTTGAGGCCCTATCGAATTAACCCCTTAATAAAAATAAAATCGTGGATAAATTTACCTACTTTTAGATAGTTTACGCTCTATCCAGAAAAATACATTGCCACCCTAGTTTAGAATCTTTAATAAACAGAACTTTTAGTGCCATAACATAAAATTAAAATAAGTCTGTAGGTAATGTTATTTTTTTGCCACAATATACGTAAGTAGGTATTTGTAGTTCCTTAGGATGTAGCTACCTACGTACCTACCGATTAATTATACTAACAGCGTAACGATAACAGAGCGTTACACTGATAAGGATGTAAACAAATCTAAAATTATTGTGTAATTATTGTTTTGTAATCAATGTATTAGTTGTACCTACTGTTTGTCTTTAATCAAATTACTTAGATAAAGTACTAGTAGGTGCTGTTAGGTTTTTCTATAAGATACATATTAATTCGAATTCTCGCTCTTCATTGGTCGAGATAATTCTGAACAACATTCTACAACCAATGACATGGCAGATCGCGATCAAGATCAGTTCGATCTTTAGAATTGAAAGTTACCGAACAGTATAACTATTCTATTTTAGATATTTTTTTCTACTAGGTAGACTTACACGTACCTACTATTCATGGATCACATAAACTAAACATGCCTGTCTTCACTACTTTAGAAAATCAAACGCCAAAATCAGATGATTATAAGAAACATCTCAAACGTAATTTCCAATTTCAGCAGCTCTTAAGATCAAAATGATTGATTTTCAATACATCATGATAATCAAGTACTTGATACCTAATCAAACAAGATGCTATCGTGCAACTAGGAATTACCAAACTGTGTAAATCGGCAATCAGAAATAATTAAAATACGTTTTTCTTTATAGAAATTTAATTTTGTAAAATCATTAAATTGAGCAATCATGTGATGATCGTATCGATACATCATGTTTGATCCACATGCATCCATCCATTAAGTACAATATCTACGATTAAATTTATAATTGCACAATATCGTGCAATGTGCCAAGCTAATTATAGATTTACAATGGAAGCTCTATCGAGATTGGGACTCAAAACTTGTAAAAAGTGAGTTAAAAACAATAGGGTTGTCTTATTACCTAAGTACCTACTATTTATTTTTGGCAAACGAAAAGTATTGCCTAAGGATCATCTATATCATACGGGTTTAATGAATAGACCGTTAATTTTTAATCGACTTCAAATAAAGAATGATGACAAAGAAAATTTTCATTTACGAGAAGGTTTTCGTATATTAGTTAACCAACTTCCAAAATAGAGGGAGTTGCAGTCGGTTTTTTTAAACATGGTTTATAAAAGAAAAAAAAAATCTTTAATCTTCTTTAAATCCCCTAAGCTCATGAAAGTTACACAGAAATACTAATGCTCAGTTTTTCTTCCTCAGGTTTCGGCAAATACAATGCTGGTATGCTAATAGCTTGCTGCCTGCTCATCCTCTCTATGAACCTGGACATGTTTGGATTCTCCGTCGTCCTACCAGCCATGGCTTGTGACATGTCGCTCGATACATCACAACAAGGTCTCCTGTCTGCTATACCTCTTATAGGTAAGAAAAACTTATAATTCTTTAACTATGTATCTATTTTCGTTAATTTATCATTCCAAAAATTGACTAAAAAACTACAGCAGTAGGTACGTACCTATCTATTCTATAGATTTTCTGTGGGAAGTTCTAATGTACTACTTACCTATAGCAAATTCTGGTTACTCACGCAATTTATAATCCAAGAAGTCTAGACAGAATTAATAATTTTAGGTAAAGCCCTAGTACGATTAACAAAACGTTGAAAGTGTAGTATTTATGTCATTGTACCACTTTATTTTGATGTGCTCGTTGGCCATTTAATATAAGTATTAAACTTTTCTGCATTTTTCAGGTATGATTGTATCATCTTATGGTTGGGGCTTGTGCTCCGACACACAAGGTCGGCGGAAAACGTTGCTCATAGCAATGCCAGTTGCATTAATTCTCAGCCTTGCAACTACCATGGCGCCTACCTTCGCGCTAATAGCAACTTTCAAATTTTTGTCTGTTTCATTGTAAGTATTTACTATAAAACCTACCAAATTGAACGTTATTTTTCATATAGCCACATTATAATTTAGTTGTTCACGTCTCTTGGTATTATAATGGTTTCACGATACCTTTTGGAAATATTCTGATTGTTGTAATATTTACGTAATTGCAAGTTTTTAAATATAATTTATTTTTGTAACTTTTTAGCTCAGCGGCAGCTAACGCAGCTGCCTTTGTCTTATTAGCTGAGAGCGTACCAAGCAGACATCGCAGCCGATTTGTATTTCTCATGGCTAGCGCTACGATGGTGGAGCAACTCCTTATTTGCTGTAAGTTTTTTTGTGTTGTTAACCATAAAGTTAACTAACATAAATGTCAGAACTTTCGACTTCATAGATCACGTGACCCTACGAGTTGAATTAGATGATTAAAACGGTTTATTTTATTTACAGCCTTCGCTTTACCAATATTTACGCTGACTTTCGGCTACGAGATCTCCTGGCTAGGCTTGGTGTACACTCCATGGCGAATGCTGTTGCAAATCGTCTGTGTGCCCTGTGCGCTAGGAACCATATTAATGATATTCCTGCAAGAGAGCCCCAAGTATCTGCTCAGTAGAGGCAAAGATGAGGAGGCCTTAGAAGTTTTGAAAACTATTTACAAATACAACTCTGGCGAAAATAAGGAAGATTATCCTGTAAGTTTCGCAACATTTTGTTAACTCTCTAAATCAAACAAGTTTCGAGTTTTCCCGCAAATGTTATCGTTTCGTTTTGTTGGTAATGATGTATATTTTTATTTCTAGGTTAAGTACGTGTATCTCAATGAAACCACAGCGGACAATTCTGCTGGAATTTCCCTATTGAAAAAGATCTGGAACCAAACTGCGCCACTTTTCAAGCCTCCTCTATTGAAAAACTCTGCCATACTTTTCTATTTACTGCTCTCTGCATTTACTACGTAAGTTGTAATCTTTTGATTTATTAATTCTTTTTAATATTAATTTTCATTCACTTATAGTTATAGGTTCGGTATCTTATTAATTATTCTACTTTCAGATCAACTGGTTTCACCATGTGGGTGCCGACTATGACCAACGCTTATTTCACTGGCGATGAAAGCCACCACGGTCGCACCTTCTGTGAAGTCGCTAGTCAAAGTGCGACAACTGGATCCGGTAACGGCACTGAATTCGAAGATTGTTCCAATAGTATCCAAACCGGAGCTCTTTACGCTACAATGGTGTACTCTGGAGTTTCAACAATGTTGATGATCACTCTATCCTTTATCGTGGGCGTTGTTGGCAAGAAAATCATCACGCTCGCCATCTTCGTCATGTCATTTACCGCCGGAACTCTACTGCTATTCGTCAAAGTTCCTATGCTGAGCATCGCATTGTTCTTCATGTTCTTGTACGTTGCTCAAGTCTTGGGAAATATTAACACGTATTTGGTCGAGCTGAACCCTACACATTTGAGGTTTGTGTATTTTAAAATCATATAATTATATCTCTCTATGAATTAATATGTCAAAGTCCAGATTCAGCAGAATATCACCAGTACTTCAATGTTCTGCTGTGTGTTAGTACAACTCTAGGGAAATTTTACTAAATCACTAGCTACTTTCACGTCACTAGCTAGTTTAACCTGCTCTGTTTGGCGCCTATTGAGCGTGATGTTTTGAAGCTTTTCTCGATAATTCCATAATTTTGATTTCCCGGGTAAAATGACTATCAAAGCTTCATGAATATTTATTAATTGCAAATCATTAATAAATATTTATTATTTTTATCTACAGGAGTATGGCAACGTGTCTGTCGGTAGTCATAGCTCGTGGTTCAGGATTTTTCAGCGTGCAAATCATCGCCAGTCTACTTGGGGAATATTGCACGCCAATGATAAGCGGATATATTGTCTTAGTCATGTGTAAGTATCTACTATACCTACCTAATATTTTTTTAAGAACAATACCTAATTTTGGCAAATATTTTGATACTTGATATTTAAAAAAAATAAAATTAATTATATTATATTACTGTCCTATATCACGTGATGATAATTATCACGACAAATAGTTAAGTAAAGTTATTTCTTTAAGAGTTTACTATTTTGCTATAAGCAGTTCTTGCAAATATTTCTGATTGTCAATAAAACTAGTATTTAATTTTATTTCATTATTGTTTCAGCTGGATTTGTTGTTGCAACGTTTTTACCATCGGAGTCCAAATTGAAAAGTATAAGCCAAGGAGAACTAAGCCGTACAGCAGATGTTGAAAGCCCTAAAGATTAAGATAATTAGTTTATTAAATAAGTAGGTAATGTTTGTTTATCCATTCCCGACATGATGGGGATCAGTATAGAGGCTAATTTTGAATGTTATAACATTCTTGATTTGACTCATTATCGGACCGTTTTAGGCTTCCGAACACGTATTTGTATGGTAATTTAGAATGTTCAAGCTACAATTAGTGTGCTCTACGTGGCATGATAGCGTGGTCAAGACAGCCCTAAGTATGTTTTGTTTACAAATGAAACAGTCTGAATTTATTGTATTGATAAACGATTGTACAGTGATAGAATAATTTTAAGATTTTGTGAAGCGAGCTGACGATGTTGTAAATATAATACTATTATTTATTACCAAACCTATTTGGTTTTATTTTCCCATTCTTAAAATTCTAAAAAGTTGCGAGTATAATAAAAAAATAATTAAAAAAATTAAGTGTCGTGTTCAATTGACACGAAATTAGTAGGAAATTTTATCTTACTCTGGTAACACTCACCGCTAGTGCCTGTCGGACAATCTGTCAAAACTTAAACTGTCATTCATTTTAGTGAAACGGCTAGCGAAATGTCTGATTGTGCCGGTGATAATTCAAAACCACGAGTTGTGGTTTTAGGAGGTAATTAATTTAATTAACCTGGAGAAAATCCACTAAAATATACCAAGAATGTAATTGTATCAGTTTTTAATTTATCGGTACAAAGTGTCAAGTTTTTTTTTTAATTCTTGTAACGGTCCCAGAGTGTTAGTCATCCGGCCAGGGAAGATTCTTTTTCGTCGGTTGACGGTATAATTTTGATTCAGGGTGCGGTTTCATCGGCCGGAACCTTGTGGAGTACTTGATATCCAATGACCTGGTGAGCGGGCTACGCGTCGTGGACAAAACTCCACCACAACTGGCCTTCTTGAACCCAACACATAGCAAGATCTTCGAAGACCCCCGTATAGAATATAAAAGCGCGAACCTAATTAATGCCAGTGAGTACCACCCTTTACTTATTGTATTGCTTTAACAAAATGTTTCTTTAATTTCATCTTATTAGAATTAAAATTCTAATAAACCGACCATAAAACAATCATAAAAATTAAAAATATAATATTTCATAGTCCTTACTTGCTTTACTAAACATATTTTTGTTTCCAAATCTAACCGTTACTAAAAATTGATTCTGCCTTCTAATTTCCTATTATTTTGGTTACAATTTAGAACATAATAATTCAATCGTTAACTTGGAGGAAAATAAATACTGATAAACAACTCAATGTCCTACTAAAATAACTAAATTACTTTAAAAGTTTGTTGTAATACATATCATTCCTCAATTTAGTTTTTCAACTAGATCCAAGGACGGAGTAATCTAAATCAAATGAATTTCAACTTTCACACTATCTCACATATAAACAGAGATAAGATAATAACTTTCTGGCACATTGTACACAAAACAAGAGATATCTAATTATAATACTATAACTATGTGTTTACTGCAGTCATAATATAATGTGTTATAAGAACTGCTGCAATGGTGTTTTAAAATATTGTGGTTTCACTATTCCCTTGGTTTACTAAGTTATATAATATTTTTAGGATTTAGTTTAGTTTCATATTTATCTTCTCCCTTTCCCTTAATAACTTCTATGGATTGCTAGTATGCTAGCAAAGGCCTGCTGTAGCTGAAGCATGTACAAAAATTAAATTCTTATTGGAATTGTTAATGTAACCTACAATAATTTGTAAAATGAATTGGAGAACCTGTCTAAACTACCCATCAAGTTTTTTGTTCGTTCTTCTACAATTTGCATAAGCGCATAACTTTGGTAAACTGAATAATGGATTATCACTACATAACAAAGTCGCTCTCCGCCGTCTGTCTGTCCCTAGTGAGATCTTAACAGAGTAAAATGTAAAACAGGTTTGTAACTTTCACTTCCTATGTCCTTTTCACATCCATGCACAACACCCCCAGCACATTATTTATTTTATTTTTTTAATCATTCGACTTCTGTAGAAGTCATTGATTATGTTATCAACTCACAGAATGATTCACTTCCTAAATGTATTCACATACATTTGTTACAAAACTTCATACTTTTGTTTATTTGGTTTTTAGCAGTTTTATTTTTAAATTGATGCTAATGTAAAATGAGCATTGAAAATGATGTAAATATTGATAATTGAGTAATACGCACTTTCATTACCGAGTGAATGATTTACAGACAAAACGTAAAGTAATGATGAAGAAGGATTCTTTTTACATAACATAACATCACGCCTTTTATCCCCGAAGGGGTAGGCAGAGGTGCACATTACGGCACTTAATGCCACTATACAATATAACACCCACTTTTCACTATTTATGTTATGAGTCCCATGTAATAGGGGGTGAGCCTATTGCCATATACCAGGCACAATTCCAGACTCCGTGCTACTACTACTACCTAGAATATTAAAAAAAAGTAATACTTTGCCCGACCCGGGAATCGAACCCGAGACCCCTTGCCTGGCAGTCGCACTTATGACCATTTGGCCAACGAGGCAGTCAATTATGTTTTTTATTTATTTATTTAATGCTAACAACTACCATTACACACTATTCCAATACGATAGTGTAGCCGTCAGATAGATTATTTTTAATTACTAGTGACTTCCACATGGTTTCATCTGCTCTGCTCGGCACCTATTGATCGTAGCGTGATGATTTATAGCCTATAGCCTCCCTCGATAAATGAACTATCCAACACAAAAAGAATTTTTCAAATCGGACCACTAGTTACTAAGATTAACGCGTTCAAACAAACAAACTCTTCGACTTACTATATAATAGTATAAGATTGTGTTTTTGGCTTTCTCACGTAACTGTTTGACCATGAACTCGACTAGTTTCAAGCCATACTTGAGTCTCATATTGATGAGCAGCATTAGACGACACACGACTGTCGCGCTACTTCTCATTATTAAGTCAAGGATTTTAGAATTGGGCCTCATCATCATCATCATCAACAGCCTATAAATGCCCACTGCTGAGCAAAGCCCATTCTCAGGCGGAGAAGGTTTAAGCATTAATCACCACGCTTGCTCAATGCGGGTTGGTCCAGGTTTCCTCACGATGTTTTTCCTTCACCGTTTGTCAGTGATTTCTAAATAATCTTAGAAAGTACATATAACTCGGAAAAAGTCACATTGGAACTTGCCGTTTCGGTTTCGTTAGGTTTCGAACCCGCACCCTCATGGATGAGAAGCGGGCGTCTTAAACCTCCGGGCCACCACGACGTGCGTCTAGTCGATGGCAATAGACTCGCCCCATAATCCATGGAACTCATCAAGATTAACTTAAAGTCTAAAAGTGCGTGTTACATACAATCGTCATTTATTCGATGTCGTGTATGAACAAGAAAACATTCAGTTGCCTGAAAACTGGTTTAGCTTACTACGAATGTTTTTGTAACAAGTCGTGTTTTACAGACTCGTAAATTTCGTAATCTCACTCTAATTAGACTTTAGCTAATTACTTGCTTTTCTTTCATGCACGTTGTGTTGCGTGGGCGCATGTATGCATAGTAATTGACTTAAACTTAATAAAATAAAACGTGTTTGTGAGGCTGATCTATAGTATAACTAAGTACAGAGAAATATTGTCGAAATAATGTTTCTTACTTAGTAGTATTAATTTTTTTTTTGATTATACGAAAAAGACTAGCCTACTGCGCAAGACCTCATCAAGAGATGCAGTCTGAGCAAATACTTGTACAGATGTTTTGACGTGTACCTACTCTATTTTTTTTTTATAACGTTGCCCCACACTAGGATTTTCTCCTGTGTCGTGGGTCCGCTTACAAACATACAAGTTCACATACAATGACACCGAAACCCGAAACAACAATTTGTGGGCCACACAAAGAGTTGCTCCGTGCAGGAATCGAACGCGCGACACGTTGCGCGGCAGTCGGTTGTCCAGTCATCGCACCAACCGTGCCATCAATTATTCACTACTATATCAATGAACTACCGATACGGCTCCACGTCCCTTAACACGTTAAACGCCATGGGGGTCACCGGTGACCGGCGTTAGCGGAGGATTTACCTTCAACAGTTTTTTATTGGCAGTCAAAGTCTTAAATACCCGCGGAAAATGTTGTAGAGGTGACAAGACAAATGCATTTTACTCCACCGCTACCTGCCTACGGAGCGAGCGCCAATGGTGACGACCTACAAATACGAGTGAAATAAAACTATAAGTTACGCAACGAACGTATGTAACCTTTCAACTTGGCCATTGCCAATAAATTTCACCCAGTTGACCTTTTTAACGGTTTGACATATAATAAAGTGAAAAATTTACTACCTAATAGGGTTGATGCCTAATTTTTGTTTTAATGTCCGTCTGGTAGATAATTTTAAATCATCAGACACGTATTTTTTATTTTCTTACAGAAACAAATACTTTCGACGATATATTGATTTGAAATGTCGCGTGACGTCACTTCTATGTACATTTTATACGTAGAAATGACGTTTTAGCCCCCACTCCTAAACTATGATTCGTTTTATCTAAGTATTGTTTTATAATACGACAAAATGAAAAAATACGTGTCTAATATTTTTCATTATCTAACTTACAGACATATTAGATTTTTAATTTTTATAACCTGTCATCATCCCAATTACCTATCAAAAGCAGGCACGTGATATAAAACAATGGCCCTAGTGTCGTACAATACTTAGGGCACAAGAAATAAAAAGCACAGATTGGAAATATGACCCACGTAGGTACCTATACATATAGGCTTTTGTAACTGGATGCGTGTAAAACCTTTGAACTGCGTTGCTTTTAAAAATTTCTGCCGTTTTTGCAAGCCTACATCACTCAGTGTTCAGTGCTAAGTACATATACCTACAGACGCTTACTCGTCTCCATTTCTCCAGTACAATGTAAAGATCAAAATATACCTTAATCGGATTAGCAGTCACGGAGTAAAAGCATGTCAAACAAACAAGCAACCAGGCAAACTGCATATTTTTATTCTCAAAAGGCGACTGACGTTGCGGTATTACCATCAAAAACTATTGAATGCCTCCAGCCGCAAAATACCTTTGTAATTCCACCAACTAGTTTCACAGAAATGACAAAAGAACATTAAAAACTCCAATAAAAATGGCGCCATATAATTTGTCGCTTATTTTTATCAATGCATTTAATGTAAATGCCCTCCATTCGACACTTATAGACGCGCGTCATTCGCGAATCGTCGCCGCTCCACTCCAGGTTACACGGAGTTATTTGTGCATCCGTTATCGTATTAACCCGTTGTTACAAATAATGTAAAAAGAAATATGTAAATGTGTGCACTAGACCGCGAATGACGAACATCGGTCAACTTGTAGCCACACGCAGAGAGTGGGCCAATTATTTCGTTTTGCTAGAAAGTCTTATTTAGATAAACTAGGACACAACGAGCCTCCTAACTATTATTGCGCCCTGGTACCTGGTACCGCTTCTACATTCCGACTGTGTACATATCAATGATTTTATGAATTCAACTTCTTCGTTATCCAGTCTGCTATCTTTCCTAGACATAATATCGTAAAATACTAAACTTTATGTGAATTCCAATTAAACGCAAACTTTCATCAATTAACGGTGGTGTGAGCAAAATGATTACAGCGTTAACCACATCACATACATATTTAAACATCATCAAACCAAATGAATTATTTATTAATTATAGAATTCCTTCAGTCTTGAATGCACAGGCGAATTTAGGACATAGGAATCTTTAGGTGCCTAGGTACTGTGTCTCATGTATCTATAGATAAATTAAGTGTCCATTGTCACATTTCGTTCCCAAGGCTCGCAACAAATACAGCACAAACAATATATTAATAAGATGTCTTTGTCGCATTGTTCTATCTAATATTATGAGGATAAATTATGTTTTTCCTTCATAAACAACATTATTGAAATAGGTAAGGGCTACTGTCCACGGAGCACGGTTTTGTCAATTGACGAATGCAAGACGGATGCTTGCATCTTGAGTAGAAACAATCAAAACTGTCCACGTTGCGGCAACGTAGCGGCAACTGCACGTTATGCGGAACTAATAACAAGTAATTATTGCTTTTGCCTGCGTCATTTGACGAATGCATGCATCCTTCACAAACACTAGGCGGCCTACAAATGACAAATACTTGCATCTTGTTTGGAAACAAAGAAAACTGTCCACGAAGCGGCTACGTTAAATCCGCCTGTCGTTTTTGACGAATATATGCATTGGTATTTTGCCCAATGTTAAGGTATTTTCAGATTAAATTATGAGAGAATGGTAAAATTCACCAGTTTTATATGTATTGCGTCATAATTATTTCTTCATGTTTGACGTACACAAATGTAATTTATATTTAATGTAGTACAGCGATAATTAATAATATTATATTAATGAAATATTCAACAAACACAATCAGGTAGGTAATTGAACTCCTTAAATCAACATGTTATCCTCCAGGTAAGTTATTTATACCAACAAATTTGTCATTTTAACGTAAAAATCTGTAGGAAATGATTTTTCAGTTGTTTTACATTGTTTTCTTAATTTTCTTTCATTTCTGCCAACGATAACATTTTCAGAGCAAATACAGCGTGACTAAAAGTGCATTTAACTATAATTAATGAAATTGCTCTCGCGGTAAATTGATTTTATATGCCTATCACAGAGTTAATAGTTCACCTACATTGCCGTTCTAGAAAACACGCTATGGTTTGACATTAATTAGTTGAGTGGTTGCAAACACAACCGATAAGCATTGGTACAGGGACCCGGTGAGTTTTGGAAGAAAAGCACATGTATCAGGATTAGCATATCTCATCTTACTGAGAAACCTGGAATTGTGTCCGATTTTGGCAATAGTCCTAATTTTTACTCAGCATTGAGCCAATCACAATTAAAATATTAATAGGTAATGTTTAAAGAACTATGTTAAGTAGCTCCACCTTAACTACTATCTCAATACAACGGATTATAATAAAATTCCACTCATAAAAGCCATAAGGGAAATCTCCAACGAGATAAATAAATCTTTAATTTTTATTATACTTGGTGTCGTACCGCATTAATATTCAAAATGTCCGCGGCGCATGCAAGGAATATTAATTTATCATACGTTACACGCCAATTGTTATTGCCTCTAGCAACCAGGATATTTAAACAGGAAGGTACACAGGAAAATATAAGTTTCTAGGTATTGTAAATAATCTGAATGGAACCTGCTCTATTTATAGTTTAGGAAATGTAGAATATACGAAGGTAAAGAAGATTAAAACTGGGTCCATTTAGCTACAGCAGTATTAAATGAAAATAATTATTCTTCTAGCCCTTTCCTATAAAGTAGATTGAAATAAGTCATATGTTTTTACCGAGTGCCTCCCTTCATCATCATACGTCGCGTCAACCAGAAATGACCAGTATACATGACGTTCACTGCTGAATGCAGTTTTTCCTCAAAGACTTCCGAATCGGCTGGTTGGAAACAATCTGAATCCAAAGGCTTCCTGCTACCTTTAGCAGATCACTCTTTTTACATGGAGGGATTTTTATTCTTTTAAAGAGTATTGTCATGATTAATTATA
Source organism: Spodoptera littoralis (assembly GCA_902850265.1). Lineage (NCBI taxonomy): Eukaryota > Metazoa > Arthropoda > Insecta > Lepidoptera > Noctuidae > Spodoptera > Spodoptera littoralis. The sequence continues at coordinate 1,821,727 of LR824542.2, read as the reverse complement.
CTAAATTGCTAGATATCTAAATATACTGGTAGACGGCCAGACTTGAACAGTTCATAGCTTGCGATATAAATATACCCTTTAACAACCACTTAGCAGAATTTTGCTCTTATGTACGTAAATCAGAAAGCAATGAACTTAGAAACATGCTAGAGTAGACGAGGCACTTTCAGTTATAACTACATGGTATAAGTAACACACAACATTACCTCTGTTATTAGGTAGCTCCCTAAGAGGTAACAGTCTTGTTCTAGAATATAATTTTGCTCTAAAGCCAGTAGGAAAATGAAACTTAACTCGATAATGATATAGTACACATTTCAATGAACCATAACGCAACCTTGATACTACTAATGGACCTAATATTTATTATATTCAGTATTGATGGTGGTATTGTATGCACTATGTGAGGACGTACCGGTACTGTCACAGTATAAATATATTTTTATTCTGTGGTACTGTCGGCGCCACATACGTCTGGCTCGATATCTGACACCTGTGTACCTATTTGATGAGTCAGGAAAATGGATTTAACGTCACAGGTCTAAGGGAGGTGGAAAAAGATATTGTAGGCTCATTTTTGGTTTTAGAACGGAGTTCGAATCGCTAGCAGGCTCGCCTCGTTTTGTATGGGACCCAAAACTATAATAATGTTAAATTAGAATACATAATGCGGAGGACTTAACGGGTTGTCGGGGCTCCGGTTCGGAGGGTAGAAGTAGGAACGGAGTGATTTTTAGTCAGTAAGTCTGACACTCCCGCCTCACCCAGGTGGGAACCATTCGATGATTTTCCTCCCTTAAAAAAAAGAATACACAACCTCTGATACCTGTCTCCCTGGGTAGGCAGAGTATCGACTCTAGAATCGTGGTGTCTAGTATAGATTCGTGGCGTTCCATAGGGAACGCCACTTTCGCACTCTTTCCCTTCCTTTACAGTCATAAGTCTTTTCAATAGTCATGCGTGCTCGTCCGTTAAAAGTACTTTTAATTTACTTTTAATTTGGCTTACTTTTAATATTAATTAATATGTTCTTCAGCCTCTATTTCATGGAATGATGGTACATATACTAAGAATGGAACTTAGTACTGACACATTTTATATTTACAATGCCACTATCACTACCTACCCTATTGAGGGTTTAAAAGCATGAGCGTCTATGTGCATAGTTTTAAACACATGAGAATTTTGCACGGTTATTGAAAATAACCTTTCTATCTTTTGATTTACGATGAGAGTTGTTAGGCCTTGGTTCATTAGCTACTACTTATGTGAATAGTATTTGTCTACATGTTCGTACGTGAATAAAATTCTCGGTTAACTATTTTTACTGTGGGACATCAAGTTCTTTTGGTTATGCAGTTTACTTCTAATACGTATTTTTTTAAGGGGGGAAAAATCATCTAATTGCTGCTCCCGCCCGCCGGTGAGGCGGGAGGAAGTGTCAGACTCTTACTGACTAAAAACCACCGCGCTCCTTCTCCTACACATCGAGCCGGAGCCCTGGCAACCCGTTAGGTTCTCCGCGACACTTCCAATACGTATAGCTTTTCGACAAAGTTACTCGACTACTTTCTTACTACACCAGAGGCTCCTAATAACATCTCAAACGCTTCGAGTAACTTCATTGAATAGTTGCGTGAGTGAACCGTATACAGGTTTATTAATAAAATGCTCCTTATTAACAAATGTCTCGTTTTCGTAAGAATTTATACAATTCATCTCCACTCCCTAATGTAACTTTCTACATGCAGTAGTTATGCGTGAGTGTAACTAAGCCAGTGACTCACTTCCGACAAACATTCATCTTTTGCTTTATTTAAATGTAGGTATTGTCTAAAATAATTATTTATTCTTTCTTAGAAATGACAGTGTGTTCTCGGTAGTTACTTAGTCTTCGGTGTTAATTTATTAGCATATCTGTGACCTAAATTAATTTCTATGCATTGGCATCTTTGAATCTTCGTGTTGTAATTATTTATACTAAGTAGGTGACGTAGCGACGTTCGCACTGCTTAAAAATTCAGAACCTATAGATTCGGTCTTTCATTTATTTAGGCGTTACAAAATTAGACTTTTCCTCAAATGTTTTTCTATTTTTTTTATTAAGCCCTCGAGCGTCCTTATGAACACCCGGTGGATCATAAGAAAAAATGCTTCATGCTGCTTTCTCTTTTATAAAATCTATTATTAATGTTTTTTTTTTATTTTGACTGTATTTGTTTTATTTCTACTGTAATGATCCTTGTTTTCGTGTGCCAATGGCCAAATAAATGCATTTTCTTGCATGCATAAGGATAAGGAAATGCATAAGGAACGCGGGCGCTCGACGTGTTAAAAAAACATACAAAAATACAACCTAACTTAAATAACTCTCCATACATCATCAAATCTATTTAAGTTAGGTTGTTTTTTGTATTTATGCTTTTGTTTCCTTTACAGCATCATGCGCCTCAGCCCTGGATCCTGGAGACGGAGCCGTTTGGGGCCTGGTGGTGAACTGTGCTGGCGAGACCAGGGTGGGGCAGACGGAGGCAGTATACTCCGAAGGCATCTACACTCTGAGTGTGAATGTAGCTCGGCAGTGCGCCAAGCTGAAGGTGGATAGACTGATCGAGATCTCCAGCGGACAGATGCATAGTAGTGATAAGGTAAGTCGACTGTTTACTGGTTAATTAAAATGAAGGTTTAGGGGATCTCTTTTCGCATGTTTTTGGCAAAAACGAAGCAGCCCTATCAAAGTCCAGCCTTTGCAATTTGTAATTTAATGACAAGGGCACGAACAAGAGTCCGTGGAGAAAAAGATATGTAAATATAATAAAAAAAGAACCCTCTCCAATTAGAAAATACCCTTAAATCATTCCGTTGTGGCGAGAAAAAGGAAAACCAAACACTTTCTCTTTTTTAATACTAGCAAAGATTTCCATATCCGTTATTGCCGTGAAATTATATGACTTGCTCATTTAATAGATCGCTAGACATAGACAAAGTAATCGGATTATTAATTGAGTGATACATTTATTTTTAATTATATCTAGATTTATATCAAACCTATTTATCTTCTAATTATATCAAATCTGACTTATCACATTTCACAAGTGTGATGTAATCATAGCTAAAAGCTGTCGCAATTTTCTCATGTTCTACTGCAGGCATACGTTGCAAGAATGATTGATAATAATAATAATCTAATAGACGCATAGTCATGCAAAAAGTAAACGTATTATAGAAAATTGAGTCATGTCAAGTGATCGGATGATTATTTTCATCAATTATGATGCCCAGATAAACGATTTTTCAATAATGACCAAAATGACACCAATAGGGATGATGACACCGTCATCATGACAGGGTATGAAAATTAAAAATCTTATTAGTCCGTCAGTTAGGTACTGAAAAAATATTAGACACGTATTTTTTATTTTGATGTATAATAAAATGATACTTATATATAACGAATCAAAGAGTGGGGGGGCTAAAACGTCATTTCTACGTATAAAATGTACATAGAAGTGACGTCACGTGAAATTTCATATATCTTCGAAACTATTCGTACCGTAAAAAAATTAAAAATAAATGTCTAATGTTTTTAAATAATCTACCAGACTGACATTAAAATAAAAATAAGTCATCTAACCTATTGTGGGAGAGCCATGCTTCGGGACGAACGGGCCAGCTCGACCGGAGTGATACCACGGCCTCACTGAAAACTGACGTGAAACAACGCTTGCGTTGTGTTTCGTGGCGGAGTGAGGTTTCCAGAGGGCCAATTAATTACCCCCTCTCTCTAATCTCCCCCAATCCCCGAATCCCTAAAAATCGTCAAATTCCGATTCCCCAAAAGGCGGGTAACGCACTTGTAACGCCTCTGGTGTTTCATATGTGTTCATGGGCGACACCGGTTGCCATCAAGGAATCCGTCTGCTCGTTTACCGGCTTATTCCATAAAACAAATTTACATCTGAAGCCAAACGTCCGCGGTCAGCTAGATTAACTTAAGTAACATAGTTGAGCCAGTATTTCATACAACGCAGCTTAACTAGCATAGTTTGCGGTGGACGCACATGTATGAAAAACTGGATGACTATGCGAGTTAAGCTTAACTAACTTATTTTAGCTTTTTTTTTTGAGGGGGGAAAATCATCCAATGACTTCTCCCGCCCGGGTGAGGCGGGAGGGAGTGTCAGACTCTTATTGACTAAAAACCACCCCGTTCCTACTCCTGCACTTCGAGCCGGAGCCCAGGCAACCCGTTAAGTCTTCCGCGGCTCCGTATCGGCATCAGCCCTGTTAGGCCCCATCATTGACTTACATCGACTGCCTCGTTGTTTATGCTGGAGGCTGTAATAGCTACCCTAGCAACGTAACTGTCCAAGAAGTCACATAGGTACGACTCACGATGAACTTTTGAAATAAGTTCATGAGTCACAGGTGACTCATTTTTATAAAAATTTTGGGGTGTATTTTTGATATGAGCAGGGCACTGAATTCTAATAAAAACTACGTAAACGTGTGGCAAATCCTTTATAAAAGTAATGGGGTACTTGTATTTTTTATTATATGGGGACAGTTAAGTTTCTAACGGTGGTGTCAGTCATCCTTTACGGCGAAATATGATAAATTATTCCCGTAGAATTTCGAATTCATTCATTGCCACAACGAAAATTTTGTGCCAAATAGATAACTTGCATTTCTTGCCCACCCCTTCAGTGCAAAAGGCGTGACCAATCTGGACTTAGCTGACGTCACTACATGTCATGTTCCGTAACCCATTAATAAGTCGACGGGATGAAATTTACGAGAGCGACCGGAACTTACTAGTAATTATTTATTATCACTCACTGATAAGTGGCAATTTGATGACGTACCGTCGTCGCAGCCAGTGCGTACATTAATATCGTTAGCCCAACTTATATTGGTCGTAATTTTGAGTACATTTAGCAGATTGAATCAATTTTATGGGAGCCTGTGACGTCATTTATATCATGCTGATGTAATCTTGATTTAACTTACAATTTAGTTGTAAAAGAGAAGTCATTGAAATAGATTATACAAACAACATTAGTTATTTAAAAAAAAAATTAAAAAGAAGTTATATGATTATGTTGTACGCCTTACTCGCGTAACTGCTTTATCTTTGCTGAGGTAATTCGACTGATTTCAAGCCACGCTTGGGGCTCATATTCATCATAATAGCTAGTCGAGTTGTCTTACTTTAATACGTTTCACGATTGTAATATAAAAAAATGGATAAATTAAATTTTTTAAAAGAATATTCTAACTACAAATTAACAATTTTAGCCACAAAAAGAAGACTGCGCCGTAGAGCCGTGGACCACGGAAGCCAAGATGAAGAGTAAAGTAGAGAAGGAGTTGAAGAATATGAATGGAGAGTTGAACTATACCATCATCAGGCCTGCCATCGTGTACGGGATCGGAGACCGGAGGAGTTTAAGTAAGTATCTCTGCCCCTCTCTTTTTCCTTATGAAGTGTTTTGTCACATTTTCTCCCATAAAGATTAAAAATTGTGGATCGCACAAATGAATTGTTCTATGCAAGAATGGAACCTGTAACACATTGCTCTTCAGCCGATTGTCTAGCTAGCCGATGCTAACCGCGGCCTTTGTACGAGCTACGAGTTTATTTTTCGTTCAAAGTAACTGTAACGAGTACGCGTTCGGCGCTGTGATTGGCCGGCTCCAATGAACAAACCAATCAGAAGCCTTAGTACGAGTTTCTTTTTCGTTCAAAGTAATCGTAACGAATACGCGTTCGGCGCTGTGATTGGCCGGCTCCAATGAACAAACCAATCAGAGGCCTTAGTACGAGTTTGATTTACGTTCAAAGTAATCGTAACGAGTACGCGTTCGGCGCTCTGAGGGTCAAGCACGAATAACTATCGCAATCGTATCGTAACAGTATCGAGCGAGTTAAGTGTTCTGATTGGTTGGTTCACTTGAGCCGGCCAATCAGAGCGCCGAACGCGCTCGATACTATTACGTTACGAATGCGATAGTTATTCGTGCTTGGCATTCTGATTGGTTGCTTCATTGGCGCCCGCCAATCAGAGTGCCGAACGCGTACTCGTTTCGATTACTTTAACCGAAAAAGAAACTCGTACTAAGCCTTCTGATTATTGTTTCTCGTTTTATCGGCTTTACCGCCATCTTTATTATCCTCAATTTCAAATTAGGATACGTTCGCTTGTTCGCGTCCATACTACTAAGGTTCGTCTGTTTACGTCCACCCACCAGTTCACTTTCATTTTATGGATCGCCATGAATGTAAGATAATTAAACGTGAAAAAGTCAAATAGATGTGTACTAAATACACATCGTATGTATAGTGATAGTTTTCTTAATTTCGGGAATTTTTAAAGGACGTTCCGTAACATGGATACTAACTTACCTTATTTATCGGAATCCTTTCATCGCCCACAGCGTGTTAATAGTATAAGTGATTTACTCAGTAATCCGCCCGTTATGGGGGAAAGTGGATTACTACATGCCGCGGACAATTAAACAATTAGTTCTGTACTTAATCCACTTTTCTATTTACTGTTCAGACTGTTCTTTTTTTTGTGCGGATCTCTTTGCTTTTATTTGTAGATTTCACTATTTGACCTATTTAAAGCTATACAGTGTCTTTGATCAATTCTATTTGGAAAGAATTTTACTACTTTTAGTTAAGGGCACTATAAATTACATCTGAACTTCGCATTCGATCTTTTTGGTCATAAACTTAACTTTAACTTAGAGAAAAGTTTAATACACATAATCTTTCGGGTTTTAATCCAATTAAAATTACAGAAAATTAAGCAAAAGAAATATGTAAGCATCGTAACAATTGGCGTTCCATAGTCTCTGCCTACCCCCATGGACGACAGGCGTGAGGTTATGTATGTAAAATTACAAACGAACAACAAATTACAGACGGAATAACATATTTGTAAAATACTGTCGTTCCTTAATGACATGTTTACCAACTAATCTAAACTTTAAAAAAGTGTTTTGTAAACATGACACCACCTGTCATCATCTTACAGCACCCCGCCTCCTCTACGGCGGCATCTACAAGCACCTCAACGAAACTATGAAGCTCCTATGGACAGCAGACCTGAAGATGAACACAGTCCACGTGAGAGACGTCTGCCGGGCCGTCTGGACCTTGGGCAGGCACCCAGAAGCCAACAAGCAGGTCTACAATGTGGTTGATGACGCTAACAGCACCCAAGGTGCCTTAGCCGAGCTCGTTGCCGATATATTCAAAATACAACACGATTACTATGGAACTGCTATTTCTACGCTTGCTAAGGTAATCTTTAAGATATTTTTTTGTGTTGTTTTAAGTTTTGACGTGACAACGTCTTGTAAATTGGTTTGCCGGGTGACACTTCAAGAAACTGAGTTACGCTCCGCTCACAATGAGAGCGAGTGAGAGGCACGCGTCCCTTCCACTCGGGCATGGTTAGCCCGCCTAAGAGCGAGAGAGACAGACATAAAAAGTGAAAGGCACGCGTCCCTTCCACTCGGGCATGGTTAGCCCGCCTAAGAGCGAGAGAGACAGACATAAAAAGTGAAAGGCACGCGTCCCTTCCACTCGAGCACAGTTAGCCCGCCTAAGAGCGAGAGAGAGAGAGAGTGAGAGAGATAGATAGGCATACACACCGGTAATTATTTTACCACTCAAAGTCGTTGTCACGTAAAACGTTCGCCCGTATACCGACTTTACAGGCAACCAATTTTTTTTTAAGTTTTTTGATGTCTAGAATACGAGAAAATGTTTCTCTGTTTGTCAGCTTAACTGAAGTTATTTAGCAAAGCCATAAATAAGTTATTTTATAGTTTTATACGTATAAATAATTGGTTTTCCTTATTGTAGTCAGTTTTAAACCGAACAGACAGTGCTACTCCAATCTCTGTTATATTTAGTCCTTTAAAACCCTTCATATCCAGCGTCCAGAGTAGGCGTAGACAAACGCTACGCGCCTATTACACACGTAACAAACGCTAACGTGAAGGGGCTCTTACCAACTAGAAGTGTAGGAGTAGTTATTAACCCGTCGAGCGTCCGCGTTCCTTATGCATTTCCTTATGATTGCCATTGGCACACGAAAACAAGGATCATTACAATAGAAATTAAAACAAATACAGTCAAAATAAAAACAAAACATTAATAATAGATTTTATAAAAGAGAAAGCAGCATGGAGCATTTTTTCTTTTGATCCACCGGGTGCTCATAAGGACGCTCGAGGGGTTAATATATTCGGGTGTACGCAATGATATACAACACAATATATTATACCACAGACGGACATAGCATCAGTAGCAGAGGAAGCGAACGACAAGCACCTGACGGCGTGGGCCGAGCTGTGCAGTAAGTACGGGCTGCAACACACGCCGCTGGAGCCGAGCGCGGGGCACGAGCTGTTGCTCAACAAACAACTCTGTCTCGACGGCAGGAAGCTGCGCGCCCTGCTGCAGCTCGATGTACCCGCGCCTACTATTGATAAACTGAAGGAGGTTGGTGGCTTACTATCTTTTGAATATTTTTTACTAGCTTTTACCCGCGGCTTCGCTCGCGTCACAAAAGGATAAAAAGCCAATGTGACATATACCAATACACACAGCGCCATCTATACCAATACTTTTGTTTTCCTTCGGGAATATCAAATTTTTCCGGGATAAAAGTATCCTATTATTTAATCCGGACTTCTAACTATACATCTGCAAAAATTCATAGTATCGGTTTAGTAGTAACGGCGTGAAAGCGGAACAAACAAACAAACAAACTCACTTTCCAATTTATAATATTAGTAAGGATGGTAGAAAATTATCAAATTACTCATACCGCCCTGTAGCCATGAAGGAGTATCTGACTCTTGCTGACTGAAACAGACCCATTCCAACTCTTGCTTTAGAGCCGGGACATTAACTTATTGCGCTTAATCTGCAGCCCCAGCCGTATTTTACAGTATCAAATCTCGCTCTATTTTAGTATTTTTACACATTTATGGATTTCGTTACCATTTCATTTTATTCATAAAATTATGTTAACACATGAGTCTCTTACATAAAATTGTAATCAGTTGTTCCATTGCAATACAAACAGTACATTTTATTACACGTTTTTATATACATATAATCGTAAGCACTGAGCTTCAGAAGATTACTTTTTATAATATTCTCCTTTTGTCACCTCCAGGTTTCTCTAACGCTTCTAACTAACTGTCTTTATTTCCAGGTACTGGAAGACTATGCTTCCATGAATCTGTTCCCAAAGGAGCTGCTCCTATGACCGAACAAGTAAACCACCAACCGCCATTTTTATACGTATTCTATAAAATATGCACCAGTACGTTACAGCTTGCATCGATTTGTTTCGCGATATTTGGTCACAAAGTAGAGTAGTGTATTTACGTTAGAGTAAGTCTGTACCAAGAGATTGTCCAGTAGAAATTGGTGTTATTTCATGATTCCTTTTCACCATAAGTATGTACTGTCTTAGAAACAGAGGCGGAGTAAATCTAGAGGGCAAACACCTTACAGGCGCCCCTATATTTTTGGCGCCGTCGCCACTCTATGGTCAGTTGGGCATGCGCGTCTCGCGGCGCTAACCGTAACCTGGCGCTCTAAATCTAGTTTGTCTTAAGACTAATACGGCTCTGAAGTAATATCTATTAGAGATGGTATTAAATGTTTAGTAGTCAGTGTATGTCAATAGACATTAGACCCCACTCCCGCCCCCCTGTGGCCGACCAACTATCGCTTTCACACATTCTGTCTTCATAACTTTAAGCATTATTTTGATTCATAATTTTAATGCAACACTGTGATAACAAGTGAGAAGTTTTGAGATCAAAAATAAATCCCAAAAGTATTTTTTATAAAAATTGTGACAATAAAAACTTTTTAAAAAGACATTTTTGAATAACCATAGTCTATTTAGTAAGGAATCGAAGACTGTGTATACCAAAAAGCAATGCTCTCATTTTGCTTTTTATTTTTTTTCTTTTTAAATACGTATCTTCGAAATTCAACATTTATTCCATCCAATGTGAATTGAAATAGTTATAACGTATTACAAGTGAAGCTCAATTTAGTACTTAAAGTATTCATTTTATTCAAGTATGGTGCGAAAATGTTTAGTTTTTTAACTGTATTCGTTGTATTCTTATAATAATTTACAGATTATATTTTTTTGATACAATATCTTAAGGAATTTAGGCGTTACATTTTAATTAAGAAAATAAAGTAATAACAGTGTGTCAGTACATCTCAGATTTATTTTTAAATGCTATACTGCCTTATTGGTATGATAGTCTCCCTTCGTGATAAATACGACGAGTTTATGAGTCGCGCTCAAAGGACAAGAAGTACTTAAAACTTACGAAAATTCTACGTAACTGAAAATGGCTTTGCATAGCTATCAACAGTTTTTAACCAACTTAAAAAGGAGAAAGTTTTTTACAAAGTAAAGACAGTAGTATATTACGATTAACGGTTTCCTCACGTAAGTCATTGACGGAGTAACTCAACCAGTTTCAAGCCACGCAGGGGCTCACAAACCTTACGTTACTCTGTCAAATAGTTTTGTGAGTAATCCGTAAAAAAAATAATTGATTGTATATGCATATGTCTCACTATATTTATAATACAAAAAAGACACAGTAGTTGCCGTATTTTCAATATATTCCTGTATACCCCGCTTTTAAATGTGCTTAAGTCCCGAAACAAGGTTTCTATGTATATTGCGTTAGGTAAGCGTAGTGTAAGACATTTTAATGTTTAAGCTGAAATTGTGAAGGCCTATAATCGCAGGTGACTTGAAATTATTATATTGAGATATTTTCTTTAGGCTAAGTTCGGCATTGTTGCGTGTTTGTTCGAACGACAAAAATAATATTTTAGTTCTTAAAGACATATTTTTTAATGTTAGATTAGGCAGATGTGCAATAACGAGTATATTATTTTACATAATCTTTATAAAAAGTCAAGTTATTAAATATTAATGTACAATTTATGTTTCATAATACAACTTGTACGTAAACTGTTGTAAAACGTGTTGAATTGAAGACATACGGCTTATTTACAATGTTCGAGGATGCTCGTACAGTTTCAAGCCATACCGGGGTTCATAATCAAGAGCTGTGAGTGTAATAATCTACAAAAGTACATGGAAAGACGATAATAAAATAAATAATTTTTAAGTAAGATTTTTTCACATTGGCAATAAAAAAGTCGTTCGAATAAAACGCGTATCAATTGTTTATCTGAACCAACCCTTAGTCATTATATAGTCAAGTTGCTATAAGTAATTTTGAGTATTTTTAAAAAACTTTGGGTGTCATGAATGTAATAAATGCTTGTCAATAAATGTGTAATGTTTATTTTTATTACTTAGTATCGATATCGATGGAAATCGTGTATTCCTATTGCTTAGCATTTTATTCGATTGATATAAGTTTTGTTTAGAAGAGCTTTGTATTTTACGTTCTACATGTATCGTCAATTGTGTAATAAATACTTTATATGTACTCTTTTGTTTTATTTTTCTTTCCGTGTGTGGTTATGATGGATTTTAATGTGGTTGGAATATGGCGAAAGAACTAGACACCTTTTGACTACCAGAGCGTAAACGCATCGCCGGCATTCCCATACCAAGCCACAAATTCAGCACTTATAAGGAGTATAAGGACTTCAAATTACCCTTAAGTACACATAAAAATATAATATTAGCTAGGTTTGTTACGGGCTGTAGCTTTTTTTTATAAAACGCAATATTATTTTAAATGACGTGTAGTTATGAAAAGTAAACTCTTAATCGTGATTGTAACTACAAATATTAGTAATCAAAATGTATAACTACTTTTACGATTATTTAATGTAATCTGTAATCATGATTACTAACTACATTAAGTAGTTGTAGTTAGTAATCAGTAGTTAGAATTCAATTTGCCCAACACTGTTCAGCACAAATACCTACAAAAAATTCATTGTTTTTCGAATTATACTACCATTAAACAGAAGCTGCAAAGTTTTAAACAACGGAAAACTAGACTTGAGAAATAGAAATGAATAAATCAAACAATAAATAGGTGCATCACTGATCTCGTTCGTGACGTCATGCGGTGACGGGAAAAGCCGTCTCTGACGTAGCTGGCACACCTTTTGGCAACTGCCTCACATGCGACTAGGGTTGGGTTGATATTGCGTTTGCGGCACATTATAAATAATAATCAGAGGTCGGAGGAGCCAGGAGGTAGATTGCTTTAAGGTTATTGGCGTCAAACTTCAATATGGACAATATGGATATGCCTCCAAAATACAGGAACTTCATATTTATTGTGATATTTGTAAAAATACTTACCTAACCTTGAAATCGTTACACCGTATTTTTACCGATTTCATAAAAAGGAGGAGGTACTATGTTCGGCTGATTGATTTTATTTTTTGTTTGTTCGCGCATTACTCCGCCAATTGTAAACCGATTTCCAAAATTCTTGTTTGGTTTGAAAGGGTATACTCCCGAGATGGTCCCATTTCCATGAGGTCAGGATCTGATGATGGGATCCTAGGGAAACTTTCGAAAATTGTAGGGGCGAGTAATGCGTCTATTAAGTTTTTCAATTAGGATTTTTAAACACTACAATTTGATTTGAGGGTCTGGAGTCGACCTGATGATGGAGCCGACAGACAGTCGAGAGAACTTCTCAGCGGTTTATATTAACTCCCTTGTGTTTGGGCTTGATTAATTTGTATTGATGAGGACTTTACACCTAGATAGAGTGGGGCTGTCATTAAGGGTCTGATGATGAAGAAGTGTAATTATTAAGGGAACTCTTCAACGGTATACAGTAACTACCTTGTTTTTGGGCTTGTATAATTTGTATTGATTAGGACTTTGCACCTACGTATATTATAAGTGGCAAAACGAATCTATGTAGCTTTACACTGAAAATTATATAATAATAAAATAAAAACTGAGTTTGGAAAACCGACTTCAAATAACTAATAACATAAAGACAAAAGGAAAAAGAAAAAATAACTGTTATTAGTACTGATAGGTTAGAAATCGGTGCCGTAAGATTATTTATTGAATTTTTATCCACTTTTGAGCAGTAATATGAATCATGTCCTTCCTAAATTAACAAATAAATAAAACAACCATTAAATATTTCAATATTTTTTTAATGTTTTAATTTAAATTCAAACTTTACGGCTTATGAACGAATAAGACAATAATAATACTGTTGCCAACAGTATCAGAATGTACACAGTTCAGACACTAGCACATCAACCTTCAATAATTTTCGACTTTATCACAATACAAATAAGATGTAACATTGAGTGGTAACGCAGAGTCAGTCAGAGATTGACACTCAATCTAAATGTCTTATAGCATTTTCACTCTGTTTTTGCAGAGCAATGCAAATATAACATCACATAACATCACGCCTTTATTCCCGAAGGGGGTAGGCAGAGGTGCACATTATGCCACTTTACAATATAACACCCACTTGTTACATTGTAAAGTGGCATAATGTGCACCTGTTGTTGTTGGTTGATGTTGGTTGCGGTCTCTTTGGTCACAGTTTTAGAGCTCGGAGTCTTAGACATACACATGGATTCTGTACTAGTATAAGCTTGCTGGTTGACCTGCTAGTGTTCAAGAACACATTTGAACAAAGACAAGTATATCCATACACTCACACAAACAATATAAACTCCACATGGTTCACCATATAAACATAATTATTCATAATAGGACTTAGCAACATTCAAAATACAGCATTATGGACGTGTTCATAAGATTGGTATTCAATTGAAGATGGTTAACCTTGCGTATATTTAAAATAAATAGATACTTGGAAGACAAGTTTTGTTGAAGCAAAATATAAATCAATTAAATGTTTGCCTCAAAACGAATTATTTTGTACTTATTCCACAGTAAAAACAGATGGACAAAAGAAGTAAGATTAAGTTTTCTTCAGCAATGTTTTTAACCCTTGTAGCTTCACTGCTAACAAAAAGCGAACCTAACTTTATCCTTTAACCAACTTAATTAACTAACAATCGCGGGTAACTCACGTAAAAATACTGAGAAAAGCTCTACTAGTTTCGAATTACAGAGGGGTTCTTCCTCATGACCAGCGTGCGCGGTCGCGGCTATGTCTGCGCTCATGGGTAAGTAATCCACGATTTTTAGTTAATTTAGTATGTCTCACGATAGTTATATATTTAAACCAGTTTAAAATAAAGGACGATAAAATCTAATATTTATTTTCTGAACAGTGGAAGTCGACCAGCGAATCCATTTTTCTAGAGTACGATGAAAGCCAAAGTACAAACAGCAATGTCATTTATTTAGTATGGCATAAGACTGATCTCATCAAAGCTATAATTTCTTTAAAAACTATACGTTTCAAATAAGAATAGAGTAACTAGCGGAAGTGTCAAATCGTCAAAAATAATTTGTTTTATACCAAAACAAAATCTATTTAGACAAGAACAAAATCTTAGATTAAGCAAATAAGTAGTTTATTTTCTTATTGATGAATAATTGAAAGTCATTTCTAAAAGTGAATCGTCACTTGTACGCTCTTAAATGGTCCATATTAATATGTCATTGAGGCCCTATTCTTTATTGAGACGCATATCATCAGTCCCCTGTAAAGGGTAGACAGACATGTGTTGTGTTGGTACACCGACATGTATTGATACAATTATACGCTCAGGAATCCCAATATTACTGTATTGTAAATAAATAACCAGTCTAATGCCATAATAACATAACATAACATAAGATCACGCCTTTTTATCCCCGAAGGGGTAGGCAGAGGTGCACATTTCGGCACTTAATACTAATGCCATAATAAATAATAAAATATACAAAAAGTGCACAAAATATTATATAAACTGCGTATGAGCACAAATCCTCCTTATGTTATAAAACATTAACTTATATGCATTGATATAATATGTCTATTTAATATTTAAATATTCAGTTCCACAACAATACTAAACGACCTTTTTCGCGACCGAAGATTTGCTGAAATATGTCAATGATTGAGCGAATTTGAACCTTATTTAAAGGTAACTTAGGTACTTATAGTATTGTAAAATCGCCGTCATTTATCACATTTTTCTATTGCATCTTTTATACCTATTGGCATTCAAGTGGTTAACAGAATGGCAATGGTAAATAAAACTTGATATTTCTAGTACATTTTGTTCAGCAAATCATCGCGCAGGTACTGACTTAAAATAACCTAAAACGTCTCAAATAAAATTTTAAAACAGTCATAATTAGTTAGCCTCATAATACAGGATGTAACGAAAACCTTATAGCTAGAATATTGCTCTTTTTAAATAGGGGAAATTCTTCCAATGACTTTTCCGCTTTGGGTGAAGCGAAAGAGAATGGCAGACTCTTACTGACTAAAAATCACCCATTTCCTACTCCTGTTTCAAGAACCAACAACCCGCTAGGTCGTTGGAACGCATAGATAAAATATACCTGGTATAGAAACACTATACAAAGTTTAATCACCATAATTAACAGACCCCCATGGGAGATAGGCGTGTCGTTATTTATGTATGTAAGTGACAGTCGACTTCTAGTCTTTGAGACTCCTTTAGGGCCAAAACACATAATGGCGTTGCGGGGCCGCGTCGCTAGAATCGACAGTAGCATCACTGCCGATTTAAGCGGCGCGGCGCCGCTACGCAGCGCTCGTTCCAGCATAGCAGAGTAATGTCTTCTTAATAACAAATAAGCAATAAGTTTTTCACGATGGTCCATGGCAGAGACACGTCTATCCACAATAAAAAATCACGACGAACTGGTTACGGTACCGAACGACAATAAAACGCTCTTAATTCACAACGCCGCAACGCAAACTGCAGATTTTAGCGTTGCGGCGGCGGTTATGTGTTTCGGCCCTTACACAAAAGAAGTTTGTCATAACTTCTACGCATGGCAGACAGGTTGGAGATCGCATATTACTTGGTTCAAGTTTATCAGAGAATCTCTGTTTCTGAATTAATGTTTTAAAAAGTATTTTAAGTTTTGACTATTTAGATTAGATATAGGTAGAATTAAGAAACCATAATATATAATTTCCTTTTTAAAAGGCTGGCAACGCACTTATGACTCCTATGGCGGCGCTGATCGCTTACTATCAGGTGATCCATCTACTCGTTTGCCTACTATTCCTTAAAAAAATTGATAATTATATACCTTTTTCGTTACACCTTGTACATTTTATAGATATAATAATTATATAATTCTTTGCTAAGTAAATTAATCTAGCATACAACATACTATAACATATTACATTATTTTTACAACATAAAGTAGCGCATGGCGATATAAACGAAAGAGCTTTATAATGGGAACGATGACGGACTATATTAACTATAATCAAATCGTCAGAAAGGATAATTTTTGTAACTTTTAAGTCATAATTTAATACGGTAGTAACTTTACATGAAGTAATGTATTAGATATTAATTCACTTGCTTTTTATTTTCCATAGACACATTTAAGAATGGTAAAATACCGTCACCAAGGGACTACCAGACAGACATTGATCTTTAAATACTTTAAACAAGATTTGTTGACGTTTAAACTTTAACTTTATTCATAAAGTATTTGTTTATTTAGTGCCGTTACCATCCCAACTATAATGCACTTTTGTTAACAAAACTTGAGGTCATTACAAATCGCCTTTCATTTTCAATAATCATAAAATATTTCGAATTGCATTAAAATTAACTACTAAACAATTAAGCTAGAATTTCGAGTTCTAAGGCCGAACGCACTTTGGACGTATTAAAAACATAATCTTATTAAAAACTATATAGCACATAGACAAGTCCGTGATATCTTATTTATTATTATTATTGCCATTTATGTACACTCAAAACCCCGACTAAGACTGAAACTCACAAATCGAAAACTTAAAAGTAATCGAACCTCGTACACAATCGATCAACAACATACAATAACGAACTTTAACACAACAGCGTAGAATACAAATTACTATCCAGTGGGCTGGCCTTGATAAGTTGACAAACGATTTTAAACTTTAATAGCATACATTTAGCTAAAACAAAGAAAATGTTCCATCGAACTTGCCTTCACGCTTCGCAGGCGGTGCTGAGAGATATGTGTCTCTCAGTCCGGGTATGCCACACCCGCGCAGTAGATGCGCGCTACTGTTGTAGGTCATCCCTGTGTGTCGTTCGCTCCTACGTGGGAGTAGTCTGTTAGAGGCACGATCACTACTTGTATCTGTAAACGAAAATAAATTACGCATATATACCAACTTCTTAAGAGCATAAAATATATTTTTTTCGGTTTGGTAGAAATGTTTGGAAATTAATTTATTTTTTCTATTTTCCACAAGCTAGTTGAAATTTGTTCTAAAAAGCCAAGGATGGCAGTCCCGGCTTTGATAACGACAAAAATTAATCGATAAGTTGTAAATCACTTTAATAGATTTAACTTATTTATCGTTACGTATTGTGGAAGAACATTTCATAATAGTTTACTTAACTGTGGATTAACATTAAGTATCCGTGTTATATTTATACATATAAGTACTCACCCTAAGCTGGTCCTTATGAGGTCCCAACAGATGCCTCGGCTCGGGGGCTTCATAGTCGGAGCACTTGTTGCAACGCTTGGAACTCACACTGTACAATAAATAAATGAAATATATCTTTTAACATCTCATACATTTTAAACAAAATTGAGATAATTCCAGTTACAAAAGCATGTAAGTTGGGACTGTCTTTTTTTTCTTCTGTCTTTTTTGTTGGGAATTAATTCAGGATCATTATTATGAAGGATGTTAGGTAAAATGATAGATGTGAATAATTGCCACAGCAATTCACTTTTATAGAGATTAATGAGAATTTTTTTTTGATAATATAAACAAAGAAGTTGTTAAGTATTAGAATCTAAGAAAGAATTTGAGTGTGGGAGAGCCATGCTTCGGCACTATTGGGCTGGCTCGACCGAAGTGATACCACGGCCTCGCAGAAAACCGACGTGAAACAACGCTTGCGTTGTGTTTCATCGTCTGAGTGAGGTTACCGGGGGCCCAATTATTCCCTCCCCCCCCCCCATTCTCCCTAATACCTGAAGCCCCAACAATCCTCAAATTCCTAATCTCCAAAAGGCGGGAAACGCACTTGTAACGACTTTGGTGTTTTAGGTGTCTATGGGCGACACCGATTGCTTACCATTAGGTGATCCGTCTACCGACTTATCCAAGAAAAAAAAACATCTTAACACTTTAGAAAGATACAAGAGCTGTAGAAAAAAGAGGAGAAGTAAATTACCTGTTAACCGAGTAGTTGTTCCCGGCTGCGGGCAGGGTGGGCGGCGGCGGCGGCGGGGGCGCGCCGGGCGGGGAGCACGGCGTGTACAGCGGAGTGTTCAACGCGTCGAAGTCCAACGCGTCGTCTATGTTCAACACTCTGTGCGCAATACAATTTATTTATTTACATTAAAATGAAAGTTTACAGCAAGACCCAAAATACTTACATTCTAGGATACAAAAAAGAAACTTAAACCTATTACATCACTTAGATAGTTCCTATATTATTGAGATTTATATTTAAAAACTTATACACTAATTTCCCTATGACATACGACTTATCGTGGAACACATCTAATTCTTAATCAATGCATTAATACTAAATGTCCGACTGTACTTAAGATCTAACTCATTTTTCTAATTAATGAACTTGCAGCGACATACGAACATATACGACAGGCAGCGATACGAAGACAAAACCGACTGTTGATGTGACGAGTGCTACAACAATCGATCGAAGTTTGAGTCCGATTTAACACAGAAATTCCTAACGCCTACTAACCTAAGCCGGTCAAAGCATCTCTTTTCCTAAGTAAAATATTTTTTAAGACTTGGTACTCATTTATTCAAATAAAAAATTTATATTAAAAACTAACTATTACTTAAAAAAATTAAAACTAAATATTACTAAATGAAATACCTATATACAACTAAAGATTAAAATTAATTATAAGAAAAAATTTTTTAAGACTAACATTTGATATTAAAAAAAAATACGACCAGACCCGAAACAACCATTTGTGGAACACACAAAGAGTTGCTCCGTGCGGGAATCGAAAGCGGTACACGTTACGCGGCAAACAGTTGCCCAGCCACCGCGCTGGACGTGCAGCCTTTTATTTTTATTTGACATTGACACTTGATATTGTTTAATAATATGCACCGACTGCTTCATTTAGTCATTGACAAAATTATTATGGAATAAGGAACCTCACCTGTTCTGTGCTGAAAAACGATGTACTCGCTCTACCACGGAGGACACGTGCTCCACTCCCTTCTCCACACCCCACACTAGGATGCCGATCTGATGACAAAATACAGAGGTTTAATATTAATGTACTTTTTTTTTGAAGATTTTAATCCCTTGGATAATTGTACCACACTAATTATAAATAGAACATCCACTTTTGACTAATTCTGTTAATTACTCATAGCCTATAAGTCGCCACTGCTGACCAGTAACCTCTTCTCGCAAGGAGAAGGTTTGAGCATTAATCACCACACTTGCTCAATGCGGGTAGGCAAGGTAATTTTGGTAATTATATCAGATATTAAATTAACTAAAATCGCGGGTTATTCACGTGAATATACTGAGAAAAGCTCTACTAGTTTCGAACCACAGAGGGGTTCTTCCTCATGAGCAGCGTGCGCGGTCGCGGTGATGTCGCGCATTTCACTGTTTTTGTGAGTGCACAGAAAAGCTCTACTAGTGAGTAGAGCTTTTCTCAGTATATTCACGTGAGTAACCCGCGATTTTAGTTAACCTTGCTATTACTTTTGAAAACCGAAGTAAACTCAATAATTAATTGTTAAATCTTGGGACCCCTTGCTATAGTTCCTATCTCCCATAAAAAAACATCTCATTTATTTATACTCAGTGGCGTGCAGTCCATATAGGCAAATAGGCTTTGCTTGACATAAAATGTACTAACGCGTTTATTAAGATTCAATAATATAATAAAAGTTTGTAAAAAAACGGCTAACATAAATATACATTCACATATACTATACACGGACCGCACGCCTTTGTAAAGCAATGAATGCGCGCCGCACGCACCACGCATGCGCTGCTATTCCTTAAATCTTGGTTGTTGGTTGTGACGTCACAAAAAGTATGCAACGCGCATGCGTGAAGGTCACGTGACTATGGTCACAGCACAGAATAACCATTCATAAACGCAAAAAATTATTACACGATTCAATCTAGCCGGACTTTAAATTTGTGAATCTGCGCCATCTATTGAATTTTTTGTTAAAACTTCTGAATAAATATAATGCGAATGTCTTTTTATAATTATGCATACTAAAAAAATATGTTTCAGGTGTTTTAATTAAATCTTAACATTTTTACGCGTTGTCGCTTTATAGAAACTTTAAACGAGGAGTTGACTTTATTATTTTAAAAGTTAAAAGGAAGTTATCGAAACGTCAAGTTGCCGCTACTCAAAGTTTCAAATTATTATCAACGAATGTTTCTTATTGGAAAATAATAATAAGACAATGATGCAATTCCATTTGACTTATGTAAATTAACGTTTTGTTTTTTTATAATTAAACACTGGGTTGCTTTAATGTTTTAGCTATAATTTTTTTATAATAAACATTCAATTGACTACGATGGGTAATGACTTTAAAATGTTTTCGGCCATATTGTTTTCATGAGATGTGCGATCGCTTTGTTTATGTTTTCGTTTAAATTATAAGGAATTAGTTTTAAACATAAAGTTGCATAAATATGTGTAGAAGTATTAAAATATATGTGTCGGTTTTTCAAATAGTGTATTTGTTTATCAATGTCTAGTATATTATTCGATTGTGAAGTTTGTGTTGATAATAGGTAATTTTTGTGTTTGTTTAAAGTTAAAAACAGTAAGTTTTCGCAAAAATGTGTCCTATAACGCTAGTCGTTATACTATTCAGGTAATGACCATAGGCAGAACTCAAGTTACGAGAATTGACCCAAGTCAAAGGTAGGTAATGTAAATATGTAGGTACTATAATGGATCTTTTATATGATGTTCTTGTTTATTGATTGATAATTCTTAAAAATATCAACTTATACCTCGGGTTGTTTTGATTTACATATTAATTTATTATTAATAATTATGTAATGTAATAACAAATGTACCGCTTATACTCGGCTCGGCCACAGCCGGCCGCGCTTGTTGTTGTTTTGTTTGTTGGTAGGTATCTACGTTCTTAAATTCGTAATTATGATTTTAAATAGATTATTTAGCAATTTGATAATTGAATTTGGTTCATCAAATTTATGATTCATTATTAGTATAATAAATAGATGCTTCATTATTTGTAAGTTTTGTTGGCTTATTCGATAGCTGATGAAGTACTTTACAAAAAATACGCGAGATGTCAGTGTATGTAATTTGGCGAAAGAATAAACCACAATATTCTTGAACGCACTTTTCAAAATGTATTCTGTACATGTACCTGTCTTGTGGGAGTATGATTGTATGACCAGGGGGGAGGGCTTTAATCATACGATATTTAGTTGCCTACCCTGTCTCGAAAATCTGTGCACGCCACTGTTTATACTATTATATTATTACGCGTATACTATTATGTAAAGCTGAAGAATATTTGTTTCCGGATCTATAGGTTCGATTTGAATAATTATTTTAGTGTTGGATAGTGCATTTATCGAGGAAGGTTATAAGATACTAGCTTCTGCCTGCGACTTCGAACGCGCAATCCCGTTTCTCCCATTCCCGTAGGATATTCAGGACTTTTTTCTGTCATAAGACCCTTCTCCTGAGGATAACAAACACAACAAAAAAATCAGCCAAATCGGTTTAGCCGTTCTCAAGTTATGGTGTGACAACGGGAAACGGGTTTCATTTTTGTATAGATAAGATAAAATATCACGCTGCAATCAATAGGAGCTGAACAGAGCGCGTGGAACTGCGCGATAGTAGGTAGTTCTGAATAAAGACAAAGACTACTACAATAACAAAACAAAGGAATATAATCATCTGGTCTCCTTACCTTAACCCTGACATCAGGTTCGAGTTGTTCAGTCTCCCCGTCCTCGTTGACTGTGAACTCCGGACTGTTCTGACACGTCACGGAGATGCGCACTGTACGGAGCACTACCTCGGGTATCTGACGAGTTTAGAACACGGTATTATGATGATTAGAAGCGATGAATGATGGTATATATTTTTTTTTAAACCGACTTGAACACCCTCGTCTTTGAGATCGATTTATTAATACACTATAACAGTCTCCTAAGTGTTTTAAAGCACTCGGCTTCATGCTTCCCATCACTATCGCCGACCATTCCCCCTTACTAGAGTCGGCGGCTATGACAGCGCGCGAGCAAGCATCGCGCATCGGTCACGCCCCGCGACTCCAAGCGCGTTTGCGAACGGAAGCAACAACAATTATTGCATAATGTACAATTTGAATTCTTTATTAAACTAACTAAAGTCTATTCCGTCTTTTTTATTGAATTCAACTTGATGATAGTCATCAACGAAGTGTAACAAACACTTTTCTGAAAACCGCATCAAAATCGGTTCAGTCAATCGTGAGATAATCGCGCTCAAACATACATACATATACATACATACATACATACATACATACAGGTCCAACTGAGAACCTACTTCTTTTTTAAAGTCGGTGAAATTAAAGTTTGTATTGTTATGTAAAAGGACTTTAAAAAGAACTTCTTATGTGAACATTTATTAAACATACATAAGTACATACACATACATATCACATTTATTTATTACATCTTTATTTATTTTTTAACTATTAAAATTATTATTTTTTGTGGTGCCCAATCTATTTATAATTAAGACTAACCTTAATTTAATAAGCCTAACATAATTTTTTAGGCCTTAACTAACTGATTAAAAAAACATTTTTTATTGAATTATGATTAAAAAGATTAAAAAAATAGTTTATTGTTTTTTACACCACTTAAACTGCCGAGCCGTATTTGATGAAACCTGGCACCGTGGGAATACAAAACGTCACGCCTTTTAATCTCCGAATGGGTAGGCAGAGCCACACGAAAGAAGAGAGAGAGAGAGAGAGAGAGAGGGACAGGGGGGGAGAGAGCTTATTGCGAAATGAATATATATCTCCTACTAATGTTATGTATGCAAAAAATTGTGATATTCTTTTGTATGTTTGTTACTCAACTCATCAAAACGGCTGAAGCAATCGAGATGAAATTTGGAACAGGGATAGATGGTTTATAGAATAACATACAGGCTACTTTAATTCCAAATTACATTTTTAAAAAGATGTTTTTATATACATAACATACATAACATCACGCCTTTTATCCCCGAAGGGGTAGGCAGAGGTGCACACAGAAGTAACATCCACTTTTCACAATTTATGTTATGAGTCCCATGGTGGTGGGGGTGAGCCTATTGCCATATACCGAGCACATTTCTAGTCTCAGTGCTACTATTGAGATTTTTACTATATATCTTATATATCTAACCGTATATTAGAAATTATATAATAACTTTAAACTTATTAATGATTTATTATAAGTTATGGCGTCATATTAACAATTATTTATTTAATTATTTACGCTGATCGTACATACGGTACATACCCGCCTATTGCCTCCACGCGTTCGGTGGAAGTAATTCTGGGGCAAGAAATACAAAATATACTATTAATTCACACCTATACTATTAATTATTAATTATTATTTATACTTTTATTACAGGCAAAGTGCGCTCGCTCTGCATTAATGAAATAGCAAATGATTTTTGTGAAGTTTTAAATAAAATTATGGTGGAATTTCATTTTTTATTTATTTTTTGTAGAATCGATTTAATTTGTTTTAGCTAAATTATAAAGTGAATTAGGTGCCACTGCTTAGTTTATACATTTTATTTATCGTTTATAATAAAACTATGAAAAGACAAAACGGTGTCAAAATGAAATAGAAGAAGAGAATAAGTAAACGTAAAAGAGTTTAAGTTGCGATGTGCATAGCTATATAGCGTGTAAATGGAATGTTGCTGGAGACGCAGACAGGTGATGTTATTTATTTTCAAAAAAGGAATTAAATGTTTCTTTTATGTAAAAATAACTGCGACCAAAATCAGGTATTTGAACTACTCAAATTCAATACTTTTATCGAAACGTCAAAAACGATACTCGTTCTATGAATTTTGTACGAAATACTAGCTTATGACGTCATCATATTTTCGCGTCAAATAATTGTAACGCGGTACACCGATTTAGGTTTGTGTCGAACGCACGCGCGCTACTCTAGTGGCAACACGCCACCTCACCACTATTTCCCTTCCCCCGCTTCCCCGCCACTGACCGCTCGACGCTAGAACAACGAGTCCGCGCCGGAGCCGCGACGCACGCCCATATTTGTGCCGCGAATATTCTTTGAGTTTCTTGTTTTATTGTGCAACTTTGTTTATATATAGGTAGTTTAAAGTTTATTTCAATATACAGTTTACAGTCACTTGTGTGTCGAACTTAATTTCACGCCCTGAGAACCCACCACCAAGACCAATCGTCTTCAACTATATTACAGTATTCAATTAAGCAAGTCAATGAACGAAAGTGTAACTACTTTTCAATATTTAATTGGACTGAAAAATCAAAATAATTTATTTTTAAATAATATTTTTTGTCTGCGTTTTAGAAAGCATTCCGTTTACACCCTGTATAAAAGCTAAAAATAAACGAAATAATTATTTGCAAATAGTGTTGCTATTGGTTTAAAATATTATGTTCGTAATAAAAAAACCGCTGAATAATATGCATCCAATACATAATATTATCAATTTACAAGTGATACACATGAAAAATTTTGCAACTTCCCTTTTGAACTGAAATATCAGTGTTACAGTGTATCTACATAGCATCACAAAACCAACAGAAAGAAAAACTTAATATACTCACATCATAGGTCCCAGCCCAGACGATCAGCAAGCTCTTCCTGAACCAAACTCCTTTGGGATACAAGTCTACTGTCCACTCGATGAGCTTGTCCTGCGGGGCCACGTCCGCGATGGAGGGCCGCGTGGAGAAGATGAAGGTCCTTGTGTGGTAGCAGGGCAGCGAGTGGAAGTTGTCGACGGCCAGCACGGAGCCCCACGTGTCCTCCGTGTACAGCCGCGGCGTGAACAACATGCGCCCCGCCTCCGTCGCCTGGATCTCCGACACGCGCTCCAGCTGGCCTGGGGGGGGGTGTTAATACTTGTTGTATTTTCAACTAGCTTTTACCCGCGGCTTCGCTCGCGTCACAAAAGGATAAAAAGTAGCCTATGTGACATATACCAATACACACAGCGCCATCTATACCAATATTTTTGTTTTCCCTCGGGAATATCAAATTTTTCCGGGTTAAAAAGTACCCTATTATTTAATCCGGACTTCAAACTTTACGTCTGAAAAATTCAAAGCAATCGGTTTAGTAGTTACGGCGTGAAAGTGGAACAAACAAACAAACAAACAAACTCACTTTCCGATTTATAGTAAGGATTGAATTTAAAACGTATTTGTAGGGCCCTGTTTCACTAGGGGGCGGAACCGAGGCGGCTTTTAACCGCGTAACATATAATTCTATTGAAAAATGGGCGCGGACAAAAACCGCAAGTGTAGCTGCTTATATCCGATTTCTTCTTCCACAAAACACGGTTAAAATCGCCGCAATTCCACCCTACTGCGGCCAAAGCCTTATGCGAGAAGTTTAGGTAAAGTTTTTGTACATTGTTTATGAATGCCAAAAGGAACCTGCGAAGTTTTTAAAACAAAACAATATAGGACTTAAATACAGTGAGATGCAATTGTCCTATTTCTGACCTAACTAACCAAGTCACAGATTTAGTCTAGGATAGACCTTGATATCAAAACCTAAATAGGTAACAATTTATTTTTTATTAAGTTAACCTGTTGAAAATCTTACCCTAAATTTGTTCACACAAAATTAGTCTCTAAACATCGGAAATAAGGTCTATAATATGGTTAGTGGAGAGCGGTCACCGGTGACCGCTTGGGAATAAATGGTAAATAAGTCTGAGGTTTTAATCTAGAGTTTTCTGAGTACCCATATCATAGACATTACCTGACTGATAACTCATGGCGATTGCCATCCGCTCCATGAAGAAGTCCTTATGTTCCTGAGTCAGGGGACATAGCAACAACTGCGCTAGTTGATTGGGGCACATCATCGGGAATCTGTGGGTAAACGATAGTCAATTATTTATTTATTTATTTATTACTAACTTTTGCCCGCAACTTCATTCGCGTAGGACATGATTCCTGTTTTATCCCATAGGAACATTTAATCGGGATAAAAAGTACTGCCTCATTGGCCGAGTGGTCGCAAGTGCTACTGCCGGGTAAGGGGTCTCGGGTTCGATTCCCGGGTTATTACTTGGATTTTCAAAAAATCACAATAGTAGCACGGCGTCTGGAATTGTGCTCGGGTATATGGCAATAGGCTTACCTCCTATTACATGGGACTCATAACATAACATAAATAATGAAAAGTGGGTGTTACATTGTACAGTAGCATAATGTACACCTCTGCCCCCCTTCGAGGATAAAAGGCGTAATGCTATGTTAAAAAGTATCTTATAACCAAAGTCAGCCCATGCTGTGCTGTATAACAAATTTCATCAAAATGCGTGCAGTTCAGCGTGATTGTCGGACATACTACCAAAGAAACTGTCACATTTATAATATTAGTGTGATGGCTTCTAGAAACCTCTGGAATTGGTATAGTTTTATGATGGATTCAATAAATGCACGAAAAGGACTTTGTAAAAGTGTTTAGTAAACTGCAGCTGTAGCCAAATGCCATTTAGCGCTTGTCTACATGTAGAATAGAAAACCAAATTATATGGGATTGACGTAAATTTTGACACTTGTCAGTGTCATCCCCATACATTTTGATTTCTACTCTATCTGTAAACAAGCGCTAAAGTGGCGTTTGGCTAAAGGCACTGGTAATTCGTAAGTTAGCTTATTGTTAACATATCTGAGTGCCAAGCACGAATAACTATCGCATTCGTAACGTAATAGTATCAAGCGCGTTCGGCGCTCTGATTGGCCGGCTCAAGTGAACCAACCAATCAGAACGCTTAACTCGCTCGATACTGTTACGTTACGAATGCGATAGTTATTCGTGCTTGGCCCTTTGAAGCCTTAGTACGAGTGTGTTGTACGTTAAAAGTAATCGAAACGAATCCGTGTTCGGCGCTTTTGATTGGTTGGTTCATTTGAGCCGGCCAATCAGTGCCTTTAGCCAAACGCCACTTTAGCGCTTGTCTACACAGAGAGTAGATCACTAAATGTATGGGGATGACACTGACAAGTGTCAAAATTTTCGTCAATTCCATATAATTTGGTTTTCTATTCTACATGTAGACTAGCGCTAAATGGCATTTGGCTACAGCTGCTGAACGCAGAACGCGTACATACATACTTACGTATGCGGTAAGGTCAGGTACACAAATTCATCAACAATTTTGTTACAAAATTCCCAACAAAAGTGTTTCCGAAAAAGTACTCTTTTTGGATTTTAAAGGTTATAGCTTCTTATTTTATGTAAGTATTAGTTTATATAACAACATAAAAAAGTCCAGATTTATTAGTACCACCAAAAAATAATATGTACAGTTTAGTAATGAGACTGTTCGAAGTGGTTCGACTAATTTCGAGCAACACCGGGGCTCATAATCATGACCCACTTCGACTAATTAAATATTATTTGTTATTGTTATGTTTGTTATACAAATAATGGTTAGTATTATGAATAAAGTCGACCTGACGTGTGAGAAGATGGCGGCGACGAGTGACTCCCAGTGCGCCTTGACCTCGGCCTCCGACAGCTCGCTCGCTGACAGACGCTCGCGTTGCTTTTCTAGCCAGCGGACAACGAAACTGTAAACAAAGTATTGATAATTAACAGAGCTCTTATAATGACAACGTAATAATTAGGTACGAGTTAAGGTAATAACTAAATAACAAATTGTGAACCTCTGTTTTCAAAATGGAGGATTTTTTAAAGCGTGACGTTATGTGATTTTAATGCAAGAAAAATGGTGTGCGTTACCCAGGCCAGATGTTTTCGAAAATGGTCATTTGAATCTTATAGATAATTAGTTGTCCGGCTTCTGTAATAGTTGTGCACATTTTGAAATTTGTTGCGTTTGTATTTTTTTAATTATTTCACAAAAACATTTCCTGCTGGGGTAACGTTACTCCAGCCAGACCTTTTTCTTTCTAATGGGAATATTTAAATAATTACTATAGTCAGAATTTTAATTAGATTCCAGATTTGACAATAGCTACTGTCATTTTGTGAAATAATGATACCACATATAATAGAGTAGTGATGCACACAAAGATCGATAAACAATCAGTGTGTGTTTTATAATAAATGTTACAGAAAGTGACAGGATAGCGATAGCGATGACGGCGACAATTTATAAATTAACTTATTACCATAATACATCTATCTGTTTTATTTGTCATGTTCCTTCATGATTACATTTTTTTATTTATTTCACACATAATTATAAAAGAAAAGTCTCAGATCGTTAATTAATCGTCAAAACTAAATTATCGTTTCAGAAATGTTTAATTTCCTGATGTACTTAGTTTACGAGAGTAAAATTATAAACGAGAAGAATCGATCCAGAAATATTGCATTTCCATATCGAATAATTTCGCAACGTCACTATTTAGTACTTGTCATAACGTTGCAACACTGAAATTGTCAAATCTGGAATCGAATTAAAATTCCGAGTATAGCTATAAAATTAGTTGTCTAGATGAAGTAAATTATTTTTTTGTATTATTTTTTTTTCTGTGTTGTATGTACAAGTCTTCATTTTGTATTAATATTATTTAAGTTGATTTAGATTTCTTTATATTTTTAATAACATTAACATTCTGCATTCTTCGGGAACTGAACTCTTTACAATTGACATAAACACTGTGACAATACTGCTATAGAACATTAGAGATACATACTCATACACGCTCATCTCATTATGCAGCACGAGGTCGCTCTGTTGCAGTAGGTGGACGAGGGTCTCCCCCTCCAGCTCACTGAGGTCACTGTCGGACCACACCCACTCCAAGTTCCACTTCACGAAGTTCTGACATGACTGTAAAAATATGGACAATTTAAAAAAAAAAGAAACGTAGGATTTTCTCCTGTATCGTGAGTGCGTTTACAAACATACAAGTTCACATACAGATGACACCCTGACCCGGAACTACAATCTGTGGATTACACAAAGAGTTGTTCCGTGCGGGCATCGAACCCGCGACACGTTTCGCGGCAGCCAATTGCCCAGCCACCGCGCCAACCGTGCAGTCTGACAGACTTTGAGATTATAAGGTTACTGAATTTATTAATATTAAGTATTTGATGTATGATCATTTTTTTTCTTATGTCAAGATGTCAGGATATATGAAGTGCGGGAGAGCCATGCTTCGGCACGATTAGGCCTGCTCGATCGGATATGACACAGTCTCACAGAAAACCACCGCTGCAATTAGCCTTTTTCCTGGGAAGATTATAAAAAAATCCGCTAGGGGCAGCACCGGTGGGGGGGTACATATGTTTTGAATTCTCTATTGACAACAACGTCAAACGTACGTCTTATTATTATCAGAATAAATAAATATTGTGATAAAAATTTTTTTTTTAAAAATAGTCATGCCTACAAAACATTGCGCATTCGCAAATTGTACGTCTGATAGTTGGTACAAGCAAGATGGTGTAAAATTTGTGTCATTTATAAAACCACAAGTTAACAAAAAAAAGTGTTTGGAGTGGATACACTTATCACGAAGGACAGATTTAACAATTGATAAAATAAGTTTCAAGCCATCGTTTCAAGTCCCGGACAAGATGATCTTGCACTTTTGCAAATTTTAATTTCGCTCCAGGTACATCATCTTCAGTTAATTCCATTTTAATTCTACACGTTTGACGTTGTTGTCAATAGAGAATTCAAAACATATGTACCCCCCCCACCGGTGCTGCCCCTAGCGGATTTTTTTTTAATCTTCCCAGGAAAAAGGCTAATTGTAACCTGCTACCTATATCATAAAATAGAAATCCACTGGCGAGTAATGTCTTCTCAGTACCAAAACTTTAAATCAAAAGCGTGGAAGTGTTTCTACATATACTTTTTAGTATATTTCATTAGAATTATAAGCAGATTATACCTTAGCGACTTCGTTGTGTCCGCAGGCCATGGTGTACTGCATCCAGGAGATGAGCTGTCCTCGCTTGGCAGCCTGCGCTATGTTCTGAGACATGTATGTCAGGCAGAGAGTCACTAGGTCCTGGAAAACAAATAAGCATTTCAAATATGATATGAAAATACAAACTTCTTTTACTATTGTAAACTAAACCCATATTTGTTTGATATTTACCTTCACATTGTATTTATCGCCTAGAGAAAGTATCGGTAGCACTGTTTCATGCGATATTCTAATCTGTCCAGTATAAAAATACCTGTAACAAAAAAAAACATTACAAACTGTGTCAAACTAAAAAAAAATATCAAAACATTATGTCAGTTAAAACAATAGAAAACTTCCTGGCAGTTATAAATCCGATCCAAAATTTTTTAAAATGGTGTTTTTCCTGTTTTAGTTCATATAAATTGGCGCTACAAGCGGTTAAAGTCTAGTGACTTGGTTCCTAGTTGGTAATACCAAAATTGGTTCATCAATATTTTCCAATTACCTTATCTGTTAGTATTCAAGATAGATACCAAAAAGTAATTTCTATTAATGGTAAACAACAGTTAAATATTCTCAGTGAGTCTACTTACTTAAGGAAGTGTGGGAATACTGAGGTAGCTGTAGGTGTCTCCTGGAGTACAATGCGACTCTCACGCCACTCGCTCCATTCTCGGTTCATCAACATCACCTGACAAACAAAAAATCAAATTAGATCACTTACATCCAAATACTCAAAGGCTACCCAATTTTAAGTTGCACAACTACCAATTCCAGAAGCGGTCACCAGTGACCACTCTACACTTACTCAATTATAGACTTTATTTCCCATGTTTACGGACTAGTTTTGTGTGAACAAATGTTGTTTGGAAATTGTCGATTAGAAGTTAAATATCGTGTCATCTCTGCCATTTTATAAAAAAAATTGTAGTGACAGAATTTAAATAAAAAAAATTGAAATGAATTTAAATTTTTTGTAAAGTTTAGAACTGATAATACAAATTCTTTTCAAGATTGGGTGCAATAACACAGATTTTTACGAAATAGCTTATGCATAAATGTAAATAATTTTAAATTTGATAATGACAATAAAGCATGCATATCTGGTTAGAAAATCCATGAAATAAAATTTCAAGAGAAAAACTTGATGAATATTTACCTGAAAAACTTCACTACTGGCACATAGTATTAGCCGATGTGCTGGATAGCCGACTCCACCCACCTCAAGGATGAGATCACTCATCAGCTGCTCAGCATACAATGTTGCTATTTTATACAGAACACATTTGGAGTTGTCCACCTGCAAATAAAAAGGGTTTTAATTGTTTACTGTCATGAATGCTTGACACAACCCTTAGGTTTACAACTCAGGTCTGAAAGAGTATTTTGAATCTCTTTCTTATTTCAATACCAATTAAGATTAATTTTGTTTGCTTTAGAAATGGTATACATAACTACTAAAAATAATTATATAAGAGTTATTTCAAGTACATTTGGTTGGGGATAGTGCAAGTCTGCGAATCTACCACATGTATATACCATGTATCTGCAATAGATCCAGTTTTACAGATGAAGGTAAAACTTAACTGTTCAATCCCCACACGGTCACCGGTGTCCACTCTCTAATAAGTCCATTATAGACCTTAATTCCAATGTTTAGTGACTACTTTCGTATGAACAAATTTTGGGGATTTTCAATAATGTATATCAACATATTAATAGCTTTATTGAATTAATGAATTTGAAGCTCATTTTTACACTTTAAAAATGAGTCCATCGAAATGAACTTGTATTAAGGCGGAGCCAGCCAATGAAGATTTTGCAGGATTCTTCTGCGAAAACTTGAATGAGCTAAATGTTTATCAGATAAGAAGAATTATCCAATGCTGGTTCCACGGATTTGCAATATCTCCAACGACATCCCTTCATAAAATCATCCACAATTTGCACCCGCAGGTCACCATTTCGGCTGTTGGAATACACGATATGCTAAGCTAAAGTTACATAATACATATTTTTCAGAATCATAAGGGAATAAGCTATGTTTTCAAACAATATAAATGAAATAAAGTGTTGTTGACAAATTATATGACCTACTAAATCATTAAAATGCATTCAATAAGTATAGAAACAATGATAGAAATCAGCGTAATTAACTGCTACCAATTTATAACGCACATTCTATACTTGGCAGGCATTGTAAAGAATTTAATGACTTCATCAAATTAGTTCCTAGTTAGACTGACAACTATAAACACATAAACCTTATGACTGATATTGAAATATGGCCCAGCCTTCACACTAATATAGACTGAAATTATTGCAATAACCTTCTGTTTATATGTTCTAGGTATTACATGTTTTAAATAGATAAAACTGATATAATATAAAAATCTGTCAGAAATAAGAACTAAAAACATTTCTCAAGTTTCATATCAAACAAACACTGATGCAAAGACATTTTTAAGAAGAAAGCAACCTTACTATATGTTGTAGGGCAAACGTAAGAATTGGGCACTCCTATATGATATTACAGAATAGATTTACAAAACCAATAACATACCACAAGACCTTCATTGACTTCCACTCCATCTTCCTTTTTCTCGGAGGATGACGATACCTGACGGTTTACCGTCAAGAAATCCATGATACTATTAACATCTAACCTTGCCGCATTGAGGTAGATGCTAAATATTGTTTCTTCTCCAAAAATAACACTAAAATAATGCACTATTTGCCACTAAAAATTCTTAGGTTTTATTTACCCGTTCATGACATTGTGACGCAACTTCAATAATGGATGTCAATTGTCAGATTGTGAAATGTCACATTGTCGGCTGCATCTGCTCCGCTCCATTCCATTACACAGTGTTAGATAAACACAAAACATTTGGTTTTGATCCGAAATAAACATTACTACTTTTATGTAGCTAAAACTTGTGGCTATCATGAAAATTATTTGCAGTTTATTGAGAAACCAGCCTTTCATGAGATGCTACATTTCTTCCACCGTGTTACAACGATTGCTGTAAATTGAAACGTGGTTTCATAAAGTTGGATGGCTGTCAGCTGTGACACTGACAGCTGACGGCTGACTGACAGTTATACTCAGTAATGAATTCGTTTTGTATCAGTGACTTATTTAGCATTATCCACGTTTTTTGTCTCTTTTTACCAAATGTGTAAACAACTGGCGCAAAAAAGAAAGATAGACACGACCGCACAAAAACAGTATACTGCCGTATACGGATGTTTTGTTACCGTTTGTAATGTAAAAAAATATGTGCACTGATTTCCGTGTTTCTTTATTATTGTCTGTAAATTACTGACCAAAGAAAAGTAAAGTGTAGTGTGTAGTATTGTATCTAAATGGCCGGCATGATGGGCCTTAAAAAGAAGAAAAACATTATAATTTTGACATTGTGCATGGTCATATGTTTCATACTTTATCAGTTGTATTTTTTCTTAACCATAACTTCTGAGACCGGTAACACGAACAGAGTTGTCCCAGTTTTGAATTTAGTGCATGAGAGGAAAGCAGATTCGTTCACGCACTTGCGATCTGAGGAGGATAAGTTCATAAATACAAATGGCATTATACATGGTGTCTTATATTCTCAAATGGCGAAATATAGACCAGATCACCTAAATGAATTCAAATGTTTAAAATCTGATCAGAAAATTCCTTTTGAGCAGGTAAATGATGATTACTGTGACTGCGAGGATGGGACAGATGAGCCGAGCACAAATGCCTGTGTAAACGGAACATTTTACTGTGAGACACAGTATAGGAAGAAGCCGGTAACATTTAATGTTATACCGTCTGGTCAAGTAAACGATGGCATTTGTGACTGCTGCGATGGCTCAGATGAATGGAGAACGGACTTATTCAAGAAACTATTATCGCAAAGTTCATCAAAGTTTTATAGATATTTTGTAACAAAATGCCCTAATATTTGTTAGCAATATTATTTATGGTTGTAACTAAAAGACTTTGTAAATGCTTTTTAAAATTGCTAGATAGTTTTAGTGTGTTGAAATTATATTTTAATTGCAGCTCGGAATTAATTCAATTTGATGTTGAAATAATTCAAGTAGATGAAGCTTCTATTTATTTATTGAGGCATTTAATGTACATAACTTTGTGTTATCTTTAAAATACCTATGCAAAGAGCTACTGCAATGCAAATTATGTTTTGTTTGTTAAAAAGTCAGTCATGAGTTCTAAAATAATGTACTTACATTATCATAAAAACAACTTCAAAGACTGAACACCTGTATAAATAAATTGTACATACCTACTTATGAATATTTGTTTTTCTCTTTGTGTTTTCCTTGTTCGAGTGCTATAGCTTGAAATGTCACCATATCATCATAACATCACACCTTTTACCCCCGAAGGGGTAGGCAGAGGTGCACATTAGAGCACGTACAATGTAACACCCACTTTTCACTATTTATTTTATGAGACCCATGTTATAGGGGGTGAGCCTATTGCCATATACTGGGCACATTTCCAGACTCCGTGCTATTACTGAGATTTTTTAAAAACCCAGTAATACTTTGGCCGACCCAGAAATTGAACCCGAGACGCCTTGCCCGGAGTAGCAATATAATATAGCAGAGCAGTATAATAGTAAAGTATATTACCAATTTAACATAATGCAATCATAACAATGGTATATTTAATTCAAATTAAAATTCTTAATTGCTTCATGTGTGGGTACACTTAAAAAACAGCACTATGTGTTTAAAATTATACATTACATATTCAAGATAAATTTTTTAATTTTTTTTTAATGGAATTGTTGGCGGATCCTCTAATGGTAAGCGATCAGCTCCGACCATGGACACTCGCAACACAGAGAAGAAAAGTCGCAATTGTTTCAATTAATTTTTACTTATCTACATTATCTACTCGTAACAGCATTTCACGTAAGTTTGTTCATAGTGATGAAGAGGAACTTGGAACTGACGCTGACATAGTTGTTATTTGGCTAGATATATTTAATTTCTTCCACAAAACGAAAAGCATTGTACCATAGAAAAGTAATGTTTTTGCAAACAAGTTAATAAGTAATGATAGCTTTCTCTGATAAAAATGATAAGTAGTAATCATTTGAAATTCCCGCGGTGCTTGTTTTTTTTTTACTCTGACTATCTTCTGATCCTGCAGGTTGTCGTCGCGGTCTCAAATTCTCAACGTTGATTGCAAAAAATGGTAGCAATATTGTAAATTCTTATACTAATCTTTAACCTTATACTCTTGTTTTAAATTGAAAATCTATTCCTAAACAAATTAGCGACCGATACTTATATTATGTAGTAATATTGTTGTCGAGAAATCGAGCCTTTCAATTTTAACACTTGAGTGTTTGAGTAAGAAAGTGTAATAAACTAGCAGTTTTTGGAGATATAATAAATTTCATAAAAATATAAAAATAGTCATGTACGAGAAATTATTTATCAACTTGTTTATTGTCTCTTTCTATCACGTTTGATAAAAAGAGAGACATAGTCACACAGTTTATCTAGAAAATTCCACAAACCACGCTTGCTCATGTTTTATCTGTGGACCACAAATCATTCGAAAAGGTTGACCGGCGCGCTACTGCTGAGTTTTCGAGAAAAAATAATCAATTTAAAAGTTCTCGCTTTCATAAGTGCATTTGCGTTATAGTTCCAATTAATAAGTTAAATAAAAATCTTTCATCATGACTGTTGACGAAGGCGTAGATATCACTAAAACTGGAGATCGCGGTGTGTTGAAGAGAATCATCAAGGAGGGTACAGGAACAGATACTCCTAACCCTGGATGTCAGGTCACTGTTCATTACACAGGAACACTCCTGGATGGCACCAAGTTCGACTCCAGCAGAGATAGAAACGAGCCATTTGAATTCAACCTAGGCAAAGGTACGAACTCATTTTAATTGTTCAATTTATAATTATTGTAAACTTGACCTCTTGGTTTGTTACCTTGATCGATTTATCTTTAACCTATTCTATCAGATTTATTAGAGCACACATTGTTTGTGCTAGAGTTAATAATAGTTCATGTAACATTTTAGATCAATGTGAATGATTCTGATTATAACAAGCCCTAATTTTGTCTTACAGTTCACATGCCAATATTATTATAGATAAAATTCGAATAAAATGTATTAGGCTCAACCTCTTTTTAATATGTGCACCCTCTGCCTACCTCATGGTGATAAAGATGGTATACCAACCATTCATAATGTTTTCCAA
Source organism: Spodoptera littoralis (assembly GCA_902850265.1). NCBI lineage: Eukaryota > Metazoa > Arthropoda > Insecta > Lepidoptera > Noctuidae > Spodoptera > Spodoptera littoralis. The sequence continues at coordinate 1,785,136 of LR824542.2, read as the reverse complement.
TAAGACATTGTGAAATGCACAACTGTTTAATGAGTATTTTGAATAAGTAACACTTAATTTGTCTCTTGTAATAAAGCTTTCAATCTTATTGTTTGAATAAGTGGTGTTAAATAAAAAAGTATTAGAATGAATTAACGCAACCATAATTTCTAGATGTACAATGATGTGTAGATCAATGAAATGTGGTAGTCAAAGAGATTTACATATTATTGGAATAGTCCAATTAGAATAATATTGTTACTGATTAACATAAGCATGGGGAGATAAAGATCTCCCTTTGGATGGAGGCATTGGGTGATCAATCACTTTAAGATAATCATAGAGAACTTCCAAATGCTGCTATAAACATTCTTGAACAGACTCAACTCACACTGGGATTCCTCCACTAAGACTCCTGTATTCTGGGTGCATTTACAAACATACAACTTCACATTGTGGATCACACAAAGAGTCAGCCACTACACTCACTGTGCAATCAAGTGCAGTTAATCAATGATAGTAATGATGAATAAAATAATGAACATTCTCTATTTATTTGTCCATAGGTTCAGTCATAAAAGCATGGGATATAGGAGTAGCGACAATGAAGAAAGGAGAGGTGTGCGTGTTGACCTGCGCACCTATGTACGCCTATGGGGCTGCTGGCAGTCCTCCCAAAATCCCACCAAACTCCACTCTTCAGTTCGAGGTAAGGCCCTATTTTTGTGAATTTAATTGTCATTATTACTTTTTGCCGGTTCTCAGCAAAGTCTTTGAAAAGTTGATGCTGTCTCGGATGCTTCATCATTTTAATAAACATTCCATCTTTCACCAACAACAATACGGTTTCACTAAAGGTCGTTGTACAACTGACGCCGGTGTCACTTTGATTAAGGAAATATTTGGTGCTTGGGAGGAAGCACAGGATGCTATTGGTGTCTTTTGTGACCTCTCAAAAGCATTTGATTGCGTTGACCACGAGACACTTTTGCTGAAATTAGATCACTACGGGATAAGAAACTCTGCGCTCCGTCTTATGAGATCTTATTTAGAAGAGAGACAGTTAAAGGTTCATGTTAACGGTATTAACTCGCAGGGCTCTGGGATGAATATGGGCGTTCCTCAAGGTTCAATATTGGGTCCCTTTCTCTTTTTAGTCTATATAAATGATTTGCCATTTATATTTAAAAATGAACCACGAATGGTGCTTTTTGCAGATGATACATCATTAATTTTTAAAATAGATCGACGTACAAATAATCTTGACGACGTAAACAGCTCCATTCTTCAAGTGCATAATTGGTTCACCATTAATAATCTAGCACTTAATGAGAAAAAAACAAAATGTATTAAATTCAGTTTACCAAACGTGCGTAGTAACGATAGTGATATTGTTTTGAACGGTCAAAAGTTAGAATTTGTCGACGAGACAGTATTTTTAGGCATTACGTTAGACAATAGGCTACAATGGGGTCCGCATATAAAGGCGCTTTCGGGGAGATTGAGCTCAGCTGCTTTTGCAGTTAGACAGATTAGACAGCTCACGGACGTAGATACAGCTAGGCTTGTCTATTTTAGTTATTTCCACAGCATTATGTCGTACGGCATTTTGTTGTGGGGTCGAGCTGCAGAAATAGAATCAATATTTATTCTACAAAAGCGGGCTATCCGAGCAATATATAACTTACGCCGTTGCGAATCGCTGAGAGAATTGTTTAAAACGATAAATATTTTAACGGTGCCCTGTCAATATATATATGAAAATATAATGTATGTAAGGAAAAATAGGCAATTGTTTGAAAAAAGAAGCGATAGACACAATTTTAATACTAGAGGCAAAAATAAGTTAGCTATACCGCAATTCAGACTGTCCAAAGTACAGAAATCCTTTATGGGGTTAGGTATTAAATGCTATAATAAAATACCAAATAGCATACTAGATCTCAGTGAAAGTAAATTTAAAACATATATTAAGCGCGAATTATGTAATCAAGCCTACTACACACTGACAGATTATCTTGAAGATAAGAATGCTTGGCAGCATGTCGGTTCGGCTCCACTGGACAATACTCAAATGTAGTCAGTAGAATTCCAATAGTAGGTATTTTAATACAAAATTTAACACTTTAATTCTAATGTAGACAATCTAGTTTCCTTATGGCATCGAGCATTTCTTTATTGAAACAAAGAGTTTCCTTTTCTTGTATAGAAGCACTAATTCTATGGATTGTCAGTATGCATATGTGAGCACCATGTTGGACTTTAAGTTAAATTTTATTTATTTATTTATTTTTTAATTTTTGTAAGTTATTAGTATAATGCGTCAAGCGTGTCTTTGCATTGTTCTTACATATGCGTACAGTATTGAAATATGTATCAGAGACATTGTAGAACATACTTTTTTTAAAAAGAGTAACGAATGGAGTTTCTTGCTCGTTCTTCTCCATTCGAATCTACTTTTTGGAATGAGCACCTAGCTTCACCTAGTTTCACTGACGGACTGACTGACAGACTATTATTTATTTTGTATTTGTTGACGTTTCAAAAGCACCAAACTATGGTTTAATTGAAATAAATGCTTTGACTTTGACTTTTACACCATAAATATGCAATCGTCTATTTGGCATCCATTATTGGCATCCATATTATATAAAAATGAAACCCGTTTCCCGTTGTCACACCATAACTTGAGAACGGCTAAACCGATTTGGCTGATTTTTCTTTTTATTGTGTTTGTTATCATCAGGAGAAGGTTCTTATGACAGAAAAAAGTCCTGAAAATCCTACGGGAATGGGAGAAACGGGATTGCGCGTACGAAGACGCGGGCAGAAGCTAGTACATCATAATTGTATTTGTGCTAGTACCTTTAATACCTATACTGTGACCACTACAATTCATTAATATTTCTTATTGAAACAACATGTTCATAGGAAGTGACAGTTTCACCACCAAACCACATAATTACCATATAATTTTATTATCTAGTGAATTTAAGGATATTGTGGTTTTGTAACTTTTATTATCAACAAGTTAAATACATTAATTACATTTTATTCAATTTTCTGGAGTCATGTAGAATGTTTTTTTTTTAATTCATGGGTCATTGCAAACTCTTTCAAGCAGTGCTTGGTTTCTTCATTGAAGTGCAGTGGTGTTGATATACAATGGACTGTCTTGTGTCGGACGATCCTTGAAGATGACCTATGACTTACTTTATGTCAAGTAAAATAAGTCATTTACACAAATGATTTATTTTAGTAGGAATATGTACGTGATTATTGTATTGCTTCTTTGATAATTAATTCGTCTTTGTATTTAAGAAATGTATTATTTGGATATAGACACTTAGGCAATGCGTAGAGATGTAGCTTCGTTGTGCATTTTCTAGCGCTTATACCACAGGAAGTGCTCTGAGGAATTGTTTGACCTGATACCTGCCGCATCTTTTCGCCATCGAGCCTCACGACAGCATATGCATCCCCACCGTATAGATGGTTGGGTTAGGCCACAACATAGCTTTCTGCCTCGCACAGCAAAAATGTGGAATGATCTGTCGTCGGCGGTATTTCACGCTTTTAGCTACATCTACATACATATCTTAATATTCTTGTTTGTTATGTAGATCGAGATGATAGACTGGAAGGTGGAGGACCTGTCTCCTGGCAAGAACAAGGGCATCCTGCGTCACATCATCGAGCAGGGAGCTGGCAATGACGCTCCCAATGACGGCGCCATGGTTACAGGTATAGTATTATTGGTATTACTGTATTTAACTAAAGAAATGTTGTATTAATTGGTCCTCACTTGTAAGTTACACAAAATATGATAAGAAAGTAAAATGGTAAGAAAATAAAAAAGAAATAAAATGTCGGAATTTTAGTCTTAGCGATTTCACATTGTGTACCGCGACAATTAATAAAACTGCTAATCTAAATTTACACTTAAACTGAATTAATTTGTATTTATTGCTTAAGGTGGATGGATGATGATCTCAAATGCCATTTTGTCGCTAGATGGCGTAACTTCCACAAATTGGAACATTTTCACGTTTTACGCCTAACTTCGAAATCTTTAATAGATAACTTTATTGTTCGCGAAACCTAGGGCATTAACTTGATTTTTTAGATAGTCCTTGTGCTTGTTATCTGGTCTCATACAAAGATTACTACAAAATAAAGATTTAGCCGCTTCACTTTACTGTTTACACACACATGCAAAGTAAATAGTAGTAACTTTCGACACCACCAGATGTCGTTATACTATAAAAATATTAATTTACATACTTGAAATTATGTTCCCATCTATTTCTTATTAGTATAATAATTGGTCTAAGTATACTTTTGTTTCTAGACTCGATATCTAGCAAATTATTCATAAAATTTATTTTAGGTAAAATAGGGTACACTGTACACTATATACTATACCCCTAGACCCTACACCTGTCGCGGAGAACCTAACGGGTAACCGGGGCTCCGGCTCGACGTGCAGGAAAGGAACGGGGTGGTTTTTAGTCAGTAAGAGTCTGACACTCCCTTCCGCCTCACCCAGGCGGGAGCAGTCATTCGATGATTTTCCCCCCTTAAAAAAAAAAAAGACCCTACACCTAAAAAATTGTTGTAATGTGACTGAACCTAAATTGTAATGTGTATATAGTGACTTTACTAAATAAATAAATGAAAGACTATTTATTCCATTGTAAAGCTTTTTATTGTACCTTACTATAAATTAATAATATTTATTTAGTAAAACTAGTTAATATTTTCATAAAATAATCGTTTTATTTACTCTCACTACATTTACTTAGATAGTTTCCATTGGATTCAAACCATGGAGTCATACCACCATACAAAGATAACATAATTTTTTAATTGTTTTGATATTTACTTAGTTTTATAATTTTAAATTTAGTATTAGAAATAATTATTATGTATGTAGATCACAATATAAATAACATCATAAGTATATATAACGGTACATGTAAGTTTGCAAGTATCTTACATTTATTTACTTCAATTAATTAGTATAACATTATAGTCATAAAACCAACAACAAGTGGTTGCTAGCTAACCATAACATTTATTTATGTTTCAAGAATACATATTTATTTACAATTTTGAACTTAAATAAATAATGTTTTACAATTGAATTGTTAGGCTGGTACCTAAATGCATGAGGCAAACTTATATACACAGAAAAATCTTATGGACTAACAAAATAACACAAACTATACATCGCACAAGTGGTTGCTAGCTAACCATAACATTTATTTATGTTTCAAGAATACCTATTTATTTTACAATTTTGAACTTCAATAAATATTGTTTTACAATTGAATTGTTAGGCTGGTACCTAAATGCATGAGGCAAACTTATCTACACAGAAAAATCTTATGGACTAACAAAATAACACAAACTATACATAGCTACGTGCAAAAATAGCTTATTAATTATTCTATAATGTTCACACTGCTGAGAATCAGGCTACACAAAGCAAAGTGCCGGCTTGGATTCGAACAATCAACTCGTACCACCATACAAAGATTCTTATATATATTATAATAAAATGTTCTTTTTGCAGTCAGTCGCCGCCGCCGCGCGCCATATCAGTCTTCTGTTTATCGCTTTTTACTTCCATTTATAATTTCCGTGCAATCTGAATCAAATGCTGGAAGACGCAGTTTTCGCTGCAACAAATGAATTTACACAGTTTTGTTAGACTATTCTTACTGAACCCACACCTCAGAGCCCTGAGAAATAAGTTAGGAAATGAATAAGACTTATATTTTTATACCTTTTAATTCCTTGATGTCCAGACATTTAGCATTTTTCTCAACTCTTCTCAAAATAATTTCCGGCAGTACACATCTTTTAAAAACTGTCACCAACTTCGGCATCATAGTACTGATAAATTCCTCATTCTGGTTAACTTCTATGACAGTCAATGGTTGGGTGACTGATATATAGCAAATGAAGTAACATTTATTCATTTTGGTAATTCGCAATTGACCCTGGACCTAGAATCAAAATAATAATAGCTGTTAAAAAGAAACAATCCAAGAAATACATTATTTTTATACACATACCAAGAAATAATGATATTTGATAATAATGAAATAATAATAATAATATTTGATAATAATGATATACTTACTTGATAATAGTAATTATGCTTTTTGTTCATAACTAAAACATCATTTTCCAAATGAATAGGAAAATTTCTATTTTCTGATGCTTATCGAATATTTTGAATATCTGTAAAAAAGAAAAGTTTTTAGGCTTACGCTACTGAACCCTATTTAAAATATTCACGCGACAAAAACTAGTTATTTGTATATTTTTATTATCGAATAATTTTACCATCAGGGCTAGCTACTAAGAATCCAAATTCTTCATTAATGAAAAGTCCTGATGGTCTGACTATTTGCCATATTATTGCATAAACATGCTCTATGCAACATGTTCATTTTGTTTTCCATACATCATATCTTTAGTACAAATATTATTTTTATAGAGAATGCATTTCACATGATTGTGACATGGTGTGGCATTGGTTGGAGTGTAGCAAAGGGTGTGCAAGGAGTTTAGGACTTTTAATTATTTTTTCATCAAAAATGATAATTCTTATAAGTGGCTCGGTTTTTCATTTCTATCGTTTAGTATACCTAAAAATAAGATGACTATTATCTGGGCACTTTTTATCTAGATAAAAGGCTTCAGGTTCGCCTGAAATTGAGCCCTAAAGGTCAGTTGGGGGAGTATGTAAAACACTTTTTGTGCACCCCAACACATTTGGTTAGGTTAGGTTAGAACTGTGACCCTCATAAGGCCTAGATAAAAGGTGTCCAAGATGATTTTCGCTTTATTATTAGGTATACTAATCAGTGAAATGAAAAACTAGCCATTTATAAGAATTTTCATTCTTGATGAAAATGAAAAATAAAGTCCTAAACTCCTTGCACACCCTTTGCTACGCTCTGACCGTGGCATACGACGTTTGCATACCTAAAATGAACAAAGTGACAATCATTATTCTGCAATTTGTTAAAACTTTCTCAATACATAATAGGTACTAACCTTATCGAGCATAACGACCTTTTCTAGAACATAAACCAATGAGTATCAAATAAACTTCACTCACGTAAATATGATTTGAAATCCTATAGTAATCTGATTTCTTCACTATAGATCACTAAAAGAACTTTCATGATGTCTTATGAATGCGGCTTGCACCTTTTTCCTTGAATTTTGCGGCCCTGAATACATATAGTATGTCGTATACACGCAAGTTTATTAGTCGGGTTCATTTTAGGCAGTTCAGTTGCAATTCAATCTCAACATCAAATGTATCTTATTTATGAAATGTTTCAAGAAATTTGTAATAGCAGATCTAATCTAACACCACCATCAAGTTGTCAAGTGCAGTCAAGTTCTATTAAGCAGTGTTGCCAATTGCCAACACGACTAATACAAAATCTGGGAGACTGCTACTGAATTAAAATGTCAAAATTATTCTAAATACTATAAAACTGCTAAAATACTGTGCTAACATTCTTCAGTGTGAAATAAAACATCTTTTAATTTGAATCTTTAATAATCAAGAAAATTCGAGTAAGAAGCATTAAGAAACATTATAATACAAGTATCCGTACTTGTTGTTATATGTACTAGTGTTTATTAATTAATTTTTTTTAAGTAATAATAAACATGGTAAATATCCCGTTTAAGTTGTAATGATACTGGTGTTTATTGTTTCGTGTGGATTTCATGACAAAGTCTCTTCCGAGCCCCTTTTCTTTAGTAAATAAAGCTCGTAGTAAAGTTTCGTTGCTAAATTGGTGTACGGATTCTTAAATATTATACCAAAAGGTTAAATTTTGCGTTGAAGTTATAGTAATACCACATTCTATTGCCATTTATTTTTTAATTCAAAGTACGATCTTTTAAAATGTATGGTACAATCTTCCAAAAAAATAAAGTTGGCAACCCTGCTTGACGCACTTTGTGTATGTGTATACATGCTAATAATACTAGTAAAATAAGCAATTAAGAAAAATTTAAATGGTTTGTCTGTATATTCTAATTAACTAATGTTGCTGGTTTCACATGATTTAAATATGATTTAATCAATAGATGTACGTAGTACCTACGTTTCATTATTGTGTAGGTAGCTTCGCTAATCACCTGATTTATAACTTACATATACATCAAATTCTATTCTCTGATTTTATTCAACCCAAACCAATGGATTAGTACCTAAGAGTATCAGAAAATGTGTTATCAGTATCTTACATACATTACAAAGATTTTTGAATCTGCAGTCAAGGAATGTTAGTGTGTACTAGTACAGGCAGGCTGCAATCACGGCGTCCTGACCTATCGGTTGACGCAGGTCCTCACCAGACCAAGGACACATCGCAGAGATATTTTTTTCACTTTATGTAAAGCATTAATTCTCATCCCATTATAAAAAACATTTTATCAATCGTTAATGTTAACTCCGTGAGTAAACCCGCGCGCCCGGTGCTAACTTGCTAGAAACACAATATTCTGGAAATGATTCGCAAGTTGTCAAGATTCAACAAGACATCACGCATGGACGGAATGGCAACAGCGCACGCGCTGCTTCTTGAACGGCAACGTCGCATTCCCGCACGCGTCACGTCACATTGATGCTTGTTCGAATTATCGGACAGCGCCATCTATTATGAATGTTTACCAATTGTAAACTCGGAACACAACAGCAACCAAATTTCTCGGTGGTTCTATGAATTTCTATCAGATGGCACGATTCAGGTCACTCACACATGCAAAGACTTTTCGTTTTTTATTCGGTCTAATTCTCCTAGAAATACAATTTTTTAATAAAATTTGGGCTATACACAAACATAATACATTATAAAGTCTCATTATAGTTCCTTTTCTTCTGCAGAAACTGTTTATTTACGAAGATTTCCGCACCTGAAAAATGTATGGCGAGGTCTAACTAGGCATCCACCTTAACATTCTTTACTAAATGAAATCTCCAGGCATGTTCTGCATGGCAAAGAAATATGTACCTTATTGCATGTTCATAAGAACCAACTTTCTCTCTATTCTCTAAGAATGAGACCCCACATGTAAAAAGGATTAGTTTTCAGTATACAAAGGCTGCATTATAGTTCACAGTCGTAATGTGATACTTTATTGTATTGCTTTGAATAGACTGAATGAAATATGATTCGTATTATGACAAGCGTTTTGTGAATAAAGGTGAAATTGTCACTAGAGAAAGAACATTTTTATTATGATTGTAACCTGATCTTGAAAGTTGGCACGGTAGCTGGGCAATAGGCTGCCGCGCAATATAATAATATAGCGGGTTCGATTCCCGCACGAAACACCAGTTTGTGATTCACACAAAGGATCTATATGACTGAAACTTTACTATTGCTTTTCCAACAGTTGAGCTGGAAGGTAGACTGCAGGCCGATGGAAAGGTGTTCGATACAAGAACAGTCACATTCCCTCTCGGAGAAGGCAGTGAACATAAAGTATGCGAGGGTGTCGAAAGAGCTCTAGAGAAATTCGCGCAAGGAGAGAAGTCCAGGCTCACCATACAGCCTAAATATGCCTTCAAATCAGAAGGAAACGCTGAATTAGGTGTCCCACCTAACTCTGTGGTAGAATACATAGTGAAATTGAATAGTTTTGAGAAAACCAAAGAGGTATGGTCCATGGATGGGCCGGAGAAGATTGAGCAGGCGAAGATGTTCAAGGAGAAGGGAACCAACTACTTTAAGGGAAGCAAATTCCAGCTGGCCATCAAGATGTATAAGCGAGTTGTTACGTTAGTTGAAGGTAAGCTATTATCGGTTTATACCTTACTGACTTATATTAGTTTCACTCGCTTGCTATGTTCGCAATCGTCGCGTCGTAGCGTGTTATTAACCTATAATTATTACCCCAAGGTCATGAAATGTGGAAAGTGTTTTCAATAATTAATTACAATTAACAGCATTTACGATTTCGTTTTTTAAAAGAAAAAACGTTTCTTTTTTTTTTGAATATTACCTCAAGGCCATGAAATGTGGAAAGTGTTTTCAATAATTAATTACAATAAACAGCATTTACGATTTCTCTATACTATACAAATGGTACCTAGTTATGAAGTCTAACAAGGTATCTTACTAAAAACCTCTATTCTTCTAGACATGCTAGAAGACACAAGTGAGACAGAAGAAAGCAGAAACCAGGCGAAGGAGCTCCTTCTATCAGCACACTTGAACCTCTCTTTGGTCTACTTGAAGGTCACACCAGCTCACCACTTTGAGGCTAAGGAGCATGCTCTAAAGGCCTTGAAGTTGGACGAGAACAATGTCAAGGGTCTCTTCCGGAAAGGCCAGGCTCTGTTGGGACTTGGTGAAGCTGAATTAGCTATTAAGGACTTCGAGAAGGTTGTGCAGGCTGAACCACAGAATAAGGTAAATATTGCTGTCACTATTGTAACGCCACTTCGCGACAACGCTTCGATAACTTAATAGATACCCAAATTTTTTCTTTCTTAATAAAAATTGTTACTATAATAATTTGGCGCAGTTGTTTTAAAGTTATAAGTTTGAAACCGCCAAACTGCATTGAGCAAACATGGTGAATAATGCTCAAACTTTTTCCATGTGACAAGAGGCCTTTGATTAGCAGTGGCTAAGCAGCCACTGCAACATTACATTAATATAAGCATATTAATGTAATGTTTTAAAGTAGTTCACATGACCTTTTAACCAACTTCTGATACTTTCGTAATACGACGTTTTATCAACTAATTTCGATGTCAATTTAACTTTCAGGCTGCCGCTAACCAGATAATCGTATGCAAGACAGCGATCGCGAAACAAAAGCAAAAGGAGAAGCAGCTCTACGCCAACATGTTCGAGAAGTTCGCTAAATACGACACGGAGGTAACAGGTTCGCAAACTTATTATACACGCGCACACGCAGACACATATTATCACAATCATTCACCATCGTTCATAACAGCACGCTACTAAGGTTGTTCTTCCAATTTTTCATGTCCTAGCACTTAGCAGTCCAACCACTAGTAGTAACATGTTCAATAACATTTGATTCTCCAGTAGCATCCAAAGTTTTTTAAATTTACCGCCCTTTGTAACATACGAGGGACTGTATTGACATACACTGGAAATGCACGGTGCATTTCCAGTGTATGTCAATACAGTCCCTCTTCTCTGTTGATAATACAGTCCAAAGGCTGTATTCTATTTCTAAAAAATAGAGGACCCTTTCATGATAGCATTTTCAACCATTTAACCAGTTGTCACTTACCACATAACACCATTAATTATGTAATTACTCTTTTAAATTCTAAAATTCATTTTTTGTCCAGGTGGAGAAGCAGAGAGCTAAAGATGAGATAGACGTAATAGGTGAGAAGGTAGGAGAGTGGGGCGCCGGCGAGGGAGAGTGGACTGACCAGCAACGGCTGAGAAAACCCACTGAGTTTGAGAAGGAGAACCCCAACATCCTACTGTTAGACAAGGACGGACAGTTTGAGAACATGTGAACTCACTGCTAGCTGAGTTCCAGGTGGATGCTTACATAGACTCGCCGGTGTATGTAGAAATAATCAATTATAATAATATCTACACAAAAATACAACTTTAATTTCGGAAGTATACTGTTGACTTGATATTTGAAGTTCAGGTTTAATGTCAAGTCGCAGGTACGATCTCACCCAAATGAAATCATGTACAATCAGTACAATTATGCCCCACCTGACCAAATAATCCTATCTAGTTCGAATAAATTGATGTTAATTAAGTTTCTTGATCGATATTTTAGCGTGGAATATTCCTATGTAAGCATCCGTCTTTGAAAACGCCTTCTGCCTCAAAAAGTGCATTATAATATTAGTTGTATATTCTGATCAAACTGTTTGTTTGTCCGGACACTTATCATAGATCTCTTCACCAAACTTTAGTATAAATAGTGTTTTCGTTGTATTACAGACAGATGAAGAAATTACACTAAGTCACTCGTAGACTACTGATTTTCAGTATACAATAAAAACTAATCATTAGTTTTTGGAAAATTCTATCATTTACTTGGTAATTGTAAGTTAAGTCATTACCCAAATGGATTTTGAAAATTAATAAACTTTTTTTTGTATATTTTCGTATGTTCACAAATCATCTGTCAGTATGATAGTTCTTGTCCATATTGTATTTTTTGTTTTACTTAACTAAATTGTAGTTGCAATGAAATCTCTGGTTTTTGTATATTAAGTTTGAATCGATATAAATCATTCCTCTATAATTATGTATGTATGTTAAGTGAGATAGGCTGTGTTCGTCCACTCGTTTTACGGCCGAATTTAATAGCCAATCGCAATCCTAAGTCTGTGGATTAAGGTCTATTTTTGACATTCATTGTGCGGATTTTGTCAGAAATACTTTTCTGATTAAAAATGGTTATTAACTTCGACTGTTAGTACTTACTTGCATGCAGTGTAACCCACATAATGACGTCATCAGTGTAAATATTGCACATAACATGATTAATTTTCATCCCATTTTAACATAATAAGTTTCAACCTTATTTCTTTACTGATAAAGTTCGTTTTTAAGTTTGATGTGTGATGCGTTTGAAATCGGTTTTCGTACAGGTAATACTGCAAGCTATGTCTTTAATATCACAGTGAGTGTCAATTTGTAGCATAATGTTTTTATTTGGGTTGAGAGCGGGTTTATTTTGTAGTACATTGGTTAATTGTATTAGTTATACGAATGAGTTTTACCTAATAAACTGTTAACAAGCAATTAAACCGTTTCATTTAGTAACTCTCTCTATTTATATAACTAACAAGTTAATGAGTATACATTGAAGTTGTTTACACATTTATGATTTAACTCACAGAATGGTTGGCCTAATACACTGCCATTATAGAAGAGTTCATGAATTATGCCCGATGTATGTCTCCCCGTAGTACAATAAACACGATGCCTACACAATAGCTAAAGGTCACACTACAATCTTACGTCACAGATAAAATAAAACTTTCATCAACAACAAGCAAATAATGTAATCGCATCCTCCGCATAAATACTTGCGAATGGCCGATTGTCCTTACTATCGAGCCATTCGGGCTTCGGTATAAAAATCCTTGCAATCAAAGTTTACCTCCACTTAGTAGCCCAGTCACATCAATATTATATTGCATGAATTCCAGTCTTTATGTGCCACTCAGGCCGAATGTAGCGAACGGAACATTGTAAGTAACGAGTCCTTTGCTATTCGGTCCACGCAGCTAGCAATGTGCACACGGCCTAAACTATTATATTATTCAAATATGGCCGTATCGCAGGCCCTTTTGAAGTTTTAAGACGAAGGCGGATTGTGTACAGTTTGGGACAGATTGAACGAAGAATTTCTTTATCTCGCTTTTTTATGTAGTCTCTTCTGTATTACTGAATGGTATTTTTGTTGAATGTTTCTTTGTAACATTCGTCTTTAATTTTTGTTCGTTTATTATTAATACAGCTGAGTGAGTTTCTTTGGAAATACTCTCTTTATTTTAACTGTTATTCTAGTTCTAACATAATATTATTATTCAGGCTTCTATCAATCTGTTAACCTTTCGACTGGGACTGTGTGCCCGCGGGCCCAGACGTGATGGGATCCCTCGTCAGATCAGCTATTTGTTATTCAAATCAAGTGCTCAAATGATGACATTGCTTTTGTGTTAGACGTTTTTGTTTGGTCTAGAAAATAGGTTCGAATAATAGCGCTATTACTATTGTACATAAAGACCATAATAGAAAAATAATATTGAAAAAGTATAAGAAGGTATTACCAACAGTTTTGGATCAAATAGAAAGCTCCTTTATCTGATTATAGGGCTACATTTACTCAATATCTTGGTAAAAAATATATTGAGATTTTAAGATGTGAACAGATTTATACTGAAACTGAACTAAACAAGTACGAATTTTACATATTTTAAATTATCTGGTGGACATAAAACCTTAGCTAAGCAACTTTGCAAGCTAGATATATTGCTTCTAAGCGACTACTTACCACTAAAACTAACTCTCTAACCAAGAAATCCAGTAACCTCCTTCACTGTCTACAATCCTGGTACAAGTTGCGGCCGTACCTAGTAGCCTAGTACAAAATAATTATAGTGTATATTAATTTACACGTCACTGCTTACACCACGTATTTGTTAGCAGCGCGCAGGTGTGTATCATTTGTTCCCGTGATTACTGTGTTAGCCTCTTACGGTGGGCCATAGTATAAGTGGCAGCGATAGCGGTTTGGAAGGCTAGAATAAAGAAATATATGGCAAATTACTAGTATATGGCACGAGTCTAGGTTGAAGAAATGTTTGACATATAGTATTAAGATATTAAACGTCACCAATACTGTAAGGCAAGGCGCTTTTCAGTAATTTTAAATTGTACTTAAATATCGAGATATCTCTGTCATTTTAAGTCCCCTCTTTGAGGAGTTGCTTGAGAGACGCTACGGCGTCTTCACCTACCGCCTGAAGCAGGTGCTTACCGGACACGGAAGTGGACGGACACCACAGATGGGGCCTAACAGGGCTGATACCGATACGGAGCCGTTTGTTTGTTTGTATGAACGCGCTAATCTCCGAAACTACTGGTCCGATTTGAAAAATTATTTCTGTGTTAGATAGCCCATTTATCGAGGAAGGTTATAGGCTATAAAATATCACGCTACGATTAATAGGCGCCGAGCAGAGCGAGTGAAACCGCGCGGAAGTAGCTAGTCTCTAGATTATACTTTCAAAACAGTGCATATCTTGTTACTTGGACCAAAAGCGAGTTATCCCGGTAATTTACTTTCAGTCTTACACACAAAGCTTTATTGTAAGTTATTGCTTACGTGTACTCGCGACTTGTGAAATTTAAACCTTGATTTATTCAAATATATTTATCAGAGAAATCACGAATATTTAATCAAAGGTACAGACGTAATTTCGTAACTAATTCTCAAAGGTGTATATATCTTTTAGTTTAAGGTTAATAAGAAAAATTAATATTACATCAACCTATGCAAAACCAGTGTAAAATGACTGTGGAATGAATGAAAAGAACATACGAACCGAGATCATGATATAATGGTTTTGTATAGGTCGATATGTAACCGCGATTTGATTTGATTTGATTTGTGTTTACAATACACGACCTTTTCTTAATCTATGTTATTAGTTCGTTAATTACAAATGGCCGTACAAGACCAGAAACAGTTTAGTTGTCGTCTTTGCAACATCATAACAGACAAATTTTTATTTAAATATCATAATTTATATAACTACATAAATATTTACAACTTAAAATTAACTACAACTAAACTATTAAATAAAAAGAAAACAAACAAAAATTTTACCCTTAATTTTCTGGGAACTTTCCCCTGTGATAGTGATGCGGACGAATACTTTGACGCCTAAATTAAGGGTATAATTTTTGTTGTTCGTTAATTATGTTTCTAAGAAATTTTAGTCTTGTTGTGGATTCCTAGCTTAGCTAGCCTAGCTCCTAGCTCCTGGCCTAGCTTCACTGACAGATAGACGGACGGATAATTCAATTTTTTACGTCCATGGGCGTCGCCGATTGCTTACCATCAGGTGATCCGTTTGCTAATTTACCGGCTTATCCCATAAAAAAAATCTTAGACGATAAATGCTTAGATGGATGTAAATCGGAAATAAATGTTTATTTATTTATTATTTCGGTAAAAAGTAAAAAAAAAAGAATTGGGTAAAAAGTATCCTATGTCCGTCTCCTGGTTCTAAGCTACCTCCCCACCAATTTTCATCCAAATCGATTTAGCCATTCTTAAGTTATAAATAGTGTAACTAACACTACTTTCTTTTATATATATAGATTTCTGGCAACGGCAACGATCGCGTTCCCGTAAGGTAAAAAGTAGCCTATGTGTTATTTTAAACCACAATCTACTCTTGTTCCAAGTTACATACCGATCTTTTTAGCTGTTTTTTTATATATTTAGCTTTATTATAAGCCGGCTAACGAGCTTACGGATCACCTGATGGTAAGCAATCGGCGTCGCCCATGGACACCTGCAACACCAGAAGCGTTAAAAGTGCGTTACCTTTTGGAGATTAGGAGTTTGAGGATCGTTGGGGATTCAGGGATTGGGGAAGGGGAGGGTAATTGGGCCTCCGGTAACCTCACTCAAACGACGAAACAACGCAAGCGTTGCTTCACGTCGGTTTTCTGTGAGGCTGTGGTATCACTCTGGTCGTGCCGAAGCATGGCTCTCCCACACTTGACGTGATTAAGCAACACATATACACACAGAACATTTTTTAATTAAAACATTTTTTTTAACATTCATTTATAATATTACTAGCTTCTCCCCATGGCTTCACTAGCGTTCCCGTGGGATAACAGGTAGCCTATGTGTTATGCCAGACCCTAATCTATCCCTGTTCCAAATTACATCTTGAACCCTTTATCTGTTTTGACGTGGTTGAGTAACATACATAGGTACACACAAAGTCACAAACTACCGCATCACTACTTAGTACAAAACAAACTCGCTATCCGCCGTCTGTCTGTCCCTATGTATGCTTAGATCTTTAGAACTACGCAACGGATTTTGATGCAGTTTTTTTTTAATAGATAGTAGATAGAATTATTCTTAAGGAAGGTTTATATGTATAATACATGTTATATGTACATGCAACATGCATGTTGCACCCGTGCGAAACCGAGGCGGATCGCTAGTTTTTAATATAAAATAACGTCATACGTGTAGCGATTCGAGCACAGATTTCAGATCCCGTAATATTACGTCGACGCTCTAAGGGGTTAAGTAATATAAAACATAAATAAAAAAAGAAAACTTGCTTTAAAAATAATTTTATTCATCGAATAAATTGAGATCAATTTCATTTTATCCAAATAGATATCCATCTTAAAGCAATTTATTTACACTATACACTGAATTATAAGAATTCGTTTTTAGCCTAAACACTTTAATTCATTGACAGTAGGCCCAGCCTTTGTCTTACAAAAATAACATTTTGTCGAATAATACTTATAAAATATGAATTTTGTACCGCCAAAGGTTCAACTGATAGTAAAAATACATAGTTGTATGAAAATTGGCCGAAATATGCTTACACTACTTATACATAAGGTCTACATTCATGATAAACTCGTGTTGATATTTTGGAAATCAGTACACGCATGATTGTACTGTAACACTGCAGATTATAACACTGGCAAATACCAGCTCAAGCTACTACTACGAATATGAAAATCTGACACTACGAGAATAAGCATAAATTAGATAATGTTCATGTCGTTTCTTTAAACTCTGTAAATAAGACACAATAGAAAATACATTGTATCTCGCGTAGATCTATGTTCAGCATACTACGGGTTAAGGGACCCGGTTGGACTCGAAACTAGTTGGCCATTCCCGTAATACAGTGTACACACGGCTACACATCGAGCTTTATATAACCAGTATAATCTGAACGTTAAATGTGCGGAAAGATGATGCGACGCGACACCAGGATAAACTGGTTTTGTATAGATTGATGTATGTCCGTGTGTAGAACTGAATGAACATTATCTAATATTGTATGCTATACGATAATTATTATACAAATATGAGCGTAAGATGTTTATAACATCTACAAGGTGCGATTGACCTGCTTAAACAACTAAAATCTCACAAAATTCATAACATAGGTGTATAAATAAATAATACATACTTTAAAGCACAAATAAATAAACAAAAATTCAGTTCTGGAGAGGAAATCTCTTAAATAAATCAAAGAGTTCATAACTCAGTTTAAAACTTAACATTATAATTAAAATAGGATAGGAATATTTAAAAAAATATTCTTAATACTAACATAAACGTGCTAATAGTGATACATACATGAATAATACATTATTTTCACAAGTCTTTTCTCTTCACAATCTCTCCACAACCATATTCATACAATTTCCTTTGCAATACCAACGTTTTCCTTAAATAAAAAGTAAATGCCACAGATGGAACTCTCGACAATGATTACGATGAATCGGATGTCGAGTCACATATTCATGACTTCATTAATTTTCAACTTTAATTACAAAGGGTAAGGTTGAGAATCTAATAAAGAAATTCATGAATTTTGGCAGAAATTAACAATAATCAATCAGAAATATATTTTGGATTGAGATCGTTACACATTGATTTCGACCAATAGCGATCCGAATTTTTTCGTTACCTATGTCGAGACTTCCGGCCCTAAAGGGTTGAAGAAAACAGAACCACTTCTTTGGTCAAGTGGCCCAGTAAAATTTAGTTATTGTTATCTCTTTATGACAAAGCATTTATAGGATAGAATTCCGTATACTAGCAGTATCAGAGTATCATCTTAGATTATTTCTAAAATAGTATTTGGCTTTCCCTTCCATAAAGTTTTTAAAGATGGCAAACGACGGACATTATGGGCACACGTTGAAATTATAGTTTAGAAGAACTTTAAAAGCATATAGATATAAATGTTCTGTCCGTCAACATAATGAGACAATTCAAAAATTTTGCCACCTTCGAGTAACAACAGCTGACTAGTACATAATCTCTTGTTTTGTAAATAAAATTCGCCAAATACATTAGGATTTCTAGAGGTGGCGAGATAGGCCTTAAATTCAAAGTTCACACCCTACAAAATACCGGGGTAAAATAATACTTTTCAAATCGATAGACTATACATCTATCTTCTTGTTCTAAAAGCTAACATAAAAAAAATTATATGGTAGTTTTGTCTTTCATGCGAAGGAACAGATGGTCCATTTGACGGTTAGCTCATTCCATGGCTACCTACAAGTTCAAATGAACTATAAATGCACTGCTAGCCTATTAAAAAAAGAGGAAGCCCTTTTCCTAAAGGTTTAAGGTAGTGCCATAAGTAATTTTTTCCAGAACCACTCTATCCACTGATGAAAACTCGATAAAAATTTGTTCAGTAGTTTTTGAGTTCATTTTGAACATACAAATAAGCATTTTAAATATGTAACATATGTTTTCTATAAATTAAATACATCTATATATTATTTACCGCAGGTACCAGTAAGGTTTTTATGGCATCGAGGAGTTTAAGCGTCTTCATCGGAAGTATCAGGCATGCTGGCTGGGATGGAGTCCTGCATCTTCTTGAAGTTGGCGAGCACCTCGAAGTGCATGTGGAGGGAGTGGGTCATACCGGGCTGCTCGTGGAAGTATCTGTTAACCTGGACGAGACAAAATAACGGTAAAATGGGGTGGATAGGGATCGAGAGGTGAATAGGGACAGAAGAGGGGTGAATCGATACTATGAACAATTTCCCAATATCTATTCACCCCTCTTCTGTCTCTATTCACCTCTCGATCCCTATCCACCCCATTTTACGGTAATATGAGAAACATTCAATTTAATTTTCCATAAATTCATGTGGTGTGTCTAAAATATTTTTTAAAGAAATTTTCGACCCCATTATTTCTATGCAAGACTTTCGATGATTTGGGTAGGTGAATATGTTCATAGATTTAGATATACATATATAAGACTTCTACAGAAACTGTCAATAGTGAGTTAGAATTTAGACAAACTTTCCTTTAACTTAAATACCTTTTTTTAAGGGGGAAACCATTCAATGACTTACAGACTCTTACTGATTAAAAACCACCCTGTTCCTACTCCTGCACTTCGTTCCAGAGCCTGTTGCCAGGCAACCCGTTAAGCCCTCCACAGCTCTATAACTTTATACATTGTAGTCAATACTAATAAAGGCATAAATTCCAAGCCAAACAATAACTGACATCAAATGGTTAGTAGATAAATATAATCGGGTACCTTCGCACCAAGTTTCTTCAGCAAGCTGGTGAATGCTTTCTCCTCTCTGCCGATCCAGGGTCGGGCCTCATCTTGTACTTGGTAAGGACTGACGTGGATAAACACGTTCACGTCTGAAACAAATTGATTTTTTTTTAGTTTCTAACTCTCCTCAATGAAACAAAACCGAGTCATGTATATGTATTCAGAAAAAATATTTATAAGTTAACTAGCGGACTCAATAGACGTCCTGCATATCCACTTGAATGCATAAACAAAAATTCATTCAAATTAGTTCAGCTGTTTAGGGTAAATAACCTAAAGATCGACTGCAGCGCCATCTGCCGGGCTGATTTGGGATTCTAAACCATTCCCAGATCCCCTAGAACACACACAGAAAATTTCATCAAAATCGGTCCAGTCGTTTGAGAGAAGTTCAGTGACATACACACTCACAGAAGAATTATAATTATATATAAAGATAAGCTTTTTCTTCTGTGCAGAATTAGTATTACGTAGTAATGTATATGTTTGAAAAGTCGTGGTGGCTCGGAAGTTTAAGATGCCTGCTTCTCATGCATGAGGATGCGGGTTCAAACCTACCAACAGTAAGTATTTTCCGAGTTATATGTGCTTTTTAAGATTATTTAGACATCACTGAAAAACGATGAAGGAAAACATCGTGAGGAAACCTGGGCTTATAATTTCTAATTGTAAGTTTTAAATTGCCAACCCGCATTGAGCAAGTGTGGTGATTAATGCTTAAAAACCTTCTCCGGGTGAGAACAGGTTTTTGGTCAGCAGTGGCCGCTTATAGGCTGTTGGTGTATATATCTTAAATTGCATACAGACATCCTTATTTGTATACTTACAGAATGTTTATGAATGTAACCGATTACATCAATATAAAATTACACATTTTGTTTAGGATTAAAAAATCGTCCTTTGGAACAGTCTCCGGAGGCAATAGCTTATTTTCCTATTCTGTAATAACAGTTAAAGTAAATAAAGCACGCTTCACTATATATTTATTTCTGTAACGAAGAGTTGGACTTACCGAGTCTAGTGAGCGTCTCCAGCAGACTGCGCGACGTGATCCACGTGTTCTTCCCGCCCGCGTGGCCGCCGTCCAACCAGTACATGTCCACTATACGCTCCATGAACCTGTACACATACAATGACGATAAAATAATAGTAAGCAGGACACAGCGAGCATGGGTAGCTCGCCACCCGACCAGAACCAGACCCGAGCGTACGGCACGTCGCGTTCCGCGCGCGCCTCAAAGAGCCAGCAGACCACCACGGATGGGGCCCAATAGGACTGATGCCGATACGGAGTCGTGGAAAACCTAACGGGTTACCGAGGCTCCGGCTCGAAGTGCAGTAGTAGGAACAGGGTAGTTTTTAGTCAGAAAGAGTCTGACACTATCTCCCGCCTCACCCAAGTGGGAGAAGTGAATCGATGATTTTCCCCCCTTAAAAAAACCTTTACAATCATGTCACCTCATCATATGGGCGTCTCCAGGAGTCAGAGTCTTGGTGTAGTGGAACTCGTATATGAGCTGGTTGAGTACGACGCATCCCTTGCTGAACCCGACCAGCGTCAACTGCGTCTCGTCGAGGGCGAAGTTCTCCCGCCACCACAATGGGTCTGACTCACTGGAACAATGACGTATAAAGTCAATCAGTCGCTTCGTGTTAAGTACTGACATGTAATATATTAAATGTGGCTAAGATTAGGTAACGACCCCAATACTAGTCGAGAAGAGTAACACATGCTTTTTGGCTTATTGCAAGTTCATTGTTAAGTGATAATTTCAGTTTAGCGAAGAGACAAGTTAGAACTGCCATAGTGTCTTACACTAGCGGTGTATTGTGACAGATTTATGCTAAAAATTAAGACAAGTGTGATAGATTTTTTGATAATTTTGCTGTACCTTTCCTACCACAGCAACTAAAGCAGATATCAATTTTAAAAGCATCATGCTGGCTTGGGCCCTCAAATAACTTAATTAAGGGGTAAAATCAAAAGTTTTTTTCCTCTTTTTGTCCAGTTTGGCCCTTGATAGGAGTAAGAAAAAAATGTTTCAACCATCTAAAGAGGATAAAGGAATAGTTTCCAATAAATGTGACGTAATACGTGGTAGGGTACAGACAACATCCATTGGAACTAAACCTACTCACGGCTTGTGTTCAGCGAGGACATTGTCCGCAGACTGCGAGCTGCCTGGCTGCGGCTTTGTACCGTTCGACTTGTTCGACTCCGCTGCAGCCGCGGCGTGGATCGCTGAGTTCTAGGTGGTTAATAAGAGAGTTAAGCAACACAATAATTGGCAGTCTCACACTTCATATTTTTCCACTGAAGGTATAGATAGCAAAGGTATTAAGATAGATTTAGAGTAAATTAGACACTTTACATTACATTAATCTAAATAACCACTATTGGAAAGTGGATTTCTGTAAAAGTCACGTAAATATTAATTATAAGCTGTAGGTATAAATATTAATTATATGAAGAAGCCTATTCCTTAATAGGAATAGGGTTTTTCTTGCTGGAATTGCTTTTTACTTTTAAACAAACTTACGCTTACGAGACGACGCTTACGGATCTATTTTTTTTACTTTTCATCAAGTCGATATCAGATGGTCAAGCACGAATAACTATCGCATTCGTATCGTAACAGTATCGACCGAGTTAAGCGTTCTGATTGGTTGGTTCACTTGAGCCGGCCAATCAGAGCGCCGAACGCGCTCGATACTATTACGTTACGATTGCGATAGTTATTCGTGCTTGGTACTCTGTGCAAAAATATATTTATCTGCATCCATCGTTCAGATAAAGAACAAAAACTTATATAAATACTGTCATTCAAGCAAATCCATTGACTTCAAGCCGTGGTCGTTTTCATTAAATACTTCACGCTAATTAAGCATTACTGATAACAGCAGCATAATCGCAGATAACTGAGCTGAACTAGATTAACGTATACATTGTAATCTATAATCTTAATCTGAGATATTGTATGTGGAATGTAATCTGATTATATTGATAATAGATTTTTTAATTTCTATTGTGAAAATACTACCTACAACTGTTAGAATCGGTCAAAATCTACTGGCTCGACGTACGTTGTAGTACGTACCTATTTGAAAATCTCTATTTGTGTTTTATTCGGAGATTTAAACCAGTTTGATTCAATGTCAGTTAAAATATTGTAAATACTAGATGATGCGGCAAACTTCGTACCTCCTGAAAATTATTTTAAACAAATCGGTTCAGCCGTTTTCGAGTTTTAGCGAGACTAACGAACCGAAATTCATTTTTATTTATATAGATTGCAATGTTTTCGGATAATAAATATGATACTTATAGTTTCTGTTTGAAGGTATAAAGGTTTATGGTGTAGGTACAATAAATAATTTAGTATTGTATAAGAAATGTTGTAGTTATTTCTATTGCTCTTTTTTAAAACTAACAACTCACATGTAGATCTTCTATGTCGATATCCTCAGGTAGAGACACGGGCGAGAATGCCTCCACCAGCTCAGATGTGGAGAAACTCTTTATCCTGCTGCTAACTCCTTGGAGAAGCCTAAGGAGAAACAAAGGTGGTATTTAAGTGTGTGAGAGCCAAGCTTCGGTGCGGATGGGCCGGCTCGACCGGAGTGATACTGCGGCCTCACAGAAGACCGACATGAAACAACGCTTGCGTTATGTTTCGCCGTGTGGGTGAGGTTACCGGAGGCCGAATTAACCCTCCCCCCCTTTCCCTGAATCCCGAACAATCCTCAAATTTCTAATTCCAAAAGGCCGGTAACGCACTTGCAACGCCTCTGGTGTCCCACGTGTCCATGGGTGACGCCGATTGCTTACCATCAGGCGATCCGTCTGCTCGTTTATCGGGTTATAGCATAAAAAAAACATAGTTATGAATAGTAAATCGTTCTTACACCCTATTCTTTACAGCTAGCTACAGTATTGCAGTTTAATTTTACCTGTTAAATTTAAATAATTTCTTGTTGGACCTGATCATTGAACCTGATACTTCTTGATAACTAAAGACAAGTTTACTGAGTATGATTGTATGTATATGAAACTTGGGGACTATGTTAAGCCTCAGTATTTTTAAATAATAACATATCATCACGCCTTCTATTCTCGAAGGGGTAGGCAGAGGAGCACATTACGGCACTTAATGCCACTTTTCACTATTTATGTTATGAGTCCCATGTAATAGGGGGTAAGTCTATTGCCATATACCGGGTATTTCCAGACTCCGTGCAACTACTGAGATTTTTTTAAAACCCAGTAGTACTTTGCCCGACCCAGAAATGGAACTCGAAACCCCTTGTCCAGCAGTCGCACTTGCGACCATTCAGCCAAGCCAAGGTAGGCAAGAGCAGTAAAATAATACACACAATTATTGCACTATCACAAGGTAAAACAAACTTTATCTACTTGTAATCCTTATCCTTACTATAATATTATAAATCGGAAAGTGAGTTTGTTTGTTTGTTCCGACTTCACGCCGTAACTACTAAACCGATTGCATTGAATTTTTGCAGACGTAAAGTTAGTAGTCTGGATTAAATAATACTTTTTATCCCGAAAAATTTGATATTCCCGAGGGAAAATAAAAGTATTGGTATAGATGGCGCTGTATGTATTGGTATATGTCACATAGGCTACTTTTTATCATTTTGCGACGCGAGCGAAGCCGCGAATAAAAGCTATTAAGTATATAAACACTACAAACCTCTCCAGATGATGTAGGGCGCTATGGGTGGGAGTGTGTTCGGGCACTCCAGCGTTGTTACTGGGCACAAAGTTATCATAGCAGCTGAAGCTCTTGTACTCTATCCTGGAACCACCGACGTACCTACTTCGATTATATAGAATTATGTTCCTTAGCACCGAAGCTTTGGTAATCAGGGAAAACTTACGACTGTGACTAGAATATATGTTGATGGAGGAAAAGAATCATATTTTATTATTCTCTTGAGCATGATGTGTTAGCCTTTAATTGATTGTTACACTAGCAAATGCATATTGTATATAAACCGATTTGTTGTAATATGATGTGTAAACAGTCGTTGGCTGACCTTAATAAATAAATCATGTATACAAATTAAAGTACTTCTTTAACTTCTGCCAGAGCGCCACCAACTAAAGGTGTGTATAGTTAATTGGTTACTAACATACATGGAGCAAATGCATGAAGTTTATGTATGAATAAATGGAACATTTGATGACTGAATAGCAAGTCACAAATTTGACTATTCACCCTCCAACCAACTTACTTTAATGTTAAAGTTTTATTTTTCTACAAAAGCAGTCTCTTTACTCTCTCTTCGGAAGGTACCACCTAATGCTATCACAATAGGTTCAGCAATATAAGAGTATGTCACACATTTTCAATCATTCTTTTTAATTCCTATTTCTTTCCAAATTGGGTAGTTTCAGGGTATCGAAATTAAAAATCTAATTAGTCCGTCAGTTAGATAATGAAAGAATATTAGGCACGTATTTTTATTTTTCTTGTATTAAGTTACAATACTTAGATAAAATGGAGTTAAGTATAGGAGTGGGAGGTCGTTACGTCATATACGTGCTACAAAATGTGGCACGCTGTGACGTCACACGATATTTAAAATTAATATATCGTCGAAAGTATTTAATTTTGTGAGAAAAGAAAAAATACGTGTCTAAAGTTTTAAATTAATGTACCGGGCGGACATTAAAACAAAATTTGGGAAACTACCCTATTGTTGGTTAGTCAAGGTCGATGGTAGGACAAGGAGCACGACTTACCTGGAAGGCCTGACAGCCAGGATGTGCTTGGTTGGAAAATTGTGTCCCAGCATGCGCACTGTGTTCTCTAGGTTCCACTTTATGTAGTTCCTGTTGTCACGGTGAGCTTGCATCAGCTCTGGGTAGTCCTAGGGGAAAGGTTAATATGGAGCACTATTCAGGATAACGTAAGCAAAAATACAGACAAAAAAAAATTAAGAATTGTAGCAACAAGAGTTAAAAGACTCGCACAGGGTGTACTTTTTCGTGTATCAGTATCACACATAAGTTATATCAATATGACTTGGAACTTTTTCTATATTTTTCTTATGACTGTTGGAACCTTGCCGATCATCTGCTGTCATTTGATCGTCGCCTTCAGGGACACCCTGTGTATAGCACACTAATGAATATTCTTCAGAATTTGGGTTTTCATGGCTTTCATGTGAGTGTTTAATACAGACATCAGCAAATCCTTCTCTTATCTATATTGTTTCAATAGATTTCCGTCTTTATTACAAAGACTAATAAGTTGACAATGATCACATCACACGAACCTGTACATCTCCTCCGAAGAACACCAGGGTATGCTGTGAGAGGGGCGGAGCGCGGGCTGCCGGCTGGAACAGGGCGTCGTTGGACCGGCCCTCGTGACCCACGACGCGTCGCAGGCGCACCGGCAGCATGATGCGACTTCTTACACTAATCGTTGCTGTTTCACTGTTAGTAATTACGAACTGGATTATATTTAATTGT
The DNA here is from genome assembly GCA_902850265.1 of Spodoptera littoralis. NCBI lineage: Eukaryota > Metazoa > Arthropoda > Insecta > Lepidoptera > Noctuidae > Spodoptera > Spodoptera littoralis. The sequence continues at coordinate 1,758,749 of LR824542.2, read as the reverse complement.
CAGCATTGCGCAAGCAGCTTTCGCCACAGTACTTAACTTATAATTTAATCATTTCAGTTTTAAACTTTCTAAGTCTCGAAAATAACACCTGTACCATTGCAAATGGTATAATTTTTTTTCATATGTTTTTGTTTTATGCAATCCGACAGACAGACAGATGAAACTACTGCTAATTTGCTTTCAATGTAAAAGGTTTGTTGAAAAATATGAAAATTATTTTTGCTATCATTATAATGAAAATTTTTAAAAATCAATGCTTATTGGTTGCATTTTGAGATTATAGTTAATGTGGTTCAGTAAGATTTTTAATGAGTACACAAGTTATAGTAACTAAATGCATTTATTAATTAAATTAAATTACACAACATAACTTTTGACTTAGATTCAATAATGTATCCTTAAATAAATTGTAAAATTAGTACACTACAGTCACTTTACATTCCGACTATTTTTTTGGTGATAGTATTTAGTGTCATTCATACACACAGTGATCTTCAGGGTAATATCATCCAGACAGTTCTTCAAATCCTCCCGTAACTCCCTGACCTTCACTCTGACATCTTCACACATGAGGTTGTAGCACATAGCTACTAGACCCATGCCCAGAAGAACATAGATGAAGTTGATGACCAGCTTCAAATGAGAGCCACCTGCCGAGTCAGCTATATTGGCACCTGGCACAAAGTCACCAAAGCCAATCTTGCACAAACTTATTACACAGAAGTATGTAGAATCCAGGTAGTTCCATTTCTCCCATGCTCCAAACATTATTGTCCCAGTGACTATGTAGAAAGATATGACCCACAAACAGGCTGTTGATGGCACTGTAATCTTCCGCTTCACCGGTTGCATTTCTCCATCTTCAAACAATGTGTCATCTCTTCTGCTGCACTCATGGGCAGTTATGTACAACCACTTGAACGACTGAGCTAACACCTTGCCCATATTACAGAAGTACAAAACATATATTGGTATACCAAAACAAGCATATGCTATAGTCACAATCTTGCCCCACACTGTCTTGGGTACAATATTCCCATATCCAATCATAGTGAACACTGAGAGGGAATACATGAGTGCTGCTGGGAATGACCAGATGTCCTCAGCTGACCGGCCATTGTAGCCTGTGTGAATGGCAGCTGTGATGTTATTTTGGAACACTTTGAGTACTTCATTCACTTTAATCACCCAGGCAGTTTCATTGAATAAGTTGTCTGTGATAGTGATGTTCCACAGGGCCTCAGCACAGTTCTGTCGGAGCCGCCTCACTTCATGTAGCTGCACATCAGGGCTATCTTTCTCAATGTGCATGAAGCCCGCCGCGCCTAGGATAGCGTAGCAAACAACAAGGGCGCCAACACCCACTTGTGTAAACATAAAAGCTATGAATTTTCTGAAACAGTCTTTTATCTTCTCTCTTGCATCACTGCCAACTGTTGATGAAGAATCCCTGCTCCTCATGGAGCCGTGGAAACTCGCGTTAAGTGGGTGGTGTCGGTCCATAATATATTGCTATGTCAAATAAAACAGGGAGTGGAGTAAACGGAAAATATCATCACGCCGGCATAAACTATTTCGGGACTATTGCTGGCAACGCGCCAATAGTGCTGTTTGACATTGATTACAAAACATTACAGTGTGAAACTCACTGGAACGTTGACTCGAAGTACCACGAAGAAGCGTTTTAAATATTGATTGTATTATAAGTTAGAAATCTATTACATGTATAGTAATTATAGTTTAATATTAGGTATATGCATCAGAGCATTTAAATAGATGAAATAAGAATAAAATTTGAACGTAATAATGGTTATTTAATGTAATAATTATATAAAACACAATAATATCGAAAAATCAATGATAAATATTGCAACTACTTACAATCACTGCCGAAATCGCAAATAACTATTGTAAATAGCATAGTTCATCACTAAAAATCTGCACTTCTATGAGATTTTGCTACAAAATTCACGTATGCTTGAAAAACTGACAATAATTGAACAAGAATACAAATTTATAGCTGTCCACTTCCACAATTACAAAATAAAAATAGACGTCATATTGTATTGATAAAAAATGACAGCGGCGAATAGCGACCATTGATTAATTTGTATGAGTTTTAGATTTCCATCCATTTCCAACTTTATGGCAATAAAAGGAAAATAAACTATACAGTAAATACGAATAATAATTCGTTTCATAAAAGACAAATTGTAGCAGATAAATAAGATTTGAATATTATTTTGTTAAAAATATATCATCATCGATTTTTAACTTGTTGAGTGTCATAATTTGCAATTTTTGAACGAACATTTCATTCATTGATTTTTCGGTAGTCTGTTGTGTAGCGTTCCAGGGAAAAATGTCATAGAATTTATGTACATGAAATTTGTGTATTCATTTTTCTTCAACTGTTTCCCTTAACGCTATCCTTCTGTGATGCTAAATAATTGGAATTTAAGTTCTGAAATGCGCAGAAAATCAAAAACCACACGTTTTCTTGGCGTTGTTTGTTATCCGGCGTTGCGTTTTTATTAAAGTTTATCATTTATTTCTGCAGTTACAAAATAAAATGTAGTGTGAGGTTACTGTCCAATGCCTGTACATTTGTTTTTATCCAAAATTTGTGAGTATTGCATGATATTTCCATTGTTATGATGATATGCGATTCCTCAATCCTCAGTGCTAATGGCTGAACAACCTAGAAGTTATTGATGAATAAAGATGGTCTAGTGAGGGCATGAATGTTTTACTAATAACTGTACAACGGTCCGTAAACTTGACCGTGATACATTGTCATTGATTTTGTAAGGATCAAGATGTTTCCTTCACAAAGCCCAAGGTCACAGAGATCGCTCATGCCGACATTTTTTTTTTCAGGCAATCTAAAATACAATAAACATGTAGCCGCAAATTAAATTACAGTAGGTACGATGTTTGCAATAGCAGCGTTCCCAACACCCATTTGACACCGATGTAGACTTATAGATGGATCATACTTAGCATAAAGAGTAGTGATGGCTTCACCGACTCAGCCGGACGCAGGCTGGATGGAGCAGGCAGAGATCGTGCTGGGCCGCAAGCTGACCTCCATAGACTTGGTCGGCGGGATATACTGCACCATCTGTCAGTCAACATTTAGTAACAAGAAAGAATACGACATTCATTATGTGGATCATGAAATTGGCGATGCCGACATTGGATACACCTGTGTCGTGTGTCGCAAACAGTTTACCGGCTACCCTAGCTTCCGTAACCATTGCTACTTGGCTCATGTTGCTAAAAACAAGCACAAGTGAGTACATAAAAAACTTGCAGTCTTGATTTTTTTTTGTTCAAAATATTGTCGTGCTAAAAATAAAGAATCTGAATCAGTCAATGATTCTAACAGTATGATTCATGCCAACCACTTTAGAATTTGTGGGAGGTGTGTTTTCTTTGAGCTGACTTTTATCAGCTCAAAAAGCTTTGCTACATCAGAAGAGTCCTGAGTCATACAGTGTTTTATCTGAAATAGTCTTTTCATGAAAGAAAATTAAGAACAACATAAGTTTGTTATACTGTATTTGTAAAGTCGTTGCTATGGCAATACAACCTGTGTACACTTGTAAATATGTGTTATTTGAACTCAATTAATTTGTATTTTTATTTCAGGTGTGAACATTGCTCCAGATCATTTTCGAAACAATCAATTCTGAACAATCACATTGACACAACTCACAACTTCAAATGTGAACCTTGCCAAAAATTGTAAGTTTCACTGAAACCCAACTTCTGGCTTCCCTGGTTTAGGCAGATATTGGTTATTAAATTAAAATTCAAAATTGCAGATTTCCATCTAAAAAAGAATTGCATACACATCAGATCATACATGGCAAGGACAAGCCTCCGTACTTTTGCCAAGAGTGTGGCCAGTCTATTGAAAGCATTGACATGTGCGAGTTCCACATAGACGAGCACTGCACCACTCTGTACACTTGCCCCATCTGCAACGAGACAAACAACAACAAGGTGGACGCTGCTAAACATCTTACTCATCACTTTGGCGAAGTACTTACCGACGAAGACATTACCGCTTCCAACATAGGGGACCACTGCTCCATCGATATCCTTGGAGGTGTCCTCTGTAACTACTGTGACGAATTATTCAAGAACCGAGTAGAGTTTGACACACATTTTACTACAGAACATGCAGATAAGCCACTGGTATACTCCTGCAACATTTGTGGGAAACAGTACGACAAGTATCATTTGTTTGGGAACCATTGCTATAATCACATGACCAAAGATAGATTTGAGTGAGTACAGTTTGTTATTGTTAAATATTCTACAGATATTTTTAAAGGTCAACTTAAAATGTTTACTATTTTGTTGTTAGGATTTGTCAATTAGAGGTTTAACAATCCTCAACCATTTGTCTACAATCATGTTTCCCCTCCATGCTAATTTGACTGAAAGGAATACATGCTTTCATTCCTAACATTTATCTTTGTCAATGTAGTCACTTTACTGATAAGTTATTATTGCATGTGGAATTTAATGCGTGATGATGTCAGGTGTACTGATTGCGGTAAGACCTTCCCGCGGCTGTCCCTGCTGGTGACCCACACGGAGGCCTACCACTCGGAGGGCTCCGGGGACAAGCCCTTCCTGTGCGGGGAGTGCGGGCACGGGTTCAAGTCCCCGCGCCGCCTGTGCCAGCACACGCGCGTCGTGCACGACACCAGCGCCATGCGCTGCCCGCAGCACGGCTGCCAGCTCACGTGAGGCCCTCGCTTGCTAGTGCATGCCGCTGCACGGCCCCTACTGACCAGACATGTTGTGCGGCAGGTTCGAGTCCCTGAAGGACTTGTTGCTGCACCAGCGCTCGCACCGCGCGAGCCGCGGGCCGTGGTGCCGCCAGTGCGGCCTGCAGTTCACGACGCTGTGGTCGTGCGAGCGCCACCTGGACGTGCACCGCAAGAAGAGCTACGCGTGCCCCGTGTGCGCGCGCACGTACCGCGAGAAGTACCTCATCCTCAAGCACATCCCGTCGCACTTCGAGTCCGTGCTGCACGTGTGCAAGGTGTGCGGCAAGGTGTTCTCGCTGCGCAGTCGCCTCGTGCAGCACTCCAAGACCCACTCCGACCTGCGCGCGCACAAGTGCTCCGTCTGCAACAAGGGCTTCATGAAGGCCTCGGTCCTGGAGCAGCACCTCAACATCCACACCGGCTTCCGCCCGTACAAGTGCACCGTCTGCCCCAAGACCTTCGCGAGTCATCCCAACTGGTACAAACACCTGCGCCGCGTTCACAACATCGACAAAGAAGATATCAAAAACAGTAAAGATAATCAGAACAAAACTATCACTGCTACTCGACCATCTCCCGTTACAGCAAACGACAATACCGATACTAAAATGAAAATCGAATCAGGAATCGATTCTACGAGCTCAGAAATGTCTATAGAAACAAATTGTTTTATGGAGTCGACGATAGTACGATGGATAGCCTCGATCCGACAATCATTGAGAAAGATTGGTGCATCTCGAATGAAAATTTCAAAATAGAAAATTTACAAGAAAATATACAGTATACAGTTACAGATATGCTGCCAGTAAATAACACTACATTTGACTTCGGTAAGTGGCCATCCCTTTACGATGAGGTCCCTGGAGTGAAAGCTTGTACCGACGCGCTAACGAGCTGGTATTGTATTGCAGACGTATCCCAGCTGGACAGCCTGGTGGCGGAGTACGGCGCGGCCACGGCGCCGGGCGGCGCGGGCGAGCTGCGCGAGTACGGGCCCGACTGCGGGCTGCCGGCGCTGGACCTGGACGACCATCTACTGCCGCACATAGACCCGCGCCTCACCATGAAGGCGCCGGCCGCGCCGCCCGCCTGGGAGCCGCTCATCACCAAGGTATACCACGGCTTCGACGACGCCGACATCAACAGACTCTCCATCCTCAACACCGACATATTTTGAAACACTGTACTCCCCCGTCGCACTCGAGTGTCCGACGTGCGATACCATATAAATAGTAGATGTTAATAGTGAATAAAATAGTATTGTACCGGCCGGGCGAGTTCGATCGCTTCGGATAGATCCTCCTGTATAGATATACCACAGTTCTGTTTGTGTTGCACCGGTGCTACGATCGAATCCGCTCGGCCACCCACACAGCTACCTCAGGCAAACTACTATATACCTCAGTAATCCATAGGAAATATTTTAATGTAACTGTTGATATATACATTTATATAACATAGATCCCACCAAACATTAGTTGGTTAATGTTCTTTAATCATATTCATAATAATGCTACCTCATTTAGTTGTTTAAGTTTATCGCGATAGATTGTTGCTTAAACGTATGCCTCGTCGTTCAGATGTAGAACAGAATGTAGTTATGTGCCATGTGATGAGGAGCTGGTGAGACCGGACTAGACACACGTACTGCGGGCAACATTCTGTCTCTGTGTCATTGGAGCTGCGGACATTTTGATACCGCCATGCACTACTGTCGCAGCCTCAAAAGAGGTGATTCAAATTGACTTTGACTCAGCGACACAAACTCGAATATAAATATGTATCACCGACTTGCTTCTCGACTTCACTTTGATCCAATAGGACCTTCCCAGGTTTTACTCGCATTTTTAATTCTTATTTAATGCGTACTACACCACGCTTGTCTCCTATAAAAGCAATTATACATGTTTCTGCAAGTCTCAGCAATGTGTATTGTTGAATGTGAAGGAGTATTTCATCTGTTAATAGTTGTTTCTGTAACAGATTCAATAGAATGAAAGCGGAATATAATTTCCATTTATAACCTTCCCACTGGATCAAAGCACATTGCCCGCAATATGTCCGTCTTACTGTTGAACGTTTCTCCAGCTCACGGTCGACAGACGCCAGTAAAATCTTTAAATTGCTGTTCTTTCGGTTCCAATATTGTATTATATTCGATTATTACGATCCAAAGTTAGAGTTAGACGATTTGGTGAACAAATTATTTGCATTTGTAAATATTTTGGTACTTGCGGCACTTGCATTTTCGACGCTTTTTGAGGCCGCCGTTGGTCGTATTTAAGTTTAGGATTCGAGGGATGTTAGGCAAGAAGTAATTTGACCGCTCTTTACATATCAGCTACGGCTGGAGCGTCAGTTTTGTAAGTGTGACTTGACAGAAATCATACACAGTCACTTCTAGTCCAGATGAGTTGTAGTCATCAAGTGTGTTGCCTAATGTTCTACTGAAAGATTCTTCTTCGATTGATGATGGTATGATAACGTATGTGCTATTGTACAGGGATTTAAGTAAGACCTAAAGTATGTTAGGAGCTAACAAGCATTCACTAGAGGAGGACGTGTCACCGACTGGTTCCACCTGTAGGTCGTCGTAGAAGTATCACGTCGGGCCAACGGCGGTGTGCTCATGCATTTGAATTTCGATTCCTTTATTATTATTGTTATTTTTATTGGGAAGTCGCGACGCCAAGCGTCGTGATTTTAGTGTAAGTGAATCGATAGTGCTGTGATATTTTTTATGTATATTTAGTATTAAGATTAGAGAGTGTAACGTAACGAGTGAGTACAAACAATGTTATAATCGCGCGATGCGGCGATTCGGAGATAGAAACCCGCGGCCCGCCCCCGGCGCACTATGCACAGGGAGTAGTGGAGTAGACACGCGACCATGCGAGCGTTGGACCGCCACCGCCGCGCTCTGCATGGTCGGGGCGGGGCGGGCCGCACACCTAGTGCATTCGGAAATAGAGAAGTAATGTTGCTACATAACATGGATGCGCGAGCATTCTAAATAAATCGAAGGAAACAGGTGTTGCCACACCAAAAACAAGAATAACTTGACAATGTTTACTTAAGCAGGATCAAGCTGCAAACTTAAAATGTTGATGTAAATGTTAAAAAAAGAGTAAAGAAAAATATTTAACTCCGAAATATATTTTGGAGAGAATTATTTACAAGTGTGGAGGAGAGGGGTCTTAGTGATAAAGATATCCAAAGACTGCTAGGTATTATAAGTTCTTTGAACTTGAAATTCGACTTATAAGTCAGGGATTTATGCGGAATAAAGTCAGACGTAACGAAAGCAAATATGTAATAGACAACGGCGTAGCTATCGGATAATCATAGGCTTTGACACGAAAACGACAAAATTAAAAATGAAGCAAGTATTTGGCGCCTCGTGACACCTGCAAAGGTATAGGGCAGAGTTGCATTGATCACACACGACCTGGTACACACGGCCGAGGCCGATGTTAGCATGAGCGGATCCAACGATCCCATGCTTTGATAATTACAAAAATGTAAAATTAAGCGCATGCGCTAACCGGGCAAGTGGAATGTCCGGCTAGCAATGGCGCGACCAATAACCACGCTAGATTGGTTCCCCAATTGGCGGCTGCGCGGTGGACGACGAATTAAAAAAAAACATAGTATAAATAAAATATCTTCATGTGGCGTTAAATTGTACAAGTTTTGCCAAGTCGATGATAGCAGTATTCTATGTCTTTTTGTCGTGGTCGGTGTTTGTAAATCTGTATGTCTAATCTAAATTATAAATATAAGAAAATGTATAAAAAATGTCTCCACCGCGCGACTCGTCCAATCGCTGTCAGTTCCGTGCGAGCTTGTGACAGTTATAATATACATAGCATTAACTCACATACAATATAAGGATGTCTTAAACCTCACCTGAGGCTTTCATTATTTCAATATAAATAGTACTTATTTCAAACTTCTGTATTCATGAATACCATTTTGATGTTAAAATTTGTTGCAAAGGGGACAATTGCATATTTTCGCGGTAAACAAACCGAATACAGGTTATTACAGTAGTAAATAAAGTAAGGCTGGGTACTAGTAGCGCAGTGAACTATTATAATATTAGGATCGGGCAAAAATGGTGTGAGAGTTACTCACCATAGCAGGATGAGCGCTATAAGTTACAAGACATGCTGGTTCATAGCAGGCATTTTACAACGAGCGCCATGCAGCCTCATGCACCGTGTATCCTGTCAGGTCTGCAAACAGTTACTTGCATTGCATGAGGTTCAATTAACGATGCTAGATTCTATTATTATATCCAAGTATATGTAAATAAGTGAATTCCAGGGCTCAAACCCACGATCTATATGCAACGGTTTCAATTGAACACTAGTTCAATAAGCTTCGGTCGATGGCTAAAAATGTATTGGCTCCAATACTTCTCTGCCATTGACAGAACACGTTTAGGCTTATTCTTGCACCATAACTTAGAACGGAGCTCGATATCGAAGCATCTTGCTTTCGCTTCACGTGCTGGTTGTGGCTACTCCTCTCTAATAGTGTCCGGCCGGTAGCTGAAGTAGATGTACTGCGAAACATTGATCTTGATGACATAGATCTCGTTCAGTGAGAGTAGGCCTCCAACTCAGCCGATCGTCGGGGCGAGCCTCAGAGGTTCATTCCAACCCGAAATTGTCTCATTGTACCCTTTGCGACCGTATTTGTCCCTAGCTTTTAGGTGTTAGGTTATAGTCGAACACAGGGTATTGTGGTTCTATTTTAACGGAAGTGTTAAAAAACGATTAGTAAGCGACACACATCGCACCCGAAACATGATGGCTAACATAATACTACCCCAATACCCAACAAGTGTACAATATAGGTACCGTTCTAAATCTGTGTTAAAGTGTAAGGTGTACAGGCCGGGTTACGATTATACTTACAGGGATATCTAAAACGAATTTTGAGAAATACGTACGACATATATACATGTGTAGACCGCGATACTCGAGGTATTGCGATAACTGGCAAACGAATTCCTTAAACTTCGTTTTGTAATAAAATGATATCAGATTTACAGTCTATGTTCATTTCAAATGTGGTAGGACGTGCGACGGATAGTACTGAGAGAGCAGGAGTAGGAGTCGTCAACTACTGATGACGTTAGTATACGGAAGGTGGCTTAGCCAATTTGATATGAACGTATTCATAGAAGGTAAAGTTATAGAAGATATTTTTCAAATGAATATTTAAAAGATGTATTAAGTAAAATATTTGGAAATATGTAAAGTAAGGTACTGTTGTGAAGTTTATCAAAACCCGGTCGACGTTTCATGTAGTAAGCTAAATAAATTACTTTTTCATTCGAAATTCTTCATTTTAGAGATTTAAAGAAGTAAAATGCATAATAAGTATACATAGTGTAACGAACCTGCTGGGTTATTTGGCGACGCATTTTGGTATTGTGAAAATATTTTGTACATAATTCTGTAATCAATTTTATCCTTGACACCTAATTCATCTAAAATGTATTAAACTATTGTAAATGTACTTATTTTGCCGGCAAGACTATTTTATGCCAATGTGTTTTATCGTGAAATTATTTTAACATGACGTATTGTTTTGTTTTTTCGTATTCGATCAACTTTGTAATTCTTTTTATCATCCAATGATTATGAGTGTGATTTTTTTTAAATTCAAGTATTTTAAGTAGCTGCATTTTGTATTGTATTTATTGCTCACGTTTAAACGCATGTATGGTACATGAAGTTACGTTGGCTTTTTATGAACATAATAGTTGGAGTCTTGTCGTCTAAATATGTAATCGGCCTAAGGCACATTGATGTTAGGCTGCTGACTAGTCGGCCATGATTTCATCGAGCTTACGTGAGCGAATTCTGATTTTAGTAATTTTTAGCCAAATCATGGCCTACTATGCGTTCTTAGATGGAAAGGATATTGATAATCAGCTTTTTCGCTTTGATGTTTTTAAAACTTTTGACATGATATGTATACTTTTAAGAAACTGTATTTTTTGTGCGTCAAGCTTCTAATTGTAAATAAAAACGCTGTTACATTTTTTCTACTATTCGATAACTGTACGGGATTATTTTAAGACGTAGTATCATATAGTTAGCCAGTTAACCTGAGCAGAAAAATGTGCAAGTTGGAATGTACTACTAGCGGAAGGCGGCCGCCGATACTTGTGCACTCTTCTGTCCGGGCTCAGTATATAAGTAATGTACCGAACTACCTCTGCATGCCTCCATGGATAACAGTAATTATAGATTTCTTTTTTGTTATTATTGCGAAGTAACTTTACATTTACACATATATTTTGTACGTTATATTAAACAGAGTAATTATAAGGGACATAGGTTTTACAGTTATATATTATTGCTATAATCAATATTAAGAGTTGATGTGTGCAAATTAGATTTTGGTTTTATGTAGGATGCTACTCAAATCTGAATGGAAATTATTGATCCTTATACACTTCATAATACAATCTGACTAGTTCAAAATAATGATGTTTCATTTATTTTCTGTTTACCCTGATTTACACTCATTTTCAGAGTTTTATAAATTTAGGTAAACCAATACAATATATCATACATTGATTCAAGAAGATTAGGTCATGCTTCAGTTTAGCCGTCTTTGACGATGGATGGATGCAAGGAAAAGGCAAAGGATATCTACAAATAATACAAAAAGATTGCGGTAAGTATCCTTTATTTACCATCAAATTACGCACCTTAAATCTATGTATTTATTTAACTATATAAAACTGGCTTATTACATGAAAATGATGGCGTTCGCTACATCGTGTGGTAGAATAAAGAAATTATCTATGCGACTACTAACTACATAATAGAGGAATCAGTACTAATCATGACATTACATGATTATTTATAGTCCATCTGTTTAGGTAATTAACTAAAGGTAAACAAAGAAAACCACGTGACACAGAGATACTTAACCTACTATTACTTCAAATATTTCTCGTGTTTTAATTTTAACCAAATTCACTTTAAACTCGTTCATTTGTCATACACACAACACAACTACAAATGCCTAAATCGTACAAGAGCCTTGCCTATGGGTCTATTTCATTATCATGTTTAAATAGAAACTATTCTGAATCTGATGTACGGATTTCTTTCTTGTACGGATATGTGTCTTTGGGCCAAGTTTCTTCAAGATATTTGAACACATTAATTACAAACGATGAATAACCTAAACTTGAATAACTTAATAACGAAAACAAAACAAAGAAACAAGATAAATTCAACAAAATAGGAACGCGAGCGCAAACGACGAGAGAGCTGTCAATGGCGCCTGATTAACCGACTAAACGTAATACACGCTACTTTCATTGTCGCGCTACATCTTAGTTGTACTCTTTAATTTGACAACATTATTTTGCTTCGTTCTTAAAGAAAAGTTTTGGATACCTGGGATTTTAGGCTCTTTATGGTGTCTATTGTAATGAAATATTATATTATTTAATAAATGTTATTAAATTAATATCCTCAAGCAGATATATATAATATTTACTAAGAAATAAGTGAAAAGGAACAGAAACATAACATTTAATAGAGAAAACTGTCGTAAAACGGAAACAATTTTATTTTCTTATGAAGTATTTTGAATCATGGAAATGTCAACTATAAAGAACTCTTTTTATGGTTTGTTTACAAATAGTTAACTACCTAAACAGACGGAGTATAGGTAATAATGTTTAGCTATAGGTATATTTATTGGTAGATGTGTAACTGAGGTCGCGTCTCCATCGTGCCCGATGTAATGGAACAACTTGTAAATCGCGATCAAGGAAACGCTCTTCTCTTTGATTTAAAACTTTTACTTACAAAAACTATCTATAAAATACTTTGAATGGAAGAAAAGCAATAGTTGGCGATTACTATTACAAAAGTTCTACGATTTTCCTGCAGAAATAGGTATATTTCGTAAGTGAAAATCGCAAGGCGATCTAACTACAGGAAGCCAGTTAAATAATAACCTAAAGTTACTGTTACAATCGATGCGATCCACTTTCTGTGTAAAAATTACGTTCCTTACGCCGAATTTTCTAATCCCGCTTAACTAACATTAAAACTGACTAGACGTAAAACTGAGACAATGCGTGACCACTGAGCGGACGTCTCGAATGGAGGAGCCACCTCGTCGCGTCTCAATGTTTACTCCAAAGCGAACATTTCCATTGTAAATTTTATGAAAAAATATACAAATTGCATAACGGTAACCTTAACTATAATTTAGCGGGGATATATTTACAATAGCCATACACGATAGTATTTATAGTGAGAAAACGTTCATGTTTTTACTACAAATTCCAGTGTTACGACTGGAAGAGAATTTAGAGGAACGTGGTCACTAAATGATAGTATTGTTAGCAAGGTATTGCTTTCGGGCAGTTAGAACGCGACTTAAAATATAATCGAGATACACCAATAAACTATGATCTGTATAAGCCGACATAATTCCACAAGGAACAAGCCTTATTACATAATATATTTTCTAGTTTATCGATCTCGATACATTCACAAATAATGAAGTATTATGCGAATAAAAAGAATTGTGACTATGTCTTTCAATATATCTCCTTATAAAACTAAAATTGCAGTCGAAATAAATCTCGAACATAAAGTCTCTAAAATAGGAATAAATGCATCAAATATACAAAAGAAATTAATGTAAATGATGAAATAAAAAAGGTCACTAACTGAATTTTCACTCTAGAACAAGTTCACAATCAAGATTCAAGTTATACTAATATTTATTTATTATAATTACTGGTACTCCTATACAAGTGCAATAAGTGCAAGTTTACAATACATATGAAGTTTAGTAAGCTGTTAATCAATATTGCACTTTATTTCGTTGATGGTAATCATAATTTCGTTAGTATCACAATATGTTAATCAAAGGAGTACCACGACATTACGGATCAAACGCTTCAGAAAATTTTGAGTAAGCTATATTAGAATTTTGTGAAATGTTTGAATCAGTAATGTTGATAATCATCTAAGTGATAATATAAGATGTAGGTTTAAACATCTGTTTGAAAGTGTTCGCCTATTAACTGATGTAAATATTTTAGAACTGTGTTAAATCATATTGATTGTCAATTAGCACAGCTACGTCTCATGATTTAAAGATAATCAAGAGAAGTTCACTACAGCAAGTATAACGAAAAGCTATCGCGTATCATTTTACAATTTCTTCACGCGTACATTATGGTCCAATTCCGTTAAACTGTAATAGTGAAGTATGAATAATTGTAGTTTAATACAATACATCGTAATTGACCGGAGTTTACACAACAATGCGTAGTAGGCCTTACAATAATATTACATGAAATTGTAATTCAATATTGTTGTGTGTAGTCATGAGGTCAAATAGAATATTGAGTGATCAATCAGTTCTCACACAAAACACTTGATTATATTTCATGCACGAATTAAAATGATCTTAGTCATAGACCTCATAATACTATAAGAACATTATAATCACATAACACGCATATTTACGACGTAATCTGTCCACCGGCAGGTTTCCTGGTAAAAATCCTAGTGTTCGTTTTTTTAGCACTGTTCACTGGCCCTGCGGGTTTACTCGGCGCAGTTTTTGGCCGCAAGCTGGGTATCTGAGATACTCTTATACCTATAGCAGACTTCTGCTTAGGGGCTGAAGACACTTGCGCCTTCGGCTGCCCCTCGAACGTAGAGCTCCGGATGAGTTTGGGTGGTTCAGTTTTATCAGCTTCGATCCAAACTTTCTTTTCTGCCTTAGCTGGCAACTTTTTCACTTGTTCTACTTTCTTCCACAAACTTGCTATTTTACTCTCGATGTCTTTGGAGTTCGTTTTAGAAGACTGTATCGAGTTGACGCTGGAGGTGCTGCCTTGTCGCGAACTTCTCGATGCTATAGTGATAGTCTTGCCACTCTCATTACTCTGCAAGCTGTGATTGGAAGCAGAGTTCTTCATCGTCGGTTCAGGCCTTTTCGTGACCCGTGATGTTGAAGGCTTGGGTTGATTGACTTTAGTGGGGGGAGGAGGTCGTGTGCGGTTGAACTGTGGAAGCCTTGAAGGAGATGTATTGTTTTTATTAGGAGTGGGTCCCTTAGACGGCCGCGGAGCAGCGGTCTTTTTATCAGGGACGGGAACAGGTAAGTCCTTAGCAGGTACAGAACTCTCCTCCTTGGTAAATGTGCCCTGTCGTTCGAGAGGTAATGGTTTAGTGGCAACTGGAGGAATACAAATTGGTTTCTGTTGTAATTTAGTAGGGGACTTTGTAAGAGATTTTTTAGGGGAAGTAGTAGCACTGGATGCTTTAGTCACGGAAGGTTTGGGAGTTTTGGCACTAGTGTGGGCTTTGACAGGGTTCGTGGGTTTAGGGGGAGCACTTTTCGGAATGGGTTTAGTTGGAGTGGCCGCGGCCTTTTTGGGTGTGGCGGAAACGTTTCGCCTGTACGGCGAGACATACAATGCCTTCTTTCTTCCCCTAATAGCTTTAGGTGTATCATTCTCTTTGTCCAAAGACTCGTTAGAGTCTAAACTTTCGTCGCGCCGAGCCGGCTTTATAATTTTCGGCTTCGGTCGAGGTGTCTCCGGGTCTGACTCGGATTGTGCTTTATCTTCCGAGTTGCTGTCGCCCTCGTAGCTCGCGAAGTCACTACTGCTCGGGTTCTGTTCTTATCGCATTGCATTTGTACGGTGCGTTTATACGAGGCAGTCATCTCGATGTTTTTAAGATTGTAAACAACGCACATGTCGACTGCAGCGGGGCTTTCAATCACAGGCAAGTAATTCCTAAAGCTCTTTGTGTAAGTCTGCATCTGTGTAGAGTTGAGCTCGAAGTCGTCTTCATTGTGTCCACTGTCAGTTTCCCGTGAGAACACGTCGTCGTCGTGCCTGTCGTCTGATATTTGCTGGTGGTTCAGCTCGTTGGAGGACAAGCTGTCATACCCAGTGGTGGTTTCCACGTTTTCAAAGTTTGCATCTTTTGTTACAAACGTGGGAGAAGGAGGGATGTCTTCGCTCAAAGTCCTCGTTCGGAATCGTTCGGCATCTTCTATACGTTTTTGTTTCATAGTCTTTTTGGCTGCTAGCCGTTGTTTCAGGCTCTCCAAGTGAGGGTCCACCACCTTTTGTTGTGGTTCTGGCGGTAGGATGGTGTGTATGTCAACAGTTTGAGTTTGGTACCTAGCTCTGTCTTCCAACCTCCTCTGTTTGGCACTCAGTTTCCTCCTCGACTTTACCTCTGACGTTGCAGTCACATACTCGTCAGATCGGTCGCTCTCTGATTTAGTCCACGTGACAAATTCTTCCTCAACTTCAAGTACAACATCACTCTCAGCCACCGTGTCTGTAATGGTGTATGTTTGGTATCTATCTTTAGACACGTGTCTCTTTTCTTTCGGGGTCAAATATTTCGGATCTCTCTGTCTCTTCGGTGTGGACTCTACGCTACTGATATCTGACGGTATAGGCGTGCAGTTCTCCGATCCTGACGGTATATCGGTGACTACGTTCAAGGTATTGGACACGCAGTCGTCATACACTTGTTGTGCAGTGGTCGGTTCCACTTCTATCGTCGACTCCGCAATCTCATCGAATAGAGATGGCGGATTAACTTTGTCGAGGTCGTGGAAGACATTAGTGAAAGTGCTGCACAGAGGGAAGTCTTGCACGGGCTGCTTGAAGTCAAACACGATGGGTGCCCGGTCCTTGACTTCAGCCACCTCCGACACGATACTGGACACAGATATCATACTGCTCTCCATGTCGATGTTGTCCATTTCTGAAGGAGGCTTCACGTTGTCAAGGAAACTGACAGGATTGCTGTCCAGGTGCTCAGAGCTGCCTTGGTTCATCGAGTTGCTGAGAGCTCGTTTTACCATCAAGGCAACAGGAAGCGACTTCTTCCGACTCTTTTGTGATTTCTTTGAAACTTGAGAAGTCTCGTCCCAGTGTCCGGAGGCGCTGAGTGAAAGCAAACTGCCGAGGTTTGACGGCGGCTTGACATTGTCAAGGTCGAGGGATGTGAGTGACGTCACACTGGCCTCCATACCATAGTGAGAGCTCTTCAGTTGCGCGGCCAGTCTCGCTGCTTCCTTCTCTATAGCAGCGGATATAATGAAGTCGAACTTTTGTTCCCCGTCGTCCACAAGCGACGTGAAGCTCGGCTCTGGTATACTGTCCAACATCAGTCGCTCAGCTTCCAGTTTACTGTCCATCATCATAACTAGTGGAGACTGTGGAATGTCTCTGTCTACTTCCAGCTTGTTGGTTAAATCTGGACGCGAGAACGACATCGTGGGAGCTTCACTTTTCTCCAGTAAATCTGGTAGCGTCAAGTTGTGGTCGGCGACTTCACTGCGGATTGATGAGACCATGTGGACCGAGCCACTGATAGTGGGGAATGTGACGTCATCGGGGCACGTGTTGTCGTTCCAGGTGTCAGTGCTGCGCCTGGACACATCTTCAATGTTCGCAGGGAGCTCCTCCAGGGGCTTCACGTCCGTGCACTTGATGTCGGTCCACTCCAGCTTGTTCCGGTTCTTGCTGTGCCGGGTGAGGGTGCCGCCGTCGCCGACGTCTGGCGCGCGCTCGCCGTCGCTCCAGGAGCCGTCCAGCACGTCCGCGTAGGACTCGTTGGAGCGGTCCAGGTCGTCCGGGCGCTCGGGCTCGTCGTCAAGCGTGCAGTCCGCGGAGCGCGGCGCCAGGCACTCGTTGGACGCGTCACAGCCACGCGCGCGGGGGGCCGGCCCGCCTGCGGGCGCGCGGGCCGCAGGGGGCGGGGACACGTTTTTTGGCGCCGGACGACGCGCCCCCCGCGCGCCCCGCGCTATGACCTCCTCTAGCAGCGCGCGCGCCGCACCCATGCGGGCCAGGGCGCCGCCCCCAGCGCTGGTGGCGGCGCCCCCCCTGCGACGGCGCGCCTCGAGCCTGTCGTCGCTGCGGCCGCGGCGGCGCGGCGGTGCGCGCGCCATGCCGATGCGCACGCTGCGCTCGAAGACCTCGCGGTCGGTGGAGCCGAAGGAGTCGTTGCTGAGCGAGGACAGCGACGTGCTGCGCTCGAGGCGCGGCGAGGCGTGCGCGGAGCGCGGGGGCGCGGGGCGGCGGCGGCGGGGGCGCGAGGCGCGGGGCGCGGGGGCGGGGGCGAGGTCACGTCGCGCGGCGGCCTCGGCGGAGTGCGCGCGCACTCGGTCGTCGGCGTGTCGCGCGCGCGGGGTGACGCTGGACAGGCCGGCCTGCACGGTCTCCTCGAAGATCTCCCTGTCGGTGGACCCGAAGGAGTCGAGACTCAGCGAGGACAGCGAGTCGTTCCGAGCGAGCTCTGCAGTGCCTGCGGGACGCGGTCGCTCTCTTCCGTTACCTGCAGCTTTCACTGGAAGACGACTTTCGTACTTGCGACCTAAAATATTGATCATTTGTTAATTCATAAAAACATGAGAACCACTTCATACAACAAAAATATTTAGTTAGAGAATATATATAGCGTACATACCATCTTCTAGTGCAGGAGGTCGGGGTGGTGCGGCCAACTGCGTCACCTTGGGTGGCAGTGGGGGCGGGGGACTGCCTGAACTGCACGATGCACTGAGACATACAACATGTAGTTAGTATATGACAAGACAGTTATAAAAATAATACAGTATAATTTTATAAGAGCTCACCTATCATGAACTGTTCTAGCAAACTCATGTGACATCCTAACTGTCTCCGTGGATGACCGCAAGTATGGCGGCAATGACCTCTGAAAACATAAAGGGCATCATTTAAACATAATGTATTATAGTTAGCTTGTTCCAATACAATCATCATCATGCGAAACTTACATAAACATCGTCCCTGTAAGGATTGATAGAGGATACTTCTGATGACGGGCCCTTATTCTTCACCACCTGCGAACAAACATTTGAAATTAAGAAATTTAATATTACAGGTTATTTCGTATGTCGCGCGATGCTGTTTATGATTATGGACCCCAAGCGTGGCTTGAAACTAGTTGAGATTCGTAGTCAAACAGTTACGTGGGTAAGCTGTAATATTGTACAACACGTACCTTAGCGATGCCCTTCTGTATACACTCCTCCAGTAAATCTCCAGCGTCGCTTAAGTTGGAGCTGTCGGAGGTGTCGTGAGCGTCGTGTATGTCGTGAGTGGGCGGGGCGGGGGCGGAGTCAATGGACAACGCTGATAGGTTGGAGTTACTGCCCGCTTTAGACAAGATGGCGGGCGTGTCTTCAGTGAAGTATACTTTGCACACCTCGCCTGGAGTTTGAGTGCCTGGAATAAGAAAGTTTCAAAATTATTAGATTTTATGAGTAAGCGATCTTCTGACCTTTATTGGTAGTGTTCTGTACTTACTATAACCATGGGATAAAAACGTGAGTTTATGTTTTAAATATTTACCTTTCATTGGCTCGTTTAACACGTGGTTCGACGACGGCAGTGATCTCAGTTCGTCTCTGTAACAAAAAAATATGATTTGAATGGTTATTCATTTGTAGTAAAGTATTAGAAAATGATTTTCATGTAAATTGTAAATATGTACCTATTTCTGTTGTCTTCGGGATTATTGCTAGCTGAGCAGTCGAGGTCTTCTTGATCGGTAACTCTTGGTAACAATTTTAGAGATTGCTGGAAGAAAAGAAAACAATTCATACAATATTTTAAACACTTTTTAGTTTTGGAATTTCAATTTTTTTTTGGTTTGACGACGACGCTGATGATGATTATATTTAAGAATGGAGACAAACCTTCGGCAGTTTAGGCTCATCATCGATGGTCAGGCTGCTGAGGCTGGTGGCTGCGGAGAACTGCGCTGGAGTATGTTCCACGAGGAATCGGGAGACACGCTCTTCGAATACCGATCCCACGCATGCTGGTTCTAAAGAATAAATCGCCGATTTCAAATAAAAGTACCAGTAACATCATATAATTAATTTCTCAAACTTTGGGAAATTTTTTGTTACTGTCAACTTTTCTTGTTGTTCAAAATGTATTGATTAGTTTGGAATAGAACATGCTGTCGCGAGACCAAAAACAGCAGCTGTAGCCAAATGCCATTTAGCGCTTGTCTACATGTAGAATAGAAAACCAAATTATATGGAATTGACGTAATTTTATTTATTTAAAAAAGACTATTACACAATAGGCTCACCCCCTATTACATGGGACTCATAACATAAATAGTGAAAAGTGGGTGTTACATTGTACAGTGGCATAATGTGCACCTCTGCCTACCCCTTCGAGGATAAAAGGCGTGATGTTATGTTATGTATGTGACGTAATTTAGACAATTGTCAGTGTCATCCCCATACATTTAGTTTTCTAGTCTCTCTGTAGACAAGCGCTAAAGTGGCGTTTGGCTGAAGGCACTGTCCTTTTATTTTACTTGCAACACAATACATATTGTCACTGATTTTAGACAAATTATTTTCAGACGGTCTTTTAGGGACTTGAAATAATTATCTAACCTTGTGGTGGCGTGGAGAGTGCAGTTAACAACTCCTGCGTGGGTGCAGCCCTGGTCCGCGGGGACAGAGGCACGCTGGCGCCGGGGGAGTCTGGGATCTCACTCGGAGATATACAGCCTGAGGTGAGTCGGCTGGAACAGTACAAGTACACAGGATATAAATAATATAACAGATGTTTCATGTGGAAGATTCATGTTTTGGTAAGAAAAAATATTTGTGTGAAAACTCCTTTGTGTGTTGTATATGTTTATGGGAAGCGTCGATTGCTTACGATGGTAAGCAGTTCATCTGATGAGATGACCTGTTTATTGGTGTTCCGCCCTATTCAATAAAAATGGAAGATTTTTAAAGCAATTTCCTCACCTAATTTCCGACACGACAGATCCTTGGTCGTCTTGCTGCGAGCACTCCGGCAGTGAGCCGAGCGAGCTGGACCGGGAGAACATCAGCGGCGTGTCCTCTACGAACCGCTGCGGGGGCGGCGTGGCCCGCGCTGATACTGGCTCCGAACCACACACCGATACTGGCTCCGTCGCAAACGTCACTGCTTTGGAACCTAGAGATTCACAAAGGGTCAGAAACTGAAGCATTTCTACAGGACGTTGTGAAGATCAGAAGAATAAAGCATTGGATCAAGAGAAAGTTCAGAAGCAGGTGATATTTATGAATGACTAATGTTATTCCTCTGACGTCACTAATTTAATTTGACATGATGATTAATGATTACCTTCTTTGTCCTTGGCAGAACTGCTCGTGCTCTGTTCTGGAGGGCTCGGCTCCACGTTTATTGTGGCCATTGCGTTTTTCTTAGCCAGACTGTCTTCTTCGGTTGGCTCACCAAGACTGCTCAAAGAGCTTACTCTTGAGAAGTAGCCTGGTGTTCCCTCGTCACAGTAGTTCACTGGCTTCTCAGGGCTTATCATTCCAGAGCTAAACTTGGTATCGAATAGTCCTTGCTTCTCCGGGATAGGTTCTGGAACGGATGCAGCTTGAGGTGTCGATGCTGCCCTGTCGTTGTCGTGGTTCGGAGGATCTTCGATAGAACAAGTGTCCTTTTCATCTGAATGCGTCATCGCCTCAGGGTTTGGTTTAGCCGTTGCAGCACTTTTCTTGTGGTCCTTACCGATCACTCTAAGATCCGACATTGAGGTGGCGGTAGAAAATATCGCCGGTGTTTCATAAGGAGTGCCTTCTGTAGCGAAGTGTTTAATAGTGTCTTCGTGAACCGAAGGACCAGCTGGTTCCGACATGTCCGACCCAGTCTCCGATTGGTGTTCAGCGTAACGTAGCGAATAGTCAGTCGGCTGGTCTAAATCAGTCTCTTGATAATCACCATACGTGCTGTTTGCGCTTTCTTTCTTTGAATACTTCTTGTTATCAGTCTTTGGTTTGTCTCCTCAGATTCAGTATTCTTCGTCTCCGAGTATTTCCTACTGTAGTCAATTGGTTGGTCACAAGAATCCTGGTCGACGTCAAAACCGGATTCTGTGTAGTTTGTTCTCATTTCAGTAGTACTTCTTGGCGGAGGAATTGGAGGCTGTGTGGGATATCGAAGGAAAGAACTGTCTTTGTGTTGCTTCGAAGACGCTTTAAACGATTCACCAGAGTTTTCACTCTTCATTAGGTCTTTGTTCCTAGGTGTCGGTACGGGTACTTTCCCAGTGCGCATGACTCGCTCAAACACTGAGTCTGAGTGAGTGCTGGTGACGCTGTCCTTGCTTTCTGATCTGTTGACGTTGCCAGCACTGCCTGTATTTGAACGAGTGACTAGTGCTCCCTTCAGCAAAGTGTTACTGCAGCTCAAGTAGCTGGCTAGGTGTGCGCTATGACTCAAGGATATCTGAGACGTCAATGTCCCCATGAGAGGTGAACTGGAAGTCATTCTGTGTCGTTCCAAATTCATAGCTATTTGTCTTTCCGTGGCTGTAAATAGATTCTTCTCTTCTCTGTTACTGGTTGTAGGAGACGTAGCTGGTTCGATGTTGTCGCAAGTTTCGGCCAAGTTTTGATCCAACTCTTGCTCCAAAGCTTTTTGTTTCCTGGCACCTAATGTTGGTAGCGCCGGTAAATTCATGTTTCTAGCTGTTGTGTCTAGTGAGATGATGTGCGTTTTACCCGGTTTGGAATTGAGCAAGTTTTTGAGGGCTGCGCTGGAGCCCATCGCTATCATTTTATGCTTAGAGTGAATGAGACTTCTGAGCATGGGTACCGCACCATGGTCCCACAGGAACTGTTGATCTTGCGGGCACCTGGCAGACAGGTTCCACAGCGTGCCGCACGAGTTGCTGACGACTGTTAGACTCGGAGACTTGAGGTGCTGCAACAAGACACTTAAACAATTTCTCTCCCGGAGAATTTGTCTGTAATCTTCGCGTACAGCGATGTGACTCGACACGTTCCTCATGATGCCACCTGCATTCTCAACTATCGCCAGTGTTTTTGTAGGCGAATTGTAACTAAGCATATCAACGAGGAAGCCCAGTGCTCCTTCAACGGAACATAAGGCTACTTTGTTCATTGAGCAGTGAGCTGTCAGGTTCCAGAGGGCCGAGAGTACAGATTTTAGAGTGGCCTCCTTTTGACACGTCATTGCAGCTTTAGTGAGGCCTTTAACAGCTCCTACTTCTCTTAATACTTGTTTGCTGTTGGTATCCGCTCTCCAAGAGAGATTTCGCAGCACTGCTGCTGTTACCTGTAAAAGTAGTTAAAACATCATTAAATATAGGAACAATAAGGATAATTAATAAATTAGTAAAAAGTCGAATAACAAAGTAAGTACCTGTCGCATATCGTCGTTGGGTGATTCCAATTGTTCGACCAGAGCTAACATGAAGTCTTTGAATGAACACAACAAGGACTTGTTGTTTCCGTCTCCGAAGGTGAGGTTCGTTAAGGTCATCCCAGCGTATTTCCTCATGGTCAAACATGTGTTGTCATCTGTTCTGCTTCCGTGTGCCGCCTGGTCCCCACTGACTAATGCAGCCAGCGCCTGCAGCCCTCCTAACTGACACACCACATGCCTGTGCTCCTCATCAAATGACAATTTCATGAGGGCTGCGACGCTCTGACTTGGATGCTTGGTAACATCATCTTCAATGACTTCTTTTCCTTCTTTTCTCATTTCTACGAGATCTTCTAAAACATAGCAGTATTCCCGGACTTGTTCTAACAATCTCCAGACTCTAGCTTCTCTTCTGCCTGCTTTGTCGTCAGTCTGCGTGTGGATTATGTTACGAAGCGCTTTCGCTGCGCGGTCTCGCGTCTCTCTAGGGACCTTCGAATGTATTAACTGAACTAGTAGCGGAATGCATCCGGCTTGTCTCATTGCGATGCAACTTTCAACTGATCGGCTCATTTCCAGTAAGGGGCCGCTCAAGTCTGCGTTGTTTTCTGGTGATAAGCTTAAAAGAGAAATCAACGAACAAACGCATTCCATCTTATTTTCTAAATTAGACGAAGGTCTCGTTCCTTCGGCGGAACCGTTACTAGAGAAACTGCGAACGCTTGCGGAGTCATGACCTGTCCAGACATCGCGTTCTCCTGGCCAGGTCCCTCGGTAGAGTTGGGAAGCTCTTTTGTCTCGTTCACTCGATCTAGCCGCACTTTCTAACCCATAATGTAGAGTGCTTCGGTAACTCGTTCTGTGCGGCCGATCTTCTGAACTAGAGTATGTGGATGGCTGGTTTTTCTGTGGTCGTTTTGGCAGAGCTCCAGCCTTCTTTTGTGCATTTTCATCGCCATCAACTTCATCATCGAGAAAGTTTGGGTTTGTAATATCACTGCGTTCGTCGAATTCATCAGGCGATGGTGAGTGATCGAGGAAATGTGGCTTAGGGATACGGCATTCGATGTTAGACTTGGACGGCGGTTGATAATCTTCGTCAAGAAAATGTGGCCGGCGTGAGAGGAGGTCAGGCTCTAAGGTCTCTAGCTCAAGGGTAAGGTCTCGCGAACGCGCCTTGTCAGATGCCTTTTGGGGAATGTGTTTGGGGACAATTTTGGTTTTGGTGTCTTTTGGATCGGGTAAGCGGCGCGAGTCAGGCGATAGAGGGGAAGTCGCGTCTAGAGGCCCGCGAGGGGGTTCACTTGAAGTGGAAGGGGTGCAGTCTTCACTTGCCGATGGTCCGGAGTCAGTTAACGGTGAATTCGAGGAGTCCATGCTGCTCCAAGGATCTACCATCACTTCGTTCTCCAACTGAAACAAATTGAAAAGTGCATTCTTAATTGAAAGTCGTTTAAGGGCAAATAGGTCAAGGTTAAGGACTCCTAGTGGTGAGGTAATCAGCTAAGACGAATGGTGCCCAAAATGAGCAGAACACTTAAATTACTCGTATGGTCAAGGCTAGTGGGTTGCAGCGTAACCGTGGCGTACTTAAAATTGTATTTATTTGTGGACGGGTTAAAATACCGGTTAGCCTGGCTCGAAAAAATGAGCGCGTGTGTATAGGGCGAGACTTTACATGCGATATTATCCTTAATTACCAGAGTGACTAGGCAGGAACGATATTGTGTGAAGTTATTAAATGAACCTTCATATTAAGCGTTACAGTTACTACATTAACAGTCCACAAGGTGAGTTATAACGGAGTCGGAATACGTAATGTGATGCGTTTCAATAATGTGCAGTTAACGGAAAAATGAATAATTGACTAGAAGGAAAATATACTCACTTACATCTATTTCAGATGGAAAGATATGTAATTCTTAATTAAGGTCTACGAATAGGGGACCGCATTGTGTTTGTGTGTCACGTAGTCGTATAGACACCCGTATGGGGCTTATGCGTATAACATTACAATGAGTCACAGTATGCGGTGTGATAGTTACCGACTTACTGCTTACGTCATATTGTCATAACTCATAACAACCCGGTCCCACTGGATCGTTAGTTACATCAAAGTAAGATGTAACTAAATGTGTGTAAATAATTGAATCGGGTCAGTTTAATGGGAATATGACAGGATTGAAATGTAACACATTAGTGTATGAATTTAGAACACGCCACTGAGCATCGTAAAACCACTGAACTATCTGTTTAACTACATTGGATATAATAATGAACAAATCTTCTACTGAATTCTGTTCTCAAACTATTCTATCACTTTTTATAAGGTAAACCGCAAATAAAACTTCCAATTTTGTATATAATCGCTTAAATGTCCGTTTCCAACTTTGATTCAGCTTGACTAATGTCTTTGACCCCCCAAAATGTCTTTTCCTTCTGTGTCCAAATCTAGTGATTGTGTCATAGAGCATTGTCTCAAGTTACTGCTCCCGATGGCCGGTCGCCGGACAATGGCTAGACGAGGTGCTGCCGTCCGGTCCGCTACAATGGCTGGCGCCTGCCATCACTAATTGTACTTTGTAGCGTTCGATCGGACGCGCGTCGCACCGGACGACACAGATTTGCATGACACAGGAATTTGCTGGTTTATTTTATTTATAAATCACATTGTTTTTATTAAGGCACCACACAATACACATATGAATTCACTATAATGGACAAATGTAGTAAAACATTTAAGTTATAATTCTGAATGTAAATAAAACATATCAAAAGTAAGTATCGGCCGGAGCTGTAGCCAATTTTAAAATTAAACCCATTTAACACTGAAGCCAAGCGTGATAAAAGTAACGAGTTGTAAGAGAAACTTCACGCTTAACGATTTAAAGCAAATGGAGTGCTTCCATAAATTGATACACATGTTTGAATAACATTTCATCAAGCTACAAAACTGAACTGAATATATGACTAAGACGAGACGACTCCTAAATTTACTTACCAGGTCGCTATCGTTAGAAGCTGATACATCTTCTAGAGGGTTCCCATTTTCCATATCGACCCCAGAGTCGTTAGGGTCTCCCCTCCTCCTCATCATCATATCAGTCCTGGTGATATCGTGGTAGTTCCGCCTGAGCGGGTTGAAGGCCATACGAAGGTCAGTGGTGAAGTCATCGTATAGTTTGAACTGGTTAGCGTTGAACTCCGTGTCGTTATCGAGGACATCATGGTCCAAGGAGATCCTGGAGCGATCAGCTCCTTTGTTCATATAAGACACTTTGTAATAGTCCCGCGAACTCATTTTGATCAGCACTTGGTTTTATAGTTTATTTCATAATGTTAAAAGCTCCTAAAAGGTTTCGAAATAAGAGTGTGTGGTGGTGTCGGTGGCCGAAAATACGCTGTATTGGATACCACCGCGTGTTGTAAGTAGTTTTATAGGTTTGCACGCAGAATATAGCACTTATAAATCATAGTAGCGAACACTAAATCCCATTATAAAAGCGTTGCCCTCGAATAAGCAAAACAGCAGTGTATCGTTCCAGATTGAGCACGAAATAGGTCAGCTGTATGGCGAATTTAGAAGGGCTCTCATGGGAGTACAAGTTTAAATTTTATTATAGTAGTCAGTAATTTTACCGCTGTTTTATTTGGACGAGAGCCAGAGTTTACATAGATATTGTGACGATCATGTTTAGTACACAGAGTTATCGTTCGGTGTTTTTCACACATCCTCCTAAAATAAACTTGTGAATGAACATTTTATGTATTAACATAGAAAGTGGAGAAAATTGTAACGATCGTTTAATTGGGTCACGGTGAGATTAATTAGGAACATTGTGATTTAAGTTGCGTACATTGTATAACAACGTATCGGAACATTCATGTTGGTATATTTTGGCACAGTTAGGAAGTACACACCGCTCGTAAATGTCTTGTGGAAATAGCGCTATCTGTTTATATTGGACTCCGTCAAGGTTCCACAGAATATACATTACATAAAATAAACGAGACATGTGTCCAAAATTTTCTTTTCTTGTAGGAACTGTATGATAATAACTTATGCTGTGTCAAAATATTAGTTTGCCGATATGATCTTAGCAAGACCGGACTCTCTATGCGAGTCTACGTTAAAGTATCTATTTTAGTCTCAAAGTAATAAATATTCTAATATAATGTTTCCTTTACACAAGGATAAAGTGAAATACAAAATAATAGTCATGGAGTTGTTTTAGATACTGTGTGTAATATAAACAATAAACTCGTTTCCTGTGTTGATTTAAACAACAATAATAAAACTAAACGTATGGTATACAGATACCGAGAAGACAGGTTAGATAAAAATGTCTTATTTAGTTTCAGGTATAGATATTATTACATGCATATTTTAAAAGAAACATGTGCTATATTGAAATTAAGAAGTTCAGGTTCATCAAGAAACTGGTACAAGAATTTAAGATATTTTTTTTATTTTTTTTTTATTTCTATTTATTTATTTTGGGGTTTTTATCCACATGGATATGCCAACCCCATCGTACCCTCTTAGTTTTAATTACACTACCTTAAGTAATAATATAAATAAATAAATTTATCGAGAGAGAATTATCAATCGGGTATTTTTGCTAATCTACTTAATTTTACTGCTAACTTAGATTTAGGACTTGCCAAAATTGTCAGTACTAACCCAACATCTAAAACATTTAGTTTAAACTCTTCAATTAATGATTCTCTTTCATTCTTGTTTCTGATACATTCCATCAGCAAGTGAAGTATATCTTCAATTTATAAACAATAAGCAAAATAAACAATAAGGTGATGCGACTTTTCCCATAAGATATCCAATTTAAGATATAAATCGCCCAACGTTGGAATAAATTCCAAGGCCTAGTGTAAGGCACCAACAGGCAAATGTTAGTTCAGCATTAGCATGTTTAGAATCCTTCAGTTATAAATTCATCAATGAATCGAAAAACACAAGTCAATGAAAAGTACACCTTGACATGTTTTGATTAGATAACATAATTCATTGAGAATTTATTTGGACGCAAACGTCATTAACGTTACCAAGACTTTGTTTTCATAGCAAAGTGCTGAACTCACAACAGCCATATGACTCAGAAATGCTAAGAGAGGCAGCCAGTAAGCTAAGAACCCGCTAGTTATTCCAACCACCCTCGACCCAGTTCCCGACCGGTGCTTTGACGGATTTCAATGACTCTCAACTTCGCAAACTGAAGCCCTTTCGGAAAATCAATGATGATGTTGCAAAAACTAAGTTCTGAAATGATTCGACAACAATTTTCGGTTTTGTTTACTGTAAAAAGTCGATCGGAAAAACAAGAGGTGCTTATAGTAACAAGCAAAGATGCACAAGGGCTTGAAGATTGCATCGTAGGGTAAACAAGGACAGGATGTTAAATAATCCTTCACCAAAGATCAGTTCTCTGAAAGTTTCACAGATAAGCAAATAGAATACACAGACCAAAGCTTTAAACAACAGACAGTAATAACAGCTATTACATCTAACCATGTAAGAAAACAGAAATGGATTACTTGGATGAGTCAAGCCGTAAACCTAACAAGGCGCTTACTAAATACGGTCTATCTGCAAATTGCCATGGTGGGCGCTACCAATAAATTTATTAAACCCATTGCTTCTCAATAAACGTCTAACAAAAAAGGTAGACAGTCGTAACATTCAAGGTGAGACATAAATGCAACAAAAACCATAAACAAACATTTGACCAAAAGCCGTGAGGTCGTCGAACTTGAGTTGCGTAAGTGAAAACATTAGCAAGACGGTTAGAACGATTACGCTGAAGCTGGTACACGTGTAAAAGGCATAAAGCGGCC
Organism: Spodoptera littoralis; assembly: GCA_902850265.1. Taxonomy (NCBI): domain Eukaryota; kingdom Metazoa; phylum Arthropoda; class Insecta; order Lepidoptera; family Noctuidae; genus Spodoptera; species Spodoptera littoralis. Next base: position 1,729,829 of record LR824542.2, on the reverse strand, counting down.
GCAAAACCCGAATCTAGGTAACGATAATGTGCCCGACCCAAACGGTCGTAGCCCACAAATAGGTTGGGAGTCGAAACTCACCGGCAACTGCAGTTTTGCAACTCTTTATTATACCTCGCGGATGTAGAATTTCATATTTATGGAAATCTATCGCAATAAATAACATTATGAAACAAGATTTATTTCTTTTGCCGTTTTCGGAACAATCCCAAATAAGGAAACTTTATAGTTTTTAAACACTGAAATGAAACAATAACAAAAGATGGTACACTATTAACCGTTACTGAATAAAGCATTGCAGGCTTTCAAATTAAATGATTAACAACGGCTTAACTCATTTGCATTGATTAATCTGGTTAGTAACGTAGCGTGAATAAATACACTGGAACCCTGACAAAAGCAACATTTATAAATCCAAAAAGCAATTACTCAATGGCGAGGAACAATCACGAAACATACGAAACTAATCAGTAGCGACTTAAATTGATAGTTTCTGTCATCTAACCCTGTAAGGTTCGTGCCTTTTCCAAACCCAAGTTGTGACAGAGGGAGACGTATGAGAACAAATGACGGATTTGGATCTGTGACAACGGTACAGGAAGAGGGAATACTTAAAATAGAACGCATATTAGTTTTCGAAGACGAAAAGTAAACCGCTAACGATTTGAACGATGCAATAATAGCATTCGGGGAAGCTGTAAATAACGTTAAAATAAGGATCTTTAAGGATTCAGTTGTATTTCTATGAAGATTTTGACAAATGGTCCACACGACTAGTTAATAGTTACACATTAATCATACTTTACTATAACGAAAAAAAATGTACTGCACAAAGTGTAAAATGTTAACATGAAACAAAGCGTTGGTTATGGTAACACACAATGTTTCATAACAGTTCTCGAGTAAGGTAACGAACAAATAATTTCATCAACAGACGTAACATCGAGTAACATGGAGAAGCGAAAAAATGCAAACATTAATCATTTCGAACAATAAAACAAGAGCATACTCTCTAGCCATTAGGCACATGAAAGCAAAGGCACTTACAGTGGTGAAAGTGTTATGGAATTTCGCGATGCACCCGGCCATTATTGTAATTGGAGTGAGACGGTGCGTCTAGACCGGCAACATCATCGGCATGGCGGAGTACTTCTTGATGGATGGGGAGCAACGATCGAGGACGTTCGCCGATCACAGCAGATGCTTAGAAATCAACTCGATCATAATTGGGTCTCTTGACGTCTCAGATTTCACGGTTAACTAGTTATAATGAATTTTCCAGCTGGTGTAGCAAATATTTCTCTTTTGGCAAATATTTTACTATTGTCTGACAATGAATTAATGTATCTTCTTGTGCTTTAGTTTTTATCTAAGCGTCATGTTAATAAATTGTTTTCTCCACAAAGACCACGTTATGGACAAGTAATGTGACTGCAATGTCACCTACATAGATAACTTTGATAAGGCCATGCCCATGCATTTAAATATCTTTGAGACAAGTGAAAGGTTACTTAGGATGACATATTTATACAATTATACATTCATCAAAAAACATCTAGTATGTTAGTACATTTTTTGTTATAAACAAAATGATTGGTTGTGCAAACGTTCTATTCAAACCAAACCAGTAATTTCGAAACGAATACTTTTACATCATAAAATGAGAAGGTATACTCAAAGTGTATTATCACGCTAATTAAACACGAGTAGTGCAATGTGCTGAGTGATAGGAAAGTGAAAGTTTTTGAGAACAGATGTAGAAAACTATATTTATTTCATGATAAAGATAAAGTTCAAGAGCAGGCCTTATCTCTTTAGTACCGTTAAGAGCAAATATCTGAGTTGATTCACAAAATAATAAAAGCTTATATTCTATTACATATACTGTTTCAATGTTTCACAAAAGAACGATGTATCGAATCAATTTTAATTAGATGAGATAAAGAACGAAAACAAAGGTCCATTCTATACCTATTTAGGTAAGTGTTCAGGATGGTACTGTACCATTATATTAAATGCAACGATAGCAATAGCGGTAAGTGCATTGTCTTATAACAATACTAACATTTCAGACTATATTGTATTGAAGTTTATACACTACTTCTACAAATTAAACTTAATAGATAGTGAAGTTTCATTTTATTTCTTTCCATTATAATGTGGAAATCGGAAACTTATTGTATAATTAATGACGTAAGAGTATTTCAATTAAACGTTGTTCTTAATTAATAGTTATAAGATTGTAATAAGGAAAAGTTGGGGCTATTTTATTGAATAATAGTTGGTTAGTGGAAATAATTTCTCCTTTCGGTATAAAAAGTAAGACATGGTGATTTGAGTTTCCTTTTCCGAGATTGTAATAAGCATGGTTGAAGACTGACTATGAAATAGATACAGCAAAATTAATGTTTGTATCTTAGTAATTTTATACACTACGGAAACGCTGTTTTCATTCGGTCTATAATCGATTTTGCTTAAATAAAATTGGTTGTATTAAAAAATAACCTTTTTTCTCAGCTGTAAAGTGATAATTCCCAGCTGGTTCGTGATAAACGACACATGACTACATAGTAACTAGAGCTTCAATCTATATTTAGGAGCCAAAACCCAAGCCGGTGTCATTGACTGGGAGACTCACACATGTCAATCAACGTCTCATTTACAATATTTTCGTCCAGTATTATAAGCGACGTTGGTATAAATATGTACACACAAAAAACTCCTATAAACAATCTTCTTTGTCACAATGAAATAGGGTTCCTATTATCGCAATTTCATAGATAGGAGTAGTTTGATATGCCGCTGTCAGAACCAGTACATTGAAATAACTCCAGTGATTCATTTTAACTCATTGAATATTAGACATTTCGGCGTGATTTAACACAGACAGGCAACTGACAATATTTACTAGTAGAATCATAATGAACAATTGTTTTTGGCTGATTATCAAGGGGCAACCCACCTGGTTTGAAATGCTGAGTTGTATTTCGAAATACTGACACAGTAACACTTGTTATCAAGAGTTAACCTATATATAATTCTGGGAATTAAACCGGCTGGGTCAGTGCATATTGGCTGCATTGCGGCATATGTATTCTTGGCTCCTAGAGACGACCTTCAGAATGCTATCTCCGCTTGTTTCATATTATGAAACATTTTCCCAGTAATGGCCCAGGTTAATTCTTTATTCGTGCCAGAATAGTGCACAGAATAACTTTTTATTTTACCTATACAGAAATTTTATGATACGAGAACCGACGAAAGTCATAGTATTAAAGTTGTTTATGATGTTAGTAACAATTTTGCGAGTTTATTTTTACCAATTTTCAGTCAATTCAATCTCCAAACGACGGTAAACTTAGACTCGCAAAAACAATATTTTCACTATAAATTTTATTTTCAACAACAAATATGATAGCATTAATCAAAACATCCGAAGCGTAAATACAGCTACACAAGAAATGAACAGAAAAAAGTTAATATTATCTATTTATATTGACTGGCATGATTGCCTCCGGGTGTAATAATAACAGAAATAAGCATAGCATAGATATTATTAGTGATTTTCTATCTAGGAGATCTAGACCACACATTGAGGCAGATTTGGAGCGGCCGCGCCGTGTGGTCACGAGACGCATTGAAACAGATTTAACTTAGTGAGCATGAAGTGGAGTAAGTAACAATTATTTCATCTACAAATCTCTTGTATTAATAGGCTAGACTGGTCTCGTTGGTACGAAAGTCAGAATTGGATACAGTATTCCTAGTTGGTACTTTGGATGCCCTAATTGTACCTATAGCGTCTAATAATACCTGTAGAAGAGAGTCTAGAATTCTATACGGAGAAAAACCTTCTACAAATGCTTACGAAAAATGTACCCCATCAGGTATAACAAGCAAATATTCATATTAGACGCAATATTCCCGAAGATATTTCAAGGTAAAGAGAAAAATGGAGGGTTGAAGTAATGTATCAGTAACGTGAGCTGGTAACTGTCCCTCGGGTCCTCTCTACCTTCACGAGTGTGTTGGGTTATAGCCGTAATAACCAAGTTACACAGATGTTGACCGCATGAAATTCTAGCACGACCACAACGAATATGAAGGGCTTCGGTGTTGAAATTATGATATTCTTGTAAAATGTAGGTTAAAGCTTATCGATTTGTGAGTACCGTTAGGTAATTTCAATGGAGGACTTAAATTGTTACTGGAGAGACAGTCGTTTAAAAGTATTGAAGATATTTGGAGAAGAGATGATACGAGTATAGGTACAAACGATGCGACAGAACGAGAAGCTAGAAAAGGTTACTTTGTTAAATAAAATAAAGAAAAAATTATATTTATAGAATACGATTTCAAAGAGCATATAAAAGATTTAGAATGACATAAACATCTCTTGCTTTACAGCAACGAACGTCATCGACCGTACCCAGATGGAATGTTTAGCTCAATGGAGAGAGAAAATAATTAGTTTTTACGAGTCTTCGATAAAGTTTGTGTTTACGACCTATTAATGTGTGTTTACATTAAAACGACCTTTGGTCACTGTTCAAGTGCTCATGTTCAGTTTTAAAAGTCAAGGGTCCTGTCTTCAGGGCCAGTTTGACCTGAAACGCTTTGATCTTGTAACACTTTATGTTTAATTGCTTTTTACCAGTGTACTGTTAAATAGTTTAAAACCTTTCTAAAGAAATGTCAAGTGACAGTTCCTCATTTCTTCTATGTTCAAACAAAATCCTCTGCAACTTTGGTATAACGATGGGATCATTTTCGGTTAAAAAGTGCTTGGCGATGAAAAATTGCTACTGTATTTTGGGCCTCATAAAAAGGGAGCGTTGATCTTAGAATTATAAATATTGCTATTGCCATATCCATATTTATATATTCAAGTGGATTAACTGCTGTAAAAAGCTGTGAAGAGGGTGCTGTAAATTGAAAGCAATGAAACATAAACACAATCGCTCACAATTAAGTTTTAGCGGAACAAAAGACCAGCAATAATTATACGCCAAAACTAGCTAGAAAATTGAAAATCGTGAATTTTAGGGCAGCCATTGTCATGCAAAACGCTCATTAGTGCTTATCAGCTTTAGTACAAAGTGAATATGGCGCTGATAGCATTAATTAAGAGGATTGAAACCTGATATTTCTATAAAACAGACAGAGAATTCATTATGGGAGAGAAAAGAATATTAGAATGTATTTTTTGAAAATATTGTTCAAGGCTTTTCTTGCCGTCGAGTAAGATGGTCGTGACGTTAGCAACCTGTGTATGGGACCGTGAGGTGTCCTAATAATGGGAAGTACCAAGTGTCACGAGCTATACGACACGAAAGTCCATGATGGTAGTGGTGACATGACACACATGGGAATGAATATGATTATTGTTTTGTTTCCTTGTACAAAATGTGGGTTGTGTCAAATTGTCGTTGTAGTTACTTACATTTCACATTTACACTATGCACATTGTAAGTTTCAAACGATTAAAATTGTTCTCATAACCAAGATACACTTTTATACATCTCATAACACAACAAACTACTAACAAAATTAATTAAACACATAAACAAAGCTAAACAAAGGGATATAAAAAACTAAAATTATAACAGTAGACCTAAAAGAAGACACGAGAAAAACAATGTATTACCTAATGCGACATAACAATGAAATTACGAAATATTATGTAGAGGAACTTGTCTTAGTTAATAAGAAGTGTAACAATGAAACTGTGGTATGTAATCTATCTGTGTGAATGTGAATCTTCGACAAGCTTCTCAGAATATCACAAGTTCCTGAACTGAACGCAGTTTTTTGGCGTGAGAAACTGGGAACTGAGGAAAGACGTGACAGTAATTAATTTGATTATTTGTTATATTACCGTGATCTTTTTCATAAAAACGGAGATAAAGATATAACATAATTCATAATAATGTTGATACATGATACATTTTGTCATGCGAAATATTAATAGATCCTCACTTAATGCCGATCATTGACAGCAGTTTTTTAAACAAAACTGTAAACGTAGTATATGTCAATTAGGAGCGACATTTCCTTGTAGCATAATTGTGATGTTTTCTTTTTTTAAATGAAATGTATACGTATCTATTTTCAATTGCATGCACAAAGACAATATTTCTTGCATGTAACCCTGTCAGCTTAATCACAAACTGAATTAGTTGCGTAGCTTAGAAATAGAATTGCAAATGATCATTTAAATTGTCAGTAAAAACGATATTAGAATTCCAAGGCCTATTATTGGTTGTGTTGTTACCAGTTTACCACCCACTATTAAGTCGTGACGATGGATATATAAGTGTCATTAAGATCCAATGGCTATCCAGATAAGTGCATGCTTCCTATTATATTACAAACGATTTCAAGACCCTAGCACTAATTAACATAAAAGAAAGACAACTCATGATAAAAGACGCTAAAGAAACCGAGGAACATCATAATGTAGCTGTTAAAAATGAAAGTAAATACCAGAGTATTACGTATGTATATAATGCATAATAAGCACTCCCACGAATAAGACATTACACAAAAAACAACGTTGTTCAAATCTATTTTGACGGGACGAGATCATTCATAAAGCGAAGAAACAAATAATTTTGAATGAACATTCATTTAAGTCAGAGATACTAAATAGACTGAACACAAAAACTTTAAGATTGCTGAAATTATGTAATGACTCGCGAAGACCAGATAATAAATCAAAGTGAATATTTTGTTGTAGAACACCTTTTGTATTTCAACAGAGAAATATTAATAAATAGGTACACTGAAGCAGAAACTTTAGATTTGGCTTCAATCAATGTTCAAAGAAATGACACGAAAATTAACGAATTCAACGAATTCACTATTCATCAAAATATATTTCAGATGCTTCAATTCAAAACAAAACCATGTTTTACATGTAAGATTATATTAAAACCCATAAGTGTAGGTACACAAACAAAAGTGAGAGTCATGAAGTACTTGACGACCTTCCTCGAGTCGCAGAATTGAATGGAAGCCTCAGCAATATTAGCAATTACTGTGAACGCATGAAGACTTATCTATAATTGAACTTAATGATGTTAAAACGTTTATATTTAAAAGTAATAATTAAAAACGTAATTAATGTTTCATCGAATCCAGCTGTGACCAAAGCCTTATCAAGCACAAGTACACCCAAAACCACGGGCTTAAAAGGTTTAGGCGTGAGATTAAAAAGGGTGAAATGAATTAGAGCTTGCCATTTTTCATACATTTATCAGATTGAAGGGTAACAGTCACATTTCGTTAAATAATCCTCACAGACACGCAGAATTGAATGTACAGTTACAATTAATAAGGCATAAATAACGAGCCGTGAAAAGAAAGTGCAGACAGAATTAATTTTATTAATATGTATTTAAACGCAATGTGAGCACCAGAAAATTAATTACCGAGATTACATAAGCTTAACGTGTGAGATCTTACATAACCACGATCGTGTAAACAATAAATCACCATCAACCTTGAGGAGACGATGTTTGAATATGCATCTTTACGAAAATTCGACAACCATTCACTAGGGGGACTCATTAATATCCATAAAAGGTTGGCAGACCTCAGTTCCTAGCTTCCTGTGGAAGTGCTAACAATTTCCGAGGCGGACGGGGTCAAGTGCCCTAGGGACAATCACGATGATATGCCGTGAAGATTGGAAGGAAGCCATGGCCTGAATTTTTGGCTCGGAAATAGCTGATCGATGGGCGGAGATAAGTTGGTTTTTTGCTGAGCAACGCTACAAAATATGAACAGTTTATGAAGAATTATGTTTCAGCAATGACTTTATGAAATAAAAATAACAATCAAAAAGTTGTAGCTGTAATAAAGTGAAAAAGTATTTTTTTAAACAATTGCTACTATCCTATCAGTGCAATCAACTTCTGTAATTTAAATTCTTTGAATTTGTTGCCACCACGCTACTAGTTAAAAGACAGATCATAAAGCATTTGTATGCAAATATGACTACAACTGACCGCACGCCTTCATCTTACCACCATAAAAGGTATAGGTAGGTTTGGTAGCATACAAATTGACCGAGTGGGCTGACCAAGACAATGTTTAGTAGGGTCGAATGATGACAATTCTGTGGGCGAATCACTAACAACTACCACAACAAAGTTTATAAGGAAAGGGCTATTACAAAGATATTATTACAAAGTGCAGACAATATGAATTAGGTACATTCTGCATTTCAGGACATTAAAACACATTATTTGTCAGTGAACATTTCTAAGAACGAATCACTATTAGCAAATGCAGTGTTGGAACTAATTGGTCATTAGAAATTCTCAGACGTGTCATATTGTTTTCTGTTCCTGTCATGACTTTCAAGATTAGTACGAGTATCTGTATGTATTTTAACGTGTACATAAGTTTCACTTTAAATGTCAATACTATGTTAAATACTTCATTAGTATACTGGGTCGTAAGAACATCATTATTATCGTCTTAGTAGTCAACATTATCTATTTCCTTTTCGTAATGTGCTCCGTCCGTTTCGTAATAGTCAGTGCAATAGCAGTCGTCATATCCTTTATAACTATTATCTACTTTTACAAATTGTCACTATCCTTTAATATCGCAAGTACCTATTACGCATCTGATACTTCCTTTTTCTTCTGCCACTACATTGTGTTCGAAATACGTATGTTACAGAAATGTTTAACGGAGATGACATAAATCATAGACTTCTGACAAGCCTTCGCGAACATTTCGTTCCGTATAATTGATTGCTTAGTGAAAGTAAAGTGTAACAAAAAGGAAAAATGGAGTGGAATTCGAAATAATTATAGATGTAATCAAAGATACAGGCAGACAATACGGGGAGATAGACAATACTGGAGCTATTTGTCACGGCATAGATCAGTTTCTCATTGCACAATCAAAATCTGATGAGATAATGTGGGTTTCAGAACCATTGGACCTTGAATACGATTTCGTATGAACCGTTGAGAAACCAAGATAGGTATCGTAAATCAAAAACATTTTGACTTGGAACTGAAGCAAATAAAAAAAGAACCAAGATGTTTAGAAAGTAAAATTCGCAGCACAAAGAATCGCGTGAATCATAAGCGGAATATGGATTGGATACGTTTTGCAGTGATAACTTTGTAACGATAAGAATCACTAGCAGCTGTCATGGTTTGTGAGATTCGAGGTGCCAATAAAAAACTAATTTATCGTATGTACACCAGCTGTGTAAGATGAGCTGGGTGGTCAAGGTAAAGAGGCGGAGGCAAGGGTTGAGCATCCACCAATCATTAACTGTAGAGGTCTCATCAAAAATTTATCTGAACTGATGGGAATAAGTGGAACACACATTTTTTATTACTTTGAGGACACAAGACATGATTGACTAATCTACAAATAAGGGCAGATCCAGACAAGTTACCTTAGTGAGCTGCAAATTACAAGACATGCTGAATATTTTCCCAATGAGGACGAAAAAACTGTCTACATTCTACCTGGGACCGGTTGCATCGCCCACTGGGTGAGTCATCCAGGTGGGTTCGCGTGATGTAATGATAGGCTCAGTGCATGTTATGTCTGCACGTGGGTGTGAGATGCATTTAGTATGCGATATTTAAATTATAGATGACATTGGGATGAGCTAGCATTGCCGCAATATTCGATGATTGTCGTACATGATTAGATTGGATGAAGCATGTGTGAAATAGGAAATAGTAATCGTTAGAGGTGTGTTAATTGCTAACAATTATGTTTGTATTTTTTTCAGAAAGATTAGCTTTTGTGAATGTTGCAAGAGTCAATAAAAAGAAATGTATCTCTCAATTATTTCTGGTGTATTAGACCTTTTTGTATTGAAAACCTGACAGATATGAGAGACTTATGATGTGGCAATATTTCTGTTACAAAAAACTGAAAGCAATCAATAGTTCATTGTTTGAGGTGCTCGGTACCGACGCATAAATAATGTAGTGGAGTGCTTAAAACAATACCCAACATACTTTGGTGATGACGTGTGGAACACTGAGAGAAGTGTCAGGTTCAAAACAGAATGCTCTTTGTCTCGTTGGAAAGTATATGGTTTATTTTGTTGCTTAATTTGCAGATCGGCGTTCTTAGTTTTAATTACTAAAAAAATCTTTAACGTCATTTCCAGTCATTTCTTATGCCAGTTTAAATAATTTTATAACTGTTTTAACTTAACTTTATTAATTTTATTAGAAAAGATTATATTAGTCCCAACATAAAAGTGGAAAACATCTCTAATGTTTGATTTTGTTAGTTTCTCAGAAAGACAAATTAGTAGAACTAGAAACGATTCTAACATCAGTATCGTCGGAAATGTCATCAACATTGGGTAACACTATACTAAATCCAAAATCTACTTTAATCTTTTTACTGAAAACAGTTTTAAAGTGAAATGGGTCGCCATTTAAAAGCAGTGTAAGGTTTCAATTACAGTTGGTCGCCTGATCGGAGTCGGCATAGAGTCGCATGCGGATAATGTTGCCGTCTGACCTAATAATATATAAAGTTTCTTGTATACTTGTACAACGTAGGCATGGGAATGCACTTAGCTAGTCTTTGAATGGGGCAGTATTGTAATCTGAACCAATTACAAGCTTTGAGGACACAGATTTATATATACAGTAGGTTTTGTTACTTTTAAACCATTATCAACAGATAACATAGCGTGAGTTTGAAGGTAAGAATAGCAGTAAATTCTCATAAAGATAAAATAGTCTAAGCGCCGCGCCGGTCGTCCACCTGAGACTGGCAGTCGGCACTAAAACAATCGATTACAATCTGCTGTAAACTAGATTACCCCCTTCGGTTCCATTCGATGCAACTGATGTAGGTAACAGGTTTAGAAGCCGGTCGACGCTCAGAGCTATTTGCTCAATGATCCTCAATCAAGCTAACAACATAGTCACGACACCCTGTGGTTATTGATACCAGAGATACGAATCGATTACAAAATCGAGTGGGCGAATCACCACTACTAGTGACCGGTTCTTTGCGAATAACTGTGCCAGTTATGACATGTAAACATTAACTAGATAATATTTCCTTTTAAAATATCTGAGATCATAATTGGCAATGGACGATAGATCAGTATAAAATATTGTTCATCTAAGTTGATCTGGAAGCCAACTAACGTCCTAGGATAGACTAGTGATAGAAGTGGGCGATGCATCGATTCCGTATCGATATTTCCAACGGACACTTATAGTATAAATGGGATCGTAAAGCCTTTTAAGGGATTAAGTGAAGTGTCGTGGGCTTCTTTATATGATAGGGTTTAACGAGGCAAGTATCTAGAAAAGCACTTAGGAATGAATTGTTATTAATTCTGTAGTTAGAACCTTGGAAGATATTTGCAAATCCATTTGGAAGCCAATTTGAAAAGCAACAATGAAAATGGCCTAACTCTTGGTCCCAAAATGGTAGGTGTTATAAAATGGCCTATTCTTTACAGACATTGTCAGCTAGATATTTATGTCCTTAGTCTTATCTGGTATTTTAAAGTAAATAGCGACAATTATTCCATTGACTGCATAGTCACCAATCTAGATAAAATAGGTCAAATAGATAAAATTTGAGCAAATAACCAATTCAAAGTAATGTTAACTAGAATTGGACCGGTACATAGTTCAAAGAAACTCCCGTCGGTACTTAGTCAGTTAGTCATATAGTAAATCTATGTCAGCATTAAAATACTAGGCTAAGACTAGACGAGGCAATGTTTGTAATTTTATTAGACGCCCATATTATGGTAGGTGGTGACAATGACGTGTCAATCAATTGCGGATACATGGCCATGTAACTGTTATATTGTTCCCATAATTCACACCAAACATCATAATAATGGTTGATTACATAGCGTTTTATTATGATTTTGAGAGAATGGTATACACTACTGAAGATATGGAATTTCTTTTTATGGAAGACGAGAAACAGCAATATGTTTTTATAGAGAAAACTGTATGAATGATGAGAAAATTAAATAATATATTAATGGCAGAAACTATTGTAAACTTGCCATCTAATAATGAACTACTAGTCAGTATTGATGTTATCGATAGAGAGATCACAATACTAGAACTGACTAATTACGACAGCATACCGCTGCGATGCCAACTATTTGACCGATCGTGACGCATGATCAAGTAGACATAATCATCCACCGGATTCCAGAGCCTGATAAAAATGCTGGTTAGTAATTCCGCCAAATTTAAACACCATTGAAGGGTTACATGGAATCAGATACTTGTTACATTAAATTGAGATGATAGTAACAGGCGAAGTTACAAAGCATATCATGATTTAATCTAATCCAGATAAGGTTCAAAACTAGTCTAAAGAAAACATCGGTAACAAAACAGATCTAGAATTAAGAAACTCACCCACTAAACTAAGAACACATAAATAAACTAAGGTTGAAATATTAAAAACACTTAGGTACATTGACCTGATTGTTGGTACCAGTTTTAATTCTCGGACAGATTGAGGGCAAGACTGTTGTGATCGGAATAGACCTGTTGTTTTAGATATAATAGTAGTGAGCTAGGTCAGCTTATGCTAACTTAAGAGTGTGAATTAATAGTCTGATTATTATTTTAAAAAAACGAATGCTTACACGTGGCTTCCAACTGGCTAGCTCGAAAAGTGTTAAAGTGGAGGTAGGTTATTTATGTGGGATAGAGTAGATGTATTTTTAGAAAAGTTTTATAGACTTGTAGGTGGTCTATAAAAAGCTAGTCTTTTAAAAGTATTATGTTTAGAGGTGCTCCTTAACCTTTCGTGTGTCTAAACGCGGATCCACGCGAGACACAATGTATTTTCTATAGTGTCCCATATCGGTGCATTCAAGCGGTTAAGCGTCAAAATTCCCTGCGTGGGCTGAGCACCGCCGTGCCCTCAGGGAAGTGATCGGCGATGGCGACCTCTCGCGTCCGGGCCTAGTGCAGGCCATGATGCGGAGCGAGGGGGACTGGGATGCCGTCTCCTCCTTTTGCGAAGTAGTCATGCTAGCTAAGGAGGAGGCGGGACGCGTGAGGCAGCGAAGCGCTGCCTCCTCGCAACCCAGCCATCGCGAAGGACACACCGGGCGTCGGGGATCGCGGGACGATCTCCGGCCACCGTAAGCGCGGGCCTGCGAACGGCGAGCATGGGTGGCTCCCCGTCCGACCAGAAACAGACCCGAGCGTACGGCGCGTCGCGTTCCGCGCGCGCCTCAAAGAGCCATCTGGGGGCCAATTCTCGATTTTCGCCATTTATCTCGAGTTCGACATTGTAAGTCTATCTCTATGTCTATCAAAAATATCTCTATCTCTACCAAAAAATGTCGAATTGCACAGAAATCCGTATTCTCAGTCAAAATAGAAACAAATGTCACGAAAATGTCGAGTCGAGTGAAGATAATGTTACCATTATGCAGAATCGCACGTTCCATTTTAGGTAGTTGTGAGTGTATGAATGATTTTGTCATAAAACGTTCACTAAACCTAATATTTAAGTTAAAACGGAACGTTTAGTGCAAAAATATAAAAATATTCAGTTTTTTTTTTCTCTCTATATCATTACAAGGTGCACTTTGTAATGCTTGCTTCTCCTTCTTTACTGATGTAATGCTCAGGCCTGTAACCTTACATTACACGCGAATGCTCCCGGTGAGGTTTGACAGGACAGTTCCAGTTGACTGTCTGTCAGTGTCACAATTTGGATCTGTAAGCGGAATTAATTTTATGGAATACTTATAGACTAATAAAATTATGAAGCAGAATTATTTACCTTCGTTTTTAGGTCTATTTTTGTGGTATCCTGAATTACAGGAGCCAATAGGTCTATTAAAACTCTGATTAAATTTTTATTTAATCTAAAGTTTTTAACAACTTCGCTATCGCTCAAGTCGTAAATATCGACGACGGGATAAGTGCGCTGTTGCCGCCGTGTATTGGCCAGTCGCTCGCCACTTTCCAACATCTCCAAGATAAAAATATTAATAAACTCGTCCATGTTTCAAGTTTCAAGTCCAATCGTGGGTACACAAATTAAAGACTGTTATTTACGCGAAGGTCGTCGTTTCAAGAAAACACAATACACAAATTGAAGAGTCTAATACTGAATTTCCAATGTTCATACTTATAAGATGCCAAGCCGTATTTTACTTTAAAACGAAAGAAAAGAAAACACTGTACAATTCGAAACTCAACGAAATCACAGAAATGGCGTATCTCAGTATCTCTACAATCGACATGCCATCTCTACTGCTCAGAAGCACTCGACATGAACTCTAACTTTAGCCTTCGACAAATGTCGCAATCGACATCTCCAGAATAGCAACTTTTAAAATTTGACGAAAAAATGACGTCATTAGACATTTTTGTCGAGTTCGACATCATCTCTAAAGCCGAGAATTGGCCCCCAGACCACCACAGATGGGGCCCAGTAGGGCCGATGCCGATTCGGAGTCGCGGAGAACCTAACGGGTAACTGGGGCTCCGGCTCGACGTGCAGGAGAAGGAACGGGGTGGTTTTTAGTCAGTAAGAGTCTGACACTCCCTCCCGCCTCACCCAGACGGGAGCAGTCATTCAATGATTTTCCCCTCTTAAAAAAAAAGCGTCAAAATCAAATAGCGACAGTTCTGTGCTTGACGGAATGCAGAACTTATCTAAACGTGCCATCGTTTTACTGTATGCCGAGTAAAGTCTGATTTACGGTATGTTATTACACTTACTGATAATATTATAAATCTCTAAGAACGCAAAGTATAATTACAGGGAAGTTATCCGGAGATGCAGGAACGATGTACATTTATTGGATACTCGACGACTTTAAGTCTATTCATCGGAAGTGAGTCGTTTTATGAGTGATAATAGTAAATGTCTGATTGATATTGAGTCACTCAGTGGTAGGTGGACTGCTAGATCAAGATATGTATCTATAAAAAATATTTGGTAACATTATCACTGGGAGTCGTACATGATCAGGTATCAGCTATAAGAAAAGAAAAAACCAAAACACACATTATGGGATGTATAAAACAAAAATATACTATTTCCATGCAAAGCCGATTTAGCATGCTGCAGTAACCCACACCAAACCCAGCTACCGTCTAAACATCTCCGCGAAATACTCTAAAATATTACTGGGACAAAATTGCAGTCGAAAGACATTACGGGCACATAAACAAAACCGTACGCCAACATTCTAGAGGCCATCGTATAACTAATAGTAGAATTTATGACAGACATTCACGAGTCAGCTAAAACCACTTAGAAAATGTAACAAAAATGAGGCTAGTCCATATCTACAATAACTGTGACGAACATGAAGATGTATGTTTTTCATAATTAGGCATTGTTGGTTTGTCGTCCATATAACAATAGTCCGCTCTCTTCTTTACATGGTTTGTAAATAATTGCGGAGGGTCAAACGCGAGTCATGGTCGTTTAACCAAGTCCAAAGCATTGAATATCTTAATATCTGTACCACACTGCTCCTCGTCTTTATCGATCAAAACTATGAATTTAGGTTTGTTAATAATTAACCATAAATCTATCGTATCTAGTTCACCTCATTGATTTGGAATTGAGAGTGTGGATGGATGGTTTTAAGTGACGTACGAGTATATTCGTTCAAACGATTGTGTGTCATCGGTCTGCGCAGACGTTCCGACGACTTGACGACTCTACATTCACCTGCGCATGAGTCATACTTAAAGCTTTATTTTTTTGCATCAGTGATGTGATGAGTGTAATGCTTTTATATGTTGAGATTGCTGTCTCATATAATTAGAGCGCTTAATTCATGCATAATTAAAATGAACTGCATCTGTTTGTTGATGATTGAAATATGACTCATACAGCTCTGAAGACAAAGTTGCAAGCATAAACAGGTGTAAATAAAACTCACGGTGTTAACGCAGGAACATTTCCTACAAAGTGTTGTAACATAATTAACAACCATATCACAATCATATTTTAATAAATGTTAACAATGGCAGACGAGGTAGTAGAAAATTAATTAAAACATAATTAAAGCGGGCTGCGACATAATGTAACATAAAAAGTAGTAACCGCAAAAGGAAAGCGTAATTAAAATAACAAATACAGTTGTCATTAAAGGAATAGTAAATCCGTTGTTTTAATCAGTAGAAAGTCGATAGACGGAAATAATGGCATCAAGTACAACATACGATTTACATATTTTACATTATTCGTGATCGAGTAACATTTGTAGGGAATTGACGCAGTCGTTGATTCCGGACTTTCATTGCCAATGTCGCTTTTATGCTTTATCGATTAAACTATAAATAGTCCTAAAGGTACTGGAAAGTAGTATGTTGAAATATTCAAAATTTTGCTGCGTCTACAGTCAACTTGTTTCATTTGTTTGCCGAAATTAATTTAAATATTTGCAGTTAAGATTGGGTTATCGCCACCTGCTTGTAAATGCAGGTTTTTCGGTTACCGCCGCTAGCAGCTACAAGCAATAATTTTAATAATTCAGATGTAAATGTATGCATAGGTTACTGCAGCCAGTTAAGACTGCAGTGAGAGGCAAGCTTTTAGATTGAAAATTTAATGCAACAAGAATATTGTGTAGTATTAGTGGTTTAATATTTAACGTGTATTTCTGTTTAAATATTAAAGTAGTGCATGAAATTACGCCAATCTTTGGCGCACTACTTCCAAAATAATTCGGAAGTTATATGTTAGAATACAGTGTAAAACGAAATATAGAACAGAAAAACAATGCTCCCAATGGAGATATCCTGGAAAATCTTATTATAACCAGCCAAGTGTTCCGCTCTGTAGTGGACGCTTTGAAGACGATTGTGATGATAGATCGCATCCATTTCATTCAGATCATACGTTTTAATGGAAACAGATGGACTAGAAACTTTGAAATGGTAAAATTTTAGCAGAGTAGTTTTAATTCAGATTTAAGAAAGCAAAGGAAGTTTAATAATAGCCATGCTACCGCATAGAAGGTAGGCCTTAAGATCCTGGTGAAAATTAACCAGTCAGATTCATTGGAAATATTCTATTCACGAACAAGCTACAAATGAGTCAGAAATTGCAAAACTTCTTATTTTCTAGGGTGATCTGTGTGGAAGAAAGTAACGTAGCGGTAACAGATGAGACTGCACTGGTTCATTGTCAACAAGCACCACAATAACCCACTTTCTTACAATTGCTTGTCATTCTAACTACTTCACCACGAGATTTTCTTTCGCCAGAACAAAGAAATTGCAATTTTACATTGTGGATTAAATGTCGCATACGACACCATTTCAAGTGCTGTTGGCTTTCCACTTGAACGGTATTCAACAAATATATCCAAATACTATAATATTCGAGCAATGGGTTTCGCATTCGTCTCCTGAGCAAAGAAGTAATTTTGTTAATTTTGGTTCATAGTAAGTTTTCTTAATTTTGGTTAATAGTAAGGAGCCGTATTGTGATATGACACAAAGAGCTTTGTCCTCTACTGCAACATGTTTAGGACATCACCATCAAACTCATTCTACATTCCCATATCAAGATGGCATATCATCTCTAATTAAAACTTTTGCTATAAACGACGCATTTAGTGTCCAATTTATAACAATTGCTGTGCAGATGTGCACTTTCTCAAGCCACAATTCCCTTGTTCACTAGCGCTGACCCGTTTACTGTAGCGCCACGCTACTATTCCCGGGCATGACTCACAGTACTAATTATAAGTAAAATTACTCGAGCACGGTCGTTACTCTACCGACCAGTTGTAACAAGTTAGGTAATTCTGTATTTATATTTAGGAGAACGTAGGTCAAGAACACTGTTTAAAAAATTAGTATTGACATTTTTTTAGGTGTAGTGATTGATTTTGATAGTAATGCAAGAGAAGTGAAGCCATTACCTGAAGTTGCCTATTCAATCCTTTTCATAAAAATCTGTACCTACTATTCAACGAGGCTCTAGATTTTTTACTACACCTAGTGCTTTTTAGTATAATTTCTACTTTAGTGTAGCTAAAATTAATGTTTTGTCTTTGATTCTGGTTAGATTTCAGTATGCTTGTTTGTGCAGTATGAAAATAAATTATGTAAACTGATCAAACCAGACTAAAACACACAGAGTAGATATCATATCTATTATTATCCGAAGCGATTGACATACAGCAGTTTTAGAACACCTATTTTCCATCAGGTTTATTATTAGTCGCATCGCATTTTAATAGAGAGATAGACACAACAACAATAACGAATTAATAATACAAATGACGGTAACTAAGGATAATGTTTATAATTATGATATGACCACAATTAAAACCAATATTGGAACAATAGCATATCTAAAAATATTTTGGTGATAAACTCGAAAGCAATACATGATGTAATCACGTGATACAATTCCAAAATCTATGAACTATTGATAAATCGGAGAAATAAACCGAAATGGATCAAACTAGAAATTGAATAAAAGATCTCATGTTAAACATTAGTTCGGTACCATTTGACAACTGGACGATAAAACTTACGCCCGATTACTGAAAGACTACTCAAGTTATACTTAAATATCGTGCCATCTCTGTCGTTGACAAAGAATTTGTAGTGATAGAACTAATTATGCGCGGCTTAAAAATGAGTAGCGTTTCAGCATTTGGGCGATTAATCGAGTAATTTCAGTTTAAATCTCAGTCATGTTACTTTTTGTGACAGCTCTCATAGTTACTGCTCCAAATGACGACGATTACAAATTAATATTGCGCATGCGTAATAAGGCGATACTGAGAATCATACACGTTGAGAAACCGAGTGATCGTGATGCAAGTAGGCTCTATGCTCTAATACATGTAAGAATGTACGATGTTAATGTTAATTAAGAAAAACAATACACCCCACAGTCATTGGTTATGTTAACTGAAATATAGGTGTTCAGGCGTAAGCGCCTGTTCTAATTGAAAGAGCAAATAGTTGTAAAAACCATAATTAATAAAATTTGCATAGGCGCTCGACACGTAGTAGAGAATTCTAATGTCATCCTTCACTTGCCAGAACACCATTATACGTGTAACATCTAATTAATTTATTAAATCTGATTTCGTTAATTTTCGGAGTTTTTTACTTTGATTGGCACCATTACATCCTCTAAAGTTGTAACAATAGGATTCGATTGAAACCAGATCTTTGAAAGATAAAACACTTCTGATAATTTTTAAAGTGTTTACTTAAGTAGACTTTTACAATACGTATGTGTAATTAGTAATTTAAATCTCGTACAACATCGTGAATTTCCCATGTTTGTGAACTCAGACGAGATCAGTGTAGACAGAATTATCTTTAAGTTCAGTCATCTTTTTTACTTTTTCTTTACAGAACTTTAAATTCAGTCATTCAGTAAAGCCTATCCTAGAAATGTGTCAGTATCATGTATAGTTTCCATTGATAGTGGAAGTTACTAACTACAAAGATGTTTATATCAAACATCGCGTAGCAAGGCAAAATATTTTCATTCACTTTCTCTACAAGAGTATTCAAAATATTTACAAACCATACTGTCTACTGAGTTTCTTTAGATGTCAACATTAATAAAGCGATAATTTATTTCCTTTTCAATTTTAATTCTATTTCTGGCCTCATTTTTTCCTTAAAAATAGATATTTGGATGAATACAATTCTTGTCTTTGTCTATTTGCAACTATTGCGGATAAATTACTCATTTCAATGTCTAGAATTTAAAATGTGTACAGTATGTACTATCGAATTCCTGATTGACGGCTTTAATTTAGACGTTATGTAGCCGTGCTGAACTATGAAGTATTATCTATTTTGCAAAATTTTTAATTCATTGCTCATGTAACTTTGATTCAGAGCCTGCCCATCATGAAATGTTAATTATAACACAATCGGTTCACCCATGGGAACTAGAATACCGTTTAATGTTAGTATGCCTGATGTATTCATTATTTAACATCTAAGATTAACGTGTTCAAAATAAACGAATTTAACGGTTTTCTTAGGTTCGACACCGTTATTTACCGCTAAAAATTCTTTACTCATGTTAATATGATCACTTTAATTGACTAGGCCTATCAAATCAAGGCGTGGTTCAACGTTCTGATTGAATTTTAAAGTCTAAGATTGCACAGTTTTAACATCATGTGTAGTTGCAGTATTGAGTGTATTATCTACATTGGTAGTTCCATCATTCTCTTTGTTAATTATTTAGTTTAGTATACATGGTAGTGATTCAAACTTTAATGTGTTCATAATGTGTTCCAACTATGGTTAAGTCGTGGGTAGATGATGTTTGAAGGTTATTCTTTTCAACACCGTTAATTTTGAAGACATTGTATAATGTTATTACAACATAATGATATACACGGTGCAGATTGTGGATAAGACATGGAAGGATTTGGAACAAATACCTAGGTCACTTAATAGACTAGAAATAAACTTGTCGCACTAATAATTGTGTCCAATTATGCAAAAATAAATCTGTTTGAAAAATGATGGAATAATTTAATAATAGAAAACAGAATTGTTAAAATTTTATTAATAGTAATAACCGTTAAAGATTTTATTCAAACGGTTGATAGGCGAAGGACAGTAAAATTCCAACAACATTAGTGTCTACAACAGGTTTCAAATTCTGTCACAACTTCTAGCCTAAATAATATCGTACAATGACCCCAACAATTGTAAACCGATAATTCATTATTGTATGTATTCTACACAGCAGCTTCATCGCTACCACCCACAATAGGGGACTCATTAACACTTCTGGACGAAACATAAATTTAGATCCTAACTACCGAATATTCAACTTCTGAAATACGGATTTAGAATCGTGAAGATTGATGTTCCATCAGACACAGTTGCCAGTGAATTCTACACCGTATGGTTAGTAGGTTAAGGTTTAAGGTGATTGCAGACGGAAGGTGGTACAAGATGCACCCCCGTTGTAAACATCCGGTAGTTAAACCCGTGCTCGAGATGTCTTCATCCTATAAAGTGCTTTTTCTTGTTAAGAAAAATGTCGTGAATATCCGGATATACCCTTTTGTGGAAAATAAGTGTCCGCTACTTATGATGAGTGTTCCAATGAGTAACATTACGGTGATTAGACATTAATATGGTAAGATGGACCGGTGGACCATTACGATAATTGTTAGTAAACACGGGTGCGAAGTAAAAACTACAGAGTACTAACGGCCGACGCACCAGCCATGAAACAATAGCCAGCGATGCCTGAAATCGTCGAAGGTACACTGGTTCACTATCTGATGGTTACCTCCATGATAGGTCTTCTATTGGATCGTTCATGCGGAACGATTTCTACGCATTCCGCCGATAACGTTGCGTTTCGTGCCCGTTTATTATTCAATTAAATCCTGTGGGCTTTGTTTGCAAAAAGTAAACGAAAAAAAAAAACACTGATTGATTTATTCACTTTTAGTCACTTCATGTTCACATTTGAATGTAAAAAGAAACTTAAATAAAAAACTACACTTTAAAAATTTCGTATTCGCGAACGCGCATCGAAATTCGAATGTAGAAAATAATGGCGACGGTTGTGCGCCCAATAGCCGCGTGTGCCGCAGACTGAGCTCGGAGCGGCGCGTACGCAGCGTGCGTGCATGCAACCGCATGCGCAAGCCGATATGGTGGGATATTGTTTCAGCCGATATAATTATGTTTACTTAACGCACGGGTTCGTTTACCAGTGCATCTGTACAGTGTTAAATCGAAATAGAAACAGAAGTAAGACTTGAGAGGGTTACTTGGAACTAGGAATATTGACAACTTGTATGGTATTAATACTAGGATGAGAGGAATGTAATGTAACTCTTCCATCCTGCTTGCTAATAAATTTCAACTAACTTTGTAGATCATACTTTTATAAAACAAAAATGTTCTTCATAATATAGTGCACTAATTACCTTCAATACTTATGAAAATGGGAGCAATCAATCCTGAATATCTGTGTTAACATTATCTGTCACGTAATATGAGGTAACTCGAGAAATCGACGCACACAAATTAAAGCAAGTGCTATTGCTATTCAATCGGAGATCGCTTCGAGATTAGACAAGTGATTTCATTAACCAAGAGTGATTTACATTGTAATAGAGAATTTCTCTGTGATGACATGATCGCTGAGTTAGTTAACAATATGTCGTTACATGAAATTAAAACGTAAGATGACTTAGAATTTTTTCCGAATGATATAGAGGAAATAAGAGAACTCGATTTCCACTTTTCATTTTTCCAAGAAGTTCAGGAAGTGAGCAAAGATTGTTGACCTTAACTTCTTTCTTTCTTTTATCCAAATACTTGATGATGTCTGTGCAAGTAAATTTTAATCCAATAAGGTTGGACTCAGGCATTCTAAACAGTTGCTATGTTTTTATGTTTTTTCTAATGGTAACCTTTTTAGGAACCTAAATAACTTCAAAGATATTTTCACCTATTATTTTCTTTTTGCATTTAGATCGCTTCGCACAAAGCTCAATGTTTAGTACCTTTATAAAAGCAACTGAGATAGAAGAAAATTTTATTCATGACTCGGTTTATGAAAATGAATCGTGTGATCAAAACCAATAAAGGAGTCCAGTCACTCGTTAATTATAATTTATGTTCATGAATTTGTGCTTTCGTCTGGCCAACCCACTTACTGGCCAACAGACAAAAGTAAAATCCCGGATGTTATCGATTTTTGCATCAGCAAGGGAATCATAAATAGCAATATATCGTGTCGGAGTTGCTGGGATCTGTCCTCAGACCACTCTCCAATCATAGTAGAACTACACACTACCGCTCAAGTACGCGCCAAAAAATGCGTTCTGCATAACAACCAAACTAACTGGCCCTTATTTCGTGAGCTCATCGACAAAGCATTTCAGGAACCAGTTAGTCTAAAAACTGAGGACGAAATAACAGAAGCTGTAATGTACTTCACCTACAGCGTGCAAGATGCAGCCTGGTCCTCAACCCCACTACCAGCACATAGAAATATGGAGAACTATGTATCGAAACACATATTACATAAAATAATCCAAAAAAGGAGAATGAGGAAGCATTGGCAGCAAACCAGAGACCCTAGTGTAAAAAAACAACTAAATCACATCAACAGACAGTTGAAACACATTTTAGACAAGGATCGTAATGACGGATTTCAAAACTATCTCGCTGGACTGGACGCTACCGCTTCCTCAGACTATTCGTTATGGAGAGCCACTAGAAGACTGAAACGGCCTGTTAGTGTTTCTCCACCTATAAGAAAATTTGATGGCTCCTGGGCACGGACGGACCGCGAGAAAGCCGAAATCTTCTCAGAACATCTCTCAGAAGTCTTTACTCCTCATTCATACGAAGGTTCTCCAGCAGATATCGCAGATATCACTGATTATTTGAATACTCCTATAAATACGGAGGAATTGCCCTTAAAATTTACAAAGACAGAAGTAGCCCGAATCATAAAAAGATCGGATCCAAAAAAGTCACCAGGATACGACCTTATCACAAACCGAATACTACAAAAACTATCGGAGTCTGGTATAACCTTTTTGACGTCATTATTTAACGCCATGACAAGACTGCAGTTCTTTCCCCTAGAGTGGAAGGTTGCGCAAATTATAATGCTACTGAAACCAGACAAACAACCAGAGGAAGCAAAATCATATAGACCCATAAGCCTGCTACCCATCCCATCCAAAATATTTGAAACTCTACTATTGCAAAAAATCCTACCTATACTCAAAGAAAAAAAACTAATTCCTGACCACCAGTTTGGGTTCCGATATAAACATGCCACTGTCGACCAAGTGCATAGACTAGCAAATAAGATCATGGAATCACTGGAGGCAAAGTCTTACTGTGCTGGTGCATTCTTGGACATATCTCAAGCGTTTGACCGCGTTTGGCATGCGGGTCTGCTTTTTAAATTAAAAAACGCCTTACCGGATCATCTGTACGGAATACTAAAATCATTTCTACAAGGGCGCCAATTCTTAGTACAAAGCGGGGAAGCATTGTCTGGTCTCTGGCCCATACAGGCAGGAGTACCACAGGGTAGCGTACTGGGTCCCATACTCTACTTACTGTTCACTGCAGACTTGCCGACATCCGAGTTGCTAACTACTGGAACCTTTGCCGACGACACCGCCGTACTAGCTGCTCATAGTGATCCAAAAATTGCCTCACAAATACTCCAAGAAGGACTGAATGTCATATCTGACTGGCTTAAAAAATGGCGGTTAAAAGCCAACGAAACCAAATCAGTCAATATTACGTTTACTTTGAGAAGAGGATCCTGCCCCCCAGTCACACTAAACAACATTGAAATCCCACAAGCAGAGCATGTGAGATATCTTGGATTGCATCTGGACAAAAGACTTACCTGGCAGAAACATATTTTCACTAAGAGAAAGCAACTTGGTATCCAAACACGAAAACTTTACTGGCTCATAGGGCAAAAGTCTCAGCTGTCTCTCGACAACAAAATACTGTTGTACAAGGCAATATTAAAGCCCATCTGGACATACGGGATCCAATTGTGGGGCACCGCATCTCACTCAAATATAGAGATTATACAAAGGTTCCAAAATAAAGCTCTGCGTATGATAACCAACGCACCCTGGTTTGTACCCAATGAGCTGCTTCACCATGACCTACGAATGCCCACTGTAAAGCAGGAAATCATACACCATACCAAGTGATAATCCAACAACACCCAAATACTCTGGCTCGGTCACTAATGGACAATCACAACAAAGCGCGACGATTAAAGCGCAAAATACCTCAAGACCTAATCCAACCACAGTAATTATAACTACTGTTTAAATAATGAAGATGTGGCACAGGCCACATACTGAGCGAGTCTGCGTTAGCACAAACCGATATACTTCTGAATGTCCCACGAAGGAGACAGATTGTAGTACTTAAAAATAATAAAAAAAAAAAAAAAAAAAAAAAATGAATTTGTGCATTAATATGAGTTAGAATGTGTGTCATCGGCCCAACTAAGGTCTTCATTGCGAAAACTAAGATGCATTGGTTGGGAGATTATTATCTTTATTGCTTGCTATTTAATCTCTATCTTCCATATCATCTTTCTTGTTATTTATAGAAGTGTTAAAATCTGCTTAATCGGAATAATTATATACTACGACAATATTCTGTCATCTTAACTTTACTAAGCAATTAAGGTAGTAAATTGCCTTTCAGTAGAATCCCAAAAAAGTCTAACGTGGACAAAAGCATAATTTTGGTATTTTTCTTAAGTAGTTCACAATTTATAACTTCCTATCTAAATTGGATCTCATTACCATAAGCAAGACGATTGTACAAGTGCGAAGTGGATCGCGTATCGAGGTTGCGCGACATCGCCACGGTCTGAATCTTACAACTATTGGTAAACATTCACCATGTGATACGTAGATATTATGTGATACCTGTCTTTGAAATAAGAAAGTATTTTCAATTCTGTCTTCAATTTAAGCAAAGTTAAATGTCTTAGTGTCAGTTGTAAAAAAATATGTGTAATAGGAAGGTACATTCGCAAGATAAATGTTGGAAAGTTGATACTATAGAGCGCTGTAAAGCATTAAGTGATTTATCTAATGATAAAAATCTCATTCGCGGATATTCCATCAGGATTAATAAAAGCTACGTTGAAATGTGAAACTAAAAGAATTATTGAAGCATTTCAATCTTTTATTCTTCTGTAATTGATTTCTATTGTAATTCCCTGTTGCAATGACTTTGCTTTATCTGATTCGAAAATTAAGCTAACTACAGTTTCGATCAAAGTTTATTTAGCAGATAATCTGAAATTAAACACCCCATTTCTCATATCTGGTTTATCTTTGAGCTTCAGCTATTTGTGCGAAAATCTAATCTAACAATTTTTCGTTTAGTTTTCTGCTTAGTTAAACTAATACTCTTTTGCAGCCGACTCTAAAACCATTGCCAAATTTGATATTCCTTTGCGAAAAATAGTTAAAGAAACCTCCGTCCAAATCTTAAAAGCTATAAACTAAAAATTTTAAAATTAAAAGGTTTTCTAAAAATGTTAAAATTAAAAGGTATCCTTGTAGCAACAAAAAGAAACTAGTCGCACTAAGGGACGATCATAATGACATTAGGCACTTTTAATTACGACAAGGCACGGCGCGCCCTGCAAGGGGCGATGAACTAATGGCTATTAAACGTGAAGTATTACCGCGACTGCAGTAAAAACTACGGACAGACGATCACAGTTTTAAACATAGGGGGAAAACGATTTATGGAGGAAATACAAGTTTGCATTTTTAACTTTATAAAGGCATTTCAGGATGTATTAATCGTTTACATTTTGATATTGATGAAGCTTTTTTAAAATATGACAACATAAAAAAGTGTTTATTAAAATAACAAAATTACCAAATAAATCAATTTGTCGTTGAATGTAACTCAGAAATCACTTGTAATGAAAGATAGTATGGGTAAAATATCAGATAGCCTAAATCATTTGTACACATAGAACTACAACATTATTAGTCATTCTATGCACAGTTGAACATTAGCATTCCATTGGTTATCGACGAGAATGAATCAGGTGATATAATCCGAAATAATACTCGAACGTTATTTAAATTCTAGTCGATATCTCTATGCCTTACCACTGTAATAACTCCTATCCAAAACCACAATGGAAATTAAAATTCCATCGAGCCAACAGAGTCCAAATCAGCTGATATTCTGGCTTGGAGCCAGGGTCGCCGGCAGACTTGCGCATTGCGTCGGTAAACAGTTTCGTATTGACAAACCTGAAGTCGCTACGTTCAACAAGCTTGTTTTTATATCCGACATTATTTATTGGTTAGGGAAAGGGTAGGCTCAGACTGGTGTAGAATGTTTCATTTGCTGTAGCGTTTATAGGCTGAGAGACAATAAAATGAAAACGGTGATTTCTATTTGGCAATCCAATTATTTGGTTTCCAACCACTGCAAAAACACACAGTAAAAATAAATAATTCTGTTTCGACGTTCAACGCGATAGTTCCATTTGCTTTTAGTGTAGCCACAGTGCAAGTTAAATATGGTTAACAGTCGAACGAAATGTGTTTGTTTTTACCGAGAAAAACTGCTCATGTATTTAAGAATGTCTGTTATTTCTATGATTCAGATCTAAGTGAAGGTATGCCTTAGCCCTAGCATCATCCTACACATTTTAATTAGTACTGACACCTACAGAATCCTTGTAGCTAATAAATTCTGCATCTGGTGACAGATTTTATGGAGGCTACGTATTAATTTTATCAGTACGTGACTAGGGCGTGGTAATACATGCACCTATATAGTGGCAGGAATTGAAAAGGAGCATACATGTTGCTAATTTAACTTGGTGAAACCGACTCAAGTGTTCGGTGCCGGTTGCATCGTGCAAGAAGTTACATAACTACCCACTGGTTCTAGTAGACTTATCAGATAATCTGGTTAGATAGTAACACCATTCATATGTTCGAATATGTTTACGTTGAAGCAAATGAACGTCGTAACACTGTATTCTTGCTCATTTCTTTTGCATTAAATCATACTAGTGATTCAACTACATGACTAAGATTTACAAAAATATTTGTGAATTTGATTATTTACTGAAGATTTTTGTTAAATAACATTAATTCACACCAAACCGCGTGTTTTCGAGTTCTTATCGTTGTTAAGTAAACAAGACTTTTTATATAGCCTCTCAGTGCATGTCTAAAACAAATATTTGACAATTCCAAAACTAGGCATTGACCGTGCTGTGTGCTGTACCATTCACTGTTCATCGTCTGTTTACCAAATTAAAGCTGATGACGTCATATCTTGACAATGCCATTAGACAGCGATTACGTCAGCGATTTATAACGCAAACTTTCATAGTTAAATCTATTACTGATACCATTTATCCGAGTTTAACGGTTAAACTCGGTCTGTTCACGGTGCAATTGGACTTTATTTTGTGTTTCTATTTAGAAAACGTTCCACTGCAAGCGTTTCGTAACAGGATTTCAAGTGAATTTATTGTGTTCGGTACTAGGCCAATTGAATTGTTCATAATCAATCTGGTGCATCAAATTATTATCATCCTGCAACTATTGTTGTCATTTGCAGTACCGAAGCGTATTTGTCCCACAAAGACAAAAGCATTGTCACATAATGCGTTCCTAACTACAAGCAGACACAGGACGATATCCAATACATGAAAATCACCAAACAATACCTCTTTGTAAAAGGCTCCTCAATCAAAAAATAATACTGTTTCCCTAATTACTAAGCCTGTTAAACTAAGCTCGAATAAATTGCAGAAAATTCGCGAACACCACCGACGTCACTCTCATTTATTATATCTTTCTTCAGCACTTAACACGTCACATCCTTAGTTATCACTTCCACGACAGTTTAAAACCACTACGTAATCAAGTTTTCATCACCACCGCGAAAAATATACAAAAAAAAATTGCTTCTCAACGAAATTAACTGCGCGAGTTAAAAACGCGAAATAATTTTTCACTAAATATATTGTAATCCAACATTTTTCCTTACGCTAGGAAGGAAAGAGTGGATTGTTTTGTTACTGTTGTTTGATTATGAAAATAAAAATGTTCTGCGCCGGGACATGTCCGGACCACGCCGGCGACGCGACTGCAAGGATCGACCGTGCCAACCCTAGGGGAGGCTGCGTAAGTGCGCGCGCCTGTCAAACCATTACCAATCTTCAAATGAGCGGCATAAGGCTGTAATTCGAACATACCGTTTTTACTCAACAAATACGGAGCGTTCACTTTTGAAAGGCCGCAAGAAGTTTCAGTAGTTGTACAATAATCGCGCTTTTGGCGAATGCAAAAAAGTGGAAATTAGTGTAGCAGTAAATTCTGGGGAAAAACTAGGGATGAGGCGCGGTCGCAGTGAACTTGAATGGGGGTATGAAGTCGGGGTGGGCGTTGTTTCGCTTAGAGGGCTGTTACCGGGCGCTTTCATTAAACTCACTTTGTTATCACGTCAATGTAGCCATCCGGATATGTTCTATCACTCCTCTGGGTCATATGTTGTTCGCATATTAAACAACAAGTTCCATTGTCCATTTAGCAGCACTACCTTTTATTAGCTTTTTGCAGGAAAAACGTTTCATTGTGGGTTTTTGTAATCTCTTAATGCTTTCCACAGTGAGTACTGTACAATTATGAGTATAATTGCTTACATAACTTTATCTGTCGCAGTTAGTAATTTAACCTCGATATCCAATCACGCATAATTCTTCAGACCTGAAACTAGAAAATATCCTAATTTGTTCTGGTTCACTCGAATTTTCTACCCCTCACTATCAAACTGTATGTTACGCGTATGGCCGTCAGATGCAGCATCCACGTGACATTGCTCCCTATACTCCCAATCAATAACTCCAAGGCAGACTTAGATTTATCCGTACATTCAGAAGGACACAGTCGTTTGAACAATCAACCACTTGGAATGGGCTGACCTTTACAGATGTATGAACTCGAGTATTGAATCCAGCTAAGTAATTGCGTAGGATTTGGTATAATTAATTACAAATTGTAAGAGAGGTTTTGCTCTGTTATTGAAATTGAGATTAGGAGCATGAATATTTAGATAGAACCAAAATGTTCTAGAAATTAGAAATAGGATTTACTTAAGCATTAGCTACATTAAGAACTGTAAAAGCAATGGAAAGGTAAACCAAAAGCGTTGGTTTACTTGTGTTAATTTTATCACAATTAAGTGGATAGGTTTATTGGGTAGGTGGTGTAGTACTTGTTGTTTATTTCTTAGGAACAAAATAAGACCTGAGTTCTTGGGTGTTAGCCGCTTATCTTAATTAGAAACGGACTTGTGGTCGTAGACAATTGTAAGCGATGTCGGCGTCGGCTCATTGTGTATTGAAGTTCACGACCTTAAGCAGTTTAAGTTAAAAGGTCTCGCTTTTCTTTTACCTTTAAACAATATTGTAGGTGTTCAATGACTTGAGTTTTACAAGATATTGTTGAATGTGTAGAGGTTCTCCATTTCTGTATTGAATGCAGTACAATTCTCATTACTTTGATCCTATTTATATAAAGCATTAAGAATTTGAAATATGGTTAAATAAATATGTCTACTGGAAAAGTAAAGGCATATGTAGTAGACCACTTGTAAGGCGATTTTTTTTAAGGGAGGAAAGTCATCGAATGACTGCTCCCGCCTGGGTGAGGCGGGAGGGAGTGTCAGACTCTTACTGACTAAAAACCACCCCGTTCCTTCTCCTGCGCTTCGAGCCGGAGCCCCGGTAACCCGTTAGGTTCTCCGCAACACTTGTAAGACGATAGACAACGTGTAGAGTACACAGTCTAGACAAGACGACAGGCTATAAATTTGATATGACTAAAGAATACACTATGAGCGAAGGTTCAGTCGCTGACCTTTACAAACTATCGTTTCTAACATAGGTAGGACATTTAGCAAAGACAAAACGTCACGAAGTGAATAAATTCGCGACGCGTCCCTCGAAGGAAGCGTCAGGCACCGCATACAAATGCGGCGCAACAAAATATTAGGAACGGAAGCATGGCCACAGTTTTACGAGTTGCTGCAAAATATTACTTTCTGCATTGGTTACGATTTGACAGGAGTACGTACGAGACAGTAGATTTAAAAGTTTTTTGGACAATTATTTACAATAGAATCTAAATAAAGAACAATTAGTTTCTTAAGTTGTTTCAGTGATCGTTCGAGTACCTTTAACAGTTTGCTTTTAGCAGCAAAACCAGAATGAGGAGTAGCTTTCGTATAGGTAAAAATTGGTGATCAACGTTTACTTTTACACTGATCCCTTACGGAGTTATGAAGATACATAGAGATTTCTTTGTAAGACATGATTATCACAATATTCACAATTGAATGAACATTTTATATAGATGCAAGTAACATCAAGTCTTACTTTTGAAATCACGAAGATGATAATAGCATTCTTCTGCGCCAGTTCTATTCTATACCATTCCTAGTATTTCAATAACTGGCGCCACTTTCATACTTCCTGCATTCGAATTACAAATTCTATACATTTGCGAACCACACACAAGCCCTTTTAACATTCTCAGCTGTGCGTCTTCCATAAGGCAAGAGGAACGGAAGCAATACTCCTAACTATATCCGTAACAAATAGGGATTGATGAATATCAGTTCAATAAGAGACGTAAGTATATATATTTGCAAATGCCTATGCTGATTCTGATATTACTGCTCAACATAGGAAACTGCTTCGCTACTTAAGCATATACTACAATTCCCTGGGTCAGGAAAGATATTTAGTATTTTTATTTCTAAATACCGAAGTGTAGAAAAGTATAAAAAAAAATAGTGGCCCATGCCACTGTGGTATGGACCACTCACACGTTCAATATGGTGTGAGGGATTAAATCTCAACTAAAATAAATCTAATAATCTAAGATTAGGTTGTCTATGAAGATTCGGGATGATCCAACAATTTACATTTACACTGGTGCTGCGTGATCTGGATAATTCGCCACAACGATATATAATCTGTTTTTTTTTTCACTTGCACTGTAAAATAATGGAAGTGTACCGGTATTTGTACCGATATAAATATTGGTATCGGATTGAGGTCAGTGCAAACGGTACCTATCCGAAAATATCGGTATTACTCGCCTTACGTGGCTGCAGGTCTAAAACATGCCTGTGTAAGTGATAGGATTATGATGTCTTTAGTCATGAAAACACTTTCATATTAAACTGTCAAACACCAAGCGGTCACCGGTGACCGCGACCTATTGTTCTTTAATTGTGTCTATAAAACCGGTACTCGACGAGTTAAACTACGTTTAAGAAAATATCTATACATATAATAAAATTGTAGAAAAGTGCTGTCTGTACATTGAAAATAAAAATAAAAAAAATAGCAGGGGTTATTGTTATGTCAATGTCGAACCCAAAAATGTAATTAACTTTTTTTTGTCTGTTTGTCTGTTCAAGCTAATCAGAACTAAAATAATACTAGGGTTAGCTTCAGTTATTTAATTTGTAGTTCGTAGTTCTCCCCGGAGGGCACTGTTAGAATTTTCTTTGTTAACCGTTGCTAGGTTCAGTTGTTTAAATGGATTAAACTGGTTTGCTTTTTCTTTGCAAGTTTTACAAAGAACAAGATTATCTTTTAAGAAATGTACAGAGAAACTATGAAAGAAGATAAAATCGCAACATCTAAGATTTTATAGTCACAACTGCAAGAAAGACATACAAGAGTGGGATTTACTACAAATGTGTAAATATTTTGATAACACAAAAGGTAATAGCCGCTGAGTATGTCACACGATCTATTCAAATCTAATACTCTTTAACAAAGTTGAATGAACCCAGCAAGCTAGATCGTGTTGGCCCAATCAATTTAATTAGCACCCTGCACTTCAGGTGACTACTTCGACAGGTAACTACCAACTCCGATAGACCTCCGCGATTTCAAATTACCACGAACGAAGCACTAAGTTAGGTATGGTATGGGAGATTAACTTAAAAAAATAATTGCAAAATCAAATTGGAGGATGAAATCAGATATTAGTCGATGTAACCAGTTTTTTTGAGTTAATAAACATTGATTAAGTAACCGCTTGTTATGAATACGATGTTAAGGTACTGTTCTATGTTTCAAGCACGAAAGCATCCTTCAATTGAGCACTTGGCACTTAGTAGCATGTGTCGGACTGTTGGTCAAAAGGAGCATGCTCAAGTGAAACAAGTGATTTTATTTCTACAAATAGGCTACAAGGTAGTACTTTTACACTATCCATACATATTCCACTATCAAGCGAACGATGAGGCTGGCTCATTTCAGGTAAAATTGCGAATCGACGGGCGTATGATTTTTGAGCATGCTCAATAAAACGCCGTTTACCATGCTATTTTAAACCTTAAACTGTCAAGCACCAAGCGGTCACCGGTGACCGCGACCTATTGTTCTTTAATTGTGTCTATAAAACCGGTACTCGACGAGTTAACAGAGGACGAGGTAGTTACGAAAACAAATTATTAGGTGTTTATAGACTACAACTAAAACCGGGCTGGGTTTTAGCACGACATCAATCATGACCAATAGGTCATGCTACTTGTTTGTAATAACAAACAAGTAGCTTTCAATTGATTCATGCATAAGCTACCAGCTGAATAAAGCTCTCGACTGATTGGTTAGCCAATGTCATCAGAGCTTCACAAGTTTGTAAGAGGATTAAATCAAGTACCTGGGAGTCTGCAATCAAGTTTGCTGAACGGTATTAATTGCATCATCTATCTGGAATTGACGAGAGGTCAATATTATAATCCTGATTTGTTTGTCGGTAAAGGAACCACAAGGATAAATAGCACCTGGTCAATAGAATTTGCATTACAGCTGAAGCAAACATTTGCAGTTAGTTTAAGATTATCATAAGCCGCTATCGGTGCACACTATCATTCATATACAGTTCTTTAAGTTTTTTAGACCTGTGTAATTCACACCGTGTTAAGAACCCAAAGAAAAAGAACTATCCGAAGTTCCCAAATACACCCTTTGTTTTAAATAAATTAATCATTACGTGTCTAATTATCATGATATGAGTAGGAATATTACTAACAGAAAGTAAAATCAATATCAATAACTTAATAAGTAGGTAACGTAAAGAGGGTTGTGTTTTATAAATACCAACCCACGGGCATAGTAGATAAAGTTGAAAACTTCAAATGTAGGTCGCACGTGTAACTTGTTCAGTTGACTGAAAAGAACGAAATAAAAAACTAGAAACGACATCAAGCTCAACAGAAAGATTTCATTTTGAATTGTTAATCAATATCGCAGTAGTTACAACTAGAAAAGCGACAACAGTACATGAAGATACCCTTTACCTTTACCTTTATCCACAAAATCATAAGGTAGGTAATATCTATATGATGCAGTGTAAAGGTAGTCGATGGAAGCCGCATGGTTGCACTGCACACGTGAATGTATTGGCACGTGGCTTATTGATCCAGCTTGGGGTGTATGCGTGGCTTTAGATAAATACCAGCAAAGTGGGTACATGAGGATTGGGGATCGATTGGGGGCAGAGCTTACCGGTTAACGTGACCAAATGAGATCGTTTTGTGGATTTCTGTGAGGTACCTATTTGCATTTTTGGAGTGAGTTTAAATGTCTTATTGTGCATTTAATTCCCCTAAGCTAAGGATTATCATCTAACATGTTGTTTTCCACTAGTTCAAAGTTACAATGGTAAATAAAACGAAGAAGTCGGAAAAAGATAATTTAGGTATGCATAATAAACACAAAAGCACATTTGTCACATGGTATCAACGATTCTATGAAGATAAAAATAAAAGTATATTAACTACAACCCATAATTTGATCTAATAAACAAAATTGACAAGCAAACGCAATAAAAGCCGGTTCCTTAGAAGCAAAAATGAATTACTCGCGCTTATTTGAAACACATTACCGCTTCAACGTTTCAAACACTCCCTTGTGCGGAGACTGTAATCATTCATTCATGACGAAGAAAAGAATATGGAAGGCAAAATCGTCTAATTATTTCTTTCGGAGGATTGAAGCTTCCGAAGGGAATTACAACTTATTGCACGGAGATTAGATTTCCCTCCCTTTCCGCGTTGCAATTTTGCCTCTCTCTGTATTTTTGGAAATAACTTAGTTACTCAAATAATGTTACACTAAGGGGGATGAAAAATTAATCATGGGGACCTAATGACTGCCTTCGGTAACGCTGGTGAAGCGTATTAATTTTAAATGATTATCATGAGGTGGTCTTTACGTATTAAAGATGATTTCTTTAATATTTTATGATTGAAAAGGGGGAGTAAATCAAAGACTTTTTTAGAGCCTTCCAAGTTGAACTGATGCGTATGTACGTATACATATATGTTCATTGCTGGATCTAAGTGTGTAATCAATATATATCCGATTATATCTAATGTTTTGAGAAGAGTATTAAATGTTACTTCAAACAATAAAGTTGTTACTCCAATCTCTCCGATGCACCACCTTACACTGTAATAATTTTTTTTATCGTTACTTTAGCAGCAACAGTATTCTTTTTTTTATGAGATAAGCCGGTAAACGGGCAGATGGATCACCTGATGGTAAGCAATCGGCGTCGCCCATGGACACCCGAAACACCAGAGGCGTAACAAGTGCGTTACCGGCCTTTTGGTGATAATGAATTTTGGGTAATTGGGCCTTCGGTAACCGATGTTACACGACAAAACACAACGTCATTTCACGTCGGTTTTCTGCTCGGCCGTGGTATCACTCCGGTCGAGCCGGCCCATTCGTGCCGAAGCATGGCTCTACCACACTTACTTCACTAACAATTTTTGAAAAATCAACTGAATTCACCATTCATACTAAACGATTTTTCCTACAATCGATTTCCTTTGCTTTCAACAAAACCATCAATAGTAGTCACGGGAATCGATCCCATTATCATCACCCCCGTATTGATATATGGGAACTATTGAGTGGATGTTAGCAGGTTTAGTTGTGTCGTGGTGTAGGGGAGTTTTACATACATTGTGATGGGGTGAGATTGGGTGAAAGCTTGCATAGGGTTTATTTTAAGGACTAAGACTCGTATCAGTATGTTTTTTGTATCTATTGGTGTTTCTGGTTTCTATTTAAGCAATTTGAAGAATTACTGCACTAGAGATAATTTGACGGAAAGACTCAGAATGAATTAAGTACTTGATTCAAAAGGAAATTTTCAATAGGGTATCCTTAGTACGTTGAGTATTTTTGTTAGAACCTAATACAATATGTAACGTCTATACGTGATAAAATTCAGTTCGTCAACTTAATATTGTCTAGAGTTCTAGAGTCTAGACATAAATAATCGTAACTACGCCACACACAAAAAGACTGCGAGACGAAACTGACATAAAATCCAATTTGCAAAAAACGCTAAACTGCCTCTATTTCCTTTCTAAAAATATAGCCAGCATAAGGCAGGGTTCAAAGCGGTTGCACGAACACTGCCTTGCCGCTGCACCGACCCCATTCACCCTCGGGCCGTGTGCAGACATCCTAATATTAATTCAGTACAAAAACGGGAGATTTGTTATTTCGACACGCAATAGAGGGTTGGTATTAATTCGATGGTAATTTGAGATTGATGTATGTGTATTTTGAGTATTTAGGAATGACAAGTTTGCAATGGCTTTGAAATGAAGTTTGAGTAAAAAATAAAGGGTTTTTTGGTAAAGGATAAAAGGGTTTTATTGACATGATGATCTATAATACTTTTGTTTAGTATTAGTAGTTCCTTTTGGCTTGCAAAAGTGGCAGAATTAAGTTAAATGAACTTTATTAGCAAGAAGATACACCTACATAGGTACTTTTGATGCTTTACATGCCACAAATAAGGTAACATTTTCTATGATATACATGAAAAAAGTAACCTCAGGAAGTTACATCACAACACAATGTTAAATGATATGGAAACATACCTATAAAACAACTAAAGGAAGTTAATATGTTACAACTTACGTTACCTAAATATTATGAAAACGCACTTCGACATAAATTTCATTCAACAATAGCTGTACAGCTACCTAAATATGTATTTATTAAAGCAAGCCATTACCCATTGTTGTTCCAACAAATCATCTCATCGAATAACCTCGAATAAATATCAAAAAGTCAAACAATTGGGATAATTAGCTACATTTTTAACGCCATAAAAACCAAATTGTCAGTCAAAAGAGCCCCCATACACCATAGACCGTAGCTTCGGGGGAACTTATACCGAAGTGTGTGTAGGTCGGGAATCGCGTTGGTATCGATCCGGGACTCGAATGGGGAAATAAGGGAGACGGTGGAAGCTTTGCCTTTATTTTGTTTCTACCAAATAGTGGTTTTTAAATGCAGAGTTGCAGACATCGTTGAATTATTATGTACAGTATTTTCGTTTCGTTTTTCTGTAGTTCGGGTTAGAATAGCGTGTGAATGCGAATAGCTTTGGTTTGGATTTTTTAAAAAGAGCTCTGTGTAGTAACGAAAGACAAATTTCGTTGTCTGTATATATTTAATACGTTAACCTCCGTGTAGGTCAGCGGAGGATTTACCTTCAACAGTTTTCTATCGGCACTCAAAGGCTTAAGAAGACTTCTCTTAAAAAGTTGGAAATATATGAAGGGTAAAATCAAATAAGAGGTTTTCTGGACACCGTTTTAAAAAGGGAAAGTAATTTCAGAGAACTAGTTCAGTTCCTAAAAAAATATTGCTGCGGCCTGCACTATCGCTCGAATACTGAAAGGCTATTAAATTTTAAGTTGGACTTAAATATACCTAATGCCAACTGTGTCATTTTACAAAGAATTTGTAGTAAGAAAACTATACTTAAGCGCGAGTTAAAGTTGAGTAGCGTTTCAGTATTTGGCCACAAGAACAAAGAAAGTCTACAAGCGACTTTAAATCGTAATCTGAACGTCACAAGCAACAAATCCATGTACAAAATTATACTTTGTATCATATTTATGTAATACATTAACTGCACGTGGTACCCAGCTTAATTGATTTACTCTAGAGATAAAATATTGTTATTACAACGTGTGTTGCTTGTTTATTCAGAGAATATTGCTTTGATAAAATAATCGTATCTTTGAAGTATGCAAATATATCTAAATGTGGGTTCATCAAGTGTTTTTATCTGTGTGCTAAGTATTTGAAGTCTAATAAGACTAGACACCATCGGAAAGGAGTTAACCATAGACCTTCCCGTTCGTTCTTCTAGTAAACCAATCTTGTACAAAGAAAAACTTCAATTATGACGATTTCCTATCAAGGGAAAAACACCTCTCAGCCTTTGACATACAGGTTTTTGTAGCTAGTTTCTGAACATAGTCTAATAAAACCTCCGATCGGTTACATTAATTTACACTTAGTGAGAGTTAGAAGTTAGGTAATTTTCGGCAAACTACGTAATTAGCACCATATGGCAGATGTTCCCAAGTTTTCAAGTCTAAAACTATCACAAAACTGGCAGACGGTGCTCTTCATACGAATTAACCTTTAAGTTACACGAGATTCAGTACTAGATAATTTATTAATTGTCAAAAAGCTCATAATATTTCAAGGCCTTCAAACACCTTATCATTTACCTGTCAGACTTCATATTGCGTATACTGGATTATGGTTCCTACCAGTGCAGTAAGCGTTGATAAATTCTCATAAAATAACAAAGTTTTGGAGTTCACCGTCAAGTGCTTTTATACTCAGTAAGTAAAGATACTAACCTGTAGATAAATGCCGGTGTGCGGTCCATCTGAACTCCGTAAAGCGAGGTATCACTACACCTCTCTTGAGGAACCTGGTTAATAATAAAATAATTAATTTGGCTTTGAAGCTACAAATGAAAAGCATATTTTAGAACATTCTTTTTTGTTTTATTTACAAACGTATGGAGCAGTAATCTTTCTTATTCAAATTGGTTCTCAGTTAAGGTGACTTATGATACAGATTTTTTTTATGGGGGGGGAAATCATCGAATGACTACTCCCGCCTGGGTGAGGCGGGAGAGAGTGTCAGACTCTTACTGACTAAAAACCACCCCGTTCCTTCTCCTGCACGTCGAGCCTTATGTAAAAGGTCTTGAAAGTCACACAACTGAAGAGTTAAGACTAATCAAAAGTTGTCTAAGTTTCCGAGCATTTTTTCAGATATCATTTTGCTTTACAGAATTATGTCTTCTACTTTAGTTGATAAGTTGTCATTTCAAGTGATTTAGAGTTTAGACTCAAACTGACGATTACAACTACTTATAGTTATAAGCAAATATCCAAGTTTCCAAGTCTTACCTGATGAATGACGGGAGGGGGCGCGGAGCGGGGCGCGCTCAGCGAGCCGCACCGACGCCTTTAGCCCCCGCCTGAAAATGACCATACTTTAACCCACAACACATCAACATCACCCTCATGTAATACATTTTAAATCCTTTTACTAAAGCGATAAAGTTCAAAATCTATTGAAGGAAGGTATATCTATTGGGGTAGCTTAACCTGCAGCTTGTACAGTGCTAAATATTTCAATCCTATTACAGAAGGCGTAAAGTCGAAAATCTATTGATGAATTGCGGAAGCTCAACCTGCAGGTTCTACGTATCGTACTAATTACTGCTCACTCGTAATTTGGATCATTTTGACCCACATCACGTGAAACATTTGTGTGCGAGGTTTTTTAGCAATAATCATGAAGTGAAAGGGCACGTTTGGCATTTCAACCTTAAATGTTTGCCCTTTTCACATCGAAGGATGTGAAAAGATCATTGGTATTTTCAAGGAATCATTGGTAAATTTGGTTATTGTATACTGTGATGGAAACAATGGAGCATATATACCCAAATAATAAAATAGTTTATTCTTTTAAAAACACCAACTTAAATTCCTCTTTTTTGAAGTTGGGTAATAAAGTGTTTAAAGTAATAAACACTTTTCCAACCGCATCAAAATCCGTTGAGCCAATTGCGAGATAATCCTCCACAAATATAAATACATACGCACATACATACAGGTCAACTGAGAACATCCTTTTTTTGAAGTCGGTTAACCCCTGGTATATGGCCGGAACATAGATATACGCGAGACACAATGTGTTTTCTATTGTGTCTCATATGACGGCAGATAAGAGGTTAATTAGCAAAAAGTGCATAGGACTGCTGACTAAACAACGTTGACTAGATTTTAGTGTTACATTGTTCTCGCACAATCCAAACAGCAAACTATGTAACTAGAGAATTGTATTGTGAACCTGATTGAAAAAGAGTAACCTATGGAGTTTCTTGCTCGTTCTTCTCCATAGGAATCTACACCTTGGAATGAGCAAATAGCTTCACTTCTAATTTTATTGTTGACATTCAAAAGTGCCTTTCTGGTCTAATTGAAATAAATGATTTTGACTTTGACTTTGAATAATTAAAATCCATGCATTTACTTCATATTTCTCCTATCCATATATCCCAACCACATCGAATGTACTCGGGTTTTGTTCCCGTACCCAGTATAACCCTATCCGTAGTAAACAATTCGCCAAACAAACGGACTAGGACTCGTAGTGTACCTAATTAATTTAGTATCGTCTCGGGAGTTGGACTAACTAACATAACCCCAATTACTGTTACATTGCAACTTACACATGTTCTGGGATTTAGATGTCCCACATTCGACGTTGAGAAACTTTTATATAGGAACAAATTGCAGATTATAACAATAATATTCTTCAACTATCTAATCATTTTTACATTCATGCTTTGTTCTCTTTAAAACCTAATGCACGTAGACAGTGCGTCAGTCAGCCAATCAGTCAGTTAGTTAGTAGTCAGTTTTATAACGAATCTTTTACCTGAACGTCAAAAATATAAACATTTTCGTTTACTTTTTAAACTGTCAAACACCAAGCGGTCACCGGTGACCGCGACCTATTGTTCTTCAATTGTGTCTATAAAACCGGTACTCGACGAGTTAAGTAAGAGTTATAAGTCCAATTCATCTATCCTAAAAATATGTAAAAAAGGAAATCACTTCACCAGTAACGGTGGTGGTCTACCGCGACACGTACTATTAATAGCAACCAACGAAAACTCAGTTACAAGCTTTGATGTCAACGATTTTCTTTCCAAAACTAATGAACGAACTCATCAAAGGATTCTTTAAAAAAAATTGGGGAATCTGTCCAAATTCCGTTTCGCTGTTGAAAATCACGTTAATTAGACTGCCCTAGCAATCCGTCTTCGACCTTAGAAACATCAACTAACCGATTATGTCACGTCACTATAAATAAAAACTTACAGAATAGACTTTCTGGTTTATTTTCGATTGCAGAATGACGCACGAGGTGACGGTATATAAATCAGCCCTTCAGTTTTCCTATGGTTGGTATTTATATTTTGTTGTTGTAGGCAACACAGGTGGGTTACCTATTTGTCTATATTTATAGGAGGCGAACCAATGTTTGTTATGCATTCCCTATTGGTTTGATTATTGTTGTGATTCTGAGAAAATTGAAAAAAGAAATATCTAGATAATTCATTTACGTCTGTAAAAATTTTAGTATGGTAAATCTCTAGAAGTTCTTCTATCTGCAACTATTATCATTGGATATTGGACTTTATACTAAAAAAATAAAGTTGATAATCTAACAATACAAAGAATTTGAGAGAAAGGAGTACCTAGGTTATCTAGCTGGTGTCCATACATTGATACTCATAACACATTTGGTACTTAGAAAAACTTTACACATCAAACATCATTTAAAAAAAACCTGATAAAGAACCAGTAATTTATTAGTGTGATAAGCTAATTCTAAAGAACCTAAAGTATCATTAAAAATGTCATGCTTAATGTCCTAAAACATTAACATTTTTTATTTCAGATAAAGCGCTTTTTTATAATACTAACCAAACCAGTTTCCGCAATTAAAAATGCGTTGTGTTACACACATCAACCTTATAATCTATTAAAATGTCATAAAACAAAACAATATTAATAGAGTCATTAAGTTTTCCTAGTAACTATTGTTTATTATAGCTTTTCACTTTCTTTTCGAAAGTCATATTGTATAGAATACTGTATACTAATATCTATTTTCATGATCAAAACGCTTTTGTTTTTTGTGGTATAGATAGTGCTGTAAATGAGCAAATGGATCACCTGACGGTTAAGTGATCAGTGCCTCCTGGGGACCAAAATTTTCTTTGTGATAAAATATTTCTCTAATGTTTTAACTATTCGACATTCATAGAAGAATTTGGTATTTTCTAGTGTATAGCAAAAAGCAGACAGCATGCAACTTTAGAAGATAATAAAAAAAAACTAATATACATATAGATAAAAACACAATCTCTGTTATTGTTAGAATTCTCTTGATAACAACAGATGTATGGACAAGATAACACAATGTTTACATGAGAATTTTCTTTTATATTTGAGATTTAACACTGATAATGATAAAACTTGACATTCGCCTATTTCAATCTGCAAATTCATTTAAATAATAAAAGTGATTAAACAAAATTTTATGTTTATATCAAATCCTATTTTACTAATCCTACTTCCTACTAATATAATAAATGTGACAGTTCATATGTTTCTTTGTTACTCCTTCATGTCATAATGGCTGAACGGTCGAGATGAAATTTGGAACAGACATATGTTATGGTCTTTTTTTTATAAGAGTGGAAAATCATGGAATGACTATAGGAGTATGAAGAAGTATGTATAATGAAGTATAGGAGTGTCAGACTCTTTACTAAAAACCACCCTGTTCCTACTCCTGCACTTTGAGCCTGAGCCCCGGTAACCCATTAAGTTCTCCGTGGATAGGTTATGGTCTGGAACAACACTTAGGCTAATTTTTAACCCACGGGAACATAGGCAAAGCTGCTGGCAGAAGCTAGCACATAATATGATACATGTTATCCCTGAAAGTATAGTTAGGGGTGCACAAAGAACATAATTATCATGATGTAGGTAATATAATGACCATTTTCCATGATTAATGTTATTAGTTCCTTGTACATACATAACATCACGCCTTTTATCCCCGAAGGGGTAGGCAGAGGTGTACATTACGACACTTAATGCACTGTACAATGTAACACCCACTTTTCACTATTTATGTTATGAGTCCCATGTAATAGGAGGTGAGTTATATATAGTACCTAATATAGTTCCTTGTATATCTTGTTCCTGGTGTATCCCGCTAACAAAGTATGCAGATTATAGAAAATCTATGTAAACTGTAGAGTATGTAGAGGAGGGTCATCTGGGCCATAGTCCAGTACTGGACAGTATAGATAGACTGTTGATTTTCTTTTGAGGTACTTGTGAATTTATAGTGTTATTGTTTCATCAATGTCATCATACAGGTTTTTTTATAATAAGACTGCTTTCCAGGACAAACTACTTGATAAGGAAAATGGATTTAGCTCATTGATAAGGAAAGGGTAGAACATACACTGATGTATCTAAATCTTATACAGATTCAAACAGTGATGTTTATTTTTCAAATGTTCCAATATTTTTAAGGTACATTGGTATATTCAAAGACAAATCATTAATTTAATTAGACCAATACAAGAAACATTTGTACCCCATATTAGATTCCAAAAATTAATCTTACTATTTTACTTCTTTTTACTTATATTATAGATGCAAAAGTTCGTGTTTTTGTGTGTATACATGGTTGTTAGTCAATGACATCAAATGGGTGAAGGGATTGGGGTGAAATTCAGAATAGGGGTAGATTATGGCCGGGAATAACACATAG
Organism: Spodoptera littoralis; assembly: GCA_902850265.1. Lineage (NCBI taxonomy): Eukaryota > Metazoa > Arthropoda > Insecta > Lepidoptera > Noctuidae > Spodoptera > Spodoptera littoralis. The sequence goes on along the minus strand of LR824542.2, from coordinate 1,686,497 downwards.
GCTACTATTTATCCTACAAGAACATGGGCGAAGCCGCAGGCAGAAGTTCGTTGTTTATAATCCAAAATAATAAAGGTCCAAATACAATGGAATAAACAAATCAGAGAAAAGAGTTTTTAACTTACAACTTAAAATACAGTGGAGCTTTAGTCTCATATTTACCTGTTACTATACAAAATTGGAAGCTTTCAGAGAAGACAAGGGCAATATTGATTGTTACTAAATCTGATCAAGTTCATCCAATAAATCTATAATCATCACAATTCTTTGTTTTCACAGGCAATCACAAATTGAATACACAAAAACTTATTGACAATACATAATGGAACGTTGAAAGTAGCAAGAGGGCAAACGCGATAAGATCTTCGAAATGCCGGTAGCTAATAAGTTAGGTATCAATAAACTGAAGGTAGCCGAACGTAACGTTTCTATATGTATAGTATATTGATAACCATGCTTTTTCCCTATTTACCTTTTATTTTCGATGGATATATTAATTTAGGATGTTGATTTCACATTATTATGATCCTATAAACAACATTTGACTAGAAAATAAGAAAGGAATTCGAAGCAAACCAATTCAAATTCGTACAAACTCATCGGTCTACAACCGTAACTATTTTTTTGTTATTCTCGTATTTACACTAACGGCTACGTATATTTACGGTGTGCACTTAATGCTTCTTACCATTTTCATGATTTCCAACACCGGTTTCACTGTTTTTAAGAAAATAACAACAAAATATCACAACAAAACTTCCTCCCACGACTGCCGTTTGCAATTTTCTGTACTAGTGATGTGCACTTAGCTGTTTTGTTTGTCTATCATTTTCGTTTTTACTGTTTATTTACAAAAAATATGAGATTTATCGATTGAATGAAAATGTGGTTACCTGTAATATGAGAAAATGAGTAAATCACATATTCAATGTTTTATATTTTCATTTTTATTTAGTTATGGAAATAAATCGATCGATATAATCCTTATTTTTGTATTATCAACATCACTATTCCCACAGATAAACACAAATTTACGTTTAGTTTCATAACTTTCAATGGACAAAAGTACTCTAATCGTTCTCTATTACGTTTAGTTTTCAAATAATTATAGATTGGCAATTTTGGAATTAATTTTTTCTCACAGCAACATTGACATTTTATTGTCAAAAAGATAAATAATTTTACCTTTTGTAAATGCTGTAAAAACTATATTTTTTACTTTTCAGGTCATTTCCATAACATTAAAAGGTACATTTATAAAGCATATTCATCATTTTAACAGTATTCATTAATAAAAACATTATAATTTTCGATAAGTACAAGTCGTGATGTAAGAAGTCGATATTTGAGTATTTTTCATATAAAATCTCAATGTTTTTGTGTCCTAAGCATTAATAGGATATTGGGTGAAGTGTATTTTATGAAACAGTGTTAAAAAATAATGTTCTTTTGGTCATAGATGTTGAAATTAAGCGGGCAAGTGATTTGGAGGTTAGGATCAAGGGCAGCCGTAAGGAAATATTCCGGTCCAAGTGCCACAGTATTCAAAACTGAGAAGCTAGACCTATCCACAAACACATCTGATAAGAGAGTCGAACAACTGACCGGTGACGACAAGGATAATTCAGGTATAATAGTTAATTAACAACATAACAATAGAGGCCCATAGTGCTTATCATAGTTAATTTAGTTTATTTAAAACGTTTATAAAGATGACAGTTATGTAGAAAAAACAAATTTTAAATAACAAGAGACTTAACACCAGCTCTAGTTAAGTACTAAATTAATTATCAACAGTCTTCAAGGTTTCCCATTAGATAATATTAAGATAATTCTATTAAGTTAAGCAATATTTTCTTATGCTATTATTGTTAATGACGAAATTTACGAGTACCTGAACTCTGAACGTCCCAACGATAAATAGACTTCTATAAAAACAACACCATGAGTGTCTCACCCACCATCCCAGTCCACTGGTCATGGATTGACTTGACAATGGTAAATCGTGAAACGGGTTAAGCGACACCTTATAATATAAATGACAGCAGATATAGGCCGGTTGCACTTAAAAACTGAATCTCACTTCAACACATATGATTATATACTGTCCCTATCCCTATCTAGATCTTTAAAACTACGCAACGTATTTTGATGCAGTTTTTTTAATAGATACAGTGATTTTTAAAGAATGTTTATATGTAATGCAATTTGCACCCGTGCGAAGACGGCGTATGTCGCTAGTAGAAATAAAAAAGAAAAATTATTATTAGTATTAACAGTTCGCTGCTAGATAGGTATGTCTAGAGAAGTATCTCTAACATGATTAACATGACACTACCAAACTAAATCTTCACTGGTTTTGTGTACAACATGTCAATATTTTTTCTAATACTAGCTGCTAGTATTTCTGCTAGCAGGTTTGACCACATTTTAATAAAGTAGCTGATGTTATTCTAGACCACAATCGACTTTTGATCCAAATAAACCGATCTCTTCAGCAGTTTTTATGTAATTTACAAACTCGCAAATGTTTGTTCATCTATTTACATATGTATAATAAAATTTTTACATTTTACATTACAGGCTTAGTAGCAGCAGCATTTGCTTCCCTGCAAGACATAGACACACCATTAGTAAAGAAGCCGAGTCCTAAATCAGCGAAGATAAGTCGCTTAGCACATTTAGACGGACAGATATCACAGGCCACTGACTTGAATGCATTGCTAGTTGTTGCTGAAAACCCTGTTGTATCTCGAAGACATGCGTTGAAGGTGAGTTTTTATAAATTCATCATCATAACATCACACCTTTTACTTCCAAGGGGTAGGCAGAGGTGCACATTACGGCACTTAACTCGTTGAGTACCGTATTTATAGACACAATTAAAGAACAATAGGTTGCAGTCACCGGTGACCGCTTGGTGTTTGGCAGTTTAATGTCACTGTATAATGTAATACCCACTTTTTACTATTTATGTTATGAGTCCCATGTAATAGACACAGTTTCAGACTCCGTGCTACTACCTAACAATTAAAAAAAAGCCACTAATACTTTGGCCGACTCGGGAATCGAACCTGAGATCCCTTGTCCAGCAGTCGCACTTGCGACCACTTGGCCAATGTTACAATTTATCAAAAAATGTTTTGATAGTAACTGTCATTGAGAATGGAAAGGTGTTATTGAATCAGATAGTCTCAGGCTGTGATTGTTAATGTATAGAGTATACTTAACATAACATAACATTACGCCTTTTATCCCCGAAAGGGTAGGCAGAGGCTTATGCCTCTGTACAATGTAACACCCACTTTTCACTATTTATGTTATGAGTCCCATGTAATAGGGGGTAAGCCTATTGCCATATACCGGGCACAATTCGAGACTCCCTGCTACTACTGAGATTTTTTAAAATCCCAGTTATACTTTGCCCGACCCGGGAATCGAACCCAAGACCCCTTGCCCGATAGTCGCACTTGCGACCACTCGGCCAACGAGGCAGTAGAGTACTTAACTATGAAATTAAAATTAATAAGTTTTTGGGTTTTCGCCGAGCCATTATCAGTTTTGGCTGAATATCAGTACTTTATGTGAAACATTAGACAGATTTATAAAGGTTAGAATAGCCAAGTGTGACAGGTGTTTGTATGACTTTTTTTTTAAATTTCAGATGGTATCAATTCTCTCAGAATGGACAACCACCAACAAAGTCAAGCTAACAGACTTTGAGAAAGATCCTCGGTTTCTCAAACTATGCAGGATCCTCGCCAGATCCACTACATCACATACAATCGGCTCTCTAACCATGGCAGAAGATTTGAGTACTGTATTGGGCATTACAGGAGATGATGAGGCGGCCAGATTAATAACAAACTTGACATTACCACAGATGATCAAAGTGAGTTGGTTATGATCCTTATTCTAATATTTTTTTTTATTTCTTCAAAGGGTTAATGTCCTCTCGCGTCCGGCCCTAGTGCGGGGCATGATGCGGAGCGAGGGGGACTGGGATGCCATCTCCTCCCTTTGCCACTCCCTCCCGCCTCACCCAGGCGGGAGAAGTCATTCGATGGTTTTCCTTTCTTAAAAAAAAGGATTAATGTGACATATTGTGGTTTGTGTAAATAAACAATAGTTTATGAAAAACTATGTTTAAAAACCCTCTTTTTTCAATTTATTTACATACTAAAACCTACTTCTAAGTGTAATAAAGACTTCTGAAATTGGTTCAGCCAATTGTGAGTTGATCGCGCACATACATTACATACATACATACAGGTCAAACTGAAAACCTCTCTATTTTTTAAAGTCGGTTAAAAAGCGATTTTACTTAGCACATTTCTGTATTGTGCTGTTCATTTATTCGATGTAAGGGTGGGCAACAGCATATGCAAGCGTCTTATGACTGCAACCTATAAGATTGAGAGACCCTCAATAAAACAATCGCTACAGTCTCCATACATAATTAATGTGCCACAAAATAGTGTACAATACATTTTCACAACCACTAGCAATAGGAGTTTGACCAAAAATCCTTACTAATATTATAAATCGGAAACTGACTTTGTTTGTTTGTTTGTTTGTTCCACTTTCGCGCCGTAACTACTAAACCGATTGCTTTGAATTTTTGCAGACGTGAAGTTAGAAGTCTGGATTAAATAATAGTACTTTTTATCCCGAAAAAATTTGATAATCCAGAGGAAAAACAAAATAATTGGTATAGATGGCGCTGTGTGTATTGGTATATGTCACATAGGCTACTTTTTATCCTTTTATGACGCGAGCAAAGCTGCGGGTAAAAGCTAGTTAAATATAATTACTTCTTCAGGTAATGAAAGCCCTGCAGAACAAAGGTCGGCGCAGCACCCCATTACTACGCGCGCTCTCTCACAATATCACCAACCAGGCCGAGATCATTGACCTCAAGAAGTCAGCTGACCTCCTCTACGCTATGGCCGCACTCAACTTCCCCGACCCTGTACTGCTAGATAGGATATGCAAGTAAGTATCACCATTATCAATAACGGTGTCCATTCCAGTCTACTGCTACACTGTAGTCCTTCTTTACATATGAGGAATTTGTCATTGTAATATCTACGACCTTAGGTAGGTCGTGGTCGTGACCTTAAGGTTGTAGTGTCGTGGTGGCCCGGAGGCTAAAACGCCCGCTTCTCATGAGGGTGCGGGTTCGAACCTACCGACGGCAAGTACCAATCTGACTTTTTCCGAGTTATATGTTGTACGGTCCACCCGTACAATTATTGGAATATTGTAGAATAAGTACTTTTGTACCGCGAGCGCACTTTACTTCAGTTCGCGTTCGATTCTCGCCGCGGTTACTCATTTGTATCATGTAACTATCATTAAAGTTATATTATCACTATATCATCGTATCATTTGTAGTTGTCCCGTACAACTTTTTGGTCCTTCGAGCCACCGAATTGGCGGGGCCTTGCGCGTGTTACAACACAAGTATCACCCCGCTAAACTAGTGAGTGGATATTCTGGAACATTACTATCAGAGGAACCACTATGTAATAAAGCAGCAGAAACCGGTGAGTGTGCCCTCATTTTAATCGCCACAGCGAAGCATCTGGTCTACATCTTCGAGTGGACTCGTTGCGAGGTTAGCATCATTTTGTTGTTGCATCACCAACCTCAGCATCATTATCAGTAATCAGAATAGACTTATCAGCTCTGTCAGCTAGCACCAAGGGTTTACAGGGTATCTATTCTCAAGGAAGCTTATCACTGAAGCTATATCATCTCTAACATGGAGAACCTAATGGAAAATCAAAACCAAATTATGCAAGGCATGGAACAAGTCTTGCGTAATTTTAAAAAAGATGGACCTGAAAGAAGAACCTCTACTTATGTTAAAAAACGTATAGAGCTTCTCGATTCATATTGGGAAGAGTTCCAGTCCAATCATAACAAATTAATAAAATCTGAAGACCGTGGCTACAGCTACTTTTCAGAAAATTATTATAACAAAACTAAGACCTTTATAACGAGGCACGTGAATACATACAGCAGAGCATGGTCACCATGACCAACCCTAAAATTATCGAAGCACCGACTATTCCACAATCATCTAGGCAAGCAGCTGAAGTGGAGAAGAGTCAGGGGCACGGTAGCAAATCGACAGATATTGGGGATATTCAGCAAACAACCACCAAGGTTACAACCAAGGCGCCGATATTTTACACTTCACAAGGTAACAGCAGCAAGCTGGAAGAGATGCTTAGAAAACAAAAGAGTAATTTCAAGGCTTTCTCGCGTACCATAGCAACTATAGATTTAGATAAAATATCGGAAAAGTGGGAGTTTGATGATCATTTACAAGCTGTTCAGTCAAGATGGTCGACAATAGACTCATTGCATTGGGAGATTGATAGCGAAACAATTGATGAAAATCAAGAGTATGAAGAGTTGTTCAGCAAATACGAACAACTTTATCAAGAAATCAAGCAAAATATCAACCGTAAGATGTGGTCTGTCTCTCACCGTGATAAGAGTACCCCTAAGATGGACATCCCAACATTTAATGGGAATTATCATCAATGGATAGCATTTAAGGACTTATTCACGGAATCTATACACAGCAATCGCTCCATCTCCTGTGCACAAAAGATGCAATTTTTGAAATCTAAGCTCAGAGGTGAACCAGAGAGACTCATCCAGCACTTACATATTAGCACCGAGAACTATAAGGTCTGCTGGGACATATTAAACCACAGATACAATAACACAAAATTAATATTTAGCTCTCACGTCAATATCCTTTTATCATTACCAACTATGCAACAACAGTCAGCTTCTCAAATAAAAAAAATGTATGACATTACTAATGAGTGTCTGAATGCGGTTAAAAATCTTGGAGTTGACACAGCAACGTGGGATCCATTTGTTGTTCACATACTAGCATTGAAACTGGATCAACAGACCCACTCTGACTATACGGACTCTTTGAAAAACCCACGAGAACTACCAATATTGAGTGATTTTTTGGGATTTCTGGAGAATAAGTTTACATCATTAGAGGCATCACGGCGTAAGCAAGATGTGCAAAAATCAGATATCAAATCAGATAACAAGTCTCAACAAGAGCCCAATAATAAGAAGCATTTCTATAAATCAAGTAAATCATTTTTAAACAACTATTCAACTAAAAATCAATGGAAATGTCCGGTTTGTGGAGAAAACCATCGCTTATTCAGTTGCAAGACCTTCGTAGAATCTACATCAGATTCTAAACGCAGGACAATCAATAAACTGAATTTATGCAAAAACTGTCTTTATGACCACAAAGGTAAGGCATGTATTTCCGATAAAAGATGTCGTGAATGTCATGGTGAACATAACACCTTGTTACACGACACCTACTCGGGTTCCAGTAGCGCGAAGTCTGACGCTATCGCTTCGACATTAAAGGAACGGAAAAATGTCACACACGTATCAAATCCAGAGATATTTGAAACTTTGTTGGCAACAGCTCAAATCAAGGTTATGGGAATAAACGGGATTTATTATCCTATGCGTGCTCTAATAGATCAAGGATCCCAAGTATCATTAATAAAGGAAAAAGCTGCACAAAGATTGGGACTTCCTCGACGAGCATGCAAGGGGGTTGTAATGGGAGTTGGTGCCAAGGAAAATAATTGCAAGGGTGTTATACAAATTGAAGCATCGGCAGTGTATACAGACTTCACTTTTTCCACTGAGGTAATTATCATGAATACTCTGCTTCACAATCTACCCAATCGATCATTCCAAAAGCCATCATGGGCTTGTATAGAGCATGTTAATTTAGCGGATCCCGAATATAACCTTAGCCGTCCAGTCGACATACTACTAGGAGCTGATGTATACTCATCAATCATCATGAATGGTATCATCAAGGAGGGCGATTCACAGGTAGTGGCGCAGCAGACTCGCCTTGGCTGGATTCTAAGTGGGAACATTATATCGTACCAATGCAGTGTTGTCCTAAATAACATGCCAAGATGGCTGCAGAGTCACAAAGATGGAACTATCAAGCTTTACGGGTTCTGTGACGCATCAATAAAAGCATTCGCTTGTGTGATTTACTGCACATACGAAAATAAAGATGACAATTATAACTCATCAGTAATATTAGTAACTGGAAAGACGCGGCTTGTTCCCATGAACAAAGGTATCACATTACCAAGACTAGAATTAAATGCGGCCGTACTATTATCAAAGTTAGTACACAAAGTTACACAATGTCTAGTTGGGCATGATATCAAAATCTTCGCGTGGTCAGACTCAACAGCCGTACTGGGATGGCTTCAAGGTGAACCAAGTCGCTGGAAGCATTTCGTTGCCAATAGAGTCAAGCAAGTGACCGAAATCATACCAGCGAAAAGCTGGCGCTATGTTAGGTCCGCAGATAATCCAGCTGATTGTGCTAGTAGGGGCATGTCTGTAGAACAACTTAAACACCATAGTCTATGGTGGCATGGACCCTCATGGTTACCTTCATTCGACGAAAATCAGTCAAAGGAAAGTTGTGTTTACATCACATCTCAAGACATGAGAGAGATAGAACAACAAGTTTCCTCCTCGCAACTACATTCAGACGACGTCATCGACTCGATACTGAGCAAGTATGGTAGCTTTGCAAAATCGACGCGTGTACTTGCATGGATGTTACGTATATCAACAAAAATGCATTCGAAACCGTGTTTTCTTACAATCACTGAGCTGAGAAAGGCAAAGCATATTTTAATCAAGCATGTACAGCAACATGAGTTTATGGAGGAGATCAAAAGCCTTCAAAAGCATAGCAATATAGACTCTAAAAGCAAGCTACTTAACCTAAATCCGTATCTAGACGAAAACGGATTACTGAGGGTTGGTGGCAGGATAAGCAACGCAAGGATAAACAAAAACATGCAACATCCAATTATCATTCCTCATAGCGGACTACTTACCGATCGATTGATAGATCAAGGTCATCAGATGACTTTCCATGGTGGAGCTCGTCTAACACTGGCGTGGTTAAGACAGGAATTTTGGATTATTGGTGGAAATCGTGCTATCAAAAAACGCTTACATAAATGCGTCACATGCAGAAGGCATAATCCTGTAAAAAATACACAATTAATGGGAGACTTACCTGAATCACGAAGTAATCCATCGCGACCTTTCAATCATACTGGTGTCGACTTCACCGGCTATGTGGACATTAAGGCGAACAAAGGACGTGGCATTAAGACGACCAAAGGTTATATAGCTGTATTTGTGTGTATGGCGACCAAGGCTGTGCATCTAGAACTCGTATCCGACTTGAGCTCAGCCGCCTTCCTAGCAGCACTAAGGAGGATGGCAGCCCGGAGAGGGGCTCCAAATCATATTTACAGCGATAATGGGACAAATTTTGTCGGAACCAACAAAGTATTACGTGAAGAATACATCAATTTGCGAAACACTCTTGACGAGGAGTTCTACACAGCTATCACAGATATGCAAATACAATGGCACTTTAATGCACCTTCCTGGCCAAATGCAGGGGGACTTTGGGAAGCAGCTGTCAAAAGTCTCAAACACCACATCAAGAGAGTTGTAGGCGAGCAGAAACTAACGTATGAGGAGTACTCAACATTACTAGCACAGTTAGAAGCTTGTCTCAACTCGAGACCACTTTGCGCTATCAGCGAAGACCCTGAGGATATGGATTACCTTACTCCGTCACATTTTTTATCGAGTGGTCCCACACTAACTATAATTGAAACTGAAAAAGACCCCAGAACAAGATGGCAGCTTACTCAGAAAATTTACGATGATATCTGGAAACGGTGGAAAGCCGAGTATCTATCTCAGTTATCAGCACGCAGCAAGTGGCGGCAGCCACAATCAAACTTAAAGATCAACGACATTGTTATTATCCATGACGCTAATTTACCACCCGGAAAGTGGGCCACTGGCAGAATCATAAAGCTTCACCCCGGCAAGGACGGCTGCGTTCGTGTGGTATCTGTAAAAACCAAAAATGGGGTAATCAAGAGGCCAATCATAAAACTTTCCTTGTTACCAGTACACGAACTAAATCAACCTGAAAACAATTCAGAGCAAAATAATATTACAACACAGCAAAACAAACAACCGTCAGATTCTAATAAAAATGAATCATTGAGAAATAAATCGAGACGTCGTCGTAGGGGCAAAATCAGCAACTTTATTTACATTGCTCTCATGTTTTTAATGTTAATCATAACACCATCTAGTTGTGATTATAAAACAGCACCTTTGAATAGCAATCAGAGCATTTATTTCGATAAGATCTCCAACATGCGCCTCGAACGAGACGAGTGGAAATTAATTGTTTACTATGATATGAATCCCTATTGGCAAGGCTTTGTTCTGCTTAAAAAATACGTTGATCATCTGGGCAATATATGTGCTAATACAACAAACATATCACAATGTGACGCAATACTCATTCAACTACGTCACAGTAAGAATGAACTTGACCATTACAATAGCATGTTGTTTGGTCAGCAATTCACGGAGAATATCCGACGTAAGCGCGGTCTTATCAATCCTATAGGAAGCGTAGCGCGAAGCTTGTTTGGTGTCCTAGACGACGAGTTTGCTCAGCAATATGCCCGAGATATACATCAAATCAAGCGTAACCAAAAGCATTTGACTTCTTTATGGAAAAATAACACATCCATTGTTGAATCAGAGAACAACATCATCAAAAGAGTTGAAAATGAGATGGATAGACATCACAAGGTTTTCAATCAGCACCTGATCAGCTTAGAGAAGGGATTTAACACAATTCAGGGAGGAGTTCAAGAATCACTAATTTCTAACAGTTTCAGTATTTCTTCCATCGTTGCTAACAGCATTCTAATAAACTTAAAAACAATCCAAGAAAACATCGTGGATACTATTATGAACCTACACCATACAGGTTTCAATATTCACCTTTTAACACCTGAACAGCTGACGGATGAACTTAATATCATAACAGGACAGTTAGCAACAGAATTGACTCTTCCAATAGATAATATTCAGTCGGATTTATCTAAATTGTATCATTTATTAAAGACTAAAGCAAGAATTACGCAGCAGCTAATAATCTTCGAAGTAAAAATACCCTTAGTAAGCAGAGACAGCTATGACATCTACAAGATCATAACAATACCACAGCAAGTTGAAAGTAAAATGATCAGTATCATTCCCATAGCAGATATTCTCGCAATTAATTTACAGAAGGATGCATATATTCCAATGACGGAAAACGAAGTCCAGACCTGTATGTTTTATGACACAGAAACGTACATCTGCCCTTTAAAGGGTCCAGTTCATCAAATGAGGTCAGATGAAAACCTCTGCATTAGAGAAAATAAATCTAATCGTTGCAGGACTGCATCTACTATCTGCACAAATCATTGGACAGAACTTAATAAAATAAATACATATCTCTATTTTTGTTGCGGACTGTGCTCCATAAGAATCATGTGCGAATATCAAGTTACGGCCGAACAATTAACTAAGGCCGGCGTTATCATGCTCGGAAATGGATGCGTCATCAAAGGCGATACTTACACAGTTTATTCACATAAACTACTATCCAATACTTTGAAGACTACGGCAGACGTTCTGAGAATAGATATCCCACCCATCAACAATATAATCAATTTATCAATACCTATTGGTGCAATTAATGAACAGTCTGAGCATACCCACATCGAGACCCAAGGTCTAGTAAAGAAAGTCCACGATCAGTTGAGTCAGATGAAAGATTCAACGAGCATTGATGAAGATTATAACGACGGGTTCTCATATCACGACTTGCATCATTACACGGTGATATACTTATTGGCGTTCGCCCTGTGTGCGGCAGGAGCCGTGCACGTGTGGCGGCGTCTTCGGCGTGTGCGCAGCGTGGCTCTGCCCGCGCGCTCGCCTCGTCAGCAGCTTCAGAGTGCTAGTGTAATTAGTGTAAATGAGCTATCGGGACCCGGTGATATTGAGCTCAGTGCAATTTCAAGTGCGTGTAAACAAAACAGGGCTACATCGCCTATGTTACGTGAATCTGTTTTAAGTTAAAATAAATAACACTTTTATAGACTTTAAGTTTGTGTGTCAACCAATATTGTGCTCTCTATTATTATCATTGTCTTTTTAAATTCTTACATTTACGTATGTTATTTTTTGATTTTTTATCTTAGTCTCTCGTGCCTGGGAGCATGTACGGTCCACCCGTACAATTATTGGAATATTGTAGAATAAGTACTTTTGTACCGCGAGCGCACTTTACTTCAGTTCGCGTTCGATTCTCGCCGCGGTTACTCATTTGTATCATGTAACTATCATTAAAGTTATATTATCACTATATCATCGTATCATTTGTAGTTGTCCCGTACATATGTACTCTCTAAGAATATTTACACACCACTGACAAACGGTGAAGGAAAACATCGTGAGGAAACCTGGGTTTTTAATATCTAATTATAAGTTTGAAATCGCCAACTCGCATTAAGCAAGCGTGATGATTAATGCTCAAAACTTCTCTGTGTAAGAAGAGACCTTTAGTGAGTGGTGGGCACATACACCGTTAAATTTTAGTCGTTTTAATCCCATGGACACAGGTCCACCACAAACCACAGGGTTTAACTAACAGAATACTACTCATTACCAGCGCCGTAAATAGGGCGGTGCCAGCGGTGCCCAGGCACAGGGCGCAGACCCTGGAGGGGCGCAGAAATGACCAGACTGTACTATCTAAATATGTATCGCATTTTTAAACGATCTTGAATCAACAACACATGTCAAACGACATCAGACAAATGTATATCCACCTTAAGTCTTGCTCGCAATATTACATACACAAACAAAAGTACCTATACTATAACTTTGGGCGTCTGTGCCCGCGGCATCTGCGCCCGCGGGGCGAAAAAAAAAAGAAGAGGCACTCCATCCCGGCAAGCTGGAGTTGTAGCAGCGGCGGTAGAACCCGCCCCGCGAGCGGAGGACGGCGGTGGGTGGCAAATCGTTGGTGAGGCGAGGAGAGTCGCCAAGGAGGGCCGTAAGCGCCGCAAGAAGGCGCAGCGGCAGCGACGGCAGCAGCAGCGCAGGGAGAAACGGGCTGCTGCCTTGCTCCTCGCCCCTAGGACCGCGGCTGTAGTAATTACGTCATGGAGGAGGTGGAGACGTACTCCGACCACCGGTATATCCGGTTCGACGTCTCCGCCGAGTCCGCGGACCCGCCGGTCAGACTGGCCCCATGTGGCCCGCGTTGGGCGCTGAAACAGTTGGACCGGGAGTTGCTCCTGGAAGCCGCTATCGTGCAGGCCTGGGTGATACCAACGGTCAGGCCTGCCGACATTGACGATGAGGCCAAATGGTTCCAGGACGCCATGCCCAGGATTTGTGACGTGGCGATGCCCCGGATCCGATCGAGGCAACAAAAGCGCCAGGTGTACAGTGGTCGCAAGAGCTGGCAGGTCTACGCAAGGCGTGCACTGCTGCGTGACGCCAGTACACTAGGCACCGCAGGCGCCGCATCCGTCCTCCGAATGCGGAGGTGAGAGAGGCGGAGTTGTACGAGGGATACAGGGCGGTGAAGGCCGTCATCAAGGCGGAAATACTGCGGGCCAAGGAGGAGGCCCGCCGTGATATGCCGGGGACTCTGAACAGAGACCCGTGGGGACGCCAGTACCGGATGGTATGCGACAAGCTCCGCGCTTGGGCTTCCTCGCTCACTCAGAGTCTCCGGTCAGAAGTCTTAGAGGAGGTGATTGGCGCCCTGTTCCCCCGACTGTGGAGGGGCTTCACCCCTCCGTATATGATTTCGCCCCCTGCGGTGCCCAACGCGGGCTACAGCGACGACGACAACGACATCGTCTCAGAGGTGACCGAGACAGAACTGAGAGCGGCGGTGCGCCGGATGGGCGCCAAGAACATCGCCCCAGGACCCGACGGCTTGCATGGCAAAGCATGGGTCCTGGTCTCAGAGGCTCTCGGGCCCCGATTAATCGGTCTTTACAGCGCATGCTTGGAGAGAGGCCAGTTCCCGCTGCTCTGGAAAACGGGTAAACTGGTCCTCGTGTGGAAGACGGGGCGCTCTGCGGTCTCTCCGTCCGCGTACCGGCCCATAGTGCTGCTCGACGAGGTGGGGAAAGTCTTCGAAAGAATAATTTCGAACCGCCTCGTCGCGCACTTGACGGACATTGGGCCGAACCTGTCGGACGGCTAGTTCGGCTTCCGCAGAGGGCGCTCCACGGTGGACGCCATCATGTGCGTTAGGGACCGGACGACGGGTACTGCAGTGTCCAGGGGTAAGGTCGTTGTGGCGGTGTCTCTGGACATCGCCAACGCCTTCAACTCCCTGCCCTGGAGCTGCATCTTGGAGGCACTCCGATATCATCGGGTGCCTACCTACCTCCGTCATGTAATCGAGGCTTACCTGACGGACAGGCCCGTCATTTACCCCGGTCACCGGGGCGAGTGGAACCGGCGAGAGATGTTACAGAGGTGTTCCACAGGGTTCGGTTCTGAGGTGTTTTACAGTCGGTGGAACTTAGTGGAGCACTTCTGACGTTTGGCTCCAAAGTTGGAGAGGACGGGGGCTGCGTTTAAGCGCATCCTCCCCAACCTCGGGGGGCCAAAAGCCTCTTGCCGGAGGTTACATGCCGGGGTCGTGCGGTCCATGGCCCTCTACGGCGCCCCTGTGTGGGCGCCGAACCTGATGCGGCGGCCCGCTCGGGCGCTGCTCATGTCACAGAGGGTCATGACGATCCGAATGATCCACGGATACCGCACGATCTCCGGGAAGGCGGCGAACCTCCTTGCCGGATTACCGCCGTGGGATCTGGAGGCGAAGGTGCTCGCGCGCGTGTATCGCATGCGCGCGGGGGCACGTCGCCGGGGCGAAACTCCGCTGCCGCGCCAGATAAGTGCGTGGCGGGAAGAGCTCAGGCGCGATCTCATGGCGGAATGGCAGCAACGAATTGTCATAAAACATCTACTAAGTACCGACCTATAACTTGGTACACAATAAACAGTTGTATTTTCATGCACATTTGTCCATTTTATTGTCAGAGCCTGGTAAGAACATTTTTCAAGGGCGCAGTTTTGACAGCTCGCACCGGGCGCCTATAAGGCTAGTTACGGCACTGCTCATTACAAGCTTGTACTGCGGTGTAACATAAAAAATAAATAAATTAGCAAATGATAAGATTATACTCGCAAAATGTATGAAACCAAAAGTTGCGCCACCAGATAGTTACCTACGTCGTCGTCGGTCGTTGCGTATCGGGCCGTGTAGGTACCTACACTGCATAAGGTTATTGACTCGATCAACTGATGTTTGCGTAGGTAAACAAATAAATTGATTCCAAATTTTCCTTCATACTTTTACGGGCTTAGGACCGACATAACTGTACTAACGGTTCGCATTATTTATTTACTCATGCGAGAATTGATTCGAGTTATTAAAAAAAAATACTTTATTTTTTCATAGACCAGTTCGAACCTCCAAGGGATTAAAACGATTCAAATTTAACGGTGTATAGTCAGCTTAATAGTCAGCTTTTAACCCCTCGAGCGTCCTTATGAACACCCGGTGGATCATAAGAAAAAATGCTCCATGCTGTTTTCTCTTTTATAAAATCTATTATTAATGTTTTGTTTTTATTTTGACTGTATTTGTTTTATTTCTATTGTATCCTTGTTTTCGTGTGCCAATGGCCAAATAAATGCATTTTCTTGCATGCATAAGGATAAGGAAATACATAAGGAACGCGGACGCTCGACGGGTTAAGAAACCTTTAGGAAGAATGAGGGTGTTGATAAATAGCATCATTCGGCAAACAAGTTTGTTGCAAGTCAAAATTTAGCTGAACTTGGTTTGAATCTGAATCGTTTCTTAAAAAACCGTTGCTTGTCAGTTACAGTTACGACTACACATCCTTTTTGCAACCAAAACTTTAAATTAAACATTAATATTAATTTTATTCCTTTTCACAGTGACGTCATAGAATGCCTGCCCTCAAACGAAGACAAATCAGCGGTGGTGAACTCTATAACCACTTCGCTTGGTCTCCTGAAGTACCGCCACGAGCCCGTGCTGTCGGCCATCACAGACTGGCTGCACCAGCATGTAGCGCAGTGCCGCGCCACTGACATCGCGTCCGCAGTCGTCACGCTAGCTACCGTGGACTATCTCCCACCTTCAGATTCAGCCCAGGGTTTGATTCAGGTTAGTATTTTTTTTTATGGAATCGGAAGCAAACAAGCCGACGGATCACCTGATGGTAAGCGATCTGCGCCGCCCATGGACACCCGCAACACCAGACGAGTCACAGGTGCGTTGCCGGCCTTTTAAAAAATAATACGCTCTTTTCTTGAAGGTTTGAAGGTCGTATCGGTTCGGAAATAGTTAACTTATTTCAAGAATAATGGAAACTACAAATTATTTTTTACCTATTGATATTTGACTTATTTCTATACTACACTGTACACAATACATGTTAGTGTCAAAGTGATCTATTTACTTAGAAAACTGTACAATAAACAAGGTGATTACTTACGTAACTGTTTGAGCTTACTCGACTAGTTTCAAACCATGACCAGAGCCCATAACTAAAAATGGCATTCGCATCAACCGATTTTGTGGCACATGTCACGCTACGTCCGCATTGTAATATGGTATTTTATCGACATTTTTAAAAATTAACGGACAATTAATTATATATCATTCTCTAACATGAAAGTAATATTTTAATATCTTTTCTCCAGACCGCCCTGTCCCTGAAAGAAGAAGAGATGACCAAGTCCTCATCCTGGTTGGACCTGGTGTTCTCTCTGCTGATCCTGAACAAAGCCAAGAAGACACAGCTAGAGTCCACACTGCAGCCTGACTTCATTGACAAGTTGCTGTCCGCTGGTGGTAAGCAACTTTATTAATGTAATAATTACAGGAACAAATTGGTTACAGTTGGGTAAAGTGTTATTATATCCTGTTTTAATTTTATTACTCTATCATGGTCTAAGTTATGCCAGGTAACAACATAATATGGTAAGGTTTTATCGGAGAACCATGCTTCGGCACGAACGGACCAGCTCGACCGGAGTGATGAGAGAGAGGAGAGATGAGAGTAACAAAAAACCCCCTCCCCCCAGTTTCTCCGATCACGGAATCCCCACAATCCTAGAATTCTCAATTCCCAAAAGGCCGATAACGCATTTGTAACGCCTCTGGTGTTCCAGGTGTCCATAGCCAATGCCGATTGCTTACCATCAGGTGATATGTCTGCTCGTTAACCGGCTTATCTCATAAAAAATATTAATTTTGACGTGACAACGTCTTGTAAATTGGTTTGCCGGGTGACACTTTAAGAAACTGAGTTACGCTCCGCTCACAATGAGAGCGAGTGAGAGGCACGCGTCCCTTCCACTCGGGCATGGTTAGCCCGCCTAAAAGCGAGAGAGACAGACATAAAAAGTGAAAGGCACGCGTCCCTTCCACTCGAGCACAGTTAGCCCGCCTAAGAGCGAGAGAGAGAGTGAGTGAGAGAGATAGGTAAATTATTTTACCACTCAAAGTCGTTGTCACGTAAAACTTTCGCCCGTATACCGACTTTACAGGCAACCAATTTTTTTATTTTGATATTAAGTAACTACAGATTCATAAGTTCTTCTCTAATATAATTATATACACTTTGATATAATTATGAAACTGATTTCAAACTGAATATAAAAATTATCTCATTCATGTCCAAATACTCAAACGCCACGCCATTTTAAGTCGCGCTTAAGTATAGTTCTGTCACTACAAATTCATTGTAAAATGACAGAGATGGCACGATATTTAAGTACAATTTAAAATTGAGTAGCCTTTCAGTATTCGGGCGTCATTCACTTAAAGTTTTGCTACAAATAATGTTTTCTCCATTCTTCAGAGATACCGATACCTTCTCGACGTAAGCTGATGATGATCGACGCGTTCCTCCACCTGGCCAGTCCAGGGTCCCCTCGCCTGCCTGAAGACATATCAGTTGGCGTACCAGTAGTATACACCAAGGAGAAATCATTCTACGTCCAGAGCATCATGGACACATTCAAGAGCTTCGTCTCCGCTGAGGCGTTTTTGAAAAAGGACTGTAATTCTGGCATGGGATTTTTGTATGGTGAGTATTAACTGTTTTCACGAATATCTCATAATTTTTAAGGAATGCTTAAGCGGAGGTAGGTAACACTGAATGACATTTTTATTTTAACCAACCTAAAACTCCTAGAAGTGAAACCTAATGATAAATGAAGCCTTTCCTAAACACTTAGTTGCACCTAAAAGTAAAAGAATCGTTTCCTAAACACTGTTAGTTTAAGTGCTCCTTCAAACTCAGTAACACTTAGTTAAGAGATGGTTTAGAGGTGGTTGGTGAAAATTACCGTAAGTGCAACTTCGATCGACGAGTATCCATAAAGAGCTAAGTAAATGTATACGGACTGAAAAAGGTGTGCCAGAATCTTACTAACGTTATTTACTTTTTTCAGATGCGGAGTTCGCAGTGGATGCCAAATGCCACCCTGTACCTTTAGATAAAGCTGAAAACAACAAAAGGTAATATAATATACTCATTTTCTCAAAACAATTATTGAATAAATATGAACTCTATTTTTAACACAATAACGTCTAAATTCCAGCGTGTTCCGGATAGCGGTGCTAGGTTTGGACTACCACGACATGGCTAGGAAGTCTGCCGTGCCCCTCGGCATCAACCAGCTTCATACTAGGTTACTTGAATTAAAGGTATGTAGACGAGAATAGAATATTTTTGTCGCTATAGTGTGAGACTGGGATAATAAGAATGAGAGCGAAAGGGAAAAGGAGAGGGAGGGGAAAATGAGAGATAGATCGGTAGATAGTCAATCAGAGATAGAGTGAGAGAGGGAAAGAGAAGGAGATGATATATTAGAGATACTTTACCCTCTTAGTACTTTTCATATAAGAAATAATGTTTGGTGATGTTGTGAATTTAGATGACACTTATTTTTTTTTTCGCCATACATATCTATTAAGTATTTATTCCACTGACGATTTATTGCATGATACTTATAACTGTGATTTTCTAATTCCAGGGCTTCAAAGTACTCCAAATTCCATACACAGAGTTCAGTCCTAAAGACAAGTTGGTGACCAGAGTGCAATACATAGAAAAGAGATTAAAGGAGATTGTCAACAAGTCAGGTCAGACGTAGGCATCCTAACTTAGGTACTAGACACTGTGAGCTCGGTCACCTTAGGTTCAATGTATACTAGCGCAGAGTCGAAGCTCATCGGAGCGTCTTTCCAAAACCGAACATAACAAATTCAACCTTAACTCCACAGCATAACGCACACATTGCTTCTGTGATTTCAATTACAGTTGTTTACGTGCAGCCGCGCGAATGAGGCCTAACGTATTACTCATAAGATGTCGCTAGTGTTCACACTCGTTCGTCCAATGGAGAATTAGCTAGTGTCACACCATTAGACGTTTTATATCTGACAGCTGATGTGATTGGATTAAAAAAACCCCTTTAGTCTTAAAAGTCCCGCTTCTCATGCATGAGGGTACCAATGTGACTTTTTTCGAGTTATATATACTTTCTAAGATTATCTAGAGACACACCACCAGTTGTCGCGGAGAACCTAACGGGTTACCGAGGCTCCGGCTCGACGTGCAGGAGAAGGAACGGGGTGGGTTTTAGACAGTAAGAGTCTGACACTCCCTCCCGCCTCACCCAGGCGGGAGCAGTCATTCGATGATTATCCCCCCTTTATAAAAAAAGACCACCAGTTTCCACTGACAAACGGTGAAGGAAAACATCGTGAGGAAACCTGGGCTTATAATTTCTAATTATAAATTTGAAATCGCCAACCCGCATTGAGCAAGCGTTGTTTTTTTTTTTTTTTTTTTTTTATGGAATTGGAGGCAAACGAGCAGACGGATCACCTGATGGTAAGCGATCAGCGCCGCCCATGGACACCCGCAACACCAGAAGAGTCACAGGTGCGTTGCCGGCCTTTTAAAAAGGAGTACGCTCTTTTCTTGAAGGTTTGAAGGTCGTATCGGTTCGGAAATACCGCCGACGACAGATCATTCCACAGTTTTGCTGTGCGAGGCAGGAAGCTACGTGAGAACCGCACAGTTGTGGCCCGCCAACCATCTATTTGATGGGGATGCATATGCTGTCGTGAGGGCCGATGGCGAAAAGATGCGGCAGGTATCAGGTCAAACAATTCCTCAGAGCACTCCCCGTGGTATAAGCGGTAGAAAATGCACAATGAAGCTACATCGTTGTGATTAATGCTCAAACCTTCTCTGTGTGAGAAGAGGCTTTGCTCAGCAGTTGGCATTTATAGGCTGTTGATGATGATGATGATGGGTCTTAAAAGTAATGTGTGCGTTACGCTGTGGAGTTAAGGTTGAATTTGTTATGTTCAATTATAGAAAGACGTTCCGATGAGCTTCGACTTTGCGTTAGTATACATTGAACCTAAGTCACCTGGTCGCTATTGTAATATACTGATATATGTATGTATGATTGTTATACAAACATCGTAAGGTATATGATATTGTTTTTGATACAAAACTGCAGCTGTAGCCAAATGCCATTTAACGCTTGTCTACATGTAGAATAGATAACCAAATTATATGGGATTGACGTAAATTTTGACACTTGTCAGTGTCATCCCCATACATTTTGATTTCTACTCTCTCTGTAGACAAGCGCTAAAGTGGCGTTTGGCTAAAGGCACTGGACTGCTTGAGTTAGCGGTATTCGAATCGTTTTGTTAAATGTTTTTGTATGAAGTCGGTTGGTCAGTCTGTTCTCGGTTTTCTAAAAGGAGTGGTTGATACGGCTAAGGAGAACAAAGTTTTTAATTTACAGTTGTATGGAAAAAGCTAAATAAGTCATTGTTAATTAAAGTTAAAATCAATATACTTGATGACTTTCCAGTAGTGTGTTATGTATTTTATATTAATTACACCGTGAAATCTATTTCGTTTTCGTCCCCCGGCAAAACAACTTGCCATACATTTTGATTAAAAAACTAATAACAAAAAGAAAATAAGAAGTCATTTTTTTTAAATACGCACGTGCCACACGACTTGTAAAACCTCTTCGAGAATTACCTAGCGTGATGGTTTGATAATGTACTATGAGTTAGTAAGCGCTTTCGAAGTTCGCTTGTTGCAATGGTTCACCAGTTATTATTGGTTTTAAACATTTTATTTCTTTGTAAAACTATTGTGTTACCAAGACAGAACTATTCTACTTCGGGACGAAAACGAAAAAGTTTTCACGGCGTATACAAGATTATCTTTACTCGAAAGGCTCCCGGATCGGTCACAGTTTCAGAAAATAAAGAAACAGTCAGTTATTACTTTGGTATTGGTACCTTTGAGGTACAGTCAAAGGTCAAAGGTCCACTGCCACTGCCGTGAGTGATGTTCACACGGCAATGCGTAAGTAATTTCATATTAATGTGCATAGAACGCGTGCGTACGCATAAACACACGCACGCGTACGCACACGGATACAAATATGCGTGCGCATGTTGGTATAAGCGCTGCAGCGCAACCGATAGTAGTCTTACGGTGGCAGTGGACTTTTGACCTTTGACCGTACATAAGGACTACTTAAATGATTAATCAATCAGACAGGCCATACTGACCTCATTACAAAATAGATACATGATAGACAATCGTTACAAACGTATAGACCATCGCATGGTTCACTATTTTTGCCGGCATACAGTGATAAAGTATTGTTGTGTTGTACTAAGTGTACTACTTTATACTACTTTATAGCAAAAATATGATGACAAGATAAATTATGTTTTGTTCCATTATTTTGTAAATCCATGTGAACAAATATCAACTCTATGGTCTAAGTTATTTAAAGTTCATTTCAATATAAAAAGCTTCACTGTCACAATTTCATTTAAAATTCCAGCTTCATTGGAAACTACGCTTTATGCAGATATCATAAAGTTAGTTTTTCAAATCAAATATTTTTAAATCGAGAACGTTATTTTCGTTTGTATGCTGTTACCATGCGTATGTGTTAGAACCAAACCGTATTCATGTAATTTATTAGTTAATTTTATGTCTGGGTTAGTTAAAACTTCGACCAATATCGGTGGCCAAAGCCAATGTTACCTGGCCTTAGTTTACGTACTTATGAAGTTCCTCTGCCAAGCATTGGACGTAACGTTGGCATTGGTAACCAGTGTTGGCGATGGTTACGATTGTATACAAATATATTTTTATTGTTTTCTGTTGACCATGTCAATGGATAGGGTAAAGTATTATTGGTCTTTTTATGTAGAAATTCTTAATTATGAAGTCTGAATTTACATGAGACTCGGAAAATAGTATACCTTTAAGGATTAACCACTGTGAAGTTCCGACTATGTTCTCTAACAACAATTACTTATTGTTTAAAACAAAAATATATTTGTATACAATATCTGTTGGTATATGTTGACAATGTATGTTTGTGTGCGTGGTATGTAGATACGGCTGTTAATATTATTATTTAAATAAAACAGATTTAACAATAACGCAAGTATTTTATTTTTTCTAATAAATTAATATAATCTATTTATAAGTACCGCAGTCATAGCTTTTTATTTAATTTGAAACAATATACCACTGACGAGGTGACGAGTGGATGTTACCTTGGCCCCTTAGGGTTAGTACATTAAAAGGGTTGAAGCCATGTTATATTTAACAAGAATGTTAATGATATAAAGCAACATTGTTGTTAATTTACTTTGTTAATTATGTACTTTAACTCTCTCTAATTTACATCAAGTGAAACGCATTCTTTACATATTTGTAAGACAAATTATAAAACAATAATTTTGACCTCATAACCACATTAGCTTAGCTTGGATTAAAACGTTATGTCTCCATTTTCCCTGGTTGTCAAAGGTTCAAGGTTGTTTCAGCCTTGATATAAAATTAATATTTTTGACCATGCAAAAACATCTGGTTCCAGATATCGGAATTTTATAAAACATTGCGAATTTAATGCAAACATAGTCTGCTATCGTACGTGTATGCCGTTTGCCATGAATCTGAAACAATAATATTATTGTAATTGACATTTTAATTACGTTTTTTTGTCTTTATCACGAAGTTGGAATGATATTTTTGTCTTTGTGATCCTTTTATTGACTTAGCTCTGTTTAGGACGTAGGAGCTTGCTAAGACAGGATTTTGCAAAATTCGACCCTTAGGGGTTACGGAGCCGCGGAAGACTTAACGGGTTGCCGGGGCTCAGGCTCGAAGAGCAGCAGTAGGAACGGGGTGGTGTTTAGTCAGTAAGAGTCTGACACTCTCATCCAAAGCGGGAGAAGTCATTGGATGACTTCCTCTTTCAAAAAAGGGGTTTTAGGTTTTTTTTATCTCCTGTTTCTGTCGACTTAGGGCTACGTTGCCGCTTCGTGGACAGTTTTCATTGTTTCTAAGCAAGATGCAAGCATTTGTCATTTTGTAGGCCGCCTAGTGTTTGTAAAGGATGCATGCATTCATTCGGCAAATGACGCAACGTAGACAGTGTTACCCTTACACTAATTTATGTAGTCCGATACACAGTGACGTACCGTGGGTATCGGCCGCCCTGGGCGGGAGACAAGGTTGCCACCCTCTTATTTAGGTATTTCTATTAACATTCGATACGTACATTTCTGTGTGTTGTGCCGATGTGTCATAGTAGCGCGGAGGTAAAGGTGCTGGTGTCATAGGAAGGGGCGGATTTGAAACCTGGCAAGTAACGTGACGTTTTTCCAACTTATATGTATTCTCTAAGTTTTAGAGACACCATATGCGGTGAAGGAAAATATAGTGAGGAAACCTAGACTTGAAATTTAAATTTTAGTTAGAAGTCGCCAACCTGCCTTGAGTAATCATGGCGTCGTGATTAATGCTCATTCTCTCCGTGTGTGAAGGCTATCCTTTGCTAACCAAAGGGTCAGTTACAGGCTGATTACAATGATGACATTAATTCTAGAGAACTTCTTGGCAAAATCATTATTTTGTATAATAAACTACAGCTTAATTGTGCAAGTATCGATCAAGTGGACACTTAATTTGACGGCGCCCGGGGCGGGCTGCTCCTGCCCCTACGGTACGCCACTGTTATACATTGTACATTTAAGACAACTGTTTGACGACATTACTCGACCAGTTTCAAGCCACGCCAAGAGCCCAAAATTTTGAGCAGTATCCTCGATCACATACCTATGCGCGAATTATTATCATGTGCAGGGGCACATACTAGGGAGTATAGTACCTACTTATACCTTCAGCACGTTTGGGTTGCCTCGTTGGTCGAGTGATCGCAAGTTCGACTGCCGGGCAAGAGGTCTCGGGTTCGATGCCCGGGTAGGGCAAAGTATAGTTGGGGTTTTCAAAAAAAAAATCTCAGTAGTAGCACAGAGTCTGGAATTCTTATCCAATAAATTGGCAATAAGTTCAACCCTATTACAAGGGACTCATAACATAACTAGTGAAAAGTAGGTGTTACATTGTACAGTAGCATTAAGCAAAGAGTATAAAAGGTATAGGGGGCATTAAGTGCTTTAATGTGCACCTCTGCCTACCCGTTCGGGGTTAAAGGCGTGATGATATATATTTATTATAAGCTCGTTCAAAGCAATAATATACTTACGTGCCAAAATTCTTGAAGAAATCAGTGACCGCCTTGCCGACGTCTACGAAAAACTGGACGATCTGTGGCACCTTGACCTTTGTCTCCACCGGCATGTACACCACCTGCTGGTTTAGTACCTGGAGACTCCTGAAGTTGTGCCGTACTATGCCTATGTTGGCGAACATGCGGTACTGGAGAAGAGAGACTTTGGTGAGGAAGAATATAGAGAGGATCATTTTCATCTGGTGTTGTTGATGGTGGCGCGGAAGTTAAGGTAATCTTCTTCTTGCCTCTCAAGCATGGGGGATGCAGTTCGAAACCGAAGGCAAATATCAATACGACCTTTCCTAACATGTATAATTTCTAAGTATATTTATAATATGATCGAATGTTTACCTACTAAAGAAGAACAAGAAAAGAAGAAGAAAAAAGAAGTCGAAGAGAGACAGAGAGAGAGAGAGAGATAGTTATTAAAGCACCACTGACATGCGATGAAGGAAAACATCGTAAGAAAATCTGCGGGGTTATTATGACGTCCTGAAGTCAGAATGGTTTCATTGAGGGAAAGAAACAGAGCTATATAAGTCGTCTAGCGATATCTCTATCCCTCAACGGAACCACGGCTTTAAGATCTGGACTTATACTTTCAAATGATTAAGTTAACGTAGTAGGTATATATTCCACCTTCGTATTCGAAAAGTCCTAAAAGTCCTATGAGCAGTAACACATTTAGAGACGGCTAATAAAGCAAACGTATTAAATTATGTAATATATGAAAATACGTGAACCTGTGCATCCGATAAGTATATTGGCGATGTGAAGATGATCCAGGTGACGGCCTCGTTGCAGTCGGGTGACGTCAGGGACCCCGCGTATGTGTAATATGACGACTTGTCTACATTTAACAGCTTTCTGAAAAATGAGAATACTTGCCTTAAAAATCGAATATACTGACTATACTTTCAAATTATAGCATTCTGTATAGCAATGTGTCAGAGGCCTAGCTTAAATACATTGTAAACAAAATGGCAGCTAATAATAGCGTTCTGTTTTTGAAATGCGAGATTTAATTTTTTTTTATGAATGCTCTCATTTGTCATTTTTACTGCGTTCGAAATTAGGAATACTTTTCTTGTTCTTTTTTTAAATGGATGGTGATGTATTGTAAATAAGGGACAATGACGTTTTAAATTTAAAATCAAAAGGAATTTGAATGTGGTGTTAAAAATGTCAATGTTATTTTGAGTGATGAATTACTCTTCGGGTTAAAGTCAAGTAAGGATTATTATTATTAAACGACGTTGCTTTTAAAAAAAGTGTTTCTGGCTTTGTTCTGTGTTCTGTGTTGTGGCTTCACTTATGTACTTAACCCTTTGAGTACCGTCATTATTGACACAATTAAAGAACAATAGGTTGCGGTCATCGGTGTCCTCGCGGTGTTTGACAGTTAAATGAACCGGCGTGATAACACGACGCTTGTCTCAGCTCTTTGCTGTCGATTCCGCAACGTCGACGCATCGCACTCGCTCCTCATGAATAACATACCCGGTGTGACTTGAAAGTAATAAAGCTTTTCTTGTAGCTATAGTTCACGTGAGTAATTTCAAAACATAGATAAAGACAAAATACTTACTATTCTCAAGAATAAGTACAATGCAAGAGCAATTCAATTTAGTACTAACAAGTCATAAAAAGACAATTTAAAACACAGCCCAGGTATGTAGATACCTAATTTGGTACTCAAAGGAAGTCGGTTATCAATTTATCAAATTCAATCGTTCGTAACGTCTTCCTAATTCCATCCAATTAGCTACTTATCTTCAATTTTTATGTCTTTAAGAAATGCATTTTTAAATTATAAGGTGGGGGAAAAAAATCGGTAATTTACATACGTACGTAATGTACTACTTATATTCAGTGTAAGTATTACCTTCCGACACGTGATATAAAATTACGTTGATTTATAAGATAGCTATGTATTTAGTTGCTTAAGTGTGGGAGAGCCATGCTTCGGCACGAATGGGCCGGCTCGACCGGAGTGAAACCACGGCCTCACAGAAAACCGACGTGAAGCAACGCTTGCATTGTGTCGTCGTGTAACTGAGGTTACCGGAGGCCCAATTACCCCCTCCCCTTCCCCAATCTCCCCAATCCCTGAATCCCCAACGATCCTCAAACTCCTAATCTCCAAAAGGCCTTGTAAAGCACTTGTACCGTCTCTGGTATTCCAGGTGTCCATGGGCGACGCCGACTTGCTTACGATCAGGTGATCCGCCTGCTCGTCCACCGGCTTATGCCATAAAAATTGTACATGTCCAGATGTCGATACTTATAGCTCAACATGCTTTACTGACTTTACGAGTGGCCAAATGCAGTTTCACGCCGGTTTTTTGTAAGGCACGGCCTTATTATTTCGGTCGAGTCGGCCCATACCGAATAGAATACAACTTAGAAGTGATGCTCTCCCAAGTGAGATTGAGAAATTATAGAATCAAATATTTTGTCTCGTTTTCGGAAGTGTTCCGTTTACACCTATACATCCTAACTAGTTACAGGGTAGTTTCTACTTATACCTAGCTGACAGTCTAAGGTACTCACGTCATATCGAGGAGCACTCCGCTGAGTCGGTTTCCTGGCCTCATTAGCTTCGGGACGTGCGTCATCACTTCTTCCATATGTAAATCGCTGTCGTCTAATTCACTTTGTACCTGTTGTATTCAAACATAGAATAGAATAGAATAGAATATAACTTTATTGTACACCATTAATAATACAGTACATACAGAAAAGGAAATGACATACACATACATTTTCATTAAAATAGTATAATAAAGTGCCATTCGGGCCATGCAGAAAGAAAGTATAGAGCGCCACCTACTACGGTTCGTTTATCAATCAAAAAGTTCTTTAACTTGGTGTAGGGATCCTCATATCATGCATTGGCAATGGGCTTCTCGTCTTTATGACATTCGAATATCTGTGATTGCTAAATAAAATATATTATGCAATGCTATTCAACACCAGCCGCTTGTGATATTTCTACCAACTGTTCCACTATGTGTCTTTACTTAAGAGGGTTTGGTATCATCCAGACCACCACAAAAAAGGTTCAAGTTTATCATAAAGCGCTGCTACCAATCCCGGTTCCTGACAAATGTTTTACATTTTTATTCCACCATCCAATTACCACCCCTTCCCAGTCTCCCCAATCCTGGAAACCCCCGCAATCCCCAAAGGCTGGTAACGGACTTATAAAGCCTCTGGTGTTCCAGATGTCCATGAGCGGCGCTGATTGCTTACCATATGGTGTGCTGTCGGCTCGTTTCCTACTTAACAGCTGTTAATTTCTATTTACCAACACAAAATTATGATAATAATATAAACATGCTCTTCAATGGAAAGTAAGGCACAATTTCCAATAAAAAAATTGAGGTAACCTTTCGAAATTTCTTTGATAAACTTCAAAGTACGTGTCATGGCGGCAAGGTCGTAATAAATGCAATCATCAGCACTGTTAAAACTGTGTTAAATATTTCGTTATTACATATTTTTAAGTACCTACAGTGATAACATCTCTAATTACTGTGGTTATTGTTTTTATTTTGCTCGTATTTATCACCGGTTTTGCAAATTAACACTCGAATTAGTACTTATTAGGCTTGACATACGGATTTAGTGCTTAAATATGTGC
Source organism: Spodoptera littoralis (assembly GCA_902850265.1). Lineage (NCBI taxonomy): Eukaryota > Metazoa > Arthropoda > Insecta > Lepidoptera > Noctuidae > Spodoptera > Spodoptera littoralis. The sequence goes on along the minus strand of LR824542.2, from coordinate 1,658,122 downwards.
TATTAGGTAAAATGCAGTCTATATAAAATGTTAATAAAATTGTCGTTAATTGGCTTATAATTTTAGTTATTCTGTTTATTACATGGCAGGATTAATTGGCATATGTTAAATGTTATAATCCCACAATCAAGAAATCTTAAATAGGTACTGAATGGGTTTTGATGACATCGCAGAATAAACCTTGAAAAAATTGAATTTCCCGACGTCATCATTCCACGCGGACGAAGTCGCGGGCAAGAGCCAGTTGTCTTATATTTAGTGCTAATACTTACATCCCTTTTCTGAAACACAGAGGTGACCAAAACATTCATTTTTGAGAATTATTAGCGTTTTTCGTCTTTGATTGTGTAACTGCCGGATAATTTGACGTGTATTCTATAAGAAATGTGTCACAATCAGCATGTCCCTATCAGTTTAATTATAGTAACATATAACGAACTAACGAACTATCGCAAAAAATAAAGAAATAAAATTTCATAAAGGATTCTTAATAACTCATGTTCAGATTCATTTGGCATTAAAGACAGAAAACGGGTAAGGGGTCTTAGGTTCGATTCCCGGGTCGGGCAAAGTATTACTGGGTTTTTAAAAAATTCTCAGTAGTAGCACGGAGACTGGAACTGTGCCCGGTATATGGCAATAGGCTCATCCCCTATTACATGGGACTCATAACATAATAGTGAAAAGTGGGTGTTACATTGTACAGTGGTATAATGTGCACCTCTGCCTACCCCTTCGAGGATAAAGGCGTGATGTTATGTAATGTATGTAAAGACAGAAAAAAAGCTCATGTTTGTTACATTGAAATTGACAGTTATTCTGCTTGGTAATAAAGTGATGATTTGAACCACAGGTTGCATAAATAGTTCAAGCAAATCGCTACAAATATTAGTAGTAGTCCTCTTATTTTTTTCGTCCACAGTTTTGAGCATAATAATGTATTATCTAGTTGATACAATTTTACTTTAACTCGTCAAGTACCGGTTTTATAGACACAATTAAAGAACAATAGGTCGCGGTCACCGGTGACCGCTTGGTGTTTGACAGTTTAATATTGTAATTTGTATTACAGTACATAAAAAAAAACAAAATTGTAAGTGGAATACCTATATACAAATTAATTATTTTTATAGATGTCCTATTTATTAGTCTTAATACTTAGGTAGTAGTTTTACAGCTAAAGTCCTAAATAACTTTGCGATATTTTAAATATATAGCCGCAGCGCGATATTTATTTATTTTTGTTTCATAGATAAAAGACAACAGCTATGTATTTTTAACTATTAATATTTTTGAAGTTCTCTAGTGAACTGACTGCCTCATTGGCCGAGTGCTCGCAAGCGCGACTGCCGGGCAAGGGATCTGGGGTTCGAATCCCGGGATGGGAAAAGTATAAATGGGTTTCTTAAAAAAATTTCAGTAGTAGCACGGAGTCTGGAATTGTGCCCGGTATATGGCAATAGGCTCATCCCCTATTACATGAGACTCGTAACATAAATAGTGAAGACTGGATGTTGCATTGTACAGTGTATAGTTATATAATGTATGTTCTCTAATGAACAGAAACCGAAAACTGGCAGACGATGGAACATTTTCAGAATACTGCTACTTATTTCGCAGTGGTTGGTCATTTTAGCCTAAAATAATATACTTTTAGGACATGCGTGACGCAAAGGAAGGTTAATTATTAATCACCTACATGATTTATGTCTTTTTTCATGTTTGCCAAATTTTTATGCTATTACTTGAGTAACTTAACTAGTTGTCTTAAAAAACTTACGTTGCCAAAGACGGAGATGATGGCCAGCCCGTCCTTCCTATGCAGCGCCTGATTCACCGTGAGATCCGCTCTCACGTGAACGAAGTGTATCTCCATTGGATACCTGAAAGAATTTTATTAATCTTCCTATTTTATTCTCAGTAGTTATATTGGTAGTACGTACCAAATAACTTTATGGACGATACCAGGTTAATCTAACTTCAGGAAGATGCAATGACGCCATACTTTATCCCACATTTTAAGTGTGGGAGAGCCATGCTTCGGCACGAATGGGCCGGCTCGACCGGAGGAATACCACGACCTCATAGAAGACCGATGTGAAACAACGCTTGCGTTGTGTTTCGTTGTGTGAGTGACGTTATCGGAGGCCCAATTACCCCCCCCCCCCTTTCCCCAATCCTTGAATCCCAACAATCCTCAAATCCCTAATCCCAAAAGGCCCGTAACGCACTTGTAACGCCTCTGGAGTTCCAGGTGTCCATGGGCGACGCCGATTGCTTACCATCAGGTGATCCGTCTGCTCGTTTACGGGCTTAAGCTATAAAAAAATATCTTTATAGACGATACCAGGTTAATCTAACTTCAGGAAGATGCAATGACGCCATACTTTCAAATTAGGTACTATTCACTTTTCGGTTAATTTATGATAAATAGTAGTGAGGTGACCATAAAAATATGCTGTCACAATGAAGAATCCAGTGAAATATTCAAAGATAATTGTGGTTTAGGAACCCTACCTTATTTGCCTTTTACAAATATCCCAATAAATAAGTTAGTAACTTACTTGATACCATTAACGGCGTGTTCCGAGAGCCAGTGGAAGTGAAGCTGTTCTAGCCTGTACCGGTGTTTGAGAGGCCCCCCGGAGACCAGCGGGTGCATCAGATCCTCCCCCTCCGTGCTGAATTGTACTGGAAAATATTAAACCTCGTTGGTAAACATTCATGTGGGAGAACTAGTACCCCGGTAATGCACTTGCAACTTATTTTTTTTAGGTTTGGTGGTGTTTAATATTATGTCTAATGTCGGCACCAAGCTGCTTACCATCAGGTTGGAGGACGTCATCCCTGGTTGGAGATCTCAGTTCAAAAGACTTGTCAGAGACCGCTGCTGCATATTTGTCAAATGGGTAGCAGTGGTGTGGTGTACTCGAGGGTGTAAAGTCGGCCAAATGCCACGGGCCCCGATAAGGAATTCATTTGAATTTCTTTCTTTTTATTGGGATCGGGACCCCATTAGATGAATCTGACAAGCCCCTCGAACGGTATAGCTACGCTACTGATGTGTAGTACCTTGATTGTCTCTTAAGATACCCAGGGAAAAGTAGGCCGAAATGATTTTTTTTTAGACATTTTCAACAATTTTCTAGAACCTGTACCTACGTACTGTCGTAGGTATATATATGGGGACTGGATTACTTACTAGTATGACCATTATTGATTCCAGTGGTGAGAACCTTCTGGTATCCTGTGAACTTGAGCGGACCATACTTGATGAACTCCTTCCTGAAGTCCCGCACCACATCTGCAGTCCTGATGTCGATGGGAGACTGCCGTTTGCCACCTGACTGGCAGAGTTTGCCTGGCCACTTGCTTTCATCTACAAAATTTATATAAAATTGTTACTATCCACCATCTGAAGTAGTTTTGTAATCAGCTGTTTCGATGAAAGAAGTGAAGGTAAAAGGGTTTTCTCAATTCGTGAATGTTCTCATTCATGTAATTGCTTTTTTGGTGCATTTTCATAAACACGTAGGTATTTTTTTAGGAGTAAAATCATCCAATAACTTCTTCTGCTTTGGGTAAGGCGAGAGATAGTGCTATCGGTTACTACTCCTGCTTTAAACCTACTACGTGTTTTCCAGAGCCCCGATAACCTGATGCGTTGACCGCAGGGAAAAAGCTATATACAATTATGCACCATTATAGACTGTGCCATTATGATACTATTGTTATTCAATTGTCAGGTCTCATAATAACTTACTGAATAAAATAAAAAAGCATGTTCTATAATCCTAACACCACACAATACATTGGAATGCCAGACATTCCATGAAAAGGACTATAGAATCCTTTGTGTACTTATGTAAGACTATTCTTACCACACTTTCTATTGCATAACTTTTTATAAATAAAGTTGAAGAAACCGAAGGGTAAAGTTGATTAAGAACTTGAATTAGCGGTTATGTAGCGTTTTCAAAGTCAGACAGACCTGTATAAATTCATAACTATTATGTACGTTGCCATAACAACGTGTGACCTTTGATTTAAAGTTTCAAGTCAAGCCTTGAATCTACAATGTTTTTGATTTTCTTTCTTCAGGGATTTTTCAATGAATTAAACTAAAGCAGATTTAATATAGGTAACCCACCGACCGACTGTTAATTACCCTGAATAAATAACTGATATTACACATCGGCCGATTCGATGGCACGGTCGACGCGGTGGCTGGGCAAACGGCTGCCGCGCAACGTGTTGCGGGTTCGATTCCCGCACGGAGCAACTCATTGTGTGATCCACAAATTGCTGTGTCGGGACGGGGTCTAATGTGTATGTGAACTTGTACGTCTATAAACGCACCCACGACACAGGAGATAATGCCAGTGTGGGGCAACGTTTAAAAAATATAAACAACAAAAAACCCTGTTATGTTTGGATAGAAAAATACTCAATTTTAAAACTTCAGAAGAAGATAGGTTAATTTGAAAACCAGGTAAAAATTGTAATTCAAATTATATTCTTACCATCATAAGACCAGATTAGATCCGCAGTAGAAGCTTTGGTCTCAGGAGTCACAGCCACTATTTCTGTAAAATTAAAATCAAAACATTGAATTTACCCAAACTAGTAGTCATCGTGATTATGACCGGCTGGTACATGGCAATAGGAGCACTAAGGGGAAGGCCTTATTCCAGCAGTGGCCGTCTTCCGGCTATTGTTGATGATGATGATGATATTGCGATGGGCCCACACCGTAACTGACTCTCAACACGTTAAACGCCATGGCAGTCACCGGTGACCGACATTAGCGGAGGATTTGCCTTCAACAGTTTTTTATTGGCAGTCAATGCCTTAATCGTTGAATGTTGCGAAGTTATGCCAAGGTATTCCCGGTGGGATACAATATGGGGTTCTTCAAAAAAGGAGTAAATCCTTACTAATATTATAAATCCGAAAGTGAGTTTGTTTGTTCCTCTTTCACGCCGTAACTACTAAACCGATTGCTTTGAAATTTTGCACACGTAAAGTTAGAAGTCCAGATTAAATAATAGGATACTTTTTATCCCGAAACAATGTGATATTCCCGAGGGAAAACAAAAATATTAGTATAGATGGCGCTGTGTGTCTTCGTATAGATGGCGCAGTATGCCATTTAAAACAATTCAAGGAATTACCTACTAATTGGAAGTTTAGCGCTTTATCTATAGCGCTTATTTGGTGTTAATCTACACTTATTCGGTGCACTTTTCGACTCATTTATTTTGTGACGCGAGCGAAGCCGCTGGTAAAAGCTAGTAGGTTAATAAAGGGACGGCAAGGCGCATGTAATGCCCCAGGTGTTGCAGGCGTACATAGGCCAAGGTAACCACTTACAATCAGGTAGGCCGTGTGATTTTCTTGCCACCGTCGTGGTATAAAAAAAGTTAGTTATATTCGTTTAAATGAAACTATGGTTTCTACATTACAATATTTCCAAGTTATCAGTACAGGTTTTCAGCAGGAACTTGATTAGGTACACAGAAACAGAATTTGGGTCCGATTCAAGTGTCCATTTTTTTTTTGTGGAATAGGAGGCAAACAAGCAGACGTATCACCTGATGGTAAGCGATCAGCGCTGCTCATGGACATCCGCAACACCAGAGGACTCACAGGTGCGTTGCCGGCCTTTTAAAAAGGAATACGCTCTTTTCTTGAAGGTTTGAAGGTCGTATCGGTATAGTAAAAGTATATAAAGTAGATAAAGTATATTTAAATGGAAAATAAATCTAAATAAGTGATCAAATAATATCACGCTTCGAAAATATTTAACAGGCCTTTTATTCCCGAAAGGGTAGGCAGAGGTGCACATTATACCACTGTACAATGTAACACCCACTTTTTACTATTTATGTTATGAGTCCCATGTAATAGGGGGTGACATATCAAATAATTTAGTATGCTATACGCACTGGAAAAAAATAAGGCATACAACCCTTCAAGTGGGGAGCTTCCCGAGCGAACGAGCGATTACTAGTAATCGATCTGCAAAAGTATTTTAAATGAAAAACTTTTTTGAGTTTCCATTTTTTACGGAGTAGTGACTGACTAAGTGTTCCATTAAAATAATAAATGATTCAGTAAATGGGCTCCAAGACAGTGAACCTATGAAATATCAAGAAAAGGATTTAGGATGACTGAATAAGGCCTGCAGTGAGCTGCTGGAAGCAGGTCGGTTCCAAGTCAGCCTGTTAAAATTTGTTGAAAATCATCCCCTAAATTTGTTCATACAAAAGTAGTCTCTAAACATTGGAAATAAGGTTTATAATGTAGTTAGTGGAGACCGGTGACCGCTTCGGGATATATGGGAGTAATGTCCTATGGGTCGATGTGAAAGGCATTGGGGAAGGTCTAAATACCTTCGTACCGAGGACATTTGTGGTTGATATGATGATGAATAAAAAATGTACTCTGATAGCGTCGAAACCAACATAAAGTTCCAGAGCCTTTAATTCATCGAAAGATTGAACAGATGCACATATTGAAATAATTACTGCCTCGTTGGCAAATTGGTTGCAAGTGCGACTTTGAGTGCAAGTGTGACCGGGTAAGAGGTATTCCCGGGCCGGGCAGAGTAATATAGGGTTTTTTAGAAAAATCTCAGTGGTAGCACGGAGTCTGGAATTGTGCCCGGTATATGGCAACCGACTCCCCCCCTATTACACGGGACTCATAACATAAATAGTGAAAAGTGGGTGTTACATTGTACAGTGGCATTAAGTGCGTAATGTACACCTCTGCCCCTTCTGGGATAAAAGCCGTGATGTTATGATGAAGCCATATTGAAATATTATGTAACATCCAGTTTTCAGATGTTATGTAGTAAGGGCGGTGAGACCAAAAAATCTAGCGTAAAACAATAGGTAAGATTACATCACATCTATTATCTGAAATGTAACAGGTGTACTAGAAAACGTCTCATCTATTGTTCGTATCACGAAAACAAATCCATTGAAATCGATAATACAATCTACGTTTCGTCCTGTTATTGAGAATTTTGGAAATTAAACACTTATCTGACCCAAAATTGGGATCACATCGTTGATCAAAGATTACGAAGATTATATCATGTGTGAATTGAATTTTACTGTGTGCTGTAAAATTTATTTACAAAAATCTCTGTTAACGGACTTCAAAAAAGGAGGTTCTATATTTGACCTGTATGTATTATGTATATGTACATGTTATGTGCACGATTATCTCGCGATCGAATCGATGCGTTTGATGCGATTTTCCGAAAAGTGTTTATTAAGCTTAGGGGAAGGCTTTAGTATATAATTTAACCTTTCAAAATAGAGGGGTTGAAGTGGGTTTTTCAAACGTTGTTTGAAAAGAAGAATTATTGGTTATTTATATATATATGTGCGCAGCGTAGGACGTTCACCTACAAGGTGGACAGACCTCCTGGTAAGGGATACAGAAAGCTGCTGCATGCAGACTGCGATGGCCGATCTGGAAGTCTCTGGGGAAGCCCTATGTTCAGCAGTAGATGTTCTATGACGTCCACTGCTGTAGGTGATGATGATGTAGGTGATGTAGGAACATGCACAAACACCAAATATAGGAAAGAAACATTATAAAAACTACGTTTAAAAACCGACTTTAACCCCCTCTTTTTTATATACTAAAACCTTCTCCTGTATGTAACCTACACTTCTGAAAACCGCAGCAAAATCGGTTCAGCCATAATCTATATAATCGCACATAAACATTTATATACATACATACAGGTCAAACTGAGAATCTCTTTCTTTTTTGAAGTCGGTTAAAAATAAAGGAGTTGGTGGCAGATTTACAAAATATAAAACGAAGCACGACTTTTAGCATTCTACCTTGAAAATGGCGAAATGCTCTATGCAAACTTCCACCCCCAATTTTATCGAAGAAACAAAAACTAGCCTATGTTCCTTCAACTATCTCTACTCAAACATCACGTTAAATTAGTGACTCCGTTTTGCTATGAAAGATGGATTAACAAACAGATATTCACACTTTCACATTTATAGTACCTAAGAAATGACGAGCATGCATGAAAAAAATGATGACTGTTGATGTAGCGAAAGAGGTATGTAAGAATCGTAGCAATTGGCGTTTGATAGTCTCTACCTAACCCCTTGAGAGTATATATGTTGTAAGTATGGAAGTATGAATAACAGTTAAGTATAAAGGTACAATATCTTATTCTTAGGTAACATACAAGCAGACGGATCACCTGATGATAAGAAATCACAACCGCCCTTGGACATCCACTGTAATAGTGGAGTTACAAGTGCATTACTGACCCTAGGGATATGAGCATTTCGGATGGAGGTTTTGCAGAATTAGGCTTCCGGTAACCTCACTCATACGGCGATGTGCAACTGAAGCGTTGTCTCCCGCCGGTTTTCTTTCAGGCCGTATGTCACTCCATGACTCCAGTCGAGCCGGCCCATCGTGGCGCTCCCACGAGAAAATCTTATGCACATACACAGAAACAAAAATAAACGTAACAGAAACACTTACCTAATAAAAACGGGGAGAGTATAAATACAAATATCAACATTTCCAAAAGTAATAGAAAAATATAAAAATAATCGACTTAATTAAATATTTCCTTTGAAAAAATCACTAAGGACTGCCATCGGGCTGAGGTGAAGTCGGAATGAAGGTATAACCTATAAATTGAATGGTGAGAGAAATTACATTGTTCTGCTAAAAGAAATAAAACAAAAGGCGATCGTCATACGATTCAGGTTTCTGAATTTTTTTTTGTGAGTTTCGTAATGAATTCTCTCTTCCGATATTTTTGTGAAAATTCGACAATGAATGGGTGGAAATTCTTAATCTTGTGTGGTTCACAGCACAACCATAGCGCAGTGGTTCATTCTTCAATTATTCAACTTAACTTATTGTTTTGGTAACATGTTCCTAAACATGCATTAATTCAACGAGGGAAGTGGAAACTATCGATTTTTTCTTCTTTCTTCTCCTCTTATAATATAATATCTTCTGATTCACTTCGTTACGGGAATCAAGACAGTTACTCATGTCCCTGGGACGCGCCATACTTCAGTGTTCCGGTGTTTTCATGATTGTATCTACTGTAGATCCTGGCTTACAGGAGTTGCAGCGGTTTTTGGGAGGTGGTGGCGGGCTTGACCCATTTAAAAAATGTTTCTAAACATTTGTTTTCATGAACAAGGCAGGCTTCTTACAGCAGGAATAAGTAGGGAAAAGATATTAGTTTGCTCCTTTACATACTATTTTCGGGATCAAATGTCTCGATGGCAACGTGAAGTACTTAAGTACCTATCTTTCCCGCGATATCGGGTAAGTATGTAAGTTTGTATGTTTCAAATTACCGTCACACTCTTTTCTTGCTCTTCTCTTAAAAAAAAGCGTTGGCCCACACTAGGATTTTCTCCTGTATCGTGGGGGCGTTTACAAACATACAAGTTCACATACACATGACACCCAGACCAGGAACAAAAATCTGTGGATCACAGAGAATGAAAGAGTTGTTACGTGCGGGAATCGAACCCGCAACCCGTGCGGCAGCCAGTTGCCCAACCAACCAACCATGCAGTCGAATTACTAACTACCCCTATTAGAATTGCTACATCTCGGGATTGTACCTAACATCTCGCCTAAACTTTGAAGAATGCAGTTTTATCATCTTATACACGAATCCGGTGACCCGAGTCGTGTCATATCTACATCAGAACAAATAGATAATGCACCATGTCCCCTCCATCGTTATTCTAATCGCCAGGAAATTTAGACCTTGTCTAGACTTCTGATATCTTGAGCGGATGCTTCAACGGAAGATCTTGATTGATAGGTTAGGCACAGGATACTGCAATGCCCTGATTCTTGTGGGTACAGTTTGAAAATATCGTCGATGTAGTTTGTACTGATTCATGAATTGTTGGTACCTACTTATTCAATACTAGCTTTTACCCGCGGTTTCGCTCGCGTCACAAAAATATAAAAAGTAGCTTGTGACATATACCAATACATACAGCGCCATCTATACCAATACTTTTGTTTTCCCTCGGGAATATCAAATTTTTCCGGGATAAAAAGTACCCTATTATTTAATCCGGATTTCTAACTTTACGTCTGCAAAAATTCAAAGCAATCGGTTTAATAGTTACGGCGTGAAAGTGGAACAGACAAACAAACAAACTCACATTCTGATTTATAATATTAGTAAGGATTAATTCGTACAGCTCTGTAAAATTGCTAGGCCACTGAGTAGTAGTGACATTTAAGAGTAGGGCTCCGGTTCGAATTACGAATAGGAATGGGTGGTTTTAAGTTAATAAGAGTCTGACACTCCCTCTCACCTCACTCAAGGCGGGAGAAGCCATTGGATGATTCCCCCCCTCAATAATACATAGTAGTTGAATTATTATGTTTTAGGCTTATCCACGTAACTGTTTGACGAGAAATTCGACTGGCGTCTAGTAGCAGTACAACAATCGTCGCAACGTGTGTCGCGGAATAACATAACATAACCACACGCTTTTTAACCCCGAAGGGGTAGGCAGAGGTGCACATTATGCCACTGTATAATGTAACATCGCCTCGTTGGCCGAGTGGTCGCAAGTGTGACTGCCGGGCAAGCCGATTCCCGGGTCGGGCAAAGTATTAATGGGTTTTTAAAAAATTCTCAGTAGTAGCACGGAGTCTGGAATTGTGCCTGGCAATAGGCTCCCTATTACATGGGACTCATAAGATAAATAGTGAAAAGTGGGTGTTACATTGTAGGTACATGGCATAATGTGCACCCCTGCATTACTTAGGCAGATTAGGCCAATAACGTGAATTATCCAAAAAAAGTTATTTACATTCTAGAAGTCTAGACTATTCATTGACCATATTACAAATATTTTGAAGCAGTTAAATATTATTTTATGTTACGAGGCTGAAATAATAATTCTGGTCATAAACCACAATCTTTAACAAATACTAGAACTAAATTCTATGTCTATCTATGTAGGTCGTAAGTTAAATCTACATTTTAAAGAAATAGTCAAAATAAAATGAATGTTATGTTAATAATGACTGGAGTCTATTGATAAGATCTGTCTTTAACCTCAAATGGAAAAGTAAACCACGTTCGTTAAGCGGTTTCAGTGATTGTCTAGCAACGGGTCCTCATAGGCCCAGGTTCGATATAAGGATCGGATGAATTGTAGCATTATCTTATAAGACTCGTAACATCACATAGTTAAAACAAAGTCGCTATACGCCGTCTGTCTGTCCTTATACGTATGCTTAGATCTTTAAACCTACGAAACGGCTTTTGATGCAGTTTTTTTTAATAGATAGAATGATTCTAAAGGAAGGTTTATATGTATAATACATGCATATTGCACCCGTGCGAAGCTGGGGCGGGTCGCTTGTAACTGATAAATCTAAATGTACCTACTTCGTGTTCAGCAATAAAGATTTGTTGATGTGTACCTGCCTACCCCTCTGGGAGAAAGGCGTGACGTAACGGTAGGTACCTATATTACGTATCTTTACTTAGCACACGTTTTACCTTATAATTGATAGCGGTTTCTATCGCTCTGTGTCACTAAAGCCTTTAAGCCTAAAGTAATTAAGCTATAATTACAGGAGCGAGCTCTCCATAAAATAAAAGGTCCTAAGCTTCAGTACATTCAGTAAATTTAGCTAATTGTAAATCACAAGTAGGAAGGAATCTATTCAAACACCAGGATTGAATCTAGTGACAGTTTTGTTACCTATGATAACTGATAAATACAAGCTTACAATTACTTACTTAACTTATCTGAACAGGTAATTAAATTCCGATACTTATTAGTGGTTTACATCTTTACTAATATTATAAATTGGAAAGTGAGTTTGTTTGTTTGTTTGTTTGTTCCGCTTTCACGTCGTAACTACTAAACCGATTGCTTTGAATTTTTGCAGACGTAAAGTTAGAAGTCCGGATTAAATAAATAATAGGGTACTTTTTATCCCGGAAAAATTTGAATTTTATATTCCCGAGGGAAAACAAAAGTATTGGTATAGATGGCGCTGTGTGTATTGGTATATGTCACATAGGCTACTTTTTATCCTTTTGTGACGCGAGCGAAGCCGTGGGTAAATATTAAATAAAAATCATTCAAATTCTGCAATTCTGCACCACCTAAAGATCGGCTGTCAGGCAAGTCAAAGTCCACGCGTTTTTTTGTAAAATAAAAATCTGTTATAATTCTTCCTTTGTCCTGAATCATTTGATCTGTTTAAGATCTAATTGGTTATTTTATGGAGGCACTCGCGGTGGCCGGGCGTAGTCGGCCATTAGGTCACATCCTCGCGGACCAGACAATTGCCACTACTGATATGATCCGGTTATATAAATAGTACGCCATTATAAGGACAATGGACTAAGACTCCTCTTAAGACCTATTTCTTCGAGAAATTTTCTGGACTTTTTTTAGTGAGGTGGGAGGGCGAGTCAGAATCTTACTGACTAGGACTTGGAGTGTGGTTATTTGAGCTGTAAACAAACTAATCAACATAACTCTAAACAACATAAAATATATATTCAATTCAAAACAGTAGCTTCAGAGATTCAAACAAACAAGCAAACGAGCAAATTCTTTAGCTTTATACATGATAACAAAAGTATAAGGATTTTTTTTAAGGGGAATTCCATGGAATTGCTTCTCCCGACTACGTGAGCCGGGAGGGAGTGTCAGACGCTTACTGACTAAAAAAACACCCCGTTTCTACTCCTGAACTTTGGGCCCGAGCCCCGATAACCCGCGACATAGTAGTAGGATAAGACCATAGATATAATATTTCTGTAGATAGGACACACAAACACCTACCTACAAATAAATTACCATACGATATTCTAATTTCATTCCTAATTCTCCGACAGCAGCCGGTGCAAAACTGATTTAATATTTAAACACAATTTGTGTTTAGGCTTCTAATGCATATGAGATAGCTACGGAATGAAGGGGCAGGCTCTAATGCATTATTTAATATCTTCAGTTACCAAACTAACGCCACCATTTTAATTTTTAATTCCAATAGCTATTATAGTTTGATTCTATTTGTAGATCTAGGACTACTTAGGATAGATGAATTTACGTCTACGTGAACTTATGAAACTGTAACTAGTTGCGAGACGTAGGGATTGTAGCAGACCCGATAGTCCTTACTTAATATTATAAATCTGAAAGTGAGTTTGTTTGTTTGTTCCACCTTCACGCCGTAACTACTCAACCGATTGCTTTGAATTTTTGCAGACGTAAAGTTAGAAGTCCGGATTAAATAATAGGGTACTTTTTAACCCGGAAAAAATTGATATTCCCGAGGAAAAACGAAAGTATTGGTATAGATGGCGCTGTGTGTATTGGTATATGTCACATAGGCTACTTTTTATTCTTTTGTGACGCGAGCTAAGCCGCGGGTAAAAGCTAGTATTATATATGATAGTCCCTCCCATCCCAACCAGGCGGGAGAAGTCATTCGTTGACTTTTCCCCCTTAAAAAATCCCACTAGTATCACAAATTTGGAAGTTTGTATGTGTGTTTGTTTGTTTGTTACTCCTTCACATCAAAACGGCTGAAGGGATCGGGATGAAATTTGGAACAAGGGTAGATTATGGTCTGGAATAATAGAACCTACATATACATAGGTAACATTTTTTATCCCACGGGTACGCGGGCAAATACGCTGGAAAAAACTGGTAGAACCGAAAAGACACGTCTGAAGTCAGAGGTTTTGAGATTCTCGAAATTATTGGAATGAGGGATCATATAAAGAGGTCGGTAACTAATACAGACTTTCAGACAAAAGTAGTTAACATTTAGTGGCTAATCACATACTATGGGGAAAAACGCCTGAAAAGAAGATTCCCAAGAAGAAAATGTTTATTTTTCTATATTTAAATACGGGTGAGCCATGCTTCGGCACGAATGGGCTGGCTCAACCGAAGTGATACCACAGCCTCAATGAAAACCGGCGTGAAACAATGCTTGCGGTGTGTTTTGTCGTGTGAGTGAGGTTACCAGAGGCCCAATTACACCCCCTCCCCAGTCTCCCCAATCTCCAATTTCTCCACAATCCTCGAATTCCGAATTGCCAAAAGGCCGGTAACGCACTTGTAACGCCTTGGTGTTCCAGGTGTCCACTGGTGACGCCGATTGATTACCATCAGGTGATCCGTCGGCTAGTTTACCGGCTATTGCCAAAAAATAAAATAAAAAAATCTTTACTATTTTTATTAATCTTTTGAAAAATCGTCGTTGTATAACCCAGCGTTATTATAATAGAGGACATAAGATTTTTTTTTTTTTAATGGGTAAATCATCGAATGACTGCTCCCGCCTGGGTGAGGCGGAAGGGAGTGTCAGACTCTTACTGACTAAAAACCACCCCGTTCCTTCTCCTGCACGTCGAGCCGGAGCCCCGGTTACCCGTTAGGTTCTCCGCGACTCCGAATCGGCATCGGCCCTATTGGGCCCTATCTGTGGTGGTCTGATGGCTCTTTGAGGCGCGCGCGGAACGCGACGCGCCGTACGCTCGGAGGACATAAGATATGAGTAGTGTTATGAATTACATTGTTATTGTTTATATTAAATCTTTCATAAGACATACTAAATTAATTACTATGCTTTCGGCTAACTCACCAAACTGTTTGACGTGGAACTCGACTAGTTTAAAGCCATGACGTGGCGACTGCGACGACAGTCGCCGGTCGCGGAATACTGCTCACGAATATGACCCTCTAGCATGGCTTGAAACTAAAACATAATAATTATATTTTTATTTGTTATATTTACGGTTTAATGAACCGGTAGACCAAGGTTGAATAATTACGATTATCAAAGGTATATCGATGACGTTGAATCGATAATTAATCGAATCTTTATCTAGTATTTACCTAAGTAAACATTGATCACTATTTATAATAACTAAATATAGATTTTTTATCAACTTATTAAGCTTTACCTTAGCGATAAACAGTTTATAATTAGAAATCCATAAGTCGATTAAGGTAATTCAGTTTTATTTTTAATCAGTTTTCTAAAAAACAAGAATGGATTTTGTGAATGGTAGAGTGAGTGAAATGGAAATGAGATAGTGAATAAGAAAAATAAAAAGTTTCTAAGTAGATAGATAAGATAAGTACCTTCCGAAGATGAAGAAGTTCTCAAAAGTAATAGACGCATCTACAATAATTAACTAGTTCATACAAAGTAGGCAGTAGTATAAATTAGACACCGGCGTCCTTTCGTACGACAGCATATGCATCCCCATCATATAGATTGTTGGCAGGCCACAACTGTGCGCTTCTCACGTAGCTTTCTGCCTCGCACAGCAAAACTGTGGAATGATATGTCGTCGGCGGTATTTCCGACCCGATACGACCTCCAAAACTTCAAGAAAAAAGCGTACTCCTTTTTAAAAGGCCAGCAATGCACCTGTGACTCCTCTGGTGTTGCGGATGTCCATAGGCGGCGCTGATCGCTTACCATCAGGTGATCCGTCTGCTCATTTGCCTCCTATTCCATAAAAAAATGGACATGTAGCAGGAAATATGTTTAATTAGCAATCTTTAATGATTTAATTTAATCAAAAATAACAATACAATCTGAAACATATCCAATCACTGCGCTATACAGTTGCATTTTGATACATCACCCTATTATTATGAAAAGGGACTTTTGATGTAGTTGGTTAAACTCGTTCTATCCAGTTTGTACTGGACACATCCAGGTGTAAATAATCTTAGTAATTTACAATTTTTATCATAATTATGCTGACATTTCAGGGAATGGATATCAGATTAAAGTGGTCATAAATCATGTTACAGAATTTTTATTTATCGCTCAATAATGTTTTTATTGATTTCCAAAAGTATGTCTGACCTCATGATCTAAAATTCCTTATTTACTAATCCAAAATAGACCCTAATCCACAGAAAGGTCGATCTCAATCAGAGCTCAGCCCGAAGATGTTGAAAAAATGGCGGGCGTAATGTCACTTAGAAATGATTGAAGCATCAAAATGTCAGTGGCGTATTTATGTTATACCACATTAACCTAATCACATTAAAAATAAACACAATCTTAACTTTTAATCAATAAATGATGCTGTCATTACATTAAGTATACCTAAATATTGTGTCGATCATCAGATGTAAAAACATTAGTTAAATACATTAAATTACTCACAACTTCCAACAACTTTAATGATTCATTGTTATTTTTATAGGTTTTTTTTATAAAAACAAACAAGTGTATTAAGATTAAGATTAAAAAAACAAAATAGATTGGGCAGGTAAAAGGTAGGTGTGTGACTAAATATCATGAACTACCTAGTTTTACTGCGCGGTTTTACCCTCTCTATTCGGCGCCTATTGATTGCCCTGCCTTAATAAATGGACTATCCAACACAAAAGGAATATTTTTAATTAGACCAGTAGTTCCTGATATAAGCATGTTCAAATAAACAGACAAACAAACAAACTCTTTAGCTTTATAATAAAGTATAAAATTAAGTAATAATTCTTTTATAAACCACGTTTAAAACAGCCGACTTTAATTGCCTTTGTTTTTACAGTCTGTCGAAAATCTGTTCAGCTGATCGTAAAATATTCGCATACAAACGTACATACACTCTATTTTTTTCTTTTTGAAATCGCTTAAAAATAATTCCTCCAGTTTAAGCATTCATCCACATCGATTGGAAAGCTTTTCTAGAAGACTAAAGCATTATCACTTGATGTTAACTTAATGGATGAGTTGGCCAAGGGTACTTACATCTCGTCGTTTTTCATACATCCGAACTCAATTCAAAATATGTCTTTGGATATAGGGCTCGTACACAAAATTACGATGCGAATTGCTGCGATGCGATTTCGTGCGACAAGGCGTCTCCCAGGGAGACCATTCCTTCGACGACCGTCAACCGTACTACACGTAATTTTAATTCAAAACTATGTAGGTCGTGATATGGGTCGTAAAAAGAAGTGTGCACTTCAGGTATTATTTAGGAGATACAGGAAAAAGAAACAAAGAAGATTTTGGGAAGATAAGATTTTGGTCGAATCAATTCGCAATTTCTTGCGATGCGTAGAGGGAGCTCGCACATTTTTGCGATGCCGCACTTTCTAAACCTACCAACCAATGTGACTTTATCCGAGTCATATGTACTTTCTAAGATTTTTTAGACATCACTGAAGGTGAAGGAAAACATCGTGAGAAAACCTAGGTTTATAATTTCTAATTATAAGTTTGTAATCGCCAACCCGTAGCATGGAGATTAATGCTCAAACCTGAGAAGAGGCTTTGCTCAGCAGTGGGCATTTGTAGGCTGTTCATGATGATGCCGGAACGTGAGACACAACAAATATTCTATTGTGTCTCATACACCGAGGTTAAAGCTTGTTAAATTAGCAAGCTGTTTTAGGATGACCTGATGGTAAGCAATCAGCGTCGCCAATGGACACCCGCAACACCAGAGGAGTCACAGGTGCGTTGCCGGCCTTTAAAAAAAAAGCTTACTTTAGAGCTTACCGAATTAATCTGATTATTACATAATACGAGCACTTATCTACAGAAGTTTGATAAAGAACAACTTAACAGATGTCCTTCAGAGATAAGATATTGGTAAGATCATGATGACTGTAGACTACAAAAGTAAAATAAATAATGCGGCATAATTATCGATAATTTAGACATGATGCCTTTACCGATAGTGGTGATTAATGACTATTTGATTGAATTGTCGATTTGTTTGTTGTGTTTAACAGGTGATGCACAGTTTTTTATGTTTTTTTTTGTAGATTTCTGATGTTAAAGAGTTTGCTGTTTTTAGGTTTTATCAACAATGTAAGTTACGTACCAAAGTTGTGAAACAATTTCGATGTATATTGTTATCATTTTAAACATAACACATATTTAATTTATTTAAATTCTGACTGCCTTTTGGCTTGGCACAAATATGTACCTAAGGTTTATTCTTATAAAGATGTAATTTTATGTTTAAGTTAAGTTTCAAGTTAACAAAATTATTATAAGTTACTATTCTTCAGAGTTATTTTACATTTTATTAAAATAATAATTAAAATTTGAAAGGATATACTTAAAGGACAGTGAAAATAATAAACTATATGAAGTTGTAATATTACGTTTTTATTTTTATCTATTTTTAATAGAGCATTCAATAATATTATACTGTACATTTTTCATTTAAATAGTTTCTTAAATAATTAATCACACACTCATTTACAATCGTTCATTTCACAGCCAATTTATTACTATTAATAATAGAACATTTAAACAATAATATCTAAAAAAAATGATAATTTAAATGACATAAAATAATAAATTAATTTAAATGTTCAATTATATTACCGATATGTACAAAGGAACAGAATACAATTAAATTATCTTACATTAAGATTAAATACGTCACACACACTTAATAAAAATTATACATTAATAAATCATATTTATGAATATATTAATGTTTTATTACATTATCATAATCCTATAGTCGTCGATAATAATAATAATTATTATAATAGAGATATAATAATCTGATAAAGATTTATCTAACAAAAGATTGTGACTTTGAGCAGGTGTCACGTATTATATCGTGACCATATTTTGGAAATAAATAATAATAAATAAAGGTTTCTATAATAACTAATAACATATTTACATTTTTTATTATATCTAGTTTGTACCTAAACCTCTAAGTGCGATTTCATTAAAATTGAAGTTCAAATATCATTATTCTCAGCTTTACTTCAAATTAAGCATTTTTTCAAAATCACTACATACATAGTATAAAACAAACTCGCTATACGCCGTCTGTCTGTCCATATATATGCTTAGATCTTTTTTAATAGGTAGAGTAACTCTTTAGGAAGGTTTATATGTATAATACATGCATATTGTACCCGTGCGAAGCCAGGGCGGGTCGCTAGTTGAAAATATATTAAAAAAATGTATTATGATAGCTTGATTTTTAAAATTACAGTTCTTCTATAGTTTTTAAAATCAAAAACATCAGCATCTAGGTCAATTAGTCAACAAGCTATTATTCCTAATTTTACTAGATCAATTCTGATGATTAATTAACACAATGTTATCAAATATTTTCGTCATTACTTTTTTAATGAAATCGCACGTGTTTTGTATTTATTTGATACTATCTTATTAGCAGTAATCTTGATTTATGATTCAATATACTTTTTTGATGAAGTTCATAGTTATATGCACGTGGTAAATCGAGTTGTGGTATTCTAAAATCGATCTTAACTTATTTAGTTATTGGGTCATAAATCCTAAAGAATCCCTTTGGCTTTCTATTCTATTAGGTCAAATGAAGTTTCAGGCGCTGTTTGTAAAGTTTTTGATACATGTTTTTGCCTAATTAACTCGTCGAGTACCGGTTTTATAGACACAATTAAAGAACAATAGGTCGCGGTCACCGGTGACCGCTTGGTGTTTGACAGTTTAATGTTCATATTTTATCACAACTTTACTTTATCTTTACTCTAAGATTTACGGTTCAAATCAATATAATATTTCGCGACACACACTACGCCAATTTCACATTCAAATAGATAGAAGCAGTCTAAATCAAGGACTGTTTAAAATCATGCTATAACGCGGAACTATAACTATTATAATCCAGAACTAATTACATTATAATCGAAAAGAATTATCTTAGAAACATACATATCTATGTTTTAAGATTTTAATCGACACGTGCATTAAGATACTGTTACACAATTACTAATTTAAAGCATGCTTCAGTTGAGCACATGCCACTTAGTAGCATATGTGTCAGAATGTTACTCAAAACAAAAGCATGCTCAATTCGGGCATGCTTGCGAATCGACAGACGTTCGAATTTTGAACATTTTTGAGCATGCTCAATAGAACCAATAGAACACCTTAAAGCGTGCTATTTTAGTGAACCAGTACATTTAGTAAGCAAGATTATGTAATCTATATTGTTGATGACTAGAAATCAGTGATAAGGTTTTGATAGCAAGTATTTCTCTGCAGTCGATTAGGTTTGAGATTACATTCTGCTATTTTAAATCTCCTCTACTTAGCATTATCTTCGGTTTTTTAGTACCTACTATCACTGATCGACAATAATGATTACATTTTATAAGAAGCCTACAATTTGCAGATAATTATTCTTTATCCTCTCGATTGGAATTAAAGTGTTAAACGATTTTACTTAGAAAAAAAAATTATATAGCTATTTCTATATAGCCCAAAAATGTTCTGCAAGATGGCGAAACTTCTCATCACTATAGACTTATGGCACTTTTACAAATAGATAACAGTTAACTTCAGAAGTTCGCTTCATCTTCCACTCCTCGACACTACTTCTACTTACTTAGTTGGGCAGTTTAATAAATAAACTAACGTTCTTTTGGCAACTAAGGAACGTTTTTGCACTTCCTAGGTGGCGCTCCAAGCGTTTAAAGTGCTATGGGTCTTGTAGATGTCGCTACGGATTCGTAGTAACAACTACAAGTATATAGACCATATTATAATGGACGACCATTAGATATTGGTCTATATGCCTTAATCTTTAAGCACTCTTAAACAACAAATTCTAGCACATGTACATTTGAATCCTTTAGATGAAATTATATAACACCATAATTATTTAGCTTTTACGCAATTTTTGGCAGGAGCTCCGAAAAGTTTCCGTTTGATGTTCAAGAATGCTCCAACGCCCTTGTTGACTCCCGCAGCAAGGGAGGTGGAGAGGCAGGAGAAGAGGCTGATGAGGGTTCCTGGGAGGGTGGGGGCTATGATGGAGGCACAGGAGGCTATGGAGCGGTATACCACTCTGTTGTTCTTCGGTTGAAGGCTACGGTAGTTGTAGTCTCCGCCTACATCGACCTTGGTGAATAGTGCGTACTAGAGGACAAAGAGAAAAGTATGTGTTAAAAGGGAAATGGTATTTCATTCTTAAAAGTACCTTAGGGCTTTTGAAATGTTTATTTAAAGTGGATATTATAAAGCAAAAGCAACTGATGAATTTGAACCAATTATTTTGACGGCCAAATTGCTTTTTTAGTAAAATCGAAATAATTTATGATTTAACTTTGAATTTCGAAAACGATTCCTAGAAAAATCTTTAATAAGTAAAATGGTTGTATCTATAATGATGTTTGTTTCAAAATCCTTACCTGGTCAGGAGAAATGTAGATTGGTTTGTCCATGACGATCCAGGTGACGACTTCCTGGCACATGGGGGTAGTGAGAGAGCCATGGTACGTGTAGTAGGACTGGGGCTCATTGCTCAACAGACGCCTGTTGGACAAAGAAACATTTGTATTAGAAACAAGTAAATGAGGAATAGGATCTAATAAATTGTGGTATATTTTGGATTTTAGTTAAGCTTTGGGAATGATTTAATGTGTAGGTTTTTAGATTCACTTAAAGCCATATTTTCTGCACCATTTTAGAAATTGGCCAGCCCGTCACATTTACCTTACATAGTTATCATTTCAATGGACTTATTGACTTCACATTTATTCGCAACATTAACATCATACTATTACGGTACCCTTTACAATTCCACTACACTATCTCCTTGGACGTATCTCTTCGTCAAATTAGATCTGCTGACTACGTGACCTCTTTAAATGAAATTCCGAAGGTCATTGGAATTCTCCTGAGTTTACCTGATTCATGTAATCTTCAAGCGCGACTAAAACTACCTGCTATTGTTTTACGCCCTAAGCATTCGTTCCACTATTCTCTTCCGTCCCTTGACCATAACATAGTCTAATACCTATTTTGTATCTACTTGTATTATGTTCACTATATTTCCGCATTTTTCTTTAATTTTGAATGGCTAATTAAGTTGGTGTTTATAGTTTTGAGTCATTGTGTAAATAGAATCACGAGGGGTGATGGGTGTTGTTGATTTGTTGATGTTGGACATTTGTCACGGATTTTAGCGTTAAATTTGAGTAAAATATTGGAGTAGGTATCTACATTTGGTATTCTAGTCAAGTAGCAGCCGCAATCCTAGTTTAACTAATATTAAATGAGGTTTAAGTATCTATAATTGTTTATTTTAGACATAAACGGAAAAATCCAGTAGCACTTAAGTGAATCAGTTCTAGCAATTGTGTGTCAATCTTCATCTGCGTCTAATTCAGTTGTAAGAACTAACCTATTTTGTATACTAGCTGTAACTAGTTCTAGTCCATATTTTCTATTATTCAATTTATTGGTTTAGTCAAAGCTCATTGAGTTATCTATTCCTTAGAAAGTCTCAGTATCTATGTTCACAAATCTGTTGTTCGTTAGTTAGAAATCCTTCACTTACGTGATGTCTATTCTTCGTGGCTCAGTGTTGTTCTGGGAGCTGTTCACAATGTAGGGCATCATTGGAATGATTTCCTCCAAAGCACGGTCACTGCCGTATCCTCTGTGCATCTATGGAGAAGATGATAGGGTTAGAAGTTTAGTTTTTCATCGAACTGCAAATTTTAGTAATGGGTTTAGTTCATTTTTTACAAAATCTCAAAGGTCCCTGAAGAAACCTTAAACATTTCTATTCTCTTCGAAAGATTTACTCTTTAAAACTAGTCTCGACATAAGAATTTAGTTGTCGTAGGAACTTAGATAGATTTGCGTCTATAGGAGTTTTGAAAATTTTTAAAAAATGTAATTGTTCCTTAATTGACTACTACTTAGGTTCTACCTAAGAACGATAAGGCACTGCTTACCAAAAAGAAAACTCCAATGACTGCTAATCCATCAGCTCGAGCCAGAGCCTCGTCGAGGGTCAGCCCAGTCTTAATGTGCACCATGTGGACTTCCAGAGGGTACCTGAGGAAGAATACTTTTATTAAAATGTGTACATTTAATGAACTTGCGAGAATATACAGACAGTCGTAATCTTAACGAAGGCGAAGAAAATTTGGAAATAAAAGTAATTTTGTGACGATTATGAAAACTAGGCATTTTAATAATAATATTGAATAATGAGCATTTGAGTATATACTATTTTCTCAAATAACGACCTGACTGATGTAATGTTTTGACTAGTCAACAGACTAAACAAATACCATTTACGATGGTACTGTAAAATCATGTCATTAAACAAGTAGCTCGTTTGTTTTATTTAATTGATAATAATTACTCTCTTTTTATCTCAGGGTCTTTACTACTGTGTAAAAAGATAATATGAAACTTTTAAACTTTCTTTCCTCTTGAGATCTTCTTTTGGGATAAAGAGAAGGAAAATTCTATCCGAAATTCTTATCTCATGAAAGTCCACGTGCGCAAACAAATTGTTTCAAGTTAAACAATCTTGCCGACACCAGTTTTTGAGATTAGTGGACAAATAAATGCCACTCACAGGTTTCTAAAAACACAGGTAATGTCTGAACAAACTCTGCTGATGCCCGCTTATCTACGTGACATAATATCGCACTATATCGTTTGTTTAAGATTAAAACTTTTTTGAACATTTCTGTGATGATTTGTTCAAGAACATTCCATACGACCTGTAATGCGTCTGTATTTATTTTGCAAAATATTTGAGCCTCTGACTGCTACAGAAAACTGTTGAAGGCAAGGCCGCCGATGACCTACGTGGCGGTTAACGTCCCCATGTTCGAGTCCTCGCCCGTGACAAAGTATGATGTAAGTGAAAAAAAATACTTTCAAAATCGAAAAATTGTATCTATTTTTTTGAATCAATCTATTACAAATTTGAAAGAGATTTTTAAAAACTTTAAGTACCTAGGCCTAATAATCTTAAATGTGTCATAATTATGATAACAATTTATGAACAGCCTACTAATGATTACACAATTATATCTTTATCACAATATCAAGGTTTCTGAGATACTCTGAAATGGTTGACGCAGGTGCAACGCACTTTCATAAATAATTAATCATTGAATAATACGTAAGTAGTATTTATTTTTAGCACGGATTATTAGGATTAGACATCTAAATTAAAAAGTATTCAATTTATTTAAAGTCGAAACGTCAATTAATGTATAAACTTTGATAAAACTGAATGTAAAAGTACTTTGTAAAAGAAAAGGGATGGACCTTATTTGAAAAAAAAGTCAAATCTTTTGGACTCAAGAATCGATAAGCGACACCCCAACTGATTATAAATAAAATAACTACCTAATAAAATTGCAATACAAACAAATAATAAAACCCACAGCTTTTGTAAACACAAATAACGTTTTGCTGAACAACAGTTTTGTTGGATAACCGTTGTGTAAAGTTAACGTTGCTAAAAACTGGAGGTCTACTACAATTTTCCGAAACGAAATTACGTTATCGAACGAATAAAATACCACACATTATACCTACCTAAGTTTTCCATTCCATTCGTAATATTTTCGTGACAATAGGTACTTTACGAAAACTCTCTATGGGTCAGAATTTTTCATGTGAGTTTGAAAGTTAGAAAATAGAGTCAGAAATTATTTTGTGTGCTAGTTTTGTGTGCTAGTTGACATACATTAACCCGTTGAAATTCATCCCCTAAATTTGTTCATACAAAAGTTGTCTCTAAACATTGGAAATAAAGTCTATAATGTAGTTTGTGGAGAGCGGTCACCGGTGACCGCTTAGGGATATATATCCCTAAGGGTTTATATTAGAAGCTGAATGTCAAACGAAAATTCGTTTCGGAAAATTGTAGTAGGCCCCCAACTACTGTCAATATGCAGAGTCACGTAGCTAGCCTCGTTAAGAGAGAAAAGGGACTCGGACTGAAAAGCTGAAAGGGTAAAGGTCACGCTTTTACAGCTGAAAGATCCGTGAAAAGATAGCATGATGAAAAGAGTTGTTGCTTAGCTTTCGCTTATGGCAATACTATACGTTTTCAAAGCTTGCAATACTTTTTTGTACGTATTGTTTTCATTCACAAAATTGTAGACTTTAATTATTCGTATTTTTATGAATCGGATGGTTAATGAAAATATTGATGGAGTTATTTGTTTAATTTTCTAGTACCTAATTAACAACTATCGAAAATTTATGCAAGTCTTACTTGAATGTAAGTATAGCTTACTGGTTTGTTCGATTAACCCGTGAAAGACACCTCTTCAATAGGGTAGTTGCCTAATTTTTATTTTAATGCCCGTCTGGTAGATTATTTTAAATCATTATACACGTTTTTTTTTATGTTCTTACAGAAACGAATACTTTCGACGATATATTGATTTGGAATGTCGCGTGACGTCACTTCTATGTACATTCTATACGTAGAAATGACGTTTTAGACCCCACTCCTAAACTTTGATTAGTTTTATCTAAGTACTGTTTTATTATACGACAAAATAAAAAAATACGTGTCTAATATTTTTTCATTACCTAACTTACGGATTAATTAGATTTTTAATTTTCATACCCTGCCATCATCCCAATTTTAACATCTGTCATATATAGGAGACTGAACTTACTTCATTCCATCGATGGCGTGTTCTGAAAGCCAGTGGAAGTGGAACTGCAGGAAGGTGTAGTTGCCCCTGAGAGGACCACCAGCCAGAATTGGTGCTGGTCCGTCAGCCACTCCAGACCATTTCACTGAAAGAGAAACATAGTTTTATAGTGTGCTCCAAATTGCAAACGGTGTTTTTTATTGAAGGAACTTGCTGTGAAACTCTATTAAACCTGGGCCAATTTCAGGTTTGATTCAATTGGCTACTGAGCATTTTTAGGATGACCCACGCATATAGACCTCTAATTAAACTCATGTCAAGTGACATACACCATAAAAGACACCCACACCATAGCTATAAGTGTTCTAACTGTAACGGAACTTCATTTCCATTTAATTTCCTTTCCCCATTTCCTACACTTCCCTACATTTTTCTCTTTAAGTATTCTAACATCTGGATGTCACACACATTTTACTAAAGAGCTTAAGTATATTAATTTCGTATTTTCCAGATGCCTCATTGGGTTGTACTATCGGTTAATGTTAAAGTTCAGGATCGAACTTTGAGTCAAATATAATCTTAGTACTCAGATGTAAGCACGAAGTCTAGAACTTAGTCTATTATTTTAACTAATTAGTTTACCCATATAACAGCTCAATTTGAAACTCTATTTAATCCTTTTTTTATGGCATAAGCCGGTAAACGAGCAGACGGATCACCTGATAGTAAGCAATCGGCGTCGCCCATTGTAACACCAGGGGCGTTACAAGTGCGTTAATAGCCTTTTGGGGATTAGGAGTTTGAGGATCGTTGGGGATTCAGGGATTGGGGAGATTGGGGAAGGGGAGGGTATTAGGCCTCCGGTAACCTCACTCACACGACGAAACACAACGCAAGCGATGCTTCACGTCGGTTTTCTGTGAGGCCGTGGTATCACTCCAGTCGAGCCGGCGCATTCGTGCCGAAGCATGGCTCTCCCACACTTAAATCCTTTGAAATAAATCGAATGCTGTGGAAGATTTAACAGAATTTAGTACCAACCTGTATGCCCATTATTGGATCCGTACAGCGGCACATCATTGTAGCCTCGGAAAATCAGAGGGCCTCGGATGTGGGCATGGTGCTTGTCCACTATCGCTTCCTGGGTCATGATGTTGATTGGAGATTGGCCCAGACCAGCGTTGCATACTCCTGGCCAAGCGGTTTGTTCTGCGAGAAAGAAGATTTTATTTAGTGACTATAGCCGAATATATAGGTTCTATCGATTAATACAGAAGTAGGTAATTAAAAATTAATGCTAATCCACAGATTTTGGGTTTAGCTTGCTTACTAATTTCAGCTGCTAATCTTTTTCGCAAAAGTTAATCTCTCCTACAATTATTTAAAAAGATTATTCGATTATGATAAAAACTTAAATGTCGTTTTATAAGTAGGTATTTTCTTTATTTATCTTCTTGTTGCAAATTTAATTGATGAGTTTAATAATCTGTTCAGATAATCAACCAGACGTTTTTGATTATTTTTGAATAATTACTGAAAAGAATTTGTGATTAAAAATGCATATTTTTTAATGAGCATGTTAATTCTGGTCGAATTGTATCAAATCAAGTTAAATAAGGTCGAAAGAGGTATTTTAATTTGCTTATTATAGCTGGATGCCGGTGGCTTCCAACCGGCCTATTTTGAAGTCATTGGGGAAGGCCTATGTTCAGTCGATATATGATGATGATATAAAAGCGGGACCAGCGAACAGTCAATCTAGTATAGGCATGTACGATTGAATATTGGGTTATCGTCCCTTTGAACTGGATGAGAGTAAAGAACAAAACAAAAACCGTAACTATATTTGCACTCGCCTGTATAGAGGTACATGTGGCTACAGAGTAGGTACTATCCTTTATGACTATTATGAATAATATTGGCGACCAAGATTAAAACCAGTTTGTGTTATATTATTAGGTGCTTTGAATGCTGATCAAGATAATTATACTCTTAATACTTTCCTAGACAATATGCGTGTAAGTACCTACTTGTTAGTTCATAAATATTGAAAATTGTGTTAAGGAATATAACATAACATTGCTTGCGTGTCAGTATAAGTAGAGAAGTATGTCTCAAATGTACACACGGCCACACATCAATCTATACAAAACCAGTTTATCCTGGTGTCGCGTCGCATCATCTTTCCGCACATTTAACGTTCAGTTTATACTGGTTATGTAAAGCTCGATGTATAGCCGTGTGTACTTGTCGTTAGTTATATTATGAGTCCCAAAGTTAAATAAGTAACGTGTTTTATTGACTACCGACAGAAAACTATTCAAGGTAATTCGTTCGCTTGCGATGCGCTAATACCTAATGCGGATAATTTTGTGACATTTGCAGGTTAATACAAATTAAACAAACTTAATACAAACTTTCAAGTCTAAGTTCATGGAAACTGTGAAATCGATTTTAATTAAACTTGGTATTCTTACCCAATGGCTAAGGTCTAAAAAATTATTTATGCATTTAGAGAAAGAGTTTAGAGAAACTTATAATGTTTCCATCAAAATCGGTTCTACCAATCGCGAGATAATGACAGACTATCAAACATACAACCAAATCGAACTGAAAATTTCTCTCAATTTTTAAAGTCCGTGAAAAAGATACTTATACAAAAGTTTAGCTTACTTTTTAATAGACTCATATTCCAGTTCCGTATTTCATTAAAATCTGTTTAGTACTTTCCATGAACTTGAACTGATTTATATAGAAACCGCAGCATTATATTATAAACTCCGTTTTAAGCAAATTTAATTGACCTATATAAGTTTTAGGCATATTTTAATAGTTTCATTCCTAGATACCCTTTTTTTTAAGGGGTAAAATCATCGAATGATTGCTCCCGCCTGGGTGAGGCGGAAGGGAGTGTCAGCTTCTTACTGACTAAAAACCACCCCGTTCCTTCTTCTACACGTCGAGCCGGAGCCCCGGTTACCCGTTAGGTTCTGCGCGACATTCCTAGATACCTAGATCTCATTTAGGTACGCTAATTGTTACTAGTAGTGACTAATCTGTCTGTTACACCAATATAAATAGGTGTGTTCACTCAAGTGTGCCTATTTCATTACTTATTAAAGCACTTGTAACTATTTGAGGAGTTGTTATAGTCATTGGAAGACTGATAAGTTTGTGAAGTACCTACATGTGACACCGTAAATGTAAATCCCTAAGGGGATAGGCAAGGCAATATGAAAGAATATTGTTGATAGATGCTTGATATGCATGCGTTACCTTTTTTTTTGAGGGGGGAAAATCATTCAATGATTTCTCCCGCCCGGGTGAGGCGGGAGGGAGTGTCAGACTCTTACTGACTAAAAACCACCCCGTTCCTTCTCCTGCACTTCGAGCCGGAGCCCCGGTTACCCGTTAAGTCTTCCGCGGCTCCGTATCGGCATCAGCAGGATCAAAGCAGGAGTAGGATCGGCGTGGTTTTTAGTCAGTAAGAGTATGAATCTCTCGCGCCTTACTCAAGGCGGGAGAGTCATCGGATGATTCTCCTCTTTCAAAGAAAGTAGCATAGAACAACTCTTAGTACGGTGGAGGGTCAATATTAATAAGTTACGCTGGATTCGAAAAACGGCCGTTTATATATTACAGCCGTATATTTATATTACGACCGTTTTCACCAAGTATCCCAAAACAATCTCTAAAAGAAAAAAAAACCGTTCTTCCTTCTACCGTTAGGTGTCCCTTATAGGTCGGTGAAAATCAAATTGTAGTTACCTATATGTTGTATGTATGGCGTTACATTTTTAGGAACGCCTAAGCGGCGAAATATGCCTAACCTAACTAAGACATGGCTAAGTTAAGATGTCATACCGTAGCTTTTAGTTTAGGCGTTCCTTAAAATTTAGGGATACGGGAAATGTAAACGGAAATTATCGTGTTGTAATAAATCTAAAACTTATTTGAGGAAGTACAACATAATTTTAAAATGTAACATTTTTTTAATTATGTGTCAAAATTGGAACTTTATATTTAGTTACCACGTTCTGAATGTTTACAATAATAGGTAAGTATGTTCTTAAGTCTAGCCATAAGATCACTTAATGATAAATCACTTTAAATTATCAATTTCTATGATCATTGAAGTATTTTGATAAACACTTGATGAAATTGTGATTGATTTATCACTAATTAATTTTGTTTAACATTTCCCTGGCTTTTCACTCGCCATGCCTAACATATAAAAAAAAAGTATTACGTCATCGCCGTTACTTCAAATATAACTTTTATTTAAAAAAGAAAAGTCACCACGGAAAATAAGTTATTTTTTGTTTATTGAATAACTTTCGATTGTAACACATTAAATTAATAGGTAAGTACTTCAAACAATGGCAATGCATGATATCTCCGTGTGTTTTTAATAATTATGAGTCCCACCGATAGTCTGAAACCAAGCGAGTGCATTGAACTATGTTACCTACGTGAGTAATCTGAATTTTCTAATTTTTATTTCGCACGACGTTATTTTTTTTAAATAGATACTTTTTGCACTTTGTTTAAATCTCATTAGTATTTTAATTAAATACAAATATTTCAGAATGCTAACTTGATTTAAATAAAAATTCAATCAAAATATGACATTATTTCGCATTCATACTATTGTTGCATAGTTTCACAAACTGTTTTAAATATTAAATTTTAACTAAGTTTCGTATTTCTTATAATTATATGACATCGATTTTTTTGTTTAGCACAAAATCTATTCTCGAACAATTTAAAAAACTTAAATAAAAATTTGTCTAATAAAAAAATACTTACGACTGTAGGTCCATTCTGCCTGCAGAGTTACATCTGAAACAAACAAATATTTTTATTAGATTACATTCATTCATTTATCTACGCCAAAGATAATTAAAAAAATAGTTGACATAAAATATGGCGGGAAACATTATGTCAATATTATGAAACTACTTTGCGATAGTAACTTCTGTACAGTATTTTAATTTACCTACCTATGCATAACAGTAAATTAAATATTTGAAAGATATTTCAATCAAAGAAGGTAAATATTAATCAAGGACTGAAAAAAATCCGCAACGTTTTGTTTATAAGTATTTACAAAATTCAAAAACAGTAATTTGACGCACAACTATTTTGTTCTAAACTAATGAAAAATCAAAAAGCTTTTAATAAGTATATATTTCCATCGTCCCATTAATAATTTTCTTTTTGAAATTAACTCTAAACTAGGTTAAACTTAAAGCATTAATTAAGTAAACTTTACTCATTAGAATCAGCTGAAAAGGAACGTTAATATTTTTGTTGCGTGAGACATTTATTTAGTTAGATGTACTTTATAATTAAACTGTTAGAATGAAATTGTATTTAAAAGAAACTTTTTTATAAAATATTTGAAAAATAAACACGAAGTTTTAATAACACTTCAAAGAGAAAAAAATAAGGAAACCCACCTGCAAAACTGACCACAAACAATACTAAGATCGCGAACATTTTTTTAAATTTATGTCAAAACTTTTTTTAATTTATACCACTTATTGTTTATTTATTTACGCGAAATATTAATTGAATTATTTATTATTGAGTAATTATTATTATATGTTCACTGTGACACCCACGACACGAGACTAATATGGATATTGGTATACCAAAACGTTTTATACATTTTGCCTTGTTTTTTAATTTTTTTATCGGCCGGTTGCAGCGTACGTCGTCCCGCTGGTACTAAGAGACGGTCGTACTAAAGTTCCGAGTGATAAATAGGTACCGTGTTCGTGACATACGGTCAGGTGCGATGGCCAATTGTCACCGTGGCGCGTGCCGGGGCACTGGTTGGTCAACACAGAGCATGCGCGGTGAGAAATTTTGATATTACGTTGAACATGTGGAAATGTTTAAGGTGATATCAATGAGTTCCAAGTCCAGTTGCTTACTGGTGAATGAGGTCCTTTTTATTGCTTTTGCTAATGTTTTTTTTATTTTTCTGCTTTTTTGTTGAGATTTCTTTTTGTGTGCCGTGTATACATAAATTACGTAATATGGTCAATGCAAAGCAGACTTCTACAGATACCTACAATAACTAGTCACATATTAATAATTTTGGGAACATAAGTACTATGTATTATGGTACTATGTACCACCCTATGGTAGACTGGCAGCTATACCTTGTGCAGAAGAATAAAAATAAATAAATAAATATAAGTGGGAAAAGACATGTCATTTCTCGTTTTTTCTTGTTATAAATAATAATGCAATCATTGCAATCTACAGTTGAATGGATCGATCGATAGCAATACTTTAGGTACGTTTTTGAAAATGATTGAAATTAAGATTACAAGTTTATAAAAATTGTTGTGATTAAAACAAATTAATAGAGATGCTTTAATTTCCTTTATCCCGTCAAGCGTTCCCGTTCCTTATGATACAACGGGTACACACGTGACATTTGGAGAAAGAAAGAAAATGCATATAATTGGCCATTGTAACGAAAACAAGGATCATTACAATAGAAATAAAAAATACAGTCAAAATAAAAACAAAGCATTAATAATAGATTTTATAAAAGAGAAAGCAGCATGGAGCATTTTTTCTTATGATCCACCGGGTGCTCATAAGGACACTCGAGAGGTTATTGATGTTTTTTGTGTCGGATGTTGTTTCATATTTTTAGTTTACAAAGCAGGAAACGTTGATAAAAATTATCGGTTGATAGAGCTTTTCAGACGCAAGGAAAATAAATTGTTTTTTTTTTATTTAAATCTTCTATGTACTGACCATATTAGACATAGAAAACTAATAGGTGTAATGAGCTATTAAAAATATAATACTATCGTATCATATTATGATAAACAACTACCTACTTAAGCCTAATTATTTTATCTTATTAATGCTTAATTTTATACCAAGAATATTACTAAGACGATATCAATATACAATACTAAGTAATTATGTAATTAATCTAAATATAGAATTGTTCTCATTAATTGAAACCAGAAACTGGTGTTAAATAAAAACAATCAAGATTTGCAAATGGACATTGATTGTATCACACGCTGGACTTATCAAGTTTTATCTTAAAAATGTCCGCGCCCATTTCCCTTTTTATATGTATTTTACTTAATCTGTGAACATAGAACATGAGGTTGATAACACATTACTTAATTTATTTACAAAGTGCGGCAAAGTTAAATGTATGAAGTCCTAAAAAATCTTGTTTACAAAATTATGCGTAAGTTTGATGATACATAGTTGAAAGACTTTATTGAGACATACACCAGAAAAGGATTTGGAATAGCATCAAGTGATTGGCAGTAGACTCAAAGAACTGCTTAATTCCTTTTAAGATAAAATTAATAACAGGTGGGGGCAAGATCCAACCTCTCTGACAGGCAGTTGTTCCTCAAAGTACTGAGGCACTATCCATCAAGAAAGTGATATCAGTGACGTCATAAATTGGCTACACACCCATTATGCGGTGCAAACAGAAAACGAGGGGTAAAAACTTGTCAAAATTAAGTATAAACAAGAGAGAACACGTTTTATTGAAAAAAACCTACATGCAGTACAAGGGATAATGAGAATGATAAGAAATCACACTGAATGCAAATAAATGAGGATTAGCGATACTAGAAGCATACAAGTTCGGAACACGTTCAATTATTTATAATTCGAGTTGATAATTTTATATGCATACGATTGACGATGCAGATATTTGGCGCTATCCGTACTGATCTAAGATAAACTTGTACTTTCTTGTTTCTTTCGTACATTGCAAGTGTTTATTTAGATATTTGTTGTAGTCATATCTTTGAGTAATTACTTTTGATGGCTGGTGATATGTTTATTTTTGTAATCTAGTAGGCGGTGGTCGGGTAAGGTCTTGACTTTCGGTTTCAAGGTCAAAGCCTGCTTTAATTGCATTATTTGTACTGTAGTGTAAAGACCTTTTTATCCAAAAAGTAGAAATAGAGAGATATTTTTATACATTTTTTACCATCGATGATTTCTGTAAATAATCTTTGCAAAAAGTTTATAGTGATCCCTTTTTTTTTCCAGAGTCTCCAGACCATTCTTTGAACGAGAATATAAGAAGGACAAGTTCAAAATATATCACCACTTTCTTTTAGTCCTGGAATTCATTCTGTCTCTTTCTACAGCAATTTGCTCACCAAAACATCTTGAGGGAACATAATTTTGTTGATCAATTTAACAGCGCGTGTGTCACAGAGGCAATTTCGCGCCGCGCGCATGTCACCTAATTTATTAATAAAAATCTTAGTAAGTGGATATTGCACCGGCCTTCCACATAAATAGTATAAGTGCGGGATCTATTGCAGTTGCATCCTTAGACAGACTTGTTAATCCAGGCTATAAATAGATTTGTCTGTAAGAACTAGAGTGTCTATAATGTAAAGAACTTTATGGTCCAGACAGAAAATTGCAGTCGGGTTATTTTGAAAGAGATTCTCTTAATGTGTTACCAAAGCACGTTGACAAAATAGTCTTTATTTAACTCGTATTTAATGTGAACTTTCGACTTAGGAACATTAGTATTTAAAGAATAACCAGATATTGTGGGAGAGCCATGCTTCGGCACGAATGGGCCGGCTCGACTGAAGTGATACCACGGCCTTACAGAAGACCGACGTGAAACAACGCTTGCATTGTGTTACGTCTTGTGAGTGAGGTTACCGAAGGCCCAATTACCTTCCCTTCCCAATCTTTCGAATGCCCAACCATCCGTCTGCTCGTTTACCAGCTTAAGCCATAAAAAAAATTACATCAGTATTTAAAACACAACAAGAATGAGAATTGTATAAGGTTTGTGAGCAGCCAAGAGAATGTTTTCTTAAATCTAAAACTCTATGTGGCTTTGAGTGTTGATATCAAAGTAAAAGGATTTATTTCACTTAAACCACTGCAGAAACTTGAAGCGTCAAAATTGAATTGTTCATCAGACTGTCCGTCGTTGAAGATATGAACTGTAAACCACGAAGATATTCTGAAAATCATAAATAGTGAAGGTATTCATTTAAATCTGTTATTCAGTTTTGAGTGAAAGAGCAACAAAATCCATTCTCAAAACTATTATAAACTAGTGCTAACTTTGCCTACGTAGGCTTTGATATAAAATATTATGTAGGTAGGTACTAACTTTGCTTGGGCATCGATTTGGTTCCATTGGGATGGAATGTATTAAAAAACTTCAACAATCAATCAATAATACTTATAGAAAGTTAATATCTTATAAGTTATTCACAGGTGCAGTCAGAGCCGTATCATCCCTAAGGTAAACTAGGCAAGTATCTAGAGCACCAGGTTGCAAACCCAGTGTCAGACTGCGCCAGACAATCCACAAACAGAGAGAGATTTGGGGGAGAGGAAAGCTGTATCGGCCACCAACACGAATACGGCCGCCTCAACGTGACCACGACCGCTCTGCCAAGAGCGAAACGACAGAGAAAAAAAAGGTTGCAGAGAGGCGCCGCAGGATGCACGTGCCCTGCTGCCTATAAAGCGGCAGCATCAAAACAAAAATTAGGAGCGCCTATGATGTGCTTGCCTTTTTTTTGTTCACGGGTTAAAAGGTGCCTAGCTTTTTGGGGAGAAAGACTAAGGAGTGTGGGATACGTACCTCACTAAAACCACCCCTTCTGTAACATCCTGTAAGGAGCATCGGGTCCTCTGAAGAGACCTACTCCGGAGCCCCCACGGAGCAACGCCTGTTACAGCACATTCCTAGGAAGATCTGCGTGTCTCTTGGTCATCGCTTTGCATGGCAGCACGTAACCACTGTGCTACCGTCTTCCCTGAGGCCTCTGGATGGGCACCTAGAGTCCCCACTCTATGCACCCTTGGCTCCAAAATGAGGCGCTTGCCTAGGGCCTAGTGTGCTCTCTAGATTTTATTCATTCATTCTGTTACGTATTATATCATTCTTAGAAGTTTATCAACATATTAAACTTTTCTAGTTGAGTATGTAAGCAGTTAGCGAAGCTTAAGGAAGATTGCACATCTCCCTCGTGATGCGCCGTTAAAGACGTTTCACCGCGGGGGTTCCGAAGCGGTTCTAATAGAGGACCCGGTGCCATAGGTAATGATGGTGGCCACTGGGGTGGTTTTAGTGAGAAGTTTAGTTTGTTATCCCCAAAAAAGCTAGGCGCCTTTTGATGGTTTCCCCCAGTTAACAAGAAAAAGTAATTAACTCTGAGTACCATCATTATAGACACAATTAAAGAACAATAGGTTGCGGTCACCGGTGTCCTCGCGGTGTTTGACAGTTTAACGGTGTTCATAAAATAGTTAAGGCCGGTTAACATCTGATTATTGTGGATAATTGGAT
Source organism: Spodoptera littoralis (assembly GCA_902850265.1). Taxonomy (NCBI): domain Eukaryota; kingdom Metazoa; phylum Arthropoda; class Insecta; order Lepidoptera; family Noctuidae; genus Spodoptera; species Spodoptera littoralis. Next base: position 1,622,299 of record LR824542.2, on the reverse strand, counting down.
GTACTTTCCGTACGATGTATGAAAAAAAATGTAACCGACATACGTATGTATTTTTTCTTAACCTACCTCCAACGTAATCAGTTATTATGAAACAGACCCTTAAAATAATTAGTAACTAGGTTTTACGTCATGATATAGATAACAAAATGGTTTGACTTCCAACCTTAGATATCCTTTAAGACCTAAGTCCTAGGTCTTTGACGCCGCCATTTAATTAGCAGTATAAATAATTAATATTGCCATGTTTACTAATTGATACATGTTTTACATGAGATAATTGTATTATCTGTATTTTAATTGGAGTTACAATTATATTATTTAGGGCATTACTTCATTAGGCCAATTAGCAAAACTCGTAAGGAGTCGCAAGTGTTAGTAATTGTTCTAGGGGCGCGTTCGAATCTCGTGTCAGGGACTTTTCGCTTTTTATAAATATTTCATTATCGATTACCTCTAGAACACTCCTAATTATGCATAATATATGGACTGTTTATGTGGAAAATCATTAAATGGCTCTATCTTGGTGAAGGGGAAGGAATTATTAGGTTTTTACTATCTAAAAACCACCCTCTTTCAACTCCTGTTACATGGCGATTTCACTCGCAACCCCAGCAGAAACTGTATAATTCTGTCTACCTCCCTGATAACAACCTACCTGATTAAAAAACGTGATGTTCTAAATTTTTTCTTCATAAAATGACGTAATACCTATAAAGGCAGTAGGTAAGTGAACGATATCACTGAAACGGAAAACCATTTATCTGAATGTTTGTTTATCTACAACACAATTAAAAACTTTGCTACAATTTAATATAATCACATCTATAAATTATTTGTTCTTACATCTGTAGTCGATGTTGTAAAATCTCTGACGTGATATTAACTAAGTCTAGAAATGTAAAGTACCTACATTACATTAAAAATATTCTGCACAGTACTAGGAATCGCTCAACTGAGGTGCTCTATTCCTAAACTTCGGCACAAATGGGCCGGCTCCAACGGGTAATACCACGGCTACAAAGTGTATGAAACAAGGTATAAGTTCTGTTTCGACTTCCGAAGCATGTTACCAGAAGTCCAATTTCCCCTATCCCTAATCCTCAAATCCCTGACTTCCCATAAAGCCGGTAATGCATTTGTAACACCTCTGATGTTCATGCGCGGTGGTGATTACTTACCATCAGGTAATCCGAACAGGTGACCAGAAAACGGTAGCCTTCATTAGGAGGGATTCAAGAAATAGAAAACAAAGAATGGCAGAAATATAAGAACTGTCTGACCAACTATAGTTTATAGTTACACATATACGGAATCCGCACGAATTAATTAGAGCGGTGGATTATGTAACATTGGTGACGTCATCGTATCATCTGTATCATGTTACAGTAACAGTACTACTACCTACTAGCAGTGGCTCCCCTCTACACGATCGCTGTCGCTGGTAATCTGGACTAGACTCGGAAATAGGGATGAGACATGGTGCTAGAGTAGTGCTGAAGGGTTTTAAAAACCGTAGGTAGATATTTGGTAATTATGTTGAAGAGAGGAGAGTAAAATAACACTTCTGTTGCGTTTCACTGTGTGAGTGAGGTTACCACAGGTTAAAGTGCTCTCAAAGGCCCAGCAATGCACATGTAACTTCTAATAGTCTTATGAGTGTCTTTGGGTCGCACTGATCATTTATAATCAGGTGATCCGTCAAAACATTTTGTCCTTAATCTATTCAAAAATAAACATCTGCTTTATTTTTATCTTCTTTTAACTTCTTATGATCTTCTGTCCCCAAATCTTGCTGCCCCGCTCCCGCTCCCGCGGATCCCGTGTCACCGCCATATTACGTAAGGTTTAATTAAATCCAGACGGGTGTGAATGATCTCTATAAGTGGATTACGAGACGGACAGACGTTAATTGTCGAGTATGGACCGACCAGTACCCAGATATATCTAGTTCTACATTTAGGAAGGTTATTCCTATTCCATTGTTTGAATTTTGATTACATTTATTTACTACTAGCTTTTACCCGCGGCTTCGCTCGCGTCACAAAAGGATAAAAATTTGCCTATGTGACATATACCAATATATACAGCGCCATCTATACCAATACTTTTGTTTTCCCTCGGGAATATTAAATTTTTCGGGATAAAAAATACCCTATTATTTAATTCAGACTTCTAACTTTACGTCTGCAAAAATTCAAAGCAATCGGTTTAGTAGTTACGGCGTGAAAGTGGAATAAACAAACAAACTCACTTTCCGATTTATAATATTAGTAAGGATACACTCCTCTGTGGTAAAGGCTGAAGGGAACGTGTTCATCACTGTTGTGTTCCGCGCGCGCCTCAAAGGGTCATCAGACCACCACAGATGAGGCCCAGTAGGGCTGATACCGATACAGAGGACTTAACGGGTTGCCGGGGCTCCGGTTCGAAAAACAGAAGTAGGAACGGGGTGGTTTTTAGTCAGTAAGAATCTGACACTCTCTCCCGCCACACTCAAGGCGGGAGAAGTAATTGGATAATAATGCCCACAAAAAAAAAAAACATCATACAGGTGCGCCACGTAAGAGTGCACATTTAGCAGAGATCCGGCAGCACAGTAGATCAATAGACTATTAAGTCCACAGCACCAAGCGTAGATATTATACTGGGGTTTGTCATTAAATACCTATACGTGAAGGAGGTCCATACTCCAGTAGAAGACTGTCACAGGGCTATTGATGATGATCTACCTTCTCAGAGAACAATTTCTTGTGAGTTTATTCTGTAATATTTAAAATTAATTAATCATGTAGGTACAATGTCAACTTCTACAATGTCAACATCTACAGCCTATAATATAGATGCCCACTGCTGATCAAAGACCTCTTCTCGCACAGAGAAGGTTTGAGCATTAATCACCACGCTTGCTCAGTGCGGGTTGGCAATTTTAACCTTATGATTAGAAATTATAAGCTTGGGTTTCCTCACGATGTTTTCCTTCACCGTTTGTCAGTGGTGTCTAGATAATCTTAGAAAGTGCATATAACTCGGAAAAAGTCACATTTGTACTTGCTGGTGGTAGGAAGCGGGCACACACGTTGCACATGAGAAGCGGGTGTCTTAAACCTACGAGCCATCACGACTCATTTCTACTTCTACAACACTTACAGATAATTGGACTATAAGTGTTGTAAACACCTACTTCTTGAGGCAAGTACATGATAGATAGATAGTGTCCAGTACACAATTTACTATCGGTTGATGTACGACAATATAGATATATGAGATAAGTGACGTCACGTTGTCTGTCTGCAGACACCGGCCCAGTTGCTCACAATAGATAGTGGACGTTCTAGCTCCACCTTGCCATAGATTAGTTTATTTAACTCAGATAAGACAGAAGAAATGTGGCTTTTGTGCCTACAGAACGTCTTATGATTTGTTCTTTTTCTTGTCGACAGTAGATGGACACGTGATTTAGCTGACTAAAAATTCTGTACAGCATTTCTATATTTTCAGTTAATCTCGCTTTCGATTTGAATTTTGTGAGAGGGAGAGAGAAAGATGTTAATCGTTACGTGAGAAGTACAAAAATCATGTTTTAAAAAATAATAAAAATATCAAATGCCAACAAAAAGCTGCTGAATGTAAATCCTGTGCCAGCTAACACTGATCACCGATGCACGTGTCGGCTTGTCAATTTAATGTACCTAGTTCAAAAATGTGCCTTAACCCTTCGTACCCTGGAGTACAGATCTGCGCGAGACACAATGTATGTTTTTTATCCTATTATGTCTCGTATATCCGCAGACGAAAGTTTAAGTATACCTACCGAACCACACACCAGGTTAGGCAAATAATGTATTAAAATGAAACATTGGTCCATTTGAATTAACTACCTACATCCTCAAATGTCGCATCTACATCACCACTTCTATATCAAACTGGTCTACGGATGTCGATCAAAGACGGCCATTAGCCGAGTTGTGTGAAGGTCGCGTCTGTATTATAATCTTTGCCAGCACCTGTACCATATTATAGACCACTTGAACATTTCCTGACCTCTGGCAACTGTTATTTATTAGATTTATATTCTAAGATGTATGTTGACATACGACATACTACTTCCGATGTATGTATGTATGTATGAGTCAGATAGTAAGCTTTTATGGCGAGTACTGAGACTGCGTGTCTACACTAATTGCATTAATTAACTACAAATTGAGGGAAAGAGACAAACGATACGATTGTCTTGTCACTTCCCTGTAACTTTTTAGTTTCCATGCTTAGGTAGGACATAATTTTCGAAATCATTTTGTTCATCATTAGGTCTTTATTGATTTTTATTCAGTTCATGGTTATAGGTATCGTTGGTCAATTTATTTAAGGCAAATTTAATTGTTGGACTAAGGGTCTGGGGTTCGATTTGGTGGTTTGTATTATTGTAATGCAATGCTCAAAGTCGAATCTATAATGTTACATTACACGTGAATGCTACCAGTGAGGGAGCACCTTTAGGAACAACATGAATGCTGAAAGTCCAATGTGATGGTAATTTAGTACAAAAAAACATAGAAATACTGAATTCAGGCCACTTCTGACTTCTAACCGGCTGATCTGGAAGTCGACTTGAAGTGATTCATTCGCATTTGATGAGATAAAGAAAAATATCCCATACGCAAAACTGTAAAAGCGGTATAATCGAATAGAAAGAAAAGAAAGAAGAAAGAATACTATTTAATAGCAGCTTAAAACTGGAATAAATAAAATGGACAATAAAAAGACTGCCTCGTTGGCCGAGTAGTCGCAAGTGTGACTGCCGGGCAAGGGGTCAAACCCGAAATCGGGTTCGATTCCCGTGTCGGGCAAAGTATTACTAGGTTTTAAAAAAAATCTCAGTGGTAGCACGGAGGCTGGAAATGTGTCCGGTATATGGCATTAGGCTCACCTCCTATTACATGGGACTCATAACATAAATAGTGCAAAGTTGGTGTTACCTCTGTGTGCACCTCTGCCTATCCCTGCGGGGATAAAAGGCGTGATGTTATATTATGTAAATAAAATCGATTAACGATGATAATAATAAGAAATATAAATTAAATATCAAATAAAAAGTTGATAGAATGCAGATACAAGTGTTATCGCCTAAACCGAAACACGGATGATTTATTGATTTAAGTACTATTTATCTTATATTGATCAGAATGTAAATGCACACGTATAGACAGGTGCTTTTATACCTCTATATAATAATTCATTGATAAAGTCATTTTTATTTTGAGATAGATACTTGTAAAGGGGATTTTTTTAAAAACAGTTAATTGTTGATTTAATTTGGTACTTGCCTTAATCAAAAATAAATTATTTTGTTGATAAAAAATAAATTACTGTTCAATACAAACAAATATTTAAAAAATAATCACACTTTCAGTAAATGATTTTATGACCAACTTCATTTTAGTATTTATCCAGCAAATTTTTAAGAAGTAAGTAAGTATGGTGTTTACGCTTAAAAAATGTAACGTCACAATACATAATCTCGTACAAAATTCATAGAAAACAATGTCGTTTCTGACAGTTCAAAAAATGTATTGAATTGGACTAGTTGGCAAGTACCCGATTGTATTGTTAACGACTGCCTCGTTGGCCAAGTGGTCGCAAGTGCAACTGCCGGGCAAGGTTTCTCGTGTTCGATTCTGGGGTATTAGAAGGGTTTTTTTAAAAAAATAGTAGAATTAGGCCCGGTCTATGGCTATAGGCTCACCCCCTATTACATGGAACTCATAAATAGTGAAAAGTGGGTGTTACATTCTAGTGACAATAAGTGCCGTAGTGTGCACCTCTGCATATCCCTTCGGAGATAAAAGGCGTGATTTATATGTTTATGAGGTTAATTGTCTTGTTAAACACAAATCCTACCACCGCAGGCCCAATTTCCCCCTTTCACAATCCTCAATCGTCAAATTCCTGATCCCCAAAGGGTCGGCAATGCACTTTTAACTCCTTTTGGTGTTGCTGAAGTCCATTAGCGGTAATTGCTTATCATCAGGTGATCCGTCTGCTCGTTTACCACCCTATGCAATAAAAAAAAACAGACATATTTTAAAGCAATATAATACTATTAAAGCTTTTATTCAACCTGTAAATCAATCTACTTCCCTCAATCTAGGAAGTATAAGAAAGTCTAGATTTATTATTTATAGACCCTAGTAATTATAGTGTCGATGTTGTCGGAAACTGTGCCTAGGTTACTCTCAACATGACAATACCTAAGGTTTTAGAAAATACATAAGCACTCACATACCCTGTTACATACACAGGTACACAAGTTCTCGCTTTTATCTCAGAAGGTAGGCAGAATGTGATTTAATTTTTTTTCAATTTTCAGTTAATAATCTCGCCAATGAGGTCAATGTCAAAGTCAAAATCATTTATTTCAATTAGGTAAGAAGGAGCATATTTGAATGTCAACAAAAAATTGAAAGTGAAGCTATTTGCTCATTCCAAGATGTAGATGGTAGAGGTGTATGGAGAAGGACGAGCAAGAAACTCCATAGGACACTCTTTTCCAATCAGGTTCACAATACAATTTTGAGTGACATAGTCTTGTTGGTTTAATTGTGTGAAAACAATGTAACTTTTAAAGGCCGGCGACGCACCTGTAAATCCTCTGGTGTTGCGGGTGTCCATGGGCGGCGCTGATCGCTTACCATCAAGTGATCCGTCTGCTCGTTTGCCTCCTATTCCATAACAAAGAAACTCCAAAGTCGGTCAGCGCAATATTACATTTTTCTAGGGTACCTCTACCAGTAAACATACGTAATATTAAACCTATGTATCTAGATGTTTAGCACATAAAATATTATAGCCCTTGTTTCATATAATTACGTATTATGTTGTAATAGCTACTTATTATGTAGATACTTATTCTATGTACGGAGATTATAAATAGCTGTTTATAATAATATTATGCCACATTACATTACATTTGTTATACCTACGTATATAATAAGATCGCCTCATACGGGAGACACGATATGGGTTAAATTAAATATCCTTGTCGAATAATTTGTTACGGGTTTTTTTGATCATCCCTAGATCTAGCTTGAGTGGGTGACAAGCGCTAATCTGTCAAACGTTTCGTCGCGGAGAACCTAACGGGTAACCGGGGCTCCGGCTCGACGTGCAGGAGAAGAAACGGGGTGGTTTTTAGTCAGTAAGAGTCTGACACTCCCTCCCGCCTCACCTAGGCGGGAGCAGTCATTCGATGATTTTCCCCCTTAAAAAAATCTGTCAAATGTTTGGGTCTTTAGGGTCGTGGGGTTCAAGTGCATATCTTCTTTATTAAGATATTGTAAAAAGAATGAGTGACATTTCAAGTGATCGAAAGGCTGCCTATTACCTTGGTCAAAGGTTAAGCATTGCCATCCAACGTGGCAATGCTGCCAGTCTTTTGGGCACCCTTCGTCACTTATTTGTCTTTCTTATTTCTAAAACTTATTAATGAATAAATGTATGTTTATCCTGTTGAAGTAGGCTTTTAGTTTCCTCTAAATTAGTACTAATGACACGGACTCTGGAATTATAGTTATGGCGTACTGAACATAACTGTTCAAAAGTAGTAGATACTATATTAGTAAGGTACTGTTTTGAAGAATCATGGCATTCCTGTATGTATAGATATAATCATATCTGCCTCGTTAGCCGAGTGGTCGCAAGTGCGACTCCCGGGTAATGTGTTACTGGGTTTTAAAAATCTCAGTAGTAGCACGGAGTCTGGAATTGTGCCCGGTATATGGAAATAGGCTCATCACCTATTACATGGGACTGATAACATAAATAGTAAAAAGTGGGTGTTACATTATACAGTGGCATTAATGCCGTACTCTACCCCTTCGGGGATATAAAAGGCGTGATGTTGTGTGTGTGTGTGTAATAATTTCTGTGGCTGTATAAATATCGGATGAGGTGGAAAGTTTGCACCTAAGTAATATGTATGAAACACATGTTATCATAATGACCTCTAAATGGAAGTGTCCTGACCTTGACAACTCCTCACGTAGGCATGCAATGGGCAATGCATTAGAAAACACAATGTATTATAGGTTAGATTTTGAATAATAATTGTGATCTCTACGGTATTTTAGAGTACGTGTGGGAGAGGCATGCTTCGGCACGAATGGGCCGGCTCGACCGGAGTGATACCACGGCCGAGCAGAAAACCGACGTGAAGCAACGCTTGCGTTGTGTTTCGTCGTGTGAGTGAGGTTACCGGAGGCCCAATTACCCTCCCATTCCCCAATCTCCCCAATTCCTAAATCCCCAACGATCCTCAAACTCCTAATTCAAAAGCCCGGAAACGTATTTGTAACGCCTCTGGTATTCCAGGTGTCCATGGCGACGCCGATTGCTTACCATCAGGTGATCCGTTTGCTCGTTTACCGGCTTATGCCATAAAAAAGGTAAATACCCAATAGAGCAAGTGGTTGATTGATTAAATTCATTTCAGCAACAGACCTTGTCTAATTTTACAACATCAGTAAAATGGTTTGTGGACATAACATACATAACCTCAGGCCTGTCTCCCACGGTGGTAGATGGTGGTAGGCAGAGACTATGGACCGCTGATTGCTACGATTCCTACATACCTATTTCGCTCTTAGAGTTGTTGAATTATTTGATTTTGGATTTTTTCATAATAAGACTTAAAAAATATGACTGCCTCGTTGGCCGAGTGGTCGCGAGTGCGACTGTCGGGCAAGGGGTCTCTGGTTCGATTCGTCGTGCAAAGTATTACTGGGATTTTAAAAATCTCAGTTGTAGCACGGAGTCTGGAAAAATTTTCCCGGTATAATGGCAATAGGCTCACCCCCATTTACATGGTGAATTAACATAAATAGTGAAAAGTGGGTGCTACATTGTACCGCGGCATTAAGTGCCGTAATGTGCACCTCTGCCTACCCCTTAAGGGATAAAAAGGCGTGAATTTATGTTATGTGTAAGACTTAAAATAAGATACGAGGCTGGAATAGGCGTTAGCTAGACCAGGATATGGTAGACTCGTCATTTATTCCACTGAAACACAAATACACTATTCCAATGACATAGGCATATTTTTATCAATCCTCGTGTTCAGCACGCGACCGAGACAGATAATCCGTTTATCAACGTATCTACTCGATATCTATCATGCATTCCGCATTGAATTCGTACGTGCTATTAAAGGGTGATTTGCAAATTATTTTTATGATAATTTATGGCATCATGTTAAGAGGGCTATGCTCGAAGTCTTAGTTTTTATTAGGGGAGAAAATCATCAAATGACTCCTCCCGCCCTGACTGATGTGTAGTGGTGGCCCGGAGGTTTAAGACACCCACTTCTCATGCATGAGAGTGCGAGTTCCAAGCTAAGAACGGCAAGTGCCAATGTGAATTTCCCGACTTATATGTACTTTCTAAGAACATTCAGACACCACTGACAAATAGTGAAGGAAAACATCGTGAGGAGGAAACCTGGGCTTATAATTTCTAATTATAAGATTGAAATCGCAAACCCGCATTGAGCAAGCGTGGTGATTAATGCTCAAACCATCTCCCTGTGAAAAGAGGCTTTGCTCAGCAATGGGCATTTATAGGCTGTTGTGTGTTAATGTGTGCCCGGAATGTGGCGCGAGGGAGTGCCAGTCTCTTACTGACTACAAACCACCCCGTTCCTACTCTTGCTTCAACCCGTAGTCCCGGTAATATCTTGCAGTTTTCGGCAGCCCCGGTGCTTGGAGTCTTTATGAGACAGTGGACCGTTGGAGTGCATGTAAGTTTGTACGTGTTCTGGAGTGGAGACCCGATCTGGAGAAATGATATTTGTACGTGCTCTAGTTAATGCTAGGGAAGCGATATCCTTAAAGTGGCTGAAAATTGGATTAAATACACTAGGAAGATCAAGAAAGCCAGGTTCATAACCAGTAATTTCTATATTACACGTCTTGTATAATTTATTGTTTAAATTATATGTCAATTTGATAAACATATTGGTCTTATATAAAAGTAAAGCGGGACACTTAAGTTATTATAATTATATTGGACTAATTTATTGCCATCATCTGTACAGTTATTTATAGAAACTATTTATGGTAGGTATACAATAAAAGAACATAGTTCGATTAAAGAAAAGATAATTTGATTTATCTGCTTGGACTTTGCCAAGCCTTTTGCAGTGGTAAGTATTTGAAGGATTCAGTTCTAATCTTTTCGGTGGTTGTATGATGATTGCACAATACGAGACTTAAAAGTAGTTAATAAAAATAAATAAATAAAATAAATAAAAGTTACAGTAGGTATATTCGGAAATTTTCAAGTGGGGAAATTATTAACCAATTAAAAAAATTTCCAACGCCAACTAAATTTTATCAGAAGAATCACTTTGAATTTCATAATTCTTCTATACAAACCTCTTAATGTCAGATTATGAAATATCCATAAAATTTGTACATACAAAAGTAGTAGTATAATGCTGTAAAATATAATGCCTCTAAACATCGGAAATAAAGTCTATAATGGTGTAACCGCCGCACCGGTGACCGCTTGTATCTTGGATAGAAACTGTCAAATGTCAATTTTATACTACAGCTTTAACAATTATCCGTCGATTAAAAATCTGCCCTTACTTAGATTGGTTTTGAATTTTTGTCAAAAACTCACATCGAACATTTTGGATTGACTTCGGTCATTAATTTCTAGGGTTGCAGACGTTGATTATTCTCTTCGTTTTTGTTTCATTATTTTATGGATTCGCATAATCGATTCCAAATATACGATATGAAACTTAGAAGCTTAAGCACAGCTATTAACCGACTTAATTGTGCATCAAGTACTTACAAAATGTACTCTAATAAATCATAGATAATATTTAAATCTATTGCAATTTAAATTGACATATTAATCTAACGATAAAAATAGGATTAAATGATATATTTCAACATAATCGGTATTTTTTAGAAATATTGGATTATTCTGTCATGTCATCAAATCGATATAATATATTAAATGCTGTATTACCCACGTCATTAGTCAATGATATTTAAAATATTGGTAGAGAGCTCTAAAATCCTATGATAAACGTATGCTAAGTCATTTCTAAGGTAAGTATGTAATATATTACAGTCATTGTCTTAATAATATATTGAAAAAGTTCATTAGAAGTTACATCATTATTATCAACAGCCTATATGCGGCTACTGCTGACCAAAGGCCTTTTCTCGCACAGAGAAGGTTTGAGCATTAATCACCACGCTTGCTCAATGCGGGTTGGCCTTTATTAGAAGTCCTTATGTCATCATTATCATGATCTGTTGAATAAAGGTCTCCTGAACACCATAGGCTTACGGTTCGTTAAAGGTTGTCAGACTGTCGATAAACTGCATATACAGTTTGGCAGTATTGCAAATGTTAATTATGTTACAATTTTCTTGTTTCTAATTAATTAAATAAATAAAACACCCCATGTTTCCTTACAGATTCCTTAATGACGCTTGACAGGCGGATTGGAGATGGTCACCGAAATTGACGGGTTACTGTAGTCCGTACCAGCTTTGCTGATCGAAACTTTAAAATTAAAATACATTTACAGGTTTAAAGTAAAGAATCACCTGATGGTAAGCAACCAGCGTCGTCCATGGACACCCGGAACACCCGAGGCGTTACAAGTGCGTTACCGGCCTTTTGGAGAAATTTTAGGATTCTTTAGGGTAGTCGGGGATTAGGGAGATTGGATTTTTAACAACAAACTTCGTTCATTAGAATAAAATGCAAGCCTAATAGTTTCCAAATTGTAAATCATTTATGTAAATAAGTTCTTTTCCGAATTTATTGTATTTAATATCGTTCACCGCAATTGATAAATTGAATAATGGTCTATCCACTTAATAAAACAATTCGGACTATAAAATTTATAATGTGGTTTATAGCCATATTGTTTACAATGCTTTATTTATCAACTTAGCAACAATAATCTGTGTACGTTGTACAATAACAATCATATAATAGTTTTGCTACTAATGGCTGAAGGGATCGAGATGAAATTTGGAACAAAGGTACCTTATGGTCAGGAATGACATAAAGGCTACTTTTTGTCTCACGTGCAAAAGCGCAGAGGATGTATCATCACTGCATAGTATAAAATAGTCGCTGTTCACCGTCTGTCTGTCCCTATGTATGCTTGGAACGAAGAGGTTTTTTTAAATAGATAGTGATTCTTAACCCTTTGAGTACCGTCATTATAGACACAATTAAAGAAATTAGGTTGCGGTCACCGGTGTTCTCGCGGTGTTTGACAGTTTAAGGAAGGTTTATATGTCTAATACATGCATATTGCACACGTGCGAAGCCGGGGCTGGTCGCTAGTAATTGATAAAAATATGTTAGTAACTTTAGCCTGGATTTGTCAGATAAAGATAAAGATCGTTTTATTTGCTAAAACATGTGTAGGTAGGTTACAATAATACATGCAAAAATGGATGTTTACTATAGATGTACAGTATTGTTTGTATCAACATGCTTAACCATGACTGGTTTAGTTTTATATTTGATGGGGCGACGTTTGACCACTATCTCGCCTGGTGGTAAGCGATGATGCGGTCTACGATGGAGCACGTCGTCCCATAAGCAACCTATTCACTCGGGCCTTGAAGACTCCCAGGTTATAACCTTCAGGAAATACAGACTCTGGCAAAGAATTCCACTCTTACTGGTGTACAAATGTTTATTAATTTTGCAATAGTTGAATTTTATTTTTAGAGTGAATGATGCGTATACTTCTCTGTACCTACTGTCGACTAGATATGTCTAATTTATATACGTTTTCCAAGAAGATTAATTGCATGGATAATGTGTAACGAGGTAACAAACAAACTTACCAGCATTTAAAAATTACGTAGGAATTAAAATATCACTGCTCGTTGGCCGAGTGGTCGCAAGTCGACATCCGGGCAAAGAGTCTCGGGTTCAAATCCCAGGTCGGGCATAGTATAACTGTAGTTTTTAAAAATTCTCAGTAGTAGCATGGAGTCAGGAATTGAGCCCGGTATATGGCCATAGGGTCACCCCCTATTACATGGGACTCATAATATAAATAGTTAAAAGTGGGTGTTACATTGTACAATGACATTAAGTGCCTTAATGTGCACCTCTGTCCCTTCAGAGATAAAAGTTATGTAATGTTATGTTTATGTTGAAATATTACACTATTTCAATGGCCACATACTGAAAAATTAAGTTTTATAAATAAGTACCTACTTTGAAATTCTTAGCAATGAGCACGAAGGTTATACGGTGCATGGTGTTTCACGATAGGGTCATATGTATTATGATGTCAATAAGTATCGAGTCAACTGAGTGTAAATAAAGTATACAGCTCGTTAGGGTTGGAATATGCATTAAATAATATAAATATGCAATGTCGTGGTGGCCTGGAGGTTTAAGAAGCCTGCTTCTCATACATGAGGGTACAGGTTAGAAACCTACCAACAGCAAGTACCAATGTGACTTGTTCTGAGTTATAATTTCTTAAGATTATCTAGACACCACTGACAAACGGTGAAGGTAAACATTGTGAGGAAACCTGGGCTCATAATTTCTATTTATAAGATTAAATGCTCCTATGTGAAACAGACGAAGTTGCGGGCAACAGCCAGTCACTTATAAACGTATTGCTCTACCAAATGTCGTAGGCATTGTTATTTTTTATTTCGATACTATTCATAAGCGTTCACCTACAGTTTTCAAAATGCAAATGTGGTGTTTAGTTTTAAGAAACAAAGTGCAAATACCGACACACCAAATGGATCACAAAAAATATCAAAATGTCTAACGAGTATAAAAGATGATTAAAGTTATATAGTAGGTATACTGCCACTTTCATCTCTGCGCCACCTTAAGGTCGACTGTGAGACAATGCCCAAGGCATAAGTCCACCTGTATATATGTATGTACTAAGTCTTAATAAATAAATATACATTCAATAAATTTTTCAAAGGCGTACCACAGGGCAACGTCCTGGGACCATATTTGTTTCTTTATTACTGCATCCTCATAATCTGATAATACGGACGACAAAAGCATGTGAAACAAAAATAATTAAAATATGATTATGTAATACATTAAGGTATGTTTATTTGTGAATCCATCCATCCATTCATAAAATCGCGTCGTGAGTCCGTACCGTCAGAAATATATAAATTTGTTAAGACAAAAGTAAAATCAAGCGGAATATTTTAGACACATTAGGTACAAATATCCAGTTGTTATGTATATCTTGAAAATAATGTGAAACTATATAATCTTGGTGACGTTTCTTTGAAAGTTTCCGTTAATGAGTCTGTTAAATAAATAGACGAAGACACACGACTCTTGCTTGTTTTTGATATAACACCATACGTGATATGAGATTTTAAATCATACAACAAAATAAATGAATCTTATTATGCTTATTGTAATATAGCTTGATGACTTTCGTTGTAATTGTAGGTATAGCAACAGGATTGTCATAAGTGACGTATTATATGGAAATCCAAATTAAGTGTGAGAGAGCCATGCTTCGGCAAGAATGGGCCGGCTCGACCGGAGTGATACCACGGCCGACCAGAAAACCGACGTGAAACAACGCTTGAAATTATCTTCAAATTCACAATCCCTAAAAAGCCGGTAACGCACTTGTAACGCCTTAGTGTTTCGGGTGTCCATGGGCGACGCCGATTGCTTACCATCAGGTGATCCGCCATATCGTTTACCGGCTTATGCTATAAAAAAATCTTTTGAGAAAAGCATTTGCAATATCATTTGTAATATTATTACTTTTGTAACTCCAGTGTTGCGCTGCTACAAGGAGCTGGATTGTCTGATGCTTAGTGCAGTCACTAAGCATCAGACAATCCAGCTCCCTGTTTCCCTCCCATATTCCCAAATTCCTGTATTCCCATAAAAAAAGAAGTTATATCATGTTAGAGACTCAACATAACACTGGTAAAAAGTATTACTTTTAATGCAGGCTTTCTGCTCCTTTTCAAGACGGAAGAACGAAAAAATAGTTATTAGTTCTTCTCCAATGGCTTCGTTACAAGATCAAAGTCTGTTTAGTTATGTTCCTAGGATGCATCAGGCTAAGTAGATTATGTCTTGCAAGATTTGTAGTGGTTGAGAATTAGTAAGATGTACCATAAAATAATAAAAAACGTCCTTCAATTACAGTTTATCAATGATTTCAGTGTATTGAGAAACGTAATACAGAGCCGAAAGATTTTCGGGTTCATATCGATAGCTGTCCTATACGGAGGATGAATCACATTGCGCAGCAGATCGCGCAGCCAACAGCGAAGCAACGCATGTAAGTAAAAAAAAATATTATACACTCAAACGAGAACTGTTTGCATTTATATTGAAATAATACTTAAGAAAACAGTTTACTTAACGGCTTGACACGAGTAAAATACATTAAATAAAACTAAAACCAGATAATAAGATACTCTCAGTGTGGACAGACGCAAATATTAAGTCGGTGTTACATTATATTAATAGCAATGATGAAATATATACATTTTGTATTACGTTCTTACTTATCTCACAAGTTTTAAACAAAATTATTCATTAAAACCTTAACATTATTGAGCTGTTTACAATTTTATTATGGATTATACCAGCTGTGACTTTTGTCTACTTTATATTTTATTGTGGGTTTGTGGCACCGACTTCTAACCTATCAGTGGGTGTGTAAGCTATAAGTACGTATGACCACTAATAGTTTTTTTTTTCCTTTTTAGTTTTTACTTTTTGTTTGTCATTTGTTTTTGAAGTCGGTTTTTTTAAACGCAGTTTTTTAATTTTATTTTATACTTTTTAGTTTAGTACTTTGATATATTATATTATACAAAACCCCATGTGGGTTTGCACATGTGGGTGGGATGCAAAGTTTTCATCAATACAAATTATGCAAGTTCAAACACCGGGTGGGTACTCTTAACCATTGAGGAGTCCCTTAGCTATCATACTACTTCGTCATTGGACCTTTAATGACCATCACCCCCCCCCCCCCATCTAGGTGTAAAGTCCTCATCAATACAAATTAATTAAACGTAAACACAAAAAAGCTACTGTTAACCGTTAAGGAGTTCCCTCAACTATCGTACTACTTCATCATCAGACCCTTATTGACAATTACACCCCACTCAGGTGTAAAGTCCTCATCAATACAAATTAATCAAACCTAAACACAAGGTAGCTACTGTTAACCGTTAAGGAGTTCCCTCAACTATCGTACTACTTCATCATCAGACCCTTATTGACAAGTACACCACACTCAGGTGTAAAGTCATCATCAATACAAAAATAATCAAACCCAAACACAAGGTAGCTACTGTTAACCGTTAAGGAGTTCCCTCAACTATTGGACTACTTCATCATCAGACCCTTATTGACAATTACACCCCACTCAGGTGTAAAGTCCTCATCAATACAAATTAATCAAACCCAAACACAAGGTAGCTACTGTTAACCGTTGAGGAGTTCCCTCAACTATCGTACTACTTCATCATCAGACCCTTAATCACAATTACACCCCACTCAGGTGTAAAGTCCTCATCAATACAAATTAATCAAACCCAAACACAAGGTAGCTAGTGTTAACCTTTGAGGAGTTCCCTCAACTATCGTACTACTTCATCATCAGACCCTTATTATCAATTACACCCCACTGAGGTGTAAAGTCCTCATCAATACAAATTAATCAAACCCAAACACAAAGTAGCTACTGTTAACCGTTGAGGAGTTCCCTCAACTATCGTACTACTTCATCATCAGACCCTTATTGACAATTACATCCCACACAGGTGTAAAGTCCTCATCAATACAAATTAATGAAACCCAAACACAAGGTAGCTACTGTTAACCGTTGAGGAGTTCCCTCAACTGGCTCTCGGCTCCATCATCAGATCGGGTCCAGACCTTTATCAGATTGTAGTGGTTTTTAATACTTAATGAAAAAATTAACAAATGCCCTAGTCACCCCTATAATTTTTAAAAGTTCCCCTCGGTTTCCCTGGTCTTCCATCATCAGATCCTGATTTCCTTATCATGGGACCATTCTGGAACTATCTCCTTTCTAACAAAAAAAGAATTTTCAAAATCGGTTTATAAACAACGGAGATAAAGGCGAACAAACATAAAAAAAAAAAAAAGCATATATACGGTCGAATTGAGAACCTCCTCCTTTTTTTGAAGTCGGTTAAAAACTAAAACCAGATAATAAGATACTCTCAGTGTGGACAGACGCAAATATTAAGTCGGTGTTACATTATATTAATAGCAATGATGAAATATATACATTTTGTATTACGTTCTTACTTATCTCGTTGTCAGATTCAAATGTGGTAGGATTTTTATCAAAACTATTACGTTTGTACATAATAACTTATAAATGTATTTTTTCTTATTGAGTTGCCGCCATCTTGGCTGGTAAATGAAGTTTTTATGCTGTGTCATGTCATGGCAGAGGCTGCGGACAAATTTGTGGGTTGCCGGGGCCCAGGCTCGACGTGCAGGAGTAGGAACGGCGTGGTTTTTAGTCAGTAAGAGTCTGACACTCCCTCTCGCGCCAGCCAAGGCGTGAGAAATTTCCTCATCAAAAGAAGTGTGTCATGAAATATTCTAAGAAAATATTGTGTCTCTCTACGAAGTACTTACAACAATTTAAAAAGCATCGTAGGCCACAAAGAAAAATGAATACCTACATAATATGTTAAAAATTAACAAGTGGAGTGTTTGATTTGTAAACTCTGAAATAGCCTGGACCCGGGTACGTCTTAAAACTGCGACCAGCCATCGAGGAATGAGCTGTAACCTTCCATAAATACATCGGTGATCTAACTGCGATCCCCAACTGTCCCTAAACTGCCTGCCAAGCGATTATGGCAAACCCCCCCATAGTTTTGTTGGTTCGATTGTGTGAGAACAATATGACACCAAAATCCAGTCAAAGAGATCGAAAAAGAAAATAATTGTAAGAACAATCAAATCATATAGTCTGGAGCTGACCAGCCGCAGTTGACCAGCACCGCCCGCCCCAACCATACTAGGTATAGGGAATCGAGCGATCCACTGCACGTGCCACCCCCAATGAGACTTTTGAGTGAGCATGCCAAGTCCAGGCCCATAAATAGTAAATTATATAAATAGAAACGTTACGCCTCAATGTAAATAACAGTACATAATATATTTTAGATAAGTCTAGTAGTATGTACTCAACGTGTTCTCCTTTTATCTAATGGGTGCTGAAAACCAATGACGATCTCATTTTGCGCGCGACACTGTTGTATGAACATTGATATAGTTTCATTGTTTCGTAGATCGACTGCGGTTGAAGACAGAAACACATCATCTTTTCCAATACTCTTCATCATCATTAAGAGCTCGTTACAGTACACGCTGGATTATAACATAACATAACACAACATCACGCCTTTTATCCTCGAAGGAGTAGACAGAGGTGCACAGTATGCCACTACAACACATAACACCCACTTTTCACTGTTTGTGTTATGAGTCCCATATAATTGGGGGTAAGTTTATTCGGGCACAATTCCAGACTCCGTGCTACTACCGAGATTTTTTTTTAAAACCCAGTAATACTTTGCCCGACCGGGAATCGAACCCGAGACCCCTTACCCGGCAGTCGCACTTGCGACTACTCGGCCAACGAGGCACGTATTAGTTGACGTATTTTTTAAAATTATTAATAGTCTTAGGTACTTTAAGATAAGGTTTATTTTAAACTTAGTAAAGGTAGAATTTGGTGGTCGTGGTGGCCCGGAGGTTTAAGACGCCCACTTCTCATGCATGAGGGTGCGGGTTCGAAACCTACCAACGGCAAGTACCAATGTGACTTTTTCCGAGTTATATGTACTTTCTAAGATTATTTAGACACCACTGACAAACGGTGAAGGAAAAACATCGTGAGGAAACCTGGACTTATAATTTCTAATTATAATTTCTAATTATAAGTTTGAAATCGCCAACCCGCATTGAGCAAGCGTGGTGATTAATGCTCTAACCTTCTCCGTGTGAGAAGAGGCTTTGCTCAGCAGTGGGCATTTATAGGCTGTTGATGATGATGATGATGATGAAAGGTAGAATTTTGTGTCAATTTAGGTACCTATTTAAAAATTTTATGCCGAATATGTAGTGGTTTCAGTGGCGTATCTATACCTACTGTTCGAGGTCCATAGCAAATGCATCGGATGGGTCCCCTTTACCTATTAAAACCTTTTTTTATTTAAGCCTTTCGGCTGGGGTTCATGGCATTTTGTCGACTCGCCACCCTGTAGTTGCGAGATGATTCTAATGACACCGCGGGATGAGTAGGCGTGTAAATAAAATAATTATATAAAGCATAGTTTTAGTATTATAATTTACCTGTTATCTTTTTATTTTTCTGTTTTTATACTTTTTTATTGTTATATGTCTTTTCTGGCGTGCATGTCTTATGCTGAATAAACGTATTTCATTTAATTTAATTTCATTTCATTTCATTCTGTAAATGGAAACCAGAAAAAGAAACCATGTATTAATTTAAAATATAAAAAAATATTTTTCTTATCACTTTGATAGGTTCACGTTTAGCCACTATCTTGTCTAGTAAGTGTTGATGTAGTCGACGACGATGATGATGAAGCACTTCTGGCTAAAAAAGTACCTCTTGGGAGTTAAATCTTCTCACACTCTGACAAGGAGTTCTTACTTACTCTTTAGTGTTCTAGGAGTTGTTATGTTCCCATGAGGAAACTTGAACCAAAAACGATTTTGAAAATGGTTTTGTTGACATCGTGACTGTCTGATTGTCTGTTATCCTTACTAGTCCTTACTAATATATTATATATAATATTATAAATCTGAAAGTGAGTTTGTTTGTTTGTTTGTTCCACCTTCACGCCGTAACTACTCAACCGATTGCTTTGAATTTTTGCAGGCGTAAAGTTAGAAGTCCGGATTAAATAATAGGGTACTTTTTAACCCGGAAAAATTGATATTCCCGAGGAAAAACAAAAGTATTGGTATAGATGGCGCTGTGTGTATTGGTATATGTCACATAGGCTACTTTTTATTCTTTTGTGACGCGAGCGAAGCCGCGGGTAAAAGCTAGTGATCGATAAGTACAATAGGTAGTTTATTTCTTTTTAATTATTATTAATAGTCGACTTGACTGAGATTGTCGTGATTTTTTTATCAATGGCTTTGTTGGAAGCCGTCTGATGATGCAACGGTAGAGTAGAATAAATTTGTGACTACTCCTAATCTACCGTCGACTATCGTAGAAATTTCATTTCTACCAACCTATCGTTGATGCAATGACTAGTCTACCCATGATCCAGGATAATAATTAGCAGTAGCGCTTCAGTGCGATAAAAGATAGCATATGTTCAAGACCATGATCTACCCCAGTCCAAATTTCATTCCGATTCGTTCAGCCTTTTTGAACTGATAGTTTATGAATAAACATATCATATACAAACTCACTCATTGTCTTATTATTTATTTATTTATTTATTTATGCACAACACACATACAGTACACAGGAGTATACATAAGTATATACCTAAATAAATTGCAGGTATGTACATAGGTACTACGGTACTACATATTCCCGTAGGAATCTCGTCCTGCAGTCTTTCCACAGGAAAAACAGTAAAAACTAAGACATTGTGTGTCACATAATATGAACAAATAAAACAAAAATTACCAAAACTTAAGCCTTAGGCTATACTTAAAACTACATACACAATCTATGGTACTAACTAACTAAAGTAACTACCAGATAATAGATAGTAACTATTAGATATTAAAATTATGCCGCTATGTGCACTTCGGGGATAAAAAGGCGTGATGTTATGTTTATGTTATTAGATATAAGTGTGTACTAGTATCTAACTAGATGAGGTAATTCAAAAACTTGTTCAAAACTATGGTTTACTGGACAAGACAAGAATTAACTATGAATTGGTACAACACGTAACGACCGAGTGAAGTCAGGGCGTAGTCTCATGTTAATAATAGGTACGAGATCAGTGTTGTATCTAAATAAAAGATTTTCTTTAACAATTAATGGAGACCGGTCGTACCACGTTACGAGCCACGTTTTAATTCAACATTTACATTAAATGACGCTGTTTTATGTAAATATGTTCAGGGAAAACAATACTTAACATTACCTCAGTACATAAATAATATTTAATTTATAAGCGTTCGGTGTCAACTTCATATTTCCGGCGAAAATCTTTTAGGTTACTGCGTTGGTCGTGAGGTTACTACAGAGCAAGATATCTTAAGATTAAATTCCTTGTTAAGTTACGAGGTAGGTATTATAACGAGGTGGCCCGGAAGTTTAAGGCCGCTTCTCATGCATAAGGGCGGCGGTACGAAACACCAATGTGACTTTGACAACCATTCACAAACGGTAAAGGAAAACATCGTAAAGAAACCTGGGCATATAATTATCAATTATAAGTCTGCAATCGCTAACTCGCATTGAAAAAGCGTGATGATTAATGCTTAAACCTTCTTCGTATGAGAAGAGGTCTTTGGTCAGCAGTAGGCACTTATGGGCTGTTGATGTGATGTTGTGACGAGTGTCATACAAGAGGTTGGGTCTATAGTGCGTGCTACCGTCAGAACAGGCTCGTTTAAGCTATTGTGGTTCTTTGCTCATAATTTCACTACAGAATCAACTTGCACGGTTATTTCACTTTTTTTTTTTAGTCTGGACTTTAAAAGACAGATGGCCTCTGAGTTTGTTTCGGCATTTCTTCTCAGTGTAGTTCAATAAGGAATGTAGGCCTGATCTAGTAGATAATTTAAAGATTGACATGTAAAAGTATTACTTTGTATTTTATGACCTATTTGTAGAAATAAATATCATTTTTATCATTTATACCGCCTATAGTTCTAGATACCGTACCTAATAATGATTTACCCGATCTAAGAATCAACACCACAGCCGCTTGCTTAGCAGTCCTCGTGGTTGCTCCACCAACAGTACAGTCTACTACTCCTTTTATCATACTCAAAAGAATTGCGGAACTCCTTTCTTCACAGTTCCCTTTACTCCCCAAGACACAAGCCAAATTTTAGTTTCCGATGACCAGCAGTTTTGATTATATCTTGTCTATCAGTCAGTAATGGAAGACTTTTATTTATATTGCTTGTGTTATCTGAGATACACAGACTTGCATTCTGTATTCGATGACTTGATCAATATATTGTCAAAGTAATGTTGTTTTGGTGTGCGCAATTCATTGTATCTATCTACATGATTTGAGTTTATTTTTTGTGGTACATCTTCATTTATCTTTGGAAGAGCTTAAGATTTTGTGCGTATCATAGGACGGGATAGTGTATGTCAAGAATTTAATATTATCATCTTAGTAGCTATACTGAGTTTGGAATTGTATCTAGTCATAGTCATATCAGGCATAAAATATTCACTGTTAAAAAGCCTAAAGCCTAGGTCAGTTAAAAGGCCTTTCCTTCCAAATCTGCCGGTTGAAAGCGACGTCCACTGCTTAACATAGGTCTTTCTTCATGAAGTGTGCGAGAGCCATGCTTCGGCATGAATGGGCCGGCTCGATCAGAGTAATACCACGCCCTCACGGAAAGTCGATGTGAAACAACGCTTGCGTTGTGTTTCGTCGTGTGAGTGAGGTTACCGGAGGCCCAATTACCTTCCACCCTTCCTCTTATCTCCCCAATCCAACTCCAACAATCCTCAAATGCCTAATCCCCAAAAGGCTGATAATGCCTCTGGTGTTCCGGGTGCCTATCGGCGGCGCCGATCGCTCACCATCAAGTGATTCGTCTGCTCGTTTACCAGCTTATCCTATGTAAAAAGACTTCTAGATCAGCTGGAAAAGAAAAAAAGAAATGTCTTTCGTTCGTTTCGTGATGTCGCCTTTCAATTGTCTGGGAGATTGTAGGAATCAAATTCCATCTCATATGTTTACGATAAAATCAATTATTAAAACTGACTGGAGAATATTACTAGGTTTAGATATTTAACGTTCAGTCAGTGCACACGTCTCTTATTAAATAACTGTACCTCTAATATCATTGTGTCAATTCAAATAATTAGTTATTTTCCTTTGAATTGAGAATGAAGTGCAATCATGACAGAATATCCGAACTCTGACAACTGGCTTCGGCGTTGATAAAGAATTAGATAGTTTAATCCAAGCATTGCGCAATTTTTCTAATGTCTGAAGGTTGTTTTGAGATAGAAGAAATGGTTCTATAAAATATTGTCAAAGGTGCAGTTTTAAGCTGAACATGATGATAAAAGAACTCTTCAATGGTAAAAAGCATTATAGGTGCTAGAAGGACCTTAATGAATACTTAACGTACAAAAGTGTAATCTTCGTTCATAGGAAATTTAAAATAGGGTACTGCTGCCTGGTTTTATGTTAAAGGTGTAACCTCAGACGGTTATACGGAAACACGGCTTACAAGCATCGTCAAGATTGTGACGACAGCACACGGCTTACAAGACAAGACGCTTGTAAGCCGTGTGCTGTCTTCACTTATCGTCAAGAGTAGTGATTAATAAAGTGATTTCTATCACTAAAATCACCAGAAATAACTAGAAGTAATTAAAACCCCCCTTTCTGTGATTGGTCCTTGTACACTCCAATGATCTAAAAACCGCTTCATAAGATCAAAGATCAAAACGATAAACGCCACACAATAACAAGATCTTAAAGTATATCGCTACATATTTAAATAGAAATTGTGAGTCATGATGACAATGATAACTTTGTTGAATATTGTATTAGTTATAGATAGAACAATGTGTCGTTTCTTGTCGAAAATAAAACTTAGTTTTGCACACGCTTAAAAATCTTGTTGCATCCCATTCTCATCTCCATTTTGAAAAGTCTGCCATTATATTGCTCTGCTCGATCGAGTCAGGAGCCGTATGGCTATGGCTAAGTAAAATAGATAATGCTCGAAAGTTTTCAGGTCCATTACAGAGTCTAACCTGAAAGAGTCTAAAAACATTGGCAATGAGCTCGCTTCATATTAAATTGGAGCCAAGGAGTAGGTCCTCTTGGGGATTAAAAGTTGTTATATATATCCTATCCTATCTTGGTCTTAGTGATACAAACTTCCCGAAGGATCTACCAAAGCTTAACTTAATTTCAGCTGAGCAGTCTTTCACATAATTTTCTTTTAAGGGAGGGAAAATCATCAAATGACTTCTCCCAGACGGGTGAGGCGGGAGGGAGTGTCAGAGTCTTACTGATTAAAAAAAACCCCGTTCCTACTTCTGCACTTCGAGCCGGAGCCCCCGGTAACCCGTTAAGTTCTGCGCGGCTCCGAATCGGCATCGGCCCTATTGGGCCCCATCTGTGGTGGTCTGATGGCTCTTTGAGTACGCTCTCTGCGTACGCTCGGGTGTCGATATGCCCCTAATATTATACATACGAAAGTGTCCACAACAATCCTCAAATTCCTAATCCTCAAAAGGCCGGTATGTCGTGTAGCGACGCCGATTGCTTACCATACTTTAGATGATCTGTCTGCTCGTTTACCGGCTTATCCCATAAAAAATGTAGAAGAAAATAGGGTGTAACATTTATTACGTAGTTCGCACCATAATATTCTTTTTTTTATATCTTAAGTGGGCTCTAGGACTCTGTACCAAATTCCAAAGAATCAGGAAGACAATACTTAATAACAAACGTTACACCTAATTGAGACTAGATTCCGTATTGATAAGCATCTCGTGAGTTCTTATCTCCAATATCAACATGAGATGACTACGAAAAACGAAGGATTACATCTCATTTTGTAGACACATTATACTCAATATCTTGTGATAACGTCTTCTCAAGTGTTAGGGTTCCGTGATATATTTATGTAATATACTATTATGTATGTATATACATTATTTATATTACTAGACGACCCGGCAAACTTCGTTCCGCTTAAAAATTTTTTTTCGCCCTTTGAACATTTCCTGGACTTCCACGAAAATTTCAAGACCATAATATTAGCCATATCGGTTCAGCCGTTCTCGAGTTTTAGCGAGACTAACCAACAGAAATTCGTTTTTATTTATGTTGATTGATAAATGGTCTACTAGTAAATACTGTTCTTAGACGTAGAACCTAACGGTTAACCGGGGCTCCGGCTCGACGTGCAGGAGAAGGAACGGGGTGGTTTTTAGTTAGTAAGAGTCTGACACTCCCTCGCGCCTCACCCAGACGGGAGCAGTCATTCGATGATTATCCCCCCTTAAAAAAAAGACGTAAACAATATATTGATTATATTAATGACACCTAGTGGTCCATCATACTATTTCCCACCCAATTATACTAGTATCTGTAATTTGTATACAGAACCCAACATTAATTCAAAAAGCCGCTTGGCTCCATCTTTTGTTTTATTATAAATTACAGCTGACACATATAATAGACGCAGTTAGTCGTTGCCTCTAGTGAAGTTATGTCATTATAAATTTTATATAACGATAGTACAATACATGTTATATTAAAATTTATATATATGTTATACATTAAACTATTTTGTTCAGTGTTAGTGAAAAATTGTGTTAAAATGACGGCTAAAGGGCTAAGGGTGCCGTTTGAAGATGCTTTGAATATGACAGGTAATTTTATATTTTATTTTTTGAGAGTTTAGGTTGAAATTTCTTAAAACCATTTTCTTGAGATAGGTTAGGGTTCATTTTGAAAGGTGATAGTGATAACAGTCCTTTGATGTATAAAACATAGATGGGATAGAGAAGTATCTGTGTTTTTTAACGTTTTTTTTCTTATGATTATCATATCAAAGTTATCTTTAGACCTCTTCGTGAACTAACAAAAATGTTAATATTACTTAGAGAGGAGGCTGTATGGAGTTCAGTGTGCATAATGAGAGGACCGTATTCTATAAACAGTTTTGAACTTAGGTAATACCTGCAGATTATGATTCTGAATGTTGCTGGGAGATTTGTTGGTCTATTTTTTTAACCCTCACATATCAAGTAAATGGACTGAACTTCAAGTGTTTTGAAACCATTTTAATTATAGTTTTAGTGATAAAGTTAAATTATAGAACAAACAAAACTATGTAATTAGAGAATTGTATTGTAAACCTGATTGAAAAAAGTAACCTATGGAGTTTCTTGCTCGTTCTGCCCTATAGGAATCTACACCTTGGAATGAGCAGCTAGCTTCACTGCCAATTTTTTTCTTGTTGAAGTTCAAAAGTGCCTTCCTGGTCTAATTGAAATAAATGATTTTGACTTTGGCTTTATATTATGTGACTAGAAATAGGAGAAAATAGTCTTACAATGCACTGGGCTTATGTCTCGTGTCGTAAATCGGTATATTTACATACATACTTTACAAAATCTATTCAATTATTATATATAGATAACAGTATAGTTATATATTTTTAACCGAAAATGAAGGTTATCAGTACGACCTGTATGTGTGTACCTATAATAAAGATTTTATTGTATAATAATTAAGTATGACGATATATATAAGCTTCTATGAGCACATGTTGTAATTACGTAGGTAAGTGTCCCTATGTATTTATTTATCGTTTATGTACACACATACAACACAAAGGACAACAGTGTGGGAGAGCCATGCTTCGGCACGAATGGGCCGGCCCGACCGGAGTGATACCACGGACGAGCAGAAAACCGACGTGAAACAAGGCTTGCGTTGTGTTTCGTCGTGTGAGTGAGGTTACTGGAGGCCCAATTACCCTAGTCTCCCGAATCCCCGAATCCTCCACTATCCTCAAATTCTCAATTCTCAAAAGGCCGGTAACGCACTTGTAACGCCTTGGTGTTTCGGGTGTCCATGGGCGACGCCGATTGCTTACCATCAGCTATTAAACAAAAACATATATGGAAACAAAGTACATAGGTCCCACATATTCCAACTGGTATTTCTTCCAGTGGGCATGTGACAGGAAAATAATAACGACACCGAGACACAGCATGTTACACAAATGAGATAAACAAAATGTATATTTGTTTCTTTGTATCAAAATCATTATGTATATAATAACTAAATTGAAATAAAAAGTGAGTACACTTAGTCCTCAAATGTTATATAGAGCGTAAAAAGTCTTATCTATTACTCTAGACTATGTGGTAGGTTTACCACAGTTCCAAATTTCATCCTAGTCTCTTCAGCCGTTTTGATGTGACTGAGTAACAAACATACATACAAACTCACAACTTCTCGCATTTATAATATCGATTCAAGCTAATTTCGACCATCGGCCCTACAGTTACAGCGTAATATCCACTGCGGACAACATAACATTCGACAAAAGGATATTTACGTTTGGTGCATTTAGTCCTCAAATATTATATAGGTTTATTTATTTTTTTTAAGGGGGGAAAATCATCGAATGACTGCCCCCACCTGGGTGAGGCGAGAGGGAGTGTCAGACTCTTACTGACTAAAATTCACACCGTTCCTTCTCCTGCACGTCGAGCCGGAGCCCCGGTTACCCGTTAGGTTCTCCGCGACATTATATAGGTTTACATTGGTATTTATTTTATATAGAAATGGACTAGACATATAACATCCATACACTGCAATATGAAATTCAATCTAAATGCCCTTCATCTCTCCTACTAATTTTCAATTTTGCTGTGCCCGACAGGCTCCATAATTGTTACTTAAAATTGTATTTCCTACAACATGTATGTGTACATTATGAATACAATAAATTCTTGAATACTTTAATTTATTAGGCTTTTACCGGTGACTTCACACATTTAAATTACTTTATGTCTTTTTTCAAATACCTATTTATGAATACCTATACAAAAGTTGAAGTAGGTAAAGCGTAAAGAGCTAACAAACAAAATTACTATTGTATTTACGAAATAAGTGGAAATTTCACGGCAATTAAACTGTAAAAATAAAATAGTCACGTAAACAATGCTTATGCAGAGATTGTAAGATTTCACAGTACATAATTGTAACATTTTTATTCACGAATTGAAATAATTCAATTTCAATTTGTGAGCGTAGCAATATTGTGCTACGGTCTACGTATCTTCGTACAATACAAGCACCATAATTTTTCACAGAAAAGTAACGACTATTGATTCACTTCTTATTTCAAAGAAATTTATTAACATAAAACATCACGCCGCATTTATCCCCGAAGGTGTAGACAGAGGTGCACATTACTAATGTAACACCCACTTTTCACTATTTATGTTATGAGTTCCATGGGGGTGAGCTTATTGCCATATACCAGGCTCATTTCCAGACTCCGTGCAACTACTGAGATTAAAAAAAACCCAGTAATACTTCACCCCACCCTGGGAATCGAACCTGAGACCCCTTGCCCGGCAGTAGCACTTGCGACCACTCGGCCTTATTCTATCCTTTAAAATAGCACTTTCGTAGGCTCACATTTTTTGCATGGACTTATAACATAACTGGTGAAAAATCAATGGATTTTAGCCTTTAACAGTAATTAATTAGGAAATTAGGTATTTTTCACATGGACCTGCATTCATTTCAATGAGAAAAAAGCATGCGAACTTATTTTTTCCTAACCCCAACATACTTACGTAGGTATGTATGTACAATAAAAACAAAACTAAATAAATAATTTGATAATTATATTATTTTTATTTATATAAAATAAAATTATCTTAAATCTTTTCAGGCAGCCAGATAAAGTTCGTTTTTTAAGTAAAATCGTAAAACTGTTCATGAATCATACAACGATTTTATCTTGACTGACGTAGGTATACTTATAGAAAAAACAAAACGAAATAATATATACTTAATTACATTACAGTATTTTAAAAGACTGCCTCGTTGGCCGAGTGGTCGCAAGTGCGACTGCCGGGGAAGGGGTCTCGGGTTCGATTCTTGAGTCGGGCAAAGTACCTATTACTGAATTTTAAAAAAAATCTCAGTAGTATCACGGAGTCTGGAATTGTGCCCGGAATATGGCAATAGGCTCACCCCCTATTACATGGGACTCATAACATAAAGTGTGGAACGTAATGTGCACCTCTGCGTACCCCTTCGGGGATAAAAGGCGTGATATTGTGTTATGTTATGTAATATTTTAAAAGTTTATTACCAGATGCACTAAATTCTTTATGTAGGTATAATTAAATTATTTTAATTCTAATTTCCGTTCTGTAACGTTGTAATTTATAATATTTCCTAGCCACTTTTTTCTTTCTTTCTCAAGAGTACAATATTTTTTACGCCGCGTTATGTATCGCGGAATGCTGCTCATGAATATAAGCTTCCAGAATAGGATAGTTTATTAAATCTTATTTTAATGTCCGTCTGGTACATTTAGTTTAAAACTTTAGACATGTGTTTTTTCTTTTCTCACAAAATTAAATACTTTCGCCGATATACTAATTTGAAATATCGTGTGACGTCACAGCGTGCCACATTTTGTAGCACGTTATGACGTAACGACCTCCTCCTAAACTTAGCGCCATTTTATCTAAGTATTGCAACTTAATACGAGAAAATAAAAAAATACGTGTCGAATATTTATTCATTATCTAACTGACGGACTAATTAGATTTTTAATTTTGATAAGGGTATCAATTGGGTATTTTCCAGGGGGAAACTACCCAATTGCTTGAAACTAAGTTTAGGAGTGGGACGTCGTGACGATGACGTCACTACACGACAGTCGAAAGTATTTAATTTTATAAAGGAAAGAAAAATACGTGTCTAATGTTTACAATTAATCTACCAGACGGACATTAAAATAAAATTTAAGAACTTACCTACCCTATGATTTTAAAAGGGACAAAATAGCATAAACTATTTATCATTATTAAATATGAGTATAGTACTACAATGATTCTATTTACAAATTAAAAAAAAAAACTCTATACTGAAGGATTTCGTAACAATTCATCAAGCAGTTTAAGATTTGAGCAAACAACGCGAATTGCGACTTAATTGTACATTACTTTAGAGTACATAAACGCTTGGCAGTGTTTTATATATCAATGTAAATATGTGATAATATGTACACATATCATTTAACTTGTTACATATTAGATAGCTCCTTGAGAAGGCTTAGTTATATGTCTTGTGTCACACATAGGTAGTTTTTCTTGTCATGTAGAATGTAGGAAAGATGTACGCATGTGGAGTACCTATTTAAAAGTACACACATTTACATAACATCACGGCTTTTATCCCCGTGGTAGGGAGTGGGGGGTAGGCAAGGCAGAGGTGCACATTACGGCAAAAGTCAAAGTCAAAATCATTTATTTCAATTAGACCAGGAAGGCACTTTTGAACGTCAAAAAAAAATTTAAATATTAGTGAAAAAATGTGAGTCTGTCGGTCAGTCCTCTAGTGAAACTATTTGCTCGTTCCAAGGTGTAGATATAGAGAAGAACGAGCAAGAAGTTCCATAGCTGGCACTTAATGCCACTGTACAATGTAACAACCACTCTTCACTATTTATGTTATGAGTCCCATGTAATAGGGGGTGAGCCTATTGCCATATATCGGGCACAATACCATACTCCGTGCTACTACTGAGATTTTTAAAAACCCAGTAATACTTTGCCCGATCCGGGAATCGAACCCGAGACCTCTTGACCAGCAGTCGCACTTGCGCCCACCCGGCCAACGAGACAGTCCAACCAGCAATTCCAGACTTTGAGATATTACTGAGAATTTTTAGAAACTGCCCAATCACACATTCCGCAATCTAGAAATTCAACCCGAACCTAACTGTTCGGTGAATGAGGCCGTCAAACAACAATTATTTGCTGTATCGTAATTTTTTGTATTGTCACGTAATTAGTTGTATTCCCACGCAAAACGTGTTTTGTTTAAAATGTGTAAAATTTATATTATTGCAAAAAGGTAAACTAATATTTACACTTTACAGTAATAAAAATTAAACGTACGTTTAACATCTAATATTTACTTAAATGTTTAACGTTCTCGCTGTTGTTACTGTTAATGTTTTTTCCTCGATGTTTGCGTATGTAAACATAACTGATTTTGAATTAAGGAACTTATTTCTCGATATGCGACAATGTAGTACGACGCTGTCTACTGCTGCCTACACCGTATGATTGACATAGCTCACATAGCTGACATGTGTCAGTGTGTTATGAACTTACAACGTTTAAAGCTGTTTCCTATGGGCTAAATTCTACAGTAGAGACATAGTATAAAGACTTTATACTATGGTAGAGAGTAAGGAACGAATTAACTACTATTAAACAGGTACTATTGGCCAACTCTCTCTGCCTCTTTGGCCGAGTGGTCACAAGTACGACTGTCGGGCAAGGGGTCTCGGGTTCGATTCCCGGGTCGGGCAAAGAATTACTGGGTTTTAAAAAAATTCTCAGTAGTAGCACGGAGTCTGGAATTGTGCCCGGTATATAGCAATAGGCTCACCCCCTATCACAGGGGACTCATAACATAAATAGTGAAAAGTGGGTGTTACATTGTACAGTGGCATAATGTGCACCTCTGCCTACCCCTTCGGGGATAAAAGGCGTGATGCGAAATGTTATGTATTGGCCAACTCAAATATAACCTTAGTGTATTTTATCCAGATATTCCCGTTAACTATATCAATATTTTAAAACAAACAAACATATATAGCATATAGCTACCTTGTTCAAATAAAAATAAACAAAACAAAATATGAATTATCAAATTTGATCAAGTAGTTCTAGAGATATGCGCCAACATATATACATTTTAATGATTAATATTTTTATCTTTGTTGTCTACAGGGTACAGTCGCTACAATGCGTGCCTGTTCATCCTGTGTGCCAGTATCATTGTGGGAATGACGTTCGAGATCTTCTCCGTGTCCTACATAGTGCCAGCCAGTGTATGTGAGCTGCACACCACCAGCACAGAACAGGGACTTATGGCCAGTGTACCTTTGATTGGTTAGTTTTACTAATATTAATGGAATTTTATTCCGTACTATTTTGAGCTCTGATATAGAGGTAAGCTTAGGCCACACTGCGTTTTTTCACGACAACCTAAACCAATTTATCTTTTACGTAAAGATTTTCTTGCATTTCATCTTTTTAAATCAGTCGTGGTATATAATCGCAAGTGTTTGTAGTCGTTACGTTTTGATTTGCCAAACTCGTCAACAGCCTATAAATGCCCATTGCTGAGCAAAGCCTCTTCTCACACGAGAAGGTTTGAGCATTAATCACCACGCTTGCTCAATGCGGGTTGGCTTTCAAACGCGTTTGGATTTCAAACTTATAATATGAATTTTAAGCCCAGGTTTCCTCACGATGTTTTCCTTCACCGTTTGTCAGTGGTGTCTGAATAATCTTAGAAAGTACATATAACTCGAGAAATGTCACATTGGTACTTGCCGTTGGTAAGTTTCGAACCCGCACACTCATGCATGAGAAGTGGGCGTCTTAAGCCTCTGAGCCACCACGACACAAACTCACGCATTTGAAAAAACATGTGGTTCAACCGTAGTGCAGCTAGGCCTTACAAAGACATTTTAGTTTTTATTGACAAGCACCATTTTATTCCAGGGATCATAACCACATCTCACATTTGGGGCTACCTGGCGGACACGAGAGGTCGCCGGAAGGTGCTCATCATCTCCATGACCATGACATACCTCGCTGGTACAGCAGCCACGCTGTCACCCAACTGGATTGTGCTGAGTCTACTCAAGCTGCTCTCTTCTAGCTCGTTAGTATCTTAATTAACGTTTAATTCTAAATTTTTAATAAATTACAATGCCAGACAGCTATCATTGCGCTAGCTTCACATTTAACGCCATGGGGGTCATCAGTGATCGATGTTAGCACAGGATTTGCGTTCAACACTTTTTTATTGGCAGTCAAAACCCTTAAAGACCACGGCCATCAGTAGCTCAGTTTCTGTCAAGCTCGCTAACACGTACGGCCGAAACCATAGAACATATAACTTTATATGTTTTGTAGCCGAAACTAAAGGGTATAGAAAATCACCATTGATCTGGAACCACGCCACTAAGAACGGATTATCAAAGATACAAGAAATATAATGGATTCCTATGTCTGATTTGTAGAGATCGTCGAATCTCAAAATTTCATTTTCAAATAAATGTACCTATACTTAATTATAATATTTGCACAATAAATCGTAAATAAATCTCATTTTCACAGAGTATCGGGGTCTATGGCCTTATCAATGACTTTACTGAGCGAGTGTACGCCTTCTGAGAAACGAAGTGGCCTAGTGTTGCTGAGCACCAGTGCTTACCTCATATCTATTGGAGTTATGGCAGGTATTACCATTACTTCTTGAACATTCTAGCAGAATGCATGTAGCCTTCAATAGTTTTCATGTGATATAATGATTTTACGGTGTTAAAAATCTGTGTGAACACCAAAATATAGGTTAGGACATACTCTAAAATAGCAATCTGAAAGCAGTCTATCGAGCATTCTCAAAAATCTTCAAAATTGGAATGTCTGTCGATTCACCAGCACGCTTGAAACGAGCATTCTAGTTTTGACACACATGCTACTAAGTGAAAAGTACTCAATTGAAGCATGCTTTTGTGTTTGAAATTAGCAATGCTTTTAACACTGTCGACTTCGATATACTTCTTGGGATACTCGGTTCTCATGGCATATCGCCAGCTGTAATTGAATGGTTTCGTAGTTACCTGTCTGGCCGCCGGCAGCGTGTCTGCATTGAAGGTTCACTCTCGTCATGGTCTGATGCAACTGCCGGCGTACCGCAGGGGGGCGTCCTTTCTCCATTACTCTTCGCAATCTTTATAAACTCTATCTCCAACGAACTTCTTTCATCCTACCATTTGTATGCTGACGATCTACAGATTTACTCACAAGCGCCTCCTCATGAGTTCTCTGAAGCCGTGACGATGGTGAACAGGGACCTAGTACGGATTTCCAACTGGAGTAAGGCTCATGGGCTTAACATCAATCCTGCGAAGACGCAGGTCATTGTTGTCGGTACCCCGCGATTGCGCTCAAAGATAGTCTGGTCATATATTTCACCGATTGTCTTTGATGGTACGAGAATCCCGTACAGTGACACTGTGAAGGATCTAGGGATCCTGATAGACAAAGACTTTTCCTGGGGGCCACAGCTGCGAGAAGTCAGCCGCAAAATATTTGCGTCAGCAGGATCTTTACGCAGGCTCCGGAACTTTCT
This sequence comes from Spodoptera littoralis, assembly GCA_902850265.1. NCBI lineage: Eukaryota > Metazoa > Arthropoda > Insecta > Lepidoptera > Noctuidae > Spodoptera > Spodoptera littoralis. The sequence goes on along the minus strand of LR824542.2, from coordinate 1,588,064 downwards.
GCCAACTGCAACCAAAATTGCGCTCGCTCGATCACTTCTGCTCCCTCTCCTTGACTACGCCGATGCCAGCTATCTAGATCTTACCGAGGAGCAGTTAGATAAGCTTGAGAGACTCCAAAATTTCAGCATCAGGTTCATATTTGGTTTGCGCAAGTATGACCACGTTACCGAATATCGCAATATACTCAAGTGGCTGCCAATCCGCCTTCGCCGGAATACTCATATCTTGTCCCTACTTTACAATATACTGTTCAATCCGTTTGCCCCCTCTTACCTCAAAGAACGTTTCAAGTTCCTAAATGACGCACATTCGAGATCACTGAGGTCGTCAGCGAATCTGAGATTGGAGATGGCCCAGCATTCTTCAAAATTCTACAGCAAGTCATTCACTGTGCAAGCTGTTAGGTTGTGGAATGCACTGCCAGTGTCGATAAGACAAGCTAAGTCGTTGGCTGCGTTTAAGGGCCAAGTTAAGAAGAACTACCTCTCTTCTCTATAATGTCATCATCAAACTGTTTCCTTTTAAGTGGTCCATAATAATGGTATATTTAAGTGTAAGTAGGTATGTAATCATGTATATATGTATGTTTGTGTGTATGTATGTGTATATGTATGTATGTATGTATGTATGTGTATATGTATGCATGTTTATGTGTATGTATATGTACATGTATGTATATATTATTACTACGTTATTTATTTATTGTTTTTTTTAGTACACAACCCGTATAAATATTTCTTTTCATTATATCCACCCAAAGGTTGTCTGGTAGAAATCACTATAAGTGATAAGACCGCCTTTGTGCCCATTATTATTTTATTTATATTTGTCATTTCCTTTTCTGTATGTACTGTATTATTAATGGTGTACAATAAAGTTATATTGTATTGTATTGTATTGTAAGGTACTAAACCTTATGGAAGTTTGTAAATGGAAACAACTTACGACAAAGTTTTTAAAGCTAAAAGATAGTTAAAAATGATACCTGCCAGCAACCTTTGGGTGGATGTTGACTGGTAACCTCTTTTTTCCTTCTGTGTCGTGGGTGCGTTTATAAACATACAAGTTCACATACACAATGACACTCAGACCCGGAACAACTATTTGTGGATCACATAAACAGCTGCTCCGTGGGGGAAACGAACAACGCCCAGCCACCGCGTCAAGAGTGCCGTCAAATTTTTATCCCAAGTTTTTAATTTATTTTTTTTATTTATTTATTTATTAACACTTCTGTATAGCAAACATACGATGGCGGACTTAATGCCGGGTGGCATTCTCTAACAGTCAACCATGGGGTGATGCAGAGATGTGCAACAGTAGGCGTATAGGTATAATGGTTTATGTGACACAGAAAAATCTATATAAATAAATTCATGATTATACATAACTGTAAATACATACATATATCCGTATAATATATAGGTATAATATAAATTACATAAGATACATTATCAATATTACTAGATAACAATACTATAAAAGTAAATAAATAAATTGGGAATAAAACTACATATAATATATATTTATATACATATATATTAATTTATCATTATATTTTCTTTGTTCGCTCTTAGGTCTTGAATAAAATGATTACTGATGATGTTTACTGAAGATTTATTTTGGGTGTGATTTTATCCTACGTAAAACATAACAGTCTATTTATGATTATAACTATTGAATAGCACCGAAAACTTCACTTCACTCCACTAAGCCACTGACAATGAAAGACAAAGCCTAAACTGTATTTTGTCCTTCCAGTGATTGCAATACCAGTTCTGCCACTGACCTTCTCTTTCTACATCCCTATACTGGACATCTACTTCAACTCCTGGAGGCTGCTGAACCTTGTGCGCTGTGTGCTATTGGCTGCCTCTTTGCAAATGAGAGTCCTAAATACCTGGTCAGTGTTGGAAGAGAAGAAGATGCCTTGCAGGTCCTCAAGCGGATGTATGTTATTAATACTGGAAAGAGTGCTGATACATATACAGTAAGTAGAAAGTTGTCTTACCAATATTATAAAGTTTGTTAGTTTGTTCCTTCTTTACGTCAAATCGGCTGAAGGGATCCAGATGTAATTTGGAGATTATGTTCTGGAATAATATGTAAATCACTTTTTGTGTCACGGGAACGCGAGAAGCTCATCATCATCAACAGCTTATAAATGCTCACTGCTGAGCATTCAAAGCCTCTTCTCACATGGAGAAGGTTAGAGTATTAATCACCACGTTTTCTCAATGCGGGTTGGCGATTTCAAACTTATTATTAGTAATTGTAAGCCCAGGTTTCCTCACGATGTTTTCCTTCACCGTTGGTCAGTGGTATCTAAATAATCTTAGAAGGTACATATAACTCGGAAAAAGACACATTGGAACCCGCACCCTCGTGCATGAGAAGCAGGCTTCTTCAACCTACGGGCTACCACGACGCCACAGCATACCATAGCTGTCAGAAGCTAGTATACCTAATATATTTTATTACTACAACAATTACCGATTCGGGCACAATGCTCAGCTAGTTTCAATTAGAGGTTTATAACATAAATTTTTCTAAAACATATTTAACAATACATGCCTTTTTTCTTTACTCCGAAAACGTGGTCAATAGTATCTACTCACATAAAGAGTACATGTTTGACAAATTAAAAAAAAAAAAATTTCCTGGACAATAAACCGTAGAGCAATTGGTTGTCAATAAACTTAAATAAAAAGTAGGTAATGATTTTATTTAATCACTGATTCTTTCAATTCAAGAAATACTATTATAATTATCTACCTACTACATTTTTAAGAAATTTCCTTTTCAAAAACCTTGGAGTTTGCCACTTCTGTGGAGTTTACCATGAACTCATCCATTTTTTCTGACTGATATAATTATCTGCGAAGACGTGCCAAGTTATTTATTTATTCGCAAACCCTTGGTATTTTTTTACCTTTTTTAAACGTTATTATAAGAAATTAATCTTACGCCTGTATTTTCCTTTAAAAGGAAAAAAAGTGATTGATAATTTTCCTAAGACTACCGATGTTTTCAAGACGTGCAAACAAAAAATATAATCTGGTATGAGCTGCAAGAGCGAAACATCATACCTTCACCGTCCCTTGGGTTAAAATTGTGAGTTGACGTATTTTAATTTTAAAATACGTCAACTCACAATTTTGACCAGTATTTGACCTAAGTGAGGAATCAAGATTAGAAAATTAGAAAATCCCAAATCTTTCAGTTTCAGTTTTTCCTTTAAGGGAGGAAAATCATCGAATGACTTGGAATTGCTATGATTCTTACATACCTCTTCCGCTTCCTCAACAGTCATCAGTCCTTTCATGCATGGTCTTCGGTTAAGGGTACCTACTTTTAATTTGGTCCTTCTTTAATATATTGCCAATCTGGTCGATAAATACAAGGTGTAGATTTGAAACCGTGGCATTTCTCGGGGACATGTCACAGATGTCATAAAGGTTCAATGTAAAAGAAAATTTCAGGCCAATAGTTAAAAATACGGCTATAATAAATAGTTTAAGTTCAACAGTAATTCAAAATAAGCGACAGCAATGTTTCTTATTGGAGTATTATGGAATTAGGAATAATATCAATTACGTGTTTGAGTTTGTGTGTGTTAAGCCGCGTTATAAAGCTAGTTACAAGACTAGTAACTAGGCGGAGTGTAGTTTGCACTTACGGATTTCCGTAATTTACAGAAAAATGAAAAATACTTACCTACAATTTTTTTTATTGATTCGGACTCAGAATCGGTAGCCTAGTTACCTCCTAGAAAATGACGCGGCTTTAAAACAACACCTTGTATATGTCTAGGGCCCCTCTACCGACGTTCCCATTCATATTCACCCTGTAAATAATACTTCTTTTGTAAACCAGCATTCATCCATCCTTTTTGTATTCTAGATTAGTTCCTCTGAAATATTGGCCTAATGCAGAATAATTGACATCGCTATACCGAATTTAATCAACAATATGTGGATAAACAATATTCTCTAATTAATTTGTTTGTTTTTTATAGGTGTCTGCTTTAGAATTGGAAGAAGGCCAGGCGTCAACGTTTACCAAGGGATTCTGGGGATCAGTCGCAGCACAGACCATTCCTATGGTAAAACCACCACTACTGAAGAACACATTACTTCTATCTTTCCTATACGTCATTTCTTATATTACGTAAGTATTTTTAAACCAATAATAAAAACTTAGTTATAAGTTTGACGTCTATGTATTTGTATGTCTGTGTTGCTTCTAAATGGATTAACTTTTTTTATGGGATAAGCCGGTAATCAGACGAATCACCTGATGGTAAGCAATTGGCGTCACCCATGGACACTTGGAACACTAGAGGCGGCCTTTTGGGAATTAGGAATTCGAGGATTGTTAGGGATTCAGGGATTGGGGTGATTGGAGGTTATGGGGGGATAATTGGGCCACCGATAACCTTACTCACTCGATGAAACACAACGCAAGCGTTGTTTCACGTCGGTCTTCTGTGAACTGTGAGGCCTTGGTATCACTCCGGTCAATCCGGCCCATTCGTGCCGATTCGTGCCCATTCGTGGCTCTCCCACACTTAAAACTGATTTTGATACAGTTTCTTTTGTTTGAAAGGAGACTTAATTCTTCTATCCTTGGCTATTCATTATTCAGAAAAATCTGTTGCTTCTTTTTGCTGGTTGATGATTTATATGTGTGTGTTTATTGATGATAATGATGTTTATATTTATTTCCAGAATGAACGCATTCTTCGTGTGGTTACCTTACATAGTGAATGCATTTATGACGTCAGTGGTGGCTGGGGAGAGACACCTGACCATCTGTGAGATGATCAGACTTTCTGCAAACTCTTCAACAGTTCAAGAGGTAATTGTATTTATAACGGTTTGTCTGTTTGTTTAACTAACCGTGTTTCAAAAAGTGGGTAGGTTCTTAAATCGACGATCTCCGGCCATCGTAAGCACGGGCTTGCGGGCGGCGAGCACGGGTGACTTGCCGCTCGATCAGAACCAGACCAGAGCGTACGGCGTGTCGCGATCCGCGCGCGCCTCAAGGAGCCATCAAACACCACGACACCTCACGCGATGGTGCCAGTGCCATAGTGTATCCTTTCTTTAAAGTTCTAGTTTCGATAGTTTATTTGCTCAGTTGAATCTGACTTTAATATATTCCCAAAAATGATAGGATATTTTGTTAATTCTTACCCTGTTTCTCGTCGACTTCGTAATTGCTATACGCAATATTAACCAATTTCATTTTCTACTTCCAGACTAACGACTGTTCCATGAACAGCCAAGCAATGACCCTGGTGTTCGGGATAGTGATGGTGCTCGGAGTCTGCAATATCTTCACCAGCGCTATCACCAACTGCATCGGGAGGAAGACACTCTTTGTTTGCATGCAGGTGAACATAAATTCAAAAATTTTTAAGAAGGCCAAAAGATCGTTCATAGGGCTATAAAAGCTGTAAAAATATGGGAATTCTTTATTAGTTCGATTCCCGGGTCGGGAGTAATATTACCGGGATTTAAAAAATTGTCAGTAGTAGCACGGAGTCTGAAATTGTGCCCGGTAGGCTCACCCTCTATTGCATGGGACTCATAACAAAAATAGTGAAAAGTGGGTGTTACATCGTACAGTGGCATTAAGTGCCGTAATGTGCACCTCTACCTACCTCTCCGGGGACGTGGATAAAAGGCGTGATGTTATGTTATCAAGTTAAAACTAGCTAACAGTTTGATTTGTTATCAGGTCATAGGAGGATCAGCAGCGTTGTTTATCAACTTCAGCCCCTTCTGGGTTTTGAGCGCCATACTGTTCATGGTCTTCCTGTCTGCAGTCTTCGCTTTTGGTCTTCTAACTTCCTTCTGCGTCGACGTCTTTCCTACTTATGTCAGGTACGATATAATAATGTTTATTTTATTTTATTTAAAACGCTCCATACACTATCGAATGATTAATGATTAATACTCAAACCTTGTCCGTGTGAGAAGAGGCTTTGCTCAGTAGTGGGCCCTTATAGGCTGTTGATGATGATGATGATGATGATGCACAATCGTACACAAGGTGGCCACACATATACACAATTAATGCCGTGTGCATTATCTTACCAGTCTGACCTGTCCAGTCTTATGCAGAGAAAAGTAGGTATACGGTGGGGGGCAAGAAGCTACAGTAAATGTTTAATAGTTTAATAAAAAATATATTATCTTAATTATATATATTAGACTTTTCGATCAGTTGAGTTTATTCTTCTCGAAATTCTCAAAAACGCCTAATAAGGGATTGGGGGTCATTTGACAAAGATTCAGCAGCAATGTCGTTTTGTAAACCTGAATATTTAACTTAAAACCGAACCAAGGAGCATTAGTCAACGCTGCCAGGTTTCTGTCAAAATGTGTTGTCTCTTTTTTGGCTCCGTCGTAAGAGAAGGTGTAATAATTACCAATGTATTCTACGATACCTTTACTGCATTGTGAATGTTCAATACTTCTTTCTATGTTTAACAGAGCCATGGCAGTGTGTCTTACATTGATGGTGGGTCGAGGCAGCGCTGTCGTTGGTATTAATGTTTTAAAGAAACTGCTAGACACTGACTGCGAAGCTGCGTTCTATATTTTTGGAGCTGTAGCTGTTGGTAAGTAACTTGCTTTACAACATAGAAATATGTATAATACACGTCATGTAGCTGTAGCAATAGTATTGTCTCAGCTATTAAAGGTTTTAAAGTAAAGCTATTAAGGTATTTGATCGTTTGACTGTTGTTGTTTGTTGATTGTGTGACCTACCAATTTCTCTAGTCTAAATCTCTCCCAGATGAGGAAAGTACCATTCCAAAAGGTGGTTTTGATGTGGGTATCCATTTTGTGGGTTATGTTAAGCTATCTGTGTTATGAGTGCCTTGTGCTAAAACACGCAATTTAGACAAACATTATCCAATTTAGAGACCTTCGTATTACGGATGCTTTCAAGCTAGATTATAAGGAAACATCTGTTGAGTGACTGGCAGAGATTACGTACCTTAATTACAAGATTGATTCCATTTACTACTGGAACTGTATACATGATTTTCTGGTCCTCAAGGTTATTTTCTTTTTCAATCTCTTTGACTACATTTAGGTGTTGCATTGTTCTCACACAATCGAACCAACAAAACTATGTAACTAGATAATTGTATTGTAAACCCGATTCAAAAAGAGTAACCTATGGAGTTTCTTGCTCGTACTTCTCCATAGGGATCTACACCTTGGAATGAGCAATAAGCTTCAAGTTGTTGACGATCAAAAGTGCCTTCCTGGTCTAATATTAGGTCTGGAAATAAATGATTTTGACTTTGACTTTGAGGTACTCCAGGCGCACTATTAAAGAGTCCGAATTACTTGCAACAGCTATGACCAACCGTCTGACTGTAAGGTGATTCATGAAAAATATTACTTTATTAAGTTTTCATTCATTTTTGTTACAGGTGGAGGTTTGGTGGGTCTACTTCTACCCTCGGATGCGAAAATAATGGCACAGAAAAAAGCATTAAACCGGAACCCTTGAACATGTAAAGTAAACGATAAAAACTGAGTATTTTTTGTACATACACAAAGTTTAGGTGCATACTAAACTTTTAGGTGAGAAAAAGAGAGGTTGCTAGTCTCGTTGTATAACTCCATCTCTCTTTTTCAAGACATTAATAAAACTTAAGCGGGAAATGTAAAATAAACCCTAAGAACTTTTGAGTAAGGTTGACACTTGTGTTTTGCAGTAATAATGATTCGTTTATTTTTCTGGTGGATTAAATAATGTCGAAGTGTGTTAGTGTACTACATGCGTTGCTGAACCGATTATGATTCTTAAGTCAGATACAATAAGGTATTTTTCTGTAAAATGAAAGTTTTTAAACTAGGTTATAGTTTGTAAGTTAGTTCAATCATAAACAATGCAATTTTGTGATAATAGTAGATTTAATATAAAAAATTAGTATAAGTATTGTGTGATTGTTAAAGCGTGGGAAGTGTAATAAATTAAATTATTCTATTTGTTTTTATATCGCTTTTTTATTTGACGTCATTCCTTAATAAAATTTTGCCTTCATTGCTGAAAATAAAAACAAAACTGATATATTACCATAATGTAAAAAGTAATATAATTTTGGAAAAAATAAAAGTAAGAGACCTGCAACATATTACTACTGAGTGGAGCCCAATCAACGTCAATAGACGTCGCGGTAGGCCCAAAAGGAGATGGACAGATGAACTCGACGCCTATGAAAAGTATTGGCCACAGAAAGCTATAAGAAGAGTCGAAGGAGGGTTTTTTTTTATGGCATACATAAGCCGGTCAACGAGCAGACAGATCACCTGATGGTAAGCAATCGGCGCCCATGGACCCCTGGAACACCAGAGGCGTTACAAGTGCGTCACCGGCTTTTTGGGGATTAGGAGTTTGAGGATCGTTGGGGATTCAGGGATTAGGGAGATAGGGATAGGGGAAGGTAATTGGAAGGTAAGGAGGCCTTTGCTTTGCAGTGCGACGACCATGGCTAAAAAATAAACAATAAATAAAATAATAATGAGACCTGCAACCATCATAAACTTCTACTACCACATAATAAATAGTTTATCTATAATTCAATGCCTAGATGACGCCGCTAATCTCTTTTTTCTTTATTTATTTAGAGGCATGTAGTTTGAACAATAACCAGATTCGTTTCATCGTGGTTTGTAAGCTTCTTTCTTATATACACATGTTTGTAACTAACTATATAGGTTCAAGAATTTATCAAAAGAAATACAAACTACTTATCTATCTACATTAGTAATTTCGTCAAGGGGTACGGTAGACTCGATCAAAACATTGCCTGAATAACAAAACAAAAAAATATCGATTTCGAGCCGAGAACATATATCCGCAAAATTCGGATTACGGAGATTAATTCATTTTAATGACACTGACAGACAAACCGCAGTCGCCATCTTGAGTAGACGTTTCATACTAGCTCTCAAATACGACTCACCAATCAACACGTTGTCGCGTCAAAAAAGTATAAATTAACAAGAAATATGAATAATTTCACGCGAACGAAGTCGCGGGTAACAGATAGTATGAAATATTCAAGACGCAGTACAGATTTCATATTATTATAATTATTTTTATTTATAGGAGAAGCCGATAAACGAGCAGACAGATCACCTGATGTTAAGCAATCGGCGGCGTCGCCCATAGACATCTGGAACACTAGAGGCGTTACAAGTGCGTTACCAGCTTTTTGGGGATTAGGAATTTGAGGGTTGTTGGGGATTCAGGGATTGGGAAGATTAACCAAAATAAGTAAAATATTACTTACGCACTCAGTGGCTAGTGAAATTGAGACCTAACTTGTCTGCATCTAGCATTCTGCGAATTTTCGAAAATATGAAACTTGGAGAAATTGGTAGGTAGTATCACACAATCAACAAAGCAGTCAAAAGATCAAATACGTTCTATAATACCTGAGACAATATTATTGTCACGACTTCACGTGTATTAGATAGTTCTATATTGTTATAATATAATTATCTCAACCATTGGGAAGAAAGGCAGATAGTAGTCGCTACCTGAAAATATTACTAGTTAAGCTCATTATTAAACATCCTTATTAAAACCCTAAAACAATGACACGGGTACAACGAACTATTTTGACGATAATTATAACCTTCCTTTGAAGAGTTTATGAAGATTTTTAGATAACATTTCAAACATAGCCTATAAATAATTAAATTAAAACAACGACATTTGACACTTTGTGAAAGCGTGCGGTCGGCTATGTTGAATATTTTTGTTACCACGAGTATATTCAACAATACTTGGCATTTGTGATTGAATACGCCTGGGTTACGAATACGATGCGATGTTGTTTCGCTTGCGCCTGGCGGGCGGTTCGCTGCCGGCGCTTTGTCGGCGCGTTGTCGGCGCGTTGTCGGCTCGCTAACGGCTCGCTGGCGGCGTGCTGGAAACACGCGAGTGCCTCAACGACAACTCGAGAGGATCGCGCGCTGACCACCCGCCGTCGGCTGTTTGAATTGACGCTATAAAATAAATCATGTGGTATATGATTTAAAGTTCATATTTACAACTTCGTGCCGGAGCCGGGCTTGTTAGGTGTGCAATGACAATTAGTGTCCGCGCAAGAACAACATGAGTTCCATTGTGTCATGAAACTGGCAGAGATTTCCTCTGACATTTCACTGTAAATTAGTGGTGTCTAAATAATCTTAGAAAGTACGTATTACAAATCCGAAAAAGTTACATTGGAACTGGCCAGCTTTCGTTTTAACCTTCGAGCTACCACGACATGATTTTAAATTATCTCCTTGATTTCATCAATGGAGTAAATTACCATGTAAAGGAGGTTGCAGTGTGACTGTGCACCATTAGTATTTGTTAAATAGAATAGTAATTGCATGAATTAACAGTTTGATACAATGACCGTATCATACAGTCTTAACTATAATGAAATTTTAAACTAGACGTAGAAGATATTACCGAGATAGTGGCTAAGTATATGCTCAAATATTTATACAGATGCGTTTTCTATTTACAAGGAAAAATGAGAATCCGAATATTTGCGATAAATATACATAGGTACGAAGTGCGAGGGTCGCTCGGAGGACACGATGGAGCATACGGTGGCGGTGTGCCCTGCGTGGGCTGAGCACCGCAGTGCCCTCAGGGATGTGGCCAAGGCGACCTCTCGCATTCGGCACTGGTTCAGACCATTGTATTGAGCGATGAGCACTAGGATGCCGTGTCCTTCTTCTGCGAAGTAGTCATGCTAGCTAAGAAGGAGGCTGAGCGCGAGAGGGACCGTACCTTCTCACGCACCAGTGTGAAGGCCGCCGTCGTCGCGAGAGATACTCCGGGCGTCGGGGATCGGGAGACGATCTCCGGCCACCGTAAGCACGGGCCTGCGGACGGCGAAGACGGGCCTATCAGAACCGGAGCCGAGCGTCCGGGGCGTCTCAAGGCGTCCCAAGTAGAGGCCTCAAGGAGGAGACCACCACAGACGGGGCCCAATAAGGCTGATGTCGATACGGAGCCGCGGAGAACTTAACGGGTTGCCTGGGCACCGGCTTGGATTGCAGGAGAAGGAACGGGGTGGTTTTTAGTCAGTAAGAGTCTGACAATCTCACTCACCTCACCCAGGCGGGAGAAGTCATTGGATGATTTTAAAACCCTCAAAAAAGAGGTATGTACGCAGTAACTTACGCAAAGAAATGACTAGTCATTCTATGAATGGAAAACTATTAAGATTACCTATATTTATATCATAGCTATATTCGCCATACATATTGTATAATTAGTCGACACTATCTACTGAAATATAACAATATCATTTTGTTCGTTCTGATGTAAATATGTATTTACATTAAACTACGATGTCTGATAGTGGCATCTTGGTTAATTAAGGTTCCGTATAATTTAAAGAATGTCTGCTGCTTTATCATATACTTGGTTTTGATCGACATTTTTTACGCGTATATACATTTTCTCGTATTCTATTAGTACTGTTGGGAAACTTATCGAATATAGATTCCTCTGTTGAAATTTTAAGGAAACATTAGAGATTTTAGATATTATACGTGTAGCGTCAAAATGGGCGATGAATTTAAATGAAAGGAAAAGAAAGTGAACGACCAAAGATGGGATGAATGGATAGTGCAAGGAGTGATATGAAAGAGGTTTAGTTGAGGAGAACTGAAAATAGATATATTAATACTATTATGCTCAAACGTACAACACATCATTTTAGAGTGATAATTAAAATCAATTACTAACTATAATACTTAACCATCGAGAAAAATTCCAAATTAATTGAACCATACAATTAACTCACGTGGACGATGAAAAAACATACAAGTTTAAAATGTCACAGCAGCTTCATGAGCAGCGCGTGCCGCAGCGCAATGACGTCGCGTAACCAATTAAAGAGAACTATTTACTAACGAACTACAGATAGAGATGGGTTTATCAATTACTAGATACGGAACCCAATGCCAGAACAAGATGGAACTGGATGCCTAATAGCTTTAATTACCTATAAAATACGAACATTAGTCTGATTGTCGCAGTGGCAGTGAAGATGCCAGTAAGATAATGTATTGCTCACACTGACATTAATTAAAAATAAGTTCTTTTTATAATTAATTAGTATTATTATTTAAATTAGTAAGTGTAAATAGTGAAAATGACAATCAAAACTAATAGGGTGCCGTTTGAGGAGGCGCTGAACATGACAGGTAAGATGGTTTTGGAAAATGTTAAATATCATGATTTTTTTTAAACGTTGCCCCACACTAGGATTTTCTCCTGTGTCGTGGGTGTGTTTACAAACATACAAATTCACATACACATGTCACCCAGGCCCGATACAACAATTTGTGGATCACACTAAGTGTTGTTCTGCTGTTGTTCGCTGCACAGCATTCGGTTGCCCAGCCACCATGCAGTTCAGCAATTTTTAATTTATGTTATGTAAAAAACATTTTTAAACTGTACTGAAATGTAATAATAAATAAATAATAAATAAATAAATAAGGAAGGATTCTCAAGCCTAACCAATTAGGAGAAACCTTGACGCAAAAATCATTTACTTAATATACAAAGCGTGATACAAGAAATCCATTTAGCCCTTTGAAGATTACTTCTCGTCTCTTTCGACTCTTGTTAAACTGATAAAAAGAAGATGGAAACAACTTTAACATTACTTATTTATTATTATATTATTTTTAGCTATGGTTGTCCCTCTGTAGAGCAAAGGCCTTACTACCCTACTACTACTTCCATGTGTGATCTATTTAAAAACTTGACCTAATAATGTAGTGTCACCTAGAATCTGTAGGATATCGAACTTCTCATCAAGTTTCAATAGAAGTATCGTGTTTTGGCTCATCATGATTACTTTTACAATTTGTCCACTTCTTCTTTGGATAGCCTAGTGCTCATGCCTGGTTGGTGATTAACCGACTTCAAAAAGAAAAAAACGGTGGTTCTCAGTATGACCTGTATGTAATGTACCTATGTTTGTGCGCATTTATCTCACGATTGGCTTAACCGATTTCGATGGGGATTTCAGAAAAATGTTTGTTGCACTTCGGAGAATGTTTTAGTATATTAATTAGCCTACATTCAAAAAGATGGAGGTTGGAGTCGGTTGTTTTAAAAGTAGTTTATAAAAGAAATGTCGTGGTGGCCCGGAGGTTTAAGACGCCCGCTTCCCATGCATGAGGGTGCGGGTTCGAAACCTACCAACAGCAAGTACCAATGTGACTTTTTACGAGTTATATGTACTTTCAAAGATTATTCAGACACTACTGACAAACGGTGAAGGAAAACATCGTGAGGAAACCTGGGCTTATAATTTCTAATTACAAGTTTGTAATCACCCACCCGCATTGAGCAAGCGTGGTGATTAATGCTCAAACCTTCTCCGTGTGAGAAGAGGCTTTGCTCAGCAGTGGGCATTTATGGGCTGTTGATGATGATAATGAAAATAATTATTTGAAGTTTGCAGATCACTGAAATTATAGAGGATTGACTTCAGGATTCACTTGCTGTCTTCATTTTAGGACAAAATCTGGTTTTTATCATCACTATAGTGACTTTATATTGAAAAGGAAGATTGATGTGATCGTTTGAACATTATTTTACTTATTTGAAATTTATTTTATTTTTCCTTTATTATTTTCCTGATTGTTGTTGATATTGTGATTGCTAGTTCTTTTAAGTCCGGTTTAACTGTAATCCTTAGTCAGTTTAAGTTTGCAGATCATCAATACTTAATGTCACAGTTTCTGGAATTGTGCCATTTCGTCAATAATAGGCATGAATACTTTATTTGTTTAATTACTCTAAATAAGATAAGCAATTCACCATAGTCATTATATGTCGGTTTTTTACCATAATCTTTCTGTTATGAATATGTTTTTATCTTATGTCGTGCGTGATTCGACATCTTTTAGAGTGTGAGATAAAAATATTAATGAAACATTATTTAATATAACGATGCGCTTATCTGCTTTAATTATTATTATGCACATTATATGATTTGATAAAAATGTGTAAATCTTAGTCAGAGAGACAGGGGGTGACGGGGATCCCCCGTCACCCCCTGTCTCTGTGGAACGTACCCAGAAGACTGGCAGCATTGCCACGTTGAACACAATGCTTATTTTTCTTTTAGATAACTGCTGTACATCCATAACAAAAGAAACCCTATCTTCAATCCATACGGATAAGCCAGTAACATACCTATGTATATTAAATTTTAATATTGTTTCAGACTTCGTGTCTCATAATACGTCAGCCCAGCCTCCAGAGGGGCTGATACGAGTTTATTTCACATTTCCACGTTTACCACTCTGATTGGTTAGCTATGCATCATAAAGGTTTCGATAATGTTAAACGTAGAACAAATTCGTACTAAGCCCTTACTTTGGTAAGAACAAATTCGTACTAAGCCCTTACCAATGTAATCTACGAAAAAAAAATACAATATCAATATATTGTAGGTACATTTTTATACTCTCGAGTTGCAACACTAGCGTCCATTGCATCCGCATTGCGTGGATATGGAATTAACAAAATGGTATTGAGTTTGGCTTTATATTCCGTACTCTGAATGCTATTTTGACAGCTACGATAGGGGTGGTATAGTTGAGATCGGTTTCAAGAGTAAGCCCCCGTGTCGGATTAAAATTCCAGCCTGGCTGGGATGGAACACCTTTAACTCAGCACTGGTGCTAGCGATCACTCCATCAACACAATTACGTTAACACATTACCCTGCTTTGCACGCGGTCGGGTAAACAGTACGTAGAGCATAGTACGAGTATCACTCCACTATACGTCACAATTTACAAACATACTTTTCACGTACAAGTAAAGCAAGTTGTGATGAAGAACTAGTATTTACACAATAGATGATATATCTATATATATAAAAATCAATGCCACTTTTCGTTGTAATTCCATAACTCAAGAACGGGCTCACCTATCCAAACCAAATGCTTAGGATTTGGTCGGCATATTTAGTAGATGGTTTATGTGAAGTTTGCACAAAATCGGTCGAGCGGTTCCTCATTTGTCACATTTTTTGTAATAAATGAATTCAATAGAAACTTTTTTCACAGAAACTTTTTTGAAGTTTTGTTGACAGGACAAGCACGTTGTTATGTCATTCATGCCGTCAGTTCATTTTGGACGTGGTTTGATTAAAGCATATTATCAGCGATAAATTTCTTTTCACATAATTGCATTTGCAGTGCATTCATACAAACGGTGAGTCCTGAATCTATGTGTACTTTTCTAAGTTGCCGTATATGATTTCACATAGCATCATATGCGACAGCTTCTTGGGAATTTGTTTTTTTTTTTGTTCTAATTTTTTTTTTCGATTTTTAAGCGAAAACATATGTGCATACGGGAAAAATGCCACCAGCCAGACGAGCAAATATAGGTCGGCGAACGCGTAATGCAAATGATGTGGCATTACTAAGACGATCACAGACTGCAGATGAACGCGCACAAGCTAATGCATCGCAGCGTGAACGTAATGCACGCAATGGATTTGTTAACCCAATACCTGTACTGAATCTTGCACGGCCATCACGAATACGTCGTGCTGTTTTGGCTGAAATGATGCGTGCTGCTTTTAATTACAACAGTCAGATTGATTATAGTATGTATGGATACATTGGAATGATGGACGCAATATGTCCACATTGTGATGCGGCTAACTTTCCAGGTGAAACGCCCGGCATGTGTTGTGCTAATGGCAAAGTGAGATTGCCAGCATTAGAAACTCCACCCGAACCATTGTATTCATTTATTTTTGGGACATCGCAAGCGTCGAAGCACTTTCTGAGTCATATTCAACAATACAATTCGGCATTTCAAATGACTTCTTTTGGTGCAACTAAAATTATTAGAGATAATTTTATGCCGACGTTTAAGGTAAATACTTCAACAGGATTATTCCATGTTTGTATCAATCTGAAGCATAAAGTATATTTAAAAAAAAACTGATATAAGATTTACCTAAAATTGTATACATGTTACAGATTCAGGGCCAGATTTATCATCAAGCTGGTTCGTTATTGCCATACCCCGACGCTGATCATCAATTTTTGCAAATTTATTTTATTGGTGATGAAAATCGTGAATTGGATCAACGTTGTGCAATTGTTTCGAATACAAGACGAGAAATTATTCGTGAGTTACAAAGGTTTTTCCATCAGCATAACGCATTAGTTCAATTGTTTAAAATTGCTCTCGATCGTATGCCAACTGATAATCACAAAATCGTAATAAGAGCTGATAGAACACCTTTTGGAGAGCATGCAAGGCGATTTAATGCACCAACAATTGATGAGGTTGCAATTGTAATTCTTGGTGATCAGTTTCAATCCCGTGATATTGTACTTCATCGTAGAAATGAGCAATTGCAACGTGTTTCGGAACTTCATCGTAGTTACGATGCATTACAGTACCCAATATTGCATTGGAAAGGTGACGATGGTTACCATATCAATATACCAATGATTGATCCACGAACAGGTAAATAATTGACCTATTTTTAGTGTGTTGACATTTCATTTCTACAACTTTCTAAAGTCACATTTTGTAATTATTTTCAGGTCTACATATACAGAAAAAAGTTATCATGATTGGTTGACAGAACGCGCCATTTTAGCACCGAAAAACATTCATGTCAATGCAATTAATTTTCAAATTCAAGCGAAACTGCCAGGCGTAGTCACGAAATATAAATCAATTGACAGTGTTATGAATCAAGATGAGGCAATGAATTATCCAATTGAATTTTTAAATTCATTGGAGCCGGCTGGTATGCCACCGCATTGCTTGAATCTGAAAGTTGGTTCTTCGATTATATTATTGCGAAATATTAATCCACCAAAACTGTGTAACGGAACCAGATTGGCAGTGAAAAAGTTATTGCCAAATTTGATTGAAGCTACGATCTTAACTGGTAAATCAAAAGGAGAAGTTGTTTTGATACCGCGTATACCTATGATTCCAACTGATATGCCTTTTGAGTTCAAACGTTTACAATATCCTGTGCGTTTATCATTTGCGATGTCCATCAACAAGGCCCAAGGTCAAACACTTCACGTTTGTGGTGTGAATTTGGAGGAACATTGTTTTTCACATGGCCAGTTATATGTTGCCTGTTCCAGAGTCGGTACCCCCAGCCGTTTGTTTATTTATGCTCAAAATGGAAAAACAAAAAATATTGTTTATCCAAATGTTTTGGATTAAGTGTGTTGTAAATAGCTAGCAATTGATTTCGATTTTAAATAAAATATTTTTTTGATTAAATAAATGAATTTGATGTTCCGATTTGTTTATTTTATTTCACTTTATACGTAGCGAAGCACGTACCGGGCCGCTAGTATTTAATTTAAAACGTTATAAAGCCATTGATAAATTTGCAAAGCTTATCAGGGAAGATTACTGTGTCAAGATTGACTATATATGTATATATGTATTGTTATATAAATGTTTGTATACATGGTACTATGTACATTAGGACAGGTGTTTTCTTTGCATCACGTTTAAGATTCTTGCGCCATTATATCTAATTAGTAGCAATGATTCTATTTCGAGCAACTATGAAATTCTTGTTGAAATCCTATAGAATTATTTTAGCGAATTCATCTAGACAGTTAAAATGTTTAAACAATTGGGCATGGACAATATTTCTCTATTTCTCGCTTGGTCTTCTAAAATGTCTTTCTGATACGATCCGGTTTTCGAATTTGGTGTTTTAAATAAGCTCATCCCTCAGTTCAAAGGGACTAAGAAGTAATGAAAAGTATATTTGGCAACATGGTTGGTGTGGTGGCTGGGCACACGGTTGCCGCGCAACGTGTCGCGGTGTCGATTCGCGCACGGAACAACTCTTTGTGTGACCCAAAAATTGTTAATCCGGGTCTGGGTGTCATTTGTATGTGAACTTGGATGTTTGTAACCGCACCCACGACGCAGGAGAAAAGCCTAATGTGGGGCAAACTTAAAAAAAATGTATTTAATTCATTCTTTAATTATTCCTTACAGATCTAAACCTTTTCATTTTTATTACTCAAAAAATAATCGAAATAAATAATTTTCTTGTCTTTATCAATAATATCCTGTCTCTTCCAGGGTTCAGTCGCTACAACCTGTATACTTTCATGCTGAGTGCCAGCATCATCATTGGCATGACCTTCGAGATCTTCTCCGTCTCCTACCTGGTGCCAGCCAGCGCTTGTGAGCTGAACACCAGCAGCACACAGCAAGGCCTGGTGGCCTGTGTACCTTTGATCGGTAAATATTATTATCGTTTTTACTTAAAGCGTCAGAAAGAGGAAACGACTAATAACATCACCTGTGTTGATTCAAGTTCATTAGAGCAAACTTTACATTTTAAAGATTTAGATCATTTAAAACCTTTTGGGGCTTAACAATCTTTAGATTATTTGAAATTTTAGGAACTATAGGAGTTTTTAAAGCCTCTGAAGCCTTAGGGTCTTTCTCGGTCTCTTCAGAGCCTAAACACTCTAAATCTTTAGGTTCTGAAGTTTTTTTGTAATACAGGAGATAATAAACTTCTGGTATTAAAGACTAGTTCTTTCCTCCTAGTTATTTTATTTATTCATGGTATGTTTGTTATCCAGGTACAATCGCCATGTCACATATTTGGGGCTACCTGGCAGACACGAGGGGTCGACGGACGATCCTCATAGTATCTATGACAATCACCTACATTGCTGGGACCTTAGCCGCCTTCTCTCCTAACTGGATAGTTCTAGGTTTCCTGAAACTTTTGTCATCGGCTTCGTAAGTATCTTATAATTTAGACTTTAATGTAGCAATGGGTTAATAAGTCTGAAGGTATAAATGGAATGAACTTCTTTGTAAGTCCACAATTAGAACTAAATGCAACGTACAAACATTCACGTTTGTCGCGGAGAACCTAACGGGTAACCGGGGCTACGGCTCGACGTGCAGGAGAAGGAACGGGGTGGTTTTTAGTCAGTAAGAGTCTGACACTCACTCACTCACCCAGGCGGAAACAGTCATTCGATGATTTTACCCCTTAAAAAAAACATTTACGTTTTGTTTAGACAAAACCAATTGGTTAGAGAAATTACCACCAGGCAAGATAGTGGCCAAACGTCGGCCATCAAATATATATATTATATCTACCAATACAAGTACTAAAATCTCTATTAATCTATGATATTAATTAGTGTCATCGTATTGTTCTGCTTTACTGAGTACCAAGCACGAATAACTATCGTAATCGTAACGTTATAGTATGATTGGCCGGCTCCGGTAAACCAACCAATCAGAGCGCCGAACGCGCTCGATACTATTACGTTACGATTGCGATAGTTATTCGTGCTTGGTTCTCTGATATCGTACTGTCTAAGGATTTGTGACAAAAAATTAATGTTCTATTTTCCTCATTGCAGTGTATCTGGTTCTTACGCTTTAGCTGTGACGCTTCTCAGCGAGTGTACTCCTATGGCCCGAAGAAGTTCCCTTGTGTTACTGACGACCACAGTGCACTTGGCTTCAATGGGAATTATGGCAGGTAAACACCAATTTTTATTTGTTTATTTTATTTCACCCATACGCACGAAGTGCTTCGCATAAGGCTTCCTTGTGTGTACTGCTAAGGAGTGGGAATTGTTTGCCAGAATCTATTGCCTGAAGGGTATACCTGGGTGTCTTTTTTATGGAATATGAGGCAAACGAGCACACGGATCACCTGATGGTAAGCGATCAACGCCGCCCATGGACACCCGTATCGGTTCGGAAATACCGCCGACGACAGATGATTCCACAGTTTTGCTGTGCAAGGCAGAAAACTACGTGAGAAGCGCACTGTGGTGGCCTGCCAACCATCTTCAAGGCCCGAGTGAATAGGTTGCTTATGGGACGATGCGCTCCATCGCATATATATACACATATTTCTCTCTCTTATGTTGTGGAATTCTAGGAGATTGTGGCTATTGTATATAGAACTATTGTATCTTAGAATAATAATAATAATAAGCATTTGAGGATAGAAGCCTAATAGCTAATTGATAGCTTGTAATGAATGTCATAGTTAAAAGGTTTGTCAGCTAGTGTTCGATATAGAAATATTTTGATTAATGAACCGGGTCATATAAGAGATGTTAATTGAGTTTCTTAGAAATGATATTGTAAACATAGACCCAGAAGACTTTAAATAGGTCATCACTATTTAAACATAGTTGACATGACTGCCTCGTTGGCCAAATGGTCGCGAGTGTGCCTGCCGGACAAGGGTCTTGGGTTCGATTCCCAGGTAGGACAAAGTACTAGGTACTGGGTTATTAAAAAAATCTCAGTAGTAGCACGGAGTCTGGAATTAAGCCTGGTATATGGCAATAGGCTCACCCCCTACTACATGGGACTCATAACATAAATAGTGAAAAGTGGGTGGTACATTGTACAGTTGCATTAAGTGCCGTAATATGTACCTCTGCCTACCCCTTCGGGGATAAAAGGCGTGATGTTGTATACTCATTAATATTCTTATCTTTCCAGTGATAGCCATACCGGTTCTTCCATTGCCCTTCTCCTACCACATTCCATTCTTGGATATCCAGTTCAATTCCTGGAGGGTTTTAGATCTGATCTTCGCGGTTCCCAGTGCCCTCAGCATCATTGGAAGTTACTTTGCCTATGAGAGTCCCAAATACTTGGTGAGTGTTGGTCGGGATGAAGATGCTTTGGCAGTTTTAAGAGGAATCTACACAATGAATACTGGAAAAAGTGCTGATAATTATAAGGTGAGTACTGATGAACATAAGTAATAGGTATTTTTTAAAGGGGATAAATCATCGAATTGCTGCTCCCGCCTGGGCGAGGAGGGAGGGTGTGTCAGATTCTTACTGACTAAAAACCACCCCGTTCCTTCTCCCGCACGTCGAGCCGGAGCCCCGGTAACCCGCGACGTAATAGGTATAGGAATAGCTTAACAGCAGAAACATCTCGTGAGTCCCATAGAGAAAAGAGGGTGAACCAGTTGTCTGACATGTTTTCTTTTCTTGCAGGTAGATGCTTTAGAATTAGATGAGGAACAGTCATCAGCTCTCCACAAAGGTTTCTGGGGCTCCATAGTAGCCCAGACAATGCCTATGATCAAACCGCCTTTATTGAAACATACTATTCTACTCTCATTCCTGTTCGCCATTACTTATATCACGTGAGTATTATTATCAGAAGCTCGTGATGATTCACTGATGGCCGTTAGACGGCTTCCATATTAGAGGACTATGTCTTCCAAGTACTAACAAAACCTGTTTACTACTTTATTCATATTATGTAAGACTGCCTCGTTGGCCGAGTGGTCGCAAGTGCAACTGCTGGGCAAGGGGTCTCGGATTCGATTCCCGGGTCGCGCAAAGTAATAGCACGGAATTTGGAATTGTGCCCGGTATATGGCAATAGGCTCACCCCCTATTACATGGGACTCATAACATAAATAGTGAAAAGTGGGTGTTACATTGTACAGTAAGTGCCGTAATGTGCACCTCTGTCTACCTCTTCGGGGATAAAAGGCGTGATGTTATGTTATGATTAAATTGATCCATGAATGTGATGGAAGCTAACGACAACTCAGTAGATGGTCCTGATTAGTTTCAGCCAATCCTATGGCGAGTTTATGTGAATAAATAATTAAATTTTTTTCAGAATGAACGCGTTCTTCGTGTGGTTACCCTTCATAGTGAACGCATTCATGACGTCAGTGGTGGCGGGGCAGAAAGACCTCACCATCTGCGAGATGATCAGACTCACTCACTCACTCAACTCCACATCCACATCCACAATCCAGGTATGTGTTGAAAGATATTGCCCTCCCCTTCCCCTATCTCCCCAATCCCTGCATCCCCAACGATCCTCAAACTCCTAATCCCCCAAAAGCCGGTAACGCACTTGTAATACCTCTGGTGTTCCAGGTGTCCATGGGCGACGCCGATTGCTTACCATCAGGTGATCCGTCTGCTCGTTTACCGGATGCCATAAAAAAAATGACGTCAATAATAGATAAAGCACCAACATCATAAGCAAAACTTAAAGTAACAATTAACAAAACTTAGATCTTTATTTATGAAATATTTATATTTCAGGCACAAGACTGCTCTATGAACACAGAAGCCATGACTCTGGTCTTCGGTATCACTATGTTCCTGGCTGTCGGGAACCTCTTCATGAGCAGCATCATCAACTGCGTCGGTAGGAAACGACTGGTGATTGGCATACAGGTAATACGGAAGGTCCCATACAACTATTTTCAATAAATATTAAAAGTTAATCGGTCAGTAGATGCTCCTCACATGTTTCTCGTACACACGGGTGTACGAGAGAGTTGAGTGCCCATCGCGCAATTGTACACACGGGTGTACGAGAAACACGCACCGATTGGATATTTTTTCTGTGACGTATATTTTTAAGTTTGCAACCCGTTCTTTATTTGATTGGACAGAATAGTTAATTAGCTTTTCTATTAAAATATTTACCCGTGTGTACGAGAGGCGCGCGAGAGGTTAACTACATTTTTTTCAATGACGTTATTAATTTCTTCCTGATACTTTTTATTTATTTATTATGTCACGTTGCATAGTCAGTGCAGTAACTAATCCTGTTGTTTTTCTCAGATGATTGCTGGCACATCAGCCCTCCTCCTCAACTTCAGCCCCTACTGGATCCTGAGTGCCATCATGTTCATGGTGTTCCTGTCCGCCATCTTTAATTTCGGCTTCATGAATACATACAGCGTCGACGTGTTCCCCACTTATGTCAAGTAATATGAATTTAAATGACTTTTTACTACAAAAAGGATTTTTTATAGGCATCAGAGTATGAAAAATACTAGAAACATACATAACATCACGCCTTTTATCCCCGAAGGGGTAGGCAGAGGTATACATTACCGCACTTAATGCCACTGTACAATGTAACACCCACTTTTCACTATTTATGTTATGAGTCCCATGTAATAAAGGGTGAGCCTATTGCCATATACCGGGCACAATTCCAGACTCTGTACTACTGATACTGATTAAAAAAACTAGATGACACAAAAAAAATATAAAAAAGAGGGCGAAAATGAAATATGTAACTTATTGTTAAAGCCTTTAGATTACAATTGAGACTGCTTTGCTGTAGGGACAACTGTAACTGTTGAGGAAGTTTAGATTCGATTAATATTTCATGTGATTTTTGATTTGCAAAAAGTGTTTTGAAACCAGATAATCCAATTAATTCTAATACAACAACTCAAAATGTCGCAAATAATCAAAATACTACAATTTTAATTATATTTTCCAGAGCCATGGCAGTATGCCTCACCCTGATGGTAGGTCGTGGTAGCGCAGTGATTGGCATCAACGTGCTCAAACAGCTGCTAGACAACAACTGTGAAGCTGCCTTCTATATTTATGGATCCATCGCTTTTGGTAAGCATTACTTACACTTATTTCTGTATTACTTACAAGATAACCCGACTATTATTTATATTTCAAGCCAAGCTAGGGACTCATAGTTATGTGCAGCATTTTGTGACAAATGACATGTTATTATATGTATATTATATCAATATATTTATAATATGTATATTATATCAATATATTTTCGATTATTGAGTTTAGTTTAGCCAAGAATATGTGCAGTTTTGTTTTTCTTTATAATTTTGTTATATTTGGACGTAACATAGATTTAGTTTTTTAAGGCCTAGCTATCGCAATGGAGAAACCTGTCATAATAGTTTAGGTAAGGTTTAAATAAATAAATAAAAAAATACAATATCTAAAACTGAAAGAAAGGGTTACTCATGTACGTATCTAAAGATTTGGCAGTTCTATAGTTCATCTAAAGATCTTAATATATTAGTTGCATGCTCACATAATTTACATTCACACCTAGAAAAAACTAGTTGTATTGGGGGATATTGTACATTGAATTACTAAGTAAGAATATACTAACAATTATAGTGCAATAGTTCCTAGCATTAATAGTTAAGTTAATCAACCTTAATGCAATAATACCGTTGTATCTACTTAATAATAATGTCTATCATATTAGCAATATCTAAACTTGATTGTCCTTTGTTTTTTTTGCAGGTGGTGGCATAGTGGCCTTCCTTCTGCCTTCTGATGAGAAGATTCAAGCGCAGAAGAAAGTATTAAATACAAAATAATAAGTATTTCGTCATTTGTAAGAGATTCAATGTTTCTTTCGCCTAAAGATTGCTATCTACATTTCTTAAGGCGCTTCTTAATATAGTACAAATCTTTCTTTTCCTGTTTTTTGATGAATTTATTTTTGATAGTTTTACTATTAGTATTAACAATTTTACTTAATTTATTTATAATACATTTTAAATGAGCTGTGACTGTATGCTATGGGTATCTATGTGAAGAGTTAAAATAATAAAAAAATAAGTATTATTAAAGTTTGTATTATTTATATATCTACAATTCTTTTTTTTTCTGATTATAATAAATCTTAATTATGCTAGTAATAGGCACCTGTCATAGGATAGACGACTAATTTTTATTTTAATGTCCGTCTGATAGATTATTTAAAAACATTAGACACGTATTTTTTATTTTCTCACAGAAACGAATAGTTTCGAAGATATATTGATTTGAAATGTAGCGTGACGTCACTTCTCAGTACATTTTATACTAAGGAATGACGTTTTAGCCCCCACTCCTAAACTTTGATTCGTTTTATCTAAGTATTGTTTTATTATACGACAAAATAAAAAAATACGTGTCTAATATTTTTTCATTACCTAACTTACGGACTAATTATATTTTTAATTTTCATACCCTGTCATCATCCCCATTATACACGCTAAGTTTAATTACCTGGATGACTGAACTAAGCTAGACGTTTCCTTTAGTAAATGTCATTTTCTAAAAATGAAACCTAGTTATATCGATTTATTGCTACTGAACGTCCTAAATACAATATTACAAGAAGAAAATCGTTGGAGTTATTTCCAAGATATCGAGTTTCGTTTATAATTATAATTTGAATAAGTACTACAAGAATTGCTCATATTAGATTTAGGTCAAAACTGCATATAACTACCCCATTACGTACACTTTTACAAAGTCACTGACATACTTATTTCAGAAAATCATAACTACCCTCGATTTATAACTTTAGTTAGAAAAAATCCTATACTCGTCCATTTCGTTCCCCGCTTGCCTGGCGCATAGGCAGCCATGTTCCAAGTTTAAATTTGAATTCTCAAAATTAATTTGAATTTTTTTTTTCTTTATTCAATTACTTCAGTTTTAAAATAAAGTGGATTTTTCCATGAAAATGAGTCTGTATAACTTTCTTTTACGTCTTTTTCTGTATGTAGTTATAGTGTGTCCAGTTATAGTGTTTGCGCACGCGCATGATAAAAGCTATGTGACACATGGTCAAGGTAAGATGTTGATTTATTATTTAATTCTAACTTGAATTGAGGTTAGGTTTCAGTAAAATAATATTATTAACATTTTTGCAAAAAACAAATATATAACCTCACATATCCGTGGATGGAGTGCATACTGCTGCTTACCTATTTTTTTGAGGATCTAAGTAATGGACTTTAGGAACTATGACTCCACCAGTAATCAATAATAATGCTAACTTATAAAGACAATCCTCAAATTACTAACCCACCAAAAGGCCGGTAACGCACTTGTGACGCCTCTGGTGTTTCGGGTGTCCATGGGCAGCATCGCTTGCTTACCATCAGGTGATTCGTTTGGTCGTTCACCGGCTAACCCATAAAAACAAATGAACATGTTTATTACTTATTTTTTAATATTATTAATTAATTTTGTATGAACCCAGTTAATTACAAACAGTGGGTACCATTCTAAACTCTATGCTACTGTTTGCAAAGAAAATTGTAATATAGTAATTTATCTACGTTATCAAGAACTTTGATCTTGTCATTTACGTCATCAATTTAATGATTTATTTTAATTCAGGCCATAACGCACACGTACATATAAAAGAGCCTCCTTGTTCCACATGCCCTCGTCACGGGCGCTGTGTGCCCAAGGTGCAGTGTCCAGCGCACGTGCGGAGCGGTTCCTATAACCCTGCATGTCACCTGGATGGTGTGGTTGGAGTCTGCTGCTTCACTGGAAGGAGTCATGCAAGTGAGTGGTAGTTACCTTACAAGAAATTAGAGACTGCCTCGTTGGCCGAGTGGTCGCAAGTGCGACTGCCGGGCAAGGGGTCTCGGGTTCGATTCCCGGGTCGGGCAAACTATTATTGGGTTTTCAAAAAAAAATCTCAGTGATAGCACGGAGTCCACGTTCGACGTGGAGGGCTAAGGGGGAGGCCTTTGTCCAGCAGTGGACGTCTTCCAGCTGTTGTTGATGATGATGATGAGCACGGAGTCTGGAATTGTGCCCGGTATATTGGCAATAGGCTCACCCCCTGTTACATGGGACTCATAACATACATAGTGGAAAGTGGGTGTTACATTGTACAGTAGCATAATGTGTTTATGTTAAATTAGAGATCCGTACGTAGTATGGGCTGAAGTTTGTCAATGAATACCTAACTCCCGAATACTGAAATGCTACCCAATTTAAAGTTGTACATAAGTATCGTGCCGTCTCTGTCATTTTACATAGAATTAGTAGTGACAGAACTATATTTAAGTGCGACTTAATACTGAGTGACGTTTGAGTATTGCAGCGTAAGATACTTGAGTATTTATTTATTTATTTATATTTAAAAACACCTTAAACTATCATTACAGGGCAATATATACCCTAATGCGACAGCTAAGAACTTAAACTAAACTTTTGTTCAATTATTTATTGACTAAAATTCACTATCATATCATTATTAAATAATTTTTTCTCTTACCCAGCGGAATCAGAGCATCGTTCCCGTGCATCCACAGCTACCAATATTCAAGACGTCAAGGTTTCCCATCGTCAGTCACGTCTGAAGCTGGAAGACTGGGTTATGACTGCCGCCGAGCTGCTCCAGCATTCCCCAATGACCGTCACCAACTCCACGTCTCCAAGTTTTGGACATCACTTGGTAAGTAATTGGTAGAAAGGCAATTTTTGCATGTTTTTTTATGGGATAAACCGGTAAACGAGCAGACGCATCACCTGATGGTAAGCAGTCGGCGCCGCCCATGGACACCTGGAACACCAGAGGCGGACCAAATACTTTACCAGCTTTCTGGATTAGGAATTTGAGGATTGTTGGTGATTCAGGGATTGGGGAAAGGGGGGGGGGGGTAATTGGGCCTCCGGTAACCTCACTTACACGACGAAACACAACACGAATGTTGTTTCACGTCGGTCTTTTGTAAGGCCGTGGTATCACTCCGGTCGAGCCGGCCCATTCGTGCCGAAGCATAGCTCTTCCACACTTAAAAATAAGTTGTGTTTTTAGGTTAAGTTTGTTGCATTACATTTTTCTTCAATGTATCCAATATATCCAAAGTATACTCGTCACTCCGCAGTCACACTTGGTAGTATTTTTATACTATCCATAATCCATTATAAATACTTAATTTTTTATTTCAGTCCGTAGTCTCACACGATGCTCGCGCCGCCTCACTCGGCCGCGGCGGCTTGTTAAACTTATTCGCTGCGCAGGAGTTGAAGGCGCGCCAGGCGATCTCTGAGGATGACCTGCTTTTGGGACTTACTGAGAACACCGATGGTTTGTGTTTTACACTCTCTTATGTAAATGTATTATAACTTTTGTTTATGAAAGAAGGTAAGAAAGGTAAGTCCAACC
Organism: Spodoptera littoralis; assembly: GCA_902850265.1. Taxonomy (NCBI): domain Eukaryota; kingdom Metazoa; phylum Arthropoda; class Insecta; order Lepidoptera; family Noctuidae; genus Spodoptera; species Spodoptera littoralis. Next base: position 1,560,215 of record LR824542.2, on the reverse strand, counting down.
ATTCACTCTTCTCAGCATCACCCAAAGGTCAGACTGGGAGTCCACCTTGTGTACAATGTGTGCATGAAGCGTTAATAAATAAAAAAGTAAGAAGTCAAAGAAAAAATTTTATTGTGTCTCTATCGTATCAGGCTTTTGCTGAAATACGTTACCGCTGCTATACCAGCCAGTATTCTGATTAATTGCAATATTTATACTTACTTAAAAAAAAATCACTAATACCGAAATACTGTAACGTTACTCAATTTTAAGTCGTGCTTAAGTATAGTTCTGTCTCTACAAATTCTTTGTAAAATGACAGAGATGGCACGATATTTTAGTACAACTTAAAATTGAGTAACGTTTCAGTATTCCAGCATAAGCCCTGTAACACCTACTCATATTAACCATTTTTCCATAACTGTTACAGGTCCATTCTGTCCACCACAGCCAACCTGTTTAGCTCCGAATCGATACAGAAGTATCGGAGGGGAGTGCAACAACCCCACCTCCTCCACCTGGGGAGCTGTCCTCACTGGCTACGAGAGGCTGCTGCCTCCTGATTATAGTGATGGTAATGTAAAAGTTACTCCTGTTGTGGTGTTTAGCATTTTATTCATTTGTTTCGCTGTCGTAACGTCAAATAAATTAATAACAATGATTTTGACTTGTGACTGCCTCGTTGGCCGAGCGGTTGCCAGTGCGACTACCAAGCAAGGGGTCTCGGGTTTAATTCCCGGGTCGGACAAAGTATTACTGGGTTTTTAACTCTCAGTAGTAGCACGGAGTCTGGAATTGTGCCCGTGATATGGCAGTAGGCTCATTCCTTATTACATGGGAATCATAATATAAATAGTGAAAAGTGGGTGTTACGTGTTGTAGTGGCATAATGTGTACCTCTGCATACCCCTTCGGGATAAAAGAGTGATGTTATGTTACAATTATTCTGGACAATACAAATACCTCATGTCCTTTTCAAATAATTGCAGCAATGCTAAACAAATTAATGATATTTTTCAGGTACTTGGGCAATAAGAACATCGAAATCTGGTGCTCCACTTCCAAGTGCGAGGACAGTGAGCAACGCTCTCGTGCTGGAGGGCAGCCACCCCAACCCTACACACAACCTAATGTTCATGCAGTTTGGGCAGTTCATCGCTCATGACATCAGCGCTGGAGTTGTTTTTACGGCAGGTGGGGAGAATATTTTAATTACTGTGATACAAGTCACAAAATTATGCTTACATGTCTTTACTGCCTCGTTGGCCGAGTCGTCGCAAGTGTGACTGCCGGGCAAGGGGTATCGGGTTCGATTCCCGGGTCGGGCAAAGTATTACTGGGTTTTAAAAATCTTAGTAGTAGGTAACACGTAGACTCATAACATAAATAGTGAAATGTGGGTGTGACATTGTACAGGGGCATTAATTGCCGTAATGTGCACCTCTGCCTACCCCTTCGAGGATAAAAAAGCGTGATGTTATGTATGTTTGTATGTGTGTCTTTACTCTTAAAATATTTATTTATCAGTTCATGTACACCATACAGCAGACAATATTACAGAGGAAAACACTCCACAAGCATGAGGTACATAGGTCACCGTCAAAACCTCATTAATTGATAACATGTTTGATATAAATCATCTTCAGATTCGAGTATTATCCTTTCTACCTGTGAGTAGTTGTCGATACGATACCAAATATGTAGTCTAAAACATGTACAAAGTATGAATTTCATTGTATCGAGAACTATGAAAACTTTAAATGTCATACGTTATCATCTTTCAGATAATGGAACTGCGATCTCATGCTGCATAAACGACGGTGAAGACCTCCTACCTCCAGAGCTGACACACTTCGCCTGTGCCCCCATAACCATAGACCCTGACGATCAGTTCTATGGCCAATTTAAGAGGAAGTGCATCAACTTTGTCAGAACACAGATTGCACCTGCTCATGACTGCTCCGTTGGTTATGCGAAACAGGTATGTGTAGGGCAAAAACATCATCAATATTTCCAGCATCTACATCAAAAACAGTTTAGATAACCTCATTTTTTGTGTCAATATTTTCATAAACTTCATTTTGTTTTTATAGATGAATGGTGCCACTCATTATCCAGACCTATCCCACTTGTATGGCAGTACAGAAGAGAAGTTGTCCTCACTAAGAGACGTTGGTGGGCTGCTGAAGGTGTTCAATGATTATGGGAGGGATCTCCCACCCCTTACAGAAAGGAAGGAGTGTCTGTCTACAAAGGAAGGTGCTGCTTGCTTCGAATCAGGTTTGAACATGTTTTGATTTAATCGATTTTCTATTATTATATTATCAGGAACTTCACACACATGATAAGAATGTACAAAAGTTTACATATTTACTTTTAAGTCAACAAAACCTTTGATTGATGGATTTCAACAGATTCGTGCCGAATCTATAAAAAAAAAACAACCTTAATCCTATCAGATACTTTACTTTTTTTTTTTCAAAATCTCATTTATTTTCATCACTTTTCCCAGGAGACAACCATGGAAACCAGATAATATCCCTAACAGTTCTCCACACAATCTTCACAAGAGAACATAATCGTTTAGCTCGAGCACTATCAGCCATTAACCCAACCTGGGATGAAGACAGAGTATTCTGGGAAACTAGGAGGATACTACAGGCGGAGTTCCAGCACATCATCTATAATGAATGGCTGCCCTTATTGCTTGGTACGATAAGATAAATAAGCCAGCTTTTCAACCGCAATTATTTTCGGCACCGTAAATACATACACCGTCTAGAAGTCTGCATTCTTTAAGGAGTGCAGAAGAAGAGTGAGACACTGAAACATAGATATTACACAAATAGTCACACTGATACCAAAACTACATTACTACTACAATCAGTCTACAGGACTCGTACTCAGCACCTTGCTGTTACTTAAGTTTTGATGGGATTGTTAGTCTATCACCATTAGGAAATAGATGTCGTTTATTCATAAGAGAAAATGATCATAACGGTGTACTTTATTAACAGGTCCTCAAATCATCAAGACATTCGCTCTTTCACCATCTGAAGGTTACTCCTCATCATACGACCCTCACGCCAACCCATCTCTATCAGCTGAATTCTCCACTGCTGCCATGAGATTTGGACATTCTGTGGTTGATGGTAGAATTACGTAAGTAGACTTTATCATAGTGAGACATGGCCATTATGGTGAGATACTGTGATCCAGCCGAATCTGTCCTGACGAATAAGAGTCTTCTTAAATTGAAATCTCCTGATTATGGTTATCATCGAGCTTTAATTGTCCTATTACTGAATAAAAACCTCTTGTCACATGAATTAAGTAGTATTACCACGCTTTTCTAAGGCAGATTGATTGGCATATTACGATGGGCTTGCGATTATTTAACTGAAATAATTATATTACAGGATCCCGAGTCCAAAAATGGGTAGAATATACGAGACCATATCTATTCAGGAGTTGATGTTCCAACCGACGAGGATGAGACTACGACACTTTCTGGACAGGCTGCTGATTGGTTTGTCTACGCAGCCAATGCAGATAGTAGATCCTTATGTTACTGAAGGGGTAAGTTTTACAATAGAAACCAGATCTTGTTATTAATTTTCTTAATAATCTTAAATCTAATAGACTTACTGTTTTTTCAGCTCTCCCGCTACATGTTCCACGGTGGCAATCCATATGGTGTGGACCTAGCAGCTATCAACATCCAACGAGGACGGGACCATGGAGTCCAGTCTTATAATCAGTACAGAAAACTGATCGGACTGGATATCTTTACTGACTTCCAACAGTTTCCACCAAATGTAAGTTAAACTAGAATAACTTTGTAAACAATCTGTAATCTGGATAAGCCGGTAAACGAGCGCCTGCTCGGTTTACCTGATGGTAAGAAATCGGCACCGCCCATGAACACCAGAGGCGTTAGAAATGCGTTACCGGCCTTTTGGGAAGTGGGAATTTAAGGATTATGGGGGTTCGGGGATTGGGAAGAATTGAGCCTCCGGTAACCTCATTCACACTACGAAACACAATGCGAGCGTTGTTTCACGTCAGTCTGTAAGGCCGTGGTATCGCTCCGATCAATTCATTCGTGCTGAAGCATGGCTCTCCCACACTTAATGGAAAAGACATATAAGCATTTTCTAATCGAGGACGTTTCGGAATACCTTACGAAAACCAGAGATTGGATTTATGGTGTCATACTTAGGAGTTTCACGTATGATGATGATTGCAAATATGCTCAAATCCTAACTATTTGCCGTGAACAGCTATAACGGGATTGACGAATTTCTAATTTCTCTCACAGGCAGCAAAACGTCTAATCACAGTATACGAAAACCCAGATGACATAGACCTCTGGGTGGGAGGGTTATTGGAAGAGCCAGTGGAAGGAGCCATTGTAGGACCAACCTTCGCCAACATCATAGCTGACCAGTTCGCCAGGCATAAGCACGGGGACAGATACTTCTATGAGCACGGACCTGATGTTAACCCGGGAGCTTTCACGCCTAGTAAGTAGATAGCTGCTATTTGCTTGTTTATAGACTTGTGTCAAATTGCAGAAGTCAAGCTTGCGAGTGGTCGCAAGTGCGACGGGCAAGGGGTTTCTGGTTCGATTCCCGAGTCGAGCAAGTAAGAGTGAGTTTAAAAAAAATCTCATTAGCAGCACGGAGTCTGGAAATGTGCCTGGTATATGGCAATAGGCTCACCCCCTATTACATGGGACTCGTAACATAAATAGTGAAAAGTGGGTGTTGCATTGTACAGTGGCATTAAGTGCCGTATGTGCAGGTGCACCCCTTTGGGGGTAAAAGGCGTCAAGTTATGTTATGTTATTAGTTCTAAGTGTTATTTTTTATCTTAAGACAAGACCTCATAAGTTATTAATATATTTCCAGGTCAGCTAGAAGAAATAAAGAAAGTCACATTATCCCGCCTCATATGTGACAATCGGGATGGTATAGAGCTGGTATCACAGCCTCCTCAAGCATTCCTTAGAGCTGATCTCCCGGGAAACGAACCTGTACCATGTGATAGTACCATAATACCTTCTATGGATTTGAGCACGTTCAGAGAAGATTAAACCTTAGTACTTAGTGATAAAATCTATAGTTAAATGTTATGTAAGTTGCTTGGAGTTTTTAAATGGTTTGGACTCTCATTTAATTTTATAAAAATGTGTATAATAGAAATTGGTGTGATTCTAATGAGATTCATATTGATCGCGGGTTACTCACGTGAATATACTGAGCAAAGCTCTACTAGTTTCGAACCACAGAGGTTGCTGAGCTGCGCGATGTCGCCGCGACCGCGCACGCTGTTCATGAGGAAGAACCCCTCTGTGGTTCGAAACTAGTAGAGCTTTTCTCAGTATATTCGCGTGAGTAACCCGCGATTTTAGTTAATTTAGCATGTCTCACGATAGTTTTTATAAAAAATTACAAAATTATTTTCATAATGAATAACAGTTACGAATATCCAGTTTGTGTGTGTGTAGGTTCTGGAAGTCACTATCTATTAGATAGAACTGGTAACGTAATTAAATGAACTATCTGCCAGTTACATTGATCAATAACTTATATGAAAGTATTGCAGTTACCCTCTTGAAGGCCACATATGTATATTAACAGCTTCATAATGCGCGTAGTAAATAAAAAGTACCTTATCAGTATTAAATCAGGGTCCACATTTAGTAAACATAGTTTCAGTCATCTGGTATATAGATATACCTAGCAGATATTAGAAGTTGTTTTTTTTATTTCCTTTTTTAAGTATGTTATCTATAATACCTAGATTTGGAACTTTGAATACTAGCTGGTCTTGTTAGATTATCAGTTTAGAGTATTTTTTCTATTATCATAAACGGAATGATAAATTACAGGTAGGTATTAATTTTGGGTTAAGTTGAATGAAATTTTCTTTATCTTTTCTCTTGTTTTTATTTATTTTTGTTTAAAATTCTCGTCTCTATAAATAGTTGTTTATCTCCCTTAATGAATTGATCTAAATTGTTTACATAGATTTAATTATGTCAGCACTAAAACTTCCTACAAAATTTTACAATTAATTGATTGTGTTACAAAAATGGCCGCTGATTTTTATCCTATATCATTATTAGATAAGCATGTTTATTCTATTTTAAATTAAAATAGAACATTTTGTAACAAATTCAACAATTTTGTAAATAGAACTTTGATTATGAGCTGATTTTTTGACAGATACGACATTTTTTGTGGCTTTTTTAAATTCTTCTTTTTTGTTTCTTTTTATCGTTCTAGATTTTCATTGGTGCCCGAACAGTGGAAATCTAGAGCTGGATACTCCACCAGGAATGTTGTATCTGTACTTAATGATACTTTAAGTGATTACGATTGAGGAAGTGGTCAGTGCAAAACATTAATGCCTTATGGTGCATTACGCCATAAAATTACGCCATAGTGCAGGTAAATTATTTCACTTCTTGCTGTCATTTCTCCTTTTTTTCTAGTATTCTTATGTCTTGTGTTCTAAATGGAGTTCAACTTAATGTGTTTAGGAAAGTACCTGATTGGGTGGTTTTTTACCGTAAAAAATCTATGAATCGGGGGCTTATTTTTAGGTGGGTTTGTGGTAATAGAAAAAAAATTAAAAATATAGTTTTTTTAAGCGATTTGTGTTGTTTGAGTATTATAAACTATTAGTGAATGTAATTAATTTTTCTTAAATAAGTTAGTGTTAATTATTTATTGGTAAGACAGTGGCACATTATATCAGGTAAATCTTTTATTTTTAAATAGGTTTTTATATATTTTTAATCAATAAGAAATATAAAAAAATTAAATGAGAGTTCAAACTTACAGAAACAAAGAAAAAATAACAAAATAGTCAGTATATCGCCACTAAATACACTATAAATTGTAACTTAAATGTTAATTTTTAATTTTATGAATGCAATTTTAATATTTTTTTTAACAACTGACTTTTTAAAATTCCAATATAAAGCGGTAAAGTAGTGGTGGCTATTCTATTCTGTAAAAATTGTATAGTGGAATGAAATTAAAAATTAATACCTACCTAATTATTTATTTTTAAGAATGGAATGTCTTAAATATGATTTTGTTATCTGTAATAAAATATTTACAATAAAATGTAAAGGTATTTATACAAAAAGTACAAAGAAATCACCAATTGATTTTGTAAATTCCAATTATTTTTGCATGTTTGATTTTTATTATTTTGCATTATTAATTCATTAAATTTTGTACAGTACCTATAATTTATGATTTTGGCAAAAATTATGTATAGCATAATATATTTTTTGGAATAATAATTTTTTTTCAGAGTAATCATAAAATAAATTTGCCTAGTTTTGGCTAAAATTGTTTTTTTTTTTAATAAACTGAAACGCAATTTATTTTGTGACACACTTTAAAGGGAGCTCCTGTACTAAATTCTGTGAATCTAATTTTTTAATAATAAACGATTAATAAATAGGTACCTACCTAATTACAGTTTTATTATAATCCTTGTACCTATCGACCGAATACTGAAAGGCAATTTTAACTTAAATATCGTGCCATCTCTGTAATTTTACATAGACTTTGTAGTGACAAGGTTAAATGGCGTAAAAATAATTAAGTATAGTTCATACTTAATTATTTTTACGCGATTTAAAACTTAGTGACGTTTGAGTATTTCGACATAAATCAGATGCATAACATAACATCACACCTTTGATCATCCCCGAAGGGATAGGCAGAGGTGGACATTATGCCACTGTACAATGTAACACCCACTTTTCACTATTTATGTTATGAGTCCCATGTAATGGGAGGTGAGCCTATTGCCATATACCGGGCACAATTCCAGACTCCGTGCTATAACTGAGAATTTTTTGAAAAATCCAGTAATACTTTTCTTAATCGAACCCGAGACCCCTTGCCGCCAGTCGCACTTGCGACCACTCAGCCAATGAAGCAATCATAAATCAGATACATATTGTATTAAAATGGAGGAAGCCAGAAGAAGATTATGAAGTAGTACCTATAAGTAGTTTGTTTTTATGTATGTATGAATGTGTGTACAATCTATGTATTCTGCCTATACCACACACCACGAGCTAAGGTCAAGCGTGTCACTGCAAGCTTAAGACATGTTTAGGTGTCACTCGAGCGCCTAAGTACAATCGCAAAGTACGGTAAACAAGCAACTCGCTGTCTCTGTTTCAATGATGATTTAATTTTGTACTTATAATTGCAGTTTCTTTTTATAATATGTTTCGATTATAGCGATGATTTGATTAAGAAAGTAGTTTATTATTTGCTTTAATCTTTTCGTTTGCAGACGTAAGATTTTTTTATATTTAAAAGAGTAGTGCCTAGCTAGTAGTGCCCAAAATAGTTCAAGGGAATAAGTTAATGTTTTAAAGCAAAATTAAACATTCTTCCCGTTTTCCAGTTTCTAACTAACTAACTTTATTTTACATGTACAAATTCTTGTATAAGTTTATTTATTTTATTTTTTATTACACAGAAAACTCAACAGCTTATTTAGTAAATGGTACATTTATAATAATGACAAGGCAAGGAAACTTTAAGCCAATAACAGAGTTTTTCAGTATGCGTTAGGTAAAAGCAGGAGAGTGAACAATACATATAAAATAAAATTAAAGAAACAACGAAAATTTATATACAGCGATAAGTAAGAAAAATAATAATACTATAAGAATCATACATGTGACTATAGTGAGTATTTGTACAAGCAAATTAGAAAGGATACCTTTGACAAATTAAATATATCCACACTTTCAAACTTTTCTGTGTAATTGTGAGGTAGTCGAGTCATAACAGCATTTTTCCCATAATTCGTACGATGTGAGGGTATACTAAGCAAGTGAGTATGTCTTGTTCGAGACCTGTGCGTGCAGAATTCAACGCATGACAAGAGATCACTGCTGTCTATCCCACCCCGCAGGATATCATACAGAAGGAGCATGTCCAACATCTTCCGTCTGTCATCAAATGGCAATAAGTGGTAATGTTTACAATCCGTCAGATAAGATGCGTGGCGTTTATGGCTTTTAATATTGAAAAAAATTATAAATCGTTTCTGAATATTAAGTTATCTACCTAAATTCTGAAAATATTATGTGTGACACATAATAAGTATTTTTACATTTTATTTTCATAGCTGAGGCTTTTTGTGACTTGTGGTAGGTGGGTAAGTCAGCTAGGACATCGGTGATTTGTGTGATTGTACTTTTAAGTACCTACAGTCTTGTGTGTAGCAGTGTTTGCGTTTTCACATCAATTAGAAGATTGGAACACGTGCAGTTTGTTTCTAATTGAATCGATGATCTTGCTCTTTTATTTCAGTATCTAGGCTATATGGGAATGTATCTCCAATCAGCTTGTCAAGCGTGGATAGAATGTAAGCCCTCTTATCTAGAGGAGGTCCATATTTTGGCTGTTGATTATGAATTAGGTTTATGCATTTAGCGGAATTAAAATATTTACTATAGCAATAATGTCGACCATATTGTGGAAAGATACCCAATTAAATGGACGCGAATTATTGGAGATTACACGAAGCACCCAAAGCCAACATAGTCTTGTTTAATTTTGAAGTTAACATAATATTATTTTCCATTTGCTAAGTTTTTGAAGTCTTATAATTAAAGGCTATAATATGGCTAAATCACAAAGCTAAGGGCAGTATGACAGATGCCTAAATGATCAGTTAAGATCACAATATGCTTCGTCTCTCTTCAGAATGCAATCAGGAAAACAGCGGTACTAAATTATTGGCGTTCGCAACGTAAAAAGTATAAGAGGCTTTTTGGAATTGAATAAAGGTGGTCACAGACCAGTTGTAAGGTTAGCAGCGCGTTTTTTTAAAGGTTGAATATGTATCTTATAGTTTTCGAAGATTCTATCATAAATTAATTACCAAACAAGAAATAACATAACATAACATCACGCCTTTTATCCTCGAAGGGGTAGGCAGAGGTGCACATTATACCACTGTACAATGTAACAACCACTTTTCACTATTTATGTTATGAGTCCCATGTAATAGGGGGTGAGCCTATTGTCATATACCGGTCACAGTTCCAGACTCCGCGCTACTACAGAGAATTGTTTTAAAAACCCAGTAATACTTTGCCCGACCCGGGAATCGAACCCGAGACCCCTTACCCGGCAGTCGCAATTGCGACCACTCGACAACGAGGCAGTCTTCTCTCGGTCAACGAGCAAACTAGAAATAAAACCCAAATAATTTGTTAATGCACACAGACACCAAAGAATCAAAAAGACGTCTGAAACGAAATATTCCCCAAGATGTGCTGCAGTAGACACACACAAATATTAAAAAGGTTGTGACATAGGTCGCTACCCTGAACACGCCCTTATTTATAGACGAACCTACTGCTTAATGTTTCATGGGGACAGATTGGATCAAGTGTTACAAAAAAAATGTACTCCATACCGCGTTATTAAAGTTTGTGAAATTGCAACTTCCTTTCTATTTTGTTGTTTCTTGGTTTACAGGAAAAACAATAGACTTAAAACAACAACACGTGGCCAAACTCACGTGATTTAAATAAACATTCTTAAGATAAAGAAACAATCTGAAAAAAAACACTTTATTGCTAATTATAAAACTCGTAAAATACCTCTTCGGTCGTGTGGTTACGAGCACGACTATGTAGCAAGAGAACTCCGGGTTCTTTGAATGGGGCCTACCGTATTTTTGCCAGATGGCACTAGTGTACATCTCTTGTTCTGCGCCCAATAGGAAATCGATCCTCAAACTCCTAGTTATTAGAAGTTTGAAATCGCCAACCCGCATTGAACAAGTGTGGTAATTAATGCTTAAACCTTCTCCGTGTAAGAAGAACCTTTTGGTCAACAGTGGCCATTTGAAGTTGGCTGTTGATGTTGATGATGTTGATGTGAATCGGAGTGATCCCATTCTTATTTCTTCCCTTAGATTTTAAGAAGTAAGGAAGTGTTATAAGAAAGAAGAAGCCAAAAATGTATGTAAATTTGTAATATACCCCTCTTTGCTTCTTTATAGTATAAAAGGAATAATGCTATGTTATTAACACTACACGGTGTACAAAAATAACACTGTACCGATACCGGTGCACATCGCAATGAGAAAATTGATTAAATCTCCTTCCGAACTCTAAATTATACTCGTTGGGTGTATGTAATGTCAAAAAAGAAAGAGAGGACCGATTTCGAGAATTGTTTGTTAAGGTTGCATCAGACGAATGGTGCGGTGCGCAGCGTTTTTTGTGGATTTTTTATATTATTTTTGTTTAAGTATTACTAATGTGAGTGTAAAGCTCAAGGCTAAATCTATAATAGTGCGAGATCTGGAATACCGTGTAATTTAACATAACAAGCTTAAATAATAAAAAAAAAATCAGTGCAGGAGAAGGAACGGGGTGGTTTTTAGTCAGTAAGAGTCTGACACTCCCTCCCGCCTCACCCAGGCGGGAGCAGTCATTCGATGATTTTCCCCCCTTTGGAAAAAAAGAAGATTTGTGTCCTGTGTCATGAGTGTATTTACAAACATACAAGCCCCAGGCCCGCAACAGCAATCTGTAGAGTGAGGATCACCCAAAGAGTTGTTCCGTGCGGGATTCGAACCCGGTAGCCGGTTGCCCAGACACCGCACCAACCGTGCATTCAATTTAATTTTGAGTCCACAATATTGTAATAAATAGGTAGATCAACATCGAAATTGGTTTTGTTTTGACAAGAAGTAATGAAATCTATATATAAAAATGAAACCCGTTGCCCGTTGTCACGCCATAACTTGAGAACGGCTGGACCGATTTAGCTGATTATTTTTGTTGTGTTTATTATAGTCAGGAGAAGGTTTTATGACAGAAAAAAATCCTGAAAATCCAATGGTAACGGGAGAAAACGGGATTGCGCGTACGAAGTCGCGGGCAGAAGCTAGTAATTAATAAAGAACCCTATCACCTTACATTTTCACGTAATTTGTTTTGAACTTGTACTGGTAACCTTGCGACCGGTCAATGCCAATGTGCGAATGTGCCATTGAGTTTTATGTCTTACTCCAAGATTTATGTCTTTAGGTACAATAAGCACATGTTGCGGTATCGGTCAAACCATTATAACTCCATAATGGATATCACGTGATTGGTAGGATTTCATCCAAAGAGGTATGTTAGAATCGTATCATATTTTATTTTTTGTTAAATTACCTACTCAAAAGCATTCACTTCAAATCCCCAGGTGGTCACCGGTGTCCGCTCTCCACTAACTACATTATAGACCTTATTTCCGATGTTTAGAGACGACTTTTGTATTAAACAAAAGGGGTTGATATTTCAACAGGTTTATTTGGTACTTTTGAAACGTCAACATGAATAAAATAAATGATAGTCATCTGTCAGCCTGTCCGTCAGTGAAGCTTGGTTCTCGTTCCAAAATGTAGACTCGAATGGAGAAGAACGAGCAAGAAACTCCATTCGTTACTCTTTTTAAAAGGTCTGTTTTACTATGTCTTTGATACATATTCCAATATTGTACACATATTATTATGTGAGAACAATGAAAAGACACGGATGCATGACGCATAATACAAATTACATTTTTTATTTTAAACTTACGATAAACAGTACAAAATATTGCAACATGGCATAGCATACCAGGGGTGTTCATTATCATTATTATTTTTTATGGCATAAGCCGATAAACGAGCAGACGAATCACCTGATGGTAAGCAATCGGGGTCGCCCATGGTCACCTGGAACACCGGAGGCGTCTCAAGTGCGTTACCGGCCTTTTGGGGATTAGGAGTTTAAGGACCGTTGGGGATTCAGGGATTGGGGAGATTGGGGAAGGGGAGTGTAATTGGGCCTCCGGTAACCTCACTCACACGACGAAACACAACGCAAGCGCTGGTTCACGTCGATTTTCTGTGAGGCCGCGGTATCACTCCGGTCAAGCCGGCCGATTCGTGCCGAAGCATGGCTCTCCCATACTTAGATTGACATATTGACATATTTGTGATGACACCGCGACTTTTCAGCTATTATTTTTATTAAACCCACCAGATAATCCCCATATTCATACCTACCAAGCATAGTTCCAGACTCCTTGCTATTACGGAGATATTGTAAAGAATCGAAAAAAACCCAAATACAGGTTGTCCGAACCAGAGGGTTTAATACGAGTAGTCATTCGTTCAAAGTACCTCTATCTCGATGATTACACTTGTAACTACATCAAACCCGAGGTAGTAAAAACTAAAACTATATACAGCAATAAGATAAATCCCACTTTATCACCATCCCGGCTCCACCTAGGCACTAGGCAGTAACTCAGTGGCTAATATAAAAGCGGCTATTTATAAATTTAACTAAGTACGTGAAAGCTACTGGCTATAAATAGAAGAACATCTTTTTATTCTAAGCGAAGGAGCGTTGCCCACGACAGGGCCGTCTTTGTACCTTCGAATAATAATTATTAGAAGATTTCTTATCGTAATATCTTGTATTGTGTACCTACGCTAAAATTTACCGGTAGACATGTGCTATGTAAGCTTCTAATCCTCATCCACATGACATTTACATACACATCAACAGCATTTAAAGTGATTAAATCACTTTATATGCTGCAATAAGGTTTGAGCATCAATCACCACGCTTATTCAATGCGGGTTAGCGATCTCAAACTTATTATTATGTTTAGAAATTATAAGCCCAGGTTTCCTCACGATGTTTTCCGTCACCGTTGTCAGTGGTGTCTAAATAATCTTAGAAAGTACATCTAACTCGGAAAAAGTCACATTGGTACTTGCCGTTGGTAGGTTTCGAGTCGACACACCCTCATGCATGAGAAGCGGGCGTCTTAACCTCCGGGCCACCACCCTTAGGTATAGCTAATTACAATTCCCAAGCATAACAGGTGGTTTGGGAAGTGCAACGATGATCAATGCTCGCTTGGCATCCGTACCAGAGTGTGATATATTCGCAACGAGATGGAAGGATGTATGTCGCGAATGTGTAAGATTTTGTGAGAAGGTAGATGGCTGATGAATTAGTCTTTAGTATTAAACTGTCAAACACCGCGAGGACACCGGTGACCGCAACCTATTGTTCTTTAATTGTGTCTATAATGACTATACTCAAAGGGTTAAATAATTATTGTACTTTTATATAAAGATACCATTACATAAAGTAGTAAATAAGACATTTTTTAACTGTATAATGTCTTGGCTTGTCCTGTAAAATTATGCACGTGTTTCTAAAGATTGAGACGAGACATCCTACACTTTTTTTTTTTTTTTTTTTTTTAAGGGGGGAAAATCATCGAATGACTGCTCCCGCCTGGGTGAGGCGGAAGGGAGTGTCAGACTCTTACTGACTAAAAACCACCCCGTTCCTTCTCCTGCACGTCGAGCCGGAGCCCCGGTTACCCGTTAGGTTCTCCGCGACTCCGAATCGGCATCGGCCCTATTGGGCCCCATCTGTGGTGGTCTGATGGCCCTTTGAGGAGCGCGCGGAACGCGACGCGCCGTACGCTCGGGTCTGTTTCTGGTCGGACGGGGAGCCACCCATGCTCGCCGTCCGCAGGCCCGCGCTTACGGTGGCCGGAGATCGTCCCGCGATCCCCGACGCCCGGTGTGTCCTTCGCGATGGCTGGGTTGCGAGGAGGCAGCGCTTCGCTGCCTCACGCGTCCCGCCTCCTCCTTAGCTAGCATGACTGCTTCGCAAAAGGAGGAGACGGCATCCCAGTCCCCCTCGCTCCGCATCATGGCCTGCACTAGGCCCGGACGCGAGAGGTCGCCATCGCCGATCACTTCCCTGAGGGCACGGCGGTGCTCAGCCCACGCAGGGAGACATCCTACACTAACGACCTATTAGCAACCGAAGATTTCAACAATAATTTCTTATTTGCTTTGATCATTAAATTTTATACAATACCATTAACAAAAGTAGTTAACCATCCACATAGACAACACACTCAATCAATTCAAATCACCAAGTATTCTTAGAATTGTCATTAAGGGAAGAAAGTAGGCAATAGGTACTTTCAGATGAGTTGTTAGTCGTCAAGTACCTATGTTTGCTTAAGTAGTAAAAGTTTAGCTTAGAAACACAGATCACAGACTCATTCATATTGATTCGAAATTGGAGAAAGGACAATATGTTAATAGTGAAGCATACTTCGATTTTTGTTGAAGAAACTGCGACCTTAATACATTTACATAGGTCGGTATTTAGTTCTTTATTGTGTTATGGTAACATGTACTGTGTATATCTGTTGGCATGCCTATAAGCTTTTTAATGTCTATTCAGATACATCGTACGTTTTTCTTAGACTTAACTCAGATTTGACTTAAATAAACAGCGTCTTTCCATTAATTGAAATGAATTTTAGGCAAGCCGTGGCTGAAGATCGAGCTGCGAGGCTAAAATCCTATTTTGGGTTAGAATGTTTAAATGCGATCTCGAAGATCCAGCATTTGACCATTGATTTTCTTTCTAACTACGATGAATATTAGTCTAAGTGCTACTTAGTTGTAATAAGCAAATAATGTCTTAGAACTTGTTGGCCGAGTGGTCGCAAGTGCGACTGCCGGGCAAGGGGTCTCGGGTTCGATTCCGGAGTCGGGCAAGGTTTTAAATTACTGGGTTTTAAAAAAAAATCTCAATAGTAGCACGGAGTCTGGAATTGTGCCTGGTATATGGCAATTGGCTCACCCCCTATTACATGGGACTCATTACATCAATAGGGAAAAGTTGGTGTTACATTGTACAGCGGCATAATGTGCCTCTGCCTACCCCTTCGGGGATAAAAGGCGTGATGTTGTGTTATGTCTTAGAACCTAGTAATTTAATATCTTGAAGGCGGCCCTGGTTGAGCATCAGATCGCGATGGAATGCAGCCGAGGACCAGTCCGAGACTCGAACTCACTGCCTTAACGTCTATACACCATATTTATTGGCCATTAAAAGTACTAGTTTACAGTTATTATGAAATGTATTACGATGAGACTTTCTTGTAAGAAAATGGTTAAACATGAAGTCCTAAGACTGCTAATATAAATAATGTTAGTTAAAATAGTTAATGTACTCATACTTATGTATAACGGTATCATCAGTACATACATATCATATGGGTACCTATATATTATGTACCCATGTTTGCAAATAATTAAATAAAATATAGTATAAAACAAAGTCGCTATCCGCTATCTGTTGGTCCCTATGTATGCTTAAATCTTTAAAACTACGCGACGGATTTTGATGTAGATTTTTAATAGATAGAGTGGTTTTTATAGAAGGTTTATATGTATAATACATGTATATTTTACCCGTGCGAAGCCGGGGCGGTTCGCTAACATATGTAGCTATAGAATATTTACTAACTTAATACCACTTTTCAGTCTCATCTTTGAATCACCTAAAGTTCGGCTGTTGGACATTGCGTAGGGCATCAAGTCCGCCTGTACTTTGTGTATTTAAGTCTTAGTAAATAAATAAGTAAACATTATCAAGATTTTAGATGTGAAATTGATGAATTTGTATGATGGGATGTAAAGAAGTATAAGTAAGATTATCTTGAGATCTGGATGAAGACAAAGAGTGTCAAATCAGAAATTTAATTATAATTGCTATGTGAAATAAAGACTAATGAATACGTCAGGCAACATAAATTGAGTAGTTGTCAGGGTAAGAAAATAAAATGCCTAATTAGTCCGTCAGTTAGATTATGAAAAATAACTAATTAGACACGTACTTTTTTATTTTCTTGTAAAGCTACAATACTTAGATAAAATGGCGTTTTGGAGTGGGTGGTCGTTACGTCACAACGTGCTGTTGTAGCACGCTGTGACGTCACGCGATATTTCAAATGAATATATCGTCGAAAGTATTGAATTTTGTGATAAAAGAAAAAATACGTGTCTAATGTTTTAAAATAATCTACCAAACGGATATTAAAATAAAATTTAGGAAACTACCGCATTATAGATGTGGCTTACGCAAAAAAATAGGTAATTCAGTACAGACGAATTAACATTGGAGGTTTTTAAATATTTGCTGACCTCTGTGATCATCAGGTCCCCCGAGCGTAGAGAATAACTAATGCGCCAAACTATAAGTGACATCTAACAGTACAAGGAAGGAGCTTAGTTTAAGTGCTGGGTACCGACGTTACACTAAGTGACGTTTAGTTAGGCTTAGGAGTGGTTTGATGCAAACGGCCATGGTCCTATCATAGTCCATAGATAGGGGTCCTACTGACCCTCTGTCATAATCTCCGCGTTTCAGAGTACATGAGGCTCTACGGATACAAATTGAGCATGTCTTTTCTTTCTTTTCTTTTTGAATAAAAACGCTCCATACTAGGATTTTCTCCTGTGTCGTACGTGCGTTTACAACACATGACACTCAAACCCGGAACAACAATCTGTGGATCACACAAAGAGTTGTCCGTGCGGGAAACGAAACCGCGACACGTTGCATGGCAGCCAGTTGCACAGCCACCGCGCCGTGCAGTGTATAATAAAACCACTCAATGAATCTGAAGTAAGTACATACAGATATAGTTTATAGTCCAGAATGACATAGCCTACTCATCATCGACAAAGCGCTTGAACTAGCATAAGCCAGTCTAATGTTTACGTTACATATCACAGTTAAGCCTATAATTTTAAAAGATAACTATGACGTCATTACGATAGATTACAATTAAATACAATGGGATGTCGTAAGAGGAGGGAATATAAAAATAATGTAGAAAGTTAACAGGTGTACAATGATTCGTTTCGAATGAATGTGATACATACGATTGTGTTCGGCAAATGTTGAAAAATATTCCACTTGGATTTTTCCTGTGTTAAAATTGCTGTACTCGCTTCATAGTAGGTAGTAATGTGTTAACTTACAAAAGTTTATATTCTGTGTAGCTTTCAATACAGTGTGCCACGTGGTGTTGGTAGCGGAGAATACATTTGTCCCTTACCTTGCTCTTCTCGCAAGCCGTTCTTGAATCACACTATTAATATTATAAATGTGAAAGTTTTTTCGTATGGATGTTTGTCCGTTAATAACGCTGAAACTACTGAACGGATTTTGATAAAATTTGGTATATAGGCCCGATTAAATGAACCCGTGGGATATAACAGTAGTACACGAGCAAAAGCTGCGGGTAAAAGCTAGTAGATAAATATAATTTTTGATGAGACAATTAATTCGATACGATTTATTATAGAATTTGTAGATAAGGAGGTTAAGTTAAGTTTAATTATTACATAAATCTTAGCAACAATCACTAATACAATCGCCAGTCCGTCTGTCCGTCACCTTATACAGAAACAATTAAACATAAACGCGACTACCTAACCGCGTTCAGTTTTTGGGCACGGAACACAAACACATACATACATGTCAAATTGGTTTGCTCTTACTTTTGCTTCTCGGAATACCGCCGACTGTGTACAGTTATGCGCAAAATTAAAATGATACATCGTCCAGGTATACAGTACCTGGCATTAAATATTGCACATTGATTCTTGAAAAGAGACAATCAGCCAACGGGCCAATTCGATGGTTAAAAGATAAAAGATAGAAATTAAAATCTTAAAATACTTTGTACACACATTTTTTATGGCATAGGTCGGAAACGAGCATACCAGATGGTAAGCAATCGGTACCGGGCAAGGACAATTACAACACCAGTGGAGTTACTAGTGTACTTAGCTGGTTTCTTTTAAAGGTTTTTCTGGATTGGGGATTGCGGAAAAGGTTTGGTATAAGCCGGTAAACGAGCAGACGGATCACCTGATGGTAAGCAATCAGCGTCGCCCATGAACACCTGGAACACCAGAGGCGTTACAAGTGCGTTACCGGCCTTTTGCGATTAGGATTTTTGGGGATTCAGGGATTGAGGAAAGGGGGGGGGGGGTAATCGGGCCTCCGGTAACCTCACTTACATAATAAAACACAACGCAAGCGTAGTTTCACGTTGGTCTTTTGCTCGACCGTGGTATCACTGCGGTCGAGCCGGCCCATTTGTGCCGAAGCATGGCTTTCCCACACTTGAGGTGAGGATTGGACTTTTTTATTACATTAAATTGTCTCTTTCCAAAAGTCGATGTCCAATATTTATTGCCAGGTAATGTAAGTTTAGTTACATACGTTTAGTTATTGTAAGCTTTTGTATCTTAAATCTTTATTGATGAGAGAGCATTGAAAAGAAGTTAATGAAATGATGAAATATTACTGGATTTGGTGAGGATATCAGGTGAGCTTGTTGTTATGCGAATTTGTTGTGTACATTCGTAGATAACAAAGTTTTATTTAATCTGTCAAACACCAAGCGGTCACCGGTGACCGCGGCCTATTGTTCTTTAATTGTGTCTATAAAACCGGTACTCGACGAGTTAAATGTGTTATGGAGGACTACAACAATTGCATTTGCTTCACTACATAGTAAAAAACAAAGTCGCTATCCGCCGTCTGTCTATCCCTATGTATGTTTAGATCTTTAAAATGGTTTCTTTTATAGAGTGATTATTAAAGAAGGTTTATACGAATAATACATGCATATTGCACCCGTGCGAAGCCGGGGCGGGTCGCTAGTTTAGTATAAAGAAGGAATGACTTGTATATGACATTTTTTTTATGGAATAGGAGGCAAACGAGCAAACGGATCACCTGGTAAGCGATCAGTGCCACTCATAGCATCCGCAACACCAGAGGAGTGACAACCACAAATGTGCGTTGTCAGGCCTTTTAAAACGGAATACGCTCTTTTCTTGAAGGTTTGAAGGTTGTATCGTATGTGCTAATATAGAGGTACATTAACCACTTCCCAGTTCCTCAACTTTGTTAAAAAGTCTGTCTAGAAATCTCACCGATAAGAAATAGTATTTTTATCGGTGATTTTTGATAAGAAATAGTTTCAAAAGAATTTGTGAGCACGGAATATCGGAATATCGTCCTACGCGGAGGTCTCCACTTTTTAAAACCTATTGTGTACAGAAGAAGTTATTGAACTTAACGCTATTAATTTAATAGCGTCTAAGTAAAGGAATATTAGAAAAACCACCAAGAATAAAGCACTTATCTGGATTACTAGCGACGTATTAGATATCTTTGTTTACGACGCAAGCCAGGTAAGTCAAATAAGTAATTAGCCTTCATATTGCTAAGGGCAAAAACGTTAAACCTCGCATATATTCCACTACAGTTTAAGACAGGAGACAGTTAGGTATTACCTCAACCCGGGGTTTACATTCGAGATCACTCTTTTTGCCATCAAAGACGTATCTACATAACACACATAATGTCATGACGTTTGTCGCCAAAATAGTAGGCAGAGGTACACAATACATGTTAATAAAAGCCTACCATAGGATTTTTCTGGGACAAGCCTATCACAAAGCCCCAAAATTGCTGCAACTCCTGGTAGCCACAATCTACAGTACATAATAACCATGAAAATACCGAAACACTGTAATCTTGCTAGCATAGGCTTACCATTATGATGCTATTGTCATTAAACAGCTAAAATAAGATTTTTTTTGAAAAACCGAAATATCCTTATGACTACTTATTCGATCCGGTAATGAAAGTCAAGCCTCCTTGCTCGACAGTCAAGCTAGCAGCCACACGACAAACAACTCCAATCACAATCTAAAACAAAACAAAAAACTATCATCAAACAAACAATTATATTTCCACGAAACGCTTTCGCACTCGACAGTCCAAGTTCAAAGTCAAGGCGTGCCTCGCACGTTATTGCATACTCGATTCTTGATTTACGATGCGACTGTACATATATGTACATAGTTTGTTCATACTTGCGTACGCGATTGTACCTGTGTTTGTAGGAAAGTGGGATGGAATTTTATCGCTGAGCTGAAGACGTTTTTGCGTAGGTCGGCTGTTAGGAGGTTAAGCCGAGAACCTAACGCGTTACCGGGGCTTTTTGGAAGCAGTCTAAATAACATAATATCACGCCTTTTATCCTCGAAGAGGTAGGCAGAGGTGCACATTATACCACTGTACAATGTAACACCCACTTTTCACAATTTATATTATGAGTCCTATGTAATAAGGGGTAAGCCTATTGCCATATACCGAGCACAGTTCCAGACTCCGACCTACTACGAAGAATTTTTTCAAATCCCAGTAATACTTTGCCCGTTCCGGGAATCGAACCCGAGACCCCTAGCCCGGCAGTCGCAATTGCGACCACTCGGCCAAAAAATATCATAATTAGTTTGAATTTGTTCCCTATGTTTGAGACTTTTAGCATAGATCACTAATGAAAAGTAGGAGTTAAATTTATTATGTAGATACACATCTACCTGCTCCTCCGAACTGATAGATCTGAAGTTGTCTCCATGAATTTACAGACCCAAAATCGATATAAGTCTTTGATCAAAAAAAAACTGTTACTTTTTTCAGTTTTTCGATTGACGTTGGAGTAACGCACGGCGCACCCCGGGCAATCAACCTTGTACCTTGCCCTGTGTACTGCACCATACATACATACATACATACATACATACATCCATGCTACATATTATGTGCTGTTGCCATGGTGAACACATGTCGTAAATAATATTACGGGGCTTTGCGCTGTAAGTAATGATTGGATATGACAGTTTATATGATTAACATACAACTTGTTTGATTGTTTTTGGCCAAATTGCAAACTACAACTGCAAGGTAGTTAGTTTAAAACACGTGAAGCTACCTCAAATAATTGTGCTCGGCAACATATGTATTTAATCACACCAAGTTAGGCCTGGGTTCGGTTAGGCAGAGCATCCATTTACTTAAGTTTCGTTAGAATCTATTTTCATCTTTACAGATAAATAAAATTGGAGTGTATAATTGTAATACCGAAATAACCGCTTTTTACTACATGCATATGAATATACATACGATACATTATAGCAAAATAAAACTTTTTCATTTGATTTGATTGTATTTGATTGTATTGGCTAATCTCTGAAAGGACTGGACCAATTTTGACGGGGCTTTTATTGGCAGGTAGCTAATATACTAAAGAGTAACATACGCTACTTTTATTTTAGAAAAACGTAGACAAAGTTGCGGGTTAAGCTAGTTTCAAATAAATTGGTGAATATTATGTGGGTTGGAATTGTGCAGACCTAGTGGAACGTATTAGCTCGTTCTTTGCTAGGGATTCATAAGACAACTGACAACAAAGAGTATGGTAGGTACATTTTAATGTGTTCTGTATATAGTGAGTTGTTTTTAGTAAATAAGTCATTATGCTATTTTCAGAAATATTTCCCTTAAAACCATTAGTTCCAATTTATTCCACTACTGGCAAAAAACGTGATGGCGGTAGTGTGCGTAAATAGTGTCAATTTAGTGTCGTATGTTTTATGAGTAAATTGGTTATTTCCTATCATAAGGATGCTGGGAGATGGGAATCAGATGATCATGATGATAATATCTAGATGACACGACACCTATTAGATTAAAGTCCTAAAGTAGTTACACCGTACCGTAAAGAGATAGAAACTCACTTTTAGTTTGCATCTAGTCGTAAGCCAAGGATACACTACAGGACAAATATTAATATCCCACGATATGTATCGGCGCCATGTCGAGCGAAGCCTGCCGATTTCGCCCGACATATTATGAGGCGACATACCATGGTATGCCATGGTACGCCATTTTGCTCTTCTATGCATCAACCGAAGGTCAGACTGGTAGAAAATGCTTGCGGCATTAAGTCCACCTATTTGTATATTCTGTGCATGAAGCGTATTAAATAAAAAAAAATAAGACGGCAACGCGCGCTTTATGTCCACAGCGACGTTGATGTTGCCAGACATGACGACCAAAGTCTGGCAACGTCGCGCTGCTCGCTGGCGACACGTGTCACATGACATTACTGGTCCCCTAGTTGTATCCTTGGCTTTAGTCTGCTTTATTTGATATGAAATCTTATTTGATATTTTCCGAAGACGACTCCTCTTCGCTGATTATGAGTCCTTTGCACTTCCATCGTTACTTCGTCATGTGCGAAGATGCCTGTACCCAGCAGTGGGACAGTTATAGGATGCTTATGATAAACCCCATGTAATGGATACCTTGCAGAGCCTGGTGCAAGGTAAGGTGCAAGTACCTTAGACCAGATATTGCAACCATGCTCAATCTAAAGTATTGTATTCATTTTTTTTTTATAGAATAAGCCTGTATACTAGCAGACGGATCACCTGATGGTAAGCAATCGGCGCCGTTCATGGATACCTGAAATATCGGAGGTGTTACGATTAGGAATTTGAGGATTGTTGGGGATTCGGGAGATTGGGGATGGATAACTAGGCCTCCGATAACCTCACTCACACGACGCAACACAACACAAGTATTGTTTTACGTCAGTTTTTTGTCAGGCAGTGGTATTCTTGCCAAAGCATGGCTCTTCCACACTTTAAAATTACATAATAAACTATTACATTACATAATAAACTCCTAAATAAACCGAAATTTCAAAGACCAGTCAACGAACTTTACCTGAAAATAGAGCAATATTAAAGCTGATGTAACAAAATAATTAATAAGTAATATTGTTATTTAAGTTATTATAGAAATGCCTTACATAGTAAAACAATTTAATTACCAAATAATTATATAATACTTAGTATCAATTTACAAGAATGTAATAAAAGAAAAAAAACAATGATGATGCAAGCAAAATTAATTTAGCGTGTCATTACCGATTAAGCAATGTAATCAATTAATTGTAAACCTTAATTCTATACTGTTAAGGTTCATTTGAAGGACTAATTGTAAAAAGTACTAATTAACGTATTTATCTAGTGTCCAATTTGTTACTTCCGTTGTGACCTGGAAGTATTACTTAGACTGCATTTAGTGCATCTAGATTCTTTGGTCTAGGTAGGTGATTGAATTAACAATGGAAAAACAAATACAAAGTCAGGAGAAAGTCACATCTTATAATCTTTGTATAAATTGTTAGAGGTGTATATAATATTATAGCTGTGCCCGCGACTTCGTCCGCGCGGAATAAAGATTCACAGCTCCTCCCACTTAGATGATAGCGTGATAATAATGATGCCTATAATATGTTGATTCTATGTACAGTTTTGACATTCCTACGATTGTATTATATTTATATATTAGAATTGATAGATCGTGTTATGAACCTACACTTTATGTGACAGTACACGACTACACACCGTGCTAATAGAAATTTTCCATATTTTTGGAAAGCCACAATAACACTACAACCGACCCAGTATGCTCAATTGCGGCAGCATGATTAAAGCAAATTTATTCCAAATAGAAATAGACTAAAACACTAACTGCCATAAAGTGCCATGTTTACTTATTTGTAGGTATTTCCTTACAAAAGCTAGTAAAAACACCTCATTATTTTCTTAGATCCCAGATAGTGTGCAAAAAATAGACAAAAACATGTCACCGTTCCTATTTTTGTCCGCAAATCATATTAAGTAATCACATTATGTATAAATGTATGTATAATCATTATTTCTGCCTATTACTAAACAATCTTCGTATCAACTTTTGCTGAAATCAGAAATCATAATGTCACATTATTATGATTGGAGTTATTATTTTTTTAGTGCTCGTAGTGTTTTGTTTTGATTTAGGTTAGAAAACTTAAGTATGACGGCATTATGTCTGTTAGTGATTCAGTATTGAGTACTTTCTTTAAACTGTCAAACACCAAGCGGTCACCGGTGACCGCGACCTATTGTTCTTTAATTGTGTCTATAAAACCGGTACTCGACGAGTTAATCAAAAGTAAATAATTTCGACTGTTCAATGCAATAAAATGTTATAAAATAATCACACTTTCATTAATTGATTTTTTGATCAACTTAATTTTAATATTTTTCCAGCAATTTTTTAAGAAATAAGTACCTATGCTCTTTGACAATAAAAAAACGTGACGTCACAATACACAATCTTGTACACAATTAATAGAAAACTGTAATTTTGTCAGTTCGAAAAAAAGTATTGTATTTGACTAGTTGGCATGTACACAATAGGGTAGTTTCCTAAATTGTATTTTAATGTCCGTCTGGTACATTAATTTAAAACTTTAGACATGTATTTTTTCTTTTCTCACAAAATTAAATACTATCTACGATATATTAATTTGAAATATCGCGTGACGTCACAGCGTGTCACATTTTGTAGCACGTTATGACGTAACGACCTCCCACTCCTAAACTTAGCACCATTTTATCTAGAGGTATGTATTGCAACTTAATACGAGAAAATAAAAATAAATACGTGTCTTATATTTTTTCATTATCTAACTGACGGACTAATTAGTTTTTAAAATTTGGTACCCTGGAAACTACTCAATTATATTGTTCACTATACCTACTTATAAAGTTACTAAGTACCTACAAATCATAATATATGTATGTATTTGAGACAGGAATCGGAAATTTCGGACCACGTTCTTATAGTAAAGTTGTGGACATAGTTATAGCTCCACTATACTTTACTGTGCTTTATAATTTCATTATCTTACTGAAACAGCTAAAATGATTTTAATGAATTTTCCCAAGTAGATAGAGAAACCTAATCACTATTAATGCTTAATCCTAAGACTTTTATGGCGGGGTGCGGTGCCAGAGGGGTGCGGTGCCAGAAGACCTCCCCGTGGTGCACCCTGGGTGCGGGCGACAGTCTCCCTAGCGGGGGTGATAGGGTTGGAGTGACTGTCGCCCGCAGCAGACTTCTGGACTGGGCGGGCGAACCCGATAGGGTTCTGGAGGCGGCGGGCTGTGTGCGGAGGCTCATAGCCCGCGCATCCGAGGGGCGTTTCTCCGCCCGTCTCTCTGGACATAGCAGAGAGCGTGGCGGAGAGGCAATGGCGGTGCTCGTTGTGCACTCACCCTGCCAGCGAGCAGCATCGGGACACAAGCTGTCCCCGATTGCAGCCGTCGATATCGTAATCCGTAAGGAGGTCACGGTCATGTTTTGTGACTCTGAACGGGACGAGGGTCTTGGCTTGGTCGCCCGGACCGCGAGGAAGATAACCTCTATAAAAAATTCCTCCAATACTAAGTTCTGGTGCGCGGCGAGAGTATGCATGGCTGAGGAGTAGTGTCAGTCGCGAGCGCACCCCCAGCTAGGGGACCAGTGGACCCTCTAGTTGGGAAACAAATTTTCACTTACCCAGGTACAGGGGGCACTGCCTGGGTGGACCGAATATTTCCCCCATACTCGTGGGAACTTTATGGAGCAAATTTCAAAAAAACCACATCTGGAGGAGGAGAGTGCGGGTGAGCTTGGCTCGCCTGCGGTAGCGGGAGAAGGGAGCCCAGGTGGCTCCGGGGCTCGTGGTGGGGCGCTGGACTCGTCCAGCAGGCCCCACACACGGGAGTCTAGTCGGAGGGGGTCGGACTCAGAGTCCGACACAACATTGGCGGAGCGGCTGAGCGTGAGCTCGAAAGGCTCACGCCGCCGCGCGACGGGGACGTTCAAACGCCCCAGGCTGGAGGAGGACAGTTTGTCCCCGTCCTCCGGCGCTCAGGAGGCGCCTCCCCCCAAGGTCCCCACGGCAGCGCGGGGTAGGGGCGGCAAGGGCAGCGGTCGCCGGAAACCGGCACCAGCTGCCTGCGCGGAGTCAGCCGAGCAGCTGGCCGCGGAGGGCAGGGCTCTCTCAAGCGCTGCCCGCTCGGAGTCCTCTGCGGCCGAGATGTCCGGCGTGGAGATGTCGGAGGGCGAGCGCGGCTCTGAGAGCGAGAGCTGCTCCGGGGGCCTCCAACAGGCCATTACGGCGGAGCTCTACAAGCTGGCGATGGGGAAGTCCCAGCCGGTTAGGCTCCGCCTCCTCAGAGCGGCGGCGGCCACAATAACGGAGGCGGCCTTGGAGCAGTGTGCGATGCCCACTGCGGGAAAGGTGCGCTCCGAGCTGGCCGAGATGCGGCGGGAGCTGACGCGCTTGGCGGCCTCCAATGCGGCTCTAGAGGCCGAGCTGCGGACGGCCAGGGCCGAGCTCGCCGCTGCTCGCGGCAGTCGCCCCCAGCCCCCGGCGGAGGCCGACGTAGTCGGACTGCTGCGGGCGGAGTTGGCTGCCTTCCAGCGACGTTTTGACGTGCTGGAGGGCAGGCTCTTGCGCCCCCCACTCGCGGCGAGTCAGGTCGCCCCCGCGGTCCCGCGGTCGTACGCGGCCGCTGCGGCCAAACCTTCGACCTCGGGTCAGGCTAGCCGCAGCTCCCAACCGCTGGCAAGGGCGCGACCGGCTGCCCCGGCGAGGGCCTCGGCGCCCCCGCCGGCGCAGACCCCAGCTGCGCCGACGGCGCCAGCGCCCGCAGGGCGCAAGGAGAGGAGAGGCGCTCCAGCCCGGCAGGCTGGAGTTGCGGCAGCGGTGGTGGAACCCGCCCCGCGAGCGGAGGACGGCGGCGGGTGGCAAATCGCCGGCGAGGCGAGGAGAGTCGCCAAGGAGGGCCGGAAGCGCCGCAAAAAGGCGCAGCGGCAGCGACGGCAGCAGCAGCGCAGGGAGAAACGCGCTGCTGCCTTGCTCCTCGCCCCAAGACCGCGGCTGTAGTGATTACGCTACAGCCCGAGGCGGTTAACAGGGGCGTTACATATGGCGACGTCCTCGCCAAATTAAAGGGGGCGGTAACTCCTGCGGAGTTCGGGGCCCCGGACGGGTTCGCGGTCAAGGTGACCGCTACCGGAGCCCGTCTTTTGGAGGTCCCCGGCGCGACAAGCGGCCCATCGGCTGACGCCCTGGCTGAAAGGCTTAGGGCGTGCCTCGGTGCGGACGAGGCCCGCGTGTCCAGGCCCACCAAATGCCTGGATGTCAGGATTTTGGGCCTGGACGACTCCGTCACGGTGAGAGTGAGGTGGTGGCCGCTGTGGCCAGGGCGGGAGGGTGCCCTGCTGACCAGGTCAGGGCGGGCACTATCCGTCCGGACAACTCGGGGCTGCGCACGGTGGTGGTGAGCTGCCCCGTCACAGCGGCCAAGAAGTTGAAGGAGGGCAAAAGGCTCTTGGTGGGATGGGTCTCGGCGCAGGTCAAGCTGCTCGAGACCCGGCCTCTGAGGTGCTATCGCTGCCACGTGGGCGAACACGTGAGCGTTAAATGCACCTCGGAGGTGGACCGCAGCGACTGTTGCTTCCGCTGCGGTCGGCCCGGTCACAAGGCTGGCTCGTGTACCGCCCCGCTGCACTGCAATGCATGTGCGGCGGCTGGCAAGCCGGCCAATCACCGGGTCGGGAGTAAGGGCTGCTCCCCTCCTGCCAAAGCCAAGGCCAAAAGTAGGCCCTCCGCCGCCCCCGTCGTTTCCGCCGCCGCCGCCGCCACTGCCGCCGCAGTCGCCGCTGCCGCCACTGAGGAGGTCGGAATGGACTGCCAATAATGGCCCCATTCCGCCTCCTCCAGGCGAACATCAACCACTGCGCCGCTGCTCAGGATCTCCTGCTCCAGAGCATGGCGCAGTGGTCGATCAACGTCGCCGTGGTCTCCGAGCCGTACTTTGTCCTGCCCAGGGATCACTGGGTGGCGGACATGGACGGCTCGGTGACCATCATCTCGTCGGCCGCCGCCGGTACCCCGACTCTTGAGGCTGCTCAAAGAGGCCGGGGTTGTGTCGCAGCACGGTTCGGAGAGCTCGCTGTGGTGGGCGTGTACTTCTCTCCGAACCGAACTCTCGCCGAGTTCCACAACTCCTTGAGGGAGTTGATCACTGTCGTCGTCGGGTTCCGTTCCCTCCCCGTGCTCGTCCTCGGGGACTTCAACGCCAAAAACTTGGCTTGGGGTTCCCGGTTCACCGACGTCCGGGGTAGGATGGTGGAAGACTGGGCCCTTGAGACAGGCCTAGTCGTCCTGAACCGGGGTTCTGTCCCCACGTGTGTGCGGATGCAGGGCGAGTCGGTGGTGGACATCTCGTTCGCCAGCCCTGCTCTGTCACCGCGTGTTGTTGGCTGGCGCGTCATGGAGGAGGTGGAGACGTACTCCGACCACCGGTATATCCGGTTCGACGTCTCCGCCGAGTCCGCAGACCCGCCGGTCAGACAGGCCCCATGTGGCCCGCGTTGGGCGCTGAAACAGCTGGACCGGGAGCTGCTCCTGGAAGCCGCCATCGTGCAGGCCTGGGTGATACCACCGGTCAGGCCTGCCGACGTTGACGATGAGGCCAAGTGGCTCCAGGACGCCATGTCCAGGATCTGTGACGTGGCGATGCCCCGGATCCGGTCGAGGCAACAGAAGCGCCAGGTGTACTGGTGGTCGCAAGAGCTGGCGGCTCTGCGCAAGGCGTGCACTACTGCGCGACGCCAGTACACTAGGCACCGCAGGCGCCGTATCCGTCCTCCTAATGCGGAGGCGAGAGAGGCGGAGTTATACGAGGGATACAGGGCGGCGAAGGCCCTCCTCAAGGCGGAGATATTGCGGGCCAAGGAGGAGGCCCGCCGAGAGATGCTGGGGACTCTGAATAGAGACCCGTGGGGACGCCCGTACCTAATGGTACGCGACAAGCTCCGTGCTTGGGCTCCCCCGCTCACTCAGAGTCTCCGGCCAGAAGTCTTGGAGGAGGTGATTGGCGCCCTGTTCCCCCGACTGTGGAGGGGCTTCACCCCTCCGTATATGACTCCGCCCCCTGCGGTGCCCGACGCGGGCTACAGCGACGACGACGATGACATCGTCCCAGAGGTGACCGAGGCAGAATTGAGAGCGGCGGTGCGCCGGATGGGCGCCAAGAACACCGCCCCAGGACCCGACGGCCTGCATGGCAAGGCATGGGTCCTGGCCTCAGAGGCTCTCGGGCCTCGATTGATTGGTCTCTACAGCGCATGTCTGGAGAGAGGCCAGTTCCCGCTTCTCTGGAAAGCGGGCAAACTGGTCCTCGTGCGGAAGACGGGGCGCCCTGCGGACTCTCCGTCCGCGTACCGGCCCATAGTGCTGCTCGACGAGGTGGGGAAAGTCTTCGAAAGAATCATTTCGAACCGCCTCGTCGCGCACCTGACGGACATTGGGCCGGACTTGTCGGACGGCCAGTTCGGCTTCCGCAGAGGGCGGTCCACGGTGGACGCCATCATGCGCGTTAGAGACCTCACGACGGGGACTGCAGTGTCCAGGGGTAAGGTCGTAGTGGCGGTGTCTCTGGACATCGCCAACGCCTTTAACTCACTGCCCTGGAGCTGCATCTTGGAGGCACTCCGATATCATCGGGTGCCTACCTACCTCCGTCGTGTAATCGAGGCTTACCTGACGGACAGGTCCGTCAGCTACCCCGGTCACCGGGGCGAGTGGAACCGGCGAGAGATGTCACGCGGTGTTCCACAGGGTTCGGTTCTGGGGCCGCTCCTGTGGAACATCGGCTATGACTGGGTGCTGCGCACCGACCTCCCGAACGGCGGCGTTAGCACAATATGCTACGCCGACGACACGCTGGTGCTAGCGCACGGGAGGTCGCACCAGGCGGCGGCCGACTTAATGGCGACAGCGGTTGCGACAGTCGTTGAAAGAATCCGGCAGTTGGGACTCGAGGTGGCGCTCCACAAGTCCGAGGCCATGTGTTTTCATGGCCGCGGGAACGCGCCACCTCCGGGTGGGTCCCAAATAACGGCGGGAGGGGTTACCATCGGCGTCGAGACGGCGATGAAGTACCTAGGACTCGTCCTCGACAGTCGGTGGAACTTCATAGAGCATTTCCGACGTTTGGCTCCAAAGTTGGAGAGGACGGGGGCTGCGTTCAAACGCATCCTCCCCAACCTCGGGGGGCCAAACGCCTCCTGCCGGAGGTTATACGCCGGGGTCGTGCGGTCCATGGCCCTCTACGGCGCCCCTGTTTGGGCGCCGAACTTGTTGCGGCGTCCTGCTCGGACGCTGCTCATGTCACAGAGGGTCATGGCGATCCGAATGATCCGCGGATACCGCACGATCTCTGGGGAGTCGGCGAACCTCCTTGCCGGATCACCGCCGTGGGATCTGGAGGCGAAGGTGCTCGCGCGCGTGTATAACATGCGCGCGGAGGCACGTCGCCGGGGCGAAACTCCGCTGCCGCGCCAGATAAGTGCGTGGCGGGATGAGCTCCGGCGCGATCTCATGGCGGAATGGCAGCAACGACTGTCGCAACCGAGGGCTGGGCTCGCTGCCATTGCAGCGGTAAGTCCCCTCTTTGAGGAGTGGCTTGAGAGACGCTACGGCGTCCTCACCTACCGCCTGACGCAGGTCCTCACCGGACATGGAAGTTTCGGGAGGTACCTGTGTCTGATGGGGCGGGAGGAAACGCCCGGGTGTCATCACTGCGAGGACCGCCCTGAGGACACGGTGGAACACACGTGGGAGAATGCCCTGCGTGGGCTGAGCACCGCCGTGCCCTCAGGGAAGTGATCGGCGATGGCGACCTCTCGCGTCCGGGCCTAGTGCAGGCCATGATGCGGAGCGAGGGGGACTGGGATGCCGTCTCCTCCTTTTGCGAAGCAGTCATGCTAGCTAAGGAGGAGGCGGGACGCGCGAGGCAGCGAAGCGCTGCCTCCTCGCAACCCAGCCATCGCGAAGGACACACCGGGCGTCGGGGATCGCGGGACGATCTCCGGCCACCGTAAGCGCGGGCCTGCGGACGGCGAGCATGGGTGGCTCCCCGTCCGACCAGAAACAGACCCGAGCGTACGGCGCGTCGCGTTCCGCGCGCGCCTCAAAGAGCCATCAGACCACCACAGATGGGGCCCAATAGGGCCGATGCCGGTTCGGAGTCGCGGAGAACCTAACGGGTAACCGGGGCTCCGGCTCGACGTGCAAGAGAAGGAACGGGGTGGTTTTTAGTCAGTAAGAGTCTGACACTCCCTTCCGCCTCACCCAGGCGGGAGCAGTCATTCGATGATTTTCCCCCCTTAAAAAAAAAAAAAAAAAAAAAAAAAGACTTTTATGGCAGATAAACCGCTAAGGGATTTGGAATTGACACAGATGAAGTGAAACCTCTATCTAAAGCTAACTCGCCTATAAATTCTGCGCAGGCGCCACGTCTATTTCTGAACACCGTTAATCCTATAGCAAATGTAGTATGACCAGTATCCGAGGGAAATTACTGTAAAGCTATAATTATATAGAAAATATCAACCGACATTAGGATGCTCGTAGCATTAGCGTTAAATTAGTATTTTTATTCAACATCATCAATCTCCACAGTGCGTGTCTACATAAGAGGGTTTATCATAATCTCCATGTTTGACTACTTACCCGGTTGTAGATTGATCAGAGAATATTGATTCAGGGTTTCTGATAAATTTTGTAGTCTTCAGTGGACTTATACTATTTGTATTCGCGTATTTCTGTTACAACTACGACAACCACGAAATGGCTAGTATTCTCGTGGTTGTCATGGTGCTGACAATTGGGTAGTTTCCAGGGTACCAAAATTAAAAATCCAATTAGTCCGTCAGTTAGATAATGAAATAATATTACACACGTATTTTTTATTTTTTCGTGGTACTTAGATAAAATGGCGCTAAGTTTGGGAGTGGGAGGTCGTTACGTCATAACGTGCTACAAAATGTGGCACGCTGTGACGTCACACGATATTTCAAATTAATATAAATAATACAAATTAATACAAATATCGTCGAAAGTATTTAATTTTGTGATAAAAGAAAAAATACGTGTCTAAAGTTTTAAATTAACGGACCCGTCTGGTACGTACATTAAAATAAAATTTAGGAAACTATCCTATTGTATTTTATTCAGTTGGCATTGCTAATTTAACAAGATCGGTGAATTAACTAAAATTTTCTTCAGTTCTATATTTGTCCATCTGCATAAATATTTTGTTTCTCTATAAATATGAACTTGCAGTGAAATGACTTCCAGTCTGCAGGAAGAGAAAGCCGATCAAGATAGTACATTATTGATCACTCAATATTATACCTGATAATCATAGAGACATAGATTATAGATTAGTGTATATTCTTAGAATGAATAGAAAAACTGTAAGTACGGAATAACCTTAAAATATACAACACTCATCTCGGGATTCATTGATGAGGATTTTTTAATACCTGGCTGTACAGAGGTTATGATCCATAGCGGTTGACAGTTCACTACTAAAATATGAGCCCCCATGAAAGTGTTTGCTATAAATCCCACGCTTGGCATTGCCAGACTGCTTTTGTCTGGTCCTTGATTTTGCCACGTAAGTTATAAAATCAAAGTCAAAGCATTTATTTCAATTAAACCATAATTTGGTACTTTTGAAACGTTAACAAATACAAAATAAATAATAGTCTGTCAGTCAGACCGTCAGTGAAACTAGGTGAAGCTAGGTGCTCATTCCAAAATGTAGATTCGAATGGAGAAGAACGAGCAAGAAACTTCTTTCGTTACTCTTTTTAAAAAAGTATGTTCTACAATGTCTCTGATATATATTCCAATACTGTATGTATATGTGAGAACAATGCAAAGACACGCTTGACGCATTATACTAATTACAAAACTTACTAAAATAAAAAAAATCTTATAGTCTAACATAGTGCTTACATACGCATATTGACAATCCATAAAAATTGTGTTTCTTTACAAGAAAAAGGAAACTCTTTGTTTCAATAAAGAAATAAATGCTCGATGCAATATTGCCAGATCTGCAACAAATTTTGCACCTAAAGCTATTCCACATTCTCGTCAACCGATACCACAGCAAATTGACCAATGAATGCAACGTTAGTATTAAATATTACTTATCATTTAAGTATTGAATAATTATTCAACATGTTGACGGATGAAAATATTTAGTACTAAGTAATTTACATGTCGTAAGGCTAATTACTAATAGTAGTCTTGTAGAAATGTGTAATTATAGGCTAAGAAAGAAATTAGACTGATAGACTGGTTTCCTATACCAGGTTATGTGGGGAAAACCCCATTTCTTAAAGTAATTTACTACTTATGTATAAAATGTCTTGGAAGTAGTATGGTGTCTAGATTTTGCCCAGTATATGTAAGGTAGTAAAATTGATTCATTTTACATAGGATTCTTAAGATAATTGATGGAAATAAGAGCTTTTTGACAAAATAAAACAGATATGTTACATTAAACGACATTAATATAATATACTGTTGCAGAATATAATTGAAAGTTTCAATTCTTGAATAGGTAATATAAAGTCATTTTTTTCATTTCCTTTTTGTATGAAAATATAATGAAATTTTGCAATTTTCATGCACTTTGATACCCTATTCAACCAACAGGAAAAGATAAGTAATGTGTTTTCATTAATTCAATTTCATCCCCGCCTAATGTGTAGTATTATTCTGTGAAACAATGACGCGAAGTGACCAGCCGGAGTGGTGCTGGCCAGTGTGACGCTAACTGTACAGTGAGGCGCGCGCAAACTGTGCGCTCCCCAACGCGCATGAAGTGATACGAAAGTGCAAATAAAGAAAAAATGGTCTGCAAAATACTACCAAAAATACAGAGCCGTAAGTACTATTTACGATTTTATTTTTATACAATTTATTCACAAATTAAATGAAACTTTATCCATTTAAATGTAAGTTCTCAATATTACTTAAGTAAGTACGATATAATATTTTTTGTGTAATCATAGTAATATTGATTACTCAACTGGTTTAAGTATGAGTTAGGAATCGAACCCGTAATCGTGGAAAATCCTCAGTTTCACCGGCACGTAACATCGTTATCGTGAAACGCTCGCGCTAACTTAGAAAACGGAAAATATACGATAAAGCGGCAATAAAAAGCTATTGAATGTGTTTTACAGCTGTAAAAATCTGTTAGAAATTGCAATTTAGCGCTATCAAAAACATAATTACGATTAAATACCAAAACTTATATAAGGATAAGTAAGGATTAATATCCGTTTTCCACCTTTCATCTTAAGGAGCTCCTAAGCTGAGATATGAACACAATACAAGTAAAGAGCTAGCTTAGGGGCTACGTAGGGCTAAGTAATTCTGAATTAAAAGATGGTTTAAGGGTGAAAATTGCCATAGTTTACTCAATAAGTACTTTCTTGTTATTTACGTATCATTTTAAAGGTTTTTTTTATTGTACCTAAATTATTCATTATAATAGGTTAGTTATGAAAATGATTTCAATTTTATTTATTATTAAATTAAATGGTTTAAATAAATGATCATTTTAAATGAAAAGAATAAACATTAATCAAAATACTTCATAACTTTATTTCGACAACGGCCTGGTTATTATAATTCTAGATAAAAATTTACTATTTACACTGCAGTTTTATATCTATATCTACGACGTGAAATATTTACAACAAAAAAAAAATTATTACCAAGATAGATATTTTTTTTTGTTTTTTTTCTTTTTATTTTCTGTGTTATCTTTAATTAAAGTTATCTATATGAATTTTTATTTAAAATGTAAAGCATAATGTACATAATTAATTTTAAATACATACAGATAAACAAATAACAGTAATAAGTTACAATATTGTTAATTTAAAATCTCAATTATCTATAATTATTTAATTTTACAATGTGTACTGTAAACTCATGTATGTATGTATGTGTGTAGGTAGGTATGTATGTATCTAATACTTTTTATTACATTTTTATATATTTTTTATTATTTAAAACTGAAGAGTTTTTTCATTGTTGTTGAACCAGTGATCAGATTTAAATTTTAAATAATTATTTTTGTGTTGGATACTTCATATCGAGGAAGGCTATAAACCATAAAACATCACGCAATGACTAATAGGAACCGAGCAGCGTATGAAACCGCGCGAATGTAGCTAGTGTATGAATGTATGTATGTTAACACATAACATGTTACGTTTGAATGAAGTTATCAAACTTATGATTCAGCTCCACAACATACATCCGACATTCGCCATAAAATTGTTTATATTACATTGTTCCGGCCTCATTGTAATGATTTGCTTCGGTTATTGTCGTTTAAGATGGACGGATGATTGTTCAGAGCAGATACATATATTGGGTTCGATCACTGACTGTGGTTCAATCGATTAACTATTAAGTATCTAGATTTATTAATGATTTGCCGGCTTACGTAATTATTTGACGAGGAGCTCGACTAGTTTCAAGCCACACTGGAGACTCATATTCATGTGCAGCATTCCGTGATAATTGACGTGTCGTGTACACATAATAATAATCATTAATTTAGTATTTCCACGAACGTTATAATATAAAGGTACCCAGCTGTTTTGCTTTTAAAGATTCCACTCTAATAGGATGACACCTGATCTCTAGTCGCTTCTATAATACTAAAACTATTTTAAATCAAGTCTATGAACTATAACAGTATCTTATACCCTGTATAATTAATTTATATCATAGCCTTAATATAGAACGTCTGACTGCATCGTTGGCGAAGTGGTAGTAAGTGCGACTGCCAGGCAAGGGGTTCGATTCCCGGGTTGGGCAAAGTATTACTGGTTTTTTTAATCGTAGTTGTAGCACACGGAGTATGGAAATGTGCTTGGTATATAACAATAGACTCACCCCTTAGTACATGGGACTCATAACATAAATAGTGAAAAGTGGGTGTTACACTGTACAGTGTCGTAATGTGCACTTCTGCCTACCCCTTCGGGGATAAAAGGTGTGATGTTATGATAATAATGTTAAAGTTTTATTTCTTTCTTTCTATGTTATGCTTAATATAGAATGATCTAGCATAGAATGATGGGATCTTTAAGATAAATGGCTAAATGCACAATGCCCTATACTTTTCTAGATCTACCATTAGTCAGCCTGTCGCGATAAACACTAGTTTATTCTAGAATAGTATATTATGATGTGTGTGTGAGTTTGAACCAACGAGACAATATAACCAAATATTGTACAGTGAACCTGATTAAAAAAGAGTAACTTGTGACGTTTCTTGCTCGTTCTTCTCCATAGGAATCTACACTTTGGAACGAGCAAATAGCTTCACTTGAGGACTGACCTACAGACTGAGTTTTCTTAATATTTTGTTTTGTAGTTCAAAAGGGCTTTTCTGGTCTAATTGAAATAAATGATTCTAACTTTGACTTTGACTTTGTGCGGCTGGTTTAAAATATACAGTTTAAACTAGTAAGCTGTTGGTTAAGCAAATATATGATTTGAATGATTACTCTGAATGAATCTATTTGTAGATATGATTAATATAGAGGTATATAGAAATTTGACACATTTTTATGTGGATTGTGTCATCATTTTTTCTCTATTCTGTGGTTTGTGATATGTAAACTTGGATTACGTGAA
The DNA here is from genome assembly GCA_902850265.1 of Spodoptera littoralis. Classification (NCBI taxonomy): domain Eukaryota; kingdom Metazoa; phylum Arthropoda; class Insecta; order Lepidoptera; family Noctuidae; genus Spodoptera; species Spodoptera littoralis. Next base: position 1,522,989 of record LR824542.2, on the reverse strand, counting down.
GAAAATTAAAATTATATCAAGTGGTGTAGGTATGTGGGATTGTGGATATATAGTAAATTAATAATTATATCAGTTAAGTTTATTAGAGCCTACGTCTATTAAACTTAATTACAACTATATAACTTCTTTTAACATACCTACACACATAATATCACGCCTTTCACCACCAAAGGGGTATGCAGAGGTGCTCATTACGGCACTTAATGCCACTGTACCTCTACAATGTAAGACCTACTAGTCACTATTTATGTTATGAGTACCATGTAATAAAGGGTGAGCCTATTGCTATATACCGGACCCAATTCCAGAGTCCGTGGAACTACCTACTGAGGTTATTTTTAAAAACCCAGTAATACTTTGCCTGACCTAGGAATCGAACCCGAGACCCCTTGCCCGGCAGTCGCACTTGCGACCACTCGGCCAACGACGCAGTCTATTTAACTTCTTTTAACTATATAAAGAAAATTATTCGAACAGAACTATTTTAATATTACTTTGCACATCTCTATTGAAAAATATGTTGCACTTTCATCTTCTTGCAATATTTTTTTTTATTATAAAACTACTTTTAATTAATGCTAATCAACATAATTTCTTAGCCTCAATGCCATTATAAATAAACACAATAATCATATTAACTGAAAATCACAGTTACTCACGTAAATATACTGCGAAAAGCTCAACTAGTTCCGAGTCACATAGGGACGAGCAGAATGGCTGCGCGACGTCGCCGCGACCATGAGGAAGAGTCCATAGAGTGTAACTCGTTATTTTTAGTTAGGTACCTAATTCAGTATATCTCACGATCATCATCATCAACAGCCTATACATGCCCACTGCTGAGCAAAGCCTCACACGGAGAAAGTTTGAGCATTAATCACAACGCTTGCTCAATGCGGGTTGGCGATTTCAAACTTATAATTAGAAATTATCAGCCAAAGTTTCCTTATGATGTTTTACTTCACCGGTTGTTAGTGGTGTGTACTTAATAATATAAGAAAGTACATTTAACCCATTTGGGCCCGCCGTCCCCATATGGGGACAGGTTTTCTTTTACCCCCTGGTTATTAATTATTTTAGCTATCTTCACATTTCATGGGTATTTATAATGAGGAGTAGTGTACTTTCCTAAAATTATTAGAACTTTTGACAAATTGCTACAAAAAAGGGGTCATATTGTCAATTTTATCAAGAGGAAGTGAAATGGGAATTATTATCGAAAGCAGAGGCGTTTTGTAGTACGTTATTATGAAGATTTATAAAACTTTTTTGTGATTATTGCTTGCTTATAGTGTCAATTAAAACAATATTGAAGAATATCCTTATACTTTCAATTCCGCTTAGGGGAAAGTTAGAAAAAATGATGGTGTCCCCGTATGGGGACAATGGGCACATCTGTAGTATATTTTTAAAACATTTATACCTGATTTATATTTTGCTTTCCAATTTATAAAGGTCACCTTTAGGCTAAACTTAGTTATAGCTAATACTTGATGACAACAGACGCTAATTCACGAAGAGCATCACCAATTCCGCCATATCTTTACGCGTTCATATTCTAAAATCTGATGGGCATCAAGACCGAAGATGCAAAAGTCCACCTACAGTACCAGGCGTCGCATCCGATATCAGAATTCAGCAGTAGGGGGCATTCTTCCTTCAGCTGTATTCTGGTGTCGTCACAGCGAAGTCCACCCCGAGGATAGAGTAGCATTATGCCCTGTATACGTTGACCACCGCCGTGTCTTCAGGGAAGTGATCGACGACGATAATCTTCCACGTCCAGCTTAGGTTCTGGCTGTGGTGCGGAGCGAGGGGAACTGGAAAACATCTCTTTCTGCGAAGCAGTCATAGTAGCAAGAACAGATCGCCGCCCAGAACCAGACCTGTACCTGTAAGGTGTATGGCGTTACGCGCGCGCTTCAAAGTGCAGATCAGACCGCTTTAGATCAAGATGGCTCAGTGGGACAGATGCCCGACTACTGTGAATAACCTGGCGGGTTCCGGGGCTTCGGCTTGAAGCAGAATTAGGAATATGTTGGTTTTTAGCCAGTAAGAGTCCCCCAGGTGGAAAAAGCAATGCCTGATTTTTACCCTCAAAAAAAATATAGTCGCGTCACATCAAATTGATTTAGACATTTTTCGCAGAGATTTAGTTAATATCTGTTACGACACGCAGTTCGTCATAAAAAAACTGTGATATCAATGCAAATAATGCGTTAGAACCTTATGTGTCGAAAACAGTTACTACTTCGAAAAGTACTACATATGAGACCGTTGTCCCCAATCAAGGACGGCATTTTTTTTAATACTTCTAAATATATTTTTTGAATTTTTTTTGCTGATATTAGTTTGTGGGCGTCATATCATTGAGTTAATAAAGTTTTTTTTATTAAATTATGTGTAGTTTACATTTGGTCCCAAATGGGTTAACTCGGAAAAAGTCATATTGGGCTTGCCGTTGGTAGGTTTCGAAACCGCACCCTCATCCATGAGGAGCGGGCGTCTTAAATCTTCGGGCAACCACGGCATTTTTTGTCTCACAATAGTTATTATAACATCTATAATCATAGTTACTGGGTAAAACACCTATTTTTCTATATGGCATAAGCCGGAAAACGAGCAGACGAATCACCTGATGATAAGCATCGGCGTCGCCCATGGACACCTGAAACACCGGGGCCTTACAAGAGCTTTACCGGCCGACCAGGAATTGGGGAAATTGGGCCTCCGGTAACCTCACTCACACGACAAAACACAATGCAAGAGTTGCTTCACGTCGGTTTTCTGTGAGGCCATAGTATCAATCCGGTCGAGCCGGCCCATTCGTGCCGAAGCATGGTTCTTCCATACTTTCATATAAATCCTATATTCATATAAATCCGATAATTTTAAATCCCCTAACAAATCCTATACTCTTTCTTAACCAAGTGTTCCGAGTAACGTAAGCAATAAGTACATACATCGTCCCCGAGATGAAACAATGATATAAAATAAAATAACACTCGCCTGCATCCATTGTGTGGTCTGCACATTGTATTGCCTTTATGAGATATGTTACTTAGCGGCACTGCGACGGAATTGTTATAAAATTATTGGCACAATACCTATAACAATTTTAGTTCTTTTCCGGGTGCTATAGGTATAATTTGATATTAAGATTTAGGTTCATCTCGGCACAGTTTAAACGCTATTGGCGCCAGTTATATTTCGTACTAACTATTCTCCACGACTTCGTCCTCGTAGAATATGATTCCTGTTTTATCCTATGAGAGTATCGTAATAAAAACTGCAATTACCTAAGTCAGCTCATACTTTGCCAAATTCTGTCAAAACTCATTCAGTAGTTTCAGCGTGATTCACGGACAAACGTCCAAACATCCAAGCAAAGGAACTTTCACATTTAAGAATATGTAGTGTGATGACATAAGATGATTCCCTCCTCTATTTTTGAAAGGAAAAAGTATCTCTTGTGGGTTATTTTATTACTTCTAGACTTCTCACCTACCAGTGGGTGTGTAAGCTATAAGTACGTATAACCAATAATAGTTATTTTTTGGTTTTTAGTTTTCGGTTGTTTTGGTTTTTGAAGTCGGTTTCTTTAAACGTAGTATTTTAATCAAGTTCATTATAGAGAAGGTGTATGTACCTATTTGGTGCATCATGCTAAGTGGCGAATAAATTACTTTTTCTTTCTTTTATACATGAATAATATAGTAATCTCTTCCGAATAAATAAATCCCTTTAATTAAGGAGAAGATTATTGTCATTCCGTACCATTTCACACTGTTCTGTTATTGATATTTCTCAATGAATAGCAAGGTCCATGCGTTGACATTTAAGAAGAAGCCTCTTGTTCTAGAATTAACCATTGATCTGACTTGTCCAATAATATTGAACGTGTTTATTAATTTATTTTTTTAGCAACGCGGCGGCCGCCTAGCACTGATGTTCAGCAGGATGCAATGCCGGAGGTGGCTGATTATGAAACAGCTTTAGACATTGCTGGTAAGTTCTTTGACTATTTTTTAATACTGCCACACACTAGGAGTATCTCTTGTATGTGCCGTGTTGGAATCGAACCTCCGCAATGCTAGTGTACATTAAACATCCTATTAATCGAATTCAAATCAGGCTGATATTTTCAAAAAATGGTTTTGAATTGAAGTAAGTAGTCGTTGGGTGCCATTTTATCACATTCTTCTTTACTGTTGTTTTTTTCGGAGTCGACAACTTTATAGTTAAGTAGTGGTACTGTATAATGTGTGTGTTAATTTTAATAAGTTATATTATGACTAAACTCATTAGTGAATTATGCAACCAACAAAATAGCAAACCAGTTTGATAATGAAAACAAAAACATCAACAAATATTTTGGGTCAATTAAAAGTACAATTATTTTGTGGTTGTAACTCATTTACGGCAATACCATCACTGTTCACTGTTCATTCAATATTCGTTATAAATCATTGTTTATTTTACTTGTTCATAATCGTTTTGACATTCCATACACATTTATTTTCGTTTCTTAGTCATGTGCCTACCCTAATGGGAGACAGGCGTGAGGTTATGTATGGATTTATTTAAATTGCAATTATGTAATGTAGTTAATAGTAATATTAGGTTCAGTAGATAACTGGTTTAAAGTAGTTATTACCTACCAATTGTGTTAGTGTTCTTCTAGAAAATAAAAGACGTTACCTAGAAATTCCTTTCTAAGTACCGGACAGTCATATCAAAGATAAATACTTTTCAGTTTTCTTAAAACTGCATTCGTACGTCAATGACTTCTTACTAGGAAGCTACTGGAGAATCCATATTGATGATTATCGGAATACCATTAATCTTCAGATAGGTCAATGGAGGGAAATGACCAATCGTCGCAATCATCACGTATTGATGATTCCTCCTCATGAGGGAATGATGTAATCTTGTTGATGGGATGAACTAGATAACTTGTTATGTACCTATCATGTAATAAGTTCTTTAATACTAAAAAAAAATATTACGATGTATCTACTAACCACCAGATGTCTACACACTTCTGGTCTACACTTCAGGTAGTTAGTACCTAGGCTTTCTGTTTTAACCGTAGTCATAGCAAAGAGACTGTAGGCTCACTGCCAATGCAGCGGTAAGTCCCCTCTTTGAGGAGTGGCTTGAGAGACGCTACGATGTCCTCACCTACCGCATGACAAGTCCTAACCGGACATGGGAGCTTTGGGAGGTACCTGTGTCAGATAGGGCGGGAGGAAACACCCTGATGTCATTACTGCGAGGACCGCCTTGAAGACACGGTGGAACACACAGTAGGGGAATGCCCTACTTGGGCTGAGCACCACCGTGCCCTCAGGGATATGGTCGGCGAAGGCTACCTCTCACGTCTGGCCCTAGCCATGATGCGGAGCGATGGGGACTGGGATGCTGTCTCCTCCTGTTGCGAAGCACTCATACTAGCTAAGGAGGAAGCGGAAGCAATCGGCGCCATCCATGAACTTTCGTAACACCAGAGGCGTTACAAGTGCGTTACCGGCCTCTTGGGGATAGGAATTTGTCGTCGGGGTTTTTGGGTTTGAGGAAATTAGGGAGGGAGGTAATTGGGCCTTCGGTAACCCTTTGCTCGTAATCTACATCTCATTTAAATACACGTGTTGCATTAACTTATGGTTCAAATACAATCTCAGTTCAAGTAGTGCAGTATTTTCACGTGCGTGAATAATAACAATTACTTAGTTTTTAATTGCCATCGCTTCTTGTTCCGTCACCATATGATCGATAGTAATTGCTTCACGCTGTTTAAATAGATCTATGTGTTCTAATTGTGTGGTGTATTGTGTTCATTAGATATTAATTTTATCAATCATAATTCTGACCCTCTGACGTCTCTTGTTGTTTTTTATAGCGACCCTTCGAGGGCTTAAGTTAACGTCTGTACTCTACTCGGATTTGCTCGGATGCTTTCAGACATATTCCTACCTTCACCTACACAATAATTCGTCACTCTTCAACAATCGACCATCTGAAAGATAGCAGTTATCCAAATATTGCAATAAAATTTTAAGTCAGCTAATAAAATAAGATTAATTTACATTATTATTTATTAAAGTGTGAATGGTTAGTAATCGAAATAAACGTCGGGTTGACGCTAATATGTTGTTTTATGATGAGAGAAAATAAACCACAATAGGCTAGTTTCCTAAATTTTATTTTAATGTCCGTCCGGTAGATTATTAAATAATCTAATAATCGAAAGTATTTAATTTTGTGAGAAAAGAAAAAATACGTGTATGTATATTGTTTTAAAAATTAAAAAAAAAATACGTGTCTAATATTTTTTTATTATCTAACTGACGGACTAATTAGATTTTTAATTTATCGAAATTAAACCCTGGATACTTCCTAATTTCTGTAAGGCGAGATATTTTTTATTTATTAGTTTCTTACTGATTAAAAATCACACATTTCCTTCTCCTGCTTTGAGCCGTAGTCCCGGTAACCCTTGGGGTAACCCTTCTCCGCAGTAGGTTCAAATACCAAAATGTATAGCTAACAATAATCTGTAATTTAGGTATAATACCTACTTTATCTTATCATCAAATAGTAACTAGACAAACTGCATTGCTATCGTATTTATTGATATATCAATAGTTTCACGTATAGATAAACTTTAGCACGTCGCTATGAATAGACAGTCAGAAGTATTCGTCCTATGGTTGATATGACGATGATGACATATCTAATTAAGATAATAATGTAAGGTTTGATCTAGTTACATAGAAATTACAACTATTATATTTATTTATTCATTTACTAGATGACCCGGTACACTTCGGTCCGCCTAAAATATTTTTCTAACCTTTTAAAACTTCACTGGACTTCTACGACCAAATTCAATACCAAAATTAGCAAAATCGGTTTAGTTATTTTCGAATTTTAGCGAGACTAACGAACGGAAATTCATTTTTATTTATATAGATAAATAGATTTACACTTTTTGTACAATACACAATGGCGGGCTTAATGCCTAGTGGCATTCTCTAACAGTCAACCTTAGAAGAGCTGGGTGGAGGAGCAAGGTGATGCTATTTTGACTGCAGTATTGGAATTGGCTGGATATCTGCACTGTTGCACTGCACTACTGCACGGTTGGCGCGGTGGCTGCCGCGCAAAGTGTTGCGGGTTCGATTCCCGCACGGGATAACTCTTTGTGTGATCCACAGGTTGTTGTTCCGGGTCTGGGTGTCATGTGCATGTGAACTTGTATGTTTGTGAACGCACCCACGACACAGGACTGACTGTTGCGCAAAATGGCGCGTGTTCGATGCATTTTTCATTCCGGGTCTTGGTGCGCTGTGCATGTGTTCATAAACGTACCTATGACAGAGAAGTTAACAAATAATAGTGAGAAACAATATACTTTTAAGCGTGAGAGAGCCATGCTTTAGCACGAATGGGCCGGCTCGACCGGAGTGATACCACGGCCTCACAGAAAACCGCCGTGAAACAAAGATTGCGTTATGTTTCGTCGTGTGAGTGAGGTTACCGGAGACCCAATTAGAGAGTGAGGGAACAGAGAGCGTACCTTGGTTTGCGCACATACTTGTGCACTATAATATCTCCTGCGTATGATGATCACAATGATCGAAATCGATCAGCTTTTTCTTTATGTTATGTTAATACATGCATGAAAATATAATAGAGAAACACTCGTCGGACGGAATAACACTAAATGATAATGTTTATTTTAAAAATGTCATATCTGTCCTTAACTCGTCGAGTACCGGTTTTATAGACACAATTAAAGAACAATAGGTCGCGGTCACCGGTAACCGCTTGGTGTTTGACAGTTTAAACTGGAATGAAAACCTCCAATACATAAGTGTTGATTGTCGTTTAAAGTAGTAGTTAGGCTGAACAGTTATGTAACTGAGTGGTAAACACAGTTATTTCTAGACATATCACCAAATTCGTTTAGTACACATAAGCGTTTAAGAAAAACTGTTTAGTAAATTGAACTTTAACACATACACATAGGTACTAATGTAGTACGCTAAAAACTATTAAACTAATATAGGTAATAGTGTAGCAGGTACGTTAAAAACTACTGACATAGTCAAAATTTTAGGTACTTCTGACAGCATTTTTTTAAGGGGGGGAAAATATCAAATGACTGCTCCCGCCTGGGTGAGTTGGAAGGGAGTGTCAGACTCTTACTAACTAAAAACCACCCGTTCCTTCTCATGCACGTCGAGCCGGAGCCCCGGTTACCCGTTAGGTTCTCCGCGACTCCGAATCGGCATCGGCCCTATTGGGCCCCATCTTGGTCTACTCGGTCGACCTCATCGTTCGCTTGATAAAATTGTCGTGTAAAAGTGCTGCCTTGTACCCTATTTGCAGAAATAAATTCACTTGTTTCTCTTATTCACTTGTTACTGTGATATTTTTTTTTTTTTATTAAAGAAAGCGTTGCCCCGCACTAGGATTTTCTACTGTGTCGTGGGGACGTTTACAAATATACAAATTCACATACACATGACACCCAGACCCGAAACAACAATTTGTGGATCACACTAAGTGTTGTTCCGTGCGGGAATCGAATCCGTTGGTTTCGAATAATAACCCAACCATTCGAAACGAGTACGCGTTTGGCACTCTGATTGGCCGGCGCCAATGAAGCAACCAATCAGAGCGCCGAACGCGTACTCGTTACGATTACTTTACGTATACCTTACAAACTCGTACTAAGGTTACGAGATGCGTCGACCAGGCGTTTCGAAATGTTTTTAAATAAAGTATAGGGACTCGGACCCCACGGACCTAACGTCTCAGCCCCAAATGGCCATGTACTATAAAATTATAGTTTCCGATAATATTCTATTTTAACTGACTGCCTCGTTGGCCGAGTGGTCGCAAGTGCGACTGCCGGTTAAGGAGTCTCGGGTTCGATTCCCGGGTCGGGCAAAGTACTACTGGGTTTTTATAAATTCTCAGTAGTTGCACGAAGTCTGGAATTGTGCCCGGTATATGGCAATAGGCTCACCCCCTATTACATGGGACTCATAACATAAATAGTGAAAAGTGGGTGTTACATTGTACAGTGGCATAATGTACACTTCTGCCTACCCCTTCGGGGATAAAAGGCGTGATTTTATGTTATGTTATGTTTTATTTTAAGTAAAAGCAGTAGAAAGGTCGTCGACCTCATTACTGTTGGATATATACTAATGCCTGTTTCAGCTTTAATACGATACTAAACTTATACTTTAATGACGATGATTTCTATAAATAAATAAACGATGGGACTTGACTCAATGCTTAGGTTAACATTTTATTACTAAGGTTCACAGTTTTATAGAAATTTCTCTATTACAGGTAATATATCAAACTATTTGTTTATGTCAAATGGTTTTAATGAGCTCAATTTTACCAGTCAAGCCCTTTCTTCACCATCATCAGACCACCACAGATGGGGCCCAATAGGGTTGTTGCCGTTTCGGAGTCGCGGAGAACCTAACGGGTAACCGGGGCTCCGGCTCGACGTGCAGGAGAAGGAACGGGGTGGTTTTTAGTCAGTAAGAGTCTGACACTCCCTTCCGCCTCACCCAGGCGGGAGCAGTCGTTCGATAATTTTCCGCCTTTTAAAAAAAGCCCTTTCTTTAGACGTTTATAATGGAGACAGTTGTAGAAAAAATTAGATTATAATATTGTATGGTCATCAAGATTAGGAGTGTGTATCAAATATCAGATCGAACTTTCGTCAAGACGGGGGTAAAATACCAATACTAGGCCCAAACAAGTAAAGGGCGCAAACTAAATACAAACGTTTAATAATTTAAATCATAAACACATTGACAAACAAAATATAATCACTGTATGTGGGTCGTAGACGGTTTTTTTAAACGAAGTTTATAATACTTAGATAAAAACAACAAGGAAACGGAAAGAAAAGGAAGGACCCCTCTGTGGTTCGAAACTAGTAGAGCTTTTCTCAGTATATTCACGTGAGTAACCGGCGGTTTTACTTAACTTAAATAAAAATTAATAAAGAGCCATCAGTTCCTACATTTGAACAGAAGGCCTGAACCTGCCTGTGTGTAGGTATTTTAAAATTACACCTGAAATAATAATTACATATCTGCCTATCTTTAATGAATAGATTGTTAGTATTAAAGGAGATAGTCTAGAGTTATTGTATAGTCTAGATTTCAGGTATAATAATATAATTATCTCTAATAGTGTTAGCCTTTAGGCATTAGGCCTTTGTGTTTAATGATAATATCGTCTCTTTCTTTTTTTTTTCTTTTTTTACCGTTGTCCCACATAAGGATTTTCTTCTTTGTCGTAGGTGCGTTTACAAACATACAAATACACATACATATATAATACCCAGACTCGAAACAACAATCTGTGGATCACACAAAAAGTTGTTCCGTGCTAAGAGGAATCGAACCCGCGACACGTTGCGCGGCAGCCAGTTACCCAGCCACCGCGCCAACCGTGCAGTCAAAGTCTTTATTAAGTCGTTATGTGACACTTAAATCTACTGGCTTAAGTATTACATACGTCATAGTTATTGAGGATGTCAACTTGAACGTTTGTTTCTCTTTAACTCAAAACCTACTGAGCGGATTAAGATAAAATTTGGCACAAAGATAGATTCAAATCTGGAATAATATTGTTAGTTTTTTTCTGTGTACAGCAATAAGTTTGCTATTGCCAAACACAATCAGATTAATCCGACAACAATGCAGTTGAAGTTAGATTTACTTAGTAATCTAGATTTAATCTTGTGTCGAGAAGAAAGTAGCGCGTGTCTTTGCACGTGTGAACATTCGTCATCATCTAATAATACTCTTACAAATGTATCGTAGAAAAGTTAATAAAAACTCTTGGAACATTTCATACAATTAACTATTATAGCCATTTACTAAATATTATTGTTCCAAGATCTACTGTTGAAAAGATACCATTGTTACCTTTCTCGTACGTATAAATTAACGTGAATTCAATTCGTAATCGTTGTGACTTCTATAACGTAAGCATTGGCACTGTTTTCATACTAAGATGTGTTTTGTAGTCACTTATTATAGTGAGAACTTTGTAAATAGTAGGGGTTGTTACAAAGATGTTGAATTTCGAACTTTAGTGCCATGGTGATAATGTGTGTTATTGATTGATTTTGAACATGTTTTAATATTTTGATTTGGCAAATGCATCTATAATTTTGAATTTGTTTTAATATTTTGATTTGCACAGCTGCATAGCACATGCAGCTATGCACATGCAGCATGAGATGTAAGATAAGTTACCACCCCTGCTCTCGCTGTGGGTGTCGTTGGACTACATCGGACAAAGATCGGGGAGCAGTACCTAATTTAAATTTTATTTTTTGTTATATAAAACAAAGTCGTGTTAGTTACACTATTTATAACTGAACAGCTAAATTGTTTTGAATGAAAATTGGTTAGGAGGTAGCTTAGAACCAGAAGATTGGCATAGGATACTTTTTACACAAGGATTTTCCAAAAATCCTACAAAGTGGCGGGCAGAAGGTAATCTGATTTTTTTTCAAACTCAAACTCAAAAGCATTTATTTCAATTAAACCATAATTTGGTACTTTTGAAACGTCAACAAATATGAAATTAATAATAGTCTATCAGTCTGTCCGTTAGTGACGCTAGGCGCTCGTTCCAAAATGTCGAGTGGAGAAGAACGAGCAAGAAACTCCATTCGTTACTCTTTTTAAAAAAAGTCTGTTTTACATTGCTCCTAGCCTATTTTAATTACGATCTCCAACCCGCCTAGCCTGTCAATTGTGGGGATTATAGACAATCTTTGACTTAGATTTAAAAGATGTCTACAGTTCAACATTTACTGTCACAATCTATTGATGTTAAAACACACTTAGATAGAATACGTTCAATATAATATTAGCGTTTAGACAGTTCAGTTTTGCTTATCAAAACCAAGACAGTACATCTCTCTGATGTTATTACTCGAGCCACGTACAACTGGCTCGCATTCCTATTTGACAACTAAACATGCTACAAACTAGACATTATCTATGATCTACATTCTAGATTTTAAAGTTAATTATTGCTGGCTGACTGTTTCGTTGGCCGAGTGGCCGCAAGTGCGACTACCGGGCAAGGTCTCGGGTTTAGATTCCTGGGTTTCGCAAAGTATTACTGGGGTTTTCGAAAAATCTCAGTAGTAGCACGAAGTCTGGAATTGTGCCCGGTATATGGGAATAGAATAGGCTCATCCCCTATTATATTATTATATGGGACTCATAACATAAATAGTGAAAAATGGGTGTTACATTGTACAGTAGCAATAGGTGCCATAATGTGGGCCTCTGCCTACCCCTTCTAGGATAAAGGCGTAATGTTATGTTATTTTTTTGCTTATTGGTTTTAGTTATGAATTGGTGTCTACTGTGCTGAGGTGGACTGCAAATTAATGTTTTGCAAAATATAGAATCTGAAATAGTGGTCTATGTTTGGGTGTTGCTGTTGTTATTCCATGGAATATGTATTTAATTGCATAATTGTTATTACGTAATAGGTAATGTGTGAAATTTTAGTGCACTTTAAATTACGTCTTAAAATACCTGTTAAAGGCTTTGATAAGATAAAAAAATGTCAGTAGGTATTACAAACAAAAGGGTGTTCTCGCTCCAAAATTGGATCCCAAATGGTTTCAGAGGAATTTCCTCCGACAGACTCTCCGATTATGGAAAACCACGGCATAAGCTACAACAAGGGTTTCTTTAAGAATCCCTTCTTAAAGAGGTTTTTCAAGGGTCGGCAAAGCGCATGTAATGCCCCAAGTGTAGCAAGCGTTGCTTTTTTGCCACCATCGTGGTATAGAAAAAAAACACATTTGTATATAGATCACTTTAAAAATCCTCTTACTTAATTTTGTTTTCCAAAATATCTATATCTGTACGGTGTTATCGTTCGTGCCTAACAGATGGCGCTGATGTTGAAACAGATATTATTCGCTTACACTCGTTTTGAATGCATTACATTGTTTACAGTTAAATATTTTAAACCTTATTAACAAACTAATTTTCTCTTACAGGATACGGCCGCTTTAGTAGGAGCGTGCTGGGCGCGTGCGCAGTATCGTTCTTTGCATCAGGAGTCCAGAACTGCGTGATGTCATACGTCCTGCCTGCTGCCAGGTGTGAGCTCGAACTCACCACTTATCAGGCTGGACTGATCAATATGGCGTTTATGAGCGGTAAGTTCATTTTAAACTGTTTTTTAGGAGATTGGGTGTTGGCTGAGTTGATTATTGAGTAAATAGCCAAGTTGGTTTTTTAAATATAATAAGGAGATCACTTAACCATGTTCATATAACTCACTATGACCGGTGGAACTTTTTTTTCTTCAGTGAAAACGTGAGCCAATAGTTTAATACTTTGCATTGAATAGAATAGCGAAAACTCGTTCAAAAAGTTATTAATTGTATAAAGAATTGAAATACATAAGTAACTTACTACTTTACATATCGCTTGCCACCAGGCGGGATAGTGGTCAAACGTCGGCCCATCAAATATAAAAAAAAAACTTATGGTATATCTTTGTTCAACCACTATCTGGTCAAGACACTTACAACTTACAATACGTACTTACCAGATACCGTTGTGCATCGTAAAATCTCTGTTTATTGGGTGCCGTATCATACATGAATGTAAAGTCCTAAGACTGTGCTGTCCGTCTGTAAGTCAACATTTCACTCAGGTTCCTGCCTCGCACAAAAAAACTGTGGAATGATCTGTCGTCGGCGGTATTTCCGAACCGATACGACCTTCAAACCTTCCAGAAAAGAGCGTATTCCTTCTTAAAAGGCCGGCAACGCACATGTGACTCCTCTGGTGTTGCGCGTGTCCATGGGCGGCGCTGATCGCTTACCATCAGGTGATCCGTCTGGTCGTTTGCCCCCTATTTCATAAAAAAGGTTGATCTCATGGACCATTATGACTGGACAGTTGAAACTTTGACAGATACTGTGTTTCTGTTGCTACTACAGCAAGAAAAGTTAAAAAACAAATTGATATTTGTGGCTTACATCCAACAAATGTAACTTTAGTTTACAATTTCTCTTCGATAGGTACCTACTTATATAAATTACGGCACACTTGGCGCGTCAAATTCACACTTGACCAATTTCTTAGGTTAGTTTAACGTGTGTCGTTAAGATTTTTATAGACTGCGAAATAGGTTTTTGTTTTATGAACCTGAAAGGTTATTTGGAATGTCACTGAACACTAGGTCAACTGAACTTAGTCTGTAAGTCATATACAATAATGGCTAAATTATCTTGTTTATTATTCCTATTACTACGGATTTTTATTAGCACGATGGTAGGGAACTTAATCAACTTAGTTCTCATAATTTACTCAAAACCTGTGTGATAACAGATCATTATTTAAACCACCAATAGCATATTTGCATTGACAATAGAACCTTTTTTTAAGGGGGGAAAATCATCGAATGACTGCTCCCGCCTGGGTGAGGCGGAAGGGAGTGTCAGACTCTTACTGACTAAAAACCAGCCCGTTCCTTCTCCTGCACGTCGAGCAGGAGCAAAAAAAAACCGTGGCCGGAGATCGTCCCGCGATCCCCGACGCCCGGTTTGTCCTTCGCGATGGCTGGGTGGCGAGGAGGCAGCGCTTCGCTGCCTCACGCGTCCTAGGCCCGGACGCGAGAGGTCGCCATCGCCGATTACTTCCCTGAGGGTACGGCGGTGCTCAGCCCACGCAGGGCATTCTCCCACTGTGTGTTCCACCGTGTCCTCAGGGCGGTCCTCGCAGTGACAATAGACCTTAAGTTACATATATAACGCCTCTAGTGACAGGAAAACCCTCATCAATATAGTTATTAGTAGAAAATGATCTCAAAGATTTATTAGGAAAAATTATAAATATGCAATGAGGTTCAATTTTGCCAAAGAAGGGAATTCTCTTTCGGGAAATACCAACCAAAAAATTACACAATAATAATATAACATTCAAAATCTGCGACGTCACAATAGTTGGAATTTTACAATTCTGTCATAATTTCGCGGAAGACGCACGCACGAGGCACATTTGATTTGTAATTAGATCCTGATTAGACCCTCGTTGTGAAAACAAACACATTGAGACGTATTACTATCATGTATGGGATAATAATACTAATTCACACTTAGAACAATGTTTGTAGGAATAGAATCACATTTTTTGGTAAGTACTTCACTGATTGTAAGTTGGATTGTAGATCAGCCTCATAGGGCCTATAAGATAATTGGTGAAAAGTAAGTTTTACACCATTTAGTTGCACTTTTGCCTACAAAGAGGCGTGATACAGTGTTGAAATTAATATTCTAGGCATTTTTTTAATCGGGGAAAATCGAAAATCATCGAATGACTGCTCCCGCCTGGGTGAAGCGAGAGGGAGTGTCAGACTCCTACTGACTAAAAACCACCCCGTTCCTTCTCCTGCACGTCGAGCCGAAGCCCGGTAACCCGTTAGGTTCTCCGCGACAATATTCTAGGCTTCTTAGTCTTCTAGTTGATACTCAGTTTTTGGACATACAATTCTATAGGTAGTAACATTACTGCTAAAAAAATGTGCAGTGGGTTTGGGAGTGTATTAGATAACTGTGAACCTTTGCTCTTATCACGAGAGATGTCACAACATACATAACATCACGCCTTTTATCCCCGAAGGGGTAGGCAGAGGTGCACACAGAAGTAACACTCCCATGTAATAGGGGGTCAAGGGGGTGAGCCCGGGCACTTTTCCAGACTCCGTGCTACTACTGAGATTTTTTAAAAACCCAGTAATACTTTGCCCGACAGGGCAATCGAACCCGAGACCCCTTGCTCGGCAGTCGCACTTGCGACCAGTCGGCCAACGAGGAAGTCATTAGTCAAGTATATCTAGTTACTATCTCTTTTCATCGCCAGAGATGCGGGGAGCTAGTAGATGCTAGAGGCGAGTGTTCTTTGACGTGGACGAGCAAGGGGGCGGGGGGGGGGGCTTTGTCCAGCTGTGGACGTCTTTCGGCTGTTGATGATGATGATGATCTCATATTTAATACATCCAAAAGTTTAATCCTTCTATTCAATTTCCCACGCCATCTTTTCGTCAAAAAATTCTACGAATTCTACGTAAATGTTCACTAGGCCGTATAACAAGGCGTTCAAAAACAATAGTCAATCATGAAAATATAGATGACAGCATAATGCCCTTATAAGACGCTAGCTTTTATCATATACGTGGGAGTTGTTAGCGAAAACGTATGAAATTATATCATTACAATGTACAAGTTTCAGCCCTGAGGCGCCTTAGTTACATACACGTACGAATAAAGAAATGTATCACCGAAATATATGTATGCACTAGCTACTTCCGCGCGGTTTCACACGCTCTGCTCAGCTCCTTTTGGTCGTGGCGTAATGTTTTATAGCCTATACCCATCCTCGATAAATGCGCTATCCAACACAAAAAGAATTATTCAAATCAGACTTGTAGTTAAGGAGATTAGCGCGTTCAAACAAACAAACAAACAAAAAAACAAATTTCCGCTTTATATAAAAGTATAAGATAAGATATAACTTCTAAATAACTACACCAAATCGGATAATCTTTATTTTAACTTGTTTATGACAAGTACGGCAAGGTCTGTGGGGAAGAAAAATCATCACTTTTGACAGGAATGACAGGAAATAATACTCGAACCCGAGGCGGACCACTTGTTATTTATACCTACAATTACCTAAAACATCGCTTGGTAAAACCAGGCCTATAAGTGTTTGAAACAATGATGCACTATTCAATTCAGCATATCATACTAAGACTTGTTGTGTGTTTAAAAATTTGAAAGAGTTAGTAATCGATAGGTATCTTTTTACTAAGTGCTTCGTATCTTAGTTTTGGTATAGGGACACCTAAGATTGCAGGAGCCTGGCAATCTCCTCAACTAGCAATGACCACAGATAAATCTATGAATTGCGAGTAGACAGATCAACAGACAAATCAACAGACGACATTTTTATAATAACTATCATGAGACATACTAAATTAACCCTTTGAGTACCGTCATTATAGACACAATTAAAGAACAATAGGTTGCGGTCACCGGTGTCCTCGCGGTGTTTGACAGTTTAAACAAAAATAATGGCTCATTTACGTCAACATACTCAGTAAAGTTATACTAGTTTCAAATCACAGAGGGACTTTTGCTTATGAACAGAGTGCGCGGCGCGACGCCATACATGAGTAAATCGTTATTTTTGGTTAACTTTTTTTTTCTATAGCATAAGCCGGTAAACGATCAAACGGATCACCTGGTGGTAAGCAATCGGTGCCGCCCATGGACAATCGAAATACCAAGGCGTTACAAGTGCGTTACCGGCCTTTTGGGAATTAGGAATTTGAGGATTGTGGAGACTAGGGACTAGGGAGGGGGGTAATTGGTCCTCTGGTAACCTCACTCACACGACGAAACACAACGCAAGCGTTGTTTCATGTCGGTTTTCTGTGAAGCCGTGGTATCACTTCGGTCGAGCCGGCCCATTCGTGCCGAAGCATGATGGCTCTCCCACACTTAAACTCAACTCAACGACGATGCCGAATTACTGTTACCTCAATTTCCTAGATTAACTCAAAGTTAAAAACAGTTGAATTTAAAGAAATTACTAGTTTAAAACAGTGGAAGCAAACATCGCCTAGGTACTGTAAATTGGCCGCTTATGTAATTCAGTCCGATTAGCTGACGGTCTGATCGAAACAATTAAACAATCGACTCGCCCACCATCGAATCAACGTTTTTATGTTACATTAGAAGCCAAGGAGATGAAATGACTAAGGAGCCGAATTGAGGACCTAGAATAAATAGGTCTTGTGTTATTAAGATTAGGAATGTTGTGTGCCTATAGATGTGAGCAGAGAAGTAAGAATTTAAGTATTTATCCAGTTTTCGTCAATCAATTGTAACAAGATTGAATAAGCCCTTGAAACTTGGTTAAAATGCTTGTGACTGCTAAGCAGTTACATTTACAAAATAACTATTTGATTAAGCAGTTAGGTAAAATCGTTCATCATTCGATCGTTCATCGGGGTCGTGGTGGCCCGGAGGTTTAAGACGCCCACTTCTCATGCATGAGGGTGCGGGTTCGAAACCTACCAACGGCAAGTACCAAAGTGACTTTTTCCGAGTTATAAATACATACCTTCTGAGATTATTTAGACACCACTGACAAACGGTGAAGGAAAAACATCGTGAGGAAACCTGGACTTATAATTTCTAATTATAACTTTGAAATCGCCAACCCGCATTGAGCAAGCGTGGTGATTAATGCTCTAACCTTCTCCGTGTGAGAAGAGGCTTTGCTCAGCATTATTCTTAAGGTCCTCAACCCAACGAAACGATCTTGTTTAAATTGTCAAGAAATACCTTAGTTGCACAGAAATATTTAAAACAGGACAAAACTTCTTTATTATGTGCTTGTAATGTTTAGATGTAATTTTACATTATCATGTCCATTCCATCAGCTACCTAATAATATAACTCTTCTTCTCCAGGTGGTGTAGCCAGTGCATTCTTCTGGGGTATAGTGGGCGACGTGTTTGGCAGAAGGAACGTGCTCAGCATGACTCTCCTACTGGACGCTACCATCACACTGGCACAGAGCGCTGTGGCTGACTACCGGTTACTGCTGGCTGCTAGAACTATCAACGGATTTGTGATAGGTAACTTGGATTCTTTATAGGAATGACCAGAAATATATTCAAGGGGACTCTGATACTTATAAGCACGTTTAGCAAGTACGTATAGTCCCTTTTTTGGGGGGCAACATTATGCAATGACTTCTCAAACCATGGATGAGGCGAGAGAGAGAGTGTCAGAAACTAAAAAAAACTCTATTGCTACTCCTACTTCGAGTCGGAGTCCCGGTAACCCTTATTTTAAATTCAGACCCATTTTTACTTTCATTCGGCCGCTAGTTTACTACACCTGTGAAGTTTCGGAACGCAGTTCTACGGAAACACAGTGTGTTGTCTATTGTGCCATATATCGACAGAAAAAAGGTCAATAAGACACGCTCAAGTTACCTGTTAAAGGGTTTTGATTCATATCGTTAATTAGTAAGTTATCGACACGTGTTTTGGTATTTTTCCCTTCACAAGATGTTATAGTTGACCTATAAGTGTCGCGTGATATCCCGCTTCCGTACATCTTCTATGAGTTATGAGTATTTCTGTACCAATATCATGAAGAAAAATAGAAGGCACTATTTTTCTTCAGCTGACGGTCTCGTTGGCCGAGTGTTCGCAAGTGCGATTGCCGGGTAAGGGGTCAAGTTACTGGGTCTGTAAAAAATTCTCAGTAGTAGCATGGAGTCTGGAATTGGGCCCGGTATATGGCAATAGACTCACCCCCTATTATATGGAACTCATAACATAAATAGTGAAAAGTGGGTGTTGCATAGTACAGTGACATTAGGTGCCATAATGTGCACCTCTGCCTACCCCTTCGGGGAAGAAAGGCGTGATGTTATGTTATGTATTTTTCTTCAGTTTCTATTTCATTTAGATTTAATTCTGGGGAATTATAGCTATCTTAGAAGGCCCTTATAAGTGTTATTTCACTCTAGGATGCCTCAAATAAATCTTGTTCTAAATTTTCCTTTACCTCATCAGGTGGCCCTGCAACCCTGGTGTTCTCCTACCTCTCAGACCTCGTGGGACCTAAGAAGAGACAGCTGTACCTGAGTGTGGTCGGCATGAGTTTCATAGTCGCATGGCTGATTTTACCAGGTGAGGACACTTGATTTATTTATTTTTTTATAGCATAAGCCAGTAAACAAACAGACGGATCACCTGATGGTAAGCAATCGGCGCCGCCCATAGACACTCGAAACACTAAGGCGTTACAAGTGTGTTACCGGCCTTTTGGGAATTTGAGAATTGTGGAAGATTTGGGGATTCGGGAGACTTGAGAGGGAGGTAATTGGGCCTCCGGTAACCTCACTCACACGACGAAACACATCGCAAGCGCTGTTTCACGTCGATTTTCTGTGAGGCCGTGGTATTACTCCGGTCGAGCCGGCCCATTTGTGCCGAAGCATGGCTCTCCCACACTTAATGATGATTACTTCTTTAGTGGATTTTTTACATGTGCATAGGTACTTGTGATATAAAATCATTACCATCTCCAGCCCGTGACAGACCCCTGCTGAATGATTTCCATACACTTCATAAAAGGGTGTTTAAATGGTTCAATAATAAGTTATCTTATTAACAAGGGAACTAATGTATTCTATTCGCCAATTATCTACCACACGCTTTGTATTATCATTTAATTATCAATTTAAGAAGATAATTCATTTCTCTTATGAACAATTAAATAAAAGATAATAAGTACTGAAGACTGTGGTAGCAGATTAACTGAGACAGTCATGAGGTAGCGTACTATAAAAATATATCTATGGATAGTATCAAATCAACCTTCACAATTACTTTCATTACAACTAGAAAGTGTATGGAAAAATCCATAAAGAAACCTAATTATTACTAGCCGAAAGTTAATAAAAAACGTCATACTTTCTATGTTACTATGCTGGTCCTTGGTAGATGAGTTGTTTTAACATAGATATTCTGTATATTTTAACTGATGTTTAATAACAATGTCAACATCTAGACTTGAACTGGTCTAACGGTTCAATACTTAAACATGGATACTTGTACAGTCGCAGTGCAAATATGATTAGTAGTTTATTCAATATTTTTTGTAGGTATTAATTTTATTTTCGTTACACAGCCACGACTAGTGATTTGAATGTAAAGAATATGGGTTATGACTATTCAGTTGGTTTTCTAGGTTAAAAAAGTGTTGTTTTAATAGTAATAGTTGTTTATATAAAAGCACTGATTACTCTTAAGTAATAAAATTCTCTTTGTATCTTATAAAATACTTCTGCCCGCGACTTCGTATGAGCAATCCCGTTTTCTCTCGTTCCCGTAGGACTTTCGGGATTTTTTCTGTATTAAAAACCTTCTTCTAAAAATAACAATTATAACAAAAAAAGAATAAGTGAAATCGCCCCAGCTAATCACGCGTGATGCCGTGACCAAGGGAAAAAGGGATTCAAACAGTCCTAGATTATAACATATTTTTAAGATAATCTAATCCATGTCACAATGTGCGAAAACTGCACCTAGTCAAAGTGCAATAAAACTCAAATTAGAATGCACACTGGAAATTCCAAAAGTTAATAAAATTCACCGACTAAAACTATCGATTACTATCTTTATTTCTCTTATGCGTGACTGTACATCGCAATTAGGGATCAATGTCACACATTTGCAAGTATAAAACATGCACGCCTGGTTCCGTATTGGAGAAATTGATCGTAACCGAGATCTGTACTTAAATAAAAGGAGGAAATATTTGTTTGTTAGTGTGTTTGTTAGTAGATTTGTATTGAATATGCTCTGAAATTGAAGTTTTTAGAAAGTAACATAGGCTATTTTGACGTGACAACGTCTTATAAATTGGTTTGCCGGGTGACACTTCAAGAAACTGCGTTGCGCTCCGCTCACGTTATGCGCTCACAATGAGAGTGAGTGAGAGGCACGCGTCCCTTCCACTCGGGCATGGTTAGCCCGCCTAAGAGCGAAAGAGACAGACTTAAAAAGTGAAAGGCACGCGTCCCTTCCACTCGAGCACAGTTAGCCCGCCTAAGAGCGAGAGAGACAGAGCGAGAGAGACAGAGCGAGAGAGACAGAGCGAGAGAGACAGAGCGAGAGAGAGAGAGAGTGAGAGAGATAGGCATACACACCGGTTCATGTCTTGCGCTTCTATTTCGCTTAGGCGCCCAAGTTTACACGTTGCCAGTTAATTGTAAAACAATATTTTACCACTCAAAGTCGTTGTCACGTAAAACTTTCGCCCGTATACCGACTTTACAGGCAACCAATTTTTTTTAAACCAAAACCACTGTCCAGCTTCAGTACCACCTGATAGTTAAATTATTATGTTTTCGGTTAACTCACGTAAGTAATTATTACGAGGAACTCGACTAGTTTCAAGCCATGCTAGAGGCTCATATTCAGGAGCAGCATTTCGTGACCCGCGACGCTGCGATTGTCGCGCTGATACTCTCGTCAAATTATTACGTGAATAAGCCGAAAATATATTAATTTATTTAATATGTCTCACGAAAGTTATAATATAATTGACAGTTGTTGATAAAAGAGTAACGTAAATCGGTTCATATAATAATTAATCGATGTAGGTACATTATACTATTTTAATTCGGATGTCATGTTCTTGTTTAATATCATAGAAAAAGAAACAATATGAGAATTAAAAACCCAGTTTTTTCGACAATCGATTCATTACAAAATATTATAGGGTCCATTTTTGTCCAATTTTAAAATTCTTGCGAGTAAAGCCGCATTCGAATTACTAGTATACGAACAGATACTTAGTGTTTTTTAAATTACTAATATGTAGTTAGCCTGATGGAAATGTACCGACGTACTTTCACTTTTTTCACCCGTACATACATGTGTTAGTTTTGTATTTTAAAGTCTCGTACAAGAGGTGTAAGTTCATTATTGCTTGGCCTGATTCCGATCACGATGTTAGTAATTGTATAAGACTAAAGTGTGTGCTCTATAAGACTAGGTAATGAAGAAGAGGCATACATAAGTAGTTTGTATACCTTCTTATAATGTTGATATTGAATGTTTGTTACATTGACTAACTGTTTGTTAACGACATTGTTAGATTGCATTTTTAAATATAATCGGAAAATAAGGAAAGAATAGCGGCTATTCTTGCACGGCATTTGCATGGCTAACGGACCGTGCAAATTATATATTATTGGAGTTTTAAAAAAAATGACAGTAGTAGCACGGAGTTTGGAATTGTGTCCGGTACATGGCAATAGGCTTACCCCCTATTACATGGGACTCATAACATAAATAGTGAAAAGTTGGTGTTACATTGTACAATGGCAATAAGTGCCGTAATGTGCACATCTGCCTCCCCTTTGGGGATAAAAAACGTGATGTTATTTGTATTACTGTATAAAACCACGATCTCTAACCGCATACCAAGGATGAATACTATGGCGAACCTTTTTGTGGACTATAGCCGGTTGTTCATGATGATAGTCTTGTTCAGTCTCCTGCCTACTGAAACTGAAATAATCTCTTTAATCTACTGCTTACTGGCCCGAATTACTGCATTCCAATCAAAACTACAAAACTTAAATAAATTCAATGTGCATGTATTCATGTACCGTATTGTTGAACCTGTCTGTATGCTTGTCTCATCATGCATGAACCTATTGTGATGAGAATTGAATTCAGGTCGATCAATCATTATTATCACATAGTCTGGTCTGATTTATGTACTATCTTGATTATATTACAGAAAAGGTAGACTTATAAAAAATAACTCCTTTGTTACTGGCTTCTAACTGCTTGGATGAAGCCTAACAAGCACCGACACTGGCATTATAGTCGACAACACCGTTTTGGAGACTCGGTTGCCAAAGGGGAAAAATATGCCTAACATACAAATTTACTTTATGATTATTATGATTTTGAAACAGACTGACTGACTTCAGAAGCATTCACAAAGAGATGTCTTTTTGTTTTTTTTAAAGGGGAAAAACATCGATTAACTCCCGCCTCACCCAGGCGGGAGAAGTCAGTCAGTGTCAGACTCTTACTGACTAAAAACCACCCCGTTCCTTCTCCTGCACGTCGAGCCGGAGCCAAGGTTACCCGTTAGGTTCTCCGGGACTCCGAATCGGCATCGGCCCTATTGGGCCCCATCTGTGGTGGTCTGATGGCTCTTTGAGGTGCGCGCGGAACGCGACGCGCCATACGCTCGGGACAGAAAAATGTCCACGTTCTATATTAGAATCGTTGTCAGGTCTATTAGTCTTTTTAATTCGTTATCACATGTAAATGTTCCTATAGTGATAAAAATACGAGGCATAAGTCACAATAACATTATTATTATTTATTATTATATTTCATATTTTCTTCATTTAATTACAGCTATCGCCTGGCTGGTAATACCGTTCAAGATGGCTGACTATGAGACCTTACTCCCGATCTACTCCTGGAGGTTATTCCTAGCCCTCTCCAGTATTCCAGGGTTTATCTCAGGAGGGTGGGTTCTCGCCCTTCCGGAGAGCCCCAGGTTACTGTCAGATACCAACAGGAGTGAGAAGGCATTGAAGATCATGGCGTACATTTATAAGACTAACCATGGGACCAGTGCTGAATTTAAGGTATTTATTGAAAATATTACGATGTTTTAAAAGTTTACCTTGTGTTAATTTATAAAGAAGATAAAAACTTTAAAAACGAACTAATTTCAAGTAAAATGTATTGAAAATTATAGGTGTTCCCAATTTTTCCAGTGCAATACATTATGAGATCTGAATACAACCGATCAATATACACAACGAAATATCCGCTCTTTATATTTTAACTAGCAACTAGCTCCGGCTTCGCACGGGTGCAATACACATGTATTAGGTATACATATAAACCTTCCTTAAGAATCACCCTATCTATTAAAAAAAAATCGCATCAAAATCAGTTGTGTAGTTTTAAAGATCTAAGCATAGGGACAGACAGACAGCGGATATCGATTTTGTTTTATACTACCTATGTAGGTAGTGATTTCTCAATTATTTTTATTATACAAACAAACAAAAAGTAACATTGAGCTTGTTTATTTCCAGATAAAAAAACTCATCCAGGATGAGGTATTTGTGGGAAAGACCCTCAGTAGTGAAGAGAGTAGGACCAAGGTTCTGTTCTTGAGCGTCATCAAAGACCTGAAAACCTTCGTCTCCAAGAGTTATGCGGTCAAGTCCAGCCTGATACTTTTTATGTTCTTCGCTAATATGGCTGCGTAAGTATTATTACCTAAATATTTTTGAATTATTTTTGCAGCAGGTATCTAGATTATTTTTATTAAAAAGGTAGGTACTAATTACATACATAACTGAAATAAACTAGTACCAAATGTTGATTACTACGCGACCACTCATCAAAATAATTGAAGAATGCTGGTTTCCTTACAATATGTTAATAGACTAACAAGTTTCATTATTTTATTTCCAGTGGTTTTGGCCTAAACATGTGGATTCCAGAGCTGCTCCTCCGCATCCAAGGCAGAGAGTGCAAGCTGACTGCATCTACCGCTAAACCAGAAAACGCAAGACTCTTTAATGCCACAACCCACTGGAAGGATCTGAAGTATGATTCATATGGCAAAGAGATACCAGTTCCAGGGTTCAATGACAGCAGCAACTTTGATGACCATTTTGGACAGGGAATTCCTTGTGATTCCACTATCGATTCGGAGGTGAGGATTCCACTTCTTTTTGGGTTTGTAAACGTGGTCTGACTTTGCATGGCTCAGATGTCTTGACAGTTGCTATTCAATTATTTATATTATAGAGCTTCTCGGTTCAATGAACTGGAAAGTCAAATAGTCCAAATTAGTACCACTGCCAGGTAAATACTAGAACAACATCAACTATTGGTCAAACGTCGGCCCATCAAATATATAAAAAAACAACTACAATTTCTATGCCATCCTTTCAACTTTGCTTAAAAACCCTCTTTATTACTTTCCAGGTATTCACGTCAGGTCTGATTGTTGGAGCTTGCTGTGTCCTCGGCAATGCTGCATGTGCCATCCTCTGTGCTCGAGGGGGAGCTCTGGGAGTCCGTCGAGCAGCAATAGCTTGCACAGCAGTCTGTGCCCTCGCTAGTGCCTGTTTAGCAGCCACTGCATGTTCCTGCTCCAGTTTCAACAAAATAGCCGTTGCAGCCGCTGCAGCGCTGAATGCAGCATCTCTCAATGGAAATGTGCTGTTGATACGACTTCTGCTGCATGCTTTACCGGCTAGATTGAGGTACCATTTTTTGATTTACTCTTCATTCGGAAGCCCAAGTACTCTAGTGTGACTTCTTGGTCGAAAGATGCCATAATAACGATCTGCTTTTGTGCAGTTTTCAGATATTTAAACGAAATCAATTTTATTCTTCTTCTTATTTGATTCCTGGTTATATTTAAATTTGAATTTTTGTCTTCAGTGGTCTAGGAGTGTGCTGGGGAGCCTGGTGGGGTAGAGCTGGTGGCGTGGCCTCTAACTTAGCGGTAGGGGTGTTACTGGACTTCTCCTGTCCTGCGCCCTTCATTGCAGTGGGGGCTTTACTTGCGTGTAAGTACTCTTACAATTAAGAATATTTCAACAATTGGTCCAAAAATGAGACTTTATTTGTTAAGTTTTGCTCCTATCTATATTAACGATTTGAAATCTCTACAGTATCCATTGGTGCCATAATGGTGTTAAAACTTGGAGAAGAAAGAGAAGAAGAAAGTCAGAAGAAAGAAGAAGAACTTGACCACGGTCAGGAGAAGAATACTGGACTAGACAGATATATATCCACGTATATGTAGTTCCTAGTATAGTGTTAAGTCAAGACAAAGTTAATTCAGTAATATTTGGAGTAATAGTAATTCAATTGGAGTCCAAACAAAATGATGGTCGTCCGTCCAGAAGAATGAAGGAATCGCTTGCTATAAATCTAACTTGGATAATGTAGCCATTATTAGTTTATTTCTACCTTAGAATCTGGTAGTAAAGGTTAACGAAGGTATATTTTGATTATTATTTAGTAAAAAACTTATCATTACCTCCTTGGAAAACCCTTACGCCTCCCTTTTTATAGAAAAGACCAAAAAATTACAAGAATACGTCCTACTAACTATTAGCCCCTACCAAAAATAAATGTTTAACTGTATTTTTAACTTTGGAACAAGGGGGAAACTACTTAAAAGAGGTTTAAAAACAAAACGTTGCCTTATCTTCTACGTACATAGATAAGTAACATTAAAAATACTGTGTCTTATTATGTTTACGTAAAAATAGACCTTAATGCTTGTACATAAGTTCCATTGAAAGTTAAATTGAATTTATGCAACTATACATAATTCATTTTGTAGGTAAATTAGTTATAACTGAAGTTAAAATAAAATTGGTAGTGATTGACACTATTTGAGAGCCAATGAGAGTACTTATACATATTTCGCAACCTGATTGGTCAGTGTTAATGCCAAAAATCGGACACGTAGTTATGTCCCAAAGTGATATCATAAACAAATGTTCTAAAAATGTTTACAAACCATGACATCATGTCCATAGGAAAAATACTATTTTCACCACAGAACATATAAAGAAGTATAATGTTCTGTGATTTTGACAAATGTGTATTAAATTGTCAAACACCAAGCGGTCACCGGTGGCCGCGACCTATTGTTCTTTAATTGTGTCTATAAAACCGGTACTCGACGAGTTAAAAATACATAAATGTCTACAAAATGTTTACAGAACACGGCATAAATGTTTCACAACTGTAATTTTTCTCTGAATTTAAACAAAATACGACAACATTAGACAATTTTCAAAATCCCTACAGCTTAAAATAGTTATTTGGATTGAATAACATATAAATAATATTAATAATATTAAAACTTTTGTGAGACATAGTAAATTAATTATTATGTTTTCGGCTTGCTCATTGCTCATGTATCTGATTGACGAGGAACTCGACTAGTTTCAAGCCATTCTAGAGGCTCATATCCATGAGCAGCATTTCGTGACCCGCGACGCGGCGACTGTCACGCTGCTAGGTACAGCACTAATCGTGTTCCTTACAAACAGTTACGTGAGTAAGCCAAAAACATAATAATGAATATTAATAATATAAGACATTTTGTAACGTGTGTAAAAATGTAATATTTAAGAGCGAAGAAAACGAAGATTGGATTCAAAATCCAGCATCAACAGCCATCTTTACAATTAGTATAAACTCAAACATATCAAGAATGTTTGTAAAACTATTATAATAGAAAATGTAACTTATAAGTTGATCGTAAACATTAATTAGGTCTAGACTAAGTAGAATAAGATCTCGTAATCTTAAGATTTTTGTATTTATTTCTAGGTAATCGTCAAATTAATTAATTCGACTGTTAATTTTTAACCGAAGATTAATACTTGAAGCATTTATAGCCTTTAAATGGTCTTATTTATAATTTACTAGCTTTTACCCGCGGCTTCGCTCGCGTCACAAAACGATAAAAAGTAGCCTATGTGATATATACCAATACATACAGCGCCATCTATACCAATACTTTTGTTATCCCTCGGGAATATCATTTTTTTCCGGGATAAAAAGTACCCTATTATTTAATCCAGACTTCTAGCTTTACTTCTGCAAAAATTAAAAGCAATCGGTTTAGTAGTTACGGCGTGAAAGCGGAACAAACAAACAAACAAACAAACTCACTTTCCGATTTATAATATTATTATATTATATATTATATTATATTATATTATTATATTATTATTATAGTAAGGATTGTAAGGATAGCCAAACAATTATTAGAAAGTCTGTAAGTTTATAAATCTGTGTGTTTGTTAGTCGATTACGTCAGAACAGCTCAAGGACATAACATAACATCACGCCTTTTATCCCCGAAGGGGTAGGCAGAGGTGCAGAAACGGCACTTGATGCCACTGCACAATGTAACACACATTTTACTATTTATGTTTTGAGTACCATGTAATAAGGGGTGAGCCTATTGCCATATATCGGGCACATTTGTAAACACCGTGCTACTACTGTGAATTTCATAATCCAGTAAATCTTTGTCTGACCCGGGAATTGAACCCGAGACCCCTTGCCCTGCAGTCACACTTGCGACCACTCGGCCGACGAGGCAACAGTTGAAGGAAACGGGATGAAATATGGAATAGGCGTGGATAAATTTGGATAGTCTGAAATAATAGCTACATAGGCTATTTTTTATTCGCGAAGCTGCTAACTGAAGTTAGGCTATAAATTATAAAAATGGCCGTTTAAGACCTATTCACAATTACTCTGTGATTTAAACAAAATATTGAAATGATTTTGAGCGACGTTTATAACGTACGAGTTATTTTATTTTAATGTAAAATAATGTGTAATATTTTTAATAACGCTTTAAATAAAATGTTAAATAAATGGCATTATTTATCTTATATACATGTTTTATTATTTTATTCGTATATATAACTAATTTAACAACGTATTTTTGATATAATAGATGTATTTTATTATTATAATCGTTAAGTAACTATACTATATGTCCACATACATAGTAACAATATTATTTAATATACTATACTATGATATTACAACTCGAAAATAATTGCACCAAATTCCATCATTCCTACTATACATTTTTCATTTTGCTATCTAAAAATAAAAATGTTCTTAAGTACTTATCTACTAAATACTCAATTATTTAACAAATTGATAAGTATACGTGTGTAAATACAAAGGTAATTTGTCATAATTCACAACCTAACTATTTCTCTTAACAATTTCATAATGATGGTATGTACCTATTTGGTTTTTCTAATGCAAAGCAATCAACCCATTATGGTTTTTTTATGGGATAAGCCGGTCAACGAGTAGACGGATCACCTGATGGTAAGCAATCGACGTCGCCCATGGACTACACCAGAGGTGTTACGTGTGCGTTACCGGCCTTTTTAAACAGCACAAGCGTGGTTACAGGTCGATTTTCTGTGAGGCCGTGGTATCACTCCGGTCGAGCCGGCCCATTCGTGCCGAACCATGGCTCTCCTACACTTAAAACTATGACATAAAACTTGAATTCATCATAAAAAATAGCGCCATCGATTATATGTTATATATAATTTTTCTATTTCACAATTTTTAAACGACTACAGCGCTACCACACCTTAATTCCTGATCAGACTAAAATAATTTTTTATCTACATATATATATATGTATATACACTCACAATTTATGTCTTCAAAGATTATCACTATAACTGTTACGATATAAAATAAATCACAGATTATAATGGAGACCTAGAAAATTGATATCCTTCAAAAATGGTGTCGATAAGACCGAAAACCCAACGTGGGGTCAGATTTCTACGAAAAGCCGAATTGCAAAGTTCTCTGTAAGCATATTTAAGACTATCGTAGATAGCTGATGATGAAAGATAGAATTCATGAGGAATTTCAACCCTAAGTCAACAAAAAGAGATATTATTTATCTTTAGCATCAACACGGTTCAGGTTCATTGGCCTCTGACAACTTAATTTTTGGGTTTTTCAACATCGTTAGGCTCTCATTGATTTTTGTGTCTGATACTGCTGGCTTGTCTGGAGGCAGGAACCAGGCAGCTACTGCACTCGCTGAAAATGGAGAAGATATGAAGTTAGATTTTAGGTAAAGTTTAAAGGACAACAGGCTGATTATCCTCATCATCAACAGCAGCCGGAGGACGGCCAATGCTGATCAAAGGCCTCCTTCTTAGTCCACTAACTAACTAACCGCTGCAATAGCCAGGCTGATCATACTACCTCACTATATTTCTTCAATGTAGGAAGCTGAAATTCTAGTTGCTATTATAAATATTCTGGTGTCTATACTAACAGAATTTTATTTTCTTTTTTATAAAAAAACCTTGCCCCACACAATATTTTCTCATGTGTCATGGGTGCGTTTACAAACATACGTTCAAATACACATGATACCCAGTCCCGAAACAACAATTTGTGGATCACACAAAGAGTTGCTCCTTTCGAGAATCGAACCCGGTACAAACTGCGCGACAGCCGGTTGCCCAGGCAATGCGCTAATCGTACAGTCAATTTTTTTCTTTCTATATGTCAAGATTCATAAGATAGATATTAGACACAAAAGTACTTACTCAAAACAAGCAGTGACCACAAATAGAAGGTGACCTGACAATGGTGGAATATCAGGTTGCCAACCACGTTGATACCAACGAAGGTACTGCTTCGACCCACCATGATGCTGAGACAAGCAGCCATACCCCTGGAATAAGAAACGAGTTTGTGGGAGAGAATGATATAAATGAAATTGACAAAATCATCCACATTTTAGTTAGGGTTACTTGTTAAAAGGTTTTAGGGGATTTTAAAGTAGCGAGTGATCAAGCTTGAATATTCAATGATGTTCTGATCGTCATGAGGCAGAGGAAAATGTTAGAAATGATATTGATGATGAAAAGGTTAAACTCTGTGGTTCGAAACTAGTAGAGCTTTTCTCAGTAATTTTAGTAATTTTAGTTAAGGTTAAAGATGTTAATGTCACAATGGAAATTAGCTTGAATTTTGATTAGTATGATATTATACCCATAGAACATTATAAATTAGCTTTATATTATTTAAATTTAAGATACATGGAGTCTCAGACGTAGGTACATACGTAACATTATTATAAAACGTAACCAGTGAAAGACCAAATGAATAGGAATTGTTGCTAGGTAATGAAAAATACTATTACTTACCTATAAGAAGTAGGATAAATATCCACAAAGTAGGAAGCCAGGATGCCCATTCCCAAACAAGTACAAGTGAAGACCATGAAGAAGAAAACGCTGGAGATAGGCTCTGGCACCAAATTGAGACACGTCCCACTGATGGAGGACAGGCAGAGGATGCAGATCAGGACTAATCTTCGTCTATTTTGAAGGTAGGAGATGAGGAAATTGAAGAATGCGAAGACTGATTGAGAGGCAATGAGGGTCAGGATCACGTTGTGTTCCACTGTGCCTGTGCAGACTTCATGGGTCTGGAATAGAAAATATGTTGTGATTAGTTAATTAATTAATTGTTATTTTACAAAAATTTGTTTTCATTCGTTATTTCAGTACCTAAGTTATTTTTAGAACAATTTTTTTTATGGCATTAGCTGGTAAACTGGCAGACGGATCACCTGATGGTAAGCAATCGGCGTCGCCCATGGACACCTGAAATACCAGAGGTGTTACAAGTGCGTTACCGGCGTTTTGGGGATTAGTAGTTTAAGGATTGTTGGGGATTCAGGAATTGGGGAGATTGGGGAAGAGGAGGGTAATTGGGCCTCCGGTAACCTTACTCATACGACGATACACAACGTAAGCGTTGCTTCACATCGGTTTTCTGTGAGGCCGTGGTATCACTCCGGTCGAGCCGGCCCATTCAGGCCGAAGCATGGCTCTCCCACACTTAATTTTTTTAATTATTTACCTTAATGAGGTGGTGGTAAATGTAAATATTGTATTAATGAAATTAAAAAAATATCGGGTACCGGTGAAGTCATTGGTAGATAATAAACTTGGAACACTTACAATATTCTTTGTTGAATTTCCAATAGATAAGGGCTTAGTACTGATCAGCTCACAGATGTTTCCAGTCGCAGTCCCGCTGTCCATTGACAGCCTGATGAGGTTGAGGATATACGGGAGCCATACTAAGAAGCTGTTGTTCCTGATGATAAAGATTATACCATAGTTCTTAAACTAGTCGATACAAATATGTAAGAGATAGGAAAGTTCTAGAAGTCAAAAGATTAGATACTAGTTAAGCACAGACCTAACGGAACCTAGCTATGTATACTTTAGAACTTATTTAAGATACTTTGAGACTTTGAAAGGAAAACAGACAATCTTACATCACTTGGATAAAGAAACAATATCTTTGTCAACAGGCATGGTAGCTGGGTACTGCCACCCAAGTAGAAGACGAGCTTAAAATCATCCGATCCACAGCATCTGGAGTGCGACACAGTAAGCGTTACGTGACACTGACTTTGTGCCGACCCGGGAATTGAACTCCCTACCACCGCCATTGGTGAACGTGCCGTGCGTCTCAACAAAACATCGTCGTTAACGCCACCACCGCCACCGCCGGGGTTGGGAACAAAGGCGCGTGGTTTCCGGCAGAGAGCGCGATGGATGCGCAACGGAAGCAGGCACTAGCCTGCGTTAGTGTTGGTGTTGGCTGGCAGCCTACTAGCACTAGCCAGTGCGAAGGCGTCCTATCGCACAAACTGGTCATGAGGAAGAGTCCCTTTGTGACTTGAAACTAGTTGAGCTTATCTCGGTATATTTACATGAGTAACTCGTAATTTTTAGTTCAGTTCGTCCCACGTAGTTATTAGAAAAACTTCTTTGCCATAGCAAAATTAGATCCATTCAGAATAGAACTTTAAATTCAAGGAAATAAAATTCATATTCCCAATATATCACCAATGAGGTTAGTATACATAGTTACAGTATGAAACCTGGTTCTCACGTGATGTACACGACTGCGACGATGTAGAACAGCTGTGCACTCCTCCACACGTAGGGCGGTCTGAAGAGAGGGGCACTCTGCTCATACATGGCTCGGAGGAGACTCATCTGCTTCTTCGGCGTGTAATCCCCTAAGCTCAGAGAATGCACCTGTAAAGAAGTTTAAGAATATTTTATTTTGATGGGGTTTTGGAATATTCTATTCGTCTGTATGGTTTTTTTTATAAAACTTTGCCACACTCTAGGACTTTCACGTGGGTACCTTTACAAACATACAAGTTCACATACACGTGACACCCAGACTCGGGACAACAATTTTTGGGTCACACAAAGAGTTGCGCCGTGCGGAAATTGAACACGCGACACCGCGAGCCGTTTGCCCAGCCACCGCACCAACCGTGCCGTTTTTATTAGATTTCTAATGTATTTTTTTTCGTCCCTGGATGTTGGTATAATCATAAGTATATACATGATACTAAGAAAGTTAATAAGGAATAGTTGAAGCAGTTTTAAAGGTTTGCACACACAATCTACAAAAATGATTAAGGTATTGCTGTAAAGTGATTTCTTTTTCAATTATTTTATTTGCTCCATGTGCACAATGAACTAAAAATGGCGGGTTACTCAGGTGAAAACCTATACTGAAAAAAAGCTCTACTAGTGTCACTGAGGGGTTCTTCCTCATGAGCAGCGTGCTCGGTCGCGGCGATGTCGCGGATCCTTAGGTATCTTTAGGTGAGCTTTTCTCAGTATATTCACATGAGTAAACCGCAATTTTTAGTTAATTTAGTCTGTCTCCTTGAGTAAATCCTTCCTAATAGTATTTAAGTAAAAACTTTTACTTACCGTAAACTCTTCTTTGGAACCTCTATGATTGACTTTGTAAATATGCCTCAGTACTTCTAAAGCCTCATCGCTTCTGCCAGAATTGTAGAGGAACTTGGGAGATTCGCAGAAGAAGTAGATGGCTGCTGCTCCTATCCCTGATGGGAGAGCTAGGACTACGATGAGCAGCCTCCAGGGTTTGTAGACGATGTTAAACCAGGTTATTTCCACTGCGAAGTCTAATTTCAAGGTTGGGTAGGTCAAAACTGGAAAGGAAGAAGTAGATGAATTATTTTCTAATATATTTTGATTATAAATGGGTATGTTGGTGTACTATATTCTTATGTTTCAGACCACGATATGAAGAATCTTTACATGGAATGAATATTGAACACTATTAAAACAAAACGCCTGTATTTTCTTTTCGAATTATATCAAATATA
This sequence comes from Spodoptera littoralis, assembly GCA_902850265.1. Classification (NCBI taxonomy): domain Eukaryota; kingdom Metazoa; phylum Arthropoda; class Insecta; order Lepidoptera; family Noctuidae; genus Spodoptera; species Spodoptera littoralis. The sequence continues at coordinate 1,488,503 of LR824542.2, read as the reverse complement.
GTCTTTAAAATACTTACTGCCGGCCACAGCAGGAGATAGTAGAATCAGGCAGGTCATGAGCAGCATGTAGCGGTTCCTCACCCTCTGTATACAGGACTCTCCTACCAGGGTATAGGTCGCAGAATTGGCTGCACAGGCACTGAAAAACATACATACACCGTATGTAGTACCCATCCGACAATTGAGTAAAAATCAGACTTTATAAATCAAAATTGAAAAGTCAATTACGAAAAAATCTTCAGTGCAGCACTGCTTCATAATAAAGCATTTGAAAAATAATAGAATATTGCTGGGTGTTGTCTCTGAAATAATTAAGACCCCAGTTGCATTGGCTACCATAATAATATGTCCAGACTCAAGACAGTCTAATAAAGACTAATGAAGTCGTGTTTATTTGATACCCGATCTCAACGATCTTTCATACAAAACAACTAAAAATAGTCCAGACTGACTCGTTGGCCGAGTGGTCGCAAGTGCGACTGCCGGGCAAGGGGTCTCGGGTTCGATTCCCGGGTCGGGCAAAGTATTACTGGGTTTTTCAAAAATCTCAGTAGTAGCACGGAGTCTGGAAATGTGCCCGGTATATGGCAATAGGCTCACCCCTATTACATGGGACTTATAACATAAATAGTGAAAAGTGGGTGTTACATTGTACAGTGGCATTAAGTGCCGAAATGTGCACCTCTGCCTACCCCTTCGGGGATAAAAAGGCGTAATGTTATGTTATGTTAAAAATAGTCCATCAAAAATATTTCCACTCTCCGTTTTCCAGATCCTTCTCTCCAATAGCCAGCTGTCATTATTATTAATGGCGAAATATGGCACTAAGGCATAAACAGCTCGACAGGCCGGTCGTCACAATTAATCGGGTCAAATTAATAAATTCCATGCATTGCGGGAAATCACAACAACATTGATTGTTTATGATACTTCTTAAGAAATGTAAGAGTATTTTCTAATCGTATACAAACTTAGTTGTCGAATGAAGTCGGTTTAAAAATGATAAATTACGAAGCATCACGGTAAGCTTTTCCTTTGATTCTGTTACATCAAATAAACATTTTATTTAGTTATTATTTATGTTAAACTAAGTGTGATGTTCTTTTAGAATTACCATACAGTATTAGCACACTATTTGTTGTTTAATACCTATAAACAATTTAGTACTTCAGCTATTAATTTTGAAATAAACAGCTTTATTCGGTTTCTTTTTACGCAATTGAACTTTAGAACTACAATATCCAGAAGAAGTCAAGCCATTTTTAAGCTCTAATAACAAGATAATAATGAAAAAAAACAAAGAATTAATAAGTATTGAACCAACTGGAAGTCATTGGGGGAGGCCTATGTTCAGCAGTGGACGTCCTGTGGCTGATATGATGATGATGATGATGATGATGATGATGAACCAACTTACAAGCAAACACATAGAAACTTGACGAGTCCTAAGAACAGCCAGTGTGGAGCGAGGCTGCTGATGCAGGACAGGATGAAGGACAGCAGCAGAGGGATGACGAGGGTGAATCTCCGTCCCCTGGTGTCGGAGACATAGCCCCATAGGTAGGAGACTAGAAGGATACCTGGAAAGAGGAAAAATAACTTGAAAATACATATATACATGCATAACTTCACGCCTGTCTCCAATGGGGGAAGCAGAGACTATAGAACGCCAATTGTTACGATTCTTACGTACCTCTTTCGCTTCATCAAAAGTCTTTATCAGTCTTTTCATGCATGGTCGTCGGTTAAGGGTACTATTTGGTGCGATAGTATGTATATCGCCAATTTAGTCGATATATATTTGTCTAAGGCGTCCTCTACCGACGCTTATTAACAATGATGTTGAAAACTAGGACGTCTATTTCAGAGTATGTCAAGAAAAATAGACATATTTATGAAAGAAAGAAAGAAAGAAAAATAATTTATCCGCCACTGGACATGGACCACCGAATATGAACACACAAAGTAATAACAACAACATAATAACAAAATAACTTTGAAAAACAAAAATAAAAAAAATAATAATAACATAAAATAAATAAAATAATATAAAAAAACAGCAGTAAAAAAACAATGAAGGCAAAAAAAACAGCAGTAAAAAAACAATGAAGTCAAAAAAAACATTATAAAAAAGCAAAATAAAAGTATTTATGGTAATTAATAGATTCTTTTTGCCCCCCACCCATGACCATGTTAATGTAGGTAATCACTATGGAGTAACACTAAAGCATACGCTCTTTAGTTCCTATTTATTCTTAAGATTACACAGCTTGTCTCTCCAATTTAATTTTCCAAAGTTATGGATAAAATAAATATTTAAATATAATTAATGACCGTTTTACGATATACCTAACACATGATGCAAAGGCCAGACGCATCTGCATCATTACATTTACTCTTTATGCAAAATTTTAAAACAAATATCTTTAGTGCCTATTGATTATTAATAAAAGAACATTGTTTTAGTAACCAGAGTACATAACCAGAGAGTAACCAGACAATCTGATATTTCAGTTTTGCCATAAATAAGTTACTGTAAAATGTACGACATAATCTATATATATAAAAGAAAGTGTTGGTTACACCACTTATAACTCAAGAACGATCGAATAGATTTGGTTGAAAAGTGGTAGGGAGGTAGCTTAGAGCCAGGAGACCGACATAGGATACTTTTTAACCAATTTTTTTTTTACTTTTTACCGAAAATCACGAACGGGAACGGGAAAAAATGGGATTACGCGTACGAAGTCGCGGGCAGAAGCTAGTAACATATAAATCTTAGACTGAGGTCAATTTAAAAGCTTTTAAAGAAACAAAATCAATAAAATTTTACAACTTACCAATAAAAGGTAAAGATGTGAGGATCCCTTTCTGCACGACGGTCAGCTGAAGATCACAGGCTGCTGCCACCACCAGGCTAAATCCGAACAGGTCTATCCCGATGGCAAGAAGTATAAGGGAGCAGGTCATCACGAGAAGGATATTATACAGGCCGTTACCTAGAAAAAGAAGTAAAAAAAATTAGGATATAATGAACAAAATGCTACAAAAATGTCACTAAATATAAAATTGATAATGGCAGATGGGCACGTGTTAAATCCTGTATCTTGTACTAATCGTGATTTATAAACATCGGAATAGTTTCAAAAAATTAATGTTAGCGTTTTGAGAGTGCCTTTAGCTCAACGCCACTTTAGCGCTTGTCTACAGAGAGAGTAAAAATTAAACTGTATGGAGATGACCAGGGATGACACTGATAAGTGTCAAAATTTATATCAATTCCATATAGTTTGGTTTTCTATTCTACTTGTAGACAAGCGCTAAATGGCATTTGGCTACAGTTGCAGATAATTTCATAATAAAAAATCCTAGAAATATTTGCCAGTCCCAGAAGTCAAATACGAAACCAAGCAAGTTCAGTGGATACACTTGTAACAGTTATAGCAACCACTTATCTAAAAATGTCATGTCTCCATACATAAAATACCATTCAATATATATTTATGTGTGTTCTTCAGTAGCTCTGTAACTATGTGTTCAATTGCATCATTCAATAACATTGATGGACCAGTAAATCATTCAAGATCAAGTTCAAATATTTTATTTGTGTCATCAATAACTGTTGTTTCATGTCTATCAAACATCACGATCTTATTTCCCTGAGTTGGTAGCAGAATGTGTATCTGAACGTGAACGTGTATCTTCATTTTACAGGGTATTTAGACCTGAACTTGATTCCAGATTCCTTTATAATACTTCTTTTTTTAAACCACCTAACCTAGGCATGCCTGAAGCGGAACCGCGGAGGATTTAACGGGTTGCCGGAGCTCCAAGAGCAGAAGTAGAAACGGGGTGGTTTTCAATCAGTAAGAGTCCGACGGCAAGTACCAATGTGACTTTTCCGAGTTATAATATGTACTTTCTAAGATTATTTAGACACCACTGACAAACGGTGAAGGAAAACATCGGGAGGAAACCTGGACTTATAATTTCTAATTAATAGTTTGAAATCGCCAACCAGCAATGAGCAAGCGTGGTGATTAATGCTCAAACCTTCTCCGTGTGAGAAGAGGCTTTGCTCAGCAGTGGGCATTTATAGGCTGTTGATGATGATGAAGAGTCCGACACTCCCTCTTACCGCACACAGGTGGGAGAAGCCATTGAGTAATAAACCCCCAAAATTAAACTCGAGATATTACAATTACAAGCAACTTGATATGGTTAGCAGCAAGTTTGGCAGTCGTAAGTACTTTAAATAATGAACTAATTCAATAATGACAGAGTTTCTTTCAAATATTTTATTAGCTGTCCATAACTAGTAATTTAAATGTCAAAATTCCTTACTTTTTTGGCATATTTTTCACTTAATTATATTTATTATTAAGCACTACCTACTGTAATTAGCATCAGTATGAAATAAATCAAGAACTGAGCTTTAAGAAAATGCACTCGAAGAAAATTTGTAACATTTTTATTGTTTGTTTACTGAATTTTGCTGCGAATTATTGTTTGTTAGCAACTCTGTACTTTATATAACTATATAATGAAACTTCATTAATGTATCATGTTTATTTCCATATTAATGTAATGGAACCACTTATTTTGAACCTTTTTTTCAATTAAATATTAGATAATAATAATAATTTAAGAACTTCTTCAAAACTTGTATATTATATGATAGATAATATAGTAGTAAAACTTTAGAATCGGAAATGTATTTCCATATCCTCATATAAGCTCCTTGATCGATGTATCAATAACTTCATAAATTCAACAAATCCCGAACGACAAAGTTCTATTTACAATACAAAGCTTTCAAAACGCAAAATTCGCAGAGCAGAATTCCCTAAAACTAAAAATATTTAATAATGAACTGAAAACACAATTTTCCTCAATAAATAAAGTTACTCAAGCAGAATAACAACGATAGAAACACATAAGTAGAATGTTTACACAACAATCTTACACACGAACAAGAAACAAAATTTTGGACGCTTCCCAAAATCATCAATATGACAAGCAAAACCCAAAAAACTAATTACGAAATCACTAAACATAATTATTAAAATGGTAAGTAGACAAGTAGACAAAGAAAATTTACGAACACAAAAGTTACTTTACACAGGAAAACAGCCCATAAAACTTCCATAGAAATGTTTAAAATCCCATGAAGAAATTTTTTTCTTAAGGTCTCTATTACCTGTTTTGTCGAGAGCATCTTCGAAGGTCGTTGGGGCTTCTTCACTGTCACATTTGGTGTCCATGGTCTCATGGAGTCACCCACTACACTTCCCTGCTTATAAAGTACTGAAAGCTACACGCGCGTGTATTTCAAAGTCAGCATGGGATGACCGCACAGCTGGCTGAACAAACGCTTTAGTTGAATCCCGAAAGATAATCGTGTGCATATTGCAGGAATGGCTCCCAAAATATTGTATTTTTAGGATTTTTATTTAGATTTTGTTCTGGTATTTTGCCAAGTAAAATTAATTTATAATTTTAGTGTAATTTATACGTAGTTATATTTATATTTGGTTTAAATGCAATTTCATCTGCTTGAGCGAACATGTGAAATTTATCTCTCAAGATAAGCAACAATATTTTAGTTCTCGTTTGTCACTTGTAATGCATTTTTCATTTTTAAATATTGTCTTTGTTAAAATAATTTTAAAATTAGACTAATTATCACATTAGATCAAAACTATAAAACAGATTACTATAAAACGGAACGATAAATAAATAAACTCATTACAATTATTAGGCACGACATTTTTTCCGTCCACAGTACGCCAAACCTTACGATAGCTGAAAACAACTTCAGATCAACCACTGAAATCTACGTAAACATCGAACGAACTTCATAACACTGTGTACATTGCTTGCCAAGCATCAACACTCGTCCAAACCATGGTAATCAAACCAGCAATAGTTGTTAAAATAATGGTGACGACAATTCAATCATGGCAATTTGCCAATAAGGAACAAAATGTATGGACAAGGTCAAGTATCTTACGTTTTCTATAATAATATATGTATTTGTATAACACTGCATGATCTACATTTTACTAAATGAAACTTTGTTAATAAACAATGAAATGCATGAATTTTGACAAAGAGGATAGATGCAATTTTTATTTGGTTTAGATGAATGAAGTAGGTAGGTAATAAAGATGGAGAAATTCAAATTCAAAATCTTTATATCGCTTCTTGTGTGGGTAACAAGGTGTTATTCATAATACCTATATATGTATCATGTTTTTTTAAAGGGGGAATATCATTGAATGACTTCTTCCGCCTGGGTGAGGCCGGAGGGAGTGTCAGACTCTTACCGACTGAAAATCATCCCGTTCTTACTCCTGCCCTTCGAGCCGGAGCCCTATAAGCAGTATCACCATGACCTTGTTAGGGCGCTGCAATATATCTTAAACAATATAAAAGACTATAGTTGGAAATGATAGAGAACGTACCTACTAAAATAAAGTTATATAGAATTTTTTGATTGCCTAATTTTCCAACAAAAAAACATTATATAATTATTCTTCTTTCGAATAAACCAGTATGAAAAGCATATGACGTATGTAAAATTATAAGACATCGACATTTTCCTATAGGTATTTTGTATAGGTAATCAAACTTATTATTAATATTACCCGAAGTATTTTTTCGACAGTGATTTAATGAGAGGTAAGAATAGCCGTCTGGATTTTTGGAAGTAGTCGTTTGTAATCACAATAATAAATCTTGTAATTAAGTTGCGTAGGTATATCACAGCTATCAACATTATTACTTTCTCTAATCTACAAAATAATATATAATATACGATAGCCAAACATTTGGGTTAAACCTGTAATAATTATATAATCTCCCACATTTTTGGGGCAAATCAATAATGAGGAGACACACAGTCTCATTGTTAACCCTGGAATCAAACCCTGGACAGTTGCCAAGTTCAACACCCTAACTTATACGCATAAAGAAAGGGTATTGTCTTTTATTCAAATCCTGACCTCCTTTTCCACAATCACTTTTTAAAAAATACAGAAAATTGTTTAATATTTTTGATGAGAATCAATTTCGACTTTAGTTCCTTCATTAGGTTTAATTATTGAATGTTTTTTTTACTAGAAGTTAACAAAGGATTCAGTATTATAAGTCTTATTGTCAGTGTTTTCCACTGAATGACAGTCGTTTATTATAATTGGAGTTTAAAAGATATTTTTCCGTTAACTTTAAACACTGAAGAAGTCGTTAGCCTCAGTTAATTCGGTAGATTGTTTGCAAATGCAATCACTGCACATAAGTTTAGGGAGAAAGAAATATTCAAGGTCAATCATCAATCAATCATCAACAGCTGGAAGACGTCCACTGCTAGACAAAGCCCCCCCCCCCCTCCCCCTTAGTCCTCCACGTCGAACAACAACTCGCCACTTGCATCCACTGGCTCCCTGCTCCAATATTCAAGGTAGTAATAGTAGATTACTATTGTTTTTTATTTGTAACTAGCTTCTGCCCGCGACTTCGTACGCGTACCATCCCATTTTTTCCCGTCCCCGTTCGTGATTTTCGGAAAAAATTAAAAAAAAAATTATGGTTAAGTATCCTATGTCGGTCTCCTGGCTCTAAGCTACCTCCCTACCAATTTTCAGCCAAATCTATTTTGCCGTGCTTGAGTTATAAGTAGTGTAACTAACACGACTTTCTTTTATATATATAATATAGATACAGATTTCCCTATCACCGGGCGCTTTAATTAGTATTTACTATAATCTACCACCTAAGATACAACCACAAATTGCTTAGCACACAGTTACGACAAGAAAAACATATTATTTTTTTTATTTTATCCGAACTGTTGTGTAATTTCATCAATAACGATTAACCTTGACATGTTATGCCCTTGATGTCAAGGTCGGGAGCGACCCTATACCTCCCGTGTCAGGGTAATGGGCCCTTGAACCGTGGACTGGTGGACAACTAATGAGGATCACAAATATTTTTATTATAACAGTAGCTTTCAGTTCCAAAGTAACAAAATCCTCGTATGTATTTATGAATATTAAAAAAAAATAATTCTGTCTCAATTTTTCCTTTGCTTTGCTTTACTTCAACTGTCCTTACGGAACCTGAGAGCAATGGACATGTTAAAAAAAGTGTAGATAAAACATCTGTACTCTAAATGTTCTATCATCACTACATAGTATAGTATAAAACAAAGTCGCTATCCGTCGTCTGTCTGTCCCTATGTTTTTTCTTTTTTTTATGGCATAAGCCGGTAAACGAGCTGACGGATCACCTGATAGAAAGCAATCGGCGTCGCCCATGGACACCTGGAACACCAGAGGCATTACAAGTGCGTTACCGGCCATTTGGGGATTAGGAATTTGAGGATCGTTGAGGATTCTGCGATTGGCGAGATTGGGAAAGGGGAGAGTAATTGAGCCTCCGGTAACCTCACTCACACGACGAAACACAACGCAAGCGTTGCTTCACGTCGATTTTCTGTGAGGCCGTGGTATCCCTCCGGTTGAGCCGGCCCATTCGTGCCGAAGCATGGCTCTCCCACACTTAGAATGCTTATGCTTGGTATGCTTAGATCTTTAAAACTAAGCAACAGATTTTGATGCGTTTTTTTAAATAGATAGAGTGATTATTAAGTAAGGTTTATAGTATAATCGTGCGTGCACCCGTGCGAAGCGGGTGCGGATCGCTAGTAAGTAAGTCTTATAAAAGAAATCCTATGTAAAATTCTAGACCTCATGTTTTACTGAAAATATCAACATCTGAAAGCATGTCCTACAGTTATTCGTTCGGCAGTTGTGACTTAAACAGCCAGTTTATTATGACTTATGAGACTAAACTTTTCACTTCTGCCTATCCCTAGCCTATCTCTGTCACAGGCAACAAACAGCAGATATTAAAAAAACGGTCGCAGAACATTAGAAGCATTTGCTTCACTGTTCATAAACCATAAATAATGCCTATAAATTAATAAGCCTGTCAACACAATCAGACTACACAATATACATTGGATTAATTAATTTGTTTTTCTTTTGCTAATTAAACAGGACAGTTGTGTTTGTAATACATAGTTGCAAGTGTGGTATCTTCCTGGTTAATATTGATAGGAACGGTCAAGAGCAGGACCAGCTACTCAAAACTGTCAGTTTTCATCATAATAATATTTTTTATTGTCGTTTATTGATAATTTTTCGAATACTTATCAATCAAAACCACTAATACTCAATTACTAAATATTATACATATACAACTTAAGATACAAAAAGATAAAAATAAAATAAAATAAAACTTAAAATATCTATTTCATCGCCTGTAACTAAAATAATAAAGAATCTAGGTCATTGTAAAAAACTAACGCTCATATTTTAAAAACGCCTGTAAATTAAGTAAACGCAAGTGTTCAAACTTCATATTGCTAAACGATTTCAACTAGGCGCAACTAATACCGTAGCTCACTTTGCTAAGAGTATAACATCAGGCGCTCTATATTTAAGTTAGTCTATTACATACAGCCAAAATGTTATTGTAAACATCCTAAATCACCAAGTTTCAAGTAAATGCACGATTCTCTTGTTATCAAAGGGATTTGTGAATATAATAATAGACATGAATAGCAGTAAATATTCCTAAGATACGATAAGAAATAAGCTTTAAATACACAGAAATTATAATATTAGTTTTGTGCGTAGATTGTTACACTGTACAGTCTAAAAAGATAAAAATAATTATATAATGTCTATATTGTTATTACTGACAGTATTTGAACATATCAGACAATGTTTACTTTTTAAAATATTTGTAACTTGATAAAATGTATTTTAAGGAGAGCTAGAAGAACTGCCTCGTTGGCCGCGTGGTCGCAATTGCGACTGCCGGGTAAGGGGTCTCGGGTTCGATTCCCGGGTCGGGCAAAGTATTACTGGGTTTTAAAAATTCTCAGTAGTAGCACGGAGTCTGGAACTGTAAATATGGCAATAGGCTCACCCCTCTATTACACTCATACTCATAACATAAATAGTGAAAAGTGGGTGTTACATTGTACAGTGGTATAATGTGCACCTCTGCCTACCCCTTCGAGGATAAAAAAGGCGTGATGTTATGTTATGTGTTATGCTAGAAGAAAAGGTACATCCTAAGGCATTCTAGACGTAGATGTATTAAATAAAGATAAGGAACTTGAAACATTATTAAAAGTTAAAGACACTGTTAAGAATGCGTTTTTAATCTGTAAACCACCATATTTCAGGCAAATAAATGAATCTATCTATCTATCTAAGTCTTTGTGTATTTAATTTTTAAATGCACGAAGGCTAAATGGCATAAAACCCTCTTTCCTTAAGGTCTCGCTTATCCTTAATAGGGATGATGACAGGGTATGAAAATTAAAAATCTAATTAGTCCGTCAGGTAGGTAATGAAAAAATATTAGACACGTATTTTTTTATTTTGTTGTATAATAAAATGATACTAATAATAGATATCAAAGTTTAGGAGTGGGGGCTAAAACGTCTTTTCTACGTATAAAATGTACATAGAAGTGACGTCACGCAACATTTCAAACCAATATATCGTCGAAAGTATTCGTTTCTGTAGAAAAATAAAAATACGTGTCTAATTTAAAATAATCTACCAGACGGACATTAAAATAAAAATTAGTCATCTACCCTATTGTTTCATGTTCAACAGAAAAGCCAGAAATTATTATTACTTATGAAAATCGTTACGTCAATATTAAATTGACGCATCCGTTGAGCCTACAGACTTTCGCTCACTTAAAAAAAAGATGGCACGATCATAATCAATCCATCAATGAACCTAATTTCACTAATACTACGTTCTTACTCCACTTCTCCTATTACTTTATAATGAGAATTTCCTTTGTGAAATTAACTAACTACTTTAACCCGGTTGATGGTATATTTCCTTGAAATACACTCATCTTATTACCTACCTCATTGGTTAATTCGACAACTACTTACGTACTGTGTGGTCCTGGTATGACCGGTACTTAATACTATTACCACCGGTTGTTATATTGGGCATGTAGAAAAGTGGCTTTCCCAGCATTCTAGGAGATCCTTGATGAAGTCTGTTCGATTAGTTATACGTACGTAATACATACTTACATAAGTCCCTATGTATGTGTTTAAATCACTGACAGGTATTTAACATAACATAACATCACGCCTTTTATCCCCGAAGGAGTAGGCAGAGGTGCACATTACGCCACTGTGCAATGTAACACCCACTTTTCACTATTTATGTTATGAGTCCCATGTAATAGGGGGTGAGCTTATTGCCATATACCGTGCCGTGCCTTGCTACTACTGAGATTTTTTTAGAAACCCAGTAATACTTTGCCCGACCCGGGAATCTAACCCGAGACCCCTTACCCGGCAGTCGCACTTGCGACTACTCGGCCAACGAGGCAGTTTTCAAAATCATATCTGTATTTTCTAGTGGTAGAAAATACTGGTGGGTAATAACACCCGGCTACTTAAACTAAACTGTCTTATAAGTACAATCATAAAATTATATTAAAATTCAATACAGTTTAGAAGTTCAACTGATACTTATATTAAAAGTTGTATTACACAACGCCTACAATAGTATAACAAAGTCAGTCTACTTTAACATAAGATAAATATCAGGGATCAAACCGTACCAGTCGTGGGTGGGTAAAATAATGTTTTCTTTCCAAAAGTCTATGAGAAGTTAATATCAGACATTAAAAGTGGACGAAAGTTTTGATTATATTATGTACTAGCTGACCCGGAAAACTATGTACCCCTAAAATGTACGATCTCCGGCCACCGTAAGCGCGGGCCTGCGGACGGCGAGCATGGGTGGCTCCCCGTCCGACCAGAAACAGACCCGAGCGTAAGGCGCGTCGCGGCCCGCGCACGCTTCAAAGAGCCATCAGGCCACTACAGATGGGGCCCAATAGGACCGATGCCGATTCGGAGTCGCGGAGAACCTATCGGGTAACCGGGGCTCCGGCTCGACGTGCAGGAGAAGGAACGGGGTGGTTTTTAGTCAGTAAGAGTCTGACACTCCCTCCTTCACCCAGGCGGGAGCAGTCATACGATGATTTTCCACCCTTAAAAAAACCCCTAAAATGTTTGTCCCTCCTTTTAAACCTCCCCTGGACTACCAAAAATATTTCAAATTCAAATTCAAATTCAAATTCTTTTATTGCATATCATGTTTACAATTGGTGTTACATGAGGCACAGTATCAACATGAAACCCGGCTAGGGCACGGCAACATATAAAGCAAAATATAATCTAATTAAACTACTATCAATACTTATTATATTAGAACATAAGAAATGTTGTTTTCATTAAACATTAAAATATTATCTTTATTTTATTATAATAATGTATTTACATAAATTTCTTAATAATGTATAGGTAATTTCTTAATTCTTAATTAATAATAATAATTCCTTAATAATGTATTTCAAGACTAAACCATTATTATTAACCAAATCGTCTTCGAGTTTTAGTGAGACTAACGAAGGGAAATTCATTTTTATTTATATAAATACATTACAATTCTTCAACATAATTTTGTTCAATTATTATACATACATACCTACAGAACCTCACGCCAGTCTCCCAAAGGGGTGTCGCGGAGAACCTAACGGGTAACCGGGGCTCCGGCTCGACGTGGTTTTTAGTCAGTAAGAGTATGACACTCCCTCACTCCTTAAAAAAAAAAATAAACGTCTCCCATAGGGGTAGGCAGAGACTATGGAACGCCAATTGCTAAGATTCTTACAAATCTCTTTCACTTAATCAACAGTTATTAGTATTTTCATTGCATTGTTAATATCGTTGTTATTGGAACAAAAAATCTTCTATTCAATAGGGTAGACGACTAATTTTTATTTTAATGTCCGTCTGGTAGATTATTTAAAAACATTAGACACGTATTTTTTATTTTTTTACGGACACGAATAGTTTCGAAGATATATTGATTGAAAATGTCGCGTGACGTCACTTCTCAGTACATTTTATACTAAGAAATGACGTTTTAGCCCCCACTCCTGAACTTTGATTCGTTTTATCTAAGTATTGTTTTATTATACGACAAAATAAAAAAAATACGTGTCTAATATTTTTTAATTACCTAACTTACGGACTAATTACATTTTTAATTTTCATACCCTGTCATCATCCCTATTGACAGCAAAAACAACTGTCAAGTTATTATGTACTTTATTTCTTTGCTTTTAAAAGTTTAATTCCGTTATGGTCTTTGTTACTATTGTGGTCTTTATTGTACGGTGGGTGCCAGAGGCAGGGTGATGACGTCATCCTTGTGAATGTATTTACTTATTATTACTTGACAACCGTCAACGTCCATACCATGTTGAAAACACCGGTTCTCGTCCGATCACCGAAGTTAAGCAACATCGGGCGCGGTCAGTACTTGGATGGGTGACCGCCTGGGAACACCGCGTGCCGTTGACCTTTTGCTCCTGGAAATAGCCTTTTTTTAACAACTAGCTTCTGCCCGCGACTTCGTACGCGCAATCCCGATATTTCCCGTTCCCGTTCTTGATTTTCGGTAAAAAGTAAAAAAAAAGAATTGGATAAAAAGTATCCCATGTCCGTCTCCTGGTGCTAAGCTACCTCCCCACCAATTTTCATCCATATCGATTTAGCCATTCTTGAGTTATAAATAGTGTAACTAACACGACTTTCTTTTATATATATAGATTTGTATAAATATTTTTTATTGCTATAAACACCGTTACAGTGAATTTCAGTATGGTTATTCAGTATCTTTCAGAGGTTTTGGCGTGTGCCACCACTTCACCAGCGTGTTCGGTAGTTCGGTACCAAGTAAGAGATCTCAAATTTAATGCCCGCGTCCTTCAATATAAACTTTTAAATTTTTGTTTTGTTAGGTCATATAGAGTCTGGATTATTGATAGGTACATTATATAGCATAATTACAAGTCATACATTGTCTCACATCATAAAAAAAACATCAAGTTTCTGATGTTCACCACATCTGAAACAAAAAAACTAACCCCAAGAAGGATATCGATCAACATACAAAATATTATCATTTGTAGGAGCAAAAGGTCAACGGCACGCGGTGTTCCTAGGCGGTCACCCATCCAAGTACTGACCGCGCCCGATGTTGCTTAACTTCGGTGATCGGACGAGAACCGGTGTTTTCAACATGGTATGGACGTTGACAATTAAAGAGGCAAAATGATCGAGCAGTAGTTAGCCTATGACGTCATTGAATCCCCGAATTGTTCGCGTGCGCATAATTTCTAAACGACTGGTACCAAATTGAATATATTTTATCATTTTCGTTGCTATTAGAAAAAGGTTTGTGTAAAAATAAAACACTGCGTAGCACAGCGTAGCGCGTAGTGATTAGCGTAGTTCATGGCGTAGCACGTAGCGAAGCGCGTAGTGGTGCGACTGCGTACTGCATACTTAATACGTAGAAGTGAGCCGCACGTTTACTTAAACAAATGTGCAATAATAACTATCTTTCTGAAGCAGTCGATTACAAACGTTTACAAAATACTATACCAACCCAACTTTCAAACGATAGTCAGTTTCTGCGTCTTGACAATACAAATACAATACTTAATCCTCCTCTATAAGCAATCGGTTAAAAAAAGAACCCTCTATTATAAAGTCAATTAAATAACTCCTTCTAACAAAAAACCGACTTCAAAAACCAAAAACTAATAACAAACAAAAAGTCAAAACTAAAAAGCAAAAAATAACTATTATTATAAATAGTACTGATAGGATAAGTGTCATCGTTAGGCTACTGTGCATGTTGTAACACCTTAAAATGTTGTGCATTTAAAATTTCTTAGATATAAGACCTAATGTAGCAACTACTGGTTGTCCAAATTATAAATAAATAAATAAATAGGATACCCACCCGCTAATAGGTTAGAAGTCGGCGCCATAAGTTCAATACAAAATTATTCATTAAAACCTTAATAGATACCCAATTTGCAATTTTGTGGCCATTAATTCATAATCATTATGATATGAGCATCTCTCGGGAGTAGACCCTTTCAAACAAAACAAGAATTTTGGAAATCGGTTCACAAACGGCGGAGTACCTAATGCGTGAAAAAACAAAAAAAAACAATCAGCCGAACATAGTACCTCCTCCTTTTTGAAGTCGGTAAAATAAAGTCACCATTTCCAAATTGTTTTCAAAAAGACACAAGGCAATGAACTTGACAATGCTATGCGAAGTCATAGACCATCTGCGTCTACGTCATACCGTTACTTACTCTGCCCGCAAACCGTGCGTACGCGCTGAATATCGGACCTCTCACTCGCACACTTCGCATACCTGTTTTATTAATTGTAGGTGTGTCTGTCTGTACAGTTTATTTTTATTTATTGCTAAGTATAAATCAAATTAGAATTACTGAGTTATTTTTAAATTCTAACTGTTTTTAGTATTTATAGTTGCAGTCTTGTGCTCGGGAACAGTGACCTTGAATTTCTAACCAGCTAAGCTTCGTGATTGTAAGTTCTGTCACGTGAAGGAGGCTGAGATACCTATAGTCCAGCATTGGATTATCACAGGCCATTGACAGAAGATTTACAATCTTATTACCTATATTATATGCGCCTTTTTTGAGTAAATTAACGACGCTATTTATGACTGTTTGTCATGTTTATAATACTAGCTGATCCGGCATAACTTTTAATGGACTTCCACGAACATTTTAAGAGCAAAATAAGTCAAATCAGTTCAGCCGTTCTCGAGTTTTAGCGAGACTAACGAACTGAAATTTATTTTTATTTGAACCATAGATATAGATATCAATAACAGAGATATACGTACTTGTAATGTAAGAGCCGCAAGTGAGCATATCAATATTATGATCGCCGCAATGATGAAGCACTTGTAACATTGTGTACTATACTCGTGCCTAGGGGGCGGCAAATGAGACCTAAGTTGTCCTGGATATACACTACAAGTGGTGAACACCACTTCTTAACGTCATTGAAAAACCACCGGTTACCGAGAAATTAAAGAATACTACTACCTAAAGGGCCGTCTTAGACTTAGAATTCGGGGAGCGTTTGGAATATTTTTTTTTTACTTTGCACCCACACTGGACATCGTGGTTGCATTTACAAACATACAAGTTCACATACATATGACACCCAGACCCGAAACAACAATTTGTGGATCACAAAAAGATTTGCTACATGCGGGTGCCCGACGTCGGTCGTAGAAATTGTCGGTCCTTCGGGGCCCTCTGACGAAGGGGACCCTGGGCACGGACCCCGAGGGCAGTTTTATATGACATAACATGTAAATCATAACATCACGCCTTTTATCCCCGAAGGGGTAGGCAGAGGTAGAGGTGCACATTATGCCACTGTACAATATAACACCCACTTTTCACTATTTATGTTATGAGTCCCATGTAATAGGGGGTGAACCTATTGCCATATACCGGGCACAATTCCAGACTCCGTGCTACTACTGAGATTTTTTTTAAAACCCAGTAATTGTTTGCCCGACCCGGGAATCGAACCCGACACCTTCACCACCGACGGCAGTCGCACTTGCGACCACTCGACCAAAGAGGCAGTCAGTGCAGTTTTATATAACTTTATACTTGCCACTCCTGTAACGGCTCCAATTTATTTATTCTGTTTTTATAGGAAGACTTTCTGTTTGGTGTGTATGTAAAAACAGACTGGCTACCTGCACTTATTGTGTAGCTTGAAAGTACCAGGCTTTCTCTATAAGACAGGATTTGCCAAAATCACTAGGGCGGATTGGAGATAGTAATTAAAAAAAAATTATAGCAATATTGTCCGGTTTTTTAATGCATGTCAATAGTTATAAAATGATTTATAATGCACTTAATATCATCGGCGTAATTAATACGAGCATTGAACCGTGGACGAACCCATCTGAAATTCAGTATTCATCCTTGACACGGTCTAGATATTTGTTTACATATTTACTTTGTTGCTAATTATTATATTTGCATATATTATTATTGGAACATACTTTTTAATGGCATATATGTATATTATAACGGCTAAGCCACAGTCTAACTTAAACCAGTAGTCTGTTGTATATTTTATAGGAAGTCAAAATCGCTGGAAACAGATAGGTTACCTACCTCATCTTGCAAAAAACCGAGAAATATGTCAGAAAAAGGGTTTACCCAACAGGAGGGAAACCTTGGCTTATATGATAATGATGTATAATGGTAATGGTGTATTTTCTTTTAGTTGGGTATGTTAATTTTGATTTTAATTTTGATAATAAATCCTTACTATATAATATTATAAATCGGAAAGTGAGTTTGTTTGTTTGTTTGTTTGTTCCGCTTTCACGCCGTAACTACTAAACCGATTGCTTTGAATTTTTACAGACATAAAATTAGAAGTCTGGATTAAATAATAGGGTACTTTTTATCCAGGAAAAATTTGATATTCCCGAGGGAAAACGAAATTATTGGTATAGATGGCGCTGTGTGTATTGGTATATGTCACATTGGCTACTTTTTATACTTCTGTGACGCGAGCGAAGCCACGGGTAAAAGCTTTATAAACGCGAAAGTTTGTATGTTGGTTTGTTTGTTTCACGTCAAAACGGCCGTAGAGATCGGGTTAAAATTTGGAGCTGTGGTATATTATGGTATAGAATAACTAAATAGGCTTACATTCCCTCGGAAATACTATTAAAGCCACTGGTAGAAGTTAGTTTTATCTATTTATGCATACTAAGATGGTAGTGTCGTGGTGGCCCGGAAGTTTAAGACGCCCGCTTCTCATGCATGAGGGTGCGGGCTCGAAACCTACCAACGGCAAGTACCAATGTGACTTTTTCCGAGTTATATGTACTTTCTAAGATTACAAACGTTAAAGAAAAACATCGTGAGGAAACCTGGGCTTATAATTTCCAATTGAGAGTTTGAAATCGCCAACCCGCATTGAGCCAGCATGGTGATTAATGCTCAAACCTTCTCCGTGTGAGAAGAGGCTTTGCTCAGTAGTTGGCATTTATAGGCTGTTGATGTAAAGATGGTAGACAAACTAGTACACAGAATTTTATCCTTTAAAGGTAAATAAGTTCATAGTAGGTAGGTAACTTAGGCAGGTTTATATTTTGATACATTTAATCATATACACAGAAATGGACGAGATCAGATGACGTCACAAGTTAGTATATCGTTTAATGCGACGATAAGCCTGCTATCAGTGTCACTTGACCTGAATGTAACCCCTTTATGTAATGTTAGTTAAAATCACGACAGAATGGTACCTATATGAGTTAATTGTTTTTGTCATTTGACTGATTTATTACAAACGTGACTGTTTTAAGCATAGGGCCGAAACACATTTTTCAAAGTCAAAGTAAAAATCATTTATTTCAATTAAATAATAAGAAAAAATGACAGTCTGTAGGTCAGTCCTCTAGTGAAGCTATTTGCTCGTTCCAAAGTGTAGATTCCTATGGAGAAGAACAAGCACGAAACTCCATAGGTTACTCTTTTTCAATCATGTTCACAATACAATTTTTGGTTACATTCTTTCGTTGAGTTCAATTATGTGAGAACAATGTAATACCAATATTTGGTCAAGGAGACGGAAAAAGAAAATACCTTGAGGACAACAAATTTAATACATAGCCGCGTTGCGTCGACGCAATGCTATAATTGGCAGTTTGCGTTGCGGCGTTGCGGCGTCGTGAAAAAGAGCGTTTTATTGTCGTTCGGTAGGGTAACGTTGTGTGTAGGGTAAGGTTCGTCGTGATTTTTTATTGTGGATAGACGTGTCTCTGCCGTGGACCATCGTGAAAAACTTATTGCTTACTAGCTGTTGCCCGCGACTTCGTCCGCGTAGATTAATGACTTCTGACAGAATTAATCAGAATCAATTCAGTGCTCGAGTAAGATTTACCTATTTTGAAATGATTTATCGTAGTTTCAATAAATAAATAATCCCGCAGGGATCTTACCAGTACAGTGCCCAATCACGTAAGGTTTGGGTAATAAAAACTATTCTATCGACTATTGTTGTACCGAATCTCTCTAAAATAAGTTCAGTGGTTAAGAGTTAGAGAGCCCTGGGGCATTGACGCATAGTTCCCGTTCCCGTGGGACATCTGTGATAAATACTATCAAACGTTACCCAGGTCCCAAATCATCGTTTTACCGAATGTAATTCTAAAAGATTCAATGATTCTACATTCAATGGCTAAGAAGATTTATACAAACTCTAATTCCCTATTTTATCCCTTTAGGCCTTTAGGGGTGGAATTTATCATATCCTTTAGATATATCCTAAGTAGATACCTATGTCATAGTAACTTTATGCATGCAAAGTCTTAGCCCAATCGGTTTAAAACTGGCAAAGTATCATACAAACTTTCACCCCCTATTTTACCCACCTTGGGGTGAGTATGTTCAAAAACCTTTCTAAAGGGACGTTTACGTCATAATATCCATCTGCACGCCGAATTTCAACCCGATCGGTGTAAAACTGACAAAGCTTCATACAAACGTTCATCCCCTACATTACCACATTGGAGGTGGAAATGATCATAAATCCTTACTTGGGGATGCCTACGTCATAACGTCTTCCTGCATGTCAAATTTCAATCCGATCGATTTAAAACTGACAAAGTCCCATACAAACTTTCATCCCCTATTTTACTCCCTTGGGGGTGGAAATTATCAAAATCCTTTCAAAGCGGATGCTTACGTCATAACATCTATCTGCATGCCAAATTTCATCAACCTGATCGGTTTAAAACTGACAAAGGCTCATATAAACTTTCATCCCCTATTTTACCCACTTGGGGGTGGAAATTATCAAAATCCTTTCACAGCAGATACCTACGTCATAAACATCTATCTGCATGCCAAATTTCAACCCGATCGATTTAAAACTGACAATGTCTCATACAAACTTTCATCCCCTATTTTACCCACTTGGGGGTGGAAATTATCAAAATCCTTTCACAGCAGATGCCTACGTCATAACATCTATCTGCATGCCAAATTTCAACCCGATCGATTTAAAACTGACAATGTCTCATACAAACTTTCATCCCCTATTTTACCCCCTTGGGGGTGGAAATTATCAAAATCCTTTCAAAGTGGATGCTTACGTTATAACATCTATCTGCATGCCAAATTTCAACCCGATCGGTTTAAAACTGACAAAGTCTCATACAAACTTTCATCCCCTATTTTACCCCCATTGGGGGTGGAAATTATCAAAATCCTTTCACATCGGATGCTTACGTCATAACATCTATCTGCATGCCAAATTACAACCCGATCGGTTTAAAACTGACAAAGTCTCATACAAACTTTCATCCCCTATTTTACCCCCATTGGGGGTGGAAATTATCAAAATCCTTTCACATCGAATGCTTACGTCATAACATCTATCTGCATGCCAAATTACAACCCGATCGGTTTAAAACTGACAAAGTCTCATACAAAATTTCATCCCCTTTTTTACCCCCTTGGGGGTGGAAATTATCAAAATCCTTTCACAGCGGATGCTTATGTCATAACATCTATCTGCATGCCAAATTTCAACCCGATCAGTTAAAAACTGACAAAGTTTCATACAAACTTTCATCCCCTTTTTTACCCCCTTGGGGGTGGAAATTATCAAAATCCTTTCTTAGCGAATGCTTACGTCATAACATCTATCTGTATGCCAAATTATAGCCCAATCTGTCCAGCGGTTTGGGCTGTACGTTGATAGATCACTATGTCAGTCAGTCAGTCAGTCAATCACCTTTGAATTTTATATATATAGATTAGTTATTAAGAAGACATTACTCTGCTATGCTGGAACGAGCGCTGCGTTGCAGCGCCGCGCCGCTTAAATCGGCAGTGACGCTACTGTCGATTCTAGCGGCGCTTGCCATTATGTGATTTAGCCCTTAATCCAAATTTTGGGAATCGATTTGAGCTAAAGATTATGAAAGGGTTTCATCTTAAGTTCATTCCATCGTAGTTTAGTTTAATTTTTAGTCCCTAGTGCCCGGTCACGTTAGATTAAAACCCATCTAATTATTACTTTTGTAATAAATAAGAAGCATAACCTCACATCACATAACATCTCGCCTTTTTTCCCCGAAGGGTTAGCAAGAGGTACACATTACGACACTTAATGCCACTGTACAATGTAACACTCACTTTTCACTATTTAACTCGTCGAGTACCGGTTTTATAGACACAATTAAAGAACAATAGGTCACGGTCACCGGTGACCGCTTGGTGTTTGACAGTTTAAGTTATGAGTCCCATGTAATAGGGGGTGAGCCTATTGCCATATAGGTACCGGACACAGTTCCAGAATCAGTGCTACTACTGATATTTTTAAAAAAACCCAGTAATATTTTGCCTGACTCGGGAATCGAACCCGAGACCCAATGCCCGGCAGTAGCACCAATCGGTCAATGAGACAGTCTCAATCAAGCATAACATCATGGTTATTTTATTCACCGACTTCCCAAAAAGATGGAAGATATCAATTCGGCTGTATGTTTTTTTTGTTTATATGTTATTATAATCAAATTAAAATTCAATACAAAGTTATAGTTAATTACAGAACAAAACAGCGTGTTAATAAGTATTTCGATTTGTTTAAACAGTAACATGGATTCCAGATTAGTATCCAATGTCCTAAGCTCATTGACTTGGTTTCTTTTGTCCTATGTTTATGTAGATATATTATGGCGGTATGTAAACTCACCCCTCTGTTGGTTACTTAGGAGTAGAATGGGTGTGATTTTATTACATCTCTGTTGATTTCTGTACGATATTTAATAAAATTGTCAGTGTCGGTCAGCCCTCTAGTGAAGCTATTTGCTCATTCGAAAGTGTAGATTCCTATGGAGAAGAACGAGCAAGAAACTCCATAGGTTACTCTTTTTTAATCAGGTTCACAATACAATTCTTGGTTACATTGTTTCGTTGGTTCAATTATGTGAGAATAATGTAACACCAATATTCAGTCAAGATGAAGGAATAATTAAAGAAAGAATTGGATTTAGAAGGAAATAATTCGCTTGAATAAACTTGATACTTTATAATAAATGTCACCATGTTAGGTCAAATGTATGCTACTTTTTGGTTGGTATTTCCCGAAAGAGAACTCCCTTCTTTGGTAACATTGAACCTCATTGCATATTTATGATTCGGAGTCGCGGAGAACCTAACGGGTAACCGGGGCTCCGGCTCGACGTGCAGGAGAAGGAACGGGGTGGTTTTTAGTCAGTAAGAGTCTGACACTCCCTTCCGCCTCACCCAGGCGGGAGCAGCCATTCGATGATTTTCCCCCTTAAAAAAAAAAATGCTACCTATAAATGTAATAATAATATTAATTCTTGTTCTACGTCCTTTATTTATTGAGGAAAATTGTGTTTTCAGTTTATTATTAAATATTTTTAGTTTTAGGGAATTCTGCTCTGCGAATTTCGTGTTTTGAAAGCTTTGTATTGCAAATAGAACTTTGTCGTTCGGGGTTTGTTGAGTTTCTGAAGTAATTGATACATAGATCAAGGAGCTTATATGAGGATATTGAAAATACACTTCCGATTTCTAAAGTTTTTTCGAAAGAACTGTATTAATAGATAAAATATAAAAGTTACCAAGAAGTTCCTAAATTGTTATTATTCATCATCATCAAAAGCCTATAATGCCCACTGCTGAGCAAAGCCTCTTCTCACACTAAGAAGGTTTGAGCATTAATCACTAAGCTTGCTCAATGCGGGTTGGCGATTACAGACTTATAATTAGAAATTATAAGCCTAGGTTTCCTCACCATGTTTTTCCTTCACCGTTTGTCAGTGGTGTCTAGATAATCTTAGAAAGTACATATACTCGGAAAAAGTCACATTGGTACTTGTCGTTGGTAGGTTTCAAACCCGCAACCTCATGCATGAGAAGCGGGCTTCTTGAACCTCCGGGCCACCACGACGTCATTAAATACTGCATAGGTATTATTTGCTTGATTAGGTTTCAAATTGATCTCTTCAATGAAGGTTAACATAAGGAAAAACACATACTTAGCATATAAAAAGATCTTGTATTATATTCTATAGGTATAGTTACATATACATATATAATGTACATATATGTGTAAATGCCACGAGACATTGCGCATTTAAGAATTACTGATAGAAATTCTACTCATGATTTTATCATAATGCCCGATAGTGCAGAACTTCAATAAAATTTATCATAAACTATCTAACAACAAAGGATTTGAAATATATTATTATTCCTTGTCCGCATTTCAATAAAAAACATAAACCATATTTACTTATTTTATTACAAAATATTATTAAAGGAAAAAAAAACACTAAACAAAAAACAAATACGATTTTAGCTGGCCAAAAGTCTATTGGGAAAAAGCATTTTATTTATTTATTTATCATTTCATGTACCTACACACACCATACAGACAATTAAGAAGGAGCATCTTCTCATACAAAGAAGAAATGGATATTGAATAGCACTTTTACTGAATGTGATTTGGCGATTTCAGACCTAAATATTAGTACTAAAAATGCCCTCATTTTGGACTAAAATTAGCAAAACAAACACTATTTAAGAATGACCTGGTAATGCCAGCTCTATATAAATACCGCAATGCGCGTGCGCTGATCCCTGCGCCTAAATTTAATCAGTTCATTCAGTCAGTTCATCACTCGCTCTCGACGCGAGCAAACGCATCGCTTATCCTCCCCATAACCGTGTTTTAGTTATCTAAAACGTGGTTTACTGAATTAAAATGTGTTAAATATTAATTTGTAATTATATTTAAGTGATTTCTTGTGTAAATTTAATAGTGAAAGTGTTTGTTTTGGGTTAAAATATCAAAATTACATGTTCCATTCATAAGTTTACGTGACGCGGATAAGTTTGAACCTTGTGAGTATCGTTTTGTTTATTTATACCGCATAGTTATTTTTTATGGTTTCCAAGTTAACTGTGTTGTGTGTTGTCGGTAAATGGTTAATATTGGTTTCGTATTTTGTATTATGAATTAAGTATTTGATGTTTCTGATGACACAAAATTTGGTTGTTTTTACCTGAACCGGTGGGTAGAAGTTTATTTGTATGCACCCTCTTTTGGCCATTTATGTTACAAATACCATTGTACTATTCATAATTTATATTTTATAACAATATGGTAGATGCCTAATTTTATTTTAGATCCATCTGGTAGATTATTTTAAATCAATAAGCACGTATTTTTATTTTCTTACAGAAACGAATACGTTTGACGATATATTGATTTGAAAAGTCGCTATGTATATTTTATACGTAGAAATGACGTTTTCGTCCCCGCTCCTAAACTTTGATTCGTTTTATCCAAGTATTATTTTATTATACAACAAAAAAAAGCAACATAACGGCCGAACGTATAACCTCCTCCTTTTTTGAAGTCGGTTAAAAATAAAAAAATACGTGTCTAATGTTGTTTCATTACTTGACTTACGGACTAAATAGATTTTTAATTTTCATACCCCGTCATCATCCCAATTCTGTGCTATTATTAAAAAGGTTTTTTATATTTTTTTTACTTTTATTGGGATATACACAGTAAGTGACGTGGAAATTGGTTGTTAATAAGTTGTTTTCGTATTCGAGGATGATGCAACGAGTGTTGTGCCGTTTCTAATGTGTCGATATAGGTAGCTAAGTAACACATAAGTTATCTACTAAATCGATTACCTGTTTGTACAACATGTTGTTACTTATTAATTAATTACATAGACAATAACGTAGCTAGGTTGAAACTGAACATTGAATAGATATTTTTGGAAAAACAATACGGTAGTTGACAACTAGTCAAATTCAATACTTTTATCGAAACGTCAAAAACGATACTGTTCTATGAATTTTGTACGAAATACTAGCTTATGACGTCATCATATTTTCGCGTCAAATAGCACACTTATATTTGAAGAAAATGCAAGAATAAATCGAAAATTAAGTATATCGGCAAATCAATGAATGAAAGTGTAACTATTTTTCAATATTTAATTGGATAGATAAATCAAAATAAGTTATTTTTGACCCAGGAAACTACCCAATTGTGATGTAGTGTGCGTCCTAGGAACAATATTGATGCCGCAATTACATACAATTATCACAACTCTTGTGTGTTTATCTAATAGGTACATATAACTGTTACAGCATCACGTTTTTTTTCTTTTTTTTGGTGAATCTTATCGACATATAGAAAGACAAATTATTTATAGAGAAATCGCGTCAAGGATTTATAACTACCTACCACTTTAAAATAATGTTTGGTCTTTATGAGTTCAGTAGACTTTTTTTAAGGGGGGAAAATCATCGAATTACTGCTACCGCCTGGGTGAGGCGGAAGGGAGTGTCAGACTCTTACTGACTAAAAACCACCCTGTTCCTTCTCCTGCACATCGAGCCGGAGCCCCGGTAACCCGTAAGGTTCTCTGCGACAAGTTTAGTAGACTTAGGTTTTTAATTGAAACTTAAGGCTGTAATTGCTACTGGTCTAATTGGCGAAATTAAGCGGTTTTGGAGTTCGACGACAAAGTCCATAACATGGATACCTACATTTTTTTTATTTATTAGGTTTTCAGTCATGAAATTTTGAGCTAAGCTCTGAACTGAAATGTTGCGAGTACTTTATCCCATCTTTGACTGCCTCATTGTCTGAGTAGTCTCAAGTGCGGCCGCAGGACAAGGGGTCTCGGGTTTGATTCCCGGGTCGGGCATAGCAATACTGTTTTTTTTTTTATTTCCCAGTAGTAACACGGAGTCTGGAATTGTGCCCTGTATATAGGCAATAGGCTCACCCCCTACTACATGGGACTCGTAACATAAATAGTGAAAAGTGGGTGCTACATTGTACGGTGGCATTAAGTGCCGTAATTGTCTAACCCTTTAGGGATAAAAGGCGTGATGTTATGTTATATTTATCTCATCTTCTATTTCAATGATGATAATGAGTTATTTGACCTTACTGGTGATTTCAGTCATCACCTTGTCAACCAATTGCAGTTAAATTAAGATTTATTTTAAAGTTAACAGCTCATAAACAATTATCCGTATTGTTGGTTCATTATAGCTGTATTGTTCTGTCTATTACTATCTTTATGAAATTGAACGAATATAATTTAATAAATTGAACCAAATCATGAAATGTACTTATTGGATTTCATTGTCAGAGTAACACCATTTTTGTGTGTTTATTATTTACTAGCTTCTGCCCGCGACTTCGTACGCGCAATCCCGTTCTTTCCCGTTCCCGTTCGTGATTTTCGGTAAAAGTAAAAAAAAAAATTTTAGGTAAAAAGTATCCTATGTCCGTCTCCTGGTTCTAAGCTACCTCCCTGCCAATTTTCATCCAAATCGATTTAGTCGTTCTCGAGTAATAAGTAGTGTAACTAACACAACTTTCTTTTATATATATAGATAGCATGGAGTCTGCCATTTTATCCGGTTGTGTATGATATAGGGTTCACCTCAGTTAGGTACCTACATGGGATGGGACATAGTGATGGGTCATGGGATCACAAAATATGGTGTTACATTGGAACTGGGTATCCACCTCTGCTTACTCCCTTAGCGAATAAAAGTTACGATAGTATGAATAGTAATCTTGACAAATGAACGACAACGTCAATTTCCAATTCTTAAGTGTCATTATCAAGTAATATTCGATTACAACAATAGGCTATTTGGATACATTGTTTTGAACAAAGCCAAGCGAAATTCAACCTTATAGATGTGATGTTAAAGATGTGAATACTCATATGACAAGACTGCTTATCTTAAAATGTGATTGAAGGATGTAGGTTACTAGAAATACGTACTATAACTGATAGTGGGGTTAATGACCTTCTAATAGTATGAATGTAAAGTTACTTTGTATGTTTCATACTATCTAATGTATCAGCTCAAGGAAAAAATTAAAAAATAATTTAAGTGTCGGAGAGCCATGCTTCGGCACGAATGGGCCGGCTCGACCGGAGTGATACCACGGCCTCACAGAAAACCGACGCGAAGCAACGCTTGCGTTGTGTTTCGTCGTGTGAGTGAGGTTACCGGAGGCCCAATTACCCTCAGTTACCTTCCCCAGTCTCCCCAATTCCTGAATCCCCAACGACCCTCAAGCTTCTAATCCCCAAAAGGTCGGTAAGGCACTTGTAACGCCTCTGGTGTTCCAGGTGTCCATAGGCGACGCCGATTGCTTACCATCAGGTGATCCGTCTGCTCGTTGATCGGCTTATGCCATAAAAAAAGTAAAGCTGGATCCGAAGGTCACGTTTATATCAGCAACTGAGTCTAGATTAAATCCTAATAAGTTCCCTTCATCCACTAGGCACCAGTCCTCAAATCGTTAACTCCCAGAAGACTGGTAACGCACTTGTAACTCTACTGGTGTTCCAGGTGTTCATGGACGACGCTAATTACTTGATATTAGATCCATCAGCTCGTTTGACTCGTAATAAGAAAAAGCAAAATGTTACTGATTCATATTTCATGTGATTTTAGCCTTATAATGTAGTTAAAGGTACATGAATACTGTATTTTGAATAGCAATTAACATACATACAAGTTAAAGCTGAGCCGACTTGATATCACAATTTTGCATAAGCCAAGGTCGATTCGACTGATGTTGACGCTCCCATCAGGCAAATGGGGTCAGGGTACTTGTCACTTTTTATCATAATAATATTGCTTCGGGGTTAGGTTCGTTATGGATGTCTATTTGTTTTAGGTAAATATTGGTTACAATGGGTCATCGTTAGGATAGCAGATTTTTTTAATTGTTGATCTTATGGTTAATATGCTATGCTAAATAGTGCCTATTATTTAAACTCCTTGATATTAGTTGTCATCATCAACAGTCCAACACCTGGACCATGAGATGAGGATTGACCATAATCTGGCACCTGGGATTGGAGTTTAGATCGATTCAGAGATGATGGATTAAGGTCGTTTAAAAAAACATTTTTTTATGGCATAAGCCGGTAAACGAGCAGACGGATCACCTGATGGTAAGCAATCGGCGTCGCCCATTAACACCTGTAACAGAGGCGTTAGAAGTGCGTTACCGGCCTTTTGGGATTAGGAGTTTGAGGATCGTTGGGGATTCAGAAATTGGGGAGATAGGGAAGGGGAGGGTAATTGGGCCTCCGGTAGCCTCACTCACACGACGAAACACAACGCAAGCGTTGCTTCACGTCGGTTTTCTGTGAGGCCGTGGTATCACTCCGGTCGAGCCGGCCCATTCGTGCCGAAACATGGCTCTCCCACACTTAAATGTGTAATCAATGTTACATATAGTCGAATTGGGAACCTCTTCCTTTTTTTTGAAGTCTGTTGATAAATTTCGGCCGTTAAAGTGTCAAAACTGACTGAAACCTCCTGCTTAATAAACAGGCGTACTAATAATACATATATTGATGAATGAAATCAAAATTCAATTCTATTAGATACATGCATTCAGTACAATGATTTAAAAAATGATACCTCTAACACGTAGAACTGTCACCTTCATGTTTTAAAAAAATTTTTAGGAATTGTTTGTTCTGGTTCATCAATTCAATTCTACAAAGAATGCGACAGATATCCACGAGAATGCGTCAGAAAATTGTATCTTAAAATTTAGGGAATAAAACCTATTGTATAATATCCACAACCCAGCGCTTTATCAATATTTTATGGATGCCATGGGTACTGTAACATTGATTATACAAAAGAATGCCAGGGATATAATAGCTATGGGTATTATTTGGGAGATAAAACATTTTTATGGGACTATCATCCCGCAGTGTTTTATTTCTTCTTGAGGTCTCAATGTTACTGACCTTGGGCTTCTTTTGAATCCAATTCCGATTAATCGACATTTGTATTGTGAAATTTTGTACTCTTGAGTTACAACACTAGCGCCCATTGCATCTGTATTGCGTGGATATTGAAGGAACTAAATGGTATTGAGTTTGGCTTTATATTCCGTACTCTGAATGCTATATTAACAGCTATGATAGGGGTTGTATAGTGTTGACATTGAATAATTATTGAGATTTTATTGGATTGCAATAGCATTGACATTGGACTATATTATTGGACCATATTAGGTTACGTGACGTTTGTCAGTGGGATGCAAGTTACTTCTTAACTCGTCGAGTACCGGTTTTATAGACACAATTAAAGAACAATAGGTCGCGGTCACCGGTGACCGCTTGGTATTTGACAGTTTAATCGGTTTAAGTACTTACACCATAAAAAATTAGACATGACACAAAAACTGTTACAGATCTCCCAAGTTGTGTTATGAGTCCCATATAGATTCAATACGAAATATGATTGTTGATTTTAATAGGTATTAATATAGGGGATATTTTTTTAGAGGTCGCCGTCGCCGATCACATTGCTGAGGGCACGGCGGGGCTTAGCCCACGCAGGTGACGCAGGGCATGCCCCTACCGTGTGTTCCACCGTGTTCATTCAAACAGGGGAATTCAATAAGAGATCACGAAACGATTGAGATGTCTTCGATTCGATTCACGAAACAAGAGTGAGAGACGAGAGAGAGAGAAGAGAGAGAGAGAGAGAAGAGAGAGAGAGAGAGAACAATATTTCACCAACAAAATTCTAGTCAGTCAGTCTAGATTCTAGAAAAAGATACCTACAAACTAATAATTATATAAAAAACAAAGATAAAGAATCGCAGTTTTTGATACTGAATAACTTCATATTTTCCTTGATGTCTAAGCCTTTCAACAAAATTAGCTACACAATGCTTAATAAAACATTTGATTTGTTCATACAACGATAACGTTTATGTTGACATTTAGATAAAAAAATAACTAACTTTATGTAAGTGGCAATTTACGTTGTAGTGACTAGGAACAGTTAGGTACGTACAGACATACAATATAACTTATGTATGTAGCTAAAGAAACTACCGAGTGCTACTTGCTACAAACTTTGGTTGTTTATTTACGTTTTTGATCATATTTGCGTGCGTTACTCTACGTGCCTAAGCGACCAGGTTCTTTGTTTTTTTTTTAAAAAACGTCCTTCACTAGAATTTTCTCCTGTAGCTTTATACAAGAAAATAAAAAAATACGTGTCTAATATTTTTTCATTGTCTAACTGACGGACTAATTCGATTTTTAAATTTCTTACTCTGGCAACTACCCAATTACACAAAGGATCCACTTTAATTGATATAAATCTAATCAAAACAGGCGACATCAATTAAGGATTATGTTTATGACATAATAAGTTCCTTTATCCTCAAATGCGTCAATGAATATATCATCACAATAAATACATGGAAATCAATAATCTGACTGCATAAAGATTAAATTTTACGCATTTACGCGTGTAGATAAAAATATAATATAACTGGAATAATTATGTCATTTGGGTACTGATAGGTACTGGTTGCGCTTATGCATGTCAATGCAGTCCTCCTTAACTGCTCGATCGATTTTGATAAAACTTTTTCTCACGTATAACTCTGATAGGCTGAGATTATAAGGGGTCTATTGTAAAGGTACACGTATTTGTACTTAATGTGCGGTAAATAAATAAGGAAGTGTTGTAAAAATCTTATAATATAGGACTATCTTTATAGAATATTGTCTGTAACCATTTTTCCTCTACAAGACAGTTAGAATTTTGACCCTACTTAAATGGATTTACCATCATCTCCATATCAGAAATAAGTCGTTCATTGAACATGGCTTATAATAATAACAAAAATTATGTTTTAACAGATTGACGAAAATCCAGCCAATCAACACATCACGATTGATGCGAGAGAAGAGTGATGAACCAATAAGAAGGCGACAAAACAGAAAACAATATGTCAAACAATATGACAGACAGACTGAAATACCAAGAGGACGAGGATGCTGAGAGTGCTGAGAAACTCAACCCAACAGTGGAACGGACTTTCGAAGATGCATTTGAACAAACAGGTATGTAACAGCACTTCAAAGTATACCAAAACCCAATGAGGACTACCCACAGAGTATAAAATTCTGAGGCCTTTTTTTAAGGGGGGAAAATCATCGAATGCGTGCTCCCACCTGCGTGAGGCGGGAGGGAGTGTCAGACTCTTACTGACTAAAAACCACCCCGTTCCTTCTACTGCACGTCGAGCCGGAGCACCGGTTATCCGTTAGGTTCTCCGCGACAATTTTAAGGCCTACGAAGCTACCATTATTGTGCTCAAAAGAATATCGCGTCCAAATAGCATCAGACTAAATTGACATTCAGTTTTGACAGCTCCTGTGATTGGACAATTATTTTTTTATTTTATATAATGGTTCAAAATTAAACCAAACTTTACGCTGACAAATAGTTAGAACCTCATTTTACGTTAGCACCATCTAGTGGGTACAAAAAAACATTAGTCCTCATTACTGTCATAATATTTCTATTATGTACCTTTGAAATTTTAAGAATACAGATTTTGCAACTTGCAACTATTTGACAATAATTCAGTTATAATTATTTGACATAAGGATGGAGTAAACAGCAAAAATATGCTTACAAAATAAATACTGTTCTCTGCAGTTGCTGTTACTTTTGTTATAAACGCAATAGAGTCGTAAATCTATTGATACAACTGTAAATTAAGTAGTATTAAGTTTTAGTTGTATCTGTATGTGGTTCAAATGTAGTCTAAGGTCGAGTTCCATTCACCCTATTTAGTATTTAGTTGCACCGATTATTATCGCTTGTAAATGCCATTAATGTGCGGTGTGCTTGTTTTCATGTTCTTATCTACAATACTAGGCAATAATTCTGGCTTCCCATAACCAGTGACTGGCAGATAACACAGAAATACAATAATAATCCTTATCAGGATCATCGGCAATATAGGCATATATACATAAAAGGTTTTTGCCATAATAACTATCCACGCTCAGCAGGTGGATCGGAAACAGCCGTTTGAAAGGTGTAGATGTATCAGAGAGCGCTGCTGTCCGGTCTCTGTTCAGGATATGTAGTTCCTAGAGTCGGCTTTTTAATATCCACTGGGGAGTAGGCATGCTGATAAGTATATTCTTTTCTGCTGTCATTCAACGACTACTAAGAAAGAAAGATAGAAAAATCTATATTTCACACGTTAAAAACCAAATTACAAGTACCGATTATAGTGTTCATTTATTAGCATGGTACAGATAGATACGTACAATGTTCGTGTCTCAAGTCTGCAGTTCAGTATGTGTAAGATAGAGTCTTCCGCTGCACGGGTCTGCAGACGGCGAGCATGGGTGCCTCGCCGCACGACCAGAAACAGACACGAACGTACGGCGCGTCGCGTTCTGCGCCAAAGAGCCATCAAACCACCACGGATAGGGGCCAATAGGGCTGATGCCGATACGGAGCCGCGGGCAACTTAAGGGGTTGCCAGGGCCCCGGCTCGAAGGGCAGGATTAGGAACGGGGTGGTTTTTAGTCATTAAGAGTCTGACACTCCCTCCCGCCTTGCCCGGGCGGGAGAAGTCATTCGATGCTTTTCCCCACTTAAAAATAAAAAAGGGCCTTGCGCTGGTATTCTACTGGTGCATTAAGTGCTGAACTGAAAGATTAAACTATTTTCCATTTACTTTCTCAGGACACGGCAGACTGAACCACCTGGTGCTGTTCACCAGCGGTCTGATAATGCTGAACGTCTCCATGGAGTCTGTAGGCATGAGCTATGCCATCACAGCAGCAGAGTGCGAGCTGCAACTCACCAGCAAAGACAAAGGGCTGGTTAACGCTGCTGCTTTTATTGGTAAGATATAAAAGTGTAGTATAAGATCTTTGATGAATCTTAGACTCTGTGTATGGCGGTATGTTCTTCTTTTATCGCAAAGGAACTAGAAGATGGTGGACCAAAAGAATAAGTATCAATAGACGAACAAACCTACCGACACAGCCCCCGAGCCGATCGAGTGAACCTTTGCACAAAACTTGGGACCTTTCTCTAATGAATTAATAATTCCAGGTACTCAAAATCTGTAAGACTATTCGGTCAGTCATAGATTGCATAATAATATAAAAAACTTGACACAAAATACACAATCACCTACATAATCATGTAACAACGAAATATTTACATATTGTCGACGCATTATGATAATTACAATGCACGTACTATATACTGATTCATATCATTATCTTATACTTACATTCATAGTTAAATATAAGGTTTAGGTTTATTATAAAGATATAACTGTCTATCAGCGATAAAATTGTTCAAAAAGATTAGTTATGGGCACTGGTACTAACTGATATACCAGTTTGAATATTAATGTCAATAAACTGATATATCTAATAATAGAGGAGATAAAAATATAATGAAACTACTATGATGTATTGGTGATTAAATACACGTGGAGAGTTCCTGATTAGGTTTGCCACGAAATAAGAGTGCGAGATAGTAATTTCTGCGAAATATAAAAATGGGTTTATGGGAATTCCGTATATAGAAGAACTGGTTAAATTCTGACACTAATTTGACGATTTAACTAATTTGGTTTTTTTATGGCATAAGCCGGTAAACAGGCAGACGGATCACCTGATGGTAAGCAATTGGCGTCGCCCATGGACACCTGGATCACCAGAGGCGTACGCATTCCTATACATATTTCCTTCATTTATATCAGTAAATAAGAATCGAATACCATTTTTAAACTTGTGTTGGACATACCAACTTACAACAACCAAGATTTAAATGTGGGAGAGCCATGCTTCGGCACGAATGGGCCGGCTGGACCGGAGTGATACCACGGCCGAGCAGAAAACCAACGTGAAGCAACGCTTGCTTTGTGTTTTGTCGTGTGAGTGATGTTACCGGAGGCCCAATTACCCTCCCCTTCCTCAATCTACCCAATCCCTGAATCCCCAACGATCCACAAACTCCTAATCCCCAAAAGGCCGGTAACACACTTGTACGCCTCTGGTGTTCCAAGTGTCCATGGGCGACGCCGATTGCTTACCATCAGATGATCCGTCTGCTCGTTTACCGGCTTATGCCATAAAAAAATAATCAGATTATCGAACATTTAAGTGTAACCTTTGTGTCTCATCTGTACGTTATTAATCTGCCTTTGAATCCACAAACCTCCCATTACTTCTTTTTTCATAGTTTTATTTCTATTATCACAGGTATAATCAGTACCTCCTTCCTATGGGGTTACCTGGGAGACAGGATCGGTCGCCGTGCAGTGATGTTGCCCGCTATCCTTTTGTCTGCCGTCTTCTCCATCATCTCCTCGTTCGCCACCAACGTCTGGATGCTCCTGGTCTTCAGATTCCTCACTGGATGCTTGTAAGTAGTAGACCTGTTTGTATTTTACACTATTGAACGTTTATTTGTCTACAAAAGGTATAGTTCGTACGTTGTTATACTGTTACGGCTTGTGTTCCCCTGTTCTGTACCTATACGTAATTATATTAGGGTTCAAAGTTCTCAAAGAAGAATTTTAAATGTCTTTTGAAAAGTCAAAGTCAAAGCATTTATTTCAATTAAACCATAGTTAGGTACTTTTGAAACGTCAACAAATACAAAATAAATAATAGTCTGTCAGTCAGTCCATCAGTGAAAAGTAGATAGAGTCGATTGGAATATCAATAAGTTCACAGAAGTTCATTTTGACTCAATTTTTTTAATTGCTCATTTGCTTATATAGAATTTATTGACATATCCCACAGCATGTAAAATTTATTAATAATAATTGAAACGGTAAACGAGAAAGTGATCAGAAAAATGACGTAGAAATAGAAACACTTTATATTTAAAACTACTGATTCAAATTTCTTCTTTAACACAAATAAGAAATGTGCATTAAAAGTAGAATACACAGTACCTAATATAAAAAGTATCGGCTCGATGCACGTATTAAGTACTATCTAAGTTATTATCACGACTATTAAAGTTACAATGTCATTTACCTATGGTTGCGTTGAAAAAGTCATCTGCATTGTTTATTATAATTTCTATATGTTTGCACTTGTACTGCAAATGGACAAGGTATATTATACTTTTGCGAAACAAATTAATTCACATATTTTTACCAATGGCTTCGATCGCGTTCTAAAATGTGATCTTTTTTTAAGGGGGGAAATCATCAATGGCTGCTCTCGCCTAAGTGAGGCGGGAGGGAGTGTCAGACTCTTATTTTCCCTAGTCCCCGTCTCCCGAAGCCCTGAATCCTCCACAATTCTTAAATTCCCAATCCCTAAAGGCCGGTAACGTACTTGTAACGCCTTGGTGTTTCGAGTGTCCATGGGCGGCGCCGATTGCTTACCATGAGATGATCCGTCAGCTCGTTTACCGGCTCATGCTATAAAAAAAAATATTTTAATAGGTATCTTGTTAAATAGTGAAAAGTGGGTGTTACATTGTACAGTGGCATTAAGTGCTGTAATGTGCACCTCTGACTATCCTTTCGGGGGTAAAAGGCGTGATGGTATGTATGTATCTTGTTATCATGACCCTAATATGTAAGATTATGAATACTGACTTAGTAACTAATGAAATTAAGCAACATTTTAATCGTGAACGGTAAACTAATGTGATTAGCAACAATTTGTTTTAATAGTTAAACTTATTATATAGGTTAATGACCTAGGTTTAATGTCACAGTAATAAAGTATCATGTTGATTATTTAATTTCAATTAATTAAATGATATAGTACTATTTATTGGACTGCCTCGTTGGCCGAGTGGCCGCAAGTGCGACTGCAAGGGGTCTTGGGTTCGATTCCAGGGTCGGGCAAAGTATTACTGGGTTTTTTAAATACGTCTCAGTAGTAGCACGGAGTCTGAAAATGTGCCCGGTATGTGACAATAGGCTCACCCCCTATTACATGGGACTCATAACATAAATAGTGAAAAGTCGGTGTTACATTGTACACATATGTGCACCTCTGCCTACCCTTTCGGAGATAAAAAAGGCTTGGATGTTATGTTATGTATGAATGACTGTCTTATTGGTGGCGACCATTGGCCAAGAGAGTATGATTTTCGGGATGAGCAAGGTGGTTTTGGGATATGGGCGGCAGCAATCGTTACCATTTTGTTCCACGCGCGT
This sequence comes from Spodoptera littoralis, assembly GCA_902850265.1. Lineage (NCBI taxonomy): Eukaryota > Metazoa > Arthropoda > Insecta > Lepidoptera > Noctuidae > Spodoptera > Spodoptera littoralis. Next base: position 1,452,364 of record LR824542.2, on the reverse strand, counting down.
TATTCGAGGTAGGAAATCAGGCTCTAAGGGTTACTTAACATGTCTTAACATGTCGCAAGTTCGATTTCCGCACGGAACAACTCTTTGTGTGATCCACAGATTGTTGTTCCGGGTCTGGGTGTCATGTGTATGTGAGCTTGTATGTTTGTAAACGCACTCACGACACAGAAGAAAATACTAGTGTGGGTCTAAAACAATTATTTCGGATTCTTCAATCGGCCTAGCCGTAAATTTTTCATGCGTTTCTTAATTTTAATTTATTAGGTACCTAATATATTCAAGTATAACTATTAATATCTAAAATTAAATTTGCATGTCAATAAATCAATATATTCATGTCAATACGAAATAGTTTCGAAAATAACCAGTTTTATATCAGTTTGGCGGTCAACTACAACCAGTTTTGTTCAAGTGCATATTTTTATCTGACTCCAAAAGGTCACTGATCTTGCTTAACTTTCATGTGTTAAGGTAGGTCAATACTCAAATGCTATTTATGATACACTTGTAAGACTGGTCTGTTTTTGGATCTAAGAATTGGGTACCTAGGTTTTTCGAGCTAATATTATTTTTTTGCACTCATAATCGACAAGCCGTGGCGCAATTGGGCCTCCTAACCTCACTCATACGACAAAACACAACGCAAGCGTTCTTTCACGTCGGTTTTTCTGTGAGGCCGTGCTATCACTCCAGTCGAGCCGGTCTATTCGTGCCGAAACATAGCTCTATCACACTTAAAAAACCACTTAATCTTTATCTTTATATATATAATTCTTCTGTGAGTGTGTATGTCATTGAACGACTGGACCGATTTTGATGAAATTTTTTGCGTGTGTTCAAGGGGATCTGGGAATGGTTTAGATTCACAAATCAGCCCGGCAGATGGCGCTGCAGTCGATGTTTAGGTTATTTATCCTAAACAGCTGAACTAATTTGAATGAATTTTTGTTTATAGGTACATTCAAGTGGATATGCAGGGCAACGTCTGTTGGGTCCGCTAGTATTATATATACTTAAAAGAAACCTATACAATTCCAGGATATCAGCGTCCAGTGCGACAGTGTACGCGTACCTGGGAGAGATGCATGCGAACTCCAAGCGAGCTGCAGCCATAGCGTGGAGCTCGGCCTTCATCTCCTTCTCCTTCATCATATTGCCAGGTTTGTTCTCATATTTGTTTGTAAGACTATCAGAATGAGAGTTACTTTTTTGTATAACATTTTTTGTACTACTTTGATTGGTAGTAGCCCCAAAACAAATATATTTTGTAGTCGCAAGCAATGCTTAATAGTGTCATCATTCAGAAATTATTGATTCTAAAAACATTTTACTTATTGATGCCATTAAAAGGACCTAAACATTTATTAACCAGAAGCTGATGATCTTCAAAATTCTTCAGAAAACATTCGACTGTTATTTTGGAATCAAGCTTTGGCTCGCCTCATCCGGGCGGGAGAAGACATTAAATGATATTCTTACTCAAAAAAACGTACGATGGCCAGCAGCCGGCTTTTCTTTCCTGTCAATTTTCTCTATCACATCTTCAACTTTATTGTATAGGCTTTAGACTTAGAAATCTAATGAATAAATTTGACAGATTGGTGTAAGGTGAAACGCTGGCCACTGTACTTTAAGAATCACGCCAACAACAACTAGTCTAATTAGAGCCAGTCTCAATATTATTAACCTAGATATTTCATCCAAAATACTAAGTGCTCTAAATATTGTGTATCTAGGCAGATAGGAGTAAACTTGTATAATAAACTAGAATAATTTTATCTCATTAATACTTAGAGTTAACTTGAACTCCTAGTTATCTCAGAATGTACTATTAACTGTTATTACTTAACTTAATGATAATTTATTTATTTGTTTCAATTATATTTTTATGTCAATAGTTATACAGTTTATTGATGCTATTAAATTTATTTTCCTTACTTACTGCGTTTGAAAAAGTATTGTGCGAAAGTACATAAGCATATTTAATTTGCAAGATTACTATTACTACTTAAAATGATGACATTGACTGTTTAATTCACCACCAAAAAATACCACAATTAAAAAAAATAGGTCAATGACTTGCACAAATGATACTTGCTCACACGACACTTGATTTCAAGCGCGATTGCAGTACAACGGGTCTGTTCGACTCGTGGCTAGGTAAACAAAAATTGCTTACCTACATGTCCACTTCTAAAATTGGATATTTATTTTCGGACTTTTTTTTTAAGGGGGGAAAATCATCGAATGACTGCTCCCGCCTGGGTGAGGCGGGAGGGAGTGTCAGACTGACTAAAAACTACCCCGATCCTTCTCCTGCACGTCGAGCCGGAGCCCCGGTTACCCGTTTCCGGATTAGGCTTGTCCGGCTTGTCCCATATATTACATTGGTGTCATAACATAGTCTATAGTAACTGGACTTAGACCCCTTTTGGACAATAAAAGATGTGATGATATAGACAATAGGCTCACCCCCTATTACATGGGACTCATAACATAAATAGTGAAAAGTGGGTGTTTCATTGTACAGTAGTATTAAGTACCGTCTAATGTGCACTTCTGTATACCACTTCGGGGATAAAATGGTGTGATGTTATGTTATGAAAGATATGATGACGATAAATTTCCACTTTAGAAATCCACACTCAAATCACTATTCTCCCATTCCAGGTCTAGCCTGGATAATAATACCAGGAAAATGGTCATTCAGCTTCGCTTACATGGAGATAGTCCCTTGGCGGGCCTTCGTCTGGTCGTGGTGTGCCCCTGGGTTGGCTGCGGCAGTCATCCTGCTGTTCCTACCTGAAAGTCCTCGGTACCTCCTCGCTGCTAAGGGCCCTGATGCTGCCTTGCCAGTCTTGGCTATGATGTACGCCTGGAACAATAAAGGGCAGACCATGGAAGATTTTCCTGTGAGTATCAAAGTATTTTATTGATGTAACTTCCTAATGAGCGTATTCCCTTTTAAAAGGCCGGCAGCGCACCTGTGACTCCTCTGGTGTTGCGGGTGTCCATGGGCGGCGCTGATCGCTTACTATCAGGTGAACCGTCTGCTCGTTTGCCTACTATTCCATAAAAAAATGAACTGACGGTGGGTTTTTTAGGAGGCAAATGAGCAGACGAATCACCTGATGGAAAGCGATCAGCACCGCCCATGGACAACACCAAAGGAGTCACAATGAACTGCGTTGCCATCTTCTAAAGACGGAATACGCTCTAATTTAAAATTAGTGTAATAAACTTTGACTGCCTCGTTGGCCGAGTGGTCGCAAGTGCGACTGCCGGGCAAGGGATCTCGGGTTCGATTCCCGGGTCGGGCAAAGTATTACTGGGTTTTTAAAAAAATCTCAATAGTAGCACGAAGTCTGGAATGGTGCCCGGTATATGGCAATAGGCTCACCCCCTATTACATGGGACTCATAACATAAATAGTGAAAAGTGGGTGTTACATTGTACAGTGACATAATGTGCACCTCTGCCTACCCCTTCGGGGATAAAAGGCTTGATGTTATGTTAATAATAAACTTTATAATATACGTTCCAGGTGAAGCAGCTGATCACAGGCAGTGAGGAGGTGAAGGTGGGAGGGTTTGCAGGTGCTGTGAAGAATGTTGGCCTCATGTTCAAGGTGCCGCTCTTGCGCTGTGTCTTTATATCACACATCTCCATGTTTGCAGTGTTCATGGTGTAAGTTGTATATGAAATTATTTTCTTGTATTTTTTCCACTAAGGATTGCTTAAGACTTTGACTGCCAATAAAAAACTGTTGAAGGTAAATGCTCCGCTAACGCCGGTCACCGGTACCCCCATGGCGTTTAACGTGTTAAAGTTAAGCAGTCACTGTAACCTAGGTATACTTGCTTGCATTACTAGATGGTGTACATGCACTGCAAGTGCCAATTATTGTTTCGTTCTTCTTGTCACTGCCTAAAATTGAATGACAACGATAAAGAATAGAAGGTTGATCTTTTCCTATTTATAACTCTATCTATAGTTAAGTTACAAAAAAATACTTAAAAGAGTAACGAATGGACTTTCTTGCTCGTTCTTCTACATTTTGGAATGAGCACCTAGCTTCACTGACGGACAGACTGACAGACTGTTATTTATTTTGTATTTATTGACATTGCAAAAGTACTAAATTATGGTTGAATTGATATAAATGCTTTGACTTTGACTTTGCTATGCTAGTAATCACTAGGATAGCTTAACCCCAAGAATACACTAGGGAACAAATATCCCAAGACTTCTATCGGTGACATGTCGAACGAAGCCGGCAGATGTCGCCTGACATAACATCACGCCTTTTATCCCTGAAGGGGTAGGCAGAGGTGCACATAGAAGTAACACCCACTTTTCACTATTTATGTTATGAGTCCCATGTAATAGGGGGTGAGCCTATTGCCATATACCGGGCACATTTCCAGACTCCGTGCTACTACTGAGATTTTTTAAAAAACCCCAGTAATACTTTGCCCGACCCGGGAATCGAACCCGAGACCCCTAGCCCGGCAGTCGCACTTGCGACCACTCGGCCAATGAGGCAGTCAGTATGTCGCCTGACATATATGTAATTAGTAATTACGGTGACAACGCTCAACTTATGTCCGTCCGTATAGTGCCGTTGATGTTGCCAGACATTTCGACCGACATCGCTGGCGATATATAGATTTTATATACTACAATATAGTAAGGGGGTGTAAAAGCCAGGGCTTCGCAGAAAAAAGACTAAACAAATACTGAGCAAGAAATAAATTTAATAAAGTATAACTCAACGAGTACAGTACAGCAAGTAAAATAATTAGTGTCGGTATATGTCTACGCCAGTACTCAGTAAACACAGTATCAACACGACAACACTTTCGAACGAACCACCGCACGGAGGTGAGGGGCGAGAGAACCATGCGCCAGCTCCGTCAGTGCTGCCACCGCGCCGACAGTCGGAAATCATAGGAGCTACTGCGCATACGCGTTCCGTCTTCGCACACAATGTACACGCGCTCCGCTATAATAATCTAATTCAATAACCTCAACTTACAAAACAAAGAGGTTTCGTCAATTAGTCTTTTTATTCCGCATCAATCGTAAGTTGTTACTTACAAACTGTGTTTGTATATTTTATATTATGTATTTTTTATATTATGTACTGTTGTACATAATATAAATATATAATATTTTTTATATTATGTACTGTTGTACATAATATAAAAAATAAATAATTAAACTACCTAATAGCTAAGATTATACCAAGCACATGTCGTTGCTATGGCAAATCCAACAGGCGCTCATACAGGGAGCTATCTTACTTACTAAACTAGTGATGTTTATACATGTAACATAAAGTTAATAGAGAAAATTCTAATTTACATTTATACATAGAATTTAATGTGGGTTAGCTATAAGGTGTTTTAATTTTCCAGATCGAGTGGTCTTTACGTGTGGGTCCCAGATATACTAAACAGTATTTTGAGAAGTAATACCAATAAGAGTATCACGATATGTCAGATTATACATGACAAATTCGTAAATGCAAGCGTAAGTACTAGTTAACTTGTTTTACTACAAGTTTAATTTGTTTTAGGGTAGTTTCCTAAATTTTATTTGAATGTCCGTCTGGTACATTCATTTAAAAACTTTAGACACGTATTTTTTCTTTTCTCACAAAATTAAATACTTTCGACGATATATTAATTTGAAATATCGTGTGACGTCACAGCGTGTCACATTTTGTTGCACTTTGTGACGTAACTACTAAACTTAGCGCCATTTTATCTAAGTATTGCAAATTAATACGAGAAAATAAAATAATACGTGTCCAATATTGTTTCATTATCTAACTGACGGACTAATTAGATTTTTAATTTTGATACCCTGGAAACTACCCAATTTCAAAGACGTTTTTTCCTGCTCTTGTAACGATTAAATGCTTATGATGACGGTGAATTACAGTGCCAATAATTGTCAATATCATTGATTGCTTATTAAAAATTAGCAGCACTGCAGCGCTCTCTACAATTACTAATCATAGCAAGCTACAAAAGACAGTCAAAAGACTCTACTCTAAAGACAGTACATAAGGATAGTATATAAATTAGTATATATATACATAAGGATAATATATATTATTCTAGAAATACGGTATTTTCCTGTAGAACACCTAATCATACCGAAAAACCTAAAAATTATACTGAAGACATGGTATTTTAGTCTCAAACCCTATTTAGTATACACCCAATAAACAGAACACCCGCATAATGTTACCATTATCAATTCCAGCTGCACAGTGAATCAGCGGCCTGCGAGTCGGAGGTGTCAGTGGCAGTGTTCCCGATCTCCATGTCCATGGGGGCTGTGTTCGCCCTCACATACCTCGCCATAGGGTTCCTCATCAACAAGGTTGGCAAGAAAACGTTATACAGTAAGTTTTATTAAAGTTTTATTTCGATAAATTAATTTATTAATTAATTAAGTGCCCTCTGTTGAGGCCAAAGGCCCCTTCGCACATGGAGAAGATTTGAGTATTAATCAGCACATTTGCTTAAGGTACATAAGCGATTATGAACTTATAATTAGAAAATCTTTGGAACTGTAAAAAACGGCAGTTCTTTGAATTTTGTATGAGATTGTGTATTGTGACATCACGTTTTTTGGTCTCAAACCGCATCTTTATTTCTTAAAAATTTGCTGGAAAAGTACTAAAGCTGGTCATAATTTTCATCAAATCAAAACACTTTCATTAATTGATATTAATGAAAGTGTGATTGTTTTTTAACATTTTATTGTATTGAATTATTTTGATTAAGGCAAGTACCTAATTGCAGGTCCAAGTGGCCTTACAATTTTCTTACACTTAACATATAAATTAATTCGTTTTTAGTAAAATTTACTGAGGTGTGTATCAAGTGGGTTTCTTTCTGTTGTCCAGTATTTTTGTGCCGTTTGAGACTAGAATCATTTTGTCTCCTGCAATAAAAACACCGAGGCAAGTGGAAATTATTCGTTTTCTTCTCTAGTTTTATCTATTTTCTGATTTATTTCGTTATGGGAAAATAGATACAAGATCGAAAATATATTAGAAGTTACTCATGTACCTGGAACGAGCCGGACTTAACAATTTCGGTTTTTTCAGGGTCGTATTTGTATCTATAGTAGATTTCGGTTCTGGGAAGTATTGGTCTCTTTCAATAAAAGTAGTTTTAAAAAAGTCCGACTGAAATAAGAATAAAAAAAATTAACTCACAACTTTGCTATTTAACATTTTCCATAATCAGAATTATGAAAAACCGATTTCCATTCCCGAATAATTGACCTTCTGAATACCCGATTTTTTAATATTTTTGCTAATTAATGTTCTCTTATTCAGTATAGGTTTTATGCTGTTCCAAATTACCTGCTCTTCTTACTGTTTTCAAAGCTGTCGGCTCTGACCCAAAATTAACTGTGTAAAACCGGAAAAGTACATACATAATCATTACGTCCACCTTCTAATTGAATCGGCAGAGGTAATAGAAAGAAAAATTATTAAATTATGTCATAATTCAATTACTTATTCATCAATAAAATATTAAGTAGCAATATGAATAAGTAGGTACACGAGTTGTCTACGCGCTCGATAGATGGCGTTGTACAATTCCATAGTTTTCCTGAATCGCGCTATGGTTTCGTTACATGCGTTTGGTTGGGGTCTGCCGCGGTCGACCTGAGTTAGTTAGGAGTCGAGAAATCGGCGCCCCTATGGGACTAATAACATAACTGGTATTTTTTGAATAAACTCGTGGCTGAAAAGCTACTGAGTTTTATTATACTTGAAAATTATTGTTTAAATTTGATAATTCTACATTATTATTTATTAGTACTGAAGTTGGACACTAGATGGCGTCCGCGTTCGACGAATGTGGGGCCTTCTGAGGCAAAGAACAACGAGGTAGATTAAATTAATACATAATTGAATAGAAATTTTATATTATTTTCTATTATTTCCCTTGATCATCAAATTATAATTATAGTTTGTTTTGTCGTCCTGCATTCCTGGCGTCTTCAAAATAGAAATGAATTTCAATATTGCATACATATTTCTAAGAAGCTGAACATTTTCATGAACGATGTGAGAGACTAACAAGTTAATCATCATCATAAAGTCACGCCATTTTATCTTTGAAGTGATAGGCAGAGCGCAATATTATATGAATAAAAAAAGTATGTAATACAACAATATTATACATATTTGTTTATTCTAGGTGGTATAATGTTTATCTGTGGCATCGCGACGATTGGAGCAGCGTTCGTACCCGAGGGTATAGCGGCGACGGTGCTGCTCATCATCAGCCTGTGCTCAGGGTGTGCGGCCTCCATCCTGGCGGCTATTGCCGTCGATGTGTTCCCTACGCAGTTGAGGTTAGTAGCCTTTTTTTAAGGGGGGAAAATCATGGAATGACTGCTCCCGCCTGGGTGAGGCGGGAGAGAGTGTCAGACTTACTGACTAAAAACCACCCCGTTCCTACTCCTGCACTTCGAGCCGGAGCCCCGGCAACCCGTTAGGTTCTCTGCGACAGGTTAGTAGCCTTGGAGGTGGGAAGTGGTGGGATGGTAGGTAATCATGGTGTTAAGATAGAAAAAATATTATAAAAATCTGAGCTTTCACATTGGAATCAAGAACAGCGGTTTTAGATTTCATTTTCGGCTGCTAAATACGACTGAACTTAAAATCTTATTGAACTGGTGAGTTTGTTGTATGTTTGTTACTTAATAACTCCCAAATGGCTGAAGGGAGCGGGATAAAACTTGCGACCACTCGGCCAACGAGGCAGTCATATTTTCAAATCTCTTCATACTAGCTAATTCCGCGCGGTTTCACACGCTCTGCTCAACTCCTATTTGTCATAGCGTGATGTTTTATAGCCTATAGCCATCCTCGATAAATGCACTATCCAACACAAAAAGAATGATTAAAATCAGACTTGTAGTTACGGAGATTAGCGCATTCAAACAAACAAACAAAAAAACAAACTCTTCCGCTTTAAATAATAGTATATGATTATTCACAGGGCTATGGCGATGTGTGTGATGTACATGGTGGGCCGGACGGGTGCAGCTGTCGGCTCCAACTTCCTGGGGGCCACTCTAGACCTGCACTGCCACGAGGCCTTCGCTGCTTTCGGAGTCTTTACTGCTGGTGAGATAAATATAATTGGAAACATTTTCTTCTTGCTAAGTTGTTATTGCAATCTGATGCCGTGGTTAGGGGATACGCATTTTTTTTTTTTATATTTGATGGGGCGACGTTTGACCACTATCTCACCTGATGGTAAGCGATGATGCGGTCAACGATGGAGCACGTCGTCCCATAAGCAACCTATTCACTCGGGCCTTGAAGACTCCCAGGAACAACAGTATGTACCTATTAGCCACGTTTTGGATATGTATGGTCATTGAAACTGTTTTATTTCCATTAAATTTTACCACTGTTGTAAAGTAATTACCAGAAAAAGTTCTAGTCAAGTGTTTTTCCGTGAAATCTTGTTAACCAATTGAACCATTATTGCATCAGAAGATTTGCCTTGTTAATTTTTAAGTGGCATTGAAATGTGAAATGCTAATGGTAAGGTGAGTACTATAAATTATTCTTTTTCGTTCCAGGATCAACAATTCTTATGATCTTCTGGCCAGATCCTAGGCAAGTGAGACAACAACTTGAAGAGAAAGGATTCACATACTAATTCTATGACGTCATAGCATAGGTTTAGGTACCAAATTACCTAATTTACAAGTTCCAAAAAGAGACTGATCTTATAGAACGCTGTTTATAACAACGCAACTGTAACATTTGTTACATTAATGAGGCATTTAGATGATTTATAATAGTAATAATTAATTGTAATTATTAGCATAACTAAATAAATTGATTTACATAATTATTAAACAAATTAATTATTGGTTTTATTTTACCTACAAATTTAAGTGCAGCGCCATCTATTGAAATTGTTTTGAATTAGTGACTACCTACACTTTGAAACTCGTGATGTAGTTTACAAACAGATTTAGTAGATAGCGCCACTAACCCTTTTTCAGTAACTTGAGAGCTAAAACTTGTAAGGATAAGAAATATAATATATTAAAAGAATTTAACTGATATTAACGCCATTTCAAATAAATTAAAATTAGATTTTTCTTACCAACTTCATGAAATTTACATACCTACTGTTCCTGCAATAAGAGGCAACCAGTTTGAGTACCTACTAAGCTTAGCAAGAATTACATAATTATATTTTAGTACCTTAAACATTATAAGCACTATAGATAAGTATCTATCTTAAGTAAGAACACGTTCCCTCGGCTAACCAGAAAGGGGACAAAAGCCGATCCAGATTTTAATCTCAAAATAATTACTTTCACATATTTTAACCCCCAAGTGTCAAAATCAAAACCGTCAAGGGTATCCGAAAGGGTCAAAATAAGGTGAAAAATGTTTTGTCATTATTTATCCATTTAGATAATGTTGATCCGTTAGTCGTTCATCAAAATCGGCGTCTGCGCAACCCGTTGACACGTTTTTGTCGCCCTTGTTAAGGGGTTGAAAAAAAATTAAGTGGAGCGTCTAAAATTCTTTGTTGGCGCCGGGAACTGCGAAATAATGGACTTTGTATGATGACCCTTCCAAGATAGACCATCATTTACCAAGTGTAGGAGAGCCATGCTTCGGCACGAATGGGCTGGTTCCACCGGAGTGATACCACGGACTTATATAAAACCGACGTGAAACAATACATGCATTGTGTTTCATCATGAGAGTGGGGTTATCGGAGGCCCAATTAAACTGTCAAACACCGCGAGGACACCGGTGACCGCAACCTATTGTTCTTTAATTGTGTCTACGGTACTCAAAGGGTTAATTTGATTTGATTTGTATTAATCGAAGTAATCACACATGAAATCAATGCATCTTAGCCAACGCAGCGGCAGTTTATTGATGCCCTTCTTAAAGAAATCAGCTGGACGGGAAGCACCAGATTCTTGAAAGTAATTTTGTGCTGCCTCTCGGGTATTGAATCTTTATCCTGCCAAGAAGTCATCCAAATTCTGGAACAAGTTCCTAGTTTTTGGTCTGGTAAGTAGGGTGGATGACGGAGAACTTCCAAACCCAGTTCTTGCAACTTGGAGACAGACTGCTGTGCAGTATGAGGTCGCGCGTTAAGGTGGGTTATTATTAATGAAAGTAATAGGTAAATGAGAACTAACTAACTAACTATAAACTATTTGTGACCAATCCAGCTCTTCCTATAGATGTCTTAAGAACACATTTTTGAGACATAAACAGTATCTCTGGTTTATGTTGACCAAACGTGGGCCCATCAAATTTTAAAAAAAATCAGGACAAAAGCGTTTTATAGTGATTTCTAATCCATCATTACGTAGTCTACGTAGGCTCCTGCTTCATGGTCCAGCAGTGATGAGCTCCACCGCTATCGCTACCAAAGAACAAATAGCAGCATCCTCAATTTTTTTGCTGACCTAACAACGATCTTCAAGTAATCCTAAAGCCACCGAATTAGAATACCTGGTCACTTACTCACTAACTAATCTCATCAGGTGATCCGTCTGCTAGTTTATCGGTTTATGCTATAAAAAGAAATCCACGCAATACGGATGCAATGGGCGCTAGTGTTGCAACTCTAAAATACGAATTTTCACAATATCAATGTCGATCGATCGGAATTAGATTCAAGAGTAAGCTCCCTGGTGTTTGTTCAGCTGTGGAAATTTGGAGTCGCCGTCCAGTTGATGATGACGATGAAAATGAATTTATAAACACTAAGTACTTTCTTCTTCCTAAACTATTGTTCATCCGTATCAAATACTTCGTTTCCATATTCTACACACATCCTAATCTTCCCACAAACCGTGTCGGCTTGCTATTTCCAAAAAAAACACTAGTCTAATCACCCGAATCCGTCTCGTTTCCCCAAAAATGTTTTGATAGAGTATTTTATGACAAAATAATAGACAGAGTATCACTGTTGTAAAAAATGGTCGAATTATTTTTGGAAAAAAATCTTTGAGCGCAGACGCAGGTAGTGGTGTGTTCGTGTGGCATTGTTCTTACAGGGGTCGGGATTTGTTCTCTGATCGGGGGTTGATTGCGAAAAGATTTACTTAGGAATTCTTTAAGAATAGTTTTTAAAAGTAGGTAACCTAACATTTAGGTAAAAATAAAAGTAAGATCTTACAACAAGCATGCGTTAGATCTATATAATGTATATAAAAGAAAGTCGTGTTAGTTACACTATTTATAACTCAAGAACGCCTCAATCGATTTAGATGAAAATTGGCAGGGAGGTAGCTTAGAACCAGGAGACGGACATAGGATGCTTATTTATAGAATACTTTTACTTACGGGGGGAAAATGGGATTGCGCGTACGAAGTCGCGGGCAGAAGCTAGTTTTTTATAAAGAGAAGTTTTAGTAAAGAATTGGATTGATTACTATTTGCTTGCGAGATAGGAGTTAAATGAAAATTTAAACAGTTTAATACCTATTTTGCAGACGTATAAGATGAGTATACAACTTAAGTACATATATATTTTCGTTATTGACTATACTTTTCCGACACGCAGTGGGCAACACAAGAAACTCTTACAACAATAATTCAAACGGGATCTACAAGTTTCTGTCGAACACGAGCCACTGCAAAAACCCTATCAATATCGGACCTAAAACAATAATTTTATCAATTTCACCATAGCTATTTGAACCCCATAACGTCCCCATACACCGCACATATGTTGCCAACGGTTCGTGGTGGCTAATTAAAATTGTTGAACATACACCATGGGGTACAACCCCTACTTGTGACTTACCGTTTGACCTCGAAATTACCCCTGTTTATTCAGTTTGTAGTGTCATTTTGACCTTATTTATATGCGTTTTATAGTTATCTTTAACTTTCTCTTTGAGTATTTTCCTTTTTTCAAGTCTTCTCTTTTGTTTTACTCCAGATGGTTGACCAGGTTTTTTAATAAAGCTTAAGTTCTCTAATAGGCCTCAGCTGTAGCCAAATGCCATTTAGCGCTTGTCTACTTGTAGAGTAGAAGACGAAATTATATGGAATTGACGTAAATTTTAACACTTGTCAGTGTCATAGCCATACATTTAGTTTTCTACTCTCTCTGTAAACAAGTGCTAAAGTGGCGTTTGGCTAAAGGTATCGTTTACATTGCTACGTAGACCTTAATTAAAAAAAAGTCAAATAAAAAAATAGTTTTCTATCGTGCATTTATCTGAACTATCTATAAATGTGTTATTACGCCATTTAAGTTCGATATTCAGTAAAGTCTTAATGGGATTGCTGCAATCACAAGATTGATCTTCTATTCTTTTTAGAACTTTTGTTTATGTGTACCAAGTCTATAATATGCTCAATTTCAATAGAACTAGACTGTCAACAGTCAATTACTACAAACTTAATAAACTTAATTAAAGACTCCTGAGTTTATTTCGGCATTTTTTCTCAGGGTAGTTAGTTAGGAAATGTCGACAACATCGTTCGCTTGATAAAATTGACGTGAAAAGTGCTGCCTTTTAGCCTATTTGCAGAAATAAATTCACTTGTTTCACTTGTTAATTTGGGAAAATTTCCTAAACTCAAAGCCTCACTTTCCAAAAAAAAAAACACTTGCAATTTTCCAGAACAGGTGATCACTTCAGACTCCTTTTAACAAAAGATAAACAAAACAGTGTCCGATCTGCCGCCGCCCTACAAATCGGTTGATACAATATTGGTTACAAAAACTCCGTAGCACGTGCACTCTCAGGTGGGCGACACGTGGTAACCGCCGCACCATATGTCACTGGTTCGACTCCCAGTGTAAAAGGTTTCTGGAAAATTGTTCTGGTGAACCAATGAACATATTACTTAATTTTGAAAGAGGTATGAAGTGTTGAAGTAGCTTTGATATCTGTTGAATTTGCGTTGACTTAAATTAATCCATTAATTAATGCCGATAAGAAATTCTGACTTAATCGTCAACTGGCGAGCGCGAATCTCGCGAGCGCGCGCGAGTTGGCACTTTTCGATTTTGCCTACTTTTTTTGTCGTCAACTCGCGCGTCTATATAATTTGATGTTTTAATGTATAGTCAGCTACAAAAGCGTTATAACAAATTTAATTTAGTTAGGTACTTACCTACTATAAATGTATAAGAAACTTTATGAAATTTGATTTTTAAAATAAAACAAAATATACATCGTTTTGAAATCAGTTTATCAACAGGACAAAATATAAATTATTAGTAGTATTTCCCTTACTAATTATCAACAATATCACATTGATTTGAGAATTTGGCTTATTATCTTATTATCTAGTATGTAAATTGTAAAAAACTAAGTAAATAAAATAGAAACAACGAAAACACTCCCCTCACATACTCGTATACAAAATTATATGTGAGGAGATTTTCGATAAATCTCATAATATAAATAATTTAAACCGTACTGAATATTGGTAAATATAAAATAGTAAAGCTAAACATAGTAATTGACAACAAACTGACTTATTATTGCTCACTAATAAAATCAATCTTAGGAACCATAGAAAGAGTCTTAGAAACTATAAAATCACAGATCAGATATGGTTGTAAATGATTTTTACAAAAAACGCTAAACACTATCAATAAGTAGATTCATCAATTGGCTAAGTTATTACTGACGACCTACTAATAAAACTAATCACAGACTATAAAATCACAGATCATGGTTTGTTATAAATGATTTTTATAGCAAACGTTAAAATAAACAGACTATGCTAAATTAAATCAAAAATCACAAGATCAAAAGTTCGATACATAAGTCAATATTTATAACCCCATGGATAAATTCGTTAACAGTGTTGGTAATGTGCTCGTCAATAGCACAAGTTTCTTTACATTTTGCAGTTATATTAGACTTCTTTAAGTATAAAGTCTGATAATAATTATCTTCTTCTTTTAAGATGGTCAAAAAATGTGCAATACTTTTGGGTTTGCTATTAATTTTTTTATTTACCGTAGAATGCCAGCTCTCAACCATGTTCGTAGTGCGGTGTTGGCTAAAATTACAAGACCATTTGTCTGCGAAAATGGAAGTCTCATTCAACCAAGTTCGTAAAAATCATTTACAACCATATCTGATCTGTGATTTTATAGTTTCTAAGACTCTTTCTATGGTTCCTAAGATTGATTTTATTAGTGAGCAATAATAAGTCAGTTTGTTGTCAATTACTATGTTTAGCTTTACTATTTTATATTTACCAATATTCAGTACGGTTTAAATTATTTATATTATGAGATTTATCGAAAATCTCCTCACATATAATTTTGTATACGAGTATGTGAGGGGAGTGTTTTCGTTGTTTCTATTTTATTTACTTAGTTTTTTACAATTTACATACTAGATAATAAGATAATAAGCCAAATTCTCAAATCAATGTGATATTGTTGATAATTAGTAAGGGAAATACTACTAATAATTTATATTTTGTCCTGTTGATAAACTGATTTCAAAACGATGTATATTTTGTTTTATTTTAAAAATCAAATTTCATAAAGTTTCTTATACATTTATAGTAGGTAAGTACCTAACTAAATTAAATTTGTTATAACGCTTTTGTAGCTGACTATACATTAAAACATCAAATTATATAGACGCGCGAGTTGACGACAAAAAAAGTAGGCAAAATCGAAAAGTGCCAACTCGCGCGCGCTCGCGAGATTCGCGCTCGCCAGTTGACGATTAAGTCGAAATTCTTGACTGCTTCTTTGGCCGAGTGGTCGCAAGTATGACTGCCGGGCAAGAGGTCTCGGGTTCGATTCCCAGGTCGGGCAAAGTATTACTAGGTTTTTAAAAAAATCTCAGTAGTAGCACGGTGTCTGGAGCTGTGCCTGGTATATGGCAATGGGCTCATCTTCTATTACATGGTACTCTAAATAGTGAAAAGAGGCTGTTATATTGTACTGTGGTAGGTATCAGGTGCCATAATGTGCACCTCTGCCTAGTCCTTCGGGGGTAAAAGGGGTGATGTTATGTTATGTTTCATATGTTTTCGTCTGGGCTCAAGGCTATTACTGCAAAAGTCCAATATTCTGACTTTTACTCCGCACTGGATTTGAACCTTAGGCCTCAAATCTTGACACTCAGTAATTATAACTCAATTCACTTTACTCAGGACTCAAATTCATCACCTTTTCGTAGACATTCCCTCCACTAACCACTCGACCAATAGCATAATAGCAATTTATAGCCATTCTAATGACTCCTGCGCATCTGTTACTGATACTATCACGCTATAAACCAGTAATGTACATCGTATGACGTCATCAGACCGTGACGTCATTTCCATATCAACGGTAGACACCTCTGTTAGAGTATGTCGCTGTATTTTAAGTGTATAAAGGGTAGGTAGGAGTGTTAAAAGGTCAGATTGAATATTGTGATCTAGATGTCTAGGTAAATCTAGAATCTATTAAGAAAGAGCAGAAGATTTTGTATTAAGACTTCTATATTTTTCTCTCTTACTCACACTCACAGAAAACCGACGTGAAGCAACGTTTGCGTTGTGTTTCGTCGTGTGAGTGAGGTTACCGGAGGCCCACTTACTCCCCTCCCCTTCCCCAATATCCCCAATTCCTAAATCCCCAATGATCATTAAACTCCTAATCCCAAAAGGCCGGTAACGCACTTGTAACGCCTCTGGTGTTCCAGGTTCCATGGGCGACGCCGATTGTTTACCATCAGGTGATCCGTCTGCCCGTTCACCGGCTTATGCAATAAAAAAAAACAATTGAAACAAGTGAAACAAGTAAACCAAGTGAAAAAATTAAAACAATAAAGCAATGATATAAGGCAAGATATAGAAATAGTCCGATAAACTTTGACCATTCCATGACATATTCACATAAAACTCACATTACAAAGTCAAGTAGGTACAGTATTTACCTTCGTGGGAACCGCCCCGACTACCCACCTGTTGCTTCCCATCTTCAGCCAGTTTCCCATAAGGCACGCTCAGTGACCGTGACATCACCCTTGTAATTGCACCCTGTTATAATATATCACCTGGTTTTGTTGAGAAATGTTAGATTATGTAAGTATTGTTCATATGTAATAAAGACACTAGTTCGTCGATTTAGTAGTTGCAAGAACGACAGATGAAGTTTATCAAAGTAAATGTAAGTACTTATAATATTAAGTACTGTACTTACATACGGTAATATTAAGTATATCGCACACCTAACGGCTCCGGCACGGCTCAAGATCGTCGTTTTTTTTTGTTTTAGAAATAATAGAGGTACAAAAAAGGGTGTAAGCTTCTATATATTGACGTTATCAAATACTAGCTACTTCCGCGCGGTTTCACACGCTCTGCTCAGCTCCTATTGGTTGTAGCATGATGTTTTATAGCCTATAGCCATCCTTGATAAATGCGCTATCCAACACAAAAATAATTATTCAAATCAGACTTGTAGTTACGGAGATTAGTGCGTTCAAACGAACAAACAAAAAAACAAACTCTTCAGCTTTATATAATAGTATAAGATATAAGATGTCATACGACAAACGATTTAAAGTTCATGTTTAAATGACAAGTAAATTGTTGGATTGGAGCCGTACCCGAGCTAAGTATAGTCGTCATTACTCTAAAATTAACGTCTTTACGAACAACTTTAGAACTAGTTAATCTGAGAAAGAAATAATGGCTGAGAAAGAAACAAAACTACTTAAATTTTCTTACAAACTTTTTTTTAAAAAGTATACATATTATTGTTGGTATCAATGTTTGTCTGTTATCAAATCTTGTAAATTATTTTCTACTTACACATGACGTCTATTAAAGTCCTATCTAACGGGTAACCGGGGCTCCGGCTCGACGTGCTGGAGAAGGAACGGGGTGGTTTTTAGTCAGTAAGAGTCTGACACTCCCTCCCGCCTCACCCAGGCGGGAGCAGTCATTCGATGATTTCCCCCCTTAAAAAAAGTAAAAAGACATAACGAAAATATTCTACCTGGACATGACGAATATAAAAGTTCTACTAGGACATGACGTGTTGTAGCATTTGTTACCAAAACACCCAAGGAATAATCACAACATTTTGTAACATAAACAGGATAAAAATCCTTCCATATAACACCACTCCCAATTGACCCATTTACGGGCCAAAAAAGGCCAAAACGGTCGGCCAGAAAGGCGCAATCAGGCTCACTCGAGGCGCTACCGTCATAATCATAAAGGTAATCGATTAAACAAACATCCGCTCAGCTTTGTGCCATAAATCATCCATTGATTGGATGTGCATCACGTGGATGGAAAAAGATATAAAAGTGAGAAGTTTCTGCCTAATATTTTGAAGCCGCTTAGAACATTTTTAAGAGATGGAGATGTGGGTGTCAATTTTTTTAGTGTACTTAGCACGATTTATCTTACTTAATACATCTATAGAAACACAACTTTATTTGTCTGTTAGTTGTTTGAATCGATATCAATATTATAATTAAATTGAATTCTGAAATTTAAACTTTGTATTTTGTGTGCGCGACAGGGTCCATAATTGTGTTCTAGATTTAAGCCAATTTAACACATTATGGAATGCAAATAAAGATATATTATGAATATGGATATTAATAATAAATATTTGGAATTCCTTTTTTGTCTTCTTTACTTTACAATATTTTGTTCTTTTCTTTTTTATCAATTGTTTTATATTATCACTAATTTTAGCAAAAGTATAATTAGGAATTAAAACTTAATCAACTTCTGTCAGTTCTATACAAACATAATCTGTGTTCATGTAGCGCTCGCGCCGCTCCCAGTTTCGCCAACCCAATTAAACGGTCCCCACGATCGGTGCTATATCGTATCAGCCCAGTGCAACACGTTTATAACCTCCTCATTTAACTTAATAATCATGTTTTAACTGTTTTATTTTAAACTTAAATAATCAAGTTAATAAGGTTCGGGAACTATGTGTGAAATGGGATTTGGTTTAGAAGATGTTTTAAATGTTTAGATTGTTGTGACAAATATGAGAGTGAAATTATCAAGTGGTTACTATTGTAATGCATTGATATATTATATATGATCAACGCCATACCCTATGACGTCTATGCTACGTATACACGACACAGCAGAAAAACCTAGTATAGGTCAACGTTATTTTTTTTTAACCAAAAAAAAGGTAATTGTACAAGGATATGAAATATTTTTTTAGCCTAAACTAATTAACACTTCAACGTTTGTATGTAGTAAGAAAAAGAAAATCATAGACAATAAATTATACTCTTTGTTTTGTAAAAGTCATCTGCGATTATAAGAAATGGATTGTTTACTACTACCGCTAAATCTAACACAAGCGAGGCGCCTGCTATTTAGTAGCATTCGTCTATGGTCTATTATCTCACCAAAATTATTTACAACCGACTATTTCGTAGGAAACCTATGATTACAGCAAACAGCAGTCGAATTTTACAGAAAACAACCAATAAAAATAACCTATAAACAATAAAATAGTTTTTTACAAGATGGCCGCCGTAAAAAGCGCGCCGAACTTTGGCGCCATTTTTTTCTCTTATTTCTATAACGAGGAGATTAAGTAATATTGTAAAACCAACAGTGGGCGTTGGAACGCTTTGTTTTTTAGAAAAAAAATGTGTTTGGCGCCTTATAAGTTTAACATTAAGTCATTATGGGCTGTTAGGTCAGGTCAGTTACGACGAATTTTGGAAAATTAGTTTTTGATAATGAAGTAACGGGGAGAATATTCGACGGTGATCATCGTAAGCTATAACAAGATCAGAATAAATTATTTGAGGTGTAAATATCACTGGTCTTTTTATAATACATGGCTCCAAGGACACATTCACGTGATAATATGTCGAAGCGTGTCCTATACATTTTTTTTAAATCAGCCTAATGCCGTACACACTGTTTTGACCTTACACCTAGGTAAGTACGACCGTCATCTAAAACGAGTGTGATCTAAGTATAAGAATATAAATAAAAAACAGAACTAGACATTACGCAAACGAATGTTTTAAAATGAACGAATTATAACTGCAGACGTTTTTTTGATAATCAAAACTAAAAAAAAATACAAATTGGGGCAAAACAAACAAACCGACGAGCTATAATTCATTATTACACAACCAAACTATATTGCTAACCGCCAAATTCTAACCGAAAAATATCTATAATCGGGAATCGAACGCGCACCCAATAATCAGGGTTAATCACTGACGGGCTTGTTTGTTCAAAACTTCAAAAAAATATTTGGCTGATGCCTTTTGGGATTATTATCGAAAATTTTGTTCTAATTGATATAAACATGCTATTTTTGGTTTGTTCCGGGACTGTAGCTAGATCGATTATATATTATAACAACTGAGGCACCTCGAACAAAGAAGGGCTAATGAGGATTTTACTCAGCTTACTGAGTAACAAGTAAGAAGAACATAAACTGTCGAAATAAAAATCAAAAATCAAATCATTTATTAAACTGTCAAACACCGAGCGGTATGTCTATAAATATGGTACTCGACGAGTTAAAAAGGCTACTCCTAAAATAATTAAAATAAACAGACTTATACATACATGCCCTACAAATTATTGTCGTCATTAAAGAAGTAATTTATATTGTAATACCATCAACTGGATAAGTTCGATTTTAATTTGTGTTTAAATATAATATTGAAACGACATACTAACATTGTATTGTTTCATGTTGTTCGGGATTTAATTGTATATATTGTAGAGGTATAAACCATAAGAGTTTCTTTTATTTTTCAATAGCATTACGCGTTACTGTCTGTTATTGACACCGTTATTGTTAAATTGAAGGAATTTGGATGAATTATATTACAGAAAGTCCTAAATCTTGAAATCACTACATAGTATAAAACGAAGTCGCTATCCAATGTCTGTCTGTCCCTATGTAAGCTTAGATATTTAAAACTACGCAACGGATTTTGATACGGTTTTTTTTAATAGATAGATTAATTCTTATTTTGCAACCGTGCGAAGCCGGTGCGGGTCGCTATTAATTAATCGGTATATAGCAATATGTAGACATCCGCAAGAATGTTCTGCTATCAGGTGTACGTACCTCATCTTCTTCATCTTAACTCGTCGAGTACCGGTTTTATAGACACAATTAAAGAACAATAGGTCGCGGTCACCGGTGACCGCTTGGTGTTTGACAGTTTAAACTATTTCTATATTGTGAGTTTTTCCCGTTATCTGAAACTCTAAATAGCAAATTAAATCGATAATCGCTTAAACACTCCCTACGTAATTATATCAACCCAGAAATTTTACAAAACAAATATTACCTAAACATAATGTCAGTTATTAAAACCAATATTTTTGTTATAACAACTGTAAAAACTATTATTCTCATTTGTTTTTTTTTTCACTAAAACTTTGACAAATTATTGCTTGTCTTTCGAAGCGTTATAATTATCTGTGATTGGCAAAGTTTTAATTGTAGTTCAATTATCCCTATAACAATTACAGTAAGAATCAAAATGGAACATATCGGTAGTTGAACAAAAATTTGCACCCTGATTTCGCACAAGAATTTTGCAACATAACTAGTTTTGCGAATTCGAACCATATTGCTAAGATTATAAGATTTACATTTAAACGAAAATGTTAAAACAAAGCCAAAAAAATGGGTGTTTGCAGTGCACCTTTTTGCGGTTTGCGACAAAGATATTTTTTTTCAACAGTCTGCGCAAGCGCCGATTCTCTTGTTTGATCTATTTGTCATATTAGCGTGTGCGGTACCTTTTGTCTTCTTTTTTGTTTGTTATAATTATTGCGGTTATGATTTTTGCAAAATTTTTGCATAGACAACCTTTGAAGTGGTTGTAATTGGGTGGTTACGCTCGTGTGGGTTCGTCGCCATGATGATAACATGACAAGCAGTTTTTATTCTTAAGCTTATTATATTGTGAAAGTTGCACTGCACAGTTTATTGTTCTAATTCTTATTTTAAAAGTCCTCTCTCTCTTTGTCTGTCTTGTAGGCGGTCAAAGATTTTCATATTTAACCTTTTTCATCGTACCTTACCTTAAGTGTGGGAGAGCCATGCTTCGGCACGAATGGGCCGGCTCGACCGGAGTGATACCACGGCCTTACAGAAAACCGACGTGAAGCAACGCTTGCGTTGTGTTTCGTCGTGTAAGTGAGGTTACCGGAGGCCCAATGACCCTCCCCTTCCCCAATCTCCCCAATCCCTGAATGATCTGATCCTCAAACTCCTAATCCTCAAATGGCCGGTAATGCACTTGTAACGCCTCTCGTGTTCCATGTGTCCATGGGCGACCCGATTGCTTTCCATCAGGTGATCCGTCTGCTCATTTACCGGCTTATGCCATAAAAAAACTACTGCTAATTTTTTATCGATTGTAAATTAAGTTGATTGTCAATTGACGGCCTATCTAAAGTTGGACTAATAAATTTTCAGTCCAGGATACGATCATCAATTTCAATTTCTTTTTGTTCATCTGGAAAACATCAGTTACCAAATAAGAGGTAGGTAGATGACAAACAAAAACACGTTTCATACAAAATCTTAATGTTTTTAACTTACTTCCAGACATTTCAAGGCTTACTTGCTCCAGTTTTGATCCCGAAGTCTTTCAATAATACAAGTTACACCTTAATGAAGGTACTTACATAAAAAACCAAGTTTTTTTCAATTCAAAAGCATCTTTTGTGCGATTGCGTGATTGGTAGATCCTTGGGAATAAGTGGTTTTTATTCAATGATATGTTTTTTTACCTGCGGCAAGGGCAACTGTACTGTATTGAGATTCGAGGTTACATCTGGGTGGTGGAGTTGACATTGTTTGATGATAGTAAAACAGTTTTATGTAGCGTAAATATTAATATTTTTAGCAGTAGTATATAAATTATTTTGGATATAATTATGTACCTACCACAACATTAGGGAGAAATACGTGGTTATTTGAGAGACCACATATCAATAAGACCTGACCAAATGGCATTTAGCATGTTTGTTGCAAGTAGACTGCCTCGTTGGCCAAGTGGTCGCAAGTGCGACTGCCGGGCAAGGGGTTTCGGGTTCGATTCCCGGGTCAGGCAAAGTATTACTAGGATTTAGAAAAATTCTCAGTAGTAGCACGAAGTCTGGAGTTATGTCCGGTATATGGCAATAGGCTCACCCCCTATTACATGAGACTCATAATATAAATAGTGAAAAGTGGGTGTTACATTGTACACTGGTATAATGTGCACCTCTGCCTACCCCTTCTGGGATAAAAGGCGTGATGTTATGTATGTATGTATGTTGCAAGTATATTAAATAGAAATAAAAATGACAAAGGCATAAATTGTAGCACAAGTGCTACGACTATTACTACGAAAAGCGTAGCAAATACTACGAGCGTGTGCGCATGTTTCTTATACCTACAAGTATAGTGTAGTTTATTTATTTATTTATTGTTATCTGGCCATTGTATGTTTATGCAAATTCAATAAAATAATATAAACAGCAGATTGCTAATCATTTGATTATCAGCTCCCGTGTAAGAAATTAGATAAAATTTTTTAAAATTAGCCAATTTTCATTTCAACAACTGGCATTACTTATTAGTCTGTAACGCATTTCAAACAACAGGAACGTTTTCTAACACATACCATTGAATTTTGTTCAGTTTTGAAACGTAAACGTAACGTGTTTTTTATAGTTTAGTTGGATCGAGGTGTGAATTGTCGCCTGAGGGTAAAATCAACACTTTCGTTGGTTTATAAAAACATGATTGTGTTGGATCAAAGTGATTTTCTGTTATTAAAATAATCGATAACCAAAAAATGTTTATCTAATCATTTGGGTATTTGATTCTTATGGGAAATGCTGCGGGGTATAGGGATGGGGTTAAAATCTATGACAAACTGTGAGATTGAATTGAACAGGTAGGGAAATTGACTATTTATTGAATAAACACATTTTTGTGGTTAAAGGGTTGTTGTTATTAATATTTTTATAGATTTATTTGGGTTTCACGATAATCTGTTCCTTGTTATAGTATTAGACTAGTCAGACTTATGCTGGAATACTGAAACGTTACTCAATTTTAAGTTGTACTTAAATATCGTGCCATCTCTGTCATTTCACAAAGAATTAGTAGAGACAGAACTATACTTAAGCGCGACTTAAAATTGAGTAACGTTACAGTACTCGGGCATTAGCCTGTTAAAGTAGGTACGAGTTATGAATTATAGGAATTAATTGATAAATATGTTCAAAGACTTTCGTATCAACATTTGTAGTTACATCTTTCTTGTAGGGTATGTAGCTGCACTGTACTACTGCACTGAAGCTTCTGTTCAATTAAAAAACCATAGATTAAGACTTTGACTGCCAATAAAAAACTGTTGAAGGTAAATCCTCCGCTAACGCCGGTCACCGGTGACATCCATGGCGATGAACGTGTTAAAAAAATTGCTCAAACCTTTGATTATTGCTTCCATATTTTACAAAAGTCACTTCTGTGAAAGACATACATACATACTTTAAACCAATGGCTATGACCTCAAATCCAGTATTTGACCACATCATTGTATCATACAAAGAGTGCTCTCATTTCACGATCTTACACGTAATCTCATACAAAAGGCCATGAAAAGCCTCATTTTTTAAAGTTGTAATTATTTAGGCTATAGCTTTGGTGATGGTATGAGCGGGAGCGGGCAATGATCTTGTGTAACTGTGTATAATGTATAATAATATGTTGTGTATCGTTTTGTAAACGGGAGTTGTGTATCGCTTTATGATCCTAACTACAGATCAAGATTAACATTATAAGTATTCTATTTAAAACATTAATTTTAACCGTGCCATTGTTCAGACGTCCATTTCATTCTGTTCCTTAATAAAAGACATGAAATAATATGATGCAACCGGGAATTCCATGTACTACTCATTTGATCGACAGTTTCATAACTCGAAGTCCAATTAGAGGAATCTTACAGTCAAAATTTCCGCATAATAAGGAGTCAAGCTCATACAAAAGACTTAAAGAGTTCAAAATTGGTTTATCACAACATTGTAAGCTTCAAATTATGGTCAAGATTATGCAACAGATGTAGTTTTTTCTTTTTAAAAAGCATTCATTTTGTTCGCGTGTATAGTGTTACCAACTTATTTTTGCATTTGACCGTGGCACTAGTGTCGTTTAATATCATCTTGTGGGAACATTTTTGTTAAGCGGTGCTTTTAGTTTCGAATTTTACCACCTTAGTGGATAAGTTGGTGGTATTTTCTTGAGGTAATCAATTGATTGTATTCACTATTGAGTATTGTTGAGTGTTGGTAAAATGAGTATTAAATAGTTGCCCGAAGGAACGTCTTTAAACAGTGGCTTTGAGGACACTAAAAGGAGTTTACGCATTTTTGCGACTTTTTGAAAATAATTTGGCATCAGTCTCTTATGGAATAAGGTCATCTTTTGTATGTTATTCCTTTTAGATAGACCGATATAAATAAAGTCAATGGCTTATTATGTAATTTGTTTTGAGATTCATCTCTTGTCTGAAAATGCGTCCGGTAGATGGCAATAATAATATTTATGATATGAGTCTCATGTAATAGGGGGCTCACCCCCTATTACATTAGTCATAAATAGTGAAAAGTGGGTGTTACATTATACTTTCGCATTAAGTAAGTACCATAATGTGCACCTATGCCTACCCATCGAGGATAAAAGACGTTATTGTATGCATCTCTTGTTGTTATAAATCGTTGCCTCACACATGAGTATTTTCTCTTGTTTCATGCATTTACAAAAAACAGACACACACATACATATACTTACATATTACACCGACACCCGGAAAATCAAACCATGGATCACAAAAAACCCTTATGCTGGATTTGAATCCCCGATACTTTTCGATCAATTCTTCAACCGCGACATGATAAGACAGAATGATTTCTACTTACCCCGTTATAAAACACGGCATCACAAGTTAGAAATGATTGCGATTTGCTCCCGTTATCAACAATTTGTCGTATGTCGCACACAATGGCATTCCTATGAAATGGTCGGTCATTGGGAGTAGTTGAGCAGTTAGGAGTCGCTGTCCGACCACCGTGACGTGGCCATTTAATGAGCTATCGGCTATTTAACCGACTTTAAAAAAGGAGGTTCTCTGTTCGACCTGTGTGTATGCTTGTTTGTGCGCGACTATAATCTATATGGCGATTGGGTGAATCGATTGTATTTGTTCACTTAGGAGATTGTTTTAGTATATTAATCAATCGACTTTAAAATAAGAGGGGGTTGGAATCGTTTTTTTTTAACGTACGTTTTTACTTTGAGAATACCTAGTTAAAGTAAAAGTTTAGAGATTTGGAAGCTCTAGAAGACTTGCAATATCAGAGGTATTACAAGGGCGTAGCGGATTAATACAAACAGGATTCTTTCTAAAATATTATGTTTTCGGCTTACTCACGTAATAATTTGACGAGGAACTCGACTAGTTTCAAGTCATGCTAGAGGCTCATATTCATGAGCAGCATTTCGCGACCCACGACGCGGCGATTGTCGCGCTGATACTCTCGTCAAATTATTACGTGAGTAAGCCGAAAACATAATAATTTATTTAGTATGTCTCACGAAAGTTACAATACAGGATTCTTTCTGTTTAATTGTGCAATTGTTTTTTTACAGGAGGTTAGTTTTTAACAATTTTTTACGAAATTATTTTAGTTGACTTTTCAGAAACGTACATAAACGATACAATATACAAAAATAAAAGTTGATTTACACTTGCTTGGATTTAAAAAGTAAATTAGTTCTTATAATACATATCATAACATCACCCTGGAGGGGTAGGCAGAAATGCACATTACGGCAATCAATGCCACCGTACAATGTAACACCCACTTCTCACTATTTATGTTATGAGTCCCATGTAATAGGGGGTGAGCCTATTGCCATATACCGGGCACGATTCCAGACTCCGTGCTACTACTGAGATTTAAAAAAACTCAATAATGTTTTGCCCGACCCGGGAATCTTGCAACCACTCGGCGAACGAGGCAGTCAATTTTTTAACATTTTATACATAATAGAGTTTCTGTAGCCTGGATGTAATCTACGTCTATAATAATTCGCTATCATTTCCTAAAATACTTCAATAATACCTCCCAAGGCGTTTCACTAAACTGTTTCTATAAAAAAACAGTATCAGACCCGTCAAATTTAACAGTTTTCGATAGAGCCGCTCTATAATTTCGCTAAACTCTATCATTTTGTGTTTAACGGTAAATTGCACTAAGATGGCGCCCGCGCCTCTTCCGTTTGTCTATGGATTTTGATTTCCTGTTTTCTGTCACCCTGTGTGGTTTATGCTGGATTTGATTAATGGTGTGTTTGTCTATGTGGCATTTTGGATGTCGTGTGGGGTAACGATTTCAAAAATAATCAACAAACATAACATCACGCCTTTTATCCCCGAAAGGGTAGGCAGAGGTGTACATTATGCCTCTGTACGATGTAACACCCACTTTTCACTATTTATGTTATGAGTCCCATGTAATAGGGGGCGAGCCTATTACCATATACCGGGCACAATTCCAGACTCCGTGCTACTACTAAGATTTTTTTTGAAAAACCCAGTAATAATTTGAATCGAACCCGAGACCTCTTGCCTGGCAGTCGCACTTGCGACCACTCGGCCAATGAGGCAGGCAGTAGCAAAAATAATCAAAAATTTTTGATATACATTTTGTGTTCATTAAAGTTGCAGATATTAAATAAAATATTCCGGTGCACTATCAGAAGAAGGGGTAGATATATAAGAAGTATATATACACCTAATTTACTAGTTCTATTTTTTATCTTAATTTATGATAGCTGACAACTTACTTACAAACCGTCGCACTGTTGATGCGGTGGCTGGACAATCGGCTGCCGTGCAGCGTATCGCGGGTGATTCCCACACGGAACAACACTTTGTGTGAATTAGTGTGCCTGTAAACGCACCCACGTCACAGGATAAAAACTTAGTGTGGAGCAATGGTTTTATAAAAAAAAACCCCTTGCAAATAGTTTTAAATGAGTGAAATGAGATTGAACGATCAAAAATCAACATTCTCACAACAATCTCTTAGAAGGATTCTACCTACCTACTATATCATTTTTTCTGCAACACAAATCAGAACAAAGCATTATCTTATCTAATTTGATAAATATCATAATGTCTTCATCTACAACGGATTGATTAGCTCTAATAAATAACATTGCATTTATAAGCATAACCCTAAACCGCGTAGGGGGCAAATTTGACCCATTTATTTATTTTACCCATAGTGAAATTGCTTGTTTGATGGATTTTAAACTTTATTACATTACATTAAAGGTTGGGATATTGTATTGGCTTCTGTACCAATAAATATTATTGTAATTTAGTTATAAAATTATGCAAATGTTATTAATCAAGGATTGTTAAGGTTTGGCCACACACTGAGTGAACGGAACGGTGTATGAATTAAGTTGTTCTAGAGTTAAGTTTATTTTTGCTTATTATTTTATTAGTGTATGGTGGTAGAAAGAGTTTGTAGTAGTGGTATAAAACATTCAATTTATTATCCTTGTTTTTTTATGGTTAAGGAAAAGAAAGTAAGTTTGAGCTGATTAATAAAGCGACAAACGTATTAGGTCATTATTTGACTTAAGAAATGACTTTTGAATATCATAATTAACAGAATCTATAAATTTCCTGTGTGTAAATTTAGGTGTTTCATTTTATTAATTAAATAACGCAATCAAAAACGATGTTGCCTTTTGCGCGGGGATAGATCCAACAAACCAAAAACCATGAAGTTTGGGCTAGCCGATCTTGAGTTATAAGTGTTGGAACAAACCCGTCTTTCTTTTATATATATACATATATATTATATACGTATATATATAAAAAAGTGTCGTGGTGGCCCGGAGGTTTAAGACGCCCACCTCTCATGCATGAGGGTGCGGGTTCGAAACCTACCAACGGCAAGTACCAATCTGACTTTTTCCGAGTTATATGTACTTTCTAAGATTATTTAGACACCACTGACAAACGGTGAAGGAAAAACATCGTGAGGAAACCTGGACTTATAATTTCTAATTATAAGTTTGAAATCGCCAACCCGCATTGAGCAAGCGTGGTGATTAATGCTCTAACCTTCTCCGTGTGAGAAGAGTGCAGCAGTGGGCATTTATAGGCTGTTGATGATGATGATGATATTATATACACATATTGTTTTAAAGAAACGTTGCCCCGCACTAGGGTTATCTCCTGTGTCGTGGGTGCATTTACAAACATACAAGTTCACGTACATATGACACCCAGACCAGAAACAACAATTTGTGGATCACACAAACTGTTGTTCCGTGCGGGAATCGAACCCGCGACGGCAGCCGGTTGCCACCGCACCAACCGTGCAGTCATATATATTAGTAGTGCATAACAACGAAAGCCCATGCACCCTCGTAAATAAAACCCGGTTCAAGATTTAACTTCAAACGGATACCGTTTGGAAGTTAATCACTAATTATATCTAACAATCAAATCGGAAGTGAACTCCGGAACGAAGGTTCGGTAACGGGACCAACCCTTGCCACTGAGGTACCGTTACCAAAAACCTTTTCTTTTTACTTTTTTTGTAACTTTTTTATTGTCAAAATTTTTCACAGTCAACTTGATCCGGTGTTCCGTTACGTTTCTTCCTTCGATCTGTTATTGTATACTGGTAAACAATGAAATAAGATATCAAAAGTTAAAGAACGTATCGTCTGAATTTGTAGGTCGAACGCTTTGAGGAAATTTCCTCCTGAACTGATCGGAAGGGAATAAAATAAGTATTTCGATATTGTCTTATCCGAACTGTTGTTTTTAATTATTTAGTTCAAAAATAATTTCCTCCTTTAGTTAACAGGTGTCAGCACTATAATCTGTTAAATAACACATATAAACATGCAAGTTTCTTAAATATAAAAAGAAGTGACAATATCGATGATATAAACAACATCTTAGATAAAATTTATACAAACATTTTTAACACAAATTCTCATATTTCCATACATTGTAATCCTAACAAATTAAGGATCATAAAGTAAACTATTCAGATTAAGTAAGTTAGCTTAACTAAGGGAAAAAGACAAGGGTATACTGGACCCATAACATTTTTTATGGGTCGCGAAATCTGAGCCGCGGCAATGGGTTAATCACGTGTAAAATAATCGATGAAAAAAATAATGTTCTTGACCTCACGGGGGTTTGGGAATTGGTGTATACTATAAGACGTTTTGTGGGGTAGGCAGAGTTTCAAGTTGTTTATATTAATTGGTGTTGACAACATTAGTATTGGTAGAGGAATAAGATTTCACGATAACAATCTTGACTAGGTTGATGCTTTGGTTTCCGGATTGGTAAAAAATTGAGGAGTAGTAGATAATTCGTAATTCTGTTTAGTAAGGAGCTGTGCGGTCTACATATGTCTATTTCTTACCACCGATACTCTTCATATGGGTGTCCTATCGTAAGAGGTAGGAGTCATTTAAGGGACGGAGATCGGGGAACAACGCTTAAAACCCTGAACTTTTAAATTCTATCTTCTACTCACCTACCAAGCGTAATATTATGGCAAACCCTCTGATTAGGAAGAATTACATATTCCGATAGTCGACTGTCACCGACCAGCAGGCTTACTCATGAATCCAATTCCGATCGATCGACATTGGTATTGTGAAATTCCGTACTCTTGAGTTGCAACACTAACGCCCATTGCATCCGTATTGCGTGGATATTGAATGAACTAAATGATATTGAGTTTGGCTTCATATTCTGTACTCTGAATGCTATTTTAACACCTATGATAGGGTTGTATAGTTTTGACATTCAATAATTATTGAGAATTTATTGAATTGAAATTGCATTGACATTGAGTTTCAAGAGTACTAGATGATAATGATGATGATGCTGATACCAGTCCCATAAGATGATGAGATGATGGTTACCATTAGCTAGGTTAGTAAATCAGTATGTCAGTATTTCCCCTAAAACATTGATTTCGCGTACGGGAGACCTGCCCATGAAAGTGATTGGACCACACCGAGATTACGAGGACGAAGAGACGCTATTGTAGGTAGTATAGATGTGGCACTTTTTATGTTTTTTATGTTGCAAAAAATAGGATCAGAAAACTCTTGATTTCTTACGTGACGGCACAGAGAAATTAAGAAATAATTGCTTGTCTATCTATGAACTAAATCTTTTAATAGTTATTTTAATTTATATATTAAACTTTATTGCACATATAGTGAAATTGGCGGACTTTTCTAACAGTCGACCATTGGGTGGTGCAGAAAGTTAAAGCGGTAGATACAAAATTATAGAAAAGAAAGTATACTTTAGTAACATTGGGTAGTTATTTATAACGAAATTGAATTGGAAACGAGTAATAAAGAATTCTATAAACAAATTTAGATTAATATTACGGATC
This sequence comes from Spodoptera littoralis, assembly GCA_902850265.1. Classification (NCBI taxonomy): domain Eukaryota; kingdom Metazoa; phylum Arthropoda; class Insecta; order Lepidoptera; family Noctuidae; genus Spodoptera; species Spodoptera littoralis. The sequence continues at coordinate 1,420,827 of LR824542.2, read as the reverse complement.
GGGTTATGACACTAACAACAACTAAATAAATTAGATATTCTATTTATAACATTTAAATTTTTAGTTTAAAACATTGCATTGTTACCTTCAAATGCAGTTGAATGCCGCATCCAAACTTTTGCACGTCACTGTACAAACAGCCCACCAACACGACAGTTTTGAATTTCACCCAGCAGTGGGTGCATCTCGTGAAAAGTATCGCGGGTTCGGTTCCCGAGTCGGTACGGTGTCGAGTGGTGACTGGTTCACTCCGCCCTGGTATTCCATCAGGTTGGGCATGAATTAACATTGTATGATCTGGGAATACATTCTGGATTATGGTGTTCCTTTTATTTAGGAATTAGATTAACAGTAAAGAAGATAACTTAACCGACGAGCATGCATGAAAAGACTGATGAATGTTGATAAAGCGAAAGAGGTAACTACTTATAACTAGTAATAAAAAATCTGCGATACATAATCTAAATAAAATTAGCGTCCTCCTCTCTTCTACGTTGCCGTGCCCTACAGGGTCCATACTGTACTATATTATTATGTAACACCTTATAAACATATGGAGTGCAATAAACGTATTGAGTATTGAGTATTGGTATGTAAGAATCGTAGCAATTAGCGTTCTATAATGTCTGCCTACCCTCATGAGAGGTCGGCGTTAGGTTATGTACTTATATAGTAAAAAGATAGAGGTAATGTGGTATCCATAAAAATACATTTAATATATAATTGTGTGCAAAACTTGGAAACAAATCATCAAATTCGAGTGAGCAAATTCTTTTTAAAAAAATGATTTTAAATATTGTTACTATGTTGGTAAGTTTACTTCAAAGGTACACAAATACATTTTAAATAATAAGTTCGATAAATATACTACTATAACTCAATTGCCAATTATTTAAATAGACCACATATATTTAGGTGAACGTTCAAGAAAACTTTAAAATGTCGATAAATTGTATTTAACTTCAATAATAATATACATTACTACGCAATTAATGCCGATTCATATTCCTTCCATTCAAAATCTACAAGGTAAAGTAGCCACTGTAATATACATCAACTGAAAAAACTACAGCAATTGACTTGTAACACATTTGTATGCACAATACGTGAATAAGTTACAAGGCTACAACAAGCATTGTGCCGTAGAATAGAGTCGCCAACCAAACGCTACCTACAATACACAGCGCCCGGGGGAACAAATAATTAATGATGATTGGCCTTAAATTACCCTCTCGGGACCTCTTGTGTCCCCCTCACACATGTACAACCTATCCCGTCGAACCTTTTCGCACAAACCTGGACCCTATATAAGCAACACAGGTAACCGCGCAGTTTAGACCCCTGTGGGACATCGAACCGTTCGCACCTGTGCCGCCGTGAGCTAAAATGACCGCCGAAACTTACGGACACCGACTCATCTACGAGAAAGACATGTTCGCGTCTGACGTGATGTTGGAGTACTCCACTGAGGAGTGCTACTTGTCCTGGCCGAGGTCGCCTGACTCGGGCAGGTCCAGCCTTGAGCCGACACCTTCTATTGACGGCAGCATCAACCAGGATTCATCACACATCGCCTACAGAGGATTGTCGCGAGATGTTTTGGAAGACAGTGCTGAAGATAATGAAGTTCTGGAGTCGGGGAAGAGGCGTGGACGAGCTACTAGTGCTGCAGTGTTGAGGAGGAGACGTCTAGCAGCCAATGCTAGGGAAAGGAGGAGGATGCAGAATTTGAATAAGGCCTTCGACAGACTCCGAGGCCATCTCCCTTCGCTGGGCGCTGACCGTCAGCTCTCCAAGTACGAGACGCTTCAAATGGCACAAACGTACATCTCCGCACTATATGAACTGCTGCAGTAAGTTGCACCACACATAGCCGCTATTTGCCAAATTAGAATTAACTACAGGGATATTTATTTAAAGTTTAAGTACCGTAATACTCGTTACCACTTAGTTTAATGTTTAATTTGCTTCAAGTTTTCCGATTTCGAAATTTTTACTTTGGAAGTGTCGAGTTTCTGTATCGGTTTACGTTTAAAACTTACGCTTATTATATTTTTAAGTAGTCTTAAAGTTAAAGACAGTGTTTACATTGAAACAGAGTAACTTAGCAGTGTAAAAGTTGACCTTAGTGTTCATCAAATCTAATATTTTAATGTGAAAAATCTGTGTATCTTTTAGCCCTCTTTAGTCAACATTCAGGTCTTAAATAAATCAATGTAAATTAGTCTAGTTTTAGTTGTAAGCACATCTCAACAGTGTAATCCGTCCTGCCGACTTAGACTTAGGTATTAACTTAGGAACTAGATTTTCATCTTTTGCCTGTACCAGTATTATTATAATTCACTCTGAGTGTACATTTTAGTGTTAATTATTGAAGTGACAAGATTAATAAGTTGTTTATATTAATTTTAAGTTTGTGAAAGTATCTAAGGGGTGTTTATAAATCAGCTCTTTCTCTAACAATATTTGTATTTGTTTTATGTAAAAGGTAACATAATTATATATTTTTTGTCATGTTCATTGTATTTTAAAGTGCGAGACGCTCAAAAGTAACATTTCAATTATTTTTAATTCTACTATTTAAAAATATGTGTTTAATAAGCTTATTGATTCTATATTTTTCTGGTTACCATCATTAAGGCACCATTGTATATATAATTTAGTTATCCCTGCATGTTTACATTGTATTTTGTCACTTCTGTATTTAATCATAAAGACTAGAATCAATTAAAAGGCAGTATAATAATGTTTATTAGATTGTAGATTGTTTACGTAGTTCTAAGTAGCTTCGAAATGATTTTCCAATGTGTAAATATAAAAATATGTTTAAAAAACATTGTCGTTTTCTTCCTTTAAAAATACCTGATTATTTTCTTACACACACATTCTCATATGGTATAATAATTTTTAAAATTATGACTATACCTATACTATATGTGAATAAATTGGCAAGTCAAATTCAAAATCATTTATTTCAATTAGACCAGAAAGGCACCTTTGAACGTTAACAAAAAAATAAAAGTGAAGCTATTTGCTCATTCCAAGGTGTAGCTTCCTATGGAGGAGAACGAGAAAGAAACTCCATAGGTCACTCTTTTTCAATCAGGTTCACAATACAAATCAGTCTTGACCATCTTTACGTTAATATTAATTTCAGATCGAATGTCTCAATTTAATTGTTACTTTCATCGAATATTATTCAATTATAAGACTCGTAGGAGAGCTTCGGCACGAATGGGCCGGCTCGACCGGAGTGATATCACGGCCTTACAGAAAACCGACGTGAAACAACGCTTGCGTTGTGCATTGTTAGCGGAGGTCAAATTAGGCCGTGTAGGTAAAAGCCATATAAAAATATACGAGCATCAATGAAAGCGGTCCTGTAGTGAGCATCATTACATTTGTACCATACATTAAACTTAGGTATATCATTTTTCGTCAGAGGCTTAATATGCCCTAAGCCCTAGGCCCTTGCCCGCTTCTAATACAAAAGAATGCGAGTTCCAAACTGGCAACGGCAAGTACCAATGTGACTTCTTCCGTGTTATATGTACTTTCTAAGATTATCTAGACACCACCATAGAATTATAACGCCTATTAATCTAAGGACACCACTGACAAACGGTGAAGGAAAACATCGTGAGGAAACCTGGGCTTATAATTAATCCTTAATTATAAGTTTGAAATCGCCACTCCGCATTGTGTAAGCGTGGCGATTAATGCTCAAACTTTTTCCGTATGCGAAGGTCAACAGTGGGCATTTATAGGCTATATTATAGGCTGTTGATGTGTTAATATAATTCCTATAATCCTGAATTCAAACTCCTAACCTATTTCCCCAGTAATTTTATTCCCCATGGAATCCTTAACCAGTCTATCGATGGTGCCACAGCAAGAGTGACAGGACAATCAGTCAACATCCACTCTATGCAAAACAGGGCAGATGTTACAAAAACCAGCCTAAAATTAACTTTGCAACTGAAAAACGTATGCAATTTTGAACCTTGGCTCTTGGAGATAGAAACGAAGAGGTTGGTGGAGAGGGGTCAGTGAAACAGTGTCCGGTGGATGACATTGTTTTTTAATAGAAATAGGGCAATTGTTTTTATCAGTTTGTATGTTTTTTTATTTGTATGTAGGTGTGAGAGCGTCACTAGTGAAGTAGTTAAAGGCACAACTGGTAAGCAAGAGATCTTTAGTTCTATGTCAGGGCAGGGATTGAATGTATGAAACAGATTCTCCTAAATAGTATGAAGTATGAAATTAATAGGCGATAATAAGCGGGAACTGAGCGTTCACTTACAAGCATTTTAAACTCTATATTATTACTAGCTTTTACCCGCGGCTTCGCTCGCGTCACAAAAGGATAAAAAGTAGCCTATGTGACATATACCAATACACACAGCGCCATCTATACCAATATTTTGGTTTTCCCTCGGGAATATCAAATTTTTCTGGGATAAAAAGTATCATATTATTTAATCCGGACTTTAAACTTTACGTCTGCAAAAATTTAAAGCAATCGGTTTAGTAGTTACGGCGTGAAAGTGGAACAAACAGACAAACAAACAAACTCACTTTCCGATTTATAATATTAGTAAGGAAGGATGGATACCGCGCAACGTGTCGCAGTTTCGATTCCCGCACGGAACATCTCTTTGTGTAATCCATAGATTGTTGTTCCGGGTCTGATTGTCATGTGTATGTGAACTTGTATGTTTGTAATCGCACCCACGACACAGGAGGAAATCCTAGTGTAGGGCAATGTTGTCTTTATCTAGTATAAATCAAAATGATGATATAAATCCAACTTATTGAGCACATAGCATAATAAGGCTATTGACGTTTTTTTTAAGGCATAAGCCGGTAAACGAGCATACGGATCATCTGATGGTAAGCAACCTGCGACGCCCATGGACACCTGGAACACCAGAGGCGTTACAAGTGCGATGCCGGCCTTTTGGGGATTAGGATTTTGAGGATCGTTGGGGATTCAGGAATTGGAGAGATTAGGGAAGGGGAGGGTAATTGGGCCTCCGGTAACCTCACTCACACGACGAAACACAATGCAAGCGTTGGCTCACGTCGGTTTTCTGTGAGGCCGTTGTATCACTCCAGTCGAGCCGGCCCATTCGTGCCGAAGCATGGCTTACTGTAATAAGTTTGCCGGACTTATATATGATAAGTCAAATCAAGTCTTAGCTTAAATAACTTTTACTTCAATATTTAAATTTTTTATAAAGCATGTCATAAGATTCTTTACAGCTATCTCTATGAAAAAAGCTATCTAGAACACCCATAATTTTCCAAAAAAACACTAAAAAAGGTGATTATAACTATTTTATTAAGACACACCGGTGTATAATTAAAAGAAACGTAACGTGCGAACGTAATAACGGGTTCCGTACACTTTTTAACCGTCAACGAAACGTCTTAATTCCAAATGTCAAATTTGACAAGTAGGTGTATGCGCAGGAGTGCAATGTCATGCGCGATTCTTTGCAACGTTCCGAACATCGTTGGGTGATTGATATGCTATCATTATAAATGTCATTTATATTGTTAATTTGATGCCGATCTCAATTTTTTTTATCCGTGTTAAAAAGTTGAAAATTGTTTGGTTTAGTCTTATTGTTTCTTTATTTCTTTCTAGATTTTTCGCATTTCTTAAAAGTATCATTCTTGTTTGAGACAGAATAAATAGTTAATCTTACTTCTATCCCATTTTTTCAACTACTATTATACGTGAACTCAAAATAATGATTGATAAATAACTGAACATGCCTTTTGAAGCCAATTCTAATAAAAGGAAGTATTTAATTCTACAGCTGAACAGAAAAAAGATCAATAAGCTTTACTCTAAAAAAAGTAAACTCCCCTATTTGACATTACCAGCGCATGCGCTTTAGCTCTATGAATGCAAACGTTTCCATTGGTTAACCACTGACCAATGAGAGGTCGGCTCATAGAGCACGATTTGAATTCAATTGTCGAATGTACATAGATTAAGTGGCTGGTCTTTTTGTACTAGGTATAATTCTTTTATATTATTTTCATTGTTATTGAAGATGAAGTGTAAAGACGTTTAGGGTGAAGTAATTTGAATTCTATTTTAATGTTATCAGCGTTTATTTTATAACATAATAGTACAATCTTGGAGTTTAGACATCTTGGAGTTTTCCGCATTATCATCATCATTACCTTTTTCCAAGATATGTATATGAAGGTACTTTCTAAGATTATTTAGGCACCACTGACAAACGGTGAAGGAAAACATCGTAAGAAAACCTGAGCTTATAATTTCTAATTATAGGTTTAAAATTGCCAACCCGCATTAAGCAAGAGTGGCGAATGATACTCAAAACTTCTCCGTGTGAGAAGAGGCTCTTGGTCAGCAGTGGCTACTTATAGGCCGTTGATGTTATTGATGTTGATTCCCATCATTAGTATATTACTCAGTAAAAGTCCACTCCCGGCCTCCTGTACTTACATAAACGGGATTAACATAATCAACACCCCTGGCTTTAATTTTGGACTAATGACGTGTTAATCCAAGGTTTATAAAACTACCTTTTTCATTTCATCCCTTATTTTAATAACATATCTATCATAAGTATCCCTTTCATCTCATCTTGACACCAAAATGTGTTGATTATCGTCAAATTATAACTTTTATTTTTAATTGCTCGTATAGTTATGATGTTTCTCTTATATTTGAAATTTTAATAGGTTTCTTTTGTCTTAAATAATTTGGCAACACAACTAACATTGAGCTTAAGAAATTAGTCAGTCAATGTTGCAAAGTAAAAATAATAAACTTTGTGCCAATACGGTAGTTTCCTAAATTTTATTTAAATGTCCGTCTGGAACAATAATTTAAAACCTTAGACACGTATTTTTTCATTTCTCACAAAATTAAATACTTTCGACGTTAGATTAATTTGAAATATCGTGTGACGTCACAGCATGTCACATTTTGTAGCACGTTATGACGTAAAAGCCTCCCACTCCTAAAATTAACTTCGTTTTATCTAAGTATTGTTTTGTAAAACGACAAAATAAAAAAATACGTGTCTAATATTTTTTCATTATCTAACTGACGGACTAATTAGATTGTTAATTTTGATACCATGGAATCTACTCAATTACAAAACAAAAAGCACCAGGCGTTTGGAAATCTGACCAAAATGTAAATTAACACCTGACATTGTGGACAATACTCAACAATGTCCAATTTGTCAGAGTTACATAGGAATAAAGGTCATTTTCTAGAACATATCTTTCTGTAGATAGACACAAAAATAAAGTCATAAACACACCTACTTTAAACTAGTAATAAAATCTAGATAGATTGATTTGTCAAACTAGGTGTAAGTGAAACAAGAATATCTACAAACAACCTCCCTGTCTACGCATTTAAACAATTAGTGACTCCAAAATAAATTGAGCACAAAATCGAAGCGAACAATTACGAGGGCGATAAGAAAATTGACCTTAATCCAACACATACAGACGGACAGGCAGACAGGATACAATGCAATTACCCTGTCTCTGTCTGTTTTTAAATGCAAGTGAAAAATTCACAATTAGACCGTTTCGCTAATGTAGGTATTATTGTGCGATTTAAGTCTGGGAATACTTCTTGTTTGCCTTGTAAGTTAAGTGTAATGGGTTAAATGGGTAAATTAGAAAGTAATGAAAATTAAAGATGGAGTTTGGTATTGTAAAACTAAGAATAACCATGTTTTTATAATTACTATCGTGAGACATAATGGTTATTCTTAATTAACTAAAATCGCGGGTTACTCACGTGAATATACTGAGAAAAGCTCTACTAGTTTCGAACCACAGAGGGGTTCTTCCTCATGAGCAGCGTGCGCGGTCGCGGCGATGTCGCGCAACTCACTGAAGTGAAACTAGTAGAGCTTTTCTCAGTATATTCACGTAAGTAACCCGCGATTTTAGTTAATTAAAAATAAACATGTTTTGATATCCTTTAAATTTTCGGTAAATAAAATCCTAAAGTCTCTAAGTTTAATTCCATGAATACGAATATGCCCTAATGTGCACATTACGGCACTTAATACCACTATACAATATAACACTAACTTTCACTATTTATGTGTTGAGTACCAAAATTAGGTGAACCAAAACTAGAGTACTCAGGCCAAGATTTATTAACTACACACCTATAAACAGCTCACAGTTAGGTAGGTATGTACATTTCTTCCGGAATCAAATCCAATGATTAAAAAAGAAATAATGGCATTATAAGCAACACCCCTTCAGTAGCAACAATGAAATATGATGAAGATGTTAAAATTAATTCACAAAGCGGAAGGAAGGCGGGACCTCAAACATTAATATTGCAATGATTTAAAAAAGTAAAAGGTTTTTAAAAAAACTGCGTTAAAAAGTGGATAGAAGTTATTTAAAATGGTTACCAAACCTATTAATTAAGGATGAATTATTTCCTCTCATGTTGTTTTATGATGGAGCATATCTACGCCCAGTTTTGCTAGGATCGCTGGGAAGAAATTGTCCTTAAGTTAATGTAATAATAATAATGTTAATAGAATTTCTTTTAGCAATGTTTTTGCCAGATTTCATTTATTTTTGTTTAATAGTTTTCGCGTGGAAACTATCCTAATTTTTTACTAACAGGGCTGCAGGCTTAGATATTAGCTAAAGCAGAAGGTTTTCCCTCGAAAATCATAAACTCCTTGTAAATGTGGTTTGATCTAAACCTATAATGAAGATCCAAAAGCTAGGCAATAGGATATCTCTTGACGAAGTTTCGAAAAGTCTTTTGTATATTGTTTGCAATTTTTGTATTTGTCAGTTTGAACAATAATTAAACACATTCCTAAGTATAATTTGAAGCATCACTCTCGATTCGGTTTCGCTATTAAATATGCAGACATTTTTTATTAAGACTTTCTTCACCTGTCAACGACGTCCCAACAAATTACAACAACATTTATCTACGAAATGATCACCAAAGTTTTGCTTTAAGTAATTTATCGCATATAAAACTAGTATAAAGATTATCTCGATACGAATCTCCATAGTAAAACAAACAATAAAAGGAGAAGTTAGAAAGAGACAGCGCTCTACACGTAAAAGAGAGGTCCGTCCATCTTCTTCCGGTTGCGTCGGCGCAGGTGACACAAAATTTATTCCGAATTTGAAAACCGAAATATATATTATATGGGATACAAACGGCTTTTTAAATATGGACATCTTTTATGCGGCGGTAACGCTTGACATTTTTATATTTGTCGTTGATGTTATAAAAAGGGATTTGATTTATGGAAAAATAATGGTGAGCCTCCTTGCGGGTGAGGACATAGAGTTTGGTAACGCAGATGTGACGCTGCAGCGTAATGTTCTTTATATGGATCTCTTCTTCTCTGTCGTTTCGCTCTGATATTTTTCCTTGAATTTTGCGTTCATTATCAAAGAAGTAAGCAAGGTCTGATTTTAGTCAGATAGGAAGAATCTATAATAAAATCATTGTACCTAGTTTAGAACCAACGTTTTTTTACTGAAGATTTATTGAAGAAGAATACTTTACTGAAGAAGAATACGATGCATTACTGAAGGCAAAGTACCACAATGCTGATCTATCAAAGAGCTTTACAAAATAAATATAATGTTTTATTAAACTTAGGTAATACACCTCTAGTACAGCGTCCCTGAAGCTCAAAGCTTAGACGCTTCTGTACGTCATATACATTTGTTTAATCTATGTCTATAAATCAATACTGATTTCCGTGAGACGGTCGCACTTTCATCTGAACTTCATACTCTCGTAAATCTAATGTTTTGATTTAGTCACAAGATTATTGAGGTTCTTGTTCTTAAGAAACTTCTTTGTTTTGCGGTTTTGACAGTTTTTGTTTTGTGTGAAAATACGAAACGTTGTGATAGGTCATGTCTTACCTATTGGTTTTTGATTTATGTTGTGGCGATAGAAGTATCAAATGTTAGTTTTTTATTTGATTTTTGGAAAGTATTGTCAGTTTTTTAACGGTTATCAGTTGCCTATGTTTTGTGTGTTCTAATAAAATTACAGTAGAGACCAAAATTGAAGTATCATTTTTTATAACCTGGGTATTGGGGATTGGGTCCTCAGTAATCGCAATAATACGACAAAACAAAACACAAGCGTTGTTTAACGCGGGGTTTTTGTAAGGCCGTGATATCACTCCGGTCGAGCCGAGTCATTCGCTCAATCTTGACGCATTAACTTTACTCGTTTGTAATTAAAATCTGTGTAAACTACACTTTGGAACGAGCGCCTAGCTTTACTGACAGACAGACGGACGGACAATTCAATTTTTGACGTTTCAAAAGTACCTAATTAACTTAGACTTTAACTTTGCTATGCTAGTAATCACTGGCATAGCTTAAACCTAAGGATACAATAAATGACAAATATCCCAAGACCAGATGGAGAAACCTAAACTTTTTTATTTCTGCGATTCGATTCTCTCATTTGGTACTCCGAAAACCACAGCTCCTCAGTCCTTGGGAACTCTAACAAACCAACATAAATAAAAATTTCAAAGCTATCAAACCGCCATTTCGAAAGATTCCCATATTACCACTCTATCAATATCAATTGTAATAAAATTTATCACCACAATATCTATCATTTCTATCTATATTATATTCTAACAGGCCATTTTAATGGTAGGTAGCCATGAGAAGTCCTACAGAGAAACAGCTTCTTAAAAACGGCCATAATTCAAAAACTGACGATGGGACAAACATTAAAAACATATTATTTAACTCTATATTAACATATATCTATCGTTTATATTAATTTCGTTACGGGTGACAAATTAAAACCATTTAAATAGACATTAAATTTTAACCCTTTTTGTTGTATTTGGTATTTGGGAGCAGAACAATGTTAAATTTTTGGTAGTAGGTAGTCATCGACTGCATAATTTTGATATTTCGTTCGAAATGTTATTAGTTATTGATTATTTATTGCTAGATATAATGTTTGTGGTTTTTGAAGAAGTCTGAGAATTTTACAAAAAACACAAAACATGGCTACGTTTTTTTTTATTTTTCCCAGAGTATTTGATAGCTAAGGAAAAAAGCGTCTCAGATTATTTAGAGAACCGACGTGAAGCAATGCTTGCGTTGTGTTTCGTCGTGTGAGTGAGGTTACCGGAGGCTCAATTACTCTCCCCTTCCTCAATTTCCCCAATTCCTGAATCTTCAACGATCCTCAAACTCCTAATCCCCAAAAGGCCGGTAACGCACTTGTCACGCCTCTGGTGTTCCAGGTGTCCATGGGCGACGCCGATTGCTTACCATCAGGTGATCCGTCAGCTCGTTTACCGGCTTATGCCATAAAAAAAAGAACGCAACATACCAAATGAAGTTGCTTACTTTTCGAGAAAATGAACCATTATTATTATAATATTAAAGCATATGTTAGACATGTTATTTAGGTACTTAATACAAGTGCTGATATTCCACAAAAATAAACATTTGCTTATAGCAAAACTTAGCCAGAGGATATCGAAAACGAGCAACAAGAGTTCCCCTCCGCAAAAACGAATTTATAGTCCATCCCTCAACAAAATGGAAAAAGCAAAAAATATGCAAAGATCAAACAAAACCTTAAATCAGATGCTTAAAAACTTCTCACGACATAAATTACTTTTAAAGGAGCGTCCATCTTTATCCGGAAGTGGCGCAATTTGTCGAAGCTTACGCATCGAGACGACTTCCGGTGCGCTTGCGCTGCTGAAAATAAAACTGCTTGCACCCTGTCAGCTCGTCGTGAATATATCCGGTGTTATTATGAAGTGAATTTTAATGTTTTTGGAGTTTATCTATCTTGTTTATTTAGTGGTTATAGGGAGGATCGAAAAAAAATCTAAAGAATACTAAGGCGAAATTGAATAGCTAGGCAATATGTTAATCGAGTTTTTTAGTTTGTATGAGGTATAGTCTGGTCTAATTTCCGAGTAAACAATTTTCTATATGGGATTCGTAACATATGTAACTGGCGATATAAGTTATGAGTTTTTTGAGTTTTTTAGTTTGTATGTGGTAGTCTGGTGTGATTTCCGAATCATCAATTTGGAGTTTCTATATGGGTGTCATTACACGTAACAGGCCATAAGAATAAGTTGATATCAAATTAATTTATACCAATGACAATACAACAGATTGACACAATCATCATGTCAATAACAAAAAAAATCTTTGTAAATGGCACATGCTAAATCTACAGGTGGCGGTAACGGTCCAGTCACTGCTCCCCTCCCCCCACACATGCGCCTGCACAGCTAACAAGCAGCTGATAAATGTATTGTTCTCTTTTAAAAAATAAAATAATTTTATAAGTTTATCCCGATGTAATTTGTATAAAATTTGACTTGTTAGCAATCCTAATAATCCTCATTGGCCAGTCATTAAGTAATTTGATATTGAATGGGAATTAAGTGGGAGCACTCACGCGCAGCTACCAATGAAATCTATAGGGAGAGTGTATGTGTGTCTGTCTTTTTAGTATCTATTTTGAAAATGTTACATTTACAGTATCAAGATTGAGATATAACGGTTCCAATCACCAAAGAGGTGTGCAGAAATGGACATTAAACGTTTAAATACCTATAAGTTTTTTATGGAATAGGAGACAAACAAGCAGACGGATCACCTGATGGTAAACGATCAGCGCCGCCCATGGACACCCGCAACACCAGAGGAGTCACAGGTGCATTGCCGGCTTTTTAAAAAGGAGTACACTCTTTTCTTGAAGGTTTGAAGGTCGTATCGGTTCGGAAATACCGCCGACGACAGATCATTCTACAGTTTTGCTGTACGAGGCAGGAAGCTACGTGAGAAGCGCACAGTTGTGGCCTGCCAACCATCTATATGATGGGGATGCATATGCTGTCGTGAGGGTCGATAGCGAAAAGATGCGGCAGGTATCAAGTCAAACAATTCCTCAGAGCACTCCCCGTGGTATAAGCGGTATGTAAGTTTAATTATAATAGTTTTAAAAAGAGTATGGGACTTTGCGAAAACGGGTATTGTAGTCTAATTTATTATAATCATTTGATTTTTAAAGTAATAATAGTCTGATGTTTGATAATAGGTGCGTTTGAACAAGTAAAATAACAACTAGTCTCCAAGAATATTTTTTCTACATAACATACCATAACATCACGCCTTTTATCCTCGAAGGGATAGGCAGAGATGCTCATTTTGCCACTGTATAATGTAACACCCACTTTTTTTTCTACCTAAGCAAATTTTTTTTTTTAAGTTCTGACATTACATATTGTAAATGAATAAAAATTGTGAACAAATCCGTATCTTTCGACTAGTATAACAAATCGTCCAGTTGTTTTTGAAAAAAATCTGCACGATTTTGATTTGATTAGAGATCGGGTGGTCCGCCGGACAGATCGACAGCGCGTGTCGCTAAAGAGAAATGTAGATCAATTCGTCCTTCTAGAGAGTATATCGTTTATAAAATGAAACTTGTTATTATGTGTGTAGTTAAATAAATTATTATGTTTTCGGCTTACTCACGTAATAATTTGGCAAGAAACTCGACTAGTTTCAAGCCATGCTAGAGGTTCATATTCATGAGCAGCATTTCGCGACCCGCGACGAAACTAGTCGAGTTCTTCGTCAAATTATTACGCGCCGAAAACATAATAATTTACTTAATATGTCTCACGAAAGTTACAATGTGTATAGTTTTTTATATTAGTTAGTAGTGGATGAGAGATAGACATTATGCATAAAGTAGAGAAGCTTTTTTTAACAGTCTTTTTTAATCGCTATTAGCGGTTTGAGATGGTATAAGTTTGGGAAAGCCATGCTTCGGCACGAATGGGCCGGCTCGACCAGAGTGATACCACGGCCTCACTGAAAACCCCGACGTGAAAAAACGCTTGCATTGTGTTTCGGCGTGTGAGCTTGGTTACTCCTTCCAAACTCCCTCCCCTTCCCCAATCCCTGAATCCCCGAAATTCTTCAAATTCATAATCCCCAAAATGCTGGTAACGCACTTGTAACGCCACTGGCGTTCCATGTGTCAATGGGCGACGGCGATTGCTTACCATCAGGTGATCCGTCTGCCCGTTTACCGGCTTATCCCATAAAAAAAGATAGCAGTTTGAAAGACACAGGTATATCAGAGAGGATCAGTACCCGTTCACTGTTAATTACGCCTCTTATGATGCCCAAGGGAAGGGTATAGGTGGTACCAATGACAAAAGCATCTTTAGGATCATCCACATTTACTATTGTTGTAATCTCTGTAAGTTACTACTCTGTGACTCAGTGGCTACTAAGTAGGAAGTCGGCACACGTTCTCGAGTGCGTGTTATAACCGTCGCCCGCGGCACCGCCTGCCGACCGCCCATCGTACGTGCCTGTAACTGCTAACCGCCTTATAAATATCACACACGTTATTTATTGTGGTTCACATGTATAAAAAGACCTTTAAGAAATTTATATTAATTTTTTTCTGTGTCTGTTAGTGATTAATAAAACTTAACTGTTCAGGGTCCAAGAATGTAATATCACCGTGGTCAAGATTCACTGCCGATTCCCAAAAAAACTAAAAGCAAAAACATCACATAATCTCGTACGATATTAATATATGATAAAATTACACTTGCTTAAGACGGCCTCATTGGCTGAGTGGTCGGAAGTGCGACTGCCGGGCAAGAGGTCTGGGGTTCGATTCGGATCGGGCAAAGAATTACTGGGTTTTTTAAAAATTTCAGTAGTACCACGGAGTCTGGAAATGTGCCCGGTATATGGCAATAGGCTTACAGTGGGTTACATTGTACAGTGGCATTAAGTGCCGTAATGTGCACCTTTGCCTACCCTTAAGGGGATAAAAAAATCGTGATGTTATGTTATAATGTTACTTTCTTAAAAGTGAAAAAAGTTTGTAAAATCCTAAATTACAAGTAGGTACCACAATTTAAACAACCACAGGAACTTTCTTAAAAGTCCCTAATATATGTAATATGGCAGCACACTGTATAATTTCCAGTACCATTGTATTCACTCTTCCTGGGAGAAAAGTCCTTTCTCTTCCTGAATGTGGCCGACAAGGAATTATGTACTTTATAACCCTGGATGAGTCTCTTTGTACAATTTTAACATTTTGAAAATAACATGTACTTCTAACAATTCATTTTATTGAAATAAATGCATTAACTTTTATATTATGTCAGACACAATGTTACCTATATATTTTTCAATTTCAAAGAAGTCAATTTCACAATCTTTTTTTTAATAGGACAAGCCCGCCACAACCTCCCAAAACCGCTGCAACTCCTGTAAGCCAGGATCTACAGTAGATACAACCATGAAAACACCGGAACACTGAAGTCCGGCGCGTCCCAGGGACATGAGTAACTGTCTTGGTTCCCGCAACGAAGTGAATCAGAAGATATTTTAAGAGGAGAAGAAAAAAACGATAGTATCCACTTCCCTCGGTGAATTACTGCAGGAGACAGAACCAATTTCATAATCTGTTAACAGTTGCAGAGAAATTACCGAACATTAATCAAGTTTTAACTAAATCAACATTAACTAAAAATCGCGGGTTACTCACGTGAATATACTGAGAAAAGCTCTACTAGTTTCGAACCACAGAGGGGTTCTTCATCATTAGCAGCGTGCGCGGTCGCGGCGATGTCGCGCAGCCTACCGCCGCTATAACTAAATCAACATTGTCAAAACATCATCGCACTGTTATCTGCCTATCATTTAAAGCAGCTAAAAGCAAGTCTAAAGCTTTTGATGGTTCTAAAAACACAAATCACTACTTATAACTGGTAAAATTAAGTGTCGTAAAGACCATCAGTAAAATTGGCGCATTACACGGTCAGCCATCATAATGTACAATCCATTCACATCTTAAAAGCCATACAAATCAACTAAAATTAACTCAGTTCCAAGTTTCGAGAAATTAGCGTAAAAATACATGAGCCTTTTGAATCAGTGCAACTTGAATCGATTTGTAACCAGATTGCAACCGCAATGGGTTGCCAATTAACCTTTGTGTGGCTAAACCTAAAAACCAGAAACACAGTGCTACTACCGCCCTGTTACTGAGTATTTTGAATATGGAATTATACATAATTTTGGTGGTGGAGGAGTTTATTGTGATTATTGGTGCTAAAATACCTCCCAGGGAAACCCTTTTTGTTTTTTTTTTGTCTAATGCTTTAAGTTCTTTGGAGTTTGAACTCTGTAGTTAGTTTGGTAAGGTGTAATTCTGAGTAATTATAGAATAGTCCATGGATTTGACTATTGACCTCAAGCATAGTACTCAGATAAATAGGATATCGATAAAAACTATGCAGTTTGTGCTCGGCCCAAGAGGTAGTCTCAAGAAAAGTAATGAGAGAAGCGATTCGGTTCTTAAAAGTTACATTATTATATTTACCGACTTCAAAAATGAAGGAGGTTCTCAGTTTCGCCTGTATTTACTTATGCATGTATGTTTGTGCGCGATTATCTCGTGATTGGCTAAACCGATTTTGAAGCGGTTTTCAGAAAAGTGGTTGGTTCAGGATAAAGTTTCCCTTAGGATAAAGTTTTAGTATATTTTTTACACCGACCTCAAAAAGGAGGTTTGAAGTCGGTCTTTTGAACGTAACTTGTAAAAGAATTATTTATTTCTCATAAAAATTACTAAAAACAGATCAAAAAGCCACTAACCTAAAATAACTTTCACTTCTTAAAGAATTTAACCTAAAAAAAATACGTTAAAAGATTGTAGGTGAAGTAGATAAGTACAAATCCTAATCGCTGGATCTGCCCAGGTGTGGGCAACAGTGGGCAGTGGGCATGGACGAGCGAGCGGAACAGCACCTGCGTCTCGCCCTGTGACACGAGCCATCCAAGTGCTGGTACTCGCAGATGCGCTTATCGATATTTTATTGTCGATAGTTGATGAAATATCTTGTATAAGGAAATAATTTGGGATTTTGTGTGGATTTCTTTTTTGTGAATAGTACCTATAGGGAAAATGTGATTGTAATTACTTTATGGCCTGGCCTGGCCTAGCCTGGCCCAATGACATATAGGTACTCCTTTTAATAAAAAAAACAAGGAAATACTTACTTAGATGTCTAAAAATTGGTATAGATTGTTACTATACCAGATCAGAGCATACAGGCGTAAAATCAAAGAAATTCCTCCACTTATAAAATGACTCAACATTAATATGTTTTTCAAGATATCGAATCAGTTTAAAATATTTAAATCTTTACAAATAATTTATAAACATTACATACGATATTCCAATCTAAAAAATTGTAGGTGCACCTTGTATCGACAAAAAATCTCCCTCGATCACATCACTAGCTCACCCTCCGATGGTTAGGGAAGATACCCCGTACTTGCGCGTACGCAGGGCGCGTGCCACCTTTTTGCTTCATATTGACTTGCATCACTTTACAACCGACACCATACACGTGTCGCATATAAAAATCAACACAATGGTACATGTTCTAAAGACGATTTCCCTTTGACAGAGGCTTTGTAGACATTGTTATTGAATAATGAATCTTAATATTTTAATGGTTAAGGCGTTTTTTAGTGTGAAAGTAAAAAGTAGGGTGAATTTTTTCGAACAAATGCGAATGAAATAATTGTAGTCGGAATACACAGTAATGTTTTGTTAATTTGAATACGAAGGGGTTTGTTGAAGAGGGGTGCTGCGCACGCGCCGCTCCGATAAGAAGTTAATTATTTAGAACTAATTCATGATAGTATAGGAATTCTGTTGTTTTACTATTATTAAATTGGAAACTTTACACTTTTTTAAAAAAAAATAATCATTCAATCGTTATCAATAATTGTTAGTATTTAAATTAGACTTGAACATAAGTACTTTTAAATTTTTGATTTCTAAGACTTTCCCGAACCTTAGCCTGAAGTTGTTTCTTAAATATTTTTTAGTAATAAGTTCTGAGAGTAGGTCGACGACCGTGTTTGATTAAAAGTAATATTTCTGCCATTTCAGACTATAGTCTATCTCTTTCTAATAATACCAGTTACTACTCTTTGCGTGGAAGAGTTACAAATACATTCATACTACGTCAAAGTCAAAGTCAAAGCATTTATTTCAATTAACCCTTAATTACGCACATTTAAAGCGTCAAAAATTGAATTATCCGTCCGACTGTCTGTCTGCGAAGATAGGCGCCACGAACGTCATGAACTTTGAGAAGTAATTTCGTAGAATTTAACAACCTTATTTAATACCAACCAAAAGATAAGTAAGCTCAGCGTGTCGAGTCGGTGCTGCCGCTGTTGAGAACCTCAAACGGCAAAAGTATGATAGCCTGATTGGCAATTATGCTTTCGAACCGTTTGGGGTTGAAACTTTAGGGCCGTGGGGCCCAAGTGCACATCTTCTTTACAAAGATATTGTAAGTAGGATGGTTGCCACTTCAGGTGATCGAAGGGCTGGCTACTACCTTGGGCAAATGTTAAACATTGCCATTCAACGTGGCAATGCTGCCAGTCTTTTGGGCACCTCACGGTAGCGATGAGAAAAAATTTTTTTCTTTCATGCCTTATGCTTTTTTAAGGTGTAAATATTTTAGTTTTTGTAATTTGTATTTTAAGTTGCATATATTTATTCATACTTAATTTAATAAAGGTCATACCCAATAAAAAAAGGATATGCAATAGTTTTCAAATAAATAAATACAATAAAATACCACCATGACTTGATGAGTTTCGAATGGTACCGATAATTTATATCGAACAGGGGATGACACCCCATCTAGTAGAGCCAATGAGCCGGAAATGATGTGGACACACCCTTAGCGTGGCTAATAACTGTGACATGCTGAAATATTTGAATTTATTGTATTTTATGTATTGTGTGTTATTTATAAGGGTAGCTTTTAATTTTTTAAATACACACGTACATAACTTCACGCCTGTCTCCCATGGGGGTAGTCAGAGACTAAGGAATGCCAATTGCTACGATTCCTACATACGTCTTTCGCTTCATCAACAGTCATCAATCTTTTCATGCATGCTCTTCGGTTAAGGGTAGGTACTTTTAAAGAGTAAAGACCTTATTTTTACAGACTTCAAAAAAAGGAGGAGGTACTATGTTCGGCTTATGGCGCCGACTTCTAACCTATCAGTGGGTATCTTTTTAGTTTTTATCATTGTTTGTTATTAGTTTTTGGTTTATTGAAGTCGGTTTTTCAAGCCTTTGACTGCCGACAGAAAACTGTTGAAGGTGACTGGTGCGGTGGCCACGATAGCGGAAGATTTCCTCCGCTATCGTGACCCATACCTTGTCCCCCATGGAGTTCAAGGAGTTAAACGCAGTTTTTATTTAGAATATACTTATTGAACAGAAACACTAACTTTTCGTATGCGATGAAAACCAATACAATGGACACCAGTCTTTAAAATAAAATGCGATTAAGGTACAAAATTGCACTCACTATTCTACCCTATGATATTCAGTCAAAATTACACAGTTTTAATCAGTATAACGAGACACGTGTGTTGTTACTGATCTGGTCACGCGACTGGTGTTAGGGAGTCCAATTGATGAGATGATGTCATCTATCATTGCAGTCAATATTCATGATGATTGGGTTAGGGTCATCCCTAACCTATTTGACCTCCTAATATTATTAGTTGGTTGTTTTTTGTAATATTGTAGATACCGTATTTTGGCAAAAAAAAATATCTGACTCTCTGATTGCTTTATTTGTTGTGTAATTGGGAAAATGACGGGGTATGAAAATTAAAAATATAATTAGTCCGTAAGTTAGGTAATGAAAAAATATTAGACACGTATTTTTTTATTTTGTCGTATAATGAAACAATACTTAGATAAAGCGAATCAAAGTTTATGAATGGGGGCTAAAACGTCATATCTACGTATAAAATATACATAGAAGTGACGTCACGCGACATTTCAAATCAATATATCGTCGAAAGTATTCGTTTCTGTAAGAAAAAATAAAAAATACGTGTGTAATGTTTTAAAATACTCTACCAGACGGACATTAAAACAAAAATTAGGCATCTACCCTATTGCAAGTATGACTTTCGAATTAAGCAACTCGGGTTTGATAACTAGGTTTATTCCTAGATATTCCCCTACTGCCTACCTAGGAATAAACAGAAACTACCTCGAAAAGGTTTCTCTTTAGAATATGAAACATAGAAGACTTCACTTTCTATTATTTATAAGTATGTATCATAGTCACAGAAAACTGAATCTCTTTTTTTATTTTACTTATTTTTTTTAACTTTATTTTATTTTTATTTATTTTTTAAATACAAACCAATACTAAATAACAGACTGACAATACCAATTTATTTTATGAATACTAAATGGTTTCAACATTAAATATTTGTTAAATTGATAGGTTTATAAATGAATAATTACTGAAATAAACAAAATAAATTCGTTATGACAACAAGGCTACATGTTTGTACCAATTATCTGGACAATAGACACTCAAATATTGTGGGCGTAAGCAGGGGTGCAACACTTTTGGCGATATTGGAACTTAGACGTAATGTATTTGGGAATATTTTAAGTTTTAAAATGGGATAGCGTGAGGTATTATTATAATTATATTTTCATACAGAGAGACAGAGGGAAAGAACTTGTGGGAGTTAATTTAATGTGTGTTTTAGATCCAGGAAGATAGGTATAGAGTCAAACTCAAAAACAAAAGCATCTATTACTTATAATTAAACCAAAATTTGGTACCTACTTTTGAAACGTCAAAAAATATAAAGTACTAGCTTCTGCCCGCGACTTCGTACGCGCAATCCCGTTTCTCCCATTCCCGTAGGATTTTCAGGAGTTTATTTCTGTCATAAGAACCTTCTCCTGACGATAACAAACACAACAAAGTAGTTATAGAGTATTACGTAATAGAAAATTTACTCAAAATGCTGGTCGCCCCTGTCAGCACGAGGTCGCGATAAGCAGGTCTCGTCAAACAGTGTCCGGCGCCCGCTGAAAATATAAACAGATGTTTTAAGGGCAAGTCGGGTTTGGTTTGATCAATAATTATTTTCTAATAAAACATTATAATCATAGTTTCTGCCTAACGAGGCAGAAACTATGATTATAATGTTTATGCTAACGAGCAGAGTGGTCGCAAGTGCGACCGGCAACGGTTACAGGGTTTTAAAAAAAAATCTCAGTAGTAGCACGGAGTCTGTAATTGTGCCCGGTATATGGCAATAGGCTCACCCCATATTACATGGGACTCATAACATAAATAGTGAAAAGTGTGTGGTACATTGTACAGAGTGGTATAATGTGCACCTCTGCCTACCCCTTCGGGGATAAAAGATGAACTTATCTTCATATAACAAATGTAAAACAAAATAACACAAATAGTTTTTTCTAAGAAGTTTTTCCTGGAGTATTATTACCAAGTACTGAGACATTGAAAGTTTCTTAATCGTTTGAAATTGCCAACTCGCGTTGAGCAAGCGTGGTGATTAATACTCAAACCTTGCTCGTATGAGAAGAGAGTTTGTTCAGCAGTGGGCATTTATAGGTTGTTTACGTAAAGATTCATGTGAATCGTGTACATAACATACATAATTCTAGGAATACCATGAACCATTGACAATTTAAAACAATCACAATGCAACTTCCCTTTAACAAACAAAGCGGATTTTCCGCAAACAATGTTCGCAAGCTTTGTGCTGGCATATGACGTCATCAGCTATGTCAACATGTCCATTGTCCACTGCTGGACAAACTGTGGTAGGCTTTCAATGTGTTCCTTTTATTTGGCTCCAAATTTTTGTAGGTTTTTGGTCATGATGTCGAGTTGGCAAATGGGGTAGTTTGAGATGGTTTTGTTTTGATTCCATGTTTTAATAGACCATATCACATTTAAATAGACATAGAAAATACAAAAATGTAACTACCATTGATTAACAACATCGTCCAAAGTCAATGGGCGACGCCGATTGCTTACCATCAGGTGATCTGTCTGCTCGTTTACCGGCTTATGCCATATGTCTCAAATTCGTAACCATGACGTCTTGACTGCATCTGACATTCATTCTATTGAAATTAAGGTCGATTCAATTATGAGATTGTTGTCCAACCTCGACCCTCACAAGGGCGCTGGGCCGGATAACATATCACCCAAATTTCTTATTAAGTGTGCTAAATCTATAGCTCTTCCAGTCTCCCTATTGTTTACAAAATCTTTATCTACAAGTACTGTACCCCAAGTCTGGAAGTCTGCCTATATTACACCCGTGCATAAAAAAGGTCCAAAAACTGAAGTCACCAACTATAGACCTATCTCAAAGTTATGTATCCTGGGCAAAGTATTTGAGAGGATGATATATGATCAGGTCTACGCGGCTCTTAGGAATTGTTTCAGTCCCTTCCAACACGGGTTTTTGAGGGGTCGTTCGACTGTTACTAATTTGGCTGTACTGAACGATTTCGTGTCGCGAAGCATGGATGGTGGAGCTCAGGTCGATGTAGTCTATACAGATCACAGAATTCTCCTATCTAAATTATGGCTTGCAGGTATCCACGGGGATTTGCTTCGATGGTTCGCATCATATCTTGCATACAGGACTCAGGCCGTTGTTATCAATAATTATATATCTAGTTGGGTACCCGTTCCTAGCGGGGTCCCACAAGGCTCTTTGTTGGGCCCCTTACTCTTCATATTATACGTGCATGACATCGATTCTTGTTTCCATTCTTCTCATTTACTCTGTTTCGCTGACGACATGAAGATTTATTCAGCTGTCTCGTGCTTCAATGACATGATGGCTCTTCAGTCGGATTTGGATCGACTAGATGAATATTGTCAGCGTAACAAACTGGACCTGAATCCTGCAAAGTGTTCAGTTATTACTTATAGTCGTAAACGTAGCACATTGCCAACAACTTATAGATTGAGGATGCAGGTGGTACCCAGATGCGATGTAGTGAGGGACTTGGGCGTTTACCACGACCGTAAACTCCTGTTTGATGACCATATTGAAGAGATAGTTGGTAAGGCATATAGAGCACTTGGCTTTATTATGAGGGTTTCTAAAGATTTCAAACAGGCAAAAACGCTCAAGATTTTGTACTGCACTTATGTAAGAAGCCACTTAGAATATGGATCGCAAATATGAAATCCCTGTTACAGTACTTACATCCAGCGTTTGGAGGCAATTCAACAGCGCTTTATTAAATTTCTTTGCTTCAAACTTCATGTTCCATATAGCTCAGACAAATATCTGGAATTTTGTAGGCAGTTTCATATTCTGCCCCTTACCAATCGCCGTCGGATAGCGGATTGTACCACACTGCTAAAAATCATCTCAAATGAAATTGACTGTCCCCATCTCTTGTTCAAACTCTCTTTCAATGTCCCATGCAGATCTATTCGTTACAATCCCCCACTTTTAATTCGGAATTCCTTAACGAGGTATAGACAGAATTCCTTTATTATGCGTGCAAGCAGAGACTTAAACAACCTGTGTAAGGAGTATCCAATAGATCCGTTTGTAACGCGGACTTCTACGGTGCGAAGGATGCTCACCCTACAGTTTTTTAATTTCATATAAAATTAAGTGGGTAACTTGGTTTAATATTAATTTGTTATTGTTGGTAGTATGGTTGGTGTGTGTTTATTTTTTTATGTTTTTATTGTTGGTATATATAGGCTCTTGTTGTTTTTTTTTTATTTTCTTTCCCTAAACGATGTATTTGTTTGGACTGTGAGTGTTTTTTTTTTATTGAATAATGTGAAGTCTATTCGTGAAAACCTGTAATTGGCTTTCTGGTGTTATTTTGTTATCTGTTTGTTTGCTATGTGTAGCTGTTGGTTTTCCAATCCATAAATAAATAAATAAATAAATAAATAAATAAATAAATAAATGTTCTTTCGAATATAAAATTACATGAACTAATAAAATAAAATGTAAGTTAGATTTAGGAACTGGGTTCAATTCCTGAAATATGAGCAAAGTAGCATCATCGTCATCATCATTATCATCATATCAGCCACAGGACGTCCGGACTTCACTGCTGAACATAGGCCTCCCCCAATGACTTGGAGAAGCCCTATGTTCAAAGTAGCATACTTTTCTTTAATTATGGGTTTTACCTCATCATGGTACCACGAGGTTTACAAAACGATTGAAGATACCTTAACAAATTTTATAAGAAATACAAACTGTCTGTACTTAACAAAATAAAGCTAATGTTAAACACATTTTACGCACCCTAACTTCAATTACTAAGTATTTAAAAACATTTAAACACGTTGCTGTTACAAGTGGCTCGTCCGGGCTTGAACCTGGAGCCGCACGTTGTAATTTAAGCCCCGTCGGCAATAATGCAATAATAACGCCTCTCGATATTAAATCAACATGGTAACGAGAGGTTGGAAGTAAAGGGTGTGCGAGATTTAGGGCCAATTTTTCAATGCTCAGTTAAATGCTATCAGACGAATAAGTTTGAATGTTTGACGACAATAGAGTAGATGCCTAATTTTTATTTAAATGTCCGCCTGGTAGATTATTTTAAATCATTATACACGTATTTTTTATTTTCTTACAGAAACGAATACTTTCGACGATATATTGATTTGAAATGTCGCGTGACGTCACTTCTATGTACATTTTATATCTAAGTAGAAATGACGTTTTAGCCCCACTCCTAAACTTTGATTCGTTTTATCTAAGTATTGTTACCTGATGGTAAGCAATCGGCGTCGCCCATGGACACCTGGAAAACCAGAGGCGTTACAAGTCCGCTACCGGCTTTTTGGGAACTGGGATTTTGAAGGTTGTGGGGGATTCGGGGATTGAGGGGGGGAGGGGGGGGGAGAAATGGACATTATTTTTTATTGTCATATTTAGAGCAGTTGGATTTATAACAATCAATTCTTCCAACCATGTAATGGATCATCCTCTACCACACTAAGCAAAATACATTTCAAAAAGACAAAATTAAAATTATTTTCACGCGTCAAAATTATAATTTAGGAATCTTAATGTCAATAATTGTTTACCAGCACGGAAGTCGCGTGCTTGTCGATAAATATAAGGTACCAGGTTCGGTTCCCGCAAGAAATTAGCAAGAAGTGTTGGAAATCATCCATCTGACGACCTCCCGACAGCTTGGTTATGACTAATTTGAAGAGTGCCAAATTTTAAACTCGTTTTCACGGTTTATGTTAAATTTTGAGATAAAAAATGGCGTGAAAAATACTGTTTAATATATATGTTACTGTCTGTTGCATTGTTAATTTCAACCTCATAAATATAAGGCATCTGTTTTTGACAACACTATTTCAGCAAAACTTGATAGTTCACATTTTGTATTAATGCCTATTTAAAATTAAAGTGTACTACGCGAGCGAAATCAATGTAAAGGACCCTCCATACACAAGATATCCACCAAACAATACTCATCAGCATATATAATAAAAAAAATTACAACTAAAAATTCAAATTCGCACTTACTTAAGTGTGCAGTTGTAAATCTTCTCAATTTGCGCACCCCACACGAATGCCTAAGGCCTCGGCACCTTTGTCTTAAGTCCCTAAATGAAATTATTATATAACTGATTGCTTTTAAACATATTTAAGTGGAAATAGCCTTAAGTTAGTCATCAACATTTTAAGGACATTCCTCACACCTTCAAAATCGTGATCTCTTAACATTTTTTCTTAATTGGAAGACAAAAATGATAATGATTTGTCACGATCCTGTTGAGAGCAGAAATTATGAGTAGCGAGGAAAATTATTTTAAAATTTCGACAAGAACTGGGAATATGATAAAGGTAAAGGTAAGATAAATTTTCATAAAAGAACAAGACTAATTTACAACTAACTGCGCCTTACTGCGATACTCAGAGACATTTAATGATTACATTAACTATTCCGTAGTAACGATTTTGTTCCGAAAACGATTGCTAAGGACTCGTACACAAAACTGATATGCGACGTCACATCGCAAAAATGTGCGAGGTCGTCTACGCATCGCCAAAACTTTTTTTTTTACTTTTTTTCTTTCTTTTTCCTATATCTACTGAGCAGTAACAGAAGTGCACACTTCTTTTTACGATACATGTCACGACCTAGTTTTCAATTTAATAAACGTTTAGTACTGTTGACGGTCGTCGAAGGAATGGTCACATGGGACGCCTTATCGCACGAAATCGCATCACAGCAATTCGCATCGTAGTTTTTTACGTTGCGAAATCGCATCGCATCGCAGTTTTGTGTACGAGCCCTAAGGACTGCATTAAGTAGCCACTAAATGACTGAGTATGGCGTTTAGATTAAGTTTCCTTTCATTGCATTGCTCAAATAAGCCAATTCAAGAGGGCATCACTGAGCTCGATCTTTACCCTATTCGTATCCAATCAACCTGTTCTGATATCATAGTTATTACGGCCCTAAGCAAGATTAGAGAGCATTTGGTTCATAGTAACGTGATAATAATTAATATGTTTGTCCTTCTTAATTTGATTGTATTCTGAAACACCAAAACTGTCATACTCCCATCAAAACTCCATGGCATAATTTTGCCATGAAGTGACAGGCCCAAAGCATGTCATTTACCATATTGGTAAGATATTTTCACATTAAACCGACGACTAATAAGCCGCTCGTTCCAAAAACGCAACTTTTTAAACACGTGCTACCAACGACATATGTGGCGGCCATGTTGGAAGAAAAAATAGCGTCAGATGGCGGGAAAAAACACTCAAATGATAGAGGAAGTGATTTTACACGTACAATAATATAAAAACATATAGTTTTTATATAAAGAGGATGTATTAATTTATGTAATTGTTAACCCTTTGGATAAACATGTGTTTCGGTTAATTCCAGTTTAATTTCGAATTTGTTTTGATTGGGTGTTTTTGTTTATGGTCGTGTATCCGGTTGTTTAGACTTCCGTTTTATATGCTTCTTATGAGATAACAATGGGTAAGTTTTTATTGTGATCTTTGGAGAAATAAAAGGAAAGTCATGAAGAAAGATGAGAGATAGCTTCTTCATGGACCTGTAATACAAACGATATGCGTCGTCGTGTTCTATGACCTTAATGACTATTATACTAATAAAGGCTCCCAGTAGGCTCCTAACTCCTCTGAATTTGCAGTTGTCTATACTTGGCACTGGTCGTTTACCTTCAGGTGATCCTCCTCATTTGCTAATTTAATTATTATGTTTTCGGCTTAATCACGTAACTGTTTGACGAGGAACTCGACTAATTTCAAGCCATGCTAGAGGCTCATATTGAGCAGCATTCCGCGACCTGCGACGAGGCGACTGTCGTGCTGCTACTGCACTACTACTGCTGCGAGTAGTCGAGTTTCTTGTCAAACAGAGGCCTTAGTACGAGTTTGATTTACGTTTAAAGTATTCGAAACGAGTACGCGTTCGGCACTCTAATTGGCCGGAGCCAATGAACGAACCAATCACAGTACTTTAAACGTAAAACAAACTCGTACTAAACCCTCAGTTATCTATGTGAGTAAGCCGAAAACATAATAATTAATTTAGTATGTCTCACCAAAGTTATAATTTGCTCATTTATCGGTCCAAAGCTGCACCAAAATCAAAAGAAGGTCGTATTCTTTATGATATGTTCTACCTCAGTGGCGCTAGCAAAAATGCTCTCACATATTTCAATTTTATACTTCGAACCCAATTTCGTAACCATCACAATAATGACGTCATAAAAGTCGTAAATAATAAAAAAAAACAATAACCGACCGCCCATCTTGATTCCCATAACATAATCATTTCGTATATCATAATATGGGAAATTTATGCAAACCCCATAATGCCGCCTTTTAGGGCGTTAAGTCTGGTCCAATGTTTCTATAACTGCGCGTACGCAGCGGGATATCAAACTATGGTTTTTATTCTAGATGACTTTGATTTAATTTTTGATGTCGTTATATTGAAGTAAGGAATTTAAACTGTCAAACACCAAGCGGTCACCGGTGACCGCGACCTATTGTTCTTTAATTGTGTCTATAAAACCGGTACTCGACGAGTTAATACCTACTATATATAATATTGTTGGTTTAAGTGTAATCTTTCATACATATACCGCATAATATCATTAAATTCAATTTTTCTTTTTAATAAGTTTGTTTTAAATCGCGGCTTTTTTATTTTACTGCATAATCCAACACGATACAGCCACCAAACAAATCAGGCATACAACTTTTGGTGGTTAATTTGCATAAATATTTTTTACCTTTTTGTCATTATAAATTCATCAAACCTTTTTTATTGTAGAATATTTTCTACCGATATCTGATACAAATCGCTTCTGGTATGTTTTTAATTGTCTATAATTTGTCACATTTGATTGAGTCACTATTCATATTGTTTTTAAGGGTTGATGTTAGCAAATTAATAATGAATAGCTTGGGGTGTTAGGAATTCCAATATTATTGTGATG
Organism: Spodoptera littoralis; assembly: GCA_902850265.1. Taxonomy (NCBI): domain Eukaryota; kingdom Metazoa; phylum Arthropoda; class Insecta; order Lepidoptera; family Noctuidae; genus Spodoptera; species Spodoptera littoralis. The sequence continues at coordinate 1,392,331 of LR824542.2, read as the reverse complement.
GAGCGTCGTCGAATTGAATAATTTATGAAGTTAAAGACATTGGAAATATATATCTTTTATCTTATACAAACTTCTTATACTATTATATAAAGCGGAAAAGTTTGTTATTTTGTTTGTTTGTTTGAACGCGCTAATCTCCGAAACTACTGATTCGAATTGAATATTTTTTTTGTGTTGGATAGCGCATTTATCGAGGATGGCTATAGGCTATAAAACATCACGCTACGAACAAAAGAAGCTGAGCAGAGCGTGTAAAAACCGCGCTGAAGTAGCTAGTTCATAATAGAAGGATTGGACAATTTTTCAAAGATATTTGTGATAAAAAAGATAGCAATTATTAGATAGAAGGAAGGATACCTCTTAGATAAACCTTGATTTTTTGATAAAAGCAAGTTTAGCATTCCATTTTAGTTGTAATACTTCCCTAAATATCTAACAATACTATTATAATAAAAACGCGCCACATTTTGATACGACAATAGCAACTTTTATCATAATCCAACTTTAATTAATTAAAATTTCTTATTCACACCGGAAAAACTAAAAAAACGTATCCTCTTTATCAATTGGCAATAATAAATCATTTTTTTAATAAAAATACCACCTATCAGCGGCTAGTCGAAAACAATAACAGACTCTTTGGCTTCATACTCTGTCGCTCTGCGGGACATTTTCACGCCAATTTAAAAAATACAATCCGTAAACTGCCGTACCTACCTTATTCCCTTGACTTAAGGCTTAGTTTTGATATTCGTATGTGTTAGTTTTAAGTGGTTTTTCAAAATGTCCTGTCAATAAAAGTTTTTGGCGGTAAAACTGTCTTTGTATTACAACAATGGCGACTATTTTTATACTATTGTAGAAAGAGCGAATTAAATCCTTTTGTAAAGGATTTCTCTGTTAAAAAGGATTTTTAACGCTTTTATTGTAACAAAAGTTTATAATTGGCAATGTTTATTTGATAAATTCTGTGGGATTTTTTGAATAAAAGGCGTTTTGTTTGAATGTGATATGGTTCTTTTATTTTTTTTCTTTAATTTAGTCGATTAATACTGGCTGTCTTTAATGATTTTAATGTTTTCATAGAGTGTACCCTGTACCTGTACTATTTTTTATTGACTTGTCATTTTAAAGATAAACTAAACAGCTAGAAGTCATTAAGAACATTTTGCAATAAACGGTTGCCGGGGCTCCGGCTCGAAGTAGTGCAGGAGTAGGAACGGGGTGTAAGAGTCTGACACTCCCTTCCACCTCACCCGGGCGGGAGAAGTCATAGGATTGATTCTTTTCAAGAAAAAAAGGTTCTAAGAAGAAATTAAAGGGTATAAAAAGCGAAGTAAATCCTAAAGAACCGTTCCAAAACTAGGTATAGAGGCAACACACCCAGCTGTGGTACAAAAAAGTAGAAAATATTTAAAAATCACTTAATCTTCTCATCACTCCCTTGTCAATTTCTCACGTTAGCATCTTCTAAATATTTGGAGTTTAGTTAACACAACACTTGTAGCTGTCAAGTGGGGTCGCTGTATAGTTTGGCTACCTTTTTGCCTCCACGCTACGCAGTCTCAAGGACCTTTCCTTATCTTCAACCGGCAGGTTCTCACTTGATGCTACATATTTTTTCCAATTAACTTTACAATAACCAAGTAACAAAATAAAATAATCTTTATTGGTATTTTACCAGTTGAATAGTGTACGTTTTATATGCTGAATATCATCAGTACCTGCCCATATCACTGATATCAAGTCTCGACAAGATCAGTTTTGTAAGTCTCCTTTAAATTAACTGACATGAAATTTTCGTCAAACTCAAAGTCGTTTCTCATAAATGTTTACAGTATTTGACTTGGATGACAAATGGATTAAGAAGATTTCGTCACATTTAATTAAAAAGTTTCAAGAACCCTTTTTTCCGAAACTCAACTCTTACATCATCAGCGACGGGGTGTGGGTGCCAGAACACCTCCACGTGGTGCACCCTGGGTGCGAGTGATAGTCTCCCTAACAGGGGTGATAGGTTTGCAGTAACTATTCCCATATTAAAAAAAAACATCACCAGCGACCACCACATACACAAGACCACCTTATACCCAACACGTCTATATTAAATAAACCTGTCAGATACAAATTAATTCATCAGGCGTCACTCGTGAAGCTCACACTTTTTAGCGAATCTCCCATAGTCATCACGTGGGTGGGTTTTTTATTCTGATCCACCACCATGGGAGTTTTTTGCCTCCAAAAACTGCAAGTCAGTGTCGGCGTGGTAAAGACACTTCCTCGGAAGTTTTTTTTAGGGAACTGTATCGAAATTGAAAAAGTAATTCGGTAGGTATGTTTATCTAGAACATTTCTACAAATATACCTATGGTTGATATTAATTTAAAAGTTCACGCGGTTGAATCTTTTATTGTTGCTGCACAAAGCAAAAAATTATTAACAGACGTTACTAATACTTAGATTTTAACTCTTTGATGGTTTATCATTTTAGTATGTATTATGTGTAGTCTGTAAATTTATTGACTGTTTAATTTTTTTTGTTTTTCATCATATTCTTTAATTCCATGTCAATCTGTTAAAGTGGCATCTTTTTTACAAAATATCGCACCTCTTTTTCAAAACCCAAAAACGACTTATCATCATCTGTGACCAATATTTGGCCCTAAGGTTATAACTTAATTCATTTTAATTATTTTCCTAAGTTAAAGCCACTTTTTTATACCTTCTTTCACTTTTTTATTGAGTGTGACGAAAAGGGTGGTCGTTTTGGCGCCTAAAAATTGGACATTAAGGGTTTTGGAAGCCATTTTTGGCAAGTTATAGGCCTTTAATTTGATTTAAGTTAATATGATTTTTAGATTTTTTGGCGTAGTAGTTCAGGGTGGCCGGTTTTTTGGTGGTTTAATTGTGTGAGGTCATTTCACTATGATTTTTTAGGTTTGGTAATTAATGATTGTAGAAATTAAACTAGAAATATTCTTCGGAACATAAAGATGAAAAATACAATGTGAGGAAAGAATAATATTTTATTTTACAACTTCATAAACCCATGTTTTAAGCCTATGTCCCGTGAGTGAAGGTAGCATTACAAATTAAATAGTGTAATCTATTATGACCCTTGCTTTTACTTTATGTATATACATATATTAGTTTCCTATAATGTTAACGAGATTAGCGCAATGTGAGAGATATACTTAAACAGTGTATCTTTAAGTTTAAGCTAAAAAATAACCATCCTTTTAACACCAAAGTTGGATAAAAAGATACAATTTCCAAAAAACTTTTCTTGCTATCAATACGAAATTATTTAATCCTCAGTGGCTGGACAACTGGCTGCCGCGCAACATGACGAACATTCGATTCCCGCACGGAACACCTCTTTGTGTGATCCACAGATTGCTGTTCCAGGTCTGGGTGTTATGTGTATGTGAACTTGTATGTTTGTAAACGCACCCACGACACAGGAGAAATGCCTAGAGTGGGACAATGTTTTTAAAAAAAATATTACAAGTAGTCGATACAATACGACAATATAATTATGTAGTTAATGAATCAGAAAGAGTAATAGTTTGTTATGAAAAGATTCTGATTGTTCCGACACAGGATGTCATTATGAGCAGGTACTCTCGAGATTATAAAGTTTGGGATACACTTGGTGAAATGTGATGTAGAGGGAGTGATTTTTATGATGTTGTTGACATTGAATAATCTTTAGCAAAAAATTAAATACAAGACTCAAACTTGCATTATGTTTATAGTTATAAAGCCAAAATCATGCACATTTTGTTTTATTATGAAGTTCATTATATTAATTTATACTTAGACACTGCTGTGAGATCAGAAAGAAATATGAAACTATTGTATTTACTATTGCTTGTCGACTTTGTAGTTATCTAGTGAGTTATTGGGTAATAATTTTACATAATTGCCGAATAAAATCTACCTTGAACATACCATACACGTAACATACAACATTGAAAGAAAGAAAAACCATTTATTTTGCTACGACACACAACAAGAATTTAGAAACACAAAAAAAAGCCTGTGGTGCGTCGCAGCGCAAAAGGCTGGAGCTCAGCTTAATACCGTGGACCGGGCAGAGAGGCTCGAGCCCACGGCTCTGATTTTCAGCACCAGCCCGTTATAGTATATTCATTGTTGTATATCATTATCCATCAGCATCCATCTCTCAGTGTACCACAGCCTCAAGGACCGGATGTAGTCGGAACTCTTCCTCGCCCTTTATATGTTAATGATTGCATGAGTTTTTGAGTTACAGTAAAAAATATAAACAGAAAAAATACTTTCCCACAGCCACTAGTCTGTGGGAGAATGAGATTTTTTGGATCCCAGAAGCTGAACGCACTTTCTTATTTATTGGTTAAAGAGCTATTAGTTAGACAAGGAGGTTGTAAGGAAAAATGAGGGTTGAAAAAGGATGGTCAATGAATCTGAAATAGGACATGATTCATTGACTATAGTGTGGTTAAAATTTTTATACTCGAATAGTGCTTGACCAGTTTTTTAGTGCTCTTATACAAATCCACGAAGTAATACAAGGAAAACTTCAATATTAAACTATCTTTCAGCTAACCCAACTTACTTGTCGTCTCCTGAAAAAATACAAACCAAAACAAACAATTCAATTTTAATTTATCTGTCTGTGAATAATTTTAGATTTAAAATATTTGAAGTTCATAGATATTTTTTTTTAGTACAGAAATGCAGAGAAATTTGGTACCTACTTGCTAACTAGTCAAATTCAATACCTTTTTCGAACTGTCAAAAACGACGGTGTTCTTATGAATTTTGTATGAGAGTGGGTATTGTGACGTCACGTTTTTTCAGCGCCAAACAGCATACTTATTTCTAAAAAATTGCCGTAATAATACTAAAATTAAGTTGGTCATAAAATCAATTAATGGAAGCGTGAATCTTTTTTAATATTTAATGTATTGAACAGTCAAAATAATTTATTGTTGATTAAGGAAAGTACTTACCCAATTGAATTAATATTAGAAAATATATTAATGATCGTTTTATAACCCTGTTAACATATATAATTTATCTACACATTAAATATTTTGCAAGAAGCAGTTTATCTGGCTAAACAAACAGTAGGCCAGTGGGTGAGCGCCTGAGCGTAGGGCTTCGGCCACACGTCGCGCATCACACGGCTCATTACCCACGATGTTTTATTTTAACACTGCTTAACCTGTGTGGTTTTAGAAGGTGGTGACTTGATGTCGTACGTCCAACATGTAAAATATGAAGGTGTTTTCGTTATTCACGTTTTTTATGTCCATTTGTAATTAAGGGACTTTATTTAGTGGTAATTACTTTTTTTTGGCATAGGCCGGTAAACGAGCAGACGGATCACCTGATGATAAGCACTTGGCGTCGTCCATGGACACCTGGAACACCAGAGGCGTTACAAGTGCGTCACCGGCTTTTTTGGGGATTAGGAGTTTGAAGATCGTTGGGGATTCAGAGATTGGGGAGATTGGGGAAGAGGAAGGTAATTGGGCCTCCGGTAACCTCACTCACACGACGAAACACAACACCAGCGTTGCTTCACGTCGGTTTTCTGTGAGGCCGTTGTATCACTCCGGTCGAGCAGGCCCATTCGTGCTGAAGCATGGCTCTCCCACACTTAAAACATTACCCCATTTTTTTCTGCCCAGAATAGAGGAATCAGAATTTCTAAGAAGACTAAATACAACTAGGAGTCCTTATTGACAAACAATGTAAAGAAAACCACTCGATAATAACCTAAATCCGCATTAAAAATATTTTTCACTTTGATACTCAAGTCTGACCTACATCTGTCGTCAAATTCACACGACGACCGACCAAGTCATTAATTACACAGCTAATTACCTACCTACTCATAAGCTGCTGAGATTTTGAAAAAAATATGCTCCCACCCAAGTTAGGACTATGGTAACCGTGTGAAACATGTATTGTGACCTATGGTACAGAGTTTTTGGAGATATTGTGTTAGCAAATTGGGAAATTATTTATGTTTGTAGACTTTTGTCTAGTGTCGAGTAACGAGATTTCTTTAATAGACAATCATATTAACGGATTGTTAACAATATGAGTGCTTTATGATGGTAAGTAGGTCTGTCTCTGCCAAATCCATTAGCAATTGGTGGTAATGAGGTCCGAAAAGTTTCCATTGAATTCTGCATCAAATCGAATAGTGTAAAATTTGGAATAGGTACTTTAATTGCTTAATTGAATTTTGATTACTTAATGGCAGAGATAATCACTTGAAATCAATAATTAAAAAATAAACTAGGTACCTATACAATACTAAAAATGATTACTAGCTCTATACAAGTTTATCACTCTATTCTAAACCAAAGCTGCAGAGAACTAAAGGCGTTACCGGGGCTCCGGCTCGAAGTGCAAGAGTAGGAACGGGGTGGTTTTTGTCAGTAAGCCCCTCCAGTAGCAGCCTCCCTCCCGCCTCACCCAGGCGGGAGAAGTCATTCGATGATTTTCCCCCTTAAAAAAGTGTAGATCAAAATGAGATCACCTAGAAAATAATACATGGGTAAAATTCATCGCAGATTGTGACCTACATCTGTCGCGTAATTCACATGAAAAATACTTAAAATTCCTAAATTCACAGCAATTACACGTCGTATTGAACATCAAATTGACCGATCAGCTGAGATTTTCTAAAAAAATCCCACATCTGGTGGACATTTTGAATGTAAAATAATAAAGGGCGGGAAAAGTGACAGTTGCGAGTCGACCGCAATGGCGGCAGTTGGGAGGCTTCTCGCGCATGCGCGGACAGGTGGCATCCAATTGGTTGAAATGTGAATGTGGATTCGCGAATAATTTCGGTTGGAGTTATTTTATAGGTATATGTATAGGCTATAGTCCCAGTAGACTATCTCCTAGCTCACGTTAAAAATTCATTTATAACCTGTCACTTTTAGGCATTACTTTTGATACCTGCCTAATTTCATTCATAATAGAGTGACGAGTGGGAGATGGTTAAGTAGATACGTTGTGCTTTAAATTTATATCTAAAAATGTTACATTAGATATACCTATATAAAAAATACAATAATTTTGTTATTATCGAAATTCTCATTACGATGACTGATGAACAGTCATCAGTCCTTGCAGAAGAATTTTTTATTTATTTTTCCACTGCAAGGATGATGATGATGATGAGATGACTTATGTCTTACTTCAGTCTTGTAACCGAAAAGTGAAAAGTCATAAGTAATTTTATTCCTAACCTAATCTAAACCTTAAAACGCCAGTTCACGGGCTTAACAAGTCCATAGACTTACTTTCACAGACTTCACACATAAATGGCGATACCATAGCTCGCCCCAATTTAAAGTGTGACCAACGTAAAAAAGGTATTACTTACAAAAGGCCGTATCGAATGGAGACTTCCCATAATTTCCTAAACAAAGGTTTCATGGCCGGAAGCTAGCAGAATTTGTAAGATATCGCGCTTCCGGGTAGTTCCATAATATTGTCGTATTTTGTAGTTGGCTTTTGTAATTTTGATACTTAGGACATACATGAAAAAATAGAGTAATAATTAAAAATATAATTATTATAATAATGCTACAATCATTGTAGTATTTAAATGGCAAAAAATTGATAGACAGAACTGTCCACCAGTAACTTACTTTGACTTTATATCCTATATCCCCTAACTGGGGCAGAGGGCGTCCATAGAAGTTCCCCATCGCGTCCAGTACAAAAACTTCAATACTAAATCTTAACATTAATGGTAATAAATATCTATAATTATTCATATATTTAACTACCTATCAACTTAAGAATGTTTTTTTTACTACGTTACTACCCACAGTAATAAAGTAAATATATACTAAACACTTGAAAATTGACAAAGGTATCAAGACTACCCGATCGGAAGCTACATGTCACATCTCAACACCGGACGTCCAGTCATAAGCAAGCAGTTTGCATGCGCCACTGAGCTGGACAGCGATCAGCGATGGTGCTCTGCAAAAAATATACTTTCGAGTATCAATATTGTAATGGTATTATTATTGTTCTTTTTTTCTCGAAAGGACTGGGACATTGATTTAGTGGTAGCAATGGGGATAATGACAGGCTATGAAAATTAAAAACATAATTAGTCCGTAAGTAAGGTAATGAAAAAATATTAGACACGTATTTTTTTATTTTGTCGTATAATAAAACAATACTTAGATAAAACGAATCAAAGTTTAGGAGTGAGGGCTGAAACGTAATTTCTATGTATATAAAATGTACATAGAAGTGACGTCACACGACATTTCAAATCAATATATCGTCGAAAGTATTCGTTTTTGTAAGAAAATAAAATACGTGTCAAATGTTTTTAAATAATCTACCATACGGACATTAAAATAAAAATTAGTCGTCTACCGTATTATCCAGAGTCAAGTAAAAATTGACGAGGAATAATTTTAAAATTGAGAATAATATATACAAGGTAGGTATCCAAACATTTTATGAGATAACTTTGGTCTAAATGATAACATCATTTGCTTTTTATTGGATGTCACAAACTTTTCGATAAGCTTAAGTTAGTTTTAATTTAATTAAAAGATAAAATATTGTTAAAGGTAAAGTGTTAAAAAAATTCTCAGTATTAGCACGGAGTCTGGAATTGTTCCTGGTATATGGCAATATAGGCTCACCCCTTATTACATTGGATCATCATTCCATTACATTATAACATAAATAGTGAAAAGTGGTTGTTACACTGTACTTGCTGTGGCATTAAGTTAGGTAATATGCACCTCTTTCTACCCCTTCAAGGATAAAAAGGTGTGATGTTAATATCATAAAATATTGTGAAAAAATAACAAAAGTCTGTGTCAAAACATAGTCAATCTACAGATGAAAAGGCTCTGAATTACATTTAATTACCGCAAGACTTATACCGCGATATTGCGATTGGTAACATTACCAAACACCTAATGAAATTTCCTTTTTAAATTTGCCCAGCTAATGGTAACACTAATATTCTTCCTAATATCACTTAGAACTAACCGCAAAGACGATTTTTTCTTTCCAAAATTACTAGTTTCCTTCTCAATGTCGCGTCGTCACTCGTTTCTAACAAGCTCTGCGTCGGGACATCTAAGTTTTTGTCAAATTAGCCGCATTGGCTATACTTAGCCGCCCCGGCTATACTTAGTGGCCACTAGGCTATAATTTTCAACTTTACGGTTCCTTGCTAATGCTTGCGAATCTTTAATTCAATTAGATGGTTTTTAGCTATGGGATGTTGTGGTTTTTGAGATTTGATTCCGAGGATGTATAAAAGTTGTAAGGTTTGGCATTTTTTTATTATCATAACATTTTTGTTATCATAACATAACAGCAAAACTATGTAACTAGAGAATTGTATTGTGAATGAAAAAGGGTAACCTATAAAGTTTCTTGCTCGTTCTTCTCCATAGGAATTACACCTTGGAATCCGCCCTCGCTAATTTAGTATGTCTCACGATAGTTATTATAAAACTCTGTTTTTTTTCCTAAAAATTTTCATACTTTATCATACAGAACTTTCGTCCATACGTTTGTACATAGATAATAAAAAGCTTCACAAAATCTTTAAAAAATTATCAAATGACTATCTTAATAACTGTTGTGTTACCAAAAATTAATATTTTTTTGAACCACGTCTTTTATACATTCCAAAAATATGAAAATAGAAATTCAAACTTACATTCAATCAAAGAAAAATATTTGCAAAAACGTCGACAGATTTCGAGAAGCATCCTGTAGCGTGGACGGACAAGGTGATCGCGATTTGATGACAAGTTTGGTCATTTTTTGCGAATATCACCCAATCAGCTAATAGAATTTAATTTAATGCAATTTTCCGAGCGATTATACGCTATTTGTGACATTAGTGCTATACATTAGAACTTCCTGTATTTTATAGGTTAGAAAAAATATTTGAGTATGTTTTTTAATTTGCTAGGCCGCCGGTTGACCCCTATCTCGCCTGGTGGTAAGCGATGATGCGGTCTACGATGGAGCACGGCGACCCATAAGCAATCTTTCACTCGGGCCTTGAAGACACCCAGGTTATACCCTTCAGGAAACACAGACCTTACCAAAGAATTCCACTCTTTAGCAGTACGCACGTGTGGTAATATGGCTACTATGATATCCAATGATTGTCAATGAAATTGCTGAATATCTGTACAAAACACAAGATCATCAGTACCTTTTTTAGCTAACACAGTCATTAATGTTCTTATGCAAAAATATTTTACATAGTAGAGTGTCTTTTTTTCGGTTAAATCGAATCAAAAAACAGCCACAATTCCAATACATTTGAAGACTACATTAAATAACAATGTAACCGCATCGAGGTCAATAATGCCCCTTAAAATTTAGTCATAAATTGACCTTACCACGCCTGCAGCAGAAAAATATGATATAGTGTGATTTTTTGCCACTGGTCGCTTTCGTACAATTTATGATTTTATTTAGAAGCGCGAGAGCAAAAACTTAATCGATGGGTCAAGTGGGCCCCTCGCGCTGGCTAAGGGTTGACGGATTTTTTATAGTAGCGGTGATTTTAGGAATGTCTTTGTGTGAAGGAACTGATCTTTCGTTCTTATATTTTACGTGTGAAAATACTTAAGTAAAAAATTCATTGCGATATGTCCTATTTGTCAATCGACGAAAAAAAGGAGCTTTTCAATTCCAATGTAGGTTTTTTTTAATTTACTCTTGCTATTTTAATTACATTCAAGAACAAGAGTTTGACTCTGTGCTGTGTCTATTAACTCTATCGGGGATAAAAAAAAGGTATGACGTCATGTAATATTTTATACATCGTACTCATACATAGTTAAGTACGCTTATAATATTGACTTTCTATCTACCAAAACCCACCACCAGTCATTTAAAGTTCGATCAATTAAAAACTAGCATTTATCATGCACCAGCGGAATGTGGCAACATCAAAAATGTTGCTAGACTTAATTACAAAAGATTTAATACGTATAATTATATAAAATGCTACCATTATGTGAACTTAGATTGAAATAAATCCATAGTCCGACTAGGGGTGGTAACTTATCCGCCTACATATCAAGAATTGCAAAAAAAATCTACTATTTTGATGTTTAGCAACCACATAATTACTAGACGTGCATTTTAACGTATAATTAAAAGTATATTTTGCGCAAAAGCTCAATAGAGCGACAAATCGATCTTCTTAATAGCTATTGTTAATTTTTTTTGTTCCGTATTGTATTTCGCGATGGCCCTGCCACCTACATAGATTAGCAATGTTTTGAAATACAACTGTCAATCAATCTGGGTTTAAAAAATGATATTATTTATTGGTACCTATTTGTAGCTTTAATAATAATGTTTATCATTAATTTGTGGTTAATAATTATATATAGTATTCTATGGTCAGAAAATCTGTTATAATTTGCCACGGAAGAAATTATAGTTGGTAGTTGGTTTTCACGAAATCTATACCTTTTTGACACATTAAACGCCATGGGGGTCATCGGTAACCAACGTTAGCGAAGCGAAGCCTTCAACAGATTTCTATTAACAGTTTACATAATATATAACAAAACCTTAATATGTTTTCGGATTACTCACGTAATAATTTGACGAGGAACTCGACTAGTTTCAAGCCTAAAAAAAATTATTACGTGAGTAAGTAAACATAATAATTTATTTAGTATGTCTCACGAAAGTTACAATACAGTCAAACCTTATTATTGTTGTCGATTTTTCTGTTCGTTCCTAGAATCAAATGCGTAAAAGTTATCTAAATAACTTGTTATCTTTCAACAGAATTTCTAAAAATATAAGCAAGAAGCGAAATAAAATCGAAAGTCACTCACAATGAAAATTAAACGGTAGACGACAAAAAAAGTCCAAATTCACTAAAAAACTGACCATTCTCACTTTTTCTGTTCAAGACTACCAATAAAACCAAATTTATTGTGTCCATACAAATTAACTACCTTTAACGATTCACTTGGTCAGCACAAAAGCTGATTTCCCATCACCGAAAAACCAACCCTAACTTTAAACTACCAAGGTATTATTTTACTTGTCTCAAGTTCTCAAAATGGGGTTGACAAAATTTCTCGTCTTATCTCTTTTAGTGATTTTAAGTGACTGTGGAAAGCTTTGTATTTAGATAAAAAGACATCTATATTGAAATCAGTCAGTTTGTCAATGAGTTTAGTGACACCTATGGTCTTTAGTGACAGGTTTGGTACTAAGGACGTGACAAAAGTGACGCTCATTATGGCACGTGACGCCATGTCTGTTTTGGGACTAATTTAGAAGCGCCCGATCAGATTTAAGTTTTCAGGTTCTTGTTAGTTAGATTGGATTAGTATTTTCGTAAGAGTTTCTTACTTGAATGCAATTACAATAATAAAACTAAAATTAGGTTTGTTACATAATCACGTAGAAAACGTCAATCGATTTTTAAATAGGATTAACTATGATTTACATAGTTTTTAGTTTAAAATAACTGAAGAATTTTACGAAGACACGTAAATAAAGACATGTATAGGTAACAACACAAACTACGAAAGCTTAACTGCCCATTTACTTAACTGACCATTCCAAAGGTGAATGTGAAAAAAATCTACAGTAATCACATTAAAACTAAAAACAAAACCCCATTAAATTTCGCTCCCAAATTCCCTGGAGCTAAAAAGTAATAAAACGTTTTTAGCGACATCTAAAAAAAAAGCGGAACCAAATAGTTTTTTAGCGAAAATTTTATGGGTTATTAAAACAAATTAACGTCACAGTTTAAGAGTGAAAAAACTAAGATATTTATTAGTTTCCCTAAACAATAAAATTAGTTACTATCGCCAAATCTAAATGGTGGCTGTGAATTACTGCCTACTACCGTACCGATACGTCGTTAAGATATACAGGGAGACTGAACTAATAAAAAAACTGCAAGGTGCTTTCTTTTCGGACTGTTATATGGTTGTCTGTGCGACTACTTGATGCCATAGTCGGCACTTAAAGGACATTTTAGCTTAGGTCGACAACTTAGGGTGGGTTTCTAATGGAAGTATGAAGAGCCTACTACCCGCTTAATGTAGTTACAGATATCTAATAAACTGCTGAACACAATAATTTATGATGTATTTGACTTGCAGATCAAGTGCCTCGAGATGATCTAATAACTGAAAAAATAAAATAGACTTCACGGTTGGTGCGGTGGCTGGGCAAACGGCTGCCGTGCAACGTGTCGCGGTTTCGATTCCCACACGGTACAACACTTTGTGTGATCCACAAATTGTTGTTTCGAGTCTGGGTGGCATGTGTGTGAACTTGTATGTTTGTAAACGCACCCACGACACAGGAGAAAATCCAATGTGGGGTCAATGTTTATAAAAAAATATATATATATGCAGTATTTCATTAGATTTAACCAACTTTACAGGCCGAGTAACATAGCTAAGGCTGAGGTGAGACCCTGTAGCAAGTAGTAAACTTATAAAATACCTATGCTGAACAAAAATACGTAATTACAAAAAAATCAGCTACCTACTTACAATAATATCGCCCATCCTCTATCTGTGGTATGACTGACGAATTTAATATTGTTTGCGCCCACACAGGCAAGTCATAAAACATTTTGAGAGAGGGCGGAGCCCTGGGGCTCGGCCCCCGCGCCAACAAATGATATACACGTGCGGCACTTGTGTTAGTATTTTATGCCACTATTTATGGCTTTATATTGAAATTGATCTTTATTAACTAGAGGGAGATGTGCAATAAGTGCTAATCAGTTTGGGGATTGTTTAACAAAACCTGGGTGATATTTGTATTAACTAAATGTTTTTGTGATTTTGAAGCATTGGCTGCTCAATTGAATTTGATTATGAAAGGTTGATAAAACTGCCTTATTTATAATATTAGTAAGACTATTAAACTGTCAAACACCGAGCGTCACCGGTGACCGCAACCTATTGTGCTTTAATTGTGTCTATAAATACGGTACTCGACGAGTTAAGATATTAGGACATATATTTCTTTTTCTTTATCTGTGGTATTGGCAACGGCGAGGCGCGACACTGTTGACACGTTAGACCTGCAGCCTGCAGCTGTTTAGGTGTTGGGATGTAATATTTTGGAGAGTTGGATTCATTTATCAAAATTATTATGAGGAGGGAAAAAAACCTAATCAAGCTGTAGAGAGCTTTTTTTTACACAGAGTACGGACAAGAAACTGATATCAAAATTAAAAGGAAGACCTTTAATTTTGATATCATTTAATCAGTAATCTATCAGAAGAAGAGAAGAGAAGAAAAAAGAAATAATAGAAGAAGATTATACCACTAGATAAAAGCAAAATCAATATTAACAACAACAAATTTAACAACACTTTGTCTACAGACAGACGGTCCCAAAATTAAGTTCCAAAAATCGATAAAAATAAAATAAAACTAAAATCCTTCAATTCAGTAGTACACTACTTCAACTGCACGTGTGATAAGTTACTAAAAACAAGATAAAAAGTAAAAATAAAAACAACTCGCCCTTTGCCAGCGGCGATCACAAAGGGATGCGCAGGAGTTCCATATGTCGCGTGCCCTCGTTAGGGGTGGCTTTTGAAAATCTATCGAGTGTTGTTTTTTTTTGTTATTTTCTTGGTAGCACAAGCCTGGAACATAAGGGGTGAAATGTTATGGTGATATGAAGAGCTAGGGGTAAATGAAGGACATTATTATTTTTTTATGTATAATTGCGTACTACGGCACTACTAACTATAAACTGGAGCGTGTTACACTTGCAATAATATGAAATACAAAATATGTAAGATAATAAGTTGTGAAAAATATTGAAGGTTTTGTGTTGTGTTATCGAACTAATTCTGCAACACTTGGCGCATACTTACCATCAGGTGGGCCGCGTGATTTTTGGCACCGTCGTGATATAAAAAAAATCTAGAAAAAGAAACAAATCTTAGTATAAACGTTGCACTAGGATTTTCTCCTGTATCGAGGGTACGTTTACAAACATACCAGTTCACACACACATCACACCCAGACACGGAACAACAATTTGTGAATCACACTAATAGTTGTTTCGTGCGAAAATCCAACTTGCGACATGTTGTGCGGCAGAGTGTTGCCCAGCCACCACACCAGCCGTGCCATCACCAAAATCATTTTAAATCATTGAGTATATCTGCATAAATGGGCCAATGATATTGAGTACTCGCAGAATCACTTCCTGGAATAAATGACTTTGTTCCCGCACGTTTACAAACGTATTTTAATGTATATTATGAGCTTTATTTCAATAGCATAAAAACATGATCTTCACAAATTAAATGTTAGTGGCTACTACAAATTAACTTCCTGCAACTAAAATCTTAAATCACAGACTCAAAAGTAATGTAAAAAGGAAGCTATTCATATAACCTTAACGTTTTTCAGTAAATCTATAAAATTATCATGGTGAACAATCTTGTTTTAACCCCAAAATGGTTGAGTTTCATCCATAATCCATATGCTGTTTCGGAAACCGATTATCGTACCAATATCCTGTTTATACAGTCATTCAAATTTTCGAATTATGCTCGAATTCGCGCCAAAGCCTACCCTACTTCCGGCGGCGCCTGCGCACGTGTCCTGCACCAAACAATACACATTTTTTGCGATACGACATTCAAATGATAGTACTACCGAGTCTACCGACTAATGAATCCTATTTACATCTCTTTCTTTTCAATAATACTTCTTATAAGTGAGAGTGGGAGGGGAGATATGACAGTTGGCTACGTATGGCGTCTGCCGTAGCCATATGTTGCTTGAGGTTTCGAAAATTACCCTCAAGTTCATTTTTAAAAATGGCGATATTTACGTCAGTCGGTTTTGTCTATTCATTACGGTTTGTATGACACGCGAGCCTTAATCGGGATGACAGACCTTATAGTGAAAAAGGTTTTGGACTAAGCACCCGTGCCATAGTGTATAAAATTTAATGGTCCTTACAACGACATTCATATTTGATTTTTTCATCGGATTAGAATTGCAATTACTTATAATTTGTCTACTTTTTGCCAGTAATGTCGTTGGTTGATATTTGGTCACTAGCTATGACGAGTGAGACTGCTGCAAAAACCACAAAAGGATTTTCAAATATTTTTGTACATTAACATTTTTAAATGCATAAAAGACTGATGACTGTTGATGAAGAGAAAGAGGTATGTAAAAATCGTATCAATAAACCATAGTCTTGGTACCCCCATGGGAGACTAGGTCAAAGTCAAATTCTAGTGACGTCATAGGTATTTCCTCCATAATGATTGAACTATAAAGACAAAACTTTAAAAATAATACCGTTACCTTACATACCGGATATGTAACGATACCCACAAAATCATTCGAACCGTCACCAAATCTATAAATAGAACTCCACAAACCCCTATTTCTAATACTTTTACTATTCGATGCATAACCAATCAAATATAATGATGGTATTAAAACTCACAATTATATCAACCCTTGAATGGTTTCGATCAAATTGAAAATTGTTGGCTCGTGTCAATACACGGTCATAGATCGAATATTTTGAAAAAAAGGAAAAACGAACGGCTTTTGTTTTCTGTTTTTTTTAATGAGGAATTAAATTGGATTTTTTTTGTTTTCGTGGTTAGTTTAATAATTGTAACTTTGGTTTAACCGTAAAGATGCTTTTACTATGTATCTATTAATATTAAGGAGACATTTTTGTTTTACAGAAACGTGAAGTGTAAGTGCCAGGTAACAGCTAGACCATCTATAAAAATATACTTAAAACAAATATTAGTTATTTAATTTATAGATTAAAGTATAATGACAGCCACAGTTATTTTTCCATGATTATGATATCAAACGAAACCCTTCACTTTATTTAATGTCCACTCAATAAAAAGTGGTAACTTAAAACCTTTTTAAATACATAAACTTTGAGGGAAAGTAAAAAAAGACTATAATTTTGTTTAGTTTAAACAAAGTACTTTAATTCTAGGAAAAAAAGTATCATCAAGGTGAAACAAAAAAAGGTGATCGACAATATCAAAGGTACCGATGTGGCTAAATAGTGGATCGTTAAATCGAAGCGCGAACTAAGTATAGTTGACTAAATGGACGTTTAACCCTTCGCCGTCCCGTCTCCTAAGTCCGTAACAACAAAATGAATGAGGTTTACGTTTAGTTCAGAGGTTTGGCGTGATTTTAAGAATCGCTTGTTTGTTAGTGAGTTACTTTAATGTTTACATAGGACATGATGTATTCCTTTTAAAAAGCATAAAACTTAACTGATAATAAAAATATAGTCACCGACTCATATTCCTATATCGTCTATTTTTCCCCACTTACCTAAAAGGCTAATAAGTGGTCTGCCACAATTTTTAAATCAATCATACTGAGCTATTTTCAAAATATAATTAGGCCTACTTGCTTTCATAATGTTTTGTAAGCCCTGTTACTCAAAACACATTAAAATTCCATTTCAAAAAATCATGTCGACCTAACGTAAACGCAAACCGGCGCGTTTAACCCGTCGAATCGTTCCTAAAAATTGGATGAAGTCATTTAGAAGCAAAAATCCCATGTTTGTTTAGCATTAAATATTATAATGGGGTCTAAACGACCCGCCGATGGTAAATAAAGGGTTGATTCCGAATTTATTAAGTCAACATTTGGGTGTTTTTTTTCGTAAAATATTTAGCTATAACAGTTTTGATTTGTAAATAAATAATGAAGATATTTGGAGAGTCGTAATACTGAATTAGTTTTTTTTTGTTTCCATGTAGAGGTAAATTACTAATTCCATGTTATACCTACTCGTATATGAGACCTTAAAACCGTAAATGCAAAAAAATAGTAGTTCTATTATTAGTGCACCTTTGTACACGTTATTTCGACGTTTCACTTTGGTATTATAAACGAGGAGTAAAGAGGGGAGGATTTAGAAAAGAATAAAAATATGCTCCCTCTAGAAATCAAACCAAATAAAAATTCCGATTACTATCACGCCGCCAATCATCGGACGGGATGTCAGCGCACAAATCAAAAGTGAGTTATTTAAAAAAAAAACGAGAAATTCATCAATTTTCTTTGGCACGGTAGCGCGACATCCCGCGGTGTGGCCAGTGTCGGCTACCGCGGGGTAGCCACGTGAAAAAAAAAACTAATTGATATGCGAAAAAAAAATGGCGGCTCGTTTCACTTTCTGGGCTTTCGATTTTGCACGCCCACTCAGTGGACGTAACGTGATGTTTGATAGCGTTGGCAGATTTTTTATCGGATTTTGATGCCTGTCATAAAAATATGGATAGGTATCTAACCATACCCCGAATACTGAAAGGCTACTCAATTTTGAAGGAAGAACCTCTCTGTGGTTCGAAACTAGTAGAGCCTTTCTTATTCACGCGAGTAACCCGCGATTTTAGTTAATAAAGAATTTGCTGTAATAGAACTATTATACTTAAGCACGACTTCAAATTGGGTGGGTTTTGAGTGTTTAAGCATGTGCTTTGCAATGGCATTAAAATATATGTCTATTGTTACCAGTTTATTTAAGGTAATTTGCAATATTATCTAAGCCAAAGTATTGTCCACAGAAAAACACGAAGCTAGGATTTTATTTTTCAAAAGTTGCTCTACATTAGGATTTTCTCCTGTGTCGTGGGTGCGTATACAAACATACAATTTCACATACACATGACACTCAGACCCGGAACAACAATCTGTGGATCACACAAAGAGTTGTTCCGTGCGGGAATCGAATCCTCGACACGTGGCACGCCCAGCCACCGCGCCAACTGTGCAGTCACATGTGCCGGTATGTAAAAATATTCTTGTCCTAGTATTAAACTTTTCTCATATTGTTAACTTTAAACCTCATCTCAATTCAGGCGGCTTTTGCTTAACTAACAGAAGAGGTTATCATCATCATCAAAATATAAAGTCATCAGGGTAATTCGCATTACACAATCTCCCACGATATAGCAGGATGTCTTGATTAAGTCATTATGTTCAGTGTTGTTGATGTGTGACAATCAGCTCTGTATTGTTATAAATTCATCTTGTTTGTCTGTCATTTGCAGGATATATTTGCTTTGATTACCGCCAATTGGTGGAGACACGTTTGTTTGTGGGGTTTTTTATTCCAATGTAAAATATATACATAGTATATATAGTATTTTTTAAGGGGCAAAATCTTCGAATGATTGCTCCCGCCTGGGTGAGGCGGGAGGGAGTGTCAGACTCTTACTGACTAAAAACCACCCCGTTACTACTTCTGCACTTCGAGCCGGAGCCCCGGTAACCCGTTAGGTTCTCCGCGACAGTATATATAGTACCTATAGATTGTTTGTAACGTGGAGAACCTCAATTTAAGTTTATTAGCATTATAGTTTTTAGTCGAAAAGAGTGTTCTAAACCGATTAGTTTCATACATTTTTATTGTGTAAAGTCTCAAAAATGTTTCAAAATTATGTAAGGTGATCAATAGAAAGCGTAGAACTATTAATACTGATACCACCTACAACGTAAATGACCTGGTAGGTGGCTTTGATGGCAACTAAATTGAGGCAAATCTTCACATCGTACAAAAATAAGTCAATTAACAAAAAAGTTCCAATCAATTGATTGAAAAAAACCTTTTTTACATTGGCAACCACGCATAATAACACCGCGGGTTGCCCGCGTTCTTTTTGAATTTCAAACAATGGCCTCCAACGGTTCGCGCCCTAAGAATGACATTTGAAGAAAAATAGACAAATTTGAAAAATATACTTTTGTACTTATGCCTCGTCTGTGTCAGAACACGGGCTACCGAATTTACATTAATAATTATTGCGAACGAAATTTTAATTAAATTAATGGATTTTGTTTGATTCGAATACTTTTCAAAATTAATGATAATTTTGTGGATCGGCTTGCTCGCCTTACTGATGAAATATTTAGATGAAATTATAAATGGCATCAGCGTCTTTCCCAGCGTTTATTTGTTACGCTATGAATAATTATTAAAATTAATATTTAAATATTTTACAAAAATCTTTCAACTATATCCTTGTTTTGTATTCAAACCTTTGTTAATCTTTTTAAAGGAAACCAGACAAGCATAAATCTATCAAAGTCAAAAATGAGTGACATCCAACAAGAAATGTAAAAGCACCCAAATTGTTCAAAATAAAAATCCAGTACAAACGGAATGCAACGCAGAATTTACTAGATCACCCAACCGTCCCTTTTAGGGCACGTGTTAGAAGAGACCCTAATAAAAATGTACGTCCTAAGTATTAAAACTCCTTGGTAGAATCAGTGTTCTCAAGATTGAGGGTGTCTTCAAGGTCTGAGTGAATAGGTTGCTAATGGGAAGACGCTCCATCGTCGGCTATAACACCAACAATTTTGCCTGGTTTCATTGGTCTTTTACTTCTTAAACTTATTTTTATTACGTTTCTGAAGTGTGGGATTCTCACTTCACTAAAAATGTTTTGGAGACTACAGTCAGCTCCAGTATATAACGGCATCGGGGCCTTAAAAGAGATTCCGAAGCCTCTACTAGACGATGCTAAAGAACCTGGTAAGAGAATATTAATTAGGTATTTATTTTTGCAGAAGATGGCGTCAGACCTGGTGAGTGACTATACTGAGCTTATGCTGAACAGTCAGTACCGACAGATCCTGTACGGGAAAGAGGGTCTGCCTTCCAAAGTACGATCTCCTTCCGCAGAAACCTTCACTAAGTCCTCGGATGAAAATAACGTGAGATCACAATCACATATTTTATTATTGTCAGCAGCAGGAAGATAGTACTGTAGTTTCTTTATGACTGTGGCACAGTGTTCGTACGGGCTGATAACATAAGGACTGTCATATTGTCAGAAATTGGGTTCAAAAATAAATTATTTCGACTGTTCAATACAATGAAATATTAAAAAATAATCACACTTTCATT
This sequence comes from Spodoptera littoralis, assembly GCA_902850265.1. NCBI lineage: Eukaryota > Metazoa > Arthropoda > Insecta > Lepidoptera > Noctuidae > Spodoptera > Spodoptera littoralis. The sequence goes on along the minus strand of LR824542.2, from coordinate 1,371,343 downwards.
AATTGATTTTATGATTAACTTAATTTTAGTATCCATCCAGCAATTTTTTAGTTTAACGCTAAATAAACGTGACGTCACGATACACAATCTCGTACAAAATTCATAGAAAACTGTCGTTTTTTATAGTTCGAAAAAAGTATTGAATTTGACAACTAGTCAAGTACGGAATTAATGGGTTAGGTTCATCGTTTTACTATAATAAGAAATGATACTTATATAGAATTATGAGATGTCTTTTTTTAATAAAATAGGCAATTGATCACACGGATCATCTGGTAGTAAACGAGCAGTGCCGCCCATGGACACCCGTAGCATCAGAGGAGCCACAAGTGGGTATTCTCAATAAATTGTATACCTTATATCATGACAAAAAAAAAGAGTGGAATTCTTTGCCAGAGTCTGTATTTCCTGAAGGGTATATATAACCTGGGAGTCTTCAAGGCCCGAGTGAATAGGTTGCTTATGGGACGACGTGCTCCATCGTAGACCACATCATCACTTACCACCAGGCGAGATAGTGGTCAAACGTCGCCCCATTAAATATAAAAAAAAAATTGACCTTAAGCCTCGAGGCCCAGTAGAAATATTATTGCACGTCTACCATTTATAGCAATTTATACTTTATTGTCTTGTCTACAACGTTCAAGTTCTTAGTAGTGAATGGCGACAGCGCGATCTGTTCCCATGACCTATAAACGCTGTCTAGCTGACCACTTTTTTATGCTATAGGACCATCAACATGGCAAGACACCACCCAACCTTCTGCCTAATGAACCACAACTCCAGAAAGAAAAAGATGATCCAGTCTCATCATCCTCCTATACCCTGGCCAGTGACAGCAGTCAGTACAGCCGCGATGTAGACCTCTGGCTGAGGGGATCTCCAACTGAGAGTACTGGTGTTCAGAACAGCAGGTATAGTAGGTCATCTTTATTATCTGCTCTGATGACAAGCTGCTTGGTATGTGATGAAAAGGCCGTGACGATGGTACAATAGAGTACAATACAATAATCACCGCGCATAGTCTTCCCATGGGTGTCGTTGGAGCCTGAGGGAAGGAGAATGTACTTGACAGAGACTGGGCAGCAGCGTTCTGTGATATACCTGAACCTTTTAATCTCGCCTGTGAAACCTAGAAATTACTCTTACCTTTGTAGCATTAAATATATAATAATATTTTTTTTCTTAAACTACATTTCAAAAAACCGACTTCATACTCCCCACTCCCCCTTTTTGAGGTCAGTTTATTAATGTAATAAAACCTGCCCCTACGTGTAAAGTCAAAGTCAAGGACTAAGTCAAAGTCAAAATCATTTATTTCAATTAGACCAAGAAGGCACTTTTGAACGTGAAAACAAAATATTTAAGTATTAAAGAAAAAATTTCATTGTAACTTTCGTGAGACATACTAAATAAATTATTATGTTTTCGGCTTACTCACGTAATTATTTGACGAGGAACTCGACTAGTTTCAAGCCATGCTAGAGGTTCATATTCATGAGCAGCATTTCGCGACCCGCGACGCGGCGCGCGTAGGCTGAAAAAATTTCAGTTTATCGGTCAGTCCTCTAGTAAAGCTATTTGTAAAAAAGACTTTTCTGAAAACCGTATCAAAATCGATTCAGCCAATCGCGAGATAATTGGACACAAAAGTTACATACATACAGGTCAAACTGTGAATCTCCTTCTTTTTTGAAGTCGGTTAAAAAAATATCCCCATTGTGTCCAATCACATTAACTCTTGTTTGATCGTGATTCCAGGGTCGCAGTGGTCCAGCGCTCCACCATAGCTCCATCATCATCACTGGACGGCATGTGGTACATCATTGCAATGGTACTGCCTATGTTCAGCGTCAATAACTGCATCCAGTGGAGGTGTACGCCAAGGTAAATTGTGCTTTATGTTTTGGCTGTTTAGGATGGAATTTATAATCTTAGTGTACCTTACATTCTTTGGAATATAGTCTGGAATTAAACGGTTTAGGAAAAAATGCGTGAGACCTACATTATTGGAACATTAAAAAATACATATTAATACTAAATGGCCCGTATCGCAATTATGTATGAAACTTACAGCACTTTATGAAGGTTCCAATAATAAGAAACCCGCTTTTACCGCCATCTGTCTTCATTATGGAACATTACAACAATAGCACGCTCGAATGCATTGTAAAAGGAACTCGAACGTTGCTACTCTCCCCAGCCCTTTCACTTCGCAGTTTCTTGTATAACTAAGAGATGGCGCTAAGGGCGAGATTATTGAAGTAAAATACATACTATTACTTTAAAATTACTTTTTCAAATGATAAAGATGTATTCTAAATTAAGTCGTAATACTGTTACCATTTATATATTTTATATAATGAGTAAATAAGTAGATAGATTACAACTGAAATATCCTATGGAACGAGGTTTCTTCTATTCGGTGCAAAATAATTATTGCTTTAATACTTACCCATGCCTATCTGAAGGATCAATTGGATCACGAAGCTAAAACTTTTTCTACTTCCAGCACCGTCCTGAACGCAGCAGAATTCTTCCTGAATCAACTTTCCCGATTGTGTCGCCATGCCCGCAGTCACATACGTCGTCTGGCCGGAGACCAGATAGCCCGAGACCTCTTTGCAACAGCAATGGACATCGTGCTGGTGGTCTACGCCATCGGATTCCTAGTGTTATCCCTGTACCAAGCTTCCATTATCGGTTAAATTTCAATGAAGAAAGAAGTTCGAAGTCCAATATCAAAACAGTGAAGTCAAAAATTGCATGTGTCCCGTAATTTATTAAGGTTATATCAGTTTATTTAAAAACTTTTGGGTGAAATTGCAGTTTTATTTATACTACCTAGACTAGACTTCGGCCGCATGGAAAAAGTAGCCTAGGTTACTCCTTAGTACATTAACAACCTGCCAATAAAAGAATAGAAGTCTCAATAAATTATTATGTTTTCGGCTTACTCACGTAATAATTTGACGAGGAACTCGACTAGTTTCAAGCCGTGCTAAAGGCTTGTATTCTTGAGCAGCATTTCGCGATCCGCGACGCGGCGACTGTCGCGCTGCTACTGTTTTTACGTGACTAAGCCGAAAACTTAATAATTTATTTAGTATGTCTCACGAAAGTTATATTACAAAAATAGAAGTCCCATCAAAAAAGACATAAGCCAGAACTTAAAACAGGGTGTAGCTGTTTAGCTTTCTTCTGCCTTTGTTCAATCCTATTTTATTTATTTTTTTTGATGGGGAAAATCATCCAATGACTTCTCCCGCCCGGGTGAGGCGAGAGGGAGTGTCAGACTCTTACTGACTAAAAACCACCCCGTTCCTACTTCTGCACTTCGAGCCGGAGCCCCGGCAACCCGTTAAGTCTTCCGCGGCTCCGTATCGGCATCAGCCCTGTTAGGCCCCGTCTGTGGTGGTCTGATGGCCGTCTTTGTTCAATTATGTGTTTAATATTTACCTTCAAAAAAATTAATTAATTATTTATTATTACCTACAAACTTCCCTTCAGTTAATACAGTTAATTTATCTACCTCTATTATCTTTATTTCTTAACACATGTTCATATGTACTTCAGATAGCATAATAATTATGCATCTTCCTAGGAAAATTTTAGTATTCAATATGTGTATGACTCAGTTAGCTAACAATTATGATAAAACTAGCTTTTGCCTGCAACTTTGTTCGTTTAAATATCTGATACGGAAATACCACGTGGGGCATTTCTATATCAGGCTTTTTGTAAGAAATCTGTGCCAAATCTCAGTAAAATCAGTTACCTAAGTCATTTAGAGTAAATATACATAAATAGACATCGATATTTATTTATTTATTTATTAAAGGGACATCAACAGTATACATATTATACAGTAGCCATAACAGTGTTGAATACAAAATATTAAAAAGTCTGATATGCATACCAGTGATAGATATACATAACACTCACGGGATCATAAATTCCATGTATTAAAAATAATAATTAAGTATACGTATTCCTTTTTATAAGGCCGGCAACGCACACCCGCAACACCTCTGGTGTTGCGGGTGTGCGTTTGGCTTTACAAATCGATAGTGTTTCATGGACCAGTTTGAACCTCCAAGGGATTAAAACGATTTAAATTTAACGGTGTATAATTATCTATATACTAGCTACTTCCGCGCAGTTTCAAACGCTCTGCTCAGCTCCTATTGGTCGTAGCATGATGTTTTATAGCCTATAGCCATCCTCGATAAATGCACTATCTAACGCAAAAATAATTATTCGAATCAGACTTGTAGTTACGGAGATTAGCACGTTCAAACAAACAAACAAAAAAACAAACTCTTCCGCTTTATATAATAGTATAAGAGTATAAGATAATAGTATAAGATGAACAAACATTTGCGCATCAATTTATTATGATATTAAAATGATTACCTACCAATGTAATGTATGCAGCTAATGATCAAGCAACACGATTTAATTTTCTAATTAGTGTTGCAAATCCTTTTTGTTTAACATTGATTACTAATACATAGTAGAAGGCAATTATTCTTGTTTCTATAGAAAAATCCATAATGGATCAAAATAATTTATGTTAAGTTATGCCACGAAGTAGCTTACTTTGGTATAGTTGTTTCTGAAGCCAATTTTCAGAAGTTTTAATTAAGAGATTTTTTATTCTTTATTCTTTATTCTTTATTTGCTCAATGTGGTACATGATATAGATGTTACATACAATATATTTAGATCAGCACATTTACCATTATTGGCATGCAAATTGGGTACATTTAATCTTTACTGTAGATTAAAATAAAATACATGAAGGCTACAATTTTGGTTCATAAACTAAGTACACTTACTGCTCTTATTTATTTCTTTCTTTAAAACTAAAAGATTTACATTTGTTTTTTTCTAAAAATTCGTGGATTGAGTAGTAATTTTCTTTAATTAGCCATTGCTTTAATACATTACAAAATGTCTTATACGGAAGTTCAGTTATAGATTTAGGCAACGTATTATAAATTAGAGGAGCCATATAAACACAATTCCGTCTAAATAACTCCAATCTAGGTGAAGGCACTTGAAGAAGTACGCATGTTGCTTTTCTCTTATTTACATTATCTTTAACTTGAAAAAGCGAAGGATTGGTTCTTATGAATTTAGCAATTTCATAAATATAAATGGACGGGACAGTTAACAGCTTATTAGACTGAAATACAGGCCTACAGGATTCAGACCATTTCAAATTAAATATTGCCCGAATGCATTTTTTCTGCGCTATAAACACTCTAGAAATATCCGTAGAATTTCCCCAAACAATTATTCCATAACGAATTATTGAACAAACATACGCATGGTAAACAAGAATAGCCGTACACCTTGATGTAACGTCTTTAACCTTTCTAAAGCAAAGATAAACTTATTAATCTTATTACAAATATTATCTATATGGATTTTCCATGTAAGGTGTTCGTCAAGAATAACCCCTAGAAACCTTGCACTGCGAACCTGTTCAATCATTTGACCATCATATGCAATATTTAAATGTATGTGTTTACTTTTCCAAGTTTTAAATTTTAATACATTCGTTTTCGTTACATTTATTCTTAGTTTGTTAATGTCTAACCAATTAGTAATATCTTTTATTGACTCATTTATAATGGTATCATAGTTTTGTGGATTTTTGGTTTCTATGATTACTGTGGTGTCATCCGCAAATAGAACACACTGATGTTTAATTGCTTGTGGTAAATCATTTACATAAATTAAGAATAATAATGGTCCCAAAATACTCCCCTGCGGTACACCGCATCGATTTATGAGTGGTTTAGAATCAAATATTTCTAATGTGTTACTTATCTCATTAAATTTTGTAATTCTGGTTATCTGTTTCCTATTACTTAAATATGATTCGAACCATTTTTGAGCTGAACCTCTGATACCATATCTTTCCATTTTCTCAATCAATATTGGATGATTTACTAGATCAAACGCCTTACTAAGGTCCAGAAGTAGTGCACAAGAAGACGTGTTAGAGTTAATACTATTCATTACTGCTCTTACAAGTGTATATATAGCTAACGTTGTTGATTTATTTTGTTGAAAACCATACTGCTCCTTTGCTAGAATATTAAACTTATTTAAATATTTAAGCACCCTTTTATACATAATTCTCTCGAATACCTTCGACAAGATTGGAGTTAATGCTATAGGTCTATAGTTATTTACATCAGATTTGGAACCTTTTTTGTGTAACGGTTTTATCAACGACATTTTTAACCTATCAGGGAAACATCCTTGTTCAAGAGATAGGTTGATGATATGAGCTAGTGGTGGTGATATATACTGGGATATACATTTGATTAAATCTGTTGAAATACCATCAAACCCGCAGGATTTTGTGTTTTTTAAGTTCCTGATTATCTGACAGACCTCAACATCGTCACTAGGTTCGACAAAAATACTTTTATCATGTGAGGTTACATTGGAAATTTTTATTTTACTATTGTCAATATTATTGGAACCTTCATAATTAGCAACGTCAACGAAAAATGTATTAAACGTATCAGCAATATCTGAGCCAGACGCAATAATAGTGTTTCTATATTTAAGAACATCCAGACTATCTCTACCTTTTATTTTACCCGTGTTGCGCTTTACAACGTTCCATGTAGCTTTTACTTTATTATGAGACTGAGCTATATGTCTTTGATTACATAGTGCTTGGAGATTATACATACACTTTTTTAATATTTTAGAATAGTTCTTAAACCTATTTTTATTTTCGTTATTTTTATTTAGGTAGTAGATAAATCGCAATGACCGCTTATTTTTGCTACTAGTTTTAATTCCTCTTGTTATCCATTTTGGTTTATTAAAATTGTATCTTTTTTTTACTCTTATACTCGGAAAACATAATTTATAAAATAATACAACAGGTCATGAAACTTTCCAAATGCTACATTTGTATCTGACGTCTCATAAACTTCACCAAAACTTAAGCAACTAATACAATCTATAAACTTATTTACATTTTCCTTGCTGAGATCATCCCTAATCACATAATAGTACCCTTTAACATCAATAGTTTGCTCAATAATTGTGACTGTTTGGGCTGTATTATGATCTGATAGATAAAAATTATGAGTTTCGCCAAGACAGTCGTCAATATTACCAATAATATTATCTATACATTTATTATGCCTAGTGGGTTCATTTATGTAATGCTGTACACCATAATTAAGCATCAGATCCTTAAAAGTGGTACTATTTTTATCTGATAATAACAAATCTATATTAAAATCTCCACAGATAATTATATTCTGTTTTTTATTGTGAAGTCTCGAAAGAGTCTTTTCAAGACTATCAAAAAATATGTTAACATCGGAGTTTGGGGTTCTGTATATACATATTATTATATTATTATTATTATATTATTATATTATTATTATCTTTGAAAGAAATGCTTTAGCTCTGCTAGATAATTGTCTTTAAGAATAGTTTAAGAAAAATAATATTTTCCTCCAGACTGATAGGGATATAATTTTAATACGTAATAATGACTTTAGATTTAAGATGAGTCAAAGTCAAAATCATTTATTTCAATTAGACCAGAAAGGCACTATTGATCGTCAACAAAAAAAATTAAAATTTAAGCTAATTGCTCATTTCAAGGTGTAGATTCCTATGTAGAAGAACGAGCAAGAAACTGTTTAGGTTACTCTTTTTCAATCAGGTTTACAATACAATTCTCTAGTTACATAGTTTGCTGTTTGGATTGTGCGAGAACAATGTAACACTAAAATACAGTCAGAGATGAGATTCGACATTATTACTAAAAAGTTCAGAATATCTTGATAAAAAATGCCCTACGTATTATTCCGTGGAATACAGTTTTTAAAATACTAAAACGAATAAAATCGCATCTAGAAGCTTAGTTAACTTAATGAAGCATTTGGTAATTTGGAATCCGTCTCAAGAATAACAAATACAACTTAATAATTACTTTCCACTTTTAAATTTAATTTAAATCTGTTAGATAGTGACTACGCACCCCATATCATCTGTATCTACTGCGAAAAGGACTAAGATTATTCAATCAGGCCATCTTGTACATCGTAGTAGATGCCTGAATAGATCACTGATACAATAATAAATAAATATTTTTATTTCATTCTTAGAGGGACAGCGCGTACGCAGTCCCTCACTACCAAAAATTACGCGTCCGAGTTATCCACATTAGGGATAATCGCAGGGGTCAACCTAACCGCAGTGCAATGGAAAGGCCTCGCCCTGGGGGAACCGCCTACGTGATCACGGTTTCCCCTACGCCAGGTAAGTATGAATTTCGCTGAGCGCGCCGCGAGGGTCATTCAACGCCGGAGAATCTTAACACCGCGATTCAGAAAATGTATGGAACTGTACAACGCCATCTAGTTATGAAATCGGAACTAAATAAGAGTAGCGAAACAGTGGGGTGGGGTGTGTTTGGGGTTGGGGTGGGTAGCGTTGTAAACAGGTTATGACTTCAATGCTCGTAAAGAAATTGTGAGATATTTTCGATATCTTCACAAAAACGTAAATGTGTAAATGTAAGCCGAGTTCTCTTTTACACATATACTCCAGCTAGCGTATATATCTATTTTCTTTAGATCTAGTTTGACATACAATTGAAATTAAAAAAAAATCACGATGATTGTAATTGTAATGAACATTAAATAAAAAAATAACAGTAAAGTAAGTATTTGTTACGACTTCTGAACATTTAAAAAAATATTGTTTTACCCGAAAAATGACTCAGAATTTTAGGAAGAAGCATGGAAGCAGGATGAATGCGGTGGAAATGAGAGCCCTGAGAAGTGTGTGTGGACTAAAATTGAGTGATCGAGTGAAAAATAGTGTTATTAGAGAAAAGTGTGGATTGAAACGACATGTAGTGACAAGGATTGAAAAGGGAATGTTACGCTGGTTTGGACATGTAGTAGAAAGGATGGATGAAAGTAGAGTAACGAAAGAAGTATACACAGCGGATATGAATGGGGCCGTCGGTAGAGGGCGCCCTAGTCGGACATACAGTGACCAGATTGGCGATATATTAAAGAAGGGCCAAATTAAAAGTACCCTTAACCGACGAGCATGCATGAAAAGATTGATGACGGTTAATGAAGCGAAAGAGGTATGAAGGAATCGTAGTAATTAGCGTTCCATAGTCTCTGCCTAGCCCCATGGGAGACAGGCATAAAGTTATGTATGTATGTGTGACTCAGAATTTTAACCTGAAAACATGACGGGGCCGTTATTCTTAAAAAAAATCATTACAATAATGAGTAACTAGGTAATTAGGTCACATATTTCATTGATGACGCTAACGTTGATGACAAGAATTTCAGATAGATGTGCAGGATAGTTTCAGCATTAGTAACATACTCGTAATCGGGTAAACATTGTCACCATTCATGGCCTGAAGGTTTCAGGTAGGGCTGGCAAGAAAGACAGAGTAAATACTTCTAATTTGTATTTAATAGCTTAGAAAATCAGTGTCTGTAGACGGTTTATTAATTAACAAAAAATCACGTGAAAATATTAAGAAGCTCTGCTAGTTTCGAACCACATAGGGGTCTTCCTCATGAGCAGCTTGCACGGTCGCGGTGATGTCACGTAGCCTACTCCATCACCGCTGGCTTAATTATTTTTAGAATACCAAATAATTACATCAATTATCTACACTAACAAATGGGAATATATTTAGTAGTTTTATTCCATTGAACGAACGAATCTGCAGCACCGCTCTCCCGCCCGCAGATAAATGCTCGTGCAGCAGAGATGTGACACAAAAAACATACGACACACAACAAACCAAAAATCCATGTTAAATGGATTTTATTAGGTAGATCGATCAAATAACCCTAGATTCCTAATCTAAAAACCCTGTCGCGGAGAACCTAACGGGTAACCGGGGCTCCGGCTCGACGTGCAGGAGAAGGTACGGGGTGGTTTTTAGTCAGTAAGAGTCTGACACTCCCTCCCGCCTCACCCAGGTGGGAGCAGTCATTCGATGAATTTCCCCCCTTAAAAAAAAAATCTAAAAACCCTAGATCTAATCTCTTTCAGAATAATTCTTGCCACAAAACCAAATACTTGCAACATTTTTTATAACTATAGTAAATATTGTAAAACATAAATTTAAATAACGTCAGTACTACATACACAACAACCCTATTTCAAGTCGATTGTGTTTGAACAATTGTTAATATGTCCGCCACGGAGCCGTTAACGAGGTTTCCACAATATTTCTAGTTTATTACTCACTATTATTTATCATATGATATTTACAACAATGTGAAATAGTTCCTGTTTCAACATTCCAGAGTTGAAAATAGAATACATTTATCATCACTCCATCTATTCCCGCGGGTATCTTCAGCAAGATGGTTGTCGTAAGGTTAGACTTAGGTTCCTAAGTACTTAGCCATCAGACCACCATAGATGGAGCCCAATAGGGCTGATGCCGATACGGAGCCGCGGAAGACCTAACGGGTTACCGGGGCTCCGGCTCGAAGTGCAGGACTAAGAACGGGGTGGTTTTTTGTCAGTAAGAGTCTGACACTCCCTCTCACCTCACCCGGGCGGGAGAAGTTATCGGATGATTTTCCCCCCTCAAAAATATCCCTAAGTACTTACCCTACTTTGACAGAGACAGACTGATGTCATATAAACCTGAATATTTTTAAACTGTGATCTTTACATCCGCCAGTGAATCGTGACAAAACCCTCACATGTAGAGGAGGCCTATCAAATTCTAACAATGGACTGTCAGGGTCTGTAATGATGTTGAACTAGATTGGAAAGCATGTCGCTGTTAATCACTATCACTACATAGTATAAAACTAAGTCGCTATCCGCCGTAGTCCGTCCCTATGTAAGCTTATATCTTTAAAACTACGCAACGGATTTTGATGCGATTTTTTTTAGTAAATAGAATGACTCTTAAGGAAGTTTTGTATGTATATATGTATATTGCACCCGTACGAAGCCGAGCCGGGTCGCTAAATAAAAATAGAAGAGACCTTTGACTAGGGATGGTCAAAAAACCCAGAACTTGTATTTTGCCATCCAATTGAGGTTACCAGAAGTTCGTTTAGTTATTCAGTTCGAATTGTAGTTGGTATACCAGCTCATCCTCTGATTTAGGACTGTCTGTCTGACTGACAGTCATAATACAAGTAGTGAAATGTTAGTGTTACATTTTATTTCTGCTCTCCCTACCCGTTCTGGGATTAAAAAAGCTAATGTTTGTTAGGCAAATACAGAAGTCTAATTACCCCCCCCCCCCATTCCCCAATCCCCAACAATCCTCAAATTCCTTATCCCAAAAGGACGGTTACGCACTTGTAACACCTCTGGTGTTCCAGGTGTCCATGGGCGACGGCGATTGCTTACCATCGGGTGATCCGTCTGCTCGTTTACCGACTTATGCCATAAAAAAGGTATATTGTGTTTTATTAAATAAATATCTATCTATTAAAACCTTATTATTAAACTAGCGAGATCTCTAACCTAGGCAAGAAGGAACCTTGGTCTAATGACATAATAGTTATTATCAGACTTAATTAATTTCATTGATTAATATTGTACCTAATAGAATTTTAATATAATACTTTATTACTTTTTAGTTATAAAATTATAATAAACTAACCACCCGCCCCGGCTTCGAACGGGTGCAATATGCATGTATTATACATATAAACCTTCCTTAAGAATCACTCTATCTATTAAAAAAAACGCATCAAAATCCGTTGCGTAGTTTTAAAGATCTAAGCATACATAGGGACAGACAGACGGCGGATAGCGACTTTGTTTTATACTATGTAGTGATAATCGAATTTCAAATAAACATCAGATGTCTTTAGAAAGATCCAGTAACATTAGTACGAATATATTATACGAATCCATCAACCATTTTTAACCGACTTCAAATAAAGAAGATGACGATAAAATTTGTACCAAAGGGTAGATAATTAGTCTGGAATAACACATAGGCTACCTTTTACTCTAGCTAGTAATTTAATCATTATAATTTAATAAAAAAATGACTATAAAATAAAATACGACTTGCAGAAACCCTAATAACCCCAAAGCATTTACACCCACACAAAATTCAGTACCACACAAAGACAGTGTCAGTAGTCAAGTAGTCAGTAGAAGAGGAAGAAGGTGATTTAGAAGCCAAATTTAGAAGGGGGCTGTCGCGGAGAACCTAACGGGTAACCGGGGCTCCGGCTCGACGTGCAGGAGAAGGAACAGGGTGGGTTTTAGTCAGTAAGAGTCTGACACTCCCTCCCGCCTCACCCAGGCGGGAGCAGTCATTCGATGATTTATATTTAAATCCCGCATTAAAAAAAAAATTAAGGGGCTATCGTTTGTCCTGCGGGTCGCGGGACGCGGTGCCCATTTTCACCGGGTCAACCTCGAGACGGTAAAACCTCCAAAACAAAAAATACGACTAGAAAAACGAGGAATCGAACTCAGTCGTATATTCAACGTTTCTTTTTACGACCTTTTAAACAATAAGATACAATCCTATTGTGATAAATTGTATAGAATGGACTCGTGCTGCAGTTGCAGGTGAATCATAGATTTCCCCAGTGTGTACTGTAAGAGATGATGTCATCTGACGATTCTAACTCCCTGAAGGTAAGGTTTCATTGTTGCACAAATATGTACGGGATTTCATGTTCGGTCTTGACTACCCGAAGGGTTATTTTGACCACTAAACCGAAGGGTCTTACTGTCATATTGAGAGACATTTATTTAAATGATTACTTAAGTTAATCCTTAACAAAAATTTTGTTCCAAAAACAGTTGCTAAGAACTGGGCTAATTAATCATTTAAAAGAAAGTTTCTTTAAGTGTAGAAGAGCCATGCTTCGCCACGAATGGGTCAGTTCAACCTGACTGATAGCACGGCCTTACAGAAAACCAACGTGAAATAATGCTTGCGTTGTGTTTAATCGTGTGAGTGACGTAGTGGTAGCCCAATTACCCCCTGTCCTCAAATCCCTGAATCCCCAACAATCCTCAATATCCTAATCCCTAAAAGACTGGTAGCGCACTTATAAAGCCTCTGGTGTTCCGGGTGTCCATGGGCGACGCCGATTGCTTACCATCAGGTGATCTGCAGGTTCGTTTACCGGCTTATCACATTAAAAAAGGCACTAAATACGGCGGGTTTTTGGACAAAATAAGGAAGTTTGCAAATACATTCTCGCATGAAAATATTTGTCTTTTCTTAAACGAGTATGCAAAGTTGTATAATATGATTAAAGTGCTAGCTACAGACCCATTTATAACGACCTTTGCTCAACCTAAGAAATTGAATAGAATGTCTAAATCTAAAGAGGACATAATGAGCTATTTTCGCAAACTACTAATTGTTATTGACATGAATCGAACTACAAAATAATCCAACTATCCATAACAGTAATAAATATGCAACGTGCATTCAAAACATGCCATACTTATTACGTCACAGACAAATCAGGATATCTCAAAACAAGTGCATTCCAATTTAGTTACGAGTACATTTAATTTTACGTACATAGAGATGAAATTTCCATACAATGTTTGTTAAAAAATTTGTTTCGACGGATGCATGTGACGTCGTCGTCTGAGTCTGACATAGATGTCAAATATAAATAAAATGTTATGTATTGGATGTTATATTACACGTGTTGTGTAATATGGTGTGAACTGTAAACTTGCTCACTGATATATATGGATAAGCGTATTGTAAACTGTGGAGTTAGGTACATTTTTGTCAAATGGATTTTGGTCGTTAGTAAAGTAATTGCAAGGATAACTGCTAGGAATCAGGAAATTAGGGTGTAAAGATCAACTGCCAAATCGGACATAAGTTTGTTGGAATTTTTACAAAACTCAATACTTAGACAACGGAGATTATTATCATGTCCAGTTAATAATTACTTGTAGTGCTAAAATAATTATAATTAGTTAAACTTACTCCTCTTCTGGGATTAACGCTTAACCCATTGTGTGCCTAAAAGCGGATCAACGCGAGACAATGTATTTTCTATTGTGTCTCATATATACAGGCATTCAAGCAGGGGTGCACATTATGCCACTGTACAATGTAACACCCACTTTTCACTATTTATGTTATGAGTCCCATGTAATAGGGGGTGGACCTATTGCCATATTGCACAATTCCAGGCTCCGTGCTACTACTGAGAATTTTTTTAAAACCCAGTTATACTTTGCCCGACCCGGGAATCGAACCCGAGACCCCTTGCTCGACAGTCGCACTTGCGACCACTCGACTCTCAATTCAGTAGTTACTTAAGCCCCAAATTGATTAGTATTATCTCTAATATTCTATGTCTATAGTTACAGCAGTATTTAGAGAGAAGGGTAAGATGTAATGCTTTATAATAACTCTCATATTAGAGTGGCACAACCCGACATAGGTACAGTCAAAGCCAGAAACAATAATCTTTAATATAAAGGCGTTTCGATGACGTAGCTCACTTTATAGATATATACTTTTTTCGGAAATAAGCCGGTCAACAATCAGACGGATCACCTGATGGTAAGCAATCGGCGTCGCCAATGGACACCTGGAACACTAGGGGCGTTACAAGTGCATTACCGGCCTTTTGGGATTTAGAATTAGAGGATTGTAGGGCATTCCGGGATTGGGGAACGGTGGGGTAGGGTAATTGGGCCTCCGGTAACCTGACTCACACGATGAAACACAACGCAAGTTTTGTTTCACGTCAGTCTTCTGAATACTATTAAATATCTAATTATTGTTTAGCACTATGACAATATAACTATTAAATCTTTTATCTTGATAGAAATATTTATTGGACATGCAAATACTTACCTGGCTACTAGCATTCTCAGATAAACCGATAGATATATTGTTTGTTATATAACTGTGGAAAAACTTGAACCGTTTATAAACTGCGATCTCCAGCCCTAGCAAGGGTGCCGATCGTTGAATTATGTTTAACCCTCTAGAAGAGACCCAATAGTCCAACAATGAAATTTCATGAGCAATTTCTGATGAGTTACACCACAGATATATTAAAGAATATTTCCTTGAGTTACACAGATAGCTACCTACTAATATTCACACATGTCAAGAAACCAAACCTCGGGATAAGGTTAAATTAAATGCAGAACCAATTCTATAATAGAGGTAGAATATTGATTGAAAAGCTACCAAATATATTATATCTACAATATTATTAATTCATAGTACAAGTGGAATATTGCAGTAAATACAGCAATATTCCTAAATATAAAGCGTTTGATATAATGCAGTTGTGCATCGACTGTACTAATATTGGACAGGTGCGCAAACGCAGAGTATCGCTAATCGCAATCGCAGTGCAATTCTCGCTCAGTGCAGTATGGCGGCGCGCGCAATCGTCGCGTCTTGCGCGCTACTCGCGTTCGCGGGAGTTGCGTACGCGCAGGTCGGTTTAATTATTATTTTTTATTAATTTCAGTGCTTGTTTTAGTTTGGTTTGGTTTGTTATATTAAATTTTTGTGATATTTTCATGGTCGGTAAGAGTGGTCTTTTTTATTATTATTGATGTTTTTTTCTTAAATTTCGTTATGGAAATTATTATATTCGCGTATATCAGATTACTAGTTACAATTTAACATGAACGACTTTTGATTACGAACAAAATATTAATGTCATAAAATCTTAATATTTATAGGTAGGTAATGTAATAAAATTTCACTTTAAAAACAGCAATAAAAAAGAAATATTATGCCTAATACCTTTCTACGTAATTCTTTAGCCCCCATATACAGGCAGACTATAGTATATAAATATTGAAATCAATCGGTAAATAATATTACGTATTTTAATTGACACGCATGTCAATCAATATACATTATTATGACATGATATAAATTATGTATACCGATTAAATACATATACTTATGTATTATATATTCAGTAATAACAATGTTATGTATTGATACACATAATTGAATACATTCGATACGTGTGTAGAATTTAATTATTAGAAAAATTGTGGGCGAATTATATATTTTTATTTTATTTACACAGAATTTTATTCTGCTTCATATTATTATTTTATTTTAGTGTAGGTTTTAATAAAGTTAGTGTTAAGTGTTATTACACCTATGTTATTTTTGTGTTCTATCTGTGTTGTTATATTTTTAAATGATGTTAATTATTCTGATTTATTTAAAAAAAAAAACTCAGTAGTAGCATGGAGTCTGGAAATGTGCCCGGTATATGGCAATAGGCTCACCTGTATTACATGTGGCTCATAACATTAATAGTGAAAATTGGATGTTACCTCTGTGTGCCTCTGCCTACCCCTTCGGGGATATAAGGCGTTATGTTATGTTATGTGTTATTAATGAGTGAGTCGATAATATTTGAGTGTCATTTAGTGGAAATTTAGAGTGTAGATATCCTATAAAACTACATATAACATCTGTTAATCTTAATCTTAACGAATAATTTGAAAGTTGATACTAAGCCTAAGCGATGTTTTTAGTGCTGGCTAGCTTTTATAGGATTAAGTTTAAATAGTTGCTATTTATATCGTGATTTAGTTCAAAATGCAGTGCAATTACGAACCTTCCTCTTTCGAAGTCGTTAAAAATATTGTGATTAGTCAGAAAAAGTCCCGTCATGCGCATTGCAGACCCAGCATTACATTGTAGTTCAAAACAAGGGATCCGATATCAGTGAGCGTCTCTTTTCACAACACTAGTGCTGTACCATCGTCACATTTCGAATCTGGTTACGGATATGGGTATAGGAATAATATTTTGGTTGAAAAAAACTAGAAACGTTATTGTTATTTGCCTAAATCCGAAATCATCCAACTTTATATATTAGACTACCTTCGTACATAACATAGCCTAACACGCCTTTGATTCTCGAAAGGGTAGATAGAGGTGCCCATTACAGCACTTAATGCCGCTGTACAATGTAACACTCATTTTTCACGATTTATGTTATGAGTCCCATATAATATGGGGTGAGCCTATTGCCATGTAACGGTCACAATTCCAGACATCGTGCAACCACTGAGAATGTTTTAAAAAACTCAATAGTTCTTTGCCCAACCCGGGAATCGAACCCGAAACCCCTTGGCTGGTAGTCGCACTCGGCCAACGAGGCAGTCCTACTGTGATTTAATAGATAGAGTGTAGGATTTAGATATTACTTTAAATATAGGATCTGGTTACGAATCCAGATATGTTGTAGTTTCGGTTCCGTTATAAAGCGGCTGTGATGCGCGTACGTCGCTCTAAGTAAACACTCGGAATGTGTGGGAAACTATGTGTGGGGTTACCTTACTTAGAGGTCATGGCGTAGTATTCATTACTTTTATTCTTTTGAGGGTAAGTAGGGTACTTTAGAAAGTGGCTAGGTACTACCTACTGAAAGTTTTGTTATCAAGTTTATAAACACATTAGAAGTACGTTTTAGGATTACGAATTTGAGGATTGTTGGGGATTCGGGAGATTGGAGAAGGGGGTGGAGTGGGGTAATTAGGCCAAATACTTTTTATAAGTCTGAACTTTATCAAAATAGGAAAATGAAGCATATCGCTAAACTAGTTGTTAATCACGGAATATAGATTGTATTCTATATTCCGTGTTGTTAATAGTGTGATTATTTTATGTAAAAAGAACATGTTTACGAAATCAAAATAGGTAATACGTTTTTGCCTGCAACTTCAAATAGAAGGTTCGCAGTTTCACCTGTATTTTGTTTTTATGGCCTAAGCCGGTAAACGAGCAGACGGATCAGCTGATGGTAAGCAATCGGCGTCGCCCATGGACACCTGGAACACCAGAGACTTTACAAGGCCGTACCGGCCTTTTGGGATTAGGAATTTGAGGATTGTTGGGGATTCAGGGATTGGGGAAAGGGAGGAGGACGGTAATTCGGCCTCCGGTAACCTCACTCACACGACGAAACACAACGCAAGCGTTGCTTCACGTCGGTTTTCTGTGAGGCCGTGGTATCACTCCGGTCGAGCCGGCCCATTCGTGCCGAAGCATGGCTTTCCCACACTTAGATATAATTATAATGTGTTTGTGCGCGATTATCTAACGATTATCCAAATGGATTTTGACGTGGATTTCAGAGAAGGGTTTGTTTCACTTGGGAGAAGGTCATAAATAGAAATTAATTAATATATTTTAGTATATTAATTCTACTTACAAACGAATGTGTGTAGCTGCCAGCAAGGCAGCTACTATCCCTATGGCACTTACCATAACATTCTCATGATAACAAGTAGGTGTTAGAAAGTAGTAACAATACATGAATTTGTATATTGAGGGTCAGCACGAAAGGTATTTATTTTTGTAAAAGTCTGAAGAGGTATTAAGTAGTTTTGTTAAAAAGATAGAGGGCTTGATTGCAGCAAACTTGACCTCTAATTGAAAAGGGAAATGGGACAATCGTCACGTTTATACATACGGCTACACATAGCTATACATAACCAGTATAAACTGAACGTTAAATGTGCGGAAAGATGATGCGACGCGACACCAGGATAAACTGGTTTTGCATAGATAGATGTGTGGCCGTGTGTACATATACATATTTTTATTATTTCCACCTGATTTTTGAAGCTAAAAACCAGAAAAAGCTGTGAAGTATTGCTATTATTATTTTGTTAAATAATAATATAAATTAAATAATAATAGATATAAATTAAAAAATTATAAGTATAGTAATAATAAAACTATTTTGTTAAATAATAATATAGTTTTATAATTACTACATAATTTAATTTCAATTAGCGAAACTAGGATAACGTTCATATATTAGGTAAGGTAAACGGCCCAGTAACCGTGAAGTTTTGAACTTCCCTGACTTTGCATGCGCGCTAGGCTGAAACAAGTAGACTTATGAAAATAAATTTTATATGACTAGTTAGATAATTTAGTATACTTTTAGTATATTATAATTCTATTAAACTTATGGAAATGTTAATTAACAATAAAACAAAAAAAATACAAAAAGGGCCAACTGTACCAGTATCCGGTAGAATTGTACTAGTTAACGTTTTATTGTCCCGAAATCCGGCAATTTTAAGTGCAAATTTGAACTCTATTGCTTTACGTTAAAGTTCACAGAAATAAAATATTTTTAAATAAAAATAGTAGTGAAAACAATCAGGGTCTGTATTTAACAAAAAAGGCATGAGTTGTTTTAATTTTTTTAATTAAAAAATTACATAAATTATTGTTTAACACTAGTAACATATTTTAATGGCATCTTCAGTAACCTTTGGTAAAAAAACATCACTAACTTAAATTTTTACATTTTAAAATAGAATTAATGGCTTCCTCAAGGTGTGCCATAATAAAATAGTCTTCCACTTCTTTATACCACGATCTTAAACGGCTTTCTTGAACTAAATCACGGGTTTACATTAGATTTTGGAATACTCGCTGGCCTACTTCAGGGTGTCGCTTTATAATAAGGCTTCAAACCAGTGACGACCTGGTCTGCCATTTTTAAAAGGGTTTTTTCGCTTCAATTTTTTATAAAATACGCTATCTAACAACTGCGCCTTAGTAACAGGAAATCCATTATCTGCCATAAGAATTATCCATCTACTCAAATGATCTTCTTCTTCTTTTGATATAAAAATTGCGTTTAAAAAACCGACTTCAAAAAACCAAAAACTAATAACAAACAAAAAGTCAAAACTAAAAAGCAAAAAATAACGATTATTAGTATTGATAGGTTACCCACCCACTGATAGGTAAGAAGTCGGTGCCATAAGTTCCATACAAAATTATTGATTAAAACCTTAACAGGTACCTAATTCACAATTTTTTGGACATTAAGTTATATCATTATGATATGAGTTTGGAATATTCAATAGAATAGCGGCTGCGTATTTTGTCGTCCAACGATGACCGTGGAAGCTGAAATTGAGGCTCCTTTTCTAACTGCGTCCATGGCCTTTAATATGGCCTTTTGTTTCTTAGTCATGGCTACCTGAAAGAAAATTAACACGTTTTTTTGCAGAAATTAGCAAAATAGTAAAAATACGAAACTTTCATACATATTTATTAAAAAATGTGTGGTAATTCAATTATTGTAAAATCAGGAGCACCGAGCTTTTTCTCGCTTTCCTCAATTTTAGCTGATGCCAAACAGTAGCCATTTCCTGTAACTAAAGCGCAGATGTTGCATGGTGTTAAAAATAAAGCAATAAAACCCTGACAGACCAGGTTGTCACTGGTTTGAAGTAATCATACAGCAGCACACAGAAGCAAGCCGACAATTGGCCCAAAATTAAACACAAACCCATGCGTTAGTTCAAGAAATCCGGAGTACTTTATTATAAGACAACTCAGGCAAGCAAGCAGCTCGAAGCTTTTTACGGACACCAGAAGTCCAACTTGGAAAGGTATAGATCCCAGATAAATACGCAAATTAATTTACCTTTAGTCAGTTTCAATTATGGCTCAACGACTTTGAGACAATTTTTAGTTCCTATCAATGATTTTTTGTCACCTGGATAACTTCACAGGTCTGACTGACATCTTGCACCCAAATCTAAAGACACGGAGTTTAGTGACTTATGAATGAAAGTGAAAGTCATACAAGAAATATGGAAAAGTAGTGGCGTATGAAAATGTCGACAGGTGGAATTCCAAATAATGAGACATATTTATCTAACAAATTTTATCAACGATGACAAAACGTGTAGGTACTGAAAATTACACACAAGTTGCCATTTGTCAAGACTCGAACTGCAAAGCATAATTAATTTATTACAATATTCAAGTAAATGAAATAACTAGAGCTTTTTCGCCCTTGCTACAATTTCAACTACTGTCAAGGAGTACTATAAAACGGTGAACTTTGCATGACAAAATACAGGGCCACTGTTCTGTTGAACTCTAAAACCATGTTTAAATAATTGAATTACCATTGCCATTGTCTTCCGAAACAATTTTTTTTAATGTTGCCCAGTTGTCAATATTCCTATTAATATACTGAAATTGCGCCCCATAAATAAAAAATCTGGTTTTAGAGCAGCAAAGCTGTAACGCAAACTATACAAAATTAGGAAATCATTCAGAAAAAAACAACCAAATGCACGTGGTAACAAAACAAATAAGATGCCTACTAATTACATTCTATCGAGTTATCGGAAAATAACTTATCTTAAGGCATTAAGGACCATGACGGATTTAAATGCAACTGTTAATGCATGTACTAGTATCCAGCAGAAAATATTTAATATAAACTAAAATTTCAAAGGAATATGAGACCTATTTCAAAGCAATAAGGATACAATACCGGGTTTCGGTGCAACGTATGTTACCGGGTTGATAGAGTACCAGTAACCGGTAAAAAAATAAACGAATTTACCGGGCACTAGGGCAAGTAGGGGTTTGTGAGTACCAATAAATGTAACATGCAAAAACTTTTACGTTTCAATGAGATTTACCTTAATTTATAGGTTAAATCGTTAAATAATACACAAAACTTTTTATAAACATTAACACTCTTACCTTAATTTTATCCGTCGAAGTATGGCTAGATGATTTCTGCAACAGGGTGGTCTCGTAGTTCACTGACAGAACTTTGAACTTACAGACAATTTTATTATAACGTATTTTTAAGTTTGCACAGTTTTGACGCCATTAAACTTTTTGGTGAACGTTGCTATTAAAATTGTTTAAAATAGTACCAAGAATAAATTGGCATTTACAAACTCTAATTTGATTTTGGTTGAAAGACGTAAAAAATTAAAAACTGCCTAGTTAACGGGAACTGGGACACTAACGGGAATACGTACTTCTACCTTACCTATATGTATATTAAAATGGATATTTTTACCATAAATTAAACTGTCAAACACCAAGCGGTCACCGGTAACCGCAACCTATTATTCTTTAATTGTGTCTATAAATACGGTACTCGACGAGTTAAATGCTATTTTATTATTATATTTATAGAACATATGAAATTAAAAGAACTCTTTTCATTTCAAACAATAATTTCTTATGTGAACACATTTATTAAAAAATATGATTTAAATACTCCATTCTGAAGAATTTACAGCTGTTTTGAATAGGTACCTACTCACAGCTATAAAACACTTGTATACATAATTATGAAATCTACATTATTTACTTAGCGAATGATTTAGAGGCAAATGTAATGACTATCAGCTGTTTCAGCGTGTGTGTATGGACATACTGAGTCACCTGAAAATGTGTGAATATTTTATTGAAAAGATTTTCGACCTTTATTCTGTCTATTGTCCAAGATATTGCCTTAAATATCCTTAACACATGAATACTGTAGAAATATTGTAGTGGCATTAGCATAGTATTATAAAAAATAATACTGCCTCGTTCGCCGAGTGGTCGCAAGTGCGACTGCCGGGCAAGGGGTCTCGGGTTCGATTCCCGGGTCGGGCAAAGTATTACTGGGTTTTTAAAAAAATGTTCAGTAGTAGGACGGAGTCTGGAATTGTGCCCGGTATATGGCAATAGGCTCACCCCCTATTACATGAGACTCATAACTCGTAAATAGTGAAAAGTGGGTGTTATATTGTACAGTGACATAATGTACACCTCTGCCTACCCTTTCGGGGAATTTTATAACCTACTGAGAATTTAATAAAAAAAAATCAGTAATACGTCACCCGACCCGGGAATCGAAACCGAGACCCCTTGGCCGGCAGTCGCACTTGCGACCACTCGGCCAACGACGCAGAGTATCGAGTCATAAGAAATTCTAATCTCAATAAATAAAAAATAAAATAAACTAAAATGCATAAACTAACGTGACGTCACCATGGATGTCATACGCTGCAACATCTGAATGTGACGTCCGCATTGTACCCCCGACCTTGTCTGCAGTCTACACGTATTGACAATGAAATTGGATAAGCCATTGATTTTACAGTTGCATGTATATTAGTCATTGCTCAGTGCTGTGCTGTAAATAAACACGTTTTGTTATTATTACCTAGTGGTTTGTTGGTTGGCAGTCGTACTGTCAATCATTGCGTTGTCACACATTCATGGCTTCTTTCATTATAAAAAAATGTTCGTTTTGACTGAATCGAGATATTAGCAAGATTTTATTAAAACTGAGATATTTACAACATAGAGGTAAGGAAACGAAAATATAAAAAAATATGTACAACTTTAGACGCTATAACTAAAAGATAAAAATTTAATATTTAATTAAGTTACCTAAATTTATTGATATAAAATAATTACATAATTTATAAACTACGTTTAAAAGAACCGACTTTGATCCCTTTTCTTTTGAATTCAGTTAATTAATATAGGTACTAAAACCTCCTCCTAAATGTAACAGACACTTTTTTGAAAACCGCATCAAAATCGGCTCAGCCAATCGCGAGATAATGGCACATACAGGTCAAAATGAGAACTTGCTTTTGTTTTTGAAGTCGGTTAATGAATTGTGTTATAGTTACAAACTAATATTAATAAATATGTATATTATTCTAGTGCTTACGCAGGCAGGCCAAATTTAAACGGTCTAAAACTAATCTTTCTATTAAAACTTTCGTGAGACATAGATACTAAATCAATTATTATGTTTTCGGCTTACTCAAAAACATTACCAAAAACATAATAATTAGTTTAGGTAAAACTAATCTATCCATCTTTTTCGATGAAATAGGGACAGAATTTAAATCGCAAATAAGTCACATGTGCGTAAGGCATTGGAGGAGTTCATAATAAAGGTGCATACATAGACAACATAGTAACAGTATTCAAATTAAGTTTAGTAAACCGTAGACATTTTTCATCTCGACAGTAACAAAAACATTATACTATGTACTTTTATTCCCGGAAGAGACTAACAAAACAACCTTCAACAAACCACATCACACTGTGATACTCCCAGTATACCCCGGCCCTTATACTATTTGATTGATTGTATTATAAACAATGATACAAACAATATATTGTTTGCAGCTTATCGCATTCCAGCTCAGGGATTATGTTACTCTTTTATAATTTATAATTATTTATATCCTGAACCATTGACCTATTTAATTTAATCTGTCGGTTATCGTTATATATGTACCTACCTATAGTAATCTTGATTAGCTTGATATAACTTTATGTAAAGAACTCATTGAAACGGTTCAGCTTTGAGTCAAGACAAAGTGCGAACGAGTTCAATCGTTTTAAGTGTGGGAGAGCTATGCTTCGGCACGAATGGGCCGGCTCGATCGGAGTGATACCACGGCCTCACAGAAGCCCGACATGAAACAACGCTTCCGTTGTGTTTCGTCGTGTGAGTGAGGTTATCGAAGGCCTAATTGCTCCCGTGCCCTTCAACAATCTGCTCAATAATCCTCAAATTCCTAATCCCAAAAGGCTGGTAACGCACTTGTAACACCTCTGGTGTTCCAGGTGTCCATGGGCGACGCCGATTGCTTACAATCAGGTGATCCGTCTGCTCGTTGACCGGCTTATCCCGTTAAAAAATGTTGCTTTGAATGTTGCTGGTTGAAGTGGATAAAATCGTTAAGTATATCAGACATTATAGTTTATTCTCGGGTCAGTGAAAGTACTACGTTAACTAGATGTTCAATGTTATTCCTTAGTTAAAGTTTACCTGGCGTTGGAAAAATCGGCCCTAAATGCTACAGTAGGAACTTCTATTATACTCTTTGGTAGCAACACCATCACATTCATGTGACATCACATCACATCACGATGCAGCGTGATGCTCTCATTGTGCCACAAACCTTGTGTTTGTTTGCGCACAGTCGTAACAAACAGCAGAACATATTGCACCGTCTATATTTATTTATATGTCATGGATTTCAATATTCATATTATTTCTAGTTTTATTGACCACTGTAAGCCATGTGGTGACGACAATATAGAAACATTTTCACCAGCTAGTCAGCTACTGTTCCCGCGGTGGTAGATGAAAGTAGTTAGATGAAAGTAGTTTCTTATTCTTCTTATTATTTGCAAATGCGACCTTCAACCCGTTTGCCAAGCTTGAGTTGTGAAAAAGACTTAGATTTTAAAGGGTTTCCGTAAATTACTCAAATTACGTAAATACTCAAAATCCAAATAAATAATGATTGAGTCAGCTTAACATTGATGAACTGAAATCTCAGTAGTACCTAATTACTACTTTTTTATGGAATAGGAGGCAAACAAGCAGACGGATTACCTGATGGTAAGCGATCACCGCCCATGGACACCCGCAACACCATAGGAGAAAGGAATACGCTCTTTGCCGACGTCAGATCATTATCGGTACCGTTAGCGAATTGGTGGTCAATACAATAACTGCGAATAGTTTTCAGTGATCGTATGAAGACTAGATTTACATACACTGAATGACATTGCCAATACACGCATTCTATAATATTGCAAACTATTAATGACAAATAATTGTCTTAAATTGACAACTAAAGCTAATAAGGAGACAAAACCAATATATCAATCTCTCGCTCTTATCTTTAAATAATTTACATAATATAACATAACATCACGCCTTTAACCCCGAAGGGGTAGGCAGAGGTGCACATTATGCCACTTTACAAAGTAAAACCCACTTTTCACTATTATTATGTTATGAGTCTTATGAGTCCCATGTAATA
This sequence comes from Spodoptera littoralis, assembly GCA_902850265.1. Taxonomy (NCBI): domain Eukaryota; kingdom Metazoa; phylum Arthropoda; class Insecta; order Lepidoptera; family Noctuidae; genus Spodoptera; species Spodoptera littoralis. Next base: position 1,345,672 of record LR824542.2, on the reverse strand, counting down.
GGAGGTGAGCCTATTGCCATATATCGGGCACAATTCCAGACTCCGTGTTACTACTGAGAATTTTTTTTAAAACCCAGTAATACTTGCCCGGCAGTCGCACTTGCGACCAACGAAGAAGTTTAAATAATTTTTACTACCAAAAACCCATAAGTACGTAACTACGTAGGCTATGTAGCCCTTCATAGCATCCGTTCAAGGCTGCATTATCTTCAGTATGCACAAGATAACGCCTCCTGCTGAACTGTTACTGTAATTTCAGGTATTTGGGTCACGGGCGCATAGATTGTGTCTTAGGATAGTGACTTATATTATATTGATATTTAATAGAGAATAGAGAATTGAGATTTCATATTTCTTTGTTGGTTTTCTAGTTCTGAAAGTAAATGCAGAATTTCAAAGCCCGTAGGTCAGGGGTTAATCGTCCCATGTATAGTTTGTGATATCACACATTATGAAATAGTGTACCTATGTGTAGAAAATGATTTTTTTTTAAACGTTGCCCCACACTAGGATTTACTCCTGTGTCGTGGGTGCGTTTACAAACATACAAGTTCACATACACAAAGACATCCAGACCCGAAACAACAATTTGTGGATCACACAGTGTTGTCCGGTGCGGGAATCGAACCCGCGACACTTTACACGGCAGCCGGTTGCCCAGCTACCGCACCAACCGTGCAGTCGTGTGAATGAATAGTTATTATCTTTTCTTTCACATCGTAACTGAAATATTTTTTTGGTAGAAGTCTTGTGAAAGATAACCTAACCTTTTTTTTTATGGGGGGAAATCCTCATGGACTGCCTCCGCCTGGGGAAAGGCGGAGGGGTGTGCCGGACTCTTACCGGCTAAAACCACCCCAGTGTCTCCTCACACGTGCGTGCGGGGCCACGGGAGTCCAAATTCATCCGCAGCCCCGCATTACAGTGCCGGCCCGTATGTCAGGGCCCCGTCACAAGATAACCTAACCTAACCTAAATATATCTTTATTTAATTAGTCCCTGTAGAGTAGTGATTCACAGCTCCTCCCCCGTAGGTGATAGCGTGATAATATTTTTATATGTAGTCCCGACCTGTTAGTAATATTCATGCAAAATTTAAAGTAAATCCATACAGTACTTTATGAGTTTAGCCCGGACATAGATACAGACAAACAGACAAAAATTGTATAAACCATATTTTTGGCTTCGATATCGACTGTAGATAATATAATCCCAATCTCTAATTGTCAGAATTACCCAGTAACTACATAGTTAATATACTTTTTGTCAAAAGGTATCAAAGTACCTACTTATGTACAGTGTGTTACTTAACAAATCCTTGGCGTTGTACAAACAGACAGGGCACACAATGCTCGCTGTAGATAGCGGTGTTATAGTGTAATGGGACACCTGTTTATGTTTAATAAAGGGATAGGCAGAGGCATGTGATTTCTAGGAATAGTTAGGTTCTTTTATTTTTGGGATATCTTTTTTTTTAAATAGGTTTTTCATTTTTACTTCTTCTCATCTCGTTTCTACATATACAATTTATTATAACTGTGACATTATAAGTCATTATAAGATCATAACTGTACAAAATAAACCTGCACAATACAGTATTTACTTAGTTTTTAATTTCAAATAGTATTTGCTCTACAGTAATCTGCTTACAAAGAAAACTAGACTTTAAAAAAGGTCTAATTAGAACACAACTTTAAAAAACAATATTTTGAATAATAATATTCAAAATATTGTTTTTAATTAATCAAAAGTAAATAGGACCAAATTAAAAGTACCCTTAACCGACGAGCATGCATGAAAAGATTGATGACTGTTGATGAAGCTAAAGAGGTATGTAGGAATCATAGGAATTGGCGTTCCATAGTCCCTGTCTATCCCCACGGGAGACATGCGCAAAGTTATGTATGTAAGTATGTATGTGTATTTATTATCAAAAATGACATCACTTTAAATTCTTTTCAAATATAAATACAGACAAATACAGACATCATTTTGTACTAGTCAAAACAATAATTTAGTATAATGAGACTGACTCATGGTTCAGCAGGTATGATAAGAATTTCAGTTCAATGCATTCCTTTCAGGTAACAACTAGGTAAATATTACAGGTATGTAGGTATAATGAATGCCTATGTAATCTCTATGTAATGATTTGTATAGGTATTTTAATAGTTAATGTGGGGCTAGGTATAGTTATTCAAAGTTGCTCTCTCTATACTAGGATTTTTTCCACAGTAGTGAATCGTATTTGATGTTACAATAACATAATTGGTTGATTTGACTAATTTTCAGTTTAATGATTATTTAATCACTTGAGCTTAAATGACTAATAGGGTAGTTTCCTAAATCTTATTTTAATGTCCGTCTGGTAAATTAATTGAAAACTTTAGACAAATAATTTTTCTTTTCTCACAAAATTAATACTTAATTAATTGTATTAATCTGTGTATCTCATGTACATATTATATCGAATGTCATAATAATAATAATACGTCCATGGTGTATCTATATAGCACTGTACACAGACGTGTACACAGATACTACTACTAGTTCTGTCTAAAACTAGAACCAAATAGATCTATTTTAAAAACCTCTTTTATTATGTACCTATTTTAACAATGATTGACATACTCCTAACCGCAGAAGCAACAAAACAAATACTTATTTTATTGTTAAGTCAAATAGTGCAGCTCTGTAAATTGGCGTGGCATCTGAAGCACTGTGACGTCATCGTGCATAGCCATGCATCAAACACGTGTTGATAGGCACGTCAATTTGAATCTTATTTCTATACTAAGTAAGGCAAAAAATATAACAAAATTGTTGATGATGTTGATGAAAATGACTGCCTCGTTGGCCGAATGGTCGCAAGTACGACTGCCGAGCAAGGGGTTTTGGGTTCGATTCCCGGGTCGGGCAAAGCATTACTAGGTTTTTAAAAAATTCTCAGTAGTAGCAAGGACTCTGGAACTGTGCCCGGTATATGACAATAGGCTCACCCCCTATTACATGGAACTCATAACATAAATAGTGAAGGCTGGGTATTACATTGTACAGTGACATAATGTGCACCTCTGCCTACCCCTTCGAGGATGAAAGGCGTGATGTTATGTTATGTTATGTAACAAAATTATGCCTAAAATGCCGCTCTATGTAACTATCCCTCCAGTGGTACGGTCTCGAAGAACAAATCAAGTAATTTAAATTATTTGCACAAAATGAAGTATATCCAGACTGCGGAAAATAATTTGCGAACCTGGGTATCTTTAAGGCCCGAGTGAATAGGTTGCTTATGGGACGACGTGCTCCATCGTAAACCGCATCATCGCTTACCACCAGGGGAGATAGTGGACAAACGTCGGTCCAAGAAAAAAAAAGAATTACGACATTATTTCATGCCATGCTGAAATGAAACATGCAATGCGATGTGTAGTAGCAATACGTACATACTAGCTCATTGCCTCCAGCTTCGCGTATGTAGGGGAAAGCAAGATACAAAATGTTTTTTTAAATCACTTCAATTGAGTAGTTGAGAGGGTAACAAAATCTAAATCTAATTAGTCCGTCCGTTAGATAATGAAAAAATATTAGACACGTATTTTTTTATTTTGTTTTATAATAAAATGATACTCAGATATAACGAATCAAAGTTTAGGAGTGGGGGCTGAAACGTAATTTCTACGTAGGTATAAAATGTACATAGAAGTGACGTCACGTGACATTTCAAATCAATATATCGTCAAAAGTATTCGTTTCTGTAAAAAAATAAAAAATACGTGTATAATGTTTTGAAATAATCTACCAGACGAACATTAAAATACAAATTAATCATCTACCCTATTGTTTTGAAGCCTTTACAATGTGAAAAAACAAACATTTCCTGTTTATAATATGCATCATTAGATAAAAATAATTGTAAATACGATAATCCCCTTCTCTCTAAATGGGGTAAGCAGAATTTCAAGTGTTATTACTAAAAGTGTGCTGATAATGTTACCATTGCAATGCGCTGGCGCATGTCCAAGTTGAAGTGGTCATAGATCATTATAGTAGATAGGTGATGGTCAATGATGTTAGTGTATAGTTAACATTATTTTAAGTTATAAATCACATTTAAGATAGTCCTGAAGTGAGTTTAGATTTGACTAGACAGTTGACTAAGCAACTGACTCCTGCGCAACGTATTGCAAATTCCATTCCTGTGTGCTTTATGAATTTTCTTAGTGAACTTTAAATTATAACTTTTATGAGACATACTAAATTAATTTATGTTTTCGGCCTCGTTCGACTGCCTCATTGGCTGAGTGGTCGCAAGTGCGACTCGGCAGTCGGCAAGGGGTCTCGGGTTCGATTCCCGGGCCGGGCAAAGTATTAAAGGGTTTTTAAAAAAATCTCAGTAGTACCACGGAGTCTGGAATAGTGCCCGGTATATGGTAATAGGCTCACCCCCTATTACATGGGACTCATAACATAAATACTTAGTGAAAAGTGGGTGTTACATTGTACAGTGGCATGATGTGCACCTCTGCCTACCCCTTTCTGGATAAAAAAGGCGTGATGTAATGTATGTTATGTTATGTTTTCGGCTTACTTACTCAACTGTTTGACGAGGAACTCGACTAGTTTCAAGCCATACTACAGGCTCATATTCATGAGTCAAATTCATCGTCAAACAGTTACGTGTATAAGCCGAATACAGAAAAATTAAACTAAGTTAACTTTAAAATTACGAGTAAAATATGGACTTTTATTATAGCATAAGCCGGTAAACGAGCAGAGGGATCACCTGATGGTAAGCCATGCGCGCTGCCCATGGTCACTCGAAACACCAAGGCGTTACAAGTGCGTTACCGGCCTTTTGTGAATTGGGTATTTGAAGATTGTCGAGGATTCGGGGATTCGGGAGACGGGGACTAGGGAGGGGTAATTGGGCCTCAGATAACCTCACTCACACGACGAAACACAACGCAAGCGTTGTTTTACGTCGGTTTTCTGTGAGGCCGTGGTATCACTCCGGACGAGCCGGCCCATTCGTGCTGAAGCATGTCTCTCCCACACTTGGACTTATGAAAAAATTAATATTAAACAAGAGTAATGTGCATAAGGACAGTTTAGTACATACATACATACATAACTACACGCCTGTCTCCCATGGGGGTAGGCAGAGACTATGGAATGCCAATTGCTACGATTCTTACATACCTCTTTCGCTTCATCAACAGTCATCAATCTTTTCATGCATGCTCGTCGGTTAAGGGTTTTTTTTTTATATTTGATGGGGCGACGTTTGACCACTATCTCACCTGATGGTAAGCGATGATGCGGTCTACGACGGAGCACGTCGTCCCATAAGCAACCTATTCACTCGGGCCTTGAAGACTCCCAGGTCATACCCTTCAGGAAATACTTTACTTTGGGTACTTTTAATTTGGCCCTTCTTTAATATAGGTATTACAGCTTAGTAATGTGTAAATACAAGGTGTTGTTTTAAAACCGCGTCATTTTCTAGGAAGTAACTCGGATATCGATTCTGAGTCCGAATCAATAAAAAATTGTAGGCATATATTTTAATTTTTCTGTAAATTACGGAAATCCGTAAGTGCGAACTACACGCCGCCGTCTTGTAACTAGCTTTGTAACGCGGCTTAACACAGACAAACTCAAACACGTAATAATATTATTCCTAGTTCCATAAAACTCCAATAAGAAACATTGCGGTCGCTTATTCTGAAATAATGTCGAACTTAAACGATTTATTATATTCGTATTTTTTACCATTGGCCCGAAATTTTCTCTTACATTGAACCTTTATGACTTCAGTGGCATGCCCCCGAGAAATGTCACGGTTTCAAAACTACACCTTGTATAATGAAGTAATACATATTTTACCTAAGTATTGTGAAATTTAAAACTCTTGTAACTAAACTAAAAATTGGCAACGAGAGTTATAACTATTTTTTACCAAGTCACTGACCTTTTCCCCTTCATAAATCGAATGAGAACTGAAAAATTTCAGTCAAATGAACTCATCACTATAACAGCGTTATAGTTATGAAAATTGGCATGAGAAACTACGTTTGACGTAATTTCATGAAATTCTACTGTAAATACAAACCGAGATTTAATGGTTTCCTTTGTGACGTCATCACCATAATTTTGCTATAAGTTTTTTATGGTGGCCTTGGTTTGATATACTGAGGTCAATATAAACTGTATGGTTATTAATTTTGAGACGGGTTATTGCCCTGCTTTATCCTAATGTCATCATGGTTATCAACAGCCTATAAGTGGCCACTTCTGACCAAAGGCCTCTTCTCACACGGAACAGGTTTGTGCATTAATCACCACGCTTGCTCAATGCGGGTTGGCGATTTTAAACTTATAATTTGAAATTGTAAGCCCACGTTACCTCACGATATTTTCACTCACCGTTTGTCAGTGGTGGTTAGATAATCTTCGAAAGTGCGTATAACTCGGAAAATGTCACATTGGTACTTGCCGTTGGTAGGTTTCGATCCCGCACTCTCAAGCATGAGAAGCGGGCGTCTTAACACTCCGGGCCAGATATACGTATATCTGACCAGTGCCGTACAGACTAAATCAAATGTCTATAATTATTATTACGTAATAGGTTAATACGTTCATGCAATTCAGTATATTAGACAAATCAATATATTTCATATATTTTGCATGATGCACAAATCTTACAAAGATCTGTCAACAAAGTCTTCATTACCTAAGTAATAAAATAGTAATTCATCTAGATGTTACTTCTTATACATCAATGTATGTGTCAATATAAACAAAACAATGATGAATACAATCATTGCACAGTTTTTATGACTGCATTAAAAGTACAAAAGAGGTTCCGATCATGATTACGTCATTACAACATTCGTCGTCATTTTGTGGAGTAATTTATTCCTGAAAAGGGCAGGCCACAGAGAGGGCTATTAAATTCGTTGCGCATATTTAAAGAAATTGTAATAATATTATTCTGAATAACGAGATCGATTTATCGAAGGGGCCTTTTTTTGGACCTGCTGCATTTTTTTCAGGGGAGAACATCGTCGAATGATTTCTCCCGCTTAGGTGAGGCGGGTGGGAGTCTCAGACTCTTACTGACTAAAAACCGCCCCGTTCCTACTCCTGCACTTCGAGCCGGAGCCCCGGTAACCTGTTAAGTTCTCCGCGGCTCCGTATTGGTATAAGCCCTATTGGGCCCCATCCGTGGTGGTCTGATGGCTCTTTAAGGCGCGCGCGGAACGCGACGCGCCGTACGCTCGGATCTGGTACCCCTGCTCATGCTCGCCGGCCGCAGGCCCGTGCCTACGGTGGCCGGACTGAACCTGCTGCATAAGCTGTCATTTAATGTTCCGAAAAAATCGGTTAGATTCAACCCACAAGTTGCTGTCCCAACTTATTCCTTAAATTATAGACAGGACCATAGTGTGCGAGTGAGCAGAGATTTAATTAAATTGTGCAAAGAAATCCATGTTCCAGAATGCGTAGGCGACTAAACCTTAAATTTATTGAATAGATATCATTAATTTTCTACTTTCATGTGCATTGGATTCGCAAAACCTCAATAAAGATATACTGTAGCTCTAGCCGTGGATACCTATAATTGACTTTGTATACCTAGCATATCCAGATTTGTTATTCTTTGTAAATTAGGCAATAAATAATCATAATCATTTATTTATTTGTAACATAGGTGGTATTTTATGTATGTTCATAAGTTAATAGCAGGTTTAGTTACACTTACACTATATATAAAAGAAATGTCTCAGTCGACTCAATATTAATAAACTTCTAATGTTATTTATCTTTATTAAACTTGAGAAGGAAAGTTATATATACTACTTTCCTCTTTTGACTACTACCGAAGCAGCTGGTGAAAAGTTAGTAGAATAGTTTCATAATAAAACTGAATCATTAAACATTATCGTAATAAAAAGTAGTTCACGTAAATATTTCGCGGATGCCAATGAAATATTTTTTGTAACAATACATACACATAACTTTACTACATATTTTTATTTTTAGTTGTAATGTCTAGTTAGAAGTCAAAAATACCTCATGAACTGGGTAGGGTACGTTTTTGAACAGCCCAGCAATAATACCTTGCCTAACCTGGAAAATTAATCAAAGACCCCTTTGCGACCATTTGACCAACAAGCCAGTGACCAGACGGAGTCCAAAAAGATTATTATTCTTCTAAAACAAAAACTCTCAATATTCCAGGATGCAGTGGTGATAGTGGATGTCAGCAACCGCACACTCCCGAACCAAGCGACCAACGGGGCCCACAGGAACCATGGGACTCATGGGGCCCACACGACCGGGACCCATGCGAACATAGCATCTTTAGATGACTGCCAAAGTATAGTGACACAGCTGGAGTTGGCAAAGGAAGAAGCTCTCCTACTGTATACGGACTTCGCTTCCCGGGCCGGTAACGATTTGAAGACATTCCTAAAAAACATCACTGGGTATGCTGATGGCATCATCCAGAACGTTAATGATGAACCGCCTCTTGATGATGTAAGTAATTTTTGTCTTTTTAATGTAGTACAAATATTTAAATTGAAGATGTACGATGTTATGGTAGGTTGTAGTGACATAGAATAGGCATTTATTCGCATAGTTTTTAAACAAATTGGAATAATTGCGACCTATGGGAAGACGATGGTGTAAGTGTTTCGGTGGCCCGGAGGTTTAAGACGCCCGCTTCCCATGCATGAGGGTGCAGGTTCGAAACCTACCAACGCAAGTACCAATGTGACTTTTTCCGAGTTATATGTACTTTCTAAGATTATTGAGATACCACTGACAAACGGTGAAGGAAGAAATCGCCAACCCGCATTGAGCAAGCGTGGTGATAAATGCTCAATGTGTGTGATGTATATGAGAAGACGGTAATAAATACTGTAAAGTTAGGTGATTATTCAAACTTAAAATTAACTCAATATAAAAATTACTGGTTCTCGTTTTCTTCAGGACTTCTCCTGCACGGCGAGCCGGAGCCCCGGTAACCCGTTAGGTTCTCCGCGACAGATGTCACGTTAGACGCTTAGTTTAAACGAGAACCAGTAATTTTTAGAACGGGGTGGTTTTTAGTCAGTAAGAGTCTGACACTCCCTCCCGCCTCACCCAGGCAGGAGCAGTCATTCGATGATTTTCCCCACTTAAAAAAAAACGTGACATCTGACATTTGGACGTTAAATTTTCTATCTATCTCTGCACCTTTCTACTTCGTCCTTCCATGTTTATCTTGTAGGTCCAACAAAGAATGAGAGATCCAAACTTTATAATCTCAATCCGGACAAAGAAAACTTTATTGAGTTACATGATACATAAATACAGTTCATTGTTCTTTATATACTTACTTGAATTTACGATCTCCGTTCGCAACTTGACCGTCATTTAAGTATAATGTTACTGTCCAACTGGCTTAGTAAACAACGACAATTTATTTATAATTTATGCTGTGTTGTTGATTTTTAATCTAAGTTCAAGTCAGCAATCTAGTTTGTAGATGTTTACTTACCTTGGTTAATGCTGGCTATTGTTTTAGAGTTATGAATTAAAACTAATAATAATCTTATTCTCTTATACTATTATATACAGGGGAAGAGTTTGTTTTTTTGTTTGTTTGTTTGAACGCGCTAATCTCCGTAACTACAAGTCTGATTTGAATAATTATTTTTGTGTTGGATAGCACATTTTTCGAGGATGGCTATAGGCTGAAACATCACGCTACGACCAATAGGAGCTGAGCAGAGCGTGTAAAACCACGCGGAAGTAGCTAGTACTTATAGAATTTTATAAATACGAATGTGTGCTTGTTGGCCTCTTCTTTCAAATTGCAAATAATAGCAATGGAATGGATTTGACGCCATGATTTTGTTTCTGGGCGCTGATAAATAGATGCAAGACAGCTTTCAGCTCATATTCAATTAAATACGAATTGATTGGTGACAAAGACAGAACGAAGATTCCTTTGCGTTTCTTTGCGTCAATCAGTATTCTTGAAAAAAATAATTACTGCAATATGTATATTTTTAATCATCATCAATCATCATCAACAGCCTATAAATGCCCACTGCTGAGCAAAGCTTCTTACCACAAGGAGAAGGTTTGAGCATTAATCACTACGCTTGCTCAATGCGGGTTGGCGATTACAAACTTATAATTAGAAATTATAAGTTCAGGTTTCCTCACGATTTTTTTCTTCACCGTTTGTCAGTGGTGTCTAGATAATCTTAGAAAGTACATATAACTCTGAAAAAATCACATTGGTACTTGCCGTTGCGTTGGTAGGTTTCGAACTCGCACCATCATGCATGAGAAGCGGGCGTCTTAAACCTCCGGGCCACCACGACCAATAAAATCCAAAACCTCTTTCTTAACAATACCACCAAACCTTCTTCTAATGAATCAGTCTTAATTCACAAACGTAGGTATTCTTAGTTGGGCGTCGGGGATCGCGAGAGGGCGTCGGGGATCGCGAGACGATCTCCGGCCACCGTAAGCACGGGCCTGCGGACGGCGAGCATGGGTGACTCGCCGCCCGACCAGAACGGCCCGAGCGTACGGCGCGTCGCGTTCCGCGCGCGCCTCAAGGAGCCATCAGACCACCACAGATGGGGCCTAACAAGGCTGATGCCGATACGGAGCCGCGGAAGACTTAACGGGTTGCCGGGGCTCCGGTTCGAAGTGCACGTGTAGGAACGGGGTGGTTTTTAGTCAGTAAGAGTCTGACACTCCCTCCCGCCTCACCCAGGCGGGAGAAGTCATTGGATGATTTTCCCATCTCAAAAAAAAAAAAAAAGGTATTCTTAGTTCGTTCTCTCACACTCCATAAAAGTCCCTAGCTCCCTACTCAAACAGTTTCTCCTATTGACAACACTCCAAAATATTGATGATTAAGAATTCGCTCAGACAGTTATATTTGTACACGTTACAATAATAACTGTTTGTTATGAGAAAATTGTTCGAAAATAACCTTTGACGTACATGTGCAATGTGCATGGAGAAATGCATGTTTATCAAAATATTCATGCAAAATATTTTGTTTTGTTTCGTTTAAATAGGTACGTGTGATGAGTTGTTATGTCGAATTCTACATGTGTTGTCTATAAAGTTGTGTAAATAGAGCGAAATAGTTATTTTGTGTACTTATGTAAATATTTTCTACATAGTGGAGATCAATATTGCATAATGTTGTGTAACGATTAATCAGATTATCCATGGATAGATTAATCACATATGAATCTGTTGGATATAAGAGATAGAAATTTATTTGAATGAGTGTAAGGAACTTAGAGCTACGACAGGCGGATTCAACAGCTTATAAATGCCCACTGTTGAGCAAAGCCTCTTCTCACACGGAGAAGATTTGAGCATTAATCACCACACTTGCTCAATGCGAGTTGGCGATTACAAACAAGCCCAGGTTTCCTCACGATGTTTTCCTTCACCGTTTGTCAGTGGTGTCTGAATAATCTTAGAAAGTACATATAACTCGGAAAAAGTCACATTGGTACTTGCCGTTGGTAGGTTTCGAACCCGCACCCTCATGCATGAGAAGCGGGCGTCTTAAACCTCCGGGCCACCACGACATATACATACGACAGGCGGATTAGTCGTTGCCAATTCGTCGACAGTTTTCATTGTTTCTAAGCAAGATGCATTTCATGCATTCGTCAAGTGACGCGTCGTGGGCGTCGTGGACAATAGGCCGTTGTCTAATATTTTTTTAGTTTATGGTTCAACGTTTGGCCCCTGTTTTGTCTAATAGAAACTAATAATAACCATAATGCGCCTTGAGATGAAATTGTAATTCTATCTTAAGTAGCCAAATAAATCTACGGATGGGTTATTAAGATTGGGAGTCAGATAATCAAGGTAGATGTCTAGTGCAGAATATTGTGATTGGGAAGTTCGTGGTAGTCAACAAAGCACTTTAATTAGGTATCTAACTTTATTAGCATAGTGTTTATTATTGAATGCTTTGTTTACAAGTAGAAAGGTATTCAAATTGCAGGTTGTAGTAGACAAATAAAATCTTTTTTGTTTCATTTATCTAGAATATAGATGTCCAAATGCTAAGTGCGTGTCTGTGAATCCAATATTCAGACCATGCATTTCATGACGATAAAGCTAATTCATTCCAAAGTGTAAATGTCTATGTTCCAAAGTGTATATCTCTAAGATTATCTAGACACCATTGACAAACGGTGCTTTTAATTTCTAATTATAAGCTTGTAATCGCCAACCGGCATTGAGCAAGCATGGTGATTTATGCTCAAACCTTCTCCGTGTGAGAAGAGGCTTTGCTCAGCAGTAGGCATTTATTGGCTATTGATGATGAAATGTCTATGTACGTATTCTTGAAATTTCAACAAATTCTCAGAAACTATCAAAGATACTGCCGCGACATCACCTTCGACAATACATAATGTTTTAACGTCACTCGTTCCTCACCACTAATCCCAATGAATGAGCCGTTTCTCTGCGTACCCTTGACCAGTATTGATGCCAAATGCTCGTAAAACATTAGTTGAAGCCGCCATCATCCAAAAATATTAGTTTAAACAATAAAATAGTCGTAACTAGGAATAATGACTGACTGGCTGACATGGTGTCAACATTAAATTTAGATCTGTATGTTTCTAAATTAATAATTCAGTTCTTAAAGTCTAATTAGCTCTTCCCAATTGTTTTTTAACTAGGGCCTGAAAATACTCAAGTCATAGGAGCGGTATGGAGCCCCAAAAGAAATTAGAACGTCATAAATAAAACGTATATCAAAGGTGACGATTATCTATATACTAGCTTTTACCCGCGGCTTCGCTCGCGTTACAAAAGAATAAAAAGTAGCCTATGTGACATATACCAATACACACAGCGCCATCTATACCAATACTTTTGTTTTTCCTCGGGAATATCATATTTTTCCGGGTTAAAAAGTACCCTATTATTTAATCTGGACTTCTAACTTTACGTCTGCAAAAATTCAAAGCAATCGGTTGAGTAGTTACGGCGTGAAGGTGGAAGAAACAAACAAACAAACTCACTTTCAGATTTATAATACCTATTAGTAAGGATTTATATAAATGAAACCCGTTTCCCGTTGTCACGCCATAACTTGAGAACGGCTGGACCTTTGACTGATTTATTTTTGTTGTGTTTGTTATCGTCAGGAGAAGGTTCTTATGACAGAAAAAAGTCCTAAAAATCCTACGGGAATGGGGGAAACGGGACTGCGCGTACGAAGTCGCGGGCAGAAGCTAGTACTTTATAAATAAGATGACAAGAAATTACTATCCAGCAATTGTCTTTTATCTCCGTCCCCCGAATCATGTGTCCTCCTTTAGGCGCAAAATTTACAGAGCATAGTAACTTCAAACCCAATCAAAAGGGGCGGTCCACATGCTGAGTAGGTATAGTAGCCTCTACTTATACCTTCAGATCATAACAGATCTGAATTTACATACCGATGTCATCCATAATGAGTTGCACGTGGATTTCCAGATGTTTGTAGGTTCGGTGCCAAGGTGAGGTATGGTAGTAATACAATCGTTTTATTTGTGCGACCGTGGCCTTCATTGGACAGCTGGAATGTATGAATTTGAATTGCTATAATAATATAGATAGGTAATATATTTTACTAAGTACATTTTATTGTATGGGATCAGTTTTTATACTTGATGATGTTAACCATGGATCTTTGCCTATTCAGGACCTTAATTAAGATATGCACGTATGTAATGCTCGCTCCAAAAAATTAACCTATAACTTTTAGGTCTATAAAAACACAGAGTCATCAAATTATCTTCAGCAGTTTTTGAGTAACAGCACTTTATACAAAACAAACGAGTTTGTAGCATAACTTATAATGTTTATTAGGATAGTTTTATCTCTCCTGGCCTTTTTCCAAGAATGTAAGGTTCTGTGTTAGAAATGCACTAAGCAACTGGATACCAATATTTTATCTAAGACCAGCTTCTGCCCGCGACTTCGACGACGCGTAATCCTATTTTTTCCCGTCCCCGTTCGTGATTTTCGGTAAAAAAAAAAAAATTTGGTTAAAAAGTATCCTATGTCGGTCTCCTGGCTCTAAGATGGCTTGCTCCTACCAATTTTCAGCCAAATCTATTCTGCCATTCTTGAGTTATAAGTGGTGTAACTAACACGACTTTCTTTTATATATATAGCTAGATAACTGACATCGGTCGGCCCAACCTCTGTACAAAGGAATAATAACAAATTCAAAATGGGTTTAATAATTTAAAGGTTATTTTTGTCAAACTTATCGTCAATGCGTTCCAAAATCCCGTGCCATTGCTGATAATTCTCAGTCGAAATATAGAGGTTTAGGTAACTCAATTAATGGGTAGTCAGTCAAAGCAAATTATCACAGATTTCTCAGAGGAATCAGGTTTTTAGTTTTAAGAGCTGTAATATTGGTTTTTATCACAGTGTTTTAGCGTCACCATTGTCATCCGACGCTAGAAAATTGTATAGTTTAATTATTTTGTGTTTGAGCTTAAGGGATAGTTAAACCTACAAACGGTTTAGCTGCTTTATTTTTTGTATTGAATTTTGTATCCTATAATAGGGCTGACATTTTCCTCTACGGAAATAAGCCCTTCTTATTAAATAAAGATTAAAAAACAAAAAAAATTATTACAGATTTGATGACATGTATGTATAATACAAATAATTTGTTGCTCCTTAAATGAAAGAAAGAAAAAAAATATTTGGCAATTAGCACACAAAACAAAGATTATAAAAAATAAAAATACAGATAAGTACTTACATAAATACAGTAGAGAAAAGAACAAAAATCATCACAGTATAACAAAATAATATACAATACTATAGTTAATAACGGAAATTAAATATACAAAAAAAAAACAAGATAATAATATTAAAGTGCGCGTGCTCATGCCAAAAGGGCCTCCACCTCAGCATATAGTTGAGCGTTTCTGCCCAACGCTGGTTTTCACGGACGGCCGTATCGCCCCTCAATAAAGAAAAGAAAATAAATATAAATGCACACAATCTAAAGTACCATTAACACCATAAACTAATTTTATTGGCCAACATTACTGAATTGACTCATTGACAGTACAGAATTACTTCGTCAAAGGATTAAAATGATTTGAATGAAATGCGTCACACATTTAGTTGGTTTTATTCATTATAATGTCAATTAACACGTAATAAATATGGTGATCTAACGATCCGACACTTACTTGTGGATTTTCGCACTTATTGCCAATAGATTGCTATACAAAATATATGCAATTTTATACACCATGGGATGGATGGAGTCGCGGAGAACCTAACGGGTAACCGGGGCTCCGGCTCGACGTGCAGGAGAAGGAACGGCGCGTGGTTTTTAGTCAGTAAGAGTCTGACACTCCCTCCCGTCTCACCTAGGCGGGAGCAGTCATTCGATGATTCTCCCCCCTTAAAAAAAATGGAAGAGAGATAGAATGGATGTAAGTGTGGGGGAGCCATGCTACGGCATGAATGGGCTGTGATACCACGGCCTCACAGAAGACCGACGTGAAACAACTAGTGTTGTGTTTCGTCGTGTAAGTGAGGTTACCGGAGTCCCATTTCCCCCAATCCTCTAATCTCCTAAACCCTGAAGCCCCAACAATCCTCAAACGCATAATCCCCAAAAGGTAACGCACTTGTAACATCTCTGGTGTTCCAGGTGTCCATGGGCGACGCCGATTGCTTACCATCAGGTGATCCGTCTGCTCGTTTACCGGCTTATCCCATAAAAAAAGAATACATTTTGTCACCCCTCATACGTTTCCCGTTGGCGTCGAGTTGAATAGTAACTACACGAGGGTGATTTTAAATCTGCAGTTTTTAAACTATAGTTTTATAACTTGACGAAATTGGGGGATTAGGGGAAACCGTCTTATGTAAGACGGGCCCATATTCTAACAGGGGACCGTGACTTAAGCTGTCGGTATATGTCGATGTTGTACCTAATCATTTATTAATTACATCCGTCATTAGCAATAAAACAGTTTGAACACACAGTATTTTCAGAAGTTACTAGGTATTACACGAAGTTTTTTCTATCATACTGTATAAGCATTATGCAGTGCATTATTATTATACCTGTTATACAGTGCAAAAGTTCAATGCTGCATCAACATAACTATGACAAATATAAAAACAGCATTCTTTAGAAGACATTTTTGACAGCGTTGATATATTAGTATTAATTTTATCAACTGTGGAAATGCAATGCTAAAATTATTAGATACTGACTAAAATCTCAGTGATAGCACAGAGTCTGGACTTGTGCCCGGTATATGGCAATAGGCTCATCCCCTATTACATGGGACTCATAACATAAATAGTGAAAAGTGGGTGTTACATTGTACAGTAGCATTTTTTTTTATTTTTTTTTAAGGGGGGAAAATCATCCAATGGCTGCTCCCGCCTGGGTGAGGTGGAAGGGAGTGTCAGACTCTTACTAACTAAAAACCACCCGTTCCTTCTCCTGCACATCGAGCCGGAGCCCGGCCGAATCGGCATCGGCCCTATTGGGCCCCATCTGTGGTGGTCTGATGGCTCTTTGAGATCGAGAGATCGTCCTTGTACAGTAGCATTAAGTGCCGTATAAGTGCACCTCTGCCTACCCCTTCGGGGAGAATAAGGCGTGATGTTATGTTATGTTATAAAAATCATTCCGTTCCAACTCCTGCCCTACGAAGGGACCACGGAACGCTTTGGCATACAAAATTAAATGTAACGTAGATCAAAAATACGAGGTTCTCAGAAGACGAAGACCGAACTGCTCGGCCAAGGACGCCGCAGTCTTGTCATTATGTATCTCTAGTGGTAAACAAATATAAATCCACTCGAGTTGCATTATCACAAACATTAGCAGTCTATCTGTCTGTCAGTCTATCACAGCTACACGTCACTACTCGTCATAGCCAGTTGATGGACTGCCAAACTGTGACGTCATTGTAGAGTGACCATGAGTTGCTGTGATTTACTGTGTTACTTTTATAAAAAATATTATTAGGATTTTCTTATTTTTGGCAATTTTTATATGTAGGTATGTAGCGCTGCGAACTAATTAGCGGTGTTTCGTGTACTTACTTATACCCACATAAGTATGGAAGAGGTCGACGTTATAGTATTAAAGAAACTTTTACACAAGTTTGTTTCGATGTTTCTTCTCAGGGTAGTCAGATAGGAAATATCGGCCTCATTTAGTTTAGTACAAATATTGACGCCTGGTTTTTACAGTACAATTGCCAAAAACAAAGAAAATTTTAACGTTATTTTAAATTAAGGTTTATTTCTCGCTGAGAACCTAACGGGTTACCGGGGCTCCGGCTCGACGTGCAGAAGAAGGAACGGGGTGGTTTTTAGTCTGACACTGCCTCCCGTCTCACCCAGGTGGGAGCGGGGATTCGATGATTTTCCCCCTTAACATTTTTTTTTTAGTAATATAAGGTTTATTTAAAAATAAAATACTTACATTTAATATTAATTATAGTCTCTTATATAAAGCTTTATGAAACCGGTTTACAATTGTTATAAAGCGGAATTAGTAGCTGCGTAATTTACATTTAAAGCTGGTCATTTGCTTAACAGGACACTTAAAATATAATTGTACTCGAGTACTAAGTGTTGATACTAGAGAACTATAATAGGTATGCAGTACTTCGGAATGCACTAAAAATAATTCCTTGTCAGCTGTAGGTACTTGTTGTAAGTTCCACTTGTGTTAGAGTGCCTAGATACATAAAAACATAACGCTTATACCTAAAGAATGGATAAAGATACCATTTGTATCGATATGTCGTCGGCGGTACGTCCAAACCGATACGACCTTTAAACTTTAATGAAAAAAGAAGAAGAAAAGAAAAAAAAAATATTTCACGCTAAAAAACAAGTGACTTGTAAGTCATTGTATTAGTAGGTACTGATGGATACATGTTCATGCCCTAAGTCTGCGTTGAAATGGGACCAGTTCCAGCTTGTGCAAGACAGGGCCTTGCATAGAGCATTTTCTTTTTAAAAGACCGGCAACGCACCTGTGAATCCTCTGGTGTTACGGGTATCCATGGGCGGCGCTGATCGCTTACCATCAGGTGCTCGTTTGCTTCCAATTCGATAAGAAAAAATTGACACAAACTTCCCCTGAAAGTTACCTGATTTACAGATCGATTCTAAGATTAATTCAGTGACTGTTGGAATGTGACCACAGGCATGTAAAAATACTATCATCATCATCAGCCACGTCACAAGATATCCACTGTTAAATTCCTCCCCTAATGACTTACAGATCACCCGGTTAGTGTTACATTGTTCTCACACAATCCAAACAACAAAACTATCTAACTAAAGAATTTTATTGTGAACCTGGTTGAAAAAGAGTAACCTATGGAGTTTCTTGCTCGTTCTTCTCCATAGGAATCTACACCTTGGAATGAGCAAATAGCTTAACTTTTTTTTTGTTGATGTATAATACCTTTCTGGTCTGATTGGAATAAATAATTTTGACTTTGACTTTGACTGTGGTTGGAAACGAGCTGCAATAAAATACGTTTACTAATTACAATTAAAATCTTTTTAACCCAAATAACATTTTAAAATATGTACCACAAATAGGTATATTTAAGTGTGCTAGAGCCATGCTTCGGCACAAAAGGGCTGGCTTGACCGGAGTGATACCACGGCCGAGCAGGAAACCGACGTGAAACAACACTTACGTTGTGTTTCGTTGTGTGAGTGAAATTACCGGAGGCCTAATAACTCTCCCTCCCCAAACTCTCTATTCTCCAAATCCCCGATAATCCTAAAATTTCTAATCCCCAAAATGCCGGTAACGCACTAGTAACACCTCTGGTTGTTCAGATGTCCACGGGAGACGCCGATCGCTTACCACAGGTGATCCTACTGCTCGTTTACCGGCTTATTCCATAAAAATATACATTGAAATAGTGAACAGGAATGACAAGGGATCGTTGACCAAAAGATTGCTAGAAATAGTAGCTACAATCCTGCATACTTCGAACTAAATAAAGCTAAACTAAATGCAGCGTCAATTTACTTAGCATTTCTAGTTAATCCAGGTATATTTTGTTATCCCATAATATCAAGGATCTGGCGTAAATTTATATCTACAAGTCTATCTGGACTGCATTAATATGTAAAGACGGAATTCTTGTTTTCTTATATTAATGACTATTTTCTATCTTTGCATCCGATCGTCTAATAAAAATGTACACTTGGAGTAGTTCAGGAATGGAAATATAGATTTTAAAACGTTGGTACCTATTATCAATTCTAGATTAGATTTGAACTTACCCTCCCCGTACACAAGCAAATACGATTAATAGAAAATTATTTAGTAAGACTTACATAGTATGATACTAAACAAATGAATGCTGCAATAAACTGCAATATCTTTAAATATTTTTAAATACGAGTAATTGCATCTTTTTAACGAATGTTTTTTACCAACCATCTTCAGTCGGCCATAATCAATACATACATAATACATAAAATCACGCCTTAACTCCGTAAGGATCGGCAGAGGTGCACACAGAAGTAACACCCACTTTTCACTATTTATGTTATGAGTCCCATCAAGTCCCATGTAATAGGGGGTGAGTCTATTGCAATATACCGGGCACATTTCCAGACTCCGTGCTACCACTGAGATTTTTATTAGAAAACCCAGTAATACTTTGCCCGATCCGGGAATTGAACCCGATACCCCTTGCCCGGTAGTCGCACTTGCGACCACTCGGCCATCGAGGCAGACTTGATCAATGGAACTTTATCATTTTACCCATTACATCATTTCATGCTTATTTTATACATTAAATCATTTAACCAATTGAAAACTTGCATACTTTCAAAGCGGCCGCAGTTTATATGTCAGGCTCAATTTAAATTAATTGCCAGATTAATTAATTACAGATAATGTTGCCATGTATCTTCCTGTAGTCAAGTGCAGGTTATCAGTATCATGATATCATCGATAAAGTAAACTTCTGATTTTAATAAAGATCTAGATTTCTAGAAACATCTTATGTAATGTAATAGGAGGTAGGTGAGGGGGAGCCTTTCTGCTAGACACATGTCAAAATCCGGTGCATTGTTTTGCATTTTTTTTTCAAAACCTTAAAAAATATTCAACAATCGGTTCGAAAACCGAACCTTGGCGATAGCATTTGTGAGTGGCCACTCAAGCGATTAGGCAGGCTTTTAGTAATTCATGTGAAATTTTCACATTTCCAAACTTCAAAATATTTTAATCAACTCGAGAATAAAACTAATAAAATAATCTCAAAAATAGGCACTATAACACAAATTAATTTGGTATTCTATTCGCGCAGTGGTACCGAACGCACCAAAAAAATAATATAACATTATTTTCACATAGGTAACCCATGGCCACCCTACTCGGATATGAGTTTGTGCAACACGAGTGCACCAGCGCACACCTTGACTCTACACTACACGTTCAAGGTTCGATGACTAATTAGTGCATTATTGCATAATATCATCCGCACATGTTGCCAATACAACAACTACCAAGAATGAGTTTTAGGAAATCATTTATTTTCGTATTCTGATTAATGGTGATGTAGTTGTGCCTACAACAGTCTAATGGCTTGATTTAGAATTATAACTCAGAGTCCTAGCTTTTGAAAGCAAATAATAAATGAAGGATACGATCCGTAACGAGGTGATCCTACAGAGAACTAAAGTTACCGACGTAGCCCAAAGGATTAGCAAGCTAAAATGGCAGTGGGCCGGTCACATTTGTCGAAGTACCGATGACCGTTGGGGTAGACGTGTTCTGGAGTGGAGACTGCGTCTGAGCAAACGTAGTGTAGGGTCCTCCAGCTAAGTGGAAGGACGATATCCGCAAAGTGGCTGGAAGTGGTTGGATGTGTATACCTGAAGACCGAGCTCAGTGGCGTGCCATTGGAGAGGCATACGTCCAGCAGTGGACGAGAACAGGGCGTTGATAATGAAGGCAGTTTAAAAACGTCACTCAGCAGTCTATTTGTCCTTGAAGCTACGTATTCTTAATTAGATTACCTACGTTGACTTCATAATCATTCAACTCATCAGTCAATTAGTGAAACCAAATAAACTTTAAGGCATCACGTCTCAGGTTGAATCCCCTGTCTAATGAAAAATGAATATTTAATTTAGTTACCCATTTAAGCCTATGACTGCCGCCAGAAAACTGTTGAGGGTATATCCACCGCTATCGTGGCCAATACCTTGTCCCCCATGGCGTTCAAGGTGTTAAGCACCAGACGTTTAAAATTATGTTCTCGAAACTTTAAACTTTTAGGTTTAGCAGGATATAGGTATTTTTATCAAGGAAGAATGTACAAATGTATAATCTAATACGTTTAAACGAGCAATTCTTGTATACATACATATATATATCAACAACCTCGGAAATGGCACTAACGATTTTCTAGAATTTTTTTATTTAGTGGGTTTCAAAGGCAAAAGGTTCATCTAGCTTTTTTTGAGGGAGGAAAATCATTCTATGACTTCTTCCGCCTGGGTGAGGCGAGAGTAAGTGTCAGACTCTTACTGACTAAAAACCACCCCATTCCTACTGCTGCACTTCGAGCCGAAGCCCCGGCATACCCGGCTCACATTCATAGCTAGATTTAATTTCCAGAAAATGGGGTTTACTAAAAAACACCAAGTAAAGCTCGGTACTTTATATTGAAACGTGTAAAATGTAGCATGCAAAGCCACCTTCAATTATTATTTTAATCACGAATAGATCAATAATGATTATAATCCACTTCAGGTCAAATTTAAACAGTTAATTAAAAGTATTTAATGATCCCACACATAATATAAGACAAAGGTAATAATTTGGCCACTATTTATGCGACTTAATACTCTCATAAACAAAGATCAAAGGAAATCTTAAATAAATATAAATGCACCCAATGCATGCCAAGACGATAAATAAATTGAGTAAAAATACCATCCAACTACAAAACTTCAAACACATTGCATAGTTTAAAAAGTATTCAACACAATAAAAACCGGTCCAGCTGTTCTTGAGATATGCATGTGCAAACAAACAGACATTTGCAAAAATATTTTTCTTTTACTTCAATCTTTTGCAAGTGGTTTTCTAGAGATATTTACTGTATTTTTTCAATTGTATGTATTACTAGCTTTTACCCGCGGCTACACTCGCGTCACAAAAGGATAAAAAGTAGCCTATGTGATATATACCAATACACACAGCGCCATCTATACCAATAATTTCGTTTTCCCTCGATAATATCAAATTTTTCCGGGATAAAAAGTATCCTATTATTTAATCCAGACTTCTAACTTCACGTCTGCAAAAATTCAAAGCAATCGGTTTAGTAGTTATGGCGCGAAAGTGGAACAAACAAACAAACTCACTTTCCGATTTATAATATTAGTAAGGATACTATTTTGTTTGACTTTGGACTACCTCGTTGTCTAAGTGCATCTGTTGAATTTGGCGTGTCGATTACCTTTTTTTCGCTTTTTTTAAACGTTGCCCCACACTAGGATTTCTCCTGTGTCGTGGGTGCGTTTACAAACATACAAGTTCACATACACATGACACCTAGACCCTAGGTCTGTCAGTGAACCGCGGAAGACTTAGCGGGTTGCCAGGGCTCCGGCTCGAAGTGCAGGAGTAGGAACGGGGTGAATTTTAGTCAGTAAGAGTCTGACACTCCCTCTCGCCTCACCCGGGCGGGAGAAGTCATTGGATGATTTTCTCCCCTCAAAAAAAAAAGGTCTGTCTGTGAAGCTAGGCGCTCGTTCCAAAGTGTAGTTTCAAATGGAGAAGAACGAGCAAGAAATTCCATCTATACTCTTTAAAAAGAAATGTTTTTTACAGTCTCATTGATGCATTATCTGATCCTTCACCAAATGTGTGAGAACGATGTAACGGCAATACAACGTCAAAATGTAATGGGACTCCGGAATCAACTCCTGATATAAAATAAAAAGCTATCAATGATTGTTTCAAACATTGTGCCCACATTCATAATTATATGTATGTACACTTACAATACCCTACCCTTTATACCCTTACCTTTGGATAACCCTTTGATTAAATAGCAATTTACCTGATTTCCTCTAATAATTTCGCTACATATTTAAAAAAAAAAACGTGTCCCCACACTAGGATTATTCTTGTGTCGTGGGTTCGTTTACAAACATACAAGTTCACATACACGATGTGTATACACATATTGTTGTTCCGGGTCTGGGTGTCATGTCATGACACCCAGACCCGGAACAACAATATGTGGATCACACAAAGAGTTGTTCCGTGCGGGAATCGAACCCAAATGATTTTATGAGAACTCTGGATTTTACTATTAATGGGACAATTAACTACAAATGCACAATAACCAGTAAATACTTGTTATCAATCCGGTAGTTGTTCACTCTGATTACAAAGAATGCAATGTAATAACCAAGACATGTCAAGGTTAAACATAGCATTCTTTAATTAAAACCAGCGTTTACTTGATCAAAACGTACCTATA
Organism: Spodoptera littoralis; assembly: GCA_902850265.1. Lineage (NCBI taxonomy): Eukaryota > Metazoa > Arthropoda > Insecta > Lepidoptera > Noctuidae > Spodoptera > Spodoptera littoralis. Next base: position 1,322,066 of record LR824542.2, on the reverse strand, counting down.
TAACTACTACATTTATTTATTTAGGTATAGCAATTAATATCAATATCAATCGCACTAATATTATAAATGATTGGATGTTTGTCCGTCAAAAACGCTAAAACTACTGAACGGATTTTGATTAAATATACAGGGTATACAGGCAGATTGTCGCGGAGAACCTAACGGGTTACCGGGGCTCCGGCTCGAAGTGCAGGAGTAGGAACGGGGTGGTTTTTGGTCAGTAAGAGTCTGACACTCCCTCCCGCCTCACCCAGGCGGAAGAAGTCATTCGATGATTTTCCCCCTTAAAAAAATACAGGCAGATTATGAGCTGACTCGTAAAACATCGTGAAGAAACCTGGGCAAACCTGGAATACTAATTTCTAATTATAAGTTTGAAATCGCCAACCTGCATTGAGAAAGCGTGGTGATTAATGCTCAAACCTTCTCCGTGTGAGAAGAGGCTTTACTCAGCAGTGGGCATTATAGGCTGTTGATGTGATGATGTGACTTAGGTGATAGGATATTTTCATCCTAATTAAATGCTCCTATGTGATAAAACAGGCATCATGTACTACGCGGACGAAGTCGCGGGCAATAGCTAGTTATTATTGTATTAATTAAATGCGCACAGTGACTAGGCAACTGGCTCCTGTGGGAATGGTCGAGGAGTTAATTCCGGACAGAACAGTTTATCGTGTGATGCACAAACTATTGTTCTGGGTATGGGTGTGATAGGGCATCGGACTGATATGCGTTGACAGATTTCCTAAGTAATCTCTGCGATAGAGTGACAGCAATTTTCTGAGAGATTCTTGAGAGAGGATTTTACGAAATTCGTTTTTAGAAAAATTGGATTATTATACACAGGCAGATAGGCGTAGGCAAATGCACAGGCTAAAATAAACTGTGTAAGTACCTATTATGAACAGTTTTAATATCAATACAAAAACAATAATTATTCTTTAATTGTTATTAATTTATTATACCACCGACTACACTCGCATATCTAAACAGATTTTAGCTAGCATTATCAATGACAAATTGCTATTTATATGTAAAATGTGGCATTAATGCATTAATGAATAATGGCCCAATACGCAAAAAAGGCATTTAAACGCACGCTGGTCAAACATTTTTCTAAAGGGCTGTACCAAGACAACATATTTTACAATTTTTGTCTGTCGGTCTGTTTGTTTGTACTGGTAGGGCTGGACCGATTTTGACGGATATTTTAATGCTAGATAGCTGATAAACTGAGGAGTAACATAGAGTACATTTACTTTGGAAAATTTGGACCAAAAAGAAAGTTATGTTCTAAAGAAAAAAAAGTGTTTATTCAGCACAATAAAATACAATGGGACAAAGAAAAAAAAATTATATTACAAAATACTTACCTACAATCAAATTAAAAAGGTAATGAAAAAAATATAATACAGTTGGTAACCCATTCAATTTACCTACTTAATTTAATAATCTCACAATTTATCATACAATTTCGAATAAATTCCAGATCAATGCGTTATTAGACCAAGATTCTGTCAAACTCATTTGGCGAAGGTACCTAAATGATTTACTCTGATATACCTAAGAATAAATCAATGCCACCGATCCATTTCCAAACCTTGGTTGTGGCAGCTTTACGTACCAACTGGTCTGATAGGTATTAGATAACTGTGACATCTGCTGTACATCAAATTAGGGATTTCGAAATGCATTTGTTTATGCAAATATGTAATACATTAACGACGTTATGTCTAATCTAATGTTATCTTCTAATGCTTATTGAGGAAATACCTATTCATTTACCTGGATATCTACATACATAACATCACGCCTTTTATCCTCGAAGGGGCAGGGAGAAGTGCACATATGCTACTGTACAATATAACACGCACTTTTTACTATTTATGTTATGAGTCCCATGTAATAGGGGGTGAGCATATTGTCATATACCGGGCACAATTCCAGACTCCGTGCTACAACTGAGAATTTTTAAAAAACCCAGTAATACTTTACCCGACCCGGGAATCGAACCCGAGACCCTTTGTCCGGCAGTCGCACTTGCAACCACTAGGCCAACAAGGCAGACACCTGGATACCTATACTTGAAAATTTATAAAACTAACGAACGAGTACTGAAAGATCACACAATTTTAAAAGTGCATCGTGCCGTCTCTGTCATTTTACAAAGAATTTATAGTGACAGAATTCTATACTTAAGCGCGACATAAAATAGAGAAGTCTTAGTCTTTCAGTATTCAGTCGAAAACTAAGCACGGACACCGAAATTATACGATACAGTTCATATAACTCTTTTAGGGATGCCCAACAAGTTTCTAGTAACACTAGAACGCTTAATTATTTGCTGCACCTATGAGGCAAAGCGCAGCCGATGATGTTTAGAACTCGAGATAATCCTAACTTATATTATAAATCGGAAAGTGAGTTTGTTTGTTTGTTTTGCAGACGTAAAGTTAGAAGTCCGGATTAAATAATAGGGTACTTTTTATCCCGGAGAAATTTTAAATTCCCGAGGGAAAACAAAAGTACCTATTGGTATAGATGGCGCTGTATGTATTGGTATACGTCACATAGGCTACTTTTTAACCTTTTATGACGCGAGCGAAGCCGCGGGTAAAAGCTAGTACATAAACATGTTGATAAAGTACACAACGTAATTTAAAAATAAACTGTATCGGAAGAACATAAATATATTTTAATATACAATAAATAAATTATCGATGTTCTCGCGTCAATCAACGCGTAAACCTTGGCAATGATGAGACCGCGGTGTGGCCACGCAATCAGCGACCGTAAACTAATACATATAAGGAATATTTTCATGAACATCTCCCTGATAGACAGCTAAGAAATTAAATACTATTTAGTCTTGGAAAGCTCTGGTGGTCATTTTTTCATTCGGTCTTTTATCGAATGCATATCATTGAGTGTACATAGTCCGTCCGTCTAGTAGATTATTTTAAAACATTAGACACGTATTTTTTATTTTTTTACAGAAACGAATACTTTCGTCGATATATTAATTTGAAATGTCGCGTGACGTCACTTCTATGTACATTTTATTCTTAGAAATGACGTTTTAGCCCCCACTCCTAAACTTTGATTCGTTTCATCTAAGTGTTGTTTTATTATAAATCGAAATAAAAAAAATACTTGTCTAATATTTGGTTATTACCTTACTGACGGACTAATTAGATTTTTAATTTTCATACCCTGTCATCATCCCTATTGCACAACTTGTTTTCCCCTAGTACTCATCATCATACCTCCAAACAATGGCAAATTGTAACCTCTTTATGGTGGATATCTCACTCCATAGACGAGCCTTAGCGTGACAAAGTTGAAGCGAGTTTGGGAGGATATCGCGGGCTTGTCCCATACAAAATATACCACACGTACAAAGCGTTTCGTCTCAAGTTCAAAAGTGGTGTGTCACCGGCACGGACGGGACATTGAATTCGCTAACTTCATAGCCTCAGTAATGAAATAATTGCGTCACAGACTGTCTTCACCGTTACAAAATACATGTAGAATAGAATCTAACGACCTGTGTCCAATATACTGCGCCTTGCGGTATATTTAGAACACGTTATGGCTACCGGTGCAAAAATAACTTTATATATACGTCGATTAGGTTGTAAACTACCTGTTATAATGGTGTTAGGGTGTTATGGAATATTTTCAGTGATATTTCAGAAGTATATACCCACACACATACCTACATATATCGATTGAATGGAACAAATAGGTAATATTCCGGGAAATAAATTGTCATGCATGTCAACGTTAAAGAGCAATTAGGTATGTTTTCATACGTTCCGGTTCCAGTGTACCTACTGTATATTTCACCGCGGCCTCTGGCCACCGTAAGCGCGGGCCTGCGGACGGCGAGCATGGGTGGCTCTCCGTCCGACCAGAAACAGACCCGAGCGTACGGCGTGTCGCGTTCCGCGCGCGCCTCAAAGAGCCATCAGACCACCACAGATGGGGCCAAAAAGGGCCGATGCCGATTCGGAGTCGCGGAGAACCTAACGGGTAACCAGGGCTCCGGCTCGACGTGCAGGAGAAGGAACGGGGTGGTTTTAGTCAGTAAGAGTCTGACACTCCCTCCCGCCTCACCCAGGCGGGAGCAGTAATTCGATGATTTTCCCCCCTTAAAAAAAACTGTATATTTCACACGTACCGGCATAATTTGTGTACACTGGGCCGCCGGATTCCCGGCACTGGTCGATTACTGGGTAGGCAAAATTTTATTTTAAAAGGACAACAGTTAATACCTAATAAAACTAACTTTAAACATTGCACTGTCAATAAAACATTGTCGTTTAGTAAATACCTATTGTCTAAGCATTGGAAGTCATTAAATCTTATATCTTAAACTTACTTACTATTATAGAGGTATAAAGCGGAAGATTTTGTTTTTTTGTTTGTTTGTTTGAACGCGCTAATCTCCGTAACTACAAGTCTGATTTGAATAATTATTTTTGTGTTGGATAGCGCATTTATCGAGGATGGCTATAGGCTATAAAACATCACGCTACGACCAAAAGGAGCTAAGCAGAGCGTGTGAAACCGCGCAGAAGTAGCTAGTAATTAACTAATTTCTAACCTTGCTATTCGTCTTCTTCTACAGGTGGACGAATGCTGGGTGAAGTTCCAGTACCGGGTGAAGAAGGTGGAGCATGATGCCCAGAGAGCAGCCATGTTCAGCGGAGACAGCCACCACAAGTTCCTGTTGGGACACATGATCGTGTTTCGGATGCATCTGAACAAGGTCTGGATAGATATAAAACGTATTATGTTTAAGTGATATCAGAATACAAAAGTTTTAGTTATTTCGGTAGGCGGCTGATCGCATTGTACCTACTGCTATGCAGCATGAGGCATTTCAGGTTCGATATCCGGCTCGCGCAAAGTAGTGTTGGATATTTTCTTAGTGATTGCTTGCACGGAATTTGAATCTATGATAATACCCATAGAAGAAAAAATGTTGTCATTTAGTAAATACAATAATATACATTGTAACCAATTTGAATTGTAGATAATCTACAATTCTATAGAGGAAAATCCAGAAATGTAACACATTAATTTAATAATATTGTTGACAGTATTATTGAAATGAGCAACACAGTGGAAAATGTCATAATTTTTAATTTCCGCGTTATAAGCAATCCGCAATCCAATGCGGATATTATAGATAATGTATGTATGTAGCTGGAAAATTTAAAACTTCTATACTTCTTTTCCTTGTCAATAAAATAATTAAGGGTTTTATAAATAGTAGGTATAAACTGCAATGAAGTCGAGTCAACAGCTGTGGCCAAATGCCATTTAGCGCTTGTCTACATGTAGAATAGAAAACCAAATTATAATAATATGGAATTGACGTAAATTTTGACACTTGTCAGTGTCACCCCATACATTTTGATTTCTACTCTCTCTGTAGACAAGCGCTAAAGTGGCGTTTGGCTAAAGGCCCCAACAGCTGTAGCCAAATGCCATTTAGCGCTTGTCTACATGTAGAATAGAAAACAAAATTACATGGAATCGACGTAAATTTTGACACTTGTCAGTGTCATCCCCATACATTTTGATTTCTACTCTCTCACTCTCTCTGTAGACAATTGCTAAAGTGGCGTTTGGCTAAAGGCCCAGGGCCTTTGCCAGGGAAAAGTGTCAAAATTTACGTCAATTCCATATAATTTGGTTTTCTATTCTAAATGTAGACAAGCGCTAAATGGCATTTGGCTACAGCTGCAGGTCAGCCGGACAAATATCTGTCTGTCCAGAATGTTTTAATGCAACAATGCACATGATTGAAACAAGGTTTGATGAAGTATTTTCATTTCAGAGTGAAGACTACTTGAAGAGGTGTGACAAAGCTACCAGAGGCTGTGGTCTGTCTTGTGAGGTATATATCCAGGTCATAAGTTAATAGTGAAAAGAAATCTGCCTCGTTGACCGAGTGGGTGCAAGTGCGACTCTCGTGAGGGTCTCGGATTCGATTCCTGGGTCGGGCAAAATATTACTGGGTTTTAAAAAATTCTCAGTGGTAGCACGGAGTCTGGAATTGTGTCCCGTATATGGCAATAGGCTCACCCCCTATTACGTGGGACTCCTAACATAAAATAGTGTTGCATGGTACAGTGGCATTAAGTGCCGTAATGTGCACCTCTGCCTACCCCTTCGGGGATAAAAGGCGTGATGTTATTTAATGAAAAGAAATCTAACGAAAGAGTTTGTAGACATTATTTAGTATTTTTATTGGAGTTTTTATCCCGAAACTAGATGTATTCATGTAATGACGATCGTGGTCACAAGAATGACTGCTTCGCTAAAGATTGTGTTCCATGCTCAAATGTTTTGTAAGAAAGGGACGTTTTTATATGTTTGTATGTATCATCAGATCTATTTTACACAATGCATTTATACGCACACAGCTCAGCTGTGGGATTAAAAGAGAAAGTGTAACGATTAATTGTAATGCTGAGCAAGCTGTGAATGTAATATGTATTGTTTGCCAATACGCGGAACTTTAACACTAGCAGACTAAGTATTCAAGGAAGTGTAGTACTGGTTGAACCAACCTTTCCAATTTCTTCGTATTACTATTGCGATAAGAAATTGGCAAAGTGCGTCTCTACTTTGTTCGTTTATCTAACTTTTAAATTAATACGACACCGAACAATTCAGCTAATTAATTTACCAACCTATAGGTCTTTGTCTTTGCTATTATTTCCAAAAAAACCTTTCGTACAAATCACAAACGTATGAGAGAGCCATGCTTAGTGATACCACGGCCTCACAGAATATCAACAAGAAACAACGCTTGCGTTGTATTTCATCTTGTTAGTGAGGTTACCGGAGCCCCAATTACCCTCCTCCCCAGTCTCCCCAATCCCCGAAACCCCCACAATCCTCAAATTCCCAATTCCCAAAAGGCCGGTAACGCACTTGTAACGCCTCTGGTGTTTCAGACGTCCATGGGCGACGCCGATTACTTACCATCAGGGTATCCGTCTGCTCGTTTACCGGCTTATCACATAAAAATCTTCATAAAAGGAGCCCAGATGTCCAATTTTTAAAATAACAATAACAAAATTTCATGCTATCTACATACTTAAATTCTCACTGAAACTTCAATTTCTCTTTCAGACTACCCCACGCGTAAGGCGCTGGCGTCGCTTAGCTCTGGACGAGATCCATCGAGTTCGAGAGGACATGCCATTCACCAGGAGATCTTACAGGGACCTGGTGTCCCATGCGCGTCGGAAACTGAATCACTTGAAGAAGCAGATCATCGTCAGGTCGAGGGATGCGATGGAAGACTACAAATATTGTATAAATAGGAGGCGATTACGATAGGTTCTTGATTCTTGAGTGGGGTCGAAAGTTAATCAAAATTCTTAGTTTTAAAAACATTTTTAAAGGTTATTTGTAGACCTAAGTGTCTGATAAAAATTATAAAAGATTTTTCATTATAATACACATTTAGACACTAATCTCTTTATGAACGTATTCAAAATTTTTAGTTTGCATACTTTTTTATTTATTTTCATTCATAATATATGTCCCACCCTCACGCTCGAAGCGCTTCGCATCAAGCTTCCTTGTGCGTACTGCTAAGGAGTGATATTCTTGTTCGTATAACCTGGGTGTCTTCAAGGCCCGAGTGAATAGATTGCTTATTACGTGCTCTATCGTAGACCGCATCATCGCTTACCATCAAGCGAAATAGTTGTCAAACGTTTACATAAACGTATTTATAACAATAGAACCAATATCAAAAGTCGAACTAAATCTAAAGATTTTGAATTCAGATCGCTTACTGAAATCGGTACCTAGTTATATAGTCTGTTTCTATAAATTAATATAGTTTATTTTGAACAGTAACTTCTGACCCAAATCACTCTTATAAGATCAAAGAATCGTCTTCAGTCATCTGAGACAATAGTGTCATATTAGTTAATTTAGTATAAAATTATTCGCCATTGATTAACTAGAGTTGATCATCAGTGAAATTGATGAGATTGATATCTAACTTGTTAATTAGTCGAATAGTATTAACTATAATCTATTCTTTAATTTAGCTAATGGTTTTTTCGATTCACATGAAACCTTTGTGGTTAATTCCTCGAGATATTTTAACAAAACATCCGCACTGTCCAAAAATCCGAATTTGGACTTTCTGTAACGAACGTATAAGGTCCGAAATAAGTACAATATTATGCCATACCTCTTTATGTTGAGGTGTAGGGGAAGTTCTTATTTCAACAGTGACATTGAAGTACAAAATACGATTCGAAATGATTATATTTTAATTTCATGTTTAAGATAATATATTATCTAAATTACGTAAAATGTTTTACAGAAATGAAATTCTCACAATGTAATGCAATTGTATTCATAAAACATTATGTTAAAAATGTGAATAATTATTTTTATGCTAATTGCTTCATCCAAAAATAAACTTTGTACGTAGATGTAAGAAGACTCAAAATTGTTTAGATTTTAAATTGTGTAAAAATAATTTATTTTTTGGTTATCGAATGTAATTGGGTTATGCGATTGGTATTTTTGATTTTTATGTGTTTTTGATAAAATACAGTGTGGACTTGTCTTAAGTACTAAAACTGATTTTATTCGACTTTAATTTTTTTTTTAATAAATACAATGTTTGTACTATGACGATCGTAAATTATACGTGCTTAAATACAATGTATAAATTGTAAAATTTATATTTTTTTTATACAGTGAATGCAAAATGGATACAATTTAAAAATAAAAATGGAATAACACAAGTCGCCACTGTATTTTAAAAATATTTTATAAGTTTTAAAATTCGGTAAACAGACACACTGTGATAGTTTGTAAAATAAATGTGTAATTTAATTTGGAATTAAGTTCTAAATGTAGCTTTTAAAAATGTTTGTTGTATTTTTAACTAAATGTATTATTATTGTTGTTTGACATCTGTATTTTCGAGTAAATGTTATGGTCAAAAACTGAATTAAATTTACAATTTCATGCGAAAATAAATGAACAATTTTTAATTGCCTGTGCCATACATCTACAAGTACAATTTAAATGACATAAACTATAATGATATCTGAATTTTAGTAATCTATTGTAATTTAAAACTCAAAAACACGGGTGTAAAATAGCAATCATTAAAATACGTAAGTACAAGTTTTGTTTAATAATAAAATAAATATGAACTAATATTACGCCATCATTGTTGTTAATGTTATTGTAAAGAAATGTATTTGACAATTTATTTTTATAATAAATGTATATTTTAACATTATGTACTGTGTTTATTTTCATTTTTAATTCAATTAAATTAATTTGAAACTCATTTAAAAAAGTTACACTATTTGACGAGTAACTCGATTGATTTCAAGCCACGCTAAGAGCCTGTAACAATGAGCAGCATGCGTAACAACCAGTATAGCGTCACATATGTCGGAATACTGAAAGGCTGCTCAATAAGTCGCGCTTAAGTATAGTTCTGTCACCACTAACTCTTTGTAAAATGACAGAGATGGCACGATATTTAAGCACGACTTAAAATTGAGTAACGTTTGTATTCCGGCATTAGTCACCTGAAAAACAAACTCTTATTATTCAAAAATAAAAAAAATCTTAAATATTCCATTAAAAATTTAACACAAAATTTGACCAAGTCATTCCAGGTTTAAGGAAGCAAAATAGCTGTGCATACGTAATGATAAAGTTATTCACATCGACCTTGCGATGCAGTCACTGCATGCAAATAAATATTAATTCAATCTGAACTGATAACCTCAGGTTATCGAAGTGTACAGTCAGACACAGTTATTATTCTAGACAGAATAATACAATACTTATTTTGAGGGAAAAGGTGCAAACGAACAGACTTTATTTGAATGGGCCTCCGATAACCTCACTCACACGACGAAACACAACGCGAGCGTTGCTTCACGTCGGTTTTCTGCTAGGCCGTGGTATCACTCCGGTCGAGCCGGCCCATTCGTGCCGACGCATGGCTCTCCCACACATGTAGTCTAACTTTTTGCAATCGTAGCATAGGTAAGTGTCCCTAAAGTTAGTGACATTCCGTCACTTTTTTAAATGTTGCCCCACACTAGTATTTTCTCCTGTGTCGTGGGAACGTTATCATAACATACCAAGTTCCCACACATATGATACGCAAACTCGGAAAACCAATCTGTGGATCACACCAAGAGTTCTTCTGTGCGGAAATCGAATCCCCGACACGTTGCGCCAACCTCCGCGCCAACCGTGCAGTCATCTATGCATTAACTTGAACGCAACTGTAAGGTGGCTGATAGTGGCTAGATGCGAAGAGCTGAAGATACAGTTCGGTAGGGAGCTATTATGGAGAGGAATGCATATTACTCAGTAGTAGATGGAAACATGTAATGTCTAGCGACTCGACCCCACTGTCAAACCATTGCAATGGTTTTGTGGGGCTTAGATTATAAAATACTTACCTGTGTGATATAAAGATAAATAAATAATAATAATAAAGCGGCCTGTTAGTGATAAATTCTTGTTAAAGCTTTATATTGTCAACCACACCACAATACGTAACATGCGTGTACGAACACGTTTTACACTGGGTACGATTACTGATATTCCCCATGCGTCAACTAATAACAACATTATGATTACTATTTAATAAATAATTATCATAAATACATGCTAACTTTACTTCTAAAGCCATATTCTCATTCAGATAACGCAATGTTTCTAAGAGCCTCGACTAGATCACATTTATAAGAAGTATTAAGTATTATAAGTTATACAAAATGTTACTAAAGTTATTAATTTTTCTGTTGCCTGTACTGTGGAGGATCGCATCTTGTGTGGTAAGTATTTCCGTCTTATTTGTTGATAGATTAATTAGAAATTAAGTTATTTGTAGTGCTATTATTGTTGTGGGTCTTGGGTGGTCTAAATCAAGACGGTTAATTATCACTCCCAGTGATTAAACGTGCTGATAAACTTTCTTCTTCTATCCATAATCAATGCAACTTGAAATACTTCTTGATTAAATTCTGTGATCGATGTTTCATTGTCAAATCAACTGTAAATAAATACATTCCCCATTCAATTGGTCTACTTCTTACCAACTTAGCGTTTTGTTTTTGGTACACATATATTCACATTTATACGTTGTCTTATGTCGTGGTGACTGGGAGGTTTAAGACGCCAACTTCTTCGGGGTTCGGAACCTACCAACGGCAGGTACCAATATCACTTTTTCCGAGTTATATGTACTTTCGAAGATTATTTAGACACCGCTGACAAACGGTGAAGGTAAACATCGTGAGAAAACCTAGGGTTATAATTTCTAATTATAAGTTGGAAACCAACCCGCATTGAGCAAGCGTGGTGATTAATGCTCAAACCTTCTCTGTGTGAGAATAGGTTTTGCTCAGCAGTGGGCATTTATAGGCTGTTGATGATGATGATGATGATGATGATGATATATCTACACCATCTCTGTTATTTTCAGTCACAGAGTTAGGTACATTTGAGACAAAAATATGAGGTCTGGCAGACCCAATCCTATGTAGAAAAATTCAAACATACGTCAGCGCCTGATAGGAACAACAATAAATACTCTTCTGTATTTTATTACAGCCATCACAAACGAACGTCTTCATCCGTAAATACGAGCTGGATGTGAACTCCTCAAAGATCATGCAGAAGGATGATAGAAAGCTGATGCAGAAGTGGGCTGATGATTACCAGATCAAACGCCTGGACATCAGCATGAAGTACCGGCTGCAGATGGTGAAGCATCAGGAACATAGTTTGGGAGGCAATGGAAATGTTGTGGTAAATATACCTAACTTGGTTCTTTGATGATACGCGCGCGCCTCAAGGAGCCATCAGACCACCACAGATGGGGCCCAATAGGGCCGATGCCGATTCGGAGTCGCGGAGAACCTAACGGGTAACCGAAGCTCCGGCTCGACGTGCAGGAGAAGGAACGGGGTGGTTTTTAGTCAGTAAGAGTCTGACACTCCCTCCCGCCTCACCCAGGCGGGAGCAGTCATTTGATGATTTTCCCACCTTAAAAAAAAAGGACGGAGGTGCATGGAGTTTTTAAGAGGACTTTGCCCCTCCCATTAAAAAAACACTGCTAAGCAACTCTATCAGCAGATAGAACACCTGATGATAAGCAATTACTAACCATGTGCACTAGCAAGACTAAAGTAACATATCTTTTGAAGGAAAACTGGACCTCAAGTAATCTCACTCACATACTTACCACCAATGCCGAAAAACCGATTTTAAAGAATATGTTGAACTCGAATTCAGCCAACGAGGCAAGGCCCGAGACCGGGTTCGATTCCCAATTCGGACAAAGCATTACTGCGTTTTTAAAAATTCTCAGTAGTAGCACGGAGTCTAGAATTGTGCCCGGTATATTGCAATAGGCCCCTATAACATAAAGAGTGAAAAGTGGGTGATACATTGTACAGTGGCATTAAGTGCCGTAATGTGTACCACTGCCAACTTCGGGGATAAAAGGCGTGATGGTATGTATGTTGAGCTATTAAGAGGATACCCATAGCTCAAAACTTGATGTTTGTATTTGGACTTCAAATCACTACTTACGCTTACTTAGTGAATACACTACAACAATAAAATTAATTAAACTTTCAATTATTATTTCAGTGGGTGAACTGCCTTTACGCCCACAGGAAAGAAACAAGACGAACAATAAGGCTTTACCACGATAACGAACACGAATGCTTGAAGACTGCAGCCTCTAGAGATGTGACCATGAGAGAAAATGTGGAGCAAATTGAGAAACAGGTGACCAATGACCATAGGCTATAATACAATATTTTCTTTAACAACTAGGTATATAGGGTGATTTGTAACTCGATGTACTCCATTCCATTCCATTTTATATTGACAACAAATAAAAGGAGTTTGAGGATTGTTGGGGATTCAGGGATTGGGGTAGGGGGCGGGGGAGTTTAATTGTCTCCAGTATCCTCACTCACACGACGAATCACAACGCAAGCATAGTATAAAGAACATAAATATAAAGTTCTTTATACTATGACGCAAGCGTTGTTTCACGTCATTGTTCTGTGAGGCCGTGGTATCACTCAGGTCGAGCCGGCCTATTCATGCTGAAGCATGGTTCTCCCACATGGCTCGGGATTGGATTTCATCTACTTAACCTATGAAAAAAACAGAGCATGCGGTAAAATTGATAAGTAACTTTGTATTAATAAAACCTTAACAAAATACTTTCTTATTTCAGATAACAAATTGGAGAAAAGGTTACAGGTACTTACAGAACCTGTGCAATGACGAAAATGTAGGCAACAACAGGGCAATGAACCAGTGTTTGGTTAGATATGTGAGTAGACAGCTAACTCTCATCTCATAGGTAGAATATCACAACTCTTTAACCCGTTGAAATTCATCCCCTAAATGTGTTCATACAAAAGTAGTCTCTAAGCATTGGAAATAAGGTCTATAATGTAGGTAGTGGAGAGTGGTCACCGGTGACCGTTTGGGGATCTATTAAGGAAAATAGTAATATTAAGAGATTTACAATGAAATCTTGGTATTGCTCTACTGATCAATAATAATAATAATAATAATAAAAATCTTTATTTTCTCAAAAATACTCTACGGATACAAATTATATAATATGTTACAATTAAGAGACTGGTGTCTGTTAAAGGTATAACCTGTGTTACAGATCACCAGGCCCGGGTGACCCCCGGAGACATTGAACAGTATTAAGTATTTACTTAACTAAATAAAATGGACAACATTGTATGAGTGAGTATTTACTGTGGGTGTGTAACAACGTAGTGTGAGTGCGTGTGTATGTGAGTGAGTGAGTTGATGTGTATTATGTGTGGGTGTGTATAGGGAAGTGAATGAGGTGGAAGTGTTGATATGAATGTAGTGATTGATCATCAGTTGTAGCTTAGGAAAGTGGTCTCAGAATTTTTTCAGTCTCCTCATAGTCTAGTTTAATTAGCCAGTCGCTGACGCTTTTTTTACATTTACTTTTGGTGAGAGAATGAATGGTTAGCTCTTTATTTATTTTGTTATATAGGTATGGGCCTAAAAAAGTAAAGAAGTTTTGAGTGAAGCCAAAATGTTTTCTTTCTATATGGCAGATGGTAGTAAGTCTTCTCCTGCTTGTAGAATTATCCGAATTAAATGGTAGTTGAGAGTGCATTTTTAGAACGGTGTACAGGATGAAAAGCTGGCGAACTGTCAGAACATTGAATCGCTGATATAGATCATAGGTTGGGTGACGGAAAGGCAGGAATAAACTTACTTTAAGGATGGCCCTCTGGGCTCGTTCTAACTTGAGTAAGTAAGATTTAGCTGCACCACCCCACGACGTTATGCAATAGGTAAAGACGGATTGACATAAGGCATAGTATACAGTTTTTATTATTGCTATCTGCTACATGGCGAAGATTCCTAAAAATAAAGATTAATTTGCGGGTTCTGGTGGTTAGTGCCTCAATATGTAATTGGAAGTCGAGTTTATCATCGATAATAACACCGAGGTATTTGATGTTGTTTGTTTTTTTTAGTTCAGGACAGTGACATGTTCCTGGAGCAGTTATGTGGCAAGTGTGTGCGGTTAAATGCAAGTTTGTATGTTCCTGCGTTCTTTTACTATAAGTCATATACATAGTTTTCCCAACATTGAGTGTGAGTAGATTCTTATTGAGCCATCGAGTTACTTCGTCAAGACCCTGTTGAGCCCATCTAAATGCGTCTTCCCATGTGTCACTATGAAAAAGTAGGGCAGAATCATCCGCAAATGATACGATTTTTCCTTTCGTCAATTCTGTTTGACATAGATCGTTTATGTAGACTAGAAACAATGACGGGCCAAGGATACTACCCTGTGGGACGCCACATTCAATAGGTAATTCATCGCTTACCCAGTTCTCAACTTTAACCACCTGGGTTCTTTCATGCAAGTAGTCCTCGTATAATTTCAGCTGTAACCCTCTTACTCCTAGGTGGTCAAGTTTTTTGATCAAGATGGGAATAGATACTGTGTCGAATGCCTTTGCTAAGTCCAGATATATCGCTATTGTTTTATTCTTTTTATCTAAATTTGAAACAATATAATCTGTTACCAGATGTACTGCGTCAGAGGTAGATCTTTTGGCACGAAAACCAAACTGGGACTGAGATAGGAGATTATTTTTTTCTAGAAATGTTACTAGCCTATTATTCATCAGCCTTTCTATAATTTTGGACATGGTTGGCAGAATAGAGATAGGTCTGTAGTTGTTGACACAGCATCTATCCCCACTCTTGAAAACTGGAGTAATTTTAGCCTTTTTAAAGGCTCGTGGAAAGACTCCCGTTTCGAAGGACTTATTGCATATGAACGTTATTGGTTCAGCAAGAATATTTACATATCTTTTCAACAAACTGCCTGATATATTATCAAGCCCTACCGCACAATCATTTTTTAGATTTAAAATAAGAGATTTAACTTCATCTTCGTCTGTGGGTAGAAGAGCCAGTGATTGAGGGAGTGAATCTGTATCACTGAAGTCAGCTTGGAAAATGGGGTTATTTTGCTTACATTTTCCTATTAGAGTCTTTCCTATTGTTGCAAAATATGAATTTACTTCGTTGACAGATTTAAGAGGATCTTCGGGTGAAATTAGTTGAGTGGATTGTTCATTCACTCTTTTCGTAAACGTTATGTCTTTGATAATATCCCATAGTTTCTTGTTATTTTTACCTGCGTTGTTTATTCTATCTTTCAATTATTTTCAATGGAATCGGTTCGACCACTACATCAGCAGTTTACGAATATTACAATCAAATATACTAATTTTGGTTAGTAATGGATAGTAAAAAAATGATAACTTAAAGCAGCTCTCAAATTGAATGGTATTATCTGTACTGGAGTCATAACAAAGTTAAAAGTGGGTGTTAACATTGTACAGTGGTATAATGTAACCTATGCCTACATCTTCGAGGATAAAAGGCTTGATGTATGTATGTAGGTACCTATTTACATTACTATCCCTATCATTTCTCTGATTTACGAAACAAAAAAAAACAACTACTGTACATTGTTCAATCCGGGAATCGAACCAGACACTTATTGTTTGACATTCACGCCTTCGAATAAATCAACAGTGATTCATTAAAAGCGATAATCATAAATATTGTTTCAGATGCAAAACGATAATTTTGACGAGGTAATCCATAGACTAGTGATTCTAAAACTTAGTACTATGAATGACCTGTACGCCTACTACAACTCCTCACTACAGGAGTTGGAGGAATGTCTGAAGACACAGCTGTCCATGTACCTGGAACGAATACGAGCAGTCATGGATACTCTGTATAAATGCTACAATATTAAAACGTGATTGTGATGCTCTTAACTTAGCATAATTGTGTTTTAGTTCGTAATTATTGCGTAAGTAGCAAAACTTCGTAAAGTCGTTCAAAAAATATTCTAAACAAAAATACTAATATCTTATAAATTATGTTCACTATACTATATATTATCAAATTTATTGAAATGATTGTTTTATTTCGATTTTATGAAATAGTGGCTTGATGGCAGAGTGGTCGCTAATGCGACCGCCAGACAAGGGGTCTAGGGTTAAATTCCCGGGTCGAGCAAAGTATTATTGGGTTAAAAAAAAACTCAGTAATAACACGGAATCTGGAAATGTACCCGGTATAGGCTTCATTAACCCCCTGTTGCATGGGACTCATAACATAGTGAAAAGTAGATGTTACATTGTACAGTGGCGGTGCCGTATTCCTCTGCCTACCCCTTCGGGATAAAAGGCGTGATGTTAATATGATGATGATGATAATGATATAGTAAACTATTTCGTTGTTTTTTTGCTATTTTAAGGTCTTAATGCCAACTATTATTATATTAAGGTAATTTGTGAATTTGTGTTCTTTAATTTGGTATACTTACTATGCTTATACAGTATAATAAAGGTACTTATTTTTAAGGAATTTCAATCATAATATTAATAAAAAAACAAAACATATCGATATAAAAATCTCTTTATTGCTCTTTCGTTGTTAAATAATACTCGAGGGTATAAAAATATATATTTACATCTTGGTACTTAACTTACTGACTATTTATTTATTTTATACAAGAAATTATTAAGGGACTGTTTGACCATATTTAATCGACTGTAAGGAAGTCAATACAAATATTAAAGGGTTGAGTTAATTTTGACACGTTTCATAACATTAAAAAATACATCAAATTATCAGTCAAGTTACTACTACCAGATACTTAAAAACATTGTGAATAAAATATCCCTAATGTTGAGATAGAATTTATATTATTATAAACGTTTGTTCGCACCAACTTTGGCTAGTATAGTGTCTGTCAGTGTTTTTTAAAATAAAATGCACAACAATTTAGTGTGCCCAGTTGTTATAATGTATACAAATTTTAGTTTAACTTAAATTTTAACTGATGAATAACATTGAATATTTGACAATTCTACCATACTAAAATCTGTCTAACATCAATTTTATTCTACAGTTAAGAATTATCTGATGATTGAAAAATCGACCCACAGCGGCCTTTTCAAAATCGTATAAAATATAAAAAAATCTCTTTGAAAAAGGTCAAGTCAAAAATGCTACGTATATTAAGTATGTAATATACTAATTACTTGTTAATAATAACGTTATAAAAATGCGCCAGCGCATTCCTACAAAATATAGATTTTATAAAAAATACACTATAAAAATATGTATCTTTCAAATTGGTCCCTTAAACATATTAAGAATACATTACAAAAAATCGTCCTAAAAATATTGTAATTTGTACAATAATTGTAATTTACAATATATTTATATGGCAGTTATTATTACGAGAAAGGTTGGAAATAATTTATTTATTTATTATTTATATATTACAGGTCTAGAATATAAGTCTAAGAGATTGGCTAAGATTATAATGAGATTCAGGATAATAGTAAAATGTAAAATGGAGAGTGTGAAAAAAAAATTACTGTATCAGTTTTATAGACTAACTGTAAAAAGTTATTTTCTTGATTTTCTTTTTTGGAGCAGTACTTACAATTCCTTTCTTAACAAAAAGCGTTGCCCCACACTAGGATTTTCTCCTGTGTCGTGGGTGCGTTAACAAACATACAAGTTCACATACACATGACACCCAGACCCAGAACAACAATCTGTGGGTCACACAAAGAGTTGCTCCGTGCGGGAATCAGGGCCCAGCCACCGCACCAATCGTAACGTCAATAATGACCTATAGAGAATTCGGTCAGTTGTTTTGTTTTATAAACTTAGAAAAAAAATATTTCTCTTATTTAAAAATAAGCTCACTTCTTCGCCATAGGAATCTACACTTCGGAATGAACAAATACCTTCACTTTTAATTTTTATGTTGACGTTCAAAAGTACCTTTCTGGACTAATTGAAATAAATGATTTTGACCTTGACTCATAATTATTACTATATCATTACGCTTGTTCTTAAGGAAGTACGTATATTTAAATAACATCTACTGTTCTAACTCTCCAAAAAAGAAATATTCAGAAATATCAATTTTAATATAGTTGCTACGAAGAATTTGTTCCTAAAATAGAATAAAAATGGACGTTGTCAATGTATCACAATGTATAGAATATAAGTTTTTTTTTAAATGGTAACAAAATATAATTATGTTATATAATATCTTCTGACAGTCTTAGATTGAGTTTCGATAATTACTCATTCTGTAACATTTTCGAAAAACTTTAAAAAAACCGAAAATAATTTTAAATATATTTGCGACATTGCAACAGTAATTTCCAAGCAACAAGACCTTGTAACTTGTTAATTATATTTGTAACAAGAATGAATGTAACATTCCTCAAAATGTTACAGATTGAGTAATATCGATATATGTTATAACACATTGCCAACATGCACTACCTAGTTACCATATATTTACACTTAGTATTTATATCTTCCACCATTTTGTTTTGGACATATCTGAAATAAAAAAAATATCACTTTTAATTAATTAATATTCCAGTAGTCGACTGTACGGCTAATGAAGTCAGTCACGAGGCTAATGCCGGAATACTGAAACGTTACTAAATTTTAAGTCGTGCTTAAATATCGTGCCATCTCTGTCATTTTACAAAGAATTTGTAGAGATAGAACTATACTTAAGGTGGATGGATGATGATCTCAAATGCCATTTTGTCGCTAGATGGCGTAACTTCCACAATTTGGAACATTTTCACGTTTTACGCCTAACTTCGAAATCTTTAATAGATAACTTTATTGTTCGCGAAACCTAGGGCATTAACTTGATTTTTTAGATAGTCGTTGTGCTTGTTATCTGGTCTCATACAAAGATTACTACAAAATAAAGATTTAGCCGCTTCACTTTACTGTTTACACACACATGCAAAGTAAATAGTAGTAACTTTCGACACCACCAGATGTCGTTATACTATAAAAATATTAATTTACATACTTGAAATTATGTTCCCATCTATTTCTTATTAGTATAATAATTGGTCTAAGTATACTTTTGTTTCTAGACTCGATATCTAGCAAATTATTCATAAAATTTATTTTAGGTAAAATAGGTACCTACACTGTACACTATATACTATACCCCTAGACCCTACACCTGTCGCGGAGAACCTAACGGGTAACCGGGGCTCCGGCTCGACGTGCAGGAAAAGGAACGGGGTGGTTTTTAGTCAGTAAGAGTCTGACACTCCCTTCCGCCTCACCCAGGCGGGAGCAGTCATTCGATGATTTTCCCCCCTTAAAAAAAAAAAAAGACCCTACACCTAAAAAATTGTTGTAATGTGACTGAACCTAAATTGTAATGTGTAAATAGTGACTTTACTAAATAAATAAATGAAAGACTATTTATTCCATTGTAAAGCTTTTTATTGTACCTTACTATAAATTAATAATATTTATTTAGTAAAACTAAGTTAACATTTTCATAAAATAATCGTTTTATTTACTCTCACTACATTTACTTAGATAGTTTCCATCTGATTCAAACCATGGAGTCATACCACCATACAAAGATAACATAATTTTTTAATTGTTTTGATATTTACTTAGTTTTATAATTTTAAATTTAGTATTATAAAGAATTATTATGTATGTAGATCACAATATAAATAACATCATAAGTATATATAACGGCACATGTAAGTTTGCAAGTATCTTACATTTATTTATTTCAATTAATTAGTATAACATTACAGTCATAAAACCAACAACAAGTGGTTGCTAGCTAACCATAACATTTATTTATGTTTCAAGAATACATGTTTATTATACAATTTTGAACTTAAATAAATAATGTTTTACAATTGAATTGTTAGGCTGGTACCTAAATGCATGAGGCAAACTTATATACACAGAAAAATCTTATGGACTAACAAAATAACACAAACTATACATCGCACAAGTGGTTGCTAGCTAACCATAACATTTATTTATGTTTCAAGAATACCTATTTATTTTACAATTTTGAACTTCAATAAATATTGTTTTACAATTGAATTGTTAGGCTGGTACCTAAATGCATGAGGCAAACTTATCTACACAGAAAAATCTTATGGACTAACAAAATAACACCAACTATACATAGCTACGTGCAAAAATAGCTTATTAATTATTCTATAATGTTCACACTGCTGAGAATCAGGCTACACAAAGCAAAGTGCCGGCTTGGATTCGAACAATCAACTCGTACCACCATACAAAGATTCTTATATATATTATAATAAAATGTCTTCTTTTTGCAGTCACCGCCGCCACCGCCGCGCCATATCAGTCTTCTGTTTATCGCTTTTTACTTCCATTTATAATTTCCGTGCAATCTGAATCAAATGCTGGAAGACGCAGTTTTCGCTGCAACAAATGAATTTACACAGTTTTGTTAGACTATTCTTACTGAACCCACACCTCAGAGCCCTGAGAAATAAGTTAGGAAATGAATAAGACTTATATTTTTATACCTTTTAATTCCTTGATGTCCAGACATTTAGCATTTTTCTCAACTCTTCTCAAAATAATTTCTGGCAGTACACATCTTTTAAAAACTGTCACCAACTTCGGCATCATAGTACTGATAAATTCCTCATTCTGGTTAACTTCTATGACAGTCAATGGTTGGGTGACTGATATAGCAAATGAAGTAACATTTATTCATTTTGGTAATTCGCAATTGACCCTGGACCTAGAATCAAAATAATAATAGCTGTTAAAAAGAAACAATCCAAGAAATACATTATTTTTATACATACATACCAAGAAATAATGATATTTGATAATAATGAAATAATAATAATGATATTTGATAATAATGATATACTTACTTGATAATAGTAATTATGCTTTTTGTTCATAACTAAAACATCATTTTCCAAATGAATAGGAAAATTTCTATTTTCTGATGCTTATCGAATATTTTGAATATCTGTAAAAAAGAAAAGTTTTTAGGCTTACGCTACTGAACCCTATTTAAAATATTCACGCAACAAAAACTAGTTATTTGTATATTTTTATTATCAAATAATTTTACCATCAGGGCTAGCTACTAAGAATCCAAATTCTTCATTAATGAAAAGTCCTGATGGCCTGACTATTTGCCATATTATTGCATAAACATGCTCTATGCAACATGTTCATTTTGTTTTCCATACATCATATCTTTAGTACAAATATTATTTTTATAGAGAATGCATTTCACATGATTGTGACATGGTGTGGCATTGGTTGGAGTGTAGCAAAGGGTGTGCAAGGAGTTTAGGACTTTTAACTCGTCGAGTACCGGTTTTATAGACACAATTAAAGAACAATAGGTTGCGGTCACCGGTGACCGCTTGGTGTTTGACAGTTTAATTATTTTTTCATCAAAAATGATAATTCTTATAAGTGGCTCGGTTTTTCATTTCTATCGTTTAGTATACCTAAAAATAAGATGACTATTATCTAGGCACTTTTTATCTAGATAAAATTCGCCTGAAATTGAGCCCTAAAGGTCAGTTGGGGGAGTATGTAAAACACTTTTTGGGCACCCCAACACATTTGGTTAGGTTAGGTTAGAACTGTGACCCTCATAAGGCCTAGATAAAAGGTGTCCAAATGATTTTCGCTTTATTATTAGGTATACTAATCAGTGAAAATGAAAAACTAGCCATTTATAAGAATTTTCATTCTTGATGAAAATGAAAAATAAAGTCCTAAACTCCTTGCACACCCTTTGCTACGCTCTGACCGTGGCAATACGACGTTTGCATACCTAAAATGAACAAAGTGACAATCATTATTCTGCAATTTGTTAAAACTTTCTCAATACATAATAGGTACTAACCTTATCGAGCATAACGACCTTTTCTAGAACATAAACCAATGAGTATCAAATAAACTTCACTCACGTAAATCTGATTTGAAATCCTATAGTAATCTGATTTCTTCACTATAGATCACTAAAAGAACTTTCATGATGTCTTATGAATGCGGCTTGCACCTTTTTCCTTGAATTTTGCGGCCCTGAATACATAGTATGTCGTATACACGCAAGTTTATTAGTCGGGTTCATTTTAGGCAGTTCAGTTGCAATTCAATCTCAACATCAAATGTATCTTATTTATGAAATGTTTCAAGAAATTTGTAATAGCAGATCTAATCTAACACCACCATCAAGTTGTCAAGTGCAGTCAACACAGAACATATATACCCTAAGGGCAGTCAAGTTCTATTAAGCAGTGTTGCCAATTGCCAACACGACTAATACAAAATCTGGGAGACTGCTATTGAATTAAAATGTCAAAATTATTCTAAATACTATAAAACTATGCTAAAATACTGTGCTAACATTCTTCAGTGTGAAATAAAACATCTTTTAATTTGAATCTTTAATAATCAAGAAAATTCGAGTAAGGAGCATTAAGAAACATTATAATACAAGTATCCGTACTTGTTGTTATATGTACTAGTGTTTATTAATATATTTTTTTAAAGTAATAATAAACATGGTAAATATCCCGTTTAAGTTGTAATGATACTGGTGTTTATTGTTTCGTGTGGATTTCATGACAAAGTCTCTTCGAGCCCCTTTTCTTTAGTAAATAAAGCTCGTAGTAAAGTTTCGTTGCTAAATTGGTGTACGGATTCTTAAAATTATACCAAAAGGTTAAATTTTGCGTTGAAGTTATAGTAATACCACATTCTATTGCCATTTATTTTTTAATTCAAAGTACGATCTTTTAAAATGTATGGTACAATCTTCCAAAAAAATAAAGTTGGCAACCCTGCTTGACGCACTTTGTGTATGTGTATACATGCTAATAATACTAGTAAAATAAGCAATTAAGAAAAATTTAAATGGTTTGTCTGTATATACTAATGTTGCTGGTTTCACATGATTTAAATATGATTTAATCAATAGATGTACGTAGTACCTACGTTTCATTATTGTGTAGGTAGCTTCGCTAATCACCTGATTTATAACTTACTTATACATCAAATTCTATTCTCTGATTTTATTCAACCCAAACCAATGGATTAGTACCTAAGAGTATCAGAAAATGTGTTATCAGTATCTTCTTACATACATTACAAAGATTTTTGAATCTGCAGTCAAGGAATGTTAGTGTGTACTAGTACAGGCAAGCTGCAATCACGGCGTCCTGACCTATCGGTTGACGCAGGTCCTCACCAGACCAAGGACACA
This sequence comes from Spodoptera littoralis, assembly GCA_902850265.1. Taxonomy (NCBI): domain Eukaryota; kingdom Metazoa; phylum Arthropoda; class Insecta; order Lepidoptera; family Noctuidae; genus Spodoptera; species Spodoptera littoralis. Next base: position 1,298,293 of record LR824542.2, on the reverse strand, counting down.
TCGCAGAGATATTTGTTTCACTTTATGTAAAGCATTAATTCTCATCCCATTATAAAAAACATTTTATCAATCGTTAATTTTAACTCCGTGGGTAAACCCGCGCGCCCGATGCTAACTTGCTAGAAACACAATATTCTGGAAATGATTCGCAAGTTGTCAAGATTCAAGACATCACGCATGGACGGAACGGCAACAGCGCACGCGCTGCTTCTTGACCGGCAACGTCGCATTCCCGCACGCGTCACGTCACATTGATGCTTGTTCGAATTATCGGACAGCGCCATCTATTATGAATGTTTACCAATTGTAAACTCGGAACACAACAGCAACCAAATTTCTCGGTGGTTCTATAAATTTCTATCAGATGGCGCGATTCAGGTCACTCACACATGCAAAGACTTATCGTTTTTTATTCGGTCTAATTCTCCTAGAAATACAATTTTTTAATAAAATTTGGGCTATACACAAACATAATACATTATAAAGTCTCATTATAGTTCCTTTTTTTCTGCAGAAACTGTTTATTTACGAAGATTTCCGCACCTGAAAAATGTATGGCGAGGTCTAACTAGGCATCCACCTTAAGCACGACTTAAAATTGAGTAGCGTTTGAGTATTCCGACATAAGAGGCATCAAATGTAATGTTCTCTCAAGTAGGTTTTGGATATTCACTTACCATCAGAGTACTCCTAACCCTGAAGGTCTGGGTGGAGGTTCCGGCGTGTCTGGTGAAGGCGGTTTGAATGTGCTGCCCTGTAAATAGAAAAAAAATGTGTAAAAGAAAATCCTTTGTCGACTACTATGTGAACTAGAAGTTTCATGTAGGAGAGCCGTACATCATTAGGTAGAATGCAGGAGTACTGAGTACTAGCTGAGCTACTACGTTATATTACCTGGAAACCCAAGGCAGCTTCTAGCGGCGTGGGTGAGTCGCCGCCCAGCGTGGCGTAGTCACCAAACCTCTCCGTCGTCCGACTGCCTTGTATCGTAGCGTAAGTGTTGTCCGTCTGCAACAACATAATTATTACAATTATATTTATATAAATTATTTTAATTAATTGTGTGTTTGAAAAGGTTTTTATTACTACATAGTCGCCATTGTTTAAAGTGGTTGGTAAGTGTAAACTGTAACCAACATTAAATTGTTGTTACATTTTGAGTAATGTTATAAACGAAGATTCATATTTTAATCATATTTTAAGTAGTTTTAGACAGTAGTAGCAAGGTGTCTAGAATTGTGCCCGGTATATGGCAATAGGCTCACCCCCTATTACATGGGACTCAGAACATAAATAGTGCAAAGTGGGTGTTACATTGTACAGTGACACCTCTGCCTACTCCTTCGGCGATAAAAGGCCTTCAATAATAATTATACGATGTTTCTTAGTATAATAAAGTAATAAAATATAAAATCGAGTGGGACATGCGACACACAAATTTACTTCGAACTTTACCCTGCAGTGGGACGATGATGGCTGTAAAAAAAAAACACAACACCTCACCTTTTATCCCCGAAGGGGTAGGCAGAGGTGCACATTATGCCATTGTACAACTTTTCACTATTTATGTTATGAGGCCCATGTAATAGGGGGTGAGCGTATTGCCATATACCGGGTACAATTCCAGACTCCGTGCTACTACTGAGAATTTTTTAAAACCCAGTAATACTTAGGCAGACCCGGGAATCGAAATATTCGGGAAACGGGAAAAAAATAACTCTGTACATACCGGTGCGGGTTCAGCTGCCGGTTGTTCATTCAAGTCTCCGAATACATTCATGGTGAGCTCCTGTTCTTCATAGGGCCGGAGTTTGGTCTCCAGCCACAATGGGTTCTCTGTCGTTGACAGTTCCTCTAGTATACGGCGTCTGGCTAAACTGTCTCCTTTACTGGATTGTAGGGACGGCGGTGGTATGACCCTGGAAAGGAGAATTGTTTACATTAGCATAAAGTGTCGTATTCAATTCAATTCAATTTATTTATTTATTTATTCAGATAATACCATTCAATATGGTTAGTAAAGACATATACAACTTATAAACTAGTATTAGTACATCAAACCTCATCATATAAAATAAAAATAATTTGTCATAGGTAATATAATGATAATACAGTAACAATACAGACGACTTTCACTACTTCTGGGCACGGCTTATAGGCAACACTTGCGTCTTCGTCCAGTGTTTTAGCATAAGGCCATCAGTCCTATCCGCCACGGTATTAAATAGCAGTAATTGTCTACTGAGAGGCGACTGACATGAATTGAATATTTAGCAGATTTATTTTAGCATAGTTACTTACCAATGTTTAAGACATGCGCAGACAACGATAAAGGTGACGATGCCAGTAAACAGTACGATGAGGAGTGCTATCAGGGCTGCTAGGGCTGGGTCGAAGCTGTCTGGAGCTGGAACAGAATTAATGTGTTTATTCCAAGTGGTTTATACTAAAATAGCGGACCCAACAGACGTTGTCCTGCATATCCACTTGAATGTATAAACAAAAATTCATTCAAATTAGTTCAGTTGTTTAGAATAAATAACCTAAACATCGACTGCAGCGCCATCTGCCGGGCTGATTTGTGAATCTAAACTATTCCCAGATCCCCTTGAAAATACACAAAAAATTTCATCAAAATCGGTCCAGTCGTTTGAGAGAAGTTCAGTGACATACACACTCACAGAAGAATTATATATATAAAGATGTACTTGTCAAAACCTTCCATTTTGCAAAAGAAACAGTCTACATGTTTCTGTCATATTTTATGCTATTTCTTACTAAGCGTGTGAAGATTAGCGACCGACTAATTTCATTGGAAATATCTAAATTAGACTGCACGGTTGGCGCGGAGGCTTAACAACAGGCTGCCACGCAACGTGTCGCGGGTTCAATTCTTTGCGTGATCCACAAATTGTTGTTTCGGATGATGTGTGAGGTGTATATGAACTTGTATGTTTGTAAACGCACTCACGACACAGGAGAAAACCCTAGTTTTTTATGGCATAAGCCGGTAAACGAGCAGACGGATCACCTGATGGTAAGCAATCGGCGTCGCCCATGGACACCCAGAACACCAGGGTAAACCTAAACCTAGTGTAGAACCTAGTGTGGGGTAAAAAATGATGGACCCTACGTGGATATTAGAAGAAGAAGAAAAAGCTTGAGAAGATCAAAGGTAGATGAATATTCTTCATCAACATCGACGAAGTTGCTGGTATATCTAGAAGTCGGGTACAGACATGTCAGATCGAGTAAAAATTATACAATTTTTAAACCCAGAGTTCTACTACACTCTCCATGTCTTCAACCCTTACCTTTAGAAGTAGCACTGGCTGCAATAAGTGTCTCCACCCCGTACTCCTGGTAGACGTCCTTCAGCTGGTCGTACTTGGAGTCGATGGTCTCCAGCACCTTCTCCACGGGCAGCACTTGGTATGTGTTCGGGTCTACTGCGTGTAAGTGGATTTCACACCTGGAATTGTGAGGAATTGAATTTGAACAGAGATTTTACTTAATATTAATCTGTCATCTAGAGAATGTATAAGAAAGAACTGTGCGATAAAAACGGGATTTGAATTACGAAGCAAGTTCATAGTATTTTTTATTCTCGTTCAATATTCAAATTGATAATGTATTTTGCTAAGTGTCGAAATGAAGTCGAATTAATTTTGGAATATAAAAAGTCCAAAGGACTAGCAAGGTCGCCGGTCACATTTCACCGCAGACTTGGGACATTAGTAGATGTACTTATGTGTAAAATGTCTAAAATCTGTACGTGTCACCTGTTTTAGCATGTGAAATAAAGGTTTTCTTTCTTTCTTTCTATTTGCCGAAACACCGATGACTATTGGGGTAGACGTGTTCTGGAGTGGAGATCGCGTCTAGGCAAACGCAAAGGGGACCCTCCAACTAGGTGGATGGCAGTGGTTGGATGCGTAAAGAACAGGCTGGTAATCATGAATTTTGAAATACCCACCTTATATGGCCATAATTTTATTGTGATTTATCAATACTGTGACAATTATCTCACTCCTGTTATATGGTGACACTTCGCAATAGTCTCGTGTCAAATGATAACATTAGGTACTTATGTTCACGATTTTTTCCATCCAGTCAGTACCTGGGTACAGTAAAAGTATTTAATAAACATGTCTGCTCACCAGTCGTCGTACCGGGTGTCGGCCTGCACGAGCGGCAGGCGGCGGCCCGGCACCAGGCGCGCGGCGCCGGCCGCCGCCAGCCGGCGCCACACGCCGCCCACCGCCGCGCTGCAGCTGCGGGACACCACCATGCGGATCAGGGAGCTGCGGTCTATTATCCATACCTGCGACGTAACAATATACGAGGTCATATTACAAGCTTGGACTCGTTAAATTATTATCATACTAGCTTTTACCCGCGGCTTCGCTCGCGTCGCAAAAGGATAAAAAGTAGCCTGTGACATAATAAAATATCAATACACACCGGCCATCTATACCAATACTTTTGTTTTCCCTCGGGAATATCAAATTTTTTCCGGGATAAAAAGTACCCTATTATTTAATCCGGACTTCTAATTTTACGTCTGCAAAAAATCAAAGCCATCGATTTAGTAGTTACGGCGTGAAAGCGGAACAAACAATTAATATTAGTAAGGATATTTAAATCAAAGTAGTAATTTAAATTTATACAACTTAGCCATTACCGTTATTACTGAACTAACCTCATGGCTGAGTTGGACAAAAATCGATAAACCTTTTATTCCAAAAGATGGATTATTTATTTTTAAATAGCAATTAACAGAAGAAACAGAAAGGAGAACGAGTGTGCCTCACTACCCTTGAACATTTAAGAGTTTGAGTAAAACTGGGTCAGAACTAATTTTCACACCGTGCGTACTCTACCATGGGTACCATAACAACTGACTAAAAAGGACTGCAGGACTTGAAAAAAGACTTAACAGAGACTGCCAGAAAGAACTGTAGCGCTTATTGATGACAGACTCAAACTTTTTAAACTACGATCACCATCTTGGCTACCAAGCATGGAGATTATGCAGACATATATGACTTCTCTTGAGTATGTAAGTACAGGATAGGTCTATAGTCCTAGGTTATAGTACTAGGTCCATAGTCCTGCAACGGACTCTCACAGGTTTTTTTTATAGGTGTATGTAGCAATAGAATAAAAGCAGGTACTAACGTAGACTTGTGCCTTGGCCTGTCTGTGTGGCGGAGCGAGTTCCTGCGCGATGATGTCCAGCACGAACCGGTCCTGGTTGTACTCCGCCATGTAGTGCGCCGTCATCAAGATACCTGGGGGACATGTTTAATTACTTACGTGTAGAAAAAAATGTGGTATATTTTTGCTAGAACTATAAACCAGGCATAAAACTAAGAACAGTGTGATTGTCGGGACTTCTAATACTTCCGGAAAGTTAATAATGCTTTTCGAAATTAATATTGTGATTAATTTTTGTAGATAAAACTTTAACAACGGGACTTATAAAGTAACCAATGGAAAAAATTCTACTCCGTTTCGCCAGTCACCTTTACCTTTTTTTTAAGGGGTAATCGTTTCAGAAATCGTCAAATGACTTCTCCCGCCTGGGTGAGGCGGGAGGGAGTGTCAGACTCTTACTGACTACAAATCACCCCGTTCCTACTCCTGCTCTTGGAGCCCCGGTAACCCGTTAGGCCTTCCGCGGCCTCAGCCCTACTGGGCCCCGTTACACATGTGTTGCGCTGATTTAATATGTCGGCTAGTTTGCGCCCCAATTAAAAAAAACAAATCTGTATCAAGCGCTCACCATCTTGACTAATATTAAACGGCGACGGGACGACACTGCCACTGGACTGCGAGGCTCCAAACTTGTACAGATTGGAAGCTGCCACCATGTACACCAGGGTACCATTCTCGTCCAAATCAGGGTCCTCAGCCACCACTGAGATTACTGGCTCGTTTACTCGCGCTGTGTGTTTTATACCTGTAATTAAAAATAAACACCTTGTTTATATTTTATGCGCGATTTCAGCGGTGTTGAACAGTTGCTTTAGCTAATAAAAAAAAAGAAATCCAATTTTTTTTTGATAGTTTCAGTAGTGTAAACGTAAATTCGTAAAAGACACACATACAGAAAATTGAATTCACAATCACACATAATATTATGAATACGTTTAAAAGTTCACAAAATAATTATGTTATCATACCCACCTATTCGTCACTAGAGGAAGGATGGAATCTTTGATAAGCATAGTTTAATATTTAGCCTTCTAACTTACGAAATAGAATTCATTTAAGGAATGCCTTAAAATACAGATTTTTTTAAGGGGGGAAAATCATCAAATGACTGCTGACGCCTGGGAGAGGCGGGAGGGAGTGTCAGACTCTTACTGACTAACAACCACCCCGTTCCTACTCCTGCACTTCGAGATGGAGCTCCGGTAACCCGTTAAGTCCTCCGCGGCTCCGTATCGGCATCAGCCCTACTAGACCCCATCTGTGGTGGTCTGATGGCCCGTACGCTCGGGTCTGTTTCTGGTCGGGCGGCGAGTCAAACATTCTCGCCGTCCACAGGCCCGCACTTACGGTGGCCGGAGATCGTATAACATACTGACCTGCATAATAAATCTTGTGCTGGAACTTGGGCTCATTATCATTTTCATCCAGCACCCGCACCTTCACGACTGTAACGCTGGGGTCCTGGCCGTCAGTGTTGTTGTCCACGGAATTCAAGATGGCCGCCGCATGCTCTAGTATCGGGTTATTGCTTGCGTAGAGCGTGAATGAGTATTCTGACTGCTTCTCTCTGAAAATGAAGAATGTTATGTCAGGCTAGTTTTTAAATTGAGACCATGCAGTGAATTTGGTTTTATTGGATCATTAAATGTACAACTTTCTTTGATCTCAAATCTAATCTAATCGAACATACTGATCCCTTTATGATAAGCAATCGGCGGTTGTGAACATTCACAAAATTAGGAGTTATAAATCCGTTGCCGGCTTTTTGGGGAATTGGAGATGGCGATAGGTTTGGACTTGGTAGCGAAAGGCTAAACTCAACGCAATTGTTGTTTCACGCTGGTTTCCTGTGAGACCGTGGTATCACTTTGGGCTAAGGGTCCATACACATACACACATTTCCTACACATATCTGCGATGGACGTCGCATCGCAAATATATGCGACCTCCTTCTACGCATCGCAAGGATCGCGTATCAAAATCTTATCTTCCCAAAATCTTCTTTGTTTCTTTGTTCTGTATCTCCTAAGGAATAACAGAAGTGCACACTTCTTTTTAAGATCCATATCACGACCTAGTTTTGAATATAAAATACGTTTAGTACGGTTGACGGTCGTCGAAGGAATGATCAACTTGGGAGACGCCTTGTCGCACCAAATCGCATCGCATTGCAGTGTCGTGTACGATTAAATTATTAGAAAAATATTTTATTTTATAGAAACTGGCCAAATGCGAGTCACTTATTCTACTACATTTTTACACCAAGACTCTTTTACACATCAGTTATATCTCTTATGAATGTTTGCCCCTCACCTGTCGAAGCTGATATTAGCCCGGATGACTCCCTGTGTCCTGTCGACGGTGAAGGCTCCCTCCTGGTTCCCCTCCAGCACGTGGTAGTATACCTTGCCGTTCTCCCCAGAATCCTTGTCTGTTGCTTTTACTGTACCTGCAATTATTAAAGGAAATTATTGATATAAGTAATGGGTGGAAAATGTTAAAGATTTGTTATTTGATAACAAGTGACGAACTATTACACGTCTGTAATATATCGTTGAGCTAGTAGACATAAATAATTAATTCAATTTTATTTTTAGAGTCTGTTGGTTGTTTCTAAAGATTTCGTATAATTTTTTTTTAGCTTATTCATGTTACATTTACACCACTTACTGCCTCGTTGGCCGAGTGGTCGCAAGTGCGACTACCGGGCAAGGGGTCTCGGGTTCGTTTTATAAATTCTCAGTTGTAGCACGGAGTCTGGAATTGTGCCCGGTATATGGCAATAGGCTCACCCCCTATTACATGGGACTCATAACATAAATAGTGAAAAGTAGGTTTTACCATTCGATGATAAAAGACGTTATGTTATGTAATTTACACCTCACTCATTATTTGCTTACAAATACCTAATGTCGTTATTGTTAATGCCTACTTAAATAAACAAACACGTATCTGATAGCAAACGCCTCATAGCATCATTTCGTAAAATACTAAGACACATCACATGGGAAGTTTTACCATAGCTTTTAAGAGAATAAGTATAAATTCGAAAAAAAAGAGTAACGAATGCAGTTTCTTGCTGGTTCTTCTCCATTCGAATCTACATTTTGGAATGAGCACCTAGTTTCACTGACGGACTGACTGACAGACTATTATTTATTTTGTATTTGTTGACGTTTCAAAAGTACCAAACTATGGTTTAATTGAAATAAATGCTTTGACTTTGACTTTGATTCAACTTACCAATAATAACTCCTGGCACCAGGTTCTCCTTGATGGTGAACTGGTGGACTGGTGACGGGAACCGCGGCGCGTTGTCATTGTCATCCACTAGTACTACCGTAAGGAGTCGAAGGCTCTCGAACTGGGCTGGTGTACCGTTGTCCACTGCTGCTATTACCAGCTACAAATAAGAAGAATGGTTTAAGGAAGTGTAATAGAAATAGGTATTGTTAAGCGTGAATGGTTATTTTTGTACTCTTTTTTATTATATATATTTGTAGGGCCGACGTTTGACCACTATCTGGCGACCTGGTGGTAAGCCATTATGCGGTCTACGATGGAGCACGGCGACCCATAAGCAACCTATTCAATCGAGCCTCGAAGACACGATTAGAATTCCACTCCTTAGTAGTACGCATGAGGAAGCTTGATGCGAAGCGCTTCGTGAGTGTGGGTGGGACATCTACCATGAATCGGTGACGCTTTGCCGATTGTCTTGTGGTACGATGATGGAGAGGACTAGGGGGAATCAAGTTGTGCAATTCCCTCGCACACATACCGAAATGTATCCTCTGATTATATTATGAACTAGCTGTGCCCGCGACTTCGTTCGCGTGGAATAGTGACTATGAGCAGCGTTTTTTTAAATATATATTTATTTTTATTTTGGATCATTATACAAAATTTCAACCAAATCCGTCAAATAGTTGCGGAGATTAATGGTGCCTATGTATGTATAAGCATAGAATAGTGTTCGACGTGATTCTTTAATTTGACATAACTTTTTTATTTATGAACCGATTGACATGAAACAAACACTGAAGCATACCACAATATATTCGTGAAAACCGCATCCAACTCGGATCAGCCGTTTCTGAGATTAGCGTGAACAGATAAACAGACAAACAGACAAAAAAAAGTTAATTACATTTTTGGGTTCGACATCGACATAACAATAACCCCTGCTATTTTTTTTATTTTTATTTTCAATGTACAGACAGCATATGTATATAGATGAAGACGTTAAAATCTAAGCTACTGAGAAAATAATTTGCTAGTAAAACTACTCGTTCCGTAAATATCATTTCAAACGCCTCGACTTGTCTAAAGAAAAACGAGTAAAAGATATCGATAGGTCCTCTTTGTTAACCACTGAACAGCGTTATTGTTTTTGTCCAATTTAGTAAGCGATGCACTGCGACGAAGGGTTGACCTGGTGATCTGTGATACAGGTTTTACTTACTACAGACTAGTCTCAAGTTGATTGTATCATTGTTTGATGTATCTTTATTTCTAATTGATATTAAGAAATAAACTAGCGGACCCAACAGACGTTGTCCTGCATTGTCCACTTGAATGTACAAACAAAAATTCATTCAAATTAGTTCAGCTGTTTAGGATAAATAACCTAAACATCGACTGCAGCGCCATCTGCCGGGCTGATTTGTGAATCCAAACTATTCCCAGATCCCCTTGAACACACACAAAAAATTTCATCAAAATCGGTCCAGTCGTTTAAGAGAAGTTCAGTGACATACACAATTATATATATAAAGAATTATTTATATAGTTACATTTCGTGACTTTAAAAATATGCCAAGAGATATCAGACCTTCCGAATCTCCTATATAAGTATTCAACTAACCTGATATTCAGCTTTATGCTCTCTATCCAGGAAGGTCTTGGTTCTCAACTCTCCAGTATCAGGGTCCAGGCTGAACTCCTGCGTCTCGCCAACATTCTGGTTGTCCACCTTCAGGTAGTAGGAGACACGGCCATTCTCCCCACTGTCCTCGTCCGTCGCCTTTATTGTGGTGATTAAGTAGTCTGACTGAGCTGCGTTCTGGGGATTAATGGGGTGATTAATTGTTAGAATTGTTAGAAAATTGTGTGATTGGTTTAGGTTTACTTCTGATTGAAACATTCACGTCGCATTTTTTTATAACTAACGATATGGGAATAAGGATAATGGATTTCTTCTTCAATTTTACAATCGTAATGTTTTGACAGCGTTACAATGTGTTATTAGTAATCGGCTAAAATGTCTGTTCTCCTCTTAACAATAGACAATTAATAATTTTGCGTATAGTGTCAATAATATTTGTGTGATTAGTCATTTTTGCTAACAAATACCTGGTCTACGTCATAAAGGCAAAAGTGTGTATATTTTTGATTATCCACCTTAAACTGTCAAACACAGCGAGGACACCGGTGACCGCAACCTATTGTTCTTTAAACTGTCAAACACCAAGCGGTCACCGGTGACCGCGACCTATTGTTCTTTAATTGTGTCTATAAAACCGGTACTCGACGAGTTAATTGTGTCTATAATGACACAATTAACGAACAATAGTACTCAAAGGGTTAATATTACTATTTTCTTTCAAAGAGGTGTGATATTCTACCTATGAGATGAGAGTTAACTGTCTACTTACATATCTAACCAAACATTGGTTTATTGCCCTGTTGTTGCTTACATTTTCGTCATTGGATGTAACGTTTTCTCCAATTTGTTATCTGAAATAAGATCCTGACCTAAATGCGTGTTACCTCAGGTATGTCCAAGTGGCGGACGTCAGCGGGCGGCTGTACAAAGACGGGGCTGTGCCTGTTGACGCTGAGCACGTAGATGTCGACGCGCGCGGTGTCCGCGTGCGGGCCGGCGCCGCCCCCGTCGCGCGCCGCCACCCACAGCTGGTAGCTCGCGTTGCCCAGCACTGGCCGCGCTGGGTATATTATACCACTCGACGGGTCCACTGTGAATACTCCTGGAAAAAGATTTCAAATTCAAATTACTTTATTTGTAGAACACAGGTTACAAAAGATGTTACAAGCATTACATTGACCAGCTATGTCTTGCCACCAACGGCGTACAAATACATTAAACTAGCTTCTGCCCGCGACTTCGTACACGTAATCCCATTTTTTCCCGTCTCCGTTCGTGATTTTCGGTAAAAAGTAAAAAAATGTTGGTCAAAAACCTCCTACCTCCCTACCAATTTTCAGCTAAATCTATTGTGCCGTTCTTGAGTTATAAGTGGTGTAACTAACACGACTTTCTTTTATATATATAGATTAAATAGATTAAATTACCATTTGATTAGTTTATTTATTTATTTAAAACCTTACCTAAAACTATCATTACAGTTTTCTCCATTGTGATAATTTAGGCCTAAAACTAAATCTATGTACCTAATTACTAATTTAAAACAAGACAAAACAAAATCAAATAGAGAGCATACACAAACTTAACTATTAACTAAAACTAATGAAACAAAAAAATACTTAATACATAGTTAACCTTTCATTTGAGAATTGCGCTATAATCCTGAACAAATGTTTATTTTTATTTAAACTTTATTTTCAGGCAACTATAGTCTATAATACATTCCTTACAGACTAACATAAATATTGTAATACACAATAAAATTGATGTTAGTAAATAAACCTTTTTAGTATTTTGATACCATTATCAACCCTTTGTGCTTTCTCCACTTTGTGCCTTCAACGGATCATGAGCTATTTCAGGTATATAGGGAGACGCAGGGAGATAACTTGGAGATGTTCATTGTAGTGCAAAATATTGAGGGTAAAAGGGCCAGAGGACGATCCTTAACCAGATGGTCTGACCAGCTCAATGACAACCCAACATCGAAGTTCTACGAGATCGAAGATGGAGACAATTCGTCCAACCCAGAGTGATGCCAATATGATCACGATCCTCAGTCATGAGATAATGATCGGAGATCAACGCTTTACCTATTTCCTATTCTTACAATCAAAAATAAAGAATTGCCTAAATTAATTACAAGGTACAATTTTTATGAGATCACTATTACTTAATAATCTAGACTCCAAAATATTTCCAAACTATTTTACCTAATTATTTCTAAAAAAATGAAATTAGCAATATAGTTTTTAATTCATTACAATTGAGACCTGCTAAAAACAAAATTGTTCAAATTACTTACCAGCTTCACTCTGTTCAATGATCTTATACTCGATCTTCCCGTTGACCCCCTCGTCCTTATCTTCAGCTAGCACCTGCAGTATGGCGGCCGGAGGGTTGAGCTGCAAGTTCTCGGCGATGGTACTCTTGTACACTTTCTGACTAAACACTGGAGAGTTGTCGTTTATGTCCTGGACTTTTATGTGCACCTGGAAAAAAGATGGTAATGGTGGTTACATTCTATGGTAGTTAGTATTACGTGTTTTATTGTTGAGTTAGAAAAACCCATAGATCCCCAAGCGGTCACCGGTGACCGCTCTCCCCTAATATTACATTACATTATAGACCTTATTTCCAATGTTTAGAGACTACTTTTGTATGACAAAATTTAGGGGATGGATTTCAACGGGTTAAGTTAGCACTGAAGTTTTAACATGACAGATATATACATGACTGCACGGTTAGCGCGGTGGCTGGGGAACCGGCTGGCGCGCAATTCCCGAACGGAGCAACTCTTTGTGTGTTCCACAAATTGTTAATTCATCATGTGTATGTAAAATGTTATGTTTGTAAACGCACTCACGACACAAGAGGAAATCGTAGTGTGGGCGGAAATAATAAACACATGTAATAGAGGGTGAGCATAATATTGCCTTACACCTTGTGCTTTTGGAAAGATTAAAAAAAGAACGATTAAATCTCATTAATTCATATTTTTTCCAGTCTGGGAATTGAACTACAGACATCTTGCTCAAGAGTCGCGCTAAAGATAAATGGTCCAACAAAACAGTATAAAACGCATAAAAACTTGTCTATACTAACCGGCACACTGGTAGTCCTTCTAATATGTGCAGGCGCATTATCACTGGCGATGGCTCTGAAGTAAATATCCCCTGCAACCTCTCTGTCGATCACAGCGCCCTCTGCCACCGTGATGATGCCGGTGTTAGGGTCTATGGTGAACTGGTTTGCAGAGTCGCCTGATAGACTGTAGGTCACTTCGCCAAATTCACCTGGAAATGAGGATGGATTGGTGGTAGTAGTAGGATTAAAATATGGTATATGACCGTAGTTAGTAGGCTGCGCGATAAATTACTCCCTTATAAATTACTAGGTGTTGTCTACGACATTGTTCGCGTAGAAAATGATTCCTTTCTTATGCCATGGGAGCATTTAATCGGGATAAAAATATATCATGTCATCTACGTCAGCCCATACCCGTCTGTATACCAAATTTCATCAAAATCTGTTCAGTAGTTTCAGCGTGATTGACGGACAAATATCCAAACAAAGAAACTTTCACATTTGTAATATTAGTGCGGGAGAATAAGTGTGGGAGAACCATGCTTCGGCACGAATGGGCCGGCTCAACCGGAGTGATACCACGGCCTCACAAAAAACCGACGTGAAGCAACGTTTGTGTTGTGTTTAGTCGTGTGAGTGAGATTACCGGAGGCCCAATTACCCTCCCCTTCCCCAATCTCCCCAATTCCTGAATCCCCAACGATCCTCAAACTCCTAATCCCCAAAAGGCCGGTAACGCACTTGTAACGCCTCTGGTGTTCCAGGTGTCCATAGGCGACGCCGATTGCTTACCATCAGGTGATCCGTCTGCTCGTTTACCGGCTTATACCATAAAAAAGTGTGATTTAAAACCATCAATTTCTTCTTACCTTCATCCTTATCGACAGCATTTACAATGAGCACACTGGTTCCGGCCTCGGCATGCTCCGCCACGACCCCGTCGTACGCACTGGACGCGAATACTGGCTCCTCGTCATTAGCGTTCAGCACCTGTTAGTGTATAGGTGTTTTAACATAACATAATATCACGCCTTTTATCCCCAAAGGGGTAGGCAAAGGGGCACATTATGCCACTGTACTTACAATGTAGGTAACACCCACTTTTCACTATTCATGTTATGAGTCCCATGTAAGAGGGGGTGAACATGTGTTTTACTCTGAACAATAGTCATATAGGTATTGTATTGGAATGAATGATTTTACTTTATCGTTAGCTGGCTCATCATGTTAGCAAACGAGCAGACAAATTACCTAATATTTTTTATAATTACTATCGTGAGACATATTAAATTAACTAAAAATCGCGGGTTACTCACGTGAATTTTTTTTCAATAGATGCAAACTTCTTTTAAAACCTACTGTAACACTTCTCTGCATCACCCTTTGGTTGGCTGGTAGAGAATGCCATTCGGCATTAATTCCGCCGTTGTATACAGTTGTACATAAAGTGTTAAATAAAATAAAATAAAAATATGCTGAAAATTTCGAACCACAGAGGAGTTCTTGATGAGTCCTCATGGGCAGCGTGCGCGGTCGCGGCGATGTCGCGGCGCCTACTCAGTAGGCTTTTCTCAGTATTTTCAAGTGACCCGCGATATTTAATTACATCACTTATGCCAGAATACTGAAACGTTACTCAATTTTAAGTCGTGCTTAAGCATAGTTCTGTCACTACAAATTCTTTGTAAAATGACAGAGATGGCACGATATTTAAGCACGACTTAAAATTGAGTAACGTTTCAGTATTCCAGCAGTAATGGTTTAGAAATCGTCACCCCTATTGTTAGCCGCAAAACTAGAGGCGGTAAACGCGTTGCGGTAAGGAACATTTGGGATTGGGAGATAAATTGGGCGATTGATAACTTCACTCACGCGGCGACACTATACATAACGCGAGCATTGTGCCAATCGACGTCCAATGCCTGGAAAGCGATGAGCTTATGGTAAACCCCTATTCTGTAGAAAATTATTCCAGTTGTGGACTCTCATTAGTTGTTGACTTTTAATGTTTTTTTTTTATGGTATAGGAGGCAAACGAGCAGGCGGATCACCTGATGGTAAGCGATCAGCGCCACCCATGGACACCCGCAACACCAGAGGAGTCACAGGTGCATTGCCGACCTTTTAAAAAGGAATACGCTCTTTTCTTGAAGGTTTGAAGGTATGTATATGAAAAACAGAAACAAATATTCAGTTACCTGCACCATGACTCCTGCCGCGGTGCTGAGTTGTGGCACTCCCCCGTCGTAGGCGACTAGCGTAAAGTTAATACTGTGAACTTTCTCGTAGTCTATTCGTTGAGCCACTTTTACTATTCCTATAAAAAGGGAAGAAAAGTTTGTAAACAGTTTAACAATACATTGATTCGAACTAGGAGGCTTCCTCTAAGCGTACGCGCTAATCTCAGCAACTACTGAATAGTTGCTGAGATTAGCGCGTTTCAAATAAACATAACATAACATAACATAACATCACGCCTTTTTATCCCCGAAGGGGTAGGCAGAGGTGCACATTATACCACTGTACAATGTAACACCCACTTTTCACTATTTATGTTATGAGTCCCATGTAATAGGGGGTGAGCCTATTGCCATATACCGGGCACAATTCCAGACTCCGTGCTACTACTGAGAATATTTAAAAAACCCAGTAATACTTTGCCCGACCCGGGAATCGAACCCGAGACCCCTTGTCCGGCAGTCGCACTTACGACCACTCGGCCAACGAGGCAGTCAAATAAACATACAAACTTTATATAATATGTATAAGATAAGAATACAAGGTTTAATAAACCTCACAAAAAAGTTATTTTAAGGGGGAAAATCGTCGAACTGCTCCCGCCTGGGTGAGTCGGGAGGGAGTGTCAGACTCTTACTGACTAAAACCCACCCCGTTCCTTCTCCTGCACGTCGAGCCGGAGCCTCGGTAACCCGTTAAGTTCTCCGCGACCACAAAAAAGTATAATACGTCAGCTTTCTGTTTTTTAAGGCTTGTCTAATTTTAACTCACCAGTAACATTGTCAATAACGAAGTATGGATTAGGTGGCTGTATCGCAATGGCCTGTATAGGAGTCTCCTTGTCACTAGCGGTGTATGTGTTGAGGACAGTCCCCAGGGGCTGCTCCTCCAGGATGTTGTCGAGGTAGGAGGGCTGCGAGAACACGGGCGCGTGACGGTTCACGTCCACTATTGTTATTATTAGCTCGCCTGGAATGAGAATGTTTCAATTAAAGACAGTTGTAAAAATATCTGAGTACAATAAGCTCAGCAGGTCTTCTTTTAATGTTCAAAAAAAGATTTGGGTAAATTACATAACACCACGCCTTTTATCCCCGAAGGGGTAGGCTGAGGTGCACATTACGGCACTTAATGCCATTGTCCAATGTAACACCCACTTTTCACTTTTATGTTATAAGTCCCATGTACCATATACCAGGCACAATTCTAAACTCCATGCTACTACTGAGAATTAAAAAAAAATTAATAATACTTTGCCCGACCGGGGAATTGAAACCGAGGCCAACGAGGCAGACAGGCATTTCTATAAATTATTTTGTTCATATTGTGAAAAGCGGCATCTTTTGCTCATGAGAGTTACTATAATAATAAAGTTGATTATAAGGCTGATTTTATTATTTAATCATACCCGTTTCGATCCTAGTTACTGTTTCGACTAGTTACTGTTTTAAAATTACTTAATAGCTAGTCAGTTACAATCAGTGTTAGCAAAACGTAAATGTTGAAATAGAAGTTTTACAAGGTCAAAAATGTTCTACACAGCAAATTCAACCTTACATCTTCCACAAAAGAATTGAAATCCAACGTACCATCAGCTCGTTGCAGCGTGGGCGCGGAGGCGTCAGTAACGGCCACGGGCAGCGTGAGCACGGCCGCCCTGCTCCTGTCGAGGCGCTGCGACACTGCCACGGACCCGTTGGACTGCACCGTGAACCACGTGCCGAAGATACCTTCGTCTGATACCTGGGAGGACATACAATAAGTTTCATTAATATTATGGATGAGTTATAGGAGCCATTTTGTTATTACATGTGCCGAAAATTGTTATTACTAACATTAAATAGAAATGAATGCCTTTGGCTCATTAAAAATTTGCCATTAAGTACTTATTAAATTATTCGGGACGCTACAGTTTAAAAAAAATAACCTAATTGTACTCATCCTAAATTGATCTTTGATTATTTAATTGTAAGTTGTTTTTTATAATTTTTTAGTATTTATAATTTACCATAATTGTATAATAATTAGACTACTATTGCATCTTTTGGAAGTTTTTGTGTTTAATAAACGATTTTTATTATTTTTTATTATTCGGATCGGTACTTACTTACCTAGTATGCATTTGTGATTTTTTTTAATTGTTGCGACACACTAAACTTTCCTGCTGGGTCGTAGGTGCGTTTACAAACATACAATTTCACATACACATCACACCCAGACCGGGAACAACAGTTTGTGGATCACACAAAGAGTTATTCCGTTCGGGAATCGAACCCGCGACACGTTGCGCGGCAGCCGGTTCCCCATCAGCCACCGCCTATTATTAGATTTTTCCATTTACCTTATATCTTTTAGAAAAGGACAGATATTGAAATAAAGATTTACCCGTACTATTAAGAATGTTAGGGCCAAATAATTTAGTTTTTTTGTGTCTAATAGAGTGAAGATTTATGGACTGCGTCAAACAACATGCAATAAACCCTTCAACAACTCTTTGTGTGATCCACAAACTATTGTTCCTTGTCTATGGTCCACAGATAATATTAGATATTATGTGATTTTAGTAAAATAACGAGTCTGTGGACCATGGACAAGACTTCATTTAAAATTTTTTAGCTTTTATTTTATTTTATTTTTATTTTTTAATTATGTTATGTGTGTTCTGCGCAGAAATAAATGGTTTTTCTTTCTTTCTAAACACTGACGCGTTTTACCAGAATTAAATGGCATAATTCAAAGAAATTAAAATCAGCCTTACCTCCTTCCCATTCTTATCAACAGCCCTAATAACTTTCTCTCCCATCTCATACACCAGCGACCCATTGTCCATGATGTCCGGGTCCACAGCTATGAGGTTGTGTACAATGACGCCGAGCTCCACGTCTGCTGACACCTCGGCGCGTTGTATGGGCGGCGTGAAGTATGGCTTCTTGTCGTTCACGTTGATGACGTGGACTGTCAGCTCTGTCGTGCCTGTTAGACTTGGTATACCTGGGGATGGAAAGGATAGGGTAAATTAAAAAATGTTGTTGGTGAAAATTAACTAGTTCATTGATGAACTGCCTCGCTGGCCGAGTGGTCTTAAGTGCGACTTCCGGGCAAGGGGTCTCGGATTCGATTCCCGGGTCGGGCAAAGTATTACTGGGTTTTTAAAAAATTCTCAGTAGTAACACGGAGTCTGGAATTGTGCCCGGTATATGACATAAATACATAGTGAAAAGTGGGTGTTACATTGTACAGTGGTATAATGTGCACCTCCGCCTACATAAAAGCAAGGCGTGATGTTTATATTATGTGATAAGTATTGCTACACATGTACGCTCTAATGAGGCTTTTTAACTACAAAAAATTACTTACCCAAATCAGTAGCAACAATTTGTATTCTATAAGTATTCCTCTTATCATAGTCGAGTTTGGAGGAAACAGTGACGACTCCAGTGTCGTTGTGTATGGCGAAGGAGTCGAGCGCTCCCTTCTGTATCCAGTACTTCAGCTCCGAGTTCATGCCGCTGTCCAGGTCTGTAGCGCGAACTGCTGCTACTTCCGTACCTTGAAGGTGAAAGGTAATATTTAAGATATAGTAAGAGAGGGGGTTTTAATATATATAGTATGAATAAAATAAATATTCGTTGATATTTTCAAAGGTTAGGTTGCTACATATCTATAATTTTTAGTTTTAGCAGCCGCCAATATCAATTATCACACTAATAATATATTTTAAATGTGAAAGGTTTTTGTCCATCAATTACGATGAAATTTGGTATACAGGCAGGGTATGGGCGGACTTAGGAGATAGGATACTTTTCATCCCGATGAAATGCTCCTATGGGATAAAACAGGAGTCATATTTTACGCGGACGAAGTTGCGAGCAACAGCTAGTTATCCATAATTGTAATAAGTAACAATCTGAGTGCAACGTCATTGACATATTTTAAGTATGGGTCAAGAATTACTTACCACAGTTTTCAAATACTATAAATAGAGCATGTTATATACACAAAATCAAGACTTCATTACGCCTTCATTGAATATTTCAACTTTATTATTATGAATTGAGAGTTTATTTTCGTCAATCATTGTAAGAGACTTTATATTAAGTTAGACTTACCTATCGGTGCATCTTCGGATATGTCAGCATCATACTTGTCGGTATCAAAGACGGGAGCGTGGTTGTTAACGTCGCGGACTGTGATCTCCACCTTACAAGTAGCGTTGTGGATACCGTCTGTGGCCTGTAGAAAATTTAAAGAAAACATTAAGTTATTAATTGTTGAATTAAGTTTTTAAGTGTATGTAAAAATCTTCCCTGAGGAAGATATACGGGCAGACAGAAGGGCAACAGAGTCTTAGATCCTGTTAATTACCCATTGGACTCCCCAAAAGTAGTATGTTTTATAGTGGCCAGCAAAATAGAGTATCACGGATCATATTCCCGCAATTTCGGACAAACATAAGAGAAAAGATACTCCATAGAATTTTTTAATCTTTGCCTTAGGCAATCTTGACAGCGATATGGCCGTACCTTACTCCAAGATATTTATTTTTAAGTTAATATTTTTTTTTAAAAATTCGGAGCTCACAATATTATAAATTCATACATGTTGTGCCAAGTATTGTTAATCAAGTGTGGGAGAGTCATGCTTCGGCACGAATGGGCCGGCTCGACCGGAGTGATTTATTTATTTATTTATTATTACAGTCACAACGGTTGAGAACAAAAACCAATTAAAGTAACTGGAATAATACCACGGCCTCACAAAAAACCGACGTGAAGCAACGCTTGCGTTGTGTTTCGTGAGAGTGAGGTTACCGGAGGCCCAATTACCCTCCCTTTCCCCAATCTCCCCAATTCCTGAAACCCCAATGATCCTCAAACTCCTAATCCCCAAAAGATCCGGTAACGCACTTGTAACGCCTCTGGTGTTCCAGGTGTCCATGGGCGACGCCGATTGCTTACCATCAGGTGATCCGTGAACAAAAAAGTGAACTCACCAGCACAGTCAAGAAGATCTTGTTGCTATCTTCAGGCGGAGTGACCCCGCCAGTGTCAGGTCGGACGGATATCTTGCCGTTGATGGGGTCTATCCAGAACGGGTGGGTCGGCGGGTCGATGATCGAGTAGCGGATGTCGGACGATACGTCCACGTCGCGGGCTTGAACCTGTGGAATTAATATAGGGTGTTGTATTAGGATTAGGCCATGCAAAACCGGAAAGTCATCAAAACCGGTTTTGAACATCGTTTTTTTGGTACCAAAACCGAAAACCGGAGCTAGGTCCGGTTTTATCAAAAAAATCGAATGTAGTTAATTTAAAAAAGAAAACCGTTTTTTAAATACCCACTAAGTCTACAAATGAAACAAATTGTGTGATACACTTCTTTTTCATCCAAACCATAATAATTGTACAGATAACAATGAACTTATAATAGTATAAAAATTATTTAACTGAGATCAAATCAACAACAAGTAAGTTTTTGGTATCTTTGGAACCTATTAAGTCTGCTAACAAAAATAATATATTTTAAACATAGAAAACACAAGTAGCATCTGTAAATATTAAACACAGCCAACCACAATTACCAAATAAAAAACATTATTTTTGTAACTTTCAAGACGAACTACAAAATAACATTATTATTATATCATTCATATTGCACTAAAAAAGAGATCAATGATCAACTGCGGGGTGCAGGCTCGGAGATGTTCGCAGACCCATCAAGAAATATCCAAATAATTACTGATGACAAGCTATTGGAGGAAGAGCTACTAGACGTACTTGACCGATTCTTCAACAACATTTACGAAACTGGTATTCTTCCACATGACTGGCTAAAGTCTACGTTCATTACAATACTCAAAAAACAAAATGCAACAAAATATGGAGAGTACCGGATGATGAGTCTAATGAGTTCTTAAACATCATACAGACTGGGAGACAGCCAATTCGGATTTCATTCTGGTGTAGGCACCCGTGAAGCTTTATTCGCCCTCAACTATCTCATAATCTCCATCTCTTCAAAAATGCAGAGAAATGCAAACGGACGTCCTGATAATATGTTTTATCGACTACGAAAATGCATTTCATTTAGTTAAGCATCAGGCGGGGGTAGTGGAGGGAGGCGTGAAAGTGGGTGGATGCAGGCTGTGTTCGTTTCGGTACATTTAATGCCTCAATATTAATTATTTTTGAGAGTGTTCGAATTTGATTAAAACAAAATGTTAATTGTTACTTAATAATAGGAAAACCGGAGCTGAGCTCCGGTTTTGGCTCTCAAAACCGGTTTTCAATAATCGCAAAATTTTGGCTGATTTCCGGTTTTGCGCAAAACCGGAAAACCGGTTTTGCATGCCCTAATTAGGATGTTAAAGAAATTGCAATACTTTGGTGGTGGTTTAACAGATTTTAGATATCGTTTATTGCTGAGCAAGGGATCTTTGTTTGGATTCTCAGGTCTGTCAAAGTTTTATTGGAATTATTAGAACTTCTCACTAAAAACGACTACTTGTTTAATTCGGTACTTAAATCCTGACAGATAGGGAAATTTCATCTGGTCATAGTACTTCTATGTACATTAATCATTCGTACTATTCTTAGGTGGTTAATAAAAATGGTTCTATTATTAACATACAAAAACTCTTATAAGTTTTATTGGAGTATTATTACTTACTAACAGTCTTTAGTAAGTAGTAATTATTATTACTTTTAGCATATTTCGTTAGTCCCCACAAACCTGTAGTTCCGGCTCAAACTTGACAGCATCTTCATCAATAGATGCTTTATATACGGGAGTGTGGAACACGGGCGGGTTGTCGTTGGAGTCCGTCAGCGAGATCTGCAGGGAGACCACCGTGTTCTGACCCGCGCCGTCATCGTCTGTAGCCTGGGGAGGGAGATCAAGATAGATAAGTATTTGTTGAGATGGCAGTAAGTACAATTTTTGATTTGGGTTTAGCATTTTATATTTATACCACTTCATGTTTATTTAAGTTAAAAATACAAACTTCTGGTTAGACGTATACTACACCAAATAAACGTAAAATTGTACTTTATTACATTCAATAAAGCTACCTTGTACTGCAAGAAGTAATCCTTCCTGGTCTCGAAGTCCAGACAGGGCGCCAGGCCGGGCGAGTCGCAGGCCGCCACCGAGATGACTCCGCTCCTGTTGTCCACGCGGAACAACTCCGCGCCGTTGCCCGACAACTGGTATACTATGCCTTCTGTGCCGAATCTGGAATTATTTATTTATGATTTAGACTTATTGGTTTTTTATACTTTAATCTGGTTTATAGAGTAGTTTCTTATATTAAGAAAATCGTGCAAAAGAACTTTTCCAAATCTAGGTATTCAACAGGTTTTGTCATCAAATGTTTACTTTAGTGTCACAGTTTAAGCGAAAGAAAGGGGGGAGGAGAGAGTAAGAGAGAGAAAGGAGAGTAGAAAGAGAGAAAAAAATCAATGGGATGGGGTCATAATTGACACTAGCTTAAATCAAAATTTATATCAACCTCAGATTAAGGACTAAAAGAAGTTGTTTTACGGAATAGGGGCGAATAAGCAACTGAGAAACCACCTTTCTCGTTGGCTTCTCAGCAAACTATGGCAAAATGTCGTTCTCAAACCCTTACCTGCCAGTATCTCTGTCAGTCGCCCGTATGGCCCCGACCCTGGTCCCCGGCGGCGCCGCCTCAGCGAGTGTGGCGGAGTATGGCTCCTCGGCGAACTGCGGCGCGTTGTCGTTCACGTCGGTGAGCGACACTGTCACACTCGCCTTCGAGGACAGGCGGGGAGACGTGTGTAGCTCTTCTGCTATCACCTGGAACATAAGATTAGAGTTTTATGTTGTTGTTGGATGATGTACGAATTAAATAAAATAATAATTCGCAAAGAAATTGATGATGTCACGAAAAAAGCAGGTCCTGACTTCATGGGATGAGACATAGATAGATAGCCTTATGGAATAACGTAGGAATTTACGTCTTTATATTTATTTAAGTTTTATACAATTGCATAAGGAAGACTTAATGCTAATAGCATTCTGCCAGTCATCATTAGGTAATGCAGAAATGTATGTGGTAGATATAATGTATATACTTTTAAAAGAGAGAACCAACATGACCAATATAGAAATTTCTTACCTCCAAAATAAATTTCCTCTGATTAGGATCTTCGTAATCTAGACTAGAGTTTAACCTCAAGGTGACTGAGGCACTCCCAGTGGCAGTGGCTGGTTCCACTATGAAGGCTCCCATCTCGTCTGATAGGCGTAGAGTAAATACGGAGTTCAGACCCTGGAATATAGAGAATAACTTATGATTATGTAAAGAAAATTCGTGTGGGGTTGTGCCATCATTTAAGTAATTTACGTCAGTACAGTACAGTCTTATTGCATAGATACCTTATTATTGTATAGATATAGAGAGCGATACTAAAAGCATATTGTTGAAGAGATAACTTTGAGATTAACTTTTGCGCAAAATTGCGCTTACTTTGCGCAAACCAATTAATAAGTTCTGATGAGAATTCCGCACAAGAAATCAATGTTGAAACTAAATCAACGCGGAATGGTGCCAATAAGGCCCCTTGTTAAACTAGAAGTATTATAAGTACTTTTGTTGTTGTAAGAGTAAGACTACAGTGTCGGCTTATGATCACGAGAACCTCAAATTATGTTGATACTAATAATAGTATAAAAAAAACGAACCACATCGGTATCAGTGACCACCATGTCCAGGTTCGGCAGTGGTGTCCCCACGGGCAAGGACTCCGGTATCTCCACGGAGTACTCGCGGCGGTTGAAGCGAGGCGGCTCATCATTCACGTCCTTTATTGTTATTGTAACCGTCGCCAGGGTTGAGGTCAGGTCTGATATTACTGGGACACCATTTACTAGTTCTGTTGCCTGTAAATGAATAAAGAGGGGTTATTTTTAAGCCAAGGATATTCTAGGGGGTCTACAAAGGTTCTGCAACACGTGTCGCGAGCGACGTTGCCAGACATTGGTCGATATGTCTGGCAACATTAACATCTTTGCCTTATAATATGTCGGGCTTAGTTTGACATGTCGTCGATTCATATCGGGGGACACTTGTCCCATAGTGTATTCTTGGCTTCAAGTTTTGATTTTAATAAGTTAATTTGATCGTCATCTTATCATAGATGGTCCGGTGTGACATGGAACTAGTAAAGCATTTCCCGAATAGTTTACAGATATCGTATATTTTAATTAGTTTAGTATGTTCCGTGATTCAAAGTCAAAGCATTTATATCAATATAACGTTAAATAGGCACTTTTAAAAAGCCAAAATTGAATTGTCCGTCCGTCTGTTTGTCAGTGAAGCTAAGCGCTCGTTCCAAAGTCTAGTTCCGAATGGAAAAAAAAGGAGCAACAACTCCATCGCTACTCTTTTAAAAAAAAATTTTCACAACCTCATAGATACATGATCTGATCCTTTACTTGGTGACCCAAGTACAGCTTCCACAGTTTTCATAATAAGGTATAAATAGAAATATCTAAAAATAGGTACAATAAATAGAAGACTTACTCTCACGGTAAGATTGAGTGGCGATGAAGGATCTGCTAGTGCCTCTCTGTCCAGAGGCTTAGCTGTCCTCAATTCTCCCGTATTTCTGTCCAGTAAAAAGAAATCCAACGGATCTGAAAGTAAAAAAAGTGTATACAAAATACAATCCATATTTGTCAGTCTATTAGTGTTAACTGCCTCGTTGGCCGAGTAGTCGCAAGTGCGACTGCAGAGCAAGTAGTCTCGGGTTTGATTCTCGGGTCGGGCAAAGTATTACTGGGTTTTAAACAAATCTCAGTAGTAGCACGGAGTCTGGAATTGTGCCCGGTATATGGCAATAGGCCCACCCCTATTACATGGGACTCATAACATAAATAGTGAAAAGCGGGTGTTACATCGTACAGTGGCCTTAAGGGCCGTAATGGGCACCTCTGCCTACCCCTTCGGGGATAAAAAGGCGTAATGTATGCATATACAGCCAACAGTTACCGGTGACTGGTAGTTGGCTGTATAGAATAGACAAGCTCCTTACAATCTCCTAAAACCGCTGCAACTCCTGTAAGCCAGGATCTACAGTAGCTGTACAGAATATTTGCTATAAGTGGTTTCTATCGTCCATTTATAAAGAACATAATTGTATCAAGTAACTTACTTGTCACTAACTCGAGCACGACATTCCTGGGCTGAGCCCTATCAGCATCCCTGGCCTTGACAGTGAGCGCCAGGGTGCCGACGGGCGCGTCCTCAGCGAGCGCCCCACTGAGCGCGCCGCTGAACACGGGCGGAGAGTTCTGGACATCCACTACTTTGATCTCCACGTGAGCTGTCGAGTTTAGGCTGCCGTCCTGATGGTGGAAATTAAATGGGTTAAAGTTAAAAAAAAACAACAATGTTTTTTATTAATAATAATTTGAAGTCATTTGTGTTGGTATCGATTTAAGTGGGTATTTAATAAAGTCTAATAGATACTCTTATAGACTCGTCGAAATTGCGAAATAGTTATATTTTTCTTATACTTTGCTAATCCTACAGTTAGTACGCGTGATGATAATTATGTTTGTTGTCATTTAGGTAGACACGGTTGCATACCTCATAAGGAGAACATACGTCAGGTCAGGTATGTACCAAGGAGTCAGAAATAGGAAAGAGGAGAGGAAGGAGAAATAGGATTTTAATAGTAGATTTTGAACTCTAATGCTTTGTGCCACAGTACTTTGTGTGTATAGTCCAGTGATTGGTAATCCTGTAATGTGTACAACTTTACATACAAGGAATTCAGGAATATAAAAGAGGTTTGATAATTTTTAATCGCACAAAGGAACCTATTGACCGCCGCGGTCGACAAACTAACTTAAAAATCATGTTTTTTTGTCCGCTGCGGCCGACTGTGACGGGTCACGTCATTTTTCGTCTGTGTTCAAAGGGTTAAAAATGAACTTAACAATAATATATGCACCCTTAATTGTATTCCCTTTGAGAAACCGAAGATGTTAATTAGCCAATATTGTCTATAAGTACTCACATTAGCATACAACTGGTACTGGTAAAACTGCCTCTCGTTGTAGTTGAGCGGTTTCCTCAGTACCAGCGCCCCAGTGTACTGGTGCGCTGAGGAGTTCAGGGTCACCACCTCGAAGGTCTCACAGGCTTCAGGCCACTGGAAGGTAGTCAATTAAACTCTTTTAGGTATAATCTTATTTGAAGCCAAATGCCTTATTTTTAAGTGTTATCACGTTTTTACAAACGTAAAGTACCATTCTATGCATGAATCAGGTATTAGAAATATAGATAGAATACGTATTCAGCAATACTTTGATTTCTTATTACTTATCAACATCATCAGCACTGCTGAGCAAAGCCTCTTCCCACACGGAGAAGGTTTAAGCATTAATCACCACGCTTGCTCAATGCGGGTTGGCGATTACAGACTTATAATTAGAAATTATAAGCCCAGGTTTCCTCACGATGTTTTCCTTGTCAGTGGTGTCTAGATAATCTTAGAAAGTACATATATCTCGGAAAGTCACAATGGTACTTGCTGTTGGTAGGTTTCGAACCCGCACCCTCATGCATGAGAAGCGGGCCTCTTAAACCTCCGAGCCACCACGACACTGGATTTATCTGGATTTCTTTACCAAAATCTTGCCAGTAGTAATTTAACTAACCTGTTCATTAGGCACACAGCCTACTTCCAGGTTATCACCCACGGAATCCCTGTCTTCCACGAGGATATTATTCAGGAGAGTCTTACCAACCTCCTCGTCTTCTGGCACGTTCACTTCGTATGGACTCTGGAAATTTAAAACATTGATGTAAATAAAAAAATAATGGGTATGAATATTACTTTTGGAACGTCACGCACGATACACAAGAACATTTATTTAAGGTGTCAGTTCCAAAAGATCGACTGAATCCTTGTTACAATAGCTGCATAACAGCTGGAGACAACCATATTACGACGAGTAGCATATTTATTAAGTCATTGTGTAAAATTTTACATATAAGGAATTAAGGAATATAAAAGAGGTTTGATGATTTTTAATCGCACAAAGGAACCTTTTGACCGCCACCGTCGACAAACTAAATGTACTTAAAAATCATGCTTTCTTGTCGGCTGCGGCCGACTGTGACGGATCACGTCATATTCGGTCTGTTCCACCTTATTGAATATTTCAAAAAAATATTACAAAGATGATATGGGTAACCCCCAATTTTTCCTATCTGTATATTACTTATCAATATTTCATGTCTTACATTTTTAAACATAGGTGGGTTGTCATTCTCGTCCAGCACGATGACAGTGACCGGCTGCGACTGCACCAAGTTCTGCACCTTGGCGGGGTCCTCATCTTCTATGGAAACTAGGAATTTAATCGTATCTTCCACCTAGAACATAAAACGAGATAATAAGACTGGTTGCTTTCAAATTGTATCCTGCAGAAATTAATTTTATTTTATAATCAAACCATAAATTTTGTTGGCCGACAGTTCATCCCTCATAAGAAAAAGTGTGTATATTGAGATTATCGAAACTAAAATCGCTTCCTAGCCAGGTAACTTGCAAATTACTTACAAAACATTGCTTTTAATTATACTTGTTTTTGTACTTAGTATTGGCATGTTTGGCAACACCATCATTAACTTTACTATATTACACTATCATCAAATTTATTATTGACGAGAAACTCGATTAGTTTCAAGCCATGCTAGAGGTTCATATTCATGAGCAGCATTCCGCGACCCGCGACGCGGCGATTGTCGCGCTGCCTGAGAGCTTCTAGCATGGCTTGAAACTAATCTAGTTCCTCGTCAAACGGTTACGTGAGTAAGCCGAAAACATAATAATTAATATACATATGTTTTTAAAAATCTCAGTAGTAGCACGGAGTCTGAAAATGTGCCCAATATATGGCAATAGGCTCACCCCCTATTACATGGGACTCATAACATAAATAGTGAAAAGTGGGTGTTACATTGTACAGTGGCATAATGTGCACCTCTGCCTACCCCTTCGGGCATAAAAGGCGTGATGTTATGTTATAGTATGTCTCACGAAAGTTATAATATAAACACCATCTTTATTTATTTTAACGGAATTAAACACATAACTGGCAAAAACCCCAACGTCATTGACCATCACCGTTTATTGTTTCGCGTGTTTATAAAATAAATCCTTCAGAAACTTGAATACGGACATAAACCACATACCAAAACACTTTTGTATCATAAAAACAATTGTAAAAATTCATGATAATAAAGAACATGTGCATATTTTATAATATTTACATTATAATATTATACAACAATTATAATTTTTGTGTATGCATGCATGATAATGCTTTGTTTTACCAGTCATTGTGTCAGAGAATATACCGTTTTGGCCTTGAAGTTTTTGGTAAGAATCTCAATTAAAATATGAATTTTGTTTTGGAGTTTTATGTACTTGTTTTTTAAGCTTTATGATATCCATTACGGGATATATCAGAGTCCATTATGAACTGTTAAAATATGAATATCCACAGTAGTAAATAGTCAATTATATGTGTATTTTTGTTGACACTTTCTAGAAAGATAGGAACCATGTTAATGTTAAAGATTATGAAGATATGTGTATGGGAGGAAACTTACCTCTCTATCAAGTGGTCGGTCTAGCGTGACGTCACCAGTTTCTGCGTTCACTGAAAACTTGTCCGTGCCTACTAAACTGTATTTTATCTGAAAAACAAAAGATATATAAGTATTACAAACTGAAATTTGAACGCCTGGCAACTGAATGAATAGGGTAGTTGCCTCAATTTTATTTTAATGTCCGTCTGGTAGATTAATTTAAAACTTTAAACACGTATTTTTTCTTTTCTCACAAAATAAATACTTTCGACGATATATTCATTTGAAACATCGTGTGACGTCACAGCGTGTCACATTTTGTAGCACGTTATGACGTAACGACCTCCCACTCCTAAATTTAGCGCCATTTTATCTAAGTATTGCAACGTAATACGAGAAAATAAAAAAATACGTGTCTAATATTTTTTCATTTGCTAACTGACGGACTAATGGGGTAGACGACTAATTTTTATTTTAATGTCCGTCTGATAGATTATTTAAAAACATTAGACACGTATTTTTTATTTTCTCACAGAAACGAATAGTTTCGAAGATATATTGATTTGAAATGTCGCGTGACGTCACTTCTCAGTACATTTTATACTAAGGAATGACGTTTTAGCCCCCACTCCTAAACTTTGATTCGTTTTATCTAAGTATTGTTTTATTATACGACAAAATAAAAAAATACGTGTCTAATATTTTTTCATTACCTAACTTACGGACTAATTATATTTTTAATTTTCATACCCTGTCATCATCCCCATTAGATTGTTAATTTTGATACCCTGGAAACTACCCAATTGAAAACATTTGTCAGCAAAGAGCCGACTAAGGATCTACAAATATTAGACAAAGACCAGCCAGCACCGCTTTCTGATAAACTTAACCTTCTAAAATCTTCACCCGCCTGACTAGTATAGGAATAATGGGAAACTCTCTTATGTAGAGGAGACTCAAAGTCCAGCTGTGGATTCCGAACAATACCGATTTCCGAGCGACTTTTTGGATGGCCCACATACCTGCAATAGCCTCAGAACAGTATTATTTGATGATTGTTTCATATCTAGGTGTGCCATCACATTCCTCGCCTTACATATAGTAAAAATATAGTGAGCATCGTCAAAGATCCTTACCGGTAACCCTTCTGGGTCAGATCCTTGCAGCTTATAAACTATTGTCCCGACTGGTGTGCTCTCTGATAGCGCGAGATTGTTCATGTCCTGTGTGAACACTGGCAGCATGTTTGTGGAGCCTGCAAATAGACAGTAAACCTTTTAAGCTTATGGACACACAATAGTAACCACCAGCTGTAGCCAAATGCCATTTAGCGCTTGTCTCCATGTAGAGTAGAAAACCAAATTATATGGGATCGACGTAAATTTTGACACTTGTCCCGTACATTTAGTTTTCTATCCTCTCCGTAGACAAGCGCTAAAGTGGCGTTTGGCTAACGGCAGTTACCGTAGCCCTAAGAGTATAATAAGTATTTTTTTTTAAGGGGTGAAAATCATCGAATGACTGCTCCCGCCTGGGTGAGGCGGAAGGGAGTGTCAGACTCTTACTGACTAAAAACCACCCCGTTCCTTCTCCTGCACGTCGAGCCGGAGCCCCGGTTACCCGTTAGGTTCTCCGCGACAAGAGTATAATAAGTATAGGGGCCGTAGCCGAAGTACTCTTGAAACACGAGAAGTATCACAAATGCGATGTGGACTATGTAAGTGTGTAGAATTTTAGGACAAAAATAAGGTCAAACTTGGAAAAAGTGCAAGTGCGATTGCCGGCCAAGGGATATCAGGTTCAGTCCCGAAAAAAAATCTCAGTCGTAGCACGGAGGCTGAAATTGTGCCCGGTAGGTTAAAAAACTATATAAAAAAAATCATTTAAGGTTCTAACACTAACTAGGGCACAGAAGAAATTATCTATGTCAAATCCAGTATATCGAGTGTAGAACCAACTGATGTTTATAGTTAGCGTGAAAGTATTTAATGTTTGTTTAACAAAAGCCAGATAAGAAGAAACAAGGAGAACCGTTATTCCTGCACCTGACCTCTCTCGGGTCGTATCAGATTACCGTCCGGGAACGGATAGTGCAACTGTACCTGTCTACACATACTTTTGCACTATAAAATCTTTTACACATTTGTTTAGTCACATTGAAGGAGACGCTAAACGACCTCTAAATGGGTCAAAAAAGTGGGTGGACAGTTAAAATGATAGAAACATGAAACATGGCAATAGGATCAACCCTTAATTCATGGTTCATATAGCGACATACAATGAAGATACACCGAAATATGATAGACGACAACATAAAATCCTACACACGCGAATAGATGACTGATACGAGATGACGCGGAAAAGATATTCATATAAAAGTTCAACGAAAAACTGTTGAGACGTAGCCTGCCAGGCACGATCACCTCGTCTGTTCGGAGGATCCTCCTTTTCCAATCTTAGGGAACTTTACGATCTATTCCCTAAAGAACTAGTAAAATTAATATGAGAAATTGGCGCACCTCTATCTTACCTCTTCGGGTATTGAAAGTCATAACGTTTTGTTATAAGAGCTGAACTCAAATCAAGATGGCCATGAAACAATCATTACAACTCCAAGCTTTCGCTCCAAAAACCGATATTCGTTACACAATAATCAATTTACACACATTCTACATTTACCTACCTATGAGTATACACACTATACACGAGAACAAAATCAATACAATAACGCCATACTTGTTAATTGTACTAATCAATGTTCCGGTTCAAATAACTGTACCTACATGTTTTACTGGCTACTTTATTAATATAAGAATTTCGTTTTTTCTTATTCTTATAGGAATTCGAGCAAACTAAACACAACTTAACTTCAGTAGGCAGAGGTGCACATTACGGCACTTAATGCCATTGTACAATGTAACACCCACTTTTCACCATTTTATGTTATGAGTCCCATGTAATAGGGGGTGAGCCTATTGTCATATACCGGGCACATTTCCAGGCTCCGTGCTACAACTGAGATTTTTTTAAAAAGCCTTCTTGCCCGACCCGGCAATTGCACTTGCGACCACTCGGCCAATGAGGCAGTCGACCTAAACATATATTATAAATATCAGCTTTCTACGATCGATAGCTTGGCTTGTACGTTGCCTGTCTTTCAGTCATACTTAATTAGCGTTCATTGATATTGCAATAATTGTCACCAGTTAAAATATCGTTTAAAAAGGAAAGTTATAATATTTGCAATACTTCCTATATTGCTATATATACTGTGTACGCAATAAAATAACGATTTGATACAGTTTTGCGACTAAAGCTTGCTTCCTACACGATTAAAAATGTTTGTGTTGTAAAACGCAATGTATAAGTGTCTAATATTATTTTCAATATCTTCTGGTCGCTCAATATTAAACTAGAAACATTTAAGCTAAATTTTATTTGATCATTCATCGGTTTGGGTTGAACACGGCATACCACATTTTGAAATTTAAAGTGTAATATTTCATTTCTTAACCCTACAAGTTAGCATTTCCAATCATTTAGAAACCTACTTAGTTTATTATTAAAATATAACTATCACTCACGTAAATTACTACATACATCTCAATAAATTATACCACAATTACTCTTACACTGATAAAACCAGAGCATCTCAAAAACAAACAGCAATACAATCTTTATACGAACGCAATATGGTGCATTTTAATTAAGTGATTATGAATAAAGATGTGTGGTCCTATGTTATAAATAAATGTTAATTACCTGAAGTAAAACAAAGAGCCGTCCAAATGAACACCCATCTCCATCTCGTCTCCATCTTTGGTTATCTGTAACAAAACAAATTAACTTATTAAAACAAGGAAGAAGTCAAAAATAAAGTCAAAGGATGTAAGAAACGATAAAAAAAGTAAAGGGATTTGTGACTGTGATAGTAGTCCATCTGATGGTGATGAAGAAGACATTGCGGCTTCTCCAAATTACTTGGTACAAGGGTGGAAGGATGATGAAGACGTGGCAGACAAAGGACGCGTCCTACTAATATTAAAAATGCTAAAGTTTGTATGTTTGTTTGTTTCTCACTCCTTCATGTCAAAACTAATGAAGGGATCGAAAATGAAATTTAAAACAGGGGTAGATTATGGTCGAGAATAATATAAAGGCTACTTTTTGTCCCACACAAATAACTTAGACTTTACCTCTTAAACTTGGATTATTGGTGAACTTGAATCACACTCATCTGTCTAACAGTTCTTTCGTAGGCAATCCCTAAAACTTGCAGCGTAACGTTCCAATTTCACTGTATCTTAAGAGACTAACCACTAACACTAGCGTAGGGGAACCACAAAAAACAAAAGGACTACCAAATGCTAAATAACAGGCCAAATATCCACAAATAAACATTTAGGTCATCTTCGTAATGATGGAGTCATTGGAGTTGTTACATAAAATGACATGATATTATGAATGGGACATTAAATGTGACTCACTGGTGAAATGCTAAATCATTGTTATTTATTGTCATATTGTCTTCGTATGCAATAATATTTATGTTCATTGTGATAATAATGAATTGGTAATAGTTATGTCTAATAGCGTAATAGCTAAAAGAATAGATGACCTGGCAAATGTTTCTTTTCGTCAATTTTAAGGCATCATTCATAAAACAGACCAAAATAATATCACTCACTTACCCAAATACAACTCGAGACTGCAAACTTACAGATATTCGCAACTTACCTACTAGTCCTAAGACCTTCTGTATAATACACTCTACGAGGAGCCGTCGTTAAATACTATAAGTAATTGCGAGCCTATGCTACTATTGTTTAAGTACCCCCAATCTCAATAGTTAGTGCTAACTACTTTTGTTACCCAAATTACTTCATTTAGAAACGACGTATCAAAAACTATGACTTTATTGTCGATTCGCCATTGATCCAGAATTTTCCATTCATCTATTGGATCATCAATTTAAAGCCAGCATTTTTCCAAGTACATCCCGCCCGACCTTGCTTCAATTAAAGGTACAAACCTTGTCAACAAATGAGACCTCTTGAAATAAAGTGGATAGGGAGCTCCGTCCATTATTCAAGTACGAAATTCACATGCAAATAAGGATGACAATGCTGTGCTTTCAGTAGTGTGCTAACTAAAATCAATTTATTTCAACATTGGCGTTTTTAATTCTGCACCAAGGTTAATAAGTAGGACATAAGTTATTACATCGTACCGATTACAAGGTTTCCTTAGAAAGTTTTTGGCTTGGAAATAAAGCAGAACATTGTATCTTATTTGCTAATTCACTATGCAAAAGGCTTAATTCAACTAACAACCTTATAAAAAACCTATTCATTTTCACAACTATCATCATTTCTTACTTTATTAACAAACGCATCCAATTCTGCATCTCTTTAATAAAAAAATGGATATCCTCGAAAACGTTTGCACTTCGCTACCTTCCTTTAGCTCCCTAATTACCGCTAGGTTAATTGTCAGGTCAGTAGCCATGACCATACAACACTAGGGCACCGTTATAATCGTCCTCCTTAGCTAATTAATCGTCGTCTATTGAATAATCTGTCGCAATTTCTTTATAATTGATATCTATTTCCAATGTTGCAACTCGTTTCGGAATATCATTAGTATTTGATTAGTATGTATCTGTTTCATTGACCTGTTCTAGTGGTTTAGTGTTTGGTTTCATTGTCTAGAATAGATTAGAAATAAGGTTTCTTGGTTCTCAACCTTATTTGTTGTTTGTTGTGCTCGAGTTTCTTGAGTTGGAGATTTATAGTTCAGTAGTCACAACCTACAGAAAGGATTTAACGCATTGCAGCTAATAAGTTCACAGTTATTCTGGTAATAAACTAGTAAGCTAAACATATGGTTACTTTACTTTTGATTTATAATATACGGTATATATACGGACACAATTTATATGAAACAATAATTCGATGCTATTGAACTTATAAGTATTTTTTTAATAAATTGACTTATAATCAGTCGTAGGAATTTCAATAACATTGCTTTTCTTTATTCATACTGATTCATAAAAATCAAATAATTAAACAGCGTATGCTCATTTAATCAACAGAGATTTTCAGTTTACTCTTGACAAATCAAAATCAATTAATTTAAACTTTGACCTACAAAATCAAGTTAAAACAATTTAAACAAGATTGACCTACAAACTGAAGCACAAATGGATTTGTAGAATGGTACTGATAAGAATTAGAATAGATTATGAAATAACAAGATCGTATTCACACGACATACTTGCTTAATTACCGTGAGCATTATCATTGAGATTTAAAGTATTTTTACAAAGAATGACAATGTACCTACTATGCGAACACCAAAAAATTGGACATTATGACGGTCAAAGTATGATAATGGTGATGGAGTTCCTCAGGGTACTATATTGGGGTCATTGTTTTATTTCAATGATATTTAAGTTGGTAGACTCATATGTTGTTTTTAAACCAAAGTAATAATAAGCTTAAGTAAAGCTTGCATTGTATTTTTAAGTAAAGATATAGTAATGCATGTCACATTTTACCAACTAAACGGTACAGGTATTGGTGACATACGAAGCTTGATTCCTGTTTTGGACAACAAAAGGAAAATTTACAACAATTTAAATTACTATAACCTCAGAAATTGGTAGAACTAAGAAACTTATCAAGAACGAATTGGTTGTAGTTTATAGAATTAAAGAACATTACACGCGTCAGGCCAATTTTGTTAAGTAATAAACTAAATTGAATGACAAAAGGCATTTTGTTACGTTTTCTAATGTCAATGTTAACAATAACTGTTGAAAAGGTGAATTGATTTTTATCGACGTAACTGAATTTTATTTGAAGGCTCTTTGCATACCTCTCAATTACTTTATCTGTTGATCTTGCTACTACTTTTCATATTATCTTATGACTAGCGATCTTTCCTGATGGAACTAGCGAGGTTACATTAGGTCCCATTTGTCATTTATAACAAACCCAATATTACTCTATTGAACATAAAAGGAGAACTTTATTTGAATATAAAACTTCCGAAAAATTGCCCAAATGATTCGATTTTACCAATCACAAAATAATTACAAATCAACCTTTAGAGTTAAACCAACCAATTAATCGGCAATTAACATTTGAAAAACCAACAATTAAAAGCCTTTCTTAATAACCGGCACACGGCAGCTGACAAAAACCGAACCAGATCTTTAGAACAATGCGTTGCACAACGCTGTTTCGCACAATTACGTCAGAATACCGTCGAAACGACATAGTTCGCTGTTGCGATTCCATCCCGCACCGTGTGAGCTTGTAGAATTTGTAGACACGGCTACAACTCAGGCTATACAAAACCATACTATCATGGTCTGTATTTGTATGATCTTTCCAGACATTTGAAAGTCAGTTTATACTGGTTTTTATAGTTATATGTGTGTACAATTACAAATGCAGCTACATAGTTTTTGTTTTAAAGTAATTAATGTATTGTGTTGCTCAAGGGTAAGTCACTGTGTTTTTGTGTGACTTTTTAAGTAATTGTTTGAAGCAAGGATTATTATCTAAGATGTTGTTACTTTGTTCTCTGTTTTGTCTTATGTTAATTGTTGGTTACTCATTAATGTCTGCTTCTGAATTGTAATTAACGTTATGTTTTTGAACGTCGTTCTAAACCAAGAGACTAGAGCCTCATAAGGCCAGGATGGCCTATTAAGGTAGGATTTGTAGAACAATCACAATGGGATGTGTTTTCAACTTTAACTTAACTTCTTAAAGTTGAATGTCCATAAGCACGTCAAAAAGCAACAATCTGTTTAATCTGTTTTGGTAAAAGCATTATGATAATAACATCTAAATTGCTTCTAAGTTTTGTAATAAAATAATATTCCATGTTACACTAGACGACTAGAAGATGGTTGTGACATTTTGACACTTAAATTCATGTACCAGGGTCAAAAACTCGCAAGAGACAATTCTAATGTTGTAGACGTCCTTAGGCTGGTATAGTAACTGCTTTCCATCAATGAAACCATAAGATTTGTCACCTTGATGATGGTAGAAAATATTAAGATTTTTGAGATCGTAAACTAGAATGAAATTAGGTCCATTCACCATAAAGGTACCAATCATATCAGGTCTATAAGCTTGGTCTACAAAGTAAACCCTACAGTATCTATACATCTCCAGCAAATACAAGTTTCTACTTAAAACGAAAAAAAGCAAAGTGAGTTATCCAAGTTAATTAAAAATGCTGTAAAACAAGTTCAGTAAGTCAGAGATGAGGTAAACGTTGTATAATCTTGTGTACGTTGATAGACATGTTGATGCAAAGCAAAATGTAATACTTAAGAGCGTTAACTCAGCCCGGTTTTCTATACAAACTTTTAATGGAAACTGCTTAACCGATTGTAATGAAACTTGATAACATATTATGCAAAATATTGAGGTCTAAATGGTCAGCTAGTTGAAAAAGTTTTCGAAAAAGAGTTGAGGGAAACAGTTACATAAGTAATTGTATCTAAATCTAAATAAATAGCTGAAATCAAGTTTGGGAGAGCCATGCTTCGGCCGGCACGAATGGACCGGCTCGACCGGAGTGATACCACGGCTGAGCAGAAGACCGACGTGAAACAACGCTTGCGTTGTGTTTCGTCGTGTGAGTAATGTTACCAGAGGCCCACTTACTCACCCGGGTAGAAAACCGAAGGGGGGATAGAAAACCGAACCCTTTCCCAATCCTTGAATCCCCAGAAATCCTAAAATTTCTAATCCCAAAAGGCCGGTAACGTACTTGTAACGCCTCTGGTGTTCCAGGTGTCCATGGGCGACGGCGATTGCTTACCATCAGAGATCCGTCTGCTCGTTTACCGGCTTATCCCATAAAAAAACGTCAAAAGAGCGTCTAAGGAAACAGACAGAGATAGATCACTTTAAGTTTCTATTACTCACTTAAATATTTTTTCGAAAATGTTCTATTAACTGTTTAGACCTTTATGTATTGAGTACGAGTACCAAGTTTCATTTAAATTGATTTAGTAATCTCCATAAGTTTGGTCTTGAAAGTTAGTATATACACGCTCTTATACTTAGATAAGTTGGAGTTAAAGGAGAACAAGTTCGTTCGTTCGTATTGAGACTGGTTGTGGCTGTTATGTAAGAGCTATAGGCAATCCAGGTAGGAAGTGGATTCAAATCCTATGACTCATATAATTGCTGGCATATCGTACTTAAAATGGTTATTAGTAATACACAATGGGGATATTATGTAAGTACCCAAATGTTAGGTACATACATTGACTGCTTCATTATGGATTGGGTTCCATCTGGTCTTTGGTCTTGCAACGATAAAATGGTATCTGATCTCAAATTAGTTTAAAATGTGAATGTATCTACTACCTTCTATATATTTCCTACAACACCTGTATTTACTTTTTTGGTAGCTGTAATAAGAGTAGTTATGGTCCTGTTAAAAATAAAACCACTTAGATAATCTCAAAATACTATCAAATCTGTTAAGTTTACACAAAAGTTTATTCCAATAATTAGCTACTATGCATACCAGACCAGCTGTCCAGCTCCCTATATTTTACTGTTTTATGTCTCCTAGCAATTATCATGGGGACAGCATAATTCTAGGTTTCCTCAGGGTTACCGCCGGTCAAGCTAAGCAGTCATTAGTTCCGCCAAAAACCAGAAACTCTCCATGGATGAAGAAACTTGCAGTACAATGGCTAAAAAATTGAATATTTTTCTTTATCTTTTATGAATCTTAATTGATTTACTTGATACTGTAGTTAAAGCGGTGCCTGTATTCAATTATAAAACATTACGAGTAAAATAAAAGCCGACGATTGAGAATTGAGGTGAACTTATGTATTTCATTTAAAACTTAGAAGCAGGCTTGTATGTTTTTTTATGGAATAAGAGACAAACGACCAGAGGGATCATCTCATGGTCGATCATCAGATGGTTTTAGAAGATAATATTTTTAAATTCTCACCACTAACTCAAAATTGGTAATTTAACAGATATAGAAGAAAGGTCTAAAAGGTCAGTTACTGCCAATGGAATGTAAAGAAACTCATGTTTAGAAAAATCGAACGAAATGAAACAGTCTTATTTCAAATCAAGTCTGATTAAATCTAACCAATCATAGTCGCCAAGACACCCCAAGAACAACTAAAGAAGCGTATCACATAAAACCAGCCATAATTTCCACCAATGAGCATTAAACATGGATTACAAAATGTCGAATGATTTCCGTATACATTTGTATGCGTGGAGATAACTGTAAGATAATAGCCGCATGGTGTAACGGTGGCGGGGTCAACCGCAATAATGTCTGGGTTCGGTTCTGGTGTGGTGGACTGTCATAACCTGAATGCACGATGTTCCAATAAACATTATGGTTTCTGAATAGTTAGATGGAGATAAGGTAAATTTTGTTGCAGATCTTTAAAGATTATGAGGGAATTTTGATTCTTTTTGAAACTTTCATCCTAGTCTTAGTATGTTTTTATGAGGTGGAATATCATGAAATGGCTCCTGCCGTCCGAAGTGAGGCGTCCGTCAAAAACCAATCCGTTCTGACTCCTGCTCAAACTGGAGCCACGGTAAGCCTTGTGGTTCTCCGCAGCCGTGTCTTGTAGGTTCTGCTCAGATTTTGACAATGACTGACAAAATGATGAACAATGTTTTGTGCCATATAAAAATATTATATACCTATAGATATTATATTCATCTCACAATAGGTTTTTTATCGTATGGTTCTTGTTATTGGTACATATAGTTAATTAGTTATAATACGTGATGATTTACCTAAATATACATATTGACCAAATCAGTCTGGACGTGCTTCAACATCGTTATAGAATGATATGTTATAATGTTACAATGAATTTTATGTTATAAGAACATTTATTTGTTGTTAATGATGTCATTATTTTATTATGCATGTAGTATGAGTGGTGATTTAATTGAAAACTGACATCTGTACTGCATCAAATAGTTCTAAATCTCTGTTATTGATATTTGAGTATTTTGCATTTTCTAAAAATAGATGCATTAAAAGAAAGTATTGGTATAATTATAGTTATATTTATAAATACTATCTAATAGTCGCACTATTTAATAGTCCTTTTTTTATTGATGGGGTAAGGTTTCCCCCATCAATCAAAAAGCGCCTAGCTTTTTGGGGATAAAATACTAGGGAGTGTGGGATTTTTACCTCACTAAAACCACCCCGATGGCCACCCTCAACACCTGTATGGAGGCACCAAGTCCTCTAATCTAAAACAGACCAGCTCCGGAATCCGATAGTCGTATACCGAGCTGGTTTTAGCCAAAAATGTAAAATTTTGATTCGTTTATGTCTCGGTCTCAGTCTTTTGAATCCATAAGGAAACTCCAGTTCGAAACTATAGTTACTTGTAAAACATTAGATGGAGGATCCATAAACACTTTTGAAGTCAAAACAGTTATGGCTCTGCACGTTCGTGACGTGTTCCTAATCTCGGAACACTATCGAAAGATCAAATCGGTATAATATTATGAAATCAATTCAATGTTACAACATTCATCGTACGAGTGGGTGTAGGTATAGCTTAGCCAATGATTTAGTAAAACAATTAAAGAATTGAATGAAAGAATATCCTCTTGTCTGTTGAAAGTTGTGGGTCAATTTACTAATAAGATGATACTTTTGATAACAAGCGCGACAAGCACTTGATCTCGAGAATGAGCACACGAAACTACTGGTCTAGAAAGTGAAGACCAAGTTTTTTACGGCAATAGAGGCAGATGAGCAGACGGATCACCCGATGGTAAGCAATCAGCGCCGCCCATGGACTCGGAAACACCAGAGGAGTCACAGGTGCGTTGCCGACCTTTTACAAAGGAATAACGAAGTATGTACATACATTTTCTTCCGAAGAGGTTAATTGCCAGAAGTCCAATGATGACGGTAAAAAATGCATACAGTTTTTTTAAGATAGGGGGCCAACGAGTAGGCTGATGCTGATGACCAATCAGCGCTGTCCATAGTCATAGACACCCTCAATATCACAGGCGTCAAAGCTATAGCGAATAGCGAAGTTACCAAGTCTATTGATAAAAATTTTCGCACCTACTCCAAGTAAAAGTCTACTACATTCCTGAGATCAATACAAAAAGCGTCGAATGTGTACATACATAGTACATAACTCGTATCTTGTGTAATGTCTAATGTATATGTACTAGGAAATATACTAACATAACTATTTACTTGCTCCCACACCGCTGGTAGGAAATGAGTAGTGTTTATTTACTTTAAGTACGTTTCATATATTTATGTATGTATGTAGACATGTAATGTGATCGTTTATGTTTCCTTATCGATATTGGAAAGGAAGAAAAGTTTTTATTGGTTTGCAAATGTTTGAATTATTTTACGTTAAATGTGAAAACTTATGTAGGGTTGATAGAACAATACAGACAGCTATTTGAGATAGGAGGACAAATCTCCGAATTGTAAGTCATGGCCCTACCTGTATGGAACCAGAGACGGACAATGCAAAAGGTGTAGATAGTTACGTGAAAAATAGCAGAAATTTGGATGCATCTTACAGCAACTTAATTAATATTCTATGTGCTTATGTTCTTTTGTTTTTCTTTGTCTAAATTCTTTTACGGTTATTATGGGATTATGTGTAATACATTTTGATGAAGGTTATAGTAGTTTAACTGCATTTATTGTATTAGGTGTGCCTGTGATGATAAATATAATGTTTAAATATAAATAAAGAAAACTTCATAAATCAGCGAAACACGCCGGTTTCCTGTGAAACCCTAGTCACTATTACTTAATCCGGTCGAGTCGAGCCATTAGGACTAAAAACATGGCTCTCCAACGCAAACTAACTATACAACAAAAATATGAATGAAAAATAAAGAAAACACGGTGTTACACGAAACAATACAATATAATATTACCGATCAACATCCACCATTACCTCTATAATGGTGAGAATCGGGTGACCTGCCCGTGTGAACGCCAATTTATAGTTATTTGTTTTAGATTAAAACAAGAAAATTTTACATTACACCCTGTTTTTCCATAAGGTAAACACTAAAGCAAGGTCTATTGTTAGGTGTGTTTATATATTTTAAGGGGCCCGCCTGGGTGAGACAGGAGGGAGTGTCAGACTCTTACTGACTAAAAACCACCCCGTTCCTTCTCCTGCACGTCGAGCCGGAGCCCCGGTAACCAGTTAGATTCTCCGCGACTCAGGATCGGCATCATCGCCATACGCTCGGGTCTGGTTCTGGTCGGACGGGGAGCCACCCATGCTCGCCGCCTGCAGGCCCGCGCTTACAGTGGCTGGAGATCGTCTCGCGATCCCCGACGCCCGGAAAGTAACTATGTGGCTAACTCAGCGATTTATTTCTCGTCAGCAGAATTTACCATTATTATGTTAGGTTACGTGGCACTTGACCAAAAAGTCGGTCATACTCTTACCTAAGTATAGATCATTATAGGGTCTAACAGTATACAGGTCTGTATTTACTTCAATAATCTAATAAGACGCTAAGATGGCATCCTGTCTAATTTAACGATTCTGGAGGGCCAGAAAACCCTTTTTATGTTCCAACAATCTATTCTTTTTATCTCAACCTCTGTCCTGCATTCCCAGGAGAGTACAAAAGGTACGTAAAATTTCATTATGCATCACAATGCATGGATTTCCTCACGTTTTCTTCACCTCACGATGTTGTGATCGCACGCGTGATAAATGGACTTACATGACAACAGTGACAAGCACATTAAACTATACTGACTAGTATAAAATGACCTGACATTACCAGGTATTCTTGGAAAGTGAAAGGTCAAGTCATTTTGGTAATGTATATAAAGCTCGGTCTACACTATCGGATGAATGACCACGATTTTGTAGGTTGCGATTGCGACATTTTTCGACAAATGGCTACCGTGTTACGTTTGTAGATACTTTAATGTTTTGATAACTACTTGAAGTAAATGACGTTTACCTAATATCTTGTTTAGTCAGTAACGGTAACGGTAGATAGTTTTTTGTGAAGTGGACTGTGTAATGTCATATTCTCGTTCTTTTTCGAAGTTCAAATATTAACGAACTCATTTTTAAGTTTGTTTTTTGCCGTGCTAATACCTTAGGATGTGATTCTATCAGGTTTTGAGTTTCTAATTGTCCAGAAACAGATGTAAGTAGTCTGCGGTTGCGAATTATATATTATAGAATAAGTACGCAAACGAGCAAACGCATCACCTGATGGTAAGCAATCGGCGTGGAAACGTGGCCCATAAAAACCCGAAACACCAGAGAAGTGCGTTACCGTACTTTTGGGGATTAGGAATTTGTGGATATAGGGCAATAGAATTATAACTAAGCTGAAACAGGCTGTGCTGCTGACTATTACTAAAATCAAATGATTTAACTACCATCCAATACAACGAGTATTGAATAAACACTTTTCTATTTAACACACACAGTACACAAATACACACACATTCGCCGTTTCGTAGATGCGAACCTTACATTTAATGAATCATACTTTCATAGTCGAGTTCACTACCACTACTATTAAATTAACGCTACCATACCAAATACCGATTTCACTACATACAAAACCATATTTGTTTTGTGTTATATAAAGATGCTATGACCAATCGATGACGAGCTCCTATTGCTGTCAGAAAGCAGCATATGATACACCATGTTGTGTAGATTCTTAGCTTTATCTCTTTGTATTATGGTCTAAAATGTATC
The DNA here is from genome assembly GCA_902850265.1 of Spodoptera littoralis. Lineage (NCBI taxonomy): Eukaryota > Metazoa > Arthropoda > Insecta > Lepidoptera > Noctuidae > Spodoptera > Spodoptera littoralis. The sequence goes on along the minus strand of LR824542.2, from coordinate 1,254,436 downwards.
GGTTTTCGGTATCTTTATGTGCTAGCAATTGTGTGATTTTGAACTGATTTGAAACTACACATTTCAGTTTTAAAACATTTCTCAGTGGAACTTTCTACTCCTTCTCTATTTTCATGTTAATGTATTTGTTTCAGGATTGTAAGTAATGACTGAAAGTAGACTAGACAAGTAACTATTTGTGAAAATGCTAGGTTGTCTTATTTAACAAAAAACCTTTTTTTGTAAAACATATACGTATGGTCTAGCAGTCATGAGTGCTTTTGTTATCCCCGTGGTCTATTAACGTATGAATGTATGCCCCTAAGTAAAGAGAGAGTTTTATAACATTATATCCTAATATCACAGAAAAGATCTATGTTTAAGTAAATTTTTGAGGATAAAACCCCCGGAAATCTATATCGAATTCAAGACACGTCTTCAACTGTCACGCTGCAATCACCAGCTCAGCGAAGCAGTTAATGAATTGAATCACTAATAAATACTGCTTCATAGACCATAACGTGCTCATATTCAACACTTTTAATACCTAAATAGCACTTTATAGAACTAGATTTAAAGTTTAAAATAGATTTAGGAAAGTCTAGTGTTCCTCTTGGCCTATGTTGACCCTTACAGGTAGTGAGGCCATTTCACTGGATTGTGTAACTAGTTTCTGTTTCATTTTAGCGTCACGAAATCAATTGTTCGTTTCATAAGGTGAAGGAAGAAAAAGAAAGTGTTCGGACAATGGTTCTATTTGAACAAAAGACGTTTGTTAGTTGAACTAAGTTGAAGTTGAAATGTGTCACTCGTTGGCTGCCATTGGTTAAAGTCTGGCGTCGACTTTTGTTTTTTGGTTGGTGCATGCGTAACCTACCTATTACGCATGCACCAACTAGTTTTGTTAGATCTTTGTTAAAGATACATTGAGGAAAGGCTTAACTTATGCTTTTGTTACAAAATAACATAGGCACAGTACATATTCTAAGGACTCACGGGTGGGTGAGGCGGGAGGGAGTGTCAGACTCTTACTGACTACAAACCACCCCGTTCCTTCTCCTGCACGTGGAGCCGGAGCCCCGGTAACCCGTTAGGTTCTCGCGGACTTAGGCTAAGGCCTATAACTAGATGAATATTGTACCAATAGTTACAAGTTATCCTATTAGCTGTGAAGATTGCTATTGTTTATTTTGTACCATCCGGGAATCAAACTCATAACCTAATCGTAACAATAGATACATATACCTAAGGCCGAAGACTTAGGTCTCATTGTTTCTGTCATCTCTATAAGTGATTTATTAATAGTTAGTTACTTGAATCATCTTACGTTTGAATACAGCAGAGAACAGTTTTATACATAAAACTGTAATTTACTCGTTACGACAAATTCGAATCGGTTCGCAAACATTTACAACTTGTACATGACTGCCTTAACGTTACTTTTTATCTAGACTGCCTCATTGGCCGAGTGGTCGCAAGGGCGACTGCCGGGCAAGGGGTCTCGGGTTCGATTCCCGGGTCGGGCAAAGTATTATTGGGTTTTTTTTAATAATTCTCAGTAATAGCACGTAGTGTGCCCGGTATATGGCAATAGGCTCACTCCCTCAGTCACATGGGACTCATAACATAAATAGTGAAAAGTGGGTGTTACATTGTACAATGGCATAATGTGCACCTCTGCCTACCCCTTCAGTGATAACAGGCGTGATGTTATGTTATGTGATCTTTTTGTACCAAATGCATAAAGATTTTTTGCCCGAGGTGCAGTTTAATCAATATTTAATCTGTGCATCGTTTAGCAATGACGCCATTTGTAATTCAGATCGACTTATTAGTAATTATAATTGTGATGCAAGACTAGTATTAAAAGAAAACTGCACAGTGTTGAGAAAAAGTAACATTTACATACGTTTATGTCTTCCTGGTTATGCCATAGTTGGGGTTCGAAACGATGTAAGAAACTACAATCAGACGTATGATAGGTAACCTATCAGACAAAGTTATGATGGCAAGAACTCGTAACTAATACTATAAATACGAAAGTTAATTTTTTAAATATGTTTCTATGCCTCTGCCCTGAAGTGGGACGATCATGGCTGAAAATAATAATAAATTAATTAAATAATAAATATTAATGAGATTTGATACAGACAGCTAACTTCTATACATTTCTTTTCTATAAGAAAGTATAAAATACTAGTCAATATAAATGTTAAAAGGAGCAGTTACATAATTGAATCATAATAATATTTATAACATAATGTAACTGTTAATGACTAATCAATACTTTATTGCATAACTTTTTTCTTACACAGTATTTGTAATGTTTACCATTAAGTCAGGCTAAACTTGGTCCACTTAAGTTTATTTCTGTTACTATAAATCCTTACTTATATTATAAATCGGAAAGTGAGTTTGTTTGTTTGTTTGTTCCGCCATCACGCCGTAACTACTAGACCGATTGCTTTGAAATTTTGCAGACGTAAAGTTAGAAGTCTGGATTAAATAATAGGGTACTTTTTATCCCGGAAAAAATTGATATTTGCTAGAAAAAACAAAAATATTGGTATAGATGGCGCTGTATGTACTGGTATAGATGGCGTTGTATGTAATTTAAAACCAGTCAAGGAATTACCTACTTATTGGAAAAATCTAAATAGCGCGATATAACCGAATTCCACGCGAGCGGAAAGCTATTTGTTTGTTTGCCTGTCTTAAACGGCAGAACGGAGGTACTAATTAATGTGATTTTTTAACTGAAGGTAGTTGAACGGATGGATAGTCACATCGGCTACTTTTTATCCTTTTGTGACGCGAGCGAAGCCGCGGGTAAAAGCTAGTTATCTATAAAATGACAGAGATGGCACGATTAAGTACAAATTAAAATTGAGTAGTCTTTTAGTATGCGCATAGGGCGTAAGTCAGGCATCAAACTTGTATCTGCATGCTGGGGTTTCACTAGATGCAATGACTGGGATATCATCTTAACTCGTCGAGTACCGTCATTATAGACACAATTAAAGAACAATAGGTTGCGGTCACCGGTGACCGCTCGGTGTTTGACAGTTTAAGGACTACGAATGGATTAATTTGGGTTCTACATAGTTAGGTTACCAAATGGATTTTAGACATAACCATGCTCCAACTTTGGTAACCGGTTGCAACAGTGATGACCCGCTGGTATTTGATATTACTAATTACTTAATTTTTAGTTAATTCAATATGTTTTAGATAGATACGATTGGGCTACGATGGGGCTACCGTAGCCTATTGGTTAAAAGCCCCTAAAATAAAATAGATAACAAAAAAAAGCTTTGGTAACCACTTAAGGTTTGCTTGGGCCCATAATCTTTGTTGGTATTAATAAAAAGTATGAATAAATTAATGAAAGTAACTAACTATTTAAGTCAGCTCCTAAAAACGTCTTATAACTAGGTACCTACATAAGCGTAAACAAGCAAGCACTAATCAAATATTAATGCCTTCGTTATGCCGATCTATCAGTATTCCTCAATGCATCTGTGCAGGAATCCCGTCGACCTTGTAGATACCACAATGCATAGTGATCGGATATAATACCTATTTCATTTATAGTGTAACTAAATGTTGAGATAAGTTTATGTATAGCGTAAATATGTAAATAGTATGAGAATAGAGAATTGTTACGTCATTAACTCATTACAAAGGTTAGGAACATCTTTAGCAAATGTGTAAAAAAAGTAACCTACCGATACTACTTTCCAACCTTCTAGTTATCTTCAGTACTTTTTTATAATAACTATCGTTAGACATCGTAGACCGCATCATCGCTAACCACCAAGGGCAATAGTGATCAAACGTAGGCTCATCAAAAATGTATAAAAAAAAACATTCTGAATTAACTTGAAATAGACAGGTTACTCACTTAAATATATACATACTGAGAGAGAGAGAGAGAGAGAGACCACAGAAGTACTCTTCCTCATGCATGAGCAGCATGCGCGGTTGGAGCTTTCCTCAATAATCCTTACTAATATTATAAATCGGAAAGTGAGTTTGTTTGTTTGTTTGTTTGTTCCACGTTCACGCCGTAACTACGAAACCGATAGCTTTGAATTTTTGCAGATGTGAAGTTCGAAGTCTGGATTACCGATTAAGTAAATAATAGGGTACTTTTTATCCCGAAAAATTGATATTCTCGAGGGAAAACGAAATTATTGGTATAGATGGAGCTATGTGTATTGGTATTTGTCACATAGGCTACTTTTTATCCTTTTGTGACGCGAGCGAAGCCGCTGGTAAAAGCTAGTTAGTTATAACTATTTACGTGACTAACCTTTCATTTTTAGTTCATTCAGTACTTCTCTAATAATTCTTTAGGTACAACATTTTATCGCTTTATCACAACTTTATAATAGAGACTTAACAAAATTTTCATAACTCATCAGTTTATAGTTATTTCGTTTGATAATCGACCCCACACGTGCGTGTCCAACAGTCATACGAATACCAGACACAGACATCTAGTTCTTGCAAGATCGATAGTTATTACTAAAGAAAATTCTATGTCAAATAATATGTCACTTTTAATTTTCTTCACAATTACACATTGATTTCATTTGATGTAGGAATGTGTGGGAATTGTATTGTTTTTGTGTCTTGATGTGATCTAGATTAGCATTGCAATATAGTTAGATCGGTTTTACTAGTCTAGACACAAAAAATGAAAACCTAGTTTGTGAAATGTTGTGGTTAGGAAAAGTTTTTTTTTTTAATCATAGGTCGTGCCCCAGAAGTTCAAATTGGTTTTCTGACTACTTAACTAACTATATATATATATTTTAACTATAAGTACAGACTACTAATTTGAGTTAGTCCACTAACTTATTCTTACATCAAGGAAGATTATAACTCATATGCCGGAATACTGAAACGTTACTCAATTTTAAGTCGTGCTCAAATATCGTGCCATCTCTGTCATTTTACAAAGAATTTGTAGAGATAGAACTATACTTAAGCACGACTTAAAATTGAGTAGCGTTTCAGTATTCCGACAATAGTTATTAAAAAAACCCACTGAAAAATTCAGCCGATAATAACTAACTGACTATAATGTTTCTAACTTCATCACATGTCTATAAGATCATAAAATCATAACATAACTTCACGCCTTTTATCCCCATAGGGGTAGGCAGATATGTACAATATGGTACTTAATACCACTGTACAATGTAACACCCACTTTTCACTATTTATGTCATGAGTCCCAAGTAATAGGGGGTGAGCCTATAAGATCAATTATAGCAAAAGTCAGCCACAGTTGTGCTTGCTTAGTTATACAAAATGAAACGCTTGGACTGTTTTTAATTAAGCAAAGATCATTGTATCGTAATTAATAAATTAAGTAATCTAATTTCAATAGATTGTTGCACTTTGCAATTAAGTGACATTACGACCTCGCTGGTTGCATGTAGTTAAACCTAATTAAAAACTATCTTAAATATCACGGATACATATTCATAGAGACGACATTTAAGTGATATTTCTGTGTTTTAGTGTCGTATTAAAAAGCTCTTTGTGAAGCAGAATTACGCAATGTGTTTTTTTAGAAATGTAGTATACCTCTATTTTTCAGTCTAAGTAATGCCTAAAGTAGGTACCTATGTTAGTAGATTGTAGGTTCAGTCAAAATTCGTTTAAAGTAACTACTTATTTAAAGATCAAGTGAGTTTATAGCAATTTTTTTTTTATGGCACAAACCGGCAAACGAGCAGATGGATCACCTGATGTTAAGCAATCGGCGTCACACATGGACATCTGGAACACCAGAGGCGTTACAAATGCGTTACCGGCTTTTTATAATGAGTTTGAGGATATTGTTGGTGATTCGGGGATTGGGGTGATGGGGGAAGATGGGGGGGGGGGGGTAATTGGGCCTCCGGTAACCTTACTCACACGACGAAACAAAACGCAAATTACCTATAAAGTACAATCTTCATCAGTTGATCCCGAATCCATGCTGGGGAATTTCAAATACCTTTAAAATAAAATTTTCTTCGAAACACGAGGTCAAATCCGAGACTCTGTGCCAGCATAAGTTCCTCTTATGACTGCACATCATACTAATACTTAAAGCATCATCTATTGATTTATCAAAATCAAACAAAAACAATTAAATAAAAACAAGAATCTCCAAAGGTAAGCAATTCGATGAATCTGATTCATAACATCGGATCACCGTTTCTTTGAGCAGACATCTTGAACACGTTAGCGTTAGCGTCAAGTGAAGCGTTTGCAAAACTGGTTCTACTGTGTCTAATCAGAATGTTGATTAAATTTATTTTTTCTGCCAAATCAGCGATACTCAAACCTTGGCCTATTGAGGTTTTGTGTCAATCTGTGTATACAGTTGAATAAGGTAGTAGACATTTTTTTAATGTAGGTACTTTTGGTAGATTATTTTAAAACATTAAACACTTATTTTTTTCTTTTATTACAAAATTGAATATTTTCGACGATATATTGATTTAAAATATCGTGCGACGTCACGATTTACTACATTTTTATAGGGTAGCGTGACGTAACGACCCACTTAACTCCGTTTTATTTAAGTATTGTTTTCTTATACGACAAATTAAACTGTCAAGCACCAAGCGGTCACCGGTGACCGCGACCTATTGTTCTTTAATTGTGTCTATAAAACCGGTACTCGACGAGTTAAAAAAATCTAACTGATTTTAAACTGTCAAACAACAAGCGGTCACCGGTGACCGCAACCTATTGTTCTTTAAACTGTCAAACACCAAGCGGTCACCGGTGACCGCGACCTATTGTTCTTTAATTGTGTCTATAAAACCGGTACTCGACGAGTTAATTGTGTCTATAATGACAGTACCTACTCAACGAGTCTGACAAAATATTACATTTTGAATTTTCATACACTGTCTACTACCCTATTGATCGTGACTTCTTTTCTACGAAAATGATTCACTTTTCACTAGAGATGAAAGTTTTACCTGGCGGTGGTATAGGTATAGTTGGTATAGGTTAGATACAGGCTAGCAGGATGATGATTATATTAACTAATCGAAACGAGACCGTATTCGGCATTCTGATTGGTCAGTTCCCATGAACCAACCAATCAACAGCCTTAATAAGAGTTTATTCTACATTTAAATTACTAAGGCCTTTGTTATTTTAATTCCAAATCCCAGTAACTAGTCAAAAAGCCGTTTTATTAAACTCAGGAAATTTAAGTCACAACCTCATTCTTTCTGCGACCAACTAATTATTTGGCTCTACTAGAGGTAGAATCAAGGCAAGTTTTGGCACGTCTTAAAGATATCAAATCATCAAAAATTTTGTATATTTTGATATCTGTTTGTAAAGAAAAAATGTAGTAAACTAAAGTCGAATCAAACCGAATATTTGAATATCACTGTTTGAAGGTGACCGCAACGAATTTAAATGTGGGTTGGTTGTATTTCACGTTTTTAAAATGACTCGTTTTGTGTTGCGGAATGGAAGGGCAGAGAGGCGACGAAAGAAAACACACCAAAAATAGTTAGTTAAAGTAAAATCTTCTTTTACATTACTAGGTCCTTAATTTTGGGGTAATTAGGCTATAAAAATTCACTTGATTGCCTTAAAAAAGCTATATATAAAAAGGATCTTTTATGGATAGTTACTTAACTCCTTGAGTACACCGGTATGAGATAAAATAGAAAATACATTGTCTCGTGTGGATCCGCATTATAGAAATACTAAAGGATGATAAATATTTATAGATATAAGTATATTTAGAAATTATATTAACAAATTCATTGAAAACACAAAATACCGAATAATTTTATTACTTCTATGAGATTGAATAAAAGTAGAACCGGAAATGTTCGTGGATCTTTGATGATCTAATGTCTGACTTTAATTAAACCATCGGAATACTTTCAAAAATCGCTATTTCATTGATCAAAAATGATCATCATCGATCAAGTAATAACTCATGATTACAAGTCATTTATGATACACGTTTACATAACACAAATGCCATGTGCTATATTAAAACTTTTATTAAGAACAGGACTACATAATTCATTATGCAAAAATATATTTTCGACTCCAGAGACGGGCAAAGATGAGGCAAGAAACCTTTTCGTATGTTGGTTAACCTTTAACTCCATATTTTCTGATCTGATCCATCTAGATACAAGGGAACGTGTTGGAGTGGGGAATACCTAAATGACCCATTCAATCATTGCCAAAAACGTTTAGGCATTCTGACTCTGAGACCTATAGATTCGTCACCACCTCTGCACGAAGCTTGACTCTAAAACGAACCGGTTCTCCGTATCTCCGTAATTATGCAGGCATCTACAATCTCGAAACTCGGTCATTGCAGTATGGTTTACACTACTGTCTCTGCTTGTCCCCTTTCAACCGTTATATCGTCAGCTTCAAGGTAGTGATTTGGCAGAAAACGTAAAGTCATTGTTCTAATTTTGGTTGCTCTTGATGCCAACGTTTAATTGAGCTTTGAATTTTTGAGCTCATCAGTTGCGGTTGCGAGCATAGGAAATTGTTTGTTTCAAGAATCTAGGTAAATATAATAATTTACTTAACGGTAAAGAGGATCTTATTCCCTCTAAGATATCAGTTTCAATTTCAGCTGTGCTTACAGTAAGTTCATTAACTATCACAGGCCACAACTATTCTGATTTTCCAAATAAGTTTTAAAGTTTATTGACGTAGACGTACTTATTATAGGTGACGAAAAAAATTCTTGAATTTGAATGGATTGTTGTTAGAGTATAACAGTACAGATTGTACAAGCAGTAGGTTTGTCAAAATAAGAAGCTAATGTTATTCCACAAATTAAGACTAACCAACTGAATCTAAAGTCCCTATATCCTTACTCCTTACTAATATTATAAATCGGTGTTAATTACCGAAGTAACGTGGCCTATTGTAGCTACTAATAGGGTTTAATTAAAACTTCGTATTAGTGCTTGAACTGCTGGTTCGTAATATATTTGTTCTGATTGATCTCAATACATACAAAAAAAATATCTGTCTTAAGTAAGTCGTTGTAACGAAACCATAGCTTGATTTTAATCGCGGCAACGCCATCTAGTTACAAAAAGTGAACTAATTAATCAATATCAATTTTATGAATTCGTTACTTTGATTTCGTGTTGGGTTTTGGTCATTAACAATCGGAAAGTGAGTTTGTTTGTTTGTTTGTTTGATCCGACTTCACGCCGTAACTACTAAACCGATTGCATTGAATTTTTGCAGACGTAAAGTTAGTAGTCTGGATTAAATAATAGGGTACTTTTTATCCCGAAAAAAATTGATATTCCCGAGGGAAAAGTATTGGTATAGATGGCGCTGTATGTATTGCCTATATGTCACATAGGCTACTTTTTATCCTTTTGTGACGCGAGCGAAGCCGCGGGTAAAAGCTAGTATTTTATAAGCCCTCTGATGGTAAATGCTACTTTTCTGACTGTACCAGTCTACCTAGTTTCAAAGGCACATAGCGACATCATAAATAGACTCTCTTACATCGAAAAGGTCTAACCGTCTAACTATTCATTCGCAATTATACCTATAATTACCAAGACAGTTTTAATTATCCGCTGCTGTTAGCTCAAGCCAGAAACAATAAAATTACTTTTCGTCAATTAGGAAGCGTTAAGTGCACAAAGGAAATCTTTAATTAAACTAAGTGATTATTTCTGTTGTTTATTTTTCATGGCAAAATAGGGATGATGACAGGGTATGCACATTAAAAATTTAATTAGTCCGTCAGTTAGGTAATAAAAAATTTTAGACACGTATTTTTTATTTTGTCGTATATAAGAAAACATTATTTAGATAAAGCTACGTCATTTTTGAGTATAAATCGTTCACAAAAGTGACGTCATGCGATATTTCAAATCAATATAAATATCGTCAAAAGTATTCGTTTCCGTAAGAAAATAAAAAATAAATACGTGCTTAATGTTTATAAATTATCTACCAGACGGACATTAAAATAATAATTAGTCATTTACCCTATTGACTAACTGTAAGTTAACAGCCGTGAGTGACAACAGAGTACCTATTACATATTACTCAGGACATGTAAAAGTCGACTGAGGGACTTTTTCTTTTTATTTTTTTTAAAGGGGGAAAATCATCTAATGACTTCTCCCGCCTGGGTGAGGCGGAAGGGAGTGTCAGACTCTTACTTACTAAAAACCACCCCGTTCCTTCTGCACGTCGAGCCGGAGCCCCGGTTACCCGCTGAGGGACTCCATTTCACAGAGATGCTCTCTGATAAACCTGAATCTTTGTAACTATGATCTTCAACCCTCTTGAAAAGTATGAAGAAATAATCAAACCATATTCTTATGTGGAGAAGGTTCATAATCCAGCAAGCGGATTGTCACGGGTGGTCGATGGTGATGGGTCATCAAGGAATTTAATGGATTTTACACAATAGTATTTAGCTCCGAATTGAATTCATAAAACAATGAGAAGAATCTTTTAATAAGTAGGTACTAGCATTGTATTTATGTCCTAAGGTATTCTTCATGTTTGTAAAGTTCATAGTTAATTGTGTCATGGAATTTGGTGATGTTAAGAGGAATTAGGTCATTAACTAGTTATGTGAAATGCAAAACATCTATAGAATTCTGTCATTTCATTACAATAACACATAGAATCGTCTTTTTTATAAATAAACTTATAAATAAATTACTCTAAGAAAACACGTGTAATAGGTAAGACATTTTCGGCAATGGTATGTCGCAAATACCTCATTTTCCGTTTTAACATTGTCATCGGGAACAAGTTCCCATCCGAATTGACACAAAAACCACCAGCCTCGATCCAAATACAGAATCTAAACAAAATAAAACCGCATTCAGTTCATTTTATAGCAAGATTTATTTGTTCGAAACTCGTTTAGGAGTCCTTTGTGTGCAGACAGCGTCTCTTTGTGTCCACTAAACTACTCTCAAATAGGGGACACGTATACCGTCAGGTCATCTAGAAAGCAAACCTAGTTCACGGTCGATGTTTGCTGAATTTCAAAAATATAGACTCAAAAATGTTATTTTTTTATTTATTTATTTATTAACGCTTCATGCACAAAGTGTACACAAGGTGGACTTAACTCGTCGAGTACCGGTTTTATAGACACAATTAAAGAACAATAGGTCGCGGTCACCGGTGACCGCTTGGTGTTAGACAGTTTAATGCCGCAGGTATTTTCTCCCAGTCGTACCTTTGGGTGATGCAGAGAAGAGTGAATGGTAGGAGCAAGAAGCAAGCAACGATTTAATTGAGAAAATAGAAGATTATACTAACATATTTCAAATATGAAGTTTTTGTGTTTTTTAAACAAGGTTCACAAAAATGAGACAGAAAAAATTAAATGACTTTATCAAATTGCAATTGATTTTGAGAAAGTAGACAATGAGGTTCATAATTATTTAGGAAAGACGTAGTTATTGAAATGCAATTTGTCTCATAATTTAACTAGGTAATAACAAGTTTATTATGAGCTGGTTTAGGGTTTGTATAGATGGCAAAAACGTTACTCTCGCTACATAGGTACCTATAGTTACTGTGAAATGGTGCAACAATTGCTAATTCGTTATAACTGAAATCAAAACCTAACTGTTGAAGCTGTTATTTTATGTTAATTAACCAATCTGTGGAAACGGAAGGTCGTGAAGGTAAAGGAAGCAGTCATTGCATTAATTTATCCATAACGGGCTAAACATCCGGAAATGAAAAGCTCTATCGGTCGATGCAATTTGCATCTTAGCAATCTTTCTATCGGATCTTGTAGCTTGGACGGGATTAACTATTAATATACCTGAACTAGTAGATGCCGGTGGCTTCCAACCGGCCGATTTAAGTCTAGATTCAGATTTTTTTAGATCTAGATTCAGCAGTGGAAATCTGAAGGCTGATGTGATGATAATGGTGTCCAGGTTGATTTGTTCAGGGTGCTTAAATCTTTCGGTCAGAATAGCACGGACAGCTGTCGCAGTTGAAGCATTTAGGTATTATTACAGTCGTTACATGACACGAGGAGCTTGAATTAAGTATGTCGGATCATTTATTGGATTGCGTGTTGCGTCTACCCAAAAATATTGGCACATAGTCGTATCTTGAAGATTCATTGTTGACTCTAACATTTTTTTTATACCACAGTGGTGGCAATAATGCTCACGACTAGGGTTGCCACCTGTACTTTATAATAAAGTATTGTACGTTATTTAAGGTAATTGTACTCTATACTTTATAAGAATAATAAAGTACACGAAAATACTTTATTTTTGCAAACTTCATTTCTATTAAAGTCGTAAGTATTTTTCGGTAAACTTATCGATTCGATATCGATATTTATCGATTTATGTTCAATCGATAACTCGCCAGCGCCACTTAGACAATTTCTAGTAAACATGCAATTGTTTAGTATTTCAATGCAATTGTTCAGTAAAGATACTAATTTAATACAAACTGCAAAAAGCAATAAAAATACATTTTTAAATATATAATACTAAATAAGAATAAATTGTACTTTATTTTTGTACTGTGTACTTTTTTTCTTACCTATAATCGTCAATGTACTTTAAATACCAAAGAAAAAAGTGGCAACCCTACTCACGACCCACCTGATGTTAAGTGGTTACCGTGGCGTATGAACGCTTGGAACACATACTATGCGCCTTACTGACTCTTAAAAAAACCTAGGTATTTACTCCCTAGTTAATGTGACACCGATGGTCTGATATCATCTGCTTTAGGTCTTATCTGCGTCATTTGCATTTACCTCGTGAAGCAATAGCAATTTTCAAAATAACTAATCGAATCTTTAGTTAACCCTCAATATCTAAAGCCACACAAGACTAGACAATAATAACTATGTAAACAGAACCAGTTTATGAGTAGTTATCTAGGATATATCGCCATTGTTACTGGCTTTCCAATATACCACGTGCGGCCTGCTCTGAACTCTGAAGAAAGTAACTTATGGTTTCACTTAAAGCGAGCGGTGGACTGAATTTCAAGCAGCTCTTGATATAAGGACCAGTCAGATAACGAATGTCAGTAAGATTTAAAGTTTTGCGATCAATACCTACACAAGGGACATTTTATCATGTCTTCCGGATATTTCAACAAAGATTTGGTAAAGGCGTTTGCACTTCTAGTAGTTTTACTTTTTGCCTCATATGTAGGTACATACATATGTACAATATTCGAATATGTATCAGAGAGATTGTAAAAATACTTACTATTTTTTTAAAAGTGTAACGACTGGAGTTTCTTGTCGTTCTTCTCCACTTGAATCTACTTTTTGGAACGAGCGACTAGCTTCACTGACGGATAGACTGACAGATTATTATTTACGTTTCAAAAGTACTAAATTATGGTTTAATTTGCCATTAAACTGTCAAACACCAAGCGGTCACCGGTGACCGCGACCTGTTGTTCTTTAATTGTGTCTATAAAACCGGTACTCGACGAGTTAATTATGGAATGACCTGATATCTACCTAGTTATTCGTGAAAAGGCCGAAGCGGAAAGTACCTCGTGTAATCACGGTTCTTCTTGGAAGAACCTCTTTTGGATTTCTTATAAGATACTTGTATCTGGCCTTTAGCCAACAAAACTGAATCCTTACAGGGTCACGCACGTTGATTGAAAGTTTCCATCTGACAAAGTACCTACCTACCTGTCATCTGCTCTCTACTATTCACCATAGAAATTCAAATGTATTGTGTGCGTGTTTCCTCCTCTTAATCCTTATAACTATTATGACCCGCATTAAAACATGCAAAATCCATCGCCATTATGACTAACAAGATTATTACGTCATCAGACAGACATCGGCATTCATGGAACCTTTGCAAGTTTAGTCCAAAACCGCAGAACGAAAATAATATTCGATTTACCTACATTAGTACCGCCGTACTCATTGCTTCATGAAACCAATCCAGCAACCTCTAACCAAGAGATGAAAGAACAGTTTAAAGCTTCGAAATATGAATGAAGGTTAGAAGTTTTTAAAACGATGTGGTTAGCGTTACTTTCGTCCAAAATTGGTAAGGTTCCAAAAGGTACGTTCTCTACTGCTTACTGAGTTAATGCTAACGTATACTTAAGTTAATAAGGACCACTTTAGAACCTGTTTTTTGTGTTACAACTGTTTAAGATTTGAAAAGTTAGCATAATTCGCTGACCTTCGGTGTGATTATATACCTAAATAAAGGCCTACTAAAGCAATTTGCTTGGGTACTGACTTGAACTGAGAGCTTTAGCGAATACCTTAGGTGTTCATTTTGCGAAGATTTGCTCTCGTTTGACACCATACTTAATTCACATATTTAGGTAAAGTTTGATGAAAAGGTAAAACAGTCACCAGCGAGGTTTCGTACGAGCTTTCTTGGTCGTAAAAGACATTGTTTTAAGTTAAACATCTCACTTAAGACCGCTGATTTCCATAGCAACCAAACCGATAATTACACAAATAACTGAATAGGTAGTATTTCACCGTTCCGACATGAATAAATTAGCTAATAATTTAGGTGTTTTCTCTCACAAGACGGATAAACGTGCGTGACAAACCGGTGGAGAATGGCAAATGGGGACCTTTGCAACAAGGTCATAGCTTGCTTAACTCTCGATGTCTGCTATCTTTATATTTATGAATCATAGGTGAGAAATATTGACCTTAAAGATCCTGGTAAAATTTTAAAAACTTTTTTGTCGAAAATAAAAAGGTAGCAACGAACGTGCCTAATTTGAATATCGAAAGAAAAAAAAACACAAAGGACAGACTTCTAAATTTGAATTTTAAAATATGGAATGTAAATAAAATAAAATAAAATAAGCTGATTAATGTACTGTCTGTCTAAGAAAAAATTGGTGTCGTAATAATTACGGCTGTTGATTTTGTAATAACTTTGTAACATACCTATGTAAGTGTATGTTTTTTTGGAAATAAAACTCGAAAGTACTCTCACCGTAAATAAGGTCAGTCGAAAAATCACACGCGTTGCATCCTGTACTTTTTGTACACAAAAACGGGGCTCAGCACTAGGTGTGTTCGATTTGATACAAAACCAGTGGTTCACAGCACAACAATACCGTTACTTCGACAACTTGACATCACAGAAAACGGTCAAAAGTATCATAACAACACACTAAATAACACTTTAATAATTGACACAAATCTACATAATTACTGTTTCAGTAATATTAAAGTAATACACACGATGTAACAAAAATAAACTTAGATTAATATTCGGTCTAGCCCGCCACCGTGTAATTTAACTCGACAACTGACAACTTGTGTTTACGTTACGTTCCATTGACACGATTTCATCCGTCTCGTTCTAACACTAAACAGCAATAAACGTGCGAAAGAGAGAGACAATGTTAACCGTAATGCAATTATTATGTTCACCAGCAGTGCCTCTAGTGGTTATTTTAGGTACTAGCAAGTAAGGAGGTTTTGTTTTGACTTCATTGATGAATCACTTGGTTCGTTTCGAATCCGATAGATAGCGTTATTATTAAATAGACTGTCAGTTTTATTACCTACGTGCTGTATTGATAGATGGCGCTTCTTTCACAAATCAAAAGCTCTCGTCTTATCTTATAGGTACTCAAAGCTGAAGAGTTTGTTTGAACGCCCCAGGGCCGCGCCGCCCCTGTGTGCGAAGTGTGCGGCGCACACAGGCGCCAAGACAATAGGGGCGCCGTGTCGCGCCACCACCTCTACTTGAATTATTTTTGTTACCTTAATTATTATATTTTTGGTAGTAGAGTATCGATAAGTAAGTAGGTACAATAGGCGCAACATAGGCCTTGTATACAACAAAACTTATATTACGCTTATTAAACAAGTCTCTCAATATTTATGTTTATTATTAATCACGTTTATGGTTTCATTTTACGCTTAGGGTTTTAGTTTACATTACTTACGAGTTACAAGATCAACGTTAAAACGGCGGCAGATCTTTTGAACCACAGATAAAGTAGGTACCTACTAGTTATATTGAATCATAAAGGCGCCGACTTTGTATGAGTAAGTATGAGTGAGTTTGTGAACGCAACCCGATGCGATGCGTGCGAGGCTATAGGAGTAGGGTCACAGGGATTCCCCGATTTTAACGAACGAGAGAGTCAAGCTAAAACAAAACAATTGAACAATCATTTGATTGAAAGTGTGTGTAAGGTGCGCATTGAACTTTTTACTGACTTTAAAAAAAGGAGGAGGTACGTATGTTCGGCTGATTGTTTTTTTTTTTTAGTACTCCGCCATATGTGAACCGATTTCGAAAATTCTTGTTTTGTTTGAAAGGGTATACTCCCGAGATGGTCCCATTTCCATGAGGTCAGGATCTGATGATGGGACCCAAGGGAAACCAAGGGGAACTTTTGAAAATTCTATGAGCGAGTACTGCGTCTATTTTGTTTTTCAATTACGATTTTTAAACACTACAATTTGATAAGGGTCTGGATTTGACCTGATAATGGAGCCGACAGACAGTCGAGGGAACTCCTCAGCGGTTTATATTAACTACCTTGTGTTTGTACTAAATTAATCAAGCCCAAGCATAGGGTAGTTAATAAAAACAGCTGAGGAGTTCTCTCGATTGTCTGTCGGCTCCATCATCAGGTCGACTCCAGACCGTTATCAAATTGTAGTGTTTAAAAACATAATAGACTCATTACTCGCCCCTAAAATTTTCGAAAGTTCTCCTCGGTTCCTCTCGGTTTCCCTAGGATCCCATCATCAGATTCTGAGCTCATGGAAATGGGACCATTTCGAGAGTATACCCTTTTAAACAAAATAAGATTTTTGGAAATCGGTGTACAAATGGCGGAGTAATGTGCGAACAAACAAAAAAAATCAATCAGACGAACATAGCACCTCCTGCTTTTTTGAAGTCGGTAAAAAAGAGGCGCTCCATCGATTCCGCACACAGGCGCTGCCGGGGGTCAGCGCGGCCCTGGAACGCCCTGATCTCAGGAACTACTAATCCAACTTGAAAAAATATCTATTATCTTTCCTCCTGAAATATAGATTTGTTTGTTTATATTTATATATTATGTAGGTATATTTATTTATTGGTTATTTTCTATAATTGTATTATATTAATTTGTTTTATTGTTCATAATTGGTATTTCTATTGGTTTCTTTGGTATTATTGTTTTTTTTAAATTGATTTTTATCTTATTTGTGTAACACACTATGTGTCTCACTCGGTGTCGTTATTTCTATTCCTGCCACAGGCCCACAGTAGAAATTCCAGTTACAATATGTGGGGCCTATGTACTCTGTCTTTATATACATAAATAATAAATAAATAAATATTTTAGTGTTGGATAATTCATTTGTCGAGGAAGGCTGTGAATAGCTATTCTATAAAACATCACGAATAGGACCCGAGCAGAGCGGGTAAATCCGCACGGATGTAGCTAATGGTAGTTAAATAAACATTTAAGTAGTTGTTAAGATTTTTAAGACGTTTAAGTTAAGATTTTTAGTTTACCATAGTAATATTTCAATTTTTACCACTTATATTATGAGTAAACTGCCGTGAAGGGGTAATAATGGGTAAGCCCTTTTTTTTAAGAGGGAAAATCATCGAATGTCTGCTCCCGCCTGAGTGAGGCGGGAGGTAGTGTCAGACTCTTACTGACTAAAAACCACCCCGTTCCTTCTCCTGCACGTCGAGCCGGAGCCCCGGTAACTCGTTAGGTTCTCCGAGCATTACACTAACCGAATGCATTTCCAGATTCTGTGCTAAGTATAATATCACTCACTGAAACATTTTCGAACGAGATCCCCAAGCGGTCACCGGTGACCGCTCTCCACTAATATTACATTACATTATAGACCTTATTTCCAATGTTTAGAGACTACTTTTGTATGACCAAATTAAGGGAATGGATTTCAACGGGTTAAAATAATATTTTCTCCCAACCCGAGATATTGAACTCGAAAGCCAAGAGCTTTCGAGTTCAATCTCATCAATTCAATTAGGCTGTTGTGTTTTAATTATATTTTTAATGGCGGTCTTTAAAGGCAGATGTGATGGGTACAGCTCGAAAGAAACCTTAAAATAACATATTCCTTGACCCGAGAAATTGGCAGTCGTACTTATAACCACTCGACCACCTAAACAAGTGTTTGGGAAATACAGTAATTTAAACCCCTTTCAACACTTCCCCATTGTGAATGAAGTTGTCATTCTACTGATTTACTGATAATTGCGTGATTAATACCTAACATAAGATATGTCTTAATTAATATGCCATTGACATTAATAGGTAATTCTGATATATCACTAAAACTGTTTGTAGACTACCTCGTTGGCCGAGTGGTCGCAAGTGCGACGGCAAGGGGTCTTGGGTTCGATTCCCGGGTCGGACAAAGTAATACTGGTTTTTTTTAAAATCTCAGTATATTTATGTTATAACTTTCCTAAGACTAGTTTCAAGCCATGCTAGAGGCGAGTAGTAGCAGCATAGTATAAAGAAAAGGGAACGCGACAATCGCCGCGTCGGCCGAATGCTGCTTATGAATATGAGCCTCTAGTATGGCTTGGAACTAGTCGAGTTGCTCGTCAAACAATTACGTAAGTGAGCCGAAATCATAATAATTAAAACCTCAGACAGTAGTAGTACGGTGTCTGGAATTGTGCCCGGTATATGGCAATAGTATCACCCACTATTACATAGGACTCTCTTCCTCGAAGAGCCATCAGACCACCACGGGTGGGGCCCAATAGGGCTGATGCCGTTTCGGAGTCGCGGAGAACCTAACGGGTTATCGGAGCTCCGGCTCGATGTGCAAGAGAAGGAACGGGGTGGTTTTTCATCAGTAAGAGTCTGACTCTCCCTCCCGCCTCACCCAGTCATTCGATGATTTTCCCCCTCAAAAAAAAGGTCAAAGGCCGTTGTTGATAGTGATGAACCACTGGCAGCCTTTTAAATCATCACTCCCTTTACTTCCGTACTCCTATAAAGGTCTTATATCTTAATATTCACAAGTCAACTTATCAATGACATTCTTGTCAACATAACAGTGCAACTGTATCTACGCGACTGCAACCGTTCGCTGCGCACGCGCAAATCATTTCACTCTCTATAGTCATTGGTCGACAACATTTGTTTTAATCTACTTTGAATAAATTACGTATTATATAAATTATTATAATTATAATAAATTGATTTACCTGTACCAACTATTACTTTGTTGATGGACTTTAAACTTTTAAAATTTGTTATTGACATCATTTGCCCGTTTTCGTGCAGTATAGAGTTCTGAGATGCAATTATAAATAAAATGAATTTACGGAACAACGTTTTCTTTGAAAACTATATCTAAGGTATAACACACTCAATCCTGTTTGACTTGTTTCCATAACTTATTTTAATAAATGAAGTAATAGAGATTTATTGTTTCTATTTAGAAATTACTTTTACCGCTTTTCATGACGGAAAACCTAATTTTCTTCACGCAAATGTGAAATTTACATACTATTGACAAAGTATATACAACAGCTAATAAATCAACAGGTGTCGCGTTACATTTCCTTCCTACATAATTAGCATAACAGAAAAATGTTGTCAACTCCCCCCCTTCATTTCCCCGGTGGGGGTATTAGGCGCCGGCGCACAACACTGCGGAAAAAAGTAAAAACACTATCGTTAGTCATTAATACAGACGCAAGCGCACCGCGCACTTTTTTCCAACCATTTCTAATTTCGACACCGTCACGAACGCACGTGTCAAAAAATTAAATAATTCTTTTTTCAAATTTTTATTTTACTTCAGACTTTTACAGCGTTTTTATTGGCTGTTACAATGATTAATAGTGATGTTTATGAATCGTTAAATATCGATACGTATCGCGGTGTAATTTACGCGTAACATCAGCGCAAATTGTGCGTGGTAGAAGAATGAATTGATTGTTGTCGTGTAAACTAATGACTATGACGCGTGTTAACTGTTGTGTTTTAATTATATTTTTAACGGCGATCTTTATGGACAGTTGTGATGGCTACAGCCCGAGAGGTAAGCAAAAACTATCAATTTTTAACTAATTTTCAGGCTCTCACTCTTACACAATTCCAAAATAACAAAAGCTTGTAAAAGCTCTTTAGAAAAAGTTAAATGAAGCATTTCATTGGTTTAGATAAAAAATGTCATCGAGTTGGAACACTCGCTAATGGATTCAATTAATTGCCGTGACTCAGCGGTTCCTTGTGAAAGGAACTGAGATGTTACAGATTTTTGTGACAACTTGCAGCTTCCTTTTTGGCAGCACTTAGATATTTTATGATCGAAATCTTGATTGAAGATCAGAGTTTAACAATTAAATACCTTCTGTTTTAGATTTTATTAATATCGTCAATCAATCAATCAATATCTGGATAATGTTTTTTTTTCTACAAAGAATAATTTTGATTCCCGATACAGGCTTGTTGTATAATAAAATTTTGGGTATAAACTAATTTTTGTTCAGAAATTGAAAGAGGAAAACCTTGCCTTCCGTTTCTCGATTAGTAGCATTATTATTTATTTTATTGTTTAAATCATCTGGAGTATTTTTATATCATAAATCATTAGAAGAATCTGTTTCGTCACATCGCTTTGATTTTGTACGAATCCAATAAATGGAAATTTTGACGTATTTTCCTTACAAATTATGTTAGTTAGACTACAGAATCTTAAATTACAAATACGCCCTTTACCCTCCCTTTGCCCTCTCCAACCACGATACAAACAAACAAACAAACACATAGTACTTTAGTAATAATATTGTAATATCCATCAGTTTACACATTCACTCTCATTTTCTCTGCCGGTAGCTATTATTAATCTAACCGCATTCTAGCAGTAAACCTGTCTAGGACAGCGTAGGTTATAGAAGGGCTACCTAGAAGATCTAGGTACTAAGTTAGACTGCTAATTGGAAGTTAAAGTTAATTATGTAGATGATAAGAACTAATTAGAGCGATTAGACAATTGTTTCGTTGGTCTAGTAACAAATGCGACTGTTAAACAAGAGGACGCGACTTGAAACTAGTAGAGCTTTTCTCAGTATATTTCCGTGAGTAACTCGTGATTTTTAGTTAAGACGTCGGGAGATTGATTTTCGGCCCGAGTAAAGTATTAGGTACAGAGGGTTTTTCACATTTTCAATCAATAACAGCACGTAATTTAATATTGTGCTTAAAAATAATTGCTTGTGTACATATAAAAATAATAAGTCGCGGAGAACCTAACGGGTTACCGGGGCTCCGGCTCGACGTGCAGGAGAAGGAACGGGGTGGTTTTTAGTCAGTAAGAGTCTGACACTCCCTCCCGCCTCGACTAGGCGGTGATGAAAATGGATGATATATAATATAAATAATATGTGATGAGCCTTTGACCCTTCAAAGAATTAGGTCCCTGTCAACTAGTCAAATTCAAACCTTTTTTCGAACTGTCAAAAACGACAGTTTTCTATGAATTTTGTATGAGATTGTGTATTGTGACGTTGTGTTTTTTTACATCAAACAGCATACTTATTTCTTAAAAAAAATCTGGAAAAATACTAAATTTAAGTTAGTCATAAAATCAATTAATGAAAATGTGATTATTTTTTAATATTTTATTGTATTAAACAATCGAAATAATATATTTTTGATTAAGGCAAGTACCTAATTGAAGGCGAAAAAAGCTCCACACCAACTTGTTAACAACCAAGGTCGAATTCAGGTCCTGATGTCCAGCAATAACAATAATAACTACTAAACTAACGCGACAGATTTCACTTTTCCATCACAATATTTATATTGGATGGTTTCCAACAAACGACGGGGTTTCCCTTTGTTGCGGCAGACATTTTGTTTTATAATAATATACAATGTCCAGCTCTTGTAAACCGCTTGTCAGTTGTGAGAATAATAGTTGTAGATGTAAATTGTAGGTTAATTAATTAATTTATCGATTAGGTACTGTTATTATAAACATGATGTAACAAATATTCTTGTAATACTAACGTAAGTAGTTTCAGTTCAATCCGACGTGACAAAAAATACACACACGAAACCGACGTGAAACAACGCTTGCGTTGTATTTCGTCGTGTGAGTGAGGTTACTGGATGTCCAGTTTTACCCCCCCCCCCCCTTCTACCCCAATCTTCACCATCCCTGAATCCCTTATAATTCTCTACGCTAAGCTGAATACCAGTTCACCATTTCTACGTCGTCATCATTCCTGTCTAAGGTCATATAGATGTATAGTCTAATTCGCTCTACGATACACGACTTAATAAAAGCTACTTTAAAGCTCAAAATTGTAATTTTAAAACCGAAAGCTGGTAAGATTTGAAGAACCTGCGAATCAAATTCAAAACCATCAAGACTGTGAGATGAAAGTGTAATAACGCAACTATTTTGTCATATTTTTGAGTTGACAACGTTCAAAACGATATTACATTTTATAAGTTTGGTACAATGTATTGGATTTGTAAGAACAAAGCGATAGAACAAAGAAAAGGAAAGCTTTATTGGACGTTGATGTCGTGCAATCATTTCATAAAATTGGTTTTCAGTAAGTGAACTTCGTCAGAAGCTCATTTACACTGCTTACCTACTTTTGTCTTTTTTAACTCGTCGAGTACCGGTTTTATAGACACAATTAAAGAACAATAGGTCGCGGTCACCGGTGACCGCTTGGTGTTTGACAGTTTAAAAAACGTTGCCCCACACTAGGATTTTCTCCTGTATCGTGGGTGCGTTTACAAACATATAAGTTCACATAGGTACACATGATACTCAAACCCGAAACAACAATCTGTGGATCACACAAAGAGTTGTTCCGTGCGGGAAACGAACCCGCGACACGTTGCGCGGTAGCCACCGCGCCAACTGTGCAGTCGTTTTATTCAGTTGTGCTATTCTGGCTAAACATTCCATGAATCTAACTAACATTATAAATTAAATAGCTGCTTTAGTTTTAGTGTCCGTTGACTGCGGCACCGATTGCTTACTGTCAGGTGATTCACCAGCTACTCTGCCGCCCCCCTATCCCTTTAAAAAAGTTATTGTGTCTGAAACAGTACATAGGTTGAAGACCTTTAGGTTCTTTTTCTTTAATCATCAAAGCCAGCTGTAATCAATCTATAATCGAATAAATAAAATCATGATCTGCCTCAACAGTTACATCACAGACACCACTAGTAAAAGTAACGTAATCACTATAAAGTATAGACCTAGCCACAAATCTATAATCAATACAATTGAAGCCAAAACGTGAGTTACCTGTTGGACAATTTCACACACAAAAGAAGACTCCGGACGGACAAACTGACAAAAAGTCATCAAAAACATTATTAGTATGATTGCTATTGTTGTATTAGAATTACCAAATTCATTGTCATTGTTACATTTATTACGAAACATGGAATGTTTGCGAGGAAAGTGTTGGAGCAAAAACATCGAACTTGCGCCGGCGCAGGTCTGTGACGTCACAACAGATCAATTTCTCGATTAGTACCGTTCCACTTTGTACCAATTGAGTCGGACAGTCTCGTGAGCCAAACAAATTATTTTATAGTTTTGATTTGATTTTAGAAACTACTGATATTACGGAAATGCGCGGTTGCTGCAATTAAAATTTACCGACACATCGATATTTGGGTCTTGATTCGATGATTCATATCATATCTCTCACTTCTGGGATGGGCAGTACCTACATACCTACAATTCTACATTTTCATTTTGATCGAATTTCATCAAGTTCATAAATTGGCCAAATTTTTGAGTCTTTGGTAATTGTTTAATTTGTCTACTTCATCAAAAATGAAAAAATACAAAAAGCTATGTCAAATCCATCAATTTCTCACATCATAAAGATCTAATAGCATTAAAGGATTATTAAATCCAAAAACGATCATCATCATCATCATCATCAACAGCCTATAAATGCCCATTGCTGAACAAAGCCTTTTTCTCACACGGAGAAGGTTTGTGCATTAATCACCACGCTGGCTCAATGCGGGTTGGTGATTTATATACTCATAAACCCAAAAACGATACTAACATAAATTCGTCATCTTACACTTGATTACTGAACCAATTTTTATAGAGGAACTTATAGGCTTATTCACATAAGTATTGGCGGGTTAAAGCTACTGTACTTAATTCTATAAATGTCACTATTACGTAGACAATATTAAATTATTATTTCCTACAATATTTAACATTCCAAACAAGGTTCCAGTCATATAACGCCGCCTTACGACACTGAGAAAGCGCAAATAATATTAAGTACTATAAATTCCTGCCTATTAGCACCAACTGTTAAGTTCACGAATCGTTACTTACGTTAAAATATTGTTATACAGTCATCTAAAACTTGATTTTACATATTCATATATATAAGTGAGGTTACCGGAGGCCCCATTCCCCCGATCCCCTAATCTCCCCAAACCCTGAATCCCCAACAATCCTCAAATTTCTAATCCTTAAGGCCGGCAACGCACTTGTAACGCCTCTGGTGTTCCAGGTGTCCATGGGCGACGCCGATTGCTTACCATCAGGTAATCCGTCAGCTCGTTTACCGGCTTATGCCATAAAAATATATGTCTACTAATATTAAACAATATTGTTTCAAATTCAACTGTCGATTTCATGGGACGAGTGTGGTTATCGCTAATATTTTTGCTTTATAATGTTACACGACTTTATAAAAAAAATACAAACATGTTTCAAAATTAAAATACGTTAATGAAGTTTTGGAAACGATGATGGTCCAACTACACAGGTTCTTACCTGGTCCGAAATGTATCTGTAACACCTCTGGTGTTGCAAGTGTATCTCGGATGTGGTATCGGCTTATCATAAGGCGGTTCTTAAGCTTTTTGCCATTCTATCATAGTCTAGATACCTTTTTATGCGAAAGGGCAGCAAAAGAGTGATCACCTGACGATAAGCAATTGTCGTCGCCCATGGACACCTGCAAGACCAGAGGAATTTGTAGTGCGTTGCCGGCCTTTTGGTGATTGGAGGATTGGAGAAGGAAGAAGGTCGGTGATTCAGTGACCTCTTTTTTGTGAAGGTACTTCAGTTAAGCCAGCCCATTCGAAATAGTCTTTTCAATCCTACAGATTGAAGTGACACTGAATAATAAAGTGACAAATGGAGAGTACCGCCTACAGAGTGATCTGGATTTCAACAAAGATGTCATCTTAGAAATACAATTCCGTGAAACATTTGTTTCACTTTCACGTGACTGCTACTAACGTTTTGTACGCGGAAATTATTGGATTCAAGTTAACAGTGGAAAATATTGGTCAAATTGTTTCTACTGGTGACCTTGTGTTCAGTAGCTATTCGTATTTAGGGACAGCCAGAACAACTGGTATATTTTTTACTGTAGTACAGAATAATTATTTCTGACGTGTTTTGATTGCACAAGCAAAGTTCCCATTATCATCAGTAAATAGTTTGGAATGTTTACCCATGATTGCAATTTCTCTATTTGTAATAGGGCCCCGGTATTCTTAAGTCCCTGTATCAGTATCTGTGGACCATTCTACTGTTAGTATTCTAGTAGAAGTAGGTAGAAACCCTTTACAGAATAGAAGGCATATGACATGATTTTACAAAAAGATTTCGTACATAACTCCACAAGCACTTACCGAATGAAATCGTCAGTCCAACTCCAATCAATTTACAAAATTACGAGAAAACGCCAAAGACAAAACAAAATAATTGTAGCTACTGGAAAACATAACAGTTGACGATTAACTCAACAGTTAGATAAGATGAAAATAAAAGGTAAGTGAAGGAAATTACGATAGCAATGGAAAGTAAATAGCTGAGCACTTATTGGAAATAAATAAACCTAATTGGATTTGAAACGGAAACTATTGGACGTTATGTAATCCACCGCAGCTGAAATGTTACAGTCTATTGGTAGACTGATGACTGTTGGTGAAGCGAAAGAGGTAAGAATCGTAGCAATTGGCGTTCCTAGCCTCTGACTATATGGGAACCAGGTGTAAAGTTATGTATGTATAGGTGGTTGCTTCAGTTGAAATGTTGAAAAGTTTAATAAGTGATTGTAAATAGTGTAAAGAACGTGCTTCATTATAGATTGGGTCGAAATTAATCTATAAGATTCCTATCCTAGGTAATATGTAACATATCACTTACATATTATGCGACATATTACTTTGTAGGGTCAATTTCTTCGGTTGGTGTGCTGGTAATGAGGATTTTTTTGTTCTACGTTTCTGATTAATATCATAACTATACCTACTTTAAAGTATTTATAGAACCCTATCAGCATGTCCTACGTTTTCAGTTGGTACTATTATTAGTTTTACCTACTGGTTGTATTTTGCGAATTTGCGCAATTTCTTGTTTTACTGCAGATTCTTGCTTTAAAATAGGTAGTCACAGCGAAGCGTCTAGTTTTTTTATACTAGTTTTTGTTGGCGAAATATTTTGTATCTAAAACACCGACTACTATACTATAGACCATCTCATGCATTTTAATGGTCACATAACACGATTTATAACAAACTATAAATGGTGTAATTTTCACAGACGAACAAAAATCTCACGCAAGTCCTTTCACACTTTGGACTCGATAAAAACGGTCAACAACAATCGATACTTAGAATATCGATTGGATATCAATCGAGACAATCTGTCATTAGAAAAAGACTAGCGTTTTCCCCTGGCGTTTCTTGTGGTATGATGATGACTGATGCGTTTGCAAAGCACGAGAGATTTCATGTGAAATACATACTATTGTCATTTGTTATTCCTAGTCTGATTTGAAAACATTTGACGCAATCAGTCCATTTAATCTTTATATATACATATAATTCTTCTGTGAGTGTGTATGTCACTGAACTTCTCTCAAACGACTGGACCGATTTTGATGAATTTTTTTGTGTGTGTTCAAGGGGATCTGGGAATGGTTTAGATTCACAAATCAGCCCGGCAGATGGCGCTGCAGTCGATGTCTAGGTTATTTATGCTAAACGGCTGAACTAATTTGAATGAATTTTTGTTTATACATTCAAGTGGATATGCAGGACAACGTCTGTCGGGTCCGCTAGTGTTTTTATAAAATAGTAGATCGTATTGGTGGATTTTTGGTCATCTAATGGATCGTAGGCCACCTTAGTCTTCCAAAGAAGGTTTCTTATAATCTGCGACACAGGCGGGTAAGGATCGCAGTTAAAAAAGTTAGTACAGATCGAAGTTCAAAATCTCTTTCTAATATGTAATCCTTTAATCCATCATATGTCGGAACGTAGATATACATACATGAGACAAAATGAGTTTTTATCGTATCTCATAAAAGCAAATAAGAGGTTTATCGGCTTTTAAAACACACACACGAAGAGTGGAGGCGACCAATGTATTTGTTACATAAACATAACATAGCATAACATAACATCACGTCTTTTATCCCCGAAGGGGTAGGCAGAGGTGCACACAGATATAACACCCACTTTTCACTATTTATGTTATTAGTCCCATGTAATAGGGGGTGATCCTATTGCCATATACCTGGCACAATTTCAGAATCTGTTACTACTGAGATTTCTTTAAAACCCAGTAACACTTTGCCCTACCCGGGAATCGAACCCGAAACCCCTTGCCCGGCAGTCGCACTTGCGACCACTCGGCCAATGAGTTGTTACATAAACTAACTTTAAAATATTTAACTAAATTGTACTTAACTTACCACCACAATCAATTTTCAACACGGTAGGCGAGTATAATGGAAGGTAGCACTTACCATACAATTAGAGGGCCGTAAACCATAAACTTTTACTTGTAATCGTTGTATTATTGCAATTTAGCACCCATTCAGTTGTTATAACAGTTATAACAACTAAATGGTAGCCGTAAGAAACTTGCTCTTTCTTCAAAACTCTCTATTTCGTTTGAACATACATAAATTTAAATGTTTTTGATATTTAAAGGGATAGATTTACCAATCTTTGATTGATTGCTTTCAATTTGATTGACTGCCTTATTGGCCGAGTAGTCGCAATTGCAAGGGGCAAGGGGTCTCGGGTTCGATTCCCGGGTCGGGCAAAGTATTACTGGGTTTTTTAAAAAAAATCTCAGTAGTAGCATGGAGTCAGGAAATGTGCCCGGTATATGGCAATAGGCTCACCCCCTATTACATGGGACTCATAACATAAATACTGAAAAGTGGGTGTTACTTCTGTGTGCACCTCTGCCTACCCCTTCGGGGATAAAAGACGTGATGTTATGATGTTATGATAACTTTTATGACACTCACAATGGTCAAAAGCGAATCTTATACTCTATATATCTACTTTTATACAGCACCCATAATGATTCTCCCTGTTTTTATTCTAAATAACCATGAAGTTGTAAAATATAATCTAGCAATACTTTAACTAATAACATAATCCAAGCAATCAGGTAACTCTAGATGTTAGTTTCTTAACTTTCTCCTCTAAGGTCGTGGGTTCGATGCTTGCCCCGATGACACGACGCCACTCATTTCTCAGAACAAATTATACATTATCTACGCTTGAAATAATAGTGGACTGCTTACCTAATGGCTTTATGAGGTGTTAATGTATGAAGACTATGAAGTAATAGTTAAGTTTGCGTGAGAGTACAATTATTACATGATTTTATTAGCGTTTGTGTCAGTCGTGTTATGTTTAATGATTCATTTTGTAACAATGTAATAGAAATAGTGGCATTTTTCACACGTAAAACCACAGATATTATTGTTGTCTCATTTGTTAAGATGTTACTTACTATTGAGGTTTACGTGGAATTGTATTCAATTGAGTAAGTGTGAATGAATGTATAACAATAACATAACATAATATCAGCCTTTTATCCTAGAACGGGTAGGCAGAGCTGCACATTCCGACAATTAATGCCACTGTATAATATAACAGCCACTTTTCACTATTTATATTATAAGTCCCATGTAATACGGGGTGAGCCTATTGCCATATACCGGGCACAATTCCAGACTTCGTGCTAATATGGAGATTTTTTTTAAAAACCCAGGAGTATTTTGTTTGATTTTGTGCATTTTAATTCTTATGTGTTATTTATTATTATGAACATTATGAACATTATGAACGTTGAATAACATAACAGAACATAGATAGGGGATAGGTACACCTAATAGTTAGAATTGGCAGAGGTGCAACCAGGTGACTCTATAAAATATAGTTGACTGTTTATCTTGAATAACTTATTATAACCGTCGGCTCATTTACCAGCTTATGCCATAAGAAACAATAACTAGTACTTAATCAATTCCTTAACCCTTGACTGAGGACAACACGGAGAACAATAGAAGATGGCTAT
The DNA here is from genome assembly GCA_902850265.1 of Spodoptera littoralis. Lineage (NCBI taxonomy): Eukaryota > Metazoa > Arthropoda > Insecta > Lepidoptera > Noctuidae > Spodoptera > Spodoptera littoralis. The sequence continues at coordinate 1,225,068 of LR824542.2, read as the reverse complement.
AATATAGCCATCTAAATATTATTTAGATTGATTTGTCGTATTTGAATTATAGGTAGTTAAAAGTCATTTTTAGTCTTTCTTATTCCAAAAGCGTTACATAGAGAGGAGATCAAGGAGAGTAGGCAGGCCTTTGCCTTGCTGTGGGATGATCATGGCTAAAATCAAGCCTCGAAACTAGCTTTGAAAGATTGAAAGATGAGCAACAATCTATACACTCCAGGTTACTATCGTAGGTTCTTTATGAATGCATGTAATAGATGTTTTAAAAAACATCCACTTATTTCCCATAATAACTTACTTCAAAGAGTCTGGGAAAAAGCTTCTGACAAAGCGAACCTCATTTTTTCCCTCAACTTTGCAAAGATCAGTTTACCTCAGTAAATGTTAGTAAGTTCACCTCATTAGTTCGGGGCACGATTTGAACCTGAGTCACGACCTTCTGATGCCCTGTCAACAACGACGCCTAGCCGACACTGTCGTCTGCACTTCATAAAGTTTAGAAATTATTACATTGAACTTTAAAATACTTTGATAAAGCCTTAAATACAATACCGCTAATTTTCTATTTTGTCGATTTTTCGATGTGTTGAATGTGATCATGATTTAGGCATTCATTACCCGACTGCCAAAGAAGGAGGGTAATGTTTTTCGAGTGTATGTAAGTATGTATGTATGTCTTTTCCTTTGTGACCACCTGTAGCCTAAACGGCTTGATGGATTTTGATGTATGAGGTATCGTTAGATTTGTCTTGATTACGGGAGTGTCATAGGATACATTTTATCCTAAAAGTCCCACGGGATAAAGACATAATAATATTTTTTCTAAATTTCCCTTTAAAAAAATATGTATGCGGTATCATTAGATTCATTTCAATCACGGGAGTAATTAATATAGGATACGTTTTTTCTCAAAATTCCCACGGGAACATGTTAATTCTGCGTCAACGCAAAGCAACTCATGCGTTAGCAAGCAAAAAGATAGGGCGTGGCCTGGCATGCGGCGCGCGGCGCGGTGCGGAGGGGGATATGCTCGAGTATACAGCCCGATTGCGGGCACACGCATGAGGGCACACGTCGTTGACGGTCGTCTCTAAATAGCGATTTTTTCGATACTTCGTCGTCTGACGCGAAACTTATAAAGTATAAATAACTCGTTCTTTTTTTTTTCTTTCGTGTAGCCGTGTTAAAACACTTGCTGGGTTAGCAATAAAAACACTCGACCCAAAAAAGCTGTTGGACCGGCCCCACGACGAATGTTCTTTAACTGAACTTAAACGTTTGCGGGATCTTCAGCAGTAATGACTCACCTAATTCTTTTTCTTCTTCACTACCAACAGCCCAGATTGGCGGTAAATTTATGTTGCGGAGTAACATCACTCGTAATCTAAAGCCAAATGTCGTCGAAATAATTTAAAATGGTACTTACATATACATAGTCTTCTACATCTACAACATTTTCGTTAAATAAAAACAGCTAAAAAGTTATAAATAAAAAAATTATTATTAAAAAAACAAAATACCCGACTGCACACTAAAAAAAGAGTAAAACAAGCCCCACAATAATATTGATCAATCAAATGCTAAAAACTAATTATGTAATACCGTTTAAACAATACCTATATTAAAATACACTACAATATGTGTTCGTAATCGATAGTTAAATAAACAGAAACTTGTTTTGAATACAAATTTACTGAATATAATTTATAAATGTTGATGGAAAGCATCGCAGGCGGGGACCACCTTGACCGCCACCAACGAAAATTCTGCTAAATGGTGCACAACCGAAATGACTATAAATAAGCCTCTGTTGGTCCCCGCCTGCGATGCTTTCCATCAACATTTATAAATTATATTCAGTAAATTTGTATTCAAAATAAGTTTCTGTCTGTAATTTAACTATCGATTACGAACACATATTGTAGTGTATTTTAATATAGGTATTGTTTAAACGGTATTACATAATTAGTTTTTAGCATTTGATTGATCAATATTATTGTGGGGCTTGTTTTACTCTTTTTTTAGTGTGCAGTCGGGTATTTTGTTTTTTTATTTAAAGAATTATCTTTATTATCATCCCAATTGTGATGCTGTAAATAGTATTTACAGCATCACAATTGGGATGGAATGGGATGATAATTCAAAACATAATTTATCCGTAAGTTAGGTAATGAAAAAATATTAGACACGTATTTTTTTATTTTGTCGTATAATAAAACAATAAATACTTAAATAAAACGAAACATAATTTATCCGTAAGTTAGGTAATGAAAAAATATTAGACACGTATTTTTTTATTTTGTCGTATAATAAAACAATAAATACTTAAATAAAACGAATCAAAGTTTAGGAAACGAATCAAAGTTTAGGAGTGGGGGCTAAAACGTCATTTCTACGTATAAAATGTACATAGAAGTGACGTCGCGCGACATTTCAAATCAATATATCGTGTAAAGTATTCGTTTCTGTAAGAAAAGAAAAAATACGTGTCTAATGATTTAAAATAATCTACAAGACGGACATTAAAATAAAAATTAGGCATCTACCTTATTATTGGTAAATACTTGAACGAAGATGTAAAAAAAATTACTTGCGTAGTACTTTAATTCTATTATTGTAATTATGATAGAGTACCTATGGTATGGTGGTGATTATGAATATGTTTACCTATTGTAACATTAGGTATGTCGTAGGAGGCCGAGGTTGGTTCTACTTAAAATGGCGACGTTATTAATGTAGAACCATATTCTTTGTGGAACTTGTGTCCATTTAAGTTATTCCTCAGTTAAGTATTAAGTGATGATTGAAAAATCAGCCCTGAGGAAAATTACGATGATGCGACAGTGTCATCATCAACACTAACAGTTCACTACTGGTCTAGGAGTACCCACTAAACCACATAAGAGGATTTCCCATAATCATCACCACACCATACTCCATCATAATTACATTAATAGAATTAAAGTACCTACGCAAGTAATCACAAGTCATAAATGTTGTAACATCTTCATTCAAGTATCGTAAAGCATGCTTCCTACGATTACGCAATCATTACTGGTTAGATACCGGTAATGTTATGTGCAGTGTGTACGGAATACGCAATGGATTGAGTTTTCATTTTCACTTCGACGTGACTTGCATCGTGGTGTGGTTTTAATTATAGGAGGTAGCGGGCTGTTATAATCAGCATGGCACTAATTTTTTGACAGATACGATAAATATGTTCTACTGCTTTTGAATTTGTTAAAAGTACTGTAACACAAATTATGTAACTGGTACGCATAAATATGAATTGGAAGCTTAATTCTTCTTTCTAATATACCTACATATTTCTTTGTAAAACAAGTTTTCTAATAATGCCATAATGCATCCTATATCAAATTGGACGGTCAGTTTCTGTTGTTACTTTGTAGTTTTGTTAATTATTAGGACACAAGACAGCTCAAATGACCTTCAGTTAATTAAAATGTCGACTACACAACGTTATTGTTCGTTTATCAGATTTGGATCATAGATCATATTAAGTGTTTTATAGATAATTTTCATTCGATATAGCCAGTGCTTTTATGGCCCTGATTTTTATTTATAACACTAACTTTACAAAGATAGAATGCAGTAAAGTCCCTAATATTTTTTTTTTAATGGGACAAGCCCGCCTCAACCTCCCAAAACCGCTGCAACTCCTGTAAGCCAGGATCTACAGTAGATACAACCATCAAAACACCGGAACACTGAAGTCCGGCGCGTCCCAGGGACATGAGTAACTGTCTTGGTTCCCGCAACGAAGTGAATCAGAAGATATTATAAGAGGAGAAGAAGAAAGTCGCTAATACATTAACATATTAAAATTTCAACACCAATATTTCATTAAACGTAAATTTCGAATCCGCTCCGCTTATACCTTACACCATACTAAGTACTAGTAGTATAACACGTGGTCATGGGACAGCGATGGTGCTGCATGTTGCGTCACTTTATGCTGCTCATCGGGTGGGAGTTTAACGACCTTTGTATTATGGGTATAGACTGACAAGTAGGTAGTTACCTACTTCTGTTTTTTAAGTAAAAGGTACTAAGACTTTGCATGCTTTTGGTTCATTCACCGTTTCAGTGATGAGCTGAAAGCCTGAAACAAGAATGTTTTCTAGAATTATTTAATCCAAATGAAATATCGTGTATAATAACCACAAATAAGATCACTTTTATGCACAGAGATAACTTCCATAACCTTAATTTCAATGTCTAGACTTAAATATTAAATACTTAAGGTTTAATTTGCTTTAAATTTTCAAACAAACAAGGAATACAACCTCCCTTCTCTACCGGATTACAACAAGTGTTCCCACGTCGGGCATCGAACCACTATACTTGCAATAACCTGTAATCAGATCACAGGTATCCATTTTCACGAGCACACACAACTGAAAGTAAAAGGCACGGAAGCGCATGCGCACTGGAAAGCGTATACAAACGATATTTTCCGATCACGCCGCCATCGGCGCGTGCGGCGTTCTTGTGTGGTTTTTCAGGAAGATAACTTGTGAAAAAAGGGTGTTGATTAATCAATGTCTATTTTGTTTTTGGTGTTCGATTAATCTCGTTGATAAGTTTCCTGATTTTTTATTGATAGGTGTTTGGCCACTATCTGGCCTGATAGTAAGCGATGATCGGCCTCTGATGGAGCAACCTGCCCATGAGCAACTTATTTACTCAGGCCTTGAATAAACCCATCACTCCACCCAGGCTCCACTTTTAAGAGGGGATTGCCAAAGTCTTACGTCTGGCAAGCGGGTCAGAGGTCGCTATCGCAGTTAAACAGGCTCTGGTGGTGGTGTTGGTGAAAAATTTAATCTAGCTAGGAGTACCAAAAAAGATACCGGCCGAATTGAGAACCTCCTCCTTTTCGGGAAGTCAGTTAAAAATCATTAAACTTTCGCTTTCAAAGTATAATTCCCATAAAAGAAAATACTATGGCTCCATGACAAAGTGACGTAACAAATTGGCTTGGTATTCTAAAAGCATCCTTACTTCCTAGACACTTCTGTATCTATTTGCATACATATTACTTACATACCATGCATACATTTAAGGTATAAAGTTGTAGAAGGACTAGTGTTAATTAGATTAGTTATATAATTAGGAATGTGTAGAAAGTTAGTTGTGGCAATAATGTTAAGAAATAGGCCTTTTTCGGAGAAGGTATTTGCTTTTATTAGGACCAGCCTATAAATAGCCATTGTTGACCAAAGGCCCCTTCTCACATGAAGAAGGTTTGAGCGTTAAGCACCACGCTTGCTCAATGAGGGTTGGCGATTTCAAACTTATAAATTTTATTATAAGCCAAGGTTACCTCACGATGTTTTCCTTTACTGTTTGTCAGTGGTGTCTAGATAATCTTAGAAAGTATATACATACATATATACATAACTTCACGCCCGTCTCCTATTGGGGTAGGCAGAGACTATGGAACGCCAATTACTACATAAAATTACTAAGTACACTACATATAACTCGGAAAAGTCACATAGGTACTTACCGTTGGTAGGTCACCCTCTTGCATGAGAAGCGGGCGTCTTTTACCTTCGAGCCATCACCCCCATATACTTACTTCCTTTAATAAATAAAATTTCTGCTAGTTTTAAGTTCCTTGGCATGGAACTAATAACAATTATTTTTCTTCCAATGGGAAACGAACCTGAACCTGTAAATCTCCATTTTTTACCGTCGCAATTTCTATCAAATATGTAGATCAATAAGACAATTATAAACAAGCCTTCGAGTCGCTACAATATAACAATAACATACTCACAAGCCAATAAAAACGACAATACTTCAATTTAACCAATGACAAGTAATTCACTTGTTAACTTAACTAATATAGTTGCCAATAAATACCTGGTTATGTTGTCATTTACGTTTGCGTTTTAGAATGAAATGTAATGAGGTAATTGACGTCAACTGAATTGAAGAATTATTATAGTCTCGTTAAAATTGAAACATTTTTAGCACAGCACTATTGATATCTATGTCACTATTAGTTATTTTTGATAAAATTCATTCGATAACTGACTGCAGCAGGGCCGGATTTAGGGGGGGGCAACCGGGGCGAAAGCCCCGAGGCCGCCACAAGCAGGGGGCCTCCACAATAGAGACTTCGGAAAGAAAAATCTTTCAAATTTCAACTAGTAAACCTAGTAAACATCTTTTCTTTGATATTTTTTTTTTCGCTTTTACCTTTACCTACAGCCTAAAGTACTTTATACATACATGATTATTTGATTATATAAATTTTAAATATTAACAGAAACAGAAATCATTGATCTATATTTGTTCACTCCAATCAGGCAATCAGTGAAATATCAAAATCTCAAATGGCTCTGATAAGCACTTCCAATTTACTACCCATCTTGAGGGAGTACCACAATGGCTCAATGGCTCAGTGGGATGGTACTTGCCCGCAACCTCGGAGGTTGGCTATTCGATTCCGTGTCTCGACCATTAAACAAATTAATTGCAGTATGTGAACAATTGGTATTCTTCAATTCTTAAACTCAAAATCTGTCGAGCGTCCTCGAAATCTATCGAGCATCCTCGATCGTTTTCAAGCGTCCTCGATTGTTTTCGAGCGTCCTCGAAATCTATCGAGAGTCCTCGATCGTTTTCGAGCGTCCTCGAAATCTATCGGGTGTCCTCGAAATCTATCGAGCGTCCTCGAAATCAATCGAGCGTCCTCGAAATCTATCGAGAGTCCTCGATCGTTTTCGAGCGTCCTCGAAATCTATTGGGCGTCCTCGAAATCTATCGAGCGTCCTCGAAATCTATCGAGCGTCCTCGAAATCAATCGAGCGTCCTCGAAATCAAGCGAGCGTCCTCGATCTCAATCTGGAAAACAATTTGGGGCAAGGGGGCCTCCACTCCTTTGTTGCCCCGAGGCCTCTGGACCCCTAAATGCGGCCCTGGACTGCAGGTAATCCACAAATGATTTTCCTAATTCTTGTTGTAATGGACACGTAAAACTACGTGTTTTTAAACACATCTAGGATACCGGAAAAATTCTGGTGTGGACAAAATTAATTAGATTCTGAGTATTTTTTAATTTCCACGGGATATTTATATGAAAGAGAAGATTAATTTAACTATGCATATATAACATAATTTATATAACTACATAAATATTTACAACTTAAAATTAACTACAACTAAACTATTAAATAAAACGAAAGTAAAAAAAAAGAAAACAACAAAAATTATACCCTTAATTTAGGCGTCAAAGTATTCGTCCGCATCATTATCACATTAATATAATTTGTATACATAACAACTAAATTTCGTCAGTTTTCCTGTTCCTTATTTAGTCTTAGTTAACACTAAAAGTTAAAAATAAACCAAAAAGCAATTTACAACCATAACTAACAACCAAATAATATCCCACTAAACAATAATCATTCTAAATTGCACTACAAATGACAAATTAAACCAATCAATCACCAATGTGGTTCAGTATAACTGAGATCCGGTTCAATAGTGTCACGTAACTCGATTACGTCACCGCGATATTACATCTGTATTTAGCACGAAACATTGCACACTTATTTTGAAGTTTAAAGCATTTCTCTTGCAATTTGGAGATTTCACTAGTCTAATAGTTCTAATTTCGCGTACATTTTCTTCGAAGGCGTCAATAGAGGTTTAATTATATTCGTAAAATATGTATTTCATATGTTTTTTTTATGACACAAGCCGGTAAACGAGCAGACGGATCACCTGATGATAAGCAATCGGCGTTAACCATGGACACCTGGAACACCAGAGGTGTTACAAGTGCGTTACCGGCCTTTTGGGGATTAGGAGTTTGAGTATGGTTGGGGATTCGGGGATTGGGGGGGGGAGGGAGGGGTAATTTGGCATCCGGTGACCTCACTCACACGACGAAACACAACGCAAGCGTTGCTTCACGTCGGTCTTCTGCTCGGCCGTGGTGTCACTCCGGTCGAGCCGGCTCATTCGTGCCGAAGGATGGCTATGGAACCTGTTTTATGTCACTAGCTTCTGCTAGCGGCTTCGTTTCCGTAGAATAGAAAGTATGTGTTAGCCCAGACCATAGTCTACCCTTGTTCCAAATTCCATCCTGATCGCTCCAACCATTTTGACGTATAGGAGCAATAGCGTGTAGCAGTCAAATCTTTTGCATTTATTATATTGGTAGCATTGTCAGATATCATCGTCATCATACTAAAAATCGTTCTTCGTTATCAATGTTGAATGATTTCGTCTCTCTAAGCGATAAGTCTCACGTTTGGCAGGCACAGATCCTCAATTTCTAATACCCAAAGGGTCAATCCCAAACTAAACACGCTTGTAACATTTCTAGTATTCCAGGTGTGTGACACTGATTGCTTATCATCAGGTGATTATCTACTCGTTTGCCAACCTATGACATAATAATCGTTTTATAAACAATGTTTAAGAAAACTGACTTTAATCCTCCGTTTTTGAAGTTGATTAATTAATACTAAGTGTAACAAACACTTTTCTGAAAACCATATCAAAATCGGTTCAGTCAATTGCGAGATAAACGCGCACAAACATAAACACATACAGTCATACAGTCATACAGCCATACATACATACACAGGTTCTAGCGACAACCTCCTTTTTTGGAAGTCGTTTAAAAACAATGTGTATATGTAGAACTAATTTATGTTGGTAACGTATAAACCAGTCGCGGAGAACCTAACGGGTTATCGGAGCTCCGGCTCGACGTGCAGGAGAAGAAACGGGGTGGTTTTTAGTCAGTAAGAGTCTGACACTCCCTCCCGCCTCACCCAGGCGGAGGCAGTCATTCGGTGATTTTCCCTTCTTAAAAAAAACGTATAAACCAATATAAGTCTATCTTTTACCTGTAAGAATGAACTAAAAATATTATTTGAACCATAACTTAGTGAAAGTGGTTGGTTACTTAGCAACCATAATGATTGATGGTCTATCCTGACATTTTGAACTTCCGTCTCCTGACCACATTTTGTAAAGCGAATTTGTTTTGTATTCAGAATCAATGGAGCTGCGCAAAAGCATTTAACGTATGAATGGTTGAAATTAATGGTGGAGATGATTTTAAATGACAATGGGATGATGTTTCAAGCGATTTTTTTTGTATTGTAGTATGTTGTAATGTTTCCAAGGTTGCTTTTTGTAGGTGATTTTGTATAATATGTCATTGAATGGTATGTAACATTGTGAAGTCCATTTTGTTCTTCTACAAATTCATAGTCTGATTTTTGTAGGGAAGGCAGAATTAGGTAAAACGCACTTATTTATAGTTTAGAGGATTTTTTGAAATAGGGGTATACTGTTGAAATATCAGACCCTAAATTTGTTCATATAAAAGTAGTCTTTAAACATCGCAAATAAAGTCTATAATGTAGTTAGTGGAGAGCAGTCACCGGTGACCAACTGGCGATAAATGGGAATGAAAATGTGTGATATGCATTTGGGAATGATTAAGGATCTCGTTACTTTTCATAACTATACGTGCAAGCGTCAAAGGAACTCAAGTGTCAACTTTAAAACAACAATTATTTTTCTACTTTTATAATAACTATCGTGAGACATACTAAATTACGGTTTACGCACGTGAAAATAATAAGAAAAGCTCTACTAGTTTCGAGCCACAGAAAAGCTCTACTAGTGACTGCGCACGCTGCTTATGAGGAAGAGCTCCTCTGTGGTTCGAAACTAGTAGAGTTTTTCTCAGTATATTCACGTGAGCAACCCGCGATGTTTAGTCAATTAACTATATTCTCACTACTCATTTAAAAATTGACCGGTCTTTGACCCGAATATTATTTGAAGTCAAAAAATACAAAAAAATCTTGTATAAACCGGGTCATCCGTTTGGATCTGGCATCAGAGACGGCTCGACTAATTGTTCAGATGTTTTTGATAACGTTACTCTGATTATCTTGGTAGATGACGTCTTAATTTCATTTGCTGGTCGTACGTCAGTTGGTCGACAAAAACCTTTAGGGGTCCTTGTTGAATGTAAGGAAACCACGTTTTAGTTGTTAACTGGACTAATTTATTTACTGATGTAAGTAGTACTTACAGATCCAAATAGGTGAATTATACGATTAGAAGTAGTGTGAAATTGTAAATGCGTTTATATGAAATTAAAAAAAAACTTTAATACAAAGTTACTTGATTTTTTTATTTGTTTAAATACATAATTAAACTATAATAAAACTAAATATTAATAATATTTATGACTACATAAAATTGTGGTGATTCCGTAAGGGCAACCCGGGTCACGGTTACAGGCAGTGAAGGAACACCGCGGTGGTTTTAGCCGGTAAGAGTCCGGCACGCCCCCTCGTCGTCCCCACGACGCGGGAAGTCCATGAGGATTTCCATCGCGATAGAAAAAAAAAAAAAAAAATGACTACATAAAATAAACACATCAAGCTTCCTTGTGCGTACTGCTAAGGAGTGAAATTTTTTGCCAGAGTCTGTATTTTCATCATCGCTTACCACCAGGCGAGATAGTGGTCAAACGTTGGCCCATCAAATATAAAAAAACATAAATAGTAATTTAGACATTTACAACTTAAAATTATTTAAGAAAAAAAATTACCTTGCCACTGTTAGTACACTATTCAGAGAACCAAAATAAGTAACTCTATGAGACTTTAACGCTTATTATAATCACTAGCGTAATCAATTAATTGATGCGTATTCTTCAAATCTACACATGAATAAAGTTATATTAAAAACCCCTTCAAACTTGAAGAACAAAATAATCACTACGAAAGAATGTTGATCGATCGATGCGCGGACGCAGTAGCGATTTAAGACAAGAGTGAAGAAATCATACAATAAGATCTATAGGTAGTAACTAGTGCGATGCAATCACTACTCGTTTAGATTCGAACACTTTGTATTTAGTTTAGTCACGATTTTATATCTTAAAGATAGATGAAGATAGAATATAATATCAAGCCGGCTTTTGCCTATGACGTCGTATGCGCACTACCTATGCGCATGAAAATCCTATTTTTACCGCCTGCGTTTTTTATAGGTTTTAAGCTGGTAATCGAGCAGGGAATCGAGTTAAGCAATCGGCGTCACTCACAGACGCCCAAAACACCAAAGGCGTTACACGTGCGTTGCCGGCCTTTTAAGGATAGAATGTTACATATTTGTTGGGTTTTTGGATTGATTATTGTAAAAAAGGTGTAACATTGTGTATATATACTGTGCATTGTTTCTGCTTACCCCTTCAAGGATTAAAACACATAATGTTGAGTTATTTACTGTCCGATTGGCTAGGTAAATGCTGTTTGTAAAATAACTTACCAAAAATAACAAATAAAAATTAAAAGCTATCACACTATGCACCAAAGTTCTACAATTTAATAAACTTCAAATATTTTCCCACAAGTACAATCACCTTACATCATACTTAAGCCATTTTTAAACGCCAGTGACGTACAATCAGTAAGATTGCGTCACAAATCACAATTATTGGACCCTTAGCCGATGACATAACGACACAATAGCCCTTTAGACTTTGTCCAATCAATTTTCTATAATAACCAATGCGTTGTATAACTCGCTATGGTGAAAAAAATTTAGAAGGTTCAGTTTGGTTTTTTTTATTTTTAAGGGGGGATAATCATCGAATGACTTCTTCCGCCCAGGTGGGGCGAATGAAAGGGAGTGTCAGACTCTTACTGACTAAAATCCATCCCGTTCCTACTCTCGATTTCGAGTCGAAGACCCGCCAACCCGTTAAGTCCTCCGGGCTTCTGGATAGGATAGAACAAATTGGGAATTGCATCTCAGATAATGTTGAAGACGTCGTAACTCGTAAAAACTGGGTTTATTGACAAAATAACAGTAGGTATCTATGTTAAGAAAAAATTCAAGCTTAAGTCATGTTTGGATATCAATAAAACCTTTGCGTTTGTCACCAGCCCATCTTTTGTCGTAAGAGTGAATTGTAAATATGATCAACTTGGAACTATAATTATGATCTTCAATTCATTTGCCAAGCCTGGAGATCAGAGCCATGGAAGGCCTAACGGGTTGCCGGGGCTCCAGCTCAAAGAGCAGGAGAAGTAACGGGGTGGTTTTTAGTCAGTAAGAGTCTGACACTCCCTCCCGCCTAATCCAAGGCGAGAGAAGTCATTGGATGATATTTCCTCTAAAAAAAGTCTGGAGATCAAGGCAAACCCTCTTTTATGGAGGAGGTTAATACTCCAGGAATAGAGTATCACCATTTATTGGTGTTTTTAGATAACAACCTTATAATATATTTAATAACATTATTATATACCCATATAGCTCTTAGATGGCGTGAGCTTATTAAAGGCTCAATTACTCAATCAAAGAGTTTAATAAGTGATTACTACTAAAAAGTAGTCTAGGGTACATAAACTAGACTCATTCTAATTTAATTGGAAACGCCTTCAAGGGATACCTACGTAATCGGATGTACTTTCTACTAGTCCAGTCTAGACGCTAGTTACATTACTAATTACATGTCATACTTACGTCTTATGTCAGAACATACAGTAAATACTTTATGATTATTCTATGCAATGTCAACCAACTAAAAAACTAAATAAGTCGTAAGGTATATACAGAGTGACTTGTAACTCGACGTATTCCTCTTGGGAGGTGATAATACAACAAATTTCCTACAAAATTTGCCCTGAGGTCTCTGGTTCGAAAGTGGCTAGATTCTGAGATATTCAACATTTTCGGTGTTGGTGAAAAAATCCCGATCGAACTACAAAAACATCAATAAATAAAAAACTACAGGTTTGATTACGCCGGGAGGAATATGTCGAGTTACAAGTCACTCTGTATAAAGTTTGGAGATGTAATATGAATGATTGATGTCCCCAAGATACAGATTTATCCTTGTTAGGAGACTAACAGTACACTTATGAATAAAACATTGGGAATATAATCCTAACTTGTTTGTAAAGTTCCCAAATAAAAAAAGGTATTGAAACCTTTATGATTGTGTCTTAAAAAAATAAACAGTCATAAAGGCTTCAATACGCTTTTATAGGAAAGACTCGGAGATTTTTTCCTATAAAAGTAGACGTTGGTTGTTCAAATCAATTTCTATACGAATGGGATTGCAATGATTGCACCATTTAAGAAATTCCTTAATTATCATTTCCAGTGAGGACTGTTTCCTATAAATAATCATACAATTAACTAAAGGCTGAGTTGTATGTGACGCCGATAACGGTGATTAAGTCTATAACACTATTTAAATTTCATTTTACTTAGTCAGGTTTATAGTCAACTTGACTGACCCTGTCCTTCTGCCCACCCCCTGTACATTGTCAAATCCATACAACCTATCTGATATTATAATAATAAGTTATTGGCAAGTAATCCGGAGATTGGTTGGCAGTGAAAGTGCTATCATTACGCTGATGTGTTGTTGATGGGGTTACTGACAGTAACCACATAAGTCGAATGTTTCGATGCATTTATCATTGCGCTTATGCAACGTGGGAATGTGCAGTGAAGTCTAATCTTGATAGATTCGTTTTTAAATTAGAATGGGAGAGTTTGTTCTATAATGTTGTAATAAATGGTATTTCTTTATAGGATTGGTCGTGGCGTTAAGTTTAACATAACATCACGTGTTTTATCCCTGAAGCGGTTGGTAGAGGTGTAGGTACATTACGGCCACTGTACAATGTAACACTCACTTTAAGGCACTTTTCACTATTTATGTTTGTAGACCCATGTAATAGGGGGTGAGCCTATCGCCATATAAGGGGCACAATTCCAAACTCCGTGCTACTGAGCATTTTTTAACCCAGGAACCCGGCAGTCGCACTTGCTACCACTCGGCCAACGAGGCAGTCTTGTGGAATTGAGAAATCATTTACAGTTGACAAAATTGACAAAATCCATAGTACTTACCCACTATTAAAGATTTTTCATACTATACCTTATAGGGGTATTTAGTAGCAACCCAGCTAATGACGATGACCCGCCTGATGGTAAGCAGTCAACGTTTCTTAAGTTCACTTGCAACAACTTCAAAAGCGTCACCTTGTAGTACGGAATATGGTTTAATTTAGATTAAATGGAACTCTATTTTATTTTAATAAAAATAAGCCCGTAAACAAGCATACTGATCATCTGATGGTAAGCAATCGGCGCCGCCCATGGACACTTGGAACACCAGAGGCGTTACGAGTGCGTTACCGGCATTTTGGGGGTTAGGAATTTAAGGATTGTTGTTGGTAAGAAACACAACGCGAGCGTCGTTTCACGTCGGTTTTCTGCTCGTCCGTGATATCACTCCGGTCGAGCCAGCCGTTCATGCCGAAGCATGGCTCTCCCACACTTAAATGTAGAATATTTTGAAAACTTTTAAAGATAAACTTTATCGCATACCTAGTATATTTTTAAGATGAACAACTAAGAGTTTTATTTAATTTTGAACTCGAAATTTTAAAGTTTAGGTACGTTTATAAACTGGCTCTAATTGTAATCTCGAAAAGGCTTCAAAGGAGCGACGCGTTTATAACTAAGAGTTATGAAATATTTTGCAAATTTCACACCAAATCCTTAGCAGTCCTTACAAGGAAGTGTCGTTAAGATTATGTTAATGTTTGAGAACAAAACAATTAATTTTATTTAAGGAAGTAGATAGTGACTGGATATGCAAGAGATTTTTTTGAGAAAGTTCTGATAACATAAGCTGAATAAGGGATTAAAAGGCGTGATGGTATGTTAGGTGACAACCTACTACTGAACAATAAACCCCACATAATCTTCATATAGCTGTCGCGGAGAACCTAACGGGTAACCGGGGCTCCGGCTCGACGTGCAGGAGAAGGAACGGAGTGGTTTTTAGTTTTTAGTCAGTAAGAGTCTGACAATCCCTTCCGCCTCACCCAGGCGGGAGCAGTGAGCAGTCATTCGATGATTTTCCCCCCTTAAAAAAATATTCATAATATAGCTACTTAATAAACACAAACACAACACTAGAAGCAAACCACACATTTGTTTCAAGTATCAACCACTTCATTACCACCTACACTCAATAATTATGCAAAATAATGTCGGTTAGTGTTTAAACAAAAGTGAACTAATATATTATTACATACTGTCATAATTTCACTTTCAAAAAACTTGTTTGTAAAGTGACGAGGCGTTTCCATACTGTTTCCGAGTTAACTTTCAAGATTTAAGTGTTGTATTTGTATCGTTAGGTACTGTTTTTATTGCAATATGTCTTCCGTATTGGTTTGTAGAGAACTGGGTATTTATTATGGTGTAGTTAAACAATTTCCTGCATGACTGATAATGCTCCCGATGCCTTTGGTGCTGCAGACGTTTATGTATTTGAGCTTCAGTGACCGTTTACCATCAGGCGAGTTGTAAGCGTTGTTGTTCTAATCTATATATACCTATCTTTATTATATATAATTCTTCTGTGAGTGTATATGTCACTGAACCTCTGTCAAACGACTGGACCGATTTTGATGAATTTTTTTGTGTGTGTGCCCATCAAATCAGCCCGGCAGATGGCGCTGTAGTCGGTTTCTAGGTTAGTTATCCTAAACGGCTGAACTAATTTGAATGAATTTGTTTATACATTGAAGTGGATATGCAGGACAACGTCTGTCGGGAAAGCTAGTATGTATATATAAATGAAACCCGTTTCCCGTTGTCACGCCATAACTTGAGAACGGCTAGACCGATTTGGCTGTTTTTTTGTGTTTGTTATCGTCAGGAGAAGGTTCTTATGATAGGTTCTCAAATTATGGTTTAATTGAAATAAATGCTTTGACTTTGACTTTGAAAATTTCAAGAAAAGAGCGTATTCCATTTTTAAAGGTCAGCAACGTACCTGTGGTGTTGCGGGTGCCCATGGGCGGCGCTGATCGCTTACCATTAGGTGACCCATCTGCTCGTTTACCTTCTATTCCATAAAACAAACACAATCAAATACTTCAAGTTATTTTTCAGAATTTTAAAATGGCAGATTCTAATCTTGTTTTTATAACAACTATCATGAGATATACTAAATTAACTAAAAATCCCAGGTTACTCACGTGAATATACTGAGAAAAGCTCTACTAGTTTCGAACCACAGAGGGGTTCGCGTGCGCGGTCGCGGCGATGTCGCGGAGCCTACCAGAATCTAATCTGTTCTAACTTAGTTAAACTGTAAAGTTAACCTGAGACTCCATCAACTACTCTACAATCAGGCTTCTCATTAATTCATCAATCATATTATAAAGTATAGTTGTAAGAAAGCTCGCCACTTACCTGACTCTGGATAGAGCTATGATTACTGAGATTACTGACACATTTATCATATCAATATCGTTAATTGCCCACTGGCATAAGATTGACAGACAGATATTGACAGTGTATCACTAGTTTATGTTATTGGCACTTGTTTTGAAATTTTAGTTGTACATCCTGACTTCGCATGAGTGATTTTAATCTGAATTATCTTGAAGATTTTATAACTTTTCTTCTTTGGGCGAACGACTGGCTACTACGCCATGTATAACGCGTTTGATTCATACATAGATTCATTATTCGAATTACTATGTAAACGAGCAGATGGATCACCTGATGGTAAGAATCGGCGTCACCCATGGATACTACAACACCAGAGGCGTTACAAGTGCGTTAACGGCATTTTGGGGATTAGGAATTTCAGGATTGTTGGAGATTCGGGGATTGGGGAATTTGAGGACCCCTCTTCAAATTCCCCAATCCTCAAAGCCTCCGGTAACCTCACCCACACGATGAAACACAATGCAAGCGTTGTTTCACGTCGGTGTTCTGCTCGGCCGTGGTATCAATCTCAAGCTAATGATTTGAACTCTTACTTGTCAGTCGTGATTAATTGATCCATTTAGTATTTGTTTAGCGAGGCTATGATAACTATTTATTTATTAACTATATTTAAGTTTAATATAAGTAAACGTAGATAAATTATTATTAAATCCTTGTCATTCATTTTTGATACTACATAATTACAGTCTAAACTTGACAGTCTACCGAGCTAACCTAAAATCGCGTATCATTGTAGGTATCTTTAAATATACCTACATATTTGGCAGCACCCAAATAACAAATGTACGGTCAGCACAAATATTTAGTATGAAGGCAAGAAAATAAATATTGACTCTTTACAGAGACCAAAGTTACTAATGAATTACAATTGTAGTTTTTAGCCAAGCCGCATCTACTGTAACCAACCGATGGATACTGTCTTTGTAGGAGTCAATCTTTACTTTTACCGATTTCAAAAAAAGGAAGAGGTACTACTATGTTGGGTTGTTTGTTATTTTTTTGTTTTTTTTTTTTTGTTTGTTCACCAATTACTCCGCCATTTGTGAACCAAAATTAAGAAGTCAGTGCCATAAGCTCGTATCATAATGATATAACTTAGTGGCCACAAAATTGTAAATTAGGTATTTAGTAAGGTTTTAATGAATAATTTTGTATAGAACTTATGGCGCCGACTTCTAACCCCCATAGGTGGGTAGCCTATCAGTACTAATGATAGTTATTTTTTTCTTTTCAGCTTTGGCTTTTTGTTTGTTATTAGTTTTTGGTTTTTTGAAGTCAGTTTTTTTCTTAGGTACTTACATACTAAATGTTTTAGCTGACTGTACCTATCTAGTTTAAATTAATCAACAAAATAATATTGATCTAGGTCAAAATAGTTTAAAAATGAAACCTTTTAATGTGTGTGTGGTCGTGTTTAGAACCGTTAGATATGATTGGATAATACAGTGTGTCGAATTGGAGAACAGCACATCACAGTATACTAGAATACCAAAATACATTTTCAACCTTACTACTTTTGTACATGGTTGTAAGTCGATTGAAGGAGGTTAATGCACTAGGGTAGCTTCATATGCTGGTGTTTATAAATTAATTTAATAAGGGTTCTGTAGTTGATTCAATCAAACGTTTGGCATACATTTAGATGATTCATTGACCACAAATTGCTCCAATTATCGACTAGTCTGGTTTGTGTAGACATCTTTAAATACTTTTACTAACGAGAAAATGAGAGGAGAGAGGAGAGAGGTCGCTCCTAAATTGATTGCAGTCCTGCATCGCGGTTTTGACTACAACACTATTTGTGTGACGTGGAGTTTATGGCAAATATACGTATTTTACTATTAAGCCTTTGACTGCCGACAGAAAACTGCTGAAGGCAAATCCTCCGCTAACATAGGTCACCGGTGACCTACGCGGTGGTTAACGTGTTAATTCTTCTTGCGTAAAGGCGACCCATAAGTCGAATAGTAGATTATTGATGTTGTTATTGATATTGTTTTATCAATGCTTTTTTATGGGATAATCCGGTAAACGAGCAAATGGATCACTTGATGGTAAACAATTGCGTTCCCGGCCTTTGGGTGATTAGAAATTTAAGGATTGTTGGAGATTCAGGGATTGGGGTGATTTGGTAAAGGGGGGGGGGTAATTGGGTCTCCGTTAACCTCACTCACACGATAAAACATAACGCAAGCGTTGCTTCACGACGGTTTTCTGTTGAACCGTGGTATCACTCTGGTCGAGCAGGCCCATTTCATTTAACATCACCATAATCCAGATATCTCATACAGTGCTGACAATAACTAACACAGAATTCAACATCACCAACTCCAATCTTCCACCGTCTTACGCAACCTAACCCAAATTCATGCGACAATCGCACGACAAACGCGTCGCACCTTCAAACAAACACATTACGTGCTGCCAAGAAAATAACAGTTCTAATGAGTAGCTGCTAACTCATAAATAATGTATGTATAACATTACACCTTCTTGTCACATAGTTGGGTAATCATGAGCTAATGTTGCGTATTTGTTTGTTCTCTACTGAATTGTGGAGACTGTCCTTCCGTTCAAATCAATTGCAAGCTTGCATATCAAAAAAGGTGGTTTTATGTAGGTATGTATGTATTAGTCTAGGCGTAATAAGTTTTAAGCATGGGAGACCCATGCTTCGGCACGAATGGCCAGTTGGACTGGAGTGAAATAACGCTTGCGTTGTGTTTCGTCGTGTGAGTAATGTTTCCAAACGCCCAATTACACCTCCACCCTCCCTAATCTGTCCTATCCCTGAATCATCAATATTCCTCAAATTTCTAATCTCCAAAAAGCCGGTAACACATTTGTAACGCCTCTAGTGTTTCGGGTGTCTATCGGCGACGCCGATGGCTTACCATCAGGTGATCTGTCTGCTCGTTTACCGGCTTATCCCATAAAAACAAATAAAGTACAACATCTCAGCTTTAAGGTTCTGGTTCGAAACTCGGTTGGTGTCGAAATTTCTTTAAGCTTCTGTGCCCATGCAGTGATTAGATAAAATGTGATTGACATACAGACTGTTCTGCACCTTTACAACTACTCTATCCCTATATAGGTGCCGCGGATAACTTAATGGGTTACCGGGGCTCCGGCTCGAAATGCAGGAGTAGGAACGTGGTGGTTTTTAGTCTGTAAGAGTCTGACACTCCCTCCCACCTCACCCGGGCGGGAGAAGACATTTGATGATTTTCCCCCATTAAAATAAAAGTCTCTATAGTTATAGCTACTTCTGAAAAAAGTCATAGCCTTTGTATTTCTCGAAGAAGCAGGCACTGGGGTGTTCAAATACGCTTATGTTAAACGCCACGTCCATATTTCGGCGGATCATTAATCATAGTTGTAATAATGTAATTAATTACCTACGTACGTGTTAATGACTTGTAAGTTCCGTGTAGTGACATGCGGTATTACCGCACAAAAATATTATTTGCACTTAAAATAAATCGTAAACGTAACAAATCTTAACTACCGTTTTATAGCTGTAGACATTATTATGTAAGTTCCTAATTTAGTTGACAATGTGAGAAATTATTATCGGAATAAAAAGTTGATTTAATTAACGAAAGCATGTACCTACCTACATAGGCCTGACTGTCGGCGGTTAGCGGATTTTAGGAACCAATTTTTTTTCCAATTCAATAACAACTGGGAAAATATTTATACCACTGAAGTAATGAATTTGCAGCATGTATTATTCAGCACCGCCCGCAGATAAATGCTCATGGTGCAGAGATGCGACACCATACACACATACGACACGCAACAATCGAATCGAACCACTATCGATATTATATGTCGAGTCAACAACTCCTGAGGATACTCCGTGGAGGAGTGAAACATACATGTCGAGAGTGGTTACAGTGGTTTGTTGTGTGTGTGTTCCTCACGATAATTTTATGAAATCTAATAAATGTTGTCTAAAGACTCTTCACTACAAATCCCGACACGGTGTGGTTAATTTTACATGCATATTATTAATGTATGTAAATAGTACAGAGTAGATAGTTTAGTAGGTTTGTGTCCAGACAAATCGTGTATATTCATATCCAGAATCTTTCTATATTTTAAAACGATCAAAGAAAGATATTTTTTTTAATCTAACCAAATTGATTCTCGCTGAAACTTCTCTGCTCGCTACCAACAAGACCTAGCTCACTGATAGACCGTGAACAAATAGCGTGTCACATAATTCATTCCTCATACTCGTGTAATATTCGTAATTGTTACAAACGACATAATGCAGAATGCTGTCATTATCTGTCTACAGTTTAACTATTTAATAATAATATTATATTAAATGCTATAGATACGAGGTAAGCAGAGCTGTCACACCATAATTTACTTCGCCAATTAAGTTCTCAATATAAAGCAGGAGATTTGTGGAATATTTTACGCAGTGTACAGTGTAAAAAAACTAACAAATCTGAACTTGTAACAAGTTCGTCATAACCACGTGTCATTCCACTGTTGGACATAAAGGTTTTACTATAATCTCATAATAAAAGTACCCTTAGCCGACTGATGACTGTTGATGAAGAGGAAACCTATTCCTCTTCATCAACAGGTATGCAAGAATCGTAGCAATTGGCATTTCATAGTCTCTGCCTACATACTTAGAGGTACATACGTGGGTACCACAATCTCCATGCTTGAGGGACTTGGAAACTGCTGCTGCTCGGCATCTGTCAAATGTGTTGTAGTTTCTTAATCAGATTTTATAATACCTGCAAGTAGTGAAAGGGTGATAAAATGTATTCTATTCTACTGCGCCGTGACCACACACCAGTTTATTTATTAGTCATTCAATTAAACAAATGCATTCTTCTGTTACAGAATGTGGTGTACCATTGCGGCGGCACACGCGTCAACCTCGCGACAGGACCCCAGGCCAGCTCCGCATCATCAAGGGTCGGGAGTCCAAGCGGGGAGCCTGGCCCTGGCAGGTCGGTAATCAGTCAGATAATTTGCTAGAATTGCTAAATAGTGCCTTCTGTGATTTGCCAGTTTGTGTTAGTCACACAGTTGATTGCCTCGTTGGCCGATTGGTCGCCAGTGCGACCGGGCCAGTGCGACAGTATTACTGGGTTTTAAAAAAATCTCAGTAGTAGCACGGAGTCTGGAATTGTGCCCGGTATATGGCAATAGGCTCACCCCCTATTATATGGGACTCATAACGTAAATAGTAAAAAGTGGGTGTTACATTGTACAGTGGCATAATGTGCACCTCTGCCTACCCCTTGGGGGATAAAAGGCGTGATGTAATGTTACGGTTTTGTTAGTCAATTTAGTAAAGTATTACTCTGTTTTATATTTTTAAACAAACCTTTATATGTAGTTCAGAATAAAGCTCCATACTAATGGTAATAGGTTCACCAATTTATAACCCTGATACAATTGTCTCAAATATAAATAAATTTACAAGTACCCTTTCTGCATACACCTTCTAGAAATGTCAAAGATTCATACTAATTTCTTCCTCTGGTCTACTTCCAGGTATCACTTCAGCTGCTGCACCCAAATTATGGTCTGATCGGGCACTGGTGTGGCGGCGTGCTGGTGCATCCTATGTGGCTGCTCACCACTGCTCACTGTATACATAAGTATGGTTGTTTTATTGATCCCATAGATATAAGTTTTTGATATTTCTGTGATTGATTCTATCCTCATTGTATCATCGTTTGAACATAGGTATACGCTCGATTTTAATCGCGGGACTGGGCAAATAGGGTTTAATGCTTGATTCCCAGATCGGGTTAAACGGTATTGATGAAATTAAATTTGTAATGATTAAAGCATAAAATGTAAGGACTGCCTCGTTGGTAGAATGGTTTCAAGTGCGACTGCCGGGCCAGGGGCTTGGGTTCGATTCCTGGGCCGGGCAAAGTATTACAGGAGTTAAAAAAAAATCTCAGTAGTAGCACGGAGTCTCGAATTGTGCCCGGTATATGGCAATAAGCTCACCCCCTATTACATGGGACTCGTAACATAAATAATGAAAAGTGGGTGTTACATTGTACAGTGGCATAATGTGCACCTCTGCCTACCCCTTCGGATTTCGGATAACAAGCGTGATGTTATGTAACGTTGTACTTTACTACGAATCGAATACGGTCGAATCTCGACTTCGATACAGCATACAACATTGGGGAAACAGTTTTCAGTACAACATTTGCAGAGCATTCACCCTACAGAAGCGGGCCATAAGAACAATAGTACGTATACCTCAAACAGAGAGCTGCAGACAGTATTTTACGAAGCTGGAGATCCTGACGGTCCCCGCTATTTATGTTTTGGTAGCTTTAACTACGCTAGCCAAACATATTCACGAATTTGAAAATGCAGAAGATAGAGTTATCAGGGAGGGCACTCGTAGAAAAGATCTCGCTCAAGCAGTATGTCCTCGGTTAAATGTGGTTAGGCACGGTTTGCGGTACCAAGCAGTAAAACTGTTCAATAAGCTACCAGAAAATTTAAAGAGCGCCATTTACACGAGTTCCTTTAAATCCCAACTAAAGCATTTCCTGTTGGACAAGTGTCTGTACTCAATTGACGAACTGCAATAGTGTTATTGCAGTGTTGTTGTTGACATGTATTTTAATTCAATTGTTTAATGTATTAGTGTAGTGTTACTGTTGACATGTATTTTAATTCAATTGTTTAATGTATTAGTGTAGTGTTACTGTTGACATGTATTTTAATTCAATTATTTAATGTATTAGTGTAGTGTTACTGTTGACATGTATTTTAATTCAATTGTTTAATGTATTAGTGTAGTGTTACTGTTGACATGTATTTTAATTCAATTGTTTAATGTATTAGTGTAGTGTTACTGTTGACATGTATTTTAATTCAATTGTTTAATGTATTAGTGTAGTGTTACTGTTGACATGTATTTTAATTCAATTATTTAATGTATTAGTGTAGTGTTACTGTTGACATGTATTTTAATTCAATTATTTAATGTATTAGTAAAGTGTTTCTGTTGACATGTGTTATAATTCAATAATTTAATGTGTTATCGAAGTGTTTTCTTGACATGTGTTTTAATTCAATGATTTAATGTAGTATTGCAGTGTTTTGTTGACATTTATTTTAATTCAATCATTTAATTGCGGAAAAATTTAAAATTGATCTAGTCTTATCTTGAAAAGTACCCAATTATGTAACTTCTTTCTAAATTGGATTTTTATCATGTTATATTTGATTATTTCGCATTTTATTATTATTTAAATTGTTCTGTTGATTTTTTTTTGTTTTTGAGTAATATGACTGATCCATGCTGTATGGATTAAATTGCAATGTAATTTATGATTATGATTTATGATAATGTATGGAGACATTCAGATACAATGTAAATTGTTTATTGAATAAATGAAATGAAAAATGAAATGACTACCTGATTTTTCAAAATACGTTAAATAGTAACGCACTGTTTTGACGCTTTCATTTAAAGCCACACATTCTGCACTTCGTAAACAAGAATGAAGTAAAACCTATTAGCAAATTAAACTAAAAGCTTACTCATAAGATTATCTCAACATAAAATATCTTTTGTATAACCTCCTACACCTAACATTTCAGTGAACTCTTCAACCTACCGGTACCAGCGCTCTGGACAGCAGTCCTGGGCGAATGGGACAGAGCTGAACAGAAGGGAGCCTATGTGCCTATCGAGAAGATTGTCCTGCACCATCGGTTTCATAACTACCAACATGATATAGGTAACAAAAAGAAATACCTTCTGTTCATCATTATTCATGTCCATTATTAAATTATGTTGGTTCATAGTGAACTAGAGAATTCAAAGCAATTCTCTAGTTTATTTTATAGTAAGAGAAAGTTATTCCATAGCTTAAATTATTTTTTCAGGACTCTTTCTTAATTATTGGCCACCTAGACGATGCTCTCATTTTCTTTGACCTTTCATTGTATGTATCGTAAGATGCCTTAATTAACTATGATTTTACGATTTCCAGCTTTAATGAAGTTAACAAGACCAGCAGACGTCAGCACAGGAAGTCGAATCCGCACAATTTGCTTACCACCTTTCGAACCACCAATAGACGCTTTCGGAACAGAGAAGAGCTCATCTTTCTATCATCGTCCAGAATCGTCAACAGAACCACCACGACGAAAGCCAAAACCACCAAAACCAAAGCCAGATACCGCTGTCAAATACCTTGAAAAACTGAACAATTTGACGAAGAATATCTTCTCAGGACTAGTGAACAAGAAACATAAGAATATGAGATATAACGTTAGAGTATCTAATGACTCAAATAGACAGACAGACAGAAAAAATGGAGATGAACTAAGAAAGTCAGATAATGAGAGAGGTCACAGTGATCTTATCTATGACAGTGCCACACTAGACAGTGTTGTCAAACTTATAAGGAACAGTCTACTAAAAGACGATTATAAAGTCAATATAAACAGAAGTGACAAGAAACTTATGTTTGGTGAAGAAATTGATCCGTTTATTGATGACAATAATAGACTAGACTTCAAAGATGAGTGTTATACTACTGGTTGGGGTAGGGAGCAGACGAATGGGACATTGACAGATGTTTTGTTGGAAGCTGAAGTACCAGTTCTACCTCTTAATGTTTGTAGGGAGAGATATGCTCTGACTCTTCCATTAAATGATGGACATCTGTGTGCTGGGAGCACAGATGGCAGCACAGGAGCTTGTGTGGTAAGTATAAACATTTTTAATATGAATTCTTTCAATGTTTTTTTATGGACATCCTCTTCGAACTTTCGTTTCCTGGGCGTTAATTTGTTTCGAGGATTAATTTGTAAAATTATAACTACAGGAAAAAATAACAGTTTGAGCGAGACAAGCTTGGAAAAGAAAGTAATACTTAAATCCATGAAGTAAGAAACTTTGTTTTAGTGTCATATTGATTGAAAAACAGTTGTAAAAATGCGGACATAATATTATTAATGTAGTATTTAATAATCTCCTTACCCAAGAGAGAGTAAAAAGAAACCCACTATTATGACCTTCACAAAGAATTTTTGGCTAAAGTTAGTTTACGAGAAATTTTAATTGATCCAATTATAACCTGTACGTTGTGATCTTAATGAAGTATTTTTGATTTTATCTCCATTTTATAAACGACCGTTGTAGTTTGATTTGATCTCATTAAAATGCTTTTAAATTATTACCTGTTCCAAACTATGTGTTCCTGAATACCTATAAGCATTGATCGAATCATTCACCTCTTCTTAAACTACTAGCTTACCTTCTGTGGTTTTACTTTCGTACACTTCTTCGTACCCTTTCGGATGATGATTTAAAAGATAATATTAAAACAAACAATCAATTTCTTGGTACCTACCGACTATTTAATAGATAACTATATTGATTTCTTCACGATCGGCCATAGGCTAAACGCATGGCATACCAAACTGTCAATAATCAGATCATTATCACAGATAACGCATAGATGCTAGCATATCAAGATACTCCTTTCGGTTATTCGATTTTTAACTCTATTAACTATTTGTGGAGTTGAAAATCCAATGAAATACAATTAACAGGTTGGGGTATCTTGACATACTGGTGTCGGTACACAGATGTTGACAAGTTATCATTTAATACTGCTCTTATTAATTTCCATGACATGACATCACATTGGAAAGTACAATCTGATTGGCTTTCACTCATCACACTGTATTAGGGTATGATAGGCGCTGTGTGTGTTTGGAAGGTCGTGATGGTATTGCGAGGTATATTAGTATGATTGTAAAATGTTTTCTTTATAGGTAGACAGAAATTGTGGCTTCAATTTTGGTATTAAGAATACTATGTTTAATATTTTTTTTAGTAGAATAAAGTATATATGTTTTTGCGAAGGAGTAGATAGGGCTCTAGACTGCCTCGTTGGCCGGGCCGGGCAAGGGGTCTCGGGTTCGATTCCCGGGTCGGATAAAGTATAACTGGGTTTTTAAAAAATCTCAGTAGTAGCACGAAGTCTGGAATTGTGCCTGGTATATGGCAATAGGCTCACCCCCTATTACATGGAACTAATAACATAAATAGTGAAAAGTGGGTGTTACTTCTGTGTGCACCTCTGCCTACTCCTAAGCCGTGATGTTATGTATGTATGTATGTAGATAGCGGTAGATGTTCATTTAAATCTAGCATAACTATAAACTTGCCGCTATTAAAAAGTATTTCAGAAACGAAACCTGCGTCATACTTTGTCCAGATCGTGAATGAAACTTGCAACTGAACCAAAAAAGCTGTCTATTAAAATTCAAACGATTTCTTTTATCACTCTCACTTCTTGATTAGCTCTAAATATATTACATTTCTACCAAGCTCATCTACGCTGATCACTGTGCAATTATCATCATCGTCAACATCATTTCTACAATCCTATTCATCATCATCTTCCTCATTTCTTTCTAGGGTGACAGTGGTGGTCCCCTGCAGTGTCGGTCTGGCGGTCGCTGGGAGCTCCGTGGCCTCACCTCGTTTGGGTCCGGTTGTGCTCGGCGCGGTGTACCAGACGTCTACACCAATGTTGCTCATTACGTCTCCTGGATCTATGCTCATGTTTATGCTAGCTAGTATTAGAATGTTGTTTGTATAATTTAATAGTGCTACTTGTACGGTCAAAGGCAAAAGTCCTCTGCCACCGTAAGACTATTATCGGTTGCACTCCAGCGCTTATACCCACATGCACACGCATATTTGTATCCGTGTGCGTACGCGTGCGTGTATTTATGCGTACGCACGCGTTTTTATGCGCATTAATATGAAATTAGTTACGCATTGCCGTGTGAACATCACTCACAGTGGCAGTGGACTTTTGACCTTTGACTGTACAAAATAGATTAAGAATATTTCGATTGACAAATGAATGGTGTTCTTGTTTTGATAGAAGCAACACTGACTCGTTGGGCGAGTGGTCGCAAGTGCGACTGCCGGGTGAGGAGTGTCGGATTTGATTCCCTGGTCGAACAAAGTACTACTGGGTTTTAAAAAAAATGTCAGTAGATAGTAGCACGGAGCCTGGAATTGTGCCCGGTATATGGCAATAGGCTCACCCCCTATTACATGGGACACATAACATAAATAGTGAAAAGTGTTAACTCGTCGAGTACCGGTTCTATAGACACAATTAAAGAACAATAGGTCGCGGTCACCGGTGACCGCTTGGTGTTTGACAGTTTAAATTGTAGTGGCGTTAAATGTCGTAATGTGCACATCTGCCTATCCCTTTGGGGATAAAAGACGTTATATTTGTCTTTATGTTATCAAGGACAAAAATTATTTATTCTAATTTATTTTGATTACCAATTTGTAAATATATTCTCTAGTCTCTGTTATGAATTACATATTAATTATATTGTTAACTTTATATTTGATAATTAATGTAAATTATTATTTAAATTACAGTATTTAATAGTTACCCAATAGTTGACAAATACTCAGTTTAGTTATTTATTTTAAAATTATAACTTTTTTTCTAACTTAAGTCTCAAAATACGTTAGGTAGGTACGATAGAATTAAGTTATTTATTTAAATAATTTTACCACTCCATAATTACCACTCAAGATAACTGTGATTTTAATTAGTGTAATATGACATAAAATAAAATGATAATCTTATCAAAAATTAAATAAGATTTAGATAATGCTCATTCAAAACTCTTTTTTATGGAACAGATTAAAAATTATTATTTGATTGTAAATTTCGTTTAGTTGACATAAAACTGTACTCAAAACAATTTTAGATTTTACCTTTGTATATTATTATTAATTTTATCACTTATATGTAGGTACCTACACCGTGAAATGTACTATATTGTTTTCGTCCTGAAAACCAATGGTTCTGTCTTAGTAATACAATAGTTTTACAAGGAAATAAAATAATAATAGAATAAACAGTGGTCACTGCTCATGAGGAAGAACCCCTATGTGGTTCGAAACTAGTAGGGCTTTTCTCAGTATATTCACGTGAGTAACCCGCGATTTTTAGTTAATTTAGTATGTCTCACGATAGTTATTATAAATACAAAGGAAATAAAATGTTTAAAACAAAAAATAAATGATGAACCATTGCAATAAGCAAACTCGAAAGCGCATACGACCTCATAGTACATTATCAAAACATCATGCCATGTAATTATTATTCTCGAAGAGGTATTTCTCGTCGGGTGGCACGTGCGATGTGAATAGTGCATACAAGTTTACGTCTAGTGTTTCATGTGCGTGTTTGCTTAATTTTTTTTGAAACTAAAAAAATACATCTTTTTGTAGATGTTTTTACTTTTTACATCGAAAGTACTCTTTATAGTAAGTTGTTTTGTAGCGGGACGAAACGAAATAGATTTCACGATGTAGGTAGTATTGTTATTACCCGGGTAATATTATCATAATTACCCATTCCATGTACAATATTCAATATATACTTACCATCTTAAATGTATGCTATGTTATTGTAAATACAGATTATAATTAAATTGTTAAGTAAATAAAACATTTATTTGTAAATTGAAAAATATTTTATTTATTCGTAAAAAACATTTCACCATCAGTCTATTAAATTAAATACCTTATAATTATATTTACAATTGACTTATAAGTTATAATTAAAATTAATATCACAATTGCTAAAATTTATAAATATAGTTGCTTTTTAATAATAGCAAGAACCAGTAAATGAAATATTGTATGAAAAATGAATACTGGGTTTTTCATAGTGAGCACTGATTTTATCATAATGGTTCTGGTATTCATACCTTTTACAATAAATGGAATGGTATTTTTGCTCACCATCTTATGGTGTTAGTGACAGCCTCTCATTCTTCGTCCAATAGGGGATTAGCTAATATCACACGATTGGACGTCGAACAATTGACAGCTGCTGTTTAATATTTTCTTAACAAAAAAATATTTTTACATTTGCGCCATCTAGTGAGTAAAACTCGTAAGCCCTCAATGAGCTATACTCCAGTGTTTTCCATCGTTAGCACCAATTTCAACCACTAAGCATTTCTTATTTAGTAAACAATTTTGACATGTTTTATCAAAAATAATTTAAAAAATAATCTTCAATTTAAGTCATTGACACAAAGTACTACCACTCAGATTTTTATTGATACCTATATTTATCTAACTGATTAAAATATACATATGTTAATATTGTTTACTAAACAGGCTAACTTTTACTTTAAATTGATTGTTGATCAATATCTAAATAAACTGCCTCGTTGGCCGAGTGGTCGCAAGTGCGACTGTCGGGCAAAGGGTCTCGGGTTCGATTTCCGGTTAAGTATTTTTTTTAAATTTCAGTAGTAGCACGGAGTCCGGAAATGTGCCCGGTATATGGCAATAGGCTCACCCACTATTACATGGGACTTATAACATAAATACTGAAAAGTGGGTGTTACTTCTGTGTGCACCTCTGTCTACCCCTTCGGGGATAAAAGGCATGATGTTATGTAAATGTACCTAAATAAACTTACAAACTGTCTAATATTCGATGTCAGGAATGTCAATTAATTAAGATTAACTACCTAGTCTATACAAATAGGGCTAATAGACATCAGATACGTCTGCTCGTATCGAATAAGATAACCTCAAACCTTTCTAACTCCTATCTAATTAATATTGAGCAATTTCATTATCACTAATCATCTAATTACGCAACCTAGCATCACATGGATACAATGTATTTATTGATGTGCAGCATGAAATAAGTATTATTTATTGGTAAATGAGAAAAAATGGAAAATATTTAACATTTGTCTCGTTTTGATCGTGTAAATACCACTGATGTGGCAAAAGTCTATAATAATCTCTTTACATCAAGGGCTAGGCTTATTTTTTGTGTTCCTGGTACGAAAATATGTTGAATAAAATACAAATTTTAATATAGCAACATTGCCCGATCATTATCAAAAATAACACACAAAACATAGTTTCTTACCAGTGATACCCGAAACTAGTTATTATTAAAGTGTAATGTTTAATTAGCGCCTAAATTTTTTTTTCTGCCGTTTCACCCGCATAATTAGGTAGTTTCCAGGGTATCAAAATTAAAAATCTAATTAGTCCGTCAGTTAGATAATAAAAAAATATTAGACACGTATTTTTTTTTTCGTTACTTAGATAAAATGGCGCTAAGTTTAAGAGTGGGAGGTTGTTACGTCATAACGTGCTACAAAATGTGGCATGCTCTGACGTCACACGATATTTCAAATGAATATATCGCCGAAAGTATTTAATTTTGTGAGAAAAGAAAAAATACGTGTCTAAAGTTTTAAATTAATGTACCAGACGGACATTAAAATAAAATTTAGGAAACTACCCTATTATTATCTTCTTATGTTTAATGCTCGCCAAAAAGGCAAGTCATAATGGAATGCAATAGACAAAAGGATTAGTATTCTAAACTGAACCAACTTCAGCAAACAAGCTTGCAAGATAAATTACTAATTTAAAATCACACTTACATTCTACACGATATCAGAACACACATTTATTAGAACCTTAAATAGTAATAACTTACCTTTACTATAAAGGCAAGAAGCGCTTGAAAAAACCAGGAAATAATTTCCACCGTAAGCAAAAAAATTGAGCAAATAGTATAATCACAACCTCATTCATTATCAGAACTGACCAGCAAATCTACGAATTCACTATCCTCTTCATTAATAGCTAAGAGGGACACTGCCTCTTTAGCCAGATCCTCATCATCCTTAAAGCTAAACCCTACATTTTCGGCCATGTTCAGAATAACACTACTTCTCCTTCTTTCCGAACTCTTTCTCCTAACTATTGGAGCTGGAATATCTTTTGGTGGAATGATCTTGTACTTAGGTTTCCAGATCCTGTGAAGTCCTTGGCCTGCAAGGACCAGACCGACGATGATGAGGATGACTTCCAGGGTGATGATTAGAGGCGGTGCGTAGAGAAGACGCAGGCGAAGGAGGCTTGTTACCTCTGATGGTGGTTGGTTGCAGTACTGGAAATGGAGAACAGTTTAGTGACGTCATAAAGGTTTTTGAATGGGAAGTACTAAACGTTTAATAGGCTTTAGTATCGTGAGCACTTGTGAACTGGGACTTTGTTACAGGTGCTTTAATTGGAAATGTTGGTAATACATGTAATTTTAAGTCACAATCATGTCTAAGGCGTCAGTGAGATGAGGCAATCAGATTATTCCGAGAAAATATTAGCATACAATTTGCGTAAACCCCCTATAAATTACCTATTATTATTAGAGAAAAAACTATTACTTGTCATAAGCCCTAAATGATTGGCATTATGACGGATTGGCAAATTCTAGTTAGAAGCTAAAATAATGAAATTAAATGATGTATCATTATTCATTACACTCACCAGAGCAAACCACATGATGGGCAGCACCTTGTCCTTGAATGGAGCTGTGATGGGGTTACCTTCATTCATTCTCACTGCTAGGTTGATCTGAATCTTGATGGAGAAGCTTAACGGTGCTCCGATAGTCTGTAATGAAAATTATTGTTAATTATCATTTTAAAATACCTTATGATAATCGAAAAAGTAAAATAAAAGAAAGCCATTCTAGATTTTATGACTAATATTTTTGAATATCCAAAAGCCCTATTCTCAGTAATTGCTCTAATAACCTAGGAGTCCAAGGAGATAAACGAAATCTAAAACAGAAGACTATGAAGACATACAATGATAGCCATTAAATTAAAACCTAAGACATAATACATAAAGACATCGTGTAATGTAGGTCAGATTTTACTGAACTAACCTTAAGACTAGAAGATAAAGACGTAATGAACGATCATTACATTGTAATACTTACAATCTCAATAAATGCATACCTAATTTATCTATCCTTGAACCAATGAGCATTTGATAAGTTTGCGTAGTTTTTCGTCGTGTGGGTTACCGGAGGTATAATTACTCCCATCTCCCCAGTCTCCCCAATCCCTGAATTCCCAAGAATCCTTAAATTCCAAATCTTTAAAAGGCCGGTAACGCACTTGTAACGCCTCTGGTGTTCCAGGTGTCCATGGGCGACACCGATTGCTTTTTTTAAGGGGGGAAGATCATAGAATGACTGCTCCCGCCTGTGTGTGGCGGGAGTGTCAGACTCTTACTGACTAAAAAGCACCCCGTTCCTACTCCTGCACGTCGAGCTTGAGCCCCGGTTACCCGTTAGGTTCTCCGCGATGACGCCGATTGCTTACCATCAGGTGATACGTCTGCTCGGTTACCGGCCTCACCCATAAAAAAAACATTATATTCTATTCAAATAGCAACATGACACTATCATAAACGAAGTAACTTACCGGTTCCAATTCAAAATGTGATCCATGCTTCTTGTGATCTGGATTCATTCCCTCAAAATGCGACTGCTGCACAGGGTCTGTGTCCATCATATGAGGTTTTGATAGAGATATTGGGAAACCTGAAAAAAGAACATGAAAATCCATAGGTAAACTGACCAAATTGCATTCCAAATACGGTTAGCAAGTACTAGATTTCCAATGAACATCTTTTGGGTGCCTACCTACAGTGAAAAGTTCTGCTACTAAATGATAATAATATTGTCATAAGTATTTTTTGATTGATTGACGCTAGTGTTTGCAAGCCTACAGCATTCAAACAGTGATAAAATCACTAAGTACATCATTCGACCCTACTACAAGCTATGCAAAATCGACTAATGATGATTGCTGAACATAACTGATGCTACTAACCATAGTAACAATTGCTGACATCTACGAATCCATCAGGAGGACAGCCGTCACTACAGTTACAGGCAAAGGGAGAGGAGCTGCTGAAAGCTGTTGGGTCCATTGTGTATCTGAAACAAGAATTAGAAATCAATAGAGAACCTTTTTTAAATACCTACGTCTAGTGGTAAAAGAAGGGTTGGTGAAAAAGTAGATGCATAAATTTGCATATTTTGATGGAGATGGACATTTTATCACTTAGGTTTTTTTAAGGGGTGAAAATCATCGAATGACTGCTCTCGTCTGGGTGAGGCGAGAGGGAGTGTCAGACTCTTACTGAACAAAAACCACCCCGTTCCTTCTCCTGGACGTCGAGCCGGAACCCCGGTATCCCGTTAAGTTCTCCGCGACACACTTAGGTTAGGAGTATCATGTAATTTGATATGGGTATCGCAAATATTTACATTTTCTTCTGTCCATCAATGTCCATTAATCCACTCAAGCATCTGATTTGCATCGATTGATCTACCTTTGAAATTAAGTTAGTAATATTATAGTATACTTACAAGTAAGAATTCAGTCCAGTATTCTCACTCTTGCTTTCACTGACAAAAGAGAATGGGTAGTTCCTGCAGGCTTGCTTCCTGAAGATGGTGATGTTCTTCCCCTTGGGGTAGTTTGCTGGCAGCATCAAACCCTCAAAGGACCCTTTGATTCTGTTGCATGGTGTACTGGAAGGTTGAAAAGTATCTATGATTAGTTTTAGTCTAAAATTTTATGATCATCATCGACCTGACCTGAGTAGGTATGTCTACTGCTGGATAAAGGTTTCTATCTTAAGACGATGATATGGTCAGTTTTAGGATATACCCAGGTTTTTATTATTTGATTGGAAGATTTGAAATGCGAAAACTCGAATGATGAATGAGAAAGTTTTGTTTTATTTTTAACAAGTCTTGTTCTTCTATTATTAAAGGTCAGGGGTTTTTACTAAATAAGTTCTATTTTTAGCTCCACTCCTACAAGAAAAACCAGCTATTTTACGTATTGTAATTCAATAATAAGTGATTTATTCATCCGATATAAAAACAAAATACTCCTGCGGTCAAATACCAAAAATAATTTTGACCGATAAACTTGTCTCGGTCATTGGAACATATGGTTTTTAAGTGAAAACAAGAAAATAAATCTTAACGACTGCACACTGTTCGAATATCAAAGATAAGACCTAAGGTATAATAAAGGAATAAATATTACGCTTAAGCCTTTAACTGCCGACAAAAACTGTTAAAGGCTAATCCTCCGCTAGCGTCGGACATCATTGTCCGAGACGTAAGGATTTCGACTTACCTAGTTTCCAAGTCAGTAAATCCTTGCTCCAGAAGACCGCTGGTGTTGTCCCAGGAGTTCAGAGAGTACCGTCTGGTTACATTCGCCAGTTCCACTTCTGACGACTCGTTTTTTTGTGAATAGAACTGTGGAAAATAAACATGAATGAATATAACGGCACGTCGATTCAAATGTAGCAGCTATTATTACAAGTAGTTCAATAAATGTGCTCATAGATGGCGCTGAAAGTAAAGTATCGCGCATGTTTACTCGAGATTGGACTTTTCATAATCACTTTTGTTTCATGTAATTTGATTAAAGCACATAATGCATGGTAGTTAGTCTTTTTGTAAGGTTTCTAGGTATGTCGTCTCCTGTAATAATACTTACTAGAAATAATGAGCTACCTCCCAAAAAAGCTAGTAATAGTAACTGTCAGTTAATAATGGCTGACCACTTATGATGTCCAAAAGTCATGAAACATTATCTTAGTCCAGTACACCGAACTTTGTAAAGAAACATTTAGATCCTTATTTTTATGAACATAAAACTTGTTATTGACCATCATCTATCGTTGTACGTAGTTTTTCAAGAGCGTTCTGTGTACTAGACCCTGTATAATGCTTATATAGTCGGTCCCTGTTTAGGGTCATTCTAATTCCTAAGCATCCCACACTTAAGTGTAATAAATATAACTACCTAAATACATAATATAAATATAGTTTACTGATAATTTGATGCCTAATTTTTATTTTAAAGTCCGCCTGGTAGATTATTTTAAATCATTAAACACGTATTTTTTATTTTCTTACAGAAACGAATACTTTCGACGATATATTGATTTGCAATGTCGCGTGACGTCACTTCTGAGTACATTTTATACGTAGAAAAGGTAGAAATGACGTTTTAGTCCCCAACTGACTTACTTTGATTGACAATTTAACTTTGATTCGTTTTATCTAAGTATTGTTTTATTATAGAATACGACAAAATAAAAAACTACGTGTCTAATATTTTTTCATTACCTTACTTACGGACTAATTAGATTTTGAATTTTCATACCTTGTCATCATCCCGATTCTCCACGTATTCCAGTCCTATCAATAGATTAATTAGAAATATGGAATTGAGTAAACAAATACTAACCCGATCCAAAAGTCCAATCTTGGCGAAGTCAATCCAGCCAGGCAGCAAAGAGTTGGCAATGGTAACAATAGGGTCATGATAACCCCAGAACATCTCTTCAATGGACAGGTCCTTAAACAGCTTGGAGCCTAGAGCCGACATGGAGTAATAGGCTCCAGCATTCGCGAAGTAACCCAGCTTGTCTGCTGCTAATGTGCTCATCGCCTGGAAAGAAATAAAGGGGATTTTAACTCTTATTTTTTGCAGGTCAAATAAGGACTGCTTGTATGATAGGAGTCATGGTTTTCTAAATATAATAATATGCCACTCACTGATGGCGTGCTTTTGGAGACGTCTAGCTATGTTTGATAGAGGGAAAACGAGCTGACCGTGATGTAGATGGTTAACCCTTTGAGTACCTTCATTATAGACACATTTAAAAGCACAATAGGTTGTGGTCACCGGAATCCTCGCGGTGTTTGACAGTTTAAAAAGAAATTGGATTCAATGCAATTTTTTACGTAAAGTCCTGTATTTTTGTGATGGCTGAAGAAGAAAAATTCATTAAGTCGTTAAGTTGTAATTGATCTTCCTTATCGAAGAATTAATTTTTAAGCAAGTTTGAAGAAGTTTTTTAATAAATGTGACACTAATTTTGTCAATGTTTTTGCAAAATTCGTTACTTACAACTTGATTTTTTATATAGATATCACATTTGATTTTTTTTGTGTCCTGTTTTTAACCAAATAGGTTGAAATAAATTGATTCAATTATTCTTTCGATTCATTATTTAATCAGTCATTTATTTAAATATCCGAGATAACATCTACACGCACGTTAAAAATGTAAATAAGACAAAGAAAAAAATTGTCAAAATGTATTAACCGGCCAACATTAAAAAAAAAATAGTTAACCTTGAAAATCAATTAGAAATTAAAATATCCTTAATTATAATATTTACTAGTTTCGCACGTTTTTTACCTACATACCTCTACATACAAACATACACGCTTACATAATTTTTTGTCATATACTTGTATAGTCAGTACCTACCATGTAGTATGCAGGTAAGAAAATAAAAATAGACTCAGTACAAAGTAACCATTGGTTCAAAGTCAAAGTCAAAGTCAAAGCATTTATTTCAATTAAACCATAATTTGGTACTTTTGAAAAGTCAATAAATACAAAATAAATAATAGTCTGTCAGTCAGTCCGTCAGTGAAGCTAGGTGAAGCTAGGTGCTCATGACAAAATGTAGATTCGAATGGAGAAGAACGAGAAGAAAACTCCATTCGTTACTCTTTTTAAAAAAGTATAGGTTGGGTACTGAACCGAACAATGATTACAGAATTATGGCTTTGTATAGGGTAAGCCGGTAAACGAGCAGACGGATCACCTGATGCTAAGACGGATCACCGATTGCTTACCATCAGGTGATCTGTCTGGTCGTTTACCGGCTTATACCATATATAAAAAATCATCGGCGTTGCCCATGGACACTTGGAACACTAGAGGTGTTACTAGTACGTTACCGGCCTTTTGTGGATTAGGAATTTGAGGATTGTTGGGGATTCAGGGACTTGGGGAGATTGGGGATCGGGCGTCGTGTAACCTCACTCATACGCCGAAACAAAACTCAAGCGCTATTTTACGTCGGTTTTCTGTAAGGCCGTGGTATCACTCCAGTCGAGCCGGCCCATTCGTAGCGAAGCATGGCTCTCCCACACAGAGCTTGGTCAAATCCTATGAGTATAAAAATGGCTACTGTCTCTATACAGAGTCCATCTTTATTTCCATAGCAGCACAATAAATAACTGTACTGACTGTACCTATGATTTCCATTAATGACCCATTAGCCGAGACATTGACTTGTGTGAAAGGTCACAGGTTCACATAAAGTTTTATTGAACCAACTCCAAACGTGGCGGTTAAATTATAATTCAATGATATGGAAAATATGTTTACTTGTTTAGTTTTTTGTTCTTTAATTTACTTTTTTAATGTCGTGGTGGCTCGGAGTATTAAGACTCCTAGGTAGTTCTCATGCATGAGGGTGCGGGTTGGTATGGCAAGCACCAATGTGAATTTTGCCGAGTTATATGTACTTTCTAAGATAGACACCACTAACAAATGGTAAAGGAAAGTATCGTGAGGAAACGTGGGCTTATAATTTCTAATTATAAGCTTGAAATCGAAAACCCCCTTTGAGTAAGCGTAGTGATTAATGCTCAAACCTTCTCCGTGCTAGAAGAGGCTGTTGGTCAGCATTGGCCACGTATAGCCTATCGGATGTTTAGTTCTTTAGATAACTTAGTGCTAGGGAATGCAAATCTTGTAAAATCTCGCTAATTTAGAAATCAACACATGGCAGAAACAGTCCTCTCTCCTAATATCAAACAAAAATTCCTTTACTAAATCGATCTCGCGATATCGAGAACGCATTCCCTGTAAAATTAAATTGAATTAGTTTGTTCTAAACTATCAGTAGAATTAAAATAAATAGGTTTGTTTTTAGTTTATTTTAACTGGCGAAATACCTAAATAATCTAGATCTGAACAAATTAGCGCAAGGAATTGTCGGCATCGTTTTCAAGCTTGCTAAATATAATATTTAGTTTAAAAAAACGTTGTTCTAATATTAGACACATTTATTAAACTTTATAGACCCACCCTATAAAGGATAATGATTCGAGTTTTTAGTAAAATGTCTAATTTTAGCCTCGCATAAAGACTACACACAATATGAGTTTTTTGACCATAATAATGCGTGTTTTGTAAAATAATATCATCAAGATCAAGATCAACTCATTAGAATGTTTCCTAGTACTTAAGGTCTAATATACAGTGGCAAATCAACCTACACCTGTAAAACTTCATTAGATTTATAACTTTATTATTTTTCATATAAAGTCAAAAATTCCGAAATCCAATAAACTGTATCGCATTAGGAAAAACAGAAAAGGCACCATTCTTGTTTTAGGTACTTAATTTTTAACATGCAGAAAGACATTGATTTATACTTTAAAGAAATGTTTTAACTTAATATACTTTACAATGCCTGAAAAAGGCCGTTAAGCTGTGCCTGTTATTTCATAAGACCTGTATGTATTACTTTAACATGCAAATAAAGAGTTTGTGTGTTTTTACTTTTGTGATAGTAAACCTATTTATTCACGAAATAGTACTTAAATTGTGTATTTAGAGGTAGGCATATAAAAACTATGTCAAATTATATAGACTGACAAGTAAAGTCCATATTTAAGTCCAAAGGGTCGGCTATGTATGATGTTATAATATTATTACAGTAGATATTTAATTTTGGTATATGACTGTGATTTTTAGATGATTGCCATGACACTTTTTTATTACATAGATAGTAATTCCCCGGAAGGATGAACTGACTTTTTTATTTGCTTTTCTTTTTACGCCATCACACTAGGATTCTCTCCTGAGTACGTTTATAAGCATACAATTTGGCACTTTCCTTAACCAAAAATAAACTTAATTTTAGTATTTTTCCAATAAAATTTTACTAAATTAGTATGCTGTTTGACGCTAAAATCACGTGACGTCACAATACACAATCACGCACAAAATTCATATAAAACTGTCGTTTTTGAAAGTTCGAAAAATACCCAATTTCACATAAACATGACACCCAGACCAGAACAAAAATATGTGGATTATCGTGCGTAAATCGATACGTTACACGTTCGCGGCAGCCGGTTGTCCCAACATGCAGTTAAAAAAAGTATTTGTAGACAAATTTTTAACCGATTTCAAATATACCTTTTATATGTACCTTACATACATCTTTGTACCGGATTATCTCACAATTGGCTGGACCGATTTTGCTATACTATAAACTATCTCATTTTTATTTTGCTATACAGAAGTATACCTAGTACATGTAGTTTCGACGCATATTTATGTCTCATTCTGAAAATTAGGGTAACTAAATCAGCTTCTAGCAGCACTTACTTACCTCTATAAAAACCAAGGGGCCACCTAACATGACCTAACAAATGACTGTAATTACCCAATTAAACAACTGTTTGTTATTAAAATTTTTTATTACAATACTGGACAAAATAGACAAAACTATGATAAGAAACGAGAATAATAGATCACGGAAGTAATAAATTAAATGATTAACAATAACTAAAGATAAATCCTGGTATATCTAAGTTAATTGTATTTTAATGTGAATATGTGAATCAGTGTATAATGTTGTTGTTCAGTATGTCAGTGGAGTAACTAATTAAGTACTTAACGTCACGTTTTTATCCCCGATGGGGGGATCCCACGCGATGATATCCATAAACTACAATTAAAAATCCTATTTCAACTTCTTTTTTTTATGAAGAACCTTAGGTTTATAAAACTTCGCAACGTAATAAACCTGCTTGCATAGTTTAACAAAATGTTTACTGAAAATCGCTTCAGCTGCTTTTTTTTTATATTTGATATGCCGACGTTTGCCCACTATCTCGCCTGGTGGTGCACGATGATGCGGTCTACGATGGAGCACGTCGTCCCATAAGCAACCTATTCACTCGGGCTTTGAAGACTCCCAGGTTATATATACCCTTCAGGAAACACAGACTCTGGCAAAGAATTCCACTCTTTAGCAGTACGCACAAGGAAGCTTGATGCGAAGCGCTTCGTGCGTGTGGGTGGGCCATCTACTATGAATCGGTGACGCTTCGCCGATTGCCTTGTGGTACGATGATGGAAAGGACTAGGGGGAATCAAGTGGTGCAATTCCGATTATCGCGAACAAACATACACATACAGTTTAAACGTAGGTTCTCCTCCTTTTGTTAAAGTCGTATAATAAAATAAGCAGCTGGTGTGGTCTTAAACGACCCACTGTAGAAGTTTTTACCACCCGAGAATTAAGACTATAGCAGGCAATGGCAAACAAGGCAGTCACGCATACCATCAATGATGCCTTTTTTCTTTCTTTCACTTCAATTAATAAGCAACAACATAAATAGCATAGCATCATGCCTTTTTGTCCCCGAAGGGGTAGGCAGAGGTGCACATTACGGCTTTTAATGCCACTGTACAATGTACCACCCACTTTTCACTATTTATATTATGAGTCCCATGTAATAGGGGGTGAGCCTATTGCCATATACCGGGCACAATTCCGGACTCCGTGCTGCTACTGAGATTTTTATAAAAACTCAGTAACATTTTGCTCGACCCGGGAATCGAACCCGAGACCCCTTGACTGGCAGTCGCACTTGCGACCATACGGCCAACGAGGCCGTTCAATTAATATTATTAGAATTACTTACAATAAGAGCAATGTTCGGTATCTTCACGGTGACATTATGTGTGTCAGCGACAGACTTGTCCAGCAGGAACTTCAGCTTCAGTCTCGGGTTCATAGTCATCACGCCTCTCTGCTTGTCTATCTTTATGTTTTCGTTCGTTCGCATTTCTCTGGAAACAAGAACAAAGTGTTATTTTTTGTGTAATTGGTGTACAGTGTAAGCGTGATCAGGTTTAAACTTCGGTTCTAGTGTGTGACAAGGATTATGATCAATTTGAAATTCTTTTTGATTATTAAATCCTGTCTTACATAACATAACGTCTCATCTTTTATCTCCTTAGGGGTAGGCAGAGGTGCACATTACGACACTTAATGCCACCGTACAATGTAACACCCACTTTTCATTATTTATGTTATGAGTTCCATATAATAGAGGTGAGCCTATTGCCATGAGCCTATACCCGTACAGTAAAATGGGGTGGTATTCACATGGGGTGGGTATTCACCCCATTTTACCTACCGGGCACAATTCCAGACTCCGTGCTACAACTGAAAATTAAAAAAAAACATTAATACTTTGCCCGACTTGGGAATCGAACCCAAAACCTCTTGCTCGGTAGTCAGACTTGCGACTTGCGACCACTCGGCCAATGAAGTTGCTTATTTGGTCTTCTCGATTTAGTAATCTACATTTTGTAACAATCGTCAATACAATTTCAATTTATATTGACCACTTGCTGATTAGATTTTGATCTTAGTTAAACTAACTCATAAGTGCACATCATTTGAGTAAAGTTTTGACGTAAGTTTTATAAATCTACGTCTTTGGTCGTAACCACAGTACCCATTTGTCAGCAGTTAAGTATAAAACAAACATAAATTGCTAAAAATCCTGGGTTTCCCCTCTCCCAAACCTCAGTTACCCAAATATCGCTAAACCAGCAACAAGGTCGGAAATTAAATATGGTGCAACTTTTGGTCAAACACAATGTGTAACACTAGGTTTTAACCGCGACATTACCGACATAAAATCTCTTTATTTTAACCAATCCATTCTATAAACAAAATTGCCAGTGCTCTCTCGCGCTCCTAGAAAAGCCTGCAACCAGAAGTTTCGGCTTTCTGTATGAAGGTCGTTCTATCATTAAGTCAGTAATCCTAAGACTTCAGAGACTTGGTATGTGCATGAAAATCCAGTGTTATAATTGTGAAATTTATTATACTGGTACATTGCCGATTTATAACGGTTTAAAATCACCTGCTATTTTCATCTTTGCACTGCTTAAAGGATGACTGGGAGACAATGCCCTTAGCATTAAGTCCACCTGTGCACACTTGTTGTATTAAGTTGAAATAAAATTAAAATAAATAAAATAAAATCCCTAGGATTCTCAAGAAAAAACTGATACCTTACAGGTGGAATTACCAGCTACCACTTAAATAAATTATGACGTTATTTGCTAGCTAGTGGAGGTCATAAGCGAAAATACAGATTTTTGCTGATGGTCAGCCACTGCAATGACGTGCTATTAGGGAAGACTAGACATCAATAGACAGAAACGAGCTGATGATGCCCAGTATCTTCATAATACACAAACACACAGACATGTTGATATTGACGATTCACCTCATCTGTGTGGTCAGCAGTGGTCAACATTAGTTCAATAATTCACATGTGTGTAATAAAGTGACATGTAGCAAGCATCACGTTTTTGCATACATTTACTTACTAATACAATCATTATCCTTGCGCGACACTGACTTAGAATTATAAACAGCTGATCATAATTTTGAGTCAGTTTTGGAGGCAGGTCGTGACTTTTTGACTTTTATTTTTGGTCATGAAATTGGTTCTTTAGTGCGAAGTTTGGCATGGAAATTCATCGGGTTGTATTTACGGTACTTTTTTATGGCATAAGCCGGTAGACGAGCTGACGGATCACCTGATGGTAAGCAATCGGCGTCGCCCATGGATACCTGGAACACCAGAGGCATTACAAGTGCGTTACAGGCTTTTTGGGGATTAGGAGTTGAGGATCGTTGGGGATTCAGGGATTGAGGAGATTGGGGAAGGGGAGGGTAATTGGGCCTCCGGTAACCTCACTCACACGAGGAAACACAACGCAAGCGTTGCTTCACGTCGGTTTTCTGTGAGGCCATGGTATCACTCCGGTCGAGCGGGCCCATTCGTGCCGAAACATGGCTCTCCCACGCTTAAAAAACTAATTATTAAATTATATATCTACACTTTATTTATTAAAAAAAACATTGCCCCATACTAGGATTTCCTCCTGTGTCGTGGGTGCGTTTGCAAACATACAAGTTCACATATACATGACACCCAGACCCGGAACAATAATCTGTAGATCCCACAAAGAATTGTTCCGTGCGGGAATTGAACCAGCGACACGTTATACGGCCACCAGTTGCCCAATCATCGCGCCAACCGTGCAGTCAGTATATCAATAAGCTTTACATTATTTTGTGTCGTTTAAACAACAACTTTATAAATAGACTATCCCCCATATGTATCAACATCCTGTTCATCCAAAGGTTGGTTAGATAAGACAAAACAATAAGATAACAATGATAAGTATAACTTTGAACCCTTTGAGTACCAACTGACTTTGTTTTTAAGTTTTTTATACGTTCTTGTCACGTTTTCAATCACTCGACAAATAGGGACTATGGGATGATATGGGCCCGCAGAGCCGA
The DNA here is from genome assembly GCA_902850265.1 of Spodoptera littoralis. Lineage (NCBI taxonomy): Eukaryota > Metazoa > Arthropoda > Insecta > Lepidoptera > Noctuidae > Spodoptera > Spodoptera littoralis. The sequence continues at coordinate 1,181,519 of LR824542.2, read as the reverse complement.
GCAGCCAGTAGCAGCGCGACAGTCGCCGCGTCGCGGGTCGCGGAATGCTGCTCATGAATATGCTGATATTATTATATTAGACAACACTGCCTCGTTTGCCGAGTGGTTGCAAGTGCGACTGTCTGGGAAGGGGTCTCGGGTTTGATTCCCAGGTCGGGCAAAGTATAACTGGGTTTTTAAAAAAAATCTTAGTAGTAGCACGGAGTCTGGAAAATTGCCCAGTATATGGCAATAGGCTCACCCCCTATTACATGGGACTCATAACATAAATAGTGAAAAGTGGTTGTTACTTCTGTGTGCACTTCTGCCTACCCCTACGGGGATAAAAGACGTGATGTTATGTTATCTATTATATTAGAGGCTGCTCTAGCATGGCTTGGAACTAGTCGAGTTTTTCGTCAAACAGTTACGTGCATAAAACATAATAATTAATTTAGTATGTCTCACGAAAATTATAAGATTTAAAAATGTAAATATACCCCACTTATGTTGGTTCAAATCTTGAAACTGAACCAAATGTCTCGCAATCAGCATTCGCGTTTACAACCATTCTATGGTAGTTGGTAAAAAACCAAGCTAGAGTCTTACAAATGTCGTGAAACTCTGTAATTGGCTTAAGTGATAATTGTCATCATCTCGTTATCACTGTGCAGCGTGTGTCGACCTCACTTTTCCAAGCTTGTATATATTCTTTCACTCACGAAACTGCATAAGGCTGTCCATTGATAGTATAATAAGCTGTTGAGTTTCCAAATAAACAAAATAAAAAAAATAAAAAAATAGATTCTATCCAGATAAAACTTAATTGCTAGATAAAATAAAGTAGCCATTAAGTGTTACGTACTAGGAAAACCTAATGAGTCAGTCAACAAACTCAGTTGGACAAACTAACCACTGGTTGTAAGATAATATTTAACTAATATAACTTAATTAATTAAATCAACAAGGAACATGTAATATGTTACAAGTAGGTAATGTTTCTTTGAGAATATTATGTGTTTTTACGTGGTTCTCACAAAAAAATACTATTTTCCAAACGTTGCCCCACACTAGGATTTTCTCCTGTGTCGTGGGTGCGTTTACAAACATACAATATCACATACATCATGACACCCAGACCCGAAACAACAATATGTGGATCAGAAAAAGACTTGATCTGTGCGGGAATCAAACCTGCGATACGTAGTTTCGAAACCACAGAGGGGTTCTTCCTCATGAGTAGCGTGCGTGAATACACTCACTTTTAACCAATATTAAGACTTCCATGTAATTGGGGAGAGGTCAAAAAGTAGGTACCTACCTAATATTTCTCTGCTTTACCAGTTTACCGAACAAGGGGCCCTTAGAAACCACTAATTACACTTAGGCATATCAAATCATAAGTAAAATACGTACGTAACTTCATAAAATAAATACTTACTGAAATGTGAATGGTCCAACTTCATTGACCTTCAGCACCTTCTCAGCTCCACTGAGATACTCCTGCGCATTGGTATAGTTGAAGACCCACATTTCGGAGAACATCTCATACGTTGGATTTGCCCACATGTTGTAGAGGAATGAACCTTCCCGCATGTCCATGTACTGTGGACAAAGAGAAAACATACTGTAAAGACATCATGTCAAATTAGGAAACAATAGGGTAGATGCCTAATTTTTATTTTAATGTCCGTCTGGTAGATTACTTTAAATCATTAGACACTAATTTTTTATTTTCTTAGAGAAACGAATACTTTCGACGATATATTGATTTGAAATGTCACGTGACGTCACTTCTATGTTCAATTTATACGTAGAAATGACGTTTTAGCCCCTACTCCTAAACTTTGATTCGTTTTATCTAAGTTTGTTTTATTATACGACAAAATATAAAAATACGTGTCTAATATTTTTTAATTACCTGACTTACGGACTAATTAGATTTTTAATTTTCATACCCCGTCATCATCCCAATTGAAAAAATTACTTTAACCGACTTCAAAAAAGGACGTTCTCAGTTACCTGTATGTATGTATGTGCGCGATTATCTCGCGATTGGCTGAACCGATTTTGAATCACAATAATAAATGTATATTTACACACACACACACACACTTATATATAGATCAAACTGAGATGCTCTTATTATTAAGGTCGGTTTGTGTTTATAAGAACTATAATGAAATGAAATTAAACCTTTAATCGTGATAGTATACAGTGACAGTGTACAGTATATAAAAAGTATTACTAAAAAATTTACAAACCTTCACAGATTTTACCTTCCATGTCAAATTTTAGTAACTCAGAAAAGCCGGAAAAACAAAACGTAAACCACTACAACGCACTTATATTGTTAACATCGAAATCAAATTACGAAAGCAAGACTAGGTAAACCGTAACTATTGATTGGAAAGAAAAACAACAACAATACATAAACAGGCAAATTGACTTTCAAATAGATTAAAATGACAAAAAATACGCCGTCTCAATAATTCCCGAGTTCCCGCCATCTTGACTTTTTCATTTCTCGAACCACAGATTAAATTTTCCCGCTAAACGATGACGTTTCTTTTTTTTGTCTATGCTTCTAACAGTATAATATTTATTAATTAGATCGATAAATATTTTTATCAAGACTATATTACACAGTGACCTTCAGAACCTGGAGAAAAGGGCGTATTCTTTCTTAAGGACCGGCAACGCACCTGTAACCTCGCCGGTTGTCCTCGGACGGTGCCGATTGCTTACCATCAGTTGATCCATCTGCTTGTTTGGCCCCCATTCCATAAAAAAGTGTCATCTACCTATGAGATAAACGAAGGACTGACTGAGTATGACACATTCACACAAATATAAAAAAAATATTGAAGTGAATGACGTCCACAATTAGCTACTTAACAGTTTTCTAGAATTATTCCATTTTGTCATTTGACAAATGGAATAACCGTTTTCTAACTGTTATTTCTTTTGTATTGAATGACAAATAAAATATTTTTACTGCCTATAATATGACTTGTTTGAATGTAACATTTAAATATGTTATTTTAAACACTAGTTGTTTGGTAAATGCAGTTACTGTTACCGTTACTTTGTTATTTTGTTTATTATATTGTGTTATTAGGTATCTGTTAGATGTAATGTAACATTGTATGACGTCACGACGTTTGATTTTCGAATAGGTAGGCGCACGTTCAGACCTCGACCAGCTTAGCGGATCAAGTATGATAAAAAAATTAAGTGTCTATTCGCGGTAATATAAGGATATCATAAAAAGTTTTGCCATAAATGGTGAGATATTCATAAAACATAGCTCTAATTAAATCACACGTTTATGTGGTTATAAAAACTAACGTCACGGTTTTTGTAAAAAAAAGTGAAGTCACTCGTCGTCACCAGGTTGATGATAAATATAATTAGGCTTTTTAGGGATTTCTCAATCTTGAAAATATTGGTCGAAAATATATTTTCCGTTTACAATAATTTTCTTAACCTTTTCCTTATTTTTTGACCGAGTTCTAAAAGAAATAAGAGCCTCTTAAATTGACCTGTATGTATGTATGTGCGCAATTATCTCGCGATTAAATGAAATGATTTTGATGCGATTTTTAGAAAAGTGTTTATTACAATTAGGAGAAGGTTTTAGTATATCAATTAAACGACTTCTATCTAATAAAGAGTGGTTTTTTAAAATAGGTTTACAAAAGAAGTAGTTATAGCTCGTGATAATTCATTGCTGTATAGGTCTTCTTAACATAGTATAAGAGGATTGACTATAATCCCCACACTTGGTGGACGAGTTGGAGATTGTTATTTAAAAAGTTTAGGTTTATAAGACACCACTGCTGCACAGTGTACAAATGTGCAGTCGTTAAGTCGACTTTTATGACAGCCGTGGGAAGAATGACGCAGATGATAAATACATTATCTGCAGTTATCACACTGCTTCGTAATAAAATTATACTTGTATTAAAATAGGTCCTATCTTCTTTCACGATAGGTATCAGAAAGTAATCAATCAATTTGAACCTAATTACGTTGTCAATATGCAACATATTACTTTGTAACTTAGGTTGCAACATAGCAGGCTAGGCAGACGTGTTTAGTTCACCTAGTCACCTAGGTATTACAGTACATAACTAAAATGTGATGCAAATATTAAATTAAATGATTCTAACATAGAATATCACTACATAATATAAAACAAAATCGTTATCCGCCGCCTGTCTCTCCCTATGTATCCTTAGGTCTTTAAAACTACGCAACGGATTTTGATGCGGTTTTTTAAATAGATAGAATGATTCTTACGGTAGGTTGATACGTATAATACATGCACATATTGCACCCGCGCGAAGCCGGGGCGGGTCGCTAGTAGGAAATGTATTTTAGTACTTCGATAATGATAAAAGTTAAGTAAGATTAAATAAATAGGACAACGATTAAAAATATTAAAAGACGTAAGCTAAGTCAATTATTATGGTTTTCGGCTTACTCACGTAACTGTTTGACGAGGAAGTCGACTAGTTTCAAGCCAGGCTAGAGGCTCTCAAGCAGCGCGACAGTCGCCGCGTCGCGTGTCGCGTGTCGCGGAATGCTGCTCATTCATTATTTACATTTTAATAAGTTATTTATTTATCACCAGCTTTTGGTACAAGGAACATTCCATATAAAACTTGAGCCCCTGTCACGTCAGACAGGCGAATTGCAGTTTTTAAAAGATTCAGGTTTGTCAGAGAGCTGTTGTCCGGTCGCAGTCAAATGTGTGGTCGCAAAATAGGCTCCTACAATACCCGTGGAAAGATTTGGGGTGGTGAATTTATTTATTCAATAGGTACACAGCGTACGCAACAGAGTAACAACATAAGTCAGTAAATGGCAGACCATGCTTCTACAAGTAAGTGCACACAACATGACATGCAACGACAAATAAACAACTTTAAACATCTTAAATAAACATCTTTAATTTTCATACCCTGTCATCATCCCTATTATTTTGCAAATATATAAAAAAATATGTAAACTAAATTCGAGGTAGCTGGATGTTCTGTAGCATCTTCGCATATTGAACTCATCACTAAGAACAACGTTCGATTGTCAATAGAATCTTCTGACGCATTGCACAAATTGTTTGTCAGCGGTATTGTGTCAAATTAAATTGTTAACTCGAAATGTTTTTGTGCGGTTACCGTGAATGCCATTTGACCCTACACTGTAGTCGGTAACTAACCTTCAATATTGTTAGGTTTATTTTTAACTGTCGACTCAGAATATCTAAGAATTTGACCGGATGATCTTTTACGTGTGCAAGAAAATATTTGTCTCGCATTTTGCAAAACATTATTTTAAATTTTGGCGGCTTATGAATGGGGACTGTACCGAGTGGTTTAATGTATGTACATACATATGTACCATGGATGTGTAAGAATAGTGTATATACTACATATGTACTTTAAATGTAATTTTCATATGAATGAAAGAGTAAAGATATGTGTTATCACTACATAGTATAAAACAAAGTCGCTATCCGCCGTCTGTCTGTCCCTATGTATGCTTAGATGTTTAAAACTACGTAACGGATTTTGATGCGATTTTTTTAAATAGATAGAGTGATTCTTAAGGAAGGTTTATAAGTATATTCGGGTCGCTAGTTTCACTATAATAAATGTTTGTTAAAATATTTCTTTAATCTTGATAACTATGACTATAGAACTCAAAATCAAGTTCATACTTCGAGTACTACATACTATAACCGGGTTTGAAATTTGATCAACTTAGCAATGATAGCATTAGTTAATTGATTACCTCTTCAACAGCCAACATAAACTTCTCGGTTTGATCTTAAGTAACAGAAAATATTGTAACTTTCGTGAGACATACTAAATTAATTATTATGTTTTCGGATTACTCACGTAACTATTGACGAGGCGCGTCGCGTGTCGTGGAATGGTGCTCATGAATATTAAGCTCTTTTTTTTTTTTTTTAAGGGGGGAAAATCATCGAATGACTGCTCCCGCCTGGGTGAGGCGGGAGGGAGTGTCAGACTCTTACTGACTAAAAACCACCCCGTTCCTTCTCCTGCACGTCGAGCCGGAGCCCCGGTTACCCGTTAGGTTCTCCGCGACTCCGAATCGGCATCGGCCCTATTGGGCCCCATCTGTGGTGGTCTGATGGAATATTAACCTCTAGCATGGCTTGAAACTAGTCGAGTTCCTCGTCAAACAGTTACGTGAGTAAGCCGAAAACATTATAATTAAGTAACAGACAACCTTTACTAACACCTTCCAACCATGATGCTCAAATATTAAAAAACGGTAGGTACAGAATTCCATCCGTCCATACTAAGATGCTATGAATAAAAATAATCTAAGAAGAGCTAAGTATGAGGTGAGTAATTCCCTAACGATAATTACACAATTTGGAAAAAAGTAAACCCCTAGAATAATTTGTTATTGTAGTTTTTTATCGTAAAAAGTAAGTGACCTTAACTGAAGATGTATTTAGCCAGACAATCGACTATTTAATAATTTAATAAAAACATGAACATATTAATTACATTATAATATTAAAGATATAAATCAAATTTTATTGGCACATGTAGGACCAGATTCTTTAAAGCTACATTAGAATCAGAATTTATTATTATCTGTGGTATTTCTATCTGCTTATAAATAGTGTTCTATATTTAATATTTCAAGTGGCTCAAAAAAAGGAGGTGTGTCTATGGATAAGTACCTAAGTATCTGTTTCAATTTTTAACCACCAAATCGATCGATGGATCGAAAGTTGTGCAGAGAAAAAAGTGCAAAGAAATATTCATTTATTATGGAACATTTTTCTAGGATCTTAGACTCTAATATTTATAAAGTTTCACTATTCCTCACAGTTCGTGGCAGATGGTCACCAGCTTCAAATATCCTCAAAGCGTCTGCCACACCTTTCTTCTAGTATCATAGTCACCTTACAAGTCGTTGTTCTGATCAAGATTAGATTTGAACAAAGAGCAGTCAATTCCTATTCCTATATAGGACTAAATTCAATTACAATTTCATAACTAAATTTAATTTACATTTTCTTCGGACAGAAATTAAGCATTGCCATTCAACGTGGCAATGCTGCCAGTCTCCTGGGAACGTTCCCCTGTGATAGTGATGCGGACGAATACTTTGACGCCTAAATTGAGGCTATAATTTTTGTTGTTGCCCTTTTTTTATTTCGTTTTATTTTATAGTTTAGTTGTAGTTAATTTTAAGTTGTAGGTATAGTGAACTCATCTAATTCTGTGACTCGCCTAATAATTCGGTTTAGTAAATTTGGTGGAACTCTTAGGTTTCTAGAAAAAAATCTGATTATTTGTGCTAATATTCCTCATAAAAGACTGATTAAAACTCATGCGGAGACTGAATTAAATTAATTAGTAATTTTTTGGTATTTTATTACTTAAATGCCTTTGTCACGAAGTTAGATGAGTTCACCCTAAATATTTATGTAGTTATAAACAATGTAATAGATTTTCGCAATAAATTATATTCACAAAAAAAAACATGATTTAAAATTTAAAATCATTCCAAATTCGAAAAGTAAAATCTTTTGCGAGCATAAATTCCATATACAGATATTGTCGCCCATCCACAGACTGGCCTCGGTAAGCGTAAATTAACCCAGACAGCCGTAGTTTAGCCGTGAACTTCTAGCATTAGAAGTTTATACTAAAATTTTTACTAGAGATACACATGTCTAGGCGTTAATCGTTAAGTTAAATATTCGAATATTTGATATTTATGACCTAATCTGATAAACTCCGCTGGTAGTGTTGAGTTATTATTCAGATTATAATAGATTTTATGGCGATGTACTAATTTATTTATAGGTTTATGGGTTTAGTAGTAAAACGCCTCTGACTGCCTCGTTAGCCGAGTAGTCGCATGTGCGACTGCCGGGCAAGTGGTCTCGGGTTTGATTCCCGGGTCAGGCAAAGTATTATTACTGGGTTTGTAAAAAAATCTCAGTAGTAGCACGGAGTCTGGAATTGTGACCGGTATAATAATATGGCAATAGACTCACCCCCTATTACATGGGACTCATAACATAACTAGTGAAAAATGGGTGTAACATTGTACAGTGGCATAATGTGCACCTCAGCCTACTCCTTCGGGGATAAAAGGCGTGATGTTATGTTATGTATTAAAATTGTAGAAACAGGACCATTTAAATTAAGGCTTGCTTATCTGTCGGCGTTTAGTTGTATGATTAGATTTGTCATTAATAGAATACACAACAAAACGGACCGTTTTGTTGTGTTTTGTTGAACGCGTTTTATTCTCAATAAAACGCGTATTACTTGTCTTTATGACTTTTGTAAAATTAATTTGTGATGTATCTACTTTCCTAACACACCTTAAAGTACTAAATACCTCCTTAAAAATAAAAATCAAACTGAAAATGTGTGGAGTCATTTGTTTTGAGTCCAATTTAGACTTAACCAGTTTTCGCGGTTTAAATATGACACGTGACAATTTGACAAAAGAGGCTTTAGATTTTTTGTTTGAAAACCAGTCTTTCATTGCAAAATTAAGTACCTATTTACGAATAAGTAGGTAGTTTGAATAAAAATCGCGGATTTAGTTTTTTCGAACACATTTACTAAGCTATGGGGACAAAGGAATATCTTTTATTTTAAACTAAGAATCTAATGGTCAAACTCAAAATGAAACTCAAAAGCATTTATTTCAAAAATAAGGATATAGATATATAAGATATATAAGAAAAATTAACGGTTAATTTGGTAGTTTCGAAACGTCAACAAATATTAAATAAATAATAGTCTATCAGTCTGTCCGTGGTATAGCAGTTGGCTAGTTTCCTAGGTTTAAAATAAATTGTTCCAATTTTTCAATGCAATAAATAATTAAAAAATAATCATACTCACATCCATTGATTTGATAATTTACCTACTTTTCGATTTTTTCCCACTAACTTTAAAAAAATGAGTATGCTATTTGACGCAGAAATATGATGACGTCATAAGTTGCGATCCAATACAAAATAGTAAAAAAGTATCGTTTTTGAAATTTCAATAAAAATATTGAATTTGACTACCTGTCAACTACCGTATTATACTCAGCTTATAGATATGGACACAGATATATTAATTCTGTGGATATGGATATCTCTACACACTTTTTTCTCTACACACCATGAAAATTATTCAGTTCATTTCTATACAGCCAATAATTTTGCATCTACATTCATTTGTTATTTTCAAATTCAATATTTATATAACCAGATTTTTTATTTCTTATGTCACAGACATAGGCTTCATTCATGCGTCCTCACGCAGCCTCCCTTGACCTCACCGTCTGACCCTCCCTGCCTCACCTCAAGAGTTACTCGCAATTTAATTACATTATGTGTGTACAAAATAATTACTATTCGACTACTGAATGTAGACAAGTCATTTGTCATGTTATTTGTGTATTACATAGCAATATGGCGCCTACTGGTTTTGTTGGGATGGCAAGCAGTGTGTTTGTGGTTAAAATATTGAAATGCTTAAATAATCTTTGTTTTATTTGTACAATTTGATTTAATACTAGCAGCTCGCCACTGTTCTGGAGGTAAAAGAACTTACTCTGACAAAAACACAATATAAATTTATCGATTTTTATGAATGGGATAATAATAACAAAGAATCTTATTTTGTATCTTTCGGCTGTTTTTGTTAAATATGAATAGCACTAGTGTGGACGCGCCTTTTGCTGTGATCATTTTGCAGCCCAGCAAAAGGCAACAAAATCTCTTTTCAACCGGCCCCCAGCGTACTTACACCTTCAAATCTTTGAGCACGCATTGTAAATTAATCTATAGGCTAAAAGTACAAGACTATTGAGCAGTAGTATTAAAAATTATTAACAATATTTAATGGGGGGTGTTAAAATTCGGTTTCAACCAAAATCACCTTAAAAACCCCTTGTACATAAGAGTCCATAGTATTTCTCCCTTATGTTTGTTATTTAGTCATACAGACGTTATTTAATATTTTTACTCACAAAAGCATCTATTACCATGTTATCAATATGTCATATGATGAAATAAGCAGAATGAATCATTAAATATTTTGTCAACTGGGAATTTCATTAAGTTTTGCGACCACGCCATCCAAAGGTTGTTAACCTCGATACGAAATTAGTAGGTACATACAACTAAATATAATTATAAAAGATAAGTATATTTTTATAGACATATAGTTTTTACTCATCCAACTCTATGATTTAAAATTTTGCGGAAACAATAGACTGTATGTAATGATACCTTTACCATCATAAAGTTCTTCGTAAAAAAAATGTTATGTCGTATTTTTTATTCGGATTTATCAGCTACGTGTTTAGACATAGTAATTTGTGTGAATAGTAAAAAATGTGATTTTGTGTGGCAAAAACAAAATAACAGTAATAGTATGTTTGACTTATTATAATAATATGAAAAAAAAAGTGTTTTGTTATAAATTAACTGGTTTTACATCAGTATCATAACTTATAAGAAAATTATAAAGTGAAAGATGAATAGTGGAAGAAGTGAGACTGATTATATCTTCCGATATATCTAAAACTGATTGATTTACTGCCGATTTCAATAACATAATTATCTTAATCTATGGATCTATGGATGAATAAATAATAAGAATCAGTTTTATCTACCTATTACTTGTATGGAGTCTGTCATAAATCGATCTTAATCCACAAATATTGGAAGATAGGTTAATTGAAATCGTCAGTTATTAGAGTATGAAGATTGAAGACATAAAATCCTTGGGTAAGTACTAAGTACCTGCACTAATTAACAATTTTTATTTACAATATTTTGTGTTTACCTACAATTTGCAGAACAATCATTTCCCGCTCAAAGTCACAGATAAAAAAAATATTCGGACGGCGGGCGCGGCGTAACAAACAATGGAATGTCAGTGTTCCATTTTTGAATTTCTTCTATACCTCTAATATGACTTTATTCTTAACGGTATACAATAATATTCATAACAAAAAAATTATAAATAAAAAGCAGTCATTGTCATCATAAAAATTGTATTTTATGACATTGTTTTATTTTTTTTTATCAAATCGACATTTTTCATTTCTTGTAGTCGTGTCATAAATACCTATTTACAACAAGTATAATCAAAACGAATTACCCAATTTGTTTGTGTCAAAACAAAAAAATGTACGTGGATTCCTTAGGTATGAATTATTGCTGATTAAATACATTTTGTGAGATGATGTTTGCATGTATGTACAATATTATTACACATAATAATAATATTATCACTAGACATTAGGTATAATAAAAATGTAGTTAGAGCTTAAAGGCGAAGGTTAGGTCATTTCGAGTGTCTTACATTAGTCGATTCAAATTAAAATCATAATGGCCGGTTGTAGTCAGGTGAAGGTATAATATGACATAACATAACATAACATCACGCTTTTTATCCCGAAGGGGTAGGCAGAGGTGTACATTATGGCAATTAATGCCACTGTACAATGTAACACCCACTTTTCACTATTTATGTTATGGGTCCCATGTAATAGGAGGTGAGCCTATTGCCATATCATCATCATCATCATCAACAGCCTATAAATGCCCACTGCTGAGCAAAGCCTCTTCTCACACGGAGAAGGTTTGAGCATTAATCAACACGCTTGCTCAATGCGGGTTGGCGATTTCAAACTTATAATTAGAAATTATAAGTCCAGGTTTCCTCACGATGTTATTCCTTCACCGTTTGTCAGTGGTGTCTAAATAATCTTAGAAAGTACATATAACTCGGAAAAAGTTACTTGCCGTTGGTAGGTTTCGAACCTGCACCCTCATGCGTGAGAAGCGGGCGTCTTAAACCTCCGGGCCACCACGACACACGGTGCCCGGTATATTGCCATATACCGGGCACAATTCCAGACTCCATGCTACTACTGAGATTTTTTGAAAAAGCCCAGTAATACTTTGCTCGACCCGGGGATCGAACCCGAGAGTCGGTTACAAGCATAATATTAATCCTAAATAATTCACGATTCATTCCTTTTATCATCAATTCGTAACAGACAAAACAAATTCTAGAAAAGTAATGTTTTATCAATGAATGAATAAACACAAGAAAGTAAAATACGTTGCGTTTGATAACTAGTTGTGAAATTGACGGTTATATGATAACCTTAGTTATTGTTACAAAATAAGTGTTTTATATATATTTATCACTTATTGTTTATTACACAGATTTGTGACTATTTGATAAACTGTTATTGGTACCGGAAGAGAGAGTCTGGCGGTCTTTCTCAGTTATTAAAAAGATAAGTGTTAGGTACGTATTATCTGAGTATTTTAATAGTAGACGTTATTAAAAAGTATATGTACGAAATATAATTTTGCATTTACGTGGGCTCATAAGAAACATCGAGATTAATTGAAACAAAACCCATGTTAAAAAAAACCTATTTAATTTGTAACGGTCCATGCTGAAAAATACTTAAAAAAAGGAAACAAAAATGAATTAACTAATTTTTTTATCTGAAAGTTTGACCCAAGTTAGTACTGAAAATAGACTTTTACGGGCCGATTTTTCCAACACTAGATTCATTTTTACTGACGAATCACTTTGATTTGACAATTCTCTCATACTAAAAACTGTCAAATGTCAATTTTATTCCACAGTTAAAAATTAAGTGACGATTGAAAAATCGACCCCAAGTACTTATCTTTTTGCAACAACACACATTAGATTGTCTATTGTTTCGTTTTAAGTATCATGCCATATGCACCAAACGAGTAAATAATTGGTTTTGTCTACATAGTTATTACATTATGTTTATCCAGCAAATCTAGTGATTTCTGCATGTGTCAAAAAAATCATCCTTGAATTTTGCACACAAACAACTATGAAGAATATGTTATCTACTCAAACGTGTATCTACTAAACAAAGATTGTTTTAGATTAAGTTATTTCTAAGTAATGAATAACACGGAGCTTAGAATTGAGCTCAATATTATGCTAAAAGGTTCACCCCATATTACATGGAAATTATGATATGTTTCGTGAAAAGTGAGTTTTAGGAACCTTCTTGAAGATAACGGGTGCTTATAAATGCATTTTACCCCATCCGTTCCCCGAAGACTTGTGCAATAATTTAGTTAGTTTTAACTCGTCGAGTACTGGTTTTATAGACACAATTAACTCGTCGAGTACCGGTTTTATAGATACAATTAAAGAACAATAGGTCGCGGTCACCGGTGACCGCTTGGTGTTTGACAGTTTAAAGAACAATAGGTCGCGGTCACCGGTGACCGCTTGGTGTTTGACAGTTTAAAACCCTAATACTAAGCATTACTTATCACATCTATACTATAGACATAATATTCATAATCAGGAAGTTGATATGACCCTTTAAAACGTTAAAAACAGATTATAATAAAATATTATTAGGAGTTACATGACCTTTTTGGTCCTTGTCTATGCGTAGTGGCCAGAGATAAGGGATTGACATACTCCACTTTATCTTTCTAGAATTGTGTGGATAATATCTTAAGATAAATAATAATAATTGACCCAAAATATCGTAATGTATTCTTATCATTACGCTTTATATTCCCTGGCCCTCCAGGGAATAATTTAAAAAAGTACTTAAGTAAGGTAAGGTCATCTGTAGTTTTTGTCTTCTCTATCCTTATCCTTACTAATCTTATAAATCTGAAAGTGAGTTTGTTTGTTTGTTTGTTTGTTTGTTCCACCTTCACGCCGTAACTACTCAACCGATTGTATTGAATTTTTGCAGACGTAATTAAGTTAGAAGTCCGGATTAAATAATAGGGTACTTTTTAACCCAGAAAAAATTGATATTCCTGAGGAAAATCATAAGTATTGGTATAGATGGCGCTGTGTGTATTGGTATATGTCACATAGGCTACTTTTTATTCTTTTGTGACGCGAGCGAAGCCGCGGGTAAAAGCTAGTGTTACATAAAACCGAAAAAAACTTTTGAAAACCTGTTCACAAAAAAAAACAAAACCAAAGTGTTTTAAACTGGGTCATGGTTCATGTAATCCTGTTCAATAAACTAAAACAGTGAAACGTGACAAACATGTTTAATATTAAAAAAATAATCCAAAAAAAGAAAGTGACATGAATAATTTATCGATTTATAAAAAAAAATATTCAGAAAAAATTATCGATTAAAAGATCGAATACGTATCGTGATGTGCGTCACTACGATTTAGTTTCACAGATTATTTGTTATGTTATCTGTGACCGGTTTTTGACATATGCGTGACGTAGAAATATTTAAGTTGTTTTGATTGATTTCCTGCAATTATAAACAAATACGTAGGTAGGTATAGAAAATGTAGGTGCGTATACCTTAAAAATATCACGGTTATTATTATGTTTAAAGTATTTAAAGATATTTTTAAATTTATACAAAAGTATGATTGCTAATAACGAAGTCCTCTGTTCGATTGTTGCGTTAAGTAAAATGTTAATGAATGGCGTTCGATCGTGCTTCGACGTCATGAATGTGAAATATTATGTACTGGAAGTTTTCAACTTAATATAAGGATGAACAAAAACAGACAGACAAAACCTCCTAGTGTATCTGTGTAACAGATTAAAAAGGATTAAAATTAAAACTTATTAAAAAAACTAGAAAAAGAAATCAAGATTCATAAGTCAAGCCAAGTCAAGTCTTAAGAATTTAATTTAGTTTTTTTTTTATTAAATCAAACCTAATGATTACGTTACATACCTATCATCATATTAGCCTTTTAATATAAATTCATACTAATATATTAGCTTAAAGGATGTTTTTTCAGCAAGAAACCTAATTTATAATTTCCTGTCGTCAAATTAATTGAAATTGGGTTTAACCGGTTAGCTATTTATACCTCATTGCACAAAATGTTAACAAGTAGTTTATTATATTTTTTGTAATATTTAATAAGTATTTCAAAGTTCATGATTTACTACTCATGTATGTATACAAAGTCACCCCTACCAGTCAAGTTTTTTTTGTTGTAATGTAATAATTATGTTTCCATTTTATTATTTAGACGCGTAACGTAAGTGGCATGTCTGAAATATTTTTAAACACCAGGACACAGAAGTAAACTACTTACATAGTTTGAGGCAAACAAAAGATTTTCTTTAAGTTACAGTATCGATAGACAGATAATAATATAGATAAACGAGGTCACACCTTTTTGGAGTATTTTTCATTTTCCATAAAAATTAAAAATTTTTGGAAGAAATTGATACGTGTGGAAATGTTTATTTTAAATTATCTATCTGTTATAGTGGCTACGTGTAACTATATTTTCAAATATTTCTAATACTACATTATATTATAAGTAGATTTGAAACGCTGACGTAATATAAAACCACTATTTTTTAGGCTATTTTTTCTTAATCTTCTTAAATGTTTGTTTGTAAATTAAATATTCAAGTCTAAAGCATTCAAATGTGATTTAACACTGAATTAACTTGTCCAGCCGTCCAGAACTAAATGAGTTAAGTAATTTTGACTTATGTATGACGTCAGTAAGTTATGTATGTATGTACATTAAACTTAGTTATTAAGCTCACGTGTATAAAACCCGTGTTTAAGCTTAAACTAAAAAATCACCGCTAGTTTTTGTACACATCCGCCATTTTTTTTTTGACAGCAGTAATTGAAACTGTTGGACGATAAAACGACTTTTTTACTCAGAAAAAAAATTATCTGACCAGCTGTAAATTTTTTATTATTAGGTACTAAATTTTTTACGCAAAAAATGTAGTAATGATAATTAAAAATAGGAATGACAGGTATTAATAAAGTCTCCTAATTGCTGTAGTTTTATAATTTTATTACGATTTTTTCATTGATTTTTGACGTAGGTATTTGGTAGGATACTAGAAATAGTGTGTTTTTTTTTCATATTCAGGTCTACTATTGTACTAAAAAAAAAATAAGTAAGGTTTATTTGAAGACAATGCAATTTTATCAAATTGCATTATCTTCATTTTCATTATTACTTATTTTTTTACATATTATGTTCGAAAACAGAACTAGTTTGAAATCTAATTGTAAAGGTATTGGACCATTGAATGTCAGTCTAATTTACGTCAACAATCGTTAGCATTTCGGAGCAAACTTGTGGTCTATGGAAGCTTAAATAAAGTATTAAATAACCAACTACAAAATAAACAAATCACGTCATATATGCAATTTGAGAGTGACAGCATTTTATCATTATTTTTTGTGTAACTATACTACTTGTTAGACAAGTTTCATTGAAAAAAATCAGCATTTTAGGAGCAGATCGTTAGATTTTTTTAAGTGTGAGAGGTCCATGTCACGGCAGGAATGGGCTCAACCGGAGTGATACCACGGCCGAGCAGAAAACCGACGTGAAACAACGCTTGCGTTGCGTTTCGCCGTGTGAGTAAGGTTACTGGAAGCCCGATTATCACCGTCCCCCAATTTCCCCCATTCTAGAATTCCCAACAATCCTCAAATTACTAATCCCTAAAAGGCCGGTAAAGCACTTCTAACGCCTCTAGTGTTTCAGGTGTCCATGTGTGGCGCCAATTGCTCCGTCTTCTCGTTAACCTGCTCATCCCATAAAAAATAATTATAATATTTTACACTTACCCACGTGGTAACAATGTCCAGAGGATTTATCGCAGCCATTATGATTCCTATGATCGCCAACAGGATACCATACGATAATCGGATGACTGAATCTAGAAAGCAAATAAAAGAACATGTCATTTTAGCAGTTAGTTTTCACGCAGAAGTGGCATGCTTCGGAATCAATACCTAATCCCGTTTGAGCGGAGTGATACAACAGCCTCATAAAAAACCATGGCGTGAAACAACGCTTACATCGTGTTCCACCGGGAGGTATTAGAGGCCCAATTTTCCTAAAAAGCTACAGGTGACTGCTGGTTACTTATCAACATCATCAGGAGATCCCTCTGATCATTTTTTTTGGATGGAATCACCTGATGGTAAGCAATCTTCGTCGCCCATGGACACCTGGAACACCAGAGGCATTACAAGTGCGTTACCGGCTTTTTGGGGATTGAGAGTTTGAGAATTGTTGGGGATTCAGGGATTGGGGAGATTGGGGAAGGGGAGGGTAATTGGGCCTCCGGTAACCTCACTCACACGATGAAACACAACGCAAGCGTTGCTTCACGTCAGTTTTCTGTGAGGCCGTGGTATCACTCCGGTCGAGCCGGCCCATTCGTGCCGAAGCATGGCTCTCCCACACTTATTTGGTATAGTATCATTTATATAGTAAAAAAGTTGATGTTTTATCTATGATCATTAGACAAACGAAGCAGGAAATAATATAAGCGAAGATATGAAAAATAAATACCCACGTGGAATAAAGCGTGACTTAATAGTTCAGTGACCATGCCGATAGATAAGATTTTTTTTCTATTTAGCTAATTCCGATCAATATTAATAGACGATGGCAGAATTATGAGTCTCTCTCTATAACACTAAAGTCTTCAATTATCTGGTGTAGATTGCAATTTAACTCGTCGAGTACCGGTTTTATAGACACAATTAAAGAACAATAGGTCGTGGTCACCGGTGACCGCTTGGTGTTTGACAGTTTAATTAAGATATTTTTAAGTAAAGATGGAAAACGAACAACTTTATAATAAATCTTATAAAATAGCACTAAAGTCTAAAATCCTATTACCAATTTTAGTTTTCATTGTAACTTAATTGAATTCAGAATGAATTGAAATTCGATTAAGTCATGCCACGGTAGTTAAATTTTTAAGACTTTATCTAAGCAGATAATTCCGAGATTAATTCTTGAGTCGGGGAAAAATATTGATATTGTCAATTTTGATACAGTAATTTGTACGAAGTCTTCAATTATGTTTCAAATTGTTTCATAAGTAATTATTTTCCTTTTACAAATTGCTGCAAACCTTGACTTATACTTATCATTTCACTACATAGTATAACACAAAAGTCGCTATCCGCCGTCTGTCCGTCCCTATGTATGCTTACATCTTTAAAACTACGCAACAGATTTTGATGCGGTTTTTTTAAATAGATAGAGTGATTCTTAAGGAAGGTTTATATATATAATATATGCATATTGTACGTGCGAAGCCAAGGCGGGTCGCTAGTACTTAATATAAGACCAAAGTTATACTTAATACTAGCTTTTACCTGCGGCTTCGCTCGCGTCACAAAAGGATAAAAAGAAGCCTATGTGACATATACCAATATACACAGCGCCATCTATACCAATACTTTGGTTTTACCTCGGGAATTTCAAATTTTTCCGGGATAAAAAGTACCTACTCTATTATTTAATCCGGACTTTTAACTTTAAGTCTGCAAAAATTCAAAGCAATCGGTTTAGTAGTTTAGGCGTGAAAGCGGAACAAACAAAGAAACTCACTTATAATGTTAGTAAGGATTATTACGGTGAGATACTTACGTCGTTTCTGAACAGTGAAGTTCTGTATTTTCATAATTGATATTCGCCCCTTACTGGGGACTTGTTGTAGGGTGCCTACAACCATCTTTCAGGCTCTGAAACAAACAGAAAGTATGTATATTTATATATCTCAAAAAAAAATTTATTTTTGTCCTGAAGCTGTCGGAAATCACTGAAAGAATAACAGAAGTATTCTTAATTGCCTAAATCGACTACGAATTTAATATCTCCTGCCAGGCTGAGGAATAATGGGAAGTCCTATGTTAAGCTGCCTAAGACTGCCTCGTTGGCCGAGTGGTCGCAAGTGCGACTGCCGGGCAAGGGGTCTCGGGTTCGATTCCCGGGTCGGAGCGGGAGCGGCTTCAGTTTAGCACCGAATAATATGTCACATACATCTAGTTTAACTCGTCGAGTACCGGTTTTATTGACACAATTAAAGAACAATAGGTCACGGTCGCCGGTGACCGCTTGGTGTTTGACAGTTTAATAAACCATATTTTTTTATATATATGATGGGCCGACGTTTGACCACTATCTCGCCTGGTGAGCCTAACTAGTCAAATTCAATACTTTTTTCGAACTGTCAAAAACGACAGTTTTCTATGAATTTTGTACGAGATTGTGTAATGTGACGTCACGTTTTGTTAGCGTCAAACAGCACACCTATTTCTTAAAAATTTGCTGGAAAAATACTAAAATTAAGTTGGTCATAAAATCAATTTATTAAAGTGTGATTATTTTTTAATATTTGATTGTATTGAACAGTCGAAATGATTTATTTTTGATTAAGGCAAGTACTCAATTCAGCCATTCTATCAAACGGCTAATCATTCAGGTCGCCAGTTGAACGGCTAATTAAGCTAGTTGGCTGTGACAGATACTCTGACGACGATAGTGACGATTTATGGTATTAAACATCACAATACACACCTAAGTTTTTACTCAGTCGGTAAATCACGTTGTATAACCATAATGAGGGTTAAAAGATCATAAATTGTCATACATTATACTATGTGAGAGATGATCAACATTCAACGTTTATTAACATACATAACATGCATTTTACAGCACTTAATGCAACTGTACAATGTAACACCCATTTTTAACTATTTACTCTGTGATTTTTAAACCCAGTAGTACTTTGTCCGACCCGGGAATCGAAGACCGAGACACCTTGCCCAGCAGCCGCACTGGCGACCATTCGACCAACGAGCCAGTCGTTTATTATAATTACATATACTTCCAATGTCGTATTATTAAGTATTTCGTAGTATTGTTGTGACGTAAAGGATTATTATTTGTGTTTGTTTTTCGTTAGTTGTTTTTAGACAAGTTTCAGGGCAAGTGATTCGATTTCCAGTTTGGGCAGAAGTATTATTAAGTATATATTACGGGATCAAAATTTAACCTGTGCATAAATAAGTCCCGGTGCTCGGCTTTTCTTGGTCATCTCGTTGTTTTATAGCCTACAGCCTTCCTCGGTAAATTCACTATTCAATATCCGGATATTTTTTGTTTCTACAGTCTCTACAGCTCTCAAAAATCAAAAATCTCTACAGCTACATATAATACATAGTATAATATTTAAGATACGATTAAAAACTATAAAAGATAAAGATATGCATTTTCTGTACCTACATAAATGTCCAACGTTGTAACTACTCGTTTGTAACTACATATATATAATTATATATACAGTACAATTGTAACTAATTTAAAAATAGACTATGTTACTATATGACACTGTTATCAAAACTGCAACCTGTTCCTCTAGAAATCTTAGACCTATTTCTATATTAACAATATATATTAATAACTAAGGAATAAAAACATTAAAGCCGTTAAATTATTAAAATAAATCTGTTTATCATAATAAATAACACGTAAATATATGTTAAGTGTGTTATGTTAATAGTTATTTTAATAATTATAGGTTTTTTAGGTATTTCGTAAATCATTTAATATGGAAAGTTAGGTAACTTGTAATACCTAATGATAAGTGATTGATTAAAAATAGATACAAGTTTTGATTTGATAAAAAACTTCTTTATCAATTCAAAACTTGTATTGAGTAGTATTTAATACTAATGGATTTTTTTTCATGGGGGAAAATCATCCAATGGCTTCTCTCATCATCAGACTCTTACTGACTAAAAGCACCCCGTTCCTACTCCTGCACTTACGAGCCGGATCCCCGGCAACCCGTTAAGCCCTTCGCGGGTTATATATAATTGAGTTATATAGGTATGTAATAATAGTTATTGTTTAATTAAAGGTTATGTTTTAGATTATCCGTTTAAGTACCTACCTACTTATGTTTCAAATGTTTGTATCAAATCAATAAGTAATGATTTGAAGCTACATTACTTAATAAGTTTATTATTTTTTGTTTTGACTTGACTATATCCTTATCCTTATCCTTATCCTTACTATCCTTATCCTTACTAATATTATAAATTGGAAGTGAGTTTGTTTGTTTATTTGTTCCGACTTCACGCCGTAACTACTAAACCGATTGCATTGAATTTTTGCAGACGTAATGTTTTTTATTTATTTTTTTTTTTTTATTTATTTAACACTTTATGTACAACTGTATACAATGGCGGACTTAATGCCGAATGGCATTCTCTACCAGCCAACCATAGGGTGATGCAGAGAAGTGTTACAGTAGGTTTCAAAAGAAGTAAAAAAATAAAAACGAGGGTGATAAATGTACGTACATATGTATAAAGGTATCCTAGTACATAAACTACATACCAATACTACATACTAATATGAAACATAAATATAATATGTAAATAATTAAATATATATATAATATAAAAATAAATATATAATGGGTTTATATATTTCATATAATTATATATATAAAGTTTCTGAGGAGGGTGTTAATTGAGACTTGATTGTGTCAGTTTGTTCTGAAGATATTCTTTGACTTTAAATTTAAAGGATAGCCGACTGGAAGCCGTCCTGATATCCGTGGGCAGCGCATTCCACAGTAAGACTGACTGAATGAAAAATGACGAGTGGAGAAAGTCGGTTCGGTGTGAGGGACCTTGGAGGAGGAGATTGTTTGTGGAACGGAGATACTTATTGTGGTTGGTGCTCACATATTGAAAGTAGGAGGCTAAATAACTTGGAGAAGTGGGGGAATTAAGCAAGGAGTATAAAGTGGTTAGTGCCCGTTGTTCCCTGCGTTGACGTATGGGCAACCACTTTAGTTGCAATCGGTATGCAGAAACATGGTCGTATTTACGCAGGTTGAAGATGAATCGAATACAGTTATTCAGAAGGCGGTCCAGTTTATTGATGAGATCTGCATTCAGGTCGTAGTAGCAAACATCAGCATAGTCAATGATAGGAAAGACCAAGGAACGGACAAGCATTATCTTGGTGGAGGACGGAAGAAAATTTTTAAGGCGATACAAAGACCGAAGCGTGCCCGTCACCCGTTTACAAACACCAGCGATCTGAACACGCCACGTCAAATTATTGTCGATGTGCAGTCCCAGATCCTTCACGTCACTGCTGAGCGAGATTATCGCACCATCATATAGAAGCGGCGGCAGTGCTGCGCTGTCGATTCTACCAAAGGTACGGGAACTTCCTAAAATTATTGCCTGGCATTTACTGGGATTCACTGCTATACCGAAACTTGTTGACCAGTCGTTCAAGGCAGCCAGGTCCGCATTTAACCTTGAGATCGCATCGGGCAAATCTTCCACTCTAGCCTGGCAATACAACTGCAAGTCGTCGGCATACAGATGGTACGCACACTGAAGTTCGGAAGTGACTCGATTTATAAAAGTTGAGAATAGAAGAGGAGAGAGAATTCCGCCTTGAGGAACGCCAGCAGTCAATTGGCACCAGCTCGATGACGTATCGCCAACCTGGACCAACTGCTGACGCTCGCGAAGATAGGATGAGAACCATTCCAGTGCGTCATTAGATACCGAAACCTGGGAGAGGATCGCTAACAGGATATCATGATCGACCATATTGAATGCATTCGAGAAGTCCACCAAAACCAACACAGTGACTTTGGTGTCCTCCATCCCTGCCTTCACATCACCGATAACTTTGAGCAATGCGGTAGTGGTGCTGTGTCCAGGCCTAAAACCAGATTGGTATGGGCTTATTAGCGAGTTCCGGTGCATAAAACTTGAGAATTGCCTATGGACACAGGCCTCCAGGACCTTTGACAAAAAGGGTAGGATTGATATGGGACGAAATTGGGTTGGAAGGGTGGGATTAGGTATTTTAGGAAGGGGGCGGACATAGGCTTGACGCCACAACGATGGGAAAACTCTGGAATGTAGGGAGAAATTAATCATATGTGTAATGATTGGGAGGAGGGGTTCCAGTATGGTTATGA
This sequence comes from Spodoptera littoralis, assembly GCA_902850265.1. Lineage (NCBI taxonomy): Eukaryota > Metazoa > Arthropoda > Insecta > Lepidoptera > Noctuidae > Spodoptera > Spodoptera littoralis. The sequence continues at coordinate 1,158,675 of LR824542.2, read as the reverse complement.
TCATATATCGTGATATATTATCACAACCCACTGCCTTGGACTTAATGGCAAGGATAACTTTCCGGATCTCCTCTGACTGCACTGGCCTGAAACAGAAAGGACTGACAGTGGAAGAACGCATTAGACCAGAGATAAGAGATATGGTGTTTTGTTTAGTTTGGGAATCCAATTTAGAGACAGTGGAAAAGTGGCGATTGAGATCATCCAAACCAATCGAGCTCGGCAGGTCTAAATGCTGCGATTTGCCGATACCTAGGGTTCTGAGGAACTTCCAAATATCGGCAGAAGAAGAAGAAGATATTCGGTCGAAAATAAAGCGGCGTTTAGCATTGCGCACCATCTGATTACACTTGTTCCTTGCAGTTTTGAAGGCAGCCCAATTTTCCTCAGTACGATCCCTCCTGTGCCTACGGAACGCTCGATCCCTGCGTCGCATCGCCGTCTGTATCACTCCAGTCATCCAAGGCGCTGGTGGACGCTTTAATTTAACCCTTTTGATGGGAGCATGACGGTCAAACAGACTATTCAAGGTGTTATTGAATATATCCACCATGTTATTGACACTAGTGGCCTCCATCAGCAGCCTCCAATCAATGGCCGCCGCATCTTTACGAAGACTCTCAGCATCCATTCTCGCAAAACAACGCCTGTACACAACCCTAGGCCTAACCTTGGGCGGTTTAAGGATATAGGAGAGGAAAATTAGGTCATGATGGGAAAATCCAGGGGCCTCGTACTGCCCATGAGACAAAACAAGGGAGGGGTTGGATGTGACGATCAGATCGAGCCAGGTGTCCTCACCAGCAACGTTGTGGTGAGTAGGTTGGAGAGGTAGCAGGTGAAGACTTGCCGACTCGATCAAATGCAGAAGCCTGCGGGAACGAGAGGAATCGTAGGCAAGGAGATTGGTGTTGAAGTCACCCATGACTATGTGATGTGCATACTCCGTAATGTTAGTAGTCTGGATTAAATAATAGGGTACTTTTTATCCCGAAAAAAATTGATATTCCCGAGGGAAAACAAAAGTATTGGTATAGATGGCGCTGTATGTATTGGTATATGTCACATAGGCTACTTTTTATCCTTTTGTAACGCGAGCGAAGCCGCGGGTAAAAGCTAGTTTCCATATAAAGTTAAATTATGAATTGTACCAAATTAAAAAGCTACAGGGTAGATTTATAAATAACCCTGAACACATAAAAAAATAGGTACGTACTATTATATAGGATGATATCATATCATATATCGACATCACAATATTTAACACTACACACACATACATAGAATCATATGGCCAAATAATTTCTTGTTTATTGTTAATGACGTTATAAACGTCAAACAATGTAAAGTGTCCGTCTGTTTGTTGACGCAGTATTCGCGTTTTTTTTCTTATATATTCAAGGAAATATATATTTATTTATGTTTAAGATTGTTTAGTGTACATTTAGGCATATACCTACTTGCTTCCTATTGCTTCTACATTGATGTTATGTTAAGTGCAAATGTAAGTTTGTTTGGTTGACATTTTTCCCTAAATAGCTGGAGTAATTTTGTTAAATTTTGGTGTGGATATAGATTGTGGTAAGCATTCATTTAAACATGACATTTTTGTGGTTTAATATTGATGAGCAGTTGTGTTCTTACCAACTTAAAATATTAAAAAAAAACTTCACATATTCGTAAAAAAACTCGATATCAAAATGACAGATGGTCAGTCATATTGTGTATAGTTAATATTATAGTAGCATATCTACCATGAAGTTTTTACTAGGACAAAAACTCTATCAAAGTTACTAAATGATCTCTAAAGTTCAGTTCAGAACTACGGACTGATGTCAGTATTTTTTTAATAGTAGATAATTACCTAAGATCACGTCGATCAACTGCTAGTTTTTATCAATCATTTTTAATGTTATTTTTTCTAAACAAGTCAAAAAAAGTAAATAATTAACTTGTTTTAACATATGTAGACATTATTATATTGGTACATAAATAACTACCTAGTCATAAAAACATATAGTTATGTAATTATAGCCATGCATGTTTGTCTGTCCGATCGCTATGTTTAAACTGCTTAATCGATTTTGATAAAAATAGGTGAAACCTGATTGGAACTTTTTGAATAGGTAGACTATTTTTATACACTGTTCAGGTTTATATGTAATTTGCTAAAGATTTACTGAGGGACATCAAATATACTTTTTATATACATATAGATCCTTGTTTGATCGAACACCGTTTGATATAATATTACTAAATCGAACAACGTTTAAGAAAATCATCACTTAGTTTGATATCGTTTGACAGAATTTTCAGTTCGTCGAATATTTATTTGCTACTTACAACAATATTTGCGCTAATGATCAAAAGGTATTTCATTTGATGTAATGTTCAGATGGTATATTTTGAACTAGAAAACAATTAAACTAATCTTAAATTACTTGCAATTGCTTTTAGCTAATTTTCCAACATTTCAAATTTTCCAACTTTTAGCAACATTTTTTGTGCACCAACGATTCGGTTAAAGGAATAATTCTACGAAATGATTTTATTGCAACTAAAATTTGATGAAGTGATTTTCGACGAAACGTTGTTCGACCAAACAAAGGTGAACCCAATGGATCACGTTGTCCGATAGAACGAAATTGAAGAAAACATAACAGATATATTATAATTATTCGTTAGTATGACTATTTGTAAAGCTAGGTGCTCTTTTCAAATCGTAGATTCGTTTGGATAAGAATGGATAAAAAAACCCAAAAAATACTACTTTTCGGTGGATTTTATTCTAAGCTGATTACAACAATAAAAGCTATTATAAAACCGGTACTCGACGAGTTAATTGTCTGTTACCACCAGTTAGTCAAAACTAATATCTAATAATACAAAAAAATAAATAAAAAACAAATGAAACACGTGTTTTTTTCTTCTCAAACAGGATTAAAGAAACTTAACATGTTTTGTACCAGGTATATACCTGGTACCTGTGTGTTTTTACAAGATTTCTATGAAATATATAGTGATAAATATATTTAATAAATCACATTTTAAATGTACATTTAGGTGTATTTTTTATTCCTCATTTAAACTATTAAACTGTCAAACACCAAGCGGTCACCGGTGACCGCGACCTATTGTTCTTTAATTGTGTCTATAAAACCGGTACTCGACGAGTTAATAACAGGTCAATTCAATCAAGGGAGGAATGGGGAAAGCAGAATTTGTTCATAGTTACGTAAAAAACTAAAGAACGGCTACTGAGCACGAGGTCAAACAGATGCTTTTCAAAATATTTTCAATATGACTGCCTCATTAATCCAACCCATACCGTTCAAAAACTCTTTTGAAAGTTTTAAACATCTTTCTGATCTAACCTCATAGAAAACCGACGTGAAACAACGCTTGCGTTGTGTTTCGCCTTGTGAGTGATGTTACCGGAAGCCCAATTACCCATCTACCCAATCTCCCCAACCCCTGAATCCCCAACAATCCTCAAATTTCTAATCCCCAAGAGGCTGGTAAGGCACTTGTAACACCTCTGGTGTTTCGGGTGTCCATGGGCGACGGCGTTTGCTTACAATCAGGTGATCCGTCTGCTCGTTTACTGGATTATTCCCTAACTGTCTCTAACTGTCACAGACTAAGGTTTAGGATAACAATAATGTATCTGGTAAAAATATCTAGACTTAGCTCACGAGGTTGTCGACATGTGGAATGTCTATTCGGCTATCACTGTGCCGTCTCCTAGAAATGGCACGTACTGAGAAGGGGTTTCTGTCTCTGAAGCCCTACCACCGGCAGCTTGGACCATGGTTCCGCTTTTTGATTAGCAGTATTTAAAAATGTAAATTTATAGAGAATGTAAAATAAAAATATGGATGTATTTTATAAAAGAACAACCAACCTTGATAAAAGCTAATTATTAATTAAAATCTTTGTTTAGGATTTATCTATTTATGTTGTTTAAGACAATATTGCATATTCATAATTAGTTGACTGAAATAACAGGGAAAGACCGTGTATATTAATTAGTATTTTGTCTACAAATAAGTACCTATGTAGTAACTGTTTATGATGTGGTTAGGCAAATGCATATTTGTGTTTATCTTGCATATTTTCAAATTGTTATTTTTTGGCACAAGGTTTGCGATACAAGGCTCTATTTTGTGGAGAATCAATTGAAGCTTAATGAAAAAGTATTCAGTAAACTAGGAACATTTTCTTCTTGACTTTTGTAGGATTGTATTTTTTATTCTAAACTAATTAATTTTGTTACTAGCGATGACTGATAAAAAATAACACGATCTACACAACAGCGATAGTAGGGATAATATTTTTTCTTAAATCTTTACAGTATTTCATTGGTCAAACATAAACAACAAAATTTATTTTCTAATGAACTTTAATATTATGCTAAACGTTCTTACATACGATCTTTATGTTCAAGTCACATAGTAATGTTAAAATAACCATAAAATTTAACTATACAAATAGGTATTTAAAAACTCAATTTCTTTTAAATTAGTAAAACATAGTAAAGACCAATGCCTTTGAATTCAAAATCTATATTGACATATGTATAAATAACTTTTAAAATTGAATTGTTTTTAAAAATTTTAAACAAAGTTTATCTAGCAGTACTGACGTCTTCAAATACTTGAAACGGAAACAATACAGACAAGCTTAGTTATTGTCAAACAGTTTTGCACCTTATCCTATACTATTATATACTCTACTTTTGTATAATAGTACAATTCCTGCTGAGCCCCTAAACACTTCCATACTTCCGCTAACATAATGTAAACACGAAAAAGAACTAAGAAATAACATTAACGCTATAATACGCAAACACAGTCATATAAACAAATCTTTTATATTTACTTAGATTCTAAGATTCGTAACGGAAGACAACTTATCATTAACTAGCTTTTGCACGCGACTCCGCACACGTGTAAACATACTGTTATTTTTCATTGTTGTGTGAATTTGAGAAAATTGTGTCTTAGTACTTATTCTTACGGTTATACTTCGGCAAAACCTATTTGTTAAATTTTAAGTTTCTTTTCTATATTCTGCCCGACAATATTAGCTGTAGATATTAAATCTGTCAGTCAAGTCAATCAGTCACGGTGCGAAGAACCTAACGGGTCACCGGGACTCCGGCTCGAAGCGCTGGAGTAGGAACGGGGTGGTTTTTAGTCAGTAAGAGTCTGACACTCCCTCCCGCATCACCCAGGCGGGAGCAGTCATTCGGTAACTTTCCACCCTTAAAAAAAAGTCAATCAGTCACTCAGTCAAACTCAAACGAACAAATTTTACGTAGGCCTAGTACCTTTACCCACGGTGCTTAACACATCACGAATCATTGATTCAATACTTAATCCAGACACACGATTAAAAACGAAAAATTTAAGACACCGCCTCATAAATCGTTCAGTAGTTTTTGAGTGTACCGCAACCAGACACAGAGACGCTAAGGACATTATTGTTTTAAAATATGTAAGGATGAATAAAAAAAGATTCATAATTCATACAACACAAACTGATGTACCGCGACACTTGAATTAACATAATTAAACAGTTACTTAGGCACATAATTATTGATATTTCCGATTTTTTTTCTTATCACGCGTTTGACATAGGGATTTTCCTTATTTTACTAAATTTGGAATGGAAATAAAATGGTGACTAACGTTTTTATTTGACGTATATTTGGCTAGTGTTAATTTTTGCTTTAAATGTGCGGTGTCTTAGTAACAATGAATGTATCATCGCTAATTTTTACTGTTTTTGCGAACACGAGATCCGTTATCTAGTTTTCTGCGACAATTAGTTAGGAAATTAGAAGTTGTTTTGGACTCATACCACGACCTCACAGAAAACCCACGTGAAACAACGCTTGTGTTTTGTTGAGTGAGTGAGGTTTCCGAAGGCCCCCTCCTTCCCCAATCTCCCCAATCCCCGAACCCCCAATAATCCTCAAATTACAAGGACCGGTAACGCCACAGGTGTTCCAGGTGTCGCTCGTTTGCCGGTTTATCCCATAAAAAAATAAATAATAAAAAGCTTTACTAGGTAACTAATTCCTATTACAATTTATTTATTTAAACTGAAACATATATTTGACTAATTCTTAATGGAACAACTAATAAATAATATGATATATTTTAAATATAATAATCCTATTTATCTAACAATTTACATATTACATTTAGTTCACAGAAATATTCAAATTATATCTATGTCATATTGCCTATCATCAAAAGCAGTAATCAGTTCTCAGTCAATAAAGAGCTGAGACCAACAAGTTCAGAGCGTTCTGACTGAGCGTTCTATTGAACCTTCAATCTCCTTTAATACTTAGCTCTGTGTGTCATAAGGGCACTTGACACTTATAATGAGTCCAGAACAAGCATGTGTGAAGGTCGTTATGGACATGTCAGTTCTGCTTGCACAAGTTCCTGAATAAATGAGGTAAGACGTAGCAGACTTTGTATATAAACTGTAACGTCTTACCTTTGTCTTATATCCTACTAAAATAGGGTAGACGACTAATTTTTATTTTAATGTCCGTCTGATAGATTATTTAAAAACATTAGACACGTATTTTTTATTTTCTCACAGAAACGAATAGTTTCGAAGATATATTGATTTGAAATGTCGCGTGACGTCACTTCTCAGTACATTTTATACTAAGAAATGACGTTTTAGCCCCCACTCCTGAACTTTGATTCGTTTTATCTAAGTATTGTTTTATTATACGACAAAATAAAAAAATACGTGTCTAATATTTTTTCATTACCTAACTTACGTACTAATTATATTTTTAATTTTCATACCCTGTCATCATCCCCATTGTACTCCTTGACTGGATTTTGGTGTTACATTGTTCTTGCACAATCGAACCAACAAAACTATGTAACTAGAGAATTGTATTGTGAACCTGATTGAAAAAGAGTAACCTATTTTTTTTTGTTTTTTTTTTTAAACGTTGCCCCACACTGGGATTTTCTCCTGTGTCGTGGATGCGTTTACAAACATACAATATCACATACACATGACACCCAGACTCGGAACAACAATCTGTGGATCACACAAAGAGTTGTTCCGTGCGGGAATCGAACCCGCGACACGTTACGCGGCAGCCAGTTGCCCGGCCCCCGCGCCAACCGTGCAGTCAAACCTATGGAGATTCTTACTCGTTCTTCTCCATAGGAGTCACAGATTAAAATCAGTACACCTTGGAATGAACAAATAGCTTCACTTTTAAACTGTCAAACACCAAGCGGTCACCGGTGACCGCGACCTATTGTTCTTTAATTGTGTCTATAAAACCGGTACTCGACGAGTTAATATTTTGATTACGTTCAAAGGTGCCTTTCTGGTCTAATTGAAATAAATGATTTTGACTTTGACTTTGACTACAAATGTGAAACTTTGTGTTTCTTTGTTTGTTACTCCTTTGCGGTCAAAACGGCTAAAGGGATTGAAATGAAATTTGGAACTGGAGTAGATTATGATCTGTAATAACACATAGGCCACAGGAACGCGGGCGAAGCCGCTGGTAGAAGCTAGTATATATATATAATAATAATGAACGTAAATTGTTTTATATTTCATACCTATAGGCTATAATTACTACCTTGTCGTAAGTTTACAATCATGCGTAAAATAAAACAACAATAACGTATTTTCCGGAAAGCTCGTAAAATCCAAAGAATCGAAAATAAATCGCTTCTATAGTATACTAAACCGAATTAAATATTGACATGAATCAACTGTATAAATAATATGAAGAGATAAAATAATATTATACATAAAATTACGGATTGTTAATCTTGCTGGGTCGCCGTTGACTTCGGTCACTGTCGAGTAACTACGTCACATATTAAAATATGCAAATCGTTGTGCTTGAATAAAATTACTTATCCAAATTTTTCGATACTTGGAATTTCCGTTCGCGAAAAATTTTCCGTTACCTTACAATAATAGTAAATGATATTTGTTATATTAAATAATATTATGATGTTAAATCACCGGAAACTGTATTTCCTTCCGGATGGGAGGATTTCTAAATGTCATGGACATGTCTTGTTCTGCAAATTTGTAGATATAATGTAGATAAGTACTTCAAAGATAAATTATTTGCTCAACAAAAAAGCCTACTGAATGTGTCTGACTCACAAATGAGTGCTTTTGTGTAGCTGTCAAAAAGTCATCTATTGTAAAGAACCACAATGAAGTATTAATTTGATTTTTCAATGAATTCTCTGACCTCTTTGACTCTTCTAATACTAAGTATAATCAGATAAATTAGAGTTTTAAGCTAATTGCAAAAATTGTTTAATAATCTACAAAGTTTGATGTTTAGAACTTACATCAAATTTGTGGTAGTGGATGGATAAGGCACAGCTATATCCTTATTCACTTCAGAAACTAACTCATTAAAAGTAAATAAAAGAACAAACAAACACAATAAAATTATGACATTTGACAGTTTTTAGTAAGGTAGAATTGTCAAATAAGTTATTCATACATAACATCACGCCTTTTATCTCCGAAGGGGTAGGCAGAGGTGCACATTACGAGAGTTAATACAACTGTACATTGTAACACCCACTTTTTACTATTTATGTTATGAGTCCCATGTAATAGAAGAAGAACCTATTGCCATATACCGGGCACAATACCAGACTCTGTGTTACTTCTGAGAATTAAAAAAAAAACCAGTAATCAGTGTTTTTAACAAACACTTACAAAATTTACGTCAGTATATTAGCTTACACGAATTATATTTAGTTTCTATGACAAATCTAGTGATTCATTCAATACACAAACATCTTACGCCTAAATCATTTACGTATTACCTAAATTGCAATAACAGTTTAAATAAATGAAGATTTTATTCCACAAAAATTGCTAAATACATACAAAAAGACGGATTTTCATACAAAATGTTTTTAATAAGTCGGTTAGCGTTTAGTACTGTCTCGATTGTGAGTACATTACTAGAATACTAAATGGCCGGGGCCCCATTTTGACAATTGGTTTGAAGATAATATTTCTTATTTCTTTATCTACTTCACTTGTAGGTATTAAAGTAATTGATAGCCTTATTGTTGTTAAGGTGATTTGATTTAAATGGTGTTAGTAGTAGAGTGCAATTTGCAGTGTTTTTTAGTAAATGTATGCATTGAATTCGTTGTAAAGTTTGTCTAGTCGCAATTGCTTGACTAAGGTCATGCAAATCATCTCCTAAGTGTAATAAACACTTTTCTAGAGACCACATCAAAATCAGATCAGTCAATCCTCAGGTGATCACACACAATACAGATCAAACTGAGATTCTACATTTTTTTAAGTCGGTTAAATAGAATTAGAAGTTCATTGAATTTGAACTAAGAAAATACCCAACTACGGCAAATATCACTAGACAATACCTTCACTTCTATTTACACTATTGTTGTAATCTGAGTCCTTCGATAATAAACCATATTAAAATGACTTCAGAAGTTCTATACTATTATTTATTTTGATTCCATCTATAATAGAATTTTGTCTACGTGTGGGTGACCCTTAGAGTACGTTAGGGTCACTTAAATATAAGGAAAGGGGTCAAATAATAATACGAGTAGATATTTCGAGATTCCGGTCACTGACCCTGCTTGTCTAATATATTTTTAGGTTAAACTAATTTGTATTGCGCATGGTGCCTCGTCCTTTGGTTACGGGTTATATAATACTATTGTGTGATGAATGAGAGGGATGGCGATACGGATGACGGTGCTAATCTGCTCCGTGAAGTGAAGGTTGTTTCCAATCACGTCGGGGTCACCACTTTAGAGAACAGAGAGTATAGTTCCCTAAGATCGGAAAAGGAGGATCCTTCGACCAGGCGAGGTGATCGTGCCTGGCGGGCTTTCTGCCCAACAGTTGTTCGTTGGGATTTTCTATCCGTGTTTATTCGCTTGTAAACTTTGCATGTGCGATGTAGGATTCTTGTGACGTCATCCGTTGACTTGTGACATGTGTCGCCACACTATAATAGTAATCGTTTTCAATTGATTGTTAAGTTTTGTTAAAGGATAATATTGGTGTGATACTGATAGCTAATAGTATTGTGCCGTGTGGTAACTGCAGGGTTTTTTTAAAGGGAGAAAGTCATCGAACGGCTTCTCCCGCCCGGGGGAGGCGGGAGGGAATGTCAGACACTTACTGACTAAATACCACCCTGTTCCTACTTTCTTCGCGGCTCCATGTAGTGGCAGGGTAGAATACATTTGTCGTGTCGGTTACTGGGGACTACATATTTAACCAAGACCGGGCAGATGCAATCTTATACTTTTTTTGTATAAAGTTAAAAGTTTGTTTGTTTGTTCAAGAACTACTGGTCCAATTTGAATAATTATTTTTGTGTTGGATAGTCCATTTATCGAGGAAGGCTGTACGCTATAATACAGCACGCTACAATCAATAGGCGCTGAATAGAGTGAGTGAAACCGGGCGAGAGTAGGTAGTTCATTATAAACCTGAAACTATATGGTCTGTCCAATCACTTAGAAATGATTGAAGCACCAAAATGTCCGTGGTGTATGAGTGCATTGTTAGGTCTGTCATCACCAGCTCACAAGTGTGGGAGAGCCAAGCTTCGGCACGAGATGTTCGGCTCCACCGTAGTAATACCACGGCCTCACAGAAATCCAACGTGAAACGTCGCTTTCGTTGTGTTCCGTCGAGTGACTGAGGTTACCGGAGGCAGTGGGGTGGAATCTCCCCAATCCTCAAATCCTCCACAATCATCAAATTCCCAATTCTCAAAAGCAAAAGGCCGGTAACGCACTTGTAACGCCTTGGTGTTTCGGGTGTCCATAGGCGCCGATTGCTTACCATTAGGTGATTTATTTGCTTGTTTACCGGCTTATGTCATAAAAAAGATTGTGGTAAATGCTCTAAATATAGAGGAGGCTTATATAGTTCAGCAGTAATCTATCAGAAGATGGTAAAAGATACACAGATAAATGAATACTATTTACCAATTAGTATCCAGTTAGGAATAATTAATAAGCAACGGGTATTAAAAGTGACAATTACATGCATAATAAGTCGGTTAAGTTCAGTTTAAATAACTGTTACATGTTAACGTTACGGTTTAAATTGGTGCTGGGTAAACTTCGCATAAATCATTAGTAATTCCGGTCAATCTTACTTAAATACATACATAATTATTATCCAGTCCGTTTTCGTCCACTGCCGACATATACCACTTCAATAGAATACCTACTGAAGAATTCACTGATTTGTTTTCATCGTGTCGTGACGGCGTAGTAGAATACATATGGTACGGTATCTTAATCATTTGGTATAAGTCGCCAAAGTTTGTTTATACAAAAGGTTTCTAAACATCGGAAATAATGTCTTTTTCTTAAAAGGGGAAAATCATCCAATGACTTCTCCCGCCCAGGTGAGGCGGGAGGGAGTGTCAGACTCTTACTGACTAAAAACCACCCCGTTCCTACCCCTGCACTTCGAGCCGGTAACCCGTTAAGTCTTCCGCGGCTGGAAATAAGGTCTATCCCGGAGTTAGTGGAGAGCGATCACCGGTCCAAGCGGTACGCCGATTGGACAGGCAATATTTTGACCGAGTCTTTAATAAACCTGAGCCTTTTAAACTGTTATCTTTTACCAAGTGTCGAGATGGGCCTATTCTTATGTACAAGAGGCTCATCCAGTAGTTTACTTTCATAGTCTGTTGTTGATTCAACTATACATTCAACTATTCTGTGTTTCATACAATTAGGACCCTTCGCATCTATTCTTTGAAGCTATATCTGCATTGAATATCTTACGGACATACTTTTCCTATCTCCTTGACATTAAAAACTACTTGCTACGGCCTCATTAAACGTTAAATTGTAAAAAAGCCGCTGTGTTAAATTAAGTGTTTTGTTTGCGCATTTTATTATAATTTTTTAATGGACATTGCACATGTTATTTAGCCATGAACTTGAATTTGTGTAAATATTTGGATTCAAAAATATTATAAATGCAATGGCATCGATATCGTGGCGGTCAATGGCCTTATTTTGTGTTTTAAGTAGTTACTGATAGTTAATTATGTTTTTGAAAATTTTGGCAATAGTTTTGTTTTAGTTTAGCAAGTGACTAAAAGCACGACTGTCTAGGGGTATCGGATTCGATTCTCGACTCGTTCAAACATCTGTTTGAGGTATTTATTTAAATAGGTTATCGGTTCTGTTATTCAATCTGATAAACTTACGTGTGTAGTACATTCAAATACTAAAAACAATAATTTTGACATTTTGTAGGTAGTATGATTGTCTACATTTTAAAGGGTGTAGATAATGAGACAAAAAATTACTCTACTTCTACTGTACAAAAAAAAAACTACAAAAAACTGTTCCAATAACCATTAAATATCCGGAATAACTAAAAACCTATATTCCTAAAAAGCCGAAAATAACAAATTATTTACATTAGTATTATCACCAAACTGTATTATTAGGTATTTAGGTTGCCAAGCCTTGTAATAATTACTATTTTATTATTGTTTATAATTCAAATTATGTCTGTATAAACAAAATAATCTAATACTGTGTAGGTATTTCAGATAATATAATTACTGATCCTCATTAATAATATTGGCATTAGTCGTGTTATTTGACATAGATTATTATGTTCACGGTAATTATTCTAAAGGTAGGCAGGTACAAATGACTTTATTATGTCTTTTCTTTGATTGGTTTTCGACCTCATCCTTAAGGTTATATTAAATCATTTAGATAAATTAGGCTTTTTTATGGGGGGGAAATCATTGAATGACTTCTCCCGCCTGTGTGAGGCGAGAGGGAGTGTCAGACTCTTACTGACTAGAAACCACCCCGTTCCTTCTCCTGCACTTCGAGCCGGAGCCCCGGTAACCCGTTAGGTTCTCCGCGACTCCGAAGATGAATTAGGCTAGGTTGATTAACTGGTAACTGTGAATGCCTAACCAGCTTTCGCTTGTATTTCAAATACGCATAAATAATTGTATTTGTTTCTTAAAACATCTAAAAGATTTAAGGAAAATCTTCCCAGCTTCAGTGCTTTACACAAGGACAAGTAACGGATTTCATTGTTTTGCGACAAGGTGTTTCAAATATGCGTTGTCTGTCAGTCGTTCAATCACTTACAATGAAAGAAATTGTTATCAAATACTCATGTTTACATTATTATAACAACCGCATTCCAAGTATATGATAAAATATTTTTATGATCATTTTTTGGCAAATGATTAATCGTCGGCAGTTTAAAGGCATTGCCCCGACACAGGTTAAATTAATGCGTAGAACGTGTTTGAAATTTGAATTATTTTTATTCATAGGCTTTAAAACGATAAAACTTTCAATTGGTGAATGTTAGGCACAATTTGTTTTAAGCGGACGTTTGAATCGGATAACGTTCTGGTATTCAATCCGGTAGTCATTTTCAAAGAAGGATATTTATGTATTAGCTGTAATAAGATCAAGCTGGAAACAATCATTTTCTGAATGCTGTTGTCACTATCATGCAGGTGTCACAGCAAGTAGGCTGCTTACTTGCGCATGATTGCGTGGACGCCATCTATGCCAGCCTCCGTTAACATTTTAGATGCGCTACAACGCCATGGCAGTCCCAACAGCATCCATTAAAGGTTTAAAAATATCATACCAATAGTTGTTGAGTAAATAAAAAGAAGAATACTTAAATAATTATATTCATTAGAGATTCGTTTTTTTTAGATTCGTAGGTAAATAACGACTAATTGGCGTAGTGTATCTTAATCTTGATTGTTTAAATGAATGGAAGGAAAATTTATATTTTCGTTTTATTTATTTATTTTTACATTAAATATTATGAAATAGGTAATTAAGTTTTTTCTGGTCATTTTTATGTGTGTGTGGTGTATCCACTTTGGATTTGTTTAAATATAGAAAAAGCAAGGTATAAGTAAACATACTAGACTAAAGCTAGCTAATAGGCTGCGCGAAGTCCCGAGGAAGAGTCCTTCGGTGACTCGAAACTGGTAGAGCTTTTATGCATATATTTACATGAGTAACTCGTAATAATTTTGTTAACCCCTCGAGCGTCCTTATGAGCACCTGGTGGATCATAAAAAAAATGCTCCAAATGTCACGTGTGCACCCGTTGGATCATAAGGAACGCGGACGCTCGACGGGTTAATTTAAACTGACGAAATGAGATTTACTTATAAAAACATGGGACGTTAAACAATTTCGACTTTGGGGTCCTTAATAATTATAACAATTGACGTAGATAGGTTCCATAGTAATATTAAAGACAATAAATCTATGAATCTCCATACGTATGCACTTAAAAAGGAGCTCACGTGTTCTCAACTCTAGAAAAACCGTTTGTTATTTTTTATTACTTTTTTTGGACCACATCACACTGCAATGTCAGTTTGTAAATTATGCATAATTAATTACGTGTAGGTGCAAACATATGTAATGAGGCATGCACAAACACACAGACAGATATGTGCAAATAATTTTTGCTTGAAACTAATATTTAAATCTAGTGGGGTTTTACCGAACAGACTAGTGAAAAAAGTATGTCGTGTTTTTCTATGCTAATCATTATAAATTACTGCCTCATTGGCCGAGTGGTCGCAAGTGCGACTGCCGGGCAAGGGGTCTCGGGTTTGATTCCCGGGTCGGGCAAAGTATTACTGGGTTTTAAAAATACCAGTAGTAGCACGGAGTCTGGAATAGTGCCCGGTATGGCAATAGGCTCGCCCCCTATTACATGGGACTCATAACATAAATAGTGAAAAGTGGGTGTTACATGTACAGTGGCCTTAAGTGCCGTAATGTGCACCTCTGCCTACCTCTTCGGGGAAGAAAGGCGTGATGTTAAGTTATGTTATAATAAATTAAAAAGATTATTTTGTTTGTTTGTACCGAATAAGCTCTGCAAAAGCTCAACTGATTTTGAAAATTATTTCATCATTAGAAAGCTTACTTGTGACTGTTTCTAGCCGACCCTAGGCTGGATAAAATTTGAGTTTTCCTAAATCAAGGAAGGGTTGATATCGGCTTACCCTTTAAGGAGTAAGATAGGGATACTTTTTTATCCCAATATTTAGATTGATTGAAAAAGTAAATTCTTTGCAGACGAAAAATTAATTAATGTAACAATAAATGGTGATTATTAAATGAAAAGAAATAAAAATGTAGGTAGGTATGGTATAAAAACTTAACATAACAGATTAATATTCAAATAATATATAATAACATAAATGTCTTTGATTTTGTATAATACTAAAACTACCTAACAAAATTGTAAGATTTCATGACGCACTGGCAATTTTTGTTTTTGTTATTTAAGTTATGTAAATTAATTAAATTTGAAATGATTTTCGTTTAAACATTTTATAAGCAATAGATACAAGCTATTATTTTAAATAGAGATAAATATTCGTCCTTGTAATTTTTAGTTTTTTCTTTCTTACGCTGAAATACTCACACGTCACTTAAATTTAATTCGCGCTTACCTAAGTATAGTTTTGTTCCTACAATTTTTCTGTAATTAATGACTTAGATGAGACCATATTTAAGTGAAACTTATACTTGGGTTGCCTTTTAGTATTCTTGCGTACTAACTACATGTCATAAAAGACATCGCTGGTTATGAATTTTGCCTTTAAGAAATGCTTACATTACTGAATGAATTTATTTTTTATAAAATTTTTCGGCTTTTCACCTGGTCATTGACCGTGCTAAAATATTATTTTCGGAACCTTTACAACTATGGAAACAACGGTAGTTGTCACAGAGACAAAACAAATGAGACATTGAAGTTTTTCTTAGTGTAAAGTTGAAAATAATTTAAAAAACCGTTTCTGAACATTATATAATATGAATACATAGTCGATATCATTTAACTGTTAAGTATATAAATATACATATTGTTATTGTCACACGTAGAAATACATATATGACTCAACTTTAGTGTGAGGTGTCTGATAATGAATCCCGGTTTGATTATATTTGACTAGGTCCTGGCCAGTGGCTTCACCAACCATTCCCGTAGAATTAAATGCCTATAATAATAAATACCAGACTACAATCTACCCCAGTTCTAAATTTCATCTCCAACCCTTCAGTCGTTTTTATATGATTGACTAACGAATATATATTTTAATGGGTCAAGCAAGCGACGCCTCAGCCTCTCAAAACCGCTGCAACTCCTGTAAGCCAGGATCTACAGTAGATACAACCATGAAAACATCGGAACACTGAAGTCCGACGCGTCCCAGGGACATGAATAACTGTCTTGGTTCCCGCAACGAAGTGAATCAGAAGATATTATAAGAGGAGAAGAAAAAAACGATAGTAATTACTGCAGGAGACAGAATGAATTAAGCCTAAAGGCACAAAGAAGAGACTGTAACGAACATATGCACAAAGTTTTGCAATTAAAATTTTGATAATATGGAGTAGGCCATAGAATGTTGTAGGCAAAAATTGGCATCACCATCCCCATCCCCACGCAAAATCGTGAAACGTTCCACAGTTTTCTGTTTGTTTTTTTATTTATTTTAATGTGATTTTCATTTATGTGCTTTTCTACTTTTTCTGATATCGTAACTAACTGTTTGATTCTTTTTAATTTCTCTTTGCGTGTGTGTTAATGTAATTGGTGTAAAGCCGTGTTAAAATAACAATAATAAATACATCAATGAAAGAACTACACTGCACACACAGGAAAGGCGTGATGCTACTTACATAATGAATATTTTTCCTGATATCTGTGTTAGTTTTCTGTAGATTTTTGTCCTTACCTAATATGAAAATGAACGCCGTTTTTTTTCCTTGGTCATAGCAACACGCATGAACAAAGTGTCGTTTTCTGCTAATGTTGTCCATAAAATAACAAAAAAAAGGAGATTATTATAGAAGATTTTTTTATTTCTATGTAAGTAATAAGGACGAGCCTATGGAATATGTCCATTAATATCACCATTGGACATTCAAAGATTTTGAAAATCATGTCATAATTATCATAACGGGAAGCGATACAAAATCTGTTCGCAAAATGTATTAAATAAGTAATTAGATATAACATTAGCGTGTTCTTGTGAAAACATGCAGTTTCAACTATTTGTTGAGGAAAATATCGAACTCACATACCGGCTTATGTAGTTTACAAAATTACGTGTTCGCTAAACGTGCATTTTAATTATATTTGGTTGTTTCATCCTTAAAACAAAAATATTAGTACCTACACTGTTTCACTTAATAATTTTGATAAGGGGTTATTTTGCAAAAGGATATAAGCAGTACAAAGTCCTACGTTGTGTTATTATTATAACAATTATTTCCATTTTCATTGCTGCCTTGCCCAGAATTTTTGTCGTTACCTAAAGTTTTTGTGTCACCCGAGAATTGAACCCGACTCATCACAGTTCAGAAGTGGCTCTTTTTTACTTCCTAGTAATTGCTCTTATTTATTATAACGATTAAAATTTATGCCAATTTTAATTTTTAGTTAGGAAAAATACAAAGTCAATAATAACCTAAGATACGTAATTTGCATACTAATAAAAATTACAAATATAAATAAAATAATATTACGATTCGACACCAAATTGCAAGCACTAATATTATTTACAATTACGCCTATTATTTACGATTACGCGAGTATACAAAAAAAAACTAAATAATTCAAATACCTACCATATAAAACAATCACATAAAATCACTTCCAGAATCATAAAATTTCGGAGAAAAAAAATCACAATTCCACAAACACGTTTATCGGTACGATTAGTACGAGTTGCGCGCGCGCATAAATTCGACTGAGCGATCTATGGCACTCAACCTTACCTATATAGTGATCTAGCAAACTTTCGGACAAATCTATTGACGCACTAGTAGTAGATTAATAGTACGAATTAATATTTAAATATCTGTTTTAAATTTCTACATTTTTTTCTCGTGTAGACAATTTGTAGACATTTTTCGAGTTGTAGGTAATGCAAGTACATGAAGAGTTTGTATTTTGGTGAATCTGATTTCTATGCTCTGTGAATCTAACTGCCTCGTAATTGGCCAATACGTCGCAAGTGCGACTGCTGAATTAGGGGTCTTGGGTGCGATTCCCGAGTCGGGCAATGTACAACTGGTTTTTTTATTTCTCAGTAGTAGCACGGAGTCTGAAACTGTGCCCTCATAACATAAATAGTGATAAGCGGGTGTTACATTGTACAGTGGCATTAAGTGCCGTAATGTGGATCTCTGCCTATCCCTGCGGGGATAAAAGGCGTGATGTTATGTATGATTCCTATGCGTAGGGCCCCATAGAATTTTATATTCGTAATTTACTCATGATTGGCTGAAACAATTTTGATACGGTTTTCAGAAAAGTGTTTGTTACGTTTGCGTATAATAATTAACCGACTTCATAAAAGAGGGTTGGGGTTGAAATCGGTTTTTTTAAACGTAGTTTATAATTCTTTTTGTTTTTGAAAATCAAGTTTAGTGGTGAGTGTTGTACTTTTAGGGATGATAATGATACATTCGAATTTTAATTTGTGCAGTGGATCTCGGGTTCGATTCCCGGGTGGAGAAAAATACTACTAGGTTTTTTAAGAAAAAATCTCAGTAGTAGCACGGAGTCTGGAATTGTTCCCGGTAGGTATAAGGCATTAGGCTCACCCCCTATTACATTAGCCTTGTAATATAAATGCTGAAACTAGGTGTTACATTGTACAGTGGCACTAAGTGCCGTAATGTGCACTATCTCTTCGGGGATAAAAGGCATGGTGTTATACCTCTATTATGTCTAACTCTAAAAACAAAATTTTCTACTATATTATAATAATAATATTATGTATATGAAAATTCAGTTAATTTATGACGTCAATGTAATGTTTTGAAATCCAAACGTGTTTCAATTTGTTATGTGATGTTATTGAATGAATAAATAAATAAAATTACTACTTTTTATTATGAACTTTCCATCTGCGGTCCACGTGGTCAAAGCTTTAATACTAGCCTTATGATAAAGGCGTCTTGACTTCGAACACAAAAGTGTGTCTCCGTGCAAACGCTTCGTTCGATGTTTTTTATGGCATAAGCCGGTAAACGAACAGACGGATCACCTGATGGTAAGCAATCGGCGTCGCCCATGGACACTTGGAACACCAGAGGCGTTACAAGTGCGTTACCGGCCTTTTGGGGATTAGGAGTTTGAGGATCGTTGGGATTCAGGAATTGGGGAGATTGGGGAAGGGGAGGGTAATTGGTCCTCCATAACCTTACTCACTCGACGAAACACAACGCAAGCGTTGCTTCACGTCGGTTTTCTGTGAGGCCGTATCACGTATCACTCCGGTCGAGTCGGCCCATTCGTGCCGAAGAATGGTTCTCCCACACTTAATGTGAAAAAAAAACAAAACAAATACATGTTTTCTTTGCACTCTATCCAAGTAATAGATGTTATTGACAGGCTTTTTAATCGACTCTAGGAAGGGTATTGTTTTTTTTAATTAGTTTGATTTTGGGTGATATTTTTAACTGTATATTTTACGTAAACATATTGACTTAAAAAATGGCAGTTGATACAGTCATCTGCAATATTAGGTACTTGCCAACTAGTCAAATTCAAAACCTTTTTTCGAACTGTCAAAAACGAAAGTTTTCAATGCATTTTGTACGTGATTGTGTATTGTGACGTCACATTTTTTAGCGTCAAACACAGCATACTTATTTCTTAAAAAAATGCTAGAAAAATACTAAAATGAAGTTGTTCATAAAATCAATTAATGAAAGTGTGATTATTTTTTAATATTGTTTATCGTATTATTATTGTACTATCTAACTGAAAAAGACCGTTAAGCTGTGCCTGTTATTTCATAAGACCTGTATGTATTACCTTAACATGCAAATAAAGAGTTTGAGTTTAAATACTATATTGAATAGTCGAAATAATTTATTTTTGATTAAGACAAGTACCAAATTTTAGTCCGGCTGAGCAACTTCTGTATACTACATTTTTTGTTTTTATTATTATATGTAGGTACCCTGTATACATAATTATAGCTTATATTACCAAATTTTTTTCGTTATAATTCTACGTATTTTTTTAACAGAACTTAAATTTCTAGATCTATTATAGCCATTCATAGCAATAAATTTAGGCGTTTCTATCGCCTTACTAACATAATTATGTAAATGTATGTATTAAAATGTGTTTATTTCTTCTGTTGCTACGAAGAATATGTATAATATATATACGTCGTATAAAAACTGTGTACCCTATTACCTAAGGAGAATAAAATTCAGCATAGTAGTTTATACGGAAAACAGTGCAAAAATCTAATATTTATAGAAAAATTACACTGATTCTACCCACTTGCAACACAGGTTTAGTTTTGAGTGATAATATACTTGAATGACGTACACAAATACAGAGTAGCTACACGCAACTTGATATTTTACATGATTTCATAAATGTAGCATTATGCGCCTGCCGAACCGTAGCTGAAGGGATCTTCGGGAACAAAAGGCGTGATGGTAAAAGAAATATTTAAAAAATCTTAGTGCAGCGATTTTTTTTTAGTGTCGCTTCACTTAGCTTTGTTTGTAGTATGGCGTAGCGTCGTAGTATGGCGTAGCTTCGTAGAATGTGTAGCATTGTAATATGGCATAGCGTCGTAGCCTGGCGTAGTTTTCGTAGCAGGACGGAGACGTAGCGTCGTTGTGTAGCGTTGTGTTGCGTAGGATCGAGTAGTAGCGCTGCTGTATAGCATAATTAACTAATTATATCAAGGAGCTATGCAATGTATTTCATAGAAGCTTACCGTCAATTTAAACAATACTAAAAATATTATAAAGATGCGTTTGGTATGTTCTTTATACGCATATGTATACTTACCATAAATGTGCAAACATGCTAGATAATTATACGAAGCTTAGATTAAAGTATTTGCTCACGTGAACAATACGACTGACAGAAAGTTCAGTAAGGTCAACGCGCACAATGGAAGAAATCACATCTCAGTCGTAGCAAAAACATCATATTGTTTTTTATAACAGTCTAATGATTCAATGTAGACATTACTTAAGTGTATAATAAACGTACATAAAACATCACCTAATATTCCACAAAGTTAATTGATATACACGAAATTGTGACGTAGGTGACACCCACTTTTCACCAGTTGTATTAGGAAGTCCATCATTGAAATATGTATTAAGTGTTTAATTAATAATAATAATAATAAGCCCGCAGGGCATCTTGAGGCGAGGTGACGGGCATTAGCGATCCCGCGGGCTACCATCATCCCGAGTGCTCCAGGGAGAAGTCACCGTTCCTTCTTCTCCGGCTTGCCTTAATTGGCTGGCTGGAGTGAAAGATGACAAGGGACAGGTCTCCCACCTCTGGCTTGCCTTCATTGGCCGTCCAGAGTGGAGTCGCGAGAGCAGGGATCCTGCTCGGAGGGTAAGAAACTATTCGTAAGTCGCGAGTGGGCCAGGGATGCAGGAGGCTTCGGCTGGAGCAGATGATCTGAGTAGAAAGCGATGGTAGTTTCTTAACCCTTCAGCCACTCACATTCTCGTTGCCCCTCTGTTGCTATATCTAGCAGCCATTCCCGGGGCCCGGTCGGTGAGTTGGCGAGTCTCCGCCTGCCATTTTTACGTGTAAAAATTACATTGTTTCGGCAGGTGTCATAGTCATCCATAGTTCCCAATTTACCAGTCCACAGCAACCCATCCATAGCCCTACCTTTTTTTTCCATTATTCACAATAGTCCTACACTAACCGGGGACTGTCCTTGGGTGCATTTCCATAGTGCATACAGGGATAGTCGCCGGTTTGTGTCTCCATTACATTTATATTATAGTTGTCTAAAGGCCCCTCGTACGCCTTCCAAATGACCGGGACCCTGTGGTCCCGTGAATGGTAAAGACATACATAATAATAATAATAATAACCTTTATTGTACACCTTAAATAAATGGAATATACATTAGCGTTATAATAAAAAAATAGTAGGGTACAAAGGCGGCCTTATCACTAATAGCGATCTCTACCAGGCAACCTTTGGGTGAATGGAGCAATGGAGGTTGTTCTTGGTGTACTCAGGTACTTATAAATTATATGTACAAGTAAAATTATGAGTTCTTCTGAATCAAATTATTACTAGTATAATTAAAACTAAAATATTTACACCTTAAAAAATAATAATAATGAAAAAATAATAATACCTAATGAAAAAATAATAATAATGAAAAAAAAAAATTATAAGGCATCAAAGAAAATATTTTCCTCATCGCTACCGTGAGGTAGGGTGCCCAAAAGACTGGCAGCATTGCCACGTTGAATGGCAATGCTTAACCTTTGCCCAAGGTAGTAGCCAGCCCTTCGATCACCTGAAGTGTCAACCATCCTCCTTACAATATCTTTGTAAAGAAGATGTGCACTTGGGCCCCACGGCCCTAAAGTTTCAACCCCAAACGGTTCGAAAGCATAATTGCCAATCAGGCTATTATACTTTCGCCGTTTGAGGTTCTCGGCAGCGGCAGCGGCAGCACCGGCTCGACACGCTGAGCTTGGAAGATGGGATGGCGCCAGAGTATCAACGCAAGTGGCGTCCCATACTAAAGCCCTACCCATCTTCCAAGGGAATAATGACATACCGTCGGGTCTCTTGCCATCGTCGCGTACCAAGCCATTAGGTTCTAAAGTAGCTGGCACGCCAACGGAGGCAAGAGCTCGACGAATTATGTCATTAATACTTGCGTGTCGAGCAAAACGGCCCGCACTACGGCTACATGACAAGCCGTGGTGTCCAAGGCTGTTGACAACTTCACCACAACGACAACGATGAGGTGAACAAAATGAAGCTCCAAGCCTTAAACAAATTGCAGCGCGGAACGTGGTGTCGTCCAACAAAGTACCTAGGTTAGACGAAGGTAAAGCAAGAAGCCATAACCCCGACTCCCACTCACCCACAGCCAAAAGGCGAGCTCTCTCTGCAGTTGAACAAGAGGAGTTCAAAAGATTTTCGCTCACTTTTCTGCAGAGCGGCTCGTCCCATTGTCTCTGGGAGAGTGATTTGACAGGGGGGTCAATATTTGGGCAAGCGATTTTCCAAGCATTCACAGCTTCCACTAAATATGGTACATCAAAATTAACCAGTGATTGAGAAAGAATTTTCCTGGTTAATTCTTTAGTACCATGGGCGGAAGATATGAAAGCCGGTAGGCTTACACTGGAAATTTTACGGACGCCAAGCCCACCCATGCGGACAGGCAGAGTGGCTTGTGTCCAAGCTCGGTCATCAAGAGCCACATTCAAAATTAAGGACAGGGTTCGCCTAATAATTTGGTCAATTTTTTCTAAAAGAAGGGGTGCAGACCACAGGTGGGTCGACCGCAAAAAGTACATAAATTTGGGACCAAAGCAACAAAACCGAATAATAGTATAAGCCGAATGCATTCTAATGTTATATAGTTTTTCTGAAACGACAGAAAAATTTTGAATTTTTTCTTCAATAAAACTTGGAAAAGAGTCCTCGAAGACGGGCGCACCTAGGAGGCGAAGTGAACACTTATCAACCACCGAGATATTGGGCAAAAGTATTAAATTTTGTTATGGTCTGTCTGTCGGTAGAGTCATCTAAAAATATCTCACATTTGGAAAAATTTAGGTCAAGGCCAATAGCATGAAGTTCGTTTTTTAATAATATGAAGTCATTTAATACTGTATCGGCATCGCCTCCCAGGGTACCGTCATCGAGGTACCAAACATTAAATTTGGAATTTAGCTGTCGAATAATAGGATTAATAGCCAGGCTAAAAATCACTGGTCCAAGGGGATCGCCTTGTTGACAGCCAACGGCTGATTCCAAAAGGTTGCCTGATATAATAATTTGGTAGGATGTCTATAACATTGCCAGAGAAAACTGAAAATTTGGGGTACTTCTTTTTTAACTTCTGTCAACATAGTATCCCTATTGACCGAATTAAAGGCATTCTTTATGTCAACCTTCAGGATGATATCACCTTTCCTAGAATTCAGATAGGTCGACAACGCATGCACGGCAGCCTCGCAGCCCCCTCTCGATCCATACCCGAGTTGAAGGGGCTGGAATTTTTCCGAAAGGTGATTATTATAAAATTTGCAACAAATCTTGGCTGCCATGCGACGATAAGTTGTTCCCACAGCAATGGGACGAATACCGCCATCCTTCTTGCGAAGGGCACATAAATTGGCCCCGTACAAAACGTCGATGACAGATTCGTGCACATTGCCGGAGAGCATAAGATTGACCAAAGCCGTAAGCTCCTTCAGCAGCGTCCACGCCGGACTCCCCGGCGCTTGAGCTCGTCAGATCTTTGAGATGCTGCGGCGTCAAACCGTCGAGGCCTCCGGCAGAACCGGTCCGGAAGGAGCCTATGGCAGTGACCACTTGTCGACCTGTAACAGATAGGGTATGAATATCTGCTTCTGGAGGATCCGGAAAAGAGAGACCATCTACTGGGGCCGGGTGTTTGCTCTCCAGAGCTTTAAGCGTATCTGGAGAACATGGGGCCAGTACGTCGTTGCTGAAAATAATCCTGGCTGCACCGCTGATATCACCTTCACCTATTTTGGCCTCAACTAAATCCGCTAAAGTTTTGGTTGAGGCATAGCTGCAAGCCGGTAATTTTGGGTCGAATTGGGAAGCCGAAATGCAATTTTCTTTAATTTGTTTGGTTAAAGAATTTTGAAGAGCCAAATTCTTTTTGACGTGTAAGATTTGGTAAGGGAAGGTGAGAAGTTGTTCCCAAGCGCGTAACGAGTTCTCCTGTGTTGCCAGACGGACATAATTTGCTAATTGTTGCGCAGCTAAAGGTCTGGCACCACGGGGAACACGTTTAAGCACAGGGATGGATTTTTTAAATTTTGATAATCTTTTCCAAAAGGGGTCTGTCAAAATAGGAGGAGTAGTGTCGATAACGGGGCTGAATGTACTTTGAGATTTGTGAACACGTCCAATGTGTACATTCAGCCCTCGCTTACCTTTAAAAAAGCGAGCCTGGGAACATAGCGGGCATCTTTCCAGAGAATACTGCGACGCTGAAGGGTGACTACCAAATACACCACAGTCCGCACTCGTAGTTGTGCCTGACATAGACTAAAAACAAAAAGGAAAGAATACTTAAATTATACTAAATAAGAAAAAAAAATTTACAGAATAATTAAATATAAAAGTAAATAAATGAAATAAATATAAAAGTAAACAAATGTCGACCGCTTGACACGCTCCGGCGGCGTAGGGCGCCGCGCCACGACGACGCGCTGCGCCGCGCCTCCACGCCGCCCATGCCCATAGATAGCTAAAAAGCTTGTTGAAGTTGTAGCTGCACTTAGCTGCACTTGTGTAAGGTATTTTGTTTATACTGGTGAGGCCAAAATCCGATGAGGAAAAAGTTCATACAGTCCGTCAGTTCTTAGGTCTTGTAAGCTATTTCCGTAAGATTATCCAGAACTTTGCTGAGCTTGCTTCACCGCTTACGAAACTCCTAGTATAAATCAAAGTATGCAACAGACAGGGCACTTGTATTTCACCTTTAAATACATTCTTAATAATCACAATCACGTCCCGATGTAAAATAATATACTTTCATGTACAAATTTATCAATAATTCACTATTTTTAGAAATAATTTAGGTAGAAATAAATACCTAGTTGTTTATACGCGTTGCTTGGCAACTCAAAACAAGTAAAATATATATTCTCTAAATAAATAGTATATTTAAAATAAAATATAATACTTACATAAGACCTTATACATACAAACATATCCATATAAATATATATACATACAACATATATATATACTATATATATATATATACACAAATAAAAATATAGCACAGATGATGAGTAGGAACAGTAAAAGAAAAAACAAAAAAGAAATAGTAATGGACTACAACGTGGCGAGATAATGGTTTTTCACGAGTGCTTTGAACGTAACAAGTGACTCTGCTTGTCTGACAGAAAGTGGCAGAGCATTCCACAGTCGAACAGCTCGTACTGTAAAAGATCTGTCGAATGATCTACTCGCATGCTGGGGCATCTCAAGCTTCATATCCTCCGACGACCGTACTGGTCTAGAATGTGTGTCATGGTAGAACTGGAAACGTTCTTTGAGATAGTGGGGGGTAGTAGGATTAAACAGTATACTGTAGAGTAAGGATAAGATATGAGTATCCCGGCGAAGGCGGATCGGCAGCCACTTGAGTTTAGCGCGATATTCGGAAATATGATCATATTTGCGTAAACCAAATATAAACCGTATACTAAAATTTTGGAGTCACTCAAGTTTATCTAGCTGCACTTCGGTAAGATCTGGATAGCTGACGTCAGCATAATCGAGGATGGGAAGAAGAAGTGATTGAGTAAGCGCAATTTTAGTAGCAGTCGGAAGAAAGTTCCGAAGTCTACGCAAAGACCTCGCAGACGCAAACATTTTCCGACTTACTTGTTTCAGTTGAGGTTCCCAAGTGAAGTCTCGGTCCATGACAATACCCAAGTCTTTTACTGTGTCACTGTATGGGATTGTGGTACCATTAAAAATAATTGAAGGGATCTGCGACCACATAATTTTACAGCGTAAGCGGGGGCTACCGACAACAATGACTTGTGTTTTCGCGGGGTTAACTTTCAAACCATAGGTCGTACTCCATTCCGAGATTCGTGCCAAGTCCGTATTCACCATCTTTACTGCCTCGGAGAATTCATTAGGAGGTGCTTGTGAGCAAATTTGCAGATCGTCGGCATACAAGTGGTAGGAAGACAGAAGTTCATTAGAAATGGAATTTTTACGCCAGCAGCCGTATCAGACCAGGAAGAGTATGAACCCTCAATGGCGACACGCTGCCGGCGGCCAAACAGGTAACTGCGAAAGAAATCAATCACAGTTGGAGATATGTTAAGAGAGCCCGTTAATTAAGTATTATATCCTAGTTTTTTTTATGGCATAAGCCAGTGAACGAGCAGACGGATCGCCTAATGGTAAGCTATCAGCGCCGCTCATGGAAATCTGGAATACCAGAATCGTTACAAGTGCGAAATTACGAATTTGATGATTCTTTTTATTCAGGGATTGGGGAGAAGGGAGGGTAATGGGGCCTCCGATAACCTCATTGACACGACGAAACGTGTTTTTTTTGTACTATTTATAAATTCAAAATACGATTTATTGACTTTTGCACACTGACTTCTTAATGGACCCAAGGAAAATGGCAAAAAATATTCTCCTTATTTACGATGTTTACCAAAAATGATAATTTATAGTTTCTCTTTATAGCTCTTTCTAATATTTTGACAAAAGGTGAAATTTATGGGAAATTATGAAGTATTTTTTACCCATCGAAATAAATTTTTGTTGCGACAGTGCAACAAAAATATAAAAAGTCACATGAATAAATATAATGTAATATTTGATCCCTAATACGAGTACTTAGTTGCTGGTCAACGCCCCAGATTGACGTAAGAGACCTCGTATCCATAGTATAAAGAACACAAAGTAGGCCATCTTCTTCCCAATCCGCGATATAATTGCCTACTGTCTTAGGGTTGTCACTTTTAGTTAAATATTAGGCGCAGCTGTTCGCGCTTCGCTCGCAACCGCATGAACTGTGGCAACGTCAAGTCGCCTCTCTAAGTTACCACTAGATGGCTCTGGCGGTAACATAGTCTAAGAGCTTGTGTTTAAATTATTCATTTTATGTGTAGTGCTTTATACATTATCATTATACTTACTATTTCGTTTTTTGTATATTTTTAATATGCATAATGTAGAATTTGTACATTTTTACACATGAACCATATTTTCTTTAAATTAATACAAAAATAAATAATACAAACATATTTATTGAATCACAAATTTATAAAAAATTACAAATTAGCTACAGAAAAATACTTTCTTCGGTTTCGACTGTTACGAAACGCCTTGTTATTAAATTTTAATGTGTAATATATCCGCATCCTAATAAATAACTTTTGCAAATATAATTTCGGAAAGCATGGGCAGGGCGGTGAAAACTGTAAATCTTTTATTTGTTCATAAATAGACATGCCAATTTTGCAGTTTATGTGATCCTTTTTAAATGCTTTTTGGAATATCTGCTCCATCCTCTTAATATTTTCTACAAAGTCGTCGGGTGGAATCACTAACAAAATTTGGTCTTGCGAATAATTTTTGTTGTGAAAGTACCTAGTTTCTGCACTTAAGTTGCAAACTTGTTGATTTGAGTTTAAATACAATTTAAGTTGTTCGCAATCCTCGTGACGATCAATGCATTTTTTCAACAAGGCTCCGCATACGTAAAAAAAAGCATTTTTTTCGGGAATATCAAATTCTATATAGTCTGAACAACTAACATCACGCAATAAACTATTTGACTGCAATATCTTTGATTGGTTAATATTGATAACGGAGGAACGTTATTGATTTCAGTACTTTCATTATCCATATTTTTGAAATTACTTAAATGAACGAGGGATTCTGTCAAATCTTCCGTACTATTGCCTTCTTTCGGGGCCCGGATAATATTGGCAAAGAAAATTTTGCGATATGCAGATATAAACTGTCTGCTAGTTGGTTCTAGAGCATTTCCATTTTTCGATCTAATTTTACCAAAAAAATTCTCAATCACATCCTGATTAAGACGTCTTGTCAGAATGTATAGATATCCTTCTTGTTTAAGATCTTCGTGCAGATGTAAAATTGACTTGATTGTGATCTGAAACCCTTGTATAAATTTCACATTTTGAGTAGCGTCGTTTCCAGTTCGGGGATCTCGTAATTTTAATGTTTGGAAAAAAGTCAACATTTTATTGAAAAAATCAATCTGTTCTTTACACCCACGAAACGCTCTTTTGTACTTATAGCTGTCACGGAGACTCGATGAATTCAATGCGTCAAATAGATCGTTCATCAACATTATTAATTCGACTGTGTCCCTTGCTGATTCATCTATCACATTAAAATCTATGTACGTTGACAAACCCGCTGCTACAGATCTGCTTAAAAGTTGCGTCGCGTAACGAACTTTCATCTTTTCAAAGTTCGTAGGGTACATATGGCTGTTAGTCAATTTATGAGCTTGTCTAAAGCTTTTCTTCTTATCATGCTCATAGAATTTTTTTATGTGACAAAATTTTGCTACAGCGCCATTTTGAAAATGAAAATCATATGCCATCAAGTTCGTACGAACCAACTTTATCAAATGTGGTGCGTCAAATATATAATAAATTTTATTACCATTAACAGTAAAGTAAGTTTTGTTTACGCAAATCCCTCTTTCTTTAGCAGCTTTTAGCAAATCTGGTCCCATATCTGAAACGCACACTCTAATTTTTAATCCAATTTCAAAGATTTTAATTATAAGTTTATCAATCCATATAGATATATTAGCATCGCTCGAACATTCCGATAATAACGCGTAGCCAATTGGCTGGCTCCATTTCACAAAAATACCTCTCATTATTAGAACTAAGGCATATTTTGCTGGTGTCGGCGATTGGACGCCATCTACTTCGTGGAAGCCAATTATTTTATCGTTTTTTATATTGTAAAAGACGTTGGTTTTTAAACTCATAGCATCCATCACTAAAGTGCAATGTTTTTCTCTCTCTGACATATTGTTTACTTTTAATTTTAGTGCTGTCATTAATTCTTCGTTTATTTGAGTAGTCATCGGAATGTATAACGTATTTAACGTGCTTCTACAGGGCAGACAAAGAGTTTTTTTTAATAAACGGTAAGCTTGTGGGCTGACGTAGTACAAGTTTAAGCAAAACATTTTGTAAGCGATAGTGTATCTGTTTCCTTTGTTAGCATATTTTAAGTGTGTTTGAGCTTTAACAAGTTCGGCTAAGTCCTTAGATAAAAAACGATCACATAATTTATAAAACATATCTTGTGAAGAATTTTCTAATTTATTTGCATGTAAACGCTTTTTACATTCTAATAACGCCGATTGTAGTTTCCTCTTGCGTGGGGTACTTGCAGAAAGACCGGCAGAAGTTGAGTTAGATTATCCGTGGTGTTAATATCTGTTTGGCATGATGAAGTGGCAATAGTTAGATCAATTTCATATGACCCTGAAGCACTAATTGTTTCTGTTTGACTTGAATTATTATATGAAGTTTTTATTTCCACTTGTGTAGATTTGTCAACTTTTTGAAGATTTGGTAAATTTAAACTCGGCAAACAATTTTTTTAGTAATTTTCTAACGCTGTTTTTTATTATGTCTTCTGGTGGAAATGGGCTTCACAAACAACATGCTTCGGTTGGAATTTATTTTTCAAATCCTCACGATCAATTAAAGCGCAGCCACTGAAGGCGTCTGAAATAAAAAACACATTTAGTACATTAGATGTATATTGTATAATAATAAAATAATAAAGTGACTGAAATATTATCATTAAAAGAAATAAAAACAACATTAATAAATCTAACGACTGTCTCTTAGACTATAATCGAATTTGTTGTTATGATTCGAACTTTGCTCTGTATGTGTACCTATTTGATTTACAATTATGGTCTATCGGTTTAGATAATTAACTAAATGTATATAATCTTCGCATGTCTTTTTATCTAAAAGTTGCAAGAAATTGTATGTAAAAATGTCTACAATCAGGTATTTAACTAAATCGATGTTAGGTATTTAATTAATCTTTGTATGTATTTTATACGACCTCTTTAATATAAAAAGACATACCAAGATTGTTTATGTTTAGTTAATCACATAAATCGATAGACCATAGTCAATTACCTACTTATTTTGCATTACGATTTTATAACTGTAAGTACATAGGTAGGTACTTAGTTACTATACCTACCTACAATATTGAGAAATCTACATAACCATAACTAAACGTAAACAAAACAATAGGCGACAATAGCGGCAAATCAATTGCCAGATCAAAAGTACCTACTTAATACATTCTCGTAGGAAATTACGCCTACCTACCTACTTCTTATGTGAGACTGATAGAAAACTAACACAAACAAAAAATAAGTAAGTAGGTATCTCATCATCAAGTACCTACCTACAAATTATAATAATATTATGCTAGAAAAAGTGACTAGCTTACCTTTCCTGTTCAATAGGTAATCTGAACAGAGACAGTTCTGGAATCGATGAATTATTAAGACACCCAAACACACAACAATACGTTCTTCTACGATTATCAGACATTTTTTATTTCATTGAACAGTGCCGAAAAGCCGTGATGCGCGCGCGAACCTCGTGCAGTGTTAGCCCTGCCTGGCGCACTGAGAAACGGGTCGAGATTTTGTTAAAGTGTGCGTGTGTCGACGCATACTTACAATGGCGCACACATATAAGCCGCGCGCGGAGCATTTGTATGAAGATAACCTACTTTGTGTTCTTTATACTATGTCGTATCTACGTCTTTCGAGACCCTAAACCATCAAGCGCCCCATCCTACCTGGAAACTTGAGACAGATTCATAACAAAAAAATCGTTTTTTTTTTAAGAAACGTTTAAAGTAAATGGTTGTTCCCCGGTTTAGTTTGTGTGAGCTAAGAATTAAATTTGGGAGCTAAAATTTAGATAGATAATGTGATGTAAAGTAATACTAACATGTAATTACCTCTACACTTTGGTATAGATAGATATGTAATCATATAAAAACGGTACTATTAATGAGGTATCTATTATGGACACACGTAGGTACCTACTGTGAATTATCATAATGATAATAAATCGTCGTGGTGGCCCAGGGGTGCAAGACGCCCGTTTCTCATGCACTGTATGGAGGGTACGGGTTCAAACCTACCAACGGCAAGTACCAATGTGACTTTTCCGAGTTATATGTACTACATAACATAACATCACGCCTTTTTATCCCCGAAGGGGTAGGCAGAGGTGTACATTACGGCACTTAATGCCACTGTACAATGTAACACCCACTTTTCACTATTTATGTTATGGGTCCAATGTAATAGGGGGTGAGCCTATTGCTATATACCGGGCACTATCCAGACTCCGTGCTACTACTGAGATTTTTTGAAAAAACCCACTAGTACTTTGCCCGACCCGGGAATCGAATCCGAGACCCCTTGCCCGGTAGTCGCACTTGCGACCACTCGGCAACGAGGCAGTCTTATATGTACTTTCTAAGATTATTTAGCAATCACTGACAAACGGTGAAAAAAAAATCATCGTGAGGAAACCTGGGCTTATAAGTAATTTCTAATTATGAGCAAGCGTGGTGATTAATGCTCAAACCTTCTCCATATAAGATGAGGCCTTCAGTTAGCAGTGGCCACTTCTTACAGGCTGTTAATGATGATGATAATGATGACTAATTTAAGTCTATATCATTTTAAACTAAACAATCCTCTTTATTTAAATTACTTTTCAAAAAGCCGCGACGAAAATCCAACTGCATTATTCTAAACCGCCGAAAATATGGACTATCAGCGCTCGTAAACCCATGCAGTAATTTTTGAGCTCATGCACTACGAATAAACAAACAAATCGTTTCAAAGGAAGTTTAATTTTATTGTGTAGGATTGAGTCTTTACCTCATACATCAAATAAAAGTATTTATTAGTCTAACACTGAATACGCAGACTAAATGAGTATTTTCGAGTATAACGTAATAAATTCCCATAATGGTGGCTGTTACGTCAAAGATAACCGTAATAAAAATAAAAGGTAGAAATCAAAATAAAGGATTTAAAATAAGGATCAACGGTCGGGACTTTGGTCGACGCCGGCGCATTGCGACCATTCTGTTGACAGGTCACGCGACGTAAGTGTTTTTCTGTTAAACGTTAATTTCTGTATATTTAGAGAATGTGACTGCCTCGGTGGCCCAGTGGTCCCAAGGGCGGTCGGGCGAAATGACTGCACGATGACTTGATGACTGCACGGTTGGTGCGGTGGCTGGGCAACCGGCTGCCGTGCAACGTGTCGCGGGTTCCATTCCCGTACGGAACAACACTTTGTGTGATCCACAAATTGTTGTTTCGGGTCTGGGTGTCATTGTGTATGTGAACTTGTATGTTTATAAACGCATCCACGACACAGGAGAAAATCCTAGTGTGGGGCAGCGTTTTTTAAAAAAGCAAAGAAAATATTACCGAAGTCTGGAATTGTGCCCGGTATATAGCAATAGGCATACCCCCTATTACATAGGACTCATAACATAAATAGTGAAAAGTGGGTGTTATATACTAAAGTGGCATTAAGTGCACTTCTACCTACCCTTTCGGAGATAAAAGGCGTGACGTTATATCAATAGAATGTTGGAAATGATATTCTCAAAGGGCAGAGCAATATATGTATGAAGCAGAGAGTTAAAACTAATCCTTTTTTAAATTAATAAAAGATAACAACAAAATAAGTAATATTGGCCATCTTTATATCAGCCAGAAGACGCTTTAAATATACCAATGATCCCAATTAGGTCTATTCAAAGTGACAATTCAGTAAGATCCTAAAAAAAGAAAAAAACTTCAATTAGCTTCTGAACACAAAAATTGTGCATGGTAGCATTAACAATGCTGACTATGACATTTTTTATTCAAATTAAGTATTACTTAGCCAAAAGAATGAATGCGTTTAACAAATCTATGTCTCATTCAAGTTCAGAGAAACGATATATTCCTGAAGATGAAGATGATAATTCTTCCGAAATATACTGTCTCTCTTAAAAATATATTTAATAGGAATTATACATGAGTAGGTCGTTCAGATATTGTTGTAAACAAAATATTATTGGCTTGCTAACTAAGCAATTAACCGTTGAGGTGTCAAAAACTTTGACGTCCAATATTAAACAAAAAAAATGGATTCTTGGGGATTTTCCGCGTCATTTTCGTTTTTCTCGTATATTGACGAAAATAATAGATTCGTAATTGCTAAAAAAATTAATAATCGTCATTATATTTTATACGTTTGTCGTCAAACTCCAAGTCCAAGCTTGCAGTTAGCCTTTGGTATATGTATTTGAAGGATGATACTAAAATATATTGCGACATACTGATTTAAAAAATAAACAGCATCCGTTTCCTGCCCTTTATTTAATTATGTTAAAGTTTGTACCAAGTGTAGGACAGCTGAATGTCAGTACTTTATTTATTTAATTATAAAAATACAGTTTGAAAAAAGAAATCCTATGCCAAGCTTTAATTTTTTTTTAAATATTTGTTAGGCCGACGTTTGACCATTATCTCGCTTGGTAATAAGCGATGATGCGGTCTACGATGGAGCACGTCATCCCATAAGCATCCTATTCACTCGAGCCTTGAAGACACCCAGGTTTTACCCTTCAGGAAATACGGACTCTGGCAAAGAATTCCACTCGGTAGCAGTACGCACAAGGAAGCTTGATGCGAAGCGCTTCGTGCGTGTAGGTGGGCCGTCATTACTATGAATCGGTGACACTTCGCCAATTTAAGACTGGACTTCTATGATTAGTGAAGTGAAGTGAAGAATAGATAAGTACCCGTTAGGTTAGCTACAATTTCATTACTGACATGCATTATTTCCCTGAATTTCGATTTCATATGAGATCGAAGTTCACCTTCTGTTTCATAATCATCAACAGCAAAATTCATTCATATAATTTCACGTCATATCAACTCGAAGAACGGTAAAGACCGCCGACAATCATCTGAATAGGATACACGACTATGTACATTTATAATTAGATATTGTTCCATAACTTAATGTATTCTTAAAGTTCCTATAATTAGCAAGAATGTTAGTTAAATAAACATTTGGAATATGATCGGTAAGGTGCTAATTGGTAGTTATACACGCAAACGTTTTGCTTACAATATGCTGTTGGCATAAACAAGGTCATAGGTCTCACTGGTAGCGATTCGCGAACGTTCAGCAAGGGAAGCCAGGTCAGGTAGCTACGCAAAAAGGATATTCAATTTAAATATTGTCTGTTATGTTTTAAAGTCGGTTAAAAATTGGCATCTATTCAGTGGATCCTTTTTATGGCATGGACATAATTATGACTAAGGTTCTTCAGAGGAGTATCTAAGCTAACTAGCGTGTCGCGGAGAACCTAACGGGTTACCAGGACTCCGGCTCGATGTGCAGGAGAAGGAACGGGGTGGTTTTTAGTCAGTAAGAGTCTGACACTCCCTCCCGCCTCGCCCAGGCGGGAGCAGTCATTCGATGATTTTACCCCTTTAAAAAAAAGCTAATTAGCGTACAATTTAAAAAAGAAAGACTCATGGCAGTCGAATTAACAATAATATTGGGCTGTTCTACAATTTCTGTGCTGATCTAAAACTTTGCTAATCTCAACACATAGGTTTCAGGAATTAAGAATTTAGAGACTTTAAATTCCTGTTTATTTCATAAACGCGAAACGCTATCTATCAGACTTCACTTCACAACTGGCATTGCACTTGTTTGATGCATGCATTCAATGTTCCCGGGTGATGCATTAACTGCGGCAGTCAAGGTGTAACCTCCAATTTAACGTTTGCTGTTATGTAAAGTGTATAGATTAACTACCGTATAGGTTAGGGTTTTGTGTCAGACACGACTTCGGATTTTCAGATCTAGGTGTCGATATTTGGACAAAAAGTGTTATACAAAATTGTATCATTAATAATAGATCAAAGTCTTCAAATTGGTTTAGACACCAATTCCAAAAATTAATGTGTTGTTCCACTATTCATTAATTTCATGTTTCGAGAAGAACTGTTGTGCAGTTACACTCCCCCCAATTGTGCCTCCAGACGTTTTATAAAACCGAGGCAATTAAAGTTGCACTTGTATTTTTATCTATGTTTCCTGCATGAAAATAAAAGCCTAACAAGAACATTAAGATAGTTTGCCCGATCCAGAGTCCAGGCTTTACTCTTGAATCCAATTCCTATTGATCGACATTGGTATTGTGAAATTTCGTACTCTTAAGTTGCAACACTAGTCGCGGAGAACCTAACGGGTAACCGGGGCTCCGGCTCTACGTGCAGGAGAAGGAACGGGGTGGTTTTTAGTCAGTAAGAGTCTGACACTCCCTTCCGCCTCACTCAGGCGGGAGCAGTCAATAGATGATTTGCCCCCGTTAAAAAAAAAGTTGCAACACTAGCGCCCATTGCATCCGTATTGCGTGGATATTGAATGAGCTAAATAGGGTTGTTTAGTTTGGCTTTATAGTCCGTACTCTGAATGCTATTTCAACAGCTACGATGATAGGGGTTGTATAGTTTTGAATTGAAATTGCTTGACTTTGGTTTCAAGAGTAAGCACCAAGGTCTTAGGGTAAACTATGAATCAGAAGTCTCATGAATTTCATCAAGCTATGACATTGACAAATGGGTAAATTCTAACTAACTATTTCGCGAGCTTTGTATGATTATTATCTTCAGTAATAAAACTGACGGCTCTTATTTTATTTATGTAAATATCATACACTTTACATTAACTGGTCATTAGACATGTTTGTTAAATAAGATAAAGTTAATTTATTGCCGACTTCTAATGCTAACTTGTTGGGCCAGTTGTAACAAGTGTGATGTGCTGAACATGTTCCATAACTTGATTCCTTTGTTTTTAGGTAACACTTGCGTACCATGTTAATCCATGTTTTGTAATAAGAAGAAGTTCAATCTTATCCTTTTGTAATAAAGTTGAAATTGCAGGAGTTTATTTGAATTTAAAGATGTTTCTTATGCCGCATCTCCATTTTTGACTGTTTCTGTGTAAAGTTAGATTAATCTGTGAAAATTAAATTGTGTGTGTGTGATTTATTTAAAAATTATGATCTTAATCGTAGAATGGTACGTAATAAAGAGCAGTAATAAGATTTTTTTTTATTCAATAAGCCCGCGTCGCCTATAGGCACCCGATACACCAGAGGCATTACAATTGCGTAACCGGTCTTTTGGGAATTAGGAATTTGTTAGGGATTCAGGCATTGGGGAGATCGAGGAGATCGGAACATCACTCACACGACGAAACACAACACAATCTTTATTTCACATCGGTTTCTTGTGAGGTCATGGTATCACTTCGGTCGAGCCGGCCCGAAGCCTTCGTCATAGCAATTGTTGTTTAGCCCTGATTCATCAACCACTGGGTCTCAGGCCTTCCCCCCTTTTTTGTGCATCTTTCGTGCATCTGCTACGCGATTCGGCCTTACTTACATTTGTATTCCAAACCCTTTTTTAGAGGGATACGTCATAACATTCCAAAGCCAGGATCTATAGTAGATACTCGTATAAGCATAAAAACTCCGGAATACTTTTCTTTATCTCTATTTTTAAAAAGGGTCCCAGTGTCATGAGTCTTGGATCCCTTAACGGAGTAAATCAGAAGATATTATAAGAAGAGAAACAAAAAAATAACGATAGTTTCCACTTCCCTCGGCGAATTTAATGCAGGAGACAGAATTA
The DNA here is from genome assembly GCA_902850265.1 of Spodoptera littoralis. NCBI lineage: Eukaryota > Metazoa > Arthropoda > Insecta > Lepidoptera > Noctuidae > Spodoptera > Spodoptera littoralis. The sequence goes on along the minus strand of LR824542.2, from coordinate 1,121,207 downwards.
CTTGAGGTTAAAGGTACAAAAGAGACTGCGCAACTGAGAGAAACCCAGTTTTCAAACTTCGTTCACCATTAAATTAAAATCTTAATCCATCTTACATCTTCTCTAATGACTCCATTTGATCACTTAGGAGACCCGCACTTTTTTGATAACGGGGGGACCTTCAACAGTCGCCTAACTTTTTGGGGATAAAGACTAGGGAGGGGGATTCGTACCTCACTAAAACCACCCCGATGGCCACTCTCAGCATCCGCAAGGGGCGCCGAGTCCTCTGAAGAGACTTGCTCCGGAGTCCCCACGGTGCAACGCCTGTTACAGCACATCTCTAGAAAGGAGACCGCCCTGTCTTTAATTATAATAAATTCTTTATTGAACACCAATGGATTTGTACTTACTTTGTGTAAAACTAAGGTACAGAAGTGGTAGTGCAAATTAATTATTAAACCCTGATTTCCAAACAAGGCAGACATGTATGTTGGAATTCAGTGTCTCCTACGTCTTTTTTTAAGGTGGGAAAATCATCGAATGACTGCTCCCGCCTGAGTGAGGCGGGAGGGAGTGTCAGACTCTTACTGATTAAAAACCATCCCGTTCCTTCTCCTGCACGTCGAGCCGGAGCCCCGGTTACCCGTTAGGTTCTCCGCGACTCCGAATCGGCATCGGCCCTATTGGGCCCCACCTGTGGTGGTCTGATGGCTCTTTGAGGCGCGCGCGGAACGCGACGCGCCGTACGCTCGGGTCTGTTTCTGGTCGGACGGGGAGACACCCATGCTCGCCGTCCGCAGGCCCGCGCTTACGGTGGCCGGAGATCGTCCCGCGGTCTCCTATGTCTAGACATTAGATTTTTTACCACGGAAACCGATATTACGTGTTTCACATGATTTAGCTAAGTTCCAATTGGTGTTCGAATCCTTTATTTGTATAATTAATTAAGTATTTGACCTATATAAAAATTCTACATGGTCATGTTTTTCCGTATTTTATCCTTATTAAATAATTTAATTAATAAATAACAGCTTAAATCATCGTTATGAGTAGGTGACTAAGAATAGGATGTTATAATATGGTAGTTCTAAAATATCAAAAATATAACAGTTCTAGATTCCGTAGTAATAATGACAAAATTGATGAACCTTAATTTGGCAACCATCGCATCATAGGGTGCGTCTATATCGGGCGAATGCTCCACGAATCCGCAGCTCGTGAGCCGCTGGCGAGCCGCACGCGTGCGTTTAAATTTATTATTTAAGTGTACGAAGTAATATGAACCTTGTATGCGTTGCAACCAAGCAAACGGCTTGCCGCTCTCGACCGGCACATTCGCGGCGCATTCGCCGGATGTGGACGCACCTTTATATATAATTGACATCGATCGGTCGTTGAATTCCCGGGCCGTGCAAAGAATGAAACTGAGTTTTTCATTTTGGTAATCTTCAGTAATTACTATTCAATGTATTGCTGCAATAGGCTACTCGCTACCCTCGTATAACATACCTATGACTAGCCATATAACTAGCGAAATGTGGGTGTTACTTCGCGAGATGGTGATCAAACGTCGACCTATAAAGTGTAAAAAAAAACCTGCCTGCTAACTGCTGAGCTGACTTACCTACCTCTCTTCACTACCCGACTACGATTAAAAGGTATGATGTCATCTTTAGGGGAGTCATGATGTCATCAATATACCTGAATTAACATTTTAGCAAAAAAAAAAGAATTCCTCAATCCACGTCAGTCGTAAAACAAAACAAATTAATTAAGTGTTGATATCAAAACGTCTGCATAATACGACACATTTTTTTTATTCAATAAAAAAAAACAATAACCGGCTAAGAGTGAGCTGGAATCATAGGCGTAGATTTCCGTACAAAATACCTATATTATATAAAAAAAACTAGCGGACCCAACAGACGTTGTCCTGCATATCCACTTGAATGTATAAACAAAAATTCATTCAAATTAGTTCAGCTGTTTAGGATAAATAACCTAAACATCGACTGCAGCGCCATCTGCCGGGCTGATTTGTGAATCTAAACCATTCCCAGATCCCCTTGAACACACACAAAAAATTTCATCATAATCGGTCCAGTCGTTTGAGAGAAGTTCAGTGACATACACACTCACAGAGCATTAAGATTAACGCAATTGTAGATGTTCTAAGCATGTTTCATTGTATCTATATAGATACTTAAACTTAGGTATTATTACGCATTATAAACTTGATCCCATTGTATGGACAGGACCTAGAGAGCGTAGCTTTCTCTCTGCTCTTTCATCATAGAAAAACCGATGATGAGCTTCAATTTAAAAACTAAAAGCATCTCTAGGTAAAGGCTGTTTAAGAAGATGCATATCTTAATAAGTTACTTAATCTTAATGATATTTAAGGGCTCCCATAGACAGATATCTCGATATTATAATAAGAATCCTTTCATACTTACTCAGCTCAATCTTAGTATTTTTATCTAGTTGAAAACAGACAGCAATTTTTATTACCATTTATTGCGAAAATAAATCATTTAAATTTAATTTTTACCATTATCATCATTACCATTTTCTTATTAATACTCGCCATTTTAGTACAGGACCCCAAAAAGTACCTAAAACAGAAACTGGTCTCTATTGGACACATATTTTCTCCTTACGTACGTCAAGACCAATCCGGTTTACGGATCGTGACGACAGCAGAGACCAGACTCCTACGATACGATCGTATTTAGCCGGTATTTAAGTAATTAAGGTGATATAGACTTAGCGGAGACCATTTTGGCAGATAAACAATTAATAGCATGATTGTATTTTAGTGTTTAAAGATGTCTTTGGTAAATAACGAGACACTTTTGCTGAAATTAGATCACTACGGGATAAGAAACTCTGCGCTCCGTCTTATGAGATCTTATTTAGAAGAGAGACAGTTAAAGGTTCATGTTAACGGTATTAACTCACAACTTTGGAGGCTGAGTCACCCTCGTCCGTAGGAGAGCACCCCAAAATCAATATCCCTACACGTGGCCTCTGGGTGGTGCTAACCAGGTGACACTTTGGTGGTAGGCTTCGGCCGCCGGCTTTATGACCACCCATCGAGCAAAAGCGTGTCGCCAAGCGGCCCAGCCGTGTTCCGCCACGATGCTCGGTGACGCCGTATGAGAGGATGGGTCGAGATGGTTGTTCCACTGTAGGATAGCCGGTCTGGCGCGCGCTGGTGTAGCTACACCGGGTGTCCAGTCGCGGAGGGTAGCGGGATCCGAGGCACGGTGCACCGCTGGCCGACCGCAGATAGTTGGGGGCCCAACTAGCGTGCTAGCCACACGTGAAAGGCTGCCCCGCCATCTAGCGAAAAATCCCATGGATACGCCATCGTGCCGGTTGGCGACCGGAGGAGAGGGCCCGATGGATATTCGTGGGGGGGCTCGGGCGTCCCCGCAGTCTCCAGACTGGCCTCCCAATGGTGTGGTTAACTACGGTGCGCGTCGTGGGGTCGCCTGCGTGGGGGACCATTTCACTGCCATCCTCTCAGCAACCTTCCACTCTACATTATGACACTGAGAAATAAGAAAAGGGTTCAACAGCGGCTGCACTCCCTCTCCTTCATAGTGCACCTCTCAAATATTCGAGGTTTGCACTCTAATGTCAATGCGGTCCATCACCACCTCGAGACCGAGAACCCTACACTCTTGTTTCTCTCGGAGACCCAGATCAGGTGCCCGTCGGACGTATCCTACCTGAACTACCCTGGTTTTTCCCTGGAGCACAATTTTGTTCCGCATGCAGGTGTATGCGTATACGTCCGAGACGGCATCTGTTACCGGCGTCTCCGAAACCTTGAAGACCCAAGCTTTTCTGCTCTCTGGATACTGGTGGACATAGGCATGGAGAAAATTCTTTATGCCTGTGTCTATCGGTCGCACAGCGGAGATTTGGAGGCGACCAGATTAGCGCAATACCTCGGCGAAGCGGCGGATGCGGCTCGTCAGGCGTACCCTTCGGCCCAGTTGGTGTTACTGGGGGACTTTAACGCTCATCATCAGGAGGTTATTCCCATACCAGTGCACCGACCATGCTGGAAGAGAAATGCGTAAGCTTGCGCTTTCGCTTGGCCTGACCCAGCTGGTCAGGAAGCCACAAGGGTGCCCGATGTCGATACGCACACTGCCAATTGCTTAGACCTTCTGCTGACAACTGATCCAGACCGCTACTCGGTGACAGTCTCATCACCTCTAGGTAGCTCTGACCACTGTCTGGTGAAATCTGTATCGACACACTCCCCACCAGATCCGAGTCCCAGAGGACCTCGGCGGATGTGGCGATACAAGTCAGCGGACTGGGATGGGATGCGATCTTTTTTCGCTTCCTATCCTTGGCGGCCTGTCTGCTTCTCTTCTGATGACCGTCAGCTTGTGCGGAAGCCGTAACGGGGGTGCTGCGCCAGGGCATGGAATACTACATTCCATTCTCGGACGTGGCATCCTCTGGTGGGGCCCGTCCTTGGTTCGATGCCGACTGCGGACGTGCCGAAGCGCAAAAGCAGACGGCATACTTGGCATGGGCGGATGCCAGGCGCCGTGGGGCTGATGACATTCATCAAAAGAAGAGAGCCTTTAATCGGGCTGCCAAGTCATGCAAAAAGGCATTACGGATGGCTCGATTTAACCACATTGGCCGTATAGGGAACAAACTAGCTTCCTATCCAGCGGGAAGTAAAGCTTTTTGGTCCCTGGCCAAGGCGGTTGAATCGAACTTCTGTCGCTCCACACTTCCTCCGCTCCTGAGGTCTGACGGAACGCTGGCTCACACTGCGGTAGAGAAAGCGAATCTATTTGCTTCTCTATTTGCGGAGTCTTCGCGTCTTGACACTGGTGGCGCCTTGCCTCCTTCTGTTAATAGCGTATGCAAGACGAATATGTCGCAAATTTGCATTCGGCAGAGGGAGGTATATAGGACGCTGCGATTGGACGTGAACAAGGCCAGTGGTCCGACGGAATCCAGCCTGGTTTTAAAAACCTGTGCGCCTGAGTTGTCTCCAATCTTGACACGTCTGTTTCGCCTTTCCTTGAGACGGGTCTAGTACCGGTTGCTGGAAGCTGGCCAACGTACAGCCTGTGCCTAAAAAAGGTAGTCGTGCCGACCCTAACAATTACCGCCCTATTTCGGTCACGTCCATACTCTGCAAGAGCATGGAACGTGTTCTTAACAATAGACTCCTGGCATACCTTGAAGGTAACGATCTCCTCAGCGATCGGCAATACGGGTTTCGACGTAACCGATCGACTGGGGACCTTCTTGCGTATGCCACTCACATATGGAGCGAGGCCATAGAGGGGCACGGAGAGGCACTAGCAGTCTCCCTCGATATTTCGAAGGCCTTTGACAGGGTATGGCACGACAGTCTAATCGGCAAGCTTCCTGCATATGGACTTCCTACTGGTCTGTGCAGATGGATAGCAGACTTTCTGAGGGATCGGTCAATACGAGTAGTCATCGATGGCTGCTCGTCTGACCAATTCGGTATTAATGCCGGCGTCCCTCAGGGGTCAGTACTTTCAGCGACGCTCTTTTTGCTGCACATAAACAACCTGCTTAAGCCCGGTATCTTTGGGTATGCAGATGACAGCACAGTTGTTGAAAGGTATGTGTCCGGTGCGCGGACTAGCGGAACACAGATCCAGTCTTTAAGAGAATCCATGGTCGAACGTTTGAACTCGACCTTGAAGGCGGTGTCCGACTGGGGTGACGCCAACTTGGTTAGGTTCAATGCTAGCAAGACCCAGGCGTGTCTATTCTCCGCCAAACGGAGTCAATTTCCGCTGACTCCTACTTTCCGGAATGTATCCGTACCGATAACCGATCGTCTTGAGCTTCTTGGTGTAACTCTGACGCCCACGCTCAACTTTGGCTCCTATATAGAGTCAAAAGCGCAACTGGCTGGTAGGAAGTGTTAATGTAACAAAATAATGTTATGATTGTAGTAGCTTGCTACTGCTACCGCCATCTGTTGGTCTACCTATTATGTCTGTATGTTGTGTCATAAATCAGTCTATAAAAACGAGCCACTGTGTTTTACTTACAGGTTATGGGCTAACGTAAAATAAAATCTTTTTAATAGAATCAAGTTGTTCAGTACTGTGTGGTTTTGTGTTAAAATGATGTCGAACTATTTAGCTAATATTCCGAAGTTAAAAGGGCGCGAGAACTATGAAGAGTGGTGTTTTGCGGTGCAAAATGTGTTGGTGCTTGAAAACATGGCATCCGCCATTACGCAGAGGTTAGCAGCGGCTTCATCTACTGAAACCCAAATCAGTGATGATGCGAAAGCTAAAGCGAAACTAGTGCTTACCATTGATCCATCATTGTATGTGCACGTAAAACACGCCGCAACAACCTACGATCTGTGGGAAAAGTTGAAGAATTTGTTTGATGATACCGGCTATACAAGAAAAATTGGTTTGCTGCGTAAACTCATCAACATTCGACTTGAAAACTGTGACTCGATGACCCAGTACGTAACTCAGATAGTTGAAACAAGCCAGCGACTACAAGGTACAGGTTTCAAAATATCAGATGAGTGGATCGGTGCATTAATGTTGGCAGGATTACCTGATAAATATGGTCCTATGCTTATGGCCATAGAACATTCGGGCATAGAAATAAGTGCAGATGTCATTAAAACGAAGCTCATGGACATGTGTAGTGAAGTTGGATCTGTTTCCGTTTCCAGTTCGGAGACTGCTTTTGCTGCGAATAATCGACAAAAAATTAAATATAATGGCAACACTAATTATGACCAGAGACAGACATTAACGTCAAGACCTGTCAAAGTCATCAAGTGTTATAGATGTAAACAAACCGGTCACTATAAAAACCAGTGTCCGACAAATTCCGAAACAAGCAAAAGAAAACAATCCAATGCCTTTAGTGCTATTTTTTTGAGTGGAAAATTCAATTGCGATAATTGGTACGTCGATAGCGGGGCCAGTAAACACATGACAGCGAGAAAAGAATACGTTGTGAATCCATCTTATAAACATAAAACCAAGGAGATCATAGTTGCGAACAAAACGTGTGTTCCGGTGCTGTGTTCGGGTGATGTAAACATAATTACAGTTGTAAATGATGTAGAATACAACATCACAGTTTCCGAAGTATTGTGCATACCCAATTTAACGACAAACTTGCTTTCAGTGAGTAGATTGATTGAGAACGGAAATAATGTAGTGTTCAAAGAGAAATGTTGCTACATTTACAATCAACAAGGTACTCTAGTTGGAAAGGCAGAACAAGTTGATGGTGTGTACAGATTACACACTAAGGATGTGGAACAGATATTGGCAGCGACAGCCAAAACATCCAGTGAAACTTGGCATCGACGTTTGGGGCACATTAACAATGCCAGTATGAACAAAATGAAAAATGGAGCTGCTGAAGGAATCTCATACACAGATATAGCAAACATAGACAAATCTAAGTGTACAGTGTGTTGTAAAGGAAAGCAGACAAGGCATCCTTTTCAGCCTAGCTCATCCAACACAGAAAATGTACTAGATTTGATACATTCAGATGTGTGCGGTCCTATGGAAAATGCATCCATTGGAGGATCCAGATACTATGTATTGTTCGTGGATGACTACAGTAAAATGGCTTTCATTTATTTCATGAAGACAAAGTCTGAGGTATTTAAATATTTTAAAGAATTTCAGTCCATGGTTGAGAACCAGAAAAACAGGAAAATTAAAGTTTTTCGGACAGATAACGGCGGTGAGTACTGCAATCAAGACTTTGATAAATATCTGAAACAGCAAGGCATAATTCACCAAAGAACTACTCCTTACACGCCAGAACAAAACGGTGTATGTGAGAGAATGAATAGATCTTTGGTGGAAAAGGCAAGGTGTCAAATTTTTGATGCGTGTTTAGACAAAAAGTTTTGGGCAGAAGCCATGCATACCTCTGTTTATTTAAGAAATCGGTCAGTTGTTACCGGGTTGAATGATATGACTCCTTATGAAGTTTGGACAGGGAACAAGCCCAACTTAAGTCATGTTCGTATTTTCGGAAGTAAAGTTATGATGCACATTCCCAAAGAGAAGAGGTTAAAATGGGATGAGAAGGCCAGAGAACTCATTTTGGTTGGTTATGCAGAGAATGTGAAGGGCTATAGGGTTTATGACCCAGAAAATAACTCGGTCACAACAAGCAGAGACATCATAATTATGGAGAAAGCTGAGAATACAGTGAATATCCCCATTGAATGCAAGGATTCAGCGGAGGATCAGGAACATGAGGAAGGAGAGGAGGAAAGTGGTTTCAATGACACAGATATTGATGAGAAGGATATCACGTATGTACCAGATGCTTCTTCGGTAAGTGACACATATGATAGCTGTGATACTTCTAATACAGCATCAGAATCAGATGAGTCAATCATAAACGTGAATCAAAAAGTTACAGTCAAACGAGTGAGAAAAATACCTGATAGATTTGGCTATAACAATTTGTGTATTACAGAGCCAGAAGATCACAATGTAACAGATATTACACTCGAGGAAGCTTTAAATGGACCGGAAAGCAAACATTGGAGAGAGAGCATGGAGAAAGAGCTGGAATCATTCAGGAAGAATGACGCTTGGGAACTTGTTGACAAACCTCGTGACTCTACTGTAGTGCAGTGCAAGTGGGTATTTAAAAAGAAATATGATAGTGTCGGTGAAGTGCGTTATCGTGCAAGACTTGTGGCAAAAGGTTTCTCGCAAAAGGCAGGTATAGACTATCATGAGACATTCTCCCCAGTGCTACGTTATACTACTTTAAGGTTGTTGTTCTCATTGTCAGTAAAATTAAATTTAGATATACGTCATCTCAATGTAACTACGGCTTTTCTCAATGGTTACTTGAATGAATGTGTGTATATGGAAAAACCTATAAATTACAGAGATAGTAATGATAAGAATAAAGTGTTAAAGCTTAAACGTGCCATTTATGGACTCAAACAATCATCGAGAGCTTGGTATCAAAGAGTAAATGATTATTTGATGACTTTAGGGTATTCAAAGTCTAAATATGAACCTTGTTTATTTACAAAATTTGATGGAAATGTTAAAGTAATAATTGCTCTATTTGTTGACGATTTTTTTGTGTTTTCAAATTGTAAAATTGCAACTAACCGATTAGTTCAGGATTTGAGTTGTAAATTTGAAATAAAAGATTTGGGTCAGATAAAGCAATGCTTAGGTTTAAGAGTAAAGATGTATAAAAATGTAATAACAGTTGATCAGGAACAATATATAAAAACTTTGTTAAAAAAATACAATATGTCACATTGTAAGACTGCTGATACTCCTATGGAGGCTAATTTAAGTTTAGAGAAAACTCAGAATGAAAATTGTAATAAAAGTATTCCGTATAGGCAACTGATTGGCAATTTAATGTACTTAGCTGTGCTAACCAGGCCAGATATTACTTATAGTGTTTGTTATCTTAGCCAGTTCAACAATTCATATGATGAAACCCATTGGAAGCACTTAAAAAGAATTTTAAGATATTTAAAAGGGACTAAAAATCATGGTCTTGTATTTTCTAAAGATGAATCTTGTATTGAAGGTTTTGTTGATGCCGATTGGGGTTCAGATATAAATGATAGAAAATCTTTTTCAGGGTTTTGTTTTAAATTGTCAGGCTCTGTTATATCTTTTGAATGTCGGAAGCAAAGAAATGTTGCGTTGTCCTCAACTGAGGCAGAATACATTGCCATGTCAGAAGCTAGTAAAGAAGCTATTTATTTAAAGAACTTTTTGTATGAAATTTTAGGCAATTCAGAAATCATTACCTTGTATAATGATAGTCAAAGCGCACAAAAGTTAATTTTGAATCCAGTGTATCACAGAAGGTCCAAACATATAGATATTAGATATCATTTTGTTAGGGAGGCAGTGGCAAACATGTTTATAAAAGTAGATTATTTGGAAACAAACAATATGCCAGCTGATATTTTTACAAAGAGCTTGGGTGCTATAAAGCATAAATATTTTACTAAAATGCTTGGTGTATTGCCCGTTAATAATATATGTAATTATGTAAACATGATTTTGTTAAGCGGAGGTGTTAATGTAACAAAATAATGTTATGATTGTAGTAGCTTGCTACTGCTACCGCCATCTGTTGGTCTACCTATTATGTCTGTATGTTGTGTCATAAATCAGTCTATAAAAACGAGCCACTGTGTTTTACTTACAGGAAGTTGGGTGTCCTATGGAGGGTGAGACGGTACTTCACGCCGAGACAATTGCTGAGCCTGTACCAAGCACAGGTTCGGTCCTGTATGGAGTACTGCTCTCATCTTTGGGACGGCTCGGCTAAATATCAGCTGGACGCGTTAGAGCACATTGAGAGGCGTGCCAGGAGGCTCATCGACGATGATGCGCTTGTGAAGGCTCGGCTTCAAAGCCTCGAACACAGGCGTAAGGTTGCAAGCCTTTCGGTTTTCTACCGGATACATTTCGGGGAGTGTGCGGGGGAATTGCACAACTTGATTCCCCCTAGTCCTTTCCATCATCGTACCACAAGACAATCCGCGAAGCGTCACCGATTCATGGTAGATGTTCCGCCCACACGCACGAAGCGCTTCGCTTCAAGCTTCCTTGTGCGTACTGCTAAAGAGTGGAATTCTTTGCCAGAGTCTGTATTTCCTGAAGGGTATAACCTGGGAGTCTTCAAGGCCCGAGTGAATAGGTTGCTTATGGGACGACGTGCTCCAACGTAGACTGCATCATCGCTTACCAACAGGTGAGATAGTGGTCAAACGTCGCCCCATCAATTATAAAAAAAAAAAAAAAACTCGCAGGGCTCTGGGATGAATATGGGCGTTCCTCAAGGTTCAATATTGGGTCCCTTTCTCTTTTTAGTCTATATAAATGATTTGCCATTTATATTTAAAAATGAACCACGTATGGTGCTTTTTGCAGATGATACATCATTAATTTTTAAAATAGATCGACGTACAAATAATCTTGACGTAAACAGCTCCATTCTTCAAGTGCATAATTGGTTCACCATTAATAATCTAGCACTTAATGAGAAAAAAACAAAATGTATTAAATTCAGTTTACCAAACGTGCGTAGTAACGATAGTGATATTGTTTTGAACGGTCAAAAGTTAGAATTTGTCGACGAGACTGTATTTTTAGGCATTACGTTAGACAATAGGCTACAATGGGGTCCGCATATAAAGGCGCTTTCGGGGAGATTGAGCTCAGCTGCTTTTGCAGTTAGACAGATTAGACAGCTCACGGACGTAGATACAGCTAGGCTTGTCTATTTTAGTTATTTCCACAGCATTATGTCGTACGGCATTTTGTTGTGGGGTCGAGCTGCAGAAATAGAATCAATATTTATTCTACAAAAGCGGGCTATCCGAGCAATATATAACTTACGCCGTTGCGAATCGCTGAGAGAATTGTTTAAAACGATAAATATTTTAACGGTGCCCTGTCAATATATATTTGAAAATATAATGTATGTAAGGAAAAATAGGCAATTGTTTGAAAAAAGAAGCGATAGACACAATTTTAATACTACTTATACTCGGAATTTTAATTCGATTCCAGATTTGACAATTTCAGTGTGGCAACGTTATGACAAGTACTAAATAGTGACGTTGCGAAATTATTCGATATGGAAATGCAATATTTCTGGATCGATTCTTCTCGTTTATAATAATTATAATTTTACTCTAGTGAACTAAGTATATCAGGAAATTAAATATTTCTGAACCGATAATTTAGGTTTGACGATTAATTAACGACCTAAGACGTTTCTTTTACAATTGTGTGTGAAATAAATAAAAAAATGTAATCATGAAGGAACATGACAAATAAAACAGATAGATGTATTATGGTAATAAGTTATTTTATAAATTGTCGCCGTCATCGCTATCGCTATCCTGTCACTTTCTGTAACATTTATTATAAAACACACACACTGATTGTTTATCGATTTTTGTGTGCATCACTACACTATTATATGTGGTATCATTATTTCACAAAATGACAGTAGCTATTGTCAAATCTGGAATCTAATTAAAATTCTGACTATAGAGGCAAAAATAAGTTAGCTATACCGCAATTCAGACTGTCCAAAGTACAGAAATCGTTTATGGGGTTAGGTATTAAATGCTATAATAAAATACCAAATAGCATACTAGATCTCAGTGAAAGTAAATTTAAAACATATATTAAGCGCGAATTATGTAATCAAGCCTACTACACACTGACAGATTATCTTGAAGATAAGAATGCTTGGCAGCATGTTGGTTTGGCTCCACTGGACAATACTCAAATGTAGTCAGTAGCTAAATTCCAATAGTAGGTATTTTAATACAAAATTTAACACTTTAATTCTAATGTAGACAATCTAGTTTCCTTATGGCATCGAGCATTTCTTTATTGAAACAAAGAGTTTCCTTTTCTTGTATAGAAGCACTAATTCTATGGATTGTCAGTATGCATATGTGAGCACCATGTTGGACTTTAAGTTAATTTTTATTTATTTATTTTTTTTAATTTTTGTAAGTTATTAGTATAATGCGTCAAGCGTGTCTTTGCATTGTTCTTACATACGCGTACAGTATTGAAATATGTATCAGAGACATTGTAGAACATATTTTTTTTTAAAAAGAGTAACGAATGGAGTTTCTTGCTCGTTCTTCTCCATTCGAATCTACTTTTTGGAATGAGCACCTAGCTTCACCTAGTTTCACTGACGGACTGACTGACAGACTATTATTTATTTTGTATTTGTTGACGTTTCAAAAGCACCAAACTATGGTTTAATTGAAATAAATGCTTTGACTTTGACTTTGACTTTGAATTCTGCCAAGTTCATTATTATACAAGTAAAAAAGTGATGAGTGATTCAGTACAAAGACCCAGGAGACAGTAACCATAAGTGACTGCCTCGTCGGCCGAGTGTCGCAAGTGCCGCTGCCGGGCAAAGAGTCCCGGCTCCGATCCACGGGTCAAAAAAACTCAGTAGTAGTACACATTCTGGAATAGTGCCTGGTATATGGCAATAGGCTTATCCCTTATTACATGGTACTCATAACAAAAATAGTGAAAAGTAGGAGTTACATTGTACACTGGAATTAAGTGCCGTAATGTACACCTCTGCTGCCTACTGATAAAAGGCGTGATGTTATGTTATTTATGATCACAATTTAAATATCTTCACAAAGTTTTATTATATTTCAACACATTTTGGGTATAATAGATATCGTGAACACACACACAGACAGACACACGCTGTGAGGAACAATGATTCACGATACGGTAACAAAATACCACGCTACTGTTTATTGCCACCACGGATGGGGCCTAAAAGTGCTGATGCCGATACGAAGCCGCGGAGAACCCAACGGGTAACCGGGGCTTCGGCTCGAAGTGCAAGAGAAGGAACGGGGTGGTTTTTAGTCAGTAAGAGTCTGACACTCCCTCCCGCCTCACCTAGGTGGGAAGTCATTCGATAATCCCCCCCCCCCCCTTTAAAAAACTGTTTATTGTGAATTTAGTATTAAATAATTATATTTACAAATCATTTATTTTTATGATACATTGGTATTGAACTCATAAAATTCTTGTCATATTTGTTTAGTTCGCTACCTTTATTACCAAAGTGTGGTCACATTATAATATTGTTTAGCTGATAATCTATTGGTCACTTTAATCAGATAGTGGTCGCACTCGTTGTTACCGAACAAAGACCATAGTGTTCGATTCTTGTCGCGGAGAACTTAACGGGTAACCGGAGCTCCGGCTCGACATGCTGCAGAAGGAACAGGGTGGTTTTTAGTCAGTAAGAGTCTGACACTCCCTCCCGCCTCACCCAGGCGGGTAAGTCATTCGATGATTTTCCCCCCTTAAAAAAAAGTGTTCGATTCTTCATCCATTATACTGATTCGCAGTAGGTATCACATAGTTTGATTTTCGAGCAAATTATAGGAAAGTATACATAACATCACGCTTTTTATTCCCGATGGGATAGGCGGAGGTCGACATTATAGCACTTAATGCACCTGTAAAATGTAACACCCACTTTTCATATTCATGTTATGAGTCCCATGTAACAGGAGTTAGCCTATTGCCAAATACCGGGCACAATTCCAGACGCTGGCTGTGCTACTGCTGAATTATAAAAAACCAGTAATACATTGCCCGACCCGGGAGTCGAATCCGAGACCCCTTGCCTGGCAATCGCACTTGCGACCTCTCGGCCAACGAGGCAGAAAATATACTCAACTCTTGTTACATCTATCTTGTAGATAACATAACTGGCGGTAAGTGGATATTAAAATTTATTATGCACACCCTTTGCATGAGCATAAAATTTTAAATTTGATCCTAAATATTAAAATCATAGCGAATTTAATAACTTAATAATGAAACTTGATCTTAATGAATGCATACTTGATAGACAAATATCATGATAAGGCCATGCCAGGCATATAAGTAATTTACATGTTATGTTCCGTATGTTAAATAATGTAATTTATGAGAATGAATGACGCCGACAAACGACTATAGGAATTTTTTGACTCATCAAATTACTTTAACACTATGGATAATAGCTGTAAAAAAATGTTGTTGAAATATGAGTAAATTGGCTGTGGATTATAAAACAAAGGAGTCGTGGTCCCAGTGGCCATAAATCGCCGTCTCTTCAGGGATGTGATCGACCACGGCGACCTCTCGCGTCCGGCTCTAGTTCAGACTATTGTACGAATCCAGGGGGACTGAGATGCCGTCACCTGCTTCTGCGAAGCAGTCATGCTAGCTAAGGAAGAGACGGGGTGCGTGAGTGAACGAACTTCCTTTCGCCTCAGACGTCGCGAGAGACACTGGGCGTCGGAGATCGCGATACAATCTCCGGCCTCCATAAGCACGGCCTGCGGACAGCGAGCACGGCTGGGTCACCGCCCGACCAGAACCAGACCCGAACATGTGGGGTAGGTACCACAAGTGGGGCCCAATAGGGCTGATGCCGATACAGAGCCGTGGAAGACGTCGGCTCGACGTGCAGGAGTAGGAACGAGGTGGTTTTTAGTCAGTAAGAGTCTGACAGTCCCTTTCGCCTTACCCAGGCGAAAGAAATCTTTGGATGATTTACCACCCTCAAAAAAAGTCGCCATAAATAAATAAAAGCCTGAAAAACATGAAAACCTTAGGTGGTTCTTTAGCATGTTGTTCTTTAGCTGGTGTTCCCTTAGTTGATTATTGAGGGCAGCTCACTGGTAACCTAGTTGTAATAATGCCTCTCATTGGAATACAATGTCTGTAGCGTACCTTTAATTCCTATTAACATTGCAAGTATCCATCCTGCAAGAATAACTCTCAGCTGCGAAAGGGAACCCAACCCATCACAGCACCCATTTTTTCTACTGTCAACGTCAATCACAAATTAAAACAAGCAACGTAAAAAATACCGATCTACTTTTTACGTAACTACGCACGTAATTTTTTGTCTCTCAGAACTAAGTTAGAAATACTTGAAAATCACCTTGACTTGACAATTTATTAACTAACTGTTTTTGCATCAATTTTGACGTGGGCGTGTACTTTGTGATTACAGGAATTGTAGATAATGCATCGTAATTTATAGTTAATATGATGAAGCCAGTTTCAGCACAGAGGTATACAGTGTATGGGAGCCATGATTCTCACATTTAAGTATATACAATTGGTAAAGGATCAAATAATCAATGAAACTATAAAATCATTTTTTTTAAAAGAGTAACGATGGAGTTTCTTACTAGTTCTTTTCCATTCGAAACTACACTTTGGAACGACAGACACTAGCTAAATAGCTTCACTGAAACAGACCTAATTGAAATAAAAGCTTCAAACGTTGACTTTGACATGCTTCGCAACAAATGGGCTGGGTCAATCGGAATGTTACCAAGGCCTCATAGGAAACCAGCGTAAAACCCTCGAAGTGTTCTGATTCGCCGTGTGAGTGAGGTTACCGGACGTCCAATTCCACTTCTCCAATCTCCCCAAATTCTCGATCTCCAAATTCATTTCTGCTCTCGTATTGTCCATGGGCGCCGATTATTTACCATCGGCATCAGGTGATTCATTAGCTCGTTTAGTGGCCTACCCTATAACAATAAAGACAAAGTCTAAATTTTTTATTTTAATTAGACCAGGAAGGCACTTTTGTATGTCTACAAAAAAAATTCAAAGTGAAGTTATTTGCTCATTCAAACGTGTAGATTCCTATGAAGAAGAACGAGCAAGAAACTCCATAAAGGTTACTCTTTTTCGATCAGGTTCACAATACAATTCTATTACCATACAGACACACATACCGTAGTTAGTGTATAGTAGGTATAGTTTATAACAAAATATTCTTTTCGATAACAGATCAAATTATTTACTCATAAAGGATGTGCGCAAAGTCGTTTACAAATGTTTGAGGATCTCACTAGAATATGGTCATTGCACGCGAAACATGGTTAAGATAAGATTTTATTGGGAGAGCAAACAATCTTATTCTTATACTATTACAATATATGTATAACGCGGTAACCCAGGTTAGATTAAAAAATATATTTTTGAGTTGGATAGCTTATTTATCGAGTAAGGCTATAGGCTATAACACAACACGATAAATAGGCGCCCAGAAGAGCAGGTGTAACCGCACAAAACTAGCTAGTTGAACAATAAATGTGCGAAGGGCTTGACACTATCTATCTTTTTTTAATAATTTAGGTACTATTTCCTAGCTTTCCGCCCGCGTTGTCAAACTATAATGAATATTTTTCCCTTTCTCTGCAATGACACTATCCATTGGTGAAAAGTGTACCAAAATTCATCCGGCAGTTTTTGAGTTTATCTTCTTCTTACAGACAGAATACTGATTTAATATGTACACGTAACCACGTACAGACAGATCGATGCAAAGAGGACTTCTTTATAACATGTAACTGACGTAAAGATGTATTAATTACCAGGGCCGCGCCGACCCCCGGCAGCGCCTGTGTGCGGAATCGATGGAGCGCCTCTTTTTTACCGACTTCAAAAAAGCAGGAGGTGCTATGTTCGGCTGATTGATTTTTTTTGTTTGTTCGCACATTACTCCGCCATTTGTACACCGATTTCCAAAAATCTTATTTTGTTTAAAAGGGTATACTCTCGAAATGGTCCCATTTCCATGAGCTCAGAATCTGATGATGGGATCCTAGGGAACCGAGGAGAACTTTCGAAAATTTTAGGGGCGAGTAATGAGTTTATTATGTTTTTCATAGCCTCGCACGCATCGCATCGGGTTGCGTTCACAAACTCACTCATACTTACTCATACAAAGTCGGCGCCTTTATGATTCAATATAACTAGTAGGTACCTAAGTACTTTATCTGTGGTTCAAAAGATCTGCCGCCGTTTTAACGTTGATCTTGTAACTCGTAAGTAATGTAAACTAAAACCCTAAGTGTAAAATGAAACCATAAACGTGATTAATAATAAACATAAATATTGAGAGACTTGTTTAATAAGCGTAATATAAGTTTTGTTGTATACAAGGCCTATGTTGCGCCTATTGTACCTACTTACTTATCGATACTCTACTACCAAAAATATAATAATTAAGGTAACAAAAATAATTCAAGTAGAGGTGGTGGCGCGACACGGCGCCCCTATTGTCTTGGCGCCTGTGTGCGCCGCACACTTCGCACACAGGGGCGGCGCGGCCCTGTTAATTACCCACCCGTATACTAAATTTAAACCTTTGTGATTCTCAGTAGTAGCACGGAGTCTGGTATTGTGCCCGGTATATGGCAATAGGCTCACCCCCTCTTACATAGTGAAAAGTGGGTGTTACATTGTACAGTGTACATTGTAATTTGCACCTCTGACTACTCCTTCGAGGATAAAATGCCATAGTTACATATACAAAGTACAAAGTTAAGAACAATACGATAATTTATAATAGTTTGTTGAATATGTGCGTCTTGCTACGATATTAATGTCAGGCGCTTGTTCAATGGTGATTCATTCATTGAATGTTTACATTATTGCTATTACTAGCGACCCACCCCGGCTTCGCACGGGTGTAATATGCATTTGATATACATATAAACTTTCCTTAAGAATCACTTTATCTTTAAAAAAAAACCGCATCAAAATCCGTTGCGTAGGGTTAAATATCTAAGAATACCTACATAGGGACAGATAGACGGTGGATAGCGAATTTGTTTTATAATATGTAGTGATATTACTAACCAAGCATTATCAGGCACGTATTTTAGAAATGCGTCTTGTAAACTTTAAATAATAATTTCTTAGAATTACTACCTACTTCATTGACATCGTTAATCTTATATACCGTCATCAGCGAAATTGGAAATAGCAGGAGGCAAATGAGCAGACGAATCTCGAGTCTCTTCTCATTACATAAAATTTACCATAACCGTAACACTTGGCAGGTGACTCAGAAATTTCAGTTAGGTCACACAACACATTTTAGACCCCAAAGTTTGAAGCCAAAGTGCGTTTAATTCAATTACCTAACATACATTTTTCATCAGTTATAACCATTATTGAGCCCATGTAGTAAGGAGTGAGCCTATATAGGGTTGAATGCCCACTACTGAGCAAAGCCTCTAGTCACACGGAAAAGGTTTGAGCATTAATCACCACGCTTGCACAACGCGGGTTGGCGATTACAAACTTATAATTAGAAATTATAGGCCCAAGTTTCCTCACGATGTTTTCCTTCACCGTTTGTCAGGGGTGTCTAAACGTCGACCTATAAAAAAAAATATTTCATCAACTATTATACCTACATAAAAATTTTGACTCCAACTATAAAAAGTCGAAAAGTCAAGTGTTGTTTCATTGACCCGGCCTTAAAGTAAGAAGTAAGAAAATACAGTACGGTGCAGCATATAATATAAAAAAAACTAAAATAAAATATAGTGTGGCAGTGAAAGTAAAATCAGTGACCAAAAATTTTTTTTATGGCATAAGCCGCTTAACGAGCTGCCAGATCACCTGATGGACACCTGGAACACCAGAGCCTTACAAGTGCGTTACCGGCCTTTTTAGGGCTTAGGAGTTTGAGGATCGTTGGGGATTCAGGAATTGGGGAGATTGGGGAAGGGGAGGGTAATTGGGCCTCCGGTAACCTCACTCACACGACCAAACACAACGCAAGCGTTGCTTCACGTCGGTTTATTGTGAGGCCGTGGTATCACTCCAGTCGAGCCGGCCCATTCGTGCCGAAGCATGGCTCTAGCACACTTTATCAATATTAATTTTAAAAAAGAGGAACCAGGAAAGAAACTTTATCAACATTCCTATGCTAAGAAGTCGAAACCGATATGTCAAAGAAGGGGTAACAAATGACACAATTCAACTAATCTATTTACTAACAATAATTAATTATGTATGTTTACTAACACGGCCGGGAAATCGAAACAGTGATCTAATTAGATGACCCGGTGGTGTTACGAAATAAATTTACATCATACAACAATAGGACCATATGGACTGTATACATACATACAAGTTAACATACATACATACATACATAATATAGAAGTTCATTGACACGTTTAAATATCTGTACATTATAATAAAATCGTAGAAAAGTCAAAATTGTACATTTAATGTTTTTTAAAAGAATACTTGGGGCGTGATCTGCCATCGATACTGAAGCCAAAAATATGATTTTTGGAATTTTTGTCTGTTTGTCTGTATGTATGTCCGGGATGATCTCAAAAAGTACGGCATGGATTTACTTCACATTTTGTATGAATATTACTAACAAGTCGGGTCTACATATAGGTTAATTATCACACTATCGCCTACGAGACTGAATTAATTCAGACGACATTCATTACCGTAGACTATCCCTTGATAAACACTCATTCAAAAGCCTAAATTCTGCCAGAAGTCATTATTCTACGCGAAGTCGCGAGCAACAGCTAGTAAATAATAATAGATGAACATTCTTTAATACACGGGATATCATCATTAATCGTAATTCTCCTCCATAATACAACAAATAAGATCATTAATTTCATATACATTTCACTATTAAGGACAATAATATAGACCAGGGTTTTGTAATCTATGCGTCACGAGCTCACGACCCATTGGTAGGTAACCTTGTCATCATCAAGTGAGCTTTGTCTGTAGGAAGATACACTAATTAACCATTCTGTATTGTTTGTTATTGGTAATGGTTTAATTCCTGAAAAGTGGGTCCTGAATTTGGGAACTTAATTTAGACAGGTTGATAGTCTAGACAACTTTTGGGAAACACTGATATAGGCCAAAATCAAAGCTATGAATGTTTCTAAAAATTTTAAATATGCCACTCTTTCTATACTTCATAATCAAATTAATATTTTTTCTAAACAAATTAAATTGCATTTTAATACTTATTCAGATTATTAATTAACGTTCTGAATTATAATAAAGTTTACGTAAAATTTTTCTATGGAGAAAATCAGTCTACTTTGTTTACCACCTCGCTCGATAGATGGCGTTGACCCGTCCGTTGAATCGCGCTATGGTTTCGTTCACTCTGCGGACTTGGGTACGAGACGGTTGCTACAGAATTTTAATATTAGTAAAATGCCTGTCTAGGAATACAAGCCAGACGGTTTTAAATTTTTGGAAAATCAGTCTTCAGTAAAATGAAGACTGGTTTTAATAAAGTATTAAAATAATAAATATATTGGATATGATTTATTTTTCTTTCTTATTGGCCGACCTGATAATCGATCGCGTGAACTCATGATTGCAAGTTGCAATTAATATGAATAGATCCTTCTATTAAATAAAGGCCGTACTTTCACAATACTATAAATAAATAAAACATTAAGTGATGCTCTAGTGGTGGGGTTTGAAAGGACTCCTGACTTCCTTGGCCCAGTAGCGACGATTAGCATAATCCGAGACATGATCTGCATGCATAGACTCATCCTATAAAATACTAGTTTACATTATAATAAAGATCAGTTAGCTTTTCTAGTGATTTCACTAATTATTATACAATTTTCACCTTAGTGCGTGTAATTTTCTGTACCTTATATTTTTCTTAATTTTGTTTTTTTTTCGTCTAACTTAGTCAAGTTTCTAATAGCTTATTACTTAGATTAGTGTGGAAATCCTGTTAACAGAAGTTTTCTACTAGTTGCGATTTCAATTTCAAAAAAAGAAAGAAAAAACTTTATTTCACGCTAAAAAAACAAGTGAAATGTAACGAGTACGCGTTCGGCGCTCTGATTGGTTGCTTCTGATTGAGTACCGAATGCGTACTCGTTTCGAATACTTTAAACGTAACAAACTCGTACTAAGGCCCCTGGTGTGTTATTCTATTAGTAGGAAAAAAAAGGTTCTGATGAATACATGTTCATGGCCCAAGTATGCCGTGAAATGGGACCAGTTCAGCATGTGCTAGACAGGGCCTGGCGCTGGTAACGCAAATACGAAAACTAAATACGAAAATTTTGTTTGTAATGCTGTAATTCTTCCACTTGCGAATCGGCTCAACACAAGTACCTGTTGTGTCATAATTTACTGGGAGAGTCTCAATATTAGACAAGTATTGAAAGAAAAATAAAACATTTATACAGCACCAGGCACGATGCAGCATAAATAAAATATAAAAAAGACAATAAAGGTGTGACAGTGGAAGTAATAAAAACATTGAGTTGAAAAATTAAAACAGAAGAATTAGAAGAGAGACGCTGACAACATGCCTATGCTAAAAGGGTCACCCACTCAGTGTAAGCCAGGCATACAAGTCACCCAGCACTGATTTTGTGCACCCATGCAGTGACGATTGAACATTTGTAATTGTTGAGATAATAAACTAATAAATAATTCTTTGGTGAATTGGAAAACTGAGATATGGCATAAAAAATTAAATTTAAAAAGACATAAGTCAGTCGATTGATAAAATATATTATACACAAACGTGACCGAAGCTACTTTTCGCAACTGCAACAAAGTTCTTTGCCACCAAAACCAGTTTGAAGTCGTTGTCTAAATATTTTGCAATATGTCTTACTGTTTGTTTAGCACGTGTATATCTACGTCTATTATGTTTTGAGATAGCGAGCTGTTTTAATTCTCATCATGTGTTGGACTGAGGACTGTCAGACATTCTCACAGCATCTCGTGAACATCACCATCAGTACTACTGTCGTCTTGTTTACAATTTTGATTCTTCTTGTCCTTATCTTCTTCTTCTTTAGAATTGATAATGTCTTCTTCCATTTTTTCATTATGTATTATTATCGTTTTTCCTTTATCGTATAGAATAATGTTGTTCATATATTAAAAGAGTAATGAGCGGATTTTCTTCTTACTTCGCGCTCTTCTCCATTCGAATCTACGAACATCTAGCTTCAACGAAAAGACTGACAGACTATTATTTATTACTTTATTTGTGGACGTTTCAAAAATACCAGTCTATGGTTTAATTTAATTTAAATAAATACTTATAATTTGACTTTACACTGACTTATAAATCAGTCTTAATAGGAAGCAAGGTTTCGGTCTAATGCACGAGTAGACGTTGGACATAACATAGCTAATAGTCATTAGGTAATAATATGGGAACCATAACTACGGAAGTTTGATGCGGAAACCATACACTACTTAGTGTAGTAGATCCAAAAAGTTATCAGTTATATCCTGTCTCATGTTTGTTACTACAATATTTATGTGGCTCAGAACAGGATCCTAGCAAGTTACAAATAGACATTTAGTTTCGTTCAGTATGGTAGTAAAAGTGGTTATGACCAACTTCTTACGTATAAGAGGTCCCTGTTCTAGTTGCCGGTGCTCGGCTAGAAGGGCAGAAGTAGGAACGGGTGGTTTTAGTCAGTATAAATCTGACACTCCCTCTCGGGGAGAAAAGACATTGGATGATTTTCCCCCCTCAAAAAAAATAAAAGACGTGTCAAAATACTCAAACGCTACTGAACTTTAAGTTGCGTTTAAGTATAGTTCTATCTCTACAAATTCTTTGTAAAATGACAGAGATGGCACGATATTTACGTATAACTTTAAATTGAGGCGCCTTTCAGTATTCGGGCGTGTAGGCTGTAGATTTTCGTCATGTGAATTGATCAATGATCATGAATTCAGAAAGACCATCAAAGACCATCAAAAATGTCGTGCTGAAGGTTTAAGACGTCCACTTCTCATGCACAAGGGTCCGGGTTCGAAACCTACCAAACGCAAGTACCAATGTCACTGTTTCCAAGTTATATGTACTTTTTAAGATTATTTAGATACCACTGACAAACGGTGAAGGAAAAATTCGTGAGGAAACCTGGACTTATAATTTCTAATTAGGTATAAGTTTGAAATCGCAAGCGTGGTGATTAACTCGTCGAGTACCGTATTTATAGACACAATTAAAGAACAATAGGTTGCGGTCACCGGTGACCGCTTGGTGTTTGACAGTTTAATGCTCAAACCTTCTCCGTGTCAATAGAGGCCTTTGGGCAGCAGTGGCTACTTATAGGCTGTTGATGACGATTGATAATGATCAAATACCGTTAAATAGCGACCTTAGGAACGAATTAACAAAGATATTCGGTGGAATAAAGGCCAGGATTGCTTCTACCAGACTATTTTCTTTAATAAGGTTATCCGTTCGCGTGCACTACAGACCTGTCTGAGAGCACAATCATCATTACACACAATTCAGTCTCATTTAGAAATTACCTATTGTTTCTAGGATTTTTCATATCTGTCTCCATCTATACTTCTTTGCTGTCCATATGGATCATGGATCCTGTGACTGATAATACCTATAGATGGTACAGGGCTACTTAGGAGTAGGTATTAGGTAAAATACATAACATCACTCTTTTTATCCCCGAAGGGGTAGGCAGAGGTGCACATTATACCACTGTACAATGTAACACCCACTTTTTACTATTTATGTTATGAGTCCCATGTAACCCATTGCCATATACCGGGCACAATTCCAGACTCCGTGCTGCTACTGAGAATATTTATAAAAACCCAGTAATACTTTGCCCGACCCGGGAATCGAACCCGAGACCCCTTGCCCGGCAGTCGCAATTACGACCACTCGGCCAACGAGGCAGTCAATAAAAACCAGGTCCACCAAATTTAATTTTTTTGAAGAATGAGTAACATTGCAACCATTCCTCTATCGCGCATAGACACACTGAATCCAGTGTAAATTTACAGTCAGACATGACTAAGAAAGAATTCGTACACGTCTCTTGTCCACCTGACTGTGACGATCTCGATGTAATGGCTGACTCATACTTCAGTCTGATTTTACAAATATTAAATTAAATGTAGATAAGATAATTGAATGCACAGATACATAATAATGATTATGAAACCACTTTACTGTTAATTGTTATTTAGTGATCTAATTAGGTAATTACGAATTTTAAGATAACAAATGCACGTGTCTTTTGGACGTTTTTTTATTCTATCCTTATATACTCTCTAAGTTTTCTTGGGTTGGTACTTCTATTTTTACTAATATCTATAAGAATGGCTATCCCAGGTATTGCACCCGGAATACATTACTAGGTATTTAACCCACTTTCGTGGCGGTACTGGGTAAAATGGGGTGAATGGAATTTGAGGAGTAAATACTTGAATCATATATTTGACTGCACAGTTGGTGCGGTGGCTAGGCAACAGACTGCTGCGCAACGTATCGCGAGTTCGATTCCCGCACGGAACAAGTTTTTGTGTGATTCATAAATTGTTGTTTCGGGTCTGAGTGTTATGTGTATGTTGAACTTGTATGTTTGTAAACGCACACATGACACAGGAGAAAATCCTAGTATTGGGCAACGATTAAAAAAAAAGATATAATATTTCCTATATTAAATTTTTCACCCCCTTTCCCGTATCTATTCACCTCGTTTTGTCGTACCTACCTATTACATTATAACAATGAATTTCGAATAAATAATGTAAGTACTTACTCTATAGATAGGTACACACTAACGCGTTTCATACAATGTTATTACGTAGGTAATATATGTATTAAAACTAATGTAGTATTTATCTCTTGTGTATCTTCATAACTTCCTGATGATAAGTAATATGAAATTCGTTCTACAATTAATTATTTTAACTTTATAAGAAATAATGAATTAATAACGCAAAAACCGATGTACTAATTTAGATGAAATTCGTTTATATTAATCGTATAAATTAATAAGACTTATAATTATAACACATACGAACAGGCAGTACCAAGTAAGTAGTATTTATAAACAAACAGGTACCTAAGTGAACTGATTATTCCAAAATAATTTATTCCAGGGTACAGACTCAGTGCAAAATGTACTGTATGGAATATAAATAAATGATAGACAACGAGAGAGTGAACTATTCTCGCGTGCAAATATTCACAAGCGCCGTCAACGTCTGAGGAGAAAAAATTCAAGGACACGACAACTAGCAAAAAGATGCTACGGGATGCCAACATGAAAACAAGAAGAAATAAACAATCAAACCACACGTGAGTCTTATCGCATCAAGATAAAGTTTAAATTGGAATAAAAATAGCTTTATCAACAGCAAATCCATTGGTCATAACAATTATAACACGACAACAAACTTTAGTACGGCGCGAGACGCGAACGAACACGCACGAGTTTACTGTGTTCACAAAATATAATTAAACAAAATGAATGTGATATCGTTAGCAATATGGACTTTAGAAAAAAACTGTTTCATAGTTTACAGCGGACTTATAGTTTGTTTTATAGCGTTTACATTGTATCATAAGAATAAACTGGAAGAATATTACAGTGAAACATCGAAAAAGGAGAAAATGGCGCGCACTGGAACTGGCGGGAAAGGTGACAGTGACAGCTTTATTTTTTTCTTTATTTTTTATAACATAACATAGGTATGAGGCGTCATGCCGATTATTCCTCGAACAGGTAACGCATTGTGCAATATATTAAAAGCTTAATATTGGTCACATTATCTAATGATGCACTGGACGTAATAATTTTACACTTGACGCAATTTTTTATCCGGGAATCAAACGTCTTGATCGGTAAGTACCGATCTCCTCTAGCGATCAATTGACAATTAAATCGAGTATTTTTAGCATATAAATAATAGTAACTTTTTAGGTACATTGTACAGAAGTTATAATTCACAAATAGCCTGTTTGGACCGCCAACCATGTTATGTATTGGTTAGAATGTAGAATGTAAAAAATGTTGACGCGTTAGAAGGAAACCTTAAAAGGTTAATGCGATTAAAACAATTTTATAATGAAGTTTAGTCATACCCTTACTCAGTGTGCTAAGGGTAATTATGTGATTTATAAACGAGGTAGGTACAAGGTATAGCAAAATTAAAAGTCTTGCATAAGTTTATATTTTTCAAAATAAACACAAAAATAATCTATAACACTTAATTTATTGTGTGGTAAATAAGTAGGTATCTGCCTTAGTATTTTTGACCCACTTTAATGCTTAAAGGAGATTTTAGTTAATTTAATCGAACCCAAAGTCTATGTACAACAAATAGACTAGCTGACGATTAAATATATTATAATTAACAACATAAAATTATTTGCTATCGCGGAAATGTGACCTGATTATCCAATTAAAATCATACACTATAAGCACGTATTTACGCACTAAACATAGTGTAATTATAATTTACTTATTATAATTATAACGTCGCGGAGAACCTAACGGGTAACCGGGGTTCCGGCTCGACATGGAGGAGAAGGAACGGGGTAGTTTTTAGTCAGTAAGAGTCTGACACTCCCTTCCGCCTCACCCAGGCGGGAGCAGTCATTCGATGATTTTGAAAAATGAAAATGAAAATGAAAATGAAAATGAAAATATTTATTTGTAAACATAGGTACAATGGGATGTTACATTTCATGGTATAATATTGACCATCTATGTTTTGTGATATGTCACATACAAATTAGGTTAAACATTTAAGTATTTAATTTAATAACGTCATTAATATTAATTTCATTCGAATAAATTATTACAATAGTCACGAATGTATATAAAAATAAAGATAATGTCCTTGATGAAAATTTTAATTAGTCATTAGCGGATGTCAAGATGAACGTGAAACAGTACATTTTTTTTTAAGTCATATTAACCTAGTCAGTGGGTACAACATACTAAAGTTTTTACTGATAATTTCGTTGTTCCTATATAAATCAAAACAAATGCCACCAATGCAAATCGGATCCAGCAGGCAGTCATCTTTCATCTAAAAATTCCTTGATGGAGTAGTAACATTTTGTTACCAGGTGTACTTGTAGGGACCTTTTGAACTCGTCTACACTGCTGATGTTAGTTATAGCATTTGGTAACTTGTTGTTATATTTTGGGTGCCATACCCAAAATGTTGTTATTAAATATGGCTTTTTTGTGAGGTGTTATGCATATTTCGTGTCTGTGTCGTGTGCTCTTTGGATGGGTATATATGTGTAGGTTTGCTTTAACAAAAGTGGCTACCTCATATATGTAGAGACATGGAAGCGTAAGCAGCTGTAGCCGCTGAAAATGTGGTTTACAGCTCTCTGTATTTTGTATGCCGCATATGGCTCTGATACACTTTTCTGTGCTTTAAATGCATTTTGTTTATTTGGCGAGTTGCCCCAAAATTTGAGTCCGTATCTTAGAGTGGATGCAACATATCCATGATACGCCATTATTAATGTTGGAAGATTTGACACTTTCTTAGGTTGTATAATGCATACGAGTACTGGCTGAGCTTTTTGCATATATTTTCAACGTGAGTTTTCCATGTCATGTTTTTGTCAATACTTATGCCTAAGAATTTTGTGTTATCAGTTGCATAAATTTTTTGGTCACCGTAGTGAATATTTAGATTTTTATAAATAGTTCTTTGTTCAAAAGATAACGTCGTTTTTTCTAGGTTAATTTTTAAGTTATTTTTGGTTAGCCAGGATATGATGTTATTTAAATTGTCATTTATATCTTTTTCGAAAGTCTCGTCATCTTTTGTTTTCTTAAATAGTATTGTGCTGTCGTCCGCGAATAGTATCATTGGGTTATTAATTACTTTAGGCATGTCATTGATATATATAATAAATAGCAAGGGTGCGAGAACACTACCCTGTGGTACTCCGAATAGACACTTCCTACGTGTAGAGGTATATGTCTTTTCGGTTTTTGTGTAGGGACAGATTTTGTTTATGTATGTAATTTGCTCTCTATTTGTCAGGTAAGATTTTATGAGCTCAAGTATATTACCCCTGATTCCGTATTTTCCCCCCTTAAAAAAAAAAAATATAATTATAACATATCCTACATATAAAACTTGGTAAAATGTCGTATTTTTAGGGATTCCCATAGTTTTTGGGGACTTTTTTTATAAAATAAACCGGTAAACAAGCACACGTATCACCTAATGGTGAGCAATCGGCATCGTCCATGGACACCTGAAACACCAGACGCGTTACAAGTGCGTTACCGGCCTTTAGGGAATTTGGAATTTGAGGAGTGTGGGGGATGCAAGGATTGTGGAGACTAGGGAGGAGGGGATTTTTTTTTTGTATATTAAATTTTTTTATATCAAAAAGTTATTGCATTTGTTTTGTATTGTAAGTAAATTATTTTGTTATATTTTGATGATTTTTTATTATGTAAGTATCTGTATCTTTATTTTTCATAATCTTTGTTTGTGTGCCATTTGCCAAATAAATGCTTTTTCTTACTTGTTTCAAATTGGGCTTCCGGTAACCAAACTCTCACGACGAAACACAACGCAAACATTTCACGGTTTTCTGTGAGCCCGTGATATTTCTCCGGTCGAGCCGGCCCAGTCGTGCCGAAGCATGGCTCTCCCACACTTTTTGAGGAATTAAAAAAAATTTCTTCTTCCTCCCCAATACTCCTCAAGGAACCTACTTGTCAGTTTCATCAGCTTCATATTGGACTTGGCAGACAACGATCGATAATTTGTCAATTCAATCTATCCAGGAATAAAAGTTATTAAAACCGGAATCGTTCAGGAATTCCATGACCCACTATATCTACCTACTGAAGAATTTGTATTACTTATTTTTAAAGATAAGATTAGGATTAACATAAACAAACTTAGACACTCCCATATTATAAAAAACAACGCTGTTTCCTTACACCAGGTGCAATTTTCAGCTGTAAGCTATTAGTTACCATAAATTCAAAAGTCTACAAAACTAGTAATACTTTGGCCAACTTAGAAAAGAAAAAGCCTCTTCATCAACTCAACAGTTACTAAACTTACTCTTGTATAAAATAAATATTGACGACACGATTTTTGTCACCGGAGTTGTAGGCAGAGGCGCACATTACGGCACTTAATGCCACTGTACAATGAAACACCCACTTCCCATGTCCCCAGTCCTAGGGGGTGAGCCTATTGCCATATACCGGCCACAGTTCCATACTCCGAGCTACTACTGAGAATGTTTAAATAAACCAGTAGTACTTTGACCACTCTGCCAACGAGGCAGTTAATGTTTCTTTTCCCACTTATCACCAGGAGTCAGGAACAAGGGAAGTAGGTTATCATTACTGGGTCACCACTTTACCAGACCTTTCGAAACTATATAAATGGGGGAAGGAAAAGGTTAATAGTTCAGATCTTATCATCCATCAGGAACAGGAACATATATAAACAAACACACAATTTATTCCCTTTATTAAGTAAGGATAAACATATTTTAGTACGCCTTTCTTATTAGTTATTTTACTAGTTCTAGCTTCTGCCCGCGACTACGTACGCGGAATCCCGTATTTTCTTGTTTTCGTAGGATTTTTAGAAGTAAAAAGTATCCAATATACATCTCTTGGTTCCAACCACAACAGGTGGGGCCTAGTGGGGCTGATGCCTAATACGGAGCCACGATAAACTTAACGGGTTGCCAGGGCTCCGGCTCAAAGAAGAAGAAGTTTAGTGTAGAGGTATATTTTACAAAAACAACATGGATATCTAAGCAACAATAATATGTATAATATTGCAATTTAATAGCCATGACTCAAGTTTTTCTCCTCCTCCTGACCTTTGGTTGAAGGTATAAAAAGTATCAAACCGTGTGTGAGTTCATTGCACTTAAAGCACTGGCCCGATTTCGATGAAGGTACAGGAGTCGCTTCACTAGCAAGGTCGCTAACAAAACCGACGAGCATGAGATCCTGTGATTTTAACCGACTTTAAAAAAATGTAGGTTCTCGGTTTGACCCGTGTGTATGTAATGTATGTATAATATAGTTGAATGTATGTATGTATGTTTATGCGCGATTATCTCGCGATCGGCTATACCGATTTTGATGCGTTTTTCAGATAAGTGTTTGTAACACTTAGGATAAGGTTTTAATATATTACCTAATTAACCTACTTCAAAAAAGAGGAGGTGAAGTCTGTGTTTTGAAGGAAGTGCTTAAAAAAAATAAGATTTTATCTCTCTAAATCAAACTCACTAAGCGCTAAAAAGAGATATTACGAATCTAGATTGGCAACCGATGTTTAGTGATTTTTTTAAGGGGAGAAATACGTCGGATGACTTCTTCCGCCTGGGTGAGGCGGAAGGGAGTGTCAGACTCTTACTGACTAAACACCACCCCGTTCCTTCTCCTGCACGTCGAGCCGGAGCCCCGGTTACCCGTTAAGTCTACTCTATATAACGTTATATAACTAACAACATAACAATTTTGAGTAAAACATAATAATATTAACTTGTTAAGTAAATATATACACAACAAAGGTAAATATTTAACATCTGCATAATCAGTAACTAAGGTTTTTCTTACCATATCAAGCCATAGTGTTTGATTTGCAATTACCTGTGAAACGTAATGGTTACAAGGAAAATGTAATGTTTGATTAGCCACTAACTATGAGTACTAAAAAGGCGATAAACAGGCAAAATACTTTTTACATAATATATATTTTCTTATGGCATAAGCCGGTAAACGAGCAGACGGATCACCTGATGGTAAGCAATCGGCGTCGCCCATGGACATCTGGAACACCAGAGGCATTACAAGTGCGTTACCGGCCTTTTGGGGATTAGGAGTTCGAGGATCGTTGGGGATTCAGAATATCGACCAGATTGGCGATATATTAAAGAAGGGCCAAATTAAAAGTACTCTTAACCGACGAGCATGCATGAACAGATTGATGACTGTTGAAGAAGCGAAAGAGGTATGTAGGAATCGTAGTAATTTGCGTTCCATAGTCTGTGCCTACCCCCATGTGAGACAGGCGTGAAGTTATGTATCTGTGTATGTACTTTTTTCGTCTCTTCCTCCTTGGTTAAAAGCATAACTCTAGGATTTTTAATGTCACGTCACAACCAGTCCATTAACTACAAAGTGTTCTTTGTGGGAATCGAACCCGCGCGTCTCAGAACTATTAATTATAGTAGTCGGTTGCAATTTTTTTCCAAACCTTTGAAAATAACGTGTGTGATAATATTTCAAATAATAATTGCAGGTAGGCATGTCAATTAAAACAATTCTTTTATTTTATTATACAGGAAACCGGTTTCACTGAAATAACTGTAGTGTTAATAATAAACTGAAATATATATAATGTACCTATGTGATCATAATTTCATTATACCGACCGCACCAGTAGCTACGTTATAAAAAATCATAGTAAGTACAGGTAACCAAGTAAAAAGTTCGATATCACTGAAATATACAAACATGATACAATAATATAAGAAACACTCATGATTTTGACTTTAGTAAATCTAAACCTACGTACGTCGTTGGATCCAACAGTAATCAAAAACACAACAATACGATGTCAATGACCTTACTTAACTTTTAATTAAAATATTGTTCTCATATGTTATGTACAGAAGGAAAATATAGGATATTATCTAATACATACACAGTTAGTAATATAAATATATGTTACTTATACACTTAAACGGCTGCACTGATTTTGATCATAATTAGAGTGCTACTTGCACTCTAAAGGAATTCTATAATTATTCTGGTTTAAAACCTGATAAATGACGTTAAAGCCAAGGAAACGCTAGGGGCCAAAAAAGTCCTGCAAACGTGTCGCCAGCGATGTTGGGTGGAGTAGCGCGACGTTGCCTGACTTTGGTCGACATGTCTGGCAACATCAAGGTCGCTGTGGACATAGGCTAAAGTATAGGAGAGCCATGCTTCGGCACGAATGGGCCGGCTCGACCGCAGTGATACCACGGCCTCACAGAAAACCGACGTGAAACAACGCTTGCCTTGTGTTTCGTCGTGTGAGTGAGGTTACCGAAGGCCCCCCCTCCCTAGTCCCCGTCTCCCGAATCCCCGCATCCTCCACAATCCTCAAATTCCCAATTCCTAAAAGGCCGGTAACGCACTTGTAACGCCTTGGTGTTTCGAGTGTCCATGGGCGGCGCCGATTGCTTACCATCAGGTGATCCGTCTGCTAGGTTCGGTGCTTATGCTATAAACAAAAAGGCGCACGTTCTCGTCTCAATATGTCGGGCGACATGTCGACATGTCGCCGATACATGTCGTCAGTCATTTATCTCCTAATCTTGGTCTTGGTCTTTTGACAGAGTCAATATAGGTACCTTAAGATGTATGTTTACCTAATAGAGAATTAGTATACCTATTATTAGATTTTCCTTATACTATATTGTTAAGAATAATTTATATGGTTACACACGTGCATTATAATTAAGTTTATTAAAATTGAATATTCTTCATAAATCTCCGGTTTAGTCACGATCACGAGGAGTGCAAGAGTAGGAGCGGGGTGGTTTTTAGTCAGTTAGAGCCTCGCCTCACCCGGGTGGGAGAATCAATGGATGATTTCCCTCCACAAAAAAAATACCACACTTCAAATACACAAACAAAAAAGTTTCAACAATATATATGACACCTAGAACCTGAACGACAATTTCTTGTTTCAATAATCATAAATTAATCAATAGTTAGGTATGTCACACGCATTCAGTGTGGAAAAATACCGAGATGTAAATATAATAGATAAGGGATTAGATAAACGAAAGATAGCCAGCTGGTTATTCGGAATGATTCACTACAATATCCAAAAAACTAAGTAGTACTTAATAAATATTGCATTTTTTATGGAATAGGAGGCAAACGAGCAGACGTATCACCTGATGGTAAGCAATTAGCGCCGCCCATGGACAACCGCAACACCAGAAAAGTCACAGGTGCGTTTCCGGCCATTTAAAAAGGAGTACGCTCTTTTCTTGAAGTTTTGGAGGTCGTATCGGCTCGGAAATACAGCCGACGACAGATCATTCCACAGTTTTGCTGTGCGAGGCAGAAAGCTACGTAAAAAGCGCATAGTTGTGGCCTGCCAACCATCTACATGATGGGGATGCATATGCTGTGAGGGTCGATGGCGAAAAGATGCGGCAGGTATCAGGTCAAACAATCCCTCAGAGCACTCCCCGTGGTATAAGCGATAGAAAATGTACATTAACATTACTGTAGTAACTTTTCATTAATATGTTATGGATCCCATGTAACGTGTCTATTGCCGTATATGACGTAATTTCAGACTGCCTCGTTGGGCGAGTGGTCGCAAGTGCGACTGCCGAGCAAAGGGTTCCGGTTTGTAATCCTAGGACAGGCAAAATAACACTGGTAATTTAAAAAAAATCCCAGTAGTAGCACATAGTCTGGAAATGCGCTCGGTATATGGCAACAGGCTCACCTTCTACTACATAGGACTGATAACATAAATAGTGAAACGTGGGTATTACATTGTACAGTGGCATTAAGTGCCATAAAGTGCACCCCTGCCTATAATACTACTCCCAGAACTCTTTATACTAAAATTACCCTATATTAGGTACTTGACTGTATTGAACCCACAATTGTATTTTTTGTTTCTATTTTATTTTAGTGGCTTTTAACCTAGTCTACGTTAGCCCCATCGTAACTTAAACTTATATCTTTAAAAAACCCAAGATTGTTTACTCAGTAGTCAGCTCGCGACGCATGGCAGTCACTTTAGTATTGTATTCAGAGAAATTAGATTACGGCCGTTTAACCTAGATCTTAATAAATAGGTTTATAAACAATTACTTGGCTAGTAATACAACATTACCTACTGGGTTGATTTGGTTTTTATATTCTGTAGAAAGTGAATAAGCCATCAATTGTTTTAGTTATAATTTCGTCATTCAGTGTAACCTGTGCCTTTAGCCAAACGCCACTTTAGCGCTTGTCTACAGAGAGAGTAGAAAACTAAATGTATGGGGATGACACTGACAAATGTCAAAATTTACGTCAATTTCATATAATTTGGCTACAGCTGCTGAAATTACGAAATATAAAATAAAATGTGTAACAAGAAACTGATGACTGCTTCGTTGACTGAGTGGGTCGCAAGTGCGACTGCCGGGCAAGGCGTTTGATTCCCGGGTCGGGCAATATATTACTGGGTCTTTTAAAAAAATCTCATTAGTAGTACGAAGTCTGGACATGTGCCCGGTATATGGCAATAACCTCACTCCCTATTACATGGGACTCATAACATAAATAGTAAAAAGTGGGTGTTACATTGTACAGTGGCATTAAGTGCTGTAATGTGCACCTCTGCCTACCGCTTCGGGGACAAAAAGGCGTGATGTTATGTTATGTTAACCCTTCTGGTGTTACGGATATCTATAAGTGACGCAGATTGGTTATCACCAAATATTCGTCTGCTCGTTTGATGCCTTATAGTCTTAATAATATAAATCTACGCTTTTATACTAACCTAGTAGTCTAGTACTAAACACTACTGAGTTGATAAAAACCTGTTCTGTCCAAAGGTTACTAGATGTTGATAAATTATGACACTCAACAATTGTCTCAAATACATTTATATTATCTAATATTGAATTCATCATCAACAGCCCATAAATGCCCACT
This sequence comes from Spodoptera littoralis, assembly GCA_902850265.1. Classification (NCBI taxonomy): domain Eukaryota; kingdom Metazoa; phylum Arthropoda; class Insecta; order Lepidoptera; family Noctuidae; genus Spodoptera; species Spodoptera littoralis. Next base: position 1,086,280 of record LR824542.2, on the reverse strand, counting down.
GCTGAGCAAAGCTTCTTCTCACACGGACAAGGTTTGAGCATTAATCACCACGCTTGTTCAATGCGGGTTGGCGATTTCAAACTTATAATTACAAATTATAGGTCCAGGTTTCCTCACGATGCTTTTCCTTCACCGTTTGTCAGTGGTGTCTAAATAATCTTAGAAAGTACATATAACTCGGAAAAAGTCACATTGGTACTTGCCGTTGGTAGGTTTCGAACCAGCACCCTCATGCATGAGAAGCAGGCGTCTTAAATCCCCGGGCCACCACGATACAATTGATACATTGGTATTGAATTACAAATTTACTTTTCCTGCTTTTCTACTTCTATTGACACAAACAATAGCTCTATACAAACCTTTCATTGTTTCATTCCAATCCAATGGATCGTTTACGTCATTCCCAACTTTTATAACTACATATAAATTAGATACATCCTGCTGTCTGTCTGATACAGGTCATGATATCTACCTACATTATGTCTAGTTGTTATATAGACATTATTATAGTCGTTACAGATGTTTCGAAGGATAAAAACCTGGGTACAGATCTAACCAAGAATAAGTATAATCATATTGTTCTGTTTTCCAACTTCTAACCTATCAGTGGGTGTGTAAGCTATATGTAAGTACGTATGACCAATAATAGTTATTTTTTTGCTTTTTAGTTTTTGTTTGTTTGTTTTTGTTTTTGAAGTCGGTTTTTTTAAACGCAGTTTTTTATTTTTATTAAATACTTTTTAGTTTAGTACTAGAATATCTTATATTATGTACAACCCACATCGGTGCAAAGTTTATATAAAATACATATTATTCAAACTCAAACACCAGGTATCTACTGTTAACCATTGTTCTCTTAGCTATCATACTACTACTTCATCATTGGACATTTAGTGACTTCTCATCAATACACATTAATCAAACCCAAACACAAGATAGCTACTGTTAACCGTTCAGGAGTTCCCTCAACTATGGTAATACTTCATAATCAGACCCTTATTGGCAAGCAGATACCACCTAGGTATAAAGTCCTCATCAATATAAATTAATCAAACCCAAACACAATTTAGCTACTGTTAACCGTTAAGGAGTTCCCTCGACTGCCTATCGGCTCCATAATCTGATCAGCTCCAGACCTTTATCAGATTGTAGTGGTTTTAAATACTTAACGAAAAAAATAACCAATGCACTAGATGCCCCTATAATTTTTAAAAGTTCACCTCGGTTTTCCTGGGTTTCCATCATCAGATCCTGACTTCATAACAAGGGACCAAATGACCAACATACCCTTTCAAACAAAAAAAGAATTTTTGAAATCGGTCCAGGCGTCTTCAAATAATCGGGTAACAAACATAAAAAACATACAGTCGAATTGAGAACCTCCTCCTTTTTTGAGGTCGGTTGAAAAAGAAAGAAAGAAATCATTTATTTGCTAGTAATGTAGGTATACATATTTGTTTTGAGTAGTATATAACACCTGTATTTGGGAAAAGGCCTGGGGATTTCTCCTCAAGCCTTCTGGACTTCTTTCGAAGTACCCACCTATTTGTTCTAGCATGAGATCATAATTGTATTCAAGTTCACGACTACTGTTAGAATTGTTTACTCAAGTTCCTCAAACTCCTTATTATTTGTCAATTTTATTTGTTTTAGCATGTCATAGCAATGTTAATTACCTACCATAGCAAAAACAAACACAAAATAAAATAAAAAACAACATCGATGTAAGAGTCTATTAGTCACATTGCATCATACGTAGTCCTATAATTGTCTACTTATACAAAACACAAATACAAATAAGAAAAACTTACAGAAAAAGTATAAGAGGCTCATTATTATCTCGACAATACAATATTTAGTCAAGCCTGTCGCAGAGAACCTAACGGGTTACCGGGGCTCCGGCTCGAAGTGCAGGAGAAGAAACGGGGTGGTTTTTAGTCAGTAAGAGTCTGACACTCCCTCCCGCCGCACCCAGGCGGAAGCAGACATACGATGATTTCCCCCCCCCCTCTTAACATTTTGTATAAATCTCTTTTAACCCGTCGAGCGTCCGCGTTCCTTATGATCCAACGGGTGACATTGTGACATTTGGAGCATGTTTTCGTATGATTCACCGGGTGCTCAGACCGCACTTTCGCTCGCGTCCATGTGGGACGAAAAGGAGCCTATGTGTTATGTTATGACATGTGTTCCATAACATAATCGATCTTTATTCCAAATTTCAACCCGGTCCCTTCAGACGTTTTGAGGGGAAGGAGTTACAAACAAACATACAGATCTTCGCATTTACCTATTACATAAAAAAGTAAGACAGTATATAACAAACCTTTACAAAACATGTATAAAACTGTTGTGTCGACCGTCGCGTGTTATAGAAAAAATCGTTGAACATTAATTATTTAAACGTAATGGCAGTGTTGTGGGTATTCAAGGTTCTATGCCGGGTCGATAACTATTACAGCTATAGCTATATTATTGTAGTAGCTCAAAGTAGCTATTAAAAGTAATTAAAACATTTCCTTGATTAACAATTCCGTTTGTATTGTTGAAGGAACATTAATTATAACGATCAATTTACATACAGCGATTTACTGAATTAGTTTTATTGAATTTCTTAAAAACGCGTAGAGTACCTATATTAATTTAGTCATTATGGATTTACCACTGTAACTACAAAATCGTTACTAAAGAATACATAAATATATAACATCACGCCTTTTATTCCCGAAAGGGTTTTTTTTTTTTTTTAAGGGGGGAAAATCATCGAATGACTGCTCCCGCCTGGGTGAGGCGGAAGGGAGTGTCAGACTCTTACTGACTAAAAACCACCCCGTTCCTTCTCCTGCACGTCGAGCCGGAGCCCCGGTTACCCGTTAGGTTCTCCGCGACTCCGAATCGGCATCGGCCCTATTGGGCCCCATCTGTGGTGGTCTGATGGCTCTTTGAGGCGCGCGCGGAACGCGACGCGCCGTACGCTCGGGTCTGTTTCTGGTCGGACGGGGAGCCACCCATGCTCGCCGTCCGCAGGCCCGCGCTTACGGTGGCCGGAGATCGTCCCGCGATCCCCGACGCCCGGTGTGTCCTTCGCGATGGCTGGGTTGCGAGGAGGCAGCGCTTCGCTGCCTCACGCGTCCCGCCTCCTCCTTAGCTAGCATGACTGCTTCGCAAAAGGAGGAGACGGCATCCCAGTCCCCCTCGCTCCGCATCATGGCCTGCACTAGGCCCGGACGCGAGAGGTCGCCATCGCCGATCACTTCCCTGAGGGCACGGCGGTGCTCAGCCCACGCAGGGCATTCCGCTACGGTGTGTTCCACCGTGTCCTCAAGGCGGTCCTCGCAGTGATGACACCCGGGCGTTTCCTCCCGCCCCATCAGACACAGGTACCTCCCGAAACTTCCATGTCCGGTGAGGACCTGCGTCAGGCGGTAGGTGAGGACGCCGTAGCGTCTCTCAAGCCACTCCTCAAAGAGGGGACTTACCGCTGCAATGGCAGCGAGCCCAGCCCTCGGTTGCGACAGTCGTTGCTGCCATTCCGCCATGAGATCGCGCCGGAGCTCATTCCGCCACGCACTTATCTGGCGCGGCAGCGGAGTTTCGCCCCGGCGACGTGCCTTCGCATTCCCGAAAGGGTAGGCAGAGGTGCACACAATGCCACAGTACCTACAATGTAACACCCACTTTTCACTATTTATGTTATGAGTCCCATGTAATAGGGGGTGAGCCTATTGCCATATATCGGGCACAATTCCAGTCTCCATGCTACTACTGAGAATGTTTTAAAAACCCAGTAAAACTTTGCCCGACCCGGGAATCGAACCCGAGACGCCTTACCCGTAATAATGTTTTCAAACATAAATAATATCAAAGAGGGAAGAGAGAGTAACAAACAGTTCTTATATATAACAAAAACATAACCCTGATAAGAGTTATCAGCAGCGTTTGAACTAGTTTCACAGTGTTGTAACAAAGAGGTCAGAGACTGACATAATTACAGACACTTCTTTATCTTAACCATCCTTTATAAATATGAGGACAGCAGTACTTGATTTAAGTACATTGTTATCTGTCTTACTGACTTGATAGTTGGTCGCAAGCTTGCCTATCGGGCAAGGGGTTTCAAGTTAGTTAATACAGGCATATTGCTAAATTGTATATTGTTTAACTTAGATAACCATTGTGAATGTGAGAGCCCTGTAATTAACTTAATATTAAATTAGACTAGTAGAATGCATTTGTGTCAGCTTGGAGTTGTCATGCTCAGTCAAAGGTCTCATTGGCGGTGGCGCGTGCAGTGGATCGCTCGCTCGATTCCCTACAATATGGTTTAGTTGGGCGGTGCTGGTGTATGTACGTGTCATGTTCGTGAATGGGCGCCGTCAACTGGGACTGGTCAGTTCCAGACTGTATTATTTATTGTCTTTAAGGTTATTTTCGTTTTCGATCACTTTGACTAGATTTTATTGTTACATTGTTCTCGCACAATCCAAACAGCAAAACTATGTAACTAGAGAATTGTATTGTGAACCTGATTGAACAAGAGTAACCTATGGAGTTTCTTGCTCGTTCTTCTCCATAGGAATCTACACCTTATAATGAGCAAATAGCTTCACTTTTAATTTTATTGTTGACGTTCAAAAGTGCCTTTCTGGTTTAATTGAAATAAAAGATTTTGACTTTGACTTTGACTTAGTTACCAAGTCATATGATTGTGATATTTTGTGATATTTTCTACGTCAAATAGTAAGCTTATTTTTTTAATTGTCTAGCGTCGCATGTAAGGCTTATAATACATGGAATTCATTCATAAGATATGTGGCAGAAAGTGTAACATAGAATTTTATCCTGTATGCAGACAGTGACAACTAGACTAGAAACAACAACTTGTAGATCACACAAAGAGTTGCTCCGTGCGGGAATCGAACCCGCTACACTTCGCGCGACAGCTCTGACGGATGCGACTGCACGGATCGCGCGTCGCCCAGCTACAGCGCTATCCGTGCAATCTCGTCAGTCGTATTATCACCATTATCATTACACTTCTTCATAGACATAGGGACAGCTGTATTCAATTAAAACATTATCATACTATAAATTGTCTCATTAACCTTTGTAATTTGGATTATTTCCGATTTGTTATCGATGTTCTTTAAATTCACTAAGACAATTGGACAAAGGTCCATATTCATTGACTTTATAAGGTCAATGTGTATGTTAAAGAATCTATACAAAAGCACCTAATCATTCGTTTTTAACCGACTGCAAAAATAAGAGGTTCTAAGTTTCACTTGTATGTATGTTTGTGCGCGATTTTCTTACGATTAGTTGAACCGATTTTAGTACGGTTTTCAGAAAAGTTTCTTACTATTAGAAGAAAGGTTTAGTATATTAATTAACTGACTTCAAACAAGAGAGGGGTCTATAGTCAGTATTTTTAAACGCAGTTTATAACAGAATAATTATTCTTTTGATATTGAGTTTAAAATTTTCTTGTATATTATTTATGCAACTTAATATTAATATATTGAATATATTTATTGAAGATATTGAATATATTAATATTAAATTATTTAAGTTTGTTTCTAACAATTGACACTGGTATTAATTAACACATACGTTAGCATACTGACTTTGCAATACATACTGTATATTAATATGAATTTACAATAATGTTATATACATATTTTCATAATTGCATCTAACATAGGTACGTCATTAGATAAAACAAACCATATTGTATTAGAAATTCAACTTTATCTCTAACACCAAAAAGACAAATTTTCCCTGCATACTGTAAACAATTCAGATCTTTCCAATTGCATTTGTTATTCTGAAATCAACTCTAAACCTAAGACGGTATAGTTGATATTGATTTGAAAAGGTATTGTATATAAAGAGATGTATTATCGTAAATAGAAAATTAAAGGAATTCTATTCCATTATGTACCTGTGTATCATTAAATATTGAATAGTGAATATTTACATTATACATTTGCGGCTAATAAAGATGAATAACACGATTTCTGAGAGGGAGTGTCAGACTCTTATTGAATAAAAACCACACCGTTCCTATTACTTCTGCTGTTTGAGCAGGAGCCCCGGCAACCGGTTAAGTCCTCCGCTGTTCCGTATCGGGCATCAGCCCTACTGGCCCCATCTGTGGTGGGATTGATTACGGTGGCCGGAGGTAATTGAAATGAATTTGTATTTTCCTCCAGTATGTTTACAATAGTCATATCGTTTATATTTTACATATCAATGCACCCTAGTTTTTAGTCAAATTTCCGTGGTGCTTGGCGAATGGGGTTCACCCAGTTGTACAGTCTCTTTTTTGTGCCTTTAGGCGTAATTCATTCCGTCTCCTGCAGTAATTCACCGAGGGAAGTGAAAACTATCGTTTTTTTTCTCCTCTTATAATATCTTCTGCATCACTTCGTTGCGGGAACCAAGAGAGTTTCTCATGTCCCTGGGACGCGCCGGACTTCAGTGTTCCGGTGTTTTCATGGTTGTATCTACTGTAGGCCCTGGCTTACAGGAGTTGCAACGGTTTTGAAAAGTTGTGGCATTCTTATCCCATTTAAAAAATATCAATGCCATAATGGTATAATATTTCAAGGGAAATTACTGCAATCATACTAGTTATGTAGTTTCATGTAACCGATTATATTACCAGGAAATGTGTTATGTAACAAAACATAGAGCTATCATTATAATTGGACCATTTTAAATACATTATGAATGTATTATTCTAAACTAAAATATCTACATCCTTCTTTATAATGTACTTGATAAAAAAAATTCGGTTTCGTCTGTGGCTCTACTTATTTCACTTTCAAGTTTTAATCGACTTAATTAATAATATTGTTAGCAATCGTTGAAGCTACAACGTCAAATTTTGTCTGTAATACTTTCTTTCACTTGCGAGTCGGCTCAACACAAGTACCTGTTGTGTACCCGAGCGTACGGCGCGTCGCGTTCCGCGCGCGCCTCAAAGAGCCATCAGACCACCACACATAGGGCCCAATAGGGCCGATGCCGATTCGGAGTCGCGGAGAACCTAACGGGTAACCGGGGCTCCGGCTCGACGTGCAGGAGAATGAACAGGGTGGTTTTTAGTCAGTAAGAGTCTGACACTCCTTTCCGCCTCACCCAGGCGGGAGCAGTCATTCGATGATTTTCCCCCCTTAAAAAAATGCCTTATAATAAAAACGCCTTAATTCCCTTTGTACTTTGTACAACATACACACAATAAACGTCAGCTGCTAGTCAGTTGATAAATTATAATGAAGCATTCAAATTTCACGTGAATATAATTAAACTACATAGGCAACTAAATCAAAATGTTGCTCAATTATTATTGCTATATTATTATCGTAATTACAATACCAATTCTATATCACAAATATACAAAGAGATTAATTGATTGACTGTTTGTTTATGTCGAATAGGCTCCAAAACTACTGGATCGTTTATCAAATTTCTTGAATCAGTTGATAACTCACTTTTTAAGGAGGAACATAGGCTACTTTTTAAACACAATGTTCTTTTAATCGTTTGCACGGTTGACACAGAGGCTTGGCAACCGGCTGCTATGGAACGTGTCGCAGGTTCCATTCTCGCAGGGAAGAATACATTGTGTGATCCACAAATTGCTGTTCCTTGGCTGGGTGTCATGTGTATTTTTTTTAAGGGACAAGCCCGCCACAACCTCCCAAAACCGCTGCAACTACTGTAAGCCAGCATCTACAGTAGATACAACCATGAAAACACCGGAACATTGAAGTCCGTGTGTCATGTGTAGTAAGCTTATGTTTGTAAATGCACACAGGACATAGGAAAAAATTCTAGAATAGGATAACGTATAAAAAAATTCCGCGCGACCGACCCAGTAGTCGAAAAGTTAGTATGTATACTTGTATAGTTTAAAAATAGATATTATATTATTATCAGAATGAGGTATACATGTGCAGACTTTGTACTTCGCATTGTGATATTTTACAAAACAAACAAATTAATTTTATAGATAAAATGTAGCTAATTAACTTTAATTGGGATTAACTGATGTATGCGTGACTACTGAGCACTACCCAGTGCTGGTACAGCACAGTTACTGTAGATAATTATATTACGACTTTATCTATCTTACTGCGACATAACATATAAAGCTAGTTATTCTCGCATGGTTTCACCCACTCTGCTCCGTTACTATTGATCAAAGCGTAAAGTTTTAGTCATAGCCTATCTCGATAAACGGACCATCCAATACAAAAACATAATTCAATTCGAACCAGCAGTTTCGGAGATTAGCGCATTCAAACAAACTAACTCGTCAGCTATAAATAAAAAATATATATCTATATCTATACCAATATTTGTTCACAAGACATATTTAATTGGTTGTTACTCTTAAAGTTGTTTCACGAGGTACCTCGACTAATTTCAAGTCACGCTAGGGACTCATAGTCAAGTGAAAAAGTGAATTTATTTCTGCAAATAGGCTACAAGGCAGCACTTTTACACGTCAATTTTATCAAGCGAACGATGAGGTCGACATTTCCTAACTGACTACTTTGAGGAGAAGAGTAGATAGTCATCACTCAACTAACTGTCCTTGGTCTATTGTCTCCGAGAGGCTCACAATAGTACGATTACATAATAAAATTAACTCTGTACGACATATCTATCTGTCTGTAATACATGATATTATTAGTAAAATGCAATCAAGTAGTCAAAATGTGTACAAATTACCAATAAGAAATATCTTGATTTCAGCGCGCGATTTCCAAGACGATGGTGACGAGGATCCTGATCTCCTAGTGCCAGCGATACCAGAAGACACGCCTCAGATCCCCTACAGTCCTCCACAAAGGTCTGATGATGAGATCCTTCAGAGGTCACGGGAGTACTACGAGCTGATGGCTGAGAGAAGAACCGTAAGGTCTTTCAGTCCAGAACCAATACCACAGGAGGTGCTAGATAATCTCATTAAAACCGCTGGTGAGTTCTTCTTTAATCTAAAGAATATAATGATAAATATAATCTATTTATATAAATAACAATGAATTTCCGTTCGTTAGTATCGCTAAAACTTGAAAACGGTTGAACTGATTTGCCAATTTTTGCCTAAAAATATTCGTTAAAGTCCAGGGGGAGGTTCAAGGGCTCATACACAAAACTGCGATGCGAATTCGCGACGCAAAAAGGCAATGCCGATGCAAATTGCTGCGATGCAATTTTGATTTTTAAGGGAGACGCCTTGTCGCACGAAATCGCATCGCAGCAATTCGTATCGTAATTTTTTGCATTGCGAATTCGCATCGCATCGCAGTTTTGTGTATGAGCTCTAAAAGGTAAGAAAAATATTTTTAGGCAGTACGAAGTTTGCAGGGTTAGCTTTATATATACATGCATAAAAATACTACATGACAGACTGACAGACAACGTACAGTTACAATTTAACAGAACGCAAAAACTTGTACTTGTACAATCACAAAAGAAGATCTCTTGAAATTCCTAAGCGAACGGATATATCCGAAATCATGTTTTGACACGTTCGCACACTGGAACTACTCAAGGAATTTTGATAAAATTTTGTACACAGACTTTGTATCCCGATTAAATGCCCCCATGCCATTGCAAAGCCGTGGGTAAAAACTAGTATAAAATAAAACTAACGCTAAATACAAAATTTATTTTGAAAAATATGCATAAAATAAAATCAAAAACGTCATTTTCATCAAAAACCTAATACCACACGCTGTGTGTAGTGAAATACATACACAGTTCTTTATCTCTCACATCTTCCCAAAACCCTGCAGCAGTTCTATCAAAATCCTCTACTTTATTCGCCACCATCACGTAACTTCTAGGAAACATTCCTTTTCTTACAGACCGTATGAACTTTTTCACTTCTTTAACTTTAAGTTCCTCTTGACACCCATCATCACCATTTGTGCGGCCACATTTATCGATATGAATCACTCTAGTACCAGGAATAGCTATCATGTATACATTGCCATCCCACTTTTTAAAGCCAACATGTCTGAGCGAACTGTCCCAGTTATAGTCATTGTGGTTACAAAACTCCTCGCTGTTGGACTTCAAGGAATTCCAAGTCTGTCTATCAAATGCAATACCCGATCTGTATGATCTGCCGGTCCAAATTTCTACTGATACCAAAGTCTTCTTCGTGTAGCTTGATAAGTCAAGGTCATACGCTCCTAAATTTATCACTTCGCAGAACGAAAAATGCGAAAGTCTTACCTTTTTCAACAATTTAAAGACGTAGAAAATATCTGGAGTAACAAAGTCGCCATCTTCCAGAAATAGAACAGTGAACTGCTTAATAGACCTCGTAACGTTCAAGTTATCGAACACTTGGTTGACAGTCCACCACCAGTGTTGTTTCGATTGAGCCGCTTCAGGGTCTCTAGCTTTTGACTTTTTGCAAACGTAACCCTCGGAGCAGTGTTGACCATCTGTCCCAGGATATACATTGGGATGCAACTGTATGGAGTATGGAAAGAAAATTTGTATGTATTTAGCAAATTTAATATCACGTATGAGGGCGTTTATGCTCTCACTGAAGTAATCGTGCGAGAATATTATGAAAGTATCTTTGATCCCGATTGCGGTCTTCAGGGACAGTAAAAGCTGACTGAAATAGTAAGTATCCGAATGGACGAGTACGACTATAATATGTGAATCTAAATTACTTTTAAAGTGTCCTAGGCGTGTGTTGTGTACAGTCTGCGCCAAGTTTATGTCTTTAATTTGAGATTTTATTTTGAGTATCTGTTGCATGGTTTGCATCTTATCTTTGATTCTTGCTGCTACGTAGTCCGTATACGTGCTGTTGTCACTGACATCGTCTTGGTAGTTGTAAATAATATCTCTTGTCTGTTTTTTAATAAACGAAACCTGCAGGTACACTTTGAAGCATATGGTGGCCATAACAATGACGAGGAAAACGATACAAACTCGAACAAAACGTTGTGGTTTGAAAATCGCCATGATTTCTCCACAATCAAGAAAATGACTACCAAAAATTGAAATAACCATCACTTGAATAGTTAAATAAATAAACTCAGAAACTTTATGTAAACACTCCAAATAGAAGACATTAAAAAACTCAGTTTTGACATAATTATTTGACAATACTTATTAAACGTACTCTTTAATTTGACATATGCAAACGTATCATAGAGTTTAGAGATCTTATGTCGGAATACTGAAACGCTACTCAAATTGTAAGTCGTGCTTAAGTATAGTTCTGTCACCACTAATTCTTTGTAAAATGACAGAGATGGCACGATATTTAAGCACGACTTAAAATTGAGTAACGTTTCAGTATTCCGGCATTATTCTCGTAGAAACTTAACCATTGCCTTTGTGCAATCCAAAAAGATATAATTAATGATGGTCTCTTAAATTCCAAAGAATCCCTAATATTTCACTTGTGTTTTGTTACTAAAAAAGTAAAATAAATGAACGAAATAATTATATTTGATTCATTTATTTTACTTTTAAAACTAACAGCCCGTCCCGGTTTCGCACATGGTGGAAAAAATATCCCTTACTTGCTTCTGTTAGCGGCTTTGCCCGCCTTCTAATGGGTTAAAAAATGGTCCATGTACTCGTATTATTCCAGATCCTACCTCTGTTCCAATACCGATCCCTTCACCCGTTTTAACCTGATTGAGACTCACAAATTGAGTCACTAACTTTCGCATTATAATATTGGTTGATAAGATTGTAAGATTGCAGTCGAGTCGTAGCTTTATTTTGTTGATTATAGTAATTTATTGATTTATATTTACTTAATGTTTAGTACGTTATGTACTTTATAAGCAAGCTAGTTTTAGAAAGTGGATATCGCAGTTATATTTCCAGATTTCTTAACAAACTGGATTTATCAGGATTTCCTGTAGAAATATACGAGTGAAACTGGAAAATCCTGCCAGTTTTATTTATGTATACGTATATTGTGTAGTAACTAGTTACTGTCATTAATCTATGGATTAAGTGGGAAATACTTGCCGCTTGCTTTAAAAAACTTTACTACTACATAATAGATAGAGATTCTATCTACTTTAGTTGACAAGTGCTGTTGGTATCCCTGGTGGTAGACTGTAACCAGATGTTCGACAACTTGCTTCACATTCTTCAGCAGCAGCAGCAGCAAAATAAAAATCATTACTTAAATTTTTATCAACGCTGTATTAGAACCAAACACTTTGGTTGGCAAAATGCAAACAGAGCTCGTGGTCCCTGACGTCGCTCCAATAACCTGTTCCTGTACTGTTGTAGTCTTTCCCAAGAATCACCTCAACTTTAATTCTTCCAGGGAGCAATTTTTCGGAAACTAATTGAATAAACTTTCTGACTTCCTTCACTTTGTGCTGCAATTTACAACCAATTTCGTTCTTATCACAATCCTTTACAGTAAACACTCTAGGACCGTCTGAAGCGATTAAATAAATATTTCCAGCCCATTTTTCAGCTCCAATACGTTTTAACGAACGATCCCAATTTGTATCATTATATAAACAAAATATTTCTTTCCAAGTCTTGATATTGTTCCAAGCCTTCCTGTCGAAGGCTATGGCTGTTTTTGGTATTTTGTCCGTCCACATTTCTACTGTTATAAGGCTCTTTGTCCTATTATACTGCGATACTTCAGGATTGCGTGCTGCTAGACTTATCATCTCACAAAAAGAACAGCGTCTCTTCTGTAATAGTATCAGTAACTTATACGTAATTAAAACGTCAGGAGTTACATAATTATTACCTTCTAAAAATAGTATAGGTCCTGTGAAATTTTCCAACACAGCTAGATGATCGAAGATTTGATTGGCTTGCCACCACCAATGGTGTTTTGATTGAGCTGCCTCGGGATTTCTAAACATTGACTCTACGCAGTGTAGTCCCTTGATGCAAGACTTAGGTTCAGGGCCAGGAAACACATTTGCATGCAGTTGTATTGAATATGGATAGAAGATTTGCATGTACTTTGCAAAGTTGATTTCACTGATCAATTTATTGATTTCATTACTGTAGTAGTCATGGGAGAAGATTAGGAAGGCAGAATTGATTAAAAGAGTGTATCTTAGAGAATTAATCAGTTTCTTTAAAAGGTAGATATTGGAATGGCATTGTATGACGATGACGGATGTACCTTCTTTAATGGGTCCAAAGTGCTCGTTATGGATAGTTCGCATTATGTTTAAACACTTTATTCTTGCCCTAACTTTGTTCATGTTGAGGTAAGTTCGTTTACTTCCGCTTAATTTTAATTCATCTACCTCCTTGCAGTCCATGTTGAGAAGGTTATCAATGAAGTCCTGGCGATCCTTTTTGATATACACAACTTGATGATAGGCCCCATAAATTACCATCATTGTAATAGTAAATAGGATAATTGAAATAGTAAATAGGAAAATTGTAATATAACCACGTGTTGCCAATAGCATGATTATATATTAACTGTAACTAAGAATTTAAGTGATTTTATTGAAAAAAACCATAGAGAAAAACACATTGTTACCACAGAATAAACAGATACAAAAATTCAACGATAATGACATTTCGCGATTTTTTTGCAAATCTTACAATAGTGACGTGACTATTATCGAATTTTGACGTGAAATTACCGGTTATTCGTATTATCGGTTTTTATGTTTTTACAATACCCCAAGTAAATTGATAGGTACCTACTCCTGTACTCTCAAAAATGTATCAGTAGAATTTTTTGAGACACTGATGTTTGCGATGCGAATGCTTGAAATTCATATTAGTACATATCCTGTAAGCCTATGACAGAAGCCAACCAAAGAACATACCTACTTGTGAAAAGATTCAAGTACAAGTACTTACCCTCTTTAGCTCATTTTAACAAACTCCTCCTATAATTCCAGGAACATCACCATCAGGTGCTCACACAGAACCTTGGACATTCATCGTGGTCCAGGATCCAGAAATGAAATCTGCTATACGGGAGATAGTAGAAGAAGAAGAAGAATTGAATTACAACCAGAGAATGTCGCGGCAGTGGGTGACAGACCTGAAGCCGTTTGCTACGAAGCCTGTGAAGCCATACTTATCTGATGCTCCAGCATTGGTGCTGGTCTTCCGACAGACGCACTCTTGGAGAGAAGATGGAAAGAAGAGGATGCACTACTATAGTGAAATCAGTACGGCGATAGCTGCTGGAATATTACTTGCTGCTATCCAGGTGAGGACTTGCAAATTATACAGCAGATACTTAGGTATTTCTTCCATTGGCTTCGTTGACTCAATGATCCACAGAGGCCCCTGATAGGACATTTTGCTTCATTTCGTAGTTCTTAGCATCTTAATCATTTTTATTGTTATTGGTGGTGGTATAGTGACTCTAAACACATTTACATCTTCTTAAGTCTTCTTATACTTAACTACGTATCGCTCTTGAATATCGAAAAAGAAACTTTCTTTGAACAAGTAATCGAAATTGAGCCCTTTAGCAGGATCACACATACGATTATTTGACCCACGAACAAGTACTTTAACCCATCTGTAAAAGCCAATAAGTTTCACCTTCATGTGCCCTTCTCCCAAGCCGCCAGAAACTATCTATTTCTAACACCATAATATTTTATTTCTGTGAAATCACTTCATAAAATGTGTTGTGTGTTTTCTTTGGGCTTATTCATTGTAAACATGAAATAAACTATTCATAGATCAAAGCGTTTATTTCTGCTTCTTCATTATCTACTGTTCGCTACTTTGACCTTGAGCAGTAACGTAAGCAAAATCAAAAACAATAAAAGTTCTAAGCCCGTTTTCACCAATTTTATGAAGACTTATATGCTAAACTTTGACTTTGTCATTTTTATTTTCATCAACCTTTATGTGACACCTAACAGTAAGAGTAAGGGTTAGTTTAAGTGCTAAGTCACGTTCAGTAACTTTTAGCTAAGTGACTGTTTAGGGGTGTTTAACGGCCATTAATGTCCTAGCTTCTTCCCAAAATCAAGTTAAGATACAATATAGATATAGATTTCACGATTAAGAAAAAAAAACGTTAAGATACTTGGAGTACTGAACCTTATAATTTGCTATTATTATTTCATTTCATTCTTAGTGGGTTTTGGATGCTCCATGGTCGCTCCACGTAATTAGAAATACTGAAATTCAGATAAATCATCACCAAAGACTTTTGACCCCAAAATCAATTTAGGAAAAGGGCAAGAGAAAGATTATTATGTCACGTAGGGAGGCTGACCACCGCCCTTTTTTATGGGATAAACGAGCAGACGGATCACCTGATGATAAGCAATCGGTGTCGCCCATGGACACCTGGAACACCAGAGGCGTTACAAGTGCGTTACCAGCCTTTTGTGATTAGGAGTTTGAGGGTTGTTGGGGATTCAGGGATTGAGACTCCGGACCTCACTCACCCGACGAAACAAACGCAATCGTTGTTTCACGGCGGTTTTCTGTAGGGCCGTGGTATAACTCCGAAATATGGCTCTTCAACACTTATACCCTCTCTCTCAGATTTTTAAGGCTAAGGCTAGGCTAACTATAACAAGGCGCAGGGAACTCTGATTATGAATAGCGGATAGCCACCCCATCGTTGCATAAACCTTGACAAAGGTGAATCCTGGTTGCAATCAATGTGTGACTAAAGAATATCGACCTAGAAAAACATTTGATATCCGCTGACTTGAAACATTTATATGGCCTCGTTTTGTTGAATAAGGTTAAAGCGTAGAAAACGTTTTGCGCAGCGCCATATTAAATTGCCATGATAAATAAGAATTTCTTCTACAGCTGTTACAATAAAGGTCACATTCCAATGTCAAGTGATAAGTTTGTTGAGTCTAAAATACTCTTGTACTATAATTTGTGTTGAGGTGATAAGGTTGCAGTTTGCTTGTGTAGATTTTCCAATGAAAGACGTGCGGTTATTTCGAAATTATATTTGACACTAAAGTAAATATGTTGAAGGTAGAATGACATGAATGGACTACAGATTAATAAATATACAAAATTATGTGATACAAACTTTTTGAACGAACATACCGCCCACCAAAAGGGCTTTAAGACCCTTTTTTAAAAATACTAAAATAACATAACTTACACAATTAACACAAACATAACCATTGAATTAGAGAATTCTAGTAACAAACTTCTAATGTAACATAGCGGCAGGACGATATGACTTAAATTATGTTACATGAACTAACAAACAAATATTATTTATTTATTGGTCTTTAGTATAAATTGGTAAGTAACATAAGTTTGAAATTGATCTTCGAGTTACTTTGCCATTGTATCGTACAGTATAAACTCGTGTTATTCCATCCTGTCCAGGGTGTTTTTCCATTATACGTGCCAATGCCCACTTGCTAGGAGGCATGTTTTCGTTTTTTAATAAAACAATGTCACCAACTTCAAATTCTAGTGTTCTCTTCAGCCACTTAGGTCTTTGGTTCAGTCGTGATAGGTATTCAGTTTGCCAACGTTTCCAAAATCCCTGAACCAATCGTTGGTATGTTGCCATCTTGATATCAAATTAATACTAGCAGAGGTATAGTCACGGTCAGGTACAGTAATAAGAGGTTCTCCGACGAGGAAATGACCGGGTGTAAGGACTTGTATGTCATCCATGACGTCAACATCTGTAGATATAGGTGTCAGAGGCCGGGAGTTGAGACAAGCTTCGATCTGTGTGAGTACTGTGGTGAATTCTTCAAATGTCAAGTTCTTAGTTAGTACCTTTCTTAAGTGCTGTTTAACAGACTTAACTCCAGCTTCCCAAAGCCCTCCAAAGTTAGGACTATATGGCGGTGTGAATTGCCACTGTGTTCCATCGTTAGCCAGTTGATCAACTAAAAGGCCGGGTACTTCATGACCTGCTTCTTGCCACATCGCATGCAATTCCTTGTTGGATGCCACGAAGTTGGTACCGTTGTCACTCCAGATTTCAGTACATCTTCCTCTTCTGGCTACAAAGCGTTTGAATGCTGCGATGAATGCATCGGAAGTCAAATCACTGACTAGTTCTAGATGTATAGCCTTTACAGCCATGCAGACAAAAATGCAAATATATGCTTTGTTGGTTTTCGCTCCTCTTCCTTTAGAGTTTAATACATAAACAGGGCCAGCAAAATCCACTCCACTTCGAGCGAAAGGACGCGCTGGTGTCACGCGAGGTTCAGGTAAGTCGCCCATCAACTGGTGTCTACTAGCAGCTCGTTGGCGCGCACAGGTAAGACAACTATGTATATATTTCTTCACCAGACTCTTGCAGCCAACAATCCAGTATTTACTCATCAGGTAAGTAATCATCATATTTATACCACCATGCATTGTTTTCAGGTGTGCATCCGCCACAACCAATGATACGAAACTGTTTCTTTTGCCTAGTATCACAGGATATTTTAGATTCTCGTTGGCGTCTGCGTTTCTTAATCTTCCGCCCACCCTGAGGATATCTTGTTTATCCAAAAATGGGTTTAGTGTCTTCACAAGGCTAGTGCTTTTTACATTCTTATTTTCTTTTAACCTTCTTATTTCATCATGAAATTCTTCTTCTTGAACTTTCTTCACGCAAATTTCGGTAGCTTTTTGTAGTTCTTCAGTTGTCATTTCATGGCCCAGTCTTTTTGAATCTCTTCATATTTAAAAATCTTCTACAATGAACTATTACTCGTAATAGCTCGGTAAGTGACTCGTATTCTTCAAATTTAATATACTTTTCCTCTACGGTTGCGTTTACGTAGGACTGTATGGTTTTCTTTCTTTCTAATTCTATGTTTGCTATCGTAGGTCTTGTAAATTCAATAGGTTCATTCTTAAGCCAAGTAGGTCCATCCCACCATAATGTCTTCTCTTGTAGTTCTGATATTGATGATCCCCGTGAAGCAATATCTGCTGGATTGTGCGCTGATTGCACATGGTACCAATGAGTACTGCTTGTTCGTTCTAGTATTTCCACCACACGGTTAGCAACAAATGGTTTCCATCGGTTTGGTTCTCCACGGAGCCACGCTAGGACTATAGTAGAGTCAGTCCATGCAAATACGTTATCTGAAGGAATTCTCATAGCTTGGCTCACTTGGACTAATAATTTTGATAATAATGTTGCTCCACATAGCTCTAAGCGTGTTAGTGAAACTGTCTTGATTGGAGCTACTTTTGTTCTTGATGCGACAAGATTTATCTTTATCTCATCATCCTCAGTTTGTACTCGACAGTATACCACAGCTGCATATGCTCTTTCAGACGCATCACAGAATCCATGCAGCGTAATTCGATCTCTTTTAGTGCTGAGAGTATTCACCCAACGTCTTAAACTTATTTCCTTAACATTTTCTAAATCTCTTCTAATGAACTTCCATTCTTGCTTCAGTTTATCACTGATTTCTTGATCCCATCCAACTCCTTCAAGCCATAGTTTTTGTACTAAGATTTTTGCTGTTACGATGACTGGAGCTATCCACCCCAGTGGATCAAACAACTTCTGTAAATCAGATAGAATGGTTCTCTTTGTAATGTTTGATGATATAGGTTCCAGTTGTAATTGGTAATGAAATTCGTCTTCTCTAAGGTTCCATGCAATACCAAGAGCTTTGATGGTACCGTCTAGCTTAAGGTCTAGATTAGCCTTTGTTGTGACTTTGTTAGCGTCTATGGACTTGAGAAACTTCGCGTCGTTGGAAGCCCATTTTTGTAATTGGAACCCTCCTTTTTCCAAAATTGTTGTAATTTGCTTACTAACATGAATTGCTTGTTCTGTTGTGTCGCAGCCCGACATCAAATCGTCGACGTAGAAGTCTTCATGAATAATCTTGGCAGCTTCAGGATAGTGTTCACCTTCTTCTTCTGCGAGTTTCATCAAAGTTTTAATAGCTAGGTAAGGTGCAGATGCTGTACCGAACGTGACCGTTTTTAATCTGTAATCTTTGATTTCAGGTAGCTGGCAATTTGCTCCATTGTGGTTATTAACTTTACCTCTCCACAACACTCTGTGGTAATCTGTGTCATTTCTGTCCAGAAGCACCATCCTGTACATTTTGGTGATGTCACTTACAAAACAGATTTTATGCATGCGCCACCTCATGATCACACTTCGCATGTCTTCTTGCAGTACTGGACCAACCATGAGCTCATCATTCAATGATACGCCGTTGTTGCCTTTACACGATGCATCAAAAACAACTCTGAGTTTTGTTGTTTCTTTGTCTGTTCGAACTACAGCGTGATGTGGTAGGTAAACGCATTGATTATTCGTTTCATGTTCTGGAACTTCTTCCATGTGTCCCATTGCTAAATATTCATCTAATACCTTGTCGTACTCTTCCCTTAATTCAGGTGTTTTTTCTAGTCTTCTTTCTTGCTGAATCAAGCGTTTCATTGCAATTTCTCTTGTCGCTTCCGGTATTACAGGTTTATTGGTTCGGAATGGGAGTTTCACGACGTATTGTCCTCTGCTGTTTCTTGTATAAGTCTCTTCGTAGTAACTTTCGCATTGCTTTTCTTCCTTTGTATATTTCCTCTTCGACTCTGGTTCTATTTCCCAAAATAGTTTTAATAAATCTTCTCCTAAAATCTGATGATGCATAACAAGAAAAGTTTCAGCTTGCTGTGTGGTCTCTTCTACTCTTCCGAACAAAATCCAGCCGAGGTTTGTTTTATGAGCACACGGTGACCCTGGCGGACCCTTGATTATTTGATCTTGTACAATTTGTGCATACACATCGACACCCAGAAGCAAATCAATAGAACCTGGCTGGTAGTAGCTTGGATCAGCCAGGACTAGTCCTTCTAGATGAGGCCAATTGTTAGTGTTGATAGTGCGGGATGGTAACTTAGTAGTCAACGGTTTCGATAGAACATATGTGCGGATTTCCATGTTGAAATCTTCACACCTTGATTCGATGCTGATTTGAACTACTTGCCTGAGTTCTTCTTTCTTTGATCCCACACCGACGACTGTACCCTTGATAGGATACCGCTTTGCCATGATTTGTTGTGCAGCTCGTTCACTTATGAAGCTCGCTTGTGAGCCTTGGTCTATTAAAGCACGTAATATCATTGTGTGATTGTTTTGACTTCTTACTCGTACGATTGCGGTCGCTAATAACGATGTGCTTTGTGTTGTTGAAACGTGTGATGTCATCATTGTTACGTCTTGTTCTTCACTCTTCTCCACGTTTGTATGTAGTGTCACTTCGGATTGTTTTGTTTCTTTCTTAGTATTGTCCGTTGTGTCACGTTGAACCTCCTTATTTTCATGTAGAAGTGAATGATGACGTCTTTTGCATATTCTACAACATGTTGGTATACGACAATACCTTACAGAGTGTCCAGGTGCAAGGCAATTGAAGCACAGGTTGTTCGTTTTAATGAACTCACATCTTTCCATAGGTGATTGTTTTCCAAATTCTTTACAATGGCTAAGTGTATGACTTTCTTTGCATATTTTACATTGCTTAGTGTTTTCAACATTAGTGGTTACATGAAATGTCTTCTCTCGCACTTGAACAGGACTCAACTTTTGTTTTGTTGGTTCTGTGAGTTCCAACGTTCTAAATCGGCTTTCCAAGAACTTGCGAAACATATCCAACGACGGTAGAGTGTCAGAATCTTGACAATTACTACTCACATGCTCTTCCCAGTCTTTGTGCGTTTCACAGTCTAGTTTTTGTACACGAATATTATAAGAGGATCCCAGTTTCAATATTCACCTTCAAAGTTTTGAGTTGATGTAAACATTCGAACGTTGTATCTAGCAAATTTTTGATAAGACTTGAACTGTTAACCGTCATTTTCTTTTGAGAAAAGAACCTTTTCATCACTGCATTTATGATAATTCGAATATTGCCATACCTTGCTTTTAAAATGTTCCACGCTTGCTCATAATTCGAATCCGTCACCTGTATGTGCTTTAATATCGAAGCGGCTTCACCAGAAAGGCTTGTTTTCAAATAATGCAACTTTTGTACATTATTTAATGACGCATTATTATGCACAAGTGTACAAAATAAATCATGGAATGATAACCACTCTTCATATTGTCCACTGTACGTAGGTAGTTGTATTTTTGGTAAAATTACTTTCATCGGTTGAGATTCGCTGGGTATTGGCAACGAAGCACTATCACTAACTGTCTGTGTCACTAAAAGTTCCTTCAAGTCAGTAATCAAGCTAATGTACACAAAGCACCGCTAATTAGTTGCAGCGCTACACATCGACACAACTGTCATTTACACAGTGTACATGTGTGCGTAATTTCATATAACTGTATATAAAAATATTCGTCCACCACGTTCACATTGGTATTTTCATTCTTGTGTCGGTATACGTATTTTTATAATTTAATGCATAGGTAAGGTTAAAACTATTTACAATCATTGATATGACCCGACATTTTCACTGTCATTATCGTAGTGCTCGTGGTCGATTGGTTAATGAGCACGCTTTTATCGTCTTTCAAGGATCAATGATGTGGGTTCTATCCAGCTAAAAGTTAATTTTATTTTACCTTGTTATTTTTCTTATTTTTTTTTTGTTTTTTGTCATAAAATATAAATATCAGGCTATAAAAGAAGCAAATGAGTTGGTAAATAAAACAATACTATTTTTTATTACAATTAATTTATTTATTATACAAATATGTTGTTTTATATTCAATATTTATATCTAATAATTAATTATATACCACGTGTTAAGTTTAAAGCTCTTTAAATCATAATTAATAGATATGACAATAAACCTCATAGTCGAATCGGGAAATATCATGCGGTACAGCGGTAATACGATGGCAGCAACATTTTTTATTAAGTAGGTAATAAACAAATATACAACATTCTTGTTTTGTAATTTAATAATATAATGTATTATTAAATTACAGTTTTACAGTAATAAACAAGCAAAACATGTAAAAAATTACACTGTCAACATAATATTTCTTGAAATGGGCGACTTTTTGTCGTTTGAACTTCCATTAATTATCTATTTTACGACGGTTGTTATAAGGTTCAATATTCAGTGGGCTGTATGATAGTAAAAAGAATGTGACGAATGCTATGGAACGATTTTAACTTTCATGACCTTTAGAATCAGGGAAACTTTAAATTAATTGAAGATGGGCGTAAATATAATATGTCAATCAAGTTCGAAAGCAGTTAAATAAATTTGTTAATGAAAAATTAAAGTGAAGTGAATAAACATGTTGAATAGAAAGAAATTATGACAATTTCTAACCACAAAACAATAACATCACTTCACCGTATGTTCTAGACAGCATTTTAATATTCTTAAAAAAATTAAACATTATTTTATGTTAATTTTAATAAAGGCAGAGTTTGACAGGCTCAATAATTGATTCCGAAATCAATACAATCACTGATCCTACAAGGCAGAAGGTTGCAATTCGTATACCTTTCTCCATCTTTTCTTCACAATATTTTACGCCCATCCTTATCCGACTTGAAAGTCTTTTCGTCGCTCAATATGATTACACTGTTCGCCCAATCAAAATTAATAAAGTCCTTAGCAAATTCTTAGCGCTTTTGCTGGTGAACCACAGATAACAATATTTTCTTCTCTGGCTTCCTGCACCTTAAACCAGAATGCAGGTGTCTCCGTACAGTTTGTATTAAAACATTCAGTGCTGTCGCTGTAGTGCGGGTTGGCAGGAACGGATCAGCCATGTGCCTGGCTACGATGTCGTAGTGCCGAGCCGATGAATTTGCCTTTGGTTTAGGCCCACGTCGACGATGTTTAACGTCACCGGTCTCCGCATATCTGTGCACCCATAACTGCATGGATCTCCTCTGTTGATACCAAACAAATAAGTATTTAAAATACCAGGAAATACTTTACAGGAATTAAAGTTACTTAAAAATAATAATAAATATAAGTAAACACAATGTTAGAATAATAATTTATAATTAAGTAGTGGCGTAAGGAATAAAAATCCCTAACCAGATATGTTTTAAAGAAACACTCCTAACAAAAACAAGTCAAGTTACAATACAATTAATAATAAATTATTAATATATCTTTATAATATTGAACTTCATAATAAGTTGCAATAATTATTTTATTCTAGTGCAAAAATTGATAGGTGTGTCGAGTTACAAAATGAAATAAATATTATTTAGAATATCAACGTAGTATCTTATTTACTCACCGATATCATTAAACGCCTTGCTATTTCAGTTATTGTTAGTTATGTTTTGCTCATGCAAAACAATGGTTTCAGCCTTTTTAAATGTTGATAGGTGTTGGAACATCTTGTAAAAATAAAAATAACTTTGCACACGAATATAAGTAGTGTAGCAATAAACTATGAAATCCTCATAAATTGACAACTAAGAACGCAATTATTTTGTAAGTCGGGTGATTTGAAAAACATGTTTTAAATAGTCGGTAGTTACTTCATAAGCGTGTAAAATAAAATGACTCGAGATTTCTATGGTCGCCACAAACATTGCAAATATACTCAGGTATCGAACCATTAAGAAATCACAGTTAATTACTTTTTTACTGTTTTTATCTTATTTAAGTTGGTTGAAATGCATGAAGCAAATGAGATTATTCTAAATAATAAATAACTAGAACTAAAATATAAATAAAAGATATTATAGGTATAAATAAATCTAAAGTATTTACTATTAAAATTAACATAAGATTTAGAACAATAGGAAAGGAAAAAAAAAGAAAAGATTTAATTGTTTCTAATTTCAAATTTCAAATATTTGATAAATTAATTCTAAAACAACATGTGAATGTTGGAATCGATCCGGCGGCACTTTACTTGACAATTGGAGGCGATAACCATTGCGCCAAGCGCGCTGTAGATGAGATCATCGAAATATTTTATATCATTCAGTAACATAAAATTACAATGAGAAAGCACTATATTTATATGGGTATTGTATAGCTCGATCGTTCATTATTTTTGATTTCGATTTATTCAAAGTTTGTTATGAGTAATTTTATCTTTACCCTCGTTTTTATTTAAACTTATTTACTAAATTATTGCGTATACCGACACAAAAATGATTTTTAAATACCAAGATGTGTGTGATAGACGAATGTTTCTATACATATCTATTGATATGAAATTACCCACACATGTATATTGTGTAAATGATAGTTGTGTCGATGTGTAGCGCCGCTAACTAATTAGCGGTGCTTTGTGTACATCTCCTCATGTTCATAATATTCTTCATTTGCTAAATACGGTATAAGGTTCCGTTTCTCCCGTTGTACGTTACGTATTATTTCGCTATGAGCTTGCTTATAGTCAATCCAGTAGTCTTCTACACATTTCAGACGAGCTTCGACGTAAGTGCGGGTTAATCTGGTCTTTGGGCTCTTCTTTAAATTGATCTGGGTCTTCTGTAAAGTACGCGCAATAATTTCCACAATGTTGCATGCTTTATCCACTTCTGTAGCCATTGTTGTTTCGTAAAATCTAAATCTTCACAAAGCAATCAATTTAATTTAGTTACTATGTATAATTGTATTCGTTTAAAATATCTAATTTTTCTTTCCGATTTTTACAATGACATTATGTGTCACTCTTACAAAATGTACTCCTCCATTTATCGGACGCTGCTATCCGGCTCGAAGGACCATATGTTGAGGTGATAAGGTTGCAGTTTGCTTGTGTAGATTTTCCAATGAAAGACGTGCGGTTATTTCGAAATTATATTTGACACTAAAGTAAATATGTTGAAGGTAGAATGACATGAATGGACTACAGATTAATAAATATACAAAATTATGTGATACAAACTTTTTGAACGAACAATTTGCAAGTTGATAGTTTTAGCGTGAACAAAAATAAATACCGTAGGAAAATATTATACTGTCTTGTCGAATTGTATTCTCAGACTGGGTAGGCAGCGGTATATAGTTTCCGTGTTAAATGTAACGCCTGCATTTCATCAGCTATAAATGCCACACACATAATACGAGGCAAGCTTTGACCTTGGGATGGTCATAATTATGCAGTGTTTGCCCATTATTCCCTACTATTTTGGCACGAGAATTGCAATACAATATTATGAGGAGCCCAAGTGTGCTTCTCTTCTAATTTATCTTCTTGGTTAATCTAATATTCTAAATCAATTTTTTTCCAGTACTGCGGATTGGTAGCCCTCACTTCAACACCATTAAATTGCAACGCGCGTCTCCGAGACCTGTTGTCCAGGCCTCTGAATGAAAGACTAGAGCTCCTCCTACCAGTCGGAAGACCACACAAGGAAGCCACGGTTCCAGACCTTGAACGAAAGAAACTTGAAGAAATTATGGTTAAGATATGAAAAAAGTCTGATTTTGTGATAATTTTGTATGTATATAATGCTCCTATCTTACGGGAAGGTGTTATCTAATAGATAAATGTATTTGCATTCCCGTGGAATGTTTGTATGTTTCAAAGTCTGATAGGCACCCGAGTTTCCTTTGTATAGAATCGCGGATCGTTATTTTGATAAACTGTATTGAAATAAATAATGACAAAAGTTCAATCAAGTGTGTATTTATAATGTTTTTGTAACAGTGAGGTAGGATACAGGCAATCGTTTCTGTATTCGATGCTCTCATTGAAATGCAAACTATAATACCTGGGACTAACACTCGTGTCAGTTTGCTCGTTTGCACTTGACGCAACTACCAGTATATGTGAAATATTTCAAAATAAAAACCATTTTTTAAACGACACCTTTATACAAAAATGTGTAAATAAAACATCTAAAAACATTATTCGACATTATTATATTCATTGCACGTACACTCCGATAAATTTAACTAGCACAAGCCTGCACGATTGGACTTCAGCAGCGGCGACGTCTACGGCGGCGGCAACGGCGGCGTCGCTTGCGCCGGCAGCTTCGGCGGCGGCGGCGTCGG
The DNA here is from genome assembly GCA_902850265.1 of Spodoptera littoralis. Classification (NCBI taxonomy): domain Eukaryota; kingdom Metazoa; phylum Arthropoda; class Insecta; order Lepidoptera; family Noctuidae; genus Spodoptera; species Spodoptera littoralis. Next base: position 1,060,369 of record LR824542.2, on the reverse strand, counting down.
CTACAGCTGCGTCGCCGTCTGCGGCGGCAGCTGCGACGACGACGACGACGTGGCTGTCAACATTAACGTCAGTTGAGCTCCGTCAAATGTAGCAAAAGTTCATTTTCACATGAGCCCATTGCCGATGCCGGGTATCCGGGTGGTGATGTGCATACCCATATCTTAGATTTTAACACTCGGTAGTCCACGACGGATCGTGTGAATAGGGCCTAGCTCCAGTTAGGTGCATCGGCGTTACTCGCAGCGACTTGCAGTAATGACAAAAAATTAAAGCCGTTTTTTTTAATCGACTCAATTTGTGGATGTTTGGGATAAGCTTTGTATTTTATGCATTAACATTTGAGAATTCACAATATTTATACATAAAATTTACAGTTTGTGTCTCATCCTAAAACTCGTTAGTTTAGTAACAGCTAGAAATTATAAGATAATAATATATTTACACAACACGATCGACGGCGGCGACGACGAGGGCAGCATGTCTTGCGTCGACGGCGGCGGCCGCATCGGTCGGACGGCTCGCCGGACGAGGCACGGGAGAACGACCGAGTACGATGTACACACTTCTCACCGCCAGCGCCAGCTCCCCCGCCGCGTCTACTATGTAAAACAATCATTCATTAGAAACAATTTTATTTGTTATTAAAATATTGCGTGGCGTCCTATTTGTCCAATCACTGTAGCCCCCAGTGTCAAACCATTGGACAGTTCGACTTTGAATTTCTCTATCGGACAAACAGGACCTCACGCTACATTAGCACCATCTAGTGAGCGTAAAACGATAGCACTTATTAAAGAGGAAGAGTGTCGCGCTCTCTTCGTAAACCATATGACATTTTACATTTTACTAGTAAGCTAGTTAGCTTCTGCCAGAGGCTACCCGTTCCCGGGAGTAAAAAGTAGCCAATTACTCGACGCCATAATCAACCTTTGTTCCAAACATCCCGGTCCATTCAGACAGTTTTGATTTGACCGAGTAACAGACACACGAGCTCACAAAATTTTGCATTTATAATAGTGGTTTAAGCTTACTTCGGCCATCAGCCCTACAGTTACAGCGAAAGGTCCACTGACGGCCACCTTCGACAAATTTATATTTGCGTTTGGTACAGTAACTGTGTCTAGGGATCGAGCATCGACCCGTACAATAGGGATGATGACAGTGTATGAAAACTAAAAATGTAATTAGTCCGTCAGTTAGGTGATGAAAAAATATTAGATCGTATTTTTTATTTTGTTGTATAAAAAATTATACTTAGATATAACGAATCAAAGTTTAGGAGTGGGAGCTATAACGTCATTTTTACGTATAAAATGTACATAGAAGTGACGTCACGCGACATTTCAAATCAATATAATTATCTTCGAAACTATTCGTTTCCGTAAAAGAATAAAAAATACGTGTCTAATGTTTTAAAATAATCTACCAGACGGATATTAAAATAAAAATTAGTCATCTACCCCATTAAGTTTTTTTAGTGTATATGTTTTTTCGGCATAAAAAGTGCCCAGTGTGATGCTCAAGATTTTAAAGTATAATACACAGAATTTCATCGTAACATACAGACAGACATTTTTGGGTTCGATGTCCGTATAATAACCAACAATTTTTTTTTATATTTTCAATGTAGGTACACTTCTTCAGTTTTATTATATGTATAGATACTAGACTGGAACGTCGTAACTAGTAGACAGATAATAGTTACCTCCTACTCATGCGGTCTTCATCATTCCCGGCATGTTCTCTGGAAGAAGAGTTAATGGGTGTGAATCTGCAAATAATCACGGTGTTTCAACCGATATAGGGGGGTTTCCACCAACTACTACTCAGCTGAACAATTTAACATACTGTATGAATCTCAATCACATCACGTCTACATACAGTGACATGATGTAGAAAACGCCTTCGTTAAGCCGTCGGTCGCTACACTGTTCACCTCGCATATACTTCATGTTTATAAGACCCAGTGTGCTTAGAAATCTGTACAGCGTTCTATTGAACAGGTCATGCGAGTGAAGTGGTAATTTGTACTAAAAGTAACCTTTATGACCTTTATGTGTAGTAAAACGAAAACTGGTACTCACTGACTATCCTGAGCTTTATCTTTTTGTTCGCCTTCATTCTTTTTCTTCGAGGCGGATGTTGGTTTCCTATCGTGGTGGTGGCCTTGTTCAGAGTGGCGCCGTGCAGCAGCGGCTCGCCGACGCCTGTTCGTATAACAATAGCAAAATTTAATTTGGGATATGTTGCTCTTAAATTTTTGACAGACACTGCTTACGATGTTTACACAATTACTGGCCAATCAGTCAATTTGGACAACGTATTTGTTATAATAAGATAATTAAATCGACAAACACATACTGGAAAAACATAAAAGAATATCACACAAGGTATACGTACTTTTGTTGAAAATCAACGTAGGTTTTCAAGCGGGCGGTATACCGAGGTGCTTCAGTCTCGCTACGTTTGCGCATAAACACCACCACGTCATCATTTAGCTTCTTTTTCTTCTCATCTTCGGGCTCCATGGTACCGTGGCACCCCAATCTTGGTCACCTGGCGACAAACGAGATGGTCATCATCATTCATCAAATTAGTCTATAAGAGGATCCTGCAAGGAGTAACAGGAGTAATTACTGTCCCTACTCCTTCCTGTTCTTTTATGGAATAGGAGGCAATCGAGCAGGTGAATCACCTGATGGAAAGCCATCAGCGCCGCCCATGGACACCCGCAACACTAGAGGAGTCACAGGTGCTTTGCGGGCCTTTTAAAAAGGAATACGCTTTATTCTTGAAGGTTTTAAGGTCGTATGAATGGAAGTGGTTCCCCGTGTGATGTCTCTTAGCCAGAACTGGCAAAGAGGCAACACAATTGGCAAACTGGAAACCAGTGTTTTCTCAGACTCCTCTGATGACTGAGGCTTTTGCGATCTTGATTTTAGCTGACATGAATTTTGGAGTTATTGGTTAGAAACGTTCTGAGCCTTTATTAATACAGTATAGGTATTTGGGTATGCAGCTGTATTGAAATAAAATATTTTCGTCATACAAAAGTTTTCAAAGATTCTGGTAGCATCTGACAGCCGTAAAATACTTTTTTTAGCTAACACACTGAACGCTACATTACATTACGCTACGAACTAAGGGTGCTAAGGGTCCTTTTACATCCTCTGGTATCCAAGTGAGCAGATGGTACCCGGGTACACAGTGACGTAATGTATAGCCATACACAATAGCTTTCATGCGTATCACCAGCTTTAACGTACATTCGTCCCCGGATACCCAAATACCCAACGATCCGGCAACCGGACCATGCTGAGGCGCTACCACTTAAAACAATACTAAACCAAATTTCTAAACTACAAAAAAAAACATACCACTTGAATGCCTGACGCCCGTACATTATTGTCAGTACTTTAAAATTAAAATTTTCCAAAAATTGTACCTAAAACTGTATAGAAATATTTTTACAATAAAAAAATCTAAAAAGAGCGTGTCATTACAGAAAATTTCTTTGTTTCAACTGAGACTATTATTCTTATTACGAATTATTGTCACTCGCAGGGCGACAAGAATATTATGTGCCAGTTACATTACAAAAATGTATTATGAAACTCTTTTTAGTTATTATTTTACTTCTTTGATTCTATTCCTCTTTGTTGAACTAAGGAGTGGATCTTCTTGCCGGAGTCCGTGCTGTCCAAGGGGGTGAGTTTCTTCAAGTCTCAAGTGAATACATTGCTCATAGGTGAATTCCATCATTGAGCCCTTCATTGCTTGCTTGCTTTTGTTTCAATGGCTTCTCAATAAATGGATGTGCGTTAAAAATATTATAAAGTATCATAAAAAAGGTCGAGAAAATAATTTTGAAAAAAATAAATAAATATTAATGTACTGAATCTGGTACTGACTAAGTTATTCCTATGATTTTGATATAATAAAATAATGAGAAATGATTGTGTTTTTCAATTATGTACCACGTAAAAGAAATTAATATTTCAAATACAAATACATACAAATAATACATAAACGCAAAAAGAAAATCATAGATATTTTCAGCAAGTTGTTACATCCAAACACGATTTACGTACTGTAGTATATCCACCTAACAGGAATTTTATGTTCAGAGAGAAAAAAATATAGTAAATTTTTCATTATAAACAAATTCGAACCCGCAACCAAGATTAAGCAACTTGATTTATATTCCAATAAACCTTTTTATAGAGTTTACATATTTACATAAGACATGTACTTGAAACGTCCGCCATTTAAAAATCAACCGGTAAATCGCGTACAAGAAGAGAAACGAGACTTTTAGTCCCTTTTTCATAAATGGGTTAATGGGCTGACGACTCGGAAGCATCGTGTTAACATTAAGAATGTATTATTACAACCAAATTACATTTTACGTAGCAATTAAACCTTAACACAGCGTAGTAAAGAACATTTTTCTACGACTACAATGTAAGGAATGTTAAAGTTAAAAATACGTCTTCGGCAACTTTCGGCTGTTTCCGTCGGCGATCGACAAAGCTCGGCAGTGCGCGGCCGCCCGCCCGCCGTACGTGCGCATACGCGTTGGGCGGCGCTAACGGTCAATTAAAATATTCACTGATTTTAATCATATTCATACTTATGCCGTTCATTGAAAAATAATGCGATACATAATACAGTAAAATATTTATTAATGCAATTATTTATGTGAATAAAACAAAAGTATGATAAAAGCTTTAAAATAGTTTAACCGTAGTGTGCGAGTGAAAGTGTGTAGTGATAGTGATATGAACGTATATAAAGTGTTATGTGATAATCCTGTGCATACTCAAATATTTATAGACATTAAAAGGATGTACCTATCAATAGAAACCACGATTGTATCAAAATGCATTCCGTAATAAGTTGTCGTGCCGCGCCACCTGACGATGCACGTGTTTTTATTTTCATTTATAAATAGTCCAGACATAAACCGACATTCTACGGCTGCAGTATGACGTCACTAAAAGAGAACAGTGACGTCACTGACGCCGGTAACGTGGAAGAAGAGAAGAGTAGTAAAGTTGAACGAAAAGAGCCGAAAGAGTTGGCCGAACTGCCGCCGAGTGGCACCTCGCTGCATAAGAGACGTAGAGGGGAGCCGCCTGCTTCACTATCTGTCAGATCTCCACAAAACTCTGACCCTGAAGGTCCTTCTCCCTGCACAGCAGGTCCATCCCCTCCAGAAGAATACTGGTCTCCTAACGATGTGGAACTTGCAGATCCAGACACAATATGCGAGACCATGCTGCAAAGGTTACGAGATCAGAATGATGCCATTTCCAAGCGAGGCAAAGAAGTGGCTGAGAAGACGAAAGACACTATTGAGGCTCTGGATCAGTTAGAAAAGCTGCTAGAACTGCTAGACCAGCTGGTGACCTTAAAAGAACATAACACACGTCTTTTGAAAAGGTTGAAAGACGTGAACCATTTGAAGAGACTGCACAGCGCCCACAAGAGGATAGACAGTGAAAATGAAAAGTTAAGGTCTGAGAGCAAAGAGTTGGAACTCATAAATGAAGCTTTAGATGCTGAGTTTGAGAGTGAATATGGCCAATTGCTCTTTGGCTCAGTTATGGGCAATAGGAGTATGAAAAGGTCAGGATCTAAATGGAAAGGTAATGCCAGGTTTGGAGGATCGCTGCTGAGGAAGCAAAGATCCAGGTCTGCAGGAGGGGATGACAGTGATGTGGCTCCTGGCACTCCTTTGCGAAGGAGATCCGAAGGCATTTTTATGAAAGAAGTGGAGAAATCTAAAGTTTCAAAATGGACAAGAGTTAAAGCTGCATTTAGGTAAATATTTGTTCTTTACTTTAAGTTGCCAATAGAATTTATAAACTATACCTTAGAAGGATTCATAAATACTTTAAAAAAGTACAAAATGCTGTTCCAATTTCATAGTTATCTGTAATTCAGGTAAAATGTAGTTCGACCTGTAAAATTTAGTTTAGCTCGTGTTAGGCATGATGAGTAAAATATGGTGCTAACAGGAAATCGAACGGGGGCAACTGGCGTAGGAAGTTATTACATTAATCTACGTTCATGCGTGAAATCATAAACTATTAATTTGTAGTGTATGATGAATGAGGTGTGATCTTTTCAAATTTGAGTGAAAGTGATTAATTAGGGGTAGCAATTATCACTGCGGTCAAGTGATTACAAGTGGGACTGCCGAGCCAATGATCACGAATTAGATTTCTAGGTTGGTGCCTACTATATTTATTTAAAGATTTTCGGTGCGAATGTATTAGATACTAGTGGACCCCACGATCTTTGTTTCGCCTTGAAAACTGTTCTGTGCACCTATGTTTTTTTTTTCTTACATAAGAACTTTCATCTAACAATAACAAACCCAATAAAAAAAGAATTAGTGAAATGCGAAATCGGTTTAGCAGTTCTCGAGATTTGTGCTTAGAACCCATGTACAGCGGTTCATATTTATATTATTAACTCGTCGAGTACCGTATTTATAGACACAATTAAAGAACAATAGGTCGCGGTCACCGGTGACCGCTTGGTGTTTGACAGTTTAATAGAAGAAAGATGGAATGTAACACCCATGGACTTTATACCAGTTATGTTTTGAGTCTTATGTAATAGGGGGATAGCCAATTCTCCAATAAGCAGACATCGGATCAGGGTTCGTACACAAAACTACGATGCGATGCGATGTGATGCGAATTCGCAACTCAGAAAATTACAACACGAATTGCTGTGATGCGATTTCGTACGACAAGGCGTCTCCCAGGGTGACCATTCCTTCGACGACCGTCAAGCGTACTAAACGTATTTTAAATTGAAAAGTAGGCTGTAAAAAGAAGTGTGCACTTCTGTTATTGCTTAGAAGATAGAGGAAAAAGAAACAAAGAAGATTTTGAGAAGATAAGATTTTGATGCGCGATGCGAATCAATTCGCAAGTTCTTGCGATGCGTAGAGGGAGCTCGCAAATTTTTGCGATGCGACGTCGCATCGCATTGATGTGTACGATCCCTTAATAATTAATACAAAATGCCCTATAACCTATTTTGATAATAAAGCCTACCTACGTTGCGTCGATTTATAGAACCAAATACCAATATTATTACTATATTTAAAACTAGACAAATTGCTCTTGTAAATGCTGTTATAAAAATCATGTAGATACAATTACATATCTTTTATCTACACTTTATGTAATGCAGTCATTTTATGTATAAAGATATGTGCTAACAGATTTATTGGTTTCGAACAAGCTCTGTAGTTTTAAAAGTGATATTTTATATCTTTACGATATGTCAGTACTTTAGTACTGAAGTTGTAATATATCATTTAGAGTAGGTTGCATAAAGATGTTCATAAAATTATGTTTAGTATTGAGTTTTTCAACAACAAAGTCAGTAAATTCTCACCCTTTCTGGCGTTAATAGGTATTTCAAAAAGCCTCGTAAAATTATAAGGACCAAATGGTATCTACATTGAAAACTTAAATTAAACTATATTAGGTATAGTCAACATGACCATGTAGGTATAGGCAACTATACCTCTATAACTGCGCAATAAGTTGACAAAAGTGCAAAAATATCGCTCGTTTAAAAGCAGGCTTCCGATTTGTTTCTTTATAGTAACAATTCAAATATACCTACAATTAAAATAAATAGTAAAAAATACACAAAATGAGTAGTATACACAAAAACTCATTATTTATTTTCTTTAACTGCAAAATAAATAATGACCACTTTTTAAGCTAAGCCGGTAAACAAGCAGACACATCACCTGATGGTAAGCAATCGGCGCCACCCATGGACACCCAAAACACCAGAGGTGTTACAAGTGCATTACCGGCTTTTTGGGGATAAGGAATTTAAGAATAATTGGGGATTCGAGGTTTGGGGAGATTGGAGAGGAAGGTAATTTTGTCCTCCGATAACCTTACGTGTGAGTGACACACACAATCACAGGACAAAACACAACGCAAGTGTTGTTTCACGTCTGTGTTCTGTGAGGACGAAAGTTAACGTGACAGGAACATTTATGAAGATATTTTATTTCGTTTTGTATTTTTTCCCATTTTTACATCTCTGTTAATTAACTGAAAGCAAAGAAACCTCATTAAATTGCGTATTCTTAAATACTATTTGATTCAATATGTACATAAACCTATGTACTTATGTACCTAAATAAAAATAAACAGCATAAAACATTGACGTGCATAACTCATAAACGGCAGGACCAATCCCGATAAAATCTATTAAGAAACCTTTCGTTTAAATCTAAATAATATTTAATGAACAACAGAAACTTAAAAAGTTAACCAACAAAGTTTCATAAAACTCATAATTAGATATAAGTGGATAGTTACTTATAGTATGACCATAAGATGATTCCTACATCACACAATTAAAGTTTTCTCATTAATAAACTTAGGTACTATAGCTTTTTACTTATTCTCGGGGGTCCTTCTCCTCAGGGGTAAAACCAGTAGCCACCAAGCTGGTCAAAATTGGTGGTCGACCCGAGACCTGGTCGGTGTAACAAGCGAATGATAGCTCAGGCACGACACAGTGCCGGAGTTATTATTCTAAATCGCCTTTGAGGGGAAACAATGACTACTTGTTAGTTCGACCCCCACTTTTTGATAATTTCAATGACAACGAGGAATGTTTTTTTTAGCTTAGCTTATTATAGCTTTAACTGTTTTATCACTAGGTACTGAACCTTCTTAAAATGTTTAAAGAAAATGTAAAAAATCGAAGGCTTCAAAAAATATAGAAAAAATAGGCCCGAGTAAATAGGTTGCTTAAGGGACGACGTCACGGTAATATATGTATAATATTATTACCGTGACATCGTGCTCCATCGTAGTCCGCATCACCGCTAACCACCAAGCGAGATAGTTGTTAAACGTAGGCCCATCAAATATAAAATTAAAATACTGCAACAAAAAATTGTTGCCCTTTTATTACTGCAAAAGACGACTGCAAAACTACATACGTCTATGAACGCCGCTGATGGCTAACTATCAAGTGATCAGCCTGTTCATTTGCCATATACCCTACAAATATCTATATAACAATTATTCTACTACTACCTCATTATTCTTATCTTCAAAAGCTCAACGCATTTTGGGCAATATTTACCATATTTTTACCTTAATCTATGCAATGTGACACCCACTTTTCAATATTTATGTTATGAGTTCCATGTAATAGGGGTGAGCCTATTGCCATATAGTGAAAAGTGGGTGTTACATTGCATAGTGGTATAATGTGCACCTCTGCCTACCCTTTCGGGGATAAAAGGCGTGATATTATATTATGTTTTACCTTAATCGGTTGATTGAAGAACCCGTCAAACAAAAATCAATATGGCCACGTTCAATTAACCTTAGTCTTTTGTTATTAAACAATGTTCCTATTAATAGATAGCTAATTGCTAATGCAGTGTTGTTGATAACTAATGATTACCAAGCAGACGTGTAATCAGTTCAGGCTAACACCTGTCCATCACTATATTGACTTTAAAGATGGCTTGCCTGACTCATTTACATTTGTAATTACGTAAAACCAACCTTTACTAACGGTTTTGCCCGTGTAACATAGATTATTTTACAATTTAGTTCAATTATTTTGTTACGGAAATTATTTAACTGCAATATAAATATCTATGCTTTCATAAATAATAATTTAAGAATTATAGCATAACATAACATCACGCCTTTTATCTCCGGAGGGGTAGGCAGAGGTGCGCATTACGGCACTTAATGCCACTGCACAATGTAACACCCAATAACATAGGTAACTGGCGAAAAGTTGATGTATCGGGGCGGTGATATAGCGGTCATGTTCGTAGTAGCATTGTAATCACTAATTAGTTCAACACTTAAATTTACTTCATCACATATATTAAAAAGTGACTAGATAATACGATTGATAATGATTTAGGAGGGTTAATATTTAACTATAGTTTTATTTAAGTGTGGGAGATCATGCAATTTGTCACTGAACTATTAGCAACTAGTTGTGTAGACATATCGATTGTACAATGACTTATACTGATCATGTACTGCTACTATACACACTATTCGATATGGTCCGGACCGGACAAAAGATTCGATTCGATTTTTCGTTTCGGATCGATCGTCTATTTGTGCCTTTTTTTTCATTTTATATTTGATGGACCAACGTTTTACCACTATCTCGAATGGTGGTAAGCGATGATGCGGTCTACGATGGAGCACATATTCCCATTCGCAACCTATTCACTCGGGCCTTGAAGACTCCCAGGTTATATCCTGCATAACCCTATTATGCATATAGTGTAGGTACACACATTTACTTAAAAAAACATTCTTATAACTGGTTTGTTCTCAAATAATGGATGTATTAAAAATACTCTCAAAAGCTGGGCGTGAGACGATGTAACCCTCAATAGATGTGCAGAAGCAAAATCCTTCTTATTACCTACCTCAATTGTAAAACCTAGGACTAATATCTATATTTTCTTCCACAGATGGGAAAAAGCCCAATGGCCTCAATCAGCGATGGGTGGTGCAGCCGGCGCCGTGGCAGCTGGAGCCATGGTGGGAGCTGTGGCCTTGGCAGGATCCTCTCCATCATCGGCCACTCTTGCCAACCCTGAACCCCGCGACTCCGCCAGTTTGACACCTGGCAGCGCACTGTCCCTGACTCCTAACTCTTCGTGTGAAGAGCTGAGGGTTGATTCTGGTGAGTTCACAACTAGGTACTTATACAAAACATGATTTTTATATACATGTCCATTCTTTTTCCATATGAGAAAAGGTCTTTGTCTAATGGGTTGGTTATAGGTTGATAATATTATAATACACATGTTATTGTCATAGTTCTTGTATTCTGTAGGGATGGTGCGGAACTTATATGTATTAAATAATGACCTATAATAATACGTTAGTCTTGTATAAATTGTTTCTCATTTTTTTGGAACCAAAATCTATCTTCATGTGGTTTAATCTGTATACGTAATTTTGCTACTACTTCTTTTTGTGCGACAATTAATTAAGATTAACATTAATCTTAAGATTAAAAAGTGTACACTAGGAAACGCTTTTAAAAAGATACCTTGTTAAGTACCTACCTTTTTCAGACCCTATTTTCATCTTCTATATGATGTTTTTCTCTTTTTAAAATTTTAAGATTAACCCGTCATGTGTCTAAACACGCGGGACACAGTGTATTTTCTATTGTGTCTCATATACAATTGTATATATTATACCTATGTATTATAGTTATGTGCAACTCCGCATACCTACATTGGGAGAATAACAAAACTAAATGCAATAATGTTACATTGCTCTTAATTTTATATAACACTATGTTTCCAATATTGCTTGCCAACAGAATTGTTGCAAAATTATTTTTGAGCGTTACTTTCTTTTGAGAAGTGACATCTGTATGTCGAGGGAATACATAACACTTGAAGTGCAGGCAAGAGTTGTGTTCTCAGGTTACCAACATACATACAATCATACATTAGTGTATTTTTTGTAAGGGGGAAAATCGTCGAATGACTTGAGAGTGTCAGACTCTTACTGACTAAAAACCCCGATCCTTCTTCTGCACGTCGAGCCGGAGCCCCGGTAACCCGTTAGGCCCCATCTGTGGTGGTCTGATGGCTCTTTACAGTCGCCGTACGCTCGGGCCTGTTTCTGGTCGGACGGGGAGCCACCCATGCTCGCCGTCCGCAGGCCCGCGCTTACGGTGGCCGGAGATCGTCCCGCGATCCCCGACGCCCGGTGTGTCCTTCGCGATGGCTGGGTTGCGAGGAGGCAACGCTTCGCTGCCTCACGAGGTCCGCCTCCTCCTTATACCTACATTAGTGTATACTTGTGCTTTTTTCATTCTTTTCTCAGTATTTCTATGTAATTTTGAAACAATTGCTTCTAAAACCGACTGATGAACATAAAGGTTTTGGTTCTATTCTCGTGTGGAATAAAAGACGTGGACATCCGTCTATTTTCAGTTGCAAACTTGAAATAAGCATAATAGTATGATGTCTCACATTCTAACCAGCGATGTGTACAATACAGCCTGTTGTCTTGACTGTGGATGTGTGTGACAAGGTATAAATAGTGGGACTCAGACCATCCCCATTGAAAAGCAACACAAATGTTATACAACAAAAATTACAAAACCCAAAAACCCATCAACAGCATTCCAATCTTATAACCTTAACGAAAACAAACATTACAAGATAGACAGGCGGACAGACAGACAAACAAATAACTTCCTTTTCAATATAGATACGGAAATATCTAAGTAAAACATGGCCGTATTTTAAATCCACAAACTTTGCATAGTCTGTAAATGGATGGCCTTATTCTGTCAAACTGACTCACTCCATGCCTCCATACTCGCCACTCGCTCGATTCCCATGCCCTCTTTGATCGAGTTTACACAAACTTTGTATTGCGAAGCGATGAGATACATGTTCTAGTTCACTTGTGTATTATAGATCATGCTTGTTTGATTGTAGTTCGTATTATTTTAAAGTGTCGTTGCGAGTGCGTCTACTGTTTATAATAACTGTAATTTAATAACTGTTTGTACTTTAAAAGTTTTGCCTTTACCGATAATGAATTTGAATCTGAACGATTTTATAGAATTTTTATTGAGTACCCAAATTAAAACAGGAATTTTTAAAGCTATCTTACGGACACTAAAATCGTACAATAAAACCGATGCGTTGCAATGTGAAAGAAAGACAAAGAATCTGTTTTTTTTATATAATTTTCAAAGATTTCCTGATATGTGTTTCCTGAAGGGTATAACCTGGGTGTCTTCAAGGCCCGAGTGAATAGGTTGCTTAAGGGACGACGTACTCCATCGCAGATCGCTTCATCGCTTACCACCAGGCGAGATAGTGGACAAACGTCGGCCCATCAAAAAATATACAGTAAAATTAGTTAAGTATTATAATTTATTTAAAATAAGTCTTATTTATGCACTTCGATTTTCCGAATAAGCCTGAAGTCCGGAATAATATTTTGCCCTGTAGTTTGGCAATTCTAAAAACATGTTGTTTAAGAAAAACCTTACACACTCATATTGGCAACGAAATTCTGAGTAAATCTATAATAGCAATAAATACCATGATTCCTACATTTCTCGAAGAAACAACATAAAATTTAATCATCAAAACAATTCTCGGAACTTGCGTTCCAACAACATCCACATAATAATAACAGACTGCATCATTAGTGCGAAAATTCTTTGCACAGGGTAAGTCTACCTGAACGCGTCCATGATAAGGAACTCCTTTAAAACTTTCGATGTAAAAAAACTAGTTACTATCATATTAATAGTATTTGGTCCACATCTGTTTGATCTTATACGTTTTCAGTATATTACATTCATGGCGATCCGTAAAATGGACACGCTCGACCGGAGTGATACACTCCGGTCGAGCGTCCATTTTACGGCCTCACAGAAAACCGACGTGAAGCAACACTTGCATTGTGTTTCGTCGTGTGAGTGAGGTTATGGGAGGACCAATTACTCTCCCCTTCCCAAATATCCCCAATTCCTGAATCCCCAACGATCCTCAAACTCCTAATCCCCAAAATGCCGGTAACGCACTTGTAACGCCTCTGGTGTTCCAAGTGTCCATGGGCGACGCCGATTGCTTACCATCAGGTGCCCCGTATGCTCGTTTACCGTCTTATACAATAAAAAAAAGACGCAAACAGGTGAACTCACCCTACATACGTTTCATATCTCGCCCTTTACCTAATGGTACACAGTGTAATATAGCATCCAGTGTATGGTAATTAAAAGATAAGAGATATTATGAACTGTGAAACTGATAGTTACGACCCATCTAGTATATTGCTTGTCTTTATTCATAAGAATCTACAATTTGGAATAAACAAATAGCTCTGATTTTACTTTGAATAAATGTAGGATTACCGTTTACCCATATTAATTTTAACATGTTCCTCATGATGCAAGGCGTCATGAAATTATTGCAGATTGCAATTTCGCAGTGCACTGCGAATGTACAACAAAACAACAAATTCTTTACGTATTTCAATGTTTCCGAGAAAATATTCACAATAACGGATCATTTGTTCCAGGTATGCGCAAGAGTGTGCGGGAGGATGGCGACAACACATTCCTGCAAGCTCCTACGCAGGTCAGAATCAACATTGTATATTAATGCCACTTTATAGATTAATTGCAGTAATCCAACTTCATGGGAAAAATTCATAATGGGCAGAAGAATCACTTAATGGTAAAAAATCGATCAAAAAACAGTTAATAATCACACATATGGGTATTTATTATAAGTGCTTACGTTGCTTTTCGACAAGACAATTATTTTCTTAGTTCTCTAAAGAAAAAAAAACCTATGATTTTATTGCGGAGCCGCAGAGAACTTAACGGGTTACCGGGGCTCCAGCTCGAAGTGAAGTAGTAGGGACGAGGTAGTTCTGTCAATAAGAGTCTGACACTCCCTCTCGCCTCACGTCACGAAGAAGTCATTCAATGATTTGCCTCCCTTAAAAAACTAGTTTTACTGTCGTCGACATGATATGCATGGAAATAACTGAAGCGGGATAACTCATTAATTCTTTTAAGTGTGAATTATACATACATTCCTGACTAACTCGATAATCTTGCCAAATATATACATGTTACTCGGAAATACCAGCGTTGATCTGGATTTACCTCAACTTTTGTTTGTTATTTAAACCAGCACACAGGAAAATATCTTCACTCAAACAATGACGCGTCTAACAGTGTAAATATTAAAGATTTTTGTCCGAAACGTTTATTTTCATTTGTGAAAGAATAATTAAGAACGTAACAACAGCCCGTCAGAATTCTGTCCGAAGTTGACATTCTGTTATTACCTACATAATGGCGTTTTCAAAAATAGTTATTGAAAATAGACTCATTCACGCGCGATTCCGTCTGCTAAACGACTGGCGAAATTATTTATGATGATTATTGTGCTATAGTTAGACCGTGGGATGCGCACACGCATGTGATCAACTGATCGTTGGATTAAACTGTCGATTTGATAGATCGATGCGAAGATCTAAGTAAAATGGAATATCTACATATTTAAATGTTGATAAATGATTCTGTATCGCTTTACAAGAATCTTTTTGAAATAAATAATATAATTTTCTATATGGGTGTTATAGAAGTAACTGGTGAAAAGTGAAAAGTAACTGTAAAAATACTTTTTAGAACATATATACAGGCATATAACGTTAAATTAAGACATTCACATGGTAGTAGGTGGATTAATATTAATGTTAATAGATAAGTTTAATTAGTTGCCTGCCTCGTTGGCCGAGTGGTCGCAAATTGCGACTGCCGGGCAAGAGGTCTCGGGTTCGATTCCCGGGTGGGGCAAAGTACTACTGGGTTTTAAAAAAAATTCTCAGTGATAGCACGGAGGTTTATGGCAATAGGCTCACCCCCTATTACATAGGACTCATAACATAAATAGTGGAAAGTGGGTGTTACATTGTCGAGTGGCATTAAGTGCCGTAATGTGCACCTCTGCCTACCCCTTCAGGGATAAAAGGCGTGATGTTATGTTATGTTAAAGAGGACCACAAAATTACAGCGTTGTTAAGGAGCTTACTAAACACTTATATGCTTACACCACGTTTATGTTTCGTCTTATCGTCACTTGAAGAACTTCTTTGGTGTTTCGAGTGTTCATGGGTCGCATCGATTTTTTACCATCCATCTGCCAGTTTTACACTGTATAGTTACTATAAAAAATAACTCAATACCTCAATCCTCTAGGATGACAGTTCCACCTCACCATCTCCGAACAAACTCCACAAGACAACTTGGAGTAAGATGAAGGATATCATCCAGCAAACTCGCAAGGAGTCTGTTAAAAAGAAGACCACTTCAACTTCAAATCGAGGGTCCAAGAGTTCTCCTGACGTGGTGCCCAAGAGACGAAGGTCGCTCAGTGATGGAGGAGACAGCGATGCCCCACCAGCACTGACACTGACCATCCCGTCTTCTGAAGAACTGGGTGAGTTTAGTTTTTAATTTATTAGTTAGTAGTGTTGATACTAATGAATGACAAGGCTCATGTAAGCTAAGCAAGTTAGAAGAAATAGAATGTGTAGATAAACTGTTTCAATTACTACCTATGTTGCTATGTTTTTGTAATAACTATCGTGAGACATACTAAATTAAGTAAAAACACGGGTTACTCACGTGAATATGCACGGTCGCGACGTCGCCGCGACCGCGCACGCTGCTCATGAGGAAGAACCCCTCTGTGGTTCGAAACTAGTAGAGCTTTTCTCAGTATATTCACGTGAGTAACTCGTGATTTTAGTTAACCTATGTTGCTGTTTAAAGTGGCATCAATAAGTTCTAAAAGTAATTATAAAATTAAAAGAAAGTAAACCATGTTTTTATAATAACCATCGTGAGACATACTAAATTAAATAAAAATCGCGGTTTATTCACGTGAGCAAGCCACTTTTTAGTTATAGTGAAGAAAGTATGTCAAACTCATTAGACCAGGAAGGCACTTTTCATCGAACGTACGTGTGTACAAACGTTAATGTTACTGTAACTAATCTTTAATATAAAATTAAGGTAAAATATTTAATCGACAAAAGAATGCTAGTTGCGTGCTCCTCACTTTACATGTCACACTGTACATAACTATTCTACACCATTCCCAACATGGTCGTTGTTGCCCGGAGGTTAAGACTCCCGCTTCTCATGCATGAGGGTACACTACCTACCAACCGCAAGTACCAATGTGACTTTTTCCGAGTTATATGTACTTTCTAAGATTATCAAGACACCGGTGACAAACGGTGAAGGAAAACAACGTAGGTAAGGGTACCTAAGCTTATAATTTCTAATTAAAAGTTTGTAATTGCCTACCCGCATTGAGCAAGCGTGGCGATTAATGCTCAAGCCTTCTCCCTGGGAGAAGAGGCTTCGGTCAGCAGTGTCCACTTATAGGGTGTTAATATTGATGATTCTCAACATGGTAGGTTAGTACCTACTTTATAAGTTTCGATGTATCTGTTTAATTAATACAACTAACGAAATCACGCTTTACGAAATCATTATTCAATATCAGACGAAGAGCTATGATCACACACATGTTAAAAAACTTGAGAACCGTGTTAATAACTAGTAAACAGGACCCAGAGCTACTGCAGTTGAATTTAGATACATCTCTGCATTAAATACACGAAACACAATTACTCACATTCACAATAATATAACTAACTTCCATAAATTTGCATGCATCGTCAATGTTACAGCTTGTGTTACAAATACAGATTATATTTATACGAATACAAAGTGCATATTACTTTGTGTTGGTTCACGGCACGTGCAGTAATCAAAACAGTGTTAACTATAGTTCTCGTTAGTCCCACATAAATCATTTTGCAAGTCTGTTGACGGATAGTTTTACAATGCATCACATGCATTTATTAGGGCATGAACAGATTTACTGTAGCTTCAAAATATTCAATATTCAAAGAATATATCGTGAAAGTATAGATAAAACTCTGGACCCTTTATAGACTTTTACTTGATTACTATCAACTGTAGTAGGAAAACGTCCACTGCTAAACAAACCTCCCCATAAGCCACCGCACCGAATGACAATCCGCCATTTGCACCCATTTCAGTAGAATTTAAAAGCCACTAAAAATGAGAACCTGCAAAAAGACCCGCAGAAATAAATATCGGGAACTAGATAAGTGTTCTCTCTTCCAGAATCCGAACCCTCCCACCCTGTTCTTCGCAAGCAGCGATCCTTGGAGCTGGGAGCCAGACCTCCTCAGCATCGCCCTCCCAGGGCCTCCAAGTGGACTAAAGTCAAGAGGGCTTTTTTGACGTCAGCGTCAGCCTCTGTCCCGTCCAGTCCTAACAGGCACTCTGCGTTCTTCACTGATGCAGGTTAGTGGCTATATTATCCATTGTGACCTTTATTGTGACCTTACCTTTCATTAGGACATGAAATCCATTAATGGATTAATCCTTTTAGTTCGTCATGGTTATCTTAGCGCCCAAACACTTTGAGCTAAAGTAGAATGTAGTTTTTTGTTTTGATCGTGGTATTTGCTTGGAATTGTATGTGTTACTGAACATAAGCTTGGTGTAGGTACACTTTATTTTCTTATCTATACCGAATAATTACTCCAGTAAAATTAATAAACACGATTTACTGTACATTAAGTGCACAGTCAGACATTATTAAACATGGTTATATCCTGTGTTAGAATCCAAATACTGCGCCAATCGTGTAGTAATTTCATTAATTCTATGTGCATTAAGAACTAGGATCGAAAGCCCAGCTCATTCTCCTACCATCTTAATTTACGACAGAACGTTAACAATATTTGCTTCGCTTCACATTTTATTA
The DNA here is from genome assembly GCA_902850265.1 of Spodoptera littoralis. Lineage (NCBI taxonomy): Eukaryota > Metazoa > Arthropoda > Insecta > Lepidoptera > Noctuidae > Spodoptera > Spodoptera littoralis. The sequence continues at coordinate 1,041,935 of LR824542.2, read as the reverse complement.
ACTAAAGTCTAAACTGCTGCCAACTCTGCATTGTCGTCAGTTGCATTTATAACTACATTGCATATTGCAATCTTATTATTATGACATTGCTGTCGATTTATTACAGAATATAATTCAAAGATGTTACAATTTTGTATTAATTTATGATTAGTATAAAACTCAATGTTTTATCGGTAGCTAATGAAGTTTTATTGCAATCATTTTGTGCTCAAACTGAAGCAATAAAATTAAATTGGTTGGTAATATTCAGATTAATATAATTTTGCAATATTTATATTCTGATTCGTAAATTGACGTCGATTAACATAAAGGAATGTTCCTTCTATTTCTGAAAAACCTAAGTATATTATTATTAGTAGAAGTATATCTTAACCACTCATGGGACCACATGATCCCGGTCATTTGGGAAGGCGTACGAGAGGCCGAAGCCAACTGCGCATAGAGCCTTTAGACAGCTTCAATCTATTGAGATTGCATTGGCAATAATTACATTGTATAGTGGCATTAAGTGGTGTAATATGCACCTCTGCCTATTCCTTCGGGGATAAAAGACATAATGTTATGTATTGACATATTATAGGTAATAACTAACATTCACTTTTCACCAGCTATCGAAAACTTATGTAACAGGAGACGTAACAACATAATTCGTAACATCAAAATAACCGCTTGCAGTACAGAATATCACACAATACGCAAACCGGCGTATTAGTAAGTTATTTTGGTAAAATTACTCATACATTAACAGATCTGTCGATATTATTGCCGTTCTTACGTCACTGCTGTCCCTGACACATATTTCCTTCGCAAGATTCAGATTTTACGGTAAATTGTAATAAGATTCTTTTATTTTATTGATGCAAAAGTTTGAGGAAAAATATTTTGTAAGTAACTTTGCCAAGGGACTTCGTTGACAGTATTTTAATAGAGGTAGTTTCTTGAAAATTTCTATGCACTCACCAAAAAAGCAATATGATACGTAACGTATATATAAAGTTTTCTACGAAGAGCAGTGTCGTCTATGCGTATTCTCCTAGCAAAAAACCAAGGTTTATTATGCAATAACAGAATCAGAAGTTCAATTTATTATAGTGCGATAGTTCCGAATTTTCGATAATCATTTGGTTTTTATTTCCAGTATAGGTAGACAGATATCTTTAATAATAATTATTGTCTGAGGTACCGTACTACAAGTATGTGCCCGACCCAGTTCTGGAAAATAACCATATCACATTGTACTGGGACCGATCTATCATCACTGACAGGACTATTGTAGCCAATAAACCTGACATAGTGGTGATAGACCGACAAGTACGCCGCACGATGATAATCGATGTCACCATTCCCCATGACGAGAACCTCGTGAAAACTGAGAAAGATAAACAAATAAAATATCTAGACTTATCTCACGAGGTTGTCGATATGTGGAATGTGGATTCGGCTATCATTGTGCCGATAGTCGTGTCGGCCAATGGGTTAATCCCTAAAAGCCTCGACATCCATCTTAGGAGGCTGGCGTTAGGTGGATGGATCAAGAGTCTGATACAGAAGGCAGTTCTCCTAGAAACGGCACGTATCGTGAGGACGCTTCTGTCTCTGGAGCCCTAACCACCGGTAGCTTGGACCATGCTACCGCTACTTGTCGGCTCATATTTTTTATATTTTTAAATATTATTTTTATTTTAGTCAGTAATTAAAAAAAAATTAATTATAGAGAATTTTAAATAAATATTTGGAAATTATTATTGCTTCTTGTAAACTAAACACGAAGTCAGATTCCTAGCACATCACTACATACATAGTATAAAACTAATGTTGTATGTTGTAATGTATGCTTAGATCTTTAAAACTACGCAACGGATTTTGATGCGGGTTTTTTTAATAGATAGGGTGATTTTTAATAGATAAGGTTGGTTTATATGTATATATAATACATGCATATTGCACCCGTGCGAAGCCGATGCGGGTCGCTAGTTTTATAATAAAAATCTACATGATGGTTTGCTTCAATTTGGAAATCAGGCGCAAATTCCTGCTATATTACCCAGACCTAATGTCCAGCGGTACTTACACGTAATTTCACATAAACACAAGATGTACAGCGTGCACCATCTATAAACAAAATAAATGTTTTGTAAACAACAGTGAACAAATTCGACGTAGCCATAATCTTATTGAAGGAAGTTCATTTAAAATAATCCCCAAATGTTACCAGGAAATTATAACCAAAATATTTCCTCTCATCGCGAGCCAACTGCAGTCTTCCATATTTACGAGAGATGATATTAATGCATGCTTCATTCGCTGCAAGTTTTTTTATGGCATAAGCCGGTAAATGAACAGACGGATCACCTGATGGTAAGCAATCGGCGTCGCCCATGCACACCTGGAACACCAGAGGCGTTACAAGTGCGTTACTGGCGTTTTGGAGATTAGGAGTTTGAGGATCGATGGGGATTCAGGGATTGGGAAGATTGGGGAAGGGGATTGAGCCTCCGAGTGAGGTTTTTTTATTTCTATTTATTTATTTTGGGGTTTTTATCCACATGAGGATACAAACACGTGAGGTTCTGACTTAGATTTACATTAGAATTCTTGGAACAAAAGTAGTACGGAGTCTGAATCTATTTCGATATTATAGGCCTGACATGGAACTTAAAGACACCAAAGAAAATTTTAACAGTATAACTCCTTACCCAACTATGAAATCGATAGGAACACATAGAAAAAAGAACACATTCTACTCCTAACCAATCCTCGTCAAACCCAAGACCTCATTATCAACAATGTCATTAGCAACTAACAACACAGTTTAAAAAACAGAACCAATAATTTAAATATAATGTGGTTCATTCTTTACAGTTTCAACGCAAAGCTAGGCGGCCGATGACAGCTCTATACAGCGCCATACTAACTTATTACCGACATTTACGATTTCTACAACAACATTTAACTGTTTTTAATATCTTTTACAACTATTCCACGAAATAATTCCTCTCAGATATCGAGGAAATGGGAACTAATTATACCGTTGCTATTTATAGTTTCAAACAGAAACCAAATGGAAAATCTGAAACGAAATTAATTTGTGAATAGTATGGAACTAATAAAGGAATAGGTGAAGCATGAATTGGATGAAACTCGCAAGTTTGATTGCCATATATATTCAAGTATAAATTAGAGGTACAATTTATTACTTTTTCACAAAAGTATTCTTCTTTATGCTGCCTCTACTTGACTGCCTCGTTGGCCGAGTGGTCGTAAGAGACTGCCGGGCAAGGGGTCTCAGGTTCGATTCCCGGGTCGGGCAAAGTATTACTGGGTTTTTTAATATTCTCAGTAGTAGCACGGAGTCTGGAATTGTGCCCGGTATATAGGCCATATGGCGCACTCCCTATTACATGGGACTCATAACATAAATAGTGAAAAGTGGGTGTTACTTTATACAGTGGTATAATGTGCATTTCTGCCTCCCCCTTCGGGGATAAAAGGCGTGATGTTATGTATGTTATTCTTCTTTATTCAGTTTCCCTTGTTGTGATTTAACTTTGTCTCTGTACTTGACGGCAAAAAGCAGTTATACGAACAAAACCTTTCAAAGATCTTCATCATCGCCATTTCAAAACAAACTGAGAAAACTTCACAACATTACAAACAAGTAGCTTCTACCGACTTCGCCCGAGTTCTCGTGAGATAAAAAGTAGTCTATCTATTTCTCTAGACTTTAATCTACCCTTGTTCCAAATTTCACCCCGATCCTTTCAGGCGTTTCGACGTAAAAGAGTAACAAACAAACAAACAAACACACACGCACACACACACATACATCTTCATAAACTTCCGCGTTTATAATATTAGCAGGAAAGTAGGAATTAGAAGTATTGAACACAATACCTCTATGACAAAAAGACATCACCCCTCTTTTACCCTTTAAAACAAAAGACATAGCAACATTGTCCCTGTGTCCCGATCCATAAACAAACAGACGGTACCACTCAAGTTTTGAGAAGATCACCCACAAGACACCTAACTAAAGCAACATACATTCAGACATTAAAATTTGGAAACTAGCCAGAGATCAGTAATTAAAAAGGCAAAGGGCATTCACCTTACTGAAAATGATTATGCGAAAGATAATTATGTCAAAGATGATCAAAGAGTCGATTCTACGTTTATGACAAGTCGTTTCTGGGATACTATGTGACATTAATACGCTGTGTATTTGATGTACAATTATGTAAATTGATATTAACCTAGTTTTCGAAGCGACCTAAATATGTATTGAGGTGACAAAATCTTTCTTTGTTACTTAGGGTAACTTTTAGTCAATTTGTCCCATATTTTAGAATAGTGTTGTACCTATTTACAAAAGTCTGCTTCGGCACGAATGGGTCGGCTCGACCGCAGTAATACCACGGCTGCACAGAAAACCGACGTGAAACAACGTTGCGTTGTGTTTCGTCGTGCGAATGTGAGTATCGGAGGCCCAATCCTCTTCCCCAATCTCTACAATCCGTGAATCCCTAACAACCCTCAAATTCCTAATCCCCAAAAGGCCGGCAACGCACTTGTAACGCCTCTGGTGTTTCGGGTGTACATACATGGGCGGCGTCGATTTCTTACCATCATGTGGTCCGTATGCTCGTATACCGGCTTATCCCATAAAAAAATATTAGGTTTAATTCATAATCAATTGTTTTTGGAGTAATGGTACTGTTACCTATCTATTCTTCTATTCTATCCTATTTCAAGCCGGAAAGCATGTTCAAATGAGCTCTTGTCACTTAGTAGCTTGTCAAAACTAGCATGCTCATTTCAGGCATGTTTGCGAATAGACAGGCGTTTGATTTTTGAAATTTTCAAATATGCTCAATAGAACCCCTTTAAAGCTGCATGTCCTTTGAGGCAGAGCGAGGCAGCAGTGCGGAGCCAGCGAGTATTGCTGAGCGTAGTAATGGGCTGTCAAACATCAGCGGTATACTATACTGTCCCAATATCCCACACCCCCGCCCCGCTTCCGAGACCGCTTTCCCGCCGCCCCGGCTCACTCAGCTGCCCCGCTCCGCCGTCTCGCACCGCTACCACGCGCCGCTTCCGAAAATGTATATGAATTTCTAAACTAGCTCGCAAATCCCTTTCCACAAAAGGGGAGCAGAGATTTCAAGCAATCCCATTGGTTAAAATTTCTTCGTTTCTCCGCTCCGCTACCCCTCTCCGCGTCAATGGACAGGCAGCCCTAGCATGCTATTTTAAAGCATGTATAACAGCACCTTAATATTGTCATCATCATCATTGTAATAAACCTTCGTCATAGATGACACTATGTTTTGATCTTCAAGTACAAATTATATTCAATAGTGATAAATTGGTCTTGCTGACAGGAACAGAATAAGGTCAGACAAAAAACACCTTCATCATTTTAAGCAATTAATGGATGGTTTTACCCACCTTTTCCCAATCACAGTGGCTGCCAAGTAATAAAACGGTATAACCAAATAAGCCACTGGAAATTTTGAAATAGGGAAACCCAACAATATTTCCGACCAATGCAATTACAATAAAGCATTAAAATACAAAATAAAAATAAAAGTAGTAGATACTGAGGTTACATCAGAGAATTCTAACCAAGATGATGTGTATGAAGTGTTATTCGCGGTTGAGTAAACAAAGAATGCAAACTCTGGATATATCGTTGTCTTAGCGTTCCCATCGTAAACACTCTGATTTCGTAAGTGAACTATTTTTAAGTCTCCTACAGATTTGGGTTGGATATTAAAATTTTTATCTCAGTATAAATTTATTCGTATCGGTTAAAAACGAAATAAAAACGTACCATAAAACGTGTGCCTCGGAAATCAGACCAACCATTTTTAAACAGAGACATTCTCTCAACAATAACATTCCCTTAAACTGTCAAACACCAAGCGGTCACCGGTGACCGCGACCTATTGTTCTTTAATTGTGTCTATAAAACCGGTACTCGACGAGTTAAATCAAAAATAAACTTTAATACTATTAATTAAACGTTACTTTATTAATTAATTAGTTAATGATAATTTCCTTTCATTATCAAAGGATTATCATTAACTAGTTAATGATAATCCTTTTTGACAATTTCGTTAGCATCAACTGCTGCTAAGTCTTGTTGTAACTTTGTTAGTTTATTCTTAAAAGAAGAATCTATATCATTTGCTTTGTTGTCAGCTAACATTCTTCTGATTATCTCTTTCATTTGTTTAACGTCTTCTTCTTTATGTGGTTTTTCTGTCAGTTCTTCTTCAACATTTTTAGTTTTCTTATTTTTATCTACATCAGTATCTTCTATCTTATCTTTTACTTTGGTTTTACTTTTATCTTTATTTTGTACATCAAGAACTGTTGCATTATTATCTTTGATGTAGTCTTTTACTTCTTGCATAAAAGTATTGTTCGTGTACACGCAGACTCTGACGTTTTCCACAAGGGTAAAGGCTTCGTCTTCGATATTTCTGATTACTTCTATGAGACAAGCTTCGTGCATTGCTCCATGAGCCATGAGTTTAGTCAGGCTGACTACTCCGTCAATCAGCTTGCCTGTCACATCCATCATTGCTGATTTGATTACTGGTGACTGAAAATAAAATGGCATAGCTATCATTTAGTGGAATGAATTGAATTTCAATGTTAGTTTTGTCTGGTGGTTTTAAAGTTAATTTAGACTTTCACTTTTCAATACCCATCTAAAATAATTTAGGTATTAAAAATTTATATCATTAGGCATAGATTTATGTGCATAACCTCATAGTCTTTTTTATAATATAGGATATCAATAAGTCTATTACATATAGGATATCAATAAGTCTATTACATTTTTAGGAATATAGAGACTTTCCTCTCGACTGTCAACTCCTACTCGCTCACAAAATTCCCAACATTCAGTATTTCTTATAAAAATGTATCAAATAAAATGATATTAGAATTCAGGCACTGAAAGTTTCATAGCTGAAATAATCTCGTAAAACGTTCCACGCAACATTTGACTGAATATTATATTTTATTTCATGACCGGAAGTGAATCATTTTCCATGAAGTTTACGAATATTTTACCCAGTTCCGTACTGAATTTGTGTGACTCGGTAATTGATCCCGCTATATCCGTTTCCAAATGTGATTATGAGCTGTTCTTTAATTTGAGAGCCAACGCTGGGCGCAGAATTTACGAAATCGTTAGGCAACCCAACCTATGCGTAGCATTGTTTTACGTATTCGATTACCGTATGTGTACTGTGTATAAAGTATGCAAAATTGACCTACGAAACTGGACTTACCTTAGCTGTACATTTTTTTTTTCTAAGTGAATTACTAGTCTCGGTAGAACCTCTTATCTTAGATTCGATTCACAAAGTACTGTTAGAATTGAAAGTAACCCATCTATCAAATTCATTAAAAACAAAACAACATTTTAGGCGTACAAAGCCTTCACTTTAATATTTACTTAGGATGTTCTGATACTGTGATTGCTTAAAATATTAAACATTCTTTCGAGTTCATTGCAACCCCACGCTAGAAATTTCTCCTGCTTTGTGAATGCGTACAGACACAAATCTCCATCTGTCGAAGTTTGTAGTTGTCTGTACAATTTATGTATATTCGCTTCCTACTGTATTTAATTTCATGTTAGCTTGGCAATCAAGTCCAACTCTATATGAAAACGTTTATTTAGATCATTTTGTTTATCTTTTAATATTATGCTTATAATATTGTAAAACTAAGAATGAAACACACGGTTACTAAACATTATACAAAACATTATATAGATTTGACCCCATTATATCAACCGCACCATCCTCACTTCCATAATAACCGCTAAGTCGTTAAAATCATTACATAGCTCATTTGCCCTCAAAACCCATGGAAATAAGACCAAGGTCTTTCATTCCCATAAACTGAAACACTAAACACACTTAATTGACTTTAAAACCCCATAACACGGTCCATTGAAGTCATACACTTCGTCGAAAAGTCGTAAAAAACTCACCTTTGAGATCACGCACTTGATCACCTTCTTCAGGGTATCATGGTCATGCCCACAGACCTTCAGAAGACCATAAACTTCATGTTTCTTATCATATATCTGGAAATAATATTTTTCGTTATGCACCTGGGACGCCTTTGATGTTCTCCTAGTAAATGGATTTGGCTCAGGCTATTGATCTTGTGAACCATAATGATGAATTCAGAATTGACGGTTCGTAAATAAATGTTTTTTCATGAAATGTGTTTACGTTTACTCTCTTACGATTATGATCCACTTAGCGTACATGAAAGTTGGATTCCGAGAAGTCTTCCTACACGCTACTCTTACAATTCTCTCAAAGGACGGGATTTTTATACATTATATGTATTTCAAATTTTTGGCTATTTACTAACTAGCAACAACCGCTAGGTCTTGACGCCAGATAACAAGCAGACTATACTGTTGTTATTCCTAAATACCAAGAAATACAGTCCAGATTCCAGTTCAAACTATTTGCGTGGAACACTGTGCTGAACATGAACACCATCCATCACTGTTGTTTATGAATGAAGAAGAAATATTTTGTTTGCAATAAAGGCAATTCTTGCAACGCAAATGCTAGCTTTTATAAAAAAATAAACAAAGGAAATAACACATTCCTATACGCGTGAGCTGAATTTTCCAAAATCATTTCGATATTGGGATAATTGGATATACGCCAATGAGATTCCAGACAGGACAGTTGAATTGATTTTGATGTTCTAGCAGTGCGCTAATAGATTGTTAGTGCTATTTATTATTTTGATGTGTACAGTCTCTGTAAGTCTTTCGTATGTGATTTAATCATCGTCAAACGAGTTGAAAAAGATTAGAGAGCTGTTGAGTGATTGATTGAGATTGATGATAAAACCCGTTTATGATCGACAGATTAAAAAATAGTGCAAATATTTTTGACGCAGTAGGCAGTGAAGTTTGAAAAGATTTAGCGAAAATATCAGCTTATTTTCTGAAAGCTACTACGTCAGTCTGGTTTATAGCGGTTGTAATAATAATATTAACCTCTTCTTGACCTATTTAAACATTTTCCTTATCTTTATAATCTAGATCTAGGTTGAGTTAGGCTAGAGTCTGGAATTGTCTCACCGGTTTGATTCCCGTACGTATCATGTTCTTGAGTGCTAGGACGCTGTGCACGGCCTGTGCTGGGTCGTGGCCTATCAGCGCGTACCCGCAGACCACCATCTGATGCAGAGCCTTCTCCGCTAATACTGAGGTCTCATTTTGTTTCTTTTGTAGACAGGTGTCCAACTATTTAGATAATGAACAGGGTTTATTAGAATTATTAGAATTTCGTCTGCATCGAATGACATTGAATGACATTTTATTGCATCACTTGTGTTGGGCGAGGTATTTTAGAATTATTTGACTAACGTCATTCTGATATTCGTAATAGCACATTGTCTCCATATGATTTCATCTTTTAGGCTATTACAATTGGGAAACTATTAAACAGTTTGCTCGATTATTTTAAGAGAAACAAAATTGAAGTCGCCGATCGAGTTTTATCTTCATTCCCTAAATTTACTGTCCATTTAGATTATTGAAATTATCCTTTAGACGATTCCCTGAGCTATACTAGTTTTCTTTTAGTCAGATATTTTGTTTCTTTACCTCCTTTTCTCCATGTCCCTTGATGACGTCTAGCATATCCTGGAGCTCAGTCAGCCTATCCTGGATGTGCAGCGTTCCATTCTTCAGTAACCACTTTATCTTCATTAACACCATATCCACTGCCCTAACAATCAATTGATATACCAGATTTAGCACTAGATTTTATTTTTTCAACGGTAGCCCTTTAGAATATTGAGACTTGCATTTTTAATAAAGGATTTCTAAAATATGAAATACTAGCTTTTGCCCGCAGCTTTGTCCGCATTCCCGTCGGATTAAACGTAGCATGTGTTATTCCAGACTATAATCTATCCCTGTTCTAAATTTCATCTCGATTCCTTTATCGGTTTTGACGTGGAGGAGTAATAAACATACACACAACTCTCGCATTTATAATACTAGTAAGATTTTCTTTGACAAGTTCAGTGTGGCTACTATTATTCTTACCACATTCACATTTTATGTTTTACATGAAAATTGTTTTACCTTAGGGTTTGCTTTGCATATGTCAGAATACTGAAACGCTAGCAAATTTTAAGTTGTGCTTAAGTATAGTTCTATCTCTACAAATTCTTTGTAAAATGACAGAGATGGCACGATATTTGAGCACGACTTAAAATTAAGTAACGTTTCAGTATTCCGGCATTAGTCAATAATGTGGATCAATTTCATTTGCATTCTCTGTACTGGCCTCCATTCCAGAATTGTAAATCTATGTAATACTGACTACCCAATCCATTCATCTTACTTCTGTAGGTCCACTTGGAATTTCCTCTCAAGACTCTGTAGTAGATCATCACTCAACTTCTGAGTTATTTCATCCTCTATTACTTTATCCACTTCTTCTTTACCGATATCTTTTGCATCTGTTAACTTTCATGGATAGTTTATTAGTACTAAATTATTAAATTAATTTCAAAATATACAATAACTTATGAAATTTCTAAAAATTACGCAACTATAGTTACAATGAAAATATTAACTCTGATTTCAAGTGATGCTTTATGAAAATACGAAAATAATGATAAAGCAGATGTATTCCATGTTAAAAAAACAAGAACTAAACAAAATTTATGCTTAAAACTCACCAAAAACAAAGAAATACAAAAACAAAAGCTAGCTGCAATCCTAACATCCCTCATGGTGGAATCGCCGACCCGTCTACAATTTAAGTGTTCCCAAAATAAATTCTAACACAAATAACAACTCTTATAATCCAATATAGCAGAGTTTATGATGAAAGATCGTAAAACTTTATCGATATCAAATTGTGTATAGGCAATATTTTTATAAAGAAACTGAAATTTTCTATGCATTTATTTTAGAATTTCTTTACATTATTATTTTCGAGCCGTAGGTAGCATTCTAGAGTTGCGTTACTCGGTTTATTTGATTGCTTATTTCTATTTCATGTAAAACCAGGTTTGTTTTTATTGTAAATATTTATTGAGAATACAAAGTTTCCAGTATTTCATCAACAACACACATTACCGTTTCCATTAAATTTTAGATTATGTGGCTCCTGTAGATTATGTGGCACATCGTTCTATCAACAGGGGCACGTGCCACACTCACAAATCACTTTCTCAGTTTTGCATCCACAAGTTACTTTTTCTGGTTTGTCGCACTTGCAGATTACCTTTTCTTTACAACATGGAGTAGGTCCAGTGGTCTCTGAATCAGGAACTTTGGAGATAGGTTCCAGACAAGGTTCCAGTACATCTTCCTGTACACAACAAACAATGTATCGTGAGATCGTGACGCAAATTCGGTAAAAATGTGTATAAAATGTGATCACTTGCTATGAATCCGCCATTTACAAAACAAGTATGCAAAGTTCGCCCGATATACGGCAATACGCTTACCCTACATCAGCCATCTGATGTCCATGACTTATAACAAAACTAACTGGATTTTTGACGTCCTTGCCCCGTAATTTTAAACACCGCATTTTGCAAACAGTATTAAACTTAATGCAACTTACGATTTTGCGACACACCGACCGACGGAGGTCACCTCTATCCAGCATATCCAACACTTCATAGAACTGTCAACAATGATTGCTAGTTTTATCAAAATCTCTTTTTTAAAAGTAACTTTTTTTCTGTGTTCACGGTACACAAAACTGTCGCGTTTTGAAATTGGATAGCTAGCTTAGCTTTTTAACTTCATCGAACAATAGTGAGCACTGAGCAAAGCGTACGATAACAGGGTAGATGCCTAATTTTTATTTTAATGTCCGTCTGATAGATTATTTTAAATCATTAGACACGTATTTTTTATTTTCTTACAGAAACGAATACTTTCGACGATATATTGATTTGAAATGTCGCATGACGTCACTTCTATGTACATTTTATACGTAGAAATGACGTTTTACTTCCCCCACTCCTAAACTTTGCTTCGTTTTATCTAAGTATTGTTTTATTATAGGACAAAATAAAAAAATACGTGTCTAATATTTTTTCATTACTTAACTTACGGACTAATTGGATTTTAAATTTTCACACCCTGTCATCATCCCAATTATATTTAATACAAAAATAGTTAATTGGATAGAAACATGAACTTACCCTCAACTTGACTGAATACATAACTTTTACAGATGCGCACAGAAACAATTCCACCACTTCCAATGAGACTTGCCCAACTCTAGAAAAAAAGTTATCAACTTTTATTATAAATCTCCGAATCAATAACTTTATCTAAGCTAGAGAAGAAATAATAGAATAATAATAAATAGAACTACAATTAATCGAAAGAAAAATGTAAATGACTGCCTCGTTGGCCGAGTGGTCGCATATGCGACTGCCTGGCAAGGGGTCTCGGGTTCGATTCGATTTCGATTCGATTCCATATCCAAAATTTGAGTCTAAATAAATTTAAAAATGTCATTAAAGATAAACTTTTTAGTAAAGCTTTTTATAAAATAAAAGACTACCTAGATGATAGTCTGGCTTGGGAATAAGCCGCTGTAACGTCCACACAGGTCATGTTGACATGTTTGTAACATATAGTTACATTTCTTTTTATATGCAATTTGACATTATTAGCATAATGTGATATTGTTTTTCATTTGAAAAATTTATATTTTTTTAACTTGACATTTACCTCTATTTTTTTACAATTGTTAGTGCTAGGACCGTGCGAGACTTTGCCTCGCCATTTCTTTTCTTATTTCTTACTCATACTCTGACAGTTTGAGTATTTGTGCGACCCACGCAAATGTTCTTTAGGTTGGTATTGTTCGTCGAATCACTCAGCCTCATCTGTTAATTGAGCTGACTGTAAACCGACACATGCGTACTGCTTTCAGAACGGGTCCGCTCAAACTGTTGTGGTTCTTTCCTCAAAAGGCCACTACAGAAAGAACTTGCACGGTTCTCACACGTAATCTTTTTATACATATTTGTCTGGACTTTAAAAGAGACAGACCTCTGAGTTTGTTTCGGCATTTCTTCTCAGAGTAGTCAGTTAGGAAATGTCGACCTCATCGTTCGCTTGATAAAATTGACGTGTAAAAGTGCTGCCTTGTAGCCTATTTGCAGAAATAAATTCACTTGTTTCACTTGTTTCACTTGATTCCCGGGTCGGGCAAAGTATTACTGGATTTAAAAAAATCTCAGTGGTAGCAGTAGTGGGAGTCTGGAATTGTGCCCGGTATATGGCAATAGGCTCACCCCCTATTAAATGGGACTCATAACATAAATAGTGAAAAGTGGGTGTTACATTATACAGGGGCATAATGTCCACCTCTGCCTACCCCTTCGGGGATAAAAGGCGTGATGTTATATTAAAAATGTAAATCGTCGTCGCCGTCTAATCAACGTCTACGTACGGTTTTTTTTCTATAAAAGTAAATAACATAGCCAGGGTCGAATATCGTTAACTTTAAAGTTCATTAGACTTAAAACTATTGCCGATATTCGAATATAAAATTCTGGTTATAGAATTTTGAAAAAATAGCAGTCTTATATATGAGTAGTGTTGGCTGCGCGACACGCTACTCACGGATAAGAGTCCCGATATGACCTTAAAACTCTTAACAGTAGACCTTTTCTCAATCATTAGTATGTCTCAGGACCACAGAAATATAGAAAAAGGAGTAGTGGCAAGGGGGCGTGTCGATGACGCTCGCAATTGAGCGTTCTGCTCAATGTAGCAAAATATGGCCGTCATCGCGAGTTAGTCTGTTGTCCCTCGCGATCGTACATCAAACGATATTATGTCGCCTTGTGCAATGATTTCGTGCAGAAATATAAGCCAAAGTAAAAACCGTACTATTCATGGCATCTGTTACCATGTCTAAGAACAAATATTTACAATATTTATCTTAAATATATATAAAAATGAATTGCCGTTCGTTAGTCTCGCTAAAACTCGAGAACGGCTGAACCGATTTGGCTAATTCTGGTCTTAGAATGTTCGTGGAAGTCCAGGGAAGGTTTAAACGGTGAGAACAAAAAAATGTAGGCGGTACGAAGTTTGCCGGGTCAGCTAGTCTTAAATATATCTGTCTTCTTTAATATATCTGTGCTCAGGACAGACAGTTTGACTAGTAATAAATAGTAATACTTACTGTAACAGCCTTTGGTACACATCGCAGAGGCAACACATGGTACTGCTGTGCATCTCTTTTGGAGGTGGTGGTGGTTTCGCGCTGTTGCAACATTCAGGGTCGCATTTTAGGTGGAATTTCCCTAGAGGTATGTACTGGAAAGAAAGCTATTTAATTTTGATAATTTTCTGTAGTGAGCATAAATGTATGTAGCTCTAGATCAGGAATAAATATGTTTTTTTAGAATCTTTTTAAAAAAAATTCGTGTCACATCTCGACGTGCCACTGAGTCTAATCTAGATTCAGCTGATTGTCGGTATTTAATAAAACAAATATAATATATGGAAAAGTCCTCACCAGTATTACGACGACGATGGCAATAAATAACAGCAATTTGGTTATACATTCTACTGGACATAAATGATCTGCAAACACAATTTTTAAATAATATGGATATTATTTCATTATACATATAAAACCTACCGTGAACAAATCAGCATTAAACATTATTCATGTAGATAAGATGTAGAAAGAATATTATCTGTAAACATAATTACGAAAGATGTATATGAATGGGACCTTCGGTAGAAGGCATCTTAGACGGGCACATATCGACCAGATTGGTGATATATTAAAGAAGGGCCAAATCAAAAGTACCCTTAATTACGATCATGCATGAAAAGACTGATGACTGTTGAGGAAGTAAAGGGGTTATGTAAGGATCGTAACAATTGGCGTTGCATAGTCTCTGCCTACCCTCATGAGGCATAGGTGTGAGATCATGTATGTATGTTTTCTTTGTGTTTTACCTCCGTACTCGAGATTCATTTAACGGCTACTCAACTCAGTCCTAAGCAATTATTCTCAGATTAAAACTTTATGATGAAACTGGTCTTACGCCTTTAAAGTGATTCCTAAGATTTATTAGCTTTTAAAGTGTTACACATTGTTTCTTTACCATTGATTTTTATATAACTGGTAGTTAAAACATTTATGCATTATCTGCAAGAGTATTGTTATTGCCGGTTTTCTGTGAGGCCGTAGAATTGAGCCGGTCCATTCGCATCAATTAAATGATAAAATGCTTACCACCAAACCCTTCAGATTGCCGACCTAATGCATTGTTATAACGACTCGTCATCGCAATCTTTTCCAAAATGGTTTCCCTTTCATATTTCAATATTGATTGATATCTTCTTCCATCACTTGCACACAAGACACGGTAATTTGAAAAGAAAAATGTAATAAGAAATACCAAAAGAAATGCTGATTCTAAAAACGTCTACATTTTATCAAATTTGTCATTTCTGACAGAAGGTTACAAAAGGAGTGAAGTTGTTTTCGTTTTTAAAATGATTCTACTTTTGATAGCATAGAGTTTGTGTTGAGAGTTTGTAATCAAAAAAGTAAAAGAGGTAAAATGGCATCTTAAGTACCGATTCGAAAGACAACGGCTAGCTCAGAACATTTGTTCACTGTTTTAATGATTGATACCTTAAATCTTAATTACAACAAAACATAGATAACAATACAGTGAGTTATAACTATCATTCAAAATATATTATTTCTATCAATCAAATGAAAGTCGTAATGTCTGCCTCACTTATTGACTTATTGAGTTGGTCAATCACGTTGAAACTACGAAACAGATTTTGTTGAAATTTGGTATACAGGCAGGGGATGAGCTGACTTAGGGGATTTTTATCCCGATTAAATGCTCCCATCGGAAGGAACAGGAATCTTATTCTACGCGGACGAAGTCGCGGGCAACAGCTAGTATAAAATAAAGAAATATAAATTAAGTTTCACAATAAAAAAAAACAACTTAAGAACAAGTGGAATCATTTATTTTCTATTACTATTTTCTCGTTTACTTTTAGAACTGGGACATTCTCCGACACAAGTTTTCCCTTCGATGACACATTTAGAACAATTCATTAAAGAATTCATGCTATCTGATAGCGGTGTTGATAGCGGGGTCGGTTCCGGCTGAGTTGTTTCAGTCCCAACACTTTTATATGTTGTATCATCCTTTCTTTCTTTCTTCTGTTCTTTAAAGTTTCGTTCTCTTTCATGCTTGTGGTCTTTCTTTGGAAGTTCATTAATAGATGCTAAAAATGTTTTTGGTGATGATGAAGGTTTGTTTTTGTCTGCCGAAAAAGGAGGTCTTCCCGAACTGCTAGATGCTGCGGCTTTCAGCTCAGTGTGAGATATGGGTACACTTACTTTATCAGGATCAAAAGAAGTCGATAGCTTCAATGCTATTTCGGACAGTGTTGCAACTAACTCCGCACCGTATCTCGAAATATCAGAAACTTTACTCATTAGAGGTATTTCAACTGTACTTTCAGGTTCTGGTCTGACAACCTCGGGTTTTACATCCTCTGGTTTTGCAGAAAGTGTGAAGTCTTCATTAGAATTGAAAATCGTTCCTGTGGTAACAAGCTGGAAATAGTTTGTTTAATTAAAGTCTGCTTTGTTTTGACCTTATTTTATTTCGATCTCGCTTCTAAGAGCCTTATGAATTTGTATTACTTTACAAAGATCTCTGAGTGTTGTAAATAAAATAACCAAATTATTTCAATACCTTAAACTACATTTTTTTCATTGCTAGTAAAATACGAATATAAAAACAAATACGTACATAATTACCTGGGCTTGTCTTCCGCGGGCAGGCGTGCAATCCAGCATCCTGGCGAAATGGAAGCCTGTATTTTGTAACTGAAACAATACATAACATTACTAACATAAACATAAGGCCTTTTGTTCGTCGAAGGAACAAAGGATGCGGGCAGAAAGTTTTCGAAATCAATAAATCAAATCACGCTTTATCGAGTAAAGCGTTCTAAGCCCCAAAATGGCATAACTATATCAACGAGGTTGATATAATATCGTCCGTGTTATTTCACAAAAGAGTGTGCAAGAGATAAACCTGTATACCCTCAATCATTTGAAGTTATAGGAGATAAATAAGTGTAGCTAGTTTCAATAGTTCTAACTAATGTAAAAACAAATTCCAACACGAATGGAGAACCAACCAATGAAAAAGACGTAACAGTAAAACAAACAACAGAAACAGTAGACATAGTAACTATAAATACGTTATACAATCTAAATCTACATTTTGCAACGGATAGTATTCTAATTAAAAATAAAAGCAATTCTGCAAATATCTTCTACACGTTAGAAGATAACCAATAGATAGTAAGTAAACATAAATACATCACGGGGAACTCTAAACTCCGGTCATTTAGATTACCGAACGCTTTGGTTGGATCTCTTCCAAAAAAGCCAAACTTCATTATATCGTAGACTAGATGGCGTTAAACTACAAACCGGTACGGTTCTCTTATTTCATTGAATTGTTTGAACTTATAACGAGACTGTGAACTTCTCCGAAGTCATATAAGAAATAACTAACTCAACTAGATTGTTTTTAAAATATTATGTCTAAAAAATAGTCTGCAATTTATGGAGGAAAGCTAATATTCAGCAGTCAGTGGGTGACAAATCGGCAAAATGCCACGGCCGGCCCCCAGTTGGAAGGGGCAGCCGTTCGAAGGTTTTCATTTGATCTTGTGTGTGTTTTCCCGAAAACAGGAGCCCATCCGAGGACTTTGCCACGGGCCCCGAAAGGTATACTTACGCTACTGTCAGCAGCGGACGATTTATGGCTGTTAGCTAAGACGAAGATGATTTAATTAAATGTAGCTGAAAGGGTCACTGTTTTGTGTATTTTCTTTCTTACCACATCAGCGACGTTGTTGCAGTATTGGCTCGCAGCGTCCATCGAGTTGTTACAAATTTGTATTATTGGTCTACAAGACCTGTTGAAGTGTAATTAGTATTAATTAATTATTCACAAAATGCGGTGATCAATATTTCATTGGAATTTGAATATTGATATTATGTTGTAGCCGATTTTAACGCAGAAAACATCTTTATATGATCCACAACTTTCTGTTCTTGGTCTAATGTAACGTGAATTGGGTTTTTAGCCTTACACATGAAATAGGAGAATCTTATTCTTATGCAGATTCTTATTCTTATGAGAATCTCATCCTATCTTATTATTATTATGCATGCGAAAGTTTGTGAGTTTATGTTTTTGTTACTCAATCAAGTCAAAACGGATGAAAGCAGCGAAATGAAATTTGAAACAGGGGTAGATTATACTTAGTCTAAAATTACACATAGGCTACATTTTATTCCGGGAGCATGGGCAAATCCGCGAAAAGCTAGTACAAACTGTCAAACACCAAGCGGTCACCGGTGACCGCAACCTATCCTTACTAATATTGTAAATCGGAAAGTGAGTTTGTTTGTTCCATTTTCACGCCGTAACTACTAAATCGATTGCTTTGAATTTTTGCAGACGTGAAGTTAGAAGTCTGGATTAAATAATAGGGTACTTTTTATCCCGGAAAAATTTGATATTCTCGAAGAAAAACGAAATTATTGGTATAGATGGCGCTGTGTGTATTGGTATATGACACATAGGCTACTTTTATCCTTTTGTGACGCGAGCGAAGCCGCGGGTAAAAGCTAGTTGTGCTATAATTGTGTCTATAATGACGGTACTCAAAGAGTTAATATATGTAGGATGACGTTATAACATACTTGACAACATCTGCGACGACTATGCAGGGGCAGTGTACGCAGACACAGTCAGCATGAGGGTGACTTTGGCGTCTGACGAGTCCGGAGATGCCGCTCCGGCCACCTAGACCGCCGTCTTCGAACATTTCCGGACGGCACGCGAAACGACACTCGCCCCGCCATACCTGCCGTTTAATGGAACTGTGTGCTGAGAACTGAGCGGTGTTATAACATAATTATTGCTCGCGCATAACTTATAATGAAATCATAAATTTAATTTGAAATTGAGAAAAAATCTTTAAAGTTCATTTTTTAAAACTTTTTGAAATACAAAATAATTTGAAATTGAAAGAAAAGAAGACTGCCTCGTTGGCTGAGTGATCGTAAGTGCGACTGCCGGACAAGGGGTCGCGGGTTCGATACCCGGGTCGGGCAAAGTATTACTGAGTTTTTAAATATTCTCAGTAGTAGCAGCACGGAGTCTGGAATTGTGCCCGGTATATGGCAATAGGCTCACCCCCTATTACATGGGACTCATAACATAAATAGTGAGAAGTGGGTGTTACATTGTACAGTGGTATAATGTGCACCTCTGCCTACCCCTTCGGGGGTAAAAGGCGTGATGTTATGTTATATTAAAATGGGTAAATAGCCATGGAGTTTCACGCCTGTCTTTCTCCATAGAAATTTGTACCATGAAACGAGGTTCCCCTCCAAGTCACTTAAGTATAATATTGTACATGAATATTGGTAATGGAATTGGGACGTTACTAACCACACTGTATATTATAAATATCAAGGCTATTACAAAGAGAATATAGCCAGTAACCATTTGTCTGGTTCCAGCTGCCACCTGCAACCAACATTTATTAATGTCATTATCTTCATCAACACTTCTCTCTTTCTTTCACTTCTTAACCTTATCTTTAGCTCTTCATAATCCACCAGCAACTGTTCGGATATTGTCAATACCCTAAGTCTTAAATATAAATCTGTTTTACAAAAACCTTTATTGGTTAAAAAATATCTATTATTTATAACATTTGAAATACTAACATGGTCTTGTTTTATATAGGTTCTTTACCAACATACGTGCATGTTAATTATAAGAATGATTATTTTAATTTCATTTCGGAAATATGATAGACTGTATTGTTTTGGTACACATTGCTGTTTGACAATACACGAGTAAACGTGACAAATAAATGTTTATTGACGATACAAAGACAAGAAGTAATATTTTAATCTTTATACCTTTCCTCTTTATAAATAGGTTACATTGATATTAAGGTATAAGGTCAAAAGCCCCTAGATTTGGTCATCCTTTTTGTCATAATATAATTAGTGAAAGCTCTATTTCCACAAACATAATTATTGTAATTGATATTGCTTATAATTTAGCTAACTGTTCAAAAACTGTTATTTATTCAAATTTAATGGTAAGAATATTAGTTGTGATGAAGATTATATTTAAACACTTAGAGATAGAAACGTTTTGTTGATGGAGTTAACCAAATCCAGGTGAATACCTTTTTTTTTGAGGAGGGAAAATCATCCTATGACTTCTCCCGCCTGGGTGAGGCGGGAGGGAGTGTCAGACTCTTACTGACTAAAAACCACCCCGTTCCTACACCTGCACTTCGAACCGGAGCCCCGGCAACCCGTTAAGTCTTCCGCGGCGCAAAAAAAAAATGATGTCGGAGGAAAACCTCTAGGGTCCTAGTTTTTTGGGGATATAAGGCTAGGGAGTGTGGGATTTTTGCTTCACTTAAACCACCTCGGTGGCCACCCTAAACCCCTTAATGGAGGCACCGGGCATAGTAATATAGGCAATTAGCATAAATTATTGTAATTGAAAAACTGGGCTAAGTTCCAACCGGCCGATCTGGTAATCATTGGAGTCCACCAATGATTACCAGACGTCCGTCTATGTTCAGCAGTAACGATTTGTGGCTGATATAATGATTACGAACAGGTATTAACATAGATGAATGTATTCCAGAAACAGAGGGTCTCAGTAGCGGCTGCGAGGCGAGTGGAGTACGAGAGGAAATTGCAAGAGACTATGCAGCACTCCAATCCAAATTGAGAAGAGAGTTCTCAGACAGGCGAGGGAAACTGTACGCAGGTGAGATTTTAAAATAGAAGTCTAGATAACAATAGGACAACTTTTGTTACAAGTTAAATCAAAGAAGACACAAGACCATGCGTAGCTGGAACACCCTTTGAACTAAAATCTTGAAACCAACTACCAAGCTTAGATGTCATAGCAAAACCTTTAGAGTCAAGGAAGACTGTCTCGTGACTAGCCTGTGAACTGCCAGGGGCTGTTAATAAGTGGATAGTCAATTTTTAAAATGAAAACCATTTTAATTCCAGCCGCTCGTCCTGTAGCTACCGAGGAGCAGTTGTCAGCAGACTTCCGCAAGAAGCTTGCTGAGTGGCAGCTTAAAAAGGGAGTCAAGCAGCCACTACCCATCCCAGCCAGACAGGATCTTAGCGAGGACTTCCTAAAGAGATGGGGTAAGATCAAGAAAATTAATGAATGCGTTAACACATCCAATTAATGTGCAATCATTCTAAATGAGTTATGTGAGTACCTAAGTAAATATGATAGATCTTGGTAAAAAGTAGAACGAAAATGACTGTCTATCACCAATAACCAAAACTATATTTTTTTAAGAAATTAATCGTCGTGTATTTTCACAGACGAATGGAAACGCATGAAGGAGACGAATTCAGTACCAGCCTGGGAAGAGGAAGCTAAACCCGATGAGGTGCTGGTACAAACGTCTACAGGACTCTTTAAATTTCAAGGTAAGAAATTGTGATTGTGTTAGGTGTATGTCGAAATCCAATTACAGATTTAGTTAATACAAAACAAACTCTGATTACAATTATACAATCTGAAATGTAACGCCTCCATTTTCTTCATTACAGGTATATCTCGATCATTTACTCGTAAGTTACACGAATGGGAGAAGTCTCGTGGAATTGCTCCAGAAGCCTCCACATCAGCTCTCCTTAGAGCAGCAAAGGCCCGCACCAGCAAAGTTCCCCAGGCACCTCTCACCAGGACGCAGTCTGATGGAAGCGTGGCTCCATCAACTGCTGGATCTGGTAGACTCCATGCTTCAAGTCTCAGTGTCAACGATGCTGATGATTTCGATTCAGAATATGAGAGGGAACATTCTGTGAGTATTTAAAATACATGTCTACTTACAAAAACATTAATGTCTTTTATTTTTCAAAGCGTTAGCAGACATGCGATGCAGGTGAGATAAAATGTTTACATTCATCTTCCTTTTCTCAGCTTGATGGCCTTGACGATTGTGATGGTCCAGAGACCCGAGGAGCTGTTCTTGTAGAAGTGGAAGATGAAGAAATTTGTACAGCAGCTCCCTTGGTTGCTGTGTCTCCTCGCCATACTCCTCAGAAACCTGTCTATACCTACGGACAGGCTGAAGCTAGGTTGCTGTGCGAAACCAGCTCTGCAGTCACAGGAACTGCTGTTCTACAGCCAAATGGAGCTGGTATATAATTTACTTACTTTTATATTATTTTAATTGTTCTAAAAACCAAATGTAATATACAACTATAATTTTCTACAGTCATCTTATCCGATGCCCGTAACGTTAAGTCAAAGGAATCATCTGGAGCGAGACCAAAAACTCGAGAACAGGTAACACACACATTTCTCGTTGTTTCGAAAACTCAGTCTCAATCCTTCATAAGTAAATAACATTACAGAACAAACACTCAGAGAAGGGCAGAAGGAAGATCATGAGACAACCGAGCATAGAAGAAGATGCCATGTTCATCAGAAAAACCATAGAAGAAATAGAAAGAGGAAGTTCTAGTCGCTTTAGAGAAAGAGAAGCCACTGATAATGAAACTCGTCACAAAAGTCCCGAGAGGATTTCACCAGTTTTACAAAGAAAAGAAATAGACAGAGATTATAGTCCAAAAGTCAACAAACAAAAAGATAATGATAAAGAAAGAATTATTGATGCCAAAGATAGAGATAGTATTGAAGAATGCAAAGATGATAGCAAAAAGAAAGATTCAGAAAAAACTAATGGTAAAAAGAAAACTAAATGTAGAGCCAGGCTAGAGAGGGAGCAGTCGAAACCTTCAGAAAGTGACACGGAACCTGAGGTCGATACTGTAACAGTGGAGATACCGAGAAGAAGAAAACGACCAAGACGTGCATCTGAGAAGCCTAGAACACCTCCAACTTCACTGCATTCAGATTCTGAGGGAGAAGTAAGTATATTTCGAAAACTCGAAAATCATAAATGTAGTGTCAGACGCATTGAACACATTTAAATTCGTCTCAATTAATTTCCAGATATTCGTCCTCAAACTAAAAGCACCAGAACAACGTGACCATTCTCCAGAAGTCATTGTGAAAACCACTCGCAAAATATTCTCTCCAGTAGTTCGTAGTGGAGAGTCCGTACCCAGGGCTGTAATACCAGTAAACGTTGAAGATCTTGCTGAAGTCAGACCTTTAGAACATCGAAATGAAGGAAAGAAGAAAGAGACCAAATCAGAAAAGGTAAAACCAGAAAAGACTACACGTTCCAAAAGTTCTGGTGACCTGCAAGAGGCTGAAGAGTTGAAGAAGAGGACCAGGCCACCACTGCCATCTTCACCTTCATCACAAAGAAAGCCACAGCCTCCAAAAGAAACCGCACCGTCCATCCGGATTATGATACAGCGTTACAATAAGAAGATTAATGAGGAAGGTAATAATCTAAAATAAATGTTATCTATAATTGGTGTCTCAAAAATTCACAATCAAATGGCAAACAATTTAGATGTAAAAGGCAAAATTGAACCGAATGACTGATAAATGGATGATAATATTTCAGGACATACATCGCCAGTCAGCAGTGGAGCATCTTCACCCGCCTGGAGATCCCCCTCCACTGAACGTCGAAGACCTCCCGATATGCCTGTGGGTGTAAACATCAGGTAACTGAACTTTCTGTTGCCATTATCGATTGAATTTGTTAAATATTTTACAATGATAATTTCAACTCTTTCCAGAAATAACCCATTCCTAGAGAGGGAAGTCCAAAAATCAGCGAGCGCCTGTCAACTGTCCAGACGCGACGCTACTTCAGCGGAGAAGCGCCTGACGCCAGCACCTGCAGCAGGACTAGATGGTGTTCTAAAATCCCATAGTGCTAATGCCTTACACCCAGAGAAAACAGTCAGAGATATAGCTGACACCTCAAGTAAAAAGAAAGAAGACAGTCAAGAAACAATAATGCCCACAGCTAGTACTGACACTATAGTACCAAACCCAAGAATTCAGCCAGAAACCTCGTCAATAACTGCTGAATCTCTGCCAGCTTTGAGACATGTATCTGATGTCACAGTCCCTACATTCAGCAGCTACATGTCTGGAGAACCAGGGCTATTCGGGAGGTCTATATCTACCGTGGAAACCAGTAATTTCCAGGATTACGAAGCTGCAGCAGCCACGTTGTCTGAAAGAGCTGCGAAGATTCGTGCTGCAAGGGAGAGGTTTTTAGCTTCGACGGTGCCTATGAGGAGGGAAGGTACCAGTTCTGCAAGCGATTTGAGGCCTGGAGACAGGTGAGTGGTTTTCAAATTATATTGATCATCGTCATCACCAGCCTATGTCCAGTAGGCTATGGACTGCACGGTTGGTACGGTGGCTAGGTAACCGGCTGCCGTGCAACGTGTCGCGGGTTCGATCCCGCACGGAACAACACTTTGTGTGATCCACAAATTGTTGATCCGGGTCTGGGTGTCATGTGTATGTATGTGAACTTGTATGTTTGTAAACGCACCCACGACACAGGAGAAAATCCGACTGTTGGGCAACGTTTCGAAAAAAAAAAAGTAGTGGTTACTATTGGACATAAGCATCTACCAATAGCATACCACCTTAGCTCTATGCATGTGACAACCAGCCACTTTGTAATATTTACTCCATCTAATTAAAGTATATGTCTGTAATGGTTTCAGGTCGAGTAGAATAAGTTGCGAGAGTGACGTCACAGAATCCCAAGGCTCCAGCACCCAGGAATCTGCGGCGTTGGGCCGGAGTGCCTCCACGGGGATGGTCAACGTGGACAGAGAGGCTTGGCAAAGGGTGGCTGAAGGTAAATCACTATTTATTCTTTTTACATTCATACGTCATTTTAGTTACGATCAAAATATTATAAATTAAGTAGTAGGGCCAAAATCTGCCCTTCTAGATTTAGGTAGGCATTTATAACTAAAGAAACCTTTTATATAATTGTTTAGATAATAATACGTTCAATATTTAGTCACTACTCGTTAAGTCTTCTGCGGCTTCGTAACTGAGTTATGCGTTCTTTTAAATTCCTAATTTTATCTCAAAGAAGCTTTACGAAGCTTTTAGCATGTACCTATTTATGTTTTATATTATGTTCCAGGCTCCCGTCGGGAAGGTCGGTCCCACCGCTCCCGATTCAGCCTGGCCCGCTTGGCAGCTAAACTGCGGCGACGTGACGAGGGCGGTGCAGTATCCCGACTCTGCCGCCAAAGTCTGCTAGTCCAGCTCATCAATAAACATTAAAATATACATTATACTGTACGCATTGTACTTTGTATTTTATTTTGACTGGACTCCTGGGAGTTAACTAAACCAGTAACCTGATGCTGTCCACCACTTACCACTGCGCATGTTTTTTTGTTGCAATTGTACCCACCGTTCATTATCCATTAAATTCGTTTTTACAATAGGTATACTCTGAGCTATGAATCAAAATGCATTAAGAATTAGTCGAGTGAGAGAATAGAAAACAATAGTTTACGTAAAGCCAATACATTCTTATTCCCTGTGTCGATTACCGCTTATAAAGCATTTGGCTTATGACTTCTAGCTTCTAGCACAAATGGTCCAATTAGCATTCATGTTGGACAATAAAGCCGACACCATTACAAGTAATTTTCAAAGAACCAGGTCGATTTTCGATTTTGGAGGTTCATCTGAAGGTGATAAAATAAAAATAAAACAATTTTAGCCATACTTTATTTTCAAATTTAATATCGTTTCGTACAATACCGTGTTAACAGTCCGACGTCCGCATTCAATAGTTCGGTAACAATAATTACCATATCAAAAGGTGGATGCTCGAACTAATAGCATTTATTATAAAAACACTACGTTTCAGTTATTTATTAGTAATAATAAGACTCAAAAGAACACTTATAAACAATATTAATGGGTAATTTGGTTGAGGTAGATTCAGTTATATTTTTAAATAACTAACTTTTTTTGTTTTGTGGGCACATGACTTAACATGGTGGAGGTTACAACGGCGAGGGTCAAAGTTTACAAAGGTAATTTTCGCGCCGTTTTATTGGCGCCATTTTTGTAGCCCGTCAACAATGCGAGGCGTAATGTTGCTAGTCTCGAAATATCTTACTTTAACATTTTTAAAGGTAGGTACAGGAATTCATAACATTCATTAATCTTTAAAATCAAATAGTGCAATATCTCTATCATGCCCCCACAATATATTTTGAAAATCCCTTACTTTACGATTTCATTTAAACGAAAACCTGGGATATTTTAATTTTACACGAGACAAAATTTAGAATCACTACATTATAAAATAAGAAATATTTTTTATTACACAAAAAAAAGTATTGGTAATTTTTATTTAGTACAATTATTAAATTATCCCAATTTTTCGGTATATACAAAATATTTGACTTACAAGCACGGGTTGTGGCTTTCATCAATAGGTACTTATATCGAAATTGAGCCACCACAATGGTCTTTAAATTTTTAAACTTGTATAATATTAATATACAACAACTCCTTATGTTATCTCCTGTAGAAAATGCTATTGGTGCTTTGCAACGAATTCACAAAACTACTGCCCTAGTCTTGCCAATGAAATACACTTAATCAAATTATTATTTACACGTAAAATACAATAATTTTAGAATTTCATAAATTCGTAATTATATAAATTAAATACAATAATTCTTACATAATGAAACATCTTTGTAGTAACAATGAAAGTAATAAAATTATTGGATGGTAGAATGTTTAGGTAAGCTCTTAATTAAAAAATGTAATTATTTCATTAGCAAGATAACACAATGATACATCTAACAATGTCTCTTGCTAAAAGTTTAAAGATGTCCAAAAGCGAGAAATAAAGATGTCTTCGAGCAGAAGTCAAAAACTTTGCAAACGAGAAGAGTACAAAAATTGATTTAGGTACGGAAACACTAAACGTTAACTTTTAAGAAAAATACTACAGAGGTTGGTCCCCTGACATTTAACATTAAAAAAGTAGAAGAGAATAAAGGTTTTTTAAACCACATTAACAGTTAATAAATTATTTTTTTTATCGTCGCAAAGAAAACCAATAACATGCAATTTGAATGAAGAAAGGGAACAAAAAAATCAAGCTTAAATTCACAAAAACTTAAACTAACTCGTGTTAGACATCGAACTATGTTTAAAATTATATATATACTTTATATTAAATATATATTTTGGACGCGTTTCACTAAGTACATGCTACAAAATCAACGCCACAACTATAGGTACTGAGTCTTAGTACTATTTGAAAAACGTCAAAATAAAATCGAAATTCCGCTTGGACTGTAAAACTTTAAATAATTTTGAACAAATAATCTTCAACAGGTATATATATACGTCTGTATATACAACAAATATTAACTATTCTATTGCTTTAAAATTTCAGGTGTATCACGTATATTATTTTCGAATCTGTGACATTTTGTTTCCTGTGTAACATTATAAGGTTTTTACACAATAGCACACATCAGCAATAATTAAGCAATGTTTTGGTAACAGAATACTTTATAAAACCAAATAACAGTCTCTATATAAAAAAAAACATCTGTAATTTGGTATAACAAAAATTCGATTGAATTTAATCAAATATGAATTTAGTCAAATGTAAACTTGTAAAACCATGAATGTTAGAATAATTAACATGAGTAAAATACTGCTGACGGTGTACCATATAAAAACGTCTACACATAACAACAGATTGTACAAAAATACAGTGATGGAACAACGTGGTCAATTAATAACATTATTGCTTATTACCGAGTACTATTAATAATAGTTTGTAACAAATTGGTCGGCTATACAATAGGTATCGTAGTTTGCAACGTCGCTTAATGGTAAAATGTAACCTTACATTTGTATATATAGTTAAAAAATAAAATAATAATTAATAAAAAAAAAACAAGAAAAAAACTGTATTTACAATGTAAAAAATCTGTTTGGTAGGTGAAACTATTGCAGTCAATATGGAATGTGCGTTAGTAGAAATATTGTATATATGTCTATTGTAATAAATATAGTGGAATGGAATACCCGCTTTGATAAAGAAAAACATGTGGGAAAACATGAACACTGATTATGGGATAATGAAAACAAGAATTATCGGTTGGGGGATGGTTATTAACTTTACTTGATAACGCAGTTTAACGCTAAAACTAGTTATTCTTTTTTGGTTGAAAAAAATCGTGACGTGACATGAAGACGTATAAAAAAAACATTTCTTGTATTCTTTTTCGAAGCTTTGTTTTTTTTTAAAACCATCCCCGCAATACAGTTTACAATTAATATATTGCGAAATGAGATTCAAAATTATCATCAG
This sequence comes from Spodoptera littoralis, assembly GCA_902850265.1. NCBI lineage: Eukaryota > Metazoa > Arthropoda > Insecta > Lepidoptera > Noctuidae > Spodoptera > Spodoptera littoralis. The sequence goes on along the minus strand of LR824542.2, from coordinate 1,013,446 downwards.
AGGCACAACATCAGGCTTATAATTATTATTTTCTTATTTTTTTTCACTCCAAGGACGGACAAGCCAATGTAAAAACGTTTAAAAAAACTGTATAGAAACAACATTAAAATCAATATCAGCGTAATATGGGAACAACTATTGTAGGTTTACCTTAATCCTATTCATTGTAGTTATTTTTCTGGTCTATTTACTAGAAAATATTGGAAAATAAGTCAGTTGTGCGATAGGGGGATTTTTTTTATAGTTGACGATATCAAATCTTATTCAAAATAAATCAGTTGAAAGGCGGATACTAACAATTTCCAATTGTTTACAGTTTAATTAATTTAATCAAATTTAGTATTTAACCAATAAATAGACCAAACAAATAAGTTTGCAACATATTTATAAATGCATGCACTACTGTTTTATAAATAAATTACAAAAAACATTGTACATCATTCAGGTATCTGTTATTGCGTTGACGATTAAATTGTTTTGGTTTCACAATACAATAATTATCAATAATAATAATAATAGAAAAATTATAATAATCCAACAGTTTTCAGTAATACAGTTACAGTGGCCAAATTATTACTTAACACAACCACGAGTGAACTTGAAAAATCCATAATTATTGAATAAAAAAATAAAATAAAAAATAAGTTACATTAACTTGTTAACTACGCGGTAATCTTATGGTAGAAATTATAATTCTTATTATTATATAACTACGGTATTTTTGAACATTCAAAGTTTAACCTATTTTCTTGTATAAAATCAAATGCGTTATTTATATTTATATTATTATTTTCATTTAAGAGTAGGTAGCAAATACTATCTGACATAGTTTTTAATCTATATTTCTTAAAAATGCAACGCTTATTTCCTTAGAAAAACTGTTATTCTTCATAAAATTTATCTCCTTACGAAACAGTAACTATTACTTCTCATGTTAATTCAAATTTTAAGAAAAATATGTTTGGTGTTATAGTTATAGAAGTCATTAATTTATTATTAATCTTTATTATATCATAGAAAACATTGAATCGTTATTTTTATTTTATTAAAAATAGTCACCGAAGCATTTGTATTTTTAAATGTAATTTTATCATCTTTTTATACAACTTACTTATTTTAATGGAAATAGGCGATTAAATAAATTGTGTTTTTATACATTTTTGGCTCTAAATGGTCCTTTAGACTGCTGTAGGTACTTTTGAACAGTGTGTCGTGTAATGGTAATACGTATTAAATATTTCAAGACAACAGCGAAATTCGGACACGCAATATAACAATACTGGGAGAAAAAAAACATGTGTAATATATTAGAAAAAAAAAACAAAACCAGCGCACTACGTCGAGCCCAAGAAGAAACGTTGAAAAAAATACAAAAAATGCACTAATTTTCTGCTAAAACCAAGGAAAAAAGTAGCTCATACTCCATTGAAACTATTCAGAATCGAAGCTTAGACCCTGTGACAAAACCTAGCGTCAAAGATAAAATTCTAGATTTGTTTAAAGATCTAAAACTACACCTAAGTCTAGCTAACTTAGTGTAATTGAATTTTTTCAGGTACATAGTCGGCGTTTTCCTTTCAATTTAATTTTAAACTGAGTTTTTTTTATATTTTATAATATTATTTACAATGGCGACCGGGTGCCATAATAAGTCAAAAAATAAATTTATTTAGACGTAAAAATGCCCTAAATTTAATATTATTAAAGAGAAAAATTTATACAATTTCGTGAAAATTTCCAAATTTAATTTCTTTTTTTATTTTTTGACTTAATGTACGCCGCGTTCGCCAATCCTTACCGTATAATAAATTGTACCTAGGTGCTTTTACTCAAGAAATATAAATAGGTACTAAATATATACTTTATACTCGAAGATAGGCGCCTGATTTTAGTGCGATAAACAAAATCAGTCAAGATTTTTGTACACAAATAGAAACCAAAAATGTGCTAGTCAAGGTACTGCCGTAAGTATTCTAATACCTTATTGTTGATCGATGTTATTAGATTATCTGTTTATTCATCTTAATCTGTAATCTGTAACAACCACTTTATTATCTGTCCTATAACTATTTCCGTTATAGTTAATTTTTATTGTCTTACCATCAAATCACATTACCATTAAGTAATCTAGCTTGAGATTGTCAATATATTTTTTTAAACAAATAAAAGGATAACCTGCATAACATCGACCAATAACCGTCCACTAACACTATCTTAAATAAAAAAAACTGAAGAAAAATAAAAAAAAAATACATTACAAATTATCAGTGAAATACTTACGGTCCTAATAATAAATAAATAAAAAAAACACCACTAAATCTATGCAGTAAGTGCCATTCAACCTCATCGATGGGTTATCGAAGAAAACTTAATCGATCTTCAACATTAAACATTTTCGAATAACATCTAAATTAATCTTAAAACGAATAAAATGAGGTAGATACAAATTGTGATATGGAATAATGGTCGGCGAACATAATTTGACATTTACACAAACATGTCCGCCGTGGCAGAACACGTTTAGCTTACGTCACTACAACATTTGGCCACGTCAGTCTTCTTTTTTAAATTTATTTAATAAATAATGTTTTAAAAAGCGCAAAGCTAATTAAGTATTGCAGGTTATACCGCTAATAATAGGCACTTTAATATTATTATAAATATATTCTAATAATAAAACTGAATTTTAAGTTGTGCTAATTAGGCGGGATTTTTCATTACGTTATCTGAAAGTGGGTACATTTCAGACAACATTATATATTTTACATTATTGTAGTTTAAAAACAGTTGTATTTGATGCTAAATAAAACCAGTTTTTAACAAACTGCAATAACTGTAACGTATAAAATAATTGGATTTATTTTATAAATGTATTTTATAATGTGATGTGAAATAGTGGCATGACCACCAGTGGCATAACGTAAGCTAAACATGTTCCAGTTTCAAAAAAAGAGGGGGAAATGTCCAATAACTTTTTTTAGTAACTTTTATAACGATAACGCGTGCTTTAATAAACTATTTTCAATTCATAATAGTCATAGTTCGTTGTAATATATTATTACTTTATCATTATATATATACTTTATATTTTAAATTTACTTTTTTAATCTATCTACTTGATTTCTTAGGTTTTAAGTAGGTATCTAGAATTTTGTGAATCATAAAACTGCTAAAACAAACTATAACAGTGATATATAAAAACCTGTGCATTTGTATTATTGTTATTAATATATGTGACAAATATATATATTTAAAACAAAATCTGGAATGTAAATTGTGAAGAATACTAGCATCTGAGGCTTTGTCTATTTACTGTGTGAAATAATAATCAGAAAATAATAAATATTTAGTAGTTTATGTAAAGTAATTATCATATTTTCAACATGGATAAATATTTTTTGTTCTATGTTATGTACACGCGAATTTCAATGTGTTTGTAATTATTTTGGTCTATATTTTGTACGATTATGTTGCACTAACGGTGAATCTATTTGTATGACTTATGAACCAGTGTGTACTTCAAAGAGGCACTGTTTATATCCACGACCCGCGGCCGCGCGGCGGGAGGCGCGCCGGCGCAGACCTGCGGTCACGTGCGTACGCGCCATTCCTACATTATTGTCGGGCGCATTTAATCTCAGGCCGTAAACGAACAACGCTATTTACAAGTGCGTGTTGCCGTAAAATCGGCAATAAAAACGTTATATAATAATATACATAGTAACAATTATTAGAGGGTGATCCTTCACTACGGCGAAGTTACGAACAGATTAGGCGAGAATAACTTCACGTGCTATTGAACAACAGTTACTTCCGACCTGAATCCATTTTTAACACTTAAATTATTTACCCGTACTATTGTTTACCAAAATAATATCAGCCTTACAATCATTAAAAATAAATTCTAACGTTAGGAACGAAACACGATAAGCTATCCTCGCGCGAACCCGTATCATTCGGACTATTTTAAGCCTCATTATTATCTATTAAAAACTTTAAGTATTACCCTTCCTTATTTTAGTCGTATATCCATTTTACTGTGTCTAACGAGCAACTAGTAAAAAAAACATTTTTGTCTGTACACAATCTCAATCCTTGACTTATAAATAGCACACCATTCGAATTGACGCGAGAAATCGGTATCGAAGGATACCAGATCTCAGGGGCCGCCTACCCCTAGTGTAGTTCTTGCTTATCGGGAGGGTGGGGGGTTCTCAACCGTTAGGTTGGAGCGTGGGGAGAATTTTGCTGTTGTCTAGTTGGAAGTCGGTGCTTCGCGTGAGTTCGGAGTTCATGTTGTCGTCAGGGAGTTTGTTGAACGAGTTGTTAGCGCTGAGGTCCCTGGAGGACCGCGAGACCTCGTACTCCGGCCTCCGGGAGGTGTCGAGGAGGTTGAAGGTGGTGGAGGCGGAGGTGTCAGGGTCGAGGACTGTCTCCAGAGTGGTGTCGGGGTCCTCGTAGCGAGCCACGTCGAACGCAGCCTCGTAGCGACGGCCCTTGCGCATGCGACCGTTCGGCGTCTTCGACTGCTGTCAATGATAACTTCACGTTAGACACATAATTCATTTTTATAAATTGGTTTACAGAAAATGACATGGAATTTAGATATTTTATTCATGCAGTTATCAAAATAGTTACAGAGAAAACAAAAAGGGACTCTGGTATCCCCATTACAATGTAATTATATTACTTAACATCACATCATGTCTCTTTGTCTCTACAGAACTAGGTGAAGGTTACTGTGTTCAGTTTTAGTAGCTGTATTATAAGTCCCATTCATATCTAAGAACATAACTAGAACTTCATTCACGAATGAACCTCATACCTCCCAACGTCAAACATACAAATCCGATAACAAAATACTTACGTTAGGATTCTCAGTAATATGAACGTGACCGTTGAGTAGAGGTTCTCCAGCATCCTTGGATCCTCCTCCGTTGGCGAGGCGGTTACCGATGTTCTGCACATACGACACAACTTCTTAGACTCTGCCCACGACTCTGGGTAAAAGGGGATATAGTACCAAGTACCTGCTAGGTACATACCTTCATTTCTGCGCCCTCTTCTTCGTTGCCGTCATTTGACGATAGGTTGCGTCGGCGGGACCTGGAAGATTGTTAAATTAGATTACATTTATAAATGGTTAAAGATTTGACTGCCTCGTTGGCCGATTGGTAGCAGATGCGACTGCCGGGCAAGAGGTCTCGGGTTCGATTCCCGGGTCGGGCAAAGTATTACTAGGTTTTAATAAAAAAATCTCAGTAGTAGCATGGAGTCTGGAATTGTGCCCGGTATATGGCAATAGGCTCACCCCTATTAAATGGGACTCATAAAATAAATAGTGAAAAGTGGGTGTTACATTGTACAGTGGCATAGTGTACACCTCTACCTACCCCTTCGGGGATAAAAGTCGTGATATTATGTTATGTAGGTTAAAGATTTTTAGTGGTATCAGTTGGAAAGATTACAAGTTTCGTGCATACTGCAATGTGTTTTATAATTCGAAAATGTTCAGTATCAGTATTTAGATTAAAACTTTTACTAGTTATGAAAGAGTCCCATGTAATATATTTAGTGGTAAGTAGATTGTTGCTACACATACTTCATCATTCATCGTGTTAGCCTGTTACAATTCGGCTCCCACTGCTGAGCAAAGACCAAGAACGGTGTAATCAGGAAAATATACTGATTTTTTTAAGTACTGATGTACGTTGTTTAACTGCTCAGCATTTTTATGGCACATTTTTAGGAAAACTATTATTGAATCCTTACTTCCTTACTTATATTATAAATCGGAAAGTGAGTTTGTTTGTTTGTTCTGCTTTCACGCCGTAACTACTAAACCGATTGCTTTGAAATTTTGCAGACGTAAAGTTTGAAAATCCTTTTGAAAATTTTGATATTTCCGAGGGAAAACAAAAATATTGGTATAGATGGCGCTGTATCATTTAAAACCAGTTAACGAATCACCTACTTATTGGAAAAATCTAAATAGCGCGATATAACCGAATTCCACGCGAAAGCTAATTGTTGGTTTGCCTGTCTTAAACGACAGAACGGAGGTTATAATTAACGTGACATTTTAACTAAAGGTAGTTGAAGGGATGGATAGTCACATAGGCTACTTTTTATCCTTTTGTGACGCGAGCGAAGCCGCGGGTAAAAGCTAGTTTTGTATAAAGGAGACATACCTGACAGGAGAATGGGACCTCTTCCTCCGTCTCCATATGCACACTGCTGCAGCCGCCAACACGCAGATCAGAACCACTCCACAGCCAATACCGATACCTGCGATAAAAAGAAATAATAATAATTATTATTTTAATTTAAATTAACAAACTTTTTAAAAACAATATTTTAAGCAGCTAAGTATTTATGATTATATAAACTAAACGTATACCTATATAAAATATCAGCTGAATCGATTGAAGATATCTGCTTCAAAAGCTGCAGGATTCCACTTCACACACACATACATACAATACATTGCAAGGTAAATAAAATCTTGTCATTATGAGTACTCTATTTACCCTTCTTTACTTAAACACTACTTATCCGTTTTCAATCTTAAAGCCACGTTTCCACTAGGAGATGTCGCGCAGACATATCGCTCAACTTTCGCGTGTATCTTTGTGGGACAATGTCGCTCAACATTTTGCTTGTTCATATTGGCCAGTTGTGATCAGTATGTCGCCGGAGGAGGAGTCAATATTCTCGTTGGACTACACTACTGCCATTTCCAAAATACAAAGCGATATACGTTCTCACTACTCAATGCCTATCCGGCGACTGCCGAGGGACCAAAATCGCGTGTATCAACGCTCGCAGAGCTTTGACTAGCGACAAGTTGCGCGACCCGTGAATTTCCTGTTGAGTGACAGAGTCGCGGAACAAATGTGAGAAAGTGTGAAAATGCACCTAGTCAAAATACGGCTCAATTCAGAATCTCGACATTAAGGGCGAGGCTCCATTTGTCCGTTGCGCTGCGTTGCGCCGCGTCGTCGCAACGGAACAATGCGTTGTAGCATTGTATGTATAAATATGAAATAATAGATTTATAGATTTACTCATAGACTTTAACTTGGCCTAGTCAAAAATTTCAAATACAAAACTTTTTTTCTGCCTTGTTGGCCGAGTGGTTGCAAGTCCGACTGGGCCCCTTGTCCGACCGGGCAAGGGGTCTCGGGTACGGCCCGGGTCAGGCAAAGTATTACTGGATTTTATCAAAAAATCTCAATAGTAACGGAGTTTGAAATTGTGCTCGGTAACAGGCTCAGCCCCTATTACATGGGACTCATAACATAAATAGTGAAAAGTGGGTGTTACATTGTACAGTGGTGTTAAGTGCCGTAAGTACACCTCTGCCTATACCTTCAGGGATAAAAGACGTGATGTCTATTTTACTTTTTTTCCATAACTAAAATAATATCATTTTAACGAGAACCCTAACCAACATACCCAGCTACAGCCGGTTTAGCTGGTAGGCCGCACCCCCTAGAAGCTTAATCACGGGTATATTATCAACAGCGGAGAGTTTTCACTCTAATCTTTAAAGCTGAACAATTATAAAATCGTTACGCATGCGTAACCCATTACAGGTGCAATAGATTTGTAACATCAATACTTCTGCATACTGAACGTATTATTTCATATTTACGACACACGTTGTAATAATACTGATAAGCAATAGAAAGCAGGTATATAAAAATGGTCGAAATCATACTCAAAATTACCCATAATACCCAATCACCTTTATTAACTAAGAAAAAGCAAACAAAACACAATAAAAAGGAAGAAAAAAGCCACAGATTTATACACTACAAAAGAAAGTATAAGAAGCGATGAGCTACAATGCCTCCTTAGAGCGAGGCCCCATTTGTCAGTTGTACTGCGTTGCATCGCGTCGTCGCAACGGTGTAATGAGGAATGTCATAAAACATAATTATATGGAAAACGACGCTGAGACGATGCAACGCATTACAATGAACAAATGGCGCCTCGATCTGAGGGTGCGTCCGCATCTGGCGAAGGTGCCGCTCGCGAGCTGCGCGCGTGCTGTCATGGCAATAGTTTGGTGCTCGACTCATACAAGGTTCGTATAAATAATAATTCAAAATGTACGCACACAGCTCGCCGGTGGTTCGCGAGCTGGGCGTTCACGGAGTATTCGTCAGATGTAGACGCACCCTTACGCACTAGTGGTTGACCGCATAGATGGTTCGTATCACCTGACGCAGTTGCCATAGAGGTTGTATTGCGGTTGCATATTTAATTAGAAAAAGCAGCAAATCACTGGGTGCGGCTAGCCGCGCGGTTAACCGCTAGTGCGTAGGAGGGAGGTATCATTATTTTGAAACCAAGGCACAACAAAAAGCTTTGTAGCTTAGCAACAGGTATAAAACATCACCCCTTTACTTTATAATAGTAAAAATAACCAAGAAATAGCATAAAAATTAAGAAAAAAGGCACAAAAAGAAGAATTAAGAAAAAAAGCACAAGAAATATAAAGAAAAAAGTTTAATAGTTACTTAACCTTTTACCGCCATGTTCGGCTATAGACAAGATACAAAAAGTACTTAAAAAAATGACGTGTTCTTGTAATCTACGGCCGATAGTGGTGGATTAGCTCAGTTTTTGTTTGTCGTGTAAAGCCGATCGTGGTGATAAAATGGTAAACACTACAATAAGAGGCAAGAAAGCTTAAAAATATTATTCTTATGGTAAATAAGAAAGAAATGTACTCAGATAGTATTGCGACTGGTCTGGTGGCCGCGGTGGAATGGTCAGCACTTGACTGCGAGGGTTGGGCCCTGGGAGTATCACCATCACGTACGTTGATTGCTCAGGTTCAAGGCCTGAGATCTGAAATAATAGAGAGATTATTTTACATCTTTTGTTAATACATAACTGGTGAAACATACCGTATTGTAGATTTGCTTACTATTTTTGGGTATAAAAAGCGTGATGATACGTTATCTACATATATAAAAATGAAACCCGTTTCCCATTGTCACGCCATAACTTGGGAACGGCTAGACCGATTTGTCTGATTTTTTTTTTGTTTGTGTTTGTTATCTTCAGGAGAAGGTTCTTATGACAGAAAAAAGCGCTGACAATCCCACGAGAATGGGAGAAACGGGATTGCGCGTACGAAGTTAGTGTATTTAAAAAAATGTTACTAACAGGTTCATCCAACATCCTACTAATTAAGTACTTCAACCGGAGTTAATCAAAAATAAAAATATGTGTGTGTCAGGACATGATATTTTCCGATCCAATAAAGATGTACCTATGGAAAAAAAACAAATAAGAATCACAATTGTACTCACATGTACGCTGTTAGTGGTGACGTTGATGGTGAGCCAGAGGTCAAGCGACTGAGTGAGGTTCTGCGAGTAGCGCACCATGCGTGGACCCTGGCCCTTCCAGGTCACCTGTACACCCGTCGGGGTGTACCAATACTGCAAATCCTTGGCTTCTTGAAAGTAGAATGAAAACATAAATCAGCATTATATAGGTATTTTAATGATGATTGTTACACATTACGTAATTTACGATCCTTTACGTTGCAATCTCACACATCAATCACCGTGAAGTCACCGACAACTGAGGTCCAAGCACGAATAGCTATCGCATTCGTATCGTAACAGTATCGAGCGAATTAAGCGTTCTGATTGGTTGGTTCACTTGAGCCGGCCAATCAGAGCGCCGAATGCGCTCGATACTATTACGTTACGAATGCGATAGTTATTCGTGCTTGGCACTCGGTTTGGTGACGGTTCACGTATCCACAACCACCAGTCACTGCCACATCGCTCGTCAGACACGGAGTCGTTTTGACTGAATTATGGGACGCAACAACAGTCATGTCTTTATAATAACTATCGTGACATATACCGAATTAACTAAAAATTACGAGTTACATAAATACAATGAATAATACTCTACTAATTTCGAGCGTTCACACCAGTAGCCTGCGCGTCATCGTCGCGCCCGCTTATGAGGTAGAGTCCTGCTGTGACTCGAAACTAGTAGAGCTTTTGTCAGAATATTCGCGTGAGTAACTCGTAATTTTTAGTTAACATTTCAAAGTCAAAGTCTTTTACTTCAATTTACTACTTATTCACGTCAAAATTTACTTCAATTAGGCCAGGAAGGCACTTTTGAACGTCAACAACAAAAATTTAGAAGTGAAGCTAATTGAGAAGAACGAGCAAGAAACTCCATAGGTTACTCTTTTTCAATCATGTTCACAATACAATTCTCATTAGTCTTGACTAATGAGAATTGTATTAATTATTGTTTGTGTGCCTAATTTATAACTTGTTATGGATTGACCAGTGATTAAGTTTGTGTAGCAATGAAGGTAGCATGACGCTGACTGAACTGGAACGTGACGATCCCCAAGTGTCTGGGGATCAAATTATAATAAAAATAATATTTGAGGTGCCTGACCAGTGACGTCACTGCTCTTACGGATAGATCATGTACCGATGACGTAACTTCACGAAGACTGGCCTATGTGAATGCACCCAATGAAAAATTTTATCAGTTATATTCCCATATTCATCATAATGTAAATTACCTAATAGACGGTCGCGCAACGAAATTGGTTGTCGGCGACCACATCAACCCTAGAGTTTGTCCTGTTAACTGAACATCACCGGTGAGCACAGAATCAGAGGTTAAGTTATGATGACTTACCAGGCACTAGTGCAGGTATCTTCAGGATCTGGCTGCGCCCAAGAGGTTCGTATCCCGTCACCATCACGTACAACTCTTTTGTCAGGTCCACGCCAGTCAACTGGAATAATACAAAACAATGATAAACATGCAATCAAAAATAAATCTTATATTTAATAAAAACAAAGTCCAGTATCGAACGGCGCTCTTAATAAGGACTATCGCCAGAATTTTCTGTAAAATGCGTTATTAAGAACTAAGTTATTTTGTCCGATAGAGAATGTACCTAACAAAAACCATTAGACATTTAATTTTTACTGCTACGGCGATTGTAATTGCTTAAGCAAAAGCGACATCTGACACGAGAACACAAACAATAATTCTCACTATTTACTTTCCAAACTAAACTCTAAAACCTAAAGAAAAAGGTTCAAAATTACTTACCAAAACGGTATTGCCCACGGTATCAACACTGGTCCATTGGTGGAGGGGCAGAGTCAGCTCATTGCTGTACTGGATGGTATACTTGTCAGGGACACTGTTCCAGGAGACACGGAGAGTGGACGTGTTCATCATCTTGTACGTCAGGTCTTGGAAGCGATCTGTTCCTGGGAATGTATAATATTAGTTGGTTTTGTTCAGAAATTAATAAAGATTAGGCACCATTGACATTAGTGAAGGAAAACATCGTGAGGAAAACTGGGCTTATAATTTCTAATTATAAGTTTGAAATCGCCAATCCGCATTAAGCAACCGTGATGATTAAGCTCAAGCCTTCTCTGTGTGACGATGTGAATAAAGATAATAATAATAATAATTGCCTCAAGTATAATGTTTTTTAGTTAAATTTACGGGATAAATCTTGCAATCGATTTCGATCATGGTGGTCAGTATATCTAAGCTACCACACAGGAGATATGATAGTGCACAAGTATGTGCCCAAACACAAGTGCACTGTCTGTCCCCTTACTCTGGGAACCCGATGGGACGGAAGACCGATGCGACCAGAGAGAGATCAGCCGCAGGGATTGGACATTTAATAACTACACTAACACACATAAACGTATGTGAAAACTCACCCTCGCCCTGTGTCCAAATATGTACAGGTGTGGAGAACTCTCCGACGGCCATCCGCGCTGGTATGCGAGCCTGGACTCGAACTTCGTACTCCGTACTCGGGGACAACTTGTCTATGCGTATTGACTTGCTGCGACTGTGGGAAGAAATATATGTTTAGGTTAGAGAAATAAAATCTAAAATAATCTATTATTTCAATTACTTTATCTAAAAGGTTTTTAAACATTGTTTAGAATACTAATAAAATACTATTTAAGCGCTTTTTTCTTTTCTCGCCTGACAGAAGGTAAATTTTGGTTTTTGCGAAGTTTAAAAAGTAGAAAATTTCAAGAACTTATTTTCGACCAAAGCACTTGAGCAAAGTTTTGGAGTTTTGACGATGTTTTTAATCTGTCTAAATTGCCTGCACACTATTATATTGATCAAACGATCATAAGGTCATTAGCACAACAACGATACACGCCCTACATTAGAGACTAAGGACAAAATTAAAAAGACCACAAACCTCTCCATGCACTCCTCATTCCCATCCACCTTCCTGATGCACACCATGTAGGTGTAGGTCTCCAGAGACAGCTCCGACTCCTCGCAGCGCCACCGCACCGTGAACTCCCGCGGACGAACGTTCGTCACTTCTACATCCTCAGGAACCGCTGTCACCTCTCTGATGATGACCAGAATTTTGTTTAATTCAATAAAAAATCGTATGTATGTTCATCGTCGCGTCTCCACGTGAACTGACTCTAAGGCCCCATACGCACTGATAGTTAACAACCTAGGCGGCTAACCACGTGGCCTACCGCTTTTTCAGTTTAATATCCCCTGCTGATTGCTATGGTGGGCAATCGTAAAGGAACCGCGTTGAACGCTTGGACTTGGACGGCTCAAACAAACTGCCTAGGCAGTCAACCATTAGTGCGTAAAGGAGATAAGTAAGGTCTGAGTAAATAAATACTGTCTTCTGTTCTTATACGTAAGTCAGAACTGAAATTATGGAGACAATTACCAAATGTAGCCTCTTCTGGGTAAGCTACTATTCATCATCTTTATTTAACTTTAAAATTAGATTAAGAATTTAATCGTGACTTAGATGAAGTCACCTTTTGTCAAGGGCTATGTAATAAATATGTTATGATATTCCACGCTTAAATAAATACATCTTCTTACAAAGAAAAATGCCTGTTTAACTTAAAAAGCCTAATAAAGTTGCTCGTCAGTTTGGCGACAACAGAACCTCACCCGCCGTCGGGAGCATTAATGGCGATGGTGGTGGACGTCCACGGCACCAGCGTCAGGTTCTGGTGCAGCCACGGCACCAGCCTCGTACCCAACACTCGGACTTGCAGCGGTTCTTCTGATGGCACTGAAAGAAGAAGAAAATATGGAATAAATTGTGTAAAAGACATCTTTTTTCAAAACGTCTTATTGGCGAAAACCCAAGATCAAAACTACACCGTAATGTTACAATAAACTTAGATATCGATGTTGAGTCTGGTCCTGACTCTTGATTTTTTGTCAGAAAAAGTTAGTTTTTATTAGTGCCGGTTTTAGGTTGTTTTACAATTGTGACTGATTGACTATTACAGAATGCCACTCTGCATTAAGTCCGCCATCGTATGTTATACCCATAGAAGTAGAAATAATTAAAAAAAAATGTCATCTTCAAAAAGCTTGAACTTCAAACTCTTTTAATCAAATCTACAGTTTACCTTTGATGGTATGATTGGTGACGCCCTTATCCAAGGTGACGTTATGTTCATCAGTGCTGTTCTCCGCCTTATACTGCAAGATCCACTGCAGCACGCCAGGAGTCTGGTCTGCGAACTGCTTCCAAGATACTATGATGTCGTCTCCTTGGCGAGCCAGTTTTATTGGTACTGTAAATAATATGACAGTTTTAATATTTATGATCTCTGTCGGTGCGTATGCCTGGATTATAGAGATACTTAATTTTTATAAATTTTAATCTGAGTAGTGCCACTCTCTCTGAAATACCAGTAAAGTTTATTATATTGTTTTTCCATGTTTTTTTAATGAGAAACCCAACCCCATGTAGGCCTTTTGTTTCCCCTATGTGACATAAATGTGATTCTTCTTTCTTCATTTATATACATAATTAAATTAAATCTCCATTAGTTTTGCATGCAACTATTTATTTTCTTCAGTCTAACCTTGACTTTCTATGGCTTAACAAATTGTTGTAAACCAGTACATAAGATTTTAACAAATTCTGCTTACCCCCTTGTCCCTGACACGTGACGCTCTCAGATATGTCACTCGCGACATTCTTGTTCGTTGATGATGACTTGATGTAAGCACGAACCTGTAGACGATAGTTATAATGTTAATTAGTCTTTTATCTTGTAAAGATGGAAATATGGAGTTTCTTGCTCGTTCATCTCCATTCGAATCTACATTTTGGAATGAGCACCTAGCTTCACTGACGGACTGACTGACAGACTATTATTTATTTTGTATTTGTTGACGTTTCAAAAGTACCAAATTATGGTTTAATTGAAATTAATGCTTTGACTTTGACTTCAAAGAATTTTAGTTTAAGATATTTCCAAAGCTATATTATAATAAGAAATAGTCAACAAAAAGGAAGCATTCTAAACCAAAGTTTGTACTGACCTGGAATCCGTAAGGTGTCAGTGGTTCCGCAACAGAGATGATCTCCTCGATGCCGATAACTGGCTGCCCGGGTAATGAATTGCCACCTGGAAAACACATAAAATATTTAAAATTCTCGGAAGTAGCGGGAAATTTCATGGTTACTAGTTACTATGAGCCCTGGTATCACTTCACTCGAGCCAGTCTTTAGAAGCATGAGTCCTTTATTTTAGTGTTTTACCTATATTTATTTCTTTCCGACAATAATCACAAATTGGATCTTCCAGTTACGAAGGCATCCAGAATCATCACAAACGTGGGAATTAAAAACAGACCGCAATCCGAAATCATGTTCTTTGACAATATTCTTATGACCTTTCTGTCAAAAAGTTTGATATAAAGGTCGACCCAAAGATTTTAAATTAAAACAGACAGTGTGTTAATTTCCAGGGCCTTCTTCCAACGTAAATAATGTAGCCAGACTGCACGGTTGGCGGGTGATTGGGCAACTGACTGTCGCGCAACGTGTCGCGGGTTCGATTCCCGGACGGAACAACTCTTTGTGTGATCCACAGATCGTTGTTTCGGGTCTCGGTGTCATGTGTTTTTTTTATGGCGTAAACCGGTAAACGAGCAGACGGATCACCTGATGGTAAGCAATCGGCGTCGCCCATGGACACCTGGCATACCAGAGGCGTTACAAGTGCGTCACCGACTTTTTGGGCATTAGGAGTTTGAGGATCGTTGGGGATTCAGGGATTGGCGAGATTGGGGAAGGGGAAGGTAATTGGGCCTCCGGTATACGTGAACGGTGACGTGACGGTGTATGTGAACGCGTATGTTTGTAAACGCACCCACGACACCGGAGAAAATCCTAGTGAGGGGCAACGTTTGTTACAAAAAATAAGTTTTGATAGAAGCATAAAAAGTGAAGAATTACGAAGGAAGGATCTTTAACTAACCTGGCGTGGTAATCTGCACGGTATAAGCCATGACATCAGCGTTGACCTTGGGCCAGCGCACAGCGACGGCCCGGGCGCCGGCCGGCCAACATTGCACGCCCGTGGGAGCTGCAGCACCCGCCCCTGTCACGTTCAGGGTAGCCCACGCTGAGGCTGATGACGTAGGGTTCTGGGCGAAGCATTGGTATACACCTGGAGACAAAAAAGGGTGGCAAAATTATACTTAAGAGGTTTTTATGGAACTTATATTCGGGATGATGACAAAATATGAAAATTAAAAATCTAATTAGTCCGTAAGTTAGGTAATGAAAAAATATTAGACACGTATTTTTTTATTTTGTCGTATAATAAAACAATACTTAGATAAAACGAATCAAAGTTTAGGAGTAGGGGATAAAACGTCATTTCTACGTATGAAAAGCACATAAAAGTGACGTCACGCAACATTTCAAATCAATATATCGTTGAAAGTATTCGTTTCTGTAAGAAAATAAAAATACGTGTCTAATGATTTAAAATAATCTACCAGACGGACATTGAAATAAAAATTAGGCATCTACCCTATTGGTATAGTTGTAAATCATATTAAATATAGTGAAAGATTTATTCAATTGCTGTGTTTACAATACTTTCTATTATTCTATTATTGTTTACAAATGATAGAGAATAAAAGTAAGAAAATTTGATATAGAAAGTAAACCATATAGGTATTGAGATGAAGACCAATAGTAGTAATTTCTAATTTTAAGAACAGTAAATAATAGTTTACCAGCATCTTCAGATGTGAGACTCCTGATGAGAAGTTCCATACGCTTCCCATCTGTCGATGGTAACACCACGATCTGGAATATGAACAGTACCTCAGGTTAATAAGTAAATAGATTTCTATTAGTATTTATGACGGCACTATCCGTGTGATAAAATAAGTCTAATTAAGAATATGCCCCATACAAACATTCAGTCCCATCTGAATAAGGTTCACTGCCAATGCAAAACTAAGTTGAAAAAGTAATAGGAAACCGATAGACTGTTTACTTTATTTTATTTGACAATTTCGACTTTATTACTTCCAAGAAAAGGTCATTACGTATAATAACGAAGACGTTAATTATAATTGTATAAGTAATAATATGATTTCTCCAACTCACCCTCCCAAGCTTTAAGAAGGGACGAGTGGAAGGAGAATAGGGAGGCCTTTGCTCTGCTGTGGGACGACATGGCTAAAAATAAAAATAATTAAATAAATAAACTCACCCTCCCAGCCACTACAAGCGGCTTTCCATCCTTGTACCAGGTGACAGTGGGGGCTGGTCTCCCAACAGCGGTGCAGTTGAACCGGACGGTGCCAGCTCTGATGGTCTGCTTCGAGATGGGTGGCACCGTGATCTTGACTGGTTCTGTGATGGTTACGTTGAAGGTCTGGAAGAGGAGAAGGGTTTTAGATATATATTTGTAATTTTGAAATGATTTCATGTTAATAGTGTTCATTTAGTCAAAAGAACTACTAGTTGGTCGAACTACTGAGTTTTATAAAAACCACAAATCCTCAATTGTATCTACTTTTCCCGACCGATCCAGAACTTGAACCCTATTCTATCTAGTATCTCTTTCGTTTGGAGAAAATAAAAGGCAAATAAAATAAGTAACTTGTATAAAATAACTGACTGATTTTGATTGCACGGTTGTCGCGCAATGTGTCGCGGGTTCGATTCCCGCACGGAACAACTCTTTGTGTGATCCACAGATTGTTGTTCTGGGTCTGGTTGTCATGTGTATGTGAACTTGTATATTTGTAAACGCACTCACGACACAGGAGGAAATCCTTGTGTGGGGCAACGTTTTTTTAACAAAATATAACCAAGAAAAAACATGACATCCCAATCAAAAATCGTTACCCTGTACAATAAACCCACGCGTTAACAAAACAAACAAGAAACTCTATCAAACAATATTTTATTCTAACAATCTAAACATATCTATTTAAGTAATTGCTTTTGTTATATTAGCTTTTGCCCGCAGTTTCGCTCGCCTTTAAGGGCCCATTTGGTTATGTTAATGCTATTTACTGAGCATGAAGCGAGGGTTTTTTAAGGGGGGAAAATCATCGAATGACTGCTCCCGCCTGGGTGAGGCGGGAGGGAGTGTCAGACTCTTACTGGCTAAAAACCACCCCGTTCCTACTCCTGCACTTCGAGCCGGAGCCCCGGTAACCCGTTAAGTTCTCCGCGACTCAACCACCAGCATTTGCGAGTACATAAATACAATATCTTCTAAGAAAAATTGTAAAAAAAATTGTATACAATATCTTCTAAGAAACCGCCTTGTATCGCTTTAAGGCATTTGTGTTAGAAATTGAGTACATATCACTGGATGTAATTGACAAAATGTTCACCTCCAGGCCTAAAGATACTACAACAGATCAAAATATACCTAATCAGTCAATTGTCTTCATAGTATTTTCAACTGTATTGCTAAAGGAATGAAGTTAAAAATTGTTTGAAAATTTGGGTGGTTTATTGTGCAAGTTTCTGCGTCATACTTAAATGTTCCCTTTCGGATTTATTTATTTTTTTAAACAGTGTAGGTAGTTAATTATGTCTACTGGTTACGATGCTCGAAATTAATAAAAAATGTCTTAGTAGTTTTCGATTTGCCGAATTCGCCTGTTTCAAGCAATATGGTCATGTTTTTGTATCGTAAAGAAACTAAAAGTTAAATTGTTAATTTTAAAAGTAACACCCACTTTACGTTGAATTCCATGTAACAACGGCTAAATATTTCCAAGCTACTGAAAATCTGAATGTCGAGTGACGTGGTGGCCCGGAGGTTAAGACACCTGGCTACGCTGCCCAACGGCAAGTACCAATGTAACTTTTTCCGAGTTATACATAATGTACTTTCCAAGATTACTCAGACACCATCGGTGAGGGAAAACATCGTGAGGAAACCTGGACTTATAATTTCTAATTATAAGTTTCCAATCGCCAATCAGCGCTCATTAGTAAGCGTGGTGATTAATCCTCAAACCTTCTTTATGAGAGGCTTTGCTCAGCAGTGGGCCCTTATAGGCTGTTGGTATTGATAATCTAAAATTTAAGTTTTTGCAGCTATAAAGCTTCATCATAAATGCATTATAATTGATTTCGTGATAAGAGATATACTATTACAAGTTCAGGATTTTTAGAGAGCCCTGCTGCTGTGTGTAGTCCCTTTTACGATACCCACGGTAAGAGTCTGTGAATTTACAAATATATTGTACTCCGTCCCTTCCTACCACACGTGAAGACCTCTATAATCCTTACTCCTTACTTATATTATAAATCGGAAAGTGAGTTTGTTTGTTTGTTTGTTTGTTCCACTTTAACGCCGTAACTACTAAAATGATTGCTTTGAAATTTTGCAGACGTAAAGTTACAAGTCCGGATTAAATAATAGGGTACTTTTTATCCCTGAAAAATTTGATATTCCCGAGGGAAAACAAAAGTATTGGTATAGATGGCGCTGTGTGTATTGGTATATGTCACATTGGCTTTTTATCCTTTTGTGACGCGAGCGAAGCCGCGGGTAAAACCTAGTAAGTAAATAATTCTCACCTTGAACAGATCACTATTGCCTTCAACACTGCAGGTGTAAACTCCCTCCTGCTGCAGGTCCACATGCTTCCGTATGAGGACCTCATCCGTCTCCTCCAGCTCACTCGTCCTCTCGCCAGGCTGAGAGAACTGCCATATTAGCTGGAAGAAGAAAGATAACATACAAAAATTACCACAAATAGTTGTTCCGGGTCTGGGTGTCATGTGTATGTGAACTTGTATGTTTGTAAACGCACCCACGACACAGGAGATAATGCTAGTACGGGGCAAAGTTTCTTTAAAAAAAAAATTGACAATGAAAAAATAGGAAACGCATTTATTACGTTACGACACACGTAGACATCCTCACTTTACATATAACTTCTGAAAATAATAAAACGTTAAAGATTTTATCTTAAGCGTTTACTAGCGTGATTAACTTGATTGATAGACCTACCTCTATATACATACAAACTTATTTCAACATTATTGTATACATAGTGTTTGAGACTGCGTCGTTGGCCGAGTAGTCGCAAGTGTGACTGCTAGACAAGGGGTCACAGACTCGGTCGGGCAAAGTATTTACAATATCTCAGTAGTAGCACGGGGACTGGATTTGTGCCCTGTATATGGCAATAGGCTCACCACCTATTACATGGGACTCATTACATAAATAGTGACAAATGGGTGTTACATTATACAGTGGTATTAAGTGCCGTAATGTGCGCCTCTGCCTACCCCTTCAGTGATAAAAGGCGTAATGATGTAGTTTAACTGCAAATGGGCGGATAGACCTATAGACCGACTGACATGGCCAGGCTGTAAGGATTTTTGACTACGGTAGACTAAAATGCAGATAGATCGCTAGACCAAAATAATTTATCTAAAGGACTAGAAGCGTATATTCTTATAATATTTTTCTAAAATCGCTTTTCATTTTATTCACACACACACTCACACGCGTCCAGAAATGCTAGTCACAATAATAACTGTGGCTGCAGCAATAGATAACTTACTCTTGGCCGTGGCCATCCAGTAACAGGACATGGCATCACCAAGGTCCCGCCTGCTGGAACAGCTATGTCCCTCTGGTCATGGACCTGGAGCATCCCAGGCTCCAGGTCTGCAGGGTACTCCTCAACTTGCAGTCTACCTCCATGACTGACTCTCGTTCTGTTCGCGTGAGAGTTCGTTGCTTTACATCTAGTGAAGGGAAAAAATATTTAGTACCTACTACTATTTAATAGTGTAACACCCGAATAGTCAAACGCTACTCAATTTGAAGTTTTTTTTAAGGGGGAAATCATTGAAGTACTTCTCCCGCCCGGTTGAGGCGAGAGGGAGTGTCAGACTCTTACTGACTAAAACCCACCCCATTCCTACTCCTGCACTTCGAGCCGGAGCCCCGGTAACCGGTTAAGTACTCCGCGGTTTGCATGTTGTTGTTTGACGAAATTTAAAGTTGCGCTTAAGTATAGTCTGTCAGTACCAATTCTTCGTAAAATGACATGATATTTAAGTACACTTAAAATTGAATAGCGTTTCAGTATTCGGGCATTAGTATTAGATTTAAAGTTTATAAGTTAACCTAATAAACTTTCTTTAAACTGTCAAACACCAAGCGGTCACCGGTGACCGCGACCTATTGTTCTTTAATTGTGTCTATAAAACCGGTACTCGACGAGTTAAGGAAGTTAAACGTACTAATAGGCGTAACAAATGCACAAAGAAAGAACAAATTCTGTAATTCGTAGACAAAATGCAGCCGTAGCGATACGTGCTACGCCGTAGCACTGCGTAGCGATGCAAGTCGCATACTTCGTAGAGCAAATAAAACTGCGTAGCGCCGTGTATTTGGCGCGTATTTGAAATGAATTTTACAAAGTTTAAAAATAAAGAAAGTTATGTGTACCTGTACAATCCTGCATCTTCATCTGTCACATCCGTGATTAGTAGTTGGTTATTTAGTAAATGATATCTGAAACAAATCAATTGATAGGTTGTTGAAAAGTGAAACATACTTTTTCGAACTTTCCAGCTGCTCCAAAAGTTTAGAGTTTTAAGATTAACAGTCCGTTTAGGCGTTGAGGTAACAAAGGAACAACTTAACTTAGGCTTATTCTAATTAATAAAGCTAATCAGGTAGATTTATTGAATTAGACAACGTGGTGCTCTTTACAGGTAAAACCACGATCAAAAGGATTTCTTCTGCTTTTGCACTGTTGGCGAATCCTTAATATTTACCAGGTTTATTAGGTGACACGTACCTATTACTATCAGGCAGAGGTTCTCCATCCTTCTGCCAGGAGAGGGTGGCGTCAGGCCCTGAGCTGATGGCGCAGTTCAGCACGGTCGGCTGGCCTCGCCACACCGTCGCATTCTCGGGATGCACCGAGAACTGCTTGTCTAAATCTGGAAAGATAACATTGAATTAGCCTTTTGCCAAGCAGGTTAAGTTTAAAATTAGTTTGAAGCAGTTTATATAGGTTTTGGGCTTTTTTGGCATGAAATCATAAGTGAATTTGCCGGCTTTTGACTACACGTGGTTAATGTTATGTAAGACTGACATTATTAGCTATCTTTAGTTCTTCTAAAAGAGATAGAGAAGATCATTATACTATGTACCAAATAATATTTTGTCACAAGAATCCCGTGGTAAAAATTGTAAAACTATTATAGAATAGTATTGTAGAATAGTTGTACAATAATTACCTTTATAAATTTTAGGTTATATATAGAATAAAGGTTATATATAGATATAACCTTAACGAAAACTATTAGCCAACTACACAACAATGAATCACCCATTAATAAACCACTCTTGTTTACCTAAATGTAAAGAGAAAAACAGGAAATAATTACTAAATTCATAAAGTTTACATAAACAGAGCTATTGTTGAAAAGCGAAGTTTGTGTTAAATTTTATATTGAACTTTGTATCTTAATATAAGATCCGGCGGTAAGGTCCTTCCCACGCACTAACTTGATAACTTGAAAACGGAGTTAATTTAGACATTGAAAGAAATTCAGGGCAAAAATAGACTGAATTTCTTAAAATATAATACGTTGACGTATTCTTGGGCGTAAATTGTTATTTTTTATTTAGGATTTTCTCCTGAAGGTGCAGTGTATAAGATATTAGTGGATATGATAATATTTTAGAACTACTAATGATTAAAAAAGATTTTATTAGGAACTTTTTTGATATTGATATACTTATGTATGCTCAAAGCATACCATTAACCGTCAGTTACAAATAAAATAACAGAAACTGTTTTGGAAATTATAAAACAGAACCTGAAAATAACATGTTTATTCAGCTACATACAACTCAATAGGAAACAGTTTCGAAGCTACATTTACATATGTAATAAATATAAATAAGCGAAAAACATAACTTAATGAGGAAGCCGAAATTTTTGTTTTTATTTTCAGTTTAATCACACGTTTATAAGTACTATAAAATCCAAATAAACAAACAATATTAATATTAACTATTACTAAATGAAAATATATACAACTTAAAATATAAATAACTATGAACTAAAATATTTACACCTTAACAAAGTACTAATACAATCTGAAACTAATGTAAACATTGTGACGAAGTTTTGTCAATACACAAATAGGATTTCATGTTCACATCTATTTTTAAACCAAGTTTAGATACGACTAAATAAAACAAAACATAAGGCCATAAAAACAAAACATAATGTAACATCTCTACCCACCCCACACAACAATACTCATACAGACACCCATACATTTCAATTCAATCTTTCTTAAACGTCACATCAAAATCGATCCAGCCATTTAACATAATGAAACCTCACATACAAACATGATGAAGGTTCATAAATATCTCATTACTACTGCAGCTTAATTAACGAAGACATTATGAAGTGCTTAATGAATTAGGCACTACAATTGGATTACGCATTAATTATTTTACAGCAGCTACTGAATGGTTATAGAACCTTTTAAAGAATGAGACCGCCATTTTGAAGCATTTCATTAAGATGCCGTTTACAATTTCATTAGGTTTGCTGTTGAATAAGCTGTGTTGGGTTCGATTCTCGGGTTAGGTAAGGTATAGGAGAACGAAATCAATATTTGGTAGTATGATGATCGCTCCGTATTATTATAATAGTGATAATAGAAAACTATATAATAAATACTGCCTCATTGGCCGAGTGGTCGCAAGTGCGACTGTCTGTTCGATTACCGGGTCGGGCAAAATATTACTGGGTTTTTAACAATCTCAGTAGTAGCACGGAGTCTGGAAATGTGCCCGGTATATGGCAATAGGCTCACCCCCTATTATATGGGACTCATAACATAAATAGTAAAAAGTGGGTGTTACATTGTACAGTGGCATAATGTGCACCTCTGCCTACCCCTTCGAGGATAAAAAGGCTCGATGTTATGTTATGTTCTATAATAAAATATTCGTTAAAATTTGGCCTAACTGAAAACCCAACCTTTTAACTTAGGTAGGTACTATTGTTTTTTTTTCAACAATCTCAAACACCTTACCTTTCCCAACCTTTCATTGAACAATACAATCAGCTCGTTATCACAACCGTTTACAATCCCTAACTTCAGGGCGGCCATTATAAATCAGTAGTGATTCGCAACAGTAAATCATTGTCTACGCTCCCGTCAGACCGAGTATAGTCCTATCCATCCGTTTGATTGATTGAACAGAAAACCCGCGTGTCATGACCTCTTGTGTGTTATCTGTTTATAGGGGTGCCAAGCGGTTAGATAAACCCGGACATTAATTGGCTGTCCGGCTAAAATTAACGGCATGTCCGGGTTTTTAATTTTTAACCAATTCAGAAGAACACACTCTTAGCGGTCGTATCCAACTACACCTAAACCATCTCTTAAGAAGTACTTAACGTGAAGGAGCACCTAAACTAAGAAACTGGTTGGTTCAGAGCAATGAAAACCAAACTGTGTTTCCTGCATGCATTTTGTAAAGGAGGTCCATAATAAAGCTATGGACTCTCGCCGTTGGTTGTTTATGATGAAGGTGCCTGGCTTTTCTAATCAAGGCCAAGTTCGCAGGTCTGTCCGGCCTTAAGGACCGCCTGACAACCCTACCTATGTACAAGCCTAACGATTTTCCCAAAATGGTAGAAGGAGGGGGAAAAACAAGAACACTTGTGTTGATTTACATGCGTTCAACTTCATAAATGTTTTCGGCTGAGACATTAAGGAAATTGGTCGGTTCTAGAAAGTTATATGGAATTGTGGAATACCTAAGATGTTTTTTGTAAAATCGTCCCTAAATTATTGGGGTTTAGGTGTTTTTTGCATTGGCGTCGTTGTGTCTGTTGAAGAGGGAAGTGAATACTGAATAAATACTGTCAAGACCGAAACATCATCAACGTTCACGCAAAAAAGCTACTAACCAATCGATACCAAAATATTTCCATGGAAAACTTCTTCAAAATCTTGCTTTTTCCTCCTATACTCATCACAAAGACAGTACAGACAGAATCCAACTTAACACTCCCAAAAACATTAACGACACACGATTTAAAAGGAAATAATTCCCGTTTCTTTTCACACATAAACAATCTTTCCGCTTCAGAAAGGATCGAAAAACAAAGTATCTTCCTTGAGAAAACATAATTAAAACATTTATTATATGTTTTTCCATGTTTACTGAGCAAAGTTCACGGAATTGCGATAACGCCCTTGCTTTCGTAGGTCCTATAAATTATTCATGGCAAAATATTATCTTAGTATCAGAATACTATTTTATTATCTAGAGTACGCCTGCGGGTATCTCAGAGGTACTATCGACAAATGTACCGATGACCCATGGAAATGATACTTCCACTCACTACTTGCATACGATGCAAACAGCATAAAAGAAAGTTCATTTATCCAAATGATATGTGTAATGACTTTTCCTAGTTAATTTTACAAAAATATGTTCAAATTTACAATGAATCCACGTAAAAGCACTTTTGAAATGTCAAAATAATGAATCTAGATGCTCTTTCCAAAATCTATATAGATTCATTTGGAGAATAATTAGCAAAAATATATCAATACTCTTTAAAAAAAATGCGTAACAATCTCACTGACCAAGATTTAAATTCAACCACAACAGAAATACATTCTACCTAGCTGTCCAATACATTGGCCGATTGTACTTTGACACATGCTATAGACTAATGTCGATTTAAGTACTCGTGTATACCACTTATTACCATAATATCATCTACACATATTGGAATAGAATTCTATATAAATATCTATAGTATATAAGTATTTTTTTTTTTTTTTTTTTAAGGGGGGAAAATCATCGAATGACTGCCCCCGCCTGGGTGAGGCGGGAGGGAGTGTCAGACTCTTACTGACTAAAAACCACCCCGTTCCTTCTCCTGCACGTCGAGCCGGAGCCCCGGTTACCCGTTAGGTTCTCCGCGACTCCGAATCGGCATCGGCCCTATTGGACCCCATCTGTGGTGGTCTGATGGCTCTTTGAGGCGCGCGCGGAACGCGACGCGCCGTACGCTCGGGTCTGTTTCTGGTCGGACGGGGAGCCACCCATGCTCGCCGTCCGCAGGCCCGCGCTTACGGTGGCCGGAGATCGTCCCGCGATCCCCGACGCCCGGTGTGTCCTTCGCGATGGCTGGGTTGCGAGGAGGCAGCGCTTCGCTGCCTCACGCGTCCCGCCTCCTCCTTAGCTAGCATGACTGCTTCGCAAAAGGAGGAGACGGCATCCCAATCCCCCTCGCTCCGCATCATGGCCTGCACTAGGCCCGGACGCGAGAGGTCGCCATCGCCGATCACTTCCCTGAGGACACGGCGGTGCTCAGCCCACGAAGGGCATTCTCCCACCGTGTGTTCCACCGTGTCCTCAGGGCGGTCCTCGCAGTGATGACACCCGGGCGTTTCCTCCCGCCCCATCAGACACAGGTACCTCCCGAAACTGCCATGTCCGGTGAGGACCTGCGTCAGGCGGTAGGTGAGGACGCCGTAGCGTCTCTCAAGCCACTCCTCAAAGAGGGGACTTACCGCTGCAATGGCAGTATATAAGTATAGATTGACCACTTTTGGTTAAGTTACTCCTACCCAAGGTTGGTTAGTCGTTAGGACATTTTTAGAATCTCAAGGCTTTCCCGTAACTCAAAGATGGAAGATGAAGATGGTTGGCGTAGTTGCAAATCCCAAACAAAACAATTATTTGTGTAATTCACAAACTAACGGGTTTGGACATGACGTCGACTTCAAAAAATCCCAGTTTGAGTACCACCAGTAACCATGGTTTATTCAAAAATAATAAAAGTGGTCCAAATGGATTACGCGGTTGACGTAGTGGCTGGAAGATTGGCATAACGCATAATGGATTCGATAGAAGAGAACAATTATTTGATATCTTAAAATTTTTGTTCCGGATTTTGCTGTAATATATATTTCATTTAGAAGTAGTTTTGTATTAAACAGAAAATACTAGTGTGTAGCCAGATTTAAAAAAGAAAAAAGAAAATAGACAAGAATATGTTTAAAAATAAAAGTATTGGTAGAAACCTCTGCATTATTATTTTATTGCGATATCCGGGTGTAATGACCTGAGTTTTTTAGTTGTTTTAGTAAGATTGAGTATTTTGTTATCTACCTTAGGTATTGTTGATAGCCTACAGGTCAGAGGCTACGGAATTTTAGCTTTGTTTTGATTCCAAACACTAAATTGTTACGAAATAAGTAATTTATTGTGATGTAGAATAATTTGATTATGTTACATTACAGTAATTTACTCTGGTAATAGACACTTTCGATTGCGTAGTTTGTTTTTTATTTACTTTGGTGGCTTTTGACTTCCATGTAGTATTCCGGGCGGCCTCATAGAGCCATTAGACCACAGATGGGGCCCACCAGGGCTGATGCCGATTCGGAGCCGCGGCGGTTTCCGGGGCTCCGGCTCGAAGTGCAGGAGTAGGAACGGGGTGGCTTTTAGTCAGTAAGAGTCTGACACTCCCTCTCGCCGCACCCGGGCGAAAGAAATCATTCGATGGTTTTCCCCCTTTGAAAATCCTTTACTCCTTAGATAAAGCATTGTGTTATAAATTTAATGAGAGCACGCGAGAGAAGTCATGATAAAACAAGATCCCTAAAAAAACATTTGAAAACAACATTTACTAAAGAGATAAAAGTTTCGATAGTGAAATTGTTATGTAAATATCAACTGATAACTGGCTGACAGGTGGCGCCACATATGATAAATATTGTACTCTACTAATTAACGTAGTATTTACAATGTTTCAGTCAACCAATAAAGTACTGAATTTCAGGGAGATAATTGTGTGTGTTTTACAGGCAGGTGATGTAAAAACATCAGCGTTTTATAGATTTAAAAATATTTAATTTTAACTTTATTTTAACAATTTAAGCTTGAGATATATGGATGATGATAAGAATATTATGCAGTCCATCGTTACGTTTCGTCTCGAACCTTAATCTCTAAAGGGGTAGATAGAGGTTAGGTATTGTTCACCACCTATTTTATGAGTCCCAACTAATTGGAACCCGTATAGTTATATTTATTTATTTATATTTATTTATATATTTATACTAGTATAGGGTAAATGACTAATTTTTATTTTAATATCCATCTGGTAGATTATTTAAAAACATCAGATACGTATTTTTTATTTTCTAACAGAAACGAATAAGTATAAAGATATATTGATTTGAAATATCGCATGAGGTCACTTTTGAGTACGATTTATACTCGAAAATGGCGTAGCCACCTCCCGCTCTTAAACTTTGATGAGTTTTATCTAAGTATTGTTTTCTTATACGATAAAATAAAAAATACGTGTCTAATATTTTTTTATTAACTTACTGACGGACTAATTAGATTTTTAATTTTCATGCCCTGTCATCATCCCTCCGATGGACCGAAAAAATCCAATAATACTGAACTAAGAGACTTGGAAATCAAAACTGAGACTACATGCCCCACAGAAAAATGAACTTGTGATCACTTGACGAACAACGGCTGAAACATAACATATAATATTATAGTTTATTTGCAAGGAATATGGGTACATCGAAGGTGTTACATGTTTATGTGTTTCAGATAGCGTACTACTAGAATTTTGTGAATTGCAGGCATTAATTATTATGTTTTTGGCTTACTCATGTAATTATTTGTCAAGAAACTCGACTAATTTCAAGTCATGCTAGAGGCTCATGTTCTTGAGCAGCATTTGTGACACGCGGCGATTGTCGCGCTGCTATTGGCTAGCGTGGCTTGAAACTAGTCGAGTTCCTTGTCAAATAATTACGTAAGTAAGCCAAAAAACATAATATAGTATGTCTTACGAAAGTTATCATCATCATCATCAACAGCCTATAAATGCCCACTGCTGAGCAAAGCCTCTTCTCACACGGAGAAGGTTAGAGCATTAATCACCACGCTTGCTCAATGCGGGTTGGCGATTTCAAACTTATAATTAGAAATTATAAGTCCAGGTTTCCTCACGATGTTTTTCCTTCACCGTTTGTCAGTGGTGTCTAAATAATCTTAGAAAGTACATATAACTCGGAAAAGTCACATTGGTACTTGCCGTTGGTAGGTTTCGAACCCGCACCCTCATGCATGAGAAGAGGGCGTCTTAAACCTCCGGGCCACCACGACACGTTACAATCGTTACATACGAAAGTTATAATCGTTACATATGCAAGCATTATTAATATTAACTAAAAATCACTGGTTACTCACGTCAATATACTAAGAAAAGCTCTACTATAGTTTCGAACCACAGAGGGGTTATTTCTCATGAGCAGCGTGCGCGGTCGCGGTGATGTCTGTGGGTCGAAACTAGTAGAGCTTCTCTCAGTATTTTCACGCGAGTAACCCGCGATTTTTAGTTAATTCAGTATGTCTCACTATAGTTATTATTAGTATTAAAAACAATAATAGTCCGTCCATATACTTTAAGAAAATTATTATATCCTTACTATTTCTGAAAATACGTGCGATCTCCAATCGTGGAGGCTTTGTAATGAAAATTAAATGTAAGAGATCAAAGGAAGACTTGATTGACTGAAGCTGAAACTGAAGACGTAGTAACTTAATTGTGTAAAGTCAAAGGTTTTCAAGTCATGTCAGGGTATAATGTTATAGAAATCAAAATCTTGCTAGATGGATGGTCGTGTAAACATCGAGGACAGGTTAGATTCGTTTATTTGAGATATGTTTCATAAGGTGGTCTGTTATTGTGTCCATTGGTCATCAATGGTGTCCAGTTTCTAAATACCACCTATATCAAAAGTGTGGGAGAGCCATGCTTCTGCACGAATGCGCCGACTCGACCGGAGTGATACCAAGGCCGAGCAGAAAACCGATGTGAAACTTCGTCGTGTAAGTGGGGTTATCGGAGCGCGGAGGCCCAATTACTCCCCTCTCCAATCTGCGCAATCCCCAACAATGCTCAAATTCCTAATCCGCAAAAGGACGGCAACGCACTTCTAACGCCTCTGGTGTTACGGGTTTCTATGGGCGATGCCGATTGCTTACCATCTGCGATGGTGCGTCTGCTCGTTTACCGGCTTATTCCATAAAAATTCGAGATTGTTAAGAAAATGAAGCAATTAAATGTTTTGTTATACACGTAAATAAAAGAATTTAAGCATTAAATACATCATTTGCAAATTATAATCACATTCATAATAACAACAACCCCAAACTGTTTACGAAACTACAATACTTTGAATCCATTAATACTCCTAATTGAGTATAACGACATCTATCAATAACTTGACAAACTTCAACTCAACTTCAAGGCAATTAGACCCAATATTGTCGCTAAACAAAGCCTATAAATTGATTAGAAACCTATTATAAGATTACATAACAACACCTAGGTTACAATTATAATAACACTCTTAAGACCTATAATTTATGGTGCACATTACTCATGAACGATGTCATTGGATTGGTAAATTAGTCACATCACAAGCGCAGCTTTGGAGCAAAAGATTTAGAGTTTAATTCCCGAAACGGGCAAGGTATGCGTAGTACTCACAGTTTCAATTTTGAAAAACGTACTTACAATTAACAGTTCTAAAATGATCAAGCATTAAAGGGATTGATATATGTGAACTGTAAAATGACGAGCCTACCCAATGAAATAAAAAAATAATTTTTGAAATCGGTCCCGGTGTCTTCGAGAAATCGGGTAATAAACAAAAATAAATAAATAAAATGTACAGTCGAATTGAGAACCTCCTCCTTTTTTATGAAGTCTGTTGATAAGCGAAAGAGGTATCTATGACAGAATTGAGTAGTTTCCAGTGTAAGAAAGATTAAATTAAAAATCTAATTAGTCCGTCAGTTAGATAATGAAAAATGTTAGACACGTATTTTTTTATTTCCTCGTATAAAGTTACAATACTTAGATAAAATGGAGTTAAGTTTAGGAGTGGGAGGTAGTGACGTCACAACGTGTTACATTTTGTAGCACGTTGTGTCGTCACACGACACTTCAAATCAATACATCGTCGGAAGCATTTAATTTTGTGAGAAAAGAAAAAATACGTATCTAATGTTATAAAATAATCTACCAGACGGACATTTAAATTAAATTTAGGAAACTAGCCTGTTGTGTCCTTTGTCATTATCTGTAGAACATCTTTCGATAATAAAGAGTCCGCAATAATACCCGGTGTAAGGCAATATATAATATATTCACCCTTAATTACAATGGATTCATAACATAATAATTTGTATTGAATTCTCACCCTTTCGGAATTTATGTAAGGCGTAAAAGTAAGACGTAAGGTATTACTCGCGGCGCACTCGTCGCGAACGCCCGCGCATTTCGTGGCCTCGTGTGCGTATATGTCCTGACGCCGTATAAATTCCCGTATAAATTCCCGCTTTTGTTTATAAACATGTCAAATAACATTGTAATAAACGAACTTTTGTGTTTTCTGCAATGCAAGTTGGACGTTATTGACGAATTAAGTTTAGTTCAAATCTGTGAGACCAATTTCAAGGAAAGTGAAATAATAACCGCGAAGTCCGTGCTCTCAGAGGCAGTGAATTGTCGTTCTACGCGCAAAGGAGATGGCAAAGGCAAGCGGCTCCTGCAAGATATTATTAAGCTGCTGAAAGAAACTGAGCCCACTTTACTTCCTACATTTGTGGCTAAAGACTTACATCGCCTACCGCCAGTAACTTTTGATTACATCGACGTCACGACTCTGCTAAAACAAATTCTAACCGTCAAACAAGAAATACACCGTATTCAAAGCGATTATGTAAAATCATCGGAACTTTTTGCATTGAAGGAGGAATTGGAAAGCCTTAGAAGCAGGTCACTATTGAATCAATGTACTTCGTATTCCAACATTGAGGGTATAAGAGGTGAAAAAAGTTGCAATTCATATTCATATTTAAAAGAAAATTGCAAAGTAGATTCACCGGTGGCGGTGTCACAACATTCGACGACAACCGCGGCAGCACCGCCCGCGCTGTTGCCATTCCGTGCAAACGCATCGACTGGTGGCAGTGGTGGCTCGACGGCCGCATCGCCCCGAGCGGCAACGGAGTGTTTGAGCAATAATATTACCTCCAAACACTTTAATCAAAATCACTTGAATCGTTTAAGCAGAGTAAGCAGTCCTGTTTGTCCATCGGAATCTGGTACTTTTAAAAATACCTTGACCGAAGATAGTTTTACGACCGTAGTAAACAGAAAAACCAAAATTAATAAAAACAGTAGAAATACCAATAAAAATAAACAAGGACGAGCCGTTTTAACATCGAGTAAAATTAAAATTGCACCCAGTTACTCGTTTGTGTACGCATCCCGTTTCGTTGCAGAAACAAGTGAAGACGATATCAAAGAATTCGTCAACGACTGCGGACACACAGTCGTAAAGGTTGAAAAACTAACGCAGTTCAAAGAAACAAAATTCTCTTCTTTTAAAATTACCGTGGAACGAGAGCAAGAGAAAATATTTCTCGACGCTAATTTCTGGCCTCGAGGCATAGTTTATAGAAGATACACAGAAAGAAAGATTGCTGCCGGATCAAATCATTACCCAAAAAATCATGAAAATCAGCCTGGTATCGTTTAATTGCCGTTCGATAAAACGTTCGTGTGTTCATGTTACCGATCTTTGCGAAAAGCATGATATAATTGCACTACAGGAACATTGGCTGATCCCTGATGATCTGGGCTACCTGGGTAAAATACACCCGGATTTTACCTATCATGGGACATCAGCGGTGGACATGTCTGCCGGTGTGCTCAAAGGAAGACCTTATGGTGGGGTAGCAATTCTATGGCGGACTTCAGTGTTTAATCGGGTTATTCCCATTGACACTGGTTCGACGCGCGTGGCGGCTGTGTGTGTGCAGGTCAGCGACGGGCGCAGTTTCATCGTTGTGTCGGTGTACATGCCGACGCAGGATCCGGATAATTTACCCTTGTTTACGGAATGCCTAGGTGTTATTAGTGCAGTGATTGAAAGTAGTGATGTGGAAAGTGCATTAGTGCTTGGAGACTTTAATGCTGACGTTTCGCGTCCTAATACATTATTTGGAACTGAGCTGCTTGAATACTGTAATGATCAGGAGTGGGTGTGTGCGGACGTTGAGTTGATCGGTACGTTGTCAAACACCTACACATACTTGAGTGACTCACATGGTACCACGAGTTGGATTGACCACTGCGTTACCACTTCCGCGGGACTTAGTATGATCGACAATGTTTGTGTACTAAATGATGTATTTTATTCGGATCATTTCCCATTGTTGATCGAATGTAATGTTAATTGTGTGTTACCGAAAACTAATACAAACTGTAGACAATTAGTCAATAAGATAATCTGGGGACAAAGAACTTATGAACAAAACCGTGATTATTCAAAACTTTGTAATGAATTTGAAAAAATGTGTAACTGGTCAAATTATTCTTGTGGGGGGGGAACCTCTTGCAAAGACTCTGGTCATTGTAATCTAATTGATGAATATTATAATCAAATTATAAACTTGATGTCTAGAGCTGCCAAATTGTCGTATCGGGGAAAAATGTATTCGAGAAAGAGAACAGTCACTGGTTGGAACCATCATGTAAGGGAAAGTCATTTGGAGGCTCGACAGAGCTATAAATTGTGGATCTTTCATGGACGCCCTTGTCAAGGTAAAATATATGATGATATGGTTCGTAGCAAAAAAGTGTTTAAAAATAAAATCAAATGGTGTCAGTCAAATGAAAATAAAATAAGAATGGATATTATAGCCACTCACAGATGCAATAAACAGTTCGGAAAATTTTGGAGGGAAACAAATAAATTAAACTATAAAGCTAGTATACCGGTTAATGTAAATGGCTGTAATGACCCGAGTATGATTGCCAATATGTTTGTCAAACAGTTTAATCCAGCACCCCTGCTGCAGACAACACCTGCAAGTAAGAGTGTGGCCCATGAGGCCCGTGGTGGGCCGGAGACGCAGTCGCCGCCTTCATGTGATACCAGTGTGTTGCACGTCACCACGCAACAGCTGTTTGACTGTGTGAAAAGTATGAAACGCGGTAAGTCGCCGGGCCACGACGGACTCAGTGTCGAGCACTTACTATATGCTCCAGAATCGGTGTATATTAGAATCTCAGAATTGTTTAATGCATGTGTTGACCACGGCTATTTACCTGATAATTTCTTAAGGACTATAGTTGTACCCATTGTAAAGAATAGGACTGGTGATGTATCTAACATGTCTAATTACAGGCCCATATCTTTAGCAACCATTTTTTCTAAGGTTTTCGAGCGCTTAATAATACCACATTTAAACGAAATGAGGTTTCCAATAAACGACGCACAGTTTGGTTTCCGAAAGGGTCTGTCCACTGACATGGCTATATTTACACTAAAGAACACCGTATATAAATACATACAAAGAAATACTAGCGTTTATGCCTGCTTTCTAGACCTAAGCCGCGCATTTGATTGTATTAACTATAAGTTGTTGTGGGCTAAGTTGAGGGATCCCAGCTCTAAAGTACCGCCAGGAGTTGTTGACCTGCTGGAGTACTGGTATGCCAATCAATGTAACCAAGTAAAGTGGAATGATTCCTTGTCTGTCTCATACAAATTAACATGTGGCGTAAGGCAGGGTGGGCTCACGTCGCCAATATTGTTTAATATGTACACCAATCAGTTGATTGAGGAGCTCAGCAGCGCCCGTGCCGGTTGTCATATTGGTGATGTTGCTGTAAACAATCTCAGTTATGCGGACGACATGGTGTTGCTCAGTCCCTCGGCCAACGGTTTAAGGAGACTTGTTGGCATCTGTGAAAAATATGCTACGGAACATTATCTTACATATAATGTTAAGAAATCTGAGATAATGATATTTAGGAGTGGTAAAGGTCCCGACAATATTTTACCGATCAATTTATGTGGATCCACGCTAAATGTTGTAAGGAAATTTAAATATCTTGGTCACATTATTAGGGATGATCTATTGGATGACGCTGATCTGGAACGCCAAAGGCGTAGTATAGCATGTCGTGCCAACATGTTGGCTCGGCGTTTCTCACATTGCACGGACCAAGTTAAGATAACTTTGTTTGGTGCGTATTGTCAGTCTTTCTACACCAGTCAGCTGTGGTACAGATACACAAGGAGTGCTTACAACACTCTTCGTGTACAATACAATAATGCTTTTAGAGCAATCCTAAAGCTTCCCTGGCGGTGTAGTGCGACTGGCATGTTTGTGGAGAATAGGGTTACAGATTTCTATGGGCTTATGAGGAGGCTCAGGGCGTCTTTCCAGGCTCGTCTATGTGCTTGTGGGAGTGAATTGGTTTCGGCAGTGTTCCATCACGTGTACTTGTTGAGGTTGGAACTGAAGTACCTTATGACGAAACATTTATAAATAAAAATTTTTTAATATCTTAATTAATGATTTAAGTTGTTTAATTTTAATTTTATCTTATTGTAATTTTAATTTTGTTTGATTGTAATTTTAATTTTAATTTTATTTTATTGTGATTTTAATTTGATTTTATTATAATTCTGATTTTGATTTCGTTTATTGTAATTTTCATGTAATTTTGTGACTTTTTACTATGGGTTCCTATGCCTGAAATAAATGATTTATTATTATTTATTATTATTATTATGTATGTCTTTACCATTCACGGGACCACAGGGTCCCGGTCATTTGGGAGGCGTACGAGGAGCCGAAGCCAACTGCGCAGAGGCCCTTTAGACAACTTTAATATAAATGTAATGGACACACAAACCGGCGACTATCCCTGTATGCACTATGGAAATGCACCCAAGGACAGTCCCCGGTTAGTGTAGGACTATTGTGAATAATGGAAAAAAAAAAAGGTAAGGCTATGGATGGGTTGCTGTGGACTGGTAAATTGGGAACTATGGATGACTATGGCACCTGCCGAAACAATGTAATTTTTACACGTAAAAATGGCAGGCGGAGACTCGCCAACTCACCGACCGGGCCCCAGGAATGGTTGCTAGATATAGCAACAGAGGGGCAACGAGAATGTGAGTGGCTGAAGGGTTAAGAAACTACCACCGCTTTCTACTCAGATCATCTGCTCCAGCCGAAGCCTCCTGCATCCCTGGCCCACTCGCGACTTACGAATAGTTTCTTACCCTCCGAGCAGGATCACTGCTCTCGCGACTCCACTCTGGACGGCCAATGAAGGCAAGCCAGAGGTGGGAGACCTGTTCCTTGTCATCGTTCACTCCAGCCAGCCAATTAAGGCAAGCCGGAGAAGAAGGAACGGTGACTTCTCCCTGGAGCACTCGGGATGATGGTAGCCCGCGGGATCGCTAATGCCCGTCACCTCGCCTCAAGGTGCCCTGCGGGCTTATTATTATTATTATTAATGCCCGTTGTCATCACCATCTCCTAAATTTTAAGAAACTCCTAAGCTAAGATGGATGACCCTTAACGTCATTTTTATTTTCGCCGACCGGTAATTGACACCTAACAAGGGATTAGTTTAGAGGTGATTGGTACGGTGATTCCAGTATCTGGCCACAAGAAAGTACCTACACACAAACTATGCTACACATTATTCATAGCATACGGAAATAGTTTATAACATGGTCGTTCATAACAAAGACAGATGTTAAGCAAGTCTGCAATAAATCTAGACTGAAACTAGGTTATAAGTTGGAACAATAAAGGGCGTGTCCTGACAGGAATAGACTGGACGACAGCTCTGCTAGTACCTTTAGGATTTATCTTGTTTATTGTTATATATCAACTTATTGTTGTTTGAAGCAGTGGGTAGTTTAATTGTACTGATATTGTCGTTTTAGGTCATGACTCTTAAGGCTAAACATCGACAGCACGGTCCAGTCCAGCACTACTGGACTATGAACCTCTATGGGTTTGTTATAATCTCCATCATTCCAGGAGCGTCGGAGATGGCATG
The DNA here is from genome assembly GCA_902850265.1 of Spodoptera littoralis. Taxonomy (NCBI): domain Eukaryota; kingdom Metazoa; phylum Arthropoda; class Insecta; order Lepidoptera; family Noctuidae; genus Spodoptera; species Spodoptera littoralis. The sequence continues at coordinate 977,083 of LR824542.2, read as the reverse complement.
TTAAAGGGTCCGGTTGTTTCAAGAATACTGCTGCCTGATCTCTGTCATAATGAACTCTCTTAATCAGTTTTAAGACATTTGCGGAAAGAAAAAAGACGACAATGAATACTATTTTGCAACCACTACACGCCTGGATTCGCAAGATACCCATATCTAACACAAATGGTGAAAAGTTGATTTACCATAAAAATTCGTGAAACATAAAATAATTTGTTCAACATCTTTTCCCAACCGTTGTCCCTTGGTCACCCTTTATCACGTGTGAATGGCTGGACCGATTTCATCATCATCATCAACAGCCTATAAATGCCCACTACTGAGCAAAGCCTCTTCTCACACTGAGAAGGTTTGAGCATTATCACTACGCTTGCTCAATGCGGGTTGGCGATTACAAACTTACAATTAGAATTATAAGCCCAGATTTCCTAACGATGTTTTTCCTTCACCGTTAGTCAGTGGTGTCTGAATGATCTTAGAAAGTATGTACATATAACTCGGAAAAAGTCACATTGGTACTTGCCGTTGGTAGATTTCGAACCCACACCCTTATGCATGAGAAGCGGGCGTCTTAAACCTCCGGGCCACCACGACATGGACCAAAATGGACCAATTTCACTAATTCTTTTTTTTCTTCGTTGTATTTGTTATTATTAGGAGAAGGTTTTTAAGACAGAAAATATCCTGCAAATCATACAGGAACTGGAGAAAACGGGATTGCGCGTACGAAGTCACGGACAGAAGCTAGTATCATAATAATTTGTGTAAGAAGAAAAGGCTGCCTCGTAAAGAAAGAAAGTTGAAAAGATAAGACGATATGATACAAAAACACTCTTCATAAGCGTGTCAGCAGAGGTATCTACCTAAAGATTAATCTCGAGATAACAGCCTCAAAATAACCTTCAAACGACCATTTCTAATTATTTAAAAACATAAGTAAACATACCTATTTACTTTGTCTATATAAATAACGATTGTTTACTAACTTTCGTGAATTCATTATATATATACATTATATAACAGTTTTATTTACACCCAACGTTTTCTGTGTAAATGTTTAATGAAGATATTATATTATATGCAATCGTGCATAGGACATCGATATGTTAATTTTATTTTATTTCTATAACAGATATTTTTTAATGGTATTGCCACCGGCTATTATTTGTGTTATGTTTCATTTATTAAACTATACTTAGATACATGAATAGATACATCTTCTATGTACCCTGAATATTTTTAAAAGATAACTTGAGACGTGATCTACAATCGATATCGAAGCTAAAAATATTGTTTATAGATTTTTTGTCTGTTTGTCTGTATGTATGTTCATGACAAGTCTATTCACAAGCACTACAAGTACATTATGGAAATATATTTAGCAGATTCGATTCTCTGAAACCGTCAAGTACCTATATGTATAGTATAGCCGATGTATTTTCTTCGAAGGATCAGAGGGTACAAGTGACACCTTCTGTTTACCAATTATATTTAATATAAATCCCATCCATATACATATATAAAAGAAAGTCGTGTTAGTTACACGATTCAAACTCAAGAACGGCTAAATCGATTTGGATGAAAATTGGTGTGAGGTAGCTCAGAACCAGGAGACAGACATAGGACGAACGGGAACGGGAAAAGACGGGATTGCACCAACGAAGTCGCGGGCTAAGAAACTAGTTTGTAATAAGGGAAGAGTCCACTACGATAAACTCACCAAGCCAATTTCAGAATCCGTGCTATTTTCCAACAAATTACATCCTCAGGAAACCACTAAAACATGATTACCAAGAAACAAATATATCTCGAAACTATCCAAAGTAACAATCCTAGAACTGTCACTTCAAATAAACAACCAGCATCTCTGCTGGCTCTAAATAAATAACTAAGTTAGTGTCGACTAGTCAAAATACAGGCTACAAACAATAATGAACCCTGACAGATTATTCATGAAGTCGAAAACCGTTCGGCTGTGGATAACTTAATAAAGGCTAGCAGTGTGACTTGGAAACTGAGATTTGTAAATATTAAAACTAAATTATTATAGTTCAGTTACAGAACTTATAGTCAGGATTTCAGTCGTTTAAACAGATTAATTAACCATCGACTTTTTAAAGTCTCAATTAAACTGTCAAACACCAAGCGGTCACCCGTGACCGCAACCTATTGTTCTTTAATTGTGTCTATAAATACGGTACTCGACGAGTTAAAGCTAGGTGCTCGTTCTAAAGTATAAGAATAAGAAAGAGAAAGGAACTCAATCATTAGCATACTATATTTTTAATGGGTTAAGTCGGTAAACGAGCAGACGGATCACCTGATGGTAAGCAATCGGCGTCATCAATGAACACCCGAAACACCAGACGTTACAAATGCGTTACCGGATTAGGAATTTGAGGATTGTTGGGGATTCAGGGATTGGAGAGATTGGGGAAGGGGGATAATTGGGCCTCCAGTAACCTCACTCACACCATGAAATACAGCGCAAGCGTTGTTTCATGTCGATTTTCTGTGGGGCCGTGTTATCACTCCGGTCGAGCCGGCCCTTTCGCGCTGAAGTCATTCTCCTACACTTTATTATATTATTAATTAAGATGAACTGTATAACGTGATGACGTCAGCTATATCTAAATTCATGATGCCTCTGGTGATGCAAATGTATGGCACTAACCGCTTATACCTTTTTATCCCCGAAGGGGTATGCAGAACCGCACATTACAGCACTTAATGCCATTGTACACACAAATACTTTTTCACTATTTATGTTATGAGTCCCATGTAATAAAGGGTGAGCCTGTTGCCATACCGGGCACAATTCCAGAATCCGTGCTACAAATTAGATATTTTTTAAAACCCAGTAATACTTTGCCCGTCCCGAGAATCGAACCTTAGACCCTTGCCCGGCAGTCGCATTTGCGAACACTCGGCCAACGAGGCAGTCAGACAACAATACATTACCCACTTCCTAAACCAAGAATGAAAGTAATTTTAATTTAGTACATTGTGTTATTTTAAGCACTATTAGTAACGCAAACTTAATAAATAAAAATATAACCATAATTATAATAATGTATAACCATATTTATTACAGACAACAGACTTAAAAGAAAAACCAATAATTGCGAAATTAAAAACGTAATGATAATATCCTGACAATAGAATCACAATAAGAAACAGAAGAGAACTTAATAATGTGCTAAAAATAAATATTCTAATTTAATTTTTGGAGTAACAATGAGTTATTTATCAATCAGATAAAATAAAAACTTGGCTAGATTGAGTCGGAATCGGTAAATAGTAGGTACCGTTCCTTATAAAAAAAAATACAATACTTATATAGGCGGTCTCAAACTTTGTAAATTATAATTTTAAACTGAATCTGTATCTAAATTGGTAAAACAGTTACATATTAGGCAGAGAACCTAACGGGGTCGCGGAGAACCTAACGGGTAACCGGGGCTCCGGCTCGACGTGCAGGAGAAGGAACGGGGTGGTTTTTAGTCAGTAAGAGTCTGACACTCCCTCTCTGGCGGTAGAAGTAATTGGATGATTTTAACCCCTTAAAAAGGGCTTTTTGGCGAATGCTCATAGTCTCTGTATGAGAAGAAGCCTTTTTATTGTCAGTGGGATAGTCACACTGACGATGATGATGATGATGATAATGATGCTACAAAGAAGGACCAATCCTACCTTTCTGGCGGGCAAAGTCGCAGGTAAAATCTAGTATGTATATAAAGCCTTTATAGGTATAAATAACAGAGTAAATAAAACAATTGACCGTCCGTGTGTGCTAAGTAAATATTTGTACATAATAAGCACGAGAGCCTTCTGAAAGGTACTGAAACCTCGGTGCCTTGTTTTTTCAGCAATTTTACGTTTATTTACTAAGTACATAAGGTACTAAAGAGTGTAATAGACTAGACTGTTAGAATAGGACTTACGTATACTAGAAATAAATACTAGACGCCAGAAAACATGTTTTTTGACACTCGTGAAATTGGAAACCTAATTGAATTCATTTTGCCATGTTTTTATTAATTGATTATAATCACACTGTTGACTATGAAATCCACATATAGACTTGAGGATACGTTAAAATAAAACAAAACTATTATTTCCATAAACCTTACCTACTTGCAATTTTCACCAACTAATCCACACTTCGAATTACCTAATACTTTTGCTCATAGTGGGTATCATTTCTCTGAAACCGTCAGTTTTTATACAAAAAAACACAACACGCAAAATTTGGAACACGTAGAAAATACAGTTTTGTTACCCTATTACACAAATCAAATAACAATACATTTAAAAGTGTTACTCACATGCAAATTTGACGTGGACGGGATACCCGAGCACCAGGCCAGCATGGTGCCTGACGGTGCACTGGTAAACTCCCTCGGAGCTCCCATCCTTCTTCTTCGACACTTCAAGAGTACCATTACTTAGTACCCTGGAACAAAAAGTGTTTTTAACCCTTTGAGTACAGTCATTATAGACACAATTAAAGAACAATAGGTTGCGGTCACCGGTGTCCTCGCGGTGTTTGGCAGTTTAACTCGTCGAGTACCGGTTTTATAGACACAATTAAAGAACAATAGGTCGCGGTCACCGGTGACCGCTTGGTGTTTGACAGTTTAAGCGGCAATTCTTTTTTAGAGCAGGTTTAGACCACAAATGGTGAAAGGATAGTGATTTACATGCTATGGAACGTAGATGTAGACCAATGTATGTTCTATTGTGTCTATACTGGCATACAAGGTTAAATAAGGTTCAAAAAGATTTAATGGTTATAGCCACTACTCAACCATTTCATAACTTAAAGTAGCTTAGTGTGACTGCCAACGAGTAGCGGAAAGTATGACTGCTTCGATTTCCGGGTCGGGCATAGTATTACTGGGTTTTTTTTAATTCTCAGTAATAGCACGTTGTATGGAACTGTGTCCGGTATATGGCAATGGGCTCACCCCCTATTACGCGGGATTCATAACATAAATAGTGAAAAGTGGGTGTTACATTGTCCAGAGGCATTGAATGTGCACCGGTGCCTACCCCTTCGGGTATAACCCAGCCATATTTACTACTGATCATGATCAACACTGGTTGATGTTTTTCACCATTCGTCACTCATTGATTATCAGAGGTCTATCATGATTTCAATATTTCTATTTCATCACGACCAGACAAATGCACTTCTGGACTGTGTGGTTCCTCTACAAAAGGTTTCCAACAATCTTCTCGTTTGACAGGCAAGTTGGAGACCGTCAAACGTCAATAGGATCCAAAATAACAAAGAACGCTACTGCTAGACTCTGTTCAAATATTCCCTGAAAAGGTTCGTCATAAATATATTAATAGTTTCTTACCGTTTAACATCTTCATCGCCCTTCTTCCAGACGTAGGGCTTCGGTCGGGGCTTGTCTTCAGCCTCGAGGGGGGGTGGGGGCCGTCGCGCCGGGATCCGGCCCGCGTCCGGCACCACGCACGGCACGGACGCGCGCGGTGACGACAACCACGTTATCGGCACATCTGTTGAAGATACGGAGACATGAGAAGGTGGAACTTGGAAGTCAGGTTTCTTTCGACATTTTTACATAGTGTTTTGTCGTTTGGCGAGTTGTAAGAAATGTGACTGTCGATTAAGGAGGCGGGGGCTCAATTTCCGAGTGGAGCAAAGCGTTATTGACCTTTATGGTTAATGCTAAATTAAGTAGTAACATGAAGCCTACAGTTTATTATTATTCATTTATTTTATTATTGGTTCACCAACTGTACACACTAGTTCTAATTTTAGGTCACCTGTCTACCTTTGCGGAAATTAATAAAAATCATTAAGAATTATCATTACCTACACAGCCGCCACAATCATATTAAGAAAGAAATACTCGAAAATTACAGTACAGTACGTGAAATGGAAAATTACAAAGACTTGTCGGTACTCATCTAATATTATACAACAATAACGGTGTATCAATTCCAAGACTTTTCAGTTGTGATAACAGAAACCTAACAAAATTATAATAGCTCACACGAGGTACATAGTAGCTATATACCTATCGTTTTTATAAACTGAAAATAAAATTAACCAGAGTTACACGTGGAGTACAAAATGTAGGCATAAAATTATTATCTAGATTCTAGAATAATGTTCAAAAAACAGACCTGAATACTTACATAGGTATTATGTTTTTATTCTGCGTAGGTAGATACTATTAACTTGGATCGTATACTTATAACATTTACTAAATAATATTTAACTAAAACATTTTCTACAATTTATAGATTTTTTCTCCGAAGAAAGTAAGTAGGTACTTAGTAAAGAATTAGATTTTACACTTAACTTTTAACTAAATTACTCATTTATTAAATACAATTAAATAATTATTCAATTAACTAAAACTCGCAAGTTACTCACGTGAATATACAGAGAAGAGCTCTACTAGTTTCGAACCACAGACAGCCAGTAGGGTGCGCGACATCGCTACGACCGCGCACGCTGCTCATGAGGATGAACCCCTCTGTGGTTCGAAACTAGTAGACCTTTTCTCAGTATATTCACGTGAGTAACCCGCGATTTTAAGTTAATATAGTATATCTCACGATAGTTATTATAAAAAAATCTTAAATTATTGATAATAGTTTCGGAATTATAAACCTAATAATAATAGTTTGTACCCCACAAGAATTTATTGTGAAAATCGTTTAATTGTTCGACAGTCATAGTTACGATCACTCAACAAATAAAACACGACATACATAATAACAAAACACAAGAGTAACAGTAGGAAAAAAAACTAACCCTAAAGCAAGGAACGATTCCTTCACTTACCTTCTCTTTAGAAGTACGAACCACTCGATGTAACTCGTTATAAAATATAATTAAAATTATACTTTACCATATCAGACGACAAACCCGAAGTAACTGCTGATACTAATAAACTTATAACCTAGAATACTTACTTTTTAAAAAGTAGTCCATCACACGGCCACGGATTTTGAATATATACAATTAGACACAAGAACTTAATGTCACTTAGAAATTATTGAAGTACCAAAATCTCAGTGGTGTATTTATGTGTGCGTGTACTTGCAACACCGTAATGTATGAATTGTAATGACGGATCATGTCACGCGACAGTTGTCCTTCGTGTCAATGTGTGTGTATTCTGCGTGTATGTCTATAGTAGCCAGGTGCCACAGTCGTTGTTTCAAGAGACTTTGAATTATTCAACATCCTTGATTAGATACCATAAAAGTTTATCAAATCAAATCAAATCAAATCAAATCAAATCAAATCAAATCAAATCAAATCAAATCAAATCATTTATTTGCACAAAACATGGTAGGTAACAAGATGTTGAATAAAATGTTTATGTACAGCATGTTTTGCCGTGGAACACAGCGCGCAAAAGTATTATTAAATGAAATACATTAATACGAATGAGTCATTTTACAATATAATCAAATTAGTATTAGATAAATAAAAATTTCATGAAAATGTCAGTTAATCAAAGTGAACGTCAAGTCAATTAGGTATACATTTAATTTAATTTAAAGAATAATATGAGATACAATTACATATTAAAATTATTTTCATTTAAAAATTCATGAATAGTATAATAACATTTCTTGGCCAGAATTATTTTCAATTTATTTTTAAATAATCTTACATTACAATTTCTAATATCATTAGGAATTTTATTATATATTTTTGGCGCCATACATAATACGCTTTTTCGTGCCAGAGTAGTTTTTGCACTATGCAGACACAGTCTATTACTATTAATTTTGCGCCTGTTTCTTTTTACCACATCAGAAATTTGTTCAAATAGATGAGGGTTTTTATGAACAAACAGTGCTGTCTCTAATATGTATAATGACGGAAGTGTTAAAATTTTATGTGCTATAAAGGACGGTTTACAAGAGTCAGTCGAGTCCAGGTGAAACATGGCTCGTATGCAACGTTTTTGGGCCTTAAAAACCAGCGCATTATCTGTTGAGTTTCCCCAGAAGATTATTCCATACCGTAAGACAGAGTCAACAAGGCCGTAGTAGGCCGTGAGTGAAGCATCGATGTTCACTACTGGGGCCAATCTGTACATAGCATATGCAGAACTGCTCACCTTTTTGCATAATTTTGCTATATGCGCCTTCCAATTCAACTGCCTATCGATAGTTAGGCCTAGGAATTGCGCTGATTCTACCTCGTGTATAGGGTTACTATCGTAATCTATATGAATATCATGAGGCTGAGGTCTCTGGCTAAAGTGCATAACTTGAGTTTTTAATAAGTTTACTTTAAGATTGTTATTATCTAGCCAGTTAATAATTGATTCCAAGCAATTGTTTATGTCGTCTTGATATAATTCTTTTGTCTTACACTGTACAGATACAGTACTATCATCTGCAAAAAGCGACATTGGGTGGGTGGTAAATTTAGGCAGATCATTTATATAAATGATAAATAAAAGCGGACCCAGTACGCTGCCCTGTGGCACACCAAAAGTAATGCTACGCGACTCAGACAAATAAGATTCTTGATTCTTAGTCATAATATTAATCTTAGATATAGTTGTCATCTGAGATCTATTAGAAAGATATGATTTTAGTAGATCCAGAATACTGCCTCGTATACCATAAGATTCTAATTTGTTTAATAGTATTTGATGGTCCACGTAATCAAAAGCCTGAGTCATATCGCAGTATATGGCACATATGGGAGTCCTTTTATCAACGTTTGTCAGCACTGTTTTGTAAAAATCATATATAGCCAAATTGATACTTTTGTTTTTTCTGAAACCTTTTTGCTCATGACATAGTAGTTTATTAGATTCTAAATAAGTGTATAATTGGTTATAAATATACTTTTCAAAAATTTTAGAAAATATTGATAATAGTGCAATAGGTCTATAGGCTTGTAATAGTTCTTTATCACCCTTTTTATACAGTGGTTTTACAATAGTTACTTTTAAATTATCAGGAAAAACACCGTTACTAATGCATAAGTTTAAAAGATGACTTAAATGTCCACATATGTCGGTTACAGATTTTAATAATTTTAGTTGAAATGTCATCAAAACCTACACTGTTAGTATTCTTCAGCTCGGAAATAATTTTGTGTATGTCTTTTGGTACACATGGAGCCATAAAAATAGAATTAATCGTGCTTGCAATCCGCGATGTCACTTTTTTGCCACGACCGGATATGGGTACTATTTTATCAACAAAGTAATTATTAAAGGCATTGGCCATAACGTTGGGATCAGAAATTGTATTATTGCTCACTTTAATTTTACTTATAATGTCAATTGGGATATTTAATCTTGAATCATTTATTATCTGCCACGTAGCTTTACATTTATTGTCAGAGGATTTAATTTTATAATTGTTTTGTGAACGTTTTGTAAGTCTAATAATTTTTTTAAGTAATTTAGAGTATGTAATAAACATGTTTTTTGTTTTAATTGATGGTTTTAATCTATAATTCCATAATAGATGTCGCTTTCTTATACTGCATTTCTTTATTCCACGAGATATCCATCTTTGTTTTTTATCTACATGTACAGTGATAGTTTTGAATGGAAAACAAAGGTTGTAAAAAAGTTCGAAATGTTCGCTAAAGAAATTGTATGCCCTGTTGGGGTCAGTTTCTGCATATATCTCAGAGAATGAGTAATTATTAAGACATTTCATAAATTTTGATATATTTTCATCACAAAAATCACGAGTTCGTTTTCTCCATATCTTAATAACAGGTACCCGCCTAACAGGGATCATCATCAGCTGCGCCGTATGATCTGACAAAGCCAATTCTAGCACTTCCGTCTTACATTGTTTTTTGAAATTGTGAGCAAAATTATCGATACAAGTTTTACTTATCAATCTTGTCGGTTCTCTTACAGCTAAAGTCATATTGTACGTCAATAATAAGTTCTCAAAGTCACATGTTACACTGTTTTGTTTTAATAAGTCAATGTTAAAATCACCCGCGATTATACAATGTTTACAAGATTTTTTATTTAATCGTTGTAATGTAGTGTCTATTTTACTGAAAAATGTATTTAAATTCTCTGGTTTGGGCACCCTGTAAACACATACAATAACTATATCATAACTTATAAGTTCTATTGAGCAACACTCGTACAGACCTGAAATTGACAGACTTTTTATTTCTGGTAACTCCTTCCACTGAGTCCCATTTTTTACGAGAATGCAGGCACCTCCACGTTTGCAGTGGCCCCTACCAAAAAATGGGTGCAAATTTCTAGAATTATTTATTGCCATTTTTTATTTTTATTTATAAATAAACCTATTTATTACTATTTAATTGTTACTCCAAGTATTTGATTTTATTATTTTCCCGCCACTTTAACTGACAGTTGACATAAGTGACATTTATGTATGCGTGACGTTTCGGTATGAGATTAAACTTAAGATTAGACTTAGCTCTGCTCTGGTACGTTAATTAAAAAGAGAAAATCTATTTTACAATACCCAGGTACCGTTAAAATCAAATAACTTGTTGTGTTTTCTTTAATTCTCAAAGCGAAATAACTATAACCAAGCTGTAATTTATGTCACAACAAACAACAAGTAACAAACAAAATGAAATCAATGATTTACACAACTTTTTCTAATCCATTCTCCACTGTCAAAATTTCGATAGAAAACATTGAAAATTAATTTCGTAAAAGTTTATTTATTAAGAAATGTTTCCAGAACATACTCCTGTCAGGCGAATTGAACAGACCAATTAGGGTCGTTTGCGGTAAAAAATAAAAGATGGCGCTGTTTTACCGGTCCAGCCTAAATAGGGTAACTGCTGTAAATCCCCAAGAAGTCCCCTCGACAGTCATTCAGATCAATTATCAAATAGAAAGGTTTAAAATAATAATTAACGCACTTGTGGGCTCTATAATTTTCAAAAGTTTCCCTGTATATTCCATTATCAAACCAGTTAAAAATGGGACCAACTCGAAAGTGTAACCTGTTAAACAAAAAAGTATTTTGCCAATCCAACGGGAGCAATCGCTGAACACACATTAAAGCATAAAAGAAACAATTACATGAACATAGAACCTCCTCCTTTTTGGAGTCGGTAAAAAGGGTGAGTCGCACAAACAGAAAGGAAATTGGTCGAGATTAGTTCGTAACTCGATATAAGTTTATAAACGGTCTGTTATTGGATAAAAGTTTTGCGGCAAATTGGTGAAGACTATAGCCATTGTATTTATTATTTACTGGTTAAATAAATAAATAATGATTTAGGTTACCTATTTAGAAAGGTTACCTATTTTTCACAGAGTAACATAGGCTACTTTTCAGCCTGATATTTCAACATAATCACGTCTAATTTACTAAATATGTAAGTGTGAAGTCGGTGGTGAAAATCTAGACTACAAAATAAATATGATAAGAAATATTATGGTAGATTTTTCATACAGATACCTACCTAGTTTTTGAGGGAAAGTAATGTGTTACATTAAATATACAACTAGGTTTTCTTCGTACACTAACAAAATCAATAAACCTACTACCTACTCCAAAACAGGCCTGGTTCTTTTAAAAAGATGTTGTGTTAATGTCAACTTTTAATAACATTTCTATTGATCACCAATTAACCATCGAATCATCATCATCATCAACAGCCGAACGTATTCTTCTGCTGGACATAAGCCTCCCCTTTAATCCTCCACGCCGAACGACAGCTGCATCCATTGCCTCCCCGCGACTCTGACGACTACATCGCCAGACGTCAACCAATGGATGCCGTATCTAATCAGACATTAAGTTACAAGTCAAATATTCTTACTCAACTTTTAACAGTCCTGTCAATGAAATTTAAATAATGCCAATTACCACTATTAATTACAACCCATGAATGCTTCTAAACTAGTTTTTAAGTACCAACTCGACTGACTAGTATATTCTTAGATTAGTTTATCTAAGATCCAATTTTCTTTCTAAGAAACATGTAGGAACTATCCCTTTCCTAATTGTTCCTACGAGTACTCCAATTACGACCAACTAGGACAGCTGTTGTTCTTAGAAATTCAACTTTAACATTGTTTATATTAAGTGGTAATTCCTTTACTGTGTTACAAAAGAAATCTCCAATCAGTTGTGTAAGAAAAATGTTTCGAAATTAACCATTAAACCTGTCAAAAAGTCTTTTCTACGATTATTCTATAATAAGTTTTTGATGTAGAAGGAAATTGGATATTCAGCGTTAATATTCTTCACTTAGAACTGAAAATTAAACTCTTTCAACCCACACAGTGTTTGCATAACTTGACAAATAAATTAATTGCTAAGGAAATTAAATAACAAACGTCAGAAGTAGGTTGTGGGTAACTGTGAAAAGAGTAATAGACAATTACAAAATACCCAGCGGGGAAGGGTAAAAAATAACATTCGTTAAAAGTAGGTGGCATACGTAAATTGAAAGATAATAATGATGAAAAAGTCCTTTGTTAAAGTTAAGCAGTACATTAATACACTATTATGAGACCTTTATCGTCCACTGCTGTACCAACATAGGCCTCTCATATCGCGAGAAGGTTAATGCTGCTCATAGAAGGCGTCGAGGAGGCAACCGGCTTAACGCCTAACACATCATAATCCCGCCTGGATCAACTTCAGGCGGCCCTTTGGAACCACGGGTGCAAATGCCCACCGTCAGTGGCTTCAGAGAAGACAGTCACATGTCGCCCTAGAGATGTACCGTAGAAGGCGTTGCATTGTGGAGGTTTCGGAGCAGGTCAACACTGGCAACACGGGTGGTTTTAGTGAAATAAAAAAATCACAATCCCTAGTCTTTCTCCCCAAAAGGAAAGAACTAGACGCATTATAAGGCTGTACCGCATTTCCCTCTTTATCAATAAAAATAGGCCTCTAATAGCACGTCAATAAGCTCGATCTTGAGGTCTTCGCATTCTAATGGATCAATTGCCTGACGAAGTCACAACTCTTCTTTTACTTTCACGAATTATACATTATAACCTTTACCGCTGACTTCAAAGAAACCTAAACATATAATTAGCAATCAACTCACAACCTAATACTACTACCTAGATACTAAGTTTACTACTACAAAATCCAGGAACCGACTCAGAAGCCTTACAGTTAGCTTCTCACGCAATTCTAACATGCCTAAGCGACTTTAGTTTAACGATAAATACTTCTAAAAAGTTACAGAATTATAATAAAACTGTGTTTTGTAAGCTGTACAGTACCTGGCGACGAATATTGTGCATCGGCAATTTTATTTACATTGGTTCTGAAGAGATTGGGAACAATACTTTATAAATAGGATTTCGGTTCATTAAATAGGTCCCATTAATTAACATTGTTGTCATATGCATGTAAGTACAATAACGATTGAAATATATATTTTTTGAAAGACCAACTACGGTGTTTCTTTCTCGTTCTTCTACATTGGAAAACCAGCTAGCTTTACTGACGGACAGTCTGACTGACTATTTTGATTTGTTTACGTTTCAAAGTACCTGTTATGGTTTTTGGTTCAATATGGTATGGTTACGTTATAGTTTAATTAAAATAAATGCTTTGACTTTTAATTTAAATCTTTTATTTAAAAAGAACTACGTAAGTACTAAGTCTCAAATAAAGAATAGGTAAATTTCCAAAGGCGGATGTGCAATGTTTATCGCCAGGTACTACAAGTTACACGATGTTCAGTGCTTATGTATTCAGTAGGAGAGATTTCAAAGGAAACTCTGTTCATTGCGTGGGTACGTAAGGTGTCAGGTTTCAAGAAGTGATCGCAGTTCAGCTTGCTATTATGTATGTAGGTGGATACTATCACATTGTTCAAAGGTTTCAATGAGATTCCGTGGCAGATCGATTGTGAATTCTTATGTGTTTCTTGTATCGTTTGTAATGGTGAGTTTGATGAGGCCTGACAGTAGTGGAGGGAGGGGAACAGATGTATATCTTGATTTCTATAGTTAAGAGTAATATTGGAACGTTAATTGAGTCTATTCTCATTATTTGGGCTGAATTTGTAAAATTTTCGCTGTGACAGTAAGTGACGCTTAGGTATCTAAATAAAAATTCATAACGTCACGCTTTTTATTACCAAAGGGGTAGGCAGAGGTGCACATTACGACACTTAATGCCACTGCACAATGTAACACCCACTTTTAAAACAAACGAACCCGAGACCCCTTGCCCAGCTGTCGGACTTACCAACACTTAGCCAACGAGGCAGTATACCTAAATATAAAAAATGTATGCATACGTTGACTTTGGCTTATAATAATTTAACTCGTCGAGTACCGTATTTATAGACACAATTAAAGAACAATAGGTCGCGGTCACCGGTGACCGCTTGGTGTTTGACAGTTTAAAGACGATTTCTTGTATTATATCCCGCGTTTGGATTTGGATTACCTTTAAGTAATACAGCCCTCGCTAATCAAGTAATCAAATAACAAAGTCAGGAGCTAAAATTAGGTACTAAACGTAACTACGAATAACAATATCTCAGTTTTTCTCAGAAAAATTTCGATAGATAATTCTAGATCAGAACACAGTAACAGTAAATAATATGTATAACTAATACAATATGTTCCAATCAGAAACAAATATTTCTTAGTCAAATTCTAAATTTCTGACACAGATTAGGCAACATTCTAAGAACTAGACCTCTTAGGACTAGACTAGAGACCTAAATTACTAAGTTCGTTCTATAAATCTAAACTTGTATTTAGGTATTTGAAAGGTTTTTAGTAATTCAATTTCCTTAAAGATTGAAATATCAAGGAATTTATTAATTAAACATTCAAACTACTTGGAAACTAATTTATGTTCGATGAATTATTTAAATTTTTAAATAGGTGTAGCTGTGTCTACTTACAAAATAATATTTTATATTGATATTTATTTAAGGGGGGAAAATCATCGAATGACTGCTCCCGCTTGGGTGAGGCGGGAGGGAGTGTCAGACTCTTAACTGACTAAAAACCACCCCGTTCCTTCTCCTGCACGTCGAGCCGGAGCCCCGGTAACCCGTTAGGTTCTCCGCGACTCTGAATCGGCATCGGCCCTGTTGGACCCCATTTTATATTGATTTGTACTCGCACCTAAGTCTTAATTAGGGAAATTGGCCCATGAAAAAGACTAATCAATTAATGAACTTTATGACTTAGATTGCGACAAAAGTGTAGGTACTTAAATCCTATCAATACTCTGTAGGATATCAGTAAATGTAATTCCATTTATCTACAACTAACTTAAATATAAATTCCACCTTTATTTCTCACCGCCATAACTTAATACCCGTAAAACGACGCCCATTCACGATAAACCAGACCTAACATAAACCTATCAATTTAAAAACTCCAAACACACAATAATACCTTTCCCAAAGCCATTTATTATGGCCATTACGTCACGTATCATGTCAATTTGTAGATAAAATTCAGTGGGGCATTTCGCGCGGCATTAAATATTAATATTGTGTTTCCGAGATACGCCGCGGGGTGGCGCTGTATGCTTCCACTGCGCAGGTCAAGGTTATCTAGCGTTGTCTCCCCTCCCTTGTCGCACCCCCTTGTTTTGTATTCCGTCTCGCTCCCACACACGCGGTCCACGTGATGAGTACGTCCGTATTTTGTTTTGAGTGTTGCTATTATTTTTGCTTGATTTTTGGGAAGTTTTTTTTTACTAATTGCTCTGTACTCTGTATAGAGGTCAAAGTGTTTTTTTTTAAGTGAAAGCTGAGCTTTGTTTCGCTATAACTGTCTTGTTGTTCTGCTTCTGTCTTTTTATGCAACACATTAACGTGTTTACTTATCTACTCAATCTCCAACGGTTTACAACCAAATAATCTACAAAATTATTATATACCTGTTTCCATCATTAAATTTATAACTGCAATCCAAGAAAACTGCACTTCTAACACATTACATTACGACTAATTCCATAAACTAACTTTTTTTATTTCAAACGATACGGTAACAGTTATTTTATCACAAATCTAAGATAGTATTACCAGTGACGCCGCAGTTCAAAGTTCCAGAAATCATTGCCAAGGTCCCTTTGCATCATAAAACATTTATTTTGTGGACTTTTGAAACCTGACCTGGTATACCCGTCAATTCCGCGCTAATGCCCCTCTGATTACATCACTACGCAATTCCAAGCTTTATTTACAAAGCGTCAAGTTTCATTATCGTTTGATAGCCTTGTTTAAACGCACACATGTTTACAGTGCTGAACGTAAAATATCTTTTCTGGATGAAATTCAACCTTGGGATTAGTGAGTTAAGGTTGTTTATTGTTCGTAATGTTTTTGTTTGTATGTGTATGTTACTCGAAATTTTTATAGGTGTAGTAAAGAGTTTTTTTGTATATGTCTGTAGTATCTGAGTGAATGCGGAAGGAGAATGCTTTTACTATGTTATACTATGTTTTGTTATATGTACCTATTTGTAAGTGCCGAAAACCGTTTACATTATACTTAAATTTACTTCTTTTTTGTTCAATTCTTTCGAGGACGCTACTAAAACTACTATTTCCACAAATGGATGAATAAATTGTTTATTTTATAATACTAATACTCGTAATACTGACTAATATTCTAAAAAAAATGTTGGCAACCCTACATACAATTAAAACCACCAACAGTTAAAATCTCCTTACAAAAAAAAAATAACATTTCCTTTCTCACTCCACAGTATTATTTTGAATGACAAATTCGCCAACACTTTTATATCATTTTCGTAAAGTCAGCAAATAAGGCTATAATTTGGGGAAAATACGTACAGTCAACAAAAACGGTCCGTTCGTAAACAAAAAAAAAGTAGGTACTGAGATATTTTCTTGTGATTTTTACGTGTAAATTGTAACAATAAGGTGTTATAAGTTAGTCATTATTTTTGGAAAAATGCTTAGTAAATGACTTATTCATTTACTAACTAATCAGTAGATAAACTCATTTAGTGATTCGATTGTTACTTTACTTTAATTGCCATTGAATCTTGAATTCAGTTCCCGAGTCTAATTAAAAAGGATTAAGTAAGTAAGAAGTGTAAGAGCTGCTCTATTTATCCTGCAATATTAAGCCATGGTTAATATGCAAGAACTTATTAAAAAGGTTATTTGTTATTGTTATCAAATAGTATGTTTTTGAACTTCCGTCGAATAATTACGAATTTGCGCAGGAAAAATAAATTAGTCACATACATAACAAAGCTCTAGAGGTGGGTATTGTATTTCATAAACATTACATCAGTTTTGTATCAACATGTCTCAAGCCACGTGCAGAGTAGGAGACATAATTTGAAAAGGAAATATGATTTGTTCCTTGCTTCGAGTGTCGGTGGAACTTTCTGATAAAACTGAACCTTTTAAACTGTAATTGCTGGCTTTTATGAGAATCATCATTCAATGACTTCTCCCGCCTGGGTGAGGCAAATGGAAGTGTCAGACTCTTACTGACTAAAACCCACCCCGTTCCTACTCCTGCTCTTCGAGCCGGAGCCCCGGCAACCCGTTCAGTCCTCTGCAGCTCCGTATCGTCATCAGCAGCGTGGTGGTTATGACAAACTCACGCAAGTAGAAAACTCATAATGATAGAAAAACCTTATAATGACCTAATGAAAGTTCTTTATATTTTGTAACTAATACTATGGACATAAGCCACAGGTATGTCATATCTTCACCACTTTCCAATCCTATCTCATAAAAACAATTATAAAAAACCAATCACCATTACATCTAAACGAAATTCCCGAAAAAGGGGGGGATGACACTAAAACCACCACTATCCGCGTCTGTACACATTCATGTCACGAACACCGCGTTATTGTAACTTCCCGGCATCGAACGTGCTCACAACTTGCCGACTTAATGTCGGGTGCACACGGAGATAGTGGGAAGAGAGTACTTCACTGTTGAATGAGGTTCATTCACTTTTCTATATCAATCGATTTCTTAAGCGATATTTAATACATAAAAGTCTTAACTAAAGATAGGTACTATTGAAATTTTGAGGTAATATTAATGAAAACGAATCCCCGAAGTGTACATACGCGCAAAACTTCAAAACTACAGTACCAAATTGGATATTGTTTTCTTTTATGTGTTCGCTATTGTCAGGGGATGGTTTGTATGAAAAAAAATGCAAAGGGATCGGCGTACAAAGTTGCGGGCAGCAGTTCTAAATAATTATGCTTAAGTATCTAATTAAAAAATAAATGTTGTTGTGAAGAAAATCTTTTGCCTTTACTCTGTAGATGGTCCTACCAATATTATTCTATTTAAAAGCAGGTAAAATAATCATATTATAAGGATTATATCATAAGAATGTTTATATATCGAATAGAAACTTAGTTTCCCTTCTTTCCACTTATAATATCTAAGTTCAAAACTTCAATCACTTCTTCTTATCCGAAGACTGACACGAATGAAAACTAGATCAAAGAAGCGATCTAAAATTATATCAAACACCTACACACTCTGACAAAATCACAAGCTTCAATATTGTCATCAACAACTAGGTAATAAAACTTATGTACGATATAAAAAAGAACAAAGTTAGTCTCAGTGTCTCCTTAGTCACATTCTAGACACGAATCCAAGTCTTGAAGTACGTGTTTAAAGTTAACTCGTACGCAATCTGTATTAGAACACAATTTGCGCTGTCTTAGCAAAGTTTCTGGCTATAAAACTTCAAAACAAAGATGAAAGAATACTGATAATATCTACTATTGATGACACTTCAATTATTTTGTAGGTCGCAGAAAATATCAAAGAAAATACCACCTTTTGATAGGCGTTGACTCTAAAAGTATCCAAAGGCTTAGTAACGAAACGAAACCGCGCTCGGGCGTTATGATTGGTTGGTCCATCGGCGTCGGCCAATCAGAGCGAACGCGTTCCAGTTTCGATTGTTTTAAACGCAAAAAAACAATTCGTACTAAGGCCTCGGACTTATAGACACTATATTTCAGGCAATATTGTATTCAGAATATAGTTTAATTTTGCATAGAACTGATATTTTTGACCACGGGAATATAAAGAAACGTTAAACTAGAAAATACACTTACCATACGTAAAAT
Source organism: Spodoptera littoralis (assembly GCA_902850265.1). Taxonomy (NCBI): domain Eukaryota; kingdom Metazoa; phylum Arthropoda; class Insecta; order Lepidoptera; family Noctuidae; genus Spodoptera; species Spodoptera littoralis. Next base: position 957,995 of record LR824542.2, on the reverse strand, counting down.
AGGCGCATAATAACAATACATTTCGGATTAACATTTTATAAACGACACACTAAACATTACACTATTATTTAAAAACATCATTTTTCCACCACAAATTCACAACTAAAATAAATTAAAATGGAGTTCTTAAACTTCTACTATATTCCATCTAACTCGCGCGACCAACTCTCCTAATTTACTGCCCTCACTGCGTCCGTATGAACCCGCCATTTTTACTTCGCCACAATAATCCAGGGTTGGGCGAAGTCGGTCAAGGCTTATACCGGTTTATTTAAAGGACAATTGAGTTAAGTACTCTGATAAAATTCCCCTTATTTCCTCAAACGTAACTGTTGGGGATAAGTAAATTAGGTTATCTGTGACCTAGGTCACTAGGATAATGTCGGATTACTTTAGTTAGCGTTGTTAGGTTTATAATTTTCTAGTTTTTGAGGTACAAATATGAGTCTTGACTTTAAACACTATTGCTGTAATTGAAAGAAAAATTAAAGAAAAATCATTTATTCGACAGTAGGCACGCACACAGATACAAAAAAAATACAAAATTAAAAAAGAGAAGAACAAATAAATACACTTATTTATACAGATATAGAAAATAACACAAAGAATTGGCGCTGGCATTGCTTTCTGCAGAGTCCAAAAAATGAATTAGCTTTCTTTCACGCATTGTGCAAAAATACTTTAAAATTTAATTACAGGATCACATATGATTAATCTCAATTACATTCTGATATTTTTATCAATCTACAATCTGCCACATCAAATAAAAATATTATCAATCTCAAATACCGCCCAAACGCCGCGCCATTCATATCAATTATCTCCTACTCTTTGATCATCTCCAAATCACAACACTTCCTAGTAAATTGTAACTAATTAACCAATTAGGGAGTTACCATGGCAACCAGTGGTGAAAAGAGATAGCAAGACGAAATTAGCCAATAGGAAGTGGAGATTTTCGCCCTTAACCTTGGTTCAGGAAAGGGTGGATATAATTCAATCATATGGGATAACAATGGATGACTGTATATCGGAGGTCATTGTATATCAGCAGGGGTTAAAAAAAATACTAGGTAGTTTATTTCTTGCAGTTTGTTATGTAAAGAGTTTTAGTTTAGTAAAATGCGATGATCCCTTGAAAAAAATATTGTGGATCCAAAGAATCTTTGTACACTTCTGCTCTATAATCAATAGTAGTTACTTTTGGTTTCAAGAAGATTCTGTGGTACAAATGCAAACACTAATCTGTTTTTTTTACTGCTTTCTTTCCATTATCGCGTGTACGTTAATTATTATAACAATCAATTTTTAAATTTCCAAATACACCTATTCTCAAAATCGTCCAACTATTTCCATACCATTAAAGCTATCCAGAATAAAATAGGTACTAACAACAAAACACAAATTGTAATTAAAACAATGCCTAACCCTAGAACTTCACTGTCCACTAATTCTATTCGCCACTCCAACCTCGCCACGCTTGTGGTCAAAGCAGAAACACCTAAACTTATAAAATATGGTTAGAAATTTTGTTTAGGTAGTTCCTTTTACCAGCCTTTAGGGTCTAATGCTCGATATAGGCACAGATAAAATCCTAGGACCCCTATTATAGTAACGATTGTACTGTTACTTGGACTTTATAGACAAAATTACTGCAGTATTTTGATTCTAGTGTGCGAAAATATTTTTTAAAGGGCTGTAGTATCCATTTCTTAAGGTTATACCGCAGCATTTATAGGGGTCTATAAAACGTACAAAAAAGAAAGTATAAAAAACGAAAGTATCATGGTTTATCACAAGGGAAAGGAAGGATTAACAACCGCCGACACAAACTCAAGCACCTGGCCTTAAAGAATTAAAGAGAAAAAAACTTGACCTATCCAACTTTACGCAATTGTAACGAAGAGATATTGTGCTCACATAATAAGGTCCCCTTATCCACGCTAAATACCAAAACAGCAGCTGAACTGACCCAACCCTTTGGTTCGGAATGACCAGTCACGAATTTATGTCATACTCCAAAGCAATGCAACTTACGTACGCCTAACAAGCTAACTCGTTCGATAAATTCTTGGGCCGGCCGGTCCCGGGCGCGAGAGGGACGGACGATGCTTGGTAGAAGGAGTAAGGAGCATAGCAACACTGACCTACATCAATAAGTGGACATTTTGCACAGCAGCGGAAGGAATGCTGCAGGCTTTCAATGTGTGCGTCGTTTTTTTGTTAGTGTGCGTTTATCTATGGCATTTGTGGTCTGTGGAGCTTGCGTTAGACACAGAGTAATTTGATTCTAATAAATGTATTTGGTATTCGGTCTAAATTGTTCAGAGGAACGTTTTAGATGTTATACTGTGGCTAAATTAGGTTATAAAATGAACTGGTTAATTTTAGTTTGCCTTTTTGTAGATTTGAAAGGAAGGTGTGTTGCTTGTAATACATACATGTAAGAGGCTCAGACATTCAATCAGGTAATTGGAACAGTAATGACATTTATCTGGCAATTTTTTTAAATCTCTGTGTAAAAAATATTCTGCTTTGATATTGTTGAGCCTGGACAAATCTTAATGTGTAGTTTACGTTTAGTTTGTTAGCTGACTTCTCCCACATATTAAGTAGGAGTATAGTACCTAATCGTATTACTCTACCGCATGCCGTTACCATACGGCAATTATTAAAAAGTTATTATACATTTTTATTAGTACCATAAGATTTATATGGCGATTATTAACTTCAGCCATAGCGGTCAGCTTTTTACCTCTTCCGGAGTTTAACCGGTCAATCTAGCTAATACAGTCACTTGGGGCCGACTTATAAAATTACGTTTTTTATAGTCTGGCAATAAAATGGTGCGGTGTTCTTTTGTTATGCTTATAAATATTAAATTGTTCCCTGTAGGGTTGCCATATTCTTTGTCATTACAATGATATAAAAAGCGCTTACTTAATCTTATGTATGTATCTAAGTGTTATTTAAAGAGTTGCAGGTTCGATTCCTTGGTTCGCTATTTGTCAGTAAAAACAGAGTAGACTACTCTTATCACTTGGAAGTAAACATAACTGTGTAAAACTTACTGTCACATTTCATTATATCCACCTTTGTATACCTCTTTAGACAATATGCTAAAAAAAAACAAAACACAACTATCTAAAGCAACACATAGTTTCTAGATGTATTTCCTGTGTAGATATTTCTTATCTACCTACTAAGAGAAAAAACTAATTTGTAGATAACTTAAAAGAATTTTAAAAACGCAAACCCGTCTTCCGTTTCAACCTTAAACATCAAACTGAGGTGCAATTGGAGTCGCGGAGAACCTAACGGGTAACCGGGGCTCCGGCTCGACGTGCAGGAGAAGGAACGGGGTGGTTTTTAGTCAGTAAGAGTCTGACACTCCCTCCCGCCTCACCCAGGCGGGTAAGTCATTTGATGAGTCTTGATCTGTATGCGCAGGAATGGTGCAATTGGAACACAGTTACCCAAAAATGCTTTTGTTATGGAATAAGAGGCAAACGAGCAGACGCATCACCTGATGGTAAGCCATCAGCGCTGCCCATGGACACCCGCAACACCAGAGGATTCACAGGTGCGTAGCCGGTCTTTTAAAAAGGAATACGCTCCTTTCTTAAAGGTTTGAAAATCGTCGCTGCACAAACATTAATTAAATTCGGCATACATTTTTTAAAAAAAAAAACGTTGCCCCACACTAGGATTTTCTTCTGTATCGTGGGTGCGTTTACAAACATACAAGTTTACATACACAAAGACACCCAGACCCGAAACAACAATTTGTGGATCACACAAAGTGTTGTCCCGTGCGGGAATCGAACCCGCGACACGTTGCACGGCAGCCGGTTGCCCAGCCACAGCACCAACCGTGCAGTCGCATTATTATTACATTGCCATTACTATGGCGGTATAATACGCTATCTCAACAAATGAAAGGACCTACCTACGTTAAATTAAGGTAATGCAATACGTATCAAACATTACTTTATTAATTGTCTCTGTATCACTTAAAGGTTTGCTGGAAAAGCCACCTTACGTATATAATTTTATGGCACAGAGCCTGAAAAAATATGTAGCCTGAATATTCCCCTGTCTTTGGTGGTGACCCTAAAAAGAATTGCTTTATCCTCGCCGTGGCCTTCGTCAAGTGATTTTTATGATATTTATCATATACGCAGAATATGTATAAATAATCGATTGACCACAGTACCCTTCGAAACCGTAAATACTTGTAAGTACTCATTTAATAGGTACTTACGTTTTAATTGTAATTTTAAACTTACAACAAAAAGGACTGCCTCGTTGGCCGAGTGATCGCAAGTGCGACTGCTGGGCAAGGGGTCTCGGGTTCGATTCCCGGGCCGGGCAAAGTATTACTGGGTTTTTAAATAATCTCAGTAGTAGCACGGAATCTGGAATTGTGCCCGGTATATGGCAATAGGCTCACCCCCTATTACATGGGACTCATAACATAAATAGTGAAAAGTGGGTGTTACATTGTATAGTGGTACAATGTGCACCTTTGCCCACCGCTTCGGGGATAAAAGGCGTGATGTTATGTTATGTAGCAAAAAGGTAAAGTTATATTTGACTAAGATTTTAAAGAAACATAGGTAATTATTACTCGCCGTACTCATACTCATTTGATGGTTATTTAATTCGTCACAGAAATAGTTTAAGAAATCATTAAATGTATCTGAATGCCGCAGTTTTTCATCTAACGGGAACAATAAACGAAACCTAAGCACAAGACACCGCCGATTCGGAGTCGCGGAGAACCTAACGGGTAACCGGGGCTCCGGCTCGACGTGCAGGAGAAGGAACGGGGTGGTTTTTAGTCAGTAAGAGTCTGACACTCCCTTCCGCCTCACCCAGGCGGGAGCAGTCATTCGATGATTTTCCCCCCTTAAAAAAAAAAAGCACAAGACACGGACAATTCAATAGTAATATTCCTAAAAGAAACGCAGCAAATATACTTTATTACCTTCACCTTTAAAATCAAACTAAAAATAAAATTAAAACTACTTCTAATCAATATTCAGAACACACTACAAAGTGATTTAAAAAAAATGGTGCACCGTTTAAAAATCACGGCTGCATATTATGACGTCATCGAGTGCAATGATCTTGATGAAACTGCGCTAGAGTGGGTTTGTGTCACACTTTTATTGAAGCAGTAATTCTCCTGTGTGCACACACAGTAATGAGATGGCGGGATAAATTGGAGATGACGTCATAAGGACTTTAAAATGGCGAGACATTGTGGAAATTTTTAGTTTGTTGAGGTGAATCGTTTTGCTAAATATATTGAGAAGGAATGGAGATTATCAACTAGTGAGATTATCGGGATACCAAACTGAATTCTAGTCTAGACACATATTACATGAAAGTTTTATTTATAGTATCTGACCGACCACATCTCCCTTTTTAGAAAAACTAAACTCTTTAGCAAAACGACCCAATTGCCACCTTTTCTTTGGAACGTATCAATTAACTACTTACAATCCTATCCTTACTTATATTATAAATCGGAAAGTGAGTTTGTTTGTTTGTTCCGACTTCACGCCGTAACTACTAAACCGATTGCATTGAATTTTTGCAGACGTAAAGTTAGTAGTCTGGATTAAATAATAGGGTACTTTTAATCCCGAAAAAATTTGATATTCACGAGGGCAAACAAAAGTATTGGTATAGATGGCGCTGTATGTATTGGTATATGTCACATAGGCTACTTTTTATCCTTATGTGACGCGAGCGAAGCCGCGGGTAAAAGCTAGTTACTATTATAATTGCGAAGGTGTATAATTATGTTCGTTTGTTACTCCGTCACCTCAAAACGGCTGAAGGGATAGGGATGACATTCATAACAGGGATAGATTATGGACTGGTATAAATACACAGACTGACTGCCTCGTTGGCCGAGTGGTCGCAATTGCGACTGCCGAGCAAGGGGTCTCGGGTTCGAATCCCGGGTCGGGCAAATATTACTGGGTTTTAAAAAAAAAATCTCAGTAGTAGCACGGAGTCTGGAACTGTGCCCGGTATATGGCAATAGGCTGGTGAGCCTATTGCCATATACCGGGCACAGGGGGTGCCCTATTACATGGGACTCATAACATAAATAGTGAAAAGTGGGTGTTACATTGTACAGTGGTATAATGTGCACCTCTGCCTACCCCTTTGAGGATAAAAGGCGTGATGTTATGTTATGTTTATGTGCTACTTATTATCCAACGGAATTACGGGCGAAGCCACGGGCAGAAGCTAGTGAAATATAAAATTATTTTCCTTCATCCATTAAACTTCATTCACAAGTAATAATTTTTATTCATTTTCCATGTAATGGATTCATTGTACTCATTTTTTTTTTAATTCTACCAATCCCTGCACACAACTTAACTATAATATTAAAGTTTATAAATTACATTATTATCATGCAAAGCTCGCTTTAGAAATAATAAAACAAAACGAGTTGCATCGTTCAACTAACACGGTATGACGTAATCGCACAGTGCAATGATCTTGATCTGTATGCGCAGGAGTGGACAACGTTTTGCACGATATTATTCACATGTCAGTTATTAGATTTTAGTTTAGTTTTTGATGGGGAGCTGAGATACGGTTAAAGTCTAGAAATGATAAATTACTGTGAAAAAGTATAGAAAAATAACTGCCTCTGAGAAAAACTTAATTAATTATTATGTTATTCGGCTTACTCACGTAACTGTTTGACGAGGAACTCGACTAGTTTCAACCTTGCTAGAGGCTCATATTCATGAGCAGCATTCTGCGACATGCTCTGCCTCTAGCATGGTTCTAGTCGAGGTCCTCGTCGAATAATTACGTGAGTAAGCCGAAAAACATAATAAGTAATTAATTTAGTATGTCCCACGAAAGTTATAATATAAACATAGTTAATATTGTAAATACGAAAGTAAGTTTGTTGCCTCTGAACGCCTCACTTGCAATTTTGCATGAACTAAATTCACATGAATACTTGCCTTATTATAAATAGGGATGATAACAAGATATGAACATTAAAAATTTAATTATTCCGTCAGTTAAGTAATGAAAAATGATGCTTAGATCTAAGGAAACAAAGTTTAGAAGTGGGGGCTAAAACGTCATTTCTACGTATAAAATGTGCATAGAAATGACGTCAGGCGACATTTCAAATCAATACATCGTCGCAATTATTAGTTTCTGTAAAAAAATATAAAATACGTGTTTAATGATTTAAAATATTGTACCCGACGGACATTAAAATAAAAATAAGGCATCTACCCTATTTGATCCAGGATAGAAAGAAAGCTAATCATAAGATTTCAATAGGTACACACACGTCAACTTTACTAATACCCAAGTCTATCCATCTATTAAATAAACCTACGAACAAGAATTAGCTACTTGATAGTCCTAGACAGAATTCCATCAATAAACGACTTAGCAGAATACCAATTAAATCTTAAATAGTTTAATATTCAGTAAATGAATACGTGCAAACAGACTAATAAGTTGCATCGCACTGCCTGCACGATGACGTAACAGTGCATTGATCTTGATGAGTGTGCGACATTTTTTGCGCTTGCGCACGCAAAAAGTTCTTAGTGATGTTCTTATTGTAAAGATGATAGGATTTATGGGTTTCATAATTGATTATTGTATTGATTTATTTACATAGTTCAATTATGTAATGGAAATGGTGATATTTACATAAAACTAGATGTGATATATGATATGAGCACTGAGCAGGCTGGGTAAAAAAGGGATTAGTGACGTCTAATTTTCGTTTTCGAAAAATAATAGAAGACATACTAATAAGTACATATTATGGACTTAAGAGCAGGAAGAACTACGTAAGTGCTCTTGAAAACGTATTACGTGAATTACTGAATCAAGTATAGGCCAAGAGTCTCGTAAATAATAGGTAGGTATCTAGTAATAGACCCGATGTGATTTAGGTAAAAAACTTCTGATTACATGTTAATCTACTTCCATAATACCCTACGAAGGTAAACATTTTTTTTTCACATCTCGTAACAAAAATGATTCCTCTTTTCTTTTAATTTAAAACACTCATCATCTTTGAAACCACCATAAATCACACCTACAAACATACATAACATACTTTATCACATATATACAATATACATAACTTCATCAACATATGATATTGTGAATTCTGGCCACAATCCGAGCCTGCATATTTCATTACACAGGAAGTCTATAGGATGCTGTGACGTCACAACTCCCCCATGACGTCAGAGCTCATGAAATATTAATGGTATTTAAGTGTATGAAAGATATATGTACTGAGAAAGTTATGGCTGTATTGTGTTAGTTTGGTATTTCTGATTTAGTGGAAATGGGCGTGGCTTCGCTTGCCCACGTTTCGGGGCAGAAGTGTGTTTGGTCTCTAATATAGTATAAGAAAAAGTAGAAGATATTTTTGTGGAGAATAAAATAACATATAAACTATTTCAGAATCTACCCTAAGTTAAGTTCAACAAGTTATCGCATAAATAGGAACAGTTTCGAAGATGTTATCTTAATAACCCTAAATAATAGTTAGACATAACTTAATAGAACCTAGAATACTAACTGGTTATTCAATTAACTAATAAAGAAAACAAACTGGCCGTTATATGCCATACTTTCTAAGGACGGAAAGAAAAAAAAGCGGTTTATTAAACTCAAATTACGATTAAGTTATAAACACGACTTCTGTGTAAAGAAGTAACATGTTCCATAGTGATAAGGACATGTTATTATGTTTTTTTTAGTTATTTGACTTGACATTAAACAAATATTCTTTCTATTCATAATAAATATCCCTTATTCACGTGTAAACATTTTTCTCAGAATTTCTCATTACATATTGTCTCAAATGGCAAGCACTTTTGATCATCATAGTTTAGGAGCCCGACCACTGTTAGCACACTTTATGTTCGGTTTAATTACAAAGGTGCGGTCAAATGGCCATCACACAAGGGAGTATTAGCATAAAATATGACTGATTAATTGTCAATCAATAGACATTTTTCATAATTAATTTCCCAATTCTCAGAATCACGTAGGCGTTGTAGTAAACAAATAAAAACGAATGTTCACCTTCGTTAACTTGTCAAAGATAACTTAATTCTCAGTATAAAATATTCAAAATGTAATAATAAAATATCGCCTGTCCTTAAATTATGTTTCACAAATAAAGTTTCGATTCCAAATAACAATTTCGCTACATTCATCTCAGATTCTGATCAAATTATAAATTCTTGACATCATTAGGATTATATTCATTCATTTTACCAGTCAAAATACAATTTGTCATAACACTTTATTTGAATATTTGTAGAATAAAATAAATTTGCAATTTTCGAACATCAAAACAAATGGTTACTTCCAAAAAAAGTATTCAAATGCATACATATTACTCGTTACATAACCTAAACACAAAATTACGCAGTATTTAAATTTTATCGTTCGGCAAAAAATCCACACAAACAAATATTACGCATTACTTTTAAACAAACTATCGTCTAAACTTCAATTAATAACATTCCGGGCCGAGTGCGATCGTGAAACATCGGTTTTTACGAACGGCAGACGGACAAACACAGGTTGTGTAACGGCACACGATGATCGCGAAAACAACTGTCGCGGTCTGCGCCGACGCATGTATTAGGTGGCGTGAACGTCCTCACACAAGGCTGTCTGACACTGATGCAATTTAATCAGATTCTAGATACATATACCTCATACATAGCTCCCAGACCTTAGATTATGTTTGTTTTTTATAACTTTTCGTATGATTCGTCTGTATTAACAGCATAATTAATTGATTTCTGACCAGTTTGGCATCCGCGTCTGACTTTATTTTTTACGATTTATTTTAGTAGCGTTCATTGATTATTTCAACGGTCGCTCGTTTTATTTTAATGTGTTATTCTCATCGAAACGTGTGATAACAGCGGATACAAAAGATAAAAACTTGATCTAGGTAGAAAGCGATATTAGTCTTGTACACTTTCTCTGGGCAGGCTATAACAGGACATGGATAATTTATACGTCTCGCCAGTGACACACCGGTCGTAAATAGTCCATATAGTCACAAACATGCCAAATAAGATTTTAAAATAACAAAGGAAATGCATTGTCGTTCTGAGAACTAGAGCTACCCCCGTCAGTGGCTCGGAATACAAACGTAGGAACATTTTCTTTAAAAAGAGGAACTGTTGTAGACTTCCGGAATGAACAATAGTGGTGGACGAGACTTGAATTACAATAATCTTCGCCTATTTTCGAGCGGCGGTTACATTGTAAAGTGACTTAATGAGAACCGATTATACTTGCGATACCGTATAAAGATTTTATCGGTTGCCATTTGCGAATATTCATTTCGATTTAATTGCTACAAAGCAATAAATTGCAAACATTTTTTATTAACTATCGTGTTGACATTTAGAGTTTCCTCTCAAACAACTTCAACTTTTCCTTTTGCCATTATTTTACGTTCTCTCGTGCTTTTATAGTTTACTCGCCAATGTGAGTATTGCAGAAATAATTACCTAAGACAGAAGCTTGACAAATAACAGGTGCTATTCCGAATTTTACGACGACATAACACGCTGCTCATCTAATTTTCATGCAAAGCAAACAAAATAAAATATAACGATTTGAGCAATTCTTATAACCTTCTAACTTTCAACAGCAAGTTTCGACATTAGTACCTGACCTACCTCACGTAACCTCCGCCTGGACGAAAATTACTACTGGTGTCTAATTTACATTATATTTTTTACTAGGTATCTGTCTCTTGGTCTACTTTTTGAGTATGTAGGCCGGGAAAATCTCGACTATCATATATCAGGGATAATTTGTGTTGCTCTGTATTGTCGGGGATGGTATGCAAATGGGGTGTATGTAGGACATCGGGGGAATGGAATGGGGTAGGCAGGAGTGGGTGGGATGTACTTATAATTTGTTTTTCGACGAGTTTGTCTATTTGATGCGAAGGTCACGTTTATACTGAGATGGTTGCGGGTTAATAACTCGAAGATGATAATAATGATGTATGTATTTGTTTTTCAGAATTAATTTGGCGAATTTAGATTGTTTTGGTGTTGAAATAACTTGATTTTTATTCTCAAGGTACCATTGAAAACAAAAACGATATCAAATTACAAAATCAGTAAGATTTTAAATAATATTATTTTATTTGAATCACAATCACCAGTCAATTTGGTGACACATTTTTATAACACATAGTTTTTAATAATTCTTGAGTCTTTATTCTTAATAATTCTGATTCACAAGCAGGACCCACACAACCAAGCAAAGAATAAAAACAAAATCAACTACAATAATAAAAATATGTATCAGTAAAATGAAGACCAGTAAAAACGTACAATCAACGTAACAACGTTAAATCGAGTTTAACTAAACTTTGAAAATAAAACTGTCGTTAAGTTAAACTGCACTCGTACTAACAAAAAGTTAAGTTAAATCCGTTAAGTTAGTCGGTAACACAGTTTCGTGAGGAACACCGGAAGTACCTCCCCCTACCTTCATTTTGCAGTACTCCCCCTCCCCTGAATATTTCATGAGACCTTTAACGGACCATGTTTATTGTTAAATAAATCGTTTACAAGGGTTACTTGACGGTAACTCTCAAATAAAATGGGTGATAAACGTGAAATTCTATGTATTTTGTAATTTACTACTGAATGCTGAATACGGAAGCGAATTTTTAAATAACTGCTTTTGTTATTCGAGTGGATGAAAGCGCGGCCATTGAGCGGGAGCTCTTGGACTATAATTGACTTTTTAAAATAAATTAATTATTTAGTGAAAAGCTTGCAGTTTGCATTAATATACTCGATGTAAAGTATCAGACAAGACATTTTTACAGTCCTTCCTGAACATTTTCCATCAGTGGTGGCATTTATCCCATAAAATGAAAGGCAAAGCTGCCATAGATTAATGGACTCTACGCTACAGCGAATAGGATAGGAATTCTAATCCAAGAGCTTCTCACTTAAGTTACACTATTCACTACTAAACCAACATGTAATTATGTTTGTTTTCATTCTAGTTCAAATATTGAAAGTAATCTGTGGAAAACATAATGGGTAACATATTTGCCATCGTCTAGTCTAGTGTGTGAGCCATTATGTATATTATTGTAATATGTTACAGTTTGTTTTTCTTTAACGAATACATTTAAAAAAAAGATTCATAGTATCATTTTGTATTCAGTTCTTGCCATTGCAAAAACAACTTTATCACGTCAATAACATTCAGTGGTTTATGTAAACAGTGTACAGATTCATTAAAGTCATATTCAGGTTGACACGGGTGACGCTTGATGAGGGATGCTCCTAATTAAAACTGTGTCGTATCAACTTGTGGTGTGGAGCTGTTTATCGTTAGAGTATCATTGTAGACTTTATTTTTAATAACATGATATAACATCACGCCTTTTACCCCCGAAGGGGTAGACAGAGGTACACATTACGGCACTTAATGCCACTGTACAATGTAACACCCACTTTTCACTATTTATGTTATGAGTCCCATGTAATAGAGGGTGAGCTTATTGCCATATACCGGGCACAATTTCAAGCTCGTGCTACTGCGAATTTTTTTTAATTCGCAGTAAGTAATACTTTTTGAGTTTGCCCGACAGTCGCACTTGCGACCACTCGGCCAACGAGGCAGTCTTTAATTTATACATAATATAATATATTTATACCAAAATGAATAGACAGAATCTAAACTGTACAATGATTGTACATTGTACACTTCAAATTGTTTAAAAGTTTTACTACGTTTCCTATTTTCGTGGAGAGGCGCAAATCAACTGTTGCCACTTCTATTCAATTATATTATTGAATTAATGTAAGTACGCTAAACAATGGGAATATTTATAAGGTGAAAATCTAAAATAGTAAAGAATGTGCTACGTGTTTTTTAGATACAGGGATAGCAGACCTTAACACTTTAACCGCCAAGTTTAAAATATTGAAATTCAAACCTCCACTAGTGTCAGGCACTAGTAACGTGACGTTCTAAGGGTTAATAGTATTTAGTAAGAAGTTGTATGTGTAGGAAAGAAATGCTTCCGCACGAATGGGCCGACTCGACCGCAGTGATACCACGGCCTCATAGAAAACCGACGTGAAGCACCGCTTGCGTTGTGTTTTGTCATGTGAGTGAGGTTACGGGAGAAAGCCCAAGGAGAAATAAAATAAACTGTTATCTAAAACATAAAATGAATTAAAACTAACACCACAATCTTACGACAAAATCCTATGAAAAAAAAACAAACCAGACATATTTCAGTTTCAGCTGCAAAGCAAAGCAAAAAAAATGGGAGAAAGAAAAAATAATATCTTTTCCTTCATTGTTATTCTTTAAAAGCTCGCCATCATGAATGCACAGTCATCTCCTCCCTACCACCGCGGAGTAATTTGAGGGGGGAGGTCTCCCCACCCTTTCCAACTACCGTCGCCTCCAGGAAAAGGGGGGTATCGTGTCAAACTGTACCGACATACAACCTACAAGTACGATGTTATATATTATGTTTAGGTACACTATGTATGTGTTTAGAAGGAATATAATGTTCGTGTTATTTTGATGTTCAAATTAGAAAACTAATTATGATGTAGATAATAATAGTTTTTAAGTAGTGTATCCGAGCTCTCTGGTTAGGTGGTGTTATGATGCTTGCTGTGTGGTTGTCACTGATTGGATGTAAGAAAGAGCTGATGATTTAAGGAGGCAAAGAGAAATAATCTGAATTCAGGGCTGCGAGCTCTGAAGTCGCATTTGCATGGTTGCCTTAACAATTGTGAATTAAAAGTCTCTGCAAGGATCAGTTTCATTTCAATGGTTCATTCACAAATGTTGAATATCAGCATATTATATAGAGGTATGATCTACAATAGTTTAAACAAGTAATGTCGCTATACTCAAAATGCACATCTGCCTACCTTCAAGACGGCAACAAGCGTGCAATTAAGCTATAATAATATAAAAAAACAAAATTAATCAAAAAGAACTTCCGAAATATAAACTGCCATGATACCCGTATTAAAAACTTTGTAATGTCCCCATTGACATTTCGGTATATACAGTAAAAACTTGTACGTTTATCAGTTTGTGTGGCTCGCGTGCTAACTGGCCGTAGGGTGTGCAGGGGGACAATTAGAGCGGGTTCGATGCCCGGCCCACCCCCAGTGCACCGTTCCTACACGCCCGTTAACCAATATTTATGATCTCATGTATTCGCGAAATGAGGTGGTATGTGGCTAATTAGGTATAAAAAAGTATATAGGTGGGCTAGGTAAATGGTCAAAACTCTAGGTTTTTAGTTTAGGTGCTTAAGAGAATAATTGTAACATGAATATCTTTAGTATTTTTCTTGATAAACCTCAACTGAGATCTGCTTTCTTAAAAAAAAATTCTGCCTGCTGTTAAGTGTTACCAAAAAAATCTGAGTAGACTTATTCTAAGGTTCCCAGGTTCCACACTACTTTTTAACCGACTTCAATAAAAGGAGAAGAATTTCGTTCACACACCGTCCAGTCTAGACTAACAAGTCATCTACTACAATCACTATTTCATATTCAAACCTGAAAACACGGCGATAATCTACGGAAATCTGATTACCATCACTCCGTGACGAATCTTTCTACCAGACTAAACCTTAATTATTTCACTTCATTAAAATTCTCCGAAACATAAGAAAATAATCACTTCATTATAGTTACTATGTAAATCGGTTTATGCATAAATTGAACACCAAGTTTTTCTGACTATTGAGCGTTGAAGTGCATCGGCATCTTTGTTCGAATTAATTTCTTACTCAGCCCACCCCTTTGACGGTTACCGTGAAGCTTCATTACGCACCCGTCCACAAGATCAAAGTATATAATAAAAAATGGCGGTGTATCGCAAAACAATTGGATTTTCTTTGATCACTTATGTCTCCGGATGATTGCACAGTCGCATTTGGTGCCAATAAACTAGAAGAGGAGCGAAAGTAATATCGACACAAAAGGATAGGTCTTCGTGTAGATCATAGGAAAGTACAAAGTATTTACTTATTATTGAACTTTGTAACTTCTAGTATAACTATGTGTCTTTTAAAGTTTAGAAGATAATATGTCCAGTTTCGTAAACGCAATCAAATAATATAGCATCACCACTAAAGCCATAGAAAAATTCCGCCAATACTCCCAACTATCATAACAATTTAAAACCACATCATCATCAACGACCAGTGACATCCAGGACTAGATTATATACCTACTTTACATAATAGAGATTTTACTTTATTTCTATAACAGACGAGCATGCATGAAAAGACCGATGACTGTTGATGAAGCGAAAGAGGTATGGAGGAATCGTAGCAATTGGCGTTCCATAGTCTCTGCCTACCCGATGGGAGACAGGCGTGAAGCTATGTATGTATGTATGCTATAACTGCGCTTAATAGACCATCAAAAACCATACTACATATATTTTAACAAGAAAAAAGAGAACTTGTTGAGATAACCAACCTTTTATCAATTTGAAACTAAACACTATCTTCATAATTTCACCAGCCCGTCATGTGACCTCTCCCCAATCCTTAGATAATATCCTGTGATGGACAGGTACAGCTTCGATTTCCGATAAGCCTCCGTCTATCCGGAGTGAGGAATCTTGTGGCGAAGCGACAGCGGTTACAATTTCATGCGCGATTTAACCATCGCTCGGCGATTTAATAATAGTTTGTGAGGTGTGGGCTTAGTTGTGGCGATAAGCGGATGAGAGAGCGATTTTGAAAAATTTTAGACAGTGCTTTCTACCTAAGCGTTTAAGATTTCAAGTTAGTATATAACATTTATTGGTAAGTAATATTAGTTTTAACCATTTATATCGTAATTAAAGAAAGTATATCGTCTACGGAACGTAAGTGAATCTCAATGACAAAATGAAATTGACTATTTATTTAATTGATATTTTATTTAATTGTAATTGAAATTATTTCTATCGAGATTGAAGATAGAGTACAGTTTGTAAATTATATTGTGCGTAATATTTTAACAACGTAAGATAAATTTAAACTGATTTTGTTACGTACGTTAATCTTTAATACCTACTTAATTTCATTTGTACTATTTATCATAATATGGTTTGCCTTTGTTTAATTTTAGTAATGAGTTTTATATTTCACTTAAGTATATTTGGGACAACCCTATCCCAAAACACGTTAATATGATTAACTAGTAGCTTACTACCAGTGGCTTTGTCCGCGTTCCCATTGGAAAAAAAGTGGTCGATGTACTTCCAAACTATAATCTATCCCTGTTCCAAGTTTCATCTCGATCCCTTCAGCCGTTCTGACGTGAACGAGTAACAAACAAACAAACAACCATATCAACTTTCGCATAACATTTAACTAAGTATACGAGTAAAATATTTATCAGTAGGATTATAACAGTAGTAAAAAGATATTAATAGTTGTGTTGTAATTAAAACCAAAGTCAAAATCTTTTATTTTAATTAGACAAAAAAGGCACTTTTGAACGTCAACCAAAAATTTAAAAGTGAAGCTGTTTGTTCACTCCATTGTGTAGATTCCTATGGAGGAGAACGAGTAAGAAACTCCATAGGTTACTCTTTTCCATTCAAAATACAATTCAATTAATAAATTGGTGTTAGCTAATAGCTTAATTGATACATATTTTGACACATTTCATGAGTATACTTTGTCGAATCATCCAACAGTTAGACTAATCAGACATTATGTTATGATAGAAGCTTACCATGTAGCTTGGATCCCTTATGTCATTTATTTTTCACTAGCGACCCGCCCCGGCTTCGCACGTGTGCAATATGCATGTATTATACATACAAACCTTCCTTAAGAATTACTCTATCTATCAAAAATAATTGGATCAAAATCTGTTGCGTAGTTTTAAAGATCTAAGCATACATAAGGACAGGCAGACCGCGGATAGCAACTTTGTTTTAGACTATGTAGTGAACTTGTTTACAAATAAAATAAAAATCTCAACAGCATCCATCGGAAACTAACTACTATCTGTAAGTAAGTTACCATAGTAAGTATAATCGAAGTTTTGTGTGGTATTGTGCTGAGAAAAACTAGAGAGGCCCCAATTTCATGGGCGATTGGCCTGCACTGAGTTCAATAACATCTGAACGTCCGAAGCATCTGCAAGGTACGGTGCCACTGTTAGCGAGTCTAGCGATTAACAAAAACAATGTATGTCGAGTTTTTGTGATTGGAACTTTTTTTGATCTATTGATCTTTGATTTGATTGGGATATGTGTGTTCGTTTTGATGCCGGATTTTTTTTCTACTTTCGGATTGTTTATACTTTTTTCAGGAAAATTATAAACAATATCATACAAAAACTAACTCATTTATCGTGTTGTTACGAGAGTGCCTGCTAAGCAAGCAGTCTTAATTCGATTTCCGAGTCGGCAGAACTAAGTAGGGTTTTTTTTCGTTATCCAGTTACAGCACGAAGCTTGTAGTGTGTAGGTTGACAGGTATTGGCGCCTTATTGCCATAAAACTAACTTATACCGTAACAAATGAAAAGATGGAGTCAAAATTCGACTGCACGGTTGGCGCGGTGGTTGGACTACTGACTGCCGCGCAACGTGTCGCGGGTTCGATTCCCGCACGGAACAATTCTTTGTGTGATCCACAGATTGTTGTTCCGCGTCTGGGTGTCATGTGTATGTGAACTTGTATGTTTGTAAACGCACCCACGACACAGGAGAAAATCCTCGTATGGGGCAACGTTTTCAATAATGTAAAAAAAAAAAAAATTACACATGCCTGAGGATTTGCCTTCAACAATTTTCTATTGACAGTCAAAACCTTAATTATACCTTTGTCTATCTCGGATAAAACAAAAATAGGAGTAACCATTGTTATGCATGTTCGTTTGTCTGTACCTAAGATACATATCTACCAATTACACAAATACCATTGCAAAGAGCAGAATTAATCGAGACAATAAATCTTAAGGCAGGTGGCAGGTGGTCACCATCTGCCTGCAGTACGTTGACCGACTGCGAAGAAAATGGAGGTTATGCTTTAGTGACCAGCTAATCAGTCTGCTTGTTACGTTTTAATTATATTTCGTGAACTTAGAAAGGAACAGCCTCGTATAATGTAGTTTTAATTGTATTATTTAGTGGATGCAAAAAAAAATATTTATAGTGAAATTGGTTGTTTTGTTGATAAAATGGGTTATTCCAGGGTCGCGCAAACTGTTGTTCAGTTTTTCTAATTACACAAAATTACGCAGAGGGAGGGAGCTCCCTCTAATGCATGGGACTTGTAACAAAACTGAGTGTTAGTTTTATCTATTGAAAATGTTTACCTCTCTCTGCCCAACTCTTCTAGGATCAAAGAGCATGATGTTACTTGTCCAAAAAATTTTAATCATACCTAAACACTAACCAGTTAATCACGAAAAACCGACGTGAAACAAGGCTTTCGTTGTTTCACGTCGTGTGAGTGAGGCTACCGGAGGCCAAACACCTCGGGGTTCCCCAATCACCCCCAATCCCTTTATCCCCTACAATCCTAATTCCTACTCCCCAAAAGCCCGGTAACGCACTTGTAACGCTACTGATGTTCCAGGTGTCCATGGGCGATGCCGATTGCTTAACATCAGATGATCCCTCTGCTCGTTTACTGGTTTATTCCGTAAAAAATAATAAACACAAGCGACAAACATCCTCATAATCAGGTTTCTCGCGATATTTTTATCGTCCTCTTAAAATAGATATCTAAATATAGCCTTCATTCACCCATACTTATAATAACATCGGGATAATCCTCTTATAAACGTTATAAATATGATCATACACAAACTCCAACTTAATCTTTACACTCAGCTTAACTTTAACTTAAGTTTTTCAGTAAATCACTTGGCTTTTTCTAGGCGTGATTTGCCAAAAGTATGTAAAGTTCTGCATTGTATGTTCGATTTGGATGAAGTATGCAGGAGGTATGGTATTTTCAGTCTCTTGTTGCATTCTACGCCTGTATATAAGAGGATTTTGTCTTAATTTATTAGAGTTACCAACCCACTTTTTCATTTTTTTTCTCTTGTGAGAGAAAATGTGAGTGATGATGTGATGTGATGAGGGAGTGTCAGACTTTTACTCACAAAAAAACGACCCCGTTCCTCTTTCTGCTCTTCGAGCCGGAGCCCCGGCAACCCGTTAAGTCTTCTACGGTTCCGTATCGGCATCATCTGTGGTGGTCTGATGGCACCAACCCACCTAGGGCTAGAGATTCCAGTATAAAAGATTCAGAATTATCAGACAGCACTGCTATAAGATCTCTGTTAAATGTAAAGCACCTAATTCGTGAAAAGATTAAAGATTTTTGACAAGTTATTACCCTGATACCACATACTTGATTATGGAGCTAATACCTAGCCCAAAACCAGTTAGACACAATAGAATTACTGAGATAAACTAGACTTAATCTGAGCACTAAGTAGATCAAAAACTAAAACATAAAAAACCACTTTCAGAATACATTTACTGAGTTAATGGCTACTACCTTATAATCTTAAAGATAATGATTTTTTATGATTAGAAAACTAGTTAATCCAAGGGGACAATGGACACGGGGGACATAGGACAAATGTCGCCTGACATATACGATTTTTTTTAATAGGTGAAATTCATCGAATGACTTCTCCCGCCTGGGTGAGGCGGTAGGGAGTGTCATACTCTTACTGACTAAAAACCACCCCGTTCCTTCTCCTGCACTTCGAGCCGGAGCCCCGGTAACCCGTTAGGTTCTCTGCGGCTCCGAATTACGATACGGTGACAATGCGCAGCCTATGTCCACACTACAGCCCCGTTGATGTTGTCGTTAGCGGAGGATTTGCCGGTGCTGATGATGCATCGGAGTAATTTAGTCCCAAGTCTTTCTCCCCAAAAACTGGGCGAATTTTGAAGGTTTCTAAAAGGTTTATTTAATGTTAAGTTTTGTCATTATCAGTTCGTACACTACAGGTTACAGGGCTCTCAAATATCTAGGTCTAGTTAGGCAAGTAAAAATTAGAAAAAAAGTCGGTCCTTTTAAATACCTATCTGAAAATTATCCTCCGGTGAAAATCCGGTGATCGCGAAAAGGATAGAATTCCAATTAATTTCGACCTGTCTAGACTGAATTTTAGACATTAAGTAAATAAAGGAATTTGTAGACTTTCCTGGTAAAAATAGTTCTTACCTAAAACTCTAGGTCACATTGGAAAATACGATCGGAACGTGTAACTCTAAGTATCATTTAAAAATGAAAATCATAAAATTCATTTGAACATTAAATAAAAAACAGTTTTATAATTGTATTATAATTCAGCTTTAGTACATAAACTCAAAAACAAGATGCATTTCTTAAGCAACTACGTACCAATAGTAATATTATATATATTTATAGAGATTTGAATGTAGATTGTTAGAAAATTAACACAAAGTTTTTTCATTAAAAAACACCACTGCAAAACTGACCACAAACAACACTATCGCGATCTTGTTTTGTTTTTTTTTTATTATTGAATACCTAATTATTATATTATGTTCACTGTGACACCTACGATACGAAACTAATATGGTTATTGGTATACCAAAACGTTTTAAACATTTTATCTTGTTTTATTTTTTTATCAGCCTGTTGCAGCGTACGTCGTCCCGCTATTACTAAGAGACGATCGTACTAAAGTTACAAGCGACAATAGGTATTTAATACTAAAATAAAAAAAAACAAAAAACAAATTACGCAAATCGGATTACAAATATGTACTTAAGTTATTGACGTACAAATGTACGAAGTATCGTGATAATGACATCGTTCGAGTAATTATAGTGCGTATAATATAATTACCCTCCTTCTTTGGCAGTCGGGTAAAAAAGTAAATCAAATTTTTATGGGACCAATTCGCGTCGAAGAAAAAATAATCACGTAAATCAGTCCACAAACTTCGGCGTAATCGATGAACATACGTAAAACACGTGTTAAAGTGCGTACCTCCATTTTTAAGTCAGGAACTAAAGGTATATTACCCAACTTAAACCTTCACCTAATTCTGAAAATACTACCTCTATACTGAAAACCGCATCAAAACGCTTCTCTTTTTTTAAGTCGGTTGAGAATAGCTGCATACTTAAATAGGTTTAGGTCTACCTATGTCTAAAGCGTGTCATACAAAAAAATCTTTATATGTTTGTATTCGGTCTTTTGTTGGAATTTTTCTGCGAGAAACTATATAATAGCGTCTATTATAGGCATACAAAAATCTCAACCAATCTATAAGGCTATTTTTATTGGTAAGAAATAAATCTTGTGTTTGAGTTAACAAAACAACTTAACATAAAACTAGAAAATCAATAAGGCCAACAAAACAGTAAACCTACAAGTTTCTAACTGGCGAACTGATAACAAGCGTCTACTTTCTATAACCACCCTCTATCGAGCTTAAATACTAACGCGGTACGGCATATCCGTTACCTTACATACCAATGCAGGTATGAACCAACATTCCTAAGCTAAAGGCTCTCCCACGATCACCCCCCCCCCGTCACCCCTCCAAGCCACGCCCCTCCCCCTTCCCCCTCTCCGGAAATGCCGGCGCCCGCGCAGCGAGCATGCAAAGCCTAGCGCAAGGTGAATGCACTTTACGCTGACCATTCAATTTAGGGATCGAAAATATAATTCACACAAATTTTTATAACCTGTTACGTATAGATTTGAATGAAACGAGTTTTTTGGTATTTTTAAAAGTATTTCGCGTAGTTTTGCTTGTAGTCGTGGTTGTAGTGTATAATAAGTTTTGGTTTTTATTTACTTTAAAAACTATTTATTGAGGTGTCACCTTCCTGTCTGCTTTTGGTTTCGCAAATTATTTTAAGCACATTTAGCAAATAGTTGTACAGTTTTTCCAAAAATAGATTGTAAAGGATGTGTGGACGCATTCTTTTATTATTAAACATTCTCCTTTCGCTTAGTAAAATGTAAATGGAGGACATCGAAAAATTGAATACCGTTTTCTATTAGACAAAAAGTGTAATAAAATGCAAATAAAATAATAAAATCGCTTCAATATGGGAGTAAGCACGAAAGGTCACCTTTGTGAGGTCACGCCCCATCGACTCACATGGGGTTATGAGGCAAACCATAAAAACTCACATAAGGGTGATGTTAATACATAAGTTTTCACAGAAAGGTTTAAATATTAATTTCAAGGGGTTCCAAAGTTCGTTACGTTATTAAAAACCTTTGATTTAAACGGTTTCTTTGAACTCTTTAGACTATTCATCTTTCTAAAATTTGGTTGAAGAAATATATTAACTATATTGAACTTAAAACACGTCATATGACAAAAAGAATCCTAGAATCAGATTTTCAAATTTCTAACTATCTTTATGCTGAAATTTGTCAAAATCAATCCTGCTATTTAGCGTGACAAACCAAATACACTTTCGCATTTATAACATTAGTTACAAAGTAAAACATAAGGTGTGAAGTGACCAGAAACATGACAAACAACCGGACATTCTTTACATAACTACAATGACGAATATTTTGTAAAGAGGTAGGCAGAAGAGGTAGTCATTCATTATCTTATTAGCATACATTCATACTACTAACTAAGGATTTCCGAAACGGAAACCACAATTATTTTTTTCTATCTAAGTTCATGCAGTGACTTATGTCAGTACCTACTTATACAAAAGGGACATTCACTAGTCTAGTTGGATTAAATGATTTTGATTTTGACTTTCAAAATCCTTTGGTTTATCCGGAGATCAAACCCAAGACCTCTTGCTGGACAATCGTAGTTGTGAATTCTTAATCAATGTAGCTATTACGTAATAAACGTTCACGCCAATATTCCTATCCTATATCCAATTAGGTTCGGTCGCAAAGAATGAATTACGCACGGACTCTATAACTTATTTTATCTGGTAATAAAATTTTATAACAAAATTACCTACACCTTGTCATTCCTTTGTTCTATCGATCATGTCATTCATTCAATGTTCGATCCGTTCATTCACGTCTAACTTAGATGAGCATTCTCTACAGATCCAAAAAGAAACTGGACTTTTTGGTAATGAAATTTTTATCATTTTGATTTTAAAATGTATACCATTTTTGGGTCTATGGTTTAAGAAGAAATACTTTAAGTAATGATAAACGTTGATATAGTTATAATGACTAATATACGGTTTAATTAGCTTGTACTACTGTTGGTACTTGTACCAATGTGACTTTTTCCGAGTTATATGCACTTCGTAAGATTATTTAGACACCACTTACAAAGGGTGAAGGTAAATATCGTAAGGAAACCTTGACTTATCATTTCTGATTATAATTTTGAAATTGCCAACCTGCATTGAGCAAGCGTGGCGATTAATGCTCAAACCTTCTCCGTGTGAGAAGAGGCTTTGCTCAGCAGTGGTCATTTATAGGCTGTTGATATTGATAGGGTTTGAGTAGATATAAACTAATCACAGTGCTTATTAAGCTTGAAGTATTCGACTCTTTGGTAGTCCAGCAAAATAGCAGTAGAATAGAAATACAGAAATTTAAACATCGATCCATCAACTTTTGTACAAAACAGACCACGAGATAAGTACAATACAACCTATTAAACGCAAACTATTTGATGATAGCCCATTTACATTGAAGTCTCATCTAAACTGTAACACAGAACCTAGACCCCTGCTTACCCTTATAATGTCTTCCAATAAATTTAACCAGACACATGTCTACAGGCAGATGGTCACGATTAATATGTCATAACTTGTGTAATATTCAATTAAATTATTGCTATGTGTTGGTTAAATGACAGTTACTAACGTGATTTATTGACGAACCTTAGCTTGTTGTATATCAAGGTACATTTCCAAGTCTAGCCTATGCGATATACCTGTTACACGTATTTTTTTAAGGGGGGAAAACCATCGAATGACTGCTCCCGCCTGGGTGAGGCGGGAGGGTGTTTCAGACTCTTACTGACTTAAAATCGCCCCGTTCGGTTAGGTTCCGTTAGGTTCCCGTTAGGTTCTCCGCGACACCTGGTACACGTATAGGGAACTTCCAAATTCCCCAAAACTTTATCATAAATAAATCATTTTATAACAAAACATTATCATCGTCAGCCCGTTTCGTCCGCCGTTGGAAATTTGTCTATCAGATCTAACCAATGCGTGAGAAAGTATAGAAAAAACGAATTCGCCACATACTCAGTCAAAAAACGCGTCATAAACTTCAATTGTTCTAAACAACAAACTTTCATTCGCAAACATCTAAACAAACAAAAACAAAAAACGACAAACAAAAAAACAAATTTAATTAAATGATTTCATGAAAATGTACGGAAACTCCCCCCATAGTGTTGGCAGCGGATTAAGAGCTTATCTAGTAATCGTGCAGCAAAAACAGCGCTTTATTGACCAGTTAAATTGCGCTGTAAAAAGCTGATTTTTATTTGTGATTCATTGAAGCGAGAGGAAGTGCATAGTGACGCACGCAGGCCGCGCCGGTCTCTCGAGGAAAAGGCTTCTATATTTTTTCTTTTAAACCATTATTGAGTCATGAACGGAAATTATTCGATTCCAAGATAGATTGGCGTAGTTGTCTATTCTTTTTATTGATTGAGGTGTCTTCTTAGTTGTATTTATTTTTTAATGGGTATTTTGCAACAATTTGGCGTATTACCTGTTTGTCAAACTGAGTCTTTCTTCGACTACTAACTTTCTAGGGCGAAATTAATTTTCGGGCAATAATAAAGTTGCCAATTATCGGGCATACAAAATTCTAATAAATATTTTTCCAAATCAGTAGTGTAACTATTCATCATAAGTACATATATATTATATCATAAGTATATTACAATTACAACAAATAACATTTTTTCTGAAAACCAATGAATAAAATTATAAGGTAAACGACACATTAGCTGGCCCCAGCTCAATGGACAACAAAACAAAAAAATAGAAAGGAATTTCTCACCTAGTCTATGAGTCATTACTGGCAAAAGGATGTATTTACAATACGTACATAAATATTAAATAATAGAATATGCTAAGAATAACCTCGTCTGTCTGTGTGTTTGTTCATGTAAATTGTGCATGCAATACACACAGGAAACGCTAAAGCAGGGTTATGAGTGCTAAGTAAGTTTTTACTTAAGTATTTATATAAATTCCTTTGGTTACCTAATGTGCTTGGAGATTGTTTAGAAAGATAGGTAATGAATAGACATTCTTAGGTATTATTTATAAGCCGGTCTTAGATTTTTACTATGTCTTGTTTTTTAAGCCCGAAGTATGATTCAGTTTTAATAATATTTGTACCTACACCTCACGCAAAGTGCGGATTGTGTAATTTAATCATGACATCTTGGATGGATCTTATAGATCCAAAACTCAGTTTAATCATAATCCATTTCATAAAATACCTTCCCTAGATATCCAATTTTCAATCGCACTTATACACGTATAATTAACCAAAATTCGCGGTTAACGTGAAAATACTGAGAAAAGCTCTACTAGTTCCGAACCATAGAGGGAACGTACATAAGTAAATGATACACACAGTTTTGTGTTACGTTTTTATTTAAAATCGAATACCTAAAATTTCAGGTAGTTAAAAAGATCTGAGATATTATAGGTATTACCACAATTCCTAGAATTAATCAACAGTAAAATAACCACGATCAAACACCTTTAGAACCTTTCCTGTAGCAAATAACTTACAAATTGAATTCAATATTTTCCCTATTACGAAACTTAAGGTAAATGCAACAAATACCGGCTTAAGTTTAGTTACAAACGAAGGAATGCCTTTGTTAAACGATTGAATGGCTTCGGAATCTATTAAGCTGTTTATAATTTTATTATTTAAATTGAAATCAATGCTTTAGATATAATCTTTTTCTTTAGTTCACTCTTTTAGAAAAAGTGGTTAAAGAATGTTAACTGCACTTTAAGTGGATTATTAGCGTATATTTTGGATGTTTTTTTAATTATCCGTGGTCGAAGAAAGTCTGCTTGCGTTGTCAGACTAGAACCGTGGACGATCAAAACATCAGAAATGCTAAGATCTATTAAAATGCACACAAAGATTGGTTAAAAGTAGTTTTACTTGATCGTTAAAACCTAAGATTTAACTCAAAAATATGACATACAAGAGGATTGTTGTTTTGCCCAAAATATTTGACCTTCCTTGTATTATCGTCTCAGCTTGTAGACTTGAAATCACGATAAAACATTGTCTTCATATAGATACAGGTGTTAAAACTCCAACTCATTCAATTGCAGGAAATTTTGCATACTGAAGGACATCGTTATGAATGTAAATTAAACAGAAAATGGTTACACCATCTATTAATATCAAAACTATCATTTGTTTAAATAAGTTCAGTGTCGTATATTTCTATTGCGCAGTTTGAAAAAGTCTGGGTTTAACAATATTTTGACGCAAATTGAATGACCTTACACATAAAAACAAACAGATCATAACGTACGATGGATTTTTTTACGGTGACAACTATCCAATCTATGGTACAGAAACTCTATGATAAAATAGCAAACACACTGACATTCCGCTACTTGTACTACTTAATGCCTACAATTCTTGCAGGCATCTTTACGTTAAAACTATTATTATTGTAATACCTGATTATTCATGATACTATAACCAACATTCCATGCAATTCTAACCCTAAAATTACTACAAACAAACCCTATTTGCACCTGCACCTACATTTACATTCACAAAAACCTGAAACCATGCATGAATGTCACATTCCTTGCATACTTGCATATTCCTTGCATACTTCCATAACAGACATTGCATTTCCTATGCAAATATGCAGTACAACCTGGAGATACTATGTATATTTAACAACTAACTGTCTGCATGTGACTTCACCCGCAAGGAATTTAAAAATATATCTCAAGTGCATCCTAATACTGTTGGGACATCAGGATGAAAAGTAACTTATGTTACTCATAAAAGTAAACTTATTAATTCAATACATAATTGAATGTTTTTTTTATATTTGATGGGCCGACGTATGATCACAATCTCGCCTGGTGGTAAGTGATGATGCGGTCTTCGATGGAGCACGTCAAGCATAAGTAACCTATCCACTCGGGCCTTGAAGACACTCAGGTTATATACCCTTCAGGAAATACGCACTCTGGCAAAGAATTCCACTCCTTAGCAGTATGTATTTAGGTGTCTTTCTTTGCGATACAGCTTAAAAGAACATTCATATATCAGTGACTGGGCAAAAGCGTTCTCTGATGAACCTGATCCTTTTAAACTGCGAACTCCAAATGTACAAAAATTGATGTTATGACAAACTTCTAGTTGAGGAGGTCCATAGTACTGCAGCAGTAAATTGTCTCAGGTTGTTAATGTGCAGCTTACCAATGATAAAAGAATTTTTAACATTAGTCACGCCATTTTGGATCTTAATGCAAACCAACAATCAAAAATGTCCTCTGCATAATACTAGACTAGGTATGTCTAGAGGTCTAGGCTTTACTTTATGTATCTATAGATCTTATAGTAATAGTTGTTACATTATAATGTCCCCCTTGCACCTGGTGTCGGGGTGAATGCACTAATAATGACTGTGCTGAAGCCTGGAGTGCCCCGGTTATGAAATACTGTCTATGCATAGCAGAATATGTATGAACGAGGTTGCTATGGTAACTAACTGTGAAAACTTCAGGGAAATATTAAAACAGAGTTTTTTTGGGTAAGTAATTAATTAGACGAGTATGTTTGTAAAGTTCTGATGAAGATGGTTGCGTGTATGGAGTATAAAAGGTAATGTGTTTAATAGTGTCTGTATTTATTGATGCCATTAATGTCAATACTTAATGTCAAACTAAGCAAAGTCATGGCACGCTGCCAGCCCCTCAACTGCCCATTACGTGTGTTGACATATCAAAATCATACGTCAACAGATATAATATTTCGCATCAATAAATAAGTTTATTCCACAATTTTATTATACGAAACAAAAACGTTACGACGAAGAACAAAAACTGTGAACGAAAAAGTTGTGCGATTCCAAAGTTAAATTCTAATCGAATGAAAGAAAAAAAAGAACAACTTTACCAAAACGACCGTTACTAAACGCAACGGAATGCAGAACGAGAGAGAAAACGTTTCGTTCAATTTTCAGTCATCCTCAAGCGTGCGAATACCAGTATAATTAAAAAATAAAAAGATGTCTTGCACGGTTTATCTAGAAATCGCATCAAGGAACAAATTGTAGCACGCCATTCAGATGAATTCTAAAACGTACAATCCTTTGAGATTTCAAAAAGCCAATTTTTTGTACGTCTTAAGAAAACAGTATGCGTCAATCGTCAAAATGGCGGCTTTAATGAACGAATCCGACACGGTAACGATACTTTAGTTAACTAAAGATTGACTGTGTAATAAACTACATACCTACAGTAAATCAAACCCCGTTAAATTAACAGGAAAACTAGCCAGCGATTAGTTTTCTACCATGAAATAAATATAATTTTAAAGCGTGAGAATCGGTCTCTAATAATTATCTCAAATTATAGTGAAACGGTGACGCTGGCATAAATTAATTTGATGCCCTAGTAAGTTGTAAGTACCTATCAAAAGCGTAAAATATTTTTCCTTATTGACAATTGAATAGGTGCATGTCATATCATCGGCTTTGCCTTATACCGTGCACCGTGCACGTTGGTTTCGTTTGGTAGATAAAAAAATTGCCTATGGATTCTTAAAGCACGCTAAAAAAACAAATGAAATGCTTTTAGGTTCTCAAACTCAGCAAACCATGAAATTAAACTATGAAACTAAAATATTTCACAGATACCAACTCAAAAACATACATTACCCATCCAAAAACAAAACGCAACACTATAATAAAAAAATAACAATATGCGTCCGACAACAGTGCCATTTACCTTAGGTATGCGCTAGGAGTCACGAGCGGCGAGTTATCGCGAACATACCTTACCAGTGACAGGTAACGGGGCCGGGAACCGAACCCCAGCCCTAACAGTCCCCGGCCATTTACTACGAATAATTTTGTAGTTTCCTTTTATAGATTGGAATGTTAACTTCGGACATAAGATGTGTAGTTTATCTTGAGCTTGTTATGTTATGAAGGTAGTTAAATGTTATGTTATTTTAAGCGTATTTTAAAGATGGCGGCTGTTACTATAATGTTGTTTAGTTAACTGTTTGCTCACATTACAGTAGCGGTTAGTTTTGTTATTTTAAACTTTAAAGCTTTCATTTATTTTTTATACAATACAAGTGGCGGGAGTAGATATGTCTTCTGGCTGACGAATCTCCAATCTGTCTGGTTGAGAGATTGCTGTCGAAAAGTATAGTTCAGGTTTATCTGAGAGCGCTACTGCTCGGTCTCTGTCAAATATCCATCCCATCCACGATGCCCACGGGAAGAGCAGGAGTGGTGATTTTATTCTACTTTGTCGTCACTACACGGCTTCATAACAAGATTTGTATAACAATAACTGCATAAACCATTCCTTGCACCCATAACTTAGCAATTTAGCAGTCGAATCTGCATTCATTATGCCAAAAAAGGTAGTGAAATTACAAAATGCACAAATGAGTCATAATTTCCCAAAATAAGTGAGCATTATACAATCGACGAGATTTAAGGCCATCACGCCTTGACCCAGATGAGGGGTAGACAGACATTATCATCACCACAATACCGTCTGACGATGCACCAAAAACTAGCGTTCATTGACCCCAAACTTTCGCTAGCACACAATGACAGAACAGGTCAACTTGTCTGGTCACTATTCTTCTAGTCTTATTGACTACTGAAAACAAAAGACGGTCTGTTATGAATTGTCTTTATTTTGGAGGTCTTAGTTTTTTATTTGAGAAACTTATTAATACGGTACATCTTATTTCGGATGATAACACAACGGTATGTTCATCAATTTCGTCGCCATTCAACTAACATTTTTACATTTAAAATAATACGTAACTGACGCTATTTTGACGTATAAGCGAAACCTAGGGCTAGGAGGAATATCATTTACAATGAACAATACTGTCATTAAAATTACACACATCAGCAAAATTTGCATCTAACAAATCTGGAACTCTTTGGGGGAGGTTTATATTCAATAGCAGTAGACGCCTTTTCGCTGACATAATGTGGATAATGAAATAACCAACCAATCACATAATACTAAAAATTTTTTTGTGTGTTGCCGGTGATGACGTGTGGTACCGAGACGTGGTCCCTGATCTCTGGCCTTCTGGAGAAGCTTCGCTCTTTCGCTTCGAGAAAATTTCGTCAAATATCCAAAAAGAATATCCTCTGACCTAAGCACCTATTTATTCACATCCCATCTATCGACAAAACGATAGTGACATAAAGTTATTTAGTAGAACACAACAACTATGACCCCAGTTGTAAACTCTCATTTATATCTGTCATAAAAAGCACAACGGAGAAACTGTAGCGAATCATCTCACTACAATAAATTTTATTTGTGACAAAGTAATATAATAAAAATCATAAAACTGTTATATGGAACATCATAGCTGGATAAACAGTAAAACATTTCTTATGATGTATAAGCAGTGGACATCAAAGTTAGGGTTCGTAAGTATTGCTTGGATTTTTCTTATGTTTATAGACCTTCTTTAAGCACTTGTACAAAATTCAATTCTATTATTTTCAACATAGCGTTCACTATTCCTAAACACTGGCTATTATTTCGAATTTAGACTCATTGTCGAGAGATTTCGATGAAGCCGTGACGATTTTGCCAGGCTTGGAGATTGAACCAAAATATTACTGGTAATGGCTGCAATTAATATCTCAATCCCAAGTTTTTAGAACGATCGAAGCTTTTGACAGAAAATCAATAAACTATTTATCAATCTCAATCCAGCGATTTTAGACAGTAATCAGTTATTATAATTTAAACCGTTAGCAGCCGCACATAAGACCTCTCGATTTTTGATTAAATAGGCAGTCGACTTAATACGTAATTTTATTTCAAGCCAAGTAAATTCAGCATTCAACATCAAAGGCCATTACATTCTAATACTTCATGTACTCGGTAACATCGCAAAAGGGTTTTGGGATACGAAAACAAGATCCGCCATTTTTATTTTTACTCTAAACACTCGGAAATTGTCCCCTGTCAAGTCAAAGGGTTTTAAATGTGATAAATAAAGAAGTTGTTCCGTCTACATAAACGTTTTCACAGTTTATTAATGAATTGTTTTTGTTCATTAAGCGAAATTGTTAATGGCTGGCGAAATTTGGTATATTCTCGACATAGATTTAAATTAGTTTTAAAAAAGATTGTAATATACAATTAAACAGAATAAACGCGTATAGTACTTCAAAACTACTACCACGACACCTACATACATCGTTTTTAATATTATCCTGCTCTCTCCAGGACAATATCGAATATACATCAGTAATTCAGTATATCTTACATTTTCCCAGAGTATTTCAATACATATAGGACCTAGAATTTTCAATTCTACTCATAATACCAATACAGTTTAACAATCTTCGAATAAATCAATAATTTGACAGATTAACCTCAAATAATACCAACGTAACAAAAAATGGCGCGCAAAAGAAAAGCATAAAGCTGTCAATTGGTGAGAAAGTAGGTTTTGATAGAAACACGATATTTCCCCGAGGAACTGTGGCAACACTGACAACCGATCCGAAGCTGATCGCGAGAATTACAAAGTACTTTTCTTTTTTTTTAATATTATTTTTACGGAGCAAAATATTACTTGATCGATGGCTGTCAAGTGTGTTAGCTTTGGTCCACGCTTTTTGCTTAACAAACCAAGTTTTTATAATAACAATATTTATTGAGTTGAAGTTTTTCATTTTGTAACCTGAATTGCATACTTTGACATAGCTATTTAGATACACCGTTTAGTACAAACTTACAAAAACGTTTAAGTGCGTAAATGTTCAAAAAGTAATGTAATAAAGATATTAAGATTATCTACGCTACGACAATGTTATCTAAATTATCATCGATACATTAAACCTAATTTTAAAAAACAGATTCATTATCATAAGCTTTAAACAAAGTAGCATCCTCAAAAAATAGATACATTTTTCGAAATGCATCACCGGCGCATGGGTTGAATGAACTTTTGACGTTTGTACCAATATGGCGACGGCGGGAAACCCGAGAGCACTTATTTAAATTGCCTCTTGACTATTTTTTAGTGGCTTGCGGCTTTAATAATTTTGTTTTAGTATTTAATGTAGTTACGAGATTTGTTTTTAATGATTTTACAACTTAATTACTACGTAATATGGCTCAATGATTTTTAGAGGATGATGAACCGTGAAGTGGGTACGCGAGGAAAAATGTATAACTTACGAACTCGGGAGACGTAGAGGAAAATGACTTTTCGTTTTACGTTTAATTCAACCCAGATTGAAATAGTTATTACAGCATAAAATTTTGAAATAAAATCTGCCAAAACATAGGTTATGTTCAAATCTAAAACTTTTGTGGGAATAATTTAAAAACATGTTTGTATGAATCCTTTTTAACACTCACCGTAAAAGACCGTGACAAAATCAAAATAAAAATACAAATTAATCTTAAACTCCAATACCACAGCCCAAAATATCTTCGATACCAAACAACTACTAAACTCCCCAGACAAATAATAATAATTGTCGTAGGTTAGTGATAGCAAACAGCGCCCTCTACCGCCCACGTCATCCCAAATAGCTTCAATGTTTCTAGGGAACAAAGAAATACGGCATATTCGCAACAGACTTACCTAATGATGTAATTTAAAACAAGGAAACAAACTTTGTTACTTTTTGTTTTTTTTAATCCCGTATATTAATAACAGGGGAATATAAGGCCCGTATTAATAAATAAGTCTCAATCACGATATCAAGACCGGCATCAGTTGATACGTTCTCAAGATGCGATCAGCATCTTAATGTCGACGCTGATTAATAAACCTATATCCACACGATCTCAGGTGATACCGCGGTTTGGATCGGGTTATCAAGATTCGTAATTTGACACTCAATGAAATCCTGATGTTGAGACTTGTTACGTCACAGCGAACGAACTATTACATCTTTCGTTCATTCCGTTTAGTAATAGCTTTGTAGAACGATAATATTTAACTCTATATGCATAGGAATAAAAGTTTTTTTCCAGTTTAAATTGATTGTAGTTTTAGGAAACTATATTACTTTTTTATATTGTATACTTACATTATGATTTATTTGACCATAAAAAAGCACTATTTTTTATAAAGTTACGTTTAATTTTGTGACAAAAGCACATACCTACCAGGGATTGCGCGTCACCTCATTATTATATCTGTCTCTTTCTCTCAATTGTTTATTAGGTACTTAATAATACAATCATACATATCAGTGTTTCGTGTTTATTTACAAGTTACTTATTAATCGACTGCCTCGTTGGCCGAGTGGTCGCAAGTGCGACTGCCGGGCAAGGGGTCTCGGGTTCGATTCCCGGGTCGGGCAAAGTACTGCTGGGGTTTTTAAAAATTATCAGTAGTAGCACGTAGTCTGGAATTGTGCCCAGTAATGGCAATAGGCTCACCCCCTATTACATGGTACTCATAACATAAATAGTGAAAAGTGGGTGTTACATTGTACAGTGGCATAATGTGCACCTCTGCTTACTCCTTCGGGGATAAAAGGCGTGATGTTATGTTATTTATTAATATTCGATAATGGAGTCAAAAATGCTTATTCAAGCTAGCTTGATCTCAGTATAGCAGCAGTCGTGATACTTTTCTAACGACGTTTGATACTGTAGGCTGAGATAAATAAATGAGATCCCCGCACACAAATTGAAAGTTTTTGTCATTACTAATAAATCGTTTAACATACATAATAAATTTAACTTTTCTACGTTTACAATTCAATTGATCAAAATAATTTACCTGAAAAGATGCTGTAGCGTAAAACATCAAAGTAAGCAAGACTGCAATTTCTGGTGCAACTGGCAGCCCTCTGTTATCACTTTTTACCAAATTATTACTTATCAACGATACGATATCAACAGCACTGATTCTTGATTAAATCGAAACCGTTTTGCGTAGGTAATTCGAAGGGATTTGTCGCGTCCCTTATATAAACTTTAGGTAGGTACTTAATAGATTTTGAAAAGGCCATAAAATATCATCGTATTAATCGACTTCATCATAATAATTGATTTCGGAAATAATATTCTCAATATTCATGGTTCCCGCGAAATACTTAGGTACGAGTTCACGATATTAAGTCCAGGGTCGACTGAACTTAACAATAGTGGTCTTGATAACCGTCCTAATACCGATCTTGAAACCCGAGTAATGTTTATTAAACAATACGATCTCAGGTGATGACAAGGTCTTAAACCGCGTATTAGGTTTTGTTTATTAATATGTCGGAATATCAAACAGGATCTTAACATCTCACTCTTACGCTGATATCGGTTTATTAATACGGGCCCAAGTTTGGTTTTCCTGGTTGGGTGGAGCAATTAAAAGTTTTACGGCGTTTTAAGGATGTTTGTTTTTTTTTAATTTGTTTAAAATATCCTGTTGTTTCATAAAGGTATGGATGGAAGCGTCAGCAATTGTTGTGCTTAATCCATTAAAGTAGAAGGTGGTGATGCTCATGGGGAAACCAACTTCATATTTCGTACTACACTAATCCGAAATATGAAGTCGCATGAGTATCACTCAGTGCTAAACATTGAAGACTCAACAATTACAACGATTAATTATCATTCAACTTTACCGATTATTATCCAATACTTGATTACGAAACTATGTTAGGTACATTTTTAACAATCTAACAGTAACATCTTTCATGGTTTCTTTAAACAAGACTTCCCTCAAAAATATCCAAAAAAAGGCAAAAGAAATGAGATTTATATCAACAATGAATGTGGAAGGGAGTCGATTACGTAATAATTCCGGGGCAGGGGAGGGAACTCAAGCAACTCGGGCAAACTCAGGCAACTCGAGAAAACTAAGGCAACTCAGGCAACATTATCACGAATCGGCTCAGTAGAGAATTACGTTTAAGAGACACTGCGTGACTCGCTTTAATCGGGATAATGTTTGAAGTACGAAGGAAATTGGAACTTTCAAAAGATTACACCGTAAAGACATTTTTCATGACGCGTGAAAAACACATAAACAGCGAAAAGAACTCTTTAAGTATGTGTTGTGAGAGGAAAACGTTATTCAATTACATACTACAAAAAGATTGAGTATAAATTGTTGAAGACTTTTTTGAGGGATAAGCCGGCAAACGATCTGACGTATCACCTGATGGTAAGCAATCGAGGTTTATTCCACTTTGTTCACCTGGGTGATTTCACCTAGGTGAACAAAGTAGACTTTTTGGAGTCCTCAATTCACCTGGGAATTATTTCACCCAAGTGATATCACCTAGGTGAATTGAGTTGACTCAAGTAGTCTCCTTTGTTCACTTGTCAATTTAATTCACCCAGGTGCACAAAGGCGACTTTTTACTTTTACGTTGTGGACTTATATCACCTACCTACCTTACATCAAGTTAAATAAAAACTTTCAATTTAACATACATTTTAATATGTTCAAATATCAGAATAATGTTGGTCTATTACACATGCAAAAATTTATCTCAATTTCTAACACTACGCTAGGAGTTCCAGCTTATAGCTGTACACTGGGTATAATTACGAACGAAATTTTATTTCCACATGTGGTCTACGGTCAACGGGAAAAGATTTCTATGTAGATTTAACCAACAAGGCTGCACACGCGACGGAAGCTTAAAAATGGATTAACTTTTCCCGTTTTCCCAACATTTCTCTTCACTGCTCTGTTCCAATTGATTGTACCGTGATGGAAGTATACTTTAACTTCCCCAGGAGTATGAAGAATGATTGAACCAAGTTTTGTTAAAATCCGTCGAGTAGTCTTTTCTATAAGGAACATACAGGCAGACAGACAAAAATTTTACTGTATGCATTTTTGGCATTACTTAGTAGCAATCACCCCCTGATAATTATTTTGGAAATATATTTCGTGTACAGAATTGACCTCTCTATAGATAAATAGTTTTGGCGGCACTGCAAAGTAGATACACTTCAATGAACATTTAGGCGGATTTTCAGACCACATGTGGAAATAAAATTTCGTTCGTAATTTATACCTGGAACTCCTAGCGTAGTGGTAGAAATTGAGATATATTTTTGCATATGTAATAGACCAACATTAATCTGATATTTGAACATATTAAAATGTATGTTAAATTGAAAGTTTTTATTTAACTTGATGTAAGGTAGGTAGGTGATATAAATCCACAACGTAAAAGTAAAAAGTCGCCTTTGTGCACCTGGGTGAATTAAATTGACAAGTGAACAAAGGAGACTACTTGAGTCAACTCAATTCACCTAGGTGATATCACCTGGGTGAAATAATTCCCAGGTGAATTGAGGACTCCAAAAAGTCTACTTTGTTCACCTAGGTGAAATCACCCAGGTGAACAAAGTGGAATAAACCGCAATCGATGCCGCCCATGGAGACCCAGAACACCAAAGGCGTTTGAAGTGCCTTTTGGGGGTTAGGAATTTGAGGATTGTTGGGGATTCGGGGGGAAGATATTATTATTTAGTATCTGTGTTAAGGTTTGTGGGAATCGCTAAAAGTGCAAACCAGCGAATAAATAGTTCAAGGTTATTACAAGCACCAATCACATAATAAACTAAATGTAAATAAACATTAAAAATGTTCAGTAAGTAAGAAATCCGTCTAAATTGCTAACAACTTTATAAAAGAAAAAAATCAGTAATCTAGTTTCAATTTCAAAAACCTAAAAACACAAGAAAAACTTAATCAGCATTCCTTGCTCATTAATCAGAGAGCTATCTGTAATCAGACATCAATTAATCAAATCAGAAAAGGACACTCCTTAGTTTGTTCATCAGAACTCAGACTCCCTTGGTAAATAAAAAAATGTCAAAGAAGCAATGTCAGAGGCGTTCATTCAACTTCCCGTACCTATCGTTGCGTAGTAAAAATATCAATTAGAATAGTTAAAAAATCCAATCGCCGCGACCGCGCACGCTGCTCATGAGGAAGAGCCCTCTGTGACTCGAAACTAGTAGAGCTTTTCTCAATACTTCCACGGGAGTAACCCGCGATTTTTTAGTTAAATCCTCCTCTTTGAAATTCGCATTCGGATACGCATTGAAGCGTTATTGGGTTCTTAAAAAAAAGTCATTAAACTCGATTATAAGGGGTGCTAATTAAGGCAGCTTCTTTAAAATGTCATTCTCGTCTGCAAATATATTTAGTTGTCTAATGAATTAATAGGTCAGCGACAAACTTTTAGCGTCTAATAAATGGTTTATAAGCGACCATATATTGTAAAACAAGCTACTGTTAATATGACGCAACATTTAAACTAATATTTTTAATATAAACGGCTAAATGGTATGAAAAGATTTGAAAAGCAGTTAGTGATATAACGCTCGGCGGCCGCTACCGCGGCACCGCTCGCTACGCTCGCTCGCCTCGCGCCTTGTGAGGGTCGCAGTTCTAACCTAACCTAACCAAATGTTTCGGGGTGCCCAAAATTGCTGTGCAGTCAGTCAACATTAGTCGCTGAGTTATCAAATCAGAAGTAAATATATTTATCGGTAGCTCGGAGTCATATTAATTTACGCTCGTAAATTGACGCTGGTTTCTTGATATTTTGTTGGAATAGTAAAGATGATGAATTAATATAATTGAAGCTGTTCTATTAACTCGTCGCTCACATATAAAAAAAGACGCTAGGTTGCAGGTGCTAAAGAAAACTTTTGTTGCCGCACATATAATTTCCCGATTATAAGTCTGCCTAAAATGATTTTGCTACAATCGCCACCCTTGGCAGGCAGGTTGGTACATCGTTTGTTTTACTTTAATAATTATAATAAAAAAGGATCTATAACTGTGTTAACATTTAACCTTTTAATAACCTACACACCATACTTAATTATCGTAATAAAAAATACCTAATAGTACAAACACCTTATCGACAAAAATAACGGCAAAAACAGGAAAAATACACGATTTTCTGGAAAAAAAACATCCTTGTTCAAATAAATTAATGTGAAGTCCACGTATAAATGTGGATATTTTCCCTAACGGTTCACAGAAGATGGTACAACATTAGACAATTTGAAGACATCAAAGGGATGGTATCGTCAAGACGAAAATAAGTGAGAACAGTCTGTTTTTCTTAAATTCTTGGTCCTATTACACTCGAGCACGTGTAACAGTAGATCTTGGTACTTTACTACTAAAGTTTGTTAGGGTTGTTACACAATGGGAACTGGCGATTGAGAATTGATATTGGCTTTTAAGAAAATTGTTAAAAGTTCTTTCGGAAAAATTTATTATCTATGTATTTTTTACATGTTTAAAAAGTTACTTACAAAATGAAACAAGTCACTAGCTTATTTAAATTATAAGTGTATTGTCCTGAAGTAATTGCCATTAAAACGTTTTAAGAAATCTTACTTTATTAAATGCAATTAATAAGTTAAAATCACCGCAACCATTTGTCAAAAACACCTAACTGAGACGAAAAATGAAAAAACAAAAACGAAACTAATTGTTTTATGTATTTTTTCTGTAGGCACTATATTATTAACGTTATACAACATTTTCTTTTAAATCTTTATTTAGTAAGGGCGTTTTATACAACATAATTGATTCTATTCTATTCTTATTCCAACGTCTGGAGTTTACACAAAGTCCGCTATAATGTATTTTCTTACTTCTCTATTAACTCAACGCTCTCATTGTACCACCGACCTTTACTGCGTATAAATTTCAACACGTGTAGTGTACATGAATTAATTAGTACGGCGCGTGTACTTAGACGAGTGTGTGGGAATGTATCTTGTCTTGTATACTTTTGTCCGTCTTGTTATCATCTTAGGTGAACACTGACGGTTTTCTGCTTATACTTAAGTACTTATTTACTTTCTTATTTGTACATATAAATTCATTGTGAGCGTTTATTTCAATAGCTGGTAGGGCTAGATGGGGTTTGTAAAATATCTAATCACAATTGGAGTAGGGTGATTTATTTAAACTAATTATTTTGATCGAATTATTTGATAATGTGAAAGGACGCAAATATAAAAACAAACTACTAAAGTTATTTTGCCACGTTCCATTTTGCCAAAATGGACCACAATAGTCAATATCGAAAAAAAGCACTCTAGCATCTAAAACTTAAATACTATTCTCGACCTAACCCAAAAACACTCTTCATAACCATTAACTCCTAAAAACCTAAACACACACAGCACACACACACACCAATATATATATTGAAAAAAAAAACAGCAAATAATATAAAATGCGTGTTCAGTTACTACATGAATTCAGTTCGAACGATTGATCCCAAGCCGTTCTTGTGTAACGGATAACATTCAGGACCTTCTTTCAGGACTCCACCTGAAGGGTTAATGAGGTGTACAACTACACTGTGGCATCGTTACGACACCTTTCAGAATACCTGAAGTGAAGGCTTTGAGGTAATGTTCTGTACACAAGGGTTACACGCGGTTTCAAACTTTCAGAACCTTTTTTCAATGTCTATTTAACTTTTTTGTACAAACTAGGAGCTGAAAATCTAAAATCAATTTAGGTTTTATAAAACCTTGTATTGAAACTCGTTTCCAAAGAGGGAAAATAAGAAAAAAAATCCAGTCAAGTTCTTTTAAAAAATCGTTCCCCTAATATTTGTAAAAATTTAATTACCTTTCATAGGGGCGGGGAAAAGCATACCCTTATGTACATTTTTGAATTTGATTGAAGTGTTTTTGTACTTTTGTTATGTCGGATGTTCCCATTAAGAATCCAGAACACAAAGAATATTGTAAAGTAATAAAATTACTTAACTAAGATAAGTAAATATTTTATATTCATAGCCTATCTTATAGAGGTTTAATCACCGCCAAATTAAGATATAACTAAACATGATACACATAGTATCCAATTTCTAATTATCTCTACACAAAACTATAAATAGCAACACTACCCTAACGAAACAACAATATAACAATACTCGATCGCAATCAATGTTCAAAAAATCATCCAACTACAGAAATATACAAAATTTTTGCCTATATTTTTCCACAAAAATATATGTCATAGCGTCAAAAATATATTCCCAATGTAGGCAGAGATATCAACAATGGCTGCCGCGATATTTTTGTTACGATGTCGCATGACAGCGTGACATCGGCCGCGGATCGATGGCCGGTGGATCACCCCTCGCAGGGGTGGTATTTAAATACAGGGGCCAAGGTTCAAGGGTACAAACGATTGATTCGTGCATGATTGATTGACTTGCCATGTTTTCGTTTCCTTGTTTTTGTGGGAAAGTGAAGAAAGAAGGGAAAATTGTTTTTCTTTTCTTTTCGTTGTGAAGGATAGTTTATATTTTTTTCGTACTATAATTTTTATTCGTAAATCATTTGAGGTATTCATTTTCTACATAAATACATACTATTTGAAGAAGGATAATTATAGTAGGTTGTTTTATGGGAAATACGTTGGAAATTGGTGAAAAATCTAGAAGCCAGAATGAGTCACAGAGATATGAATTAATTATAATAGGAACATTTGTCCAAATATGTTTTCAGAACTGGATGAATCACTTCAGGCACTCAAATTAAGACGTAGAAGGTTTCTCTGGCAATACATACATACTGCCATGAAACTATAACGTTCCTAAGCTAAGCTAGTAAAACACATGTGACCAAAAACCCCAATCTTCCTTGGAAACCATTAAAAATCGGCAACGTGGCGGTTTACGAAGCCAATCCGGGAAGGGACGGCCATAACCCGGGTACCGAAACCCGTTACGCGGGTAACTCACGGCATATGCTAATGTTTCGTACAGGTTGACCCGACAGATGTCGCTGATAGAATTTAGGGTGCTAGGATAACACGGCGATTTGATATAACCTACTTATCTAGTGCAAAGCTGTTTTTTTACTCATGGGATAGCGTCAGCGGAAAAATAATAAAATAGGTATATATGTGTATGTGTCATGTTTTATGTAAGCCAGGGTAAATTGCCCACGTTTTTTGGAGGTCATACATATATCTACATATCCATTCTGGAAGGATTTGCAAGCTTTGCACTCTGTGTGTTATTCAATGACATGTTTTTGAGTGACCGTCCAAAAAGTAACACATATTTTATTACGTTGAACATTCCTTTTTCTGTTCCAACTGTTATTTTGAATTGACTTATAAATTTGTCAATCTATGTCTAATAAAAAAATCTAAATACCTATCTAGAACTTATCACTAAACCTTCCCATGGACAAAAAATGAACAGTTAAAGATATAAAGCTAAAGAAATCACATCTTCGAAGCAAGTGTAATTACAATCATTCATTATGGATAGGTACCTACTTATTAGTAGTGTTGAAAAGTGAACAACCGCGGAATAAGGCCTTGAAACTCGGCCCGGTGGGCCTCAATGCGCCGGCGCACACCGCGACCACGTGACGTAAGAGGCGAAAAAAATATTTGGCAAAAATATATATTGTATAACATGTCTCGGATACCGTGGGAGAGACGATGTTTGTCGTCATTGTAAACTATTTAGTTATGTCTGACACCAGACGTCGCTCGTGGTGTTATGTAATCGTATAATTGATTTTGAAAATCATGGTGTATTAATTTTAAGACTTTTGAGTTAAGTTTGTTTGTTATTATATTTAGAATTTAGATACTAATAATTAATTTGACCGCAACTAAATAGAAAGTAATTGTGATTTTCAACAATTACTTTTTTTAGGAATCTTTTAGGAATAAACCTTTAACCGCTTGAATGCCTGTATATGAGACAGAATAGAAAATACATTGTGTCTATCGTGGATCCACGTTCAGACACACGAAGGGTTAAATGTTCCTCATTACATTTTAAAAAGTTATCGTTATATGAAAAGTAGATTCACAGCGAGCAGATTTTTAACTTTAATTTCCTTCATTAGTTTTTCTAGTGTTATTTGATGACATCACAATACAAAACACAATCATATTTACGCTAACGGCGTATTATTTATTACATTTAGGCTTATTATTCACTAAACTAAGTTAAGTAATGAAAAACCATCTACTAGGTATTGTAAGAGGGAAGCAGTTCAAGTAACTATTGTATGATGACCGTGAACCTCGATAATACTTAATTAAAAAGAAACTATGTCAAACAAAATCGAGCAGGAATTGGAGCATTGAACGCACAATGCACTTTTATGTAAGCTAACAGGAAAAAGGGCAGAAGGTTTATACCAAAGTTTTGTATAAGACTTTTCTTTATTATGTAATTAGGTGACTGCCTCGTTTGCCGAGTGGTCGCAAGCGTGACTGCCGGGCAAATGGTGTCGGATTCGATTCCCAGGTCGGGCAAAGTATTAGTGGGATTTAAAAAAACTCAGTAGTAGCACCGAGTCTGAAATTATGTGGCAATAGACTCACCCCCTATTACATGGGACTCATAACATAAATAGGTAGTGAAAAGTGGGTGTTACATTGTAGCGGCATTAAGTGCCGTAATGTGCACCTCTGCCTATCCCTTCGGGAATAAAAGGCGTCAAGTTATGTACATTACATAAGAATTTTTAAATGTTATATACTTACGTTGAATTATATGAATGTGTAAAACTTATAAATCAGTTATTCCATTTAAATGTTAAGTGCGCTTTACATTCTATTTATAAGAAAAAATATTCTAAAACAAAACTAGTGTTTCACATCCTTTTTAAAGACATTCCTCTTTCGTAGTCACACTAAGTTATAACTTCTGAATTTTACCTATCACATGGGCTAGTGTTATAAGTAGGGGCCTCAAAACTGGCGAGCGAGCGAGTACCTCAATGATGTCACAGTATTACTGTCACTGATCTAATAGAAATCTAGATTCTAGATCTAAAAGCCAGCTACAGCCACATAACCACTAAATACATACAAGTTTATTCAAATCGTTAAACAACCACATTTGGATATCTACAAGGAAAATTAAAATTTATCGTTGAGGTTAAAAAATTAAAAAGGTTTGTAGGGATAGAAAGAATCATAAATGTTTCTTTTTTAAAATTCACCTACTGCTTTTTATCATTATTACAACGGAAAAATAAATTAATGTACCTACAAACATTTTTTCCTAATGATAGATAGACAGAACAATACGCATAGGAAATAGTCCAAAAAAACAATAAAATTCAATTGAATAACAAAATATCTTAATTCGAAACACTTCGGAACCAATCAGCGAATGTTAAAACAAGCCTGAACACACACAGCTTTACTACGCACTACGATCGGGCCTCACGTCTGCGCGCGCGCCGGTCTGACGTACACCGTCGTAATAGCACTGTTTATTAGTTTCGCAACGTACTCTCTATATTTATCATTTAGAAAAAAACATGGCACTTTACATAATTTAGCAATAAAAGGTTTTTTTCGATCATTTTGAGAATCATTGAAACATCTCCATTGAGATTTTTTTAAAGTTAGGTGTAGATATAGGCTAGGTATTATTATTAGCTTTAAGTCTAGCCTCTGTCTGGTTTGAACATTCGTTAGGTCCGTCTGTATTAGACTCCTACAATAATATCATAAGCAATTTAAACTATAGTAGTTCTATAAAGGCCTACACAACACACGATCGCGGTAAAATCATAAAAGTTCTAAAAAAAATCAAATCGGTGAGATTTTAACCACACAGCGTCTCATCACAAAGATTGAAACAAGGTGAGCAACCTATCCATTCAAGTCAAAACACGATATTCATCAAAACATTGAACCATACTCTAACTCTAATATTTGTGTGCGAAAAAATATCGTACGTTAAACAGTGGGCCTCACTAGCTAGCGCAAGTGACGTAGGCGATCGTAATAGCACATTTTATAGGTGCCACTACACAGTTATATATGTAGAAGTTCCACGCTTTTTGAGCAAGTATTTTAGTACACTTTTTAGTTCGTTATATACGCTTATGGTCATACTTGTTTCCCACTAGCATAGATAAATATGGTAGAACGCCAAATGACACGAATCATGAATTTAGCATACCCCTTTTACTTCACTGCCTTTATGCGCCGTCT
Organism: Spodoptera littoralis; assembly: GCA_902850265.1. Lineage (NCBI taxonomy): Eukaryota > Metazoa > Arthropoda > Insecta > Lepidoptera > Noctuidae > Spodoptera > Spodoptera littoralis. The sequence goes on along the minus strand of LR824542.2, from coordinate 913,715 downwards.
TCACTATTTAATTTTTTTGTGTGTTTCAATAATGACGGTGTGCAAATAAACTATTTTTCTTTCTTTCATTCTTTCTTTTATCTATCCCTTTACATTTACGTAATATTGTCACAATATTATCGGTTACAAAATCATAGCTAGTGTGAGATTTACTCTTCTTCCTTAACTAAAGATGATTGACATTGTACTCACTATTATTATAGTATATTATTATATTATATGTTTTTCCTACAACAAGCCTAATTTAACATGATTACAGCTAATAATTTTAACCTCCCATTCAATTAATTGATACACCCGTTCGTCATGACATAAGCTTAGCAATACATAACCAAATAATCTAATTACAATCGAATGACGGTTTAATTTCGCGTACCATACTGAATGGAACTTCTACAATATTTTTTTATAGTTTCGAAGTAAATGGCGACACGTATTTCGCGATAATTAACTGGCAAATGTTTTCGATTCCATGTATTTTTGTATCGTTTATTCAATGTATTAGTTGGCGTGAATTAGTTTAGATTAGACAGATCGCAGACTAATATTTAGGCGGATATACCGGTATTTTTTATACTAGAGCCGGTTACTTGAGAAATAAATTATACATTTCTGAATATTTATGTTTCAAATAATAATATATAGATAAACAGGCACCTAGGTATATACTTATTTTTTTTAAGGTGGGAAAATCATCGAATGACTGCTCCCGCCTGGGTGAGGCGGAAGGGAGTGTCAGACTCTTACTGACTAAAAACCACCCCGTTCCTTCTCCTGCACGTCGAGCCGGAGCCCCGGTTACCCGTTAGGTTCTCCGCGACACCTAGGTATATACTAAGATGGTAGTTTTTGCCAACGTGTTTGTCCGCGTTAGCATGGGAAAACAAACCAATGTGTTACTCCAGACAGACCGTAGTCTGGTTGCCTGTATTCTCTTCATCCCGATCCCTTTTTCACGTGATTGTTCTAACATACACACAAACTCACTAACTAACTTTCGCAATTATAAATTAATAGTTTCTGCCCGTGACTTCGTACGCACAATCCCGTTTTCTCCCGTTCCCGTGGGATTTTCAGGATTTCTCCTGTCTTAAGAACTTTCTCCTAATAATAAGAAATACAACAAAAAATTATTAGTGAAGTCGGTCCAGCCATTCACGCGTGATGCCGTGACTAAGGGATAAAGAGATTCATTTTTATATATTACATAGTCATTTGTATTATGTATTGAAAACCAAGTTCAAATAAAGTTGTCATTTTGTACCTTTATGATTGAAATTGTTAGCACTGAATTGCTTCACATTGTTGGAGATATCCATTGTAACTTTAGCTTAAATTACTTAAACTTTGGACATTCTTCATATTATGGTTTGTTAGATAAAAAGTAGTGTCAAGTAATACTAGAGGACGGGGTTCAAACTATAGGGCTGCGAGCAAAAGCAGCTTAGGTGCCTATCTAGATAGAAAGGCACTAGGGATAGTACATTGAATTCACTTTGAAACAATACCAAACTCTCTTGAAAAAGACATTTCAACTATTTAAAAAAGATCAACCTATTTTGAGAAGATATAAAATTAAAATAACACGTCCCATTCATTAAAACTGAATTCTTAAAGTCGAAAGAAATTGTCAATAATTTATAATTATAATTTGTAATAATTGAATAAATAGACGAAAATCTTGATTAGCATAATTTATATAAAAACGAGTATTATATTTTTGATACAAAATTTATTCAGATCAGACACCTGATCTAATCAATGATCGCGATAATAATCATTATTGTTAATCGTGACGTCAAACTTGTTCCCGGATTTTATTAACCTGATTATTAATAATATTTAAATACTACAGTAAACAATAACAAAGTGGCTTGGCTCTTGTGTTACAGGGATACCTAGTACAAGAGCCAGGGCTTCACTGTATTAATTCCATGAAGCGCTAATAAACGTTTTTATTTATTATTATTAAAAGAAGTATCAAAAACAGTCATCTTAACGGGCAAATTACCTCTTTAAATCTTTCTAGTTACCTAAAAACTGTTACAAAGTACCTAATCAAATATATGAAAGTAACTATTATCGCTTCACTAAAACATTTCAGTCAAAACCTAGATAAGAATAGAGGTAATTCGCGTCCGAGAAAACATACCAAACCCAACACCCTTTCATAAACCAACTAAATCTATACACACAAAAGATAAATGGTTTAAAAACCAATTTTTAACCGTAACATATTGTATCAAATTTTTACGTAGGCACCTCTATTCAACCGATCGAGTTATATTCTGTAGTAATTCCGTCAAGGCTCAATGATACGCGTGTCAGTGCCTCACAAGCTATAAAATGTATCTATCGATCGGAATTTATTGGTAACTAGTTTCATTTTTATTAAACGTTCCATGTATTTAAGGGTTTTCAATATGGCAGCCTGTTTTTATCATTATTCGTTGAATGGAGATGAGATCATGTATATTTTCTATTTAGTTAGTCTTGTTGTTTTAAATTCTGTTCGCATTTAGTCTTAGTTTTCATAATTTACGTTATTAACCTTTTTTCTAGCGACTATCTTAACCCTATAAGCGGTTCAAAGGTTCTAAAAAGTACACGTGTAGCCTTACTAAGTATTTAAAATGTTCTTATAAACCAAGGTTTCTATAATTCTTACGGAGTTCTAGTAACTAAGTTCTTTAAGACATCGCTGGGTGATAAATAATAGTTGGCTGTTGGCTCTGATCTTAAATGATTGAAGAGTATGTTTGTTCTTTTACCCTCGCTACAATTCAGACAGTAGGTAACTACTAATAACACAAATCTTCTTCAAGACTTCTTCATTTGACATTCTGGACACTATAAAACAGAAGAGAAAGAGAAAAGTGAAGAGAAACCGCAGAACAGAGTATGTTTAGAAATTAACAAACAAAGCTGTAGGCGAAATATTATCCTTGTAATTGTAGAAGACACAACACAAAGTCTTGAAACTTGACAGTTTCTACAAGTAACCTTCCATTTTGTGAGCTCGTCTAGTCAGAGTACCGGCTTTGATCTACTGCCAAGAAGCTCGTAGGAAATCTTAGAGCACGTCTAAACACGACAATCAGTTCTGACAGGTTAAATTTTTTTCTCAAAAAACACGATTTTCCTCAATATCTTTTCGTATTTTTAAATCTGGTATGGTTTCGTTAAAAAGTCTTGTTTTTTTTAATCTTTCAGTTGCTATTTCAGCCTGAAGGGCTAGACTTGACATAAGACGCCCACATTTTGCTCGTGGTTTTTAAAGTGTTTTGTAGTTACAAGTTTTTGTGGCACGTGTAGGATAAATAATGTTTTATTGAAACTTTAACAAACACAAGGAAATTGAGTCAAACTATTCTAATTTCACAATGATTACAACAGACTGGTAATTCGATGTAATCAAACCATTAGCAGCCCGTTTCCCTCCATTGCTGAACAGAGACCGTACCAATAATACGCCACTGAGATCAATATTCAACTCTTTGCACTACTTACCACTATCATCACTTCACTAGACTTAAAGGCCGTCCTACGTAAGGTCATCAACATCATCAACAGCTTATAAATGCCCACTGCTAAGCAAAGCCTCTTTTCATACGGAGAAGGTTTGAGCATTAATCACGCTTGCTCAATGCGGGTTTCGTTGGTAGGTTTCGAACCCGTGCTCTCATCCATAAGAAGCAGGCCTCCTTAAACCTCAGGGTCACCACGAAATGTCACAGGTACAATAATCAAAATGATTTTGCCACAAGTATTTTAACCTTAATTTAGTTTCAAACTGCCGTGACATCTTCCAAATGCCTATAAGACAGACAAAGCTACGATATATTTGTATCGTACGGAAAACTACAATACTACGACACTACGTCTTCTATTGTAGAGATATCATAGTCTTTTAGACAAAGAGATGAAAACAATAGTAGCCATTGTATACCACGATTCGATGCACTTAATGTTGGGGCATTAATCAATGTGATGTACTAATCCATTTACGAAGCACTGCTTGTAGTTAATACTATTTATAAAAGATGTTAGGGATTAATGAAGCATCCTTGGTTAAATGGCGAAGCATAGCATCAGCGTAAACTAAATATGTGTCGTCCAATTATGGACTTAATAACATAAATCGCAAGACCCAAAACACATCTACCCACATCCACAATTTTCTTCAAATAAAAACAACCGCGATGTTACGTAAACTAGTATCACATCACACAAACGCGAATTACAAAAATACAAAACGAAACATTATTATTAAGCCGTGCGAAAATTGCCCTACACCCTTTAGTGCCTCGTAATACGACCAATTTAAGAATACACCCTTAAATATGACCTTAGAGTTTGTATACAACTTCTGAATTCTGCCGGGTTGGCGGACAAGGCCGATCGGTGTAATACTCGTGCGTAAAACATCAGAAAAAAAAATTACTTCATTAACGAGCAAATGCATGACGTTTGGGGGCCAAAGATTATGGCGGGAGATCCGATGTGTCATTGATTTCATTCTCTTCTTTTTACCATTCCTCTATGATGCACTGAAGTTATACCAGAATTTGTTCAGAACAGATATTACTCGATCATAAGTTTTTTTTTATGGGTAAGCCTCACTGGACATTGACACCTGGAACACTACAGGCTTTACAAGTGCGTTAGCGGCCTTTTGGGGATTAGGAATTTGCAGATAGGTTTATTCAGGGAATGGAGAGATAAGGGACTTCTTTGACACTACACTTACATTCTTACTGGATTATTATTTCATCTAGGAGAATTCGCTTTAAAGATGAAGTAGTGTGTAGTACAAAATAAATAAGGAACATACCTAAAACATGGGACAGTGTATAATAATTATGTGTATATATTGTGTATTTTTGTATTAAAACATACTTCCTTTTTGTGCCCGACAGGGTCCACAATGATCTGTATTATCCTATGTTACTACCTATGTCGTACATTGTGGAATGCAAAACAAGTAGTTCTTATTTTATCTAGCTGTTCATGAATAAAAATTTTCACATGTCGTTTATTATTTTTTATTATTCACAAAGGATTTCCGTGTCCCTAAAACATGTTTTCTTGGCTTTCACCAAACCTAAATAATATTAGTAGTCAACACAGTTAGCACAGAAGTCAAGTGTTACCGTCCATGTTAATAGTCGGAAACCGTTGGTTATTCATTAGTTGATTACAACCGCGGTATTATCATTGGCGCCTCACATTTGCATATTATTATAATCTATGGCCGGGTTCAATACTCGGGGCGCACGGTGGGCGCCCAAACTCTGCGTTGTGTTGCGTTCGCACAACTTGCGCGAAAACATAGAAAAAAACATCGCTATTATTTACGTTTTGGTGTGTATCGTTTGGTTGGTGATGGTGTTTCGTAGTTTTTGGATATTATATGGTTTAAAAACATCATTCTGTTGGTTATTTAATATGCAAAACATGAGCAATTAAGCAATGTTACTTAAAATCACTGGATTCAATGCCAGCCGTGCTATTGCCAAAATTTAGAAATGGAAAACCCGATGATACATTGCCAGATTCAGGATTCAAAGGCTCAAAGCATTTACAATAAACTGACCAACGATACAGTTCTTATATTCATTCATATTACTTGTAAAATGATACGTATACAAACATGCACACCTAATTCAATAAATATAAAAGTAGTAATATAACCAACCAATAGTATTGTGACTCTGATTGAAAAATAGTAACCTATGAAGTTTGCTGCTCGTTCTTCTCCATTGGAATCTTCACTTCGGAACAAGCAAATAGCTTCACTAGAGGACTGACCGACAGACTTGACATTTTTTAAATATTTTGTTTTGACGTTCAAAGTGCCTTCCTGGTCTAATTGAAATAGTTAAATGATTTTGAATTTGAATTACGACGTCATAAGGTTCAAAATATTTGGACCTATGGAGAATTATAAAAATATTTTAACTACAATTCAAAACCTTCCTTAAATAGTTCACTACAAACTCAATATTCAAAAAGTAGCTTAACCTTAATTCATATAAATCTGGCAGTAACCGGAGCCCTCCGGTTTATGTCTATATTTAACCACAGGACAGCCTGCAACCATTCAGTTTCACATAAGTAGGTCACTCGACTATTTTTACTTATTATGAAGAAGGAACATATGCAAGGGAAGCGAATAAATAATATTATTTAAAATATATAGTAACATAACATAATATCACGAAGGGTTTATTCCCGAAGGGGTAGGCAGAGATGCACGTTAATGCGCTTAATGCCAATGTACAAAGTAACACCCACTTTTCACTATTTATTTATGTTATGATCCCATGGAATACGTGGTGAGCCTATTGCCATATACCGGGTACAATTTCAGACTCCATGCTACTACTGAGAACTGTATAAAACCCAGTAATACTTTGCCAGACCCAGAAATCGATCCCGCCCGAGACCCCTTGCTCAGCAGCAGCACCTGCTGATCTTTGATGATCATTCGGTCAACGAGGCAGTAAGTAAGTATATAGTATGTTAAAAATCATACCATTGAACCGCCAACAGTTGTTCGAAATAACGTAATCATAGTAAAATCGAGATGGTGGCCGTCGGCCCATCAAATATAAAAAAATTTGCTTGACAGACAAGTGATTAAGGTATGTATGTACTTATCACCAGAGAACATACGATATCAAGTGTTAACCTCTTCAATTAATAACACGAACCACTAAAAACAAAATATAGCGAAAACAAGCAAATTGTTTGAACTTGTAAAGATTATCTTACTTCCTTATTTTTCTCCAAAAACCTAGGTGTTGATAAATCTAGTTCAGACCGCTCATTCGCCAGGTTTATCCAGTGTTTAGTGATGTTTCTCTTAAAATGCCTAGTGCTGAAATAAGCTAAACTGAAGTCTGAATTTTAATCTAGAACGAAGTTTAAACAAGATAATTAATAGCCGTGTGGATGGACGGTAACCTTACCGCATTCAGTATTCATGTAATGTTTTTAGATTTTTGTTGCAATACTCATTATGTGCAGATTTATTTTTAGTTCACTTCTGTATATTATCTTCTTGATATTTTCCTCTGCGTTATATCGTACAACAGATCTTTTTGAATTACAAAAATATTGATGCTATAAAATAAATTGGATACTTCAGGGGTGTTTTAAGAGAAGGTTCAGCAAAGATTGTACTAGTGTTTTTTCATAGTTTTAGTAGTAAATTACAATTAACTCGTCGAGTACCGGTTTTATAGACACAATTAAAGAACAATAGGTCGCGGTCACCGGTGACCGCTTGGTGTTTGACAGTTTAATGAACACTTTGTTTTTCGATATGAATTTGGACTAAGTTGTACTGTGGGGCCTTTTAAGATTAACTTAAACATGATAGGCATTATAATTATCCAGACCATAATTAGAATGTCTAAGCTGGCATCCCGAAACACAACTTGGAATCATCGTAATAAAACATACACTGCAATAACATGAACTTGTGTAATAACACCACTTCCGAATAACCGCGATATTAGATAACTTTTGCATCACTTGGTCTTGTATCGAATATTGCTATATTTGAACGTAACGGTCGCCGCTTGGTCTTTCCTCAACATGTGACGCTGTTTGTTCGAAAAGGAAAAGAAGGAAGGGAACATTTCTTTCTAAAGTACATAAATAGCTTAAGAGACAGTATTTATGAGATGTTAAATCAAAATACTTGAGTCTTGAAATTTGACGATTGCAATAGTTTTGCACTATGATCTCCTTGTTCTAAAACTAATAAAAAACCCTTAAAAATCAGAAATATCTAATTCAAAAAGGGACAAGCGACATTTTTAATTGATCCTGATTTCTTTATTATTTCTGAGTAGCTTTTCCCCGCGGCTTCGCTCGCGTCACAAAAGGATAAAAAGTAGCCTATGTGACATATACCAATACACACAGCGCCATCTATACCAATACTTTTGTTTTTCCTCGGGAATATCAAATTTTTCCGGGTTAAAAAGTACCCTATTATTTAATCCGGACTTTTAACTTTACGTCTGCAAAAATTCAAAGCAATCGGTTTAGCAGTTACGGCGTGAAAGTGGAACAAACAAACAAACAAACAAACTCACTTTCCGATTTATAATATTAGTAAGGATAAATCATTATCAGTTACAGGTCACCCTGATTATAGTCCAGCCCAGCCTGATTACCATTTAACAGATTACATTTAAAAAAGTTTCTAAACAAATTAGTTTCAATGCACGGTTAGACCAAGGCCAGGATGGAAGCTAAGTTTAATCATGACGTATGGTGCTTCTCCAAATAGTTAGGCATTGGAGCTTGATCTACCACAACTAAATTTTGCAGCAACGTTCACGATGACTGACGCAATTACTGAACGCTGGACTTTATGTAATTGGTCCCTGATTTAGATTAGAAGGATTTTTGCTTATGAATTGTAGAGATTTTTATTGAAATTACTTGGCATGTTTAGTGTTGTTTTTGAGAATCAATATGTTATTTGGGAATTGGAATTCTAAGTAGTTGGATGGACGTATCCTTGGCTTTATGTCTTCATAAAGGTATTTTGGAGCTAATGAAGGAAAAGCGTGATAAGGACAAGAACATTCTCTATTCCACTCTGATATCTGTCCTCTTTTTAATTAACTCCAGTATTTTCCCAAAACAATACACATAAACATTTCCTATTGTTAACCTCAAATTGAACAGCACACACTAACACAACACCTACAATATCCTAGCTAAACCAAATCAAAGAAACTTCCACTAAAAATCATAGCAACGTTTTTATTCTAGCTAGTCTCAAACTTTACAAACACAAGAAGAACATTAATACTCTTTTAACTCTCCCCAGAGATAACATACAGTCTTGAGTCTATCCAAGAGATGGCACCTTAACGACTTGCGTCAAAAACTTTTACTCTTCAGTTGTTATTGCTTTTGTAACCGACAAATATAGCAGATCTACTGGAATTATATGTTGTTATATGTTACTAGTTGTGTCAGCTTTGAGATGAATACTTATACGTAACATGCCTAGTTTATTTTCCTTGTTAAATATGTCACCAATACTTTTTCAAGTAAGATTTGTTTTTGCTTGGAGGTAAGGGTAATTTTTGTGACAATCCATCTTGAAGACGAAACAGGTACGGTTGTTATATCTTTCTTAAATATTGTAGCAAAATAATTACGTAACACATAACATCACGCCTTTTATGCCCCAAGGGGTAGGCAGAGGTGCACATTATACCACTGTACAATGTAAGACCCACTTTTCACTATTTATGTTATGAGCCCCATGTTATAGAGGGTGAGGCTATTGCCATATACCGAGCAAAATTCCAGACTCCGTGCTACTCCTGAGAATATTTAAAAACCCAGTAATAATTATTCAATAAAAAGGTAATCCATACTTAAATAGCATTTTATGATGCCACAAAATAAAGACAAAATAGTACCAAGATTTCAAACACAGCTAAAGCAATCCACACTACAACATTTTATGTGAATGATACACCGAGGTTAATTTCAAATAAGTCATAAAACAGCCTTAAAATAAAGGGCATACGTGTGAAAATTGATCGACGAGTCACAACTGATAGTGGGTTTATCCCTAACCGAATGACGGCATAAAATTAGGCTTTACCCACCTGCTGAAATAGTGATATGGTGATTATGTTCTAGTTTATATGGAGACTAGATTTTAGTACTATTTCGTTTATGACCCACCTAAAGGGTTGTCATATACATAAAAATTATCCGGGGATAAATGATTTTGGTATTAAATAATTTGAGGTTACGATAATTTGCATATTTAGTAACGATCTTTTACAACTAGGAATGTGGAATGTACATTCATAATTTACTTATCGTTTTTTTTATTATGATATGTCATGAATAAAAGATATGAATTTATGATAGAAGGCAAAGACAAATTGGAGATGTTGTAGTAAACAAAAGACTCGTAAAAGTCAGTAAACTATCGAAATTGAACTAATTGGAAATCAATGTCCGTCTAATCGACAAAAGGCTCAATTAAACGAAAGAATTTTCCTTTTAATTTGCGAAAAAATCTATGGACAGATTGTAGAACGATTCATTTGTTATTATTATCGACAAACAGTTGAAGTTTTCAAACAGAAAAAGTTTAAAATAACAGAAAATCTGAATCGGGGTTCTTCCAAAGAAAATGTGTCTGATTTTCTTATTAAATTGTGAATGAAACGCCCTTGCATCGATGAGCAGAGTAATCTATAGTTCAAAGGTACATGAACTTGTAACCGACCCTGCGTTCATTTTGTCCTAGAACCTGAAAACATAATCTAACTTATTATAGAACTTAATTTTAGTGCCTAAGCCGTTATAAAATGCAAATCTTTGATTTCACGCACAATTACTGGATTGGACAACTTTCGTCATGGATTTTGCTTTCAAATGATCGTTTTAATCAAAATACTCAAAATTTTTAGCTATTCTTGGTTATGAAAATAAAGATACCATGCTTTTAGTAGCAAACGAGTCACCATGGACATGAATCTAAAATTTAGTTTACTCTAACGCATACCGACATATTTCATTATTATGCTACTCTTGATTTTTGCGACTAGCCCGCCACAACCTCCCAAAACTGCTGCTACTCCTGTAAGCCAGGACCTACAGTAGATACAACCATGAAAACACCAGAACACTAAAGTTAGGCGCGTGCCAGGGACAAGAATAAATGTCTTGATCCCGCAACGAAATAAATCAGAAAATACTATAGGAGTAGAAAAAAAACTAAAGTAGGTAGTTATACTTCCAAAAACACCTCTAACCTCTATAAATGCCTTGACATCAACTAATATTACACCAAATAACTTCAACATCAAAGTCCTTTTACATGACATAGTTCCTATTTCGTGTTTTTTCATAAAAATAGTGGAAAACACATTTCCCTGTTCTTGGAATAGATTCCTACCCTTACGTGGGTGTTGTGACAGGCAATAAGGGATTACTCGAGGTGGGAAGGCATGTCGACGATGTAATAGGACATGTCGGAATGAGATCCGCAAACAGATGAATATTAAGCGTCTCCAACATTTTCTTCAATGAATTTTATTGAGATGTCTCTCGTGTCGCTTTAGTTTGCGGTGTTTTTTACTTTCTGTAGGTCGCTGTTTACTTGCTTTTTAAGTGACATGATTAATCTTCACATTTGAGTTTGAGAATTTATGATCATTCTTCAAATATTAAAACGTCATTGAAGCTTTCTTTAACAGTATCGCAATTATCAGTCACGATTTGTTAGGATGCTTAAGTAGCCTAACCTATCCGTCGGTCAAACGCCATACTTAAATCAAAGAAGCTGCAGAATTTGAGTAACTACCTATATTACTGTTTTAAAGTTTCCACACAAAAGTTTCTTACACTAGTCTAAAAGAATTATTGTTTGTTTTTCGGCTTACTCACGTAATTATTTGACGAGGAAATCTACTAGTTTCAAGCCATGCTGGAGGCTCATATTCATGAATGAGATGGTAGCATGGCTTAAAACTAGTCGAGTTCCTCGTCAAATAATTACGTGAGTAAGCCGAAAACGTAACAATTGAACCAGTCTCAAGGGTTAAAATGCCGTAATTTTGCTTCTCGTGACGATACAAGAAAACAAACACACCAAATCTTCCACCCAACTTTTCCTACCTTGCTTAAAGAGTTTCCTAACACATTTTCAAGTAACATGATGAAATAATTCCATGTTATCAGAACGAATTCCGTTCGGTAGTACTCCAGGGATATTTTGGACTTCAAACAAACCCAAGTACTTGGAATTCGATCACTAATATCGTTGGAGAGGCACTTAGCTATTTACTTTGGTTACTGGGCACCTCAGGTATATTTCAAAGGATCTTCTCTTAGGAATTGTCTTGTTTCTTAATGTTTTGAGTATATTTTGAAAGTGGAAGTACGTGATATGAAATTTTACTTTTTGTTTTGTTTGTTTACTTTTTCTGTGAATTCGGAAGTTGGTTTGGATGTAATAGATACGTTTTTGTGAGGTATGCCTAGTTTTTTTTTTGTTATTTAAATTATTATTAGATACCTACTTATGCTATAAATGGAATTATTTCAGTGAACATAGATAAAAAATGTATACAATTATTTACTTAAAAATTTTACGTAATTCGAAATATTTTTATAGTGATGTTCGTATCAACGCACTGTAGGCAGTCGATATACCTATTTCCCGGATTTAGGTATACCTAATAGATTAAGAATTCAGGTATTCATACTATTTTAATTTTACAACCGGTTAAGTACCTACAGTACCTAAGTTTCAAGGACAACCACTCCATCTCCACTGAATAACCAGTCATCTTTATTTCTCGGTATTTTTGTACCCAATTTTCATAAATATTTAACGGCAATAAAATGTTATTACTAATTTCTATATTTAAGTACTTTCGATTTCTATAAAAAAAACTTCAGAATCTGTAACATTAATAGTTTAAGTATACAAAACCTGTTTGAGCACTATAATAATATTAGGTAACAAATTTTTTGCGCATTTCGTTAGAATATCGTTAGTTAATGAGTAACATTCTCACTAGCAACTCATGTTTATTAAAAATCACATTTTTCACAATTGAATGAGACCAAATCCGTAAACTTGCCAAACTCGATTTACACTCTATAACGTAAGACCAGTCCATCTGTCTACACACCGACTAGATAGGGACACACCAACATCTTTATCGATACTTCTCTTAATTATCGATACTTTTTAAAAAAACAATAATCATAAAATATACAACAGGATATGGTGAGCCGAAACTATATAAAATCCAGTCATGAGTCAAACATTTATTATGTATAATTAATATATAAAGCACACGTAGTGTCTCACTCGTTTATAGATATTTAAAAAACAATCAATCCATTGTTATAGTCGTGATTTGGTTTTTACTGAAGTTTTATTACTTACGCCTCGATATAAAGCTCATAAACGCTCGCTGTGCAAAAACATTGATTTTAATGTTTTATAGCGTTGAGGAAATTTTAATATTTATCGCTTATAACTGATACATAACTAGTATTGGGAAATTAAGCCTGTGTTAAACATTATTATTTAGTAAGTTCTTAACTTTGTTTGTTATACCTGTAGGTGTTCATGTGCAAACCAGTCTGCCTACCTAACAAAAATGTAGGTATATATTGTTTACCATTTAATTGCTTTTCCAAGAAATCCTTAGTTGATTTGTTTCTGAATGAGCATGGGAACGTTCAGTACAAACGTTTCATTCACAAACCGTAACAACAATTAAAAACCTGTCTACAAAAACCATTAAAAAAAACAATTAATGTTTACATTTTATTCCCATTCTTGAACATATTAAAGTTAATGGCAGGAAATGAAAACCGTGCTATTTTAATCAATAAACACGTTAAAGTGCGTAGTTTTACCATACATGTTAAATTATTTACTTAAGACGGTATAGTCCTTGGTGTTGTAGGCAAACAGGAATTATATTCTACTGGATCGAGCAACAGTCCTATCATATTCAATCTCAAAACGTAATCTGCGTTTTGAAGAGGCATTGCTCGTGTTAATAAATATATTCAAGAAATCTCTAATTTCTCAATAATAATAATATATTTTATAAGTCATCACATGTCTCGCCGGCAATTAACGATACACGTGCCATCGCTAAAACATAACAACGCTAATAACATTCCATTAAAAAAATCCCATCGCAAGGAAACGTACGAAATAAATTACCTACCAAATATGATATTTCATTCAAAAATACTAAACGGACACTCAATTATTTTGTTTAGGTATCGTTTGTACGAAACACATCGTGTACGAATCGAAATACCTAACGCGGATTATTATGAATTAAAACGCAAAAACGTTGCTCGGAAAATCTTATCGTGAAACTTTGATTATATCATTCGAACACATCTCATGAATGACATGAATATGTAAAATGTCCGTGTGTAAGTCTGCGAGCGGGGAAAAAATGCCTAGAATTTACTCGTAATGAGTTCCTTGGCTTTTGCGATACATACACGTGTAAAAAAGATGTTTCCCAACGGCTAAAGGCCTCTTTGGCGCAAAATTAGTTAACACACGGTGGATGTTTGCATAATAACTTAGCTAGATCATATATATTTTTTACATGTCAGTTGAATTATTTAAATGACAGGAAATATTTAATTTGAATAATTAACACGGACAGTAAAGATAGTTTCATAAACCACTGACAATTAATTCATTATATATATACATACACTACATATTTTGTCCTTGTAAAGATTTCATTGTAGTTAAGTTCTATATTTATCTAATATTTATTATATTATTATATTTTTTATAAACATTTTTCTAATAACTCTTCAAACAAATGTAATTCTTAAACCAATCAATATTTTATCGATATAATTTTAAAAAGAGTTGCACCACATCCCTACAGCTAGGGCTTTTCAATGCTGTGTTGAATGGAAGTGTGCCGGAGACGATGTCCTTCACCATTAAGTATTAGAGCTCACAAGTATTGCTTTTTGTATATTATAATAATGTGAAGTTTTTATACGATCATCATTCCCCTCATGAGTATTGCTTTTAAAGAGCCGTAAAACTGGACTATACGCGTTTAATAATGAGAGCATTCATAATAAAAGTGTACCCTTGTGAATAACTTTATTTCTTTTCTTTTGGAGTAATAATATCGAGTCGATGTTGGTATCTTTGTCTATTGTAGGTAATGGAAATTGTAGTTTGTGACAACAGTAGACATGCAATAGTTTATTTTAACTGTTCAATACAAATTCTTTAGGTATTTTATCCGTTTCATTACTAAACACTATTATAGTTATTTCGTTATATTCAAGAACAAACAGAAAATGTTATGATTATAGAGCTGGTCTAGATGTTACTAACTACCTTCTTACTTAGACACTTGAAAGAAGTGTTGAAGAAGTCAGAGACGGACTGCGCAAAACATCGACTCGTTTACTTATCAGACTCACAATCACATAACCCTACACCGACTGCAGTCTAAAAACACACCCCAAAAAATCTTCTCACGGTAAAATCGACCTAAAAATAAAAGTTCTAAAATTCCTTACAAATAATAACGGGTCTACTTTTGAAGCGTCCTGCGTGTAAAAGATGACCCTTCAGCCACAATGGGTGAGGTGAGGTCAGTTCGACACTTGTGGGGTCAGTTTATCCGAATTGTTAATGGCTGCGACACCTCGTTGCCATGGTGATTTGACACAGTAAATATAATAAAAAATTCACCTGTTTCCTCGTCTACCCTTGTCTAGGCTTGTTATAGAAATGGGAAAGGTATTTGTCAGGTGGTTATAGCACCTGTGTCATAGGACAATAGTGTGTACTATTTACTATTCAACCGGTTGTTTGAAGATCTTTGGAGCGAAAAGGAACCTTAAAAAATAGTGTCGGAAGACACATGTTTATTAAAAAGATTTGATCTGCAAGGGATACATTTATTTTTGTCAATAAGAAGCAAATCACTAAATAATTGAGTATTCAATTGACTTACAGACTTCTTAAGCTATACGCATTCGGAGCTACGGAGGACTTAACGTGTTCCCGGAGCCTGCCGGCGTTCCGGGTTGAAGAGCAGGAGTAGGAACGAGGTGGTTTTCAGTCAGTAAGAGTCTGACACTCTCGTTTTACCCAAGGTAAGAGAAGTCATCAAATAATATTTGCCCCTTATAAAAATCTATATTATACGGAAAATGTGAAAATTTTCTGATTGAAAAGGTATCCTACCGATATAATAATAAACTTAATTAGTGCCTTCAGGGATCAGATTGAGCTAGCATACTACTTCCCATCCAGCGTCCAATATAATAACTTTTCAGTAGAGATAAAAAATATAAAAGATAAGGAAAATGTAAGAAATCGATTACGTTGACGACAAGCCTCGTTGGACAAGCGATAGAATTATTTTTGAAAAATGTATCCATGTTTCCCACCAATAAGTCCCACGCCGCGTCGTCGATTCGAATAAGGAGCAACCAATTGTAACTTTATGATTCGCATATAACTACAATTTTTCCTGGTTTGAGTGCAAAGTTACTGTGACATTCACGTTTAAAAACAACACAAAAAAATCCTACTAAAAGACAAGTACGCAAACTTTGTAAAAAAGGATCCTTCTAAGTTTTTTCGCCATTATTTACACAATAAGCATTTTAAGGGTTTAACCCTCGTTCTCAAGGGTTGGTCCAAAGAAGGTAACGTACATAAGTGATCAGTTAGCGTCCGGACTTAGGGCTTACTTTACATAATCCCTTCTCAAGCCATTTATGTGGTACAAATAATAGTTTAGACTTTTAGAAGACAAACTGACCTGTTCTCTTCTGAGAAGTTAAAGACTTGGATGACTTTTGTAGCCGTTTAATCTGCATTGGGACATGTCAGAACATCTCAATTAGTAATTAACGTCAACTATAGTTAAGTTTTTATAATAACTATCGTGAGACATACTAAATTAAGTAAAAACTTCGCGCGACTTCGCCGCGACCGCCCACGCTGCTCATGAGGAAGAACCCTTCTGTGGTTCGAAACTAGTAGAGTTTTTCTCAATATATTCACGTGAGTAACCCGCGTTTTTACTTAATTATCTATACCATAGTTAATACCCATAGTTAATACATCATTTTTAACCGACTTCAAAAAAAGGAAGTTCTCTATTAGACCTGTATGTATGTATACGTGTACGTCGATTATCTCACGATTGGCTAAACTGATTTTAATACAGTTTTAGAGAATTGTTTGCTACACTTAGCAGAAGGTTCTGGTAAATTTATAAATTGGTTTCAAAAAAGAGGGGGTTTTAGTTGGTTTTTTAAACTTCACTACATAAAATAGAACAAAGTCGCTATCCGCCGTCTGTCTGTTCCTATGTATGCTTAGATCTTTAAAACTACGCAACGGATTTTGATGCGGTTTTATTAATAAAAATAGTGATTGTCAAGAAAGGGTTACATGTATGACACATGCATGCATACTGCACCCGTGCGAAGCCGGGGCGGGTCACTAGTAGTTTATAAAAGAATTGTTTAAGAAAGTCGTTACTGTAGTTATATGTTTTCCCAAGATTTTCTTTTGTATAGGCGGCTCATTTACAAACCCAATTTTTACAACCATAGATATACATCATAGGTAAACCAGTAATCAATTGAGGACTATATAAATGAGGGATATTGCATGCAGGATTTAAACCAAGACACTTTGTGCTTCAGCCGGTCACCCAACCACTAAACCACAATCACGATGACATTACAACAAATACATTTCCCCAAATCTCCACTGTAAACAAATGAGGAAAATATCTACTAAATTCCAATTTCTAATATCCTTTTACATACCCAAAACCGTTTCCTTATCCGTTTCACATAATGAAACATAATGAAAACGAATATAAACACAACCTGTCCAAATAAAACAACTTTTCCGTAAAAGGGTAAAAAAATGTCCTGAAAAAATATGCCTCCATTATTTTGGTAGATTGAATACATCGCCATTGTAATTAATTTGTACCCTTTCTGCCTATATTTGTACAAAATGTTGTTTCTAAATAAAATACGAGTATCCTTCCCTTTGTAATGTCTACAATGGGATGTCAACATTTAGCTTCACATTTACTTGTAATTCATATTATTTTTGTATATTTTGTGTTTACGTCGTTTTGGGGTCAAGACGTTTGTACGGGATCTTTTCTTTCAGCTGTTCGAAAGTTCTAATATTTCTGACTAACATGACATTTTTAATACACTCAGTGACTCATTTGGAATAGAAAATCAATTGTATTTTCAACAAACTGCAACGCGAAAGTTACCCCTTTCTCAACTATTAAGGTGTCAATTTGGTTCGCAACCAACGAATTTAAGTAAGTATTTTTAAGGTCAAAAAATAGTGAATATTGTACTTAAATTAATAATACTTCGACTATTTACTTGAAAAACAATAAAAACAATCATCAAAAGATAATTTTAACATACATAAGATAGTTTTAAAGCATTTTTGAGTGTAATCGCGGTATCTGATAAGCTCCGAAGTATCTTGTCTCAGTTTAAGTGGTTTATTTCACATGAGATAATGTAATACATACATGTATACATACAAAGTAAATACTTAGAATTGTACATTTTTATCACGTAACTGTTATTTAATGGCACCGGCAGTTAAAATGTGCACTGAACTTTGGATTACTTCAGTTTTTTGAGTGTAAGTCCAAATTCCTTCTTTAAGAAGTTAAATATACTTATTTGGTGTTTGCTTCAATGGCCAATTAGAGACCTACCTTTATTGAAAAACCCCTATAAATCATTGAAAAAGGGGGAGATTCTTGTCATTTTAATATTCTCAAGAATCAAGCATAGAACGATGTTAGGAGTGCCTAAATCTAGAGTATTCTAGCATTTTACATAACAAATAAGTAACACTATAGTTTGATTTCACATACACACGTGTACCTAAGTTATAAAGTAAGAAGAAAACTTCTCCAAGAAAATGGTGTCGTAAGTAAATATTAACAAGAATAAGAGAAGGGTCTTCCCTAAAGGGGCGGTTTAAGCAAATACGAACCACCGGTTATTATTAAAGGGCCCCCGTTTAGGGTTTAGGGTCAAACAGACATCCGGAAGCTGTACGTGTCTTGGAAGATAACTAACGACATTTTACTAAATTGATCCCTTTACTGAAGGCAAAGAAAAGTGATTTTAAAAATGGTTTTCATATTCTTGACTCGTATTTTCATAAGAACTTGTTCTGGGTCTTTTGGTTGTGTTATCGTCCTTGTCATGTTTTCTTCGGTCTCTTGGGCTAACATCAAGACAGAATTGAAACAGAAACAGTCAGCAATTACTTTAAAAAAAAACAGTCGCATTTAAATTTTTATTCACTTTTTTTTCCAAGCAAGCAATGAATATTGTTAATTTGTCAAGACAATTTCTTACATAATGTACATACATGACCCCACGCCTTACTCCCATAGGAGTAGAAATCTTTTTTCTTACTGTAATTTCGTCATTCCTTATCACGACTTCTCAGTAACAATAAATTTGACCAAATTGAAGAACAACCAAAAACCCCGCTCCAATATGAGAATTCGCTCATGCAGATATTTTACAAACACGAATTTTTTTTTTATGTCATAAGCCGGTAAACGAGCAGACGGATCACCTGATGGTAAGCAATCAGCGTCGCCCGTGGACACCAGAGGCGTTACAAGTGCGTTACCGGCCTTTTGGGGAATTAGGAGTTTGAGGATCGTTGGGGATTCAGGAATTGGGGAAATTAGGGAAGGGGAGGGTAATTGGGCCTCCGGTAACCTCACTTACACGGCGAAACACAACGCAAGCGTTGCTTCTCGGTTTTCTGTGAGGCCGTGGTGTCACTCCGGTCGACCCGGCCCATTCGTGCCGAAGCATGGCTCTCCCACACTTAAATTGTTGGGACTCCCGTAAAATTATTTTGCAACACACATGTCACTTACGAAAATTGACAACAATGTTATGTTAAAGTTACATTGACATTGTTATCAAATTATCAGTGTTCAAGTGACCCACTGACGGTCTCCGTCCGCTTCAATTGCATTCATTCAATCATTGTGTGTCGCAATAAGTGAAATGTTTTCTAAATCAGACTGTTTGTTTGTTTATGATGTTCATACAGGCTTTAAACTGTGAAGGGGTAAGGCAAAGCGGAGACATAAAAGCTGTTTACTAGCTATTAACTATAAGCCAATCGTATTGACATATACACAAGAAACAGAGCAAGATTATGATCGAACTGTGAATTAACCTCAAGCAGTCGAAAGCTTAGCAGTTGCAACCTCACGACGAATGGAGCAGAAAATCTCAAATATCCGATTATAATCTATGTCCCTGATAGACTTTTGCTATTCATCAAAAATTGTTAAATTAAGCAACTACTTAATTCATAACTTAAGGTAAGGAATTCCAGAAGACCATTAAGCCATCACATACACATAATTTGTTAATAAAGAAAATAAAAATAGTTTTGTGTGCCTGAATGACGTCATAATTGTGGACGATACGCCCATTGGAGCACCGTCACGCGTCATAAACCTACAAGTTTCGATCAGTTGTGTTCCAACTGGACTGAATATTTAAACAGATCTTGATTAAATAATTCAGATGTATATATATCCGTAAAAAAAAAGAAAACTCGATAGAATTACGATTAAATCAATATGTGTGATCTAGATAATATTTGTTTAACAAGATATGCAAACTATAATCGCACCATTTTTCTTTCAAAAAATTGCTCAAACATAACCTCAAAAAATTTCAACCGTAATCTTTACAATCAATATCAACGTTTAATAAATCTAACGAAAACCGTCCTTAACTATCATAAGTTAACGTATTAAGTACATTAAACATTTCTTAATTCCCACATGAAGCAAAAGAACGCAGAAACAAAACAATGTCAATTCTTAATTACATCTTCGACATCGCCAACGCAACCAAGATATCTTGGTCCACTGTACCAGAACCAGACATAAGAATGGCTCACGATAAAGGCTCAAGCTAAACTGGTCACATACCATACTTCCGAATTCTGACACTCGGAAAAAACACATCTCTTCGATTTGTTTGCAAATATTAATTAGACTTCAACGTTTTAGCTTCATCATACGATGGGTTTTTTTCGATGTTTTTTTTCACAAACTGCCGAGACGTTGTGGAACCTGTGTTTGGGAGCTGGCATCTTGTTTTTAATAGCTGTCAAGATTCTATTTTTACTTGGATATGATAAAGAGTCGTATCACTAATTCAGTTGAATATCAAGAAGATTTATTTTGCCAAAATACTCTTTTGGACTCTTCAAGGCCTTTATTAAGCTAGGTTTAAGCTAAACCTTACCCATTTGTTTCCTTTGCTTTAAAATCTTCTGTAACGTTTCCATCTCCTCAATCCATTTTAAGCCCTAAACGCTCTTTAGTTGATTTAAGGCCTACATTAAAATCAGGCTCTTTAGAAAAGTTGGTTTTGTTCTTAGAGGTCCTTTGTCTATGCAAAGGTATCGTCTAACACGAAGTTCCCTCTCGCTGAGCCAAGGACACTAGATAATAATGTTGTGACGCATATATTTGCGTTTTAACGTATTATTTTAGCAAACTAATTAGCGGATCCTGCCAATTGGAATGTCGCGCAGTTTTACAATCGAGTTTCAATGAATGTTTAGAGGTTCCTTGTGTTCGTTTTATTTGTTGATCCAAAAATAATTACATGTGTCTAGGTCATGAAGGACTTGTCTAGTCTAGCTTTTGTCTTCATGTTTGAGTTTTATGACTGAAACATGGTCGAAGATAATGCCATCAATGCAAATAATAGCGATTGAAACGAAAGTTTACAAAGAGCGGTTTGTTGTAATAGGATATTTTATCTTTCCTCTTTACAACGGGCAGGTACCCAATTGGTACTCATTGAAAAAATCTAGACACAAGTACGAACCTAAGTATAGGTTAAGTTGAGGCACTGCCCACATACATCACGGTGTGGTGGTGTGAGGCTCAACAGTGCCACATTTGGTCAATAGAGCCGCGTGGACAGGCGGCGAGTATGAAGGATCGTGGTAGTATGCGCCCGCGCCGGGGCCCCTGACCTTGCTCGGCGCACGCGGTGCCCCCCGCACCCCGCCCGGCCTCCGTCCCCCTCCCCTCGGCTCGCCTGCCGCGCCCCTCACTACACGCCACTTTGATTTCCACAAAGTTTATGTAATCAACGTAGTAATGTTAGAAAAATTATTCTTATCTCAAGTAAAAGCATTGTCATGCTAAACATCTTCTGTATGTTTTGAGTGGAGCACAAATAGAACGATGGCCGCGTGAGGAGCGATAGCTTCGCAAATGTTTTGTTTTGTAGACATTATTTGCTAGAGACAACAGTCTAAGAGGATTAAAATCCTGTTTGCATGGATTCTTTTGTAAGTCGTTTAACTTTGCGACATGTTGTGAATTCTGTTTTGTAATTGAGTAAGGCTTTCTGTTCGAACAGTTAACTAAATTATACTGCGCAGTGTTCTCAGTCAGCGCTTAGTGTTCATATCTTCTTTTGCTAGCACAGCCTAGCTTTACCTTTTCTTTGTTTATCTTTTGAGTTGGGTTAGATGGATGATAGACAGCTGATCCAAGCTCCGTCTAGCCCCGAACCACAGATTAACTCGAACGTAAAGTTACCTATTATTTTCCAAACTTTGCTTATTTGGGCGACTTTCTACCATCAAAGGATGTTTATTTTCTTGCCCTGTTTAACTGGAGTATAAATCATTTAGTGAAAGTAATGTATTATAATTTATTCAATTTAATAATACGTTGCTCTTGGATATTTTCTGTTTACTTATTTTTTCATTCAAGTTGAACTATGTAAGCTTCTAGGAAGGTACGTAAACAAGTTTAATAATAGGTAGGTGGGTACCTATTGCTAACAATTTGTTTTTAGCACCTTCCTTCCAAGTTTAACTAACGCTTTCACGTCGCCGCATTCTTCAAGATAATTTATTACGTATGCAAAATTATAGACATCGATTGAAACTTCATGAGTTTACTACCAAGGATCGCATTGAAAGGGGCATACGCAACATGTCTATGGTTGGCTTATTCCATGGGCCAGGAGCCGGCCATGATGACGCAACGCTGATGAGGCTTGTGGCCTATTTATTCATGTTCCACAACCACCAAGGCTGATTGGATTGGATAGATTGATTTATGTTCCTTCAATTATTGGCCCAAAGTCTGACCATTCGATATTATCCGACGTATTTCCGTTGTAATCCAAGTTGCTACTTATGTTGATAGCTCAGTGTTGGCAGGTTGCCCGTCTTATTCAAATCAGCACGCTTACAACATAAGTTTTGTAGGAAATAGTAATAAAATGTGCTTGTTATGAGCCTTTTTATTGAAACGCGAGTAGAATGCAGAATTTTTTGATGTGGTTTTGCGGTGTTAGATAGATTACCTTCTTTTTTATTATTTTAGCTTTCCGTATTACTTGAATACATTTTCTTGTACTTAGTATTTTAGCAATTAATGATTCTTATTGAAAAGAAAAAAAACTATCCAATCTCATGTTATTTCCATTTGTTTTAACAATTATCGTTTGCTACGTAAATGTAACCTGCATACCGTGACACGTACATTTTAAAATGTAACGTTACAGTATCGTATTTATAAATAAACTTCTAAGAACACGAAGATATTTTTAGTTCGATAATATTTATTTCTGGTTTATTACCAGAAAGCCTACAATAATATGATAATTTGAAATATACCTGTATAAAATAAATGTTTTACTATACAGAATTCGATTAAATAGACACGAAGTGGTAGCCTGAATAATGTTTGACGTGACATTATTTTTTTGTGACATTGACAAAGAAATTTTGTGAGGAAATCTTAACGGGCTGAAATTAAGGATAGATGGAACAAAAGGTAATAAATTGCCGTGATAATGCTTTGGATTTGCGAAATCTGGCGGGTAAGGCCTTCGTTTATGCCTTTCAACGGAGCTGGGAGACTGGTAGAAGAATTATCATTTAGCTAATGTAAAAGGAGGTTGGATAGAAGTTGTTCAAGTAATGGTGTCGCCTTAGTCATTAAATGCGTCATAGCTTGAAATACGAATGGTCTTTTAAAATACTAGTTTGGTGTTTCCTCCTTGTAACCATTTGTAGAAAACAACCAGGTAGTAATGTATTCAAGAAGACATTTTGTATTCTATAGAAATGTTATCAACGTTTTATGAATTAAATTTAGTTTTAACCAAAAAGTAGGAGGTTATCAATTCGGCTGTAATTCGACTTCTAACCTATCAGTGGGTGTGTAGCCTATAAGGACGTATGGCCAATAATAGTTACTTTTTGCGTTTTAGTTTTTACTTTTCGTTTATATTAGTTTATGAAGTCGGTTTTCTTATTGCCTTTACTTATCGGGTAGAGATTTTTGATCTTTGTAGGAAAAATGATCTAAAACAGTAACAATGAACAAGTAACTGTGTTTGTTCTTACTCCTTCTTATCTTATTTCTTCTTACTTCTGGTGCTCTTATTGAAAATCTGATTTATTTGCCTTGCGTAATCTAATAGACATGTTCTAGACCCTTTGTTCGATACAGAACATTCTCAAAGTTCCACAAATCAAATTAGCATCGTCTAGCGGGCTAAGTTAATCAGTTACCTTCGGTAGTACATGATGTACGCCCAATTATAACATCTGGCCAATGTAACATTTTCTCGAAAGCACCGTTCCACGTTCCCAACCTTGGTTCAAAATTTTTTGCTATTGTAAAAACGGTGCGAGGCCTCTAGTTACGAGAAACGATTCAACTTATAGTATTAAAGATTAATCGCTTTATAATTGTACACGTTTTAATACTAGGTAGTTGTGCGTTGATTTTCTATTTTAGCAAATAGGCCTTCTTGTTTTTGCGTTATTGTTAAATGGTTCTGTTGTTACTTTGCTGTGTTTTTGATTGTTATGTCATTAGGTACTTCTTGTAATCTTTTATCAAGTACGTCTTCTTTATTCTGGTCTTTTGAGGTTTGTTTGGGTGGCCTACAAATATTTTTGGTTTATCTTAGTATATAGCTGTTAATTTTGATCATATAGGTATAGATCTAATAATGACAATGAAAGGTGACTGACTATTAGACAATTTTAAAAATAGGTACATCTTTAGCTTTTTCTGCCAATTCAGACATCAAAATTGGCAATATGTACCTACGTGCAAACTGGATAATCACTGTTTCAAGTGCGAAAACATGAGTATTTTAGAATTCAGTGAACATACAAACATGCGTAAATAATACAATTTCACCGGTTAATTGGCATCACTAGCCTTTTCTCAGGTAAAAAACGCTCATATCGAAGTAAAAAACAATTCTCTCAAACTTATTTTTATTTCCAATTTATCAGGTGGAATTGGAGCTCAAGATTCTTAAGTGCCTAATACAATTTCACAATTTGCGAGCATCGAGATATTTTTAGGCCCTTCAGTAGGTCAAATCGATCGCAACAAAATCACCTCAATAGAAAAATGTTTCAAAGAAATATTCTATTTAGTTAATGGTTTGTCATTTTATGATTAAGGACTATATTCATGGCCTGTACGAGATTTTATGAGTCACTTGTGTATCGGACGGTGAAATATTTTCCAGTTTATTGTTATACGCTATTAGATAAATCACTTTTAATCTGTCTATCTTTTTAATTTTGTATCATTTCTCGTATAAAGTGAACAGAAATTTATAACGCCTTTTTTGATTTAATGAAATCTATTCAAATTTCTCTGGAATAATCGGTGGTTTAAAATTACTTTAGACAATCGTTGAGGTAGGTTATGAGTAACTAAAACATACTGCAACACTTATTTTGAAAGTAATACATCCGATAACATTAATAAGTTACTTCCGATCCCAAGTACAATGAATAAAAGTCAAAGTTCACCAATTTTGGGTCATTTATTAATAACAGACATCTAATACAATATCAATTATTTCATCCAGATATTCTTTGCTAAATAAAGCCATCATCCACACACAATAACTGTACAATCACAGTAAATATATCCGAATATATCAGTACAAATATACACAGGTCCTAATAACTAGTCAACCGACTAGACACAAATTGGAGTATCACATAATAAACAGATATTTACTCTATTACCCTGACCTTGGGGTCCCAGTTCAGAGTCGTCTGAACAGCTGACTCAGTACAAAACAATTTATAAGTGATTTGTGGGACTCCATATTGTTTTTGGTATATTACGAGCCATATTTTCGTGTGTTTTGTACTGTCGACCCTTTTAATTAAACTGGTGATGTTTATGTTAACTGTTAAGGTTCGTGTGTGGAAGCAGATGGGTTAAAGGATTGTTTGTGTTCTCGACAATTATCACATAATTTTCAACATCATTAAAATAAAATGAAAACTCCTTATTCAATGATTGAACCCGAGATCTCGTGCTCGGTAATCACGCGAGCAGCAACTTAATAATGAGACGATAATTTATCATCCAAAACACCAATCATTAATAACTTAATCAATTCTGTGCCTATCATTGACAGCTTTCGTTAATCTTCAATAGACAAATATTTAGGGCTTGTATAAATCTCTTCAGCAAAAAATGCTTCGAGAACTAGTCCACTAAACTCCTTTGCATACTCATTGTGACTCAGAGTTTCTGTCCCAAAAACATATTGAACAGAGCTAAAACAATAAAATTTCTTCAAACTATTACATTTAAATGGGCACTTACAAATCCATTCATAAATCAAATAAGACATTAAAGATCCAATCTCTTTGTTACAGAGCCATTAAAATCAGAATGGATTACTCGTAATATCAGTTTAAGTAGACAATCACATCCCAAAGGTGACCACTTAACTTATTTGACATAATATTCAATAAATATTAATAGGAATCAATGCTGGAGACAAAACAATGATCCACATAATTTATTTTCTGTTCATCCATATTTATTGACGTTTAAGCTAGATGTATCTAACAATATGTTGACATAGTGCAGTATGATGTAATCAAAGCAGTGCATTTGTAGGACAAGCGAAGCAAGCTGGATGGAGGGAAGCAGCGAGGGTCTAGTGGCAAGGCGGAGCAGCTCTTGGAGTGTTTGTATGTACCTGGAAAGAACCTAATAAATGTTTGAAAATTGTAATGAGGATTGAAAGAAATGTAGGGCTGACGAAAAACATCTACGCAGATTTAGAGATATGTGAACTTGAAATTAACCTTTAATCTTTTATATTTACGTAAATTAATTTGTCACTTAAAGTATATTTCATACTCTGCTTTAGGCATTGCAAGAGAGCGTCAAGTATAATATTCCTGAATTAATCTCTAGATAAATTATCATGTAGAAAGAACACAATCCAAATTCGGGATAACCCCACGAATAGTAATAACTAGGATCGACTCCAAAAACTACATGTATAGTTCTGCAAATATCTCTTAAAGGGGAATTACAGCATCATATTTTGTTTTGTTATGTCATCCTAGTCAGTGGGAGACCACACCAGCTTATCAGAAGCCATTGATAGTCTAATACGGCACTTCCATTGTCAACAAGTGACGCTTTGTCAGACTAGACTCATTGATAGACGGAAAGATAATACTTATCACACAATAGTGATCTCTAGGATATCTTTAGACAACGTTATTGGGAATAACGGTTATTGGAATTGTCAGACGTTATCGGTATGGTTTCGTTACCTAATTGCCATCTGATACTTTCTTTGCTATTTCAATAATACACGTGATATAGATTTTATTTCCGATGTGTGGGTAGTTGGAAAATCTTTGGTATTGGTTGTTAGTACTCGTATCTGACTTTTATTTATTTGGAATGTACGTGTACCTATTGTTTGGAGCGAATATTTCCAAAACTGAAAAATACGGTACCTAGTAGCTACTTGGAAATTCTTCAAAAGTTCCAAAAAATTGTTAATAAGAAGTTATTTACGTAGTTACACGACTTTATTCTTTTAACTTTTCGAATATACAAATCTTTAGAACAAAGTATTCTTTTTGTAAATGTAAGAACAATAACTTTCTTTAGAGGTGAGAGTTTCATTGAATTAATCTGTTTACAGGATATTTTACAATTATTAGTCAGTACTAACTGAAATATTATTATGAATGTAAGTTTTATAGTTCAACATCAAATAAAGTAGGTTATAAGGTAATAAAAAATCTTAATTGGCTTTTAACATTAAATTGACTAATTTACTTCAGGTTACACCTCGATTTTTTCTCCAATTTTGATATCAAGTAATTTACGATCTCCTAATTAGTAATTAATTGTATACTAATACGACTTGCGATCGACACTTCGACAGTCATTTAAGAGAAAAGTGATTTTCATCTCAAACAATTTCAGTATCAAAGAAGATAAGTTTCAAATAATGTTTCAAAAAACAAATCGCTGTGAATTCTTAACAAAGTTTTCGTCGGAATATCTCAGTAAGCACTTAATTTAGTTCGAAACAAACTTTAGCCGGAAGGCGAGACTTTCAAATCCAAATGGAGTTGAAAACTTTATCTAGCAACTATCTGTAATTATCTCCATGGCTTCAGCTACAAATTGACTTTACAATAGTTGGGACCAAGTAGATTGACCATTGGGTCAATGAATTGTCCTTTGACATTGCCCAAAGGGCAAGATCCAATTAAATTAAGGCTGTAAAAGAGGATACTGGACATAGCATTAGCAAGAATAAAAACAAATTAAACAGACAAGAACCGAAGGATCGAAAGCAAAGCGAAATTGCAAGAAAAGTTTTTACAGTCGCA
The DNA here is from genome assembly GCA_902850265.1 of Spodoptera littoralis. NCBI lineage: Eukaryota > Metazoa > Arthropoda > Insecta > Lepidoptera > Noctuidae > Spodoptera > Spodoptera littoralis. The sequence continues at coordinate 885,358 of LR824542.2, read as the reverse complement.
ACGTTTTTATAGAAGGCATGCAAGTAGGTATATAGTCTGTGTTTAGCGAACCATGTTGTTTCTAGTTAAGTCTACGAATGCTCTATAGCTTCCCATGAGAGTAGTAAGGAAGAACTAAGTGATTAAAGGAGGGTTGGAGTGAAGGGATAATTAAGAAACTCTTTTGAGGGTACTCCGAGGATAAAATGTTTAAACAATGTTGCCGTTAATGATGAAACTTGTTGTATTCGTAACGGAAACATTTTCTTATTGGAGGCAGAAGAAAAACTATACAAATGATTTTTAAACTTAACATGTTGTCTAGGTCGTACTCGTACGTATTTGAAAGATAACGGTCGCGTCATAATTTAAATATGAAACAACCGTAGTGGCTAAGATTATGGATGTTACTCTGATCATGATGGCAGAAATTTTAATTATAACTAATTTGCATGTATTCCCAGTAGGACGGTTATGAACAATGTACCCTATTAAGGGCATTGACGTCAGCCTGGCCAACAGGAAATTATACGTTTGGACATCGTGACAAGCCACAACACTGATCGGCAGGTTGTAACAAAAACATGCAAAAATAAGGAGTAACACATAGATTAAACATGAGCTATAAATAGGAACTTAAAAATAAACTGTAAAAGCACAGATATAAAAATAAACTTCTTCTAAAAACAATGGCCACAAAAGGACAAAATGATCAAGGTGCAGATATAAGTTATTCATGTTCGTGTGTTGCTGACCCACTGACTGACAAACGGACACCAATAGAAATGTCCTTGAGTTCGAAGTGAGAAAATTGGAAAGCAACGTGATTCCTACGCGAATTCCAATAAGTAGGGCACGCAGCAATAAGTATTAAGTTACTATTTACTATTGTTCTTTTGTAAACATCACACCGAGGTGCTCGGAAACTCTCAATAACAATAAAAGTGAATGGATTCTAAAGTGAGACGCACTCCTGGAGGTTGTAGTGGCGTGAAGGATGCCTAAACTATCATAATACATTGGAGTAACAGTAAACTCGGACGATATTCGCTAAAACAAGTATGATATCGTGAGAAAACAAGTTGTATCGATTACCTTGGCTTGCCTGTTTATCGGTGGCCACATCTCGAGATCTATATCTAGACTTACTTGACGGACCAAAAACATGTAGGTACGAGTAGGCTGTAAGTTAGGCCGGTGTTTGACCCGCCGTAGGCGACGCAAACAAGCCGAGCGCATGCGCCAGCCGCGCCGTAAACAGCGGCTCGCTCCCGGCCGAAAACACGTGGACGCTACAACAACCATCACAATCGACACAGATAAATAACAAACCGTCGGCAGCCGCCGCGATCACACCCAGCACCAACACTCGTAGTAATGTGACCGCCATAAAAACACAAGCATTTGCACAACACTCGGAATTTTTCGATTAGCGGGCTGCGTGGACACGTACGGCGCAGCCCGCTGCCTCCGGCGCACTGACGCTCCGCTCCGCACGCCCGCGGCACCGCGCCCCGCCCCGCACCCCCGGCCCCGCCAGAGCCTTGTCCATTCAACGCATTTTCTGTTATAAGCAAATCGATAATGGCATTATACTTCCGCTTTGAAGCACGCGCGCTGCATCTAAACTATGTCACGAGGTACATCGGCGGGCGTGCGCGCGGCGCTCGCTACCCCACGCCTACCCCGCGCGCGTTGTATGACGCGGCACGTCAGCGGAACTGAAAGCATCGCTGTAAACTTTGTGAAGTTTAAGAATGTTGTTGAGAGAATACTTAAATATTGTAACTTAGTTATGACGTGTTTGTGATCGTAAAATGTTGTTAGATAGGTAGTTGAATTAATATGTAAGAGTGTCACGGAGTGTATAATCATAATGCAGGCATAATGTGTATTGGCGGAGGACGGAGCCGAGCCGAGCCCGCGAGAACTGCGGTGTCAACATTATAAGTTAGGTTAGGTTAGTTACAGTGCACTATGACATCATCGACGGATCAATGCCATCGGTGCACGCTGACTACACGTTGCGTCATTGGAAAATATTATTTATTAGAATAATATATCGCTTAATATAGGTAAGTACCTACTGAAACATATATAGAGGACAGGAAATGTTTGCCGCGAATTCGACGAGAATGCCAAGGCAGTTTAGTAGTTGAATGGTTAATTAAAATGTAAAGTAAATAGAACCTAGACGTCTTTAGTAGACAATTCCGCATAAATGCACGGAGTGTAACAGACAGTGTATTTATAACTTTATTGATTTAACTTGAACCCACATTCAGTATTGTGTTTTTAAACCAGCAGTAATTTAGTTAGTTATCTTTTTTTAACTACCAGCGTAAGCGTAACTGATCGATTTACTAATACACAACAGCACCTAATCTACACCGTATCTGACAGACCCCTTGTGGATCTGACCTTGAATTAGAAAAATGCAACCTGATACGGAAAATTGAAGGTCACGGCAATTATCGGATGGGGGAGCCTTAATTCCGGGAGTTCCCCTAACGCGGGGGGCGACCGACCCCTTTGTACCAGTTAGCCCCAGCTGATTATAATAATGGAGTTATAGAATTGAACAAGTGCTGATACAGATAAATTTATTAAGTTTTATGGCCTACAGAATAAATGTAAGTAGGTACCTACCTCAGTAATTCAGTACTTAGTACGTCCTACTGATGGTCATCGTTCTTACTTACATAATAGAGGTATATATTGCAATAAATATTCGTAAGGTCGTGGCTCGTGGTAGCCCGAGGTTAAGACATCCGCTTCTCTTCTCATGCGAGAGGGTGTGGGTTCCAAACCCACCAACGGCAAGTACCAATGTGACTTTTTCTAATTTATATGTGTACTTTCTAAGATTATTTTTAAGGTCTATAAAATCTTTGTGGTACCTTTTGGAAGAAGAAGTCGATTACACTGCACCACAAGGTAGACGACCCCACAACAAATCATTTAATAAGAGTTTAAATCACCTATTTAAATTAATAATCCACACATAAGGAAAAACTAAACTTTTATCTAAATGTCAAACCACTACGCATTACCTAATTCTTTTTTAATAATTTCTGGCCGCCACTATAAATAATATATTATCCTAGCATTAAATCAGACTTGCTCAAGAAAAATATAGTTGACACCATCGCAACAGACTGATTATAGTTTAATTTATTATTGACAACATCCACGTTTACGGAAATTGCATTTGTGAGAACCATAATATTGAAATTTATATACAACAAACCCAATAATGCAAAACAAATACAAAATACATGATACTTTTAAATTAAGTATTTCAGATATCAGATACAAAATACTATTGACATTGGTAGGTATCTAAAATACTAGATACAAGATAGGTATCTTTAAGATACTTTTTAAAGATAAAATGCTTTTTTAAGAAAACAACATTTGAATGAAGTCGACGAATTTTGTTTTTTTTTTTTGTAAATTATTCGATTATCCAATTATACATAAGTATAGCAAAATATTAAAACAAAACATAATAAAAGAAGAATAAGAATAAAAACGTTTATTGTTAATGTTATCCATTATTACCTGCCTACTTATAAAGATTTTTGTCCTTCCGGTCGTCTCGAAATAGAGCCTACAAAGGTCAAAAGTTAGAGCCTAACAACGCCACTAAAATGAAACAATGCCTATTTTAATTTAATCGTAGGTTATCTAAAAACCACTACGGATTGGGCCCAATAGGACTGATGCCGATACGGAGCCGTGAAGAACGGGATGCCGGGGTTCCGGCTCGAAGGGCAGCAATAGGAACGGGGTGGTTTTTAGTCAGTAAGAGTCTGACACTCCCTCCCGCCTCACCTAGGCGGAAGAAGCCATTCGATGATTTTCGCCCCTAAAAAGTTTTTTTATAAATGTAGAAAAGAAAAACCTTTACAATCCTCTACACCTTAAATACTTTCTTTTCCAATAAGTACAGGGATTTTCTCCAATTAGAGTCAATGGGTCCAACTGCCCCTAAAGCTAGGAGTGCGAGAATCAAACCCGCGACACCAGCCATCATCGTCTACAAGTTTACGACTTTCTTCACGACCTAGTGCAACGCGTGGCAATATTATTATTGCGCGCCAAATGTTACTTTAGTGCCTACGAGACAGTTCTATTCACTTCACATCGTTAACCCAAGATAGACCACTGCTAGGCAATGAGTCTCAATAACAGAGTGGTAACGTAGTAAAACGTAGCGTTTTAAAGAATTATTAGATCCTGAATGAGTGTAATTAAGAGTTCCGGGAAATAAAGTAAATAAGTGTAAGTATTGTAAGTGTGGGAGAGCCATGCTTTGGCATGAGTAGGCCGGCTCGACCGGAGTGATACCACGGCTTCACAGAAAACCGACGTGACACAACGCTTGCGTAGTGGTTCGTCGTGTGAGTGAGGTTACCGGAGGCCCAATTACCCTCCCCTTCCCCAATCTCCCCAATCCCTGAATCCCCAACGATCCTCAAACTCCTAATCCCCAAAAAGCCGGTAACGCACTTGTAACGCCTCTGGTGTTCCAGGTGTCCATGGGCTACGCCGATTGCTTACCATCGGGTGTTCCGTCTGCTCGTTTACCGACTTATGCCATAAAAAAAAGTATGGTAAAAATAGCTTATCCGATTTTTTTACGTAGGAAAATAAATAAATAGTATTTCGAAACTTAACTATGCGATTAGCTGCTAGGGGTTTAGCAATTCTTTAATTTAGGTATTTCTTATATAATAAACGAGTGATACCTAAATAAAATTAATTGTTAGGTACTCGATAAATAATAATTTTTAAACATCGTAACATCATCTTTAGTATCTGTAAAACCATGGTTAAACAATGTTAATCATTTGTATGGGGAATTAAATTCCGCAACATTTCTATTTGTTTTTAGTTTGGGGTCGTCCATTTGTACGTTGCACGTCTACGTGGCAAGGTTAGGCTAGTCCACATCTCATTTTTATCTGAGGAAATTATCCAAAGACATCTGCCGTCAGACTCTTCATCATCATCATCATCAACAGCCGGAAGACGTCCACTGCTGGACAAAGGCCTCCCCCTTAGTCCTCCACGTCGAACGACACCAGACTCTTACTGACTAGAAATTACCCCGTTCCTACTTCTGGTTCAAACAGGAGCAGAATCAGTAACCTGCTGGGTCATTCGCAGCTGTGGTAACATGCCACGTTACGTTCAAGTGTCCTGCTTTTGATCGGTGCCTGAATTGGCAATGAATCTTTCGTTAGATGAAGTTGCTATTTATTTATTTCAACTTAAAACAAGTATGTACAGGTGAACTTAATTTTCAAACTCAAACTGAAAAGCATTTATTTCAATTAATCCATAATTTGGTACTTTTGAAACGTCAACTGCCTTAGGCATTGTTTCCCAGTCAACCTTTGAGTAGTGCAGAAATGGTAGCAGGTGATTAAGTACATTTTATAAGATCTATAATATACCTATATGAAAATGAATCCCTTTTTCCCTTGGTCACGCGTGAATGGCTGGCTAGACCAATTTTGCTGTTTGTTATATTTGTTAATTAGGAGAAAGTTGTTAACGACAGAAAAAATCCTGAAAAGCCCACGGGAACGGGAGACAACGGGATTGCACGTACGACGTCGCGGGCAGAACCTATGCAATATTTATACGAAACTCTAATTTAAAAAAAAAAATATATTACTTCCAAAAGTTTCTTTGTTATGTTTGTCCGTCAATCACGCTGAAACTACTGAACGGTTTCATTTGGTATACAGACAGGGTTGGGCTGACTTAGGTGATAGGATACTTGTTATCCCGATTAAACGCTCCCATAGGAGAAAACAGGAATAATATTCTACACAGATGAAGTCGCGGGCAACAGCTCGTTTACAATAATACTGGATATTGTATTGGTCAGAAAATCTAAAAAAAATTGCTTCTTGGAGATGGTCGCACGTGCAACTACCGAATTACAGGGTGAAAGATGTCTAAATAAATAAATAAAAGATTATTTTCAACTTAAAACTTCATTTAATTACATAATAGCACACTTGTCATACAAAATAATTTGAAACAACTAGGTCTTACTTAAACAGTTTACTTGTAGACATTGAAAATCTACTGTGAAAATATAAATATGCAAATTCCTAGTTCAACCGACTTAAAAACATAAGGAGGTTCTCATTCCGTGGGATTTTTACGCATAATATATAAATAATGGCAAAATTTAAGTATACAGCACAGTAAAGTAAGGAATCATATAGGATAAGTTTGCCTGTTCGCGTCCACCCACCAGTTCACGTCCATTTTACGGATTGCCAAAAACGTAAGATACTTAAAACGTGAAATTATGGTGATAGTTTTCTTACTATCGGGAATTTTTGAACGGCTTTCCGTAACATGGACGCGTACTGAGTGCCAAGCACGTATAACTATCGCATTCGTAACGTAATAGTATCGAGCGAGTTCGGCGCTCTGATTGGCCGGCTCAAGTGAACCAACCAATCAGAACGCTTAACTCGGTCGATACTGTGATGATACGAATGCGATAGTTATTCGTGCTTGGCACTCTGATGATTGGACGTGAACAGGGAACTTCACCTAAATGTAACATTTGAACAAAAGAAAATATTATAACGTTAGTAGTTATTTTGAAGACCCACCAAATGTCACAATATAACCATACTTTGAAGTATTATTTTATTCCGTTGGAAAGAAGTAAATAAAAAATTAATTAACCAAAGTGTCATATTCATTGATAAAAAAATATGTCACACAATTTTTACACTGTGATTTAGTATCTGTATATTATTCGAACAATACTATGTTAGATCGGCATAAATATACATAAATGGTATATCACAAAATATACTCATGCATAAAGCACATAGGTATTTAAGTTTTTATAGACATGAAGTATAAAATAAACCAAAAACAAATGTCCGGGATAAAATCAGTAACTGCACTTAAAAGTACTGAAAACAGAACATAACTAAGACTTAGAGATAACTAAAACAAAGTATAATAATGACACAAGGACTATCGTTTTTGAGCATCCTAGATGGCGCTGGTATCGCTAACGATCCTGTTCGTCTAGTAACTGTAGCTATCAAATAGTGAACGTTCTTATGACTTGTTTGAAAAACACTACAGAGTAGATACAACACAAGATATTTAGAAAAAATCGAATTGAGATGGCAAATAAAAAAGAGACAGTAGTATTTTTTTTTGCAGATACAGACAGTACAAGACTTTGAACTTTACTATTATAATAAAACCAACATTTCTACAAGCCAAATGCCGTTAAGCACTTGTCTACTGCGAGAGTAGAAAACACAATGTGAATGTCACTGAGAAATGTCAAAATTTGCGACATCTCATTGATTTATTTTTCTCCTCTCTCGATGGACAAGCGCTAAAGGGCATTTGGTTCATAGCAGAGTACAGAAAATAAATACTACGCTGAATTTAACAATATCTTTTTACTTACTCTCCGTATTTGGGTGTCAAAACGCTGATAAAAACCGGTCCTAATAAAATACAAAAAACACTTTGTTTATTTGTTTTCTAAAGTAAAGTAGTACATTTATAATTAATTAAAAGTCTAGTATAATATAATATAAGACACGTGTGTTTAGCGCGAGGACGAGGATCGTCTACGGTCGCGTCGGTCGCGGCGCGGACTGCGCGAGCGACGGCGGCGCGTGCGACGCTCGGAACTCGAGTGGCGACCCCTGTGGTAAAATAAGGGTTTGAAATTGGCACTTAAGAATGAAAAGTATTGTTGAGTTTATGACATACACGCAAGATTTTGTTTAATTTTTGGGATATAATTAGACAGCACAGACGATACCTTGTTTGAAATAAAAACGACATCTAATTACAGCAGCAATTAAGTTTATAGAAACTTAGTAATTAACCCCTCGAGCGTCCTTATGAACACCCGGTGGATCATAAGAAAAAATGCTCCAAATGTCACGTGTGCACCCGTTGGATCATAAGGAACGCGGACGCTCGACGGGTTAAGCAGATTACGCAACAATTCAAATTATGATTTATCTGTAAAACATTGCAATCAAATTCAAATCACTTTAATTCAATAAACTTTCAACCTTGCGACAAAGGCATGCAAGTTCAAAATCGATTGAATATATTTAACTAATGCGATAAGCCGACATTTCGATTCGCTGACAATCGATAGGCTATATCTTACAAATTCCTATATCAGTTACTAACCTAGAATTACTCCTTCTCCTTCGATCTCTATCAGAAGAACGGCGCCTTCTCTTGTCACCATCGGAGTCTGAACTATCCGAGTGAGAAGATTCTCGCTTCTTCTTTGCTAGGACCGCTAGAATATAATAAAGCTTTTTAGAACTTTTATTAATTAAAATCTACATAATAATTACAATTAGTTTCAACATTCAACACAAAGTATTAAACAAATATCGTTTGCGTAAGAAAACTATTCTAGGCCACTATTTTCACTCTCAAAGTCAGTCCAAAGAACTAGGAAGAAAATTTACCCCCTACTTCGATACTTAAATACTTCTAAAGGGCACGCAAATTGAAACATAACATCCCAGTGTATGAAAATAAAAAATGTAATTACTCAGGCAGTTAAATAATGAAAAAATATTAGACATATCTTTTTATTTTGTTGTATAAGAAAACAATACTTAGATAAAACGAAGTTAATTTTAGAAGTGGGAGGTCGTTACGCCACGCTACCCTATAAAATATAGTAAATCGTGACGTCACATGATATTTCAAATCAATATATTGTCGAAACTATTCAATTTTGTAAGAAATGAAAAAATACTGGTTTAATGTTTTTAATCTATCAGACGGACATTAAAATAAAAGTTAGAATCCTAGCCTATTTTAAACTCTATTTCCACGAACTAATAAATAATGAAAACTCAGGAAGTTAATCTAAACTGAACCTTATTACACAGACTATAAAATATATTCCTTACCAGCAGCTTTATTCTCTCGGTCCCGTTGTCTGGACTTGATGAGACGAACTATCTCCATTAACTCCTTGCGAGCTTCGTTCCTCTCGTCTTCTTGCTAAATAAACAAACAAATAATATATTACGTAACTATACTTTTCAGTTAAATGTACAAATATGTCTTTCTGTCATTTCTGTTGTGAATCCAATGCAATAGGGAGCGAATTCGCTATAATAAGCGTTTATCCTTTTTCATTCCTTGACATATATTTGTATTGTAACTTTCGTGAGACATACCAAATAAATTATTATGTTTTCAGCTTACTCACGTAATAATTTGACGAGGAACTCGACTAGTTTCAAGCCATGCTAGAGGCTCATATTCATGAGCAGCATTTCGCGACCCGCGACGCGGCGACTGTAGCAGCGTGACATTATTATTAGTAATAATAAACGCCGCGTTATTCAAATTATTACGTAAGTAAGCCGAAAACATAATAATTTATTGATATATATTTTCTGATACAAGTACTTTAATAATTTGTGACGTATGTCGTGTCGTAAAGGCAATTTAGTTACCTTTAACATGAGAGCATTTTTAGAATATGTTTTTTAAAGTTAACTATAGAAGGTTCGATAAAATTAAAAAAAAACGCTAGTGACGTTTCGTTGCTCCCAAATGTATTACTGAGAGTGCCATAAATAACTCAATACCAATAACACTGCCTAAATCAAGAAACAAACCAAAGATGATGTACCATTAATAATAGTAATATCATTCACAAAACATAACATCACGCCTTTTTATCCCCGAACGAGTAGGCAGAGGTCCGCATTACGGTACTTAATGCCACTACAATGTAAAACCCATTTTTCACTATTTATGTTATGAGTCCCTTGTAATAGGGAGTGAGCTTATTACCATATACCGTATACATTCACAAAAATCAGTGATACATATCTTTATAGCTTAAGAAATAAGGTTAATTTCAGAGTAGAATAAATAAAACCCAGTTTCCAACTGTGTGTGAGTACTTACACCCACCTTTTTCTTCTCCTCGTCCAGTGGAGTTCGCTCCCCACTCTTCTCGCGGGTCTCAGCTGCTGAGGGCCTACGGTCACGAGATTTTGACCTGCAAAAACGACTTTAAGTTATAGAAGATAAAGTTGAATTTACAACCATTTAAAAAATGTAATACTTTTGATGTTGATGTCTAACTAGGATAATAAAGTAGCTTTTAAAAGAGACATTAATAAAAAAAAACAAAGATAAAAAAGTACACTAAAATCACCAAGAATTACAGCAATCATCATTACAGTTACAACAGTATAAGTTTAAAAAAGGACATTCAGTATGTATGCATATATTACCTCTCTTTAGCCGGCGAAGGAGTACGGGACCGTCTCCTCTTCTTATCCTTATCATCATCCCTGGCCTTACTCCTGTCATTATCTCTACTCTTCTCACTTCTTACTCTTTCCTTACTCTTCTCCCGACGCTCAGACCTTTCACTCCTATGGCGGTCGGTCCTCCTGTGGTCCCTCTGTTCAGAATGTTTACGATCCCTTTCATCCCTCTCACTATGCTTTCTAGTTCTATCTTCTTTCTCATTCTTCTCTGAATGTCTCCTTCTATCATCTCTTTCCGATATTTTTCTTTCTCTATCTTCTTTTTCCGAATTTTTCCTCGCTCTATCTTCTTTCTCGGGTATTTCGGGGAGCTTCCGAGTTCTTTCTTCTTTATTGTCGTGTCTACGATTTCTATCTTCTTTGTCGTTCTTCTGTTCTGATTGTTTGCGGTCCTTTTCGTCTCTGTCAGTCTTACGGTCGCGTTTGTCTTCTCTGTCTTTCTCTTTCTCACCTAGACGAGCTTTTATCGCTTCACGGCGATCTCCTTCTTTTCTGGAGGGTAAAAGATAAATAAGTTTCAAAATAGCAGTCATAATTTGTCGTCTTAAACCTACCAAATCGAATATAGCAAATACCAGATTGAACAATACACTCTAGTGCTATTACAGATACATACAAAAACGAAAAAATCAAATGTAAGAATGAAATTACGGTACCGTTTATTAAGTTACACTTGTTCAACAAATCATGACATCACATGAATAAAATTCTTTTACTAAATAAATAAACCAGTCATCATCATCAACAGCCTATAAATGCCCACTGCTGATCAAAGCCTCTTCTCACACGGAGAAGGTTAGAGCATTAATCACCACGCTTGCTCAATGCGGGTTGGCGATTTCAAACTTATAATTAGAAATTATAAGTCCAGGTTTCCTCACGATGTTTTTCCTTCACCGTTTGTCAGTGGTGTCTAAATAATAAACCAGTAATTCATATGAAAACCATCTCTAATCAAAATCACCTCATTCAAGCATCATCATCGCAAACGTCCACTTACCTCTGTTGGTTCTGATCCTTCTTCTCCCCTCCTCTATTGAAGGTACTCCTGAGCAAACTGAAGGGATCATAACCATCCTTGCTCTTCTCTTCATGGTGGCCTTTAGCCAACCCTTCAGAGACATTGCCGACTGCTGAAGATAACTTGGAGGCGTATCCTACAGTGGAGGCCAGACCTTCGCGACGTCGAGTGGACTCTCGACTGTCTCTTGAGTCCCTGCTGAAGGAACCTGCGTCACTGGAAGGTGGAGAATGAGTTTAAGAATTATAGAGGTGAAAATATGATAATGGTACTAAAAAGCATCACATATGTAAAGTGATAATAATAAAAATACGTAAGGGTCGTTCCCAAAATAAGTGTTAAATTACTTTCATTGTGAGACTACTGTATAGAAAATACGAGTATTAAATAAGAGGAATTCCCCCCCCCCCCCCTCCATTACTTGTTTCAAGTCGGTTAATTAACTCATTTAATACCGTCATAATAGACACAATTAAAGAACAATAGGTTGCGGTCACCGGTGACCGCTTGGTGTTTGACAGTTTAATATACTAGAACATTCTCTAAAGCATAATAAACATTTTTCTGAAAACCGCATCAAAATCGGTTTAGCTAATCGAGAGATAATAAATGTATGTATATAAAAAAAACAAAATAAGGGCAAAAAAAGAAAACCACAAACTTAAAAGTAACTTTATTTCATAAACATAAGAACTAAATTCACAATGTTTACTCATACATACCTTTGTTGATCATGTTTAGGGTTGACACCTAACGCCAGTGCCAACATTTCAGCTCTGTTCTCAGGGGTGCGACGCATTTCACGACGACGATCTACTTTCTCAACTGGTTTGCGTTTGTGAGACGTATCATTATCTATTGAAAAAAAGTAAATTGATAAAGTATTAATACATGAATAAAATATTACACGTCATTAGGTATAAATAAAATTAAAACAAAATAAAATAATGCAGCCAATTTATTTTACTTTTTACATGGGCTGAAAGAAAAAAAAACAATTCATTAAAAAATATATAATCTACCACCAAGTCAGTAGACATACATAGATAGCAAATATTGACACAAAAATAAACATAATGATATGAATGATACATAATGCTATTGAAACATAAAAAAATATAATACTATGAAATAAAAGTGCTATTTTTTATAATATAATAAATATAATACTTCACTCAAATGAAAAGGTGCATATAATATTTTATAGGATAAGCCGGCAAACGCGCGGACTGATCACAGATGGCTTTCCGACACCGTGTTCGGCGCGCTGATTGGCTGGCTTCAAGAAACCAACCAATCAGAGTGTCGATCGCGGTCTCGTTTTGATCTCGTGAAACGTAGAACAAACTCGTACCTAATAATCAGCGCCGCCTATTGACAATGGTAACATCAGAGGAGTTACAAGTGCATTGCCGGCCTTTTGAGAGGTTGGGGGATTGGAGGATTGGAGGATTGGGGGATTGGGGGATGAGGGGGATTGGGGGGATTGGAGGATTGGGGGATTGGAGGATTGGGGGATTGAGGAGACTGGGGAGGGGGCAACTGATTTCAAATACATACAGCATATTCCATCATCATTATTAACGGTTTTTTTTTAACATTTCATGCATCATGAATACTTTAAAACATTTACCATCATGTTCAATGTCCTCTTCAAAGTCCAAAGCATTGTAATCCACCCTGTCTGTTTGAGAACGATCTGAAAATAATAAAAAGTATTTTTGGAAAGGATTTACACAAATATTACTTTAAAAGTAACGTACGCTATATCAACAGGACGCTTCTTAGGATACATGAAACGCAATAATGGTACACAATGCTAAAGTTAACATGTTTTAATACTCTTTAGCATGTAATCCTTTATTTATACAAAAATTATTTAAAACCAATATACATAAAGTTGCATACAATACACAGCCATTTTTTTATAGGCAAGTTCTTGTATTTTACTGATGCGATTAAGAATCGTGCGTCTAATCGCATATTTAACAGACTTCTTCGTATATTTTATTCTGATTCCATCAGGTCTTCAACTATGTTGACCGACGAGATCATCAGAGTTGCGAGAAGCCATTGGATGCAAGTGGCGCATTGTTGAGAACCCTAACATCTCAAGCTACAATGATGTCAGAAATTAAGAAATCCGTTTATTTACGCTGTTATCAACAAAATATACTTAAAACAATAAACAACAAAAAAATAAATTGCTTAGCTGAATGCTGTGTGCTGGTCATAAAGATACGAGTCCATGACGCTGATGTTCAGCACTCGCCAGTAAACAGTTAACAACCTGGGTGTCTCCAATTCCCGCCAATAAACAACAACTTTAATTGCCCCCTGCTGAGAAAAGACCTCTTCTCACACGGAAAAGGGCAATAGGTCTGCTTTACCTGTCACGTCATACTAACCCAGAGTAGAATCACACTCCCCCTCCTCTTTCTCTTCGGGATGATTGTCCGGGGTGGTTCCCTCAGCGTCGCCTAGAAAGGGAACCACTTTTCTATGATTTTAGAGAAGTGATGTCTTTAGAGTATAGACAGATTGTGAACTTTAGATCGTCTGTAATTAGTAGTGTAATTTGTCTAAAGGAGTAACGGCCGAATATTGAAAGGCTAATCAATTTTATTTATGTTGTACTTAACCTTTCTAAGACGTGTCCACGCGTGACACAATGTATTTTCTACTGTCTCATATCGGTGCATTCAAAAGGTTAAATATCGTGGCTTTTCTGTCATTTTACAAAGAGTTTGTAGTGACTATACTTAACTCTTTGAGTACCGTCATTATAGACACAATTAAAGAACAATAGGTTGCGGTACCGGTGTCCTCGCGGTGTTTGACAGTATAAGCGCAAGTTAAAATTGAGTGGCGTTTGAGTATTTGGACTTATGTACCTTATGGGAGGCAATGAGTTAGAATAAAAAAACACTGCATAAATTTAAGCGTCTCAAAGGTTCGTTTTATTATATTATGAGTTAGATTAATTGCAAGCAACAAACATGTTTGGTGGTTTTTCTAGATTTAGGTGTTAATATGTATAAAACAATTGGTAGGGACAGTGTACAGTTAGTTAAAGTGTAATATTTTGTTCAGTATTTTAGTTTGGATGTGTTTAAAACTTACGGCTGTGTATTTTCTCAATTTCTTTCCTCTTGGTGACATCGTGTTGTTCCTTCTCCGACCTCTCTTGCTCAGCTCGCTGGAATACATTGTGTGTGTCAATGTCAAGTTTAAAGTGAACCTTATTGTCTACGTAACACAGGTGGGTGTGCAGTGGAAAAATGGGATCAATTAAAAGTACATTACAGTTATTTAGAATTTCTGACACCTGAGAATCGACGATCTTTTTAAAAAAGAATAATACAGCAATACCGATGATATTATTCTCTCACCTTTTTGTATTACATAAAATATGTATATTTATATTGAACTTAATTGGTTTGTAATAAATTTGAAAATCTAACACAGCTTGTGTGTTAGCGTCTATATCTACGTAATAATAAATATTAGTTAGGAAAATCAGTTAGGAAATGTCGACCTCATCGTTCGCTTGATAAAATTGACGTATAAAAGTGCTGCCTTATAGCCTATTTGCAGAAATAAATTCACTTGTTTCACTTAGTCAATAAAATGTAACTATTGGACTTACTACCTCAAACTCAGACAGTTTGATGATACGTCGCTGCGCCTGCCTCCAGTGCGGCGGAGTGACGGAGCGGGAGCGGGACCGGGACCGAGACGGGGTGCGGTAACGCTGGAAAATATATGATTGTATTATCATTCAGATTTATATGTTAAAATGAATAACCGACCGTAATACAAAACCTCTGCATGGAAACTCCATACAACTGATGACAATAATTATTTCATGAACTACGTTTAAATAAACCGAGTCTATTCCTCCTCTTTTTGTTGAAATTCGTTAATTATTATACTAAAACCTTCTGATATGTGTAACGAAAACTTTTCCGAAAACCACATTAAAATCGATTCAGCTAATCGGAAGATAATATCGCATACATATATTCATACAGGTCAAATGGAGAACCTGATTTTTTTCTTTTTGAAGTCGGTTAAAAATCGACCTTAATCCTAAGACTTAAATTGAGATTGAATATGAATTTATATAATAGCCGTTTGAAAATAATCGGCAATGTTATTTCTTCTCCATTCGAATCTACGTTTGGAACGAGCGCCTAGCTTCACTGACGGACTGACTGACGGACTGTTATTTATTTTATATTTGTTGACGTTTCAAAAGTACCAAATTATGGTTTCATTGAAATACTAAAAACTTTAAAATCGTAATAAATAAATATAAAATCAACTTACAAACACTCCCCGGCCTTTGATAATCCTCCCGCTGCGCGTGTAGGACCGATGCTCCCTCTCGCGGTACCTCATCCTACGAGACAAAGCATTATTCACTCCTACACTAGATAAGACATTCATAATGACAAAAAGAAACCTGTGTGTAGGTCATTGAACTTTAAACACCTGTACTGATTTTGTGGTACCTATGTACTTTAGTGGGATTGTTAAATTTCTTTTTTATTTCGTTTCTGACGCTGGCAAGCTGTTGAGCTAATAGAACCCGATTCTACATTTTACAGACTCTTGTCGCAAGTTTAGTATTTTAATGTTAAGTAAAATACATAAAAAAGAAAAGCTTACAACTTACATTTGAAATTCATAGAAACTGTGAAAAAATACTTCAAATTAAGCCTCTTCACCAGTAATACTGTTCTATCAAAAAGTTAAATTGACTACAGCTGAACATAACCGTCATATAGGGCATCGAAATCAAAGGGTGGGAAAGCCATGCTTCGGCATAGATTGGCAGGTTCGACCCGAGTTTTACCACGGCCGAGCAGAAAACCGACGTGAAACAACTCTTGCATTGTATTTTGTCATGTAAGTTAGGTTGCCGGAGGCCCAACAACCCCCCTCCCCATTCTCCCCAATCTCCGAATCCCCCACAATCCTCAAATTTTCAATTGCACTTGTAATAATGCCAGTGGTGTTCCAGGTGTGCATAGGCGACGCCAATTGCTTACCATCAGGTGATCCGTCTGCTCGTTTAATTTTGACTATAATTTCTTAGTCAGTGTTAACTATCTCACCAGGTGGAAAGCAAAAAAAGTGACCAAACTAGCACAATCTTTCATTATTGCACTCCAAACCCTTCAATGACATTACCTCTCTCGATCCCTCCTAGGATCACTCCTGTCATCCTGATCCCTCCCCCCTCTCATGAGGAACCTGTTGGTAGGAACATCGGGTATCTCCCGCGGGTCTATCTTGGAGGTGGATACTAAGGGATGAGCAGGGGCCTCAGGAGTCTCTTCCTCATCACCTGATTCGCTGGAGTGACGCTTGCTGATGAAGGAATTAAATAATTGTGATTTGTTAAATATAAATGAAAATGATGACGTCTTTTTGGGAAGTGTGATTTTTACAATGACTAGCTTCTGCCAGTGACTCTGTCAGCGTTCCCGTGGGAGAAAAAGTAGCCTGTGTGTTCAAAACTATAATCTACCTTTTCATTTAGATTTTAGCCATATTGACGTGATTGATTGACATCCACACAAAATCACTAACTTTCACATTCATAATATTAGTAAGAGAAAAATAATTTGCATTAGATTCCAAATGAATTGAGAACCTCCTTCTTTTTGAGAAGTCGGTTAAACGTAACATCATAATGGTCATGTATGCATCGCTGATTGTGCATCTCATTTCTCATTCATCGCAGATGTGAACACAATCGGTTGAGTTAGAGATTGAAGCGTCGACAAAAGGTTGAATCAATTGTTATACAATCATTGTACACTGTACAAATACAGATATGTATATACATTTATGAACTATCTATAAAAATTGTAAAGTAAATTTGTTTACAATGACAAGTAAGATAAGACAGTAAATGAAATAATATTATTTTAAAAACTAAGTAAAGTATAGACAATACATGTTTGACTATACGATTGACGTAGTGGCTGGGCAACTGACTGCTGTGCACTGTGCAACATATCAAGGGTTTGATTCCCCAGTGTGAGACAATGTTAAAAAGTTTTCAAATTATTTAATGATTAACTCTACTATCTAGTAATCTACATACCTCTTCTTCTTCTTTTCCTTCTTGTCCTTCTTCTTCTTCTTGTCTTTCTTCTGGGAGTGGTCAGAGTCAGCATCAGCATCGCTCTCCTCTTTCTCTTCCTTTTCTTGTTTACGTTTCTTTGCTGTATGAGAACCAAGGCAATATTTAAAACATTTAATATTTCATGAAATTATAATTTATCTGGTGCTTAGTGCACCATCATCAATACGCTGCCTCATAAAAACTTTGCTCACTGAGCACTTTCGTAATCTATGCTACTAATGAGATTTTTTGGCTTAGAAATGCAGAGTCCCGACTTGCAACAACTCGACCAACAAATCAATCATTTTGTCTAAATATGTACCAATAGCAAAATAAGGCCTTCAAACTTGCAATATAAGACGTAGACCACATCATCGCTTACCACCAGGCGAGGAGGTGGTAAAACGTCGGTCCATCAAAAAAAAATTGTATAGTGAGGTAAGGTTAGTGTATACTGACCGCTGACCCTGACGAGTTGTCCGCAGTTGGTGACGGCGACGTCCTGCAGCGGGCGCGCGTTGCGGTCCACCGCCAGCGCCTCCAGCTGACGCACCAGCGCCGCGCCGCCGATTACCGTACCGAACACTACGTGCACACTGCAGACAATGCAAACACAACTGCTCATTCACTGCTTACTTACGAGACTGTTTGACAAAGTAATTCGACAAGTTTTAAGCCACGCTAGTCTTAAGTATCTAGTATTGCCGACTAATGTCACTGCCGCATGGCATGGTCTACTAGCCGATTTCGGTTTCAATCGACGGAAACTAGTCAAGTAGATTTGCACGATTATCTTTCTATAGCGCGCCCAAATATGAATTGGTACTATTACTTGTTGCTGAATAAATGAAATACTGAACTATACTGAGGGATTTGAACCCGACTAGCAATTAAACATAAGACCTAAGTCCTCAAGTTGAAATCTAAATCTCAAAAATCCTTAAACTACAAAAATCAATGTTACAAAACATTACTCACTTGTCGAGATGCGGCGCCGGCTGTGTGGTTCTACAACACACAGAACACAAACAATGATAGCGGGGGACTGCGCGGGCGCCGCGGCCGCCGGCAGCGACCTCTACACAACGCATACACAACACATTCATAACAATATGGTACACACTATACTAGTGGCTTTGTACGAGAAAAACATTGTGTATTAGTTGCTTGATTCATACATTAATTATTGTAGAAAAAATTCTAAATATAAAACTGTACATGCTGACCTGCATACAAAAACAAAATTAAAGAACCCAAGACAGAAATTGGGCACATTTTTACTTTCTACTTTCAGCCAATACAGTCAAGGAAGCTGTAAGAATAAGAAAATACTGAGGGCAATAGACACTATTAGACATAAGTATTATGAAAATCGTTTTATCATTCAAATTAAACTAGAAATTATAGACCAAAATTATGAAGTTAGCCATTGCTTACAAGTTACAGTTGGGTGATTCAAAATAATATCACAACTATACTTTAATCAAACCGGACATCATTCAAATTTATGTTGTTGAAAATTGGCGAAATATGATTTAAGTCATTTTCTTTATATATAGATTTTATGTTTCCATTTTCGATAAACATGCTGTATCTAATTGAAGCATATTGTACAAACCTTTATGGTTGAGTTATATAATATGAATTTAGTTTACAAGTATTAATTTAAAATGAAGAATTAAACTAGACAAAAATTTCATGAAACCTTGCTAAATAATTCTCAGTGACCCGCACTTTACCAGCATTTTAAATTTATTATGTACTTAAACTAAGACTGCCTCGTTAGCCGAGTGGTCGCAAGTGCGACTGCCGGGCAAGGGGTCTCGGGTTCGATTCCCGGGTCGGGCAAAGTATTACTGGGTTTTAAAAAATCTCAGTAGTAGCACGGAGTCTGGAATTGTGCCCGGTATATGGCAATAGGCTCACC
This sequence comes from Spodoptera littoralis, assembly GCA_902850265.1. NCBI lineage: Eukaryota > Metazoa > Arthropoda > Insecta > Lepidoptera > Noctuidae > Spodoptera > Spodoptera littoralis. The sequence continues at coordinate 865,937 of LR824542.2, read as the reverse complement.
CCCTATTACATGGGACTCATAACATAAATAGTGAAAAGTGGGTGTTACTTTATACAGTGGTATAATGTGCACCTCTGCCTACCCCTTCGGGGATAAAAGGCGTGATGTTATGTTATGTTATGTTAAACTAAGGTTTTTTTGAAATGGTTGTCAACGAACTAATAATAAGAGTAAAATGAACTATTTAAAAAATCGTTCTACATCATCCTACCCTGTTTTCAACTAAATGATGACGAGAATGATGATGTTTCAAGCTAACATTTCTATTATATTGATTTAAGGTGTAATTATTTTATTTATTTATATCTGGGACCACGGCAGTGCCTCAACCAAGTCGAACTTGAAGCAAACACTGCTGTATCATCCTATACTGGAACCATTTCGTCGCATTTTCAGGCCCCTATTTGAGAATCTCTTTATAACATTAATATTAGTTTAATTACAGTTTGATCATAGAGATATCTATATTTGTAATTGTAGTATTAGGTATATTATACCTGCTTGATATTTAACATTTTCAACTTAATAAAGTAATAGTTCCGAATAATAAAAAAAGGATAGAAGTGTGAACAGTGGTACTTGATTACCTGATTACCTTTGTGATTTATTTACAAACATTTCAAATTGAATTTACAGGAAAAAATATCACTATAACAAACCACTTAAATAATTATAGTACACTGACCAGCAGGTCAAGCTAACCTTTTCTTTCAAATTTCGCTATTACACCTTCAACTTTATTGCATTGACATAAAGTCGAAAATCTAATGAATAAATTTGACTGATTGGAGTATGTTATAGTTATTTATCCAACTTTTATTCAAATAGTGAGATTACCTGTCTCCTGTCTTAGATAAAATTGATTGTATTTCTTACCAATCTCCGGGTAACTTACATAAAGAATTGTGAACCATTTGTGTCTTTGCCCCTGTTTGCCATAGACAGTAAATATGGCCGGTCATGTTTCAATTCAAAGGTTTCATCTGAAAAATTAAGTTATATTTTAATTGACTTCTTCGTATGGTTACTAGTCAATCAATATTGTTATAACATGATACTTTTACTGTATTAGTTTAGTGTTCATGACCATATCATATAAAATGTAGGCGAGCCATGCTTCGGAATGAATGGGCCGTGGAGTGATACCACAAAACCAAGGTAAAACAATGCTTGTGTTGTGTTTCGTCATGTGAGTGGGGTTAATCCTGAATCCCCAACAATATTCAAATTCCTAAACTTTAAAAGCATACCTCTCGTGTTCTGGTTGTATGTTAGCGATGCAGATTGCTTACCATCAGGTGATCCATCTGCCAGTTAATAAACTATTGTTAATGGCATAAGTCAATAGGCTTGTGCCAGTTAATTAAAAACTTATAATAACTACCTGTTACTAGGCAAAACTAGTAGCTATGTTTAAAGCCATTATATTTACATTCATTCTATCAACTAATAAACATGACATTTTACTCATAATAGTTGAGTTGTAGACAGTAAACTGTTTTAAAGCTAATAAATTAGGCATATGCATACCCTTACCTTCAAAAGTACCACCATAAATAGATTCACCACCAGTCCCATTGGCATTGGTGAAGTCTCCTCCTTGGATCATGAAGTCTTTCACAACCCTATGGAAAACCATGCCCTGAAAAAGAAAACAAGAGTAACTATAGAGTTTCATCTGAAATTGACAGGTAATATACCTTAAATTTGTATTCAAAGATTAGTTACAAAGATTGGTAAGATGTAGTTTGTTAGTGATTTAAAGTTTGTTCAATTTGATTTTCTTAAAAGATTAAGCAGGAAAGTCACTTAAAACTCAAAACAGACTTGAACTGATAGAGAAAACGTGAACATGCTCTCATACTCAACAACATGGGTGATAAGTAGCCTGGTTTAAATAGGACCATGGCTACCAGTTACTAAAATAGTTTTACATTTTTATTTTCACAAATAGCTAAAGAAACCTTAACCTCATAGGTACAAATGTCGGTAAATTAGGTCATGTTACGATCGATAATGGAACTTAGAAGCTAAATAGGTCAATAGGAATGCTAATGAAACCTAAATCAATAACTCTAGACCTTACAAGCACTGAAAAGTAAATAAATCCTTCTTGGACCAACCTTGTACGTCAACGGCTTTCCAGTGTTCTTCCCAACACCCATATCTCCGGCACATAATGCTCGGAAGTTTTCAGCAGTCTTCGGAGCAATATCATTGAATAACTCAAATACTAAACGGCCGGATGGCAAGCCCCCTATTGAAATATCCATGAACACGCGAGACCGAACCGCTTTCTCATCACCTTCCACCGTCATTTTAACACCTTTAAATACACACACGCACAATAATCCAAACACAGGATAAGGATTTAGGTTTAATTGTGTCTACAGACAAGGAAATGCATGAAATATGTCAGTCCTTACAATTTTTCCCGATATCTATTCAGACACTAATCAGCCATTCATTCGATTCGACGACAGCGACAGAACCAGTGTTACCAGCTAAAGCTAAAGCTAGTCAAAAGCTACCCAACAGATAACAAACTTATAACTTTTGTGAGACATATTATATTAATATATTAGGCCGAAAGCCGAAAGAGTACCTACCCAAACCTGCAATATATATCATCTGTCTATTAATTCTGAATAGGTTGTCTGTCTAACTTGATGTTGAACATCAAATGCTACGCTCGGCGGCATGTAGTCCTCATTATGCCCCATTAACACATTTTTTGAAGGGACATATCATCCAATGACATCTCTCGACTTGGGAGAGCTGAACGCAGTATCGGACTCTTAAAGGGTAAAAACCACGACGTTCCTGCTTCGAGGCAGGGTCCCGGCAACCAGGGCCGGATTTAGGGGGGGCAACCGGGGCGAAAGCCCCGGGGCCTCCACAAGCAGGGGGCCTCCACAATAGAGACTTCGGAAAAAAAAATCTTTCAAATTTCAACTAGTAAACCTAGTAAACATCTTTTCTTTGATATTTTTTTTTCGCTTTTACCTTTACCTACAGCCTAAAGTACTTTATACATACATGATTATTTGATTATATTAATTTTAAATATTAACAGAAACAGAAATCATTGATCTATATTTGTTCACTCCAATCAGGCAATCAGTGAAATATCAAAATCTGAAATGGCTCTGATAAGCACTTCCAATTTAATACCCATCTTGTACCCCAATGGCTCAATGGCTCAGTGGGATGGTACTTGCCCGCAACCTCGGAGGTTGGCTATTCGATTCCGTGTCTCGACCATTAAAAAAATTAATTGCAGTATGTGAACAATTTGGTATTCTTCAATTCTTAAACTCGAAATCTGTCGAGCGTCCTCGAAATCTATCGAGCATCCTCGATCGTTTTCGAGCGTCCTCGATTGTTTTCGAGCGTCCTCGAAATCTATCGAGACTCTCGATCGTTTTCGAGCGTCCTCAAAATCTATCGAGAGTTCTCGATCGTTTTCGAGCGTCCTCGAAATCTATCGAGACTCTCGATCGTTTTCGAGCGTCCTTGAAATCTATTTAGAGTTCTCGATCGTTTTCGAGCGTCCTCGAAATCAATCGAGCGTCCTCGAAATCAATCGAGCGTCCTCGATCTCAATCTAGAAAATAATTTGGGGCAAGGGGGCCTCCACTCCTTTGTTGCCCCGAGGCCTCTGGACCCCTAAATCCGGCCCTGCCGGCAACCCATTAAGTCTAATGTGGCTCCGGATCGGGCATCAGCCCCACTAGACTCCAGCTTCTGTGTCCAGTAAGCATCTGCGTCAGGCGGTAGGTTAGGACTCCGTAGCGTCATTCAAGCCACACCTTAAAGAGGGGCCCATTAACCCTCACAACCCTCAGAACCTCACCCACTGTAACATCAGCTAGTTTATCCGCTGGGTTATGTTAGCGGCTCTCTTTTGTGGATCTCCTTATTTCTTATTCAAGTATTAGTTTTAGCATGCTGAGTGAATTTGAGGTTCCTTACAAAGCACATGATTAAAGCACGTTTCTTTTCCGTCAGTCATCACTGGTAACACACAATGATTGTAGACTTCCGTTTTGAGATTCACAGGTAAGTTGAAAGAGAAAACAGAAGATTTTGCATTTCGTAATTTCCCGAACGCCTCTCATTCTAGTTGGATTTGGCTGTTAACCTCCACCTCCTATGTCCGACATTATACATAACTTTCGTCTTGTCCGTGTTTATTCGGGGCCCTAATTATTGGGTACTTTGACAGAACATCATGAAACCAATGTCGTAAACTGAAATGGAGTGATGTCCTCGACATTAACGTTGATGCCAGATCCTTTCCGTTCTACGAGCATACGTCTTCCAATGCAGCAGTAAACAAGCACAGGTTCGGTCCTGTATGGAGTACTGCTCTCATCTTTGGGACGGCTTGGCTAAATATCAGCTGGACACGTTAGAGCACATTAAGAGGCGTGCTCATAAATGATCATGCGCTTGTGGAGACCCGGCTTCAAAGCCTCGAACACAGGCGTAAGGTTGCAAGCCTTTCGATTTTCAACCGGATACATTTCGGTGAGTGTGCGGGGGAATTTCACAACTTGATTCCCTTTTTTATGGCATAAGCCAGTAAATGAGCAGACGGATCACCTGATGGTAAGCAATCGGCGTCGCCCATGGACATCTGGAACACCAGAGGCATTACAAGTGCGTCACCGGCTTTTTGGGGATTAGGAGTTTAAAGATCGTTGGGCATTCAGGGATTGGGGAGATTGGGGAAGGTAATTGCAATTGGGCCTCCGGTAACCTCACTTACACTACGAAACACAACGCAAGCGTTGCTTCACGTCGGTTTTCTGTGAGGCCGTGGTATCACTCCGGTCGAGCCGGCCCATTCGTGCCGAAGCATGGCTCTCCCAGTCCCACACTTAGCCTCTAGCCTTTGCCATCAACATATGACAAGACAATCGGCGAAGCGTCACCAATTCATTGTAGATATCCCACCCGAACGAAGCATTCGCTCCGCATGTCCTATGCACTCGTAACTAATCAAAGCCACCAACTAATAACTGTTTAATGATTTCAAACTCAAAACTGATTTATTTATAACCAAAAAAAATACTTTAGTCTAAAAAGTTTGGGTAGTTTTGTTAACGCTACGCTAAGCTAACTGACTGGCATGCATAAGGATAGGGCAACACTACACGCAGCATTTAAAAAAAAAATTAATGGCCGACTAGCTATCGAAGCGGGTGATCGACGCGTATTTCGTAAAAACAATTTAGCATTCAGTTTTACTTCGACAAGATTTAATTTTGATATTTTTAAACAGTTTGTGTTCTTTATAGTTTGGTGTGGTATTTTTATTAGAAAAAATGTTGGGTTCTGGGGATAGCAGCTACATCATAAAGTTGCGCGGCTTGCCTTTCTCCACCACCGTCGAAGATGTCCTCGATTTTCTCCGGGGCGTCAACGTGTGTAATGGTAAAGAAGGTAAGCAACATTTTGAAAAAAGTGATAGAAGGACAATTCTATAGTATTTTTAATATTTGAAAGTACAAAATTACTGCTTTGATTCGAATTTCGTCACTGCCTTGCCATTTTGACCTTTGCCAAATATACCGGTTATCTGTCTGTTTAACGGATAAATGAAATGTTTATTAAAATTCTATAACACAGCTTTTAATTCGAACTGTGGTTATATGAGATTTCTTATTACTTTATTATGATAATTTAGAAAATCCGAACAGTAGGTACAAGTTTCAGTGGTTTTTTTTGGTTTCTGAGTTAGGCTTGAATGCGTTCCGTTCTGTTGATGTAATTGTCTGTTCCATATTTAAACATATTTTCATTGAACGTAGGAAGGGTCGCGCGGTCATTTCGTCCGGCGCCCACGCTTTTGCAGTTACAATAATAAACCTGACTTTGTCCAACTCCAATGTAACTAACTATCCTCTACAACACTGTCACTTACCGTATTATGATTATATTACCGTGACACTGTTGTATGTACCTCCTGTCTTAATAATACAAAGTTTACACATATTAGTTTCACTTAACTGTTGATCCAATGTGCTTAGTTAAGTAGCAACTATATAAATTAGCCGATGCTCCTGAACACAAGTATTGTGCAATATCTAAGCATAAACAGTGTGCTTGAATGTTCAGGTGCATGAGTGTGACGACATTCCGGTGCCATTTTCAGCCTATATGCATTAATGCTATGACTTTATTTACATTTAAATTAGGTGCAAACATTAGTTAAATTTCAACAACTAGGCCAAAAATTAATGCTACTAAATATTTTTTACTCTACAAATACAATACTATAATGTTTTTCACTTCAGGCGTGCACTTGACCGAGGTGCGACCAGGTCGCCCTTCTGGAGAATGTTTCGTGGAAGTAGAGAGCCAGCAAGATGTGGAAGAAGCTCTCAAGAAGGATAAAGATAACATGGGCAAGAGATACATTGAGAGTAAGTATCAAAATCAATAAAATTATAACCAGCTACTTCTGTGCGGTTTCAGCCGCTGCTCGGTTCCATTGGTCATAGTAAAGCCTTCCACAAATGAAATTTTTCGAATCAGACCTGTAGTAGAATAAAAGGTCATACTCTAAATTTCTAAAAAACATGCTAAACAAAGTTGTGTTAAGGTAAAAATAACACAAAACAATAATGTATTTTTAATTTTCCCTGTCACTTACTCACTTATAATAAAAATTTGTATTCAAATTAGTTCATATACCATAATTGGCTATCAACTTTGTTTTGCGTACAATTCAAATAACAGGAAAACGCAAAGTGAGTAACATGAATAGCAGGTTTGTTTTCACAATGATACTAAAATTGTGGGTCAAAACTGATAAAACTTGTACTTACTTCAATTAAAACTGAAACACTATGTTTTATAATTCATTTTGTTTCTGTTGAGTAATAAAATAATGTTATTTGCTTTCAGTCTTTTCCACCGACCGCCAAGACATGGAATGGGCTATAAATGCCATGCGTCAATCTGAGAATGGTGGCTTTGATGGTATACCTAATGTATCTGATGATATGGGTATCGTTAAGCTGCGAGGCTTGCCTTTTGGCTGCAATAAAGAAGAAATCATCCAGTTCTTTGACGGTAAGACCTATTTACAAGAAAAACTTCATGTTAGAACTCTGTGTGGGGTTATTTTATTAGGTATATTTGGTAGCTGTGCTGAGGGTAAATTGTTAGAAAAATATATGTTGTTAATAGAAATGCTTATCTTAATTGAACATAAAAATACACTTACAAATAGTAGCATGCAAGGAAAAATCACGATAGCAAAAAGAAACAATAACTAAAGTACTTCAGTTGTACTCAGAGATATGAAAGCATAAATTGGAAGAGATTATTAAAGCGTAAATTGGAAGAGATTCACCCTGCATGCGTGTCGTACGTTACCCCCAGCCAGCTACCTTTACCCCAAGGCATATAACCTGATCTTTATTTGCACGTCGGATGGGGCAGGGCTGACGGTCGCCACGGATGGGGTCCACTTGCTCTCCGACGTCACGGGGCGGGCCTCGGGAGAGGCGTTCGTACACTTCGTAGACAAGGAGAGCGCACAAGAGGCTCTCAACAGGGACAGGGAGAAAATAGGACACAGGTGGGGGGCAAAGTTATTTACAATGTGCTCACGGTTTGAGACAAGGCTATGGTGGGAACTTAGGGCAATAGATGTCAGGCATTGTGAAATATCTGCTTGGTCGGATAACAATATTATAATGGAGTCAGCTAAAATTAATCAGGATAATTCATCAACTTTTGTATTGTATAGTAAAACATTTAACAGGATGTTGTAAATGATTATGTCAGCTTGTTGATATTTTACTCACCAGTTTTCATTGCTTGGTAATATTAATTCAAAAGTTATTTCATATGTAAATTATGTTACAATAAACTAAAGTGCAGGTTGTACAGTTTACATATGTGTAGGTTTCAAGTATAGGTGCCCTATTTGCCCATCACAGCCAGACAAACCCTGATGGCAATATTATATTTGGTGTAGTGGGTTAAGTAAGGGGCCTCCTATGTTATTGGTCTACTTATATGGTTTTCTACTTTTGGTGAATGAAATGAATTATTTGGTGATATTTTAATGGAATTTGAGAATGGTGAGAAATCATATTGGCCAGTAACAGAATGGTGGGCGTAATAGTTGAATTATGGGATTTTGTGTAATGGAAACATGTATATTACAAAAAGCAATTTACAATTTGACACTTTCTTAATGCTACCTTTGTTCAGCACTTTTCTGTTTAATGTTCATCTGGCAGTTGGCGTCTTACACAAAACCAATGACGAACAACTGCTGTTGTTTTGGGTGCAGATTATTTTAATTTTATTTTGTTTGTGTTATTGTTTTTATTGTACTGAGTTAAACATAAAAGTGTTGCATGGGGCTAGTTCCCTTAGATACGGTATTGAATAATTCTGCAATGCCGTATGTTAATGGCTGGTCCTCAAAAGGTGGCATTCAGGAGTGGTATTAGTGATTGGTTGTTGAGTTGTCAGAGGTTGGGAGAGCGCGGGGCGAGGGGAGCGGGGCGCGGGTCGAAGAGACGAAGCGGGCAAGATGGACAGCGGGATCGACATATTAATATTATTTAAATGAAACGTGGTATTTGTTAGTATAAGGGTTTTCAGGTTATATGTATTTCTCAAAGGAAAATTGCTTAAAAAATGCAAACATAATTTATATATTTTTCAGCAAAGATTGTGTACATATTTATTGTAATATCATCATTATAATTATGTAGTTATAGTTTGAGACGTTTATGTATGTACTGTATATTTTATTAAGCAAGCATGGGAGAGTGCAAAGGGGAGGGTACTATTTATTCTGCAAGATTAGCTATGATGTCAGGAACAGGAAAATTTGAACCTTCAAGGAAGCTTCAGCCTGATAAACGTTATGAAATATGCCTTTACGAAGATATGTCAAATATATCCCTTATCAGCTATTGCTTAATTGGATTGCGGTTTTCTATTTATAACTGAACAAAAGAAACATTACGAAATAAGTCTTACATGATCAAAACAACACTGAGCCATTAAATTGTAATAAATATAAGAATTTATGAAATTAATTAATTATTATTAATATTTCTTGATTGGTAGTTAATACATACAAATTACAACATATTTACTCTACACTATAAACCAACTTACAGCTTCCTAACTTCTATAACAAAAAACATAAAACCGGTAGAGACCCGCCAAGTCACAAATATTATGACAACCATTTTACCATTTATTTTTACCCAACAGGTACATTGAAGTATTCCTGAGTTCCGCAGACGAGGTTCGTGCTTACACTGCTCGTATTGAGAGTGGGTTCCGCTCATCAAGAGGTTACAGACCGACCCCGTACGACAGGAACGACAGATTTTCTGGAAGATTCGGCAATAGGGGACGAGGTTCATTTGGTAGGGGTGAGTTTTACTCGGTGGTGGTTATTGCTTTTAGTCTGCTTTTATAGAAGGTAAGCAGTGTGCATGGAAGTGCTTGTAATTGATTAATGGTTATCTCCTATCATTATAATGAATGCACTAGCATTCATTCAAATAATAAAAACATATTCAAAGAATAAAAATAGTAATCTTTTTAGATATCTATGTTACTATCATGAACTTTTCCGCTAGTTCGCCTTTATACTTAAGTTAGACTGCTGTATTTATGATAATTGCATGCACAAATTATTATAAATAGTTACATAGCTATAACAATGTCAAGATTGTTATAATATTTTCAACAGGCGGTGGTTATGGCGGCGGCGGCCGCGGTGGATTCCGTCGTGCTGGCAGTGGGTGTCACTGCGTACACATGCGCGGCCTGCCATTCAAGGCTACTCCACAAGATATCGCCTATGTTAGTATACTTTATAGTATTGGCCATTGGAGTGTATTATCCCGTGGAAAACAGCCACCATACTTGGTAGAATTTAAAATAACTCTCCAGATTCTATCCTTACTTCCTTACTATATAATATTATAAATCTGAAAGTGAGTTTGTTTGTTTGTTTGTTTGTTCCACCTTCACGCCGTAACTACTCAACCGATTGCTTTGAATTTTTGCAGACGTAATGTTAGAAGTCCGGATTAAATAATAGGGTACTTTTTAACCTGGAAAAAATTGATATTCCCGAGGAAAAACAAAAGTATTGGTATAGATGGCGCTGTGTGTATTGGTATATGTCACATTAGGCTACTTTTTATTCTTTTGTGACGCGAGCGAAGCCGCGGGTAAAAGCTAGTGATAGAATAATTGTAATAATATTATGTTTAATATTGCAGTTCTTCAAGCCAATCCGACCCATGAACATCAACATTCTGTATGACAACAGTGGTCGGCCTTCCGGCGAAGCTGATGTGGAGTTCGAATGTCACGAAGATGCTATGAGGGTGAGTAGATAAGTTGTTATTGGCTATTTTTATAATGCCTATTCACATTATTTAATTTTTCTTCTACGGTTGTTACATAGTTATATTTCAGTCACAACACATCCACTCCTGATACATAAGGTTTCTCTTTGAGATATTGTAATAAATTATTCCTGATTTCTGTCGCCAGGCAATGAGACGTGACAAGAACAATATGGATCACCGTTACGTCGAGTTGTTCTTGAACTCCTCGCCCAGCGGTGGCGGTGGTGGCGGCGGCTTCAAACCCAACAGGAGCTTCAGGAACAACTACTGAACATACACAGGCGACGGTAAGCGGGTAACTGGGGAAATGCTGAACTATACAAACGTTAATTAGTGGTTCACTATGCAGTCTTTATTTACTTCAATTAGCAAAAACGTATTTTTGAAAGTCATGTAATCAAGTGAAGTTACTTGCTGGTTTGTACTGGCTTAAACATATCAAGTTAATGTTGTTAGAGTTTTTGATAGAATTTTCTTTATTTTAATTATTCATCATCTGTGTTAAATTAAGTGAAATGTGAAAGAATTAACTTTAATTTCTAAACTTCTGATCACAAACTTTGCCAAAACAATTGAAAAAACGTAGACACACATTAATCGTCTTGGCTACACTACCGTGCTCCCAGATATTTATTGAAATCACAAGATTTTTCTCTTATAATGCTTGTAATTCTGACAAGTTGTGCTGGAACATGCAACAAGAAACTTAAATGAATAAAGAATTTTAATAGCATGTCTAAAAACAGTGAGTTATTGTACAAAATCGTGTTACCTGTAAACTAAATATTACTCAGATTTCCAACATCAATTCATTCACATTAAATTTATCTTTATTGTCATGTGTAGTAGGTATAAATTATAATGTGCCAAGTTATTCGTATTTATAAACGTTATTTTCTCAATTCAGTGGTGAACTATTTCAGGTATGAACCTGTCACAGCTTATATTAAACACTAATTTAATGTTTTTATATATGTTATAGTATATAATGCTTGTTTATATCCTGGTTCAAGTATAGTCAGCATTTTGTCAATTATTCCTTTACTACATTGATTTCGTTGTTCAATTAAATGGTCTGTCATTTCACAAGTACATTTTTGTTAGAATTAATATTGTAAATTGTGCATTTTGGCTCTTAAGTTCTAACTATGAAGGTTGAAAGTCGCGTCTTTTACGAAAAAGGATGAAATATCTTTTATAGGTACGTTCATGTATTCCAAAATGCCTTAGTTGTTCAATCTACTAAAAATATTAATTATTAACTTTTGTGTTAGAACTTAGCAAAGAGTTTGCGATTTAAATCTACTGATATCACTCAATGATTTGAAATTAATATTATTTACTTTATAACGATTTTGACGTGTAGCTTATAAGGTTAGTAATTTTCGTTGTTAACCAATTTTCAGTCCAAAAATAAGCGAATAAGATTGGAAATGGGTTAACCGCGGAATTTGCTTGGCAATAAAAATGTAAAGGTTTTTAACACCATAATGATTTGTCGGGTCCTTTGTCTTAAACAGTAGACCCATAGTCTTAAAAGTCTATGTAACACCAATACCTAATGTTTCAATGTTCATATAATTGGTATAATTAGAATATATTGAAATTTTTAAAGATTTTCTCAGTACCGTGGATTCAGTGTGTATTGCTCGAATATTCTATGCAACTCAATTTTAAGTCGCCCTTGTCCTGTCACTACAAATTCTTTGGCAAATGATAGAGATGGTACGCAACTTAAAATTTAGTAGTTTTTCAGTATTCGGGCGTGTGTGTCCTAAATTAAATTTCCTTTTAATCGTGTTATGCAAAGATAGCAATATTTTTTTAATATGTGGTACTGTTTCCATGGTATAAAGCAATAGTTGATTATATATTATTCATATATTTACTTGATTTTTTGATGGAAATCTACGCCATATTGGTGAAAGACAATTTGAATAAATGTAGTTTTTGTTTCAGATGGGATATTAATAATTAAATTAGATTTAGATATTCGTCTTTTGTGAGATTTTCCCTACAACTATAAACGGTCTTCGAAACTTAGACAAAAATAAAAACTAACGGGAGTTATCACCAACCACTCCTAAATAAGACTTAGGGGGAAACACCGAAACTAAATCCTTACCTACTTCCACTGTTAGGTGTGTGGTAGGTATAGGTTGGTAAAATCCAACAAATCTTTAAGTGGAGCTTAGCTTAGGAGTTCCTTAAAATTTAGGAGAGGTTGGTGTAAACGGCAATAAGTCTAAACAAAATTGAAATGCGAGATATCCAAGAAATTTAAGTATGAAGATGTAATTTGTTGTGTCCTTAAACAATAACTCTGATAATGTATTATTATGTACTTAATTAAATATATTTTAATAGTAATAGGTAATAGTAATAGTCTACCATCAACAACGAACATGGAAAAGCTCACAAGAGATTCAGTAAAAGGCTGAGAGTGTATGGACGATTAGTTGGTTCAAAAATAATTAAAAAAACAGTCCTTTTTAGCTGCAATTAGATACGATTTATTTTTAAAGAGATGAGTTATTTGCTAAAAGTGACGGTTAACTTAAAATAGACCGAGTAATCGTCAAAGCTTGGCTGGGGCTTCGAATTATACGTGGTTGCACAATTAGGTTCTATTTATCTCTGATAACTTAGATCCCTAGTGCAAGCTCATATGTATTCAAGCCGAATAAAACGTCTATGTACCAAATAATTAAGTAAATTGAAGGATTGATTATTTTTATTCGCAACATTTGTATAGTGTTTTTGAACCTTATTGCAAGACAATATACTTCTATATTTCTAAAAATGTTTTAATAGTAATTCTACTGTTTCGCCAACCATATCTATCGTCCAATATATACTTTTTATATACTAAATATGGTACATAGATGTTTGCCCTACACAATTAAATTAATAAATAATTATTATAGTACCCTTTAAACGTGTTGGAGTGAATTGGGTCCAATGTTATTTTTGTACCATTACAGGTGAATGCTATAGAGAATTATTTAAAGTTATACCCGCACAAACATGCAAGAGAAAATCGACACTGCGGCTATAATGATAAAGTCTAAAGTACATAGTGTTTTTGTGGTAATGGATTGTACAGTCTACATTATTTATTCTGTTGATACAGAAAGTATAAACATTGTACTTAGCCCCTTTTCCAATAATAATTAAACATTATTACTACCATTTGAAATACACATACTATTAATATGAATTGTGAAATGGTCGCATAACTTAAGTTTTTCCCAATGAGCTTTACATGAGACTTCATTGGGTGACCTCTGGGTTAACAGGCCCGTAATGCATTTCTAAATATTTATTCTTTCTCCGATATTGTAGGTCTCATCAGTTGATCCGTCTGCTGGTTTGCCGGCCTATCCCATAAAAATAATACAATAGTAACATAGTCCTACATTTGTCTGTCCAATTCGTTACTGCTCAAACATAATTCTATAAATTGTTACAGAAGAAAATGGTTGTTATAGCATACTAAACAATACATAGTTTATGTTAATATTGTATTTTATATTAAGATCTGAATATTCGATAGGAATTTTCAATTGTTTTCGCTAATTTGTTATTGTGGGCACTTGCGTCTAATATTTATGAAGAGTCACTAATCTTTATATCTATTTTCCAATGTTTATTCGTAAGTCGAAGACTTAAACTGTGTCCTGGTTTGGCCCTGTAGTACATAAGAATTTTAACATAATTGGCAATGTCATTTTAATATGAACTTATAGGTACTGTCAAATATCTTCAAGGCATTTTCAACCTATTTGTGACATTATTAAGTTCAAATTCTCTTTGTTTTACATAAGTTTAGTGCTAGCCATGACTGCCAAAGGACGTAAGTGCTCATCAAAATAACCGTCGCAGTGTCATACAGATAGCAATTTTATTTTGTGACACAAAATCTGAAGGAAGATGTATTTGTTTTGTGGTAATACATACATACCTACATAAGTAATTTTTACTTTAATAAATTAAACTGATGTGAATATTTTGGTTTTATTTTCGTTGGTATACCCTCTAAATGATAGTTTTTGTAAAGGTATCGATTTGTGACTCGACTTGGGTCAGTTTTGGTTAAAAACACAACTCGTATTAAATTCGAGTTACGACATACCAACTCGACTCGAGTTGTGAATCTCGTAACTCCCATTGAACTCGAGCGAACCAAAAGTAATAATATTTATAGGTATTTATTAAATTTTGGTAATAACTTTCATTCAAAGTCAAAAACGTTCCATTTAATGCAATTCCAATTAGGAAATCGAGTTGATACGTCATTAGTCTCACTGACTACAATTTTGTGTGCTTACCTTTAAATTGATAACACTCATTCCATGGTTGATGCACCTGTAAGATCAAGTTTTTACGATCTAATGCCTTTATCTAAACAAGTACAGCTAGGCTATTCTGTAAGATATCAATTCGAACTCGAAGTGAGTTCGTGCGCGGTCCACCATGTCATAATAAATTGGTACTGAGAATAATCTCGACCTATGACGGGTGAGAATCCGATTGACCTCACTTCGAGAGCTCGAATTGACATCTTACAGAATAGCCTCGCTGGTCATAAATAATATCGTTATTAGGGGCGGGTGAACCTTATAGTGGTAACAAGAATTAACGTATTTATGCGGGAAGGGAACCCACATCGCTACAACTTAACCACTGAATGGCACTAATCGTGCAGAAACTGCAAATAAACTAACTCTATAACAAAAAAGTACCAATATTAATATGTCTGAAAAGAAAAGAAAATCTAAAAAAGACTACCTACCACCACGATCTGCGACTTTCCCAAAACCTAGTCCTTATTTATATTCAAACTTCTTACTTAAACTTGTCGGACAAACTGTTCCCACAAATAGATAGGGAGACAAGTAAAAAATAATGGAGACGTACACCTTTCCACCATCGTGTGGAATCAGGCGACTATAAAAATAAGCTGGGCAAATAAATCATGAACAATCATTAGTGGGGCTCTTGCGAGCCTGTGACACAGTGATAAGCGGAGCGGACGGGTAAGAGGGAGCGGGCTACTGAGTTTCTATACGTAGCCTAATGTTAACTTAATTTTACTAAGGGCTGACGTCCTAAACCTACCTAACTAAACTGTAGGTTTGTATAAGTTAGTGAAACTAAAGAAAGATTATTTTCTTAAATTAATTTAACTCAAATCCACGTAAGTACATACTTACCTACATCTGATAAGACAATTTTGTTGACATTTTATACACCAAAGGCAATTAGGTAACCACTTTTATAATTCGGCACCTAAAACATTAATCAACACCTACAAATATTTAATTTTGTTTTGTGTTACACAGCTTAGGTACAGTTCGACGTGACTTTTTAAATAACATGACTGTTAATTGCAGTAAAAAACAAACAAATCATACAACAAAAAATCACAACTACATATATAACCTATCCCTCTCCGCTTCGTCCGTTATCAGTCGCAGCTTCCCAACATACGCGCGGACCGCGGGGCGCCGGCGGCGGCGGCGGCGGCCCGGCGCGGCGCCCCGGCACCGGCGCGCACAAATAAGTAGGCGCCACGCACTGCCCTGCAACTTGGACAGGCCACCTACCTCCAGCCACTATTGTTCATTGCTATCTAACTCAATATTCCAGTATTATCATAATATCCAGTAGGTATTAAGTACATATATAGGAAGAAAAATGAATGTGTGATTGGTTTCTTTCTCCCTGTCAGTGATTGATTCCACTAGTTGTAACTTATTGACTTCCGACAGAAAACTATTCAGGGCAAGTACTCCTCTAATGATGCATCAACGCGTTGCATTTGAACCTTGAGGAATTAAGTTCATCAACAGCAGTGGTGGGTCAGTCAGTGGTTCTCATAGGCATCGCTAGGTACTTAATCAATAGGTTACAATTATTTAACTCTTAACTTTGGAAACTAAACACTTCATTAATTAAGATTGATGAAATAATCACATGACTTTTGTGGAGTCTTCCGAGACTCAAATAAGGAAACAATGCATGACAGGTACATTGTGTAGTGACAGACAACAATAGGGAAAAGCCCAAAGGATAGACACCTTCACCAATCTTAGCATGCATTTTGTACTTAGTTACCTACGTATCTGGAGTTATGAGACCTATAAAGTACTCACATGTCAAAAAAAAGAACACTGGACCCCAGCCCAACCTTTAAAAACCGACCTGAATCACAATCAAAGTCAATATTTTACGCCACAATCTGTTCTTTACTTTGCAATTTGTCGGAAGCATTATCTCATAAAAAAAGGTTCGCAAAAGATAATTGTCTGTAAACGGGCGGCGCCGTTTAAAACAAAACAAACTGAGATTATACAAGCTGGCTCGCCGACCCCACCAGCCTTATTCTCAGAAATGCATAATTTAAATACCGCATGAATGACTCTGAATGAAGAAACAAGTTGATTAAGATTTTTATAAAAAGAATAGGTCGCGGTTTGGTCACTATCCCGCCTGGTGTAAGCGATGGGACGAACTAAGAGTCGTTACTTGATAATGACAAGTGATGTGGTTTCTGATGTCAGTACCTACTTACACAGAATCACCTCAGTGGGTATAGTCATAAGATTTCACAGAAAAGAAGGCCTTGAGAAATTTAACTCGTCGAGTACCGGTTTTATAGACACAATTAAAGAACAATAGGTCGCGGTCACCGGTGACCGCTTGGTGTTTGACAGTTTAAGGGTCAGGACTGCACAGAACGGGTTGATGATAAATGACAAACATCATTACATTCTTGTGTACCATTTGGACTAGTTATAATAAAGAAAGGGTACCTAATTATGCAAAGAAACGCACAAACCACCACAGACAGACAAGGTTTAGCAAAGAAATGCGCAAGGGACGTACAGTTTAAAATTGAGCAATTGTAACTGGTTACACTGTTACAGATTAGATCATCAACAACCTATAAATGCCCACTGCTGAGCAAAGCCTCTTCTCACAGGGAGAAGGTTAGAGCATTAATCACCACGCTTGCTCAATGCGGGTTGGTGATTTCAAACCTATAATTAGAAATTATAAGCCCAGGTTTTCTCACGATGTTTTCCTTCACCGTTTGTTAGTGGTGTCTAACTAAATAATCTTAGAGAGTACATATAACTCGGAAAAAGTCACATTGGTACTTGCTGTTGGTAGGTTTCGAACCCGCACCCTCATGCATGAGAAGCGGGCGTCTTAAACCTCCGGGCCACCACGATACGCTCCGGGCCACCACGACACACAGATTAGATCACGCGTGGAATATGTCTACTTTTACGACCTTCTGCTGCTCCTGTTAGCTTCGTTGGAAGAGTGGTCGTATAATGGCCGAGTCTCAGGCTTTTTAAAAATGTTTTCGGTCAGTTTGCAATGCCTGCAGAACGGTACCTTTTTTGTTTTTGAGGAGGGAAAATCATCCAATGACTTTTCCCGCCTTGGGCGAGAGTGAGTGTCAGACTCTTACCGACTAAAAACCACCCCGTTCCTAATGCTGCTCTTCTAGTCGGAGCCTCGGCAACCGTTAGGCCTTTAGTACCTAGAACTTTATCTACCGGTGTAGTGACAAATCCTAATGTGAATATTTTTCGGTTTCTTCACGAGAGATACTTCTTAAATAAATCTGTAAATCCAGAGTCCAGTAAAGCACTTCCCATTTTGTTTTACTTTGAAATAATGAGATTTGGCAAGCTCGAGCAGTTTATCCGTTTGTTAACGCATCCATTGCAGTTTGCCAATACTCGAAACTTTGTTCAGAGTAAAAAGTTTGTATTCACGTACCGATTACAAATAATTATGTAGGTAATTATTTAATTCACTGACATAAGTAGGTATTTAGGCCTCTACTTGATCCCTTTGGGTTTGATGTTTAGATCGAGCTTTTAGTGGAAATTTTCGTAATTTTCTGTAGGCAATGCCACGGAGTATACAATTAGTTTGGTGTATAGAGTGTGACTATAGAGTCAACTCTTATTAGTATTTGATAAGCATTATATTTAACAGGAAAACATTGGGTGTAACGTATTCTAAGAGTTCTGCTTACCCCATCTGCACTTAGGTAACTTAAAAAATATTTATTCATTTAACCGCCACCTAAACCAAAACCCATTAAACTTATCGAGTTAAACTAAACGATGCGCACGCGCAAGCCGTCTTAATAAACATGTCTTAGGCAGGAATACATGTAAATGAGCTGTCTGTCCGGGGTGCAACACTGGTACACTGGCTACGAGTGGAATGCGGACGCAGTCGCGTGCCAAACCTAGTCTATGTAGTAGGTATGCACTATACTGTGCGTATGTGACCAACAGTAGGGTAATATTTCTTTTTTTAATATTTGTAATATTTTGTCTACTTTCGTTTCGAGTTTCACTGCACGGTTGGTGCGGTGGCTGGGCAACCGGCTGTCGCGCAACGTATCGCGGGTTCGATTCACGCACGGAACCACTCTTTGCGAGATCCACAAATTGTTGTTCCGGGTCTGGGTGTGAAGTGTATGTGAACTTGTATGTTTGTAAATGCACCTACGAGACAGGAGAAAATCTTAGCGTGGGGAACCTTTTTTAAAAAGAAAAGAAAAAAGAAAAAGGGTGTCTATTTATGCAAGAGAGGAGGAGGAGGTTCAATTTTCACGCTCATTCTTTTTTTTCTGCAAATCCTTGTTTGGGTGGCCTGATGTGTACGTGTAAATTGTGTAGATAGTAGCAAGCGATATATGTAAAATAACAGAAATAAAAGGCTACAGGTCTATCTGTCTGCATCATACTGGCAGTTTGCAGAGGCATCTACCTTAACGACATCATCATCATCACATCAGCCATAAGACGTCCACGGCTAAACATAAATAAGTAGGCCTTGCCCAATGACTTCCAGATTGGTTAGTTGAAAAATTAACGGTTAATATCATAAAAATGTCCATAAAAACTGCTCCCTAAACAAGTCTTTTAAACTTTCCTGTCACTAAAAAAATCTAAACAGTATTTTCCTGTGACGTTCACCCCTCTCATCTCAGGCGACACATGTTGCTGATGTCTAATGTACCAAAATAATCAATATTAGGTGAGTCTAGTTGTTTATAATAAACGGCGAGCGATCGGAGCGTCGCGCCGGCGCCGGTCGCGTTGCGAGCTCGGCGGCACTTTATTGTGGGGCCACGACAATAGCGACGAATAGGAGAGATGATAGAAAGAAAAACATGACGCAACACTTGCTTAAAAACATATTCAGTACATAAAGAGAACATGATCATCAGGAAGAATCCTCTCAACTAAACAAAGGTCGTAAGAGAAGGGCTTATCATAATCGATACGGATTGAGAAATCTCAGTTAGTCTTTCAACTTCAAGATAATACTGTAGTTCATCTATATCGATGCTTACTGTTTCAAGATATATTAACTGAGTCCAAAACAGGATTATAGAGTAAATAAATAAATAAATAATATGTAATTTCTGCTTCGACAGCCAATCTCATCAGAGACTAGCAGAGTATCTACGATGCTGAAAATCAGCGCTGTGGACTCGAGGCTTCGTGCCCGGGTCACATTATTGAGCTGAGCTCAGGCCTTTTGCGCTGCGACGCACCATGAACTTCTTTTTATATGTTTTTGAATTGTTGTCAGCATGTGTGTCGTGGTTTAATAAACGGTTTTTTTCTTAATAACATAAATTCATCTCATACAATCGGCAAACCTTTTAACTGAACAGGAACTGGGAGTAATCCGATTAAAGGAGTGATGACTGTCACAGGATGCAACAAGCTGCTTCTGGGTACAGATTACGATTAAGTCTTCACAGAATTAATTCCGTGTTCGTATGATGTCGGTGACAAACTGACAAACAGATCGGAGTTTCAAAAGGATAATTTGAGTAAATTGTTGTTTCCTGAGTTTCAAGAATGTAATACGTTATTGTGTGTATTTTATATTGTGGAAGCATCCATAACTTTAGTTTAATAGATGACGTATCCATTAAGTGGACATAGGTAAATCCTGCAGCTTTTCTAGCAAAAGAAAACAAGCAGAAGTTCCCAAGTAAAGTGATTAAAAATGACAAAAAAAATCTCATTCTTTTCCAAGTAGGCACGCTTAATTATTATTATTACTTATCTGCTTGTGTTACTTAGTTTCATTAAAACTTAAACTGGACATTGAAAGAGACATATTCATTATTGTACACAATTTCTACTCTAAACTATTATATCAATACCTAAACTGACAAAAATAGATATAAACTTCATTAACATAATATATACCCGCCACGCTGACTCTATGGCCCCCGCGTCACTGTCCAACAGTTTTTGAATGTTTGCATTGCATTGTGACACTATTATATAAATTAAGGGGGGGATTTATTGATCCTTTGACATGCCGCCAGAGGGGGGAGCAAGTCATCCCCTAAGGACTTCCGGCATACTCTCAAAGGAGAATGTCATCGCTAAAAATATCAATGACTTGATTCTTTAGCTATCGATGAATGATACTCGAGTATCGATATTATGCTTTGTACTTAGTCAGATTAGAATTACCCATGTACCTATTATAATTAAAGTACTGTGCATAAATAGAACATCGCTGCTTTATTTCTTAAAGATAAAAGTTTAAGATTTTTCGTTTTGGTTTCGTAATCCCCCCCCCCAGTACCTATGTGATAAGAATTTCTATAACTGGTAAAAATTTAATAATTAATGGTTTACTTAATTGTCCAGGGCGAGAATTGAACTTGTACTGCAATAATTGTCGTAGCAGCTACGAATTTAACAGAACAGATTAACAGCCTCCACCTGTTTAGTCAACTTCTTATTTATAGAAATTCAAAGGCCCCTGTTATAGAGCTCATTTATCCTCTTAGCTGAAAACCCTGAAAACAATTTCCCTGAAAAGAATTTCATCGAAAACCTCTCAATTTCGGAATGAGTAGTTGTCTATAAGTGGTGCCACCAACCAATCCACTAAGTCACTGACTGAGAATTTCAATTTTGACTGGTTTCCGCATTACTCGTTGACTCATAATACGGATATTCTTTTATTTATTGTCGTACGACGATTATTTTATCATTTTCTGTGTTTTTGCCAGTAATGGTGCAATAGGTATCTTAATCTCTATCTATTTTAATGAATTAGCATTAGCATACCTACATATCAAATCAAATCAATTTATATAGGCAGATCATAATAATACATTGGAGTTGCCTTCACTCCAGTAAGAAGAAAAGGTTCAGGGTAATCTATCTACTGTCATAGTTATAACTATTAGGTTTAAAATTCAGGCGCTAATTAATGAGACATCTAAAAGAAAATTCTATCCAAAATGAAAAATTTAAGTAGCTAGATATTCGTTGAAATCGAATAAATGGTGACTTTCCCTTAAAATGACTTAAGGGAAAGAGGTTCTTAGATTAGCAGTATTAATGATGATAATTAAACAAACGGTAAAAATTTTTTGGAAAATCAAGAGCCAACAAAATCTGCAAATTAAGATCCCTAATAGGTAGGTACTTTATAATCATAAGCAATAAGTATCACTATTATTATATACATATTAATCTGGAAATCGTAATCTGAAAATCTTTCCATTTGTAGGTATAATAGTAACATTGTTGGTTGACAGTCAGCCAATACAAACCATTGTGCCGTGTCGATACATATTTTTCACATTTCCCGTGTATAATGTCCGAGAAGGAAGCAAACGTAACGCTTCTATTCCGCTCAGACGTTTGCATCAGTAGTCAGTGATGCGTTGACGATGTGACGCCGTCCAGCCGACCTTCTGACAATCTTTCATTTTCCTCATAAACTATGGTGTATAATATTCTTCTTTTACTGATAAACTTTGTAAATAACTAGGAACTGACCAATCAAATGAAAATTATAAATATTTAGACGAGATTCTCCTGATTTCAATCTGCTGAAATGAAAATGGCATTTGTTTTCATAGCGGTGTTGACTGTCAATTTTTACTAGATATTTGTTAATTATGACCTAAATTACCTATAATTACCTAAAAAAAGTAAACGGTACTTACAATGTCAGCCGTAAATTATTCTACTATTTTCTCAAACAAACCGACCCGATATACCTACTTAATTGAGTCTTGATAACCATAGGCAGGTATTTATCCCAAACCAGAATAAATTGGATCAAATCATAGCATGATATACGAAGCTAGCTACTTATTAAATATCAATGAAAGCACATTACCGATCCAAATTATTTTTATTGTCAAGAATCATGTGAATGTGTCAAGATGGCGCCTGAATTTGGCGCCAAAAAGTAGCGTCGGTGCGTCGCGTCGCGTCGTCGCGGGCACAAGACGTAAACAATTCAGCCACTGCTAATAATTGTGTTATGTTTTACTATTGATTAATTATTTCGATGTAATGCCATCGACCAGCAGATAATAATAAAGATTTTATTTAGTTCATAAATTATGAATATTGTTAGATAGAAAATTTGTCTTAGCTTGCCTAAGTTTAGTTTGGTTTGTTACGAAAGAAGCAAAAACTAATTTTATGCTACATTGTATTTGAAGTGATTTGTTGAATAATAAATTTAAAATACCAAATCATGTCTAATAACTAGGACCAATTTATTTTTTATGAGTAACCTTTTACTATGCATTTATTTCGGCTAAGAAATATACAAACATGTAAATATCTATATTATGATTGATCGCATCGGATCGCAGTTAGGCGTTGGAGCACTCATTAGCAAGTCGAATAGAGTTCAGGACAGAGAGAGCTGTAAGTTTAGACAATGGAGTGGTCTTCAGTCTTTAAGATATTTAATATTTAAAAGTTAGTCTAATGACCTATAAGTTTAGTTATGATACACCAACCACCAACTGTTCTAAAAGAAATTAAGCTGCATAATATGGTCTACCTATCTCCAATCCAAGTGTAGGGCTATAATCCAAGTGAGGATAACCATACTCCAAAGTAGTGGGCTGTCATGGGCTTTTTTTTATGGCATAAGCCAGTAAACGAGCAGACGGATCACCTGATTGTAAGCAATCGGCGTCGCCCATGGACACCTGGAACACCAGAGGCGCTATAAGTGCGTTACCGGCCTTTTGGGGAATTAAGAGTTTGAGGATCGTTGAGGATTCAGGCATTGGGGAGATTGGCAAAGGGGAGGGTAATTGGGCCTCCAGCAAACTCATTCACACGACGAAACACAACGCAAGCGTTGCTTCACGCCGGTTTTCTGTGAGGCCGTGGTATCACTCCGGTCGAGCCGGCCCATTCGTGCCGAAACATGGCTCTCCCACACTTAGAATGGGCTGATTTAGATAGCGCCAAAGACATAATTCAAATGTAGTTTTTTGGAATATCTAATATATTTAGTCGTATGGAAGTCCCCGAGTATTCAGTAACGTAGGTGAGGCTACAACCGACTGATTCTCAGACCGTGACTGTTCGATCGCGGCTCGTAAATCAAAGGAACTGAATATCGATGAAACATTTTGAATAAGTTGTGGGAGCGCCATCATTTACCTTCGAATCATGTTTAATTAATGTGCGGTTATTTTTACAGTTTCGTTTCTTATATAAAGTATAGGTAGGTACATTTTGATATATTTTATCGTGTTTCTTAAACAATGCCTCAGTCGGAAAGAGTTCTGAGACGTAATTTTATGTGTTATCGATTCCAGTGCCTTTTGAGTAGATACCTTCAGGGTGTACCAATATGGGTTGCCATACATAACATCATTTTATCCCCCAGCAGATGTTATGAGTCCCAAGTAAAGGGGGTGAACCTATTGCCATATACTGCGCACAATTCCAGACTCCGGAATCCGATTACTGACATTTTTTTAAAAACCCAGTTATACCTACTTTGCCTGACCCGGGAATCAAACCCGAGACCCCTTGCCCTGCGACCACTCGGTCAACGAGGCAGTCTGCTAGTCAGTCAGTAGCCAACGAGGGTGCCATATACAAATATGATAACATTGTTTCTTGGGTACCTGTATACAAAACAATAACATTAATATAGTAGCCAGTGTCACCCACCACTAACAAAAGGTATTTTAAAACTAACGCCCGAACCCGAATACTGAAAGGCTACCCGATTTTAAGTTGTACTTAAATATCGTGCCGTCTCTGTCATTTTACAAAGAATTTGTAGAGACAGAACTATACTTAAGCGCGACTTATAACTTGGCTTTTGAGTATATCAGCGTAAGTCATAAACTGGGTTATTTACACCATTTTTTGAAACTTGCGAATATCTGGTAATATTTTTATAGGTAATCTTTACTGTATAGAAAATTGCCACATATTTCGACAGAATGATGATGGCACCCTGAAAATGGTGGCGCAATTAGTCAATTTCTTAAACGGTCGGCCACGCACTCGTGATGCTGTGGAAGAGCCATGCTTCGGTACGAATGGGCCGGTTCGATTGGAGTAATACCACGGCCTCACATAAAACCGACGTGAAACCACGCTTGGGTTTTTTCACGTCGTGTCAGTGAGGTTACCGGATGCCCAATTACCAGTCTTCCCAATCCCCGAATCCCCCACAATCCTCAAATTCCTAATCCCCAAAAGGCCGGTAACGCACTTTTAACACCTCTGGTGCTTCAGATGTCCGTAGGCGGCGTCGATTGCTTACCATCATGTGATCGGTTTGCTCGTTTACAGGCTTATCCATAGAAAAAAATTGACTACCTATATTCAGATGGGTCGTAAGCTTTGTCGCTACGAATTTAAAAACCTAAAAGGCATCATGCGTTGAAGTTGCTTTGACCACCAACAGACCGACAGAAATTTTTGATTTGTGACTTCCGAAACTTCGGACGGACTTCGATTTTAACATCTAATAAACAACTTTACATATAAGTAATTAAACAAAAGTGTATCCCACAATATTTACTGTAGTTACCTGTCCAAACAATATAATACTTCAGTAGAAAAATACAAATGGTAGTAGATAATAAAAACTGTGCACTTTGGCCGAAGCCCGCGACATCACGACGCCTGTCGTACGGGAGTCGCCAGTTCTCTTAGTGAATCACTAACACTTCCTTTTCAAACTTGAATACTTTTTAAAGTCAAATGTAATTATGGATATGAGTAGTGTGTCATATTTCGTTCTTTGAATAAACAGTTTGTAGTCCATTTTGAGGTTATTTTCCTTTGAAGTGATTTGATTTTAGGAATCGGGTGTTGTTGCTTCTTGCAATTTTTCTTACAGGATTGGTTTTATTGTTTTATTTATTTATTTAATTTTGTAGGATTTTTGCAAAATGGTTTATATAAAACGAGTTCCTAGTAATCACATCATCTACAGAATCCAGAAGTCTTTTTATTGGTCTTATTAAACAATACTTCTTGTTAAATTCTTAATTTTTAAATACCCAATACTAAACCAAGAAACTTAGGTATTTAGATAGGGACCAATGAATTGTCCTCTGCCCAATACAGTATCTTTTCCTCCACTGCTCATCCTTGACTATAAGATCTTTTATTCTTTTCATGGTCATATAAAAACGAACGGACGGACAATAAATGATATATGCAGCTTCTGTTGTTCTTATGTTTGTATTACAATCGGCGACTGAGTGACGCTACTGATGGCCAGACAACACTCTGTTATGGTAAACTGAATCATTATATTATTCTTTCCTTGATGCACACAGAAATAAGGTACATAAATACTCTAATGCTACCCTATTTAAGTCACGCTTACATATACAACATGTAACGTATAATTAACGCACACCCTTAAACACCCCAATTACAATATTATGTTATAATCATAATACATACACTAAATTTTTAATTTAACATGTATGTATATGCATCCTTGCTGGTCTTCGTCATAAGGTTTATTTTTCTTTATTTTGTATTGAATGATAGAATTTGTATGAATACAAATAAAACTGCGATTTTAAAAGTCTTATCGCTTTGACTTACGGTCCATTTCGATTTGTTTTAACAATACAGGGTTAATATGACAATAATTTCCGTAGTTTTAAATATTTTTGGGATAAAAAATTGGGTTGCTGATTTTGAAATCAAAGCCCCGGTGTCCTTGATGATTATTTATTTATTGGCAACTTTACTGTTACATACATTGACTATAAACTAATCAAGATAGTTGCAACCCTAAGTGGAGGAATGAAAGGGACTGCGTGGCTGTCATCTTTCAGACCTTCCCTAGCTGGCTAATTCCAGAAGACCGCTAGGCTATCGAACAGGAGTTAATCGTACTTAGGTTCAAAGAAGGCTGCTAGGATACCGAAGTCTGGTCATCTAGCTAGTAGAATGATGATTTGTTCGAAGACAACTCTGCGTATAAAGGCGGATGGTTTGCATGTGTGCTCAATCTTCATAATAGGAGTTTGTAGTTGTGGTTGTTTTGGATAAATCTTATATTATTATACTTTATATTTATAATATTATAGAAAGCGGGAGTTTGTTTTTTTGTTTGTTTGTTTGAACGCGCTAATCTCCGTAACTCCGTAAATAAGACTTGTTGATTTGAATAATTATTTTTGTCTTGGATAGCGCATTTATCGAGGATGGCTATAGGCTATAAAACATCACACTACGAACAACAGGAGCTGAGCAGAGCGTGTGAAATCGCGCGGAAGTAGCTAGTTACACTATATATATGGCGCTGTGTATTCGTTACAGTACAACTTAAAATTGAATAGCCTTTCAGTATTTAGGCGTTAATGCCATATGGCATTTTCACTTCACACAGTCAACTATTATTCATTACTATTATACGAATTTTGTTTTAAGAAAGGCTTAAATACCTCATTACCTGTCGATTTGTACCGTAGTATGTTTGTCATAGACATAGACAGAAACTAAAGAGTAAGTGAGCAAACTACTACAATATTAAGTATTGTAAAAGCAATTTTAAGATCGAAAACACATTTGAATCTCTTATGGCGTTGCAGGTGTCCATGGACGGTACTCTCTAACATTCATTTGATACGTCTGCTTATTTGCAGCTCAATTCTATAATCTATAAAAATGCATAGGTAAGTATTTAGCTGTTTCACGTAGCCATTATAAATATGTAAATAATAAATCTAAATAAATAAATTATATAATTATTTATTTGATAAATATATATTATAAAAACAGAATACTTCTTTATTGAGATGGTTTAGGTTATTTATCTTATAAGTAATGCTGGTATGTTAACAGCTTTATCTAATCGTGTAGGTGATGTATTTATTTTGATTGTTATTTCTTGCTGGTCTGTAAAACGATTACCTATTTTATGGCATTTCTTTCTCAGTCTTTTCTACAAACAGTTATATTTTGTTATGAGCATACGATACAATAGTTATAGTATTTATCTCTTCAAGTCACTGGCAGTTTCGGACAGTTGCCTTTGTCATTGACTATCACAAAATTAATTAAGTAGTTACACACATACTCAACTCATACTTTTTATGACTTGTCTATTATTCTATGGCATTGCTTAGTGCCTGCATTAATATAGTTTACGAGGCGTCTGTTAGTCGCGGGTGCTGGCCAAAGGTGACCGGTGCCTGGTTGTGACCTTATGGCTCCTGGGGGGTGGGCAGCAGTCCAGGCTAGATGGTAAAAGTTATTCTTCTGTAATTTCAATTTATAGGGTGTTACGATGGGATTTTTGGAGCTATGATTAATAGAAAAGTGTAATAATATTGAAATTGGATTTGTTTTATTTTTAATTTGTTGCAATTCAAACACCGAAACTGAAAAATCGTAACAAATATGTTGCAACCTGAAATCTCATGCACGGCAGTCGCATTTATAACCACTCGACTAATATCTATTTATTAACTAGTTAAAAAAATTACGATGCAATCATAACAGTTCACAATGTTACACCCCAATCGTATCTAACCTTCATCCCCTAAACTTCATAGCGTAGGGCAGGGGCGATGATGCCATGATTTTGTTTACAAGACCCCACGTGACATCGAGGGTTGGCAGTACAGGCGACGTGGAGCCGCGACACGATGCCGCGACGTACGACACCGGCACGACTACGCGACGAGACGACGCCGGACCACCACTGGACTCCCCTAAGTCTGATCTCTTTTTGAGAGACTGAGAGATCTCTACCAATAGTATGATAATGTGTTACAAATATGTGTAATATGTAGGATAATACAGGAGCAAATAACGTACAATTTTGATTTATCTAAAACAGAAACTTTATTGTTAACATCAATTGAAACACAAATTTACCTCTATTAGGATCAAACATGTCATCATCATCAACAGCCTATAAATGCCCACTGCTGAGCAAAGCCTCTTCTCACACGGAGAAGGTTTGAGCATTAATCACCACGCTTGCTCAATGCGGGTTGGCGATTTCAAACTTATAATTAGAAATTATAAGTCCAATCAAACATGTACACATTACCAATACCAAACTAAAACAGAAAAATCGACAATTAAAGGTTTTTAAAGACGTCATTCTTGTTAGGCGACGAACACAAGGCTTATATACAAAGCATCTTACATATGTATACTTTGTTGTTTGTAAATAGTGTGGGTCGGCTTTGACCAGACCCGCAGAGGAGTAGGATGGGAAACAAACACATTCTAATCAGCAGACAAGGCAAATCAACATAGCTAGCTTTAAAAAATAAGTCGATATTCAAAAGTTTACATTTCTTGCTAAAACATAACATAACATCACGCCTTTTATCCCCGAAGGTGTAGGCAGAGGTGCACATTATGCCATTGTACAATGTAACACCCACTTTTCACTATTTATCTTATAAGTCCCATGTAATAGAGGGTGAGCCTATTGCCATATACCGGGCACAATACCAGACTCCGTGCTACTACTGAGAATTTATAAAAAACCCAATAATACTTTTCTTCTCGCTAAAACCTATAGATATTTTTGCAATAATACTGAAATATGCTTTAATAATGCCAATCCACCACCAAGCACTAAACTAACTTAGATAACTTAACTTCTAACTTAACTAGGTTATACACACAGCGCTAAAAGCTGAAACAAGATGGCGTTCAATCAAAATCAGTCATGATCACTAACACTATGATCAGTTACAAAGTAGTTAAGTGGGTAACTTAGTTCTAACTTAGATATCTAAGTAGTATTAGTTACTTTATTTTGAAATCTGTCCAGATTGACAGGCTGTAAAATGTACGTGACTTATATTCCGGTTTTAAGTTATGAGAGGGAAGCGGAAAAGTGGAGGAAAGAGTGCCGTGAGGTAATCATTTTAATTTTAAAATAGTAGGTACACTTTATTCCAGATATTTTGATGAAATGTTTTTGGACATTCAATACAAATGCGGGTGTTCAAAACAAGATTTGAGTTCGTAAGCATATTCTAACGTGTATCTATGTATTACCTACCTATTTTAATAGATCAAAAATCTAGATAGGGATAAATTCTAAAATGTAATATCACATGTACAGTTAGTCATCAATAATCAATCGACACCTTCCAACAACACCTCTTTGAAATATATAGCGTGAAGATAAACAGGCAGGATGGTGGATGAGAGGCGGCAATGAGACGCGTCCGCGCGTCGCGCCTCTCCGCCGTGCCGACAGAGCGACACCGCGACGCGACGCGACGACGATGCCATGACCTATGGGGGCTATCGCAGATAAGACATGGTGGCCAAAGTGCAACCGAGATGGGTATTATAATTGTCCCATTTCTATGGCTATTTGAGGTCATTTGGACCAATCGTTTGATGGTTTGGAGGGTTACAGTTTAATTGTTTGTGAAAAATACAAAGTGTTGATTAACAGAGTTAGGTAAGGTGTAATGACTTTTGGGTTTTGAAAGGATTTCGGAATATTCTAAACCTAAATCTAGATATACATTATTCAAAACAAGCCAAGAAACGACTTTGTGACTATTTTTGAGGGTACACCAACTGCTACTGGGCAACTAGCGAAATAAGAAAACTTGAGGGATCAGTTTACAAAATATGCCGTTTTAGTGAAGTAAAGGTGCCAGTGCTTCCAGTGCTGAAGGTGATAGCATCTAGCTAGCTCACTTTTCAAACAACTTTTTAACTAAAATCAACCCTCAATTATTTTATAACATATCCCAATATTACCTATAACCCTGCTTATCCCAAAAACAGTAAGCATCCCCCATGCTTGGAAGGGCGCAGCTCGGTTGGCGGCGCGGGGACGCGTCGGCATGGCGCGCGGTGCCGACTGGGTGCCGCCTGCTACCGCGCCGTCCGGTCACCTAAGCCCAATGTTGCCAGTGCCAGATAACATCTCTCAGCACCTCGCCAGTCGCCACCTACTGAGTTTAACCAAACTTCAGTTTAAAAATAAACAGTTCAAGTATTTTTAAGAGTCGTTAATTTTGGTTAACTTATCTGTGCAGTCGCCATGGTGAGGGCAAAAGAGTGGAGTTATTTTTTAATCATCTTGGATTTACTTGACGTTAAACAAAACAGAAATTTGAACACGGTGGACAGACTATTACACAGGTTGCAAGCTACGGGATGCAGGTCCTTTTCAATAGATTTATCTGGAAGTCAATATAGGAGGTTTGTGTTCAGTAGTGGACGTGTCATTAGAACCCACTATTCAACATCTCTGTCATACCGAAATAACATAGAATAGACGAAAGAAAAAGGTACAAGAAAACATACGTATTTTCGTCAACAGCTAGCAACACTAAGATCGGTGCCAATCTCCAGTTCGTTACTTTATTATTCGTTATACAAGATGATAGTACATGGACGCATTCGCCCATGAAACTGACAAATTAGACTGTTGTTCGGTCTTTCTAGATATCAGTCTCTTTAGTGCTGGTATTAATCTCACTTATTTGTACTTAGTTATATTGCAATTCATGCTTGTTTACTTACTTTGGCTTTTACTCAAGTACCTACCTACCTGCCTGTCAAAGACTATTCTAACGTAGATAATGCATTATTATATTTCCCAAGGACTTCTAAATTTATTATTTAATGTTTAGCGGTCAATGAGGACTCCTTGGCTCATGGACTATATTAATGAATCCACAGTATCTATAAAATCATGTATCGTATTGAATTGTCTTTCGAAAACACGTATCAGTTTATTAAAACTTATGTATTATGAGGTAACTTATATAAGACTAATGTTTAATACATTTTTGAAATATTTACTTTGATCCACAATATCTGTTTTTTCAGGAAAAGTGGGTCAGAAATAATGATATTTTTCGTAAAAACACCCTTGTACAGTAAGTAATGCTATTTTAATAGATTCATTTGTAGTATTGCTTAGATATTGTTAAACACTAAGCAATATTCCAGTTTGTATATTATTAGTTATTACAAACCGATACCGAGAAAATGAAAACGTACTTTGCCCGAAACAATAATCGAACTCTAGACTATAGTGATGATTTTTCATGACCATAACTTTACTCTTACGTTCACTGAGGATTTATAAAGTTCACGATTTGTGGTTTTGTAAAGAAAATAATAAAATTTTCTTTACTTTTACATCCATGACAGGGACAACTTTAAAAGGGATGGGACTACTTTCTTCTGTAAGTCTGTTTTGGCAAATATAGGTTATCGTTAAATAGTAACATTGATAGGATCGATTGGTTACAATGTATGGTTACAGGATTTTGTATATTAATAATTTATTAAAATAGTCATCTATCAACAAAGGAAGTACTCTGGACATCGGACAACATTAAAGTTAAATCAGGCACATAAGTGTTGGTTTTATTAAAATAACAACGTGAATTATATTTCATATACAATAATATACATAAATAAAACTCAAGCGGCTCACAAGCTCACGGCAATTTTCCAATATTTTCATGCCGGGGAAATTGTCACTTGAAATCCGTTCCCCTAGTTTCCGATGCTGCCTGCGTGCTTACTCACTCAAATCGCGGGCTTTACGATCTCATTCAGTTTCATTCACAAGTCCCGTTCGTGGATGCATAAATACCGGGATGTTTCGCGGTTTCGCGCCATTCCCGCGCCGACCGGCAGCCATGACACGCGTAGCCATATTGGAAAATGTCCGAATTTGTTCACGACAATACATAGAAGTTTAATGTAAATTATAAATGTTAGGATTATTGTTATACCTTGATTAGTGGATATTTTATGTGTATTTAAGGATGATTTTAAGGATAATAGAGATTTTATGAGGTAAGTTTTAGTTAATTGGAAAAATTTTCGCAACTTTCGCGAAGTAATTCTTTGGTTGTTCGCTTTTATTTGAGAACGAAAAAAAAATACATGGAGAGTAAAATAAAATCTCACAGATCTTGATTTTTATTTTTTGTTTTGGCAGTTACTTACGAAAAACGACAGACAAAATAAAAACAGTTGATTCTGTCAGCTTTTTATTTTAATCCGTTGCCTATCCTTGTTGCTTGCTTTAAAATTAATTTTATTACAGCTTGTATAATAAAAGATGGCGCCGACATCTATTTAAAATGCAATGTTGATATAAATCTCTAAGCTTATGCTAATATTTCCTTTATGTTAGTTTTGGCGCCTTCCCATTGGTAAATTAAAATATTCTCAGGCATAATTGTGGAAATTCTTGTTTTTGGTATAAGATGTAAACAAGTTTATTAAAATGTAGGTAATGTTGACTTGTAATGATGTTTATTTAACTTTAATACGCGGGTGGCGCCAAGAAAACTGTTAAAATGAATTCATGTGTTGTTGTGAAACAAGACAATGCAGCACTTGTCTGCACAAATTGCATTTTACATAGAATAGACATTTTTATTTGCATTGAATATAAGTAGGTTCTAGAATTAGTTAAGAGCTTTTAGAGTTTCTATATTTTTGAAGAGGCGTTAGTTTTCTCTAGATGCATTATGTATGCGTTTTCAGTATTTCTGTATTAGGTACACAAGTGTATGAACTGTTTTTGTAAACTAGAAAAATATTGCGATTTATTTGAGGTTGTTAAAAAATAATAGTTTAATTTGCACTACCCGTGTATCGAAACTTTACTCACTTAAAAACCTAATATAGAGCATTTTTTCACTATAGGAAATTATAAAAGGGTAGATATTTTTACTCCAGATGCGTAAATAGTAAATTTTTATACTTACCTAGTATAAAAAAATTACGTTAACACTCGCAATAAGCGCTTACCACCAGGCGAGATAGTGGCCAACCATCAAGCTATGAAGTATTTATAAAGTACTTACCTGTCGTTGGCGGTATTTCCGAACCGAAACGATGTTCATACCCTCAAGAAAAGAGCGTATTTCGTTTTAAAAGTCCAGCGACGCACGTTTGACTCCTCTGGTGTTGAGGTTGTCCATGGGCGGCGCTGATCGCTTACCATCAGGTGATTCCACTGCTCGTTTGCCTTCTATTCCATATAAAAAAAAATAAAAATAAGCACAGTCCAAAAAAAGGGCAAAAGCACTAGATTAATAAAGGTACCCCAGTAGAGGACCATGTGACAGGGGACGAGCTTTCTACTACACAGAAATATGTAAATAAAATAGATCTTTAAATTAGCCACTTTATGAAACTTAGAAAGTTAGAAGTAGTAATGTCAATAAACCAAGACAATACAGAAAGTGATGCCTAAATTCAAACGATAAACTAGACGAAAAACCTAGATATTTACACATTTAAAGAGCCTAACCAAAACCCAGGGTTTCTCCAAACAAAATTAGAATTCAAGTCAAACACGTTCGGACATCAATTAAATAGTATTCAATGTTTACCCCCTTAGCACGCAATGTCCAATCAGAGCTGCTTACAATCGGTCATCTTGTCCGCCAGTCCGTCGGCAGTCAATACTGTGACGTCAGGTTTCGTGCTTGGAACAATAACAGCTTAAACGCCACACCAGTTCCGTGATACGCAATAACATGTTGACATTTAAATAAATACGAGTATCCGTATTATTGAGAGATTTTTTTTAAAGATGTTTTTCTCTAAACTATAATTTGTTGAATCAAAATTGTTGATGGTGCCTATTGTTGCAAAAATAGAGTTTTTAAAGCTCTTGATCTCCGATGGGGCAGTCTAAATCAAAGTTACACTGAATTTTTTCGGTAGGTAGGCTTATACCTATTTAATTGTACCTACTGAAATTTAATTTATCTGGCATAATTTAATACTCCATTTAGTATTTTCTTAATTTTTCTATACGTTGCTACTCCTCCAAGTTGTATGAAATAGCCTTTCAGGAGTATCTGTCTTTGATATGCCTCAGAGCCCTTTAATATTCTTGATTTCATTCGATCATCTTGTTGGAGTCTTGGTCTCGGGATCCTTTTTTTTATATGTTCTCTGTGTTTTCTAGTTTCTCTAAAGTCTAAACAGTCAACTCTAGACGAGAGTAATATCGGATAGAACCTAGAAAGTTTGATAATCAAATATTTGATGTCGATGATACAGTTCAGAACGTTAACGAAGTCTCAGAGCGAAGACAGTTTACTTAAAAACACGTCATATCTGTCGGTTCATTCATAAAAACAGCTCCAACCGTAACAAGTTGTCAGTTGTCACCTCAACTCCTGAACTAATTAGGTCAACAATTACTAATTGCTTCAATATCAATGCTAACGATAAAATTAATGATTCCATTCAATTTATTAAAGTAGATGAAAACAAAAGTACTGATGATTGTGAAGAATGCAATGTTCCTAGCGAAGTAGAACAAAAAGCAGAACGAATGATAATATGATCGCAAAAGAAAAGAGAAAAAACAAACAAATAGATTCCATTCAAGCATGTCGAGTCATAAAAAGTGGATGACAAGTTTTTTACGTAGGTATCATGCGATCATCACAATATTTACTAAGTAAGATACGATTATGTAAGTTTCATTGCTGTCGTAAAGATATTTTTGCTCAAACATAATGACAGACAAGACGTTTTACTTAAAGTACTTTTTAGAAGATTAGTCTGATAGTTATGTTTATACGTCGTGAATGGATATGGTATCAATGTTCAAGTTGTAGGACTAGAGATAGAAGATTCTATTTTCTATCCACTCCTTTTAAAACTATGGACAATTAATATCGTTGATTGATTTTCTTGACTTTGAACTTTTCCCAATTATAATTTTCCAACACGTAGACAGTTAGCGCCATCTACCAGAAACTGTTCACATAACTTGCTCAGATGTGATTTTAACTTTCGAAGCCATTCACTTAGAAATGTTTTCCTTGGACTTCTTTTTTGAGCACTTTGAAGTATGAATGAATGAATGCTATCTGTCATCGAGTCTTTCAAGGCAAGGTGAGAAACTCCACGTGTAGATAGCATTCTGAAAATATACAATACAAAGTAGTAAAACTATCTCTGGCTGAAGTATTTTGAGTAAAACTTTTAACATTGGTATTTTTTCACGGAAATTCTTATGAAGAGAAAAACTTCTGCCTTGGGAAAAAATGTTGTTTATAATGTTGAAATTGACGTGTAACGCACTTAAAATCCCTGGCCAACTTGTAGGTACAAGGCATCAGCACATGCCATTGATATACAAATAAATACTTATTCTAAGTATCAATTTTCTAGTTGGAAATTCTTACAGTTACTTCCTAAAACAACTCCAAAACTTTAAGTCCAAATGTTTGTCTAAAAAGTGACGCATGTGCTCTACGATTCGGTATTTATTAACATTTATCTCTTCTGCAGCTGCTAATGTGAATTACATCTGTTACTTGTAACTAATCTAAAAGGCAGGTGGGCTGGGAAACCTGAACAAAGTATATCTTTTGATTTGCATACATGCGTCGATCATTGGTTTTATCGAGTTTACAAGTTGCAGGTGAAGATGACATTTTAGGAAATTATTTAAACGTTTGATCATTAGATCTTAGAGGCAAATTAAGATTATTCTATCGAGTTGCCAATAATCTTATATACGCTAAGTGGGAAGTGGGGCTTGTTAGAAGTTCCTTACTACTCAGCGCCCTTTTGCTGCATGGTTAATCCATCACTGTTAGATGTCTGCCTATCTCCCAGTTGCTTCAGCATGAAGGTGAGCGGCGCCGCGGCACGCTGCTAGTTATCTTGTACGTTTATTTTGTTGATGTGTCTTTTAGCTCTGCGCATTCCGAACCATGAACGGTCATAGATTAAGCAAATCATGCGGATAGAGTCTTTTATTTATTCTACTCGTTTTTTGTATTACTTTTAAAAATTAGTGAAGGTCCAATATAAGACCCTTGCGGTACTCCTATTCTAAAATAATCATTATTTGTTGATAACGCGCTATAAATCGTGTGTTAATTTATTGATAGGTTGAAAATCTTTCTTTACACATTTTTGAAGGTCTGTGGAACCTTCCTAACTGACTCATGATGTTCACTTCTTGAGGTTATCTTTATTAAATGCTTGTCTAAATTCTAAAATGTCAGTATTGTTTAGAATTGATTACTCGGCTATTACTATTCGCTACATTGTTGTGTGGAATTCACATGTGCGTACTGTTCTTTCACTGCCTCACAGATGGTTAATCCCGTTTTCTATTAACCTCACATTCCGCGTCGCTTCTACACGGTTGGCTAGGCGCTCGTCTGTGTTCGGTGGCGCCGCACGCACACACGCGCGCGCACCTGACGCCGCCGGTGGCGCCAGCCGCACGGCCCCGCCCCCGCGCCCCGCACACCCGCACCTGATAGACGTTAGCAACCGGCTCCCTGATTTGTGGGAGATTTAATTGGTTGAAAAAAAAATTGGGGAGTTTTGTTATGAAAGTTGTCGGTGATTTTACTGAGATAAATTTTATTTCAAATGCACACAATTTATTTGATTTGTAGTATTTTCTCACAAATTTCAAAGTTTTTATTATGTGAATGATACTTTAGACCTTTTAATAAAGTCACGTTGTTCACAAGATTATATTTTTGCCTGATTATTGCGATTAGATAAAAATAGAATGAGAATTATATCACGAGATAGTATTGATTGTGGTAGTTCACGTTTATTAAAAGTATAACAAACAAAATATTTCAAATTATTCCTGGAGTATGCAATAGAGTACTCAAGTTATTTGTTTCTATTTTAATGCCAAATTATGTTCATGATTTTATTTTGTCAAAATTGCCTTGTTGAGGACACATCTCTTTTATTAAAGTATTAAGAAAATAATAAATGGGGTATTAGAATCAGGGTAAATTGTATTCAGGTGTTGCACACCAGGCCGCGTCACTGCACTAGCCGGCGGAACGTAGTGTCCGTCAGTCGAGTGCCCGCACGCGGCGAGCGATGACGTGCCGCCAGCGTGAGTGTGTCGCGTGGCGCGAACGGCCGCGCGACTTGTGACCCCGTCGTCGGCATGTGATGTTCCGGAGACGCGCGCTGCGGCGGCGGCTGGAGGCGGCCGGCGCGCCTTCCTTGTCCGACGACCAGCTGCGGCGGCTCGCGAGGGCGTTGGACGCGGGCGCCGTCGGCGGGGAGTGCGTGCCGGCCGGTCACGCCGCCTCACAACTCCGACTTGCAGTCACCCGCCTCTCCAGGTTCCCCGACCTAAGAGACTCCAGCGAACTTCGCCGCCTTCCCCTGTGCGCTGACCAGCAGTGCTGCAACCCGTACCACTGGAGCCGTCTCTGCAAGCCCGGTATGTGTGACGTGATCAGGACGTTGACCCGCGCAACAAGTGCATCAAGTAAACATCGATGTCGTACGAATCTTGGGCTCAGTGTTCCTATGCCGTGTTTTGAATGTGTCCGCTCGAGCAGTTTGTGTGAATGGAAGATCAAACGAATGAATGGTTGCCGCCGATTGTGATTTGAATCAAGAACGTCGCTGGAGACGAGTTTGTTGGAAGTTTTCGGCCGTCGAAACGTTTCTAATTCGACCTAACCTTTTCTAACCTAACATAACCTAGATAGTGTTCATTAATTCTGCTTGAAGTGTCGTTACTTGTTTGTCAAGTGTTCTGGAATGTGTTACAGTATTCATGGAACTTATCTCTGGATCGTGGAGTTAAGGTTTTTTGAGAAACTATACAATTTATAGTTACGTAGAGAGTTCACGCGGGTTGCACCTATTTATCAGTGCGATTCGTTATCAGTGTATTAT
Source organism: Spodoptera littoralis (assembly GCA_902850265.1). Lineage (NCBI taxonomy): Eukaryota > Metazoa > Arthropoda > Insecta > Lepidoptera > Noctuidae > Spodoptera > Spodoptera littoralis. The sequence goes on along the minus strand of LR824542.2, from coordinate 827,494 downwards.
CGCTACTGTTTGTTTCTGTATCTATAGTTACGTTGCCAGTGACGTCAGGCTGCTCCGGTCACATACTCCACCGGCATTTGACACAAGTACGATATATAACACCATCCCTACATTAGATTGTTAGTGTAAACATTAGACTTCGGCGATCTATTTATAGCTGTGACATCAGCAGTAGTTTCTTGGATTTGTTGTATGAAATTTCAAAGGTCAACTTTCCTTCGGCGTTAAATTGTTTAACAGACGTTACTGTTCCATTAACGATTAATGACTTCGTTATTGGGATTGGTATTTTGATCGATTGTCTGAACGTGTTTGCACTTTCGATGTAGGTAGAGTCGGAAAGTAAAAGTGTTCTGATCGTATTTTTGTTCGTGATTAAGATTCCCTCCGGCGTGAGTTGCGTAGTCGGGGTGTGTAAAAAGCAGCTCGCCTAATCTGCCGTGGCGAGGGTCACCCGTTCGCGATAACTAGACAAGGTCGAGTCGCCGGCGCCGGCGTGCCGCGACGCTCGGCGCGCGCAGCCCGTTAACTTTTTAATTCGTCAGGCAATGGCGCTACCGCCTTTGTTAGGTAAATAGCTACATTCCGCCGCCCGGCGCTTCCTGAGGTCGTACAAATGACCCTTCCATGATATCATCGCAGATATTTGGTCGCGATCATGTTTTCGCCTCGTTTCCACGTCGAGACTGACAATCACTTCTCTGATGTCACTTTACTTATAATTTATGTTAATTTTCTTTTACCTAATCGCATCTTAATTTAGATGTGACTAAAACTCGTTTCTTGTGCTTCTCTTATCGATTATAATTATTTGCGATTTTTTACTCATTTTGGTCCAATTGGCGTGGTCTTATTTTTCTTGTTTCTAGAATATTGTTTTGTATTATCACTTTGTAGTTTTAAAATACCTATCTTTTACTTGCTGCTTTAAATGCATAAATGTGTAGATTTCTATTATTATGACGTACTGACCAAATCATCAGATATTTTCTATTAATTAGTTTGTTGTCACAGTCATTCTACTTAGGACCAAAGTCTCCAAACGTCCAAAACTCTCCAAATATTTCCATTCCAAATTTGCAACCGATCATTTTTGTCAATAACATCCAAATAAAAATACACCATAACGGGCAAGTGAAGTAACAGGGATTCACTCATGTTTCCAAACTAATGAGTGACCATGACATCGACTCACGCGCAAGTCGCGTCGCCTACTTAAGATCGACGCCCACTTTACCTATACTTCTCACTGTTCGTGGGTGTACTGACAATGCCTGTTAGCATATTAATTAAGAAGAAAGCCAAGTAAAAATATGAATATTTATGTTTCCTTATGAGGACAGAGCTGTGGTTAGTACTTGGGAGCTTAGAACCACAACTTTGGACGGGAGACGTATTTGATTGGAACCAATCTTGGCATACATTGCATGTTCCTCCATTTCTAACACTCCTCTAGACTTTTGTAGATTGACGAAATTGCTGTTATTTAGACATTCTGATCTCTTTACAGAAACAATAATTTGATAGCTAACCAAAACTACGATCAGTGCCAGATACAATTTTGGTTATTTCAGAACTACTTCATTGGTAACTCCTAAGTGTGTTTTTCGAAGCTACATCGAAAACATGACCAACGTGATATCGAAATGTCTAATCCTTTTGCCGTTCACTTTCGCTACAGGATCGCCATAAATGGACATCAAATTGGCCAAATAGTTTCTCATAGGCATTCCAGGTTATGTAATTTGCTAAAGTATTCCGTAACACCAGTATCTTTGATTTTGGAACCATAATTAACCATGGAAGGAATAAAGTATCCAAAAAACTCCAAAGAATTTGAAATGTCTGCGCTTTTGTCATTCCAAAGACTTTAAATAAAATACTTTGAAATCTAAACAAAAACAAAGTAATCGCTATTGTTTCCGATTTGGATAACATCCGTGAAATGTTGTTGTTTAGAAACCGATCAGTTGCAGTAACATTCCACATTTCAACTTCGTTTGTTTTCATTTCTTTTGTCGGCGTAATTACAAGATGGTGCGCTGTAGGTTGGAGCCGCCATCGTGCCACCTGGCTCCATTAGGTCGTCACCGCAGACGCTACCAATGCAGGTGAACTTTTTTCCGTGGTCTGTCGCGACGAGTTCGCGACGCCACTGTTTTTGTTCACTTTCCCGTCTTGTTCCCACAGCGTGCTCACTAAATATAGTCGCCATTATTCCTCGCACATTTGATTTGTGTGCACATTGCCAACCGACGCAACAATCAACAGTTCCCGCTTGCTTGTGTTTTGGTCTGGTTCTAATTTCATTCTACTGCTAATTAACATTTTCAGTCTACGTAAACATTTGATTAACATTCTCTAGTCACTTTCGTTGCAATGAATATCTTCAATAAACCTCAGTAAATACGGGTAATTATTTCAGTTTTACGATCTCGCAGATCGTATTACGGCTCATCGTAAATTTAATCATCGATATGTTTATTGTTGTACACCTGCTCGATTTGATTCATCACTTTTTTGTTTTGTCCGTCGAGACGTTCTTTTTTTAGACGAACAAGATGAACAGGAAATCCTTGTCCAGTCTAGATAGCAAGCATTCAATTTATTCACGCAGATCAATCGTACAGCGAGTTTGGGGCGCGTGGTCGCCAATCACTAGCAATCAAGCCGCGCGGGCCTCTATTTGTGAATGTTTTTATGCGAGCCGGCAGTTTTCGAACGCCTGCTGGTGGGAGGAGAGGGGCTCTTATCTTATCGAGCGCAGGCGTCGACGCGACGCCGCCGACTCACAGGATCAAAGATTGCCACGAACTCGCGATCGCTTTGGCACGTTCGCCGTGACTATCCACCGGCCTGTCATCTCATACCCATTACGGAAATCAGTCACCCACATCCGGCAATTAAACCCACATCCACGACGGACAAACATTAACGAAGAATTCTAACTACCATTTACAAGTAATTTGGTGCCCACACGCCATTTCACCGGGCCATTACAAGTGGGGTCCAAAATTTAATGATGTCGTCTAGATAGCAGTATGAGAATCCATCTGTTGATGTTAGCGACGCGTCGGAGGCGGCGGCATGGCCGATATTTATTTAGCCATAATTGCTTGTCGGCTGACTGGCGCCGGCGCCGTGTCGCGCCGCGCAGGCGGGGGCACGCGGGCGCGAGGGGGGCGGGGCGCGCCTGCGCCGGCGCAGGTACGCCCGCCGCGCGCCGCACTGCGTAAGCTCAACTCGATTTTCGTGATCGGTTTTTTTTTGTTTTATTGTAGTCTGGTCATGTTTTTGGGTAGCTTTGTTGAATTTGTGAATGGTTCTCTTATTATGGGCGCCTGAGAATAGACTTGCATTAAAAGAAATCGTTTACAGCTAAAATGTTAGTGCCTACTCATCGATAGTTGTTTATTCAGTAGTACAACAAGACAAAGAAGCTTTTAATAGCGTAGTGCGTGGCATTCACATTTTTCAGATAAACGATCGGCAAACGCTATTAATCTCCGGCGAGTTTACTTTCAGATTTGATATTATCGACTTAAGTACGTGGTCGCAGACTGTGTCACAAAATAGCCCATTGACTGGCGGCACCTGTGACAGAACCGGTCGCTCCCGACGGTGGCTCTTGCGAAACTGGAAAAATTGTCGTCTTTTATTACCTACACGTACCGGAGCGAGCCGACGTGTTGCCGATCGCTCATTTCACTGCTTGTTAGGAGGTCTTTTGACCAATTCACAAGTTTCAGTGCTAATTTATGATTAACTTTTCTGCTACTTAACATTTCATGATAGTAGTACGGTAATAAAATTAAACATCTTGAAATACAGGCCAGTTCGGTGCAGACAGGTCATAATTATTGTGGCTAATTAATCATCAAACAAATCAAAGTTAAGTTACAAACGAACTTTAGGGAGAAATGTTGTCATTGGCACGGTGCAGTCACGTTAGTTACAACGTGCTGTTACTTAGAAACAGATTGATCCTTGAAATACTTAATTTCATCTATGAATCAGTTCCTAGGCAGTGAAAGACTAGATTGGAGATAATTTTAAAACAGTTGGTGATAGTCAGTTGAGTGACTCAAGTCTAACTAATAAATTTTTTCGTAATGTTACAAGTATTTCGGCGGCACGGCAGGTTATCGCTTAGGAGAGGCCTTTTTGGGGATTAGATGAACCGTTACCAATTGGGTATAATATATTGAAATCAAATTATTCTTAAATAATGCTTATTATGTGTCCGTATCTTTGGCCAAACACCTGTTTCATCGTCAGGTTTTACATTCAGTCGCCTTGAAATCATAATATTAATTTATGTTTCGGTATTTTGTTGTGATTCTAATTTACTATTAATGAACAATGGCCAAACAAAGTGGCAGAAGAATTTGTGAAGACATGAGCATCCCATGAGGCTGATGATTATGAAACAGCACGGACCTTGGAAGTTCTCTCACGTTACCATTTCAATGAATGCCTGCTTAACTTTACGTTTTATGTTTCACTAATGAGCGTTAATTATATCATCAGAAGTGCCGGTGCTTTAATATGTAAACTAACATGGATGATGGCTATAGCTCCGATCACTTTAATTGGGTATAATTTGTTTCTGAACCAATCAGAGCCCTTTGAACTTTTGGAGTTTCCTATCGTTTTTTTTATTATGTTTTAAGTGTCACATTAGCGATGTTTGTTTTGGGTGACTAGTCATCGATCTCTAATTGGATCTTCTTCTACATTTAGGAAAAAGTTATGGTGTTGCTTGAGTTCAGAATCAATGTCGACATGAACACTTGATGTTATTTCATATTGTTCATTGATTACAGCTTTTTCTTCTTCAGCAAATTCTTCAATCGATTTTGCTTAGACCACAATTTGTCAAATACAAGTTTGATCATTCATGTCATCGTCGATATTCTATAGTCACCACAGTAAATAGTTACCAAGTTATTTTCAATAGCTTCATTTTATTGTGGTTCCTTAATTATTAACCTTTGCACGTGTTCATTCTACAATTGGCTGTACCTGCATTTAATTTTACCGATCAATCAACGCCCGACTATTTGCATCATATAAATTCACCTCGTATTGTTTGTACGTCATTGCCTTCCGGTCCTGCCTAGTGTCGACAACCAAGGTCCACGGCGACATCTTACGTCAATACGCTACAACGCCATCTAGTTGTCATATTCTCTACTACTTTGTTAAATGTAAATAACCATCGAATATTCTTATTGCATAAATTGGACAAAACTAAAATAAATTAAGGACTATTGTTTCTTGTTAAGAAATATAAATTTCAAAAGCACTGTCCTTGCTTTTTAGTGATTTACATATGTCAATGTTATAACAATGCTAAAAGTGCGTATCGATCGAAGAACTCATAAAACAACTTATCTAAAACAAAACAAATGAGGATAACAAAAAGTAAGGTCTCTCAAAGATCATTGAACATTATGACTCTTCTAATTTTAGGGTCATTGATTAAGAAGATTTGGTTGAGGTCACACAAGTATGTGTTTGAGATAACCAGAAAAACCTTGATGAATAAGTAGTGGTATCTAGGGTTTATCCTAGCGTCCGCGTGGGAGCTGCCGACGTGCGGCCGCCCGGCGCCGCCGGAGGCGCCATCCGACTTGTTATAATTCGGGCGGGCTATTTTCGTCGATTCACACGCGCGCGCGCCACGTTCCATGCGTATAACCGACTTTTTTTGAATTTTACACTTTTGTTGCTAGGTTAGAGACCAAAATCCTTAAGCAATCCCGTGCAATTTTGTACCTCAATTACTCATCCATTTACTTTGAATCCTGGTAAACTCAAAACGTCTTCCTAAATGAGTTTCCTGTCGAGAATTGTAACGGTTCATTCTCTAATAGGTTTACTACGTCTGTGACATTTTTTGTTGTTGTCAGCTTGTCCCATTTGGCAATGACATGCCTCCTGATTATCATTGTTTAGTCCGAAAATATCTTTAAGTTCCTTCTTGTGTTTTTAGCACAATAACAACCTCAAATGTAAGTGTTATGAAAACTATGAACAGAGTTTGAGTTTACAATGTGTCCCGGGAATGTTCAGGCGCGTGGCGTCGTCCTTGAGACGGGTACGTGATGGTGCGCCGTGACGCGTTTCCACAGTTTTCTGGCAGATTTATGGTGTATTAAAGTGGATTTATTGATTGTTTATTGTTTTCGATTTAGATTTCTCAAGTAATAGACTGAGATTTGTAGTTCGGTCTGTTTATCGATGTAAACAATGTTTATTTTTCGATGATAGACTTAAATGAAATCGTTTATGAAGGATGGATGAGCCGGAACCGATTGCGTGATGCACCTCGTTGCGATAACTTATTACTGACATTATTCAGGCTCTGGCGTTATGTATTGGAAATCAAGAGAGATGAGGCATTGGAATTCAAAAACGAAAAGTTTGAAAGAGAAAAACAAATAGATCTAATTATTTTAGCAATGACATGTGGTATGGAGCCAACAGCGCGTCAGTACGAGGACCGACGTCATTTGATACGCAATGTGATGTAGAAAATATTCAGTCAACAATATGGGCGTACTCTCTGCCATCTCTGCCCAGGGGACATTGTCACACACCTTTCTACCGCTCGCCTGTTGGCAGTGTCCACAGCTTTTCATTCGTTTAAATCTAAAGCGAAGATTTTAAATAGTATACTAGATGTTTCCGTCTAATAAAATGATTGACGCTGTAGTGTTTGTAGAATTATATAGTTCTGTCGTCTCATGCATACACGCCGCGCGCTATAGTATAGTGGGGGAGCGGGGCATACTCCCCCTCCCTCACTCACTTTGCTTGCAACCACGAAGCTGGACGGACGCGCGTGCGGCGAGTTAGGCAGTGAGCCGATATCAACCAAAGTGCACAAACAGTACATTTGGCGACGAGTATTCCCTTTAAGTGCCGTCATTGTGGACGCAGTTGGGGAGCAGTGGGTTGCGGTCGCCGGTGTCCTCGCGGTGTTTGACAGTTTAAAATTTGAAAATATGATTGTTGTATTCAATTGTAGAACAAACGGATGATGCCGTATTGTTTACATATTTTGAGCGACAGGGTGTTGATAAATGGGTTGAATTACTTTATAAATTACGGTTACATGTCGTACATAGGGAAGTTAGTCAGAACGGATGATGCCCGTTCACGACTAGAAGTGTTATGATCAGTTATGATTGAAGCTTTCGTAAAGGTTAGTCAGAACGAATGACGCCCGTTCATGACTAGGTAGAAGTATTATGATGAACTAAATTGATCAGAACGGATGATGCCCGTTCATTACTAAAAGTATTATGATGGATATTGTAGGTCAGAACGGATGACGCCCGTTCATGACCAGAAGTATTACGATAATTGATGACGGAAGCTTTCATAAATGTGTTTTACGAAGCCATAGAACGGATGGTGCCCGTTTTGTGACCTATTTCGTTATTTACAGGTAACAATGGCAAACCTATCGTTAGAAAAATTTGAATGCGAGGGTGAGGTGACATCGGTGTGCGTAAGATGGGAACGATGGAAAAGAAGTTTGTACGTATACCTAGAAGCTGCAAATGTTACTACACCAAGTCAGAAGCGAGCAAGTCTTTTACATTGGGGTGGGTCAGAATTACAAGAAATATTTTATAACATTCCTGACGAAGCCGCAACGAATACCTCAGAGGAAACTGAAACAGATGTTTTTAAAATGGCAATTAAGAAACTGGATGAGTATTTTGCACCCAAACAAAGTAAAAGATTTGAAAGGCACGTGTTTAGATTAATAAAGCAGGAAGAAAACGAGAAGTTTGAAAAATTTGTTGTCCGGTTGCGACAACAAGCTGCTAAATGCCAATTCGTTGATCTAGATGACCAGCTCCTGGATCAGATTACTGACAGATGTAGTTCAGAAGAATTAAGGAAGAAAATCTTAAAAAATGGAGATAAAATGACTCTTGAAGATGTTATAGCTGAAGCAAATGCGTTAGAAGTAATAAACAGACAATTAGAAGATTTTAGTCAAAAACAGAAAAGGAATCAAGACGTAAATCAAGTGAAAGATAACAGTAAAAATAAAAATCAAAGAGGAAAAAGAGAATGTTTACGATGTGGCGGGTGGAATCACTTAGCATACGATGAGAAATGTCCAGCAAGAGGAAAGAAGTGCACAAAATGTGGAAGAATCGGGCATTTCAAACTGCAGTGCAAGACAAACCCGCTAAAAAGGAAACTAGAAGAAGACGCAAAACAAACACGCAATAGAGATACAAAGAAATTCAAGAGACAAGATACTAACAACATAGACGAACAAAAAAAGTAATTCAGATGAAGAAATTGATTATGTGTTTAACATGAACAGCGATGATATTGTAATCTGTAAAATAGGAGGCGTAGAAGTCGACATGTTGATTGATTCCGGCTGCAAGTACAATTTGATTACAAGTAAATCTTGGGGTGTTATGAAGAGAAATAGGATAAAAGTAATTGAACAAACACAAAATCCAAGAAAGAGATTTTATGCTTATGGATCCGACTCTCCTCTAAAGTTGTTAGGAGCTTTTAAATCTTCAATAGAACTGGCAGGAAAAACTCAGCATTCAATTTTCTACGTAGTTGAAAATGGCACTAGAAATCTATTAGGAAAAGTGACAGCCGTGGCATTAGGAGTATTAAGGATTGGTGTAGCAGTAAATGAGATACGAAGTAAAGTATTTCCAAAATTCAAAAATGTTGTAATACACATTCCAATAGATGATAAAGTAAAACCGATTGCACAGCCTTATAGGCGTATACCAATTCCTCTAGAAGGCAAAGTTAATGCTAAAATAAATGAACTTCTTGAAAAAGACATAATTGAAAAAGTTGATGGTCCTTCAGAATGGATATCGCCTATAGTTCCCATATTGAAAGAGAACGAAGATATCCGCCTATGTATAGATATGCGACGAGCAAATTCAGCAATAAAACGCGAAAACCACCCGTTACCGACAATGGATCAGTTGCTACCGAAGATAAGAGATGCGGTCATTTTCAGTAAATTGGATATTTGTGATGCTTTCCACCAATTGGAACTTCATCCAGATTCAAGATCCATCACAACTTTCATCTCAGCCAAAGGTCTTTACCGGTACAAAAGGATGATGTTCGGTATTTCTTGTGCTCCGGAAATATTTCAGAAAACTCTTGAGCGTATTCTCTTAACTTGTAAAGGGGTTATTAACTTCATTGACGACATCTTAGTGTACGGGAAAAACCGAACAGAACATGATGCCAGACTTCAAAAAGTCACTGAAGTGTTAGAGGCCAATAATGTTATATTAAGGCATGAAAAATGTATTCTTAGTACAAACGAAGTAGAATTCTTAGGCCACAAACTTTCTAAACAGGGTATAAGACCATTAGATAAGTACTTAAGTACAATTGAAAAATTTAGAGCTCCTACTACTGTTTCTGAATTACAAAGCTTTATGGGCTTGATAAATTACGTGGGCAAATGGATTCCCAACTTAGCTACAAAAACAGAACCACTTAAACAATTGCTTCGTAATAAATTTGGCAGAAACACTGATATACGTGAGTTGTGGGGAGAGAGTCAGCAAGCTTCTTTTAACTCTTTAAAAGTTGACCTTGCTGACATATCTGACTTGGGCTATTATAACGTACAAGATAGAACACTTGTATTTGCCGATGCAAGTCCGGTTGCTATAGGTGCTGTTCTAGTACAGGAAAATGATTCTGGACCACGTGTTATTGCATTTGGAAACAAAACCCTTACCGATTGCGAACGCCGCTATTGTCAGACTGAAAAAGAGGCATTAGCACTGGTATGGGCGGTAGAACACTTTCACATGTTCCTTTACGGAAAAGAATTCAACTTGGTGACTGATCACAAGCCTCTGGAAGTGATATTCAGTCCAAAGTCAAAACCGTGTGCGAGAATCGAAAGATGGATGCTCCGGTTACAATCATACCAGTATAAGGTTATTTATCGCCCGGGAAAAAACAACATCGCTGATCCACTTTCTAGACTATGTAAACTCACCCCGGAAAATAGTGCCCCAAATGTCGATTATGTACAAAACATAATCGAGCATGTTAGACCCATAGCGGTATCATTAAGCGATATTGAGCGTTGTTCTAATGAAGACCTAGAAATTAAAAAAGTTAAAGAAGGTGTTCATGAGCGTAAGTGGGATGCAGCTGTAAAATGTTACAAGCTGATTGAAAATGAACTTTGCTTTCACGAAGGAATTCTACTCAGAGGAACTAAAATCGTTATACCAAAAGTATTGCGAAACAGAGTACTATCAGCGGCGCATGAGGGACACCCAGGTATCGTGGCAATGAAAGCGAGACTCAGAACAAAAGTGTGGTGGCCTAGATACGACCAAGATGTGGAAAAGATGGTCAAATCATGTAAAGGATGCACACTCGTGTCTGTACCTAATGCACCACACCCTTTGAAAAGAAGAGAATTGCCATCACATCCATGGGTTGACATTGCAATCGACCTTTTAGGACCATTACCATCCAACGATTATCTTTTGGTAGTAGTCGATTATTACTCTAGATATCAAGAAATAAAGATTTGTCGAGATATATCCAGTAAGGAAATGATAAAACTGCTAAGGGAAGTTTTCAGTAGGCTCGGTTATCCAGTTTCTTTAATGGCAGATAACGGAAAACAGTTTGTTAGCGAACAATTTAAGTCATTTTGTAAGGAAAATGACATAAAATTATATCACTCTGTTCCGTACTGGCCGCAACAAAATGGAGAAGTCGAGCGCCAGAACAGAAGTATACTGAAACGACTACGAATATGCCAGGCTGAAAATAAAATTCACTGGAGAGAATCGTTAGTCGATTATCTGACTATGTACAACAATACCCCCCATACAGTCACAGGAAAAACACCAGCAGAGTTGTTCTTCCAGAGGAAAATCAGGGATAAAATACCTATGATCGATGACGTGGAGCATAGAAATGATGACATGGACTTACGAGACAAGGACAGAGAACAGAAGGAAAGGGGAAGAGAGTACGCGGACAGAAGAAGGAAAGCACAAGATATTGACCTAGAACCAGGAGAGAAAGTATATATCAAAGATATGAATAAAGCAAATAAACTCAGTACAAATTATGAACCAACTCAATATACAGTTAAATCACGAATTGGGGGCGATGTGGAGGTAGAAAATGAGGAAACAGGACAACGTTTGAGACGAAATATAGTACACCTAAAAAAGGTAGAAGGAGAATGGAAAGTAATAAGAGAGGACGAAACAGAAGATCCAGATAGAAAAGAAGAGGACTAGAAGAATTAGAACTTGCTAACGAAGAATAAATTACTAAAATAGATTTTGATTTGATTTAGGTTATGCTTAAAATAAAGAACTAGGATGTTAGTTTCATTTAATAAATTGTCATTAGAAAAGCGAATGAAGTTAGAAGCAGGAACAAGCAAAATGTTATGATGTTAATAACAAAAAGTTAATTGGGAAGTGAAGGAAGAATTAAATTAGTTAGTTACTACTAACAGTGTTTCTTAAAACCAGAATATTGGAAAGATTATTGATGCTATTAACGTTATGCTGAATCGTAAACTTTAGTTGATTATGATAATTGAAAAGTAAAAAGAAAAGGCAATGGGGGATCAAAATAGTTTTAAATTAAAAGAGTACATTACCTTTGTGATGTCAAGTAAAAAGGTAGAAGATTGTTATGATGCTCTAATAAAGATGTTCTAAATATAATAAAAGTTATTATTAATAAAGATGTTACTAAATATAATAAAATTTATTATTATATCTAAAACTCATTAAAATAAGGAAGAGATGTAGTGTTTGTAGAATTATATAGTTCTGTCGTCTCATGCATACACGCCGCGCGCTATAGTATAGTGGGGGAGCGGGGCATACTCCCCCTCCCTCACTCACTTTGCTTGCAACTACGAAGCTGGACGGACGCGCGTGCGGCGAGTTAGGCAGTGAGCCGATATCAACCAAAGTGCACAAACAGTACAGACGCCAAGAGCCATAATTTGGATTATTCTGGACGGTCGACGTCTTTTGGGTAACAACATTACTTTTGCGAAAATTCTGTGGAATTGCAATCAGCACAAAATCTTCATTGTAACTTGGAAGTATTGAGAAACTGATTGTGAAGAACTCATTGATGACAAAACTTATCGGTACAAGATATGTTTAACGCAGGAAATGTTAATTTAGCATGTAAATGTGTGTTGGTATAGTTAGCGGCAGTATTTAGGCCATGCATGTGACTATGGAACATTGGCTAATAGAGTACGAGCAGACCAGCAAAGCAGTTTCATAGAGTGGCTCTTGAGAGAAAAAAATGAGCGAATTTGAGGCGGACAAGAAATAAACTAATATTTGGACTGGATATATCTGCAGCACGTAAACATCGATGAGAAGAAGCCGCTTGATAGAAAAAAAATTGAGACGATCATAAAGGGTCTTGATACTACAAAAACACGACAACTAAGATCTTCAGTAAAATAATCAGAAACTGAAATCCTAAAACAAATGTAGAAATATCTACACAAACAAATGTATATATATATTAAATTCCACCATATAACAAAGTCAATAATTTTCTAAACATAACTATGAATCAGTGCATATTTACAATTTGGTAGAGCGGTGCGCCGGCGCCGGCTTGCCAGCCCATCTACGCCGCTCGATTGTACAACACTTATAAATCGTTCCACTCTATTTCTATACCCGTTTCTGATTTATTTCGTTGCATAGATTTTGCTTTTATGGAAGCTTTGATTAAAATGGAGCAACAAATATCCAAAGATTTGAAATTGTCTGCAGAACGTTCAATAAATTCTCCATCACACCTCATGAGACTTCAACTAAAGGTGATTTTCATAAAGTAACTGGATCAAATAGTGTTGCAGCAATTTTAGATTATCTAGATCGATTTTATGACTAGACTAAAGTGTAGAAATAAACATCAGTTCGCGTTGCACTCGGCCAGCATAAAGTTGTAAGCCATTGCAATAAACCAAGAAAACTGGCTTATCAATAACTGTACCATTTAATAGGCTAACTGTCCTGCACTGATCAAAGCAATTGAATAAATTTTTTGATATTTATTATCGCCGCCGCCGCCATACTGGTTGCAGAACATAGTGTGAATAGAGCTGCGGACGCGGAGGGAGCCGGCCAGGCCGACCGGTTCGCCAGTTACATAGTAATCGAAGGACAAACTGACAACCTACGGTATTTATTGCTATAGATTGAATGTTTAGATTAATTACACATGCCGGGCCTCCATACGCGCCTACCGTAATACTTATCTACCTCATCAGACGGCATTCCTTCATGTGCACATCAAATTTAAGCTTTATCTAAATTTGTACAGGATCCATTCTTCATTGACGAATCCCTTCGATAATTGAAACACGATATACCACCGCGTCACATTGAAATCTAAACCCTCGCCCCTCGACATTCGATACAAATCAATTTGCACTCGTTGCAAGTTTAAGCTTCGAAGCAAATGAACTAATGATTTCTAATTAAAGCTGTTAGGAAACTGCACTCTATATCGGTCACGACAAAGTCTTTTTTCCGTTAATAATGTATGGTGTTTATGATGTAACAATTGTAAAAGTAATTTCAGTCACGCCACTCTCTATATATTTATATGCTATAGTTTGTTGTTGCAAAAAGGTGAGATATCACGGGTGTCGGTGATTTGAATATCAGTTTTATCGCGACAGATTAGAGTTTGTTTTGGCTGTTCGTTAATGGCAAGGTTGTTGTTGAGCTCACTCGTATGGACATAAAGTTCAACAACAATATTATTTATATCTGCTAGATGCTACGCTAGGCGTTTAGGGTCATTTACTCTTGCATCGTTTACTCTTTTTTCAGCTGCAGTGTGTCGGGTGTGCGTCGAAAACATGTGACTCATACAGCTCATGCTACAATATTCATAACACTGAAAGGAGTCTTTAATCTTATTTGAGATGCTGTCGACTAACATTTAACGTCTGTGTACCTAGCTGTCAACAAAATCGTACGGTTCCAATATAATAAAATGAATTTAAGTGCACTTAAAGATTGTACCACGTAATAAAAAACGAATAAAATTTCACATGATTTATGTCGGATCTTCAGAAATTCCGAGTTTTATCATCCATTCGATATGCAGGTGCATGCATTGATTGTTTAGAAATTTCTTGTGCAAACGCCGTTAAACAGTTCTGAGAACGGCGCGCACAGTGTACATCATAAAATCATATATTGAATTCAGTGATTATAATGGTCATATAATTTGTATTCAAAATGTCCAGCGGCATCGATTCGGTTGAAAAACAATGTTGACACGTCCACAGCCGCCTGGCGCCGAATTGCAAATGACAATTGCACAATTCACATTCAGAATTTGAAAATACTAATGGCGTACGAAATTCTAAATGACCAATAGCGCGTGCCTGTTTGTTCGTAAATGGAATAGATCGCGCTCTGGATTCAAACGACATTATTTAACGTTACTTTGTTTGTGTTCTTTCCTGGTTCTTTCTCAGAGCCAGCCTACTTATTGAAATGTGGAAATTATACCGTCTCGTCTAGTCTCCACAAAATATTGGGCGGCTTCATTGTTTTAAGTCAAAATCTATTTTTTGATTGTCCAAAATTACACATTCGTCACAAATGACAGCGGCATTTGATCGAAAAGGGCACATAAAATTGTCGTTATGAGGTCAAAATATAGGTTAGTCATTATTTAGTCGGTGATCAAGATTCGATTCCACGGTTGGACATAATTGCGGGCGGTCTGGGTTCGTTTTTACCTGATCCGGTTACGTGTTGTTTGTTTTAAGTTGGATTTCTTTTATTTTTCGGTCGAGACGGGTAACGCGGGTGATTACTGGTGATTGAAAAAAGTTTGAGCGATTTTTTGCATTCCTCTTTTAATTTTTCCGTTGAATCAACTTGGGAACTTGATATGTAACTTAATCACGTAACTTTAATGGTCAACTGTGAATTCGTTATTGCTTTGGAGTAGAAATACATGTATAAGGAACTAGCTACTATTTAATTTTAGAAAATGTACTGTAAAGTAATTTTAAGTTTAAGTGACTGTAGGAAAATAATGATGTATACTAATTTTGTGTTTTCTTTGTTTACAGAAACCCCTCCTCCACCTTATAGTCGATACGCAATGGAAGACCTCAAACCTAAAGGTAAGAAATAACTTAAATTGAATACTAGTTAAGTAGTACCTAATTTACTATTTATTGTAAAATGAAGTATTTTTACTAGAAACTAATTGGTTACTATATCCATACTAGTGTTGAGATTCTATTTCAAAAGCATCTCATATTGGAGAAGGACAAGACTAGGTTGATGAAAAAAAATAAACCAGAAATCTCTTTATTTGACCTTAAATGATGGCACATCTCTGGTCTTAGGTAAACCTAAGGCTTTTATAAACAATACTTAGAATTTTTCTCTGTAAACCAGAAAAAAATCTATAAAATTGTATGTCCCTTGCAATCTTAACTCATGTGCCCGATGAAGGACTAATAAATAACTGTATCAAGCCCATATATTATTACAGTTTCCTAATAGAAATACAGCGGGCATTATAAAATCATAGATCATAGATGGTCACTGACAAAAGTCGGTAGATCGTGGAATCCGACCGCACCGGCGCCGGCGCAGCTTCCTGGAAATTAGGGATGCTTAGTGTTGTATCTGCTGTAAATATTTTGAAGTATCGATAGATTTGTTGTTAAAAACGTCTACTTATTTAAAATGTCCTAAATATAGATATTAAAAACGAGTATTGAAGTTGTAATGCTGAAAATATTATCATAAAACATTAATTTTTATCAAAATTAAACAAAAAGAACACGAAAATATTTTAAAACTTTAACATCTTTATCTAAAAAACCAGATAATATTTCGACAAAACTTCATTCAAGAACACATTTTAAAGAATATAAAAAAAATCGCTTCATTCACATTGCTAGCTAATTAACCACAAAGTTTGTTACAAAAATCACATGTTTACGTAATTTCTGTCATACAAACAGATAATGGTAGCGATAACTACGAACTTCGCAAACACACTTATCGGTGCTAATTAAATACTGTAATTAATAGATGCGGGGTCCGTTGCGGTCGTGCGCCTTGCAGATATCACTAGAATTTTGAACTAATGTGTATGTTTATTTCCTTTAAAACAATATAATCAACAACAAATACAACATTAAATAAATGATAGATTACGGTATTTGTAAGTGCACATCACTATCGACTCCCGCGCATCCCCACCGTCTCAGCCTGCGCGCGCATTCCAGCGCCATCTTTAAACTACATTATTAATGCTTGCGCCGCTCAGCAAACGGACTTTTGAGTTTTTTCCACGTCCCTTCAAAGGCACCACGCGGTGATCCGGTATTTGTTTATAATAAAGACCCCAGCGTTGATGTTCCCGTATTATTTTCGGTAATAGGGATTTCGGTATGAATAATGAGAGAGGCACGTGCTTCGTAATGCTGATAGGTTATTCAATTATACGATTATAAAGGATTAATGTTGATAATATGAATGTGTACGAATAAAACCAATTAGATTTTTGTCTTTGGCTTCGTAAAATTCGTTTTAATAGGTATCTAGTTGTATAAGCTGTTGATAATTTATCTTTTAGTACGATATAATGCGGTCGTCCATACTCATTCATTGGCATTAGTAGCGTTAGCAAGTTGTGTGCTGTGTACACTATGGAAAATGAAGTTTCCCAGTTATCTACATATTTTTCCATCACCTTAATTGCGGGTGTAACTCGTTAAACGCTGTCATCCCGGAAATCCCTGCACAACCAATGCATGCAAGCATAGGGGTGCAAAATTCGCTCTTTATCGCCGGGATTCCCTCGCAACGTTCATCATAGGATTTCCCATAGTTCCTGGCTAACCCCTCGTTTTTCATTGCTTTCGGCGCCTGTCGTGCCATAATCCCTTGTGTTGTTTGCTTAACTTTGAAAGGGTTAGGATTTATTCTGCTAACAGTGACTCAATTGGGACTATGATTTATTACGTGGGGATTTTCATGGGTTTTCTTGCAACTTTCTTATTTATCTTAGGGTTAACAGACAACCTGTTTCATTCACAGTGATCTCTGGCCTAACCTCAAAGGTCCTTTGGCTGCTGTGCCTAATCCACTGATGGATAACCAAACTACTGCGTAGGTCTACCTTCGGGTATAATATTGCTAATTTATGTTCGTAATCAACAATAGCGTGATAGCTTTATGCTGTGGGATATAGCTTTTATTGTGGTAACTCGTTTGCATTGATATCCAAATAGAGAGTATTATTATAAGGTAAATGCTAAATTCTAATAAGGATGGCAGAATACAAAAATATTCTTGCCTTTAAGTACTTGGATAGACGATGTCATAGAACAGAATTTAAAAAATGCTACTGTTTTTTTTCTGACTTGAGAAAATGTAGGGTCTTCGTCGAATAGCGGAACCCTCAAACTACATTTAAAGACAAATGTGACAACAGCTCTGGCATACATTAGCTATATCAAACCACTTACGGTTCGAACCTTGATATCCTGTTTTTGAATGGGACCTCTACCCATCCTTTTTCCAGATAGGACTGACATTGACATTCCGGTCGGACCCATTACCGCACTTCCCCGAATCCATTCATACCTTAAAATCATCTGGCATAACGTTCACGGTATTTTCAACCTTGTCTGATACTTTTAAAGTCACTTTTCGAACTGTAGAGTAAATTTTACGTGTCGATTATTCGATTTTTCAATTTTGGGCTTTGTTTTTGAAGTCTGAAGTGCGTTCTTTGGTTGCGGAGAGGTTATTTTGGTAGGTTTAATGGCAATTGTGTGGTAGTGTGCGTGCGGTGATAAAGAGTGTGTCCATTAACGTTATCGTGTCGGTATCGTTGCGTTTATCGAGGCGCCGGCGCCGCTCGGGTGACACAAATATACTGCTAGTATTTGTCTTTTTCTTATATATGCACTTACGTTCTGTGTGTCGTTTAAGTTATGCCGTTTTGGGGTAAGCAAAGATGCAAGTAATTAAACATTACGTACTTACAATTTACATGTAATTTTGTAGTTTAAAACCACATTCAAATCTGAATCCGAATTGTTTTTAATTTCATATCGAGCTGATCTTATCGTGTTATGTAATTTGTTATATCTTTTATATTTTCAGAGCATAAACATTTGCGAAAAGTTCGGTGTTAAAGTTACACTATGATAACATTGTCACACGCATTCACACATACATTTAAAATTGTTATGAAAGAATTTAATCTTTAACTAATTTTAACATTACGGCACCTAATGCAACTGTACAAAGTAACAGTCGTTTTTCACTATTTATGTTATGAGTCCCATGTATTAGGGTGTGAGCCTATTGTCATATACCGTGCACAATTCCAGACTCCGTGCTACTACTGAGATATTTAAAACAAACGAACGTTTATTGATGACGAAAAATATATTTTATATTACTTTCCTAACACATACATATTCTACCATGACCAATGAATCACGAAATAAACTTGATGGAAAGTCCTGACTTTCTCAAAGATATTAATATGGGTGATAGTATGAGCTCGTGACACCTACTTCAACTGAAGTATGTTTGATGGTATTGTATATAAAAATAGCGTGATTATCACAATCAGCTGGTTACAGACGCAAGTGGTGAGCGTCATACCCATTATTGATAGAACAGCTGATTAAGAGAATTAGATACGTCATTCTAGGAGTGTGTGCTTTGACATGCTATGAAGCCATGTTTCATCATACTGAGTCATTTGTGGCGCCAGCAGATAAAAGTACTCTAATCTGAAAAGCTTTAATCGATTTTTAATCTAATACTTTTTACAGTAAAGTCGGAAATCACTATGGATCTAAATGCTATTAAAATCTTTCTGTGTTACTAGTTTCGTCTGAAGGTCTTCTAAGTAGCGTTTGTCTTTTGTTTTATCTCTTTACATTAGTATCGTAGAAGCACCGTTAATTAAAAGCATCTAAGTTTCACCTCTATAGTTTTAGAAATAAGTGTAGTGAAACAAACCAACTCTTAAGCTTTATTATTAGTGCACTTAGACACAGAATCCGATCAATATAACGTAAGATATGTGTTCGTTACTGCATCATCTCACGCAAGTACTTGTGTGTTTGTATGGTTGAACCGAACTCGGGAACCGTGCAGCGTCGGCTTGTAAACAAGCCGTATAAAACGCTCGCGTTTCTGTGTCATGCGCATGCGCATCTTACACGAAACGATGCGGGAACGGAACGGGATGCTTGGCACGTTAAGTTTACGGTACAATCATTGGATTTAGGGAGTTGTTGGACATTTTAAAACCAATAAAATAGTTTTTATTTAACTTGCTACTCTCAGTAACCTGTAAGATTGGTTTTTATCATTTCAATAAAATATACAGACAGTCAGATCATCAATAAATATTTGGTCGATGTAATACCGAAAATGCCATTAACTTCCAAATATTCATTAATCTATTATCATCCCCATTTCCAAATAGCAACTAAGTACTAAACGTTAATAAAAAAATAATTTTCCATAACAATAAAAGCCAAAAATGTTATTCCAAAAAAAATTTTTAATAAAACACCTGAAACATTTTCACTAATTATCTTCGTCCACAATTCTTTCAGTCGTTACCCTGTCGTGAGGTCTAAAAGACCCCACAGCGGTGTCATTGAGCTTTCTACTATTCGGCGGGAGTCTCGCCTATCAGGCCGCATACTTGAATTCTTTCGCCTTTTTCTTATGAACATATTACTTACAATGTTTAGAACATATTTCTCCTGTTAAGCGTAGTTAGGGGTTAAAGAAGTATGCTGCAGTAATTTTTATAATAGGGCCGTCGTTTGAAGGGTTTTTAGACTTTTTATTAAAGATAATTTAGTTTTTTGTTTGACATTTCTTTGAGGTTATGCGCTTAGGTGTTATTTTGTTTTTAATTTGTAAAGTTTTATGTCTAAATACTGAAAGACATTTTAGTGAAGTAAAATTAGGATCTGTCGTGTGTCTCATTAGTTTTAAGCAGAAAAATAATTCTGATTCACATCCATTGACTCGTATTTTAACACAATACTCTTAAATACAAAACATATCAAGAAATGTAACAATAATGAATAATGGCCAAACAAAAGACTGGCTGGATATAAAGTTAACAAAACTCCGCCATCTTTAGCGTTCCATATTTAATTTTGACAGATTAAAATTGTCAAATATTGTTTGCAATTTGATTGTCACTCGTCCTTTATTGCTGTGCAAAACTATGACACGAGGTGTAGTTAGCAACATACAATATACAACAGTGGCGGGATAATACAATACACATAATGTTTAATATTGTTATAAAGGAGCGCGAACTGTTGTAAACTTCGATACACGTGGAGCGAAGTTCTCAATAGAGAAGCATGCGCTGCGCCGCGGGTTTGTCTGCGTCAGTTATTCCATGAATGGGTGTTGCTAAGTATAACAAGCTGACTGTCAGCTATTGTATAAGATTCCTCTAGTTTTCTTAGTTATTTAAAAACATGATACTTTAAGTATTGTTGCAAGATTTAGTGTGTATTTATCAGTAACAAGTCTCAGTCAAGTTAGAATTCACAATAGTATTGGTATTTTGGGGAAATGGTTTAAAATAATGCCATCAATGACGAAGTATTGTGAGGATTATTGAAAGAGATCAAAGATCCGACTTTTAAGTTATGGAGATACAAGAGTTCTGACTCACACACGGACAAGCACTAACATTCATCTCCTTAGAAACACAGCAAAGTATTAAATTTCATTTAATAGGATATCTTTCTCAACGAGTGTGGCCGGGCCGCTAGATAGAAGCAGGCAGTAGGCTCAGACGGCACAGCAATAAAGGCGGGCACTGACTCATATTGACGGTCTTTATTACCGTTTTAGAAAATATTCAAGTTTAGCCTTGTTGTAAAGTCTATTGATTTAAATTGGAGTTGAACTTATCTTTGTATTATTTATGAAAAAGATGAGATAATATGGAAGGAAGATGGTAGTAAAAATATCTTTCATTGTTTTAATGAAAAAAAAAGGTCTTCTATAGACGTTTCACCTTCTACGTTTAATTACACAGTGGTCGGTGTATACATATATAAATATGTATAATTATACATGGCTAGTATATGGCCTTGATTTGATCGGTAATATGTTAATGTATTCTATCTTACGCACAGCGGCCACGATATACAGCTTATATACTTTACATTATTTATATAGTTGACCAAATTGAAGATTATGTTTCATAGAGGGATTATTTTAACTTGACGTTGCTAACCTAAATATATTTACTTGTGAAAGAACATAAATCATTAAAAATTGAATTTCCTTACGGAAATTCATATTTATAAATGACAAAAGCAGATATATCAGTTTATTTTTTCTACAACTGCTACTAAACAATAAAACCAAATTTTGACAATGGCTCTAGCCATTTTGATTTTACTTCAAAACCAAAATGGTCGCAATTACCGCCATCATCACCAGACACATTTTTATACAGCAATATTAAACGAAATCCAAGTCAATAATTATAAAAAGCCAAACGTGTCGAACAATAGCAAAAAAGTATTAATCAACCTTCTCAACACCTAATTTGCCAAGAACATCGCCCTTTACATCTGTCGGAAGTCAATAATACCATCATTTCATTCCATTTATGTTGTATCCGCATATTTACCGGCGCCAACTACTGCTACCCTTGAGACCTGCTCACCTCACTAGTAAACGGCGTGACGGTACTTCAGTACATTGATATAAAATCTATTATTGTATTAACTATTTATGTTTTAGAGTACAGGCGCCATAGTACAATTAAAATTAAAATATGTGCAACGTTATAAATACAAATATATGCATGATAATTTATGGCACGCCTTACTGTTAATCTAGGGTTTTATGTGGTGAATATTTGATTAATTAATCGTGATTATGTTGAGCCTGGATCTGCAATAATCAATAAGTTGATAGACAACTTCATTGTGAACTTGACATGAAGTTTTGGAGTATATAACAGACTTAACAGGACACAAAACTTGGAGTACTTTAACAGTGACAAACGCAATATCTTGGCTTCTCCATCATTCCAAGGACCCCAAAAAATCCAAATTGAATTGTCACTCTCACTCAAAACATGATATCGTACATGTATGTAATAAATTATGTTACATAGGAGTGGCTGTGTATGTGTGAGTGCAGGCTGTGATGTCACTCTCAAACCTGTCAGAAAGACCGCCATTATTTTTTTAATGGTCTAGAAGCTTGTCCATACATGTCTAGTGGGAAATAAGTTTTAACGTCGTAATGGTCTATTTTCTACAGAGATAATAGTGGACCTTGTAATGTTCGTTCGATGTCCAGTTTAGGTAATGGTGTACACGCCCCCCATTACATGAGACTCGTAACCGGCGAAAAGTGGATGTTATGTGAACTGCTTTATATCACTTTTAGGGAATGAAAGGGAAAATTTACAATAACTATATTGCTTGCAAATTATGACTATACAATATATAAATAATTGGTTTCGACCTATAAAATGACCCATTTAACTTCAATATTTGTCTCTAAAATAAAATTGATTTCTATTCTTAGTGTAAATGTCAAATAGCCAAAACTCTTCTCATCTCTTTCTTCTTTTTACCAACATTTTCTGTGCACTTCTTTCAGCTGACCAGAAATAGTGGCATCATACTGATATCTTCGTGTCTCTTGTTCTCAGAGCATGGCGAGAGTACAGAGGACGCCCGGAGGACGGACCATGAGCGGCTTGTCTCAGGATCCCTGGCTACTGACGGTGAAGGTAAATATCTCATCAGTTATACTCCCAAAAATCTCCTTGATTTTGCAGGGTCTGAAGAAACTATAAGTCTGATTTTCTTCACGCTGTAGATAGGAAATAAGCAAATTAGAAGAAACTAGGATAGTAGGGTCATTTACGGATATGGAGTTATCAGTAGCATCAATAACATTTGATAGAAAATTGATAGATTTACTGCTTTGTGATTACTAACATTGCAGAAGAATTTAATAAGCATCAGTTTAATAATTTAAAAGAACTATTTCATCGGATGGTTAAAAGACAATTTCTACTTTAGAGGAACCTCACTAGGTTCAGGCAGGCTACTCCTCTGAGTAGGTACTCAATGATAGAAATAATAAGTTCAAAGACGATAATTTCCATCACCATTAAGGTATTTGCAGAATTGACGAACACCTATAATGTTTTCTCATTGCAAAAATTGCACAGTAGTAGTTCACAAGCCATTTATTAAACAAATCCCACGTCAACCAGTACTTAGATCCCACCACGCAAACACCACCAGTTAGCTAAGTGGTGTCCCAAACCCATGTCTGATGGCGGTAACCTTGACGATCGATCGCGCCCGCCACGACGGCGCCACCCCATACCACGGCGCCAGTACAAACGCCGTGGGATCGAACGGTGATGGTATTGTCTTGGCTAATATCATGGGATTTCAATGGGTTTTGTGGTTTACTAAATTTCTGTATTGTTATACCACTATTTGGAATGTATTTTGATGTCCTTTGAATAGTATTTTGATATTTATTTTGTACATCTTGATCTTGTTGGTGGTGTTTGGTTTATGGGTTAGATTTCTTTTTAGAATCTTAATTGACAGGTGGAAAAAATTTTTGTGCTTAATTTTGAAATACATAAATATTAACGATGTGGTTTAACCTAATCTAGGGATTGTTCATTGGTTATAAGTTTTACTGCTTATTGGAAAGACCGTAGTAACACCAATACTTTTTTATTCATTAATATTTAATTCTATAATATAGTATAGTATAGTATATCGATACTGTATTACTAAGTAACACCAAGGACAGTGCGACTAGACTCATCGATTACCATGAATTAGATTTTATTAAATCTTTTTTCAATTGAAGTCCTGTTATATAGTGTTGTTTACTTACACACCTCTTCATTTGGTGATTTTATGTCATCACGATTTCAAACAGCATCATCTATTTTGGAAACGACAATGACTTCATCAAATCGGATGCAAAAATCATCACTTTGACTTGTAGGAAAGATTTTCTTGAACTTTTGGCAATGGCTTGTAGTTTTTAAAACAATAGGTTTTCGTCACTAGCGGTGTTATGTTACTGGTTAACTAAACTGTCCGAATATATCGATGCTCGTCAGCTGGCATCGAATGGTTTAGCAGAGCCAAGTTTTTGGAAAAGTGATGTCAGGCATTGAAACGGATAGAACTATCTGGATTTCTACCAGTAGTCAGTTAATGTGGTATTGTTTGAATTAGGCTTGTAGCATATGAACTACTTCAGAAATTTATGAATCTTCTTACAATCAGGTTGTTTAAACATTGGAACAGTTAAGGGCCTTTAAAATCTATACCAGTGATTATAAATCTGTAAGACCCAGATGTTTCATTACCTTCTTCTTCCTCTTCTTTCCAGAACGCCAGAGCTGGGATTCAGAATGGTGTCGGCTCGCGTATTGGGAATTGACCCAGCGCGTGGGTCGTCAGTTCGGTGTCCGTTTGAGGGCAGTAGACGTGTTCGGTGGGGGCGGAGGGGCCTGTGGGTCTGGGAGACATGGGCTGTGCTTGGATGCCTTGGACCAAAGGGTAGATGGACAGCAGGCTGATCAGGTTGGTGTCATTTTGAACCATCTACTAAACTATGTAACATTCAAGGCAGGCTTTTAAAAAAATATTCCGATATATTAGTTAATTTTTATAAAATAAGATTTGAAACAAGTAATTAAAATCAAAAGCTCGAAAGTGTTCGCGATTACAATGGCAGAAGATAGCCACATTGATTGAGAGTAGGAAGGCGACGTGATAACCCCAGATAACCTCTCGTACGCGAACACAATCTTTGTGGGACTTAACGCGATATTATTAGTGATTCTCAACGATTTTAGCAAAAGTGATACTTCGAGTTTTAAATAGAATTGTGTATGAGGGGCCTATGTCCTGTTGTGAACTGCTGGTGATAACGGAAATATTTTAGATTTTGATTGTATAATTAGAAATTCTCGTTTGTCTAGTAATTTGAAAAATACTTTTAAGTAAGTTAGATTTAATTGTGAGGCTGATTTCGTTCGTTAGCTTGATCGATGATGCAATAATTTATGATTCACTAAAACGCTGCAGAAGTGCGCTGACGTTAATAATTAAAATCGAGGTTGGTTTGAACAGGATTTTATCTTTTACGAGTCCTAGCGAGCTCTGATAGTAGATAAATTCAAGCGATAAGGATAATTACTATAGAGACAAGAGCATCCCACTCTCTCGAATCATTATAAAACAGTGTTCACCTTTCTTTTGACTTTTAATCTAATCTTATCTTGAACAAGATATTCAGATAGGAATGTGCAGTAAACAGTAGTGCATAATCAGCAATAATAAAACATGGATTTCTTCTATTTCAGGTGAAGAAAACAAGAGCAAAGATCGGGTTAGGTGTCACCCTGTCACTGGAATCGGACGGGGTGTGGCTTTACAACCGCAGCCAGGAGCCAGTGTTCGTCAGCTCACCAGCACTGGACGCTGCTGCAGCCAAGGCCATGCTAGTGTGGAGGGTGGCTCCAGGCCACTGTCTCTGTATCTTCGACCCTGCTTGTCCACCCCCAGCGATCTCCCTACCCCACATTGGCCCTGTAGACCCAAGGTCGGTGAGGATCTCGTTCGCAAAAGGTTGGGGACCTAAGTACTCGAGGCGGGATGTGACGGCGTGTCCATGTTGGCTGGAGGTATTGCTTGCACCCCCAAGCTGACGCCAGTAAAGTGCAGTGGATTGTGTGTGGCTGTTAGCTTTGAGAGATTTGAGTACCTATTACTTAAACCCACGGGTACTCCCCGCGGTGTGCTGATTGCCCAAAGCTGATAATGTAAAACACGATTGCAGATAAAATAGGTCATGTTAACATCGATTTCAAAAGCAGATTACTTTAATCACCATTACGTATAATTTTTCTCAGTTCCCTCAAAGCAAACAGTCACACAAACATAATTATGAACTTAAAACAGTGGAAAACGGACCAAAAGTGAAGTGAACATTTTCTAATGAACTCAGTGAAGTTTTGTTTAATGGACATTATTATTTTGTACACTCGTTGCCATGAAAAAATCTTCATCTAGAGATAAAACAAGAAATAGGGAACCTGCTCATTCCCTCTAAAAATTAGAGCATTAAATATACACTGATACTTATGAAGTAGTTAATACTTAGAAACAAAATTGTTTTTATTCCCTAGCTGACCAATTTTTCAGGGCCTCGAGTGTACAGTACAGTGCGTTGCACAATTATTAGAACCCGGATCTGGGTGATTTTTATACATCTTGTTGGGAATAATGGTACATTATTGTTTTGTTATCATTATGGATTTGTTACTTAAATTATTACCCATTATGCCGTGGATATTTCTAAGAGACTTATATAAGACTAGTCTACCCTTACTTTGCTTGTTACTCTCGCTCCATATTGCGCGCGAGAGTACCAAGACGGCAGAATGTGTACTTTTTTATTCAGTCATTTTTGACAATTACCATAATAATGTAAATAGTGCAGGTTATATGCGATGTACGATGGTGTTGTTGATGGATTCATGATGTAATGGACAAATCTGAGGAGGATAATATTGATCATTCCCATCCTATCGACATTCTTGTTCATTCATTCACACCAGTTCATTACTCCATTTTGAAAGTGCCATTTTAGCTACTCTCTTAGATTGGAGCTAGCCAATTTAGTTGTGGAGTAACTAGTTCAGCTACCCTCAGATTTCTCTCTTGTATCACAAGTCCTATCAAAGTTGAGGCCTTAGATGCGGAGTATAGTGATCTATACAAGTTTTCTAAAATTGTACATATTGTATAAACTCGGCTTTAAGACATGCGAGACTGTATATATAGTGTTACATGTATGTACTATAAATATTTGTAATTAATTATTTATAATTATGGAATATGCCTTACCTTAGCATGTAACTATTTAAGTGTTAGTCTATAATTTCAACATTTTTTTTACAAAAGCGTACGTATACATAATGGAAATATAATTTGACACAACGTTTGTATTGGAGAATTCGTTTAAAGTGAAAAAGGCTGTGTGACAAGCATTTTTATTGACGTCAAGTGGAAAAATCAAAGTGTTTTGAGAGATTTTTAATAATATTCCATGGGTATAAAAGCGTGCTGTTATAGGAATTCGAATTCGACCATCGGACCAAGAAAATTAGTTAATTACTTGGCAACGATATAAACCTTTTTATATGCATGGCATTATTATAAGGAATGTCTCAAAATCGATCGTAATTATCTCAGTTTTGTGAGTTATGGGAGCAACATGGATTCGCTTAGAGTTTTAAACAATTTAAGTTTAAAGAAAGATCTGCCGATATAATACTTTTGTAAAAGTGCAATCTTATTGAATTAAATAGTTTTAATGACAGATAAAAATGTGCCTTGCGTTATAATGGAATAATAATATTAAATAATCGGGTTATCCTGAATCGTATGTAAGAAACAGTCAATTTCACTGGCCTATAAGAATTCTATACATATATATACATTATATAATATGATTTTTATTGTGAAGCTTGCTTCCCACTACGGCGTAACGTTGGCTGAAGAAAAATTTGAACAAAATTATGAAATGTATCTTTCAGGATGTATGTTACGCCCTAGTGGTGGGCAGGCGTAAATCCTCGAATTTAAGTGTATAATCGCTTAGACAAAGTGATTGGACAATAAGAAATAAAATCTAGTCTATGTAGCGACAGTGCTTGTTCGTTCTGTTCCAGCAGTGAGTCAGGCCAGTTTGGACCATTTTAGACTATAAACGTCTATTTTCTATAAGATTTTTAAGTACAATGATAATAAATAATAAATCAACAATGAATTTTAGACCCAAAGAGAAGGAAAATCTATTTAAATCAACAAACTTTTTTGTCTACAATTTTTTCTATAACAATCACTGTGCAATAACATTGTACTAAAAAATCTGTAGCATTTGTTTTTTTGAAAAAATCATGTAAATAATGCGAATGGCAGCTTGTTCACAATAAATTGTATTTTATGCAGTCACAAAAGCATAATTATGAGTTATTTATTAATGTTTCGGGGTAAAGCTGTTTAGTCATTGCATTAGACTGATGTAGCGCCTTAAACGAAATAAGTTTTGACGTATTTTTAATTATTTTTAACTTCATAATTCAGCAATAACATAATTTCGTAATATTATTCTCATCATGTTCCATAATAGCTAAAAAGATAATTGGAAAATCTTCAAGTGGTCTGGTCTGTTTTTTTTTGAGAAAATATTTAAAAAAACGTCAAAAGCTAAATATAATATAAAATTGAATAATGTAGATAGTAATTGTTCTCCCTGATTCGCCGGTAAATTGTTGTGAGTTTGACTGAAAAGATGGATGAAATTAGATTATGATAAATTATAAATAAAAGAGAAATATTTTTAAAACTTCCGCAGTTTCATTCTTTTTTCTATTTATACCAATTTATTTACTTAGGTACTTACATAACATTAAATTACACATTACATGAAATTACAAAATAACATATAAAAATGATTTAAGTCAATCCACTCTTTTTAACTTACACTTATGACATTGTCTTTAAATACATAATCATAATAAATACTTTGCACATAGAAACAACAGTATAAACATACATAAAACAACAGAACAAATACATTATTTACAGTCATATTCGTCATTCGCTTATAATAAACGCAAATTACTCTAATTTCTTAAGAGTAGTATTTGGTAGCAAGAAGCACGCCAGGCCGCACACTGGAACAAAAATAGATCAATTAGCGAAGTTGAGAACAACGCCATCTAGTTATGTATACGCGCACCATATCGTGTGGCGTGTTGGAGAAGCATTTCTATTGGCTGGTGAGTTAAAAAATAATTGCTATTAAAGTTTAGAGGGCGCACTATGTAAAGCAGTTGATAATTTTTTGTGTAGAGAGCGCCACTTAACGTAGGATGTCATACAAATTTGTATGGTCCAGTACATACAACATTAATCCAGCAGATGGCGTTATATTGGTATTTTGTTACACAAGTAAAATTAGTGAAACATTGATTCAAACCTTTCGATCTAATATCAAGTTATTTATTAAGAAAAAAATAATTTGTAACTCACCAGTTAATACGGAGCCAATGGTAATGAAAGGCGGGAGGCATCCGTAGTCTATGAGTGCGGGGAAGATGACGGTACCAGTGATGGTGCCCAGGCGACCGCACATCAGGAATGTGGCCATTGCCATTACTCTGCAAAAGATAAACTCTATTATTATATGATATTATATTATATAATATCACTATGCACATTAAATTACTATTTTTGTATTTAGCATCCGAATGGACAATTAAGTATGAAATAAATAGAACTAATGCGAACTATCGGGCATTGGACTGATGAACAAATCCTCTGAAGGCAAGAAAAAAAAGAGTTCCTGTGAATTTTATAAGCATGTATAAGGAATTTTATATTTGTATTTTACCTGAGTGACGTCGGGAACAAGTCCACAGTGATGCTGGACAGCGAAGCACCACAGAGTGAGGTGAAGGCAAGCGCAGAGGTTACCATGGCAACCACTGCGTACGCGCTGGTACCCAAGAATGGCAGCATGATAATCAGACAGGCACTGATGACGCCACAGAATCCGGAGACTAGACGTTTACCGCATCTATGAAAGTTAAAAGAAATATAAATTTGATTCTTCTTTTGTCAAAAAGTGTTGCAGAAAACTAGATTAATATTTTAGAAATTCCATTTTCATAAAGGTTCTTGTGCTAAAACAGTTTTAACCAGAATATCCAGTAACACAACACAAAAATTAATACTGATAATAATAATAATGATACACGATCATAGAAAAGCCCATATTACTATTTCACCTCAAGATACCTCTTAAATCTATAAAAAAACTGATGTAATAAATCTTACCTATTGACAATAGCACCTCCAATTCCATAGGTCAGCACAGATCCTGCTCCGACAGCAGCACTTTGCAGGTATGTCAGCATATCAGCCACGATAGGAACACAGATCTCGTCCACAGCTACTGCATGTGTGGCGGATGGAGCAATGGCTGAACAGAGACCCTTCGCGTTGTTGCCAATCATTGCTGCCAGTTGAGGGTACCAGAGACGGATGGTGTTGGAACTGAAAGGTAAATGGTTGATGTGAAAATAGTATATGGAGGATAAACAGATAAATGGACAGAAAAAAACAAATGAAGGTTGTGTTTGTCGGTTTGGAGTTCTTACTCCACGTCTTGAATGCACACAATCTCGTGATTGTGGATTCAAGATGTGGGTTTAGGTGATTGGTGACCGATCTTATGAAACTACTGTTAAACTAACATTTAACATTAGACCAATAAGCCTAAAACAAAGGTAAACTTAGGATTTTCTCCTGTGTCGTGGGTGAGTTTACAAACATACAAGTTGACATACACATAATGACACCCAGACCCCGAACAACAATTTGTGATCACACAAAGAGTTGCTCCGCGCGGGAATCGAACCCACCGCACGTTGCGCGGCAGCCAGTTGCCCAGCCACCGTGCCAACCGTGCAGTCTTTTTTTACATATTTTAACTATACAAATTGTAACTATTTGTATTCATCACTCATTGGTATACTCACACCACCTGTTGGTGGTGGTGTTGAGTAAGGTACAACGAACGTCGAAACTGTCATGCTATCACGATGCCCGCTTTAGGAACCAAAGCTGCCGTCAGTTAGGACAATCAATTATCGAAAACAGTATAACTCTCGTTAATATTTCACATTGTTTAATTATTGGCTAAGGTAATGATGACTGGTATCATTAATCAAGATGAGCGTGTAACATAGTTCTGTCTTAACCGCTTGAAACCACACGGGAACCGAACATTGACCCGTTTATTGGCAGGCAGTCAGAAGTGTCTGCTTATATCTGCCATATACTGAGCACGAACTGGAATGCTTTAATTTTATAGAAGAGTGTTAAGAATGTGTGTCAGATAACTTGGGTGGAGATATATTAATATTCTGAACGGGCTCGAGTATGGAGACTGTTTTAATATTTTATATTTTATTACTTGAGCAGTACGTTTTTAATTTGATGTTGAATTTTATTTATTTTACCTACTCAACGAGCTGAACTACAGCGATACTACTATTACTACCTAAGAAATTTTGCAAGGCCCACAGATTAGGAACTGGAGGAATAGGTACTTACCCGAACATGCAGCCCATGTGTATGGTGCTGATGAGAAACAACCACTTGGCGTGAGGAGGTCTGAACAGTGGGGCAAGCTGCGCATAGCCTCCTCTCAGTGCTGCCATCCCTTGTCCCTGCTGTTCGTTCTTTTCTTCTACTAGGACTTTTACCTGGGTTTATTTAAATAATGTTTAGTAAGTATGTTTTCATTCGTAAAAAAATCCGATGCTTTGCTCATTTCAAGTTATGTTGTTTCACAAAAAATAAACACTTAGAAGTAACAAGCAACGTTCACGAATTTTACAATGCTTTTCCAAGGTATATTACATTTTTGTTCGCTTATTGTGTGACGATGCTAAATATAATGTCATTCACTTACCGGGTACTCTTCAGCAGGTTTCCCAGTATTCAATCTGTATATTGTCCTGAATACGGCCATGGCCTCTTCATTCCTCCCCCTGGACATGAGGAACTTGGGGCTCTCTGGCAGGCAGAGGAAGAACAGTCCAGTCAGGAGTGGCATCAGCGCCGTCGTGAACAGGAATATGTTCCAGGAATGGATTACTGGAGAGTAAAGATGAACAATTTAGCCCATGATGTTGAGATTATTTATATGGTGATTTATTCTTGATTCTCGTTCTCACATACAATTCATTAAATACTTTTAGTATGTTATCAAATACTAACTACAATTTCAGATGCCAAACCATGTTTGGGAATGTAATGGCATGAAGATTTTTATATGAGACTGGACGAAAACAGATCACCTGTGATCAACACTGTGAATGGACATATCATAACATCACGCCTTTTATCCTCTAAGGGAAAGGTAAATGTGCACCTTTACCACTGTACAATGTAACAACCACTTTTCACTATTTGTGTTATGAGTCCCATGTAATAGGGGGTGAGCCTATTGCCATATACCGAGCACAATTCCAGACAGTGAATAATCAGATACTTATATAACAGTATGAACACCAGAAAAATTACAAGAGCGTTGCAGAACATTAAGAGATAAATGTGCTGTACTAAGAAACTTTAGTTAATTACTAAAGGACAAGTTTCTTTATTTTTTGCCAAAATTGTACTTACTAATGCTGCCTCCGAAGAGACTGAACTCCCAGTCCTTGGTGAGGATAGCCCAGGCCACGAGCGGCAGGGTGGTGTTGGCGAAGGTGTAGAAAAGGCTGGTCAGCAGTATCACGCGGGCTCTCAACTCCGTTCTGTGTAACTCTGCTAGGTACGAGATCAGGACTGCAAAGGGACCGTTGAAGCTGGAAGAAGGAGTTCATTGGTGACTGATATAAAAATTTTTATATACCTGTAATAACATTTTTATCAAATTTCATAGTATCTACGTTTGGTATCGTTCGTTTTTAATATGTCATTAACACCTTGAACCACGATAGCAGAGGATTTATGCTCAACAGTTTTCTGTTGGCAGTCAAGGGCTTAACTTTAGAAACATCTTCATAATTTAATGTTTTTTATAATATTATAAATATGGAAACACCGTGTTTTCTAAGACTTTTTGATAAAATTCAGTAATTTACCTCATTTCATCTAATGCCATAAAGTTTTATGAGTGTTTCATTATTCAATAACTTACAACACACAGTTTTTATATTCTGCCTTCTCTTATTTTCATTAAGTTTTACGACCACTTACAATTAAATGTTTAATTATAGTAGAAATAGATTTAATGTGACTATTGTGCCAAGTATCGTAATGTGAAATGTTTAATTGTTTTAGCAATAACTAAGTCTAGCCGATATTCATTAATAATAGAGAAATATAAATAAAACTGTTTAGAGTTTGGTAAAGAGTGTTTAGTCAGAACCATTGACCGTAGAAGGCAATTTATTATATCTACTACTTAGCACTAAGTTTCAAGTTCAGTTACCGATAAATACTATCCATGAAATGATATTTTTAATCATTTGAAACATAAAGTGTGAATATTACGGGCAGTATTAGACAAAATCGGATAATTTCTGTATACCTTCTATCTGTCGGCAATCTCTGACGTTAAATAAAAGATCTAATTATATGACGATGAAGAGATACTCACAGGAAACCACTCGCGAACCTGGTGACCAGCAACATAGCAAAGTTCTGGCTCATGGCAGCCGCTATCTCAATCAGACCAGAACCGAAGAATCCCCACACCATGATCTGTCTTCTCCCCAGAGTATCTGACAGGAATCCCCACAGCATCGCTGAGGAGATCATACCTGGAAGTAAGAGAGAGAATTTAATGGAGAGGTAGGAGCAGGCAGTTTAGTAAAAATAATTTATCTTTTGACTTTCAGTAACATTTCTAACCGTTCTTTGGTTTGTGCAGCAGCAAGCTATAAACTGACGACAGAAACCAAATGAAACAGGAATTAGATTGACAAAAAATAAGTTGAAACTATTTGTTCTCCATTTTCTTATGTTCACAGCAACAGCTACGCGATTGCTACGTCGTGCTACGAGGTGCTACGCCATGCTACGTCACGCTACGAAGGGCCTCTGACGTAGCAAAGATTTTTAAATTTTGCTTAAAATGTGCACAGTAGAAACCTAATTTATATGACCCATTTCTCTTGAATTGACATCATAATAAAGTCTTACTGGCTTGTTGCCCATTCTAGAGGTAAATGCGTAATGTGGACTAACAAACATGTTATTGACTTCGGCTTGTTTTTGACTATAGTTTAATTTTACTGAAATTGCACAAGACTTTATGATTCATATACAAAACAGGTCAGGTATCTAGTAAACAAGAGGCTAATTTGTTTTTGATAATGTTCTGTGTACATTTTTTGGAGTTCCGTGAATGTGAGATGTTTTGAATTTTTGTTTTAGTTTTGGATGTTTGGTAGATGTATCATCTTTTATAATGTGAAACTAGCTAATTCCTTATTGGATGAAAAACGAAAGGTTCACTTTAGCGGTATCTGAGTGCCAAGTACGAGTAACTAGCATACCAACCTTATTCATGCTTGGGTCTCTGCTGACCAAATATACCGTAGCCCCCATTGCATTTGTGCCATCATATTTATGGGATTTATAACATTACTGTTTAAAATTTGCTGTTCCACTAAAAAAGCGCACCTCAATCGCATCCTTCTAATGAAAGACGTGATAGTCTATCATTTAACTAAAATAGTACCGATAACACCCAAGCAAATCAACTGCAGTTAAGGTAGTGTTACATGTGTTAATTTCAAGTTCGAAAGCATCCCGATACTGAGCCGCAGAAGGCCTAACGGGTTGTCGAGGCTCCGGCTCGAAGAGCTGTAGTAGAAACGGGGTAGTTTTTAGACTGTACGAGTCTGACACTCCCTCTCGCCTAACCCAAGGCGGGAGCAGTCATTGGATGATTTTCACCCTGCATATCTATCTGAATGTTGCTCAAAATTAGAATGTTCATTTCAGGCATGTGTGCGAACAGACTGGCGTTCGTTTTTAGAACATTTTCGAGCATGCTCATTAGGCCGTCTTTTAACGTACTATTTAGAAACATGTATAATAGTACCTTTATTTTACATAACCGTTATCGTCACAAACTAAATATTTAAGTGGAAATTGCAAGGCTTCGCATTGTTTGTGTAATTCAGTAATATTATGTATAATGTGTATGTGTATGATAGGAACAGGTGATGTCTGTACATATTTATCTGTACACAAACAATACACATAGTCTGTGTATTGTTGTCTCAGATTTATGTTTGTTGTATTCTTTGATATGAAACTGATGTGTCATTATTGATGTCGTTTAGTTATTTGTGGAAATGTCAATAACATTGTTATTGTAGCTATATAAGGATTCGACAAGATTTTCTCTCTATCAGAGGTTTTCATTTGTTTCTTTTTTCAAAAAAAACGTTGCCCCACTATAGGATTTTGTCCTGTATCGTAAGTGCGTTTACAAAAATACAATATCATATACACATGACACCCAGACCCGAAACAACTTAACAAAATTTGTGGATCACACAAAAAGTGCCCTGTGCGGGAATCGAACCCGCTGCACGTTGCGCGGCAGCTGGTTGCTGAGCCACGGCGCCAATCGCGCAGTTTGCAGGTTTTCTATTGGCCCATGATTAAGGTCTTTACAGGAAGTCAATGTCGGTCGGTTTAACACTGATACGTTTAAGTGATGCCTCATAGGGAGCTGAAACTCTGTCTGGAATGAGGTTTTGAGGTTTGATATAAAAATGATCATACTTATTTGTTTATTCTTCGGTATCTTTTTAAATTAAAAGTAAAGTTTGTTAAGTTACCAGTATAACTGTCAAATCCAACGGGATTTAATGTGTATGTTATAAAATCAAGTCAATTCTATAAACGCTTCTAGAAAAAATAGGAAGTACATACAATAAAAAAATGAAATCTCCAAACATCGCGCTACAAATCATACTACATTTGAACTATGATAACCACGCACACACACGGAGCACAGTCTGTCAAAATGTAAAGAATGTGTTATGACATTACCCACGCCACAGCACATCACACGCCGCGGGTTGAAGTACAATAAACATTACCGCGGTCAGTCAACGAGAGTCATGATATAACAGAATAATACGCAGAAGGTACGCTGTAGAAAAATAATTTAAATGTGAAGAAGATTAAATAGACTTGTTGGTAAAGAGGTCGCTATGGGTCCTATGTTCGGGTCTTAGAAATAGTTATGACAATCTAAATTACTTTTTTTGTTTAGCAGTAGAATAAGTTTGGAACAGTGATGCTTCTAATTCTACAGTCAAATTTCATACTTAAAAAAAAGGTATGTATGAGTTAATCTTATACTAATAAATAAGGCAGAGGAGTTTGTTTTTTGTTTGTTTGTTTGAACGCACTAATCTCCGTAACTACAAGTCTGGTTTGAATAATTCCTTTTGTGTTGCATAGTGCATGTATCGAGGATGGCTATAAGCTATAAAACATCACGCTACGACCAATAGGAGCTGAGCAGAGCGTGTGAAACCGCGCGGAAGTAGCTAGTTTTAAATAACTCGGTCTCAATGTACCCTTTGGGGTAATACCCAATGTAATTTTATGTATGTCGTTACTAAATTAAACCAAATATGACAGTATGATAGGCATCACGCGCCCGACGCGTCCTATCACAGCTGACTGAGTAATCCTTCTGCACATATTGATTCGTTCTAAAACACACAACCATGTTACATTTATAGGCACAAGTACCGACGTTGTTATTGATACATTTTCTTTGTTTTACACGAAATACTAAAGTAAATGTTTGATGAAATAATTCTCAATGTTCCGTCAAGTTCAGTAATGCGACAAAAAGTGTTATTTTTTGTTTGTTTAGTTGTAAAGTCATTGTGATAGGTCATGGTAGGTGATCTTTGAGTGGTACCTTAGTTCCTAGATAAATGGCATTCCGTTTGGATCGATTGCAGTTTTAATTATTTTGATCAAATTATAAGCAAATTATTATGTTTTCGGCTTACTCACGTAATAATTTGACGAGGATCTCGACTAGTTTCAAGCCAAGATTATGAGCCTCTAGCATGGCTTGACACTAGTCGAATTCCTTGTCAAATTATTACGTGTGTAAGTCGCAAACATATTAATTTATTTAGTATGTCTCATGAAAGTTATTATACAAATTATACGCAAGCTTTTCTAGTAGTGGGCAGGTCGCATTTACAGATTGAATCGATTAATTTCGGACTAGACGTGGCTTGGAGTAGATAATAATAGAAACCAAGCAAGCGCCTGTAAACAGTTAAGTAAAGTGACGATGTCTACTGTGGGTCTGGCAGTAGTGGTTGGATATGAACAACAAGTTTCATAGTACCTTTTTGGTACTATAATACCATTTAACCGTTTCATGAACTATGCAAGTATTATATTGTACAAAAATTGCGTCGAAAACAATTATAGTTTAAATTATTAAGGACTAGCTTCTACCTATGACTTCACCCACGTTCCCGTGGGGTAAAAAGCAGCCTATGGGTAATTCCAGACTATAATCTATCCATGTTTAAAATTTCATAGAGGGCTTTTCAGCCATTGTGATTTGATTTTTTTTTGAGATGGGAAAATCTTGCTATCACTTCTCCCGCCTGGGTGAGGCGAGAGGGAGTATCAGACTTTTACTGACTAATAACCACCCCGATCCTACTCCTGCGCTTAGAGCTGGAGCCCCGGCAGCCCGTTAAGCCCTCTGCGGCTCATTGTGATGTGATTAAGTAACAAACATACACAGAAACTCACAATCTTTCGCATAACATATAATATTAGTGAGATAACTGTTTAAAGAAAACGCACATCTCGTCCCAATGACGTAATGTTGGAACATAAGTGTACTCTATTGTCTTTATCACGACTGCAATGATAACGTTTTATGACTTGTTGTGAAGTGCCGTGATTACCACACGCATGCGTAGTGACACACCTCCGGTAACCGAACCGGTTTACTAAACCCACGACAGGTTGACTACTGGGTATTTTGAGATCTGATGATGATATATTTAGACTATGTATCTTTGGGTGCCGTTAAATTTTTTTAAATTAATTTATGGATATGGCCAGAGCCCTACCGTGAATATTGCTGCAAGACTTGAAATACATAACATAACATCACGCCTTTTTATCCCCGAAGGAGTAGGCGTGGAGGTGTCCATTACAGCATTTGATGCCACAGTACAATGTAACACCCATTTTTCACTATTTATGTTATGAGTCCCATGTAATAGGGGGTTGGCCTATTACCATATACAATTCCAGATTACGTGCTACCACTGAGAATTTTTAAGTACCAGTAATACTTTGCCCGACCCGGAAATCGAACCCGAAACCCTTTGTCCGGCAGTCGCACTTGCGACCACTCGGCAGTCATAACTTGGGATAATTTCTAATATTTTGAATGTGAACTTTTTAATGTGAAATTACATTTAACTCGTCGAGTACCGGTTTTATAGACACAATTAAAGAACAATAGGCCGCGGTCACCGGTGACCGCTTGGTATTTGACAGATTAATATTTGTTGATAACACGGGCAAAACCGCGGACAGAAGCTAGATATTCATATTTCCCCCCTTTTCAACTTACCCCCATAAGTCATAGCGGTGATAGTCCCCATATCCAGGAGACTGAGTCCCATGTCACACTGTGCTCTCGTGAATATGTAGCTGATGGAGCTGGTCACGGACACAGAGCTCCAGAACGCTGGGATGGAGATCAGCATTAGCGCAATGTTGAACTTGCCATACCCTGCTGCTGCTATCGCTTCTTCAAAATCTTTTGGTTCAGGTTCTGTAAGGACAGAAGTTGGCGTTAAATGAGGTTTTTGTCGGTTTTGAGTCAGAAAAAGTCTGATGTTACTTACCTAAAGTTCTTCTATCTTTTTTTTTATTGGATCGAACACATATAGAAATACAGTGTTTATAACGATTCTAAAACAGGGTACTCCGGTATCGAGGATATATCTTCTTAAAAGTTTTGATTAATATCACTAACTTTTCGATTACTATTTTGTTTGACTCCATATCCTCTCGAATCAGTTAAATCTTTGCGTTATAGGTCATACTAAGTTTCTTGTTAGTTTGGTCGTTGATTCTTTATTAGACTGACCATAAAAACTAAACACAATATTGGTACTAAATAGCAGGTCTTAAATTAATTGACACATAACATAAAATCACGCCTTTTATCCCTGAAGGTGTAAGCAGAGGTGCACATTATACCACTGTACAATGTAACACCCACTTTTCACTATTTATGTTATGAATCCCATGTTATAGGGGGTGAGCCTATTGCCATATACCGGGCACAATTCCAGACTCCGTGCTACTACTGAGATTTTTTTTTAAAAACCCAGTAATACTTTGCCCGGCCCGGGAATCGAACCCGAGACCTCTTGCTCGGCAGTCGCACTTGCGACCACTCGGCCAACGAGGCAGTCAAATTACAATCAGCAGAACAACAGACTGCAATCCCATTAGCATTAGCCAATATACCAATCCCAACCAAATGTAAGTAACAGAATCAGTCTCAACCAAATATACAAAACAAAATATTTCTCAGTATTTCAGTAATATACATTTATGCAGATAACCGCGACGATCACAACAAAATCGTCTCGGTCTCATCTGGTAATAACTTCGAGATCTTGGACAGGAGCCAGCAAGAACTAACTCTTTACCTTCAACCAATAAATGTCACTCACTTCAGCTTTATTACTGTTCGTTCATTTTAATATATTATTACTCTATTTATGTCCCCATTTCAGGTGTTCAAGGTCTTTTGCTAATTAGTTTCCGATTGGCGAAGGTGGGTCTTTAAAATAAGTAATGATAGTAAAACTGCAGAATAAAATGGATTCATTTTCTAAATATTCCAAAAGAGTAGAAAATGTCCAATACTGAAACCAATTAAACCGCTAATAAAGGAATCAATGAGTTATGACATCAAGTTTTCCCAGGATTCGATCAACCACACTGAAATATTACCATCAAAATCGTTTCAGCCGTTTAGGAGAAATTCAATGAATTACACACACATTGAAAGAATAGACAAAGATTACGACACGGAAAGATTAAGTATTATATCCATGTGTAAGCCATTTTTGCTACTGAAGATTATAAGACTTCCTTTGTTTATTAAGCTCGGATCATTTTAGGAGGACTGTCTTGAACGAAAAATGTATAAGTAAAATTCAATATGGCGCAACAAAATTTTCCATAAACGGTTGCAAAGCAATATTAATATGACATTTATCTCCGAAACTTAAACTTTCTGTTATGAATAATATATTTAGATTATACAACGTTAATCCAAGAGATAAGCGCGTTTAAACAAAAACAAACTTCTTAACTTCAAGACAAAATATGTTTACAGCAACAATAATTAAATCACTTCACTATGACGTCATACAATCTAAAGATATCACAAAGAACGTACCTTGAGCCATTTTCTCCAAATTTGTGGAAGATAAACCGGTGACCTTGAAGAGATGGTCATGGGGGATCTCCTCCCTGGTCACCGTGGCTTCCGCGTCACCCTTCGCCGTCACCATTTTAACTTTTTTTTAAATTTAAATAATAACTATCTTGATGAACCGAATATCTAATTGTCGGTAGATAGTATGAGTATACTGGTGGACCATTCTTAGAGGAATGAGGTAACATGAAATGATAATGTTGTATATATTATATATCAGATAGTTTGCTAAGGATTTGTGCTGTGTGTTCAACAAATATGTGAGCGGCTTATATCTTTGCTAACAGCTTCTTGGGTATAATTGTGTGTTTGGCGATATAACTAGATTTTATTTTTGACTTTACCTGTTTATTTTTGGTTTATACTTCGTTATGGTAGCCCTTTATGTGTGTTTGTTGTTAATTTTTTCCTTTTTCTTAGAACTATGATAACAGAACCACAGTTCTAATACCCCTGGATAATTTATCTCTTAAAATCACTAAAGAATCATACTTAGTGTTTTTAAGAATCCAGACAAAGTCAGTATGAACTACAGTATGCAGTACTAATGACGTCACAATGTCGTTAAAAAGTAAACAAAATGAAAGTGGAGATATCCATTGCAAGAGACTCAGATTGTATAGAATAGAACAAATATAATTGTAGCTAATCGTCTATAATTGTTGTCTATTATAATAGGTGATAGATATACATAGTAGTTTATAGTATAAGAGACGTATTGACTTGAAGACGTCACTGAATGCATCTTGGCGATCAAACAGTGCCTTAAAATAGTGTAGTTCTGATAAACATTGATGAAAACCAAAATCTTACAGTTAGGAAAACTGTGATAATCGATGTACTTGCTTTTCGATACGTATGCCTAATTTTCTGCTTAGATGCGTGTTGATGTGGAAGTTGCTAGGGAGGCCTATGTTCAGCAGTGGACTCCTTATGGCTGTGTGACGTAGAAAACTATGCAACATAAAGTAATTTATCCTTTTTTGCATCTTCAGGCTCCGTGGTGGAAGACTTAACGGGTTACTGGGGCTCCGGCTCGAAGTGCAGGTGTAGGAACGGGGTGGTTTTTAGTCAGTAAGAGTCTGACACTCCCTCTCGCCTCACCCGAGCGGGAGAAGTCATTGGATGATTTTCCCCCCTCAAAAAAAGGCTCCGTGGTATGGTTAACAATTACTAAAAGTATGCTTTTAGCAACTATCAAACGTACCATGGACCATTTTAATCAAGTTGAGTCGACCTTTTTGTAGTTATTGCAATTAATAGTGTTATAGAGTACGATCTCAGGCCACCGTAAGCGCGGGCCTGGGTGGCTTGCCGCCCGACCAGAACCGACCCGAGCGTACGGCGTTTCGCGCGCGCCTCAAAGAACCATTAGACCACCACGCATAGGGCCCAATAGGGCTGTTGCCGATACGGAGCCGCGGAGGACCTAACAGGTTACCGGAGCTCCGGCTTGAAGTGCATGAGAAGGAACGGGGTGGTTTTAGTCAGTAAGAGTCTGACACTGCCTCCCGCCTCACCCAGGCGGGAGAAGACATTCGATGACTTTCTCCCCCTTAAAAAAAGTCTTATAGAGTGGAGACCAAGTTTAGGCAAATGTAGTGTAAAGAGCTCTCCAGTCAGCGACGAATTAACTATAGCTGCGAAATGGCTGGCAGTGGCTGGATGCGGAGAGGGAAAGATCGAGCTTACTTGCCTACAGCAGAGGCTTACTTTTAGCAGAGAATGAAAAGGTTCTTGATGATGATGATGATGAAATAGAAATCAGACATTTTAAAATCGTTTCACATAAAATTTCGAAGTCTGCCTATAGCCTTACGTTTGGCAATTATGATAATATGATGGTAAATAATTACTTTATACCAAACAAGTGTCTGTCTGTTACATGTTATCATTTGCGTAAACTTATATTTATGATTTCAACAGTAATGAAGTATAATTTGTGACTTGATTGATTAAGATAGTTCTTGAGAAAGGTTCTGTACAATTTCTGAAATTTTGGGAGGATTAAAATACCTCTAAGATCTAAGTTTAAGATCATAATGTTGATGAAGTATACAGACTCCTCAATTTGGTCTAAAGAGGATTTTACATTGTATTATATTCACCTGCTGTTGACTGCCTCGTTGGCTGACTAGTCGTAAGTGCGACTGCCGGGCGAGAGGTCTCGGGTTCGATTCCCGGGTAGGGCAAAGTACTGCTGGGTTTTTAAAAAAAATTCTCAGTCAATTCTCAGAGTCTGGAATTGTGCCCGGTATATGGCAATAGGATCATCCTCTATTACATGGGACTCATAACATAAATAGTGAAAAGTGGGTGTTACATTGTACAGTGGCATAAAGTGCACCTCTGCCTACCCCTTCGAGGATTAACAGTTGTGAAGTTATGACGTGTTATGTAAACATCCAATTTCAATTTATGTTATGTCGTAGTCCCATAGAAAAACGAACTTATTGTTTTATAACGTGTTTGATTAAAGGGTTAGACGTAACAATCAGACTAGACACAGATACAAACAATGTCGGCCATTATTTAGACTACTTTTAAATCATTCATGGGATTCTGTGCTTGATGTTATTGTAAACGAAATTCCAATGGAAATATATTTTGAAAATCAGTTGACGTTGAGTTTTGGAATTAAAAACCAATCTCTGTCTCGAGTCCAATTGAGAATTGTAACAATATTAAGTGATAATGATAATATAATTATTTGGTCTAACTTGACTAGACTGCCTCATTGGCCAAGTGGTCGCAAGTGCGACTGCCGGGCAAGGGGTCTCGGGTTCGATTCCCGGGTCGGGCAAAGTATTACTGGGGTTTTTTAAAAATCTCAGTAGTAGCACGGAGTCTGGAAATGTGCCCGGTATATGGCAATAGGCTCACCCCCTATTACATGGGACTCATAACATAAATAGTGAAAAGTGGGTGTTACTTCTATGTGCACCTCTGCCTACCCCTTCGGGGATAAAAGGCGTGATGTTATGTTATGTTGTTATGTCTAACTTGAGTTTCGAAAACTTTTGTGACTAAACTCAATCAATGAGTTATCTGAGAAAATAATGTAAATCATTGAAATAAATAGGCGAAGCAGAGCGCAGGCGGTGTTGCAGTTCGCATGGTGTATGCAACAAATTTTAACTATCCCGTTATTTGATTAGATGCCAATAAATGAATTATGTTATAAAGGTTTTCACGCTTATCGTTGGCTAGGATTCAGGATTATCAAAGAGTGATGCTGTTTCGTTTTTATCCAAATGTGTAGGTCTTTAGTCGCTATACACAGTCAACAACAGCCTCGTTGGCCGAGTGGTCGCAAGTGCGACTGCAGGGCCTGGGGTCTCGGGTTTGATTCCCAGGTCGCGCAAAATATTACTGGGTTTTTAAAAAAAAAACTCAGTAGTAGCACGGAGTCTGGATTGGGCCCGGTATATGACAATAGGCTCACTCCCTATTACATGGGACTCATAACATAAATAGTGAAAAAGTGGGTGTTACATTGTACAGTGGCTTAATGTGCACCTCTGCCTACCTCTTCGGGGATAAAAGGCGTTATGTTATGTTATGGTACAGTCAAAGAAATTTTAGTCTATTGTCACCATTAAAATCATCATCAACAACAGGAATACGTCCACTGCTGGACAGAGGCCTCTGTCTAAATGTCCCCTAGTCATCCATCCTCCTCATCGAACGACAACTCGCCACCTGCATCCACTAGCTCTCCGCGGCTCTAGCGATGCCGTTGGTCCACCAAGTGGTAGGCCTGCCCACGCTTTGTTTTCCGGTTCGTGGTCTCCACTCGATCACGTTCCTGGCCCGTCTGCCTTAGCCCATCGAGCGCTGTGGCCACATCGTTCGACGTAACACATTGATATAAATTAATGAGAATAGATAGAAATTGGAAAAAATGCGTATACGTATGATTTTGTAATATTATACACAGCCACGATATTAAGGAATAATTTTGATTAACAAGGCATTTGCACGCGTGATCACATAGTATTGCTGCAACTACAGAATTACAGATTGAATTTGGTAATCTTGCATGCTATAAAAGTTATTAATTCTACATTGAATATTACAGCCATATTCAATGTAGAATTCAAGACAAGAAAATATTTTTACATTATAATATTTTTATGTCGTGCATTAACTTTTCCATTGACTCACTCGAATAGCTTTTAAATGTATTTTAATTTTGTCCAGGGGGAAGGCATGGTGGGTGATAAACTGACATAATGTGAGTACCGACCTCTAAGTAAATGAATACAAATAAAACTAACATTCAAGTACTATAAGGGACGATACGATTATACGTAATACTACTTAGTGAAAACTAAATTTGTTGTTACATAATTTCCTTTTAATAAAACAACTTTTATTGATATTTGTTGACAGAACCTCGTTTAAGATAAATATTTACTGAACAAATATTTGTTATCGTATGACACATCTTTCATCTAATTATATTGTGTACATAATTATGTACTATGTGCTTTCTGTATGGATGTTTTCCGTTGCTAAGTAACCTGAATGTAATCAGCTGTAAGCAAGGTGTCTTGAATCATGGTAAACAATGATTTTATTATATAATGAAATGTCAATAGTTTGTTGGTTAGGTTAATTGTGCTATGGTAGTGGAAGTCTTCCCAGAGTTAGGTCCAGTGAATAATATCTCTGACAGTCTTGTAACATATATCCTTAA
Organism: Spodoptera littoralis; assembly: GCA_902850265.1. Lineage (NCBI taxonomy): Eukaryota > Metazoa > Arthropoda > Insecta > Lepidoptera > Noctuidae > Spodoptera > Spodoptera littoralis. The sequence goes on along the minus strand of LR824542.2, from coordinate 782,497 downwards.
TATTTTTTGTGAGAAAGAACCTCCATTGAATGAAGGAATCGATAGCGCAAGGCGCAGTTAAAGGTTGTTCCACAACGCATCACCTAAGTCATTTAAGGGGCCAGTAGAATACCAAAGCAAAACCCTGTTTTGCACATGCTGAACTGGTCCCATTTCATCGCAGACTTGGGACATGAACGTGTGCCCATTAGTATTTACAAACTAACACTTCAAACTCAAATTCAAACTTAAAAGCATTTATTTCAATTAAACCATAATTTGGTACTTTTGAAACGTAAACATACTAATCTGTACATACTATTTGTTTTCAGCGTGTGAAATAAAGTTCTTTCTTTCTATATCTTTTCTTTGGGCCACAGTGTCCGCTGACTGTTAGGTGAGTTTTAAGTGGTATTTTTCAAATAGTAGTATAAAAAACCTTCAACAATGCGGAATTAGATCTGGATCGATCGGTCACGTGAAAAATTTCATGCATTTTCATAAACACATAAAGTTACGAGCTGAAAATAATGCAATTTGAAATCTAATGCGACCCAAATAATATTTTCATATTTTTGGCATCCTTAATTAAATACCTACCTATTGTAATTTTCATATCTATGTACATATAATATAATGTTTACAAAAACATAAAAAAATGTTGCATCAATAAAGATATAATTTCATCATCTTACTAGAATTTGTCGTCACGGTCGTGGGCTCGATTCCCGCGTCACGACATGAGTATGTGACCATACCTTCAGATGTACACATTTATCTTAAGATTGGAATTTCTGTTCAAAATTTTCGTTTCAGGGCTGAATTAAATTTGGTTGATTTGTTGTTATTGTTTTATAAATATTGTGAACAAGGTTTTGAGAAAGGTTCCAGATTTGAGTTCGGATCCGAATAAAGTTTTTTGATATTTGAAATCTCAGTAATCTGCTGTAGATTTAAGCACTTATAATGATGAATGCTTAAGTCTTGAGTAATGACTAGTGAGTGGTGTACGTACGCACAATACGAAGTACTAGGTTCAATTCACTTAGCATTAAGTATGTTGTGTAAAATTAATTACATAATATTTCTCAATAATACCACAAATTAAGAAACGAAAGTCAATAAGATTTGAATACCAAACGGCCATTTACCTCATTTCGTTCATAATACAGATAAGAAAATCTGTGCACATGTACTCACGTGCGGCGCCTGCGCATCGTACAACAGTGCGTTGTGCTTGTGCGCAGATAACGGGTGACGTTCGTTTATTTCAGGACCTTGCAATGTCACCGATTTTTTAAATATATGTAGTTAGCATCAGGTTTTATTAAAATGCAAGATTCATTATACATATACCAGTATACACGAATTCCTTGTATTAGGGGATGATAAATTATCAAATACTGTAAACTAGAATTAATTATACTGAATTGTAACAAAATTCAAAATTAAATATCAATATTATATCTTGAGTGCCTTGTTGACCGAGTGGTCGCAAGTGCGACTGCCGGGTAAGGGGTCTCGGGTTCGATTCCCGGGTCGGGCAAAATATTTTTTTTTTAATCTGAGTAGTAGCACGGAGTCTGGAATTGTGCCCGGTATATGAATAGGCTTACTCTCTATTACATGGGACTCATAACATAAATAGTGAAAAGTGGGTGTTACATTGTACAGTGGCATTACATGGCATAATGGTCGCCTGTGCCTAGGCCTTCGGGGATAATAGGCGTGATGATATGTTATGTTATTATATCTCCTACCTTTTCCTAAACAAGTTGTAGTCGACACTAAACCGCTAGAATCTAGATTCTCATTAGATGTTTTTAATACTGCTATTGGTAACAAAGGCTACTGGTCACTATATGTCCGTCTGGGCGCCCTGTACTGTCGGCCCCATTCATATCCGCTCAGTGCCTTTAGCCTAACGCCACTTTAGCGCTTGTCTACAGAGAGAGAAGAAAACTAAATGTATGAGGATGACACTGACAAGTGTCAAAATTCACGTCAATTCCATATAATTTGGTTTTCTATTCTACAAGTAGACAAGCGCTAAATGGCATTTGGATACAGCTGCTATACCTCTATATTTCTTTCGTTACTCTACTTTCATCCATCTTTTCTACATGTCCAAACCAGCGTAACATTCCCTTTTTTGAAAAAAAAAAACAATGAATGCTTATTATTTTAGAATAGTTCCAAAGCGTCACTTGTCCAGGCACTACTAATCACCAACAAAACGAAGTGAACAGTTTGTGTAATGTTATGAAATAATGTAAACATAATCAGGGTGGCAGTTGGTGGCAGTGGATGGTAGAGGGTGGCTGTTGGTGGCAGTTTGTGGTAGGGGATGGCAGGGGGTGGCAGTCTCCTTGGACTTCGCCCTTCAATAAACACATCGACGAAACGACCTTTGGACTCGCGGTTGAAGTCCATAGTAGGGATAGCAACAAACATAATAACAAAAATATACATTATATTTCCTTCATAAGTTATTCTAACTTTTAATCAAATCAAATCAAATCAAATCAAATCAAATCATTTATTTGCACAAAACATGGTAGGTAACAAGATGTTGAATAAAATGTTTATGTACAGCATGTTTTGCCGTGGAACACAGCGCGCAAAAGTATTATTAAATGAAATACATTAATACGAATGAGTCATTTTACAATATAATCAAATTAGTATTAGATAAATAAAAATTTCATGAAAATGTCAGTTAATCAAAGTGAACGTCAAGTCAATTAGGTATACATTTAATTTAATTTAAAGAATAATATGAGATACAATTACATATTAAAATTATTTTCATTTAAAAATTCATGAATAGTATAATAACATTTCTTGGCCAGAATTATTTTCAATTTATTTTTAAATAATCTTACATTACAATTTCTAATATCATTAGGAATTTTATTATATATTTTTGGCGCCATACATAATACGCTTTTTCGTGCCAGAGTAGTTTTTGCACTATGCAGACACAGTCTATTACTATTAATTTTGCGCCTGTTTCTTTTTACCACATCAGAAATTTGTTCAAATAGATGAGGGTTTTTATGAACAAACAGTGCTGTCTCTAATATGTATAATGACGGAAGTGTTAAAATTTTATGTGCTATAAAGGACGGTTTACAAGAGTCAGTCGAGTCCAGGTGAAACATGGCTCGTATGCAACGTTTTTGGGCCTTAAAAACCAGCGCATTATCTGTTGAGTTTCCCCAGAAGATTATTCCATACCGTAAGACAGAGTCAACAAGGCCGTAGTAGGCCGTGAGTGAAGCATCGATGTTCACTACTGGGGCCAATCTGTACATAGCATATGCAGAACTGCTCACCTTTTTGCATAATTTTGCTATATGCGCCTTCCAATTCAACTGCCTATCGATAGTTAGGCCTAGGAATTGCGCTGATTCTACCTCGTGTATAGGGTTACTATCGTAATCTATATGAATATCATGAGGCTGAGGTCTCTGGCTAAAGTGCATAACTTGAGTTTTTAATAAGTTTACTTTAAGATTGTTATTATCTAGCCAGTTAATAATTGATTCCAAGCAATTGTTTATGTCGTCTTGATATAATTCTTTTGTCTTACACTGTACAGATACAGTACTATCATCTGCAAAAAGCGACATTGGGTGGGTGGTAAATTTAGGCAGATCATTTATATAAATGATAAATAAAAGCGGACCCAGTACGCTGCCCTGTGGCACACCAAAAGTAATGCTACGCGACTCAGACAAATAAGATTCTTGATTCTTAGTCATAATATTAATCTTAGATATAGTTGTCATCTGAGATCTATTAGAAAGATATGATTTTAGTAGATCCAGAATACTGCCTCGTATACCATAAGATTCTAATTTGTTTAATAGTATTTGATGGTCCACGTAATCAAAAGCCTGAGTCATATCGCAGTATATGGCACATATGGGAGTCCTTTTATCAACGTTTGTCAGCACTGTTTTGTAAAAATCATATATAGCCAAATTGATACTTTTGTTTTTTCTGAAACCTTTTTGCTCATGACATAGTAGTTTATTAGATTCTAAATAAGTGTATAATTGGTTATAAATATACTTTTCAAAAATTTTAGAAAATATTGATAATAGTGCAATAGGTCTATAGGCTTGTAATAGTTCTTTATCACCCTTTTTAACATCATTATTAAATTTATTTTTTAACCCTTTGAGTACCATCATTATAGACACAATTAAAGAACAATAGGTTGCGGTCACCGGTGTCCTCGCGGTGTTTGACAGTTTAAATTATGATACGATTAAATAAAAACATAAATGTTTATATAATTACTGTCGTGGGACATACTAAATTAACTAAAAATCGCTGGCTACACACGTGAATATATTGAGAAAAGCTCTATTAGTTTCGAACTACAGGGGGGTTCTTCCTCATGAGCAGCGTGCGCGGTCGCGGCGATGTCGCGCAGCCTATTCCTTTACTAACTAGTAATCCTTTTCTTAATATTTTCACGTGCGTATCCCACGATTTTTAGTTAAATACCTATATACATGTATCCCGGACATGAAAACCGCGACCAGATTGCCAAGAGTGAGACGGTGAAGAAAAATCTAAACCCAAAAACGTATTTAATATCTATATCTTTGAAATTTTTCATGTCTATTAATTACATTGTAATATCAATTCCAGACTCCATATTAACTCAGAATAAAAATCCGAAAATCTTCTTTCCTGAAACGAGAATCAAACTTCACGCTTGACATTGGCACTTGACACTTGTAACCAATAGTACAATTAAAGGAAAAGTATTTTATTAATTAAATCGTTGCTTGCTTCTTGCTCACACCATTAACTCTTCTCTGCATCACCCAAAGGTCAGACTGGGAGAAAATGCCTGCGGCATTAAGTCCACTTAATGTGCACTCTATGCATGGAGCTTAAATAAATAAATCATCATCAACAGCCTATAAATGCCCACTGCTGAGCAAAGCCTCTTCTCACACGGAGAAGGTTAGAGCATTAATCACCACGCTTGCTCAATGCGGGTTGGCGATTTCAAACTTATAATTTGAAATTATAAGCCCAGGTTTCCTCACGATGTTTTCCTTCACCGTTTGTAGATGTCGTGGTGGCCCGGAGGTTTAAGACGCCCGCTTCTCATGCATGAAGGTGCGGGTTCGAAACCTACCAACGGCAAGTACCAATGTGACTTTTTCCGAGTTATATGTACTTTCTAAGATTATTTAGACACCACTAACAAACGGTGAAGGAAATAAATAAATAATTATATCTATTTCCAATCCTCTATTAATCTACCTTGTTGACCCTACAGCAAATCACAAGAGACACATGTGACAGTGAAGCCGAACAAAGTTGATTGTTAGTAACACGCGGGCCGCGCATGCTGACCGTACTACCATAATATTGTACTTGCACCCGTAGTGCATGGTGTTTCTACTTCTATGAGTAAATGGGGCTGAATATATTATGGTATTGAGTCATGTTAAAGACTATGCTTGGTGTTTGTAAGAGGGTAGGTAGACTAGTAACTAACTATATGTCTTTACTTCTTTATGGTAGTTTTTTATGGACTCGTTGGCCGAGTGCTCGCAAGTGCGACTGCCGGGCAAGGGGTTTCGGGTTCGATTCCCGGGTCGGGCAAAGTATTCATTGTTTTTGTTTTTAATTCTCAGTAGTAGCACGGAGTCTGGAATTGGTGAGCCTATTGCCAAATACCCGGTATATGGCAATAGGCTCACCCCCTACTATATTGGACTAATAACATAAATAGTGAAAAGCAGGTGTTGCATTGTAAAGCGGCATTAAGTGCCGTAAAGGGCACCTCTGCCTACCCCTTCGGGAATAAAAGGCGTGGTGTATTGTTAGGTTATGGTGTTTTTTTTAAATACACTTGCAAAACAAAGAAACCGGCTCAGTGGAGTTTTTTTACATTTTTCGAACCCTTTATAGAGGTACAGTATTTAACGAAATTCAAATCTTAGTTTGTATCTTTACAATTCGACAAAAAATATAAGACACTCTAGTTTATACTACCTACTACTTGTTATCTAGAAAATAAATATTACGATCCCTTTAAAAAACCTTCATCCTTAAAATGCTCTCATGATAAAAGTAACTACATTACCTTTTATACGATATAGGTACGATACCAATTAATAAAATACTTGTATCAGAAATTGTTTATCAAGAATAGAAAAAGATAAGTGGTAGTTGGCTCCGTTTCTTTGTACAAAAGTGTATTATTCATAGGCATTTTGCTATATTCTATACTATATTCAAAATACTAACAATCTTGTTAAACTTTTTAGTAAAAATTAATAGATACGGCTACTTAACACCAGTTGTCAGATACAATTTAAAGGCTTTAAACTTGTGTGCTACATTTTGCTGACATATAATTTTCAGGCGCCCGGCAATTGAGCTTATGCCGGGGTATGAAAAGTAAAAAACTAATTAGTCCGTAAGTTAGGTAATGAAAAAATATTAGACACGTATTTTTTTATTTTGTCGTATAATAAAACAATACTTAGATAAAACGAATCAAAGTTTAGGAGTGGGGGCTAAAACGTCATTTCTACGTATAAAATGTACATAGAAGTGACGTCACGCGACATTGCAAATCAATATATTGTCGAAAGTATTCGTTTCTGTATGAAAATAAAAAATATGTGTGTAATGATTTAAAAGACTCTACCAGACGGACATTAATATAAAAATTAGGCATCTACCTTATTGGGTATAATTTTCTATTTTAGGTGGTTTTAGAAATATATAATTTCAACAAACAATTAGAGCCAGAAAAACCATTCATGGATTTCACAAAGAATTGTTACGTATAGGAATCAATCCCGGGACACGTTGGTCGATAACCAGTTACCCAGCCACTGCGCCAACCGTGACCTTCTTCCTATAAAACTTATAAAAAACAATATGTTTACAATGTAAACCAATTAGTTCCGTTTTACATTAAAACATAATTCCATATTCAGTGATACGGATGAGACCATGCTCTCCATATTAGTAAAAACTGTGTTTTACCTATTTATTAGAACTTTGTACAGAGTCGAACAAATGTAGCAGATCATTCTAGATTGTTCATAATGATTGTAAGTTAATATTTATTTTCTATATACTGAAAGCAAAACGAAAAAGTACCCAAATTAAAAGTACTTACCCTTAACCGACGAGCTTGCATGAAAAGATTGATGGCTGTTAATTAAGCGAAAGAGGTATGTAGGAATCGTAGTAATTGGCGTTCCATAGTCTCTGCCTATCCCCATGGGAGACAGGCGTGAAGTTATGTATGTATGTATGAAAGCAAAACATTATCATGGTTTGCTAGATTTCGAATGACCATTAGATTTATTATTCATAAAGCCAGGCTTTCCGCAGGTTATACGCCGGGGTCGTGCGGTCCATGGCCCTCTACGGCGCCCCTGCTTGGGCGCCGAACTTGCTGCGGCGGCCCGCTCGGGCGCTGCTTATGGCACAGAGGGTCATGGCGATCCGAATGATCCGCGGATACCACACGATCTCTGGGGAGTCGGCGAACCTCCTTGCCGGATTACCGCCGTGGGATCTGGAGGCGAAGGTGCTCGCGCGCGTGTATCGCATGCACGCGGAGGCATGTCGCCGGGGCGAAACTCCGCTGCCGCGCCAGATAAGTGCGTGGCGGGATGAGCTCCGGCGCGATCTCATGGCGGAATGACAGCAACGACTGTCGCAACCGAGGGCTGGGCTCGCTGCCATTGCAGCGGTAAGTCCCCTCTTTGAGGAGTGGCTTGAGAGACGCTACGGCGTCCTCACCTACCGCCTGACGCAGGTCCTCACCGGACATGGAAGTTTCAGGAGGTACCTGTGTCTGATGGGGCGGGAGGGAAACGCCCGGGTGTCATCACTGCGAGGACCGCCCTGAGGACACGGTGGAACACACTGTAGCGGAATGCCCTGCGTGGGCTGAGCACCGCCGTGCCCTCAGGGAAGTGATCGGCGATGGCGACCTCTCGCGTCCGGGCCTAGTGCAGGCCATGATGCGGAGCGAGGGGGACTGGGATGCCGTCTCCTCCTTTTGCGAAGCAGTCATGCTAGCTAAGGAGGAGGCGGGACGCGTGAGGCAGCGAAGCGCTGCCTCCTCGCAACCCAGCCATCGCGAAGGACACACCGGGCGTCGGGGATCGCGGGACGATCTCCGGCCACCGTAAGCGCGGGCCGGACGGCGAGCATGGGTGGCTCCCCGTCCGAGCAGAAACGCGCGCGCCCCAAAGAGCCATCAGACCACAGATGGGGCCCAATGGGGCCGATGCCGATTCGGAATCGCGGAGAACCTAACGGGTAACCGGGGCTCAGGCCCGACGTGCAGGAGAAGGAACGGGGTGGTTTTTAGTCAGTAAGAGTCGGACACTCCCTTCCGCCTCACCCAGGCGGGAGCAGTCATTCGATGATTTTCCCCCCTTAAAAAAAAAGCCAGGCTTTTAAAGACGCAGGTTTCGCATGTATGGAGGGTGCTGGTTCGAAACCTACCAACGGCAAGTACCAATGTGACTTTTTCCGAGTTATATGGACTTTCTACTTTCTAAGATTATTCAGACACCACTGACAAACGGTGAAGGAAAACATCGTGAGGAAACCTATGCTTATAATTTCTAATTATAGGTTTGAAATCGCCAATCTGCATTAAGCAAGCGTGGTGATAAATGCTCAAACTTTCTCCGTGTAAGAAGAGGCCTTTGCTCAGTAGTGGGCATTTATAGGCTGTTGATGTGGATGCGATGGGTGTAAAATTTTCCATAACAATGAATCAACATAAACCGAAGTTACACGGTAAATAGTTGTTTAAACAAAATATTTATAACTTCAAGCCGTTGTAGCTAAACATGGGATTAGCAGGCCATGTTCAGAGTGGAAGATTTGTGTTAATTGGACCATGTTTAATATTGGGAAACTTGCTAGTTCCGTTCTTTTGCAAATATATGTCAAATAGCCAGATGTGTAGGAAAATTAATAGTTTTATTTTATTTTATAGATCTTATGTTTAACTGATTTGTTTGTCAAGTGGTTACAAGCGCAACTGTTGAGCAAGGGAGATTCGGGTTTTATTTCCTATTCAAGCTCTCGAGGACGAGAAAACTGAATATACTTAAACATTCGATATTGAGTATTTTCAGTTTTCTGAAAATTCGTCAATGAGAGAATGAGTTTAGAATACCCATATACCCCTTATAACACATACGGAGTAGCGGAGAACGTAACGGGTTACCGGGGCTCCGGCTCGAAGTGCAGGAGTAGGAACGGGGTGGTATTTAGTCAGTAAGAGTCTGACACTCAATACCGCCTCAACCAGGCGGGAGCAGTCATTCGATGATTTTCCCACCTTAAAAAAACCCTTATAACACACACCTCATAAGGTACATTACTAGTGAAAATGGATGTTACATTGTATACATAATGCGAATGTCTGCCCATCCCTTCGTAGGTTAAAGGGTGCGATTTCATGTATAGTACTGTACCTCTGTTTCCCCCTTCACCAAATTACAAACTTGATATTATGTATCAATCCAATCAAATCATAACCAACCCTAATAACAGCACAAATATAAAAAAATATAGTCAAATAAACCTAGTCAAGGTTTTAGTAGCCACTGAACTCCATATCGACCTTATTACGGGTAGTAATAAGACCTATCTAGACCTAGATATAGGTATTCTAGGTAGTTAGGTATTCTGGGAAGGTTGGCGGTGGTCGTAAAGTAAGATTGGAAGTAGTGTAGCCACGAATAAGCTGGACAAATAGAGGCTTGGAGGACCTAATAGATGGAGTAGGAACTAGTTATTGCTGTGGGATATCGTTGTTGCGATTCAAGTTGGATTGTCTTTATAGCATATCTTTTTTAAAGTCTACCATGTTGACTGTATGGGAGGCGAAGTCGCTAAGCAATTGATTCACAATGTGTCGCGGGTTGACCGTTGAAACAATAATGCTTTTACAAACTACGGTTAACAAAATTAACACCCTCTTTTTTTGAAGTAGGTAAATTAATAAACTAAAATCTCCTTCCAAGTGTAACAAATACTTTTCTAAAAACCGTATCAAAATCGGCTCATACACTATCAGTTCACTATCTACTTTGATTTTCGAATACTCACTTTACACATTGACACAGATCACTTATTTATGTCTAAGTTAAAATCTCATTTTCATCACTAATTAGTTAGTTTACTAGAAAATTCTTCACTAAATCCATGTCCCATCTAAAACCCAAGAGTAGCGCACGTAGCAACCCTAGGGGGTGACGTCACGCCACGTAGCTACGACAGTTGACTGTTGACTCTTGTACCCCCGCACCCCTCATCCATGGCCCCCCTGGAGTGGCCTTGGCTTTGGGCGTACTCCAACGTGTAGATAGTTTATGGAGTGAAAGGTAGGTAGAATAGTTAGGTGGTTTGGTACGAATAAAAAGCTAATGACGTGAAAGATCCTAGATCCTATTTAGACCTATATCCGTGGCTGTACACAAAGTTGTAGTTGGTAAATGATAATGTTTTTAGTTTCTACGACATTACCTTGCAGTGTCAGTTAGATATTTCATTTCCTTCTTTTCACAACATCGTTATATGAGGAAAAATAGTCAACGACCCATTTCTACTTAAGCTCAAGAGAACGTATCACTGAATCATGTTTTATAAACACTAACTTCAATATCCAACTAAGTTCTGCTTATGGAATAAAATTTTGCGTGGCTCGGTGATATCAAACCTTCTAAGGCTGCGTTTCCACCAGAGGTGTGTGATGGAAATATGTTGTGCGAGGAAGACATCCTCGACACATGCGAGGATTTTGCAGCTGTGAAAATGTGTAATTTGCTGTTCTCACCAGGCATGGGTTAACTGAGGCGAAGTAAATGAAGCGATTCTACTGGTTCTTTACAAACATATCCCTCGTAATACATTCTTGCATATAAAAGCATAACGCATTCTTGGTGGAAACGCAGCCATACTCAGCAGACGCACTCTTCAGCCTCAGCCAGATACAACTTGCTGGAGCTTCCTCTACATATGAGGGTTTGTTAGAATCTCTTCGTTTGGCAGGCAGTTTGCAGTCTCTTATAAATAAGCGGTGTTATTTAAAACTAAGTACATAATTAAAAAGTTTCATTAATTCACCGAGGGAAATGGAAACTATTGTTTTTTTCTTCTCCTCTTATAATATCCTCTGGCTTATTTCGTTGCGGTATCCAAGACAGTTATTTATGTCCCTAGGACGCGCCGAACTTCAGTCATCCGGTGTTTTCATGGTTGTATCTGTATATCCTGGCTCACAGGAGTTGCAGTGGTTTTGGGAGGTGGAGTGATTAAAAAAAAATTGAAGTTTCATTACAGAATATACGAATTTGCATTGATTTTCTCAGAATTGTGATAATTAAATATGTTATTTAGGCACTATAGTTGTATTTTACGAAGTAACATTCTATTTATAGTGAGTAAGGAGTACGAGGAGGTTCCAAGCAACAAGTTCCTCTAAGGTCACTCGAGGGTGGGTTGTGTCACGTGTTGAACTGTTGGCTGGCACACTGCCAGGTACAAGGTTCATAGCCCCGCCTCCGGGCATTGGGCAACAAGTGAGATTTGTGATAACTTCATAGATCAGATAACATAACATAAGGATAGGTACTTTATTTTGCTCCTCTTTAATATATCGCCAATCTATTTGAAATTATAACAACATAACATAACATCACGCCTTTTATCCCCGAAGGCGATAAGAGGCAGAGGTGTTCATTATGCCACTGTGCAATGTACCACTTTTCACTATTTATGTTATGAGTCCGATGTAATAGGGGGTAAGCCTATTGCAATATACCGCGCACAATTTCGGACTCCGTGCTACTACTGAGAATTTATAAAAACCTAGTAATACCTTGCCCGACCCGGGAATCGACCCCGAGACCCTTTGCCCGGCAGATTATTCAGGTAGATATATACTAAGTCTAGTTTGTATGTCCGATCCTTAATGGTATAGCGTGATGTTGATATGTGAAAGATATGGGCACCAATTTTGAAATGTTTTTATTTTATTTCTTAATATTAACGTATTCAAACAAACAATAGATTCAAGCTGACTATATTAAAATACACTCTATATTTTTTCCCCTTCAAAAGTATTAACTGTAATGCTAATATTACAATGGTTATTTAAGTGTAAGTTACAATGACAGAACTATACTACATTTTGCTATATTCTATACTATATTCAAAATACTAACAATCTTGTTAAACTTTTTAGTAAAAATTAATAGATACGGCTACTTAACACCAGTTGTCAGATACAATTTAAAGGCTTTAAACTTGTGTGCTACATTTTGCTGACATATAATTTTCAGGCGCCCGGCAATTGAGCTTATGACGGGGTATGAAAAGTAAAAAACTAATTAGTCCGTAAGTTAGGTAATGAAAAAATATTAGACACGTATTTTTTTATTTTGTCGTATAATAAAACAATACTTAGATAAAACGAATCAAAGTTTAGGAGTGGGGGCTAAAACGTCATTTCTACGTATAAAATGTACATAGAAGTGACGTCACGCGACATTGCAAATCAATATATTGTCGAAAGTATTCGTTTCTGTATGAAAATAAAAAATATGTGTGTAATGATTTAAAAGACTCTACCAGACGGACATTAATATAAAAATTAGGCATCTACCTTATTGGGTATAATTTTCTATTTTAGGTGGTTTTAGAAATATATAATTTCAACAAACAATTAGAGCCAGAAAAACCATTCATGGATTTCACAAAGAATTGTTACGTATAGGAATCAATCCCGGGACACGTTGGTCGATAACCAGTTACCCAGCCACTGCGCCAACCGTGACCTTCTTCCTATAAAACTTATAAAAAACAATATGTTTACAATGTAAACCAATTAGTTCCGTTTTACATTAAAAACATAATTCCATATTCAGTGATACGGATGAGACCATGCTCTCCATATTAGTAAAAACTGTGTTTTACCTATTTATTAGAACTTTGTACAGAGTCGAACAAATGTAGCAGATCATTCTAGATTGTTCATAATGATTGTAAGTTAATATTTATTTTCTATATACTGAAAGCAAAACGAAAAAGTACCCAAATTAAAAGTACTTACCCTTAACCGACGAGCTTGCATGAAAAGATTGATGGCTGTTAATTAAGCGAAAGAGGTATGTAGGAATCGTAGTAATTGGCGTTCCATAGTCTCTGCCTATCCCCATGGGAGACAGGCGTGAAGTTATGTATGTATGTATGAAAGCAAAACATTATCATGGTTTGCTAGATTTCGAATGACCATTAGATTTATTATTCATAAAGCCAGGCTTTCCGCAGGTTATACGCCGGGGTCGTGCGGTCCATGGCCCTCTACGGCGCCCCTGCTTGGGCGCCGAACTTGCTGCGGCGGCCCGCTCGGGCGCTGCTTATGGCACAGAGGGTCATGGCGATCCGAATGATCCGCGGATACCACACGATCTCTGGGGAGTCGGCGAACCTCCTTGCCGGATTACCGCCGTGGGATCTGGAGGCGAAGGTGCTCGCGCGCGTGTATCGCATGCACGCGGAGGCATGTCGCCGGGGCGAAACTCCGCTGCCGCGCCAGATAAGTGCGTGGCGGGATGAGCTCCGGCGCGATCTCATGGCGGAATGACAGCAACGACTGTCGCAACCGAGGGCTGGGCTCGCTGCCATTGCAGCGGTAAGTCCCCTCTTTGAGGAGTGGCTTGAGAGACGCTACGGCGTCCTCACCTACCGCCTGACGCAGGTCCTCACCGGACATGGAAGTTTCAGGAGGTACCTGTGTCTGATGGGGCGGGAGGAAACGCCCGGGTGTCATCACTGCGAGGACCGCCCTGAGGACACGGTGGAACACACTGTAGCGGAATGCCCTGCGTGGGCTGAGCACCGCCGTGCCCTCAGGGAAGTGATCGGCGATGGCGACCTCTCGCGTCCGGGCCTAGTGCAGGCCATGATGCGGAGCGAGGGGGACTGGGATGCCGTCTCCTCCTTTTGCGAAGCAGTCATGCTAGCTAAGGAGGAGGCGGGACGCGTGAGGCAGCGAAGCGCTGCCTCCTCGCAACCCAGCCATCGCGAAGGACACACCGGGCGTCGGGGATCGCGGGACGATCTCCGGCCACCGTAAGCGCGGGCCGGACGGCGAGCATGGGTGGCTCCCCGTCCGAGCAGAAACGCGCGCGCCCCAAAGAGCCATCAGACCACCACAGATGGGGCCCAATGGGGCCGATGCCGATTCGGAATCGCGGAGAACCTAACGGGTAACCGGGGCTCAGGCCCGACGTGCAGGAGAAGGAACGGGGTGGTTTTTAGTCAGTAAGAGTCGGACACTCCCTTCCGCCTCACCCAGGCGGGAGCAGTCATTCGATGATTTTCCCCCCTTAAAAAAAAAGCCAGGCTTTTAAAGACGCAGGTTTCGCATGTATGGAGGGTGCTGGTTCGAAACCTACCAACGGCAAGTACCAATGTGACTTTTTCCGAGTTATATGGACTTTCTACTTTCTAAGATTATTCAGACACCACTGACAAACGGTGAAGGAAAACATCGTGAGGAAACCTATGCTTATAATTTCTAATTATAGGTTTGAAATCGCCAATCTGCATTAAGCAAGCGTGGTGATAAATGCTCAAACTTTCTCCGTGTAAGAAGAGGCCTTTGCTCAGTAGTGGGCATTTATAGGCTGTTGATGTGGATGCGATGGGTGTAAAATTTTCCATAACAATGAATCAACATAAACCGAAGTTACACGGTAAATAGTTGTTTAAACAAAATATTTATAACTTCAAGCCGTTGTAGCTAAACATGGGATTAGCAGGCCATGTTCAGAGTGGAAGATTTGTGTTAATTGGACCATGTTTAATATTGGGAAACTTGCTAGTTCCGTTCTTTTGCAAATATATGTCAAATAGCCAGATGTGTAGGAAAATTAATAGTTTTATTTTATTTTATAGATCTTATGTTTAACTGATTTGTTTGTCAAGTGGTTACAAGCGCAACTGTTGAGCAAGGGAGATTCGGGTTTTATTTCCTATTCAAGCTCTCGAGGACGAGAAAACTGAATATACTTAAACATTCGATATTGAGTATTTTCAGTTTTCTGAAAATTCGTCAATGAGAGAATGAGTTTAGAATACCCATATACCCCTTATAACACATACGGAGTAGCGGAGAACGTAACGGGTTACCGGGGCTCCGGCTCGAAGTGCAGGAGTAGGAACGGGGTGGTATTTAGTCAGTAAGAGTCTGACACTCAATACCGCCTCAACCAGGCGGGAGCAGTCATTCGATGATTTTCCCACCTTAAAAAAACCCTTATAACACACACCTCATAAAGTACATTATTGATGAAAAATGGATGTAACATTGTATACATAATGCGACTGTCTGCCTATCCCTTCGAAGGTTAAAGGGTGCGATTTCATGTATAGTACTGTACCTCTGTTTCCCCCTTCACCAAATTACAAACTTGATATTATGTATCAATCCAATCAAATCATAACCAACCCTAATAACAGCACAAATATAAAAAAATATAGTCAAATAAACGTAGTCAAGGTTTTAGTAGCCACTGAACTCCATATCGACCTTATTACGGGTAGTAATAAGACCTATCTAGACCTAGATATAGGTATTCTAGGTAGTTAGGTATTCTGGGAAGGTTGGTGGTGGTCGTAAAGTAAGATTGGAAGTAGTGTAGCCACGAATAAGCTGGACAAATAGAGGCTTGGAGGACCTAATAGATGGAGTAGGAACTAGTTATTGCTGTGGGATATCGTTGTTGCGATTCAAGTTGGATTGTCTTTATAGCATATCTTTTTAAAAGTCGACCATGTTGACTGTATGGTAGGAGAAGTCGCTAAGCAATTGATTCACAATGTGTCACGGGTTGAACGTTGAAATAATAATCCTTACTTATATTATAAATCGGAAAATGAGTTTGTTTGTTTGTTCCACTTTAACGCCGTAACTACTAAACCGATTGCTTTGAAATTTTGCAGACGTAAAGTTAGAAGTCCGGATTAAATAATAGGGTACTTTTTATCCCGGAAAAATTGATATTCCAGAGAAAAAACAAAAGTATTGGAATAGATGGCGCTGTGTGTATTGGTATATGTCACATTGGCTTTTATCCTTTTGTGACGCGAGCGAAGGCGCGGGTAAAAGCTAGTGCTTTTATAAACTACGGTTAACAAAACTAAATTCAAACTCCCTCTTTTTTTGAAGTAGGTAATATTAATAAACCAAAATCTTCTTCTAAGTGTAACAAATACTTTTCTAAAAACCGCATCAAAATCGTTTCAAACACTATAAGTACCCTACCTACTTTGAAAAATTACTTCGCACAGTGGCACAGAACATTTATTTATGTCTAAGATAAAATCTCATTTTTAAAACTAATTACTTAGTTTACTGGAAAATTCTTCACTAAATCCATGTCCCATCCAAAAGCCAAAAGTAGCGTATATAGCAACCCTAGAGGGTGACGTCACGCCACGTAGCTACGACAGTTGACTGTTGACTCTTGTACCCCCGCACCCCTCATCCATGGCCCCCCTGGAGTGGCCTTGGCTTTGGGCGTACTCCAACGTGTAGATAGTTTATGGAGTGAAAGGTAGGTAGAATAGTTAGGTGGTTTGGTACGAATAAAAAGCTAACGACGTGAAAGATCCTAGATCCTACTTAGACCTTTATCCGTGGCTGTACACAAAGTTGTAGTTGGTAAATGATAATGTTTTTAGTTTCTACAACATTACCTTGCAGTGTCAGTTAGATATTTCATTTCCTTCTTTTCACAACAAACATCGTAATATGAGGATAAATAGTCAACGACCCATGTCTACTCAAGCTCAAGAGAACGTATCACTGAATCATGTTTTATAAACACTAACTTCAATATCCAACTAAGTTCTGCTTATGGAATAAAATTTTGCGTGGCTCGGTGATATCAAACCTTCTAAGGCTGCGTTTCCACCAGAGATGTGCGATGGAAATATGTTGTGCGAGGAAGACATCCTCGACACATGCGAGGATTTCACAGCTGTGAAAATGTGTAATTTGCTGTTCTCACCAGGCATGGGTTGACCGAGGCGAAGTAAATGAAGCGATTCTACTGGTTCTTTACAAACATATCCCTCGTAATACATTCTTGCATATAAAAGCATAACGCATTCTTGGTGGAAACGCAGCCATACTCAGCAGACGCACTCTTCAGCCACAGCCAGAAACAGCTTGCTGGAGCTTCCTCTACATATGAGGGTTTGTCAGAATCTCTTCGTTTGGCAGGCAGTTTGCAGTCTCTAACAAATAAGCGGTGTTATTTCAAATGAAGTACATAATTATAAAAGTTTCGTTAATTCACCGAGGGAAATGGAAACTATTGTTTTTTTCTTCTCCTCTTATAATATCCTAACCTATCCTGGCTTATTTCGTTGCGGTATCCAAGACAGTTATTTATGTCCCTAGGACGCGCCTAAATTCAGTCATTCGGTGTTTTCGTGGTTGTATCTGTTTATCCTGGCTTACAGGAGTTGCAGCGGTTTTGGGAGGTTGAGTGATTAAAAAAAAATTAAAGTTTCATTACAGAATTTGCATTGATTTTCCCAAAATTGTGTTAATTTAAACTGTCAAACACCGCGAGGACACCGGTGACCGCAACCTATTGTTCTTTAATTGTATCTATAATGACGGTACTCAAAGGGTTAATATGTTACTTAGGCACTGTAGTTGTATTTTATGATGTAATATTTTATTTATAGTGAGTAAGGAGTACGAGGAGGTTCCAAGCAACAAGTGCCTCTAAGGTCACTCGGGGGTGGGTTGTGCCACATGTTGAACTGTTGGCTGGCACACTGCCAGGTACAAGGTTCATAGCCCCGCCTCCGGGCATAGGGACCAGCAACAAGTGAGATTTGTGATAACTTCATAGATCACATAACATAACATAACATCACCTCTTTGGGTAGGCAGAGGTGTACATTATGCCACTGTGCAATGTACCACTTTTCACTATTTATGTATGTATGAGTCCCATGTAATAGGGGGTGAGCCTATTGCCATATACCGGGAACAATTTTAGACACCGTGCTACTACTGAGAATTTATAAAAAACCCAGTAATACTTTGCCCGACCCGGGAATCGACCCCGAGACCCTTTGCCCGGCAGATTATTCAGGTAGATATATACTAAGTCTAGTTTGTATGTCCGATCCTTAATGGTATAGCGTGATGTTGATATGTGAATGATATGGGCACCAATTTTGAAATGGTTTTATTTTATTTCTTAATATTAACGTATTCAAACAAACAATAGATTCAAGCTGACTATATTAAAATACACTCTATATTTCTTCCTCTTCAAAAATATTAACTGTAATGATAATATTACAATGGTTATTTAAGTGTAAGTTACAATGACAGAACTATAATAAAAACAAATAAAAATATTCTGATTCTGATTCTGATTCTGATTCTGAAAAATACTAAATCATTTAAGTTTTTCAGTTAATCGAGGAAAGTTCTGCATTTTCACTTAAGTTATTAAGAACCACTTCACTGAAAACAGGTAAGTAATACAGTGAGGTAAATTTTTCATAACGATGAGGAAATCCCTGAAAAATATGCAAGAGTTATTGTTTACTGAAGCGGAAGTCTGTGAAGGTTTTAATAATTAGTGCCATCTCTTTATTTATAGCAAAATTATTAATTAATAAGGGTATTAATTACATAAACTTTATTTAGGTATTAACATCTCAGAAAACTAATACAAGATGTTTTTGATTCAGTTTTATAAACAAATGAACTAGCATTTTCTTTTCATATATCTTACAATAAATAAGTACGTATCTTTGCCATCCTTTCAAAAGTTAAAAAGAAATTAAGTAATGTAAATATTGCGACGGTTAAATAAATATTATACAGTACATATTTAAGCAATCAAATAATGTTTATAAATATTTTAAAAAATCTTTATCTAATTGATACTTTCATTTCTAACCAGCTAAATAAAAAACTGTTGCCTTAAACCCTACCAAAACTTATTAATTAATCACCAAAATAAATTAATCACCAATAAATATAATTGATCAGAAAACAATAAAACGCTATGAGAAAAGCGCATCCAATACCGGGGTTTACCGGCCGCAGTACAATCACTGTGTTTCAGCACTTCAGTAGTGTACAGTCTGTTGTTCAGCCGTTTGTTCAGTACCGAACTGAACACGAAACAGGACGGTCGCACCGCCACAAATGCCGCCAACCTACCGCTCACGAGTAAAATTAAAAATAATATACTAAGAACTACCTATTCCCACCCAACAAATGGGATAAATTCAATCGGTGATTCTCATGTGGTGATTAAAAACAATCTGTGGTGTTATTCGGTGATTAATTTGTCGTAAAAACGATTTTTAATTTTTTGTGTGATATTAGTTTTTAGGAACTTTTTTTTATTGTTAACGTTTTACTTTAGTGTTTTTTTTATTATTTTTGTTTTCTAATTAAGTGGACAATTTTTAATTGCTATGGAGGAGCACGGAGGTGAGTTTTAAAAATATTTTTTTTTATTTCTTCGAGAAATTGATGACGATAATTTTATCTCCTTGACGTCCTTTACCTCTATCGTTGCATTTACTTATATTTTCCCAACATAATTTATGACATTTTTAATTTTTCCTCTCAACAATATTTCCCTTCGCATTGACCTACGTCTTGTAAAATGGCAGTTCGTCTATGACGTCATAGCTTAGTAAATTGATTAAGGAATCTAGGGGACACTCCCTTAACAAGCAATCTTTTAGTATAATAGCTTTTGTCTTAATGGATATAAAGGTCAATATTAAATGCACATCTATTTATATCCACATAAAAGTTCCATTTAATTAACTGTTATTGCGTGAAATATGTTTCATCGATAGAACAGTATGTTAGTATACATTTCGGTAATATATTCCTAAATTACTATACATATTTTGTATTTAAGAATAAGGAATATTTTAAAATTTTTGTAATAAATTTTAACCTGTTTTAGTATTTACAGATAAAACTATAACCTATCTAATTGGATGATAAAAAGTATCTTTATAATTAACGAGAGGTCACAATTACCTATAGGTATTTATAATTAAATAATTTATTATCTTTCTCTTGTATAGAGAAGTGGATTTTGTCCCCTTTATATTTTCATTGTTACTTGTTTGTTTATCGAGCGCTGTTTTTTTCCTGGTGGGGTGGGCAGACATCCAAGTATTATTAACCTTTGGCACGATACTGGTTGGAGACGATGGGCACTTGTATTGCGTGGTATGTTGTCAATGGATGATCGTAATGCTTTCTGAAATATTTGGTTGTAAAGGGGGCAGTTAGACTTTATTTTTTATGGCATAAGCCGGTAAACGAGCAGACGGATCACCTGATGGTAAGCAATCGGCGTCGCCCATGGACATCTGGAACACCAGAGGCGTTACAAGTGCGTTACCGGCCTATTGAGGATTAGGAGTTTGAGGATCGTTGGTGATTCAGGGATTGGGGAGATTGAGGAAGGGGAGGATAATTAGGCCTCTGGTAACTTCACTCACACGACGAAACACAACCCAAGCGTTGCTTCACGTCGATTTTCTATGAAGCCGTGGTATCACTCCGGTCGAGCCGGCCCATTCGTGCCGAAGCATGGCTCTCCCACACTAGAAACTTGGAGTATTAGAGTCAATTTTATTGAAGTTTTCGTCGCTTTAAAATGTATAGATTAGAAATATAATATCGACCAGATTGGCAATATATTAAAGAAGGGCAAAATAAAGTACCTATATGCATACGTAAAAAGACTGATGACTGTTGATGAAGCGAAAAGATAATCTCTGCCTACCTATGGGAGACAAGCGTGATGTCACATATATAATGTATGTAGAAATACAAAGTCCAAAAATGTGTGATTTTCATGTGTGAAATTTTAAACACAGTAATCGCATGAAGTCTGGAATTTTGTCTAGTGTAGGGCAATAGGCTCACCTCCTATTACATAGGACTTATATCATGACTGCTGAGCCTGTTATGAGAGCTATAATCGAGACACATAAATATATATATATATAGTATCCATAAAGAAAGAAAGAAAGAAAATACATTTATTCAGCATCACAATAATAACATATAACATAAACAGCATCACGCCCTTTATCCCTGAAGGGGTAAGCAGAGGTGCACAGTATGGCAATTAATGACACTGTATTGATGGCAATAGGCTCACCACCTATTAGAAGGACTACCCCAGTATATAGATACCGGGCACAATTCCAAACTCCGTGCTACTACTGAGAATTTTATTTTAAAAATCCCAGTAAACATTGCCCGGGAATCAAAACCGAGACACCTTGCCCGGCAGTCGCACTTGCGACCACTCGGCCAACGAGGCTGCTATTCATTACATAACAATTTAAAAAAATGAAATGGAGGAATCTGATTAACAAAACTGCTTACCTCATAAAGGAAACACAGTCGATAGCATTTATTTTCCTTATCAATATTAATTCATGAATTGATTTGCTTCGGGAAAATGAAAACACTTCAAAACTAATTGTAATGGCTGAAAAAAAACTTTAATATTTGCTGGAGACCAGTTACAATATACTCATCATCATCATCATCAGCCACTCATCACAGTCCACTCAGTGACAAAGTCAAAGTCAATAATTTATTTCAATTAGGACCAGTAAGGCACTTTTGAACGTCAACATCAAAATATTGAAAGATTAAAAAAAAGTCAGTCTATCGGTCAGTCCTCTAGTGAAGCTATTTGCTCATTCCAAGGCGTAGATTCCTATGGAGAAGAACGAGCAAGAAACTCCATAGGTTACATTTCTTGGTTACAATGTTCCGTTGGTTCAATTACCTCCTCTACCTAACCTACCCCAATCAAGAGGCATTTGTTTAAAATATTTTTTTTGACCTTACATATCTGTAAGTTCCAATTCAATCAAGGCGGGCACAGTGATATAGGTATAACTAAAAAAAAAGTAAGTAAGGAAAACCTTAACAATGAACAAGGAATAAACTAGAAAAATATTATTTATTTATGAGGCAACAGAGAATAAACAGTACTGCACACTTAAATTTTTAGATGTAAAATCAGTATCGGTGTGGGAGAGCGATGCTTCGGCACGAATGGGCCGGCTCGAACGCAGTGATACCACGGCTTCACAGAAAATCGACGTGAAACAACACTTGTGTTTCATCTTGTAAGTGACGTCACTGGAGGCCCAATTACCCCCCTCCCTTATCTCCCCAATCCCCGAATCCGCAAACTCCTAATCCCTAAAAGACTGTAAAGCACTTGTAACACCTCTGGTCTTTCGGGTGTCCGGCGCCGATTGCTAACCATCAGGTGATCCGTTTGCTCGTTTACCGGATTATTCCATAAAAAAAGTATATGTGGACCAGTGCATTGGCATGAAACTTCATGCTTTTTGCAAGAACGAATCACAAAAATCTCAATAACGTGCTAAAAACTGACGATCTGTCACAACTTTTCTACAAAACGACTTATCAGAATTACGTGTGACTTTCATCCACTACTTTATCCGAATATTAGCTGTAATTAAGTCATCGCTCCTATGTCCGGACACTTGATATTAGGCGCTAGGGTTATAGACACTATTGACAGCATTTTGAATATAGATAACTTAATTACTTAATTATTTGATAAAGGGCATAAGTATGTAAGAAATCGAGTGTAAGAGTGCGTTTGGTGCATCTAGGTAATCAACCTTGGTATCGTATTTGTTTTGACTGGCAAATCTAATAATATATAAACTGTATTACAAAACAAGACAAAGATTTAAGACAGAGGTGTAGTTATTCTATTGAGAATCGATGCCATTAACAAGAATTTAGCATTCACATTTCCCATACATAATAATATTATCACTAAATAGTACAAAACAAAGTCGCTATCCGCCGTCTGTCTATCCTTATGTATGCTTAGATTTTTAAAACTACGCAACGGATTTTGATGCGGTTTTTTTAATAGATAGAGTGTTTCTTAAGGAAGGTCTCTACAGGGTGTAAACGGAACGTTCCCGAAAAACGCCGACAGTTGATGGTGTAAAATAAGTTTTATTTTCATAAAAATAAGGAATTCAATGCGTATCCTATGTAATATAATAGTTGTAATTCACTTCTAAAGGCTGATGTTGCATGAATAACTCGAAAACAAGAACGATTAAAATTGTAAAAACAATTTATTTTTGTCAGCATTCGGGAGCGTTCCTTTTACACCCTGTATGCACACGGATTTTGCGCCCGTGCAAAGCCGGGGCGGGTTGCTATTATCTTATAAATATATATCTTGATACTTAAGTTCATAATAAAAACTAGTTGGTTCAAACCACAGAACATATAAAGAAACTAAGGATCAAATTCAAAGACTCCGTACCTTATACTAGTTCTCAGTAGCTTCGCTCTTGGCAAAACGGTCGTGGTCATGTTACGGAGTCCAAAGTGAGTTAAACCGGACACACCATCCGTCGTGATCTCTCAGCATCTCTCTCGGTTAGCAGATTGTTTGGTGCAAGCTGACAGGTCGAGTACCACACTGAATTTTAGTGTCTAAAATTTTAGTGTCTGTAGATAAAATAATATCATATAATAATAACATAACATCACGCCTTTGTTCCCCGAAGGTGTAGGCCGAGGTGCACATTATGCCAATGTAGGTACAATGTAACACCCACTTTTCACTATTTATGTTATGAGTCCCATGTAATAGAAGGTGAGTCTATTGCCATTTACCGGGCACAATTTCAGACTCCGTGCTACTACTGAGAATTATTTAAAAACCCAGTAATACTTTGCACGACCCGGCAGTCGACCAACGAGCCATTCATAACATAATAACGTATAAATTTCTCTAAAAGTCTATAATTGTTTCTGATAAGAAATTGAATTAAACCTTGATCGATCAACTTGGAAAGATGATAAAGATAATAGCTTTCGGAAGCAAAGGTATTTCCAGTTACGATAGTACTATACAATTCTATGACGTAACTCCATAATTGATTAAACAAATAAATAAGTGTTTCTCACTAAGGGTTCTCTGCCGCGTGCCAACACAAACAAACGGACTGAAGATCGGAACTACATTTATCACGATACAAATATTTATGCTCACACAGGATGTGAACTTGCGTACGTGAGCTGTGGATACCTTTTTTGGATCTATTAGGTATTGAGATTACTGGTTTTGGTATTTTCCTGGTTCGTATTAAAGTATGACCTATATAAATAACATAACATAACTTAACTTCACGCCTTTTATCCCCGAAGGGGTAGACAGAGTATTCATTATGCCACTGTACAATGTAACACCCACTTTTCACTATTTATGTTATGAGTCCTATGTAATAGGGGGTGAGCCAATTGCCATATACCGAGCATAATTAAAGACTCCGTGCTACTATAGTGATTTTTTTTAAAAACCCAGTAATACTTTGCCCGACCCGGGAATCGAATCCGAGACCCCTTGCCCGGCAGTCGCAACGTTAATTATATTACATTATTCAAACATCTTGCCTTTTGATTTCTAAAGGGATGGGCAGATGTACAAATGTACTATGCAGCACCCATTTTTCACTAATTATTCTATATGGGTTCTAAGTTATGACGCCTATAAGAGTCATCCTCGAAAAATACCCAATGAGAAAGCCATAAAAACCTATTCACGGAAAAACGTTTTTTTGCTACACGATGCACTTTTTAAGGATGTTATCTATACCTCTGAGTTTGTTTCGGCATTTCTTCTCAGAGTAGTCAGTTAGGAAATGTCGGCCTCATCGTTCGCTTGATGAAATTGACGTGTAAAAGTGCTGCCTTGTAGCCTATTTGCAGAAACAAATTCATTTGTTTCACTTATAGGATTTGCTCTTTAGGCTACACCCCAGTTCGGGAAAGTAAAAAGCTCAGCCTTTGTAACATAACCCTTAATTAATTATGTTTACCGGACTACTCACGTAACTGTTTGTCGAGACAACTCGACTAGTTTCAAGCTGCACTAGGAGCTCATATACACGAGCAGTACTTCGCGACACATGACACAACGAACGTTGTGCAGGCATCTCTAATGATTACTTAACACAGAATATTTGTCAGTAAGTCCATCCCCACAATTCTAAGAAACAGTCATGAAAATAGATTCATGTGTTGCCTTGTTAGTTGGTACTTTATATAAAAATAGCCGGGGCACTGTCATGGCCGCCGCTCTATTGGACCACACTGCTAATTGATTGTTTTCACGCTGTTCCTCGTATTGGGGTGATACTGATGTCTAATTATATCCAGACGGCGTGGCTGTGTATAGGAATTAGGAATACTTGTGTTTTATTGTATGTTAAGATGTTGTGTCATTTTATATTGTAAATGAGTAACCACCAAAGTCAAAGTCAAAGTCAAAGGATTTATTTATGAAACGTCAACAAATACAAAATAAATCATAATCTGTCAGTCAGTCCGTCAGTGAAACTAGGTGAAGCTAGGTGCTCATTCCAAAAAGTAGATTCGAATGGAGAAAAAACGAGCAAGAAACTTCATTCGTTACTCTTTTTAAAAAAGTATGTTCTACAATGTCTCTCACCGCTGGTTTTCTCGCGGGAATAAAAATAAGAAGCGACCAAGACTATTATTATTATATAACTAGCTGACCCAGCGACCTTCGTACCGCCTAAAATTATTTTTCTGACCTTTTAGACCTTCCCTGGACTTCCACGAACATTACAAGACCAATATTAGCCAAATCGGTTCAGCTATTCTCGAGTTTTAGCGAGACTAATAAACGGAAATAGTTTTTTATTTATAAAGATAACTCTTGTTTAAAACAACCGACTTCAGCCCCCTTTTTTGAAGTCAGTTTATTAATATACAAAATCTTTTTCCTAAGTGTAACTAGTGTTTGTTATATTAAGGAAAAACTTTTCTACAAACTGCATCAAATTCGTATCAGTCAATTGCGAGATAATTGCACACAAACATACATGTCAAACCGAGAACCTCCATTTTTTTTGAAGATGGTTAATAATTCTAGTTCTTATTTTCTAGAATAATCACTCGACTCAGCACTCAAACATTGTATAAGTTTGAACGACACTTCAATATCAAACAATGAAACTTTGTTTTTGATTTAACTTACATTTACTTTATCGTAGACACAACAGTAGGGCTGATGCCCGATACGGAATCGCGGAAGGCCTAACGGGTTGCCGGGGCTCCGGCTCGAAGAGCATGAGTAGGAACGGGTAGTTTTTAGTCAGTAAGAGTCTGACGCTAAAGGCGGGAGCTATTCGATGATTTTCCTTCCTCAAAAAAATTACACAACAAAGTAATAATGAATAGAAAAAAAAACAATTTTACGTTTTACTAGCTCTTGCCCTCGACTTCGTCCGCGTAGAATATAATTTTAGAACATAACTTTTTTTTAATTTAAATTTTCGAAAACAAAACTGCTTATGTTACTCTTTAATACATTAGCCACCTGCCAATAAAAGTCTTGCAAAATCGGTCCAGCCATTCCAGAGATTAGCCAGTACAAACAGACAGATATACAGAAACAAAACTAAATAGTATTTAGTCTCGTTAACATTTCAATTAAGGCAATAAAAATATAAGATGACTAAGGTTCTTGGTACTAAAGTTCCATTTAAGGAAATTATTCCCTTTCATTAATGAATTTGAAATGCATTACTTTCTATTCTGTTATCAGAAAACTTCAATATAAATAAAACAGATCGAGACTCAGAATAGGGATGATGACAGGGTATGAAAATTGATAATCTAATTAGTCCGTAAGTTAGGTAATGAAAAAATATTAGACACGTATTTTTTATTTTATGTATACAACAATGATACTTAGATATAACGAATCCAAGTTTAGGAGTGGGGGCTTTTTTTTAAGGGGGTAAAATCATCGAATGACTGCTCCCGTCTGAGTGAGGCGGGAGGGAGTGTCAGACTCTTACTGACTAAAAACCACCCCGTTCTTTCTCCTGCACGTCGAGCCGGAGCCCCGGTAACCAGTTAGTTTCTCGTCTAAGGAAAGGGCTTGACTGGTAAAATAGAGCTCACATAGAGCACATTAAAACCGGAGAAAAAGGAGTGGGGGCTAAAATGTCATTTCTACGTATAAAATGCACACAGAAGTGACGTCACGCGACATTTCAAATCAATATATCGTCGAAAGTATTCGTTTCTGTAATAAAATAAAAAATACGTGTGTAATGTTTTTTAAATAATATACCAGACCGACATTAAAATAAAAATTAGTCATCTACTCTATTATGTGCAACGGCATCGCCAATTCAAGAGTTTTTATATGGCAATTGCACTTCGAACCACTCGAAAAACGACGTAAATTTTTAAACCTTTCACCGCTGACAGAAAACTGTTTAGGGCAAACCCTCCGCTATTGAGGCCGTCGTGCTGTCCCCCATGGCGTTTAACGTGTTAACGCAATGTTACTGAAAATAGACATATCATCTGCTTACAATCCCATAAAGATGGCAGTGTACAGCTTACTATTAATTTGTTGACAGTCTGAAGATAGTCTTTGAACCCCGCCTTCAGAAGTTGTGGTTTTAAATTTGAGAAACATCTTGATTTAGTGGGATATCAGTATGGTGGAATGATGGTTTCCTGGTGACTGATGACGTATTTAAAAATAGTTTACGGTGAATATGTGCGTGTAAATGATTAAACTTTTCTAATAACATCATCTACTCACATTTATATCAAACATAACCCACTCACTGCCCGCAAGTGCAACTACCGGGCAAGGGGTCTCCGGTTCAATTCTCGGGTCGGGCAAAGTATTAAGTAGCATATTGGGTTTTCAAAAAAATCTTAGTAGTAGCACGGAACCTGGAATTGTGCCCGGTATATGGCAGTAAGCTCAATCCCTATTACATGGGACTCATAACATAAATAGTGAAAAATGGGTGTTACATTGTGCTGTGGTATTAAATGCCGTAATGTGCATCTCTGCCTACCCCTTCAGGATAAAAATGCGTGATGTTATGTATAAGTTATAATCCGCTTAGTTCTCATGTTCGAAACTGCTATCTACAAATTATTAAGGAAGTAATATTCCGTCATACATTAAATATAGATCAAAATAATTGGGTTACAATTCAATAAGTACCTATGTGCATGCAGAGTTCTATTATTAGCGATGCTATTGATTAGGAAGCTCTAATAAATAATAATTATAAGTATTTTACTATCCACTTCTATTTAAAAAGACCTTTGTGTTTGTTTTAATACTAAACTCAATTTTACTTTTAAATCATACCACCGAGATAGTGGTCAAACGTCGGCCCAACGAACATAAAAAAATCAACTAGAAAGAGTTTAAAAAGTGTAATATACGCAGTTAAAGGAAAAAAGCGCCAAGTCATTAATGAAAGTGCAAATTTTGACTCAATACATTTTGGAATTATCTATTTTATCTGTGGTTTAAGTGCTAGGAAGTCATAAAGGCAGATAAGATGATGAAGGGAATCATGGGATGACGTCAAATGTTTAGCTCTAGTGCAATGACTTTTAATAACGTTGATAACCCATTTTTTCGAATTAATTGTATTCAAAATACTGTGTAATTACTTGTGTTGTAGTTAAAAGATGGCCACCATGTAGGGTGTCATATAGAAACGAGAACAGAATTATAAAGTCACAAGAATGTGTCCCTTATTGCCACTCACTGACACTACGCTATTGTGTCTGGGGTGTTGAAACATTATTTGGAGTATTTTGTGTTTATAAACAAGCTTATTACATTAACTAAAAATCGCGGGTTACTCACGTGAATATACTAAGAAAAGCTCTACTAGTTTTGAACCACAGAGGAGTTCCTCATGAGAAGCGTGCGTGGTCGCGACGATGTCGTAGCGTTGGCGCCCGCATCGGTGTTGCTATTTGCGTACAAGCCCACCGCGCCCGCTGTCAGACACCACGAGCGTTTGCTTCCAACTCCGGCGGCGGCGCGATGGACGATGTTGACGTTGCTGCTCATGAGGAAGTACCCCTTCGCAATTCGAAACTAGTAGAGCTTTTCTCAGTATGTTCACCAGTGAGTAACCCTCAATTTTTAGTTAATTTAGTATGATTCACGATGGTTATTATAAAAACAAAGCTTATTACATAAATATTTTTGGAGAGGCGGGATGGTCACATATCTGTACATAAAGTCATAAATACAATTATTATTTCAATTCCAGACTTTGTGCAATAATTCGCAAAGAAACTATCACTTAGGCACATTAACACAGTGATAAGGATTACCGAAACTGGTACCGAAAGAGTACTCTAGTGACCCCATGACTCAATTAGCATAATACCTACTAATAAAGTCGTTAAACTGTCCGTGTATCTGAATGTGACCCAAACGTTGACATTAGAGATATTGGAGTTAACAAATACGTGTTGATGTAACCTCTTGTTAAATATTGTAAACAATAAAGTTGATTCACCTGGTAAAGTGGCGATTATGCGGGGAGGTGTAAGGGGTTTTAAATTTTTAAGCCTATGTATGTCAAATGGTTTGATGGTGGACATATTTTCTTTGATTAAGAAATGTTTAGACTTTGGTGCCAAAAATATCCCTACCTGTTTGCTTTAAAAACACTGTTTTATGCCTTTGTTAATAAACTACGAATTGTTCTTACTGATTCGGTGTTGAAACTGAAAGATTTGATAAAGTAGATGGAAATCTTTTCGTCTAAGTAGGCTGCGCGACATCACCGCGACCGCGCCCGCTGCTCATGAGGAAGAACCCCTCTGTGGTTCAAATTTAAGTTAATCCGCGATATTTAGTTAATTTTGTATGTCTCACGATAGTTATTATAAAACCAAATCTTTTCCTATTTTTACCCGAAAAGGAATAAGGCACTGTTAAGCCGTCAGGTCAGGGATAACTTTTGCCAGATAATTATGATTAATGTTAAGGGAGAGTACCTTCACTTAGAAATATATTCATGATGGTTCCTGTCTCTCTTTTTACATTAACATTTCCCAAAGCAGTAGTTTCTACAACAGTAGTAGTAATGTAGCCACTGATCAGTATATCTTGATCCACGCGACTGTTATCAGTTAATAACGCGCGCACTCGACCGATCTACGATAGCTGATCACTCTGATCAGTGATATCATAGTCTCTACTCCACGGTTCACTACTCCTATAGACAACAACTAGGATTTGGATTACCTACTATGTGTGTAGAATAATATGATAGACTAGCTTCTGCCAGCGGCTTCGCCCGCGATCCCAGGGGTAAAATGCTTATGTATCATTTCAGACCATAGTCTAGCTCTGTTCCGAATTTCATTCCGGTCCCTTCACTCGTTTTAATATGACTGAGTAACAACTATAAGCCTGCACACGCGACGGAAGCTTAAAAAATGGAGTAACTTCTCCCGTTTTCCCAATATTTCCCTTCACTGCTCTGCTCCTATTGATCGTAGCGTAATGAAAAGTATACTATAACCTGCCCAAGAGTATGAAGAATAATTGTGCCAAATTTCGTTAAAATCCATCTAGTAGTTTTTGTTTCCATAACGAACATACAGACAGACAGACAGACAGACAAAAATTTTACTGATTGCATTTTTGGCATCAGTAGCGATCCCTAACCACCCCTTGATAGTTATTTTTTAAATATATTTTATGTACAGAATTGACCTCTCTACAGATTTATTATAAGTAATAGATGTATGAGTTGGCTGCGCGATGGCGACGGCGTCATTTGTCATGCAATGTTGCCCCAAGAGAGGCTTAAAACTGACTAGTTTATACCTCTATAAACTGTCAAACGTGGAAGTAGGAGAATATAGCTTTAAGTTTCTTCCATTCATCATCAGTTGTATGATAGTCTAAAATCAGAACTTTTTAAATACAAATCACCGTATTTGATTTTGATATCATCAGCAGCCTATATGTGTCCACTGCTAACCAAAAGCCTCTTCTTACACGGAGAAGGTTTAAGCATTAATCACTACGCTTGCTCAATGCGGGTTGTCGATTTCTAACTTATAATTAGAAATTATAAGCCCAGGTTTCCTCACGATGTTTTCCTTCACCGTTTGTTAGTGGTGTCTAAATAATCTTAGAAAGTACATATAACTCGGAAAAAGTCATATTGGTACTTGCCGTTGGTAGGTTTCGAACCAGCACTGTCTTGCATGAGAAGCGAGCGTCTTAAACCTCCGGACCAGCACGACTCGATTTTGATATAAAACTCACATACTATCAAGCAGAATATCAAATGACAATGCTAAGTTCAATTTTATTCATCACACGTAACAGAATGTACATTTTTTGCATCAATTTCTTTGACTGCGCAATGGAAAGATTTATAAATTGTTTAATTGCTATTTCTTCGATTTGTGCATTGTTTTAATATCTTGGAACTATTGTCATGTGATGGATGACGACATTGGTGCAGGACATGGTATAGGTAATTACAGATAGGTACTAGATCTATACTAGACCCGTTTGATTGACTAACCATAGGTATCAGATGGAATGAATGGTATGTTGTAAATATTATCAGACTTGTATCTATAAGTTAATGAAGTTATTATATTTTCTGTATTTGAAATGTAACTAATGTATTCATTACTTCTTAAAAATCTTATGACTACACGATTTAAGGTATTATTTATACCTTTTATTTATTTATTAACCTTTGAGTTAGGTAGTACGTCTACAACCAGTTACTAAAAACATTTCCTGGCTTAAAGAGACTCAATCCATCTCTAAATTACTCAAAAGTCCAATAATAATTCATTGCACTGCTCCCGTCTGCACATTGACCCATAAGTATCATTGCTTCCACACAACGAGCCGACATCAATTCATTGAGACATCTAATCATTACCAGATATTACCAATCATCATCTGTTTATCAATCAATCAAAGATAAAACCAATTCGCGCTCACTCGATCCGCTTTCAACCGCTTCTAACCGGGTCAAACTGGATTTTTGCAGTTTTAGCCAGTTTATGGTCCCATATAGATTACAATTACTCTTGATTGGTGTTGATATGTTTGTCTTTGGATTAATTTAAGATTAAACGGATGCCGCGAAGGACAAATATTTTGATGTCACTTCAAATGTTTCTTAATTATACAGTTTGTTTTTAATTTATGAGTTGTGAGCTTTATAGGATGATGTGGTACTTGGAAGTGGTACTCTTGTATCTGGATTAAAGATTATATTGATAACATCGTGTGCGTCACTCCTGTAAGCCTTGAAGGTTGAATACGTTTATTTTGGGATTAATGAAAATTAATGCATTTTGGTGCAGATAGGTTTTTTGTTTTGAAATGAAGTAAAGGTTTAATTTATCAATATAATATATGATGTAGAGAGAAATAGCCAGCGTTATAGCTATTTTTAGAAAATCCCTAAGATATGCGTTACCCGTATACGAACAATATTGGACCTATTTTCTTGTTACCCAGGTACCATGTTTTTCAGTACGTGTTGTTTCATAAACATCGTAATACTGCCTCCTTTCCTACTGATGAAAATCCTGCAAAAATCGTAAAATACAGTTATGTAATTATTTCCTCTGCTTGAGTTTTATAGCGGTCTTATCTCGTTTGGTATTGAACAGCTGTTTGTTACCAAGTAGGTAATGCATAACGTGCCCAGATGTCCCGGTTTGTACAGAACTGGACAGTTTTAACATTTACAAGTCACGTTGTCTCTGAATTGAAGTCTGGGACGGAAAATTGGCAAAAAAAAATTGGGAAGAGTTCAAATAATTCATATTTTCGGCGTTACACAACTCACAAATTGTTAACAAAGTAAACTTTAATTAAAAATAGCGGTTTACTCACGTGAAAATACTGAGAAAAGCTCTTCTAGTTTCGAACCACAGAGGTGTTCTTCCTCATGTATTTTCTGTTAAATTGCAACTAAATACGACAAAATAAAAACATACGTGTCAAATATTTTTTTATTATCTAACTGACGGACTAATTAGATTTTTTAATTTACCTTGGAAACTACCCAATTTTTTCAAAACTTACCCAGTTAAAACTTTTTTCTCCTAGAGTTCGTTGACCCGTGCTATGACGCAGGGTAACCTAGACTGTCATTGATAGAGACCGCTGTTTAAAATAGCTCAGTACTGACTCCTCTACGCCACGTACTCATGTACTAATTATATCATAAAGGTTGCTAGCGTTAGGGTTCTAGATCTTCTAGAATATACTTTAGGTTTTAATTGCGAGGTAATACACCGTGTAATCTATTTCGTTTTCGTTCCGAAGTCAAATGGTTCTGTCTTGGTAATGCAATAGTTTTACAAGGAAATATAATGTTTAAAACAAAAAGTAACTAGTGAACCATTGCAAAATGCAAACTTCGAAAGTGTATACGAACTCATAGTATATCTATTTTATATTTGATGGGCCGACGTTTGACCACTATCGCGTCTGGTGGTAAGGGATGATAGTTGATATTATCAAAACTTCTCTTCAATCAGTACATCATCAAAAATTCTCTTCGAGAAATACATGGCGTGATGTTTCTAATTAGGTGGCACGTGGGATGCGAATAGTGCCTACAAAACGTCTCGTGTTTCATGGAATACATATACATACATAACTTTAATTAAATATAATTCTTTTTTTTTAATTATTATACTTTATATGTACATCGAAAGAAAAATTTGTTTTGTTGCAGGACGATAATAGATTTCAGACGGTATAGAATTCACTCATTCTAGAATTATAGTATACAATTGTACCTCTAGTTGTTGTATTGTCCGATGTTCAAGGGCGTCCGATCCATTTCTTAGAGTAGTGGCAGAATTTTGACTTAATTGAAATGACGTTCCTTATCAATTGGGCGGTGAAAAAAATGGAACTCTGTACTGATATGCAATTGGCAAAGAGATTAGTGATCAGTACAGTGAAAAAGAAAAGGTAATATGTGATACGATTGATGACGTTTAAACAGGCCAGGAAGAAGACGCTATGTCAAGGAAAAATACTCTTTCTCCAAATTTGACTGCAAAAACATATTTTATGCAGTACTTATCACTTCTGTCAGTTCTAGTTCAGCTATTAATCGATCATCAACCTCAAATAGAACTATTTTTAGGTTTCATATTTTTTAGTAATTGGACCTAAAGAGCAATCGCATATAAATAGTTATTGCCTACCAAGATATGATCTATTAATCTACTCGAGTGGGCTCTTTGCGAAGTCGTTGACATTTAACATGTAACTGACAGATACCAGGTGTCAAAACAATAACTTTTTGAACCAACTGTTAATTAATAAGTTAACAAGTAAACAAGTTAGTCATTGTTATAAGTGTTACAATAGTTTCACAATGATAAACAATAAATATTTATGAATTTTGTTGATAATTTTTAGCAGACATAATAATTATGTGATTGGGGTCAGATGATTGTTTAAATTTATTCTATTGATTTATTAAACCTACAATGATGTTTCATCGAAGGTTCAGGGCGCCCACTTCTCATGCATGAGGGTGCAGTTTCGAAACCTACCAACGGTGTGATGAATTGAACTTAGGTTTGTAATTTGATATTCTGTTTAATAATATCAAAATCGAGTCGTGGTGGCCCGGAGGTTTAAGACGCACGCTTCTCATGCATGAGAGAGCGGGTTCGAAACCTACTAACGGCAAGTACCAATGTGACTTTTTCCATTATTCAGATACCACTGACAAACGGTGAAGGAAAACATCGTAAGGAAACCTGCGCTTATAATTTCTAATTCCTATGAGTTTGAAATCGCCAATCCGCATTAAGCAAGCGTTGTGATCAATGCTCAACTCAAACCTTCTCCGTGTGAGAAGAGGCTTTGCTTAGCAGTGGACATTTATAGGCTGTTGATGATAAAGATGTTGGGTTGGGTTATCGGGGCTCCGGCTCAATGTGCAGGAGAAGGAATGGGGTGGTTTTTAGTCAGTAAGAGTCTGACATTCCCTGTCGGCTCACCCAGGCGGGAGCAGTCATTCGATGATTTTCTCCCCTAAAAAAATAGATTAATAAAAGCCCTAGTATTTCAAATATTATTAAAAGAAGATTAATTCGGTGTAGTTTAAATATTTCTTTAAGGTGATACTGAAATAACTTATTAATAAACCTACACTTGAGTAGGTACAATGATTGACATTAGTTGGTATTTTAAATATAGTCACGATTTGGGAATTTCATTTAGCATAAATTCATATGGTTTTATCAAATCTTATGAGGAAAAACGTAATAATTTAAAATAAGCTGCGGTTTTAATTAAACTCGTAAACAATTTGCATTATGTTCAGGTAAAACAATAGTAATAATGAAATATTATTGTGTTATAATTTTATATTTGGTGTAATAATGCAATGAGATGATAAATAAACACCTTCTGGAAGTCCCAGCGTTCGGTTTTCAGTGTGGATGACATTTAATACCTATTATGTTGAAGACGCAACCGCGTTAATGTGTATAGAAAAGTAAATATATTGTATGTATTGGAAAAGGTAGTATTATTATTAGTACCGAAATTTAATCTGTACCTAATATAAAAAACGAGTGTATTTTAATCGACTTTCCAATAAATATAGTTGAAATAGGAAAGTCAAAACTGTACATTGAATATTTTTTTAAAAGAGTATTTGTGATCGATCTACAATCGATATCAAAGAAAAAAATATATAATATAGTTTTTAGAATTTTTGTCTGTTTGTCTGTATGTATGCCCGGGTTAACCTTAAAAAGTACGACATAGATTTACTTCAAATTTTGCGAGAAAATTACTAACAGGTGTAAAGAACTATACAAAGTCACTTTCCACGCGAACGAACTCGCACGAACGAACTGGGCCCACCCAGCTAGTTTCATATATAAATCGTTTCTTCGCACTTTTAAAAGACATAATTCTTAGCTCTAAGTAATAGAGGAGTCTGCGAATTTATAAGATTACATTTAAGAGTTTATTGACCTTCCTTCGAATTGTATGAAATTGTACAGTTTAGAGGAATATCTGGGTTATATACAGCAGGTGATAGGAAGGCCACGCTTAAATATTGGCTTCCGATTCATTGTGGATAATTTGCTATGCTTTTTATTTGAGTGAAAATAAATAGTCTATTTAAGTGTTTTTAAAATTAATTCAAGAAACTTTTGCTTGCATTTGTAGTACCAATTCTTCATGAATGCGAAACAGTCTGGGAATATAAAGGTAGTAATTGTAATAAGTCAGTAAATTATTGGATTTTGTGTTATGACTTCTTCATTGGCCGAGTGGTCGCAAATATGACTGCCGGGCAAGGGGTCTCGGGTTCGACTCGGGCAAAGTATTACTGGGTTTAAAAAAATCTCAGTGGAAGCACGGTGTCTAGAATTGTGCCCGGTATATGGCAATATGCTCTATTACATGGGATTCATAACATAAATAGTAAAAAGTGGGTGTTACATTGTAGAGTGGTATTAAGTGCCGTAATGACCACCTCTGCTTACACCTCCGGTGATAAAAGGCGTGTTATGTGTGACATGGTACATATTGTACATTTTTTAAAATTAACATTTTTGCTAAATGAAATAATATAAGATGTAGATTTTGTACAAATTTACAAACTTAATGATGATCTGTCCTTTTACAAGACAATTCATTACCGTGGTTTAAACTTCACAAAGTGAGGTATAACTTTAGCAGGTTAGTCTAAGACTACCTACTAGACGAGAAATTTTGACCTGAACTTCACGTAATTTTACTTTAGCATAGACAGTGAACTTGATAATTATTATTTCCCTTATCAACTTGGTGTGTGTTTTGTGTGAGGTGTTGGCAACATGTCTGATGTATTTATATATTGTTGGCAGAGAGTAAGGAGCGGGTGCAGAGGGCGCCCTTCGAGACCGCGCTGCATCATGCCGGTGAGTTCACATACATGTATATCTAACATAGTATTACGTGTTTATGTTCACGTATCTACTTTAAGGAAATAAAAGAAAAATTTTGCTTACTTTTCAAATAGGTACAAGTAGTCACTGTGCCACAGGGTAAATCAAACAGTTTCACGATAATTCGCGTGCACATAGGTTGTTTTATGGGACGACGTGCTCTATAGTAGACCGCATCATCGCTTACCACTAGGCAAGATAGTGGTCAAACGTCGCTCCATCAATTATATAAATAGGACTGGAACTTACTAACTGACTGTAACATTTTACGGCTACGATCACACACTTCTTGTTTGTTAATATTATAAAATGTAAGATAAAAGAATCACACACAATTCACTTATTTCATGCAATTTCAACTAACAGGTAAGGGCTCAAGATCAATCTTAACCTTATTTCCAAAAGTCCATAAAGTATATTTTTCTATCAAATATAGTATCGATGTCGAAGTAATCTAGAAATTATAAAGTCTTCCGTTTGTGTCCCTATCAAGCACCGCCAGTGTCGATTAGATCGCTAGACGAGGGATTGACGCCATCGACGGTATACATTATCGGGTTTTCCCTGTTTGCACAGGAGGGGTTTGCTAGCGTGAAGTTTTGTGCTGAAATTATTACGAATTTTTAAAGAACAATTTACTATACTACGTCGAAAATGTAAGGGACTTAAGCACCTTTTGGTTTAATGTAACGTCTAGATAGGAAACTGGAGATTATGTGTCTAGGTTTTGCAAAAAGTATTGTTCTTTGTATTGTCGTAATTTCTAAATTTTTAGGTGTGTTGAAAATCTGTGTAGGTTTCTATCTGACGATCGATTCATTAGGGATACCTAAATTACCATTATATGAATCGTGTCATCCGCTGTGTGGATAGGAGTAGTTGGATATACAAATGCGAAGATTCAGTTGAGTCGCGTACTAAATTGGAGAGACTTACGTGACCCACATCAAGACGCCATGGAAACAGGTTGATGACAACAAAAATTGGCCAAAGTTTGCACCCAGAGTCACGTATTAATAGACGTATCTTTTTTTTGAAGGGGGGAACATCATCGAATGTTTAAGGCGGGAGGGAGTGTCAGACTCTTACTGACTAAAAACCACCCCGTTCCTTCACCTGCTCTTCGAGCCAGGGCCCCGGTAACCCGTTAGGTTCTCTACGACTCCGAATCGGCATCAGCCCTATTGGGCTCCATCCGTGGTGGTCTGATGGCTCTTTGAGGGGCGCGCGGAATGCGACGCGCCGTACGTTCGGGTCTGGTTCTGGTCAGGCGGCGAGTTACCCATGCTCACCATCCGCAGGCCCGCGCTTACGGTGGCCGGAGATCGTCTCGCGATCCCCGACGCCCGGAGTGTCCTTCGCGATGGCTGGGTTGCGAGGAATAGACGCGTTTAGCAAACTGGATTAATATCAATTGTATAAATATCTAGTTTTGAATGCTAATGTACCGAATCGTATATGTAACTGCGGCGGCTAGACGCGACTAAACATTGTCATATTTACAAACAATGTCTAATAAAAGAAACAATAATGTATGTTCGTCTTTTGTTTATGTCTGCTCTATGTCTGCGACTTGAGGTTATCCAGTTTCGATGAAAACAATTTTGAGTTTATATGATTGGGATTTTTTAGTTCGTTAATTAGTGTTTTGGTGGTGTGGGTTGCGATTTTATTGCTGTCGAACAACTGGATAACTTGTAGTCTATGTCTATGTGACTAATAGTATATGCGCTTTCGCCAATATTTTTCTAATTACATACTTGTTTTCGCAATTTCTTCTCTTACGCCTATTTAACAGTGAGAGAAAAAAACTCATTTCCCGTTTCAAACACAATTTTCATGTAATCATGAAAATCACTGAAATTCTCTCGTCATAAAATAGGCCAAATAGCTTGCAATAAATAAAAATGTCACTGTTTTTATGAATTCAAATATATTTTCTTCAGTACTTTTCAGCAATATAAATTATTATTTTCAGTGTACAATAATGCTTTCAGCGGTTTTCACAATTCTCGTTATATCGGGAGCTTTAAAGTTCATTGACCCTGCGCCCACGCAACAACATTGCGCGAGACTCCTGCGCATACAAAGAGAACCTTGGGTAAAAGTGAATTGGCATTTTTACCTTACTTGGTGAAGTATTTTTATTGCTGGTTATTTTTAAATAAGAAATTTTCCTTTTTGCGCGAATTTAGAACTGTCAAATGGACTTTTAAAATGTTCTGTTTCTTTTAGTGGGTATTTAGGTTGCTGTGGATGGGCTTCACACTTATGTATTTTTTATTACATAATGTGGTGTTTATATTCTAATATAAAACTAAGTAAAAAAAGGTAAACCGCTTCCAATGGTTCTTTAAGGGATTTCATTTCCGTATCAAGTAAATTATTATAGAATTTGAATTTTGTGGAGTTCTATAAAGCGCCTGGTCTAAAATTTTGCCATGACCATCCCATACTTGGAGGAATCTTATATTACAGCGAAAAATATCTGCAATCCTACTTACCCTTTCAGGAAAGCAAAGCTGTAATGTTGGCTTAAAACTTTCAACTGTCCATCTGTACATTTCACGGAATCTGTTAGTCTGTCCGTGTCTAATTCCGTCGCTGCGCTCGTAATTAACCTTGTTTCGAGTGTCGGCAGTGTCACGGTTTGTGGGTGAGCAGACTTGCAGGTAAACAGTGTATTAATGAGGATATGTACCTACTGGTCTGCGTCGTTGGCCGAGTGGTCGTAAGTGCGACTGCCGGGCAAGGTGTCTCGGGTTCGATTCCCGGGTCGGGCAAAGTATAACTGGGTTTTTTTAAATTTCTCAGCAGTAGCACGGAGTCTGGAATTGTGCCCGGTATATGGCAATAGGCACACCCCCTATTACATGGGCCTCATAACATAAATAGTGAAAAGTGGGTGTTACATTGTACAGTGGCATAATGTGCGCCTCTGCCTACCCCTTCGGGGATAAAAGGCGTGATGTTATGTTATGATATTATGTACTTACTGGTAAATATTTGGTACTGGTGCACGGATGGTGAAGCTTTTGTGGGGGATATCTAGAAATCTGTAGTTACTATCAATTGTCATAGTCTGATTATTTTAGTTTAGAGTGTACAAGACAGCTATAAATATTTA
This sequence comes from Spodoptera littoralis, assembly GCA_902850265.1. NCBI lineage: Eukaryota > Metazoa > Arthropoda > Insecta > Lepidoptera > Noctuidae > Spodoptera > Spodoptera littoralis. The sequence continues at coordinate 742,382 of LR824542.2, read as the reverse complement.
AAAAAAGGTTTACTAAGGTTAAGTTCTTGTTTTTTATGGCATTAGGTCATGATTAAAGCTTGGGTTTATGTCACAGCCGTGTTATATCTGAGGCAATCTAGACAAGTACCTAGGGCACAAGGTTACAGAGAGGCGCCATGGTACGTGTGCCCAACTGCTTAATAGATCAAGGAGTGCCAGTGCGCGGTGGCACCAAAAAATGTTATGGGCGCCAATTAGGTGTTTGTCTATGACGCTCTCTAGGTTTGATCCGCATCTGGTTTATGTATTATTATTTTATTTGAAAGAAATTATAAATAAACAATCTAATTAAATAACAAACGTCAATTCATAAAACTAGAAAACAGTATTAATAATTAATTCTTAATCACAGCTACACAGCACAGAACCAGTAAAAACGGTACACTATAACAAATTACGGATCAACAGATCGTATAATTTTATAATGAATTACATTAGACCGTGTTTCCAACATGCTGGACACATACAAACATACATTTCGTTAGTTTTACTCGTCTGTAATTGTTATGTATGTGTGCTATTTTAATAATTCCTCGAAGACCCGAGTTGTGCTGAGATTATGTTTTCCTCCTTAGTGCAAAGAATTGTATAGATTTGTTTTCAAAATACGTAAATGTTTGGGGAACAGAGAGTATAGTTCCCTAAGATCGGAAAAGGAGGATCCTCCGACCAGGCGAGGTGATCGTGCCTGGCGGGCTTTCTGCCCAACAGTTGTTCGTTGGGATTTTCTATCCGTGTTAATTTGCATGTAAACTTTGCATGTGCGATGTAGGATTTTTGTGACGTCATCCGTTGACATGTATCATATGTCGCCACAAATGTTTCAGAAATATGCATACACAATAAGTATGTGAGAAGAGCTAATTTAAAGTAGAGGTACATAAACTAGACATACTAATGTCTAATTTCTGTACCTGCCCTAAACTATTAGGGCATGCTCTAGATCGTAATCAATTGGGTTATTATATTAGGCCATGTTTCTTGAAGGTAAAACCTCACATAATGTACATAGATGACGCTTTCACAGCTACTCAGCTAACAGTATCAAAGTAAACAAATTGTAACAATGTATAGTACCTATCGTTTCTCTAAGAAGCAGGACGAAATCTTAAGCAACCAAATTTCCAGTAAACAAAGTTACAATAGGACTTCGAGTCCTCTTAGGGATGTGCCGTAACAGACGTTGCACCGTGGGGGCTCTACACTACGCCCCTTATAAGTGTCGAGGATGGCCGCCGGGGTGGTTTTAGTCATTCTCCTCAAAAACCTAGGCGCCTTTTGAAGGTTTCCCCCGTCATCAAAAAAAGTACTTTCAGTCCTATAGCCATATATATGTCGCGGAGAACCTAACGGGTAACCGGGGCTCCGGCTCGACGTGCAGGAGAAGGAACGGGGTGGTTTTTAGTCAGTAAGAGTCTGACACTCCCTTCCGCCTCACCCAGGCGGGTCATTCGATGATTTTCCCTCCTTAAAAAAAAAAGTCCTATAGCCAAGTTTTCCACCAAAAATCAACCAGGCTTTAAAGATAACTAGTAACACCCGTTTAATACGCCATAAATCACTAAGTTATACAGCATTTGAGAGTAAGCAGGTTTCCCCGATCACTGTCAAGACAAACTGTTTATATTTCTTTGTTATTCTCATTGTAAATCTTTTTTACCGTTTTGTTTTTACCGCCATATTGCCTGGTGTAATGTGACGTCATCGTTTAATTATTGCGTGCACGTGGCATTTTAATTGTTTTCTTTTTTAGATATTTAAAATAGATTTGTTTAGTTAGATTGTGTTTTTTGTGGTGCTTCCTCAGTACTGTAGCGTGGTATTGCGTATCAGTTTTGCCTGAAAATAGAAATAATTATTGTCTAATTATAGATACTTGACAGAACGAGAAAGAAGGTATAGGTATTGTAGTACCTAATAAAGTAAATAACGACTGCCTCGTTGGCCGAGTGGTCGCAAGTGCGACTGCCGCGCAAGGGGTCGGGGGTTCGATTCCCGAGTCGGACAAAGTATTACTGGGTTTTTAAAAATTCTCAGTAGTAGCACGGAGTGTGGAATTGTACATGGGACTCATAACATAAATAGTGAAAAGTGGGTGTTTCGTTGTACAGTGGCATAATGTGCACCTCTGCCCACCCCTTCGGGGATAAAAGGCGTGATGTTATGTTATGTAATAAAGTAAAAGAACGTTGTCTAATGACTGTTACCATGATACTAGTAGCTTATTCAAACTTTAATTTCCAATACTTTTTTAAATATTTATTTTAAAAGTAGGGCCTTTTTCTAAGAGAAAAATGTCAACCCCATTACAGGATACAAAACTCAGTACATACTAAAATGAAGTAGCTAAACCGTTTATAGGTTTAGCTTGCCCTTAAACTTAAACATACAATAATTAAATTGTACAATATTCTAGCCTCATATGAAAATGGTGACGCTAAAACATTAATCAATTTTATTTTCTCTTCTATAACTTGATAAATTACTTCTTGTTTGTTCCCAACTTAAAACACTTAAGCAATATTAATCAATAAAGTCTACATTTGTGTGGCATCTAAAGTAATAATATACTTTCAAACTACATTAAAATAACACACAATAATATTACCTTAATCCATTATAACTTAACTACGACACATAAAACAATGTATGTACTATCAAAACGATGACCAAAACCAAAATAAACCATGTATCCGCCAGAGGGCGACACTATAACTTAAGTAACGATTGTGGCAAGCTATGGGGATTTTCCATGGTATTTGGGAATCCCATGCGTATTGTATCAAACTATAAAGATATAGCTAGTGAATTAATAGGAATTCAAGGGTATTTACTGAAGGGAGGGATTATCTGATTGGTGGAGATAATAATGATTAAACTGTCAAACACCAAGCGGTCACCGGTGACCGCGACCTATTGTTCTTTAATTGTGTCTATAAAACCGGTACTCGACGAGTTAATGGCTATAGAAGTGTTTTCATTCATTTTATTGAAGAGACGGATGATTACCATCTAATTTATTTTTTTTAATAATTTTTCGTCGTTACGGTAATTACTTTAGATTTCTGACGTAGCTTATTGGTCACTGTACACCAAATGAGATATGGTTGTCTATAAAATAAAACAAAAATTCATTATATGGACATTAAAAAAATATATATTTTGTTATTTTTAAAAGGTACCCAAAAACCATCTTTACAATCTAATTTTTTTCTATAACAGAATTAATACAAATCCGAGCTTAGTAATCCGAATTAACTATCAGATTTATCGTCAGGATATTTAGTAAAACAAATCGGCTAAAGCATTCACCACGATTACTTACTATCCATGTCCTGAAACCAAGTGTCCCTACCACAACAAAACAAGCACCAGGTACCACCCCCAAGGCTCCAACCTTCAATCATCCCCCATCATTAGCTAGAGGTGCCCATAACAAGCGTCATTACATTAACCGTAAGCTTTTAGCTAACTAGGGGTGCGCCTGTGACGTCACCAAGGTTATGGCACAAGGCCAGCTATTAGTGGCTTTGATAAATATAGATGGACCATGGTTTCTTTATGGTGGTTGGTACATATTGGTTGTTGGAAGGTCTTTGTTGATCTTGTTGTGGGACATTGTGTAGCTAGTTCTATTTTTGTGGAGATAATTTTGTAGGTGTTTGGGATTCCTAGTCGATGTCGGCAGTATGACAAACTAGCTTAATAATCTGTTAATTGTTGTGCAAGTTGAAGCAGCATAACAGTTTTTTTTAAGTTCGAAAAGTCACTCCTAACCTTAATATTTTTTTCGATCCTCAGCGCCTCGGTTTCTTAGGCTTCATAACTTCCATACCTGTGTCTTTTTTATTTCTCTTAAGAGTATTGTAGTGTATAATATCCATAAAAGGCAACATTTACAAATTAATTCACATATCTCTCAAACATGCAAATCTCAAGGCTCCATACATAATCTGTGGTCGACTGAGTTCACAATTCAAGATGGCGGCCGTGAAACGTCAACGAAAATAAGTTTTGCCGCCAAAACAAACCCTGTCAACGCGATCAAAGTAGACGTTGGATTTAACAGTTTCTTTTGAAGATGATTTCAAATAGAAACGTCTGATATTTTTGGTGTTAACTATGACTTTGGTCTGATGTTTTGAATAAACGTTTTGTTATCTGTAACATATGGTTACGTTTGATTTTCGATTGTTTGGTTATTTTTTTCAATATGGCGGCTTGATGAAGATGAGATAAGTACAATTATATGTTAATAGTAACTGTTTTGATATAATTGCGTGGGAGTTATTACATAAAATTGTAAATGGAGTAAAGTTATGACATGACTGAATAGTGATCTAAGTTTGAATACCGAAACTAGGGCTGTCCAAAAGCGTTATGTTGTTTAAATTATAAGGAACCCATAGATTGCGATTAGATACAGATTAGATTTCCTTTTCGATCTCTTTGACTGGATTTGTTACATTGTTCTCACACAATTGAACCAACAGAACTATGTAATAACTAGAGAATTGTATTATAAACTCGATAGAAAAAGAATAACCTATAGAGTTTCTGGCTCGTTCTTCTCCATAGGAATCTACAACTTGGAATGAGCAAATAGCTTCTTTTAATTTTTTTTTTTAATGTTCATAAGTGCTTTAATGGTCTAATTGAAATAAATGATTTTGACTTTGACTTTGACTTAGGGATGCACAAACCAACGAAATGTAAAATGATAAAGATAAAGCTAAACGTCCTTTGTGGGTGCTTATATAAAAAATATATTTAGATAAGTTAGTTCTACTTGCTTACATGTTCGAATATAATCAAGATTGCGATCACCATACATTGTTATGAATGAATGAACAAAGTTTATCGTGTGGGTGTCGTAACGGAATAATTTCAAAAATTAGGATAATGTGTGACGTAATAGTATGCGAACTTACGTACAAGTCGGCCTCATTTGTTGTATATAGGTTCATTAATGCGTGCCGTCCTAGATTCTATTACTTTTATAATTGTATATTATTCTGCAATACAATCCGTTACCTGGTTTATTTCACATTATCTGTTATTATAGTCAGGGTTTTAGGTTCGATTTTTTGTTTCGTATCTTTCAAAGTTTCAGTAATATCATCGGTGAGTTGAAAGTTTTCATTGTTTGATTTCACGGTTCAGCAGCTGTAGCCAAATGTCATTTAGCGCTTGTCTACATTTAGAATAGAAAACCAAATTATATGGAATTGATGTAAATTTTGACAATTGTCAGTGTCATCCCCATACATTTAGTTTTCTACTCTCTCTATAGACAAGCGCTAAAGTGGCGTTTGGCTAAAGGCACAGAATAGAAAGGAATTTCTGTTTTTAAAACCAGGTATTTCACACCTTCAATGTAATATGGCGTATAATACGTTAATACTAGCTCGTATTAATATAATTCGCCAATAAGTACCTAAGTGATAAATGGACACCTCAGACAACCCCTTCTAACTCCCTGTCCTCCTAGAATATAATGTACAATATTATATGAGTATCATAATTATTATTTATAATGTGGGAGTATTTAAAGTGTGGGTGACCTGTGGCTACAAATATCGATGAAAAGAAATCAACGGATATCACAAAATCCTACATCGCACATGTGAAGTTTACAAGCGAATTAACACGGATAGAAAATCCCAACGAACAACTGTTGGGCAGAAAGCCCGCCAGGCACGATCACCTCGCCTGGTCGGAGGGTGCTCCTTTTCCGATCTTAGGGAACTATACTCTCTGTTCCCTAAACAGCCATGCTTCGGCACGAGCCGGCTCGACTGGAATGATACCACAGTCTCACGGAAGACCGACGTGAAACAACGCTGGCGTTGTGTTTCGTCGTGTGAGTAAGGTTACCAGAGGCTCAATCCCCCCTCCCCTTCCCCAATTCCTGAACCCACAACAATCCCCAACAATCCTCAAATTCGTAATCTCAAAAAGCCGCAACGCACTTGTAACGCCTCTGGTGTTCCATGCTCGACGCCCATTGCTTACTATCAGGTGACCCGTTGGGTCGTTTACCGGCTTATTCCATAAAATACTCATAACACAGCCTTGTATGATTTTTTGTATGACTCTTCTACCTACTTCTTAAAAGCTCATAAAGTGATGGATGTAATGTATTATAGTTACTATAGCATTATGTATAAGGGCAATTAGACGCTCCCACTGTGTTTACTGCCGACCCACTAAAGATAGAATATTGCGTGATGGAAAACATTCTAAATAATGATTCGTGGAAAGGTCAGTCCCCTATATTGACATTGAATTACTGCGATAGATCGCTTCGGTAATCATAACTTATACATTATTTATAAGTGGTTTGTCTAATTTATTACCTGATTTTTCTTATTGAAAGGGTTAGTTCTGATTTTTGTACACATAGTTACTATCACTTGTTGCTACATAAAATAATCAACAGATGTATATTTACGATATCTACTGCCAGGTAATACTTAAGTAGATGAATGGGTAATGTAGAATTTTTTCACGAATTTCAGTGTATGGTAGACTGTGAGAATATGAAAACGCAGAAATGCTCCAATTAAAATAGGGCTTCCCGTGGTAATAGTGAAAGAAGTGAAACAAGTGAAGATATTACATTTCTCACAGTAATGCTCTTAAGCTGGTCGTTTTAAAAATTTGAAGAGATAAAAAAGCAAACGAAGTTTTTAAATATTCCTTTTATAAACAATGTTTATAAAACCGAATTCAACCCCCTACTTTTTGAAGTCGGTTAATTAATATCTATACTAAAACTTTCTCCAAAGTGTAACAATATTAAACACTTTTCTGAAAACCGCTCCAGCCAATCGCGAGATAATCTCGCACAAACATACATACAGATCAAACTGAGATCCTCCTTCTTTTTCTTTAAAAAAAAATAATAAACAAAATAATTAAACACACACGTAAATAGATCATCAAACAATACTCTGTTTTAAATTAATGTACCAGACGGACATTAAAATAAAATTTAGGAAACTACTAGGGTAGTTTGGTACATTAATTTAAAACTTTAAACACGTATTTTTCCTTTTCTTACAAAATTAAATACTTTCGACGATATATTAATTTGAAACATCGTGTGACGTCACAGCGTGTCACATTTTGTAGCACGTTATGACATAACGACCTCTCACTCTCAAACTTAGCGGCTTTTATCTAAGTATTGCAACTTAATACGAGAAAATAAAAAAATACGTGTCTAACACTTTTGCATTATCTAACTGACGGACTAATTAGATTTTTAATTTTGATACCCTGGAAACTACCCAATTATCTAATAAGTTATTCACAAAACATATACAAAAGCTGTCACTTAAACTTGCAATATTATAATATACAAACACTATTCAGCAATTAGTTGCCGCTGAACACACTGATATCACTGATAAGTTCAGTCTGACTGATAACTGATAGCATAGTGATTGTAGATAGACTGAGATAGACCACGTACGACAGGAGCTTTAGAATTATGATTATAGGCTTTTATTGGGTGTTAGATATTATTTTGTTCGACTTAAATGGTCTCCGGTTCGATTCCCGGGTCGGGCAAAGTATTACTGGGCTTTTAAAAAAAGACTGCCTCGTTGGCCGAGTGGTCGCGAGTGCGACTGCCGGGCCAGGGGTCTCGGGTTCGATTCCCGGGTCGGGCAAAGTATTACTGGGTCTTTATAAATTCTCAGTAGTAGCACGGAGTCTGGAATTGTGCCCGGTATATGGCAATTGGCTCACCCCCTATTACATGGGACTCAAAACATAAATAGTGATAAGTGGGTGTTACATTGTACAGTGGCATTAAGTGCCATAGTGTGCACTAGTGCACCTTTGCCACTTTGGGGGATAAAAGGCGTGATGTTATTTATTAAACCTTGAAAATATAGAACAATCATCTAAAAGCGTCAAAAATCAAAGTCAAAACGAACTATACCGAAGTAAAAACTAAAATATTCCCGTTCTAACGGAAAGTCCCCAGAGTATCGGTCGATTTACTGTAGCCGTCTCCATTTACGACATACGACGGAGTTGAACAAGTCTGTTATGTCTGGGTATGCTATTACTTTACCTATTATTATTATTATGTCACTTTATTAACTGCCTCGTTGGTCGAGTGGTTGCAAGTGCGACTGTCGGGCAAGGGGTCTCGGGTTCGATTCCAAATTCGGGCAAAGTATCACTGGGTATTGAAAAAAAATCTCAGTCGTAGCACAGAGTCTAGAATTGCGCCCGGTTTATGACAATAGGCTCATCCCCTATTACATGGGACTCATAACATAAATAGTGATAAGTGGGTGTTACATTGTACAGTGGCGTAATGTACACCTCTGCCTACCCCTTAGAGGATAAAAGGCGTGATGTTATGTTGTTTATTTCATTAAATTGTCCCTCTTGATATTAGGTAAGGATATCATTGGAAATATTAATGTTTGAAACCGATCAATCGTATATCATGAGTGACACTCGCACTTGTTTCGCACGTTGTCTTCAGCACGAATGGACCGGCTCTGCCGGGGTGGTACCACGGCCACACAAAAACCGGCGTGAAACAACGTTTGCGATGTGTTACGCGTCGGGGATGAGGTTACCGGAAGACCAACGTGCCTTTGAAAGCAAAGGCCGGCAACAAACATATACCTTCGCTGGTGTTGCGGAGAACCTAACGGGTTACCGGGGCTCCGGCTCGAAGCGCAGGAGAAGGAACGGGGTGGTTTTTAGTCAGTAAGATTCTGACACTCCCTCCCGCCTCACCCAGGCGGTAGCAGTCATTCGATGATTTTCCCCTTAAAAAACCTTCGCTGGTGTTGCGAATGTCAATGAACGGCGATAATTATTTACCATATGTTTATCTGTCTGCTCGTTAGCTCTTATCCTGTAAAAAATACTAACACCTGGGGTCATTCACCATTTCACCTTTTTACCTACAATCTATGAATCAATTGATTCACACCACAAGAAACATTAACAGCAATAAATAGAAATAATTGAAAGGAATCCATCTTCTTTTGTTTTGTAAATATTGTGGTTCGTAGTCTACACCTGTCTATTATACTTGTGCCCGGGCACACGGGCAATGGGCACCAACGTACAGACAAACAATTTAACTACTTGTGTAGGCGAACTTGTGTTGATAGAATTATTTTACAAGTTGTAGCTGTAAAAGTGATATGTGAAGATAGGTAAAGTCAAATGTATATGATATATCACTTTTTCTTTGTCTGATAATCTAATTTTTGTTTAATCTATGCTTTGTGATTGTAACCGTGAACTGAGCTGCTATGGAGATACTTAATTCACGAACTTCAAAGCGCATGCGATAATTAATTATATCTGGAAAAATAATGATCAATAAATTCTTTTTTTTTAAGGGGGAAAAATCATCGAATGACTGCTCCCGCATGTGTGTGGCGGGAGGGAGTGTCAGACTCTTACTGACTAAAAACCACCCCGTTCCTTCTCCTGTACGTCGAGTCGGAGCTCCGGTTACCCGTAAGGTTTTCCGCGACATCGATAAAGTCTAGTCATTAATTTAATAATGGATTTGTAGGAATGAATTTGATTCATATTTGAATTTGACAATAAATTTTTATTCTATATCATATGTACTGATCAAATTGTCAACTTTACTATTCCTACACGTGTCATAAATATTCTCTTATAAGTTATAAGTGGAGATAGTGATCAAACGTCAGACAACTAAATATGAAGGATAAAAGTAAAGATGTAATGAACCACAGATACAATAAATAAATATTTCTGTGTAATGAACCTTTGTCTAATTCGCTTATCGAGCTCCACAAACTCTTTTCCATAGAGGTGGCCCACAGTTCTAAAGCGAAATGACATTTGAAAAAAGAGCACACTCAGATTCCACCTGTTTAAAAAAAAATAAACAATATTGCATAACAGAATTCCATAACAAACTATTCTATTATTAAACAATGGCTACAAAATTAAAAACGTAATTGTTTACCTACTTATAGAAATATAAAAATAGTGGGATGACGTAATGAAAACTGAAACTATACGTTACTCAATAGATAGTGAAAAATATCATTTCGAAGTGATTTCCTTAACAATTCACGTGTTTCCTTGAAACGATGTTGACTAATTAGAATAGACTGGTAATTGACAATTTTAATATGTTCGTCGACTGTAGACAGTACAGCGTCTGAATTTTTTATTTGAAGTCTGGACTAGAATTTGTGGGGAATGTATTTTCTTTTTGATGTTTTTCTTGATTTTATAAATGTTTACCCGAGTGTTCTTTAGTTTTATTGTTATTATTTGAGTATAAAATTTGGTTGTTTTTAAAATTTTAGCTTAATAGCAGTCCAGATTTGAGCCATGTGCCTATTACGTGGTTCAAATAATTACTACGTTAATTTAATTAACATTTTTAATACTTTAAACTACACTTTCATATTGTAAATACTAGCTTTTTTAATAGGAACTAATTTCTTGAATAAATGATTTTAAAAAACAAACGACAGTCAGTAATAAACAACATAACATCACGCCTTTTATCCCCGAAGGGGTGGGCAGAGATGCACATTTACACTGTAACACCCACTTTTCACTATTTATGTTATGAGTCCCATGTAATAGGAGGTGAGCCTATTGCCATATACCAGGCACAATACCAGACTCCGTGCTACAACTGAGAATTTTTAAAAACCTAGTAATACTTTGCCCGACCCGGTAATCGAACCCAACGTCCAACGAGGCAGTCTATCTTTATTTTTTTTTCTTTCTTTATTCTTTTAGTAATAAATAATACCTTTTAAAGTAAGACACAAAAATATTGTGAGCCTTTAAAACTAGCAATTGAAAAGTTTTGACACAACATTAAGTAAAGATATAGGTACCTATTACACGACTACACAAAGATTTATAAATGTCTGTCCATTCGCCCCGCGTCTAGGCGCAACCTGAATCACTATGTAAAAATAAATGTATTTCTGTTTTTTCTATCTACAATATTAGTGCTAGTAAACAAATGTCAAACAGCAGGCGCTGCAAACATAATATTTTGGCACACGTCTTTTACAATAAAATTTATTCGAATCGTACTAAATTCCATTCCGAGAATGAGAAAATTGTTATTTGGTTGTTTGTGATGAATATTTTTAATGGAATAAACCGGTAAACGAGCTGACGGACCACCTGGAACACCAGAGGCGTTACAAGTGCGTTACCGGCCTTTTGGGATTAGGAATTTGAGGATTGTTGAGGATTCTGGGATTGGGGAAAGGAGGGACGGTAATTGGGCCTCCGGTAACCTCATTCACACGACGAAACACAACACAACGTTGTTTCACGTCGGTCTTCTATAAGGCCGTGTATCATTTCGGTCGAGCCGGCCCATTCATGCCGAAGCATGGCTCTTCCACACTTTTATCAAGTTTGTAAAATTTTGTGGGGTTTTTGTTGAAGACCTTTAATTTACGATGTATTTGACTAAAGCACAGTTAAATTATTAAGCCATAAAGAAATCTATCATTGAAAGAAATGGTTTTTGGTATAAATTACTGTCCCTAAGAAAATTGCCAGAGAAAATAAGCTGTAGAAATAATGTCCAATTCTGAAAAAAGAAAAGAAAATAAGGTGAACTATTACAGAGCGATTTTAAAAACCATTAGAAATAGATTAAAATGCACGCCCAACACTAAATCACTGAAGTCCAATTAGCATAAAATGTTCTCTATCCCTGACCTAGAAAACAGCATTGATGGAAAACAATAAGATTCCTTGCCAAATATATAGCAGTAAAATGTTAAACTATTTACTTTTTTATATCTACAGCGTGTCATAAAACATCGGAGGCGATTGCGAATATAATTTTGTACGAAAATAATTGTAATGTGCGTCCGTCCAAGTAGATGGAGGAGGATAAATAAATAATGAATTTAATTGGAGTATTTTATACGCTTTTAAGTTTGTGCGTTTGAGTTTTAGAAAAATATACACAGCATGTATTTTTATTTTCGGTGTGATAGCTAGCTAGCTTGTTACTTCGTGTGATTTTTTATTAGTTTGATTAAAGAAATGCATCGCAGTGGTAACCAAGACATGGTAAGGTTTGTTGTAAAAAGATCTATCCGATTACATGTAGATCTATCTTACAGTCAACACGACTACTAAGCGATGTTTGGGTCCAAAGCAGGTGTATAAGAGGACCCGGTGCCCCTTATACATGCTGAGAGTGGTCACCGGGGTGGTTTTAGTCAGGTAAGAATCCCACACTGCCTAGTCCTTCTCCTCAAACTAGGCGTCCTTTGAAAGATTCTCCCCGTTATCAAAAAAAGGTATCCCTTATTACTTAGGATTCTGGACAAAACTGGACATTATTTCTTGCGTGCACCTTCAATTCCTTCCCTTTACTCCCGAAGTGTTAGGTAGAGGTGCAAATTACAGCACTTAATAATAATAATAATAATACCAATTTATTTCAGATAATAAAATCCATAAAATTACATTAAAAACGAATTCAGGTTCAAAATTATATAAATTAACAAATTGACTTTATAGCAAGTATCATAAAATAAAAATAAAAATCATATCGTTCATTCATCAAATAATCAAAATAATAAATTACACAAACACACAAAGAACATACATAGTCAATTAATTATAAGTAGTCAGTTTCAATTATAAATAATCAATACAATCTCAATATAAGTCAATAATAATACAAGTCAATACTAATACAAGTCAATAAAAAATACAAGTCAATAGATAATAATACAAGTCAATAGATAATAATACAAGTCAATAGATAATAGATAATACAATTCAATAGATAATAATACAAGTCAATAATATAGGTATGTCAACTATAAATATGAGGGACCGCTCGCGTGCAATCGCATCCACCTCATCAGCATTGGTGAGTCCCACCGCTGGGACAATGTGCTCAGAATACCATTCGGGCTGCCACGCACACGCCTTAACAGCGAGGCGCACCTTTTCCTGATTATGGCGAAAAAATCATCAGTTTGCGCCTCAGCAAACATAGCGGAAGCACTACAAAAGCGTGGCAGCCCCAATAATATCCTAAACGCATTGTTATACTGCACTCGCAGTGCACTGTACCCCCGCAGCGCAAAATTAGTCCACAGGCTGCACGTGTAAAAGGTCTGGCAGTACGCCTTGAATAATGTTATCTTTACTTGAGTAGTACAACGTGCAAACCTGCGAGCCAACATATTACACCGGATGGACAGAGCCCTGCGCTCCCTCTCGATGTCCTCATTGTCACACAAGTCTTCAGTCACCCAGTGACCCAGATACTTAAAGGCACTAACCTTTTTCAGACGCATGCCGCACAGAGTTACATGAGGAACATGGGAGTAGCATTTGCTACGTGACTTGAACACCATGAACTCACTCTTATTCGCGTTGTATCTGAGCCCATGGGCTTCCGCGTATGATTGGCAGATGCACATCAATTTCCGTAACGCTGCAATCGATGGGCTCAGCAACACCATATCATCAGCGTAGCTTATGTTATTTATACTGACTCCGTCTATGGAACATCCGATACCAGTGTTACTGAGCTCACCGATGAGCCGGTTCATGTACAAATTAAAGAGAATGGCACTGTACAATGTAACACCCACTTTTCACTTTTTATGTTATGAGTCCCATGTAATACAGGGGGAGCCTATTGCCATATACCGGGCACGTTATACGACTTCGTGCTGCTACTGAGATTTTTTTTAAAAACCCAATAATACTTTGGCCGACACGGGAATCGAACCCCAGACCCCTTGCCCGGCAGTCACACTTGCGGCCACTCGGCCTATGAGGCAACTTCGTTTACCTCGGCAATAAAGGGCATGCAGATTCGAATCTCCTTACATACGTGTAAGATAGACTTAAAAATAAAAACGACCTTAATAATAAAAATCTGTAAATATAAACAAGAAAACATAGACAGCTGGTGGCCAGTCCCCGCCATTGTCATTTGTATACAATCGTAAACTTTATGACTTTTGATTTTAACGAGCCATCAACTGCTCCATCGCTCTGTTATTTACTTCGCGAATTAATTGACTGGACTTTATTACTTCATATCATTAATATTTGGATTACTACAGATCAATATTCAATTATTATTTATTCAAGGATCTCTGTCTATGTAGAAAAGCAGTTGAATTATCTTGGTCGTTGTGTGTTTCAATCTCGATGTTATTTTTTCACGTTAAAATAATGCTATTGGTATTTTTCTTTTAATGCAATCTTTGCAATTATAAATTTTTCTCTTGACCTAGCGTTAATCACCACCTCTACTATTCCCATGGGTGTCGTTAAAGCCAACTTAAGGTCTTGATATAAACCATCAGCACACTGATAATCCTGAACCTTTTAGACTGCAATCTCCAACCCGCCTACAAAATAAGCAGATTAGGGCAAAAACTCCTATGTAGAGAAGACCCATAGTCCATCAGTGTCTCGTCACGGGGTGTGTATGATAAATAAGTGTGAAACGTAGTTCAAATTGTTTCATTGAATTAATAACATCCATACTAATAAAATCAATTTAAAGAAGAATGAGTTTCTTATGAAAAACAGATTTTAAGGGGCAAAATCATCTGATGACGTCTCCTGCCTGGGTGAGACGGGAGGGAGTGTCAGTCTCTTACTGACTAAAAACCACCCCGTTCCTACTCCTGCACGTCGAGCCGGAATCCTGGTAACCCGTTAAGTTCTCCGCGGCTCCGTTTCGGCATCAGCCTTATTGGGCCCCATCTGTGGTGGTCTGATGGCTCTTTGAGGCGCGGGCGGAACGCGACGCGTCATACGCTCGGAAAAATTGACCATACTATTCCAATTATTTATGATTGTATGTACAAGATTAAAAGCTGACAGAACAGTCCAGACACAACACATATCTCTTGGAAATTATAAATGAGACTCATCTACTGGGCAATCAATTTCATTGCAAACAAACATATGTTAGGATTCCGTATTAAAAGTATTAGTTCGAAAAGAAAGATGAACATTTTTATACATAAATTATTTCTCCAGATATTAATAAATATTTCGACCTATTTTGAGATCAAGGAAACATTAAGTATTGTGTATCTATTTCGTTGCAGTAATCGTACCAATGAACGTAAGCTGTACTTACTAAAAAGTCTAGAGACAGCTAAAAGATAATAAAACAATTTTATTTACAACGTCAACATTTTTCAAATAAAATAAAAAAAAATACAGCAAAATTTTCAGTACCTCATTACACATTATGATACGGATCCATATCTCCTAGATAAGACTTGGCCAATTTTTTTATATAACATTTAGGTCTCATTCTCCATCATAATATTTGTCAAATTGCCAACTCATTTTATCACATACAAGACGAGACGACCCAGTCGTGGTCATTGTAACGCTCAGCTATTTTCGGACAACTCCGGGATTCGAGAAATATTGAGGTTTCGCTTGTAAATAAAAAAAGTACGCAGTATAGCTGGGTAATCGAGTTTGGCACTTGTTATAGGTTTAATAGTGAAACTAAGAAATGAAACAAGTGAATTTATCTCTGCAAATAGGCTACAAGGCAGCACTTACACGTCAATTTTATCAAGCGAACGATGAGGTCGACATTTCCTAACTGACTACTCTGAGACGAAATGTCAAAACAAAATCAGAAAAATCATAAAAAGCCCTAATAGATTTTGAGAACAATCTTAATTAAAAATTAAAATGTTGATAATTATGAACCCTCGGAAAATACCGGAATCATCGAGTTCTGTTGTCACATTAATATTTAAGGCCACTGTTTTTTGTTAGTACATAAGTTTGGTAGTCAGAAGCTCTAAAATGGCAGGAAAAGAGAACAAGTGATACATAGCAGAATTATGAAGGACAGGTGGTAATCAATCAGTCCGCCCCCACTAAAAGTGTAAGCTAAGCAATATGTTAAATGTTTGCCTCATCTAGATATAATACTTTTAATCCTCGTTTGGACCTTTTGACGCAGTCCAAAGGAGAGCTGTAAGACTTGGTGACGATCCTATACTTACGTGCGGTATCGATCACTTAAGTCTAAGGAGAGATTTTGCCTCTTTGTGTGTTCTACCGCTTGTATAATGGGTTATGTTCTGCGGAATTGTTTGATATGATGCCCTCGGCCACTTGCTATTTACCATTAGGTGGGCCGTGTGCTATTTTGCCACCGTCGTAGTATAAAAAAATAAATGAAATGTAAGTATTTATGACAGATTTGATGAAATCATGACACTTCTATTTTGGACAGGTCAATGGCCTCCAGTCTGCTCTAATTATGCAAAACAAAATCAAAGAAAAGTTGACAGACAAAATACCTCTAATATTAGTCGTAACTTAAGAACCAGCTTTGTTTGAAATCGTAACCTCCCGTAGAAATGTTCAGTTTACTTACCCTGAAGAATGGATGCTAAGATCGTGGGTTTTAGTAACTCAATAATTCAAATGTTCTCGTTAAAAGAACCAAATCTTATACATACTCATCATGTAAAACTGAAGTATGAGTATGTTTGTCGTGCTATTCTCTGGAACCACTAGAGTGAATTGAATAATTATTTTTGTATTCGATAGTCCATTTATCGAGGAATAATATAGACTATAAAACATCACGCTGCGATCAATAGGAGTCGAGCAGAGCGGCCTCCCATAACCTCACTCACACGACGAAACACAATGCAAGAATTGTTTCACGTTAGTTTTCGGCTAGGCGGCCCAATCGTGCCGAAGCATGGCTCTCCCACACTTTTGAAATGTCGTAAAATATTCTTAACTTGATTTTCTTTGTTACTTATCCATTCAAAGATTATCTCTGTAAAACGTCGCTTTTTTGTTATAAACCCGTTCATTAGCAATAAAATATTTTACATGATTTTGTTGCTCAATAAGGAATTTGTATCGTATTGTAAAGTCTTAAAATATACTTTACTTTATAGCTTACGTTTTTCTTTGAAATTAAATAGTTCTTCGAAACATTCTTGAGTAGTTATCTTTAAATTCTAACATACTAACATAACATCACGCCTTTTATCTCCGAAGGGGTAGGCAGAGGCACTATACAATGTAACACCCACTTTTCACTATTTATGTCATGAGTCCCATGTAATAGGGGGTGAATCTATTGCCATATACCGGGCACAATTCCAGACTCCGTGCTACTACTGAGAATTTATCAAATAGGTACCAGTAAGTTTAAACCTTTAAAATCTACTTACAAGATATTTACTTTGTCGTTATTCTTTTGTTTATTTATTTGTGTCCTTTATTTAGTCATGCATAGGTGCTTTAAGTCGTTTAGTTTTCATTCATATAGTCTCAGATTTTCTGAGTTTGAATGTATAATGTGTATTTTCATGACTTAACTAATAAATCCTAGTTTTCTATTGTTATATTTGTTAATAAACATATTATATATATTTGTAAACAATGTATTTGTAAAGATTTTTGAAGTTTTACTGTACACTTAACGACTACGATACGTGACTGTGGCGTATGCATTTCAATATGTCTTTTATTTTAAAAGGAATACTATTTATGTGGAGGTACAAAGATATAAAGTCATCGTAACATTTAAATACTAAAATATTTGTCAGTTTCAATTTAACAAAGGGGTGAAATGTGGGAGCATACAGGGCAAAGTATTACTGGGTTTTTAAATATTCTCAGTAGTAGCACAGAGTCTGGAATTGTGCCCGGTATATGGCGATAGGCTCACCCCCTATTACATGGGACTCATAACATAAATAGTGAAAAGTGGGGGTTACAATGTACAGTGGTATAATGTGCACCTCTGCCTACCCCTTCGGGGATAAAAGGCGTGATGTTATGTTATGTGAGAGCACTCTACGGGGACCACTGAACTTTTTATATCCTATAGAGTGAAGGTACAACAAGTGTACAACTACTAACAGCGTACTAAATAGTCGCATTAATAACCAATATACCAAAAGAACAAAAATAAATTGATCATATGTTCAATGTTGATGTTTACGTACGAAAATAGCGAGGAAGGGCGAAGTCCGAAGTGCTTAGTCCCTTGTGACATCGGGATGACGATAATAGCTTGTATGGCGTCATTAAAACTATTTATTTGCCATTTTATTCAACACGTTGGAATGACATTGTGGTCTGGGGAAGTGTGTTTGGAATGTTTAGAATTCTTTGTCACGGTCGAAGGGACGTAAATACACTGTGAAAATATCGTTTTCATTCCGCGGCAAAACGACTTGCCATGAGAACCTAACGGGTAACCGGGGCTCCGGCTCGATGTGCAGGAGTCCGAAACGGGTTGGTTTTTAGTCAGTAAGAGTCTAAATCTCCCTCCCGCTTCACCTAGGTCGAAAGCAGTCATTTGACGATTTTTCATCCTTAGGTACAAAAATGGTACCTAACCTAACTAAGTACGTATCTCTACTTATTTCCTTCGGAAAACATAGGATATAATATTTATGTAAGTCTTGTAGTAAGTATAAATAGAATATACCGCCCACATTACGAGAGCTTCCAGGAAAACTGTCATTGTGGGCTATTTTTTACTCCGTGACCTTGTTAGGAAATCCTATGGGTTACTCATTGTTATGTGTTGGATTCGGACTTGGAAGTGAAAGTATATAACTGTGTGTGTGTGTGTGTGTGTTTTATGGGTAGTTTATGTAGTGTTGGCACGTTTAGTTCAAGGCTATACTTGTTTTCAATGATAACGCGCTTCAGTGTAGTACAGCGAATGTTAATATTAACTATGCTGATGTACAGCGCTTTAGTTTTCTTTTCCTAGAAAATGGTATGTTTATATCTTGAAGCAAATTTTAATCCTCGACGATGCAGTTACAGGTGTTCGTGTACAATGTAGGTGTCATCATCTTTTCATAAGTTATTTTCCTATTAGTGGCAAACAATGAAAGTTCATTAACACCACTTGTTATTTAATTATGTTATGAGTGATAGACAATAAAGGTTTACTAACACTATACTTATTTGATTGTTACGATATGAACCAAGAAACTAAGTACATACGTTTCCTGAATATAGAAACAGTAATTTGAATTTTGCAATTTTATTTTGCTTCTTTAGATAATATTATGTTGTTAACAATTGCATTAGCGAACCAGTTGCTATCCGCGCACAATATATAGTATAGCCTAATTTTCTAAGAGACCTACCTATCTAACTTCGCTATATGTAAACTATACAACTACTCCGTCACATAATATCATTATGAATACACATAACATAACATCACGCCTTTTATCCCCGAAGCACATTACAATGTGCACCTCTGCCTACCCCTTCGGCCACTTAATGCTACTGAAAAATGTAACAACCATTTTTCACTATTTATGTTATGAGTCCCATGTAATAGGGGGTGAACCTATTGCCATATATAGGGTACAATTCCAGACTCCGTGCTACTACTGATAATTTATAAAAACCCAGCAATACTTTGCACGACCCGGGAATGGAACCCGAGACCCCTTGCCGCACTTGCGACCACTCGACCAATGAGGCATTATTAATATTAAAAACATTTGAAGCATTATTAAAATTATTTTTCATTCTATGAATATTTTCTGTGACATGAAAGTGCGTAGGTTCTCCCAGCGCTGTGGTTACAACCTCGCCCTGCCGTCGCCTGTCCGATTAATTGGATTCGATTTCGTCAGGCACAAATCTAATTTGTGGCAATGCTTAGCCGGCTTACTTAGAGCTTAGCGAACCTGTTTATGTAAGAGATTTCCAACAAATTACCACCTTCATTAGTGCTTTGTAATCTGGATTTTAAAATGTTATTAAACGTACTGTGTTTGCTACTTTATTATTGATCTTGTGTAAAATATGTGTTAGGATTAGTGTGTAAAAAATTGTGCAAGTTTTTACGATATTGTAGTAAATTTTCTGCTGTTAGTGATGAAGAATAATTCTATAAACTAATAATCGAGTGACATGAACATAAAAAACAATATACAGACGAATTGATAACCTCCTCTTTATAGGGAAGTTGGTTGAAAATCATGATAATCTGATAAAAAGAGACCGACAGACCGTGCAATATGCAAAAATTTTGTATTTATACAGACTAATTTTTGTATTTAGTCACACAGCATATTGCGAAACTTAAGTGGGAGTGGGCTGATCACGTTGCACGCAAACAGGGTTCGTGGTGCAAGCCGTGATAGAGTGGAGACCGTGGGGTGAAAAACGCTCACAAGGATGACCCCAGATGCGTTGGTACGATGACATCATACGAACAGCTGGCACCAAATAGATAGAAATTGCTCAAGACATAGATGGCAGAAACAGAAGGAGGCCTACACCCTAAGGGTAGAAAAAGGTTAAAGAATAAGAAGAAGAAGATACAGACTTGACAGGTTTCAAGGGGTTTAGCCATTTAAGTAACTTATTTTTTTCTAAGTACATACAATCATATTCAGCTGAAACATTTTACTTTAGAGAGAATAATTAAATAATACGGTGTAACATAATTATGATAGTCACGGCTTGAACCGTGGTTTTGATTCGGTTGTAATTTCTAGATTTACTTAAATAATTTATGTCTGTAACTGTAAATCTACCATGATTGGTTTATTTACTTGTGGTTTAATAATACTTAACAGTAGTTAGATTACTTTTTTTTTACCCTACACTAGGATTTCGTCCTGTGTCGTGGGTGCGTTAACAAACATACAAGTTTACATACACATGACACCTACACCCGAAACCACAATCTGTGGATCACACAAATAGTTTAAGTATTGCGGGAATCGAATCCGCGACATATTGTGCGACAGTCAGTTGCCCAGCCACTGCGCCAACTGTGCATTCGTTTTATAACTATTAGATAAAGGAAATAATTGCAGGACTATTGTTTATTTCTTAAAAACAATAAGTCCTATATTACAAGTGGGGTTAATTAACTTTTTATGTGGAGGGGGAAAGGCTTAGAAATAAAGAGTCACGTGTAACTTTCCACAATTTTAACTAACTTCAAAAAGAAAAAAAACGTTCGTTCCAAGTTTGACCTATACGTATGTGTGTGTATGTATGTATGTAAGTTTGTGCGGGATTATCTCGCAATTGGCTGAACCATATAATGTGGTTTTTAAAAAAAGTGTTTGTTACATTTAGGAGAAGGTTTTAGTATATTGACCTCTTGACTACCGGTATATAAGACACAATAGAAAATACATTGTGTCTCGCGTGGATCTATGCTACGGTATACCACGGGTTAATTAACCGACTTAAAAAAAGAGGGTCCGTTTTTTAAACGTAGTTTACAAAAGAATTATCATGATTAGGTACCTACCTACTGAGACTGAGCATACATATTTTCTACATGCCAATGAAAAGTATAAACTTTCCTTTACCGAAATTGGAACTGAAGTCAGAACCTATCATAACAAAACTCCTAAATAACCAACGACATAATTAATGGCCTAAATATCTCAATCAATAATTGACCTACATTATCTTTGACAAATACCGTCATAACACCATATAAGATAACATCTCTATCTATACACGTAAAGTACATTAGTCGTGAAAATATAACACTGTATCATTGAAACCCATTAGCTGAAGTGATCTCAATATCGATTCAATTCACAGCTGATGTCTAGAATCGAGTAGAATCGATTTTAAAAGAGATCGTGACAGAAATGTATGGGTGCTTTATCCTTGATATTGTTACTGTATTGTGTGCTATAAATAAATCGCTGATTGAAGTGCAATCTGATTGGACTTGCGATGACACATTATGTATATCGGTTTATATAATGATAATAATGTTACATTACGAGCGAAATGAGCACTTAAGCTTGTTAGTGCTTTTAAACCTTGTTAAATGGAAACTGATTAGAGATCGAAGTTAGTACATAAGTGACAAAATAATTGTTGTAAATGAAGGGAACATTAGAAATTATACTCATACGGAAGTTAGGAGCCAGATATTGAGCTAACTGAAATATTTCAAGTGAGTGTTTTACAAAACAGTGTTTTAAGTGAGGGAGAGCCATACTTCGGCACGAATGGCGAAGCTGGACCGGAATGATACCACGGCCACGGTGTTTCGTCGTGTCAGTTAGGTTACTGGAGAGCCAATTATCAAAAGGCCGGTAACGCACTGTAACGCCCCTGGCGTTCCAGGTGTCTATGTGCGACGCCGATTACTTACCATCAGGTGATCCATCTGCTCGTTTACCAGGTCATACCATAAAAAACAAAACCGAAAGCAACTTAAGAACTCAATTTTAAAGATTTCAGAAACAATTTGGGGAAACCATATGGTTAGAACAGTCTCATCAATCAGTCGACCAGATATTGTAAATTTATTCGATAAACCGTCAATTCATGTGTAGAAGGTAGCATAGAAAATTCCATAATTTCCCTTTAAATAGATTGTATTTTTTTCAATAGATCTAAACTATATCTTCTTCTTCCTCAGGCTACGGGTGTTTCCAATGGCTGCTCCTCATGTCCTGCGGGGCCATATACGCGGTGTGCGCGCTCAGTACCACCACCCTCAGCTTCGTGCTGCCAGCTGCGGAGTACGACTTCCACCTGTCCTCCAGTGACAAGGGCAGGCTAACTGCCACGCCGCTTATTGGTAAGTCGTTCTTATATGCTGACCAGGGTACAGGCATACCAGCATATAATCACGCTTGTCCTGATGCCTTTTTTCTTCTCTAAAGAGATAGTCAGAGGTTATAGATGCATCTACGTTTTTCTTGGTTATATTGTCAGCTTCTAGTAATTGGAAGCGAATTTTAGTCAAACTCACTTCGAGAATTATGACCATCGAAAAACCACACAAACCAATAGTGAATTGAAATCCTTGCATACTCTTGTTATTTGTAGGTGATATCAATAGCTACTTATATAACTAACTGGTTTTAAGAAATGCTAATGGATTGGATTGGATAATGACATGATGCTGTGAAGCCAATCACTCTGATCTAAATTTCATTCTGTATCAATTCTTCTTCCAGGTATGTGTGTAGGATCCTACTTCTGGGGCAACCTGGCAGACGCGAGAGGTCGCAAGAAGGCCATCATTGGAGCCCTGCTGCTGGACGCGCTGGCTGCCTTCCTCTCCAGCGTGGTGCAGTCATTCCCAGCCTTCTTGGCTTGCAGGTAACTAGATATTATGCAACATAGAGGATTATTGCTAGTAGAGAATTTATATTTTGTAGTATATGCCATTTTCAGTTTATTTGAAATCACTGATTGCGTTATGTATGTTATTAGAATGATCACATTTTATAAAACTTAGATTTTTACAAGCTCAGAAGAAGTTGCAATTTTTGTTTTTCACTTTGCACCTTATTTGTACCAATCTTGACGTAACTATTCGTTGTAGACTTGTGACTCTTACAGGTTTTTCTCTGGCTTCGGCATCATTGGGGCCACGGGGCTCGTGTTTCCTTACTTCGGGGACTTCCTCTCCCTCAGGCATCGGGATGTCATGCTGTGCAGGCTCGAAGTGTTCTGGACATTCGGCACCATATTGTTGCCAGGTAATTTTTTTATTGCATTTGCTTTCACTTACATTTTAAAGTCGGTATTTAGATTTAATACTGCGTTTGAGTGTAAATATTTTTAATTCCTGTGTACGCAGTGCCACTCGCAGCATAAAGTCCACTATGTAAGAGACCAATAATAGATAAAATTGATGATATCGCATCACGATATGCGCAGGAATTTGAATGTCAGCGCCACGCTTGAGGCCATCCGGAATGATGACTCTGGCACGGGAGTCATGCCATCAGCTGCCAATTGCGATGGCGATCACCAACATACCAGCATAGTGTTTTAACATACGATTTTATCAACACAAACTTTGGACGATGTGTTAGAAATACATAGGTTACTCCTATATTATATGACTTAGCAACGGTCGCAATGTCGGGAGGTTATTATTTGTGGAATAAGCCACGCTTGTCTTACGGTACGAGAACCACGAGAAGTATATCTCGTAGTTCTGTACCAGCAGGGCTGATAGTTGGTGCTTTACACCATGCGTACGACTGAATATCCACTGTTGAGACTCAGCTGGAACCACGAGAAAGCATAATACATACTTTGGTTGTCTTGCGATGCTCATACAGAAAATCCTTTCTAAATTGATGAAATCTAATTATTAACATTATACCATTGTCTGTTCGATTTCAGGTATCGCATTCCTCATCATCCCGGACCCCAGGTTCAACCTGACGGCTTTAGGAGCAGATTTCCAGTACACCTCGTGGAGAGTGTTCGTGGCAGCTTGTGGTATTCCCAGTCTGCTGGTGGTGCTGCTCCTCATCCCCTTCCCTGAGAGTCCCAGATACCTGCTATACGCCAACAGAGCTGAGCAGGCCCTGCAAGTGCTGCAGAGGATATTCGTTGTCAACACCAAGCTCAGTGAGAAGGATTTCCCTGTAAGTGTAGCATTTTGATTAAATTATAACAGTAATTAGACAATTAGGTAATTTTTTAGTCTGAGGTATTATAAAACAGATACAGTTTATTGTTTTGGAAAAAGTTGTAAACGTTGTATAGAATACGAACAAATATTACAATAGATGTTTGCAGGTTCGATTTCAATGATACCTACTAGTTCGGGATTTATACCAAGGGCATTTGTCAGTTTTTGTACCAACTTGAGTATTCCCGTAGATTTTGATTGCAATGTAACTAATTACAATAATAATTAATTTTAATATGTCTAAAAATATACCACAACCATCATTTGCCTTTTCAGGTAGAGTCAATGATAAGTGCCTATGAAGGCGAAGAGGAGGAAGTGGTATCAGCAGACAATAATGGGAATGAGACCAAAGCCCCGCTAACGTGGGCACAGAGGTGGGACGCCTTCTGGGTGAGGAAGAAGATGCTGGTGACGCCACCCTACATTGGCCTGCTCATCCTCTGCTGCTTCGTCGATTTTGGACTTATGTTCAGGTAATAGAACTCAGACTTGTAATGAAGATCCAAGTTTTGCTTATCTTACCGAAAATCAATGGAGTTGTTATCTATTTTATTTGAATAAATTTATTTCGGAGTACAGAGGGGATACCTATCTCTATATAATTATAAAAAACATAAGTAGTAATAAATATATACAACTTAAAAAAAAACAACATACCGGCCGAACGTATAACCTCCTCCTTTTTTGAAGTTGAATACAAATAACTGAAAACTAAAATATTTCGAACTGTTTGGGTTAAAACTTTAGGGCCGTGTGGGGCCTAAGAAGGATGGTTGACACTTCAGGTGATCGAAGGACTGGCTACTACCTTGGGCAAAGCTTAAGCATTGCCAATCAACGTGGCAATGCTAACCTTATTCCAGTCTTTTGGGCATCCTACCTCACGATGGCAATGAGGAAAACATTTTTTTGTTGATGTCTTATACTTAAGATAATATTTTTATTATTATTTTTAAAATAAATTTTTATTAAATATTATTCCTTATTGTAAAAATTATAAAACAAGAAACTCTCCAACTTTTTCTATGCTTAAATAAAGGATGGCTACATACGTTTCCCATCCACGAAAGAATCTGGAAACCCAGTATGAAAAAAATATCTCATTCATACGTGTTTTCTATTCCAGCTACTATACATTGATGATGTGGTTCCCGGACCTGTTCGAGAGGTTCAGCCAGTTTTCATCGCTGTACCCTGACGTATCTGCTGGAGTCTGTGAGGTCTCTCTAGCTCTTGCCAATGATACTGCTGAGTTGACTGTGAGTATGAACTTTTTCATATTATTTTTGCGTCTCTTAAGTCTGACCATGTGATCTTTGAATAGATTTGGAATTGAATATTGATTTAGTGGTAGACGATTTGTGATCTTATGAAACATCAACGATCTTATTCAGGTCTCACAATGGTTTTAAAATATTGGTTCTTTTAATAGACAATAGATACCTGCATCTGGTACATAACAATGAAATTTCATCCCAAATCATTGCCTTGATTCTGTTATAAGAAAATAAGCTAGATATTCTACAGTTCATCTTTTTTAACATTAAAATCGTCTAACAAATGTCTATCAAAGTCAAAGTTAAAGCATTTATTTCAATTAAACCATAATTTGGTACTTTTGAATCGTCAACAAATACAAAATAAATAACATTCTGTCAGTCAGTCCGTCATTGTTGTCCGTGGTGCTCATTCCAAAATGTAGATTCGAATGGAGAAGAACGAGCAAGAAACTCCATTCGTTACTCTTATTAAAAAATATATGTTCTACAATGTCTCTGATATATCTATCTTCTTACAGGGCAAGTTGCAGACATTGGATGACAAAGTATACATTCACACCCTGGTGGTAGCTTTAAGCTGTGTGCCCACTGCTCTGTGGGTGGGTCTCACTATTAATATTGTGGGCAAGAAGCTCATGTTGGGTAAGTGTCCAATTAGCAACAATTTAGCTTGTAGCGTACTTTTGCATTTTTTTTATGGCATAACCCGGTAAATGAGCAGACGGATCACCTGATGGAAAGCAATCGGCGTCGCCCATGGACACCTGGAACACCAGAGGCGTTACAAGTGCGTTACCGGCCTTTGGGGATTAGGAGTTTGAGGATCTAACAACGCAAGCGTTGCTTCATGTCGGTTTTCTGCTCGGCCGTGGTATCACTCCGGTTGAGCCGGCCCATTCGTGCCGAAGCATGGCTCTCCTACACTGAAACATCACACTTATAGTGTACTTTTGCATTGAATAATGGAAGGTGATGTGAAAATCTAAAAGATAATTGAAAATTATACCTTTATAGGCGCGATTTTGTGTTATAAAGGCTTAACACTACTTGTTAATCTTCACTTTAATTTGGTGTTAGTTATGGTTGCGAGTTCGACTCTTGGGCCAGATGAGATATTGCTATAATTATTCACTCTATATACCCTGAAAATCTATCTGATTATTTAAAACTTCTTTCTTGTCCAGTAATGATGTTGATCAGTTCCGGGCTAGCAGCTCTGGGTCTGAACCTGGTGAGATCCTCACTGGAGAACCTGATCCTCTCGTGTGTGTTCGAAGCCATCGTCAGCTGCACAGAAGCTGTGCTGTTCTGTGTCATCTGTGAGATATTTCCTACTAAAGTTGCGTGAGTATTGGTTTCTTTTTTAATAATTTATTTTAAGTTGGTCTTGGTATGAACAATTTTTGTTTTAATTGTTCTTTTGGCATCAAAAAATGATATTCTCTAGGCTACTTTAATTATGTTTGAGTATTATTGGTCATCTGGACATATTATTGAAAGTATTTTTTCACGACAAACCTTTGTGTTCTGTAATAGGATATGCAATGATTACTTACGTTACTGTTAACGATGATCTTGGTTATTACTGATATTACCTATGTATAACCCAAACTTGTGACCTTTCAGTGCCACAGCCATGGCGGTAACGGTGATGTGTGGGCGGATAGGTGCCATAGTGGGCAACGTTATCTTCGGCGCCCTAGTGGACGAGTACTGCATAGTGCCTATATACATGTTCGGAACGTTGCTTATAAGTGAGTATTAAACGGTCCTATTACAGCTTTTTTTAAACTTTTCCCCACACTGGTGTTTTCTCCTGTGTCGCTGTTCACAAAGGTACACATGACACCCAGACCTGGAACACTAATCTGTGGATCAGGCAAGGAGTTGTTATGTTGTGTTTCTTGTTGTATTTGTACTTCAGTACGCAGGTAATGATTTTTTTTTTTCAAAAAATGTCTATTCGTAGAACGTGCACAAACTTAAATTAAATATAACATCTCCTTTTCTCCACTTCTGTTACGAGCCCTATGTCCTAAGTATGTAGGAAGGTCCTAGATCTAGATTGCAGTGCACTTCTCATAATTTGACACGATTTGTTACTTTTAACAGGTATTTTATGTAAAATCGAATAATATTTTATCGGACCAAGATCTCTTGGTCCGATAAAATATTATTATTATTAATGGTAAGATAGAAGACAACACAATTCAAACAACCACCAAACCCGGAACAATTAGTATTCTAAAAATATTAGATCTGTCCGGAAATCGAACACATCTCATATCATGATTGCCCAGTATCTGTGCCAACAGTTATATATATTATTTTTGTAATATTATGTAATGGTATCTCTTTTTTATTGGTCGAGTGGTGACTGTACAGCTATAGAACTAGGTTCGATTCGGGCAAAATATAGAAAACAAAAGTTCTTTGTAATAGCGCGTAAGTTATGTTGGTCTTTCGGGTTCCTATACATCTTTAGATGAACATGTTTTTTTTATAAAATATACAACTATTCTAACTGTGTGTTACTTTACATTAATGTAATTGCCCTCATTAGAAATAAGTAAAAGATGTATAATATTATCTATTCAATTGGTTGAATGAAATATTTGCAAGAATAACAAGTAAAGTTAGGTTTAGGTTCACTCCCTGATTCGGGCATACCCCAGCAATGGGCATCTTGTATTGTAGCTAATATGATGATGATGATAATGTTTGTCTGCTGTATGTTACAGCAAGCGGGTTGCTGTGCATCATTCTACCAAAGAGCACGCGTCCGGAGCGGCCGACCACGTGAGGCGTAGTCATACTGTTATATTTTTATATCTATTAAATAATTATAATCACAAACTATTGTCTTTCATTTATACCGTACCCTTGACATCTCCAAAAACGCCTAAATTTCGAAAAGATTATGTGACTTTTACCTCGCTACCTATATCCACCTTGGTTGTCACCGTTAACAAATTAATACCAACAACATACTGTACAGGGTCCTATAAATAGTCCAGTTCAGCAGCAGATGTTGCTTAGAGGGGTCTAAGCAACATCTTATATTTGATTAAAATACTTCGAAGATATTTAAGTGTGGTACAGCTATGCTTCGGCACGAATGAGCTGGCTCGACCGGATTGATACCACGGCCGAGCAGAAAACCGCCGTGAAACTACGCTTGCGTTGTGTTTCGTCGTGTGAGTGAGGTTACCAGAGGTCAAATTACCTCCTTCCCTAGTCTCCTGAATCCCCGAATCCTCCACAATCCTCAAATTCCCAATTCCCAAAAGGCCGGTTACGCACTTCTAACGCCTTGGTGTTTCGGGTGCCCATGGGCGGCGCCGATTGCTTACGTGATCCATCTGCTCGTTTACCGGCTTATGCTATAAGTCAACAATATAAAGGAGTTAAACTTAGTCTGAACCTGAGCCTTAATTATATTGTTATTTTTGTATTTTTTTATTATTAGATCTGTATATACCTATATGGAGGAATGTAGTAAAAAAATTACAAACTTGACGCTGAAACTGAACGTTAGCCAAAACTCAAAAGTGAGTCACACATTGACCCCGAACCTAAAATTAAACCTCAATCAGAACCTGAATTTGAACAAGAACCTTAACCTGAAATTGATCATAAGTTATCATGACCTGTCTTGCGTCAAAATAAAAAAAAATCAAACCATTTATTTCAATGAATCTATAATTAGGCACTTTAGAAACGTCAAAAATTGAATTGTCCGTCCGTCGGTCTGTCAGTGAAGCTAGGCGCTCGTTCCAAAGTGTAGTTTCGAATGGAGAAGAACGAGCAAGAAACTCCATCGAAAAAATATGTTTTTTACAATCTCATTGATGTATTATCTGATTCTTTACCAATTGTATATAGGTATATGTGAGAACGATGTAACGACAATACAACGTCAAAAATTATTGGGACTTCGGAATCAACTATCGAAATAAAAAAGCTATTGAATTAGCCTATATGAAAGGTGTACCATTATGTATTTGATTCCCAGTTTACACCCCACTATACCAGTTTGTTATGCTATCAAAACTAGGTTATAAAATAAAGTACAACCAGATAATGTATATTCGTCAAACAGTACGGTTTTAGTGTTATCACAGTATTTAGGAATTAGTATTATAGTAAATGTTTTTTAATCACTTTCTTTGAACATTTTAATTGCTTTGTATTAATTTATATTGCACCTTATTATGAGATAACACGGGTCTGTTGATTGGGGATCGAAGTAACATGTTTGTTAGTGAAGTGAGTTTATAAATATTGTCTTTATAGTATAGGACAGTTTATAGCTGAAACTTTGTCTAATTATTATGATTCTAAATATCAGAAGATGACTACACGGTTGGTGCTGTGGCAGGGCAACCGGCTGCCGTGCAGCGTGTCGCTGGTTCGATTCCCGCAAGGAACAACACTTTGTGCGATCCACAAATTGTTGTTTCGGGTCTGGGTGTCATGTGTATGTGAATTTGTATGTTTGTAAACGCACCCACGACACAGGAGGAAATTCTAGTGTGGGGCAACGTTTAAAGAAAAATAAAGATTTTTTAAAAATTACTTCAATTTCTAATTTAGTATTTACTTACTACAGTTATTATGGAAACAAAATAACCTGCCTACCTAATTTTCAAAAGGATAACCATCACTGAGAACACATTATTTGCACGGTGGATAAATATTACGATTGACAACCCTCCGTATTACTTCAATACTCAATACTACAGAACCACAATCCTCGCCAGAACCTATCTTCATGGCTCATGCCTATTAAAACTGTCGGTTTTCATGAAAAACTGCATTGTAAGATAACGCATAAACGCGATAAACCCTTGTTATGTGCACCGATCTTATCTATACTGTATTAAATGATTAGAAAATAATATTTTAAAACACCGATTCTGGCATATTATGCAGCATGATATGGTAGATACAGATTTAGTTTGTAGTTCTTAGGTCGAGGTTAAGGTCGTTAGTATTTACTTGAGTAATTACTTAGAACCTAGTCCCTATTTATTTCTAAGCATTTTGACTACATACTCGGTTTGGTTTTATGATGGTAAATAATAGAATGTGCACCATAAAAGTGGTTAATAGTGATGACAGGAACTGTAATGGTGTTGAAAATGATGACAGAACTTATAATTATGAAGAAGCAATTGATTTAACAGGTAAGGAGGATTTATATGAATAGTAAGATCAATTGAAAAGACTGTTGATGAAGCGAAAGAGGTATGTAAGAATCGTAGCAATCGTGGTCCGAGTGCGTGTGCCATGCTTCAGCACGAATGGGCCGGTTCGACCGGAGTGATACCACGGCCGAGCAGAAAACCGACGTGAAACAGCACTTGCGTTGTGTTGTCTCGTGTGAGTGTAGTTACCGGATGCTAAATTATCCCCTCCCCCTGTACCAATATCCCCAATCCCTGAATCCTAATTCCCAAAGGGCGGGTAACGCACTCAACCTCTGGTGTTCCAGGTGTACATGGGTGACGCCGATTGCTTACGTCCGCTCGTTTACCAGCTTATACCATAAAAAAAGCTTTCCATAGTCTCTGACTACTCCCATGGGAGCCAGACGTGATGTTATGTATGTGTGTAAGATCAAATATTTGCAATGCTTTACAGATAATAAAGTTAAAGTAGGTACCCATAGAGAAAGAAAATATTATTAACTCGTCGAGTACCGGTTTTATAGACACAATTAATCTGTCAAACACCAAGCGGTCACCGGTGACCGCGGCCTATTGTTCTTTAATTGTGTCTATAAAACCGGTACTCGACGAGTTAAAGAACAATAGGTCGCGGTCACCGGTGACCGCTTGGTGTTTGACAGTTTAAACTAAATTGTATTTATCGGAGATCGATGACTAAATTGTATGATTTTCAACGAGGCCATATCTTTTGGAACCATTGACTGACTAAATGAATCAGTACACGATCCAAATAAATAAAGTAACTTGCTATAATTGGATAGGGAATGGGTGCTACAACTACGGTCTCCTAGCAGTCTTGAGTCTGGCCATCCTCAGCATGGCGGTGGACATCTTCGGCCTGTCAGTCATTGTCACCGGCAGTGAATGTGACTTCCAGCTGGAGCAGTGGCAGAAGAGTGTCATATTGTCCATGCCTTTTGTTGGTAAGTTTTTTTCTTTTTTTTATACCACGACGCGACGGTGGCAAAAAAAGCACACAGCCCACCTGATGGTAAGCGGTTACCGTAGCCTATGTACGCTTGTAA
Source organism: Spodoptera littoralis (assembly GCA_902850265.1). NCBI lineage: Eukaryota > Metazoa > Arthropoda > Insecta > Lepidoptera > Noctuidae > Spodoptera > Spodoptera littoralis. The sequence goes on along the minus strand of LR824542.2, from coordinate 710,329 downwards.
CACTTGGGGCGTGACATGCGCCTTGCCGACCCTTAAAAAACCTATTCACTCCACATCACATCATAACACCCACTTTTCACTATTTATGTTATGAGTCCCATGTAATAGGGGGTGAGGCTATTGCCATATACCGGGCACAATTCCAGACTCCGTGCTACTACTGAAACCCAATAATAGGTACTTTGCCCGACCCGGGAATGGAACCCGAGACCCCTTGCCCGACAGTCACACTTGCGAACACTCGGCCAACGAGGCAGTCTATTCACTCCAATAGGTTTAAAATGACCTTGGCGATGACCAAAGATTTTTTTTTATGGCATAAGCCGGTGAACGAGCTGACGGATCGCCTGATGGTAAGCAATCGGCGTCGCCCATGGACACATGGAAGTCATGACCTTTAATAAGTTGACAAAACAGGTTTACTATTACTGTTAGGTAGGTCGAGTGGTAAATGCAACTGCCGAGCAAAGGGGTTTAGGCTTTGACCCCTGAGTCGAGCTAAATTAAGTATTTTAATTTTAGATAAGTCGGTACTGAGAGTAACGTAAAAACAAACAACATTAAAAAGCAATACTTTGATTTAGAAGTGGAACCCTTGCCCCGTAATTGCGCATATAGGAACTCACCTAATGATACTCGACTATAATTAAAATTCAACACGAAAAAGCTTAATCTTTGATCTGCTCTGTTAACATATCTCTTGAAACCTTTTCTAAAGATTTTTATCACAATCAGGGTCAGTTCTGACATCCATACCATGGGGCTACATATCCAGTGTCCACGGCAGACACAAGGCTCTCCTGATAGCTCTCTGGGGGAGTTTTGTATTCTCCTTCATCAGCTCCTTCTCTGTACACTGGATCATGCTGGCTGTGCTCAAGGTCTTCAGTGCTAGCTTGTGAGTAGGTATTGTAACTTTAGATAAAAGATTGTGAAGTTTTATGTTATATTCAGTTTTTTACTTTTTTTATATGTATATATTTGATGGGGCGACGTTTGACCACTATCTCGCCTGGTGGTAAGCGATGATGCGGTCTACGATGGAGCACGTCGTCCCATAAGCAACCTATTCATTCGGGCCTTGAAGACTCCCAGGTTACTCCCATCAGGAAATACAGACTCTGGCAAAGAATTCCACTCTTTAGCAGTACGCACAAGGAACCTTGAAGCGAAGCGCTTCGTGCGTGTGGGCGGAACATCTACCATGAATCCGTGACGCTTCGCCGATTGTCTTGTGGTACGATGATGGAAAGGACTAGGGGGAATCAAGTTGTGCAATTCCCCCGCACACCCACCGAAATGTATCCGGTAGAAAACCGAAAGGCTTGCAACTTTAAAACTTACTTTTTAAAATTGTGGGTAAAGAGTTAACAGAAAACAAAAGACTATCTCATTGACACATATGTGAAGGACTAATGGACCACGAAGGATTTACCTTCAACAGTTTTCTGCCTTATGTCGGCAGTGTCTATGTTTTGGCCTTAATCCATCTCTAAGGTTGCTTGGACGAGATTGCTGTACCGACAAAGCTGCCCATTTTACAACATATACCACAAATGTAACTTTAGAATAGGTCGTGGTGGCGCGGAGGTATTGGACGCCCACTTCTTGTGCATGAGGATGCGGGTTCAAAACCTACCAACGACAAGTACCAATGTGACTTTTTCCGAGTTATATGTACTTACTTTCTAAGATTACCTAGACACCACTGACAAACGTTGAGAGAAACATCGTGAGGAAACCTGGGCTTATAATTTCTATTTATAAGTTTGTAATCGCCAACCCGCATTGAGCAAGCATTGTGATTAATGAATCTTCTCCGTGTGAGAGGCTTTGCTCAGCAGTGGGCGTTTACAGGCTGTTGGTGATGATGATAATGATGAACTTTAGAATAGTATACATACAATAAGGAATGTACAAATAAATTATTATGTTTTCGGCATACTCACGTAATAATTTGACGAGAAACTCGACTAGTTTCAAGCCATGCTAGAGGCTCATATTCATGAGCAGCATTTCGCGACCCGCGATGCGGCGACTGTCGCGCTGCTACTGGCTACTCGAGTCTGCGGGCCCAGCGCGCCCTCTGCCTTGTTTCACGCGCACTTTCTTCCATTCGTGGTATCGGCGACGGCGGCACGAGTGGCACTGTTGACACGCTAGACTCGCCCGCCGGCAGCTGCGTCGGTGTTGTTGGGTTCGAATCCCGGTTACATCCCCAATGTTACATATCGCGCTCACTGTGTCACACTCCAGACCTGCAACACTGTAGTGTCACAACAAATTATTACGTGAGTAAGCCGAAAACATAATAATTTATTTGGTATGTCTCACGAAAGTTACAATACAAATCTCTTCATACAGTTCTAGCGGTGTCCACTCCTGTGCTTATGCTCTGTTGAATGAGTCATGTGGTGGCTCCGTGCGAGGAGTGTACCTGCTGATCATGACCAGTGCCATGATGCTGTTCGTGCTGTCCTATGTCGGTGAGCATTTCAAAGTACTTTAAATCTTAGTTGTAAGTTTAATAGTGTTACTTAACTCGTCGAGTACCGGTTTTATAGACACAATTAAAGAACAATAGGTCGCGGTCACCGGTGACCGCTTGGTGTTTGACAGATTAATGCCGCCATAAAACTTACATAACATCATAACATCACGCCTGTTATCCCCTAAGGGGTAGGCAGAGGTGCAGATCACGGTACTTAATGCAAACTGTACAACGTAACACCCACTTTTCACTATTTATGTTATGAGTCCCATGTAATAAGGGGTGAGCCTATTGCTATATACCGGGCACAATTTTAGACTGCGTGCTACCACTAAGAATTAAAAAAAACCCAGCAATACTTTGCCCGACCCGGGAATCCCGAGACCCCTTGCTCGGCATAAAAATATTCTCAAATAATTGAATCGCTAAACGCAGAGTGATTGCCCATGCGCATTAAACAGGCGCAGATAGTTTTGTGTAGAAAATAAATCAGTATTACTATCTCTACACAAAATAACAGATATTTTGTTATTTTGTTCCGTACAGTGCCAGCCTACTTGATACTCCAGTTTAACTTCTCATACGACCTGAATATCCTCGTCTTCACACCCTGGAGGCTGTTGACCATCACGCTTGCTGTGCCACTCGGCATCAGCGCATTCTTCCTACATTTTTACTACGAGAGCCCCAAGTTCCTGGTGAATGTCGGTCGTGAAGAACTGGCTCTGGAGTATCTTGCCAAGGTGTGGGCGAGAAATGGTCGAAAGGGTGATTATCCTGTAAGTTATACAAGTTAGAATAGTGTCTTTCTTGGTTCGTTGCTCTTTATTTATTTTTGAGCTAATCGAAGATGGTAAAATAATTTAAAATGAAATGTCAAATGTCCTGATGAAAACTATCGTGAGACATACTAAATTAACTAAAAATCGCGGGTTACTCACGTGAATATACTGAGAAACGCTCTACTAGTTTCGAACCACAGAGGGGTTCTTCCTCAGGAGCAGCGTATGTGGTCGCGGCGATGTCGCGCAGCCTACTCTAGTAGACTAGTAGAGCTTTTCTCACGTGTTTTCTCCCATATTCACGTGGGTAACACACGATTTTTAGTTAATTGACCTAATGGAATTGGTTTTTGTATCTTTAGCGAAAATATTAAAAAAAATCACACGTATAAGAGAACAAACAGATATGTTCCTTATTTAGGGGATGGTTAATAAAATGGTTAAACACAAAACTTTTAATTTACGCAACTTGTTAGAAATTATTACTATATATCCCTACATGATTAATCTTGTCTTATACCATTTATATACAAATCTGACAAGTTTGTATGTTTGTTTGTTTGAACAATCTAATCTTCGAAATTACTAGTCCGATTTGAATATTTCTTTCTATGTTGGATAGTGCATTTATTGAGAAAGGCTATATGCTATAAATCATCACGCTAGAGTTAGTTTGTTTGTTTAAACGTTCTAATCTTCGGAATTACTAGTCCGATTTGAATAATCCTTTTGATAACGGATAGTGCATTTATTGAGGAAGGCTATATGCTATAAATCATCACGCTACAATCAATAGGAGCTGAGCTGAGCGGGTAAAACCACGCGGCAATAATTAGTTATTTATATGGCGTTCTAGGTACAAAAAGTACGTCTAAATGAAGACAGAAGTTTCAAATATGAAGATGGACATATTTTGAGGTCCATGTGGCTACAGAGTATACCGCTGTTCAGGAAACCACTGCTCTGGAGGACATTGCAACTCTTCTACTTGACAACCATCGTTTATAGCGTGTAAGTCCATCAAATTACAGAATACTTTTTAATATATCTTAAAGTAATGACCCATAAAGTAGGAGCATAATTAAATATAACATTGTCGTGTTCTGTATAAAACTATTTTCAAGGATAATTTTCAAGCACAGCTATTCATCGGTTAGAAAATTAAATTAATTTCTTGTATTGCTTTTGACTGCCTCGTTGACCGAGTGGTCGCAAGTGCGACTGCCGGGCCTCGGGTTCGATTTCTCGGGAAAAATCTCAGCAGTAGCACGGAGTCTGGAATGGTGCCTGGTATATGGTAATAGGCTCACCCCCTATTACATGGGACTCATAACATGAATTGTGAAAAGTGGGTGTTACTTCTATGTGCACTTCTGCTTACCCCTTCGGGGATAAAAGCCGTGATGTTATGTTTGTATGTATGCTTTTAAATATTACTATTGTCTATTGTTTTGGTGTTCTACAGTAACAACAGCTTGGTAATTTGGATGCCGTACATCATCGGAGCCTTCACGGATGGCAGTAGCTCATACAACGGAGACGGATCCAGAAGTTTGTGCAGCATTCTTAAGTCTACATCCTCTGAATATAATGATACCGTGAGTGTCCGAATGTTTAATGACAATGTATGACTTTGAGACTTCGTCTTTGAAGCTTCGACTATGAGACATTGACTTTGAATTTGACTTTTCCTTTTAATTTGAAATTTTGACTTTGAAACTGACTGTTAGACTTTGATTTTGAGACTTTGACTTTGAGACTATGACACTTTGACTTTAACGGGACTGGTTAACAGGAGTAAACCTAACAGTATAATTAAACCAGACGGGGGAATATTTACATTATAAAATTTTTGACAGTCAATATGCGACACATCAATCAAGTCTCACACCCTGATATCAGCCATCACCCACGGTGTACTCTTCGCAACCATCACCCTGATGATATCCAAGCTGGCTTCCAGAAAGAAGTTGCTGATGATCCTGTTCCTCTTCATACCAGCTCTGTCAAGTCTTGGAGCGGTTTACAATCAGAACAACATGGCTAGCCTGGTGCTGTTCCTAGGAATGACCTTCACGAATCTTTGCATGGGTGTACTGTTTTGCTACTATGTGGAGGTGTACCCTACTTTTAATAGGTGAGTTGGTCTGAACTAGAATAGGTCATTATCATGATTAGAGCTTTTAAAATGAAGTAAAGGTTTTATTTGGAACTCTTATCATCATCAGCAGGCCGTGCAAATAAAGTGAATCCCACTAGAGCTATGGGCTTTCTTGAAAGGTTTCCCACATGTAGGAGCCGGCTCAACCGGAGTGATACCACGGCCGGGCAGAAAACCAATGTGAGACAACGTTTGTGTTGTGTTTTGTCGTGTGCGTGAGGTTTCCGGAGTACTAATAACCCCCCCCCCCTCCTCCCCAATCTCCTAAAACCCTGAATACAACAATCCTTAAATTCCTAATCCGCAAAAGGCCGGTAACGCATTTACAACGACGTTGGTGTTTCGGGTGTCCATGGACGACGCAGATTGCTTACCATCAGGTGATCCGTCTGCTTGTTTATTGGCTTGAAAACATAATTTTCATGTTTAACAGACGGGTTGGAGATAGTTGGTTTTACCAAAAGAAAGGATTTTAGGGAGTTACATAGAGATGAAGTTATGATTTAAGTTTTAAGTAATTTAGCAATCTGTTCTCCAGTGGTATGGCAGCATGTTTGGGCGTGATGGTGGCTCGTATGAGCGGCCTGGCAGGAGTCTACTTCTTGGGTACCTTCGTGATGACACACTGTACTATGACTCTCTACACTTTCGCTGCTTATCTGATGAGTAAGTTATTTTATTGGTGGAGTTTAATGAATTCTTTTAACGATAATCTGGGACTTTGAATTAGAAGAAAGAACTGTTTGGTATCTGCTGTATACAATTCTTTTACATAATATCCTTGTAATTAGAGCTCATTTTGCTATAACGAATCGATAAATAAATTTTAAAATAAAGAAAATGTTTTATCTTTACAGGTGGAGTCCTAGTAGCGACATTATTACCGCCAGATATTGTAACCAAACAAGTTTGAGATTGCATTGCGTTATAGAATAATAGCTGAGATTTGTACAAATTAGTCTTTAATTAATAAACATATTTATTCATGAGATACATAATTGATTTCTTCATTAGTTTACCAAAGGCTGTAACAGTATAATTAGGGGTTATAATTTACTTACAATCGGCGTCGCCCATGGACACCAGTGGCGTTACAAGTGCGTTACTGGCTTTCTAGAAATTGGAAATTTGAGGATTGTGAGGGATTCGGGGATTATGGATACTGGAGAAGGGGTAGGGGGGGGGGGGGAGCATGGGCCTCCGGTAGCCTCACTCACATGACGAAACACAACACAAGCGTTGTTTCACGTTTCACTACAAGTTTAAAACTAGTAGTCCCATGAAACTTGACATTAGTTTAAAAAAGAGTGGCCAACATGATTGCCAAACCAATTATTGCGTAGTATTTTGTTTATTAATAACTATTTGTATGTATGTACAATGTTTGTACGATTTTTATTCGACATCAATAATAGCACTGTCATACCGACTTGTGTTACCAAAGTGTACTAAGTTGAAGGATACTTCTGGGAAATTCACAAACTAAGTACAAAGTAAGTAAAGATACGAAGAAAGCTTAAAAATGCACTAATTTCAGCTGTCTGTGCAAACATTAATAAATTAGCCTTATATGGAATTAGGAATTCATTCGGTTGGCGATATAATTATCTCGTGACTGGAAAGCAAATAGACGGTTTCAGACGAGATTGCAACTAATTGGTATAAAGATTGGATACACTATTATAGAAATTGGAAATGGATAGTGGCTATCGGTTAAAGAATTATACAACGATGAATGTTATGAAATTCATGTTAACCAATTTACCTCTTGTCTGTCGATATATGAGACACAATAGAAAACATATTGTATGTCGCGTTGTTTATAAAAAAAATGTCGTGGTGGCCCGGTGGGATAAGATGCCCTCTTCTCATTGATAAGGATACGGGCTCGAAACGTACCAACAGCAAGAACTAATGTGACTTTTTCACCACTAACAAACGGTGTGGAGGAAAACATCGTGAGGAAACCTGGGCTTATAATTCCTAATTATAAGTTTGTATCAAATATCTTCGATTTAATCTGTTACCAAACTGAATGTAGGTAAATGAAGGGCTGAACACCACTCAATCACCCTGCATAAGACAGCTAGATAACTAGAGACACGTAAAAATTGTCATCGCATCAAGTTACGGTTAAAGCAATATAAAAAATCATATCACTGCATTAGACACGACAGAAATTATAATAAACAGGGTCCGGCACCATCTACCCTGTAACAGTGTGTCCGGACATGTTAAACAAAGACTGCAGACGAAACTACCACGTAATAATTGTAAGCAATAAAATTATCTGCACAATAAATATCTTTATCAGCTCTTATTTACTTAACTATTGAAGATGTGTACAGTTTGCAATGCTAAAATAACTAGTATTGACATAACCAGTGAGATTAGATCGGGTAACACGCTCGGTACATTTGCATTGTATTTGTTTCGTATTCACGTGTTCAGCATTATGTCGTAACTAAACGGAAAATCCAAAATAAGGTCTTATACAACTCAGGGTCACTCAAAATCCTTTGAAAATCCGATAACTAATCTAACCCTTGTAATCTATGTCGTGGTGACCCGGAGGCTTAAGACGTCCGCTTCTCATGCACGAGGGTGCGGAGTCGAAACCTATCAACGGCAAGGGCAAGTACCAATGTGAGTTTAATTATAATGTTTACGGCTTACTCACGTAACTATTTGACGAGGAACTCGACTAGTTCCAAGACATGGTAAAGGCTCATATTCATGAGTAGCATTCCATAATATGAGTAAGTCAAAAACATAATAATTAATTCGGCATGTCTCACGAAAGTTTTAATATAATTGTGACCTTTTTCGAGTTACATATATACTTTCTAAGATTATTTAGACACCACTGACAAACAGTGAAGGAAAACATCGTGAGGAAACCTGGACTTATAATTTCTAAATATAAGTTTAATTACAAAGGATAAATGTCTGTTAAACGTGACTAAGTGTGTACTCTTCAAAAAATTGGTTGCCTGTAAAGTCGGTATACGGGCGAAAGTTTTACGTGTCAACGACTTTGAGTGGTAAAATAATTTTAATGTGAATATTCATTCGTATAGACATGAACCGGTGTGTATGCCTATCTCTCTCACTCTCTCTCTCTCGCTCTTAGGCGGGCTAACTGTGCTTGAGTGGAAGGGACGCGTGCCTTTCACTTTTTATGTCTGTCTCTCTCGCTCTTAGGCGGGCTAACCATGCCCGAGTGGAAGGGACGCGTGCCTCTCACTCGCTCTCATTGTGAGCGCATAACGTGAGCGGAGCGTAACGCAGTTTCTTGAAGTGTCACCCGGCAAACCAATTTATAAGACGTTGTCACGTCAAAATTGATAATGTTTAAACTGGTTTCGGCAATTGCATAATTTTTAATTTATTATCATTACCTAGTTTGTTAATTTGCAGTTTTATGCAATTTATTTGTGCCTGAAAAGTCTAAGCCAATGTCAAAGCATTTATTTCAATTAAACCATAATTTGGTACTTTTGAAACAAGTGAGAAGTGATAGTTACTGATAATCAATTACGTGAGCAGATTGTCTATTATCTATGCTTAGTATATGTTAGTATGCTACAATAGGTCATGCAAAAATAAATTACCAACGCACATATAAAGTAAATACTTGTATTAACTTAAGTATCAAGTTTTATTATATGGTAAATAAAAATAGTATATTTTCCATGAATTCGTCTCGACTTTGGTCCGGAGTTATCTCGTCCTAGAATGTCATTTGCTTGCGACGATTTAAGGGTTTAGTAGTCTGATGCAGTTTCATTACAAAACAAGACTTGTTTTTTAGGAAAATTACATTTAGGCATTAATAATAATTATAATATAATATTCATTGCTAAAAGTCTCGACCAACATCTGAGTAGGCTAGCGTTAGATGGTTGGGTCAAGGGCCTGATGCAGAAAGCAGTACTTCTGGACACGGCGCGTATTGTCCGGAAATTCCTTTCTCTGGAGCCCTGACCACCGGTAGCTTGGATCTCTCCCGTTACTGGTGGGCTACTGCTTTTTATATGTTTAAATTTTTTATTTTATTTTGTAAGTAGTATTTAAAAATGTATGTAAATTATAATAGTAAAAAAAATATTAGATGCCTTCCAGTTTGGTGTAGTGACGAACCCGCTGTGTAGCTAGAGCACTGCTGGCTGTACAGCGGGTAGATGCGAACAGCTATACGATTGAGCTCAGTACCGTGGTTTTTAATGGGAGAAGCCCGCCACAACCTCCCAAAACCGCTGCAACTCCTGTAAGCCAGGATCTCCTGTAGATACAACTACTAAAACACCGAAATACTGAAGTCCGGCGCGTCCCAGGAAAATTAATGGTTTGGTTCCCGCAATGAAATGAATCAGAAGATATTAATATAGGACAAGAAAAAATCTCAGTAGCGTGCTATTGGATAGGCTTAGCCGTCTATGTTTACGGAATGGGGCTGATGATGACAAAGGTAATATTTTGTAACAAGCCTGTTACACCACACCCATTGAAACTCTTACAATATAAGATGAATCCTAAATGTATTCTAACCTGTAGATTAAAAAATTAAGAACTGATAGAGCTGAACATACAGTATACATCACTTTACATCATCATACATTTTCGTACATTATCAACCGAAACACTTCTACTTTTTTATGGCATAAGCCGGTATACGAGCCGACGGATCACCTGATGGTAAGCAAACGGCGTCACCCGTGGACACCTGGAACACCAGAGGCGTTACGTCACCGGCTTTTTGGGGATTAGGAGTTTGTGGATCGTTGGGCATTCAGGGATTGGGGAGATTGGGGAAGGGGAAGGTAATTGGGCCTCCGGTAACCTCACTCACACGACTAAAGCGTTGCTTCACGTCGGTTTTCTGTGAGGCCGTGGGATACCACGGAGTGATAACTCCGGTCGAGCTGGCCCATTCGTGCCGAAGCATGGCTCTCCCACACTTAAACAAAAGCCTACTACTAAACAAAAGCCTCTATCTTAGTCTTCCACGTTGAAAGATAGGTCGCCACATATATCCCTTGGCTCCTCGGTTCACTTATTCCACGTCTTCGCTTACATACACATACTTATGACCCGAATTCAATGAATGCTTGACATCGACAAAGATTGCTTTGGAAACCAAACAATGAAACATTTAAATCTTGAAACTGTAGAAGATTTTAGTTCCCTTTCCTGAATGAGGTCAGTAGAGAATATTTGTAAAGTCTGGCTCATCTTCCCACCGGCACAATGTTGCTGACGACACCTGTTTAACTTCGATTACCATAACATGCATTGTGATATGGGGAGACTTGTGAAACAAGTTTACTGTTAGGTCATTCATCATCTTGTAGGTACTACTTAAGAACTAGGAAATATCTATTTAAATACCTGTCTGGGAAAACTTCGTAGTAGGTTACACCTGTGGCATGTCAAAATACGGGCTTTGCTAGCGTTATACTGTCAAGGGTTTAAAGAGGAAAAGGATATAGTCGGTATTCGAATAGGCGAATAGAAAAAAACATTATAAGAAAACAGAGAGTGGTAATGTCAGAGCAAAGCCCAGGTATCGACTTTTCTATTTACACGTTCAAATAGAGCTATGTGACATTTGTATAGTAGGGGGTCAGAATAACCCTATTTTATATAGGTAATTTATATGTAGGTATCATCATCATCATCATCAACAGCCTATAAATGCCCACTGCTGAGCAAAGCCTCTTCTTACACGGAGAAGGTTTTGAGCATTACTCACCACGCTTGCTCAATGCGGGTTTGTGATTTCAAACTTATTATTAGAAATTATAAGCCCAAGTTTCCTCACGATGTTTTCCTTCACCGTTTGTCAGTGGTGTCTGAATAATCTTAGAAAGTACATATAACTCGGAAAAAGTCACATTGGTACTTGCCGTTGGTAGGTTTCGAACTGCAACCTCATGCACCACGACTATGTAGGTATAAATTTTTAAAATGTTAAAATTTAAAAATATCTTCCCACGAACACGTAATCTTAACAAGCATAGCTTACCAAATAGATAATCTGCAGTAACAGCTCTGGTAATGACAAACACGAGCCATTGATACTAAAGATACGGCAATCAAGAAAGACATTCTGTTAATTAGCAACAATACATTGGATGTGCAACCAACTTAACGGGATACCGGGGCTCCGGCTTGAAGCACGATTAAGAATGGGGTGGTTATTTAGTAAGAGTCCGACACTATCTCTCGTCTCAGCTAAAGCCGGGGGAATGTTTTAAAGCTAAGTCAACAGACTGCCTGGTTGGCCGAGTGGTCGCAAGTGCGACTGCCGGGCAACGGGTCTCGGGTTCAATTCCCGGGTCGGGCAAAATTATACTGGGTTTTAAAAAAAATCTTAGTAGTAGCAGGGTGTCTGGAATTGTGCCCGGTATATGGCAATAGGCTCACGATTACACGGGACTCATAACATAAATAGTGAAAAGTGGTTGTTACATTGTACAGTGGCATAATGTGCACCTCTGCTTACGAGGATAAAAGGCGTGATGTTATGTTATATGTCAAAGGATGATTCCCCCCACCCTCAAAAAGGTAACAACACATGGGTTTTAAACAATAAAATCTTGCCTTAGGTTCATATTTACATAAAATTGTATGCTGCAATGATAATACAAATGGCATAGGTAGCATTATTTACATAGGCTTTACAACTAGACTATGTACGTACCTACTTCATTATTTACACTCAACTTACTACTTATTTAGTTATAACAAATATACATATGTATGTTTGTTTATTTGCGTAAAAAGATACGTATTTGTAGATATATTAAGAGAATCAACGTGGTTTTGAAAATGTATTATTCAATTCAATAATTTAAAGATTTCATATTTTGGTAAACTTTTGAAGATAACTTATGTCTGTTTGTAGAGCGTGATGTGATTTTTTATATTTATTTTTTTTATAATGATTATTAGATATAATAAGAAACGCCCTTTGTATGTGTAGTTCCTTTAAAAAGTAACAAAAGGTGTACACCAATAAATGTATGTATAATTTGTTTTAACAGCAATGTTACAACTCTTTTGTAAATAATAACTGGGAATTGCTATACAAAAAAACTGAAAAAATACATTATGTAAAAGAAAGTTTAAAGATAAAATAAATAAATTAGAATAATCAATGAAGAACCAAGAAAAAAAACATAAAAGTATCGGCTTTTTGGTTTTCATAAATCTGAAATCGTCTGGTACATTAATTTAAAACTTTAGACACGTATTTTTTATTTTTTTACAGAAATGAATACTTTCGACGATATTTTGATTTGAAATGTCGCGTGACGTCACTTCTATGTACATTTTATCTAAGACACGTTTTATCTAAGTATTGTTTTATTATACCTACGACAAAATAAAAAAATACGTGTCTAATATTTTTCATTACCTAACTTACGGACTAATTATATTTTTAATTTTTATACCTTGTCACCATCTCAATTGCTTCCACGACAATGGAATACAAAATTTTAATCAGTGTTATTTTACTATAAAGCAAAATATTGTGCCAAAACTACAGTATGTATCTAATATTCTAGCTAGCGCAATAAAACTGTCTCCAATGTCTTTCAGAGAAAGAAAAAGCTAATGCAAATAGACGAAAATATAAACAAACAACACAGCGAACATGTGTATCTATATGTATATTCAAGTTCACTACAGTGACTCATGAATTTCTGTGCGGTCATTAGCGCACGACCTATCACAATGGTGTACATTATTGTACAATTTGTACATTTTTCCATTATATCTGTAAGATAACCGTTTTTAGAACAATAATGATTGTTGTATAATTTCTCTTGTTCGTATTTCTTTGATCGATAATCATAACACGTAAGTATTATCATCTTATGTTATTGTTTGAACTGATCATGATGAAGAATTATTTTGTTTGGTTCTTGCAGGTAAAAATTCGTGGATTTGTTTTCTAATCTCTTTTCCTAATTAGGCTGTAGGTAGTTCTTAAAAAGTAATATTTTATTAACAATGTGCTGTTTTATTTTATTGTGTATTCCCAGTATTAATTTAATTTTCAATAGTATATATTATATAAAGATATTAGTTGATTTTACTCACATATGTATACTACAAAACGTTAGAAAAAATTTTCATGTCCCAACTTCTCTTTGTTTATTATTATTATTATTTATTTTTCTTCATAGATACCTCCTTATTTCATTTCAATGCTGATCATTACACCCCTTTTAAAATAATAAAAGAAAAATAATATTCTTCATTTAAACTATTCGATTTTTGAATACTAAAAGTTCATCACGACGCGCACTGCTTTGTGCTCTCATGAAATACTAGAGTGACTACTACAATGACTCGAGACGTACCTTTTACGTAAATCTACAAGATAAACAGCATTTTATTATTCGCCAAATAACAACACTGATATAAAACTATACTTTATAATAATTATGTCTCAAATAATTGTACTCAAGCAAAGAATCAAACTAAATAAATATACACAATAGTGCCTTTGTACTGCAGTCTATGCCAGAGCGCGGTGCACGGGAGACGTTTCCAAAAATGTGCTAAAAATAATTAAATTACAAACTAATAAATAATTATTTTTCAATTCTAAATAATTATGTGGCGTACTAAAATTGTTCTAGATAATTATTAGTGAAATAGTTCTTTGAAATTATAATTTTTTAATATTTATTTTTAATTTGGATCTGTGATTTATTTTTTAAGTAGAATCAGTGAAATTGTGGGGCAGAAAATGTTTTGATATTATTTTGTGATAGCAGGTAAATATATTTTTGTATTTATTTATTTTATTGAATAGTTTGTGTTGCGTGTGTGTGTATTGCGGTGTGAATGTGGTTCAGAATCATAATTTAATCCATGGTGTAAATTAAATATCGAATAGGTAAAGTCAGGCCGGGCAAGGGGTCTCGGGTGTGATTCCCGGGTAGGGCCAAGTATTACTGGGTTTTTAAAAAAAATCTTAGTAGTAGCACGGCGTCTGCAATTGTTTCCGGTATATGAGAATAGGCTCACCCCCTATTACATGGGACTCTTAACATAAATAGTGAAAAGTGGGTGTTACATTGTACAGTGTTATACATGGGATAAACAGGAATTATATTCTACGCGGACGAAGTCACGGGGAACAGTTAGTGAGGAATAATTCTAGCAACGCACCGGTGGGAAACTTGATCATTTGCTTTCTATTCCGTAAAAAAACTAATAAAATCCACTCTTAATATTTATACTGACATCACACACTATCGGATTATCAATCATCAAAAATATGTATTCACAAGAATAGCATATTTAGTAAATTACAGAATTGTGAAGATTCTTCTTAATATATCAACAGGTTTAATTATTTTCGTAATTAATGTGACCTGAGTTATTAAATTATTACGTTAAAATATACTTAACACTATAGTAAATGAGTTTTTAATTGATAGACTGTTATTTATTATGTACTTCAATATTTATTACAATCAATCATTCTGATATTAAAAAAATATTAACGCAATGAAAAGCCGCTCTAGGTAAATGAATTTGGACTGATATATTGGTAAAAGGGCAGGTGTAAGTATTATATTGTAAGTGGGAATTGTATGACCAGGTATATAAAGTAATCTCAACGGTCCTGGTTGCCAGGATCGACTGAGACCTGTTTCTGCCAGCAGTAGTTAAGGCCGGCAGAAACAGAAAACTGCAGGGAAGAGGCTTTCTTTGACCGTAATGCCCCAAAAGGGGGCTGCTGAGTGGTCAAAGTCAAAGTCAAAGCATTTATTTCAATTAACTCGTCGAGTACCGGTTTTATAGACACAATTAAAGAACAATAGGTCGCGGTCACCGGTGACCGCTTGGTGTTTGACAGTTTAAACCATAATTTGATACTTTTGAAGCGTCAACAAATACAAAATAAATAATAGTCTGTCTGTCAGTCCATCAGTGAAGCTAGGTGCTCATGCCAAAATGTAGATTCGAAAGAAGAAGAACGAGCAAGAAACTCCATTCGTTATTATTTTTAAAAAAGTATGTGGGCTCGTGAGAGCGCTGATTCCGCTCGTAGCAGACGTTGAGGAGGTAACCGTGTTGACGCCTAACACGCCTCAATCCCGCTTGTATGAACTGCAGGCGCACTTTTGGGGTCACGAGTGCATAGGGTGGGGCTCTAGGTGCCCATCCAATGGCCTTAGGGAACTCGATAGCATAGTGGTCACGGGCCGGAGCTGGTCTTTTTCAGAGGACCCGGTGCTCGTTAAAGGTGCAGACAGTTTCCACAGGGATCATTTAAGTGAGGTACAAATCCATGGATATAATAAAGATCCATAGATTTAATATTTCTATGTACAAATGCCACATTCACTAGTCTAGTTTAGAAGGTTTCCCCGCCAAAAAAAGATGTATAAAGTGATGGAACCTGAAGAAGTATGCAACGCGTTTCTTGGTATCTTTCAACCCCTTTGTAACACAAAGAAGTAAGTTTATTATGTTTAACTAAAGAGAGTCATTAGTTAGCAATATCTATTCAACCTGATCCTACCTTTCTTAATGATAAATATACTAAATAGACATAGTTTTGCTATTTATAACTAGATAAGTTAGTTGTCAGGAAGGCAGGAATATTATCTCAAAGAAAGATTCTTTCACATCTGACATCTGAGTCATGCTTCGAAACAAAAACTGAAGTTCAAAATATTTTACTTATCTTTTTATGGTATAAGCCGGTAAACGAGCTGACGGATCACCTGATGGTAAGCAATCGATGTCGCCCATGGACACCAGAAGCGTTATAAGTGCGTTACTGGCCTTTTGGGGATTAGGAGTTTGAAGATTGTTGGGGATTCAGAGATTGGGAAGATTAGGGAAGGGAGGGAGCGGTAATTGAGCCTCCGGTAACCTCACTCACACGAAAAAACACAACGCTAACTAGAATGTTTTCTGTTTGGCCGTGGTATCACTCCAGTCGAGCCGGTCCATTCGTGCCGAAGCATGGCATTTCCACACTTTTTTATCTTAGAAATAACAGCCAATAGTCAGTTGTCA
Source organism: Spodoptera littoralis (assembly GCA_902850265.1). Classification (NCBI taxonomy): domain Eukaryota; kingdom Metazoa; phylum Arthropoda; class Insecta; order Lepidoptera; family Noctuidae; genus Spodoptera; species Spodoptera littoralis. The sequence continues at coordinate 693,837 of LR824542.2, read as the reverse complement.
AAAGCAACCCCTATGTTATTTTAAAGAAAGCTTAAAAATAGTAATGTTAAATAAAATGAAGCGGCAAAAATTATTGTCAAAACCTTCCATACACAAGCAACTATCGGGAGATATACTAAATTGGACTAATTGAAGCACCCGTTTCATTTCAAGCGTATACACACACAGGCAAAAGATGAAGAAATTGTGTCACACCGATGCAAAATTCACGCGGGAATTAATTTGAAATAAGAACTTAGCTTTTAAATATGTGAATAAACTGCCAGTTACGCTGATGTTGTAGTCTATGGCCTTTGAGGACTTATTATAAGGACCACTATTTGACTGCATAATAATGGATATATACTTACTGGACGTAATTTATTATTGACTATCATATAAGTAACTATATAATTTTGAAATATTGTGACATCAAATTCATATGTTTATCTCTGATTTAGTAATAACTATTATTGTACAAATTGCTGACTTTAATGAAATTGAATATTATAGTCTTTATACCTGTAAAATTTGTACGCCACTATTAGCGAAACATGGACTCACAACAAACTATTTAATATCTTGCATGTCTGATTACTCAGTTTATGTAAACGCATGTTTGACAAATAAACGATATTTCTTTCTTTCTTTCTTTATCTAAAATGGTCTACTTTTTTTCAGATTTTTGGTACTAACTACTACGCTAAGTAGGTAGATTTGAGATCGCATTAGTCTGTTGACTGCTGATACCTGACATAATAGAAAATATTTACGTTATGTCTCGCGTAGATCTACATAGGACCTGTTTCGTCGACTCGCGACTTAGTCCATGTCGAATATGATTCGTGTTTAATAAAACCAATACAAATGGAATGCCATTAGAGCATTTAATCAGGATAAAAAGCCCTATCACCTAAGTCAGACCATACCCTGTCTGTATACCAAATTTTATCATAATCCGTTCAGTAGTTTCAGCGTGATTGATGGACAAACATCCAAACAAAGGAACTTTCATATTTATAATATTAGTATGATTGTTATTTACTGTCAAAATGTGTTAGTTCTCAATTTTCTTAGTATTAGTTAGAAGGGGAGGTTGAAATTTATTTAAATTGGACGAAGTAGGTCTCCTGATTGTGAAAATGCTTAAATTATAATGAAGCTCTGAATATAATCGACCTTGAATAATTTGCGTATTAATATCGACCCTATATATGAATATTCATTACCTAACGTCTTGTTACATCATTCAGATGTTATGCTAAACGCCTACAATTCTAATAGAAAAATGGCTAACAAATATAAAAGGCTACTAAATAGACACGTGTCTAGTATTTGTATAATTACTACACTTTTGCATTACATTCATTTGATCTGTTACATAATCTTCTAGGAACAATAAGTTTCAATTAAAAAAATGACAGTAAAATAGATATTTTACAAGAATAAAACGTAGGCTCTAATTAATTAGCAGTGGTTGAATGTAAAGAGCCGATACCATATGATCATAGTATTATTTTTCAGGGTATAAAAACTTTAAAAATGACTTCAAAATCCGGTACAAAACAGAGTGGACGCGGAGATGTAGGAAGCAATAGTATTGTAAACATAACAAGCAGCAATGAAGACAAAGACAGGATATATACTTATGCTGAAGCCATCAATCTTGCGGGTGAGTACTACGGTTTCAATTGATTGTGTATAAGTGCTATAATGGTACACTTTTATTCTAGAGAACTTAACTTAGCCTCAACGAACGTGCCTAGAGATGAAAAAACTGTGAAGATGAGAATGAGAGACAAACGGTGTAAATCGTATCATACATAATGAAAGACACATCAAGTCTTCACTTCTGTGTTCATAAGTTTTATTCTTCAGTAAGAAGTTTAACAGGCTTGCCTGGTTCGTGTTTAAGTTAATTTCTAAGTTAAATTTGGTTAAAAATAAATCGAATAAACAGAGATTTAAATAAGCTTTTATCGTCTTAAATAAAATATACCACACTTGACAATCTATCCATAAAATAAAAATTAATTCCCATTTGTTAGTCTCGCTAAAACTCAAGAACGGCTGAACCGATATGACTAATTTCTTCAAATATTTGTGGAAGTCCAGGGGAGGTTTAAAGAGTTAGAAAATCAATTTAAGGCGGTGTGGACTTTACCATGTCAGCATATTATTTGTAGAACAAATCACAATAATAACATTTCACATTCAAACTAAGAAATGATGGTTAATTATGCAGAATTTACTAAAACAAAATGCCTGTGGAAGCACTAACCGTGATCTCTCCCTATCCAGGCAATGGGTGCTATAGTCTAGGTCTCCTGGCGACCCTGAGTGTGTGCACGCTGGCGATGGGGGTGGACATGTTCGGCTTCTCCGTGGTGGTTAGCGGCTGCACCTGTGACTTCGGGCTGGACATCAGCCAGACCAGTGTGTTGCTGTCCATGCCTTTTGTTGGTGAGTACTGAGATATTATTATTATACGGTCATTTTTATTTCAGTAAGTTTTGTATTTAGTATAATGTGTCAAGCGTGTCTTTGCATTGTTCTCTCATAGAGACATTGTAGAACATATTTTTTTTAAAAGAGTAACGAATGGAGTTTCTTGCTCGTTCTTCTCCATTCGAATCTACATTTTGGAATGAGCACCTAGCTTCACTGACGGACTGACTGACAGACTATTATATAATTATTTTGTATTTGTTGACATTTCAAAAGTACCAAATTATGGTTTAATTGAAATACATGCTTTGACTTTGACTTTGACTTGCTTATGCATATGAGCCTCTAACATGGCTTGAAACTAGTCGAGTTCCTCATCAAATAATTGCGTGAGTAAGCCATAAAACCTAATAATTATTTTAGATGTCTCATGATAGGTATACTACATACTTGTTTTGTTTTGAGAAACACGTTCGCTTACATAAGGATTATCTCTCGTATTATGACTAACGATTATTGTGATGGAAATAGTAGTCTATAGTCTTCGGATAATTATGATAATAATGTAAAAAGCAAATAGCTAGATGTTAATATATGAAATTGCTCCCTCGTGAGCTATAAGGGATGGAAGAGATTTAGTTTTAAGAGGATGATAATGAAGAGACTGCCTCGTTAGCCCAGTAGTCGCAAGTGCAATTGCTGGGCAAAGGGTCTCGGGTTCGGTTCCCGGGTTGGGCAAAGTATTACTGAGTTTTAAAAAAAATCTCAGTAGTAGCACGGATTTTGGAATTGTCCCCGGTATATGACAGGAGGCTTACCCCCTATTACATAGGACTCATAATATAAATAGTGAACAGTGGGTGTTACATTGTACAGTGACATTTTGTGTCGTAATGTGCACCTTTGCCTACCCCTTCGGGGATAAAGAGCATGATATTATGTTATGTATGGATGAAAATACTTGAGTCTATAAAAGAACTCCAGTTATGTTTGGTTAAATTTTTCAATTATGCACAATATAACATAGTTCTCCTTGAAAAGCTTATCTAAACAAGTATTAAATCAATTTATAGCAAAGCATAGCAAATGCTTGTTGGAACATGTCTACGACATTTATTGGAAAATTGACAGACCTGTAACAAACTGCTTTGAATTGCCTATTTAGTATGTGCTGTGTACAGATTATGTATATGGCCAATTAATTTGAATCCCGAAATCCCAATCCTTTTAGTTCTTTTAAAGTGCTTAAGTAACAAACAGAGACACAAACTCATAAAAATCTAATATTTTCAGGTCCAATAGTAATGGCGTATCCATGGGGCTATATTTCCGACACCCAGGGTCGGAGGAGGAGCCTCCTCATAGCCATGTGGGTCAGTTTCGTGGTGTCCACCATCGGAGCCTTCTCTCCCAACTGGGTGGTGATGGCTGTGCTGAAGTTCATTAGTACTAGCCTGTAAGTAGCAGAAAAAATAAAAAACAATTATAAAGAAACCATAATACCTTGTTAATACCACGTTAATATTCTTATCGAGAAGCGAGTACTGGGTTTCTCGTTTCTGTACTAAAATCGAAGAAGTCTTACTGGTTAAAATACTAGCGTAATACTAACTTAACATTGTACGATTGTTATGGTTAACAATACTAAATGAAAATAATATTAAAGTAGTAATACTTGATGATTTCACCAATAATACGTACAGTAGGTTCGTGATCCATTTCAATATCTACTCGTTTTCGCCATTTGTATAGTCGGATTGTAGTGGATGACTCACTTCTATAATATCTTCTTCATATAGAGCAATTGAAACTCAAATATAGATTATAGCTTGTAAACACAAGACTACAGTATGGAAGTAAGTAAACCCAACAGTGAGATGACTCATTGTGTTATGTCTCCATGAGACAATGCATCAATCACAATACTCGATTTACTGTCCACAGTAAATTACTAAACTTACTTGAAGAGCTCGGCTTGGTTACTTGGAATTACAGCCAATGTTTACCAATAGGCTCGTCCCTGTTACTTCTTGCTATGGTTTTTAGCTGATGTCATTTAGGACGGTTTGTATCTCAAAAATCCAGCAAGCCTTTTTTGGTTGGTCTCTGGATTAAATCTTGGTTCATGGGAGTTGCAGTATTTTGGCAAATGTGTTAAAGAATTAAAGTAGGCAAACTTAATTTAGGATGCCTTTAGCTACATGGAGTGGCGATATCATGAAGGCTGATAGTTGTTAGACGTAAAGAGTTGAAGGTCAAGCTCATTATTAGAGAGTGGATAGAAGCGGGCTGGTGATGATGATGATGGCAAGGACTTCAGGACTACCCGTTATGCTTTTACATTATTGTTTATAGATGTAGCTGTGCCCAATCAGCGTCGTACACGTTGCTGGGAGAGTCCTGCGCAGAGAGAGCCAGAGACGCGTACATGCTGATCATGACCAGCGTCCTAGACTTCAGTTTAGCTGCTTATGTTGGTAAGTAATTTATTATGCTAGCAGATATTATTTGTGAAAGGTTAAATTTCAATCTGAAATACAGATAATATCAACAAAGGTGTTTAGAATTCGAACCCAATTGAGAGTATCTACATTAAAAAAACAATATCTTTTGTCTTAATCACTTATTCACGTCATTAATTACTTTTACAATAGCTAAACAATTTCAGTGATCTATCCATATCTGTTTAAGTATGAAGCTGTTTATTGCGTAATTTTAATAATACTTAAATTTCATTATTTCAGTGGTAGCCTACTTTATCCTAAACTTGGATTTCTCCTACGACATGGGTTTGATCACGTTCACTCCCTGGCGTCTCCTGGCACTCGCTCTGGCACTCCCACTGGGGATTGGTGCCTTTGGGACTCTGTTTTTCTACGAGAGTCCCAAGTTCCTGGTCAATGTGCAGCGGGAGGACGAGGCTGTGGAGAACTTGAGGAAGATGTGGATGAGGAATAACGGGAGGGGAGATAAGTACCCGGTGAGTTATAAAGAGGGTGAAATTGAAAAGAACGTTCTCGCTTAAAATCTAGAATCTGTGTTCCCTAAATAGCAAAAAATTTTGATCTTCTATTGCAAGGAAATTAATCTATCAATTTATCAAAAGAAGTGAAACATGTTAGTAATACATCGATAGTTACCTACTATTTTAGGAAACACATGCATGTCGTTATTTGTGTCTATTAGTACCACAGATATTTTTAATATTTCTGTGATTAGTGCCAAACCCGTGAACCGAGGTCGTTGGTAGATTTGAGATGATGTTGTGATGAGAATCTAAAATACCAATATAACTTCTTAAATCTTAATAGACTTCGGGGGAATGGTGATAGTAATTCCAAATTCTGGATTTCAGGTAAAGAAAATAATTCTGAACGAGATAGGCAACGAGCGTCGCAAGGATGTGTCCCTGGTGCAGTCACTCTGGGAACAGATAGTGCCTCTGTTCAAGCCTCCCCTGCTCTGGAAGAGCATCATGCTGTACTTCTTTACTGCCGTCATATTCAGCACGTGAGTCCATTTTTACATTTATAATTTCGCAAAGGATAATTAAAGGTAATTATATAGGTCGCATTTAGATTTAGACTCCAAGTTGACCGGAAAACTGCACCTTATGTTCTTTGTTCGCGGAACGAGGGGACTGGGATGTCGTCTCCTCCTTTTGCGAAGCAGTTATGCTAGCTAAGGAGGAGACGGGGCGCATGAGGCAGCGAAGCGCTGCCTCCTCACAACCCAGTCGTCGCGAAGGACACTCCGGGCGTCGGGGATCGCGAGACGATCTCCGGCCACCGTAAGCACGGGCCTGCGGACGACGCCACCAGACCACCGCGGATGGGGCTCAATAGGGCTATATACCGAAACGGAGCCGCGGAGTTCGTTCGAAGAACGAGTTACCGGGGCTCCGGCCCGAAGTGCAGGAGTAGGAACGGGGTGGTTTTTAGTCAGTAATAGCCTGACGCTCCCTTCCGTCTCACCCAAGCGGAAGAAGTAATGCGACGATGCCCCCTTAAAAAATGTTCTTTGTTCAGAACTGAATGTTTATTTTTATTAAAATAAAAGTATGAACGCACACAGGACAGAGTAAATAGTCGAATTAACAAAAATACACATATTTGAGGATCTAATTCAATATGCAACGGTATCCACTAAAATGAATTAAAAATATTTTAAAATCATATTTATTTTTGCAAACGGGTTATAAAGTAACACTTTTACACGTTGATATTTAAATTAAACTAATTATTTAATACTTACTTTTTTTATGTCGTACTCGTTTTTCACATAATAGTCTGATAATGTTCCCTTACTTTCCAGTAACAACAGCTACTTCATCTGGTTCCCATACCTGGCGGAGAAGTTCGCAGCCGGCCTGGACTCCATGACCCACTCTGATCAGACCGGGCTCTGCAACATGATCGTTAGCAATAACAACGTCACTGCTGCTAATGTAAGTATAGACTTTATTATTTTTTGTCATACTAACTTATTTAGGAAGATATAGAGAACTGTGTGTGTTGAGAGTTGTGACAGGAACACCAAAAAAGAAATTTGAAACATAGTACCAGTTTATGAACTTACACATAACATTAACATAACAACACGCCTTTTATCCCGAAGGGCAGAGGTGTAAATTAGGGCACTTAATACCACTGTACAACGTAACACCCACTTTTCACTATTTATGTTATGAGTCCCATGTAATGAGTCTATTGCCATATACCGGGCACAATTCCGGACTCCGTGCTACTATTGAGAATTTTTTAAAAACCTAGTAATATTTTGCCCGACCCGGGCATCGAACCCGAGACCCCTTGCCCGGCGTCGTACTTGCAACCACTCGGCCAACGAGGCAGTCTTTTTGAACTTACCTACGTAATTTAAATAGCAATATAAACTGAGCAAGATGTTAGATGCAAATAATCTGTAAATAATGCAATGTTACATCAATGTCTTCTATTTCGGCAATGACAGGACGGTATCAGAACTAGAATCTAAATATAAAACATCTTGAAATCGTGCTTCTGTGGATATTAACATTTTTATCCACAAAAACTGTATTTTTGTCATAATATAACTGTGTACCGGTTGTAATAGATAACGTCACACCTGTTCATTATAATATGCCCATATAATTAGTACTGGGCACAATTCCAGGTATTGGACATTTTATCAACCAAGTATGTAATATCAGAAACTGAAACCAATATCGAACCTGAAAGGTCATGTTCGCTGATCACTTGTAAAAAAACACTTTCATTGTAACGACACCTTTGCTTCGAATTCACAATTTTTCTAATTCGTAATTAATTTTTGAGTGTTGGCTGAATCATCACGCTAATTATTTATTAGTAACTATGTTCATATTTATATACTATGAATCTATGTATGTATGTATGAATGTATAATTATATTAATGTACTCGTGTTCATATCTAAAATATGTTTAGTAAAATCTTCTATTTGCTCAATTAACTCGTCGGGTACCGTATTTATAGACACAATTAAAGAACAATAGGTCGCGGTCACCGGTGTCCTCGTGGTGTTTGACAGTTTAAATCGTTGCTTGTTTCTTGCCCCTACCATTAACTCTTCTCTGCATCACACAAAGGTCAGACTGGGAGAAAATGCCTGCGGCATTAAGTCCACCTTGTTTTTTTTTTTTTTTTTTTTTTTTTATAATTGATGGGGCGACGTTTGACCACTATCTCACCTGTTGGTAAGCGATGATGCGGTCTACGTTGGAGCACGTCGTCCCATAAGCAACCTATTCACTCGGGCCTTGAAGACTCCCAGGTTATACCCTTCAGGAAATACAGACTCTGGCAAAGAATTCCACTCTTTAGCAGTACGCACAAGGAAGCTTGAAGCAAAGCGCTTCGTGCGTGTGGGCGGAACATCTACCATGAATCGGTGACGCTTCGCGGATTGTCTTGTGGTACGATGATGGAAAGGACTAGGGGGAATCAAGTTGTGCAATTCCCCCGCACACTCCCCGAAATGTATCCGGTAGAAAACCGAAAGGCTTGCAACCTTACGCCTGTGTTCGAGGCTTTGAAGCCGAGCCTTCACAAGCGCATCATCGTCGATGAGCCTCCTGGCACGCCTCTCAATGTGCTCTAACGCGTCCAGCTGATATTTAGCCGAGCCGTCCCAAAGATGAGAGCAGTACTCCATACAGGACCGAACCTGTGCTTGGTACAGGCTCAGCAATTGTTTCGGCGTGAAGTACCGTCTCACCCTCCAAAGGACACCCAACTTCCTACCAGCCAGTTGCGCTTTTGACTCTATATAGGAGCCAAAGTTGAGCGTGGGCGTCAGAGTTACACCAAGAAGCTCAAGACGATCGGTTATCGGTACGGATACATTCCGGAAAGTAGGAGTCAGCGGAAATTGACTCCGTTTGGCGGAGAATAGACACGCCTGGGTCTTGCTAGCATTGAACCTAACCAAGTTGGCGTCACCCCAGTCGGACACCGCCTTCAAGGTCGAGTTCAAACGTTCGACCATGGATTCTCTTAAAGACTGGATCTGTGTTCCGCTAGTCCGCGCACCGGACACATACCTTTCAACAACTGTGCTGTCATCTGCATACCCAAAGATACCGGGCTTAAGCAGGTCGTTTATGTGCAGCAAAAAGAGCGTCGCTGAAAGTACTGACCCCTGAGGGACGCCGGCATTAATACCGAATTGGTCAGACGAGCAGCCATCGATGACTACTCGTATTGACCGATCCCTCAGAAAGTCTGCTATCCATCTGCACAGACCAGTAGGAAGTCCATATGCAGGAAGCTTGCCGATTAGACTGTCGTGCCATACCATGTCAAAGGCCTTCGAAATATCGAGGGAGACTGCTAGTGCCTCTCCGTGCCCCTCTATGGCCTCGCTCCATATGTGAGTGGCATACGCAAGAAGGTCCCCAGTCGATCGGTTACGTCGAAACCCGTATTGCCGATCGCTGAGGAGATCGTTACCTTCAAGGTATGCCAGGAGTCTATTGTTAAGAACACGTTCCATGCTCTTGCAGAGTATGGACGTGACCGAAATAGGGCGGTAATTGTTAGGGTCGGCACGACTACCTTTTTTAGACACAGGCTGTACGTTGGCCAGCTTCCAAGCAACCGGTACTAGACCCGTCTCCAAGGAAAGGCGAAACAGACGTGTCAAGATTGGAGACAACTCAGGCGCACAGGTTTTTAAAACCAGGGCTGGGATTCCGTCGGGACCACTGGCCTTGTTCACGTCCAGATCGCGTAGCGTCCTATATACCTCCCTCTGTCGAATGCGAATTTGCGACATATTCGTCTTGCATACGCTATTAACAGAAGGAGGCAAGGCGCCACCAGTGTCAAGACGCGAAGACTCCGCAAATAGAGAAGCAAATAGATTTGCTTTCTCTACCGCAGTGTGAGCCAGCGTCCCGTCAGACCTCAGGAGCGGAGGAAGTGAGGAGCGACAGAAGTTCGATTCAACCGCCTTGGCCAGGGACCAAAAAGCTTTACTTCCCGCTGGGTAGGAAGCTAGTTTGTTCCCTATACGGCCAATGTGGTTAAATCGAGCCATCCGTAATGCCTTTTTGCATGACTTGGCAGCCCGATTAAAGGCTCTCTTCTTTTGATGAATGTCATCAGCCCTACGGCGCCTGGCATCCGCCCATGCCAAGTATGCCGCCTGCTTTTGCGCTTCGGCACGTCCGCAGTCGGCATCGAACCAAGGACGGGTCCCACCAGAGGATGCCACGTCCGAGAATGGAATGTAGTATTCCATGCCCTGGCGCAGCACCCCCGTTACGGCTTCCGCACAAGCTGACGGGTCATCAGAAGAGAAGCAGACAGGCCGCCAAGGATAGGAAGCGAAAAAAGATCGCATCCCATCCCAGTCCGCTGACTTGTATCGCCACATCCGCCGAGGTCCTCTGGGACTCGGATCTGGTGGGGAGTGTGTCGATACAGATTTCACCAGACAGTGGTCAGAGCTACCTAGAGGTGATGAGACTGTCACCGAGTAGCGGTCTGGATCAGTTGTCAGCAGAAGGTCTAAGCAATTGGCAGTGTGCGTATCGACATCGGGCACCCTTGTGGCTTCCTGGACCAGCTGGGTCAGGCCAAGCGAAAGCGCAAGCTTACGCATTTCCCTTCCAGCATGGTCGGTGCACTGGTATGGGAATAACCACTCCTGATGATGAGCGTTAAAGTCCCCCAGTAACACCAACTGGGCCGAAGGGTACGCCTGACGAGCCGCATCCGCCGCTTCGCCGAGGTATTGCGCTAATCTGGTCGCCTCCAAATCTCCGCTGTGCGACCGATAGACACAGGCATAAAGAATTTTCTCCATGCCTATGTCCACCAGTATCCAGAGAGCAGAAAAGCTTGGGTCTTCAAGGTTTCGGAGACGCCGGTAACAGATGCCGTCTCGGACGTATACGCATACACCTGCATGCGGAACAAAATTGTGCTCCAGGGAAAAACCAGGGTAGTTCAGGTAGGATACGTCCGACGGGCACCTGATCTGGGTCTCCGAGAGAAACAAGAGTGTAGGGTTCTCGGTCTCGAGGTGGTGATGGACCGCATTGACATTAGAGTGCAAACCTCGAATATTTGAGAGGTGCACTATGTAGGAGAGGGAGTGCAGCCGCTGTTGAACCCTTTTCTTATTTCTCAGTGTCATAATGTAGAGTGGAAGGTTGCTGAGAGGATGGCAGTGAAATGGTCCCCCACGCAGGCGACCCCACGACGCGCACCGTAGTTAACCTCACCATTGGGAGGCCAGTCTGGAGACTGCGGGGACGCCCGAGCCCCCCCACGAATATCCATCGGGCCCTCTCCTCCGGTCGCCAACCGGCACGATGGCGTATCCATGGGATTTTTCGCTAGATGGCGGGGCAGCCTTTCACGTGTGGCTAGCACGCTAGTTGGGCCCCCAACTATCTGCGGTCGGCCAGCGGTGCACCGTGCCTCGGATCCCGCTACCCTCCGCGACTGGACACCCGGTGTAGCTACACCAGCGCGCGCCAGACCGGCTATCCTACAGTGGAACAACCATCTCGACCCATCCTCTCATACGGCGTCACCGAGCATCGTGGCGGAACACGGCTGGGCCGCTTGGCGACACGCTTTTGCTCGATGGGTGGTCATAAAGCCGGCGGCCGAATCCTACCACCAAAGTGTCACCTGGTTAGCACCACCCAGAGGCCACGTGTAGGGATATTGATTTTGGGGTGCTCTCCTACGGACGAAGGTGACTCAGCCTCCAAACACTTTGTGCATGAAGCGTTAATATTTTTTTATGGTTAAAACCGGTAATTGAGCAGACGGATCACCTGATGGTAAGCAATCGACGTCGCCCATGGACACCTGGGACCTAGAACACCAGAGGCGTTACAAGTGCGTTACCGGCCTTTTAGGGATTAGGAGTTTAAGGATCGTTGGGGATTCAGGAATTGGGGAGATTGAGAAAGGGGAGGGTAATTGGGCCTCCGGTAACCTCACTCACACGACGAACCACAACGCAAGCGTTGCTTCACGTCGGTTTTCTATAAGGCCGTGCTATTACTCCGGTCGAGCCAGCCCATTCGTGCCGAAGCATGGCTCTCCCACGCTTAAATAAATATTTTTTGTCTACAGTACGAATGCAAATCCACAATGGACATCAGCCTAGTATGGGCCAGTCTAGCACAAGGAGTAACCTTCGTGATCATTATGCTAGTCATCACAAAGCTAGCATACAGGAAGAAAGCGCTGATGATCATCATCATGACGTTCTCTGGACTGTCAGCCATCGCTGCTGCTCTTGTCAAGGAGAACCTGACTAGTTTTGTCATGTTTTTTGGTCTGTTGACAAATGAGCTCTGTATTGGAATTATTTATACATATTTTGTGGATATGTATCCGACTTCTTACAGGTAAGTAAAAATCTATTTATCAGTTACGGTTAGCTTCTATTTTTTTACTTTTCTTCACACAAACTTTATATTGATAAAGTGTCAGATCAATGTATTTTGTAATATTTAGTAGTGTTAAAAAATAAATCAATTAATATAATGTAAGGTTAATCGGTCGTGGTGGCCTGGAGGTTTAAGAGGTTTCTCATGCATGAGGGTGCGGGTTCGAAACCTACCAACGGCAAGTACCAATGTGACTTTTTCCGAGTTATATGGACTTTCTACTTTCTAAGATTATTCAGACACCTCTGACAAACGGTGAAGGAAAACATCGTGAGGAAACCTATGCTTATAATTTCTAATTATAGGTTTGTAATCGCCAACCCGCATTGAGCAAGCGTGGTGATTAATGCTCAAACCTTCTTCTCTGTGTGAGAAGAGACTTTGCACAGCAGTGGGTGAATGAAGGTTAATCTGTAGCTTAAAAATACCTGTTGATCAGTCGACTATAAAAAGATTCCAGGTTCAAACTTCATATTAAAAGAAACTGTATTGCAGCTAATATACCTGATAGCAACCAAAATTAATAACACAAATAATCACCTTAATGCCTTGCTCTAAAATGTTTCCTATCTCTGTATATTCTCTGTCCTACAACTTTGCGCTTATATTTCCTACAGGGGCATGGCAGCGTGTATCGGCGTGATGGTGGCTCGCCTGAGTGCTCTCGGCGGGGTGAACGTCCTGGGAGCCTTCATCATGACACACTGTACCACCATGTTTTATGCGTGTGGGGCCCTTATGTTAGGTGGGTACCTCATATTATATATATATCGGAATAATAAGTTGCGTATTATATTAATGTGTTTGTTTCTTTGTTACAGTTGCAGCTGTGTTCTCATTCCTACTACCACCGGATATACGGAAAAAGTAGTCAAATATTTCATAGTTTTAAGAGTATTCATCTATTTTGTAAGTTTTTGTGTAAATAAATATGATTCCAAAGATTTATTCGATTTTTATTACCATTGTATCTTACTAACTCTTTGTTCCGCTTTCACGCCGTAACTACTAAACCGGTTGCTTTGAATTTTTGCAGACGTAAAGTTAGAAGTCCGGATTAAATAATAGGGTACTTTTATCCCGGAAAAATTTGATATTTCCGAGGGAAAACAAAAATATCGGTATAGATGGCGCTGTGTGTATTGGTATAGATGGCGCTGTATGCCATTTAAAACCAGTTAACGAATTACCTACTTATTGGAAAAATCTAAATAGCGCGATATAACCGAATTCAAGGCGAGCGGAAAGCTATTTGTTTGTTTGCCTGTCTTAAACGGCAGAACGGAGGTACTAATTAACGTGATTTTTTAACTGAAGGTAGTTGAAGGGATGGATAGTCACATAGGCTACTTTTTATCCTTTCGTGACGCGAGCAAAGCAGCGGGTAAAAGCTAGTAAGTATTATAAATGTGAAAATTTATGATTTTGTGTGTTTGTATGTATGTTTGTTACTTAATCACATCAATGAAGGAATCGGATCAAACAGAGATAGATTATGATCCGTAATAACACATTAGTACTTGTTACCCCACTTTTTAGTTTACTCCCACGGGAATGCGGGCGAAACCGCGAGCCGAAACAAGTTCTTACATAAATCAGATTAGCATAATTAAAGAAGGGCCAAATTAAAAGTACTTTTTACTTTAGCATGCATGAAAAGGTTGATGACTGTTGATGAAGCGAAAGAGGTATGTAGGAATCGTAGCATTGGCGTTCCATAGTCTCTGCCTTGTCCTATGAGAAACAGGCGTGAAGTTACGTGTGTATGTATGTTGTACCTCAATGATTAACTAACCGGTTATTAGAGCATCTCATATCAACAGCCTATAAATGCCCACTGCTGAGCAAAGCCTCTTCTCACACGGAGAAGGTTTGAGCATTAATCACCACGCTTGCTCAATGCGGGTTGGCGATTACAAACTTATAATTAGAAATTATAAGCCCAGGTTTCCTCACGATGTTTTCCTTCACCGTTTGTCAATGATGTCTGAATAATCTTAGAAAGTACATATAACTCGGAAATAGTCACATTGGTACTTGCCGTTGGTAGGTTTTGAAACCCGCACCCTCATGTATGAGAAGCGGGCGTCTTAAACCTCCGGGTCACCACGACATGAAGAATGGCTCACCCACATATGAAATACATAAAGATACCCAGCACTATAACATGAGTTGATCATGTGTCTCCCTGACTCTGTTTCATAAGTGGTAATCAGATATCTGATCTGTCCCAGATCAATATATTTATCGTTTATCTAGTTTTCATTCTAGTTTTAGGATGGACAATATTATCTGAATGTTACAGTACACTTGTAAATAGATTACTAGACAGATAGGTAAGTACTTATTTATCTAAATGGATCGAAGATGTCATCTCAATGTCTTATATTGACCTGTCGCGGAGAACCTAACGGGTAACCGGGGCTCCGGCTCGACGTGCAGGGGAAGGAACGGGGTGGTTTTTAGTCAGTAAGAGTCTGACACTCCCTCCCGTCTCACCCACACGGGAGCAGTCATTCGATGATTTACCCCCCTGAAAATAATTTCTTATATTGACTTGAATACTAATACCAATCGATCTGGTTATTAATTATTATGTTTTTGGCTTACCCACGTAACTTTTTGATGATGAACTGCCAGGAGTCGCCGCGTCGCGGATCGCGGAATGCTACTCGTGAATATGCTATGCGCTTCTAGCATGGCCTGAAGCTAGTCGAGCTCCTCGTCTCTCTCGTCGACTGCCTCATTGGCCGAGTGGTCGCAAGTGCGACTGCCGGCCAAGCAGTCTCGGGTTCGATTCCCGGGTCGGACAAAGCATTACTGGGTTTTTAAAAATACTCAGTAGTAGCACGGAGTCTGGAATTGTGCCCGGTTTATGGCAAGAGGCTCACCCCCTATTACATGAGACTCATAACATAAATAGTGAAAAGTGGGTGTTACATTTAACAGTGGCATTAAGTGCCGTAATGTGCACCTCTGCTTACCCCTTCGGGGATAAAAGGCGCGATGTTATGTATTACTATGTTTCACGTCTGTCTGGTTGTCTTGGAATAGTATTGTTTCTTTATGTCGTAAAGGAACTTTGGGATGTGTGTACACTACACGTTCTTTTTTTTTAAACGTTGTACACAAGGATTTGCTCCTGTACCGTGGGTGCGTTTACAAACATACAACATCACATATGTATATGTGACAGTCAGAACCGAAACAACATTTCATTTCATTTCATTCAAGTATTTATTAAACAATTTGCATTGTATCTGAATGTCTTCATAGTCATAAATTACATTGCAATATAAATCCCTGCAGCATGGATCAGTCAAATCATTTAGGAAAGGAAAAAAACTTAAAAGAAAAATTAAAATAATAATAAAACGAGAAATAAATAAAACATATATAATATACATAAAATAATATAAATACAATAAATATAACATAACAAAAATTACATAAGAAAGAAATTACATAATTAACCAATTTGTCGATCACACAAAGAGTTGCTCTGTGCGGGGATCGAACCCGCTACTCGATACTCGGCAGCCGGTTACCCAGCTACTGCGCTAACAGTGTAGTCAATATGTTATGTTGTAAATGTTTTTTTTTTTAATTTAAAGCCTTCTTTGTAATCATATTGCAAAGAGGAATAACTGATTTGGTTGGATTACCAAAAATTTTGAATCTCCTATATCTCTATTCTTTGATGACTCCATGGCAACACGAGCATAACCAGAGTAGTAAAGCTCGTTGATCTTATTGGTAAAACGGAACATGATTTTATTTTTATGCAAATACAGCGCGAGTGCTGATAAGATTTTATTTTCTATGTCTGGGAAAATTTGGATGTAACCAAAGTATCACATAAATCTATATAACTATTCCCTACGTATATAATTATTATATTACATTAGTGTGACCTTTAGATTTACTACTAAAAAAACTATACATAGTTTAACCATTACCTACAAGAAAACATTGGTTCTATATGCAGTAATGGACGTTTAGTAACTGGTACAACATCCAATTCAATTTACTTCAAAACATTTATAGAATACTAGCTTTTGCTCGCGGCTATCGTTAAATTTGGGGTAGGACGGTTCCCCTGTCTTGAACACTTTAGCTTTGTCAACTTCTGGGAGCGGTCCGTTTACACTCTGTAATGTAACACACTTGTCAGATGGGTTGAAGATTGCTGTCCATTACTTAGGATTAGGTTCAGTATTTATTTATTAGTATAAGGTCAATAGAATATGCAATCACTTAGTATGCTCTTACGGTGCCCGCGGGAAGACTAGGGGTTGTCATAAATCACCACACAGAAACTAGTCTCTCATAAATAATAAAATAAAATGTAAATAAACAGAAAAAATGGCAACAGTCTTTGTCAAACGAGCGATATCGTAACGTTGAGATAAGTTGACCTTCTACTCAGTTCGCGTTGATCAGTCGATCGTACGACGCTGAATACGAAAGACCTTACTTATTAAAAACTAAAAAACCTGAATAAATAATACTATTATCATAATTACGTTAGTTCAAACTGTGTCAAAGTGATTAACTAATAGAAAAACAACGAAAATGGTGTCTAATATTTTGAAGAAATAGACTTATTTCTCATAGTGATCTAAGTTCTTCTTTAACTATTAAATTAGTTTTAAATAAATCAATATGGTTACTAGATTATTACAATAAAATTATTTACTCTAAATAAAATACAATAGGTAAATAATAACATAAATACGTTAAAAAGTATAATATTTAAAGATTAAGTTTAAAAAATGGCGCCGTCAAAAAATAGTTACGTGTTTAACAAAAAGGACAACGACGACAATAATATAGAAATGAGTGGTTCTAAGATAAGTAAACTACAATACAGCTATGAAGAGGCCTTGGAAATAACTGGTAAGATACTAATTAACTAACTAACTATACTTAATTGGCATTACTTAGTGGCTACTTAAAAACTTGCCTTACAATCAACGACAAAGGTTGTAAATCAAATGCTCAATCCTTCAAGAAAAGAGCGTAAACCTTTTTAAAAGGCCGGCAACGCACCCGTGGCTCTTCTGGTGTTGCGGGTGTCCATGGGCGGCGGTGATCGCTTACCATCAGGTGTTCCGTCTGCTCGTTTGCCTCCTATTCCATAAAAAAATATTGTTACTCACTGGGTCTACAAAATTAACAAATGCCTTCTAATGGCAACCTTTCTTTGAGGATTGCAAATCGTGGTATGGCTCCTCTCGCCTTCAATGAGGAGTATCAGACTTCCACTGACTAAAACCATCTCATTCCAACTCCTATTCTACCTATGGCTAGTATTCTGTGCTATGGATGAGTTCTAACTGTGGCTTGCCTCGCCCACAATCACGAAATACCAATAATAAGACATTATAATTCTGCACTTTAATTGCTAAAAGAAAAAGTATTCTATATGAACAGGAAACTAGCTATGCTTGTTAAAGTACAACTATATTTTGTTAATTATCAACTGTAGAGGAGATGTAGAGTGGGAGTGTGGGAGAGCCAAGCTTCGGCACGAATGGGCCGGCTTGAATGGATTGATACCACGGTCTCACAGAAAACCGACGTGAACCAACGCTTGCGCTGTGTTTCATCGTGTGAGTGAGGTTACTGGAGGCCCAATTACCCCTCTCCCCCTTCTCAAATCTCCTCAATTCCTGAATCACATACAATCCTTAAATTCCTAATCCCCAAAATGCCGGTAACGCACTTGTAACGCCTCTGGTGTTATGGCTGTCCATGAGCGACGCCGCTTACTTACCATCAGGTGCTCTGTCTGTTCGTTTACCGGCTTATACCATAAAAATGATGTCCCAGGTTGGAGAGCAAATAAGTCATGTGATAGTAGAGATGCTCCAAAGCAAAACACTTGTTTTGGAGCATCCCTATTCTCCCCGCGGGTGTAAAAGTCAAATTAATAAATTCAATACTTATGTAGATTAGCACTTTCTATTATAGATTTATAAAACAAGAACGAAAGTGCATAATTTTGTTGATAAATGCTTTCGTTTAATTTATTTACATTTCTAAAATAAATATTTCTAAGCCAAAAACTGAAATAAACAATAGAGACCGCTAGGTAATAAATAACCTAGTTGGAAGAACCAATTACTGTTGATGACATTCGCTATTATGTCGTAACTGCATAATAGTACTTTACTAAAATATAAATTAGGACGAATGATAAAACCGAGGCACTTTGAGGTAGTTCGTCTATCTTTTACCCGCGGCTTTGCCCGCATGTTTTATCTCATGGGAGCGTTTAATCAGGATAAAAAGGATATCCTATCACCTAAGTCAGCTCATACACTGCCTGTACGTCATATTTCGTCAAAATCTGTTTAGTAGTTTTAGCATGATTGACGGACAGACATCCAAACAAAGAAACTTTAATATTTAGTGTGATTTATTTATCTCGATATCCCAGAAACATTCTCGTCTATAGCGTATAGTATTACTGTGCATTTCTGTGATTTACAGAATAAAATCATTAGGTTTTTTATTTTTAACGACAGTACATACCAATAGTATCTTACTTATACAATCTAAGATATACGTGAAGGAGTAAGTAATAGAAATATACCGATAATGAGATATTATCTGAAGTAAATAATTATTTTATAAAATACGTTTAAAATAACCGATTTCAGCCCCTCTTTATTTTTGGTCGGTTAATTAATATACTAAAACCTTCTCCTAAGTGTAACAAACACTTATGAAACAACCGCAGCAAAATTGGTTCAGCCAATGGCGAGGTAATCGCGCACAAAGATACATACAGGTCCAATTGAGAGGTTCTCAATCTCTTTTATTGAAGTCGGTTAAAGATACTCCCCACATCTCTTGATATGATAATAGGCTCACCGCATCTGGTGATAGTGTGTGTTACGTTGCATGTATGCAACTCTCCCGCATTAGCAGTTACTGTCGTGTCGTGAGTGTGTGTTTACATACACTTTCACAACACACCCAGACCTCTTGAAACAATGTCAATGCAATTTCAATCCAATAAAATGACAATAATTATTCAATGTCAAAACTATACAACCCCTATCGTAGCTGTTGAAATAGCGTTCAGAATACGGAATATAAAGCCAAACTTAATAATACCATTTAGTTCATTAAATATCCACGCAATACGGATGCAATGGGCGTTAGTGTTGCAACTTAAGAGTACGAAATTTTACAATACCATTGTCGATTGATCGGTGTTGAATACAAGAGTAAGCTCCCTGAAACGGACTACTTGATAAAAGAATCCTACTATCCTACTTATATTACAAATGCGAATGGTTATTTGTTTGTATATTACTTCTTCACGTCATAGCGGCTGAAGGGATCGAGATGAAACTTGAAACAGGGGTAGGTTATGGTTTGGAATAACACATAATATACCTACCAAGGGGACGCGAGAGAACCCGTTGGCAGAAGCTAGTAATTTATATCGTTAAATCTATATTATTTCTTTAATAAATAAAGCCATGCTTACGTAAAGTATTCTTTACATAACCTGTCACTAATAACTATAAATAAAAACTAAATTATTATATAAATTGGAGTATACAAAAACACAGTACAGATTTTTATTTAACGACAACTTTTTACAATAATATCGTAATATATTATGCACGTACGTTGTATATAAACCTCTATGAATTAATAAAATATAGTTTTACAATTTGACATTTAAAAAAAAATTAATAATATCATGCAAATGGCTTCTGAATTATACATACATACATCGCTGCACGTGACTTAAAAAACGTGAGATCAAAAACCAAACTGGTTTTCGTTTTGAGATGCTGTTTTTTCGCAAACAATTTTTGCGAAAAAACTTTGGGAATGCCACTTTAATAGGTCGAAATCAACTTATAAAATATCTTTCAAAAGAATAGTTGTATTTATTTATTATGTATAAAAAATATTAAATACTAATTGACCCGGCAAACTTCATTCCGCCTAATATTATTTTACTAACTTTTCAAACCTTTCCTGGAACATTTCAAGACCAAAATTATCCAAATCGGTTCAGCCGTTCTCGAGTTTCAGCGAGATTAACGAACAGAAGTTAATTTTTTTATATAGATATTGCTCGTCAGTATAATCTTGAGAGCAACAACCCCATTTAGTGATATTAATTACCTATATTGATAATATAATGGCATTTTAATGTAATAACAATGAAAATGTTTTGTTGCAAACGAACTTGTATATAAATATTTTAAAATCTTGAAAATATATATTTGCTGTATAGCTCAAGTATTCACAATAAATATAAATGCTAAAGAAATCAGCAGGGACCCCTTTTCTATAGTAAAATTTGCATTGCAGTAATCTTAAAAATATAAATTGAGGTAAAAGTACATCTAAGTTGAGGAAGCTAAAATTCTTTGGCTTCCTCAGCTTAGATGTACTTTTACATCTGCCTTTTACTCTGCCTACCCCCATGGGAGACAGGCGTGTGGTTATCTCCCATGTATGAATGTAGCGCGAGTTTTGCACTTATGGTCTTAAGTTTGGTCCTCTAATTGTTATTTTTATTATATTTTTAGAAATTCAACAATAAGCGTGGACATTATTAGTAACATTATCATGTTTGTCAGATATTTGAGTACGTAAATCATTCAAATCCTTAATAATCAAAACGCTATATAAACATAACACAATACAAAAATACTATATATTTTCTTGGCACTCTTATATACACAATATACAATACACCCAAATGCATTTAATTATGACACTGTTTACGAATTTTATAAATATCAGTAGGTAAGTATACTAAAGTGCAATGACCCCTAATGAAATTGTAATACGCAGGCTTTGGTATCATTAAAACCGCATTTTAAATGAGTATAAACTACCATATATTATTACATACATATAATATATATTTGTGTTATGGTATACTATACCTTTATATGTATATGCAGCGTATCCAGTTTTGTGATGAAAGGTATACAGGTTTGGACCCAAACACTGCATAAGGAAACTTGAAATATAAAATCGAATCGTAAACAGGTTTCGTTAGTGATTACCTGATTATCCTGACATATAAAATAAATAAATAAACACATACATAGCAACATCATATCTCTTATTCCGCAATATTACAGATACTGGCGGTATGTCAATCCTTTGTATCTGTATATAATAATCTAATACCATTTTGCTGGAGTTTTGAGATAGGTAGATTAAGTGTGGGAGAGCCATGCTTCGGCACAAATGGGCCGGCTCGACCGGAGTGATACCACGGCCTCACAGAAAACCGACGTGAAGCAACGCTTGCGTTGTGGTTCGTCGTGTGAGTGAGGTTACCGGAGGCTCAATTACCCTCCCCTTCCCCAATCTCCCCAATTCCTGAATCCCCAACGATCCTCAAACTCCTTATCCCCAAAAGGCCGGTAACGCACTTGTAATGCCTTTGGTATTTCAGGTGTCTATGGGTGACGCCAATTGCTTACCATCAGGTGATCCGTCTGCTCGTTTACCGACTTATGCAATAAAAAAAGGTTCAACCCAATTATATAGAGGTATAGGCAACATTGACGCAAATGTGATCAATAATGACATCAGATTAGTGATTATATATTGCTCTAACTAAAAATTGATATTCAAAAAACTATCAATATTTTTTTTCAATCTGGGGTCCGAGTAAATCCTTGATCTATACTATAGCAATGGTTGTAGTAACCATGAATAATCCAACAACAGTGTGATGCTAAAATATAATTATAGCAATATATTCTAGCCTATAACGTCTGGGTCTATTGAAAGGAGAGACGGTTAACACTCCCATTGACAAGGACGGAACACAACTTTCTCACATTTTTTGCCGCGGAGAACTTAACGGGTTACCGGGGCTTCGGCTCGAAGTGCAGGAGTAGGAACGGGGTGGTTTTTAGTCAGTAAGAGTCTGACACTCCCTCTCGCCTCACCCAGGCGGGCGAAGCCATTCGATTATTTTCCCCCTAACAAAAGACTATAAACTCAAACTCAAACTCAGAAGCATTTATTTCAATTGAACCATAATTTGGTACTTTTGAAACGTCAACAAAGTGAAATAAATAATAGTCTGTCAGTCTGTCCGTCAGTGAAGCTAGGCGCTCGTTCCAAAATGTCGATTCGAGTGGAGAAGAACGAGCAGGAAACTCCATTCATTACTCTTTTAAAAAAAGTCTGTTTTACTTTGCTCTGATACATATTCCAATATTGTACACACATGTGAGAATAATGTAAAGACATACCTGACACAACATACAAATAACAGAACGTACTAAAATAAAAAAAAACCAAGAGAACACAAATATCTTAAGTCTGACATGGTCCTTACATATGTATACTGACAATCCATATAAAATAGTGCTTCTATACAAGAAAAAAATAAATAAATAAACTTTTGTTTCATTATTTATTTTTTAATGTATGTAATGTAATGTATAATATCAATATTGTATTTTCTTTTCAACACTCAAAAATGTTGTTTACTTCTGTCAAAATATCACATGATTGGCTACTACTTACGATAAGATTGCAGCTGACAGTAAATCTAGATTAAAATGAATCTAGATCAAGAGATGTGTTCATGCAGCTTCCACTTGAAACGTGTGACTGATACTGAGATATTCAGAGGTCAGAATATCATGTTTAGATAAGCGTAGTACGAAACAATTGATAATAATATTATTCACCAGTACAAACTAAATATATTACCAACTAATTCATAAATTAAATTGCCTGAAGTTAAACAAGTAATTAAATGACATAACATAACATTACGCCTTTTATCCCCAAAGGGGTAGGCAGAGGTGCATATTATGCCACTGTACAATGTAACATCCACTTTTCACTGTTTATGTTATATACATGAGTCCTACGTAATAGGGGGTGAGCCTATTGCCATATACCGGGCACAATTCCAGACTCCGTGCTACTACTGAGATTTTTTTTAAAACCCAGTAATAGTTTGCCCGACCCGGGATTCGAACCCGAGACAAGATAAATTTCTTACATATACATAGCCTCATACCTGCCTCCCATGGGGGTAAGCAGAGATTATGGAACGCCAATTGCTACGATTCTTACATATCTTTTTCGCTTTATCTACAGTCATCAGTCTTTTCATGCATGCTCGTCCGGTGTGTTGGTATTATCCGGTCTCTGTCAAATTCGTTGTTTCTCAGTCAGTTTTTACCCCACCCGCGGGGAGGTTAGAGGTGGGAAATAATGTACTCTACTATGCTGCCATCAATAATTACTGCTAACGTTACCACTACATGGTAATGCTATATTATGAGGCACTTGAAATATCCTTACAATTCTTTCGTTTTACTTTTATATTTTACGCCAGGCGTAAGGAAAAAAAGCAAGGTCAAAACGCAGTATAAACAGTATCAAGGCTTATATAAGTACTTAAGCATGACCTACCATGGGTTTAGATACATCCTTCCTTAACTCGTCGAGTACCGGTTTTATAGACACAATTAAAGAACAATAGGTCGCGGTCACCGGTGACCGCTTGGTGTTTGACAGTTTAAATGTAACAATCTTCTATGGCAATCTGTTCTAAAACAATAAGCCACTTATTTGGTTGGAACTACATGTCCTGGTTATATATAATGGTTTTCTTCGAGGGCCAATCAGTTGCTGAACTATCCAGCAAACCCTCCTTTTGGCTCAGTTAACAAATCTTTGGGCGAGGGTGGGAATGTCTTGTCTCTTTAATCGGTTATAATGTAGTCCACCCTCTCCACTTAACGCCGGTGCGAGTTCGTTTGCATGGGTTGCTAATCTCTCCTGGTATTTTTGGCTAGCCTGGACTATTTCCTCACGAACAGTGTTTATGCCTAGGTCGAGATATATGTATTTGTTGCTAATACATTGCGGTATCCTGAATATCAATCTTAGCACTTTACTTTGGAATCTTTCCAGTATGTCGATGTTATTCCTGCTAGCTGTTCCCCATAGCTGTATTCCATAAGTCCAGATAGGTTTTAAAATTGCTTTATATACCAAGATTTTGCTGGTGGTATAACAATCTTTATAACTTGTATATTTATTTATTGAAACTGTAGAAAAGGATGCAGATACGACTCTGCATATAATTTAGTAATTTAGATCAAATCTTCATACACATATCCGTATTGCTAATCCATTTCATCATATATGTATGTATGTGGCAACACAATAAACAACCTTATATGTATGTAAATAAGTGTTATGAAAGTGATCTACCATTACCATGCCACCAGTCCGTGATTCCACAAATACAAACGTCACAGGTATAGACACAATGATTGCTAAAACTTACTAAATGTATGGGTACTTTTTTATGGGATAAGCTGGTAAACGAGCAGATGGATCACCTGATGGTAAGCAATCGGCGTCGCCCATGGACACCTGGAACACCAGATGCGTTACAAGGGCGTTACCGGCCTTTTGGAGATTAGGAGTTTGAGGATCGTTGGGGATTCAGGAATTGGGGAGATTGGGGATGGGGAGGGTTATTGGGCCTCCGGTAACCTCACTCTCACGACGAAACACAACGCAAGCGTTGCTTTACGTCGGTTTTCTGTGAGGCCGTGGTATCACTCCGGTCGAGCCGGCCCATTCGTGCCGAAGCATGGCTCTCCCAAAAACTACCTAATAAATAATCTTTGCGCAGAAAAGAGTGGACGAAAGATGGCTTAGGCCAACAACGTCATGTTGCTCTGTCGTCCCTGATAGTTAGGGATACTTAAAGGAAGGCTAATTTAATAGATTCGTCAGATTCTTTGCGCCCTATACTCCAAGTGGAGAACCTAACGGGTAACCGGGGCTCCGGCTCGACGTGCAGAAGCAACGGGGTGGTTTTAAACTTTTTAGTCAGTAAGAGTCTGACACTCTCTCCCGCCTCACCCAGGCGGGAGCAGACATACGATGATTTTCCCCCTTAAAAAAATCCTCCAAGTACATATATTAAACCACAAATATTTATACTATCAAACACCATCGTCCTTGCCTCGACGTCCTTTTGCACAACAAACATCGCCATACCGCATATAATCCTTCATAAAAGCCACAAACTAAAACGTCATAATTTATGTCAAATATTTAAACAATTGACTAACATGCTACCGTAGAATTAAGCGCTTAAATAAACCCCAAAATGACAAGTTTTTTTAAACAACTTTCAACCTTATTTCTCTACTATAAAATTTAAATTTAAATCTAATAAAGTATAGCTTATGAGCTGGAGCGTGTTCACGTGTCACACGTGTCAAAATAACATATCTACATATATGGACAAATATGTATGTAATTAGTTATACAAATTGTATGAAACAAGTGCGAAAATAGACACAAATACAGTTTTGTCAGCGTGTTAGACACGACATGAAACGATGATCATGGACCATTTAGCAATTGTTATTTAAATCAATAATCATTATCAAAAGGTACTCTTAAATCTATCAGAAAGGAAAGAAAAAAGAAACATTAGTTAATACGCATTCCCTAGAAACAAAACTCAAATCAATGTATTTATCTACAATACCATAACATCACGCCTTTTATCCCCGAAGGGGTAGACAGATGTGCACATTATGGCACTTAATGCCACTGTACAATGTACACCCACTTTTCACTATTTATGTTATGATTATGAGTCCCATGTAATAGGCCCCTATTGCTATATACCGGGCACAATTCCAATCTCCGTGCTACTACTGAGATTTTTTTAAACACCCAGTAATTTTCCGACCCGGGAATCATATTCGAGACCCCTTGCCTGGTAGTCGCACTTGCCAACGAGGCAGATTTTTATTTAATTTCCCATAACAAAACTACTCATCTCATTGCAAAGCTTTATGACCGAAACTATGCTAAATAGAAGTTACTAGCTTTTACCCGCGGCTTCGCTCGCGTCTCAAAAGGATAAAAAGTAGCATAGACATATACAAATACTTTTGTTTTTCCTCTGGAATATCATTTTTTTCCAGGATAAAAAGTAACCTATTATTTAATCCAGACTTCTAACTTTACGTCTGCAAAAATTCAAAGCAATCGGTTTAGTAGTTACGGCGTGAAATCGGAACAAACAAACAAACTCACTTTCCGATTTATAATATTAGTAAGGATAAGGATTACTCATACTAGTTATTCTTCATAAAATATGATGTATTTTGTAATTATGGAGGGGCATTACCTGCACTACTATGTAGGTACCTGGTTCGTGAGCGCAGATGTTGTGCCAAATGCAAATTAAACCAGTTTTTGTTTCTAAAAACCAGAATATTTACAAATTGAAACTAGAATTGTAGTTAATTAATTCTTTTATTTAATACTCACGTTGTAACACATGTGTAACTTATATTTTAATCCCCGAAGTGGTAGACAAAACTGGAGATATCATATTACCTACAATTTAAATTTAAAATATTCAATACTTCAACTTTTAACCATAGACATACTAAATTAATTATTGTGTTTTTCGGCTTACTCTCGTAATTATTATGAGCCTCCAGTATGGCTTGACACTAGACGAGCTCCTCGTCAAATAATTACATGAGTAAGCCGAAAAATATATAGTATAAGTTAAGTTATTAGCGTCAGTCTTTAAAGGATCTCCGTTTTTATAAGTATACTTACATAGGTAAATAGGGCAGATACCCGTTTTCCGTAAAATTCCGAAATGTTCGAAAATCGATATATAAACCCGATGGTCCTTTGCCCAGCCCGGGTCTCTGACTCAGCCATCGCGATTTTGACCGTTCAATCAACATCACCCTACAAATAAATAATAAAATAAAATTAAGACAAGTACTATGTTTGCAATGTCAAATACAACGAGAAGAACAACCATAGTACAACGATTACTATCTTCTTCACTCTTCATTAACTATAATTTAGTCGTTTAACAAAAAACCTTTTATTTAATCTACTTAGCAATGCCAAACACGGCCAACCGAGCCATGCCTAATGTGCCAAGGCTGCCTGCCATCTTGCCATAAACATTACAATTTACAATACAAACTATACAAGTAACTATTTTGTCTCTTTTTCAAATGTTATTGACTTTAAAACTATTGTCAATTAGCCTTGTGGACGATTTATTATATTGCTTCCGTCACTGATTGTAGTTAAGGCATATTATAATATAACATCACGCCTTTTACTCCCCAAAGGGTAGGCAGAGGTGCACATTGCAATGCAACAATGTTACAACCACTTTTCACTATTAATGTTATGCGTCCCATGTAATAAATAGGGGGTGAGCCTATTGCCACATACCGGACACAATTTCAGAGATTGTGTTTCTACTGAGACATTTTTAAAAAACCCTGTAACGACCTGGGAATCGAATTCTTGACCCCTTGCCAAGCTTTTTTTTAAGGCGGTAAAATCATCGAATGACTTTTCCCGCCTGGGTGAGGTGGGAGGGAGTGTCAGACTCTTCCTGACTAAAAACCATCCTGT
Organism: Spodoptera littoralis; assembly: GCA_902850265.1. Lineage (NCBI taxonomy): Eukaryota > Metazoa > Arthropoda > Insecta > Lepidoptera > Noctuidae > Spodoptera > Spodoptera littoralis. The sequence goes on along the minus strand of LR824542.2, from coordinate 665,997 downwards.
CCTATTCCTGCACCTCGAGCCGGAACCCCGGTAATCCGTTCCCCGCGGCTCCGAATCGGTCTCAGCCCTATTGGGCCCCATCCATAGTGGTCTGATGGCTCTTTGAGGCGCACGCGGAACACGACCCGCCGTACGCTCGGGTCTGGTTCTGGTCGAGCGGTGAGCCACCAGCAGTCGTGCTTGGCACTAGTTCTTAGTCTTAGTGCACACAAACGACGAAGTACTGAATTTTTTCGAATATGACCACAATTTGGTCAACTTGGTTTTATAAAACACACAACACTTAGTACAATCAATATTTGTTTTGCACTTGTAGTTACCTAAATAAGAGCTTCTAGTTATGTCTAGGACACAAAAATAATGTAATGACGTCATAACTTTAACTTTAATCTGCCATTTTTAAAATAAATCATTGACCTATTTTTAATGGATAGGACGGTAAACGAGCAGATGGATCGCCGGATGGTAACACCAGAGGCGTTACAAATGCGCTACAAGCCTTTTGGGGATTAATTTGAGGTTTGTTGGGTATTCGGGGATTGGGAAGATTGGGGAGGGGGTAATTGGGCCTCCAGTAACCCACACGACCAAAGACAACGCAAGCGTTGTTGCACGTCGGTTTTCTGTCAAAGCCGTGGTGTCACTCCGGTCGAGCCGGCCCATTCATGCCGAAGCATGGCTCTCCCACACTTGCTATTTATGTTACATTTACAAAAAAATTGCATAAACAACAGAATCTGTCCATTGTCAACACTTTTTTTTTTTTTTTTTTTTTTTAAGGGGGGAAAATCATCGAATGACTGCCCCCGCCTGGGTGAGGCGGGAGGGAGTGTCAGACTCTTACTGACTAAAAACCACCCCGTTCCTTCTCCTGCACGTCGAGCCGGAGCCCCGGTTACCCGTTAGGTTCTCCGCGACTCCGAATCGGCATCGGCCCTATTGGACCCCATCTGTGGTGGTCTGATGGCTCTTTGAGGCGCGCGCGGAACGCGACACGCCGTACGCTCGGGTCTGTTTCTGGTCGGACGGGGAGCCACCCATGCTCGCCGTCCGCAGGCCCGCGCTTACGGTGGCCGGAGATCGTCCCGCGATCCCCGACGCCCGGTGTGTCCTTCGCGATGGCTGGGTTGCGAGGAGGCAGCGCTTCGCTGCCTCACGCGTCCCGCCTCCTCCTTAGCTAGCATGACTGCTTCGCAAAAGGAGGAGACGGCATCCCAATCCCCCTCGCTCCGCATCATGGCCTGCACTAGGCCCGGACGCGAGAGGTCGCCATCGCCGATCACTTCCCTGAGGACACGGCGGTGCTCAGCCCACGAAGGGCATTCTCCCACCGTGTGTTCCACCGTGTCCTCAGGGCGGTCCTCGCAGTGATGACACCCGGGCGTTTCCTCCCGCCCCATCAGACACAGGTACCTCCCGAAACTGCCATGTCCGGTGAGGACCTGCGTCAGGCGGTAGGTGAGGACGCCGTAGCGTCTCTCAAGCCACTCCTCAAAGAGGGGACTTACCGCTGCGATGGCAGCGAGCCCAGTCCTCGGTTGCGACAGTCGTTGCTGCCATTCCGCCATGAGATCGCGCCGGAGCTCATCCCGCCACGCACTTATCTGGCGCGGCAGCGGAGTTTCGCCCCGGCGACGTGCCTCCGCGCGCATGCTGTGCACGCGCGCGAGCACCTTCGCCTCCAGATCCCACGGCGGTAATCCGGCAAGGAGGTTCGCCGACTCCCCAGAGATCGTGCGGTATCCGCGGATCATTCGGATCGCCATGACCCTCTGTGCCATGAGCAGCGTCCGAGCGGGACGCCGCAACAGGTTAGGCGCCCAAACAGGGGCGCCGTAGAGGGCCATGGACCGCACGACCCCGGCGTATAACCTCCGGCAGGAGGCGTTTGGCCCCCCGAGGTTGGGGAGGATGCGTTTAAACGCAGCCCCCGTCCTCTCCAACTTTGGAGCCAAACGTCGGAAGTGTTCTATGAAGTTCCACCGACTGTCGAGGACGAGTCCTAGGTACTTCATCGTCGTCTCGACGCCGATGGTAACTCCTCCCGCCGTTATTTGGGACCCACCCGGAGGTGGCGCGTTCCCGCGGCCATGAAAACACATGGCCTCGGACTTGTGGAGCGCCACCTCGAGTCCCAACTGCCGGATTCTCTCAACGACTGTCGCAACCGCTGTCGCCATTAAGTCGGCCGCCGCCTGGTGTGACCTCCCGTGCGCCAGCACCAGCGTATCGTCGGCGTAGCATATAGTGCTAACGCCGTTCGGGAGGTCGGTGCGCAGCACCCAGTCATAGCCGATGTTCCACAGGAGCGGCCCCAGAACCGAACCCTGTGGAACACCGCGTGACATCTCTCGCCGGTTCCACTCGCCCCGGTGACCGGGGTAGCTGACGGACCTGTCCGTCAGGTAAGCCTCGATTACACGACGGAGGTAGGTAGGCACCCGATGATATCGGAGTGCCTCCAAGATGCAGCTCCAGGGCAGGGAGTTGAAGGCGTTGGCGATGTCCAGAGACACCGCCACTACGACCTTACCCCTGGACACTGCAGTCCCCGTCGTGAGGTCTCTAACGCGCATGATGGCGTCCACCGTGGAGCGCCCTCTGCGGAAGCCGAACTGGCCGTCCGACAAGTCCGGCCCAATGTCCGTCAGGTGCGCGACGAGGCGGTTCGAAATGATTCTTTCGAAGACTTTCCCCACCTCGTCGAGCAACACTATGGGCCGGTACGCGGACGGAGAGTCCGCAGGGCGCCCCGTCTTCCGCACGAGGACCAGTTTTCCCGCTTTCCAGAGAAGCGGGAACTGGCCTCTCTCCAGACATGCGCTGTAGAGACCAATCAATCGAGGCCCGAGAGCCTCTGAGGCCAGGACCCATGCCTTGCCATGCAGGCCGTCGGGTCCCGGGGCGGTGTTCTTGGCGCCCATCCGGCGCACCGCCGCTCTTAATTCTGCCTCGGTCACCTCTGGGACGATGTCGTCGTCGTCGTCGCTGTAGCCCGCGTCGGGCACCGCAGGGGGCGGAGTCATATACGGAGGGGTGAACCCCCTCCACAGTCGAGGGAACAGGGTGCCAATCACCTCCTCCAAGACTTCTTGCCGGAGACTCTGGGTGAGCGGGGGAGCCCAGGCGCGGAGCTTGTCGCGTACCATCCGGTACGGGCGTCCCCACGGATCTCTGTCCAGAGTCCCCAGCATCTCTCGGCGGGCCTCCTCCTTGGCCCGCAATATCTCCACCTTGAGGAGGGCCTTGGCCGCCCTGTATCCCTCGTACAACTCCGCCTCTCTCGCCTCCGCATTAGGAGGACGGATGCGGCGCCTGCGGTGCCTAGTGTACTGGCGTCGCGCAGCAGTGCACGCCTTGCGTAGAGCTGCTAGCTCTTGCGACCACCAGTACACCTGGCGCTTTTGTTGCCTCGACCGGATCCGGGGCATCGCCACGTCACAGATCCTGGACATGGCGTCCTGGAGCCACTTGGCCTCATCGTCTATGTCGGCAGGCCTGACCGGTGGTATCACCCAGGCCTGCACGATGGCGGCTTCCAGGAGCAGCTCCCGGTCCAGCTGTTTCAGCGCCCAACGCGGGCCACATGGGGCCTGTCTGACCGGCGGGTCTGCGGACTCGGCGGAGACGTCGAACCGGATATACCGGTGGTCGGAGTACGTCTCCACCTCCTCCATGACGCGCCAGCCAACAATACGCGGTGACAGAGCAGGGCTGGCGAACGATATGTCCACCACCGACTCGCCCTGCATCCGCACACACGTGGGGACAGAACCCCGGTTCAGGACGACTAGGCCTGTCTCAAGGGCCCAGTCTTCCACCATCCTACCCCGGACGTCGGTGAACCGGGAACCCCAAGCCAAGTTTTTGGCGTTGAAGTCCCCGAGGACGAGCACGGGGAGGGAACGGAACCCGACGACGACAGTGACCAACTCCCTCAAGGAGTTGTGGAACTCGGCGAGAGTTCGGTTCGGAGAGAAGTACACGCCCACCACAGCGAGCTCTCCGAACCGTGCTGCGACACAACCCCGGCCTCTTTGAGCAGCCTCAAGAGTCGGGGTACCGGCGGCGGCCGACGAGATGATGGTCACCGAGCCGTCCAGGTCCGCCACCCAGTGATCCCTGGGCAGGACAAAATACGGCTCGGAGACCACGGCGACATTGATCGACCACTGCGCCATGCTCTGGAGCAGGAGATCCTGAGCAGCGGCGCAGTGGTTGATGTTCGCCTGGAGGAGGCGGAATGGAGCCACTATTGACAGTCCATTCCGACCTCCTCAGTGGCGGCAGCGGCGACTGCGGTGGCAGTGGCGGCGGCGGCGGCGGAAACGGCAGGGGCGGCGGAGGGCCTACCTTTGCCCTTTTTAGCAGGAGGGGAGCAGCCCTTGCTCCCGACCCGGTGATTGGCCGGCTTGCCAGCCGCTGCACATGCGTTGCAGTGCAGCGGGGCGTTGCACGAGCCGGCCTTGTGACCGGGCCGACCGCAGCGGAAGCAACAGTCGCTGCGGTCCACCTCCGAGGTGCATTTGACACTCACGTGCTCCCCCACGTGACAGCGGTAGCACCTCAGAGGCCGGGTCTCGAGCAGCTTGACCTGCGCCGAGACCCATCCCACTAAGAGCCTTTTGCCCTCCTTTAATGTTTTGGCCGCTGTGACGGGGCAGCTCACCACCACCGTGCGCAGCCCCGAGTTGTCCGGACGTATGGTGCCCACCCTGACCTGGTCAGCAGGGCACCCTCCCGTCCTGGCCACAGCGGCCACCACCTCACTCTCCGTGACGGAGTCGTCCAGGCCCAAAATCCTGACATCCAGGCATTTGGTGGGCCTGGACACGCGGGCCTCGTCCGCACCGAGGCACGCCCTAAGCCTCTCGGCCAGGGCGTCGGCCGATGGGCCGCTGGTCGCGCCGGGGACCTCCAAAAGACGGGCTCCGGTAGCGGTCACCTTGACCGCGAACCCGTCCGGGGCCCCGAACTCCGCAGGAGTCACCGCCCCCTTTAATTTGGCGAGGACGTCGCCATATGTGACGCCCCTATTGACCGCTTCAGGCTGTAGGGTGATGACCACAGCCGCGGTCTTAGGGGCGAGGAGCAGGGCAGCAGCGCGTTTCTCCCTGCGCTGCTGCTGCCGTCGTTGCCGCTGCGCCTTTTTTCGGCGCTTCCGGCCCTCCTTGGCGACTCTCCTCGCCTCGCCGGCGATTTGCCATCCGCCGCCATCCTCTGCTTGCGGGGCGGGTTCCGCCGCCGCCGCCGCAACCCCAGCCTGCCGGGCCGGAGTGCCCCTCCTCTTTTTGCGCCCAGCGGGCGCAGGCGCAGGCGCCGTCGGCGCAGCCGGGGTCTGCGCCGGCGGGGGCGCCGAGGCCCTCGCTGGGGCAGCCGGTCGCGCCTTTGCCGGCGGTTGGGAGCTGCGGCTAGCCTGACCCGAGGTCGAAGGCTTGGCCGCAGCGGCCGCGTACGACCGCGGGACCGCGGGGGCGACCTGACTCGTCGCGAGCGGGGGCCGCAAGAGCCTACCCTCCAGCACGTCGAAACGTCGCTGGAAGGCAGCCATCTCCGCCCGCAGCAGTCCGACTACGTCGGCCTCCGCCGGGGGCTGGGGGCGACTGCCGCGAGCAGCGGCGAGCTCGGCCCTGGCCGTCCGCAGCTCGGCCTCCAGAGCCGCGTTAGAGGCCGCCAAGCGCGCCAGCTCTCGCCGCATCTCGGCCAGCTCAGAGCGCACGTTTCCCGCAGTGGGCACCGCACGTTGCTCCAAGGCCGCCTCCGTAATGGTGGCCGCCGCCGCCTTGAGGAGGCGGAGCCTAACCGGCTGGGATTTCCCCATCGCCAGCTTGTAGAGCTCCGCCGTAATGGCCTGTTCGAGGCCCCCGGAGCAGCTCTCGCTCTCAGAGCCGCGCTCGCCCTCCGACATCTCCACGCCGGACATCTCGGCCGCAGAGGACTCCGAACGGGCAGCGCTTGAGAGAGCCCTGCCCTCCGCGGCCAGCTGCTCGGCTGACTCCGCGCAGGCAGCTGGTGCCGGTTTCCGGCGACCGCTGCCCTTGCCGCCCCTACCCCGCGCTGCCGTGGGGACCTTGGGGGGAGGCGCCTCCTGAGCGCCGGAGGACGGGGACAAACTGTCCTCCTCCAGCCTGGGGCGTTTGAACGTCCCCGTCGCGCGGCGGCGTGAGCCTTTCGAGCTCACGCTCAGCCGCTCCGCCAATGTTGTGTCGGACTCTGAGTCCGACCCCCTCCGACTAGACTCCCGTGTGTGGGGCCTGCTGGACGAGTCCAGCGCCTCACCACGAGTCCCGGAGCCACTTGGGCTCCCTTCTCCTTACTGCAGGCGAGCCAAGCTCACCCGCACTCTCCTCCTCCAAATGTGGTTTTTTTTTGTTTTGACTTTCTCCATAAAGTTCCCACGAGTATGGGGGAAATATTCGGTCCACCCAGGCAGTGCCCCCTGTACCTGGGTAAGTGTTAATTTGTTTCCCAACTAGAGGTTCCACTGGTCCCCTAGCTGGGGGTGCGCTCGCGACTGACACTACTCCTCAGCCATGCATACTCTCGCCGCGCACCAGAACTTAGTATTAGAGGAATTTTTTATAGAGGTTATCTTCCTCGCGGCCCGGGCGACCAAGCCAAGACCCTCGTCCCGTTCAGAGTCACAAAACATGACCGTGACCTCCTTACGGATTACGATATCGACGGCTGCAATCGGGGACAGCTTGTGTCCCGATGCTGCTCGCTGGCAGGGTGAGTGCACAACGAGCACCGCCCTTGCCCCTCCGCCACGCTCTCTGCTAAGTTCAGAGAGACAGGCGGAGAAACGCCCCACGGAAGCGCGGGCCATGAGCACACAGCCCGCCGCCTCCAGAACCCTATCGGGTTCGCCCGCCCAGTCCAGAAGTCTGCTGCGGGCGACAGTCACTCCAACCCTATCACCCCCGCTAGGGAGACTGTCGCCCGCACCCAGGGTGCACCACGGGGAGGTCTTCTGGCACCGCACCCCCCATTGTCAACACTAGCGTCATCTTGTCAAGATCAAATCATGTAGGTATTATAAAAGAAAGAAGAAATTAATTTGTGACAAGTTTATGTATGTTATTGTTTAAGATAAACATATTATCTCCAGTATAGTCGACAACATTGTATTGGAGACTCGGTTGCCAAAGGAAGAAAAAAAAACATATCTCATCGACCTTATGTACTATTAAGAAATTACGTCGTAATAAGGCACAAAATACAATCTTTCTCGTGCACAACTTCAATTTCACACTCCGTGATTATTACCGAAAATTCGAAAACCTAAACTATGAATAAGTTCTCATTTTTCTAAACAATCTAATCCTCTCGCCTTAAGGCTTCTAGATAATGTCAATGTATATAATAATCATTTCATTTTTGTTAAAAAAAACCGACTTCAAGTCCCTCTTTCTTGAAGTCTCTCTCTCTTTCTTGAGGTTAATTAACGTATCAAAACCCTTTCCAAAGTGTAATAAACACTTTTCTAAAAACTGAATCATAATCGGTTCAGCTAATCGCTAGATAATTGCGCACAAACATCCTTACAATCAATACATAGTATAAAACAAAGTCGCTTTCGCTGTATGTCCGTATGTATGCTTAGATCTTTAAAACTACGCAACGGATTTTGACGCGGTTTTTTTTAATAGATAGAGTGATTCTTAAGGAAGGTTTGTATGTATAATAAATGCATATTGCACCCGTGCGAAGCCGGGGCGGGTCGCTAGTGGATTATAAATGGGGAAGTGAGTTTGTTTGTTTGTTCCGCTTTCACGCAATAACTTCTAAACCGCTAATTGCTTTGAATTTTTGCAGATGTAAAATTAGAAGACCGGATTAAATAATAGGGTACTTTTTATCCCGGAAAATTTTGGTATTCCCGAGGGAAAACAAAAGAATTGGTATAGATGGCGCTGTGTGTATTGGTATTTTTATCCTTTTGTGACGCGAGCGAAGCCGCGGGTAAAAGCTAGTGCATACATACATACAAATATTTAGGTCGAACTGAGAACCTCCTTCTTTTTTTGAAGTCGGTTAAAAAGGCTAAAAAAGAAACCACGGGCTTTGAGTGGGCAATGGCCTATTACGCTTTAAAATATCATTATTCTCATAAGGCATCTGATCAGAGTTCGACGACTAATTGTAGATCAGAACAGTAAAGAAAAGGAATTCCTAAAACCATGCTCTAATTCCTCTCTCCTCTGCAGGACATGGGAAGTACAACTACGGTCTGCTCTTAACCTGCTTCGTGCTGATCATCGCCATGGGCATCGACATCTTCGGGTTAGGCATCATTGTCACTGCTTCCACCTGCGACCTCAACCTGACCCTGAGTCAGATTGGGATACTATCGTCCATGTCTTTTGCTGGTAAGCTTCAGATATTGCATAATAATGACAACGTCTATTAAAACCACTGACGATCTGAGAAGGGTCGCAGGGATTCGTTCGATGTTTATCGCTTACCAATTCGTTGAACTGCAAGTCTTTGAAATGACACGATATGACACGACGATACAAAAGTGATGAAAGCTTGTGATTTTGAAACAGTACATATTATTTATGACTTTTTTTTTGACGTACATAACATCACGCCTTTTATCCCCGAAGGAATAGGCAGAGGTGCACATTATGCTACTGTTTACATTTTTCACTATTTATGTTATGAGTCCCATGTAATAGGGGGTGAGCCTATTGCCATATACCGGGCACAATTTCAAACTCCGTGCTACTACCGAGAATTTTTTTAATAACTCAAGTAATACTTGGCTCGACCCTAGAATCGAACCCGATACCCCTTGCCCGGCAGTTGCACGGGCGAACACTCGGCCAACGAGGCAGTCGTAACTGCCGAACAGTCGTAACTTTGAAACAGTACCTTAAGAATATTGGTAGAGTTAAATCGCCTACGTTTAAAATTAATGAAAATTGTAATCGAGACTCTTGCAACATTAAGTTACTTAGGAGCTTATTGCTGTCTTTTTTTTGTATGTATTTCGTAAAATTACTAAAGAAAATGATGAACCTATTTATTTTTTTTGTCTTCTCTAATTACTATTACCATTTGACTTGTTTATGGAGCGCGAATTAATAAAAATAATCCTATTTTCCAGGTATAATTGTGATGTCGTACCCTTGGGGCTACCTGTCTGACACGAGGGGCAGGAGACTGGTGCTGATGTGGGCTATGAGCGGCAGCTTCATCAGCTCAGCCATCAGCAGCCTGTCTCCATCCTGGCAGGTGCTGGCAGCTCTGAGGTTTATTAGTTCAGCATTGTGAGTATGATGTTTGAGTTTTTAGTAACAGCGCCTAATTAGTTTTTCATAGCAATAACTTCAATTTTAATCTTTTACTTGTTTCTGATTGAGATATCGATGGTGGTCAAAACTAGTACCTTGTTAAATGCATTATGAAATGTCATACATAAAATAACGACCATTCAATGGAAAGATTGGAAATTCAAAATTTTTCTTAATGTAGGTATATATTACCTTAACATTTATTCGCCGATGCAACTGAACCTAATTGTTTCTTTTAAAACCACTTTACAACATTCCGACATAGAACATGGACTACTACGAATACTAAAGTCGTAATAGAAGTCTCGAGGAAGATTTAAGCCATTTCTATTTTTGTTTACCCTCCTTCCGCCAGGTCAAGTGCAGCGGAGTCGGCTACTTACGCCCTGATTGGAGAGTGCTGCGGCGTCAAGGTCAGAGCCAAGTACATGCTGCTCATCACCAGCGCACTGATGATCACACCTACCCTGTATTATAGTAAGTAATCAATTCAAGAGTAGATAGTCAGATAATTAGTCGGTTTATTACCTATATCAGGCAAATAATAGAATTTATTTAGTTTCGACACATGAATCTAAAGGAAGATCTGATGATCATTAGATAATAATATACACATTATTTTTTTCTGCACAGTTCGCAAGGTGGTTGGGCCACCGGCTGCCATGCAACGTGTAGCGGGTTCGATTCCCGTACGGAACAACTCGTTGTGTGATCCACATATTTACAAAAATGACACTAAAATGAAAGTCTGCCCTAAAGTAGAACTTAAACCTCATCCGCTATATTTCAAACTGAATTGTAGGATTGTTTGCCTGTTTTACTAGGTTTCTCTTTTAATTTAAAGTAATCATTTTCGTTTTAATGCTCAGTAGTATCGCGGTGTCTAGAATTGTGCTCGGTATATGGCAAAAGGCTCTACCCCCTATTACATGGTACTCATAATATATGTATATAGTGAAAAGTGGGTGTTACATAGTACAGTGGTGTTAAGTGCCGTAGGCAAAGTGCACTTCTGCCTATCCCAATTGATTGTTATTGATTTCCCTTAGAAAATACCTCATTTTATAAAATTTCTTCTTCCAGTAACCGCCTACCTCATAATGAAGCTGGACTTCACCTACTACCTCCTTGGCATCGAGTACCGACCCTGGCGTCTCCTGACCCTCATCATGGCACTGCCACTGGGGCTTAGTGCCCTCCTCCTGTGGTACTTCAGCGAGAGTCCCAAGTTCCTGGCCAATGTGGGGAGGAATGAGGAGGCTGTGAAGGTGCTGAAGAGAATCTACGTGGCTAATGGACATGATGGGGATGCGTTTCCTGTAAGTTTATATTTTTTTAAACCACACTAGAATTCTTACCTGGGTTGTGGTTGGGATAGGCAGAACTAGGTTATTTATGAAGTTATACCAGTTATTTACTTTGGTGCCTGATTGTATTAAATAGCAATTACGCCCTTATAAACCACTTGCAAACTGGTACATTTTACACTTTTAGTTATTTTATATTTATTTATTTATAGATTAGTCCATGTGGCTGTAATTGATGCATAACATAGTTTAAATTAGAAAATTTGAAAGTACGTAAAGTTGAGTAAAGTGCTTAAAGTTGATAAAGATACACACATTTAACGTAATATCCGCTTATCACTAGTTAACCCTGTTAGTTAGTTCAACCTTAATAATAAAATAATTTAATTGAGGTTAAAATACTTCTTACTTCTAGGTGAAACAAATCTACCTCGAGGACGGTAACAAAGAGGAAGTTGGAGTGTTCTCCCTCCACTCTCTCTGGACCCAGATAGCGCCCCTCTTCAAACCCCCTCTGCTATGGAAGACTGCCTTGTTGTATTACCTCACCTTTGTCACTTATATCGCGTAAGTATATTGATACACTTTTTTAAAGATTTAATCGACCAATTCCATCGCTGCTACAGTGTGCCGCGGCGAAGCAATTATTATTATAATAGCTGCTTCAACTGCCTCTCCAAGGAGAACTGAATCGAACACTTATTATCTTTCTTGTGGTTCAAAGTCTTGATACTAATTTCATTTAAAGAGGCAATCTCCATTTCAAAATGTATGTTGGTCTTTTTGTTCTTTCCAAAGGGTTCAACTCAATCTATAAAGTTATATAAACCATTTTTAATGAACAATCTTTATAATCATTGTATTTCTGTTCCAGTAACAACAGCTTCGCCATCATCCTGCCGACGATCTTCAACATATTCTTCACATCGTACGCCACCAGTGCAGCTGATGCGTCCTTCTGCGACTTATTCCATCTCAGCAATACCACTACTAGTGATGTGGAGATGGTCAGTTCATCATTTAGATCATAGTTATGAATTGGTAACATAAACTAGGATATCGTTGTTTAACAAACGCATATCTGACCATGTAGAAAACTATTTACACGGAGGAGAAGGGCTATCCCAAATGCTGGTGTAATCAAACAAAGGGTTGAGCATCCAGGACTCTCACTTTCTAGACGAAACGCTGCCACCGTATGCCACCACTCTATGCTAGTATTTTGCGGAAGAATCTCTTTGGGACTTCCTCAGTAGATCATTAAATAAATAAAATAGTTCAGTTGGGGCTCGTACACAAAACTGCGTACGACGGCGCATCGCAAGAACTTGCGAATTGATTCGCATCGCGCATCAAATCATTTCTTCCCACAATCTTATTTTTTCCTGTATCTGTAAGCAATAACAGAAGTGCACACTTCTTTTTACGATCCATGTCACGACCTAGTTTTCAATTTAAAATACGTTTAGTACAGTTGACGGTCATCGAAGGAAAGGTCACCCTGAAAGACGCCTTGTCGCACGAAATTGCATTGCAGCAATTCGCATCGTCATTTTCTGCGTTGCAAATGCGCATCGCAGTTTTGTGTACGAGCCCTTATACCACCATAAAATCGTACCGCCTTATCTTCCCTGGTTCACAATGATCTTCTTCCAGGAGCCGACCAGCTGCAAGAACAGCATCGAGGACAACACAATCTGGGCAGGCTGTGCTCATGGCATGTCATTCTTCCTGCTCAATGCTCTCATCTCGCAGTTTGCTGGGAAGAGAAAGGTAACCATATTAAATAACATTTTAACAGTAGAAAGAATTCGTTTAACAGTACAAGTTTTGAATTCATTAATTATATGATATATGAGCATGAACATGATTCCCTAGTGAAATTTCAAACTAGTAAAGTTATCACGCCAAACCGTTAAACATTATTAATTAATTTATAATTCCCATGAAATGTAATGCATAAATAGTACTGTACTGGTCTTTGGTTCAATTACTTTGATAGGTATTTCGATTAGAAAAACATTGTTTTAAGCGATTTGCTTACGCTCTATTTGTAAAATGGGACTTATAAATGCGGAATGTGGGTACATAATTATTATGGAGTTTCTTGCTCGTTCTTTTCAATAGGAATGTACACCTTGGAATGAGCAAATAGCTTTTCTTATATTTTTTTTTTTGTTGGCGTTCAAAGGAACCTTCCCGGTCTAATTGAAATAATTGATTTTGTATTTTGACTTTGACTTTATTCTCTGCAAATTCTTCTTGAGGAATAAAGGTGTGACACTAAGCTATGTTATGGTCAAGGATAACATATTTATTTCAATGGTACGTAGGCCTATGCGTAATTAATTGATTAATTACAAATTCGTGACGAAGATACATATAACAGCCATGCCGATTGAATCACGACATTGAGCATATGAAAAAAATATTTTATAGTACCTAAACGTCACGCCATCTATTAATCTCCAGTGAAGTAACAAATAAACATAACATCACGCCCTTTATCCCTGAAGGGGTAGGCAGAGGTGCCCATTACGCCACCTAATTCCACTGTACCTCTACAATGTAACACCCACTTTACACTATTTATGTTATGAATCCCATGTAATAGGGAGTGAGCCTATTGTCATATACCAAACACAATTCCAGACTCCGTGCTACTACTGAGATTTTTTTTTAAAACCCAGTAATACTTTGCCCGACCCGGTAATCGACCTGAGAACCCATACCCAACAGTCGCACTTGCGAATACTCGGACAACGAGGCAGTCAAGTTTAGTGGAGTAAGCGGGGGCATATACCTATTAGGTGTAACAATAAATACTTTGATACCGATTACAAAAGACTTCGAAACCTAGCCCAAGGAATGATTTATTAAACCAGTTCACTATTCCAACGTTAACATTACAAGGCGGATTTATAATCGAACCCAAACTACGACCGGTTGGTCACTAGTTCTACTGACCCTATATTGGTAAGTCACCTTGAAACGAGTTTTGCTAATGATTTGGACTTAAGTAATGGCCATTAAATAATACGGCTTCTATAAAAATTAACTTAGGTTATGCCATGATCCAAAATGAGGACGTTCAAGGTTGATAGATTTTATCCGACAAAATTTTCATTAGGTAGTCTTGGTTACAACTCCCTGGAGGTAAGGAGGGCAAGAAACCAACTTGCAGTAGCCTGTAAAACATTCCGTGGCACTATTGATGCTCCAGATCTAATGGAGTCATTATCGCGCTTTTACGTCCCAGATAACTATTGCCAGGGTAAAAAGCACAGGCTGTTTGCCGTGCCCTCATGTCGTACCGTCGCACGCGCTAATTCACCTGTTCCTCGCACTCTGGCCGCGCTCAATGATCTCCTGGATTCCAATCCAACTAGTGATCTGTTCGCGGACGGATGGAAGGAGATTTTATCCGAATGCTTGAAGTACTGCGAGAGAAACTCATGAATGGTGTTAACCCTTGTTTTAACTAAGTTTTACTTTTCTTTTGTTTGTGTTTTATTGTTGTATCAGTTACTGTTATTGGATGTTTATGCCGTTGTGACTGTAAAAATAAATAAATAAATAAATTGAGACTTGGCAAATATCAAGAACGGACTTGTATCCAGTACTGCCCACAGGCGGTACCGGTCGCTAACTATCAAGCGATCCACTTGCACCCTAAATTTAATAATGGAGTGCACTTATTTAAAAAAAAAACGATCACTCATAGTTTTACTGTCAGGACGCTAAAGGATGTTTTCAGAAATCTCTCTTAAGGAGCCCCTATTCTAAACTAGATAACACTTAATGACATTTTGGTTTTGATCGACCCGTACGGAACACTTAACCATATACAGGTAAGAGATTAGTTTAGGTCCTCCCTCACGCTAATTAACTCTTAGTTAAGAGACTGTCTTACGGGTGAATGGTGAAACCGGCCATAAGTCTACTTAAGGTACCCGTATTTTATTTTGTGTACAATAAAAGTTAAAGCATTCTTTCAATATCTTCAACAGCCAATGACCATCGTTATCTTGCTGATAGCTGCAGCAGCAGGCGTCGGCATCAACAACACTGGTGAAGCCATATCAGGGCTGGTCCTCTTCTACATCTTCCTCACCACCGCCATGGTCTTCGGAATCATCTCGTCGTACTTCGTGGATTTGTACCCTACTTCATACAGGTGAGCTTACTTTCAGTAGTTGTACTTTGTAGAATGAATGAAATATGTCAAGAAGTTAAAGAGTCATAATTTCCATCATCGTACTACAAGACAATCGGCGAAGCGTCACCGATTCATGGTAGATGTCCCACCCACACGCACGAAGCGCTTCGCATCAAGCTTCCTTGTGCGTACTGCTAAGGAGTGGAATTCTTTGCCAGAGTCTGTGTTTCCTGAAGGGCCCGAGTGAATAGGTTGCTTATGGGACGACATGTTCCATCGTAGACCGTATCATCGCTTACCACCAGGCGAGGTAGTGGTCAAACGGCCCATCAATTATATATAGAAATGGTAAGCAATGATATGGCTTTTATGACGGAGCACGTTTACTCGTAAGCAATCTATTTACTCCGACTTCAAAGACACCCGGGTTACACTATTCAGGAAATATTGTGAATATTTTATAGTGTGAAGTATTTCTTGATGGCCAAATGGGTCTCCAGCGCCATTACCAGACATTTTGGATTGGATGTAGAGGTTGGTGAAAGTATTATTGATCTTTTTGGCTTTCGATACTCATAATAATAACTAGTACGAAGCTTCAAAATCAAAATGTGCTTAGCAAATGTGATGAAGTTTTTTATAGCAGTGAAAAGTGATGTTAGATTTGAGATGTACGATTCGTCGTGGAATAAAATGTACTGTGATATTTTTATGGAATAAGCCGGTAAACGAGCAGACGGATCACTTAATGGTAAGCAATGGGCGTCGCCTATGGATACCCTCAATAACAAAGGCGTTACAAATGCGTTACCGGCCTTTTGGGAATTAAGAATTTGACGATTGTAGGGAATGCGGGGATTGGAGAGACTGGGGAGGAAGGGGTGTATATGCGCCTCCGGTAACCTCACTGACTCGACAGAACACAACACAAACGTTGTTTCACGTCGGTTTTCTATGAGGCCGTGATATTACTCCAGTCGACCCAGCCCATTGGTGACGAAGCGTGACCCTCCCACACTTATGTAGTGTTATGCAATTATTCGAAGACTACGGAAATACTCAGGGGTTTTACCACTTCCATTTGATTGATTAGTTTTAGTCCCAAACTGCGTACATGATTGACCGTCACGCTAGGTCGGTTCAAACTCCAACAACAACAGAAAAAAAAAATCGATGCCAATCCTCTATGCCTATAAATTATTAGCTGTCATAGAAATTAAAGGCCGTTAAGTCGATTCATAGTAGTGCCATCCAATTGAATATTTAGAAATATATAATAACTTCACACAAAATGAACTGCCATAAAATTTTCAAAAATTCCAAAGTTATTGAATCATCTAATTATTACCTTAATGCCCATTAAATGTAGCGGAGAACCTAACGGGTTACCGGGGCTCCGGCTCGAAGCGCAGGAGAAGGAACGGGGTGGTTTTTAGTCAGTAAGAGTCTGACACTCCCTTCCGCCTCACCCAGGCGGAAGCAGTCATTCGATGACATCCCCTTAAAAAAGCCTATTCAATAAATTAAAAAAAGAAATTCCAAATATAAAACTTAAGTAATTCAAGAAAATTTAAAATCTGTTAGACAAAATAAGTAAGTATAAAACAATGCGTTAATTAAAATTAAATAATTTTTATTATACATGTTTTTACTATACCTACACACTATAATCTGTCTAGCAGCTTGATATTTCAAAAATCTGACACGTCAATGTCGATTGACGTGCGGAGTGTAAAAAGTCGCACGCCATATTACGTCTAGGCCACATTTAGATATTATTTTTGTTTAACATAATTGGGTGCCATTAGTGTTTTATTATAAAAACTAATTGCGAACTTGAATCTCGTATTTTGATCTAGAAAAGATGAAGTAAGCGGGCACTGTGCACACTTACAATCTGTAGTTTTTCGTACGTTTTTCACCAATTATGTTATGACTCCCACGCAATAAGGGAAACTATTTTACACACCACATTACAGCCTCTGTGCTTCTATAGAGAACAAGAAGCCAAAAAAACACAATAACACTTTATCCTACCCAGGAATGGAAACTGATACCCCTTGCTTGGGAATCATATACAATTTATTCTATTTTATACAAAAGACCACCATTCAAAATGAAGTTTCAAAAAAATTATTTAACTTTTTGGTTTTTGTATTTTGTGAAGTTTTTCGATAATTTTTGGCTAAAGGACGTTGTTCTGTCTGATCATCAAGCGATTAAGGGTTTCATAAAGTAGTTTTAATGGTGAATCACACGTTATTGACCTCAGCGTTACTTGCAATTAGAAAATTGTTTTGAGAAAAATGCAAGCGGAAATATTATAAAAGCGCTGCAAGTGTTGGTAAAGAATTTGTTTATAAATAAATAATAAATGGATATAACATGGTGCTCACATATGCATACTGACAATTCATAAAAATAGTGCATAAACAAGAAAAAGAAAACTCTTTGTTTCAATAAAGAAAGAAATGCTCGATGCCATAAAGAAACTAGATTAGATTAGTGTTAAATTATGTTTTAAATTACCTACTATTGGAATTTAGCTACTGACTACATTCGAGTATTGTCCAGTGGAGCCGAACCAACATGCTGCCAAGCATTCTTATCTTCAAGATAATCTGTCAGTGTGTAGTAGGCTTGATTACATAATTCGCGCTTAATATATGTTTTAAATGTACTTTCAATAAGATCTAGTATGCTACTTGGTATTTTATTATAGCATTTAATACATACCCCGTAAAGGATTTGTGTACCTTGGACAGTCTGAATTGCGGTATAGCTAACTTATTTTTGCGTCTAGTATTAAAATTGTGTCTAAATAACTTGTTAAGTATATTCAAAAACAAATATAATACAAACACAATTAGCTATAATTACATTATGTTAATTTAATTACAATACTCAAATTAAATAGAGGTAAATTAATTTGTGTACGTATTAGTTGGTAGCAAAAACACATACATAATTATTTACTTTTTTAATTTTTTAACTAGAATCGTTAACCTTTAAACAATTGACCTCTAAATCATTATATAATATACATTTTAACATGATATAATGCCTATAGATATTATGTAACGTTAAGTAATTTTTATATATAAACTTGTTTAAACTCATGACAGTTGAGAATCCATTAAAGACTGTACTTTAAACCAAGTAAGGATAAGTGTATACTTAAAAATAAATATGAATCATTGGACTATAGGATACATATATAATTCTTAGTATTTAACATAACATAACATCACGTCTTTTATCCCCGAAGGGGTAGGCAGAAGTGCACATTATGCCATTGTACAATGTAACACTAACTTTTCACTATTTATGTTATGAGTCCCATGTAATAGAGGATGAGCCTATTGCCATATACCGGGCACAATTCCAGACTCCGTGCTATTACTGAGAATTTTTTAAAAACCTAATAATACTTTGCCCGACCTGGGAAACGAACCCGAGACCCCTTGCCCGGCAGTCGCCCTTGTGACCACTCGGCCAACGAGGCAGGTCTTAGTATTTATTTGTGTTTTATTTATTTGGAAATTGAATTAAAGATTGTTCCGAACATCAATCTCTCTTATTCCTATGCTAAAGAATTAATGTTTTTATAAATTCAATAGCTTGTTTAGTAAAGTGTACCTATATAATATGATTTAATACGCCGCTCCTCATGAACGAGATTGAACCAACGGCAGGGTAGAGAGATAAGTAGGTACCAATCACCACGGATGGGGCCCAATAGGGCTGATGCCGATACGGAGCCGCGGAGAACCTAACGGGTTACCGGGGCTCCGGCTCGACGTGCAGGAGAAGGAACGGGGTAGTTTTTAGTCAGTAAGAGTCTGACACTAAGGCGAGAGAAGTCATTCGATGACGGTCCCCCTTAAAAAAAATGACTTTTTCCTAATTACAAGTACCAAGGCTTATAATTTCTAATTATAAGTTTGTAATCGCCAACCCGCATTGAGCAAGCGTGGTGATTAATGCTCAAACCTTTTGCGTTTGAGAAGAGGCCTTTGATCAGCAGTGGATACTTATAGGCTGTTGATGATGATGATGATGATGACATGTATAATAATAACAAGTCATGGAATCCTTAAGCCAATTACAGAGTTTTTCAAAAACAGGAGAATGAACAACATACAATTAAAATAATCAATGCAAGTATCGTTTACATTTATTAAAAGATAAAAATGATTAAACCAGGATTCGAATTCATATCCGCCAGTATCAGTTGAGTTCTTTGAACTCAGTTTACGTCACATACAAGAAGAAAGAAAAATAGCATGAAACAAAGAAATCACATTAAAAATACTGAGTACTTTCCACTTATTTATAATCGTACATTTTTAAATCGGAATGCGGTAATAATGTCCGTGCAAAATTCATTTTATTTGGTTCAGAAATATACCTAGAATTCATGTATATGGGACTTCCCCTAATACGAGCCAATGTCGTCCACTTTCACTGCTAAAAAATTAATAAAGATATTTTCTTTTTCATTGCTTAAGTTGCCACTGTAGATGGAAACTTTTTTAATTCAGTTATTTAGATTTTTCTTCAGATTTTAGATAAAACCAACTTGGAGATCATGCGATCTACAATCTATATAGATCAAGGAATAACGCTAAAAGTAAGATATATGAAATTTTTATCCGTGTTTACTAAGTCAAAGTTAAAGTCAAAGTCAAAATCATTTATTTCAATTAGACTTATAAGGCACTTTTGAACGTCAAAACAAAATATTTCAAAATTAAAGAAAAAATATCAGTCTATCGGTCAGTCTTCAAGTGAAGCTATTTCCTCGTTCCAAGGTGTAGATTCCTATGGATAAAAACGAGAACTAAATATCTCGATATCGTCTTAAAGTTACATACTTCTACAACACGATGGGGTTGTTGACCCATCAAGTTTGATGACCAGGTCAAATGCGTAAAAGCCCTCCTTCCCTCCAGCTCCTAACAAATGGCCTGTCTGAAATGCCAAGATACAATCGACAGATAAAATTTCAAAAGCACAATGGCTGTTGTACAATGAGATACGTAAATCATCGTTTTCCAATGTTTGTATGTGCATGTGCGATAGTCTTCTAAACGGATGAACCAAATATGATGAATTTATAAATATGATAATAAAAAATGATATTAAAAGCTCATAATTTGTTGTTCATCCATTAGTAGACATAACATCACGCCTTTTTATCCTTGAAGGGGTAGGCAGAGGTGCGCACAGAAGTAACACCCACTTTTCACTATTTATGTTATGAGTCCCATGTAATAAGGGGTGAGCCTATTGCCATATACCGGGCACATTTCCAGACTCCGTGCTACTACTCAGTTTTTTTTTAAACCCAGTAGTCCTTTGCCCTACCCGGGAATCGAACCCTAGACCCCTTGTTCGGGGTGCGGTGCCAGAAGACCTCCCCGTGGTGCACCCTGGGTGCGGGCGACAGTCTCCCTAGCGGGGGTGATAGGGTTGGAGTGACTGTCGCCCGCAGCAGACTTCTGGACTGGGCGGGCGAACCCGATAGGGTTCTGGAGGCGGCGGGCTGTGTGCGGAGGCTCATAGCCCGCGCTTCCGAGGGGTGTTTCTCCGCCCGTCTCTCTGGACATAGCAGAGAGCGTGGCGGAGAGGCAAAGGCGGTGCTCGTTGTGCACTCACCCTGCCAGCGAGCAGCATTGGGACACAAGCTGTCCCCGATTGCAGCCGTCGATATCGTAATCCGTAAGGAGGTCACGGTCATGTTTTGTGACTCTGAACGGGACGAGGGTCTTGGCTTGGTCGCCCGGACCGCGAGGAAGATAACCTCTATAAAAAATTCCTCCAATACTAAGTTCTGGTGCGCGGCGAGAGTATGCATGGCTGAGGAGTAGTGTCAGTCGCGAGCGCACCCCCAGCTAGGGGACCAGTGGACCCTCTAGTTGGGAAACAAATTTTCACTTACCCAGGTACAGGGGGCACTGCCTGGGTGGACCGAATATTTCCCCCATACTCGTGGGAACTTTATGGAGCAAATTTCAAAAAAAACCACATCTGGAGGAGGAGAGTGCGGGTGAGCTTGGCTCGCCTGCGGTAGCGGGAGAAGGGAGCCCAGTGGCTCCGGGGCTCGTGGTAGGGCGCTGGACTCGTCCAGCAGGCCCCACACACGGGAGTCTAGTCGGAGGGGGTCGGATTCAGAGTCCGACACAACATTGGCGGAGCGGCTGAGCGTGAGCTCGAAAGGCTCACGCCGCCGCGCGACGGGGACGTTCAAACGCCCCAGGCTGGAGGAGGACAGTTTGTCCCCGTCCTCCGGCGCTCAGGAGGCGCCTCCCCCCAAGGTCCCCACGGCAGCGCGGGGTAGGGGCGGCAAGGGCAGCGGTCGCCGGAAACCGGCACCAGCTGCCTGCGCGGAGTCAGCCGAGCAGCTGGCCGCGGAGGGCAGGGCTCTCTCAAGCGCTGCCCGCTCGGAGTCCTCTGCGGCCGAGATGTCCGGCGTGGAGATGTCGGAGGGCGAGCGCGGCTCTGAGAGCGAGAGCTGCTCCGGGGGCCTCCAACAGGCCATTACGGCGGAGCTCTACAAGCTGGCGATGGGGAAGTCCCAGCCGGTTAGGCTCCGCCTCCTCAGAGCGGCAGCGGCCACAATAACGGAGGCGGCCTTGGAGCAGTGTGCGATGCCCACTGCGGGAAAGGTGCGCTCCGAGCTGGCCGAGATGCGGCGGGAGCTGACGCGCTTGGCGGCCTCCAATGCGGCTCTAGAGGCCGAGCTGCGGACGGCCAGGGCCGAGCCCCCGGCGGAGGCCGACGTAGTCGGACTGCTGCGGGCGGAGTTGGCTGCCTTCCAGCGACGTTTTGACGTGCTGGAGGGCAGGCTCTTGCGCCCCCCACTCGCGGCGAGTCAGGTCGCCCCCGCGGTCCCGCGGTCGTACGCGGCCGCTGCGGCCAAGCCTTCGACCTCGGGTCAGGCTAGCCGCAGCTCCCAACCGCTGGCAAGGGCGCGACCGGCTGCCCCGGCGAGGGCCTCGGCGCCCCCGCCGGCGCAGACCCCAGCTGCGCCGACGGCGCCAGCGCCCGCAGGGCGCAAGGAGAGGAGAGGCGCTCCAGCCCGGCAGGCTGGAGTTGCGGCAGCGGTGGTGGAACCCGCCCCGCGAGCGGAGGACGGCGGCGGGTGGCAAATCGCCGGCGAGGCGAGGAGAGTCGCCAAGGAGGGCCGGAAGCGCCGCAAAAAGGCGCAGCGGCAGCGACGGCAGCAGCAGCGCAGGGAGAAACGCGCTGCTGCCTTGCTCCTCGCCCCTAAGACCGCGGCTGTAGTGATTACGCTGCAGCCCGAGGCGGTCAATAGGGGCGTCACTTACGGCGACGTCCTCGCCAAATTGAAGGGGGCGGTATCTCCTGCGGAGTTCGGGGCGCCAGACGGGTTCGCGGTCAAGGTGACCGCTACCGGAGCCCGTCTTTTGGAGGTCCCCGGCGCGACCAGCGGCCCATCGGCCGACGCCCTGGCCGAGAGGCTTAGGGCGTGCCTCGGTGCGGACGAGGCCAACCAAATGCCTGGATGTCAGGATCTTGGGCCTGGACGACTCCGTAACGGAGAGTGAGGTGGTGGCCGCTGTGGCCAGGACGGGAGGGTGCCCTGCTGACCAAGTTAAGGCAGGCGCCATCCGCCCGGACAACTCGGGGCTGCGCACTGTTGTGGTCAGCTGCCCCGTCACAGCGGCCAAGAAGCTGAAGGAGGGCAAAAGGCTCTTGGTGGGATGGGTCTCGGCGCAGGTCAAGCTGCTCGAGACCCGGCCTCTGAGGTGCTACCGCTGTCACGTGGGGGAGCACGTGAGTGTCAAATGCACCTCGGAGGTGGACCGCAGCGACTGTTGCTTCCGCTGCGGTCGGCCCGGTCACAAGGCCGGCTCGTGCAACGCCCCGCTGCACTGCAACGCATGTGCGGCGGCTGGCAAGCCGGCCAATCACCGGGTCGGGAGCAAAGGCTGCTCCCCTCCCGCCAAACCCAAGGGCAAAGGCAGGCCCATTGCCGCCCCTGCCGTTTCCGCCGCCGCCGCCGCCACTGCCACCGCAGTCGCCGCTGCCGCCACTGAGGAGATCGGAATGGACTGCCAATAATGGCCCCATTCCGCCTCCTCCAGGCGAACATCAACCGCTGCGCCGCTGCTCAGGATCTCCTGCTCCAGAGCATGGCGCAGTGGTCGATCAATGTCGCCGTGGTCTCCGAGCCGTACTTTGTCCTGCCCAGGGATCACTGGGTGGCGGACCTGGACGGCTCGGTGACCATCATCTCGTCGGCCGCCGCCGGTACCCCGACTCTTGAGGCTGCTCAAAGAGGCCGGGGTTGTGTCGCAGCACGGTTCGGAGAGCTCGCTGTGGTGGGCGTGTACTTCTCTCCGAACCGAACTCTCGCCGAGTTCCACAACTCCTTGAGGGAGTTGGTCACTGTCGTCGTCGGGTTCCGTTCCCTCCCCGTGCTCGTCCTCGGGGACTTCAACGCCAAAAACTTGGCTTGGGGTTCCCGGTTCACCGACGTCCGGGGTAGGATGGTGGAAGACTGGGCCCTTGAGACAGGCCTAGTCGTCCTAAACCGGGGTTCTGTCCCCACATGTGTGCGGATGCAGGGCGAGTCGGTGGTGGACATTTCGTTCGCCAGCCCTGCTCTATCACCGCGTATTGTTGGCTGGCGCGTCATGGAGGAGGTGGAGACGTACTCCGACCACCGGTATATCCGGTTCGACGTCTCCGCCGAGTCCGCAGACCCGCCGGTCAGACAGGCCCCATGTAGCCCGCGTTGGGCGCTGAAACAGCTGGACCGGGAGCTGCTCCTGGAAGCCGCCATCGTGCAGGCCTGGGTGATACCACCGGTCAGGCCTGCCGACGTTGACGATGAGGCCAAGTGGCTCCAGGACGCCATGTCCAGGATCTGTGACGTGGCGATGCCCCGGATCCGGTCGAGGCAACAGAAGCGCCAGGTGTACTGGTGGTCGCAAGAGCTGGCGGCTCTGCGCAAGGCGTGCACTACTGCGCGACGCCAGTACACTAGGCACCGCAGGCGCCGTATCCGTCCTCCTAATGCGGAGGCGAGAGAGGCGGAGTTATACGAGGGATACAGGGCGGCGAAGGCCCTCCTCAAGGCGGAGATATTGCGGGCCAAGGAGGAGGCCCGCCGAGAGATGCTGGGGACTCTGAATAGAGACCCGTGGGGACGCCCGTACCTGATGGTACGCGACAAGCTCCGTGCTTGGGCTCCCCCGCTCACTCAGAGTCTCCGGCCAGAAGTCTTGGAGGAGGTGATTGGCGCCCTGTTCCCCCGACTGTGGAGGGGCTTCACCCCTCCGTATATGACTCCGCCCCCTGCGGTGCCCGACGCGGGCTACAGCGACGACGACGATGACATCGTCCCAGAGGTGACCGAGGCAGAATTGAGAGCGGCGGTGCGCCGGATGGGCGCCAAGAACACCGCCCCAGGACCCGACGGCCTGCATGGCAAGGCATGGGTCCTGGCCTCAGAGGCTCTCGGGCCTCGATTGATTGGTCTCTACAGCGCATGTCTGGAGAGAGGCCAGTTCCCGCTTCTCTGGAAAGCGGGCAAACTGGTCCTCGTGCGGAAGACGGGGCGCCCTGCGGACTCTCCGTCCGCGTACCGGCCCATAGTGCTGCTCGACGAGGTGGGGAAAGTCTTCGAAAGAATCATTTCGAACCGCCTCGTCGCGCACCTGACGGACATTGGGCCGGACTTGTCGGACGGCCAGTTCGGCTTCCGCAGAGGGCGCTCCACGGTGGACGCCATCATGCGCGTTAGAGACCTCACGACGGGGACTGCAGTGTCCAGGGGTAAGGTCGTAGTGGCGGTGTCTCTGGACATCGCCAACGCCTTCAACTCCCTGCCCTGGAGCTGCATCTTGGAGGCACTCCGATATCATCGGGTGCCTACCTACCTCCGTCGTGTAATCGAGGCTTACCTGACGGACAGGTCCGTCAGCTACCCCGGTCACCGGGGCGAGTGGAACCGGCGAGAGATGTCACGCGGTGTTCCACAGGGTTCGGTTCTGGGGCCGCTCCTGTGGAACATCGGCTATGACTGGGTGCTGCGCACCGACCTCCCGAACGGCGTTAGCACAATATGCTACGCCGACGACACGCTGGTGCTAGCGCACGGGAGGTCGCACCAGGCGGCGGCCGACTTAATGGCGACAGCGGTTGCGACAGTCGTTGAAAGAATCCGGCAGTTGGGACTCGAGGTGGCGCTCCACAAGTCCGAGGCCATGTGCTTTCATGGCCGCGGGAACGCGCCACCTCCGGGTGGGTCCCAAATAACGGCGGGAGGGGTTACCATCGGCGTCGAGACGGCGATGAAGTACCTAGGACTCGTCCTCGACAGTCGGTGGAACTTCATAGAGCATTTCCGACGTTTGGCTCCAAAGTTGGAGAGGACGGGGGCTGCGTTCAAACGCATCCTCCCCAACCTCGGGGGGCCAAACGCCTCCTGCCGGAGGTTATACGCCGGGGTCGTGCGGTCCATGGCCCTCTACGGCGCCCCTGTTTGGGCGCCGAACTTGTTGCGGCGTCCTGCTCGGACGCTGCTCAAGTCACAGAGGGTCATGGCGATCCGAATGATCCGCGGATACCGCACGATCGCTGGGGAGTCGGCGAACCTCCTTGCCGGATTACCGCCGTGGGATCTGGAGGCGAAGGTGCTCGCGCGCGTGTATAACATGCGCGCGGAGGCACGTCGCCGGGGCGAAACTCCGCTGCCGCGCCAGATAAGTGCGTGGCGGGATGAGCTCCGGCGCGATCTCATGGCGGAATGGCAGCAACGACTGTCGCAACCGAGGGCTGGGCTCGCTGCCATTGCAGCGGTAAGTCCCCTCTTTGAGGAGTGGCTTGAGAGACGCTACGGCGTCCTCACCTACCGCCTGACGCAGGTCCTCACCGGACATGGAAGTTTCGGGAGGTACCTGTGTCTGATGGGGCGGGAGGAAACGCCCGGGTGTCATCACTGCGAGGACCGCCCTGAGGACACGGTGGAACACACCGTAGCGGAATGCCCTGCGTGGGCTGAGCACCGCCGTGCCCTCAGGGAAGTGATCGGCGATGGCGACCTCTCGCGTCCGGGCCTAGTGCAGGCCATGATGCGGAGCGAGGGGGACTGGGATGCCGTCTCCTCCGTTTGCGAAGCAGTCATGCTAGCTAAGGAGGAGGCGGGACGCGTGAGGCAGCGAAGCGCTGCCTCCTCGCGACCCAGCCATCGCGAAGGACACACCGGGCGTCGGGGATCGCGGGACGATCTCCGGCCACCGTAAGCGCGGGCCTGCGGACGGCGAGCATGGGTGGCTCCCCGTCCGACCAGAAACAGACCCGAGCGTACGGCGCGTCGCGTTCCGCGCGCGCCTCAAAGAGCCATCAGACCACCACAGATGGGGCCCAATAGGGCCGATGCCGATTCGGAGTCGCGGAGAACCTAACGGGTAACCGGGGCTCCGGCTCGACGTGCAGGAGAAGGAACGGGGTGGTTTTTAGTCAGTAAGAGTCTGACACTCCCTTCCGCCTCACCCAGGCGGGAGCAGTCATTCGATGATTTTCCCCCCTTAAAAAAAAAAAAAAAAAAAGACCCCTTGTTCGGCAGTCGCATTTGCGACCCCTAGGCTCTTACAAAAACGAATACTTTCAACGATACATTGATTTGAAATGTCGCGTGACGTCACTTCTATGTACATTTTATACGTAGAAATGACGTTTTAGCCCCCACTCCTAAACTTTGATTCGTTTTATCTAAGTATTGTTTTATTATACAACAAAATAAAAAATACGTGTGTGATATTTTTTCATCACCTAACTTACGGACTAATTCTACGTGCGATTCAATATGTCTAAGTATCCTTTCGGTTAGACATCATTAGCTATGCGTGTCTGACTATAGTTATAGTTTTTGTCGAACCTATTTGTACCACTTAATGAAAATATATATATGTTATATAAGATAGGTACAATATATTATGCTAATAATATAAATTGACTTTTTATTTAAGTATCGGAAGCAAAAAGGTGTCAGTTAGAAGTCATGTTAGCACTCAAGATTTTACTAGAACATTCTAAGTAGTACTTTTAATATTAATTGATAACTGGCTCAACATGTAATTATTGTTAGCTTGAAACTGCCTTTGTTATGTAATTGTAAAAAATATATTTACATACAAAAACGTCATTATTAAATAACTATTATCATACAATCAACAAGTAAATAATTCCTTTAGTTAAATTATGAAAACAATTATTCTTATCTACTAAAATAATCAAATAAATCTTAAAATTCATGTTAATTTAAATTTTTTATATACTTCTATAGGTTTGTCTATTATAAAGTTATTTTAAACTCAAAAGAACAAATAGATTTTTTGTATGCGTTTAATGTTTTTTCCCATCTGCTATATGACATTAATCAACCACGTGGTTGTGTGAATTAAAATTGTAAAAAAAATAAAAGTGTGATTATCGCAATCAAAAATTCAACAATTCTTGCATTTATTATAACATTAGATAAAATTAAAAATATGATGCAAGTGCAACACTCTGACCAAATCAAACATAGCTCCGTCACTTTCACACGGTTGATAAAGAAATGATGTGGAAAAGAGACAGAATATCAAAATAATTTTGAACAGGTGATTGACCCACTACATTACGAAACAAGTTGATTGCCGTGACCTCTAGCGAAATTAATCATCAATGGCTAAAATGCATCACGAACGAAATTTATTAATAACTTTAACGAAAATATGAATGTATTCAATTTAAACCTGCTAAATGAAATGGAAACAAAAATTATCTAATGTTTTTATGGGTAACCAGGTAAACGAGCGTATGGGTTACCTGATGGTAAGCAATCGGCGCCGCCTATGGACATACATGAAACACCGGAGGCGTTATAAGTGGCGATTCGTGGATTCGGGATATTGGGGATTGGTAATTGGCCTCCGGTAACCACACTCATACGACGAAATACAACGCAAGTGTTTCATAAAAGTAGGGTAAAAAAAGTAAAAGTGGAAATTGGAAGTGAATAGAATTCGAGGGATGTAGTGATACAGAGGAGGAGTGAATAAAATTAATTGTTGAGAAAATATTTTTGACATCTATTCACCTCATTCTTATATCTATTCACCCTTTGAATTCTATTCACCTCGTTTTTCGGTAGTACATAAAGAAGTATGGTATGGTACAATACATTTGCGAACAAGTATATATATGAAATATATTAGTTTATCTTTCATTGTTCTATAAAATCACTGCTTGCCTCTTGCACCTACCATTTACTCTCCCCTGCATCACCCAAAGGTCAGACTGGTAGAAAATGCCTGCGGCATTAAGTCCACCTTATGTACATTTTGTGCATGAAGCATATTAAATAAAAAAATATGGCAAATGATGCATTTATTAGAAGGAAAATTTGGTAATTTAATTTAGAAAAATCAAAGGTGAAGGCGATGAGCGGTATGTAGGTATCCTTTTATGAAATGAGGAAAAAGCAAATTGTAATACAGTTCATGATATCAAATCATTTCGAAATAGACTTAATGGTAGACGTAATATTATTATTATCTTATTTATTGTTACTAAACAAGATTTCGTCAAGCAACTTGCACGTGGTGACGGTAAAGTCACCACAAGTCAAGGTAGAACATGTCTACTTTTTGTTTTGCTTTTGTTTTTTCTTAAAGTTGCACCACTCTAGGATTTCCTTCTGTGTCGTGGGTGCGTTTACAAACATATGCGTTCACCCAGACCCGAAACAACTATTTGCGGATTCCGCAAAGAGTTGCTCCGGTTGCTAAGCCGACAACATTTATTATTATATTAATAATTAATTCAATATTTTATTTATGGGATAAGCCGATAAACGAGTAGACGTATCACCTGATGGTAAGCAATCGGCGTCGCTCATGGACACCTGAACACCGGAGGCGTTATAAGTGCGTTACGGGTCTTTTGGGATTATAAATTTGAGGATTGTTGGGGATTCAGGAATTGGGAAGGGGGGGTGTAAAAAGAGAGGGGGTTGAAGTCAGCAGTCAAATACAGCTCATAAAAGAATTATTTTTGTCTATAATAATCCTGCAGTTATTTTATTAAGATTTGTTCAATTTGCTTATTATTCTTGTTTTCCAGAGGTATGATAGCCTGCCTGGGCATGATGGTTGCCCGGCTGAGCGCGTTTGCAGGCACAAACATACTGAGTGGCGCCATGACCGACCACTGCTCAGTGGCGCTGTACTCCGGAGCTGGTATCGTACTCAGTAAGTATTTCTACTCAATACATTCAATTGTTTTAGGATAAGTAACGTTTATATTACCAGTTGGATACAACTAAGTATTTTGTAACTCAAGTTATGAAGGCTATATTTGATCTTATTCGTTGGTCGGGTGGTAACATTTGCGACTGTTGTATAAAACAAAGGGTCTTAAATGAAAGCTAATAAAATATCCTATTATATTTTCATTCTGTTTTAACCTCTCTGGTTTACGACTCACAGATCTAAGCAAGACACAATGAATATCAAATAGTTTCAGTCGGTTAATAAAGGCTAAAGTAATTACTAGAATTGAATTTTGTTTAGTTAATAAAATAATACGTAACATCACGCCTTTTATGGCGTAGGCACTCAATGCCACTGTATAATGTAACACCTACTTTTCACTTATGTTACGAGTCCCATGTAATAGGGAGTGATCCTATTGCCATATACCGTCACAATTTCAGACTACGTAATACTACTGAAAATGTTTTAAAAAACCCAGTAGTACTTTGCCCGACCGGGGAATCGAACCCGAGATCCCTTGCCTGGCAGTCGCGCTTGCGACCGCTAAGCCAACGAGGCAGTTATTAAAATAATTTGTTAAATTGCAGGTGGTGCTGTAGCAGCTTTGTTCTTGCCTTCAGACAGGTCGATACGTTCGTGATTAAATACCTTAAGTATAACATAAATAGATATTATAAATAAGAGCTTTGTTAATAAATATGATTACTATTACAAATTCTAAATGTTTTTTTATTTATCAACCGTTAGCATTTCGCATCTCATTTCAGCAGCATCTAGATGATGAACTTTTAATAACTTAGTTGCTAACTCCGAGCTACGATCCTCAATAGAATAGGATGCTTATGGGCAGACGTGCTACATCGTAGGCCGCATTATCACTTACCACCAGGCGAGACAGTGGCCAAACGTCGGCCCATCAAATATGTATACATGATTATAATATATATTACCTTCAAACCTTCAAGAAAAGTGCGTATTCCTTTTTAAAAGGCCGGCAACGCACCAGTAACTCCTCTGATGTTGCGGGTGTCCATGGCTGATCGCTTACCATTGGGTGATACTGATACGTCTGTTCGTTTGCCTCCTATTCAAATAAAAAAAATTAAAAGTAAGTAAGGTACTTGTTCATCAGTGGACGTTTTCCAGCATATGATAACAAATCCATTCCATAGTGAACAATTCATCCTTGATTAACCAAACATCACGGGTTACTCACGTGAATATACTGAGAAAAGCTCTACTAGTTTCGAACCAGAACAGTAGGTTGCGCGACATCGCCGCGACCGCGCACGCTGCTCATGAGGAAGAACCCCTCTGAGGTTCGAAACTAGTAGAGCTTTTCTCAGTATATTCACGTGAGTAACCAGCAATTTTTAGTTAATTTAGTATGTCTCACGATAGTTATTACCTCTATAAAAACAATTTATTCATCCTTGATAGTTCTTACAAGTAGTATTTTTATTTTATCAGATTATCTACGTAATCTGACATTTAGGATTTATACAAATGACGTATTGATAAAGTTCAATGTCCCTTCCTACGCAGTATTATAGGGTCAGTACAAAAAATGAATCTCCATAAATATGATCGTTAATGACACTTTATGACTTTCCGAACTCGCTCTTGACCCCGATTTCCCGAATGTGATTAACTTATGATGATTAAACTTTTTCGAACATTCCGTTGTGAAGTCCACATTCTTACTTATGACGACTTTATACATATTTATGACTTCTTAAAACTATAATCTAGACTGAAAACGTGACTGGGGCATAAAGGAGGTTTTACACTGACACTGTTTCGTATCTACTAAAATAATGATTCTATCATACTAAAACAGTAGTAAAATGCACACACGCATACACAAACCAAGCAAGATTTATTGGCGCAGTGGCTGGTGGCCGTGCAACTTGCGCAACGTACGGGTTCGATTCCCGCACGAAGCAACTGTTGTTGTTTCGAGTCTGGGTGTCATGTATATATGAACTTGTATGTTTGTTAACGCACCCACGACACAGGAGAAAATCCTAGTCTAGAGGTAATATATAAAATTCTCGTGTCACAGTTTTCGTTGCCATACTCCTCCGAAACGGCTTGACCGATTTTGATGATTTTTTTGTGGTTATCTATGAGAATCGGCAAACATTTATTTTTCATCCCCCTAAATGTTAGGGGTGTCCACCCCTAAATTTTTTTTATGTTTTAGACAAAATTTTTAATTTCTATTTTTTATGATACAACATACAAAAATACATACCTCTACAATCCTCAATTTTCACCTTTCTACGATCAACCCTTATTTTTTAATAGCCAAGGAAATTATTTATATTGCAAAACAACGTTTGCCGGGTCGGCTAGTGTGGGATAACGTTTAAACACACTCCAGCTTTAAAATAATGAATACAGAACTTTGCAAATGCTACTCCAAACTATAAAACTGAACCTTTCTTTTGTGCTAAAGCTAATCGAAATTCAGACAGAAAAATAACGGCAGGAATTCTCCTATAGGGAAACCCCCGGTTACATTCGAATTTTGACCCAAACCGGTTGTCAAATCCTGGAAATGGCAGTCTAAAATCGGTTGTGGTGAGTAAGTTAATGATTCAAGGAAGCAAATGTTTTATTATTTTTAAATTAATGTAGATTAAACAAACTGACTGCATAGTGGGCGCTGTTGCTACGAAAGGTAGGTATCGCTAGTTCGATTATAGAACTCTTTGCGAGATAAACTTTTCGGATTGTTCCGGGGATGGGTATAATAATGTATTATATATTATATGGTGAACATTTGGTGGAGCTTAGAACCAGGAGACAGACATATCCAAAAATCCTACAGAAATATAAATAATAACATAATATAACATCACGCCTTTTATCCTCGAAGGGGTAGGCAGAGGTGCACATTACGGCACTTAAGGCCACTGAACAATGTAACACCCACTTATCACTATTTATGTTACGAGTTCCATGTAATATGGGGTGAGCCTATTGCCATATACCAGGCACAATTCCAGACTCCGTGCTACCAGATTCGACCCGAGACCCCTTGCCCGGCAGTCGCACTTGCGACCACTCGGCCAACGAGGCAGGCGAATATTATACAAGACATAAATCACGCCGATTATATTCAAGGGCACACTTCTCTTTCCTTTGTTTTTGTTGTGTATTTCCACAATATTGCTGATAAAGTAGGAGTTAAAATTAAATGTATCAATCGTTGATTGATGGTACCACAAATTAATAAACCTCAGGTCTGATCACAGTTATAAAGGTATAAGCAATAAGAGAGCACTGTACATAATGAAACCTCACAGAAAACGGACGTGAAGCAACGCTTGCGCTGTGTTTCGTCGTGTAAGTGAGGTTACCGGAGGCCCAATTACTTTCCCCTTCCCCAATCTCCCCAGTCCCTGAATCCCCAACGATCCTCAAACTCCTAATCCCCAAAAAGCCGGTGACGCACTTGTAACGCCTCTGGTGTTCCATGTGTCCATGGGCGACGCCGATTGCTTACCATCAGGTGATCCGTCTGCTCGTTTACTGGCTTATGCCATAAAAAAAAAGTTGGTGGGTCTCTGTCAATTGTTATGGTTAGGTTATAAATCTGATATTTTTATTGAAATATGTTTATTTCTTATGCAGCTAGTCCGCTATAAAAACAAGATCTTCTAGGAGTCTACAAATGATAGGGAATACAATACATAATTATCCGATACAGTGGGGCAACGTATTTAAAAAAAAAATAATACTCTTGGCTCCATGGCCAACAATGTATGGACGCAGAACAATGTCATTTGTAGTCATCGCGGGATGAGTAGGGAAGCCCACACGATGTATAGTATTATATACGAACCCTTGACGCCTGAGGTTACTAAAAAAATAACAATTTAAATCTTTTTAAAACACATACTTTAACAGCTTACCATTTATGTTCATGTAAACTTAATTCGTATAGAAAATGTCAGCTCAATCGCTTGAAGATATCTGCTTCATTTAGTTGCAAGATTATCTACCAGGCACGATGGTGGCTAAACGTTCAACCTATCAAGTATAATAAAAGAACTTTACACACATGCTTTTTTTAAAGGGGGGAAATAATCCAAAGGTCTCCCGCCTGGGTGATGCGAGAGGGAATGTCAGACTCCTACTGACTAAAAACCACCCCGTTTCTATACCTGTACTTCGAGCCGGAGCCCCGGCAACCCGTTAAGGCCTCCGCGGCTCACATACACACTTAGATACATTGTAGGGTTAATAAAAACTTAAAATAATTGCTTGACCTTGCTATCATAAAACTAAGTGTAATACTTTATACTACCTATAAAACGATTGTAAGGAGATCATCTATTGGTTTCCCGTATAATTATAGTTAATATAGGTATTATAACTAAGTACTATATAAGTCATAAACTTACTATGTATGTAAACAGGGTGCAATAAAGGATGTCTTCCTTGAACTGAGACCTGTACAAAGTCAAAGTACAGACCTTCTACAATTTCATCTAAATGATTTCCACTTCGTAGCAGCGCGATAGTCGCCGCGTCGCGGGTCCTGGAATGCTGGTCATGAATATGAGCTTCTAGCATGGCTTGAAACTAGTCGAGTTCTTCGTCAAATTATTACGCGAGTAAGCCGAAAAACATAATAATTAATTTCCATTAGTTAATTAATTTTATCCGATCATCATTACGTTTACCATTTTTTTTAAATTAGATGGGACAGACGTTTGACCACTATCTCGCCTCGTAAGCGATGATGTAGCCTACGATGGAGCACGGCGACCCATAAGCAACCTATTTACTCGGGCCTTGAAGACACCCAGGTTACACCCTCATATAATATCTTATATTATCATACTAATATTTGTCAACTAACACAATGTATTTTGCAACACTTGGAATTCAAACCATCTGCCAAAACTCATATGCAGACTACTCGACCTTTATGGTAGCGAGGAGATTCTCTATATACTTACATGGACTAAAACAAGATTAGCTTATTAGTATATTTCTCACGAACGATGGCATTGACAACACTTATTAATTTTACACGGTTAGTGCGGTGGCTGAGGCACCGGCTGGCGCACGACATGGGGTTCGATTCCCGCACGGAGCAACTCTTTGTAATTGTTTCAGGTCAAATTGTTGTTCCGGGTCTGGGTGTGATGTTTATGTGAACATATATGTTTGTAATCGCACCCACGACAAGTGGGGAAAATCCTAGTGCAACGTTTAAAAAAATATTCTATTCTTGTTAACCATAAGTTTATAGTTACTAAGAATGTATGGAACTTTTAAATTTTAAAACAATTACTTTTTAATGTAGGTATTTCCAAACGAATATGGGTTTAATCCCATGTGATATGAGACCAAAACAATAACGACAGGTATTTCCAAACACTCAGTACAATTCCGTCCTACTTACTAAGAACTTTGGAACGGAGAAGCCAATTAATCTACCTGCCACCACAATAGGGTAGATGCCTAATTTTTATTTTAATGTACGTCTGATAGATTATTTTAAATCATTAGACAAGTATTTTTTATTTTCTTACAGAAACAAATACTTTCGACGATATATTGATTTGAAATGTCGCGTGACGTCACTTCTATGTACATTTTGTACGTAGAAATGATGTTTTAGCTCCCACCCCTAAACTTTCATTCGTTTTATCTAAGTGTTATTTTATTATACAACAAAATAAAAATACGTGTCTAATGTTTTTTCATTACCTAAGTTACGGACTAAATAGTTTTTTAATTTTCATACCCCGTCATCATTCCAATTGCAGCAAATATCTATAAAAATAACAATTTGTTGGTCAACTATTTTAAAATTCAAAAAAATATGTTCGTCAATCTAAATATACATACTTACCGCCGTACAGTCAGGGTCATTTAATGGCTACTTCACCCGGTCCTTAGCAATTGTTTTCGAAACAAAATCGTTACTAAGGTACAGTTTAAGAAATCATTAAAATATCTTTGACTATCGCAGTTAAAGGATTAAGTTACTTAAATGATTAAGATTTAATTAACGAACTGGAATTAGCGAATTAACAGATTATGAAAAAGTCAAATAACCATCACTCATTTCAACTCACACAGTACCTGACAAGCTTACACTCACTCACTCAAACTCATACTCACTCACTATAGATGACTCACATACTACACATACATTGTGCGCACTGGTATTTTCTCATTAACTGTTTTTCATTTGAAATAATTATGCTCATTCATTGCCTCGGCGATTAGAATTGTAAGTTTAACTTGATTTATTTTCATCTTGTTTGTTGTTAATCTTGCATGTTTACATTATCTACATTGTAACTTCAATTACTTATAATGACATTTGGAAGTGCAGAGTTTCCTAGCACTAGCATTCCATTCCTTTTTTTTAAGGGGGAAAAATTGTCCTATGACTTCTCCCGCCCGAGTGAGGTTAGAGGGAGTGTCAGTCTCTTACTGATTAAAACCACCCCGATCCACTCCAGTGCACCAGAGTGCCTGTACTTCGAGCCGGAGCTCCGGCAACCCGTTAAGTCTTCCGCGGCTACGTATCGGCATCAGCCCTATTGGGACCCACCTGTGGTGGTCTGATGGCTCCTTGAGGCTCTGTACGCTCGGGATATAATATTACAGAGTCTGGAATAATGACTGATGTATGGCTCGTACTACGAACTATTGAAAATGGATGTTCAACTGTATAGAGTGCATTCGTCATAACTTTATATGTTTTACATTTTATTGTGGAAGATTTAGGTATCACTTATAGTCTAAAGTCTACATTAGATACTAAATTCCAAACGAAACAAAAACAACTAGTTTTCAAAAAAAAATGACAATAGTAGTAGTTCAAAACTGAAAACAGGTAATAGTATTTTTTTATTTATTTCTTTTTTTGGTATGCTAATATAACCAGATTTCATTTGCAGTTTTTGTCGAGTCTAGGCGACTTTATATATAAGGTGCTCTATAATTATCAGCCACGGCTTTAATGGGAGGTAGTGTTATGTTTACAAATTACAATTGTGAAGACATTTCGTACCCCGGACCAGTTAATTACATAAAGTAATTAAGTAAACATTCACTACATTCTGCATAATGTGGTTCACAAAGTGCAATTACTTAATTGCACTTTTAAAACCCTTGTTAGCCTGCCTATTGAGTATCTAGTAGATTAGATAGTGACGAACTAGTCAGCTGATTTCCGTTTTCATTCTCAGTAAACGTGGAAAGAGATAGCAATTGTTTTCATTGACTAAGCGACGCATCGCGCGAATTTGTGAACCACATTATGCAAAATGTAGTCAATGTTTACTTAATTACTTTATGTAATTAACTGGTCCGGGGTACGAAATGTCTTCACTATTGTAATCTGTAAACATAACACTACCTCCCATTAAAGCCGTGGCTGATAATTATAGAGCACCTTATATATAAAATGTACATGACGCCAGGTATGAATAGTCAACTTACTAGAATCGATCCAACTGACTAACGTGTTTCCCAAAACAAAAATGTTTCTATGTTTTATTGATTTCGAGGTCAGAAGCGCGGTTGGCACTATTGGCAAATGTTATAAACAACGGACAGCAGCACACTCTTGAACCTGTTAAATTGTATTTTCCAATCCCACCTGGACCTGGAAATTGTGGTAGACTCCTCTTATGTACATACAATAAATAATAATATTTAAGTGTGAAAGAGCCATGCTTCGGTTCGACTCGACCAGAGTGATACCTGTCAAGGGTCAGTAGAATACCAGCGCGAGGCCCTGTGTTGCACGTGCTGAACTGGTCCCATTTCACCGCAGACTAGGGGCATTAGTAGATGTATATAAACTTATGTGTAAAATCTGTACGTGTCACCTGTTTTAGCGTGTGAAATAAAGTTTTTCTTTCTTTCTTATATTTCGTCGTATGAGTGAAATTATCGGAGGACCAGTTACCCCTCCCCCTATCTCTCCAATTCTGAATCCCCAACAATCCTCAAATTCCTAATTCCCAAAAGGCCGGTGACGCACTTGTAACGCCTCTGGTGTTTCATGTCGCCATGGACGGCGCAGATTGCTTACTATTAGATGAGCCGTCTGCTCGCTTACCGGGTATACCATAAGAAAATAAATAAACAAGCGTTCATAGTAAACCCGAATTCTAACCACGAGGTTTCGCCAGGTTGCTTGAATATTGTTATATTTAACCGGCTTAAGAAATGAGATTCTCAGTTTGACCTGCAGCTGTAGCCAAATGCCATTTAGCGCTTGTCTACTTGTAGAGTAGAAAACCAAATTACATGGGATTGACGTGAATTTTGACATTTGTCAGTGTCATTCCCATACATTTAGTTTTCTATTCTCTCTGTAGACAAGCGCTAAAGTGGCGTTTGGCTAAAGGCACTGTATAACATAACATAATATAACATCACGCCTTTCATCCCCAAAGGGCACATTATGCCCCTGTACAATGTAACACCCACTTTTCACTATTTATGTTATGAGTCCCATGTAATAGAGGGTGAACCTATTGCCATTTACCGGGCATAATTCCAGTCACTGTGCTACTACTAAGAATTTTTTAAAAACCCAGTAATACTTTACCCGACCCGGGAATCGAACCCGAAACCCCTTGCGACCACTCGGCCAACCAATCACTTTATCTATGAAAAAAAACCGCATCAAAATCCGTTGCGTAGTTTTAAAGATCTAAGCATACATAGGGACAGACAGACGTAGATAGCGACTTTGTTTATACTATGTATCTAGTGATTATCAACATATTAAATGATTATATACCTATTTAATTATAAACACTATATTAAAAGATTATAATTATTGAATACAGACCACTGTATATTCAATAAAATATTAAAATAATTAATTACGTGTGTGCTGACAATGAACATGATAATACAAAAGATATAAAAGTAAAATCACGCCTGTAATTTTTATAAGTGTACACTGCAGACCCTGTTTAATGTATATACTAATATTATAAAGAAGAAATATTAGATGTTCTGTTTATTGTTTGATTTAAATAGGCTCCGAAACTACTGGACCTATTTGAAAAATTCTTCCACCTTTGGAATCCTACATTATCCGTGATGAACATAAGCTATATTTAAAAAGAGAAAACTAACGGAAAATATGTGAAAAATTCGATAATGTATTTTGATGTGCGAAAAATGTACCGAAAACATAATATGTTTTCGGTACATTTTTCGCACAGCGTAAGCAATATAAATATTATTTATATTGCTTACGCTGTTATTAAGTAAGCAATATAAATATTATTTATATTGCTTACGCTGTTAGTAAATCCAAGTTCTGCTAGAAGTCACTATTCATCTAGTTGTAATACAAAGTGAGCGTGTCGCCTAGATCCATTCCAAAATCCAACTGAATATTTGCAACTAAATAAATAGTTCAATTTACGAATCGGCGATCAAACCAGCAGCTGTAGCCAAATTCCATACAGCGCTTGTCTATTTGTAGAATAGAAAACTAAATTATATGAAATTGACGTGAATATTGACACTTGTCAATGTCATCCCCATACATTTAGTTTTCTACTCTCTCTGTAGACAAGTGCTAGAGTGGCGTTTGGCTACAGGCACTGACATCTTTTAATTAATATGTAGTAAAATAATAGTATATATGTACATAGTTAAACTACTCGACTGCCAACATTATTTTAAATGTGTTTTGCATAGAATATTATTATACTCTAACATTTATTATTAATGAATAGTTTAAAAATGAAATCGTCATAGGAAACTCGGTTTTCAAGGGGGCTAGACGTATAGACTAATTTTTCTCTCGTTTTTCCTACAGGACCAAGACATACTCCAGGCAAAAATTTTCAAAATTCTACAGAAACCTAAGATGAAACCGCATACGTCGAAAGATAATTTCAATTAAAAGGATTTAAAATAAGACATTTTGAATTGTAAATATAAAGACAATAAATCAAGTATTGTTTATACATAAACACACACAATACATTAAAATGTCAAGTAAATATAATTTAAACAGTGATAGTTAATGACTCACTGGGTTTTACTTCATCATCAGTTACAGGGTAAGCAGTGGTGTCGACTCGTCAGATCTAAACAAGTTTTTTTAAAGATATATCGCCTATTATATACGAATGTAACGTGTTGATTCGGATCAGTTCTTTAGTGGTCGTATACATGGTCAACGCTGTGCGATGAAGTGGTTTATTTCTCAATAACTGTGATCCGTTCTGTGTGTGCCAATTGATTTATATTTTATATGAATCGTGAGGTAGGTCCTTGCTATGCTAGCTGATTTGTTTTTTTAATTTTTCTTTTGGTGATTTTTGCTTGTTGTTGTGTTTTGTTGTCTGTGATTGTGTTTGTTTATGTATTGATAGTATGTGTTACAATTTTTAATAATTTTTTTTGGAATATGCATTTACAGTTGGTATTAATTTTTGCATAGTTATATAGTAATTGTCGTAAACGGTAGGTTCCGAACTGGTTCATTTACAATATCTATATTATGTACCTTGTCGTTATTTTTTAATACAAAATACCAAATTAATAGAAAACACATTTTTGTCTGTCATGAAAATTATATAAACCCGACACCACAAAATTTTTGACTTTTGCGAAATTTACATATTAATAAAATTATAACATTTTTTTTCAATCAATTGAATCCTATTTACTTACTATTTATTAATGCTCACTAAAATATTTATTTGTAATGGTTATAAATTATTGATATTATAGTAATATATATATATATGGGCTTTATCTAGGACCATTACTTTGGTAGAAGCCCACGTTTTTATACAATGGGAGGTCTATTTTATTATTAACCTAGATATATAAATATCTGTTACCAAATTAATAATATAATATAATAATTATTATCATTTTGACATAACGACTTTAATAATAAACTCAAGCTAAAACATTATATCTGTAGCAATCGTAATTTTATAGATTGTCCCAATTTTCTCCCGTAAACGTAAATTTTCCAATTGTAAAACTATTTAAAATTATGCAGTAATTTCGCAGCTAATTTAACGCAAACAAACAATCAAATCTTTCCACTTTAAAATATTAGTTATTTAACAGAATATCAATATCAGAATGTCAAAATATAAGTTACTGTATGAGTGTTATTAATTTAATTCCACACATACATAAGTGGCCAGCGCTCGACAGGTATTGTGAATCTAATACGCAAATATTGTTAAAGTATTAGACAGTGCCCACATCCGTTTATATCATCTCCTTACAATATTATAATAGTTAGCAGTTTTGAACTATAAACTAAATATTTAACTCACGAGATGTTAACACATACTAATGTAATAATGTACAGGTGGTGTGCTAAATATATATTTCAATTGTTAGTCTTAGGGTGTGCACAAACTGTAGTATTTCTTGTATGTAGTATTCTTATGTAAAAATATAATTATAATGACTACCTTGTCGGCCAAGGTGGTCACAAGTGAGACTGTCTCGGTTTCGATTCGTGGGTCGGGCAAAGTATTACTAAGTTTATTTTTAATTTCTCAGTAGTAACACAGAGTTAGGAATTGTGCTTGGTATATGGCAATAGGCTTACCCCCTATTACATGGGACTCATAACTCATGGCATTAAGTGCCGTAATGTGGACCTCTGTCTACCCCTTCGGGGATAATAGGCGTGATGTTTAGTATAGTGGGTGCGTCTACAAACATTGCACATACACACCACAGACACCCGGAACAATATGTGCATCACACAAAAACTGTTCCGTACGGAAACCGAACCCGCAGCCAATCGCCCAGCCAACCGTGTAGTCAGTGTAACGTGGTAATGTTACATAATCAATCCAGAATATAATTAATTATAATATTAGCAGCCGCTAACTATAGTCATTAAGAATCCTCGGTTAATGCACGATAGTTCAATAGCGCAAACAACCATTTTATCGTATGATACTAGGTTCGACGACTCTTACTACTAATAAGTATTATCTAATAGTACTTAGGTACGGCTAATTAACACTGTTTTTTTATTAATTTAGATAAAAATTCATCACCTCATACAATCAATAATCGTCTCGGGTAAAATTCTGCATTATTTACATTTAGAAACAATTCATTTAATCTTCATATTTTGTTTTATAAATGAATGTAAACATTCACAAGAGTTTAAATTCACATAAACACCAGAATAGCACCACCACTGACATTATAAATGTAAAAACTTTTTTTTATGGCATAACTCGGTAAACGAGCAGACGGATCACCTGATGGTAAGCAATCGGCGTCGCCCATGGACACCTGGAACACCAGAGGCGTTACAAGTGCGTTACCGGCCTTTTGGGATTAGGAATTTGAGGATTGTTGGGGATTCAGGGATTGGGAAAAAGGGGGGGGGGGGGTAATTGGGCCTCCGGTAACCTTATTCACACGACGAAACACAACACAACGTTGTTTCACGTCGGTTTTCTGTGAGGCCGTGGTATCACTCCGGTCGAGCCGGCCCATTCATGCCGAAGCATGGCTCTCCCACTCTTAAATTATTGGGATGTTTCGGTGTTTGTTCGTCAATCACCCTGACACTACTGAACGGATTTTGATGAAATTTGGTATACAGGTGATACTTTCTATGCCGATTACATGTTGTCATGGGATAAAACAGAAATCATATCTACGCGGACGAAGTCGCGAGCAACGTCTAGTATGCTTAATTGGTTATATTTGAATTAATAAACATCATATTATGTTTATTTTATTACTATGTTATTTGCAAATAGGTAAATTAAACATTTATGAGACAGACTTAATTGTGGCATAAAGAAAAATAAAAACTGCAATCTGTATTA
Organism: Spodoptera littoralis; assembly: GCA_902850265.1. NCBI lineage: Eukaryota > Metazoa > Arthropoda > Insecta > Lepidoptera > Noctuidae > Spodoptera > Spodoptera littoralis. Next base: position 624,081 of record LR824542.2, on the reverse strand, counting down.
GGCACGGTTCAATGTTCGTACACAGCGTCCACTTCAGTATGCACGTACCTTTATGTGTTCTAAAGAGCGTGCTCGATCGCGTTGAAATGCTTTTATGAAATTATTTCAGCTAAAAAGAAAACGACACGTATCATGAAGAAAAACTAAATAAACACATAATTATACAGTTGTACTGGTTGAGTGGTTGTGAGGTTGACTGCTGAGCACGCGACGTCTCAGGCGAGATAAACATTAATGCATAAGTTTGCATACTTGTTTGTCTACACAACGCTAACGTTATTACACGTTGGTTTTTTGTGAGCCCGTGGTATCACTTCTGTCGAGCCCATTCTTACTGAAGCATAGTTCTCCCAACTTTTAGGTACAGAACCCTAAAAATGCCAAATAACGGTATAAGTAAAGTGCATTATCATTACACATTCATATCAGTGCACTCTCTCCAGTAGAGATAAGGGGAAGACTTTATTGATACTTATGACTTTCCAATATTTTTGAAGACATTTCCGGGTATTATTCCGGTCATTCGTTGCATTGCATTCATGATCGCTGGCGAATAGTGAAGCTGGCGGGACGCCATTACGTCACCCAGGGATGTGCTGAAAATCAGCGCTGCGACGCTAACCTCTCGAGGTTTAAGTCGTAGAAATTGCTGAGCATATCCTGTTTTTGCGCACGCATACATGACGCACAATATTGGGGCAAGGGGTTACGCTAGCATCAAGTGCCTATAATTGATGCGTTTTGTTTTATATAATTAAACTTTTATATAATAATATACTCACTTATTAACACTTATTTTAAGAAAAGACCTAGCAGAAGATGGACTTGGAAGTCACCAGATGAAAGTGTTAAAAACGAAATCGATTACATCATGACAAACGTCCCTAAAATAGTGCAAAATTTTGAAGTTCTCAGCAACGTAAAGTTTCGAACAGACCACAGACTACTTAGAGCAACGGTCCTACTAAGTAAATCGAAAAAAAATAGGAAAGGCTTTAAACCACCGCCTAAAATCCCTAAAACAGAAGAGGAAACCAAGTACTACATCGATAGCCTCAGATTGAATATCGACAACAAACTAGTAGACACCAGTAACGTTCAATCTTATTATGATGTGCTGGAAGTAGCTATAGCCAAAAGTTTAACTAGCCAGAACAATCCAAAAAAAGAAAAACGGCATAATATATTTAGCGAAGAAACTTTAGCACTAATTAACAAACGCAGTGAACTAAGTATAATTAAGAAGAAAGATGCTAATACAAAGAAAGAATTAAGCAAACTATATAAGGAAACCAGCAGAGCGATCAAAGGGGACTATAGTAAACACAGACAAAGGATAATAACGGAAAATCGTAACAAATTCAGAAGTACCAAGAGAGCATTTAAAAAATTAAACTTAAAGAAACCCTGGATACAAAAACTAGAAGGGCAACACAATAACACCCAAACAAGACTCGAAATTATACAACAGGCAACTGCTTTCTACCAAGATCTATACAGAAATAAAGACAAAACCATCGAAGAAGACAACGAAGCACATTTTTGCAATAACACAGAAACTATTAGGCCGATAGAGGAGAAATGTGTATATGATCAGTTGAAACAATTAAAATCAGACAAAAGTCCTGGTCCCGATGGAATATCTAATGAAGCATTGAAACTAGGTGCACCAGTATTACTCAAACATCTAACAGACTTATTCAATCTCATATTAAAGACCGAAATCGTGCCCATTCAATGGTGCACTTCAGATATTATATTACTATACAAAAAAGGAAACCCTCATGATATTAACAACTATAGACCAATTAGCTTACTGGCAAATATATACAAAATCTTCTCATCTATAATTCTTAAGCGCATAACACAAGAGATTGAAAACTCACAACCAATTGAACAAGCTGGCTTTAGATCTGGGTTCAGTACTCTAGATCATATACAAGCGCTGGGCCAAGTTATAGAAAAATACGAAGAGTTTAATAAACCTCTTTATCTGGGTTTTATCGACTACAGCAAAGCTTTTGACAGCATCAGCCACATCTTTATATGGAAATCACTAAGAAAACTAAACATAAATTCAAAATATATAAATATCATAAAATACATATACAACAACAGCACAAGTAAAGTTAAGCTAGAGTCAAGAGGTGAAGCAATTAATATAGAAAGAGGAGTTAGACAGGGGGACCCTCTGTCACCCAAATTATTTATTGCCGTTTTGGAAGATATATTCCAAAATATAGATTGGAGAACTAGAGGCATAAAAATAAACAACTCCTATCTTAGCCACCTCAGATTCGCGGACGACATAGTTATACTGTCTGAAACAGCAAGCGAACTGCAAGATATGCTATGCTCTCTTGATCAAGCAAGCTCAAAAATAGGATTAGAGATGAATGCTACAAAAACCAAAATTATGACAAACAGCATAGAACAGCCCATAAAGGTAAACGGAAAATCTATTGAATATGTCCGCAATTACATCTACCTAGGCAAACAATTGACACTCTCGAAAACGCTTAATGAAAATGAAATTGAAAGAAGAACAAACATAGCATGGAAGAAATTTTGGTCACTCAAAGAAATACTTAAAGGAGATTATTCTATAAACCTGAAAAAAACGGTACTAGACACTTGTATATTACCTTCCCTGCTGTATGGCTGCCAAACTTGGATATACACGGCAAAAACAAAACAAAAGATCACAACAACCCAAAGAGCTATGGAGAGAAGCGTCCTGAACATAAGGAAAATACATAAAGTCAGAAACCAAAAAATAAGACAAAAAACAAAGGTAACAGATGCCCTTACACAAGCACTAAAACTGAAATGGCAATGGGCAGGCCATGTATCAAGATACACAGACAACAGGTGGACAATCAAAACTACAAAGTGGAAAGGACCAGTTGGCAAAAGAAAGGTAGGAAGACCAAAAAGAAGATGGGCTGACGATATAACCGAATTTACTGGAAAGGACTGGTTAGCAATCGGCAGGGATAGAGATGAGTGGAAAGGTCTGGAGGAGGCCTTCACCCGAGGAGGGGTCCATACCCAATAACTAAGATAACCCTTACTAACACCTAGGTATAAGCAAAACTATTAACTTGTAAAATACTAACCAAGAAAATACCAACATTTGAATTGTAATTTAAGGTTATGGAAATAAAGGCTTTTTATTTTATTTTATTTTATTTTATAATAATATACTCCATCCAATTTTATGAAATGCATGCATGAAGTAAGTACTTAAGTAGGGTGTTCCTTGTCTATGGTCCACAGATAATGTTAGATATTAAGTATTCTATAATTTCAGTAAAGAATAAGTCTGTGAACCATGGACAAGACTTCACTTCATTTTATATTTTTAGCTTTTATTTAATTTAATTTTATTTTTGGTTATGTTATGTGTGTTTTGCGCAAAAATAAATGGTTTTTCTTTCTTTCTTTCTTTCTTTCTATTTTTGAACCGTTAATGGCCTTATCAATACTTTTGTAGGTATTTATTTATCTTCTTTAAGTACTAAATTTAAAGAATTCAAATATTATTTGTATTTCGCTTTTATGAAGCAGTGGTGTTATAAACAGTTACCTTTTCGTCCATGGAATCTATAAATCGGATCGTAAGTCGCCGAAGCCTATTGGATCATACCTTTTTATTGAAAACTTAGTTGGAACCTGGTTTTTTCAGCTTAAAACTTTATACATTGATAGAATAGACATAAAGATACATTGAAACTTTCTAATAAACTATTAATAACACTATTTTCATTTATAAAAGTGTCATTTTTTATAATTATAAGCACAATTAGCACAAATTTAAACCTTAGTGGATTTTGGTTACTATTTTAAATGGATAATCCTGTATTTATTACGTACTGGTTCAAATATTGTACTAAAAATGATTTATCTTCTAAGTGGTTTATATTTCTTTTATTAGATAATTAACAGATCGAAAACATTATCTAACCCGTTCTTGACATTTGTGGACAAATAATAAAAATACTGCATCTAATAATGCATAATATTCACATAAAACATTGTAGCATAATTAATAATGCAAACGAAATATTCTCGTTTAAATACTATTTGTTTTTACACAAAGAATGAAAAACCAGTTTACGGTTCGTTGTATCGACAGCAGTTATAGAGCTACATAGTACCTTTTTGAGGAAAAATTATCCAAAGACTTCTCCCGCCCTGGGTGAGGTGAGACAGTGTAACACTTTTAGTGACTGACTGACTCGCTGACTAAAAGCCGCCCTGTTCCTACACTTGTTTTGAGCGGGAGCCCGATAACCTGTTAGGTTCTCCGCGGCTATGGAACTTGTATAGTACCTACGTTTGCAATTGTACGTACCAGTTTTCTAAATAAAGTAGAAAACCTCAGCTACTACACGCTGATCGTAATATTTACATGATTTGTAATTTGGGCCGCTACTCTGATTCAGTAATTATTATACTTATAACCTGAAAAAAAAACTTTATTTATACTAACTAATACAGGGTGTCCCTGAAGTTGAAGATCAAATGGCAGTATGGCACTAAGTAATCACCAGGTGCAGTAATTCTTTATTTTACTCTTAAGATTCTATAATACTGGCACACTATTCAGGATAACGTTAGCAAAAATACAGACGAATAAATAAAGAATTACAGCAGCAGGAGTCAAAAGATTGGCATAAGGTGTACTTTTTCGTGGATTAAACATACGTAATTGTAATTTAGAAACTATACGTCTTTGAATTTTTTTATTATTTTTCTGATAACTGATGGAACCTTGCGGATCAGGTGATCGTGCCATTTGATCGTCGACTTCAGGGACATCATGTATTTCATACTGGGAGTTTCAAAATTCAAGACTCTTGTGGTACTCATAATATTACTCAGAATTAGTTAGTGTTGTAGTTTACTGTGCTTTAGTATTTTACAATTTTTTGTGTATTTTAACTGTTAAGTTAAAAGTGCAGACGGCCATGAAATCTTGACAATTAACATAAAACCTTAATAAATTATAATTATTATGTTATTGTACTGTTTAGTTCAAGTTCATTATAATAACGTAATCATTGATAACATGTCATGTCCTATGACACGGTCAACATTATTACGTGAAAATGTAGAAATTAAATTTATCACTTTCAGTCTTTACACGACTAGAAAAAATATTTGAAAGAAAACAACTAGACATTGTACTTTTTGCCTAAATATAATATTATGTAAATATTTATAAGTAGGTACTATTAGACATATGTAAATGTTGTGTTGGTAGTTTCTAGTTGAATGTTAACAACAGATAAACTATATTTTGACGGTAAAAAAATAATTACGTTTGTTATGGGATAAGCCAATAAACGAGCGGCGTTCGGTAATGGTAAGCGGTTGGCGTCGCCCACAAACCCTGAACACCAGACACATTATAAATGCATTACCGGACGTTTGAGAACTATAAATTTGAGGATTATTGTGGATCCAGATCCAGGGATTGGGGAGATTGGGGAGGGTAATTGAGCATCCAGTAACCTCACTCACACGACTAAATACAATGCAAGTGTTTTTTCACATCGGTTTGGCCGGCCGTGATATCATTCCGGTCGAGCCAGCGCATTTGTGCCGAAGCATGGCTCTCTCATACTTAAAAACAAAATGAAATTAAATGTAAGAACTTATGTTGAGTATACCTAAGTTGCTTATAGTCAGGTGTGCTCCATCCTCGACCGTATCATAGCTTACCACTAAACAGGATAGTAGCAAAACGCTAGCTTACAAAAAATGATAAAGCCTAACACTTTTCTTCAATAAAGCTTGGATAATAAGTAGGATATAAAAACGTTTTTATAATAACTATCGTGATACATACTAAATTAACTAAAAATCGCGGGTTACTCACGTGAAACTAGTAGAGCTTTTATCAGTATTTTCACGTGAGTAACCCGCAATTATTAGTTAAATTAGAATACAAAAACGTAATAATACACTATAAATAATGTTATAACAATAAAAATCTTGCTCTTAATCACCACTAAATCAAAAGTAAGTACCTACCTAAACCACTCCACAATTAACAAGAACATAAGTATATGAAATACAAGTTATAACATATAATAACACACGAACTAATTAGTTAGCGGCGTTTCCTTGACCGAATGACGTCAAACTCGAAATCAAAATTATTTGAAAGCGGCTTTATGATTTTAGGGTCCCGCCTTCAAAGTATGCCAAAGTAAAAGGACCATTATTAAGGATTATATGGTCGTCTTGCTATCTGTCGGGACCCATATTATGTCTAATATTACACTCTATAATGCTTCTGTTACGTACCTCATGTGTCGCTTTAATTTCTTTTTGTGATGATTAAGAGAATTCCTTGGTCTGGCAAAATATTATTAAGGTTTTTAAAAATTCTCAATAGTAGAACGGTGACGGGAATTGTGACCGGTATATGGCAATAGGCTCACCCCCTATTACATGGGACTCATAAAACTTAAACAGTAAAAAATGGTTGTTACATTATACAGTGGCATTAAGTGCCGTAATGTGCACTTCTACCTACCCCTTCGGGGATAAATGACGTGATGTTTTGTTTTGTTAGGTGAAACCTTCAGGAGGATTAGCTTTGGGGAGAAAACTATGAAATGTTATGTCATTAAAACATCCCAGTGCTCTGGAATTGTGTCTTGGAATGCAGGTTCTATTTTTGTTAATTTAGACACCAATTAAAAAGTAAGATTCATAATTATAATCCAATCCAATGTATCCGTTAAGTAAACTTGAACTTTATTTAACTCTATAAGTACATAATAACAAGTATTAATCTACATATAGCCTACAAAGAAACATTAATTATATGCCTCTACTTAGTACGAATAACAAAGAACTAAAGGAAATCCCCAAAAGAGAAATATTCCTTTCTTTTTGCGCTAACGGAACATTCCGTGTTCGTCTCTCGTCTTGTCAATTTTTTGTTCGTTTATTTAAAGTTAATGTACTGTGCCCTAATCAGTTATATGGTCAAACAAAATGTTCTGACGTGGTAATATTTCAACATGTTTGAAAGTATTATAAATACGTACAAGTAGGTACTTACATGATTAATGTGTTTCAAGTGTTCTTGGTCTTATTTCTTACAATTACAGAGTGAAATTAAAGTTTTTTGGAACTGAGGAGTACCCGCATCACGGAAGGAGTCACATTTGTATTGATTGTCTTTCAAGAAGGAGTCAGCTCCTTCTTGAGAGCAAAGTTGAAGGCGTAGGTTTTGATAAATAACATAATATAATATGTTCACAAAGTCAAAGCATTTATTTCAATTAAACCATAGTTTGGTACTTTTGAAACGTCAACAAATACAAAATAAATAATAGTCTGTCAGTCAGTCCGTCAGTGAAACTAGGTGAAGCTAGGTGCTCATTCCAAAAAGTAGATTCAAATGGAGAAGAACGAGCAAGAAACTCCATTCGTTACTCTTTTTAAAAAAGTATATTCTACCGTTGTAGAATATACTTTTTAACGTCTCGGATACATATAATCACATCTTCTCTATTCAAGTGTTCACGTTACGCATAGGTGCATACACAGAAATATTAAATAATATTTCTATAGGTGCATATGTCAATTTATCGGCTTAGCCCGCGTTCTCGTGGGATAGAAAGCGGCCTATGTGTTGTTCAAGACCAAACACTTCTCATGTACCAAATTTCATATCAATCCGAATCAGCCGTTTTGACATGAAGGACAAACAAACAATATAAACTTTCGCATTTATAATATTAGTAGGATGCAATAAACAGTTTTCAACTGCAATGTTTCAGTAGAACACAATAACAATTGTGGACTCGGTACTGCTACCAGAAGTTTTCGGAAAACTCAAAAGTAACATGGTTTAAGTAGGTATTTCCCCGCTATTCCGTATTGGTAATAAATATTGGGAAATTATGGTACGAACATAAATTCGTCAATATATGTATGTATGTATAATTCTCGGTATTTTTTTAGTGTCCAATTCTGTAAACTTTACGATTTATTTATAATGAAACTTTTTTACGAGTAGCCAGAAATAGTAGCTACTTTTACAGAACTGATGCAATTTGATGCAACACAAATGGGCAGGGTTCAATAATGCATTGTTTTATGGTATTATGACCAAAGTGAATCCGTGTGACATATTTATTATTTAGTGCTTAAAATTGTTTAAAACAATATGTTTGACTGCACGGTTGGTGCGATGGCTGGGCAACCGGCTGCCGTGCAACGTGTCGCGGGTTCGATTCCCGTAGGGAACAACACTTTGTGTGATTCACAAATTGTTGTTTCGGGTCAGGGTGTCATTATGTATGTGAACTTGTATGTTTGTAAATGTGACACAGGAGAAAATGCTAATGTGAGGCAAGGTTTTATTAAAAAAAAAACATGCGAAGATGCGTACCAAAGCTTTAGAGTAACTACTCTAAAGCTTTGGTGGACAGTTGTCCACGATTCGTCCTAAACGATAGGCGGGGTTAACGTTCTTGTCTAAACAAGATGCAAGCATTTGTCATTGATTTGTAAGCTACCTATTGTATATACCGACGCAACGTGGACTATTAATGGTATTAACCTCACAAAACACCTCAATATATGTATAATAAACTAATTATGACAGCAAATCGGTCAAGATTTACTCAGTAGACGAATCATGTCATAAATTAAGGCTATAAAAAATTAATAACACGTATAAAAACTAGGTAGGTATATCCAATTCTTTATTGTTATAATGGTTTTTTTTCTATATTTTATCTGGTTTGGAGATGATCAGTAAATCATAGAGTTGGTGTGGCGAACTGGGCTGGTGGTCACGTGTCCCACTCACCACACGTGACTTCGTTCGTGTTTGATTTTGACAGTTGCTCCACGCGGCCACAGAGTCTAAATGTCGTAATATTTGTGTGCAAGCGATGTTGTTGTTTGTGTTATTGGTTTGTCAATGTTGTACGTTGAAGGTATGCGCTTTATTGATATAAAAAAGTTGCTGTGAATAGTGTTTAGTAAAACCCAATACGTACACTGAGATCGAATCGTGGATCTCACGTCTATTAGATATATTTACGTACGATGCAAAAAACTTTAGAACTTTAATTATCTATAAGTATGACTTTACTTTCTTTTCATTTAATCAAGTTTATAAGTTACACATATAATAAAAAGTTCTAAACCGAACTCAAATAAATAAGTCAATATTTAACTACTCGATATTCCAATAATTATTTGAAATTTGACCAGTTCAAAGTATACCGAAACTAGTTTTTTAACTATAACTTATTAAATCGTTATTTAGAATCGATTTCGCACCGATATGTACCGGTACATAAATGTTTATGTTTTTAATTAGCATGGGGTTTCTATGGATTTGAATGTTGGACTTTAAAAAAAAATATGGAATAGGCTTAAGGTGCACGTGGCGCGAGTCGGTGTGACGAGGCCCAGTTCCCTAAAAGGCTAGCTGTTGGTAGTACCTAATTCCTTTGGTTTTGCGGGGTCTATAAGAAACAAAAAAGTTTGAATTAAGAACTTTTTTAAACCCTCTTAATGCTACTACCCATTTATGGTCATGCAAACTAAACATGTATTCAATATTTCAGCTCTATCTGTTGAAGATATCAGTTTCAAAATACGACTTCACACACAAACGTACATACCTACATTGAAAGTGTAAGAAAGCAATATAAAACCAAACCAAAGCCGGCGACGGCGCAACGCAAGCCAATAATTATGCAAATAAAGCTAATGCAACACAAACTGAAACAAAGCCGCACATTGATTGGTAACTTTTTGAATGTCTTAGTGTGGTCGGCCGATCTGGGATTAATTATTTCATTAATAAAAATTACTGTGGTGATCGTATCGCATTGCATTTGAATAAATTATTTTCTATGAAACACAGAGACGTTAAAACTTTTCCCAAGATGAAACCTCTTTTCCTAATATTATAATGTTCTTGATATTGAAAAACATATATATATTTACTTTTATTTATCTCTATAATATGCAAGTCTATCTTCTGCTTGTTCTATTAAATCGTTGCTGGCTTCTTGCATAGTGTCGTGGTGGCCCGGAGGTTTAAGACGCCCACTTCTCACGCATGAGGGTGCGGGCTCGAAACCTACCAAAGTCAAGTACCAATGTGACTTTTTCCGAGTTAATTATATGTACTTTCTAAGATTATCTAGACACCACTGACAAACGGTAAAGGAAAACATCGTGAGGAAACCTGGGCTTATAATTTTGAATTATAAGTTTGTAATCGCCAACTCGCATTGAGTAAGTGTAGCGATTAATGCTCAAACCTTTTCGGGTGAGAAGAGGCTTTGCTCAGCAGTGGGCATTATAGGCTGTTGATGATGATGATGATTGCTTCTTGCTCCTACCATTTGCTCTTTTCTGCATCACCCAAAGGTCAGACTGGGAGTAAATACCTGCGGCATTAAGTCCACCTAATGTGCATGAAGCTTCAATAAATAAATAAATAAAAACTGTTTAACTCGTCGAGTACCGGTTTTATAGACACAATTAAAGAACAATAGGTCGCGGTCACCGGTGACCGCTTGGTGTTTGACAGTTTAATATTAATTAGTCATAATGAGTTTGTATAAAAAGACCATAACATACATCTCGCCTTGTATCGTCGAAGGAGTATGCAGAGGTCCACATTACTTAATGTCATAATGTAATACCCACTTTACACTATTTATGTTACGAGTCCCATGTAATAGGGGATGAGCCTATTACCATATACCGGGCACAATTCCAAACACTATGCTGCTACTGAGAAGTTTTTCTACAAACCCAGCAATACATTGCCTGACCCGGGAATCGAAAAGACCTCTTACCGCGTCGCATTTAATACAACTCGGCCAACGAGGCAGTCGAGGCAGATTTACAATACTTTGTCAATATTTATAAGAGAGTAAACTCTTTTGTTGAAGGTTATTGGCTTCGTGACATCTATTACAAAGTGTTATAGATAAATTATTACATAGACTGCAATATATCTCATATTATGGTAACTGATGAACTTGTGATAATAAGGCGTCTGAAGTAAATATTACGTGTGTAAGTAAGAACTATGTCATCAAACACATTGTATTTGTCTCATAAATAGTTATAATTGGCCATCAATCGAATCAGTCGCTTGAACTACACTGGTTAACAACAAAAGTACAATAAGACCAATATAGTTAAGGTACTTTTGAACGCGGATAAAATATTTAAAGATAAAAGTGTCTTTCTCGGTTAATCTCCTAGTGTGGTTATCTGCTCGTTCCAAAGTGTATATTTCTATGTAGAAGAGCGAACAAGAAGAAATGGAGTAGGGGTAAATTGAGTGTGTTTTTGAGACTTCACATGTGGTAAGGATGAGACATCTGTTAGTACTTTTGACCTCATAAACTTTGCAAGAATATTATAACATAACATTGATTGCCATATCGGTAGTGCCATAAACGTCTATTTGAAATTCAATCGGTGTCAAGGTTTGAATCTATGATGAATTCAAATTAAAAACACACGTGCTTTTCGAAAGGTTCATTGTAAAGCTTATATAATCACATCAGCTGATTTTGGAATGCTTATATTGTTTTTAGCCAATCATTTTAATTACAATATCATTTACATCATTCCAAAGTATGATAAAAGTAATCATAATAATAAATAGGTAGTCCCTGGTGGCCCACTTTTGAACTATGAGGCTACTTTTGTTCTACGCAACAAATGTTTGCAAATATCTTTTAAAAAACATTTTTTTTAACTTAAAGTAATCACAGATTATATTAACTTTGTGCTGGAAAACAAATTACCCGAGCGGTCCAAACTGGTATAAAGTAACTAAGCAATATTCTGCGAATCGAAAAAAAAACACCGTCCTATTAAATTGCCTATAAGGAAAAGCCAAAAATGCTGTAGGCGTATGTTTATAGGCTTTACAAAAGCTTTTGACATTGTATTATACCCAAATCTTTGACTAAAACTAGATGACCGCGTGCTCGAGGGCACGATCGATCAGTTATTGCGGAATCAATCGCCGTACATAAAACAGGTACACCAGTTTAAAATACTACTACGTGACGCAGCTCATGCATTTTAGGAATACCCCAAGGTAACATTATCGGGCCAACTTTTTTCAAAGTCAAAGTCAACATCTTTTTGATCCATTCTTATTTTATAGATACTTAAATCGAAAATAGGTTCAAGGTTGTAGTTGACTAAATTATCTACTTAAAAACATAATACGCATGCGAAATACAAAAACGGTAGGCCAAAATTTTCATACTTGAACTTGAAAGATCGACTGTGCGCCCTGATTGAAGGTCTCCTTTATTATATTTACATAATCGGAACCAGCAAAATGTTCAATTAAATGGAGACAGGCCTTTAGAGGCCGTCTACAAGATGCCACTGTAAAATAAACATTGCAATTTTAAACTTCACAAAATCCTTGTCCGTAATCAAAAAACACAATATTAATATTCTCGAATGTTTCGAAAGTCCTTAAAATAAAAAAATACACGCACATTAAGCACCTTCACCCGTTTATTCTGATCGCTATATTAATTATATAAAGGCTGGCTTTGTTTTACTATTACATAACCTCGATGTAGATAAAGCAAGTTACTTGTGAGTCTTATTTATCGTTATTTACTAACCAACGTTCAACGACCGTCAAAATTCTGGTGTTAAATTGTATGTGAACAACTTAACCTTTCAACTTAAATACAATTTACATATTATATATGCATTTCAAATCTTCATGTAATCACGAAACACTGAAAACTTCGCAATTGCGTTTACGTGACCGAATATTTTTTTATATTAATATTTATTCTAATAAATAATTTAGATTCATAAACAAACTAGTTTCTGCCAGTGTCTATACTCAGCAGACCCCTTTCCGAAGTTTCATCCCGATCACTTCAACCGTTTCTGCGTCAAGGAGAAACAAACGAACAAACATACAAAGTTTCGCATTTATAATATTAGTAGGATTATAATATAATATAGTCTTTGTCCAGCAGTAGACGTCTTAGCTAATTTCAGTGACAATAAACTTTTTTTTATATATTTGTTGGGCCGATGTTTGACCACTATCTCGCCTGGTGGTAAGCGATGATGCAGTCTGCGGTAGAGCACGTCGTCCCATAAGCAACCTAAAAATACTTTATATAACAGAAATGTTAGACCCTATAATGAGGCTGACATTTGTCTCTTGAGAAAAAGCACTACTCTACTAATTAAAATAAAGATAAAAATACACAAGGAAACTTTATTCAGAAAAAATACATCACCACATTATTTGTTTCAGATTCAATGCTGTACATCGTAGTAATTGCTACTAGTTCAGTAAGAAGGTAGCAGTAAAGTGTACTGCTAAAGTCCAAAATGACGAAATCACTAAAGATGGGATACATTACCAAGGGAAGTTCAGAACAGAATAAGAATATAAAACGTAAGTGTATAACTAATTAATCTTTAATAGTTGTGCACCATTGTGACTACCAAGGAGTTTCTAATACAATTCTCAGGTCAGGTAGAACACTAGGAACGATATAATATTCTTGTTGGCCCACAGACAAAACTGTGCTGAATTAATTAGAAACAATTCCAGTTTTGCTAATAATATCTTTCTAATCCGCCATAATAATATCAGATTTGTTTACCAAACCCTTTTTTATTGTTGGTAAGCAAGCAATACATTTTTTTTACCGGCATAAGCCGGAAAACGAGCAGACGGATCACCTGATGTTAAGCAATCGGCGTCGCCCATGGACACCTGGAACACCAGAGGCGTTACAAGTGCGTTACCGGCCTTTTGGGGATTAGGAGTTTGAGGGTCGTTGGGGATTCAGGGATTGGGGAGATTGGGGAAGGGGATAGTAATTGGGCCTCCGGTAACCTCACTCTCACGACGAAACACAACGCAATCGTTGCTTCACGTCGGTTTTCTGTGAGGCTGTGCTATCACTCCGGTCGAGCCGGCCCATTCGTGCCGAAGACTCTCCCACACTTGAATTGTTAATATATTGTTTAACAAATGTGTTTTTGTTATTTCAGTTCAGCTGTTTGTGTACTTGGTACTAGGTGTGACCTGCCTCTCTGTGGCACTCTGCACGGTACTAGTGGATCCTATACGTATCATTTCTGTCTATGTGAGTACTGTTTTTATAATAACTATCGGGGGCCATACTGAATTAACGAGAAAATATGAGTTATTCACGGGTATATAGCGAGGAAAGCTCTACTAGTTTCGGGACATATTGTCTTCATTAGCAGATGCGCGGTCGCGGCGACGTCGTGACGTCGCGGTGACGTACTCTGGGATTCGAAACTAGTATAACATTTCTCAGTGTATTTACGTGAGTAACTCGTAATTTTTAAGTATGTGAGTACTTTTTGTAATAACTCAACGTATGTCATAAAACCTAACTGTACTCCTGGATGTCGTAAAAGTCCACTACACAATGTACAAAGAAGCATGTATAAAGATGAGTATTAAATTAAAATGAAACAAATTGACATGCTTCAGTTAATCTCAATTTATACTTTTTTTAAATTCTTTTAGTACTTGATCGTTATTGACAGTACTTACCCTAAGGCATTTGTACTGACGTCATAGCTAGGGACTTCAAATCCGGCCAAGTGTGAGCAGGAATCGTACAACGAAGGTTGCGTAGCACTACTAGAATGAAAAGTTTAAAAAAGTAGAAAATAATCAGTGTGTGCATTATATTACATCATTACTATTTATTCATTCATTTAACAATGTATACACCGTTAAATTTATTTCGTTTTCATCCTGAAGGTAAGGTATCACGGTTGTACAATAATTTTGCAAAGAAATTAAAGGTTTAAAACAAACAATAAGTGGTGAAGCATCAACTGCCTAAAAATTTACATCTAGTCTGTATTACATATGCGAAAGTCAATGCATATCTTATAGTAACTAAATAAAGTTACTTCTTTATTTATTTGTTTTTACTTTATACATCGAAAATAGGTAGGTACTCCTTATGTCAAGTTGTTTCCCAACGAAATTAATTTCACGATATATAGATACTAAGTTGTTTAAGACTAATTATTTTGGAAATAATAATAATAAGTAACATGATTCTATTAAGTTAATTCGATTACTTAACTTATTGGAAATGCAACATACTGATCCGACATACATAAGGGATCACATTTTCATTTTTATATCACAGACCCCTTGACTCATTGACGTCATAAAAATTTAAAAAATAAAACACAGCTGAGGTCCTTTTGCAAGAGAAAAATACTTACATTTAATTCTAAGTAATACTTAGTCCCCTAGACATATAGAAGAGAAGGATATACAAACAGACATACTACATGATCTGTTATTTACGCTTATTTACGATATTGACGTAATAGTGATAGTGAATGCAAGTTAACTGCATCGTCAGTGGACTGACTAGCTAAAGGTCACGAGTCAATTCACGGGTCAAGAAAAGTACTGTTGATTTCATTCGGTGATGATGACGTCTTCGTGATGATGAACTAACTAACCAGTCTCTCTTCTCCTCAGTACGCCCGCGTGGGCCCTGGCACCCTCCTAGACGTGGCGCTGAAGAAGGAAACCGACAGCATCCACCTTTCTGCCTACCTCTTCAACATCACCAACGCTGACCGGTTCGCCAGTGGAGAGGATGACAAGCTCAAGATGGAAGAAGTTGGTCCTTTTACTTATCAGTAAGTCATTTTTATATGTAGTTGTTAATAGGCTATAAAATTGGTAGCATTTTATTTACTTGATGAAGATGAATCTCATAAATGATATGAATCAATAAAGCTTTAAAATATTAAAATACGTATTATGTTTGTTCATGGACAGTAAATAGTACAGACTTAAGCAAAAAATTTAATACCTGATTTAAGAAAATTTTCATACGAATCTACATTTACAATAGGGTAGATGCCTAATTTTTATTTTAATGTCCGTCTGGTAGATTGTTCTAAATCATTAGACACGTATTTTCTTCATCATCACATATTTTCTTACAGAAACGAATACTTTCGACAATATATTGATTTGAAATGTCGCGTGACGTCACTTCTATGTACATTTTATACGTAGAAATGACGTTTCAGCCCCCACTCCTTAACTTTGATTCGTTTTATCTAAGTATTATTTTATTATACGACAAAATAAAAAATACGTGTCTAATATTTTTTCATTACCTAACTTACGGACTAAATAGATTATTAATTTTCATACCCCGTCATCATCCCAATTAGAAATAGTTCGGTTTTGACGTTTATAAAATTAAAAACAAAAGAAATAAAAGCTAGTTACACTCAGATTTGCACATCTTACCTCAATAAAAGATCATAAACTTTACAATAATCTAAACCAATATAAACTGCAAGAAGTTGCAACACAATAAAGAGTTTGATTAATTTCACTCTACTAAGAACGTAGGTATTAGAGAGACATTGAAACAATAATTTCTTCAGGAAACCGTCACAATGTATACCTAATTATAGCTAATTACATCTCCTTGTCGTCTGAACAATAGTAAGTAGTGAATGATACACGACAGGTCAAGGTTCTAATCTTTTTATATATAACTTTCAACTATAATTATAATATGTTTTCCTCACCTTGTAATGCAAGAAATGTAATCGGTAATTAGCAATTACTCTTATTCTGTCATCGTTAATCTACTGTAATCTTATGACGATCTGTAAACAATACAATGCATAGTTTTGTTTACAATGTATGTAATATATATATGTACGCTTGACACGCAACTGTAGATGGGCCAGAAGTTAATCTTTTACATGTCATTAATATCGGTTTTAACTTTGAACCTTACGCAAACAACATATAAGTTAAAACTGTTAACATTCTTTTTTTGAAGTTGGTTAATAATGGGAACTAATTCCAATTAGAGAAACGATTAATGATTTTAATTACAACAATTATAACAAATTTCCTATACATACATAAATAACTTCACACGCATGTCCCATGAGGGGTAGGCAGAGACTATGGAACGCCAATAACTACGATTCCTACATACCTCTTTCGCTTCATCAACAGTCATCAAACGTTATATGCATGCTCGTCGGTTAAGGGTGGGTATTTTTAATTTGGCCAGTATAGTGTTCTAGGGCGCCCTCTACCGACGAATTTCCTATACTAATAATAATAAAATATTTATTGCATAATTAACAGTTACATGAACATTATTAATGTGATAGTAAAAAATTCCACACTAAGTATAATTATCTAAAACATAATAATATAATTATTATATAAGTTGTTATTAGTATTTATCTACATTGTATTAATTATAATATACATTACACATCGAACGCATAATTTATTAACAGCCGCACTCAGACACATATAAATGATAACTAAAACTATTCTTTAGTAACAATTTTGTTCCGAAAATGATTCCTAAATGGACTGGTTTAGGTAACCATTAAATGACTCTCTGTGTATGACAATAAGACCTTTTGAATTTTTATCGTTACTAATTAATGTGTAACACTTTAGTTAGAACTAAAAAAGAAAGGAAAATAATTAATTCATTTTGTTACCCTAGCTTTACTGATGGACTATATTCTATTTTGACTTTTTTATGGCATAAGCCGGTAAACGAGCAGACGGATGACCTGATGGTAAGCAATCGGCGTCGCTCATGGACACTTGGAACACCAGAGGCTTTACCTACAAGTGCGTTACCGGCCTTTTGGGGATTAGGAGTTTGAGGATCGTTGGGGATTCAGGAATTGGGGAGATTGGGGAAGGGGGTAATTGGGCCTCCGGTAACGTTTCGAAAATGCAGGCCATTTTGTTTAAATCTATATAAATAAAAATTAATTACCGCTCGTTAATCTCGCTAAAACTCGAGAACCGATTTGGCTAATTTTGATCTTGAAATTTTCGTGAAAGTCCAGGGAAGGTTTAAATGTGTAGAAAAACTCTTTTTAGGTGCTACGTAGTTTGCCGGGTCAGCTAGTCTATATATATAAAAGAAAGTCGTGTAAGTTACACTATTTATAACTCAAGAACGACTAAATCGATTTGGATGAAAATTGGCGGGGAGGTAGCTTAGAACCTTAGAACCAGGAGACGGACATAGGATACTTTTTATTTAATTTTTTTTTTTACTTTTACCAAAAATCACGAACAGGAACGGGGGGGAAATGGGATTGCGCGTACGAAGTCGCGGGCAGAAGCTAGTTTGAAATAAATGCATTGACATTGACCATTGACTTTGTAGTTCAAGTCGTAACACACTTATGTAACCTTCTGGACCTGGCTATATAGCAAATCAGGACACAGAAAGCCATAATCGTATATTAATCATTAATGATACTAAATTACATTTACTACTAAACGTAATTGTTTGTAATAAATAATTTAATTGATCTAAATTGCATCGTGGCATTAGTCACCGACCTAGTTCATCGAGTTTTCTAATTGCATACCTGTCATATTTATGCCTACTGCCCAGGTTGCGTCATTTGACGAATGCAGACACTCGTCAAAAACGCTAGGCAGATTTAGTCGAGCCGCTTTCGTACACAGTTTTCATCGATACATATAATAAAATCGTAGGAAAGTGAAAACTGTACATCGAATATTTTTTAAAAAGAATGCTTTAGGCGTTATCTGCAGTCGATACCGAAACCAAAAATATTGCTTTTAGAATTTTGTTTGTTTACCTGTATGTATGTCCGGGATGATCTCAAGATCTCAAGAAGTGCTGCATGGATTTATTTCAAATTTTGCATGAATATTACTAACAGGTCGGGTCAAGATATAGGCTACATATTATCATGCTATCAACTTCGGGGGAGGACCTGTGAATCACTATTCCACGCAGACAAAGTCGCGGGCTCAGCTAGTAGTTTCTAAATTTCTTTGCATCGTGCAAGCATTTGTCATTTGTAGGCCGCCTATTGTTTGTGAAGGATACATGCCTTCGTCAAATGACGCAACGTGGATAGTTACTCTCCCATGCCAAGTTGTAATATGGCGTCATAGTAACAGCATTTTTTACGATGTGTAAACCACACGATTATTGCGTTTGCGATTTCAAAAGTTAATCTACGGTCACAAAGTTATGGTTGCAACTTATAGTTACAAATTTATCTATAAATCTTGTCAAGTTAAAGTAAGACTAATAATTCAAACTAAACATACATTCACAGATATACGATCACAACACAAATACACAGATTATACATTCATACAATAATACACTCAGTGTGCTAACTTATCTATTCTAATTTCATGTTAATGTTATTCCCTTATAGTTTTATGTTTATAATTGTTTAATATTAATTTTATTTTTATTTATTTTTTATAAACTTATGTTTAGTTAATGTCATTGGTATAGTTGGATCGCCTACCACAAGCATACTTTTGCTTAAAAGGTACATACATAATAGTTGATGAAATAAATCATTTTTATTTTTGTAGTTTACTTAAATTCAACTTGTAAATACAAGATGGACTGTCCAGCACTACTGACTTATACGACAAAATAGGTTTTATTACAACTTCTACTTTATTACAAAACTTTAAAGTTACAAATCGGGTTAAGAAAGTTAGAGTATGTTGTTCTGCCCGCGTTTGTATCTCATTAATGCAAGATACGCTCTCCGAGTGACCGCATTGGGTTCAAGTCCAGTCTACAAATCATGGATGATTGTGTAACTATTACATTACATTTATATGTAGCAGTGGTCGCGTGGTGATCCAAACTTGACCGTATTTTATTTGAGACTTTTATATTTTATCTAAATCTTCGACATAAATATATTTAGTTATTTCTCCCTCACACAAAATTACAATTAATAAATCTATATATTTATAATAAAATCGTAGAAAGTTCAAAAATGTACATTGAATATTTTTTAAAGAATAGCATAATCTACAATCGAAACCGAAACCAAAAATATAGTTTTTAGGATTTTTGTCTGTTTGTCTGTATGTATGTCTTTTCTGGCCAGCATGTCTTATGCCGAATAAACTTATTTCATTTCATTTATATGTCCGGGCTAAACTCAAAAACTACTGCATAGATTTACTTCAAATTTTGCATTAATATTACAAACAAGCCAGGTCAACATATAGGCTACATGTTATCACGGTGTCACCTCGGGAAGAGGAACTGTGAAGAACTATCCAAAGTCACTATTCCATACAGACAAAGTCGCGGACGTCTACTAGTTGTACAATAAATTATAAAAATAATTCACAAACAATTGTCTTTTTTCAGAGAGAACCGCACGAATGATGACATGGAGATAGACTTAGACGCTGGAGTGGTGCGGTACACCCCTCGACACAGGGTTACCTTCCTGCCTGAGGAGTCAGTCGGAAGACCAGAGGATATGGTGCTGACCATGCCAAATATTGCTATGCTGGTGAGTACAAGAACTATTCCTTATCATTACCTTACATAGTATAAAACAAAGTCGCTATGCGTCCTCCCGCCTCACCCAGTCGGGAGCAGTCATTGGATGAGTTTCCTCCCTTAAAAAAAAAATCCGCTGTCTGTCTGTCCCTATGTATGCTTAAATGTTTAAAACTACGCAACGGATTTTGATGCCGTTTTTTTTATAGACAGGGTGATTCTTAAGGAAGGTTTATATGTATAATACATGCGTATTGCACCCGTGCGAAGCCGGGGCGGGTCGCTAGTAAGTTATAATATAAAGTTTCCGAAGTAGTTTTTAATGCGCCTGTAATGTCGTGATATGCAAGCGATATCTTTGGTGTGTCACAGATTTAAACGTCACTTCGATTGCTTTTCGTAAAGAAAATTAAAAGTGTGTGTTGGTATCTTAGTAAAACTAATTAAAAAGCTTTACGTGGCCAAACGTCGACCTATCGAATTTATTTAAAAAAAAAGATTAAGAATAATATTCAAATAGGTACCTAATATAGTGTACATATAATATTTTCCGATCCACTCTATAACATCTATTATGTACAGTTGCTAAGCAACATATAAGAGTACATTTCAGAACAAGTGATAACTAAGTGAACAAATGAAACTGACAAACCTATCAATTATACTATCAATGTGGAATCTCAACAGATACATTTACACGCAACTAAATAATTCTACAAATATGACCGGACTATACTATTGACATAATATTTTGTACTGTGATACATAAGTCACTTTGAACCACACTATTTATGTTTGAAAAGTAAATAGACTCCATAGTACTATCTTTGCTACGTAGCGTAGTAGTTACGTAACTGCTACGCTGGCTACGACGTAGCACTTGTCTAGTTTGCTACGAAAAATAACTACGGGCCTAGACAAATGGCATGAACGTAAGAGTAGAATATATACATATTAGAGAATAGAACTGACTGTCTCGTTGGCCGAGTGGTCGGAATTGCGACTGCCGGGCAAGGGGTCTCGGGTTCGATTCCCGGACCGGGCAAAGTATTACTGGGTTTTTAAAAATCTCGTTGGTAGCACGGAGTCTGGAAATGTGCCCGGTATATGGCAATAGGCTCACCCCCTATTACATGGGACTCATAATAGAATACATATTAAGTCAATATATTGTTATGAGATTAAAGTAAGTGATTTATTTTATACGCCTTAGTAGATACAGAAATCACGAAAAACAAATAAATTAATTTTTCAACAGTTAACAGTACATAATTATTCCTGATGTCAATGTTGTGCTGTTATTTCTATATAATTATACTGAACTAACCATCTACTTTCTTTTTTCAGAGCATGGCATCAGGAGTATCCACTTACGGGTATTTCGCGAAAATGGCGTTCAACATGCTAGCAGGTCGGCTGGGAAGTGAACCCACTGTCAATATAACAGCCCACGACTACCTGTGGGGTTATAACGAGCCGCTCATCAGTCTGGGGAACAGCATCCTGCCTGGATGGATCAATTTTGATACTTTAGGCGTTTTGGATAGAGTGAGTTACTTTATGTAATTGTAACACTTTCGAAAAAGACTTTCAACTGCCTCGTTGTTCGAGTATTCGAAGTGCGACTGAGCGGCAATGGGGCTCGGGTTCGATTCCTGGGTCGGGCAAATTATCACTGGGTTTTTAAAAAAAATCTAGTTGTAGCACAGAATCTGGAATCGTGTCCGGTAGATGGCATTAGGCTCACCCCCTATTGCACGGAACATATAACATAAATAGTGAAAAGTGGGTGTTACATTGTATAATGGCATTTAAGTGCCGTAACGTGCACCTCTGCCTACCCCTTCAGGGTTAAAAGGCGTTACATTATGTAATGTTACTTTCGAAGAACAAATGAAATTTGAACCTAGAATCTCTAACTACATCAGTGCCTTTAGCCAAACGCCACTTTAGCGCTTGTCTACAGAGAGAGTAGAAATCAAAATGTATGGGGATGACACTGACAAGTGTCAAAATTTACGTCAATTCCATATAATTTGATTTTCTATTCTACATGTAGACAAGCGCTAAATGGCGTTTGGCTAGAGCAGCTGGTTTGAGTTCTGCTTGTATCAATTAGTTAATTTTTTTCAGTCCTTAAAGCTATTTATGCTCAGGTTGTGGTGTAAATGGTAGATTCTGGATGTCTTATTTGTTTGTTTCATAGCAAACGTTTGGTTTCACCACATAAACTCCTTTCTCTGTTACAATAGCATCTCTCACAGTCCATCTACTTTCCAACTAATGTCTAACGACTTCAATATCACAATTTACAGCTGTACGATGAGAAGGCGCCTCTCAGGGTGGAAGTGAGCGCTCATAACGACGACAAGTTCATGATCAAATCAGTTAATGGCGTCAGTGGGCTGCCAAACTGGGGGTATCCGGATACCAGGTAAACAATATCCATATTTGTATTGTAACTTTCGTGAGATATACTAAATTAATTATTATGTTTTCGGCTTACTTGATTTATTACGTGAGTAAGCCGAAAACATAATAATTTAATATCCATATTATATAAACCTTTTGTACCCGCATTGAGCAAGCGTGGTGATTAATGCTCAAACCTTCTCCGTGTGAGAAGAGGCTTTGCTCAGCAGTGGGCATTTATAGGAATTATTTACATTACATGGAATCTAATGAATCGATAAATAATTCAGTTCAACTGCTAAGCTAGTAGTGCTTTCGGACACATTGTACATTTAATTAATTTAACATAACATCACGTTTTTTATCCCCGAGGTGCACATTACGGGACTTAATGCCACTGTACAATGTTACACTTCCTTTTCACTATTTATGTTATGAGTATGTAATAGGGGTGAGCCTAATGCCATATACCGGGCACGATTCCAGGCTCGGTGCTGCTATTGAAAATTTATTAAAAACCTAGTAATATTTTGTATATAGTTCTGCATGGGTATTACAGGGTTTTTTTAAAAAAATCTTAGTAGTAGCACGGAGTCTGAAATTGATTGTGCCCGGTATATGGCAATAGGCTTACCCCTTATTACATGGGACTCATAACATAAATAGTGAAAAGTGGGTGTTACATTGTACAGTGGCATAATGTGCACCTCTGCCTACACCTTCGGGGATAAAAGGCGTGATGTTATGTATGTATGTTTTTAATTAATCTTCTAACCCTCACCTCCTTCCGAAGGTCATCATGCAACAGTTTCAACAACAGCTACGAAGGCATCATCTATCCACCAGACATATCTGCCGAAAGACCTCTGAAGATCTATCGCAACGTCCTCTGTCGGTTTATGGAGCTGGAGTACGTGGAGGACAAGATCACGGACTATGGAGCCACCGGCATGTGCTTCCAGATCACCAACAACAGCTACAGCAAGATCCCTGAGAATGAGTGCCTCTGTGCCAAGGGGATCTGTCACGATGGGATCTCTGATCTGTCCCCTTGTTTTTATGGTGAGTTGTGAGTTGCGTTGTTGAGTAAGATTGCTGTTAACATTTCTGTAATTACTGCTTTGATGATTGTGTGTACAATATTCTTAGTAATATTACCAAAGTACGACTGCCTCGTTGGCCGAGTGGTCGCAAGTGCAAGTCGGGCAGGGGTTCTCGGGTTCGATTCCCGAGTCAGGCAAAGTAATACTGGGTTTTTAAAAAATTCTCAGTAGTAGCACGGTGTCTGGAATTGTGCCCGGTATATGGCAATAGGCTCACCCCCTATTACATGGGACTCGTAACATAAATAGTGAAAAGTGGGTGTTACATTGTACAGTGGCCTAATGTGCACCTCTGCCTACCCCTTCGGGGATAAAATGGGTAATGTTATGTTATGTTATTATTATTACCAAAATAATATAGATTTTGAAGTTCCTTTCGTTTCTGATGGGTACCTAGTTAGTTAGAGACAGTGTCGGTGGCTTAAACATTGTTTTTCCCTGAAGTGTTAGAAGTACCTTACTCATAAACACCGCTTAGCTTAGTGGAACAATTAATATAATTAAAAAAAATTAGGAGACTTTTGCTTATATTTAATTATTTTTCCAGGTCTGCCAGTCGTTCTATCCAACGCTCATTTTTTGGATTCAAACCCGCTATTGTACGACCGCATCGAGGGTATGAAACCTGACAGAGAGCAACATGGGAGCGAATTTATGATAGATCCTGTAAGTTCAAAATTTATTTTAATCACATAGCATTAAATCTAGGAATTCATGATTATTAAAGTGATAATTATGGGGTAGTTCAAGTGGGAAGAAAAATTTCCTATTGGTTAAGTCAATTTCGAACATAACCACAGAATGGATTCAATTTATTAAGTAGCACGAACGCGCAGATTGTACCTTTTGCTAGTAGTTTTTACCGCACTGCTTAGTTAGAAAACAAACCCTAATGAAGTTATATAATCAGTAACTACAAGTTATGAATGCAAAACTACTTTTTTATGGGATAAGCCGGTAAATGAGCAGACGGATCACCTAATGATAAGCAATCGGCGCCGCCTATGGACACCCGGAACACCAGAACGTTACAAGTGCGTCACCAGCCTTTTCGGGATGATGAATTTGAGGGTTTTTGGGAATTCAGGAATAGGGGAGATTGGAGAAGGGGTAATTGGGCCTCCGGTAACCTCACTCCCACAACGAAACACGTCGCTTTTCTTTGGAGATAAAGTACATAACTTTCTAACA
Source organism: Spodoptera littoralis (assembly GCA_902850265.1). Taxonomy (NCBI): domain Eukaryota; kingdom Metazoa; phylum Arthropoda; class Insecta; order Lepidoptera; family Noctuidae; genus Spodoptera; species Spodoptera littoralis. The sequence continues at coordinate 598,949 of LR824542.2, read as the reverse complement.
CCTTTTATCACATATCTTCCAGATCATCGGTCTGGTGATGGCGACGAAGTTCTCGGTGCAGGTGAACGTGCTGCTGCGTGACGTCAGCTTCAATTCCAAGCTCAGCAAGTACTCCGACATGTTCCTGCCCATCGTCAACATCAAAATTGTAAGTACTTAGTATGTTTTCTGCTACCCGCTAGGCTAGAAGGTTTTAGGTCAAAAACTCCTGATATTCGTTAAAAGATAAACTGCCGTCACTTGATAGAAGTTAATTATTGGTAGTTAAGTAACTACGAGCACAATTGAAATCGAAAAAATAATAAAATACGTAGTATTTACAAAATTGCTCTGTAGTGATTTGCTACGAGAAAAATGTAGGTATTATCTACATCTAGATTAAAAGAAAACACATGTTATCTTAAGTGTTACAATTGAAATTAAATCTTTTTATTCCAGGTCCAACCAAAACTAGCAGACGATCAAATCGCTACTCTTCGATTGATGCACGTCTACGCACCATACATACTGCTGGGAGTCCAGCTAACCTTGGTACTATCTGGACTCCTCCTTCTAGCACATTCTGCGAGAATTCTCTACTGGAACTGGATATCCTCTAGAAGAAAAGGCTTGGGATTCACTTGTGAAAGAATAAACGTGAAGGAAACTTTAAGCACTGAACCACTTATGAAGATAATAAGATAACACTTTAAAACAGCGCCATCTGTTAGATGTTTTTAGAAACAATGTGACAAATATTCTGTAGAAAAACTTGTGACGTAGGTAATTAATTACGCTCTTGAATGGACATTGTAGATACATATTATTAACCTATGAGCATGGTTTTTATGGTGCAGGTGTAGGTTTTTAGAAGGAAATAAATAGACGCTTAACCAGCAACCATTACTACAGACTGTAGAATAGAAACGTCTTTATTATAAGACTGTAAATAGTTATGAATAAGAAATAAGGTACTTCGGTGTTATGGTAACGTGACGTCAGTGATAAGTGATTTGTAAATATATTTTTAAGCGTCAGGTACGTAGACTATACACCGTGAAATCTATTTTATATTCGTCCCGAAGTAAATCGTGTCTTGGTAATACAATAGTTTTACAAAGAAATAAATTGTTTAAAACAAAAAATAACTGATGCAAAATCTATACGATTTCACCAAAATGTACAGCGGGGTAGGGATTTTAGCTTAAAGCTAAAATCATACTGTACAGGACTACCTAATCCTAATACCTACAAGCTAACGTTATCCTACACTATCCTAGAAAATCTAACACTTATAATATCCTATCCTAGCTTTGCCTAGCGTATAATGCGTATAGGCGTGGTGCTCTGGGGTATACTGTGATACAGACCAGCACTTCTACGCACCTACTACCAGGCCTTAACCAAAGGCACGTACTATCGTGGTACACTGTGGTATGTTATAATAACTCATAGTACATTATCAAAATATCATGTCATGTAATTCTCGAAGAGGTATTTCACGTCGGGTGGCATGTGCGATGCAAGTGCATACAAATTAAGTCTGATAGTGTTTCATGTGCGTATTACCATGAAATATTGTTTCAAACTTAAAATTAGATAATTGGCAAGTTATTTTGCCGCCGCGCCGGACGAAAACGAAATAGACTTTATGGTGTATATATTATTTAACTTGGAATAAGTGGGATGTTTGGAACTTTATAATTGGTTGTATGGAAAGCAAAAGTGTCATACAAGAATAGTGATCAATAGTGATAAAACTACTAACTAAATTATTAGTTAATAAAATTAGAAAATAAGTAACTATTATTAATAAGTGTAAATATTAAATTATTGAAATATTTTTACCTATTCGTTTTATTTTTGTTGAACACTACCTTCTGCTAGCTGCCTTGCCCGCGTTCCCAGGGGTATAAAGTATAATCGTACGAAGTTACATCGTAATCGGACCGGTAGCTTTTGCGTGATGCGTGAACATACAGACAGACAAAAAAAATCTAATCACATTTTCGGGTTCAGGGTCAATCTAGGAACACCTACTAGTTATTTTTTATAATATTTAATGTACAGAATTTACCCTTCTACAGTTTTATTATGTGTATATAGATAAAATAACATTATAGCTCCTTAGAAACTCATTTCACTTGACACGAGGTCAGTTTCAACTCTTACTCGACTCATTAATAACCTCTAATATTGTTTTAATGGGATAGAGAGTATACGTGGACCCTGATACAGCAGCCTTTGGACTCGCGCCATACCTCCGTCTCCTAACAAATGCGTTGCCGACCTTTCGGAGGCAGAGGGTTAGGCCTCCAATAACAGACCTCTCATGGTACACAAAAAACATTTTTCATAAACAAAAGATGACTGAATTAAAAATGACCGCGTCGTGGTCGGCTAAATCTCACTTTAATTTTTTTTTTATTGCCCCACACTAGGATGTTCTCCTGTATCGTGAGTACAAACATACAAGTTCACATACACATGACACACAGACCCGGAACAACAATCTGTGGATCACACAAAGAATTGTTCCGTGCGGGAATCGAACCCACGACACGTTGCGCGGCAGCCAGTTGCCCAGCCAGCTCGGCAACCGTGCAATCACACTGTAACAGCACTTATCAGAATAAACGCAGTAGTTTTGTAAGAAGGTGGTACTTCCCCGGCCGAGCTGGCTCACTCAAGTTTTTTTTAACAGCCAGGCTCTGACTACATTCATCTTTCTGTTTTTTTTTTATAAAGGATCTTTAAGTACCTTTATAAAGGCATTTTAGTTCAATTTAATTTTTTCGTTTTTTTATTATTATTACTATAAAAATAAGTATCGGTATACCTAAATATAGAGCCAGAACAAGTTTTCCTTTTTTGGGTCGATGTTATATTTATTACAGAACAACAAAGCTATAATATCTGTAAAAGTAATTTGACCGCATAACCTCAATTAACCTACTTACAATTATTCGTAAATATTACGCTACTGATTGATAAACTATAAACTTAGCTTAGATCAAAATATAATGAGGATCTGGACACATGGACTGCATTTCAACATAGTATACAGACAAGTATAAAAAAATAACTTATAACTTTCTTTATGGGATAAGCCGGTAAACGAGCAGACGGATTACTTGATGGTGAGCAATCAGCGTCGTTGACGGATACCTGGAACACCAGAGGCGTGACAAGTGCGTTACCGATCTTTTGGAGATTTGGAATTTGAAGAACGTCGGGGATTCAGGGATTGAGGAGATTGGTGAATGGGGGTTAGTTGGGCCACCGGTAACCTCACTCATAAGCGTTACTTCACGTCGGTTATCTGTGAGGCCGTGGTATCACTCCGATCGAGCCGGTCCATTCGTGCCGAAGCATGGCTCTCCCACACTTATAAGTCAACTAATCGTGACGTCCGATTATAGTCTGTTTATATTTCTCGAGTACCTAACGTTTTAATGACTGCAAGCTGATTAATTAACAATTAGGTATATTGCAGTTTGTGAGTTGGTGAGAAGGGAAATGCACTTTGTTGATACTATAGGCTGTTGGTGGTGATGATATTGCATTTAGGAAGCTGTAGTATTGCGTAGAGAATAACTAGAGCGCGAGTACATCAGCGTCTGTAGTCAGTCGGTTACCGACCAGCACGCAGAGCGGCCGTGTTCACACCAGCCAATCATTAATACCCATATGTACCGTGATGTACAGGCACACATCGAGCTATACAAAACCAGTTTATCCTGGTGTCGCGTCGCAATATCTTTCCGCACATTTAACGTTCAGTTTATACTGGTTTACTAAAGCTCGATGTGTAGCCGTGTCTACATATTAACATAGTGACTAAGTTAACATTAACACTAGCTACTGGCGAACACCACAGTAGCTATCAGTCACCGTGCACTCATTTTAGAACTGTACGCCAAATAACACTTAACTGCATAACTTTGACTTTGTCCTCAAAGTCTATGATTCGTGAATCCTAGATATCTTCAAGTCCCGAGTGAATTGATTGCTTATGGCTTATCACCAGGCTAGACACAGAAGTCATACGTTGTAATAAATATTAATACAATGAAGTTGGAATGCAGTTAAAATAAAATTTCTCTGTCTACAGCCTTATTCTGTCAATTTTATTGTGAGAGAAAGGCCAGTCGCATAGAAACTTGTTCACCTTTATCTCAGTAATTATCTTATATAAACTGACAGACCGCAGCTCTATACATATTAATTAAAACAAAAGTTCAAAATAATCGAAAGGTCCCAAACATTGTATAAAATTGTTTGTCTAACCTAACATTGTGACTATTTATATATTTTTTGTATTAACAATTATAAAGCCTGCATATAATATTCTTTGACAACCAACCACATTATTTTGACTTCATTAAATCACACCTTTCATTATTTATTTATTTATTTATTAATTTTAAAGGTACATGGTATGCCTTATAATCTAACGCCATGTCCAACAAAACTATATATAAATAGTTTGACTGTTGGATCTTCTATATTTAAATTACTAAAGCCATTTAGTACCAAAACATTGACTGTAACTATTCGATCTTCTTTTTGTTGACGCGAAGAAACCTTCAAAAGGGACTTAGCTTTTTTGGGAAAAAGACTAGGGAATGTCGAATTTTGACCCCACTAAAACCTCCTGATGGCCACCATCCGCATCTAAAAGAGGCACCGCATCCTCTTAGTAGACCAACCCTGGACCAATCATAACTAGTGGAGCTGACAGACTGAGGAATTTTGTAAAATCTGCTATACTATCATCGAAATCAATCAGTGCTACCGAGGGAGTTCAGTAACATACACGTGAAGCGCCATGTGGAGCAAGGGCAGACGGAAGGTCAGCGCGTACAGGGTTGTATCACCTAAACCAAAATGGACAAAAATATGCATTTTAGTAAAATAATTTTTACATAAATAATTTCAGGATTATTACCGACTTTTAAGTATTAGACATTCTATTAATGTAGACAAATGATATTAGTGGAAAGTGTGGTGGGAGAGTCATACTTCGTCACGAGTAGGCCGGCTCGACCGGAGTGATACCACGGCCGAGCAGAAAACCGACGTGAAACAACACTTTCGTTGTGTTTCGTCATGTAAGTGAGGATACCGGAGGCCTAAAATTACCCTCCTCCCCAATATGCTCAATCCCCGGATCCCCAACAATCCACAAATTCCTAAGCCCCAAAAGGCCGGTAACGCACTTGTAACACCTCACGTACATCAACCACAACATCAACTTTGAGGAGTTCACGCAGGAGATGGCTATATGCCGTTTTATACCTGATGAGGACTGAGAGAGAAACGAGAGACTGCTATATTTTAATTATAATATGTGTTTTTTGTTTAAGGGGGGAAAATCATCGAATGACTGCTCCCGCCTGGGTGAGGCGGAACGGAGTGTCAGACTCTTACTGACTAAAAACCACCCCGTTCCTTCTCCTGCACGTCGAGCCGGAGCCCCGGTTACCCGTTAGGTTCTCCGCGACTCCGAAATTATAATATGTGTAGGGACTTTTAACGTTTAATTTAATAGACGTTTAATAGACGTGTAATTGAAAAATACGATACAGTTGATTCAACTGCCTGTCTGGATAAATCTACACTAATGGTATAAAGGGGAAAGATTTGATATTTTGTTTGTTTGTTTGAATTGAATAGGCTCCGAAACTACTTGACCGATTTGAAAAATACTTTTACCGTCATCACTTCTAGTGTTTCGGGTGTATATAGGTGGCGCTGATTGCTTACCATCGAGTGATCTGTCTGCTCGTTTACCGGCTTATTCCATAAAAAAAGTAGATGTGATTGTAGCTTAGCGCTTATAGCACCGATATGGACGTTAATTCAACCTATCGATTCAATGCCCGATTTTTTTTTTCGTATATTTATCAAAACTGTATTTCTGGTATAGAGAAAGAAACCTGTACCGGTCGGTACCTATCGGGGCAGGTATATTATTTCAACAAAATCTATTCACTCATTTATAAAGAAATTGGTGCCCTGTTGGCACAGTCAGAACCTGTGTTTTTATAAGTGACATAACATCACACCTTTTATCCCCGAAGGGTTAGGCAGAGATGCACGTTACAATGCCACTGTATAATGTAACACCCACTTTTCACTATTTATGTTATGAGTCCCATGTAATAGCGGGTACAATTCCAGATCCCGTGCTACTATTTAGATTTTTTTAAAACACAGTAATACTTTGCCCGATCCGGGAATCTTGTCGCACTTGCGACCACACGGCCAACGAGGCAGTCGAACTTATAAGTGAATCTATTCTAAAAACCCTAATGAAAGGGTAAGTAAAAAATACCTTTGCGTTTTGAGTTCGATGACAACATAATTACGTGTCAACTTCGTAACATGATTGTTTGTCAAACAATAATGAATTGTATTAAAACAATCAATCACATGAATACAAACATAATGATGCAGCCACTGACGTAAATATAAAAGTAATCGTAAATTAATTAGTAATGGGAATATGCAAATGGATTGTCTTAAAACGCTTAGAAACAAAACATTTATCTGTAACTAGCTGTTGCCCGCGACTTCGTCCGCGTAGATTAATGACTTCTGACAGAATTAATCAGAATCAATTCAGTGCCCAAGTAAGATTTACCTATTTTGAAATGATTTATCGTAGTTTCAATAAATAAATAATCCCGCAGGGATCTTACCAGTATAGTGCCCGATCACGTAAGGTTTGAGTAATAAAAACTATTCTATCGACTATTGTTGTACCGAATCTCTCTAAAATAAGTTCAGTGGTTAAGAGTTAGAGAGTCCTGGGGCATAGTTCTCGTTCCCGTGGGACATCTGTGATAGAAACTATCAAACGTTACCTAGGTCCCAAATCATCGTTCACCGAATGTAATTCAAAAAGATTCAATGAATCTAAATTCAATGGCTAAGACGATTTATACAAACTCTCATTCCCTATTTTATCCCCTTAGGTGTGGAATTTATCAAAATCCTTTCTAAAGAGATACCTATGTCATAGTAACTTTATGCATGCAAAGTTTCAGCCCGATCAATTTAAAACTGGCAAAGTATCATACAAACTTTCACCCCCTATTTGACCCACTTTGGGGTGAGAATGTTCAAAAACCTTTCTAAAGGGACGTTTACGTCATAATATCCATCTGCACGCCGAATTTCAACCCGATCGGTGTAAGAATGACAAAGCTTCATACAAACGTTCATCCCCTACATTACCCCATTGGAGGTGGAAATAATCAAAATCCTTACTTGGGGATGCCTACGTCATAACATCTACCTGCATGCCGAATTTCATCTGCATCGGTGTAAAACTGACAAAGCTTCATATAAACTTTCACCCCCTATTTTACCCCCTTAGGGTTGGAAATGATCAAAATCCTTTCTTAGCGGATGCCTATGTGATAACATCTATCTGCATGTCAAATTTCAATCCGATCGATTTAAAACTGACAAAGTCTCATACAAACTTTCATCCCCTATTTTACCCCCTTAGGGTTGGAAATGATCAAAATCCTTTCTTAGCGGATGCCTATGTGATAACATCTATCTGCATGTCAAATTTCAATCCGATCGATTTAAAACTGACAAAGTCTCATACAAACTTTCATCCCCTATTTTACCCCCTTAGGGGTTAGAAATTATCAAAATCCTTTCAAAGCGGATGCTTACGTCATAACATCTATCTGTATGTCAAATATCAACCCGATCGGTTTAAAACTGACAAAGTCTCATACAAACTTTCATCCCCTATTTTACCCCCTTGGGGGTGGAAATTATCAAAATCCTTTCACAGTGGATGCTTACGTCATAACATTTATCTGCATGCCAAATTTCAACCCGATCGGTTAAAAACTGACAAAGTGTCATACAAACTTTCATCCCCTTTTTTACCCCCTTGGGGGTAGAAATTATCAAAATCCTTTCTTAGCGGATGCCTACGTCATAACATCTATCTGTATGCCAAATTTTAGCCCAATCTGTCCAGCGGTTTGGGCTGTGCGTTGATAGATCACTATGTCAGTCAGTCAGTCAGTCAATCACCCTTGAATTATATATATATAGAAGATATAGACTAGCTACTTCCATGCGTTTTCACCCGCTCTGTTCGACGCATATTTGTTGTTGCGGGATGTGTTACAGCAGATAAATGAACTGTCCAATAGGACCTGAATTTCTAATTAAATTAAAAAAATCCTATTGAAAAATTCCTGAGATTGGCGCGTTTATTGTATGTTTTAAACAATATACAGATAGTGGGACAACAACTAGAGAGAGTACGAGTATTCAAGTATTTCGGTGCCTGGGGAAATGAAGCATGGTCTGAACCAAGAAATTAAATCCTGAATAGAAATTGCCCGAGCCTCTTTCAACAAGAAGGTTCTCTGGTGTCGTCGACTTAACATAAAGCTTTGAGTTCGGATGCTACTGTATTACGTCTGGCCTGTCGTTATGTACGGTTGTGAAGCATGGACCTTAAAAGATGACACCATTAGACGCATAAAGGTGTTTGAAATGTGGTGTTACCGTCGGATGTTGTGCATAAGTTGGACGCTAAAGGTCAGGAACGATACGGTGCTCCAGCGCGTCCACATGCCACGCAAAATGATCCAAATCATCAAAAAGCGCAAGATAGAATATCTCGGTCACGTACTGAGACATGACAGATACATGCTGCTTCATCTTATAATGATGGGTAAGGTGGAAGGGAAGAGAAGCGCTGGGCGAAGGAAAAAGTCGTGGCTGCGCAATATTCGGGAGTGGACTGGTATCAGCTCTGTGGAACCACTTTTCCGTCTGACCAATGACAAGGACCGATTCAAAAAGTTGACGGCGAACCTTCAGGAATGAAGTGGCATCATAAGAAGAAGAAGAAGAAGGTTATGCTTGTAAAGAGGTGATTAAAATAAATGTGACTTCAATGAAATAAAAGTCTTTCATTCAGGTTCCACAATTCTTCGTTACCATCTAACTACGTACTAAGTATATGTCGAAGCAGGGCGGTAAGCTGTAGGCGACTGGCCACACTAGTGAGCCATGCGCTCGCGTCCACATAGGTATTTCATCATAAAATGCAACCCAGTAAATCGTGTGTACCGAACCGTTACACGTTCAAACAAACAAACTCTTCAGCTTTATATATACGTATTATTATAATAGTTTAAGATAATATATGTATAAGATGCAATGACGTTATTCTAATTTTGTCAAAATTGACGATTTTGGGACATGTTTTTATCACATTATTGCTATTTAATGCAAAATTTTATTCTTTGTAGGTAAGAATTACATGTGTGCGATAGAGGATGATGTTTCATCAGACGATTTAAATTCTACTATATATACCTAACTATTCTTAACTGAATGTTTGTAAGTTTGTCACTCGATTCAAGCACAAAAACTATGAAATAAATAATTTTAATAATAATTAATAACCATCGTGGGACATACTCAATTAACTAGGCATTACAAATTATTCACGTAATTATACTGAGAAAAGCTATATTAGTCACATAGGGTTTTTTCCTCATGAGTAGCATACGTGTGTTGCATTGTATGTAGCACTGACTCTTTGCCGACCCGGGTATCGAACCCACTATCAAACGCCACTGATGAACGTACCGTGCGTCACAACATCATCACAAACGCAGCCATCAGAGCTGGAAGCAAATTCTGCCGTAAACCACACGTTTCCGGCAGAGGGCGCGATGGGCGCAACGCAAGCACCAATGCAGGCCAGTAGCCGCAACCGCACACGCTACTCACGAGAAAGAGTCCCTCTGTGACTCGAAAGTAGTAGAGCTTTTCTCAATATATTCACTTGAGTAACTTGCAAAATTATAGTGTTTATCTCAATAGCACTAGCTTATCTGTGGGTAGGTAGGTTCTCTTTCTTATTTATACATTTATCAATGTGCAATCAAAAAAAAATGTCGCTCGAAGGACTGACGGCGGATGGGCCAGGAAAGTCCTTGAGTGGAGACCACGGACCGGAAGACGAAGCGTGGGCAGGCCTCCCGCTAGGTGGTCCGACGACATCGCCAGAGTTGCGGGGAGCCAGTGAATGCGCATCTTCCGGCGGTTGATGATGATGATGATAATGAATCAAAAAAACGAAAATTGAAATTAACTCTTTACCCAAAAACAAACAATTATCAAAATCGTTTTTAAATAGCTACCTGTGCATACGGTCAAAACTTTAAGTACCTAACTCTCTCATCGTATCAGGTAGATGGCAACAGATCCAAGAATAGGGATGATTTAAAAATTGCGTCTCAAGTTATACCTTTTTGTGTGTCAGTCGTTTATAAAAAATGTGATAAAATGAGTGTTATACAACACTCATTTTATCTATCATTTATTACTTATTATAAAATTGTGAATCCCTTCGCCTATGATTTTCTTATCTGGGTCATAGTCCGATCATTTAGGTGGAAATATATAGGGATTGCCTGTAATAATGTTTATATTATTTTCGTTTAATCTTTTCTCAAGTGGACAGGATTATAAAAAAATGCCAAAATGTACCTAATCAAATTAAAGTAACGCTTGCGTTGTGTTTCGTCGTGTGAGTGAGGTGACCGGAGGCCCAATTACGCTCCCCTTCCTCAATCTCCCCAATCTCTGAATCCCCAACGATCCTCAAACTTCTAATCCTCAAAAGGCCGGTAATGCACTTGTAACGCCTTTGGTGTTCCAGGTGTCCATGGGCGACGCCGATTGCTTACCGTCAGGTAATCCGTCAGCTCGTTTACCGGCTTATGCCATAAAAAAAAACACTAAAATGTACCCATAAATTTAGAATGACTACACAAAATTGGACAAACCTTTTTTGTATTCAAAATTATGCTGGAAAGTCAGGGCAAGGCACCAGAGCATAGCTGGGGCGCGTCACTGGTTTTTCATTTGTTATATACAATCCTATTAATAAATAATAATATAAATATGAAAGTTCGTATGATTGTTTGTAACTCCTTCACGACAAAACGAGTAAAACGACCAGGTAGATAATGGACTGAAATAACACATAGGCCACTTTTCATCCCACGAGCGGGCGAAGCCGATAGCAGAAGCTAGTTTGCTATAATTGAAGTTTAATGACTTCTATACAATAATGGAGAATACAGAGCTTGTCCTAACATAATTATAAGTCTGTATATAAACAGGGTTGTTTATACATTTCCTTAGTTTACGCTCGATGTTCAGTGAAACAACAACTGGCTTTCGTGAAACCTTGTGTCGATATTTAAAGTTTTTTATTATCTATTTTCGTAATCGTGTGCAGTTTTATTGTTTGTGCTTGTCTGTGAAAGAGGTTTTCTGGAAAAAAGTCTTGTTGTTCTACCTACTGGATTTTTATGGATGGTTTACCAGGGATTTACTGAGATAGGTATGTATTTTAAAAGTATTTTTAAATTAGCAAATATTAGACTTTGAACTAGACTAAGAAAATTGAGTTGTTTTTTTTATTGATTTTTTTATGGCATAAGCCGTTAAACGAGCAGACGGATCATCTGATGGTAAGCAATCGGCGTCGCCCATGGACACCTGGAACACCAGAGACATTACAAGTGTGTTACCGGCCTTTTGGGGATTAGGAGTTTGAGGATTGTTGGGGATTCGGGGATTGGGGATATTGGGGAAGAGGGGAGAGTAGCTGAGCCTCCGGTAACCTCACTCAAACAAACGCAAGCGTTGCTTCACGTCGGTTTTCTGTGAGGCCGTGGTATCACTCCGGTCGAGCCGGCCCATTCGTGCCGAAGCATGGCTCTCCCACACTTGATTATATGAGTGTTAAGATTTATAATTTTGTATGAATGAATTTTTGGATAATTTACCAAAACCGGTCTATAGTAGGTCACAATTATTTAAAACTATAATTTTGAATTGACTTGTATGTATTTTAATACTTATTAATATCAGTAGACGGGTACTATGTTATGTCCACTGCTAAAAAGAGATTACCTTTTAATAAAAATGCGTCAGGACCCGAGCTGTTATAGAAGTGCTGATGAATAATTTTAAAATTAATTTGATAGATGTTGGTTTTGTTCAAAGTATATTATCAGAGCCTGTCTCGAGTGCAGCTATTTTACTTAACAAAACAGTACATAAGGTCTTTAAGTCGGAATAGCGTTTAATTCATGTATTAGTTTATGATGGGGCTGGCGTGGTCGTATTGTGATCAAAAGCCCCTAAATATATAGCAGATAATAAAATAAAAACTAAATTGGTATTCGATAATATCGCAGATGAGTTACTGAAACTTTTAAAGATACTGCTAACTGCAATTTTAGAATAGAAGTTCATAATTATCTGGTTCCATCTACAATTGGGAGCAAAAAAACGGCGCCATTGATGAAGAATACACCGTGAAACGTATTACGTTTTCAAATACAAATCATGGAAATACTTTATTTATTTTTATTTATTCATATTGCATAATATACATTATAATAGGAAGTATTACATTCAACTAATTCAGTACATACCCTGTTAGGGCGCAGCAATTTAAAACGTTACAATACTTAATGTCAGCTGAAATTTATAATTATTTCTTAGAGCTATAACTATACCTATATATTAACTATGCCATAGTTTTTTTAAATCTTTATTTAAGGGATTTAATCACATGGTGATAATATCACCCCGTGACTTACAATGAACATATCTTACACATAATACATACATGAAACACTAGATATAAATTTGTAGGCACTATTGGCATCGCACATGCCACCCGATGAGAAATACCTCTTCGAGAATTACATGGCGTGATTTTTTGATAATATAGGTACTATGAGTTCGTATGCAGTTTCGAAGTTTGCTTTTTGCAATGGTTCACCAGTTATTTCTGTTTTAAACAATCTGTGTTTCTCGACAAATATAGTTTAAGTGTCTTCAAGACCCGAGCGAACAGGTTGCTCATAGGTAGGCGTGCTCCATCTTCGGCTACATCATCGTGCACCACCAGGCGAGATGGTGACCAAACGTCAACCTATCCATTATAAAAAAAAATATTTGTAAAAACTATCGTATTATCAAGACAGAACCATTTTACTTCGAGACGAAAACGAAATAGATTCCACAATGTATGTTTCTTGTTTTCTACATTATTATTATTATTATTTACGACTTCCTCGTTGGCCGACTCATTCCCGGGTCGGGCATAGTATTACTGGGTTTTTAAAATATTCTCAGTAGTAACACGGAGTCTGGAATTGTGTCTGGTATATGGCAATAGGCTTACCCCCTATTACACGGGACTCATTACATAAATAGTGAAAAGTGGGTGTTACATTGTACAGTGGTATAATGTGTACGTTAGGTTAATACGTAACCTTAGGTTTTAACCTAACCAAAAAGGGTAGGCAACGTATTAACCTAGGTTAATACGTTGCCTACCCTTTCGGGGATAAGAGGCGTGATGTTATGTTATTATTATTTACCAACGTCTTCAACATCTTCATTTGTTGGATAGTGTACCTACATAACAAAACGTAATTAGGTAAGGCTTACTTTGTAAGTAAGTCCGCCAATTTCACTGTATGTGCAATAAAGTTTAATAAATAAATAAAATAAATAAATAAACCATTAAAATAAAATAGAGTTCTTACTTAAGTATTTATAATCATTTTGAATTCTAGCAAATAGTTAATAGATTAGTATCTGTATGATTTTATTAAGATATCTCCACAAATCCCACGCTCTTGCTTAAAATTAAAATTACGTATTGTTAATTTAGCAATTGTTAATTATTATATGAGAAAAAAATTGACATAATCGAGCTGTCACCGGTCACTCTATTATACACCTTATTTCCTATGTTTAGATACTAGATTTGTATTAACAAATTGTGTGGTATTTGCGTCACAAGTTAAAAAGAGTAGGTAAATAATATTTATATGATTATAATTATAATTAGGTGCCTATCTAGTTCCTAAATATTATTTTTTTGCCTACATAACTATGTATTTACTTATAAAACGTGGCCAATTACGACTAGGTAGGTACTTACTATTACAACGCGCTTGTGCAAAAACTACGTTCGATTTTCAAATTCTGTGCTATACCATGGAGTTTATAATGAAATGGTACCCGGTAAAAAACTTATAAATATAAAAAAAAACTGAAATTACTTTTAATAAATATTGTGGCCAGCACGTCAACCCATCCTTTGCTGTCTTTCTCTATTACATCTTTAACGTTATTGTATTGATATAAAGTTGAAAATCCAATGAATAAATTTGACAAGTTGATCTGCAGGCCACTGACCATACGTACCTATCTACATTTTATTATATCTACATGTAGGAACTATAAAGTAATTTTTCTTTACAGAAACATGGGTCAACAATGAAGTAAATCATATTTCCTATCCATACCTACATACATACAGAAACCATGGTGCTGACCAGAGCAGACGCCATCAATAAGAAGATCGCGAGTACAAGTATGTATTACTAATATAATAGGAATGATGCGGGTTTGAAAATTAAACTCTTGTCTGTCGATAACTACAATAGAAAAAAAATTGTGTCTCGCGTAGATCTACGCTCCAACATACCTGATGTTAAAAATGTATTTAGCCCGTCAGTTAAGTAATGAACAAATATAAGACACGTATTTTTTTTATATTTGTCGTATATGAAAACAATACTGAGACAAAACTAATCATAGCTTCAGCTAAAGCTAGCTATTTCTAAGTAGGTATAAATCGAATCTTCAAGTGACGTGACACGATATTTCAAATCAAATCGTTAAAAGTGTTTTTTTTCGTAAGAAAATAAAAAATATGTACCGAATGTAGGTACCTATAAATAATCAAACGGACGGAAATTTGATTAAAGTAAGAATTACACGTTTAGTAAAAATAAAAATCGTTTTTAATTCCTAAAAATAGTCCGAGCTGCGTATAATTTTAACAGAAAAATAAAACAAATAGCTTGCAGACGTAGTTAGGTAGATCCAGTTACTCAAAATTCATCTCGACTTTGTTGATGACGTGTGTCCATTGTTTTGTTTTCAAATAAATCCAAAAGTCCTCTAGAAAATACAGTCAAAACTTTTTGAATTTCAATTAGGTTTAAGCAAACATTTTTAAATTTATTTCAAATAAAAATACATCTTTTTGTATCAACTAAAAATCGCGGGTTACTCACGTCAATATACTGAGAAAAGCTCTACTAGTTTCGAACTACAGAGGGGTTCTTCCTCATGAGCAGCGTGCGCGGTCACGGCAATGTCGCGTAGCCTACGCATCGTGAGTCGTCGAGAGTAACCCGCGATTTTTAGTTAATTTAGTATGTCTCACGATAGTTATTATAAAAATATTTTTTTGTAAGATTATTACTGACATTTTTTATACAAAAAATCACAATTAGGTACAAAAACGTAGAATATAATGAATACAAATTGATTTGCATCACATCAATAACCTTTATGTGCACACTGCTGAGCACACGGAGAAGATTTAAACATTAATCACCATGCTTGCTCAAGGCGGTTTTATCAATTAACCAATAAATTGTATGTATTTTGTTGCAGATAAGATCCTCGCTACAATAACAACGGGCGTCGTATTCCTGCTGTTCCCCATAGTTATAAAAATAGTAGATCCTGTACCTTCAATTGTAAATTATGTGAGTTAAATCTTGTAATTCTTACCCAGCCTATTTTAGCTCTTCTCTTATATCTATTGATGTGTCGCGGAGAACCTAACGGGTTACCGGGGCTCCGGCTCGAAGTGCAGGAGTAGGAACGGGGTGGTTTTTAGTTAGTAAGAGTCTGACACTCCCTCTCACCTCACCTAGGCGGGAGAAGTAATACGATGATTTCCCCCTCTTAAAAAAAATCTATTGATGTAGGTAAGTTACATAATAATATATCCATATGGATTTTACAGCCGTATTATCAATCTTGTAGTATTAATTATTCTGGGTTTAATTGTAATGTTTCACTTAACAGCTTAAACATTATTTGTCACCTTTTGTTATGGAATAAATCGGTTAACGAGCAGACGGATCACCTGGTCGGTGCCGCCTATGGACACCCGAAACACAAGTGCGTTGCCGGCCTTTTGGGGATTAGGAATTTATGGATTATTGGGAATTCGGAGAATGGGAAGGGGGTAATTGGGACTCCAGTAACGTCTATAATATGACAAAACAACGCAAGGGTTGTTGTTTTTCACGTCGGTTATCTGTGACGCTGTCACTCCGGACGTGCCCATTCGTGCCGAAGCATAGCTCTCCCATATTTACCTACAAGAAAGCATGAACTGTTACGATTTTGACTACATCTCTCGTCTAAGTGGGCAGTAGAATACTAGCGTAAGGCCGTGTCTTGCGCATGCTGAACTGCTAGGCTATTCTGGAACCACAGAAATAGATAAATGTATGCTTACAACGTAACGTGGCGGCCCGCGATCAAGTATAGGTACTTCTATCTTTCGCATTGAAAGTTACAGAATAAACTTACTGGTCTCATTTCGGAGCAGACTTGGGACATGAACATGTATCCCTAAGTGCTTATAACAATGTGGGTGGCGACACATGTTACACGTCAAATGACAGGTCACGCACATAGACTATCGATGAAAACAAATCAACGGATGACGTCACAAAAATCCTACATCGCACATGTGAAGTTTACATGCCAATTAAGACGGATAGAAAATCCCAACGAACAACTGTTGGCTGGGCTTGCCCGGCTAGAGCGTGGCTCGTAGCGGGGCCAACCACTGGACTCAACAACGCATCGGGCCCCGCGGGGATCCCGACTAATCCCACCCCTCCCCTCCTGTAGCAGGCAGCGAAGGAATCCGCCGAGACAGGCATCGGCCTGGATCGTGCGTCCTCGCGCACCCAGCCGGAGACGTAGAGATGACCCGACGACAACTGTTATGCAGAAGTCCGCCAGGCACAATCACCTCGCCTGGTCGGAGGATCCTACTTTTCCGATCTTAGGGAACTTTACTCTCTGTTCCCTAAAATATGCACACGCACACCTAGTACTTATCACTTATAACATGTATAAACGTTTCTCTTTTTAGCGTGTAACAAAAACGTTCCTTCTTTCTTTCTTTGTCCCATGTCAATAGATATACTTTACCATTTCTCTCCAGTTACTTCGAGTAGCCAACGGCAGCATAGTATATGAGCTGGTGCAGGATGAGATGCCGGTAGCAGAGCTCTCCATCTACTTGTACAACTTCACCAATGCTGACAGGTTCCTCTCTGGAGAAGACGATAAACTCAAGGTTGAAGAGGTTGGACCGTTCGTGTACCAGTAAGTCATACATTAATGAAAAATTTTTGTTGTTACTGAGTTACTGACAAAGTTCTACTGCTGATACTAATGTCGGTCCCGAGATAAGCTCGTTGTTATAATAGATTTAGTTCTAATTTGTTGTTCATTTGCAGAGAATATCGCTGGTACGTGGATGTGGTGTTGAGTGAGGATGGCAAGGAGTTGGGAATGACCCCTAGAGTCAGAGTAGAGTTCGTCCGCGAGGCTTCCATAGCCCACCCCAAGGATGTCATGCTCACTGTACCTAATCTACCATTTCTAGTAAGTTCCTCTTTAAGAGATTTATTTAGTTTCTGGTCTTAGCAACAAGAATAGTGTTTTTAGTGAATCACACCCAGTATAAGTTATAAGTAGTACAAATTATATTCAATGGACTTCCATCCAATCGTTTCACCAGTATGGTTTAAACGCAGTCTATCTAATGACCTATT
This sequence comes from Spodoptera littoralis, assembly GCA_902850265.1. Lineage (NCBI taxonomy): Eukaryota > Metazoa > Arthropoda > Insecta > Lepidoptera > Noctuidae > Spodoptera > Spodoptera littoralis. The sequence continues at coordinate 581,202 of LR824542.2, read as the reverse complement.
CCATTACACCAATCAGATCATCTCTTCAACCAGTTAGTAGTCATCAAAATCTATATTATTTTAATCTTACAGAGTGGAGCATCAGTTATTTCCAATTATCCAAGTTTCATCCGCACTGCCTTCAACATGGTGGTGGGTCCGTTGGGAGAGAAACCCTTTATGCAGTTGGACGGCGACAGTTATCTGAATGGTTTTGAAAGCCGGGTCCTACAGATCTGTAACAGTTTAGCTCCTGGATTGATGTATTTTGATGATTTTGGACTTCTTAAAAGGGTAAGAAAGTTTTGGGAGAAAACTGAATAATGACATATTAAGAAAAGAAAACAATTTTGAATGAAAGAGATTTCTTGATTTGATTTTTAAATGTTGGTAAAGGTGCGATAGACAATCCATAAATAAAAGTTCTAGCCACTCGTTTATCCTTAACTATGATAAGCATTTGCACAGTTATACACTTCTTAAAATATGAACAGGTTAATGTGTAAAAATGTTTTAGCTTTACGAAAATGAGTCAGAATACAGATTAGTGGTGGGAGCTACCAATGAGGATAGATTCAAGATCAAATCTGTGAAGAAGTTCAGACACATTGAGCTGGGGACCATCAAAGACGTTGATGTAAGGTACATAACATAGCGTTTATCTATCTAATACCTTTAACCGTATAATCTTGGAGAAGTGAATGTCTCGTAATTTTTTATTGGTGGGTTTGAATGGTCTCTTCAATAGAATTCATTCAAAACCATTATAATCGATTATTTCCCTGTCCCAAGTTATATAAAAGTATTGAACAATATCCATCGGAAACAGCTAGTATTTTATAGTTCCCAGTCTTAAAATATTTAAATAAAAGAAAAGTTACTAACTTTAGCATAACTCTATGAACAATAACAATCCTATCAATATCATATGTAGTACAATTTTCCACCATCACACTCCAAATCACCATCTAACACACGACCACATCTTGCAGTGAGCAAACATTTGAAAAGGACACGTACGAGGGAGCACTGTACCCACCCATGTTGACTCCAGATGTGCCCATCAACTGGTACCGGCTGGGCATCTGCAAGACCTTCAACCTTCAGTACTTGGAGACCAGGAACATGCACTATGGTGGCCAGGCCTTTATTTACACCATCAGTAATGAGACGTTCGGCGCCAATGTCAACCCCCTTAGCAAAAAACCTTATCCTAGAGGAGTTTTGGATATTTCTGAGTGTGCTTTTGGTATGTCGATGTTAAATGTGAACCAAAATTAAACCTAAATAATTGTTATAAAGATCTTACATGCTATTCTAACCACTAATATAACTACACAAAGTACTTGATGTTGTTACCTATATAATTAATATAATCTTATTTTCTCACTCTAACCCTACTGGGTCAGCCGACAGGGCATAATTGACTTAAAACTAAGGCCTCTTGACCATTTCAAGCGGCCGTTTCATTGTAATTTGACGACTGAGTAATCTCACGTCGTGGCAATGTCTATTAACCGCCAAGATCATGTGATTTGACACCGTTAGACTTCTTTCAGTGTGGTTTTAAGTTTTTTTTTCTATCGCGATGGAAATCTTCATGGAACTCGCACATCATAGGGACGACGGGAGGACGTGCCGGACTCTTACCGTCTAAAACCACCGCGGTGTTCCTCCACTGCCTGTGACCGTGACCCGGGTTGGCCTTACAGAATTACCACACGTAGTTTTGGGTTAGACATCAAGGACTTAATAGAATGAAGAGTGCATCTAGAATAGTAACAATTTATTTTCAAAATAATTTAAGTTCCTCCTTACTACAACTTATATTTAGATACTTACAAGATTAATTGGATCTTTTGATCTACATTATAATCATATCGAAAAACTTGTATCAACCGGTTGTACATTAATTATTCATGTTTGGTAGTATGCACTTGGGATATTGTTTCTGATGATTCCACTCAAAATAATGTGAATGCTGGTTTATGCCGCAATTTAAAGTATATCTGGGCGACCTTGTCTCGTGATATTGACTTTGATATTGGAATATTAATTAACTTCAAAGTATTAAAATGTGTCATAGTAATATAATAAGAATTAATTTAAGTGTTGAAGAGCCATGCTTCGGCACGCATGGGCCGGCTCGACCGGAGTGATACCACGACCTCACAGAAAACCAACGTGAAACAATGCTTACGTTGTGTTTTATCGTTTGACTGAGGTTACCGGAGGCCCAATTATTTGTATAATTTATTTATATGTATCTCGTACATCTATCGTCATATCTACTATTATAATATTAGACAAAATCTCCAACAATTCTATTTTCATCTAAGTTACATACAAGTTCTAAAACAATAATGTTTTATAGACTTGTAACTATATTTGAGATAAGTTTTCATTTTCCACAGGTCTACCATTTGTGATATCTAAATCACATTTCCTGGACAGTGACCCCAAGCTGTACGAACGGATTGAGGGAATCAAACCAAACAGAGATCTAGACGACACTACAATTATCATTGACAAAGTGAGTAGAATTGTAATATAAATCCTACATTATTTTCAAATTCTGTGAAACGTAAAGCGTTACTATTATAGCTAGCCATTGTATGATCATCAACATCATGATCAGCTTTTAATCTGCCACCTAAGGCAATCCGGCACGCAAAGCTTCCAACGGCTTTGTACAATTGTAATTTAAACTACACTTAAGAGCAAAGAAACGAACTCACTAGCGTTTTTCCTTTTTCATTTCTTGATAAATACATTTTTCATACAATGGTAGGGGAGCCCATGAACGGAGTCTGGTAGTTACTTGAGCGCGTCAGATTAACATGTGGGGAAAACATAGTGTCATATTTAATATACCCACCATATACCCGGTCGGGTAGAGGCTTAGAAGGTCCCCATTAAAAAATAAAAAATTAATGCAATGTCTAAATATAGTCAACTAGCTACTTCCGCGCGGTTTCACACGCTCTGCTCAGCTCCTATTGGTCGTAGCGTGATGTTTTATAGCCTATAGCCATCCTCGATAAATGCGCTATCCAACACAAAAAATAATTATTCAAATCAGACTTGTAGTTACGGAGATTAGCGCGTTCAAACAAACAAACAAAAAGCAAACTCTTCCGTTTTATATAATAGTATAATACCTCTAGTATAAGATTTCGTCAGATTAAGGGAAGAGATGTCGATAGCATGCTAAACGAAGTGCTGTAACTTTCGTGAGACATACTAAATAAATTATTGTGTTTTCGGCTTACTCACGTAATAATTTGACGAGGAACTCGACTAGTTTCAAGCCATGTTAGAGGCTCATATTCATGAGCAGCATTTCGCGACCCGCGACGCGGCGACTGTCGCCCTGCTACTTATATGTCTATTTTATTAGAGGTATAAAAAGTAATGATGACAAGAGTCAAGAGCAAATGCTAATACTAGTAGCTTATGGCTTAATAAATACAAACCTTGAGTAAATAAACTTAAAATAGAGAGGCGAGGACCCAGAGGTTGCGATAAACAAAAAAATCAGATAGTTATAAATTATATTGCTGTCAATAGGCCTTGTGAAACACCAACAGGTACAAGACAAAACAACAATAAACTATGAGGAATACATTTTAATAAAGATTTAAATACTTTTATAGTACCTGTACTATCAATAATAACAAAATAAAAATACATATTATATAGACAGTTACCAACAAGCTTTATTGAGGAACCTGTATTGCAGAACTTGTGTTCTGGTTCTCATTTCAGGTTTTCTAAGTAAACACTTATGCTTCTCTTAAAATAAATGTCTTTTGTCGGAATACTGAAACGCTACTCAATTTCAAGTCGTGCTTAAGTATAGTTCTATCTCTACAATTTCTTTGTAAAATGACAGAGATGGCATGATATTTGAGCACGACTTAAAATTGAGTAACGTTTCAGTATAAGTCAATAAATAATACAAAAAGATCTTAACACTTGAACTACCAAGTTTAACCCTTTGAGTACCGTCATTATAGACACAATTAAAGAACAATAGGTTGTGGTCACCGGTGTCCTCGCGGTGTTTGACAGTTAATGGAGAAAGTCAAACCTCTACTAGTGTCAGGCACATATGACTGACGTGATACTCATCGACACAACATCACACCTTTTATCCCCGAAGAAGTAGGCATGGTGTACATTACGGCACTTAATGCAACTGTATAATGTAACACACACTTTTCACTATTTATGTTAAGAGTGTAATAGGTAATAAGGGTTGAGCCTATGCCATATATATACCGGGCACAATTCCGGACTCCGTGCTATTACTGAGATTTTTTTAAATACCGACCCGGGAATCGAACCCGAGACCCCTTGCCCAGCAGTCGAACTTGCGACCACTCAACCAATGAAGCATACACGTGACGTGGTACTATACCTAAGAATAAAATTATGTTAAACCATCCCTTATTTGAAAATATTTGTTCTCTTCACAGAAGGTGGGCGTAATGTACAACACGAAGATGTCCATCCAGCTGACGTTGATGGTGGGTGACCTCGACTTCAACTGGCAGACCAGGATGCTGTCGCATGCCGTGGTGCCTGTCACCCGTATGGAAGTAGTAAGTTACAAGATACAACCACTCATGACTTTAATAGTCCAGACACACAAAGACCAACGCTATATCTGTTAATGGCTATAAAACATTATTTAATGTTCCTTTCCACTCAAAAACCTCAACCTTTAACATTGACAATTATGTGAAAGAACTGAATACTTAAGTTTAAAGACAAAATAAAGCGTGCCCATTCGCCTGTATGCACGTATGACATGTGAAAACCACAATAAAAATACATATTGACTGTGACTGTGACGACTGCACGATTTATGGGGTGGCTGGGCAACCGGCTGCCGTGCAACGTGTCGCGGGTTCGATTCCCGCACGGAACAACATTTTGTGTGATCCACAAATTGTTGTTTCGGTTCTGGGTGTCATGTGTATGTGAACTTGTATGTTTGTAAACGCACCCACGACACAGGAAATAATCCTAGAGTGAGGCAAAGTTATATACCTCTATAAAAAAAAATCACGAATATTTAACAAAAATTCAGTTTCACACAGCGACAAGTCTCAGTTTTTAGTTTATTTCTCGTTAACGGTCAAGTAAGCACATGATAGAAGCATAGCAAACAGATTTAAGATTTTGAATTTGGATATGTCCAAATACTCAAACTCCACTAAATTTTAGTTCGCGCTTAAGTATAGTTCTGTCTCTACAAATTCTTTGGAAAATTACAAAGACGGCTCGATATTTAAGTACAAATTAAAGTTGAGTAGCCTTTCAGTATTCGGGTGTTCAGTTATTAAGTTGAAGAACACTCTTTATATATGAGATTGAATGGGGTTTTTCTTCCATAAACTTCGTCATACACATATAGTGGCTACAATGTCAGTGTTTATTTATTTATTTAAATAGGTAACAATTGGGCTTATACAGTCGCCAATTATAGGTTAACCAACTTTACAATTAAGTGATAAATAAAAACTATACACACGAACGAGAAACTAAAAAAAAAGAAACTACTACTTACGAAATCAAAATTCTTATCTTAAAGGAACATATAGAGGTAATTAAAGACTTTAAAACAATGGTTATAACCAAATTAAACATTTGAAAAAAGAAAAAAATACATTTCGTAAAAATTTAAATGTTAAGGATATGAAAATTAAAAAAACAATGTATCTAAAGAAATGAGTTTTGGAAAATATGAGATATGGACACTTCCTACTAATACGTACTCATCAGTTTTTTAATATTATTTTTCTCAGTTTGTTATGGTTCCAAAATAACCCCGGAAATTGATCCCAAAACCTTGCTCTCTTTATTGTATTACCTGCATACGGCATTGAATGCAAATGTTGCCTTGAAAAATTATTGCTCATAAAGCCTTTAATAATTTATTTGTGGTTTTAATTCATTGCCTACAAACTTTCATCTTAATCTCTGCTAATTAATCTGCTGTCGGTCACCACAAACGGGCTGTCGGCCTGATAGTAAATTGACCGAAGCTGCAGCCTAAATAGTAAGTGTGGGAGAGCCATGCTTCAGCACGAATGGGCCGACTCAGCCGAAGCGATACCACGGCCGAGCAGAAAACCAATGTAAAACAACGCATGCGTTGCGTTTCGTCGTGTGAGTGAGGTTACCGGAGGCCCAATTCAATATTACCCAAAGATTCTTTACTTAATTATTTATTATCGACATCAGTCGGATACTTTGCCAAAATGGCCCTTGGCAGACGATTTATTATCGCAGTTAGAACACTGTTAGAGGAGGCTGGTTGTAGACTACCAGACAGAAAAAATTGTGTAAACTTAAACTATCAAAATTCTACAACAAATGTAGTTGGACAAATGTCGTTTGAAATAATTCGATAAATTAGTTTCAACTTCTTGATTAAATTCTCATGAGATGTTACAATTGCAAAAACATGTCAGTGGTCACTATCATGGTTGACTTCTAACGAGGTCATCACATCACAAGTAATGGGATTAAAGAATTATTATAATTGTTTTGATTTTAATTACAATCTCCAGGTAGCAACCAATTATCTACATGTTTATATATACCGATTATACTAAACAATACAATGTTATATAACACCTATACTATATATTGTTATTTATGTGTATATTGATAAACATACAGTGCATTTAATTTTTATTATATTACAGTTTTATTATTGCCTACTTGTTTACACACATGATTATTATTCAGATATAGACATGTATTATTATTCAAAATTATTGTAATAAAAAGTATTTTTAGTAAATTGACACTTAAACATATGATTAAATATGGATATTATACCATTGTCTAAGTTATAATTTGATGATTTTATTATACTGCTTAGCCACGTTATCATTGTCATTATTTTTAATTTTTTTTTTGTATTTTTTACTACATTTCGGAAATAAATCTGTAGTTTTTACGATTTTGCATACACGCCCTTTTAAAATATGATAATAATGACATTTTATTATGTGTTATCTATACTATATAACTATAAAGCTGAAGAGTAGGTTTTTTTGTTTGTTTGTTTGAACGCGCTAATCACCGAAACTACTGGTCCGATTTGAAAAAAATTTCGGTTTTGGATAGCCCACTTATCGAGGAAGGCTATATATAATGCTATAAAATATCACGCTACGATTAAAAGGCGCTGAGCAGAGCGAGTGAAACCGCGCGGAAGGAGCTAGTAAATAATATACTGAGTGTAAAAACTTCCTTCTAAACACGATGTTGCATGCTCTTGTACTATTACTCTGTCTGTCATATTTAGCTGAGAAATTGTAACATAATATGTCTGATGATGAACCTGCATTAATGTTTGCATGTCAAAATGGTAGAATGTACAAGAATACCTAATTAGTGTTTACCTTATCTGAGCAAATATGTATATAATTATTCTATTCTATTCTACCTCTGTTTAAGTTTAGTACGGAGTTGTAGTGGCCAGCCAGATGAACCTACCCCAATCTGTCAAAATTATTCATTGCATTTTCAACGTTATGTCAATACAATAAAGTTGAACAAATAACTGTCAAAAAGTAGAAGGATAAATTTGACCTGTGGGGATCGTACCTGCTGTCTAGTCTAGTCAGTAATACTTTATCAAATCGTTACTATCTTTCACGTGTCTTGTTCCAGAACCAGCCAAAGCTAACAGAATGGACGCTCAGCAAGTTGGTGCTGGTCTACCAGCTGGCTCCTTACATCGTGTTGGCTCTTCAGATACTATCAGCTCTGGTAGGCACACTCCTGGTCACGTATGCAGCGCGACTTCAGTACCTCAACTGGATGTCAAAAACCAGGACTATAGTATTCGAAACAGTTGATATCCAAGCGAAACTAAAAGCAGAACTTCCACTTATACCAAAATAAAAGACACGTTTGAAGGTGAATGTTTTAAATTGAATGCAAAATATGTTATAAAAAATCGAAGTGACTGACCTGGCTGAGGTAGGTAAATGACTTTAATTGTATGGGGAATTCAAACGAATTTTTCGAAAACATATTTGTAAATGACGTCGTCTTTTTTATCGGTTTCTTCCAAATTGTACATTAACTTTAATGGAAAATGATAAATGGTAAAAATTGTGTATTCATCTTATTTTAGACTGATTGGATTTCTTAAATAAGTGTTATTTATTTCATCAAAATATTCTGTGGTAGATCTAATAAAACGTTATTTCATGGAGTACCTCTACAAAGATAATAATCTATATAAATAAAAATTAATTTCTGTTCGTTAGTCTCGCTAAAACTCGATAACGACTGAACCGATTTGGCTGACTTTGGACTTGAAATATAAGTGAAATTCCAGGAATGGTTTAAAAGGTGCTAAAAATATTTTTAGGCGGTACGAAGTTTGCTGGGTCAGCTAGTTACATATAGTATTCTTATGATAATAAAACTCAATACTATTTACCTAATTATCTTTTTCTACCTTGGTCCTTTGACGCTTAATAATATTTATCATAATTTGATACACAAAGACTACTCCATACACCATGTGTCAAACTTCTCTGATAGACGCGACGTTAGTAAGCGCGACGCCATTTTGTAACTGCAACTGTCATTCCTATCTGTTTATTTAAATTAAAATAAAGTTATTTGAGGTATTCTGTTACTTACAAATAAGGTGTGGCAATTATGTAAATACTAGATTTAAGAATAAACCACTTGAAAAAATCAGACAATTTTTATTTTTTGTAAACTAGAAAATTTTCCAAGGTGAGTACCTACCTAGTTTTTTATAGATTACAACCAAAGCAAAATAAAAACTAGAAAGCAATGACTGGTTTAGATATTTTAATGTCTAAGTAAAATGATACCCAGCCAGATTCTATAATTCACAGCTGTTATGAAAATAAAGATATTATTAGCATTTTCGAGAATCGAGACTGCCTCGTTGGCCGAGGTCGCATGTGCGACTGCCGGGCAAGCAGTAAGTCTCGGGTTCGATTCCCAGGTCGGGCAAAGTAAAAAAATCTCAGTACTAGCACGGAGTCTGGAATTGTGCCCGGTATATAGCAATAGGCTCACCCCCTATTACATGGGACTCATAACATAAAAAGTGAAAAGTGGGTGTTACATTGTACAGTGGCAATGGTGTCTTGCACCTTGTTTTGCACCCTTGTGTACCCTTCAACGGCAAAGTCACACAACATTAACTATAATAATAAAGAAATAACTGCAAGGATCCTCTTTGGCTAGATTTTATTACATTTTAGACATGAACGAGCGGCTCCATCGAGACTTTGCTAGTTATTAACTTGTTACGTATATATTTTATTAAGATAAAAAATTATTTATGCAATGTTGGTTATTATCACGACACCTAGTTATCTTACAATCTAGTTGAATAATTATGAATTATATGACTGTCAAGTACATAATCCGTCAATTAATGATTGTTATCAGACCTCAACAAGTTGAATTTGAATCATCATTGTTCGACGTACAACTTAAGTGGTTTTAATTGACAACTATAGAACATAATAATAGTACCTACATAGTTGGTACTTGGTCTATGATAGGGAAATAAAGATCTATTTTATTATAATAATGAATTATTTACTGAATAAGTTTACAAAATTACAAATGGTACAAAAATACTAAATAGCACAATCTTATATCTTATACTTATACTTATTATATAAAGCAGAAAAGTTTGTTTGTTTGTTTGAACGCGCTAATCTCCGTAACTACAAGTTTGATTCGAATAATTCTTTTTGTGTTGGATAGCGCATTTATAGAAGATGGCTATAGGCTATAAAACATCACACTACGACCAATAGGAGCTGAGCAGAGCGTGTGAAACTGCGCGGAAGTAGCTAGTATAAAATACATTAAGAAATATCTAACCACGTAAGATTTTGTAGTAGAAAAATATTGCTAAACATTACATTTTGCTGTAAAAAAATAAGTACTGGCAAATTGATTCAAATTTTCTGCCTTCATTCACACATTAATTTTCAAAAAGCCATCGTAATACTCTATATTCCTAGATTCGGACTCAGTATCCGTACTCGATGAACTGTCCGCATCACTATAAGCTAACTCCAAGGAAATATCACAATTCTTTCCTTTGTTCTCTTTCTTCCATTTCTTTTCATCTCGTTCTATCATCTGTTTTATCTTGTATAATGGTGGGTGGTCGTGTCTCACTGGTTCGAAGTATGTCCTCGCTGGTACTATGATGGGCATTCTCGGGTACACAGGAATCGCTATTGGCATTATTGGAGCTGGTATCTGCGGTAGGGGTATCCTTGGTGTTTGACATCCCACGTCAGGCAGTTCTGCAGTTGGTGGTTTTAGAGTTGTGACCGGGTTCTCCGTTTGTATAGGTCCACTACTACAATTATTTGCTACTGGCTCTTTAGTCCTTAAAATGTTGACTATTGGTGCAACAGGCGCACTGTACTGAATACCTGGTTTTATGCTTGTGGGCTTCATAAACATAACGTTGAGGTCATTGTCCCTAGGATACATAGGCGTCTCAGTTCCATGATCAGTAGTTTCTAACAGACCGAACTCTTGAGGATGTTTCTCCCGCAAGTTCATGATTATCGTCTTCAGGTCGTTCGGCATACTCGCTGGTAACGATTTCAGAAAACCTTCGAAACTTAAGGCCATCACTTTTGACGTTATTGTTAGTTGGACAATAGTTCCAACAATCACAAATGTATGTGACATTTTTCTGAAAAATATAAACATGGAGGTGAATTTTTAAAAAAATAAAAAATAAATTAACTAAAAATCGGGTTTAGAGCGACATCGCCGCGACTGCGCACGCTGCTCATAAAGAAGAACCCCTCTGTGGTTCGAAACTAGTAGAGCTTTTCTCAGTATATTCAGGTGAGTAAACCGCGATTTTTAATTACTTTAGTATGTCTCACGATAGTTATTATAAAAAAATATACTTTATTATGTGATCCCTGAACAAAACATTATTTAAAAAAAGCAGTAAGTACATAGTAGTCTGAAAGAAGACAAGAAAGACCTTACCTTCGATTTTCAAATAAGGAAATTAAGTTACCTATGAGTGGTCGCCATAAGCTTCGAGCCGTAGTAATCCGAAAATACTGACTGCCATACAAACTAGATTAAACTTGGAAAATAAAAAGTGTTGCACAAACAGTAATTGTTCATTCATAAGAGGAAATAATGGAAGTATTGTTGCGTCAAACCCTCGTAACGTGAAATTACGACAGTAGTTTTTCATAAGGTTATATATTTTCAGATCTTAAATGCCTAAACATATACAAGTCCTTGGAAGTATGGACCAAATTAAACAGGAACATTTTTTTTAAGGGAGGAAAATCATCGAATGACTGCTCCCGCCTGGGTGAGGCGGGATGGAGTGTCAGACTCTTACTGACTAAAAACCACCTCGTTCCTTCTCCTGCACCACAAGCCGGAGCCCCGGTAACCCGTTAGGTTCGCCGCGGCCTGTTAGGTTAGAGGTCATTTCCTAACTTTTGGGGATGGTGGTCCGATTCGCAACGGTTCAAAAGTTATGATTGATTTCCGTTTTGTTCTTTGATTTCACATTACAGACTGTCGCGAGTATCAGTGTAATTCTTATTTTTAGACTTTGTAAAGGAGTGGACCTTTGTTATCATTTTACTTTTACTTAGTAATAATTATTTTGTAAACTACGTTTAAAAAACCGACTTCAATGCTCTTTTTGAAGTCAGTTGATTAATATAGTAAAACTTTCTCCTAAGTGTATCAAACACTGTTCTGAAAACCGCATCAAAATCGGTTCATCCATTCGCGCGATTGTCGCGCACAAACACACACATACATACAGATCAAACTGAGAACCTCCATCTTTTTTGAAGTCGGTTAAAAATGATCTTCCACCTAAACATATACTTATCTAATCATCTATTTTTCACACGAACTAATCCATAGAAAACGTAAACTGTTCATGATTACCTGATTATGTTTGTCACAATGTTAACTGAAAATCTCTAATTTTATTTTGTGGGATAAACCGGTAAATGATCTGACGAATGATGACGAATGATGACGAATGATGGTAAGCAATCGGCTTCACCCTGGCATCGGCATGGACACCTGGAACACTTTTTTTAAGGGGGAAAATCATCGAATGACTGCTCCCGCCTGGGTGAGGCGGGAGGGAGTGTCAGACTCTTACTTACTAAAAACCACCCCGTTCCTTCTCCTGCACGTCGAGCCGGAGCCCCGGTAACCCGTTAGGTTCTCCGCGACACACCTGGAACACTACAAGTGTTACAAGTGTGTTACCAGCCTTTTAGGGGTTAGGAATTTGAGGATTGTTGGGGATTCAGGGATTGAGAAGATTAGGGATTAGGTTAATTAGGCCTTCGATAACCTCACTCACACCAGGAAACACAACGCAAGCGTTGCCACGTCGGTTTTCTGTAAGGCCGTGGTATCACTTCGGTCGAGCCGGCCCACTGGTGGCGAAGCATGGCTCCCCCACACGTAAAATGTAATGAAGTAAACAGTGATATGTTTTTGTCCTCGTGGAAGTTACATTATTAGTAGGAATTATGATAAATTTAACAATAATGTGTGTATAATATTTTAATAAATTTTAAAAACCGAGTATCAAATCACCAGTTATTCTAACAATTAAAAAAAATACAACGCATTAATAATAATTCGTTTATTTAATGAGGTTTTTTAATCAAACAAGAATTTTAATATTATAATGTTTTTTTTTTAATTGAACCTCCACCACTACCATAGACATAATATATAATTAAATTAGGTACTCTCCCACACTAGGCAAAAACAATTTGCCATTCCTTTAACTTTTTTATGCAAAGTATCTTTATAAAAAAATTATGCTCATTAAATTAATACAGACGCAAAATTAACATAACATTACGCCTTTTATCCCTGAAGGGGTAGGCAGTGGTGCACCTTACAGCACTTAATGCCACTGTACAATGTAACACCCACTTTTCTTTATTTATGTTATGAGTCCCATGTAATAGGGGTGAGCCTATTGCCATATAACGGGCACAATTCCAGACTCCGTGCAACTACTAACAATTTTTTTAAAAAAACCCCGTATTACTTTAATCGATCCCGAGACCCATTCACCGGCAGTCGCATTTGCGATTGAGACCACTCGGCCAACGAGGCAGTCATAAGTGCGACTTAACATAGAGATTAATAGAATACTTAGTTAAAGGAATATCTATATATATTGATTAAAATTAACTTGAACACATTGAGAGAAGTTCGACTACTTTCAAGTCTCAAAAGGACCCTATACAAGAGCAGCGTATTCGGCGCGGCGACGTCACCCAGTCAACAGACTAGTAGATATGTTTCACGATAGCCATAACACAAAATAGGGATACATCTTCTAATCACTCAGAGACGTCTAATTTCACTTAGTTATTTAACCGACCTGAAGTTCTCACCGGACACAGTATTTTTTTTTTTTTGGGACAAGCCCGCCACAACCTCCCAAAACCGCTGCAACTCCTGTAAGCCAGGATCTACAGTAGATACTACCATGAAAACATCAGAACATTGAAGTCTGGCGCGTCCCAGGGACACGAGTAACTGTCTTGGTTCCCGCAACGAAATGAATCAGAAGATATTATAAGAGGAGAAGAAAAAACTATAGTTTCCACTTCTGCAGGAGACAGAATGACTGTCTCCTGCAGAAATTCAACGAGGGAACGAATTCAATTAAGCCTAAAGGCACAAAGAAGAGACTGTACAACTGGGTGAAGCCCAGTCGCCAAGCACCACGGAAATTTGATTAAAAAACTAAGTGGGTCCTATGTGTGAGCTGTTATACTTGCTTCCAATAATAGGTATGGCAAAAACGCCTTTCCGTGCGTTTAGGCGTTTTTGCCATACCGGACACAGTATAGATACAGTGTCACACATCATTTTGAATGTTTAAAATAAATCAATCATTCATGTTTAGTGAATCTACATTACAAGGTACACTACAGCCCATTGACAGCTGTTACAAAATAAACTAACAATGTTAAGAAAATTACTGAAATCACGAGAAAGTGACTAGTAACACAACTATATTAAACAATTTACATACATAACATAACATCACGCCTTTTATCCCCGAAGGGGTAGGCAGAGGTGTACATTATGACACTGTACAATGTAACACCCATTTTCCACTATTTATGTTATGAGTCCCATGTAATAGGGAGTGAGCCTATTGCCATATACCGGGCACATTTCCAGACTCCGTGCTACAGGGTTTTTTTTTAAACCAAGTAATACTTTGTCCGATCATTGAATCGAACCCGAGACCCCATGCAGTCACCGCACTTGCGACCACTCAGCCAACGAGGCAGTCAACCAAGTCAAAAACAAACAATTTATAGCTAGTTATCATAATACGTTTCGGTTTTACAGAGTACACAACGTGAATATATTGTCTGGTATCTCTTTTTGATATTTCCTAACCAGAAAATGATAATCCTGGTAAATGTAATCGTCTTTCCTTTTTCTCACAAAATTATTAGTTTGGAATGTGAATTAAAGGACGTGAGTGACCCAAGCACAATGTGCACAAAGTTCTTTTTTAATATAACTGGAAGATAAATGACGTCGTCTGAATAATATCACTTAATATAAGAAAATAATTATTAAACAGCTACAAGTGTTTTTTGTAAGAGATTTTTAATCATTTTAATACAAAATATAAATTATTATGATATAAAAACAATAAACGTATGTAATGAACTATTTGGTTATTTGGAATGACACAGACAGGTTGCTTATCTTCTTGTTCTCCGGTGGTCTGAACACCAGCTCCTTCTTGCCGTCCCCCAGCGAGTGCTGCATGCTGCCGTCCTGCAGCATCAGCTTCCGCCGTCGGTGGTTACTCCTCATGTAGGGCTGGGACTGGGACCTCACCACTACTCTCGGCTTGTTATCCGAGTCCTCGCCAGCTATCAGCTGCACATTTTGATATGAATCGTCATCGAGCAGTGCAGTCGCTTCATCGTTACTCAGTCGCCGTTTCATCTTGATTTCTCCGTCTCTCGACATATACGTCAGCACGGGTTTGACAAGTCTTTCATTATTTTGGATACCACCAAAACTTCGTCTATAAATATCATATTTGGACTTCTTTCGATTCTTGTCCTTACCTTTTTTGCGTCTCTTTCTGCGACGACTCTGATCGTCATCGCAAGAGTCAGAGTCTTCGCTCGAGACAGACGTACTGACGGTTTGAGAACACTCGGAAGAATCTTGACGTGGAGTGTTAAACTGGGGCGGGAATGGGACAATGACTACTGGTGGCGGAGCAGGCATGGGTATGGGCATCGGGAACGCGGGACCCGGCAGAGGATGAGGAGCTATTGGCGGTTGAGGTCTTGGGTTTTCTTGGCCGTTCTTACATCTACACTGGAGGTGGCAAGGCGAACAGTAGGAGAAGAATGACGGCGTACATGGATTACACGAGCATGGTGGACAAGGCGGACACTTCTTGTTGCCGTTATTTTTGTCTTTTGGCGGACAATTTGGTGGCATAAATCCTGGAATTGCAAACTGCACAAAATGTGGCACTGGCACCGGTATAGCGATGGGTAGTCCAACGCCGTCCGGCTCACTTTTACTGGTGGTAGTGGTGGTAGTAGTCGAGGCTTCAGTAGTAGTCTCGGGATATGGTATCGGTATACCGACGGGAACCGGCACAGCCACAGGCATGGGCGGAGGTGGCGGCGGTGGTCCAGGCATCATCATCGGCCCATACCCGAACGGCATCGGCATTGGCATCGGTGGCATCGGCATCGGCATCATTGGCATTTGTGAGTGTACCACACCCAAGAAGATAACAATTACTACTTTCCATTTTTGTAACGCATCCTGTAACAAAATCGAAGTTATTCCATTAATGTCATAAGTGTGTGTGTCACTTTTTGAAGTCAATGTGGTGAGCGACATTTTACCAAACGCACTTTAATAAAAAATAATGGTTTAAAAGTAACAAACGATTATAAAATTATTACAAAATATTAACTTACTGAAATCATAACTGCACCGAATCAAAATAGTGCGGTTTCAATGGCGTTCATGACAGCTGTGTACTTTTATACTTTTAGCGAATTTGTTTCATAATCATGGTGCATTGTGGTGCGAACGTATGTGAGTGCATGGCTGGACTTGTGTCGTAACGATTTTATGGCCACACTTTATGGCGTTAAGTAATCAGAACACAAACATAAACTTTGGCAAAATAATTCCACTTTTAGATTTTAGCTGAAAAACTTTAACGCTTGGTGATATTTATCTTTTTATCAGAAAGTCGAGCGAGGCAGTAATGTCTTAGTTATTTTCGTTGTTTATCCTAAACCTGAACTTATATCTACTTGTTTTTATTTTATCTAGTCCACCGTGCAATATAAATGACTTTATAAGTGCTTCTTGTTGAATCAATTGTTAAATGTAATTTTAAACTATTGTAGACCCTATTTATCGTTGGTGAAATATTCAAATATCGAAATATTCAAACTAAGAGAGTTTGGTGATTTATTGCTTTCACTGAGTATATCACGTGGACTCCTGTAATAACCGAATTTAGTACCGTATAATTTGATATTTAATGTTATTTATATCAATTTATGATCGATATATTGAAATAGTTAACGTGACTTTGAATGCACGTTTACAGAATAATAGAAAATGTGTGTTTAGAGATCATTATCGTACTGAATTTGATATTAAACATGCACTTAGATACTAAAAATGGTTTGTTTTAATTAAAGTATGATACAGACAAAACCACAGATCTGTTAGATGTTTCAGGTTGTCTTATTTATGGAGTTTATGGGACGTAATTCTAAATATGCATCTTTTTATCCTTTAAAAGCGTTGCCCCACATTAGGATTTTCTCCTGTGTCGTGGGTGTGTTTACAAACATATAATTTTACATTCATATGACCACAGACAATCTGTGGATTACACAAAGACTTGTTCCGTGCGGGAATCGAACTCGCTACACGTAGCGCGGCAGCCAGTTGCCCAGCCACCGCGCCAACCGTGCAGTCGATGTGTAGAACCTATGCTGTTTCTTTCTAAGACTTCTAAAGACCGGTTTCTTGCAAACTTTGCAGTAGGTAACATAGACTACTAATTATTATCTTACAAGTAAAATGTCGAAATTAACTCGAGAGGAAAATTAATTTTATACTTGGGTACACTGAGATTAATCAAACAAAGATTTTAGACAATTAGCTATAGGAACAGTTGCACAATTGGGTAGTCAAATTCTGTACTTTTTTTGAACCGTCAGAATGTTGTACTACTTGTCGTCACGATTTTTTAGCGTCAAACAGCACACTTATTTCTTATAAATTTGCTGGAGAAATACTAAAATTAAGTGCCGTAATATTATGCTCCTCTGCTTTCCCCTCCGGCTATAAAAGGCGTGATCATAGAGCAACACGGGCCACCGGCGGACCGGAGGGGAGTAGCCATACGCAGGCGTTCCCCTCTGTCAAAGTATAAGTCCAAATGGTCCTATGCGTACAATAAAACTAGTTGCAACTCAACTGCTCACCAGACTAAATCTAGTTGCGTTAGTGAATCGACGGCGTCGTAAAAATGTCGAATTGTTCTGTTTTTTGCTGCAAAAAAAGATCTGCCACGTCAAATTTACAAAAACATGGTGTTACCTTTCATATTAAGTAATTTTTAATCACATTATTGCTATTTACTTCTTATAAACTTAAAAAAACTACAATATTATCAATCGTCTTGTTTCGGATTTGTTTACCAACAAATCCGTGCGTCCTCATACAAAACGCGGATCGGTCGAGCGACAGATCCGAGTTTTTTTCCTAGAATTCGCTGTCGTCGAGCGATAGCGTTGTTGCCGGTTTGTTTGTAGATAGTTATCGATAAAAATGTAAAAGGTGAAGTCAAATGTGAGATTTTTTGGGATTAAGTTTTCTGATTTAAATAAAAAATACTGAGTGAGAACTTCAACTATATTTATTATTATTTTATTTATTTATTGCAGATTTCCTAAAGATCCAAATTTAAGAGATATATGTAAGACATTTTGTTATAACAGACCAACCTGGGTTTCCCACAAGAAATATTGCCATTTGCTCAAATCAAGATGAATTAGCAAGATTAATAATGCAAAAATATAATGATACAATAATTTCTAACTTATTGAAAAAAACAAACCCCCAAAAATGTATTCGTCATATTTATAGAAAATTAATCTATTTTAAAAACCAGTTATAGTTCCGTATCAGTATTTCATCACTGGTTTTTAAATGGGATTAGTAATTTATTTCAAAAAAATGATAATTTTATTTTTTATAATTATCTTGTCTGATTATTGTACTAGTAGGTAGTTAAGGGTATAATAATTAATTAGGTATAAAAAAGGCTATAATAATTAAAGTCAATAATAATATCTGTCTTTGAATAAATTTTTAAAGCTGATTTCCTTAACGGAGTTCTTGAATTTATCGATAATGCGTATCGATAATTGTTACAACTGTGGGTGTAAGTGTAGTTGCGTCATATTATTACACTATAACGACAGGGATTGTTTAAATGTGTGTGTGAAATTGTCAGTGTATTTTTCAATTGTCATAGTGTGAGTTTCGTAGTGACATAGAATGTTTTTGTGTGAGAATTTGAGAATGTGTGATTTCCCCCCGCAAAAAATGACAGACAGTTTTGTATCGGTTTACAACGCAATGGCTACTCCCCTCCGTGTTGCTCTATGGGCGTGATGATATATTAACGATTTAAAATTACTAAACAGAATATTAGATGTCAGTACTGAATGTCACTCAATTCAGCTACTTTCGACGAAATTGTACTAAGATCGTTCGTTGATTTAGTTTAAAATTGAAGAATATATTTTATTGTAACTATGGATGCTTAAAATGACGAGTAATTCTGATAGCGACACACCAGTGACTCTTGATAAAGCTAAAATAACCAAAGTAAGTATTACAACAGTATAAACCTGTGTGGGTAAAACAAACATACTCAATAAAGGATGTAAACTGGCGGAGAGAGAAATAAAGTATCCATAAACTTAATTAATAACGAATTGTTCACAATAATAATATATTTAAATGTTAATTATCAAAAAAAACTTTGCAAAATATAAAGATAACAAAAGATTGTTATTACGTTCTAACACCAAATTAAAATACGTTTTTAAACCAAAAAAAAACATATAGTTTTAAAAATACTTCTTGTTCCTAATACTTATTTTTTTTCCTATCAAAACCAGTTTAAATACGTTTTTTTTTTTTTTGTCAATAGGCGTTGACAATCCTAGACGTGCACTCATTATAAAAGTAGATGTTAACATTAAAATATGATTCTCTTAGTTGTACAAGGTACATAAGTTTAAGTGTGGGACAGCCTATGCTTCGGCACGAATGGGGTGATACTATATCTGACAATAAACCGGCGTGAAACAACGCTTGTGTTATTTCGCCGTGTGAGTGCGATTACCGAAGGCCCAATTGAGCCAACCCATTCCTAAAAAGAGGCTAGCAACGCACTTGTTACTCCTTTGGTATTGAAGATATTTATAGGCGACGCTGATTGTTTACAATCAAATTATCCGTCTACTTCTTCGCCACCCTATACTATAATAAAGTCGCGGAGAACCCAACGGGTTACCGGGGCTCCGGCTCGAAGTGCAGGAGTAGGAACGGGGTGGTTTTTAGTCAGTAAGAGTCTGACACTTCCTCCCGCCTCACCCGGGCGGGAGCAGTCATTCTATGATTTACCCCATTAAAAAAAATACTATAATAAAAGAGTGACGTTATTCATATAGTTATTAACTGCATGGTTGGCGCAGAGGCTAGCAATCTACTGTTATCCAATTTGCACTCGAAGTTCCTATAGTCCCAATAGCCCAATGTGAAAGATGTCTAGAAAGAGAGCAAATTATGATTGTCCTTGTTATTCTTAGCATGACGTCATTGACTACTGAATACTGTGGTTCTGATAGAAAGTAGTTGAAGATTTTTGTTTGTAGCCGAAGTTATGGTGTTGTCTCCTTTCGTATTGGTATTTTACCAGAGTGACATCACTGATGTCTTCTTTTCATACTCATGAGACTTATCAACATGTTTGCAAGGAGTTTTCTTTAACATTACCAAGGTGAGATCTCGGGTTTGATGTTTTCGATTTTCAGAATTAACAGGATAGAAAAGATCGTTCACACAAGTTCTGTTTAATTACATATTATGAATTATTTTTAATTGTAATGGTTAATTTCAGATTACAATTTGAGAACTCCTATGTTTTGATAAATATATTTACCTAAAGAAAGAAGAAGAAGAATTTAATTGTAAGCTCTTTCTCTGACAGCTCTGGGTGACAGACATTCGTTTTCATCATAACACAACATAACATAACATCACGCCTTTTATCCCCGAAAGGGTAGTCAGAGGTGCACATTATACCACTGTACAATGTAACACCCACTTTTCCCTATTTATGTTATGAGTCCCATGTAATAGGAAGTGAGACTATTGCCATATACCGAGCACAATTCCAGACTCCAACTCCGTGCTACTACTGAGAATTTTTAAAAACCCAGTAATACTTTGCCCGACCCGGGAATCGAACCCGAGACCCCCTGCCCGGCAGTCGCACTTGCAACCACTCGGCCAGCGAGGCAGTCGTTTTTATCAACCTGATCAATTAGGTAAGCTTTTTACTTCAGAGGAGGTAATTCACTTTCTTTTATTACATAAATAAAAATGAAATAAATACAATGCGACTATTCTTTTTTATTTGTACAATATAATACAAAAGGTATAAAATTAGTTATGTACACTACACATTTAAATATACAAAATTGGGTACACCATCTAGTCCACCAGGGCGTTCACCTTCTTAGGCCGATGTTTTTTTACTTTACTCATCCTCTGTGCATTTTTTTCTCCTGTCTCTGCGGACTCTTTACTTCTCTCTTCTATTTTCATCATATTTTCTGCTTTCCTGCGTAACTCTTTTACTTGCAACTGTGGTGGTTTAGCGACATTTTTAGGTTTCTCAATTCGTTCCCTTTCTATCGGTTTCCTTTCAACCTGTGGCCTTCCATCCCTTTCCCTCTCATCATGTCTCTCTTCAATCAAACTGATTTCACCTTTTGGTTTCAACCAGTCATTAGCTTCATTTTTAGATATTTGTTTTTCAAATATCACATATCCGTCTTTTGTGACGTATTGTAGAATGGGAGTGAGTAGGTTCTTTTTGCTTCTAGATTCCCTCCTCTTCGACCTGTGCCGATGCTCTGCTCTCCTTGTCATATGTCTCCGTGCAGACCTGCGCCCCTTCCAGAATCCATATTCACTGGAACTACCTGATGATATACCGTCAGATGCTGAAGAAGAATCATCACTAGAACTGTCGTCATCTGTGTCAGAATCGTGCTTCTTCTTATGTTTGTTTGGTTTCCGTTTTTTTTTACGATCATGACGTGAAGGTGGGCCTGGCTTTTTATATGAGTGGTCTGGAGAATAGAAGGGCATCACTATGACTGGCAGTTTGTGTGGAGCTCCTCCTACTATCGGCATTGGCATCGGCATGGGCATTCCTGGCATGGGCATTCCTGGCATTGGCCCAGGCATTGGCCCAGGCATTGGACCCGGCATTGGACCAGGCATTGGACTAGGCATTGGACCAGGCATCGGTGCGCCAGGTGGGCCCATAGGTCCTGGCATGGGCATTCCTGGAAAAGGTGGTATTGGAATTGGAATCGGAGGAGGATGCTTATCTGGAGGTAGACTATGAAAAAACGAATCAGGTATGGGAGGTAAGGTCGGAAATTGTGGGAGATCTGGAAATGCGCCGATGTTTGCGTTTCTGGGCAACCGGCAATGCATTGGGAGGCTCTGAGGGAAATATTGGGGACTAGTGGGACATGGAGGCAGACTAGGACCGTTCTCTGCGAATGTAGAAGACAAACTAACAAGCAGTAACCAGCGGTGAAGTGTTAGCTTCATGTTTACCTGGAACAATGAGTATACTTTGTAAATAATGTTATAAAATTAAGTTAAATAGTTTAACGAAATAGACAATTGATAAAACAGTTGCATGGCTTACCTTCGTCCATCGGTTGTAACCGCCGCGTCGAGAACTAAATCAGGTACACCAATGGAGCCCTAGAGGCTGAGCTGTGCCTTTTGTAAACCTCCAATGACCAGGTGTTTCGTGTAAAAACAATAGAACCGAGAACATATTGCGCGACAAACGTTATGCTTGCGTAATGACCTCACAATAGGTCTTACGGCTACACATTGACTTTCACAGCTCCTTTACCAAAAACATGATTATACAATTGGAATTTTCCTCTTTTACTTTTCAGAGAACCTGTACATCTAGCTATGGTTTTAAATACAAATAGAAACTAGGATCTGTATTTGGGTATACAATAGATAACCTTTTATCCAACTGAGTTAGGCTTACAGTAATTAACAGATAAATTACCATTCAAATTCGATGAGATGCCCTTGTCATCCAAACAAACAATTAACTTATCAAGGCCAGCAAGGTGAGGTCCCTGAGTATATAAAAAGTGTATAATGATAGTTACTTTCATAAGATATTTGTTATACTGAATCTGGTTGGAAACAGTAAAAAGCCTATAAAAAGGAAATAATTACGTAATTTGTTTAATAAACACATTTGACCTATTTTAATGGTGTTATCCATTAATTTTATCATCTCTTGCATTCGTTATTCAACCGTTTCCCTTATCTAACCCCTAAATAAGTTTCATTCACCGCTACCACGTATTTATGTAATGTTGTATATAAGTTTACACCGCAGCATTGTGCGGTAACGTTATGCCAGCACTATTTATTGCCGAAATTTCTGATATTCCTTACAATCGACCACCAAACCTGTAGCCTGTCGCTGCTTCGGAATAATGTAGAAAGGTCTCAAACGTTAAACAAAAAGTACTTCTATACAAGATAAGTCTAATGGTAACTAAGCATATGTGTTAGATGTGAATTAATTTAGTTTTTTAATTTTTCTTCTTATTTTAGAGTCACTATTAGTAGTTGACATTTTATAAATAGGTACCTATCAACCTACCTAAGAATTTATTTTGATGCATAACAGGAAAACGACTTCTTTTGTTCTTAGAAATCTATTAATCTTACAGTTTTATATAATTTTGTGTTTCCAGATGTTTCTCCACGTGGTTGCGCAATGGGTCTTCGTCCTGCTGATAGGAACTACCTCCTCTCAAGTTATGCCGCAAGCACCCTTCGCTTACCCGTACCAACAAGGGCAGCCGCCGATGCAGATGTTAAGCGCACCCAATGGTCAGCCACCAATGCAGATGGCTCACCCTGGCTCCATGCCGATGCCTAACGGCGCGCCCATGCAGATGCCCCTCATGATGCCTCACATGCCACGTCTACCTGGCATGCCCTCCGCCCCTATGCCATTCCCCATGCAGTTTCCTATCCATGGGGGCAGGCTGCCCATGGTTGTGGCACCACATCACTCAAAGAAGGCTGACAGACCTCGGAGGAAGAGCCACAAGAACAAACGCAAGCGCATCAGCATGGACTCCTCGTCCAGTGAAGGCTCGTGTTCACAAAGTGCGGAGTTTCGCTCCAGGAACAAACTGAGGACCTCAAAGAAGAAGAAGCATGAGGTGCTGACTCCTGTGGTGTCGTATGTCACGAAGGATGGTTATGTGGTCTACCAGAAGAAGATCAAGAAAGACAAGGCGAAAGACTGGCTGGAGATGACGAAGGGAGAACATGACAGTGAAGAGGATAAGATTAGGTTCAAACCCCGCGACCACGACCATTAATATTCTCGGCACTTTTTTATAGTTTTACAATTATAAAGATCTCGTTATGTATAATTTTATATCGCTTTGCTAAATGATAGAATACATGAAATAAAGCATGTTACAACTACTTACTTTATGTTTTTTTCCTTGCTTTATATTTGAGCTGCGTTAAATGAAAAATTAAATAGTTTTCAATTTCGACTAATAGGTAACAATACCATTTTAAATTACAAGTAACGCCATCTCTTGTCATCAAAAAGAATTATAGGTACACTATAAAAATATTAATTTTATACTAGTACAAGAAGCAAGCGATTCTTTTATTGCTTGAATATTATGATTTTACCAAAGTTGGCGTTTTGTGATATTGAAAAAATCTAGATCAAATCAGGCCGATAGAGCAATCTAGAGGTATAGTCTCGAGGTCGGTTTACTGAGAGGACCCGGTGCCTCCTTCAGGTGCGGATGGTGGCCATCGGGGAGGTTTTAGTGAGGCAAAAATCCCACACTATCTAGTCTTTTCCCCAAAAAGCTAGGCTTTTTGAAGGTTTCTCCCCGTCAACAAAAAAAGGCCCAGATTATAATTTTATAATAATTAGGTATTTTATCCATTAGGGAGTCCCTCCCTCTATACGAAACCACTTGTCTTTTTATCGGATTAAATAGTGGATCACCTAAATTATTAAAATTATAATATGTTCTAAAAAATTAATTATTTAAAGACATTTTAGATAGGTAGATTTTACATCCTGTATAGATCCCAAACACAGCCACTGAGCCACAAAACACTGTTTAGGCCTTTAGAGTAGTTGATTAAATTAGAGGATTAGTGAAGTATAAGGTAACCGAGATGATTTATAAGGTCTGTAGCATCAGCAATTGAGTATGTAGCTTATGCTCGGTTTATCTATTTTAGTAACACCGAGCCTCGGGCAACACCAGATGCAACGAGTCTTTACGGCAACTGAAACAGTACCCATATATCACAAAAATCTTCTGATATATTTATTGATGCACTCAGGTGCATATCAGTATTTCACTTTAAGCAGCTGCCAACTGCCCTTCACAACCATCAACTCTAAAGAAAATGATGATACTACAAACTAATCTCGAATGCCGGAGGGTCCTCGATGCAAGGCTAGGAGTTATTTTTGTAGTGTAGGTTCTAAATCAGGCCCTTTGCCATATTAAGATTCTGTCACCTGCAGTAATTCACCAAGGGAAATGGAAACTATCGTCTTTTTTTTCTCTTCTCTTCTTATCATGCATTTTGTTGCAGGAACCAAGACAGTTATTCATGTCCCTGAGACGCACACGACTTCAGTGTTCCGGTGTTTTCATGGTTGTATCTACTGCATGCAAGAGTTGTAGGGGTATTGGGAATTTGCAGCGGGTTGGTCTCATTAAAAAAATAAGATTCTCACATCAGTTGAATAGTCACGTATAGCACTGCGATGAACTTCCCGTGACTAAGTTATTAACGGCAATTTTAGAAATTTTCATCATTTCGAAATAATTCAAACAAACCTTAAATATTAGCAGTTTAACAAGTCAATCGCAGAATGAACCTTAGTAACACTCAACAGTTCCATATTTGAACAAATAATTAGAAGACATAACTACACTACTGACTAAGACTGCCTCGTTGGCCGAGTTGTCGCAAGTGCGACTGCCGGGCAAGGGGTCTCGGGTTCGATTCCCGGGTCGGGCAAAGTATTACTGGGTTTTTAAAAATCTCAGTAGTAGCACGGAGTCTGGAAATGTGCCCGGTATATGGCAATAGGCTCACCCCCTATTACATGGGACTCATAAAATAAATAGTGAAAAGTGGGTGTTACTTCTATGTGCACCTCTGCCTACCCCTTCGGGGATAAAAGGCGTTACGATATGTAACTACACTATAGAGAAGAACATATGAACATAAGTAGGTGTACGTCACTTGAGTCCAATATTCCAAATGGACCGTATGGTGAATATTTACGTGGTCTCCAGTTACATCATAATCTTGTGGGATCTTTCGACTTATTGATATAGGTAATCCGACACTCAGTAAAAATAGTTTTCTATATGGGATATGTTGCAGCTCACGGATCACCTGATGTTCAGTGAGCAGAGGGTTTAGTTTTCTGATTCAACCAATCATCGACGTAGGCTAAAGAGCGCCAAACGTTTTTTTTTTTTTTTGTTAATGCGTAAGCCGGTAAACGAGCAGACGGATCACCTGATAGTAAGCAATGCGCGCCGCCCATGGACACTCGAAACACCAGACGTTACAAGTACGTTACCGGCCTTTTGGGAATTTGAGGATTGTGGAATATTCGGGGATTCGGGAGACGGGGACTAGGGAGGGGGGTAATTGGACCACCGGTAACCTCACTGACACGACGAAACACAACGCAAGCGTTGATTCACGTCGACTTTCTGTGAGGCCGTGGTATCATTCCGGTCGAGCCGGCCCATTCATGCCGAAGCATGGCTCTCCCACACTTAAACGTGTTAACGTTTCGATCTCGTTAAACATATTAAACAAACTTCGACTAAGTCCTTAGAGTCTATGGACACTTGCTTGAAACAAGATTATACCTACAGGTGCGTTGCCAACCTTTTTGAAGACGGATAGGAGGGAATACAACTGAACTACGGCTCTATCTACCTTCAAAACTAGCAGGTGTTAAGTTACACATTACCCACTTGACGTAACCTCAGCCGAATAGAGTTGTACAGGAAACAATGAAAGCGTTTTATATAAAGACATGTAACAGCTCGGAATATGTTCAAACAATAACCAAAAGTAGGCTGCAGTGGACTTACTGAGGACACACGTGAGTTGGTTTACATTTATAATTAGATACATTTTAAAAGAAAGGAAGAAAAACCATTTATTTTGCTACGACACACAACAAGAATTTAGAAACACAAAAAAAAGCCTATGGTGCGTCGCAGCGCAAAAGGCTGGAGCTCAGCTTAATACCGTGGACCGAGCACAGAGGCTCGAGCCCACGGCGCTGATTTTCAGGGAGATCTATCTCGGATCTATATCGAGAATTAATCTATCTCTGTTACAAAGAGTTACATTTAACAAACATAATACCCATACATATTTTTATATGAAATAGGTAACCTGGCAAACGATCGAACAAGTAATAAGTATACATCTAATCTTCTTTTTTCAGAGCACAACAAGAAGACAACGATGGCAAATATAAAGGTAGGTACAGTTAATAACAACAACAATATTAGTCAGCCTCTGTCGTCAGTTGATAGACGTGAACCTTTCTATTTTCCTCGAATGACAAATAAAACCGCAACCAATTATAAATTCAATATTCATTTATTTTAATTACGGTGCGAGAATTGTTAAAATGTTAATCAATTAATAAGGTATATAACATGGCATCATTATTTATTATTATGAGATTATTTACCTCGTTTACCCAAAATAATATTCAAATAGTTTAATCAATTTTACTAAACTGGGAATAATAGCTATCACGTTTATTGCAGGCGCTTATAAAAATATTCATCATCCTCCCAATAATCATGATGTCGACTCTAAGGCTGTATAAGAACTGTGAGCGATGTGATATTCCTGCAGAAGTCATCAAGACTCAACCAAAACCTTACTGGCCGTGGTTACCAGGCTATAAGAGTGACCAGCCAGGATACGTGTGGCCGCTGTACTTTACTGGGTGACGAGACTATGGTTTAGATTAAGTTAATAACTTAAACGAATCGGGTTTTAAGTAATTATTTGGTTGCATTGTACATTTAAAAAATACGCAGCCCTTTATCTCTTTACCCAATTATTGTTTTCTACCATTTTTATTTATTTTTTTGCTGTTATTTTGCATTATAATTTGTAAGTGATTTCCTAGTATTACGTTTATACGACATGTTTTGTAATAAAAATACTTTTTGTATTACTTGTGTCATTTGAATTTAATTTTGTACATCCAATAAAACGTACCATACTGAAAGTTTTGAAATAATTGTCTATTCAATTCTTATTTCTATACATAAATAGGTAGGTACCTACTTACAAACCCCTAAAATTACATAATCAAACAGCTGCAGTTCACGTGCAGTATTTCAAAGTGTATACAACTGTTCATTTCAGTACAATAGTCAATTAAGTACCTTCCTTCATTACATAACATCTGACAAATGACTAAGTGTGGGAGAGTCATGAATGGGCCGGCCCAACCGGAATGATACCACGACCTTTTACAGAAAATCGGTGTTAAATAATGCTTGCGTTCTGTTTCAAGGATAGACCTATAATAAGGTTTCGAGTGAGCCATCAGTGTCGGTGTCATAAGTGGTTACCGTAGGTTCAATTCCTCGCCTCCCCAATCTCCCCGATCCCCAAATCCCAAATCCTCAAATTCATAACCCCCAAAAGTCCTGCAATGCATTTCTGACTCCTCTAGTGTTGTAGGTGTCCATGGGTGGCGCCGATTGTTGATGAAACATTTGCAATGCTAGAAATGTCTTTCTGAACAACACTTAAACAAAATATAAAAAAACATTAAAATGACCAGCGATGGCGCTATTTCAATAAATCTTTTAGATTTAAAAGAAATAAAAAAATACACTAAATCAACCACACAACACAAGATTAAAAAGTTGTGTAGGAATAATACGTTTTATTATTTATCTGTAACGATAAACAGCAGTCATTGAATTTTGACAAGATACTTCAACTAACTATTGAAATTTGACATAAGCGTTCTGTCAGTCGCGTGATAAGACGAGGTGAAGACGTGAGTGTGCGGTCGGTTCACGGTGTTTTTTATTGTTATACCGGTTATGTTTTTAACAAAATTGATGTCCAAACATGACATTTACTTTAAACTCCTTATCTAGGCAGTGTTGTGCAAATTCTGTAGGTGATTAAAGGTTGTTTAGTGGTGTGGTGTAGTGACTATGTGTCGATGAAGTAGGAATCTTGTTTGAATTGTGTTGTAAAGTTCCAATAATTTTACGAAAATGGATTCTACAACGGACAAGGATTGGAAGAAGAACCTGGGTTTCCCGATAAACTACAATTCTGCGAGCTCAGACGATGAATTGTGAGTGTTAATTTAATTATCAAGTTGTAGAGATATGCGCCGTATTTCTCCCGCCTCTCCGCTAATATCAGTTACTCCGCTAATATAACTTAGTGTTATCGAAAATATAATTCACAGATCTTTCAATAAACTTCCTAGTCCGCTTATCTCTTCAAGATGTGCACGATGAATACAAGAATCCCTGCTTTTTCATTATCAGTACAGCAGTTCTAATTATTATTAGTTCCTAAGAGTGAGACATGAATATTAATGTATGGAGTAGGCACGGCTTATCTGTTACAATTGGCTGTATGAGTGCTTCTTTTATCTATTAATCTCTATGTAATGTTCAACTGGAAACTGATTAGTTCACAACAGTTCTATTTAAAATGCGATGAGAGGTAATATTCAACTAAGAACAAATTATATAGCATAAGTACAATAATAGTACTACTCAAAGTTCAGTTGATCTATGGCCTAAGGATATTTACTGACCCAAAACGCAGTTCTCAAAGACAAAACCTCAAGCCTGCCAAGCCTGTATACAAATTGGTTGTATTAAAACACTTGTGCCTATACTAATGGCTCTGCATAATGATTCACTACCAATAAAGGGCAAGTCAAGGATTGCTTACTGAATTATAATATCTTTTGTTTTCCTTTTATTTCTTTGCATAGAGTTCTCGGATCACTTAGTAGTCACATATTTCCGTAGAATAAAAATTGTATCAAAATTTTTTTGCTGATTATTTTACAGATATGCTAAATTGATTCCTAAAACAAATATGATATGGTATTATGTTGACTGTTTTGATTGCATGCTCAATATTCAAAGTGAAATCTTATGATAAGACAGTTTTTAATCAACAGATGTGTGTGATAAGCTATTAAAGTAATACAGATAAGGAGTTCCACTACCTTAGCAAAGGATAATCAATTAATCAATAATAGTTAATCACTGACACAACAACTACCTCATCAAAAATAAGTAGGTACTTTACAAGTTCATTGAGATGAATGCTATGTTTAGTCCTTTTTGTAATATAAAATTTTGGTTGGCTCATTCTATCTATGATTTTCATTGTAGTGTGTGTGACACCTCGCTCTATAAGTAGGTAAGTAGTGTAAGCTAGTTATTAAGACACTTAATCAAAGTTATTAAAAAGAACAAGATATCCCTCAGTAATAAAGTGAATAATCCCACATTACACTAGCACTAGTAGGATTAATAGAAGTTCCTAAACAATATCTCGAGCCTGGTGATGGCACAGAGGGACCGCGTGCATAGGTGGACGAAATTATTTGCTGTGCCACCAGGCATGCGCACAAAGTGAGGTGCTGCAGCACCAAGGGCAAGAGCGATGGGTCGCTTGAACTCGATGATAGCTCAGCACCCAGAATTAGATATGTTTTTAAATATAAATCTCAGTAATATAAAAACTATCTAAGTGATTAATATTGTAATAGGTTTAAGTTTCTTTTTTGTATCCTAGATTGTAAGTATTTTGACTCTCTCTGTAAACTTTCATTTTATTGTAAATAAATGAATAAACCTCCCGACTCCATCCTCGGGAACACCAACCGCTCCAGCAGCTCCATGTCTGGCTGCATCGACATACTGGCAGGATTGCCATGCAATGTGGAGCAATTAGGCAGACATGTTATTTTAATGAATTACTTTAATTAAGTGTCTTAATCTGTCAAATACCAAGCGGTCACCGGTGACCGCGACCTATTGTTCTTTAATTGTGTCTATAAAACCGGTACTCGACGAGTTAATAGCTAATAACTAGCTTACACTTCTTATTTATAGGGCAAGGTGTCACACACTAAATCATTTCCATTAGCTAGCTAGTTATGGCTATTAGATTGTTGTTATAGAAATTTACAAATAAATAATAGGCAATAATGTAAACTTGTACTTACATTGCTTAATGATAAATGTCTAGATAAGGTTTAGTTGTGGTTGTGGTTTTTCCATTAATATTTTGTCCATTTACTTTTTTATTCTGAATATCTACCTATTACAAACTAAGATCTGCATAGTTGCAAATATAATGCTATTCCTAAGCTTTCAACTAAAAATATACCTAATTAAATAAATGAACTTTTTCGGTTACTTTATTAGTTAGTATACAATTTTTGAGTAGGTACTCTCAGAAATTAACTCGTCGAGTACCGTATTTATAGACACAATTAAAGAACAATAGGTTGCGGTCACCGGTAACCGCTTGGTGTTTGACAGTTTAAAACCAGTCAGTTGCAATACGTACATATAAATTCACACCATACTTGTACATAATTAAGAAAACAGCTGTAGATATATTCTTAGTATGCACATACTTGATGATTTCTTCATTTTTAAACCAAAGACAATGAATGCACATATCTCGTTTAATCCAATAATGAACTTGATCATAGATTAAAACATAATGGCAACTAGAAATGAGGCAACACTTGTAATTTATTACCTGATTGCTTTTAAATGGAGCCACTTAACATTTCACAGCCATTTCATGAACATTGATGCCTGCTAAACCGCAGATTAAGTTATCAGTTTGTCCAATCATTGTTATCATATTATGTTTAGTGTGGTATGTGATTCATCCGTAACCCGTTACGTTATATTAAATGAGAAAACAAACAAATGCATCTAGACGTGTGCCGTGTATTATAATCCGAGTATTTATTATTGTTGTATTTAAGTTGACAGTCTGTGGTCTAAAATGTTGTGAGTATAATTCGTTTTGTTATTTTCTTGCTATGGGTTTAATTTTTGCACATTCATTGTTGTTGTGTTTTGTTTAATTGTATATTTTATAGATTGAGTGTTTGTGCATGTATTTTATATTTTTGCCTAAATACATAAGTAGTATAGTAACCGTTTGTAAAATTTGTTAAGAGTTTTGATCAGCATAATTTTGTTTATTCGTGTGATCTTTAGCTAATGATATTTAATGTAATAGTTTGCAGAATTTTATCATAATATGCATATAATCATAACTTCCTAATCAAAAAGACTTGCCCATGTTCAGATAATGTTCTTCATATAGAATTAAATATCATGTTATTCTCATATTTTTGTCAAATAACTGATTATTATACCAAGTTTACTCTACAATCTAATTTGTATTAAAAGTGATAAGAATATCCTTTAACTGGTCTGCTATTGTTTCCACCATAACTTGCATGCTTTACATTTTATCTGCATAAAAATACTATAAATGTTGTTGTAGTTTTAAGGCAGGTAGTTATTTGATCACCAAGTTATAAAATGAATAGAGTTAAATAGTAGTGAAACCAGTGAAACAAGTGAATTTATTTCTGCAAATAGGCTACAAGGCAGCACTTTTACACGTCAATTTTATCAAGCGAACGATGAGGTCGACATTTCCTAACTGACTACTCTGAGAAGAAATACCGAAACAAACTCAGAGGTCTGTCTCTTGTACTTACCTACTTAATTAAATTAAAAAATCTAAATTAAAAATGGTACCTTCGTACCTAATGAGTTATTTAGTCAACACATTAATAAGGAATACATACCTAGTTTATTAAAAAATATGTATAATATGTACTGAACTAAGCACTAAGATTATGAATAATTTTATTTTACAAAGTATTGGTGCATGTAACTACCTACTTAGCTAATCAATCGGCCTTGAGATTTATTTACTTCATAAATGTATACAAATATTATGCTCCGAAATACTTAGGTAGATAAACTTAATGTGCTTTCCATGCTTTTTTATTTCCCGTGTCACTATCAGTAGTAATCACAATATAACTAAGTAGTGAAAGCTATGCTCGGTAAAACCTTATTTATTAGACATCATAAATTACTTATGTTATTTGCAGTCAATTTGTAGGTACGTACAACGTGGCTGGATTGTGTGATGTGGAACTTTTGGTTTGTGACTGATGCAATCACAATATTTATTATTTCAAAAGTCTAGTTTAGAAAATAAAACAAGGATGGGTGGGTACCTACCCATTTTGTTGCACACTGTGATGTCACACGACATTTCAAATCAATAGATCGTCGAAAGCATTTAATTTTTTGTGAGAAAAGAAAAAATACGTGTCTAATGTTTTAAAACAATCTACCAGGCGGACATTTAACTAAAATTTAGGAAACTAGTCTAGGTATTCTATGTGCTGAAAATTGCAATTTAAAATTGCTTATTTATTGAATTTACAAAGGATTGAAAACTCCTGCTCAGCAGTTGCAGTAGCACCACTTTAGCACTGAAATAATTTTACTTTGCGGAAAAAACAAAAAAGAACTTTGAAACCAGCTCTTTATTTTCCAAGTTTCACATTACACAACTTGATTTAAAAACCAACCCCAGTTAATTAAAAAATGAGCCTTCAATCTTAGGTTTCCAATAATGAACCGTGTTTCGAAGCCGGGGAAGACCCACAGGCCACAGACTACAGTTAATAAACTTCCGCCGACGCACGCGCCATTTTAATTTACTGTGACGACGAACAACCTTTGTGTTGAACTCGAGACGCGGTGGCGGTTGCGCTAGACATTTGGATTTTATTTTGACGTGATTATTATTACTACAAATATTGATGTATTTATTTAGCGTAGCGATCCAAGGTTATTCCAGACGGTTAGATACCTAACTATGCCTAGAACGGAATTTGGTACTATAATTCGGTAGTAGGTAACTTGGTTGCCGATTTTAATATTGATTAAGGTTCTTGAGTAGAGTATTTGATGATACATAAAGTACCTAACAGATTGGCTTAATATTCATTCATAAGTACCTATATAGAATAACTGTCTTAACCCGTCGAGCGCCCGCGTTCCTTATCCTTATGCATGCAAGATAATGCATTTATTTGGCCATTGGCACACGAAAACAAGGATCATTACAATAGAAATAAAACAAATAAGTATGGACAGTCAAAATAAAAACAAAACATTAATAATAGATTTTATAAAAGAGAAAGCAGCATGGAGCATTTTTTCTTATGATGCACCGGGTGCTCATAAGGACGCTCGAGGGGTTAACTATTCCTTGGAAGTACAGACGGACAATAAGATAACTTTTGAATGCCCCTAGTTACAAAACAAGTCGAAGTATCTGTCTACTTAATTAAAATATTGCGAAATTAACAGGTTTAACCTTATCTCCAATGGTAGCGCCTACAAATAGCCAAACTATAATTACCCAGATACACTATATTTGTCTCAATTCATAAGTAAAGACAGACAGCCGCCCACTTGTTTGTGACTATAACACTGACATTGGACGCCCTGGCGATTGTATTCAAACTTTTTTAATGTAGGTATTTTCGTCTATTAGAATTTAAATAAATGTAGGTAAATAACAACTCTATTGTTTTTGTAATAAGTTTGTAAATACCTAGTCTCTTCTACGTATCTTCTAAATAGTTTAAAGAATAGGTGCATCAAAATAATTTGTTTTTTATTGCTTGTTTACAGTACAGTTTTGCATAAGCAGTAGGTAACTATCTACGTTTTTATTATACTTTCTAAAGGTACCTAATCTATTAAGTGGTCGCCAGTGGTCACCGTGTCAATTTGCACAGCTAACCGCTCTAAAGTCAACATATTGATTGATTACTTATCGTAATGACGATTATTATCGATACAAAATACTTTTAATCGATTTAAAATCTAGCTAGTTTAATTACTTAACTTTCTGAGAATTTCAATAGCGTTGAAATTTTTGCATTTCCAACACGTTTTAGTTCTAAGTATTTTTTATTAAGCTATTTATTTAACTATGGCAACTACGTAGTAGCTATTCCGATGTATTATTGTTAATTGGTATTGCCATCGTCAGCTAGGTATTTTCGTAAATAAAATAAAACGGATCTTTCCAATATTGACTTGTCTCTGGCAAGTCTTTTCGTTTGTTTATTTCTATGAATAAATGGGGAAAATGTCAATAAAAACAACATTTTCCTTATTTGTTTATTAATTAGAGGAATGGTGAAGGCTTTTCATTCAGGGAAATCCTTGATAATGTGAAAACTTTGTACCTAAATCCATTCACTTATTTTTCCTATCCACAACTTTTGACACAAAGCCATGTATTTGTTCAACAATTTGGCTGAGTTTCTATGCACGCTACGCAGATCGGATTCCAACAAAATTGTGACTATTTTGATGCGAAGGTCGTTTATAATGAGCATTGGACAAAAAAACTATTGTGTGCACGTTGGCTAGTAAGTAAATGCTGTAATAGCGGCTTTTAACCATGCCGGTACTTTAGATAAAGATGGGGATTTTTCTGTAATTAAACGTATCTATGTAGGTAGATAGAAAATTCCTAAAGTGCGTAGGACAGGGCACCTAACCACCTATATGTTATGTAGGTACGAACCTAAGTACAAATGGAAAATTAAGAGAAAACGTCAACAGCTCGCTACGGGTGGTGCGTGGTGGGCCAGAACACACTTAACAGCAGCAGCACGGCTTTTTTTTGTTTTAGAAACAATACAATAAGGTATAATATATTCACGTTATGAAATATTATGTCATACGACATACGATTTAAAGTTCATATATAAATGACAATGACATTGCTGGGTTGGAGCCGTACTTGTTAGATTGCTTTACTCTGCATTACTGTACATGAAAAGGGTTACCACAATTTCCACATCTGGCTAGTGCCAGAGTACACTGCTAGTTGATGCCTTAGTCGACCCTTTCTTCAGCCATGGAGAAGCAATGGTGACAAATGCTCTTATTTAATTCTATCGCCACCACTTGGCTGGTTAGAAACTAATTAAAAAATAATAATTACCTACAACGATGCTTATTGCTCAGGTGTTGGTTGACCCTACACCTACCTACCTTTACTCATCGTTGCTGTTTGAACCTTTATGGCCGATTCGTTTAGTTAATTACGCACTTCAAATTAATTATTTGAATGATGGACCTGTCATGTGATAAGATCGGTGCTCCATTTTCCACGGTGTTAACTATATTAGAGAGGGAGGTATATCCAATAATTATTTTCATCAAGACTAACATAGTAACTAGTTAAACATAGTGGGCGGCGCTAATCGCTTACCATCAGGTGATCGGTCTGGTTTACCTCCTTTTCCAAAAAAAGTTACCTAATCGGTTTTCCGAGTCTGGGTGTGAAGTGCACTATTGCCTGTTAATTTTTTAGGTGTTTGTAAACGCATCCTTGTCACAAGAGATTTTGCCTGCGGGCGGCGAGCAGGAGGGGGGACCATAGGGCTGATGCCGATACGGAGCCGCGGAGGACTTAACGGGTTGCTCGAAGTGCAGGAGTAAGAGTGATGTTCGGGGTGGTTTTTAGTCAGTAAGGGTCTGACACTCCCTCCCGCCTCACAAAGGCGGGAGAAGTCATTCGATGATTTTCCCCCATTAAATAAAATATATCACAAGAGATTTTGTCTAGTGTATTTCTCGTGATGTCCGGAAATCCTAAAATGTTCAACATTAACAACGTGCAATTTGTCATATGCTCAGTAAAATGAGACGATATTGAAGATATTTGTTTATCAGTACATTATCCTCGTGCCTTCGCAATCTAGTCTGTATAAACAAAACGGTGCATCCGTCTGTCTTCCACGTAGCACCTGCCTACGCGTCGGTATTTGAGTTGTGCGCGCGCCGATCGACGGGGACGTGTGAAATAGAAAGTTTCGCACATGTTTTTGTGTTCTCGGAATAACCCGGTGTAGACAAACAAAAGTCTTTCTGATTAGATGTAGAGCTAGAGACCACCTCATAAGGACACTATAACTATACAATTGTTACTGGTGTACGTAATAACAGTCAAAATTCAAATCATTAAATTCTGTGAACTAGTAGATTAAAAAGACATTGAAATCGAAACAGTGTCTCCAGTTTTCCTTATAATATA
The DNA here is from genome assembly GCA_902850265.1 of Spodoptera littoralis. Lineage (NCBI taxonomy): Eukaryota > Metazoa > Arthropoda > Insecta > Lepidoptera > Noctuidae > Spodoptera > Spodoptera littoralis. Next base: position 544,419 of record LR824542.2, on the reverse strand, counting down.
CCTGGTACTGTTGTTTAAAGAAGTTGATGATCTGGTTTAATATACCTACCCTAGCTGTAAACTTGTGATTCTTACCACAGGTGACCGGAAGGGTCGTAAGGTAACTGGGTAGTTGATACAACGAAATTAAAAAAACGAATTTCTTGAGATTTTCCTTAATCTATTAGGTTTTTTGTATTTGAGCTATCATGTTCTAAGTACTTGGGTAAGTCCTAATTCAACTGGATGGTAAATCGAGTCCTTGTGGATTGAAGTTGATAGGCATTGTTTATCTTACTTTCTTATTAACTGTTATAATTTTTATTAAGTAATATTATAAATGCGAAAGTTTGCGAGGAATTGTACCTATGTGTGTGTGTACACACACACACACACATAGGTACAATGTTTGTTTGTTTCTCTTTCACTTCAAAACGGTCAAAGCCAAAGAATTTATTTCAATTAAACTGTCAAACACCAAGCGGTCACCGGTGACCGCGACCTATTGTTCTTTAATTGTGTCTATAAAACCGGTACTCGACGAGTTAAACCATAATTTGGTACTACGTATAACAAAACATACATAAAACGTCAACAAATACCTCTACAAAATAAATAATACTCTCTCAGTTAGTCCGCCAGTGAAGCCAGGTGAAGCTAGGTACTCATTCCAAAATGTAGATAGTAGATTCGAATAGAGAAGAATGAGCAAGAAACTCCATTCGTTACTCTTTTAAAAAAAAGTATGCGTACGTCTAAAGGAATCAGGATGAAATTTGGAACAGGAGTAGGGATGGTCTGAAATAATACATAGGTCACTTTTTATCCCACGGGAACGCCGGCGAAGTAAATAATCCCGATTGGCATTCATGTCATGAATCACCACAGAAATACTATAAACAAAATGACCGATGTAATCATCAATTTTCAAAATGAGAAAGAAATATTCCACGCGAACGTACTTAGCTGGGTCATAAAAACTACGATACACCTAACTACTTTTACAGCATTCTAATTAACTAGTAATAAAGTAATAAACGCACACAAACAGTGTTATCGCATTGTCTGCTATCACTCCGAGTGATACTAGCGTGATAACTGATAAACAGCTGCAAGGTCACGTGTGAGGTTTTGACCTTAGCTTGGGTGAGGGTACTGAGGATTGAGGGACTTGCTCTGCTCTATACTTATTGTTTACTGTTCATTCAATGACCCCTGTGCATCCGAGAACTTGTGTGGTATGATTTAGTTAAGACGCTGCTACAGCAGCTACCACTAAACAAAAAAACTATCAGTATTTAGGTGGTGCATGAAGATAGTATATTCTCAATGTGGCGTGCTATTTGACAGTTCGATGTCCAGTAGGAACACAGTAGATACCTAATTACCATCCGATTGGACAACAGAAATAAACACATTGTGGAGACATTAATTTTGTAAGAATAGCATTTATCTGTGTTTCCGGACAAACAACTATAACTTATACTTAGTCTTCAAGTTCCGAGCGAACAGGTTGCTCATAGGTCGACGTGCTCCATCGTCGGCCACATCATCGCTTACCACCAGGCGAGATGATGCCCAAATGTCAACCTATAACCTAACGGGTAACCGGGGCTCCGGCTCGACGTGCAGGAGAAGGAACGGGGTGATTTTTAGTCAGTAAGAGTCTGACACTCCCTTGCGCCTCACCCAGGCGGCAACAGTCATTCGATGACTTTCCCCCCTTAAAAAAAAAATGTCAACCTATCAAGTATAAAAAAATAAGTCTATTGTAACTATGCAATATTTTCAATAGTTACTATCGACTAAATAAAAAAAACTAAACTAAAGAGTACTTAATATACATAGGTATAGTTATAACTCTAAGAAATAATTACAAATTTCAGCTGACATTAAATATTGTAACGTTTTAAATTGTTGCGCCCTAACAGGGTAATGTACTGAATTAGTTGTATGTAATACTTCTTATTATATGTACATTGTCCAATATGAATAAATAAATAAATGCCACTTTTGACTATCAGCATCACAGACTAACTTCTTTACAAAGAACTAGTTATTACTAAAGCAACGAACCATCCGATAATCTGTGCCCGTTTGCCCTTAACAATTTCATGGAAAACCTAACTAAACATATTTTTTCTTTTTTTCCAGTGACATCAAAGATGTGGTGTTCAGAAACCCTCGTCACTCCTCGAAGTACCTCCTGGCGGACAGCGGGGATGGCTCCGAAGCCGACCTGCTCGGCACCACGCCTCCTCGCTCCAGGATTAGGGATAAGGAGAGGGGAAGGAAGTAAGTTGCACTTTGTCAGCTTTATCTAAATTAATGCATTGTATGGGATCATTTTGAGATGATCTTTTTGTGACGGTTATTTTTTTTTGAGATAACTAAGTACCTAAGCGCTTTTTATGGTAAACTTTATTTAAATGAAGTCTGAGCATATTACTTCTAGAAAGGCAATTTTAAAACGTAAATGGGGTTCTCCAAATCCTAGATTAGCATGGAGAATAAGTTGAAATCTTTCTCAATCTTTGTATTTTGATTGGAGAACGTTTTGACATTGTCGAGATCAATTCCATACATTAACTTTTCTATTCTCTTTATTCATTCGTTCGACTAGCGTTTGAGTATTATTTGTCTAAAGGGGGCTAAGGGGGTACATAATCCCGAGCGTACGGCGCGTCGCGTTCCGCGCGCGCCTCAAAGAGCCATCAGACAACCACAGATGGGGCCCAACAGGGCCGATGCCGATTCGGAGTCGCGGAGAACCTAACGGGTAACCGGGGCTCTGGCTAACGTGCTGACGCTGATGTGCAGGAGAAGGAACGGGCTGGTTTTTAGTCAGTCAGAGTGTGACACTCCCTCTCGCCTCTCCCGGGCGGGAGAAGTCATTGGATGATTTTCCCCCCTCAAAAAAAGGGGGGTTACGTAATCATAGAGACGTCATTATCTATTGATAGATTTTTCATTACACCTAATTTTCCTACATACTAAGTACAGACCCTTACAATCGAGCAAATCCAAAAGGGATATCTTACTATTTACAGAATTCATATTTTATTTTATCACCGTATCGTATGATAGTAAGGAAAGATGCGGTCATTGACACTAACCACCTTGAGCATGTAACCAGTTATATGGAGTAAAAATAGTTCGTATAATACCTATAAGAACTTGCGCTTCGTCCATGACGGCGGTGTCGACCTGAATCCCAATCCTGTTTCCCTTTGGAGGTCACAATAAAAGTAGCCCTTGATTGTTGCTATGCACTTTTCGAAATTGGCAGTCGTGGCACCAATTTGAGATTCGTAATGTATTATTCAGAACATAATCGGCAAAATACCTATATGGAACTCTTTATTTTACTCGTTGAAAATATTGATTTTATAAAGTTTTTTTATAGGACAAAATGTACAAATACAATTACAATACTTTGGGTTATTATAGGTAGTGGTCTTTAAATCTAAAAGTCCCCACGCAGGGGATTTTTGCGTAACCAGGGCTAAGGTCATCGACCGGGACCGGGACTATCCTATTTAGATGATTACACTATTGTCGATAATGCCATGTTAGGTATTTATTCACGAATAGTACCTATAATATGTACCTATAGTACACTTCAATTAATTTTATTAATTTTACGGGGACTTCTGACGGGTGTGCCCCGGTCGACCCAGTTGCTATGGTCCTTGTGGGCGACAAATAATAATAACTAAGTTTAACAGATGTGCGACTTTATTTGAACACAAATTAATTATATTAGAAAATCGATTAAAGGTTTTGGACAAATTGAAATTAAAGTAGGTTGACCCATTAACCCGTAAGCTGTGGAGAATATTCTAAATGGTTTTTATAGAATGTACATACCTAATATACAAAACTTCACACTTGAAACACCTATCAGTTTATAGAATCAATATTGTGACGCATTTCTATTCTTAATTTACTTTAATCGAATTTGTATCTAATGTAGATTAAATGATAATTTTCTGTGTAGGTAGGTACTACGTATAGTACAGAAATTATGATTAATTTAAAGGTACAAAAAGGACTTACCTAAAAATCGCATTTCTAAAAAAAATGGACAGTCGCTTATGGCCTAATGATGTAAGTAAGTGGATTTCATGTGGAAGTCATTAGACGAAGCGTATATCTAGTAAATGGCGTCTTGTGGTTGATGAAGATGAAGTAGCTAATTGTAGTAACTGATTGCTAATTTTGGTCTTGAAATGTTCGTGGAAGTCCATGGAAGGTTTAAAACGTAAGAAAACTATTTAGGCAGTACGTAGTTTGCCGGGTCAGCTTGTCTTAACTAATAGCTTGTCCAAAAGTAAATGCATATACTTTATGAGTGAGGAACTTGCATAATATTATTTAATTGACATTCCAGCGTTTAATCTCAGCTTGATATAAAAATATCCGGGTTTGTAAAGATAAAACAGTATAAATAATGGAAAGCCTGTATAATAAGCAAGTTTATAGTTTCATTCAGATTGTAACAACGTCACACGCCGCCCATTTTGTTGGTTTACTAAACATTTATCGCAAATGTGTCTAAATTCATAGATATTGGGTATCGATTGTTCCTTGTGTTGATTGTGCGTATTTACATGATAACGTTTTGATAGGTGTCACTACGTATTTGTATATTATGTGCGAGAAAAAAAGAGCTAGTCTTTAGTAGGGCTGATGGCCCATACTGAGCCGGGGAAGGGTTGCTAGGACTCGAAGAGCAGGAGTAGGAACGGGGTGGCTTTAAATAGTCACTACGAGACTGATACTCCTTCTCGCCTAACTCAAGACGGGAGAAGTCATTGGATGATCCCCCCATAAAGTCTTTTTAATATCCAACTTTGGTCTGTTTTCACTACAATAAGATCGCATGCAGCATGCTAAAATTGTTAACAATACCTAATAACTACTTATTCTTCTTATTCCCGTTAAAAATCGAAATAAATTTGACGTCGTCGTATAGTTAGAATTATCGTTATCAAAAAACACAGACTTCAGGAAAAAAATCGCATTAACCCGTATATCGGTAATTCTAAAAATAATTATTTTTGCATTGGATAATCCATTTGTCGAGGAAGACTAGGCCTATAATGTAATATAATGTATAAACAAATCACGCTAAGATTAAAGGTCACCAAGCATCGACACCGTGCGAAAGTAGTTAGCTAGTAGAAAATACAGTTAGAGAGAAAGAAAGAAGAAAAAGAAATTGTTTATTTGCACTGTCATACAAAATAACAATAAGAAAAAAAATAGTTTCAAAAATAGTGAGGACGGCGCAAAAAGGCCGGAGCTCAGCTTAAATGCCGTGATCCGAGCGCAATAGCTCGAGCGGGCGGCGGTGATTTTCAGGACTAGCCTTATTCAGTACAATACGAATAACAAATAAAACATACAATACTTTTAAAGAACATCATGTTTTTGTAAAGAGGTCAAACATCGATGACTTCTTCCCCTTGTGAAGTGTCAGACTCTTACTGACTAAAAACCACCCCGTTCCTACTGCACTTCGAGCTGGAGCCCCGGTAACTTGTTTAGTTTTCCGCGGTTCCGTATTGGCATCAGCCCTATTGGGTCCGTGGTGGTCTGCTGGCTCTTTGAGCTCGCATAGAACATCTGCAATAACTATACATATAATATATAAAAAAGTGCAATGAAATAGGAAAAAGAAACAATTTAAAATAAGTCACTTTTGCACTCATGATAATTTTTATGTGAGAACGTCGAAGGAATCTGTTGTTTATATAATTATAACTACGTATGTTTATACAGAATATTGTAGGTATGGCGGAGTCGCAGAGATAAGTTCCGCCAACACCGCGGTAATTTATTATTACAATGAATTTAAGATACGATAGCGTTATCACCGCTACACTACGTATGCCAACTTACTTGGTTACACTGATACTGATAAATATACTCCATGTTGTTACTGACTTCGCTTGCCTTGGTAAGTACTGATGGTTCAATCTAATTTACTGCTTGCCTTTTGGTTATGGGTTTGGGAGAGAAAAATATAGTAAAGGAAAATATGTTCATGAATAGCTTACTCTAGCGTTAGCCTGTCATGATTTTGGAACCCGTGTGAGGCTTGAAACTAGTTGTGTAACCTCGTCGAACAGAACGGTACTTACATCTTTGGAACTTCTCCATAATAAATTCCAAAAAGATGCTTAATCTTTCTAAATGGAATAAGTGAACTTTCTTCTTTAAAGAGATATGACTAGTAAAGTCAAGAAGAAAACTAACTGTACTTGTAGGGGAGGCCCAATTATTTATTTATTTATTTATTTATAATCACAACAGTGTACACATTGAGTTTATAACCTTTCCCCACAAAACCGGTTTAGCGGTTTGACCGTCGGTGGTGAGCCGCATTGCTTTACATACACTTATATATTGTATAAACTACTAATAACATTATAACTACCTATTCAAGTATTTTACAGAAGTATTTCATTAACTTAATTTTAAACAGTCATATGTTATTTTCTTGTCTGATGTCGGCCGGCAAACTATTAAGGACATATGGTAGACGTTTCTTTAAAGTTCTGTCGCCAAAGTAATTATGAACCCTGGGAACGTTATATTTACCGGCGGACACAGGCCGTGTATTGTGTGTATTCGCTACAATAGATAGGTCATGCTCCCTCCTGCCGTGCTGATTTATGGTTAAAATATATCTCTGTTTTAAATGAACCGATAAGACGTTACAGATTTTAAATAATTTCCTGTAATGACCTTTGCAACTTAATTTAGTCTTTTTTGTAACTAGCAGTTTGAGGAATCTTATTTGTAGATACTCTAATTTGTTAATATGAGTTTTAAATGTCTTTTAAACTGCCTCGTTGGCCGAGTGATCGCAATTGCGACTGCCGGGCAAGGGGTCTCGGGTTCGATTCCCGGGTCGGGCAAAGTATTACTGGGTTTTTTAAAAATTCTCAGTTGTAGCACGGAGTCTGGAACTGTGCCCGGTATATGGCAATAGGCTCACCCCCTATTACATGGGACTCATAACATAAATAGTGAAAAGTGGGTGTTACATTGTACAGTGGTATAATGTGCACCTCTGCCTACCCCTTCGAGGATAAAAGGCGTGATGTTATGTATTATGTTAAATGTTAAGCCGTAGCTGTCTAGAGCATAAGCTATCACTGATTCAACTAAAGATAAATACAGGCATCTTAAAATATTTATAGGGACTTTGTAACTTAAATGATAAAACTTGCTAAGCAATATTCTTAATTTACTACAAATATAATCTACATGACAAGTCCACGAAAAACTTTCATCTATTTTGACACCGAGATACGTAACAGAATTAACAGCTTCAATAGGTTTGCAGTTACAGTTTAACGTAAGATCATGAAAACACGAGTATTCATGAGTTTTCAGAGTAGGAGTAGAAATGGACAGGTGTGTGTATGGTGATCTGATGAGTGGAAGTTTAGTTTTATCAGCATTTAAAATGATTCCATTGTCATGTGACCATCTGACCACCGCATCTATGTCTTGTTGAATTAACTGACAAATATCTTGGATGTCGGTTCCGGCGCGAAGTATACAAAGGTCATCTGCGTACATGTATGACGAGCAGTGACGCAGCACTCCGCATAGGCTGTTAACATGCATGAGGTAGGAAATAGGACCACATCCTGATCCCTGTGGTACCCCGCTCTGTACCGTAACATTGTCACTAAAAGTATCGCTCACCTTTACACGGTTTACACCTTATTATTTTCCCCTTCCCTAATCTCCCCAATTCCTGAATCCCCAACGATCCTCAAACTCCTAATCCCCAAAAGGCCGGTAACGCACTTGTAACGCCTCTGGTGTTCCAGGTGTCCATGGGCGACGCCGATTGCTTACCATCAGGTGATCCGTCTGCTCGTTTACCGTCTAAAGAGACGACGCGTTTTTTTATGGCATAATTCGTAAAGACGAATTAAGTTTAAATTCCTACAGCTATTAAAGTAATGAATAAAGCACATCGACAAACATACTCTATACTTTCACATAACATGACATCAAGGATACGAGCGTGTTCTATTATTATAATTTATCAAATTAAATATGTATGTTCAATACCAATCGTTTGGTAAACGACTGACGTCATCACTTTCCAAATGTTTTCTTTGACACTATTTTGGGATTCTTGTCAGAGTAGAATCAATTTTGATAGGAGATAGGTAAGTTCGTCTATTTATTCAGGTATCATTTGGTTTTAATATTCTGCCGGTTCTTACAATGTGTGAAAGTTTGTCCTGACTGTCAGCAATTTATTTAATGGACTGGTTGTGCCCTTCTGGAAACCCTTTGCTCGGTCAGAGAACCTTAAAAGTTAGCAAGAATTAATGAATGGGTATATAGGCTACTTTTTAACGCAATGACTCGTAAAACCCATGACCAGATCTGGATTAAATCTAGCAGAAGGATAGGTTACATCATTATAGTCTGGAAAACCACATGGGCTAGTTTTTTATCTAACTATTAACAGACAATGGTAGCAAACGTTAGCAATATTTAAGTGAAGTCATCTCTGAATTATACGTAGGACGATGATTGGGTATATTTTGTAGAATTCGATGTAGTTAAACAAAAATATATTAAAAGCAATGACCTCGGCATTGTTTAGGTAATATCCTATCATCGACACACGTCAAAAACTTATTTCCAAATAATTTTCACCTAAACAATGTATGACATCTTGAAATGTATTGACATACACACAATTAATTAACATGTATGTTTGTATAACCACTTTACATAGCTACCAGGCCGGCTTGTGACGTCATCGGCCGCGGTCGCGGGACGGGGTCAAGTATTGTGCCCAATATTTTTACATAACCTCAGTATTCCGTCTACTGCTTAAGATAAAAGTGACTTGTGATATTAGTTCGTTGTTTTGTGATTGATTTTGGAATACTTTGGACTTTACTTGATGACTGAAGGTAGGACTTTGGTGTTGTTTACTTTCTTTTCCACATTTAAAATGTTATTTGATATTTTCTAGTCCATTAGAGCCGGTTTAACCTTCGCTTGGTCGATATAATTGGTTTCTTGATTACTCTTTGCGCCCACGTTTTGGTCTTCATTTTCCTATTACATTAATTTTCTAGATATAGACAGGTCCTATGGTTAAGTTTAACATACATATTTTTCATTAAAGTTAAGTTATTGCGTGTAAATTCTGCGTCGCGTGGTCTGTTTCTATGAGTGATATAAAATTTCCTTCAGAGTAAATAAGAGCACGTATTCATTAGAAACACACTCCTAACATAAGATTTGTCGCGGAGAACCTAACGGAAGAGGAACGGGGTGGTTTTTAGTCAGTAAGAGTCTGACACTCCCTCCCGCTCCACCCAGGCGGGAGCAGTCATTCGATGATTTTCCCCCCTTAAAATAAAAAAGACATAAGATTTTTGTGTAAATGGGTATTTAGTTACTCATCAATCTTTATGGCATTAGTTTATTAGTGACCGCGATTTACTTATTTTTCAATAGAATTCAATCGATTTCTTATCAAACTTTTCTTCGATTAATTTCTTATTTTTGTGTATTTTTTGACTGTGATAGCAATGGAATTATTTCTTGGACTAAAATGGATACGTTTAGTGGTATTTTTTCTACAAATTAAAAGATGATTCGTAATCGTAACATTCCACTCGAGTTCGACAGACGAGAATCAGCTGATATGTAAACTGTGGTTGCTTACGCCAATGGCCGAACATTTGCGGTTCAATTCTCAACTCTATATCTTTCGGAATACGGATAAGTACTTACTGTAAAAAGTTTTTCCGTACGTATTTTATATTATGTCGAATTTCCATGGAAATGTTTAGGTTCCGGTTATTTTTGGATTTAAAGTCATGCTTGGTGTCGTTATCCCATGTAGTTTAATTAAGTTTACGAGATATTTTATCTGTTCCGTAACATTTTTTCTCTGAAATGTATTGCGCATATAGATTTCCCCAACTACTGATAATTTTGAAGTTATTATTGGGACTTGCCCGACAATATCTGACACTATAAGATAGTATACAAAGATACTTATTTAATTCATATCCATGCGTCCATTTTGATTACTCCAAATGAACCGTTGTTGGTGGAACTTGAATTTGCATTGATAAGGATTGTAAAAATACAATGCAGTGACGTCGCAGATAATATAACTAACAAAAATATTTGTAAAGAAAACGTTTCTGATGCTGTACCTACCCAGATATTTTTTCAAGGTCACTCGCGTAGTTCGGGTAGACAGATATACGTAGACCAGACATGGAAGCCACAGCCAGATTTTATGTAGTCTGTAGTTCTGTACCTATAAAACTTGGTGTACACATGTCAAGCAAGATTATCAAGTTATGAAAAACCAGAATGAATTGACCCTTAATTGTGCGGAAAGATCATACAAAAGAAGACTATAAATAAACTGTTTTTATATTATAGTTTGTATGTGTAGCCAGATTATCTTAATAAATACCAGACACGTTTTGTTTTGAACTGAGGAATCTACAAGGTCATCTCAAATTCGCGATCATGATTGTGGCGGTGGACAGATTTGGACAGATGTGGATGGATACATTAACAGTTACCTGAAAGCACTTATTGTGTAGAATGAAATGCACAATAACGTTATTATGAACAATTTAACCCGTTGAGTATCGTCATTATAGACACAATTAAAGAACAATGGGTGCGCGGACACCGGTGTCCTCGCGATGTTTGACGATTTAAGGCAGTCGTGTTCCATGTGTAGGTAGGTAACCAGTTGTACTGATTGGTTGGAGGCGCATTAAACTTTAGACAGCACAAGCACTTCTTTTTGGCCATTGCACTGTACAGGGGCTATACTCATTTGGGCACGCGCATCTCGCAGCGTCTTTCTGTAACCCGGTGCCTTTTTTTTAAGAGGGGAAAATCATCGAATGACTGCTCCCGCCTGGGTGAAGCGGGAGGGAGTGCAGACTCTTACTGACTAAAAACTATCCCATTCCTTCTCCTGCACGTCGTGCCGGAGCCCTGGTAACCCGTTAGGTTAGGCACTTGTCTAGTTTGTTTTAGGGATAATACGGCTCTGCTATAGGTATGAATAGTATGAATTAGTGTAGTGAGCACATGCTTGTTTCTTTGGCATGAAATAAAAGTCATAAACAGAATTAACTTATCCATTTTATATGGCCTACTATAAGCATTTGTTTACCTTGTTCAGTGTTTGTAGGAAAATAATGTTTCTTGTGAATTTTACCCTGGTGTTTGTTATTCTGTGTTCCAATAACCAGTCTCTAACAGTTTGTTTAGCAGTGCTTGAGTTTACAAGTAGGTTAGCAGACTCTAGCTAGTTTTCAAAACTGTTTTTAACACAAAATACCACTTAAATGGCAGCACACGAAAAATAAACATAAATCTATGTATATTATCATTAACACGGGACATTCTGATAACGTGATAGCTTGCAGGATATGAGTCATAGTGATTTCGGACGGCACCGATCGACTGCGGATCTAGCAAAAATATGTAGGCCACTGATATTGATAGGCAGCTAGGGAATTATTCATTGAATCGCCACCTTGATTAACTTGGTGGTTGGAAACAGTATTGGATATTTTTTCCTTTAAATGACTGCTTAGGCTACTGGTTGTAAATAGTTGACATCGGTGCATCGAGTCTTCTACTTAAAAACCTGTTTCCTGGAATTCCAATTTGTAGATTAGATATTTGTGTTGATTCAATGCCAAGACTGGAAAAATTTAAAGTTTTTCGAAATAATCTTTGTCTAATTTAATAAGATAAGAGGAAAATCCCGATTGTATTATCTCTACTCAAGCATACTCCTGCAGTGTTCCCCTTTGGGGAATTATACGATAAGTATGCATGTCATCTTCAAATAATGGTTTCCGTTCAGCGTTTTATTCTTTCTTGTAAGTAATTTATTATCGTCATCCTTATGTTCTGCTTCGGGTTTATCCATGAGATTATTTTAATCAATCCTAATTTACATATACACGTAATGTAGATGTTGTCGTACATTGACTTTTAAATGTTTACAACAACGCTGTTTAATTTTTTTATAGAATAGGCGGCAAACGAGAAGGCCTATCACCTGATGGTAAGCGATTAGCGCTGCCCATGGACACCCGCAACACCAGAGTCACAGGACACGTTTGATGAAGAGACTAAAATCTGATTGATTGAATAACTATAATAGCTTTTTTTCCTATATCCTGATCTTATGAAGCTATTCCAAGTTGAGGCAAACACAAGTCTCCTTAATGCACATTAGTTATAGGTAACTCTTTAATACACCTGATTAATGGTGGTCCTTATTGTGAAAAGGGTGAGGGCCCTTATCAATGAACTGGGTGCTGATGCGTACTACTACAACATTCCTCTGGCCTGTAATAGCGATGTACTTTCTTGCTTGTTCTTCTCCATTCGCAACTACACTTTGCAACGAGCATCTAGTTTCACGGGTCTGTCCGTTAACATAGGTGACTGACATTCAATTTTAATAATAGGGATCCCTAATTAGGGATTAATTGAAATAAATACTTTGACCTCTGCCTCTTTTTTGAACATAATCATTATATAATAGAGATGACGACAGGGTCTGAAAAGGGTCTAAGCTAACCATAGGGCAGTTGAATCTCCATAACGATAGGGTTGCGACGTCTGAGTTAGATAAATTAATTGTCGATTATCAACTTGACATAGTTCTTATTCAAGAACAATATCAAAATACCCACTTACGGCACAGGGTAGTGCAGCTGGATGGCAGGTCGCGGGCTGGAATTTATGTCACGAGATCACCTAATTTCACAATAACATCCATATCTAATTTAATGACGTCACACTGTGCCGTCGCGGAGATTGCTTCGGGAAATTGTAAACTTTACGTTGTGAGCTGTTACTTTCAATATTCTGATTCAGTTACTCCTCATATTCACCACCTCCGTCACGTCTTGCAATCACTTGCGGGCTCCAAAATTATCATTGGTGCCGACGTTAACGCGTCTTCATCCTTGTGGTATGGCAAGGTCAGGGCTACTGACATGGAACGGCGCTGTGCTGTTGAAGAATTCATTGCCGAAATGAATCTCTCCATTCATAACACCCCTGATGCACCACCTACTTTTTGCAGCCAAATGGGCGAATCTTGTATTGACGTCACACTTTCTAGTGCGGACGTTAGCTTGGATAGGTGGCGTGTCCTACCAGATGCGTCGTGTAGTGATCATCGCCTGATCGTGTACGAGTTTGTTTCAACATTACCCCAGGGTCCAACATATTGCAATGATAGCTTTAGGTACAAGACTAAGGGCGCGGACTGGAACTTTTTTAGTTCATTATTTGCATCTCAAGCCAAAGATTTTACTCGCAGAGATCTCTCGGCCGAGGAGGGTGCTGAAATCATGTCAGATGCCTTCACTTACTTGTGCCGACATCGCTTTTGGTCGCGGGTCCTTGACAAGTACGCGTAGATGCGACTGGTGGAATAACTATCTAGTCGAACAACGTAAATGTTTTCGTAAAGCGCGCAAACAGTTAAATAGACTAAAGAAACGTAAGGTAACCGGTACCGTTTTTGATGAAGCACTGATTGCGTTTAGAGTTGCCAGGTCACGCTATAGGGCTTCGGTGGAGAAAGCCAAGGGTGATTTGCTACGGAGGGTTGTACAAAAATTAGATAAGGAGGGTCCGTGGTCACCTCTATACCATGAGTTTAAAGCTAATAGATCCGTCGATCTGGCATTCGTACAGAACATAAAAGTCAACAATGTTCACACCACTGGTATTGAGGAGACAACGGAAGTTCTACTCGATGAGCTTGTCCCTGACGATGTATTCGAGACGGACAGTGATTACCATCAACAGATTAGGTCGTGGGCAGCTATACCGCCTGAATCACCAGTGTCTGATCTACCGTCCATTAACGAGCTCGTAACTATTGTTAAAACTTTGCCTTTAAATAAATCATCTGGTGAAGACAAAGTCTCAAATAAAATGATAATAGAAGCATGTAAATCCGCGGCTGATGCGATCCTAACTGTATTCAACCGTTGTATCGCGGAAGGTGTCTTTCCTCGTGTATGGCGACGTGGATTCATTCGCATAATCCCCAAAAATGGAAATAAACCCCCGATGACCCTAAGTCATACCGGCCTATCACGCTTTTGCCATCTTTAGGGAAACTACTTGAGCGACTTATCGTTCCTCGTTTACTGCCAGGTGGACCAAAATTCCACAACAATCAATTTGGTTTCACTGTAGGAAAGTCTACTGTCGACGCGGCTCTTTCTGTCCGATCCATGGTAAATTCGTCTGAGCACAGGTATATAGTAGGCATTTTTCTGGACATTTCCGGTGCCTTTGATAACGCATGGTGGCCAATGTTACTCTTAAAACTGAAAGGTCGAGGCTGTTTTAGTAACATATATAAATTAATATACACGTATTTCCTTCACGGTTCCGTTAAACTGAAGCTTGGTCATTGTTCTCGGTCGAAGTCTTTATCAATGGGATGTCCTCAGGGCTCGGTTATTGGCCCGTATTTATGGAATTTAGGATTTGATGATTTGCTCGCGATTCCCCTTCCTTGTAGCTGTACTTTGACTGGATATGCGGATGATGGCCTTTTGCTAGTACAGTCAAATACCCGCGCCGGACTGGAGGATTTGGCTAAGGACTGTCTCAGTAGGATCTCGCGATGGGGCGAACGAAATCGCTTGACTTTTGCACCCCATAAAACTTACCAGCTATTGCTTAAAGGAAATCTAAAGTCGTGGCCGTCTATTAAATTTAACAACGTTTCCGTAAAACGAAAGGAGTCGGTTTGCTATCTCGGTCTAGTTTTGGAAAAAAACTTTTCTTTCATTGAGCACATTAAGGCTATTAGTGAGAAAGCCAAAAATAACTTCTATGCGCTGACGCGAATTTCAAAAGCCACCTGGGGTCTCTCTTTTCTTACGCTCAGGATCATATACGGAGCAACCTACCTGGGATGCGTGTGCTACGGGGCACCTGTCTGGGCTGATAGGGCCACAATAGGCGCGGTACGGCGAAAACTTCTTCAAGGCCAGCGTCTAGCCTTGATTTTCCTGTGTAAGGCTTATAGGACGGTTAGCACTGAAGCCCTACCTGTGCTCGCGGGCGTACTTCCGGTAGATCTTGAGGTGCAGCGACGTGCTGCTATGTACTACAGTGCGAGACCTAATTTGTCAGCAAGCTTTCTAGCACAACGTGATAGAAATAAAATTGCTAGATTGTTTAAGCCAATAACGGACGTGTGGGATGAGCTTATGACTGAATGGCAGGGTAGATGGGCATCTTCTATTAAGGGCCGCCACCTATATCAGTTCTTCCCATCCGTGCATGAGCGGCTGGAGAGGACATGGTTGGAGGTGGATCACTGTGTTGCCCAGTTTCTTACTGGCCACGGCAACTTTAAAAGCAAATTGTTCTCATTTAAACTTATTGATTCACCATGGTGCCAATGTTCGACAGTGGAGTTGCAATACGAGCAGTCGGCCCATCACATACTCTGGGAGTGTGATCTCTGGCAATATGAACGTAACACTATGTTGAATAATTTAATTGTTTCGTCAGGTGTAGCTTATTATACGGACCTTGTGGAATCTAGAACAAATTTCCGTGCGTTTAGGCGCTTTTGCCATACCTATTATTGGAACCAAGTATAACAGCTCACACATAGGACCCACTTAGTTTTTTAGTCAAATTTCCGTGGTGCTTGGCGACTGGGCTTCACCCAGTTGTACAGTCTTTTCTTTGTGCCTTTAGGCTTAATTCATTCTGTCTCCTGCAGTAATTCACCGAGGGAAGTGGAAACTACAGTTTTTTCTTCTTCTCCTCTTATAATATCTTCTGATTCACTTCGTTGCGGGAACCAAGACAGTTACTCATGTCCCTGGGACGCGCCGGACTTCAATGTTCCGGTGTTTTCATGGTTGTATCTACTGTAGATCCTGGCTTACAGGAGTTGCAGCGGTTTTGGGAGGTTGTGGCGGGCTTGTCCCATTAAAAAAAGGGTCTGAAAATTAAAAATCTAATTATTCCATAAGTTAGGTAATTAAAAAATATTAGACACGTATTTTTTTTATTTTGTTGTACCTATAATAAAACAATACTTAGATAAAACGAATCAAAGTTAAGGAGTGGGGGATAAAACGTCATTTCTACGTGTAAAATTTACATAGAAGTGACGTCACGCGACATTTCAAATCAATATATCGTCGTTTCTGTAAGAAAATAAAAAATACGTGTCTAATGATTTAAAATAATCGGACATTAAAATAAAAATTAGGCATCTACCCTATTTAAATTTGACGAGCATAGCACATGCGTATAATACACCCGACACCGTATTATTTTGGACAAACAATCAATGTAAACTTTAAATAAAACAAAAATGACAAGCAGATTGCTTAGATAATACTATAGTTGGATAATTTAACAGAATCGTGTTGGGTCATCTATCAGATCAGGTAACCGATAATACAGGTACCTACATAGATACATATAATTATGTTATAGTTGTGTATCACTATGTAAATATTTCACCATTTTTATATAATTTGCAATTATATTGCGTTATAACGTACTCCGATTGGTGAAACCACGTCAGTGAAACGTGGACAGAGACAGTACCAGTCAGTCAGTATGTTTATTTAGGTATATTGTAACTGAATACCAGTGTTTTGATCATTTTTATTTTTATTCTATTTGTAGATAAGCATCCTCAATGATATCTCCTTTTTATCTATAACAAGACAGATTCTTCTTTTCATGGTCCAATGTTTTTAATGCGATAAAAGAATACACTGATCGTAAACGTAAGATTAGTATAAAAATAGAGTTTTATCAAAATTTGTTTAGCAGTTTCTGGTAAAACAAAACAGGATTGGAAAATGTAACTAGCGAAATTAGTGGGCGTACTTCGGTCTATCCATACTCCCATAGCTATAGTAATTTTTGTGGGTCTACACCTTTGGAAGTTAATATTATTTAATTGTTGTACTTATTTTATGTTTTTAATTTGTTTTGTTTATAAACTTATGTAATAAATATAATGAAGTGTAATGTAGAGATTATGTAATGTACTGTATAATTTGCATAGAGTCTGTAATGAGTAATTAATACGCAGTTAATCATCGATCAAAGTACAATCATTGCGTTCCGTGATAAAGTTAGGTTGTTCTTATCAGTGATCTATAAATAATTATAATACTTAGTTATTCTATGTAAACAGCATATTAGACTTATAAAATATAAAAAAACAGGAGATGAATGAGATAATCCGTGAAAAATGTGATATCATAAAAATTTGATAATTATAGTATCTGAATTAACTTGTAAGATGGTTAGTTCTTTACTATAGAACATTTTTGTCATTACTCCGTGTTTTTTGTTAAACGTTGCCCCACACTAGAATTTTCTCCTGTCGTGGGGGCGTTTACAAACATACAAGTTCACATACAAAGAGTTGTTCCGTGCGGGAATCGAACCCGCGCCCAACCACCGCACCAACCGTGCAGTCAACGTGAGTTACACCGTGATTGTTCTGACCTGAACTATGAACACTGTCAAGCAGTGTGGAGAATAATCTCCACAGTTGCCATAAGGCAAACCCACAGAAATATTATAAAAAGTCCAGCAGAGGACTGTCAAGAGCTGTAGACGTCGTTATAACTTTTTGTAACAAATCTGTTAACATTAATAACACTAGTTCTTACGTGGCGTCCAAGCATCACATTTCAATGTCATGGACGAAGCGGTTTGCAGCAGTTTCTGAGTGATTACAAACAAATACATAATGTAATATTGTTGATCATATCGACGGAAATATCTATAAAACTGAACGGTGATGTTGCCAAATATCGCTTTTTTCGTGTGTGTTTTAAAACAATCATTATGGTTTATGTTGATATTAATAATTAACACACCTAGACGTTACTACAGCTCTTTAATCGTGACTTAGCAGCGTGTACACTGTACAGGCATAATAACGTAGTCATTTTGTTTACTTGCACTTAAGATAAGTACTTATGCTTCCTATGAAGTTGCTTGATAGATGAAACTAAATTCCATTCTGATGAAATTCTTGCACATAACTCCTTGACATAGCATTAAAATGAAATACGTAATTTTCGCCAGTTATTTATAGGTCTCTTGTAATATATGGCACAATTCCAGAGTTATTAATCTCTCATTTGGACTTTGAGAATTCAATATTGAATAGGTTATTTATTATACTTTTCTGGACCCGTATTGAACTGAAGTCCTTGGTCTTACCCAAGGACTATTGCAGTCGATAATAGGCAATTATGTATTTACTATGTAAGTGTGATATAACAATTAGTTACAGGTCTTTGGTAATGGTAAACAAACACGATATACCTGGCAACGCTTGCCGATAAAACAACATGGTACTCATAACTTTGTTCACTTTGCACGACTATTCCAATAGAAGGACAGTTGTTGCTTGCTTATCTGGACCTGAAATCTGAAACTACTGAACAGATATTAAACATCTATGTGTCATCTTAGGAAGTGTAGTTTTAATAGGTCAACTTAGGTTTTTTGTCCCGGCCTTTCTGCTTTTCTGCTACCCATTCTGCTTGAGAAACTTATAATACTAATAGCGAACCAGACCCGAGCGTACGGCGCGTCGCGTTCCGCGCGCGCCTCAAAGAGCCATCAGACCACCACGAATGGGGCCCAATAGGGCTGATGACCATACGGAGCGCGGAGAACTTAACGGGTTACCGGGGCTCCGGCTCGAAGTGCAGGGGTAGGAAAGGGGTGGTTTTTAGTCACTAAGAGTCACACTCCCTCCCGTCGTGATTTCCCCCTTAAGAATACAGTGCCTACTTATTAAATGAAGGAATGTCAATGTAATGCGTAGCACGTTGATATATTTATGAGTAGATATATTCAATGGGCCATTAAATTGTCATTAATAACAGTTTTGTCTATCATCACTATTAAAAACAAAGACGCCCGCCTGTATGTGCGCGATGATCTTGAAAACTAGCGCGTATTTTGATGCGGTTAGCTCCAATGGATAGAGCTATTTGTAAAAAAAAAAAATATAATTTGGTTGAATTGGATTTGTAAAAACTCTTGATTGAATCATTTATTCGTTGATGTAATTATGTAGAGCTATTTATTGGAATTCCAATTGACGATTGAGAAGACGGTATGTCATGTAACATTTTTAACAATGTCTTAATGATAGATTCGTGCAAATATGACTAAGCATAAAGACACGGGCTCAAACCCTGCTTAAGCCATATTTATATCGGTAATGGGTAATAGTATATATAGTACATATATATAATAGTAATAGGCGTTTGACCACTATTTTACCTGATTAATTTAGCAGTCGTTTTCAGTAATAGTATGAAGTTTGAAAATATCATTGAGCGAATTTAATAAGGAACACAACACATAAACGTCATACATAGCTCACATATCCATACACCAGACTAATTAGTTACATTATGATAAAAATGCTTGTAATAGATGATGCCTTATGTTAGTCACCGTCCATATCTGAAACCGGAACGTTTGCAACCTATTCTGATCAAAGCACTATTGTTTGTATATTTGTGCGAAGTTCCAAAGAAATCGCGATGTTTCTCAATATCGTCTTAAGGAAAAAATGTTGGGCCTTGAACTGTACCCGCTATTCTACCGGTTCATTCTAAAACTAAGTGCTAAAGGTAGTTAATTTAATGATGACAACACAAAAACGTATCACGGTGATACTGCGTGGCAACTATAGTGTTTATAATTGGAGGTTTTTTATGGAGGCTGGACAAAGGTAAAGATCTTAACTTGAAAGACTCTTGTCTAGGTCAATTCAAATGTTGTAATAGTTTTGATAACAGGTACACCTAGAATTCAAGGTATACCTGTACCCTGAAGTAGGATTTTTATTTGTTAACACGGGACTTGCAGCTTATAGGAGCAAGATTTCGATCGTAGGATTAGCTAGCACACATTTATGTTCATAAAAGAGCGTTTATCATCATCATCAGCTCATTTCCGGCCACTATGTACTATACATAGGTCCTCTACTGTATTGGATTATGTAAAACATTACTTTGATTCAATCACACCCCCGCATGAAAATCGTGACAACGATAAATAGTGTACACCGTTCCAAATGTCAAAGGATGACATGCAATATTTCGCTTTACGATTCAAAACTACTCTACATCATGTTACCTATGTGCGAGGGTGTCGAGCAGTCTTCATTACGTCATTATAACGATGACGTAGGCTGTTTTATTAGTTTATCAAAAATTTTATAACTAGTCATGTTGATGGTTTTGTGGCGCTTAGTGAGTTAGTGATCTTTGATAGGTGATACACATCTCACGTCTTTGATAATAGAACTTTTTAATTTTTAAATTTGTTTGGTGTAGTGTCATGCTGGATTATAATTTAAGGTGATTTGAATATACAGACATACTTTTTAAAGATAACCAATACGTGTTAATATTTTTGTAGAATTCAGAACATTTTTCTAGTGTCTATGTTTGATATTATTTGGTGTTTTATTTGTCTGTGTATTAAAATAGACTAAATAGTTATGTTGATTGTTCCAGAAACCACCTGGATGCCACCCCGGGGTTCCAGCGTCTGCTCCGCGAGAGGAAGGACGTCGTGGACTACCCCACCTATGACCAGACCTCTCCCAGTAAGTAACTATTACATTAATATAAGAAATAATAGGCTAAAGAAATCTAACTTAAAGTATCGAAAAAATCATCGTTAGCGTTGTCATGAAGTAGGTGCTCAAAAGACTGGTAACAATCAGAGTAAGTGATTGTTACCAGTCTTTTGAGCACTAATTACATAAATTACTAATAACCACTTCATCATTTATTGGTTTGTATCATCTTAATGTTTCCTGTTCTCATCTTAAGTTACTTGGGGTCAGCATAATACTTATGTCGATTCTCCCTAATTAAATATCATCTTATCATTTTAGAGAGAATTAATTTTAAAGGTCATTTTTACGTTAATGTTTTTTTAAAGGACGTGCATTTTTTAAACTGTCAAATACCAAGCGGTCACCGGTGACCGCGACCTATTGTTCTTTAATTGTGTCTATAAAACCGGTATTCGACGAGTTAATGAATCAATTTAGACAAATCTTGACATGTTCAATCACAATATTCCAGTGCCAGACCGTCCGAAGAAGCGCAGCAGCCTGAAGCTGCTGAGGTCGCGTGCGCGGGACAGCAAGCAGGACATGAGCCACGACGTCAGGGCAGACTCGCTGCCCTCACCCAACCCCATGCCTGCCGTGCCCACACTAGTAAGTTTAATACGAATTTACCAATAATCGTTAGTTATTTTACTATCCGAAAAAAAACAATCATCAAAATCGGACCAGCCGTTCTCGATTGATAATTAAATATTGTAACGATCAAGGACCTTCATTTAATTTTGTGTTTGAAAGTTTTGTAACTAAACTTCTTTGACCCCATAGGAGTCCATAGGACAGTCTCGAGTATATGAGTATAATAAAACTGAGCTTAGAATAATGCTTTGCATTACGCTTAAGATTCAATGCTGTTTATTCCTTCTGACAATTAAAAGTGAAATAAATACTGGAATTGCACCCTTTTGTATCTTCTACAACCATAAAAATCTATCTTTTTGTACGAGTACTCCAACATGAAGGATATAGTTGCACTCGCAGGTGGAATCATGCAGCCGGTTCATGTCGCTGACGTCCCGGCCGAAGCACCGCGAGGTTGCTGGGCCGGAGCCCTCCCTGCCGGCCGACACGGAGGACAGGTGGCGGTGTGACGGCGACGAGGACCTGCCTCCCAGCCGCGTCAACTTCCACAAGACATTCAGCCTGCTCATCAACATGGGCAACATCGAGAAGGGCTGTAAGAGAGCCGTGAGTAATGTATGTTCTATGGCACAGGTAATGTAGGCCTTCTTGTCCGCAAAAGTGAAACTCTCTCTGTTACTAACTCAATTTCCTGGGGATACTAATCTTGAGTAAGCTGCCTCTCGATCTATGGAGTTAGAATGTGGTATCGTAAGTAGAATTTGTAAATCAAATCTTTAATAGTTTAATTATTCTATATAGATTAAGATAACCCTTAACTCTTTAATGTAGTTACATAGTCAACAACGATGTGCTCTTTCCAAAGTAAATTTCAATGGAAAAAATAGAGCAAGAAAATGTATATTTACTATGTTCCAAATTTCTTCTTCTTTCTGCTTTTATTCTAAATTACTTGGGGTTTTACTTCATGTGTTGTGTTCTATTTCGCTTATTAAAGTTTACAAGCAGTCTCGATTGTATCGATTATCCAAGGATTAGCGATTTCAAAATCGATAATCAGAACATTGACCTCTGCACATAATGATTAACTACACATAATAAAATTCTCAGTAACAAACAACAGGAATGCTCTATTGCTCAATATTTTTTTATAGCAATATCCACGAAATATTTGAAAAAATATACTTCTGACTCATGGTACCAGTTGTCAAGTCTTACAAACAATCGTTACAATTCGTTACATAATATGGCGCAACTTTCGAAAAGGTCGTAATATCAGTACTATTACAGATAAGTCGAGAGGAACAAGTATGGCAGAACGAGCTGAAGGACCTGATCTGGTTGGAGCTGCAAGCCAAGATATCTGGCAGGACCCTGGCGCAGCAGGACGCGTATCTATGCGCGCAGAGGAACGTCGTGCCCAAAATTATTAATAATATTCTTGAATATAGGTTCGTTATCTTATACTTAGCAAATAGGTTATCTTATATTTATTTATTTATTTACACACATACAACATAAAGGACAACACATACATAAAATTAAAGTACAAAGGTACCACATTTGGAATCCTATTGGAATTTCTTCCTGTGGACCTGGAGCAGGAAAAGTAATAATAATATAATGACACAGTGTGTAGTAACAAATAGAAAATTGGGATAGGAAACAGACTTAAAACTAACAGATAAATAACCAAACAACTACATACAATATATAAATAAATACATACAAAATATAAACTATACATATAAATGAAGAAAAAACTATACCTTTACATATAAATGAAGAAATTTACATATTAGGAGGAAAGGAAGTGTTCTCTCACTCGTTTATACTTACATGGTAGGATTAGATTTATTGTGTTTGCTGACCACGATGATGATCGTGGGAGGGTAGACGGAAACCATAGAGTGTTACTTGGTCCTAGCATTTTTGTTAAATAGTTGTAACCTATTTACTTCTAAATAGATACTGAACTGTGCCTTAAGTTGTTGTTAAAATTTGACAAAATCTTTTTTATTTACTGCATTAGTTGATTACATGAAATAAATACTATATCTTTTAGAAATAAGAAAAATGGTTGTGGCATTTATATGCAACTATAGATGCTAATTCAATTCATCTTTCAAAGTTATAAAGCTGACAGTCTGTTAAATGAAGAGTTTGTCCAGAATTTAGAAATAAATTCTTACCAGTTCAGTACTTAAAGGAGAATGTATAGAATTTTTGTATCATAGACATGTTCTCAATGGTCGTGTCTAAATCTATATTAATATTATTCCAGGTTTATAAACAAGAACCCGTGCCGAGCGAACAGCAAGCGCGCGCTGGACACTATCAAGTCACAAGAGGA
Organism: Spodoptera littoralis; assembly: GCA_902850265.1. Lineage (NCBI taxonomy): Eukaryota > Metazoa > Arthropoda > Insecta > Lepidoptera > Noctuidae > Spodoptera > Spodoptera littoralis. The sequence continues at coordinate 520,735 of LR824542.2, read as the reverse complement.
TCTCACTGCCGAGGAGAACTATGAGGAGCCGAGCGAAGGTACCATAAATTTTTATTTTGATTCTCTAAGATCTAATAACTGCCTCATTGGCTGGCCGGGCAAGGGGTTTCGGGTTCGATTCCCGGGTCGAGCAAAGTATTACTGGGTTTTAAAAAAAATCTCAGTAGTAGCACGGAGTCTGGAAATGTGCTCGGTATGTGGCAATAGGCTCACCCCCTATTACATGGGACTCATAAATAGTGAAAAGTGGGTGTTACATTGTACAGTGGCATTAAGTGCCGTTATATTCACCTCTGCCTACCCCTTCGGGGACATAAGGCGTGATGTTATGTTATAAGAACTAATAAATTTTATTGTGAAAGTCATAATAATTAAAATGTATGCTTACTAGTAAGAACTATTGAAAAAAAGTTCTACTAGACTGACTGGCTTATTAAGATGTCTGCACGATACATCACCGCCCAGCAAACCTAGCTCATGAACATGAGTCCCAGTGTGCGTCGAAACTAGTAGAGATTTTCTCGAATGAGGTTTACTGAAAGTAGTTATTATAAAAGAAAGGACCTTCATGGACGGACAATAAAGTGATAAAAAGGATTCTGGTGTTTCTTTTGGAGGTATAGAACTCTAAAAGATATGGTTATAGTACTGTATTGACATGTTCTACAATTGTTTAGTTTCCAGGGTATCAAAACTGAAAATCTAATTAGTTCATCAGTTAGATAATCAAAAAAATATTAGACACGTTTTTTTTATTTTCTCGTAATAAGTTGCAATACTTAGATAAAATGGCGCTTTAATCCAGCTTAGAAGTGGAAGGTTGTTACACGATATTTCAAATTAATATATCGTCGAAAGTATTTAATTTTGTGAGAAAAGGAAAAATACGTGTTTAAAGTTTTAAATTAATGTACCAGTCGGACATTAAAATAAAATGTAGGTAACTACCCTATTAATATAAATACGTCGTGCCACAGAGGAGGCCCAGTTCGGCTGCCTGTCGTTCTCGTGCGAGGCGTGCGCGGGCGCCATCGGGCGCGCCATGCGCGAGGTGGCCGGCCTGCTGGACTCCTTCTACGGGGCCGTGTCGCTGTACCCGTCCTCCAGGAACATGACCACGGAGCATCCGCTCGTCGCTACTCCACTGTTCCAGAATAGGGTTAAGGTACATTTTGATTGAATTTTGCTTTTACTATTGGCCTGCGTGAATGGAAATGAATGTGAATTATGTTTGTAGTATGTTTTAAGAATTCATCTTATTATTTGTACAACTATTTTAGATATATTTGTTAGTTATTACGACAATCGATGCAAAATCGTCAAATAAACTCAAAATGTAATAACGTTAACACCTTTCTATCTGTAAAGTTCACGATAAAAGTTTTATTTTTACATGAGCATTTTTCAAGCGTTGTTCCTTGAAAATGTACTGTGTATTAACGTTGGCAAGTCCCATAACCCCCTGGTGTCCGCAGGCGATGTGCCTGTGGTACAACACGGCGCTGCACATGCGCCTGAAGCTGGTCGCCATGCGCCGCATGCTGCGCTCCATCCGACTCAAGAGCCAGCGCAGGCAGGCGCAGCAACGGACCTCCGTCGACTCCAGCATCAGCAGGTATAGGCGCAAGGCATATCGGGCAGCATCATAATTATTAGCTCATCGTCATCATCCTATTTTAAATTATATGTGAGGCTTCTTCAATAACATGCCACTGAAGAGCCTCCTGCTAACTACAGTTTTTTGTATCTAACGACTACACTACAGGTTTTTAACAGTGGTTAAAACAAAACTATATGACCAATGGTACTGAGTTAATGACCTGACCATCATTCCTTAATTCTTTCTCACTTTCATTTCATTTATTCATTAAATAATTTGCATTGTATTTGAATGTCTTCATAACCATAGATTACATTGCAATATAAATATAAGCTGCTAAGTAATATCACACAATAAAAACATAATACGAATACATGAGAGAACAATTAAAATATTAATAAAAATATAAATAACGTAATACAACACATTACGAAATAAATTACATACCTAATTTGCCAATTTTCAGGATAAGGCTAAATTAATTATTCGGTAATTAAATTTTTAAATTAAATTACATGTCAACAAAACACTGCAATAACACTATCTCAGTTCGTCGATTGAGTACAGACATTTATCGATAGGAAATGCTTCAGTTGGTATTTAAAGGAACTCGTATCGCTTTTCCCTTCCTTCTCTTTCTGTTTTGCTGTAAACCATCCGTTAAAAGATACAAAACTGATTAGGTCATTTGTAAACAGTATGAATTGGACCCAAAATCGATCCTTGCGGTACACCTGATTTTATGGAAGTCAGTCCCAATAGCCATTCTATACACGGTGAAGTTACCGAATTCATCAACACTGCTTATATCAACAAGGCTTTTCTTGTTTTTAGGTATGATAACATCAGTTTTAGAGCTTTTCCTCTTATTCCGTAATGATGCATCTTAGTCAAAAGTAGATCGTGGTCAATAGTGTCGAAAGCAGAAGACAAATCCAAGAATAACCCTGTCACCATCATTTTGCTGTTTAACATATAGTTTTCATAGACAAACATCATTCGTGTACAATGCCGATAACATCGAGCTTTCTTTAGGTCGATTCAATGCAAGTAATCACACTGTAAAGTTTCAGAAAGTTAATAAATACTTCTTTAAGACAAACTTTGTTACAATGTATAGACAATCGTCGGAGACTCGTCCATGCCAGGTCCGCTTCAACGTGTGCAGTCCGTCGGCGCACCCGTCCGACTCCAGCAGCAGCGACGCCAGCGACCACTCCGCCGACGCCGCGCCCGGGGAGCCCGCGCAGCAAGGGGACGTCGACAAGGCTGGGGATGAACTCGACAGCGCTGAGGATTGCAGTGAGTTGGGGTTTCCATTATATTGTAATTTCGTAGCTATTCCATGAACCACACGATTGAGTTGATTGCGTTTTTAAGACCCCTTCTCTTATGGGATGAACTAGTAAAATAGTAGGCATCACGTGATGGTAAGCAATGTACGCAAAATAATATGTAAAGTGCCACTACAAGTGTTGTAACTACAAGTGTTGTCTGCCTTTTGACTGAAAAGGAATAGGGAAGGGAGAAAATTGAGTCTCAAGTTATCTCTCCGATGTTGCTTCGTTGTTTCACGTCGGCTTTTTGTGAGACCGTGGTATAACTCCGGTCGAGCTGGACCATTCGTGCCGAAACATGGCTCTCCTACATTTGTTAATAACAAATTACAACCAAAAATATCTCCACAGAAATAGAATTACCAGACTGCAACGGACTAGGCACCCCGGACGTAGCCGGTCCCTATCGCTGGGGGGACCCCCAAGCCTCCAACGAGAGCGGATACATGTCCAGTGAGGGACCCCCTGTCGCTAACGATGCGTTCGAGATTGGGGGTCTAGCTGAGTTGACACAGATGAGACTGCTTGAGAAGTGCAAGGTTTCGCTTTACAGGTAAAATATGAATCTATCATGAATCATATTTACTGTATGTACACATGTGTTTGAGCAAATAAATATTGTATATATATTTATATTTTATTTATAATTTGAGTAATATTCGAAAATTTATTTGTCCTTTGCTACTTTGTTCTTTAACTTCTATTATGAACTATTTCACAAAAATCTGATTTAACCCCATCTTATAATAAGTCTTAATGCAACTTTTAACCTCATGCCTCCTGTACCTGACAGAGACTACCACCAGGAGATCCTGAAGACACAAGGCGTGCGGCGGTGCATGATGTTCATATACAAGATGCGACTCAACCTGCTCGACAAGGTCTACCTCACGCTCGAGAAACCAGACGTTAGTATACAATACTATTTCTATTAATCTGCTGAACTGATGTTGATGAAGTTAGATGCTGGCTTTTTACGCATATTTTTTGTTTTAAAATTATGTTTGCATCTGAAATATGCAGATCCTTCATAAAAAGCCTGTAAATAACCTGTCAAAGTTTTACCACTAAGCACATTATTTTTTAACTAGCTTTTACCCGCGGCTTCGCTCGCGTCACAAAAGGATAAAAAGTAGCCTATGTGACTATCCATCCGTTCAACTACCTTCAGTTAAAAAATCACGTTAATTAGTACCTCCGTTCTGCCGTTTAGGACAGGCAAACAAACAAATAGCTTTCGGCTCGCGTGGAATTCGGTTATATCGCGCTATTTAGATTTTTCCAATAAGTAGGTAATTCGTTGACTGCTTTTAAATGACATACAACGCCATCTATACCATTACATACAGCGCCATCTATACCAATATTTTTGATTTCCTAGAAAATATCAATTTTTTCCGGGATAAAAAGCGAGATATAAAAAGCGAGCGAGATACCCTATTATTTAATCTAGACTTCTAACTTTACGTCTGCGGCGTGAAGGCGGAACAAACAAACAAACAAACAAACAAACTCACTTTCTGATTTATAATATAAGTAAGGATTCTACTAAAAAGTTTCTAATGTCTCCCCTACAGTCGACACAATCAGACAGTTTCGTTGACGACGACACGGAGGAGGTGTTCGAGGAACCAAACACTGAGCGACCTGACGCCGCGCACGATGAGGATGAAATGAAGACTTATGAGCTACGGAGGTACACACATACATACATAGTCAATACTTGATGTGATATGATATAAAATTGTTAAAGGGAAATTGTTCCCCAACGGTTGCTAGTGACTTACACAGCTAGCGTGTTAAGAGATTATTGTTATAAGAACGATCTTATCGTTATTTTCTGAACGTATAGACAGACTTCAATATTTGTCTCCCGAGATGTTCATAATGATAATATTTTTCTTAACACAAATTTAATTGTGGGAGAAAAGTGCTACCACGATTTCACAGGAAGCCGACGTAAAACAACGTTTGCTTTGTGTTTCGTCGTGCGAGAGAGGTTATAATAGGTCCAATTAACCTTTTCAATTTCTCTAATCTTTGCATCTCCAACAATCTTTAAATTGTTTTTTAAACAAATATCGTGAGACATACTAAATTAACAAAAACTTGCGGGTTACTCACGTGAATATGCTTAGAAAAGCTCTGTTGAAAGGCGATGGCGCGCAGCCTACTGATCGCCGCGACCGCGCCCGCTGCTCATGAGGAAGAACCCCTCTGTGGTTCGAAACTAGTAGAGCTTTTCTCAGTATATTCACGTGAGTAACCCGCGATTTTAGTTACTCCTCAAATGTATAACTTCGGTAACGCACTTGTAACGCCTCTATTATTCCGAGTGCCCATGAGCGACGCCGCTTGCGTGTGCTCGTTGACCAGATGTGAATGAGTAGGTGTCCCTGCAGGTACGGCTGCTGGTCCCCGGAGTGCATGTCGATGCGGCTGCCGTCGTACCGCGCGCACTTCGTGCTGCTGTCGTGCATGTGCATGGAGGCCGTGCACGACTACCTCGCCTTCCGCCTCGAGGCGCGCCCCGACCACCCCTCCTGTCTCACCGTCAAACAGGTACCAGCACTACTACACGTTCATTACTACACCAAGGCACACTATGTCATTCGTCTTCTTCACTTGTTGTCGATCAACTGTCTAAAAAAAGATCTGATTGATTTATAGGTACGCAACCTATAACAGAACTTCAAAATCCGTGTTGATAATGGTTTTGCTAGCATATACGCTGAGTTTTAGATGCAGCATGCAACTTTGTATGTTCGAGGATTGTGATATAGTAACATGTACTATTCGCCATTTATGTCGATTTTGATAAACAAAAATATATAATTCTTAAAATTCGAATTCAATATCTTAACAATAGCAGTATTCCCTCACTTTATGCCCGAATACTGAAACACTCGATTTTAAGTCTCACTTAAAAATAGTTCTGTCACGAACACAAAAACTTTGTTTTTTAAAAGAGTAACGAATGGAGTTTCTTGCTTGTTCTTCTCCATTTGAATCGACACTTTGGAACGACCGCCTAGCTTCTCTAACGGACAGACTGACTATTTTTTGACGTTTCAAAACCACCAAATTATGGTTTAATAGAAATAAATGTTTTGACTTTGACCACAAATTCTTTGTAAAACGACAAGATTGGTACGATATTTAAGTACAAATTACAATTGAGTAGCCTTTCAGTATTCGAGTGTTTGTAACTGATATCAAGGACTTATCTGTTGAGTAGCAATCAGTAACAATACATATTGTTGTCGTTGCAGTTAATCCACGAGATTCGCGAGGGTCTAGACATAGCGTCGGAGATGCGCGCGGACTTCGCCCTCCACGTCCAGGCCGCGCTGGGGGGCCGCGCGCCCGGCCGGGCCGCCGACGACCTCATACTACTTACTAATACTTTTGATTCTACTGTCGAGACGTTACTCAAGGTATCTAAACAATATTCTTTACTTCTTTCATTGTGATAATGATCCTCTCTATCCATCTTCTTCACATCACACATCGACAGTCTATAAATGCTCACTGCTAATCAAAGGGCCTCTTACACGGAGAAGGAATGCCCATTAATCACCACGCTTGCTCAAGACGGAGTCAGGCCCATCTACTTCTACTACTCTAATATACCTCTAAATAATAGTAATTTTGTAAAATTTGTATAGACTGCATTCTAATAAACTTTTAATAACCTAACTGCGTTTCCTAAAGTGTTTTGTCAGCTCTTAAAGGAGATGTGTGAGTTCTAACAGTGGATGTTTTCCAACTAATGATGGTGATGTTCCCAGCAATACCTGTCGTACCTGAGCACAGTGTCTGTGACGGAGCACATGCCCCGCTCCCGGCTGCAGGCGGAGTGGGCGTTCACCGCCCAGCTCGCCAAGCGGATCAAGTGCGCCGCTGTACTCGCGCCTGAGGCATTCTCGTATGTATTACACTACACTATACTACGACTTGAACGACTTGAACTATCTGAACTTCTTGAACTGCCTGAAATATCTGAACTAACTGAACGACTTGAACTGATCGATGCTAACGAAAGATTATTTATTTCAGCGAAATCACATGCAATCAGCTGGACAGACTACTGAAACAATTTAAAGAGGAATCCATAAATAGTATCAAGAATAAGAGCAAGGACATCACTGATCTAGACAAGTAAGTGCATTGTATTGTTGGTATAACTTAATATTCCCCGAACAATAACATTATCATTATTTATTATTGTTTTATCTCACTCAATCTCATGTTTTTGTCTCTCTTTTCTATATAAACACTTAGTTTTATTGTGTTTACCTCATTGGTCAGTGAGTCGCACAGGCGCAACGACGTAGATGACTACCTCAACCATTGAGATGCTCGTTGTAATCACCGTACAACGCCACTGAACAGGCGACTCCAGAAGTATCTTTGTCATTTGTCAATTTAGTGTTCCATATGCACGGTTGGTGCGGTGGCTGTGCAACAGGCTGCCGTGCAACGTGTCGCGGGTTCGATTCCCGCACGGGACAACACTTTGTGTGATCCACAAATTGTTGTTTCGGGTCTGGGTGTCTTTGTGTATGTGAACTTGTATGTTTGTAAACGCACCCACGACACAGGAGAAAATCCTAGTGTGGGGCAAAGTTTTTTTAAAAAAAATAAAAAATATTGCGCCGAATCGAATAAAGTGCAACAAAAAAAAAACATTACTAATTGGTGAATGAGCCCCTATTTTCTAGGGTTCTCAAATCTCTAACTCGAAAAGGGCCGTAAAGTACTTGTAACATGGGCGGCGCCGATTGCTTATCATCAAGTGATCTGCGTACTCGTTTTCTGGTTTATCACAAAAAAATAATAGTAATTTAATCGGCTGTTGGCTTGCTTAGCAAGAAGTTTTATTTTATTTATATCATAACTTTGTAGATACTTATTTTAAAATTAACATGATGCTAATGAATCTGAATGAACGCCTTTAGTATGGCTTGAAACTAGTCGAGTTCCTCAAAGTCAAAAACAATGCAATTATTGCAACTCTTTATTAATTAGGCACTTTTAAAACGTCAAATTGCATTATCAGTGAAGCTAGGCGCTCGTTTCAAAGTGTAGTTTTGAATGGAGAAGAACAAACAAGAAACTCAGTCGTTACAACATAACATAACATGACATAACATCACGCCTTTTATCCCTGTAGGGGTAGGCAGAGGTGCACACAGAAGTAACACTTTTCATTATTTATGTTATGAGTCCCATGTAATAGGGCCTATTACCATATACCGGGCACATTTCCAGACTCCATGCTACTACTAAGATTTTTTTTAAACCCAGTAATACTTTGCCCGACCCGGGAATCGAACCCGAGACCCCTTGCCCGGCAGTCGCACTTGCTATCACTAGGCCAAAGAGGTAGTCGTTACTCTTTTCAAAAATGTCTCATCATATTATAATAACGTGAATAAGCCGAAAACCATGATAATTGAGCATTGACTTGGGCCGCAGCAGCCGGCACGCGATATACGAGGTATGCCGCAGCGCGCAGCGCATGTACGCGTCCTCGCGCGACGCCACGCTGCAGGCCGCGCAGTGGGCGCGCGCGCTGGCCGCCCGCCTGGCGCGCGCGCCGCCGCCCGCCTACCTGCTGCAGCGGGGACATATCTTTGTGAGTACGCTGCTTTACTTAATCTGTCAAACACCAAGCGGTCACCGGTGACCGCGACCTATTGTTCTTTAATTGTGTCTATAAAACCGGTATTCGACGAGTTAATAATATGTTTTTTTAATTGTACACCGGTTAGGAATAAGATAACATGTCTAACTTGATACGATCTCTTATTATTCTTTCGCGTGTCAGTTCAGTAATCTTAATGCTTATTTCTTACCATGATTTTTCCGTACAATTTTTTTTTAAACTTAACGGCAAGATGTCTTTGATACATGCACTTCGATTAAAAATTGGTTCGAAATGTCTGCAATAAAATCCCGTATAATAAGTAGTATGTGAATCAACTGTAATATAAAACTATTACTTCTTATTATGTTCCACAATTTATAACGGTCAAAATATTCTCAGTTAGCCCTTTAGGTCCAACACTAAAATAATATCTCATCACTCCACAGAACTCAATAATGGCTATCCGTGACTTCATAACGTCTCACATCGAGTTCGTACTGGACAAGTCCCGAATGGCTGCGAGCGAAGACTTGCCCCGCGACCTCACCGAGACCGTCGTCGTGCGCGTGCGCGAGCTACTGCTGCAGATGTACAAACTCGGCTTCGAGGTAACTAACTACACACGTCATAAGCCACACGTAAATTATATAACAGATTAAATAATGTTCAGTCGGTTTACCTAATTTTGGGAATGCTTGACTAATTTCAAGCAATACTGGAGCTCTTAATTATGAGGTCGAAACTAGTCGGACATCCCCAAAATAATATATGTAAGCCGAATAAATTTATTAAAAACATTGTAGTGTTAAGGCATACATATTCTATTATTGTCTGAGTACCTAAGTTACGCTTTAGTAACAATTTCATACTAATAACAGCTTTCTAATATTTTTCTCTCTTAGTCACTTAGTGCCAAGTGCCTGAAGCGCTTTTAATTACCTAATATACTAACTGTCATGTTATAACTGATAGCTTTGCAATGAGCAAACGATAAACTTAACACAATATACAATTAAATTTATTAATATAAGTGTTATTCAAATTTTCCCTCTATTGCAATGTTTACATTCTATCCTTTCTTTCACATGTTTTGTCCAAATTCTGAATCAATTACATTACTGTTTCACTTGTACGTTACAATAGTATGTCCACCTGTCGTACACTAGCACACTGCACAGCTCGCCACTAACACGCCCACGCCCACGTACACGTACCCGTAAGTACGTCCGCACGAGCGCGCATGACGTCCGCTTGTCCACAGCTGCACAAAGAGCTATACAAGTTCGTGCACGCGGCGCGGCCCGAGGACGCGGCCCTGCGCCGCCTGCGGCCCGTGTCCCTGCAACCGGTCCGGTCCCCGGCCGTCGAGCGCCGCCGCCGGCCCGAGACCGTCATCGTGCATGAGTCCATTAATCCCCTGGTACGGCTCCCCGCCGCTTGGGATCCATAGGTGCCGTCTGCGTCGACGTCCCGGATCCGTTGCGTTGATATTTCTTCGGCTGCGTTGTCGACTGGATTTTGGTTTTGAGTTTGAGTTTGACTTATGGCTATATTATAGTTGGTTTTCTAACTAATATTGTAGTTGCCGAAGGACTGCTTGGAAGAATTTTATGTTGCGTAAATAATATAAAAATGTAAATAATAAGATAATGACGCAAATAATGAAAGTTATTCAAAACCAACTACAATGTCGCCATTCGTTAACTTGTTTTCACATTCGAGTGGTAAAAGTACGCACGCGATTGACAACCGTGTGATATAGGTCATAGTAGTCATTATAGTTTGGTGCTAACCCTGTTTTGGAAGTTGCTAGAACAGTCGCAGTTATGAAGACTCCATTAATCCATAGTTTGTGTTATGGCTTCGGTTGACATTGTGGCTAATTTTGGGTTTGAAAATGACGTGAGATATTGGTTTGAATTCTTGTTTGTTTTGTCGCTTTGTGTGGTTTTGCATTTACAGTGTAGTGGCATTTTAACAGGAGACGTTACATTCTAGTTGTCAATTGTCCAATGAATGACATAGAACCTCATTTTATTCATGTAACTCTTGAATCTTTGGGATTTGGCTTTTTATGTTGCACGGGTATAATGAATCTACGAAGTGATTTACGAAATATGGTGTTGCATAATAATAACCATTCAATTATTTGTGTGATCTTTAAAATTAGATTCATGTGCTGTTGGTAAAACCACCCACACCATAGGAAAAAATTTAACATTTAGAACAAAGTTTAAAATAGAATTATTCTAATATTACTCTTATTTTGCACACCATATTTCGTTAATCACACTTGTAGGTACAAATGTATCCCCAACCATCACCAGTTCAATAATTCCACGACAGATGCACAAGGAGCTGCACCGCCTGGTGTCGGAGGTGCCCCGGCCGGTGGCGCCGGCACCGCGGCGTCCCGCCCCGCCGCCGCCGACGCGACGCTCGCGGTTCATGCGCTCTGATAGTATTGTGGATGAATACGAGAACAGTGTCTTTGATGAGAGGCTCTTCGATAATATTCATAATTTTGGAGAGAACCAGGTTAGTTAATTTTGTATGTTTTTCTTTTTTTGTACTGTGTTTTTAACGATTTTGTACATAGAGTGTATCTGATGGGAGATCTCTATTACTTATCAGGCGAGAAGGAAATATATTGAACGTCTGAGTAACGTAATAAGTATTTCATGGTCCTTAGTATGAGTTTGTTTGACGTAAAAGTAATCGAGAGAGCGTTTGGCGCTCTAATTGGTTGGTGCATTGGTGTCGGCCAATCAGAGTGCCGTTTACTCCTTTCGATTACTCTAAACGTAAAACAAACTTGTACTAAGTCCTTTGATACCACTGTAAGGATGAATTACTTTTTTCATGTTTCTAAATTATATAATATGACTTGATTGATCGATATATGATTTGATTATTTATTTATTATAGATTTTATATTTCAACATAGAAAAATAAACATTGCACCCGTATCGGCCCTCTTTTTGAGAAATCCTTCTTGATCTCATCATCAGCATCTTTTACGAACTTATGTGTTTTGGTGGCCTGGAGGTTTAAGATGCCCGCTTCTCATGCATGAGGGTTCGAAACCTACCAACGGCAAGTACCAATGTGACTTTTTCCGAGTTATATGTACTTTCTAAGATTATTTAGACACCACTGACAAACGGTGAAGGAAAACATCGTGAGGAAACCTGGGTTTATAATTTCTAATTATAAGTTTGTAATCGCCAACCCGCATTGAGCAAGCGTGGTGATTAATGCTCAAACCTTCTCCGTGTGAGAAGAGGCTTTGCTCAGCAGTGGGCATATATAGGCTGTTGATGACGATGATGATGATGTGTGCCCCCCAGTGGCAGGGCAGCATGGAGGCGCTGCTGCGCGGCGGCGGCGGCGCGGCGCCGGTGGCTGCGGCGGCGGCGGCGGGCCCCACGTGCGAGGAGCGCGCGTGGGCGGCGCGGGTGGCGCGCGCCATCATACACTTCGCGCGCTGCTGGATGCACTTCGTCGTCGAGCGCTGCGACCGCGGCCGGGGGCTGCGGCCTAGGTACCACTTCTTGTTCTGTCCTTTATATATCTAGAACCCTAGTATTTTTTTATGATAAACCGGTAAACGCGCAAACGGATCACCTATGATAAGCAATCGGCGCCACCCATGGACGCAAAAGCAAGCGTTACTCTAGTGCGTTACGGGCCTTTTGAAGATCAGAAATTTCAGTATTATTGAGATTCAGGGATTGGAGGAAGGGGGGGATTACTAGCCTTCCAATAGCATTCTTCATATCATGGCTAATTCTACGTACACTTTCTCAGGCACACAAAATTTAGACCAAATATATTTATTTGCTAATAGTACGTGTAAAAATCGAAGTCGCGCAACGTTTCACACAACTATATGGATTTTGCAGTTAGAATGACGTCAAATTAAAAACAGAACTTACAAAATTGGTTTAAGATATGTTTTTTAAATAACGTCAATATAAAAATAGAACGTAGAAAATTCACCCTTCATAAAATAGTTTTGGTTCTCTAGACTCCCGATTAAATAAGTCAATAGAATTAAAAAAATAAAAAAGTATCTTCAATTGTTTCATTACAGGTGGGCGAGTCAAGGCTTAGAGTTCCTAATGCTGGCTTGTGATCCACGCAACACGAAACATCTCAGTGAAGAAGAATTTGAGGTATGTTATATCAAGTATTAACGTTTAAAATAGAAAGTAAAAAAGAGTTTAAGATACATAAACCAAAGAACTTTTTTATGTCACTGTTTAGTTTGAATTAATTCATAATTCCGGGAACAACATGTATATTAAAAAGGATATTCCTTTAATTGTAATATGTACGTTATTTGTTCAGGAGCTAAAGTCCTTGATGGACGGCTGTATCTCGCACGTGATTGGCTCCCGGCCCGCGCCGCACCCGCCCGCGCACTCGCCCCGCCCACGGCCAAGGCTAGCGGTAAGTTCTATACGTTTTCTCAGAGGAGAAAGATCATTGTTGAAACAAAAATGTCATGAAATGGAAGTAATCATCATTTTTAGTTATAAATCCGTATACATCTAGATTTTTATATACTGACTAGACTAGTGTCATCTTTAAGAGATATTATACACACAAATCTTAATGTTGCTGTTCACTGATTGAAATCTCATTAAACTCTGTGCAGTGGTTTTTTAGATTATTGCGAAGGGAGACGTGGTAGGCAACTTTATTTTATACTATGAAAATAAAGATTATATAATTATAATAGCTATCAGTTTTTAATTTACCTTTGAACGATTCCAGAGTCCATTCCCCAGCAACAGTACGAGCAGTAGTACAAGCAAGGAGGCGGCCACACCCCCCACCCCGCCCCCCATGGAACCAGACCTGCACAGCTACCCAGAGGCAGAATCCAAATGTAAGCATTACCTATGATTTTTAACACTTTATAACTGTCTATTGTGAAGTATAAATAAAAAAAATATAAAACAAAACGAACATAGTACATTCATTGAGGCCTATACAGTGATCCCAACTATGTTACCCATGTCTAAGTTAGGGAGGAGTTAGTGTATAGTTTCTAGAGGCGTCTTTATTGAGTTTGTATTTTGAATGTATGTGTTTCCAGCGCACCGTCGGCGCGTGCTGGCGGCGACGGAGCGCGTGGACACGGAGCGCGACGCGCGTCTGCGCGCCAACAAGAGCGTCGGACACGTGCTGGGCGCCGCGCTCACCAGCTACGAGCCCAAGCTGCGCCAGCTCACCTTCAAGTGGCAGCGCGGACTGAAGATCGGCGCTGGCACCTTTGGGAAGGTAAGATAGTCATAGGGTATAGGGAATAAGTAAGGTTTGGAAATAAGTTTAATGTTTTGATAATTTTTATTATTTAGGCAATTAGAACTGATTGAAAAAGCTCGACTAATTACGAAGCCCAACGTGGTTCACAATAATGAAAAACATGTTGCAGTTAACAGCATAATTTGTCTAGTCCAGCAAAAAGTCAACTGAAGTTAATTTAAGTCGTTCGAGACCATGCACGGTTAGAAGGCTAACGATATCGAAATGTTACTGCGTTTAACCTTCTGATTGGTTGGTTCATTGGAGCAAACCAATCAGAGTGCAATGTATCAATCAATCACGTTAAACAAAAAAAGAACGACTTTTATGGTTAATAAGATGATGAGCAGTTGAGTACAAGGTGTATGGCCGCAGGTGTACACGGTGGTGAACACGGAGAGCGGGCAGCTGCTGGCCATGAAGGAGCTGTCGGTGGGCGCGGGCGACCGGCGCGCGCTGCAGCGGGCCGCCAACGAGCTGCGCGTGCTGGAGGGCGTGCTGCACCCGCATCTCGTGCGCTACTACGGCTGCGAGCTGCATCGGGTACGGGATCTACTCCGCTTGGCTCTTAGTTTTGTAGTTTTCAGCCCCGCTGTGATCTGAAAACCGACGGTTACTTCGGAATTTGGTTTAAGACAGGGTACGGGGAACCGAAGTGCTGTTTCCTCTTTCTGCGAAGCAATTATACTAAGTTAGAAACATGTGGAGGCCTGAGAGACTGAGGAAACGAACGTCCTTACTCCCATTCATTTAACCTCTGGTACGTCGGAGCGTAGATCTGTGCGAGACACAATGCGTTTTTATTATATCTTAAATACCGACATACAAGAGGTTAAAGAGCAAACACACTACCAAAGATGAGCCCAGTAGGGCTGCGCGATCCGGAGTCGCGAACAACTTAGTGGGATATCGGGGCTCCGACTCGTAGCACGAGTAGGAACGGGATTGTTTTAAACTGTCAAACACCAAGTGGTCACCGGTGACCGCAACCTATTGTTCTTTAATTGTGTCTATAAAACCGGTACTCGACGAGTTAAAGCATTAAAAATGTTCTCTAAAGCTCTCCCCAAATTGAGAGGTCATTGAATGATTTGCTCCCCTCAAAAGTAGCCTCGACTCTATTATTATTCACAAGTATAATTTGGAGTACTTCCTAACCCCTCTCCCCCTGTCCCCCAGGAGGAGATGTTGTTGTTCATGGAGCTGTGCGTGGAGGGCTCCCTGGAGGCGCTGGTGGCCACGTCGGGCGCGCTGGCCGAGCACACGGTGCGCCGCTACACCAAGCAGCTGCTGTCCGCCGTCCGGGAGCTGCACGCCAGGAACATCGCGCACAGGGACATCAAGAGTACGTACTTACAGCCACATCGTGCCAACCATACAACATACAAATAATCCTCCACCCAGGACTGCCAGAGACCGATTAGAAGCTAAATGAATGACTGACTGACTGGAAGCTGACTGACTGACTGACCGATTGACCGACTGACTGGAAACTGACTGACTGACCGACTGACTGGAAACTGACTGACGGACGACTGCCTGGAAACTGGCTGACTAACCGACTGACTGGGAACTGACTGACTGGCCGAATGACTAGGAACTGACTGACTGACCAATTGACTGGGATCTGACTGATTGACCGATTGACTGGGAACTGACTGACTGACCGACTGACTGACTGGGAACTGACTAACTAACCGACTGACTGAGATCTGACTCACTGACCAATTCATTGGGAACTGGCTGACTGACTGACTAACTGACCGACTGTCCGTTAAATGACTGACTGACTTACTGACCGACCGACTGACAGACTGACTTGGAACTGACTGACTGACTGTTGGTAGACCTCTTAACTTGGCTACCCTACAATATACCCTACCTTAGTGATACGACGCTTTTAAGCAAACGCGTCTTTATCAACAATTTCGACATTAAACTCTATTATTATAAATTATTTTCAATTCTCCAGGTGGAAACATTTTCCTAACGAACGAGGGTCACTGCCTGAAGCTGGGAGACTTTGGATGCGCAGTGAAGATACGAGCCAATACCACCGCGCCCGGGGAACTACAGGGCTTCGTCGGCACACAGGGTATGTTGCATACCTCGATTTAGCTGTATATTATCTATGTCAGGGTTTTTTTGTCATCTTATATTATCTTATTTATGTATTTTATATTATACTAGCGGACCCAACAGACGTTGTCCTGCATATTCACTTGAATGTATAAACAAAATTTCATTCAAATTAGTTCAGCTGTTTAGGATAAATAACCTAAACATGGACTGCAGCGCCATCTGCCGGGCTGATTTGTGAATCTATAAAGATATATAAAGATTACATCCCACTATGTTAAGGGCTGATTCAAAATCTAAGCATTTGTTAGGGTTTTTTTATGAAATACATCTTTATTGCAACCACGTAGATACTTTTAAATAGACACTCTTAGGTTGGTGATAAGGAAGCTTATCTAGATTTTTTGATGTTTTAGCGTACATGGCCCCCGAGGTGTTCATGAAGTCGTCAGGCCACGGCCGCGCCGCCGACATCTGGTCGCTCGGCTGCGTCGTCACTGAGATGGCGTCCGGCAAGGTGAGATCATTATATTTCATTTATATTATTACTTAATTGATTGAAATCGGCAGCTCGTTAATTGGAGACCACTTTATTTATTTTTCTAATCATTTTTTATGTATTTTATTTACGGTAACATAATGTTTTTTAATAAAATGTGTGGAATACCTACACATGAGTGTTGAATAATTTATTTCGTAGAATTTCATGGGTTCTGACGTTTCAGAAGTGCCTTAATCTTAATCCTAATATTTTTACTCATAAGTTTGACATTCACTAACATGTTGTTCTCTCCCCCTCAGCGTCCGTTCTCCCAGTACGACAGTAACTACCAGATAATGTTCCTGGTGGGGTCGGGCGGCCGGCCCGAGATCCCCGACACCCTGTCGGACGAGGGACAAGAGTTCTGTCTGTCCTGCCTCACACACGACCCCGACCTCAGACCCAGGGCCGAGACACTTACGCTGCATCACTTCCTTATGGTAAGTTAGATTGACTAGTACTTACTTAATATGTATTTCCTTGCAAAATTTTTCTATACTTAGTTTAAAGTCTTTTTATTGAATTTGGAATAATTTTGTATAAAATTTGAAATTTATAAGATAATGACTGCACGGTTGGTGCGGTGGGCAACCGGCTGCCGTGCAACGTGTCGCGGGTTCGATTGCCGCACGGAACAACACTTTGTGTGATCCATAAATTGTTGTTTCGGGTCTGGGTGTTATTGTGTATGTGAACTTGTATGTTTGTAAACGCACCCACAACACAGGAGAATTCCTAATGTAAGGCAACGTTTTAAAAAAAAACTATAATATGTTGTATTTTTCGCGGATTTAATGTATAACGTATTTTAATATTACAAATATGGGCTACTTACTAAGCAAGATGAGAAACAGCCGTAATTATTTACGACTTGATAAATACTTATTATTATTATTTTTTCAGGTAAAATCCGATGAAAATGAATGCAACTGTGAACCTGGATTCCTTATGACATAAAGTGATGAGTTAAAATACGCGGATTATGAAATAATAACGCAAAAATCATGCAAAGGACTTGTCTAAGAGGTGTAATAGTGAATTGTAACTATTGTAGACTTTTTGAAGTCAACCTAGACTTGTAGGCCAGTTAACAGATCTGTGAAAAGGTCTATAATATTAAAATAGCGATATGTACTGTGTTAAAACACTTACTAAGAATTATGAATATATTTACACGGATAAGTTAGTAAAAGGAGTTTTAATGTGTAAACTAACATTTTGATAAGACGGTGCACGCACTCTGGTGTTGAGGACGTCTGTGGGCGACGTAGATTGCTTACCATTAGGTGATCCATCTGCTCGTTTACCCCTAAAAAAGATAATGGTGTTCAATGCATAGACCCTGATTTGCATACATACATGGTAGTAGTACGTCGAGTATAGTAATATTGGGTGTTTCATTGGAAATTCTCATTTATATGTGTTCGTGTATATTGTTATAGACACGTTCCCTGACACGGGTGTAATAATAATATTACTAGCGAAATATTACTGTTATGTAGGTAGTATTTTATCCTATTTGTGGAAACTAGGTTATTTTGTTCTGGACTCCACCCTTTTACTTAATTCATTGAGTACGGAGTCCTATTCGACGTAAATGATTTTACAAACTGCATTAAAGTTTTTGTTAAATTATATTTTGTTGTCCATATGGCAACACATCAAGGTATGCATAACCAGTCTAAACCGACCGACTGAATGTATGGAAAGATCATACAAAACAAGACCACGATAGATTGGTTTTTCTAGTTCGATATATAGTAATTGTCGTTTGATGATGAATCTATGTATTGTAAACTTCGATCAACAATAACAACTAGATATCGGGTCGGCGCAAGAAAATCGTCTCGACAAATAAGAGCTCACTTGAGAAGTGAGCTCTTATTTTGTTTAGTATGCTCCAAACATGGCCAACGTAATCACGTCTCGCGATGCTGCAGTGCGTAATTGCAAGTTGCAAAAATAATAACCGAAAAAGCAATATAACGGCCGGAGTGTCTTACTTTCGATAAGTACATAAAGTATAAGTTATATTTTAAGCTTTTAAATTAGTAAATAATATCAAATTAGACAAAATTACCAATTATAAACCATCGCCACCAATGTTTGAGCGTGTGTTGGCGATCCCTTGGCCAAGCCTCGCCAACATGCGCACAAACATTTGTTTAAACAGAACAGTGGATCCATGGAGTCGATTTGTATTGTAAAACAAATTTGTATTGTAACCTGATTGGAAAAGAGTACCTAACCTTTGGAGTTTCTTGCTCGTTCTTCTCCATAGGAATCTACACCTTGGAATGAGCAAATAGGTTCACTTTTAAATTTATATTGTTGACGTTCAAAAGTGCCTTCCTGGTCTAACTGAAATAAATGATTTTGACTTAGACTTTTAATGGCAAAGTAAATAAACATATGATACACAAAAACGTACCGCTAATAAAAATAAGTGATGTATACTAAGATCCCGAAAATAAAATTATTTTAGTGTTTAACGCGACTCCATACATACCTCCTGTAGCGAAATTCAAAATTCGAAGAAGCAAAACGAAACAAAACAAAACGATATAGATCACAAGGCAATAACGGAAAAATTATATTTATTTGTTCTAGCTTAAGGTTGAATTCAAACTAGATATTGTATAACTTATGTCTTTTAATTTCTACATGACAGGAGTAAGAAAATGCTTTTCTTGTCTTATGTGACGAATGGTCGTAAGTATTAGATAATACTTTGACGATTTATGACTTTATTATTAGGTGCCATGGTTGTTATTAGGTTGAACTTAAAACCATTTTAAAACATTTTTCTCAGTTCGTTATTTTTTTACTATTATTATTCACACGGACAGAACTGGAGCTTGATTTTGTACGTAACCCTTTATCTAGTTGCTATTGTTGATCGAAGATTGTAAATGAATGTGTGAATGTCTTGCACATTTTAAAACTTTCATTGAACTTTTAAGAGTATTCCATTAATTGTCAACTTCTAGTTTATTCAGCCAAGTTATGTAATATACAGGTACGAAAATAAAGGTCGACTCAGTACAGAGACAGTAAATATTGTTACATATAATATAACGCTCGAATACTGAAATACTACTCGATTTTAAGTCGCGCTTAAGTATAGTTCTGTCCCTACAAGTTCTTTATAAAATGACAGAGACGGCACGATATTTAAGTACAATTTAAAATAGCCTTTTAGTATTCATGAGTTCATTATATATATTAATATAAAAAATAATAAAAAAACACAAACACTTTTATTTCAATTCAACCATAATTTGGGACTTTTGAAACGTCAACAAATATAAAATTAATAATAGTTTGTCAATCAGTCCGTCAGTGAAGCTAGGCGCTCGTTCCAAAATCTGAAGTACTATATTTTTGCTCACCATATAGTGTGAACCCCTCGTTCTTCGACCAATAGGTAATTACCTAGTGTCACACACTTGTACTTGTACGTTCAATACAGGGTGTAAACGGAACACTCCCGATACGCTGACAAAAAGAAAATGTCTTTCAATTTAAATCATTTTTGTTTTCATATAATTCATACAACATCAACCTTCAGCAGTACAAGTATTATAATATAAAAGAAACATTTAATTCTTTACTTTAATAATAACACCTGTTCTTTGCCATGTATATGACAGTTGCCTGAATTCCTAATCTCAAAAGGCCGGTAACGCACTTGTAACGCCTCTGGTATTCCAGGTGTCCATGGACGACGCCGATTGCTTACCATCAGGTGATCCATCTGCTCGTTTACTGGCTTATTCCATAAAAAAATGATGACCAAAACGCTGACAAAAACGGTCGCCCCCATCAAATCAATCTTTATTTTCGTACCTACATAATAACTTGTGTTACTATACATGAACTTTTGTTGATAACTTACAATGAACATTGCGATCTGTGATGACGAATCACTAAAACTATTTATTTAATTTAAATAGTGCATTTTACATATAACTAGATAAAATTCTTAAAGGAGATGTATTTTTATTAATGTATAGGAAAATGTACTTTACTCTTACTGTAATAGTGTTGATAATTCTACTTGAACACTTGGAATATGATTCCTTTGGGTAATACTATAAGATAAATGTGTAAGTTTAATATTTTGATTATCGGTTGCTATTTAATAAATGAGCCATAAGTAAAAAATTGTGTGCCATTAGAATATACGGAAAAATACCAAAAAGATAATGTGTTTCTGGCTTTTATAAAGGTTACTAAAACAGGCCTAAGATTGATTTGAAGCCATTTTTGTAAAAACTTTGTAAGAATTTTGCGTGACTTATAAATGCATAGTCTAGGAGTATACTTGTTTAACATTTTATTATCTCGAATGACGTGAAATGAGAGCGATGTAGCTCTTAGACTATCGTACGTTTTCATACGGTCTAAAATTTTAAATCTTAAAGGGTTTTGTTTAAAGAATTTATATATTAATAAAATGTATGATTTGATTCTTTTATGGACATTATGTATTGCAAATTGACTATTGTTGATAAAGTAGTCGTAATTCAACTGCGTAGCACGAGGTTTTGAATTCAATTTCTGAGTCAAGTCTGTTCAATATTAAAATGGGCCTTTAATGATGACAATCTTAGGAAAATAGTAGCACGGATTGTCTTATTTTGTCCCAATTCTAGTACGTATTTACTGAATGTATACTTCTGTCTACTCTTTCAATAATAACAAGCGTGATGTTATTTTAAAAATATATTTCACGTTATATATATTGAAATTCATCCCCTAAATTTGTTCATATAAAAGTAGTCTCTAAACATTGGAAATAAGGTCTATAATGTAGATAGTGGAGAGCGGCCACCGCGGTAGGGGATGAATTTCAACATGTACCTTGAAAAAACTAAATATTTTTAAGTGACCTCGAACAAATTTTTATCTTGTAAATATGAATGGAAAATATATTTTAATACTTATTACAATGGAATAGAGTTTTATTTTAATAAATTGTAAATGTGTGATAAGTACAAGTATCGTTTGTAAGTGCACTTGAAAAGTGGTAGCTTGCGTGGTGACACTCGAGAAGTGTCACGACGTGTAGATAGACGCAATGATAAGATTATGCAAAGTAATGGAATTCTGGTTGAATAAAATCTATTTGAGCATATTTATTGTGTTGTTTTAATTGCCCTGTATCTGTATTGTTGACTAACTTAGAAAATATTTTTCTATTTGTTTAGATATACTTTTGTTTTTATAATAACTATCGTGAGATATATCATACTAAATTAACTAAAAATCGCGGGTTACTCATGTGAATATACTGAGAAAAGCTCTACTAGTTTCGAACCACAGAGGGGTTCTTCCTTATGAGCAGAATGCGCGGTCGCGGCGACGTCGCGCAGCTCACTGGTGTGGCGACTGTTAATTTAGGTATACTTTTCTAATTGGTTTACTTCTTGCGTAGGTATTTCATAGCATTGTAACATCTCTTTACTGCTTAATAATTATAATTTTTGTGTAAGTTAAGAGCTAAACGTCCACTGCCAGCTTAAATAAGGTAATTAATAGTTTAGCTCGCATAATCGAGTCAGTTTTTCATACATATAGCATAGTTTGCCTGTATGCCATGTATTATATTATATAATAATATATATGATATATAATCACTACATTATAAAACAAAGTCGCTATCCGCCGTCTGTCTGTCCTTATGTATGCTTAGATCTTTAAAACTACGCAACGGATTTTGATGCGGTTTTTTTAATAGGTAGAGTGAATCTTAAGGAAGGTTTATATGTGTAATACATGCATATTGCACCCGTGCGAAGCCGGGGCGGGTCGCTAGTAATATATAAATGACTTGACTATGTAAAATAGATAACTTATTTTAGCAGGCGGTGGGCGTTCGGTTTTACGGATTAACTAGTGGATGAAATAAAACAAAGATTAAACGGGAAATCCAATTTATTAAGAGCAACATTCAATTGACACGGATACACATAAGAATTAATTTTCAATTTTATTCAATGATATGTATTTGTCGCCGCAATGTAATCTAATAAGTATCAGTAACAGGATCCATTTAATCTTCACTAGACAATGATTGCCAATATAATTTAAGTAAACATATAAGTAAAAGTTAACATATATTTCTCTTTTCATCAATAATATTATTACTTGTTTTATTGACAATTTTCCACTATGTATAATAAGTAATACAGACAGGTAACTGTGACATTCTAATCATACATTTAACATTGAATATCTAAGTACATATTATAATTCGTATATACTATATAAAAGCTTGATATGTTTACATTACGAATTAGTCGCAGGAGTACATTTAGATTTTACAACAGATTAAAGACAACTTCTACATATAAACACCCATTTTTATATATCTTTTCGAAGTTTTACACTTCTTTTTTCTTTACAAACAGTGATTACTCGAGCTAGGAACACCGATACCTACGCAACTTTTCAATTCAACCCACTGTGCAGGTGCTACACGCGTGTTATATTATTTTAAATATTATATACGGTATAAAAATGGCTACCACTCGCATGATTAATTAAATAATTATGGTTACCATAGCAACATATTCAAAACATGTGTTCATCGACAAATATTAACTGCCGGGCTCTGAAACTTGGTTAAACTATTCCTTAGTAACGAATTTATTTTAAATATAATTGCTAAGGAATGCCCATTGGAAGAAATGGCTCTGAGAACAGCGGTAATTATATTAGTTCATTTGTTAAAATATTAGGTGTTGTTTCAAATATTTTGTTGGTGTCCATTTCTATACCGCATCGTGTAATACAAAACTGCCTACCCTCTAGTCCTTCTACAATATAGCTACATTCCTTGCACTACACGATCCACATCTAAATACATACAGATATCTAGGTACAAACATACTAAGATCCCACCAATACAGTATTATTTTATGGTACAATAAATTGTATATAATTGTACCCCACCGTTATATAGTGCCCCCACATAATCTAATGTACCTACGTATTTATTAAAATACTTTCAATTGTTCAAATCGCATCACTTTCATGACAAAATATACACAATTTTATTTTTCACATGTAAGTGTACCGGTCCACTAAAATTTGGACTCTGCGCACAGTTTATATATAGCCATTTGCTTCTTTAATTTCGTTATGAAATGTTAAAACTATGTTGATAGTAATTGATAACGAAAAAGTGGGAGCACCTAGAGAATATATCTATAAGAATTATTCATAAATTATGTATATTGAGTAGGTATATATTGTATTACAACAGGGTATAAGCTTGGCGTGGTTCTCTATTCTAAAGGTAACATCGATATAAGACAACAATAATATCTATAGAATTGTATAAGTTCTTATAAGTATAATAAGTATACGCTGCTGGTGCGACATTAATATATCTACGTATCTATTTTTATATATAAACATGTCTTATTATTTGATATGTAATTATAACTAAGTACTTTTTATAATTGTATTCACACCATCATCCAACCATCACAAATCTAACATCAATTTGTTTAATGCCTATTAAAATGAAATTTATCATTTAATATTATAATTTTAAACAAATAACAAATTGTAATAATTGTATTCAACTGTTATAATTAAAATTAATAAAAATAATTCGTTGATTTTAATTAATATGTGCTCGCAATAAATAAACGACTATATAAAAATGAAAGGATTTATAACACTTTATATAAATTATGTATATTATAATCACAACAAATAATATAATTATTTACTTATTATAATAACAATTTCAACTACTAATAAGTAAATTCTCCATCTCACAATTAATTCACACGCATCTTTAATTTGTGCTAAGCGGCACGCTTATTAGCGATATATTCTTATAAATACTGATATTTTAATTTATTTATAATATATAACCTCTATATAAATAAACGATAAACACATCTATATTCTTAAAAAGGGACATAATAGTTTCATAAAATCACAAAATATTTTTTCAAACTATAATTATAACTTTCAATATAATTCATATATTTTAGATATATATTATTAAATAATTAAAAACTCCTAATATGTAAACAATTTTAAATACAACAATACTGATAAATTGACGCTTAGTAAATCCTTATTTTAATATTATAATTGATATGTTTAATTTCTTATGACTAGGTATACTTACATCTAACTCTTTGATATGTTTTTGATATTCTTGGCCATGTCGAACATGAGAGTCGACAACGACGATATGTATAAGTTCAATCTTATTATTATTTAATAGCCTAATGTTACAGCTAAACATTTAGAGAAGTTAATTTAAAAAAAATTGTGTAACACTAAATTTTACAAAAAAAATAAGCTTTTAAAAGTAAAAGCTGAATAAAATTTTACATATTTTTCCCAAATTTGCAATAATATAATAATAAATAATTAGCTAATTTTTTATTTAAATATATTACAAATCTAAATATTATGTTATCACCACAGCATTGACATTTAGTATCTTATATTTAAAAAGAAATTGCCCCCAAGTAGCGGCATAACAACACATACAGACAATTATTTTATATATTATATCATAAATTGACTTTAATCAATAACATTGACTTTTATATAAAAAGCCCTTTTAGTTCACAAGTTAATTTTATTATAAGATCACAAAATTAATAAACATTTCAAATAGTAATTTATAAACTTTTCCAACCCTCGGTTTAATATTTTATTGTTGGTATACCAACACTTTATATTTTTTCCCAAATAAATTATTTGATCGAACCTCTTTCTTTTAAGCATTGCTTTAAAATTTTAATTAGTGGCCGTGCCAATTTACATATATTTGATTTTCTGGGAACAATTTTAGTATAATTACACAACAAAAATTAGGTAATAAATTACGACATCGAATGCTAATTTCATATTTTTACATAATTTGATTATTAAATAACTGTGCTTCGTTATATAAATCTATACTACACAATTACTGCATTTTAAATTATCTACAAAATTATTTGGCTATAAAATACTTCTTGAATAACACCAATAGGAATTTTAAAAACTTGTTACTACCACTCAAATGAATAAATTATAATTCATTGTGTGTGTTGTTATTAGATATATATAAATTTATATACATTCTTGTTGCTGACGTTCAAAAGTACCTTTCTGGTCTAATTTAAATTAATGATTTTGACTTTGACTAGATTTAGAAGATACGATATACATCTCAACTTGCTTCTGGCCATTTCAAAAGAGTCTGTTGATGTAAGAAGTAACATATTTTACTTATATTTATACTAGGTAATGATATACCTACAGTTTTCCAATAACACCTGATACTCTTTAGAAATGGCATTAAGATATTATATATCATATTTTATGATATTTTTAATCAGATATACAGTATGTTGATCATACATAATGTGTAGGTCTCATCATCTTTTTCACAAATCGTTGAGTTGTAATATATAACAAGTGTTGTCTCATTTTATTATAAAGTTAACAAATAATAGAATATATATATTATATTATTATAATATAAGAAGGTAAAGGCAATAACAAGTCGTTAGCTAACTCTTTCTATATAAGAACATACTGTGATTGTTTTTTGACTTCGTAGCTACGTCGTAGTAATTTCGTAGTAGTTTGCTACGGCTACGGAACCTCGTAGAATATATAGGTATACTTGTATCATTATGTGATGTCATTTAGCGCATAAGTATATATACTTGCCTTTTTAATAGCTTTGGTGCATTTACAGAAGCAAGTACTTGAAACAATCGAAGTAAGTTCTTATATCAGTCTGCCAAATACTATAAAATCTACAAGTTAAAATATAATAGAGATAGATTAACAACAAATGTATAAATATAAAGGGTAAAAGCTCTAAAGTTTCAACTTATACTTCTATATAAATTCATTGGCTATATTTTGATATGTGAGATGTAGGACAGTTTATATATATCTATGTTGGCTCTAGCACAAGCTTCGTGCAAACCTACGCAATGCACATTACGATACATTACTATAACTTTAATATTAATTTGACTCACATTCATATTCTTTGAAAAACACTATACAGAAGTAATTTTATAACTTATACCTAACTTCTGGCATTTTTTTTTCTTATACTATAGTTATTTGAACGGTTTCCATTTATCAATTTTTACACATTCCTCAAGATACCAAGTTTATATAGAGTATGTTACATAATTTTTATATAATATAAGTAATAACAATGAATAAATTAAGTACGTTTGTGAATAAACTCCTAATGATGCATAAGACTTCAGAACGGCAATAATTTGATTAAACTATAGCAATTATTACTAAAATTATTATTTATAATAATAATGCGAATCTCCAATACGCAGTAGAAGAAATAATGATAAATCTGAATTGTAACAATTCAATAATGATTTTAAATACATTTCAAATGTAAATTTATCATAATTATAGATTTTATAAATAAAAAAAAAATGTTTGTGCACTTTTACAATTAACATTATTAATCAATATATAACTTATACATTTAATTCTATACTCATATATAATGCGTATTATATATGAGTATAGAATCATTAATTGAAGCACATTGTGCGTAATACTTTATGCATTAAACGTAATTTAATAAATTAATAATCACAGTGTTTATTTTTTATATATTTATAATATAATCAGTGTATAACTTATAAGTTTATAACAAGATTATAACATTTTATCTTAACTACCAATGACGATAAAAATCTCCAAGATTTTCTTAATCATAACATCCTAAAAGTCCTCTCATGATATGTTTTATTAATTTATAAAGTATTATTATAATTATATAATATTAAAATAATAACAATGTAATTATTTTATAATTTGTAAATAATTGCAATAAATCAACGAGAGATATAATATTTAAGAAGATTTTAAAAATCAGTTCGTGTTAGCTTATAAGTTTTAGCAAAGTATAATTGATTTTTAATCGTGCTTTATAATTGTATATATATTTTATCCCGACTTACATATTATATAGAACAGCCAGTTACGCGTGGGAGGGGTTTACAACACTTAGTATTTAAACATCGAATCTCTATATGTACTCGTATATGTTAACACTTTGGACTACACAGATACCGGTCCTTTCTAGCGCTAATATACTCTTCCTATAATCAAGCCTAATCGTGATATTCCATCATAAATTATGAACAAACCTGTGCTGGTGCCAATTCTCTACTTGTAAACGTTCCTTATTAAGGATTTTCTTTAATTCTCCCCCTTCCGAGCTTGGAACATGAGCTTCATGGAGTCAAGGGCCTCCTCCAAGGATTGCCTGAATGCTTCTGTGTTGGTGACGCTGGAGGAGGTGAACGAGGATATGCAGAAGATGATGCTGTCCTTCTTCGGGTTGTAGCTGCAGCCGTACCCGTCGGGGCAGACTGCTCCGTAACCCATGAATGTACCGTCTGTCGTTGTAGCCACCTGGGACGTAAGGTACGTTATAACTTTTGTATTATTAATTTATGTCATTGATATAATTGTCGTATGCTAATATTAAAACCTTTGTTATGTTTTTGGTACTCTTTTCCGGTTTGTAAGTGTTTTATAAACAGATACATAGGGAGATGGGGATGTAATTTTAGGTAAAGCTTTGTTGTTTAGGTTAACATAACGAGGTGGTAAGCTTTATGACATTCTGACCATGGTGTCTAGCTCATATAAACGTAAACTCCATGTCCTACAATATTATATTATAACTTTCGTGAGACATACTAAATTAATTATTATTTTTTCGACTTACTTACGTAACTGTTTGATGAGAAACTCGACAAATAGTCTCGTGGCATGCTAGAGCTAGCTAGGCTTAAAAATTGAAGCCGAAAACATAATAATTACCTAATCCTACAAAATTATTAAATCTTCCCAAATGGTGACGAATACGTACGTTTTTATCACTGCAATAACTGAAAGATTTAAAATTACCTGACTAGTGCTAAGCTTGAACTCGATCATCTGTTTATAGGTGGTGTCGCAGAAGACGGGCGGCAGCTCGCCCAGCGACTCTCTTGCAGCCTCCCGCAGCCCCAGCAGGTGGTTGTCTATGCCCTTGCCCAGGATATTGGCCTCCATGATCGATGTCTGCTTGCGAGCTGCTTCTTCAAATAATTCAAGCTTCTTTTGTTCCTGTTGATCAGATGGGTAAGTTTTAGCATGCTGTATTAGTTTTTTTGAGGCGTCTACTGGCTATCAAACTGAATTTTAGGATACGTAAAAGTTTTCAAACATTGGGGTGATTTAGACATAGAACGAATAAACATTTTACTTATTTAACCAGGAGAGAATATGTCCCAGTTTTACTAAACCAGTTAATCCATAGAATGATATGAAAAAAATCTTTTTCATTCTCAACTACATAAATATTTGCAGAAGAATTAACCCATAGTATATATACGTAGATATAGCGAGACACAATGCGTTTTCTATTGTGTCTCATATGCCGGCAGATAAGAGGTCATGTCTTTAAATTAATGATTCAATGATAAGCAGTACTATTTTGATGTATACAAGTCTACTCACCCCATACAAATTAAAAGACACCTTCTTCTGTCCCTCATCACTGCCGTCATTGAGGGGCGGTGTCTCTGCAGTGCACATGGCGGCTGCCCACGCCAGCGCGGCGCCGTGCGCTGACCTGATGTTGTCCACGCGACCGTTGCGGAACCGGCGCAGAGACGCTGACTCGTATGTGGTGACTAGGTAGCCGTACATCCTGGGCGGGGTTGTAGATGTTAACGATAATGATGTTATTTATTGTAATGTGTAATTTATTCTCAACTAGTTTCTGTCCGCGACTTCGTACGCGCAATCCCGATATTTCCTGTTCCCGTTCTTGATTTTCGGTAAACAGTAAAAAAAAAGAATTGGGAGTATCCTATGTCCGTCTCCTGGTTCTAAGCTACCTCCCCACCAATTTTCATCCAAATCGATTTAGCCATTCTTGAGTTATAAATAGTGTAACTAACACGACTTTCTTTTATATATATAGATTCTTTCGTAATATTTTTACACTAGTATTATTATTAGGAAGTATTTGTCATTAGAAGCGTTAGCTAAGCTAAAGCCAGCTTCATTTTTCATTAACAGCTAAACTGACATGGGAGTCAAACGTTTTTTTTATATGAAAAGTGTCGACATTTGGCCACTATCTCGCCTGGTGGTAAGTGGCAGTAATTATCACGCTTCTAAGGCGGGTAAAAGATTGAAGTTTCAAATGGTCGGATTTATCATGAAGCACTACTGTTACCCGGTCTCTGTTAAATGCCGTAGCCATCATCAGTATTTAATCCTACCAAATAACTTCAAAAGTAACGTACTTGTAGTAAGCATACTGCAGCGCGAGCTGGATGTAGACGTCGGGACTGGTGCGGCACGACTTCATGAACTCCCGCCCGTAGCCGCGGTACGTGTACACTTTGTGGTCCAGATCCGAGATGGCACTGTTAAGAAAGAGGGTGCTGTTTGCAAAACAAGTCTTCCATCGCTTCTTTAGTTCCTCATGATCTCGAAAATCTAAATAAGTTTTTTTTTTATAATATGTTTTTTTCTAGTAAATATTGTGATTCTTGAGAAACTACTATTTCTATTACAATTCGTGATAGTTTCAAAAAAGATGCCTAAGCCGAACATTGCAAAGCAGAATAAAATCTTCCGTAAATTCATAGCAAACTCCTCACCGATCAAGATCCCGAGCAGCTGTTTCAATAGTCCTCTGCACATCAGGTGGCACGTTCCACTTCATGGCTTGAGGAGCTGGCAGGAGTGCTGGCGGTGGAGCAGGCCTGTCTGCTACCTCCGCCCTGGCCAGCGCTCGCTCTGCCAGGCGCACCACTGCCACGCCCTCTGCCGCGCTGTGCTCGTAACACATGCCTATTGTGCCATCTGATGATATTATTAGCTGGGCAAAAGGAATACATTAATTAATATGATTACTGTTTGCGTGTGTCAGTACTTGTTTAGAATTTTCCTATATACCTAGGACTGAATAACAAATCAATTTACATTCTTTTAAGATTAAATCATATTGATAGATAGTCATGAAAGAACCTACTTCACATAAAGACTTAATTACGACATAAGTACCTATATGAAAAAAGTAATAATAACAAATGATGGAGAACATTTAATTAGAAACTTGGTAACACTTACAAATAAAGATTAAACTTACTTGTGTGTACTTAACTATTATGTGGCGAGATTTGTAAATTTCCTATAATAACTGCACCTATTGTACGTCAACAAAATCCTTACTAATATCATATCATTGGAAAGTGAGTTTGTTTGTTTGTTCCACTTTCACGCCGTAACTACTAAACCGATTGCTTAGAATTTTTGCAGACATAAAGTTAGAAGTGTGGATTAAATAATAGGGTACTTTTTATTCCGGAAAAAATTGATATTCTCGAGGGAAGAAAAAGTAGGTATTGGTATAGATGGTGTATGTATTAGTATATGTCACATATAGGCTACTTTTTATCCTTCTGTGACGCGAGTGAAGCCGCGGGTAAAAAGCTAGTACAATATAATTTCAAAAGCACCCACCTGCACAGTTTTGTCGAACCACCGGTTGGCGGAGTGGTGTCTGGTGCCAGCTCCGTGCATGGCGCGCAGCATGGCGTTGGTGTCTGCATCAGTGTCTGCCCTGTCTCCTCCACCCTCGTCCAGGCACAGGATGCACAGCGCGCGGGAGATCAGCTCCAAGTTCATGCGGTTCATCTCGTCTGGAGACAAGAACGGAAATAAGTCTTGAGTTGAATTTTTTAACGTGGCAAAGGACTTGTATTTTTCCCTGTGCTGTGAGTCGGTGTCTACGTTCACATCACGACTGACCCAGGTCAACAGTGGTTTTACCTCTTATTAGCTGTTCTCTGGCCTTTGCCCACTGGTCTCTATTCATAGAAGTGAGTAGTCCCACTCGTGGGGCTGGTGGTGCTCCGGCAGCGTCCACCATGGCATGCAGCAGCTGAGCCTGTATCTCACCAGGTGTTAGCCTTCCACGGTCTGCTGCTTTCACCGGGATGGGGTAGAACTGGTGAAAAATAAAAAAGTGATATTTTAGGAATACGGTGTGCGGAATCTACTATATAAAAATAAGTCGGGTTTTCCTTCCTGACGCTATAACTCCAGAACGCACGAACCGATTTCCACGGTTTTGCATTCGTTGGAAAGGTCTCAGGCTCCGTGAGGTTTATAAAATATTAAACAAAAAAAAAAATGTTTCTTCATCCTAAAATCCTTTTAGTGTGACATTGAAATTGTAAATTCTACAAGAACTTGATTAGATATTATGAATGAATGAATGAAAAATAAAAATCTTTCGGAAAAAAGAATCAAGTTTCCTGTTTGTAATCGATTTGTCTGAAAGGTGCACTTTCCCACGTCCGATAAAAGCGTTATCGAGAGAAACAATAGAGGCATACAATGCTGTAGGTAACAGCGTCAGTACCGGGTGGTGGACAATACGCACAGCTGGAAAGAGTCTTGTTTTTATTTCTTTACAAAGACTAGAAGATAATCCCCAATAATAGATTTTATCTTCTACTTCGAAATTGATGAATGACGCACAATTCAATGCGTTGTCTAAGTCAAACCTAATTCAATTTTTTTCAAGTTAAATAGGGATTCTCTTTATTGTTATATATACACATGTTTTTAAAGATATTGCTTAAGGGAACAAAACAGCACTCCAATTATAATGAACTATCAAAATAAATGTCAATAGTCCAACAGACTGCAGCTGGACAATGGTCCCCTATATAAAACTGACTCGAACGGGATCTAAACAAAAACACTTCGAAATAATAACAAACACTTCAAATAAATAATGAACCGAATTTAAAGTCTACAATAAATAATGAACTTAAAACGAAAGTACATTAAAGTTTACTTAGATAGAATAAGTTATTCATACTTGGAGACAAGTCGTAACTAAGTTACGTGCCTAAGTAATAAAGTGCACCGCGGCGGCGCTTACAAGTTATAACTTAGTTACATCTCTGCTGACGACATAATGGAGTTTTGCTCGTTACTACAGATTACCGACCGAACTAGTCTCTTTATATATTTAGTACTTTAGGAAGATATTCTTAATGCTGAAGAAAATGATCATTTTTGCATAGTTCATAGTAAATGATCAGTTTTCACTCGAATCTGGTAAATTCTTTCACTGTACACACTTGATAACGTGTATTAAAAAGAAATGACTTACGTAGTTCCTACAGGCCACCACGATCAGTTCCTCTGACTCCTCGGAGCCCTGCCTGACGGGCGGCAGCTCCAGCCTGTCCTTGCCCACCTCTGGGATGCGACACACGCCCAGCAGTCGATAGAACTGCTCCATGCACAGCGGCTGACCTTTCTCACGGCTGGTGGCTCGCTCCAGAGGAAGTTCACCTCTAGGATAGGGCACAATTGTTAGACTTTAAGTGATACCTAATGATGACCCTTAATCGTTATTCTGGTCGTGGAAAAACTAAGTCGGATTGCTTGAAAAACCAATAATAGCGCAAGTCAAACCCACAATGAACAACAGTCAGTTGCATAGCCACTGCACCAACTGTGTAGTCTTAAAAAAGCTTTTTGCCGCCTTGACGTTATTTAACATTAGAGGTATATCACTTACTTGAGTAATGAAAACTCGGTAAGCATCTATCAATCGGAATGAATATATTTATGGAGCTCTTTTCATCTATCGACGTTACCTGTCCAGCATCTCCTTATAGTCCAGAAGGTCGTCGATGAACAATGCCCCCAAGTCCGCCACCTCCTCCATCTTAGCGAAGTGACGCCGAGGGAACACCATGCCAGGGTTGGAATTGATGGGTAGCGGCAGACGCACCTTCAGGTACATGTCGTCTAGCCACCAGTCCGTCACCTATGGGATAATATACCCTATGTAGAAAGGCCTAAGGGTGACTAGAAACATAGGATTCTAAGATTATCGTATACAGCTGTGTAAGTTGTTGTGTAGCACAATTGTGTCCAAGTATAGCGTATACCTTCTCTAATGTTATTAGGGAAAACATAAAATAAAACTAGTTTTAGAATGTTAAATAGTTATATTTTATTAACTACATATCACAAAATACAATAAGGCAACACTTCAACTAGCAATATTTATTGATAACTTAGTGCTATATTATTCATATTGGTTATATGGTACAGTGGGACTTAAAAAGAATATAGTTCTCCTGCGTCGTGGTGTCCTGGCTGCCTCAGTGGTAACATGGCCGTTATCTTCTCTCTTCCGGTGGTAGAAGGGAGCAGGGCTGTAGTTGTCACTGGTATCTGGTTCTTCAGGCACGCGGAGTACTCCATTATATGCTGGCCGTCTCGTCATTCTCTGGTAGTCGGCAGCAAACAGACTCTTTCTTGAATGTACTCGGTTTTTCACGAAACTTGACCTCATTGTCGGTCGCCGTACAGACGCCATGTTATTATTTCCTTCCTGCTGAACTTTACGTCTCACCGGCACTTTCTTGTAATATTTCACGTTGTCATTTATAGGCTCCACCACATAATCTTTTGGCTTCAAGTATACTGGTTGACGTCTATGTTCGAATCTTCTCGCTGCTTTGTCTATGTTGGCGAATTTAGGTCGAAGCATGTAACCAGGACCGGATTGTAGAGGTTTATACATCAGCGGCGGAGGTTTCGCCGTAACAAAGCGATGTTGCGAGAAGAAGTCTTGCGTGTTCATCGTCATCACTGCCATCCTCCGGTTGCCCACACTCATCCGCTTTGATTGCGCTCGCTTCATTGGTGTTTTGAGACTTTTGACAGGCAACATTTTTACAGAATACGGATTTTTTTTCTCAAATGGATCTAAAAGTGTTCCAGACGTTGATTTCAACTTTTTCAAATTCTGTGTAATAATGTTCAAATTTGTATTTCTATTGATTTCTATGGACGAATGCCCCTTCCCTGATATCGGCAGGGAGTTCTTTACATTATCAATGCTAACAAACGGCACGTTGGCTGGCGCCGCAGCGTTTCCAGATTTTCTTGTCTCTAAGATCGGCACAGATATAATGTTTGTTTCTAGCATTGGACGAGTTATTACATTACGTCCTCGGTTTCTTATTAACTTTTTATTAATTGCTTTACGGGTATTTTCGTATAATGGATGATTTATAAGTGTGTGTACATGTTTGTTGTTATTAGTAGTTGTTGTTGGTGAATTTATTTTGCTCGAAGCTGCAGGAGCTGGATTTTTATTGTTGTAAATGAAAGTAAATAAATGCTTGTCATTAAATAAAGCCGAGTTTTTGTTGTTGTTCTCAGTCAAAGTGGGTACATTCTGGGAATGGTTAATAATGACTGGTGAGTGCTTATCATTGCTTGTTACACGTGTATTCCAGTTATTGTCAATCATCTTCGGAGTCTTTATTAAAACCGGGTTGCGTTTTTGGCCGATTAATATTTCTGAATTAAGGTTTTTATTAAAAGTGTACTGCGGTTCTCTTGTGTTGTCAATGGATGAAGGGTTAGTATTATTCAGTAGTAACTTATTTTTGTAGTCATCCGTCATTATAAGTGTGTTTTGTGGATTAGCGGCCATTAAAGGTAGTTGGCTGTTACTATTTATAAACATTGTATTTTGTTTGACTTGCTCTCTATTATCTTTAGCCATGGGTGATAAAGTTTTATTGAAGTTCATCATCGGAATACCATTATTCGTCACTGTTGGAGGTAAACCGGGTGAATTTCTATTACCTACAATCACTGATTGAGGGTAAATATTTGTGTTCATCATAGGCAGCAAGTTCCTGTTATTATTGGAAACCAGGGTAGGATTCCAGTTATTTTCAATCATTGTCGGTGAACCTCCTGTGTACGCTGGCTGTACCGGTGAATTAAAGTTATTATTTTCTACGGGAGCAAAGTATTTGTCATTGTCACTGATGGCAGCTGAATTATCAACATTAGCAGACATGTATGGTGGTTCATTTATATCTGAGAAATACTTGTGATCTGATGAAATTATTGATGAAGTTAATCTATTGAGACCGTTTTGTTGCGACTTTTTATTTAGTTCCAAAGTAGATGGAGGCATCATATTGTTTTCACTTAACATTGGTAGCAAGTTTCCAGTATTTTGTGGTGTATTTGGCATTCCTACCAACATAGTGTTTCTGTCTACAGACAGTCTTGGTTTGGAATTTCTATCCAATTCTAAACCAGGTGAATTTCCGTAAAAGTTTTGAGGCTGTGGGACTTGAATCGTCTGCATGGGTTCCATATTTATATTAGGATCATTTGAGTAAGGTATATTCTGATTTATTGGAACTAGATTTGTAGCTAAATTGGTTGCTTGAGGAGAACTTCCTTGGACACTCAGTGGTAATGAATGCCCGTGAATCTCCATTGGCAGGGGATTCCCACTGATCTCAATCATAGCTGGTGAAGCAGCATTTGTACCTATTTGAGGTGAATTTATATTAATTTCAAGGATCGGATGATGATTATCAATTTCTGAAGTTTGTGGAATTTTTATAATTTCTATTGGTTGGCGATTGTTTTCATACATTTCTTCACCTTTATGGTCCGGGTAGCCATCGGTAAGATTGATTTGAAGGGGCTCTGTACAATTAGCTGCTTTCAAAATTTTTATAAATTCATCTTTCGAAGTGAACTTATCGCTGATATTTCTTAATATTGCACAAGAGTTGTTTAACTTGGGCTCTTGTGGTTGGATCTTTCCTGGATTAGTAGGATTGAGTGTGGGTGTCTTGATCACTGGTACTCCGTCTTGGTACTTCAGAAGTTCCAAATCTTCTTTTGTAGTTGGTTGGTAAGTGTTGTATTTTATACTCTTTGTAGTTGGAGTTGAAGTTGTACCTGTCACCTGTTGTCTGTGCACGTGTGAGCTGTATATTTGTATCCTGGTTTCTTTTACAGCTTTTGTTGGTTTAGTATGTATACTTGAACTTAGCCTCTCATTGTTATTTTGGTATCCATTTCTTGCTGTGTCATTCAGATTTGCTTGTTCAGATCTAAATCTTATTTCATCAAATGGTATAGGATAATGTTGTGTATCATAGTGATTTGTGCTGTGTCCTGTGCTATTGTATAGTTTCATATCAGTCTCATTCTCCTTGGGTAAATGCGTTTGATTTAGCGAATTGTTTTCCGAACTATCATGAGCCTTGAAGTTGTAATATTGTGTATTTGATGACATTTTATTGTTAGTTGTTCCGAAAGGACGCAAGTTATTATTGTTACTCTTGACTTGGAATCTTTTCTGCGATATACTATGTGTATAAGGTTTTGTAGTATGTGTATTGGCATTGTCATTATCCAAAAACTTCAAATATTCTTTGTATTGCGGTGTAGTATCACCAGTCATATTGTTTGTCATATTACTGCCGTTAAAGTCGGTCTTACTATTAAGGTCCAAAGAAGTAATGCTCTTTACTGAGGAGTATTTATTTTCAATAGTTCTGTTTAGAACAGTTTGTCTCATGTCTTGGTCTAATATGTAAATCTTTGGAAGTCTAATAGGCTTTTCAGATGTTGCTCTGTAATTATACTGATGACCGTATAAAAGAAGACTTTTTGATGTGGGAACATAAATTACAGGCCTTGGTTGATAGATATTATCATGGAGATCCTTTTTATTAGTTACATACAAATGTTTATCTGCCTGATCTGTAGGTTGGACAGTTATATTTTCTTTCAATGTTGAATATTTTATTGTCGTTTCCTGTCCCTCATCTGTTGCAATTTCTGTATTTGTATTAACATTTATCGTTGAACGTTGATTTTGGTCTAAGTTTATAGTATGTTCACTTGATGTGACCTGTGGTGTGGTCACATCATGTTTTGTTTGCTCGGTAAGGTCAAAACTATCATGGAAGAATTTGTTATATGAGATTTTAGTGGTAGGTAGATGTTCTGCCTGGTTTTTACTTAAAACTTCCGTGTTGCTAGAAACGAAATCTTTATGGATGTTCATGGTTGTGGTCATAAAGTCTTTTTCTATATTTGGTTCATGTATAACATCGTGGACTTTA
This sequence comes from Spodoptera littoralis, assembly GCA_902850265.1. Taxonomy (NCBI): domain Eukaryota; kingdom Metazoa; phylum Arthropoda; class Insecta; order Lepidoptera; family Noctuidae; genus Spodoptera; species Spodoptera littoralis. The sequence continues at coordinate 483,177 of LR824542.2, read as the reverse complement.
GGTGAGAGCGTGGTTACCTCTTTACTGTCATAAACAGGAGTTTTACGTTCATTTACTATACCCTCGTCTGTAGTGTATTCTGTCAATTTTATTAAATTATTTGTTAAATTTAATAGAGGCAGAATTACATTTGAGTTATTTGATGTCAAATGACTGTTTGTAACAGTAGCTGACTTGTAGTGGTCTATTTCTTCTTCGATTGAAGATAGATTTGCATCAATTTCTTTCAAAGAACTGGGAGTATTACCTGTGCTTGTTAGTTTCTCCAAACTATTATTTGTCTCTTTGTTATTTTCATTACTTTGTATGAGAGAAGTGGCTGGATATTTTGTAGTGAATGATTCATCAGTTGTATTTACTTCTGTTTCTTCTTTCAATTCTCTTGTACCATCAGTGCCATGTATAACATTCCCGTCTTGAGTCGTAGTGATAGTTGATGTCACCTCTGATGACAAATTTGTGGTGGTTTTGTAATTAATACTATCTGATTGTGACATACTTTTCTCAGTCTTCGTAGTAATCTCTCTTACTTCCTCAATTAAGCTATCTTCAATGCCAATATTCTGTTTATTCTCAGCACCCAAGTTTCTTCTTACGTTAACTGAAATTTCTTTACTGTTTTGATCACTGAGTGTATTGCTATTAGCTGTACTTGTGACCTCTGGTATAGTAACCACTTTTTCCGTATTATGTACATGATCTTCAGTATTCATCATGTCTGTTATATTTATAATGTTACGATCACTGAAACCGCTGCCTAGCGTCGTAAAATTTTCACTATTATTTGTAATGTTCCACATTTTGTTATTAATTTCATCCATATCCTTTTCAAGTAAAATAGTTGTATTATCATATTGTCGTGAAGTATCTGCAGCTCTCATAGTTGTGGGCATATGGGTTTCCGTAGTTGGAACAGTAATTGTAATTTCACTTACTAGATTTTCTTCATCTCTAGGTTCCTTATTCGGTATTTTCTCATTTTTATCTGAATGTAATGGATGAGATATTGTAGTAAGTGATTCAGTATGCACTTCAAAACTATGATGAGGCATTTTAGTTAAGTGTTCAGTTTTATTTGCAATTAGTGCCTCTGACGCAGGCATTGGAACAGTGTATTTAGAGAATTCATTGTGAGTATTGTTAGTTACTTTTTCAGTTTTAATTACATTCACATCATGGTGCGCTAAAGTTAAATTATTGGCATTGACACCATTCAGTTTGTATATTAAGTAATCAACTTTGTCGATATCTGTAGTTAATACTCCAGTCGTAATTTCCGTTGAATTTCTAATATGATCGACTGGAATTGTTATACTTTTTAAACTAGTCGACTTTGAGTCATCTAATACGGTTGTAGACATTTTCTCTTGAAAATCGTCAGTTGAAAGTGCAGTAGTTTGAAATTCCTTTTCATTATTATTGTTTACTTTCAGTATTTCTTTAGTGGTCGTGGGTATTGTTGTAATTACTTCTGTATTATTCGGTAGAGTATTTGTTTGAAAGTTTTTTTCAGTAGCTTCCGAAAGTTCATATTTCACTTCATCTGTAGTTGTATTTAAGTGGGTCGAGTTTATATTGGACAATTTTAATTTTGACATATCATTGCTTTCCGATGAATTGTCAAATTTCCTCCGTGTACCAGATAAAAAGTACGATCCGGTTTTGTTTAACACTTTCATTTGTTGTTTATATTCTTTAATTAGATTGTTTTCTTTACTTTTACGTGTGGCATTTTTAAACGGATTTGTGATATTGCCCGCCACGTTATTTACATACGTTGTTGTGATATTGGTAGCTACATTATTGACATACAAAGATGTGATATTTACTGCATTTTGAGTTTTAGTAACATTTCCAGCCTGGAGGGTAGTTTTATTGCTACTGGAGTCAGTGTCGTTACTTATTGTAATATTGAATTTATTTTTCACATGGTGTGTCTTTTTGTCCAACATTTTCGTTAAATTTTTCTTAAGTATCTTTTTTGTCAACTTTCGCAGTTGCTTCTTGGTCAGTTTCTTTCCCTTGAGAAGCTTTTTGAGCGCTGCTTTTACCTTTCTTCCTTTTGATTTTAATTTGTTCTTCTTTTTTAATTTTGATGCATTACTAATGGTATCATTTTCAGTACTTAAGTTCCGCTCATTCTCATTACCCTGTAAGGTAATATTGTTGGTATTTCTTATATAAGATCTTGAACGGTTTTGTATTTCAATTTCACCCATTGGATGCAATTTCATCTCTTCGTAAATCTTGCTCAAAACTTCGGCTGCAGTTATATTTTCATCTTTGTTAAAAGCCATGCTTTCTTTAATTTTCTTAAGATGTTTCATGTATATATTTTTGATATTATTTATTGCAGGTGTTTGAGTTAGAGCGCCAGGTACTTTACTTTTATGCTTAACGTTAGTAAAGTTAGACGGTAATGTAGTGAATGTTTTATTTGTGGTACTAGTTGTATATGCTGTGGTACGGTCGACTCTTCTAGTTTTGTTAGTAACATTTTCTTTTGGTTGATTTACAGTTTGTGTGATACTTGTATTGTTCATATTTTCTGTGTAGTTAATGTTAACTGTCGGTAGTGGGTTCCATGTTAACTTATTAAGAATGGTAGATATACGAGCTAGGTCAGCTTGTTGGTCGTAATTGGATTTCCTATTCCAGCTCATATTCGTCCAGACAATGTCTTTTAATTGGTTGTGTAAAGATGGCCTGGACTTATTTTTTTCCTTACCCAATGTGATTTCAGATTTGAAAATGCTTTCAGATCTAATTGGCGGGGTAACGATTCTGCCTGAATGATTTGCGAATATTTGTTGATGTTTTTGGAAGCCACTTAAATTATGTGCAGTTTCTTGCTTACCAAGTACTGTGAATTTTATTCCCTCTTGATTTGCCTCTACTCCAACACGAATATTTAACTCGAAAGCTACAGGATGTTTTAATATTTTTTTGCCTTTTGATGTTTTCACATTTTTAGAAGTTTCTTTCACTGTGGGTAATATTTCAATTTTTGGCAAAGTTGTCTTGTATTCAGTGCTTTCGGTAACATTTGAGCTAAATAGTTTGGCAGTAGGAGTAGTTTCTGTTTTGGTTTCATAAGAAATTGTTTCATTATTAGCACCTGTTTTTCTTTCCGTCAATGTTGATAGTTTATTGCTGTACGTTGCCATACTCGTACCTGGTTCAAATTGTATAAGTACATATTCTGTCGATTGTGTCATAGATTCATTTCCATTATCAAATGTCTTATTAATTGTATCGGAGAACTGGTTATCATTATCACTAAGCCCCGAAGTTGTAGTTAGTATCGTATCCAAATCCTTTATTTTTGTTACTTCAGTAGTTGTAAGTTGTACATCAGATGTATTCTCTAACTGACTTGTTTCAAATGATTGTATTGTGGTTAATTCTGGGCTAACTGTTTTTATACTAATATTTTCAAGAGTTTTCTCCATAGATTCATCCAGTAATGGTTGTAATAAGAATGAACTTGAATCTGTATTTACTGATTTTCCTAAAGTCATACTTTTTATAGTTATACCCGAATTTTCTTCATCAGGAGATATAGTAGTACTTATGCCAGTATTCAAAAACTTTGATTCAGTTGTTAAAGTGGTTTCTTCTTTATTGTCGTAGACTGGTGTTTGAGAGACTATATTGTCCTCTTTAGTCAAATTGTTTAAAACTTTCGTTGCCTCAACGGTGGTTATTATCGCTTCTTCTGCGGCTTTTACGGTACTATTATCTATAAACAGTTCATCCGTTTTATTTTCTATGTCTAAATTAAATGTTGTTTTTAAACTATCACTAGCATTAGTTTCATCTTCGTCCTTAACTGATGGACTATGAGTTTCAAAATCATCGTGTGTCTCAGGATTAGATATATTTGCGGTATTGGTTGTTTCAGATGTAAAGGTTGTCAATATTTCATTAGGTTTAACTACATCCATTGTATGAATATAGTTGAAAACGTCTTGAGTCGATAAAGACAATGTGGGTATTACTGTAAAAGACTGATTTGCGGAGTTTACAATACTAATTTGTTTTGTCGTTAAATCATTTGAGCTAAAGAGAGTGTCAGCAGAATTATTATCAAAACTAGTTAGATTCATTTCTTTTGTTTCAGTTTCCCAAGTTGTACTTAATTCATCTTCTGAAATTCTATAATGGACCTTTTCAGTTCTATTGTTTGAACTTGTATTTACATTTGTCGTATTACTTATATGAGTAAATTCTGTTTCTTCGCCTGGAGTTGAGGGTGATAAATTATAAGCAGGTTCGATCCTGGAACTTATATTCCCAACTTTCTTTACGTTATCTCTAAAGTCTGACATAGAATGGGAATGGTTTTGTGAGCCCATAGCTATTGTAGTGTAATCTTGACTAAATGTAGGATAAACATTAGGTGTTGAATTCATATCTTCATCTTTCTCTTTAGTTGTAGTTAGTAGCAAATGTTCATTAGAATCTTTATTCGATAACTTTGTCGATGAATTTTCTGGGTTTGGTGGGTCTGAATCATATTTTGTAATCTCTGATTCATTAATCAGTGATATGCCTCTAACCATCTGATTTGTTTTCTCTGTTACTTGGGTGGTTATTTTAAGTAGGTTGTTGATTTCGAAAGATTTGTTCGGAGTTGAGAAATTGCCTTCAGTTGTAACATCGGTAGAATCTGGACTGAATTGAACTTTGTCAACATTTTCTGTATTGACAGTATCTTGAATAATGTCCGTTTCCGTAGTTAAATTTTGTATGAGAGATTTGGTACTTGTCTCAACTGTTTCAGTTATATCCGTTGATATTTGAACATCATGTTTAATTTTAGTATTTGCTTCAGTATTTACATATGTGGACACTGTCTCATTTACTTCGCTACTATGACGGTCATAATTCTCTTCGATTCTGAAAGTTTGTAATGTAGGTTCAAATGTATTTTCTTTTTCTGGTAATAATTTAGTACTAGGAACTGGTACTTGTATATTTAAAGTTGTATCTTCACCAATATCAGATAAAGTGTAATTGTTAATATAATTTGCGGTCCTACTGTTAGCTTCAGGTGATACGTTAATGTCTGTATAATTTACAACAAATTGTTCAGTGGTGACGGTGTTTTCAAAATAATTGGTTGTTACGTTTTGGTTATCAATTTCCGATTCGTTACTCTCAGTAAATGTGTTATTCCGATCTCTATCTGTTTGGTCTTCAGCAGCAGAATTGTCAGTCATATTTAAACTGATTAAATTGTCAGTTACATTTTCATTGAAGTCCACGGTTTTTGTAAACGATGTTATCCCAACGCTGTATTTTGTTTCATTTATATCTTCTTCGTGTAAAGTGGAATGATACTCTGCTAATGTGGTTGGTACAGCATTATTAGTAGTAATTGTCCCTAATTCAGTTTTGTTAAAATTTGCACCGGTATTTTCTGTATCATCTCTGACAGATTCATTGCTTGTTATTAAATCTTCAATTGTACCGAGAATCATAGGTGATGGCTTTGATGAATGCGTGACATAATCAAGATATGTGGTATTCATTGTTTGGTATTCATTTTTGGAATCTATTGATACTGTTTCCTTTGTCTCTTTATCAAAAGTCGTATTCAAATCAATTTTAGTATTGTTACTGGTTGCGATTGTTGGAATCTCTTGTAGTATAGCAGCTGTTACTTCATCTTCTTTTAATGTCGGTAGTTCGTGATTGAATTCATTTTTAGAGTAATTAGTATTTGTAATCTTTGTGATTTCGATAGCTGGGGTTGGACTTAATACTTGTTCCTCACTAGTTAAAATATTTCCAATAGAATCTGTTGTTGACAATGTTGTGCTTTGAATGTTGGTCTCATTTTCTAAGTCATCTGTCACATTTATAAAGACTGATGTAGATGCGACGCTTTCAGATGAATCAATATTAGTATTTAAATTTGGTTTAATGTTTTCAGTAACTTCTGTCTCTGAATTTGAGTTTGCAATGGTCTTGTTAGCATGGATCACTACATCAGCGGTTGAAGTATATATAACTGATGGTGTCTCATTTGGCGTCACTCGGAACGTACTAATTTCTTCAGTAAAACTTTCAATGTCTGTATCATCAGTATAATTTTTTCTGTCTAACATCAAATTTTTGTCAAATATGTCATCATTTTGTACAAATGAGTCAGGTTTAAAGTATGTACCCGTATTTAAAGGCAACGCGAAATCCATAATTTCATCATCACTTGCTGTTATAAAATTAAATACATCTTCATGTGTAGTATTCTCTGCATTATCAATAATGGAAGATTTTATAAAATTTATATCAATCGTGGATGGTGCCGCAGAAGTCATAACTTCAGCATCACTGTTGAGTTCAGTAGCTGTTGTAGTATTTAATGTGTTAACAATTATTGTAGCATCGTACATCGAAGCCTCTATACCAGTGAAGTCAATTGGTGACTGTGTGGTAAAATGTATAGTTCCGTCATTGCTAGCAAGTTCAAATGTATTTGTTTTATTTTCTATAATATCAGTGACAGAAAATTCTGCATTCTTTAGGTCGGTTGTGAGTAGTGTCAAAGAACTTAAAGTTTTATCATCTTCACGTTCATATGCTATTGTATTCTCTGTAATATTAGAAACTGATGACTCTGCAGTATTTAGGTCTAGTGTCAGTTTTGATGAAAGAGCTATAGTTTTATCATCACGTTCAAGTTCATTTGTTTTATCTGTAACATCAGCTGTAGATGGTTTTGTACTATTTAACTCCACTGAAGGTTGTTTAAAATCAACAGTTTTATCATAATTGCCAAGTTCAGTAGTCATTGTATTGTTTAATGTATCACCTAGTGTTACATTATCTATAAATTTAACAGAAAATTTCGCATCGATTAAATCAGTTGAAGACTTTGATTCAATGTCATAATCACTAGCGGTTATAGTAGATGTATTAGCAAGTATTGTATTTTCAACTACATCAACATCGAAAGAGTTAACATTATCTTTGTAAGTTGAAGGTTTTGTAAAACTTGTAGTTTCATCTTCACTATTAAGTTCGGATGTAATCGTAACAATATTGTTTTCTATTACATCACCAGCATATTCTTTTGTATTTAAATCTATTGAAGATGGTGTTGAAATATTCGTAGCTTCATAGTCAATAATTGTTGGTGTTACTTCACGATTAAATGTTTCTGTAAACTTTGTCTCTTCATTATTAACATCATTGATTGTAGGTTTCATATTCATGTCTGTTGAAGCTGATAACTCATCATAGCTGTTGGTTGTATTATTATTAGCAATTATATTATTCGGTATGATATCCGGTGTAAGATTTATTTTCGGAGGTACTGTATTCTGGTCATTTATTTGTGGTGATATAAAGCTCTTAGTTTCGTCATATTGTATGGTTATAGGCGTTACTGTATTATTTACTACACCAGCAAAAATATCTTCTCCAATATCTACAGCGATAGGTTGTTTAATGTTATCGGTTGCTTCCGAGACTTCTAAAGTAGAACTGTCATTAACGTTTCCGAGAGCGATTGTGTCTTTTAAGTTCAAAGCAATTGTAGTTTCTTCTGCCTCCAAAATCATCGGAGCAGTAACGCCTATAGTTTCAAGAAAATCGTTACTGTTACTGGTTCGATTCGGTTTAAAATAAGTTGTCAGTTCCACATCAGTACTTTTATAATAATATGGTGAATTGGTTAATGTAGTATGATATTTATCTTTTTCATTGTTTACTCCCATTGGAACTTCCATCTTTGTTTGATTATACACGTGTGTCCCATTTGGTTGTAAATTTTCAATCTCCGTATTAATTGATGGTTTCTCTGTATACGCCTTATCGATGTTAGTGTGATTAACTTCAACAGTTTGCAGGTAATGTTGTGTCGTTTGTTTAGAAACAAAATCATTAAGCAATACAATAGCCTTTGTAACTTCCGCCAACTGTGTAGTATCATTAGAATTCAATACTAACTTGTTAATATCGTTTTCTTTGGACCTGGCGCGATCTTCCTTAGTAGTGTTATCTTCTGTTGTCAATTCTATATTAGATGTATGTTTATTTTCTTCTTCATAAGGATCTTTAGGAATGTCCAAATCTTTAGTATCGTTTAGTTTAATTTCATAGAGCTTCACAAGCTTTTTAATTCTTGTGATCGTATTTCTATAATGCCGCAAAAGGTTAGTTTTATTATGTTTTTCATTAGACATATTTAATGGTATATGAGCGTCGTGCGTGCACTGTGGAGTTGAAGTACCATTATAGCAGCACATATTTAAGTAGTCACTGTGATTTTGGCTCGTATTAACTTCTATATACATCTTTATTGTTTCTCGTTTGCGCATATATTTGTACATCTTAGTACGGTTGTTTCGTTCACTTTCAGTTAAAAATATATACAGTGATTGCAAGTTACAATCGGAAACAATCTCTGGCTTCTGATGTTCTTCATTGCTTTTATGTTTTTGATCATGTTTTTTATCTATTATATCTATTCCTATTGGTGAATCTGTGTACAGGATTTTATTTAACTCCTCTTCGGTAATACTGTGTGTTCTAGAAAGTACCTCTTCTCCATCGGGGTGTAAGGTAAGTATTACGATGAGATTATGTCGCACGGTACTTTTCGTGATAGGCGCACCCTTGTCAAGAAGATTGTATTTTTTGATTCTGTATTTGTGAAGGTGTCTTGTTTGTATGAGTGCTTTTAATAAGATATTTTCCAACTTTGATGGTAATGGAGTCTGCTCAACTAGATCCTTATCAGTTTCCCCAGTTGTAATGTGTGTTTTGTTATTCTCATCTTTACCACAACTTGTATGATTTAAAAACGTACTTTCTTCTTCAGCGATGTATCTTTGAGAACGATTTGTCAGTTCTTGTCTTAAATTAATGCATGTATTATTATATATATTTCTATAGAGTTCGAGTACTTTACCATCAGTGATGTGGGACTCGTTGGGTTCCACGGAACTATTGGTAATTAAATAATTTTCTTCCTTCACTTTCAAAGTTTCCCGCATGCAGACACACAGGCTCCGCAGCAGCTTCAGTGTTACTTCTAGTAAATGTTCGTTACTGGTTGCTGCGTCCACCAGCTGGAGGATCTTCATCAGTAGAGGACTGTCACTAGTCGCTAGAGAGTTTTTGAGTTGCACCAATCCATAAGTTTGCAGCACTTGATATATTAGGCACAGAAGAATTATAGTTTTGATTTTCATTTTAAGTCGGTAATTGTAAAGGCGTCATGTTGGAGGAGCTGAGTGCTGCCGAGTGTTTAGAACAATAATGTTGACGTAACTGTGTTTTGCCTCGCGAAGGAAAACGTTAACGGCTGCGATAAGCGAGCTGGCAAATGTTTTCTTTTATGTCGCTCTAAATGCTATTGAAATATTGAAAATCTGGTTACCAACAACGAGCTCATAAAAATAATCGTTTATCCTTATTTATGTATATTAAAGGGCATTTGCAACACCATGCATGGTTTTAATGTTTGAAATACCTACTGTTGGGTAAACAGTGTATGAGTCTTCACTTTTTTAAGACTTATGCATATTATGATGAAAACGTGTCAATATTCTTACCCAGTTGTCCATCTCCTTCTGTCTATCCGTGAGAGTCTCCTGCAGTCTTGGCCCCAGCTCCTCCATGAACCCTCGCACCAGCCCCCGCGAGTGCTCCAGCGCCTGCTGGCTCACCACCACTGAAGCAAACTCCAGGTACGACTCCATCGTCGTCTCCAGCTCCGGGACTGGCAGCTTGGGCAGCTGGACATTCTGGAATATTTTCAACTATAAGTACTTTTCTATAGAGGTTGAATTCCTTTGCACTGTCCTGACTATATTAAATTGATTTTATTGTTTCATGCATAAAATATATTGCACACAGCAGGACTTGTATAATGCCGTAATAACTTATGAGTATCTCGTTGGTTGAGTGATCGCAGGAACCGAGCATGAGATCTTAAGTTCAATTTCCTGTCTGGGCAATTTTTTTATGGGATAAACCTGTATACGAGCAGACGATAAGCAATCGCCGTCGCCCATGGACACCCGGAACACCAGAGGCGTTACCAGTTCCTAATCCAGGATTAGGAATTTGAGGATAGTTCCGGATTCAGGGCTTGAAGGATTGAAGAAAATGGGGAAATATTTGGGGAAATACTAAAATTGTCATGTTCTGTAGCTTAATTATCTGAGTGTATGGCAGTAGACTCCTGCGAAGTAATGCTAGCAACGAAGGCCTCTACCCATCTCTTTTGACTTGACTCATCATATTTGTACCAAAATAAACGTGTCACCTGGTAGTCCTCGTCGTCTGACCCGTACACCTGGGTGCTGAGCCAGCGCTTCGGCAGGGACAGCAGAGACTCGCCCCATGCTGCAATAATCAGAAATTTTATTGTTAGAATATGTAACATGTAGATTATATAAACACATAAAATAATGTATCTATTCAAATAACGCCCCGATTGTTCTGTAGATTTGCACCTAAATTTCTTGTACACACAATTGAATATTGTTTTGTTCCTTCACATCCGGTATTGTAGCTATTCTTTTATTTCAAGGCCACGCTTATCATGTTTCCGTAAAGTCTTCACATTGTTAGATGAACGTGTAGGCTGGCATTCAGTCTGTTAGAATAGTTAAGTTTGACGACAATGTGACAAATATTCCATAAAGTTAAGTTTACATAAAATCATATTCTTTACTTTATTTGTTGTCTGCGACTTCGTGAATATTAGAACATCACTTTTTTCTATTTCAATTTAGTAAAATAAAAGTAGCCTATGTTACTCCTTAGTACTTTAGCTACCTGCTAAGAAAAGTCTTGTAAAATCGGTCCAGCCATTCCAGAGATAAGCTAGTACAGACAGACAAAAATTGTAAAAAATGTTTTTTGGAATGCATATTCATATGCATGTAGTAAAAAACGGTTATTTAAACATTATAACCATAACATAATATCACGCCTTTTATCCCCGAAGGGGTAGGCAAAGGTGCACCTTATACCACTGTACAATGTAACACCCACTTTTTACTATTTATGTTATGAGTCCCATGTAATAGGGGGTGAGCCTATTGCCATATACCGGGCACAATTCCAGACTCCGTGCTACTACTGAGAATTTTTTAAAAACCCAGTTTTTTTTGCCCGACCCGGGAATCGAACCTGAGACCCTTTGCCCGGCAGTCGCACTTGCGACCACTCGGCTAATGAGGCATATTACAAACAGACACTCCAATTTTATTTATCTGTATAGATTTAACTGGAGAACTGAAGCTGGTTATTGTCAATTGTTCCAATTTGTACTTAAAGCAACAAAAAATTATCTAAACGGTTATTACACTTAGACAAACAAATAAACCAGTCAAACATAATAGACATAATACTACAGCCTTAACAATGCTTATAACAATATATTAATGTATCCTACAGATCAATAACGATTGTCATAATCATAATGATCCATACAAACCACGAGTAATTGTCCTAAGATCAGACACAAACAGTGTAACAGCGGGTAACAATATTATGTTATCTGCTTAAGCATAAGTAATGCGATTATCGCCTCCTCCGCAGCTGTGCCAGGGAGGAGGTTATGTCATTAAAGAGGGTCAAAGGACCGCCAGTTATATTGCACAGTTTAACCTTTGCTACTACTGAGATTTTTTTAAATCCCAGTAATACTTTGCCCGACCCGGGAATTGAACCCGAGACCCCTTGCCCGGTAGTCGCACTTGCGACCACTTGGCCAACGAGGCAGTCTTTGTACCGAGTAATACTTTGTACCGAAAAATAAAACTATAAACATTCACACTAAACAGTTTTCAAACATTGTGTACTCTATTACCCAATAAATAAAGCAAGTAATACTTGCAGCGAAGTGCTCGTATACCGTGCATCGCCTCCAACCCCCTCTAGGGGTAGCTTGGCAATATTAAGAGTTAGAGGCAATATCCGCCGAGGGACAGATGTAGTGCCTCGCAACCTCACAGGAGGGACGTGATCATCCGGACACTCTGTGCAAGAGGTCTCAACGTTCGTGAGTTACGACTTAAGTGGTTTTAGTTGGAAATAATGGGTAAGTTTATACGGAGATCCTAGGTGAAGTTTGTTAGATTGATATTTGATATTTTCGTTGGTTTCTGTAATGCACTCAGCAACATTGTATTTTTTTAAACTAGTGTGCACAATGTGTCGGCTCTATATGATGTGATAAAATTGTTTCATTATCATAATTGTAGATTAGGGAAATAAAGAACTGATCCACTGACCTCTAGTAACGAAACTAAAACGAGTTTGTTTTACGTATGATAAATAATAACCAAGGAAATAAAGATGTTTTTAATGAGCCGGTAAACGAGCCGACGGATCACCTGATGGTAAGCAATCGGCGTCGCCCATGGACACTAGCAACAGAGGAGAGGAGAGAGAGTTGCAAATGCGTTACCTGTCTTTTTGTGATTCGGAGATTGGGGAGATTGGGATAATTGGGCCTCCGGTAACCTCATTCACACGATACAACGTAAATGTTGTTTCACGTCGGTGTTCTGTGACGCCGGTTCATTCGTATCGAAACATGGCTGTCCCACACTTAACTCAAGATTCTTATTATAGAGTGTAGTTGTTGCCTCAACTTAATAAAATTACGCCAACAAGCCAAGTAACAATACACGTCAATTAATAAGGACCACTAATATGTCAAGAGTGATTAATTAGACAACTCTGCCGACCCCCGCCACGTTACACAGGGAAACTAATCACCCAATTTGTCAGCCGCCATCTTTCAATTTGGGAGTCACTTCTACTGACTCCATTTGTCTTATAATCACTGAAAAAGTAGAATCAAAGGTGCTTAATTGTATTAGACTGTGGTGTAATGGTCGTTAGCACTGCCGCGAGTAAAGAGTATTAGATTTAATTGTCAGGATATTAAGGTAAAAAATTGTGTATCGATTTAAGAATCCACAGGGAGGCATTGGCTAGATAATTATACTGGCTTACAACTCATATCATGCCTCAGGATGCAAAGTTATTGGTGTCTCTAAATGTATATAATTATGTTGTTTACCTTTTATCTTTATAAACAAATAGATAAAAAATATTCTTTGACTGAATTACTGAAATAAATCGCTAAGCATCAATTCACAAACCAAAAATACCCATAATTTAAACAAAGCTCCATGTAAATTAATGACGCAACTTTTTCTCCAATTTATTTACATTCAGTAGTGACTGGTGACTGAGTGACGTCAATAAATTGCTGTCGTTGGCAGTTGTGACGTCACTGAGACGGATCACTTCGTTAGAGGTCAGAGAGCGGGAAATTATACTGCTGCGCCACTGGGGAGTCATTTCTACAGTCTGTATAGGAACTGGGAGATATTGGTTTTTGTCATTTCAACCCTTTATCTATCTTTATGTCGAGGGGATACGGTAGGCATTTAAACTCTGTTTGATATCTAAAACCGGTGACCCGTCTTACTTTTGTGTTGAACTGTAGTAAACTCGGGGTGTTGTTCAGCAGTAAAACAACAGAAAAAGTAATTCTTTTTCAATAGAGTTGACGCTGACGCTGTATGGTAGTTGTTTCTATTTGTTATATTATTCCAAATATTGAATAAGTATATGGCAATAGCTCAATATATATGGCAATATGCTCACCCCCTATTACATGAGTCTTATAACATAAATAGTGAAAAGTGGGTGTTACATTGTACAGTGGCATTAAGTGCCGTAATATGCACCTCTGCCTACCCCTTCAAGGATAGAAGGCGTGATTTTATGAATAAGTAAAACTAGCTGTTTCGGAAAGTATCATACTACAAAAAAGTATTAGTAAGTATAGACATATAGTATCTGTGTACGTATATGTAGAGTAATTTGCACCATCAATAAAGTCCGGGTACATTTACTGTGTGGCAAATTGGCTTCCCGTCATTTGTGCCCGGGGTGACCACGGGACGATCCCGGGACGACCCGAGCCGAACAGAAACTTGTAAAAAATATAGAAGGTCCTGTAGTTTATGGTATGGTTGTTTGCTACTTGCGAAATAAATTGTAAGAGGCACGGAATTTTATTGATTACAGGATGATAAGGTACGTAAGTCATTATACGGTTGTTTAGTAGACAGCACTTCATTCTGGGAGACGAATCTACGACCGCAACCAATAGATTGATACGAGTATTTAACACAAACATTGGTGATTTCAAAAGTCACATAACATTGCTACATCAAATTTCAGCAAGCGTGGTGTTTAATGCTCAAACCTTCTCTGCATGAGAAGAGGCGTGCAGTTCAGCATTGGCCGCTTATATGCTGTTGATGAAGATGTGATGAGATTGAATGAAGATCATAGTCATATAGTACATACATGTCGATGCGTCCTTAACGATATCTTTCATCTCACTGCCTTCTCTATACTTCTCACGTTATACGTCACTGAAGCTTACAAAAATACTGATACGAATACTGCTCGACATTTGGTTGGGAGTGACCCATATACCGGTCGGACAGCGAGTATTGATCGGAGAGTATGGAGGTCGGTGCATATACAGATTACTAGTAAATTACTGAAAATAACATGTCGATACTCTTCATGCCTTAAATGATATATAACCTATAAAAGTGGTCACTGCTTAGTAACGGCCTCTTCTCACACGGAGAAGGTTTGAGTATTAATTACAACGTTTGCTAAAGGCCTATGTAATTCTGACTAAAGAGATTGTCTTAAGTTTCCTTTTACTTTGTTGAACAATACACAGTTTGTAATCGAGTCCCATTCGGGAAGCGAATCTGTTACGCCTCGCAACTTAACTAACGACTAAGATGAGGCCAATGTAGATCGTCTCAATCCATCATCATCAGATCAACAGCCTATAAGTGGCCACTGCTGACTAAATTCCTAGAGTCTCACACGGAGAAGGTTTGAGCATTAATTACTACGCTTGTTCAAGACGGATTGGCGATTTCAAATTTATAATTAAAAATTTGTTAGTCCAGGGTTCCTCACGATGTTTTCGTTCTCCATCAGTCACAATGCGATTAAAAAATCATTAGCTTTCTTGTAGTAGGGTAAAAAGTAATTTAAGAATGTATATTCAAAAAATATTGCTATAGTATAAAAAGTTTGTATGTACAATCGGTATATCACCACCCCTCACCAGCAGAAGGGTGCAGTTATTTCATTAACTTTCTCTCCGGCAGGTGGCGCTTCTCACGGGGATTGCGTTCATTATAAATTATGTTATGATACGCCATTACCTAGTGACAACATTCACTGATATTTTAAACTGGAATACTGATTCAGTTTTGTAATTGAAGTTTGTGTTAAAGAAGGAACTAAGTTTTAGTATAACTTTAATTGTGATTGTTGTGTTTCTTTCCCTTTGTAGCAGTTCTTCTAGTAGCTTGCTTGGTGGCTAGATCTGCGTGACAGGCTACTACTGGACCATAGCGGTTTGTCATAATCTCCATGCTTTTTTTTAAGGGGGGAAAATCATCGAATGTCTTCTCCCGCCTGGGTGAGGCAGGAGGGAGTGTCCGACTCTTACTGACTAAAAACCACCCCGTTCCTACTCCTGCACTTCGAGCCGGTGCCCCGGTAACCCGTTAGGTTCTCCACGACATAACCTCCATGCTTGGTAGAAGATTAGAGATCACAGTTTAAAAGGTTCAGATTTATATAGAGAGTAACTATCTGGTCTCTGCCATATGACATATCGGGTATCCTATACCCGGGAGAAGAGTAAGGGTGGTTACAATTATATTCTTCCCCAACTTTAGCAAACGGTTTACCTACAAACAGGCAACGTATTATAAATAATCAGTATGTAAGTTTGTTCTGTTTGTAATGATGAGTCCTCCCTAAGTAATTAACAAGCCGTGAGTCCCACAGTCCCACAGTCCCACAGGCCACAGGTGTAGTTTCCCACGGGGCTCGTCTTGTAACTCCCGTATGAACAAACTTTGGAAAAATCAATAGCTTGTCCTATTGTATCGAGGAGTAACCGGTGTTTGTGTTGCGATTGTGTAAATACCATAACTAAAAGGGTAGAAGTATATATTAAAACTATATTTAAAAAAAAACAGTAAGTGTGGGAAAGGTATGCTTCGTCAGCCTCACAGAAAACCGACGTGAAGCAACGCTTGCGTTGTGTTTGGTCGTGTGAGTGAGGTTACCGGAGGCCCAAAACCCCCCGCCCATCACGCCTTTTATCCTCGAAGGCGAAGGCAGAGGCGCATATTACGGAACTTAATGCCACTGTACAATGTAACACCCACTTTTCACTATTTATGTTATGAGTCCCATGTAATAGAGGGTGAGTCTATTGCCATATATCGGACAAATTTCCAGACTCCGTGCTACTACTGAGAAAAATTTTTAAACCCTGTAATACTTTGTCCGACCCGGGAATCTGACGAAGGATGCTTACCCGGCAGTCACACATACGACCATTCGACCAACGAGGCAATCATGTATTATAATAAAAAAAACTCAAGGTACATTATTTTAAGTGCTACTTAAAATGTAGCATCGAGTTAGCTCACGTGCCTTATAAAAACCCTCTAGCCTAACATTAGAGCTGACTAAAAAAACCTTGTAAAAAGGACACCTAAGTGAATTACAGGCGAGAGTACTGCCCACCCCCCTGCGAAGTGGTTTAATATAATAAAAAATGTCCGGTGGGCTAGGGGTGTCGCGTGAAACTTAATTATGTATCTCGTGTGATGTGTGTCTGGAATTTTACAACCCTAGCGCTGTGGAGGACAGTCGCTTCAAGTAAGCTGGATAAAACTGTATCTTAATTGTTAATATGTATTTTGTACTTTATAAAGTTATTACGTATTATAAATATGATGATTTATATATGTTCTAAACCATCGACTAGTTATAAAAAAATGGGCAGCAACATCTTCAAATTATTACGTAACATAACATCACGCCTTTTATCTCCGAAGGTGAGGCAGAGGTGCTCATTACGGCACTACATGCCACTGTAAAATGTAACACCTACTTTTTACTATTTTATGTTATGAGTCCCATGTAATAGAAGGTGATCGAGGCTATTGCCATATACTTGGCACAATTCCAGACTACGTGCTACAACTGAGAATTAAAAAAAAATCTAGTAACTTTGCCCGACCCGGGAATCGAACCCGAGACCCTTTGCAAGGTAGTTGCACTTGCAACAACTCGGCTAACGAGGATTCAAATTATTATTTATTTATTTATTTTAATTCGGGTAACCGACAGCTATATAACAAATAATAAAATTTTGAATGATAGTGGTTGGTTATAGTTTGTATTTTCGGTTCTAAATATTTAGCGACAACAGCTAATTATTCATCATCATCAACAGCCTGTATTCGTCCACTGCTGGACATAAGCCTCTCCAATGGCACGCCACTGAGCTCGAGCTTCAGCTCTACGCATCCAACCACTACCAGCCACTTTACGTATATCGTCACTCCACCTAGCTGGAGGGCGCCCTACACTACATATTAAAATATGTGTCTAATATTTTTTCATTATATAACTGACGGACTAATTAGGTTTTTAATAGTCATACACTGGCTAGTACCCTGACACAGAATACTCTACTAAGGGACCGAATTAATCAGTATAGATCTATGGTTGAGATATACACAAATACAGTGGCGTGCAGTCCATATAGGCAAATAGGCTTTGCTTGACATAAAATGTACTAACGCGTTTATTAAGATTCAATAATATAATAAAAGTTTGTAAAAAAACGGCTAACATAAATATACATTCACATATACTATACACGGACCGCACGCCTTTGTAAAGCAATGAATGCGCGCCACACGCACCACGCATGCGCTGCTATTCCTTAAATCTTGGTTGGTGGTTGTGACGTCACAAAAAGTATGCAACGCGCATGCGTGAAGGTCACGTGACTATGGTCACAGCACAGAATAACCATTCATAAACGCAAAAAATTATTACACGATTCAATCTAGCCGGACTTGATGAAATTTGTGAATCTGCGCCATCTATTGAATTTTTTGTTAAAACTTCTGAACGCATTCGGTATAATGGGAATGTCTTTTTATAATTATGCATACTAAAAAAATATGTTTCAGGTGTTTTAATTAAATCTTAACATTTTTACGCGTTGTCGCTTTATAGAAACTTTAAACGAGGAGTTGACTTTATTATTTTAAAAGTTAAAAGGAAGTTATCGAAACGTCAAGTTGCCGCTACTCAAAGTTTCAAATTATTATCAACGAATGTTTCTTATTGGAAAATAATAATAAGACAATGATGCAATTCCATTTGACTTATGTAAATTAACGTTTTGTTTTTTTTTATAATTAAACACTGTGTTGCCTTAATGTTTTAGCTATAATTTTTTTATAATAAACACTCAATTGACTACGATGGGTAATGACTTTCCAATGTTTTCGGCCATATTGTTTTCATGTGATGTGCGATCGCTTTGTTTATGTTTTCGTTTAAATTATAAGGAATTAGTTTTAAACATAAAGTTGCATAAATATGTGTAGAAGTAGTAAAATATATGTGTCGGTTTTTCAAATAGTGTATTTGTTTATCAGTGTCTAGTATATTATTCGATTGTGAAGTTTGTGTTGATAATAGGTATTTTTTTGTGTTTGTTTAAAGTTAAAAACAGTAAGTTTTCGCAAAAATGTGTCCTATAACGACTAGATTCAGGTAATGACCATAGGCAGAACTCAAGTTACGAGAATTGACCCAAGTCAAAGGTAGGTAATGTAAATATGTAGGTACTATAATGGATCTTTTATATGATGTTCTTGTTTATTGATTGATAATTCTTAAACAATATCAACTTATACCTCGGGTTGTTTTGATTTACATATTAATTTATTATTAATAATTATGTAATGTAATAACAAATGTACTGCTTATACTCGGCTCGGCCACAGCCGGCCGCGCTTGTTGTTGTTTTGTTTGTTGGTAGGTACCTACGTTCTTAAATTCGTAATTATGATTTTGAATAGATTATTTAGCAATTTGATAATTGAATTTGGTTCATCAAATTTATGATTTATTATTAGTATAATAAATAGATGCTTCATTATTTGTAAGTTTTGTTGGCTTATTCGATAGCTGATGTAGTACTTTACAAAAAATACGCGAGATGTCAGTGTATGTAATTTGGCGAAAGAATAAACCACAATATTCTTGAACGCACTTTTCAACAAAATGTATTCTATACATGTATCTGTCTTGTAGGAGTATGATTGTATGACCGGGGGGGAGGGCTTTAATCATACGATATTTAGTTGCCTACCCTGTCTCGAAAATCTGTGCACGCCACTGCACAAATAAATTCATCTCATATGCAAAAAAAATACCTATTCTTAAAAAATACTACGATATAAAAAGTGCCTAATATAGAAAAATTGTAACTAAGTACGCAGCCGTAAGAAAAGTTGTCTCATAGCTCTCTAGATGGCGTTGTACAATTCGCTTAAATCCTGAATCGCGCTATGGTTTCGTTACCTGCGAAACACCACTACCCGAACGAGCGCCGCACACAACCGACAGACGAACTTAGGTATAGATATTCTATATCTTTTAGTTTCCAATTTTTTTAATAAAGTCGTTATTGTTAAAGATAACGACTTTTGTAGACAAAATAAATTAAAATTTAATTAATAACAAATTGCTATTAAATTTAAAATAATTCGTTTCGTTGTTTTATTGTTGTAGTCACCAGATGGCGTTGAAACGTTGTTTAACTACAAAAAAACAGTTCAACACTGATACAAGTTACAACACCATGTTTAGCTAAATTGTCTAAATGGATAGACACACGTTCAACAATGATTTAAATGTCTTTCATTAGCGACTAGCTGTTTAGAAATTCTAATTTTAATAATGAAGTACCTATATTTCTAATTTTAATGTTTACAGGCACTTTGGAACATCTAAGTTCGTCCAACAATTTGTTCGTTCCTCAATGAAGCTAAAGTCCATGGTTTTATGGTAGTAGACATGACTAATAAACCAAAGTATGAAAGTCCGATTTCACTACAGTTTCTTAAATTTTAAGACATCCGTAGACAAAGGACACGTTGCGCGAGTTTTGTTTTCAACCTTTAAGTGACATTTAACTGTAACGTAGGTGTCCCTCACGCTAAGTATCTTAGTTAAGATATGGTTTAGGAGTGGTGGGTGAAAACAGTAATTAGGGTTCGATTTCTAGATCGAACCAAAATGTTATAAAGTGTAATTTTCCAATAGTAACATTACAGAGTCTCATAGCCTTGAGTCTAAAATTATATCTGTTTAGTATAGAGGTATAAAAACCGAATCACTCGACATTACATTAATGTCGAAAAATGATTGTTTGTTTGCTGTTTTCATCAATTAACCCCTAAACTATCTAAGAGTTATTTAGGGCGACGTAGCATCTAAACTAACCCCTTATATGTAGGTACTGTTAGGTATCAATTATAGACTGGGGAAATCAGAAACATCGTTAAATGTTATCTTAGTAGTTTCCTTAAAATTTAGAAAAGGTTGAAAATGAATTATAAGTCCTCTATTTTACTTAAACCTTCAACTAATTAATGATGTTATGATCTTGTTTTATCCCATAACTGTTTTCACAGCCCTTGAAAACAAAAAACAAACATGATGTAGGTGGGTCCCGCTCCCGCCGTCAGCTCGCAACATGGCCCGCGGCGGAGGGGCGTTGCCATGGTAACGCAGGTGTTATCGATCGCAGGTGTGGACTACACGGAACACTATTGTTGCTGATATTCATATACAACTCGTGGACTTGCGAAGAGAGCTATTTCAATTCTGTTGTAATTACGAGTATAATGAATAGTTAGACTATAAAACTATGAGTAGGCAGGTGTGTCAAGCTGTGTGCTGACGGCAGAATAGATTACATTTTGTTATCACCTCTACACTTCTTTATAAATATAAACACTATACAGTCTTTCTACACCAGTGGGAAGAAATAAGGGACTATATGACTACATTACATTACTATATGCACGTTTGGTGCGTGTCGCGGGTTCGATTCCCGCACAGAGCAACTTTTCGTGTGATCCACAGATTGTTGTTCCGGGTCTGGGTGACATGTGTATGTGAACTTGTATGTTTGTAAACGCACCCACGACACAGGAGAAAATCCTACGGTGGGGCAACGTTTAAAAAAAATAACAAAGACTGGGTAACAGTGTTCTCTCAGTCCCTCACAAACGTGAACTACTTGAACCTTTTAAACTGTAATCTCTAACTTACCTGCCAAGTGTGGGGATTATGGCACACTTCTGTATTATGCCAATCTTATGTAGGAAAGTCTAGTTTAAATGCTTTTTAACCGACTTCAAAAAAAAGTGGAAGGGAAACTGAGAACAGTTTGACATGTAAGAGGTTGTTTGTATGTATGTATGTTTGCGCGACTATCTCACGATTGGCTGTGAACCGATTTGGATGCGATTTCCAGAAAAGTGTTTGTTACACTTAGGAGAAAGTATTAATTAACCAAAAAAAGGGGGGTTGTAGTACGTAGTTACGTAGTTTATGAAAGAAGTATTAGTAACACTTGGATTAAGGAACTAATCTACTATTTATTATGTTTTTCCAAAATTATAGTGACTTCTCTATTCTCTATTTATAGGTATTCCAAATTAATTAGCAGAAATAAATATCATTTCATTTCATTGGTTACGAATGAAACTATACACTATATATTGGATAAATTTAATGTTACAAATCAAATAGATATAGTCTATATATTAAAATATTGCATTACATTATTATATATTAGAAATCATCCATACACATAAACTTCTTTTAAATTTACACAAAATAACGTATACACATAAAACTTCAATTCAAAGATCGTTCCGATATACATGAGGGACGGAGCACTCTTAGTACGGAGCTCCTCTGGGACCAAACTCCGTGTACTCCTGCTGCCCTGGTGTTGCCCATACATCTTCGATAATTGTATTAGACACCTCTTTAGCTCTTGGGAGGAGGGTATTCGTGATGTTTGTTTGGGAATAGTACCGAGGTATAATGTAAAAGTGTTTGTGAGAAACGTGTGTTTAATGAAACGATCTTAGGCCCGGCGCCCACTATCGGCATCGGTACGTCTCATGATTTAAGGTGGAAAATAGCAATATACATTAACATAATGGTAATAAGGTAGAAATTGCCGTGCATATGATCGTAACAACAAAAATATCGGTTCGGTATGCTGGAGGCTACTGTATCGGCAGCCTTCGGGATGCTTCGGCATCCTACGGCCGCCAGCCGCCCCGGCTTAATTGATTAGATTTCTCTTGTTTTTCAGCCGGAGCTGCTATGAGCACTAGATCCCAGTCCACCATATTAAATACAACTCAGACAACTAGCTTG
Source organism: Spodoptera littoralis (assembly GCA_902850265.1). NCBI lineage: Eukaryota > Metazoa > Arthropoda > Insecta > Lepidoptera > Noctuidae > Spodoptera > Spodoptera littoralis. The sequence goes on along the minus strand of LR824542.2, from coordinate 460,788 downwards.
CAACAACTATGAGACTGTTATGACGAGAATTATGATATTGAGACGCTTTGGCATGGTTCAGGACGGTGCACCATGCTTAAGGACGCCACGTCATCCCTAAGAACGTTCCAACATGCTAAAGCATAGTTTCCGACAGTGTGCGCTTGCCTGTAAGATGCCGAAGGATCACTTTCTTTGCCGATGGCGATAGTGCGCGCCGAGCCTTAGAGTGTTTACGTGATCCTAGAACTATACCTAAACTTGAGTCAATATGGACGGGGTAAGCATTTTTTAATAATAATTAGGTATATAGTAAAATTATGGCTGACTCTGAATGTTTATCAATAAGTAACGCTAGCCAACAGTGAAACAAGAAATGTAGTAACTAACTATTTGTTGAGATAATAAAACTGTTATTTTTTAATAATATCTTTTACCTAAGTATATGGATATTAATTAACTCATGATAGATGTACAATGAACATAAAAACCAATTAATGCGACCATGCTTTCAGATGCAATTTTTCGTCCTATTTTTAAACATATTTTCATAAAAACTGTCTCTTGAAAATAAAACAATGGCTCAGCTCTGTCATATTTCCACAAACTCTATAGCTTCGACCGCCAGCACAAACTAACGATGTTCCACTAACGAGCTCTATGTAGAGCGAACTCTACCACGTAGTAGAGTTTGTTTTCAAATTTGTGAGCGGTGCTAACACCGCACAGTTTATTTTTGAAAACTTCCTTTCAGTTCTCTACATACGGTTTTGTAGAGTTCTCTTTGCAGTTATTGTACTCTGGACACGATTCTAGATCAGTCAGAGTTATTGTTATAATTAAAAATATATCATCATACATCCGGGCAAGGGGTTTCGGGTTCGATTCCCGGGTCGGGTAAAGTATTACTGGGGTTTTGTAAATAAAATTCTCAGTAATAGCACGGAGTCTGGAATTTTGCACAGTATATGGCAATAGGCTCACCCCCTATTACATGGGACTCATAACATGAATTGTGAAAAGTGGGTGTTACATTGTACAATTGCATTAAGTGTCGTAATGTGCACCTCTGCCTATCCCTTCGGGGATAAAAGGCGTGTTGTTACCATCATACTATTTAGCTCTAGAAGATTAACTTTGATGTACCTATTATTAAGTACCTGTGGAGAATAAATATTTTAATATAAAATAAAAACGCACCCACTGCACAGCCAATCCTAGTGTGGGGAAAAGAGAAAGAGAATTAACCACTCATTACTACAAACCTAGGCTCACCCATATTACATGGGACTCATATCATAAATAGTGAAAAGTGGATGTTACATTGTACAGAGGCATTAAGTACACCTCTGCCTATCCCTTTGGGGATAAAAGGCATGATGTTATGTTATGTTACTACAAACCTTTTAATTAGTGAAAGGCGCTTATACTATAATCGCATAATACACACGTAAAGCAATTAATAAAATGAACCTAAACCTTTTGTTTCTTAACAACAGAGCCTCATTAGGAACAATTAACTTTAGCCAGACCTTTTGGGTACAATAATACACTCCCACGTAATATAATGAAAGGGTCTAACCTACTGGGATATAAGGATGTCATAAAAATCTTAGCTCTAAGCTGTAATATCTAGAAAATTCTGTTGCTAGGCCATTTGGTGGCTGTTTACTGTGTTATTAGTTTTTTGTTACGAAGGCTGGGGTTATTGGCAAACTAGATTATCCAGTGGCTCTACCTGTGTTACTGGAATAACAACTCCCTATTTGTTATTTTAGATTATGATCTATGTCTGTATCAAATTTCATTCAAATTAATATATTTATATTTTTTTATGGAATAGGAGGCAAACGAGCAGAAGGATGACCTGATGGTAAACGATCAGTGCCGCCCATGGACACCCACAATACCTGAAATCACAGGCACGTTGCCGGCCTTTTAAAAAGGAATACGCTCTGTTTTTGAAGGTTGAAAGGTCGTATCGGTTCGGAAATACCGCCAACGACAGATCATTCTACAGTTTTGCTGTGCGAGGCAGAAAGCTACGAGACAAGCACACAGTTGTGGCCTGCCAACCATCAGTATATTTATATCAGTAAAATAGAGTAACAAACACATGTATGTATATTTATTTTACATAGTTAAAAGAGAGTTCTCTTAGCTATATTTCTTTGTGAATTGGAATCCTGCAACTAAATTTCGAAGCAAATATCTAAAGACACACACACACACACACACACTATTTATAACATTAGTATAAATTATATTATATCCTTTTTATATATTTTTACAAGCTTTCATTAACTTCTAATGTAACTATAAATCTAAATTTTCAAGCAAATATCTTCTACCGATTGAACTGAAATTTGTATAGTTTAGTTTGTATGACCATAAATACGTAGCTGCATAAAAAAATATTTAAAAATATTTATTTTTTCATTACAATATAAGTAGGATGGTCTATAGTATCTGCTATTGCTATCCGTCAGTAATGGATTCGTAATCAAAATACACAAGAATACATTGTCCTCTCATAAAGCGATATATAGACAGGGCGCTGAAGTGAGACCACGAGTAAAATCTAGCACAATATTAAAATAACAAGCAACCCTAGTTTATTCATAGCTACAACAACCTAGTTTTACAGTCGCTAAGTAAACACTAACAGGTAATTTTACGCTAGAAAACCTTTCAGTTGAACTAACTACAACTTTTCAATTAAACTTAAAACTTAAACTTACAAAGTAAGATAACCCTCTGGAGCCTTTTACAAGGCTTTCAGTGCTGAAACATGTTGGATATTACTTTGTATTATGGATATAAGTATACTTTAAGTCTCGCTGAAGGCTAAAGGACGTTGTTACAGAGTTTCAGTGTCTTTGTTATGTACTAGTTGTTGCTTAGAAGTTTTGTTACAACTTTAAATGAATTATATGTCGTAAATGTGAAAATTTTGACTCACTATGTGTTTTTACGTGTTCGCCCAAATTCAACCTCTTCGATATTAATCGAAATTCAAGTAAAATGTTTTTAAATTATATCACTGTATGTAGGTGATAAATAAAAACTTGTCTTAAGTGGTCGAACAGATTTCTGTTACTATTCTCACTTTCTATATGTTCTCCTTGTAAGAAACAATTTCAAATTATATTGTTACTGAAAAGAAAACAATTACTGAAAGTACTGCCAACTTTCATCACATCGCCGCCGCAAGTAATACTATTTAAAAATATTAAAATACCTAGCCTTACCTCCACATCGCTCTCACACAATAAAACCCCATTAAAGCATACCTAAATATATTCCATGCTCAATTTATCACTTTGGAAGTGGTCCAAGCAATATTTTCGTGACGTGACGTGACCAAAGTAGCTTGGTCACGCGACCTGCTACGCCGCTACGCCGTAGCAGTGCTACGAGCGTTACGAAGGCTACGAAAGAATGGCTGCTAATGAACGCTAATGGCGCATTGAAAGTTTAAATATATTTAGGAAAAAGTAAATTGAATTAATTTGTTATGTAAAGAATATGATGAAGCCCAAGGTAGACGTTTCTAAATGAATGAATTATTTTGCGTTTCATATTTCATATCAAAAGGAGAGGAGATAGAAGAGGGTGACTAGATCCATTTAATAAGGGCAAGTAGAGAGAGTTGAATCTCAAATGCCTCGATTCTAATTAATTATTAAACACAGCATTAATAAATAGAGAATAGGATGTCTCACAGGCCGTCATAAATCGACAAAGACGAAGGAGATTACAAATTAAAATCTCTTAAATCGTGAAAAGTTTTTATTAATAACATACATAGTAATATATATTTTATGGATATTATAATTTTGAAGTTTTATTTTTTCAAATCGTATGTTTAAGTATCGTATGTTAAGTTCAAGGTTCAAGTTTTGTGCTGAAGTAATACATACCATGTGTATTGTATTCTGGTCCCATTATACTATATTGCAGTGAAGTTTTTAGGATAAATCTGTTTTGGGGTTGGGATTACAACGCAGTCACCAATGTTATATGTATATTCTTTTTGGACTTGGGTGAGTATCAATCATAGACTACTATGTATGATTCGGAGTCGCGGAGAACCTAACGGGTAACCGGGGCTCCGGCTCGACGTGCAGGAGAAGGAACGGGGTGGTTTTTAGTCAGTAAGAGTCTGACACTCCCTTCCGCCTCACCCAGGCAGGAGCAGTCATTCGATGATTTTCCCCCCTTAAAAAAAAAAGACTACTATGTATACCAGTAGACGTATGGTTATTTAAGTGCACAAATCCATATTGAATATACATTTAAGTGTGGGAGAGCCATGCTTCGGCAATGAATGTCGAATGGTTTGGCTCGATTGGAGTGATACCACGGCCGAGCAGAAAACCGACGTGAAACAACGCATGCGTTGTGTTTCGTCGTGTGAGTGAGGTTACCGGAGGCCCAATTATCCCATTGCTTACCATCAGGTGATCCGTCTGCTCGTTTATCGGCTTATATCATAAAATAGTATACACGGGTTGTACAATGATTATATAAGTGATGTCAAAATACATACATATACCTTGATACAAAACGTAGGCACATAACATACACGTAGCCTCCTAAACATCATTAACAGTTAGTAATACCTGCTCCGGATATAAAACTTTTATTGTTTACGTACTTTGTGAAGTAATTTACGGTTACTTTGTATATGTTTATGTAACTTGTGTATATTGGAACTAGGTTCTGTCAGCAGGTTCACTCGCATTCTGGATCTATGAATAACTTTAGATTACTAGTATTGGGAATATTTAAAGGTAGATGAAAATTTAGATCCGAACAAAAGGCACGTCGAGTGCATAACCGCCCTTTTTGTTCGAAATCCGTCAGACCGTCAATACGTTTGTTCAGTGTAGAAATTATCTTTCTAAAAGATGTACTCGGCCAACGCCATACTACTATTTATTGTGTCGTCCCATAGCTCGATAGATGGCGTTGGCCGATTTAAATTCGAGCTATGGTTTCGTTACCGGCAAAACATTAGGTTGTTTGCTTGGACAATTGGTGCTGTGGCTGGGCAACCGGCTGCCGTGCAACGTGTCGCGGGTTCGATTCCCGCACGGAACAACACTTTGTGTGATCCATAAATTGTTGTTTCGGGTCTGGGTGTGTGTGTGTGTGTGTGAAATTGTATGTTTGTAAACGCACCCACGACACAGGACAAAATCCTAGTGTGGGGCAATGTTTTTTTAACAAAAAAAAAATTGACACAATTAAATTATCTTGCCCTGAGGTACTTTGTATCATTTCAAGTACCTACTAGGCTTCAAAGACCTTTCGGCCGATAATGTCCTGGCAACCACTATTTCTTTGTTAATTTGATGTTTCAATATTTTATCACAATTATCTGGCCATTCTTATTACATGTTTTTTTAAAGATGTTGTATTTTTCTACTTTTTTTCTCTTCTTAAAACATAAGGTTTTTTCAATTGATTTCTAATACTACATTCTATGTATATTTGTGCAACATATCATTTTAATTCGTTCCCTAGTTTTAGCATGTAATAGTAACATATAGGTACGTACCCATACTTCTCAACATTTACACATACACAAGTGTTTATTTTGCATATATTAAAATTATTAATAATGATGTTATTTTATTGAGCTCAGTAACGGTCATCAAAAATAAACTCAGCTATGCTCCTCATAAAATTATTTTTATCCATATTTCATGAGCATTCTTCGAAAGGATATGACTGATTTCATGAATATCCATGGAGTGTTATTACTATTATAATTATGTAGACCACAATTATCCGTTTTGGTTACCCCGTAAAGAAATAACGCGAGACCTGTGCTTGTAGGCTCTGCATATCAAACACGCTCCTTTCCACAAATAATATTTCATCCAACATTACTATTTCAAAAGCCATACCCATATACTAATACACATACGTCTTTATACTAATAAATAATCACATAATTATGACAATTTCATTATCCTCCCATACTATGTGAGTATGTTGTGAACTGAGCCTCGAACCCGCGCCCCCACTCCACAAAGCTTACAATACGTGAACTTGAGAATTTAATAGCCGACTGGCTAGGGTTGATGCTTGTTAAATTTTCACGGCTCTGTTCCCTGCCACCCCTGGCATAATTACCAACTTTTTTTGGAATAATATGTGAACGGTGAATGATTTGTTGAATTTATTTTCGTTTTCAAGTATTGTGATTTATTTTGTATTTGTGTATCGTTGAATATTTTGGACTCGTGGATTATATAAATATGTATTTGTCTCATTATACCTACTGACCTACTTGTCCCAAAATTATGCGAATTAACTATACGATATTCACAATTCCTATTATGGTTTTTTTTTTAAGGGGGGAAAATCATCGAATGACTGCTCCCGCCTGGGTGAGGCGGAAGGGAGTGTCAGACTCTTACTGACTAAAAACCACCCCGTTCCTTCTCCTGCACGTCGAGCCGGAGCCCCGGTTACCCGTTAGGTTCTCCGCGACTCCGAATCGGCATCGGCCCTATTGGGCCCCATCTGTGGTGGTCTGATGGCTCTTTGAGGCGCGCGCGGAACGCGACGCGCCGTACGCTCGGGTCTGTTTCTGGTCGGACGGGGAGCCAACCATGCTCGCCGTCCGCAGGCCCGCGCTTACGGTGGCCGGAGATCGTCCCGCGATCCCCGACGCCCGGTGTGTCCTTCGCGATGGCTGGGTCGCGAGGAGGCAGTGCTTCGCTGCCTCACGCGTCCCGCCTCCTCCTTAGCCAGCATGACTGCTTCGCAAAAGGAGGAGACGGCATCCCATTCCCCCTCGCTCCGCATCATGGCCTGCACTAGGCCCGGACGCGAGAGGTCTCCATCGCCGATCACTTCCCTGAGGGCACGGCGGTGCTCAGCCCACGCAGGGCATTCCGCAACAGTGTGTTCCACCGTGTCCTCAGGGTGGTCCTCGCAGTGAATTCCTATTATGGTAGATACTTATGACAATGGTTATTCAAAACATCTTAAAAATAAATTCTATTTAACCATTTTATTTTTCATTCTTTAATCATTGTTCAAACACCAAAAAATACCTCATTAGAATCAATTCCCCTGATCGTTAACCAAACCAAATAGACAACACTACGCTACCTACATAATACAAAGTTCCAAGCTCTAGCTAGCCCCCCGGCGCCGCCCGCGCTAACAAGCTCGCTCGCTGGAGTACCTCCGATACTCGTGTTGTTCCATTCCTTCTAATTACAAATTGTTTTTATTGCTTCCTTTATGTTATGTAAGAGGGAGTTTGTTAGGAAACAAAAATACACCGTGTTTTGTTTCTATGTAGGTATTTGTTTTAAATATGGCTGGTATTTATGTTATTGGTATGGGTGCCTTTTTTGGTGTTTATCTTTTTGGGATTTGTGTTTTTTTTAGGATTTATATGACCTAGACTATAACTATTATATTTATTCAACTTTCTAATGTAGCTTTGTTTAGAAGACTTACTCACATTAAAGTGTTATTATTACTGTGTCTCTCAGAATTGAATTTGTAAAGTTTATTGATAATAGTTTAATATACTCATATTCTAACTTATCTGTAGGTCAAAACATCAAATTACTGAACCGATGCTAAAGTTAACATATTCGAATGTGTGTGTAATTACTATTTACGATTACATTGCACTTTAAATTAATAAAACGATCTGTAAGCAAATCGCAAAACATTTACTCTATTCCGGACCTCATCAATATAATGTTCATTACCGGAGTGCACTCCGGGTGTGATTGCGATACATCTTCCTGAGTAATGAGTATCAAGATAACATTACCTCGTTTGTATGCCCTCCGCACTCCACAGCACTGGCCCTCGGCCCTCAGCCCTCCACAATTATACAGAACACGTACCTCCGACTAATTTGACTAATTACTCTAGATAACAACTTCACCGCACCCTGTATCACCCCTATTTTAACTCACAATCAAATCTCGACCCTATTTTAGCCACATTAAGCTTCAAAACCGCATCAAAAAATCTTTTACCGAATTCCAAATACCGTTGACTGCAAAATGAACTTTAATTTCGGAGGATTAAAATTGGTAATCAAATGGAATACATTTGGCAAAGCTTTTGTTTAAAGGGAATTTTCTATGCCGTTCAAAATTGAAATGTGCTTCCAAAGGGTAAGGTTTATTTTAGTCTGTAGTTAATCCAGTATCGATGGGTGTCTAATTGGTTGATTTGAATTTTGAATAACGTTTGTAGTTACTATGAGTTCTCGAATAAGTTTGTAAGTGACAATTTGAAGTGAAGTTTTGTGGTTTAAAGTAATTTAATGAGAAACATCAAACTAAACTTTAACACTGTGAAGTTGGTTATAGCAGACGAGAAACCGTAGTAATTTAATGTCATTAAAGATCTAATGAAAAATGTTTTAATCAACTTGAATTCTGTACTTTTTTTAAGTCACATCATTAATGTTTGTAATATTTTGTGTGCTACGTGTTTTTTTTTTTTTAAAATATGCGGCAAACGAGCAGACGTGATAGTAAGCGATCAGCACCGCCCATAGATACCCTCAACACCAGAGGAGTCATGTATGTATGTCATGTTATTGTGTGTTGTTATCTGTCTCTTGTCGTGAACTCTTTATTTAGGTTTGTTTTTGGATGCACATACATTGGCCATTATTCAATTAAATAAGGTAAACATAGAGGGATTATATTGTTAAATAAAAACAAATATTATTTTTTGTCGTAACAATTTTATTCGATCACTGATTTTGATTTTGACCACTTTACATACAACTAGAATAGAATAATGTACGGTTACAAGTTATTTTGTTTAATTATCTATTAATCTTGATAATTTCGTTACCACCCACTAGTTAGATACGATATACACTGAACTTATATACTGACAAACATGATACACTGACATACTGACAAAACGAACTCAGCACATACAGGCTGTTGTTATTTCCCACGCCTTAGTATAAAAACTGAGTTGTTTTTTAAATAGAAGTTTAAAAGACTATGTCTTCAAATTTTAAATGGTTCTAAAAAGTGCACCATATTTGTCAATATATATATTATCTAAACGAGCAACCAGATATATTACATAGCTATTCAATAAGCCATAACATATTAATTTTTAAACAACAAAATTATATCACGAATTTTAAAATAACAATTAGTTTTTAAACTACATATTTTACATTTTCAAAGTGTTCAACTATATTTTCTAATGTCTAAAGTCTAAGACTAGAATGTTTGCATGAGTATGTATAATGGCGATACAGCTACTTTAACAATTAAGTGATAATTTAGGATGGTTATAATAATATTCTAAATTTATAATTATGCTAAGCTTCGATCAATAAATGAATATTATATCAAGAATTACATACATACAAATATATATCAATATATTGAAAAGATAAATGAAATACGTTTTATTCAATATCATTATTTTATAGAAATAAAAATATTTTATATAAAATACATATATGAATATATAATAATAATAATACCTACAATATTAATTTTATTCTGTATCCTAACAAACAATTATGGTATTTTAATACTCAATATCGATAATTAGATTAAGATTAATTAAATTGTAATTAAATACACATTTAAATGTACGCTACAAATGCTAATTTTTAATTATACTTTAAAAACCAAATTCTATTTAATAATAAAATTTAAAATTTGTAATACATGATTTACGTACGATATTCCAAAATATCGAATTTGAACAAGCTAAGCAAATTTCTAGTATTTAACAATATCTAAACTAAACTAAAGTGACGAAGAAATTATAAATTTGAGGTATTCAAGTATAATATCATTGTGATAAACTTATCCTAAAAAGCGTCTATAAGTACTTATTCAATAATTATAATAATTTTTATAATTACTCTATACTTATAATTATAAGCTGTCTGATAAAACAGCTGATATATATATAATGAGATTATAATTTAATATGACTAGGTATTGGAATGACTTAATTAATATAGAATGTAGCGCTTTCTATTTGAAGTGAAGATAGATAGAGTATGTCTTTTGACATTTTTGTAAGACAGTTATCTTTTTGGTACAACTTATAAAAAATGCTGTGAAATATTATTAAAGTTAAGAAATAATCAATTATTAATTAACGTAGAGTTGGAAAATATACTTTTTTTATAGTAATTATATGGCATTAAAAAGAAACAAGTACGAATTGAGACGTATATAATGTGTGTAATTAAGAATTATGAGAAGGTATGTATATGATTTATATAATACCTTACATAGTTTATATTATTCTATATGTTACTGTACTTATCACTCGTACTTGTGTGGGTGTTCAACTGATATATTTACATTTTAAACGTTAATTACCATTGTTATATTAAATAATTCTAAAAACATCGACTACTCTATGATGCTCAAAAAATTTGATGCAAAAAATATCTACTAGGAATGTTTAAATTATGAAAAATAGCAGCATCTACTTGAAAGACAAGATTAAATAAAAATATATAGGTATAACTGTTACATATGGAAATATATGAAGATTAAGTTATAGTGAGTAGGATAATTATTAAGATCTAGTTAGATGATGAAACGAGCTCCTAATAGTACTTTATAGATAGAGTAGAACTAACGGACGGGTACTGACCTAAACTGAAAGAAACTGCAAACATTACTTATATATTTCATTATATATATTTAATTCATAAGTATTTAGATATATATATATATACGATATATATGCAGTAATATTTTCGTTGAAATTATTTTTAAATATATATTCTTTTGTTTAAATGTTTGTATGGCTTCATTTTCAGGTAATTCAGATCAACAGATATTCTAATATACGATCAATATTTTAGTAGATATATTATAAATGTCGGTTTCAAGGTTTTCTGTATAATTATATATTGTTACATATATATGAATACTATACATAATATATAACTGTAATATAATTTATAACCGAAATATAATGTTTGCAGTTACATTTCGTATGAAACATCGAGATAAGAATAAGATTCACAACGTCTACGTCTACAGTTATTAAACGAACAAACAGATAGTATTCACAAGCTGAAGCTAAAATATTTATATAATAACATTGTGCGTAGTGTTAGCAACGATATCATTTTAGGTAATCCAATGAGGAATATCAAAATCTTTGTTCCTATAAATTAGTATGATTTATGTTGCTTGCATTTATTGTAAGTAAATACGAATATAATCTAATTTGAAAACTAAATTTTATAATAATTAAGTATATTTATAATATCATAAAGTTTTATTGAAAAGTAAAGAATTTCAGTTTTTTATAAGGGTAAAATTGATTATATAATATAATTATATTTCACGATACGATATTCCCCAATGGCTTAATATCAAAGAGATAAAAGATGGCACAAGATATAACTTGGAACTTAAGCGAACTACTTTACCTAACACTACAGGATACCTAGATTTATATATTTTTTTTAAAACTACATTTGAAAGCGTTTGAAGATATCAAGCTAAAATATATCGAGTGTCATGATATAGAAGAGTAGTAGCTATTGTATAATTGATATTAAAAAAATATTAATAGTTATATAAAAACTAAATGAAACTGAGAAACCACTCGAAACCTAATTTAAATTAATACAGAAATTACACAAAAATATAGAACATTTGGAAATAACTTCAAGACATATAACATTAATTTTAAAGAACTACAATATATGTATAATATTTTAAATACTATCTGAATGGAATATAAAAAACAAAATTCTAAAATGTGCTCGTATAAATCACGAAAGATAATATTATAATTGGTGTATACAATACTAATATAATTAAAATGACAATCTTATCATCAAAAAATATACGCATAAGTATAAAATTGTAAGATTGTATATCTTAAACCTAGTGATATGTCTGCGATACTGGCGTTTATTGCTGATATAATAGTACACAAATAGTACACAATTATATGTATATAATTCCCACAATACACAACTTAATACACTGCTAACTATAATTCGCTTGTGGGTTCTGATCGAGGGTCTGAGAACTGGTAGGTATATAATTTTATTAATTAGTATTATCTTCGATATTAATCTTGAAATTATTTAAGACTCGCTTCAAAGATGTCAATATATATATATATAGTTGACCAATCCTGTGTATTTTTTTAATCGGTTAAATACACCTTTGTATAGTATTCATTTGGATCTTGAAAAGCGTAACGATATATTATGTTTTGTTATAATAGAACTGGATGTAAGATTGTATACCGATCAGAACTCACTTAGCAAGTTACGTACTTAAATATACTCGTACAATAAATATTACGTCTTTGTGCTCACAATCTACTAATTAATTGAATTTCGGGAGAATTTGACACGAAAATTGACTCTAAACTTACGAATACGTGTACGAGAGAGGTCCTTTGATCCTCCGTAACAAGCTTGGTATTACCATAAATACACATTCACTCTGAATTCATTAACCAGCCCCAGTACATGTTGAAGTTGTTTGAGTACAAATTACTGCAACATGTACCACCCAAACGACTATTACAATAGTTCCTCTCTCTCTACCTAATAGTTTGAATGTATGAAAATGTTTGTGCGAAACAATTAAGTAGTGTGCTCCTGACAACTGCTACGGTCTCTATTGTACTCTGCAGGCTGGGTACTAAACCACAAATCATTTAAAGTACCATTTTTCAACTCAAAAACTATACCGGATTGGTTTCCATGGGAACGGCAACTGATTAACCTTAGCAACGTTTACGACAGTAATAATTTTAACGAATAGTTTTATTCACAATAATCACTTTTTTTAACTTTATACACTCTCAATTGACATATCGGGCGCGTCACGTTTTCTTGTACAATTATTTTAGTTATCTTTTAATTTTGACTCTTGTTGCTCAGTCGTCTGCGAAATGTTATTCGTGTCGGTCGGTCGGGAGGAGCCCACGAGACTTTTTACATTTATTCCATTTTATTAACAACCCTTTCCTTTTTGAACCCTTTTCCAACTCTTTTTGATATTTTATAATACTATGCCTCCAATACATAATGTTTTATTCAATACACGTCGTTAATACATGTTAACTAACTTTTCAATCACCATTGTTATTTTCTTTTTAGGCATGTCTGTTCTCTAGTCTTTATTTATGATACATTTGATTGTTTTTTATTAGTCTTTAATTCATCAGCGACATACCTAATCTTTTTTATTTAAAGTTCTATAATTTTTGACATGCGATATTTAATCATGCCCCCTCGTCTACCGAGTTCCCTGTTCGCTCCCCCCGGCCTGTCGACAGCGCCATGCTGTGTGCTGATGGTACGAACCTACCTCAGTAAAGTCAACGACAGAAACACATACTAACTACTGTACACTTACACAAAATATACCTCGTAAATTATATATATAATGTTATAATTAATGTATAAGTCTATATAAGCTTACTTAATCTACGTGAATCAAAAGATTCTGATATGTTTCGTTACCTTGGTTGCAACTTATCACGTTGACTAACTCTATATTATGTCTAATTGATATTATAATTGATATTTATCGAATTAATTGATATCGAAGCGAGATATGATGATACTTAGCTTAGTATTGCTGGGTTAGCATACGACATACATTTATAATTTCTAAAAATATATTTAAGATACATCGCATTTTGAGATTTAATTGATTTACGATAAGTACTATTTTGATATGTTTATGATTATGTACAGGTATCGTAACGTTCACGCGACAGTTACGATAGGTAGGCGTACTCTACAGGGTGTTGTCTGAATATCATTAATATTTCAGTTCTGGCAACACACTGTATGGTCGCCAGTAAGTGCCGAGAGTTACAAATAAATATTTAGGCCCTTACGTGATGAGTGCGTGTATCATACTTGTGCTGAACTTTTAAAATATCTACCTTAAACTATAGCTATCGACTACTTAGCGATATAACAGTGGGAAAAACTTTAATAGTTAGAATTTGAATTCTTCATTAAATATGGTTCTTTTCCCGAGTTTAGTACATCTATATTTATAGAAACACGCCAAAAACGGAGGATCTTTACCTGAGTACTGATTTCATATACATTTTTGATCCTTATTATCTTTATAATAGGGTTGTATATCCACCAACTTGGTTAAATGTAGCGTACTTGTGTTGTCCTCCGCATTTGCTGTACCTCCACACTTGAATATCTTCTTATACACATGTTATATAATTGTTATAGTTTATATAATTCTCACGTCAGATATAATTCTATATACTATTAAAAGGCATAACAGTTGTTTATATCAGAATATTAATCAACAAGAAAACAACGGGTTTAGCAACAGTACTTTTAGTTTCCCATCATAAGTTTACCATTCTCCTTTGATTGTTTCCACGCTCCTTTGACCATACATATTTATCTACACGCGTATTAAGTAACTCATTATTTTTCTGTATAAATTTTGAGATTTCTTTGTATAACGCATCCTTACAAAAAATTCATTCTTCTCTTTAAGATATTAACTATTCTTCATTTAATCTGTAAAAGTAGTGTTGCCAATGGACCCGGAATATAGTCTACATTACAAGCACAGCTAGTATAGACATCTATCAGACATATAATAACGCGCCGATACAATACGGCTCAGTGATCGAAGTACTATTGTCAAGTGTCCGCTACACCGCCCTGCGATGTTACCATACAAGCTATTGTATCGTTTTGTCTTTTAACTTGTAAATTAATAGAAGTTTGTATTTTAACTTGTAAATAGTTCGACTACTAACATCACAAGAAAATGTATCGGACAGCTGACGTCTACCCAAATAGGACATTTATAATTACACAACAAGTAAATTCAAAAATATCGACAACAACACTGATTTTGGAGTGAATTTAGAAGCCTTGCCTGAAGGGGTTTTTGATAGTGGGCTGCGCCGCGGGCGCTGGTGCGGGCGCGGGCGCGGCCGCCGCGGTACCCGCGCGGAACGGGTTGCTGGCGGGAGCCTGCGGCTGCGCGGGTAGCTGCCGCTGTTGACTGTACTGCTCCTGGTACTCCTGCTGGTAGCCCTGTTGTGGCTGCTGCTGCTGCTGCTGCTCATACCCCTGGCTGTAGTTCTGATACCCTCCTTGATACGACTGGTCATAGCTGTACCCAGCGCCCGAATCTACGTTCGATTCCTCAGTCCCAGCCACTTGCCCTGACACGTTGGAGTACTCCAGATGGTTCTTATACTCCCCATTTACGGGTCGCTGGTCTTGCAAGCTGTAGGTCTGATACTCCTTGTCTGGCGGGTCAGCCATGAGGATGTTGGCCTCATTCTCAAACGGCTTGAAGTCGTAGATGTGCCGGAGGTACATGAGCACTGGAGCGTACAAGAGGTTGCTGAATGCGATGAACAGGTTCAAAGCGGTGAAGCCTATGGCTTCCACCACTTCTCCAGCAATGATGGGTCCTACAGCGTACGCGAAAGAATACGATATATCGGCGATGGCGTAGATGCTCCCGTACACAGATGAATATCGCACGTCGACTAAGTAACCGAGAGTAGGCAGTAACGCCGTGTCAATGAGGGCAATACCGAAGCAAATGCCACAGATAGGTATCATCAACATTTTGTACGAATTTGCGAACGGTATTATAAAGCAACACAAGCCTTCCAATGCGAGACCACCGGCTGCCATCAGCCATTGCTGCTGAGGATACTTCTTTGCCATTTTGACAGTAATGATCACACCGAGTACGTGGGGGAAGAACGCTGGTAGCCAAATCATTCCGATCTTCCAATTGTCTTTGGTCAGATTGTCCTCCATCCATAGCGATATAGTTGGCTCAAGGAACGCCAACGCTACGTTAGACATCATCAGAGCGCCTGCGCAGACCGCGATGTAAGGATCCATCAGTAGCTTCCAGATAGGAGTACTCTCGGGTTTGGGCTCTCTAGCTTCTTTGATTTGCGTTTTTAGAGGTTTCATTACCAGGAGCAGCATGAACCCGTCCATCAATGATATCAAAGCTAGGATCAAGAATGGGACCTCTTTTCCTGCGAATTGGTACAAAGCACCTCCGAATGGGGGAGCGACTAGGCAACCAAAGCTGATGAAGGCCAGGGCAATCCCAAGAGCTTTAGATCTCTCATTTTCTTCAGTAAACCTATCGGCTATCATCGCGAGTCCCGATGTATCAGCGAAGGCAGAGCCCACGCCTTGCAAACTCCTCGCAAAGAACAGCATGCTGTAGCTCCGGCCGCAGGCGAAGATCGATGTAGAGAGGAACATAATGATGAGTCCGATCATCATGGGCACGTCGTACCCGATGCGGTCGATTAAGGCACCAGAAAATGGGTTAATCATGAGTTGTACGATAGCCTTTGACGCGAACAGGACGCCTGTCGCTGAGTCCTGGCCCTCATGTGATGCTGGGATGATTTTGGTCGGTGTGATGGTCTTATTGCCTTCCTTGTAGGGCGCTAGAGTGACTACATGGTCATATCCTGCCTCGCCCCAGGCGCCAATGTACCTTAGGTAGTCGGGAATGATGGGTACGATCACCATGTACAACATGTTGTCTAGTAACAGCGCTATGGATACAATGACCAGGATGATCTTCCTCTGCGAGGTCGGCTCCTTGATCTTCTCCCACAGTATCTCCCGCACCTCCCGCACCTCCAGGTTCACCATCGGGATGACCGCGTTGTCGATCTTCTGCCATATCGATTGTGGTCCCTCCGCCATCTTGGATTATTTGTATCACGTTTATATGATTCTATCTGTTGTGGGCTCCTGTGCTCATCTTCAGAGGAGGGCTAGGGTTGCCCTCGTTGTGATATTCGCGTGTCGCTCACACATTTACGCGTCGTCCTTCGGCGGGACCTCGAGAGGGAGTTCGGAACCTGACAACAAACAGAAATGATCATTGTATTATCATTTCATGACAAAGGGGGATGCTGTAATGTTTCAAAAGGATTGTGAGTCGATCTTTGTTTCTGTTAGTTGTCGTTCCTCTGTCCCGAGTGGTCTTATAACGAGGGCTTCGAGTTCCAAAGATGATTCAGAGTCCTTTTGAACACAAACAAATTACTAATAAATTAGTAAAACATCACAAACATTCACACAAATAAATAATTCAGGAACGTTAACGTTTATAAACCGTTCAATCAAAATATTTAAATTATTCGCTTTGTCGTGGTCCATGGTCATTGTTTATTCATGGGTCAATAAATAATGTTCAAACCAAACGTATTTTATTCACAATGGAAATAAATATAGAAATAAAAGTTAGCAATGCATATGTAATAACTTCAATTAAATTGCAAACCAAAAAAGTCTAACTTTTCGGAGTTTAATTATTAGACAAAACAACTAATTAGTCCTTAGTATTTATCCTACAATTCAGTCTCATTACTATTTAACTCTTAATCTTTCATTCTGCAGTATAAGTGATTGACATTTTCCGCCGGCAGTTGGTATACAGACAGTAATTGTAACAACTTGTTTAACCAAAATCCAATTTGTAGGACCCTCGCCGACGCCATTACGACCAGCTTACTACGCGTTCTCATTTTTCCCTCGCAAAAAACCTCGTTCAATCACGAGAGAAATGGTATAAGCTCGGGGAGGCGATTATTTTATGTTTTGTAACGTTTCTCGATAATATGTGATATTTATTTATGACATAGTGACAATAAGTAGAGGGTGGTATTGTTTATAAATGAGTATTATACTAGTTTTTTGTCGTTTACGATACAAGTAAAGTGGTTTGATTTAAAGAAATAATTAAATAAAGGATTAATAAGGAAATAGAAATTAAAAAATAAAGAAATAGGTCGCAAATGCGACTGACAGGCAAGGGGTCTCTTGTTCGATTCCCGGGTCGGGCAAGGTATTACTGGGTTTTAAAAAAAAAATCTCAGTATTAGTACGGAGTCTCGAATTGTGCCCGGTATATGGCAATAGGCTCACCCCCTATTACATGGGACTCATAACATAAATAGTGAAAAGTTGTACAGTGGCATAATGTGCACCTCTGCCTACATCTACGGGAATAAAAGGCGTGATGTTATGTTATCAATCTGTTAGAAACAAATTTATTATATTTGCTCAAAATCCTTTCCAATTTCCGAAAGAAACAATTTAATAACTTAGCAGTTGACTATTACGTGCCAACCAGGATAAATTCAATCCCCAATATTTGGAGGAAGTAATCATCTGAAGCCGTTCAATTCTTCCCTGCCTGCCCTCTTTTGTATACAGCCTCGTTAGAAACGCGAAGGGCGGAAAATCCCTTTCCTAAGAGTTCGCACGAAAAGAGAATTTCAATGAGAAAAAGTAAAAATGCGGAAGGAAAGAAAAAAGAGTGATTAGGTAGCGCCGCTCTGTTGGGAAGTCGATTTGGGAAAGAAAAGGTTTCCAGAGAAGCCACGTCATTGTTATTAGGCTGGGAAGATGTTTCTTTTTTGTCAATGTCAGGATAAAATAGATTTAATGAAGCACAGAACTGTGATGTATTTTTGTGAAATGCGTCAAAATTAGCCAGCTTTCCATGCCATATAATTAGAACGTGTAAAAAATGAATGTCATGCATTTTGACCTCTTTTATCTTTGATTTGTAAAACGTAGCAATGCACTAAGATTTGCTTCATGTCTGCCTATATCTCATGGATATAACAAACATGATGCCATTTTTATTTGTAATTTATAAGTGTAATATAAATATGATGTTATTTTGAGTTACAAGCAACAAAATAATGTAACACAACATAACATCACGCCTTTTATCCCCAAAGGGGTAGGCAGAGGTGCACACAGAAGTAACACCCACTTTTCACTATTCATGTTATGAGTCCCATGTAATAGGGGGTGAACCTATTGCCATATTATTATACCGGGCACATTTCCAGACTCCGTGCTATTACTGAGATTTTTTTTAAATACTTTGCCCGACCCGGGAATCGACCCCAAGACCACTTGCCCGGCAGTCGCACTTGCGACCACTCGGCCCACGAGGCAGTCAAAGAACAACAAAATGAACAAAAATAATGTCTACGTAAAAAATTTCACAAACACGAAATAACTTCATCTTTGAGTTTACTTGGTACCTTTCCATGTATGTACAACATTACGTAGTATATTAAAAAGCAATAAAGGAAAACAAAACATTTGATCGCCGCAGTACCTATTATAATGAAAAGTCGTAATGTTCGGCCAAGGCTGCACGCGGCAGGTCATGGCGAGGTTATGGTAAAACATATAGATCTTAAGGGACTTGGATGGTACAAGTTATACTTAAACGTATCGAGTTGAAATTGTAAAATTTTCTTATGGCGTCGTGTGGAGAAATTCGTTGAGAGATTAGGTTTGGGTCGAGATTCATTAATGAACTTTGTGAAGCCAACAACTTAGTGTTTTGAAAATTATTGATTGGACTTTGACGCTGACTTTCCAAGTGTTTTTCTTCCTTAATGGTCTTAATTGAAATTGTAATGTCTTTTCACTATTTCAAAAATCGAGGTCATCAATTTTATCGACACGATTACTGTTTCAATTAGCGTAATTAGTATCAAAAAGAAATTGTGAATAAAAGTTTCACTCAACCACGACTGGTGAAATTAAAGTTCGCTAGAGTTTATGACTTGCGCCTTAACTTTTAGAATATTTCAGTGTAAGTAATCAAGCGAACTATTGGAGACCGGAAGTGTCGCGTGTAGCCTCCGCCTGCCTCCGTCAGCAGTGGCTTCGTGTTGTAAGCGAAGGCTTAGTGGTCATTATTACAAGTTGTGACGACCGTGAGACTATCGTAGATAGTTCATAATTTTATAAGAAGTACTTTTGCTTTTAAATTTATTTTTAATTTCTGTACATTTAGAAATACCTGCTTCCTCATGATTAGACCTTCTTCTGGTATAATAGTTAATAGTTGAATGCAGAAATTTTGCTTCTAAAGCAACGACGTCACAACAACGTGATTTTCTTTGACCAGGCGTGGTGTCACTCCGGTTCAGCCGGCCCATTCGTGCCGGCTTGGCTTTACTACACTCAACATATACTACCTAATAAATATGCAATTCTTACTTTTAACTATTATTATAATAGAGAGGATTGTAGTTAAATCCTAACTATGAACGCCTAGATTCATAAAATAAAACCATAAATTTATTAAAAGACACTAGAAACTAGAAACCCACTCTAATAGTAACCCCTATTAATACGCCCCGATGTATAAATAAACACAGCATAGAGTTTACATAATCAATTAGCTTACAAGAGGCTGAACTGAACCCCACTCGATGGAAGCACTCTTCATAACGGACAAATGAACAAACCAACTCAAACATGCCTAAAAACATACATCGTCAATAATGAACCTTACTACATTGATATTAAAGCTCATTCCCCATAGAGTCAGTGGAGCTTGAATGGGCCGGGTCGAGCGGAGTGATAAATACCAAACTCACAGAAAACCGGTGTTCAAATTCCAATCCTTAAATTCCTAATCCTCAAAAGAAAGGCAACGCTTATGTAACTCCTCTGATGTTGTGGGTGTCCATGGGCGGCGCAAATTGCTTAAAATCAGATGATCCTTCTGCTCGTTTGCCACTCTATTCCATAATAAACATTCTTAATGAACCTTACTACATTGGCATAAAAGTCATCAATATATGACCGTCTGATCGCAGGTACCAGGCTCGCATATATACAAAGAGATTCATACATGTTTACTTTATAAGAGTGTGTAGGTGTATTCTGGAACACTACGCTAGTCAATCGATAGAGGCTAACAGGGACGGCTATTCATAGAACATCTATTCTTAGCTTGTGAACGGCTAAAATGGAAAACTTATACAATAAAAACGTTAAGTTTCTTCGAAGAAAATTCTAGAGAAACTAAGCTAAAGAAATAAGTGTCTAATCGGATCGTAGGTAGTAGGTGTTGGTTTAAAGTTTCTACCTTACCTCCTTACAATAGAAGCGTGAGTTTATACATATATTTTAAATAACATTTTATTGTGCTATTTAAAATACTGCTACAACATGTCTCCCTATTCAATTTACTTGCAATACAGAAAGAATTGATCGGTTTTCAGATTAGATTCTGAAGTCGATAGATACCTTGTTCTATCCCAAAGCGGCTCAATTTGTTTTAAAACAATTCTGAAGTACAACGATTAGTGAATGTAAATGCAGCGAAAGAAGTCTAAGAGATGGCCTCATTGGCCAACTGGTCGCAAGAGGTCTCGGATCCGATTCCCGGGTCAGGCAAAGTATTACTGGTTTTTTTTTAGAAATTTCAGTAGTAATACGGAGTCTGGAAATGTGCTCGGTATATGGCAATAGGCTCAACTCCCTATTACATGGGACTCATAAATATTGTGAAAAGTGTACATTGTACAGTGGCATTAAGTGCTGTAATCTGCCTAGTTTCTTTTTGCCTACCCCAATACATGGGCGTGATACTATCACTCATGACTGAGTAAGCGTGTAACATACAATGTACATATATTACTACGTTTTTACAAAACAAAAAGCATACACATTTCTTTGTCATAACTTATTCATATCACAGCCGACATCTATCTAAAAATAGCTCGAAATATTCGCAACGTGGAAACTTCTAGTGTTGCTGCGTGTGTTGTATATTGATCGCTGTCGTGCACGAGCACAGTCACTGCTACAGCAGCACACTACTAGCGGGCTGTTGTAGGGCTGTCACGCGAGCACGAACTTGACGCGACGAGTTTCGTGCTCAGGTGACTGTGTTTTTGTGGTTGTATTATTAAGCAATGTTCGAGAGGTAGAGGTCGTGCAGCCCTTGCTCATTAAATAATCTTATATTGTTAAGTATTTATTGTGTAAGTGCGAGTTGGCTTTGTGCTACTGTATTTTTGTCTTGAAGTACAATCACCAATTTTCATTTTCAATTTTGTTTAGAATTTTTCGGGTTAGCGAAATTATTTAGAAGAAAGTATCCTAATTTTAGGTAATTGTAGCTGTCAGCGAGTTTAAATTTCATTTGTTCAGCGATTAATCTTTAAAAGTAAAAAAATTAAAACTTTTTAATGTATAATAAAAAACCTCTTTTTAGGTAGGTATATCTTTGGTGATAAATTTCTTTATAAATTATTTTTATAGGTAATATACCCTTAACCCCTTATCTGCCGGCATGTGAGGCACAATAGAAAACACATTGTGTGTTCGTCCCCGGCATACCAGGGGTTAAAACGTACTCTTAATTATACGTTAAACATTTACCACATTTCAAATTTAGACATTCCTATTAAAGTACCGCATTACATCTATTTTATTCAAGTAATAATTCATAACATTTATAGCTATAAATATTCACTATACACATTATGATTAATGGCCGCGACTTGAATAGGCTCTGGGCGGCGAGGTAACAGCGCTAGTAGCTCGCCGCCTAGAATCTATTATACTTATACACAAATAGTTCTGCAATGCGCTGAACTTTATGCTTGTAAATATTATTTAAGTGACCTTGAACTTTAGTATTGCAGTATTAGTAAATGGGTTGGTTTTATAGATCTTGATAAACGGTTTACGTTAAACGTGGTTAAAGGTGTGCCGCAGTAAAGGTTTGGTAGTTTCTTCGTTCGTTTACCCTCAGGGCGGTTATTTCATCATACGTTTTGATTTTAAGGTAAAAAGTGTCTGTGTTGTTTGTCGTTTAACCCGTCGAGCGTCCGCATTCCTTATGATCCAACGGGTGCACACGTGACATTTGGAGTATTTTTTTTATGATCCACCGGGTGCTCATAAGGACGCTCGAGGGGTTAAGGGTCGAGTTTCCCAACGCCAGATAAATTTTAACTGAGAAATAACTTTGAACATTTTATACCTAATTGTTCCATACTAAAAACTGTCAAATGTCAATTTTACCTCTATACTATAGTAAAGAATTAACTGATGATTGAAAAATCGGCCCTTTGTGATATTGAAAATCACAGAAAAGAAATAAAAATTACTAAAACACGAGCTAACTAGTGTAATTGTTAACAATTACTCTTTACAACATCATGTATCACTTTAAATAAAAACAATTCAATATCACACAATCATTATTAATTACACACTAAGTATTTCCTTAGTACCAAGACCTAATAATAAATGACACAGCAACCTATCTATTAGAAATAGTGTCTTTTATGAACGAAGGACCCCCATACCCGTAGTACGGCCCCCATGAACTGGTATAGCTAATGAAATCATGGTTATAGTCCCCATAACCGTAGCTAATGGCTTCGTTATGGGACCTGTTTATTAGTTCCGCGGAATTATCGTAAATTATGTCAAACTAAAGGGTTTATGTTCGTGAGAGAAGTTTTGCTATGGTTATAGAAACTGTGTGTTTACTTCTAATCCGAATACAATATTATATTTTGTGTTGTTAAGTACCCTTTCAGGTAAAAACTATCGAACAGATCTGAATGCAAAACACAGCAATAGATTGTAGTAGTGAATACATATATAATGCTTTCTTTTGGAAATGCGAGCAAAGCCGCTAATAAAAGGTTATCACGAATAATAAACACTTTAAATAGACGCAAAAACTAACTATTATTAAAGTCTACTTTTTTAACTTCCACTCAATACTACTCTTCCAATCAATACCGGGCCTGGTGGTAAGCGATGATGCGGTCTACGATGAAGCACGTCCTCCCATAAGCAACCTTACTCGGGCCTTGAAGACACCCAGGTTATACGCTTCAGGAAATATAGACTCTGGCAGAGAATTTCACTCGTTAGGAGTATGCACAAGGAAACTTGATGCGAAACGCTCGTACTACTACGGCCATTAATTAAAGTTTGTACAATATCAATATGTAGCACCTAATACAAAGAAAAAGAACGAATAAAGTACAACCATTCTATCTTCGTTTTCCATTCTCCAATACAATACATCTAGAAAAGCATCGTTTTTAAAATATTATCCCATTTTCAGCTAACAGAACAGTGCCGTGACTAAAATACGCAATGGTTGGGGCTCTGCTTACCCCCTAACTGGATTATATTGAAGGTAAACAGTCGCATTAAAATGAAATGAAATTGCAATTTCTATGGGAGATGGACTCCCTGTGGAGAGTACAGGCGCATGACAATGTTGCTTGGGTTTCGTGGTGGTTTTAATTATTATTATTGTAAACCGTAACTATTCAAATATGTATAATATTTGAATAGTTACTGTTTGTTTTTCATGTGTTTAATTGATCTTGTATGTTCAGGATTTGTTTTGTTTGAGAGCTAAATGAAATAAATAAATGGTGTTAATTTTTTTTATGTACTTCTCTACAAAATTCTCTTGTCTAATACTGTTAACTAAAAAACCTAGTTAATTTCAATAACAAACGTAATTATGTTGATGTAAAGAAAATTGTAAGTAAGCTCACTTTAAAGAATGTAACAAAAAAACTTTCAAGTATGTAATGTAAGTCTGACATTCTGATTGTTTTTCCTCCAAACTCAAACAAATATGTAGGTCAATCTAGGCAGTTTTTCCGGAGTAAAAACATACAAGGAAAACATTTCCAGAAAAAAAAGAATACGACAAATAGAATCACTGTAATAATATAAAAACGATTAGGTTCTATAGCGTCCGCTACGTGATATTTCACGTAGCAACACGCAATTTCATTGTACCCTAGTTCTGTTGATAGCTTAGCCTGGAACATCTCCTTTTTCTAAGATAAATATATCAAGAAAATGATACAATTTCTTCCTACATGTTTCCCTTTTAGTATTACTAGGTACTGCCCACAGATTGAAATCTATCCCAAGAGTCCCACACATTGTTAATACACGTCAATTGTTTTTTTAAGCGAATGCGCTGCTTTGTCTATTTGCGAAAATAAATTCACTTGTTTCACTTGTTATTGTTATTTATTTATCTCTACATGTTATAAAACAAAGTCCCCCCGCCCCGCGTCTGTCTGTCTGTCTGTCTGTTAGCGATAAACTCGAAAAGTATGAGTCTGATTATCATACAATTTTCAACAACAGAAAGAGTGACGCTTGGGGAAGGATTTTTTTAATGAGGGAAAATCATCGAATGACTTCTCCTGCCTGGTTGAGGTGGGAGGGAGTGACTCTTACTTTACTTAGGTTCAGGAGTTATAATATGTATAGTTTATTTATAAAAATTTACCTAAACTGTCATGACAGATTTCTCTATTTCGATAGTGAGACTTTTAAAACTAAATCTACATTACTACTAATTTAAATCAAACTAACAAAATAAAAAAAAACACAAAATCTAAACTAAACTGAACTTAATAATAAGAAATACGTACATAGAAAAAAAAAATTACAAAATAAAGAAATATTAATTCTTAAGTTTTCTTAACATTCAAGTAGGTTGTGTAAAATCCCAGTTACCGTGTCTACATATACGATACGTCTAGCCATTTAACTTTATTTATAAAAAAACAAATACCGATTTATCTCGTCTAAGATGTGAGATGATTCCACAAATCAGAAGAAATTAGTTTATTAGGCGAAGGCATTTCACATTAGGCGAAGATGACGTGTTAATCACGTTAAATTATATTAAAAGTACATTTTGGAATACAGCTAGTCCGTGACACAGAAGTATTTGCAACTCACATAATAAAATAGGAGATTAATTATCGTACATACATTCCGATACTCTTTATTGCACAGGGCCATTTTGGACATTGTCTTTTGAAGTAAAACAAGCCTGTAAACTTACTTCCCATGGTTGACACCCTTACCAAAAACTCACGAAAATATGGTCAACATAGATAGTTTCCGTCGTGTTCCAGTCGATATATAGGCCCACGGCTTTACATGATTCACTAAACGACTGTTGTTTGGCCCTTGAAATAGTGTTTCGTTACAATATTCCACTTAAATTCAATATTCTTATCCATTGCAAGTAACGATACGAATGGTTATAGCATTGTGTAACCTTCTTAATCCATGAATGAACTATAATTTGTTTCAACCATTTTTTGCCAATTACCAATCACTTATCAAAAAAGTATGCATTACTATTTCACCAAAATCCTGTGACACAAGTATAACGCGCGGGTATGTCGCTTAGGTGTACAGGCGGCTCTTGAAAGGGCAGGTGAGTTAGGGCGAGTTAATTTCGCAGGGGCGGCGCCCTCTCCCCGGGGAGGGGGAGGAAGGGAGAGTGACCTGTCCCGGTCTCCTCGAGGGGAGAGCCTTTGAATTTTTTATACGCTTTTTTGGCAAGCACTTTGTGAAATATTTTCCATTCGTCTGGTATTTTTGTTGGCATTAAATAAATATAGGTTTTACAAACGTAGGACTGTTCGCTCGGGTTGTGTTTAGCTTCCTACGTACTGAATTAATGCTAGGTACATTATTTATGTAGGTTGTTCAGTCTGCTGTAGTCCTGTATAATTGAAGGGTAACTCGGTACGAGGAATTATGTTTTTCAAATGTGAATATGATATGAATTATACAATCGAGACGTACAGTCTGAGTTAAAGGTTGTTGTATTTAGAAATCAATTCGTTTAACTTTTCTTGTAGAAGATAATATCTCTTTAACTGTATTCATACAAACATAAGACATTCTAGACACTAGTAATAACAGTGTAGCTATATGTCTGTACGGTGTCTGGCACAGTGTGATGCACCGCTGTGACGTCACAATAGGGAGCTGATCCCGCCGGCTCTTTGACGGGCACCCGGCGCCCCGGGGAATACCCAATGTAGTTATATTTGCTTTACTGGGGACAGAATAAACTAGACTAAAGGTAGAAAGGATGGAATACGGAATTAATTTTCCTGTCGGACCTTTTTTATAAGATAGTTGTAAGAGAGTTTTTGTATAGTCAGTAGAACAAAGAGTTTTCTTGTCTTTCTATGAGTTAAAAGGTTGAAACTAACCTCTTTACTCATAGATTAGGCTTCCATGGCCAAGGTCGACCAAGTGTGGCAACACATGTCACATGTCAACGGATGACGTCACAAAATCCTACATCGCACATGCAAAGTTTACATGCAAAATTAACACGGATAGAAAATCCCAACGAACAACTGTTGGGCAGAAAGCCCGCCAGGCACGATCACCTCGCCTGGTCGGAGGGTCGTCCTTTTCCGATCTTAGGGAACTATACTCTCTGTTCCCTAAACAAGAATGTCCTACCTTTAATGGTCTTACCGATTCACCGCACCGTTTACAATTTCGCTTATCGAACGAATAGTAATCAAAGATTAGCTAAATGAAAGTTAAGGATAGCTAATGAGAGTAGTGCAGCCTCCACATTACATCTGAGAAGTAAAACAAAGTGATTATTTTAGATACAAGCCTTTTCTTACAGTATTGATTTATTTAAGTGACATATAGGCGATTGGGTAACATAGTGTTAGTCTATATTGTTGTAAAATATAAATAAATTAGATACGGAATTTCATAACGTCTCCCAAAATATCCCTTTTTCAAACAGATCCACCTTTACTATAGAATTACATTCGAAACCATTTACTCGTGACATTGTTCTAAGTTCCCTAATATTGGTGCGTGTCATAAGCAGAGGTCTCCAGCAGAGAGCCAACAAAAGCCGAGCCACTCCCGCTGAGCCTTTGATCGAAACGCAATACGATTCTACCTTTATAATTGTATGTTTCGATATAGATATCGTTTTGTTAAGGTATATAATAAGTGCGCCCCGTAAGACTTGACATTGCGGAAATATAGGCCGTATTGTCTGAGTCTATTTCTAAATTCTTCTTTGTTTTGTCTCTATAGAGGTACTTATGAAAATGTAATAAAGTGCTTGCAATCAAATAACTTACCCGATAGGTAACTGAATGGTATTAGATTTCGTATGACATTAGGTAAGATGAATTTAATGAAGATCACACTAATACTATAAATGTGAAAGTTTATTTGTTTGTACATATGTGTGTCCGTCAATCACGCTGAAACTACTGAACCCATTTTGATGAAATTTGGTATACAGGCAGGTCATGGGCTGACTTAGGTGAAACAATAACTACTTCTTAACCCGATCAAATGCTCCCATGGGATAAAACAGCAATACGCGGGCGAAGTCGCAGGTAAAACTTAGTAATTTTATCACTACATAGTATAAAACAAACTCGCTATCCGCCGTCTGTCTGTCCCTATGTATGCTTAGATCTTTAAAACTACGAAACGGATTTTGATGCGGTTTTTTTAATAGATAGAGTGATTCTTAAGGAAGGTTCACATGTATAACACATGCATATTACACCAGTGCGAAGCCGGGGCGGGTCGCTTGTAAAGAATAAAAAGATTTGTACCTTAGCTTAGGCAAAGCCACCAAAGATACAAATAACATATTCTAAACAATTCTATAGCAGTTTACCTTAGCCCGCTACACACCATACCGGCGCAGAATCAATTTAAAAATCCCTAACAACGTGCTTCCCTGCCGGAGTTAGGGTCGAGGGTGCTCGAGGCGTGCCCTATCACAGCCCCCTCCAGGGTACCAGCTCGTCGGTTCTTTGTTCAGCTCACAGTGCCACAATGGAACGTACTCTACAGACGGGAGATAAATGGTATTGTTTTATTTGTTTGCTGTTAAAGGAGGTTGTAGAATGTAATGAATTTATTAGGAAATATTGATTAGGTTATTTTTCAAAGGATTCTACAAGAGATAGGATTATGATAAGAGAATCAAGTTGAGATCCTAGTCTAATTAGGAAAGGTAAGGAGAAAGAAGAAGTTAGGCATATATTGGAGCAGTTTTTAAATTATTCTATTCATTTGAGACTTCAAGTAATTGTTTTTATAGTAACTATCGTGGGACATACTAAATTAACAAAAAATCACGGGCTACTCACATGTATACTGAAAAAAGCTCTACTACTTTCGAGCCCACAGAAGGGCTCTTCCTCATAAGCAGTGTGGGCGGTATGTAACTTCAAGTAATTTGTGATCTACCACTAAAATCTGTCTTTCATTTGACTTTCGAGAAATACCAACTACGACCCGGTATGTATAGTAACAACTCATTATCAGTAATTTCCAGTGTATACTACTGAGTTTACAGTACAGGGTGAACGTCACCACGATATTAATGACCACTCCGTCCCTGACACACTTTCAAAGCACGGAAAAATACTAGAAAACATTCATTATATACCCACTCGATACTGGAAATAAATTACCCTTACACTCGATACAATGTAAAACCTTCCTTCACTAGATCTATACAAAAGAATCCATTATTGCCACAAAATAATGAAAAAGACTTTCAACATCACTTGATATTGTTAAAAAAATAAAACACAACTCCGCATTTACCACCGAGTTAATCCAAAGTCGACCTTAATGCCAGAGAAATAAGAATTTAATAAATTCAAGCTGCAACCATAACTAAGTTGGTATTTTTCCTAGCGTTTCATTTTGCGAGGAGAACGGGGCAAACTGGATTATGTCAGATGTCCCAGGGGATGCGGGGAAGTGGGGCGTGGAGGGAAAAGTTTACGTAAGTCAGCTGTAATCTTGTTTGGGTTGAAGGGTTTTAGGCCTTATTTATTTAAGCTCGCGGCCATACATTTGTGATGGGATCTCAAACTTCAGACCCTTGACAATAGTTTATGGCGGTACCGGAATGGCTTACTAACTCGTTTTTGTATTTGTATCGGAACTGTCGGTTATCTTATCCAGGAATAATGATAATTTCAATCAAGGTTTTCCCACAAATTACGTTTTGATGATGATTGCATTGTTGGGGAATTTAACATAGCGACATCACTTTGGTTTGGATTTCTAATCTCGCTGTTGACTTTAAGTAAATATTTGTCGATTTTTTTCGTATTACCACAAAAATAGCGACATTTTGTGCGTATAGACAAACACGCAAATTCATTAATTAAAATATTTATCACACAACAAGACGTAACCGACGATTCAGCAATTAACAACAAGCTCGGAGTTTCATTTAATTTGGTTACATGTAAAGTCACAAACACGATTACTGCCTCAAAGTGCTTGATCACTTGAGCGCCGCCGCGAGCTCCACTGCGCCCCGACCTCCCCGCTGTCACCGCTTTGATCTCAAAGAGCCCCAGTCTCCTCACACAGAATATCTAATAACTACAGCTATGAAATATTGCGGTTAGGGTTTATTTGTAGAAATGTAGATATAACTGTGACTCAGTATTTGTACCTATGTTTAAATACATAACGTTTCTTGGTCGATTACGTAAAAACTACTTAAACAAATTAAATGCAATGTGAATCGTCAAAAAGTCATGATGTTATTCTTAAGAATGGTGATATTTTCAGAGGCTTAAAGCTCATTGAAGTCTATTTATGCTAACTTTAGTAGCAGAACATATTAAATTGTATAATAGTAAAGTAAGTTGCGTAAACTCAACATAATCTTGAATAAACGATACGTCAAATTGTTTCAGAAAGCTGTTATCTTCAAAGTGGCGAGGAAAATATTGCTCGCAGAGTTTTGTCCCCGGAGCCCTGTGGAGCGGTAACGTTACCTTGGAGCGGTAAGTTAATACTTTTCATAAAAACCTTCTTATAACATCTTACATTACCTTCCATTGCCATTGCTGTCTATCTTTTTTTATTCTATTTTTAAACTCACTCCGTATCCATCTCACTCATTCCGTCTTACATCATCTTTTAATATCTATTGTTTTATTTGTAAAACACATCTTAATGCCCTAGTAAAAAAACTCCTGAATTTAAGTCACGTAATCCCAAAGCTGATTAATCCACTCGGTATCCTGCACAAAGACTCAATACTCCTGCACTCCACATAAATCCTGAATCAACAGAGGAAATTGTCACTCTCGACTCTCTAGCCCAATTCTAAGCGAAAGCACTTGATCAGTAAATCCTCTTCACTGGCACTCCACCCCTCTCGGAGGAGGTTGGGACCTCCCTGACCTTTTTATACTCAGCACTCTTTCACTCTTGTATAGTTCCTCTACGTGTCGAGAGGTTCACACAAGTCTGCTTTCAATATTTGATTTTGAAAAGTTCTAACGAGTGGGTTTTTGAAAGTTGTTTGTTTTTATGGGATTTTAATTCAGCCCTGTCTTTTTGTTGGATTTTCGTGTAAGTAGTTCGTGAATGAAATTACTATATCTACTATATAAAAATAAGTCTTGTTTTCCTTCCTGACGCTATAACTCCAGGACGCAAGAACCGATTTCCACGGTTTTGGATTCGTTGGAAAGGTTTCGGGTTCCGTGAGGTTTATAGCAAAGAAAATTCAGAAAACAAATTTTTCTTCATCTTTTTATCACCAAACGAAATGTTACATAAAACGAAGCCATCTGGTGGCGAAACGGAGTTCACCGGGTTTGCTAGTTATGATATATAAATGAACTCTATTACCTAATTGCTCTGACGTTCAAATGATTATTTTCAACATCTTAATTCTCAAGTGAAATAAAACTGTTCTCCAATAAGCCACGACTACTCTGAACTCAGCTGACAATGTATTAAGTACTCAATAGTGTTTTAAACCGATAACAGCAATAAACTTTTATTTGTAACAAGGTAATATAAACTCACATCAGCCCTTTATGATACCTATACTCTACCTATATCGCATATTGGTACATATCGGAGTACCTATACGACCGCCTCCGTCGATACGTTCCAATACTTTTAAAGTCTAGAAACGTTTTCTGAACAAGTTTTATACCGACAGCTGGTGCTTAGGGAATATTTATTCACGTACGTACAAATAAAAATACACACACGATATAACACTCTAATACTTTCAGAATTAAATTTATTTCGTAATATCAGCCGTTTTATAAGCATACTTGAACTTTCTTAGACACAATATAAGCTTGTAAAATATATGTATAATCAATTTGAAACCCTAACGCATTAAGTATACGGTTTATTTTTCAATATCAACAGTTTTATAAGTATTTCCCAGACACATATCTCACAGTAGTCGTTCATTTTGCACGGCAGTGTAATAGTGCACCGCAGTAATTGCTCGACACTGTATCCGAGTGAAACATTGTGGGGTGAACCACGTAAATGAAGCCACCGCTAAAGACATCACAGAAAACTAAACTCTATTGCTGAAGGTTAAAGTTGAATATTAGAAAAACTATAAAGAATTGTTAAGTATGAGATAGAGGAAATTGGACTCTGTGTAGACAACTACACAGAGTCCAATTTACAAATTATTACAAAATAAAGATGTGTTTTTATGAATGGGATGCTGTGAACTGGTGTAGTGGTATAGTAGGTTGTGATGTAAGCTGAGGCGGTGGAAATTGTTTCTCGGAGTCGGAAAATATACGAGTAGGTACCTATGAGTAGATATTAGATTACGGTACGATGAAAATGAAATAGTGCATTTTGTTAACATTTCAGTACTTATTTTCAAGCACTAGTTTCTACATAAACTAAGGAATCTGTATTTTTAATTTTTCGCTCTCATTGGCGTAACTACAGGGCGGCAATTCGACACAATGCCACTGGCTTCAAGGTGGAACTCCCGTTCAAAGGTATTCAGCTGAACTTCTCAGCTTTTTATTGAAAACGTAGGCCCATCCGATGACTTTGCCAAGGGCTCCGAATGGTATAGTGACGCCACTGTTCGCTCTATAACTTCTTCTAGTTTGTTTGTAAAATAACTCTTTATCGCAATACTCCCTATTTCATGCTAATAGCTACTAAAACACTTTCAGTTTATGCTAAACATTGATAAATTGCAGTATATCGTGCCTCGTGGCCACCTCCCCGTGTTTATTGTGAACACATTTGACACATAATTATTTAGGTTATTAGGTTAATTGCTAGATAATCGTTTAACTTTTTAAATACCATTCTATGCTAACCTTCGACATTCCTCTTGAAAAATAAATGAATTTTTCACGATAGCTAATAAAAAAAGTTTTAACAGTAAAACTCATACAACCAACCACATAAAAGATACACGTTTTATGCCCAAAAAACCCGATTGGGCAGAAAAAATTCGGTCGTAAATCCGATGCCCGGACAGGGTCCCGGCATAACGAGGTACCCGCGGGCAATAAAGCTGTTACCGAGCCCCGAAATTGGCCGAACGCGTTCGGCTATCTTCGGTAAATGGTAGCCATTTTAGTTTGAGATTTGAAATGTCAAGTGTGGGTGTGATTGGATCGTTAGAATTTATTAGAATTGTGATCGTTAGGGCTCTCATATTTTTTGTGTCACTTTATAATTGTAAATCTTTTATTTTGTACATGTGTTTGCTTAATTATTTTTGTTTGGAACCCCGGCCTTTATATTGTACTGGTTTTGTAAATCAATTGTTTTGCTATTAAAACATAGAGGTAAATAAATAATAGACAAAATTGTTTACACAATTATACCCCTTCTGTTTGTTTTTACTTACCTCTATATACCTATATGAATTAAGACATACATAATTCTGAAAGCCTTGATATTCTTTACAAACTTTCATAATATTTTTCTCGAGTAAATTACCTATCTCAACAATACAATACAAACTATATATTTAACTCTATCTTCACTTGGTATTGAGCAAAGGTTCCATTTGATTTATTTTGTAACCGTTTAGCTATGGATACCCGTATAATGTCCCCTCCTTACAAGGCGGTATTAGCAGCGTGGTTATCGACACGATCGCCACAAATCATCCCGCGGCCGACACATTACTGACGGCTAATTTAACAGGGGTGGGCAGAGGACTTGGGTCTGTGTGCCTCATTGGACATATACCTCTTTTTGAAGAGAATTGCGAATGAAGCTAACGATGGGAAAATAAATAGTAGACTTTGTTTTGGTTATGGTTTTGTTGAAAATTATCAGATGTTGTTCAAATGAAAAGCTAAGAAATAATTGCCAGTATATGTAACTCGCACTAACAATAATAGGCATAAGTTCTTCATTACACAATATTACTGACTGCACTGCAACTAGCTGCCGCACAACGTGTCGCGGGTTCGATTCCTGCACAGAACAACTATTTGAGTGATCCATAAATTGTTGTTCCAGGTCTGGGTATAATGTGCATGTGAACTTCGCATTTACAACTTCTGTTCTAAGATTATCGCCATATACTTTCATTAAAAATCTAGTATTTAATTAGGATAAGTAATATTAGCAAAAACTACCATAACAATAATGTTGCCCAAAAAAAATTAAAAAAAACTCTTATCTATCACTATATTATTTAAGATTCTAAATTCGCAACGTATGAGATAGACGATTACCACTAATAGTAAGCATGACAAGCTACCAAACAGCCGTACGACAATATCGCACATCTCTGCTTGCTCCCCTACTGTTGTTAGTGTGAGGGGAGGAAGCCATCTTGCAAATATTATTATTGCGTCATAATAGGCCGGCATTCAGCGCGGACAGTTATGTCTCACGGTTTATTTATTTCTTAATAAATGATGTTTATCTATACCATGGTGTGGTGGAACTGGGAAATTATTAACTATGGGACGTATATGAACTGTTATTTGTTTGAGATTCAATGTAGAGATCAGTATTATAAAGGTCATTGATTTTTATAGATTAAGGTGGGTAAACAAGTATCGGTTGACCTGGTGGTACCCGCAATATCATAGATATTAAGCACCTTTGGTGGTTAATTGAACCTCCTTGAGTTATACGCATCATCATCAACAGCCTATAAATGCCCACTGCTGAGCAAAGCCTCTTCTCACACGGAGAAGGTTAGAGCATTAATCACCACGCTTGCTCAATGCGGGTTGGCGATTTCAAACTTATAATTAGAAATTATAAGTCCAGGTTTCCTCACGATGTTTTCCTTCACCGTTAGTCAGTGGTGTCTAAATAATCTTAGAAAGTACATATAACTCGGAAAAAGTCACATTGGTACTTGCCGTTGGTAGGTTTCGAACCCGCACCCTCATGCATGAGAAGTAGGCGTCTTAAACCTCCGGGCCACCACGACTTTCGCGCGTTATACGCATATTGTAGTTAAAAAATACCTTTTTTTTATGACGGGGGGAAACCTTCCAAAGGCGCCTAGCTTTTTGGGGAAAAGACTAGATAGTATGGGATTTTACTTGAAGGAGGCACTGGGTCCTCTCAGTAGATCAACTCTGAAGCCCCCACAGTGCAACGCCTGTTACGGCACGCCCCAATGGACACCTATGTGTCTTTCCTAGAGCCTTTAGTTACAAAATACCTGCCTAACATTTACTATACTTATAGAAGATTCAGATAACAATGTTATAAGTGACATTTCTAAATATAATTTATTTATTCTACGTCATCACTAAGGAGTGAGTAGTTCTAAATATCATAAAATATGTATTTGTATCCAACAAATGGATCTAAATAGGATTCCCGTGTCGAACGGATTAGATTAAGCCTAGTGCGCGCTCAACTTATTTTCAATGATTACGTAAAAGCATTGTAATGTTAAAAA
Organism: Spodoptera littoralis; assembly: GCA_902850265.1. Lineage (NCBI taxonomy): Eukaryota > Metazoa > Arthropoda > Insecta > Lepidoptera > Noctuidae > Spodoptera > Spodoptera littoralis. The sequence continues at coordinate 425,395 of LR824542.2, read as the reverse complement.
TGTTACCTAGATTAGAATTAGTTTTATTTTAATGCCTAAATTATCTGACTGCCTCATTGACGGGCAAGGGGTCTCGGGTTTGGTTCCTGGAAAGAGCAAAGTATTACTGGGTTTATAAAAAAAATATCTGTAGTTGCACGGAGTCGGGAATTGTACTAGGTATATGGCAATAGGCTCACCTCCTATTACATGGGGCTCATGACATAAATAGTGAAGACTGGGTATAACATTGTACAGTGACATTAAGTGTCATAACGTGCACCTTTGCCTACCCGTTCGGGGATAAAAGCCGTCATGTTATATTTTATTTGCCTAAATTATCTTGATATTACTTGCTATCCCGCTAGACCTATATAACATGGAGATGTGTGTATAGTTAATTTGATGAAATCTAGTTCGGGGAGGACATATAATTTTCACAGAAAACTACTCCGTTATAGTTACTTCTAACTACACAGTTTGTCGACCTACTTTGAGTTATTTACCCATAATTAACCACCAACTATCTACCAACAATTACTACGTCCAATGGAATGAAATAACAGTTCTATTCTTCATAAAACGACCCTTTACTTTTTACCCGCCCAATTAAAAAACAAAAGAGCATTCCTATAGATTTTTTCTCTACTCTCTATTCTAAAGATTGAACAAAGCGTCGACACCTCCACGCCATGGGCTGTGGTGTAAACCAGTGAACAATACCACACCAAACAAACTTAATCCCAAGCTTAATGACTGTAGGGGGTTCTACATATAAATATTGTCCTCCGTTCCTCCTTACCTCTGTTCCTCCCCTAGCTTACATTTATTGCCGTTGTACCCGCAATGTGAATTCACGGATACTGTGAATGCCTCGGTATTGTTAGGGGACAGTAAGGGTTGTGCTCAATTGTTAGCGTGATTTTTTGGTTCCGTTTATGGTAAAGTATAAAGAGATAATTTGAAAGTGGAAATTGTTATTAACCCTTGAAATTATTATATGTTTTATTGATCACCTTCATTTAATAACACTGTCACCTAATTATACAACTGTAAATGGAAGCCCTCAGTTATCTGGTAATCACATATATAATATCATACAACTACAATTACCTAACCTAAAACAAAGGTTTGGTCGTTGGATAAAGTATTATTATTAGCTGTCTATTACTTCAGGGAAATACAATAAACATATGTATATCATAGAAAATGTACAAAAACAGAACCACTGTCATCCACTCACCCACCATAATATCTCATTAACGCAAGAAGTTGCCATAAATCCATTCTGCACCCTGATTGAGACACGTTCAGTGAGGAGGGGAGGTTGGGGCACTACACACCACACGACACTAACTAGGGAGATAAATACAACTCGTGATTGTCCCGAACGACACCGGAATACTAATGAACAGTACTGACAAAACTACATCGCCACCGCTTTTATTGTGGAACCTGTTCTACTAATGTGATTATACATACTACTATGTTCCAGTTATAGTAATTATTTACGTATTATAACTTAATGAATGAACACTAATATATACACATTCGACATTATTATTCTCACGGAGACGTGGTTGACGGATGGTGTTTTGGATGGTGAATTATTTAATGGGGATTATATGGTGTGGCGTCGTGACCGCGACTTTCAACTCACTGGCCAAACGCGTGGGGGTGGTGTTTTGATAGCCGTCCGTAGGGGTATTGGTGCAATCCCGCAGTTAGGTCTTCATTCCTCGGCCGAGGACCTATGGGTTTCTATTAATTTTAGTCAACCAGGGACTAAAAGGCATTTTAAATTGTACGTTTGCGTTCTGTACCTGTGTAATCAGAACCGGGGTCATTCCTTTTCTGTTCAATTGTTTAATTTCCTAAATAAGTTAAATGGAGTAGTATTAAATAATCTAACTGATAAATTTCTTATCGTGGGGGATTTTAATTTAAGTGGTATAGCATGGCATAAGACGTACGACTTTTATTCACCTACCAACATATGTTCAAGTGACGAATACCTCCTTACGGACGAATTGAAGGTGTTATCATTGAACCAATACAATGGAGTATTGAATAAACACGGTAAGCTGTTGGATTTGGTTTTATGCAATGAGACCATATATGTGGGTGAATGTTTGGACCCCCTGGTGCCGATAGACGACTACCACCCGGCCCTAAGTATCGTCGCTAGTTTATCCGGTCACACTTGTCTAGCATCGTCACCGTACACTAAATACTTATTTGACAGAGGTAATTTTGAATCTATTAACGAAGAGATTGCGGCCATTGACTGGGTGTGTGAATTCGGAAGTAAATCACTTGGTGACTCACTTACCTTTTTTTATAATACCTTATCGGAGTTACAAGATAAATTTGTTCCCAAGAGGCGGGTTTACAACAATACCTACCCTATCTGGTATTCTTCCCAACTTAAGAGACTCTTAAAGGATAAATATAAATATCATCGCAAATTAAAGGTATATGGCAGATTGGCGGATGAGGTGACCTTTAAACATCTGCGCGAGAGGATCACCAGACTTGAAGGTGAATGTTACACTGCTTACATAGCTAGTACAGAAGCCGGTATTAGAGTAAACCCGAAGCGATTTTGGAGCTTTGTCAAGCATCGCTCCAGGTCTGGCACTATACCTGGCTATTTAACTTACGGTGACGCCACGGTTTCCTCCACAATGACTATCTGTGAAGCATTCTCCACCCACTTTCGTTCCACCTTTCTAGAACCGGACATTGACTCCCATGTGTCTCAAATTCGTAACCATGACGTCTCGACTGCATCTGACATTCATTCTATTGAAATTAAGGTCGATTCAATTATGAGATTGTTGTCCAACCTCGACCCTCACAAGGGCGCTGGGCCGGATAACATATCACCCAAATTTCTTATTAAGTGTGCTAAATCTATAGCTCTTCCAGTCTCCCTATTGTTTACAAAATCTTTATCTACAGGTACTGTACCCCAAGTCTGGAAGTCTGCCTATATTACACCCGTGCATAAAAAAGGTCCAAAAACTGAAGTCACCAACTATAGACCTATCTCAAAGTTATGTATCTTGGGCAAAGTATTTGAGAGGGTGATATATGATCAGGTCTACGCGGCTCTTAGGAATTGTTTCAGTCCCTTCCAACACGGGTTTTTGAGGGGTCGTTCGACTGTTACTAATTTGGCTGTACTGAACGATTTCGTGTCGCGAAGCATGGATGGTGGAGCTCAGGTCGATGTAGTCTATACAGATTATTCGAAATGTTTCGATCGAATAGATCACAGAATTCTCCTATCTAAATTATGGCTTGCAGGTATCCACGGGGATTTGCTTCGATGGTTCGCATCATATCTTGCATACAGGACTCAGGCCGTTGTTATCAATAATTATATATCTAGTTGGGTACCCGTTCCTAGCGGGGTCCCACAAGGCTCTTTGTTGGGCCCCTTACTCTTCATATTATACGTGCACGACATCGATTCTTGTTTCCATTCTTCTCATTTACTCTGTTTCGCTGACGACATGAAGATTTATTCAGCTGTCTCGTGCTTCAATGACATGATGGCTCTTCAGTCGGATTTGGATCGACTAGATGAATATTGTCAGCGTAACAAACTGGACCTGAATCCTGCGAAGTGTTCAGTTATTACTTATAGTCGTAAACGTAGCACATTGCCAACAACTTATAGATTGAGGATGCAGGTGGTACCCAGATGCGATGTAGTGAGGGACTTGGGCGTTTACCACGACCGTAAACTCCTGTTTGATGACCATATTGAAGAGATAGTTGGTAAGGCATATAGAGCACTTGGCTTTATTATGAGGGTCTCTAAAGATTTCAAACAGGCAAAAACGCTCAAGATTTTGTACTGCACTTATGTAAGAAGCCACTTAGAATATGGATCGCAAATATGGAATCCCTGTTACAGTACTTACATCCAGCGTTTGGAGGCAATTCAACAGCGTTTTATTAAATTTCTTTGCTTCAAACTTCATGTTCCATATAGCTCAGACAAATATCTGGAATTTTGTAGGCAGTTTCATATTCTGCCCCTTACCAATCGCCGTCGGATAGCGGATTGTACCACACTGCTAAAAATCATCTCAAATGAAATTGACTGTCCCGATCTCTTGTTCAAACTCTCTTTCAATGTCCCATGCAGATCTATTCGTTACAATCCCCCACTTTTACTTCGGAATTCCTCAACGAGGTATAGGCAGAATTCCTTTATTATGCGTGCAAGCAGAGACTTAAACAACCTGTGTAAGGAGTATCCAATAGATCCGTTTGTAACGCGGACTTCTACGGTGCGAAGGATGCTCACCCTACAGTTTTTTAATTTGATATAAAATTAAGTGGGTAACTTGGTTTAATATTAATTTGTTATTGTTGGTAGTATGGTTGGTGTGTGTTTATTTTTTTTATGTTTTTTATTGTTGGTATATGCTCTTGTTGTTTTTTTTTTATTTTCTTTCCCTAAACGAAGTATTTGTTTGGACTGTGAGTGTTTTGTTTTAATTGAATAATGTGAAATCTATTCGTGAAAACCTGTAATTGGCTTTCTGTTGTTATTATGTTATCTGTTTGTTTGCTATGTGTAGCTGTTGGTTTTCCAATCCATAAATAAATAAATAAATAAATAAATATTTAGTTCCAATTAGTTATATTATTTACTTATTATTTTGTATGCTGTATTAAAATAATTATGTGGACAAATCGAATGTTCGTTCTGGTATTTGTCGAATCATTGAACAGGCGCAGCCTACTGACTGCGCGTGCGCGACATCGCCACGACCGCGCACGCTACTCATGAGGAAGAGTCCTTCTGTGACTCGAAACTAGTAGAGCTTAAGCAAAGTTTAAGTTTAAGCTAAACAGCGAATTTTTACTTCATTCATGCAAAAATTGACCATTCTTCAAAAGAGATAGTGACCCCTGAGTTTGTTTCTACACTTCTTCTCAATCATCTGATTACTTTTTAATTACTATTAATATTTAAAAATGCTACATTCTAACTTGTTAATAGAATAAACATAATTAATCACTTAGGACCCCATGAAAGAGTGTAATTCCATGGTTGAGTGACATGACAAGAGCGCGGTGTGTCGCGCCCGGGTATCGAATGGATCCATTTGTCACACAGTGTCACAGCATAAGGGGCGGCGCGTGTGCCCACTGATGTAACGACCGACGACATCATATTTTATTGATATAGTTATTATAAATGTGTCGATATAAGTGATGAGATGACCTCTGCGATAGAGAAGTAGTTTATAATTTTTAGTAGAAATTAATACGTTTTTTTTACAAACAGTAACATTTTGTATGTCAATAGTTGATAGTGATTTTGTATTTTATTTCAAAAGTCACAATCATATATTTCAATTAGACCAGGAAGGTACTTATGAACGTCAACAATTTTTTTTAAAGTGAAGCTATTTGCTCATTCCAAGGTGTAGATTCCTATGGAGAAGAACAAGCAAGAAATTCAATACTTTACTCTTTTTCAATCAGGTTTATCATACAATTCTAGAAAATTTTAACTAATGAGTTACATTGGTTTATTTTATATGGTTTTTTAAAATATTCTCAGTAGTAGCACGGAGTCTGGAATTGTGCCCGGTATATGGCAATAGGCTCACCCGCTATTACATGGGACTCATAACATAAATAGTGAAAAGTGGGTGTTACATTGTACAGTGGTATAATGTGCACCTCTGCCTACCCCTTTGGGGATAAAAGGCGTGATGTTATGTTATGTTAAGTTACTGTGTTACGTGTGTTGTTAGCTTAAAATGAAAGAAATCTCTATCTGCGAGTACAGACAAAAATATAAGACATTTATATTGCTGCCTAAAGTTTAAGCGAAACTGATTCCCCTGGCAACGGCACAAATAAAATATTCTGCAAGAGTATTGTAAAATCGATATTTCCCATTACTGTGTACTGGCGGCGGTGGCGTGTGTTCCCCGAATATAAATAATAAATAGTGCTGCCACGTATCGATCCCAATGCTATCGAGAAAATTATTTTCTTTGTAATCCTATATTGAGTTCTCGAAAGTAGTTATTGACAGTCATTTCTAGTAGTTTTGAGAATTATGTGTTTGGAAAGGTATAATGATTTTAAAGGGCTAAATTTTTCTATCACGACAATTCTCGGTCTGCTCTCTATGTTTACAATCACTACAACATCAGTCTGTCTTGCTTGTGATTATCGCAGACAGGCGTGATGAACATTTGACATACAATAACCGAAATTATATTTTCCGAAAATAGACTATATAAGTCGATCCTATTTCCTTCGTAAAAATATCGCGTATACTCGTTATCTGAACCACTTTCTAGAACGTTTTCACCACTCATAATCACACGCATCATCCCGCAAGACAATCATGTCATGTCTGCCGGCAATATTAGCATAATACACGAGTTTCGACTTGTGCCGGCGGCGGGCGGCGGCGGGCGGTGGCGGGAGGCGAGCTATATCAAATATTCATAAACAGGGAGCCTACGCGCCCCACTCTCCCCCGACTCAGTGTATTGTTAACTTTGTATTAAAGTATGTTGGGAACTGTTCTATTGAAATTAAGTATGAGCTGGTTTATTTAAAAGTTAGGTCTCTCTGTTACTAGGTTTAATATCGAATCAACTTTTTTATGGGGTTAACCGGTAACCGAGCAGGCGGATAACCTGATGGTAAGCAATCGGCGTCGCCCATGGACACCTGAAACACACGAGGCATTACAAGTGCGTTACCGGCCTTTTGGGATTTACTATTTGAGGATTGTTGGGAATTCAGCGATTGGAAATGGCGTGGATGGGTAATTGGTATCACTCCGGTCGAGCCGGCCCATTTGTTCGGCATGGCTCTCCCACATTTTCTGGAGAACCAGTGAAGTATAGAATTCAAAGCAAGTTGTATATATTTTTTTGTTAATATAGGTATTTAGTGTTAAACGATTCAATCATCAGAGTTAACTGCTACTAATGACAATATCGATTAAATCTATAACATTGTAAATACCCTAATCGAATAGCAATTAAAGGGATTTCCCACGGTTCATAAACGCAAAGCATTAGGCTTAGCCTTAGACATTAGGATTCAGTAGAATACGGAGTCAGAAACTATATCATATTGGGACTTTCCCACCGACAGGCGTCACAAATTATATTATGATAATGTCATAAAGAACAATATTAATTAATTGTAATACAGTGAAACTTGGTTAAGTGGGACCTGGATAAGTGAGAAACCTCTATAACTGGAACTCATGCTGAGGTCCCAACACTTTGGCACTGAATTACCTCTGTTAGTGGGACGAGGTAAACCTCTATATCTGGGATTTGTTCTTTCGATTTATCATCATAGTTACCTCTATAACTGAGACAGCGAGTAGATTTTATATGCATAAACCTCTGTAACTGAGATAAAATTGTTTGTTTACTCATTCTTATTCTACCCACAAATTCCACACGTAATCCCAAGTCCACCTCTATTAATGGAACCCTCTGTAAATGAGACAGATATTTATTTATACCTGTATATCTGAGACACTGGGTAAGTGGAATACTTCTATAAGTGAAACGATATTGTAGGTCCCTTGATGTCTCACTTAACCAGGTTTCACTGTATTAATGAATTGTAACATAACATAACATCACGCCTTTTTGCCTTTTTGCACGGCACTTAATGCCACTGTACAATGTAACACCCACTTTTCACTATTTATGTTATGAGTCCCATGTAATAGGGGGTGAGCCTATTGCCATATACCGGGCACATTTCCAGAATCCGTGCTACTACTGAGATTTTTAAAAACCCAGTAATACTTTGCTCGACCGGGCAATCGAACCCGAGACCCCTTGCCCGGCAGTTGCACTTGCGACCACTCGGCCAACGAGGCAGTCAGATAAAAAATGTATTTCAAGTCTATAGCTTTATTCCAAACAATATATACCTACCATATCTGCTCATCCCTTTACAATGAACATCCAAGCGACACAGTCACATCTACATACAAAGAGGCCTTTCAAACCGACAGTTGATTCTAAAAAGAAAATCCAATTTCGTTTCTAGCAATGCAAAGTTATGCTGGAAATTAAATGTCAAGTTACATTGCCAGCTCACTTTGAAGGCACGCGACCAAATCACGCATTTAATGCGCAATGTAAAGCGACGTGGCCTAAATCTCATTTGTTTTTGCGAAATAAACGTGTCTTGGTGACAGTCGATCCCGTTTTCGCATTTCCATTTACGAAATCGGCTTATACCTAACTGAGAAATATGTTTTTTTGAGAGAGATCAAACAAATGGATATTTTCCATTGTATTCAACTTCATATACATATCCAATACTAGTTAAGATATGAATGAGTAAGTTCAACAAAATATATCTTCCACGCATGAACACAATAAAATAAATATAAAGAGTGTTACTGAATACTTTTGATGGCTCCTGAATGTATCCAAATTTTTTAAAACAGTTATTTATATTGCTCAGCTATTTATTGTTTACCGATTGATATACATACTTACATATTTTATTCGGCTCATAAATCCAAACCTAAGGCCTCATTATCACCAAGCAATCCCTCGAACAAAAATATATATGCTTGGCCAACGATCAACCACGAAAAAAACGTTATTAAACATAAATAAACACCCTGTTTAATAGATTTTCATTAAAAACCAGTTGAGGTCGCTAAAATGAAGAAAATATTTATGGCAGGTCCATTACGAAAACGGTTATTTCCCGTAGCCTATTAACTAAGCGCCTGAATGACGTCATTATTGGAATTTGTCGAGAAAAATTATAGATCCGTGTTCGGTTGCACGCTTAATGAGAAGGGGACCGACAGAGGGGTTAGTTGGGGAGCTTTGGACACGGGGAATGAAATTAAAGATAGGAAAAATGTTTTATTGCACAATCGGTTGAGTGGGACTTCGAATTGTGAGCCGGAAACATGAATTGTTAAGGACGTGGCTATATTCATTTACCATGTTGCTACATATTGAAAGATAATACTTTTAAGTTTGAAGTTAAATATCACTTCGGAACACTGAGGAATTTGAAAAGTAAACCAAACTTGAGTATGGTGCTTACAAGGCACGCAGTTATGTATATACTTTAGTTACTAACAACTGTTTTTTTTTCTTTGAAAGGTTATTGTTGAATGACAAACCTTTAATTAAGTATTTTTACAGTTATAAAATTAAGTACTTCAACGGCAAATTATCGTATTCACGTAATAATACAAACTTTTCCCCAGACTAATCTAAAACTAAACTACATGAATACCTCGAATAACTTGCTAACCTGCTTCATTCCACCCCAACCCGGGCCTCGAACCTGCGTCACCACGATACAGTAATTGACGCAATTAGTGCCCGAGGGGAAAGTTGGCGAAATTTGACAACGAGGGTCGGTTTTGTGGCGAAAGGTACAAATATTGGAGTGGTCTGATTTTGCAGACAAATACAAGCATAGAGCTAGCTAGGGATATTGTTCTACGGTGGCCTTGTAAGAGGGATCCTGGAGGAAGATTCAAATTAGATTTGTTGCTACTGTAGCTTTTATCTTTGAAATATTTTTGACGGTCTTCGTAGAACATGTGTTGTATTGATGTTCGTATTATCACACACAGTAGTAATACAAGTATTGTATTCAAATTATTAATTTTTGTATTTAGACATGAACAGGTATCGTGTGTAATATGTTTTCAAGATGAATATTTTGCTATGAGTATTTAGCAACAAGTAGTATTACAAGAAAATTAAAAAATTATTTCAGCATAAGCTTTGAATTCAACGTATACTTTAATTAAATATAATTCAAATGGAATTAATTAGTAAAGCAAATTTGAGCTAATAACATAAAACGTAATTTTGCAGGGTACTTCTATCTTCAAAAAGGAAATGAAAATATTTGTTCTGTGTTACCAAATTGTGGAGAACCCAGCGCCCTTCGATCCTTGGAACAAATGCAATTAGCCCCTAACATTAATTCCGAGTTCAAAGTGGTCGGCGCGTTAATTATTTAGACTCGTCCAATCGATCGCTCGTGATTGGTCGAACTAATTGAATAGGATAACGATTTAATTTGATTGAACTTTAATTAATGTTGGTACAATTATGCCCGTGTTCCTCTTTGAAGGAATTCTGTGATTAGCGTTATAGGATTAGAAGAGGTTGGTTTTGATTTTAATGTTTTCATCATGAGGTGTTACTAACGGTAAGATTTTAGTTGAATATCTTTAAAATCTGTGTATTTCAATTATATTCCAACCGGTGACTATCAGCCTAGTTACGAGGATAACTGGCCATCTTTCGCTCTTTTTCGTATTTTTCGACAACACAGTAGTTCCAATTACACCCACCAGAGATCACCAGTCTCCCCGGCACAATGTTCCGCTGCTCCTTTATTTATATTGCGTCACATCCTCCCCCAATTTACTTTATAACGTTGTCCAACAAATATTTGCTTATCGTTAACTTTACCAAACATTTACTGTCCACGTAATCCCTACTGTGTTGTAATAAGGTTTATATTTGATTGTCGTGTGTGCACGGTAATGTTGGTGACGGTGGGCCCAATGTTTGTTCAGTGAGAGCCCTCGCGATTCTGTGTTGTGTCTTAATATCATCGTCAATAATAATACCTTTGTCTTTTAGGGGCCCGCGCTTTGTTTGTTGAGTGCTTGTAAAGAATTATTGTTGGGGTCCCGTATCTGATTGATAAACAAAAAGGACTTATGGTGTTTGAAAAATTAATTTCTTTTCGTTGATAAAGTTTTCATTACGATTTTTTACGATATTTAGACTATGTCACATACATTCCAAGTCCCGAACATTCGTCTCTGTGTAATACTGAAGAAGTTCTTACCTGTGTCCCTGAGCTGCAGCGAGCCGACCTTGTTGGAGAGGTAGCCCCTGATGGTGCTGGCGACCCGCGCGGGCGAGGCGGCGGCGGCGCCCCCGCGCAGCGCGCCCCCCAGCCGCCCTAACAGCGCACCGCCTTCCGCCTCCACGGTCGACACTTCGAACACCCCCCACAGAACTAGCCGACCCCCCAAAATATACCAAAAAGTACTAAACCCCTAAATGTCCCAAATCCACAATAGTAAGTGTAAATATCGCGAGAGTATATAGTTTATAGGTAGAGTATATTAGTACTAGATATAGTAAGTTAATCAGTGCGTTATTTGATATGTATCGGTTGTGGGCCGTTTACCATGGTGCGCCCGCGTGTGCCACTGCAACAACAGACAATATTTCATTACTAACACATCTACTATAAATAGTAAACTTCCTTAAAATCTCTGGCAGATTTTTCACACACACAAACAATTAAAACGTTGACTTCCGACATAAAACTGTGAAGGGCAAATCCTCCATCATCATGGCCCAACTATTATCCTCCGAGGCTTCAAACGACAATATCAAAACCCGAATATCTCTAAAGAAGTCGATCTCATACTTATGTCAACTCTATAAAGATAACGTCCATCACCTTTCCTTTTCCAGAACCTTCCAACTAATCCATAACATACAAACCAGCACATTCAAACTCCACCCAGTAACATCGCACCAGTTCTGGCAAGTTGCCAACGTATCGGTACTCTCAATCTCTGCCCACCCCCACGGAATGTGGGGCACAGCATTGGCCCCGATACATGTGGCCTTCAGTTTTATGTAAACTGCTAATATTATACTGAAGTGACCTAACATTTAATACTAAGTTATGTTCGTTAGGTCAACCATATACTTAGGGGTACTAGAATAAAGATTTATAATTCTACACGTTTCAGGTGAGATAATCATAATATGGTGTTAAATGTTTTCTACATCTCCCTTTTGGTCCCTTTATTGAATATAATATGTAACTTATTGGACCTAGTGCCTACCTTTTAACCTAGTGGACTAGTAGGCATAGTGAAATGGTCAAAAAGTTACCATTATTCTTCTTTATAATTACTTTAATAAGGTATTAAATCACTAAGTTCAAAGGGATATAGAAACATCTGGAACTCAAGAGAATTTTTTTATTGCTATAAAATACTTTTTTACTTTTTTACGTCCCATCTTTAGTATCAGTATTTACAGTGAAAAATATGAGGTAATCCAGTTTATGAGTTCGTTATAAATCGATTAACATCATAATCTGATCAAAATGTTTGTCCAACATGCCGACGCCTATAGTTGAAAGTTCGGTAGTTACATTTCTTCTTACTATGATGTATAAACTTAGTAAATAATCACATTCCCTACATCTTAAGATGAGAGCCTCCACACCGGATGTGTACCAGCGGAAACCGCCACTCGAGTTACTTCCGGCCGCCATCTTGTGGCCGGGACTAGACGCGGTTTTATGTCTTCCGGTCCCTTTGTGAGACCAAAATGTAACTTTTGTGAATTACTTCATATATATTTAGCTTTTGGAGGAAAATTGCGGTAATTTTGGTTTCAAATCCAAGACGAGGAAGTTTTAAACGTTTGTGATTCATTAAAACTTTATTAAATAGGTTATATAATTACGGAGGTTCATTTTTGAATGCATGTAGGGACTTTTGTTGCTAACGTTTAGTATGGTTGGATCAAAATTTCCATGGTTATGAACTTAAGACTAAAAAAGTAATATGTTTTGGAATTAATTGAATAAGCGATTAAGCTTATATCGTTTATTAACTCTTTTACTATTCTGCTTTGTTACTTAATTTTATAGCGTGATGTTATAAAGCTAACGAGAATTCAACATTATTCGTCTAATCTAATAAAAAAGGCCATTTCCACGTCTAACTTTCACTAAGCTTTAGATATATTATGTTACGGAAAGCTTTGATTTAACTTTCGACATATCTTTAGTATTATAAAAACACATACAACTTGTATCACCGATCTAATGAAACTTTGACTGGTTAAAACCATAACTCAGTGACATTTATATTCTAAAGCATATTTTATAAATGACAACATTTTTACATTGGACTGTGAAATGTGATTATAACATTCTGCTTATCCCTTAAGAATTAAAATTGGTTATAAAAGTAATTTTATTGATAAATATAGATCTTACAAAAGTATTACGATACTAAAACATCCTAAAAGTTGTAAAATTATTCAATTTTTGTCTCCCATTGAAAAGCGCCTACGGCTCGTAGCCGTCGGCTACGCTCGCTACGGCGCGCTACGTCCCGTAGCAAACGTGCTACGCAGTAATCAATTAGGAAAGCTTTTAATTATTTCACGTGGTACAAAACGTATTGAGTATTATAAAAAGAAGGTGCGGTGCAAGTTCTATATGTACGTTTAAATAATAATGTGATATTAATATAGGCAACTAATTATTCGGAAATAAAATTCGCACTCAGGTTTAGTCAAAACGGAGTTTAAATGTGCTTTCAATCTATGTATGAATATGTATATTATTTAAATTGGGTTAAAATATAAATTTATACTAAAAAAGAAAAAGAAGGAAGATAAAAGGTCAGCAAATTACTTCTAATAGATCTACAGTTTCTAGAACAAAAATAGCAACCTCTCTCTCACACACTCATACATTCTTCGCACACAGACACAACACTGTCACCCCCATTACGTAACCATTATGTAACCCACACATTGACAATACTTAATTCTGCCATCACCACACCACACAACCACACTAGTACACAATGTGAACATAAACACACGTTATAATATTTTTCTATATATGACATATCAAAATGGCCGCACATTGCTACGAAATTTAAAAAAATCACACACACTAGGAAAAATGCTCTAAAAAGTCGAAAATCTCGCGATTATTTTAGTAATTTTATAATTCGAACGGAAATCAATATGGCGGTTTTATAAAAGAAAAATATATTGACCTTTTGTTTGTACTGGCGGGTACTTGCACACCTGGGGACACCTCGCCCGAACTGGCGAGCCTCGACAGTGCTCTGAAAAGGCTTTAGAGGCATGCGCGAAATCCTGCCCTCTTATTGGTCGGGGGCGGAAAGTGACGTCACATTTCCCCAGCCAATTGCAGCCTTCTGAAATTTTCACGTAGGTATGGACCGGTCGATGACTAAAAATAGGTTGTGCCGGTCGATGGGGCGAAACCAGCGTTATCAAACATTCATCTGATTAGAGAAACGTTTTCTTCCACTGGATATATGTAAATGACACCATTTTGTTTCTTTTTTAGCCTCAGTTATACTCTATATGATTAGTTTATGTTGACCTTATGTTTTATAAAAGTATTGCTATTATTGTTTCCTATTTATGACTGAATTTTAATATAATAATTGTACAGAAATAATATGAATGTAAATGATATAACAATATACAGTAACACATTTTGTATTATATAAACTTGTACCCTTTATTTATTTCTAGAATCCATTAAATAAATTGCTCTGAAACAAACCATGATTAAACAAACTATTGATAAATAAAAACATATTAGTACACACTATTCTTGATATAACATGTTTATGATTAAATAATAAGCAACTCGCTGGGGTTACCCACCTACATGTATAATTCACAATTACTCACCGTCTTCTATTAACAAACATGGCTGCCTAAATAGTTGTTCTAAGTTTGATTATGTATGATTGTGGTTGGTCCCTCCATTAGTAAGGAGTACTACACTCATTACACTTTATATTCTTACTAAGTACTTACAACTAGTTCAACCTTTTTGTATGGTTTTATAGCAACTAGTAAAGTGCGCTATTTCGGTTATTATTAATTAAACAATCTATGAATGGTAAGAGAGCAGAGAAAATACTTTTAATTTGGTGAAATATAAAAAGTAAAAATTTAAAGTCATCCATTTACAAGATGTTTTTGTCAAATAAACATATAATAATTGATACAAAAGCATTGCATAGTTCAAGAAAAATTACAAAATATTGCAATTGCACCTACCTACATATTATAATATTATTGAATTGTTTGTCTAAGCGTCTCTCGCCATCAAACTTTAGAGTTTGGCGAGTTTAGATTTAAGGTCACACCTATGTAAAATTTCACTAAATAAATTTGTAAAAAAAATAACAAGTACAAAAATAAACCAGTGTCTAATCTTTTAAAACACCAAATAAGTGATTCACCAAAGAGACAAAGTATATAAAATTATAATCAACATTTCTTTTCCTGGCAACAGTAATTTACAACAACATTGAATATTGTATATTTTTATGTGAACAAATAATTCTGTTAGTCCCATGGGACGCTTATGTATAATTATATACCCCTAGAATGACCGGTGGGGTTTGAATGTATAAGCAGGTCTTCATCATCCCATGAATAATGCAAATATTAAGTATCGCTTCAAGTTTCTATTGAACACTTTTGTATAGAATATGAAATACTTTTAACAACATTTTAAACTTTCACAACGCGACGCCTGAAGGGAAATGAAGCGGTATTTTTTGTTGTCACCGAACAACGTTTATGTAAATGAAAATACAAACACATTTCCATGGATAACTCGTTAGTGATACAATTGAATTTTTATCGCTATGTATTGTGATCGGATAAAATAATGCATATTTAATTTTCAGTTTGGAAATTCCCTTTAATGAAAGAGGGACTATTATCTATATAAATAAAAATGAATTCCCGTTCGTTATGTCGGAATACTGAAATGTTACTCAATTTTAAGCCGCGCTTAAGTATAGTTCTGTTACTACTAATTCTTTGTAAAATGACAGAGATAGCACGATATTTAAGCACGACTTAAAATTGAGTAACGTGTCAGTATACCAGCATTAGTCTCGTTAAAAGTCGAGAACGGTGGACCCGATTTGACTGATTTTGGTCTTGAGATGTTCGTGGGAGTCTAGGGAAGGTTAAAAGGTGAGAAATAAAATTACAGGCGGTACGAAATTTGCCGGGTCACCTAGTGGTATATAAAAAAAAGTTTTTATGTAACTGGTCCAATATTGCTTCTAGGACCATTATATGTAACGAGGATCTAAAGCACACTGTTTTGGCTCTAATTTGAACTTACATGATTACCTTTTCCATCATCATCATCTGCACCATCATAATATTATCTGAATTAGCCACAGCCTCTTCTGATTAGTATATTTATAGCATCTTAAATCTAAAAGATGAGAGTTAGAACGATTACCCAAAATAATGCCACTAATATCTTGTACCAAACCGAGCTCAATCTTTCAATATGTAAACATAGTGACCGCATCGCCACTAAATCCCGCACGTACTGCCCGAATATCCCGAAATATCCGATATTGCGGATACACTCAGATTCGGATATGCCTTGAATTTATACTGCTATTACAGTTCCGATTTATATCCGTATAGATATCGTTGTTGGAATACGTATTACATATAAAACTATATACACATACTAGATAATATGTATATGTACATATATTTGTGAAATATCTATTCTTTCTAGTAAGTAAAATTATAATTGATGAATTAATAAATTCGCCAATTACATTTTTCTTTGCGTGTTATCCAATAACTTCCCAAGGTATAGATAGAAGACCATCCATGTACTGATCTAGTAAACTTATTTATATTCAAAATTAATCATTATGTTTTTCGGCTTACTCTCATACTTATATTACCTATATGAGGAGTAGCAGTAGCAGCGCGACAGTTGCCGCGTTGCGGATTGTTTAATGCTGCTTATAATTATGAGCCTCCAGCATGGCTTGAAACTAGTCGTATTCCTAGTCAAGTAATTACCTGAGTAAGTCAAAAAACATTACAATATATTCTTCTATTGTTTTTTGAGAAATTGCCTACTAAATGATTATCTACTATAATTATAAAAATAAGTCGGGTTTTCCTTCCAGAACGCACGAACCGATTTCCACGGTTTCCATTCGTTGGAAAGGTCTCGGGCTCCGTGAGGTTTATAAAATATAAAACAAAAAATTTTTTCTTCATCTTTTAATCACCAAACGAAATGTTACACAAAACGAAGCCATATCCATATCAGAAGCCAGTTCTGAATAAGATTATTTATTATTTATTACGAGTAACTTAAATATTTTTCTTAGCCGAAGCACAAAATGAAAATTCTTAATGTTTAACTTCAATATTGAATCTACAGCCACAATGGAGAGTTAAAGCGGCTAAACTGTTGTTACAGTAAACCAATCTTACAAAACTGTTTCTCAACTTTAATAAGAAAAGTTAAAAAAATATTTCTACACAAGAGAACAAGGCTAGGAATAACAAAAGACGGAATACAATATAGTTGCCTCGTTAGTCGAGTAATCCCAAGTGCGACTGCAAGGGGCAAGGGGTCTCGGGTTCAATTCCAGAGTCGGCCAAAGTATTACTGGGTTTTTAAAAATTCTCAGTAGTAGCACGGAGTCTGGAATTGTGCCCGGTATATGACAATAGGCTCACCCTCTATTACATGGAATTCATAACATAAATAAAGAAAAGTGGGTGCTACATTGTACAGTGACTTTAAATGACGTAATGTGCACCTAGGCCTACCACTTCAGGTGTAAAAAAGCGTGATGTTATTTACATAAAAGTATAAAGCAGTATTAAAAAACTATATTATAATAGTTATGTTATAATACGGTTCTTTAATATATTACACTGTGTTTACTACAGTTTATTAATCTTGATCTAAAGTAGTGAATTAATATAAGCACAAAGTCCAGATTTCGATCGTAAGTAAAAGTATTTTAAAGTATGACAAGGAACTTTTGTCACATGACGTCAAAATTGGATAAGAACAACTATATTTTCGCGTCTACAAATATTTCTTTTAAATATTCAGTACCTATATCTTTACAGCTACCTAAATAAGATATTCCTAAACCCCCACTCCTGTTTAGTCTCACAATAATTTCCCCACATACATCTCCCGACAGTTTTATTTAGGCCGGCTCCCAAGTGAGTGTCTCGATGACTTTGACTACGGTACAGACGCATGTAGAGATATTTTCCACGATCCAGATATATTTATAAGTCAATTTGATAAAGCACTTGCGAATTTAGACATGAGCTGTCTGGCGTAACGTATTATTTTTAACTAGCCTTTACCCGCCGCGTTGCCTGCGCATTCCTGTGAGCATTTAATTGGGATAAAAAGTATCTTATCAGACAAGTCTGCTGCTGCCCATATCCTGCCTGTATACCAAAACTTCTTCAAAATCCGTTCAGTAAGTTTCAGCGTGATTGACGGATAAATATTCTAACAAATCAACTTTCACATTTATAATATTTAGTGTGACACTATAGAGAAATATGTTATTTAATAAAATCATTCAGAAGCTTCGAGGTTCGAGTGTTTAGTACCTACGACTACACACCTAAGAGTCACGCGTTCTATTCCAAACTTGTACTATTTCCTAATAATATCACGGAACCAGCTTACGAGAGTTAAATTACCTCGACACCTTTATAAACTTTTACGAAATTAAAATATACAATATTTTTTTATGAAATAGGTGGCAAATGAGCAGACTAATCACCTGGTGGTAAGCGATCAGCGCCGCCCATGGATACCCACAACCCCAGAGGAGCCACAAGTGCGTTGCCGGTTGTTTATCTTTTATAAAAGTTTTACATGATCCGTAGTGTATAAACAAATATACCTATTCCAAGTTTAAACTTAATAAAACCAAGTATCAATCAATATTACAAGCTAATAATTTAATAAGTAGTTGGAAAAAAACCTACACTACATAAAAAACCCAAGGTCGGTGATCAATCTTATAACCGTCACCGAGGTTGAATAAATCATGAGTTTGACTGAAAACGGAACACTCACTCATTTACATCGTAATTTACTATTAGTGGGTAATCAACAGAAAAGTTTAAGTTATACATCTTTATGCCACGTCCACACTTGATACTTGCAACAAATATCGAACACAACAAATAAAGTCCCAAACATCGATGTGTGTAGCAAGCCAACCTACGGAGAGAGTAACCTATGGAGTTTCTTGCTCGTTCTTCTCCATAGGAATCTACACCTTGGAATGACCAAATAGCTTCACTTTTAATTTTATTGTTGACGTTCAAAGGTGCCTTTATGGTCTAATTGAAATAATTGATTTTGACTTTGACTTTGACTTTGAAGCCTGAGGATACATCGCAAACTGTTAGCGGAACTGCCTTTGATCCATATTTGTGTTCGCCACTGTTCGACACCGATGCCTAATAGTGCCGAACACAAACAATAATAGACAAACTCATACAAACACACATGTTCGTGTTTGCCGTTTGTTGTTTGGTATTGTTTGCCACGAGTGTGGACCCAGCATTATACTTATTTAAATCTTGTAATGACGACGGAGTAGGGCGTTTTCTATAACTCCTATTCTTCCCGCAAATGTTCTAAGCGGACGAAACATTGAATTGAGATTTGGCAGTGGCGGGTTTTTATTAACACTGAACTCTTTAAGCTGTGATGTCCAGTTCCCGCGTATAGGCGGAGAGTCTACCAGTGGACTGTCGCAGACTATTATAGATGATTTAAAAATTATCATTTAGATATGAGAGATGTGCTTATTAAACATTTTAGTACCTTACATGTCCTGTCACAGTCGCTATGTATGGTTGGAATCGAAGCGAAATAACGAGGCGGATTGATGAGTAAATACTGATTTATTGAAGTAATGGTACATCTTTTATATACATAAAGTATCTAAAGGTATGTTCATATACACGACAGTGCCCTTTGTTACGTGGTCTATGTATGACGTATGTCTTGTATGTTTGTTAGGTTTGACTGTCCATCTCAACATTCTGAGTTCGATATTCCAGTCGGGCATAACTAACTGTGATACCTATATGCACCACGAAATTAATAGCTTGCGATATGGATATGGAACAATTATCATCAATTACAAATTACATAGTATGAATTACAGCGTGATACAAAGTAACATAGTAATATATATCTCTATATGTTGGGATTCGGTGCAGCATTTCGAGTGAGACTATAAATATGACGGTCGATGTGGTCGCGCATGCGTCGTGTTGCCGCCGAGCTCATTCATCACGACATATACTATGTACTCGTTATATATGATTACATATTACGAGGCGATTTGTTTTTTTAGGGAATATAAAAGATTGAGGTGTTAAGGCAAAGATAAAAAGTTGAGTATAATATATGGAAATATGGACTAAAACGATACGCTCGTGGTTGTTATCTTCTTTTAGAAATTTATTGTTGGTACAGCGAGCATATAATACAACTTATAATATCAAATTCTCGATCCATTAGGAATGCTTTGTATTTATGTAAGCATTGACTCGCCTTTAATCATTAATTGTATCGAACTATAAAAGTATTATTACGTACTATTTTACGTTTCTAAAAACATACGTTAGGCCCTCTTTGTCTATTTTAAACTTTATAGAAACCATTCTTCCGTCCAACAACTACCATCTTCAAAACCTATTCTTGTTTTGAGCTACTCTATAAACAAAACTGTCTCACCACTGCCACTCTCCTATTTAATAGACAGTCGCCACTACTGTCAGTAGTTCAGTCCTCTATTTACTGAACACTGAACTAAATGGAAGTCGTTTTAGCTGACTGTTTGGTAAATGGGAACTATTATGAACTACAGACGAACGAAATAAATATTCATAAGACTAAAACTGTCACGTGGTGCAAATAGAGAGGAGTTTAGAAATAAAGATAATCTAAATGTACTGTGATGTATAACTGATGTCCTTCCATTGTCCTCCAAACAGTATGTATGCCTCGAGAAGATTGGTTGAGTAGATGACGTATCTATATAAATGTAGCAAATAAACTTTCTTTGGCATTTATAATATTCGATACAGGTTCTTGAAGGTTTTCTTTAGTCATAGGGTCTTAGTTATCATCATCATCAATTACAGCTCGTCCCGGTATACTGCTGAATTATGGGATACATAGAAGATTTTCCATAATCTCATCGCTTGGCACACTTGAGATTCTGAAGATATTGGTGAATAAATAACAAGCTGCACTGTACTAAAACAGTAGACATGTTTCTGCTTGTTTCAGATTATTAACGATGTTCAATCGGTTCAGCCATATGTGTGTCCCGAGGGCGCGATAAGTTAATGACTTTATAGAAGTCCCATTGGATTCACCCGGTGTACCACATATAATCATGGCCAAATATATGCGAAATACACACAAGAAATAGCAGTTAATTAGGGATTCTAAGTAAAATGTGCTACTTCAAAGCAACAACACACATGACTAATACACCCAAATAACGTTATTTTTTAATCCTGTAAAGGGCAAATGCAGGTAATTTTATCTATTATGTCATGACTCTCCTTATATTTCAACAGTAAAATAAACTTCTGCAACAATAGCTAGTTTAGATAGTCTGTTTTTTAATGAACAAGCCCGCCACAACCTCCCAAAACCGCTGCAACTCCTATAAGCCAGGATTTACAGTAGATACAACCATGAAAACACCGGGACATTGAAGTCCGGCGCGTCTCAGGGACATGAGTAACTGTCTTGGTTCCCGCAACGAAATGAATCAGAAGATATTATAAGAGGAGAAGAAAAATAACGATAGTTTCCAATTCCCTCGGTGAATTACTAGATGGTCTGTTTATAAATTGTCCATCGCCCAATATGCCGATGTTCACGTTGACTTATGATTGCTTTACACGTGGTTGTTACTACCTGACCTACTCATCCCTCGCGCCACAGTCAACTCTGAAACCAGTAATACAAACCAAGCTCGGTTATTAGCCATAAAGTAAATAGAATCGTAAATAATAGTAAATAGACTGCCTCGTTGGCCGAGTGGTCGTAAGTGCGACTGCCGGGTAAGGGGTCTCGGGTTCGATTCCCGGGTCGGGCAAAGTATTATTGGGTTTTTAAATATTCTCAGTAGTAGCACGGAGTCTGGAATTGTGCCCGGTATATGGCAATAGGCTCACCCCCTATTACATGGGACTCATAACATAAATAGTGAAAAGTGGGTGTTACATTGTACAGTGGTATAATGTGCACCTCTGCCTACCCCTTCGGGGATAAAAAGGCGTGATGTTATGTGTAAATAGAATCGTAAATCGCAGTAGGTAGCGCACTTCTACTCATCAGTACTCTGTGGTGAGTAAGAAATAGAATTAATTTTAATTTATTTAATAGTATTGTTTGATATAATCTTTCAAAGTTTCGTGTAAGAATAGAATGCATGTGACATAATAATTAGGATTTTTTATATCATCTTTTAGTTATTTTTCTGTATTTGTCTGCGATTAAATCGATTAATGTTACTTTATTTCTGTAATTGCTTTACTGATGAAACACGCACTGTGCCCCAATATCCTAAGGTTACCTCTCGACCCACGAGGACGGCGTTGTAAAACCTTTGTTTTAAGACACCCCCGAGCTGATCGGTCCCTGAAGGGTTTGAATACCTAATATTACAATAACAGGCTATTTAATATGCTCACCTTACCGTTGGGAACTAAAACGTGTGGAAGGAAAGAGAAAGAGATATTGTTTATACATCTATACACACACAGAGCCGTACGGCAAAGTAGGGAAGTGCTTAGGGCGCCAGGTTAAAGAGGGTCGCAAAACGCGCTTACTCAGCTTCCTATAGGGTGATGGCGGCGCCAAAAACAAATTGGGTAATTGTCAACTAGTCAAATTCAATACTTTTTTCGAACTGTCAAAAACAACAGTTTTCTATGACAGCACAGGTACTTACTTCTTAAAAATTTGCTGGTAAATATTAATTTTTTTTTGTAAAAACGTTGCCCTACACTTGATTTTCTCCTGTGTCGTGGGTGCGTTTACAAACATACAAATTCACATACACATCACAACCCAGACCCGAAACAACAATCTGTGGATCACACAAAGAGTTGTTTCGTGCGGGATTCGAACCCGCGCCACGTTGCGCGGCAGCCAGTTGCCCAAACACCGCGCCAACCGTGCAGTCAAATTAAACTGGTCATAAAATCAATTAATTAAAGTGCGATTATTTTTAAATATTTTATTGTATTGAACAGTCGAAATAATATCTTTTTGATTATTGAAAGTACCCAATTAGGGGCGCTTCGCCTATATCGCTTGCCTGGGGCGCTCTCTGGAAGTGATTCGCCACTGGTTACACACAGTACACCCCTGTGTTTTGATGGGGTTTGTAGAGACTGGTGTCTGTACCATGTCAAATGGTATACCAAGGACCCATTGTTGAATGGAATTGATCTCATAAAAATGTACCAAACTTTTTTGTCGATGGAAATCATAAATTATTGCTGCAATTTGGATGCTGTGTTTTATAAACACACAGATGGTTCCGTGTACATATTTGATTTTATATATGTAGTACACATCTAATAATTCATGATTTTGTTCTAGAAATCCTTTTCATAGATCCATTATGTGTTAGGTTGTATGGTATACTTTCCCCAATCTTAATACAGTCATTGGTCTTTAAGTATAAATATAAGAAACTTCCAATATAAGAAACCTATTGGAACAAAATGAAACGTCACCAAATACAGAAATCGTTTACCAAACGCCAAAAAAATCTCATTTTCGTCAACATTTTCAATCGGCATGTATGTACAAGGCGGTGCGATGTAAGAAAATACACTTCCAACACAATTTCCTGCAAACCCAGCACTTTTCTACTGCGAACATGTTCTACTTGCGAAATGTTGGAGTTGGCAGTACCTTAGGTACTTATAGTTACTGACTTAGGAAATCAATGTTTACTAGAATTGACAAAGGTGTGTGTTTGTGTAGTGTACGTACTTAGCTATAAATTGTTATATTGATTGTATCGTGTGTTTTTATAATAACTATCGTGAGACATATTAAATTAACTAAAATCGTGGGTTACTTACGTGAGTATACTAACAAGCGCGTGACGTGCGCGGTCGCGGCGACGTCGCGCACGCTGCTCATGAGAAAGAAGCCCTCTATGGTTCGAAACTACTAGAGCTTTTCTCAGTAAATTGTCAGTAACCCGCGATTTTAGTTTATTGTTTCTTTTTTATAAATACTGAAAGCATTGATTGCGAGTATAGTTACTATTTTACACCTTTAATGTTATTTCTGTCTAGTATCTGGTCTGTTATATACAGTCGTAAAGAAGACATACTCTAGCCACGAAATATCAGCAATGTAGTCTTCAGAAAGCACAACCATTGATGGCGAAACCTTCTCCTGCAAAAAAAATACAATGAAACAAAGAACAATCTAATTCGGTGCAGTCAAAAGTCAAAGTCAAAAGTCAAAGCGTTTATTGCAACTAAGTGTACAGATGATGGTTATAAAAATATTTACAGTGCTTAATACTTAGCGGCCTCTTACAGACATTGCAACATTTTTAGTTATGTAGGTATACATTCATTGTTATTAACATTGTAGGTAGATATTACAAATCATAAAGAAAAGAAAAAATAATAATAATTGTCAGGTAGGTATATGTCACATCATAGTAATAATCAATTCAATAGGTATAATTGCTGTCGAGTTTAGGATGTCAATAATAAAATTATACAATGTCAAAGTATTACAATGTTATATTATGTCCAGTAGGTATAATGAATCCGTCATACATTTCGTTTGTATAGGGCAGATCGACGGTTCCCACATGAAATGAAATTATTTTATTTTGGACTCTAAATATTCCGTCACTGAGTAGAAGCATTCTTTTATTAGGTATATCTTTAGTCGTTTTTGAAATACTAATAGTGATTTTTCAGATTTTAATCCATCTGGCAATTTATTATATATTTTTATAGCCATATAGTATGGACTATTACTTAACATTTTTATTTTTGATGGTGGCGCACATAATCTTTTTTTATGGCGCGTGTTGACGCTGTGTGTATCTTCTACTCGTGTGAATTTGTCGATATTTTTAAAAACAAAAATACATATATCAAGTATGTATATTGACGGGACGGTTAAGATTTCGTATTGTTTGAAGTATGGTTTGCAGCTTTGTGTACTATCTATTTGGGCTAGAATTCTTATACACTTCTTTTGCATTACAAATATTTCATGTACACAAAGCACCGCTAATTAGTTCGTGGTGCTACACATCGACACAACCATCATTTACACAATATACATGTGTGGGTAATTTCATATCAATAGATATGTATAGAAACATTCGTCTATCACACACATCTTGGTATTTAAATATCATTTTTGTGTCGGTATACGTAATAATTTAGTCAATAAGTTTAAATAAAAACGAGGGTAAAGATAAAATTACTCATAACAAACTTTGAATAAATCGAAATCAAAAATAATGAACGATCGAGCTATACAATACCCATATAACTATAGTGCTTTCTCATTGTAATTTTATGTTACTGAATGATATACAATATTTCGATGATTTCATCTACAGCGCGCTTGGCGCAAAAGTTATTGCCTCCAATTGTCAAGTAAAGTGCCGCCGGATCGATTCCAGCATTCACATGTTGTATTAGTATTAATTTATCAAATATTTGAAATGAAATTTGAAATTGAAGTTAGAAACAATTAAATCTTTTCTTTTTTTTCCTATCCTATTGTTCTAAATCTTATGTTAATTTTAATAGTAAATACTTTAGATTTATTTATACCTATAATATCTTTTATTTATATTTTTTAATGTAATTAAAATTTATTAAATAAATAAAATAGTGATTTAAAGAACTTTAAACTTAACATGTGGTATATAATTAATTATTAAATATAAATATTGAATATAAAACAACATATTTGTATAATAAATAAATTAATTGTAATAAAAAATAGTATTGTTTTATTTACCGACTCATTTGCTTCTTTTATAGCCTGATATTTATATTTTATGACAAAAAACAAAAAAAAATTAAGAAAAATAACAAGGTAATATAAAAAAAACTTTTAGCTGGAATAGAACCTACATTATTGATCCTTGAAAGACGATAAAAGCGTGCTCATTAACCAATCGACCACGAGCACTACGATATTAACAGTGAAAATGTCGGGTCATATCAATGATTGTAAATAGTTTTAACCTTACCTATGCATTAAATTATAAAAATACGTATACCGACACAAGAATGAAAATACCAATGTGAACGTGGTGGACGAATATTTTTATACACAGTAATATGAAATTACCCACACATGTACACTGTGTAAATGACAGTAGTGTCGATGTGTAGCGCTGCAAACTAATTAGCGGTGCTTTGTGTACGTTTACACTATTTCCCCATAACATGGCTCCGTAGCGTAGCCATGAGTATGCATAAGCGTAGTAAGCAGCCATAGCTGTATGTGTGTCAGTGCTTTGTTTTATTTGAAAAAGAGCGTAAGTGAATTTAGATAATTTGTTTTTTATGTGTTCTATGTGTGACTTCCAATTTATGTGAGTGTCAATATTAATGCCGAGTAGGCTAAATGTATTAACTTCTTCTATTTTTATGTTATTGAATGCTATGTCTAGATTTAAGGGAGGTCTTTTGTACGATCTAAATTGCATCAATTTAGTTTTGCAACTATTTATTTCTAAATTATGGATTTGGAGCCAATTATTCACCGTTTTGAGTGTCTGCTGTATTTGCAAATTAGGGTATTCTAGATTTTCACACTTCATTAATATGGAAATATCGTCTGCAAATAATATTGGTAATGCTTTATTTTTGTCTAATGTTTTGGGAAGGTCATTTATATAAATTAAGAACAACGCGCATCCTAGCACACTTCCTTGTGGGATTGAGCAAGTAATTTGCTTTTCACTTGATCTAATGGCATTCATGACGTTTTTTTCGTGGTCGGCATATTCAATTTGTACTATTTGCTTCCTATTGTGTAAATATGATTTAAACCAGGAATATGCAGGTCCTCGTACGCCGCAACCATATAGTTTAGTTAGTAAAATGTCATAAAGTACCTTGTCATATGCTTTTGTCATATCAAGTAGTAGCCCAATAACATGTTGTTTGTCGTTTATGTATTGTAGTGCTTGTTGAATGTATTTATAAACTGCTAGTGTTGTTGATCTACACTTCCTAAATCCGTTCTGTGCATCGTCAAGAATATTGTACTTTTCCAAGAATTTACAAAGCTGATTACACATTGCTTTTTCAAATACCTTAGAAAATGTGGGTAGTAGTGCTATGGGTCTATAGTTGCTTGCAATATGTTTATCACCTTTTTTATGTACTGGTTTTACTAAAGCCACTTTAAGAGAGTCTGGAAACTGTCCATCTTGAAAGCTTTGGTTAACCATCTTCATCAGGGGAACGGATAGTTCCATAGCACATTGTTTTAATAAAAATGGTGGAACGTCATCGATACCACAGCTGTACTGTTTGTGCACTTTGGTTGATATCGGCTCACTGCCTAACTCGCCGCTCGCGCGTCCGTCCAGCTTCGTGGTTCCAAGCAAAGTGAGTGAGGGAGGGGGAGTATGCCCCGCTCCCCCACTATACTATAGCGCGCGGCGTGTTCGCATGAGACGACAGAACTATATAATTCTACAAACACTACATCTCTTCCTTATTTTAATGAGAGTTTTAGATATAATAATAACTTTTATTATATTTAGTAACATCTTTATTAGAGCATCATAACAATCTTCTACCTTTTTACTTGACATCACAACAGTAATGTACTCTTTCAATTTAAAACTATTTTGATGCCCCATTGCCTTTTCTATTTACTTTTCAATTATCACAATCAACTGAAGTTTACGATTTAGCATAACGTTAATAGCATCAATAATCTTTCCAATATTCTGGTTTTAAGAAACACTTTGTAGTAACTAACTAATTTAATACTTCCTTCACTTCCCAATTAACCTTTTGTTATTAACATCATAACATTTTGCTTGTTCCTGCTCCTAACTTCATTCGCTTTTCTAATGACAATTTATTAAATGGAACTAACATCATGCTTCCTAGTTCTTTATTTTAAGCATAACCTAAATCAAATCAAAATCTAATTTAGTAATTTATTCTTCGTTAGAAAGTTCTTTGCTTCAAATTTATTACTGTTTAAACTATAATTCTTCTAGTCCTCTTCTTTTCTTTCTGGATCTTCTGTTTCGTTCTCTCTTATAACTTTCCATTCTCCTTCTACCTTTTTTAGGTGTACTATATTTCGTCTCAAACATTGTCCTGTTTCCTCGTTTTCTACCTCAACATCGCCTCTAATTCGTGATTTAACTGTATATTGAGTTGGTTCATAATTTGTACTGAGTTTATTTGCTTTATTCATATCTTTGATATATACTTTCTCTCCTGGTTCTTGGTCAATATCTTGTGCTTTCCTTCTTCTGTCCGCGTACTCTCTTCCTCTTTCCTTCTGTTCTCTGTCCTTGTCTCGTAAGTCCATGTCATCATTTCTATGCTCCACGTCATCGATCATAGGTATTTTATCCCTGATTTTCCTCTGGAAGAACAACTCTGCTGGTGTTTTTCCTGTGACTGTATGGGGGGTATTGTTGTACATAGTCAGATAATCGACTAACGATTCGCTCATGAACACCTTTTTTAACTTTTTGAATTTCTAGGTCTTCATTAGAACAACGCTCAATATCGCTTAGTGATACCGCTATGGGTCTATCATGCTCGATTATGTTTTGTACATAATCGACATTTGGGGCACTATTTTCCGGGGTGAGTTTACATAGTCTAGAAAGTGGATCAGCAATGTTCTTTTTTCCCGGGCAATAAATAACCTTATACTGGTATGATTGTAACCGGAGCATCCATCTTTCGATTCTCGCACACGGTTTTGACTTTGGACTGAATATCACTTCCAGAGGCTTGTGATCAGGCACCAAGTTAAATTCTTTTCCGTAAAGGAACATGTGAAAGTGTTCTACCGCCCATACCAGTGCTAATGCCTCTTTTTCAATCTGACAATAGCGGCGTTCGCAATCGGTAAGGGTTTTGTTTCCAAATGCAATAACACGTGGTCCAGAATCATTTTCCTGTACTAGAACAGCACCTATAGCAACCGGACTTGCATCGGCAAATACAAGTGTTCTATCTTGTACGTTATAATAGCCCAAGTCAGATATGTCAGCAAGGTCAACTTTTAAAGAGTTAAAAGAAGCTTGCTGACTCTCTCCCCACAACTCACGTATATCAGTGTTTCTGCCAAATTTATTACGAAGCAATTGTTTAAGCGGTTCTGTTTTTGTAGCTAAGTTGGGAATCCATTTGCCCACGTAATTTATCAAGCCCATAAAGCTTTGTAATTTAGAAACGGTTGTAGGAGCTCTAAATTTTTCAATTGTACTTAAGTATTTATCTAATGGTCTTATACCCTGTTTAGAAAGTTTGTGGCCTAAGAATTCTATTTCGTTTGTACTAAGAATAAATTTTTCATGCCTATAACATTATTGGCCTCTAACACTTCAGTGACTTTTTGAAGTCTGGCATCATGTTCTGTTCGGTTTTTCCCGTACACTAAGATGTTGTCAATGAAATTAATAACCCCTTTACAAGTTAAGAGAATACGCTCAAGAGTTTTCTGAAATATTTCCGGAGCACAAGAATTACCGAACATCATCCTTTTGTACCGGTAAAGACCTTTGGCTGAGATGAAAGTTGTGATGGATCTAGAATCTGGATGAAGTTCCAATTGGTGGAAAGCATCACAAATATCCAATTTACTGAAAATGACCGCATCTCTTATCTTCGGTAGCAACTGATCCATCGTCTCTTTCAATATGGGAACTATAGGCGATATCCATTTTGAAGGACCATCAACTTTTTCAATTATGTCTTTTTAAGAAGTTCATTTATTTTAGCATTAACTTTGCCTTCTAGAGGAATTGGTATACGCCTATAAGGCTGTGCAATCGGTTTTACTTTATCATCTATTGGAATGTGTATTACAACATTTTTGAATTTTGGGAATACTTTACTTCGTATCTTATTTACTGCTACACCAATCCTTAATACTCCTAATGCCAAGGCTGTCACTTTTCCTAATAGATTTCTAGTGCCATTTTCAACTACGTAGAAAATTGAATGCTGAGTTTTTCCTGCCAGTTCTATTGAAGATTTAAAAGCTCCTAACAACTTAAGAGGAGAGTCGGATCCATAAGCATAAAATCTTTTTCTTGGATTTTGTGTTTGTTCAATTACTTTTATCCTATTTCTCTTCATAGCACCCCAAGATTTACTTGTAATCAAATTGTACTTGCAGCCGGAATCAATCAACATGTCGACTTCTACGCCTCCTATTTTACAGATTACAATATCATCGCTGTTCATGTTAAACACATAATCAATTTCTTCATCTGAATTACTATTTTTTTGTTCGTCTATGTTGTTAGTATCTTGTCTCTTGAATTTCTTTGTATCTTTATTGTGTGTTTGTTTTGGGTCTTCTTCTAGTTTCCTTTTTAGCGGGTTTGTCTTGCACTGCAGTTTGAAATGCCCGATTCTTCCACATTTTGTGCACTTCTTTCCTCTTGCTGGACATTTCTCATCGTATGCTAAGTGATTCCACCCGCCACATCGAAAACATTCTCTTTTTCCTCTTTGATTTTTATTTTTACTGTTATCTTTCACTTGATTTACGTCTTGATTCCTTTTCTGTTCTTGACTAAAATCTTCTAATTGTCTGTTTATTACTTCTAACGCATTTGCTTCAGCTATAACATCTTCAAGGGTCATTTTATCTCCATTTTTTAAAATTTTCTTCCTTAATTCTTCTGAACTGCATCTGTCAATAATCTGATCCAGGAGCTGGTCATCTACATCAGCGAATTGGCATTTAGCAGCTTGTTGTCGCAACCGGACAACGAATTTTTCAAACTTCTCGTTTTCTTCCTGCTTTATTAATCTAAACACGTGCCTTTCAAATCTTTTACTTTGTTTGGGTGCAAAATACTCATCCAGTTTCTTAATTGCCATTTTAAAAATATCTGTTTCAGTTTCCTCTGAGGTATTCGTTGCGGCTTCGTCAGGAATGTTATAAAATATTTCTTGTAATTCTGACCCACCCCAATGTAAAAGACTTGCTCGCTTCTGACTTGGTGTAGTAACATTTGCAGCTTCTAGGTATACGTACAAGCTTCTTTTCCATCGTTCCCATCTTACGCACACCGATGTCACCTCACCCTCGCATTCAAATTTTTGTAACGATAGGTTTGCCATTGTTACCTGTAAATAACGAAATAGGTCACAAAACGGGCACCATCCGTTCTATGGCTTCGTAAAACACATTTATGAAAACTTCCGTCATCAATTATCGTAATACTTCTGGTCATGAACGGGCGTCATCCGTTCTGACCTACAATATCGATCATAATACTTTTAGTCATGAACGGACGTCCTCCGTTCTGACATACAATATCGATCATAATACTTTTAGTCATGAACGGGCGTTATCCGTTCTGACCTACAATATCGATCATAATACTTTTAGTCATGAACGGGCGTCATCCGTTCTGACCTACAATATCGATCATAATACTTTTAGTCATGAACGGGCATCATCCGTTCTGATCAATTTTAGAAAGCTTCCATCATCACTCATCCTAATACTTCTAGTCATGAACCGGCATCATCCGTTCTAACCAACATAGTTCATTATAATACTTCTACCTAGTCATGAACGGGCGTCATTCGTTCTGACTAACCTTTACGAGAGCTTCAATCATAACTGATCATAACACTTCTAGTCGTGAACGGGCATCATCCGTTCTGACTAACTTCCCTATGTACGCCATGTAACCGTAATTTATAAAGTAATTCAACCCATTTATCAACACCCTATCGCTCAAAATATATAAACAATACGGCATCATCCGTTTTGTTCTACAATTAAATACAACAATCATATTTTCAAATTTTAAACTGTCAAACACGGCGAGGACACCGGCGACCGCAACCCACTGCTCCCCAACTGCGTCCACAATGACGTAACTCAAAGGGCTAAGCGACAGACAATAGATACTTTGTATTTAACTAATTACGAAAAAACATATTTCAAATAATAAATACTCACAATGGAAACATAATGCAATAATATAAAGCTGTTAAATTGTTATATAAGCCATAAATCAACAGACATTTAACTCGAACCCGATAGGCTAGTGGGTAGGTAGAATAACTACAGATTTATAATATCCTAATTGAACAAACACCGCGCGGCCACCGGTGACCGCAACCCATTGTTCCTCCGCGTCCATAATGACGGTACTCAAAGAGTTAATAATTAACTGTATGTTTATTATTGGTATACTGCATTATACACAACTACCATTGAGCACTATATTTGTTAAAATGTAATTCGAATAATGTTTGTATATACTACAAAATGTAAACGCTAGATGGTATTGTTTACTTAGATAAGTGACAATTTCCTTTTACGTTTTAACATGATCTTATCACATGATAAAAT
Source organism: Spodoptera littoralis (assembly GCA_902850265.1). Classification (NCBI taxonomy): domain Eukaryota; kingdom Metazoa; phylum Arthropoda; class Insecta; order Lepidoptera; family Noctuidae; genus Spodoptera; species Spodoptera littoralis. The sequence goes on along the minus strand of LR824542.2, from coordinate 393,070 downwards.
AAAATGTTTAAAACTATAGATATGATACTACCCACGTTTATATAAATAAAAATGACCAAGCTATGCATTATCATCAACGTATATTATAAATATTTAACTCATGTCCTTCTTCGCGCAAAGTAATACCTTTGCGCAAAGGTTAAACTGTCAAACACCGAGCGGTCACCGGTGACCGCAACCTATTGTTCTTTAATTGTGTCTATAAATACGGTACTCGACGAGTTAATTATCCACGACGACAAACCAAAGTTTTGTTGCAGTAAATAACCAACGTTAAATTATTATGAACTTGCACACTAATAATAGGTTTTATTTCTAATCTTTCCTTACTAGAAAAATAAACGTTGACAATTTTGCAATTTTTTTTTTTCAGAACAAAAACACAGTACTTACAATACTCGTCGCCAAAATGTACTGTTTGTGCACTTTGGTTGATATCGGCTCACTGCCTAACTCGCCGCTCGCGCGTCCGTCCAGCTTCGTGGTTCCAAGCAAAGTGAGTGAGGGAGGGGGAGTATGCCCCGCTCCCCCACTATACTATAGCGCGCGGCGTGTTCGCATGAGACGACAGAACTATATAATTCTACAAACACTACAACAGCTATGTTTATTTTTAATGGATTTTATTATATTAACTATATCCCTTTGGTCTACTGGGCGCAAATACATTGAACAAGTAGGAGGGTTAATTACGGGCTTACCAATGCTTTTATTCGAATGAGGTGTTTGGTTTTGTCCTACCGTTGCAAAGAATTCATTAAAGTGGTTGGCAACAATTAGTGGATGTTTTACTTCATCATTGTCTATTTTGAGTATTATATTTTCTCGTCTATTTATTGTTGTTTTGCCTGTTTTTGTATTAATAATTTTCCACATAGTCTTTACCTTATTGTCTGATTTTTGCATTTGTTTAATATAAGTAACTTTTTTTGATTTCTTAATAGTCGATTTTAATATTTTATTATATAATTTATAATGGTCTTTTATAACACGACTTTTGGTTTCATTGAGAATCGTTCGTAACACTCTTTTATGTACGCATGATTTTTTAAGCCCTTTTGTAAGCCAACTTTTATTTGGTTTTGATTTTATTCTTATTTTTTGCAGCGGTATATATTTATTTAGATTACTTTGTATTATTGTGATGAATGATTCATAATTTATATGTATGTTTTTGTTGTTACTTAAGACTATTTCCCAATTTTCCAATTGTAATGATTTTTTGAAGCTTTCAACGTTACTTTTTGTGAATAATCTGTTCTCGATGTGCCAAATTTCATTATTGTTTGGCGAATATTCGCAGTTTAATTTAACATTTATTGCCTTATGATCTGATAGCCCATAGTCTTTTATAGTAGCTGTATTTATGAGCGGTGGGTAGTTAGTAAAAAATAAATCGATGCAAGTCGATGATGTTTTAGTCACTCGTGTTGGTTCGCGAATAATTTGTTCCAAGTTATATGCTTTCATAAAGTTTAAGAACTCATGGGTCTGTTTATTTTTATGACCTACATTTATGTTAAAATCCCCTCCTATGATTAAGTGTTTGTGTGACTTTTTAGTAGTTAGTTTATGTAAAACTTTACCCAATTGTTGATAAAATAAATCAATATGACGATCTGCCCTATAAAGTCCTATAACAGTACAATTTAGTTTAGGTAAGTCAATAGCACTAAATTCTATAATATATTCCTTTGAATGATTTACAATGTCTATGCGTTCTATAAAGTCTATTGAGTCTTTTACAAAAATACAGGTTCCTCCGCCTTCGCGGGTTGTACGACAAAAAATCGAGGCTATTTTATATCCCTGAGGTAATATTGATTGGCAATAGTTTTCACTTTATATAGTCGTTCGAGAGTTATGACCACACAGGCAATTTACTACTCACCCCAATTTCCCTGCTACTTTCTTTTACTTACCAATTACCCAGTGTACATAATACTACGCAATTACATCTAGCACATCAAACTACCCTTAACTGTCAACAACCTTAATCAAATTTCAACGTTAATCTTCTGTCTTAAAGGCGAAAATCAATTGTACGTATTAGAGTAGCTTGGTATGCATTTAATACTAAGATGATACATATTGTATGTCCCCTGCATAACAAGGTGCAGATCAAAGGATCATATATGTGCAAATGATCTGATGAATGTAGATGGAGACGGGAACTCAAGGGGAATCTGATGTGGTATGACGTCACGTAGAGATGACGTCCATACGTGTGGAAATGTAGGTGTGAATATTGTTATTGAAAATTATGCTTTAAGGTGCAAGACTTGAATTTATTATTGCTTATGCGCTGAGTAAAGGTAGAAGATACTAAGGTTTTATTGATACTTTAAAGTAGAAAGGTTTTAATTTATTTTTATTAGTCGTTTAAGTTAAGGTCGGAGACGTTATGCCACTATAATAGACAGTATAACCTTTAAATGTAAACTGTACCTATCTTATTTTGTTCTAACATTATATAGGTTCATAAAGGTCTTACCAAAGCTAATAATAACAACAAAAATGTGGCAATAGGCTCACCCTCTATTATACTATTATATGGGACTTTAACTTATATAGTGAAAAGTGGGTGTTACATTCTACAGTGGCATTAAATCCGCATTACCCCTTAATAAAATGCATAATGTAATGAAATCGTGGTAAAAAAACAAAAACAAATCAAGTATAACAGGACAGAACACAAACAGAAAACATAATTAATGTAGATTTTCAGGTATCCTAAAAAAGGTTTACCTATCTAAATCTCTTTTGCGGTTACCTCAGACACGGGTGACACTGACAACCTAGGTACAGGACATAATTCGTCTTAGACAACACCAGCGCTTCAACGTACTTCTATCTAAATTAAATTTCGACTCTATTACAAAACAGTAAAGTTGACAATCATTAAACACATTGGTACGTACTGCTGTGAACATGTGACTACTAGGATTAGTGCTGACAATATATGGCTGTTCCTTTTTATTGTTGTGGAGACTTGGTTTAAAAATAAATGCTGCAGCTTGGTTAAGGAATGTATGATAATCTGATTATAATGACATTACATGTTTAAAGTTTGATGTTAACGCGATTATTTGTTCTGTGTATTTAATTGTGCTAAAAACCAAAATGAAGACGTTGTTCCGCTCATTCAAAATGTATGATTAAAATACACAACTTGGCATTTAAAATAACACAATTATGTACAGAGATAAAATATTCTTTTGGAAACTATTGAAAAAATACGTCAAAGAATTTTCGCGAAAGACGATGTCTAGCCCCAGGCTCGAGTAGAGCATAATCCATTCTTTAATTAAACAGTACAACTTGGAAAAAACAAGCTTTATTTATCTTTTATCATCAAACTGAGAGGTTTTTCTTATAAAATAATGAAGAAGAAAATAATTTTCCTAGAACATTAAAATCGTAATGAACAACGGAACAACCTCGTTACCTACAAAAAATACAAACTTTTCACGAGAATAATGTCCTGAAATTCCACTTGTAATCCTTTTTTGCATAGACCAAAGACTTTGAAATTTTTCCACTAACACTTTTCTTCAATAAAACACCGTATATAGCCTAAATTAAAGTTGAATCTTGAACGTACTAAATTTTACTTAAGCCCCTTCGAGATTTATCATAGCAACGTCTCAAGTTTTGTCGTCTCACGTTAATTTGAGTCATATTTTTCATAGTATAAGGCTGAATATTCTTTGAATGCTGGTGAGGAGATAACGAATGTTTTCTCTAGGGCAGTTTTCAGGTCTTTGCAGTAGTTTTTGCGTTGTATGGAATTTTGTATGAGGCTCTCATTGAAGAGGTTTCACTTTGAAGGCTTAATGGTCTGAAAGTACTTGATTTATATCTCTCAGTTTGTATTGAAATCGAGCGAAAATTGTCGGAAATTTTCCAACATTTATTATTTAAGGCAGAAACGATTTGAACCGGGACACGTGGATAGCGTTATTTCAAAAGATGATTTTTCACATAGAAAACTTAGTTTAAAGGGTTAGAAGCCAAATTAAAACAATAATGTAACCCCATATGTAATAGTATTCTTTCCTGTGAGTATTTACAGACACAAACATGCATTGAACAACAATTTATATATCGTACAATGAATTGTTTCATCCGACAATCAAATGCATGATTTTATGAGTTAGTTGTTTATGTTCAAATACTTTAACGCTACTCAAATTTAAGTCACGGTTAAGCGTAGTTCTGTAATTACAAATATTTTGAAAATGATAAGATTGAGTCACCTTTCAATATTCGGGCTTTAGAGAATTAGTTTTGATAATTATTTCACATTTTTCACAACCAAAAATCACGATTTCAAAAACCGTTCCCCAGTTTATCGAGATAAAGCAAAGTTCCCGATAAGAATATTTAGAACCGCTCCCAAAATAACAAGAAGCGTCAATCCCGTCGCCCACAACTAGCAAGGAAGGGATGACGCGGGATTATCGCGGGATCCCACTTCCGGGATCCCGGGATTTACACGCGCATATTTCAAAGTCACAAAACGGTGACCTTAATGTTTAGTGAGTCAGAAAGTGTCTGACAGTTTTATATTATTATGAAAGAATATCTAGGTAAGTTATTTATGAATGCTTATTTATTTTTGAACATTGAAATAAAAGGAATTACCTTAACCCTTTGAGTACCGTCATTATAGACACAATTAAAGAACAATAGTGTGCGGTCACCGGTGTCCTCGCGGTGTTTGACAGTTTAAATAAGGTTTAAAATATAATATGAGTTTATGATTTCAATAGCATTCATTAATTTGACAACCTATGTATATGTACCTAAGATTTTTATTAAAATTCTTAGTAGTATTACGCTGAAATACTCAAACGCTACCCAATTACGTTACGCTTAAGTATAGTTCTGTCTCTACAAATTCTTTGTAAAATGACAGAGACGGCACGATATTTAAGTACAATTGAAAATTTAATAGCCTTTCAGTATTCGGGCTGGGTATCATGTGTATTTGGACTTACCTGTTTGTAATTGCATACAATACAGGAGAAAACCTAATGTGAGGCAACATTAAAAAATAATTTATTCCGGGAGAATAAGTACGACCTGAAAGGAGAAATATAAAAGAGATAAAGAGAGCACACAACTAGCAGGAATGCCGTTATTTAAATGGTACTTCCTCACTTTAAGTACAACCATTCTTAAACTGGAATAGCACATTAGTTCCGGTAATGTAACTTGTATACTGACATAATAGTTCAACTGGAGAATACTATTGTTATTTTGTGGAAAGCCCATCTGTACATTCTCAGTCCCAGGAGTCGAGTCAGAGCTAACACAAAATTGCTTTTCATTGTAAATCTTATTATAAACATTGAAAGTTGTACAAATACTGCAGTCATGACTTTTATTGTATCCAATGCAATGCAATGCAATGCAATATGGCGGCACTGATCACACAAATACTGGGTACATCGCGCACTAGTATACATCGGCTCGGAATAATAACACAACTCGTACGATACATATTGGAATTGGATTTCCAAAGTGCATTGCAATATGAATTCCTACTGTGTATCGACTGGAATGTTTTTGGAATTTAAGAGATATAAAAGTGGTACTGTTCACAATTCACATACACTCAAATGTAGGTGTTCAGCTTTTTAAATCTGGAAGTAGACAGTGTATAAAAATTAAATATGTAATTAGTCGTATAAGAGAACACACTTAGATAAAACGGAGTTAAGTTTAGGAGTAGGAGGTCGGTCGTAGGAGAATCGTGACGTCACACGATATTTCAAATCAATATATCGACGAAAATATTCAATTAAGTAACAAAAGAAAAACTACGTCTCTAATGTTTTAAAATATTATATACCAGACGGACATTAAAATAAAATTTAGGATACTACCCTATTAACGACACAGGACAAGAAAAATGTATCTTAATACTTTCTGGTCATAACAAAAATAATCTAAATTACAGATTGAGCTTGGAAAGCGTTTATACCACAAAACACAGCTGCCATTCAGCAGTGTCAGCGATAGCAATCGTGTCGTAGATTACTCGGGATTATCATCCCGGGACACCACATCCCTTCACTTAGGGGACCGGGACCCCACCCCGGGAATGACAACCATGTTAAATATTTTCATTACTTTTGTTTTGCTTTTAGATTTAGATTTAGAAATGTTTAAAGTGTTTTATCTTGGTTTGATTTCGTTGTCTAGGTGGGTGTCATTCCCGTCGGAGGATAAACTAGAAACGTTATTAAAGTTACTTCTTGATGATTTATTCAAGATCAAGAACAAATATTTTATTAATCTTCATTAGGTACATATGTATAGCTTTGATTTATGAAAACTTGTTGAAAATGAGACAAATGTTTATCGTATTACTTAATAAACACAAGAATTGAGGCTTGAAAACTAACATTTAATTTTGTAAAGTCAAAATCCGATAACCACAACAATATTATTGCAAAACTATAAAACAAAAGACCACGAACCCATCAATACGACCCAACTAAATAAAAACACAACTTAATTGTCAATAATTCTCCTCAAAAATCACATATGTACATCACCTTTTACAGCGTTCAAGGTAAAACACTAATAACTTACTCAGCCGTACTCTCTCGAAGTAATTCCTTCAATATTTGGCGAAGTTTTCCTCCTCATCATTGAGGATTCCGATCAGGTTCGACCACGTCTCATTACCCTCGGGCAATCAGCACGCAGGGCACGCGCGCCACCTACACCTTAAAAGATATTATAAGGTATAGCGACTGGTAAGTCGCTAAGATGGAATAGGTTGGTAGTGTCTGTCTGTTGAGATCACTGACACTATATTTTTGTATTGGGTGTTAGTTTTAATATTCCACTATGAAATTCTTTCAAATTCTCTCTACATGCGAATTCATAATATACCTCTAATAATAATAATTTGTTTGTACTTAAGCACTTAATACAATATATCAACAATAATTGTGGCTCCAATTTTTTTCATAGGAATATGATTTTAGCTTGTGTAGTCGAACTACGCATTGCCTGTATTTCGACTATCAGTGCCCAACCCTCCAACGTACAGACAATTTCATCCTTTCCAATTTAAGTTACATAATATTCATGTTTTAAACAATAACAAAAATAAGATAAAAATGCAATAACATAACAAAAATAAGATACCAAAAAATAATAACATAATAAAGAATACCTACACAAAATTAACTACAAATAAAAAATATTTTCATGCATTTCCCTAAATGCGTCTTCTTCCTTTTCCTATTTTTATTATATGTATAAATAGTCCGACTTAAAGATTTTCTGGAAGTTCAACCTCGCTGCAAACTAAACCAACAATTAGCACTTTCTTATTCGTTCACGACCTGTGTCCTGACACCTTGTTTTTCTACAATTACCGAAATTAAAATATTTTATAATACAACGTAAACTTCTTTTGAAATTATAAAGACGAAATTGAACTGAAAATTTTTCGTCACCGTCAATTCACCTCTAACTGTGAACCAATAAGACACATAATTATTAAAATCTAATTCTATTCGCTAAGCAAGAGATACAATCTAACGGTTATTTGAGATATGACTTTGTTACAGTCTGGGACTTCACCTTCTGCAGTTAAATGTCGATTGACGGTCACCCGTACCAGACAATGTCAACAGATAACTTTTACTAACATTTATGACATAACTAATGTAGAATAAGAAGTAAATAATGTACCTAGTTATGCTAAGGTTGTAAGAGTCTCTATCTGGCTGTAAAATAAGCAAAATAACTTATTTCGCTGAAATAAAACTGGAGCAAATACTTAAAATGTAGACGACATTTTAGTAATTGAGCTAAAATATTGTGAATTAGGTTCTTATAAAAATGATGTCTCGTAATCAACAGAAAATGTAGATCTAAATTACGTATGAAAACAGCTTTTAGTTTCAATAAAAAGTATACAAAATGAGTAATAAATAAGTTCTATTCACACGAATAAATACTATTTTTTGACAATCAATTCGCAGTTTATTAGGTACACTTTACGGACCGAGATCCAAATAATATTTTTCATATTTAGACGCCAATTTTTCCTATTACCGCAATGAAATCCACAGGCAACCATTAGTGCCTAGTGCCACATAAGTACATAAGTTATATTAAATACATCTTGGATCTCGTTACGCGCAACTAACTAGATCTCTTATAATATTGAATACGACTACAGAATATCTGAGTGTGAGGATGTCTGCCTCATAACGCTCCCGCGACCTCACGAATGGGTAATGTTGAGGAACATTTCCAGTTATGAAGCAAACTTATTAGGTTTTGTATTATATGAGGGGAACCTAGATAAAAGTGTGAGACTGTGTGTAATATGGTAATTTTTTATATCATAGTAATATGGAATTTATGATCCCGTGAGTGTTGTGTACATCTGTCACTGGTATGCATATCAGAATTTCTTAATTTTGTATTCAACTGTATTATGGCTAGTGTATAATATGTATACTGTTGATGTGTCTTTAATAAATAAATAAAATAAATAAATAATAGTGAACTTGAAAAAAATCTGAAATACTGACCGGAGAGAGATACCACGGCCTCACAGAATACCGACGTGAAGCAACGCTTGCATTGTGTTTCGTCGTGTGAGTGAGGCTCAATCCCACGTTCCCCAATCTCCCCGATCCCTGAATCCCCAACAATCGTCAAACTCCTAATCGTCAAAAGGCCGATAACGCACTTATAACGCCTCTGGTTTTCCAGATGTCCACGGTCGACGCCGATTGCTTACCATCAGGTGATCCGTCTGCTCGTTTACCGGCTTATCCCATAAAAAAGATACAGAGCTAACCCATTTTTCCTTCATCCAACCCACCAATGAAGCAGCCCTTATTATACTCTTCAGTGAGTCCGTCAATGAACTTCACTTACCTAAGTGTTACCATTGATATCATAAGGAGCACTAAAGTAACGAAATAATCAAAGCAATATAAAGAACATGATATACATCAGTAACCAACAATAACAGTATAATGATCATGCTACATCACTTTGATAACGTCCACCTATTCCTTGTCACACACCAATTTACTCAACAATGCGTATAATAACACAATTTCTTCAGCAATCTGTCACATCTCAGAAGAAAGAAATACGAAATAAATATTAAGGACCTACCGGGACATAGTAACAGAGAAAGTGTGAACAAAATGTTCGCGTGTCAGGTGCACATTAACGTCAACGTCTTGGGAAAATGGCGGCACATTAGGAACTAGATGTGCCGACGAGTTCCGCGCGGATGAATCGTTTTTATTTGTGGAATCTTTTTATTGGTGTTATTATAAATAATTGTTGGAAATTTTCGTCTCTTGAATTAGGAAATTATAGAGGATCGTTTTTCATATCACTTAATTTTTACATTGCCTTATTGGCCGAGTGGTCGCAAGTGCGACTTCCGGGCTAGGGGTCCCGGGTTCGGTTCCCGGGTCGGGCAAAGTATTACTGGGTTTTAAAAAAATCTCAGTAGTAGCACGGGGTCTGGAATTGTGCCCGGTATATGGCAATATGCTCACCCCTTATTACATGGGACTCATAACATAATAGTGAAAAGTGGGTGTTACATTGTACCTCTACAGTGGCATAATGTACACCTCTGCCGAACACTTCAGGGATAAAAGGCGTGATGCTATGTTATGTTAATTTTTAAACAATTCTAAACAAGTAAAACTATCTTGAAAGTCACATTTTATCAAACACGATTATATTTGGCGATTTACAAATGTTACTTATACGAATAATACGAATTAGGTGTAAACGAAAAAAAATTTAAGAAACATATGAGAGCGGTGTGTCACCTAGGTATTGGATTCGGATCTGCCTGACCTATCCCTTTCTTTGTAAGGTTTTCAATAACTCAGCGCGACGTTTCTTGTATGTAGATATTTTCTTACTGTTTGAATATCAAGCTCCAGGTGTGTTGCTGGTGGTCTTGAATAATAAAAGACTTCGGTATGATGAGAAGAGACTGTATTTAAATAGGTACTGATTGTAAGGGTCAACCGATATGTGCGCACGGCGTCGTGTCGGGCGAGCGAGTGAATGAATGACCGTCGATCGCAGCGGTCGCGGGCCACGTATGGTGGTGAGCCCGATGTGACGTCAGGAACACTTACTTTTTTTATAACCAAAGGGACTAGTCCATTCATCTTCTTCGCCAACCAAAAACATTAATTATTTAAAAACAGAATAGAAATCGGGTTGCTTTTAAATTCATCCTCTGCTTAAAAGACGAGCCATTTATTCCAGACGTACACCGTCAAAATAAAATCCTTTCGAAATGGGAAAGAGAAATTATAAACAAAAAACATTCATTTATAAAAACTGTTTGCCGCTGTCAACCGCCATTTTAATTTGAATGCGAATTTTAAAGAGCATGTTTTTATGAAAAATGGTAGCGATGGCAGCGCCCTCTGCACTCAACATCATTAAACTCCCCATTATGAGGCAGGTCCCGTCATTAGTGCTGGAATAAGACAGCACATAAAAAGATGGACCTCCGTTGCTTGTATTAAAATCTTTTTATAGTCCTCTCATTTTCCTAGTACCCTTTTCCGTAGTAAGTAACTGTTAATTTTTGAAATTAAATATGTGTGGTCATAATTCCAGACATCTAGTCTACCAATAAGTATGAGTACCTAGTTTAAATTAAGATTAAATCTAGTTTAATTTTAAGGAATTGTGCCCGGTATATGACAATAGGCTCACCCCCCTATTACATGGAACTCATAACATAAATAGTGAAAAGTGGCTGTTACATTGTACAATGGCATAATGTACACCTCTGCCTACCGCTTCGGGGATAAAAGGCGTGATGTTATGTTATGTTTATGTAATTTTAGAGATAGTCTACGACAGCACATCCACCCACCATATATATGGTCGGCAGGCCACAACTGTGCACTACTCTCATAGCTTTCTGCCTCACACAGCAAAACTGTGGAATGATCTGTCGTCGGCGGTATTTCCGAACCGATACGACCTTCAAACCTTGAAAAAAAGATCGTATTCCTTTTTAAAAGGCCAGCAACGCACTTGTGACTCCTCCGGTGTTTCGGGTGTCCATGGCCGCTGATCGCTTTCCATCAGCATCAGGTGATCCGTCTGCTCGTTTGCCTCCTATACCAAAAAAAAAAAATAAAACCAATACAAATAAGAAATAGATAAAACAAATCAAAACTGTTACACAATAAGCAAAGTATTATTACAAAATAACATAATACTATCGGACAGGTTACCCGTAATTGAATTTTGACCCTTTAACTAAACAGCTAAAACAAAAATTACGAACAGGTTAATCCTTTACTCCACACTTAACTGTGAAACCCTAATCGCCATTAAATATCAATTAAATACTCATAACAAGTAATTAACGAAACATAAACGACCTTAGAGCGATCCCTAACACCGGCACTGCCATTACGCTGCTGTAAATGGTTCCTTAGTTGAGATACGGCGACCATTTCCTAAATATGAATATTGTGTACACAATTGGCACAGTGACTGAGAGATTGGTAGCTGTGCCACGTGTCCTGGGGTCCATTACAATACAATACAAGACATGCTATGTGTAAATGCACAAATTGCTTTTCCAGATCTCAATATACATGACGATCTCCGGCCACCGTAAGCGCGGGCCTGCGGACGGCGAGCATGGGTGGCTCCCCGTCCGACCAGAAACAGACCCGAGCGTACGGCGCGTCGCGTTCCGCGCGCGCCTCAAAGAGCCATCAGACCACCACAGATGGGGCCCAATAGGGCCGATGCCGATTCGGAGTCGCGGAGAACCTAACGGGTAACCGGGGCTCCTACTCGACGTGCAGGAGAAGGAACGGGGTGGTTTTTAGTCAGTAAGAGTCTGACACTCCCTTCCGCCTCACCCAGGCGGGAGCAGTCATTCGATGATTTTCCCCCCTTAAAAAAAAGATCTCAATATACATGTACAATTATGTGTCTAAACGCTGACACAATCCATCAGATCACATTCTAAATAGGGACATTGTTCAAAAAAGTATGAGTCCCTGTCGTGGTTTGAAACTATACTATTACTAGTTACGTGAATAAATAAACGCTTTATATTAAGTAGTAACTAATTAACTTAAAACCTTGTTACCTAAATTACTTTCAATTAAAATATGAGACCTTTATTTAACAAAATATAATTAAACCCAGTACTGTAGCAGTGTCACTGACGTAACACAATTAGTGCCCGCGTCAGTGAATCCCGCACTAATTACAGATTGCGCCCGGTCAGCGGGGCTTTATTAATACAACTATATTTTAAACTTAAAATGTACTCAAAATGTTGAATTTTCTAATTAATTTTGTATACCGATGAGTTTACAAATTCGTTGTGATGAGATAATGTTACCTATTTTGAAGCTTCATTTACGTAGGTTTGATAATTTCACATTTATGAGGTTGTTGAAATAGAAATTGCTATGAAAATATTTATACGTACGGTAATTTTATTATTTTTACCGACTTCAAAAAAAGGAGGAGGTACTATGTTCGGCTGATTGTTTTTTTTTTTTTTTTTTTGTTTGTTCGCGCAGTACTCCGCCGTTTGTAGACCGATTTCGAAAATTTTTGTTTTGTTTGAAAGGGTATACTCCCGAGATGGTCCCATTTCCATGAAGTCAGGATCTGATGATGGGATCCTAGGGAAACCGAGGGGAACTTTCAAAAATTCTATGGGGGAGTAATGCGTCTATTATGTTTTTTAATTACGAATTTTAAACACTACAATTTGATAAGGGTCTGAAGTCGACCTGATGATGGAGTCGACAGACAGTCGAGGGAACTCCTCAGCGGTTTATATTAACTACCTTGTGTTTGGGCTTGATTAATTTGTATTGATGAGGACTTTACACCTAGATAGAGTGGGGCTGGCATTAAGAGTCTGATGATGAAGAAGTGTAATTGTTAAGGGAACTCCTCAACGGTATACAGTAACTACCTTGAGTTTGGGCTTGATTAATTTGTATTGATGAGGACTTTACACCTAGATAGAGTGGGGCTGGCATTAAGAGTCTGATGATGAAGAAGTGTAATTGTTAAGGGAACTCCTCAACGGTATACAGTAACTACCTTGAGTTTGGGCTTGATTCATTTGTATTGATGAGGACTTTGCACCTATGTATATTATAAGTAACAAAACTGGTATATGTAGCTTTACACTGAAAATGGTAAATAATAAAATAACTGCGTTTAAAAAACCGACTTCAAAAACCAAAAACTAATAACAAACAAAAAGTCAATACTAAAAAGCAAAAAATAACTATTATTAGTACTGATAGGTTACCCACCCACTGATAGGTTAGAAGTCGGTGCCATAAGCTCATATTATAATGATATAACTTAATGTCCACAAAATTGTGAATTAGATACCTATTAAGGTTTTAATGAATAATTTTGTATGGAACTTATGGCACCGACTTCTTACCTATCAGTGGGTGGGTAACCTATCAGTACTAATAATACTTAGTTATTTTTTGCTTTTTAGTATTGACTTTTTGTTTGTTATTAGTTTTTGGTTTTAACGTACGGAAGATAAGAAACTTGGATAAAATTAATCAAATAAAAAAGGCTGATAATATTTTAATCCTAAAGTGTATTTTAAAAATATGTAAAATTATTACAGGAAAAAGTTTTTATTTTTTTCTCAATCATGACTGGTTGGTTTAATTGATAAAAATGAGAAATGCCATTAGCCATTGTGAAAAAAGATAAAAAAATACATTTAATGGCATCCTACGATAGTTTTCATCAATAATTGCCAGTAACAGTGGCTACTTTTTTGCTACATAACCAAATAGGTTTTATGATTGAGTAGTATTTCTGCGGAAAATTAGAGACTGTAGACTTAACCGGAATATATCTAATACAAGCGACATCTATAACTTTAATTGAAAATCCCATAAAATCTATGTAAGCTTGCATGACTAATATTTATCTTCAACTCTATACAGCTTTCATAATAAAAAATCAGCTAACAGATGTATATCTGTGTAATTAATAAACCTCGCTTGAATGGGCTCGCCCTTACGACCTGGAATAAAAATATAAGCATTACTTAAGTTCATATCAACACGCAAGTTTTCCTGGCAATAAGGTGCATGTCACACTGCTAGCTAGTAACTTTTCAAACACAACAAAAAGGGAAGTATAAAGTAAGATACCTTTACGTAGAAACGGTTAGGGTAACTGACCACATTACGTCATTTGACGAATGCATGCATCCTTCACAAAGGATAGGCGAATTTAACGTTGCCGCTTCATGGACAGCTTTCATTGTTTGTAAGAAAAATGCACATTTGACTGCCAGAAGACTGCCTCGTTGGCCGAGTGGTCGCAAGCGCGACTGCTGGGCAAGGGGTCTCGGGTTCGATTCCCGAGTCGGGCAAACTATTACTGGGTTTTCAAAAAATTCTCAGTAGTAGCACGGAGTCTGGAATTGTACCCGGTATATGGCAATAGGCTCACCCCCTATTACATGGGACTCATAATATAAATAGTGAAAAGTGGGTGGTACATTCCCCCTATTACATGGGACTCATAACATAAATAGTGAAAAGTGGGTGTTCCATTGTACAGTGGCATAATGTACACCTCTGCCTACCCCTTCGGGGATAAAAGGCGTGATGTTATGTATGTATGTATGCAAAGATTTATCATTTGTGTAGGCCGCCTATTGTTTCTTAAGGATGTATGCATTCGTCCATACTACCGTTTTTACTTAATCCACAAATACAAAGGAAGCTCGTAGTCTTTCAGTAGGCTATCACCGGCTGTATACATTTTTAAAGATGTTATGGGAATATCGCACATCTCAGCTCGCTCGCTCGGTAGCTGACACTGTGACGTACGCTTTATTGTGTTCAGATTACATTTGCATGTCTATTCTTAGTTTGTGCTAAGACCCTTTACACTTTTTATGGAACGTGGAAAACATTGCACTGTTACCCTTATTATTTATAAAATATTGTAATGTTCTTTCATTGTTTTCTATTTTGGATCAATTACTTAACGTAATTGTTTGAATGGCCATGCTTTTATTTATGTTTTATAATCGTCTCATTTAGATACCTTTGAGTTATTTTATGATATATTTAACTTAGAATTTTTATTTAGTTATGGTTCCATTATTTTTCATAGTTGATCGAAGCTTGCTACACTAAAACTTCCAATGTAGAACAAACAAGTCCTCTTAAGTCTTAAGTCGTCTCTTACACGACATGTAGAATGACAGTCTTCTTTTCCCCGACAACTAAGTCTTCCAAAAGTCGCCTAGCAACAACAAAAAACTTAAATCGAAGCCTACAGTTCTTGTCTCCAAGTCGGTAGCCTTGTTAAATCATTTATCATTCGTTTTACATACCAGCCAGTTTCAGCGGCCCTTCGCCTGGTATCGACCAGCCACGCCCACCGCTCACCATCCCCCCACACCCCTCCCTCCTCGCTACCCTCCCCCTTCCCTCCCGGGCTGAGCTCCCCGCGCGGATTCCAATCGGATGATTAAACGATAGTTGCGGTAAAGATTGATAATGTCACGGGCAATCAGACTGTGTTATCAGTCAGCCAGGATTGGTTCTCATCTTGCCTGCGGCTCGGAGACTAGAACAGATAGACTTATCAAGCTTCGTTTTAATGTAGCATCTGTCGAGTTACTTGTAAGAATGTTGAATAGGATTTTGTTCTAAAATGTCTTTTTAACGTAGTACAATTAATAGGATAGTCTAGGTACCTATTAAGAAAATACATTTGACATTATCTATGTATTTAAACAACAATATTAAATTTGTTGTTCAACAATCTTAAACTTAGGATTTAAAACATTATAACTGATTAAAAAGATTCGCATATATTTCGGTTTGCAAAACCTAATAAATGTTGCTACCGTGTATCGACAGATGGCGGGACGTGTCGAAACGTAAGCTCTTACATTCTGCAGGCATAAAACCAACATATTCAAAATAATATTATTACAGACGATGATAATCGTCTTACGTAAACGATAGTGATATATCTGATCGAAAGAATTATACCTATAATAATCTTGTAATGGTGGTAATCAGTAGTTATCACTGATTTATTATTGTTGCCAAAACTATCAAGTTTTTTTTCTAAAACCTAAATAAGTAGGTATCCACCTAATAACCATTTTATATTAATTTTTGTGTTAATACTCTCAAATAAGTACAATTGATCAGTAAGAATTCTTCATCAAGATCCCAAAACAAAGTTACATTGAGTTGTTTGACTTAAAAATTGTGCAATGCAACAAACTCGAACTTCGATTCCCCTCTGCTTATCCCTTCGGGAAATAAAAGTCGTAAAGTTAGATGAGCTACTTTAACCTTCAATAGCGAATTACAACTTTTTGACATGTGACTTTGAGAGCACGATTGCTTACTTTGGAAAGCCTTGCATTCTCGGTATGATGTGTCGTAGATTGAGTATCTTGTTCTCAGTATTCTAGTCCTCAAACAACCTGCCTACCATTTCCCTCAGTAATGCAGAGATGAAAATAGCAGGTGATTTTAAATCTTTATAAATAGGGAATGTACCTAATAAAAATAGCCAGTACAATATAAAACAAATCTAACAATTATAACATTAAATAAACTTTATATAGATATATTTCAAAACTTATACTTACTTAAAATAATTATTATGTATACAATATTAAAGTAATTACATAAATATTTAATAAATATAGAAATATGTATAATGTCCATCTAGTAGATTATTTTAAAACATTAGACACGTAGTTTTTCCTTTCTTACAAAATTACATACTTTCGATGATATATTGATTTGAAATATGATGTGACGTCACAATTTACTTAATTTTATAGGGTAGCGTGACGTAACGACCTCCCGCTTCTAAACTTAACTTCGTTTTATGTAAGTATTGTTTTTTTATACGATAAAATAAAAAAAAAACATGTGTCTTATATGTTATCACTACACTGCCTACTACCCTACTAGTATAGATACATATAGACAGCCCTTGAAAGTGTGCTGCTGGACTAATAGGCCTCCTGTAAAAGAAAAGTATGCCATAATCTTAAAAATAGGAAATTACTGTTTAAAAAACTCAGGGGGTTTACTCTTGAATCCAATTCCCATCGATCGACATTGATATTGTGAACGTACTCTTCAGTTGTAACACTAGCGCCCATTGCATCCGTATTGCGTGGATATTGAATCAACTAAATGGTATCGACTTTGGCTTTTTAATTTGTACTCTGAATGCTATTTTAATAGCTACGATAGGGGTTGTATAGTGTTGACATTGAATAATTATTGAGATTTTGTTGGATTGAAATTGCGTTGACAGTGAGATTGGTTTCAAGAGTAAGCACCAGGTTATCATAGACTGCTGATGTGTGTTAAATTACTTTATTGTCTAGGTGACTGTTACGGCACCCAGGAGAAGAGGATGGTGATAAATATCTCTGCCGTCACTCCACGGCGACAGCGTGAATATAATTATCGTAAACAAAAACGTCACAATCGTTGCGTAATTCTCTCTTGGAACATAACATAATATTAAGTAATTACCGGCAGTTTAGTTAATTAAAATACACGAACATGTCACTTTCATTGCTGCTACCAATGTACTGCATAACATCTAAATATAGTGGTACAAAATCCTTATACGATGTAAACAGAACGCCTTTAAAAATACAAACAAAAAATTGTTGCTTTTAATTTGGTTTTTTATTTGTACTGGGATAATAATCTTATCTATATAATTGTGATTTTTTTATATATAAACCGGTAAACGAGCAGACGGATCACCTGATGGTAAACAATCGGCGTCGCCCATGGACACCTGGAACACCAGAGGCGTTACAAGTGCGTCACCGGCTTTTTGGGGATTGGGAGTTTGAGGATCGTTGGGGATTCAGGGATTGGGGTGATTGGGGAAGGGGAAGGTAATTGGACCTCCGGTAACCTCACTCACACGACGAAACACAAGGCAAGCGTTACTTCACGTCGGTTTTTTGCTCGGCCGTGGTATCACTCCGGTCGAGCCGGCCCATTCGTGCCAAACGAAGCATGGCTCTCCCACACTTATATAATAATTATAGAGAATATAGAGAAAAGGCATGTTAGTTACCTTGTGTTAACTTCCGTCTCAATCTAAGTCCCAAACTCATGTCTCAACCTTAGTCTAAAATCTGGGGAGGTAGCTTAGTACCGGGAGACGGACATAGGATACCTTTAATTGCGGGATGGCGCGTACGAAGAACAGAAGCTAGTTTCAAATTAAATTAATAATGAATCCGGTATACAAATACTTATGACAATTAGCCTTTTTCCTGGGAAGATTAAAAAAATATCCGCTAGGGGCAGCACCGGTGGGGGGGTACATATGTTTTGAATTCTCTATTGACAACAACGTCAAACGTGTAGAATTACATTGTAGTCATTCGATGATATTCCCCCCTTAAAAAAAACCCCTTCGGGGATAAAAGGCGTGATGTTATGTTATGTGTACGATCAAATAGATTCACTAGAGGACTGACCAACTGGCTGACACCTTTCATTTTGCTTGACATTCAAATTGCTTTCTTGGTCTAATTAAAATAAATAATGTAGACTTTTGACTTTTTCTAAGAGCACCTCTGCCTACCCTTTGGAAGTATTAAGAGGCATGACGTTTAGTTATTATATGTTTTATACGAAAACTAGTAAATGTTAATTAACAAACAAATAACAATTCTAAACATCTAAATGTAAATATTGTTCACTTTCTAGTTTTTGCAAAATGTTTAGTATTTTTGAGAATATATTCCGTTACTCCACACACGTATACTGTTAATGACTTGTTATATAATCGTATAACATTTACATAACATTACTTATGTACATTATACATATATAGTCATCTTCCTAATACTTTTTGGAAGATTGTTACTATAGACTGCCGATTCCCGGGTCGGGCAAAGATTTACTAGGTTTTAAAAAAAAAAAACAGTAGTAGCATGGAGTCTGGAATTGGACCCGGTATATGGGCATCCCCTTCGGGGATAAAAAGGCGTGATGTTATGTTACTATGTAAGTAAATTATAGTTTTCGGCAGAAGTGACCAAGACATGTTAGTAGTAATGCGAAGTGAGATGGATTTTTAACTGACTTCAAAACAAAAAGGAGTTTGTCAGTTTGACTGTATGTATGTGTGTTTGTGTGAAACTATCTCGGGATTAGCTGAACCGATTTTAATACACGTTATGTTTAGGAATAATAATACATGTTACATTTAGGAGAAGGTTTTAGTTACATTAATAAACCAACTTCACTTTTTCTTCTCCTCTTATAATATCTTCTGATTCATTTCGTTGCGGGAACCAAGACAGTTACTCGTGTCCCTAGGACGCGCAAGACTTCAATGTTCTGATGTTTTCATGGTTGTATCTACTGTAGATCCTGGCTTACAGGAGTGGCAGCGGTTTTGGGAGGATGTGGCGGGTTTGTCCCTTTAAAAACACCGACTTCAAAAAACAGGGGCTTGAAGACGGTTTTTTTGTTATTAGTAATAAGTAGGTATGCTGAAGGCTTTTTGTACGAGGTACCTAATATCTGTAACAAAAGAACTTACGGTCCACCTGGTGGTAAGCGGTCTTCGTAGCCTAGCTACACCTTCACACAGGAAGTATCACAAGCGCGTTGTCGACCTACTGGATTATGTGTCTGTTGTCTCTGATGTCCCATGTTATTTTCTGACGAGTTTGTAATATTTTACCGATGATTTTTTTTATGGAATATGAGGTAAACGAATAGACGAATCAACTGATGGTAAGCGACACCCGCAACACCATGAGAGTCACAGATGCGTTGCCGGCCTTTGAAAAAGGAGTACGCTCTTTTCTTGAAGTTAAACCGTCATAAAGGTCTTATCGGTTCGGAAATACCGCCAACGACAGATCATTCCAGTTTTGCTGTGCGAGGCAGAAAGCTGCGAGAGAAGCGCACTGTCGCGGCCTGCTGACCATTTATAAGATGGGGTTGGATGTGCTGTCGTAGACTATCTCTTAACTTGATATTCAGTTCCGTTACTTGAGACAGTTGTCCATCTTCAGAACTGCCTCTTTACATGGTATGGCTCATCTTGTTGCTATGGGCAAGTATAATTATTTAGTACTTAATTTAAAGGTCACCTTTTTCTAGCTACAAAAAGGCTCGTACATTCGAAATTGTTATTGACCTCAATGAAATGTGAGGTCCGCCATATTGGATCGATATTGTAATAAATAATGGCTTCCTTATAGATCGCGCCGCGGGCGCAGTAAGCTGGAGCGATGGTATGCGCATGCGATGGTCAACAATTTGCCATAACGTTACTTAAGTAATATTCGAAGTGATTTATTGTGTATTGAGGAGTACTGTGACTTTGCTTGGGTGGTAACCAGAATTGATTTTTTTATACATTTTTTAATTTACTAGTGGCTCTATTTGTTTGCTCCCAAATCTAGTTTATTCACAATTAGAAATCCGACAGATTATTAGAATATTAATTGAATTAAAATGTCGTAAGTTAAAGTAAAGAAGATAATAATATCGATATAAGATCTAACACAACATTATGAATCTATGTCTATGTGGCCAGTATGAAATAGGTTTATCTCTTATTACATGGTACGTGTTATAACACACATTACTGGTTGAAAAAATTAGTATAGGTAAATACCTAAGTTTTGATATATTCATTGTGCACCTTTTTAAACTCTGTAATAATTAAAAGACATGACATTCACTTTACAAACAAACAATTTACATATAGGTACGCAGAAGAAAGACAACTTTCACTCAATATACTAAAGTTGATTGTTCAAAAACGACATTGTCTTGTACTACACATACCAGATTGCAATCAGTCGTGAACTTTAAACGGGATTACTTTAATTATAATTAACTGTACGCGTACTGCATACTAATGTATCTTTCTTGATGTGCTTGTTGACAGGTGGAGAGGAGCGCCAAGTCTTTAAAAAAATTATCTTACTGTTCCAAAAATGTGTAAGTGTTTAGGCCGAAGGAGATGGCAGGACGAACTTTACATCTACGACAAGGATTGGCTGCAGAAAGTTTTGCACGGAGAAGAGTACAAGCAGGGTATGGAGACCTTTGCTCAGCAGTGGGACGATCGCACTATCGCAGCTAAAAATAAAATAAATCAATTAATTAATTTGACTTTCGGTTCCACCTCCCTCAGCCTTTAAACTGTTGCTAAATGGGCTTAATTATGTTAAATCAATTATAATAAAATTTTATTACCGGTAGGTTTTGACAGCAATATCAAATAACAACACGTAAGAACTACGCAATACCACCATTTGTATGTATTAGGTCCAAAATCTGCATCCCTCATATCTTAAATACAATAGTTAGGTTAGGTCAGTGTTTAAAAGTAATATTCGTATGCAAATATCATGCAAAATATACCTACCTTGTGTCTAAACTTAATTGCTCACGCATAAAAATTATGGTAAATTAGGAAAGTTAATTCTAAACATTTAAATGAATGTTAAAAATATACCTAATGAATGTAAATCTCGTAAAATGTGTGACTACATAAGATTACATATATTTAATTCCATTCAGGTAGGATGTGAATATTCATGAAGCACACGCGTTATAAAATGTTTTTACTTTTAATTTTCAAGCAACAAAATCTCTAGATTACATTGTTGACCTGGTCGCTAAATTGATGTCTGAATTTTGGTCATGTGATATTATGGTTTCAAATTCCTAAATTTAAAGCAGTAAAATTAAATCTAATGCTAATCTAAAATTCATATATTTGCCAGTTATGTAAACAAGCACAATTTCAATATTACCCATAAACTTTAAAAATCAAATTAATGCAACAACAAAATATTATAAACTGATCTACTAAATATCTCTGAACTTGGTCGTCCTCTACCGTGCACCCAACATACGCTACAATAATTTACTTGGACAATATTACAAGTTAATGAAGTGCACTTGTAATCTTATTATATGCTATAAACGCTTTTTCTTTGGGTATTAACTGTTCGACTTATGATCTCGACGACCTTATCTGATTATATTCGTGAAGTCTACTTATATATTTTATTTAAAGAAGTGTCTGGGCATTGAGTCATCGAGTCAATGTCTGTTCGTGTTCTTTAGGCTGCATTCTTGATTGATACTGTTTCTTATTATTTTAGTCCAATATCTGTACGTATTATCTTTGTTTTACTTTGTTCCTTGTTACAGGTACTTAGGTGTATGACTTCGTCTATAGTGATAAACTTTCATAGATACAAGAAATTCTTACCTAACTCGAAAATTCCACGCGATGCTCGGAAATCAATATCATCAGAAATTGAAGTCAGATAGCATTATGTTTGCCATTTACAAGTCTCTGCTGAAGAAGATAGTATTCCTATTAAGATTATTTAATTTTACAGACACGTAAATGTCGTTACAGTATAATATACTTACTTAGGTAGTAGGTGAGTGACTTTATCAGTAAAAAATTAAGTTCAGTTTAAACAAAGACCAGTTTCGTTACCCAAAGCATTTGCTGGCAGAGTGCCGAGACTGGGAAGGCCAGGGTTCATTAAAAATTACTATTTTATAAGGAAACCGTTTTCACAAAGCCTGCAAATTGTGTTCCTATGTAACATGGTCTTGCTCCACTCGGCACTCAGCCAAGATTTTCGCTTATAACTATATGAAGATTTCAGCATTTTTTGTCAAAAATCAATCATAAATGACTTCATTCTAATTAATCAAAGAAAGCGATAAGCTGTATTCAATTGACTATATTTAATACAATAATTACTTGTAAATAATATCCTACTAATATAATAAATACGTTTGTATATTTCTTTGTTACGTCTTCAAGACAAACGGCTGAAGCTCATGTTAAAGTCATTAAAACTCACACCATCTGTCATTAGAGCGGGAACAAATTTTAGGAGGATTTATTGACTACTAACTCAAATAATTGACGTTTACCAAATTATAGTATAAAAAACTAATTACACAAAGCACAGAGCTGAATACTAATATTAGTACATTATATAGGAATATATGGAGACCGGTAATCTCCTTTGGAACAGGGTTTTTTTATACGATAAGCCGGTAAACGAGCAGACGGATGATCTGATGGTAAGCAATCGGCGTCGTCCATGGACATCTGGAACACCAGAGGCGTTACAAGTGCGTTACCGGCCATTTGGGATTAGGAATTTGAGGATTGTTGGGGATTCAGGGATTGGGGAGACGGAGGGGGGGGGGTAATTGGGAATCCGGCAATCTCACTCACACGACGAAACACAACACAACGTTGTTTCACGACGGTCTTCTGTGAGGTTAATAATGGTCTGGAATAACTCAGGCTACTTTTTATCCCACAAAACGCGAGCGAAGGCTGGCAGAAGCTA
This sequence comes from Spodoptera littoralis, assembly GCA_902850265.1. Classification (NCBI taxonomy): domain Eukaryota; kingdom Metazoa; phylum Arthropoda; class Insecta; order Lepidoptera; family Noctuidae; genus Spodoptera; species Spodoptera littoralis. The sequence continues at coordinate 369,591 of LR824542.2, read as the reverse complement.
GGAAATATATAAACTTGATACATAGCTTATATTCGGCTCCTGTACCAGTCACACATCACACACACTCGTAATGTCAAACACACAACTTACCTAACTGGCGCAGTCGGGTGAAGTCGGGTCACGTTGCATCATGCACCAATATTTACTCGCACCAAAGTATTCGTCTTTCATTACTATTTAGCGATATTTTTACTTTGATACTTAGATATAATGATAATATATGATATATGATACTGCAATATTAGTTTTGTGACGAAGTTATTATTGCATGTTCCCATTTGATTACATTAAATAATAACAAAAGTATGATAATGTTTTTTATCTCAAGTGTGTTTTTATGGGATAAGCCGGTAAACGAGTAGACGGATCACCTGATACACCATGTGTGTTACAAGTGCGTTACCGGCCGGCGTTAGTTAGATAATTATTAGGTTGTATTTTCGAAATTCTTATTCAGTATCATACGGCGAAAGAAAAGCTCGAGAAGACCTTCCATCAGCTGTAATTCTCTAAAAACAAGCAAACTTTTAACTTGTACGGCTGTGTAACAAAGAGTCTTAGATTCGAACACCAGGTCTGACTAAGTAACATTACGGCAATTGCTTAGAATGATACCACCATACCCTGGGTGGGTATGGTAATAGGTTTGGTCCCTGCCCGAGACTCATCGGAGAATAACCACGTGGCGTGATGTTATGTTATAGTGTTACAAACATGACATGTGACTACATTTTGTAATTTAGACTTCCAAAAAACATTTTTGTCTAAATTAAAAATAATTTATGTTTGATTTCATCAGGTCTATTAGTCTTATAATATTATTTTTCGAAATAGTCAATAAAGCTAGCTCTATAAAATTACTACATAGTATAAAACAAACTCGCTATCGTCTGTATGTCCCTATGTATGCTTAGATCTTTAAAACTGCGCAACGGATTTTGATGCGGTTTACTTTAATAGATACAGTGATTCTTAAGGATTGTTTATATATGTATAATACATGCATATTGCACCCGTGCGAAGCCGGGCCTGGGCGCTAGTAAAATATATAAAACAGTAATGCTTCTTTTAATTTCAAGGCAAATCAATCAATCGTAAACGTAAAAGGAATATTTGTTACATAATTTTTTGCATTCTTCCGAACGCTACATTTTCAAAACTTGGATTGTTAGTAGGTAATGATAAAATTTGAAAGGTTCTCACGTAATGCAATTAAGACTTTATTGTTTGGATATTAACGTCCATTACATTTCATGACTGACCACTATTATATCATATCATTGTTCAAATCGGAGGTATGCAGCATCGGACTGCGACATACTTGCTATGAATGAATCTTTATGGATATTGTAATACTTTCATTTTCAAGTCTTTTTTTATAGCATAAGCCGGTAAACGAGCAGACGGATCACCTGATGGTAAGCAATCGACGCCGCCCATGGACACTCGAAACACCAAAGCGTTACAAGTGCGTTACCGGCCTTTTGGGAATTGGGAATTTGAGAATTGTGGAGGATTCGAGGATTCGGGAGACGGGGACTAGAGACGGGGGTAATTGGGCCTCCGGTAACCTCACTAACACGACGAAACGCAACGCAAGCGTTGTTCCACGTCGGTTTTCTGTGAGACCGTGGTATCACTCCGGTCGAGCCGGCCCATTCGTGCCGAAGCATGGCTCTCCCACACTTAAAATCAGTAAATCTTAGAATTCCAAGGCACTTAGGGTATCGATGGGATTTAAATCTTTTAAAATAACCTAAATCACATGTTCCATCCAATCATGACTCGCACAGTCTTAACATTAGACTGATAGAAACAAATGAGATTCAACGTTCGACGTCATGTTATAGAGGTATTTATCGTATACTTGTTTCGATATATATCGCTTCCAACCGGCCTATCTGGATGTCATTGGGGAAGGACTATGGTCAGCAGTCGATGTGATGATACCTTATTATATTTTGTACATTTATTTCAAGCCGGGCAAGGGGTCTCGGGTTTGATTCCCGAGTCTGACAAAGTATTACTGGGTGTAAAAACTTCAGTAGTAGCACGGAGTCTGGAAATGTGCCCGGTATATGGCAATAGGCTGACCACCCCTTTAAACATGGGTAATTAAGATAAATAGTGAAAAATGGGTGTTACATTGTACAGTGGCATTAACTGCCGTAATGTGCACCTCTGCCTACCCCGCATGATGTTATGTTATGTTTATATTATATATTATCATTATCTTATCTTATAATATTCCGATTTGAAAAATTCTTTTTGTGTTGTATAGTTCATTTATCTAGGCAAGCTATAGGCTATAAAACATCAAGCTGTTTGAATCTGCGCGGAAATTGCTCGTATGATATAAATTGTACAAGTTCAATCAAATTTGTTCAACCTCATTAATAAGTTCATAAACCCTATTTACAATAACTGTAACTAGCAGACAAATAATTAATGAGATAGCTATCAGCGACAGCCTATTTCCCCGTATACTGTTAATTACGGAAACTAATGAAGATAGTATGTTAATAGCGTATTATTGTCAGTATGTCGGCAACTCGAGTGCTTGGGATTACATAATTATGTAACATATGCCTATTATTATATATGTTGCTATATGCTGACAGAGTATTGTATGTTTAAAGTACAATATGTGTGTACTGCTCTGTCTGTACGGTTGTTGCAAGCTATGATAAAGTACTGTTTGGTAGAAACCAAACAGTACTTTATCATAGCTTGCAACAAGAAAGGTTAGATTATTCGAGTTTATTAACAATTTATTTATTTCCCTGAATCAGTAGATCATAAGGAATTTTGTGTACTCCTCAGAATTTTGGACGCAATCTAAGTATCCAAGTAGTGCTTGCAACCTTTGAAGAAGGTCCTCATATTATCATACTATACTAATATTATATATCAGAGCATGTTGAGTAGCAGCGCAACAGAGGCCGCGTCGCGTATCGCGGAATGCTGCTCATGAATGTAAGCCTCTCTGAAACCAGTCGAGTTCCTCGTCAAATAATTACGTGAGTCAGCCGTAAAACATAATAATTCATTAAGTATGTCTCACGAAAGTTATAATATAAATATATTTTTCAATTTCTGTTAACACTGTACTTTGACTTGACATACTATATGACATAGTATACTTTGACATCTCTTTTAAACTTTGACATTTTTTTAAATCACTGAAATTATTTTGATTCTGATCTAATTGACATTTCCTTGAAATCTTGAAGATAATTTGACATTATATTATATTACATTTGTATTAAATTATTATTATTAGACTTAATATGGCATAGATACTAATTCATTTTTGTTGTTAATTTATATTGAAAATTGAACTTGTTAAATTCTCATTTTAATGTGTGTATGGTGTGGATTATTGTTGTTATTTTCTTTTCCATAATTCTCAAATTGGATTTTATTTTTAAGCCACTGTTAAGCCTATGAATTGCCAGTGCTATGTACGCCATTATTGTCGCATGCATCAGACCTTTATTTTGTTACTATTGTGTATTTTGAATGTTATATGTTTGTGATGTGGCCGTACTCCTTGGAATAAATAAATAAACACTGCAACTCCAGTATTCCAACACTCATATTTTCAGCTCACGAAAACTCCAACAAACTATAACAGGTACAAATTATGACGTGTACTATTAAACAAAGTTTCTAAACTTATATTTTCAGGTTTGTACAACACTGAAACACATGTAACACAGTTTTCAGTTGGCTCGTGTGCTCCAGTTTCAGCAGAATGGGCTAACTTGCCTGAAGTTCAAGTTGTTGGGCAGTTGCCAACTTTCAGCTGTCTGACGCAGGCTCTACGTGGGCCCTGAAGCTGTAACTTAATGTTAAGTGATGTATACTTCTGGTTTTAAACAAAAAACATTAGTTCTTGAAACTACTTAAGAGTAATGATACCCACGTAAATTCTAATTAGATAATTCATGATTTTGACACTTTTCTGAAATACTTATCAAATAACAATAATCTCTCAAAAGTACATGTATAAAACTGCATTAAAAGATTTTTAAAATTCGCTTGTCGCACACGGTAATACGGTAATCGAACCGACTAAAATCTGTATTAGTTGCACTCTATACCTACTTTTATTGCATCGATCGTCAGGGTCTGTGTTTGAATGAAGCTTTCTTTTTTCTTCAAAAATAAACGACTGTTTTCTTTGAGTAATATTTTCTATAAATATAAAGTATTAAACTGTCAAACACCAAGCGGACACCGGTGACCGCAACCTATTGTTCTTTAATTGTGTCTATAAATACGGTACTCGACGAGTTAAGACTACTTCCCCTTCAGGTGGCATTACAAAATTCCACCCTGTATAGCACGATATATCAAAAACAACCTGTTCTCTAATTTTCTAAAGCAAACATTCCGAAACTGGACACCAATTAATAAAGCAGTTATCTTCAAATCAAGAGGCGCCACGTGCCTCACTAAACTACGCAATACGTATGTGGTATTATGGTGATTAATTCTATACATGCGTAGACGCACGCGGCGTTACATCACCGACCAATGGGGACACTCCGCTAAAACAACTGATTATGACATTACTCTCTTTGTATTTGTGTATTATGGAGTTATTAATTACCTAAATGGTTGTCGTGAGGTCACGTGATTGATGGCAAGCTAATGATAAACGGTTAGCTGCCATTTTGTTTTGTGGTTATGGAGGAGGTGGAGAAAGTAGGTGCGTAGTGCGTGCATACCTTTGTACCAACAGTTGTAAGATAAGAATTATCTTCTATCAGTAGGTTAGATTTGATGTTATTATGTGTGTCTATGATATGCTTTACAGGTATCCACTTACGGTCTATAGCCTAAACATTAATTAATGAACCCGATCATGGTGACACTGGTCATTCTGTTAAAAATCCTCCAGTAGAATAGAAGAAAGTTGAGAATAATTTGATAATATTCAATTCCCGGCCCTGAAGCTTAAGACGCCCTCTTCTCATGCATGAGGGTGCGAGTTCGAAACCTACCAATAGCAAGTACCAATATTGACTTTTTCCGAGTTAGTTCCGTTTCCGAGTTAAACAAACGGTGAAGGAAAACATCGTGAGGAAACCTAAGCTTATAATTCCTAATTATAAGTTTGTAATCGCCAACCCGCATTGAGCGAGCGTGGCGATTAATGCTCAAACCTTCTCCGTGTGAGAAGAAGCCTTTGGTCAACAGTGGCTACTTATAGGCTGTCGATGTTGATGTTCAATTCAGAAATTCTTCATATCACCAGGCCACCTGCATTTCTTAAGCTGTTTAATAATTTAAGTTAAGCTCAATAGAATTAATAAACACCTAGAAGAGTCACTTAATATTTAACTAGTGTACACAACAGTAACACACAACCAATACATAATTATCTCTCATTCTACTTAATCCACATTGTACGGGAGTTGTACTTGGCGCATCTAGCAAGAGTTCCGTGGCGCAACTACATTGGTACGCATCTGCGCACACCATTGACCACGCTGTGGACTGAATACCCCATCTAGTAAACCTAATTGCAGTGTGCAATCAACCCAATGAGATACTCAGGTATTTCAAGGTCAAAAGTTACTTTGCAATTTTTTTTATGGCATAAGCCGGTAAACGCGCGGACGGATCACCTGATGGTAAGCAATCGGCGTCGTCCGTGGTCACCGGGAACACCAGAGGCGTTACAAGTGCGTTACCGGCCTTATGGTGATTAGGAGTTTGAGGATCGTTGGGGATTCAGGGATTGGGGAGATTGGGGAAGGGGAGGGTAATTGGGTCTCCAGTAACCTCACTCACACGACGAAACACAACGCAAGCGTTGTTTCACGTCGGTTTTCTGCTCGGCCGTGGTATCACTCCGGTCGAGCCGGCCCATTCGTGCCGAAGCATGGCTCTCCCACACTTACTTAATTTACTTAATTGCTTGACACAGGTGACAAGAATGTGTAAGATGTCTGCAGTTTCCTTAGTTTTTATACGTACTTTCTCATATTTGTACCTTTCGATCCCCGAATGAATTGGCAGAAGTGTACATATTAAATACCAGCTGTTGCCCGCGACCTTGTCCACGTAGAATGTGAATTTTAGAACATAACTTTTTATACTTACATTACTCCTTAGTACATCAGCTACCTGCCAATAATAGTCTTACAAAATCGGTCCAGGCATTCTCTGGAATGGTATATGCATGTAGTAAATAGCGGTTATTTAAATATTACAAACTGACACTTCAGTTGTATTTATCTTTATATACGGCTTCACTTTTCGCCGGTTATGAGTCCCATGTGAGTGTGTGCACAACACAGAAATATCTTTAACTAGCTTTGACCCGCGGCTTCGCTCGTGTCACAAAAGGATAAAAAGTAGCCTATATGACATATACCAATACACACAGCGCCATATATACATTAGTACCAATACATTAGTTTTCCCTCGGGAATGTCACATTTTTCCGGGATGAAAAGTACCCTATTATTTAATCCGGACTTCTAACTTTACGTCTGTAAAAAGCAATCGGTTTAGTAGTTACGGCGTGAAAGCGGAACAAACAAACAAACAAACTCACTTTCCGATTTATAATATTAGTAAGGATATATCTGTGGTGCCGCACAATGTCAGGTTTTTATAGCTAATCATGTTTTACAATTTTAAAACGAATCGACTGCAGTTGGTGCGGTGGCTGGGCAACCGGCTGCCGTGCAACATGTCGCGGGTTCGATTCCCGCACGGGACAACACTTTGTGTGATCCACAAATTGTTGTTACGAGTCTGGGTGTCATGTGTATGTGAACTTGTATGTTTGTAAACGCACCCACGACACAGGAGAAAATCCTAGTTTGGGGCAACGTTTTTTTAAAAAGAAAAGAAAAAAAAATTCTTTCTTTGCCCGATCTGGGTATCGAACCGCATCTATTCATTCAGTGTTTTAACAAAAATCTTATCAAAGATTCCAGATCGAACAATCCAATCCAATCCATAATCGACATGACTGTTATACTTACAATAAAATGTTGATTGCCACATCTGAAATATTTATTGCCCAGCACGTCGCGACGTGATTTGGACACAGAGACAGTTTGATCCTCGAGTTCAACGAAATATTATAGAGACACCATAAACTCTAGATTTCGGTCGGTATTTCATTATCTATTAGTCAGTGTAACTGTGGGGGCTCGTGAATATCATAACACGTAACATATATTTGCACAATATCGCGCCTTTTATCCCGGAAGGAGTAGGCAGAAATGCACATTACAGCACTTAATGCCACTGTACAATATAACACCCACTTTTCACTATTTATGTTATGAGTCTCATGTAATAGGGGGTGAGCCTATTGCTATATACCGAGCCTAATCCCAGGCTCCGTGCAGTAGCAAAAAACTGACTAGTACTTTGCCCGACCTAGGAATCGAACCCGAAAGCCCTTGCCCAGCAGTCGCACTAGCGACCAACGAGGCAGTCATAATGTGAAAAATATAAATGAGGAAACATTTCCACGTCAGTTATTAAAAAAATATTTCATATTTATCGAAGTTCCTAATTAAAATTACTCCCTGCTTACAATCCTACTCACCTCGTCCATTGAGGAAGGATGAAGTTAATCACATAGCTTGAAAACATAAGACAAATAACTAGTTTTTTAATAAACTCTCATTTACCTTCAGTTTAAGATGTTACTTAATGACTTAAAGTTGATAATTTTGCGTTTAAACTTAATAAGCTCTTGGTCATATCTCAGTACGGTAATTTCCAACGTCTGTAGTCATAATAAATTATGATGAATCACCGAGAAAGGTAAGAAAATATGTACGAATTTAATGAAATGTCAACTTTAAGGCAGTTATGTTTTTAAATCCTATTTAATAAGGACAATTAACAAGCCTATTGCTGTTTGCTGTACGCCAAACACATGTCTAATCCAATGTACTGCCCAACAAGTAAGAAAACTGAATATGATAAAATGATATTATATCTAAAGGCTTTTAAATAGTTTTTAGTCTAGTCGACTGACATAAGATATAAAAAGATTGACTTCAAGAGAAATTCAATAGAAGTTAATACAAATTAGCTATACATACTTACCATCAATCAATATTAGGATGACACAACGATGACGTCACAAGATGGCCGATACCTCAGTGACAGATAACCCTTTATTATTTCTCAATAAAACGTGTGATATATTTTAAAGGCGTGAGAAAAGAATTTATAGTGTACTGTGACCTCTGTATGACCCCAACTCATAATAATATTATGTTATGGTGTTTACAGCCTAAATCTATTAAGTTCATAGAAAATGAAAGATAAACATATATTCATACACTTTTAGAGAACAGAGAGTATAGTTCTCTAAGATCTGAAAAGTAGGATCCTCCGACCAGGCGAGATGTTTCGTGTCTGGCGGGCTTTCTGCCCAACAATTGTTTGGATGTTGGGATTTTCGATTTTGTGACATCATCCATTGATGTACTCTATGTGCATGACTTGTCATTTGACATGTGGCATGTGTCGCCTGACAGTTGGTAGCCTACTCGACTATATACTTCCGCTTAACACGCAAAATTAGTTTTTATGGCATAAGCTGGTAAACGAGCAGACGGATCACCTAATGGTTAGTAATCGGCGCCACCCATGGATACCTGGAACACCAAGGCGTTACCGGCCTTCTGGGAATTGGAATTTGAGGATTGTGGAGGATTCGAGGATTCAGAAGACTAGGGAGGGGGGTAATTGGGCTTCCGTGGTATCACTCCGGTCGAGCCGGCCCATTCGTGCCGATGCGTTGCTCTCCAACACTTAAATCCCACGATCTCTATTTAGATGAAGTGAACTAAGAGATCTCTGTTTACCCGTCAATTTCAATAACCTCTCTCAATACAATATCTGTAAAATATGATACATTTTTGACATTACTTGTATGGACTTTCTGTTTTTTGAAATTAGTAGTAAAAGGTTCAGGTAGATCAGGTTTATTAAGGAACGCTGTTGTCTAATCTCCTTTAAATGTGTAGTCCTTTACAAACTCACACAAAGAGCGTGCGACAGGTTTACTAAACGTGGTAAAATATATATTCTACGGTCACAATGATGACTTACAAAGTAAGGCAACTTCAAAATACAGGTCGCCGTCAAGTGATTCACTAAACCTCGAACATGTACTTACAAACAACCTTAAGATTACTTTCCCATGCCCTCACCCCGTCATAGATATTCGCACTAGTGATGTGACAAGTAAACACTGCTTACGTCACTCTTGCGCCACTACTGCGCACGCGCATCGTATTACCCTACTGAACGCATTGAGGCTAGCATTACTTTAATATGCTAAACATTATTTATTTAGTTATGCGTCAATTGTTTTATTTGTTTTTTTATAGTTCCGTTGTCGAGAAGTTGATGTGTTTTATCAAATGGTAATAGTTGGCGAGTGAAGTTCATGGCATTTGAAGTTTCCAACTTTATTACCTCATTGTTTTAGAGATCGTAGACCTATCTTTTGAGGATGAACAATATCTTACCTGGATACTAAGTAGCCAGGAATAGGTAGGGCTATGTAGCTGATAAATAAGTTCTTAGTTATTACAACTGTAATAGTCAGCGCTCTTTCGGAAGTAATGTAATTACTGGTTTGTATTTTACAAACATTATCAGAAGATCTATAGGTAATTGCGTCTATTCCGATATAGAAACAAAATGCAAATTTTATTTATGAGTCTGCTACCAAAAACCATGAAAGAGGATTTTACAAGACTGCCTCATTGGTCGAGTGGTCGCAAGTGCGACTGCCGGGCAAGGGGTCTCGGGTTCGATTCCCAGGTCGGGCAAAGTATTACTAAGTTTTTTCAAAAATCTCAGTTGTAGCACAAAGTCTGGAACTGTGCCCGGTATATGGCAATAGGCTCACCCCCATGTAATATACATTGTACTCATAACATAAATAGTGAAATGTGGGTGTTACATTGTAGAGTGGCATTAAGTGCCCTAATGTGCATCTCTGCCTACCCCTTCGGGGCTAAAAGGCGTGATGTATGTAAGATTTAATTTTTTGCCTAAAAAACCTCTTCGAATGGTAATTGAAAGTGTGATACATCCTAATTACATATAATTAGATAGATATAACCCACATGACTAGACACGGGCCAGACGTCTCACATTATTTCGAAAATAACAAAATTAATGCAACAACTTTCAAAAATTAAGTTTCTTATACATTAAATAATCAATGTCTGGCCTCTAGCTACGACTAGACTCTCTAAAATGTACAGTCAGCACAACATACTTAGTATCAGGTAAAAAATAAACATTGACTCAGTACTGGGACAGAAACCATGGGTTGGCTAGTGATCCAACTAATAGTTACATTTACTCTTAGTTAAAAACTAATTTTTTTATGGCATGGGCCTCCGGTAACCTCGCTTACACGACGAAACATAACGCAAGCGTTGCTTCACGTCGGTCTTCTCTGAGGCCGTGGTATCACTCCGGTCGAGTCGGCCCTTTCGTGCCGAAGCATGGCTCTCCCACACATACAAAAACATAATATAATATAATAATGGCTACTGTCTCTGTGCTGAGTCAATCTTTATTTTCTTACCTGCTAAGTACCTAACTGTACTGACGGTACTTAGTATAACATAATGTGCGGGTGTGTCAAACCCATCAATCATAAAATTAAACATCTTGTCGTATGGCACGGGTCCCCGCCCACAGAGGTCACATAAGGTCACTAAACAATGACCAACCTTAGCATTGATTTCTCCATTTAGCGACTACTTTATAAGACAACCGGTTTACTGAAAACCCTGAAGGTTTTTACCACAAGATTAAATTCAGGGTTTTATATTTTAGACCTTTGGGTTTCTCCGAAGTTAGATTGCAGTGTTATGATAATATGACTCACTATAATAAATATCGTGAAATCACGCGCATTTTTGCAAAATGTGTAGTAGACATGGCTTCATATTAAGCTATGCAAACCGGTATAAACATTGATATAATGTTTTTTTATGGAATAGGAGGCAAACGAGCTAACGGATCACCTGATGGTAAGCGATCAGCGCCGCCTATGGACACCCGCAACACCAGAGGCGTCACAGTTGCATTGCTGGCCTTTTAAAAAGGAATACGCTCTTAATGTAAGACAAAGGCGCAGACCAAGAGTCCGTGGAAAATTAATATTTAGCATTGAAAAGAACCAGTATAAACTGACCACGGTACGTGTGGAAAAATTATGTAAACTTAGACCATGATAAATTTGATGTGTATAACTTCAGAACTTAGATTACTAAGCTAGAGTAAAACACGGAGTTTTATTGTTATTTTTAGTAATAAAAAGACAGTAAAAACATTATTTTAGACTAACCTCCACTTTGTTAGACTCAATACTTATCTTATAGTTTAGTCTGATGAGGTATGGCAGTGATGAGCAGTTTTTATCCGTTTTGATTTATTAATAAAAGTGGATAAATACTCATTAATCATTATGTTTTCGGCTTACTCACGCAAAACTTCTTCTTCTTCGATAGTTGATCGATAAAAAATCAAAAGGCCGTATTGAAATAAGTTGGACAACTATCGATCACTGGCTCATTTGTACTGCAATCATTTAACAGCACAGCATTGACTAAACACAGAACACACATCGTTACAGTTCAATTTCGCATTTGTTGAATTACCTTGCTCGACCGTTGTCTACAACTATTGAATAAAATAAGTCGACTGAAATCGATTATAAACGCAACTCAACAGAAGGACACACGGACATCATAAGCCCTAACACAGTACAGTACGTACGACTCAATGGGTACTATTGCGATACTTTCACGACCTATTTGCCTAATTTAGGAGTAATAATATAGCCCCTATTGTGCGGGCCCATAAGGCCCAGTCTCCATATAATGAGACGCACGTTGCGTGCGGTCACTGCGACCGTTGCTGCTGACCTTTATGACTTACACCCTGGTGTGTGGCGTAATATCACCTGCAGTTATATTACACTTTATCGTTTTTTATATAAGGTTGAATTTAGAGTATGTTTAAATTGAACTTAATTGTAAAATTAGACTGTCCATCTTCAGTTTAACTTACTGAGAGTTGAGACACTTTATTGTATCTAGATTTAAGGTTCAAAATCAGACTTCACAGTCAAGTTTAACTAAATTGTGATTATATTTATTTATTTATTTGTAAGCTTCATGCACAAAATGTACATAAGGTGGACTTAATGCCGCAGGCATTTTCTCCCAGTCTGACCTTTGGGTGATGCAGAGAAGAGTTAATGGTGTGAGCAAGAAGCAAGCAACTATTTAATAGAGCAAATAAAATAGATATACTTACATATTTCAGGGATAAACATAAATAAACATAATTATAATATATATACCTACACACGAGTACAACACAATACACATGCATGCATTCATACATATATACATATATACATACATACATACATAAATATAGACTGTGAGTAATTAGCGTGATGATTCAGCCACCCTCTCCAAGAGAAGTTCACGCACTTTCTGCTTAAATGATAGACGAGTCGACACCATCCTGACATCCAGGGGAAGCGCATTCCACAGCAAAATTGACTGTACGAAAAAGGAAGAATGAAAGAAGTCGGTGCGATGAGTGGGACATTGAAGAAGACGGTTATGAGAAGAACGAAGGTTTTTGCTGTGGTTTGCGCATAGATATTGAAAATAAGGGGAAAGATAACTGGGCAAAGAAGGTAAACAAAGAAAGGAGAATAGGGTGGTTAGCGCCCTTTGCTCCCTGCGCTGGCGTATGGGCAGCCACTTTAGTTGCATCCGATGTGCAGAAACATGATCATATTTACGCAGGTTGAAAACGAATCGAATGCAGTTATTCAGAAGACGGTCAAGCTTGTTGAGGAGATCTGCATTCAGGTCGTAGTAGCACACATCAGCATAATCAATAATAGGGAGAACCAAAGCCTGCACCAACATAGCCTTCGTAGCAGGAGGAAGTAAGTTTTCAGCGCGATAGAGAGCCCGCAAAGATCCAGTAACCTTTTTGCATACGCTGGTGACCTGAGCTTGCCACTTCAGACTGTTACCCATGTGCAGGCCCAAGTTTTTCACCAAGGCCGGCAAGGACGCCATGTCAATTCCATTCAGCGTGCGGGAGCCACCTATAAGAATGGCCGGGCATTTTGCAGGATTAACTGCTATGCCGAACCTATCGGCCCAGTTCTTAACGGCCGCCAGGTCACCGTTGATCTCCGAGATCGCATCAGACAGCTCATTAACACCAGCTTGACGATATAGCTGCAAGTCATCAGCGTACAGATGGTACGCACACTGAAGTTCGAAAGTTATATAATTAATGTAGATAGAAAATAAAAGAGGAGATAGTATACCGCCTTGAGGAACGCCAGCCCCTAGTTCACGCCAAGTAGATGAACCATCACCAACCCTGACCGACTGCTGACGCCCCTGAAGATAAGAAGAGAACCAGTTCAGTGTTTTGTCAGAGATCGTAAGATGGGATAGGACGGCTAGAAGGATGTCGTGACTGACCATATTGAAGGCATTCGAGAAATCAACTAAAACCAGAATTGTAACCATGGTGTTCTCGAGGCCAGTTCTAATATCGCCAGTCACCTTAAGGAGAGCGGAGGTAGTGCTGTGACCTGGTCTGAACCCGGATTGGAGAGGACTAATGAGAGAATTATATCGATGATGAACTGTTGTCAATTCTTGCGATTAATCTAGAGGTACATATTCGAATCGATTTGCCTCCTTTCTGTGATATTTTTAATTTCTTCACGCAGCACGCGGCATTAAACGTGTAGGCGTCATTTACAAATTCAAAAATAAAATAATTTAAAAGTCTATTTCAAATGTCATTAGACTTTTAAAAATTCTCGATATTCAAATAGATAGTATTGGAATTCCATTCATCCTTACACGCGGGCATTCATTCACAATTTGTAAACACACATTAAAAACTATCAAAGCAACGCACAATTTGAACAGGCTTCCTGATTGACAAACAAACAACCATATTTATATTACATGTACTAACATAATAATACTGGCGTAGGGAGGCGTGGTCCGTTGCTTGTTTCTCGAGGTTTATGAGCTGTACCGACATTAAGTATAGAGAACTACATTGCATCTTCATTGGTTACACACAAACTGTTGCCAAACAGCTCTTATTGTACACAGAAGTACACATACTCAACTTCTATACAAACTAGAATGCAATAAGCAATAAGCTACTGCACATGTAAACACTTTTGCTTAAGTAAGTCCGCATTGATAGGTGTTTCCTACTTGTAAGGTACTCTTAGTTTCCATTTAAAATCATGTAAGTAATACTTGCAATACTTAGGTACACTTTCTCGCACTCAAGAATAAGGGTTCTCCTTAGGAATATTGCTAAAAGCATTGGAAATTATTTTATACTATCCTGTTCTACAATATTTAGTTTAAAACTAGATTACTGTCTAAAAGAAGATCAATAGCATTCACCAATCACCGCTAATAAAGTCTATTAAAAGGTCCTTAACACAACGTAAGTAGTATTTAAACTAACCCCTTACTTGTACTGTTAGGTGTCACTCAAGACTCAAGAAAAGAGCGCATTTTCTTTTTTAAAAGGCCCGCAACGCACCTGTGACTCCTCTGGTGTTGCGGGTGTCCATGGGCGGCGCTGATCGCTTACCATCAGGTGATCTGTCTGCTCGTTTGCCTCCAATTCCATAAAAAAACTAATAGGTTTGGTGAAAACAAAAATGACGTTAATGACACCTTACTTAATTAAAGGGTTCCTTTAAATGTAGGAGACGCTTTTAATTTTCTAGTATAAGTAAACTTCCACGTGAATTTTTAGCGAATTGTACATAATTTTTGCCCTAGGCATAAAATAGCCGGTACATTGACCATTAGTTCCCATGCAACACGTGTCGCAACACGGCTCGCATCTCATTGCGGCGCGGCGCGGGCGCAGTAATTAGTGATGTTACGTTACATAACATGCTGCTGTAACAATCATTATGGATGGTACTTACTACTTTAACTGCTATTAGGAATAAAAAAGGTCAAGAGGTCATTCCTGAATATTTTACAACGTTTTTAATGATTTTACAATGTTTCGGAATTTTGCTACAACCTAGTAGATTGTGATGCCTCCAATAGAAAGCGTATTTGCATATTTCGCACAGAAGTGTATAATTTGACAGGCTAACGATTGCTAAAATAATATTGCAATTCATCTAGGCAATGAATGAATGGATACAGTACAGCCGATGTGATTTTAGATACTGTGGTAAGAGGCAAACGATAGGACAGATCACCTATTGGAAACTATGTATTAGTGCTTTTTTTCAGCATTTTCAAAAGAAGTGAGCATATAAAACGCTCTAGTATAAAATACACAATACGTAGGTAATTAGGTACCTACGTAAAAATACGACTCATCCGTAAGAGAGCATAGCTACGTATCTATCATTAAGTAAGAATATTACTCCTGTTGATTCTAATTTTCTTACTGTGCGATCATTAAGATCTCCTCTTAAAATAAGTACTCAGATTTGGATCCCATAGAAAACCAATTGATTCGATTCTTACATAATTAATTAATTATTTAATTGGAATTCCATGGTCTCTGCCTACCCCCATGAGAGACAGGCGAGAAACAAGGTCGTTTACAATGTTATACAAACGACTTCTTTAATGACAGTAATTTATAGTACATGTATAAGTTTAACTTTTAATTATTTAAGCACTGACATTTTAATGTATTATACTATGACGTTTTTATTTTGATATTCTATCTTTATTGACTTAAGCTCACAATATCACCTGTGAGGGCAGATTTTAGTGCTACTGGCTTAATACTGTGATCATAATTATCTACCCAAAATGTAATGATGAATATATGATTTTGATTTTGATCCCATAAATCTTATTCTGAGCCCGCCACACATTACCCAGTAGCCAATCACCCACTGTGTTTAAATGAATATAATAATGAAGCAACAAGATTAATGTCTAAATTAAATCTTAGCAAATACTTAAGTTGTGTGCACTAAGTGATAACATTCATCACACATCACTATCATAATACATTAACAGTAAAATAAATGTTTCTAAACTTTCAAATTTGTTGCCATTTGCGAATACGTAATGCGGTAATAAGTAGTTACACCTAGGTCTTAATGTTTTAATTCAATAAGGAAAGTATCTAAATTGAAAATTGTACAAAAGTTGAACAATTCTATGGCAAACAGCATTCCCCTCAAGGAGGTCACGAGGCCGCCTCGCACCTCGGTAACACTTGTATAGAGACTGTTGAATGCCTATCATTTAACAAATATATTGACAAAGTGCTGTAATGTGGGTGACGGGCAGAAGTTTATATGTTCTGATATAATGAAGCCATCCATTCGGTATAATATCTGTTAATATTTAAAATAAATATTTTTTTCAGATGCTGTGAATCTCACACACAATAGGATTGAGACATCTAATACTAACAACTTTAACGTCCGTACATCTACGAATGCATCTACATGCCGTGTGGTCCCAGGCAGAGTAGAATAGGCTACTCTCACTCTTACCCAGGTGTCGTAAAAGGCGACTAAGGTAAATTCCGTGCAATGTCACCAGCACACAGAGAGGTAAAACTCTGTAATTTATACCAAAACCCTCACTAACCCGTCTGCCAAGCGTGGTGAGTATGGCAATTACCCCTCACGTATTGGGGGAGGCCCGTGCCGCAGTAGTGGGGTCGTAAATGGACTGATGATGATGGAGACATCTACGAATGTCAAGGTTTTTGCTTTTTCTCAAAGTACCACCCCAGTAATTATGCAATGACTACTCCCGCTTGGAATGAGGCAAGAGCGAATGTCAAATTCTTAACTTCCTAAAAACCACGCTGTTCCTGCTCCTGCTTCAAGGTCGTCAGGTAACCCGTTAAATAGTTCGCAACTCCAGACGAATCACAAACTGTGCTCAAAATATCGAATCCAGATAACAGTTCTATAATCAGTGACTTGCACCCAAAACCTCAAACTCACTTACACATCAACACAATCTCTATGCTAAATCGGTTGCTTACCTATGCATATAATAGATCTCTCATAAAAACCAAAATACACAGCAATATAATTATGTACACATTAAACAACATTAATATATCATGTTATACATAAACCACTTTACACCTTTCACCTAAGTGAGTGTCCTCTCATTACATAGTATTACGGCACTGATTCACTACCCTGTCCATACATTATACACAACTCACTTGACATCATAACTCTCAGAGTGAGTGACACTCACTTATCGACCTGATGAGTGTTTACACTTACGTGGTTTAATTGGACACTTGATGTTAAGATGCAGTGCAATGTCAAGGTTACAGACGTTACAGTGCGAAGGATTCTTCCTCATTCTTAATTCTTCTTATTTAAGAAGTGCAAGTTATTTAAGTTAATTTTCTTTAATAGTATATTGTTTATAAACAAATGCGACAGACAAGGCATCTCGACTTTAACTCTGACTTTGGTCCTGACTTCCGAATTCTCCAGATCGTACGAAGTTAGCAAGCAATGTTTGGTATAGAGGTAATAATAATAGGCATGTGCCTGTTAATGTCTGTTATTATTAATATATTAAGACTAAAATTAATATATTTATAGGCTGCCCCGTTGGCCGAGTGATCGCAAGTGCGACTGCTGGGTAAGGGGTCTCGAGTTCGATTACCGGGTCGAGCAAAGTATTACTGGGTTTTTAAAAATATCTCAGAAGTAGCACTGAGTCTGGAATTGTGCCCGGTATATGGCAATAGGCTCATCCCTTATTACGTGGGACTCATAACATAAATAGTGAAAAGTGGGTGTTATATTGTACAGTGGTATAATGTGCACCTCTGCCTACCCCTTCGGGGATAAAAAGCGTGATGTTATGTTATGTTATTAATATATTTATTTTTAATAATAGCCCCTATGTAGCCACATAGTTACAAACTAACCCACAAATAAAGAAAACATAGAATCTCCAACAAACCCGTAAAAGCCTCATTGAACATGTTTACCTCGGCCGCTGATTCACATAATACAGAAAAACAAGATCTAGTAAAATCCGTAAAAAGGTTCGCAGAAAGCATAAAACTTGATAAAGTCTACCCGACTGGATACAACGGTTGATTCAATTATCCTTATTTCTTGCGAACACTTGCTTATGGAACTATAATGTAAGTACAATAAGTTGTAGTTTTATGCTAAAAGTAGATACTTACACATTCTCTCTATAAATGTTAAATGTTCTATCTATCCTACGTTTGAATAAGCTAGGTATCTGGAAACCAATTCTGTTTAAATTAAACCAAATAAAAATACATAAAAAAATACTGTGAACAAGCAAGAAACTTCAAGTCCCAAAGTTATATGCTCACTGCTCATCTGTACAACCTATATTATGCTTTCTATAATGTATTATTATTTCAAACGTATTTTTGCAAATAAATAATCTTTGTTTTTATATTATTTTCTCAGCACTAAGGGAACCGAAATCAAACCATGAATTCATAATGTCGGTCCACAATAGTTCAGAGTGCACAACAATCTTCATAAATATTATAAAAAACCGCATCGCACTGGTTCCGGCGATTACAAGCACGCCACCTGAAAGTAATGCACTCACTTATTAGAAAGGATACACTTTATGTCCGTACGTACCTATGTATGTATGTGCATCTACTTATATAACCTTATCGTTTTATACATAACACACTAATGTTGTGTGATAAATTTTAATAGAAGTTACATTTTGAAGTAATCCTAGGTGTAATGAAAATTATAATATTTTTTTAAGAAGTTCAAATACAACGAAGACTTTAAACTCAAACTCAGTCATAATGATTTAATTCCTCCATAAAACTCTATGTATTAAACAAATTTTCTATTACACAAACTAATAAACGTACACGATTCCAATTAATAAAACAAAGAACCAATTAATAATATCATAACACGCTACTGTAATCCATCAATCATCGGGTCATAGTGCACAGTGGAGCTCTGACGCAACACCCAGACAAAACTCCGCGCTTCACACCGTCTGCACAGTGGACAAAATTGATTACCCGCCGCCACAATCAGCGTGAAATGCTTACGTCACGCAGCACGTGGTTGATGTAATATTCATTACCGCGAGATGTTTACATGGCAAACTATGGGAAATATGTTTGTGTGTGCTATGTGACTAAACTGCTGGGTCAATTCTGATTAAGGTTACGTGTGCCAGCGTAACAGCTGGCGCGACATGCTTTAAGGAACCGCATGTGAAATCATAATCAAAATAAACATTTTCACCGGTCATTAGTAGAAACTATTACCTTATTTCTTTTTCCTTAATTTCCTGCATATTTTACGCTAACTACATTTATACGAATATAAACTTCTGCAAAATTATTGCCTAAAAACCAAACAACAATAATTAAGCACGTGACTGTTAGTAATTTAACCTAAAAGCTAGAAGTGTTGAAACGTTGTTTATCAACATACATATTTAACAGAAAATCGATTTAACAGTACTGCGAAACGAGCCACTGTGCAGACACGCGACTGTTCCAATATATTATTACTGGCACGAGACTTTATTTATAGACTCTTACTAGAAGTTTTTTCTTGTGTAAGTACGAGTATTATAATTTTTTGTATACTATGGGTATGCCTATATAGACGAAGAGTTCATTAATTAAATTTCAACGCTAAACTGTGGTAAAGCAGCGCTGAAATACAATACATTATGATTAATTCATATCGTATTTCAACGGTCAAGAAACTTTCATAATTTTTTAATGTAATATAATCACATTTCTAATGAGACCGATGAACATAAAAAACATCATGGTAATGTTCTTAACACATAAATAACATAACATTATAAGAATGCAACATTATGTCCAACACGGCTACATGTCCACCCACTGTGCAGGTTATAAAACGAGCCGGCAATTTGTAAGCGATATCGTGTAATGTATCTATTAGTAGTACAACCTCACTTATTTGTATTACGCCTCTTTTAATACTATCTAATGTAACATGAGCTCTCATAGCGTTTTTATATTAATAACTGCAGCTGTAGCCAAATGCCATTTAGCGCTCGTCTACTTGTAGAATAGAAAACCAAATTATATGGAATTGACGTAAATTTTGACACTTGTCAGTGTCATCCCCATACATTAAGTTTTCTACTCTCTCTGTAGACAAGCGCTAAAGTGGCGTTTGGCTAAAGGTACTGGTGTATTAAACAATTTCATTACATTTTGATGTTACCCTCCCTGACCTAATTGAAATAAATAATTTTGACTTTGACTTTGACTAATATCATAAAAGTTTAAGTGTGTTTTTTTCACGGGACAACGATATGTATAGAGGTAGGTAACAGATCGTGTAATTTTTACTGAATTGATGGCGAATGTTTAGTAAAAATCGAAGTCGTTGATAAAAACCATACCTTTTTTAAGGTAAAATCATCAAGTGAAACAAGTGAATTTATTTCTGCAAATAGGCTACAAGGCAGCACTTTTAGACCCCAATTTCATCAAGCGAGCGATGAGGCCGATCGAATGACTGCTCCCGCCTGGGTGAGGCGGGAGAGAGTGTCAGACTCTTACTGACTAAAAACTACCCCGTTCCTACTGCTGCACTTTGAGCCGGAGCCCCGGTAACCCGTTAGGTTCTCCGCGACAAAAACCATACCTTAGCGGTCACATGCGTCCACTTGTTCAAGGTCGAGAAGATATTATTAATGAACCAAACATTCTATTTAAACAACAGCTAAATTGATAGCAAATGCAATTCATACCTCAGTTCAATAAGTGAGGTATAAATTCTAATAGGTACATTTCAGATCCTCTTGATATAATATTTCATTACATTAAGTGAAGCCAGTTATATTTATAGAGGTAATCTAGAAAACTACTTTACAAACTAATCACTATTAAGCAAGCTCCTTAAATGTATTTGAAATCAAATCTACAAAATGATGAGAAACCACAGAAATATTAAAAGTTCTTTATTACACCTGTGTGAGAAACAGTGCGTTTACTGTTTCTCTCAGTTACAACAATACGTTACATTATATTATGATGCTATCTTCAATATAATTGCAATTGATACAAAACAAATTGTAATCACATTGCTGAACAAAGACACTCTAAAGTTGACGAGAACTACAGGGAATTATAATAAACGATATTACACTTGCAGCGTTGAAATTAACTGACTCTATGTGAAGATTAAATTAATGGTGGAATATTTTTTTCTAACTTGGACATGTATAATACAAGTTCACATACATCAGACCTAGACTCGACAACAATTTGTGAGTCACACAAAGTGTTGTTCCGTTCGGGAACCCTGGACACGCTGCACGGCAGCCGGTTGCCCAGCTACCGCACCAACCGTGCAATCTAAATATGGATGAAGGATTCAATTTAAATATGGATGAAGGATTCAATTTAAATATGGATGAAGGATTCAATGATTTCCATAAAAAAAAAACATATTTTAACGTTAAGACTTGAATTAAACACAGAACAGCAGTCGGTGGTGTTAAAAAGTATCATTGTATAGAGAGCCATGCTTAGGTACGAATAGGCCGGCTCGGCTGGAGTGATACCACGGCCTCACAGAAAACTGACGTGAAGCAACGCTTGCGTTGTATTTCGTCGTGTGAGTTAGGTTACTGGAGGCCCAATTACCCCCTCCCCTTCCTCAATCTGCCCAATCCCTAAATCCCCAACAAGCCTCAAATTCCTAATCCGGTAACGCACTTGGAAAAGGCCGGCAACGCACTCTGGTGTTCCAGGTGTCCATGGGCGGCGCCGATTGCTTACCATCAGTTGATCCGCCTGCTCGTTTACCGGCTTATTCTATAAAAAAACCATCATTATAACTCTGCTCTACAATCCTTGAACATTTGATACTATAACAAAGCCCACAGTTGCGAAAAAACTGAGCAAAATTTAATATTGCACACACGAATTCACGTTTCTATTTTCCTAGAAGACAGTCAAGGACTGCAAAATGGGCGTCATCCGTGTAATAATAAGGAATATAAAAATGTAGCGAGGCTGTTGACACCTACGTATCGTCACGACTGATGATATTATCATGGGGTAGGCGAATCTCAGTTAAGAGTTAGATTGCATCCTCCCGGAGTCTGTCCTCCATCGTATGGGTCGTGACATCTAGTTGTAACTATATCATGTTAGACTTGGCCTTGAGTTTAGACTCATAGAAAGCTATGAGTTACCTATTTTATGATAGTAAGTTTGGGAGACCCATGCTTCGGTACGAATGGGCCGGCTCGACCAGAGTGGTTCACGGCTGAGCAGAAAACCGACGTGAAACAACGCTTGCGTTGTGTTGACGACGTGTGAGTTGGGTTACCGCCGACTTAATAACCCACCTCCCCAATCTCCCCAATCCCCGAATCCCCAACTATACTCAAATGCCTAATCACAAAAGGCTGGTAATGCACTTGTAAAGCTTCTGGTGTTGTAGGTGTCATAGGCGGCACCAATTGCTTACCACCAGGTGATACGTCTGCTCCCATATAAAAAAAGTTAAGTTATCTTTTTCTTTTCTTCGTTGATCTAGTAGTTCATAGGGTTTGCATTAAACCACAAAACTTCGATGCAGTGTTCAATAACAATCGGATCATTTTTTTAATAATAAAATGGTGGAACAAACAGATACTTTTAACACTACTGAAATATTCCGTAAATAACAGAAGTCATAGGTACCAATTTACAAAACAATGCTTAAAATATCCAGTCATAGCAGTGCTGTTTATTTTTTACAGCATTAAGGTAAATATTATACTATCTTGTTTACTATTTTGGCTCGTCATCCGATTTCGAGTCTAGATCTTAGCTAATCGCTATTTAAACAGCGCCATTGTTGGTAGAACAACATCATTTGATAATAAACATAACAACTAGAAAACAATGTCACATTCAAGTATAAAAAAGAAATCAAAAACGTTGAGAGTGTGAGTCGTCACAAGATGTGCGCGTGGGCAACAAGCGCGACGTCCCGCGAATACTTACGACGGCATTATACTAACATGGCGGCCAATGATTTATCTCGTCACTGCTCTGATAACAACCGGAACTATACCTACAGTCTTTCACAAAAATATATTACAAGGAAACCTGCCTCGTTGGCCGAGTGGTCGCAAGTGCGACTGCCGGGCAAGGGGTCTCGGGTTCGATTCCCGGGTAGGGCAAAGTATTAATGGGTTTTTAAAAAATATCTCAGTAGTAGCACGGAGTCTGGAATTGTGCCCGGTATATGGCAATAGGCTCAACCCCTATTACATGGGACGCATAACATAAATAGTAGAAAGTGGGTGTTACATTGTACTGTGGCATAATGTGCACCTCTGCCTACCCCTTCGGGGATAAAAGGAGTGACGTTATGTTATGTTATTACAAGGAAGGCAAGTAAAAAGTTTTCAAATACATCCATACAATAGCCGTAAAATGAAATAAAAATGTAGGTTCACAATACACTGGAATTGTACTTCGAAATGTAATAGGCGCTCTCTATTACATGAGATTAGGAGCCTAATGTAATATGGAGACAGGGTGTTGGACATGTTGAAAGATGAAAGATTAACTATGTGTACCCCTTCCGCCTACCTCTTCGAGAACTAAAATATGAGATGTTATATTTATGTGAAGTTATATTACTTACTCTTATCACCAGTCATCGAATCGGAATTTGATAATGATAGTGATCACTATATAAACACTTTAAAGAACAACTCATTGGTTCTTGTAAAGTCCCGAAACCCGGTCAGTAGGTATCATCGTCATCAGATAATGATGATATAGTATACATATAACCCCAATTTGAGATAATAGATATAATAATGTAAGTAATGTTATTGAAGTAAAGGTGAGCGCATGCGTAACTGTGTGTGTGTAATATTAGTAGCGTTGTTCTCATTACTTATTTGATTTTTTTTATATTATGTGGTACTGACGTTTGACCACTATCTTGCCTGGTAGTAAGCGATGATGCTGTCTACGGTGGAACACGTCGACCCATATGCAACGTATTCACTCGGGCCTTGAAAATACCCAGGTTATAACCTTTAGGAAATACAGACTCTGACAAAGAATTCTATGATGCGAAGCGCTTCATGCGTGTGTCTGGGACATCTACCATGAATCGATGACGCTTCGCCGATTATCTTGTAGTACGATGATGCTAAAAGATCTGTAGAGAATAGAGATGTACTTCGTACTTGCAAAACACTTATTAGGTTTGTAAAATTGCGAGTAATCAGAACACTGCCGAAACACTGATAATAAGAAATTGTTTTACAATTTTAATAGTTTTTGTTTTCATGTCATTCATGCTACATCAGCATTGAGCGGTGGTTGATTACAATTATTATTACATAAAATAAACATTTAATTCCTTTCTTTTATAAAAATAAAACTAGTTTTTTACCATCACCACTGTGAATACCCACCATTTACTGTACAAGTCTTTATTTATTTACACTACTGTCAGTTCGGCTTAATGGCCAAAGGACTCCGAAGCCCAAGAACACCTGCAACATCACAAGTATCACAACTAATCACAAGTGCATTACCAACGTTGTGATACAGGTTTAACTGACAACAGACACCAGTCCTAGGTTTAATTGTAAAACGTTTGCTGTATTTTATTATGTTAATGCATAATGAGATAAATAAATAAATATATTATTTAAAAAACCATATAAGTATATGAAAGTGTTAACTATCAATCCCTTATTAGATGCATAATATAACAAACTTTGCAGAGTGTAATGACAATCCCGAAGAGAAAATTGCTCTATAATCACAGATGTTCATATCTAATTACAGAGCAAAATTCCAGGCTGACATGTCTGCCTAAATATTTGAGAAATAATACACTACAATAATACTTTCATAGCTCTCAAACTAAATGAAACCGTTATTCTCGTCGACAGCACTAGTAGATACAAAGTAGGTACTTCATAGTACATAAGTTACAGCGACACATAATGTAATTCCATGAAACTCGTAACTTTATACATTCTCTTAGTTTTTACAACACTACAGCTACTCACTATGAAGGTTAGTGAATAAAAGGTTCACTTCACACAGTCATCGTCATCATCATACACGCGGGTTGACTTCGAAGACAAAGATGAAACGATGCAATAAAGTATTTGTATTTGATGGCGTTCAAGCACCCATTTCGACGCATATCACGCCATGTCTTAGCCGCGTGGCGTGATGTCTCTCAGTAGGAAAGGAATAGTAAATCTTTGTGCAGCAAGTGCGCAGTGACACTTTTTTCTAAAATATTAAAAGATTGTATTTTTAAAACTTAAAATACAATAAATATTAAGTTCGTCAATAAGTATTTACCCTTAAAACCTTAAACAAAGCCCCTCTTTGTGATACGTTTAATTATGAATCTACCGTTATTCACTTGTCGCATGTCTAGCCTACTGCCTAGGGCTACATTCGTGGTAATGCAAAAGTTTATAATTTCAACTTTTTCATTATAATATCAAGTTTTTCATTAGCTATTTTACTTACAATATCCCCCCTCCTCGCCCCCTCCCCTCGCCTGCCGTCTGCAAAGGGTGCTCTAGTTGTCTGTAAGTTATTACCACAAACTTAAGTAACTTTTTACAACGAAAAATTAAATAGGAAAAGTTCGACTTAATATCAATTTTACTACAATAATGTTTTATACTGTTAATTTTCAAAATACCTAGATAAAAACATTTTATCTTATAAATTTCACTGTTTTCTTTGCTATTATGAAACGTTTACATAAGTTTTTCATTTCAACCAAATTCGATATTAATCTGAATATTTTACGAGCGACGCTTACTTATTTAGAATATCTTGGTACATAAATGTAATTAAATTTTACGATCAATCCAAGAAAACATCGTGATCCAACCATAAGCCACAACTAATCTAATAACAAAACAAGCCCTAGCACTAATATTTGCAGTCGGTTTTGCTCGTCACATAAAAAAAATGTTTAATGGTCCAAACATAAAAAAACATGCTTTATATTACTTATCACCGTATTTTTATCATAAATTCATTATGAATCAGCCGGGAGAAGTTCACTGATGGACTAAATCTACATTCGAGACAGCCTATTAAAAACATATTTTTACAATAAAACTTCTAAAAGGAGAGGCAAGAGGCCGACATCTCACTAAAAACAACCTTTAACTATAGCAGAAATAAAACTCCCTAGTTCCACCTAACTAGGAATCCGGAAAATCCCTTGGAAACCTCATGGACCGATAATACAATAATAAGCAAATTCACGTGATTTATTATAGAAATATATTCAGCTAATTAGTGGTAGTAAGTATAGGCTGGTGGTAATTAGCCAGGCAGAGGCTGCTTGTAGCTGGAAGCTGAGCAGGAAAATAATTAAATCAGCACAAACAACGAGATACCATCTACACGACATACGCTGAACTAATTATATTCACGGTAATCGTATCTTCCCGTCTTACCTATTGGATTTTGTCAACCGTATTAAGAAATCAACTGAAAAATTACTAAACTAATTATCGTTCGGTTTTCATAGTTAGATAGCACAATTTTTGAATGTAAAGTAATTCTGATAGTGGGATTTGTCAAGTTTAAGTAATATAGGTGAAGTTACTCATAAAAGGATAGAGGTTTGTACAGTTCTGCTATTCTCTGCAACATTGTTCAAATTCGGCTAAAATAACTTTCGCCTCGTTTTGTCTTACATAGTAAGCATGTTGTATTCCTATTCATCTTTTTGTACTATACTGAATGTGTTAGAAAAGTATCCTATCATTAATGACTCAGTTGTTTAGGGTAAAATGGATGATATCCAGCTCTTGATAATTCAGCACAATTACATATATTTTATACATTGATTATATTGTACTGTGTCTTAATATAAAATATTATTATTTTATTATATTCCGATTGTATGTATGTAGATACAAAATGTTAATTTATTAACTCGTGTCACGAAAATAGATAATAATATATAGTTTGGGAATATTGCTTCATAATGATGCTAAAAACAGTACATATTGTATTTTGTACATAAATTTATAAATATTAGCTTATTGTTATCGTGCACCTTATTAATAATAATTAAACTTATTTCTTGTGACTTCATTGTACATATTGATTTACGGAATTCTCAACATAAGACAATTGACCAATGGATTTTACTCATTATATTTCTATCTATGCACATAATAGAGGTATAGAGTTCAATCACCGACAACCTAAATTTTATAAAGGCCGGCAACACACTCGGCTCTCCCCTAGAGTTACAGGTCGAGGGGTGGCACTGACTGAGTACTATCAAGTGATTGGTCTGCTTATTTTTCATCCCATAAATATCGACTTAATGTGCTTTCTCTACTTGTAACACAAAGTTTCGAATGGTGCCCAGTGGGGCAGTGGCAAATAAAATTGCTCATTATTAATTGAGCACTTCGATCTACTCCTTTTTAAAATCTAAGATTTATGTTTACATAAAGTTTATTTACGTATACACTTGTAACGCCTCTGGTGTTTTAGATGTCCATGGGAGCTTATCATCAGATGATCCGTCTGCTCGTTGATCGGCTTAACCCATAAAAAACATAATTTCAGAATAATACCAACTTTAAAGAAGCTCTGAAAGCATCGACACCAACAACAAACATAATACCTGTATATCTTCAAAGAGCTTTACATTGTAGTCCCTAGCAGTTACATCACACAACGTAACTGGGCACTATATTCACGGCACTTACTACTAAACCAGAGAATGGGTCACTTTATCACCTGGACCATTGTTACTTTGTTTTACAGTTACCTAATATTGGATGAAAGTGCTGAACTTTCTGTAATATGCTGGTTAGTCTAACTTTGATAGAGGCGACTGAGAGCCATCTGATGTTCATTCTATTACGTGGTAATAATATCATAACATAACAGAGGAAAAGCAGGAAAAAATATAATGAAATATAATGTATATGACTATTCACAAAGAGGAGTAGAAAGAGGGTATTGGCCTTTGTCCTGCACTGGGAGTCTGGGACGATCACGGCTCAAAATAAACTAAATAAAGAATGTACAAAGTAACTGACTCATAAAACATAAGCGTGATCAAAGGGTTGATTCGTTTATTTGATGACCATCAGCCAAGACATCGAAGATTGACATCACAAAAAGAGCATAAAATGATAACCTTTCCAGAATTCTAATTTATTTTAAAAATTAACCAACATATTTTGAGGTGTGAAAAACATACAATGTCTTCTCCTGTCTCGAGTGAAGCGAGAGTGTGTATGCGACTTTTACTGACTAAAACCACGCCGTTCCTACCCCTGCTTTGAACCGGAACATCGATAAGCCGATAGGAAAATCAATCAACTTATTTTTACCACCAGATTGGATAGGAACTTTTAATTTCAACCCCGTTACGTCGAAAGGATACCTGCATATATCGCGGACATCCAGCAGAGCCTACCTAACTGACCTTTCACTTCCCTTGAAGCGATGGCTCCCATCATCAGAGCTATCATTAGGCCAATTATTAGAGCATATTTAGTGGCATTACATATCCTCGCCACTACCAGTAGGGGGGGTGGGGGCTGCGTATAAAGCAAAGATGCGCACACGCAGCCCGCAACACAGCATCGTCGCGTGCGCACGTCACGTGGACGACTTGCTCCGAACTTTGCCGATTATTTTACGAAGTTTGTGAATTATATCAGTTGACGTTTTCTTGTGCTTTTCGGATTCTGTGAACTTTTGGTAAGTTTGTGGTGTGTGATAATATTGTTAATAATAAATTAGGTATTAGTGTGGCTGGGGTGTCAGGGTGTTGTAATAGTTATTGAAATAAATGTAAAAGTTTGATTAAAGATTACAATTAAATACATAAAATATTATTTGAAGTATAAGTTCAAACGTGTTATTTAATTTATATAAATAATTAAATATCATCAGTTTTCAGTTTCCCAAATCCAATTTGAATAGTGATAAATATTATAATAATATTTTCCAATGTAATTCTAAAACACAAATAAGTGCATAATAATTTTATGTATTTGTATGAAAATTACAAAAATAACTTCACAAAATATTTAATTATTTCCAAGTCGTGACTTCATTCCCCCATAATATTTAAAACAGTAGCTTACTTAGTAATTTGTGTACAATTATAACTATTACAAGTTGCGACATCTTGTGCCTGCGCCGGCGCACAGACGGTTACCGCAAATTACATTAAAACAAATTATCTGGCATTATTAAATATTATGTTCATAAAATGTAACCTCTAATTTGTAATACTTTTGTAGAAAAATCCCCAAATTTTCCAACGTAAGATAAATTTTAACTGAGGAATATCTCTAACTTTGAATATTTGACAATTCTTCCATACTACAGTATGTCAAATGTCAATTTTATTCTACAGTTAAGAATTAACTGATGATTAAAAAATCAGCTCTAAGCATCTCTGTAAACAAGCCTTAATAAAATTTTCAACTGTAATATTCCTTATTGTTTACGGGTAAGTAAGTAGCCTCTTTGCAATACATAGATATTATGAAGTAAACAATACAAGTGTACAATATAATTAAATCACTGAATCTACTAGAGCACTAATTATAAGTTTTCAATAAATTCCAAGCATAGAATTGAATAAGAAGAATAAGACGATATGTAGGTATAATTCAAGTAATAAGAAGAAAACAATCAATGCGATGCAATGAATAGCATACAAACAAACACACATTTGTTTAATACATAAGTACAATCACAAATATTGTTGAAGCTTTTTACAAAATCATAAATTTTGAAGACCTCCTCATTTCAAGAAGCAGAGATTTGATCATAAAATAAGAAAATTATTTTCCTTAGGCGATAATACCAGTGGAACAAGGAAAATTGTCCCAGATTTTCCTAAAGGACAGCTTAATATAAAGCCTACAATCGTTTGGTGTAAAATTAATTATGAAAGATAACACGTTATACAACGTAAATTTCTGCATAGTTTTTAACCCAATACTGCATAATCAATATCTGCAAGTCTTTTTTTCAAAGCCATATATTTTCATGGCAAATTAAAACAACATTTTTAAGCTCTTATATATATAACCCTTCTGTTATAATTATCACGCAGATTAACTTACAGATGATGTCCTCCAAGTCTTACTTATACATATTTAAAATGTATAGATTCGAAATTTAACCCACTAATCATGCATCATCCTGCACATATATTTTATCCATCTAACTTAATCCTAAAATAAAAAAAGCAAAAATAT
The DNA here is from genome assembly GCA_902850265.1 of Spodoptera littoralis. Taxonomy (NCBI): domain Eukaryota; kingdom Metazoa; phylum Arthropoda; class Insecta; order Lepidoptera; family Noctuidae; genus Spodoptera; species Spodoptera littoralis. Next base: position 339,214 of record LR824542.2, on the reverse strand, counting down.
CCATCATTTAAAACAATTTTCAACAAAACAAGTGAGTGAATATTCGTAATATAAAATAAAGCGAATTTATTCCACAACTTAAAATAAAGTAGGAGTTGAATTTATTTCAAAAGCTTTAATATAACGTGTAACAGTGCTAAGTGCGTATTAAGTTAGGGTTAAGTAAATGCTACCTCTGTGCTTAGTGCTCGCTCCCGAGCGCTCTAATTAACACGACTTAGTTCCATATGTAAAAGCTCTGTAATTTATTATACATAGTTATAATATGTGTGTTAATTTGGGTATGTTCTCTGTAATTTATGTTGTATATGTTGTATGTATGTTTAAAGTTATGTTAGTATGCTCTACAACTTGTGTTGTTATGTTTGTTTTAAGTTATTTTATGTTCTCTTGCAGACTGTCACCGTCGCCCCCAAGATGGTCCACATTAAGTTAGCGGTAAGTTATCGCTTATAATAATCCTTATACAGTTCGTAGTAAAAACGATAAAAGCCAACATTATTTTTATTAAGCATCCTTGATTATTAATTTTTCACCTTCTGCGTTCTTTTGAACCTAATTTTGCAAACACGATAATATTATTCTAAAACTCTGCAAGTTAAAGAAATAAGTTCTGTTAATATAATAATTCACAAATGTAAACTCCGTTAGCGCCAGCTGATTCAATTCCACCGCGCCGCGGTCGTACAGCGCGAAGTTTTAACACAAGTTCAAAGTTTTGTGTCGCAGCGCAGTGACAATATTTTACAATCAAGACTAACTGATATATGGGTCAAATACAGAACTCCAGTTACAGTCACACTCAGTCACAGTTACTAGACTATTTCAGGAAATTTCTAAACATTACAGTCTAATGGTCAAATGTAATAATGTTTAGAGCTTTTTACCTTTCTACAAAAAGTAAAAGTAATGAATCTAATAGTTTAAGACATATTTCATTTTATTTCATAATTATAGGAATTGAAAACATCATCATAAATAGTATTATATCATATTAAATAATATTGAATAATATTTCAATATTAAAATTAAGTGTGTCAATGTTCCGCATATCATAAATATTTGCGAATAAGAATATGTCAATATTATGTTAATACATAAAGATACTATACATATTTTTAGGAATTCTATACATAATTTACCTACACTTTTGTCGAAGGTGCTCTCTAATAAACTTGATTCTTTTAAATTGCCATCTCCTGCTATTGTGTAAAAGTATTATAATACATAGTGGACTATCCCGGACACTGTAAGTCTATAATAATTTTGAAAAAGTGAAACGAAATTTATAATTATATTTGTATATATTTGTAATTATTACACTAATAGGTTACTAACACAGGAACAATTGGATGTGACCCAATGAATAAGTTATTCACCTGTTACAACAGTGATACGCGATATCATCAGCGCACTGAATGCGGGCTGACACAGTACTTTCTGTTTCATTCACTGTGTATACGGAAATCAATATTCTAGTGTTTAAAATAAAGTTAAATTAATATCGTTTAGATGTCTTAGGTTAAGACAATAGAATTTTAGGCTAAAAAGAATAGACAAACGAGAAACAGGAGTCTTTCACGATATGTATACCGTAAAAAGAAACTAAACAGGTTTTAGATATCTGTAACTGTATTTGCTACAAATCGAGTGAATCATAGACATAAGGGCGTCATCTGACTGCGGCGCTACGGAACGGGTTACGTCACAATCTGCGGCGTGCAGCGCCACCGCACTGTAGGGCTGTCTCTGCTATGTAAGTTAGAACATCAGAAGCAGATTCCATGAAAGATAATTTAATATAAACAACAATATAATGATAAAACAATACCCATGAAAGATAATTATTGCAGTATAGAAAATAAGTACTTAGATTATAAAAAAAAAATTAAAAAAATATAGCCATACACAAAATATTCTTGAAATTCTCATTGCTTTTTAAACTCGACAAACCGTTTCTTCGATTTCTGAAAATAAATAAACAAATATAATTTTGGTATCGAATATCTAATTCAAGATAATCCAACCCTGCTGTAACCGCAGAATATTGCATCACGTCACTTGCCGGCACGAGGCACGGTAACACAAGTCATTCATCTTTGTTCTCCGTGCAACCCTGCACCACTACAATACGAACATTAATCCTCTAGTCTTTCTTTTTATTTTTATTTTAATCGCGCGTTTTCTTACCGCCGCTTGTTGCCAGGAGCGAGCTCCTCGAATTAATTGTCATTACAAGTGTAAATTCAATTAACTACGCTACGACCCCATTCAAATTAAAACGTTGCTTCTTGAATTTTGTCTCAAAAAGTATCAGACTCATCTAATAAGATTATATAGGATGTATTTAAAAAGTTAATTTTCTATTTCTCTGTGAGTTAATACATGTGCAGACCATTAACACAGAAACAAATGCAATTGATGTTATAAAAATGCAAATTATAATGTAATGAGTGTATTAGATGTGTGCATGTGCGTTCGTGTTTCCGTGGATTGACGTGACGTAAGCGGGCTGCGCACGCGCATAGAAAGTGTCAATAAGGTCAAGGTTGTACCTCTTCCGCGGTTTACGTCACGCGGAGAAACTTAGGGCTGTCTAGTGTTTTAAATTAAGTTTAATTTACTTAAACAATATAATTACGTGTTTAAGCTCTATGACACATTTTTTAATAGTATGTTTATTTGTCTGGCCTAGTGTGATGATTGCATACATTATACAAAATTTTATAATATAAAACTGCATATTGAAGACCACCGCTTTACACACTATCATAAACATTCTCATCATCATAAACATTCTCATAAACATTCTCATGAAAGTTATAATAATGAACTCTTATAAACAATTGCTAATTCCTATTTCACGTCCGATGCAAGTCCTTAATCAAATCGCCAGCCCTATCCCTCATGCGCGCACGCATGGTAATAGCCAGCTTTTGTTCGCTAGTTATAAACTTTTCTCACTTATAATGGCGTCTAGTGCCACAGCGCGGTTATATAACATGTGTTGTTCAAATGTAATAATACCAATGTTGTTACAAAACTGTTATGTCAAATGTCGTGATAGCCCGGAGGTTGAGGGGCCAGCTCCTCATACATGAGGTCGTGGATTCGTAATTAGCGTAGTACGATAGTGACCTTTTAAATACAATGGTGTTTTTTTGCATAATCGAGGGCGTGAATATTCGATAATGATATAACTAGTATGTACTTATTATTTCGCTATTGTCCGTAAAGGGCCGGGTAGATAGATGCTCTTGATGGCCTCATTGGCCGATTGCAATTTCTCGATGGGGGTCCCGGCCGGGCAAAGTAATACTATGATTTCGTTTTACGTTGCTATTTAGACAATTGAATCTAACTTTATTTCCTGAATATAATATCAAAACTCCCCTCCACCCCCAACTTAATTGCTCTAGAGAACAAAACGCGACAATAACTGAACAATTAAACTTCGTAGATACAATAACAGCGACAGTTAACCTCTCGTTACACACGTTACTGTAACTTGTATTACCGACACTTATTATTTAGATAACTCTAATTACCCACTTACTGGGCTGCTGTATACACCGAGATGTAACATGATCCAAGTTCTCTGTGTAACACTTGACAAACGAACATAATATAAAGTTATGTGGTTTTGTGAAAAGATGAAAATGTAGTAAATAAGTAATTAATTGTTGTACTGAAATACTAACCTGTGACATCGTATTCGTTAAATATATGTTTTACATAGTCCATTAATCGTCAATATTTGAGCAGAAAATAATGTTCTGCCTGCCTGTCTTCCTCGTTGGCCGAATAATCACAAGTACGACTGTGGAGCAAGGAATCTCGGGTTCGATTCCCGGTCGGGCAAAGTATTACAGAGTTTTTTAAAAATTAAAAAATCTCAGTAGTAACACGGAGCCTGAAATCGGGCTCGGTATATGGCAATATGTTCACCCGCTATTTCATGGGACTCGTATAACAAAAATAGTGCAAAGTGGGTGTTACATTGTACTACATTGTGCCTACCTCTTCGGGGATAAAAGACGTAATGTCATATATGTGTTATGTTATGTAATTTTCTAAATCGAAGAGCTAAAATTAATATTTTTAGTCCCGAGGATCTAACAAAACCGAAGAGAATGAATCAGACTAGGTCGCAATACTCATATAAGTATTAAAAAATTCATTAATAGAATCAAGGTCCACTGTACGGTGTGTATTACAGCCACGATCGCGATCCGGCAACTCGGGCGCATGCATAATTACCGTGTGAATACTGTGATTTACAACGTGTGCCTGCGCTAGCTTGTCAATGAGAAGCGACGCAGGCGCTGATCAGCGTTTTAAAGTACATAATTATATATATAGCTGTTATATAAGTTAAGGCTTTGTTTCAGTATAAAGACTGATGACCTTTTAAGTATCTGGTATTGTTGTCGTATATGTGTTTAAGCTCATATAACTCTATTTAGTAAACATGACGATTATATATAACTAGCGACACGCCCCGGCTTGGACGGGTGCAATATGCATGTATTATCATATAAACCTTCCTTAAGAATCACTCTATCTATTAAAAAACGGCATCAAAATCCGTTGCATAGTTTTAAAGATCTAAGCATACATAGGGACAGACAGACGGCGGATAGTGACTCTGTTTTATACTATCGAGTGATTACGCGTCTGTCGTTCTACTGCGCCGGAGTATAATAGATCTTTAGATTTAAGTTAAATTATAACAATCATAACGTTTCTCAATATCTACAAGTATGCTTGAAATGATTACCAGTGTCATCGTCACAAATTACAAAATTGAATCAACTAATAACTTAAACATAAGTTACATTCTTTACATATTGCTCCATATAAACACTCGCAAGTTGCCAAACATTGACCTTAGCGCCACTAGAATGTTGTTTAGTAAACAAACAATAGTTGCATTACATCCTGCGAGACAAACAAACAAGAAGAAACATGTTGCAAGATATAATTCCATTAATTCTGCGCCATTTACGTTACACGCGTGCTCCTCCATCCGTGATGTTACTCCGCGACCCACATTACGTTTACTAACAAATAATAACTGTGTCATAATGTTACTAGATTCAAAAATAACCGAAATTACAGACTCTTCTTGAATAAATGAAGTACATTATTTTCGTATGATATCCATAATCAAATATATGTATAAAGTTATTTTAGTAGGTTACTAATCGCCACAAAATAATAAAATTCAGCGTACCTACCCATTTAAAAAAACACAAACGTCCAAACAAAATAAATCCTCCTTTTTTTTGAAATATGTAAAAAGTATAAGTACATACCTAGTAAAAGAAAACCTTTACTGAAATATGTTAAATACTAAATTTTTTTTCAAATCCCCGTATAACTTTGTTTTACCCGGAAATCAAACCCTAGACCCCTTGCCCAGCACCACACTTGCGGCCCTCGGCCAACGAGGCAGTCTGCAATAAAAGCTACGCCATTTATTAAACTAATGCTTAATAAGCATAATAATAAGTACTGTTGTTCAATGAGACATGAATTCTTGGCCTACAACCTACTACCACCAATGGCTGCTAACATGGTGATTTCTTCCACCTTCCACTAAAACTCCTGTAATATTGGCTCGAAGTGCAGGAGTAGGAACGGGGTGGTTTTTAGTCAGTAAGAGTCTGACACTCCCTCCCGCCTCACCCAGGCGGAAGAAGCCATTCGATGTATTTCCCCCCTTAAAAAAAAACTCCGAATACTGCTGATGGCGTAATGCCACAAATGACTTGAGATTCCACAATAGCAGCAACTGATAATATCTGACGATGGATGACGAAACTGTAGCAAACTTCGTGACTCTTAGACAACTACAGACAGAAAATGACATGTCTGATGATCTATCTAAACTATTCCAAAAATCATGTTTAGTACAGATCACTAGATACACTTAACTTGAAACTTAACATCAACGTTTCTCAAAGGGATAAAGAAAAGTATTGTTTTACTGGTTATGACTGCAGTGCATTAAAGTGCACGAGCATACTGACAATCACCGGTCACAAATTCAGCCTCTACTACAACTGATAATTTCCAAAACCCAGCAAATATTACTTTACCAAGCCTATACTTAGATCAAACTTCCACAACTCTGATCTTCGCTGGCGACATTTCAGCCTGTTTTAGCCATCAGCTATCAGACCTCAACAGAGACAACAGACAGAGCCATCAGACCACTACGGACGGGGCCCAATAGGGTTAAAGAGGATACGGAGCCGTGGAGGACTTAACGGGTTGCCGGGACTCCGGCTCGAATTGCAGGAGTAGGAACGGGGTGGTATTTAGTCAGTAAGAGTCTGACACTCCCTGCCGCCTCACTAAGGCGGGAGCAGTTACTCACAAGTTCCAAAACCTAGTAGTCCTACCGGCTACGTACGTCCCGTAGATCAAATCTTTACTTACTCTGATAACAAAGTACCAGAACTACCAATAACTGGAAGTCTTCCGTCCTCTCTCTTCACTTATAACAATACAGCATCAAGCCAGCTTGGTGACAGTTCCCCTCAAGATCTCGCCGCCATTGTTCAGCATCCACGAACAAAACAGCCTACACTACTATTATGTCGCCCGGTTTCACTTTCCTAGCACTGATTACTGCTCACCCACTGTTTGTACAGTTTTTGTTGTCCTAGAGATAGATTGGAAATCTTTAATTGTTACAGATTATACTGTGCTTTCTTTGTTTTCTATCGACAATAGGTTAACATTAAACTACAAAGTTTCGATTCATCTTTGATTCATACTTGAATAGGAATTCGTCGTCATGTAGCTTTTGAAGTGCCTCGGTATGATACCGATTACCTGTGAACTTGATCTCCAGATGATCTTAATTTTTTTGCCTAAGAATAAATTTTTGCCTAAAGGCGTAAATTTTACCAAAATGTATTATATTACCTGCGCCGCGGTAGATTACAAATAAAAACAAGGTACTTACCAAACTTTTTATAACCATTACCTCTACAATAGCGTTCGCGATGCTACGAAGCACAAAGCATAAAACTACAAAACGTTTACTTTGTAGTACACAGCTTTGACAGAACAACAAAGTATGGAGGCACAGGTCGCCATCATAAAACATCACCTTACGTAACATTCGACACTATCGCCAGAGCACGATACATTGCTGCTGCAATGCGTACAAATGTTAGATAAGACCTCAGTTACTCGGCGATGGACGCTGCAGTAACATTTTAGTGAATTACTTTTACTTTCTCGCTGTGGGAATCATTTGTGTGATGATTATTATGATGGCGGTATTGTTATGTGCAGGTTAAATAATAATGGCTGGCTTTTGCATATTTCACGGATTACATTAAGTGTGTTAATCGTCCTATTTATGGACATAACATCGACCTCTTTTGAGACATAAGTCAATCTATTATTTCAAAATTTTAGTACCTAGAATACTAACGTAGAATACTAAATAAATTATTATTCATTAAACTTAAAGATTGTGACTAAGCTTTACTTAGGCTTGCCATCAACTTCCGAAGCAGCCAAATAATTTCCTAATTAAATAATCTGACTGTTTTTCTGTAATTCGACCTAGATTGAAATATCGGAGCGGTCGTGAGTTATGTTAATGGAAAGTAATTTAGTTTGAATGCGAGCCGCGAACATTATTGACATGAATTAGTTAGGAGGCCGCTCTGTTCACCTACATTCGAATAAATATTAGATAATGATTAACTGTGACGCGTATCATATGTCTCAGCTTGTATATCTAAAGTTTAGTCTTTATCCAATGACTTTAATGGCTAAAGTGCTTCACGACGGGCACCCCCATACTTATGTGCACTTACTTAGATACTATGTACATAGTTACCTACTTACTTAGCACTAGCACATAGTCTAGCTCTCAAAATAATGCCCTAGATTCCTAAATATAGGCAACTGTTCTTGTAACCACCTTATTAACATTCTTTACTTACATTTGTAACAAATACTCAAAACACTTGCAAATATTGTAATAACAATGTTTATCGTGACACACAAACCAATATGGCGACACATTGCAATGGTACATTATCGTAAATAAGGCTTTAATTGTAAAAAAGATAAATAAATTTGCCCCTTTTACCGCAAAAGTTGCCACTTAATAAATATCAATAAAGATGCAATGGTTCGCGTCAGTGTTGCCAATCCAAATATTATTGTGTTACATAAAGTTATAAAATCGCTGAGATAATACACGCATAAGTTTCTCATCTATATTTCAATTCAGATTTAAACAAAATAATTTTATTAATATGTATTAATATTGAGCAAAACATTGAAATATTAGGTTAACAACAGCGTTGACGGTGGACCATCCCGTAACTACGACATTTTACTGAGAAAAATAATAACAATAAGACTAAATGTAATCTGTGGAACAGTCATCCTTTCACACCTTCATAATCATAGGCGTCAACATAAAATGATCCCATTAGTATTTGGTAATTTGTACACTTAACAGCTAATTCTAGATGAGTGTGTACTTATAGCATTGTGCAACAAGTAATAGGTCGCCAGTTCGGTGCCCCTCACTTATAATATACAGTCACCTATTTGCGTGAGAAACTAATCTAAAACATTCTAATCCGCTCCCAGGAGTAAGAGCACCTATTAACAATTCTGATAAATCTTTTTATCGAAAAGCGAAGTGAAGAAATATTGAATGGTGCAGCTCCTCCTGCATTGTTGCAGAAATGCACGAAAACACGAACAAGCCATTAGTCCAGACATGCAACTTATCTACGGCAACTCATTATTATAATTGCGTAACCTCCGCGGTGAAAATGGGCGGGAAAAACATTGCAGCCATGTTGTATTCGAAAGTGTCATGGCGCGCACTGCGTCTTCCTCCGAGGTCAGAAAAACAACTATTAATGTAAACAATGCACCGTGCGAACTTTGGAAACGACTTTTAAGATTAATAGATTACTTTTTTAAGTATTCACGTGAGGAAGTTTGTATTAGAATTTAATCTCGCTTGTATTAGCTCACGCTCCGTTCATTAGTGGCTCTAAGAATCCAGGCAGTATAATGGAAGTTGATTAATCTTTCAAAGTTAACAATATAATTTATAATTGAAAGCTGTAGACGGAATTACGGAAATGGTTCCGTTATTACGAAGATTTCCCCAGATAATAACTATCGACAGTTGGTATCTGCAATCAGACTACACTCCAAGTTTGCCGGCTTACGTAACAAGCGATGCGGAGCTCCTATTCTATGCATAACTAGGTGCTCATACATTCCTGGTAATGGAGTTTTTCTTCGCACGTGATTGAATTGGCATAGTCTTCTTGCTATAATAACTTCGATGCGGAAAGTGGGTTACTATGATACGAGGCGATGAGATAGCAACTGCGCACATTATAGGTACATTAGGCAAACGTAGTCATACAATGTTTGTTAATATTTTAGCAAATTATTTTCAAATTCCCATATTTCAAACCAACAACGAACACGCTCATAGTTAAAACAATTGCGAATTAAAAATCCCATCTGAGATAGTCATAAAGGGATCTGAATGAAGTTGCCCAAGATCCTGTGTGTTGCAAGCAGCTCCTCTCTGCCTGTGTTGGCCAGGCCGTGGTATTCGCACCATTTCTATGAACAATATGGCGCGGGTTGCACATCGCATTGTCGCGTGCTATGGTTCCCGCGCACAGTTCCCGTGAGACTCGTGACGTACAAATGGAGACGTTTAGGGTTTCCAAACTTGATACCGTTATCGCTACTGCATTTATTTTAATACAGCTACAGGAGAGGAAGTTACAGTTATCATTTTATAACAGAAAACCTTCTGTTCCAATCCATAATCATGTAATAGAAATATTTATAAATCAGGAGGAGGGTGTCCACCTGATTTTTAACCTTCCTTTAACAAATCTTGGATTAATTAAAACCTTTAAAAAGACAACCCTACCCTCTGAATGCTAAACCTCAAAGACTGACATCAAATAAACGTCAGGAGGTTCGATACTCCTCCAGTGAGGGAGTAACGAGTACAGATGTAAGTGGAACTCATTTCCGTGACTTTGTAGCGGTGGGAAGTGTATGACAAACTCAGTTTGGATCAAACACGGTGTCTAATGCAGGTGCGGTACTGAGAGTGACACTTTTAAAGATTTTCTTATAACCCTCACTGGTGTTTATACTTAGAATTTCATGGTTTAATGATAAACTTTAATTTTAAATCAAATATAACATCTTTGATGGCTTAATTCTGCATAAAAAGCCTATTCCACACGAGCATACTAGGTGTTTATCTATCAGTAGCGATTATCATAGATATCTTTGCAAATTGTAACCAATTACGACGGTTTGACATATTTATGAAGAACCAACATTTCCGTAGTCACTCTAAGTAATTATTCGCAGAAATTTCTATTACCAGACTCAACATGAAATTGAAACGGACACCGCTGGCTATGATATTATTGTCGTATATTAATTCAGCCATCTTCACGTATATTGTAAGTTATAATTACGCTTATTGTTGCATTATTACATCATGTCACTTTCTTTGTATAATGTCTAGATGTGGAGATAGCACACGTTATGTAGTGAATGCACCTTACTGCTAAGTTTGATGCACTTAAGTGATTAAGTTGTGCTCTAAAACAATAGTGTTCGTACTTATTATAAGCTGTTAAACGAAGTGGTTAGCGGGCTACGAAAACTGCGGGTAACTGATATTTTGTTTAATCAGTAATATAGATTGTAAGATAATATTGGTTGCGTTTCTATTGCAGTTAAATTAAAAGTTTCGATTACTTTATTAATCTCTTGTTTAAATACTTCCAAGTTTGTATTGTCTTTAATCGCTCACATACGCTTGGTACGGTTTATACATAAACTGTATAGATGTATCCGAATGACAATTGGTTGATTCGATCTTGGTTTTACCAATAGCTACCCATCCTTACATCACGGAGTCATTAAAATTCATATTTTTTTAAACTAATAATTTTAAAAATGTTCTTAGGTACTACAGTAATTGAATAATCCATCTCCGCTAGTTTCGTAGCCACAACTTAGTTACAATTACAATGTACCCGTACACGACACGCTGTCCCGTCAAGTCGACAATACACAAACACACACACACACACACATACGTCACGTCAAACACGTCACACATTTCATCTAGTTAATGAAGTGTTGCTATTATTATGGAATATTTGATATAATCCTTCGGAAATTGTTCTGAAAGACGATTGAGAATGACAAATTCTACAGAATTATATTGTGCAAGGTATAAATTGACATTATGTTTTAATATTAATATTTTAGTGCACTTTTGAATTAGTTTTTGAAAGCAAGTTACAAATTGAAACTAGTAATTAATAAATCACTACATTTTAATAAGTTGGTGAAAATTAAAAATAAAAAGCAATATATTAGTACCAATCAGATACTGTATTTAATCAAGTTACTATACTCCCACCAAGTCGCGGAGAACCTAACGTGTTACCGGGGCTCCGGATCGACGTGCAGGAGAAGGAACGGCATGGTTTTTAGTCAGTAAGAGTCTGACAGTCCCTCCCGCGTCACCCAGGTGGGAGTAGACATTCGACGATTTTCCCCCTTTAAAAAAAATACTCCCACCAAATTGAAAACTATAATAATACGAATAAATAAATTGTAGCTACATACACACAAACATTAGCTAGGTAAAGAGAAAACTAACACATTACATTCTATTCTATTGTTTGTCCAAAAAAAGTCAATGAAAGTTTAATTTCGTCTAAATATCTTACATAGGTACGTCTTTATGTTGCTCTGACCTGTTTGTTCACAAGCTGTGAAACACAGCATTTAGCATAATCCACCACAGCGCACAGTTGTGTAAGCAGAGCTCTCGGAGAGTGCACTCATGAGGAGTAACTCCTAATTACCTGATAAGCCAAGTTACACGCATCGGTAACTAATTATTTATGTGTTCAGCCTTCGTTAATTTATTGCTGTGCTCATGACTTCATTATTTATAAAGGGCATCCTAATCTCCATTTTCATTAGCTTCTGGTTTTCCGGTATATGAGACACAATAGAAAACATATGAAAGAAAGAAAAATAATTTATTCGCCATGTTGCATCTTGCGTAGAAACAAATGTTTTCCAGGGAAATAAGCCAACATAACATAAAATAACGTCACGCCTTTTAGTTTAGAAGACTTAATTATTACCTTTGTCCCCGAATTGATTCCAAGACCACTTGCTTGGCAGTCCAATTATGTCTACCAAAGACCTAAAAGTGTACATTCTATTAAAGATTCCTTAATATTTCATCGCAAACCATGTGTTTAATGCGTGTGTTTAATATTGTGACTGCTAAAATAAGTACATATTTTATTTTATTTCGGTCACTCCAATTAAATTTACTATTACATTATTATACAGTGAACCACATAATGGAATCTTAATTACAAGAATAGACCTTCTGTACCACATTACCTCGTACTACAGTAAAGTCCCATAACTATACAAATCACCATGGTTGCCACATCAGACCCTGACACTGTTAGCTATGGTCCTCGTAAGACCATGAGGCAGTACTTAAGGAAGAATGTTAATCTATATTGCCATCATCAACTGAGACGCCACTGTAGTCTGGTTGATGGTATAGATGGTCCATGATTTTATCACCAATGATACATCTCCAAGAACATTACTAGCAACTACTGGTTTGTCTCGTTGGTTTAATAGTCGCTCTAAAGTCTCGTTAAATGTCTCTAATAATACACTTAGTACTCAAAAGCACACGCAAAAAGCCAAAAAGTATCACATTTCATCTCTACCTACTTCTTACTCCATAAAAGTTGTCCTATATTGCATCAAACTCGGTCACCCATCCTACAACCGGCCTGGATTCAGGCGCCTTAACCTGGTTACATCATACAAATGACATGTTTAACAAAAAGCGAATAAGTACATGTCCCCCGGCTTTCTCCGCAGAGGTCAATAGTCACTGCAGATGAGCGCCAGGGGTTACGTCATCACGTCATTATGAGTATGACTTCTATGGACGCGGATATGTCACTGGTAATATCTTCCGGAGTTTAAAATTTGATTGCGACAATCTGCAATATATGTGAATGTTGATGAAGTGTCGAGTCACGAGGAATGTGTCTCCTGGGCATTGTGTAACATGCTAAAGGGGTATTACCTAGTACTGGTATTAGGATGGTATGGGTTGATCTGTTCCAAGTAGATTGGAGAAACCGATAGCGATACTCAATGTATTGTCGTAAGAATGAAGCAACACGGTTTAGTCCTGATCCAAGGTATGCGTGTCATTACGAAGTTATATGTAAATTAATTGAAAGTTGAAACATCCAAACGTTGGGAGATAACATCAGAGTCCGTGAAAGTACAAACACAACGTACTTAATGTACTGGGTATGTAATGTATGTACATACGCAGGTACTTCAAGTTTACGGCGCACGCGGACAGACTACCACATTTCTTACTAGATAATCTGTGGCTGGAGGATTTCGACCGCGCATGCGTGATCACCATACTAACTCTGACATTATGAGTCATTTTCAATGAAATTCGAACATTGTTTACATACGCACGCGGTCCAATTATGTCCACAGTTGCTTAAATTGACCAAATGTAGACACAACAAGGTTTTCGAAAAGTGAAACTTTTCCGTTTATTTACTACTTACGCGTAGGTATGTCAAAGTCACAGGACGTTGACTGTTAAGTATCTATTAATCAGTCCTAAAATCGGTCAAGTTCAGCCCACAGCTGGAAAGAAACTACTAATTGTTTGACTCGATGAATTTAATCCTAAGCCTAGAAAAGACAGTAACAAAGCGGTCACTGAGCTTACCACACTAATTTATGTTAACAAGATAGTGAGAGCAATTAAACCTTCAAGGTTTGCTTCTGTTTGGCAACAAAACCGCGTCATTTAAATCAATTGCCTGTGGAGTCATTTGTCGCGAATTCGCGAGGAGTAGTAGATTGCGGTGTGGCAACAGGGCGATCAGCGCGGTGGGAAAGTGTGGCAACACCGCGTCGTTAGAATGAGGGTACATTGTCTTGTGGCACAAAGTGACACACGTCCACTGATGGCTCTCCTTGGAGTGTTCACACCTCCTGCCATTCTATAATTATTGTCTTTTTATAATTTTACTTGCGATGCTAATGCGGGTTTCTGGAAAGCTGTACATAAATGATAATACAGATTCTAATGCAATAGAATGTCATGAAATTTTATTGAATGTTGGTTGTCTCTTGATGGTACCTAATGTTCCTCTTTTATTGTTCCAGCTGGTACCAGCGCTGGTGTTGCTGTCGCTGGCTGCAGCCACCCCCCGCAAGACGTACAAGCGTGAAGGTAAGCCACCGTCCGACCACTCGACTAACACAGACCCTGGCCTCTGTCATGAACCAAGATTGTCACGTAGCACTAAACTTGTTTTATGATCTTGACTTGTGATATGTTGATGAAGAGTTTATATCAAACCAACTTACATATTTTATTGTAACTAAGAATGTTGGCACAAACAAACAAATGCTTTGCCAAGATTTATCATTCTGTAGCATAAATTGTTGTGTTCATGACAGAGGCTCTACGAAGTATTACTTACAATACGAAATAAAAGCACCAATCCCTTTGTTCGCAGCGCCCCTGAGCTCGTCATACCTGCCTCCCTCGCGAGGTGGTGGCGGCCACGGGGGCGGTGGACACGGCGGCGGTGGACATGGAGGCCATGGAGGTGGCAGACCTTCATCCTCATACGGTGCTCCCAGGCCTTCCAGCAGTTATGGACCTCCTAAACCTAGCTACGGACCACCGAAACCCTCGAGCAGCTACGGACCCCCACCATCATCAAGCTATGGACCCCCATCCCAAAGCTACGGACCTCCTCCATCCAAACCTTCCAGCTCCTACGGACCTCCACCATCTAAGCCATCGAGTTCCTACGGCCCACCTCCATCCAAACCCTCAAGCTCTTATGGAGCCCCAGCAAGACCTCCAGCGACAAGCTACGGAGTACCAACTGGACCTTCTACAACATATGGCGCTCCTAAACCATCCAAACCCTCGAGCTCATATGGTGCTCCCTCCAGCTCATACGGAGCACCCTCACCACCGTCCAGCTCGTACGGCGCCCCGTCTCCTCCTTCAAGTTCATACGGTGCTCCCTCATCTGCCCCGTCCAGCTCATACGGTGCTCCCTCATCTGCCCCGTCTAGCTCATACGGTGCTCCCTCATCTCCCCCGTCTAGCTCATACGGTGCACCATCTCCTCCTTCCAGCTCCTATGGCGCACCTTCTTCCGCCCCATCTAGCTCATACGGTGCACCATCTCCACCTTCCAGCTCCTACGGCGCACCAGCCTCTCCTCCTTCTAGTTCTTATGGCGCCCCTGCGTCTCCTCCATCCTCGTCTTACGGTGCCCCAGCGTCTCCTCCATCCTCATCGTACGGTGCTCCCGCGGCCGCTCCATCCTCATCTTATGGTGCTCCCCCCTCCTCGTCCTATGGTGCTCCAGCATCTCCCCCGTCATCTTCTTACGGAGCTCCCTCATCTGGTGGTAGCAGCGGAGGCTTCAGCAGCAGCGGTTTTGGCAGCAGTGGTTTTGGAAGCAGCGGTTTTGGAGGCAGCAGTTTCGGCTCTAGTGCGCCCTCGTCAAGCTATGGAGCTCCATCCAGTTCTTACGGAGCACCCGCGGCACCTTCAAGCAGTTATGGTGCTCCTAGCAGCGGTGGCGGCGGCGGCCATGGCTCAAGCGGTGGTTACTCTTCTGGCGGATCCGGTGGATACTCCTCGAGCGGTTCCGGTGGTTATTCGTCAGGAGGGTCTGGTTTCGGTGGTGGCCACTCTAGCGGCGGTTCTGGCGGCCATGGTGGTAGTTCAGGAGGTTACTCATCCGGCGGAGGTGGTGGATACTCCTCTGGAGGCAGCGGTGAATACCCGTCAGCTGGTGGCTCTGGAGGATACTCCTCGGGAGGTGGATATTCATCCGGGGGCTCATCTGGTTTTGGAGGCGGTCACTCATCAGGAGGTGGTGGAGTGCCGGCTACCATCAGCCAGAGCTACGACTCCAACGGTGGCTACGTGTACTAGAGCCTGCAGGCTGCTGCTCTCCTAGTACTCGTATACAATAGTCAATTGTTAAGTTATCACACATCAGTATTGATGACGTTGCGAATGTCACAAATTAGGCTTATATGTAATCAGCATGTAGGCTTTGAATAAAACCCTGTATGTATTAGATATTACAAAATGGCGAATTTGATGGAATGTGTAAAGCTCTCTGTTGAGCGTGGAAGTCTATAATAGTAATGGACAGGACAGACACTAACTAACTAATCTTTGAAGTCAAGAAGAACAATACACGTTAGTAAGATGGAACATATTCTGTCTAATCTCAAAATTGTGATCTACAATCGGAGGACGAAGTATTACGTACTCGTGTAGTGGTGCTTACCGAGTAAGCGACGCTTCAAGTATTAACATTAACTTAATTTGTAATTAATGTAATGAAATTGTACAAAAATTTAGTTTTAAGCTCTCAATGAATAATTATACTTTTTGTATAAATTAAACTTTTGTAAATATTAAATCATTTTGTTTTAATTAACGACGTCCCTGAGAAGGTTTTAAAATAACTAGGTAATTAGATTTATCTTGAAATATTGAAACTTCGACAAGAATGCTGCGACTACGACTACAACTGTAATAGATACTAACTTATCAGAAAGCATGTCGGTGAATTTATTTAGTAGGTAATATATAGTTCTTTCACCTATATCGAGAAATAAGTACTCGTTACATGAATCCGTGAACAATGCACGGTTGGTGCGGTGGCTGGGCAACCGGCTGCCGTGCAACGTGTCACGGGTTCGATTCCCGCACGGAACAACACTTTGTGAGATCCACAGATTGTTGTTTCGGGTCTGGGTGTCATTGTGTATGTGAACTTGTATGTTTGAAAACGCACCCACGACACAGGAGAAAATCCTAGTGGGGCAACGTTATTTTAAAAAAAGAAAAATAAATAGTGACCTAGTTCTAGGAATTTAGAACTTAGTATACTTACTTTTAATTTTATTCACAGGAGATGAGTGTTGAGAAGGAGTACCTTCTAGAGAAAGGAATAAGCATATAGTTCGAATGAGACTATAGACTTGAGAGGATGTACACAAAATAAAGTGAAGTCAACATGCTATATGTTTTATTTGATGTCGCCGGAGCGACAGCGGAATTCACAACGTTACACATATTTTTACACATTTTTTCATTTTCAAAATATTCAACAAGAACTAGGAATAAGTCAATAGTAGGTATATCTACTAGCTAACAGTGGGGAGTCGCTCCCTGACCCTCTGCTATTTAATCATAACTTAATAAACATCTAATTAAGTACATTGTTCAGAAACAGAACTATAGTTCGTTACAAATAGGTTTTATATGCGACTTCTCAAAAACAACTACAAAAAGTCTAAAATAAACAAAGATAAATCTAGACAAACGTGTATACTGAACATATTTGTGCTGTGATTGCAAAAAGTATAACAAATGCATAGAATATGTCTCTATAACAACATCAATATATATAGTTATATATATATAGACCTGTATATAGATCAGGAAGCGTCTCCGAAGAACAACAACGATACCTATGTCTACACTTACTCTATGATATGTACGTTCCACACTAAACTCTATGATATGTATAGTTACGTAAGTCACATACAGAATGATATGTCTCAAGTTCATAGTCTTAGCAAAGGTTAGGCTGTATCACATCATATACATACATATATCTTTATATATTCGCAACGTATCGTAAACATTTCCATAACATGTAAACTTTGTTATCAAAAACAATTTGAAAGCTTTGTAAGGTATCAAATGTGGCAACTGTTTATCTACAATATAATATACACAAAGTGATATGTAACATTAGTCTATACTTAGTAAACACGTACGGTTTGCACACAAAAGGATAAAAGTTGCCAAAGTTGACAGTATCATCTAATGGCAAGGTACAACTTTATTGGAATACTTAGAAACAAGCTTTAAACATGGACATATAAACACGCATATATAAGAGATACATGAGTCGTCCGGTAGTCCGGGGCAGACACGACAATACTGAGAACACCGATACACATATAATTTCAAAAATACCAATTATTATATTACTAGTAGCGACGCTCGTACCGCGTCGTAGTGTTAGAAAGCTCTTTCTTTACCGTATTACTTGTCCCTGTATATTATATACAGAGATACAATCAGTAACATATAACGTTATTCTTTATAACGTTACTCGGCATTTTGTTACCTTTTCTAATAATTCACCAGATTTTAGGCCCGTTGTATTGTTTATATAGCGTCGCGTGGATAGAATGATACTGTCTGCATAATAATTATTATATTCCTTTATACTTTGGTCTACATACACGTACAATACATAGGGTGCACTCGTCACGCAGCGCGACGGTGCCCACTCTGAACAATTATATATAATACTCATATATATATTTCTCTATACAACGTAAACATTTGCACTAGAAAACAAAGCTTATAAAATAATACTGCCGCTAACTCGTATTGATTACACTAGGTAAATATATTTTATATAATTGGTGCGGACTTCTGATATAAATCATTTATTTGTTTATAACGTACATAATGTAATGTCGGAGCGACCGCTGCACCGTGCTGTGCACAAGCACTGCACCATACTACACAGTACACACACACACTCACATGTCGCATGGTTGGTCACCTCCTCTACTACACGCACACACTTACACCGTGTCACTATAAGCACATAAACTCTGTGCTCCTCTCTACATTAATTGACTTAAATAAGGAATCGTCATCAATATAAATGATATATAATATACATATATAAACTCTCTAACAACGAATATAATTCACATCTTGATATGTATGAGTTGCAACACTTCGTAATATATTTCTTTATATTTTCACTACAAAATAATTCAGCTTAATTCATTTTTACATCAACTATTAAACATACATCTATTGCTTTATGCATTATTACTACACGATAATATATAATTCATTAAATATATTTATATCAGTTTGCTTGCGTCGTCATTACTCGTTCGTATATGTGTATGTAGCTAGGTATGTATGTATACATTTACAGAATGGTTCGTTTGTAGGAAGATACGGATGATATGTTTCATTTCGATCGTCTTGAGCATAACATTGTAGTCGTTATTTGCAAAAATACTGAAGTTTTCTGTTCCATACTTCGATGTAACGATCTTATCGAATTTAAAAGAAAAGTAAGAAATAGTAAAATTTTCGGAAAATATAACCCCGCTATGGAGTGAGCTCGTCATCGGTGGCGGCTCATGGCGGTGGCTAAGAGAACTAATAAGGGTACTTATCGTCTCAGAAAGCCGTTTGCTTGCCGAAGGGCTGCACGGGCGGGGGCGCGCTGCTGCTGCCGAACAGTGGGGTGGGCCCGTCGTTGGGGTCGTCCAGGTCGTCGTCGTCGGGCTCCAGCGCGGGGTTGATGCGGCCGCACTTCTCGTCGGGCCCCACCAGTGTGGAAGCAGCCCCGTACAGCCTACCTGGTACTCCTCCCAGCACCGACATCTGCTCGCCGGCTTCCGAAGGCTCGTCGACGCGACGAATGTCTTCAGGGATGTTCACAACACAGTTGAAGTAGTCGGACTCGGGGCTCAGGTAGCCGCCGTTGAACAGGAACCTGCGGAACACATCACACTTGACCGTCTACTCTCACTGCACACGAAAGGTTACACATTACTTATGATGGCCGCCCCCAGCTGCAGCTGACATTTGATAGGAAACGTATCATGTTCCGTGACTGCGCTGATTGCTTCCTAATTGTTTGAAAGTCTAGCAATCATCGATAAGAAACATTTACCCGCCATTCATCGGTAAACATGTCATTACATCATTACATAGACTCAACGAGAAAAAGTTAATATTTATTGAAGACAGAATTAAACAAATAAAGTACAAAGATTAATTATCAATTTACGTAATTACGGGTCCGGATATTTCACGTAATATAATATTATCGTTTGGTACTTAGCCTTATATTATATTTTAGGTAGGACATAAAATAATTTAATAATCACCTTATGACCCCACCAGTCTCTTAGTATACCTCAATTTATGTCTTAATTACATACCAAGCTATAATATCTAATAAGTTACACGGTGGAATTTGACATTAATTGATTTTATATTGACCTGAATTCAAAAAGCAGTAATACTTGCCGTAGTGTGTATACTCGATGTCACTTTTTTTTTTTTTTTTTTTTTTAAGGGGGGAAAATCATCGAATGACTGCTCCCGCCCGGGTGAGGCGGAAGGGAGTGTCAGACTCTTACTGACTAAAAACCACCCCGTTCCTTCTCCTGCACGTCGAGCCGGAGCCCCGGTTACCCGTTAGGTTCTCCGCGACACTCGATGTCACTTAGGGAGGGCACTGTGTCTCTTGGTATTTAAAGTTACTTATTAAAAGATATCTTAGAGAATCTCACAGTAAATACATTTACATCACACAGATACAGAAGCAGTCTGAAGCTAAACAAACAATATAGTAGTAACATACAAGTCGTGAGCCACACTCACTTTCCATCCATTACAGATCTCCGACCATCACTGCTGATCACGAATGTTGTTTCCCGTATGACAATGATTTACTTACTGATTAACTACTGTTAACGATACCCAGAGGCCTATTAAACCTCTAGGCAAGTGTTTTTTTTATATATATTTGATGGGGCTGACGTTTGACCACTACCTCGCCTGATGGTAAGCGATGATGCGGCCTACGATGGGGCACTGTCGTCCCATGAGCAACCTATTCACTCGGGGCTTGAAGACACAGGTTAGTCCCTTCAGGAAACACAGACTCTGGCAAAGAATTATAGACATCCCTACCAGAATATCTAAGTAATTTTGAAACCAAAAACAAAAATTCTCAAAGTAGTACCAATCATATTACACAACACATTTCGTCTCCACTTCAAAATGAAGTAAACCAGACATATTAAACATTTTAAATGTGTGTTTGTTAATGTTTGAATGTTTGCTGTTAACATTCACATTACTGCTCACTGTTATATCATACCACTAAAAGCTAATGTTAAAAAATAATACGCTGTCACATAACAATAACATTACTATCCCACTGAATAACAATTTAATTTAAAAGCTTGTGTATTAAATCGTAAACAGAAATCGATATTTAATCGAGCCTCAGTCACTATCTAGCGGTACATTTGAGAAATTAAAATTACAAACAAGATGAATTAAATGTATTTCTACAAATCAGAAATTTTATGGTGTGTTGACTACACATCATTCATGATCTGTGTATGTGTCCTTTGTCATGTAAGATAAAGCATTTAATATTGCTTACTACTCCCGTGCCAGCTGTCCGGCGTGATGTTTTATACCCTATATATAGCCTTTCTCAATAAATAGATTATTCACAAAAGATATGATTCAATTCGAACTAGGAGTTCTGAAGATTAGCACGTTCAAGCAAACAAATGAAATCTTCAGTAAAATTCATACGAATTAATGTTCAAATTTTAGTTAGAAGTTAGTCATCAATAAACCTAGAAATACTAATGGCAGATGACCGCTACACAATGTTAACAACAGCATACACATTAATTGTGTAGGCACATAATATACATTTACATTATTACAAATATAATTATTTTCCAAAAACCGGATAGGCGGAGGTGCACGCTAATGTAAGATTTACTTTTTACTAGTTATATTGTATCTTATCGCATCGAGTCTTTTTTTGAGGACTCCCGAAACCGCTGCAACTCCTGTAAGCCAGGATCTCTACAGTAGATACAACAATGAATACACCGGAGCACTGAATCCGGCGCGTCCCAGGGACATGAATAACTGTAGTAAGATATAATAAGAGGAGAAGAAAAAAACACGATAGTTTCCACTTCAATCGCATCGAGCCTATTGTCATAGGTAAAGCCTAATATACAGAATAATTTAAACAAAAACGAGATACTTAAGTACACCTAGTCTCATAACATAACATAACAAAACATCACGCTGTTTATTCCCAAAAGGGTAGGCAGAGGTGCACATTGTCTTCGGCACTTAATACCACTATAGAGGTACAATGTAACACCCACTTTTCACTATTTATGTTATGAGTCCCATGTAATAGGGGGTGAGCCTATTGCCATATAGCGGGCACAATTCCAGATTCCGTGCTGCTACTGAGAATTTTTTTTAAACCCAGTAATACTTTGCCCGACCCGGGAATCGAACCCGAGACCCCTTGCCCGGCAGTCGCGACCACTCGTTTAACGAGGCAGTCAGTATATGTAGATAGTATAGTCGTAACCATTCACTACTTAATGTCTTCCTCGCAAGGTGTAAATTATTTGTGTAATATTTGAGAAGTCATTGCATACGATACTTTATAACAGTAATTATGCAATTACCTATTACTTGATTGTTATGTCTGTATTAATAATTATTGAATTTCTATGTATTCAACCGACTAGTTTTTAGACGTGAGATAGTCGATCTTACATAATTTGTTTAAAACTTTAAACCTATTGTTGTAATAAGGTAAATATTATAATCTTCAACATCTAAATTATACAAAAAGCGCCATCTAGTTTCTCCTTGGGAAGGTAACCGTGCTGGATGTCATTTGTTAATTTGTGTTTTTTTCTCTCTGCTTCATTGTCTTTGCATCGTATCATCGCATGGCGCCGAAATGTGTTTTCTAAGTTTCTACAATAAAGTGTCCATCTTTTATTTAAAGTAATTATGATAAAGAGTTCAGAGTCACATTGTAATCCTGCACTGTGTAGGTACTTATTAAAGTCAAAATTCCTTATTAAATACCCGAAAATTTAACGCAATACCTCGTGGTAGGCAGCCGCGTTTACATACGACTTATCAATAACTATTGAATAACTGCCTCTTTGGCCGAGTAGTCGCAAGTGCGACTCCGTGCAAGGGGTCTCGGGTTCGATTCCCGAATCGGGCAAAGTATTGCTGAGTTTAAAAAAAATCTCAGTAGTAGCACGGAGTCTGGAATTGTGCCCGGTGTATGGCAATAGGCTCACCCCCTATTACATTGTTACATGGTATGTATGTACAGTGGCATTAAATGCCGTTATGTGCACTTCTGCCTACCCTTTCGGCGTTATGTTATGTTATGTAATAATTGAATCAGCATTGTTCTTCCTCAATAACCCTGTTCTACAATCAGTACAAATCCCTTCAACAGCAGTTACATGTTATGGATCACGTAAGCTGTACAATATATGTTCAACCTAAATTTTCCTACTAACGTGAGCTCGCGACCGTACAAGCTCTCGACGTGAGGCTTTCACGTTAACGCTCACAACAGCATTACTAGCAATTCTTCTTACTAACATGCAAACATTTACCTTTCATTATATAGGATTAGTAACCAATAGAAATAATTAAATAGCGTGGGAAGCGCGCGTTTAAGTGTGGGAAAGCCATGTTTCGGCACGAATGGGCCGGCTCGACCGGAGTGATACCACTGCCGAGCAGAAGACCGACGTGAAACAACTTTGTATTGTGTATCGTCGTGAGATTAGGTTAATGGATGGCCAATTACCCTCCCAGCCTTCCCTTTCCCCAATCCCTGAATCCCCAACAATTCTCAAATTCCTAATCCCCAAAAGGCCGATAACGCACTTGTAATGCCTCTGGTGTTCGAGGTGTCCATGGGCGACGCTGATTGCTTACCATCAGGTGTACCGTCTGCTCGTTTACGGACTTATCCATAAAAAAAATCATTCGTATTGCGTATCTACAGACTCATGAAACTACTTCTTCCTGACATTTTTTATGATTCTAGACTGATTTTGCTGATTTTTTTGTTGTGTTTATTATTGTCAGGAGAAGGTTCTTATGACAGAAAAAAGCCCTGAAAATCCGATGGGAATGGGAGAAAACGGGATTGCGCGTACGAAGTCGCGGGCAGAAGCTAATATTACTATAAACATTACTATCTACTATACTCATCCAGTACACCATGGCACGGAATAGTAGAACTTACACGCACCTCTTAGAAGAATAGAACATGAGAAATTATTTGCCATGACGTCTTCCAAGAAGATCCTTCAATATAAATTACAAACATAAATAAATTGTCAAGTGCGGCGTGAACACGATGATGTAGCGACCCCATTATACCATCCCCTCGCTGTACACTCCGTTCCGAAAGGATGACCTTGTGACCTTAATATGGCGGCCGTCGTGTCGGTCGCGTCGGTCGTGCGACGGTGCGACGGTGCGACCCACCCGAACGTATGTAACGTGTGTGTCGGATGACAACGCACGGTGAGTTCAGGCAAGCAGAAGCTAGTAAGTTACACCTAATTGCAACTTTCATAAATGGACCTAATTACAACAACATAAAGTTGAAAATGTATTACGTACCCTATTATGAAACGAACGATTTCGACCGGGTTAAAATTATGATTTCAAGGTTATCGAAACAATGCTTGCCTGCACGGTTCTTATAATTTCAGTAATGTAAGAAAAAAGTAAACAAAATACCTTGTAGTTGACGACTGAGCTACAATAATACCTACCATCTATGAATACATTTACCGAATTGACTTGGCTAACTTCCAAAGGTAAAACATAGAAAGGGTTCAATAGAGTACATTAGCAAATTGATGTTTAAATAACAAACAGACTGACTAACAACATCCGAAGACCTATTTACTTGTTCGTAGCCTGAATACAAGTCGGATAAATAATTAATTCCGTCTGAGAGCCCCGGCCGCAACTTTGTCGAATATTTGATGAAACATTTGGCCCAACATTTCTATTATGAAGGCTCAACTCAAAAGGTTTTCCATCAAATAATATATTTGTGATGAAAGCTCGGCCCGACGCCACTCAGATAATATTTAACTTTCTGATTACATTGACAGATGCTTCCAACTAAAATTGATTGAAAGACTAAATTATATTGAACTGATTTTGAATTGACGTTTAGGTACCTATGTTATCTGTACCTGTGCTCAGATTAAACGAAGGTTAATTTTATTAAATACCTATGTCTGAAAATTACGTACTTGCTGATGATTGCTACAGTGTTGCACAGTTGTAACGTGTTTGTTTCTGGTTCCCTCTACTGCATTTGCTCGAATATGTAGTTATTATACTCTATTATTTTATTTCAATCATCTCATGATAAAAAAATTATAAACAGGAAAGAGTTCGCAACGACATTATAAACTGATATTTTACTGGTAACATTAAATGGAATTGAATCTAATAACAGAATCGATGTGTTGTATTACGGAGTGTCAGTAAACTCGACAGCAGTGGAGTTCCAGCCCTCAGACAAATTGAATCAATCAATTTGTGCGAACGATCGCTTTTACCCTGCTACTGTACTTTACGTATTCAAGCACTTCTCAATAAAATAACATTATCATAATTTCATCGCTCACTTATTCAGGATGTTTGTACCAAACATCTTATTTTCCGACATGACAGTTCAATGAGTAAAACAATTTGGAAAACAAAAGGCAATGTTTGTCAAAGTTCCAAAATTATTTATCCACTTAGGTGATCTGAAGAAAGTTTACCTTGTATGGCAAAAGACAGCTTTCTCAAAGTTTCGACATGCGTGTAAATTCACCAAATAAAAAAGATACTTTGAGTGACAGTGACCATTTGACATCAAGGACGACACATTGGGTACGATATCGAACTTTTGAGACAATTTTACAATCCCTGGATAATAAATAAATAAAAAAAGAACTTATAAGGTACTTACACTGACAGCCAGGAGATGAAAGCCAGCGTGAACAACGATAGTGCCATTGCCATGGTCCTGAAGGGGAACAGCTGCACCTCGTTCTCGGCATCCCAGCCAGGGTAGTGGATGAAGGCAGGCAGCCCCAGCAGCTTCTCACCGCCAGACAGCCGCACCAGCAGCGCCACTATGTACGCAGCGAGTGACCCGTACGTGTTGCAGTGCTTCTTGAAGTGGACCACCATCAGCAGTTGCGGGAACAGGATCACGTACACCAGGTCCGAGCACATCGACCTGCCGAACAATAGCCTGGATTAAAACACTTAGGTACCTACGTTTGTTGAATATTCATTGGGAATAGTATCAATATATCAAATGTCTATTTATGTCCAATATAATAAGGCCACATTCCACACTACCATATTTCCATAAATACCGCCACGCAATGTGTGGATAAAGTGTAAATGTTTGTATCAAGAAATTACTAAATTCATCAGAAATATATGTTCAGTGTTAACAAAAACAAGCTCATCATTGGAAGGTCATTAATATCCGCGACAGTTTAATGACTCTCGTTCCATGTATTCACTTTAAGCTCAGTATGTATGTAGTGGCAGTGGATGGTTGCGCCATGTTCCTTTCCATCACATCCTCGTCCCTGTGAGGGTAATTAGAGCGTCGGCCCTGGCAACATCACGACCCGCGGATTGCGCATCTACAGTTTATGATACCATCAAATGATGAATTGATGACTCGAACACCTTCAGCGTATAAATTATTACTTATACTAATAGCTGTTCCAATATAAATCGTGCACTCGTATCAATCGGTGCACATTGTGCAATATGAAAATTATGCGAAAATAGAGCAACTGCTCATGTTTGTAATTGATTATCATCAGCACTCGCGCGGACGCAACGATTTAATTCGGCACAGAGCGGGTTTAATTGCTCCGATGTTATCATATGAAACAAAGTAAAATTATCAGATTAACAATTTCGATTCGAATACAATGCGTAGATTTACATTATTTAGATTTTGAAGCAACGCGTACGCCTT
Source organism: Spodoptera littoralis (assembly GCA_902850265.1). Classification (NCBI taxonomy): domain Eukaryota; kingdom Metazoa; phylum Arthropoda; class Insecta; order Lepidoptera; family Noctuidae; genus Spodoptera; species Spodoptera littoralis. Next base: position 312,317 of record LR824542.2, on the reverse strand, counting down.
GGTTTCACAACAAGTCTATTTTAAAAACAAACAAGCTCGAACATCCCCGCGGCACAGTAATATTAGCCGAGTTTAAATTTTCAATTCACCCCTACACGCCCTGCCGTGGGGTGGATTGGGGTTCAGTGCGCTGTAGACTACGGTGTGGCGTCCAATTTCGATGCAGGTGTGAGACGGATTCAATCGACCGTGTGCCGGGAGCACGCCGGATATACCTGTAGGGGGTAACCGGGTGAACGGGGTGCACAGGGCTGTGATGTTAAGCTGATTACATTTTTAATGGCCTTTTTAGAACTCAAGATTTTCAAAGGCTGTTTATGTTTTTTCTCTTTGGCTTTGTGAATAGGATTTTCTTTTGTAAATTTGTGTGCGGTCCATTAGGTACCCGTGCGACTTATTAATACACCGAAATGAAAATAAGAAACTACACAATACGGACATTTTACCATCATGGTGAGCATTGTTGACAACTTTCCCCAATGTACACATAATCAGAATTCCAGAATAAATTAAACATCCAATGAGCTGGGCAACCCTGTTCTCACGTGAGACTGGAGATGTGCTTGTAGGTAGTGTGCCGGTGTTAAGGATTAAGTTTCAATTAGCAGCCAGGCGGCGCCCGGTGCTGCTCTCAGACGTAATCCCTCGCAGGGTCTACACTGGCCTCCCATTTCAAACGTTTACTTAAGCTTGTTAGATCAAATCTCGAATGGAGAAAGGGTATTCCGATATATAGGTTGTTAGATTGTGTTACCTTGTAATTTGAGCGTATTTGTCTGCTAGAATACTGGGAATATGGAATACCTATAACGACAGAAATACTACACTTTGAAGGAGATGCTTGTTAAGAGATCAAGTCTCACGAACTCGGTACGTATATGGTGGTACTCAATAAGCACACCCAAGGCACACAACACAAAATATGTAGGATAAAACTAGCTTTTCTTAAATCTTTCTTTATAATGAACAGTCAATGGGCATGAAAATTTAAACTGTCACGTGTTTGTCTATTAATTGGGTAGTCAATAGCCAAACTTAGCAGGTCATAACGAACCTTATCACTACATAGTATAAAACAAAGTCACTATCCGCCGTCTATCTGTCGCTATGTATGCCTCTTCGCATCTTTGCATCTTAAAACTATGCAATAGATTTTGATGTGGTTTTATTTAATAGATAGACTGATTCTTAAGGAAGGTTTACATGTATAATGCATGTATATTGCACCCCTGCGAAGCCGGGGCGGGTCGGTAGTATTTGTATAAAAGAAAGAAAATCATCCAGTGTTTTATTGTCACTGAGCTAATCCCTAGGACCACCTATCCTCGAAGGTCCCTTGCATCATGTGCCCAATATAATGAGTCGTCATCAGCGCCATTATTTCAATAACGCTCGATTACCGATTACCATATATTTTCGGTATCACCATTAGCGCTCATCGACCGATGTGTGTCAATGGCCGACACGTAATGGTTCTGTGTAACACCGACGCCGACGTCTACTTCGTCATTATATACTTCTCACTATATATTTGCATATATCTTGAGAAATTTTTAGACTGTCAAGAGTTTATCTAGATCACAATATTTGCTGAAGGTTCCGAAGCTCTTGATTTCGATTATACAGCACGACAATTATATTCTAAGATAAGTAGATGATCGGGACAGTTGCAAGACATTATAGTACAGAGAAATATACCTCTAAGTTTCTTTTTGAGTAGGTATAACATTAATGGATTGCTCTCATTGTTTCCGTCAGAATGAACGGTTTAATACTTGCACATTCTCTAGAATCCAAGAAACGATCACCTGTGTGGTGTTAACCTGACAGTATAGTCAACGTTTACAGTCAGTAAGCAGAATGATTGTGCCGCGGCCGGCCGGGGCGAGCAGTCATTATTGATTTACCACCACAGCCACGCTAATACCTGGCACATAGCCATATATGTAGATAAGTTGTGTCTATCACCTGTGTTATGTACTACAGTACTACGCTTAAATCTAGTATATCAGATATTTTGTGTAAGTAAAGAACTACAGTAGCCAATGAAAACGGGTATTTGTATACTTATTGTAAGACACCTATTTAAGACGCTTATTTAAGACGCTTATTTAAGACGCCCGCTTCTCATGCATGAGGGTGCAGGTTCGAAACCTACAAACGGCAAGTACCAATGTGACTTTTTCCGAGTTATATGTACTTTCTAAGATTATTCAGACACCACTGACGAACGGTGAAGGAAAACATCGTGAGGAAACCTGGGCTTATAATTTCTAATTATAAGTTTGTAATCGCCAACCCGCATTGATCAAGCGTGGTGATTAATGCTCAAACCTTCTCCGTGTGAGAAGAGGCTTTGCTCAGCAGTGGGCATTTATAGGCTGATGATGATGATGATGATGATGATGATGATGATGATGTATACTTATTGTAGGTGCTTAGTTCAATCCTATCAGACACAACATGTTGTGCATAAGTAATAGAAAGACTCGTAATTTATTTGAAATTCATGCATAACTAGGCAGTGTCTAGGGTTGCCACCCGTACTTTATAATAAAGTATTGTACGTTATTTAAGGTAATTGTACTCTATACTTTATGAGAATAATAAAGTACACGAAAATACTTTATTTTTATTTATTTATTGATTTATTTTATTTTTGCAAACTTTATTTCTATTATAGTCGTGTGGCGACGCATGCCACATGTCAACGGATGACGTCACAAGAATCCTACATCGCACATGCAAAGTTTACAAGCGAATAAACACGGATAGAAATCTAAACTGTAGGGCAGAAAGCCTGCCAGGCACGATCACCTCGCCTGGTCGTAGGATCCTCCTTTTCCGATCTTAGGGAACTATACTCTCTGTTCCCTAAAGTCGTAAGTATTTTTCGGTAAACTTATCGATTCGATATCGATATTTATCGATTTATGTTGATATGTTGAATCGATAACTCGCCAGCGCCACTTAGACAATTTCTAGTAAAGATGCAATTGTTTAGTAAACGTACCTACTAATTTAATACAAACTGCAAAAAGCAATAAAGAATATATTTTTAAACATAATACTAAATTAAAAATAAATTGTACTTTATTTTTGTACTGTGTACTTTTTTTTCTTACCTATAATCGTCAATGTACTTTAAATACCAAAGAAAAAGGTGGCAACCCTAGCAGTGTCGCTAGATTAACAGCAAACATCTTATATGAAGAAAAGGTTTTGTCTTACAAACATCTTCATATTATTACTTCCCGAATTTCATACATTGTTGGTACATACGGGTAAATATTTCACTTCTGAAGATTGAATTGAAACACGTACCTATGTATACCGCATGTTATAAAACATTCTCGTCCAAGTCACAGTATAATAAAACATTCCACAATAAAACTGTAAAATTGTTTTTTTTTTCAATAATCGTTGCCCCGCTTGCCCCACACTAGAGTTGTCTCCCGTGTAGTGCGTGCGTTTACAAACATACAAGTTCAAATACACGTGACACCCAGTTTTATCGACTTATAACATTTCCCTGTAAATACGTCCTCACTCGTTCCTCAGATGGGAAGGAAAATTGTGAGTTTCCTGTGATGTGTGGCTGTGGAGGAGTGAGGATCAAGTGGCAGGACAAGTCGATGTCAAGTGTCGACCTCTTTGAGTGGTGCTGGGTAGGGGCTTAGGGGCACGTCTTGTAGAAGGGTGATTTATTGTTAATGAAGCAAATACATATATTGATGGTATGTTTAATAAGCAACTAGCACTATGTATGTATGTTGCTATGGCCAGGTGCATAATGCAGTTTTTTCGAATTAATATACCTAGTATTTCGATCTTTTTTACACTGAACAAAATTTAATAGCAATGTTACTTTACGTTGTTCAGTGTAATGTGCAAATCTACTGCCTGAGTGTATAGTCAGAGCACATTGCTGCTATGCTACAATACATACAATCATGTCGTTCGCAGGCCTTGCAACCAATATGAAAATTAACCTACTTACCTGTCACGGTTAGTGAAATTACTGAAGTGTTTCAGTTTTCAGTTATTTAATACAGTATTAGAATTTTTTACCCTCATACACATTTATTTACATTTAAGTTCGATCTGCAATGGCAATAGGCTCACCCCCTCTTACATGGGACTCATAACATAAATAGTGAATAGTGGGTGTTACATTGTACAGTGGCATAATGTACACCTCTGCCTATCCCTTCGGGGATAAAAGGCGTGATGTTATGTTTATGTAAGTTCGGTCTGCATAGTTTAATACACATAATATTGACTAGATGTCACTAGTTGTAACTATACAAAGAGTCGCTTCGATTCGATCTCTTCAAAACCACATTACCGAGATAGGTACTGGAACAGCTATAACTGTGGGAGTGACTTACCAGAGTCCGTATATGGATGGGATGGTGAGCGCCATGAGCGTGGCGAGCGCGCCCACCACCAGGATGGAGACGCGCATTACCCAGATGATCTCCATCTCCGACGCATTCTGCCGGAAGATCAGCTTGTACACGTTCCTGGGGGAGAAAAACTGGTTCATGGACCTGCGCTACCACACTTCAATATCATACATCGGCACCATCTTGAAATTGGTATCCGAAATAACATGTAAACAAATAACATCGACCCGAGGCAATATTTTCAGGTATAAAACAGTGACTGTAGTAAAAGAACCAGAAGGTACAATGTAATGAAACGTTGCGTCGTCTGAACGTTTGATCGATCGATCCTCACCTCACGTTCTGTCTTAACGTCTCTGGTAATAATAAAAAACTACTTTATTCCGTGCGGGCCGTAAATGGTAAGAGGTTAGGGTTCCCGGTAGTCACACTATCTATGTGATAGGTATATGTACTTGCGAATAATATTAAAGTACAGTTAATGATGTTCTTAACGATTAGGTAATAGTAACTGTCTTATTCATTATCTATTTTTTTCATTCAACCTATAAGAAAACACGTTTGTAGTATACTCCATACGTCTATGTACGTAATACAAAACCAGTAAACAGGATAACTATAAATAAACACTAATGTGCGCAGTTCAACATAAGATTATTAATAGGTACTTCTATGCTCTTATCAGTATACCTACTGTAGCAACTGTTGACAAAACAACATTCAAAAACCCAACGACAATGTTAAATGAACTAGGTATATGAAATAGAATATATCCTCTTACCTGGCGAACATAGAACTGGCACTGAGCACGCTGGAGTCTGCTGACGACATGACGGCTGCGGAAACAGCTCCCAGCCCGAAGAAGGACACGAAGTCTGGCGTCAGATGCTGCAGCACCAGAGGCAGGATCATTGATGTCTGATCTGACGTCAGCTCGCCGTCAGCTGTCAGCTCGCCGCGGTAGTCCGTCTCATTCCACGCTAAGAAGGGGGCATTCAATGGTATTTTATGTGATTCAGTTACCTGCTGGATTAAACTCTACACAGTTGGTACAGCGGCTGTTGCACAATATGTCACATAATTGAATCCAAATCGGAATAACTACTGATGTAATCTACAAACTAATGTTTTCAAGTCTTGGTGTGATGTGTTACTGAAGACTTGAAGTTGGGCAACAATTTGTAACAAACTGTACTAAGTACATAACTCTTATGTAACGGTTACGCTATAATGCAATGAACTCACCAGTGCCCTTGGCGATGGCTCCAATGAGTACTGGTGGGATGGCCATGATGATGCAGCCAAAGGCGGCCACGTACGACAGGATCTGAGCACGCCCGGCCGTCTTACTGCTCAGCACGCGTTGGAAGTATACCTAGGGAGAAGAAACATAATGCACTCAACCAGCCACTTAACTATGAACCTCCAACTGAACCAATTGAAATGCTGACCTGCCACGGGATCCCTCCGAAGACGAGCAGCAGTCCGTAGTCGATGTAGAACCAGTAGTAGTTGGACTCCACCTTGCCGATCCAGTCCACCTCCATGGAGCTGAGTGGCTTCACGTGCTCGTTGGCCCACGCGAACGGTATGCACATCCACAGACCTAACCAAGAGAGTGTGATGATAGAGAGAATGACGAAGAATCATACTAAGTATTAACACCTCTTTTCGCCAGTTATTGTGCTGAAACCATTATGACGTGAAAGACACTGCTACATCCTTAGTAGTTACTGCAACATTTAATTTTAACATCATTGATAATGATAATATGATTTCATTTGTTTACATTAGAAGAAATAAACGATAGTTAAAAAAAACAGAATAAACACGATTGAATTCTCATTGAATTGGTTAATGCATAGCATAGAATAAGAGATGGCACCACACGTCTAAATAGACGTTCAACAAAATATATAGACTTCATTACTGGAACGATCACATTAACTAGGCCGGTGCTATTACTTACCGATGAAGATGCAGAACAGTTGTATGACGTCAGTATACGCGACGGAGTACAGGCCCCCGAACAGCGTGTAGAAGACGGCCACACACGCGGAGAATATCACCGAGGTGCGTTGGTCCATGTCGATGATCACTGCCAGCGTTGCACCTGGTACAATACACACACTTATGTACTTGACCTTTTACCACCCAGGTTGGAGACGGTACTGAGTTTTAACCAGGTGTCAGGCCCTCCGCAACCCTACGTATTGTTATTAGATAACTGATCTGATGTTTTGAGATACCCCTACAAAACTACATAGCTGAAGACAAATATCATGTACATACATACCTATGTGTAAGTTTCAGTGACAACTAGGATTAAATCTTTAACGTTAATTTTAATAAAAACCTAGCAAAACCTAGCCTGGGAAATCGAACCCATATTATTACTTATAACCCAGCCAAGTCAACTGATAGCGTGAATATCAATTTTCAGAGACTGATCAAAACAATACTTTGAAATCTCCAAGTTAAACAATACCCGAATTACACCGTAACAAATACTAAAGTAAACAATACCTAGTACTCAATCACAATTACTTACTTACATTGTACACAGTACACAGTACACACACTAGATTTCCCCAGAGTACAAGTTGTTGTTTGAATAAAATATACCTCGTTATACAATTAAGTTTATTCAAATAGGAGAATATTTCTTTTTATACAATTACAGTGGAATAATTTTGTAATCAGTTGGTACATGGCGCGAGGGTGGGGTGGAGTTCATAAGTAATAGACCATACTACAACGATGTGTGAGGATAACAAACTGAATGACGTCACGCACTGAAACACGAAGACCAAGGGTAACTAGCAAGCTCATCATTTCAAATTGTCTACCCATTTATAACGGATATCATTTTAAACTGGTACCAATGTGTTAAAATTCTGCACCATTTTAATCGATCAATAGTTAAAGTACCTTTGAATTTGAGTCTGTATATAAGTGGCTACATACAACAGATAATTCAATAACTTTAATGACGAATAACACATGTTGATGATGACGATAATGATGTACTTGTTTATGAAGTGACTGTTTATTATCACGTTGGGTTTTCCTATCAATACCTAAATTCTAGTTAATAGTAATAAACTCTTGACTTCCAGGAAAAAGGAATATCGATCAATATGTAGGCAAACACACCGCGCTTGTAATAAGGTGTTGGCAAGTTATCGACATAGCCCAAAGGATTAGCACGCTGAAGTGGCAGTGGGACGGTCACATTTGTCGGTAAACCGTGTGTTCTTGAGTGGAAATCATTGTTAATGTGGGAGACTACGAGGGTAATCTACAAATTCTGGGCCCAAATAAAAACCTAATCGTACTATTTTGTTTTTAATTATATGCTTTAAACTGTCAAACACCAAGCGGTCACCGGTGACCGCAACCTATTGTTCTTTAATTGTGTCTATAAATACGGTACTCGACGAGTTAAATCGTAATTTAACGTAATTTTAAGTGCACAATCAATATCAATCCAATGAATATAATTACATTTCCATGAAATGATAGTGTCCGTCACTAAACGTTACACAGAAGCAACGATAATATGTTGATAATGATAGATAGCCGGTGCCCTACAAACCTACTTCACGCACCCCTGACCTTTCTCTCCTAGTTCGTCACTTATGTTCTTCAGAACTAGTTACGAAATCATGATTAAGTACGTTCAAATTAAAGTTTTTATAGTGTTTGACAAATAAAATATATACTTTTACGGCGGTAGGCCGTAAGATATTTGTCATTAAATATTTTAACAAATACCTCCATATAAACTTGCTAACTTTGTCGTTATAAATTATTTATTATTAATGTTAAAATCCTAAAATTGTGACCGCTATTACAACCTCTTGTTGCACCTGGACAAATCAAAAATGTAATAGTAGTTTAAGTATTTATTTCTGTACAAGTGATTTGTAACCTTTTAGAAATAAATGAGTTCAAACCGTAAATCCGTAAATATATACTTTTCATTATTAGACGAGATTTAATCTCTGGTAGGTCAGAGCGTAGATCTACGCGAGACACAATGCTTTTTCTGTTGTGTCTTAAATACCGACGTACCAGAGGTTATTAGTCTTTATATATGTCGTGTAAGTATAACATATATAGAACACTTGCTTTCGTAGGTAATTGTATCAACGGAACATCTGCAACGAAATCAATATTAAAGTAGTAACACCTAATATCTAACAAAGCATTTAAAAAAAGTTTGATAAAAGAAATCCATAAATTTACAATCAGACAATCAGTTACATAAGCGTGACAATTTGGCTCGTCTTCTAAAAATATCGGTTCAGTGGATCCTATATTCCCACGCGGTATCGATCCGGCTCGACTGGGCTCAAGCCCGGCAGCCGACGTGACGTGACATTGTCGCGAACCCTGCCAGGGTACAGCCCTGGCTCACGCGGCACTTACAGAACGAATTTATTTGAAATGTAACATTATGTCAATTGTCAACCCTTTTACTCCTCGAAGGGTGTAAGAGTCTGCATATGAAATTAATGTAGCATGTACTTTTTACCTGCTATGTCATGAGTACTAAGTCCTATGGCATTGGGAATAAGGTACAATTTCGTATTCATTTTGGCAATTTGGAAAACCGAAATAACTTAAGTATCAAACCCAGAACAGGCTCACAATAGGCTCACCCCCTATTACATGGGACTCATAACATAAATAGTGAAAAGTGGGTGTTACATTGTGCACCTCTGCCTCTCTCTCTCTCTCTCTCTCGGAAGGGATCTTCCGGGATAAAAGGCGTGACGTTATGTAATGTTTCAAACCCAAAACCCTTTGCTTGGCGATTACATTTACCAAATTACTATAATAGTCATTTTTAAATTATTGCGATATAATCATAGATACTTATATTTTTAATATTTCTGTGGTTATAATGTACCTATACAAGCATACACACGTGTATTAATAATCATGTTGTCAGATTCTGATGAAGTACTCAAAACTAAAACTTCATTTGTGATTAACAAGTATAAACTATTTCCAGTTATTAGTATTGTTTGTCCGTGTAATTACCGTCAACTATGTATAAACAGTACGTAAACATACATGACCGTGTATCGTTTAATTGGTCTTTTTTGTTCAATCAAAAGCGTGACTATTAAATTGCTCATCACATTTGGGAAAATCGTGATTATATATTTTTATAAATGAAGTAAGACCCACAATCTAAAGTAAAAGGTCTCATTGATCATCACCATTTTCTGTCTGTCTCATCATCACTCAGCTCTGAATACACCTACTACCGAACAAAAGGAAATAGCTATTTCCTAGCGGTTGCACCCGCTCTGCTCGGCTCCTGTTCCTAGCGTGGTGTGACACGCCTATGGCCTAAAGCCGATATGCCTATAGCTTTCCTCGATAAATGGGCTACCCAAGACGAAAATAATATGTGGTTGGCTAATCTCTGAAATGGCTATACCGATATTGACGAAAATTTTACTGGCAGGTAGTTGATGTACTAAAAAGTAACACAGGCTTATTTTTATTTTGAAAAACTGAAACAAAAACAAATTATGTCCTAAAATTTATATTCTAAGAAGTCGCAGGCAATACATAGGTACTTATACCTATAATATAATGTTTAAGAATTTATGTACCAAACTCTTTCCTCAAAGTCATGTAAATCTCAGTGCTCCCCAAAGTAGATGAGCCGTTTTTTTTTTTTTTTTTTTTTTTAAGGGGGGAAAATCATCGAATGACTGCTCCCGCCTGGGTGAGGCGGAAGGGAGTGTCAGACTCTTACTGACTAAAAACCACCCCGTTCCTTCTCCTGCACGTCGAGCCGGAGCCCCGGTTACCCGTTAGGTTCTCCGCGACTCCGAATCGGCATCGGCCCTATTGGGCCCCATCTGTGGTGGTCTGATGGCTCTTTGAGGCGCGCGCGGAACGCGACGCGCCGTACGCTCGGGTCTGTTTCTGGTCGGACGGGGAGCCACCCATGCTCGCCGTCCGCAGGCCCGCGCTTACGGTGGCCGGAGATCGTCCCGCGATCCCCGACGCCCGGTGTGTCCTTCGCGATGGCTGGGTCGCGAGGAGGCAGCGCTTCGCTGCCTCACGCGTCCCGCCTCCTCCTTAGCTAGCATGACTGCTTCGCAAAAGGAGGAGACGGCATCCCAGTCCCCCTCGCTCCGCATCATGGCCTGCACTAGGCCCGGACGCGAGAGGTCGCCATCGCCGATCACTTCCCTGAGGGCACGGCGGTGCTCAGCCCACGCAGGGCATTCCGCTACGGTGTGTTCCACCGTGTCCTCAGGGCGGTCCTCGCAGTGATGACACCCGGGCGTTTCCTCCCGCCCCATCAGACACAGGTACCTCCCGAAACTTCCATGTCCGGTGAGGACCTGCGTCAGGCGGTAGGTGAGGACGCCGTAGCGTCTCTCAAGCCACTCCTCAAAGAGGGGACTTACCGCTGCAATGGCAGCGAGCCCAGCCCTCGGTTGCGACAGTCGTTGCTGCCATTCCGCCATGAGATCGCGCCGGAGCTCATCCCGCCACGCACTTATCTGGCGCGGCAGCGGAGTTTCGCCCCGGCGACGTGCCTCCGCGCGCATGTTATACACGCGCGCGAGCACCTTCGCCTCCAGATCCCACGGCGGTAATCCGGCAAGGAGGTTCGCCGACTCCCCAGCGATCGTGCGGTATCCGCGGATCATTCGGATCGCCATGACCCTCTGTGACTTGAGCAGCGTCCGAGCAGGACGCCGCAACAAGTTCGGCGCCCAAACAGGGGCGCCGTAGAGGGCCATGGACCGCACGACCCCGGCGTATAACCTCCGGCAGGAGGCGTTTGGCCCCCCGAGGTTGGGGAGGATGCGTTTGAACGCAGCCCCCGTCCTCTCCAACTTTGGAGCCAAACGTCGGAAATGCTCTATGAAGTTCCACCGACTGTCGAGGACGAGTCCTAGGTACTTCATCGCCGTCTCGACGCCGATGGTAACCCCTCCCGCCGTTATTTGGGACCCACCCGGAGGTGGCGCGTTCCCGCGGCCATGAAAACACATGGCCTCGGACTTGTGGAGCGCCACCTCGAGTCCCAACTGCCGGATTCTTTCAACGACTGTCGCAACCGCTGTCGCCATTAAGTCGGCCGCCGCCTGGTGCGACCTCCCGTGCGCTAGCACCAGCGTGTCGTCGGCGTAGCATATTGTGCTAACGCCGTTCGGGAGGTCGGTGCGCAGCACCCAGTCATAGCCGATGTTCCACAGGAGCGGCCCCAGAACCGAACCCTGTGGAACACCGCGTGACATCTCTCGCCGGTTCCACTCGCCCCGGTGACCGGGGTAGCTGACGGACCTGTCCGTCAGGTAAGCCTCGATTACACGACGGAGGTAGGTAGGCACCCGATGATATCGGAGTGCCTCCAAGATGCAGCTCCAGGGCAGGGAGTTGAAGGCGTTGGCGATGTCCAGAGACACCGCCACTACGACCTTACCCCTGGACACTGCAGTCCCCGTCGTGAGGTCTCTAACGCGCATGATGGCGTCCACCGTGGAGCGCCCTCTGCGGAAGCCGAACTGGCCGTCCGACAAGTCCGGCCCAATGTCCGTCAGGTGCGCGACGAGGCGGTTCGAAATGATTCTTTCGAAGACTTTCCCCACCTCGTCGAGCAGCACTATGGGCCGGTACGCGGACGGAGAGTCCGCAGGGCGCCCCGTCTTCCGCACGAGGACCAGTTTGCCCGCTTTCCAGAGAAGCGGGAACTGGCCTCTCTCCAGACATGCGCTGTAGAGACCAATCAATCGAGGCCCGAGAGCCTCTGAGGCCAGGACCCATGCCTTGCCATGCAGGCCGTCGGGTCCTGGGGCGGTGTTCTTGGCGCCCATCCGGCGCACCGCCGCTCTCAATTCTGCCTCGGTCACCTCTGGGACGATGTCATCGTCGTCGTCGCTGTAGCCCGCGTCGGGCACCGCAGGGGGCGGAGTCATATACGGAGGGGTGAAGCCCCTCCACAGTCGGGGGAACAGGGCGCCAATCACCTCCTCCAAGACTTCTGGCCGGAGACTCTGAGTGAGCGGGGGAGCCCAAGCACGGAGCTTGTCGCGTACCATCAGGTACGGGCGTCCCCACGGGTCTCTATTCAGAGTCCCCAGCATCTCTCGGCGGGCCTCCTCCTTGGCCCGCAATATCTCCGCCTTGAGGAGGGCCTTCGCCGCCCTGTATCCCTCGTATAACTCCGCCTCTCTCGCCTCCGCATTAGGAGGACGGATACGGCGCCTGCGGTGCCTAGTGTACTGGCGTCGCGCAGTAGTGCACGCCTTGCGCAGAGCCGCCAGCTCTTGCGACCACCAGTACACCTGGCGCTTCTGTTGCCTCGACCGGATCCGGGGCATCGCCACGTCACAGATCCTGGACATGGCGTCCTGGAGCCACTTGGCCTCATCGTCAACGTCGGCAGGCCTGACCGGTGGTATCACCCAGGCCTGCACGATGGCGGCTTCCAGGAGCAGCTCCCGGTCCAGCTGTTTCAGCGCCCAACGCGGGCCACATGGGGCCTGTCTGACCGGCGGGTCTGCGGACTCGGCGGAGACGTCGAACCGGATATACCGGTGGTCGGAGTACGTCTCCACCTCCTCCATGACGCGCCAGCCAACAATACGCGGTGACAGAGCAGGGCTGGCGAACGAATGTCCACCACCGACTCGCCCTGCATCCGCACACACGTGGGGACAGAACCCCGGTTCAGGACGACTAGGCCTGTCTCAAGGGCCCAGTCTTCCACCATCCTACCCCGGACGTCGGTGAACCGGGAACCCCAAGCCAAGTTTTTGGCGTTGAAGTCCCCGAGGACGAGCACGGGGAGGGAACGGAACCCGACGACGACAGTGACCAACTCCCTCAAGGAGTTGTGGAACTCGGCGAGAGTTCGGTTCGGAGAGAAGTACACGCCCACCACAGCGAGCTCTCCGAACCGTGCTGCGACACAACCCCGGCCTCTTTGAGCAGCCTCAAGAGTCGGGGGGTACCGGCGGCGGCCGACGAGATGATGGTCACCGAGCCGTCCAGGTCCGCCACCCAGTGATCCCTGGGCAGGACAAAGTACGGCTCGGAGACCACGGCGACATTGATCGACCACTGCGCCATGCTCTGGAGCAGGAGATCCTGAGCAGCGGCGCAGTGGTTGATGTTCGCCTGGAGGAGGCGGAATGGGGCCATTATTGGCAGTCCATTCCGACCTCCTCAGTGGCGGCAGCGGCGACTGCGGCGGCAGTGGCGGCGGCGGCGGAAACGGCGGGGGCGGCGGAGGGCCTACTTTGCCCTTGGTTTGGCAGGAGGGGAGCAGCCCTTGCTCCCGACCCGGTGATTGGCCGGCTTGCCAGCCGCCGCACATGCATTGCAGTGCAGCGGGGCGGTGCACGAGCCGGCCTTGTGACCGGGCCGACCGCAGCGGAAGCAACAGTCGCTGCGGTCCACCTCCGAGGTGCATTTGACACTCACGTGCTCCCCCACGTGACAGCGGTAGCACCTCAGAGGCCGGGTCTCGAGCAGCTTGACCTGCGCCGAGACCCATCCCACCAAGAGCCTTTTGCCCTCCTTAACTTCTTGGCCGCTGTGACGGGGCAGCTCACCACCACCGTGCGCAGCCCCGAGTTGTCCGGACGGATAGTGCCCGCCTGACCTGGTCAGCAGGGCACCCTCCCGTCCTGGCCACAGCGGCCACCACCTCACTCTCCGTGACGGAGTCGTCCAGGCCCAAAATCCTGACATCCAGGCATTTGGTGGGCCTGGACACGCGGGCCTCGTCCGCACCGAGGCACGCCCTAAGCCTCTCGGCCAGGGCGTCGGCCGATGGGCCGCTGGTCGCGCCGGGGACCTCCAAAAGACGGGCTCCGGTAGCGGTCACCTTGACCGCGAACCCGTCCGGGGCCCCGAACTCCGCAGGAGTACCGCCCCCTTTAATTTGGCGAGGACGTCGCCATATGTGACGCCCCTATTGACCGCCTCGGGCTGTAGCGTAATCACTACAGCCGCGGTCTTAGGGGCGAGGAGCAAGGCAGCAGCGCGTTTCTCCCTGCGCTGCTGCTGCCGTCGCTGCCGCTGCGCCTTTTGCGGCGCTTCCGGCCCTCCTTGGCGACTCTCCTCGCCTCGCCGGCGATTTGCCACCCGCCGCCGTCCTCCGCTCGCGGGGCGGGTTCCACCACCGCTGCCGCAACTCCAGCCTGCCGGGCTGGAGCGCCTCTCCTCTCCTTGCGCCCTGCGGGCGCTGCGCGCCGTCGGCGCAGCTGGGGTCTGCGCCGGCGGGGGCGCCGAGGCCCTCGCTGGGGCAGCCGGTCGCGCCCTTGCCGGCGGTTGGGAGCTGCGGCTAGCCTGACCCGAGGTCGAAGGCTTGGCCGCAGCGGCCGCGTACGACCGCGGGACCGCGGGGGCGACCTGACTCGCCGCGAGTGGGGGGCGCAAGAGCCTGCCCTCCAGCACGTCGAAACGTCGCTGGAAGGCAGCCAACTCCGCCCGCAGCAGTCCGACTACGTCGGCCTCCGCCGGGGGCTGGGGGCGACTGCCGCGAGCAGCGGCGAGCTCGGCCCTGGCCGTCCGCAGCTCGGCCTCCAGAGCCGCATTGGAGGCCGCCAAGCGCGCCAGCTCCGCCGCATCTCGGCCAGCTCGGAGCGCACCTTTCCCGCAGTGGGCACGCACACTGCTCCAAGGCCGCCTCCGTTATTGTGGCCGCCGCCGCTCTGAGGAGGCGGAGCCTAACCGGCTGGGATTTCCCCATCGCCAGCTTGTAGAGCTCCGCCGTAATGGCCTGTTGGAGGCCCCCGGAGCAGCTCTCGCTCTCAGAGCCGCGCTCGCCCTCCGACATCTCCACGCCGGACATCTCGGCCGCAGAGGACTCCGACGGGCAGCGCTTGAGAGAGCCCTGCCCTCCGCGGCCAGCTGCTCGGCTGACTCCGCGCAGGCAGCTGGTGCCGGTTTCCGGCGACCGCTGCCCTTGCCGCCCCTACCCCGCGCTGCCGTGGGGACCTTGGGGGGAGGCGCCTCCTGAGCGCCGGAGGACGGGGACAAACTGTCCTCCTCCAGCCTGGGGCGTTTGAACGTCCCCGTCGCGCGGCGGCGTGAGCCTTTCGAGCTCACGCTCAGCCGCTCCGCCAATGTTGTGTCGGACTCTGAGTCCGACCCCTCCGACTAGACTCCCGTGTGTGGGGCCTGCTGGACGAGTCCAGCGCCCACCACGAGTCCCGGAGCCACTTGGGCTCCCTTCTCCCTACCGCAGGCGAGCCAAGCTCACCCGCACTCTCCTCCTCCGGTTGTGTTTTTTTGAATTTGCTCCATAAAGTTCCCACGAGTATGGGGGAAATATTCGGTCCACCCAGGCAGTGCCCCCTGTACCTGGGTAAGTGAATTTGTTTCCCAACTAGAGGGTCCACTGGTCCCCTAGCTGGGGGTGCGCTCGCGACTGACACTACTCCTCAGCCATGCATACTCTCGCCGCGCACCAGAACTTAGTATTGGAGGAATTTTTTATAGAGGTTATCTTCCTCGCGGTCCGGGCGACCAAGCCAAGACCCTCGTCCCGTTCAGAGTCACAAAACATGACCGTGACCTCCTTACGGATTACGATATCGACGGCTGCAATCGGGGACAGCTTGTGTCCCGATGCTGCTCGCTGGCAGGGTGAGTGCACAACGAGCACCGCCATTGCCTCTCCGCCACGCTCTCTGCTATGTCCAGAGAGACGGGCGGAGAAACGCCCCTCGGAAGCGCGGGCTATGAGCCTCCGCACACAGCCCGCCGCCTCCAGAACCCTATCGGGTTCGCCCGCCCAGTCCAGAAGTCTGCTGCGGGCGACAGTCACTCCAACCCTATCACCCCCGCTAGGGAGACTGTCGCCCGCACCCAGGGTGCACCACGGGGAGGTCTTCTGGCACCGCACCCCAAGATGAGCCGTTAACAATGAACCAGTTAGCCGAGTAACACTTAACAGTGAACAGTTAAGTGATCTCACAAAGTGTAACTCGATTACTTTGTTACTGAGCTCCAACTGAACTCCGATTACTGAGCCGCTAAACGAACTGCCGACCAATTAACCACACAGCTTAGTTAATCATTCGAGAGTCTTATTCATTTGCGGTGTCAGTTAGGAGATACTGTCTTAGAACCTTTTATTATTTTGACTTTTAGTTATTACTGATTGAATGCTTCATTTTTAGGGGAAATCAGTAGACGGATCATCTAATGGTAATTTAGCGATCAGCACCGCCCAAAACACTTCCAAAAGTTCTAATTTAACAATTTATTTATTTACTTGTATTGTAACTTTCGTGAGACATACTAAATACTAAGCCTGTTACTATACCTGTACCCATCTGTGACTTGGCCTAAGGAATATGTTTGTTACCATAGTTATAAATGTTGTAGTACCAAATTGTAAAATTAGACTTTGTAATTTAATTCTATTAATATTAGCATACACTATTGCATTAGGTATTAGTTCCTGTTATGATAGTAGTATGTATATAGTTAATAAATAAATAAATAAATAAATGAATTATTATGTTTTCTAGTCTAGTAAACCAGTCGAGTTCCTCGTCAAATTATTACGTGAGTAAGCCGAAAACATAATAAATTAATTTATTTCTTATAAAAAGAATACAATTAACTTAAGATATGGGAAAACATGATAACTTCATATTAAAGTACAGAGTATGTGCATGCGGGCGGTACATCGGAATTGTTTCTACTCAAATATATAATTAGTTAATTAACATTGTGGGTATTACTAAAAATATAACAGAACCAACTAAGATAAAGGAAATGAACATGCAGGTGGTACAAATTAGAATTATTTGAAACAAGTATTCACCAATGTGGGTATCACAAAAATTAAATAAAGTACTAGACTTATTACGTATCGTTTTGGTAATAGAATCTCATAGAGACTTAGTTCTATACAGATTTTTTTATTTTTTTTTATTTGTCAATTGCATTTTATTTTTATTTTCGTATGATAAACGTTAAACTTTAATTATATTTTTAAAATCTAGTAATATAGTTTAGGAGTTATAAGTACAGACCTGCGGGCGACTGATTAGGGGAGTCAGTCGTCCGCTGTATGGGCGGGAGTAGGCGTTAGCGGTGTGTTCACGCGCGCCACTCGAGGAAGGAAATCGCAGCTTTTGAGGGCTGCTACGTGGTGGGACCTGCCACAATTTAGTGGTAGGTCGAGACCTGCCGGGTGCGGTGAATCCGCAAGGGCGTCCCGGGTCACGGCTACAGGCAGAGGAGGAACACCGCGGTGGTTTTAGCCGGTAAGAGTCCGGCACACCCCCCCGTCGTCCCCACGGCGTGGGAAGTCCATGAGGATTTCCATCGCGTTAAAAAAAAAAAAAAAAAAAATGGAGTTATAAGTACATTGCCTGTCGTTGCCCAATACTGCCAGCTTTTCTTTTACTATTCCTTTATCCACGCTGACAATGGAACCTAATACCTCATGACAATTAAGTTTTAGTCACCTTTTTAACAAAACAAAGTTTATTGTGTTTATACATATAAAGCACAATATGTCGTATGAAACACATACACATTAAGTTGATTACATTAACAAATTGTTTTAACGCGAACAAACTCCATTACGTACAGGGTGTTGACAGTACTCGTGGAGTTTATACAGGGTGTCCGTAATTAGAGGAGCGCGGTAAGGGACCGCGGGTTGTCTTGTTATGACAGTTCACTATTGATTCTACTCGCGACCTTCGAGTATAGAGCTAAGTGACCATTAATTTACTTGCTTCGGATGAATCATTACTTACGACTCGTACACAAAACTTGCGAGCTCCCTCCACGCATAGCAAGAACTTGCGAATTGATTCGCATCCCGCATCAAAATTTTATCTTCCCAAAATCTTCTTTGTTTCTTTTTCCTGTATCTTCTATGCAATAAAAGAAGTGCACTTCTTTTTACGATCCGTGTCACGATCTAGTTTTCATTTTTCAATACGTTTCGTACGGTTGACGGTCGTCGAAGGAATGATCACCCTGGGAGATGCCTTGTCGCACAAAATCACATCGCAGCAATTCCCATCGTAATTGTTTGCGTTGCGAATTGGCATCGCATCGCAGTTTTGTGTACGAGACCTTAGTCTCAAAGCTCCGATGGACAAAAGTTAGCTATTTTTAGTACCTACATCTATGATGTCATATATGCTAAGATACACATTATTATTTCATGTGATAAATACCTTATTTACAACTAGTAATATGTACTATAGAATTCTTTTTTCGACTGAATGAATATTCAACTGAAATGAACTAGCTTTTAGAGATGATGTTTTTCGTTCGTCTAATAACAGCCTTCATCAAAGGCTTCTTTATTTTCAGCTGAAACTACCTGATACACTTCCTAACTATATCAAAGTAGACTAGTTTATCAAAAGACACATTCTGTTAGCTTCGCCTCAACAAGTGAAATTGCATTTTTAATTGGCTGGCAACTTGCACCGACGGGTGCTTCACTCACAACATCCCCACTACAAAGTCAAAGTTGCGGGTTAATTGACGTGACAAGGAAACATTCTAAGACTTTAGTACGAGTTTCTTTTACGTTTAACGTAATCGAAACGAGTACGCGTTCGGCGCTCTGATTGGTTGCTTCATTAGCGTCGGCCAATCAGAGTGCCGAACGCGTACTCGTTTCGAATACTTTAAACGTAAATCAAACTCGTACTAAGGCATCTGATTGGTTGGTTCATATCTGACGAACGTATTTAAAGCTGGCAAACGGTTACACGTCAAGCTATGCAGAACCAGTGTAAATTTACCGACCAATGTGAGAAAAGATCATACAAAGCGAGATCATCATAAAGTGTGTAGTCGTATGTACTAGGTATGGAGGTATATGGCTCAAAAGGAGTGTTAGTGCTTCGTGTAGGTACTTGTAGATACGCTGTACCAGTTTGTGGACGTTTTGTTATAAAATGGTGTCAGTGTCTTACTAGCTATACAATATATATCTAGGTATGTCTTCCAATAAACAAAAGGTTTCCTGTTTGACACCAACGACGCGACGTATATATATGTAAACAAAGTGCGTGACACTTCATTTAGTTTGTATAGTTTGGATTTGCAGTGTAAGGTATTTTTGATCTGTGAAATAGCTAATCTGTGGAGTAAACTGTCATATTGAATGACTGTGAAAAATATGAAAAGTAAAATGGTTAATTGTTATGTACAAGTAAGAATTTTAATGTAATTAGAATAATTGATAAGAACTGGTGAAACAATAGCTCTAAATGTTGTTTCTCTTTTCAGGTAAAATTAGTGCATAGTTATTATTAAAGAATGTTTTGTAAAAGTTTTAAAACTAGATTTTGTAAATAGGTAATAAAATAAAATTGTCTCTTTTCAGAGCAACTAAAATTTGGTTATAGTTTTACTGTTCATCATCATCATCATCATATCCAAGGACAATATAATAAATAATATCTTATTATAAAACAACATTTGGATTGAACGAAAGGTTAAACCAAACGTTGGTTAACAAAATTCGTTGCAAGATTAATGAAAGAAAGGACAAAATTGCTTGGACAACTATTGCTCACGAATGCACTGAAAGATATAACGAAACTGAACATAGTGTGACAGGGTTCTCTCCAAAATATTTATTGGAGGGAAAAAATGTTGACATTCTACCAGATGAACTAAAGCAAAATATAACACATAATCAACTATTCCGAGACCGAAAAAATGCGTTAGAAAATAGTATGAAATCCCACAATTATAATAAACAAAGATTTGATAAACACCGAAAACATTATGAATTAAAAGTTGGAGATTCTGTATATGTGGAAAACGGAAACCGGTTAAACCGAAAAAAACTAGACGAATTGAAAATAGGACCCTATAAAATAGAAGACAAAATATCCAATTCAATCTATAAAGTTAACACAGGTCACAAAAAGCCAGAGTCGAATCTCTTTCATATAACAAAACTTATTCCAGCAATAGAGTGACACAATAGACCTTTGTAAATTAGAAGGGGGGGAGATGTAAACAAAGTGCGTGACACTTCATTTAGTTTGTATAGTTTGGATTTGCAGTGTAAGGTATTTTTGATCTGTGAAATAGCTAATCTGTGGAGTAAACTGTCATATTGAATGACTGTGAAAAATATGAAAAGTAAAATGGTTAATTGTTATGTACAAGTAAGAATTTTAATGTAATTAGAATAATTGATAAGAACTGGTGAAACAATAGCTCTAAATGTTGTTTCTCTTTTCAGGTAAAATTAGTGCATAGTTATTATTAAAGAATGTTTTGTAAAAGTTTTAAAACTAGATTTTGTAAATAGGTAATAAAATAAAATTGTCTCTTTTCAGAGCAACTAAAATTTGGTTATAGTTTTACTGTTCATCATCATCATCATATCCAAGGACAATATAATAAATAATATCTTATTATATATATATATATATATACTATAGTATATGATAAAAGATCTTTTCTGTGGTTTTATCCACACGCCATATACAGTTTAGGTTTATTACAATAGATGATAGAATAACAATATTGGACAAAACATTTGCTACGTATAGCGGGTTCGATTCCCACACGGAGCAACTCTTTATGCGATCCATAAATTGTTATTTCTGGTTTGAGTGGCATGTGTATGTGAACCTGTATGTAAACTTGTTTGCAAACGCACTCACAACACTGGAGAAAATAATAGCACGGTGTGTGCGCCGACGTATAAAAAATATTTACGGTATAAACTAATTTAACAACATCTAAGTCTCTGGACTGCCTCGTTGGCCGAGTGGTCGCAATTGCGACTGCCGAGCAAGGGGTCTCGGGTTCGATTCCCGGGTCGGGCAAAGTATTACTAGGTTTTTAAAAAATTCTCAGTAATAGCACGGAGTCTGGAACTGTGCCCGGTATATGGCAATAGGCTCACCCCCTATTACATGGGACTCATAACATAAACAGTGAAAAGTGGGTGTTACATTGTACAGTGGTATAATGTGCACCTCTGCCTACCCCTTTGAGGATAAAAGGCGTGATGTTATGTTATGTGTTATGCTAAGTCTCTGGACTTAGATGTTATTACTTGGACAAGGTGCTCTGACACCTAATTCTAGCGTTTATGTATCTACCTACATCAAATGTTGGTAAGCTGCTATAGTGACAGTAGCAGAGATGTCTACGACCTCATTTATAATGACATGACACCAGCGCTGTGACAAATAAAGGGTTCCTCCACGAACTGTTCTTATTCTGAGTCCTACAAGTATTTCTATCGACCCTTTTTATACCAAAGATAAGAAATATCTACTGGCACCTTGACATATTTGGTACAACTGAATTCAACTCCGAATACCTATTTTATTTATAACTAAGCCTCCCAACCTTGGTATGTGCGGGTGATAGTTTTGGAGAAATTATTGAATTATTTTCTCTAACAACGCCAACATTCTAGGGAAGCTGGGGGTTGTTGGTAAGGTTATCGGGAAAAGACCTCGTGGTCCACCTACCCGTTAACTAGATGCTGTAAAAAACGTCACCGGCCTCACACTTTTACAAGCCATAGAGCCCGCAAAGGACAGAGGCCCTTGGAGGAAGGTTTTACATCAAGTGTCGCGTGCACAATTACAAATCTGACTTAGTATTCATCGTTCGGAAGTTGTGTAAGTGTATTAAACGCCTCAAAACACTGAAAAAAAAATCCGAATAAAAGCATTCCGATACTTTTAGTAAAACGATCATGAATAATTCTGACGATGAGATACTACCAGCACAAGGAACAGAGACTTATCTTGAAACCCATCAGATGACAAACGACTGACGTTATCTGACTGTAACCCTGAACCGTTCAGAGTGGATGGGGAACAGCCTTCCTTAGCCTTACATAGTCAATTCTAAACCTTACTTAATACACATCTTTATCTTTATATGTATATATAATTCTTCTGTGAGTGTGTATGTCACTGAACTTCTCTCAAACGACTTGACTGATTTTGATGAAATTTTTTGTGTGTGTTCAAGGGGATTTGGGAATGGTTTAGATTCACAAATCAGCCCGGCAGATGACGCTGCAGTCGGTTTCTAGGTTATTTATCTATACCTATTATTACAGGACAGGACAATGTCTGTCGGGTCCACTAGTAATAAAATATCTTTGTAGACTCTCATGTAAGTACCAATAGAAGTGTGTGAAAATATCCCACTAATATTATTTATACATGCAACAATACTATGTATGTTTGTTTAATGTTACTCCTTCACCGCAAAACGGCTGAAGGTATCCGGATGTTAGGAACAGATAATGGTCTGGAATACCACATAGACTATTTTTTTATCTCACTGGTACACGGGCGCAGCCACGGGAAGAAACTAGTGTGGGTAAAGAAAGAATCCATAATGTACTTCCTGAGAATATTAAATGTTCAAACACATCGCCTTAGGCTACTTTCCACACTAAAAACACAACGACCAAACACCATCTGTAGACTCGACATCAACGTGATTCAGAATGTTGATTATAATAATATAATGTAATACTTCGACTTATATGACTATGAATGTTACCTTAATGTGTCCAAAATATTCAGATCATCATTATTATTATAACATAAATAATTCTATAAAGGAAACACAATTTGCGTAGGTAACCTCCCCTCTCGTCTCCCCCTGCATTACCTCCCAATGTTCCCTTATCGTCCTCAATATTTGACTACATAAACCGGCCTATAACTATACAACATTATTAATAATGCCAGAGATTATCTATCTACTGTCTCTACTCGTTACATGTAGATAAAATATGGATGTATTGATAATATTATCGTACTACATACTGTTTGGATAATTATCTATTTTGATGAACTCCATGTAAACACCATGTTAGTACTCACATGACGATTTAACCTCGTTAATGCGTGCTACACACCTTTGGATTTAGCTGTGTAGTTTTAATTGTACAGTTTAATCGTTAGATGTGTAGCTGTAAGCATCTGTTGTCCACAATAAATGTTGGGTTCTTAAATTTAGAGTCTAACAGCATGTAGTCTTAACTTCTATCCAGTCCTATTACAAGTGATACAATAACAAAACTGGTGAACATTAACAGTTACATTAATACGTATCAGCAAGAGTGCACACACGCCTACACCCTCCACGATTAAATGTTCAACAACTATGCGAATCATGTTTGCTTGAAAAAAGTAAGTAATTAAAAAATATTAGCTATGTTTAAAAACAAGTGAATATTTAATTATGAACTGTCCAAATATGGCGATTAAAATATTTGTAACTAGCTACTTTCGCGGTTTGCGGTTTCACCTGCTCTGGTTGGTCGCAGCGTGTTGCTTTACAGCCTATCCTTAGCCTTCCTCAATAAGTGGGCTATTCAACACAAAAATAATATTTCAAATCGGATTATTAGTTTCTGAGATTAGCGCCTTGGAACAAACAAAGAAACTCCTCAGCTTCATATAATAAAGTATAAGATAACTTAAATTAGTCCAGAATGGGTACTATCGCAAGTATATGTGAGTGACCTAGGTACACTAGACTTACCAAGGTAGGCAGCAAGTATGACGCACGCAAAGCTTCGATTTATTCAGGCGCAAAATATTCTCAGTCTAGGCCGAGACCAAGTCTAGACTTGAGACAATAATGTCTGCCCCATTGTTATAGTCCCTTGTTTATATAAATTGCCTACAACGCAAATAGATACTTACGTTACGAAATGTTTTTTTTTGTATCATCGTAGTTCGATTTCGGGGACGGACTTCGATATTACAATTTTTAAGGCTCTTCAAAAGTAAAAGGTACCAGAACATACATAACTATATTTAAATGTATAATTCTATACTTTCCCTACAATATTTAATCCGTGATAGCAACATTTTCATAAAGATATTGGCAGACTTTGTCGGTGTTGAACAAGTACCACGTCGGGCGGCATTAGTTTAAAGTTTTGATTAACTAGTACCTACAAATGGTACTAATAAATAATTAAACATTGTATAATTTCTTTTACAGACTCAATACCATCCCGAACTGCTGTATCATTTTAAAATATATTACTTTTTGTTGACACAATGCATACATACTTAGTATGAGCCTAAAGTTAAAAATATAATTTGTTTAATGAACTTTATGTACATAACATTTATTACAAGTATATCTACTTGATATACAGGCCCCAACGCATTGATCCATACAAATTACATGTCTTTGGCTACGTTAAAAATATAATTTGTTTAATGAACTTTATGTATAAATATCTATCTGCAGGGAGATGATCAGAGTTTTTTTTCGATAAAGTTCAAAATGTATAATACCTAGGAACATACTAAAGCACTGAATGTCAAAGGTGAGGTGATGGTAAGCGTGGGACGTGAGCTGACAAATGTAGCTAGTAAAATATACACCCACGCGACACAACGCTACCTTCGTAGAATAGTGACAGAATGCTAAGTATTACAAATGGTCGTACGAATCATTTT
This sequence comes from Spodoptera littoralis, assembly GCA_902850265.1. NCBI lineage: Eukaryota > Metazoa > Arthropoda > Insecta > Lepidoptera > Noctuidae > Spodoptera > Spodoptera littoralis. The sequence continues at coordinate 287,431 of LR824542.2, read as the reverse complement.
ATATATTTAGATTACGTTGACATAATGTACTAAGTTTGTTTCCTTTACTAGAATTTTTAGTCTAAAGAGAGTATACAGATTACAGAGGACGAAAAATGTCACACCATAGATCCAGACCGCTAGGCGTGACGTGTATAACGTCGCTCATCATACCTATCAATGAAAAAATGCAACAATATACAAAACCCAACACTCCACTCTGAATCTGTAGTTCCGAAGATAAGCGTTCAACTAACAAACACTTCGAGTTTATAGTTTTTATATAGTTAGCATAGATAGTTGGACTCACCCAGTGCTGCAAGTATACCGGCTGCCCAGAAGACTTCCCCGCAGAGTGCGGGCAGGAACAGCAGCCCCCCCATGCGGCTGCCGAAGGAGTCCTGCAGCGGGTCCAGCATCGTCACGTAGCCCTGCTTGCGCATCGGGTTCGCGAAGAATATTCCGCCTGCCGACCACACACACACGTCACGCTACGAGCCAGTGGGGAGCCACCATCTCGACTCTCATATTATTTGATGTACCGAATACTAACTTTTACGTTACTGCCTAAGACCCACATTATACATAAAGTGCGACTTGTTGCTTACTCCAACACTGTTACTCTATATCTTTAGGGCATATCTTTAAAAAAACCGAAAAACGTTTGCTAGCATTCGATCAAGTAAACAATCAAAGATCTCTTATTACGAGACAATAACAATGCAAATATATTAAAGAAACTATAAACTCAATGAGCTGGTGGTTGTCTTACCGAAAACGAGTGACAGGGCATATCCGAAGGGTGCCTGGCACCAGACCAGCCCCGACGTGTAGATAGCCTCGGCCGTGCCGTTGATGTAGCCGCCGCCCACCCACGTCGCTGCAACAAACAGCACTGCTGGAGAACTGCTGCCACTAGGCGCTACACTTATAGTAGTGTTTGTTTCCCTAAATATAGGTCTAGGGAAACAATCCCATCTTGGCACTCGGGAAAAAATGGCATCAACAAAATGAAAATAAATAATTGCAGTTTTTAATGTAAAGATATTTTTACAAATCTCACTAATTAAATAAATGTTAGTATACGATCATAGAGACTGAACTCTTAATTGGTAAGTGTTACATAACGTAAGTATATACTACAACGTGATGAACATAAGTGCACTCATAAGGAAAACCAAAATATAGGTCCTATCTAAACAAGTCGACGATTGAAACGATTAGTTTACAACGAGACACTCAGAATCATCAATATTTACGGAAAATACAAAACACTTACTTTTGACGCCTTTACAAGAAATTAGAAAACAACCTCATTTACATTACAATCGAAATTCTGCGCTAACAAATTGCTTTAAAGTTCATTTTATAATATCGTTAATGAATTAGGAATTTCCTGCATGTTGTACTGAACAGGTCGTCAAACAATATAACAGGACAGCTGCGATCGAAATAGAACTGTTTTGAATTGAAAGAAGGTCTCTTTTAGAGAACCTAGGTGAATCCTCACATTGTTTCAAGTGGCTACTTATTACAAGTGTGGACAATGCGAAATGATGATTAATTGAAAGTAATGAACTGTGTAAGTAACAGTAGAGAGTACGGAAATTTAATGTTTAGTACGTTGACATCGATTATGAGGTTGAGAGGAAAACTGAAGAACAGAAGCCTGGATTCTTTATTGGCATGAACAGAAATAATAAAGATATAAGTTTCAGTGCCCAACGTATGAATGAGTAATAATAGGCCTCGCTCACATAGAAATCACCAAATTGCTTCAAATAAAAAAAGGTTTAAAAATTATATGTTTTTTATGTTCAAACGTTTAAAACTCACGAAGTTACAAGAATTCGCATTCTAATTTCTATAAATAGAGTCAATAGACAATCTCAAGTGTTGCCGCAAGTACCTGACTACGAGTATGTATGTACTAGTTTTGGTAATTCCCATTTCACATGAACAATCAACGATGAGTGAATTATCTATTATTTGTTAGTAATGGCAAATAAATTGAGACTAAGTACAAATATACTTAGTTAATGAATTGTTTTGTTTCGTGTAAAAGAACGTACCTATTACTTGCTATAAAGTTCTGTCTAAATCCTAATCTGTATTTATTTTAAGTTTTGATAGAAAGTCCAACCAAAAACTATTCCAAAATAGATAAAAAACCAATATTAATTAATGCTCGAAATTACTCAAAGGATATCATTAGAGAAGTGTACTTATTGTACTCCTCTAATAAGAACCTTGCAGCTCACACTTGCCTCTGTTTCGTTCACTCACCAGTCATGGTAAATATTCCGACGAAGAGTCCAATGGACCGCCCAGCCAGCATGACCTCCTCCTCCGAGTCATTGCCTGCTGGCTTCTTGCGCCCCGCCCAGATGCCCACCGCCAGGATCAGCACGTAGAAGAGCACGATGGAGATCACGCCCGCTATGTTGATCATCTTGAATGATGTTCCCTCCTCCTGTACACACATATATTTTAAGTACATTCTTATACTTGCAATGTCCTGTATCTGCTTTCTTTCTAAAGTTTAACATTATAACATGATTTATCGGTTACTGTCAGTCTGGCCACTAGTACTTGTCATCATCTCATGGTATCAACAATACTGATCTAATTAACACAGAAACTTCGGTGAAAGCCTAAATCTTATAACCTAAGATAAATCTTATATCTAAAATTTAGATAATACAGGTTGATACTCTTACTCGTGTTGCTAATTACTATTCCCTCGTTGTATTTATTACGAGCTGGTTTAGGAGCACGAGCATTCAACAATGAGCATTATCTGTTGTCCTGTCTAAATTAATGTAAAGCATTTATGTATCAGTATGTGCAACTTACACGCCGTAGTAAAATGGAGTTTCAAATGTAGGTGACAGCATCAATTCAACTAACACAAGACCTAAAATAATATCATGTTAAATTATAGATACAGTGCTACCTCTGCCAGGAATAACAGTCGTTATAATATAGTTATACTGCCACAGTGGATGACAGTTGAAAATTCAGCGCAGTTCGGATATTACCTGTGACCTCACGGTCTAATAATAACCCTGCAATCAATAACGATTCGTGCACTGATTCTATAACCACGAAGTTATCTGCACATCCCTCGCTTAGTACTACGTGATGCTAATACGATTCTGTGATACCTATGATGTAGACTATCATGGATATGCCTAACATAATGATCACATCACCTATGCAGCAATATATGTATTATTAGACCAACGTGTGCTCAAAATGAAGACCGATTTGGAACAATACATTCTTATAAGTCATAGGTAGCAAGGTATACTCAACTAACACTAACTGTATAAAATTGCAACAGTCGCCCGCCCGAGCTCCTCGTATTGTGCCCATTTTCCGATATTCTCAGTTAATTTTATAATTGTTTTCCTTCATCACTACTTAGTTTTTACATACGACAAATATAAAATGTCATTAACCTATTTAATTTCATAAACTCCCAATGTATAGCTTGAGTAAAGAAAATAGCTTAATAATATTTTTATTAATATATATATTATGGTCATTGTAAGCTCACATACATAATAGTAACAATTCGACAGTATATAGATCGACTAGATCAATGCTTTGTTGTATTTACTCCAAAATAATAGAGGAAGTGAATAGTTGGTACATAGAAGTATGTGAGTGTGCAGCACTTACTGTGTGTCAAATATTGTCAGCGAGCAGTCACTCGGCTCCCATGTGTCACGGCACGCACTACAGTTACTGCACTAAACTGGTACACTGTCTCACTGCTCCGAGGAGTTACTGCTCGGCCGCGGCGGGCAGCTGTCGCCCCATCGGAGGGAGGTTTTCTGTGAAGGGCTATTCCTGGTCCTGAAGCTTAGCCCGCACATGGGTGGTTGCCGGACATGAATACACGTGGCGTGCCCCTATACGGCGCCTGCCAGCATCCTCCAGGCTCTGTTCACGTGCTCCGGAGGTGACAGGAGCCGAGGAGCTGTGCCGAGGCGCGCCGCGCCGCGCGATCGATGCCTCTGACGTCATTGGTCGCCCGAGTCCCGCCGCGCGCATGTGCCGAGCTACCTCCGACCTTCTCCACCTTACACGCTGCTCACTACGCCCCCTGTACATTACCTCTTGGATACCTAGGTCTGTGACGCGCCAACCTTATATACTCAGCAATGTATTACAGTCAGAGAAAAGCTTTGGTCATACATAAAAGGAGGGGAGGTAACGTAACGGCCTAGCACCAGCGTACTCCCATTGACAAATTGATAGATGACGAGGTAACGCTATACATATAGGTTTATCTGGATATAGAGGTAGGCACATATTTAACATAACAAAGTAAGTAATTTGTAATTTATAGAACAAGTGGTTACGAAGTAATTTAAAAAAGACGTACGTAGTAGTTCGTAGGCGCTCGTAGCCCCGCTACGACCTACGTAGCAGTTATCGTAGCCCGTAGCAGTGTCATTCAACACACCTTATAGGTTAATTACCCACGTCCTGCCCATACGCCTGGGCAATATGGGTGAGTAGCATTAACATTATTAGCTGAGTTGTCCTCTTCCTCTTGCAGTCTCTTGCCTCTTGCAATGGGTAAACTATTATTGTGATTTTTGATAATCGAAATTATTGATATTTTTTACCAGGTCTGGTCACTCACTTTAACATAACAGGTAAAAAGTTCGTCTAGTCCTTTAAATAATTACGCAAAATATTTGGGATATAAAATATAAGTAGTAATAGTACTCAATACATTCGACCTCCTTTTTATCTGGTACAATAAAAACAAAATCGAATCTTTACAAAGTAATGTCAACAGTTTTTGACAGTTGTGTGACGTCCATTTTCAAACGTAAAATTTTTATGTTTATTTGAAAATTGTTTCAAAATTATCGCGAATAAACACCATCTCATATAAATGCAGTTGGTATGAGAGAGGTTACAGACCCAGTGGTACTATAAACATTGGGGACTCATCCACGGCATCACAATGCATGACACGGTAGGTGGGGCTCGTGTTGTTACTGTGCACACTGATATGTTGCAACGCCGACTGAGATAATCTGAACATGTCCCATGTACAAATTAAACAATCCACAACTTAACTAAAAATCGCGGGTTACTCACGTGAACATACTGAGAAAAGCTCTACTAGTTTCGAACCACAGAGGGGTTCTTCCTCATGAGCAACGCGCGCGGTCGCGGCGATGTCGCGCAGCCTACTCTTTTTTTTCCGGCGATTTTAGTTCATTTAGCATGTCTCACGATAGTTATTATAAAAACATTCCACACCTTCCACAAACTCTGTAGGCCCACTGAGGGCGAGCTTTTTGCCATACATTTTAGACATAATACTTTAATCAGTTTAATTGCATCTTCATGTTAGTAAATACCAAGTTATGTTCGGGATCTGTGTATGTGAAATTGTAGCTTATCCGGGTCAAGGTTTTATTACAAAAATGATAAATCACAAAGATTTATAATAACAGCATTAAAGATCAAGTTTATTGTGGGGCCCATAGATAATCCGGCTGGCAGATGTATGGAAGACGTGCAACAAGATCCGCGCGGCTGCCTTCCGCGTCGGCCTCAACCTCTGGGACTGGTACCGACCTCTGGACCCTGAGGGCAACTCCCTCATATCAGGTACGGTGCACCGGTGACAGTAGGGATGATGATAGGGTATTATAAAAAAATAAAAATTGCGTTTAAAAAACACACAAAAAGTAAATATAAAATGTAAAAAATAACTATTATTAGTACTTACTGATAGGTTACCTGTTAAAGTTTTTAATTAATAATTTGAAACCGACTTCAAGAAACTAAAGGTTTTCAGTTTTTTGTAGTTGGTTTTTTAAGCACAGTATTTATTTTTTTTACTTACTTATCATTTTTAAAGTTAGGTACATAGACCAGTTTTGCCACTTATAATCCACAGGTGCAAAGTTCTAATTAATGCAAATTTATCAAGCCCATGCACAAGGTAGTTACTGTATACCGTTGAGGATCGAGTTCCCTTAACAATACCACTTCTTCCCAAGGAAAGTTCCCCTCGGTTTCCGTAGGATTCCATCATCAGATCCTCACTTGATGAAAATGGAGCCCTCTCGGTAATATAACCTTTCAAATGCAATAAGAATTTTAGAAATTGGTGAGTAATCGGTGAACAAATTAAAAAAACAATTATCCGAACATAATACATCCCCCTTTTTTGAAGTCGGTTAAGATTAAACATCTATTGAGTGATGTCATTGCTCATTGTCATTGATTTAACATCATAACATATCCTATAATATTATCAAAAATAAATAGTTTTAATAACAAGAGAAAATATGTTTAATCAGCAATGTTGTTTAGAAGAAACTGTTAGATCTTCCATTATTAAATCGAGTGTACTTGATTGTTATAGAATCGAAGTTTGTATCAATATTGGCTGGTCCGCTGCGGTCGGTGGTGGGGCTGTCCGACTCTGAGATCGCTCAGCTGGCTGACTACTTCCGAGCACAAGATGGCCGCGTGCTGTACCACCAGCTCTGCCAGATTATACACGGGGAAGGTGAGACGACTGCACTACTTCAATGTAACCAGTCAAACACAAAGAGCATTCAAAACTAAATTAGTTTAGAGTTACATAATGTGATTGATTATGGATGTGTATACTGTGCGTCTGTCTCCTAGTTTCAAAACTTGTTTGAAATATTGGGAATACAGTGTGTACCATATCTCAATACTTTGTATTTTCAGAGAGCCAGACGTGTGCGAACTACTTTGATACTAGACTGAGAGCCACGTAGTAGACTGTCACTCCCCAGCCGTGTCCGAGCCCAAACTTTATATTTTTGAAACTTTTCAAGTAAACAATCAAAAATATTATTTTGTTTAATTTCTTTTGGTTGTTTTGTAGTATATTTCCCTCTGTGTTGTGGCTATGTAAGCAGGGGTCAGTTGCATGTGATGTAAAACTGCAGGAGTGTAGCAGGGTGAGGTTGGCTGTATTTAGCGACAGTAACCGGGTCAGGCACCAGGCAATCAATAAGATGTGTTCACCGCGGCTCGGCTGCTCCCATACTGCGCCTGATATTACATTCCATTTCAATATAACCCATGAGTACTGCACGCTGTCCAAATTTTAGATACCTACATAACTCAGAGGTATAGTACTCATATAAACAAGAGTCAAGACAAAACAAGTACTGTCATACGACACGAAATTTAGTAGGTACGTGTTCAAATCATCATCAGCATTATTAACAGCCTATAAATGCCCACTGCTGAGCAAAGCCTCTTCTTACACTGAGAGCAGTTTGAGCATTAATGACCACGCTGGCTCAATGCGGGTTGGCGATTACAAATTAGAAATTATAAGTCCAGGTTTCCTCACGATGTTTTCCTTCACCGTCTGTCAGTGGTGTCTAGATAGATAATCTTAGAAAGTACCTACATATAAATCGGAAAAAGTCGCATTGGTACTTACTGTTGGTAGGTTTCGAACTCGCACCCTCATGCATGAGAAGCGGGCGTCTTAAACCTCCGGGCCACCACGACATTGCTCCGGGCAACCACGACATTGTTCAAATGAACGACACGTGTTCAAATTAAAAACTCTAAACGAATGTTTTGTGACGTACGTGGAAACATATTGTGAAGATTATTCATTTCTCCTGTTGTGTGTATGTTCCTAATTTAGTTGTTTTAGACTGAATCGCCACTGAATCTTAATCGGATTTGGCTTTATGTCAATATTGTTCAAGAAGCGCCATCTGTCCAGAAGCTTTCACCTGTTTTACTTGTCGTTAGACTATCAGGTGTATGTAACAAGACACTTTAATTATTCAAGCAGTTTTTCGATTTTATTACGGTTCGATGTTTAAATATGATTGCATAGCTAATGCCAATCAATACACCTGTGTGATAGACGCTGGGGGTCGGGACAAGACCTCTGCTGACTGCATATTGGAGGCGTGTCCCCCGCCGCCCGAGCCAGCCTGCCACACGCTGGACCAGTGGCAGACACGGCGGCTGTGCTGCCTGCTCGCCACCATCGCCGACAGGGACCTACCACTCAAGCCATACTTCCAGGACTACGAATTGGTTTGTTATGCTCTCTGAAAACGTCACAGCTTCTACGTAGGTATTACATTCAGTAAAAGTGGGCTGTGGTACACGTCTTATTACATGTGACGCGTTTCACCGGTTATATCGGTGTAATAATACGAGAGCCCATTGCCATAAACCAGACACAGAGATTTCGAGTTATGTCTAAAAATTTCTAAAATTAAAATGTCAGTTTGAAACATAAAAAATTAAAGCTAAAGGTAGCTTGACAATTAGAGCCTACCTAACCAACGAGCCAAACAAACTGCTCTCATATCATATATCTTATTTGATTCCATCCAATTCTTTTCGTCTTTAAATAAAGTGGAAATTCAACAGTACCCCGTCGTGTTACCTACAAGTAAAAATGTTCTCTTTGTAACATCCTTCGCAGATGGAATTGAAACCTGTGCTAACTTTACCAGGTCGCTAAGAACGACGGGAGGATAACGTTCGCCCACTTCGCGCGGATCCTGAACTACATCGGTGTGGTAGTGACGGCGGATGACTTCAACCTGCTCGTGCGCAAGTTCATCAAAGACTCGTACACCATCGACTACGTAGAGTTCCTCCGAGCTGTCGACACCGTCAAAAAGCAAGGCGTACAGGGACTGGGGCCGGTGAGCAGTCTAAACTCAAGTCATTTATTTCAATTACATCAAACAGGTTTACAGTCTAAACAAAACTGTTGGTTAGCAGTTCGGTGGGTTTTTCCTTATATCGCGAACTTTAATTCACGATAACATCAGTTTATTGTTCTGGTTTCTTCAATCAAGGGAAGGAAACTATCTAATCGAAAATTTGAGCTAACCAATCAGAAATGGTGTTAAAAACTATTCCTTGTAATTTCCAGGAGTATCAGAACCCCAGTGCAGTGATTGACACCACGCTGCCGAAGCTGGTGCGGCCGGAGGTGGAGGCCGGGCTGTCCACCGCGCCGCTCGGCTTCCAGGAGACCTTCCACCCAGCGCTAGCACAGCCACACCCGCCGAGGCAGCTCATCGACCTCATGCTCAGAGTCCAGGAGTTCGTGCTACAGAGACGCATTAGAGTTTCAGAGTTCTTAAGAGTAAGTATTAACGATAATTAATGTTTAGATAGTTTAGAATGATCAAATGCTACTAATTGACGATAAAGTAATTAAATAAGTACTTGTGCAGATTGAATAACATTCCCATAGATTTTACACCGAAGTTTCAGAAGTCTATGTTTTCTGTCATTTCAAACAATAAATCAATAAATTAGTCAAGACTAAAATCATCAGGAAGACCTCAAAATCATTTTATATTATTTAGTAGCACCCTGTAGTGTAACTTGTATTTATCCCCCAGGACTACGACCCACTGAACAGCGGCCGCATCGCCCCGCAGCAGTTCCGGCGCGGGTTGGACGCCATGGGGCTGGGCAGCGTGCTGTCGCAACAGGAGATGCTGTGCATCATGCGTCACTACCTCGACCCCAACGATAGCCAGCACGTATGCTGGAGAACTTTCGAGGATGACTGCGACCAAGGTACTACTGTAACCAGTTTATTTCATATACCAAGAGGAGATGAGTAGGTTACCTATTATACCTATGTAGAGTCGGTACATACATAGTTTTTGTTTTTTATAAAATTTATAAATGAAAATAAATGAGCCTGAACTGAATAGTTAGGTAATGGAAAATAATATACGAGTTGATGTCAAAAATGCTAGTTCACTATTGTAAAAAGCTTTACACTTGCCATCGGACAGTGTTCACAATAAAGGAGCTAGAGAAGCACCCTGGGGCCATAGCGGGCTCAGCACGCGACGCGGTGCTGGAGCTGCCGCCGCGCGGGGCGGCGCCCGACCGCGGCGAGGGCGAGACTGTCGACGACCTGGACGCCGCGCAGGCCGCGCTACTACGCGTGCGCGCTGCCTGCACCGAGCGCGCCATCGACCTGCGCCCCGCTTTCTGCGAGCACGACGAGTGAGTAGCGCGCTCCACACCGCCACGTGGGCGCAGGACCCGGCCTCACTCCGCCACTGTCGCAGGCACAACAACGGGCACGTGTCGCGCGCGCAGGTGCGGCGCGTGCTGGCGCGCCTGGGCGTGCTGCCCTCTGCGCAGCAGGTGCGGGCGCTTGAGGCGCGCTACCTCGACGACTGCGGCTTCAACTACGTGCGGTTACTGGACGAGGTGGCTATTCTCTAGTCTATATTAATCCAGTTCTTAGAACTATACTCAGCACAACACACAAACTTGGGTATCAGATCAGTAAAGAAGTAACAGGAGTCGTCGGCACCGTAGTACATAGTGTTACATTGTGTGGTGCAGATGGTGGAGCGGCCGGTGGAGAGCGCGACTATCGCGGGGCCGGGGCCGGCGCCTCGCAGCGCGCGCTCTTCCACCGTGGACCCGCTGGAGACAGACATCGTCCAGATACTCGCCAAGATCAAAGGCAAGGTGAGCTGACTAATAAATACCTACTGCAAGCAGACTTTATCTTCATGTTTTCTTATGAAACAACCGCTATTTTGCTATCGTTTGTTCTATTCTATGATTTTTTACATTGCAATAGATGGTACGGGAGGGTGTGCGTCCGAGAGAGTTCCTCAAACAGTTCGATCCTCGCAACGAGCTGGTGATCCCGCGCGCCGACTTCTACCGAGGTCTCGCGTCTGCCGGCCTCTCCCTCACCCCACTCGAGATGGACACGCTTATGGAGGTGTAAGTTACTCTCAACCTACAATTCTTATTTCACTTTTAATAGAGAGGTAAATAAGGTATTTTTCTGTACATTATTTGTATAAGTGGCTATAGAAGTGGTTTCTAATGATTAGTATGTGATGAACAGGTTCTGCGCGCCAGCACGGCGCCGCTACGTAGAGTACGAGCGGTTCTGCAGTACGGTGGGCGAGGCGCTGACGCAGTCGGGGCTGGAACGCGCGCCCCTACTGGAACCAGTGCCGCACGTGCCCACCCTCGACTCGCCACTCAACTTCCTCAACTTCGAGGAGCGGAACATTGTCTCTGGCGCACTCAAAAAACTCTCAAAGTTCCCCGACCAACTCTCCAACATTCTCGAGGTGTTTGAGGTCAGTAATCTGGCATTCACTCCATATAATATCTTTCCCGAAACCCAAACAAAATGAAAGTCTCAGAGAACAAAATATACAAATTCAGCATCTTCTGGACTTTGTCTGGAGTCCTGTAGTTCTGTATTTGTATCCCTATCGTGCAGCATAATGGAGGGAGACTGGGTCAATTGCAACGATTTTGAGAAAAGCGGTTGGTGTGGCTCACAGAAATATTAAAATGTATAATATCGTATATATATGCTTAGTTTTCTTCGTAACGATAAATATGCTCTGAATCCTTCGATCGCTCTATCATTAAAAATTCTGCAACCTGGCATCAGTATCACGTCGACAAGAACCTAATGATAAAGTATGGTGGTGTGCAGGACATGGACAAGGAGCGCTGCGGCAGCATCCCGCGCGTGTCGGTGGAGCGCGCGCTGTGCCAGCGGAACCTGCTGGCGCTGGTGTCGGCGCGCGAGCGGGACCTGCTCTACAAATGCTTCGGCTACCGGCGCGGCTGCGGAGACGAGGTCTGATTTTACTTACATAATCCGTCTTATTACAAAAGTTCGACTTAGTACTGGTTTAAACCCGGACTATAAGATCTAGGTTTGTTACGGTATTAAAGCTAGTACCAGGACTTTATAAAACTAAGACTATTCGGGGATCAGCTAGTACCAAAGAAAGTTCATAGTCCCACAGATAAAAAACATAAATAGCATTCTTTCATTGGTTTACTCAGGATCCACTTGAAGCAACGTTCCGTTCGTCTAAATATTGTTATTACAATAACGCCTGAAATGCTTAAATAATTATGTATCAACACAAAATTATATCATAAATTGTTTTTTGTTTGTTTTACAATATAGTGAACAAGCACAACTTGTATTTTGACGAGCTTTTTATAACCAAGTTGTCATATTTTTTAACACCTCTAGCGTGAAATGGAGCGACTTATAAGAAGGCGGCAGAGCACGTTCACGAAACAAATATTGAGTCCTTTTTATTATTATAAATATTATTGTTTATTGTGACTGACTGGAAATGGAACAACAACTGTACTTATATCGAAAGTCTTCGTCACTCAAGTCAAAGGGATATTTATTTACACGATGGCGATGTCTGTACGATCGCCGAGACGTCTCTAACATGTCCAAATCTTCCAAATCTTTTAAATCCATTACATCAATCGGTTCAATATTCATTTTACAATTTATTATAATAATATAGAAGATACACGTAAATATTTCTGATAGCTAACCTCAAATAACTTTAATACCGAAGTTAAACTAGGGGTCTCGGCGGTTTAACTTTAGTACCACAGATAGTTCCGGAACTAGTGATAAACTTTGTTTTATAATAACGTTTTATTTAGTCATGGTTTAAACCTAGTATTAATCCTGGTACTAAAAATAGATCGGGTTTTGTAATAAGACGGTTATAGTCTGTACCTACCAGTCCGCGGACTATAGCAGTGAACTTGCTGCACCCTGATAGGCATAGTTATGTTGCTATAATACAGCTGGTTTGTGATATAAAAAAAAATAATCCCTTAAAATATAAGTAATGTCTGGAAACTTGTATGTGCCCTGATCCTGGCCATGTAACCTGTGCTGTTCCCGACAGGTGAACTACCGCGCACTATGCAATGCTCTGTCGATACTATACGCCACGGCGAGCGCCCAGCCCTGCTGAGCCGCCGCCATACTGTGTTCCAGTGCTGCAATGTCCTGTATTCTACTGTCTGTGATCACACGAATCCCTTTATACCCTCCCTCTATACTCATGTAAGTCTTGTATGTAATAATAATAAAGGAAAATATACAAACTTTAAAGAAACTGATTTTTATTCAACAATGTTTATAACAATCCAATGAAGTTAAGGTCAAAATAGTTTAATTTGATAATAGATAGACATTTTAAAACAAATATAAAAAAAAATACGTAATATAGACATAACAAATTGATTAAAAACTTTTTGTTTTAGTTACGACGTGTTTCAATAGTTAGGTATTATTAGGAATAAACAAAAAAATATTTAATACTGCGGCGGCATCGACGTTGACGTGGGCTGGTCGGAAGTTTCAGCAACAGTACTTTCAGCGACTGGAGTAGGAGTATCAGAATATATGACAGTGGTATCAGTAGGTAGTGCTGTGCTGTCAGTGGGATGCAGTGTGGGCCGCGGGCGAGGAGGAGGACCGGCCGTGCAGTTGACATTGTTTGGCCAGTCGCAGACTAGTAGTTCCGGGTTGAAGTGCAGGCCGGCAGGGCAGCGGCGGCACACCAGGGGGATGCCGATGCCGATGCTGCTGCAGTAGAAGAAGAGGCGGCAGTCGCGGGGGTGCGGCGCCAGCGACACCGTGCTGTTAACGTGTGCGCACGCCTCCCAACCCGCGCGCCGATCTGCGCAGCCGCGCCCTCCACGCCACGGCGGCCGAGACGCGTCGCGTATCCTGGATAACACACCACGCATTTTTTATTATTTATTTTTGTTACTCAGTCAAATCAAAACGGCTGAAGGGACCGGGACGAAATTTGGAACAGACGTAGATTGTGGTCTGGACTGGAGTAATACATAGGCTACTGTTTACCCCTAGGAACGCGGGCGAAGCCACTGGCAGAAGTTAGTAAGAAATAAAACTCGTCACGAGTTTGACGAGAATGAGGCGGCCACGAGTTACTCGTGGCCGCCTCATTCTCATCTGAGATGGTTTAATAAAAGCCACAGCCACTTGTGATAGTCTCTCTATAGCCATGTAAATAAGTTATTATAATGTACGTCTGCGTAGATATAGGTAGGTACCTAAACTATAGCGAATGTAAAAACTCACCAAGATGGGACATCGTGGGGTCCAGCAAGACAGCTGGCTAGCAGACAGCTCAGCAACAATAGTTTGTACATGTTGGCGTTTCAGTGAGCACTGTGCCGGTCTCAGTAATGCAGCCTACTTATTGCAGCAGCCAAGTGGTACGCTGAGTCAGCCGTGCACTTCAATCAGTACTGAGTACTAGGCAGGTAGGTACACCGGCCACTTAGCATGATATCTTCTACACTTGGGACAGAAACCTATAACAACACGTGATGACGTATCACGTTCACAAAATATAGGTAGGTACAAAATTGCATAGTATTGACAGTTTCATGATCCAGGCACATAAATATACAGAACACGAAGTAGATAAGGTAAGACCCCTGGGCCCTGGCATGGGCGTAGTCAGTCGCCACACCCTGGCTCAGACCCGACAGGAAGGTCATAACCAAAAAATAAAATATAGACAGTTACTATGTACATACATTCAATATAATTATAATTCAAGTAATTTCATTCTTGAATGTTATTAGTTGACAAAAAATGTTGGAATAAAAAGTACTTAGCCCCAAGCATATTTCATGATTCATCATCATCAACCACAAGACTACAGAACATGGCCATCCCCAATAAATTCCAAATAAACCGGTTCGATCCTGCATCCAGCAGTTTTCTTATGGGTCTTAATTATGGGTTGTCTGTCTACATTGAGGTTGGACATCCAGCGTGACGCTTGCTGGTACCAAATCTTCTTTCTACTCCATTGGCTATCAGTTGTAGATGCTATGTAGGTACTTCACCCAATGCCACTAGGTACAGCTTGCTCATCAACTGGATGATGTTAGCGACCACTTAAAGTAGTTTACCCGAGCCCCACCCTGACCTATGGCTGGCTACACCCATACCCCTAAGCCACCAGACCTATAGCCAATTAGCTACGCATAAGCCGGTAGGTATGTACGTGATTTTAGCAAAGCTGAAGTATTAGGTATTAGCAGAGACGTAACCACCGTCAGCATCGTATATCATTTTCAACCATAGTTTTCAACCGACTTCAAAAAAAAGGAGGAGGTTCTCAATTCGACTGTATTTTTTTTGTTTGTTCCTCGATTACTCGAAGACAGATCGACCGATTTCAAAAATTATTTTTTTGTGTGAAAGGGTTGGTTTGTCATTTGGTCCCATTGTCATGAAGTCAGGGCCTGATAATGGAATCCCAGGGAAACCGAGGGGAACTTTATTTTTTCGATAAGTATTTAAAACCACTACAATCTGATAAAGGTCTGGAGCTGTCAGGGAGCTGTCTGGAACAGTCGAGGGAACTCCTCAACGGTTAACAATAACAACATTGTGTTTGGGTTTGATTAATTTGTATTGATGCCTAGGTGGTATGTGATTGCTAATTTTTTTAGGGTTTGATGATGAAATACTACCATAGTTGAGGGAACTCTTCAGCGGTTACCAGTAGCTATCTTGTGTTTGGGTTTGATTAATTTGTATTGATGAGGACTTTATACCTAGGTGGTATGTGATTTTTGATTGCTTTCGTAGGATTCCGTAGTAAAACAAAAGCGTGTGGATTTCGCGAGACCGGTGTCGCCAGTTAAACACGGAGAGGGAAATACGCGTAACCAGCACCAGCAACTAGGGTTACATTTTATACTTTTTGGGATAAAAAACTACGATATAGAGGTCCCGGTAGGTACTTACCGTAAAATGGGATGAGTAGGGACAGAAGAGGAGTGAATCGATAGGTACGTAAGTACCAAGAAGAAATTCTTCTCTTCAGTCCCTATTCACCTCGATCCCTATTCATCCCATTTTACGGTAGGTAGGTACCTACCGGGATGCATTGTATCTTACAGTTAATTCTTTTATTCAGGGTTTCAATATCCGCGTCTGGTTTAGGCCAGATGTTATAGGTAGATAAGATTATTTACCTTACCTATACGATAAAGTGAAGAAGACTTGATCATTTACTAATAGAAATGATTAGGTAATTAGACTTACATACCTAATCCAATATTTTTTGAACACCCTTATATGTAACGGTAAAATGGGGTGAATAGGGATCGAGATGTTAATAGGGACAGAAGAGGGGTGAATTAATACTATGAAAAATTTCCCAATATCTATTCACCTCTCGATCCCTATCCACCCCATTTTACGGTAGGTACCTACTAGGGTTGCCACCCCTACTTTATAATAAAGTATTGTACGTTATTTAAGGTAATTGTACTCTATACTTTATAAGAATAACAAAGTATATAAAAATACTTTATTTTTGCAAACTTCATTTCTATTAAAACCGTATTTTTTAGTAAACTTATCGATTCGATATCGATATTTATCCAAATATGTTGAATATTTCGCCACTCGCCAGCGTCACTTAGACAATTTCTAGTAAAGATGCAATTGTTTAGTATTTCAATGCAATTGTTTAGTAAACTAATTTAATTTTACTAATTTAATATAAACTACAAAAAGTAATAAGAAATATTTTTTTAAATATAATAGTAAATAAAAATAAATTGTACTTTATTTTTGTACTATATACTTTTTTTCTTACCTATAATCGTCAATGTAGGTACTTTAAATACCAAAAAGGTGGCAACCCTAGTACGTACCCACACGTATTGCAACCACCGTCGACAGCTGGCTATTAAAGGTAGGTACCTACCTAAAGCCTTTTCAAGTAGGGGTAGGTAGGTAGGTAAGTACCTGTCAAAGTTGTACCTACATAGTTGTAATTGTGTTCGATTGAAATTGAATTTTGAAATGCATGTGTAGGTATTTTCTGCTTCACACATTGATCTCGTGGGCAGGAGTTCCTGGAACGTTTTTATTAGGTACGTAGGTACTTACCCATTCTACGTTACGTAGGTAATGTATATTTTACTTACTTCGCAGATGATACCTAGGTATTAAATATTTTAGTACTAGCTTTTACCCGCGGCTTCGCTCGCGTCACAAAAGGATAAAAAGTAGCCTATGTACTATCGACGATTTTAATCGGTACCCAAATTTAGGATGAATGTTCTGTGCAGTGACTGACGCCCACTCTTGGCTACCTGGTTTCGTCCACCAATAGAATTGTAGTAACTCAGCTTGGTACTTTTTTGTTGTATAACAAAAAAAAAATGGGTAATGTTTTTTCTTGCGGCGTTTTTGTGTCATGTTTCTAATTATTATTTTAAAATACTAAGAAACTATAACAACTATTAAAGAGGTATTGGGTTATGAAATCATCTATCATGCTAGTACTTAGTTTAATAAACGAAAAGCCTTGTCTTTGTGTTATACAATGGAACGATTGTTCTGACGCACCTATTAAACGAATTTGTTTTATTGTAAATAATATCATGTATCCAGATAGTCGAAAGGATGTACATCCTTTCGACTATCTTCAGTTAGAAAATCACGTTTACCTCCGTTCTGCCGTTTAAGACAAGCAAACAAACAAATAGCTTTCCGCTCGCGTTTCGGTTATATCGCGCTATTTACATTTTTCCAATAAGTAGGTAATTCGTTGACTGGTTTTAAATGACATACAGCACCATCTATACCAATACACACAGCGCCATCTATACCAATATTTTTGTTTTCCCTCAGAAATATCAAATTTTTCCGGGATAAAAAGTACCCTATTATTAATTTAATCCAGACTTCTAACTTTACGTCTGCAAAATTTCGAAGCAATCGGTTTAGTAGTTACGGCGTGAAAGTGGAACAAACAAACAAACAAACAAACTCACTTTCCGATTTATAATATAAGTAAGGATAAGGAAGTAAGGATTTTCTTTTTGCCTTGTACCTATAAGAAAGTTTGTTGTTGCACCTTTGTTGTTTACCTAATATTTTAATCAGTCAATTGGTAACTTAGCTACTCATTAAATGTTTGTTGTTGATATGCCTAAAAGTACCTACGGTAATTAGTGTTATTTCAAAACTTTCATTACCTACCTACCTAACCAATCGAACTGCCTACCTACTTACCCAGTGATAATCTTCTCTTAATAGGTATATATAAATCTCGTGTCACAATGTTTGTCCTCAATGGACTCCTAAACCACTTAACCGATTATAATAAAATTCGCACACCATGTGCGGTTCGATCCAACTTGAGAGATAGGATAGTTTAAATCTCAAATTACCTATAGTCGCAATTTTAATTTATTGCTAATTATTTGACAGTCACAATTTTCTAACAGTGTGCCTAGCACGAAAACTATCGAGAAAGTATTCGTATCGACATCGAAAGCATTTTCTATGGGATTTGTACAGCGCCCCTACCGTGCGTAAAAGGAACTAAATTCCGCAAGCACGAATGATTTTGACAACTATCGTATACTTAGTAATCGTATCGTGTTGCTATCGAAACTTAGAACATTTTGACACAAATTGGAAGCACGAACGATCTTTTGACAAACGGTAACGTAAATTTCGAAGGCTGGCTATCGAAAACTGTCAAAACATTTGTCACTTAGAATTTGCCGGTGAGAAAGGTTTCGAAACATTTTAAAATTAAGATTTTATGACAATTATAAATTAAAATGAACCAAAACAAGTAGTGTGCATATGAAATAATTCATCAACATCAATGTTTTCGGGAAACATGGCAATAATGATGCGGAGAATGCCACTTGTTGTTATGTTGGTCGTCGTAGATGGATAACTATTGACAAAACTTTTGGACGATGAAAAACCGATGGTGTTGCTTGTGCAAGGAGCATACTCCACTGTGCCACCGAAAATTGTGCTAAAAGCAATAACAGCTTAGTTGTGTTACAAATTTTAGCCTTATATTTTGATATGCCCAAACCACAAGCACTATAAACTTTTATATGCCTCATATACTTATCTTTCTTTCAACGTACATTATATAGGATAGGATAGATAGAGGAGATATATTTTCAACGTGCCCAAACCACAATCGCTAGATAATTATCTCATATACTTCTCTTTCTTTGAACATGCATTTTGCAGGGTAGGATAAAAGGAATGTGTTAGAAGACAGAATAAGTAGATTCAATACTCAATACTTTATTAGAATAAGAATAATTTATTTCATAAGACTCCACTTACAATTATATTTTACAAATGTATTGTTAGTTTTGCAATTTACAATATTAATATTTAATTATGATTGATTATTAATTATAATAACAATATATTATTTTGCTTAAAAGTATTGACAAAAAAAACAAAGGACATGTACTAATATTTGTAGCGATTTGCTTGAACTAGGTTTATGCAACTTTAGTTTCAAGACATCACTTTATCACAAATCAATATAATTTAATTTTAGCAAATATTCTGTCAATATGTTACTATATTTCCAATGAGAAAGACTGTATGTATATAAAGACAAATTTTATTGTACAAAGAGATTCAAGAAAAAAATAAAATCTAATACTATAAGCATGTTTATTTGTCTCATTGTATTCCACATGACGAAACTTAGGTATAGGAGCACCACGTCAGCACTATTAGGTATATTTCATTATCTTCCCTCACACTTCCTAGCATCATCACTTGTTTTATTATCAAGTTGCAAGAACAATTTTCGTCAGTTCAAGTTTAGTCTTTTTTGCTGGTCTATTCATTCTCTAATGGAAAAGAAGTGGTTTATGGTGTCGAAAAGCTGGCTTAGACAAACTCCTGGAATCCTGGAATACACATTACAATGCATATTAGGTCAAACACAATAAAGAGAAACTATTCAAAACAATAATAATCCGACTACGAAAAACAATACTCATATTGTTTTTCGCGCGTATTTTATGTTGGAATTTTTACTTACGATACTTTCCATTAAGTCCACCCTTATTTCGCTTTAGAATTGAGTTATTTTATATTAATTAATATAGAAATCATAGTGAAAGTTTAAACAAACAAATAACTTGACATAGTGGCATTTGAATTTGACCTCTGTCAAACACGACGTTCGACGACGACGTTCGGAAATTGTAAAATATTTTATGAAACAACAAAACTAACTAGTACCTTTTTGGTTGTAATAATACGATTATGTCACTTTATGTACCCGTAAACTCCGTTCTTGGCCTTTTTTTGCTTAACCAATATATCTTAACAAATTATCAAAGCCTTAATCGTGCAGACAAAGATAGAAAAATATTTTAAAAATGGTTTAGTTTTCAGACGTAATCTTATGTCATTCAATTCGTTCACTTGGGTGCTTCTCTATTTTACATCAGCATGACGTCACTAACGAATTTGATTCGAGCTCTCGAAAGACGATACGATAGGCTTCGTGCTGCGACATTCCGTTTTCGTCACATGACGTTTCGATGTCTCGATACTATTACGTTACGAATGCGATAGATATTCGTGCTAGGCACACAGATGTCAATACCTTTCGACTAGGTTGAGTACCGTAAAATGGGGTGGATAGGGATCGAGAGGTGAATAGAGACAGAAGAGGGGTGAATAGATATTGGGAAATCATTCATAGTATCGATTCACCCCTCTTCTGTCCCTATTCACCTCTCGATCCCTATCCACCCCATTTTACCGTAAGTAGGTAATCAATAGATGGCGCTGCTATGGTATATCTTCAACCGTGTCATATTAGCTAAATTTTAATAGCTGTCTGTCCCTATGTATGCTTATCTTTAAAACTACGCAACGTATTTTGATGCGTTTTTTTAATAGATGGAATATACCTATGTATAATAATGCGTAGGTATTGCACCCGTGCGAAGCCGGGGCGAGTCGCTAGTCATATATAGTTATTTGAGTTATGGATGTTACCTACTTTGTGATGGATGGTAATTAACTACCTACCTAATTTGAATCTGGAAAATGCACCTCTGCTATGGACCTCTCGTCCAATACAGAAATGGAGCGTAGTCTGATAGTAGGAATAGGTACTAGGAAATCTAGGAATGAGTATTTTCATGCCAGCGAGATTATAGGTCAGTTTAGGAAGACATAATTTAGATTACCTACCCCACGTTTGTTGTGGAACAGAATTCTACACATCTCTGGGAATTAACTATGAGCTAGCTAGGTACTCCTCATACTGTTAGTTTAATTAAATGATTTGTCTACTCTGAGGGTGAAGCAAACCTACGATGATACTAGAGAAGGTATCTCGCTGTACGGGAACTAATTAATAAGTGTAGAATTTTACTATGATGATATAGTACCTACTTATTCCAGTCTATGTGTGCATTAGTTAGGAAGGGACAAAAATATAACAAACTTACAATCTTATTGCTTTAGAATACACAGGTGACATGTTTCTGCTCCTATACCAAATATGGCTCGGTAACATATAAACACAGACAAAAAGTCAATATTTTATTTACACATTTGTTTTATTCTGACATACACAACTTGGTATATCTCCAGTTTGTTCATGACCGATTACTTATGTCTAAAAAAATTATTTCATCCCTAATCAATGGAAGAAACATCTAATTTGTATAAAATACATGATTCTGATTGCTCAATCATTTACCAAATTAAAGTACAAAACTACATATCTGCGATGAGATCCAGATCAATAACAGACAGTAAAGATGAGGGCGACTACTACACGTTCACACGACACACACTCGCACGCGTCTCCGCGAACTCATACACACGCAACACGTCACAAGACGACTCGCCGACGACAGGGACATTGTTACAAATTTATAAGCTCTGTAATTATAATTATTCTATTATTTCTAGTGTTCAGTACGTAAGGTAAAATTTCGAGACATAAGTCATAATCGAATCTAATAAATCTGCAATAATACTCAGAGTGAATCTATAATTCATACTATATTATAATAAATGTACGTTAGAGCCGTCCGAACGGCCTTATCGCAACTGTGACAGTATTTTACCCTTAAAAAATCTTCTTAAAATGTTATCAATTACTTCCTTAAATTAATTATGTGGAATGAAATGAAGTGCCCCCAGCGCGGCGAGGCGAGAAGCGCAGGGGACACTCATGACCGGTGACTTAACCTGTAAACAAAAATAACGTCCACTGTGAAACTACTCACAACTACAGTTTTGAAACATTAAACGAAATCAATAATAGGTAAGACACGGTATAAAGCTCACCTCACTATTGGACTGAGATGACTATCGGCAGGTACAATGTTTAATAGGGCTGGTGCCTCTGGTTGGCGCGGCCTCCGCCGCCGCCACCGCCGCGCTGCTTGCCACCTTGGTACCCGGCTGTAACGTCACCTGTTTGTAACGCTAAACTCTACATAACTGGTTCTATGTTATTTGTAAGCTGTGGTTGGAAAATATTAGGACTATAAAAGTTAATTTACCCATGCAATATGAGCACTGTAGTTCACATTGATATTTAGTACACTTTTGTAATGAAGATTAATCAAGTCAATATACACAAAAATCTAACATGAATGACGCGTGGGGCGCCTTGAACGATCAGCACCTTCACGAATTATTATTTGGAGTACACACAACTACAGATGTATGAATACCTAATGCGAGTTTCACTAAGTACGGATAAATTTAATCAACGTAAAAAGTAAATAAAGTAGTTACAAATCCGAAATTAGTGAAACAGTAATCAACACATTATATTTTCAAACATTAGAAATATGTAACGAACTTAGCAAGCCAAAATATAGCAAGTTAAATATCATGCGAGCCGCAAGCGCGGTCTCAGCGGCGGTCCCCCGGCCTCAGACATACACTACACATACTTGTTACTGAAACACAACGAGCGAGCGCAGCCGGCCATCCGCCCTTACGCTTGCTCGTCATCCTGCTTCCTCCACGCTCTTACCAAGAACATTATAACGAAAGTTTTGGGAACTAAAACTGACTCAGCCCCTATACGCTCCAAATTGAAAACGAACAAGAGTTCACGCAGAGATTTTTTAACGAAACTAGTACCAGTCAGTAATGATAGACCAACGCTCGCGCTTGGCACGTCTCGCGTCGTGAAGCCACATTAGCTTGGCATGAGTATGGAGGTAGCGCAATGAGTGGCAGAGTGCAGTACCTTTGCCGCGCGGAGCCGCGCGCGCGCCGTACCCGCCCTCGTACCCTCCGTACCCGCCGTAGTCTGCCCGCAACACAAAACATTAGTCCGCCTCCACCGCTCCGCCCGCCGCGCCGCAGCGCGCGCTCGTGGCCGGAACGGTGGACGTCGCGGCGACTGCTCGACGTCGGCTAGTTATTGTACATGCCGCCGCCCGGACGCCCCGCCGTAGCGGGGACGACCGGACGGTATCGTCCCGCCGGTTGGGTAGCTCGTAAATCGTCTCTCGAACTTGTGGGCCGGGGGAATAGAGGGATATCGATTTCTCAGAAAACGTTTGTGTTGCTAGGCACTTGTACCATTACTAGTCGAGAGGTAACGTTATCTGTCTACCGGTATATTTAGATATGTAATTCGTTTATACCTACAACCGACTGTTTCCAAATAAACTTTTTAAAAATACTTTGAGACGATTTAAGATCTACCCGTGCCCGCAACACCAAGAAACGCTGTCTCAGCGGAACAAGCGTGTTGTGAGGCGACGCGTGCACAACCAAACAGATCCTTAAATTACTACACCTTGACAACTTAACCCATTAGCTACTAGTAATTCATATGAAGTTCCAGTAATTCCCCATGTGTTATATTGACCATTTAGTCGTATTCCATACATCATGTCTGTTATTTAATGAAGTAAACCACGGCAGTTTGTACTAAACACTGCATAAGTTATGCATATAGTTGTGCATGCGATTAGTAAGTAAAAAATTATAGGTACTTGTATTGAATGAAGCGTGTGGTGAGTCAGGGCAAGGAGTGGACTAGGGTTACATATGGAAACACATTGAGAATTTTTGTAACAGTGCTTTATTCAAAAGCTTCATCATATCTTTATCACTTTCACAATGTCTCTCCATATTTACCCCATTTCCCAAATGTAGCATGTGGCGAGAGCGTCGAAAAGGTAAAGTTACCAAAAAAAAATTATAGAAACTCGAGCAACATTGCTACATATGTCAAAAGTGGTATTACAAACGAACGCTTATAAACATAAGGCAGGTAACATACATATGTACAGAATATAGTTTATACCCGTGGAAACAATGATAAAGAGCGATAGCCGAATGGGCAACTGCACTACGATCTACATACAAGAGTCGGCAAAGCGTCGTCTCGTAGATATAAACAAAATATGCAACTTAATATGATTTTTAGCAAAGTTATATGAGATGATTAATCCTAGTTTTTCAAATTTTGACAGAGCTGCGATTATATTCAGATTATACACTGTCGCCTCGACAACATTCACTACACATTATCTCGATAGAACATTAAATATATAGAAAAATAAATATTTTCCTACACACTAAATTAAATACCTAAGCTTCGCGTGATGTCGATCTCCTCGTAAAATAAACGTTCACTATAATGTAAATAGGCATATCTCGAGGACGGAGTCGCGCCTCGCTCGCAACGCTAACCTAGCGCCTTACTCTACTACGTTTCACATCGTATCCTAGGATCAGGTAACATCAGTCGAGGTAATGTGTCGGTGAGCGGGCTAGCGGGGGCTCGCCACTATACTAGTACTGCTTGCCGCGTTTACCGTAATTGGGATATCCAGAGTAATCGTAACCGCCGTAGCCCCCGTAGCCGTCGTAACCGTAGCCGCCGTAGCCGTATCCGTCGTAGCCGCCGCCATAGCCTCCTTGTCCGTAGCCATAGCCGCCGTAACCTCCGTTGCCCCAAGCGCCTTGGCCTCCGTATCCGCCACGACCGCGACCGCCTCGCAATCCACGACCGCCACGACCTCCACGTCCTCCCATTCCTCCGGGACCATCTGGCTTAGGTGTCGCACGCTTCACATCAACCTGCAATCATACATTTTATTTGTACAACTATTCAACATTTTTAATAGCAATAAATAAATCAATTTAAGTTTTTATTCGTACTGACCTCCTTGCCACCAATGGTCTGCTTAGGGGTCTTCAACAGCTCATTGACCACCTGCTCAGACTCAAATGTGATGAAGCAGAATCCCTTCCTCTGATTCTTGGTTTTATCAAAAGGCATCTCGACTTCAATTATCTGGAAACAAAGTCAAATATAAATATTACATTGTAATCTCAAATTTGTAAAAATAAGTAATGATTTTGTCAGTGGCCCGGATTTTTCTTCAATAAATGTCTAGAAACAATTATCTCACCGAAACCGGATTTGTCATCACTAGTTTTCAGTGACAGTATCTTTATTGCATAAAAATGAAACTTACTGTTCCAAAATTACTGAAGAAGTTTTTGATCTCATCATCTGATATTTCACTGCTTAGACCACCAACAAAGATCTTTCCATGTCTAGCCTTTGCTTTTTTCGGATCAACTTTTTTGTTGTTAATAGTGTGCTCTCCAGCAGCCATCACTTTGTCTATTGAATCTGGTGCCTTGAACACAATAAAGGCAAATCCTCTTGATCTGCCAGTGTTTGGATCAGTCTTGACATTGATGCTCTCAATCTCACCATACGCACTGAAGTGGTCACGTAACTCCTCTGTAAACAGCATAAACTTATTAACTTATCATTTTTACAAAGTCATACTTAGGGATTAAATAATGTTAAATACTCAGAAATGTGGGTAAAAGCTTCTTCAATGTTTAATCAGAAGCAGAACTGAATTAAGTCATCATGAATGAGTTTACAATTAAAACACTACTAATATTGATCTAAACAGTAACACTTACTGTCTGTGGTTTCCCAGCTCAGGCCTCCGACAAAAAGTTTTCTGTGGACACATAGTAACTTGATTAATACATGAAGAAATGTACAATTGAGACGGTCTCGATTTAGAAACTGACTTAAAATTTATCAATTAACACTATGCAGTACTTGTTTACAGTACTTTACAGCTACTATTTTTTCAAAACAAACTCCAAGCACTGCAGCAAATCAAATTGACAACCTGTAAGTTACAAAAGTAAAGTCTGGAAATTTACATTATCAATCAGGACAACGAAATGTGAAAAACAAGATGTTACAATCATATCGCAAGATTTGAAATTGGCAAAGGTGATCCAGGGGTCAGAGTGTAGCAAAGGGTGTGCAAGGGATTTGGGACTTAGAAAATTTTTCAAAAAAATTAAAATTTTTAAAAATGCCTAGTTTTCTTTTTCCGTCGCTTAGTAGACCTAAAAATAAAGCGAAACTCATCTGAGCACTTTTTGTCTAGGACGTCAGGTTTGCCTGAAAATGAGCCTTAAAGTTCACTTGACGAAAACACTTAGAAAATTTTTCAAAAAAATTAAAATTCTTAAAAATGCCTAGTTTTCTTTTTCCATCGCTTAGTACACCTAAAAATAAAGCGAAACTCATCTAAGCACTTTTTGTCTAGGACTTCACGTTCGCCTGCAAATGAGCTCTGAAAGTCGCTTGGTGAAAACACTTAGAAAATTTTTGACCAAAATTTTTTTTTACACAATATGCCTTCGTTTTGATTTCTATCGTGTAGAGGGATGAAAAACAAACACTTTTCATTCTGATCATTTTTCGTCTAGCGTCAGCCGTTCTCCAGTTATAGTGAGTGAAAGGTTGACCTGAAAACTGAAAAGTTTCAGAAATCTCATTTTCTTTATACCAATGTCTAGAACACGCGAGTACAATTATTTTTTGTTCTGACCATTTCCCGGTACGAGTTAGCAATCGACAGATATTAGCAGTAGAAGCGTCCAGGGACTTGTAATTTTTTCATGATTTGACGGGCCATTTACTTTAGGGTGTGCAAGGGATTTGGGACTTAGAAAATTTTTCAAAAAAATTAAAATTTTTAAAAATGCCTAGTTTTCTTTTTCCGTCGCTTAGTAGACCTAAAAATAAAGCGAAACTCATCTGAGCACTTTTTGTCTAGACTTCACGTTCGCTGTAAATGAGCTCTGAAAGTCGCTTGGTGAAAACACTTAGAAAATTTTTGACCAAAATTTTTTTTTTGCACAATATTCCCTCGTTTTGATTTCTATCGTGTAGAGGGATGAAAAACAAACACTTTTCATTCTGATCATTTTTCGTCTATCGTCAGAGGGTTGGCGGGAAATAGTCGTCGAAACCTAAATATTGCTAAAAAAAATCAAAAACAATATTTATTTATTATACAATGATTAAAAACGTATAGAACACAAAAAAGAATTGATATTTCCATTGGAACTTTTTAGCTGAAGTTAATAAAAAAAAAATCATAGAGAAATTCCCGACACGTCTTGTGCGTGTGCCCGCTCGCGCGGGAGTGCCCGCGCGACCCGGTGTCTGCGTGATATCGATGTTTTTGCCAAATTTCGGCAAGTCGATGTAAGCGACGCATTTCTGAGCAAATTTTGCTCTCAAATTTCGATTTGTTTGTGCGTTTGGTGTTTGAAAATATTATTTTGCGATCGTAGATTTTTAGTTTTTCTTATTTTAGTTTAGTTTAATTATTCCTTTTTTTAATATTTTTAATAGTTAGTAAGTACGTAGTTAGTTAATTAGTTAGTTAGAAGTAGATTTTAGTTTTAAGTTTTCTTATTATTTTATTTTAGTTTTACAGTAGATTTAAGTTTCATTTTTATTATATTATATATATTTTTAATTTATCATGGACCCGCTGCAGTTGATTTTGGCGCGCAATTTCAATTTGTGGAATTACGCTTGCGCAATTCCTAATGAGGAGACTGCTGTGACTGCAGCCAAAGCGTGGCTGCTTATTCCAGCCCGGACGCCTAGGTGTCCAACATGCAGAGGCCCCATGTCTAGAGAGGCCAAAATGAGCTACAAGCTTAAGTACCGATTAAGGTGCTGGAGGTGTGCTAGGGAGGGCAGGCCGTCCATTAGGTCCCCTCTTAAAAATACGTTTTTTGAGAGGGCCCACGTTAGCGTGTTAAACACGCTACGTCTTATGGTACATTTTTTGAGAAAGGATAAAGTGTCGCAGGCGGCAAAAGATGTTGGGGTTACAAAGAAAACGGCAATCCAAACGTATCATTACCTAAGAGAGGTGTGCGAGGTGGCAGAAGCCCACGACAGAGACTTGTTAGGCGGAAGCAACGACGTAGTAGAAATAGACGAGACACATTTGTATACAAGAAAATACCATAGGGGCCGGCTGTTAAGGCGGCAAACATGGTCGTTTGGGTGCATAAGCCGCCTTACCAGACAAATACACGTAGAGCTAATCCCAAACAAAGCGCGTACGACTCTGGACCCTATAGTGGAGGCAAACGTTCGCACAGGGTCGTACATTATGTCCGACATGCACCGCGCCTACAATAATATACATTTACGGTTGGGCATGAGGGGTCACTCAGCTGTCAACCACAGCCTGAACTTTGTCGGGGGCACGGTTGACATTCCCGTAGATACCTCCCTGGGGGCACCAGCTCCAGGTGGGAACGTAAAGGTAAAAATCCACACCAACACCCTGGAGCGGCAGTGGCTAGAACTAAAAAGGCATTGTCGGACATGTCGAAGCCAGCGTCGCCTTAAGTGGTACATGGGAGAATACATGTACCGCCACAACATTTTAAGACAGCTCCCATCAGACGCGGCTCGATTTCGCCGGCTACTAAGGGATATGCATAGGGTCTATCCCGGTTTAGGGAAAAGGGGCATCAAGAGTAGAAACTGCCGGTGTAGCAGCCCCAATTGTCGCCGTCGCAATTAAAATCTTTTTTCGTACACCCGGTACGAGTAATCTGCCGCCTGCGACCGACGACGCCATTAATGTAGCCGTCATTTTTACAGCACCTCCACCCCCACGGTATTCGGCCTCCACAAATTTCCCTCTCGAGTCTCTGCCCCTTCATGCTACCCCCTATGCTACAAGTCCGGCGCCCCTCGCACACCTCGTAGGTTACCACACCACCTATCCATTATATTATCCCGCTTTTATCGGAGAACGGCTGACGATAGACGAAAACTGATCATAGAGTAATCTGCCGCCTGCGACCGACGACGCCATTAATGTAGCCGTCATTTTTACAGCACCTCCACCCCCACGGTATTCGGCCTCCACAAATTTCCCTCTCGAGTCTCTGACCCCTCATGCTACCCCCCTATGCTACAAGTCCGGCGCCCCTCGCACACCTCGTAGGTTACCACACCACCTATCCATTATATTATCCCGCTTTTATCGGAGAACGGCTGACGATAGACGAAAACTGATCATAGAGTAATCTGCCGCCTGCGACCGACGACGCCATTAATGTAGCCGTCATTTTTACAGCACCTCCACCCCCACGGTATTCGGCCTCCACAAATTTCCCTCTCGAGTCTCTGACCCCTCATGCTACCCCCCTATGCTACAAGTCCGGCGCCCCTCGCACACCTCGTAGGTTACCACACCGCCTATCCATTATATTATCCCGCTTTTATCGGAGAACGGCTGACGATAGACGAAAACTGATCATAGAGTAATCTGCCGCCTGCGACCGACGACGCCATTAATGTAGCCGTCATTTTTACAGCACCTCCACCCCCACGGTATTCGGCCTCCACAAATTTCCCTCTCGAGTCTCTGACCCCTCATGCTACCCCCCTATGCTACAAGTCCGGCGCCCCTCGCACACCTCGTAGGTTACCACACCACCTATCCGTTATATTATCCCGCTTTTATCGGAGAACGGCTGACGATAGACGAAAACTGATCATAGCGAAAAGTGTTTGTTTTTCATCCCTCTACACGATAGAAATCAAAACGAGGGAATATTGTGCAAAAAAAAATTTTGGTCAAAAATTTTCTAAGTGTTTTCACCAAGCGACTTTCAGAGCTCATTTTCAGCGAACGTGAAGTCCTAGACAGAAAGTGCTCAGATGAGTTTCGCTTTATTTTTAGGTGTACTAAGCGACGGAAAAAGAAAACTAGGCATTTTTAAGAATTTTAATTTTTTTGAAAAATTTTCTAAGTCCCAAATCCCTTGCACACCCTAAAGTAAATGGCCCGCGTCAAATCATGAAAAAATTACAAGTCCCTGGACGCTTCTACTGCTAATATCTGTCGATTGCTAACTCGTACCGGGAAATGGTCAGAACAAAAAATAATTGTACTCGCGTGTTCTAGACATTGGTATAAAGAAAATGAGATTTCTGAAACTTTTCAGTTTTCAGGTCAACCTTTCACTCACTATAACTGGAGAACGGCTGACGCTAGACGAAAAATGATCAGAATGAAAAGTGTTTGTTTTTCATCCCTACACGATAGAAATCAAAACGAAGGCATATTGTGTAAAAAAAAATTTTGGTCAAAAATTTTCTAAGTGTTTTCACCAAGCGACTTTCAGAGCTCATTTGCAGGCGAACGTGAAGTCCTAGACAAAAAGTGCTCAGATGAGTTTCGCTTTATTTTTAGGTGTACTAAGCGATGGAAAAAGAAAACTAGGCATTTTTAAGAATTTTAATTTTTTTGAAAAATTTTCTAAGTGTTTTCGTCAAGTGAACTTTAAGGCTCATTTTCAGGCAAACCTGACGTCCTAGACAAAAAGTGCTCAGATGAGTTTCGCTTTATTTTTAGGTCTACTAAGCGACGGAAAAAGAAAACTAGGCATTTTTAAAAATTTTAATTTTTTTGAAAAATTTTCTAAGTCCCAAATCCCTTGCACACCCTTTGCTACACTCCAACCGATCCAGGCCCAAAGTTAAGTGGCCGATACAACTAGTCAGTTTGGTCAGTTTTACTTTAGTGTGAGCCCAGCTGATATATACCATGACGTCCTTCGGCGGCAGCTGCGGCGGCGGCGCAGGCTCACACCTGCAGAGAGACACAGCGTTAGTAGCGCCCCAAACTGACCAACGCGCCGCGCCGCGAGGGCGACGACCCCTCACTGACGCATTCAGCGCTACCGATTTAAAATCTTGCAACTACCTACGTACGCTTTACCGCTAGCTTAGAAACCGCTCAACACCGGCATTCACGAACCACAAATGTGCTAACAACGAACCAAACAAAAAATCAATAACTGAACCGAGCCGGTGTCGGGTGCAAAAGAGACGCGCAAATAAGACGCCATTTTACTTCATGCGGCTCGGAGATAATCTATATTTTATAATAGCCTGGAAATATTCTGAAATAAAAACTATGACTTCAGGGTCTGAGATTAAATCCTAGAGAACGCACTGTAAAGATGAAAATGTGTAATTTTGAAGAGATCGTAACGATTGATATAGATTGGCAGCGCTTCGCCGATAAGGATAATGGCAGACCGCCGCCATTATGATTAGCGCACATAGAAATTGCAATTCAATATTAAATGGATATTCGTAATGTCTGAATGATTAACACATGATTTTACATAATGTAGAAATATACAAATACTGTTAGGAATGCTATCTACATATAAAAAAACCAACTTTACCTGTCATCATCACGCCCAGGGGCTTCAGCACTATTATGTTCTTGCGTATCGCCACCACCATTTTCGGCATTTCCATTTAGTTGATTATCGGTAACATCTTGTGCAAAGTTGTCGTTATTGGCCATGACTTATGTTTAGGCTAAATTATTTAATAATAAACTTAAACCTAAGGTCCACACGCGACCTTTATCTTCGAATGCTAAATGCAGAAGAAAGAAAGGAAATGCGTGATGAGTCGGCGCGAAACAGTCGTTAAGTTGGCAGCACATGAATAGACGCGGCTTTTTTTACAAAAAATCATCCCCTCCAAAATAAACGGCCAATCAGAAGAGAATGATTCAACGAGGTCAATGGCGTCCATCCCGTTAGTGACAAGGATAATTGGACGTAAGTATGAGAGCGACAAGGACAAAACATTTTCCAACCCAACCCATGGAATAATCGATATTTCTACTGCCAACATTAAGCAGCAAAGTTTGCTACATGGCTTTTAGCTTTTTACCGCGTTTTTTTTTATAGCCGTAGAGTAACTCCATCGAATATTGAATTGTATTAAGAATACTATCTTCTATTACAAAAATGTACATATAAACAAAATAATCGACAACCGATCAGTTAAATTATTGAACAAGATAATTATAAGCAGAAAAGGGTCTAAACGACCCTTTACACTCTAAATATAAGATAATTTTGTAAAATTAACCGATAAATTATAAAAACAGAGATGAATTTTAAATACTTTCTTGAGTAAACTATTCATAATTAGTTAGAAAAATCTACAGGAATGACAGGAACATTCGAAGGTTTTTACGCTGTAAAGAAGTTTGTCAATATTTGGTCTGAATCCTAAGTCCCCACTCATAGTACTTGTTAGTTGTACTTAAAATGTTAATTTTTTAAGGGACAGTACTATTTTAAAATCAAATTAGTTGATCAGTTTCATTCAGGTTGAGTTTTGTTTTAAATCGAACAAATTATTATTAAATTTTAAATTAGAACACATTTCAATTTGTAGTTTAATTCTGAATATAATAGTAATAAAAAGGCGGAAGAATTTTTATATCAAAGAACAATGCCTAAAAATATGTGGAGCAAAACATCCAAAATCGATTTACATTATTTGCGTGTGGCAAAGTAGAGTATACCATATTAGAGATATAGTATAATAAATAATATTCCAAATTCAATCGTTGTTTCCCATGAAACAGTCATCAAATAATAAAAAGACCAGACCAGTTTGTCATGGTTTCACTTTTTATGATCTTTCTGCAAATTTAACAGCCAGTTTATACTGGTGATCTTGAATAAAATCACATCGGTGGTGGTGTAATAATCCTGAAAAAGTTATAGGTTTTGGAGGTTTGCTTGTAATACTCGTAAATGTAATTGTTATCTGTATTCTTCCTATCATTATTAATAGGAACAAAACAAAATTCTAAAACCAATAAAATTATAATTCTTCCCGCAACCACCCAAAATTGTAAAATATTGCAGGCTCCTGGCCCGTACGGTTATATGGTTTTGGCCTAAACAAATAGCGTATTTGTAACCTCTTACTCATTATCTTTTATATTGTCCATGAATGATTTTAATGGACTCTGGATTTGTTTTTTTGGGAATTCTCCTTATAGCATAATATTTTTAGTAAGTTTAGTAGTTTATGTAAACCTTACAAAGTTAGTCATTTTGTTGGAAAATAATAATTTTAGGTATAGCAACACTTCGAATTTCGACAAAATTGACACCCGAACGGTGAGGTAGGCTCTTTTTCTGTTTTCAGTCCTTATTTATCGTGAAAATTACACCGTTTTCTTGATAGTTTGTTGCCGACTACGCTATTTTAATGCCTAAATATTACTAAGGTAAGTACACCTGCTTAATTATTGATTTCAAAACTATGGCACCTTTGTGGTGTTTGTCGGCAGACGTATCTCTTTTTAAAGGTTAAATCCCTAAATTTTTGCATTAGATTAACGTAATCTTGTTGTAACACAAGGTGTACTTGTCAATGTTATTATTTTTGAAATTTTTTAGTTAAAAAAAACTTGAAATGTGATTTTATCGTCCAGTGCAGTACCTAACAAAAGAAGCTGATAGCCAGGCCTGAGTCGCCATGCGTGCTTTGACAATACGATTCACTTTTATATCGTATTCGTGTTCGCAGTGTTAAATTAATATTTTGTCATTATTAACCCGTCTTATAGGCCGCCCTTATGATAATCGCGGCACAATATGTTACTTGTTTACTTCATCTAGCTGTTCCATGCTGCAATTAGTATTTTGTCTTGCTTGTTTTACAGGCAAGTCATTGCAGTTCTTATCATAAATTACAACAATCAACTTTTAACAAAACATTATTGAGTGACTAGTTTATTCATAGTATTTTTTTAAATTTTGACTCAATCTCTGAAAGTAGTAATAGAAAATGAGTAATCTTTCTAAGTATTTCTTTAGTTTGGTTTGTTAACATAGCTGTAAGGTTTATGTTAATACTCAAATCTCAAATAAAGTACGTTATATTTGTCTGTTTACAATGTACCTTTGAAAACCACTTCAGAGACTGCCAGTATTGTTGCTATTAACATAGGATGAAAAATGTGTATGTTTTAATCCACTGTTATATTATCAGTTATGTTTGCTGCATACTCTGATTTACGAATCAAAAGTAAAGCAGAGGGGGTTCAATCCTTTGGTTGAGCAGCATACCTCTATATACCTATTTATTTAGAAATAGTTAACAATAGCATTGCCTTGTCTTCTTGTGCTGGTCTAGAAGGCAGTTGTGCTGAAAGTGCACTTTAGTGGGAATGGTTAGTGTTTTAGTCTGTAGATAAAATACCATTTAAGCAGGTAACATGGTCCTCATGACATGCAGACAAAGCACTTTGCATAATCTTCATACTTAGATAAATCTAAAGGTCACTCATGAGACTCAAGTATTAGGGGGAGGGCTACTACTTTATTATTTCAAACTGTGCCACATACAGTGTTTCCGAAAGATACTCTCAAGGATGCTTCGGCCCCCTGCGAATCGAAACTGATAGCATTTTATCACAGTCACACATTGTTATTTATATTTCAAAATCAAATTTAAAGTATCATTTTTAACCAACAAAAGTAGGAGAAGGTTTATATTACAAGCAGTTATACTACTAAAGTTATTATTTGCATTGCAGGGCAGGGTATAGCAGAGGGCTATATTGGCGTTGTACACAGCAATGGTAATGGAGGCGTCTCCGTCACCGCAGAGCGTCGGTCGCGAGTTCGTGCGACAATACTACACGCTATTAAATAAGGCGCCCGCCCATCTGCACAGGTAACCTTTCGTTGAATTAACTTATCTTTAAAGAAAAAAATACTATTTTATTTAATACCAGTATGAAAACTTAAGAAGAATTTTATTCAGTTGTTAAGAATATAACGGTGTGTCTGTTCCGTTTATCTTCTTAGTTAATTGTAATAGCATCTATACAAAAGGAACAAGTGTTCAAGTGCTGCACAAACCAGTAGACTTGTTTCCCATACTAGTGCTGCACAAACCAGCAGACTATTAGCAAATGACAAAGTAATGTCTAATAACTAACAATTAAGTACAAACCGGATATTATCTCCAGTCCACACTCACTATCTTGTGTTATTACTAATTTCAATATCTATTTACAAACCATTTGCTCTGGTATCATTAAGGACCCCAAGGTACTTACTAATTGTTTGGTCCATAAACTAATGGCAGGTAACAGTTATTGGAGATAGGATGGTAACAATTGCGTACTTTGTGTCGAAACCATTATTCCCGCAATAATTACCCTTACTTACTTGTCGCGGAGAACCTAACTAAACTATTTATTTTTATTTTTCAATTACATGCATAGGGTAGTTAACGAGACGCTTGAACCTTCCATTTCACGTAGCAGTTAAAATTACCACGAGACATGACATCAGATACTCAGTTTAATACACGACACATCACTGCTGTGTGCAGTGCATTGTCAGAACAGCCTAGTGTTACCTAGTGTAGTGTGTTATCTAGTCTATGTAAGCAGATGAACCTGTTGCCATATACCAGACAGGCACACACCAGATCCATCATTCTCTGACTGTTCAAAACACGAAGTTACGCGAGCACGGGCTTATTGTTTTTTTTTTTTTTTTTTTTTATATTAAAGATTATTTCTCCACGGACTCTAGGTCCGTGCCCTTGTCATACGGTTTTTTAATTATAATACATCTAGTCAATTTTTATAAAGTAAAGAGGGAACCTAGTTACATACTACAATTAACTACATCTATAATTATTAGCAAAAGTATAGGTTACATAATAATTAGGCACTATTTATTTATTTCTATTTCAAAGGCTTTATGAAACCAGCCCACCAACAAGATGGGAGAGCCGACCTGACCCAGCAGAAGGCACCCGTTCACGAGTATGACGTGTGTGTCAGCAATTGGTCCGGTCAACCTTTTTATTGGGAACGGAACAACCCAACACACAGCGCCACCGACTGTAGGACATTTATGTGTGCATGACGCCTCAACCCTTGCCACATGGGCCGATTCCAATAAAGCGTACAATAGTCCAAAGTCAATTGGTCATATTCTATTTCTACATGTTTCTGCACACACATTTCCTCATGTTGCATTCGTTCCATCACAAGCAACACTCCCCGCCCAAGAGAGCACCCATGACTGCCGCGTCCCTGTGTTTGATGGCCATTTTCAGGTTGTAGTCCTTAATACCCTGCTCACGGGCTTATTGTTACAAACTATGAGTAACAATAGGCTTCAGTTACATAGATGCAACAGCACAACAACATCTTGTTTTTTTTTCGTTATTCGTCAAGTTGCTGGTTTTTACTTTTTTTTTTCGATTTCTTTAGAATATTGATGTTACTCAGTTAATTAGGTACTATTAACTGCAAAACTAACACAGCAGTGGATATCTACATGCCAACATACATTTATTTGGTATAAAATTGATTCTTTGAAATTCAGACCACATCAGTAGCCTCTTCTTGCTTATCTTCCTCTCCTAATTCAAATCCTTTATCAGAGGTTACACTAAAGCTTAGTAACCACGCGGTAGCGTGCTAAACCCAGTTCAAGTACTGGCGGCACACACACAAATGCGGAGTCAAAAGGAAAGTTTCATGTAAAACAATCATGCATATTACATTATGTTTTTTATTTAATATAGACTTTATTCAATACAGAGATTAAAATTGTCCTATACATCGAAAGTCCTGTAAAGTACTCAACTTTAGGAGATATTGTAATAGTTTAAGCCACCGCTCGAACACGTCGACAAATAATATAATCGTGTCAAAATATGTATTATGATTTGGTTTAAGAGGTTTTTTACCTGTCTTTCATTTAAGAAGGGTTTCTTAAATGAAAGACAGTTTAGTAAAAACATAGGCTGGTTGGTGCATATGATATTTGAAACAACATTAAATACTAGTAGAATGAAACCCATTGCAAAGGGAAGAATGGAATGTGCCCAAAATATATGGAAACATTAATTATGAGCGAACTGATGTGAGGTTGGGGAAAAGATGGGTAGGCGTTAGAAGCAAAATATTCCGTTTACCGGGATTGAAACTTTTTTTTATTGCTTAGATTAAAAATAACTTAATCTTTACATAGGGATGTAATAAAATCGGTATTTGCATTTTCTGTGAAGATGCAATAAAAACGTAATTTATTTTTACACCATCCAAAAATAGACCTTTCAACAAATAAGAAGTTGTTTCTTTACTGAAATTTTTCCGTGAGATTTTTTAGCTGAAAATGAGATTACTTTTTCAATATTAGGTAAAAAAAAGAGGTACTAAAAAAAATTAAAACTTAACTTTGGGCAAAAAAATAAAAAGGATGAGGAAGATAAAAAAAAAGAAATAAACCAGTATTTTCAATTTTGAGGATATTTATAAAAAGTCTAAACACAAAAGTTGTAAATAATTTATTATTAAGTATATTTTATTTTATGGGCTTTTAACCTGTTGGTTAAATCTCCACCGTAACCCAAAGTTATCTATCTAATTAAAAATATCAAATACCAGCGGGTCATCACTGTTGCAACATCATTACAATAGATCGTGCTGCATTGCTTAAAGGCTTTGACAAAATACTAGGGATCCCAAGTCATTTTTTTTGTCGCGGAGAACCTAACGGGTAACCGGGGCTCCGGCTCGACGTGCAGGAGAAGGAACGGGGTGGTTTTTAGTCAGTAAGAGTCTGACACTCCCTTCCGCCTCACCCAGGCGGGAGCAGTCATTCGATGATTTTCCCCCCTTAAAAAAAAAGTCATGTTTTTGTATTAAATGTTGCATCAGTGAGTCCCTCGCCACCTTCAATTTAACACACTCCACCAGCATTTGATAAACATCATCTAACTTGCCACATACTGTCATAATAACACAGGTCAAATGGCAATTAAGATTTTTAATATCATACCAAAGGTTGTTAGAGAGCTCCCATTCCGCCTATTTCGAAGGCATCTCAAAGTATGGCTTCTTGAAAATTGCTTTTATACTGTTAAAGAGTTTGTGAATACAGGGACAAATAGGAAACATGAATGAAGATTTTTTTAGACATATTACCTGACATTTGAATTTGTACGTTTTTTTTTTTAATTTATTGACATTGTTAATTAATTTATTGACATCTGAAATTTGATTATTATTGTTCTATTGACATTGTAATTCATTCATTGAAGCCTAAAATTTTTGTTTTTGACATTTTTAATTTAATAACTCTGGATTTCAATTTGAGAATTTAATTTATTAATTATTTCTATTTCTCCGCTTTTTCAATTATTGATATTCAACAACATTGTAGTTTAATTTTATTTTGTTTTGAATTGGAGTCATTATTGATTATTAGAAATTGTAACTTAGTTTGTCGTACTTTGATTTGGAATCATTAGCAAGGGTTGTGTTTTGATTGTTTGTTCTAACATAGAATCATTTTTGAAAATCGTGATTTAGTTTTGTTAAAATATTTGCATGCCAAATTTATAGGCGAGATATGATGAACTATTGTTATGTCATAAAATCTGTAAACCACCATATTTCAGGCAAATAAATGAATCTATCTATCTATCTATCTATCTATCATACTTCACAGTTAGGTGAATTTACTTTTTTCATAACAAATGCGAAACGTTTTGTGGGATAATGTCCAGCTCGCAGTCGAAGTAATGTTACAATACCTATCCTATTTAAACATTCAGCATAAAACCATGGAACATGAGGAGGCTGACATTAGAGAGTTTTAACCAGATACCTTTTTCCCTGCTTCTTTCATTAAAATATTCTTTGAAAGTCATATAGATTTAGGTTTTACAGTTTGGTAATACTTCAGTATAAAAGGACAAAATGACAAAGTCTGTTCCCTCTATAGTCGCTAGTTTGGCCAAACTGTCAGCGCCCTCTTTTCCTCTTAATCCTATATGAGAATATCCCATTGCAACTTCTGAGTATTAGTCTTTGCTATTGAACTCTTTTCTGTAGATCCTATACGTCGTCAGCAAATCTCTATAAACTGAATTTTTGTCTTCTAACGCCCACCTATTTTATTACCGACCTCAGTTCGTCCGTAATTTATTCTGCCATATTGTTTGGGCACATTCTCTTCCCTTTGCAATGGGTTTCATTCTACTGCTATTAAACAAAATTTCGGACCGTTATTGACGTTATCGCCTGGTCTTACTGCCTACAAATCCAAGATCAAAAACCTACTCCACTTCTAGATGAGTTATAAACTTTATACAGCTAGATAAATATGTGTGTACACAGGACAAATTAAGGTTATTTTATATTTATATGAATTACTATTTACTATCTATTCTCGCGGAGTGTAACCGACGCTCCCATTGATAGTATCGTGATGCTTAATTTATCCCAAACAGTATAAACCCACAAAGTTAAAAATGTATAGCCAATGTTTTGAACATATCAAGCAGTTTTCAAGTGTGGCTATTAGATACATTGGACACTTTGAACCTCATGATTGTTTTACAACTTATTGTATTGTCTTGTGTTGCTCTAGGCACCTTAGTAGGGATTGAAATATTTTGTTTCACTATCAATTTTCACATGTTATTGGTGACTATCAACATTTATAGCGAGAGTAGTGACACAGTTCACGTGCTTGTTGCAGATTTTACAACAATTACTCGTCGTTCGTCCACGGAGGGTTGGATGCACCCAACCGTGAGACGCTGCCGGTGGTTGGGCAGAAACAGATTCACAACCGCATCCAACAGCTCAACTTCCGGGACTGCCATGCCAAGATCAGTCAGGTACTGCATCGTCTGTGGGGCCTTAATATGCTCCTGTTTATGTTAGCGCAGCTCTAACGTCAGCTTATGTCGACAGGTGGACGCGCAGGCCACTCTGGGAAATGGAGTGGTGGTGCAAGTAACGGGCGAGCTGTCCAACGGTGGCGCCCCCATGCGCCGTTTCACCCAGACCTTCGTCCTGGCCGCGCAATCACCCAAAAAATACTACGTCCATAACGATATCTTCCGTTATCAGGTGTGAAACTCTACATCTATCTACTTCTCGTAATACGTGTTATGTTTTTGGCATAATTTTATAATTATTTTTTTGTAGGATATCGTTTTCTCGGACGAAGAGGGTTCCGGCTCAGGTCGATCTGAGGGGGAGGAAGAGGAGTCCCCGGGCACGGGCACTGGCGGCGCGTACTTCCCGCCGCCGCCGGCCGCCGCCGCCTTCCCGGGCGCCTTCCCCGCGCCTCCCGCGCCCCCGGCCCCGCCGCATCTCAACGGCCATCCGCTAGCCTTGCACCATCACCGCGATCTCGTGCAGGCATTGCACGGTACTCTTGAACTCAGTCTTCATATTCTAAAATGACTTTTACTTTAAACCTAATGATGAGATGTTAAAATTAGGTGTTTGGTATAATCGTTAATTGCTTGCTGCAGGGACCAGCATTGCTAGCGAGGCGGAACCGGAGCCACCGTCCTCGCCCCCGGTGGCCAGCAGCGCAGCCGCCGCGCCGGCCGCGACCGCTGCGCCCCCGCCGGCGCCCGCGCCCGCGCCCGGCCCGGCCGCGTCTCCGGCGGCAGCCGCGCCCCCGGTGGCGCCCCCCGCGGTCCCGAGCTCGCCCCCCGCGCCGGCCGCGCCGGAGCCGGCCCCGGAGGCCGAGCCTGAGCGCGAGCCCACCCCGCCACCTCACCCACGTAAGGACAGCTACTAATACTCACCAGTTAATTAACTCTACACAAACATAATGTTTTTCACACAAAACTGACCAGATGTGTCAAATGGATAACATGAAAGAAGATTTGAATTTCGCACCAAAGCAGACCAAGTGATAATGACGTCTTCCTATGACATTACGCTTTTGTAAAAGTTGATACTTAGGTCTGATGCTACATGTTTTGTATAAGCTGTACTCTGGTAAGCAACTTTGCTATTTGAATGGCAGTTTCTTTGAATAACTACATTTACAAATTTTAATTAACGGTGAATATCTTGGTGGATTGAAAATTATTACGAAACATAC
The DNA here is from genome assembly GCA_902850265.1 of Spodoptera littoralis. Classification (NCBI taxonomy): domain Eukaryota; kingdom Metazoa; phylum Arthropoda; class Insecta; order Lepidoptera; family Noctuidae; genus Spodoptera; species Spodoptera littoralis. The sequence goes on along the minus strand of LR824542.2, from coordinate 246,621 downwards.
AAAACTTACTTCATTTTTACAGATGTAAATTGCCTTGCAAATAGTAAAACTATTTTTTTGTGATGAGACATTTCTACGTCGACTATTCATGCTATAACATATATCTTCTATCTTCTTCTATGTTCTTCTTCTTCTTCTTCTATCTCTGTATAAAAGAAAGACGGGTTTGTTCCAACACTTGCAACTCGAGATCAACAGGTCCAAATTTCATGGTTTTCTCTGCCTCTGCTCTGCCTCGTTGGCTGAGTGGTCGCAAGTGCGACTGCCGGACAAGGGGTCTCGGGTTCGATTCCCGGGTCGGGTAAAGTATTACTGGGTTTTATAAAAAAACCTCAGTAGTAGCACGGAGTCTGGAAATATGCCAGGTATATGGCAATAGGCTCACCCTCTATTACATGGGACTCATAACATAAAAGTGAATAGTGGGTGCTACTACGTACATTGGCATTAAGTGCCATAATGTGTACCTCTGCCTAGCCCTTCGGGGATAAAAGGCGTGATGTTATGTATGTATAGTTCGTTGGATTTGTCCCTCAATTTAGAAAAAGCATGTTATCTTATGGTACGTGGCAAGTTCAAGTGTCGGTAAACCATCCGCTTTATTTGTTCTTGCGCCTGACAAAAAAATAAAAGCATGTCGTTTATCACGAGGTGCTTGAATGAATAGAGTTAATCCGAGTGCATCACATGTTACACAACATACATTAACTCTTCGAGCGTCCGCGTTCCTTATGATCCAACGGGTGCACACATGGCATTTGGAGAAAAAAAGAAAGAAAGAAAATGCATTTATTTGGCCATTGGCACACGAAAACAAGGCTCAATACAATAGAAATTTAACAAATACAGTCAAAATAAAAACAAAACATTAATAATAGATTTTATAAAGAGAAAGCATTATGGAGTATTTTTTCTTATGATCCACCGGGTGCTCATAAGGACGCTCGAGGGTTTAATTTCTTAAAAAAAGTCTGACACGTATTTGAAGTACTTAATTTTTATTTTGTGTTGTTCATAATAATAAAATACTTTTTTATATATCTATTTATGTTCATATTTATATTGTATTACGTTCATCAACGCCTAAATTTGTTCAGCTAAAAGGTAACACGACATTAATTGACCGTTAGGCGGTACGAAGTTCGCCGGGTCAGCTAGTTAGCAATAAATATGAACAATTTTAGATACAAGACAGTATGAATATTAATAATGAAAATTAATAAGATTGGATGAATAACAGTAAAATATAATTTGTTTTATTAACTTTTTCTCAGCAGCGGCCCCGGAGCCCAAGACGTACGCTAACCTCGTGAAGTGCGGCGCGGGCGCGCGCGCGTCCCCGCCCGGCGCGCCGGCCGCCGCGCCCCCGGCCGCGCCCCCCGCCGCGCCGCGCGCGCCCCGCGCCGCCGCCGAGGCGCGCGAGGTGCGCGAGGCGCGCGAGGCGCGGCGCTACTCGGACGCGCAGCAGCTGTTCCTGGGCAACTTGCCGCACTGCGCCACGGAGGACGAGCTGCGCGCGCTCTTCGCGCGCTTCGGGCCCGTCGCAGAGCTGCGCGTGCACTCCAAGCCCGCCGCGCCCGGCGCGCCCAAGCACCCCAACTACGGGTTCATCACCTACGAGACCTCGCAGGCCGCCCACGACTGCCTCAACGCTGCGGTACGTACGCTCGATCTAATACCTGCGAAAACTGCATTATCGAGGACACATTCAGCTGACGTGTAAAAGTCGAAGCATTTATTTCAATGAATCCATTATAAACGGCCGAGCGGTGTAAGAACGTAGTGGTATTGTTGCAGCCGCTGTACTTCCCGAGCGAGGGCGCGGAGGGCGGCGTGAAGCTGAACGTGGAGGAGAAGAAGACGCGCGCCCGCGAGCCGGCGCGGCGCCGGCCCCTGTCGTCGCACCGCGCGGCGTTCGCCCCGCGCCAGCCCTACCGCCGCTAGAGGCGCGCGGCCCGCGGCGCCCGGCGCCCCGTAGCTAGTCGGTAGGATGTTCGCTTCGTTGTGACGGTAGACAAAGGTCGCCCTCGTCGGCCGGAGCGGCGTGCGACGTCCGGTCGGTCGCTCGTCTGTCATCCTTCGTTTTCACCTATGTAAGATATGCTAAGCTTCTATGATGTGTTTCGTTTTAATTCGATATTGAATTGTGAATTTAAGTTAATGAATGCAGCGTGGAGGTACGTACGACGTAGTGAGTCGAGCGCGCGGCGGACGGGGGCGCGGCCGTACGACTGTACATAGTGTTAGGAATATGAGACGCCGCCGCGTCGCCGACCTCACGAAATAATAAATTCTAGATTAGCTCCGAAACCCTTTCCAGATTATATAAATAACGTATTTTGTATTAAAATAAAACGTATGTTATTGTATCGATTCGCTAAAACGATATTGATGCAGATGTTCTTATGCATTTACTTAGATATCTATGAAATAATAATTATGTAACGTATGCCGGGCGCAGTAGCTGCCGCAGCCTTGTGGCCGACTAGTGCTTGCACTGACAGCCCACACTACTGCGTGCCAGTATCGATAACGATTTCAAACTGTATTATATTCTAATAATTATTAGTTAAAAAAAACTAAAAAAATGGCAGTGACTGTATTTTTTTATTTAGTTTTTCATCGATTTTTTAACTGTACTACTAATATGTGTAAGTACATTGTTTTTGTATTGAGTTGTGAAGCATGTAGTGGTACTACGTGCTGTGCAAAATTTCGTGTACTTATTTATTGTAAATATAATATTCGAGAGTCTCGTTACGCTGTAGTAGGACGGACATCGTTACACGTGTCAGCCGGCGCCACTACGTCTCCAATACTCAGCCCCGGACAGTGCAGGCGTGACGTCATCGGTGTCGGTCCTCGAGTGGGCAGGCCCGCTCTATCTTACACTACACACGTTTACTTGTAAACGTTGCTCGTATCTCTTAATTACGCGGCCCGTAATTATATCAGAGGAAAGTTTCATTGTCGTTATAACAGCGTTTGCAAGTAAAATAAGCGATTCTGTAAACAAAATTTAGAGCCAACACTACTAAACAACCGCTGCGCTACCTCCCGCGTGCTCTGCAGTGGGCGAGGCACGGAGGCTGGGGACTGGCCGCGGTGCGTGCCACGCGGCATCACCGACGTAATTACGTACATGGGCGTTACAGTTCCCCAGTAGTAGCAGTGTGGGGTCTAAAGTTTGTGAAGTACAGTTGTAAACTAATGTATCATGCGCAGCGACCAGCTGGCGGCGCGGGCACGCGGCGTACTGGCAGCGTGGCCGCGGCGTACTGGCAGCGTGGCCGCGGCGTCCCCGCAGCGTGCCCGCGGCACCAAGCGTTGCCCCTCTCTAATAGAGATGTACTTTTTGTAACACGCCGCGAGTTTTATTTCTTGACCAGTATTCCTTTTCCTGTCATTTCCTGATTCCTATTCCTGTCCTAACTTACAATGAGGAATAATTAATTTTATTCTCTCTTAGTTCTATAAATCTGAGCTTAAGTATACAATTATATTATCATAGTTCCTTCATTTCCCCGAAGGAGCAGCCAGAGGGGCATAATATAGTTAAGGTGCTCCCTCACCGGGAGCATCCACGCGTAGTTTAACATTATAGATTCGACTTGGAGCATTACATTACAATAATACCTCCCTGACTAACGAGCAATTGCGTGCAATGTAACATCTGAGGGAGCACATTTACATGTTATATTAATTACTCACTTAGCGCCAGTTACTAATGAAATAGCGATCCTATAGCTCTAAACACCTGCCATAATTCGAGGCTCCTGTTACTAAGAATTTTAGAAACGACAAGCTATAGAATTTTAGATACAATTGCCCGTTGCAGACCATAGCATTGGGTCAAAATACGAACCGTACTGTACACGAAGTCACACAATACAAAACCACTACTTGTCGTTAACAACACCAGTTTCGTAGCACGAGCACAGCAGAGAAGTACGTTGTTGCTGAATACCGCCACTATTCCTGCTTCGAGCCCCGGCAAGGTTGTTCGCAGCCCCAGCAGCAGAGTAGCACCTACCTACTATGGGAGTGTTATTAACGGGTAATATGTATGGTAAATTGCTGTAAATGTGCGTCATGTATAGTAAATATATAAAGCCGAAGAGTGTATGATCGCACTAATCTCCGGGACTACTGGTTCGAATTGTTAATTATTTTATACTAGCTTTTACCCGCGGCTTCGCTCGCGTCACAAAAGGATAAAAAGTAGGTAGCCTATGTGACATATACCAATACACACAGCGCCATCTATACCAATACTTTTGTTTTCCCTCGGGAATATTAAATTTTTCCGGGATAAAAAGTACCCTATTATTTAATCCAGACTTCTAACTTTACCTCTGCAAAATTTCAAAGCAATCGGTTCAGTAGTTACGTCGTGAAGGCAGAACAAACAAACTCACTTTCCGATTTATAATGTAAGTAAGGATTCGATCATTTATCGAGGAAGGCTATAAAACATCACGCTACGACCAATACGAGCAGAGCAGCGGGTAACACCGCGCAGGTTAAGCTAGTAGGTACTAAAGTGTGCGTTTGTCGTTCTGAAGAAATGAAAACAAGATTTCTATTAACTGGTGTTATACGGTTATACCACATGAACGTTTGGGAGAATATTTATATGTGATGTGTGTTTGTTAGGTGTCCTCCAATACGTAAAAATAGTAAATACCTAGAGCGATTTATATTTGGGTGAAACATTGCACTTTGTATCTTGGGAACACGGGCAACGCCGCTGGCAGAAGCTAGTACATAATCTTATATCATATTATTCTTCTAAACTTTAGAAGAATTTATATAAATGTAAAGTTTAAGCAAATTAGCAGAGAGGTAAACAAAACTCACAATTTCGTCCGTTGTGTAATGAATCTTGTTGTACAGATCTGAAAGATAATAAAAGTTATAAGTGTGTATGGGGAGAGGCAGTTTATATATACTTGTGTGTCTTCATGTTCTCAAGATTATAAACCTACATAATATGGTATGTATGTAGATTAGTTGTGACTACACAAAATAACGGTGCAATCAAACTGGGTCTGATGATTGAATTGAAATGTGGCTGATGGAACCTTCGAGGCTTCGACTGCTTACTAATAAACATAGGGTGGGTGGGGTGGGGATTATAATATTATTATGTCGATTTCTCCTGATGGTGACGAGCGACGAGGTGGCTGCATTATACTTGCCTGCGTAGTTTTTGTTGCTGTGAATTTATTTACTAATGGTGACTTTGTTGCAGAGATTAATGAATAATAACCAGTACCTAGTAGTAGACCAACATGACAGGGTTTTGATTCCCGGAATAATTCTTTGAAGTGATTCTCCAATTACGTAGTAGGTACGGTACGGTATGTATAGGTACTTAGTACTTACTAGGTAAAAAACCTACATCTTAGCCTACAGTTTACTTAATTTCGATTAGCTACTATTTTATAGAGACTATCGAACGGATAATACATAATGTAAGTAGGTAGTTCATGGTATTTACAGCCGATGTATTGTCTATCAGCAAGTAGCTCGCTAGTCGCTAGGTTGCCGACGCGGGACACTCGTGTACAGCCCATTACTCCTGCTAGGTACTCGCCATTGTGCCGCTGTGACACTGGCACAATGGGAAATGGTACGGACACGCAGCTATCCACTATTCATTTGTATTTTTTTTTTATAAAATATGCGACATATCTTCTGTAATGCGAGCCTGCAGTGTCGTGTTGTAGTTAGTGGATCTTCTGCAGCGTAACCTGTAGTGTGGCGGGGCCCGGGACGCGCACACGCCGGGCGGCGCACGCAGCGCCCGCGCCAGTCGGCTGCGCGCTCATCCCGCGGAGGACGCTCGCTGACTTCACACTCCAATTGGGACTGGTGAGTACATTACATATTTTATTGGGTTCATGTTATGTTTTTTACTAGGTACTTACCTAAATTACATTTACTAAAAAATAACACTAAAATAATGTTCCTTTATTCACAAACCCTTAAGGGAAGAACTAACTGAAGCTACCTTTAAGTACTTACCAATGTTCTGAATGGTACCCTTTCTTGTTATAAAAGATAAATAAGTACCTACTTAGTCGAACTTTAAAAAAAAATAACTCATTAAACTAAATAAACCTATTGTACTGTTTCTGGCAAAAGATTATAATCACTATCACAAACCTGTTACAGTTAGTTTGTTAAGAGCCCAGGACTCCAGTCATCCGAACCTAAGTCCTGTTTGGCGCCCGAAGCTAACTTTTTACAAAACACGAACTGGTTTTTCGAACGCTGCGTTAAAGGTTATTTCAAATCAGATAAATAAGTAAAATAATTTCAGGAGGGCTCTTTGGTATCACATGGTTGCTATAGCTTTGAACTTTCCTAAAAAACTATCTAGTTGTACCAAACAACTATCCGAATTGTTGCAGTAGTGAGTTATTTTGTCCATTACTAACATTATCACTAAGAATCTTTACGTACTAAATATCCATCATGTCGTTTTGTATTACATATGCCTCTCAATAAATTCACATATCCTGTACCATCTACGAAATTGTTACACCTACTAAATTTAACTGGAAAGCGAGTGAAAAATTCCCAACTTATTTTTCTTAAAAAAATTCCGAATACTCAGGGTAGCCAGATTGGCTTAACTTACCACACTAGATAGCCACTATGTAAACCACATTTCTTGATCCTCTTAGGGCCGATTTATTAATAATCAGTTAATTCTTCCATGCTAAAAACTGCCAAAAGTCAATTTTATTGTACAGTTAAGATTAAATTGATGATTGAAAAATCGGCCCTTTCTGATTCAAAAATTGAAGTCTTGCTAGCCTACAGAAATCGAAATCAACTGGGTGTCACTAATCATATCGTGGTCGAACAACCGATCTCAAAATAAAATCAAGTTGCATGGACACGTAATCTATTTGAATTTGTTAATCCAAATAGATCTTAGACAGAATGTTCTGTCAAAAACAAGGCGATCCAAAGATTTTGGATAAGGTGGATTACATATCGGTTAGTTAATTTGGTCTTATGAGGATCAAGACAGGTTCGAGTTCAAGTTTTGGATCTATGTAAACATTCCCAAAATAACATAATTATGATTCAAAATTATAATACGTCGGTGGTACTACTATTCTACTTCTTAGCTTTAATCTGGACATTTGCATAAATGTGTACAGATTAGCCGTGTAAGAATTTATAAAACTCATCTTTTAGTAGTGGTTTAACAAACTACATACAACACTTCCCCGCTTTAACAAAGTCTAGGCATTTTGTTATGATTGTTTATATTACGCAATTGTATTATTCTATGTGTGTAGTAAGAATTCTGTCATACAGCCTATAGCTTACGTTGCTACGTAGGTATAACGTGAGCCTCATTCGATAAACACAAATATGATGTAGGTTTGTACTTATTTGTTTTAATACTTCTGTTGTGTATTGTACAAACAAAATAATTGTCATACTTAGTTCGATGAAACGACCAAACTAAATCTGCTGCTTTACTTAAGCAACAATTTGGAGGTGACATGCTACTTTCTGCACCAGTAGGCTGCGTGGATTTCCCATGTAGTGATGATGATATCCATAATAACATGATGAACATATTCGCACAAAATATTCCGGTCCGCATTTTCTCCGTTTCGTCATCATCAGCCCGTTCCCAACACCCGGCTGCACCTTTGCAATCGCTGCATTAGGAAGCTTTTTCCAACTACTGTCACTCCACCTGGCAATAGCGTATTGCACTATACGGTACGTTTGCCTAGATGAGGATGAGTCTACTCCAAAAAACGACTAACTCAATGGTCATTGGTTTCACAACGTCCATTCCAAGTCCACTGACATTTTAGGCTATGATAACAACGGTTCTCTGTTGGATCACCTTTTGTAAGTTTTTATATCTTTCATCGATACTTCCATACTCAGTACAGCTCTCAACGTACTTTGAGACCGGATATATGTATACATCAATGTAACATACACGCTGCAGTCAGGATAGTACCGACACACAGTGTTTGTTGTCCGAAGCGGTGCACAATAAAACAAGTGTTACACATTCATTCACTATAACACAATATTAAACGGATATTTGTTGACAAACAACGTTACGGCTCGTTACGAAACTATTTCATGAGCGTATCAATATTACGCGACAACTGTAAGGCTGGACGCACTGGCCACAGGATGCACGATGCATAATACGGACTGCGCCGTGCTCCTCTATGCAGTAAAAGTTTACATGGCGGGCTCTAGAGGTAGGCTCAAGGTCGTCCCTTCAGTACGCTAACCTAATAGGTATAATATTATAGACCTAACATATGTTGGGTGACACCATGTTTGTAGCCGACGCAGTACACCTCGGCTACAAACATGGTGTCACAATGAACAAATATGCTATTTGTGTGCTGCGCAAATTGTTGATCTGGGTGTGTTGTGCACGCGAGATTCATGTTTGTAAACGCACCCACAGTACAGGAGTAAATCCTAGCGTGAAGCACGCTTAGTAAGCAAGATGTAGCTTGGGTGTAGTTATCCTCCCAAAGCTCAGCTTTGATCGCGTGGAATGCTTGATGTTACATAAAAACTTGTTATATAATTTTCACGCTTTTCCCCACTTTGAACTTATCTTGTAACATTTGATTAACTAATTTACTTCATAAATCTTAATCACTAATATTATTATGAGAAGGAATTTAATAAACATTAGGTACAGTACATTCGTACAATATCATAAATAAGTTAAGTAACCCCTACTATATTTATACCATTGCTATTTATATTATATATATACCATTGCTATTTATCGCCATCCTACTATTGTGAGCAATTACGAGTCTCTGCGTCTGCTCATAAAATGTCTTGATGAAGTAAGTTAATTGCCACCATAACAAATAGGAAGCAGGAATGTTATTGATTGCGCGGTTGGCGCAGTGGCTGGGCCACCGGCTGCTGCGCAACGTGTCGTGCGATCGATCACAGCCCGCGCGGAACAACTCTTTGTATTATTTATAAATTGTTTTCTGGGTCTGGGCGTGATATGTATGTAAATGTATGTACATAAAAATGGAGTCTCGTTTTAAAAAAAACAATCGTAGTCACTTAATAGATAGCTTTAGTACGACTTTGGTATAGACAATTGGGAATTGATTGGAGAGACCCAATATAGGACAGTTCATTCACTCTTCTTGGTCTTGTTCTTTATTAGGTACTGAAGTTCGTGTCTATAAAAGCCCTTCTCAATCGTAACTTTCTGTGAACGGGAACTATATGGAGGTAGAACCCTGGGACTGTATAAGTTTAAATATTTTACCCCTCAACAGACTTAGCTGAAATCAATCAGGTACAACAAAACAGTGACACCCAACAAAGGACATATGATAGTTTTTATCCCAGAAGCCAAGAAGAAATGATGAAATACTAGGTTCTGCCAGCTGTTGCCTGGAATTGTGTCCGGTATATGGCAATAGGCTCACTCACCACCTATTACATGCGATTCATAACATAAATAGTGGGTATTATGGTTTATGTTGTGTGTAAATTTTCGGTGGTCCATCTCTGGTGGCGAATAAATTATTTTTCTTTCTTCTTCTTTCTTTCTTTCTAATAAATTATATAGCGGCATTAAGTGCCGTAATGTACATCTCTGCCTACCCCTTCGGGGCTAAAAGGAGTGATGTTATGTAGCTTCTGCCAGCGGCTGCCCGCCTTCCTGGGGGTAAAAGTAGCGTATGTATGTACTTCAGGCCATAATCTACATATGCTCCAAACTTTATCCCGGTCCCTTCAGCCGTGTTCATGTCACTGAGTAACAAACAAACACACAACGCACATTCTTTCAAGTATAAAGTAAAGTGAAAAGTAAATTTTTTGTCTGTCTGTCTGTATGTTTCTGATAGAAACGTAAACTACTCGACAGATTTTAACGAAACTTGGTACAATTATTTTTCATACTCCTGGGGAGGTTATAGTATACTTTCCATCACGCTACAATCAATAGGAGGAGAGCAGCAGTCAAGGGAAACGTTGGGAAAACGGGAAAAGTAACTCCATTTTTTAAGCTTCCGTCGCTTGTGCAGTCCTAATGGTTAAAGCTACATAGAAAGCATGTATGACGAAAGTGATCTACATAAAATTATTTAAAAAATATCCCAGAACAGCATATGTCTATCTTTTATGGTTGACTCACAATAACACGTGTAACTCCTGATAGCTCAGCAGTTCTGAGCTTTCTGCTTATATTTGTTTACGCTTGAGTCTATAATACTCTCAGTCATCCATAATATAAAAAAGTTAATAAAAAAAATAATCATTGAAATCGGTATATAAACACCGAAATTATACATGAAATACGCTAATTTGACGGGACGGTTGGTGCGGTGGCTGGGCAACCGGCTGCCGTGCAACGTGTCGCGGGTTCGATTCCCGCACGGAACAACACTTTGTGTGATCCACAAATTGTTGTTTCTGGTCTGGGTGTCATGTGTATGTGAACTTGTATGTTTGTAAACGCACCCAGGACACAGGAGATAATCCTAGTGTGGGGCAACGTTTTTTTTAAAAGAAAGAAAGAAAGCAAGAAATAATCCAACGCGCCCGTCGCGCGTGTATACTAATCATGCTATAAGGATTATTTTTATGTAACGGTGTGTGTATTTTTGTTACTCAGTCATATTAAAACGACTGAATGGACCAGAATGAAATTTGGAACACATTATGGTTTGAAGTATTACGTAGGTTTACCCCTGGAAATGCGGCCGAAGCCGCTGGCAGAAGCTAGTTTATAATAAAGTAAGTAAGTAACGTCCATTGCGGACCACTCGACCACTTAGTATTCGACAAACTTATATTAATTGCGTTTGGTACAGTAATTGTGTCTAAGGATCGAGTCGCCCCATTAAGTTTGTTTTTTCGTGTATGTATTTTTTCGCAATAAAAACGTGCCCAGAATATTAAAGTATAATCATACCAAGTTACATCGTAATCGGACCGGTAGTTTTTGCGTGATGCGTGAATATACAGACAGACGGACAAAAGACAAAATATTTTTTAAATCTTATTTTTGGGTTCGGTGTATATCTAGTAACACAGAGTTTACACTTCTACAGTTTTATTATATGTATAGATATGGATAAACCACGAGATTCACTGTATTTTAAACCACTAAACTGTGTTGATTAGGATGAAATTTGAGATTCGAAAAAGGTCATCATAGAATTTATTGCACGGGAACGGGAACTGTATTGGTAAAACCCCGTGGGACTGGACTCGCGGGCTAAGTCGCGGGCAAAAGTTAGTTGGTCATATACTTAAATGAATATTGCCCAGTTTTGTGCGTGCGTACAGCAGGCGGAAGGTACCTAGTTAATTCCCGCGGTCAGATAAGTTGGTAAGGAGAACTGATAGGTAATCATTTATAGACGAGCCAGTTTAATTTATATTAAAAAATAATGAATGACCCGGGCTTTGGCACAAAAAGTGATGTTTTTATAGTGTTATCGCAGCGAGGGTCGCGTTATCAGCGGACACGGGGCGGGCGCTGAGCTTCCGTCCGCGGCTCGCGAAATACCGTCTCCGTGCGAGAAGCGCGGTGACCTACATACATAGTTGTAGTTACATACATGTACACGTAACAATCACTATATAATGATGTCTAACTACTTGTTACAATAACGTAACATCACCTCTTGCCATGTTGCTACCCTGTGATAGGAAGGCACAAGTAGGTACACAATTTGTATCTAACACCCCTATCTCTGGACTCTAGTCTGGATCAATATTGTATTACTTAAAATAATTCTGTAAAAAACTGCGACTTCTTAAAATAGGTACAAATATCCGTATTTACTGCACAAAATGCATGCAACCATTGCACGGTCCACGGTGCAACAAATGCAGTCGTATCTCATAAGTTTCAGTCAGGGAGGATGCGTCATCATTGGATAGTATTAATTTTGTACATAAATCATGTTTTCCAGCGGCCATCTAATAAATGTAACTCATTCCTAGAATTTTGTATGGCCATGTTTGTCGTACAGGGGGATGCGCTTGTATAGGTAACATCTTAGATGCCTCGGTGCTGTCTATGGTTTATCAGTTTTTATGATGTCACAATTATAGTGGTATCAAATGTTAGTAGTTGAGTTTGTAGTTATACTAACGAATAGTGGATTGTAGACACACAGTGTAGGCAAGCAATGGGGCTTACCTACTATCGAAAGCTCGAACCAGTATTGCATATCGTTGTGTAGCGTGTAGACAGCAGTCAAGTTTATGGTGGTGTGCAGTTGCAGGTAGAGTCGGTTTAGATATTATGATTGTGCTGGAACTGTTCACGAAGTACCAGCTCCCGCCTGGTCCTGGCCAGCGTGGCCCATACGACACGTCCGCCTCCGCGCGCCGGCCGCGAGGTTGGAAGGCTATCGCTGCAGATAATGCGGGTTCAAAAATAATGATGACAGACCCGTTTTAATTAAAAACGGTTACCAAAACATAAGAATTGAGTTTAAGTAGATTAAAATAATGTTTCATTTAAATGGCCCAGTTAGTTATGTTTTATTTATTAAAACAAAATAATGAATTGATTAAGGAATTCATATCAGTGACAACAGTTAGTAATAAAATTGTTATTATGTATTTTTATCGAATGCTTTGAATTATACACTGATATGTAAAATACATATCTAATTGGAAAATACTGATTGAAGGAACGAGATATTTGCTATATTTATAAGTATATTAATAAAAAGATAAGATAGCCAAGGATAAACATATGAGTAGGATACGAATCGGATCTACCTACTACCTAGTACCTACAATCCGACACTATATATTATCAACTGCTTACTGGCAAGGAACACTGCGTGCAGTCATTCAGCGACACACATATATTGCGGACATTGCGTGCAGCTGTACATCTCCATCTGCAATAATCATCAGTAGACCGAGCGTGTGTAGCTGAGGCGCATGTAGCTTCCTTCAACTAAACCTCCCCCGGTATTATTTCTGTTCTTTGTTGTCCTATCTAGAACTAGGTACTTGTAAATCAGTAAAAAAAACGGTGGATAAATAAGTAGGGTATGAGTTTGACTACTGACTAGGTACACCTACCCTCTCCACCTCATAACAATTCCATAAAAGAGCGACATATATACAGAAACAATAACAAGCCTAACTAAATACATTAGGTGTTGTACATCCTGTACATACTCGCAATATTATGGTTCGGGTGCCGGCCTAGATGTGCGGCGTGACGCGGTGACGTGCTCCGGCCACGTATTTAGGTCGAACACAAACGACATGAAATACCCAACCTACACGTTCAGATTCTCTCAAGCAACGACCGACGACTGCACTGCATTGCACCCTAAACCGATCTAGAACATTCTACGCGGTCACTGATACATAATTACGAACAATCTCCCAGTCTTTGCCACTGACTACCATTAACAGTAAGGTACATCGTTGTCATAGCCTTTGATATCCATGGGTTTGCGCAATAATACGATGTGTAACAATGAGGTAGGAAATTGGAATGCAATAAATAATAATCTCCAAGTGGGTAATCGCATGGATATGGATATGACTCACATGATGCGCTTCCTGGCAACACCCATGCAGTATATACGCAGTAACTAAACAATTACGAGTGGATTACATAGTTGTGTAGTATTATATCATACTGTGATGCAGACAGATATGGAGTGGAACCCTTAATCAGAATCTGTGTGTTAAGATTCAGGATAGGTACACGAATGAGAGATGTGTGTTCCATCGTGGACCGATCTTATTGTTTTGTATCAGCTGTGAGCTGGTTCTATTCATTCCTTCCTAACCATGTGACTGCAATGTCGTCACTGGGCCGTGGGGGTGCAGCAGTCGCTTCTCAATTGAGCCAATTGTAAGGCACCCGCGACCTATAGCTTTGGCTGGATGTGACGTCAGCCTGCCACTGGCCACTGAGACACTGCCGCGTCAGCTGGTGCCAACAAATTGTTCCAATCAATTTGTACACAATAACAACAGTTAGTGGAGTATTATGTATATTGTATATCAATTGCGGTCATTTCGTACAGTGTGTTATTATTTGTCGTCAGTTCCATCGTGAAATATTTTTTAAATGATATCATTAATGCACAATACCATGCGGAGTGCTTGCAGTGCAAATGTAACCCGCGATCAAGTTACAGACGCTCTGTTTGAGCGTCTCCTCTTACCCCTGTATCGGTGTGCTGACTTGGCGAAACAATGCATGCCTGCATGTCCATAATCTAATACTTATTATGTTACGAAAATGTTGATCAATGAATACTTTATCGACAAAGAGGAACTTATGAGTACCTCCTGTCATTAGCCTAATGGGATTAGGGTTCCCACCTAGCCTTACCTACATAATGAAATAGGAACTAAACTTTAACATAATTAAGAGTTACATTGGTGTGACCACAAGTGCGACTGCCAAACAAGAAGTATGTATGTATATTATCAAGTCCTAGATGCACAGAGTGTAGAACCATGTCCAGTAAATGGTATATGACAATAGTGTCGCCCTCTACTATAACAAACAAGTCATGATGAGTATGTTCATAAATAAATCCATATCGATGATAAGTGGTCCAATGTTATAACAAAATTCTACCAAAAACATGAATGTAAAATGAGTACGGAGTTGGCTAAAATCTATCTCGAATGGTTTTCAAATTGAATTTGCGAAGGAAGGCATCGATAAAGTTGAGTGCGTTCTAAGAGTATTGGAATAAGAGGGCATTCATTATCGATAGGCAATAAAAACTAGTCAAGTCAGTATAGTTCATTTATCTGTAATCTACCGGTGTCCGGTACCAAGTTATTCGGTATTAAGTAAGTCAAACATTTTGTTTTGTATTGTCATCTCCCTCCATAAAAATGGAGGCCAGCTCAGGCTGAGAGCAACCCACGACATATCGTAACTAAAGTAATAATACAAAGGCTAGGTAAACACATATGACATACAGTGCACCGTAATGTAGTGCCTGAGCTGTGCGCTGCGTGTGTGTTACAACTAATACATTCTCGGAAGCGTCGTAAAAACCATACGAGTTGTGCAGATGTGGATGAGGTCATCAGACCACTGTCCACCGGCGTCCTGGCGGCCGTTAAATTAAATCATCGTGCTATATAGATAACAAAATTATCTGCTCGAATCATATTTTTAAACAATCAGACCTTAGAGACCAAGGATTACGAGGTTATCGCATTAAAACAATCTACGCATACGTTATTACATTATCCATTTTGAATATTGTTTAAAAGTTGCATATTATGTAGTTACCTACAACCGCTTGTTTAATTTTATTATGTTTTAAATTCTCGGAAATATAACTTGTCGCCATGTCGTATGATGTAATGTATCCTCTGCCGATTGATAACAACCCTACAGTAGTGCTTGGCCAGTCGAGTAGGCTGTGTGTGGCACTCCCTGGCACAGCTGGCGCAGTGCGCGCACGCCGCGCCTCACACAGCTTCCAGCGCGATGTAGGCTGCGCTGGGGTGCGTTGCCCTCGCTCGCCCCTCGATACCGCGTGCCATTGACACCGTGAACCCTACCAAGTACCAACCAGGTTCTCATTGCGCTTACATTACTCTGACTACAACTTTTAATTTTAAAGAAAGATTAACCTAAAGTTTAACCTGTTAGATTCTCTCTTATTGTTATAGTGTGACTCGAAACTATAGTAGAGCTTTTCTCAGTATATTTACATGAGTGCCTCGTCATTTTTAGTTAATTCAGGTTGTCTCACGATAGTAATTAATTAAACCATGTATTTTTACTAATAAATACCTTGCCATAAGCAGTAAGCGTAACAATCTTATAAATGTAATCAATTAAATTCGAGGATCAATACGACTCTCGAAACTTGTAGTAGGTATGGGAGATAACTACGGTTTGATTCTTGGAATTCGCTAGTTGGACGGAATAGTTCAGTGCACCGGACATCGACATAAACTCGATATGCGCGTAAATAGCACGAGTGTAACATGCACGCTGTGGCGGACTGCACGGTGCTAGGTATACGGCGATGCGATGGTAAGCAAAATATAGTTCGGCACGGACAGCGCCCACGCAGCCGCGGCCCGGGGCCGCACGCCCTGCCACACGATGTTACTGCTTACTGGAACTGTTAAAGCTTGTATTTTTACAGCATCACATAAAACAGTACGACTTCAAACTGGGTCATTCATAGAAACATTATTCGGATATTTCACTTGTTTATTAACTTTAGGACTATAATATAAGGAATGATGTATGTACCACCTACCAACAATAGACATAATATGAAGTTTGTTATTTGATCATCTGTAATCCGAAGCCGACGCGCGTGCCTCAGTTCTGATGCTTGTCGCTTAGTTTCTCTAGTTGCAGTGGTAAGTTTGTTTCGTATTGTTGCAGGTAGCTGAATAACTTGAACAATGAGGGGTCTCCTGGTGCTGGCCCTCGTGGTCGCAGTTCTATGCACAGTCGATGCTGAGGTGAGTTACATCTCATTATATTGTCCTATGTGTGCATGCATTGTGTCCATTAATGTTTCGGTGGATGAAGCATTCATTCCAGGAAACAGAAATAGATGAGAATAAACCAATTATACAAATATTATCAACCACGGTAAGCGCATGGTTTTAACGATGTGGTGGTATGTGGTGGTTGCAGCGTCATCGGCGACGACACCGACGGCTCCGGACAACCACCACGGAGCGACCAGCTCCGCCGGAAATAGCGGTGCCAGTGCGCGAGGACTCAGAGGCTGAGCACCTCGAGCTCGGCATGGCGGAGAGACTGGACGAGAGGCGCTTCCAGGTGAGGAACATAGTCACCAATATTATTACAAGCGACTGCTGACTGCTGCTTAATTTATTGGCTCACATTCTATTTACAAAAATAATATTGTTGAAACACAACATTGAACGCTAACAATAAAATAACATTTACATAATAACACAAGGTGCCCCGTGCCATGTTGCAGGATGCGGAGAGATCACGTGTCAACGAGATCATGAACGAAGCGTCCTCGCGCGAGGGCGCCGGCAGCGACAACGAAGTCAACGTGTTGGACGGTCAGTGGCACAGTGTCTTCGAGTCGTCAGTTAAGCCACCACAGTAATACTATGAGACTGAGTTTTGTTTCTGTCACAGATCCCTGTCTGAGGGTACACTGCAGCGCTGGACGCGTGTGTGAGATTGACGAACACGGAGACGCTGTCTGCAACTGCATCAAGGAGTGCCCATACGAGACAGACTCTCGCCGGAAGGTATATCTATAACAAGTTATTGTAATGTAATAAAGCTCAAGTGTTGGTTCATCTAGTTGATTGTGCTGTAGGTACGCTGTGGACATATATGTCGATGTGTTGTAGGTGTGCACGAACCACAACGAGACCTGGACGTCAGACTGCGAGGTGTACCAGCAGCGCTGCCTGTGCCTGGACGGGTCCGAGCTGTGTCGCGGCCCGCAGTACCACCACGTGCAGATCGAGTACTATGGCACGTGCCGCGAGATGCCGGTCAGTGCCGCACACTGTCACCAACGTTGTGGCCTCTAGTTCACCCACATTAACTAATGTGGAAGAACTAAGTAAGGGTTTATTTTATGTCTATTCCATCTTTACCTCAGGAATGTAGCGAGAACGAGATGTTGGACTTCCCCCGGCGCATGCGTGACTGGCTGTTCAACATAATGCGTGACATGGCGGAGAGACGCGAGCTGACTCCTCATTACCTGAAGATGGAGCGCGAGGCCGAATCCAACCTCACCCGGCGCTGGACTAACGCAGCCATCTGGAAGTGGTGCGACCTCGACGCGCACGACAACGACAGGTACCACTGAACCTCCACATCCACCCTGCACCACAGTTTATTACATAAATTTAAATAATGTAACCTAGCCTAAAACCGTAAAAGTAATTGAAAAAGGGTATAATTCTTATTTTAATTCCTCTTTGTACGAATCTACGCTTTAGAACGGCGACAAAACGTTGTGTGACGTTCGAAATAGATTTTGAAAATGATGACATGACTCGGCAGGTTCGTATCCCGGCACGAGTTGTTCCCGATCCGCGCACCGCTGATGGCCTTGGAGCACTGCATCGCGCCCTTCCTGGACCGCTGCGACGAGGACGACGACCACCGCATCACGCTCGCCGAGTGGGGCAAGTGTCTGCAGCTGGACGAGGTATTACCATATTACTTATTACACAACATGTTATACAGTATCATATCGCTGTCTTTTAGAAAATTAAAAGACCGGCCAACTTCAACCGACGAGTCACATTCACAGAGTGTCGTACCAATTCATTGCTATAAAAGATATCTTTATTTTTTTAACCGTCTTATTTATTAATCGAGGTTCGTGAGAGGTCAGCTAGCATATAGCAATAGGTCATATAGCAATAGCATAGTATAAATAACAAGTAACCCCGTTATAGAAGGCTACTTTCTACCTGACTTCTGGATTTCTACTTCGATACAAGTAATATGTGGAAGGGAGTAATAGTTGTTGTAACGTGCGGTGTTGTTGCAGTACGAGCTGGAGGACCGCTGCGACGAGTTCACCGAGGACCCGCCGTCCGGGCTCTGAGCGGCGCGCCAACACCTGCAGCAGACGTAGTCGGATGGTTTTTCTTAATGTTAAGTACGCTATGTTACGTTACATAAATAATATTTCTAAAGTAAATGAACCGTTACGCAACGGCGCCCGTGCGCTCATGTAAATAGCAATTACTGTGATCACGCTACCAAAACTTGTCGTTTTACAATAAATTCTAGAAAGTATTTCCTTGTTTCTTATTCAATGTCCGAGTCCTTGGAAGCACCCAGGGGCTGTTCATCGTCTTCAGCTAAATGTAGTGCGGTAGATTAGAATCATACAAACAATGAAACAATAAATTGTATTAAATGTCAAGGGGATGCGTATGTTACATAACGAGAGTATGTGATGACATGATGACGGATTGAAGGGTAAACATAATGAACGTACCGACGAGCAAAACCAGTCGACCTAGTTAGTGCTGGGCGACTCGAGCTGCACATTCGTGGAGTCAACACCATGTCCACCTCCGGCACTCGGCTCGGCAGGCACCTGCGTCAAACTGGCAGTAGTTACTGCGTGCTGAGGTCCTACCCTTACTGACATTGCCAGCTCCTGGTGAACTAGCAACTACGTGTTACCTAGACAAACAACAGAGTTCAGTTTTTTCTTAATAAACTATTTACATTAACATTTTTTCTTTTTTTTCTCCTAACCTTTTCCCAACTAGCTTTTAACCAGCAGATAACTACGGCCAAATGTCAGTACCGATGTTACCCATTTATTATTATTCTTGGTAGGACGAGTTAATGTCGTTGTAACAACTGTAGCTAGGTTACTGGAGCTGCCTGCTCTATTGTGTTTAGAGTGTCCAAAAATAAACGCTTCTTATCAATTTGAAGCATTAATTTGAACTTCAAAGCTTTATATATTGAAGCACATGACTGCACGGTTGGCGCGTTGGCTGGGCAACTGGCTGCCGCGCAACATGTCGCGGGTTTGATTCCCGCACGGAAAAACTCTTTGTGTGATATATGTAGGGGCGTCGACCACAACCGGGATCTGCGATTGTAATGACATCCTTGTATAGAAGCGGAGGTGAGATAAGTTCAGATTACACGCGGACGTGGGCCTGGCTCACTATTGTTGTAATACATTATACAGTATTACCTGCAGATATACCGATACTTGGCTCATTGATACTCATCTAATTAGTAGATAGTACGCTATCGCATACATAATTTGGTATAAACATCGTGACGTAGCGTATGACATGATCAGCAGTCAGTAAACACGTGCAATCTCTCGGACAGGTCCGTCATCGGTCACCCCTACACTCCACGATCACATCCAATTGACTTTTTTAACGTATAGAAGGTAACAGTAATGCAGTAGTACGTTTAAGGGCAACTGATTAATAAAGTGTAGCGGTTAGCGGTTGGGCAGGTGCTTGACTTATGCCTGAGGTCCAACATCCCCTAGATAAAGTTTATGCATCATCTGTTGAGAGTTGCTAACACTGCACTGACTGTCGTAGACTGTCTAGGAACTCAATTAATTCGTCGTAGGTACCGGTGGTACAGACCCTTCAATAGCACTTTCTTCATTTATTAAGTACCTTCTAACTAAATAAAGTCAAAACTACCTAGATCAAGTTGGCTTGCTGGCGTCTAGGTAAGTAGAGGTAGATACAATGACAAATTATTAAGTTATCACACAGCGATAATATCGTATAATTATTATGACAGGAAGTATTTAATTACTCAATATTATTTAATGATTTATACAAACAATGCTAATGTAGGGTTGCATTGAGTGTCCTGTATGCGCATGCGCTTGGTTGGATCAATGCGAATTAACAGGTACAGGTGCATCAGATGAAGACTTTCAGCATTACTATCTGAGCTACAGGTGGAACTGGTGCTGGTGGAAAAAGGCTCCATGAAGGGTCACCAATAGTCTGCATATAGTCTGCATCTCTCACTACGTAGTGATGATGATCGTTTCTTGTAGCAACTTTGCTAAATAAGTAAAATCGTGAACGGAGAAGATTTTACGGTTAATATTGACCTCAGTAAATAGTCTATTATTTTGTTTAACACTTTCAACATTCTTACTAATAGTATACGAATACAACGCGCGTGTAGCCGCACTGGTTTAAATAGTCTCTATGTAAAGTATGTAACAGACACACGCGTGGACAAGCGCACTAGCAAACAACACAACGAGGTGAAACAAATCGTTGTTTGATTAGATGATGACGAGACGATATGACAAATGAAATCACGAAGCTATAATTGTTGTCAGATCTGGTAATTACAAAGATAATATATCGCACCGATAGCGACGGTCTGACACGGATCATGTAGTTTTCCTGTTATACAAATAGATTATGTCACCACTGTTATTGATGAAACCGGGTAATCCGGGTATGCCCTCAAACTGCGAGCATCCGCTTGAGGTGGGGCACACTCGGGGTTCTGTGAATTACGTAAACTGTGGTCCCAAGCCAAACCGTGAGGACGATGGAACGAAAGGGTGGTCTTTATTCAGTAGTGGAAAGCTACTAATTGTTGGCCTGCTGAGGTTGGCATATACATATTATGGCGACGGCTAACATGTCTGTCTAACGATGCGATGCCTAAAAGGATTTCCGATATGGTGGCGTGATATTTTATTATCAACACAGATAATTTATCAGCGATCTCACGAAAAGTGGTTTTATTATAACCACAATGTCAACAACACAAAATTCTGGGATAATTAACTAATTCAAAGTTCGCGATGGCTGCGATAACTGGGAAACACTGGAGAAATGTGCGAGTCTAGTATATCCAGTATTAGGTATTACTTCTTACCAATATTATACCTAAATGCGAAAGTTTGTGTGTATGTATAAATTTTTTTATTAATCACAGTTTTGTTTTCAGTGTCTGTATCTACTTATGTATTTATTTTTTAAATATGTTTAATGTACAGAATTGACACTTCTACAGTTTTATTATATGTATAAATGTATAGATATAGATAGAACATAATTATAATTATGATTCTTAGAATCACAATATGTCACAAATGGTCTTAGAAAAAAATTTAGATCATTTTTGTAAACACTTGAACTTAGTCTCGGGTTCGATTCTGGGCGCTTACTCTTGAAACCAATCTCAATGTCAATGCAATTTCAATCCAATATGATCTCAATAATTATTAAATGTCAACACTATACAACCACAATCTTAGCTGTTACAATAGCATTCAGAGTACGGAATATAAAGACAAACTCAATACCATTTAGTTCATTCAATATCTACGCAATACGGATGCAATGGGCTCTAGTATTGCAACTCAAGAGTACGAAATTTCACAATACCAATGTCGATCGATCGGAATTGGATTCAAGAGTAAGCCCCCTGTTTTGTTGTACTGGGTTTTCTGGAATTGTGCCCGGTATATGGCAATAGCCTCACCCCCTATTACATAGGACTCATAACATAAATAGTGAAAAGTGGGTGTTACATTGTACAGTGGTATTAATTAAGTGCTGTAATCTGCATCTCTGCCTATCCCTTCGGGGGTAAAAGGCGTGCTATTATATGTAGGTTTGTAGACACTTTTAAAACATACAGTTGTAATGATAAAGCCTACACACATGGGTCTATGGGACTTTTGACACTTTATACGATACCTAATGAATATGATGAACTCAAGATGCCCATCAAAATATTACACACACTTCACTGACATAATATTTCCAAATGTCTACTCTGAGAGGGCTATTTCGACTTCCGAGCATAGTAAAATATATCAATTTGATACTTTAGTTTGAAAATAAAAGTTTATTTTGTGTTCCAATGTAAAAACTGATGAAAGGATACAAAAAGAATATATTTTAGTAAGGTGAGAAAGATGTCGTAAACTTTCATATTTTTCTTAGTTTGGTAAGTTGTAATGGAAAGTAAATTTTCTATCTATAGGCAACAAATGAATAATCACCAAAACTCAGTGTTATAATTCTAAGACAGTTAAATAATAATAATGTTTTGTAGTAAATCTATACTTATAATAAATCTGTAGAGAGGTAAATTCTGTACATAAAATATATTTAAAAAATAACTATCAAGGGGTGGTTAGGGATCGCTACTGATGCCAAAAATGCAATCAGTAAAATTTTTGTCTGTCTGTCTGTCTGTCTGTATGTTCGTTATGGAAACAAAAACTACTCGATGGATTTTAACGAAATTTGGCACAATTATTCTTCATACTCTTGGGCAGGTTATAGTATACTTTTCATTACGCTACGATTAATAGGAGCAGAGCAGTGAAGGGAAATATTGGGAAAACGGAAGAAGTTACTCCATTTTTTAAACTTCCGTCGCGTGTGCAGGCTTATAGGTTAAAGCTGCGTAGAAATCATGTATGACGGAAATATTCTCCTTAAAATTATATAAAGAATATTCCTCGACAGCATATGTCTATCTTTTATGGTTGACTCACAATAACACGTGAAACTCCAGATAGCTTAGCAATTCGGTGATTTCTGATTGTATTTGTCTATTCTAACGTTTACAATACTCATTCATAGACTTTACGCTGTAACTGAAAGGCCAATGGTTGAAATTAGCTTGACTCGATATTATAAATGAAAATATGTGAGTTTATGTGTATGTTTGTTACTCAGTCATATTAAAACGACTGAAGGGACCGGAATAAAATTCGGAACAGATGTAGATTATGGTCTGAAGTGATACATAGGCATTTTACCCCTGGGACCGCGGGCGAAGCTGCTGGCAGAAGCTAGTATAAAATAAATTAATACGTTCCTCTATTAAATTTACCTTTTTGTTATTGAAAATTTTATTTCTTATGATTACGTTCATATTCGCAATATTCGCATTAAAAATACGCGAATAATTCGCGAATGCGAATATTCGTTACGTCGCTTACTTTTTTATCTTGGTAGGGACCTCAGTATTTAGATCCGTACAGAGGGCTTAGTATAGTACGAGTTTGTTGTACGCCTTCGTCACTCTGATTGGCCGTCTCCAAAGAACCCACCAATTAGACGCCTTAGTACGAGTTTGTTTTACGTTTATAGTAATCGTAACGAGTACGCGTCACTGTTCTGAGGCCTTAATACGACGAATATTTGATTTACCGAACGCGGTCTCGGTACGATTACTATAAACGTAAAACAAACTCGTACTAAGGCTTCAAGACAAGTCTAACAAAGCCATTACCTTTCCGCTGGCGACACATGGATATATTGTTCCTGTTAACTGTTTCCAATTACCTATGTCACCAAACAGATGTAGGTAACGAAAGTAAATAAAAAGTATTAATATATTTTTATCCAAGAGTACGAGCACAGCTCCACTCGCCAGTACAACGAGTACCAGTGATACAACCGCTTGTGGTGATGTTATCTCTGTTCAGTGAGGTAGGTGGGCGCTGGCCAGTGGCTACTAAACACATGACGTTGCGCGCTTATCGCGTGGGGCGGGCGCTATCCGCGCTGCTGACCGGTGCTATTGGTAGTTGTCTGGTCGAGTCGAGGCATGTTGATATCCTAATTTCTTCGGTGATTTATGTACCTTTATGATAACCAAGTTATTTCCACAGCATAGGTACTATCAACATAACATTAGCGGAGTAGCGAAACGTTGCAGGCGCTAGACAGTCGGCAAAATTTTGTAGCAAAGTTACACTTCAATTAATACACATACACATACACTGTGAAATCTATCTATCAATAAATCTATATTATATAAATCTATTTCGTTTTGTTCCGCGGCAAAAAACTTGCCATATAGAGCAAGGTCCCCTGAACTGCAGACCTATGTTATTTAATAATAATAAAAGCTAAAAGTTTGTCAGCGCATGCTCCCTACACAGGTAAGAACGATGGACCGTAAGAAGTTTGGGTTACAATGGCTTTGGCAGGTAAACGTCACTAAAGGTGTGTAAAATACCGACCTAAATACATCACACAATAAAGTGTAATTTTTTTGGTATTAACTTAAGAATATCATTAAAAATCACGTTATTCATTAGCAGACACTTAACATCGTGGACAGACACCCTTAATGTTCATGAAATTAAAATTTTACTTACGGTATCGTATATTATAAGCTGATTTTTACAAATAAGACTTGGGTATGAAGTAGATGATGTTTCCTCATTAGCCAGACACTTGATAGTTCCAACCCCTTGCCGGACAAGCATGTACAGTACCTGTAAGTAAGAGAGCGCGAGGCAGTATGCGTATGGGTGGGTGTGAGTGAGTAGCGAGTTAAGTCTACCGCGAAGCCGCGAAGCTTCACTGTGCAAGTTAAATAAAAGTTTGTCAAATAGAAGTGAACAACTGCGACCCCTGATCAAATGTACAGCGTAGGAACATTGGTTGTACCTACGTTGCGTACACACAGCGTATTAGAGTCACCGGACAACCTGAATAAGCTGTCAAATCTGAAATTACCCTCATTGTTGGAGCTCCCTCACAGTGGGACACTGAAAATCATCAGTGCTTCATGCATTTTATTTTCATTCCTTGAAAAGCTGAATGAATTGAAGAAATCTGAAAGAAAGAAAGGAAGAAAAAGAAAATAAGAAGAAAGAATTTAATACTTATAGAAGTAACACCCACTTTTTTCACTAAAATACCGATACGTAATAAATCGTTATTATCTTATTACATACAAATTACTTGTACTAAGTACCTCTAGGTAGGTAGCTAAACATTTTTTTTTGTTGTCGGAGGGAAACCTTCAAAAGGCGCCTAGCTTTTTGTGGAGAAAGACTAGGGAGTGTGGGATTCTTACCTCACTAAAACCACCCCGGTGGCCACCCTCAGCACCTGTAAGGGGCACCGGGTCCTCTGAAGAGACCTGCTCCGGAGCCCCCACGATGCAACGCCTGATACAGCACATCCCTAGGGAGACGAGCGTGTCCCTTGATCATAGGTAGCTAAACCTAGGTCTAGTCTAGAATGTAGAAACTGTATTCAAATAATTTCATAATAATATGCAAATGGATTTAACTCTGCATAGTCACGGTGTTAATATGTTTTGGCCATTTTTAACTGATTATGACGCTTCCGTCACGTTACTTATATAAATAAGTACATGCTCACTACATCGACATCACTTCCTGCACTGGTTCTTCAAATCGGTGAGCTGCAGTATGGCTGCAGGTATTTAAAGAGTTAACTCGTCGAGTACCGGTTTTATAGACACAATTAAAGAACAATGGGTCGCGGTCACCGGTGACCGCTTGGTGTTTGACAGTTTAACTTGATGACTCTGCTTCTTCGAAGAATTATGTGTATTTGTAGGTAGGTCGTAGGTACACCACAAGCAGTTGTAATAATTGAATCATGTTTGATTAACTTCATTTCGGTGTAGGTAAGTATCTATACCTACAGTAAGTAAGGTGTTATACATATATTAAAGACCCGTGGACCAGTCACTTTAATTAAAGTAGTAGTTTCATTGTCGTATGAGGAGAGGAAGCTGAAGACAATCACAGAGTATACGTACTTGATCGAGATCAATGCGTATTTAATAATCTAATGGCTGACAAAATTATTACATTTGACCGAACGCCTCAAGATGTGGCACCTACGTACCTACCTATTAATTATTTATTTACCCATAAAATATTCACAAACATTTCGAAACGCCTGGTCGACGCATCTCATGACCAGAGGGCTCGTCTTTTTCTTGGTCAGATGACGTGGCAATGCTGCCAGCCTTCTGGGTACTTTCCCTCGGTACGTTGACGTCGATGCCTCGGTGCTTTATGCAAATAGTTATTCCACCAAAAACATTCTGTAAAAAACTAACCAAGTCTCGATGGAGCTGCTAGTTTATCCCTAAAAGTAATAAAAAGTCCGTTTAAAAAACCGACTTCAAAAACTAAGAACAAACGAAAAGTAAAAACTAAAAAGCAAAAAATAACTATTATTGGTCATACGTACTTACAGCTTACACACCCACTGATAGGTTAGATGTCGGTGCCACAAACCCATAATAATATATATCTTAGTAATGGTCACAGGTATAATCCATAATAAAATTGTAAACAGCTTAATGATGTTAGGTATCTAATAAGGTTTTAATGAATAATTTTATGTAAAACTCGGTTTTTTTAAACGTAGTTTTTATTTTTATATTATATACTTTTTAGTTTAGTACTAGAATATATTACATTATGTACATACAACTCACATATCGGTGCAAAGTTTTCATCAATACATATTATTCAAGCTCAAACACCAGGTAGCTACTGTTAACTATTGTTCTCTTAGCTATCATAATAACTTAATAAAAGAGCACAATTCAACAATAGCGCGCTCACGTAAGCTCACATGCACCCTCACACACACACACACACACACACACCCTCTCACACACACACACACACACACACACATACAGTAACTAACTGCCTTATCTGAGTCCTAGTTATTTTTATTTATTTATTTTTATGGTTTCTGATGTTATTTTCCATATACAGTAAGGTAATGAGCGATTGGCTCTTACAAGTTTACCTACAGTGATCAAGTTTCATAATGAAATACGTTATTCACCATGTCTGCATGCTTTGTTATACCCACCTGCATTTGTCTGATTATCTAATCACTTGTATTTCTTACTCAAAATTTGCTTATTATTTGTTTATCACTTTTGTATTATTTTTCTGTTCACTATTTTATGTTGTATGGTTGCACTGTAACTTTGATGCGAGAACCAACTAGTCAAAACCTTTACCACTGGGCCACCAAGATACAGGCTGCGCCTAGTTTGGGGCCCACGGGCACCTCTACCGTATCTGTATTTATGTAAATACTGTTTGCTTCCATGCCTACATGTAATCTAACTTGTGTATGCCAATAAACAAATTTTATTTTATTTTATTTTACTATCATACTACTTCATCATTAAACATTTGGTGATAACCACACCACACCTATGTAGGTGTAAAGTCCTCATCAATACAAATTAATCGAACCCAAACACAAGATAGCTACTGGTAACCGCTGAAGAGTTCCATCAACTATCGTACTACTTCGTCATCAGACCCTTATTGACAACCACACCACACCTAGGTGTAAAGTCCTCATCAATACAAATTAATAAAACCCAAACACAATGTAGCTACTGTTAACCGTTGAGGAGTTCCCTCGACTGCCTCTCGGCTTCATCATCAGATCAACTCCAGACCTTTATCAGATAGTAGTGGTTTAAAATACTTAACGAAAAAAGTAACAATAGCACTAGTCGCTCCTATATTTTTTTTAAATTACCCTCGGTTCTTTTGAGATTCCATCATCAGATCCTCCTGACATCATGACAATAGGACCAAATGACAACCCTACCCTTTCAAACATAAAAGAATTTTTGAAATCGGTCCAGGCGTCTTCGAGTAATCGAGGAACAAACATAAAAAAAATACAGTCGAATTGAGAACCTCCTCCTTTTTTTGAAGTCGGTTGATGAAATATAACAAAGTCGTGCCAAGTTTAAGGTTTCTTATTGCGAATTCGTTATTACTATAGTTGATGTTGTGTGACTTTGCCGTTGAAGGGTACACAAGGGTACAAAACCAGGTGCTCCATGACACCATTGCACCAATCTGTCGCCAGAACCGCTACCCATAGACGATGGAAAATCGACAAAATCTGTACGCACTGATGCTGTTCCCCAGCATCAGTGCGTACATTGATGTGCGATTTTGTCGATTTCGTAGAGTCCCCTGAGTAGATGCACAAGATGTTGCGGTGTGCCCATATCCAGTAGAGTTCTCCATAGCGTCGGCCATTTCACTGAGTCGAACGCTTTTGAGAGATCCACAAAGCATATGTGTGTGGGCTTGTTGAATTCTCGTGCTTTTTCGATAATTTGACGAACGATGAGAATTTGCTCACGGGTACCCTTGCCCTTTACAAAACCAGCCTGTTCTGGCGCAACTTTTCTGGATAAATATGCCTTCAGTCGCTCGTTATAATATGTAGCATTATTTTACTAGCGTGTGTTATAAGGGCAATAAGTTGAAAGTTGCCACATTTCTTAGTCGAACTCTTTTCATGTAGCGGAGTGAAAACTGTGTGAGCCCACTCTAAAGGCCATATCTTGTTGCAGATGGTATGAAATATATGAACAGTGTACTCTCCCATTGCTCGGATAGTTTCGATTGGAATTTGATCTTTTCCTGTAGTTTTCAAATGTAGAATAGCGACTCTGACTTCTGATTCCAGAATACCTGGCTCTAGCATATCACTCGTGGGTTCGGCGGTGGATGAGAAACTTTGCGACTGAGGATCCTCAAACAAGGATTGGCGGTAGCTCCTCCAGACCTCCGAGATTTGACATAGCTCAGTAACCACATGACCATAGTGATCTTCAATAGCCCATGTTTTTAAAAAAATATATCTTAAGTTGTATATTTAGTAATAGTTAGTATATATTTTATTTAAGTTTGTATTTTTTGTAAATAAAAGATGAAAGATAGTACCTACTAAGTAGACTTGATAGGTATTATTTTTCATGCAATAGCCCTTATTCCTGTTATAGATGAAAGGCAAACGTGGTGATATGAAAGAGTTGCTGTGCTATTGTTATTTTAATAAGTACGAGTACGTTCTGTGGCGGAGCTCCGTATATACGGATCTTGACGAGCTTGTGTCAAGGACGGAAAGAACAAGAGACATAGCCGGGTAGGCAGTACCTACGAGGCGCGGTATGACACATAATTATCTAGATAACGGATTACATATTCGCATTCATTTTAAATACCTATATCAGAAAATATTAGTAATCGATTACATCTCTGATTACGCATTGATTAATGTAGCCGTGTTCTTATCACCAGAGGACTTGTCTCTCGGCAGGTATAACTAAGTGAGCTGTGCCGTCAGACCCGCAGTGCGAGTCCCTCAGCCACTCCAACATGAACAAGCTCATTGTGTGCTGTTGTCTGCTGGTCAGCGCCAGCGCTGATCTCCTGAATAGGGAGCGGAGGTAAGTGTCCCGTACTTTCAGCTCTCGAGCTCTAGAGCTCGACACTGCTAGGTTCATTCCATTTCATTGACCTAATCTGGTGGCTCGTACTCGAACTTCGCATTCGAAGGGTCATATAGCTACTTAGATTAATTACTATTAATATGAATACAAGTGGTCGTCACTTGTGTTCATATTAATAGTATTGTCGACTCAGTATACAATAATCTTTTCAACAAAAGCCCACTATTGTAAAAGTTATTCAACTTAGTTCAGGAAAAAATAGTGCCAGTAAATTGTGGTTAAGGTGTTAACCTTATTGTTATTTCTTGCACGTACTGTCATTCGGAAAGAAATGTTAATGATAATATAGTGAAAAACTTATTGAAATAAAATTAAACCGATTCAATAATTTCAAAGTAACTTTCAAAAATCTAAAAAATACCTTCTTATTTTAGTCGGTTAGGATCCATCAAAACCACCACAGATGGGGCCCAATAGGATACCGAGACGGAGCCGCGGAAGACTTAACGGGTTGCCGGGCTCCGGCTCGAAGTGCAGGAGTAGGAACGGGGTGGTTTTTTGTCAGTAAGTGTCTGACACTCCCTGTCTGATATCACTGCCATTGGATGATTTTCCCCCTTACAAAAAAATAGACCTGCAACAATTCTATTTCCCCCATACCTACACATCTTGCAACGTTCGCTTATTGTTTTAGAGTTATTTTATTTGATTCTATTGACCAGTCTCCCATATTGTTTGAATTTGAACTAGTTGTCAAGTAGGACTATTCGTTACAAGCGATTAATAAACGTTTTTCAATTTTTACCTAACTAAGGTATAAATTAAAGTTTCTACCTGTTGTTGTTAAGTATTAAGATCGCGAAAAGCCGTTAAAATAAAAACTTAGATATATATTTATTTTATTTTGTTCACATAATCTGTCCAAACAACTCTCAAACGTTTATGGTTCATGAAATACAAAACAGTCTGCTGACAGACGGACAGCGGAGCCTTAGAAATAAGGTTAATGTCATTACCTTTTGGGTACGGAACCCTAAAAACTAAGTAAGCACTTATGATGTGACTTGTCTTGAACTTTTTCAAAACAATTAATGTGGGAAAGCCGTACTTCGGCGCGAATGGACCGGCTCGACCAGTTATACCACGGCCTCACAGAAAACTGACGTGAAACAACGGTTTCGTTGTGTTTTGTCGTGTGAGTGAGGTTACCGGTGGCCCAATCATACTAAAATTCAGAAGGCACGCTTTGCAATGTCAAATTAATTTATCATGTTTTACATAATAAATTAATAATTGCTAATATTTCCATTCCTTAACTTATTCGCTTGGTAAATGACAAATAAATAGACATTAGATTAGTCATTAACTCTCTTCTCACGTTGGTTACACGCAGTGTGGTGCGCTGAAGTAGCACTGTACGAAAATGTAATTGCATAGCATTGTATGATGTCATCATTTTAGGCCAAAAGTCTCACTCAAATCCATCTACATAAGACTACTCAGATGCTGACAGAAATACCCTCATGCTTCATAGCCGTCCCTTGTCATACTGTACAGTAGATCATCAAGCCGTCATGCGTTGTTAAAATATCACATCATTAAACATATAAAAATTATCCACATATCACCACACTTTACATTGTTTTCAGTTTTCACCCAAAGGATATTCAACGTATACGGGATTGGCGCAGTGTTAAAGACGTAACCACGCAGCCAGCTGCCACTTGGTGGCCACAGACTACTAAGTCTACTACTTTACCACCTATTAATGGCACAACCTGGGCACCACCTACCAACGGCACAACCTGGGCACCACCTACCAACGGTACAACCTTGGTACCACCTACCAACGGTACAACCTTGGCACCACCTACCAATGGTACAACCTGGGCACCACCTACCAATGGCACAACCTTGGCTCCACCTACAAATGGCACAACCTTGGCTCCACCTACAAATGGCACAACCTGGTTTCCTACAAATAGCACTACTTTAGCACCACCTACCAATGGTACAACCTGGGCACCACCTACCAATGGCACTACCTGGGCACCCCCTACCAATGGCACAACCTGGGCGCCACCTACCAATGGCACAACCTGGGCTCCACCTACCAACAGCACAACCTGGGCGCCACCTACCAATGGCACAACCTGGGCACCACCTACCAACAGCACAACCTGGGCACCACCTACCAATGGCACAACCTGGGCACCCCCTACCAACAGCACAACCTGGGCGCCACCTACCAATGGCACAACCTGGGCACCACCTACCAACGGCACAACCTGGGCACCACCTACCAACGGCACAACCTGGGCACCACCTACCAACGGTACAACCTTGGTACCACCTACCAATGGTACAACCTGGGCACCACCTACCAACGGTACAACCTTGGCACCACCTACCAATGGTACAACCTGGGCACCACCTACCAATGGTACAACCTGGGCACCACCTACCAATGGTACAACCTGGGCACCACCTACCAATGGCACAACCTTGGCTCCACCTACAAATGGCACAACCTTGGCTCCACCTACAAATGGCACAACCTGGTATCCTACAAATAGCACTACTTTAGCACCACCTACCAATGGTACAACCTGGGCACCACCTACCAATGGCACTACCTGGGCACCCCCTACCAATGGCACAACCTGGGCGCCACCTACCAATGGCACAACCTGGGCTCCACCTACCAATGGCACAACCTGGGCACCACATACCAACGGCACAACCTGGGCACCACCTACCAATGGCACCACCTTGGCCCCACCTACTAATGGTACAACCTGGGCACCACCTACCAATGGCACAACCTGGGCTCCACCTACCAATGGCACAACCTGGGCACCACCTACCAATGGCACAACCTGGGCACCCCCTACCAACAGCACAACCTGGGCGCCACCTACCAATGGCACAACCTGGGCTCC
This sequence comes from Spodoptera littoralis, assembly GCA_902850265.1. Classification (NCBI taxonomy): domain Eukaryota; kingdom Metazoa; phylum Arthropoda; class Insecta; order Lepidoptera; family Noctuidae; genus Spodoptera; species Spodoptera littoralis. The sequence goes on along the minus strand of LR824542.2, from coordinate 214,095 downwards.
ACCTACCAATGGCACCACCTGGGCCCCACCTACTAATGGTACAACCTGGGCACCACCTACCAATGGCACAACCTGGGCTCCACCTACCAATGGCACAACCTGGGCACCCCCTACCAACAGCACAACCTGGGCCCCACCTACTAATGGTACAACCTGGGCACCACCTACCAACAGCACAACCTGGGCGCCACCTACCAATGGCACAACCTGGGCTCCACCTACCAATGGCACAACCTGGGCCCCACCTACTAATGGTACAACCTGGGCACCACCTACCAATGGCACAACCTGGGCACCCCCGACCAATGGCACAACCTGGGCCCCACCTACCAATGGCACAACCTGGGCCCCACCTACCAATGGTACAACCTGGGCACCACCTACGAATGGCACTACCTGGGCACCCCCTACCAACGGCACAACCTGGGCACCACCTACTAATGGTACAACTTGGGCACCACCTATCAATGGCACTACCTGGGCACCACCTACTAATGGTACAACTTGGGCACCACCTACCAATGGCACTACCTGGTCACCCCCTACCAATGGCACAACTTGGGCTCCACCTACCAATGGCACAACCTGGGCCCCACCTACCAATGGCACAACCTGGGCACCACCCAGCAACAGCTCAACATGGTTTCCTACAAATAGCACTACTTTAGCACCACCTACCAACGGTACAACCTTGGCACCACCTACCAATGGTACAACCTGGGCACCCCCTACCAACGGCACAACCTGGGCACCACCTACCAATGGCACAACCTGGGCACCACCTACCAATGGCACAACCTGGGCACCCCCTACCAATGGCACAACCTGGGCACCACCTACCAATGGCACAACCTGGGCACCACCTACCAATGGCACTACCTGGTCACCCCCTACCAATGGCACAACCTGGGCCCCACCTACCAACGGCACAACCTGGGCACCACCTACCAACGGCACAACATGGTCTCCACCTACCAACGGCACAACCTGGGCTCCAGCTACTAATGGTACAACCTGGGCTCCACCTACCAATGGCACCACCTGGGCGCCTCCTACCAATGGCACAACCTGGGCACCACCTACTAATGGTACAACTTGGGCTCCACCTACCAATGGCACAACCTGGGCACCACCTACCAACGGCACAACATGGTCCCCACCTACCAACGGCACAACCTGGGCACCACCTACTAATGGTACAACCTGGGCACCCCCTACCAATGGCACTACCTGGTCACCCCCTACCAATGGCACAACCTGGGCACCACCTACCAACGGCACAACATGGTCCCCACCTACCAACGGCACAACCTGGGCACCACCTACTAATGGTACAACTTGGGCACCACCTACCAATGGCACTACCTGGGCACCACCTACTAATGGTACAACTTGGGCACCACCTACCAATGGCACTACCTGGGCACCACCTACTAATGGTACAACCTGGGCACCACCTACCAATGGCACTACCTGGTCACCCCCTACCAATGGCACAACCTGGGCCCCACCTACCAACGGCACAACCTGGGCACCACCTACCAACGGCACAACATGGGCACCACCTACCAACGGCACAACATGGTCCCCACCTACCAACGGCACAACCTGGGCTCCAGCTACTAATGGTACAACCTGGGCTCCACCTACCAATGGCACCACCTGGGCGCCTCCTACCAATGGTACCACCTGGGCACCACCTACTAATGGTACAACTTGGGCTCCACCTACCAATGGCACAACCTGGGCATTGCCTGAGTACTGACGCTACCAATGATGACACTAAATCAAGTGACATACATATGACGTGAACGAAATTTTATCTATAATTGCACATAATAATCGATTATACAATTATATACAATTATAATGCTACGCGGGAAGTGATTCATTTAAACATTTGAACATTTTTCGACGTCGATGCAGAGTTTAATTCTCACAAAATTATAACAAAATTAATGTAAATTTGAGTATGATGAGCGAATAACTTTGTTCAAGCCTTCTGCCACTGTCAAGCTTTTTGTAAATAAAATTAATTATTAATTTTCGTTTTGAGATACATATAGATAACAAAAATCTGTAAAATATAATAAATAAACTGGCACACCTAATTATTAATTATTATTTTTTATAAGACACTTGCTTCTCCAACAGTATCGTTCCACAGCGTTCCCGTAGAATAAAAAGTAACCTATATAATATATATTATTCCACACTACAGTTCCAAATTGCATCAAGATCATTTTAGCCGTTTTGACGTCTACCTACTTCGCGTCATTTAAATATTTTAAATATAAGTAGGAATTTTCATATTCATATACATATTTTTATGGGGATAAATATAATGACCACCATAAAATGCTTTAACACCCTTAGTTTGGTAACCAAAAATATCTACTTAACACCAGAAAAATAAAGTAAAAAAATACAATAGTACCAGCTATTTTAGTCACGACTCCACTTTAAATTGTATTCGACCACCAAATTTAGTAAATGATCACCAAATCTTGATAGGTTAGGTTAGGTTTTTTTTAAGGGGGGAAAATCATCGAATGACTGCTCCCGCCTGGGTGAGGCGGAAGGGCGTGTCAGACTCTTACTGACTAAAAACCAACGGTTAGAGTGTAGCCTTAGGGGCGCTATGGCGTGAGGACTTAGAAAATTTTTCATCAAAAATGAGAATTCTTATAAGCGGCTGGTTTTTCATTTCTATCTTTTAGTATACCTAAAGATAAGGTGAATATTATCTGGGCACTTTTTATCTAGGGCTTCAGGCTCGCCTGAAAAAGAGCCCTAAAGGTCAGTTGAGGGAGTGTGTGATAACACTTTTTGGGCACCCCAACACATTTGGTTAGGTTAGGTTAGAACTGTGACACTCACAAGGCGCGAGGCGAGCGAGCGTAGCGAGCGGTGCCGCGGTAGTAGCGGCCGCCGAGTGCTGAAAAGGTTTTCGCCAACTGACATTTAGTGCTCATTTACAGGCGAACCTGAAGTCGTAGACAAAAGATGTCCAGATGATTTTCGCTTTATTATTAGGTATACTAAGCGATGGAAATGAAAAACTAGTCATTTATAAGAATTTTCATTTTTGATGAAAATTTTTTTAACTACTAAACCCCTTGCCCTTAAGACGACCCACTGACCAAACCAACCCGTTCCTTCTCCTGCACGTCGAGCCAGAGCGGTTACCCGTTAGGTTCTCCGCGACAGGTTAGGTTAGGTCACGTTTTAAAATGTTGGTTTAATTTTGGTGATCATTTACTATTTTGGGGTTACTCATGATTTACTTGGAGTCATTTTACTTAAATAGGATAGCAAACTTCGGTTATAATTTTACTTTAAAATGCGAGTTTCATTTTGGTGATCATTTACTATTTTTGTCTGCTATTTGTTACTATATCTGGTGGTAAGTTAAACATAAGCCTATTTTTATTGATGTAAAGAGATTATTGACCTTGTAGTTTAAGAATAGGTCCCCGAGTGAAGAACATTTTATGCTCAATATTTTTATTCTTAGGTACTAATGAAAATCTAAGTTGGTTCTATATACAAGTTGGTTCTATATATTAACATATAGACAATAGACAGAGTTTGTTTATTTGTTCGTTTGAATGCGCTAATTTCGGGAACTACTGGTTTGATTTAGACAAATATTTTTGTGTCGGCTTGTCTATTTATCGAGGAATACTTTATTTTAATTATAATTATATTTTTATTATCCGTCTCTTCTTCATGTGATAATATTTTAATATACATATAATCATATATCTCTTCTTCATCTGACTGAACACTTCACCTAGGGTTCTAGAACCCACAAAATTAATAACAAAGTTTCTATACATTTAAGTGGATTACAAGTATGTGTTGCTCTCGTCCGTGCGTCACTGCAGGGGTGCCAACTGAAAATCAGTGTTGGGTGCTCATTGTGCCCAGTTTTATGCGGAGTTGGTGACCCGTTCGGATTGGACATGGCCGCCAACACCGCGCACTTGAATTATTGGCTTGTTTTAGTTTTATAATTTAACTTATATCTTTTAATTTTTCTGTTTTTATACTTTTTTTCTATTTATATGTCTTTTCTGGCGTGCATGTCTTATGCCGAATAAACTTATTTCATTTTATTTCATTTCATTTCATTACGTCGACCAGACTCAAAACGACAATTTGTGGATTACACAAAGATTTGTTTCGTGCGGGAATCGACCCCGCTACACGTTGCGGGCAGCCAGTTGCCGCGCAATATGTACCGGGTGTGTGTCCATTGTAGAAATTGTCGGTCCTTCGGGGTCCCCTGAGGATGAGGACCCTGGGCACAGGCCCCGAGTGTGAGGCACTGGGTTTGAGGCACCTACTTCTAGCTTATCGGTGGGTGTGAACTTACGAAGTACGTATGACCATAGTCCATACGTATGAGTGTTTACTTGGGATTTGTTTTTTAGTTTTTGATGTCGATTTTTTTAAACGTCTCGTCGTGGTCGCAAGAGCGACTGCCGGGCAAGGGTCTCGGGTTCGATTCCCGGGTCGGGCAAAGTACTACTGGTTTTTTTTTAATTCTCAGTAATTAAACGTAGTCTAGAATTCAATTACATGGGACTTATAACATAATTAGTGAAACTGAAAAATGGGTGTTAAATTATACAGTAGCATTAAGTACCGTAATGTGCACCTCTGCCTACCCTTCAGGGATAAGAGGTGTGATGTTATGTTATGTTTTCAAACACAGTTTTATATTTCTATTTGATACTTTTTAGTTTAATACTAAGTTATTTTACTATCAACACACCTAGTAGTAGCTGGAAAGTCCTCATCAATACAAATTAATCAAACTAAACACAAGGTAGTATTAATGTTAACCGTTGAGGAGTTCCCTAATTTATCGTACTACTTCCATTGATATATTAAAGAAGGACCACCAAATTAAAAGTACTCGTAACCGACGAGCATGCATGAAAAGACTTTTGATGAAGTGAAAGAGGTATGTAAATAAGAATCGTAGTTCCTAATTGGCGTTCCATAGTCTCTGCCTACCCCCATAGGAGACAGACGTGAAGTTATGTATGTATGCATGACTTGACTTCTTTGACATGACTTCCATTGACTTATACCTAAAGTCTCTTTAGCAATCTCCATTACCACACGTCACAAAACATTACACAAAACGTACATATAGGTATATTATACTTGTACTTAGGTCTATCTGACTCGCTCAAGTCGTAAAACAACAATAATGACCACTATGATTAGATAGAGATAGAAATTTAAACATGCAATGGTCAGAGAGTATTGCCTGATATGTAAAATTTTATACCCATAAAAATGTTTTTACCCATTAAAAATAGTAACAAAAAAACAATTACACCTAATGTAATTGTTTTTTTTTATTTATTTATGAAAAAAGAATATGGCGGTCTAAGCGTCGTCGTCGCGAAATGTTCAAAAAAAAAAAAATTTCTATTATAGATAAAAGACCTCGCTAGTGGTTCACTGACTGTTTCTGGTGTTCGATCAACCGTGCCTGACTTGGTGATAGCAAACAAAACTGCAAGTTCTGTGGTTCGATAAATAGCTGGCCGGCCGGCCACGCCCCGTCGTTGGTGAAGTTCCCGTCAACTCCTGATCTGCATCCAGGTTAGTTTATGCATTCCCTACTTGATGGTCACAGAATTTCGTCAAGACTAGATTCAGGTCAATGCAGTGGCTACTCCAGCGAGGTTCAACCATTACTGTTGCTGTTACCTAGCTTAACTAAAATCTATAAACTAAAATAAATTAATAAAAGTAAATTTGGACTATCAATTGGTAAGCATTAAAATATAGATTTAAAAAAGATCTAATAGTAATACTATCATTATGTATTAATTCCTACTTTATTTTATTACTTACTTATCGTCATCTACAGGTAACATACATAACTAGTAACACTGTTACATATATATTACTAGCTTTTACCCGCGGCTTCGCTCGCGTCACAAAAGGATAAAAAGTAGCCTATGTGACATATACCAATACACACAGCGCCATCTATACCAATAATTTCGTTTTCCCTCGAGAATATAAAATTTTTCCGGGATAATAAGTACCCTATTATTTAATCCAGACTTCTAACTTTACGTCTGCAAAAAATCAAAGCAATCGGTTTAGTAGTTACGGTGTGAAAATGGAACAAACAAACAAACTCACTTTCCGATTTATAATATTAGTAAAGAAGTAAGGATGTGCACTCCTCGAGTTAACCATGTAACTTGTTTCATAATTTACTTAATCTACCATTAATATGTGATACTCAAAAAAATATCTTGTGGTAACAGTGCAATGAAATTGAGATTGAAATTAATATTGATTGTATTTAAAAATTTAGACTTCTACTTAAATTAATACGTAAACAAGAATTTTTTTTGTGAAAAGTAATTCATGCTAGCTAAGGAGAAGGCGGGACGCGTGAAGCAGCGAAGCGCTGCCTCCTCGCAACCCATCTATCGCGAAGGACATTCTGGGCGTCGGGGATCGCGGGACGATCTCCGGCCACCGTAAGCGCGGGCCTGCGGAGGGCGAACATGGGTGGCTCCCCGTCCGACCAGAACCAGACCCGAGCGTACGGCGCGTCCCGTTCCGCGCGCGCCTCAAAGAGCCACCAGACCACCACGGATGGGGCCCAATAGAGTTGATGCCGATTCGGAGTCGCGGAAAACCTAACGGGTTACCGGGGCTCCGGCTCGAAGTGCAGGTGAAGGAACGGGGTATTTTTTAGTCAGTCAGAGTCTGACACTCCCTACACTGGCGGGAGCAGTCATTCGATGTCTTTCCCGCCTTTAAAAAAAGCCGCAAGCAAACATGCAAGAAATTTTGGAAACTGACGTTCCAAGATAGAGAGATTAGAGAGAGCGTCACCATGTGGTGACGCTCTATCTAACCAAAGGGGTGCAATAATATTTTCTAAATTGGTTTTATAGAAATAATGTTAATAATATCTTAATATGAGTATTTATTTATTGTTTTCATATTAAATTCTAAAATAACAATAAAAATGGTAACAAAAATAATGACTAAAAAGCAATAAAAATATTAAGAACTCAAAAACTATACCAAAAAATAAAAAATTTGCGAATATTATAAATTACGCTACAATTCAAGAACTCTGCGTATACCGAAACGTAAAACAGAACGTTTCTAAGGATTAGTTCCCAAACCATTCACAACTATTTTGTCTTGGCTTGGCAGCACTTTAGCTTGTGACCCGCCCGCCATTTTAGTCATCGCTGATTGGATAGGGGCTTCGTGTCGAGAGTTGTTTGTTTTTACGCCACTTCCGCTTACGTTCAATTGGCTACCCTGAATACTAAAACGGCACGGCAGCGGCGCTGCCATCTTTGTATTTAGCGTTTTGGCTTGGCGCCTTTCCTGTGTTGGTTATTCACTGTCTGTAGTGGTCATAGTGTTACACGTTTCAAAATGGTGAGTTTTGCAAGATTTTGTGAAATATAGTCATCGTTATAGTGATTTTATAGTGTAATTTGGTGGACAGTAGTGTTATTTACTTACTGGCGAAGTTTCAACTCCGAACAAGAAAAATTAATAGGTTTTTTCATCAATTTTAGGCTGGCGGTAAAGCGGGTAAAGATTCTGGTAAGGCTAAGGCCAAAGCAGTATCCAGATCGGCAAGAGCTGGACTTCAGGTAAGTTAATTAGTTATCATAATTTAAATTAGGATTTTTAGTGATATTTACATACTTCGTTTTGTACGTTATCTCCCATTCAATTAATTGAATAATATGAATGACCTCTCCATCAGTATGGCGGCGACCATTACACTGTAGAGAAATAATCAATACCTACTGTGGGAGTATAATATAAAATGTAATTTCAGTTTCCCGTGGGAAGGATTCACAGACATCTCAAAAATAGGACTACGAGTCATGGACGTGTTGGAGCAACAGCAGCAGTGTATTCTGCAGCTATTCTTGAATATCTTACAGCCGAGGTAAGCTTTGCGACGCCCTGTCAATATGGCGGCATAACATACTGCGTTATAGTAATTTACGTACATTTTTTATTATAATCCCGAATAAAAGAGTAGTGTCTGTAGAATAATATAGTGCATCGTTGTATTTAAGTTAGTATTTCCGATTTATCACGGTTTTTTAATTTTTGCTGTGCATATAATTATGACAAGGTATTTTTTGTTTTTGGCGGGAAATTGATGTAGTGTTGTAATTTACATTCAGTCTGAACAAACTTTATTCTAATAAAGTCATGTTTTAATAATTAATATCATTGTTTTCATATTAAGGCGCCACTAAAATACACTGATCCATTCACTAGCTACCTATGTAATTGTTTTATCAATTTCAGGTTCTGGAGTTGGCGGGAAATGCATCTAAAGATCTTAAGGTGAAGCGTATCACACCGCGTCATTTGCAGCTGGCCATCCGAGGAGACGAGGAACTCGATAGTTTGATAAAGGCAACAATCGCTGGTGGCGGTGTCATCCCTCACATACACAAATCGCTGATTGGCAAGAAAGGCGGTCCTGGCGCACCCGTTTAAAAATAGGTAAAAAATCGTGTATATTATTTATAAATATTTAATTATTTGATTGAATAACTTAACTCGAATGTGTTGTAGTGCAGATTAGGTTGACAGGAAACAAAAATAAAATCTCCTTGCTTAACAGATTAAACATGCTTTGCCACATGTTTGTGCTTAGCCACTGCACAATCGTAGATATTTCTAGTTATGAACACCTAACACTTCAATATTGAGCATGTTCAGGGTGTGCATGATTATGCTCTCAAGCTGGTTGAAATGAAATATCCATTGGTAGCTTGTGTCTGACACCAGATTCTGAAGTGTCAGTTTATAAAACTGTACTCGATAAACTAAGGTTAAGAACATGATGAAACTGTATTCCCAACAAAAGATACACTGATGCTGATGACATACTAAAAATTAAGCAAGCTTTGTGTTTCTTAAATTGAGTGTGTAATGTGATTCCCTATATTTAAGCTGTCAAACACCAAGCAGTCACTGGTGACCGCAACCTATTGTTCTTTAATTGTGTCAATAGTACTCAAAGAGTTAATTAGGTATAGGGAGTCACATTATGTTAATCTAATTGATCAATTAAATTAAATACTATGAAAACTCAAGAAAATTTATGTAAAAAAATAATCCAACATCAGAAATCTAAATCATGACAAAACAACACAATACAACATAACTAAAAGGAAACAAAATTAGGACAGACAACTGTAAAATAAGATCAAAGGTAATATACCTGATTGAAATAATAATACAAAACAAAATGAATTCAAAATTAAATTTATTTCTTCCAGTGGGTACTAACAAACAATACTCTTTAATTTGAAAACATTATTTTGCTTCATTCTTAAAGAAAAGTTTTGGATACCTGGGATTTTAGGCTCTTTATGGTGTCTATTGTAATGAAATATTATATTATTTAATAAATGTTATTAAATTAATATCCTCAAGCAGATATATAATAATATTTACTAAGAAATAAGTGAAAAGGAACAGAAACATAACATTTAATAGAGAAAACTGTCGTAAAAAGGGAAACAATTTTATTTTCTTATGAAGTATTTTGAATCATGTAAATGTCAACTATAAAGAACTCTTTTTATGGTTTGTTTACAAATAGTTAACTACCTAAATAGACGGAGTATAGGATCAGTTACAATTGGGTTATTAATGCACTAGCTACTATACAACCACTGCTTGGCTCCTATTGACTATAGCATGATGATTCATCCTTCGTCGATAAAAGGATAGCCCATTTACATTCCAACACAAAAATAACTATTATATTTGAACCTGTGGTACTGGAGTACATGTACCACTAATATTAATCCAGGAAACTGACTACTAACACAAACTGACTGACATTAGTTGAGGATTTGCCTTACAGTTCTCTATTGGCTGTCAAAGAAATTTAAATTCTATCAATAACTAGCTTCTGCCCGCGACTTCGTACGCGTAATCCCATTTTTTCCCGTCCCCGTTCGTGAATTTCGGTAAAAAGTAAAAAAAATGTTGGTTAAAAAGTATCCTATGTCGGTCTCCTGGCTCTAAGCTACCTCCCTACCAATTTTCAGCCAAATCTGTTCTACCGTTCTTGAGTTATAAGTGGTGTAACTAACACGACTTTCTTTTATATATTATATAGATTTGTTACTTGTTTAGGTCAGTGTCTCCTAAAGATAAATACATAACATATATCTTATTAAGATTTAGATTTTTATTAAAAGCGAACTATAAATTGTCAGATAATGCTGTTAACCCACTAGTTAGATTTTAGGTAATGAAAACGACTATTTAGTTCATAAAAGAATTACTTAAATAAATAGAATTAAAGTATGTAAATGGAGGGCTGGTATGGCTTCATTTTTTAGAAAAACCTAATTGTCTTGTATTTTGCAATATGAGGTTATTTTTAAATGTTTCATTATTTACAGGTTAACTACAATACCACCTTGCTGCATTTGACTCCGGACATATTTTCTATGAAACTCAGCTGATTGACAAATAGTTTCATAAAAGTTAGTGACATTAACAGTGGAGTGTTTCCAGGGAACTGTTGTGTCCGGACTAAATCGTTTAGTAGTTTATAAGTACTAGAAATATTTTAGTATTAAGAAGATTTAATATGATTGTTTGTGGGACATGATATTTTTCTAACATGATTGTTTGATTGATGAACAACTTATTAAAATTATTTGCTATGTACCAGTTAAACCAGATGTCTGCTATTGTCTCAGAAGCTGGTGCATCTTGATTTTTAGTTAACATTTTAGCAAGTTCTTTATGAATGTAAATGACGAATTGTAATTTGGTATGAAAGAAGTGTTACAAGTTGTACGAAATGTATTTTGATCTTTGAAATATATTGACAAAACACCTGTGCCATTTTTTTAATTAAAAATTTACGATAGGTACCTATTTACTCCTAGATAGTATTTTTAATTGCGCAAAAAGCACCTCTGAAACGTGCGTAGATGCCAGCTGGATGTAAACAAAGTATATGACAATGATTTGATTTTCTTTACAACTGGTAGATGTTGTTATAAACGTAATAGAGCCTTTGATTCCAAATTGGACTTTTTGCCAACTTAGAAATTACTGTCAATAGACAATGTTTTTTTTTCTTTGGCAACCGAGGCACCACAACAATTTTAGACTATATACCTACCCTGCCAGTGATGAACAATATTAGGCCTATGAAATTGCCGTTCTACAATACTAGTCATTTCAAATCAAAATCATTTTGTTTGGCTAAGAACGCTAATTAAATTATTTTTTATAAAAAAAACAATTTTTTTACTAGAGTTATTGATTAGTGTTACATTTTCATCGCGTTTCAATCTTTTTCGACATGGATATGTTGAGAATTCGAGTAATTATAGAATCCGAGTAGGTACCGTCGTCGCAGTAACGCGGCATAAGTGGCACGCAACATCAACGTTTACGGAGCTATAAACCATATAGATGTAATAGGTAATAAATACCGTTATCATGTCACTGCTATAAACCAACGCACCACCTGTTATTGGTTTGCTCGCTGTTCTGGAAATTTCGGCCTTAAAACAACTTCGCCCGAAAACAGGTCGACAATGACGAATTAAAGGCGATTGTGGAAGCTGATCATACACAATCTACAGCTGAATTAGCAGCAGCTTTCGACGTTAGCGTCGAAGATCATACACAATCTACGGCTGAATTAACAGCAGCTTTCGACGTTAGCGTCGAAACAATAGGTATTGGTCCATTTGCGTCACATTGGCAAGGTAAAAAAGCTTAACAAATTGCCGAACTTAATGATCGCCAGCGCGAATTTCGCGTAGAGACGTGCCTTGCACGACTCAACAGACACACAAATGAAGGAATTGAAACGGCATTATTACCTGCGATCGAAAATAGATTCTGTTTAATAACCGCAAGCGCTCAGCAAATTGGTTGGCTCCTTGTTCAGCACCTAAACAATGCCCTTAATGATGCCCCTAGAAATGTGATGGACACTGGTGATTCTTACCATACGTAGTGAGCATATTACAGATGTGTACTGTGAAGAACTGAACACAATGATGAAGAAGCTGGCACATCTGTAACCAGCATTGGTCAATAGCTCGTCTCCGCTGCTCCTCTACGACACCACGCGACCTCATACTGCACAGCAGACGGTCTCGAAATTGCAAAAACTGGAGTTTCAAGCTCTCCGTCATCCACTAGACCTTGCGCCTTCAGCCCACCTCCTACTTTTTCCAGAATTTGGATAAGTTCTTAACGGGGAAAAAATTAATACCCGAAAGGCAGTACAATACAATATACCTTTGAAGAATTTATTAATAACAAATTTATGTTACCTCTTGTCCAGGTGATTTCTATAAGGGCGTCAATAAAATCAAACAAAAGATCATTTAAATTTTTCATACATAACGGCAATTTCATAGGTGATGACCACCAATTCACGGCTATTCACGGAATCAGTAGATGGGATTAATAGGATACAACGTGAAACGAATTTAGGTTCACATTTGTGCATTGACAACAACACCGAGCCGGTACGGGCGGAGGCATCACGGAAAAATTACAATAACAACAGTGCGAGGTGCTCGGGACACACAGCCGCAGCGGCCGCCCAACCACTGTCGGAAACAGAAGCCAACAAAACGCTTGCTCAGATTGTTAATGAGGGAGAGTGGAACTTGGTACAGAAACAGAAGAAGAAAATTAAAAACCGATTTGTCGGAAATATAGGAAAAGCTGTAACAGAATCTAAGAGTAAATTTAAGGCAACCAATGAACAAGTAGTCTTGTATGTCTATCATGTGGATAAACAAGTGACACAGGATGACATCGCATACTATGTTAAAGAAAAGGCAGACATCTCTGTGAATATTGAGAAAATGATAATGAAGGTACCTAAGAGTTATGATGCATATAAGATCTCGATTCCTAAAGTCAAATATGACATTTTCATGAGAGATGATTTTTGGCCTGAAGGTATATCCTATCGCAGATTTATAGACTTTTCTAAAAAGAAAGTGAATAATGCCAACAAGTAATATGGGTAGTACAACTTTAGTAAGCTTTAATTGTAAATGTGTGAAAAGATCTATTGACTGTGTGAGGCGTCTGTGTGTAGCGGCGGACGTTATCGCATTGCAAGAAACCTGGCTTTTGCCGCATGACATCGCCTTTCTAGGGCAAATCAGCGATGATTTTGCATTTACGGGCAATTCGGCAGTCGATACTTCGGCGGGGGTACTTCGGGGAAGACCTTTTGGCGGCCTAGCATTATTGTGGAGGAAGAGTATGTTTCCATCTGTCACAGTAGTTAACTGTGATAACGTGCGCCTTCTAGCGGTCAAGATAATGACACAGGATCGCTCCATACTTATTTTCTCGGTGTATATGCCAACGAACTCAAGCGATAACATTACTGAGTTTACGGACTGTCTTAGTGAAATAAGTGCAATAGTGGAAAGTCAAAATGTGCAATCAGTGATCATCCTCGGTGATTTTAATGCTCATCCTGGTGAGCTATTCGGTACTGAATTGATAAGGTTCTGTGCGGAACAAAGTTGGACCTGTGCGGACTTGGACTTACTACCACCAAGTACGTACACTTATGTGAGTGACGCGCACGGTTGCCACCGCTGGCTTGACCACTGTGTAGTGACGGACGCTGCCAAGCGTATAATAGTCAGTGCAAGTATACTGTATGACACGTACTGGTCGGACCATATGCCTATGCAATTAAAATGTAATTTTAATTTAATAAGACCTACAATTGTAACACCTATCTTTGTCAAAAAGGGTATAATGTGGGGTGAACGGAACCCTGGTCAAATTGATAATTACAAAATCTGTTGTAACATTAAGTTAAGGGAAATTGATTTTCCAACAGAATTTGTAGATTGTGCTAACAGGTTCTGTGCGAATGTTCGTCACAAAATGATATTAGATGAAATGTACAATAAAATTGTGTGTATACTTACCGAAGCTGCCCAACATCCTAGTAGGGGGTGCAAAACGGGGAACAGGGGGTAAACGTGTTGTAGGTTGGAATAGGCATGTTAAGCAGGCTCACGCGAATGCCCGGCTTGCTTTTCAAGTCTGGAGTGTAGCTGGTAAACCAACTTCTGGTCATTTGTATAGACACATGTACGATACGAGAAAAATGTTTAAATCGAAGTTAAGATGGTGTCAGAACAACCAAAACCAAATAAAAATGGATATTCTAGCCGAAAATCACAAATCCAAAGACTTTTCAAGGTTCTGGAAAAACACCAACAGGTTGAATCCCAGGCCGGGTGAACCCGTGAGTGTGGCGGGGCAACATGAACCTACAGCTATAGCTAATTTGTTTGTTAAACATTTTAAAGTCGAGTCCCCGCTTGGTCTATCATCGCAGGCAGTCGATGCTGAGGATTCTTTTACGGACTTAAATGTCAGGTTTACAAAGAAAGATGTTGCTTCCGTTATAAAAAACATGGTTAGGGGGAAATCGCCGGGGCATGACAACCTCAGCATCGAGCACCTGCGATATGCGGGAGTTCATCTACCCAGGGTGCTGGCGATGTTCTTCTCGCTCTGTCTAAGCCACGCTCATCTGCCAAGCGATCTAATGAAAACTATAATTGTACCTATTTTAAAGAATAAGACTGGAGACACGTCAGATCTAGAAAATTATAGGCCTATATCTCTTGCTACTATCATGGCTAAGGTGCTGGACGGTTTGCTTGATAGGCATAATTATGTCAACCCGTATAGATTTGCATGACGCGCAGTTTGGTTTCCGACCAGGACTTTCCACAGAAAGTGCCATACTGTCTCTCAAGCATACTGTTCAGTATTATACGTCTAGGAAGACGCCTGTTAATGCGTGTTTCCTGGACCTTTCCAAAGCTTTTGATCTGGTGTCGTATGACTTGCTGTGGCAAAAATTGTTAAATGATACAACGGTGGATAGGGAAGTTATATCAATGCTAAGATATTGGTATTGGAATCAAATCAATTGTGTTAGGTGGGCCGGCTCGTTATCGGACGAGTATGGGCTGGAGTGTGGAATGAGACAGGGCGGATTGACCTCGCCTCGCCTCTTCAGTCTGTACATAAACCGGTTGATCGCCGAGCTCAGCAGCACCTATCAAGGTTGTTATATAGATGGAACATGTGTCAACAATATTAGTTATGCAGATGATATGGTGCTGCTGAGCCCATCGATCAGCTCAATGATGAACCTGCTAAATATTTGTGAAAAGTATGCAGAGGCCCATGGCTCAGATACAATGTAAGGAAAAGTGAAGTATTGGTATTTAAGGCAGGCACTAAAACGTACCCGATTGCAACACAGCTGAAACTTTGCGGAAGTCCTCTAAAGCAAGTCACATCTTTCAAGTATCTGGGCCACTGGGTTTCCGAAGATCTAAGCGACGGCTTAGACATAGAGCGTGAGCGCAGGGCGTTGGCTGTCCGCTGCAATATGTTGGCCCGCAGGTTTGCAAAATGCTCGACTGACGTTAAGATAACTTTGTTTAAAGCGTACTGTCAGTCATTCTATACGTGCGGTCTGTGGGTCGACTACACGCGGAGGGCATACAACGCTCTGCGAGTTCAATACAATAACGCATTCAGGGTGCTGGTGGGGTTGCCGCGGTACTGCAGTGCCTCTGGCATGTTCGCAGAGGCAGGCGTTGATGGTTTTCATGCCATCATACGAAAACGTTCTGCCTCAATTATGCATAGGGTGCGTATCAGCCCCAATAGCATCCTGAAGACTATAGCAGACAAATGGGACAGCCCTATACTGGGACATTGGATACGCCTGCATGCTATTGTGGCGTAAGTCATGTTTTAATTGTAACTGGTAATTTTAAGTACTAAAACTAGTTTTATAAGTTGTTTGTTTACTAACCAAATGGATTTAAGTTGTCCGAAATAAATAAATAAATTAAAAAAAAATTAAAAAAATTAAATTTATTTGTAGGTAATTAAGGCGTCTTTCCTAGAAGGCACTGTTTGCTTATTTCGTTCACCTACAGCGACTGCAGCCTACAGTTTATATTATTAATTAGCTACTTCCTTCTCCCTCCTTGAGTGAGGTGAGATTGAGTGTCCGACTTAATAAAAACCACCCCGTTCCTGCTTTCAGCCGTAACTCGAATCGTTGTCCACAACAGCAGCTCTGGCGGGACATCAGCTGCTCCTAGGCAGAAATTATGAACATAGGTATAAATATAAAATGTGGACACGAGACTCGAGAGACAACACATGGGATTTCATGTACAAAGTTTATTCAAAGGCCTAGGTGCATAACTAGCATCATGACAATAAATCTTCAAACGAATAAGCAGAAAACATGTTGAAAATTAAACTTCCTGGAGACAATGGTAGGCACATTCTCGCGTGCATTTAAAATTATTATTAAATGAGTTAACCACAAAATGACCAAACCATTGTTATAAATGACCGCACGCGGGCAGCCCACAAACGGCTCGCGAGCGTCTTATTCGCGAAAAATTTGCCAGATGTGGACGAACACTAACACGTTTTTAAATTCCTTTACTCAGTGTAGATAATTTCAAAAAGTTTGAACTTAATTTTATATTTGTGTAGGTAGGTAAAACTAACTAGCGGACCAGTGTTGCCAACCCCAGCATAGAGTAAAACTGTAGATTTGCTTGAAAAAATCTGTAGAAAACTGTAAATATAAAATTAAAAAACAGTAAATCTACAGTTTTATCTTATATTATATTTTGTATAATTGTATGAATGGAATACAATTTATATGGAGGGTATTAAAAATAAGAAAACTCGTATAATTATCAAAATTTTAATCAAATTAAATGGCGTAACATTTCAAGTATTACTAGCTACTATGTTATTTTCAATTTCTAAGTCTTCCTGATTTTCCGTTTCATTTTTATTTTTATTGAATTCGTACATATTTTTATTGAATTTTTTAAAATGGTCGTTGTCACATTAAACTCGAAACAATTATTAATTTCTGACTTTGTGTGCAAGGTACCTTTTATTGTGGTCGTAGAAAGTTTATTTCTTAGTTTGGTTTTCATAACATTAATGCTCGAAAACAAACGTTCTACCGTAGCGGTACTGTGAGGCAAACATAGAAGCTTTCTGGTTAAAGTCGATAATAGTGGAAACATTGCAGAACCGTCGCCTTTTTTTAATTTGGAAACATTCCACCAAAATTCCTCTACATTAGGCGTATCAGTCTTATCAAAATTTAAATTGGTATTACGCAGATTTCTCCATTCTCTATGTAATTCTGTTATATTTTCTGGACAAATACCTGGGAAATAATACAACATCTCAGAAATTGAAGTTGTACGTTTTTGGGTCAAATCATGACCTAAAATCGCTTGTGGGTTCAACATCTGTAAACACTTCAGTGACAGACGTTCTTTATCATCGAAAGGAAACCTTTGTTTGATTTGGTTTACCTGAAGCTGACTTAGTGTACAGACAAATAAAATAGATGACGCTAGCATCTTGCATAAAAACTGTAGAAAACTGTAGATTTCGAGGCTTAAACTAAAAACTGAGAGAATCTCCCTAAAAACTGTAGATCTACAGTTAAAACTGTAGGGTTTTTTTTTATTGTTTTTAAGGGGGGAAAATCATCGAATGACTGCTCCCGCCTGGGTGAGGCGGAAGGGAGTGTCAGACTCTTACTGACTAAAAACCACCCCGTTCCTTCTCCTGCACGTCGAGCCGGAGCCCCGGTAACCCGTTAGGTTCTCCACAAAACTGTAGGGTTGGCATCACTGTAGCGGACCCGACAGACGTTGTGACATATCCACTTGAATGTATAAACAAAAATTCATTCAATTAGTTCAGCTTTTAGATATAACCTAAACATCGACTGCAGCGCCATCTGCCGGGCTGATTTGTGAATCTAAACCATTCCGAGATCCCCCTGAACACACACAAAAAATTCCATCAAAATCGGTCCAGTCATGTCACTGAACTTCACAGAAGAATTATACACTTCTGGACACATCTATTGGCCCACCATGTATTTTCAGTTTCTTTGGTCCTAGCTAAAATTTTATATTAGGTCGAGCAAAAAGTTTTTATGCAGTTTTGAACATGGCACATTCAAAATTTCATTCAATAGTCTTTTTTTTTGAATTTCGAACATAGAATTTAAAGAAACAAAAGACAATTTGGAGCCTGTTTGTTGATATCAAACAATCGAATACTAAGAAAAATTGGTTTTATTGGTTTACTTGGATTTAATTCTTGAAAAGGTGATTGATATCTTTGGTTTTGCAACAAACGTTACTTATTCTTAACATTAAGGTGAGGTTCTATCAATAATCTATGGATACTTCACCTGAAGTCGCCGCCCAAGCTGTGGCACTTATTAAGGCCGGAGACAGCCAAAGAAACGTGAGTTCTCAACTTAATTTAAGTCGATCTGCGGTCCAAAATGTTTATCGGAGGTACCTAGAGACTGGCGGCTTTGTTCGTCGAAAAGAGAGGATCGATTCATCGTGACGACCAGCTTGAGAAATCGTCACCTTACCTCCATTGAGATACAAAACCAACTTCGCGACTTCCACGGAGTATCTGTGAGCGCTCGAACTGTTCGAAGAAGGTTAAAAGAACGCGATGTGGTACCACACAAGCCAGCTAATGAGCTGAAACTAACGCGAGCCCACCGAACAGCGCGCCTTCATTTCGCACGCAGTCATTTAAATTGGACACAGCAAGATTGGAGCCGTGTACTCTTTTCTGATGAGTCTAAAATTGTGTTACATGGCAATGATGGAAGGAAGAAGGTCTATCGACGTAAGGGAGAGCGTTTCGCACAATGCTGCTTTGAAGAGAGGGTTGCTTATGGCAGTGGCTTATGGACTGTCTGGGGCGGTATATCCGCGAGCGGCAAAACTCAACTTGAGGTTGTTACAGGACCACGGCTGTTAACATTAAATGCTAAAAGGTCTTTTCGTGAGTGCTTAGAACCTCACGTGATACCATACGCGGACTACGCGGCCTATGTGGGCCCAAATTTCCTTTTTACGCTTTATAATGCAAGAGGTCATGTAGCCGGCATCGTCAGGGAATATCTTCGGGATGTGAACATCACAGTTATGGACTGGTCAGCCAGAAGCCCAGACATGAACCCCATTGAGCACATGTGGGACGAGCTAAAAAGACGTGTTAGGGCTCGTCAGCCAGTTGCCCAGACGATGCAGGAGTTGAAAACTGCCATAGAAGAGGAATGGGAGATGATTCCTCAAAATTTCAAAGAGCGGTTGATAAACTCTATGCCTAATCGTATGAGAGCTGTGGTAGATGCTCATGGAGGCAACACAAGTTATTAAATTAAACCTTTATTTGATAAAACATGTGTTTTATTAAAAAATCAATTGATTTTTACAAAAAGCCGCATATCCGATTTGTTAGGCGTAGCTCCATATCGTATGGTATTCTGAACTCAAATTTAAAAAAAATACGATCGAAAAAGATGGTAAAATGCATCAGGTTTAAAACTGCATCAACAGTTGTTGTTCAATCTAGCAATCATATTTCGGTAGGGGCCATCGAAACCTAAACTGTAAGGTGGGCCAATAGATGTGTCCAGAAGTGTATATATAAAGATTATTAGGTACTCGTAGGTCTTTTGACAGCCGCTGTTTCCTCTATACTTGTAAAACTCTCGCCGACTCGATAACGATAATCTAAATAAAACTTAGTAAAGTAAGCACTAATTAATTACACCAATGTTTAACAACTTTTGTATTGTAATTTATTTCAACATTTACATACAAATATATAAAGGATGCTATCGACTTGTGTATAAAATAATAACAATAAACCGACTAAAACTATAAACCTTATCAGTACAGTAATTATACGGCACAGATATTTTGTTATCAATAAATCAAATAAATGTCAACAAAAAATCTATTGACTGGACCGTAGAGTAGACATAGACATGGTTGGAAATCACTGATATGATAAGACTTGGAAATGGTTAAATCTAAAGCGTAGCGTAAACCGTAAACATAGATCAAAGTAAACTCATAGAGAAGTTTTGGACCAAAATTTACTTATATTCTCCGCGCTTCACATCTATGGAAACATTCACACATTTTAGAAAACGTAGACAAAATTATCAGACACACATTGTCATCCATACTTAATGTAGCTTTGGATGACCGAGCTTGGCAACAAGCTACTCTTCCTATTCGCATGGGAGGGCTCGGCGTCCGCAAAATTTCAAGTATTAGTTTACCAGCTTTTCTGTCTTCGGTCCACAGTACCTCTGAATTAGTCAGGAAAATTCTTTCTTCGTCACTGACCAGTTTTGAGGTGCCGTGTTTGACTGATGCAGTGGAAGCGTGGAAAATGGCTTGCCCACTTACGGATTTACCTGTTTACTCATCTTCTCAGAGACAGTGGGACGTGCCGCTGTGCAGTGTTATTCGTGAGTCTTTAATCAACTCGTCTCCTAATACTGCAGAGCGAGCTCGCTTATTGGCTGTGGGAGAATGGGAATCAGGATTGTGGCTTCAGGCACTCCCGTCACCCTTCATAGGTACTATGTTGGATGACATAACGTTCCGCCTAGCTGTATGCTTACGTTTAGGTGCTCCTTGTGTTTCTCCGCATTATTGTCACTGTGGAGAAAGAGTCGATGGCTTGGGACACCATGGTCTTTCTTGTTGCAGAAGTGCAGGCCGCATAGCTCGCCATGCCAGCATCAACGACATCATTCGTCGTGCTCTTGCCTCAGCCGGTGTACCAGCCGTATTAGAACCTAATGGTTTGGTACGTGATGACGGCAAAAGACCAGATGGTATGTCGTTGCTGCCTTGGAAGATGGGTAGGCCTTTGGTGTGGGACGCGACGTGTGTAGACACCCTTGCGCCATCACATCTTTTAAGCACCGCTGCATGCGTTGGTGCAGCTGCTTCCGCGGCAGAGGCCCTCAAACGGCGTAAATATTCAAATCTAGTGGGTAACTACTGTTTTGAGCCGTTTGGGGTCGAAACACTTGGGCCATGGGGTCCCAGTGCACACTCTGTGTTTAAAGACATCGCCCGTAGGCTAATCGACTCTACACGTGACCAGAGGGCTGGCTTTTTCTTCGGACAGAAAATAAGCATTGCCATTCAACGTGGCAATGCTGCCAGTCTTCTGGGAACTTTCCCCTGTGATAGTGATGCGGACGAATAATTTGACGCCTAAATTAAGGGTATAATTTTTGTCGTTTTCTTTTACTTTCTTTTTATTTAATAGTTTAGTTGTAGTTAGTTTTAAGTTGTAACTCATAGAGTAAACATAAACTGATTTGACGGCTCTCTGGTTCGAGTCTATGGTGCAAGTGGATTGATTTGTCAATTGTCAATTTTGACATATCTAAGTGACTACAGCAAGACTACACAGTGATGCTATGTTGTACATAGGCCGTGTTCTATTAAATTCAACTTAATCTGAATTTGTTTTTATTCTATTTAGTAATAATACTAAGAACATTATATAAAATAAGGAAAACTGTGCTCTCCGTACCTGTACCAGTGTTACAAAAAGCGTTTGAGTTATTGCAATGAGTTCAAGACATCGTGAGCGCGATAGAAGTCGTTCTAGATCTCGTGACCGCGAAAGGGATAGGCATAAGGAACGAGACCGCGAAAAGACCAGAGACCGAGACCGCGACAAGGATCGTGAGCGAGACCGGGACAGGGACCGCGATCGCGACCGTGATCGCGATAGGGACAGGGACCGCGACCGGGACCGTCATCGCTCCAAGAGGTACGTGACTACGTGTCTATAAGTGTACGGCCCCAACGTACTCAGCGTAGCATAATGACCAGTGTGTTCTGCAGGGACAAGGAGCGCGAGCGCAGCCGGAGCCGCGACCGCCACAAGGACAAGCGCCGGAGCCGCACTCGCTCGCGTACCCGGAGCCGCAGTCGCAGCCGGAAGTCTAAAGATAGGCAATATATTGTTCTGTTTCTACGCTCCACTCTTTACTTGTTTACTATTTCAAACATTTACTTTAAATGCACACAACAATTGCATTACACAGTCAATGATTTGTATCAGATGATCACAGTGGAGTAGGTATTGTATAACAAGTTTCAGTAAAGTGGACTGTTAGAGAATGCCATTAGGCAGCTTTGCTAGATTTCCCATATTTGTGTCTGAAGTAACTTGTACAAGAATAAGACGGGTGGACTTGTACTAGAATAAGGAATATGTGTGTAATACTGAGTCACCTGGTCACAGAGATGGGACAATAGCCCTGCTGGACCAGATGGTGGGCACCACGACGAAGGCGACGGCGCGGCAGGTGACCAGTAACGGCGCCATCAACCCCGCCACGCAGGCTGCCATCCTCGCCGCCGCAGCCGTCGCACAGGTCTCTTCCACACTCCCCACTCCTCCACCACGTTTGCAATCTTTTTGTAACACTATTAAATTCTTTATGTTATGTTTTGTTTATGGGAATTGCAAAACTTGAAACCGTTTAAGTAACTAAATCAATACTAATAATAATTTGTATAGTTACCATGATACCTGTTGGTTTGACTGACTCAAAATACAAAGTTTATAGACACCAGTCATATACTTATTAGTTATTTGCACACACAACCAGCACTTGAAGCAGAACACACAATTGCTATTTGTTACTAGGTTAGTGTAGGACAAACTACATAGGTAGTGTAGTAGTGTATATAGGTAGTAATGTCTACCTGTACTTACATACATGATTATTATGGTGATGATGGTTCCAAGTCTGTGTGTCCAAATATCAGTTAATCATACAATGTACAATTTATGGTCAAATAGTACTGGAGAAGGCAATTGAATGTGACCACAAGCACTCAGTTGTCTTTGGAAATCTCGATTTTCATTGTATACAGGTAATTCATTTACTACTCAGTGGTTGCTTGTACTTAGGTTGTATACTCAAAAATAGAAGATCTGTACTTTGTATTTCACATAAACAAAAAATAACTTAATATGAAGGTGACCAAAATTTAGGTTTATTTAAAGTAAATTATTTTGATTTTATTTGCTCAATGTGCTACAGATCTGAACTCCCTCCTTTAATTTTTTTCCCTATAATATTATGATATTGCTTTCTTTAGTTGGCTAGAGGGTGCGATAGAGGCGTTCGCTTTGTTTTTGTTTGTTTCGGTTTGTGTTGACGAATGTGTCGGTGTTGCGCGCGGCGTAACAGACGTTTGTGGCGCAGCGTCGCATGGCGGCGCCCGTGCAGCCCGCCGCCGCCGCCGCCGCCGCGCTGTCGGCCGCCACGGCCATCCCGCCGCCCACCTCCGTGCAGCAGAAGCTGGAGCTGCTGCAGGCGCGCGCCGACAGCCGCTACCGGCCCGAGCGGCCCGAGCGCCACGACTACCACCCCGACGACGACCAGGACGACGGGCTCGGCCCCGCCGGCGAGACGGCGGCCGAGCGGCGCGCGCGGCGCCGGCGCACGCGCTGGATGGGCTCGGAGCACGACAAGACGTTCATCCCCGGCCTGCCCACCGTGCTGCCGTCCACGCTGACGCGCGAGCAGGAGGAGCAGTACTTGCGTGAGTAGTAGCGCCAGCACTAGCGCTCGCAGTGGCGGCCGCACTGGCGCCAGCAAGGCGGTCGCACTGGCGCCAGCAGGGCGGCCGCACTGGCGCCAGCAAGGCGGCCGCACTAGCGCCCGCAGTGGCGGCCGCAGCTTGGCGAGCGCCGGCCGTGGGCGCAGCGCCGCCGCCTGGCGCCGCCGGCGCGTCCCCGCCGCTTTCTGCCTCGGGCCCGAGACTTGAACTTCGTCAGGTTACGGTAGAGATGTTTCCGTACTTGATAATCGCTTACACTAGAATTGTTCTCTCATTTTACATATAACCAGAAACTCATTGAATGTAACTCAATGGAAACGTCTCTACTGTGATACATTGCTTCATGTGTTAAAGGTTTTCATTTCCTATCCTGTTGAATATTATAATGTGCAGGTGAATCTTACATGGTGTTTGTGAACTAAACTTATCTTTAATTTCCAATATGGACATTATAATCTGTTGCATACAATAATATTATATTGGTGCCGTGTTGAGATAGTCTACTAGTATCACTTAGTTTGGACGACTAGAGATTTATAGTTATATATATATAAATATAATATATTTGAAAGATACTGCAAAGCAATAGCAACGGCTTTACTTGTTTTCCGAGACACGAGTTTGAAACACCGCATAACTATGCATAAGGTTCAGTTCGATACTGTAAAAGTAGGTAATGTTGTGTTAATGCTTACTGGACAGTCGAACCTCAAGCCTTTTGGCCCGCAGTCACGACCCTAGACACACTCACTAATACATATTTTGAAAGTAACAGAAATGTCGTAGCCTTCGGTAGAGGTCGCTAGAGGTCGGTAGCGGCGTTAGGCAGTGGGTCAGTATTCTAATGGCGCGGTATGGCCCGGTTGGCTAACCCGTTCCCTTGCAGTGCAGCTGCAGATCGAGGAGGTGTCGCGCAAGCTGCGCTCCGGGGACCTCGGCATCCCCGCCAACGTCGACGAGAGGTGCGTGCACTGGACCGGCTCCCACCGTCCCTGTATTGCCATATCGGTGAAAGGAAAACAAATATTAAAGCTCCAAGTTTTTAATGTCATTAAAGTGACTGGATACGGGATGGCGCACGAACTGCGCGATGTATCTCGGGTTCGATTCCCGCAGTATGTTTATAACACCTGACATGTCCCCGTCGTAGCTCGCGGAGCGTGTGATGTGCCAGTCTTACTACTAATGCGCGATTTTCTATTTGCAGGTCGCATACAGATTAATACTAATGATTCAATTAATTAACTAAACTCATTCATAATTTTCAGCCACTACAGCTCAATTGTATTAATATTAATTATTTTCAGGGCTAATGAGCTTCATTAAAATTTCAGGAACAAATTAATTGAATTATTTTTCCCGAGCGATAGGTTCTAGGTGCTAAAGTCCGGTCGCCGAGCACGAACAATGTCGTACATGAACTGTCACTCGTTCAGTATTGGGACGAGCCAGTCATGGAATAGTTTGACTTTTGTTTTATTAGTTTGCTGAGGAAACAGATGTAAACAAAGCTTAATTGAATATGTACAAAATGAAATAAAAAATATATCTATTTTATTTATATAGAGCTTATTGAGATTAATTTTAGCAAGTTAATTCAATAATTTCAAGTTATTACATATCTTCTCCGTGGGAGAAGAGGCCTTTGCTCAGCAGTGGGCACTTATGGATTGTTGTGCTGTGATGTGATGTGACGTTGGTATACTTACGTGAAAGTACTTTGCTTTATTTAGAAAATTTGTTTTATCGTGATAGCTTTACAAAACTTCTTAGAAATCGAAACACCATATAAAGAAAGATTTCCAACCAATGTCACTAGGTCATCGTATGAAATTGTCGGTGGTCGGCGGGCGGACTGTAGAGTGTAGGATACGAGTGCGTATGTACAGTGTGCAGTATGTATGGTGTACACTATGCACGGTGTACAGTATGCACAGTGTACACTATGCACGGTGTACAGTATGCACAGTGTACAGTATGCACAGTGTACAGTATGCATAGTGTACAGTATGCACAGTGTACAGTATGCACAGTGTACAGTATGCACAGTGTACAGTATGCACAGTGTACAGTATGCACAGTGTACAGTATGCACAGTGTACAGTATGCACAGTGTACAGTATGCACAGTGTACAGTATGCACAGGGTACAGTATGATGTAGAGTGTGTGCGCTAGGTCCCCGTCGCCGGAGCCCATCTACTCCACGGACGGGAAGCGCCTCAACACGCGCGAGTACAGGACGCGCCGCAAGCTGGAGGAGGAACGACACCGACTCGTCACTCGCATGCATCAGATCAATCCTGACTTCAAGCCGCCGCCCGACTACAAGTACGTCGTGTGTGTGTGTGTGAGAGTGAGTATATATATATATGTATATATATATCTGACGCCGTTGTATGTGCAGGCCGCCCATCATCCGCGTGCACGACAAGGTGATGATCCCGCAGGAGGAGCACCCCGACATCAACTTCGTGGGACTCCTCATCGGACCGCGCGGCAACACGCTCAAAGGTCAGCTCCGTCGTACCACTAATCTGAGGTCCATGTGTTAGCTGGGTCACTCAAACGTCCGTTCGATTCTTCTACTCGTAGCCATGGAGAAGGAGACCGGAGCCAAGATAATAATCCGCGGCAAGGGCTCCGTGAAGGAGGGCAAAGTGGGCCGCAAGGACGGACAGCCCCTGCCGGGCGAGGACGAGCCGCTGCACGCCTACATCACCGCCACCAACGCTGACTGCGTCAAGAAGGCCGTCGAGAAGGTGAGAGCCGCGGCACCCCCATGCTTCCCCCCCCCTCCGAACATGAAATAAGATCGCCGATGTCCACAGATCAAGGAGGTCATCCGTCAGGGCGTGGAGGTGCCGGAGGGCCAGAACGACCTCCGCCGCATGCAGCTGCGGGAGCTCGCGCAGCTCAACGGCACGCTGCGGGAGAACGACGCCGTGCGCTGCGCCAACTGCTCCGCCACCGACCACAAGACGTGGCTCGTGAGTACATGGGCGCGCGAGTACATGGGGGCGCGAGTACATGGGGGCGCGAGTACATGGGCGCGCGAGTACATGGGGGCGCGAGTACATGGGCGCGCGAGTACATGGGGGCGCGCGAGTACATGGGGGCGCGAGTACATGGGCGCGCGAGTACATGGACGCGCGAGTACATGGGCGCGCGAGTACATGGACGCGCGAGTACATGGGGGCGCGCGAGTACATGGGCGCGCGAGTACATGGGGGCGCGCGAGTACATGGGGGCGCGAGTACATGGGCGCGCGAGTACATGGACGCGCGAGTACATGGGCGCGCGAGTACATGGACGCGCGAGTACATGGGCGCGCGAGTACATGGGCGCGCGAGTACATGGGGGCGCGCGAGTACATGGGCGCGCGAGTACATGGGGGCGCGCGAGTACATGGGCGCGCGAGTACATGGGGGCGCGAGTACATGGGCGCGCGAGTACATGGGCGCGCGAGTACATGGGGGCGCGCGAGTACATGGGCGCGCGCCTACCGCCCTGCAGCGCCCGATACTTAACGGTTCCGTCTTGTGTGCAGTGCCCGGACAAGCCCAACGTCACCAACAGCATCGTGTGCTCCTCGTGCGGCGGAGCCGGACATATTGCACGGGACTGTCGAGCCAAGCGACCCGGCCAGGGCACGCTGCACTCCGCCTCCAACAAGGTAATACGCGCGACTGTAGAGCCAGCGACCCGGCCAGGGCACGCTGCACTCCGCCTCCAACAAGGTAATACGCGCGACTGTAGAGCCAGCGACCCGGCCAGGGCACGCTGCACTCCGCCTCCAACAAGGTAATACGCGCGACTGTAGAGCCAGCGACCCGGCCAGGGCACGCTGCACTCCGCCTCCAACAAGGTAATACGCGCGACTGTAGAGCCAGCGACCCGGCCAGGGCACGCTGCACTCCGCCTCCAACAAGGTAATACGCGCGACTGTAGAGCCAGCGACCCGGCAGGGCACGCTGCACTCCGCCTCCAACAAGGTAATACGCGCGACTGTAGAGCCAGCGACCCGGGCAGGGCACGCTGCACTCCGCCTCCAACAAGGTAATACGCGCGACTGTAGAGCCAGCGACCCGGGCAGGGCACGCTGCACTCCGCCTCCAACAAGGTAATACGCGCGACTGTAGAGCCAGCGACCCGGGCAGGGCACGCTGCACTCCGCCTCCAACAAGGTAATACGCGCGACTGTAGAGCCAGCGACCCGGGCAGGGCACGCTGCACTCCGCCTCCAACAAGGTAATACGCGCGACTGTAGAGCCAGCGACCCGGGCAGGGCACGCTGCACTCCGCCTCCAACAAGGTAATACGCGCGACTGTAGAGCCAGCGACCCGGGCAGGGCACGCTGCACTCCGCCTCCAACAAGGTAATACGCGCGACTGTAGAGCCAGCGACCCGGGCAGGGCACGCTGCACTCCGCCTCCAACAAGGTAATACGCGCGACTGTAGAGCCAGCGACCCGGCAGGGCACGCTGCACTCCGCCTCCAACAAGGTAATACGCGCGACTGTAGAGCCAGCGACCCGGCAGGGCACGCTGCACTCCGCCTCCAACAAGGTAATACGCGCGACTGTAGAGCCAGCGACCCGGGCAGGGCACGCTGCACTCCGCCTCCAACAAGGTAATACGCGCGACTGTAGAGCCAGCGACCCGGGCAGGGCACGCTGCACTCCGCCTCCAACAAGGTAATACGCGCGACTGTAGAGCCAGCGACCCGGGCAGGGCACGCTGCACTCCGCCTCCAACAAGGTAATACGCGCGACTGTAGAGCCAGCGACCCGGCCAGGGCACGCTGCACTCCGCCTCCAACAAGGTAATACGCGCGACTGTAGAGCCAGCGACCCGGGCAGGGCACGCTGCACTCCGCCTCCAACAAGGTAATACGCGCGACTGTAGAGCCAGCGACCCGGGCAGGGCACGCTGCACTCCGCCTCCAACAAGGTAATACGCGCGACTGTAGAGCCAGCGACCCGGCCAGGGCACGCTGCACTCCGCCTCCAACAAGGTAATACGCGCGACTGTAGAGCCAGCGACCCGGCAGGGCACGCTGCACTCCGCCTCCAACAAGGTAATACGCGCGACTGTAGAGCCAGCGACCCGGCCAGGGCACGCTGCACTCCGCCTCCAACAAGGTAATACGCGCGACTGTAGAGCCAGCGACCCGGGCAGGGCACGCTGCACTCCGCCTCCAACAAGGTAATACGCGCGACTGTAGAGCCAGCGACCCGGGCAGGGCACGCTGCACTCCGCCTCCAACAAGGTAATACGCGCGACTGTAGAGCCAGCGACCCGGGCAGGGCACGCTGCACTCCGCCTCCAACAAGGTAATACGCGCGACTGTAGAGCCAGCGACCCGGGCAGGGCACGCTGCACTCCGCCTCCAACAAGGTAATACGCGCGACTGTAGAGCCAGCGACCCGGCAGGGCACGCTGCACTCCGCCTCCAACAAGGTAATACGCGCGACTGTAGAGCCAGCGACCCGGGCAGGGCACGCTGCACTCCGCCTCCAACAAGGTAATACGCGCGACTGTAGAGCCAGCGACCCGGCAGGGCACGCTGCACTCCGCCTCCAACAAGGTAATACGCGCGACTGTAGAGCCAGCGACCCGGCAGGGCACGCTGCACTCCGCCTCCAACAAGGTAATACGCGCGACTGTAGAGCCAGCGACCCGGGCAGGGCACGCTGCACTCCGCCTCCAACAAGGTAATACGCGCGACTGTAGAGCCAGCGACCCGGCCAGGGCACGCTGCACTCCGCCTCCAACAAGGTAATACGCGCGACTGTAGAGCCAGCGACCCGGGCAGGGCACGCTGCACTCCGCCTCCAACAAGGTAATACGCGCGACTGTAGAGCCAGCGACCCGGGCAGGGCACGCTGCACTCCGCCTCCAACAAGGTAATACGCGCGACTGTAGAGCCAGCGACCCGGGCAGGGCACGCTGCACTCCGCCTCCAACAAGGTAATACGCGCGACTGTAGAGCCAGCGACCCGGGCAGGGCACGCTGCACTCCGCCTCCAACAAGGTAATACGCGCGACTGTAGAGCCAGCGACCCGGGCAGGGCACGCTGCACTCCGCCTCCAACAAGGTAATACGCGCGACTGTAGAGCCAGCGACCCGGGCAGGGCACGCTGCACTCCGCCTCCAACAAGGTAATACGCGCGACTGTAGAGCCAGCGACCCGGGCAGGGCACGCTGCACTCCGCCTCCAACAAGGTAATACGCGCGACTGTAGAGCCAGCGACCCGGGCAGGGCACGCTGCACTCCGCCTCCAACACACTCGCTAGATTATTTACCATCTGTACAATTTGGCAATGGTCAATGTCAATTAAGGAATTATTTCTCCCTTTTTGTATAATTACTATTTGAAATGTATAACGCCTTTATTAAATATTGTGCTGGTGTAAAAAAGCCAGATTACAAAATATATCTTATTACCTAAAGAAAGTCCAAATTTATATAAAAAATGACTGCAAATACTGTCATGTATTATTTGAATTGAAATAAATAAATATATGCGCTGACGGCTGTGTATGATGTTGAGTCCGCGCAGGCCAAGATAGACGAGGAGTACATGTCGCTGATGGCGGAGCTGGGCGAGGCGGCGCCGGGCGGGGCGGGCGGTGTGGGCGGTGCGGGACGGCGCGCGGGCGCGGCGGGCGGTCTGTTCGCCCCGCTGGCCCCGCCGCGCCCCATCATGGCGCCGCCGCTCGCACGTACGTACTCACTGCATTACTTGCTGTCACCAGCAAGGGAAGCTACGTTAAGTTATTCAAATTACTTCGATGAAAGTGTTCGGTACGAAAAATAGGGAAGTTTGCAACTAATCAAACTAAATACTTTTGTCGAAATGTTAAACTATATTTTCTTGTGAATTTTGTAAAGAGATAAAAATGGTAACGTTAAAATATATGGAAAGTACCCGCAATGTTCTATGGATAATGTCTTTCGACAAAAGAAGATATCGTGACATCTGAAAATTTGTACGTCAAATACAATGTCAAACAACATACTTTAATTAATTTCTTTAAAAAAATACTTGAAAATATGTGACATTTCCATTTCGTAGCCAACGGACTTAAAGCGTGTTTATGAATTCCTGCCGATTGTTTATTTGACTTTAAGTCTTGTAAAGAAGCCTAATCGTTTAGGTTGATGGTTGATCTCGTTGATATTCAACAGTTTTATCACTAGGTCCCACATGGCAAAACCCTAATATTGGTGCCAGAAAGAACGCTGTATTATACTTTTGGACGAGCATTGTCGTGCATACATATCAAACCATCACCTACTGTATGTGAATATGGAATGCCATGAGATCAGATTACTCGCTCGGCGTTCCTTGCTGTTACAGAAGTCTTATTCAGAAATGCAAGCTCTCTATAATCTATTAAGCTAATTCCAAGCGAGGTCCAAATGATATCATTTGAACCCTTGTAACAGTCGTATCCATGGTTACAAGGACCTATAAATCGTTTAGATTGTTTCTCCATACTTGTACAAATCAAATCAATCAATCACAATCCAAACAAAATTCTCACAAAAAGCAACATCCTCACACAAAAACCGACGTGAAACAACGCTTGTAGTGTTTCGTCGTGTGAGTGACGTTACCGGAGTTCCAATTACCTCCCTCCCCAATTCTTGAATCCCCAACAATCTTCACATTCCTAATCCCCAAAAGTCCGGTAACGCAGTTGTAACGCCCCTGGTGTTTGGAGTGTCCGACGCCGATTGTTTACCATCAGGTGACCCGTATGTTCGTTTATCGTATTATCCCAAAATAAGAGTTAGCTACACAGTGGTCTTTGCGTGCAGGAGAGTTGGCGGGCGCGTTCCCGCCCCCGCCGCCCCCGCCGCCGGGCGCGCCCGCGCCCCCGGCCGGCGCCCCCGCGCCCCCGCCGCCTTCCGCGCAGGCGCCCTGGCTCGGTAAGTACTACACACTACTTCTCACTGAATATTTCTGTATAAACGTGATAACATAACAAAGTAACAGATTTACTACTGATTACCTTACGCCTGCACCGGGTGGGTCAATAAGTCCCGGGACTTCACACTTGAAAGTTTTTTATTAGCAAAATTCAACTTCATTCCACGGCAATACAATCGATTCAGCATTTTCAAAATCATGTCCATTACAAACAACATTGAGAGAGCAAAAATTGACGCCTTCGAAATGTGGTGCTGGAGACGTATGCTCCGTATTCCCTGGACCGCTCGTCGCACCAACGTCTCCATTCTCAAGGAGATCGGAATTACTACGAGGCTGTCCACTGTATGCCTGCAGCGAATATTAACTTATTTTGGCCACATTGCGCGTAGAGACCCCAACAATCTGGAGAAGCTTGTGGTTGTTGGTCGGGTTAACGGGAAAAGACCTCGCGGTCGTTCACCTACCCGGTGGTTGGATGCTGTAAAAAACCTAACCGGCCTGACAGTTCCACAAGCCATAAAGACCGCAGAGGACAGGGGCGTTTGGAGGAGGGTTGTGCATCAAGTGACGCGTGCACCAGACTAGACACGACCTTCAGTAATGAAGAAGACGACTAGGAAGGACAAACAACAAGCCATCATCTTGCAGACTGATTTAGATGTCTTCTCCTGCCCTGTTGCCTCGCCTTACTGCCGTTATGACACTGAAGTGAAGCGATGAATGGCATCAAACATTTCTCTTGAGATTTGAAAGATGCAAACAAAGAATTTTAAATGTTGTATGGGCACCATGAAGTATTGTCAGTTCTTTTTTCTCACATATTTTGGACGTATTTTTGTGACGTATATTTCTCACGTATATTTGTGAGATCTCTTAATTATAAAATTGAGATCTCGTAATTTGAATCTCCAAACACTGTTCTAAACACGCAGTTTTCACGCTCCCACTTCTCTAACAATTTGTTTGAACACAAATCATGCAATCCTGTATGCGCACTATCGTATGATATCTTCAGCGCTTCAGCAATATCGCTCAACTTCATTTATTTGATTTTCTATCACGAATATTAACGCCTTTTTACACTTTTTACATAACTTTTGAATTCGATTCACAATACGATCGGCAAATCGTTGTCTTCGATGGGTGGTGGATGGAGGTTCTTCTTACACTTTCTGGTCCATGCCTCAGCTCCAACGGTGTCTATTACCATCAAAAATTATTTTTTTTATAAGCATACGCATTTTAAAAGCAGCCGCAAATGACGATATACATATTTACGTGCTAGTCTCGGGACTTATTGACCCAACTATGTATTTGCAATATGAGTCCTTACATCAGGGAATATACCTTATTGACGTCCTGGTTTGTGACAGGAGCGGGCGCGGGGGCGCAGCCTCCAGTGCCGGGCGCTCCGCCCCCGCCGGGCGCCGCGCCTCTGCCCGCCTACCCGCCGCCACCGCCGCCGCCGCACCAGGTACTCCGCACTAATTACATCTAACCTAATTTTCTGTTTTGTAGGGAGGGCAAATATCTGTTATCGTGGTTTTGTAATAACTATTTTGAGTCATACTGAATTAACTACAACTTATGAGTTACTTATGTAAATATACTGAGAAAAGACTAGAACGTTATTGTTTGGTGCAGGGTGACGGTAAGATGGGCCCGCCGCCAGCAGTGCCCGGGCCGCACATGCCGCCTCCGCCGCCGGGTATGTATTTCTTCCTTTATTGTTTCAATATTTAACACCAAATATCACAAAGAACAATACTATGCGCAGGCATGCTGGGGCTGTGGCGCGGCGCGTACAACCCGCCGCCGTGGGGCGCGCCGCCGCCGCCCGCCTTCCTGGCGCCGCCGCCGCCGCCGCCGCCCGCCTCGCAGGACTAGCACCTGTCCTGCGTCTCATATTGTCTACTACGATTAAATGAAATTATCGAATGCCATCGTTTATCTTATCCTGTACTTACAACTCGTAAACTGTAATTTGGCCTATAAAGGTACTGTTATGCGTGCTCTAAAATAACATGCTAAAGAATAATATTCCATTGCATATAAGCATTCTATTGAGTATGACCCACTCTGTAGGTACACACTATAGATGCATTAAAGTGATTTGATTTGAGTATGCTTAATACGAGCATGCTTATCAGCTGGCAACAGGCGTGATAGTTTTCAGCATGCTGACTCCTTTCAAAGACGACTAAGTTAAAAAGTTTTATGGAGATTGGCATAGGCAGTGACTACTAAAATATCATCGTATTTTCCAAGTACAGTTAGTATAAAAATATAAATATCGGTAATGAGAGTTTGAAGAGATATAAATCCCTAAATATTTGGGTTATGATGATTAAAAATAAACTTTTCAAAGCATTTATCTTATGTATATTTTTTATATTAATAGATGTGAAATAGTAGCTCAAATATAGTTTATAAAAAATATGATCAATAAAATACTAGCAATACTTTATTTTTGTTGCGGTATTATTAGTTTTATGTTTGCGTCTACTTAGTTGAATACCCTAAATGTTACTAATATGGACCAATCAAATATATAGGGTCCGTGTTAACAACTATGGGGCCGTCCATAAATTACGTCACACGTTAAGGCGTAGGGAGAGGGTCGACAAAGTGTGACATTGTGTGACGAGGGGGAGGGAGGGATCCTAAACTTTGTGATGTCACATTTCAAAAACTATTATAAACATGAAATATAATTCTATTAATTTTTTTTATTTTGTTTGATTAGGTACTAATATTTTTTTATGTAATTTAAATAGAAATAAAACTAATTTCGGAACCGCTGTTTTCATTCAATAAATTTTATACTTACGTAATTCTGTAAAATGTGACGTCACACTAGGGGGGGGGGTCTCACAAATGTGACTACCTGTGACAAGGACGGGGGAGGGGCAAAAAATCATGAAATTCGTGTGACGTAATTTATTGATGACCCCTATGTATTTGAGGTAACTGAACATTGATTTATGTCGTCTCTAACACTGCTCCTTTACGTGTTGCTCACACAAAAAAAACACGATAAAAAGGGTTGTAGCTCCTTTTATTAATTTTTCTAATAAAACCAACGAAAATCAAACGACAACTATAGTCAGAATTTTAATTAGATTCCAGATTTGACATTGGCTACTGTCATTTTGTGAAATAATGATACCACATATAATAAATAGTCTAGTGATGAACACAAAAATCGATAAACAATCAATGTGTGTGTTTTATATTAAATGTTACAGAAAGTGACTGCGATAGCGATAGCGATGACGGCGACAATGTATAAAATAACTTATTACCATAATACATCTTTTTGTTTTATTTGTCATGTTCTTTCATGGTTACATTTTTTTATTTATTTCACACACAATTAAAAAAGAGTCTCAGATCGTTAATTAACCGTCAAAACTAAATTATCGATCAGAAATATTTAATTTCCTGATAAACTTAGTTTACCAAAGTAAAATTATAAACGAGAAGAATCGATCCAGAAATATTTCATTTCCATGTCGAATAATTTCGCAACGTCACTATTTAGTACTTGTCATAACGTGACAACACTGAAATTGTCAAATCTGGAATCGAATTAAAATTCCGAGTATAGGTATTTTGGTTTCGTCGAAATGACATTATACTGTCACCATTGGACCGCAGGTAGCATGCTAATAATTGCACGTCTGTCGATTCGCAAGTACAGCCCGAATTTTTATGTGTGTAGTACACATATTATTTAAATTTTTTTTATTATGTTCTGGCTTCGCATCAACCACTTCATTTTTTTGCACTTCCCATGGCGGACTATCAGAAAATATCTTAAGGCATTAAGTCCGCCATTCACTGTTAGTATCTTTGGTGAAGAAGAAATAAAATAAATAAATTAGCTATCTGAGCAACATTCCGACATACATGATACTAAGTGACAAGTGCTCAATTGAAGCGTGCTTTCGTGCTTGATATCAGCATGTGAAACTGTACCTTACAGTACCTACATACCTAAAAGTACCTTAATTAAGGTACTGTTATACATGTAGTTATATAAAGAATGATATGTAAAAACTACACCTTATGTCATAAGCTTAAATTTTTGTTATGGGCAAAACAATAAACTGGAAAAGAGCAAAACATCAGCCTTGAGATTATGATGGAAACTACAGTATGGACTCGGACATCTGTATCTACAATTAAAAACAAAATAAATCAATTATGCCATATCATTTTGTTGGTACGACTCTGATGCATGTACCTAGTAAGTTGATAAACACACAAAATGAATGTTTGTGTGTGTATTTGTTGTTATATTTCTAGTCTAGCTCATAAACAACACATTTCTGCCTTCGTGAAAGAAAGATGTATCTTATGTATGTAAGTATGATTTTTATGAGCGGATTACCAGGGGGCGGAAGGAGCGCCAAATGCCTTGATCTTTCCCTGATCCACTGCTAAACAAATCTTACCAAGGGCCCCGTGGTTTTAAGTTACATGTTTTTTTTATTTAAACAAAAAGTCGTAGCACTTTAAGAATCGAAAGGGTCTTTCGATTGGCATTGGCTCTGGAAAGTCTCCCCTATTCAAATAAACACCTATAAGTGCTCATTGCTGAGTAAAGGCCTCTTCTCATTATTCGCCACATTTGTTCAAGGCTCAATCATTTGATTGAATTTCTACATATTTTAGAAGGTACCATAATGTTCTGCGTTTTCGCTTTTTCGTAACCACCTAAACTTGGTCGGATTACCACGATCATTCTCATCATAATGACTTTAATCGTATTATCTCATTAATTATCCAATGTACTGAGCTGAAATTTTACTGATATATAACTGAACTAAACAACTAATTATTGACATAAGATTCAGTTCAAATATCCAATCCAGTGGCCAAATAACACCGCGCGCATCAAGGCCGTGCTCGTGAAGAACTCAATATCATCATAACTTGTTTAATACTTACAGGATACTAATGAAACTTCACATACATTTGAAGGCAGTCACAAGCTTTTAAATAACGTTTAAAGTAAGTAAATAAATAAGTCTTTAGAGCTCCTATTGAGAGTGTTGGGACCAATTTAAGTGTTTTTCTATTTAATGAAATAACTTTTAAGCTATTTGGGTAATATTTTGGTTTTTTTATTGCACAACAAATTTGAACTAATTAATAAGAAGCCATGTACCAAATATGATAAGAATCCGCTTAACCATTTCAAAGATCTAGCAAAATCAAAAACGTTACCCCAGCAAAATCTCGAATGACTTCGCAACCGATGAAAGAACAAATACAAAACAAGGCACAACATTTACTTCATCTAGACAACTAATTTTATAGCTAGTAATTATTGAAATATTCCTATTAGAAAAAAAAGGTCTGGCTGGAGTACCTAACATTACTCCAGCAGGAAATGTTTTTGTGAAATAATTAAAAAACTATAAGCGCAACAAATTTAAAAATGTACGCAACAATTACAGAAGCCGGACAACTAATTATCTACAAGATTCAAATGACCATTTTCGACAACATCTGGCCTGGGTAACGCACACGTCGTTTTCGTAAAACTGCAATACTGTCGTCAGGTCTGCCACTCAAATGGCCTTAGATCTACAATACATGTGGCGTCCAGGCCGCTGCACACAAGTGAAACGTACCCGCTGCACCCACCAACTTTGGTGCTAGCAGCTGAGAACAAATTCCGAAGCCCCACCGACTGTTGAGCAATAAACTTCAGTTCGCGGACTTCATGGACTGGACCGCTATTTATGAGAGTCCAACTGTTTTTTTATCGCCATTAAGTTTTTATGAGGGAGCTCATTCAGCTTTGCCGGTGCGGGCCTCTGATGAGCGGGGCATCCGCTTAGCTGGGTAGGTGTCAAGATTTCGTTTATCAGGTAAATAATATTCTTAAGTGTGGGATTAGATTTAGAAACCATCAAAGTTGAGTAACAAATGAAAAAACATTTTTTTTTTTCAGAATTACAAGAGCAGAATTAATTAAAATGTAGTGTAGGTAATAATAATAGGTGTCGTATTAGTCTACCCTGTGCGAGCACTGCGCCGATCTTCATTCATGTTCTCTCAGACATTAGCCGTGTCGCATACTCGCATAGCGAGCAGAGTCAGAGGAGATAATAATAAAACAATACAAATTATAAAAACTTTCGTTTTATTCGGAAATTGTCTAATTTAAATACATTACACTTGTCAGTCGCAATAGATCGATGTGAACACGAAATGAAATTATTAAATGCACAAATTACATCTAACTCTTATTCCATACTAGTGGAGATTAAAATAGCATTCATTAATGATAAATGTTAGAGTCGCGTGCACGAAAACAAGATTCCATCTAATAAAATTAAATATTGCAACAGTGTTGTCACTGAAACGAATAAATAACTTACGACACCGCACAGCAGTTTGCGGCTATACAACCATACACCCGACAGGCAGTCCGCACCCAACGACATAACATCACTGGGGCCAGGAGCGCTGTGATGTATCGTTATGTGTAGCAAACATTTTACAAAGTGATTCCTTAATATACCATCATTATACTTCATGTATCAAAACTAAAGTACAAAGTTTAATTGTATCTAAATATAAACCTTATTGTATAGGAAGGCCGTATCTGTGTACCTACTGTAGCCAGGCCCGTCCCGACCGAGGCCCACCGGCCAGTAAACGGTCCGAGTCTCATATCACAAACAGTTCCCTAGCACTCTAGCAGCACGCCGCGGCGCCGACGTGACAACGAAACAAAGTGTTTACTATACAGAATTAGCAAATAATCATAACTGTCGACAATTCGACTTTAGCTTCGATCGAGGAAGCGGCCGACCAGTACCCCGCCCCCGCGCCCCCGCCGCCGCCGCGCCCCGGTCCGCGCCCCTCATCGCGCCTCCTTGGCAGTGAGTTTCTCGATCAGTTCCTGCAGCGGCGCCAGCTCACGTCGCTCGATCAGGTTGAACTCCTGCAAAGTATCAACAATATCGATGTCATTTCAAAGATCCTAGTCGATGTCACATTTATGATTGTTTTGT
Source organism: Spodoptera littoralis (assembly GCA_902850265.1). NCBI lineage: Eukaryota > Metazoa > Arthropoda > Insecta > Lepidoptera > Noctuidae > Spodoptera > Spodoptera littoralis. Next base: position 175,498 of record LR824542.2, on the reverse strand, counting down.
TAACATTTTCTTTATTAATTTTACATAAAATTTCTAATGTTTCATTTTGTTGAGGATAACATTGTACCATTTGATAATTTTATAAGTAGGTACATTATTTTTGCACACCGACATTGAAAGCGAAATAAAAGGACCTGAATGATTATAAAAAGACAAAATATTTGTATTTGCCTTATTTACGCAAGTTAATAATTTTAAATTTTTATGTGAATGGACCGACAAAAAGCTAATTTATGTTGGACTAACTTCCACACGCGACTTCGTACGCGCAATTCTGTATAACACCAGAGGCGTTACTAATGCTTTTCCGGTCTTTTGGGGATTAGAAACTTGAACATTGTTGGAGATTGGGGAGGGGGATGTAGTTGTTCATTGTTCTTATATAATTGAATCAACGAAACAATGTTACTAAGAAACGTATTGTACACGTGATTGACAAAGAGTAGCCTAGAGAGTAGTACGGGCTCAGTTCAATTCAATAAACCTCCCAGTATCAAAATCCGCAACAATTAAAACAATAATTGGATGTATATTACCTATAGATAACAAGTTGGCTAATGTAATAACTATCATTAGTGGAGCCTAATTACACAAACACGGCGCGCAATTTTAATTCCACCTGTATATACGTTTCAGTGGCGTAGTGTGCTTGCCTTGGCTCGTTGGCTGGGCCCCGTATAACAATTTGTTTGGGGGCCCTTATAAGGAAAACATGAAAAAATATATATTATAACTTTCGTAAGACGTACTAAATTAATTATTATGTTTTTCGACTTACTCACGTAATTATTTAACGAGGAACTCGACTAGTTTCAGGCCATACTAGAGGCTCATATTCGTGAGCAGCATTCCGCGACATGCGACGCGGCAACTCAGGCGCTGCTACTGGGTAGCGCGACAGTGCTCAGTAAAACAAGTCGACTCTCGACTTCCTTGTTAAATAATTATTACGTGAGTAAGCAGAAAAAGATAATATTTAAAAAAATATATGCATAAAATAGTAACAATTTGTGTGAAAATCGGACAGTTTCCAGGTAACTCTCCAGTTTTTCGAAAGTTTCTTCCAATCTTTGAACGCATGCTTTACGCGAGAAAAATAGTTTTTACACGTGAATATAGTGAGAAAAGCTTTATAGTTTCGACCCATAGAGGGGTCCTTCTTCGTGAGCAGCGTGCGATGTCGCGCAGCCTACTCGTGTGGGTAACCCGTGCTTTTTAGTTAATTTCGTGTTCGATTCCCTGGTCGGGCAAAGTATTACTGGGTTTTTAAATATTCTCAGTAGTAGCACGGAGTTTGGAATTGTACCCGGTATTTGGCAATAGGTTCACCCCCTATTATATGGGACTCATAACATAAATAGTGAAAAGTGGGTGTTGGATTGTACAGTGGTATAATGTACACCTCTGCCTACCCCTTCGGAGATAAAAGGCGTGATGTTATGTTATGTTATTGTAATTACTGGGAAGTTTTTAAGTTTGGCTAACGCCCGTTGGGGCCCGTATAATTGATACGGCAGGTAAGGCGCTAGCTACGGCCCTGATACGTTTGTTAACTGACCCTTGAAACTTCGAGTCCAGTAACAAGACAGTACTTAACTAATCCAAGTTGAATACTGATCATATAAATAGTACCTGCACGAAGAAGATGAAGTGTTTGAAGGAGGTATTGAGGTGCGCCTCCTCCCCGAGCTGGACTACCTCGGGGAAGTGTTGGTGGTAGATGTGCGCGTACACGCGGAACAGACGCTTGAGGATCGTCTTCGCCATCGGCAGGAAGTTCTTGGGGAACGGCACGCCTGCAACACTCCGTGACTACACTACACGCCGCCTACGCCAGCTACATGAATGCAATGGAATGAATACGGCAGGTACCTATTTTAGAGGGGAATAAAGTTTCGTCGTCGAGCTGGTCTTGCGCCCACGTCATGAGATAGTCGATGTACTTGGGCGCGGAGCATTTGATGGGCTTCTTGACTGTGTGCCCGTCTGCCCAGTGGTACTCGTACTTGGGCCCCGCCGACATCACGGCGCACGACTCCTCCGTGCAGAACTCTGTGATGGTGCCGTACAGCATGTTGATCTGGTTGAAGAAGTCCACGGCTGCCGACACACAAATACCAATAAGTAGGACTAACAGCAGTGAAGAACAGTTTTGATGTTTGGGGTCTGGAATAATCTAGTGACTGGAGTTTTTTTTTTTCTTTCTTTTTGGGGCAACGGAGTCTCCAATACAGTGTTGTCGACTATACTGCTAGTGTCGAGTGGTGACGATTTTTGAGATTATTGGGCCTTCGAACTGAACTTTGTGGTAGTTTTAGTTGTTCATTTATAAATTTGGACAAACACTTAATTAATTTATTAGTAAAATTACTTAGAAGGGAAAGCAGTCACTTGTAACAATACAGTGTCAGTCGGTCGAAACGTACAGGTTGGCAAAAAAGAGTTTGGAATAATTGAGGTCGTTAGTATTCGTACTCTGGGCAATCTGATACGTTACGACTCAATCGGTTTTGATATAATCTAAAAATAATTGTAGAACGAATCTGAGAATTTATAAAATAGAAATGATTATTAAAAAAAATAGCTCAACTTTGTACCACCTCGAAACATTTTTTCTCATCGTTTAAACCTTCCTTGTACTTTTTTTATTTATTTATTAATTCATGGAGGACTTACAGCTTATAAAAATTGATACAAATAACAATAGGCGTAGGTAACAATGAGCCAATAACAAGTCCTCACGTTTAGCATTTGGAATAAATTAATTAATATGGTGTGAGTACTATACAATATTAAAAATACATACATTCTACTTAAAGTTAAAGGCCCACCTAATTATTGTCGTATGCTATTTATAAATTAGAAGTACTTAGCAAATTATTATTTTCATTTTATTTAAGTATTATTGTCTATAATAAGTGATGAATAAGTATCAGAGTTGGCTTTTGTATCACGGTGGGCGGAGTTTTCTCTCATTGTAAAAACATCAAGATTTTAAAATTTTTCAAAGACATATTTTATATGCATGATATGCTAGCATTTAAGTTACTAATAGGTACACGTACAAAGATTGTTAGACATAAGTAGGTACTCACAATGTACACTTGATGTTTTATATTTTTTAATTTATATTCTCAGACTTTTGTGTTTTGTATACCGACCATTTTTGTTTATAAAGTACTACGTCCTTTGGTGGGCGGTATGTCTAAATAGATTAAGTTCATTAGGTTGGCAACATTTCACGCACACAGTCATACTTCACACACATTCTAATTATGTTCATACAGTCCACTCATCCTTACTAATATTATAAATCGGAAAGTGAGTTTGTTTGTTTGTTTGTTCCGCTTTCACGCCGTAACTACTAAACTGATTGCTTTGATTTTTTGCAGACATAAAGTTAGAAGTCCGGATTAAATAATAGGATACTTTTTATCCCGGAAAAAAATCTTACTAATATTATAAATCGGAAAGTGAGTTTGTTTGTTTATTTGTTTGTTCCGCTTTCACGCCATAACTACTAAACTGATTGCTTTGACTTTTTGCAGACGTTAGAAGTCCGGATTAAATAATAGGATACTTTTTATCCCGTAAAAAATTGATATACCCGAGGGAAAACAAAAGTATTGGTATAGATGGCGCTGTGTGTATTGGTATATGTCACATAGGCTACTTTTTATCCTTTTGTGACGCGAGCGAAGCAGCGGGTAAAAACAAGTCTAGAATAAATTATAAAGAAAGCTGTGTGCAATAAATATCCTTTGAGTAAAGACGTATTAAAAAGTTTTATTTCACCAAACAAGCTGATATAGAGTGAAACAAGTGAAACACTTTCGGTCGGGCAAAGTATTACTGGGTTTTTAAAAAAAATCTCAGTAGTGGCACGGAGTCTGGAATTGTGCCCGGTAAATAGCAATAGGCTCACCCCCACTTACATGGGACTCATAGCATAAATAGTGAAAAGTTACATTGTTACAATGTACACCTCTCCGGGGATAAAAGGCGTGATGTTATGTATGTATGTAAATATAACTAAATTGATTCTGATGAAATTTGTTACACAGCATTGCAATTAACCTCGGCGAACACTAAATAAAAAATCCAAAATTTGCCACAAGTCATTATTATACGCGGACGACGTCGCGGGGAACAGCTAGTCATATCATAATCCGGAGGTTATACGCCGGGGTCGTGCGGTCCATGGCCCTCTACGGCGCCCCTGTTTGGGCGCCGAACCTGTTGCGGCGTCCTGCTCGGACGCTGCTCATGTCACAGAGGGTCATGGCGATCCGAATGATCCGCGGATACCGCACGATCTCTGGGGAGTCGGCGAACCTCCTTGCCGGGTTACCGCCGTGGGATCTGGAGGCGAAGGTGCTCGCGCGCGTGTATAACATGCGCGCGGAGGCACGTCGCCGGGGCGAAACTCCGCTGCCGCGCCAGATAAGTGCGTGGCGGGATGAGCTCCGGCGCGATCTCATGGCGGAATGGCAGCAACGACTGTCGCAACCGGGGGCTGGGCTCGCTGCCATTGCAGCGGTAAGTCCCCTCTTTGAGGAGTGGCTTGAGAGACGCTATGGCGTCCTCACCTACCGCCTGACGCAGGTCCTCACCGGACATGGAAGTTTCGGGAGGTACCTGTGTCTGATGGGGCGGGAGGAAACGCCCGGGTGTCATCACTGCGAGGACCGCCCTGAGGACACGGTGGAACACACAGTGGGAGAATGCCCTGCGTGGGCTGAGCACCGCCGTGCCCACAGGGAAGTGATCGGCGATGGCGACCTCTCGCGTCCGGGCCTAGTGCAGGCCATGATGCGGAGCGAGGGGGATTGGGATGCCGTCTCCTCCTTTTGCGAAGCAGTCATGCTAGCTAAGGAGGAGGCGGGACGCGTGAGGCAGCGAAGCGCTGCCTCCTCGCAACCCAGCCATCGCGAAGGACACACCGGGCGTCGGGGATCGCGAGACGATCTCCGGCCACCGTAAGCGCGGGCCTGCGGACGGCGAGCATGGGTGGCTCCCCGTCCGACCAGAAACAGACCCGAGCGTACGGCGCGTCGCGTTCCGCGCGCGCCTCAAAGAGCCATCAGACCACCACAGATGGGGCCCAATAGGGCCGATGCCGATTCGGAGTCGCGGAGAACCTAACGGGTAACCGGGGCTCCGGCTCGACGTGCAGGAGAAGGAACGGGGTGGTTTTTAGTCAGTAAGAGTCTGACACTCCCTTCCGCCTCACCCAGGCGGGAGCAGTCATTCGATGATTTTCCCCCCTTAAAAAAAAAAAAAAAAAAAGTCATATCATAATATTATTATATTGTCTAATCAGGCAGGCAGTGGAGACAGCTGACATATACCTATGCTTGTATGGGATTCCTCTCTAAAATAAAAACATTATTTTGTCTTTTATTGAAACCTACGCGAATTGGGCATTATTGCGAATACTCAATTATAATTCAAGTCAGGTTTTAGCAGTGTGACAAATGATTGTATGTTTTATTTTAATGAATATTTTCCGTGTTTGGACGGGAAACTACAACAGGAAGTTCGGTCCACTGTGAGCTAGCAGCGCAGTAGTGACTTATTTGTTATCTGATAATTATCATAGAGACAATATATAAATATACAATGTAGCAAATGTTTGCTTATTAACTAATACAAATAAATAAGTCGCGGCGTCCGACGCGCCATATCAGCTCTGAGTACCGAAATATCAAATTGATGCAGGCACTGTGGCGACGCATGCCACATGTCAACGGATGACGTCACAAGAATCCTACATCGCACATGCGAAGTTTACAAACGAATAAACACGGATAGAAAATCCTAACGAACAACCGTTGGGCAGAAAGCCCGCCAGGCACGATCACCTCGCCTGGTCGGAGGATCCTCCTTTTCCGATCTTAGGGAACTATACTCTCTGTTCCCTAAAGTGGTGACCCCGACGTGATTGGAAACAACTTTCACTTCACGGAGCAGATTAGCACCGTCATCCGTATCGCCATCCCTCGCATTCATCACTTCTCCGCTGAGCGGTAATCAACTCGCAGCCAACCAGCATCCTCGGCCTCATCAGGGACCACCATCACCTGCAACGAAGTTGTGCAGCCTGGTTCTTCCCTACGGCCTCACCAGCGTCTAGGCACAGCACTTCTGCACACGGTCTGAAGGACACCTCCTCCCGTCAACGCAGATGCCGGCCACTACGCACCTACCCTCGCAGCATCTCTTCCCCGACTCACCGTGGGACACTGCGAACGCATCTCTCCGACTCACTGGAAGTTTCACCCTGCACCGCTCACCCGACTCACTGGGCACTCAGCGGCACGGTTCCGACCCACTGGAACTAGGGACGTTCTACACTGGCTCTGGCGCCACTCATCTCAAGCATCGACAGCCGTCTCAGCGGGATCGACCTCCGGTCTTAGGAGGGAGTGATGTGGCGACGCATGCCACATGTCAACGGATGACGTCACAAGAATCCTACATCGCACATGCGAAGTTTACAAACGAATAAACACGGATAGAAAATCCCAACGAACAACTGTTGGGCAGAAAGCCCGCCAGGCACGATCACCTCGCCTGGTCGGAGGATCCTCCTTTTCCGATCTTAGGGAACTTTACTCTATTCCCTAAAGCACAGATGGCTATACAAACACCTATATTCCTGGACTACAGATACAACCTTAACAGCCCCTGGTGGTGCACTGCTGGAGTATGGGCCTCCTTTACATCAAACGTAGGCAATAATCTACATTAAATGAATTATTATTATGTTTCTCGGCTTACTCACGTAAATATTTGACGAGGAACTCGACTAGTTTCAAGCCATGCTAGTAGAGGCTCATATTCATGAGCAGCATGCCGCGACCCGCGACGCGGCGACTGCTACTGGCTACTCGAGTCTGCGGTGTGGTATTGGCGACGGCAGCGCGCGCGACTGTTGGCACGTTAGAGTCGTTCGCCAGCAGTTGGGGTCGAACCCCGGTTGATGGCTTATTTCGATGGCCTCACGTACTTTCCGCGATACGAAGTATTTCTCCCTCCGACTAAGACCTTGTCTAACCGGAGGAAGTGAGCCGTGCCCGTGCCACAACACTGTTTCGCCAGCGCCTGCCGGTGGCTCGCTGTTAACCCGCCGTAACCACGCGGCCGCTTGGACTACAACTCGAGTGGACCGCGCACTGACGACCCGTCGGCTTTTTGTAGTGATTTTATGAAATATATCATACGACATACAGTTGAAAGTTCATATTTAAATGACAACTTATTTGATGCAAATAGCTTCACTAGAGGACTGACCTACAGTCTGACATTTTTTCTTATTATTTAATATTTAAATATTTTGTTTTGACGTTCAAAAGTGCCTTCCTGGTCTAACTGAAATAAATTATTTTGACTTTGACTTAGGGTTAAAGGCGTGCTTATTAGATGTGCGATGACCTTTACTCTTTTCGCATATAGTAGAATTAGAAATGATGGAGTCCGGTATGCTGGAGTATGGTAGAACTAGGAAGGACAAACATCCACTAGCAGTTCCCGGAGTGTTATTGTGTACACTTCGACTGCGACTGTGGCTCGAATTACATCGGGCAAACCACACTCAAGGAACACATGCGCAGTGTGAACAACTGAGACACTGTAGTAGCCGAGCATGCTTGTGGCAATGGCACGGCTCACTTCCTCCGGTTCGACAAAATCTCAGTCAGAGGGAGAAAAACTTCTTATCGCGGAAAGTATGTGAGGCCATCGAAATAAGCCATCGTCCGAATTGGCATCGCGACAGTCACCACGTCGCGGGTCGCGGAATTTTACTCATGAATATGAGCCTCTACTAGCTTGGCTTGTAAAGACATAATAATTCATTTAGTTTGTATCACGAAAGTTATACAGTGCAGATTTATTAGTATTCTGCTGCCCGGTCACTGTATATTGTGTAAGTAGTCAGATATACATGTGTAGTACGTGGAGGACATAGTGAGGGACAACAAATGTATTGTACTCTGGTGTCAAGAGCATTGTTTGTTGATTGGGTATAATTATTCATATTGGATACCTACTACATACAATACTGCAGGCCAAACAATGGATGCATCCGTTTTCACCCATACTGAATTACTGACAGACTGCTTGTATTGTACTAAAAAAATTAACATCTACTTAAATAAGAAAACTTGGTATAAGGTTCCCAGCTATTATAAGAGCACATAAAACAATATAAAAAATATTTTTTCATCAAATTCTGTCCTGTGTCTGTTATATCATTACACTTCTAAAATATCAACCTTTCAATCAAAGATGACTGACCTACTACTTAGACTTTAGCCATTCATAAATAAGCATAGCGGGGTTATTATGACGTCCTAAAGTCAGAATGGTTACATTGAGGGAAGAAACAGAGCTGTACAAGTCTTCTAGCGAGATCTCATTCCCTCAACGGAACCACTCTGGCTTTAAGACGTCATAATACGCCACCAGTATTGATTTAATATGTTGATATATCGTACTGAACGTTACCAAATTTATTCATAATAAAATAGTCTCTAAACATCGGAAATAAGGTCTATAACTGAGATAGTGAAGAGTAGTCACTGGTAACCGCATGGGGATTGAACAATTAATAGATCATAATGTAAGAATGGGGTTCTAAACCTGGCTTTGTATTTTTAACTATGAGTTGAATAGTTTATGTATGAAATAAAACTTAGTTTTCATTGAAATATACATAGTTTTATAAATGTATTGCTGAATAATATGGTTGATGTGCTGTGATTACTTGTTCCTGATACCTTACTAAACTTAAAAACCAATAATTTATTTTCATTATAATATTATATAAGTACACCGACCTCCTGTTCTATGCCCCACCATGCAGTATTGCAGCAATAATGTTTTATGAGAATAAAATCGAAACAATACTACATTATCTTACTAAAATGTATGGTAAGTTTCATTTTTCTATAGCATTCTTTGTTCATCCATGAATACAAGAAAAATCATACAAGAGTACAATATCCAAAGAGGCGTCTAGCCTTATAGTTAGCAAATGGTGTCATTTTGTTGTGCCATACTTACTGTTGACGGCAACCCACTCATTGAGGTCCTCCCCTTCAGGTAACATCACCGCGAGGCGGAGGTTCCCAGAGCCGAGCGTGGCTGCTGCATGTCGCATCAAGTCATACTGATGTGTGCCTTCTGGGATATTCTTCTTAGGTTTAAATGTTTTGTTGGAACGACTTCCACTGAAATGACATGTCAGTGTTTGAGCGGAGCTAATAAACCGTAGAACTGTCCGTTTTAATACGATAAAACTTCATTGGAAACGTAAACAAGACGTCAGCTCGAGAGAACGGAAATGTTTTTGATAAAAATAGATATCACGAAACCGACGTTACTTACAATAAAAAGCTCATGTTGAAAGTGTTCAGTTATCGAATAAATAATTATTTGTTCCCACTAGAATAGCACCAATTCATTAAAACGTGTTACATTGATACAGTACACCACATGATTTACTTGTCAAATGAAAAACTAAATTAAATATTTTATTCCTGAGTTTTACAGATTTTGCTTGATCCAAATGATCCATTCCATTCCATAGAGAAATTAGTAGGTAGATCTGTCTGTTCTGTCACATTGACAAATTAATTTTAATTTATTGCGTTGATTTAAATCTGTGGACGGTAAATTATTGTCTATGGGTTAAATTAATGATAATTATTCATGTCAATAAAATAGAGGATCAATTCATAAGTACTATTTTGAGCCATTTGGGGTCGAAACACTTGGGCCATGAGGTCCCACTGCAGTCTCTGTCTATACAGAAATCGCCCGTACGCTGACTAATCGACTCTGCAGTCTGCACGTGACCAGAGGGCTGGCTATTTCACCAGAAACAGACCCCAACGTACGGCACGTCGCATTCCGCGCGCGCCACACCACAGATGGGGCCCAAGGCCCAACAGGGCTGATGCCGATACGGAGTCGCGGAGAACTTAACGGGGGCTCCGGCTCGACGTGCAGGAGAAGGAACGGGATGGTTTTTAGTCAGTAAGAGTCTGAAACTCCCTCCTGTCTCACCCAGGCGGGAAAAGTCATACGATGATTTTCCCCCCTTAAAATTTTTTATTAATTCCTAGTTATACGTATATGATATCAATTTTGACCTTGTTCTGTTTAACAACTACTATTGTAAAAACAAGTCTGTTATATTACTCAACTTTGTAATAACTATTACTCAATATGAAAACCATTGAAAAATCAAGTTGATTTTATAATAAGGCTTAATAAGGCTTCGTTAGAAACGATTACACCTCATCAACATAGTTAATTTATTAGTTGATTAAAAAATAGAGAATTTGTTTTGGTTTACAACAACGTAATTAAAAACTTACCGATGGAAAGTTATTTCAGATATTTTCTTATGGCTATTGCTGTCACATCAATTTTTTATACGTTTAATGGTATATGCAATTAATATTTTCTTATAAACGAGATTGAAACAGTTGTAGATTAAAGCTTATCAATATGGCGGCACGGAAAAACTGGCTACATGTCAAATTTGTCCAATCGCGGAGCAATGTGACTACAGGTAAAAGAACGACACTCCATTATTATGTTAATGCTTGACAGAACAAGGACAAATAATGATGCATATCATATACGTATAACTAGGAATTAATGTTTTGTCTGCTTATCTATTGTAAGACTGTGCTTTTGTCATTGTATTCTGCCCGTAGACAATTATTTGCCATCTATATTTTAAAGATCAATGCGTTTGTAGTAGTGCTTGTGCTTACTGCTTGTCACTGAAATGTCAGATTTTTTCAGCAGTCAAGAAGATCTGCATTGAATCGATTGCTAGAGTATTATTGCGACTATTTGTGAATTTGTACCCGTTCAATACAAAGCTTAAAAATGCAAGGATTATCTATTGAAAGTTTGAAGAAACACAAAGCTGTAAGTGTCTCTCACTATTTCGTTAATAGAACTGTTCTACGCGTTGGAAATACACTTCTTACATAATTAACCTCTTACCTATATTTTGTTATCCCAGGTACATAAATGTTGGTATTAATCGTAATGGGATAAGGTTAATAATTATTTTCATCTCTATATCGTACAAGGGGAAATAATACATCTAAGTGACGTCCCAATTGATTCGTAAATTTTAGTGTTATCTCTATCTCATGATAAGGTGCCATTTGCAATTGATTTATAAAATTCAAACCTAAGCTAAGTATATTAACTCGTCGAGTACCGGTTTTATAGACACAATTAAAGAACAATAGGTCGCGGTCACCGGTGACCGCTTGGTGTTTGACAGTTTAATCCTTGAAAAAATTAATTTTACATCTTTTATAGGAGCTGTACTTGTTGCAAGATGGTTTTTTTAACTATGTGTGCCTAATGGAGTTTCGTATTACATGTACCTACATATTAACAGTTAGAGTTTGCATACACAGCTTATCCCCTACTACTATATAACCTATTATCATAAACACAGTAGTGTATTACCATATAACCATACTTTCGGAATACTTTCCAAACTAACTATAAACCTGGCTCAATAGGTACTTGGTGCATAAAACAAGAAAACTTAAAGTAGTAGTAGTAAAGTTAACACATCACACACAACAGATAAGGCTACAAACATTATTTATTACTAGCCGCTCGTTTGGCTCCTTATGATTGTAACATGGTGTTTTATAGCCTGTAGACTTCCTCGATAAATATGCTATCCAAGATAAAAATGGTTATTCAAAGAATTGCACAAATTGATTTCCGCTGGTCATTTTCATTATCGTTTCATGGTGACTATCCCAATGCGAGTGCATGAATAGGTAAAGAATGGAATACTTTGCAAGAATCTGTTTCCTGAGGGAAGATTGCTTATGGGCATCATGTGCAATCGAAGGCCGCATCATCGCTTACTAACATGCGAGATAGTGGCTAAATATTAACTAATCTTTAAGATAAAAAATTCAATTCTAAGCAATTGTTCCAGAAATTAGCATGTTCAACCCTTGAGCTTTATATACTTACTAGCTTTTACCCGCGTATTCGCTCGCGTCACAAAGTAGCCTATGTGACATATACCAATACACACAGCGCCATCTATACCAATACTTTTGTTTTTCCTCGGGAATATCAATTTTTCCGGGTTAAAAAGTACCCTATTATTTAATCCGGTCTTCTAACTTTACGTCTGCAAAAATTCAAAGCAATCGGTTGAGTAGTTACGGCGTGAAGGTGGAACAAACAAACAAACTCACTTTCAGATTTATAATATTATTAGTAAATTAGTAAAGTAATATTAGTAATAGTAATTAGTAATATTAGTAACGATTAGAATTCAGATGTATGATAAAGTGAATGAAACTAAGATCACAAAATAATATTGGTCTGGACTGACATTTGGCCACATTAGCAATTGACTGACAGAGCCATATATATGTACACTAACATTCACAAGTTTGGAAGCAGTTCTGATTTTTGACGAGAAAAACACTTAATATCTTTTTTTTGGCATAAACCGGTAAACGAGCAGACGGATCACCTAATGGTAAACAATCGGCGTCGCCCATGGACATCTGGAACACCAGAGGCATTGCAAGTCGTTACCGGCCTTTTGAGGATTGTTGGGGATTCAGGGATTAGGGAGATTATGGAAGTGGGGGGGGGGGGCGTAATTAAGCCTCCGGTAACCTCACTCACACGACGAAACACTATGCAAGCGTTGGTCACGTCGGTTTTCTGTCATTTTTACTTTGAACTTTTTTATGGGATAAGCCTGTAAACGAGCTGACTGATAACCTGATGGTAAGCAAGCTAGATGGTAGCTGATGGCAGCAGAAACGCTTGTTACCAAGTGCGTTGCGGCCTTTTAGCGTACGCTTTCCACCGATGCGAAAATATGTGTTCCTATCTACCTACATTCTATATATTTACTTAATGTAATAATTTTCGAGGCTATTTCCATACACCCTGCACCCAAGAAGTAAATCTTTGCAGACCTGACTCCAGTTGACACTCGAATTCATGTAATACTGCTTGACCGACTTCTGAATTATTGAATTCTATGCATTTTCAACCTGTGGAATTATGACCATGGTTCTGCACATCGGGTGCAGTTCAAGTGGTTGCCCATACGCCAACACAGGGAGCAAAAGGGTTCTAACCACTTTATACTCCTTTCTTGACTCCCTTTTTTCTCCTAGCTATCTATCTACCTACATTCAATATACCAGTGCAAACCGCTATAAATAGGTTGCTTATGGGTCGACGTGCTCCATCGTAGACCGTATCACCGCTTACCACCAGGCTGAATTTCTTCATTATTCTTTCTTCATACAATTGCAATTCTATACAATGTTTTTGTGTATGCGTATTTATGTATAACAGTATGTCGTCTCTGCATCATCATCACCTGAGGCATTAAATAAATAATACAACAAATGTAATGAATTTTCCAGTTGATTCCCTTGTACGTGTGTGTGGGTATTGGATGCGCGGGCGCTGTGTTCTACTTGGGCAGGCTGGCCACTCGCAACCCTGATGTGTCCTGGAACAAGAAGTCAAACCCAGAGCCCTGGGAGGAGTACAGGGCCAAGCAGTACAAGGTATATTTAGTGATGATCAAATGTTCAATGAATAAATGTGGGACGCGAGAAACAAGTATCATGCTGTGTTCGTCGTGTTTGAGTTAATAGTGTTGTATCTTTTGTTTCAGTTCTACTCGCCCATCAGAGACTACTCCAAAGAGGAGTCCCCGGCTCCCAAGTACTAGCTTAGTGCAGACAAGTTAATGTAATCAAGTATATCGCGATGTTTAGATGGTATCGTTTAATAAATAGAGCAATTATGTGATAACAGTTGTTTTATTTTGGTGTATTTATTTATAATATCCAGCAGAGGTAGGCAGAGTGTATAAATTCAAAGCAACACCCGTACAGATGCACAGAATGCGTGCATATCTCCGCGAGGATTTACGAGAGCAGCTGGCTGAAGCTTTGGTTTTGTCGCAATTAAATTACGCGGATACAGTAATTGGCGCTAGATTCTTGTCACGTTACACCTTAACAAACAATATTTATTTATTTAATAGGCACAAAAAACAGTAACACAGCGCAATACACAAGAGAGTAATAATACAAAACTGTAAATGGCAGACCATGCTTCCACAAGTATGTGCACACAACATGAGCAACGACTAGTATTTATTTATTAACAATTATTTATAATGAATTATAATTCAGAACAAAATTAAAGATAAATTGTAATAATAAAGAGAATTAAGAATGCACTTAAACATTAGATACATTATTCAATATTGTCCTCATCATCAGACCGAGCAAGTAACAATTTCCTAATATTTGTAATTTGTGAAGCGAGGAATTGTGGATATCATGCACGCCCATGTCACTCGATAGTAGCTCGTTGTACTTGCGACACATCCTTATCACAGGATTGTGAGACGATACATTGTTGTTGCACATTGGCAAAGACAAAAACATCTCGCGTCTAACAGATCTGGTAGGGATCCTGAGATGAATCTGCGATAATAAGATCGTGGCAAGCATCCTATTCATAATTTTAAACAAATGTATAGAGATGTGTCGATCATGACTTTCGCCGACTAGCCGATTAGTCGGTGGTAATAAGACCGATTAGTCGGCCGACTAGTCGGCTAAGCCGATTACGGTTGTGGGAATTTCCGTAACGCTTCTTTACGGCTGATTCGCGTGCAATCGCATATGCCGCCTGCGAGTGTGTCGGAACATGTTTTGTGGTCATGTGTAATGGTCGAAATAAAAATTAGGTAAAAATTTTTTTTTAAAAATATAATTAAAGATAATATTGTTATTATTCATTGAAGTTAACAAGCAGAATTAATCTCCTGTTTGGATGTTTTTTGAACGATTGGACAATGATTCACGTACAGTTAATTGTAACCAATGCCAAATGATAAATTTCTCGTAGTGGGCAAGGAAAAACAGCTAACACTACATGCATGAACAACCATATTAAACTGTCAAACACCGCGAGGACACCGGTGATCGCAATCTATTGTTCTTTATTTGTGTCTGTAATGACGGTACTCAAAGGGTTAAATACAAACATCCATCCCTGATACTCCAGTTAGGTTCTACTATCAAATGATTCCACCAAGTCTTAAATCTCAGCAGAAGAATTACCCAAAGCAGTGCCAATCTCGTCAACTTCAGTGTCATCAGAGGTCAGTTTAAGTCAGAAAGGCCAACAAAATATTGAAGACAGTTTAACTATAGGTACACTGGTCATGTGAAGACTCAAGATCAAGAGAAATCAATATTGCGATAGGTGAAATGATTGCATTTGACAACCAGCCGTTGACAATTGTTGAAAATACAGGCTTTAGAAACCTGATGAATAAAGATAAACCTAAATATAACATACCGGGCAGAAAGTATCTCACAGAAAACATTATTCCTCAACTTTACAAATAGATTATAAAATAAAAAAATTATATATAGATAATCAAGGATTTTATTTCATGTAGTTCCCCCACATGCATACTTATTATTGAGAAATACATACTTACAACGTAAGAAGCCGGATAGTCGGCGCTCTTTGCCGATTAGTCGCCGACTAATCGATGACTACAATAGTGGCCGGATAATCGGCTTTGCTGACTAGTCGGGCCATCTCTACAAATATACCAAATCCTGGTAGGACCGCCTAATTCCCAAGTTCGGCAACCCAAAATGAGCAGAACGTCACTACCTATCTATTAAGGTTTTAATGAATAATTTTTATGTAAAACTTGTGGCACCGACTTCTCATCTATCAGTGGGTGTGTATGCTATAAGTATGTATGACCAATAATAGTTATTTTTTGCTTTTTAGTTTTCATTTGTTTTTAGTTTTTAAAGTCGGTTTTTTTATTTAGCTGCAAAGCTCCTAATTTCTTCATTGATTGTTCTCATTTCAAGGTGATTGTGTATTTCATTGTTGGTTATGTACCATGGTACTTCCGCAATGGTTCCTAACTAAGATTTTGTTCTGTTGGCGTTGGA
This sequence comes from Spodoptera littoralis, assembly GCA_902850265.1. Lineage (NCBI taxonomy): Eukaryota > Metazoa > Arthropoda > Insecta > Lepidoptera > Noctuidae > Spodoptera > Spodoptera littoralis. The sequence continues at coordinate 159,446 of LR824542.2, read as the reverse complement.
GAATTTCTATATTAGAATCGCTTGCGCTGCCCCATGATTGCAGGGCATACATCCAAATGGGTTTCAAGATAACTTTGTATATATATAAGTAGTTTGTTGTCTAGGGAGTCTTGAATTCCTTCTCAGCATCCAGTAAAGGCTCATGTATTTTAACTAGAGCTCCGCTTTTTACATTTGATGTGTTGCTTCCAGGTTAATCTACGATCAATGTGTAGGCCAAGATATTTTACATGATCACTGTGGTCTGTGAGGTAGAGTGCAGTGGCCCAATTTTGCAGGTGGGCAGTTTCCTTTTCTAAGAGTAATGTTACTTGTACTGACTTTGTAGCACTAGCCTTTATTTTCCACTTTTGCAGCCACTCATCTACTTTATTCAGACCAATCTGAAGTTTTTCAGGTGCCACTTTTGGATGTTTAGCTCTCGCTAACATAGCGGTGTCATCTGCAAATGTGGCTGTCAGATCTTTGTGGCAACCCCGGCTTCAATTTCATGTAAATTCGAATAGGCATCTCCCACTTTTTACAGACTTCAAAAAAAGGAGGAGGTACTATGTTCAGCTGAATGTTTTTTTTGTTTGTTCGCGCATACTCCGCCATTTGTGACCCGATTTCCAAAATTGTTTTGTTTGAAAGGGTATACCGAGATGGTCCCATTTCCATGACGTCAGGATCTGATGATGGAACCCTAGGGAAACCGAGGGGAACTTTCGAAAATTGTAGGGGCGAGTAATGCGTCTATTATGTTTTTCAATAAGGATTTTTAGAGAGAACTTCTCAACGGTTTATATTAACTACTTACATTGTCACAAAACGGATCTATGTAGCTTTACACTGAAAATAATTAAAATAAAAACTGCGTTTAAAAAACCGATTTCAAAAAACCAAAAACTAATAAACAAAAAGTCAAATCTAAAAAGCAAAAAATAACTAGGTATTATTGATACTGATAGGTTAACCACCCACTGATAGGTTAGAAGTCGGCGCCATAAGGGTATGTAGCAGACTGATTGGACGATAAGATGTTTTTTCGGTAATTAATTTGCCAGCCTTGTGATTATTTCAGAGACTTTCCACGCATTCGGGAAGCGCCCTATACGTAACATAGCGTTGAAGATGGTGGTGCTGAATAAATGTTTTTTCTTTCTTTCTTTCACCCACTTTACTCTTGAAATAGGGGCTGTCTGAGACATATTGTATTAAAATGTTGTACCACTTCATTAGTTTTTGTTTCTCAAAAGGTAAATGCCTGTTGCACTGCTGAGTAAAGGCCTCTTCTTACATGGAGAAGGAATGAACATTAAATGCTTACTCAAGGCGGTTGGTTATTTCAAATTGTTAGTTAGAATAAATCCGATGTTTTCCTTCACCATAATTATGTCAGTGTGTGTCTAATTAATTAGAAAGTATATATAACTCAGTTACATCGCGCCCCTCCTGCATTGTTAAAACACAATTGTTATTAATTTTCAATTCTTGCACTAGACGCCATATTGGAAGCGTTATGACGTCATTATCGACAAAAATTAAACACAATCCATATTTTGCATAAAATAACGATGTGTCATTTTTTACAAACAGTAATCTAATCACTTATCTGATGCTCAGCATGGCTTTTGTCCGGGACGTGGAACCACAGGAAACTTACTTCATCTTATGTCAACATTAGTACCATCGGTGGATGCAGGTTTACAAGTGGACTTCAGGAAGGCGCTCGACACAGTCGATAATGATGTCTTGCTCTCGAGGTTAGCTGGCAGGGGTTGCACGCCACATACGTTGAGGTTCTTTGCCAGTTACTTACGGGACAGGCGTCAGTTTGTCGGCTGTGGAGGATGCCTTTCTGAGCCATATTATACGAGATCAGGCGTTAGTCAGGGCAGCAACTTGGGTCCCTTTCTTTTCATATTAACTCGTCGAGTACCGGTTTTATAGACACAATTAAAGAACAATAGGTCGCGGTCACCGGTGACCGCTTGGTGTTTGACAGTTTAATGATTGATGATTTACCAGCAGTGGTTCAGGAATCATCTTGTTTGCTTTTTGCCGATAACCTAAAATTATTCCGTGTGATGAGAGGAGATGAGCTCCAGGAAGATTTGGACCGAGTTGTTAAATGGAGCCATGATAACTGACTTTATTTCAATGTCTCCAAATGTTCAGTGGTGTCTTTCACTCGTGCGCGCAGTCCACACCACCACTGTTATAAGTTAGAGGGTGAAACTTTGGAGAGAGTGATGAAAGTGAGAGACCTTGGTGTCTATTTTGCGGCCGATTTAAAATTCAGAGGTCATATTATTGAAGTATTTAGAAATTTGGGATTCATCTTGAGACAAGCTAATGACTTTAATAATGTGGGGGCTCTCGAGGCTTTGTATGACGCCTTGGTTAGATCTCACCTCGAGTACTGTGCAGTGATATGGGGACCAAGTGAAGCCAAATACAAATTCATGGTTGAGAGGATACAAAATAAATTCACCCGATTTTTGTATTTAAAAATATATAAGGTATACCCCGGCTATCCTCTATTATACCCAACATTATTTGTGTTGGGTATGGTGGGTGAAGTATCCCACTTGAGACTAGGCGGGATGTGGCACTGGCTGTTTATTCATTTAAAGTATTGCGAGGTACATTATATAACTCTAAAATCCTTATGGAGCGAGCACCTGATGGATGTACCATAGCAACGACGTGTGCTTAGTATAATGTTAGCAATTAAGTAGTTGTATTAATTTATTTTGTATGTACCGACGCTAATCTCTTCACTTGCTGTGCTGTACTCGCTGAGTTAACACCTCATTAAATTCCTACTTGCTGAGTATTCTTTGAGTCCTTTCCTGCGAAGCCCTGGCCAATACATGGTCCTTCGAGCCGGATACATTATATACAGAAGATCAGCGCATATAAATAGAGGATATTGGATATCGAGCAAAAAGGATCCAGCGTGACATCGCAATTTTGGATTGGACTAAACTCAAGAAGTGATTTAGCGGTGTAAAGCATTTAATTTAAATAATATCGTCACCCAACACTCAGGTAGTATAAGATAAGGGGGCCAATTCTCGATTTTCGCCATTTATCTCGAGTTCGACATTGTAAGTCTATCTCTATGTCTACCAAAAATATCTCTATCTCTACCAAAAAATGTCGAATTGCACAGAAATCCGTATTCTCAGTCAAAATAGAAACAAATGTCACGAAAATGTCGAGTCGAGTGAAGATAATGTTACCATTATGCAGAATCGCACGTTCCATTTTAGGTAGTTGTGAGTGAATGAATGATTTTGTCATAAAACGTTCACTAAACCTAATTATTTAAGTTAAAACGGAACGTTTAGTGCAAAAATATTCAGTTTGACAGGACAGTTCCAGTTGACTGTCTGTCAGTGTCACAATTTGGATCTGTAAGCGGTTGTTTCAAAACTTTTATAAGTTCATCATCACTCACTAGTGGGCTATTCTGTTGGACATTTTTATAATTTTTCGTTTTAATATGCAGGGAGAGAAAAAATACCCTAATGCCCAACTTATCCCGACGACGGGATAAGTGCGCTGTTGCCGCCGTGTATTGGCCAGTCGCTCGCCACTTTCCAACATCTCCAAGATAAAAATATTAATAAACTCGTCCATGTTTCAAGTTTCAAGTCCAATCGTGGGTACACAAATTAAAGACTGTTATTTACGCGAAGGTCATCGTTTCAAGAAAACACAATCACAAATTGAAGAGTCTATACTGAATTTCCAATGTTCATACTTATAAGATGCCAAGCCGTATTTTACTTTAAAACGAAAGAAAAGAAAACACTGTACAATTCGAAACTCAACGAATTCACAGAAATGGCGTATCTCAGTATCTCTACAATCGACATGCCATCTCTACTGCTCAGAAGCACTCGACATGAACTCTAACGTTAGCCTTCGACAAATGTCGCATTCGACATCTCCAGAATAGCAACTTTTAAAATTTGACGAAAAAATGACGTCATTAGACATTTTTGTCGAGTTCGACATCATCTCTAAAGCCGAGAATTGGCCCCAAGGTCGTCGTCTTGAATAAAAGGCCAGTATCATTTTTTTATAATTTTATCTACCATAGTATTGTGTTCGTGCAATTTGCAGTCATTAGTCAGTACTTGTTACTTGTGATTAGCATTTTTCACAGTTTTAATTAAGTTGAAAATCATACTTAATATAGTATAGTTAGCTTTGCTACATTATTTTGCTTAATTTCCATAAAGCTGTAGCTAATTCACATTTTAGAGCACTTGTAAATTGTCACGAATAGGTAGCTTACCCGCAATACATTTCATTCGAGTGTAGATATTATTGCAAGTCATTGTTAAAATTAATAAAGTTATTAGTATTCAAAAGGATTATTATCAGTTGTACATGTATTAAATAATAATTAATGCTTAAAATTTGGCTTTTCTATAGCAAATCAGTTTTTTATTTTACAACCTTAGAATTGTAGGTACTTGCACAATTAAAAATAAAATTACATTGTCTTTGTTAACAATTGGATTTCTGGTTTATATACTGGTTTTCTTGCAATATTCTTAATTGCATTAATTGCAAAGGTTGTTAATTAGTGTATAAAACAGTTAGGTGTATATGTAAATTGTATTGTTCATTATTACAAGTAGATCTGTATCAGTTTCAGGTTGACTACACTCTCGTCTTCCAGTATGTCCGAGGAAAGGGATTTAATCAAAAAGCGAGGAAGCTTCAAAGGCCGTTTGACTGCTTTCGTCAACTTCCTGGACTCACTTAAGGACAAAACGTTAACTAGTTGTGATGCTTCTGAACTGCAATTGCGCATGGGCAAGATCGAGTCGTTGTATGAACAATATGATGAGGTACAGTTGCGTCTGGAATGCATGGCCGACGATATAAAATTACAAATTTCTGAGCGTTCTGATTTCGAGTCTCTTTATTATAAATCCCTGTCTAGAGCCCAAAATATTTTGATAGACTTTAATAAAGATAATAAATCGATGGAAAGCTGTAACAGTACACCTGTAGCATGCACAAACCAGTCAAATTGCCTACGATCCAATTGCCTAAGTTTAGGTATATATTCTAATTGGTTAGAATTTCGTGACACCTTTGCTAGTCTCATTCATACTAATGATGACATCGACGACATCAACAAATTTCACTACCTGAGAGCATCTCTCGAAGGTACTGCTGCGATAGTAATTAAATCTGTTGAGTTTTCGTCGAGCAACTACTCTGTGGCATGGAAGTTGTTACGCGATCGATTTGACAACAAAAGATTACTGGTACAAAATCATGTATCTGCCCTGTTTAATATTGAGTCGCTCTCAAAGGAATCTTCTGTTGCATTAAAGAGTTTAATCGATCAGCTGAATAAAGATTTACGAGCTTTAGAATCTTTAGGGGAGCCAGTAAAGCAGTGGGACACGCTACTCATTTACATTGTAACCCGTAAGCTTGACCAAAAGACGTATCGTGAGTGGGAAGAGTGTAAAAGTAGGTTAGACAAAGCCAGCCCGATTACATTTGATGTCTTTATGCAATTCTTACGTAGTCGAGCTGATCTAATCGAGACATTAGAAATATCTCGCACAAATAATTCCCAACCGGTAGTTAAAACAGGTCCTAAAATTAAGTCTATGGTAGCTACACAGTCTCCTACTAGTTCTATCACTGAATTAACTTCTAAAGTATGTCCTAAATGTAACAACACTGATCACACGCTAAATACTTGTCCACAGTTTCTCGCTTTAACAAATGATGCTCGACTTAAATTACTACCCAATTATAAAATTTGTTACAATTGTTTTCGCTCGGGTCACTACGCTAACAAATGCAAGAAGCCAGGTTGTAAATTATGCAAACGTAGGCATAACACACTGATTCACACAGATTTTAAAGGCACTATTTCGGGTACACTTAATGATAATAACACTGCTAATAACTTGTCTACCTCGTCTTCATTACCGTCTGCTCCCACTGAGACAAATAACATCGCGTTATCAGCACATATTGCATCCTCCAGTGGTCATATGCAGCGAGACGTGTTGTTGCCAACCGCTCTGGTCAAGGTGCGCGACCGCAATAATTGTGTGCATCTCGTTCGCGCAGTACTCGATAGCGGCAGCACATCGTCATTCATAACGAACCGGTTATGTAGACAATTAAACTTACAAACTAGCCAGGTAAATAGGTGTATACTTGGTATTAATAATCTCACGTCCAACGTAGGCAAACAATGTCGATTTAACTCGTCGAGTACCGGTTTTATAGACACAATTAAAGAACAATAGGTCGCGGTCACCGGTGACCGCTTGGTGCTTGACAGTTTAAAATAGAATCGTTAAATGATGACTTTAAATTCGAACTTCACTGTTTTGTGTTGCCATACATTACTAGTAATGTTCCGTGTCGTGAGATAAATATTAGTAACTTTAATATTCCACCGAATATTACTTTAGCTGATCCTACTTTTTATAAGTCCGCTGATGTAGATCTTTTAATTGGTGCTGATCTCTTCTGGGATTTACTAGGATCGCAAAGATTAAGCTTAGGTACCGGAAAACCGATGTTATTCGAGACTCGCCTAGGATGGATAGTCTCCGGTCCAATTACTCAAAACTGTACCTCTAGTTCTTCATTATCAACTAATTTAAAATGTAATTTAAGTAGTACTGTTCCTATTAATGATGACTGCGAAAAACTTAGAACCGATTTAACGAAATTTTGGCAACTAGAGGAAGTAATCTCGAAATCTTTGAGTTCTTTCATGCCGGAAGAGAAGTCGTGCGAGGAACATTTTGTTAAAAATACGACACGATTGTCTGATGGTCGGTTTTGTGTTCGTATACCCCTTTAGAACAACCCGTCGGTTCTAGGTGATTCCTTAAATAAAGCTACACACTGTTTACAGTCATTGGAACGTAGATTAAAAGTTAAGCCTGGTTTTGGTAATATGTATCGTGATTTCATGTCAGAATATGAGTCGCTTGGTCATATGACTAAATTAAATAAATCTAATCTGTGTCCTGGTTATTTTATCCCACATCATGTTTTATAGATTTTAGTCGATTTTCCAATTATTCACGAGTTTTACGTTCTGTAGCTTATGTACTAAGATTCATTAAGTCATGTAGGAAACAATATGCAGCGACAAATTACTTGTCTCAGGATGAGTTGCAAGATGCACTCAATATTGTGATCACACAAAGTCAGTGTGAATCATTTCCTGAATATAAACTACTTTAAATAAACAGAAATACCTAAGAAGAGCGCCCTTCTCAAGTTAAACGTTTATTTAGATGACAAAAATATCATTCGAGTAGGAGGACGTCTCGATAATTCTAATTTTAATTTTAATAAAAGGCACCCCATTGTAATACAGTCCACTCATTCTTTTACCAAATTATTAATTTATTTTGAGCATAGGAGGCTATTGCATGCTGGTCCACAGTTATTACTGGCTTCCATTAGGGAATCTTACTGGCCAATAGGAGGTCGCAACTTGGCAAGATTATGCTATCATAATTTCGTTCTGTGCCGACGCTTGAAGGGTAAAGTCGTCACTCCCATTATGGGTAACTTACCTTCAGAACGCCTTCGTCCAGGTTATCCCTTTGAGAGCACTGGTGTTGATTACGCCGGGCCTATCATGTGTGCCAGTCGTCAAGGCCGTGGATGCAGGCTAGTAAAGGTGTATATCGCAATTTTTATTTGTTTTACAACCAAGGCGATTCACTTTGAGCTTGTTGGTGATTTATCTAGCAATAGTTACTTACTAGCTTTGCATCGATTTATTTCTAGAAGAGGTAAACCAAGTAATATATTTTCTGACAATGGTACCTCATTTGTTGGTGCGTACAACGACTTATCTAAGTTTTTAAAGGCTAAGGATGATGGAATAAAATTCCATTTTATACCCGCATACACCCCACATTTCGGCGGACTCTGGGAGGCAGGAGTGAAGTCAACAAAATATCATTTGCAAAGAGTGTTGGGCAATTGTAATTTGACGTTTGAAGAGCTTTACACTGCACTCACTAAAATTGAAGCGGTTTTGAACTCTCGTCCATTACCGCCATTATCATCAGATCCTGTAGATTGTACTCCACTGACGCCGGGTCATTTTCTTGTTGGGAGACCCTTGACTTCTTTACCGCAGCCTGACTACCGGGATCATTCTATGAACCATCTGTCTCGATTTCATAGAATAGAGCAACTACGCCAGCACTTCTGGAGCAGATGGAGCAAGGAGTATGTATCCGAACTGCAGGTGCGGACCAAGTGGCACTCCTCCAAAGATACTTTAAGGCTGAACACCTTGGTGGTGATTAGGGAAGACAATCTTCCTCCTTTGAAGTGGAGACTAGGACGAGTTGTGGCTGTTCACCCAGGAACAGACGGCATTGTTCGGGTAGCTGACATCCAGACGTCTACGGGAGTTATTCGGAGGGCGTTCAACAGGATCTGCCCACTGCCCGTGTCTTCGGATGAATCTTGTTGAAACCAACGCTTTCAAAACCCGGGGGAATGTACGAGCGCCTGATGGATGTACCATAGCAACGACGTGTGCTTAGTATAATGTTAGCAATTAAGTAGTTGTATTAATTTATTTTGTATGTACCGACGCTAATCTCTTCACTTGCTGTGCTGTACTCGCTGAGTTAACACCTCATTAAATTCCTACTTGCTGAGTATTCTTTGAGTCTTTTCCTGCGAAGCCCTGGCCAATACACTAGATATTTAGTTTTTTTTTATCGTTTCTCTTGATCTATTTATTATATTGTTATTTATATTGTCTGTACGGTCTGTTTCAGTATTATTATTTTTTTTTTCATTTATGCAGAATGTATGTATTTTTTAATATTGTATAGTACTCACACCATATTAATTAATTTATTCCAAATCATAAACGTGAGGACTTGTTATTGGCTCATTGTTACCTACGCCTATTGTTATTTTTATCCATTTTTATAAGCTGTAAGTCTTCCATGAATTATAAATAAATAAATAAATAAATAAATAATATCTATGAAGTTGTTGTTTTGTGGAGTGACGTTACATCTGTTTCCCCATGAATTATGCTCTTTCGTAAATTAATAATTATAGTTGCAACGGGTTTATTACAGACTGTGCTAGACCGGGGAATCGAAACTAAGACTTTTCCTTCAGTCGCGTTTAAGACAAATGCGAGCACTCATAAGGATCGTTCTGTTATTTATTTCAAATGATCAATAATAATTAATTGCATACCATAACTAGGTATCATACTACTTTGTGACGGTGTGCAAATAAACAATTTTTCTTTCTTTCTTTCTTTCTGTGCCTCAAGTATGGTGTTTGCGTCGGTCAGGAAAATCTATTCAACTAGGACACAAAAGCTACGCGTCTACCTACCAACAACGCCATCTATGGCCGGGTAGCAGAATTTACTTGTCAATTAAATCCACTTATCTTCAAACAAAATAAATGAATAAATCCTACATAATTCGTGGTTTATTTCCGGATGGAAGATATGCGACTAAAGCTGGTTTTGACTAAAATTTAAGCGACGATTCATATATATATTCACTTATATCTATGTACTAACATAGATATAAGTTATTTCTACTAATCACCTATGGATGCTTCTGGTCCGAAATAAAGAGTATTTTATTTATTTAAAACTTTATTGTATTTATTTGTAGTGCAATGTATGATTATCGGTTCATTTGTCCGAGTTCGGCGACAGTGGTTTGGTCCCCGTAGTAATCGTGTTGGATGACACTGCTCCTAGATTTTTTCTATTCTATGGTTATTACTTAGTTTTGTAGTTAATCAAAGTCCCATACTAATGACCTTTCTGACATAAGACAGGAAACAAAATAATCATCAGAGAGCAGATTACTATTTATTTTGATCTTTTGATCAGACTATTAAATGTACAAAAGAAAGATTAAGAATAAAACACACAACTCACTTAAAAAAATAATGTGAAAGAATAATTTAATGCATCATTTCATTGTTGAACTACTATAAACTGTAAAGCACCAAACTCGTATTGTGATTTTATTTATACGCAATAATTATGATCGCACAGGTAATAAATAGGAGGTATACTTCCAAACTTGTGATATATAAATAATAAAAATAATTAAAAAAAAAATTACTTCTAACTTTATTTCTCAAGAATTAACAAATATATTTTTTTACATACTTACAAACGAGATTGTTATAACAGTGCAGTGAGATGTATCCTCATCTAGTAAGCGGCGCGGCGCGGCGCGCGTGTCGTACATTAATTGAAGATAATCACTTCCCTCGCACAACATGACGGTCTGCCAACAATACTGCCAGCTCTCAGGCGACGACAGACGACTACTACGTCTTACTCTTATATTATGTCGACAGAGATTTCATCTTAATACATGTTCTATCGTTTATTTCATCTGGGCATCACATACCTTTTCGAAAATTCGTTAAATGCGCATATTTTTACTATAATATATTATGATAATGGTTACAAAGCAAGCCATCGGGCGCGCCTACTGCTGCGGATAGGGGTTGTACCCGGCGGGCGGGGGCTGCCCGTACGGCGCGCCGGGCGCGGGCGCCGGGTACTGGTACGCCGCGTACGCCTGCGGCGGCGGCATGCGCGCGTGGTGCGGGTACGGCAGCGTGGCGTACGGGTTGTACAGGGCCGGCATGGGCGCCGCGTAGTACGGGTACGCCGCGCCCGCGCCGTACGGCACCGGCATACCTGCGGCGACAATACTTACATGGTCATACCGCCCACTCGCTTACATTAATACGTGTTGTACGTCCACACTGCCACACGTATTTCTAACTTGATATAAGTAGTTTTATTAAAAAACAGAATACAATTATTGCCGATGGCGCTCTAATTACTTTAAATCGATATAATCATGTCTCTAGAATCGATCTCAATACAAAACATGTTGGCACTGACCCAAACACGATGACCAAGATGCGCGCCATTTGCCATAATACATATTATGGCCACGTGCGGCGTGTCAGAGACACACCGCTATGTTCGTATATTTTTTTATAACAAAAATGCTAACACATTATTAAATTAGCTTCTGCCAGCGACTTGGCCCGCGTCCCCGTGGGATAAAAGTAGCCAGTGTTATTCTAGACCATATCTATCCCTATCCATGTTCCCAATTCCAACCGAGTAACAAACATACACACAGCCACAAAAGCTCACAAAGTTTCGCATGGACGATATAAGTATGATTACAACAAGGTGTGGTCTTTTGAAAACAAAACAAATCGTCACATTTTTGTAGTCGATTTAAAAGTAAACACGAGTTTTGTAATATTGTTTAAATTGGTACTTGGGTACGTGATGACATATTGTACCACTACTGTAGTGGACGGACTGAGTACTGACCTTGCGGTTGTTGCGGGTATGGCAGCGCGGACGGGCCGGGCGGGGCGCCGGGCGGGGCGCCGGCCGGGGCGCTGGACGGGGCGCCAGCCGCGGGGGGCGGGGGCCGGGGCGGCGCCTCCTTGCGCACTGCAGGGGGCTGCAACACACGGAAATATTTCACATCATAAAAATGTGGTATCAGGTCGTTTCGTGTGGTTTTTTTATGTCTATAATAACAGGTACAGATAAATAACCTAGAAACCGACTGCGGCGCCATCTGCCGGGCTGATTTGTGAATCTAAACCAATCAGGGCGCCAGTCAAACGCATACAGAAAAAATCATTTAAATTGGTCAAGCCGTTTAGGAGCATTCAAAGCATTCAAATTAGTTCACCTGTTTAGGAGAAATTAGGATAAAAATAAAAAAAAAATAAAATAAATAACCTAAACAGCGACTGCAGCGCCATCTGCCGGGCTGATTTGTGAATCTAAACCATTCCCAGATCCCCTTGAACACACAAAAAATTTCATCAAAATCGGTCCAGTCGTTTGAGAGAAGTCCAGTGACACACACTCACAGAAGAATTATATATATAAAGATAAAATAAAATATATAAAAATGAATCTCCTCTTCCCTTGGTTACGGCATCACGCGTGAGTGGCTGGACCGATTTCAATAAATCTTTTTTTGTTGTATTTGTTATTATTAGGAAAAGGTTTGACAGAAAAATCCTAAAAATCCTACGGGAATGGGAGAAACATGACTGCGCGTACGAAGTCGCGGGCAGAAGCTAGTATTTATAAATTTTAAAAATAATAAATAAGGAAGATGGAATGAAGTAGGACCCCGACCTCAGTGTCGCTGTGATGCTGCGGGGGCGCTGGCGCCGGCCGCACCGTCCCGCGCGAGGCCTCCTGCGTCAGGTCCTTCATGAGCTCGTCCTTCTCCGTCTTACGCGCGAAGCAGAAGTCCGACACCTTGTTCTGGAACGCCACCAGCAGCTGCGTCAGGTCGTTGTAGAACTTGATGCCTTCGTTCAGGTTGGCAGTCAGCTCCTGGAACGCGTCGGCGGCGGCGGCCAGGCGGCCCAGCGCCTCGTCGCGGCCGCTGGCGCCCCCGCGCGCCGCCATCAGCGCCGCGTGCTGCGCCTGCACCTGCGCCAGCAGCTCCGTCTGCCGCGCCAGCGTCGCCGCGCCGCGCCGCTGCAGGGGCGCCAGCGCCGCGCCCAGCGCCCCCGCCGACAGCGCGGGCTCGTCCACGGCGCCGTCGGCCTGGAGCGCGGTCAGGAACTGCTCGCGCAGGTCCACAGTGGTGTCCTTGAGCTCGGCCTCGATGCTGTCGCGCTCGGCCTTCAGCGCCTCTACGTCCTGCATGAGCGCGCGCAGCGAGCGCACGGCGGCGGCGTCGCCCGCGGCGCCCGACGCGGGGCGCGGCGCGTCGGCCGCGTCGGGCACGCCGGCGCAGATGTCGCCCTCGCTGCCGCCCAGCAGCGCGATGTTGTCGCGGTGCTGGGCGAACTTCTGCTGCACGATGTTGTCGGCGCGCACGGCATTGTCGATGATCTGCCGGTACTTGTCCGCGTTGGCGCGGAAGGCCTCGGTGAGCTTGGCGGACTCGGTGCGTGTCCAGCGCGAGCCGAACTGCGAGCGCAGGGCCGCGTCGGCCTCGGCCTCCTCGCGCAGCATGCGCTCGGCCTCGTCCAGGATGTCACGGTTGCGCTGCAGCAGCTCGGGCAGCTCGGCCATGAGCCGCGTGAGCTCGGGCAGGCCGCCGGCGTCGCGCACGGCGGCGGCGCGCGCGCGGATGGAGTCGGGCAGCGCGCCGTCGGCCGCCTCGAGGCAGGCGGGCAGGCTGAGCGACGCCAGGATGCTGTTAAGCAGCTGCGTGGCGTCGCGCAGCTTGTTGATCTCCAGCGCCACCAGGTCGGCGCGGCGCGCGCCGGCCGCCTGCAGCGCCTGGTGGACGGGGAGCGGGACGAGCGCCGCGAAGAGGTCGCGCGCGTTGCCCCAGCGCGGCGGCGGCTCCAACGGCTTGGCGATGGCGGCGCGCGCGATGGGCTCGAGCGCGCCAGGCTCGGGCACGCGCTCGTGGTAGATGAAGTCGTTGTCCTTGCGCGCGGCGGCGAGCTGGCGCGAGGCGCGGGCGAGCTGGTCGGCGAGCAGGCCGGCGGGCGCGCGCTGGGTGGCGAGGCGCAGTTGTTCCTCTGCCAGTTGGAGGCGCGCGATCTCCTCGCCCACAGCCTTGTTAGCGTTGCAGACCTGGCTCTGGTACAGCTGCGCCAGCCCGCGGAACGCCGCTTGCTTGGACGTCATCTACGCAGATTCGGTTGGATAATTGTTTCTTGTAACAATGTCTCAATTCAAGTTGGTCGCGTCGACTCATCGACCGCGCTCGTGTCCTGGTACAGAACGACTCACCACATGCAGCCAGTCCCGGTCCCACAGCGCCTTGAGCTGCTCCTTGTTCATGGCGCGCAGTGCGTCGGTGTACAGCTCGTCGCAGTGCGCACAGACCTTGGCCACCATGCTCTCCTTCATCTCGTCTGCAACAGGCGCGCCGTACAGTACGTGGCCCGGCGTGCTGGCGCCGTACAGTGGCTCCACTTACCGCGGATGCACTTGTAGGCGATGACCTCCTGCGCCTGCGCCAGCATGAGCTTGGCGAGCGCGTCCAGGGTGTCGGGGTTGAGGTCGGGCGTGGTCTCCTGGTGCACCGCCATCATGATATTCGCCTTCAGGTACGCGAAAACGCCCGCGGCTTGCTGTGGACACACGGCTCATCTCACTCACACTCACTCACTCACCCACACTCACTCACTCACTTTCTCCCTATCCTTAGCAAACAATGGCAGCTGCTAACTTTCACTGCTGCCATTGCAAACATATCAGAGCAAAAAAGCAAAGTTTTTACCTGATCTGAATGTTGTTAGGAAATAAATAGAATTAATCAACCTTGGATGAAAGTTGAAAAAATAAAACGAGGAAAGTCACAACCAGCTGGATTCATGCAAGGGATGCAGGATAGGGCAAGCAGATGAAATACGGGCTTCAAGTTTGTATAGGACATAGTTATAATATATGGTGTGGAGTCAAAAATGTGCAAAACCGGTGAAGCCACAATTGCCCCTCCATAAAACTAATATTACACACAATTCTGAAAAAACAATACTACGAATAAGTACACACACGCGGCATCGGTAACTCAGTAATTCAAATATAAGCCTTATTATTTAAACGACAGCGCATATTCTCCTATAATTTACTCACACTAAAACAATTTGTCACTGTTTATTAGGAGCGGGATCTACCGTCGCCGTAGTGACTTGACGATATCGATAGCTCCCGATGACTATATTTATTTATTTATTTATTTTAATTATGTGGTTATTCATTGGGGACTGCTCTGTGAGTACAATATTATAATGCATACAAAGCTAATGGTTCATTTATGAAGATTAAAGTAAAATACTATAACCATAACAAGTGAACAAATATTTGCAGTCAACTTTCTATCGATAGACTTTGATAAATCTCCACGACCACATCACTATCTCGCTCAAATACTGCGGACGCTACATGTGACATAGCGTCTTGATGAGCGTTTATTTAATGTAGACATAATACATTCGGAGTAATAAAGAAAAATAAAGTAATAACTTGTTGTTTTTCGTGATTTTTAAATATTTGATCTTACACATGGTAACCGATGCCATGACTTGTACAGTTTTTGTTTTGGCTTATATTTCTGCACGAAACCACTGCACAAGGCGGCATTATATCGTTTACTGTACGATCGCGCGTGACCGCAGACTAACGCGAGTTACTCGCCTCACCGCGAGGTGTCAACGCGAACGCCATATTTTCCTACATTGAGCAGAATGCTTGTCCTTTTTTAATATTTCTATTCTATGGTATAGGACAACTTATGATGATTTAAATTAAAACAAATAAAGATGTTTTAAGGAACTTAGGAAATTAGGGGTGAAATAGGGGTTAGATGTATAAATGGTACCTGAAAGAGCTTAGCTGCTTGCTTGAGGGACTCTTCAGTCTCCACTGTCTGCTGTGATGCAATCAGACTCTGCATTGCACCCATGTTGAACAGGATGCACATGCGCTCATATGCCAGGGAGCTAATTGCTGTGGACCACGGTGTTCTACAGTATTTCTATAGTGCCACATCATTTGAACTATATTGCATGAAGTATGGTCAATGTGACAGTGGGTGGTGGATAACATAATGGGTAAATGAGAAAGTACATAATAATATAGTAAGCATCACAGTTGGCCAGCACAGATAATTGCTTCCGTAGAAAGTTGTTGTTGTATAAAGACAAGTATTTACTGCATGTTTTACATTAAGCATTCACATATTGATGTCTCTTCATAATATATAAAAGATTATGTATTGAAACTTTGTTATGTGGTAAATAGCTGAGCCTATTCACTGTAAATAAAATAGTTAGAATGACAACTAGGCAGTGAGGTGGGAGGTAGGTCAGCCATACTCACTCAAGCTCATCCGCCCTCCAAACAAGGAGCCCTTGTCGAAGGCATCTTTCCACTTGAAGGGAATCTGCACCTCCTGAGGCGGAATCTTGGCCTCCAGAGAAGCCAGCTGGTCATAGTAACTGCAATAGCACACCGTGGATGAATCACATTATACTTATTTAACTCTTAATGATACGTGACTACGCCTTATTCTCACGTCAGGCTTTTCCTTGTTTGTATGTCTACTGTTTGATGACATCACTTTTTACATTTCCACTAACGTCGACGAATGAAAATCTTTGTAAGTCAGTTATAAAATTACATGAAGATCCTTAATTTCTAGTGATTCGTAATGATTCAATTGTTGAGAGTGAGTCATGCGACATAAATACGGTATTTACTTGTAGATAACCTCCAGCGACGTTTTCTCGAATACTTTCCAAATTGCATTTGCTCTCAATCGGCTAAGCTCGTTAAGGGCATCTGTATAATCTTCATGTTGGTCACCGGTATTGTATGTCGAGTTTATCAAGTTTCTCAGCGGTTTAATAATGTCTACATCAGACCCTTTTTTAAAAGGTACAAACAACAGTTCCGAAGCCATGTCTAGTCTACGACTAACAGATTGTGATTGTGACAGTGACTTTGACAATCAGTGACACTTGACAACCCTTGCCTAACAACACTTACCATTATCATCAAAGAGTATAATTATTAAGTAGATTACCATTACCCAATTTGGGTAGTTTCAAGTTTAAAATACATTGTCTCAACTTTTCAATGATATAAATAATTTAAAAAAATTCATACGCTATTTGACGCATAAATATGATGATGTCATAGGTTGCGATCCAATACAAAATTCATAGAAAAGTATCGTTTACATTTCACTAATTTTTTATTTTTTTAAACATTGCCCAAACTAGGATTTTCTCCTGTGTCATGAGTGCGTTCACAAACATACAATTTCACTAACACACACACCCAGACCCGAAACAACAATTTATGGATCACTCAAAGTGTTGTTCCGTGCGGGAATCGAACCCGCGACACGTTGCACGGCAGCCGGTTGCCCAGCCACAGCACTAACCGTGCAGTCATAAATGTATTGAATTTGACTAATTGTCAACTACCGTATTAAAATATTTGCATTGGTAACAAGAAGACTGAAAAACTTTATCATATCAGTGCTGAAAAGGGAGAATACAATATGCATAGATTTATAATAAGCAGACTAAACATCCAAACATCAATTCTTAGATATAAATATAATGATAACCATAATTCTTTGTCCTTGTTCTGTCAAGCCAAGCGACAAATTAGTAATGGCTTCTTTTACTTGTAGCCACACAAACCGCATAAAAATTGGTTCAGCCAATCGAGTTCAGTCATTTAAAAATGCTGTTGGTACCTGTTGATTTTGTTTACTTTTTTTACTGACTTCATTAGAAGTAATAATGGATATTGTGATACTTTGTAATACCATCCTGGTCGAATTGCTCTCATCCGTCCTATAATTTGCCTAAATAAAAAAAGCTTTGATCTTACACGATTTATAATTGACTAGCGACCCGCCCCGGTTTCGCACGGGTGCAATACTTAGTATGTATTATACATATAAACCTTCCTTCAGAATTAAAGATAGTTTAGTAGTAGATATATTAAAGACTAGCTTTTACCCGCGGCTTCGCTCGCGTCACAAAAGAATAAAAAGAGATAGATAGCCTATGTGACATATACCAATACACACAGCGCCATCTATACTAATACTTTTGTTTTTCCTCGGGAATATCAAAATTTTCCGGGATAAAAAGTACCTTATTATTTAATCCGGACTTCTAACTTTACGTCTGCAGAAATTCAAAGCAATCGGTTTAGTAGTTACGGCGTGAAAGCGGAACAAACAAACAAACAAACAAACAAACTCACTTTCCGATTTATAATACTATATATATATATATTACATTTAATATAATATAGTAAGGAAGTAAGGATAGCGTAGTTTTAAAGATATAAGCATACATAGGGACAAACAGACGGCGGATATCGACTTTTATACCGTGTTGTAGGGATAGTAAAGCGCCTGAGGAAATACCTTTTTTTGGGGGGGAAAATCATCGAATGACTGCTCCCGCCTGAGAGAGGCGGGAGGGAGTGTCAGACTTTTACTGACTAAAAACCACCCCGTTCCTTCTCCTGCGCTTCGAGCTGGAGCCCCGGTAACCAGTTGTATTGTTATATCATGTGACATACAAAAAAGAACATTATTATACCTACCTATTTATAATGAAAGACAAGGGCGCTACATCGGCCTCGGTAGCATTATAGATAGGATGGAATCTTAAACATAAGGCATAGCCAAGCACTGATGTGATGACTTCCCCTATACATTATTATACTCTTTGGTGATGACGCGGGAAGTTTTCAATTGTTTGCCACGTCAAGTATTAATTTTGTCTCACCGTCGCGTCGTGAATTGTGAAAAGAAAATACAAAAATATGATAAATTTATAGCAAAATTTATAAGAAAAAAAATGGTTATCAAAACAGTGTCCATTTCCAAACCGTGAGTCTTAATTCTTACGTTTATATAGGAACCTATATATTGTGAAATAATGTACCTAAATAATAGGTGGGTTATGTTATCATCAAGAAATAGTAGATATCATCCTAGGTGTACTACGTTCGAATCATGTTCGAATACATTCAGAAGAGACTATTGTGTTGTATGTTGTGACTAGCGGACTAGGTAGGTGGTTACCTAGTTGTTTCTTTAGCTCTTTTACAAGTTTGTTTAAAGAATCTACGTATGTATACGTACGTAGGTATTTTTATACCTATTTATTATAATATCTGAGTGAGTGTTTACACAATAATGTATTTATGTACATATAAAAGTTGCAACTCATTGATACACGTGGGAGTGTGTTGTCCAATGGGAATAAGGCGGGTTGAGCATGCGCGGTCCGTCTTCGCAGTCGTCCTCAGCGGTTCTTGCACGAGCGAGCGAGTCCGCCGGGAGTGGCCGCCTGGACACGTCGTGCCGTAGACGCCCCGCCGCCGCCAAACGCTCGGAGCCCCGCGGGCCCCACGCCGGCGCCGCAAGTAAGTGTGTGCGCCGCCGCGGCCGCCCTGTCTGTCACACGCTACCGCTGATACTTTCAATAAAAAACTTCGCAATCGATACTGGCAAAAGGTTCTATTGTTTTGGTTACTGTAACTGCACGTCAGCGTCAGAGTCAGCCGTGCAGACTTCCCCAATGACACGTCACGCCATTGTATCCAGTTTTACAACTGTTGCTCTAATGTATAACATATCAATAACTACATATAAACACAGCTAAGCATAAACATAAAATAGTGCTGTATGAAAATAGGACTGTGCTGTTAAAAATACTTACTCATGAACTTTATTGTTTTGGAGTGAGGACCTATCTACAGATAGGTTGGTAGGTCACACGACGTGGGTATGTAAGTGATTGGAAGAGTTTTAACAAATTGAAAATAAAATAGATACACAGGCCAGAGAGCACTTCGGTGTCCTCAGATACTTTATATCTAAGGATTATCATGACCTCATAAATAGACAAGAATCCAGCTGAATTCTGGTCAGCAGCTGTAGCCAAATGCCATTTAGCGCTTGTCTACAGAGAGAGGAGAAATCAAAATGCATGGGGATGACACCGACAAGTGTCAAAATTTACGTCAATTCCATATAATTGGTTTTTCTACATGTAGACAAGCGTCGTCAGTAGCGCTCGTGCAAGATGCACCTGTCGGTGTACTGTGTGACACTGGGAATGACTCTACGTTAGCAATAAACACAGTTTGTGTGTCGTTAGGAGTCCACGATCCAGCTAAGCAGCAATGATTCAGTCACTAGTCACTAATAGTATAAAGAGAAAAGATTTGATTTTTTGTTTGTTTGATTGAATTGAATACGCTCTGGAACTACCGGACTGATTTGAAAAATTATTTTACCTACATTATCGATGATGACCATTTAATAAGACAGAAAAAAGGGAACTGTGTAAAAATTTCGATAATGTAAAATGTAAAACGATGTAAAGTACCTACTACCAAAAAACTCCTTATATTGCCTTTGACTCCCAATAGCAAATTGTTTTCAAGTACTAACTAATAATACCAGTTATTTAGCTGCATCACAATAAGAGATTTTAAAGCAAAAATACGAATTCAATTCACTGAATAGGGACATTTTATTCATGGATTAGCTTCTGCCCGCGGTTTTGCTCGGGCTCTTTAAGTATTGAGGGCAGGTTTACAAAAGATAAAATCGAATTGGTGCCCGATGTTTTGCTGGTCACAAATATGATACCACTTTTAGGTTTCTTGATAATTACGAAATGCTCCATACTAACTTCCAGCCCCTGTTTTAGGCAAGTACTGGGTTAGAAAGAAATAAAATGGAGGTATCCTCGTAGCGCTCCCGTTTTGAAGCGCGCCCATCTAAGCGCTCCCGTTTTGTTCCTCTAAGCGCTCCCAAAAGGAGCGCTTTGAGGAACGATTAAAAATATTAAAATTTATTTCCTCGAAGCGCTCCCATGATTAACTTTCGCATGAAACCTGCTCTGAGCCGGGACCCATTGTTACGTATTGCGCTCAAATACTGCGCTACGATTAAAAGTAGCCTATGCTACTTTTAATCCTTTCAACTATCTCCACTCAAAAAATCACGTCGATTTCTAACAAAACAAACAGTCACACAAATTTATTAAATTATGTACCGTTATCTGACATATTTTTGACAAGTGAATTTCATGCCAAGTCATATAACATTGCGGTATGCAAAGAGGCGGAGTACTAGTATTACTAACCACTGAACATTTTTGATTGAACTACGGTTCAACGAGAGTTTGAGACATGATTGTTCTATCTCAGAAATCTCACGGGATAGGAACTGCGTTAAACCTATGGGCCTCTCTATCTTTAAACCATATTTGAGTGGAATTCGGTACGACGCCGCTAGTTTGAGACTCGGAAAATGACTCCTGAGAGTTTTCAACCGCTTTTACGTATTTGATTTGATTTCCTTTGATTTGAAAACTACACACCTAATACAAGAATGGGACGTATGAAGACTTAGTATTAAGCCGTGTAATTAAACAGTTTGCTTTCGTAGAAAGTAAGTGGTTGCGACTCCAGGAGTCTCGCAGTAACGACGCGGTTGTTGCAGAGGCCGCGTGGCGCCGCTCGCGCTCTCCGATCTCGCAGCGCACCGCCGCGTCGCTCGCCGGCCACGCCGCAAACACGCGCGGTACGTCTTGGCGTAATCATGATGAGGTTTTATCTGTAACATTATAATATTTATGTAGGTCCTCAGGTCACAGCTCGGCAAAATAATGTGAAAATGAGTATAATCTCGTTAACATACAGGGTGTCCTTGAAGTCGACGATCATTTGGCACCGGATGATCGGCAAGGTTCCTACAGTTATCAAAAATTAAAAAAAAAATCCAATTCGGATAGTTTTAAAATTATAATGACTCATCTATCTATATATATAAAAGAAAGTAGTGTTAGTTACACTATTTATAACTCAAGAATGGCTAAATCGATTTGGATGAAAATTGGTGGGGAGGTAGCTTAGAACCAGGAGACAGACATAGGATACTTTTTACCCAATTCTTTTTTTTTACTTTTTACCGAAAATCAAGAACGGGAACGGGAAATATCGGGATTGCGCGTACGAAGTCGCGGGCAGAAGCTAGTAAGTTATACTGGTGTACTTGTCACGGGTGGGACAGGGTGTACTTTTTCGTGGATAACACATGTATGTTATCCACGAAAAAGTACATTCTGTGCAAGTCTTCTGACTCTTGTTGCTACAATTCTTTATTTTTTCGTCTGTATTATTACTTACGTTATCCTGAATAGTGCTTCAATATATGAAATCATAAATTCTGAACCAACTGATTTATTTGAGAAAAGAATATAGTTTTTTGATGAACCAAGTATTCTCAATAAATTTTTAGTAACTAGTGGCAAATTTCACCAAAGTTAGCGCTTTTATTAGGGATTTTAAACTTTGGTGAAATTTGCCACTACGACCGCAGTTAAATATTTTTTCAGTACAGTCACTTAAATTAACGTGATTAAGGGGGTTAGTCATCGAATGTCTTCTCCGCCTGGGCGAGGCGGGAGAGAGTTAGACTGTTACTGACTAAAAACCAACCCGTTCCTGCTTCTGCACTTCGAGCCGGAGCCCCGGTAACCCGTTAGGTTCTCTTAGGTGGCCGGAGATCGTTCCGCGAACCCCGACGCCCGGAGTGTTTTTCGCGACGGCTGGGTTGTAAGGAGGCAGCGCTTCGCTCCCTCATGCGTCCGGCCTCCTCCTTAGCTAGCATGACTGCTTCGCAAAAGGAGGAGACGCCATCATAGACCCCCTCGCTCCGCATCATGGCCCGCACTAGCGCCGGACGCGAGAGGTCGCCGTCGCCGTTCACGTCCCTGAGGGCACGGCGGTGCTCAGCCCACGCCAGGGCATTCTCCTACTGTGTGTTCCACCGTGTCCTCAGGGCGGTCCTCGCAGTGATCACACCCGGGCGTTTTCTCCTGCCCTATCAGCTCAAAATTAAGGTGATAGGAATAATTTATTAAGAAAACCTGGTTCGTCAAAAAACTATATTCTATTACAAACCGTAGCAGTTGGCTCAGAATTTATGATTCAATAATACTGAAGCACTATTCAGGATAACCTAAGTAAAAATACAGACGAAAAAGTAAAGAATTGTAGTAACAAGGGTCAAAGCACACCCTGCTTTTCAACCGACTTCAAAAAAAAGGAGGAGGTACTTTTCGGTTGTTTTAAACTGTCAAACACCAAGCGGTCACCGGTGACCGCGACCTATTGTTCTTTAATTGTGTCTGTAAAACTGGTACTCGACGAGTTAAGTTTTTGAAGTCGGTTTTTTTAAACGCGTTTTTTTATTTTTTGTACTAGAATGTATTATATTATGTACAACCCACATTGGTGCAAAGTTTTCATCAATACATATTATTCAAGCTCAAACACCAGGTAGCTACTGTTGACCGTTGTTCTCTTAGCTATCATACTACTTCATCATTGAACATTTAGTGATAACCACACCACACCTAGGTGTAAAGTCCTCATCAATACAAATTAATCGAACCCAAACACAAGATAGCTACTATAGGAACTTTGCCGATTACGTGATGCCATTTGATGGTTGACTTCAGGGCCACCCTGTATAAAAGTCGTAAAAATATTTTATTAAACAATTTGGAAATTTTCGGTTAGTGTCAAACACGAGACAGAGTCAGAAGCTGGAGACGTGATCGATCTAGGCGCCCCGCGCCTGTTGCTGCGGCGGGCGCCAGCCGAGCCCCGGCAGCCAGGCCGGCCGCGGACTCGGCAGCCCTACACGCCCAACCCGCGCCTGTACCCGGGGCCCCGGCCCAAGCCCAAGCTGAGACCCAAGCGTGCCGATCCTCGCGGAAACGAAGGCCGTGGCCGACGCCGCAACCGCGTGTTCCGGCGGCCAGTGCCGAATGCGCGCTTGTACCGGCCCGCGCCCCCACGCCCCCCTCCCCCGCCCGCCTGGCCGCGCGCTACCTGGCCGCCGCCCGTACCTGCCGCGCGGCTCGAAACCGCGTCTCGCGCAGCTTTGCGCTTGAGCGAGCAACGGCGCGGCTTCCGCGCACCACAGCGTTCCCTGCGTTCACCGGTTCGTCCCGAGCGCTTGCCAGTCCGCGCTACACGTTCACCCGCGCGCCGGCGTTCGCCAGCGTCGGCACAGCCCTCGGGGACCGTCTCGCTCTCGCAGCCCTCGCGGCGCCTGGTGGTGACTCTGCCGGCGCCGCCCAGCGACTTCGTCTCGCCGCCGCCTCGCTACCGGCCCGCGAGCGAGCACTTCCGGCTGCGCTCGCAGAACACGGAGTCAGGCGCGTCGAGCCCGGTGGCGGGCCGGCCGGTTCTGGGCTCTCCTGTGCCTGCCGCCGCGCCCGCCATGGACACCGGAAACAGACATTCCACCAGTCCGGAGGACTGTTCCGACGGTAACGAGACCTTGTCCGCGCCCAGCGAATTCCTGGCGGAGGTTAGTTTCATTCATTGGATCAGTTGCGCTGACACACTCGCCACTGACACATCAGACATGTTGCACACACATAGACACACATACAGACGTGTTTCATCTTCTCCCAAACTATTTTAATATTTATCAGTAATTGACGCTTTAAAATGATTAATACTTTAACTACCTCGTTGGCCGAGTGGTCGCAAATGCGACTGCCGGGCAAAGGGTCTCGGGTTCGATTCCAGAGTAGGGCAAAATATTACTGTGTTTTTAAAAAAAACTCAGTTTTAGTACGGAGTCAGGAATTGTGCCTGGTATATAGCAATACCAAATTTTTAGTTTTTATAAGTAATGTTATTGTACTTGAATATGTCAGCACATTTTTAATCTGAAACACAGGCTTGTACCTTGTTCAGGTTTTATATAAACTTACGACTTTCCTTGGATAATAAGATTTGTTTTGTAATCTGGCTTTTTACACCAAATAAACATTATTATTATTATAATAGGCTCACTCCCTATTACATGGGAAATAGTGAAAAGTCTGTTACGTTCTACTTTGTACAGTGGCATTAACTGCCGTAATGTGCACATCTGCCTATCGCTTCGGAGATACAACGCGTGATGTTATGATAACAGTTTAATTGCCACACTTGAACAGATTTTTCGTTCCTGATTCCATTTAGATAGGTATGAGTACCTACATATTTTGGTCTCGTCCACGCTCACCTCACTTACCAAAACGTGGCAGTAGTGATCGGTGTCGTGTCGCGTTCCAGTTCCTGTCGGCCATTATGCGGCGTCAGTACGCGGAGGCGCTGAAGTACTGCCGCCTGATTCTCCAGTACGAGCCGCACAACGCCACGGCGCGCGGCTTCTACCCGCTGCTGCAGCACAAGCTGCGCGCGCAGCCCGCGCCCGGGGCGGCCGGGGCGACCGGGGCGGCCGGGCCGGCCGGGGCGACCGGGGCGGCCGGGCCGGCCCGGGCTGTCGGGGCGCGCCGGCCTCTCACCGCGCCGCCGCACGCCGCCTCCGGCGCGCACCAGGTACTGTACTGCCAGCCTATACAGGGTGTTTGGCGCATGCACCTACACAATATTTATCAGGGATTTGGAAGGTCCTACCTTGTTTACCCGAAAACCCTTCGTCGCCAGTGTCACGGTTGGTCACATATGTTTTATTTTATGAAAAATTATTCCTTCAACTCAAAATAACTTTCTGTTTGTGGGTCTAATGAGCCAAAATATTTTTCTGAAAACTAATATCGTAATGGATTTTAGTTATTTTTTATAGTTAATTTAGCAGTTTCAAAATTTCAGACGTGTATAAGAAAAATTAAACTTTGGGAGCTTGTGAGTAAATTTTTGAAAACCATTTGTATCAAACAAAGATGTATTTAGATTTAATAGACTTGGGAGTATGCAACAAGATTTCTTTTGGACCGCTAGACCCACAAATAAATATATCAATTGTTTGTTGTCCTTTATGTTTATGTGGTGTACAATAAAGAATATTATTATTATTATTATTATTATTATAAAGTTATTTCGGGTCAAAACAAAAATGTTGGGTTTTTATTTTTCATTTTAATAAAATAAAAAATCATATATGACCAACCGTGACACTGGGGACGAAGGGTGTTCGAGGTTTTCATCGAACACCGTATTCAGCCATATCGGCGTGACTCGCCGCGCCGTTCTAAGTGAATATGTATTACAAATACAATATATTCAGTGCACTTTCGTCTACCGCGACAACCGGGTGCATTCAAACATTTTAAACATTTCATACTAGATTAGGTAACATTAAGAACATTTGTGGAAAATAATAATAAACAGTGTGATCCACATAAACATTGATTTTTCTTCGTAAACATCAAACACCGACAACTGACTATGTAAATGGTAGTCAATGACCCTAAATCCCTGACAAAGTTGTGTCGGTCAATGCGCCAAATACCCTGTATATAAACACGGCCAGTGCAGTGATGACCGGGCCGCTACTCGTAGGAAATGATGGAGCAAGGCGCGGACGACTCGGACGGCCCGGCGTCAGGCTCGGCGTCGCGCTCCTCTTCGCGGTCGCGCGGTTCGTGCGCGTCGCAGTCCTCGCTGGAGCTCGACTCGTCCGACGCGCTGGCGCACTCCTCGCCCAGCGCCTCGCTCAGTCGCCGCACGGAGCACTCGGACAGTAAGTGGGGCTGGGGGCGCGGGCGGGGCGCGGTCGGCCGGGGGCGCGGCGGGCGGCTGCAGGTGACGTGTGTCCGCAGGCGCGGCGGGCTGCTGGGAGAGCACGGGCTCGGAGGACGACAACGGCAACGCGGCGGCGGCCGGGGGCGCGGCCGGGGGCGCGGGGGCGCGCGCGGCCGACGTGCACAACGACAACGTGCCCCGCGCGGACTCGTCTGCGTCGCTGCGCCGCCTGCGCGCGCAGTTCACGTGCTCCATCAAGTGAGCCGTGGGCGAACTGCGCCGGTCCTGGCGTTGTCTTGTATTATACGCGTCCGTTCTTCGTCTAGAGTTTGCTTTATTTGTTGTTAGACTATATCTCTCTGTAGGACCAATGGTGGAGCATATCTTTCTTTGTAATTGTCGTCGTGTACTCGATGTCTAGTATCGTGTCGCCTAGTGTGGCTGCTGCCCACTTATTCATTCCATGCGCCTGCAACGACCAGCTCACTCGCCCATTCTCTGACTTCTGAGCTGCGTGGGATGCAGACTGATAAATATTTCAATGCCCTAAGAAACTCTTTATGCCGTAAGTATTTACGTCCACGTCCCGTCGGAAGCGATTTGTCGGCCGCGAATTCAAGTTATTCACGTACAGTTTGCGACTGCTTTTGTTTACCAACGATGTATTATAGGATGCATCGCACAAAATAGCAGCAGATTGACTTGATTAGTGGTGCTTACAAAAATCTACAGCATAGGTGACTGATGATCATGATCTGTAAGTAGGACGTGTCGTCTGTACGGGCTGAGCGGCTGAGTGTAACGAGAAGACTGAATGACGTGCCCGCGCAGTCTCGACTGTGACGGTCCACTTTACCTGCATTCGTAACATGGCAACATTTTGTCGAAGTAAGTACGTGCGTAGTGGATTTTCTCATTATTCTATGGTTATTCCCATCATTTACTTTTAATTAAGTGTTAGGTTCCTATGTGTAGGTACTTGCAAAAAGTTAATGTACATAAAGTTTAGGTTGAAAGCGTGAAATAATGAGACAATATACAATGCGCCAACCAACTTACCTTCTTAGCAAAATGTTCCTATGGTGCGTGCCAGGTATTACAATTATTGATACATAAGGTAGTACTTTTGGGCGAAAAACAAACCTATTTCAGCTACAAAATATTTACTTCGATTTGATGTAAATATTATTTCTAATAGTTATAATTATAATAATACGTAACATGCAAGTGATGCAAGTATACGGGAGGTGATAATACAAGAATGATAATACAAGTAATGTTCGTACTAGGGACCTCAGAGCTAATTTTGTAGGAAATTAGTTGTATTATCACCTCCCGGACATATTCCATGTTGGATTGTAAGTCATTCTGTAAGTATATACCAAATATTTGTGAATGATACGGTTGGTAGGCCTACTTCCGAATATTCGCGTGAGGGCGGATGTTACTAGGCTCATGTTGACATGCTCTAAAAAAAAGGCATCAGCTAGAGTTAAGTGCATGTTCAGTATCGGAAAGCGAGTTGAGTGGAGGTACTAGTTTGTAACGGTAATGGCACTAATGTACCTAAGGTAATGGCGTCTAGCTATTCATTAAACGTTCACTATTGACGAGTAGCAACCTACACGAGGCCTACATCTGACCGAGCCATTACATTGAACGTGTTGAGATATAGGTAACACACGCTGACGTAATGCCTCTCGACCTGCTTACTATGAAACATGAGGTAGGTGCCGAGCGATTCAGGGATGTAGGTATAATTATATTATTTGGTTTTTGTATGTTATACATAAATACTTGCACTGCGCGCCGTGCGCCCTCTGCCGGAACTATTACTGATGGGTACAATGGAACGGTGGAATTAAATATGTACCTATATCTGTTTGTAAGGAAATATATCTTGTTAAAATTATCTCTACTTGTTTTGTTCACCCCTCCACTAGTCCTGTACAACTAGGAGCTGCGCCATCGAGACCGTTTCGATCGGCCATATTGATTTCACGACACAGGCAGTCGTACATTACAAAACTTAACAAAATCACACATATACATAGGTAGGGTGATTTTTTGTTTGTTTGAGGCTCGATTTTCCAACGCTGGCTAAAGTAGCTAAGAAATATCAGAGGTATAATTATATTATATTTGACAATTCTTTCATACTTTAGGGGATGAGCAGCGTGTTGTAAATGAGAAGGCGAATAACGGTCTGTGTCATTTATTTACCGACTTAAAAAAGGAGGAGGTACTATTTTAGGAGCTAGGTAGGAGAGCCTAGTGTCCTAGAGGAGGTTTCTTCCTTTCTTCCAGTAGTAGTAAAACTCCGATGAGAGGTGTTGACAAGAATGATTTTATTTCGCCTAAACTCCGCTACTTATATTTCTATTTACATATTTACAACTAGACAAGATCAGATATAGTTAGGTGCTAGTTTCGACCAATAGCGGCGCGCCGGCGTGCGCGGGGCGCGCGGGGTGCGGGGCGCCGCTTTTGCACACGGCCACTGATGCCATATCTACCAACTTTTTGGTAGATCTACCACTTATCGCTTCAGTCTACCTATCTACCACCATAGACCTAAAATCTACCTATTTTTTAATTTTCACATATCACCACAATGTCGCGTCTATAAACCGACATTAATTAATATTTGTTTTGTCTTGGTTGTGGTAAATAGACTTGGGGGGCTACCGGCTAACTAATATGAACATCGGGATGGGCTTCATTTGACATAAAATGTATGGCCCAAACGTCAAATGAAGCCCATACCGACTCCTCAACGGTATACCCACGGAATATAGGGTATACCTACTGTAACTACCTTGTGTTTGGGCTTGTATAATTTGTATTGATTAGAACTTTGCACCTATGAAGATTTATAAGTAACAAAACGGGTATATGTAGCTTTACACTGAAAATGATAAAATAATAAAATAAAAACTGCGTTTAAAAAACCGACTTCAAAAAACCAAAAACTAATAACAAACAAAACGTCAAAAGTAAAAAGCAAAAAATAACTATCATTAGTACTGATAGGTTACCCACCCACTGATAGGTTAGAAGTCGGTGCCATAAGCTCATATCACAATGATATAACTTAATGCCCACAAAATTGTGAATTAGGTATAGGTATACTTACATATAAGATTTTAATGAATAATTTTGTATGGAACTTATGGCACCGACTTCTTACCTATCAGTGGGTGGGTAACCTATCAGTACTAATAATAGTTATTTTTTGCTTTTTAGTTTTGACTTTTTGTTTGTTATTAGTTTTTTAAATCACGGTTTATATACCTACAGTTTGTACAAAAATATTACAAAATACTAGGCGTACATACAAAAACTTAAGATTACAAAAATATTATAAAATACAGGGTACATAGCACATTTCTGTCACTTTGTCTAGTTAGGGGCGCGCGGTTGTGGCCGGCCGCGTGCGCTTCACGGTCGTATGTCATAGATGCGTAAGTATTATGAGCTGCTACATCCATCTACACATCCCAACACTCCAGGAAACCCGTACATATTATAGAAACTAAAAAGACAAACAATTATAATTAACAAGTCATCTACTAGCAAGTGCATGAATATGATTTTAGGTTCAACAGTAATATACCTTCGTTTCACTTGTTCTCTAGCTTCCCGTGTCGTAGGGAACTTAATGAAGTTTTTTAAAACCTCTGGGTGGTTTAGTGCTTCAGTCACTTGGTGGACAAAGCGGCTGATGGCTTCTTGAGAGTAACAATTGGCCATGCCAACCACCCTTTGATAGTCGCCATTGGCATAAAATAATAATGCGCAGAGTACCTAAAAGAAATCAGAAATTGTACTTATTTATATAACCTACTTGTGTATTTATTAATGTAGATGATAATAAGTCACTCACCTTAGTTTCTAGTGAGACTCTCTGAGAGCTTCTTAAATTAGTAAGATTTTTAAGTGTCTCACATAGAAACTTGTAGGCTTCTTTTGTCAGCCGATATCTTTGGACAAAATGGGTGTCCGATATTAAGCTTGCGCTCAATAACTTTCGCCGCAAAAGAAGGTTTTTACGCTCTTCTTCACGGCGATCCATTTCAGCGGCTTCTGCCGTCATTCTCCAAGCAAAATATCTTCTCGCAGCCATTAAATTATTTAAATAAATGTCACAAGTAAATATTTTGGCACCCAAGTCGCGAGGTT
This sequence comes from Spodoptera littoralis, assembly GCA_902850265.1. Taxonomy (NCBI): domain Eukaryota; kingdom Metazoa; phylum Arthropoda; class Insecta; order Lepidoptera; family Noctuidae; genus Spodoptera; species Spodoptera littoralis. Next base: position 129,151 of record LR824542.2, on the reverse strand, counting down.
TTTTGTCTATCTCACCGATCAATATTTAGTGAGTTCTAAAACGTTTACGTTGGACGAGATCGAGACGCTTTTCTCTCGCAGACTTGTCAATATTGTAACTCGTACTGCCAATTTGTCGAGAACTGTCAAAATTTCTCGTTAGCGCTCTCCGTTTACGGATACTTTTTACGTTAAAGCAACTCATACTACCAAATTTAGTTCCTCTACGTTTCCGATAGGGGCGCTGGTAATTTATGAATGAAAATTAACGTTTCGTTAGAACGTAACGTTTGCTGTCAAAACTCATACTAAGGGAATTCCCTTAGTATGAGTTTTGACAGCAAACCACTAGTGAAACGTAAAAACTGTCAAATGTAAATTGTATTCTACAGATACATTAAACGCCATGGGGGGCACTGGTGACCGACGTTAGCGGAGGATTTGCCTTCACCAGATTTCTGTTGGCAGTCAAAGCCCTAAGATTTTGTCAATTGAAAAGTCAGCCCTAACAAGCACACACCCAGTTTATGCACTCAAAGTCTAATAAACATTGAACAAAAAAAATAGTTATCTTCGGAACTACTGATACCTATCCAACCAAAATCAGTCTAAAAACTAGCAGTGTCGATGGAGCCGCCCGTTCATCTCTACAAAGTAATTAGATGTAAACAATAACAAAAAACAATTCTGTCCCCTGCAGTAATTCACCGAGGGAAGTGGAAACTATAGTGTTGTGGCGACGCGTGCCACATGTCAACGGATGACGTCACAAGAATCCTACATCGCACATGCAAAAGTTTACAAGCGAATAAACACGGATAGAAAATCCCAACGAACAACTGTTGGGCAGAAAGCCCGCCAGGCACGATCACCTCGCCTGGTCGGAGGATCCTCCTTTTCCGATCTTAGGGAACTATACACTCTGTTCCCTAAAGTGGTGACCCCGACGTGATTGGAAACAACCTTCACTTCACGGAGCAGATTAGCACCGTCATCCGTATCGCCATCCCTCTCATTCATCACTTCTCCGCTGAGCGGTAATCAAGTCGCAGCCAACCAGCATCCTCGGCCTCATCAGGGACCACCATCACCTGCAACGAAGTTGTGCAGCCTGGTTCTTCCCTACGGCCTCACCAGCGTCTAGGCACAGCACTTCTGCACACGGTTCTGAAGGACATCTCCTCCCGTCAACGCAGATGCCGGCCACTACGCACCTACCCTCGCAGCATCTCTTCCCCGACTCACCGTGGGACACTGCGAACGCATCTCTCCGACTCACTGGAGTTTCACCCTGCACCGCTGACCCGACTCACTGGGCACTCAGCGGCACGGTTCCGACCCACTGGAACTAGGGACGTTCTACACTGGCTCTGGCGCCACTCATCTCAAGCATCGACAGCCGTCTCAGCGGGATCGACCTCCGGTCTTGGGAGGGAGTGATGTGGCGACGCGTGCCACATGTCAACGGATGACGTCACAAGAATCCTACATCGCACATGCAAAAGTTTACAAGCGAATAAACACGGATAGAAAATCCCAACGAACAACTGTTGGGCAGAAAGCCCGCCAGGCACGATCACCTCGCCTGGTCGGAGGATCCTCCTTTTCCGATCTTAGGGAACTATACACTCTGTTCCCTAAAGTGTTTTCTTCTTCTCCTCTTATAATATCTTCTGATTCACTTCGTTGCGGGAACCAAGACAGTTACTCATGTCCCTGGGACGCGGGCGACTTCAATATTCCGGTGTTTTCATGGTTGTATCTTCTGTAGATCCTGGCTTACAGGAGTTCAGGAGGAGCAAAGTCACACAACATTAACTATAATATCTAATAAAGAAATAGCTACAAGGATCCTCAAACTTTGGCTAGATTTTATTACATTTTAGACATGAACGAGCGGCTCCATCGAGACTTGGCTAGTTTTTTACAGATGATGTTTTTGGTTGGATTTCATTTCTTTGTATAGACACTTGCGCATCTTATTCTGGGAATATTTGGCAATTACAGTCGATTTTTATGTACCAATAGTAGAAGGGGGCACTACCATATCTCTAATACAGCTGTGACCTGCTGATGGTTCTTCATCAGATTCTTTAGACCTTTGATTTTTGACATGTAAAGGCAGTACATGGTAATCTCTATATATAGTTTGGTTGGGCTCTTGTGGTTTCTGATCAGGGCCACCAGGCAGGTACTCCAGATCTTCGACTGCATGGTTGGCGCGGTGGCTGGGTAACTACTCGCGCTCGACTTGGTACTTCAGTTATCGAGAAAGGTTTATATATACGGTACAAAACATCAGGCTACGATTAATAGGAGCCGAGCAGTGGATTAAACCGCGCGGATGTAACTAATAGGCAAACATTTGTTTTGGAAATTGGATTCTGGAAGAAAACAAGAGTCAACTTTTCGTGAAGTAGCTGGCAGGAGGCAGTAGGTACTGAAATAAAATGTTTTATTTTTCGATCTTTTATTGAAAACGATAAAACTTTGACATAATTTAGTTTTGTTGAAAACCGTAACATGACATTTTATTAAATTAACAAAAATGTATAGTTTGGACAACAGCGCCGACTGTCGGGCGGCGGCGTGTCCCCGCCCCCCGCCCCAGTCGGTGCTTCACAAACAGCTTCAACAGCGATATATTTGTCATCTATTACAACACAGTCTGTATCCGATTACATTACGGCCGCGACCGGAGCGACCTCTTACAAGTACAATAATCTCAAACCTTCTACCTTAACTTACTTAATACCAATAACATCTATTTAATTAGTTATAAAAAGTACTTCAAAATGACAAAGTTGGCGTGATGCACTAGGCCCCAGCACTACAGCACTAACCTACGGCGGCGGGGCTGGCCGCACTCTGTCGCGCACTGGCTATATCTAACGTGCCGCTGACTTTGACTACACCAAAATATTACACTTCACTACTTAAATCATGGCACAAAAGTAAAACTTCTACGTTTCAATCAGCTTTAACGAAGACGAAGGATCGTTCGACGTTCAAACAATATAATAAAAGGGAAATATCAATTAAGGGCCGATTTTTCCAACGCTAGTTAAATTTTATTTGAGGAATAACTTGGAATATTTGAAAAGTATTTACCTATAGATCTTGGAGGAATATAACAATAGGCCTACGCCTATTGTTATTTCTATATCAACGAGGCAATTACTAGTCCTCGTTTAGTATTTGGAATGAATTAACTAATATGGTGTGATTACCTACTATACAAAGTTACATATATTCTGAGTTAATGGAAAAGGGAAATACAGAAACACAGACCGTGCAGACAATATGATTACAAACACAGAAAGAAACAAAACAAATATTGCTGCTTAAATAAATTGAGACTTGAGCACCTCTTAGCTGAGTTCACACTAGTTGTAAACGGATCGATCGGATACAAATACTGTTATAGTATCTGAGGCATCAGTACAAGTTTGATTTCCATTTAAAGTATTCGTAACGAGCTCCAACGAGCGCTCGGCGCTGATTGGTTGCTTCATTGGCGCGGCTGCTTCATTCGAATACTTTAAACGTAAATCAAACTGATACTAAGGCCTCTGTTTGCAGGTACAATGTCACTGTTCTGCCGATAGGTACATGAGGAACGGGATAAGTGGATGTTTGATTATAGTTCTGGTCTCTCCACATTGCCATTGAGAACTTTCAACAAGAATAAACAATCTGCAATGTTATTGCCATTGGTAACAGATGGAATTTCCTACAGAGTAATTTAAATAATATAAGATAAATAATATATTTTTATATAAAAATGAATTCCAATAACCCTTGGTCACATTGGTGACTTCTAACCTATCAGTACTAATAATAGTTATTTTTTCTTTTTAGTTTTTACTTTTTGTTTGTTTTTAGCTACTTATGGGTATTTTGAAGTCTGTTATTTAAACGGTTTTTATTTTTTATTTCATATTTTTTAGGGTAAATAAGTGCAAAAGTTATATTACAAATTATACAAACACAAACACAAGGTAGGTAGTTACTGTATAACGTTGAGGAGTTCCTCAACAATTACACTTTGTTGTCATCAGACCCCTAATGACAGTCCCACTCCATCTAGGCGTAAAGTTCTCATCAATATAAATTAATTAAGCCAAAACACGAGGTAGTTACTATAAACCGTTGAGGAGTTCCCTCGACTATCTTTCGGCTCCGTCATCAGATCCACTCCAGACCTATATCAAATTGTATAGGTTTAAAATACCTATTGAAAATATTAACAAGCGTACCAGTCGTCCCGATAAGTGTCAAAAGTCCCCCTCGGTTTCCCTGGGAGTCCATCGTGTTTAATACACACGACTCCAAACTCGGGGATACTGTTGAATCATATCCAAATATTAGAGCTAGTGCCAGTCCCTAATTCGGGACAAAGTGTTCGAGTGCACCATCCCTCGCACACTATTAGGTACCTACAGTAGTTCGCTTACTTATTATGTTAAGCGCCGCGCGACGCCTGGCTATATATTAACACTACCAATACTCGATTAAGTACCTACGCAGACAGGTACGCAGCTAGCTCATAAGACATGATCACAAATAACATTCACCAGCAGTCAGCGCGCCGACAGCTTGGGGGGGGGGGGAGACTAAGGCACTGATATACGATGGCATGACGCGGCGACCGCATGTGCTGAGCGCCTCGACTCCTCCGTCACCTACTTCGAGTGCTGCGGCTGAACTTATTCGTCTGTGTATGTGGCCACTACTGTCGCCTCGGAAGCTAACGAACGAATTAATTCCTTGACGTTACTTCTCTGTTGTAGTGACAGTAGAGCGTACAGGTGTGTCCAAACATGGCGCGGCATGAGCGCGGCACTAACTCGCAGCACTTCTACGACACATTTCTGCCGCACTCAAGTTTTTTTATGGCATAAGCCGGTAAACGAGCTGACGGATCACCTGATGGTACGCAATCGGCGTCGCCCATGGACACTGGAACACCAGAGGCGTTACAAGTGCGTTACCGGCCTTTTGGGGATTAGGAATTTGAGGATTCTTAGGATACAGGGGGTATTGGGGAAGAGAAGGGGGGAGGTAATTGGGCCCCTGTAACCTTACTCACACGACGAAACACAACGCAAGCGTTGTTTCACGTCGGTTTTCTGCTCAGCTATCTATCACTCCGGTCGAGCCGGCCCATTCGTTCCGAAGCATGGCTCTCCCACATTTTATTGTTTAAAGAACAGACAGTAAAGTTCCCTAAGAAAAGGACGATGCTCCGACCAGGCAAGGTGATCATGCCTGCCATGCTTCCTGCCCGAAAACAAGTTAAGACAAAGCCGACATTATTTGTGCGGCACAATCAAGCAGGAGTCCACATTCATAGAGGGTGACAATTCCGCAAAAATACAATATGTGGTGTAGGTACTTGATAAATGATAGTATTAGTATTTGGTGTCGCCGTCGTGACGGCACTTACGGCGCAATGGAACAACGCGTTGTACGGCCATCACGGTTGTGACGACGCTCGACGGCGTAGCTGCGTCTCAGTTCATTCTTCGCAATCGATAGATATAAACAAGATGACTGTCGACGCAGCGCATCACCCTACCTACGCAATGGTGCCGTCAGCCTACTATAAATGCGAAAGATCAGATGTTTGTTTGTTACTCCTTCGCGTCAAAGCGGCTGAAGGGATCGGGATGAATGATTTGAAATAGGAAAAGATTATGCTCTGGAATAACACACAGGCTATTTATCCTAAGAGATGCGGGCGGACCCGCGGGCAGAAGCTAATGAGAAGTATATTGAAGCAACGCTGCGCACTGGACCTTAACGACGCGACGCCGTGACTACTCGCGACTACAGTTGGTGTCAGGACTAAAGCAGTGGCGTGTGTCATAGTTCTACGTATCATTAAGAGAATATATATATAAAGGGGTTTAGTTGTCCTGTCCGTGCTCAGAAATACGTCTATACAGTAACATGGAATTTACCTAAGAATGTCCGTGGCCGCAGGCAGCTGGGAGCGTCCAGGGCCGCGCCATGCGAGGACACTGCCTTACTGGGACTACACTATACTGGGGGCTGGCTTCTTCACACAGATTAGGATACGCATCTCTGTAAACCATATAATGGCTAGTCCTAGTTATTACATATATCATCATTGGCTTGAGCCAGTATGCAAGTACAGAATACGTCGAAACATCCGGCCTGGGTCCCCGTACTGGCTGCACTGTCACAATGACATCCTACTTCAAAGCAACACACAACTTGCGCTCACTAAACGGATCACGTAAACGGATTATCCCAGCAGTAATCGACGAACTCGACAGTCTGACAGCTCTGTCAATTAATTCAAATTTCTTAAACTAGTTACATCCAAAGAAAAAGATTTATTTAACATTTAATTCACGCACAATCTTAATGAATTAATTGGCCATATTAATGGGACGTAATAAGTGCTTCAGACCCACAAAAGAAGTCATTATAAGTTAGAGACAAGTTGTTCACATCGCAAATGACTCTTAACAACAGATTCAATAGCCGTCCTTGTGTGTTGTTGCATCGACAAGTCTTTGAGAACCTGGATGTCAGCGGTTGAATGAAGATACACTCCGAAACAAAACTGAGCTTCAGTGCCGACGGGACGAACCGGCGCGGGCGCGCGCTCCCCCCTCCCATAGAGCGGGGGCGCGGGGCGCGGGGGCGCGGGCGCGGGGCGCGGGGGCGCGGGCGTGCCGGCGCGTCACACCAGCACGTCCATGCGCGAGCCCCGGCGCAGTAGGCGCGCGCCGCCCCCCTCGCCCAGCGCGTGGAACGACAGCGTCACCAGCTGCTGACCGAAGTTGGCCTCGAACCTGCGACACACAGAGTAGTAAGGCGCGGAGCGCGCGGCCGCCCCCGCCCCGCGCGACACTCACTCCGTGGCGATGTTGACGTGCGGCGGCGCGCCCACCGCGTTCTGCACCACCAGGAACAGCTTCGTGGCCAGCTCCAGCACGTGCACCGTCCGCACCACCACGTCGCCGCGCCGGCGCCACGCCGCCTCGCCCTGGACACACACACACTACACACACACACCACCACGTCGCCGCGCCGGCGCCACGCCGCCTCGCCCTGGACACACACACACACTACACACACACACCACCACGTCGCCGCGCCGGCGCCACGCCGCCTCGCCCTGGACACACACACACACTACACACACACACCACCACGTCGCCGCGCCGGCGCCACGCCGCCTCGCCCTGGACACACACACACACTACACACACACACCACCACGTCGCCGCGCCGGCGCACTCACACTCGTACTCACCCCAAACAGACAGCCCGGCGCGTCGGGCACGTCCCGCGACGAGCATTGCGACAGCTCCTCCGCCGAGCTGTCGAGCGCGCCGGCCCCGCTCTGCAAGTCAGTACATAGCGTGAGCACGACATGACGCGCCACCATGCGGGCCTCGAGCGACATCGACGTACCGCGCGCACGTGCACCACCAGCAGGTCGTCCGCGTACGGCGACAGCGACAGCCGGTACACCGACTGCGCCGGCACCCGCCGCTTCAGGCGCAGCGAGCGCGCGTCCAGCAGCAGCAGCGCGCCCGTCGACAGCACGGCCAGGCAGCGCGCCACGCGCCCGCTCGAGCGCGCCACCTTGCCCACCACGTCCGCGAACACCACGTACCGGTCGCCCGCCGCGCCCAGCCCGCGCCGCCACGCCGCCGACGCGCGCAGGCGCACGTAGTCGCCCACGAACGGGTGCGCCACGCTGCAGCCGTAGTTGGCCTTGCGCTCCTTGAACAGCACGCTGGCCGTCACCTTCTCGCGCATGCGGTTGCGGGCCGTCTGGTCGAAGGCGGCGCGGTACAGGCGGCAGCGCCAGGCGTGGTGCAGGCGGCGCAGCAACGCGTCCGTGCGTGCCAGCAGGCGCGGCGCCGCGCACGCCGGCCAGCCCGCGCACGCCGGCGACAGGTGCCGCGCCGGCAGCCGCCGCCACAGCGCCGCCAGGTAGCGCCGCCGCGCCGCCGTGCACCACGCGCGCCACAGCACGCCCGCCGCCGCGCGCGCCAGCGGCGCCGGCCGGCGCGCGCGGTGCCGGCGCCACGCGCGCGCCAGCACGGCGGCGGCGCGGGCGCGGCGGCGCTCGCGGTGGCGGCGCCAGGCGCGCTGGGCGCGGACGACGAGCGCGGCGACGCGCGCGGCCCGCAGCGCCTCCAGCTCCCAGACGGTGCGCGGGCTGCGGATGAACACGCGCGAGCGGCCGTACGCGAACTCCGCGCTGGGGATGGGCAGCGAGCGCAGCAGGGCGCGCGCCGCCCGCACGGGGTCGTCGGCGCGCGGGCCGGGCGAGGCGCGGGGCGAGGCGGCGCCGGCCGCGGGCCGGCGCGCGCGCCCGCCAGCAGCCCGTAGCGCGCCAGCAGAGCGCGCGCGCACATGGACTCGCACCAGCCGCTGCGCCGCAGCAGTGCCATATCCATAATACTGCAACCGAGAGCGACTGGTTGCTACCATACTTACACATACAACAAACACGTCACTTTTTTACAGGTTTTTTTTTACACCAACTTACTTAAACAATGACAAGTGTCCTGTTAAAAGTATTGGTCAGCTCAAAAATATGTTGCACCAATTGACAAATACTTAAATGACGTCATAACGTCATACGAAAGCCACTTAAAACGACGAAAGAGCACTACTTTAGATAATAAATAAATACACTTCTGGACACATCTATTGGCCCACCTTGTAATTTCAGTTTCGTTTGGTCCTAGCCTAGCTATAATTTTATATTAGGTCGAGCAAAAAGATTTTATGCAGTTTTAAACCTGGCACATTTACAATTTCATTTAATAGTCTTTTTTTGAATTTCGAACACAGAATTTAAAGAAACAAAAGACAATTTGGGGCCTGTTTGTTGATATCAAACAATCGAATAAATAACATCAGCTATCTCGCGAAGTTTATAAAGTGGAAGAAAGTGAAATTGTTTGCAGAGTTTGATATAGGTATCATACCCAGCTTTATTAAGAATTGCCAAACGAAAGCACAAGAATTTAATGAACTTCCTTTCGACACGAGTCGCAATTCATTTTTTTCTGAATAACTATAGCGGGCCGCGGTTGGGAATTTCTGATTGACAAGGCAGCGAGCAAAATGATGATAATATCGACTATAACATAGTAATGGGTGCCCATTGTGCCCAACATGAAATTTTCTATTTGCGGTTCATCAGAAATAGCTAAAGGTAGGAGGTCCCAGGCAATACTACCAAATTACTGAAGTAATAGGGATGTAAAACTGAAGATGCGACCGACCCTTGCGAGCGGATCTGGTGGCGGACGTCGGCGGCGTCGAACCGGTGCGGGCGCAGCGCCGCGTCCGGCCGCAGGCAGCGCACCAGGCGCGGCGCCGCCGGCAGCCGCCGGACCAGCGCGCCCACCAGCGCCCGCTGGCGGCAGCCCAGCGCCGCCGGCCGCCGCGGCGACCCCGCGCCCGCCGCGCCCGCCGCGCCCTCCGCGAACAGCGCGCCCAGCAGCGGCTCGCGCGCGCCGCCCAGCGCGCCCGAGCAGCGCCGGCACACGCCGTCGCGGTTCTTGCGCACCATGTCGCGCGCGCTGTACACCACGCCGCCGCCGAAGTGCACCACCCTGCATCCATTCATGGTACATGTCCCACCCGCACGCACCAAGCTTCCTTGCAGTGGCGTGCACAGATTTTCGAGACAGGGTAGGCAACTAAATATCGTATGATTAAAGCCCTCCCCCCCGGTCATACAATCATACTCCCACAAGACAGGTACATGTACAGAATACATTTTGAAAAGTGCGTTCAAGAATATTGTGGTTTATTCTTTCGCCAAATTACATACACTGACATCTCGCGTATTTTTTGTAAAGTACTTCATCAGCTATCGAATAAGCCAACAAAACTTACAAATAATGAAGCATCTATTTATTATACTAATAATGAATCATAAATTTGATGAACCAAATTCAATTATCAAATTGCTAAATAATCTATTCAAAATCATAATTACGAATTTAAGAACGTAGGTACCTACCAACAAACAAAACAACAACAAGCGCGGCCGGCTGTGGCCGAGCCGAGTATAAGCGGTACATTTGTTATTACATTACATAATTATTAATAATAAATTAATATGTAAATCAAAACAACCCGAGGTATAAGTTGATATTTTTAAGAATTATCAATCAATAAACAAGAACATCATATAAAAGATCCATTATAGTACCTACATATTTACATTACGTACCTTTGATTTGGGTCAATTCTCGTAACTTGAGTTCTGCCTATGGTCATTACCTGAATCTGGTCGTTATAGGACACATTTTTGCGAAAACTTACTGTTTTTAACTTTAAACAAACACAAAAAATTACCTATTATCAACACAAACTTCACAATCGAATAATATACTAGACACTGATAAACAAATACACTACCTATTTGAAAAACCGACACATATATTTTACTACTTCTACACATATTTATGCAACTTTATGTTTAAAACTAATTCCTTATAATTTAAACGAAAACATAAACAAAGCGATCGCACATCACATGAAAACAATATGGCCGAAACATTGGAAAGTCATTACCCATCGTAGTCAATTGAGTGTTTATTATAAAAAAATTATAGCTAAAACATTAAGGCAACCCAGTGTTTAATTATAAAAAAACAAAACGTTAATTTACATAAGTCAAATGGAATTGCATCATTGTCTTATTATTATTTTCCAATAAGAAACATTCGTTGATAATAATTTGAAACTTTGAGTAGCGGCAACTTGACGTTTCGATAACTTCCTTTTAACTTTTAAAATAATAAAGTCAACTCCTCGTTTAAAGTTTCTATAAAGCGACAACGCGTAAAAATGTTAAGATTTAATTAAAACTCCTGAAACATATTTTTTTAGTATGCATAATTATAAAAAGACATTCACATTATATCAAACGCGTTCAGAAGTTTTAACAAAAAATTCAATAGATGGCGCAGATTCACAAATTTCAAAAAGTCCGGCTAGATTGAATTGTGTAATAATTTTTTGCGTTTATGAATGGTTATTCTGTGCTGTGACCACGGAATATAGAATACAATTGAAGTAGCTTGAAACAATATTTCTGCCAGAACCGGTGTCACCAAACTAATACATTTATAATTTACTCATACTATAAATTAAAAATCATTTTGTTCGTATTTTTTATTAGTTTCTTTTTTCAAAAAAACATTTTTTTTTATTTCACATAGGCAATATATGTAACAACTATTACATAAATTTTTTAAAATGAAACGACGCTTGAAAGTGACAAGTAACGACTGACTTTTATTTTAAATTATAAAAAAAACAACATAGACAAACATAGACAAGGATTATTGTTTATGACATTTTTAACCCGCTTACATATCTTATCAATAGAAGGCAGCGGCATATTATGTATTAATTATTTTGATGGATTACAACATTTTTACAAACTTTATATGGATAATGTGATAAATGAGAGGGATGGCGATAAGGATGACGGTGCTGATCTGCTCCGTGAAGTGAAGGTTGCTTCCAATCACGTCGGGGTCACCACTAAAATAATAATAAAAAAATAATCTAAATAAATGTTACATTACACTTGCATCGATATCAATCGATAAATTCAATATGTGATTTGACTACATCACTATTTGAGTAGCGTAGAACTGGCGAGAATGTTCTATTGAATGGAATAAATCCAAAATAAACTTTATCTTGAAGGCGTAAGGTTGATTTTGACTAACCGTTTTCGTAAATAATATTATTTTAATAACCGTTTTTGTAAATTGAAATAAAATAAGATTTCTACAAGAAAACAATGAAAATTGTACTTACCGATGATACGAAACATCTCCATTTTTACGATTTTTCGGCTGCTATCAATTTTACACGCCAAAACGGAACAAAACGGCATAGTTGAGGAAATATGTATTTGTCACGAGACTAGAAACTCGACGCCATATTCGAACGAGACTGAACTCGAATTTGCCTCGAGTACGCAGTACACGGCTCAGTTGTGGCACGCGTGCCACGCCTACTTGCTACTTCCATTGTATTCTATATTCCGTGGCTGTGACCATAGTCACGTGACCTTCACGCATGCGCGTTGCATACTTTTTGTGACGTCACAACCAACAACCAAGATTTAAGGAATAGCAGCGCATGCGTGGTGCGTGCGGCGCGCATTCATTGCTTTACAAAGGCGTGCGGTCCGTGTATAGTAAATGTGAATGTATATTTATGTTAGCCGTTTTTTACAAACTTTTATTATATTATTGAATCTTAATAAACGCGTTAGTACATTTTATGTCAAGCAAAGCCTATTTGCCTATATGGACTGCACGCCACTGCTCCCTTGGGCATTCTGCTAGGGAGTACAATTCTTTGTCAGGGTCTATATTCCCTGAAGGGAAGACACCCGTCTTCAAGACCCGAATGAATAGGTCGCTTATGGGTCGACATCGCTTACCACCAGGCGAGATAGTGGTCCAACGTCAGGCCATCAAAGATGAAATATAAAAAGACACGGCAGCGCCACTGACTGGAAGCGGTCGGGCGGCAGCACGAGCAGGCGCGGATGGCGGCGGCGCTGCAGGCGCTGCAGGAAGGCGGCGTCGCTGGCGCCGCGCGCCGAGCAGTCGCGCAGCGCGCCCAGCACGCTGTCGGGCCCCGCGTCCAGCAGCGCGGCGGCGGCCTCGTGGTCGGCGTAGGCCAGCGGGCGCCAGGCCAGGCCCTCGCGCGCGTACTCGTCCTGCTCGCGCCGCAGCGTGGCGCCCGTCACGGCCGCCTGCACGCGCTCGGCCGCGTAGTTGATGAGCAGGCGCTCCAGCCCGTTGCGCGCCAGGGACTCGAACCCGTACACGTCCAGTATGCCGAGCGAACAGCGCTTGCCCGCCTCGGCCGGCTGCGACACATTATTATATTATTATGATGGCAATAAACCGGTATCTTATTGAAATAAACAATCCAGCTATTTGCTTCAACTTTAATTTAAGCTCAGAACTCTATACGCGAGGACGTAAGTCTTCCATCCTTACTAATATATAATAATAGGTATTATAAATCGGAAAGTGAGTTTGTTTGTTCCGTTTTCACGACGTAACTACTGAACCGATTGCTTTGAATTTTTGCAGACGTAAAGTTAAAAGACCGAATTAAATAATAGGGTACTTTTTATCCCAGAAAGATTTGATATTCTCGAGGGAAAAAAAAGTTTTGGTACAGATGGCGCTGTGTGTATTGGTATATGTCACATAGGCAACTTTTTATCCTTTTGTGACGCGAGCGGAGCCGCGGGTAATAGCTAGTGTGCTATAAATATAATGTTCGGAGTGTCGCACCTTGATGTGGTCGTTGACGGCGTTGACGAGCCACGTGAACAGGCGCGAGTACAGCACGGCCAGCAACTGGTCGCGCCGCGCGCCCGCCCACGCCGCGCCCCCCGGCGACCCCGCGTCGGCCGCGCCCTCGTCCGCCGCGGCCTCGTCCTCGTCCGCCGCGCCCAGCGCCGCGCCCAGCGCGTCCGCGTCCACGCCCACCAGCGCGCACGCCTCCACTAGCTCTGCAACACGCGGCCGCGGTCAGGGGGCGCCGGCCGAGGGGCGCCGGCCGAGGGGCGCCGGCCACGGTCCGTCCCATACCGTAGCGCTGCTGCAGGCGCGTGCCGATGGTGCCGTCGATGTTGTGCTGCGGCTCGAAGTCCACGTTGCCCAGCTTCAGCAGGAAGGCCAGCAGGCGCAGCACGGAGTCGGCCGCGCCGCCCAGCCCCAGCGTGCGCAGCGCCGCCTGCCGACACCCACAGTAAGTGCTCCTACATCCGCTTATAAATGTTACGGAAATAAAGTAAACAGTTAACACGTTTTTATTTACTACTAGCTTCTGCCAATCCGAGGGGTACAATACCTATGTATTATATGTATCTTCAGACCATAATCTACCTCGGTTCCGAATTTCATTCCGGCCCCTTCAGTCGTTTTAATCGCACGAACTCACATATTTTCACATTTATAATATCAGTTCAAGCTGAGTTCAACCATCGGCCCTACAGTTATGCGCTATGGTAGGTGGTATGGTGCTTTCGTCGACGTTCAAAGTCGAGTTAGAGGCAAAAAGAGTGACTAACAGATCATCTTTCTCTTTTGCACTGTCGGCCAGGTTGCTATCGGTATTTTGCAGTGGCGGTAAGGACGACTGACAGAAGTTACCCTCGGCAGCTTTGAAGAGGCACGACTCCCAGAGGGATAGCCTGTTACCTTCTTGCCAATTCTACCGATGAAATCGAATTCGAATTTTTATTTCCACAAGGAACATACATACAGACAGACATATTATAAGTATAGGTTTCCTATAAAATCATAGTCAATTTAGCGATCGTGTTGTCACTACAGACGGGACATTTTAAATAAACATACGGGATGTCTACGTTTCAAAAACTGACTTCGACCCCCTCTTTATTGAACTCAGTTGATTAATGTATTAAACCCTTCTCCTATGCGTAATCAACACGTTTCTGAAAACCGCATCAAAATCGGTTTAGCCCATCGCGAATTATCGCGACTTCAACAACAGAAGGAGGTTTCCAGTTTGAGTTAGGTGTTTACCTATGAAATTGTACACCGGATGTACAATGGATACGTTAAAAATTCTAGTAATTATGGAATTTGAGTTATGAGTACCAACTATAACATTTTCCCCACAACGAATCGAGACTAGCCCATCTACCCACACACTCCGTCTAGATATGGTATAATCAAAGGGCGGTCGTTACCATGGTGAAGGCGAAGTGGTCGCGGTCCTGGTCGACGGCCGGGGGCGCGGCCGGCGGCGCGGTCGACGGCGCGGCGCGGCGCGGGGACGCGGGCGCGGCCTCCGCCGGCGCGCCGCGCAGCACGCGGTAGTGCTCCCACGCGCGCTGCAGCCGCAGCCGCTCTGGGGACACACACACGCTCACGCCCGCTACACCACGCACACACACACGCACGCGCGCAGCACGCGGTAGTGCTCCCACGCGCGCTGCAGCCGCAGCCGCTCTGGGGACACACACACGCTCACGCCCGCTACACACGCACGCACACACACACGCACGCGCGCAGCACGCGGTAGTGCTCCCACGCGCGCTGCAGCCGCAGCCGCTCTGGGGACACACACACGCTCACGCCCGCTACACACGCACGCACACACACACGCACGCGCGCAGCACGCGGTAGTGCTCCCACGCGCGCTGCAGCCGCAGCCGCTCTGGGGACACACACACGCTCACGCCCGCTACACACGCCCTACGCACGCACACACACTCACTCAGCAGGCTGACGTCGGCGCCGGCCAGCAGCTGGTACAGCACGTGGAAGTTGCGCTCGCCCGCCACCGCGCCGCTCGCGCGCTCCTGTAACGCCGCCATACTTCTAGCCCTGCCGTCTTAGGTTAAGGAATCATCACGAAGTAGTGGTTTTCGCCCGCGCCCGCTGCGGTGGCGAAATTAAGTTTTATTTGTTATTAAGTTAATCAGACGAGACAACTTTCAAATGTTTACGTGATAGAGTTAAGACTATGGAGGATCTATGTTACAAATCATATCTGACACATACTGAAAATTCCATTAAAACTAACCCTAAACACTTCTGGAGTTTTGTTAAAAATCGCCATAACTCTAATACCATACCTAATACATTGAACTACAATGGTAACACGTTAGTTACTGGGGATTCTATCTGCGAGGCTTTTTCTTCTTATTTCATGTCCACCTTCCTCTGTCGCACTTCGTCTGATAGTTCCTCACGAGTCCCGGCCGCCACCTCGACTGTTATCGGTAATTTATCTGACATTTACCACATTAGGATTGAGGCGGATGAAGTAGCCGCTTTAGTACGTAATCTAGACCCAGCGAAGGGTGCTGGCCCTGATGAAATATCGTCTAAATTGCTTATAAAATGCGCACCTTCCATTGCCATACCTATCTCCATTCTGTTTTCTAAATCGCTGACTCAAGGTTTAGTCCCCAAAATATGGAAAGCCGCCTTTATTACGCCGGTTTATAAGAAGGGGTCAAGAACCGAGATCACTAATTATAGGCCTATCTCCAAATTGTGCATTATAGCTAAGGTATTTGAGAGGATTGTCTACAAGCAGTTATACTCCGCCTTGGCCAATTCATTTAACTCCTTTCAACACGGATTTTTGAGAAGGAGGTCTACTATTTCCAACCTAATTCTTTTTAATGACTCTGTCACGGATGCTATGGATAAAGGTAAGCAGGTTGATGTGGTTTACACAGATTACAGCAAGGCGTTTGACCGGATTGACCACGATATCCTGTTACAGAAGCTTATTGACACAGGCATCAGCGGCGACCTCTTGAGGTGGTTCGCTTCATACATCGACAATAGGTCACAAGCAGTAGTACTCAATAACTACATTTCTAGCTGGGTAAATGTACCCAGCGGAGTACCTCAGGGATCGTTGCTCGGTCCTTTTCTATTCGTGATCTATGTAAACGACATCAACAAGTGCTTTCATACATCCAAACTTTTATGTTTTGCTGATGACATGAAACTGTCAGCTACTATCTCAACTCCTGACGATGGTCTGGCACTCCAGGCGGATTTGCATCGGCTTGAAGAGTATTGTCGGATGAATAAACTGGATCTCAACCCATCTAAGTGTTCCGTAGTCACTTACACTAGAAAGCGCACTGCCCATGTCACTAATTATACTTTAGCGGGTCAGTCCTTACCAAGATGCGCTACAATCCGTGACTTAGGCGTCCATCAAGACAGCAAATTGGTTTTCGATACACATATTGATGCAATCGTCAAAAAAGCCTCTAAACTGCTTGGATTTATAATGCGTCTTTCAAAAAACTTCACCGATGCAAAGACCCTTAAAACACTATACTGCACTTATGTCAGGAGCCAGCTGGAGTATGCGTCTCAGGTATGGAATCCAAGATATCAGAAATATATTGACCGCGTGGAAAACATTCAAAAACGTTTTATAAAATATCTCTGCTTTCACCAAAATATACCATACTAGTCTGCCCGTTATCTTGAACTCTGTAGAAAATTCCATCTATTACCATTGGTAGATAGACGCAATATTGCAGACTGTCTATTCTTGTTTAAGGTTCTTAACGGCAATGTGGATAGTCCAGAACTATTATCAAAAATCAAATTTAATGTACCTAATAAAATATTTAGATTTAATCCACCTTTACATGTATCCCGTTCCTCATCTAACTACAGGCAGAACAGTTACATTGTGCGTGCAAGCAGACACTTTAACAATGTTTGTAAGGAATATGACTTCGATCCGTTTACAACTAGTGTGAACTCGGCAAAGAGGTGCTTAACCCTCAAATTTTTTAAGCAGCACTAGATATTTAGTTTTTTTTATCGTTTCTCTTGATCTGTTTATTATATTGTTATTTATATTGTCTGTACGGTCTGTTTTAGTATTATTATTTTTTTTTTCTTTCATTTATGCAGAATGTATGTATTTTTTAATATTGTATAGTACTCACACCATATTAATTAATTTATTCCAAATCATAAACGTGAGGACTTGTTATTGGCTCATTGTTACCTACGCCTATTGTTATTTTTATCCATTTTTATAAGCTGTAAGTCTTCCATGAATTATAAATAAATAAATAAATAAATTTGTCACGAAGCCGGAATTTCGGCCGGTACGAGATGACCGCCCGTGCAGCGGAACCCGCCAACGATCGCATACACCGCGGGCGTAAAACGCGTCGTGAAATGTGCTTTAACTTTCTACATAAATATCTGTATCATACAATATTCTCACATTATTGAACTCAACGGAAGAATGTAACCAAAAATTGTATTGTGAACATGATTGAAAAAGAGTAACCTATGGAGTTTCTTGCTCGTTCTTCTCCATAGGAATCTACACTTTGGAACGAGCAAATAGCTTCACTAGAGGACTGACCTACAGACTGACATTTTTTCTTATTATTTAATATTTAAATATTTTGTTTTGACGTTCAAAAGTGCCTTACTGGTCTAATTGAAATAAATGATTTTGACTTTGACTTTGACTTTGACAAAGGCTGCGGGCCCGCAACTCCAGCGGGCGCGGGTGATAACCGCTTCGTGAGTCCTTCGCCCTACTGCCGCGCTGTTGAACTACTACTGCTTACCTTCTCCAGTAGGTCTGCTTGCAATACAAAAAAATAATCATTATTTCACATTTTAAAGTATGACTACCTAGACCCTAGACCCTAGACGCAATCTGTGCATAACGAATCCGCGATTTTCGAGAAATCGTCTGTTACTTGACCTGCGGCTCACTAGTCACTACAAACAAAGAGTATTCTGCGACACTACGCTCGGTACGTTGGGATAACTCACAGTGCGTGATGTGTCCGCCCACCGGCTCGCCTTTGAAGTCAAACTCGATCTCCAACAGCTTGCCCTGCAACCGGACACGATGCACCGTCACGACTCGAGCGCTACTCGCACTGACCGCGCCGACCGCATCTCGACACGGATATACACTGCACTCGGCAGACTTTAAATTTAACATATTAGATGAGTTTGAGAACGTTCGATTAGAGTAATGCAGTGTACATTTCGTCGGTATGCGGCCGCGCGCCGAGCGGGAGCGGGCGATAGTTACGAAGCGACTGGCGTTGTGGTTCCGCGCCGTGGCCGCGTTGCCGAACGCCTCCAGCAGCGTGCCGGCCGCGGCCAGCGCGGGCGCGGGGGCGCGCGCGGCGGGGGCGCGCGCCGCGGGGGCGCAGGGCGCGCCGGCCAGCACGGCGCACTGCAGACATACCCGCGCCGCCTCCGTCTTGCCCGCGCCGCTCTCGCCTGCAACGTCACCGTCGACATGGAGTCACTCAGATCCTGCACTACCGCCCGAAACTATGCCTACGCCTTTTCCTATTAAACTATGCTTTATGTCCGAGGTACAAAAAAAAATTAACGGTTTCTGCAAATTTGCAATAACAGCCACGTTTAGTTAGATTTAGAACAGTGTGATTGCGTTGGTACTTACAAGTACTTATTCAGGTGACGTGTAACTTGACGTATTCCTCTCGGTTGTGTGTGTGTATAATACAACAAATTTCCTATAAAATTAGACCTGAGGTACCCCCTGGTACGAAAGTGGCTAGTTTCTGATATTGAACATTTTTGGCACAACATCAATAAATAAAAAGCTACTTACTATTTGGATTTAAGTGATTTTAAATTTAATTTGTTGTCAAGACATCAATTTTAACATTTATTAGTACTAATACTGGCAGGAATATCATTCGTTGTAAAATAGCAAGTATAAACGTCTGTTTGGTTACTACCCGTATCTATATCTAGCCAAATTCCTGACTGGATGTTGGGTTACAACCACAAAAATATTATTATATCTATGGATTATGGATGCAACACTCCGGAGACTCTTGAAACCAATCTCAATCCAATTAATTTGTATAATTATTCAATGTCAACACTATACAACCACAATCGTAGCTGTTACAATAGCATTAAGAGTACGGAATATAAAGAAACTCAATACCATTTAGTTCATTCAATATCTTTTTTCTAATATGTACTTAAATTTAGTTTTCTTTTTTATACTGTAATTGGTGTATACCGGCTTAATCAATAAACAATAAATGAATAAATAAGTACCTACTTATCAAATTTTGATAACTGAACTATGAACTGAACTGAATATTTTGAACTAAATCAGCGTTTTATTTCTTCAGCCGATTTCATTATATACGGTATAGAAGATCCTAGCTTTCTTAGGCACATTATGAACAGATAAGAGCAATTCGACCAGAATAGTATACAAACTATCACAATAATATCAATCAGGAAAATCATCGAATGACTTCTCCCGCCCGGGTGAGGCGGGAGGGACTAAAGCTGCACTTTGACTGCACGGTTGGTGCGGTGGCTGGCAACAGGCTGCCTCGCAGCGTTCCGGTACGCAGGCGGAGAGTCCGCAGGGCGCCCCGGCTTCCTCGCGAAGACCGCCCGCCGATCGATCGCTTTCCACAACAGCGGGAACTGGCCTCTCTTCAAACATGCGCTGTAGAGACCACTCAATCGAGGCCAGAGAGCCTCCGAGGCCAAGACCCATGCCTTGCCATGCAATCCCTGGGGTCCCGGGGCGCTGTTCTTGGCGCCCATCCATCGAATTACTATGCGGCAATGGCTGGATACCTCGTTTCTAAGACATTGGATTGGTAGGGGAGTCCGATTCCATAGCCCGCACCGTGTCCAGACCTAACGCAGTTGATTTTTACGTGTGGGGGCTCATGAAGTTGTTGTTTATGCAACAACCAATTCCGTCTATCGAAAAAATATTTCGCGCACCACCGTTGCAGTTTTCATGTATTGTATTAACATGAACATACGAGACATCATTGTACTTGTCGATTCGCAAACAGAAAGGGTTCATCAAATAAGATAAACATTTTTAACATTATACATTAACATTAAGAAAGTGTATTATTATGTTTTCGACTTACTCACGTAATTATTTGACGTGGAACTCGACTATCGACATTAATTTATTTATGAGATTTTTAAAAATAACGTAATGTTTTTGGGAAACGAATAAACAAAGGAAGTTTTTTTGATAGTTTATATGCTTAGCGTAATATCAAAATTTTTAAATAAATCCAGTTTTCTATTGACCGAATTAGTGACTCAAAACAAAATTTGATACTATTAATTGCTATTTTTAAATGAATAATACTTCTGTCAGTATTATATTATATAATATACTAGCTTTTACCCGCGGCTTCGATCGCGTCACAAAAAGATAAAAAGTTGCCTATGTGACATATACCTACCAATACACACAGCGCCATCTATACCAATACTTTTGTTTTCCCTCGGGAACATCAAATTTTTCTGGGATAAAAAGTACCCTATTATTTAATCCGGACTTCTAACTTTACGTCTTTAAAAATTCAAAGCAATCGGATTAGTAGTTACGACGTGAAAGCGGAACAAACAAACAAACAAACTCACTTTCTGATTTATAATATTAGTAAGGATTATTATATAATAAATTATAAATGATAACTAAAATTGCCTAAATCAAACCATAATTGATGTGTTTGTAGTTAGTTGGGGGTTTTTTGACCAAAAGTGTTGAATATCGGAAACTAGCCACTTTCGGAGCAGAGACCTCAGGCTTAAATTTGTAAAAAAATAAATAAAAAAAGCGTCTAATTTAGTCAGAAATTACTTAGTTGTATTATCTCCTCTCAGGAAGAGAGTAATACGTCGAATTTCATCTCATAAATCGATTTTAGAATTCTATACTGTAGGTAATCTGTAAAGACATAACTTACCCGTGATCACTATACATTGGCTCTCGTTCCTGTCGCGCACCCAGCGGTACGCCGTGGCCGTGATCGCGTACCTGCGACCGAGATCAAGTTGAGTGGCGGAGTGGGCGAGAGCCTACTTCATATATAGGGGCTTATACTGACAGGTGCGGCGGCAACTGGTAGGGCGGGCGCGCCAGGTACGCGCGCACCAGCTCCGCCGAGTACAGCGGCAGCGCGCGGCACGGGTTCACAGACACCAGCGCGTTGCCCACGTACGTCTGCAACACGCGCGGCGTCAGGCGGCGGCCGGCCCTCGCTGCGGCGGCGGGCGCCGGCTACTCACGTATATTATGTCTCGTTTGTAGCGCACGTGCAGGTTGTGCAGGAACGTGTCCTCGGACAGGGGCGCCAGCAGCACCGCATCCGGCTGCCCCGCGCCCTCCGCCTCCGCCATGGCTGCTACCGTCACCGGCCCGAGGGCGCCATCGCGCCCGTCCCCGCGCCGCCGCGCCGTCACCTGCTACCGCTCATAGCGCTCGCGATGCCGTCTCTGCGAAGCCACGTCAATATATTCTTCAACTCTCAGGGAAGAGTTAGGTACTCCATTGTGAGTCAATTGTTGATTCCATTTCTTTTACAAATAATGAAATAATATGGCCGGTCAGATCTTAAGTATGTGTTCCGACACAATTTATGCATTAAATTGTAATATGAAGTCGGTAAAAATTCCAAGAATGACAATAAAAGAACTAGTTAGCTCCATTATAAGTTAGTTACATTTTAGATAACAAATATTTATACAAATTGACATAAATAGAACTTGCTGTTTGGTTGTTTCCTCGCACAAAACTAAAGTTCTCTTATAAATAATTGTTTAAACTAGAAATGTAATCTACCGTTTAACAGAAATGTGTGTTGAACAAGACGTATCTTATACAAAATTCATAGAAAACTATCACAATATTAATAACTACTACTTGGAAAACATATCGAGGGGTAATGGACTATTTGGTTGAAGCGACATTTTGGTCGATATTGAGTTATATATATATTCGGAATCAGCGAATTTTTCTCCGTCAATATTATTATAATAATAATGGACCATGGGGCATTCGCAAACCATTGTACACTGGTACTATCCAGGCAATACTCAATATTATTATAAGTCGAGGCAGGTAATGAAACTAATTGTTTATATCTTAGGACATAAAATGAAAAAAATCTTAGGATGCTGGGTTCTTTGTATTTTTTCTTGCTAATCTAAAGAATATGCTGTAAAACTTGACACTGTTTTTTGTTTCATTCATTATTTAATCACTTCGGAATAGGCCTTGCATGCACAGAAAGTAACATATCAGAACTAGAAGGGTTACACAGACATGTCTTACTAGTGAGTAAATTGTCCAGGCAACATTAAATTAAACAAGTGATAAGTAGTAAGAGTAAGGTTTCACCTGTACTGATGTTATCTGAGGAGAACCCACTCACATACCTAAGTAAACACATAGCCATATTCCATCCATTTCCATCCAACCAACAATCATATAGGAAATAAAAAAAACCAACGATAAATTTCAACTGAAAGTAAAAATAATTAATTCACTACATGCTTATATGGCTAATATCGTTTACAGACTCAGTATGCTAGAAATTATTCATATTTAAACATTTTATTACTAGGAATTTCCAGAACCATTTATAACATTTGTAGGGGAGTTTATAATGTACATAAAATATTCTAATAATTTATTGGAGCAACATTTCACCTTGACATAGAGGATTCAAGACGAAAGGAATTCCTTATACTTTATTTGATGTATCGTAAACATTTTTTTATTTATTTATAAAATTAAGAAATAAATAATAATCTGTCTTCTCGTCACAAGCCACGGCTGGTTTGCTAATAGTAATGGTAACAATAATCAATTTATTTCATAATAAAGATCTGGAGGTCACTGAGCACCAATTAATTTACTATCTACTATTTTTTTTTAATATATACTAGCAAATGAAATAAAGTAATTCAAAATAATTTCACTAATTACACTGTACGAACGATTACCATTTCAGTTTCAATGACGTTTGACATTGTTTGACATAATTTTGACGTTTTCATGACATTATGTCCAGTGTTGTCAGAGGTCAGAATACGCAAAGAGTATAAATAAGTGTAGGGGAAAGAACACTACTACTACTCAGTGATATATTTAACATTTAATTGTAGTGTTCTATTTTTCTTTGAAGAATTCTCTTAACCAGTAAAAGCATTTTCGTATTAGGAACTTTTTAAATTTTCTCTTAAATATAACTTCTTTGGTTTCGTTTTTCAGGTCTGTAAGTAATCCATTGAATATTTTGACAGCTCGTAAGTATAGGATCGTCAACAAGTCTTACAGCTCTCCTTTGTACCGCGTCAAAAGGTCCAAGCTGGTATGCTGGCGCTCCTGCCCAGAGATGAGAGCACTACTCCATATGGGGGCGAACTTGCGATTTATATAAAAGTAGCCTTTGTCCCGGCGTGAAGTACCGCTTCGCTCTTTTTAGCACATCGAGTTTTTTAGATGCTAGCTTGGTCTTGTCATATGTGACTACGGAACTGGATGTCACTAGATATGTCGACACCAAGGATACCTATACTTTTGGAGATGTTAAGGGTAGTGTCTTGGAATTTAGGGGACGAAACGAATGGGTTTTTTTTAGCGGTAAACGCACAAACTTGTACTATGGTGTTTGGGCTACTTCAGGCTGCTATAAACTGAAATTCAGCGATATTAGGCTGCTTCATGCTTGAGAAACGGCGACATTAGGGCCAGCACCGTTGGCAACACTGCTGTGCGCTCACTGTCACTGTTATTGTCAGATTGTCTGAGATTGTCTAATTCTTTAACAATATTGGTTTATGTACTCTTTTTGCCTTTTTAATTTCATAAAATTATTATTTATAATGCAAGAACGTAAAGCTTTAGTCAAGGAATAAATGTGGTATTAATTCAAAGACTAGCAATTGTTACTTGTTTTATAGCCATACCATAGGACTTGGAATTTGGAAATAGGTTATGGCTAAAGTAATTACGGCTCTTACAAGAAGTTTAAGCCGTCCTCATTACGTAAGAATAAGTTTACGTTGCCTAAAAACCTCATCAGTAAATATGGATAAGGCTCTAGAAAATTTAAAAACTAATCCATACTTTGAGAAATATGCTGCGCGTATCGCAGATTTACAAAAAACTTCGCCTGAAGAGTTTATGCAAAGAGTTGAACTTCAAAAACAATCTAAAGAAGAGGAGAAGAAAAAAAAGTTTGCATCTGTCGATACGAGGTGGGCGCATCGGATGCCGCGGCTTGGTTTTGCGCCGAGTTACTTTTAGCTTGCACCTCTTACATAATACGCTGAATTTTATTATTTTTCAGACAATTTTCTTCTGTACTGAATCCTAAAGAAGAATTGAAGGAAGTTTCTAACTCAAACGACAAAAAACTCAGTGATATATTTAAAGTAGAACTTGTTAAAGATAAAGATGCAAAAGAGATTCAAGGGATTTGGGAGGAATATCACAAGAATAAAGAAGTAATATCAGCAACCATTCCAAAAGATACTTACACCAGCCTGCAACAACAAATGCAACAGTGTCCCACTTTCCTGTTCCCACTGCCAAGGTCTCAGGGTTACGAGTTCATTATGTGCCAGAGTCATGGTCATACAGTACACTTCACACCTTTACTTGCTTATCAGGTCTGTAGTCTTTTAACCTGCAGTAATAATAATTATAAATGTAAAGATTACCTGTTCGGATTTTTTATGGGATAACATAAGGAAATGAGCAGATGGATGGACACCTAAAACACCAGAAGCAATACTAGTGTGTTACTGGCCTTTCGGGGATTAGGATTTTTGAAGATTCCAGTATTGGGGAGATTGTGGAAGGAGGGGGGGGGGAGGTAACTGGGCCTTCGAAATCAACCTTCACAAGATGAATCACAATGCAAGTGATGCTTCATGTTAGTTTTCTGTGAGGCTTTGGTATCACTCATGTCGAGCCAGCCCATTCGTGCCCCAGCAAGGCTCTCACATATAAGAAACTCAATAGAAATCTCATTTTGTCTCGTGTAGATCTGCATTCCACCATATCATGGGTTAAAGGGACATTTAGTTACACACTTAGGCTCCAAATGTGTAACCCCAGTGAGATGTGTCAAGGTGGACAGTGTTCTAGATAACCTATACATCTATAATATGTATGTTATTTCTTCAGGTACATAAAGAGAATGCACCCGAGTGCCTCACTATAGTGCACTACACAGAGCTTGCTGACAAAGGACTTATACTCATGCGTGGTGAATTTGATAAGGTCTCATTTCTTATGTAAATTAACTCACACTTGTTTATGTCATTATTCTTATCCATTCAAAAGACTAAGCATTCATAACAATGTATGTCATTGGTTTTCCATTTTTTAAAGTAAGGTTTCTTAATTTGGTTTTAGATCAATGAGTGAATATATTATGTGAATTATTGAAATTAACTTTCTATTTCTTTTTCCAGAATGTGTTAGATGGTCAAGAAGCTCAATGTCTAGCAAATCAGTTTCAAATGTATTATAGTGGGAAAGACACTACTAAGTTACAGCTACTCAACACTTTCACCAAGAACCCAGACACATTCAAGCATATGGATTTGATTGCACAGTTAGAAAATATTGGTTTATAAAAACATTAATTATATAAAATGCATCTGTTCTGTAATACTGATTGTTAAAATTCACTTTCTATTATAGACTATATAGAAAACATATGTATTGTAATTTAATTGCCTCCATTGTAAGTATTACTAAGGCTGTTTACACCGCTGTGCTAGTCCCATGATAGGATTTGTATGGAGCCTTACATTTGACGCCGCGGCGGCTTTATTACTTTATTTAAAAGTAAAATAAACAAAGTTATGGTAATTCTATAACTCTGAGGACTTGGTACGAGTTTATTTTACTTTTAAAGTAATTTGCCTTTGAAGACTTTACAGGACTTTTTCGGCGAACCTATGTAAGTAAAATTCATTCATTGGAACCAGCCTGAGCAAAACAAACTCGTACTAAAGTCTCTGAATTTTTTTTTGAGATTGAGATTTATCCAAAACGCGCTATATCAACCATGCATGTAACGAACTAATGTTAAAGGAAGTTAAGAATTGCGGAGTCCCCAAGCGGTCACCGGTGACCGGATTTTTTTATGTAAACGTGCGGATGGATCACCTGATATGGTAAGCAATCGGCGCCGCACTTGGAAACCCGAAATACCAAAGGCGCCACAAGTGCGTTACCGGCCTTTTCGGGATTAGAAATTTAAGGATTGTTGAGGATTCAGGTATAGGGGAAATTGGGCAAGGGGAGAGGGATAATTGGGTCTGGTAACGTCAGTCACACGACGAAACTTAGTGAGGCCGTGGTTTCACTCCGATCGAGGTTGAGCCAGCCCATTCGTACCGAAGCATGGCTCTCCCATACTTAAACTTACTTCATTATAGACATTATTTCCCATGTTTTTTTTAAGGGGGAAAATCATCGTATGACTGCTCGAGGAGGGAGTGTCAGACTCTTACCGACTAAAAACCACCCCGTTCCTTTTCCTGCGCTTCGAGCCGGAGCCCCGGTAACCCGTTAGGTTCTCCGGAGACTACTTTTGTATGAACAAATGTTGAGGATTTTACAAAATAAATAAATAAAATTTTCTTATTTCTCCTCACATACACACTTAATAGCATTACAATTTTTATAATCAATTTTTATGGCATTGTGAGGAGCTGGAGTCTGTGTTAGGTGTAAAATACCTGTATTACAAATCTCCAGGTCCCCACCCCACGGAAGAACAAGAAGTGTAACATAATAATTATAAGATGTATTACAATTAATGCCTAGTGTGTGTGTTTCTATGCTGTGTAACTGCGAGTGTATGATGCGTGTAGTGTTAGTGTGAAGTCTCGTGCAACGTATGGTGGGGAAATGTACCAGTCCGTGTGCCGGTCTTGTTTGGTGCAAGTGATAAACCAGTCCAACCAATTCAGTTGAAGTGTAAAAGGTTTTCTGTACCGTTATAGTCCAGTTTTTTTAGCCAGTCAGAAATCAATGTCTTAAATTTGGTTGTTGGCAAGGAATAAAGTGTTAATTCTTTATTTATTTTGTTGTAAAAGTTAGAACCCTGGTAACAAATCTTTTTGCAAACTTAGTTTTGAAGGATGATGAACTGACTGTATGTTTGCGGCGTTTGTTTCCGATTCAGGTTCAAATTTCGTTAGTGCATGCTGTCTCACAACCGTTTTCAGGACGAATAACTGTCTCATATTAAGAATCTCCCATTTCTAGTAAAGGTCAGAAGTCGGGTGATAAAAAGGTAGACATAGTGGATTAAGAATTAATGACTTGCGTGATAGTGAAACCGTTTATTTCTATAGTTAAGTAAGTACTATTTAAACTAGATCAGATACAGATATACGGACTTATTTTCAATTCAACCTATGAGGATAAAAAGAATAATCTGGTGTGTTATTAACAATTACGTTCAACGGCGAGTCTGGAGACGAGGCGAAGTGATGTGAGATTGACGGTGAAGATGAGATCACAATAGGCGAGGGAGGAAAACTGTCAATTTCATCGAAGGTTCGCCTTGATCTTGATGATTGATGAAACAAGCTCCGTTGTTGTACATGGCTTAGTCTGATATAATCCATGGGATTGCGAACAATAACCTTTTTAGGGGTGTAGTACTTCTCCTGATAACAGCATTCGCTAATAAAAAGTTGTTTTAGAACCACTTTAGTGTTTTTTACAATGTCTCCTTCCATAGTTTTAACAGTTTGTTTTAAATATTTAGGAATTTCAGAAATGAATTCTTCATATAAATCGTACCTAAAACTGTCGTGGAATCTGTGGTTGGATGTTGACGTAGGAGATGGTCCTGAGTGAACTCCTATACTGCTCGACGATTTATTAGATCTTTGATCAGGATCAATAAAAGAGCAAACATTTGTATTATTGAATTTGTCTTCTTGGTTGCACATATTGATAACGTAAGAATCCTCATCATATTTATTTGACCCCATGGAACATATTAATGACATCGGATTTTCCACTTTGTAACGTTCAATGTGATCATTGGTGTTTTTTAAAGATCTACTAAAATTTGACAACTTAACAACGGTTGAATTTAGCGTGTCTAGAACTTTACTACCACTTCGCAATTCATCTAACTTCAAATTAGGTTTTTGTTTTAGTTCGGCCAACACAGGTCTTGTAATAGTCTCCGACCTAACTGTTTTTGGAAACGTTCTAAGAGATAAACGTTCTTTTGTTATGATACATTTGTTATAATTCGGTATTAAATCAGAAATATTATCCTTTTCCTTTTCAAAAAACAAGTGTCCTGTACGCAGAGATTTCTTTCTAATTTCGTTTAAGCATTTACGTGTTTTCCGCTTTTTACGTTTAGTATTCATTATCGGTTCCATTTAATGTCATATTATTCTTAATAATACTTAGGTATTTTATTCAGTTATTATGTAGGCATATACAGTTCAAAAAACCGAAATCTTTGAGTTACTTTTCTCTATACCTACTTATTATATTCTTTCAAAGAAGAATCAAAGTCAAAGAATTTCTTTGACTTTTCTACAAGACTTTTCGCCTGACACAGATAACAAAAAAAGATTTCTTACGCTCATAAGTACTCATAGACATTAGTTTTTTTCTAACTAATTCTTCTAATTTTCTAACTAATATCGCTTTCTCATAATACCATAGACCATTTTATTATAATGGTTAGTTTGACAAAAATAGTTTGGAATAATATTGAGGTCGGTAGTATTGTACTACATAGTATAGTAATAGTATACTAGGTACTCAACCGGGTTTTGATATTGATTGATTATTTTTATCGAGTTTAAAAAGAGAAGGTATTAAGTTCGTATGGTTGTTCTTGTTGTACTTAACTGTACCTACCCCGTCTAGAATTAAAGTCAGATTGTCAGTACCATTGACATGTCATATGTCATTGTCAGATTTCTATTTTCGTACCTTTCAGTCAAAGAAGTATGTGTTAGGACTGCTTACCGTAATATCTGTTCTTTGAAAATTGCTGAATATATATGGTTCCTAGATGGAAAATTTTTCAAAAGTAGAGAAAATTGGTGAGGGTACTTATGGAGTCGTTTACAAAGCCAAGGATAGATTAACTGGAAATGAAATTGCACTAAAGAAAATTAAACTAGAGAAGTAAGTTTTGGCGCCATAATAAACAAGTGTCATCGTCAAGGATAACTTTGTGTTTACAAGACATCATGCCGCTTTATCGTTTGTTACTTTAGCTAATTATAAGTACTTATGTAGTGTTGATACATATACGATGCAGCATGTCGTAGGCAGAACGCGATGTACTAGACCTATCTGAGTTAGTGAGATTCCTTAATGAAATCAAGTCATAGTGAGCAACTCATGCCTATAGTGTCCATTTGCCTCATACTTTTTTTATACTAGATTCTGGCAGCGGTTTCGCACGCAGTCCCGTGGTATAAAAGTATACTGCCGTTGTTCCATGTCTGTCTACCCCTGTTCCAAATTTCAACCCGAGTGTCTCAGTCATTTTAACTTGTTTGGGAAACAAACGCACAATCACATTTACATTTTAATAATAGTACAAGATAAGAATCTTGTACTATTATTATAAATGTGATTGTGCGGTGACTTGTAAGATCTTTTCTTGCCTATCATACAGGATTGTCCTAGTGAGTGCAGGCATCTAACTTTGTGAGATCAAATTCTTTGTTTCTGTCTTAATAATTGTGCGCTATTATCTATAGAGATGTTTCCACAGACAAGCAAAGACTGTGATTGTAAAGAAGGTTCAATTAGCTTAGCAACTGTTGGACATGTTACTCCTACTGAACATGAACACATTGAGCAGTATTATGTCTTGTCTGTTGTAGTGGCTGCACAAATGTGACGGCAAAAGGGGTCTCTGACTTGAGATTTTCATTTTTTTTTTATAAAAAAATACCCTAGACAGTAATCTTATCTTTTGGGGTATGCTTACAAACATACAATTTGACATACACATTTGCAACTGTGTCTCTGCAGAAACAACGCATATAGATGTGTATAACTAACAATGATAATTTGTTTTGAATTTCTTATATTTGCATGTATTAATAATGTTGTTGTCCCAGTGAACCAGAGGGCGTCCCGTCGACGGCGCTGCGAGAGATCTCAGTGCTGCGCGAGCTGCGGCACCCCGCCGTCGTGCGCCTGCTCGACGTACTGCTCGCCGACAGCAAACTGTTTCTGGTCTTTGAATTTCTTCACATGGATCTAAAGCGACTCATGGATATCACCAAGGGACCACTTCGCCTCGATCTCGTGAAGGTCAGTCCGTAGCCAGGGCGAGCGGGGTGTGAGTGGGCGAGTGTTGAGTGTGGGCGTTGTGTGCAGAGCTACCTGCGGCAGTTGCTGGAGGGCGTGGCGTACTGCCACGCGGCGCGCGTGCTGCACCGCGACCTCAAGCCGCAGAACTTGCTGGTGGACGCCGACGGACACATCAAGCTCGCCGACTTCGGCCTGGCGCGCGCCTTCGGCATCCCCGTGCGCGCCTACACGCACGAGGTCGTCACGCTGTGGTACCGCGCGCCCGAGATACTGCTCGGCGCCAAGTTCTACTCCACCGCCGTCGACGTCTGGAGCCTCGCCTGCATCTTCGCAGAGATGGTAATCATCCTTGTTTATATACTAGTCAAAACAAAATAAGGGCCACTTGTTATTTTTAACAGCGGTAGCGATAATTTATTCTTTATGCGTTCTCAAGTAGGTCAATGGTTATTACAGCGTTACTTTATTTGTTTACAAACATTTTAAGTGTTCTACAGGCATAACTCTGTGAAGTGGGTAGTTTTTGATAATTTATTGTAGCCACTTGATTTTACCCGATTTTAGGATGGATTTAACTCAGTCAAACTGACGATTCTGTCAAGAACAGTTTAGTTTTGTTTTACTAAGTGGCGTAGCGAGCCTTGGCGGGGCCTCGTATAAACATTTTTTGCGGGGCCCCAAACAATTTGTTAGTTTGGGGCCCTCAATTGTTTATAGGAAAAGTTTTTCTCATGAAATGTACAGAGAAAAAATACTGTAACAGGCCTGTTGTCGCCATTTTTCCAAGATGAATTTAGAAAGAGTACATCAAAATGTACAATATTACCAATTTTCAACACCCTTTGAAATCTGTCTAGGCAACCCCCATATTTCTGCTTAAATAATAAATAATGTTTATTTGGTGTAAAACGCCAGATTACAAAATAAATCTTATTATCTAGGAAATCTCGTAAGTTTATATAAAATAATAATAATCGGATTATGATGACTTGACCTTTAGTTTTCCTTAACTTCTGGCAATGCTTTAACGCATGCTTTATGCGGAAAAAATACTTATTCTGGTTAGTGTGATTTCAAAATTATTGATTAAAAAAGTTTTCATTAAATTTTGATTACGCGCGTAAGGGGCCCCTGTGACCCGGGGGCCCCGTATAATTGATACGGCAGATACGGCGCTAGCTACGCCCCTGGTTTTACTTGTGGCGTGTGGCGGAATTATTTCTTTAGCAAAGATATGCCGAGAATCCGACGACATATGGACTTACCAACCGTAACTAGGGCCGTAACATTACTTCAAGAAGGCCATTCGCAGCGTTCTGTTGCGATGCAGCTGGGTTTTTCCCGGCGAGCAATTCAGAATGCTTGGAATCGATTTCAAGAGACTGGGAGACTAACCAGGAGATCTGGCAGAAATCGAGCAACTACCGC
This sequence comes from Spodoptera littoralis, assembly GCA_902850265.1. NCBI lineage: Eukaryota > Metazoa > Arthropoda > Insecta > Lepidoptera > Noctuidae > Spodoptera > Spodoptera littoralis. The sequence continues at coordinate 97,012 of LR824542.2, read as the reverse complement.
ACAGGAAGACCGCTACATACGTTTGACTGCGCGCAGAGGACGCTGCATCACAGCCCGTTCCTTACAAAACCGTTTGCGGCAAGCTACGGTACACGTGACACGTGGTAGTGATCGAACCATTAGATATCGGTTACACGAGGACCAGCAGTTCTCTGGGAGACGTGGAGCAAACCGATTTTATCGTTCGCAAGGCAGCATCTGGCATGGAATATGAGTTAATGGAGCACAGTATTGTTTACGGATGAGTGCAAAGTAAAATTTTTTTTGTAATGACCGTCGCATTGGTGTCTGGAGTCTGGAGGTGTGAAGAAGAGCGAATTTCGGATGCTTGTATCCATGAAAGTGACAGATTTGGGGGCCCTACTGTTATGGTGTGGGGAGGAATCTCTACATCAGGTAGAATTGAGTTGATAATTCTTAACGAAGGCACAATTACAGCTCAAAGTTACATCGAGGAGGTCATAAAACCTCATGTGGTCCCATATGCACAAAGAATCGGCGCAATATTCCGTCTGATGCACGATAATGCTCGCGCTCATACAGCTAGGGCCACCAGAGAAGCTATAGAGGAGGCTGGTATACAGGTGTTGCACTGGCCTGCAAACAGTCCGGATCTCAATCCCATTGAACACATGTGGGATTTACTCAAACGTAACGTTCGAAGCAAACGAACAAACCAACCCGTGCACAATGGAAGACAGCTAATAATCATTTTAAAATCAAGCAACAAATTCCTCAAGAAACAGTGGTACACTTGGTGGAGAGTGTACCATCCAGGCTTCAAGAGTGCATTAGAAAACGAGGAGGGCATACTAAGTATTGAGGAGTTACAATTCAACTAATATCTGATTTGATTTTTTTTTCACTTAATTTTGATTTCATATTTTGTGCGTGCAAAAATGTGTTTTTTTTTGGAATGTGTCTTCATCATTTTGTGCTGTTAATAATAGAAAACAGTTAATTTATCAAATCTAATCATTAGTCAAGCCTTAAACCTCAAGATTTCATGAGAAAACTATAAAAACGTGGTGGCCCTTATTTTGTTTTGACTAGTATATTACGCAGCCTTACATTATAATATGCATTTCGTCAGTCGTAGCGACTGGCGGAGCGCACGCGATGCCTGACGAGACGCGTCTCCCTGCCGCAGGCGAGCGGGCGCACGCTGTTCCCGGGCGACAGCGAGATCGACCAGCTGTTCCGCGTGTTCCGCGCGCTCGGCACGCCCGGCCAGCGACTGTGGGCGGGCGCGCGCCGACTGCCCGAGTACCGCGCCGCCTTCCCGCGCTGGCCGGCGCGGCCCGCGCGCGCGCTGCTGCCCGAGCCGCTGCGGCGCGACGCGGCGGCGGCGGCGCTGTTCGAGGCCATGCTGCGCTACGAGCCGGCCGAGCGCGTGCCGGCGCGCGCGGCGCTGGCGCATGCGTACGTGGCGGACGCGCGCCTGACGCCGCCCGACCTGCCGTCGCGCGCCTGACGCCGCCCGACCTGCCACCGCCGTCGCGCGCCTGACGCCGCCCGACCTGCCACCGCCGTCGCGCGCCTGACGCCGCCCGACCTGCCACCGCCGTCGCGCGCCTGACGCAGCCCGACCTGCCGCCGCCGACGCCGCCCGCGAGTCACTGACAGACGCCTGCTCGCACCGGACCTACACTTGTCGAAGCTCGATTCGAATCCTATTATTCCAGATTTCTGCCTGACGAGCTCCATCTCCGCGGGATACTGCATTGCATTGCATCATGCATGACTGAATGTCCGATTAGCCAGTTATAAAAAAAGCAACTTATCGTCCGCGCACTATTCATTTGTTAACAACTTTTTAGAAATGCACAGAGAGTAAGAAACTGACTGGTCGGCTCTTTTTCCGACTTTTTTTTGGTATAGGCAAACGAGTAGAAGGTCGTAGCGTGATGTTTTATAGCCTATAGCCATCCTTGTTAAATGCGCTATCCAACACAAAAAAATATTCAAATCAGACTTGTAGTTACGGAGATTAGCGCGTTCAAACAAACAAACAAAAAACAAACTCTTCCGCTTTATATTATTATATAAAGCGGAAGAGTTATATAACTCATCCGCTTTATATTATTATATAAAGCGGAAGAGTTATACTATTGTATAAGATAAGATTACGTTGGAATTGTAAGCCTCTCAAAGAAAACTGGTATAATGTCGCTTGCGTTATTTCGCCGTGTGTGTGAGTGAGGTTTCCTCCTCCACGATTTCTAAATCCCCGGCAAAGAAAAGATCAATCCCCGCAAAGACCGGCAACGCACTTGGAACTCCTCTGGTGTCGCGGCACTCGCGGCTGTCCATGGCCGGCACCGATTGCTTTCTGTTAGGTCATCCGACTGCTCGTTTTCCGACTTATACTTAATCCATTAGAAATGGTGATACTTACTTCAAGTTGTATGTAGCAACAGAGCTAATAAACCAAATGCTCTTGGATTCAAATCTTTGTCACAGAATATTGTTAAAACGTCAATGAAAACTTGTAATGCACAGGTGTTTGGCGGTGTCGGTGCGACACTCTTTTTCAGGAATTTGGGGGATCAATAGCTACTTTCCACCCGATTATACATATACATTATACAGGTGTCCCTGAAGTCGACGATCAAACGGCACCAGTTGATCGGCGAGGTTCTAAGAGTTATCAGAAAAATATATAAAAAATGTAAGTCATATAGTTATTAAGTTACAATGACTTATGTGTTATCCGCCAAAAAGTACATCCTGTGCCAGTCTTTTGACTCTTGCTGCTATAATTCTTTCGTCTGTATTTTTACTTTCGTTATCCTGAATAGCGATCAAGTACCTACTATGGAATCATAAATTCTAAGCCACCTGCTTTAGTCTGGAAAAGAATATCGTTTTTTGACAAACCAAGTTATCATAATAAAATATTCACCTTATTTTAAGTAACTGCACTGAAAAAAATTTTACTGAACAACTAGTGGCAAATATTATCAAAGTTGGCGCATTTAATAAGGTTTCTAAAATGATATGTAACTCCCTACATTATTTTTTAAATTCCACACAAAAAAATTTCGTTTCGAACAATTTATTTGGTATTACTTCAATTTATTCTAGTGTACCCAAAGCGCACCTAAAAACTCCGTATCCACTAGGTAACACTTTGCTCGCGACATGACATCATCATGTTGCTAAACATGTTGGAAATCAGCGTGGATCTCTTGTCACCACATCGTCTGTCTACTCATAATTCAGTTATTATTCATTCATTTTGCCGTAGGTACCCGTATTTTTACAGGAACAACACACAACAATAGAACCAGTTATTATAAGAAGTCGACTTCAAAAACCTTCAAAAGCAAAAAGAAACTATTATTACATGCAGGTACTGATTAGTTCCCGCTCCACTGATAGCTAAGATTTCTGTACGACGAGCCCATAACAAAGTCATTAACAAAAGCCTTAATAGATACCATAATTTATTAAGCTGCATAAAATGTCATTACAGATTATTCCTGTGATCATTTTGGGTTTGGGCACAGAATTCTTACCTATCAGTAGGTTGGTTTGGTAGCCTATCAGTAGAAATGACTAATGATTATAGTTACTTTTTGCTTTTTACCATTTGTTTATTTTTAGTTTTTGTTTTGGTTAAAATTTATTTTGAGTTGAAGGAATCATTTAGGGATATTTTTATTTCAATAAAAAAAATCACGTGGCCAACCTTGACACTTGAGACTAAGGATTTTCGGGTAAAGGTAGCTAATGACTAATGACCTCCGAAACTCCTGAAAAAATTGTGGTTGTCCACGCGCCAAACACTGTATAGAGTACTGTATAGACTATAACATACATATCTCACACAGACTTATTCCTACATTAGATAACTATGCCTCAGCCGTCACAAAAAAAATGTTGCTCTACTATATAATAGATGACGGATGTTCCAAATTATGTAAATATAAATAAGATTAATAGTTTTTTGTAATGAAATGTGAACTTCAACCTTTAGGCCGCTGTTTACTGTAGCTGACATAAAAACATAATATATTTTAGTTATTTTTTTAGTATTTTTATTTAATTTTCTCCATTAGTTTTAGTTTATTTTAAGTTTTACATATTTATTGATTTCCTTATTATTATATATCATGTGAATAAGTACTATAAGTACTAAATATTAATTGCGACGATTGGAAAAAGCCATATCTCCTGATTCAGGTAATATATAACATAATAATATAATATAATGTAATACATATAAAAATATACAATATAAATAATACAATAATATAAATAATAATCACCGGGGCTGGACGGACTGCACAATTTTTGGATTAAATGGCTCAAAAGTTCACACGTTCGCTTAGCATTATACTTCCAGGCAGCTTTGGAAACTGGGTCGTTACCACAATTTCTAACAACAGGAGTTACCCACCTGCTCCATAAATCAGGTAGTTCCACTGAGCCCAAAAATTATAGACCAATTACATGTTTACCAACGGTCTATAAACTTCTTACATCCATTTTGAGGACAAAAATAACAAAACATATTAAAAAAATTCCATCATGTCTGTATCTCAAAATGGATGTAGGGAGGGGTCTCGTGGAACTAAGGAGCTACTCCTCATTGATATGGTTGTTAGCCAACAGGTTCGTCGGCCCCGAAAAGATTTGTCTACGTGCTGGATAGACTACAAAAAAGCATATGATTCTGTGCCACATACATGGCTCCTGAAGGTGCTGGAGTTGTATAAAATAGATGCAAGTTTACGCGCCTTCTTGGAGTCATGTATGAGGCAGTGGAGCACCGTGCTTTGCTATCCGGAATGTAGACAAATCCAAGGGAATGAAGAACCTGTAAGGATAGTACGAGGAATATTCCAGGGTGACAGCCTGAGCCCACTATGGTTCTGCTTGGCCTTGAATCCTCTAAGTACCCTACTGGAGGATTCAGGGCTAGGCTATCCTTTGCGTAGAAGGGGTTTAGCTATATCCCACTTACTTTACATGGATGACCTCATGTTGTTTGCGCCAAACAAGAAACAACTGATGGAACTACTGAATATAACTGAAAAATTTAGTAGTTCCATCAGAATGGAGTTTGGAGTAGACAAGTGTGCGGTCATGCATGTAAAGCGAGGAGGGATTGTGGAATCTGAGGGTCTAGAACTCTCAGATTTCACAAAGCTGAGATCACTCTCCGCAAACGATACATACAAGTACCTGGGTATGTCAGAAGGATTAGGCATTAATGGACCGGACATGAAGCAATCGTTACAGGAGCGCTTCTTTGGCCGCCTGAATAAGGTACTGAAAAGTTCCTTATCAGGCGGAAACAAGGTGCGAGCCTTTAACGGTTGGGTCATGCCAGTCCTAATGTATTTGGGCTCGCTGCCATTGCAGCGGTAAGTCCCCTCTTTGAGGAGTGGCTTGAGAGACGCTACGGCGTCCTCACCTACCGCCTGACGCAGGTCCTCACCGGACATGGCAGTTTCGGGAGGTACCTGTGTCTGATGGGGCGGGAGGAAACGCCCGGGTGTCATCACTGCGAGGACCGCCCTGAGGACACGGTGGAACACACGGTGGGAGAATGCCCTTCGTGGGCTGAGCACCGCCGTGTCCTCAGGGAAGTGATCGGCGATGGCGACCTCTCGCGTCCGGGCCTAGTGCAGGCCATGATGCGGAGCGAGGGGGATTGGGATGCCGTCTCCTCCTTTTGCGAAGCAGTCATGCTAGCTAAGGAGGAGGCGGGACGCGTGAGGCAGCGAAGCGCTGCCTCCTCGCAACCCAGCCATCGCGAAGGACACACCGGGCGTCGGGGATCGCGGGACGATCTCCGGCCACCGTAAGCGCGGGCCTGCGGACGGCGAGCATGGGTGGCTCCCCGTCCGACCAGAAACAGACCCGAGCGTACGGCGCGTCGCGTTCCGCGCGCGCCTCAAAGAGCCATCAGACCACCACAGATGGGGTCCAATAGGGCCGATGCCGATTCGGAGTCGCGGAGAACCTAACGGGTAACCGGGGCTCCGGCTCGACGTGCAGGAGAAGGAACGGGGTGGTTTTTAGTCAGTAAGAGTCTGACACTCCCTCCCGCCTCACCCAGGCGGGGGCAGTCATTCGATGATTTTCCCCCCTTAAAAAAAAAAAAAAAAAAAAAAAGTTCTAATGTATTCTTTTGGTATACTCAAGTGGACACAGACTGAACTTGACACCCTGGATAGGCGAGTCCGGACACTGCTGACTGCAAATCGCATGCATTTTGAATATTATTTTTTAGTTTTTTTTATAAGTAGTATTTAAAAATGTAATTTGTAGAGAACTTTAAATAAATATATGTAAATAATAATACAATACAATACTAATTTCAAAAAACCAAATATTTATGTATGATAAAAACAATAAATAATATGTAAAATAAGTCTTTTACTTAAACAAGTACTACCATAATGAAATAAACAATACAAATGTTAACTCATACATTTCGTCTAATATTAAAATTAAACAGTTAGTGCAATAATATAATCTAACCAATTTATGGCAAATAGTAAAATTATAATAATAGTTACAAAACAAGCTTCCTCCTCTCTTCTACGTTGCCGTGCCCTACGGGGTCCATAATGTACCAAAATATCTAATGTAACACCTTCATTAAACTTAGGAGTGCAATAAAATATTGATTTGAATTAAACAATTTTGTGGGTTTTCTTCGCTGTAAGAAGCATTAAGCTACCAATGATACAGCATGCAAGCAAGCGTGTAGCAAACATGCAAGCATGCATGCAGCAGGAAGAGATTCTGTCACGGATTCGGCGCTCGGCAACCCCACGCGTCCTAATCTTCACAGACGGCATTCCTTTACCACCGCAGATTTGGCTTGTTGGCCGGCTTAGCTTTTCAGCCCGCGAGCCGCGTCGCCCCCACGCGCGCCTACTCGATTTTAAATTACATTCTACAGGTAGGACAAACAAACTACGTGGAGTCGGGTTTGCAGCAGTTCGGTTATGACTGCCGCGTTGGCCGAGTTGTCGCAAGTGCGACTGCCGGGCAAGGGGTCTCGGGTTCGGTTCCCGGGCAAACTATTACTGGGTTTGTAAAAAATCTCAGTAGTAGCACGGAGTCAGGAAAAGTGCCCGGCAACAAGCTCACCCCCTATTACATTGGACTCATAACGTAAATAGTTAAAAGTGGGCGTTACTTCTGTGTGCACCTCTGCCTCCCCCCTCGGGGATGAAAGGCGCGATGTTATATCTAGAAAATCAATTTATAAATTATTATTGTATCCTTCATATTAATGTATATAACTAAATCGATTCAATCATTTCAAAATAACTCGAAACGAAAGTACATTAAAGAATAGGTACTACCTAAGTTGAACTACTTCAAGGAACAAAATTATTTTAATTTCAATCCACAAGCGAGATCCACTAGACCATCACAGATTGGGCCCATTAATCCCAATTTATTTTAAAAAGGTATCTTTTGACATTTTCTATATCATGAGGATTTGAGAATCTATATATATATAAAAGAAAGTCGTACCACTTATAACTCAAAAACGGCAGAACAGATTTGGCTGAAAATTGGTAGGGAGGTAGCCTAGAGTCAGGAGACGGACATAAGATACTTTTTATCCTGTTCGACAGCGTTTGAAAATTTAGACAACGTAACCCGATGTGTAAAAATACTACCAAAAAACTCCTTATATTGCTTAAGCCTTCATATACTAGGATCGCAGAAGTCATAAAGGGGCCTTCTATAATACAACTACATAATATACCAGGATCGCAGAAGTCATAAAGAGTTTTCTACAATACAACCGCATAATATACCAGGATCCCAGAAGTCTTAGGAGCTTTCTACAGTACATCTGCATAATATACCAGGATCCCAGAAGTTATAAAGAACTATCTTCAGTACATCTGCATAATATACCAGGATCGCAGAAGTCATAAAGAGCTTTCTACAGTACATCTGCATAATATACCAGGGTCTCAGAAGTTATAAAGAACTATCTTCAGTACATCTGCATAATATACCAGGATCGCAGAAGTCATAAAGAGCTTTCTACAGTACATCTGCATAATATACCAGGGTCTCAGAAGTTATAAAGAACTATCTTCAGTACAACTGCATAATAATAATAACTACTTAGCTGACCCGGCGAACTTTGTTCCGCCCAAATGGATCCCGATGATCCCAACCGATATGTCGTTTGAATTTAAAAGACTTCAATTTCCGATACCTACGTCTTGCATTTGCCATGACCATAAACAAAAAGTTAAAGTTAAGTTAAAAGTTTGTGGTTTAAATCTAAAACATTCATGTTTTTCCTATGGTCAATACGTGGAATGTTCACGGGTCGAAAGACCATCTGCGTTGTTTGTTTTTGCGCCTGATAATATATCAAAAAATGTCGTATATGATATCACAAGGTACTTAAATGAAGAGCAATCTATGTACTAAAATAGGTACAGAAATAATAATGAATGATTAATGTAGGTATTTTTTCCAATAAAAAAAGCTTATTTATTGCCGTGAAAGCGGAACAAAGTTCGCCGGGACAGCTAGTTATTTAATAACTGGAACCTACCCAAACAGTTAAATAGATACCTACCGTCATCGTAAATCTATTGGTTTTGCTTTCTTGGATTTCATTGCCTTTTTAGGACTAATAAATGGATACTATGATAGTATTATTAGAGTCAGGAAATAAGACTCGTAACGACTTTCAATTATATAATATAATTTTACACTCGAAACCGAAACAGCCGAAACCATCGACCGAACTTTTTCAATTTTCGCCTAAAAAGTAACCTCTAACATTGCCATGTTCTACGCATTATTCATCAAAAATAAACTAAATAATATTCTTCACTCAAATAATAACAGTAAAAGTATTTAAATAAAATAAAAAAGTAACTAACTTAATAAAACATCTACAAAATAATATTTTAATAATATTTAGCAAGCATTTTATTTATGAACATCATTTAGCAAGTGTTGCCATTATATAAAAATATACTCTGCATCTATAACCTAACAGTATGTAATACCTACATTCCTGGTCGAATTTATCTAATTCGCCTAAAAAAACTTGGATCTTATACAATTTATAATTGAAGCAGCTGCTGAAGAAATAAGACGCTCAATCAGTTTAAGAGTGACTGTCACAGTGTTAAGGAAGACTTATTCAAAAATAATTTGTATTTACTTGTTTTAATTGTTTACCTAGCAAAAATGTATAGCTGGCTGTTGCTGTCTGTCTGCAGGTCTGCAGTGTCTGCTCATCTGCTGTCAAAAACAAACACCGCGCGAATGCCCGACCACTGTTTTTCTGCCTCGTCCACTTTTTCGATATTCGAAATCATCAAATGACATGTCGAGAATCAAGCCCGTTCTATTTTTGTTTGTTAGTCTATGGTCAATACAAAGACTACAGAAATTATTCTATATTCAGAATTATTCATTGCCAATTCGTATTCCTGGCCAGCAACACAGCTGTGCCTTCTTTGGTGTTACGGGTGTCCATGAGTAGTGCTGATAGCTTACCATTAGGTGGTCCGTGTGCTCGTTTGCCTCCTAGTCCATAAAAAAAATATCCGGGAATCTATGGTTGGACTGTGACACTGTGACGGATGACACTTGACATCTGACAGTCGGTGAATGCGTTTGTGACATTACGTTGTTGTGTTGATGAGAGATCCTCAGGAATTTAACTCATTCTCATTACAATGTTTATTTATTTTCGTTTAAGCTAAGTGATTACGATATTTATTTGTCATTTGCGTTTTACTAAAAGTTGATTAAATGTTGATGCCAAATTGTCTTTATTAATTCTTACAACGTAATACATGATAGTAATAGTCGTTTGGAACTGGAACAATATTGTTTACGCAAACTTCATAAATAATGTCTATTGAAATCGAGTCTGCCGAGTAAGTATAAATTAAATTGTGTAATACTATGAGTGTCGTGCATCTAAGATATGAATGTGGTTTAACTCTGTTTTCAGTGTGATCCGGCTAATTCAGCAATATTTGAAGGAATCTAACCTTACTAAAACACTTCAGACTCTGCAGGTACGAAAGCCTTAAACCACATATTTGCTAGTGGATCTTATTATTATTACCTATTTTTGAGTTAAAAACGGTATGTTATCATCATAATTTTATATGCAGCATTTTTGGATGGCTACTAGCTTACAGGTTGTTTACAAGCTTACAGAAAGTTTGAATCTATAATACAGGTCATATAGTAAGAAAGTTTTAGCTGTGCCTGTTATTTCATAAGACCTGTATGTATTACCTTAACATGCAAATAAAGAGTTTGAGTTTGAGTTATGACTTCCTCGTTGGCCGAGTGGTCGCAAGTGCGACTGCCGGGCAAGGGGCATTGGGTTCGATTCCTGGGTCAGTGAAAGTATTTATTGGTTTTTAAAAATCTCAGTAGTAGCATGGAGTCTGGAAATGTGCCAGGTATATGGCAATAGGCTCACCCCCTATTACATGTGACTCTGAACATAAATAGTGAAACATGGGTGTTACTTTGTACAGTGGCATTAAGTGCTGTAATGTGCACCTCTGTCTACCCCTTCAGGGATAAAAATGCGTGATGTTATATTTTATGGTTTTTGTTTTAGAATATATGTATACGAAAATAAATACCCACTACTACTAATCAATTAATTAATAGATCTCTTGTAGAATAAATATTTAATTTACTAGCTTTTGTCTGCGACTCTTTCCATGTGAGTTCACATGCATTATAGGGACTTATAATATAAACATCACTTTCCAATTGATCACTATGTAATACCTTTAACTGAGTATAATTATATATCTACACATCTACACAAATAATATAAAGATGAAAGATGAGATTTTTTTTTTAAATTGAATCTGCTCAATAACTAACGAACCGATAAAAAAAAAATTTTTAGCATTTGATAAATAAGAATAAGATTAAAAAAAGGGAATCATGTAAAAATTTTGATAATGTAACCCATTGTGTGAAAAAACTACCAAAAACCTCGTTATATTGCTTAAGCCTTTGACTGCCGATAGAAAACTGTTTTCAAGGACTAATAATAGAATTTAGCTGCATCAGAACCAGAGGTTTTAAAGAAAAATATGAATTCAATTAACTGAATACATTTTATTCATGGCTTGCTTCTGTCCATAGTTTGGCTCACACTCTTTTAAAGTATTGAGGGCAGATATACAAATGATAAAAAAAAATAGGTACTCCATGTTTTGCTAGTCAAGAATGTGATACCACTTTTAGGTTTCTTGAAGATTACAAAATTCTCCATACAAACTTCCACTTACACAGTTTTTAGGAAGTGGTCGGTTTGAAAGAAACAAAATGTAGCCTATGCTACTTTTAATCCTATCAACTATCTCAACTCAATAAAAAAATCACGTCAATTGCTAACAAAACAAACAGATAAACACAAATTTATAATATCGAGTACACATTTCTATTTTTTTTTCTTAATTGACAACCAAGTCTTTAATACGATTTTGTCGACTATACTGCCAGTGCCGAGTGGTGACAGCAGATTAATGCACTGTCGAATTTAACTTCGCAATACCCTTTAGTTGTTAGTAGCTGAAAAGGACAAAAACAATAGGTTTAATAAACATATATTTAATAATAATAGACCTACAATTATAATACTATTACCTAACACATAATAGATAATTAGATATATAATATAGAAACAATTATAACACACACAATATTTACATGATTACACACCATTATATTTTATTATTATTTTCATTTACAAACAAACAATTAATTTGTGAGAAAAATTTGTTGGTTGGATGAGAAATTTGGATTTTGTGAAGGTTTCCATATAGATCAAAGGACTAGGAATTTAGAGGGCAAGAGAAAAATAGGTGGTCTAGGGTTCCCTAATCAAGACCGCATTCGCACAGCGAGCTGTTATGTACCGTTAGGATGGCGCTCCGGGAGTCCCTTTTGGAAATGACACCACAAGTGCTGCTAATAATTTCTTTATTTTACACTTCACAACTTTCGACTTACAATAATTACTGCGTGAGGTAAAACGGCGTTAATAGTTGAATAACTTTTTCTGAATTGACTCTATACCCTACTAAGACGTATATTTTATCCTATTTGGCCAGTGGTGGGGGGTTATCCCTTAGTCGATAAATTATACTTGCGCGTATAAGTGCCACAGGATGTATCGATTGCTTAATTGCAATTTACATGTAAAGGGCTTTGTTCGCAAAAAAAATCTCAGTCCGGAATTACTTCTGACTTTTTTTTTAATTAGCTTAGGCTACCCTAAGTAAATTAATATAATAAGATAATAATAATAAAAAAAAATTAAGGCCATGCGTGTTTATTTTTTGTTTTTGTTTTACCACTGGCGTCATCTTTTCTGTCTATCCCTTTGTCTGAAAAAAATGTTGGAAATGATGTGTTCTACAATTCAATATGAAAATGTGCTCTAATAACCTGTATAAATGATCTTTCTGCACATATAAACATTAGTTCCCTCTCATTCCATGCTGCAGTGAATCTTATACTAGAGCTTGTGCACAGGAGGAGACTGGAGTGTCTCTGAACACGGTGGACAGTGTGGACGGATTCTGCGCCGACATCAACAATGGCCATTGGGACACGGTGCTGAAGGCCACGGCATCGCTGAAGCTGCCCGACAAGAAGCTGATGGAGCTGTACGAGCAGGTCGTGCTGGAGCTCATCGAGCTGCGCGAGCTGGGCGCCGCGCGCTCCCTGCTGCGCCAGACGCATCCCTGTCTGCTCATGAAGCAGCAGGAGACCGACCGCTACATCCACCTCGAGAACTTGCTGGCGCGCTCCTACTTCGACCCGCGCGAGGCCTACGGCAGCGGCGGCGGCAAGGAACGGCGCCGCGCCGCCATCGCGGCCGCGCTGGCCGGCGAGGTGTCCGTCGTGCCCAGTTCGCGTCTGCTGGCGCTGCTCGGCCAGGCGCTCAAGTGGCAACAGCACCAGGGCCTACTGCCGCCAGGTACCCGCCGCGTCCCGCGCCCGCTCGCGCCCCGTCCCTGCGCGCTCTAACCGACCCCTCGGCCTGTTCGCAGGCACTACCATCGATCTGTTCCGCGGCAAGGCGGCCATCCGAGACGAGGAGGACGACCAGTGCCCCACGCAGCTCTCCAAGATCATCAAGTTCGGCCAGAAGTCGCACGTAGAGTGCGCTAGGTAACACCTAGTCTGTTTAACTGTAATCAGGATAGAATATTAATTATGTATATGTAAACGCTTCCTGGTCACATGTTCTACAACTCCTACATCGCAGTATGCTAACTTTACTCTACCTCGGACCGCAATTAGAAAATCAAAATAAAAAAAAGGATTGGAAATCAAAATTTCCAACATTTTCAAATAAATAATAATGAACAGCTCCATTCCACTGGACGATTATTTATGGGTAGTAATAAAAGCTCCGACAAGAAAAGAAGAATTCTCCTTACTGGAAATATTAAATCTACTGCCTAAAATACTAACTTTCCGACTACTTAACATGACTGTTTATTGCTACAATACCTTTTTTTTGCCCCTGGGAAAATACTTTATGTATCATCCTCCCGTGGGGGGACCGAAGGGATATGTGGGACTCTCTGGGAGAAGCCCGGCATACCCACTAAAAACCCAGGAGCACACCAGCGTCGCCATGTGAGGGGGTCTGGGAGACCGGATGAACCTTTACGACCAGGACCCCCTCGGCTAAGCCTGCCAATGAAGTGATGGCGGGCCATATCACACCCCTCCCTATCTCGGGGAGAGGCCTCGGGAACGGTCGTGTGCCAACCGTTCCCGTCCCGCGAAAGGTGGATATAGGCCGATGTAGGCGCCCCCGCGCCTAGCACCCGCTATTCACCCCCGGGAGGGAGAAGGCGGTTGTACTGCCGTATTCTCCTACCAAGTCTGCGCCGTCGGAGCGCTGGAGCGAGGGCGTCTTCCTCTCGCTCGCGCTCTGCCGCCTCCTTTTGCAAAATTACGCATTCGCAGAAGGAGGCCACCGCCGCCCATGCTTCTTCGCTTCCCAGCATTGCGTGTACCACGCAGGGGAGCGAGAGGTTTCGTCCAATAACCGCGACCAGGGTCTGACGCGGTTCGGACCACGATGGGCACTCTTCGAGTGTGTGCCGCACCGTGTCCTCTGTCGCACCACAATGGTGGCACGACGGGTTCTCCTCCCGTCCGATGCGGTGCAGGTACGACCCAAAACAACCATGACCTGTCATCACCTGCACCAGACGGAAGGAGAGAAAATGCAGGACGATGGCCTCCTTGGCCTCCTGCCGCACTGCTTCCCGGACCTCATGAGCCGGGCGCTCGCCTCCCGCTCTCTGCTCTCCGCTCCGCCGTCCACTCATACAGTCTGGCGAGCAGCCACGCTTCGAGCTGCCAAGGGGGAGTGCCCGCCAGTGCGCACGCCGCCGCAAACCCCACTGTGCGGTAGGCCCGCGCCACCCGCTGTGCGATAGCCCTTTGGGGCACGCTCCGTCCTGCGCAGGGAGTCCGACCAAACTGGGGCCCCATAAAGGGCCATGCTACGGAGTATGCTGGCATATAGACGCCGGCATCGCGCGCTGGGCCCTCCCAGGTTTGGCATGAGCCACGAGAGTTCACCGTCGCGTCTTTAGGAGGCGCTTCGACAGATCGGCGGAGTGCGGGCCGAAGCGCCACCTGCTGTCTAGGATGAGACCCAGATCTCTCGTCTGACATTGCTACAATACTAACCGAACCTAAAACTTAGTAATTTTGTTCAATATTCTATTCAGAAGTTTAGTTTTTTTATTCGAAGATCCATTTTTATAGTCGGCCACAGATCGCTGGAGATTAATTTGTTTTTCGGAACCATTATTATTTTCCATTATTTATTCTTTGCAAAGTTTCGATTTCTATTTTATTTATTCCTAAGTTTAGGTTTAACATTGGCAACAGGTCCAATATTTTGAGATCGAAGCGATGTATCTACTACCTATTTACCATTCACTAGTGCAGTATCAGTATATAACTGAATCATATATGTACATACAATGAGCTGTGTTGCTGTAGGTCTACCTGCAGATACCATGTTCGCAAATATACGTTCTACTTGTTGTGAGCAGGTTCTCACCCGACGGGCAGTACTTAGTGACCGGCTCGGTCGACGGTCTCGTGGAGGTGTGGAACTTCACCACCGGCAAGATCCGCAAGGACCTGCGCTACCAGGCGCACGAGGAGTATATGAGCATGGAGGAGGCCGTGCTCAGCCTCGCCTTCGGCCGCGACAGCGACACCCTCGCCGCCGGCTCCAACGACGGCAAGATCAAGGTGAGCGTCGCCAGCCCGTGTCGCCGCACTGGGAGCAAGGACTGACTGTACTGACTCGTCTCTCGCGCAGGTGTGGAAGGTGTCCAGCGGACAGGTGCTGCGCAAGTTGGAGCGCGCGCACGCCAAGGGAGTCACCTGTCTTCAGTTCACGCGGGACAACACGCAGATACTGTCCGCCTCCTTCGACCGCACCATCAGGTGAGTGCCGCGTCCTCCGCGCCCTCCGCGCCCTCCGCGCCCTCCTCCGTCGCTCACGTCGTGGTCTCGGTGCGCAGGATCCACGGCCTCAAGTCCGGCAAGGTGCTGAAGGAGTTCCGCGGCCACGCGTCGTTCGTGAACGAGGCGGTATTCACGCCGGACGGGCACGGCGTGCTGAGCGGCTCGTCGGACGGCAGCGTGAAGGTGTGGTCGGTGCGCACGGGCGAGTGCTCGGCCACGCTGAAGCCGCTGGGCAGCGGGGAGCCGCCCGTCAACTCGCTGCTGCTCACGCCCAAGAACCCCGACCACTTCGTGGTCTGCAACCGCACCAACACCGTGGTCATCATGAACATGCAGGGCCAGATCGTGCGCTCGTTCTCCAGCGGCCGGCGCGAGCAGGAGGGCGGCGCGCTGGTCAGCGCGGCGCTGAGCGCGCGCGGCCGCCTCGTGTACTGCGCCGGCGAGGACCTCGTGCTCTACGCCTTCTGCACCGCCACCGGCAAGCTGGAGCGGACCATCAACGTGAGTATCGCTCGTGCACTCGCCCGGCCGCCCGCGCCGCCCGCGCCGCCCGCGCCGCCCGCGCCGCCCACGCCGCCCGCCTCACGCCGCGCTCTGCTTGCAGATCCACGACAAGGCCGTCATCGGGTTGACGCATCACCCTCACCAGAACCTGCTGGCCACATACGGCGAGGACGGTCTGCTCAAGCTGTGGAAACCGTGATCTGCCCCTGCCACTCTGCGCTCCGCGCTTGTATTGTATTTACTGTTCCTCTACTTGTTTTATAAATATAAGAACGTACGTCGTAATTGCACCCGCTGTTTATTTTCGATCCCAGCTTTTTATTAATGTGTTGGCCAAACTATTTATTAATTCCATTTGACCATAGGTTTAATGGTCAAGGAGTTAAAAAATACGTATAACTAACCCTATCAATTTCTCGTATTTTCATTTGTCGTGAGTCCCAACATAGTATGCAAAGTCGCTTGCGACTGTCTGTCCCTATGTAGTAGCACAATATAAAAACCATACAGTAGGACGACACCTTTGATCTTGTGTAAGATGCCAAGATCGTCTAGACAGCAACGCATCGGCCAGGGTTGTCAAAAATATGAGCTTCTGGCACCGACTAGAAGTCGGTCAGTGGTCGAGTAACCCATCAGTACTGATATAGTTATTGTTTTGCTTTTTTGTTTTTTTTTTGGTTTTTCGAGGAGTCTGTTTTTTAAACTCAATTTTTATTTTTTTATTTTATCATTTTTAGTGTAATGCTACATAGACCCGTTTTGCCACTTATAATCCACATAGGTGCAAAGTTCTAATCAATGCAAATTATACAAACCCAAACACAAGGTAGTTACTGTACACCGTTGAAAGTTACATTTCGACAACACCATCAGTTTAACCACCCTCGAAATTCGTGAAAACGAAACCCATGACGATAAATTGTAAATTACATGCAGCGGCAAACATACCTAAAAAAGAAACAATCATTAGAACATAGTGCCTACTCCTTTTTTGATGTCAAACTTTGCCTCCTATAGGTATCATAAAAAAGCGAGTTACTTTCGCATTTATAGCATTGGATTGAAATAAAATAAACACAAAAGTTTGAGAAAAGCTTAAAGCAATAAGTAGGTACATTAAACTCAAAAATTGATTAATTATTGGGTTTGAGCGCGCCACAAAACGTAAGTGCCTGGCAATTGTAAGGTTATTTTGTTACCTGGACCAGCCACATCCCTCAAAGCTAATTTCAGTAAATTATGAGCTCCTGGAGAATGACGGCTCGAGATCTCCTCTCGCCAGCGTAGTTGCCGGTCCTCGTATATATACCTACAGATGGCAGCAGAATCGATGGAGGAGTCGGTTCTGCCTCAGTTGGTGGGAGGGGGGGGGAGACGACTCTTCCCGCACAGTTTTTCAATCCGAACTGTATGCACTAAATAGAGCCACCAAAATGGTGAAAGACAGTATAGAGAGTAGAGTAAATATTATGAGTGATCTAGATCCTCCCTCGATGTCTTAAAAAAAACCTAAGGTGAGCCACCAGTTAGCCAAAGAAATAAAACAGTGTATTGACAACATCAGAGAGCAGGGAGAGAGGTTCGATTTTATTGGTTGAGGGCCCATGTTGGAACGGTCGGAAACGAGAGAGCAGATGAATTGGCTAAAGCCGCTACCAAAACAAAAGACAACACCACGGCAGGCTACTGTAGAGTACCCATGACTTATGTCAAAAAGAAAATCGATGAAACCGTCCGAAAGAAAAGAGATGAAACCGTCTGTTCAAACATGTACATGCCATGTCAGCGTGCTAACCCTACGTGATACAGTACTGACCAGAAACATATTAATTCCGGAATACAACCAAGGAAAACATCACGTCCTCACGTAAGGATAGAGCGCTGAGATGGTACATTACACGCATAGCACACAATCATAGTGTGGTATGTGTGTACATAGGATAAGTTTAGTATAAAGATCATGTAGAATAAGAAATAAAACAGTCACTAGTTGATTCCGACTTTGACTCACAACCCTTCCTCCACCACTCAGTGGAGGAAGCTCCTCCTCTCGCTGTGGCCAAGACACCTTTAGCCATCGACCGATCTGTCGTGTGAGTCTGCTCGACAGGCAGTGAGAAAACCATCACCACCATACCCCATTCCTACCCACATTCCGTCTGCCATCATAGGTCTCAGGTGGCAGATATCCAGCACCTATCTATATAAGTATATATAAATACGTATGGTAGGGCTAGGGTCTAGGGACGGTAGGGCTAGGGCATTAGGCGCGTACGAAGCGTAGGTCTGTATCACAGCATACCACAGTGTACCACGATAGTACGTGCCTTAGGTTAGGGCCTAGTAATAGGTGCGTAGAAGTGCTGGTCTGTATCCCAGTATACCCCAGAGCACCACGCCTATACGCATTGTACGCTAGGCAATTATTGGATAGGATTTAGATTACATAGGTAATTAGGATTAAGGGGGTTAATTAGGGTTATAGGATAGGTTATTATAAGTGTTAGATTAGCTAGGATAGTATAGGATAACGTTAGCTAGTAGTCATTAGGATTAGGTAATCCTGTGCAGTAGGATTGTGGCGTAAAGCTACTATCCCGCTGTACACCGTCCGAAAGTGGCAGGATAGATATACAACCTCCACTACTGGGCAGGTAACTAAATCGTTTCTCCCGGATGTAATAGAGGCATATCGGTTTGAAACCATTTAATCATAGTGAGGCTTTTCACAATTATGTCTCCAAATATTCGAAAATGTTTTTTTTTTTTTTTTTTTTTTTTTATAATTCATGGGGCGACGTTTGACCACTATCTCACCTGTTGGTAAGCGATGATGCGGTCTACGTTGGAGCACGTCGTCCCATAAGCAACCTATTCACTCGGGCCTTGAAGACTCCCAGGTTATACCCTTCACACAGGACACGCTCGAGGAGTGCTCAGCATGGGCCTCTGAGCGGCGGGTCCTGGTTGCCAAGATCGGGCGAGACCTGTCTCTGCCAGCCGTAGTTAAGGCTATGCTGGCAGATACAGAAAATTGGAGGGAAGTAGTCTCGTTTTGTGAGACTGTAATGTCCCAAAAGGAAGCTGGTGAGCGGGGTCGCGAGAGGGCCGATCCTGCTCGTAGAAGGCGTCGAGGAGGTAACCACCTTGATGCCTAACACGCCGAAATCCCGCCTGCATAAACTTCAGGCGGACCTTTGGGGCCACGGGTGCGTAGAGTGGGGACTCTAGGTGCCCACCTTGTGGTCTCAGGGAAGACGGTGGCACAGTGGTCACGTGCTGCCGTAGACAGCAAGGCTTAAAGGAGACACCCGTCTCCCTAGGGATGTGTCGTAACAGGCGTTGCACCGTGGAGGCGCCGGAGCAGGTCTCTTATAGAGGACCCGGTGCCTCCATTCAGGTGTTGAGGGTGGCCACCGGGGTGGTTTTAGTGAGGTAAAAATCCCACACTCCCTAGTCTTTTATCCCCAAAAAGGCTGGGTGCCTTTTGAAGGTTTCCCCCCGTCATCAAAAAAAAAAAAAAAAAAAAAAGGTTATACCCTTCAGGAAATACAGACTCTGGCAAAGAATTCCACTCTTTAGCAGTACGCACAAGGAAGCTTGAAGCAAAGCGCTTCGTGCGTGTGGGCGGAACATCTACCATGAATCGGTGACGCTTCGCGGATTGTCTTGTGGTACGATGATGGAAAGGACTAGGGGGAATCAAGTTGTGCAATTCCCCCGCACACTCCCCGAAATGTATCCGGTAGAAAACCGAAAGGCTTGCAACCTTACGCCTGTGTTCGAGGCTTTGAAGCCGAGCCTTCACAAGCGCATCATCGTCGATGAGCCTCCTGGCACGCCTCTCAATGTGCTCTATCGCGTCCAGCTGATATTTAGCCGAGCCGTCCCAAAGATGAGAGCAGTACTCCATACAGGACCGAACCTGTGCTTGGTACAGGCTCAGCAATTGTCTCGGCGTGAAGTACCGTCTCACCCTCCATAGGACACCCAACTTCCTACCAGCCAGTTGCGCTTTTGACTCTATATAGGAGCCAAAGTTGAGCGTGGGCGTCAGAGTTACACCAAGAAGCTCAAGACGATCGGTTATCGGTACGGATACATTCCGGAAAGTAGGAGTCAGCGGAAATTGACTCCGTTTGGCGGAGAATAGACACGCCTGGGTCTTGCTAGCATTGAACCTAACCAAGTTGGCGTCACCCCAGTCGGACACCGCCTTCAAGGTCGAGTTCAAACGTTCGACCATGGATTCTCTTAAAGACTGGATCTGTGTTCCGCTAGTCCGCGCACCGGACACATACCTTTCAACAACTGTGCTGTCATCTGCATACCCAAAGATACCGGCTTAAGCAGGTCGTTTATGTGCAGCAAAAAGCGTCGCTGAAAGTACTGACCCCTGAGGGACGCCGGCATTAATACCGAATTGGTCAGACGAGCAGCCATCGATGACTACTCGTATTGACCGATCCCTCAGAAAGTCTGCTATCCATCTGCACAGACCAGTAGGAAGTCCATATGCAGGAAGCTTGCCGATTAGACTGTCGTGCCATACCCTGTCAAAGGCCTTCGAAATATCGAGGGAGACTGCTAGTGCCTCTCCGTGCCCCTCTATGGCCTCGCTCCATATGTGAGTGGCATACGCAAGAAGGTCCCCAGTCGATTGGTTACGTCGAAACCCGTATTGCCGATCGCTGAGGAGATCGTTACCTTCAAGGTATGCCAGGAGTCTATTGTTAAGAACACGTTCCATGCTCTTGCAGAGTATGGACGTGACCGAAATAGGGCGGTAATTGTTAGGGTCGGCACGACTACCTTTTTTAGGCACAGGCTGTACGTTGGCCAGCTTCCATGCAACCGGTACTAGACCCGTCTCCAAGGAAAGGCGAAACAGACGTGTCAAGATTGGAGACAACTCAGGCGCACAGGTTTTTAAAACCAGGGCTGGGATTCCGTCGGGACCACTGGCCTTGTTCACGTCCAGATCGCGTAGCGTCCTATATACCTCCCTCTGTCGAATGCGAATTTGCGACATATTCGTCTTGCATACGCTATTAACAGAAGGAGGCAAGGCGCCACCAGTGTCAAGACGCGAAGACTCCGCAAATAGAGAAGCAAATAGATTCGCTTTCTCTACCGCAGTGTGTGAGAGTGTTTAAATTAGTTTGTAAGCATGCTAAAGCACTTTACATTACCAATAAAATTAAGACCGCAGAAAATAAAATAAAAACTACCTGGAATATAATTAATGACGAGACAGGTAGAAATAAATTACGTAGTGCTGAATTTAATCTAAAAAAACTGCGAAGTAGGTTAGGTTAGGTTTCGAAGATCGAGGGGGAGTATCCCTGCCAGCAGGAGAGCCGAGTGCAGGGAGACTGTGCGGTGGGCTCTGCAGAGCTTCTGAGCGAAGCATCTGCACCGCGTTCAGCTGTTCTTCTTATCCCCAGTTTGCAGTGGCGTGCACAGGGTTTTAGAACAGGGTAGGCAACATAATATTGTATTATGATTAAACTCATCGTAAATACATAACATAATTCAAGGTATGAGGTTTTTATTATTTCGTCAATTCTTTGTAACAGTGCCATCTCTCGTTGTTTTCGTGAAGTATTAATCGATTTTTGAGTTGTTTTAATGTACCTATTGCTTTAAGCTTTTCTCAAACTTTTGTGTTTATTTTATTTCAATCCAATGCTATAAATGCAAAAGTAACTCGCTTTTTTATGATACCTATAGGAGGCAAAGTTTGACATCAAAAAAGGAGTAGGCACTATGTTCTAATGATTGTTTCTTTTTTAGGTATGTTTGCCGCTGCATGTAATTTACAATTTATCGTCATGGGTTTCGTTTTCACGAATTTCGAGGGTGGTTAAACTGATGGTGTTGTCGAAATGTAACTTTCAACGGTGTACAGTAACTACCTTGTGTTTGGGTTTGTATAATTTGCATTGATTAGAACTTTGCACCTATGTGGATTATAAGTGGCAAAACGGGTCTATGTAGCATTACACTAAAAATGATAAAATAAAAAATCTTTCATATATAATCTATATCTAAAGTACACGTCAGACGTGGCGGAAACCAAGAAAAATTTGGTAAATTAGATGTCGTGCATCCGAAAAGATGATAAAAATTTTTTGGGTCCGGAAAAGGTTTCCCAGTCTTTTCCCTATATAATATAAGGGCAAAATTTGAAAATGTATGTTATCCGATCGGGGCGTGCGATATGTCGGGAAAAGCGTCTCGGCGCGGGCCGTCCAACCGAGTGAAAATCCCGGGTCGGTTTCCTGAAATAATTTAAAGTTTTGAATGAAAAACGAGATTTTTCACCAAATTTTGGTCAATTGAGGATTTTTTTTTTTTTTTTTAAAAAAACGTTGCCCCACATTAGGATTTACTCCTGTGTCGTGGGTGCGTTTACAAACATACAAGTTCACATACACATGACACCCAGACCCGGAACAACAATTTGTGGATCACACAAAGTGTTGTCCCGTGCGGGAATCGAACCCGCGACACGTTGCACGGCAGCCGGTTGCCCAGCCACCGCACCAACCGTGCAGTCAGTTTTTTGCGAAACGTCGGGAGTTAGTGAGTCAAAAACCTATCCAAATCGTAGACTATAAGTTGCTGAAGCTAAATAAAAAATTTTGTCGCCCTAGGTCTAATACAAAAATAGTATAAAAATTTTGATTGAAATATTTTGGTCCAAAGTAACTTTAAGGGTGGAAATTAATTCGGGGGTTAGGTTAGGTTAGGTTAGGTTTTTTTTTTTTTTTTTTTTTTATAAACAGCAGGAGGGAAAATCCTCATGGAGACTCACACCTCCCCACGAATAGGGAGGTGTGAGTACTGCCGGACTCTTACCGGCTAAAACCCTCCTGCTGTGCCAAAGTGCTCCTCTGACATGATCAGAGACCTTCATTTGACTTGATATATTACGGCATTTAGACTGGGATCCATTTTTATTTATATAAATAGATAGATAAATAAATGGTTTTTATATAAAGTTTATAATAAATACATATAGAATACAAATAATGATACAACATATAACATAATATTTGACGCTAATGTCAGAATATTCTTTAATATTTGTACCTAGCGCCACTTTCTGCCCTTCGCTTGATGCGCTATATTGAGGTTCGGCTCCCGTCGTCGTCGTGCCGTGTTCACGCAAACGCTCCACCATGTGTAACATGTCTTTTAGAGACGTTTACGTGGCCTTGTAGGACTTCCGACGAGATGGTCTAAGCAGCCAGAACCTGTATTAGTCAAGCGAAAGACGTCGTCTCCGTTCCCAGCTTTTGTTTGGTCTCCGATTACGTCGCATTGGTTGTTGCAGGTATCCAGCGGCGACAGCGGTTAGGTTAGGTTAGGTTAGGTTAGGTTAGGTTAGGTTAGGTTAGGTTAGGTTTTGTCGGTGCCGACCTCTCGCTGCCTGCCGTAGTCA
Source organism: Spodoptera littoralis (assembly GCA_902850265.1). Classification (NCBI taxonomy): domain Eukaryota; kingdom Metazoa; phylum Arthropoda; class Insecta; order Lepidoptera; family Noctuidae; genus Spodoptera; species Spodoptera littoralis. Next base: position 73,527 of record LR824542.2, on the reverse strand, counting down.
GTGCTATGGTCGGCGGCCAGAGGTCGTGGGAGGCGATGGTCTCCTTCTGCGACGCAGTCATGTCGCAGAAGGAGGCGTCGGAGCGCGAGAGGGAGGACGATCCCCTCTCGCATCCGACGCGAAGACGGCGAACGGGACGGAGGAGGCGCGGGCATGCCCGCCTCCTTCCTCCTCCCTAGTAGCTAGTGGGGCAGGGGGCGGCCGGTCGGAGCAACCGGTCGCCCACGTCGCAGCGCCCCGAGAGGGGGCGGCATCCGCGGTGTGCGCGGGCGCCGCCCGCAGGAGAAGGAGCCCGGCGCTTCGTCATGCCGGGCTGGCGCAGGGCGGGTCGCGAACGAAGTGCGAAAGAACAGTTCTTGTGGCCCGCCCTCATGCGTGAGTGGCACACCCCGGGGTTTTTAGTGGGTTCGAGCCCCACATAACCCGGCCACGGCCCCGCGAGGCCGGGTATGCACGGCATTTTCCCCGGGCGGAAAAAAAAAAAAAAAAAAAAAAAAAGGTTAGGTTAGGTTAGGTTTTTTTTTTTTTTTTTAATAAAACAATTGCCGCAGACATAGGCGTCCGCGCTCTTTTTTAATTATTCTCATTTATTTATTACATTAATTTTTCTTTTTATTACAGTTTCGTGTCCTCACTAGACACGTGTTTATAATTATAATCTTAAAGCTACGTGAGTCCATATTTTTTTTTTTTTGTTTTTTTTTTTTTTTTTCTTTTTTTTTTTTTTTTTTCTTTCTTTTTTTTTTCATGCATACATTTATATATTTATATATATATATATATTTTTTTTTTTTTTTTTTTTTTTTTTTACTTCCTTTTACACTTTGCCGACGTTTGTATATTAGTATTATCCTATATTTATAATATTCAATGTTAATGCTTAAGTGCTAATTTTATGGCTTGATGTGGGGTTTGGATGGATGAGGACGGGGGTACAGGTTTCAGACTTCCAGATTTTGCTTAGGATGGGCTTGCCCTGTACCGACCAGGGATTTCGCCAGTTTAAGCATCGCTTCCATGATGGGAGCGTCTCGATGTTGCATGGCCGTCTTTAGGTTATAATCGACGACCGATTTTGTCTGGGCGTTCATTGCTTTCTTTATGAGGCGGCCTGTGGCGTCATCGGCGTCGTCGGTGTAATAGACGCAACTGACTTTGTGTCGTGACACCGCCACAACTGCGTGGGAGACGCTATCGTGGATCTGGAGCCGCCTGGCTTTGGTGTTGATTATTAGAGCGCTGTCGCAGGTCAACCCCTGAGCCTCGTGGATGGTAAGTATTTTAGACCCCTCGCCGGACCCATATCCCTGGCTAGCAAGGGAAATCTTCTCCTCCTGTGTGTGGACCAGGAACAAGGTGTTCCGGGCAAGTCTCGGTATGGTCGCTCCCGAGTAACCCTTCACCCTCAGGGAGTGCATCCGCGACGTCCTTGAGGAGTATATCCCAGGGTATATCTCGCTCAGCGCGTACGCCACGTCCATGGGGTTGCGGTGTGTGCAGAGAAGCTCTAGGGTGATTTCAGCCACCATGTTTGGACGTGTGTATCTGAGCTGGAACAGGTTCTCCCTGTCCAGAAATGGCAGTTGATTCACGTCTCCAACGAGTACGACCTCACCCGCGCCGGACAGTTTTGCTGCCATGACTATGGCCCCAAAATGGTTCATTAGAGCCTCGTCCACTATGAGGCGGTGGCATTTGTTATGGGGCTTGAACCCGTTGGACAATATTGAGGCCATAGTGCGCACCTTTGTCTTTGTGCGTTCTCCAAGGCGGGGCTCCAGCCTGTCCCTCTTTTGCGGCTTCGGTCGTCGTAGTAACCGCCACGTCCCTTCTCTCGTCGAATTGTTCGACTATCCAAGTTGTTTTACCGCAACCCGGAACTCCGTTCACCCACCTTATGTTGGGCACCGCCCATCCGTCTTGCAATGCCGGGAGCTCCGTGGTCCCAGAAGTGGCCTGAGCCATCTCGAGGATCCTGTCCTCCAGCATTACTCTGGTGCATTTGGCGGTGACCACTATCGAGTCGCCCTTGGGTGTCCTGAATTTCACTGTCCCTGTGCGTTCCGACTCCTCTTGATCAAGGCTCACGAAGCCGCTCGTCGCACTATATGCTGCCATGTACGACCCCGTCATTTCTCCGACGATCACCTGGGATGTGGCGTTGTCGTACACGGCCGCCCCCGCCTCCTCGAGCAGTACTCTCAGCAGACCCTCCGTCTGACGTTGGAAGGTCAGCATAATTTTTCTGCATGTCATGAGATTGACCTCCTTGGTAGCTCTCACGACTGCTACGTACTCGAGGAAAGCGCTCTCCACGTGATCTGTGATGCCCGAATTCACTGCGAGGGTCGGTGGGCTGACGTGCCCTTTGTCGGCTCTTGTTGGTACAGGGACTGGCTTTTTCGGTTCTTGGGTTCTTTTGAAGAACCTTTTGAGGGCTGACTCCTGCTTCGTGGGTGTGGAGCTGTGGCTTGTACTCGGGAGCAGTGCACCGAGGAAAGTGCCTATGGCCTTCAGTCGACTCCTCGACCGGGCTCGGTTCTCAGGGCTGGTGGTTTTGGCCTGCTCCTTTGCGGCTTTCTCTGCTGCCTTTTGCTGGGCCCTTTCTGATCCGCTGAGGGGGTGGGACTTGTCGCGGTGTTCGTCGCGCCGGCTGTTGGATCTCGGGGAGTTTTGAGAAAACTCAGGTCTTCTCCTCTGTCCTCATAGACTACTACCTCGTGGTGTTCTGAGGCTTTGAGGCAGCCCAAGCGGTCTGTGACGTTCCCCTTGTCCCCTCCGACTACCATGGCGTCGACACTGATAGTGCGTGCCGAGGTGTGGGTGCGCTCTCCCGACTCTCTGATCTTTTGGAGCAACGCGCTCGCTTGTGCAAATGGGGTCTCCTCCCCCCACTCAAATAGAGCGATGGTCTTTCTTTTTGCACGTAGTAGGCGACATCGGTGGGTTTCTATATCCACTTGTGGCAGTGCTGCGTACTTTCTGCCCCCGATGGTCGTCTTCGCGGTGCTCCCGTTGATCAGAGCGGACAGGCCTGGTGAGATATGAATTCGCGCACCAGCCCTGCTTGAACCCACGCAGAAGCTTATTCCAAGCTTTTCTTCTTCTCGGTTCATGAACAGAGCGACTCCGCGCAGTCTGATGCCCGGCTCCCCGTCTCCCGCGCACGCCAAAAACCGCGTGATGGACATGATGCCGAGAGCCGACCGCTGACCACCCGATGCTGTGGGTACCGTTGTCAGCGACTGGTTATTTAAGGGTCTAGGTGTTGTTTGTGTTGTAGTTGCTGTGGTTGTTGTTATTGTGTTGTGAGTAGATGTAATTTGTGTGTTGGCTGTTGTGTTTGTTTGTGGAGAGGTGGTGGTGGGGAGTGCTTGTGCGGATGGTGGAAACCCACGAGTCACCGGGATAGCAGTTGTCTTGTTTGCCCCCGCTGCAGCCGAGGCAACCCCACTCGCGAATGCCAAGAATGGTTCTCTGGTGTTTGTCTTATCCATGATGATATGGATCGTGGATTGGCTTATCTGGATTTCAGTTCTCAACTCCAGATCCATCCTTTCTTGTCCAAATCTTGGACACTCGAAGAGCAGGTGCCATATAGTTTCGTCACAGCCGGGATCACAGACACAAGAGGAACTTTCCTTTAAGTGAAATCTGTGGAGATACGCTGAAAAACCTCCGTGTCCCGTGAAGACCTGAGTGAGGACCGGTGTCAGGGTCATGTTTCCGAGCGTCCTTCTTGCCGCCCGGACGTCAGGGAAGAACGCTTTTGTGATCGCTCCAGTGCTGGAGGCCTGGTAGCGCTCTTGCCACTTCCCTATGGTCTCCTCTCGTATCCTTTTTCTTATAAAAATTATGGTTAGGTTAGGTTAGGTTAGGTTAGGTTAGGTTAGGTTGGGGATCCCCCCACAGTGCTGACTTCCTCGTAGTGATCCCCGGGCAACGCCGTGTCTGACCACCGTAACGGAGTGGCAGACCGGCGGCTAACGAGCGCTGTGAATTCGTACATTTTCCTTGCGGTGCAGTACGAATACGTCTGTTTCAATGTCGAAGCCTTTGCGGGACGCCTACGGGCGCTTCCTTACAAAACGCCCTTCTCAGGGCGAACCCAACGGCCCTTCTCAGGGCCAACCAAACGGCCCTTCTCAGGGCCAAACCGACGACGCGTTGTCGGAGGCTAGTCGCGCACCATCTGCGGCTAGCTTGTTTTGTCGGGCGGACGAGTTGTCGGACTGTGAGGAGTCAACAACCGAGTCGCAGGCGGCCACCAGCCGCTATGAGTTAAAGCGGGCGTATGTTAGGCTCGAGTCGGACGACTCTTTGGAGTCGTTCGGCAAGACCAAACGAAAGGTCAAGGCCAAATCGAGCGCCCACGACGTGGGACTCGATGAGGCACAACGCCAATTAAGGGCGTCTCTGGCGCAAACCAGACGAGCGGAGGGGCAGAAGGACCTGGAGGAGAAGGTCGCTGCCAAAGAGCGTGCAACAAGCGCTTCTAGGTCCAGGGCCGGCTACGGGGCGTCCAACGTCCTGTACGCGGACCATTCGGTGGCCGAATTGGCACAAATGGCGTTGGAGGACAAGGAGGAGATAGTGGAGGTCGCCTCTAAGTCCTCGAACCTCAAGGGGACCTTCCAAAAGGCCCTTAAATGCCGTGCTGCTAGCATGCACGGCATTATAGCGGAGCTGGTGCAGCGCACGGCGACGGAGGAGTCGCGGCAGCTGCAGGCGCGGGTGGACCGCCTACAAGCCGAGGTCAGCGATCTTCATAAGAAGCTGGCTGAAGCCACGGCTCCATCGGCTAGCAACGCGACGGCTACAGGCCCTTCCTCTTTCTCCTCCTCCAACTTTGAGGATATAATCCGAAAGGTTATAATGGAGGAAAGGGCCTTCACCAGAGCCTGTTTTGCGGGCATTGAGGACCGGCTGTTGCCGGAGAAGCGCATCCGCCCTCCACTCGCGGCGGACAGAGCGCAATCTGCAGCACTGCCACCGCCAGTAGCTGCAACCACCAGCGGACTGCCCCAGGCCCCAAAGCCCTCTAAGGGCAAAGGACGGGCCAAAACCTCAAAGACGGCGGCTCCACCTACATCCAGCACGAGTGCAGCTGAGCCGGAAATGACCCAAACAGCTCCTCTGGGTCCGGAAAGGGACGTGCTGGAGTCTTCTGCCGTTGCTCCCACCGAAACATGGACGGAGGTGGTGAAGCGAGGGAAGGGAAGGAAAGCGGCCTCCAAGCCCGCCCCTGCTATTTCCGCAGCCAAGAGGGCCCCTGCTGTTCCCACAGCAAAAGGGAGGAAACTGGCGGCTCCCAAAACGGCGGCGGTTACGGTGACCATCACCCCCGAGGCCGCCGAAAGGGGTGAAACATACGAGTCCGTATTAACGCGGGCTCGTGCCCATGCCGATCCCGCCCAGCTGGGGATTGCGGCCGTTACTTGCCGCCGAACCCAAACCGGAGCTCGAATTTTCGAGTTTCCCGGGGCATCGGGTTCGCAAAATGCGGATCTCTTTGCAACAAAATTGCGCGAGGGCATCGCGGACGTGGCAAAGGTTGCCAGGCCAGTCAAGTCCGCGACTTTAGAGGTCACCAACTTGGATGACTCCGTCTCCAAGGAAGAAGTGGTGGCGGCCATTGCAGCAGCAGGAGGTTGCCCTGTCGAGTCGGTGCAAGGCCGAGTCATCAGGACTGGCCGGCGTGGCCTGGGTACAACCCGTGTGGACTGTCCAGTCACTGCAGCCAAGGCCGTCCTTGTTAAAACTAAGGGGCGGCTCCTGATTGGGTTCAGTTCAGCCGTGGTCCGGGCACTTGAAGAGCGACCCCTACGCTGCTTTAAGTGTTTCGGCATAGGGCACACCCGCACAATGTGTCCGTCCACGGTGGAGAGGGCGGACACCTGCTACCGCTGCGGGAAGCAAGGACACATGGCGGCATCCTGTGATGCTGTCACGCCGCACTGTGCAGTCTGTGCCGCTAGTGGTCGCCCGGCGAACCACGTGATGGCTGGGAGGAAGTGCAATCCCCCCACTAAGAAGGGTAAAATGCAGGTGCCAAGGCGACCTGCAGCTGCAGCTACCGCCACCGACACACCGGTCGCGGAAGCCGATGAGGGTGATGCGATGATTGAATAATGGGGCCCAGTCATCGCATCCTACAGGCCAACACCAACCACTGCAGAGCGGCCCAAGACCTGCTGGTGCAGTCTATGGCAGATTGGTTGGTGGACGTCGCGGTAGTCGCTGAGCCCTACTCAATCCCCGACCGTTGGTTGGGCGACAGGGACGGCCTCGTGGCAGTTGCGGCACGGCCTTTGTCAGACTCTCCTCCCCTCTCGCTTTTAGAGAGAGGATCGGGATACGTGGCTGCCGCGTGGGGGGACTTAGCCGTAGTCGGCGTTTATTTCTCCCCAAATCGTTCGCTGCAATACTTCGAGGACTTTCTCGGAGTCCTTGCGGCTGTCGTCGGCAGATTGACGCCCCGACAGGTCTCTGTGCTGGGGGACCTAAATGCCAAGTCGGAAACGTGGGGCAACCCGGCTACCGACGCCCGTGGGCGGGCGCTGGAGACGTGGGCAGCCTCCTCTGGTCTCTCCCTTCTAAATAGGGGGAGAGTTACTACATGCGTGCGGCGGCAGGGTGGGTCTATAGTGGACGTCACCTTTGCCTCCCCATCGCTAGCCGCGCGTGTGGAGAACTGGCGGGTGGACATGGTGGAGACCTTGTCGGACCACCGATACGTGCGGTTCGAAATCTCCACCCAGAGCCGTCGGGGGAACTCTACATCGTCGGCCCGATCCCCCTTTCCTCGGTGGGCTCTCACCCGCCTAGACCGGGAGGCTGCAAAGGAGGCCGCGTTCCTGCAGGACTGGCTTTCGCCCCCTGCCGTCCTGAATGCAGACGTCGACGCCGCAGCGTCCCAACTGAGAGGGTCTCTGACCAAAGTGTGCAACTCCAGCATGCCTCGGTCTCGTCGCCCACCGCCAAACCGCGCTGTGTATTGGTGGTCGGAGGAGTTAGCGCAACTGCGGGCAGCGTGCATGGCGGCTAAACGCCAGTTCACGCGGAGCCGTCGTCGGCGGCGCCGAGACGAAACTGACGAGGACCGTCTGTACGAAGCGTACGTGGCGGCAAAGACGGCCCTCAAGTCAGCTATCGGTGCCGCCAAAGACTCAGCGAGAGCCGAGCTGCTGGAGTCCCTCGACGGAGATCCATTCGGGAGACCGTATAAGGCGGCGCGAAACAAATTGCGCCCCTCAGGTCCCCCGGTGACAGAGACCCTCGAGCCTTCGCTGCTGGATGAGGTGGTACGCTCCCTATTTCCGCGCAGGAACGAAGAGTTTTCCCCTCCAGTGATGAATCCCCCTCGGGGGAGGGCCCTAGTGGAGGAGGAGGAACAGGCTCCCCTTGTTACAGAAAGCGAGATACACACGGCGTTGGTCCGCCTCCGGGCAAAGAAAACTGCCCCCGGCCCAGACGGCGTCCCTGCAAGGGTGGTGGCCATCGCTGCCTCTCAAATGGAGGAACGGTTTCGGGACCTCTTCAGCGCGTGTCTCGCAACGGGGCGGTTCCCGAAACCTTGGAAGGAGGGGCAGTTGTGCCTGCTTCGTAAGCAGGGACGCCCAGCGGACTCCCCCTCGGCATACCGGCCCATCGTTCTGCTCGATGAGGTCGGCAAGATGTTCGAGGGGATCATCGCTGCGCGCCTCAACCGCCATTTGGCATGTGTGGGACCGGACCTATCAGACGCCCAATACGGCTTTCGGGCTCAGCGGTCGACTGTGGACGCCTTAACCCGTCTCAAGGGCCAGGTTCAAGAGGCCGTAGAAGAAAGGGAAGGACTGTTGGCAGTGTCGTTCGACATTGCTAACGCATTTAACTCTGTCCCCCATTCCACCATCCTAGAGGCGCTCCGATTCCACGGAGTGCCTCAATATCTTCGCGGCCTCCTGGCCAACTACTTGGAGGATAGGTCCGTCTTCCTTGTAGATCGAGACGGGGAGGTGAGGCGCTACGCCGTGGATACCGGCGTTCCGCAGGGGTCGGTGTTAGGACCCCTCCTATGGAACGTCGGCTTCGACTGGCTCCTGCGGGGAACGCTCCTCCGAGGGACGAGCGTTATTTGCTATGCGGACGACACTCTCCTCACTGCCCGCGGGAGCTTCACGACGGCGGCCAGCTTGGCATCGGCAGGCGGCTCCCTGGTTGCCGATAGGATCCGCCGTTTGGGGCTGACGGTAGCACTGCATAAGACCGAAGCCGTGTTTTTCCACGGCCCGAGGCAGCGTCCTCCTCCTGATGCCCACATCTTCGTGGATGGCGAGAGGGTCGCAGTGGTGAGGCAAATGAAATATCTGGGCCTCATCCTGGACAGCAGGTGGCGTTTCAGCCCGCACTTCGCTGATCTGTCCAAGCGCCTGCTAAAGACGGCGAATGCCCTCTCGTGGCTCATGCCAAATCTAGGAGGGCCTAGCGCGCGATGCCGGCGTTTATATGCCGGCATACTCCGGAGCATGGCCCTTTATGGGGCTCCAGTTTGGGCGGACTCCCTGCGCAGGAGGGAGAACGCCACCGCCCTTCGCGTGCCCCAAAGGGCTATCGCACAGCGGGTGGCGCGGGCCTACCGCACAGTAGGCTTTGCGGCGGCGTGCGCACTGGCGGGCACTCCCCCTTGGGAGCTCGAAGCGTGGGTGCTCGCCAGAGTGTATGAGTGGACGGCGGAGCGGAGGGTGCGAGGAGAGCGCCCGGCTCATGAGGTCCGGGAAACAGTGCGGCAGGAGGCCAAGGAGGCCATCATCCTGCATTGGGCGGACGATCTCGCTGCCGCAGTCTTTGGGCGACAGACGCTGGACGCAATCGGGCCGGTCCTCCAGACCTGGCTCGAGCGGCCATTCGGATTTCTCTCCTTCCGTCTGGTGCAGATGATGACAGGTCACGGTTGTTTTGGGTCGTACCTGCACCGCATCGGGCGGGAGGAAAACCCGTCGTGCCATCATTGTGGTGCGACAGAGGACACGGTGCGGCACACACTAGAAGAGTGCCCATCGTGGTCCGAGCCGCGTCAGAACCTTGTCGCGGCGGTCGGACTAGACCTCTCACTCCCCTGCGTAGTACGCGCAATGTTGGGGAGCGAGGAAACATGGGCGGCGATGGCCTCCTTCTGCGAATGCGTAATATCGCAGAAGGAGGCAGCAGAGCGTGAGCGAGAGGAAGACGCCCTCGCTCCAGCGCTCCGACGACGAAGAGTCGGAAGGAGAAGACGACAGTACAACCGCCTTCTCCCTCCCGGGGGTGAGTAGCGGGTGCTAGGCGCGGGGGCGCCTGCATCGCCGCATTCTGGGGGCGGGTGCAACGCCCCCAGAAAGCAGCGCGCGGCCGCCAAGCCCTCGGCCGCCGGGACCGCTGCTGTTCCGGAGCCGGTGCGACTAGAGGCGTCGCAGGAGGTTATGATTACGGGGACTTCAATGCCAAATCTACGGCTTGGGGTTCCCCGGCGACGGACACCAGGGGCGACGTCCTGTTGGAATGGGCAGCGGCGGTGGGCCTCGGTATCTGCAACCGAGGCTCCGCGAACACATGCGTGCGCCAGACGGGGGGGTCGATAGTCGATTTGACATTGGCCACCCCCGCTGTTGAAGCACGCGTTCGCAACTGGCGGGTGATGCAGGAGGTGGAGACCCTATCGGACCATCTATATATCCGATTTGAGATCTCCACTTCCAGCAGTCACGGGGGGCGGACTCGCCAGCTTAACGGGGACACCTTCCCCAGGTGGGCATTGTCGCGCCTGGATCGAGAGGTCGCCGAAGAGGCGGCCATCGTCCAGGCGTGGTTTGCGGCGCCGGCGGAGCTGGGGACCCTGGAGGAGGAGGCGGTAGCCCTGCGAGGTGCGATGACGGGTATCTGCGATTCCGCAATGCCCCGCGTCAAGAGTCGTCCTACGAAGCGTGCGGTATATTGGTGGTCGCAAGAGCTCGCAGGCCTTAGGCAAGCCTGCGTAGCTGCGCGTCGAGCGCACACCAATTACCGCAGGCGGAGAGTGCAGGAGGCGGACGTGGCCCGGGAACTGTACGAGTCATACCGCGAAGCGCGGAGGACTCTGCAGATGGCAATATCCCGGGCCAAGAAGACGGCGCGCGGGGAGATGCTCGCGCACCTCGATAGGGACCCGTGGGGGCGACCCTACCGCTCTGTACGGGGCAAAATGCGGGGGCAAGGACCGCCGGTGGTTGAGTCCCTGCAGCCGGCGCTGCTGGAGGAAGTGGTGTCCGCTTTGTTCCCGACCAGAGCGGAGCACGTACCGCCCCTGATGGGCCCCGACTCCGACTCCGAGGAAGAGGAGGTACGGGAGGAAGAGGTCCCCCCAGTAACCGAGGGGGAACTTGGGGCCGCCGTCCTCCGGATGCGGTCTAAAAAGACCGCTCCGGGACCGGATGGCATCCCAGGGCGAGTGTGGGATCTCGCCCTGGGCCCGCTGGAGGAGCGCCTGAGGGGACTCTTGAGCGCGTGTCTGCGCGCCGGGAGTTTCCCTCAGATTTGGAAGGAGGGCAGGCTTGTCCTCCTTCAGAAGCCGGGGCGCCCGGCAGAGTCTCCCTCTGCCTACCGCCCCATCGTGTTGCTGGATGAGGCGGGTAAGCTTTTTGAGCGCGTGCTCGCGACCCGCATCATCCGGCATCTCGGCGTTGGTGGCCCGGACCTGGCCGCGTGCCAGTTCGGCTTTCGCGGGGGCCTTTCCACCATCGACGCGATTGGCAGTGTGAAGGCCTTCGCGCAGGAGAGCGTGGCCGAGGGCGGAGTGGCGTTGGCGGTGTCTCTTGACATCGCCAATGCGTTTAACACTCTGCCCTTCACGTGTATAGAGGCGGCGCTGCGATACCACCGGGTGCCTCTCTATATACGCCAGGTTATCGGGACGTACCTGCGGGGCAGATGCGTCCTGTATCGGGGCGGGGACGGTGTTGTCCGGCGGAGGGAGGCTCAGTGCGGTGTTCCACAGGGTTCGGTCTTAGGACCGCTCCTGTGGAACATCGGCTACGACTGGGCGCTGAGGGGGAGTCTGCCCCCGGGTGTGCGTGTCGTCTGCTATGCGGACGATACGCTTATCCTAGCAAAGGGGGCGGAATACCGGGAGGCGGCGCGGCTCGCCTCCGCCGGATCCCTAATGGTGGTGGCACGGGTCCGGCGGTTGGGCCTGAAGGTGGCGCTGGAGAAGACCGAGGCCCTGTGCTTTTACGGGCCTCGAAAAAAGCCTCCAGCGGGGGCCACCATTATGGTGGACGGAGCCGCGATCGAGGTCGGGTCCAGGATGAAGTATCTTGGACTCGTCCTCGACAGACGATGGGACTTCCGGGAGCATTTTCGACTGCTCGCCCCGAAACTCATCGGGACGGCAGCCGCTCTCGGAAGTCTCCTGCCGAACGTGGGAGGGCCGAATGTGGGGTGCCGCCGCCTCTATATGGGGGTGGTGCGCTCCATGGCTCTCTACGGTGCCCCCATCTGGGTCGACGCACTGTCGGCCCAGAACAGGGCCCAGCTGCGCCGCCCGCAGAGGGTCATGGCGCAGCGGGTCATACGGGGGTACCGTACGGTGGGGCACGAGGCGGCCTGCCTCTTGGCCGGGTCTCCACCGTGGGACCTCGAGGCGGAGGTCCTCGCGGTCGTCTACGCGAGGAAGGCGGAGACCAGGGCCTGCGGTCGGGCCGCCCCGTTCGAAGTGGTCGAGCGGTGGAGGCGTGAGGCGCGACGGGCCCTCCTCGTGCGGTGGGAGTGGCGCCTCCAGGCGCCCACGGCGGGCGTCAGGCTCGTGGAGGCGGTCCGCCCCATCTTCGGAAATGGGTGGACCGTAAACGGGGGGTGCTCACCTTCCGGCTGGTGCAGGTGCTGACCGGACATGGGTGTTTCGGTCAATACCTGTGCCGTATTGCCGGGAGGGAGCCGACGGCGGTCTGCCACGAGTGTGGCTGCGTCGAAGATACGGCGCAGCACACTCTGGCAGAGTGCCCCCAGTGGGCATCGGAGAGGGCGAGCCTGGTGGCTGTTGTCGGTGCCGACCTCTCGCTGCCTGCCGTAGTCAGTGCTATGGTCGGCGGCCAGAGGTCGTGGGAGGCGATGGTCTCCTTCTGCGACGCAGTCATGTCGCAGAAGGAGGCGTCGGAGCGCGAGAGGGAGGACGATCCCCTCTCGCATCCGACGCGAAGACGGCGAACGGGACGGAGGAGGCGCGGGTATGCCCGCCTCCTTCCTCCCCCTAGTAGCTAGTGGGGCAGGGGGCGGCCGGTCGGAGCAACCGGTCGCCCACGTCGCAGCGCCCCGAGAGGGGGCGGCATCCGCGGTGTGCGCGGGCGCCGCCCGCAGGAGAAGGAGCCCGGCGCTTCGTCATGCCGGGCTGGCGCAGGGCGGGTCGCGAACGAAGTGCGAAAGAACAGTTCTTGTGGCCCGCCCTCATGCGTGAGTGGCACACCCCGGGGTTTTTAGTGGGTTCGAGCCCCACATAACCCGGCCTCGGCCCCGCGAGGCCGGGTATGCACGGCATTTTCCCCGGGCAAAAAAAAAAAAAAAAAAAAAAGGTTAGGTTAGGTTAGGTTTTTTTTTTTTTTTTTTTTTTTTTTTTTATGCAGCAGGAGGGAAAATCCTCATGGAGACTCACACCTCCCCACGAGTAGGAAAGTGTGAGTACTGCCGGACTCTTACCGGCTAAAAACCCTCCTGCTGATTTCAGAAACCCCTGACGTCGTCAAGGTCAATTTTTACAATGGTGTACTTACATTACTACAGTAACTTAAGCACTTATGAGTAAAGTAGACAATATACAATTTTTGTTCATGTGCAGCACGTAATTTTTTTTTTTTTTTTTTTTTTTTTTTTTTTCTACATAACTTTACTTTTTTTTTTTTTTTTTTCTTTTCTTACATTCTATCTTACTTACTACATACATAACATCATACATAATTACTAATATTTTATGTAATACTGCGGCATCTACATACTTGCTCGCTTCCTTTTAGCACATATTGTCATATATGGGGAAGCGGGCTTTACTTAATCTACATTTTATTCTTTGCTATTACCTTCTTCGCCACATGTCTACAAAAGTCCATTACCACACCTCTACTTTGTCGGTTTGCCAGCAGTTTCCCAATGTTATGAGGACCAATTTTTTGTCCCTGCAGCATCTGCTCGGTCTCAAATCTCTCTTTCATGTACATTGGACAGCTAAACATTACATGCGGGACAGTCTCCTCCTGCGCGGGGTCACATGGACACGACGGATTCCCCTTAATCTTAAAACGATACAAGTATTCGGAGAATCCGCCGTGCCCGGTAAACAACTGGGTGGTGATGCTACTTATTTCTATTTTATTGACAAAGCTATACGCCGCGGCCGCACTGGGGAAGAATATTTTTGTGACGGAGGCGGTGTTCCCGGATCTATACCTCTCGTCCCACTCGCCGACTGTATCCGTACGGATTTTCCATCTGACGAATGAGACGGGGCATCGGTCATAATCCGGTCTCCTCTTCGATCGCAGCGCTGCCTCCTTCGCCAGGTAATCGGCCCTTTCGTTTCCTTCCAGGCCTGCGTGGGCTTTTATCCAGAACAAGGAAACGCTCTTGTTCTGGATGGCGCAGCAGCGTAGGGCGCTCCTTGTTTCCACTGCAAGCGGATGGGGGGAGGCAGGGTTGGCGACAGTTTGCAGCGCCGCCATCGAGTCACTAAAAATGCCGAACGCGGTTTTGTCGCTGCTAAGCGCTTCCCCGGCCGCTCTCTGTAGTGCTAGCAGTTCGGCTTGGTAGACGGTACAGTAGGACGGCAGCACAAGTTTTTTAGATTTAATTTCGGACGTGCTATCCCACAAAGATAGCGCCGCACCGACTTTGCCCTCGATCTTACTGCCGTCCGTGAAGATTCGCACGTCGTAGTTCGAGGCGTGGTGATTATATTGTTCCTCGTCTACCAAGCTGTTGAACTTTACAGTTTCTTGTTCGGCTGGGTGGGGAAAGTCCACCGCACGTGTCATCCTTTCTATCTCCCTATCCCCCAAAGCTGGGTGGGGCACCCCCCTCTTTGCTTCGTACAATGAAGCAGCTTCACGCACTCGAAGATCGAGGGGGAGTATCCCTGCCAGCAGGAGAGCCGAGTGCAGGGAGACCGTGCGGTGGGCTCTGCAGAGCTTCTGAGCGAAGCCTCTTTGCACCACGTTCAGCTGTTTTCTTATCCCCAGTTTGTTCACGGCTGGCGCCCATGCACTCGCGGCGTACAGCATTATCGGTTCGACGGCGGCGATGTAGATCGAACGCACGACCTCCGGGTGCAGTCCCCAACTCACACGCGCGGATCTGGCTAGGTGCTTGTAAATCGCAATTGCTTTTTTACATGCACCGGCAACGTGGGAGTTGAAGGTGAGGCCGGCGTCGATCGTCAACCCCAGGATCTTCACCTCTTTTGACATCCCAATGTCGATCCCGCCCATGGTCAGGCGCGGAGTGTCGTACTTCTTTAGGGGACAGAGAGTATAGTTCCCTAAGATCGGAAAAGGAGGATCCTCCGACCAGGCGAGGTGATCGTGCCTGGCGGGCTTTCTGCCCAACAGTTGCTCGTTGGGTTTCTATACGTGTTTATTCGCTTGTAAACTTTGCATGTGCGATGTAGGATTCTTGTGACGTCATCCGTTGACATGTGGCATGTGTCGCCACATCACTCCCTCCCAAGACCGGAGGTCGATCCCGCTGAGACGGTTGTCGATGCTTGAGATGAGCGGTGCCAGAACCAGTGTAGAAAGTCCCTAGTTCCAGTGAGTCGGAACTGTGCCGCTGAGTACCCAGTGAGTCGGGTGAGCGGTGCAGGGCGATACTCCAGTGAGTCAGAGAGATGAGAGTTCGCAGTGTCCCACGGTGAGTCGGGGAATAGATGCTGCGAGTGTAGGTGCGTAGTGGCTGGCGTCTGCGTTGACGGGAGGAGATGTCCTTCAGAACCGTGTGCAGAAGTGCTGTGCCTAGACGCTGGTGAGGCCGTAGGGAAGAACCAGGCTGCACGACTTCGTTGCAGGCGATGGTGGTCCCTGATGAGGCCGAGGATGCTGGTTGGCTGCGACTTGATTACCGCTCAGCGGAGAAGTGATGAATGAGAGGGATGGCGATACGGATGACGGTGCTAATCTGCTCCGTAAAGTGAAGGTTGCTTCCAATCACGTCGGGGTCACCACTTTAGGGGACAGAGAGTATAGTTCCCTAAGATCGGAAAAGGAGGATCCTCCGACCAGGCGAGGTGATCGTGCCTGGCGGGCTTTCTGCCCAACAGTTGCTCGTTGGGTTTCTATACGTGTTTATTCGCTTGTAAACTTTGCATGTGCGATGTAGGATTCTTGTGACGTCATCCGTTGACATGTGGCATGTGTCGCCACACTTCAGCTTCCGCGTGATAACCATCGCACTAGTTTTGTGCGGTGCGAATTTGAGCTTATTTCTGACACCCCACACCCGCACATGTTCGAGAGCGGCATTGGCCTTTTGCTCGATCTCCAGGGCTGTATCACCGTCGAAAAGCATCACAACGTCGTCTGCGAAGGCCTGGCAATAATCGCCTCTAGCTTCTAACTGCTTTAGGAGTGGGTCCAAAAGGAGATTCCAGAGGATGGGACCGCCAATGGATCCCTGGACGCACCCCTTTGAAGTTTTTCGTCTGCTCTCGGCCCCCGCATACCTGACAGTCACCTCTCTGCCACTGAGATAGCTGTCCATCACTCGTCTCAAGTTGATCGGGCACTTTTCCTCTGCCAAACGGACCCTGATCGCAGGCCACCATGCGCTGTCGAAGGCCCCCTCTATATCCAACGACACAAGAACGGTGACTTTCTTCCTCTCCAGCTTGGCGCGGATATACTTTACCAAGGTAAAGAGGGAGTCCTCGGTGCTCCTTTGGGGCATGAATCCGTATTGGTGAGTACTAATCCTCGGCAATAGGTGGAACTTGAGTCGAGCGATCAGCATCTTTTCATATACTTTCCCCAAGACAGGCAAGAGACCAATGGGCCTGTAAGACTTGGGTACGGTATATGTGTCTTTGCCTGGCTTTCTTAGCACGACCACCGTTGCCTCCTTCCAGGTTTTCGGGAAGTGGTGGTGAGCCAAGCATCGATTTAGTAGCGACAGGAAGTAGCCAGGGTCGCAGAGTATAGCCTGAGAGCAGATGTCTGCAGTGAAGCCGTCGGCGCCCGGTGCTTTCTTCGGATTAAAGGACGACATGGACCTCTGGAGCTCGCTTAGAGTAAACGGTGGGTCATGCTGCTCACCATCACCACACGCGTTTACTGATCCTGCCTGTTGTCGTGTTCGGCGATGGTCTGAGTCGTCGCTGTCCTCGTGATCCTCCGGGTAAAACGTTTCGGCCAACAGTTCCACCGAGCCCTTCGCATCCAGGACTTTATTTCCTATGTGTAGGGGTACGTCTTCCTCCCTTTTTTCCGTCATCCTCATTACCCGGTAAATTCCTTCCCAGACCCCCTCCCTATTCTGCTTCCCACAAAACTCCTTCCAGCTCTCGGTTTGTGCATTCTTAACGGCCTTCATGTACTTATCTTTTTCTGCCAGGTACAGATTGACGACTAGAGTTCTATGCACCGGCGCTGCGTTCCTGATCCTGCGTCTTCTGGTAGCTACGTGCTTCTTCATCTCTGCGAGTTCCTCAGTCCACCACGGCACAGTGAGTCTTTCTTTGTTTTTCTTTATAGGCATCGTTTCCGAACATACGGAACTTATTACATTTGTGTATTTAATAATTTCTTCGTCTAATTTCTTAGTGCTATCTAATTTGTTAACATTTTCTACGTTAGTGTGTCTTTCTGTCATGACTTGAGCCAGTTTCTCGCGAAACTGACTCCATTTAACTTTACGTGTATTGTAAATTCTAGTGGTCCTATGTATGTCGGTGCCAGTCGACTTTTCGAGATTGATCTCAAATACGATACCGTTGTGGTCCGAACTCGTGAGATTCTCACGCACATGCCATGGTTAGGTTAGGTTAGGTTAGGTTAGGTTTTTTTTTTTTTTTTTTTTTTTTTTTTTTATTAAACAGCAGGAGGGAAAATCCTCATGGAGACTCACACCTCCCCACTAGTAGGGAGGTGTGAGTACTGCCGGACTCTTACCGGCTAAAAACCCTCCTGCTGTGCCAAAGTGCTCCTCTGACATGATCAGAGACCTTTTATTAACTATTATTTTTTGTCATTTTAATATGGGAACCATTTTTAATATGATATATAGAGATAAACAAATACTTAAATAAATATATAAACATAAATATACATATGTTATGAGAATGTAGATGTATTACATATTTGACGCTAATGTCGTAATATTCTTCAATATAAGTACCTAGCGCCACATGTTTCTGCCCTTCACTTGTTACACTGCGTTGGGTTTGGTGCTCTCCGTCTTCGTCGTGCCGTATTCACGCAAACGCTCCATCATGTGTAACATGTCTTGTAGAGACGTTTGCGTGGCCTTCTAGGACTTTCGACGTAATGGTCTGAGCTGCCAAGACCTGTGCGTGTCAAGTGAAGGACATCGTCTTGGTCCCATTTGTTTGGCCACCGACCACGCCTTACTGTGCCATTGCCCTTTTCTCTGCAGGTGCCCGCCCACGGCGACGGCTCCACATAACAACACCGGGTGAGGGCCTCAGCACAGCCTGTGGTGTAGGCTTGCAATAGATGCACTTTTTGGCTTTCGAACCACCACGGCAAAGTATTCGGCTCATTTTTAAATTTGTACCATTTCTGATGAAGATGGACAGAATTTGATGTATTTAGCTTCTTGCCGCAATGGTCTGTGTCATATTTCCATTGTCTTGGCACCCTGCACACCACCTGGCTGGCGGTCCCGATGATCGCATCCTCGCCGCCGCCGGACTCCTGTGAATCTGCACTGACCTCCCCATATGGGGAACTATCTATCGGTGTGTCGATGCCTGTATTGTTGTCAGCCTGTGGGACGCCCGATGCCACCTTAGCAATAGCTAACCGCCGCTCGGGCCAAAGCGTCCCACTTCCTACGGACAGGACAGTCTTGGGCGAAAATTGAGTGGCCTGTGTCGGGTTCTTTATCCCTGCTACAGTTGATGCAGGTAGGCTTCCCCCCCTCAGCGGACCCAGGGCAATCCGCCTGGAGGTGGGGCCCCCCGCAGTGGTTACACAGGTCCACTTTTTCCGTGCAGCTTTTTCGCCCATGTCCGTAGGCCAGACACCGACTACACTGGACCAGCGGAGTCTGATCGAATACCTTCACGTGCTGTAAATCGATATAGATTCTACCAGCCGAAGTCAGCCTCTCCCACAGCCGCGGCGAGACCTGGAGGACGACGTGGTTCTCGAGAGAGTTCCGCGCCTTCCTCCGGTACTTGATTGTCACGGCTGACTCCTCGGCTGATAGACCCTCCAGCAGGCGGGCGTTCTGTGTCTTTAGAGCGGCCTTAATATCCTCTTCGGTATTGTAGGCCAGAAGGTCACGGACAATTACGAGCGGATTACGCTGACGTGCGTTCTCCACCCGCAACTGCCCGTCGGCCCTGAGCTGCTCGGTCATCTTCTTCAACTCCTCTTTGCTGCCGCAGCTCAGAACCACCCTCTGGTCCTTGATTTTTCGGACTTGTTCCACCTGAAGGCCGCTCACCTTCGCGTTCAACGCCTGCCGGACTCGACCCACAACGTCGCCACTAGTTTCCGTTGCGTCGCCGGAGGACACAACGATTGAGTGCTTTGGTCTCACGACCCGCCCTACACTCTTCGGTTTCGACAGGACCTCCGCATAAGAGGGCGCTTCCGCTCTCATCTCGGAGACCTGTCTTCCGATCTCCCGGGTCGCTGACTTGAGCTCTTGCATCTCTGCAAGGAGCTCTGTGTTCTGATCGTTGTGTCCCTCGTCGACGGGCGCCGTTTCCATCCTCCGCTGATCATTTATAGCTGCCCTGAGTTCACCCATTTGCACAGTGGCTGCTTTGAGCAGCTCACCGTGCTCCGCCATTTTTATAATAAGTGCGTCCTTTCCTCCGTCGATATTTTTCTGTAACGGAGCCGTTAAACCCGCAACCTCTGCGCCCTCAGGGAGACTCTGGTGTTCGGACTCCTTCACCAACTGGTAGAGGCGCTCAACGGCTAGTGTCGCCTGGGTTTTGATTTCCGTTTTTAAGTTTCTCGCAAGACCCAGTTGACACTTGGCCTGTTTCAGCCAGTATCGCGCCTCCACCGTCCGGTTCTCGAATACTCGAGCTGGCCGAGGGGACTTCGGAGGTGGTGCGAGCTCAGTGTCACGCTCCCGCCGTTTGTCTTGGCTGCGCCGGACACTATTTATCGGGGCCGCACTGCGCTGCATCTTCGTCTGCTTTTCGGTGTCCGGAAACAGCCTCCGGACCGCATTAGGAGGGGCCGGCGACTCGGGAGTTGTATCGTACATAATGGCGGGGAAAGTAGTCAAAGTGAAAGGAGCACCCGGCTCAACGATATATGTATTGAATCCCTGTAAAGAGGGGATACAATGTCCAAAGTTTGATATATATTTTCCCTGTATAGAGGGGTTGTCAGTATACGATAGTTATTTAATGAGTTAAAATAGTACCCTGTAAAGGGGGGGTCAATAAAATATTAAAATAATATTAATTTGTCAATAAATAATTTTAAGGAATCGTTTCAATAAATTAGTTAAAAATTAGACTTGTAAGTATCTTCTGTGTCAAAAGTCCGACGTGCCGGAAATCAAGAAAAATGAGGTCAATTAGAAGAAACAAACCAGAAATGACTATAAAATTTTTTGGGTCCAGAAAAGGTTTCCCTGTCAAAATTTAAAAATGTTTGTGATTCGATCGGGACGTGTGATATGTCGTGATGTTCTTCAAATCTAAAGCTTAACGGGTTAGGTTAGGTTAGGTTAGGTTAGGTTAGGTTAGGTTAGGTTAGGTTAGGTTGGGGCGTGCCCCAAGTTGTGTGGGGCGTGCCCCAAGTTGTGTTTTAAACCGGTCCGTGCAACCACGTCCTCGTCGTGCGCCCTGGACCCTGACCTGACCACCGTAACGGAGTGGCAGGCAGGTGACCAAGTGTTCACGGATTTACTTGGGGCGAACAGAGAGGTGACATATCATGTCTGCTGGCTTGCCAGTTAGGGACGCCAAAGGGCGTTTCCTTAAAAAAGGCCCTTCTCAGGGCCAACCTCCGGCGCAGGTTTCTGACGAGTCAGACACTTCTGACGCGTCAGGAATAAGGCCGTCGAACGCCAGTCCGTCTGGCGCGAGCTCGAGCTCGAAGGCGGCGGCGGCGGCAGCGGTGAGACCCGCAAAAAGGGATCGCCGCGTGGATTCGGGGGAGAGCGGGGAGAGCTCAAGTAACGAGCCTCCCCAAGCAAAGATCCCGTCGGGCAGCCGCACGTCTTTTGGCCTGTCAGACGCCAGAAGGCAGATGCAGGAGCGCGAGACTCTCGATCTCGCGCAGGACGACGAGCTGGCCTTAAGAGCCGATGATATGGCGCAGGCACGACAAATCTGCGCCGAAATCATCGCGGCCTCTGGTGAGAGGTCCGCTACTTCCGAGGACACCACAAGTGTCCTCGAGACGAAGGCCGTGCAGGGCCTCGATGTTGTCTTGGACGTGATTCGCAAGTCCAAGAACATCAAGGGGACCTGCACAAAGGCCATCAAGGAGGCTGTGGAGTGCGTGCGCACGGCTGTGGACGGCCTCGCGCGAAGGAGCGTCACGGAGGAGACGCTCCAATTGCAGGCTGACCTCAATAGGATGAGGGCGGAGGTAGCGGTCCTCCGAAGCATACGGAGGCTCTAAACTCCGAGCTGGAGAGGGTCCGGGCGGCTCCATCCGCCTCGTCGGCCTCGGAGGAGACTCACCTGGAGGCGGTGACACGTAGTGTCATCGACCGGGTGGGCAAGATGTTGGACGCCAGGTTCGCGGGTATTGAGGATCGCCTCATGCCCGCAAGGATCATGCGTCCACCGCTGGCGGCCACATCAAGGCCGTCCTATGTCGCGGTGGCGGCTGGCCCGGCGGCCGGCCCTGCTCCCAAGCCGAAATCGCCCGGCAAAGGCTGCCCGAGCCATGCCGGCCCCGCAGCCCGCAAGGAACGTACGAGCGGCACCTCCTCCTGCCGGCCCTGCCGGCGCTCCGGCGAGCACCGCGCCCACCCCGCGGCGTTCGGCTGGTCCCACCCTCCTCGGGAGAGGGGTGGACCACGGTTGTAGGCAAGAAGAAGAAGCGAAGAAGAAAACCCAAAAGTCGGCGGCCGCGAACGCGTCGGGGCCTCCGCGGCGGAAAAAAGCACCAAAGCTGCGCGTGCCGAAATCTGCTGCGGTGGTCTTGACCCTGCAACCGGAGGCCGCCGAGTCGGGGTTGACCTACTCGAGCGTTAACAAAGGCGCGCGAGCGGTCAACCTGGAGGAGCTCGGCATCACTGGGGGCTGCCGGTTCAGGACGGCCGTGACTGGCGCTCGGATCATCGAGTCTGCCCGGCGCACAGAGCGGCCCGAAGGCAGACCTGCTCGCGGCTTCCCTGCGGGCGGCACTCGCCGACGACGGCGTCCGTGTCAATCGGCCGACGAAATGCGCAGAACTGCGCATCGTGGGCCTCGACGACTCCGCGTCTGAGGCGGACGTCCGGGCGGCGATTGCCGCTAGGGCAAGCTGCCCTCCGGACCAGGTCCGAGTGGGTCGGAAAACAGTCGGGGCCAGGGGTTCTGGCTCCGTCTGGGCAAGCTGTCCGGTGGTGGCGGCCAAGGCCCTTATGGCGGCAGGCCGCCTCCAAGTGGGGTGGAGCTCGGCCCGAGTACAGGTGCTCGAGCCGCGCCCCATGCGGTGCTACCGCTGCATGGGACAGGGGCACACGGGGCAGCAATGCTCCGCCCATGTCGACTGCAGCGGTTTTATGCTTCCGCTGCGGGCAGCCCGGGCATAATGCGGCGTCGTGTTCCGGCGCCCCCCACTGCCCGCTCTGCTCGCACGCCAAGTTGCCGGCGGACCACCTCGTGGGTGGTAAGGGGTGCAACGCCCCCAGAAAGCAGCGCGCGGCCGCCAAGCCCTCGGCCGCCGGGACCGCTGCTGTTCCGGAGCCGGTGCGACTAGAGGCGTCGCAGGAGGTTATGATTACGGAATAACATGGATCGGGTCCGTAATCGTAACCTTCTTCAGGCGAACCTGAACCACTGCTCCGGTGCGCAGGACTTGCTCCTACAAACCATGGCGGGGTGGTCGGTCGACGTAGCAGTGGTCGCGGAGCCGTACTTCATCCCCACCCGCCCGAATTGGTTGGGTGACAGTGACGGCTCTGTGGCGATCATAGGTTCCGCGGCCCCGCGTTCCCCACCCCTCTCGTTTAAAGAGAGGGGTCCGGGATATGTCGCGGCCGTGTGGGGGGAGATCACCTTCATAGGTGTTTACTTCTCCCCCAATCGGAACCTTCCGGAGTTCGAGGTCTTCCTCGATCATTTGGAGGCCTCGATCCGGCGACTAGATGCGAGGCAGCTGGTCGTGATGGGGGACTTCAATGCCAAATCTACGGCTTGGGGTTCCCCGGCGACGGACGCCAGGGGCGACGTCCTGTTGGAATGGGCAGCGGCGGTGGGCCTCGGTATCTGCAACCGAGGCTCCGCGAAACATGCGTGCGCCAGACGGGGGGGTCGATAGTCGATTTGACATTGGCCACCCCCGCTGTTGAAGCACGCGTTCGCAACTGGCGGGTGATGCAGGAGGTGGAGACCCTATCGCGACCATCTATATATCCGATTTGAGATCTCCACTTCCAGCAGCCACGGGGGGCGGACTCGCCAGCTTAACGGGGACACCTTCCCCAGGTGGGCATTGTCGCGCCTGGATCGAGAGGTCGCCGAAGAGGCGGCCATCGTCCAGGCGTGGTTTGCGGCGCCGGCGGAGCTGGGGACCCTGGAGGAGGAGGCGGTAGCCCTGCGAGGTGCGATGACGGGTATCTGCGATTCCGCAATGCCCCGCGTCAAGAGTCGTCCTACGAAGCGTGCGGTATATTGGTGGTCGCAAGAGCTCGCAGGCCTTAGGCAAGCCTGCGTAGCTGCGCGTCGAGCGCACACCAATTACCGCAGGCGGAGAGTGCAGGAGGCGGACGTGGCCCGGGAACTGTACGAGTCTACCGCGAAGCGCGGAGGACTCTGCAGATGGCAATATCCCGGGCCAAGAAGACGGCGCGCGGGGAGATGCTCGCGAACCTCGATAGGGACCCGTGGGGGCGACCCTACCGCTCCGTACGGGGCAAAATGCGGGGGCAAGGACCGCCGGTGGTTGAGTCCCTGCAGCCGGCGCTGCTGGAGGGAGTGGTGTCCGCTTTGTTCCCGACCAGAGCGGAGCACGTACCGCCCCCGATGGGCCCCGACTCCGACTCCGAGGAAGAGGAGGTACGGGAGGAAGAGGTCCCCCCAGTAACCGAGGGGGAACTAGGGGCCGCCGTCCTCCGGATGCGGTCTAAAAAGACCGCTCCGGGACCGGATGGCATCCCAGGGCGTGTGGGATCTCGCCCTGGGCCCGCTGGAGGAGCGCCTGAGGGGACTCTTGAGCGCGTGTCTGCGCGCCGGGAGTTTCCCTCAGATTTGGAAGGAGGGCAGGCTTGTCCTCCTTCAGAAGCCGGGGCGCCCGGCAGAGTCTCCCTCTGCCTACCGCCCCATCGTGTTGCTGGATGAGGCGGGTAAGCTTTTTGAGCGCGTGCTCGCTACCCGCATCATCCGGCATCTCGGCGTTGGTGGCCCGGACCTGGCCGCGTGCCAGTTCGGCTTTCGCGGGGGCCTTTCCACCATCGACGCGATCGGGAGTGTGAAGGCCTTCGCGCAGGAGAGCGTGGCCGAGGGTGGAGTGGCGTTGGCGGTGTCTCTTGACATCGCCAATGCGTTTAACACTCTGCCCTTCACGTGTATAGAGGCGGCGCTGCGATACCACCGGGTGCCTCTCTATATACGCCAGGTTATCGGGACGTACCTGCGGGGCAGATGCGTCCTGTATCGGGGCGGGGACGGTGTTGTCCGGCGGAGGGAGGCTCAGTGCGGTGTTCCACAGGGTTCGGTCTTAGGACCGCTCCTGTGGAACATCGGCTACGACTGGGCGCTGAGGGGGAGTCTGCCCCCGGGTGTGCGTGTCGTCTGCTATGCGGACGATACGCTTATCCTAGCGAAGGGGGCGGAATACCGGGAGGCGGCGCGGCTCGCCTCCGCCGGATCCCTAATGGTGGTGGCACGGGTCCGGCGGTTGGGCCTGAAGGTGGCGCTGGAGAAGACCGAGGCCCTGTGCTTTTACGGGCCTCGAAAAAAGCCTCCAGCGGGGGCCACCATTATGGTGGACGGAGCCGCGATCGAGGTCGGGTCCAGGATGAAGTATCTTGGACTCGTCCTCGACAGACGGTGGGACTTCCGGGAGCATTTTCGACTGCTCGCCCCGAAACTCATCGGGACGGCAGCCGCTCTCGGAAGTCTCCTGCCGAACGTGGGAGGGCCGAATGTGGGGTGCCGCCGCCTCTATATGGGGGTGGTGCGCTCCATGGCTCTCTACGGTGCC
This sequence comes from Spodoptera littoralis, assembly GCA_902850265.1. Classification (NCBI taxonomy): domain Eukaryota; kingdom Metazoa; phylum Arthropoda; class Insecta; order Lepidoptera; family Noctuidae; genus Spodoptera; species Spodoptera littoralis. Next base: position 48,976 of record LR824542.2, on the reverse strand, counting down.
CCCATCTGGGTCGACGCACTGTCGGCCCAGAACAGGGCCCAGCTGCGCCGCCCGCAGAGGGTCATGGCGCAGCGGGTCATACGGGGGTACCGTACGGTGGGGCACGAGGCGGCCTGCCTCTTGGCCGGGTCTCCACCGTGGGACCTCGAGGCGGAGGTCCTCGCGGTCGTCTACGCGAGGAAGGCGGAGACCAGGGCCTGCGGTCGGGCCGCCCCGTTCGAAGTGGTCGAGCGGTGGCGGCGTGAGGCGCGACGGGCCCTCCTCGTGCGGTGGGAGTGGCGCCTCCAGGCGCCCACGGCGGGCGTCAGGCTCGTGGAGGCGGTCCGCCCGCATCTTCGGAAATGGGTGGACCGTAAACGGGGGGTGCTCACCTTCCGGCTGGTGCAGGTGCTGACCGGACATGGGTGTTTCGGTCAATACCTGTGCCGATTGCCGGGAGGGAGCCGACGGCGGTCTGCCACGAGTGTGGCTGCGTCGAAGATACGGCGCAGCACACTCTGGCAGAGTGCCCCCAGTGGGCATCGGAGAGGGCGAGCCTGGTGGCTGTTGTCGGTGCCGACCTCTCGCTGCCTGCCGTAGTCAGTGCTATGGTCGGCGGCCAGAGGTCGTGGGAGGCGATGGTCTCCTTCTGCGACGCAGTCATGTCGCAGAAGGAGGCGTCGGAGCGCGAGAGGGAGGACGATCCCCTCTCGCATCCGACGCGAAGACGGCGAACGGGACGGAGGAGGCGCGGGTATGCCCGCCTCCTTCCTTCTCCCTAGTAGCTAGTGGGGCAGGGGGCGGCCGGTCGGAGCAACCGGTCGCCCACGTCGCAGCGCCCCGAGAGGGGGCGGCATCCGCGGTGTGCGCGGGCGCCGCCCGCAGGAGAAGGAGCCCGGCGCTTCGTCATGCCGGGCTGGCGCAGGGCGGGTCGCGAACGAAGTGCGAAAGAACAGTTCTTGTGGCCCGCCCTCATGCGTGAGTGGCACACCCCGGGGTTTTTAGTGGGTTCGAGCCCCACATAACCCGGCCTCGGCCCCGCGAGGCCGGGTATGCACGGCATTTTCCCCGGGCGAAAAAAAAAAAAAAAAAAAAAAAAAAAAAAAAAAAAAAGGTTAGGTTAGGTTGGGGATCCCCCCACAGTGCTGACTTCCTCGTAGTGATCCCCGGGCAACGCCGTGTCTGACCACCGTAACGGAGTGGCAGACCGGCGGCTAACGAGCGCTGTGAATTCGTACGTCTTCTTTTGCGGTTTTGTACGAATATGTCGTCTTCGCCTATGTCGAAGCCTCTGCGGGACGCCTCCGGGCGCTTCCTGTCAAAACGCCCTTCTCAGGGCGAACCCAACGGCCCTTCTCAGGGCCAATCAAACGGCCCTTCTCAGGGCCAAACCGACATGTTGTCGGACGCTAGCCGCGCACCATCTGCGGCTAGCTTGTTTTGTCGGGCGGACGAGTTGTCGGACTGTGAGGAGTCCACAACTGAGTCGCAGGCGGCCACCAGCCGCTATGAACTAAAGCGGGCCTACGTAAGGCTCGAGTCGGACGACTCATTGGAGTCGTTCGGTAAGACTAAACGGAAGGTGAAGGCCAAATCCAGTGCCCACGACGTGGGGCTCGATGAGGCTCAACGCCAACTGAGGGCGTCTCTGGCCCAAGCCAGACGACTGGAGGGGCAGAAGGACCTGGAGGAGAAGGTCGCTGCCAAAGAGCGCGCAACAAGCGCCACGAGGTCCAGGGCCGGCTACGGGGCGTCCAACGTCCTGTACGCGGACCATTCGGTTGCTGAATTGGCACAAATGGCGTTGGAGGACAAGGAGGAGATAGTGGAGGTCGCCTCTAAGTCCTCAAACTTGAAAGGGACCTTCCAGAAAGCCCTCAAATGTCGTGCTGCCAGCATGCACGGCATTATCGCGGAGCTGGTGCAGCGCACGGCGACGGAGGAGTCGCGGCAACTGCAGGCGCGGGTCGATCGCCTTCAAGCTGAGGTCAGCGACCTCCACAAAAAACTGGCTGAAGCCACAGCTCCATCGGCCAGCAACGCGGTGGCAACAGGCCCTTCCTCTTACTCCTCGTCCAACCTTGAGGATATAATCCGGAAGGTTATAATGGAGGAAAGGGCCTTCACCAGAGCCTGCTTTGCGGGCATTGAGGACCGGCTGTTGCCGGAGAAGCGCATCCGCCCTCCACTCGCGGCGGACAGAGCGCAATCTGCAGCATTTCCACCGCCAGTAGCTGCAACCACCAGCGGACTGCCCCAGGCCCCAAAGCCTTCTAAGGGCAAAGGACGGGGCAAGACCACAAAGCCGGGCCTCAAACTACATCCAGCGCAAGTATAGCTGAGCCGGAAACGACCCAAACAACTCCTCTGGGTCGGGAAAGTGACGTACTGGAGTCTTCAGTCGTAGCTCCCACCGAGTCATGGACGGAGGTAGTGAAGCGAGGGAAGGGAAGGAAAGCGGCCTCCAAGCCCGCCCCTGCTACTTCCGCAGCCAAGAGGGCCCCTGCTGTTCCCACAGCAAAAGGGAGGAAACTGGCGGCTCCCAAAACGGCGGCGGTTACGGTGACCATCACCCCCGAGGCCGCCGAAAGGGGCGAAACATACGAGTCCGTATTAACGCGGGCTCGTGCCCATGCCGATCCCACCCAGCTGGGGATTGCGGCCGTCACTTGCCGCCGAACCCAAACCGGAGCTCGAATTTTCGAGTTTCCCGGGGCATCGGGTTCGCAAAATGCGGATCTCTTCGCAACAAAATTGCGCGAGGGCATCGCGGACGTGGCAAAGGTCGCCAGGCCAGTCAAGTCCGCGACTTTAGAGGTCACCAACTTGGATGACTCCGTCTCCAAGGAAGAAGTGGTGGCGGCCATTGCAGCAGCAGGAGGTTGCCCTGTCGAGTCGGTGCAAGGCCGAGTCATCAGGACTGGCCGGCGTGGCCTGGGCACAACCCGTGTGGACTGTCCAGTCACTGCAGCCAAGGCCGTCCTTGTTAAAACTAAGGGGCGGCTCCTGATTGGGTTCAGCTCAGCCGTGGTCCGGGCACTTGAAGAGCGACCCCTACGCTGCTTTAAGTGTTTCGGCATAGGGCACACCCGCACAATGTGTCCGTCCACGGTGGAGAGGGCGGACACCTGCTACCGCTGCGGAAAGCAAGGGCACATGGCGGCATCCTGTGATGCGGTGACGCCGCACTGTGCGGTCTGTGCCGCTAGTGGTCGCCCGGCGAACCACGTAATGGCTGGGAGGAAGTGCAATCCCCCCACCAAGAAGGGTAAAATGCAGGTGCCAAGGCGACCTGCTGCTGCTGCTACCGCCACCGACACACCGGTCGCGGAAGCCGATGAGGGTGATGCGATGATTGAATAATGGGGCCCAGTCATCGCATCCTACAGGCCAACACCAACCACTGCAGAGCGGCCCAAGACCTGCTGGTGCAGTCTATGGCAGATTGGTTGGTGGACGTCGCGGTAGTCGCTGAGCCCTATTCAATCCCTGACCGTTGGTTGGGCGACAGGGACGGCCTCGTAGCAGTTGCGGCACGGCCTTTGACCGACTCTCCTCCCCTCTCACTTATAGAGAGAGGATCGGGATACGTGGCTGCCGCGTGGGGGGAATTAGCCCTAGTGGGTGTTTATTTCTCCCCAAATCGCTCTTTGCAAGACTTCGAGGACTTCCTCGGAGTCCTTGCGGCAGTTGTCGAAGAATGACGCTCCAACAGGTCTCTGTGCTGGGGGACCTCAACGCCAAGTCGGAGACGTGGGGCAACCCGGCTACCGACGCCCGTGGGCGGGCGCTCGAGGCGTGGGCAGCCTCCTCTGGTCTCTCCCTTCTAAATAGGGGGAGAGTTCAAACATGCGTGCGGCGGCAGGGTGGGTCCATAGTGGACGTCACCTTTGCATCCCCATCGCTAGCCGCGCGTGTGGAGAACTGGCGGGTGGACATGGTGGAGACCTTGTCGGACCACCGATACGTGCGGTTCGAAATCTCCACCCAGAGCCGTCGGGGGAACTCTACATCGTCGGCCCGATCCCCCTTTCCTCGGTGGGCTCTCACCCGCCTAGACCGGGAGGCTGCAAAGGAGGCCGCGTTCCTGCAGGACTGGCTTTCGCCCCCTGCCGTCCTGAATGCAGATGTCGACGCCGCAGCGTCTCAACTAAGAGGGTCTCTGACCGAAGTGTGCAACTCCAGCATGCCTCGGTCTCGTCGCCCACCTCCAAACCGCGCTGTGTATTGGTGGTCGGAGGAGTTGGCGCAACTGCGGGCAGTGTGCATGGCGGCTAAACGCCAGTTCACGCGGAGCCGCCGTCGGCGGCGCCGAGACGAAACTGACGAGGACCGTCTGTACGAAGCGTACGTGGCGGCAAAGACGGCCCTCAAGTCAGCTATCGGTGCCGCCAAAGACTCAGCGAGAGCCGAGCTGCTGGAGTCCCTCGACGGCGATCCATTCGGGAGACCGTATAAGGCGGCGCGAACAAATTGCGCCCCTCAGGTCCCCCGGTGACAGAGACCCTCGAGCCTCCTGCTGGATGAGGTGGTACGCTCCCTTTTCCGCGCAGGAACGAAGAGTTTTCCCCTCCAGTAATGAATCCCCCTCGGGGGAGGGCCCTAGCGGAAGAGGAGGAACAGGCTCCCGCTGTCACGGACAGCGAGATCCACACGGCCTTGGTCCGCCTCCGGGCAAAGAAAACTGCCCCCGGCCCGGACGGCGTCCCTGCAAGGGTGGTGGTCATTGCTGCCTCCCAAATGGAGGAGCGGTTTCGGGACCTCTTCAGCGCGTGTCTCGCAACGGGGCGGTTCCCGAAACCTTGGAAGGAGGGGCAGTTGTGTCTGCTCCGCAAACAGGGACGTCCGGCTGACTCCCCTCGGCATACCGGCCCATCGTTCTGCTCGATGAGGTCGGCAAAATGTTCGAGGGGATCATCGCTGCTCGCCTCAACCGCCATTTGTGTGTGGGGCCGGATTTGTCAGACGCCCAGTACGGCTTTCGGGCTCAGCGGTCGACCGTGGACGCCTTAACCCGCCTCAAGGGCCAGGTTCAGGAGGCCGTAGAAGAAGGGGAAGGACTGTTGGCTGTGTCGTTCGACATAGCCAACGCATTCAACTCCGTCCCCCATTCCACCATCCTAGAGGCGCTCCGATTCCACGGAGTGCCTCAATACCTTCGGGTCCTCCTGACCAACTACTTGGAGGATAGGACCGTACTCCTTGCAAATAGAAACGGGGAGGTTCGGCGCTACGCTGTGGACCGGCGTTCCGCAGGGGTCGGTGTTAGGACCCCTCCTATGGAACGTCGGCTTCGACTGGCTCCTGCGGGGAACGCTCCTTCACAGGACGAGTGTCATCTGCTACGCAGACGACACTCTCCTCACTGCCCGTGGGACCTTCACGACGGCGGCCAGCCTGGCGTCGGCGGGTGGCTCCTTGGTTGCCGACAGGATCCGCCGTTTGGGGCTGACAGTGGCGCTGCACAAGACCGAAGCCGTGTTCTTCCACGGACCGAGGCAGCGCCCTCCTCCTGAGGCCCACATATTTGTGGATGGCGAGAGAATTGCAGTGGAGGGTCAGATGAGATATCTGGGTCTCATCCTAGACAGCAGATGGCGCTTCGGCCCCCACTTCGCCGATCTGTCGAAGCGCCTCCTAAAGACGGCGAATGCCCTCTCGTGGCTCATGCCAAACCTGGGAGGGCCCAGTGCGCGATGCCGGCGTCTATACGCCGGCATACTACGGAGCATGGCCCTTTATGGGGCTCCAGTTTGGGCGGACTCCCTGCGCAGGAGGGAGAACACCACCGCCCTTCGCGTGCCCCAAAGGGCTATCGCACAGCGGGTGGCGCGGGCCTACCGCACAGTGGGTTTTGCGGCGGCGTGCGCACTGGCGGGAACTCCCCCTTGGGAGCTCGAAGCGTGGGTGCTCGCCAGAGTGTACGAGTGGACGGCGGAGCGGAGGGCGCGAGGAGAGCGTCCGGCTCATGAGGTCCGGGAAGCAGTGCGGCAGGAGGCCAAGGAGGCCATCGTCCTACATTGGGCGGACGATCTCGCCGCTGCAGTCTTTGGGCGACGGACGTTGGATGCAATCGGGCCGGTCCTCCAGACCTGGCTCGAGCGGCCATTCGGATTTCTCTCCTTCCGTCTGGTGCAGGTGATGACAGGTCACGGTTGTTTTGGGTCGTACCTGCACCGCATCGGGCGGGAGGAGAACCCGTCGTGCCATCATTGTGGTGCGACAGAGGACACGGTGCGGCACACACTCGAAGAGTGCCCATCGTGGTCCGAGCCGCGTCAGAACCTTGTCGCGGCGGTCGGACAAGACCTCTCACTCCCCTGCGTAGTACGCGCAATGTTGGGGAGCGAGGAAACATGGGCGGCGATGGCCTCTTTCTGCGAATGCGTCATATCGCAAAAGGAGGCGGCAGAGCGTGAGAGGGAGGAAGATACCCTCGCCCCTGCGCTTCGACGACGTAGAGTCGGTAGGAGAAGACGGCAATACAACCGCCTTCTCCCTCCCGGGGGTGAATAGCGGGTGGTAGGCGCGGGGGCGCCTACATCCGCATTGCACTATTCACCTTTCGCGGGACGGGAACGGTTGGCACACGACTGTTCCCGAGACCCCTCCCCGACACAGGGAGGGGCGTGATATGGCCCGCCATCTTTGGCAGGCACCTAGCCGAGGGGGTCCTGGTCGTAAAGGTTCACCCGGTCTCCCAGACCCCCTCACACGGCGACGCTGGTGTGCTCCTGGGTTTTTAGTGGGTATGCCGGGCTTCTCCCGGAGAGTCCCACATATCCCTCCCGTCCCCCACGGGAGGATGATACATAAAGTATTTTCCCAGGGTCAAAAAAAAAAAAAAAAAAAAAAAAAAAAAAAAAAAAAAAAAGGTTAGGTTAGGTTAGGTTAGGTTAGGTTAGGTTAGGTTAGGTTAGGTTAGGTTAGGTTAGGTTAGGTTGGCCGGGTATGCACGGCATTTTCCCCGGGCGAAAAAAAAAAAAAAAAAAAAAAAAAAGGTTAGGTTAGGTTAGGTTAGGTTAGGTTAGGTTTTTTTTTTTTTTTTTTATAACAGCAGGAGGGGAAATCCTCATGGAGACTCACACCTCCCCACGAATAGGGAGGTGTGAGTACTGCCGGACTCTTACCGGCTAAAACCCCTCCTGCTGTGCCAAGGTGCTCCTCTGACGTGATCAGAGACCTTCTTTATCAATTTGTGTTTGCCATTTATTTTTGGGAACCATTTATGATAATATATATGAATAATAAATACTTTTTTATTTACATAAATATTAAAATATATATGTTTTTTATACTTAAATACATTTATAAAGGTATTGACGCTACTGTCTGTATATTGTGTCAATATAGGTACTTAGCGCCAATAATATTTGCTTTTCACCTTTTCGCCACGTTGAGGTTTGGTGTTCTCCGTCATCGTCGTGCCGTTCTCACGCAAACGCTCCACCATGTGTAACATGACTATTAGAGACGTTTGCGTGGCCTTCCAGGACTTTCGACGTGATGGTCTGAACTGCCAAAACCTATGGTCGCCAAGGGAAGAGCATCGTCATTGTTCCCCTTGTACGGTGTCTCTGACCACGTCTTTTTAATAATGGGCTCGGATACCCTAAGCAGTTCTCTGCGGCATTTGCGGAACTCAGCCCGATCGGAGGTGGCAACCTCCAGAGTGGACTCTGATCGGCGTACGGACCACCACGGCCAGGCACTTATCATGGCTTTAAATTTGCGCAGCTTCGTATGAAACTGGGCACAACTTATTTTATGCCTCATGTGAGGGGCGCAGTGATCCGAACTGCTGTCCTTATCGAGCGCGTTAGTTCCTCCTACCCGTATTACACATTTGCCATTGGGCACCCACAAAAGTGCCCCAATCACCTCGTAGGAGAGGGTTTTTAAAAGTGTCCCGGTGCCTGAATCCATTTTTACTGCCTGTGGGACGCCAAATTCCACCTTAGCAATAACTGATGGCCGCTCGGGCCAAGGCGTCCCACTTTCTACGGACCGGACAGTCCTGGGCAAAAATAGAGTGGCCTGTGTCACCTTGTCCATCTCTCTTACAGTTTATGCAGGACGGTCCCACCCCTTCGGCGGACCTAGGGCAATCCGCCTGAAGGTGGGGCCCCCCGCAATGGTTGCACAGGTCCACTTCCTCAGGACAGTTTTTGCGTCCATGTCCGTAGACCAGACACCGGCTACACTGCACCAGCGGAGATTGGTCCAACACCTTAACGTGCTGCAGGTCGATAAATAGCCTGCCGGCCGTCGTCAGCCGTTCCCACATCCTAGGTGATACCTGGAGGATGACGTGGCTCTCTAGTGGGTTCCTCGCCCTCCTCCGGTACTTGACGACTACTGCCGACTCTTCGGCCGACAGGCCCTCCAGCAGGCGCGCGTTCTGCGTCTTAAGAGCGGCCTTTATGTCCTCGTCGCTGTTATAGGCCAGAAGGTCCCGGACAATTACGAGTGGATACCGCTGACGCGCGTTTTCCACCCGCAACTGCCCGTCGGTTTTGAGCTGCGCTGTCATCCTTTCCAGCTCCTCCTTGCTGGCGCAGCTCAGCACCACCCTCTGGTCCTTGACTTTTCGGACATTTTCCACTTGAAGGCCGCTCACCTTCGCGTTCAACGCCTGTCGGACACGACCCACAACATCGCCGCTGGTCTCCATTGCGTCGCCGGAGGACACAACGATTGAGTGCTTTGGTCTTGCAACCCGCCCTGCACTCTTCGGTTTTGACAGGACCTCCGCGTAGGAGGGCGCTTCCGCCCTCATCTCGGAGACCTGTTTTCCGATCTCCCGGGTTGCAGACTTGAGCTCTTGCATCTCTGCAAGAAGCTCTTCGCCATGGCCGCTGTGGCCTTCGGCGACAGACGCCGCATCCGCACTCCGCCTATCATTTAGTGCTGCCTTCAAGTCCTCAATCTGCATAGTGGTCGCTTCAAGCAGCTTACTGTGCTCCGTAATTTTTAAAATGAGGTCGTCCTCCTTCCTGCCCAATTTTTCCGGTGCAGGGGCCGTCATCTTCAAGTCTGAACTCGCAACACCTCCGACCTCAGGGAGCCTCTGGTGTTCGGACTCCTTCACCAGCTGGTAGAGGCGCTCAATGGCTAGTATCGCCTGGGTCTTGATTTCCGTCTTCAGGTTTCTCGCAAGACCCAGTTGACACTTTGCCTGTTTTAGCCAATGTCGCGCCTCCACCGTCCGGTTCTCGAATTTAGGAGCTGGCTGAGGGGATTTTGGAGAGGGCGCGAGCCCAGGGGACCCATGTTCCAGCAGTGTGTCCAGGCCGTGCCGGGCATAATTTGCTGAACCCACGCTGCGCTGCTTCCTTGGTTGTTTCTCAATGTCGGGAAACAGCTTCCGAACCGCATTGGGTGGGGCCGGTGACTGGGGGGTGGTGTCGCACATGATGGTGGGACGAGTGAGCAAAGTGAGTGGAGCACCTGGCTCTCAAATATATGTCCTGAATCCCTGTAAAGTGGGGATTCAACGTCTTAAATTTAAAAGTAGTTTTCCCTGTATAGAGGGGTTGTCAATAAGACTAAATGATTAATTAATACTTAAGATTTTACCCTGTAAAGGGGGGTCAAATAAATAATAGATAAAATTTGTCAATAATAATAATAATAATAATTATCAATTCTAAGTTTGTCTGTTTAAAGCTAAAATTAGACTTTCATATATAATCTGTATCTAAAGTACACGTCAGACGTGGCGGAAACCAAGAAAAATTTGGTATATTAGATGTCGTGCATCCGAAACGATGATAAAAATTTTTTGGGTCCAGAAAAGGTTTCCCAGTCTTTTCCCTATATAGTATAAGGGAGGGTGGGAGGGCAAAATTTGAAAATTTTTGTTATCCGATCGGGGCGTGCGATACGTCGGGAGAAGCGTCTCGGCGCGGGCCGTCCAACAGAGCGAAAATCCCGGATCGGTTTCCTGAAATAATTTAAAGTTTTGAATGAAAAACGAGTTTTTTCACCAAATTTTTGTCAATTGCGAGGATTTTTCGCGAAACGTCTGGAGTTATTGAGTCAAAAACCTATCCAAATCGTAGATTATAAGTTGCTGAAGCTGTATTAAAAATTTTGTCGCCCTAGGTCAAATATGAAAAAAGTAAAAAATTTTCGAATGAAATATTTTGGTCCAAAGTAACTTTAGGGGTGGAAATTAGTTCGGGGGTTGAGCCCTCGACTGTGAAAAGTACCGAAATGGTTATTGGGAGCTTAGAGGAGATGGTAAAAACTGAAAACCGCTCCGAAATCGGTTGTTTGGTTTCCAAAATATTTCGAATGTATGGAGAATTTGTTCTATATAGGTGGATTCTGAGCAAAGTTAATGTATGGAGAAAATGAAAACTTTAATTTTGACAATTTTTGTTATCCGATCGGGGCGTGCGATACGTCGGGAGAAGCGTCTCGGCGCGGGCCGTCCAACAGAGCGAAAATCCCGGATCGGTTTCCTGAAATAATTTAAAGTTTTGAATGAAAAACGAGTTTTTTCACCAAATTTTTGTCAATTGCGAGGATTTTTCGCGAAACGTCTGGAGTTATTGAGTCAAAAACCTATCCAAATCGTAGATTATAAGTTGCTGAAGCTGTATTAAAAATTTTGTCGCCCTAGGTCAAATATGAAAAAAGTAAAAAATTTTCGAATGAAATATTTTGGTCCAAAGTAACTTTAGGGGTGGAAATTAGTTCGGGGGTTGAGCCCTCGACTGTGAAAAGTACCGAAATGGTTATTGGGAGCTTAGAGGAGATGGTAAAAACTGAAAACCGCTCCGAAATCGGTTGTTTGGTTTCCAAAATATTTCGAATGTATGGAGAATTTGTTCTATATAGGTGGATTCTGAGCAAAGTTAATGTATGGAGAAAATGAAAACTTTAATTTTGACAATTTTTGTTATCCGATCGGGGCGTGCGATACGTCGGGAGAAGCGTCTCGGCGGGGCCGTCCAACAGAGCGAAAATCCCGGATCGGTTTCCTGAAATAATTTAAAGTTTTGAATGAAAAACGAGTTTTTTCACCAAATTTTTGTCAATTGCGAGGATTTTTCGCGAAACGTCTGGAGTTATTGAGTCAAAAACCTATCCAAATCGTAGATTATAAGTTGCTGAAGCTGTATTAAAAATTTTGTCGCCCTAGGTCAAATATGAAAAAAGTAAAAAATTTTCGAATGAAATATTTTGGTCCAAAGTAACTTTAGGGGTGGAAATTAGTTCGGGGGTTGAGCCCTCGACTGTGAAAAGTACCGAAATGGTTATTGGGAGCTTAGAGGAGATGGTAAAAACTGAAAACCGCTCCGAAATCGGTTGTTTGGTTTCCAAAATATTTCGAATGTATGGAGAATTTGTTCTATATAGGTGGATTCTGAGCAAAGTTAATGTATGGAGAAAATGAAAACTTTAATTTTGACAATTTTTGTTATCCGATCGGGGCGTGCGATACGTCGGGAGAAGCGTCTCGGCGCGGGCCGTCCAACAGAGCGAAAATCCCGGATCGGTTTCCTGAAATAATTTAAAGTTTTGAATGAAAAACGAGTTTTTTCACCAAATTTTTGTCAATTGCGAGGATTTTTCGCGAAACGTCTGGAGTTATTGAGTCAAAAACCTATCCAAATCGTAGATTATAAGTTGCTGAAGCTGTATTAAAAATTTTGTCGCCCTAGGTCAAATATGAAAAAAGTAAAAAATTTTCGAATGAAATATTTTGGTCCAAAGTAACTTTAGGGGTGGAAATTAGTTCGGGGGTTGAGCCCTCGACTGTGAAAAGTACCGAAATGGTTATTGGGAGCTTAGAGGAGATGGTAAAAACTGAAAACCGCTCCGAAATCGGTTGTTTGGTTTCCAAAATATTTCGAATGTATGGAGAATTTGTTCTATATAGGTGGATTCTGAGCAAAGTTAATGTATGGAGAAAATGAAAACTTTAATTTTGACAATTTTTGTTATCCGATCGGGGCGTGCGATACGTCGGGAGAAGCGTCTCGGCGCGGGCCGTCCAACAGAGCGAAAATCCCGGATCGGTTTCCTGAAATAATTTAAAGTTTTGAATGAAAAACGAGTTTTTTCACCAAATTTTTGTCAATTGCGAGGATTTTTCGCGAAACGTCTGGAGTTATTGAGTCAAAAACCTATCCAAATCGTAGATTATAAGTTGCTGAAGCTGTATTAAAAATTTTGTCGCCCTAGGTCAAATATGAAAAAAGTAAAAAATTTTCGAATGAAATATTTTGGTCCAAAGTAACTTTAGGGGTGGAAATTAGTTCGGGGGTTGAGCCCTCGACTGTGAAAAGTACCGAAATGGTTATTGGGAGCTTAGAGGAGATGGTAAAAACTGAAAACCGCTCCGAAATCGGTTGTTTGGTTTCCAAAATATTTCGAATGTATGGAGAATTTGTTCTATATAGGTGGATTCTGAGCAAAGTTAATGTATGGGAAAATGAAAACTTTAATTTTGACAATTTTTGTTATCCGATCGGGGCGTGCGATACGTCGGGAGAAGCGTCTCGGCGCGGGCCGTCCAACAGAGCGAAAATCCCGGATCGGTTTCCTGAAATAATTTAAAGTTTTGAATGAAAAACGAGTTTTTTCACCAAATTTTTGTCAATTGCGAGGATTTTTCGCGAAACGTCTGGAGTTATTGAGTCAAAAACCTATCCAAATCGTAGATTATAAGTTGCTGAAGCTGTATTAAAAATTTTGTCGCCCTAGGTCAAATATGAAAAAAGTAAAAAATTTTCGAATGAAATATTTTGGTCCAAAGTAACTTTAGGGGTGGAAATTAGTTCGGGGGTTGAGCCCTCGACTGTGAAAAGTACCGAAATGGTTATTGGGAGCTTAGAGGAGATGGTAAAAAACTGAAAACCGCTCCGAAATCGGTTGTTTGGTTTCCAAAATATTTCGAATGTATGGAGAATTTGTTCTATATAGGTGGATTCTGAGCAAAGTTAATGTATGGAGAAAATGAAAACTTTAATTTTGACAATTTTTGTTATCCGATCGGGGCGTGCGATACGTCGGGAGAAGCGTCTCGGCGCGGGCCGTCCAACAGAGCGAAAATCCCGGATCGGTTTCCTGAAATAATTTAAAGTTTTGAATGAAAAACGAGTTTTTTCACCAAATTTTTGTCAATTGCGAGGATTTTTCGCGAAACGTCTGGAGTTATTGAGTCAAAAACCTATCCAAATCGTAGATTATAAGTTGCTGAAGCTGTATTAAAAATTTTGTCGCCCTAGGTCAAATATGAAAAAAGTAAAAAATTTTCGAATGAAATATTTTGGTCCAAAGTAACTTTAGGGGTGGAAATTAGTTCGGGGGTTGAGCCCTCGACTGTGAAAAGTACCGAAATGGTTATTGGGAGCTTAGAGGAGATGGTAAAAACTGAAAACCGCTCCGAAATCGGTTGTTTGGTTTCCAAAATATTTCGAATGTATGGAGAATTTGTTCTATATAGGTGGATTCTGAGCAAAGTTAATGTATGGAGAAAAATGAAAACTTTAATTTTGACAATTTTTGTTATCCGATCGGGGCGTGCGATACGTCGGAGAAGCGTCTCGGCGCGGGCCGTCCACAGAGCGAAAATCCCGGATCGGTTTCCTGAAATTTTAAAGTTTTGAATGAAAAACGAGTTTTTTCACCAAATTTTTGTCAATTGCGAGGATTTTTCGCGAAACGTCTGGAGTTATTGAGTCAAAAACCTATCCAAATCGTAGATTATAAGTTGCTGAAGCTGTATTAAAAATTTTGTCGCCCTAGGTCAAATATGAAAAAAGTAAAAATTTTCGAATGAAATATTTTGGTCCAAAGTAACTTTAGGGGTGGAAATTAGTTCGGGGGTTGAGCCCTCGACTGTGAAAAGTACCGAAATGGTTATTGGGAGCTTAGAGGAGATGGTAAAAACTGAAAACCGCTCCGAAATCGGTTGTTTGGTTTCCAAAATATTTCGAATGTATGGAGAATTTGTTCTATATAGGTGGATTCTGAGCAAAGTTAATGTATGGAGAAAATGAAAACTTTAATTTTGACAATTTTTGTTATCCGATCGGGGCGTGCGATACGTCGGGAGAAGCGTCTCGGCGCGGGCCGTCCAACAGAGCGAAAATCCCGGATCGGTTTCCTGAAATAATTTAAAGTTTTGAATGAAAAACGAGTTTTTTCACCAAATTTTTGTCAATTGCGAGGATTTTTCGCGAAACGTCTGGAGTTATTGAGTCAAAAACCTATCCAAATCGTAGATTATAAGTTGCTGAAGCTGTATTAAAAATTTTGTCGCCCTAGGTCAAATATGAAAAAAGTAAAAAATTTTCGAATGAAATATTTTGGTCCAAAGTAACTTTAGGGGTGGAAATTAGTTCGGGGGTTGAGCCCTCGACTGTGAAAAGTACCGAAATGGTTATTGGGAGCTTAGAGGAGATGGTAAAAACTGAAAACCGCTCCGAAATCGGTTGTTTGGTTTCCAAAATATTTCGAATGTATGGAGAATTTGTTCTATATAGGTGGATTCTGAGCAAAGTTAATGTATGGAGAAATGAAAACTTTAATTTTGACAATTTTTGTTATCCGATCGGGGCGTGCGATACGTCGGGAGAAGCGTCTCGGCGCGGCCGTCCAACAGAGCGAAAATCCCGGATCGGTTTCCTGAAATAATTTAAAGTTTTGAATGAAAAACGAGTTTTTTCACCAAATTTTGTCAATTGCGAGGATTTTTCGCGAAACGTCTGGAGTTATTGAGTCAAAAACCTATCCAAATCGTAGATTATAAGTTGCTGAAGCTGTATTAAAAATTTTGTCGCCCTAGGTCAAATATGAAAAAAGTAAAAAATTTTCGAATGAAATATTTTGGTCCAAAGTAACTTTAGGGGTGGAAATTAGTTCGGGGGTTGAGCCCTCGACTGTGAAAAGTACCGAAATGGTTATTGGGAGCTTAGAGGAGATGGTAAAAACTGAAAACCGCTCCGAAATCGGTTGTTTGGTTTCCAAAATATTTCGAATGTATGGAGAATTTGTTCTATATAGGTGGATTCTGAGCAAAGTTAATGTATGGAGAAAATGAAAACTTTAATTTTGACAATTTTTGTTTCCGATCGGGCGTGCGATACGTCGGGAGAAGCGTCTCGGCGCGGGCCGTCCAACAGAGCGAAAATCCCGGATCGGTTTCCTGAAATAATTTAAAAGTTTTGAATGAAAAACGAGTTTTTTCACCAAATTTTTGTCAATTGCGAGGATTTTTCGCGAAACGTCTGGAGTTATTGAGTCAAAAACCTATCCAAATCGTAGATTATAAGTTGCTGAAGCTGTATTAAAAATTTTGTCGCCCTAGGTCAAATATGAAAAAAGTAAAAAATTTTCGAATGAAATTTTTGGTCCAAAGTAACTTTAGGGTGGAAATTAGTTCGGGGGTTGAGCCCTCGACTGTGAAAAGTACCGAAATGGTTATTGGAGCTTAGAGGAGATGGTAAAAACTGAAAACCGCTCCGAAATCGGTTGTTTGGTTTCCAAAATATTCGAATGTATGGAGAATTTGTTCTATATAGGTGGATTCTGAGCAAAGTTAATGTATGGGAAAATGAAAACTTTAATTTTGACAATTTTTGTTATCCGATCGGGCGTGCGATACGTCGGGAGAAGCGTCTCGGCGCGGGCCGTCCAACAGAGCGAAAATCCCGGATCGGTTTCCTGAAATAATTTAAAGTTTTGAATGAAAAACGAGTTTTTTCACCAAATTTTGTCAATTGCGAGGATTTTTCGCGAAACGTCTGGAGTTATTGAGTCAAAAACCTATCCAAATCGTAGATTATAAGTTGCTGAAGCTGTATTAAAAATTTTGTCGCCCTAGGTCAAATATGAAAAAAGTAAAAAATTTTCGAGTGAAATATTTTGGTCCAAAGTAACTTTAGGGGTGGAAATTAGTTCGGGGGTTGAGCCCTCGACTGTGAAAAGTACCGAAATGGTTATTGGGAGCTTAGAGGAATGGTAAAACTGAAAACCGCTCCGAAATCGGTTGTTTGGTTTCCAAAATATTTCGAATGTATGGAGAATTTGTTCTATATAGGTGGATTCTGAGCAAAGTTAATGTATGGAGAAAATGAAAACTTTAATTTTGACAATTTTTGTTATCCGATCGGGGCGTGCGATACGTCGGAGAAGCGCTCGGCGCGGGCCGTCCAACAGAGCGAAAATCCCGGATCGGTTTCCTGAAATAATTTAAAGTTTTGAATGAAAAACGAGTTTTTTTCACACAAATTTTTGTCAATTGCGAGGATTTTTCGCGAAACGTCTGGAGTTATTCTGAGTCAAAAACCTATCCAAATCGTAGATTATAAGTTGCTGAAGCTGTATTAAAAATTTTGTCGCCCTAGGTCAAATATGAAAAAAGTAAAAAATTTTCGAATGAAATATTTTGTCCAAAGTAACTTTAGGGGTGAAATTAGTTCGGGGGTTGAGCCCTCGACTGTGAAAAGTACCGAAATGGTTATTGGGAGCTTAGAGGAGATGGTAAAAACTGAAAACCGCTCCGAAATCGGTTGTTTGGTTTCCAAAATATTTCGAATGTATGGAGAATTTGTTCTATATAGGTGGATTCTGAGCAAAGTTAATGTATGGAGAAAATGAAAACTTTAATTTTGACAATTTTTGTTATCCGATCGGGGCGTGCGATACGTCGGGAGAAGCGTCTCGGCGCGGGCCGTCCAACAGAGCGAAAATCCCGGATCGGTTTCCTGAAATAATTTAAAGTTTTGAATGAAAAACGAGTTTTTTCACCAAATTTTTGTCAATTGCGAGGATTTTTCGCGAAACGTCTGGAGTTATTGAGTCAAAAACCTATCCAAATCGTAGATTATAAGTTGCTGAAGCTGTATTAAAATTTTGTCGCCCTAGGTCAAATATGAAAAAAGTAAAAAATTTTCGAATGAAATATTTTGGTCCAAAGTAACTTTAGGGGTGGAAATTAGTTCGGGGGTTGAGCCCTCGACTGTGAAAAGTACCGAAATGGTTATTGGGAGCTTAGAGGAGATGGTAAAAACTGAAAACCGCTCCGAAATCGGTTGTTTGGTTTCCAAAATATTTCGAATGTATGGAGAATTTGTTCTATATAGGTGGATTCTGAGCAAAGTTAATGTATGGAGAAAATGAAAACTTTAATTTTGACAATTTTGTTATCCGATCGGGGCGTGCGATACGTCGGGAGAAGCGTCTCGGCGCGGGCCGTCCAACAGAGCGAAAATCCGGATCGGTTTCCTGAAATAATTTAAAGTTTTGAATGAAAAACGAGTTTTTTCACCAAATTTTTGTCAATTGCGAGGATTTTTCGCGAAACGTCTGGAGTTATTGAGTCAAAAACCTATCCAAATCGTAGATTATAAGTTGCTGAAGCTGTATTAAAAATTTTGTCCCTAGGTCAAATATGAAAAAAGTAAAAAATTTTCGAATGAAATATTTTGGTCCAAAGTAACTTTAGGGGTGGAAATTAGTTCGGGGGTTGAGCCCTCGACTGTGAAAAGTACCGAAATGGTTATTGGGAGCTTAGAGGAGATGGTAAAAACTGAAAACCGCTCCGAAATCGGTTGTTTGGTTTCCAAAATATTTCGAATGTATGGAGAATTTGTTCTATATAGGTGGATTCTGAGCAAAGTTAATGTATGGAGAAATGAAAACTTTAATTTTGACAATTTTTGTTATCCGATCGGGGCGTGCGATACGTCGGGAGAAGCGTCTCGGCGCGGGCCGTCCAACAGAGCGAAAATCCCGGATCGGTTTCCTGAAATAATTTAAAGTTTTGAATGAAAAACGAGTTTTTTCACCAAATTTTTGTCAATTGCGAGGATTTTTCGCGAAACGTCTGGAGTATTGAGTCAAAAACCTATCCAAATCGTAGATTATAAGTTGCTGAAGCTGTATTAAAAATTTTGTCGCCCTAGGTAAATATGAAAAAAGTAAAAAATTTTCGAATGAAATATTTTGGTCCAAAGTAACTTTAGGGGTGGAAATTAGTTCGGGGGTTGAGCCCTCGACTGTGAAAAGTACCGAAATGGTTATTGGAGCTTAGAGGAGATGGTAAAAACTGAAAACCGCTCCGAAATCGGTTGTTTGGTTTCCAAATATTTCGAATGTATGGAGAATTTGTTCTATATAGGTGGATTCTGAGCAAAGTTAATGTATGGAGAAAATGAAAACTTTAATTTTGACAATTTTTGTTATCCGATCGGCGTGCGTGCGATACGTCGGGAGAAGCGTCTCGGCGCGGGCCGTCCAACAGAGCGAAAATCCCGGATCGGTTTCCTGAAATAATTTAAAGTTTTGAATGAAAAACGAGTTTTTTTCACCAAATTTTGTCAATTGCGAGGATTTTTCGCGAAACGTCTGGAGTTATTGAGTCAAAAACCTATCCAAATCGTAGATTATAAGTTGCTGAAGCTGTATTAAAAATTTTGTCGCCCTAGGTCAAATATGAAAAAAGTAAAAAATTTTCGAATGAAATATTTTGGTCCAAAGTAACTTTAGGGGTGGAAATTAGTTCGGGGGTTGAGCCCTCGACTGTGAAAAGTACCGAAATGGTTATTGGGAGCTTAGAGGAGATGGTAAAAACTGAAAACCGCTCCGAAATCGGTTGTTTGGTTTCCAAAATATTTCGAATGTATGGAGAATTTGTTCTATATAGGTGGATTCTGAGCAAAGTTAATGTATGGAGAAAATGAAAACTTTAATTTTGACAATTTTTGTTATCCGATCGGGGCGTGCGATACGTCGGGAGAAGCGTCTCGGCGCGGGCCGTCCAACAGAGCGAAAATCCCGGATCGGTTTCCTGAAATAATTTAAAGTTTTGAATGAAAAAACGAGTTTTTTCACCAAATTTTTGTCAATTGCGAGGATTTTTCGCGAAACGTCTGGAGTTATTGAGTCAAAAACCTATCCAAATCGTAGATTATAAGTTGCTGAAGCTGTATTAAAAATTTTGTCGCCCTAGGTCAAATATGAAAAAAGTAAAAAATTTTTCGAATGAAATATTTTGGTCCAAAGTAACTTTAGGGGTGGAAATTAGTTCGGGGGTTGAGCCCTCGACTGTGAAAAGTACCGAAATGGTTATTGGGAGCTTAGAGGAGATGGTATTAAAAACTGAAAACCGCTCCGAAATCGGTTGTTTGGTTTCCAAAATATTTCGAATGTATGGAGAATTTGTTCTATATAGGTGGATTCTGAGCAAGTTAATGTATGGAGAAATGAAAACTTTAATTTTGACAATTTTTGTTATCCGATCGGGGCGTGCGATACGTCGGGAGAAGCGTCTCGGCGCGGGCCGTCCAACAGAGCGAAAATCCCGGATCGGTTTCCTGAAATAATTTAAAGTTTTGAATGAAAAACGAGTTTTTTCACCAAATTTTTGTCAATTGCGAGGATTTTTCGCGAAACGTCTGGAGTTATTGAGTCAAAAACCTATCCAAATCGTAGATTATAAGTTGCTGAAGCTGTATTAAAAATTTTGTCGCCCTAGGTCAAATATGAAAAAAGTAAAAAATTTTCGAATGAAATATTTTGGTCCAAAGTAACTTTAGGGGTGGAAATTAGTTCGGGGGTTGAGCCCTCGACTGTGAAAAGTACCGAAATGGTTATTGGGAGCTTAGAGGAGATGGTAAAAACTGAAAACCGCTCCGAAATCGGTTGTTTGGTTTCCAAAATATTTCGAATGTATGGAGAATTTGTTCTATATAGGTGGATTCTGAGCAAAGTTAATGTATGGAGAAAAATGAAAACTTTAATTTTGACAATTTTTGTTATCCGATCGGGGCGTGCGATACGTCGGGAGAAGCGTCTCGGCGCGGGCCGTCCAACAGAGCGAAAATCCCGGATCGGTTTCCTGAAATAATTTAAAGTTTTGAATGAAAAACGAGTTTTTTCACCAAATTTTTGTCAATTGCGAGGATTTTTCGCGAAACGTCTGGAGTTATTGAGTCAAAAACCTATCCAAATCGTAGATTATAAGTTGCTGAAGCTGTATTAAAAATTTTGTCGCCCTAGGTCAAATATGAAAAAAGTAAAAAATTTTCGAATGAAATATTTTGGTCCAAAGTAACTTTAGGGGTGGAAATTAGTTCGGGGGTTGAGCCCTCGACTGTGAAAAGTACCGAAATGGTTATTGGGAGCTTAGAGGAGATGGTAAAAAACTGAAAAAACCGCTCCGAAATCGGTTGTTTGGTTTCAAATATTTCGAATGTATGGAGAATTTGTTCTATATAGGTGGATTTCTGAGCAAAGTTAACTGTATGGAGAAAATGAAAACTTTAATTTGACAATTTTTGTTATCCGATCGGGCGTGCGATACGTCGGGAGAAGCGTCTCGGCGCGGGCCGTCCAACAGAGCGAAAATCCCGGATCGGTTTCTGAAATAATTTAAAGTTTTGAATGAAAAACGAGTTTTTTCACCAAATTTTTGTCAATTGCGAGGATTTTTCGCGAAACGTCTGGAGTTATTGAGTCAAAAACCTATCCAAATCGTAGATTATAAGTTGTGAAGCTGTATTAAAAATTTTGTCGCCCTAGGTCAAATATGAAAAAAGTAAAAAATTTTCGAATGAAATATTTTGGTCCAAAGTAACTTTAGGGGTGGAAATTAGTTCGGGGGTTGAGCCCTCGACTGTGAAAAGTACCGAAATGGTTATTGGGAGCTTAGAGGAGATGGTAAAAACTGAAAACGCTCCGAAATCGGTTGTTTGGTTTCCAAAATATTTCGGTTAGGTTAGGTTAGGTTAGGTTAGGTTAGGTTAGGTTAGTTAGGTTAGGTTAGGTTAGGTTAGGTTAGGTTAGGTTAGGTTAGGTTAGGTTAGGTTAGGTAGGTTAGGTTAGGTTAGGTTAGGTTAGGTTAGGTTAGGTTAGGTTAGGTTAGGTTAGGTTAGGTTAGGTTAGGTTAGGTTAGGTTAGGTTAGGTTAGGTTAGGTTAGGTTAGGTTAGGTTAGGTTAGGTTAGGTTAGGTTAGGTTAGGTTAGGTTAGGTTAGGTTAGGTTAGGTTAGGTTAGGTTTTTTTTTTTTTTTTTTTTTTTTTTTTTTTTTTTTTTTTACAGCAGGAGGGGAAATCCTCATGGAGACTCACACCTCCCCACGAATAGGGAGGTGTGAGTACTGCCGGACTCTTACCGGCTAAAACCCCTCCTGCTGTGCCGAGTTGCCCCTCTGACATAATCAGAGACTTAATTTTCCTTTTTTGGGTTCTGATTATTTGTGCCAATTTTAATTTTTTAAATTTACTACTTAAATACATAATACAATAATATATATAATACATATAACATATAAATATAATAATATTGTTGACGCTACTGTCATATATTATGATATCAATATACATACTAAGCGCCCCGTTCTTCGCCTCTTCGTCGGGGTATTTGCAATTTTGTACTCGTGTTCTCCGTCTTTTATACGTCCGTTTTTGCTTTAAGCGCCCTGCCATGCGTAGCATGACATGGGTCGCTTATGCAGGCTCAGCGGTCTTCCGTTCTAGGATGGTCTGAACTACGAGCACTTTGTGATGCCCGACGAAGAGCCTCGTCATTAGTAGTATTGGCGGCGTTTCTGGCGTTTGCGGACTTCACTACCATCACTATGAAGTCGATGAAGTCCGCCCTATATTTCTTGTCTCTGATTAGACTCGGTAGTGTGGCCTGTAGCACCCTTTGGTCAATTTTCGTCTCCAGGGATATCCGCGCTCGCTCGTGTTGTGGACACTCCACCAGTAGATGAGGGAGGGACTCTGTGACCCGGTCATCGCAGACGCACGAAGGGCTCTCTTTACACTTGAAGCGTGCTAGGTATTCCGAGAACCCACCGTGCCCCGTCAACGCCTGTGCTAGCTCTTTGGTCATTTCCAACTTCTTCACTGTTGCGTAAGCTTCTACGGCATTGGGGAAGAACAACCTTGTCGTCGACGCCGTGGTGCCAGTCCTGTACCTATGATCCCATTCGCCAAGAGACTCCAGACGTATCATCTTTTTGGCGAATGAGACCGGGCACCGATCATAGTCTGGTTTCCTTTTTGACCCCAGGGCAGCCTCCTTCGCCAGCACGTCCGCTCTTTCGTTGCCCTCCAGTCCCGCATGGGCTTTTATCCAGAATAGAGAACGCTCTTGCCCCGGCTCGCGCAGTGGCGCAGAGCGTCTCTCGTTGCTACCGCCAAGGGATGATGAGCACTGTGGTTCGCAATAGTCTGGAGCGCCGCCATAGAGTCGCTGTAGACGGCATGCGAGTTGTTCCTCCCTTTAAGGATTTCCCCCATTGCCTCTTTTATGGCCAGTAGTTCAGCCTGGTAGACGGTGCAGTGTGACGATAGCGCTAATTTCCGGGATTTGGTCTCTTTATCCTGGGTCCATACTGAGTACGCCGCTCCGACTTTCCCTTCAATTTTGCTACCGTCGGTGAATATGCGCACAGCATAGTTGCTGTGGCTTCGGTATTGTTCCTCGTCTACCAGGTGTCGCAACTCCATCTCATGCTGTTCACTGGGATGGGGGCTCTCCATTGCCGGTGCCATCCGCTCAACCTCCCGATCCCCAAGTATCGACTGGTGTACTCCCCTCTTGGCCTTATATAGGGTCGAGACTTCCCGGATTCGAATATCGAGGGGTAGTACACCAGCCAGCACCAGAGCGGAGTTCAGGGAGACCGTACGGTACGCTCGACAGAGCTTCTGCGCAAAGCTCCGCTGGACCGCGTTTAGCTGCCTCCGGACTCCCAGCTTGTCGGCCGCGGGTGCCCATGCTGCCGCCGCATAGAGGAGTATAGGCTCCACCGCAGCAGTGTATATGCTCCTGATGATGTCCGGATGGAGACCCCAGCCGACCCTAGCCGCTCTGGCCAGCTGCTTGTACACGCCGACAGCTTTGGCGCATACGTTTTTAACGTGAATGTTAAACGTCAGTTTGCTGTCGATCGTGAGACCAAGCAGCTTTATGTCGCTCGACATTGTTACGTCGGTGCCGCCCATCCTCAGGCGTGGTGTGTCGTACTTCAGTTTGCGCGTCACGGTCATAGCCGTGGTTTTATGTGGCGCAAATCTGAGTTTATTTCTGACACCCCACGCCCGGACATATTCGAGGGCGGCATTGGCCTGCCGCTCAATTTTGGCAGCTGTGTCCCCATCGAACACCATCACGACGTCATCCGCGAACGCCTGGCACCTACTCCTCTCGCTCCATCGTTTTTAGCAGAGGATCCAGAAGCAGATTCCATAGTATGGGCCCGCCTATGGACCCTGCACGCAGCCTTTCTCAGTTCTCCGCCGGTGTTCCACACCCAAGTACCTCACCGCCACACTCCTCTCGCTCAGATAGCTGTCCATGACCCTCCTCAAGTTTATCGGACACTTTTCCTCAGCCAGTCTTAGTTTTATGGCTGGCCACCATGCGCTATCGAAGGCTCCCTCTATGTCCAGAGACACGATCACGATCAGCTTCTTCTCATCCAGCTTCGTTCGGATGTGCTGAATCAAGTCGTAGAGGGAGTCCTCGGTACTTCTCTGTGGCATGAAGCCGTACTGGCGAGTACTCATCCTGGGTAGTATGTAGAACTTGAGTCGGGCCACCAACATCTTCTCGTACACCTTCCCTAGTACAGGCAATAGCCCAATCGGCCTGTATGATTTTGGGGCGGTGTAGGAATCCTTTCCGGGTTTTCGAAGGATTACCACAGTAGCCTCCTTCCATGAGCGAGGAAAGTAGTGGCAAGCGAGACACCTGTTGAGCAGTCCCAGGAACAAGGCGGGGTCATTGCTGACGGCCTGCGCACAGATGTCCGCCGTCAAGCCGTCCGGACCGGGGGCCTTCTTGGGGTCGAACGATGCGAGTGCCCTTTTTAGTTCGTCGGGGCGAAAGGGTGGGTCACTAGATTGTTCCGGGTCCCCATCATTGATTCCTTCCGCCCTCCAGCGATTGAGCCCCTGCTCCTCGCTGTCCTCTGCCGTATCATCCGGTGGGTAGAAAGTCTCGGCCAACAGTTCGGCCGATCCCATCGCGTCCAACACCCTCCCTTCCTTTTCCAGGGGGAGATCCTCCTCTTTTTGTTGTCCTGCCTATGACCCTGTATATCCCCTGCCACAGACCTTCGGTGGTTTGCTTCTCACAGAAGTGCTTCCAGCTCTCGACCTGTGCTTTTGCTGCTTCCTGCTCATACCTTTTCTTCTGTTTCAGGTACTCCTCGACGACCGCAGCTCTACGGACGGGTGCTGCACAGCGGATTCTCCTCTTTTTGGTGGCGACGTCCTTCTTCAACCCGGCGAGTTCATCGGACCACCACGGCATTGTGAGATTTTGTTTTGATTTCTTTTTCGGAATGCTACTGTTTGCTGCTTCTACTAATATTCGTGTGTATGTGCTTATGGCTTGTTCTAATATGTTTTTGTCATTTATGGTTTCTATTTCCTCTATTTTTAATTTGTTTGGCAGCAATTGAGACAGTTTCGCATGAAACTGTCTCCAATTAGCTTTCTTGGTATTGTAAATTCTAGTTGTCCTGTTTATAATTTGTCCTTTCTGTTTTTCTAGTTTTAATTTAAACTCAATGCCGTTGTGATCCGATCCCGTCAGGTCCTCCAATACTCGCCAGCCGTCCACTAACACCAGCATGTCCGCCGTGCAGGCAGTGACATCGACGCAACTAGTGTAGCGTCGGTGTCCCCTCACCACGTCGAAGGTCGGAGTTTCTCCTCTGTTAAGTATCTGCAGTCCCAGCTGATCGAGAGCTCCAAGCACTTCCTCTCCTCTGTCATCGTTCCTGCTGCTTCCCCACCAGATATTCCAGGCGTTTACGTCGCCCGCCACGATGAGCCCCATGGGCCCCAGCTTGCTTTCTACGCCGCGGAGGTGCTCCAGGTATGGCCCTAGGGGAGTTTCTGGTTCGAAATAAAGGGAAACCAGCGTGATCCTCCAGGCGTGGGTTCGGATTCCCACCACGACGATGTTGTGTGTGGTGAGTTGCGGGTACTGCGTGACCTCTATGTCTGCGTCGAAGACGGCAATTGCCGCTTTTATTTTCCCTTCTCCTCTGTCAGCGCTCTGGAAGACCCTTACGCCCTGGTATCCCCGCATTCTCCCTTCTCGTCCTATGTAGGGCTCCTGGAGCAGAGCCACGGCGCAGCCGCGTTTTTCAGCCTCTATCAGGAGCTCATTCGTGGCCAGCTTACTACGCTGTAGGTTTGCCTGCAGCACCTTGTACCCAGTAGTGGCAGCAGGGACCACCTTAGCAATACGCTACCGAGGCGCGTGCCAATGCATCCCACTTTAGGCGGATCGGGCACTCGTTACTAAAAACGTTATGGTCCACCTTTGTACATTTGCGACGTGACAGTTTCTGCACGTCGCTGTTTTTCCCTCTGCATGGGCGGGACAGTTGGCCTTCAAATGTGCACCTCCACAGTGGTTGCACAGGTCGACCGATTCTGTGCAGGTCTTTCGACCATGCCCATAGGACATGCATCTGCTGCATTGAACCAGCGGAGACTGGTCCAGCACCTTGACGTGCTGTAAGTCAATAAATACCCTGCCGGCCGTCGTCAGCCGTTCCCACATCCTTGGTGACACCTGGAGGATGACGTGGTTCTCTAGCGGGTTCCGCGCCCTCCTCCGGTACTTGACGACTATGTCAGATTCTTCGGCCGACAGGCCCTCCAACAGGCGCGCGTTCTGCGTCTTAAGGGCGGCCTTTATGTCCTCGTCGCTGTTATAGGCCAGAAGGTCCCGGACAATTACGAGTGGATTTCGCTGACGTGCGTTTTCCACCCGCAACTGCCCGTCGGTCCTGAGCTGCGTCGTCATTCTCTCTAACTCCTCCTTGCTGGCGCAGCTCAGCACCACCCTCCGGTCCTTGACTTTTCGGACTTTTTGCACCTGAAGACCGCTCACCTTCGCGTTCAACGCCTGCCGGACTCTACCCACAACGTCGGCGCCGGTTTCCATGTTGTCACCAGAGGACACGACAACTGAGTGTTTCGGTCTTGCGACTCGCCCTGCACTCTTTGGCTTCGACAGGACCTCCGCATAGGAGGGCACATCTGCCCTCGGTTAGGTTAGGTTAGGTTAGGTTAGGTTAGGTTAGGTTAGGTTAGGTTAGGTTAGGTTAGGTTAGGTTAGGTTAGGTTAGGTTAGGTTAGGTTAGGTTAGGTTAGGTTAGGTTAGGTTAGGTTAGGTTAGGTTAGGTTAGGTTAGGTTAGGTTAGGTTAGGTTAGGTTAGGTTAGGTTAGGTTAGGTTAGGTTAGGTTAGGTTAGGTTAGGTTAGGTTAGGTTAGGTTAGGTTAGGTTAGGTTAGGTTAGGTTAGGTTAGGTTAGGTTAGGTTAGGTTAGGTTAGGTTAGGTTAGGTTAGGTTAGGTTAGGTTAGGTTAGGTTAGGTTAGGTTAGGTTAGGTTAGGTTAGGTTAGGTTAGGTTAGGTTAGTTAGGTTAGGTTAGGTTAGGTTAGGTTAGGTTAGGTTAGGTTAGGTTAGGTTAGGTTAGGTTAGGTTAGGTTAGGTTAGGTTAGGTTAGGTTAGGTTAGGTTAGGTTAGGTTAGGTTAGGTTAGGTTAGGTTAGGTTAGGTTAGGTTAGGTTAGGTTAGGTTAGGTTAGGTTAGGTTAGGTTAGGTTAGTTAGGTTAGGTTAGGTTAGGTTAGGTTAGGTTAGGTTAGGTTAGGTTAGGTTAGGTTAGGTTAGGTTAGGTTAGGTTAGGTTAGGTTAGGTTAGGTTAGGTTAGGTTAGGTTAGGTTAGGTTAGGTTAGGTTAGGTTAGGTTAGGTTAGGTTAGGTTAGGTTAGGTTAGGTTAGGTTAGGTTAGGTTAGGTTAGGTTAGGTTAGGTTAGGTTAGGTTAGGTTAGGTTAGGTTAGGTTAGGTTAGGTTAGGTTAGGTTAGGTTAGGTTAGGTTAGGTTAGGTTAGGTTAGGTTAGGTTAGGTTTTTTTTTTTTTTTTTTTTTTTTTTTTTTTTTTTTTTTTTACAGCAGGAGGGGAAATCCTCATGGAGACTCACACCTCCCCACGAATAGGGAGGTGTGAGTACTGCCGGACTCTTACCGGCTAAAACCCCTCCTGCTGTGCCGAGTTGCCCCTCTGACATAATCAGAGACTTAATTTTCCTTTTTTGGGTTCTGATTATTTGTGCCAATTTTAATTTTTTAAATTTACTACTTAAATACATAATACAATAAATATATAATACATATAACATATAAATAATAATATTGTTGACGCTACTGTCATATATTATGATATCAATATACATACTAAGCGCCCCGTTCTTCGCCTCTTCGTCGGGGTATTTGCAATTTTGTACTCGTGTTCTCCGTCTTTTATACGTCCGTTTTTGCTTTAAGCGCCCTGCCATGCGTAGCATGACATGGGTCGCTTATGCAGGCTCAGCGGTCTTCCGTTCTAGGATGGTCTGAACTACGAGCACTTTG
This sequence comes from Spodoptera littoralis, assembly GCA_902850265.1. Taxonomy (NCBI): domain Eukaryota; kingdom Metazoa; phylum Arthropoda; class Insecta; order Lepidoptera; family Noctuidae; genus Spodoptera; species Spodoptera littoralis. The sequence goes on along the minus strand of LR824542.2, from coordinate 21,587 downwards.
TGATGCCCGACGAAGAGCCTCGTCATTAGTAGTATTGGCGGCGTTTCTGGCGTTTGCGGACTTCACTACCATCACTATGAAGTCGATGAAGTCCGCCCTATATTTCTTGTCTCTGATTAGACTCGGTAGTGTGGCCTGTAGCACCCTTTGGTCAATTTTCGTCTCCAGGGATATCCGCGCTCGCTCGTGTTGTGGACACTCCACCAGTAGATGAGGGAGGGACTCTGTGACCCGGTCATCGCAGACGCACGAAGGGCTCTCTTTACACTTGAAGCGTGCTAGGTATTCCGAGAACCCACCGTGCCCCGTCAACGCCTGTGCTAGCTCTTTGGTCATTTCAACTTCTTCACTGTTGCGTAAGCTTCTACGGCATTGGGGAAGAACAACCTTGTCGTCGACGCCGTGGTGCCAGTCCTGTACCTATGATCCCATTCGCCAAGAGACTCCAGACGTATCATCTTTTTGGCGAATGAGACCGGGCACCGATCATAGTCTGGTTTCCTTTTTGACCCCAGGGCAGCCTCCTTCGCCAGCACGTCCGCTCTTTCGTTGCCCTCCAGTCCCGCATGGGCTTTTATCCAGAATAGAGAACGCTCTTGCCCCGGCTCGCGCAGTGGCGCAGAGCGTCTCTCGTTGCTACCGCCAAGGGATGATGAGCACTGTGGTTCGCAATAGTCTGGAGCGCCGCCATAGAGTCGCTGTAGACGGCATGCGAGTTGTTCCTCCCTTTAAGGATTTCCCCCATTGCCTCTTTTATGGCCAGTAGTTCAGCCTGGTAGACGGTGCAGTGTGACGATAGCGCTAATTTCCGGGATTTGGTCTCTTTATCCTGGGTCCATACTGAGTACGCCGCTCCGACTTTCCCTTCAATTTTGCTACCGTCGGTGAATATGCGCACAGCATAGTTGCTGTGGCTTCGGTATTGTTCCTCGTCTACCAGGTGTCGCAACTCCATCTCATGCTGTTCACTGGGATGGGGGCTCTCCATTGCCGGTGCCATCCGCTCAACCTCCCGATCCCCAAGTATCGACTGGTGTACTCCCCTCTTGGCCTTATATAGGGTCGAGACTTCCCGGATTCGAATATCGAGGGGTAGTACACCAGCCAGCACCAGAGCGGAGTTCAGGGAGACCGTACGGTACGCTCGACAGAGCTTCTGCGCAAAGCTCCGCTGGACCGCGTTTAGCTGCCTCCGGACTCCCAGCTTGTCGGCCGCGGGTGCCCATGCTGCCGCCGCATAGAGGAGTATAGGCTCCACCGCAGCAGTGTATATGCTCCTGATGATGTCCGGATGGAGACCCCAGCGACCCTAGCCGCTCTGGCCAGCTGCTTGTACACGCCGACAGCTTTGGCGCATACGTTTTTAACGTGAATGTTAAACGTCAGTTTGCTGTCGATCGTGAGACCAAGCAGCTTTATGTCGCTCGACATTGTTACGTCGGTGCCGCCCATCCTCAGGCGTGGTGTGTCGTACTTCAGTTTGCGCGTCACGGTCATAGCCGTGGTTTTATGTGGCGCAAATCTGAGTTTATTTCTGACACCCCACGCCCGGACATATTCGAGGGCGGCATTGGCCTGCCGCTCAATTTTGGCAGCTGTGTCCCCATCGAACACCATCACGACGTCATCCGCGAACGCCTGGCACCTATACTCCTCTCGCTCCATCGTTTTTAGCAGAGGATCCAGAAGCAGATTCCATAGTATGGGCCCGCCTATGGACCCCTGCACGCAGCCTTTCTCAGTTCTCCGCCGGTGTTCCACACCCAAGTACCTCACCGCCACACTCCTCTCGCTCAGATAGCTGTCCATGACCCTCCTCAAGTTTATCGGACACTTTTCCTCAGCCAGTCTTAGTTTTATGGCTGGCCACCATGCGCTATCGAAGGCTCCCTCTATGTCCAGAGACACGATCACGATCAGCTTCTTCTCATCCAGCTTCGTTCGGATGTGCTGAATCAAGTCGTAGAGGGAGTCCTCGGTACTTCTCTGTGGCATGAAGCCGTACTGGCGAGTACTCATCCTGGGTAGTATGTAGAACTTGAGTCGGGCCACCAACATCTTCTCGTACACCTTCCCTAGTACAGGCAATAGCCCAATCGGCCTGTATGATTTTGGGGCGGTGTAGGAATCCTTTCCGGGTTTTCGAAGGATTACCACAGTAGCCTCCTTCCATGAGCGAGGAAAGTAGTGGCAAGCGAGACACCTGTTGAGCAGTCCCAGGAACAAGGCGGGGTCATTGCTGACGGCCTGCGCACAGATGTCCGCCGTCAAGCCGTCCGGACCGGGGGCCTTCTTGGGGTCGAACGATGCGAGTGCCCTTTTTAGTTCGTCGGGGCGAAAGGGTGGGTCACTAGATTGTTCCGGGTCCCCATCATTGATTCCTTCCGCCCTCCAGCGATTGAGCCCCTGCTCCTCGCTGTCCTCTGCCGTATCATCCGGTGGTAGAAAGTCTCGGCCAACAGTTCGGCCGATCCCATCGCGTCCAACACCCTCCCTTCCTTTTCCAGGGGGAGATCCTCCTCTCTTTTTGTTGTCCTGCCTATGACCCTGTATATATCCCTGCCACAGACCTTCGGTGGTTTGCTTCTCACAGAAGTGCTTCCAGCTCTCGACCTGTGCTTTTGCTGCTTCCTGCTCATACCTTTTCTTCTGTTTCAGGTACTCCTCGACGACCGGCTCTACGGACGGGTGCTGCACAGCGGATTCTCCTCTTTTTGGTGGCGACGTCCTTCTTCAACCCGGCGAGTTCATCGGACCACCACGGCATTGTGAGATTTTGTTTTGATTTCTTTTTCGGAATGCTACTGTTTGCTGCTTCTACTAATATTCGTGTGTATGTGCTTATGGCTTGTTCTAATATGTTTTTGTCATTTATGGTTTCTATTTCCTCTATTTTTATTTGTTTGGCAGCAATTGAGACAGTTTCGCATGAAACTGTCTCCAATTAGCTTTCTTGGTATTGTAAATTCTAGTTGTCCTGTTTATAATTTGTCCTTTCTGTTTTTCTAGTTTTAATTTAAACTCAATGCCGTTGTGATCCGATCCCGTCAGGTCCTCCAATACTCGCCAGCCGTCCCAACACCAGCATGTCCGCCGTGCAGGCAGTGACATCGACGCAACTAGTGTAGCGTCGGTGTCCCCTCACCACGTCGAAGGTCGGAGTTTCTCCTCTGTTAAGTATCTGCAGTCCCAGCTGATCGAGAGCTCCAAGCACTTCCTCTCCTCTGTCATCGTTCCTGCTGCTTCCCCACCAGATATTCCAGGCGTTTACGTCGCCCGCCACGATGAGCCCCATGGGCCCCAGCTTGCTTTCTACGCCGCGGAGGTGCTCCAGGTATGGCCCTAGGGGAGTTTCTGGTTCGAAATAAAGGGAAACCAGCGTGATCCTCCAGGCGTGGGTTCGGATTCCCACCACGACGATGTTGTGTGTGGTGAGTTGCGGGTACTGCGTGACCTCTATGTCTGCGTCGAAGACGGCAATTGCCGCTTTTATTTTCCCTTCTCCTCTGTCAGCGCTCTGGAAGACCCTTACGCCCTGGTATCCCCGCATTCTCCCTTCTCGTCCTATGTAGGGCTCCTGGAGCAGAGCCACGGCGCAGCCGCGTTTTTCAGCCTCTATCAGGAGCTCATTCGTGGCCAGCTTACTACGCTGTAGGTTTGCCTGCAGCACCTTGTACCCAGTAGTGGCAGCAGGGACCACCTTAGCAATACGCTACCGAGGCGCGTGCCAATGCATCCCACTTTAGGCGGATCGGGCACTCGTTACTAAAAACGTTATGGTCCACCTTTGTACATTTGCGACGTGACAGTTTCTGCACGTCGCTGTTTTTCCCTCTGCATGGGCGGGACAGTTGGCCTTCAAATGTGCCCTCCACAGTGGTTGCACAGGTCGACCGATTCTGTGCAGGTCTTTCGACCATGCCCATAGGACATGCATCTGCTGCATTGAACCAGCGGAGACTGGTCCAGCACCTTGACGTGCTGTAAGTCAATAAATAGCCTGCCGGCCGTCGTCAGCCGTTCCCACATCCTTGGTGACACCTGGAGGATGACGTGGTTCTCTAGTGGGTTCCGCGCCTCCTCCGGTACTTGACGACTATGTCAGATTCTTCGGCCGACAGGCCCTCCAACAGGCGCGCGTTCTGCGTCTTAAGGGCGGCCTTTATGTCCTCGTCGCTGTTATAGGCCAGAAGGTCCCGGACAATTACGAGTGGATTTCGCTGACGTGCGTTTTCCACCCGCAACTGCCCGTCGGTCCTGAGCTGCGTCGTCATTCTCTCTAACTCCTCCTTGCTGGCGCAGCTCAGCACCACCCTCCGGTCCTTGACTTTTCGGACTTTTTGCACCTGAAGACCGCTCACCTTCGCGTTCAACGCCTGCCGGACTCTACCCACAACGTCAGCGCCGGTTTCCATGTTGTCACCAGAGGACACGACAACTGAGTGTTTCGGTCTTGCGACTCGCCCTGCACTCTTGGCTTCGACAGGACCTCCGCATAGGAGGGCACATCTGCCCTCATCTCGGAGACCTGTCTCCCGATCTCCCGGGTCGCAGACTTGAGCTCTTGCATCTCTGCAAAAAGCTCAGTGCTCTGGCTGCAGTGCCCCCGATGACAGGCGCCGTGACAATACTCCGCTGGTCAACCAGCATTTCTTTCAGCTCCCCCATTTGTGCGGTGGCTACCCTCAGTAGTTCACCGTGCCTAGTCATTTTTTCGAGGAGTTCTCCTCTCTGTCGGCTAATTTGGGAGCCTCCAAGCTCGCGACCTGTCCACGCTCAGGGAGCCTCTGATCCTCGGACTCCTTTACCAGTTGGTAGAGGCGCTCAATGGCCAGTGTCGCCTGGGTCTTGATTTCCGTTTTGAGGTTTCTTGCGAGACCCAGTTGACACTTAGCCTGTTTCAGCCAATATCGCGCCTCCACCGTCCGGTTCTCGAATGTTCGAGTAGGCTGAGGAGAATTCGGAGAGGGTGCGAGCCCAGATAACCTACGCTCTCGCGGCTTGGCGGGGGCCAGGCCACACTTCGGCAGGACCGTGCCGCGCTGTTCATTTGTTGGTGTTTTTCCGGTGTCGGGAAACAACACCGGATCGCATTAGGGGGAGCCGGCGACTCGGGAGTGGTGTCGTACATGATGGCGGTGTGGGGAGAAAAGTAAGAGAGGGAGCCGACTATGTTACTGTATCCCTGTAAAGAGGGGATACAGGTGTAAAGGATAAATGGTTTTTGCCCTGTAAAGGGGGGACTGTCAATAATAAGGGGAAGTAAAATATAAAACAATAATTCCCTGTATAGGGGGGGTCAAATAATTATTATATAACTTAAGTTAATATCACACAGTCAAATTAAAGCTAAAAATATACAAGTATAATTTTTTGGTTTTCGCTAATGTCCTGCGTCCAGAGTATAAATCGGACGAAGCGGAAATCCAGAAAAATTTAATAGACAGGTGTGGTCCGTCAATTAAGCAAATAAAAATTTTTTGCTACAAAAAAGTGTTTGCTTCTTCCTTTCCCTATATATACTAAGGGCGGGTGGGCGGGCAAAATTTGAAAATTTTTGTTATCCGATCGGGGCGTGCGATACGTCGGGAGAAGCGTCTCGGCGCGGGCCGTCCAACAGAGTGAAAATCCCGGATCGGTTTCCTGAAATAATTTAAAGTTTTTAATGAAAAACGAGTTTTTTCACCAAATTTTGGTCAATTGCGAGGATTTTTCGCGAAACGTCTGGAGTTATTGAGTCAAAAACCTATCCAAATCGTAGATTATAAGTTGCTGAAGCTGTATTAAAATTTTGTCGCCCTAGGTCAAATATGAAAAAAGTAAAAAATTTTCGAATGAAATATTTTGGTCCAAAGTAACTTTAGGGGTGGAAATTAGTTCGGGGGTAGAGCCTCGACTGTGAAAAGTACCGAAATGGTTATTGGGAGCTTAGAGGAGATGGTAAAAACTGAAAACTGCGCGAAATCGGTTGTTTGGTTTCCAAAATATTTCGAATGTATGGAGAATTTGTTCGGTATAGGTGGATTCTGAGCAAAGTTAATGTATGGAGAAACTGAAAACTTTAATTTTGACAATTTTTGTTATCCGATCGGGGCGTGCGATACGTCGGGAGAAGCGTCTCGGCGCGGGCCGTCCAACAGAGCGAAAATCCCGGATCGGTTTCCTGAAATAATTTAAAGTTTTGAATGAAAAACGAGTTTTTTCACCAAATTTTTGTCAATTGCGAGGATTTTTTCGCGAAACGTCTGGAGTTATTGAGTCAAAAACCTATCCAAATCGTAGATTATAAGTTGCTGAAGCTGTATTAAAAATTTTGTCGCCCTAGGTCAAATATGAAAAAAGTAAAAAATTTTCGAATGAAATATTTTGGTCCAAAGTAACTTTAGGGGTGGAAATTAGTTCGGGGGTTGAGCCCTCGACTGTGAAAAGTACCGAAATGGTTATTGGGAGCTTAGAGGAGATGGTAAAAACTGAAAACCGCTCCGAAATCGGTTGTTTGGTTTCCAAAATATTTCGGTTAGGTTAGGTTAGGTTAGTTAGGTTAGGTTAGGTTAGGTTAGGTTAGGTTAGGTTAGGTTAGGTTAGGTTAGGTTAGGTTAGGTTAGGTTAGGTTGGTTAGGTTAGGTTAGGTTAGGTTAGTTAGGTTAGGTTAGGTTAGGTTAGGTTAGGTTAGGTTAGGTTAGGTTAGGTTAGGTTAGGTTAGGTTAGGTTAGGTTAGGTTAGGTTAGGTTAGGTTAGGTTAGGTTAGGTTAGGTTAGTTAGGTTAGGTTAGGTTAGGTTAGGTAGGTTAGGTTAGGTTAGGTTAGGTTAGGTTAGGTTAGGTTAGGTTAGGTTAGGTTAGGTTAGGTTAGGTTAGGTTAGGTTAGGTTAGGTTAGGTTAGGTTAGGTTAGGTTAGGTTAGGTTAGGTTAGGTTAGGTTAGGTTAGGTTAGGTTAGGTTAGGTTAGTTAGGTTAGGTTAGGTTAGGTTAGGTTTTTTTTTTTTTTTTTTTTTTTTTTTTTTACAGCAGGAGGGGAAATCCTCATGGAGACTCACACCTCCCCACGAATAGGGAGGTGTGAGTACTGCCGGACTCTTACCGGCTAAAACCCCTCCTGCTGTGCCGAGTTGCCCCTCTGACATAATCAGAGACTTAATTTTCCTTTTTTGGGTTCTGATTATTTGTGCCAATTTTAATTTTTTAAATTTACTACTTAAATACATAATACAATAAATATATAATACATATAACATATAAATATAATAATATTGTTGACGCTACTGTCATATATTATGATATCAATATACATACTAAGCGCCCCGTTCTTCGCCTCTTCGTCGGGGTATTGCAATTTTGTACTCGTGTTCTCCGTCTTTTATACGTCCGTTTTTGCTTTAAGCGCCCTGCCATGCGTAGCATGACATGGGTCGCTTATGCAGGCTCAGCGGTCTTCCGTTCTAGGATGGTCTGAACTACGAGCACTTTGTGATGCCCGACGAAGAGCCTCGTCATTAGTAGTATTGGCGGCGTTTCTGGCGTTTGCGGACTTCACTACCATCACTATGAAGTCGATGAAGTCCGCCCTATATTTCTTGTCTCTGATTAGACTCGGTAGTGTGGCCTGTAGCACCCTTTGGTCAATTTTCGTCTCCAGGGATATCCGCGCTCGCTCGTGTTGTGGACACTCCACCAGTAGATGAGGGAGGGACTCTGTGACCCGGTCATCGCAGACGCACGAAGGGCTCTCTTTACACTTGAAGCGTGCTAGGTATTCCGAGAACCCACCGTGCCCCGTCAACGCCTGTGCTAGCTCTTTGGTCATTTTCAACTTCTTCACTGTTGCGTAAGCTTCTACGGCATTGGGGAAGAACAACCTTGTCGTCGACGCCGTGGTGCCAGTCCTGTACCTATGATCCCATTCGCCAAGAGACTCCAGACGTATCATCTTTTTGGCGAATGAGACCGGGCACCGATCATAGTCTGGTTTCCTTTTTGACCCCAGGGCAGCCTCCTTCGCCAGCACGTCCGCTCTTTCGTTGCCCTCCAGTCCCGCATGGGCTTTTATCCAGAATAGAGAGACGCTCTTGCCCCGGCTCGCGCAGTGGCGCAGAGCGTCTCTCGTTGCTACCGCCAAGGGATGATGAGCACTGTGGTTCGCAATAGTCTGGAGCGCCGCCATAGAGTCGCTGTAGACGGCATGCGAGTTGTTCCTCCCTTTAAGGATTTCCCCCATTGCCTCTTTTATGGCCAGTAGTTCAGCCTGGTAGACGGTGCAGTGTGACGATAGCGCTAATTTCCGGGATTTGGTCTCTTTATCCTGGGTCCATACTGAGTACGCCGCTCCGACTTTCCCTTCAATTTTGCTACCGTCGGTGAATATGCGCACAGCATAGTTGCTGTGGCTTCGGTATTGTTCCTCGTCTACCAGGTGTCGCAACTCCATCTCATGCTGTTCACTGGGATGGGGGCTCTCCATTGCCGGTGCCATCCGCTCAACCTCCCGATCCCCAAGTATCGACTGGTGTACTCCCCTCTTGGCCTTATATAGGGTCGAGACTTCCCGGATTCGAATATCGAGGGGTAGTACACCAGCCAGCACCAGAGCGGAGTTCAGGGAGACCGTACGGTACGCTCGACAGAGCTTCTGCGCAAAGCTCCGCTGGACCGCGTTTAGCTGCCTCCGGACTCCCAGCTTGTCGGCCGCGGGTGCCCATGCTGCCGCCGCATAGAGGAGTTAGGCTCCACCGCAGCAGTGTATATGCTCCTGATGATGTCCGGATGGAGACCCCAGCTGACCCTAGCCGCTCTGGCCAGCTGCTTGTACACGCCGACAGCTTTGGCGCATACGTTTTTAACGTGAATGTTAAACGTCAGTTTGCTGTCGATCGTGAGACCAAGCAGCTTTATGTCGCTCGACATTGTTACGTCGGTGCCGCCCATCCTCAGGCGTGGTGTGTCGTACTTCAGTTTGCGCGTCACGGTCATAGCCGTGGTTTTATGTGGCGCAAATCTGAGTTTATTTCTGACACCCCACGCCCGGACATATTCGAGGGCGGCATTGGCCTGCCGCTCAATTTTGGCAGCTGTGTCCCCATCGAACACCATCACGACGTCATCCGCGAACGCCTGGCACCTATACTCCTCTCGCTCCATCGTTTTTAGCAGAGGATCCAGAAGCAGATTCCATAGTATGGGCCCGCCTATGGACCCTGCACGCAGCCTTTCTCAGTTCTCCGCCGGTGTTCCACACCCAAGTACCTCACCGCCACACTCCTCTCGCTCAGATAGCTGTCCATGACCCTCCTCAAGTTTATCGGACACTTTTCCTCAGCCAGTCTTAGTTTTATGGCTGGCCACCATGCGCTATCGAAGGCTCCCTCTATGTCCAGAGACACGATCACGATCAGCTTCTTCTCATCCAGCTTCGTTCGGATGTGCTGAATCAAGTCGTAGAGGGAGTCCTCGGTACTTCTCTGTGGCATGAAGCCGTACTGGCGAGTACTCATCCTGGGTAGTATGTAGAACTTGAGTCGGGCCACCAACATCTTCTCGTACACCTTCCCTAGTACAGGCAATAGCCCAATCGGCCTGTATGATTTTGGGGCGGTGTAGGAATCCTTTCCGGGTTTTCGAAGGATTACCACAGTAGCCTCCTTCCATGAGCGAGGAAAGTAGTGGCAAGCGAGACACCTGTTGAGCAGTCCCAGGAACAAGGCGGGGTCATTGCTGACGGCCTGCGCACAGATGTCCGCCGTCAAGCCGTCCGGACCGGGGGCCTTCTTGGGGTCGAACGATGCGAGTGCCCTTTTTAGTTCGTCGGGGCGAAAGGGTGGGTCACTAGATTGTTCCGGGTCCCCATCATTGATTCCTTCCGCCCTCCAGCGATTGAGCCCCTGCTCCTCGCTGTCCTCTGCCGTATCATCCGGTGGGTAGAAAGTCTCGGCCAACAGTTCGGCCGATCCCATCGCGTCCAACACCCTCCCTTCCTTTTCCAGGGGGAGATCCTCCTCTCTTTTTGTTGTCCTGCCTATGACCCTGTATATCCCCTGCCACAGACCTTCGGTGGTTTGCTTCTCACAGAAGTGCTTCCAGCTCTCGACCTGTGCTTTTGCTGCTTCCTGCTCATACCTTTTCTTCTGTTTCAGGTACTCCTCGACGACCGCGGCTCTACGGACGGGTGCTGCACAGCGGATTCTCCTCTTTTTGGTGGCGACGTCCTTCTTCAACCCGGCGAGTTCATCGGACCACCACGGCATTGTGAGATTTTGGTTTGTTTTCTTTTTCGGAATGCTACTGTTTGCTGCTTCTACTAATATTCGTGTGTATGTGCTTATGGCTTGTTCTAATAAGTTTTTGTCATTTATGGTTTCTATTTCCTCTATTTTTAGTTTGTTTGGCAGCAATTGAGACAGTTTCGCATGAAACTGTCTCCAATTAGCTTTCTTGGTGTTGTAGATTCTAGTTGTCCTGTTTATAATTTGTCCTTTCTGTTTTTCTAGTTTTAATTTAAACTCAATGCCGTTGTGATCCGATCCCGTCAGGTCCTCCAATACTCGCCAGCCGTCCACCAACACCAGCATGTCCGCTGTGCAGGCAGTGACATCGACGCAACTAGTGTAGCGTCGGTGTCCCCTCACCACGTCGAAGGTCGGAGTTTCTCCTCTGTTAAGTATCTGCAGTCCCAGCTGATCGAGAGCTCCAAGCACTTCCTCTCCTCTGTCATCGTTCCTGCTGCTTCCCCACCAGATATTCCAGGCGTTTACGTCGCCCGCCACGATGAGCCCCATGGGCCCCAGCTTGCTTTCTACGCCGCGGAGGTGCTCCAGGTACGGCCCTAGGGGAGTTTCTGGTTCGAAATAAAGCGAAACCAGCGTGATCCTCCAGGCGTGGGTTCGGATTCCCACCACGACGATGTTGTGTGTGGTGAGTTGCGGGTACTGCGTGACCTCTATGTCTGCGTCGAAGACGGCAATTGCCGCTTTTATTTTCCCTTCTCTCTGTCAGCGCTCTGGAAGACCCTTACGCCCTGGTATCCCCGCATTCTCCCTTCTCGTCCTATGTAGGGCTCCTGGAGCAGAGCCACGGCGCAGCCGCGTTTTTCAGCCTCTATCAGGAGCTCATTCGTGGCCAGCTTACTACGCTGTAGGTTTGCCTGCAGCACCTTGTACCCAGTAGTGGCAGCAGGGACCACCTTAGCAATACGCTACCGAGGCGCGTGCCAATGCATCCCACTTTAGGCGGATCGGGCACTCGTTACTAAAAACGTTATGGTCCACCTTTGTACATTTCGCGACGTGACAGTTTCTGCACGTCGCTGTTTTTCCCTCTGCATGGGCGGGACAGTTGGCCTTCAAATGTGCCCTCCACAGTGGTTGCACAGGTCGACCGATTCTGTGCAGGTCTTTCGACCATGCCCATAGGACATGCATCTGCTGCATTGAACCAGCGGAGACTGGTCCAGCACCTTGACGTGCTGTAAGTCAATAAATAGCCTGCCGGCCGTCGTCAGCCGTTCCCACATCCTTGGTGACACCTGGAGGATGACGTGGTTCTCTAGTGGGTTCCGCGCTCCTCCTCCGGTACTTGACGACTATGTCAGATTCTTCGGCCGACAGGCCCTCCAACAGGCGCGCGTTCTGCGTCTTAAGGGCGGCCTTTATGTCCTCGTCGCTGTTATAGGCCAGAAGGTCCCGGACAATTACGAGTGGATTTCGCTGACGTGCGTTTTCCACCCGCAACTGCCCGTCGGTCCTGAGCTGCGTCGTCATTCTCTCTAACTCCTCCTTGCTGGCGCAGCTCAGCACCACCCTCCGGTCCTTGACTTTTCGGACTTTTTGCACCTGAAGACCGCTCACCTTCGCGTTCAACGCCTGCCGGACTCTACCCACAACGTCGCGCCGGTTTCCATGTTGTCACCAGGACACGACAACTGAGTGATTCGGTCTTGCGACTCGCCCTGCACTCTTTGGCTTCGACAGGACCTCCGCATAGGAGGGCACATCTGCCCTCATCTCGGAGACCTGTCTCCCGATCTCCCGGGTCGCAGACTTGAGCTCTTGCATCTCTGCAAAAAGCTCAGTGCTCTGGCTGCAGTGCCCCCGATGACAGGCGCCGTGACAATACTCCGCTGGTCAACCAGCATTTCTTTCAGCTCCCCCATTTGTGCGGTGGCTACCCTCAGTAGTTCACCGTGCCTAGTCATTTTTTCGAGGAGTTTCCTCTCTGTCGGCTAATTTGGGAGCCTCCAAGCTCGCGACCTGTCCACGCTCAGGGAGCCTCTGATCCTCGGACTCCTTTACCAGTTGGTAGAGGCGCTCAATGGCCAGTGTCGCCTGGGTCTTGATTTCCGTTTTGAGGTTTCTTGCGAGACCCAGTTGACACTTAGCCTGTTTCAGCCAATATCGCGCCTCCACCGTCCGGTTCTCGAATGTTCGAGTAGGCTGAGGAGAATTCGGAGAGGGTCGAGCCCAGATAACCTACGCTCTCGCAGGCTTGGCGGGGCCAGGCCACACTTCGGCAGGACCGTGCCGCGCTGTTCATTTGTTGGTGTTTTTCCGGTGTCGGGAAACAAACACCGGATCGCATTAGGGGGAGCCGGCGACTCAGGAGTGGTGTCGTACATGATGGCGGTGTGGGGAGAAAAGCAAGAGGAGCACCCGACTATGTTACTGTATCCCTGTAAAGAGGGGATACAGGTGTAAAGGATAAATGGTTTTTGCCCTGTAAAGGGGGGACTGTCAATAATAAGGGGAAGTAAAATATAAAACAATAATTCCCTGTATAGGGGGGGTCAAATAATTATTAATAACTTAAGTTAATTCACACAGTCAAATTAAAGCTAAAAATATAAGTATAATTTTTTGGTTTTCGCTAATGTCCTGCGTCCAGAGTATAAATCGGACGAAGCGGAAATCCAGAAAAATTTAATAAGGACAGGTGTGGTCGTCAATTAAGCAAATAAAAATTTTTTGCTACAAAAAAGTGTTTGCTTCTTCCTTTCCCTATATATACTAAGGGCGGGTGGGCGGGCAAAATTTGAAAATTTTTGTTATCCGATCGGGGCGTGCGATACGTCGGGAGAAGCGTCTCGGCGCGGGCCGTCCAACAGAGTGAAAATCCCGGATCGGTTTCCTGAAATAATTTAAAGTTTTAATGAAAAACGAGTTTTTTCACCAAATTTTTGTCAATTGCGAGGATTTTTCGCGAAACGTCTGGAGTTATTGAGTCAAAAACCTATCCAAATCGTAGATTATAAGTTGCTGAAGCTGTATTAAAAATTTTGTCGCCCTAGGTCAAATATGAAAAAAGTAAAAAATTTTCGAATGAAATATTTTGGTCCAAAGTAACTTTAGGGGTGGAAATTAGTTCGGGGGTTGAGCCCTCGACTGTGAAAAGTACCGAAATGGTTATTGGGAGCTTAGAGGAGATGGTAAAAACTGAAAACTGCTCCGAAATCGGTTGTTTGGTTTCCAAAATATTTCGAATGTATGGAGAATTTGTTCGGTATAGGTGGATTCTGAGCAAAGTTAATGTATGGAGAAACTGAAAACTTTAATTTTGACAATTTTTGTTATCCGATCGGGGCGTGCGATACGTCGGGAGAAGCGTCTCGGCGCGGGCCGTCCAACAGAGCGAAAATCCCGGATCGGTTTCCTGAAATAATTTAAAGTTTTGAATGAAAAACGAGTTTTTTCACCAAATTTTTGTCAATTGCGAGGATTTTTCGCGAAACGTCTGGAGTTATTGAGTCAAAAACCTATCCAAATCGTAGATTATAAGTTGCTGAAGCTGTATTAAAAATTTTGTCGCCCTAGGTCAAATATGAAAAAAGTAAAAAATTTTCGAATGAAATATTTTGGTCCAAAGTAACTTTAGGGGTGGAAATTAGTTCGGGGGTTGAGCCCTCGACTGTGAAAAGTACCGAAATGGTTATTGGGAGCTTAGAGGAGATGGTAAAAACTGAAAACCGCTCCGAAATCGGTTGTTTGGTTTCCAAAATATTTCGGTTAGGTTAGGTTAGGTTAGGTTAGGTTAGGTTAGGTTAGGTTAGGTTAGGTTAGGTTAGGTTAGGTTAGGTTAGGTTAGGTTAGGTTAGGTTAGGTTAGGTTAGGTTAGGTTAGGTTAGGTTAGGTTAGGTTAGGTTAGGTTAGGTTAGGTTAGGTTAGGTTAGGTTAGGTTAGGTTAGGTTAGGTTAGGTTAGGTTAGGTTAGGTTAGGTTAGGTTAGGTTAGGTTAGGTTAGGTTAGGTTAGGTTAGGTTAGGTTAGGTTAGGTTAGGTTAGGTTAGGTTAGGTTAGGTTAGGTTAGGTTAGGTTAGGTTAGGTTAGGTTAGGTTAGGTTAGGTTAGGTTAGGTTAGGTTAGGTTAGGTTAGGTTAGGTTAGGTTAGGTTAGGTTAGGTTAGGTTAGGTTAGGTTAGGTTAGGTTAGGTTAGGTTAGGTTAGGTTAGGTTAGGTTAGGTTAGGTTTTTTTTTTTTTTTTTTTTTTTTTACAGCAGGAGGGGAAATCCTCATGGAGACTCACACCTCCCCACGAATAGGGAGGTGTGAGTACTGCCGGACTCTTACCGGCTAAAACCCCTCCTGCTGTGCCGAGTTGCCCCTCTGACATAATCAGAGACTTAATTTTCCTTTTTGGGTTCTGATTATTTGTGCCAATTTTAATTTTTTAAATTTACTACTTAAATACATAATACAATAAATATATAATACATATAACATATAAATATAATAATATTGTTGACGCTACTGTCATATATTATGATATCAATATACATACTAAGCGCCCCGTTCTTCGCCTCTTCGTCGGGGTATTTGCAATTTTGTACTCGTGTTCTCCGTCTTTTATACGTCCGTTTTTGCTTTAAGCGCCCTGCCATGCGTAGCATGACATGGGTCGCTTATGCAGGCTCAGCGGTCTTCCGTTCTAGGATGGTCTGAACTACGAGCACTTTGTGATGCCCGACGAAGAGCCTCGTCATTAGTAGTATTGGCGGCGTTTCTGGCGTTTGCGGACTTCACTACCATCACTATGAAGTCGATGAAGTCCGCCCTATATTTCTTGTCTCTGATTAGACTCGGTAGTGTGGCCTGTAGCACCCTTTGGTCAATTTTCGTCTCCAGGGATATCCGCGCTCGCTCGTGTTGTGGACACTCCACCAGTAGATGAGGGAGGGACTCTGTGACCCGGTCATCGCAGACGCACGAAGGGCTCTCTTTACACTTGAAGCGTGCTAGGTATTCCGAGAACCCACCGTGCCCCGTCAACGCCTGTGCTAGCTCTTTGGTCATTTCCAACTTCTTCACTGTTGCGTAAGCTTCTACGGCATTGGGGAAGAACAACCTTGTCGTCGACGCCGTGGTGCCAGTCCTGTACCTATGATCCCATTCGCCAAGAGACTCCAGACGTATCATCTTTTTGGCGAATGAGACCGGGCACCGATCATAGTCTGGTTTCCTTTTTGACCCCAGGGCAGCCTCCTTCGCCAGCACGTCCGCTCTTTCGTTGCCCTCCAGTCCCGCATGGGCTTTTATCCAGAATAGAGAACGCTCTTGCCCCGGCTCGCGCAGTGGCGCAGAGCGTCTCTCGTTGCTACCGCCAAGGATGATGAGCACTGTGGTTCGCAATAGTCTGGAGCGCCGCCATAGAGTCGCTGTAGACGGCATGCGAGTTGTTCCTCCCTTTAAGGATTTCCCCCATTGCCTCTTTTATGGCCAGTAGTTCAGCCTGGTAGACGGTGCAGTGTGACGATAGCGCTAATTTCCGGGATTTGGTCTCTTTATCCTGGGTCCATACTGAGTACGCCGCTCCGACTTTCCCTTCAATTTTGCTACCGTCGGTGAATATGCGCACAGCATAGTTGCTGTGGCTTCGGTATTGTTCCTCGTCTACCAGGTGTCGCAACTCCATCTCATGCTGTTCACTGGGATGGGGGCTCTCCATTGCCGGTGCCATCCGCTCAACCTCCCGATCCCCAAGTATCGACTGGTGTACTCCCCTCTTGGCCTTATATAGGGTCGAGACTTCCCGGATTCGAATATCGAGGGGTAGTACACCAGCCAGCACCAGAGCGGAGTTCAGGGAGACCGTACGGTACGCTCGACAGAGCTTCTGCGCAAAGCTCCGCTGGACCGCGTTTAGCTGCCTCCGGACTCCCAGCTTGTCGGCCGCGGGTGCCCATGCTGCCGCCGCATAGAGGAGTATAGGCTCCACCGCAGCAGTGTATATGCTCCTGATGATGTCCGGATGGAGACCCCAGCCGACCCTAGCCGCTCTGGCCAGCTGCTTGTACACGCCGACAGCTTTGGCGCATACGTTTTTAACGTGAATGTTAAACGTCAGTTTGCTGTCGATCGTGAGACCAAGCAGCTTTATGTCGCTCGACATTGTTACGTCGGTGCCGCCCATCCTCAGGCGTGGTGTGTCGTACTTCAGTTTGCGCGTCACGGTCATAGCCGTGGTTTTATGTGGCGCAAATCTGAGTTTATTTCTGACACCCCACGCCCGGACATATTCGAGGGCGGCATTGGCCTGCCGCTCAATTTTGGCAGCTGTGTCCCCATCGAACACCATCACGACGTCATCCGCGAACGCCTGGCACCTATACTCCTCTCGCTCCATCGTTTTTAGCAGAGGATCCAGAAGCAGATTCCATAGTATGGGCCCGCCTATGGACCCCTGCACGCAGCCTTTCTCAGTTCTCCGCCGGTGTTCCACACCCAAGTACCTCACCGCCACACTCCTCTCGCTCAGATAGCTGTCCATGACCCTCCTCAAGTTTATCGGACACTTTTCCTCAGCCAGTCTTAGTTTTATGGCTGGCCACCATGCGCTATCGAAGGCTCCCTCTATGTCCAGAGACACGATCACGATCAGCTTCTTCTCATCCAGCTTCGTTCGGATGTGCTGAATCAAGTCGTAGAGGGAGTCCTCGGTACTTCTCTGTGGCATGAAGCCGTACTGGCGAGTACTCATCCTGGGTAGTATGTAGAACTTGAGTCGGGCCACCAACATCTTCTCGTACACCTTCCCTAGTACAGGCAATAGCCCAATCGGCCTGTATGATTTTGGGGCGGTGTAGGAATCCTTTCCGGGTTTTCGAAGGATTACCACAGTAGCCTCCTTCCATGAGCGAGGAAAGTAGTGGCAAGCGAGACACCTGTTGAGCAGTCCCAGGAACAAGGCGGGGTCATTGCTGACGGCCTGCGCACAGATGTCCGCCGTCAAGCCGTCCGGACCGGGGCCTTCTTGGGGTCGAACGATGCGAGTGCCCTTTTTAGTTCGTCGGGGCGAAAGGGTGGGTCACTAGATTGTTCCGGGTCCCCATCATTGATTCCTTCCGCCCTCCAGCGATTGAGCCCCTGCTCCTCGCTGTCCTCTGCCGTATCATCCGGTGGGTAGAAAGTCTCGGCCAACAGTTCGGCCGATCCCATCGCGTCCAACACCCTCCCTTCCTTTTCCAGGGGGAGATCCTCCTCTCTTTTGTTGTCCTGCCTATGACCCTGTATATCCCCTGCCACAGACCTTCGGTGGTTTGCTTCTCACAGAAGTGCTTCCAGCTCTCGACCTGTGCTTTTGCTGCTTCCTGCTCATACCTTTTCTTCTGTTTCAGGTACTCCTCGACGACCGCAGCTCTACGGACGGGTGCTGCACAGCGGATTCTCCTCTTTTTGGTGGCGACGTCCTTCTTCAACCCGGCGAGTTCATCGGACCACCACGGCATTGTGAGATTTTGTTTTGATTTCTTTTTCGGAATGCTACTGTTTGCTGCTTCTACTAATATTCGTGTGTATGTGCTTATGGCTTGTTCTAATATGTTTTTGTCATTTATGGTTTCTATTTCCTCTATTTTTAATTTGTTTGGCAGCAATTGAGACAGTTTCGCATGAAACTGTCTCCAATTAGCTTTCTTGGTATTGTAAATTCTAGTTGTCCTGTTTATAATTTGTCCTTTCTGTTTTTCTAGTTTTAATTTAAACTCAATGCCGTTGTGATCCGATCCCGTCAGGTCCTCCAATACTCGCCAGCCGTCCACCAACACCAGCATGTCCGCCGTGCAGGCAGTGACATCGACGCAACTAGTGTAGCGTCGGTGTCCCCTCACCACGTCGAAGGTCGGAGTTTCTCCTCTGTTAAGTATCTGCAGTCCCAGCTGATCGAGAGCTCCAAGCACTTCCTCTCCTCTGTCATCGTTCCTGCTGCTTCCCCACCAGATATTCCAGGCGTTTACGTCGCCCGCCACGATGAGCCCCATGGGCCCCAGCTTGCTTTCTACGCCGCGGAGGTGCTCCAGGTATGGCCCTAGGGGAGTTTCTGGTTCGAAATAAAGGAAACCAGCGTGATCCTCCAGGCGTGGGTTCGGATTCCCACCACGACGATGTTGTGTGTGGTGAGTTGCGGGTACTGCGTGACCTCTATGTCTGCGTCGAAGACGGCAATTGCCGCTTTTATTTTCCCTTCTCCTCTGTCAGCGCTCTGGAAGACCCTTACGCCCTGGTATCCCCGCATTCTCCCTTCTCGTCCTATGTAGGGCTCCTGGAGCAGAGCCACGGCGCAGCCGCGTTTTTCAGCCTCTATCAGGAGCTCATTCGTGGCCAGCTTACTACGCTGTAGGTTTGCCTGCAGCACCTTGTACCCAGTAGTGGCAGCAGGGACCACCTTAGCAATACGCTACCGAGGCGCGTGCCAATGCATCCCACTTTAGGCGGATCGGGCACTCGTTACTAAAAACGTTATGGTCCACCTTTGTACATTTGCGACGTGACAGTTTCTGCACGTCGCTGTTTTTCCCTCTGCATGGGCGGGACAGTTGGCCTTCAAATGTGCACCTCCACAGTGGTTGCACAGGTCGACCGATTCTGTGCAGGTCTTTCGACCATGCCCATAGGACATGCATCTGCTGCATTGAACCAGCGGAGACTGGTCCAGCACCTTGACGTGCTGTAAGTCAATAAATACCCTGCCGGCCGTCGTCAGCCGTTCCCACATCCTTGGTGACACCTGGAGGATGACGTGGTTCTCTAGCGGGTTCCGCGCCCTCCTCCGGTACTTGACGACTATGTCAGATTCTTCGGCCGACAGGCCCTCCAACAGGCGCGCGTTCTGCGTCTTAAGGGCGGCCTTTATGTCCTCGTCGCTGTTATAGGCCAGAAGGTCCCGGACAATTACGAGTGGATTTCGCTGACGTGCGTTTTCCACCCGCAACTGCCCGTCGGTCCTGAGCTGCGTCGTCATTCTCTCTAACTCCTCCTTGCTGGCGCAGCTCAGCACCACCCTCCGGTCCTTGACTTTTCGGACTTTTTGCACCTGAAGACCGCTCACCTTCGCGTTCAACGCCTGCCGGACTCTACCCACAACGTCGCGCCGGTTTCCATGTTGTCACCAGAGGACACGACAACTGAGTGTTCGGTCTTGCGACTCGCCCTGCACTCTTTGGCTTCGACAGGACCTCCGCATAGGAGGGCACATCTGCCCTCATCTCGGAGACCTGTCTCCCGATCTCCCGGGTCGCAGACTTGAGCTCTTGCATCTCTGCAAAAAGCTCAGTGCTCTGGCTGCAGTGCCCCCCGATGACAGGCGCCGTGACAATACTCCGCTGGTCAACCAGCATTTCTTTCAGCTCCCCCATTTGTGCGGTGGCTACCCTCAGTAGTTCACCGTGCCTAGTCATTTTTTCGAGGAGTTCCTCCTCTCTGTCGGCTAATTTGGGAGCCTCCAAGCTCGCGACCTGTCCACGCTCAGGGAGTCTCTGATCCTCGGACTCCTTTACCAGTTGGTAGAGGCGCTCAATGGCCAGTGTCGCCTGGGTCTTGATTTCCGTTTTGAGGTTTCTTGCGAGACCCAGTTGACACTTAGCCTGTTTCAGCCAATATCGCGCCTCCACCGTCCGGTTCTCGAATGTTCGAGTAGGCTGAGGAGAATTCGGAGAGGGTCCGAGCCCAGATAACCTACGCTCTCGCAGCTTGGCGGGGGCCAGGCCACACTTCGGCAGGACCGTGCCGCGCTGTTCATTTGTGGTGTTTTTCCGGTGTCGGGAAACAGACACCGGATCGCATTAGGGGGAGCCGGCGACTCGGGAGTGGTGTCGTACATGATGGCGGTGTGGGGAGAAAAGTAAGAGGAGCACCCGACTATGTTGCTGTATCCCTGTAAAGAGGGATACAGGTGTAAAGGATAAATGGTTTTTGCCCTGTAAAGGGGGACTGTCAATAATAAGGGAGAAGTAAAATATAAAACAATAATTCCCTGTATAGGGGGGGTCAAATAATTATTATATAACTTAAGTTAATATCACACAGTCAAATTAAAGCTAAAAATATACAAGTATAATTTTTTGGTTTTCGCTAATGTCCTGCGTCCAGAGTATAAATCGGACGAAGCGGAAATCCAGAAAAATTTAATAAGACAGGTGTGGTTCGTCAATTAAGCAAATAAAAATTTTTTGCTACAAAAAAGTGTTTGCTTCTTCCTTTCCCTATATATACTAAGGGCGGGTGGGCGGGCAAAATTTGAAAATTTTTGTTATCCGATCGGGGCGTGCGATACGTCGGGAGAAGCGTCTCGGCGCGGGCCGTCCAACAGAGTGAAAATCCCGGATCGGTTTCCTGAAATAATTTAAAGTTTTTAATGAAAAACGAGTTTTTTCACCAAATTTTGGTCAATTGCGAGGATTTTTCGCGAAACGTCTGGAGTTATTGAGTCAAAAACCTATCCAAATCGTAGATTATAAGTTGCTGAAGCTGTATTAACAATTTTGTCGCCCTAGGTCAAATATGAAAAAAGTAAAAAATTTTCGAATGAAATATTTTGGTCCAAAGTAACTTTAGGGGTGGAAATTAGTTCGGGGGTTGAGCCCTCGACTGTGAAAAGTACCGAAATGGTTATTGGGAGCTTAGAGGAGATGGTAAAAACTGAAAACTGCTCCGAAATCGGTTGTTTGGTTTCCAAAATATTTCGAATGTATGGAGAATTTGTTCGGTATAGGTGGATTCTGAGCAAAGTTAATGTATGGAGAAACTGAAAACTTTAATTTTGACAATTTTTGTTATCCGATCGGGGCGTGCGATACGTCGGGAGAAGCGTCTCGGCGCGGGCCGTCCAACAGAGTGAAAATCCCGGATCGGTTTCCTGAAATAATTTAAAGTTTTTAATGAAAAACGAGTTTTTTCACCAAATTTTGGTCAATTGCGAGGATTTTTCGCGAAACGTCTGGAGTTATTGAGTCAAAAACCTATCCAAATCGTAGATTATAAGTTGCTGAAGCTGTATTAACAATTTTGTCGCCCTAGGTCAAATATGAAAAAAGTAAAAAATTTTCGAATGAAATATTTTGGTCCAAAGTAACTTTAGGGGTGGAAATTAGTTCGGGGTTGAGCCCTCGACTGTGAAAAGTACCGAAATGGTTATTGGGAGCTTAGAGGAGATGGTAAAAACTGAAAACTGCTCCGAAATCGGTTGTTTGGTTTCCAAAATATTTCGAATGTATGGAGAATTTGTTCGGTATAGGTGGATTCTGAGCAAAGTTAATGTATGGAGAAACTGAAAACTTTAATTTTGACAATTTTTGTTATCCGATCGGGGCGTGCGATACGTCGGGAGAAGCGTCTCGGCGCG